>OX388047.1:4607087-14607087 GCA_947578705.1 Lacanobia wlatinum | reverse complement strand
TATCTGTTTGTCAATGATAAAATAAAAAAACTGGCCAAGTGCGAGTCGGACTCGCGTGCAAAGGGTTCCGAACAAAGAGAATTAAACCACTAGTCATTGGTTCCGAACGAATTTAATTTTTTTAACATGTTATTTTAACACTACAAACTTCTAATAGGTTTTCCTGTAATCTTTAGGTAAAGATCTATTAGGTATATCTATTTTTTTCAAAATTTTAGGCTCAGTAGTTTAGGAGATAAGGGGGGGAATGGTAATTTTTCGTCTAATTTCTTGAATAACTTCAAATCTATTTATTTTAAAATTATGAAAAAAATATAATTGAAATCCTCACAGTAAGCCCTTTCATTTGATATGTCACACGATATTGTTCAAAAATCTTTTTTTTTAATTCTCTAGTTTGACCCCCAAAAGTGACCCCCATACTAAAAAATTAATGATTTACGTAACGCTTTCGTGTTTGGGTCACAGAAGTCCATATGTGTACCAAATTTCAACAGAATCGGTCCTGTGGATCCGGAGAAAACTGGCTGTGACAGACGGACAGACGGACAGACGGACAGACAGACAGACAGACACCCGAGTGATCCTATAAGGGTTCCTTTTTTTTCGGAACCCTAATAAGTTTATCAGTATAGCAGTGCCTCTAGCAGTCTACTGATGAGCATTATGTCTCTTCAATCCTACGTCCTCTTTTTTCGGTTAGGTACTCTCTAGTATCTATTTAGCAATCTTTTATGGACGGGAAGTCATCTATTGATCAGAGAGTGTCAGACTTTTACCCGGTAAAACCCACCCGTATTCCTCCAAATGACCTTTGCGTTCCAGGGCCGCGGTTACTCTTTCTGAGAATTCCGCAAAACTATTTTTATTATCGGGATAAGCCCGCCACACATTCCCAACTACTGCAGCTCCTGATAGCCAGAATCAACAGTGGCAACCACCAGAAAGTCGCTGAGTCAATGAAGCCCCGGAGAAACCATTCAACTGTCTTGGATCCTGTAATGAAATTCATCAGAAAAGTACAGCGGAGGAGTAGGAAAAAAAAAAAATAATTCCGCAACCCTGGCAAGTACGGGCCCTAGCAGGGCCCCATCAACTATGCTGACATCTCTTTAAGGCGTGTGTGGAACACAATGCCACAAACATAGACCCCGGCCTGGTTCTCATTGGACTCGGACGCAGGAATCGCTCTGCGACATCCGACGCCGAGGGCGCCTCCTGTGGCGGCTGGGAATTGAAGATGACCTCTCCCTCACGCGTCCTTCCTCCTCCTTCTTCTCTCCAGCTAGCCTGAGGGCGTTCTTCTTAACGCTTACCAACTCGATTGTCTTCTTGTCTTACCTCACACGTATAGTCCGCGGTGTCTTCAGCCTGCAACGCGTCCACTTGTAGGCTGTAGTTGGCGTGCATCCTCACCCGGGGAGGCAGGATCTCGTGCGGTGTGTGACTGTCGCCCAGCAGCTTCTTGTCTTTGTACCAGCGGACGCGGAGCTTGCCTTCTGCAAAGAGGTTATTGATGTTACAAAAAATGTTTAAAAACTAAGTAGTAAATAATAACAAGGTCCTCTATCCTTTCACAAATTCTCTCGCAACTTCCCCAAGAAGTATCATAGAGAGACTTATACTCCAGTAACATACCTATAACATTCGTGGAGTAAAGCCCCACTCAATAACGGGTTGACTCGAAATATCATGGTCTTATCATATCATAGTCTTATTAGCGATAGCCTACAAGTTGCTCAAGATTTCTTAAATTTCGTTATCAGTTAAAACTACTGAAGCCTTAAATTCCACGCCTTTTTTCAGGTTTTTTTTTTTTTTTTTTACTATTTATAGGCTCGCGTTTGACCACTATCTCACCTGATGGTAAGCGATGATGTGGTCGAAGATGGAGCACGCTTGCCTAGAAGTAACCTATTCACTCTTGACTTAAATACTCCCAGGTTATAGCTATCAGGAAACACAGACTCCGGCAGGGAATTCCACTCCTTAGCTGCACGCACTATGAATGTGTTCCCAAAACGTTTTGTGCGCGTGGGTGGGATGTCCACCATGTACCGGTGGCGCATCGCCGTTCGTCTTGTGGTCCGATGATGGAACGGGCTGGGCGGAATCAAATTATGCAATTCCGTCGCACATTCCCCAAAATGCAACCGGTAGAAAACCGACAGGCTAGCAACTCGTCGTCGATGCTCAAGACTTCGTCGCGACGAGCCTATCATCGCCGATGATCCTCTTGGCTCGTTTCTCAATTGACTCAAGGGCATCAAGCTGGTATCTGGCAGATCCGTCCCAAAGATGAGAGCAGTACTCCATACATGATCGAACTTGCGCTTGATAGAGTTTGAGCAGCTGTTCCGGCGTAAAGTACCGTCTCACCTTTGCTAAGATCCCCAACTTCTTTGCAGCCACTTGAGCCTTTGCCTCTATGAAAGGGCCAAAATTGAGGGTAGATGTTAATGTAACCCCAAGAAGCTCAAGTTGGTCGGTTATCGGCACGGTTGCACCTCGGAAAGATGGAGCTGGGTGGAATTGGCTCCGTTTAGCGGAAAATAGACACGCTTGGGTCTTAGCAGCATTGAACTTGACCAGATTGGCTTCGCCCCATTCTGAGACAGCCTGTAAGGACACGTTCAAGCGCTCAACCATAGCCTCCCGGAGAGACCGGATCTGCGACCCACCAGCTCGTGCGTCGGACACGTATCTCTCAGCAACAGTGCTGTCGTCTGCATACCCAAAGGTACCGGGTTTAAGCAGATCATTAATATGCAGCAAGAACAGTGTTGCCGAAAGCACCGACCCCTGAGGAACCCCGGCATTAATATCCAGTAGTCCAGACGAGCAGCCATCAATGACCACTCGTATAGACCGATCCCTCAGGAAATCCGCGATCCAATCACACAATCCGGCGGGCAGACCGAAGGAAGGAAGCTTACTAATAAGGCTATCGTGCCAGACCCTGTCGAAGGCCTTCGAGATGTCAAGGGAGACCGCTAGTGCCTCCCCGTGCTTCTCTATGGCCTCACTCCAGATGTGAATGGCATACGCAAGAAGATCCCCAGTAGACCGATTTCGGCGGAATCCGTATTGTCGGTCACTAAGGACATCATTTGCTTCTAGGTATGCCAGGAGCTTATGATTAGATAGATCTATAATTCGACGGGTCAGCTCGACTACCTTTCTTGGGCACAGGCTGCACGTTAGCTTGCTTCCAAGCCTTCGGCACTTTTCCAGTCTCAAACGAGAGGCGAAATAGGCGTGTCAAGATCGGAGACAACTCAGGCGCACAAGTCTTCAGCACAACTGCCGGTATCCCGTCGGGGCCACTAGCCTTGTTCACGTCTAGGTTACGCAGTACCCTACGGACGTCCTTCTGATGAATGCGGATGTTCGACATACTCGACTCGCATCCAGCAGGAGAAGCAGGGGGCTCCGCGCCACCAGGATCCAGACGTGAAGATTCCGCAAACAAAGAAGCAAACAAGTTCGCTTTCTCCTCAGCGGAGTGGGCCAACGTCCCGTCGGGTCTCAGCAGTGGTGGTAGTGAGGGGCGGCAGAAGTTCGATTCGACGGACTTAGCCAGGGACCAAAAAGCCTTACTACCTGCTGGGTATGAAGAAAGTTTGTTCCCTATTCGGCTAATGTGGTCAAATCGAGCCCTCCGCAACACCTTCTTGCAGGACTTGGCAGCCCTGTTGAAGGCTCTCTTCTTCTGACTCACAACATTTGCTTTGCGCGTACGAGCGTCGACCCATGCTAGGTACGCCGCGTGCTTAAACGCATCAGCGCGATGGCACTCGGCACCAAACCATGGACGAGCTTCGCCAGACATTGTTACGTCAGAGAACGGAATGTAGTACTCCATTCCCCTCCGCAACACATCCGTTACGGCGTCCGCGCACGACGAAGCATCAGTCGAAGAAAAGCAAGTAGGCTGCCAAGGGTAACAAGCGAAGAAAGATCGCAAGCCGTCCCAATCTGCTGACCTGTATCGCCATACCCGCCGGGTGCCTCTTGGGCTAGGATCGGGCGGGGAGTAGACGGACACAGACTTCACCAGACAGTGGAGACTTCACCAGACAGTGGTGGAGGTTCTCTATTGTGTCACCTAACTTTTTATCCATAATTTAAAGTTCCATAACTTTTTTGTCCTAATCATCATTTGTCCGAATGATAACTCACCCGAACTTAATATCACATGCCATAAAATTGAAATCCCTAAATATAATATGTCCTAAGTCCGTTTGTCATAAATATTACAATCAATAATATACAAAAGACATAAAACCGTTTTCAATAAAAGTTATAAGTCCTAAATTCAAATTACATAATGTTTATTTATAATAATAATCTCTAAAAAGTCGGATTTACAGCGATTCGTTTCTGTCACTGAAACCTAATTTTTAGCAAATGTTTTAGGACTAAAAAATTAATTATAAATGAATATTCGGAATAATACACATTATTTAACACAATACTTAGGACATATGCCTTTAGGTCATGTAAAATTAGGAGATTTAATTATTATAGTACCCGATATTATGACAGAATACTTTTAGAACTAAAGATTATTATGTTAAACAAAATTTCGGGATTTTGAACATTATAGTTACTGAAGTTTATAGCAAACGTGTTATGGACAAACAATTTTAGGAGAAGAAAGGGAGTACTCTTTGTTCAACCTGCCCGGCTGAATTTAATTTTAAGCGTTAATACGCTAAAAATTAAATTAGTCGGGCTATAAAATTAAGACTTTTCTTAGGCATATAGGCATCTTCTGAGACCTGTCCAAGGCATTAGACTGCTTAAGTCACGAAACATTACTCCTGAAGCTCGAGCATTATGAACTACGCAAAGCAACGTTAAGCTTAATAAATGTTATTTGAATGATAGACAGCAATCAGTCAAATAAATGGTGTCAATTCGTCGGGATTAAACGTGATAATGGGCGTACCAAGGGATCGATTTTAGGTCCTTTCTTATTTTTAGTTTATATAATTGATTAACCCCTTTTATTGCAAAACCAACTTAAAATGGTATTGTTTGTCGAAGATACTTTTTTATTTTTAAGATAAATGGTAATAATGATATTGACGAGGTAAATACAAATTTATTGATATAAAAGAGTGTCCGTGGAGCTTCTTGCACGGTCTTTTTCATGAAGCTTTGGAACAGGCAATTAATTTTCTTCATCTTTTTGACGAGGTAATGAGGTAAATGGTTAAATTGAAATAAATACTTTCAGTTTCATAAAAACAACATCGACATCATGATAATTTGGGTCGGCTTCCAGTCTAACCATAGCATGATACAGCAGAATAGTATCTAAATACACGCATTTTAGAAGAGCAACTGTCCATCTGACTCCACAATATACATAGTTGCTGGGGAAGACAATATCCCTTGGTAAGGACTAGACATGTTTAAAACAAATCACCAAGAAGATAAAATCAACATGAGTAAATTACTTATTTCCATTTGTCAAATCACCAACAAAATAGCGTTTCTCGCTAACCTGTACTCTTAAAATTGAGCCATTGTACTCGATGCGGACGCCATATAACGCCATATTTTAAGGTTTACTTAGTAAAGAGTTTCTATTTTTATTTTAAGTGTATACAGGGTGTTCCAGAAGTTCGTTCGTTGACGTATTTTAGGGTGGTGTTCTGTGTCTGTTTAACCATTAGGAAAAAATATTGAACTTTTTTCATAAACAACACAAAAGTTAAAAATATAAGACTTTTAAAACTGTCTGATGCATTTGCAGTTGATGGTGTTTATCGTAGTTTAATCAAGATTCGATGCCGCCGACTGCATCAGACTGCTTGAAAAGTGATTTTTTTAGTAATTGAGATTATAAGTTTTCCGAGGTTGGGTTTTCTTTAAATATTTTGTTTTATTTTGATATTGTTTTTTTTTATATTGTTGGTAGCAGCTACAGGACACCCCCCTTAAATATAAACACGCACTTGAACATCACCAACCCGCATTGGGTCTGCGTGGTGGATTACAGCCCATTCCCTCTCCTAGAGAGGAGGCCGGAGTCCCAACAGTGGGAACATTATAAGGCCGACTATGCTATGCTATGCTATGCTACTTGAACATCCTGTATGTTTTTGTAGTTATTAAAATACCTATAATTCTATGAAGAACATTCTACTCTCTACTACTCTTGTCATGAAGTTTTTATTAGCATTCTGTATTGTTCAAGTCAACAGCCAATTTGGTTTCATCAGATAAAACGGACATATTGGAAGATTGGTAGACGAGACGGTCAAAGAAAGCTCACAATGGCTCGTTCTTCGAGGGGTCTGATCAATAAAGACACAATTGGGCCACAAAGATGAGGATCTATGCTGCTTCCTGTATACCGTAGCCGCTAACAAGACGGAGAACGAAGCAAGAAAAGTATGGATGAGGCATTTGAAAGAGGTATTTTCGAAGTTTGTGTAGATACAAGCCAGAAAAAAGAAAAAATGGTCATAGGACAGCAGATGTCGAAGAAATTCGTCTGTATCGCTGTTAATGGGAAAATGTCAAAAAGGTTGTCGTCATAAGTTGAATGGCATAGTTGGTATCAGTTACCTACTTTTTTCGCGTTTACAGATAGCAGTAGTTAAGGTTGCTTTTTTTTACAAGAAATAGAGTATATGTAGGTCTGAGAAGGAAAATAAACAGTATTTTTGTAAAAAAAAACAGTATATTATATTTCCAATGTTTTAAAAACATTTTTTTTGTGCTTCTCGCAAAATCTATCAATTGTTATTATTAAGTGAACTTAAACCATTAAAACTTATCAAAATCACTGAATTTTCTACTTGGATATCAACAAAACAAAGACCACATGAAAAAACGCGCGCAATCGTTTGTCTATGTGACAGTGAGGTGAATTGTCAGTGTCAGTACCTACTGTCATTCTTGAATATTTGACATGACAGATTCGTTCTGAAACACCACTATCGTGACGGCGCTGCGCTGACCACTTGCTGAAAACAGTATTTTTGTATCCTGTTTGTTTGTTGAACAGTAAACAGTATAATTCGGTGAAAAACAGTATAATACTGTTTAAAACAGCCCAAATACTGTTTAAAACAAACCCTAGCAGTTGTGCTATATTCTGCAACAACATTTTAGTGATGTTCAAAAAAAATGTATATCCGAGGATACGGATCCGAATACGGATACGGATACGGGTCTTTATTTTCTTATCGATCTTTATCTTCTTACTCAATCGGCACTCAGGTGAAGCTTGATATCGAAATATGTAGTTATTTACAGAGTAGTACTGCAGTACCACAAGAAAGTTGATGGCATCAAATCTGTGCACTTCTTCAACTCTGCATAAGTAATACTAAAATAAAAAACTCATAGCTTATTAAAAACTAATCTAAAATATGGCGCCGAGGTACTGAATTAACTTCCATGTATTAGGAACTGCATTCTTATGTCCAAAACAAAACAAACATAGGTACTGAAATGGTTTCTAAACATAACAAACAAATTGAGAAAGGTAAAGAGCACAAAAATACATGACTATGACAATGATAGCTGAAAAGAACAAACATTGGGAACAATTTGTAGCACTAGGTCACCGCAGCTCATTCTTACGAAATATTAATTGATCATAATAATTAATGATCACGCATCTTTTAATGAGCATTCTTCTGGCTGGTTTCTGTCTGTCATGCTCTTAATGATCTTAGTACACAACATAGTACAAACATCCTTTATTAAATAACTAGCTTCTGCCAGCGACTTCGCCCGCGTAATCCCTAGGGAACATACTCCCGGGATATATATAGCCTATGTGTTATTCCAGACTATAATCTACTTCTGTGCCAAATTTCATGAAGATCCTTTCAGGTGTTCTGACGTGAAAGAGTAACAGACATCCATCCATCCATCCTCACAACCTTTCGCATTTATAATATTATTATATTATATTATATTATCCTTACAAATATTATAAATGCGAAAGTAACTCTGTCTGTCTGTCTCGCATTCACGCCAAAACTACTGAACCAAGTTAAATGAAATTTGGTACAGAGAAAGGACATAGGCTACTTTTTTATCCCGGGAGTATGTTCCCTACGGGCCACGCGGGCGAAGCCGCTGGCAGAAGCTAGTATATAGTAGGATAGGATAATAGGAAGTAGGATAGTAGGATTTGTATCTATTTTGAAGTCTAATATTGTGGGGTTCGTTTCCTGGGTTGGGCAGTGTTATTCGGTTTTTAATCTTGAAATTGTCACTAGCAGTTTCATGTACTTACTACACTTCTACATAAGCCGTCTGGGAATACGGTGTTGGGTGGCACTGTCACATAGTTAAGGGGTGTTTTCATAGATATCTACACTAATATTATAAAGAGGAAAGATTTGTTTGTTTGTTTGAATTGAATAGGCTCCGAAACTACTGGACCGATTTGAAAAATTCTTTTAGCATTGGATAGCTACATTATCAGGGAGTAACATAGGCTATATTTTATCCCCGTACTCCCACGGGAAAGGGAAATACGCGGGTGAAACCGCGTGGCGCCCACTAGTAATAAATAAGGGTGTTTTCATGAGTTTTATGCGGTGCCAGCTAGTCTATTCTGTAAACAACTAATTCGATATCGAGCTTCACCTGAGTGACAAAACTCACAAAATGAGCTTTATTGCACACAACATAAAGGTCTTAATTTGAAACTCACCTCGGATTCGACTGTCGAGATACGAATATGTTGTTATAGAATAGTACTACAGTAAGAACTTTGTGGTTAACAGGGGCAATTAAAGTGTTAATCAACATTTTTAGGGTTCCGAACAAAAAACGGTACCCTTATAGGATCACTCGGATGTCTGTCTGTCCGTCTGTCACAGCCAGTTTTCTCCGGATCCACAGGACCGAGTCTGTTGAAATTTGGTACACATGGACTTCTGTGACCCAAACACGGACGTCTTATGTAAATTTTTTTTTTTTTTAATTATATTTTGAAGTTATTCAAGAAATTGGATGAAAAATTACCATTCTCCCTTATCTCTAAAAGTACTGAGCCTAAAATTTTGAAAAAAATGGAGGTAGTAAATCTTAACCCATAAATTACAGGAAAACCTATATGAAGTCTATGGTGTTAAAATAACATGTTAAAAAAATAAAATTCGTTCGGAACCCTTTGCACACGAGTCCGACTCGCACTTGGCCAGTTTTTTTTATTACTTTAAGGTAAAAAAGATGAATTATATCTCTGGAAGTCCTGATTCACATTTTGTGATGGAAAAATCTGTATAATATAAAGAATTGGCAATAACTTATTAAATTATCCCGAAAACACTTTTCGTGTCTCCCGGAGCGAAGCTCGAAGAAAAACTGGCCAAGTGCGAGTCAGACTCGCGTGCAAAGGGTTCCGAACGAATTTAATTTTTTATACATGTTATATTAACACTACAGACTTCTAATAGGATTTCCTGTAATCTTTAGGTAAAGATCTATTATCTCAATTTTTTTCAAAATTTTAGGCTCAGTAGTTTCGGAGATAAGGGGGGGGAATGGTCATTTTTCGTCTAATTTCTTGAATAACTTCTAAATCATTTATTTTAAAATTATGAAAAAAATATAATTAAAATCCTCACAGTAAGCCCTTTCATTTGATATGTTACACGATATTGTTCAAAAAACTTTTTTTTTAATTTTCTTGTTTGACCCCCAAAAGTGACCCCCATACTAAAAATTTAATAATTTTAGTAACGCATCCGTGTTTGGGTCATAGAAGTCCATATGTGTACAAAATTTCAACAGAATCGGTCCAGTGGATCCGGAGAAAACTGGCTGTGACAGACGGACAGACAGACAGACAGACAGACAGACACCCGAGTGATCCTATAAGGGTTCCTTTTTTTTTTCGGAACCCTAAAAACGTTCCGTAATTGCACGTTTGCACAATTGCCGATTTTCAATGGAATTTGTACGAAACTTCAAGTACATTTTATAGGTTGGTCAACGACTTATTAATCGTTAAGTTGTAAAGCCTACTTAGCTAAGATAGTTTTCCTTTTAAATTCGTTATACATATATGCTACCACCATGATTTTTTCAAGTCTCTGAAAACAACCGTTTAGCTGGCAGAGGGGGGGACACTTGACTCTATCAAAAATTTGCACTCTTTTATTTTTTTTTATTTGTGATGGGTTTGCTCTTGACTCTAGTCTAGGTCAGAGATGACCGAGACAAAGTCTACGATGGAGCGAGCTTACCCAGAAGGAGCCTGTTCACTCTAACTTTGAAGAGATAAGGGTTGTAAGCGTTTGGAAACACAGACGTAGGTAGAGAGTAAAGAGCTTAATATTTCACAAACGGATCCTTGGATGGAAAAATGGTTTTGGCACACTCTCAATATTTTTAAACGATCTATCCAACGACACCCCTCACACCATGGGATTGACGATAAAAACATCATCGCCACTTAACATTGAGGGGTACCCTTAAATTATTATTTTTTTCAAGGTATTATCATACCAGTTTGTCAGCGTGACCCCTTACCAAATTCCTACTTGTGTCTCTGAGCTAAACCGCGAACAGACAGACAGACGGACATGGCGAAACTATAAGCGTGCCTTGTTGGCTGCAGAACCCTAAATAGAGTACAAGTAGACTTAAATGTCATAAAATCTAACTACAATATCACATCCATTTTGTGTAGTTACATTATATCTGAATGGCCCGATCTAATCTACCTCCTCAGTACGTGTTGAACACAAAAATATATCGCTTTTGTGACCCTTATGATTTATCGACAGCCATGGGGGCTCATTTTGTATTAAATCTGACTGTCCCAATGTTTGGAATACCGGTTCTCATAGTAATGTAGTCAAAAGGAATTGTTTTGTTAGTTACCTACTTACGAATGTTTGTGGAGTTTTGGACTGTATGGGGTTTTAATTTGAAGGTCTTTCGTTATTTCCTACATTTATTTTGTCAGCTGTGAGTCGGAAAGGGTCTATTCTGTAAATAACTATTTCGATATCGAGCTTCACCTGTTTGACACAACTCACGAAGTGAGCTTTATTGCACACAACATAAAGGTCTTAAATTTGATAACCACCTCGGATTTCGCTGTCGAGATACGAAAATATTGTTACAGAATAGCACTACTGGAAGCTTGCTCTGGCACGTGTGTGTAAATCCTTAGCTTGTCCACACAGAAATTGTTTTTTTTTTAATTTATATAGTATATTGATAGGCACGCGTTTGACCACAATCTCAACTGATGGTAAGCCATGATGTGGTCGAAGATGGTACACGGTTGTCTGCCTAGTAGTAACCTATTCACTCTTGACTTAAAGACCCCAGGTTGTAGCTATCAGGAAACAGACTACGACTGGGAATTTCACTCCTTAGCCGTATACACAATGTTAACATTTTTTTCCGTAGAAAGTACCTACCCATATGCACCTATATAATATAATCTGCCTGTGAACTTGCTCATACTACATGAAGGTAAAATTACCTAAAATAAAACGAATTGAATTTTTATTTTTATTTAATTTTTGATTTTGATTTAATTTTAATTTCGTTCTGATTTTATTTTAATGATGAAATTAATTTTATATAATTTTATTTAGTTAATTTAATTTGATTTCAGTGTTAAGTTGACGTGTGAGAATTTTAAATATGGATAATTGATATCTGAAGTAAATAAATTATAATTATTATTATTAAAAACGTTCCTATCAACGGTTTCTTTAGGTATGATGAGCATTTAGATCGGGCTGTGGAACATCTGTAAAAAATAAGTTTAGGTAGTCATGTTCTGCACTAGAAAACTGACGTCATCGTGGGTCACCGTGTCCACCAATGATGAGCGTTATGTTATGCGTCACCACCTCATCAAGCATTGCGCTTTGAACCCACAACGTCATCCGTCGTAATTTATCAACACGGAACGCAACATTGCGTCTTGGCTGTATAGCATTTCCTATACTAATATATAAAGCTGAAGAGTTTGTTTGTTTGTTTGCTTGAACGCGCTAATCTCAGGAACTACTGGTCCGATTTGAAAAATTCTTTCAGTGTTAGGTAGACCATTTATCGACGAAGGCTATAGGCTATATATCATCACGCTAAGACCAATAGGAGCGGAGCAGTAATGAAAATTGTGACGCAGACGAAGTTGCGCGGGTCAGCTAGTATACTAATATATAAAGCTGAAGAGTTTGTTTGTTTGTTTGCTTGAACGCGCTAATCTCAGGAACTACTGGTACGATTTGAAAAATTCTTTCAATGTTAGATAGCCCATTTGTCGAGGAAGGCTATATATATCATCACGCTAAGACCAATAGGAGCGGAGCAGTAATGAAAATTGCGACGCAGACGAAGTTGCGCGGGTCAGCTAGTATTTTTAATTTTTAATATAATATAAAGCTGAAGAGTTTGTTTGTTTGTTTGCTTGAACGCGCTAATCTCAGGAACTACTGGTCCGACTTGAAAAATTATTTCAATGTTAGATACCCCATTTATCGAGGAAGGCTATAAGCTGTATATCATCACGCTAAGACCAATAGAAGTGGAGCAGACGAAGTTGTGCGGGTCAAATAGTTTAGCAGATATATACAAATGAAAAATCTTGGACACTTTGCTAGCACCAAACATTATAGAATTACGATTACGGATTTATTTATCTTTGCCCTTTATTACATAGGTACTAGCTACCCCGCGCAACTTTGTCTGCGTCACAATTTTCATTACTGCTCTGCTCCTATTGGCCTTAGCGTGATGATATATAGCCTATAGCCTTCCTCGATAAATGGGCTATCTAACACTGAAAGAATTTTCCAAATCGGACCAGTAGTTCCTGAGATTAGCGCGTTCAAGCAAACAAACAAACTCTTCAGCTTTATATATTAGTATAGATTGTAGGTTCGGACCATTTGATGGAAAGTGATCACTAACGCTTGTCTATGTATCGAGGTTTTGTTTCCGCACTTAGTCCTGATGATGGACCATTGTACGTGAGCCATGGCGGCTTACGGGAATCTCTACCAGTTGCGTTGCAGTTCTTGGAACACTGTCTTTGTTAAAAACTCGCCATCTCGTAGCTCCGGAGAAAGCCGAGCTCAGGAACCTATTCCTCATGAAAGCAAATATCTTCTCGCCTCTGGGTTCATGGACAGTAGGTAGATACTGAGTTTCAAAACAGGAACTGCGCCGAAACGATAAACGGGCCGTGTGCGAGCGCGCAAACATTTTCATAAGTGGACCGTGTCAATAAGATGATACAGGGAAGGAAGCTGTGATGAGTAACGGAATGTTTTCTTGAGGGGACATCAAAGGGGATCTCCTTGGGAGAGAATGCTTGTGAACGGCTTAAGGATAACACGAAGATGAATACTACTGATAATAGTGTGTAAGGATCTCGAAAAAACTGGCCAAATGCGAGTTGGACTCGCGTGCAAAGGGTTCCGAACGAATTTAATATTTTTTAACATGTTATTTTAACACTACAGACTTCTAATAGGATTTCCTGTAATCTTTAGGTAAAGATCTATTATCTCAATTTTTTTCAAAATTTTAGGCTCAGTAGTTTCTTGAATAACTTCAAAACCATTTATTTTAAAATTATGAAAAAAATATAATTAAAACCCTCACAGCGAGCCCTTTCATTTGATATGTCACACGATATTGTTCAAAAAACTTTTTTTTTTAATTTTCTATTTTGACCCCTAAAAGTGACCCCATACTAAAAATTTAATGAATTTACGTAACGCGTCCGTGTTTGGGTCATAGAAGTCCATATGTGTACTAAATTTCAACAGAATCGGTCCATTGGATCCGGAGAAAACTGGCTGTGACAGACGGACAGACAGACAGACACCCGAAGGGTTCCGTTTTTTTTCGGAACCCTAAAAATATCAGTATGATGGTTTTTAGATGGAATAGGTGTACGTTATTGTCATGCACGTCAGCCTTCAAAGTAAGAGTGAACAGGCATCTTCTGGGCTCGCTCGTTCCAGCGTAAACCTCATAGATCGCATTCCATCAGCCGAGATTAATTGAGGGCTTGGCAAGAGTTGGCTCATCACGAAATAATAAAGTAAACAAAGACTTAGGGTATTTGACTGTTTTTAGGGTTCCGTAAAAGGAAAAATCGGAACCCTTATAGGATCACTTTGTTGTCCGTCCGTCTGTCTGTCAAGACCGTTTATCTCGGGAACGCGTGGAGGTATCGAGTTGAAATTAAAACTAGGTCTATGGCCACTTGAAGCTGTGAAAAAAACAATCTTCTAAGTTAACGTAAAAAAGGTCGTTTATGACGCAAAAAACGTATATTTCGACAATCTTAAGGGAATCAAAATGTATAGGGTATTTCCCGTTGACCTAGAACTATGAAAGGCAAGTTATACCGTCTTATACTACAAGTATAGGGAAAAGTCTGAAAATATTCATCTGTAATTGAAAAAATAAAAAATATAGTCTTTATTTAAAGTAATCTGTAGCTACTTTGTACGGAACCCTCGGTAGGCAAGTCCGACTCGCACCTGCCGGTTTTTTTTACATTTCTCTAAACAAAGAAAATTATAAGAAAAAAAAATCTTGAAAATTACACAGTTCTAAGCGCGATGATCACAATCTCACCTGATGGAAAACGATGATATGAACGGCTAAGGAGCACGCTTGCCTAGAAGTCCTAGAAATCTCTAGACATAACGACCCGCGGATTGTAGCTATCAGGAAATACCGACTCCGACGATCTGGACTTCTTAGCTGACAATGGGATTTTGGTTCAATCTCCAGGTCAGGCAAGTTAAGAATTAGGAATTTTTCAGTAGCTACCCGGATTTAGGCACTTGTCTCACCGCCGGCGAGGAAGCGAGTAGCTATCGACCATTTGCTCGCTGAGGAAAGGGACAAAAGATATAGACTGCTCGTGTGAGTAAAAGAGACACATACATTCATAGTTGATAGCTGGCTGTTCACACTGCCGGCGAGCGGCTCTTCCTCTAGTTGATCGCAGCGACAAGATCTATCAAAGATTGTACTCGCTCAGCGACACTCGCTCGGCGATGCTTGCTTGGCGGTCAGAACTATCCAAACAGCGGTAACTACCTATAGTGCGGGCCGGAGCGAGTATTGCGAGTAAAAGCCCGTCACACAAAAGCACTCGCTGAAAGCCGAGCGTCAAAACTATCGAAACTTTTCACTCGCTGCTCGCTGATCGCCAACTGTTTCGAGTTTGAAGTTTTACTCGCTACTCGATGATCGCCGGCGGTGAGACAAGTGCCTTAGATCGGAGCCCAATTCATGGCAATATCGTCTTATTCCAGTCCAGAATATGGGGATGGGGATGGAATTGTAATAATCAAAATACATATGTGAATGACACCTCTGCCTACCCCGTCAAATCAAACAGTCGTGATGTCATGCAACCTTGAAAACAAACCAACAGACAGACTGCACTATTACAGCTCATTATGCATCTGACGTCAGCTTGTAGCCTATAGCGTATGCGCTTATTAAGTGCATGGTTCGAATTCTTTTCTTGTTTCGTCTTTTTAAGCACTTAACGAGTTAAAAAGATATGGGTAGAACTTCCATTTTGTCACACATCTGTTGGTCAGAGTATTCGCTTCCAGGCTTTTTTATATCTACTAGTTTCTGCCCGTGACTTCGTGTTGTAATGTTAATTCAGGTTATAAACTATGTTTGTAGGTACCAAAAATCCGAATACTTTTTGTGGTTTTTGCGAGAGAGGGTAACAAACATACAAAAATCCGCCCGCCCATGCATCGTTTCTTTGTTCTTGTCCTACTCTTGCAGCAATTCACATTTATCCTCAAAACTGTTTTATTTTTAACTGGGTGGCAGGACCCCATTAGGAAGACTGGTATCATATTTAACCGACTTCCAAAAAAGGAGGAGGTATGTACACCGATTACTCCGCGGTTTCTTATCCGATTTCTGTGATTCGTTTTTAGTTCGATGCGGTATACTTGCCATTTGGTCCCGTAAAAATTTGATTCAGTTTTGTTCAGTAGTTTTTATTTTATGAGAATTTTTGACTATTTCAATTTCTGCGTAGACGAAGACGTCGTATAAGTATCACCACTTAAAAGTGAAAAATATACAAAAAAAAAATACAAAAAAATCTAACCGACTTCCATACAAAACACTACAAACTATATAGAATAATCTTAATTTCGGAAGTCGGTGTTTTTGGTTTTTAACACCGACTTCGGAAATTTGACTCGTAACGAGAAGTCTCAGTATGTTATGAACGATCACCCATCCACGGCCCGACCGTGGCAATTTTTGCTTAACCTGATATCGACTCGTGCGGCTGTTATTACGTAGCCACGAGCTCATCAACGAGCTTGTTTTATAGGGCAATTTACTTAATACCTTTTAACACGCTTTTTATAGCGTTCAGGCGGCCATTTATATGTAAGTATACGTCTTCTAGTTAAGATTATAATCTTTACTGCACTATGTACAGTATTGTGCATAGTGCAGTATTGTGCATAGTGCGGTATTGTGCATCGTGCAGTATTGTGCATAGTGCAGTATTGTGCATAGTGTAATAGATGCTCATTAGATTGGTATATTTTAAGATGGGAAATCATCAAATGACTTCTCCCGCTCTGAGTGGAGCGGAAGGGAGTGTCATACTCTTACTGATTAAAACCCATCCGTGTTCCTCCTAATGCCCTTTGAGTTCCAGGACCGCGGGAACTCTTTCGAACGATTCCGCAACCCTGGCAGGCACAGGCCTTAGCAGGCCCCTCAAGAATGCTGACATCTCTTTGAGAAGCGCGTGGAACACAACACGACCCGGGCCGTAGACTCTCGAGAAAGGTAGTATACCTGCCTCATTAGTCTAATACTCGCTAGCACTCCTGGGGTACGATTCCCGGGTTGCAAAAAGTCTTGTTATTTTTCCTTCAGGATTTTCCCAAAGTCTGGATTGGAGTCGATTGTTGGCGAAGCTCGCCCGCCGTTAGGTACTAGAACTTAATTAAACCATAGCCGGCGAAATGTAAGTGTTCCAACTATAGGACACACCTCTGCTTAACTTTTCGAGGAATACATACGTTATGTTGTGACCTTTTGATATGCTATCTTCAGGTACATAGATCCAAGGGTCATCATCATCTTCCTGCCTGTATCCATGTTACTTGGGTCGGCGCAACACGTTTTTTTCTTCCATTCTGTCCTGTCAGCCGTCACGCTATCACTAACTCCCTTTTCTCTCATATCAAGCCTCACACAAGCCATCCATTCTTTCTTTGGCCTTCCTCTCCATCCATCCACATTTATATTCATAACTCTTGTAGTAACATGCATTTCATTCCTAGCTCCTATTCACATGACCATATCAAGACAAGCATAGTTCCATGGGTATTGTGTAAAACTTCAATCGGTTTTGATCTATCGTCTACTTGAACCCAGGTACTCCAGGATTGGCAAACTTTTAACCACTACACCAATAAAAGAACTTAATTGGTTTTTTAAATGAACAAAAAACGATTAACATTAAATCACAAAACAAACCACTAAAAACTTCTGATTAGTTAAATAAAGCCATAGCGTGTTTGTTTATATTAAACTAAATTATAAATCATTATTACAATGGTGTGTAATAAGGCTTATGCCGTAATCTATGGCAGCAATTTGTTACAACGAAATGAGGACCAATCTGTTGTTAGGATGAGTGCACACTGTTGGTTTGTTTGGACGAGAGCGTGTCGTAAGTTATTATAATAGTATTTAATAAATGGTTTGTCTCTTTGTTATTATAAATCTGTAAAGAAGTAGGTACTACAACCCAATTGGGTTAAATCGATCAAATATTCGCATTATAGTTAAGGAATTCTAGTTTAGGAGCCGGTAGAAAAGGCTAGTATAAAATTTTAACATTAAAATGTATTTTTTTATATACTAAGGACAAGCAAATGTCGCAAGCTATGTTAATAAGTAGTTAGATAAGTGAGGAAAATCTTAAAGATACAAATTAAACGGAATATTCTTTATTGTAAAAATAAAATAGTTGTAAAACTCTTTTGACGAACTCTATGCTATGAGTACAATAACAGTCTTATCGCTAACAGCGATGTGTACCAGGCAACCCTAGGATGGACTGATAGAACTTACAACAAGAAGGTGGTAGTATTTTAGAAATACCGATATTTTATTCCTGTATGTAACTAGCCTTACATAATAAAGTGTTATTGTACTTAAAATAATAATAAGATCAAGTAAGTACTTACTTATCATAATCATACATTTCCGCGGTATTTTTATGGTGCTTGAAAATTAGATGATGGCAGAATTGGGCAGCAATTTTAAGCGTTATGCAATAACATATTTATTTACTCGAGCTTATCTATACTTAATATATACAGCTGAAGAGTTTGTTTGCTTGAAGGCGCTAATCTCAGGAACTACTGGTCCGATTTGAAAAATTATTTCAGTGTTAGATAGCCCATTTATTGAGGAAGGTTATATCGCTATAGCCTAGGCTATATCATCACGCTACGACCAATAGGAGCGGAGCAGTAATGAAAATTGTGACGGAGACGAAGTTGCGCGGGTCAGCTACTTAATATTATTATATAAGCTGAAGAGTGTGTTTGTTTGTTTGTTTGCTTGAACGCGCTAATTTCAGGAAAACCGATTTGAAAAATTCTTTCAGTGTTAGATAGCTCATTTATCGAGGAAGGCTATATATAGGCTATATATAATCACGCTAAGACCAATAGGAGCGGAACAGACACGTTGCACGGGTCAACTAGTTAGGTATATTTGTTTGGGTGATTTAGGATTCTGATTTAGAACTTAGAACGTCCCTAGATAATCTAGATATGTACCTGAGGATTGTAAAAGTAAGTAGATATTATCGATGAACTTGACAACACTGCTGTGCTGCGTGTCGCGGGTTCGATTCCTGCACTTTACAAATATTTGTATGGCCTACAGATGGTTGTTCCGGGTCTGGCTGTGTGTGTATGTGTGTAAACGCACCCACGATACAGGAGAAATTCCTAGTGTGGGGCAACGTTAAAAAAAATAACTAAGTGGTTTTGTAAACTAAGTACTAACGGTGATTCTACCTCTAGTACGGACGGTCTGTGACCAAAATCATCTAAACCACTTGACTATTAGCGAATAATAGTCAAGTGGGTTAGATAATGTTGATCACAGACTGTACAATCAACTGCTCGTCCAATCTGCCTAGCCTTTTCCGTACAATGGTCGGATCCAGTGTAACCAGATCCAGCTGAGTACCTACCAGTAGGTATTTTACATGGAGGGTGCGCATATCTAACCTCCACAACTCAGTAACTGGGTTATGTGGCACCAGTTGGCAAAACTGCTGTCAGATTCTCTGGCTTCTGACTATCGACTGACAAACTACAAATGACAGCCGAAATGCTTTTACGTGCTTTGCGATCACCCATCCCCGGACCAACCGCGGCAAAAGCAGCTTAACCTCAAATATCGAACCATGCAGCTGATATTAATTAGTTAATTCTACACCTACGTTTAACAGCACAACTTACTTTTTTGATAGCACTGCCTTTGTTTCGTGTACATACCTACTTCCTAAAACTTAGTAAAATTGCAGTTGCCTACCACTTACCAGGGTTGCGGGACCTTGTTCGAAAGAGTCACCGCGGCCCAGGAATGCAAAAGGCATGTGAAGTAACACCGGTGGGTTACTTAGTGATTAGTGTGTCTGACACTCCGCTCCGCCCAAAGCGGGAGAAGACATTTGAGAATATCCAACAAAAAAAAAATTGTCCGCGTAGATATAATATTAATAACTATACAAGCGAATCGAAACTTTAAAAAAATAACGAGGATAGTACCTAAGTCAAAATAAAGACTTTTATTTAATGGACAGCCCAACAGCCAGACATCAATAACATTAATTAAGAGCACTTACATAAACATTCCATAGACAACTACAAAATGGACGATATAGATTCTTTTCTTTGATAAAACATACTTAATTCTTCATCACGAATCAAAATAAACATTTCCTTCCCACGTTATAATATAAAAAAAAAACATTAAGGCTATGAAGTTATGGTTCAAAATCGCATATTCGTGAAATTTTGTTTAAAAAAGTTACCGCCTTTTTGATGCTAATGAAACGTCAAAGGGTTAGTAGGGTGAAAGCACCGGTTAGTGGCCTTCGTGCGTCAATTATGGAAGAACAAGGATTCAATTGCTTAGATCACGAATGTTTACGTTTCGTGGTGTTTAGATAGGTTAATTAGGTGTATCATTAGATTTATTTTGGAGTGTGATTTGGTACTTAGCATGTCGTTTTTTGTAAAAAAAAAAATATATAGTTCGATTAGTTTGATTACTAGCTTCGTCCGCGTGATTATTGGAAATTATTAGGATAAAAAGTAGCCTCTGAGTTATTCCAGGCTATAATCAATCTCTGTGCCAAATTCCATCCAGCTCCGTTCAGACGTTCCAGCGTGATTGACTATCAAATATTGGATGGATGTTGTGATGTGAACTTTCGCATTTATAATTGTATTAAGATTATAGATAGCACGATTCATTTGATGAGTTAAAAAAGAAAAACAACTTTGTTAGGTAAGTTAATTAAATTATGTAATCAATAAAATCATGATGATTGTATTTTTACCATCGATGGCAGACTCACTTTTTATAAGGATATTAAATCAAAATGTGATTGGAGTAGATCATCAGCCTGATAGTTGGAACTTTCTCCCGTCAGAGTCCAACAGCTGCCTCGATACAGTTTGCTGATTGATTAATAGAGAGAAAAAATCATAAATGCCTTATTTCTAACTAGCTTTTGCGCGCCGCTTCGTTCGCGTTAAAGTAGCCTATATTCTTCTCCATGTATTTCTTCTTCTCATCTATCTCTTTTCCAAAATTCATCAAAATCGATTCGGCAATTTAGGCGTTAAAGCGTAACAATTTATACAAACAATTAGTTAGGATTAAAGCTGAAGGCAGTGGGCAGGGCACATGGTCGATGGGGCCGAAAAGTTCTGGAGTGGCGACCGCGTACCGGAAGACGCAACGTTGAAAGACCTCCCACAAGGTGGACCGATGACCTGGTGAAGGTCGCGGGTAGCCGATGGATGCGAGACGCGCAGGACCGGTCGTTGTGGCAACGCTTGGGGGAGGCCTATGTCCAGCAGTGGACGTCTTTCGGCTGATAGAAGCAGAAGTGTCATATTCTTTTCTAATTTATAATACGCCCGGATTTGATTCAATTATTTGAACAAAAGGCGGTAATTGCGACTTAACAATAATAGTTAGACAAATACCCTCCCGGACTTTTTTTATAGGAAATAATGAGTACCTTAATTATGTAGTACATTATTTTTATGTATCATCAATAGTGGACAATTAAATACAATGAATTTTATAGGCAAAATTTCGCTACTTTGCGTTACATTATTGCAATTTTCTTAAGGATATCTTATTTTTTGAAAATATATAGCCTATGTGCACCAGGGATAATGTAGGATTCTAATGGTATAAGAATTTTTCAAATCGGTCCAGTAGTTTCGGAGTCTATTCATTTCAAACAAACAATTTAATAGTACACTACACAAATATCTTTATAATATTAGTGTAGATGTAGATTAGAAAATTCTTTAACTTACCACTTTCATCAATGTAGCACGGTAGAAGAACAGTATCATTTTCATAAGTTTTCACAGTCACAGGGATACTTTTGAAAGGTTTCTCACTTTTCACTGAGTTTTGTGTACATAAGAACAACACTGTGTATATTAAAAACTTCATTCTGTTGGTTTCCTGATTCGAGAAGAAAAGGAAAATCGTATTGAGTTAACTTAATCGGGAACATTCGGAGTTACTGTTTCTCATTTTTAGATTTTTTAAATTAGTTCGTTCAGGGTGGTTCAGGATAATTTTATGAGGTAATAGAAAAATTATAACATAAATATGAATCAGGAATAAAAATCATTGTATTATATTCTTTGCTTTTTTTTTCGGGGAATGTTGTTTATTCAAGAGGAACACCGCTCATCGGCACAAATGACTGGAATAAAGAAAAAGAGCGCGCCGACACTAGAACAAAATTAATTTGTTGCAAAGAGGACGGATGTACAGTGACTAAACTCAGAAATTTTTGCTTTTATTTTTGTATTGTCTGTGTTTCGGTCGCTACTCGCTGGTATTATAGGATTTACGGTCTGCCGGCTATAATGTACCGCTCTGGGAGTTAATTACCTACGCCTTTTTTTTAACAAACTTCATCTTTTAATGCCTTTGTTTTTTTTTTAGTTAATTCTTAACATTAAAAAATATCCTGCCGGAGTAATTGTTTAAAAAATCGATCAATTACCAATCCAAACCGATAAATAATCCAACTAATATTTTTAAAGACTGGACATTATTTAATCGACTTCATTACAAGAACACAAAGCACTTACAAAGTTTAATTTGAAACAAAAGGCGAAAATCGTAAATTGAAAACGATCCAATTAATTGGTCGTGTATCCGAACGCGCGCGACTTGGCGGGAAACCGAAGTGGAACTGTCATTGCTGGCGCATGCGCTCAACGCTCGGTTCACGATTAATAGCTGTGCTCGGGGCACAATGAGGAAAGGAATAAAATTATTTTGATGCTGACGTTTATTGATACTTAACATCATAATATTTCTGTAACAATCACCGTTCTTCTAAATATTTCCTGTTATGACTTTGTGTATTCTCACCTACTTATTGTTTTACATAATACAATTAGTAGGTGAGAATTTAAGGATGAGAGTTTATCAAGCAGGCGTCTGTGGCGGTCACAGACTAAAGAGACACAGAAATTTAGAAAAGACCTACCAATGTATTTTCTCAATCCCCATGTTAGGTACCTACGTCAGTACTGGCTGCCGCCACCTTGGGGTAATTTTCGACAGCTGCTGAATGAACCAGATCACCAATGGATTAAGCTCAAGCCGCGACCGTTGCTGCGAGTGTTCAACGTTTAGTAAGTTAAAGAAGTTTATCGCCCTGAGCATTTCTGCCCATTGTACACCTGCTTTATTAAATGGTTGTCCTGTGTAATAAACACACATTTTATAGCCAAATAAGTTATGTAAGATGTGATGTAAGTAAATTAAATTATATGATCTTAATTCTGGTTTTAAATGCAAAAGTGAATACATAGTCTTGAGATTTGCTAAAAATGGGCCAAGACATCGTCACTTTTTCATGCATCCTACGTTCTATCCATACTCTCAAATAGAACTAAGCGATCTACTAAACGTTTCCCAGTGTGTCCCCATCTTTCGAAGTATCCAGTCAATTAATGTATCACCTTTAATTTAGTCGTAATGCATGAAAGATGTGCTCTGAACTAAGATAAGGCAGTTGTTGTAATGGTGTAGTATGGCATATCATCACGCCTGTATTGCCAATAGAGAGTAGGCAGAAAAGTAAAATACCTATTCCCGAACAGATAGGTACTTACTGACACCTGTAGGGGAGAGACGACCACTATTTAGGAGCTGGTAGCTAAATAATAACAGCTGGAGGTCGGTCTGTGGATGGTTGGCCATCTTTACAAACCGACATCCTCCGAGCATTCTCAGCTGTCGTTTATAGAACTTTCACAGTCAATACAGATAGTCAGAAGCCAGTCCAAATCCGACACCTGTCTTTCCAGCCCCTAGCCCAGTACAAACCTAACGGTTTCCAGTCTTTCCAGGGGCGGGGACCCCCTGGAAAAACTGGTGTAGTGTACTGTATTCCATATTTGGAGAAAAGGCTAAGTAGAACCAACTGACACCTACGTTTTGCCAGTTTGGTTCAAGTTCTTGGAAGGAGACGAAATAATATTGCCATCTACACCATTTAAGTCAAACCATATCAATAATTTCTATCAAAAACTCTAAATGTAATTTTGAATGACCTGGGTAACAAACCCAGGACTTCGTCGACCAGGTAGTCGCTTTTATACTTGTAATCACTCGACCAAAGATGCAATCAAGTTTTAGAATCATTTACAAGATAAAGGAAGTCGGTAACTGCCGATAGTTAACAACAACAACTACTCGAGGTTATATGAATTGAAGTCCTGAAAAATGTAGGTTTTTGAGGATAATAAATCTGCCAACTTTAATTTATTTAGGCCAGCTGTTGTGCAAGACTCGGTTTTCTACTTTAGTTTCAGAATTGTTTAAGGGGCTGCAGCAGATATCTGGGTGACTTCTGTTTCTTGGTTTATAGGAAGACTAGTGGACGTCACGCGGTTTCACCCGCGTAGTTCCCGTTCCCGTGGGAGTACGGGGATAAAATATAGCCTATGTAACTCCCTGATAATGTAGCTATCCATTGCTGAAAGAATTTTTCAAATTGGTCCAGTAGTTTCGGAGCCTATTCATTTCAAACAAACAAACAAACAAATCTTTCCTCTTTATAATATTAGTGTAGACTAGCTTTTGCCCGCTATTCCGTACGCGCTGCGCGCATATTCCGTTTTTTCCCTTCCCATAGAAATATCCGGAAATCATTTCTTAGTGCTCCCCAAGGAACCTACAAGCCAAATTGCACCAGTACTTTCAGCTGTGCGTCGTCTGTCAGTCACTCACTCAGTAGCGGAAGAATTTCATTTCTATTGATAATCTCTGGTGTAGAAACATGGATTTAATTATATTATCTAACAAAATGTTTGCAATGGCAGAATGCTATCGCTCATAGTCAGAACACCGATACCTGAGGCTGCTTTAAATATACCAAAACAACGCACAGTTTGTGTGTACGGGAGAGAATCCGCGGGAAAAGTATAGTACTCCACAAAACTAAATAAAGTCATAATAATCTAAAACCTGCCCACACTACACTATTACGTAACTGCGACAATTTCAACTCCTACATTTCCTCAATCTCAAATGAAGCAACTAAAAAATCATAATAAAAGTAATCCGGTAACACATCCAGATTAATAATAATTAAAAAAGAAAGAGGCAAAGGCAACTCTTTCGAATGACTTAATTAAATCGATTCATAGACTCATCGAATGAAAAAAAGACCTGCCAAGTGCGTATCGGGCCACAGTGTAAAGTTCCGTAGTAATAGTAACTCTTCCCATAAACCTTGATAAAGAGTAGGTAGCAAATTATACTATAACATTACAAAGTTACAAATTATTTAGATTTAAGTAGTTTTCTATGAAATTTCATGCCTTAGTCGTGATTTATATCTATAACCATGCTAAATTACAGCTACGCAGCATCAATAGTCTCGGAGTAAAACCACGGACGGACATGGCGTAACTATAAGGGTTCCTTTTTTATTTACTGCGGAACCCTGGCAAACACTGGCTGGCATCGTACGCAATCGATTTAACATACCGATATTACCGATAATGAATTCGAGTTTAGAAAACACCTTTAGATTGTAATGATGGTCATTGTGGAGCAACTTATTATTGATAAGTAGTCGCTTAATTAGGGATTAAGGAGGAGTATCTGTTGAAGAAAATATTGTTTGAATGCAACACCGGAATAATTTGAATACAGATTTTTCATATCAATAAGAATTAGAAAGTAACTACCTACATTTTTCGTAGGCAAAACCTATGCAGAATGGGGAAGTGAATTTCAGTGAATGCGTTTTTATTTATTGGCATTTTTTAAAATACATATATTTAGTATTTAATGCACAGTCATAGTACATCATCGTATTTTTATCTCGCAACTTGAATAAGTCACAATTGCAGCTATAAATGCCCTTCAACTAACTGTCCTCCTTGCACCAATCAAAAATAAATTGTTAAGCAAACTTACGTAAATTGTCCAAGTTATTGAACTCTACAAAACTACGCACCAAGTACCTAAAATTTTATGATTTCAGTTCATTAACATTTTATTAAAGCAATCAGTACAATATATTTTTATGATACAACTCGGTGGGTGTTGATACAAGTGACTTTAATTTAATTACATTTACATATTTCGATATGTTAAAGAGTTTTGATTTAATAAAGATATTAAAAAACTTTATTTATTTACATCCTACCTACATGTGGAAGTCGTTAAAACCAATTTAGGGAAAAGGTTGATTATTTACGTCCTACATTTGATATTAATTCTATCAAATTTTTTAATTAGATTCTATTTGGAATCAAAAATATTGCATCGTTTTTCATTGATGATAATTGTTGCCTCTACCCTACCTACTTCCTTATGTTTTTTGCTTCCTATTTAGATAATTTTGACAAATTCGTGTGAACTTCAGAAAAATAAACCAATTCAATGTAACCTATTTAAAATCAAAGAATATAATTGTCAAACCGACAAAATAATAATATTATTTCACTAACAAGTTCTACTAGAGCCTAACTGACCTTCTGACTGATTCCGTTTCCGACCCTTAACAAAGTATGACCAATCATAAAATCTTTATTTAATTTTATTTATTTAACTGTAAACACAATTAGGCGCGTTGTAATGTTACTGGCCACTAACGAGTTCCCTTATTTACGATATTAGATGCCCCTTGAGGCGATGAAACGAGGTTGTGAATTGGCTGTATGGTGCATCGCTATGCCTAACGATTAATGAACCCACTTTAAAAAAAAATATTGTGAAAGATGGAGGGAAAATAAAATAATAATATTGCATGTGCTTCGGATGTTATTGTAAACTGTTGCAGTCATTGATTGCAGTAATAAACTTGATTATCCATCTTCATTTCATACTATTTAATAATAAAATTATAAACAGACTATTACTTATATTATAAGTAGGTGCCTATTTACATTTTCAATTCATTTTACAGTTTCATTTAGTTAGGTAATCGAGCAATAGGGTATCTACCTACTTAGGTGAACTACGTAAGTTTTTAAAATATTACGAATTTATACCAAAAGTAGTTACCTACCTATTTATTTAACTATATCGAGTTCAGCGGGTCTAAAAAGGCCACTTTAGTAGAACAGCCAGCATTTCAAACTCCCGAGACTGTAAAATTTTCCCAATCAATCTTGAACCTAATGCTTTAGCGATAAAGACGAAAGTGAAATTTGACAGATTGTTGTATGATATGCGTATGATCCTAATATTATAGGTAGGTACTACTAAAGTGGCTTTTTTAGACCCGCTGATACAGAACAGCTAATTAATATTTAAATTAAATAAAAAAATAAGTTTCGCTCTTCATTTCAACCGTTACAGAAAAAAAGGAGACCACAGAAACATGTCAAAGTATTTTTTCGGCAGAAATAGTGAGCGCTAAATGCACAGAGGAAAGTAATATAGCTACAAGTACCAGGAGAACACAAACATGTCAAAGTAATTCCAGGGCTGAAAATAAGTACACCAAAGACTCACAAACTATCAGTATACCAGAATCATGACGATGTATTTCCGAGGGTGAATATATGAGGAAAAAAAAGTTGCGCACCAGCTCTAAAGTCTACGCAGACGAAGTCAAGACTAGGTCACACTCCAGCCGAGTTAGTAGGTAGCTAGTAAAGTTAGCTCACCATTGAATCAGTTCAACAAAATGGTTCTTCTATAAATAAAGAAAGTTAAGTAGGTACCTAGGTACAAGAGTTGCTCCGACCTTTGGCCCCGTCGTCGTGTGTAGGGTCACGTCTCATGAACATGTTACCATCTTCCATCATATACAGCGGGATCAAAAATTGCCGTAGCCGTTATGCTCTATCATTGACATTAGTTATCTGCGTTTGGAAGATGGTGGTGTGACACTTCTGTGCTTCGTGGTGCTGTGCCAGATCCCTATCTGGTCGTGTCCGGTTGCCGTCCCATCGGGCTAGGAGAGTGAAGGAAAAGGGGGTGGATCTGTGTTTGTGCACGTACAAACTTGTGCACTATAATATGTCCCGCAACGATGGCTACATACTTATCTCTCCGTTGAGAATGGCCGCCATGGACGAAAATCAGTCAAGAGGACTATTTATTATTATTTATCTGCGTTTTGTATGGAATCAAATGGAATGACAACATAAGTTACATGGGCACCGGCAGGTCCATTTTCAGGAGGCATCTTCAAAAAAGGACAGATTTTCTTTGCCCAGAACTAAAGAAGACGGATACAAGGCCTAACGCGAGGGAGCACAAAATACCTCGCCTCGGATTTGCTAGCCTAGGTCTCTTACTACCGAATTCCGGTTGCGGAATCTGTTTGAAAGAGTCACTGCGGCCCTGGAACGCAAAGGGCTTTAGGAGGAACACGGATGGGTTTTAGTCAGTAAGAGTCTGACACTCCCTCTTGCTTCACCCAGAGCGGGAGGAGTCATTTGATGATTTCCCATCCTTAAAAAAAAAAGGTCTCTTACTACGTTCCGCTTATCTATTTTTTATGTCTTCATGTTTTCGTATGTTTTATTGAAAGCCAGGATGTGCAAGTGCACCCCCTTGCACACCACTCCCGGCGCCCTTACTAATAAAGAGGCAGACTAAATGAAAAATAATTTAGGACTGATTTTTCAGAAGTCTACTTCTGACTATTCTGTAACAACATTTTCGTATCTCGACAGTGGAATCCGAGGTGAGTTTCAATAAAGCTCATTTTGTGAGTTTTGTCACTCAGGTGAATCTCGATATCGAAATAGTTGTTAACAGAATAGACTATGAACTGCGTTCAAGAGCTGTCAGTGTCAATATTCCACGGAAAATAACGACACTGACCGCTCTTAAACGTGATTTTTATGCTGATTGCGATCGTTTGCAGTTGCAGTTGCAGTTTCGTTGGTGAAATTTGCCCTTAAAAGTTGAACTAATTTGGATGAAACTTAGCACACGGGTAATACAATATGTCTTGGAGTACGACACGGGAAAATACTCCCTGGATGAAAAGTTATCATCTGCCTAGCCTTTTCCCAACTTTACTGGGGTCGGCTTCAATATTTTACGTGGAGCGGCTGCCTAGCCTAAAACGACCCACTGACCTACCTCCCAAACCCATTACCTGGATGGAAAGTATTATTATATTACCTCTGACTTACTTAAGTAAAAAGTTTAATTAAAATCGGTTCATGCATACCAAGAATAAGGTTCTGCCAGTTTTTATGAAGCATCGTAAGAAGTAAGGTACATTATTTGACATCACCCCATATCGCCGTCGGTTTAGTGAATAAGACCGATTTGTTGTCCCATTGTCCAGCCCGACTGGCCGAGCGACAGGACGATAAGCGATCAATTCATCACCACTCCATAGAACGAGCGCCGCTTTGTCCATCAGTTACGTACGTTTAATACGTACCAGCAGTACTCAACCTTTTTAGGGTTCTGTATCCAAACGGTAACCAGCTTGATTTAATCATTTATTTGGAAGAAAGTAAAAATAAGAACATGTGAAAACCACTTTATTAAGAACTTCAGTGTTTAATTTATAAATGGTTAAATCAAGCCGGGAACTATCATTAGAATACAATCTACTGCAATAGGCGCGTGATCTGATAAGTTCATTTTTTACCCCTACTACTAAGCCTCCGCTGTCCGTCCGTCCATCCGTCCGTCCGTCTGTCTGTCAGCGGGCTATATCCCAAGAATCGTAATAGGTAGACCGTTAAAATTTTCAGCGAGTGTGTATTTCTATTGCCGCTATAACAACAAACAATAAATGAAAGTTAATTAAAAATTAAAGGGGGCTCTCATAGGTACATTTTTTTTCGGTTTATGTGAGAGTCCGACTCGTACTTGGCTGGTTTTTCTACCTAGGCCACATAGCCGTAGCGCTCGTATATTTTTATCATAAAGGGCCGCAAATAAACTACAGTAGAATCCGGTTATAACGACCCTTAAGGGACCGGTGATACGGAAACGGATTCTACTGTACTGTAAAATAAATCTACAGTAGAATCCGTTGAATACGACGTCGATTATAACGACCGACCGCTTTAGTAGGTACCTACATGAATGGGATTTTCGAATTTGTAACACATAGTCTGTTTGTTTCTATAAAAAGATGATGTCCGCAAGAGAACCAAGGTTACCGACATAGCCCGAAGGATCGCCAAACTAAAGTGGCAGTGGGCAGGGCACATTGCTCGCAGAACAGATGGTCGATGGGGCCGAAAAGTTCTAAAGTGGCGACCGCGTACCGGAAGACGTAACTTTGGAAGGCCTCCCACAAGGTGGACCGATGACCTGGTGAAAGTCGCGGGTAGCGGATGGATGCGAGACGCACAGGACCGGGCGTTGTGGCGACGCTTGGGGGAGGCCTATGTCCAGCAGTGGACGTCTTTCAGCTGATATGATGATGATAATAAAAAAAACTTTAAAAAATTCGGCTTCTAAATAAAAACCAGGTGTTTCTGGTGCGGTTTCTTCGTTTTTTGACACCGAATTGCAAATGTCGTAGTCCAAAGGTTCGCTCTAAGGCGTCATTACGAGGCATCGCTCTTACGAGTCGCTTTGCGTCGTCGTCTTTTAAGGCATCGCACTAAGGCAGCGTTCGCCCCCGCCACCATTCGCTAGCTGCCTCTGTCCAGACGCCGATGGCATAGCCTCCTTGGACAGCCTGCAACCTGGTGCTGAGGCCCACCAGCGTTCTGTTTATAAACAGTAGTTCTGTTGCCATGTGCGCCGGCTGGTTGAAGAGGAGGTACGGTACTATGAGTTCGGGTCCAACCTGGGGGTCCAACAATCACCGTACCAGATTCCCTCCTGTCAAGCACATCGACCGAATCATTTCCTAGTGATCCCGCTGTGCCCACTTCAGCGGCACTGTGTTGCGGTTGGTCACCGTGACGCGTTTTAGCGCATTGTGGCATTCTTGTATGAGTTTCGAAATATTGTAGTTCTTTCCTAGGGATTAGAGAATTGAGGCACTGTTGGAGAGTATACGAATGTGGGTATCCGTGACTCTCCTGACTTCAATGGCATGGACCGCTTGAATAATTCCCACGTATTTCGCCTGATAGACGGGCAGGACGCACCTCTTTTTTAATTCTTTTTTGAGCTGGTTTAATTCCAGGTACAAGACATTGCACAGTTAAAAGTGAATACAGTGGATCTGAAACGTCGGTGCGTAATATTTTTCATGCCACACGCACCACAGAATGTAAATAAAAAGATCGCCCTCTCGTTGTAAAATCTTTCCCATTCTGAAAAACACAATATTTTTAGTTGGCAATTTGTTTGCGGTGTCTTAATTTTTTGCAACTGGCAACTCCATTACAAAATGTCCGACAGTAAAAACCAAAAGTCAGATTCGGAACCTAGCAGTAAAAAAATTAAAATTGATCATGTAAACGATAATGGTGTGAATGATAATCAGTTAGAACTTAAAGACTTTGAGTTGGAGAAGATTTTAAATAATAACACTGTTAGGAAAACAGTCTGTGTTCAGGGAAAATTCAAAGACAAAAGTGGCGTGGCTTTGATTGTTTTAGAGAAAAATGCTTTCACGGAAGAGGTTTTGGACAACGAAGGTTACTTTTCCGTAGATACAGAACTGAAAACTTTCTTCCAGAACGATATTTACGGGAATTACGAGTGTTTTCCTCGACCTGCTTTGAACGGTGAGTGGTTTTCTAAACTTCAAGGTTCTTATTGTTTCACCATTTAGATTAGTCATCACAGCATTCCGGTGTATTTTAGGGACTCCGTGACTCTTTCATTTAGTATTCTTTACAAGACGTTTTCTAATCGTAAATATTTAAAAAAGTTTGTTCATGTTAGTGGTTACAAAACTCCTTACGTCATGAACTTCGTGCCATATGGTACTTTTTTTCGAGGTAATTAGTAAATTGGTGTTACTGGGCGTTAATTGGTCAAAACGTCTTTCGTCTAGCGGACACACGGGTCAGATAAGGTACGATAAGCATACGAAATACGTATAATTAAAATTCTTGACTTTTTAGTTAGTTTTTTTACCTTTGTTTCTTGCGAAATAATTAACTTTTAATTTGCTAGCAAGAGTTATACATAGGTAAGAAACAATATTCTTGTTCAAAATGTCATGTAGAAAATTAACTTCTTTGTTTGAGTTCATTATGCCAGTGTAATCACCTCTGTACACAATGACAGCAAATAACTTTTTGTATAATGAGTTCAATGCACACGCTGTCTTAAAGCATAGGTGCATTGTAAAAATTCTATACAATTTTTTTTTCAAAACAGTGGAAATTGAGGAGAAGTAAAGACCTATATTTAACTCTCATCATAACAAATCATGCCGTTAGCAGTCAATTGTTCAGTAGTGGTCTCCTATTAAATTTCATTATACTAAATCTTTGGCTACTCTCCAGCTCCAAAATAGTTGAACAACCCTTACACATTGGACAACATATTGATCAGACTACAATAGCCATCAGCAGGACAAATTTTATCAATGTGTTATCTCTTAACACTTTCAGTGCCAAGTGCAAACGTGTTTTTACAGTTTTAGTGAAAAGCACTCAACACATGGGCCGAACAACAATTCGTTCGTGTGCCCACAACCCTCATATACGGCATAAACAACGACTCATATACGGGTCGTGGGCACATAACGAATCACTACTCGACCCATACGCTGAGTTCTTGGCACTAAATGTGTTACATAGTTCTAATACCATTAGAAACCAATTAAGCATCAAAATTGTCTGTTGAGCGTTTTCCTAACTACATACAGTCAGCAATTCAACTTTCAGTTGAGCCAGATGTAGCTAAATACCTACCATCCATGGGGAATGAATGTTCCAAATAAATCTATGATTGAACAACTATTTAAAGCCAGAAATTGCAATTTAAATAATTGATTTTTAAGTGATCATTTGTATTGAAAACATTTACAAATTATGGGTTGTTATGGAATCTGGACTTTGCCTTTGTAAAACATAGTCTGTTATTCTTAAATTATTAACTGGACTTATTCCCCATTCCAGGTGTGAAGACGTCCATCATCTATCCTGCTACAGAGAAGCACATTGCCAAGTTCAGCCAGCAGGAGACTCACATTGTATTGGAGACACCGGAGTTGTATGAGAAGCTCACACTACCTCATATTACGAAGGAGCAGTTCAATTTACAGGTAAATATTTTAATAACTAGATCTATGACAGGTGTTACAGGTTGTCAAAGGCATACAATCTGTGACCAGGTTTGCTAAGGATTACAGTGCTACCCAGTCACTAGGTTTTTGAAGCCATAGCTAGTTGCTCGCTTAAGATTTGAAATGCATTTGCATAGACTGGTAATCAACCCCAAAAACTGGGAACTGCCAGGGTTGCAGAATTTGTTCGACGGAGTCGGCTCTGGAACGCAAAGAGCATTTGGAGGAACACGGATCGGTTTAAGTCAGTAAGAGTCTGACACTCCTTTCCGCTCCACCCAGAGCGGTAGGAGTGATTTCCCATACTATTAAAAAAAAATAGGTGGGAAAAGGCTAGGAAAACTGAATTTATGTAATAATGTAATCTGATGGGGTTGTGGTAATATTTCGAAAATGTCTTACTCTTTTAATACCCTTTTCCATACCAGGCAGATTGAATAATATGAGAAAAATGGCATGTGCATGAGAAGCACTTAACTATTTTCATTCTATTCCATTCGACTAGGGCTATCTGAAAGCACCATGACAAAAATAATACATTGACATTCCCACACACACACATACCCATCCCTGCCACCTAAGACAAACCGATTTATGTATTATGAAAACTAAAACAACAGACTAAAACAGAAAGGACTAACAATACTTGTTTTGATCCATTGTTCTGTGGGACTGCAGTTCTAATCTCAAATTCATTGTATCTGTCATAATAGCACTTATAGTAACTCAAGAGAGTCGTGAGCGTTTTATACTACACATAGTCTGCCAACTATTCTAGTAAATTGGTAAGTATTAAACCTGTATAGGTAAAATCATAAGTATCGGCCGTTAGTGGGTCAGGGTCACCGTGCAGTAGCAAATTCATGTGACAGTGGGGCTGAGGAAAAGCAAACTGCATAGACGTCATTGCGGTTGTATTAACCTGTATTTTGGAGTATTTGACCATAGTCTTGACTTGTCTGATTTGTCAGTTCTTGGCAATTTTTCTCTGAAAAAGTGCTAAAGTACATAATTTTGATAGAATTATGCTTATGAACATATCGAGTGTTGAAGAAGTATAGCCTACCTCGGGTATGATAGGTTTGCAACTATAGTTTAAATTTTGAAAGGGAATAAATGCTTTTATGTGGCCAAACGAGAAACCCACACATTAAAAGTGATGTATTGTGTTTGTGTGGTACAAAGTAATTAGCCAGCCTAACCCATATAGGGACCGTGCACGCCGTTGACTATGCCATCTAGTGTCGCATATTCGAAGTTTTAAGGGTCAAAATACTTGACATTGACGCTTCTGTGCTGCCACCTGTGGTTCCTACATGCTCAGTTTAGGGGAACGCGCGCAAAGAAGACTGTGCCATCTAGCGTAGCTATTTCGAACTTTATACTTGAAACATACTTGACAGTGGCAGTTCTGTGCTGCCACCTATAGTTTCTGCACGCTCCCTATAGTCTAATTTCTTAACCAAGCGGGGATTGTCCTTGGGTAAACCTAGTTTCATAGGGCATACAGGTATAATCGTTGGTTGGGTGCCTTTATGAATGCTGAGTTAAGAATATAAATGTGGATAGAGAGGGAGAGGAAGGCCAAAGAAAAGGCATTTCTTGATTGTACCTATTAGTAGTATATAAGTGTTTTTTTGGGAGCATCGTCCTCACATATAATCAACTGATTAATGTATGCAAATATTGTAAAGCTTATTTTTGAAAAGAGTAACTATGGAGTTTCTTGTCCGTTCTTCTCCATAAGAATCTACCTTTTGCGAACGGACGACTAGAGTCACTATAATATTTTATTTTATTTTAATTTGACGTTCAAAAGTGCCTTTATTGGTCTAGTTGAAATAAATCATTTGACTTTGACTTTGAAAAGATGGATGGATTGTCTGAGGAGTGATATGATAAGGGTGTGATAGCGTGGAAGAATAAAAACGTGTTGCGCCGACCCAAAGTAACATGGGTTAAGGGCAGGAAAGTGAGGAGGCCTCTGCGAGTTAGCTTCGGCTCGTACGCCTACCAAAGGTCCGGGACCTCAGTGTCTCGAGAAATATCAGAGACGTTAAAACAAAGAAATACAATATTTATCTCGACATACCTAACACTCTTATCTAAGTACCTACTTTTGACACGTGTTTGTGATTATCTTGTAACTATGCACTTTTACGCTTGGGGGAGGCCTATGTCCAGCAGTGAACGTCTTTCGGCTGATATGATGATGATGCACTTTTACTAGTGTCATGACTTTTGCTCTCATTGACCAAGATGCGAATAAAGATCACTTTTTGTTTCGCTATAAATATATAGATAGCTTTCAGTGGTATTTCAATAACTTGACGTGCGCACTGTTTTTCGATAATTATAAATTCTGTGTTGTAAATTGTATAAACAACCAGGATTTTTTTTTGTTTTTCTATACCTTCTGTGTTTTAAATCATCCAGATATTTTTTTGCATATCCTTACTTCCTTACTAATATTATAAATGCGAAAGTAACTCTGTCTGTCTGTCGCGCTTTCACGCCAAAACTACTGAACCGATTTAAATGAAATTTGGTACACAGATAGTCTAGAGCCTGAGAAAGGACATAGGCTACTTTTTATCCCGGGAGTATGTTCCCTAGGGAACACGCGGGCCAAGCCGCTGGCAGAAGCTAGTTGCAATATTTACGTGGAAATGCATAATACTACATCTAAATTAGCTCGTTAAGTCCCACTGTTGGGCAAAACCTTCCCTCTCCCTTTTCCACACACGTCTGTCCTCTGTCATTGCAGATAGTCCTTCCAGTAAGTGCCAAGTTCGTCTCTCCCCCTTCGCCTTGGAATACAGTGAAAAATAATACTACATCCAATCTAGTGATTCTAATTTGTTGCGAACTATCCTTATAGCTTGTTGCTGGAAGACTATCAGCCTGTGAACAAGGTAACCACTAATTGAGTACGGAGCCTTTTGTTTTTGTTCTCGAGGGGACGACACCTTCAAAAGGTGACCGGTCTGAGTCGAGTTCTCCACGAGCCCCGTGATTCTAAAGTCCCGCCTACATTAAATGCCTAACGCGGATGTCTTAGTTGTTTGGTTAAACGCGAAAAAAATATTTTAGTGTTATATGTATAGCCCATTTATCGAGGTAGGCTATTACATGACATCACGCTACACACATGCTTTGATTCTGAGGGTCTGATGATTATTAAGATAGTTGTCTCTCTTTTCCAGTGGGTATACAACATCCTAGAGGGCAAGAGTGAGCAAGACAGAGTAATCTACGACAACAAGTGCGAGCGAGACGGATTCGTGTTACTGCCCGACCTGAAATGGGACGGTCTTACTAAGGAGACGCTGTACTTGCTGGCTATCGTTAGGAGAAGGGGCATCAAGTCACTGAGGGACTTGGATGAGACTAGTCTGCCGCTTTTGAAGAGGATTCGTGACGAGGGAAAGGTGAAGAAAATACGTTTCTTTAAAAAAAATACCTAGGTTTCAAGTATCGCCATTATTGTTGCTAAATGCCTTGGCCTGCCCATTATTACATTTCTCTGTGCCCTATACCTATTTGTTATTGTTAGCCTGTAGCATAGCCTACACAGGACGGCATAGACTGTAGTCGTATATATATATATACGACTTCCATCCATGATCCTCATCAAATAATTTGGGTCATTGATTGTCTATTTTGCCCAGCTTGTGTAAGTTTATTTCCATTGGCCACATACATTTAAAACAGATTTAATGGTCAGTATCCAGTTGTTAGGCCTCCCACAAGGTGGACCGATGACCTGGTGAAGGTCGCGGGTAGCCTATGGTTGCAAGACGCGCAGGACCGGTCGTTGTGGCGACGCTTGGGGAAGGCCTATGTCCAGCAGTGGACGTCTGTCGGCTGATATGATCCAGTTATTAAGCGAAAGGTTAACTCTGATAAAAAGTTAGCAATTGTTAATGTAGAGACTCTTGTTTTAATACCTACATGACCTTTTTTCTATTACAGAAAAAGATATACGAGAAGTACAAGGTGCCTGCGTCACAGTTGCGCGTCTACCTCCACTACCAGCCCTCGTTCTACCACCTCCACGTACACTTCACGTATCTGCGACACGAGGCCCCCGGTATCTATGCCGAGAAGTCACACCTCCTCGACACAGTCATCGATAATATCGAAATGATTGGTGGCTACTACAAAAAAGCCACGTTACCCTTCACCATTCGCGAAATGGACAACATTTTCAACATCTATGAAACCAATGGACATGTACAGAGAATCAAACCCAATATCGAGAGTATTGAACTGATTGATAAGTAATTTTTTTCTATTTTGTAAGCGTAATTCACCAAAAATGTTGATCAAAAACATTTTCATCGAGCTCCGCTCCAGATTGAGGAGTTGCAACGTTTTTATAACAACCGGAGTTGATTTTACCAAGAATTGTAATTTGAAAATAAGTATACAAACCAATTGTATCGTCTTAAATTATTATAAAGAAGACGATTGTGATAAGTCGAAGAGAAGAGACAGTCTGTCTTCTATTGAAAGTCTCTCGGACTGCTACTCAGAAGATGAATGCGAAGTCAGCTGCGTGATTCCAATCCGCCAGTTTTGTCAAATCATACCAAATTCGATGTCATGTCTCAAAATAGATAAGAGTACAATATCATTCAGAATACTGACTGAACCTAAGAATGGTGGCAATTTTTATAAAGAATTGTTATCCACCAATAATTTTGATACTTCTACCAAAGGAAATGTTTTAAAATTAAATGTGAAAGTGGGAGAAGAGTTGAAGATAACCTGCGCGAATTGCTCCAATGTGGTTTCTGGCAGTAGTGTGAAGTTCGACAGGATCCTAGAGTTGCCGACCGCTAACTTGGACATGTCGGAGTGGTTCTGCCACGGACATGGGCACAGTCACGGCCACGAAGACGCCCCACAACCGTCAGACGGCGTTATAAAGCCAAATAAAAGTGATTTTTTATATAGACTGACGTTTTTCGTCGTCAACAATAGTATATTATCGGATAAGACTAACAAATTCAACTCTAAAAGAGAAGTGTATCATTGCAACAGGTGCCTAGCGTGGCTGGGACTCAAGGACAAAGATACCGTGAAACTGTACAATTCTGAGGTTAAACTGCAGCAAAACGGGACCGAATCAGTGGTGTTTGCTCACAAAACCGTAGAAGACATACATACACATGATTTTATTTACACCATAGAGTATATGACTAGAGAATTCAACCTTGGCTTCCAATATACTGTAATGTGTAAAATAGTTCTAGAATGCACAATTTCCGCTACAAAGAAACAATATCTGCTTATTTGGGTAATGGACAAAGAGTTGCAAGTGCTAAGAAATAATGTGGATACGATTTTGAGTGATAAAATTGAGTTGCAATCGACATCAGTGACTAAAATTCTGTTTAAAGTTGAGTTTTGTATGAATGATGAGGTGGAGTCGTGGGTCTCCGACCCTGGAGTGGTGACGACTGAGATATCCAAGGGTATGTTTACTAACGGACTCGCACATTTACAGAAAATGTCGCAAAAGGTACCGGAGTACTTCCGCAACACCAATGGTTATTGTGTAAGCTATCTGAAAGTTTGATCCAATAAATCTGCAAAGGAATTTGTTTGTTTCATTTATCAAGGCACACACGACTTTGTACAGACGCCAGCACATCAAGCTACCCGAAACTAAATTTTCCCAATCAACTTTGAACCTAATGCTTGAGCGATGAAGTTGAAAATCATTAAAGAAATTTGACTGATTGTTGTAGCTTGATGTGCTGCCGTCTGTATTAACCTGGAACTGGCTGAGTTAATTTAGTATTAAAAAAAAACCTTTGATTTAAATATAAGTTTGCATAATTGAGCAAATGTAAAAAAAATAATTACACTAAATTAGAATTCTACTAGCATAACTAATTAAGATTTTATAATAATTACATTTTCTTAGATAAGGATTATAAAAATAAAAATTCTTGATTTAATAAATAAAAGCATTTATTTGGTAACAATTAATAACAATGTGGAATGAAAATGCCGTACATCAAAATAGTTTGTGCCCACTTCTGACTTCATATAAATTGACATTCTACTTGTCTTAGAACAATGATAATAGGTATCTCAAAATATATGTTTTTTTTTTTTTATTAAAATTTATGTCATAAACTACTATAGTGCCCACTAATAGAAACTATTTTACAATTACATAATTTTTTTTTAGAATTATAGTGCATATAATTTGAAAAATATTTTATTGACAAGTTATACAAATATGTTTTTCTATATACTTGAGGAAATAACTAGTTTAAATCACAATAAAGGAAGTTTATTTTATACCTTATAATGGGTTAATCCTCAAGACAGTAGGTGCATAAAAATGCAACATGCACATAGTTTGCTAATTCATGTTAAGCGCAATTACAGTGCTATACTAGTTTCATACTTGTAGTAGAAGCTAATGTGTATTCGCCGTTAGTTAACCGAGGTCAAGCAGTGACATCTGCAATCTCATGGGCACTTTCACTTCAGAAAGGAACATCTCTCTTCGTACAGTTCACTTTTAGTTAGTTTGTACTTATAAAATTCCACCCATTTTTATACATTCTCAACACGTTTCGATCAACCACACGACTTGAGTGCAAATAGCCTTCATTAGCATTTAATTGTCGAATTAAATTGACCACACCTTCCGATTTTCTAACAATGCTTTAAGATCCTTTTAAATTGTCAGTAAAACAGCAGATCGGAAGGTGACGCGTCTATTTTTAAGAATGTCTTGGTACAGCGTATCTCCAGCGTAAACGCTACGCTAGCGTAGACGTGTTTGAAAATACGACGTGTTTTTGCGGTACAAAGACATCCTTACTAAGAAAATATCAGCTAAAAAAGGTGCCAATATAACTAACCTACAGCATCATATCAAGATAGAAGTTTAACAGCAATTTGAGTTCATAACTATAGTTGATGGCCGCTCATAAAATCTGTTCGATATCGTGCGCCGTCGAGCTGCGCAGCGAAGATATCCCACTCACGATGATGGAGTAGTTGAAGTACCAGAACATTGTGAAGATCACGCCGAAGAGGATATCTGTGATGATTGTGCTAAGGATTTTATTGAAAAAATTGGCCTGATATGCCATGTTTTGTCAGCCTGAGCTATCCCTCTCCTGGTAAAAGGCCTCCTCCAGTTCTCTCACGGTGTTACCACACCAATCGATTGATCGTCGATCGATGGCATCGATGGAACCCTTTGTTGCGCTTCTTTACGTCAATTCACTGACGATTAAGATTGCAGGTTCGAAAAATTTAAATATATCTTCTGCTATGATTAGCATTCTACCATGCAAGAATTTTAGAGGCTTCCTATAGACCACATCATTTGATACGGCCGGTAAAAGTGCACACTAAACTACACTCATGACCCAGTTTCAATGATAATAACTATCTTCATACAATTAATAGTTCGATTTGTTCTGCAGCAGTCATAGGATAGCCTGGTCATTCAGCAATTAAAACAGTTATAACTACTAAATCGATGTTATCTTGTAAGGATAATCTAGGGAACAAAATGCATGACATACTACAGGAAAATACCTAAATCTAACTTCTTTAGTTCAGTCCATCCAAAGGTTGTCTGTAAGAGATTGCCCTGTGCGATAAGACCGCCCATTGTACACTAGTTTTTATAAGCGTTTTTCCTGTGCTTGTTATGAGGTGTACAATAAAGTATATAATAAATAAAAATATCAATTATGCACAAAGTATTAATAGTACTTAAGTAAAAAAAAACTACCAACCCTGGAAAGTAGATACTTTAAACATAAGTCAAGGGATAACAATGTAATCATTTTAAGAGAGTTTCCCATTCCCTATCATTAGAATAATAAGTCTCTTTGATAAATGACTTTAAGAAGCTATTAAAATTCATTATTCATTCAAGTGGTTACTAAAAAACTATTTTGTAACTTTGTATAAGTCTATAATTTATGTAAAAACCAGTTTTAAAATATGCAAAGTTATCAAGCAGTCTGTAGACTAGGGAGATGGAAAAATTCTACTGTAAAAAAAGTTTTAAATGAGTTTAACAGTTTTTTTTTTAAATTTGAGATGGGTTTGCTCTTGACTCTAATCTAGGTCTAGGTCTAAGTTGGATAATAACTCTCAACATTATTATGGTTTATTAAATTATTTCTTCAACAAGACAATCAAAGAAAACAATTTTATTATTTCAGTTTTAGTCATACTGGTATATTCTTACTAGGACAGTATGGAGAAAATTCAAAACAGTCTTAGTTGCTCATCTTGGTTTAAAAAACGTCCTGTTTATTCAAATAATCAAGTAGGAACCAAAATCATATTATGTTTTTTGCCTACATACCTACACATAAAACCGTATTTAATTCTAGCCTAGATACACTATCTGTAAGCAATGAGCAATATTGATAACACCAATGAGTCAAGCTGTTTAAAACTGTTTGTATATTCATGAAATACTTGGGGAAAAGCATTAATCATAGTAATCATAGATTAAAACATTTTCTTCTTTTTATGGAGTTGAGCCTATTGTCAGGACGTTAATCGGGACTCATAAAAATAAAAATGCATTTTTACTTGTTCTAAAAATCCAAACAATTCTTTTTTTATTCAAAATAAAAAAAAGTTGGCCCACTCTAGGAATTTCTCTTGTATAGTGGATACTGGAGAAATTCCTAGAGTGGGCCAACTTTTTTTTTATTCGAAAAAAAAAATAGTTGGCCCACTCTAAGAATTTCTTCTCCTTCCAAATGCATTTTTATTTTCCTAGAGAGAAATTCCTAGTGGTGGCCCACTAGGAATTTCTCTCTTTTTTTTATTTTGAATAAAAAAAATTGTGTGTGAGTGAGTGAGTTTACAAACACAAAACAGCCAGAAAAAGAACAAAAAAATAAAATAAAAAAATTGGACAGTGGGTGTGAACCAGTTATTAGTAACCTATCCTCTGCCTTATCTATCAGGGAATATAGTTCTTCTGTTTTTAAAAGCAAATATTTCAAATGATGTATTTGTAGTAGTAAAGAATGAAAGCATTTATATACTAAAATATGCATATTGAAATAAAAGCATTTATTTCAATAAAACTATATTACAGAACAGATGGTCGATGGGGCCGAAAAGTTCTGGAGTGGCGACCGCGTACCGGAAGACGTAACGTTGGCGCGGCCTCCCACAAGGTGGACCGATGACCTGGTGAAGGTCGCGGGTAGCCGATGGATGCGAGACGCACAAGACCGATCGTTGTGGCGACGCTTGGGGGAGGCCTATGTCCAGAGGTGGACGTCTTTCGGCTGATATGATGATGATGACATTACAGAAAAAGGAAAACTTGGCCAGAGAGAGAAAAAACCATTGACACTTTTGAACTATCAAGAAGTTGCTCAGTCCGCGAGATGAAGCTAATTGCACATTATCCTTATCCTTACTAATATTATAAATGCGAAAGTAACTCTGTCCGTCTGTCGCGCTTTCACGCCAAAACTACTGAACCGATTACAATTAAATTTGGTACAGAGATAGTCTAGAGCCTGAGAAAGGACATAGGCTACTTTTTATCCCGGGAGTATGTTCCCTAGGGACCATGCGGGCGAAGCCGCTGGCAGAAGCTAGTTAAGTATAGATTAAGAATTTAAAAGCTGTGGTATGACAAATAATATTTATGTTGCAAAGAAGAAGCATCCTTTCCAAAACGTATTACACAAGACATAAATAATAACAACAATTACATAAGTTACACCGAAACAGGTTTTAAGGCTGTCGGCAGAAAGTGAAAGTAACAAGGGAAAGTGAAGTAACCTCCTTTTATGCTGTGTTCATGTTTCATTCTTCAAGACTACAAAGCACATTTTTTGTTAAATGTTGGAAGTCTTTGAATCATATAATCTTTAAAAGTAAAATAGTTTTTTTATATTATTACAACAGTAGGAGCTTTTAAAATAGTAGGGGTGTAATAATACCCTATTTTAGTGTACAATAGTTATTAGTATAAGGAGTATTTCTATTCTATTATTCAAATAATGTAGGAGGTTATCTCTAAAAGTACTACAGGTACTGGTGAAATTATGAAAATTATTTCATTGATAAAGCTAAACTATAGCTCTGAAAGCTACACTATAGCTTGAGTGTCATAGTATATAGGTTACTTTTTATTTTGCTAAATGCATAGTTCCTTAGGGAATAATTTAAGGGAGTTAATTCTCAAGAATACGCTATTGTTTGTATAAATATTATACTTAAAGTTAAGATTATGTAAGACAAAATGTACAAATTCTTAATAAAAAAATAATGTTTCAGTCACTACTTTTAAAATGAAGCACTTTAAAATTAACTGGCATTATTATTCAGCATGAAAACTTATTAAGTAGCTCGTTAACTATCATAATAGGCGAGGCCGCCGTCTCGCTCCATTGAAACACCACTGTGACGAACAAAGTTTTCTAAGGATTTTTTTTTTACCCTGAATTTCTAACCAAAACTTGAAGAATAAATTAATCAAATTCTGTTTGCAAACACCTGGCTAACAGGAAATTTGAAAAGGCAATAAAATACTGCAGTTTTCCTTACTTTCAAAGGCATTCGATTCGAAAAATCGCCGATGAATTCACTCACAATACTTCTTTCATTTTTGAAAAGGATACGCACTACAATCTTCTCCCAGGTGTCAACCATGTAGAGTTCAGTCACCAAGAGGTACCGAACGTACCAATAGCTGAAGAATTGTTGAATTTTCTTTACAATTTCCATTTTCCCGACTTGTTTCGAAGCACTTTAGTTGAACCAGTAAAACTAAATTGATAACAAGACGAGAAGATAAAAGTAACAAACGGCTATGATGAGCTACACGTGCAAACTTCACTTATTCCGGACAAGAACTAATTTAATATCTTTCGCAACTCGTGTTCTCGGCAATATTTAATTCTTGAAGCACGAATCATCAATGATTATGAGTCAAGAAGCACAGACGTCAAAGTGACGTTGACTGGTTGACACTTGACGTTTGTTGATTGTCAGTTTAGTGTGACCAATTTGAAAACTATCAAGCGTCCTCTATTTTATATTGGCAATAATCACGACTATTTTCCGAAGGGCCAGGCAGATATCGCAGATATGTACTTATTTCTAGTAGAGGCTATACTCGACCGAAATGGCCGCTTTTTATCGATAGTCATAGTTTTTTGATGAACTGGTGACACGGCGCGGTCGCAGCCATAAACTTTGGGGAGGGTCAGGCCACATGAATAGTACCTAAACTGAGTCGAGAAAATTAGGGATTTAAGCACAATAAAGAGGAATAAAATTACAAACTCATAAAGTAGGATTTTCTTCTTATCACACATTGTACGAATGAATTTTTTTTTTGTCAATTTAAACGTAAACTGGAGAGCTAAGGATGCTAGAGAGGGCAAAGTAGGTCCGAAAAAAAAATGGTTCATTGCCTCGGATACGCTATATTTTTTTTCCTTATATCATACATAGGTACTTACAGGTTTTTCTTTGAAAAATGTGGATGATACAACGAGTGAAGTGAGCTCGAAAGTTTTAGCATCACGCCTCAGAATACAGTTGTAGATAAATAGGTTATTTTTTTTTTTACCATCCATACAATCATCGAAGTTACTCAGTTGACTTAACATAAAACTTGCATAATTGAGGATGCAAAAGCGAGCTAGAAATGTTCTCAGATAGGTTGTGCCTCGGATAGGAAGATCCTCTGTTTACTATCGATACAGACATAAAATAAATGTGTTCGATTTATGAACAGACCAGCACATCAAGCTATCTGAAACTCTAATTTTCCCAATCAATCTTGAACGTAATCGCTTTAGAGATAAAATTGAAAATCTATTAAAGAAATTTGACAGATTGTTGCAGCTTAATGTGCAGGCGTCTGGACAACTAAAACACGCTAGACGAGCCGAGCACAAATTCGTGTAGTGTGGACCGACTTACGTGCCTCGAACGAGTGCACCTCTACACGCATTTGTGCCCAGCTCGTGTTTCATTCGTGCTCGGCTCGGCCAGCGTAGACGCACCTTCAGAATGTAAGAGCGAGTTCAAAATTTTTAGTACCCCACCCCGGTTAGTTGTAGCTTAAATGTGCGTGACTTGCCTATTTTTAGAAGGTTTGTCAATTTGACGAGTACGCTTTGTGGGGGGGGAGGGTCATGACCCCCACGACCCCCTCCCCCCTCGGACCGCACCTGTTGGTGACTAGATATCTCCAAGCTAGTAGTGTGGCTTAAGTCTGAGTATAATGATATCCTCCGCCATGGTATCTCTGCGTATAATTACTTACGCCAGTTTGCTATCAAGGACCACACTTAAGTATATACCTACTTTGTTCTTCATTCAAGTGTTAGTTCGACATTCAACTTTTAGAAGTTTATGGGGTTAAAGGACTTTGTAAGTGAATATTATTAGTTGGTTTTTGGGGGGTTGACCGATAGTTCGTGCTTTGCACTCCAAATCTCGGTCGTACCTATGTGCCATATAATAAACTATAAACTATTTTTATATGTCATTTTTATGCACACATGAACTAATATAATTCCTACAAGTTCTACGAGTAATATACGATAAAAATACTACGAGTTCGTATGGGTGAAGCATGGCAAAATTCATGTATTAAAAAATACTAATTGTAAAGTAGCTATTATACGTAAAGAATCAGATTTAAACAAGATTGTGTAATGTGTTTCCTATTTTTACTATATTCTACATTTAAATTGCTCATATTTTTTGTGATCTTTTGTATCTCAATAGTTGTTTACAAAAGGTTGAGCACCCCACACGCACTAATGATTTCGACACCTTTCTTTTGTTTAGCTATAAGAATCCTCTATGTTTCTTATCGCGCTGTTTACTTCGAAGCTCTAATGTACTTCAATATGTTTGACTCGCTCTCGCTTGTACGCACCACGCACTGCTGCTTGCTCTTTCGCACAGCTATTTGTTACTCAATGTCGTATGATTCTTGTTTTCGCGCAAACTTTTTTAAAGTTTACCTTCCTGGAGTGTTTAAATTTTTATTCTACCTCGCTATATACTATAATTCTAAGAAATGTGACATTGTAATACATCATACCGATTTATATCCAATTATTAACTACTTTTTCAATGGCTAATAGTAACTTAAGTATATATTATCAGAACGTTCGCGGTCTTAGAACTAAAACTCATTCTTTCTATCGTCAAATGTCACTTAATTCGTATGATATCATAGTACTTACTGAGACTTGGTTATTGGATGGTGTTTTAAATTCTGAGTTTTTTGATGATCGGTACATTGTTTGGCGCCGCGACCGGGACTATGTTTTAACCGGGCAATCGCGCGGTGGGGGCGTACTTATTGCTACTCGTAGGGAATTATCTGTTATTTGCCAACCTAATTTCCATTCTACAGCGGAGGACCTTTGGTTATCTATACGCCTAAAAAATCATACCACTCGGAATAATATTACACTGCATATTTGTGATATCTATCTGTGTCAACAAAACTTAGGCCTTTCTTTTTCTTCACAACTGTCTAATTTTCTTGCCAAACTAAACGAAACAGTAATTAACAATCCCTCTGATACCTTTCTCGTTATCGGCGATTTTAATATGAGCAGTATTAACTGGGCGCCATCTGATAATCTATCGCTTGTACCTTTGAATCCTAACAGTAACGATGAAATTTTGTTTTGTGATGAATTATGCACTCTTGGTTTTACTCAATATAATGTCGTACCTAATAGGTTTGGTAGAATCCTAGACCTAGTACTTTCCAATGAAATAGCCAACGTGTCGGAATGTCCTAGCCCGCTTGTGCCTCTTGATGCCTATCACCCAGCATTATTAATTAATTTGGACCTATTTGCAACGCCTCTGCTTGAGTGCGCGCCTCGTACTCAATTTTTGTTTGATAAAGGGGACTATGAATCCATCAGCAGAGACATTTGTACGACTGACTGGGAAACAGAGTTCTCGGCGCGGTCAATTGATGAGTCAGTTAACTTTTTTAATCAGTTTGTTTTTGATTTACAAACAAAATATATCCCACAAAAGCTGACTCGGAATAAAAAGTATCCAACATGGTATAGTTCGTCACTTATTAAAACAATCAAAGAAAAATTTAAATACTTAAAAAGATTCAAAACCTACGGCAATATATCTGACGAACTAACATTCAAGCTCCTTCGTGAAAGGTCAAAAAGTTTGGAATCCCAATGCTACCGAAATTATTTGGATCTGACAGAGAGTTCATTTAAAAATAACCCCAAATATTTTTGGACTTTTGTAAAAAAACGCCATAACTCAAACGCAATCCCAAGTACATTAAACTACAAAAGTGACACTTTGCGGACAGGGGAATCTATTTGTCAGGCTTTTTCAGAATACTTTCATTCTACTTTTCTTAATCCCAGTGTTGGCCATCCTATCACTTCAGATTATCATTGTACCGATTCGTCGAACCCATCATCTGACATCTGCGGTATCGTTATTAATATTGATGAAATTATTAATTTGCTTCGTAAGTTAGACACATGTAAATCAGCTGGTCCAGATAACATCCCATCCCAACTTCTAATCCGCTGTGCACCCTCGATAGCGCAACCTATTTCGATTCTATTTAGAAAATCCTTGAACAGTTGTGTTGTGCCGCAAGTATGGAAATCTGCATTTATAACGCCTATACATAAAAAAGGTGTCAAAACAGATGTAGCGAACTACAGGCCGATATCTAAATTGTGTTTAATAGCAAAGGTTTTTGAAAGATTAATATATGACCAGGTTTATTCGGCTCTCAAAGCTTCATTTAGCTCGTTCCAACATGGTTTTCTGAAAGGGAGGTCAACTGTCACGAACCTGATTCTCCTTAATGAATTTATAACTGATGCCATGGACAATGGTGAACAGGTTGATGTTGTTTATACGGATTATAGCAAAGCCTTTGACCGTATCGATCATAGCATCCTCATGTCTAAGTTAAATGGCATCGGAATCCGCGGCGATCTACTCAGATGGTTTTCGTCTTACCTTGCGAATAGGGCCCAAGCAGTAGTACTCAACAATTATATATCAAGCTGGGTACCTATACCCAGTGGAGTTCCGCAGGGTTCATTGCTCGCCCCACTACTTTTTATAATCTATATAAACGATATTGACTCTTGCTTGACTTCATCCAAATTATTATGTTTTGCAGACGATATGAAAATTTATACCAAAATATCGTCGCAAATGGATGTAACGGCACTCCAGAATGATCTGTGTCGTCTGGAGGACTACTGTCAAGGGAACAAGTTAGATCTTAATCCCGCTAAATGCTCGGTTATTACGTATTCTCGGAAGCGCTCAATCATTACCGGATCATATACCCTAGGTCATCAAATTCTGCCTAGATCAAACTCCATCCGTGATCTGGGGGTTTACCACGATTCCAAGCTCAGTTTTGAAGTACACATAGATGCAATAGTCGCTAAGGCATCTAAAACATTGGGTTTCATAATGCGATTATCCAAGTGCTTCTCTCAAGCTAAAACTTTAAAGATCCTATACTGCACTTATGTTAGAAGCCATTTGGAGTATGCGTCGGAAATATGGAACCTATGTTACCACAAATACATTAACCGAATTGAGAGCATCCAAAAAAGGTTTATAAGATATTTGTGTTACCATCAGAAAATTCCGTATCACTCGGAGAATTACCTTAACCTCTGCAAAAAATATCATATTCTTCCTCTAGCCAACCGCCGCGAGATTTCTGACTGCGTAATGTTGTTGAAAATCTTTAATAACCACATTAACTGCTCCGATATTTTGTCAAAATTCTATTTCAACACCCCCAGGAAGTCAAAACGTTATAATCCACCTTTGCGTGTGCCATTTGCCTCAACAAATTATAGGCAGAACTCATATATTGTGCGTGCAAGCAGAAATTTGAACAGGCTTTGTAAGCAGCACGATTTAGATCCTTTCACAACTAGTGTGTCCTCAGCCAGGAGGTGCTTAAGTCGAAACTTTTTCAAATAAATTGTTAAGCATTGAAAATAATTAATTATATAAAATATCGTTTAGCAGTACGAGCTACATTGTGCTATAAGTACTAGTTATTGAGTAACTTGGTGTGAATGTCCATAGAAATTACTTACTTTTTTCTGTATCTTATAAGTGGAGACTTGTAATTGGCTGACAGCCTTATTTATTGATCTCGACCTGTTTGTTTTAGCTGTAAGTCTTCCATAATGCTTAAATAAATAAATAAATAAATAAATAAAGTTCCTTTGAGCCTGTTAACGCAATTTAATCGCTGATTTAAAAGAAAGCAAATAAAAACCAGGTTTACAATAAAATGAACTTTAATTCATTAGGTTAATAATACAATGTGATTTATTTATCTTAATTCTAAAGTAAAATTGGTATCAGCCCTTTTAAACTACGCAAGAAAAATACAATGTTGCAAATCTATAAAACGATTTTTTACACTGGTAATACGATTCGATAAGTAATCACAATTTTGTACTTAATAATTACGACATAAAACGGTAATTTTGTATAATTTCATTAGTTTATAATTAGTAACTTAGGTGTATAGGCAGCTATTATAGTTGCCATATAAAAGCTCGTATAGCCAGATCAAAAAATAAGTGTTGCAAGGAAATAATTTATTAAAGAATAAATTGATTTCGGTGGATCTGGCTATGTTAAAAAGCGGTAGGCATGCAAAATAGGCCCGTGATGCGCTTAGAAATCATTTATTACATTTTTATACACTAAACGGTAACATGTTTGCATATAAGCGTGCAAATAAATCTAAACTGCCTGATACAGGGTCAGGAATACCGATTTACAAATAGTTTCGAGATGATGTTCTTCCTGGCAATCATAATTATGGCATTCTTTGCACCCGATGTTTTAATAAAATATATTTTACAAGCTTCTTATCCTTTTACAATTCTTGTGGGGACTTGCCCACAAAAAAGAAAACTCTTAAGCGATTGATGTACTTTGTATGATAAAAAGGTATTAATAAAATGCATGTAGTCTTTAATAGTGATGTTATAAGTACCATGGTATTATTTGCGATCTCAAGCGACAGTGCTGCCATCTTGAAAGCAAAAACCGGCTCTCAAGGGAGACTATTACTTGAAAATTTGGTATCGCAGATTGTCCGCTATTTTGATTTCACAAAGACCTGACTACCCTCACAAATCGAAGTTTAAAATACTCATGCTGTATTGCAGTAATTTTACATAATAAATACATACAAAATCACTTAATTTAAATTTTTAAAACGCATTCTTAAATAACATAATTTTGGAATAAAACGAAAATTCTAAATCACACACTTACTTCATTAAGTTTAATATTATAACCATGCAAGTATCTATAATACTCAAATAGTTTATAATTATGACATTTTCGATTAAAATTTTTGTATAGTGTTCAGTCTTATACAAGGCACCGATTTCATCCGATTTTGTATAATTATTGTAAAAAAATAGCTGCCGTGTTTCTTATGACGAAAAATATAAAATTGGCACTTTTGTTTATTATCAACATTCAGGTTCATTTCAACATTCCCCGGTTAATGTAATTTCAATTTGTTTGAATAGTAACAGTTGTTTCTCACAATAACCAGGCATTGCTGATAGTTTTATTGCTAAAATCGAGACATTACATTCCATTATTATTAAAATAGTTACCAAAATATATGTTTAGATAAAATACTGCGTCGTGTAGGTATAATAAAATGGTTTGTATGATAAAACTCTTGTGTATAATAATAAAATATTCCAGGTCACGTTAAATCGCGGCTTGTACAGTTGAAATACGATTCATTTTGCCTTATTTTAGGTACGTTTAGTACCCAATAAAAGTTTAGAACCGTAATATTTCATTTTAATTTCACCGTTAGATATTATTTATCTTAGTATGAATTATTCATTTATCCATTTATCGAGCTTCATACATTAATTGGTTATAGGCAACATACTCCGCTGTATTTGGCCAATATCAACATTGACCAATACCTTGAACCATTATAATATTTTCTACCTACTTTTTAATTGACAGGTTTAATATAAAATGTACTTAAAATCTATGGTACTGATTGAGTTTCTACTTTAGCTAGCTATTTCGATAAGTACTATTATTTGTGACATAAGAGTAAATGTGAAAATGGACGGGAATTATTTAAAATGGTGTTTTTACAATGATGAACTTATTTCTGAAGCCTTTTTTGGCAGTTTTATGTATGAGCAATATGTATGAAATTTTAAAATTCCGTTCATCTTATGTTTCGATTGCCATTCATATTCAGATTTTTTCCTGTCGTTTAAAATTTACTACGTCAAGAAAACATCAGCTTACAACCTAACAAGGCGTAAATAAAATAAATGATATCCACTTGCAATTTGTCGAAATAACTGCTATATTCAATACCAATGAACATAAACATAAAAAATAAAATAAAATATTTTTACGCTTTTTTAGAAGGTAAGCTGATCTTTCTTGTCATGACAAGTCTTCACAACATGCCAATATAAAAAATAACATATATTTTATGACCATGACACAGTAAGTCATTTGGCCAACTTGACAATAAAAACAGACTTATTTTTGGCTATGGCAAATTGTGATACGAATTGCACACAAACTTTCTCGGTAATGTAACCAGGATAAATTGATATCACCACACAATATAGGAAGAAACCTAAATACAAGTATGACAAATCCCTAGTTTTAGTAAGGTCATGACAGATTAAGTCATTGTACCAATTTGACAGAATAAAACCCAGACGGTTTGCCAATGGTAGTCAATATGACGGAAAAAAACCTTGATTCTATTTAGTCATACTCCAATGACGAACAAGTCACTAAACTGGGCAGAACACAGACTATTTGACATCTGACAGCTGTCATCGTACCTAAAATTTTCTCAGAACTATCCTCAATTTGTTCATTCTAAATATTCGGTGTACCCTTGAGCCCCAGTGAAGATGACGTCGATCCATATCCTGGCGGCTTCGCCTGAGGGTGCCATGAGGTAGTACCGTCGTTGTCGCGTCTTCACTATGAATGTGGTGACGGGATTCGGGGATTTGGACGTGTTCCCGTGGTCTAGGTACACTTCTTCTATTACCTGGGGAGAACAAATATTTGTACTTACTTTTTAAGTATTTTTTATTTCCTGAAGGGGTAAACAAAAATCTATCGAACGGGAAAATGTTAATTTTCTAGCTCAGAGGTAAAAAAGCTTTAGGAAAGTGGGAGTTAGTCTAAGAAACTTTGAAACCAACAAACTATAAAAAAGGCCGTAATACACATGCCTGTAACTCGCACAAAAGTATGCAAGTAGTTTGCATGCCTTATTGCTACAACAAGTTCTGATCGGTAAATGTCACTATGGCATGCCAGCTACTCGCAATTTTTTATTCACGGTATGCGTACCGTGAATAAAAACACTACGGCCTTCATAGCACAAATCTACTAGTTTTTTTTTCGACGTTCGCATTTTGCATTCAGCATCTTAGTCGCAATCTATCAAAAACATTTCTAATTTCCCTATATTTTTGACAGATTGGTACTGCAATGCGAATGCGAATGTTGCTTAAAAATAAATAGAATTGCCACTCCGTTTGACAGCAACAGTTGCAATAAGTGACAATGGCACAATTTTGTGTACTCACTTGGAAGTAGGCCCCTCCTCTAGGCTTCTTCTCACTCTTGTCCCAGTAGTAGACGAACGTTTTCGTTTCTCTATCGAAAACGAACCACCTGAAAACATCAAACGGGGCACTGTAGTTTTTTCGCACTATTATTATTGACAGTGTCGATTGGCTCTTCAAATTTAGTTCGACCAGTATTTGGCCATTAGGAACGTTTTGTCGTTAACCACGTTCAGGGACTCTACTTTGACGTGCCAATGCGATCATGATTAAGCTGTGAAAAAGGGATAGTGTTATGCATCTTGTGTAACTCCGTCTCCCTCTTACACAGAATAATGGTCTGGATTGGAAGTGCAGGTGATTGGACATTATGGGCAGGGAAATAGGTGGGGCATAGCCAGCTAAGGGGTTCCAAACTGGCAAGTGACAGTTAATAAGTAATAGACAGTTAATATGTAAGTAAATACATTTTTGCATTACTTATAGCATAAATTAGTAGTTTCTTTTATAAATAAAAGCTCATCATCATCATCATCATATCAGCCGAAAGACGTCCACTGCTGGACATAGGCCTCCCCCAAACATAGGCAAAATAAAAACTAGAATACTGTAATTTTAAATCCCATCAAAGACATAAATATGAAAAAGGGAGCCAAAGTTTCAATGCATGCATATTCCCTATTCTATTGGTCAAACAATGAAGACTGCTTAGTGACTAAGCAGGCTATTTACTTACCGTTTGGACCATGTGTGGAATTTAGCGCCCAGCTTGTGCAAGTAGCCGCGACACGACGTGGGCGTCACCGTCACGTACGGACACACCTCGATCTGGTGACCTGCACCAATAGATTTTATGTTAATATAACACTTGCGATAACACACACAGTCACAATTATTTTACGCGTTATAACATGTCAGTTAGGTAGTCTTTAAAATGATTGATTTTATCCCACTAACACCAATTCATTCTAATTTCCTGAGAAAAATAGTAACGGTATCGAAGACATTGGCTAAGTCAAAAGTGATCCGCATATATTTATTTTCTGCCTACACAGGCAATTATAAAAAGACAGAAGCTAAGCTCCTCAATTATGGTGAAGCACAGGCCGGGAACTTTACGGCTGTTTGTATGTATGTTCAACAGTGTAAATAATGAGTAGGTACTGACCAGCCGACTCGACGTGTCGTCGAAGGTCGAAGTCGTCCCTGTCTGAGGGCAGATACCGCGTGAGAGGGCGTTGTGACTCGCTGTACGGCGCCACTCCGCGTCTGCTGCGACGGGGCGCGTTGCTAAGTGACACTGGAAGAAGAATGCATTGGTTAAAAACGAGCAGTTCCAAACTAGAAAATGAAGGTATATTTCTAGCAGTTGAGAGCTTAATTTTAAAACTGGCCAAGTCGGACTCGCGTACAAAGGGTTCCGAACGAATTTTTTTTAACATATTATTTGAACACTATAGACTTCTTATATAGGTTTTCCTGTAATCTATAAGTAAAGATCTATTATCTCCATTTTTTTTTCAAAATTTTAGGCTCAGTAGTTTCGGAGATAAGGGGGGAATGGCCATTTTTCGTCTAATTTCTTAAATATCTTTAAAACCATTTGTTTTAAAATTATGAAAAAAATATTATTAAAACCCTCATAGTAAGCCTTTTCATTTGATATGTCACACGGTGTTGTACAAAAAACTTTTTTTTAAATTTTCTAGTTTGACCACCAAAAGTGACAAAATACTAAAATTTTAATGATTTACGTAACGCGTCCGTGTTTGGGTCATAAAAACCTATATGTGTACCAAATTTCAATAGAATCGATCCAGTGGATCCGGAGAAAACAGGCTGTGACAGACGGACAGATAGACACCCGACTGATCCTATAAGGGTTCCGTTTTTGTTCGGAACCCTAAAAATATTTTATTTCAAATGGGGACGTATAAAACGTCAGAAACTAGTTCACGGTTCGGAATGGCCGTTTTTACAGGAGAAGAAATGGATAGAAACTGTACGGTTACTCTTTAAAAAAAATAAAACTGGCCAAGTGCGAGTCGGACTCGCGTGCAAAGGGTTCCGAACGAATTTAATTTTTTTAACATGTTATTTTAACACGACAGACTTCTAGTAGGTTTTCCTGTAATCTTTAGGTAAAGATCTATTATCTCCATTTTATTTCAAAATTTTAGGCTCAGTAGTTCCGGAGATAAGGGGGGGGGAATGGTCATTTTTCGTCTAATTTCTTGAATAACTTCTAAATCATTTATTTTAAAATTATGAAAAAAATATAATTTAAACCCTCACAGTAAGCCCTTTCATTTGATACGTCACACGATATTGATCAAAAATATTTTTTTTTTAATTTTCTAGTTTGACCCCCAAAAGTGACCCCTATACTAAAAATTTAATAATTTACGTAACGCGTCCGTGTTTGGGTCATAGAAGTCCTTATGTGTACTAAATTTCAACAGCATCGGTCCATTGGATCCGGAGAAAACTGGCTGTGACAGACGGACAGACAGACAGACAGACAGACACCCGAGTGATCCTATAAGGGTTCCTTTTTTTTTCGGAACCCTAAAAACATATTTTCTATTATTTGCAGTTAAAGTTCCGTTCGAGGTGAGCACGTTTTGGGAGATATTGATAAGCTACTTACTCAGTCGGTCGTGGCAAGTCGTAGATACTTAGAAGTGGAGCTTTCTGCTTTACTTCTCGTTGGTGTAATTTTAGTTTTTTTTTTGTAACTAATACCGACTCTCTATGAACAGATTTATTGTAGATTTTCAGGATCCGAGATTAGGGATTTTGCTTTTTTGGGCATTTTAAACTTTGGCATATTAGCATTTTGTTTTGTACTTACAAATATTGTCCCTGCTAAAGTCGGAGGCATGGCTGAGCGGTCGGCTGTCGTCACTACGCTTGTCATCCTCTGTAGACTCAGTCCGCGAATTCCTCACTTGTAACTGTAGACAAAGAGATACACAAGATTAATAACGCAACAATTTATCATAGTTAGCTATACGGGCATTACTTTGTAGATTAACAAAGCCTCAGGAGCCCAGACGCAGCCACACTTGGTCAGGAAAATATAATGAGCCAGAGAAACTACTGGCATTTATGGTTGACGAAGTATTATTATATTTCAAAGTTAATGCACACAACACACAATTGCACAAACAACCGAGATCCAGTGATCCTGCTGTTTTTGTGTGGCTTGCGTTTTTCAAGTTTAGGCGTAAGTGCAAGTGTCGGGATACACCTAACAATAAAATATTCGTACGTACATATCCCTTAATTAAAGTCCACTCATCTTTCCGAATAGGTACGATAGTAACATGATTATGTGATCGACATTCATTTTCTTAGTTCGACGAGTATAGGTATTTACCTGCATGGCCAGTAGATAAGTAGGTACTGGTAGGTACCAACTAATATTACAAAGAAGTTACTTGTTTCTATAATTTCCATAGCTTCTGCCAACGGCTTCGCCCGCGCAAACGTCGGAAACCATCCAAGGGCCTCACACTCCCAGGAAATAATGTGTGACTCCAGGACATGATCCACACGTGCTACCTCTAGATAGCTAGTAGGTAGCAAAATTACTTACTGTCAATAAAGTCTCAATATTACGAACCTTGCCTATAAACTTGAATACCTAAATCGTCTTTTGGGGGTAATCTTGAAAATCCAATAATAGAAACCTTTATAGTATTCTTTGCCCAGAATGTCCCAAGTTTCAAATTTATTAGCCCAAGAAATAAGATGTCTCATATAAAATTTACATGTTTCATACAAACCTACGCCACTTATTTCATCCCCTTAGGAGATTTTTCATAATTCTTTCTTATCGGATGCTATATCTGTTCGCTGATTCAGCAGTCAGGAAGAGATAGTCAAAAGCAATAAATACTAAAAACATATTTTTTACATTAAAAAATACATTATCATGAACGAATACAAAAGAACTAACGAATGTACCTAGTTCCCTGCCTTACAATATCAAACTAGACTTTTGTCTGAGTAATGGATTCTTATGAATTTAAGTAGTGAGGAACTGCTAACGACATCAGTTCTATCTATTCTTTAGATACCAACGTAGTTGTCTCAAGTTTGCAACAAAGTTAGAGTACTGTACTGTGTGTTTGTTTACGTTATGCATGAACGCGGAGCATAGACCGTCCATATCTATCTACCTTCCGTGCCTACGATTAGCGGTACGGTATTTTTTCGTTACATTATGAAGACAAATCTTTATTATGTTACCTCGGATTAGTAGGAAAACAAATGTATCTTTGAGTAGTCATTAATTAATTATTTATCATTTAGTTCCCTTTTCGCAATGCAGAAAACATTGTAAAATGATAAACGATCTTGTTGTTTTCAGGAATAGATTTTAATGATTTGGTTCACTGAATCACTGGATTCAATCTTGAGGTGCATGGGGTTGATAGCATCTTAAAAATAACTATTAAGGAAACTGAAGAATTAAAAGTAAGACAATGCATGCACTGTTTTTATTGCAGTCGTGGTAAAAATCATATTCTATTATATTTGGAAATACCAGTTGGTTTGGCATTGCGTTTTCAACTATGTATGTCATAAAAGAATTTAAATTTCTATTTGCATATGGTGAACCCTGTCGATTCTACCTGAGACAAAACGTTTATAGCTGAATATGGGTATCTAAGTCTGTTTATAGAAGACGCTACGATAAAAACACAGCCGTACTGGCTCGGTCTGCCTGCTCTGATCATGATAAAGCTACGAAATAGCTCTATCGGTATCAATAGTAGACAGGGTCAAAGCTAGCTCACCGCGGTCCTGGAACGCAAAGGGTATTCCAAGGAGGAACACGGATGGGTTTTAGTCAGTAAGAGTCTGACACTCCCTTTTGCTCCGCCTAGAGCGGGAGGAATCATTTGATGATTTCCTATACTAAAAAAAAGGGTCTAAGCTGATGAAAACACTCTTGAGACAAGATTAGCTGGTTATGTTATCTCTTAACGGCTAAAGGAATACATAAAATATACATAGACAGTAAAAATAATACAATAACAGACACGACGCCCAGAAATACTTACAAAAACAGGTCGAGGATTACACGCAAGTCCCCAATGCGAACTTTTCACAAGAGTCAGCCACACAGACATAGTGTAACACTATTTTCACATACACATATAAATTATTTACTGTTTCATGTGGTTCAACATTATCTTGTAGATAAATAATCACTTTAGTTTCGTATTCCTTGTTTTTTATGGTTTTATAGTGCGTTGTAAATATGTGTTGAGTATTATTTATTTCTTAACTGTTCTGTTCATTCGATTTTAGTGTGTCGGTACTTCCTGTATACATTTTATTAGTTTGAGATATTTGAATGGATTACATATTTATTTGATAGATCTCTTATGTGTGAATGGAATGATTCATGACGAAGATAATTGAATAGTAAATCAGCATAAAATAAGTTGTTTTTAACTTGTTGGCGAAATAAGAATTGTACCTGAACATGAACATTTACGTACTGCGCCCTACTTTTTTATTTAACGTTTAAAATGTTCTCAGCCCTTCACCATCCACGAATCTAGAGTACATTCTTGAAACAATTAATATTATTTTAAGTAACCCAAGGACACGATAAAATAAAAATAAGAAAAACTAATAATCATAAACCTAGTTTCTAATGCCGAGCTAAGAGGAAACGTTGGAAAAAATCGAAAATCAGGAACACAACCTTGAACAAATAAATATTCATAATTATCTTGCCCTTATCCCATTTTATTGTGTTCGGCGCAACATGTCTTCTGCTTCCATTCCTCTCTATAAGTCGTCTGCAGATGGATAAACGGTCGATGGAGCAGACATGTATTAGAGTGGAGACCGTATATAGGCAAACGTAGTGAAGGACGCCCTGCAGCGATCGATTAGATTTAAAGAAGGTGGTTGGGAGCGGATGGATGGAGACTGCTTAAGACCGGGATGGTTGGCGCTATTTGGTGGAGGCTTACGTTCAGCAGTGGACGGCAATTGATTGAAATGATGATGAGTCGTCATGTCAGTAAGCTACTAGCCATATCATCTTTCACACAGCCCACCCATCTTTTCTTTGTTACATCGAGCTCTTCGCATTCTGTCAGCGGTACTGTGGCGGAGACGATTTTCAAATCGTCAAAAATGTATGGGCTTGGCGAATACTGTAGGAATGTTACGTGAACAATCCCTTATATTCTTTCATTTTGACTATCTCCTTCGCTAATAGAATTGCACTTTGTCTAGAGCCTGAGACATTCTATCGTCGATAGAAACTGCCCAAATGTCAATATTAGGGTTCTGTACCTCAAAAGGAACAAACTGAACCATTATAGGATCACTTTGTTTTCCGTCCGTCTGTCTGTCAAGACCGTTTATCTCGGGAACGCGTGGAGGTATCGAGTTGAAATTAAAACAATATACTCAGGTCTACGGTCCTTTGAAGCTGTGAAAAAATCAAAGTTCTAAGTAAAAAAAGATACGTTCGTTTATGCCGCAAAAACGTATATTTCGACATATTCAGGGGAATCAAAATGTATAGGGTATTTCCCGTTGATCTAGAACTATGAAATTTGTTATGTAATACCGTCTTATACTACAAGTATAGAGAAAAGTCTAAAAACCATATATTTGTAATACAATCATAAAAAAAAATAGTATTTATTTAAAGTAATTTGTACCTACTTTGTACGGAATTCTCGGTGGGCGAGTCCGACTCGCACTTGGTCGTCAATCGCATTTTTGACTCTGTTTATCGCTGTTAACATATCACATTGTCTAGAGGCTAGGTTGTATTGTTGTTATTCCATATATTCCGGGAACCGTGAAACCTTGGTGCCTATAGTTACGCAACGTCCTATTGCCGGCTGCAAAGTGGATGTGAGCGCGAAAATATGAATGTTTATAGTCCTCGTCGTGTGGCCCGACTGTTTACATTATTGTTATACTAGCATGTACTGTTCCACAGTGGGTTACGAACTCAAGCTGAAGAAAACATGGAAGATTGTTATCAAATATTGTGACATGCATCGAGGGAGGTGAACGATGCATTGGTTTATTGGATAAGGCATTTCTTGTATGAACTCTCTTGGTTATTGTTTCCCCAAATATTTTGGGACCGCTTCTCGTATAACCGGATGCAGCTGAATACCAGGGTTTTATATGAAGCGACTGCCTGTCTGACCTCCATAACCCAGTAGCTAGGTAACACGATATCCCTTATAAGTCTCAGTAAGTAACAGATGGTCACCCATTCACGACATCGCCCATTCTTCACTATAGGTCATCATCATCATCTGCCATTTTTCCAACTACATTGGGGTCGGCTTCCAATCAAACCGGATACAGCTAAATACCAGTATTTTATGTGGAGTGGCTGCCTACAAGAACTCCACAACAAATTAACTGGGTTACACGGTACTTCTTGGCAGGACTGGCTTCTGACAATCCGTAACGACTCGTAGTTATTTCCTCCACAAAGGGAAATAACTACGAGTATATTCAGAAATAAGAAATTCAATACCATTTTCTTCTTGTCTTTCAAAAGTGCCCCATAAATCCTCTAGTAAAATTAATGGCTTGACTTTGCCTGCGTCCATGAGTATATTAAAAAAAAAAACCAGCAAATCCTAAATGATTGAAAGTGGAACTGCAGTGTTCTACAAGACGAAGACTCTCGCATGCTGCTCTTTAAAGAAAACAGAATAATCTTGAATATCTAAGGGAATTACATAGGTTAAAGCAGTTCGCAGCCTGTGTGTAATCCCCCTAGGATTAGGCGTATGCTGTCGTACGTACATTATCGGTTGATGACGTTATTAGTGCCATACTGCCATCATGTATTGTGGGGGAACTATTCTCGACTTTGATATTTGCTAAGAAGAAAAACAATACGATGTTAATTTTCTGTTTCCACAGATGATAGCTTCAGAGAGATCCCAAATAGGGTTCAGATTCAACACATTGTTTAAAAAATCGTCTATTCGACAATGTAAAACACGCGATAAATCCAATTGCAATGTCAAAATGATAGAACGAGTATATCCTATCGTTTGCGTTCATTATCGTATTCCTCAATTAGGCTGCGGTTTGGTTTTCTAAGAATAGGGAAGACACATGCAAAGGCCATAGAAACCAATGAAGTCTATACCACAATTACAAAGTGGAAGGTATCGATTTTAATTCAAGTTGGTATGGGCCTGAAGACCGGCTGCGTACCGCAAGACGTAACGTTGGAAGGCCTCTCTCAAGGTGGACCGATGACTTGGTGAATGTCGCGGGTAGCCGATGGATGCGAGACGCACAGGACCGGTCGTTGTGGCGACGCTTGGGGGAGGCCTATGTCCAGCAGTGGACGTCTTTCGGCTGATATGATGATGATGATGATGATGATGGGCCTGAAAAAATCTTTGGGATATATGTAATTTGTAGGAGTCTGATAGAATGCTACTGTATATTCCAAAGTAGAAGATGTCCATGATCAAGGAATAAGGCCATGCACAAAAACATTCCTTAAAATCACATAACCCTTATTCGCAACCGCATAATAGAGTTGAGACTGCAATAGTGGCTTTTTTATTTTTCACATATAGCGACGCCCAGTCTGGTTGGTAAGGCGACTCTAAAAATAACTTGTATTCAACCTACGCAAATATCTTGCGTTTATTTCAGCCATAAATTTAGTTTTCGCAGTACTTTATCAAAACTTATGAATAATAATGTTTAAAGTATGTCTAATATGAGGGGCGTATTTTTATGTTAGGGATTTATTTTATGTTCGCACTGGTTGCTCTCTTTAGGTTCGATGATTATGGGATTTTTGTTGGTTTACTGTATTACTTTAAAGAGTTGAAAAACAGTTTTTGCGAAAATTGTCCTTCAACTCTTGGGACGTAGTTTAAAAAGTATGTCTTGAATGTTCAAGATACACTTTTTAAACTCCCAAGCGAATGCCTTTTTACACTCGGTTCCGGAAACACTGTTCAATTAAACCGTTGGTCAAATCATACCTCCAACGCATAGATTGTTTGAAAGCTGACACAAGATTTGACAGCAAAACTGATCAAAGACTAAATCCGGCTACTAGAAACTTAGAATCAGTTGCAGTCGTGCAAAACTAAACACATTAACATTTCCTTAATGATTAATTCCACCTGGCACCGCGACACTAACTAAACGACAATAACTTAAATTTTAAACAAGCTATAAATCATTTTATCAACATATTTAACACCCGCTGGCGTTCGGCCAACAACTGGTCATCTCTCCCTAATTTATTTTAATTTTATTACACGGTTTACGATTATGAGTTGCGAGTGACATCTTAGTTTTTTTAATAGTTCATATTTGTGGCGGTTGTGTATGTACTAGATTTTAAATGCTTGGCAATGACCTAGGCATGCCAATTGTCCTGTTTTCTAGGTACATTTTAGGGGTGTGCAATATTTTTACATAGGAAAATGTTACCGGATTGCAAAAAAAAAGTTTAATGAAAAGAATGATGATGATAATGTTGTTGTCAATGTTATTGGATATGAAGGATTGAGTGTAGAGGGTGGCGTAATCGACGCCCACTTCAGACCAAAACATTACTTTAAAAAGAATCTGATAATGACGATTCGGAAGAATTCATTGCATTGAAAACGAGAAAATTCGCTTAGTTAAACATAATAGAAGAGTGAATACTAGTTCGATTAACAATGAAGTATTTTATATTTTTCTTAAGATTGCTATTGGCGCCCAGTTGGGACCAAAGCTTACTGGCGCCCAAATGAGACCGACGCTAAATGGCGCCCAATTGAGACAGACGCTAAATGGCGCCCAATTGATACCGACGCTAAATGGCGCCTAATTGAGACTGAAACTAACGCAGTATAACTGATGTAATTTTACAAAGCATTTACTAGTGTTGTACCGGATAAGTGAACTTTTTCAACTACCAAGAAACTAGCAGATAAGGCAGCCCTATCCAAAGAATGGATACCGCCTACAAGCCCACATGCGATATGATGACTACCCGCGCGGCGCTGCAGCGTCACAAATTCCTGATACTATAATAGTCGACTATCATAACTTACGGACGCGTGTATGTTTTCTTTATCATTTCTGCCTCGGAAATATCTGTTTGGACACAAAAGTTTTGCGTTTATTCTGGTATTTGCACGAATATTTTTAGTTTGTCCTTGGTGAATCAGATATGCGTGAAAATATAGTAGAACTTCGTTTTATGTTTTAAACAATGATGTGGGCAAATCACTCGCTAAATATTTGATCTATTGAAAGTCTTGAAATACTTCTGCACTACTTCGTAATACGTGCTAACTGATCTCTTAATGCTGACAAAATATCTTACTTTATTATTTATTTGTAATGGGTTGTAGAGGTCTGGTAAGCAGCCGCTCCACGTAAAATACTAGTATTCAGCTGAATTCGGTATGACTGAAAGCCGACCCCAATATAGTTGGGAAAAGGCTAGGCAGATGATGATTATTTATTTGTATATGCAAATCTGTGTTATATGTTACGACATTTTGGTAGCACCTAAGAATAAATAATTGAATGAACGCTAGAAATCGAAATCACGATATTTGTTTCTTTATGTATTGCTTTGATATGCAGCAAATAATATATTGAATTTGACAAAATTTCTACAAGTAAACAACATATGACAATAGGCTAGTTTCCACCATCAATAAATTGCAAATCTATTTAGTCCGTCAGTTAGAGTACTGTAAAATATTGGTCAAGTTTTTTTTATTTTGTAAATCAATGAATATTGAGAAAGATAAAACGCATAAAAACTCGGGAGTGGGGGCTCGTGACGTATTGAGAATTTTAAAAGGGTCGTATCTTTGTAAATTTTGGTTTACGTAACAAAAGAAAAAAAAAACGGGCCAAATTTTTATCGATAATCTAACTGACGGACTAACTAGATTTTTTCAGTGGACAAGCCTATTATACAAGCCTGCCTGGAAACTGAGTCAAAAATAGTTTTTTTTTTATTTCACAATTGCACGTTTCAGCGAGGATGCTCCTCTGCGCCGCTAAATCAAACCAACAGGTGTGGCAGATCATTACGAGATTCTTAGCCAAAACTTTGATGAACGGCTCATAACTCTTTTGCGTTGCAGAATTTGAAATTGGCCAGTTACACAGAGTTTGTTTAAAAAAACTTTAAAGTAATATTGTTTAATAAAGCCGTAAATCTTTGGGGCTATAATTTAGCTTTGTTTTTATAGCCTGCATGCTGCATAATTCATGATTTTTGGGAATAATTACTGACATAAGGCGGGGTTTTGGAGTTTTTCTTTTAAAGTATGGCATGGTTTACAGCCAGTCAGCTATAGTCCCTCATATCATAGGTTGTATTCGACTCTCATATCATTTAAAAACTCCTTGGCTAGGGTTTAAGGTCCTTTAGGTTTAAATTAGGTTTCACATGAACTGCATTTAAATAAGAAAGCTTTACTTTTTGATACTACAGTAAATTGCAAGGATGTCATTTCATGGAAAAGTAGTTTGTGGGTGACAGACAAGTTTGGTACTGATTAAAAGAATATCTTGTAGCTCTTGCCGTTACAAAAAAATAGAGTGGATAATCGCATTACCAAAACACTGAGTCATTTGAACATTTAGTATACCTACTTCTTTTATAGCTTATTAGCCATCCCTACAACATTGATAGCCTAAACACCATAACACATCAAACGCACCAATAACAAACACCAGTCGTCGCGTCCCGCCTCCCGCGTCATTGCATACATTGCTCATCTCAATATTTACACGTTTGTTCGCATACCAGCGCAATACATCTACCTTGGAGCACAACGATGTAATAAACTTGTATGAGAATCATTCAGCTTTAATCATTCACCACTTGTTTTATTTTGCTCATATGAGACTATAGACAAGCAACATTCTGTCGGTAGCGTGGCGAAGGCAGTTGTCAAAACCTCAAATAAGTAGGGGATTGACAAACGCTGTCAAACGAAAATCCCTTATATTTTGTTAGTCATTATCTCCTGGAGATGATTGGACATATCTGAAACAGTCGAAAAATCTCTAATTTCCCTCATTTTTACAAGTTGACTGATTGTACATTGATTGCCGCTGAGATGACAATTACTTATTGCGTTTGAATTTAAACGCTTGTTAAGTACTACAATTATCCCTCTGATGTTTATCTCAGATGTCGATTTAGTACTTTAGAAGGACAAATGGCAATTTTTAGGGTTCCGAATATCCGTAAGAAGCGGAACCGTTATAGGATGACTTTGGTGTCTGTCTGTCACAGCCAGTTTTCTCCGGATCTACTGGACGATTGTGTTGAAATTTGGTACACATATGGACTTTGAGACCCAAACACGGACGCGTTACGTAAATTATTACATTTTTAGTATGAGGGTCACTTTTAGGGGTCAAACTAGAAAATTAAAAAAAAGTTTTATTGAACCATATCGTGTGACATATCAAATGAAAGGACTTAGTGTGAGGGTTTTAAAAGGTTTAAAAGGTTCTTAAAATAAATGGTTTTGAAGTTATTCAAGAAATTAGACGAAAAATGACCATTCCCCTTATCTTCCTATAAGTCTATGGTGTTAAAATAACATATTACAAAAATGAAATTGGTTCGGGACCCTTTGCACACGAGTCCGACTCGCACTTGACCAGTCTTTTTTCTACACGGATAAACTCGAATGCCCGTCACTCGAACTGTTACTGAAATGCCTAATGCAAATTATAACAGATATTTCTGCTCTAATGATCATTCTTAAGACAATTCTTACATTGATGCACTGCAATAATTAAACAAACACCTCACATAATTAGAGATCAAAGGCCCATCGTTTATGTTATCATTCGAGTTAAAAGCATCCCTTTCTTCAAATATATTTAACATCGTAAAACCGTTCATAACGCCTACATTGTTTCCCTTCAGTGTTTATGTTAAAATAACGCTTTTTGAATGAATGACGCATTTGCTTGTTTATGATGAGTCCACGTGGATTAGTACCAGAATTATTCCATAAAGAATGCCCTTTAGTTTTTTTTTGTTGGGGCCAGTGCTCAGCTACGGTAACACGCAGCCATAAGGTCCTCACATGTACAGGTGACAGGGCATGCAGAGCAAAACAACAAAAGGTGAGTCATGGGTTGCGGAGAGGCGACAAGAAGGAAGGAAGTTGCCTTGGTTGGACATTCATTTTTCTGACTTAGAATTAGTGGACCACGCCAGCCGCCAGCTTGACCCTTAAGTTTTGTAGGATAAGCAGAGTCAATTCTGCTCAAGACCTCTTCGAAATAACAAATTCGTTGGTAGAAATTGAATCAGGATTCACTAATGGATTAGTATCCAGGTTATCAACAAAATACAGTGAGGAAGACCGAAGAATAAAGATACATGCTATTGTTTTGATAGAAAAAATGGATGAATGTGGAGACGGCGTGGTCGGGTTTAAGAAAAAGAAGAAGGAGATGTCGCTGTGCCCACCTAAAATTAGGATGATGAAGATGATAGAAAAAAAAAACACAAAAAATAATGCTTTTACACAATTCTTCACCCATCTTGAAATATCGTAAAACCTAACATTATCCCTTGGATAAAGGTGCTAACTAAATAATGATGTTTTCTGAGCAGATGACGCATTCTTATGTTTATGATGTACGTTTGTAGCTTTTGTCTGTCAGTTACAGAGATTTGTTACCCCGACTTGTTAGCTTTTATTTTTACGTTACGATGTGAGTTATAACTTAATTTGCGGCTGAAAATATGGAGAATAGAAATATATTGTAAGTGTGTGTTTCATGTGCCTTGTTATCGCGTTTGATTGATTTATTCAAAAATCCCAATGATTTTTTTTATTTTATTTTAAATATACGTTTTTTTTTAAACTAACATGTTTTCTTAACGAAATATTGGTTATTTAGTAAAGATTTTGAATCGCACATTCCATATTATTGCGATTTATGTATATCACGAGTTTCGCTTCATCAACTTGACACAAGCGGTTATCAAATTAGTAATCCATCAATATCGAACTGTGTTCATTTAACGGAAGGGTTAATAAACGCATGATCGAAAAGATAACACTTAAATTACATAGTTGCTTTTCATTGCATTATTTATGAAGCAATAAAAAAAACAAAAATAAACCCTCAAAATGATTGTCCCGTCAGAAGGGCACAATTGACTTTTTTATACCTGTATTAAATTACGAATCACAAATTCAGACTACAAATCTTAATTTTCTTTGTTTTATAAAAAAACCAGTAACACAACACGAAACACAAAAATACTTTATTTTATCCACAAAAAACGAAACGTCAAACTTTCCCGCGCGAGTTCAACCAAAGACTATCGAGTAACTTTTTTAAATTATTTTTTAAAACAGCCTCGCCCTTGTTCCGAGCACGCGGTCATGCGGGCTACGGCCGAAGTCGTACTAGAGTTAGGAAGACAAAATTAAAAATGTTTATTTTAGTAAAGTTGATCCGTGGGCGGCATAGAGTGTGAACTAACGTTTTATTATTTACACCCGGTTTTACATCGTCGTTATGGACATTTTTTTTGTAATGTAGTTTCAAAATGAGCAAGCGTGGTGTTCAATGATCGCTCATGCCCTCTACGTATGATAAGACGGTGTCTGAGATTCCTGATAGCTGGAGGTCTTTAAATCAAGAGTGTATAGGTTCTTTCTAGACAAGCGTGCTTTATCAACCACATCATCTCTTACCGTCACCATCAGTTGAGTTTGGGGTCAAACGCGAGCCTATCAATTATGGAAGAGATGCCTTTGGCCCAAGTTTTATAGGAGCCACTTCTTCTCAGCTAAAACACTAGGAAGTGGTGACGGGCGAGCGGTTTGTGGGACTGACTTCATATGTGAAATATGTGAATGTTGACAGTAAAACCAACTGATTAACTTTCAAAGTTAAGGTTCGAAAGCACATTCGTAAGAAGTTGGCAGTAGTATCGTCACAGCGCTAATTATCTTTTGTTTTTTTTTTTTTCTCTCATTATTTGTTTGCATAAACTGTTTAAGTATATTTGTGTATTAGTTTATTAATTTGAGTATATATTATATTGTATGTTTAGTTTATATATATTTATCTTTGTGTTCATTTTAATCGCGTTTCTGGTTTTTTTATCCACATTGCACCTACCACTATTATTCTCTTCATCACTCAAAGGTTGACTGGTAGAAAATGCCTAAGGCATTAAGTCCGCCTCTGTACATCTATGTGCGTAAAGTATTAAATAAATAAATAAATAATAAATAAAACTGCTGGTTTGAATGACTGACTTTTCATTTTGTGAAATAATATAGGTGGTTATTTTTACTGTAGAACTTCTATGGATTTTTGAAGCATTACACAGTTAAGCGAAATTGGCTTGAAGAGAAAGCTAATACCGATGTTTACGAGTAAAATATGACTTCCAGTTGTGATAAGAATATACCACAAAGAAAACTGGAAAGGAAACATAAAAAGCTCATTTCAGCTTTCATCTTTTTTGTTTAGCATTGCTTAGGTATTTATAATGTTGAAATAAATGCTTTTTTCATTTATTTTTTCAGGGAGATTTAAAAGAAAATCCTACCTGACGCACATGTAGTCTGAATACAAACTAATATTTTAAACGCCGAAGTAACTCTGTTTGTTACGCCTAAACCGCTGAATCAATTTTGATGAATTTTGGTATGGAGATTGATTGAATCTTTTTTTTTTCATTACGTTTTCATCTAAAGACTTCCCGAGACTTCTCGAGATAATTTCCGACTATAACACGGGAACAATCGTTGGCAGAAGCTAATTCAAAATAAATCGTACGAAAGCGTTGCCAATGTGTCTGTTTACTAAACACTCTTGGACACTTATTTAAATCCTGTATACATGACGTGGATATTTCAGCTCATTATAGATTCTGACAGTAAAATATAGCATTTTAATGATATCCACTGCGGTTGACTGCGTTTGTGTCGCATTTTGATGTGAATTAATGGTAGAAATAATTGGAGAGAAATAGATTTGTAGAATATTTCAGTACCGTAAAATGGGGTGAATTGAAATGCAGGGGTGAATAGATACAAAACATTAGAGGGGATTTTCACTTTATTTAAATTCTGCTTGCAGCATTTAAGGATTTCAATTTTTATATCAATATTAGTTTTAAAAGATTGATCATTTTCAGGGTTCCGAAAAAAAAGGAATCTATATATAGGATCACTCGGGTGTCTGTCTGTCTGTCTGTCTGTCCGTCTGTCACAGCCAGTTTTCTCTGGATCTACAAGACTGATTCTGTTGAAATTTGGTACACATATGGACTTCTATGACCCAAACACGGACGCGTTACGTAAATAATTAAATTTTTAGTATGAGGGTCACTTTAGGGGGTCAGAATAGAAAATTAAAAAAAAAAGTTTTTTAAACAATATCGTGTGACATATCAAATGAAAAGGCTTACTGTGAGGGTTTTAATTATATTTTTTTCATAATTTTAAAATAAATGGTTTAGAAGTTATTCAAGAAATTAGACGAAAAATGACCATTCCCCCCCTTATCTCAAAAAATTAAATTCGTTCGGAACCCTTTGCACGCGAGTCCGACTCGCACTTGGCCAGTTTTTTAGAAACCCATGATGTGGCATTCTAGTGAAAATACCATTCAAAGTTTTGTGTCTATTCACCCCATTTTACCGATACGTCTACCATGAGTTTTATCAATTTATACTCGCTAGAGACTGTAGTTAAAAAAAATATGAAAACCTTTAAAAGACAAGTTTCTAATTTATTTGATTACTTCCTAACTAAAGTTTTACTTTCAACTAACTTGCTTGTTAGTTTATAACTAAACAAATAAATTAGAAACATGTTTTTTTTTTAAGTTTTCATACATTTATTTAGCTACAGTCGCTAGTGAGTATAGATTGATAAGACTCATGGTAGACGTACAGCGTCTATTTTAGTTCAGTATTTGTAAATGAGTAAGAAATTGCGTTTCAACTGTTTGACAAATTATGAAAATAGTAAGTTGACATCTAACAACGAATACACTAATCAGAGCAGCAATTTTCATATTTTATGGAGCATTTGCATCGAAGTTGCAAACAAAAAAAGACCTCTAGTTTTTATACATTTTGACTTGAATTTGAACGCTTTTCAGGTACGAGAATTCCTTCAAAAATAATTGATAGGACAGATCTAAAAGCAGTACCCTTTCTGAGTACACAAAAATGCATAAAATTAGAGTATAATGAACAAATGTCTCGACAAACAGCTAATGGTACTGTGAGTGCACTAATGCATTAGTTGATAACATCCAAATTGAATATATCATAGGAGCGGCATTACAATCGATCAATCTAATGAGATTGAATCTGCATTCAAACCTTTTGGCAGAACCACACCTAAACGGTTATGTCCCTCCAAAATTCTGTGCACTAACGTGACAAGGATAAAGAGATGGATCTTGCCGAAATTACCTGCCATACAATATTTGACTGTGTGAAATGGCATAGACATCATAATTACGTTTATTCATTTGTCATGGAACCAAAACGTTGGTTCGCCTGTTGGCAAGTTGCATTTAATACCTAAATATCTGTATTTTTTAAACGAATGTCTTTTTTATAATTGTAAGGTTCGCGTTTGACCACTATCTCACCTGAAGGAAAGCGGTGACGTCGTGACGATGGAGCACGCTTGCCTAGAAGTAACCTATTCACTCTTGACTTTAATACTGAACTTATGTTATTAAACGTATTACTAAACAAAGTCTAACTAGTCTCAATTCAATGGTAAAAATATTTATTCTTCTGTTGAACCACCATTAAACTGTTTACAAGACCTTTTTAAAGGACGTCTAATATTGACGCACTTTTAAAACGGCTACAAACACCAGCGACCTATTGACTATTTACCTTACAGACTATAAAAGCATAAATTAACTATTGTACATGAAGTGATTGACTATTTTATTTATGAATAAACTAGCTTTTGCCCGCGAACTCGTGCACGCATATCTTGTTTTTTTTTCCGTTTCCGTATGAATTTTGGGAAATCCTACATGCCAAACTCCAGTTTTCTACGACCAGTACTTTCGGCTGTGCGTTGCCTGTCAGTCACTCAGTTACGGAAGAATTTCATAGGTATATTAATATAGGCTCGTGTTTGACCCAGTCTCACCTGAAAGAACGTGGTGACGTGGTCAGCGATGGAGCAACTCTGCCTTTAACCTATTCACTATTGACTTAAGGACTTGACCATACCATAAAAATGTATTCTTCCGTTGACCACCATTAAACTGTTTACAAGACCTTTTTAAAGGACGTCTAATATTGACGCACTTTAAAAACAAGGCTAAAAACACAGGCGTACTGTTTTATTGACTACTTTATGAGAAAATTTAATGTAATAGATGGATTTAGTGAAGGTTAAACCCAATGGGGAATTGAAACACATCAAATCGATCGGAACAGCGGTAGCAGCTGGATGAGAGTTGCCGGAAATCGAGTTGAATGGCGTGCACTAGGAGTGGCCTATCTATGTCCAGCAGTGGACTGCTATAGGCTGATGATGATGACGAAATCGATCGAGTGCTTTTTCTTTATACTAAGCAGCAGCCAACCCCAGATATTTTTGAGTTTAGTAGTATCAATGCTCTACAAATTGTGTTCGAAAACATCTTAAGGATACCATTTACAAGGATATGCGACGGAGTATTACTCTGGTGGAAAACCAAGCAGTTGGAACATCATTGGCTAGTGCTGGTTATGATGGCAAAATAAACTAAATTAAAAGTATTTTTTGACGTGATAACGTCTTATAAATCGATGAACCGGCTGCACGCACGAAAAAGTGTCAAGTTCCGCCTGAGCCGAGCGTGCAAGCGAGAGTGCGGAACAAGCGATAGAGAGGCACGATCGACCTAAGCGTTCGGCTTGTTTGTTAAGAATCCAATTGTTTTTTTTTTATGACTTTATCACGTAAAAATATCGTCCATAAAGCGACTTTACAGACAACCAGTTTTTTTTTTACTAAATATCAACATTTGTTGAACATCTCAAAATAAAGTCCCCCAATACGCCCGCCCGTCACCACTTCCTAGTGTTGTATGGGATGAAGTGGTGCAACGAAATTTAGTATCGTTCCAATTTTAGTATATGTACTGCCGAAGCGTATTGTGTACTTACAAACTTCCAAACAACACATCATCGGTCTGTTAAGTTATACCACAGTCAACAACAATTTTGGCGCAAATAAGTGTACGATAAAATGCACTAATTTAATGCGAGGTAGACGACCTATTGCCTGACTTTCAGATAAAAACCCGATATGATACTACGATAAATGACTGAAACAAGGTTATATATTTAAAATCAAAGTGCAAGGCAGTGTACCAAAAATAGCCAGATCACCGAGGAAATTCATAATTTTTTTTTTTATGTTTTGTAGACGTAATTTCTTTCACAATAATAATTTTGTTTTCAAACAATAAATTAGGAAAACTTACCGGTCTTTCGTACATCTTTATTTTTTTTTTATATTCAACCTTCACTGTCACTGGGCCATAAACAAAAGCATTTCGGACTGCTTTTATTGGTACGCATGGAATTAGTAAGTACTATTTAATGACATCGATGCTTGTACACTGAAAATTAAACCACTCAGGGCTGAATCAATGGTGCCAATGGTCTTTGGAATGCATTTGTTGATAATTTTGGCGATAAAAGTTGCGATAATTGGTGATAAGATTACTGATTTATGTTAGCACTTTAATTGCTGTTCCTTTGTTTATCGTGTGTAGGTGCGGCTTAGTTATGTTATTTTTATATCGCTTTCTTACTTCCGTTGATAACAATTTTCTCACAGAATGAATTGCATAGGTACTTAAACTTTTCAAGTATTAACCTACCTAAATGCATTTTTTTAATAATTCAATTTGTACCTAATATTTTTCTTTACTAATGAAAAACAGTATCTTTATTTTTATCAACTTATTTATGTAAAAGTTATACCAAAACAGTAACATCATTCAGCAATCCCATAAAATATTTTAAAAATAAGCAATCAAAATCCACTTACGCCATTTAGTGTTGCCAAGCTTAATAAAAAGTGGCCACCGGAAAAACATTACACTTTTATCAAATTCTAAACTGTCTTTCTTATTTAAAAATTAACTAATGGCAGCAGGAAGTCAGTCGTTGTGGATACGTAGGTAATATATCTAAGATCAAAGGAGTTTGGATGTAAAAATAAATTTGGACAAGAGTCAAGAGAAAAGTGTGATTAATAAATTCATGACCATGACTTTGTAATTGTGTTTTCGAGCTTTCTATATAATAGGACAAGATCACAGAGCTCCCAGACCTTACTTATTTTCTCAATATATCCGTGAATATAAAAAGTCGGATTTCACAGCAGGACAGGTAGAAAGTGGGGCAAAAGTAATCACTCGTATGTTCTTTTGCTGCATTTTTTTTGTTGGTTCTACTTGTGGATAATGTTTATTTAATAAATAAGTATTTATCCATCAAGTCGAGAAAATTATATCGGTCAAGCCGCCGTCAGAATTGATGACCATACGGGCTCGTTTTATGGCATTTTCCATCACTTGTGTCAGAACTTTCGGCGATAGTTTCTGGCATTCCTGTCGGATATTCTTTTTAAGGGCAGTATGAGGCTTTACATAAACCCGGGACTTCAAGTAACCCCACAAAAAAGAGTCTGGATCAGTCAAATCGGGTGATCTGGCCGGCCATTACAAATCGCGAAAGCGAGAGATAAGGCGAAAAACGGAACGGCCGACCCGGACGGTTTCCTTGAGAAGTATAGCGTTCCATGGCTTATTGACGTGTATTCTGCATCTGTTTATTTGCAAAAGTTATAGCGTCTTCCTATAGGATGATAACTTCTGCCCCATCTATTCATTGCTTTACTAGTAAGTATGAAAAAGAGACATGAAAATAAATCTCTTCCGCACTTCGTGGTAAAGCGATCTTCTATCCCTCTCTACTCAGCTGTCAAATCTGACTTGTTAAATTGTCACGAATATAGTCATCGTTATAGTCTTAATGTCAGTACGAGTACGTTCATCGTACGCATAGCTGCTAACTTAGGTGACGGCCAATTATTTTATTTATTTAACATATTCAAAAAGTCTAGGGGTAGTTTCATCATCATCATCATATCAGCCGAAATACGTCCACTGCTGGACATAGGCCTCCCCAAGCGTCGCCACAACGACCGGTCCTGCGCGTCTCGCATCCATCGGCTACTCGCGACCTTCACCAGGTCAGTTTGGCATCCCCAATTCCTGGCAGACTTAAGTTTTCGTTATTCACGCCTAGTAAATAAGCTATGCCCAAAAAGTCTCTGTCATCTCTGATCTAGGTTAGAGTCAAGAGCAAACTCATCACAAATAAAAAAAAAGCCTTGTGAATCTAACTCTATCTACTCTATACAACACATTTTGTTATTGAGAAAATCAGTAATGTAAGAAATGAGCTCTGGGATCTTGGACTATGATTTATGCGTACGCTAGTCAGTCTGTCTGTTATGCAATAATTTTGCGAGTGCTAGATTAATGGTTATCATATTTTGCATTGTGATAATCCGGATTTTTACGTTTATCTTGCTTTTTTGTCATATATGTGGAAAAATAAATCGGTTTGTAGATAAAGAATATGGATTACGAGTAATATTTGATTAGGTTACTTCAAGGCAAGCGTGCTCCATCTTCGACCACATCTTCGCTTACCATCAGGTGAGATAGTGGTCAAACGCGTGCCTATCAATAATAAAAACAAAAAAAAAAGAAAAGTGTGAATTCAAAGTGTATTTAGGTTCATTAAGCTCAATTTTCGTTCTCAAATTTTGCCATACTGTTCCTCCCGGACGATTACTTGTAAAATGGTTAAGAGAGCTTCATTATAGACCTCTGTGATCGTCAGCCGCGATTCGGTGGGTGGGTTTAGCAGCGGCAGCCGCGTCCCGAACACGTTAAAAAAAAATTTTTTTCAGTCATTTCCTCCCGAATGAAAGTTGTGTCAGATTATAGCTAACCCATTATCTTTTTTTTTATTTGTGATGGGTTTGCTCTTGACTCCAGTCTAGGTCAGAGATGACCGAGACAAAGTCTACGATGGAGCGTGCTTACCCAGAAGGAGCCTGTTCACTGTAACTTTGAAGAGATTAGGGTTGTAAGCGTTTGGAAACACGGACGCAGGCAGAGAGTTCCACTCCTTTGCTGTGCGCATTATAAAAGACGTTTGGAAACGCTTAGTGCGAGTTGGTGGAATAGCAACAAGGTAGGGATGGTAAGATGCAGTGCGTCTGGATGTCCGATGGTAGAAGGGGGCCGGTGGGATGAGGTCGTGGAGTTCTTGGGCACACTCACCGAAGTACAATCTGTAGAAGACCGACAAGCAGGCAACCTTACGGCGATGAGCCAAGCTATGCAGCTTGGCATCCACCAGTTTTACGTCACCGATGAGCCTCTTAGCTCTGCGTTCCACCGAGTCAAGCGCGGCAAGCTGATACTTAGCTGAGCCATCCCAAAGGTGGCTACAATACTCCATGCAGGATCGGACTTGCGCTTTATATAGGGTTAAAAGTTGTCCAGGCCTGAAGTATCGCTTGCAGAAAACAAAGCGTCAGCTGGCTGTATCTAGGTGGAAAGGTCGTCAGCTAAGGCCCTAATCTATCGCCTACTTAAATTCACCAGCCGACGAGTTTTCCCTCGGCATATTGCCGGCTGATTTATTTTATTACTTACAGGATTATATTAAATATCAGTTGACAATTTTTTATACGGGAGGAAATGACGTGTCTAAAGTTATTCGACTTAATGCTTCATGCTCCCACTGAAAGATTAATATTTGGAGCCTTTATTTATTATTTTTTCCATGAAAAGCACTTACAATTTATACAGATTTAGATTTCTGAGACCTTGTTCAATAATATAAAATAATAAAAAAGCTGTCTAACCGCCATTTTAATTTTCTCATGTAAAAGTTGAAAAAATTGAACTGAATAGGTATGTTTAGTTAAAATATCGGGATGACATGTCCTTTTTAAAGGACATTACCATTGAGTTTGAGTTTGCATAACATCCAGACATTTGTTTAAAAAAACCACATATTTTTCTGACATCGCTTTATCGTTTCCGTTCCCTTGTGAAAGATACTGGGACCAACAAACCATTAATAATATCGTCGAGACATTAATAAATGAAACGGTTTTGTGTAAACTGATATCTTTGCAACGGATTTAGGTTTCAGTCTTAATTAAAATGAAAATCTTACACAATTGAGGAAAGACACCTTGCTCAATGAATGGAAAGTGTTTGAAAATTTTAAATATATGTCGGGTCACGTTATACTAGTATGTTGGGTTCCGTATACCGGTGTACAATATTATGATAAGATTTGTTTGTGATTAGTATTGCCTATTTTGCTGTACAAGACTATTATGACAAGACAACACGGTTGGCGCAGTGGTTGAGCGATTGACTGCTGCGCTGCGTGTCGCGGGTTCGATTACCGCAAGGAACAAATATTTGTTCCGGGTCTGGCTGTTTGTAAACGCACCCACGATACAGTAGAAATTCTGAGTGTGGGGCAACATTTAACAAAATATAAGAATATTGGGGAAACACATAAAAGTAATTAAAAATCATAGTTAGGTAATACGTTTTTAGAGACGCCCTAAACACGAATTAACCAATTGTTACATAACTATTTCAGTCAGGTGGAAAAACTATTATGAGTACATACTAATAAAATCTAAAACCGATAAATTGCCTATGTTTTTAGACATGCATCCGAGACGTTATGGAGAGTTACAGAGAGGGCGTAACCATAGCACCAATTTTTCCTACAGAACCCTAAAACCATTCAGCACGCAACACATAAAACTTTATTGCGTAATATCCGACAGCGGAACATCAACTACCCGTCAAGGCATCAACGAAGGGAAACCGTTGTGTTCGCAAGCGATGGAGTCTGATGGACACCAGATTGTCATGACACAGTTCTGTGTAGGCGCCATTATTGAACAAATAGTACAGTGATTGACCTCCTCAATGGAAGAATCGTCCATGATGTTTATCAAAACAGTGAACCGTTAATTGATGTTGAAGTGGAGCCAATGACAAATGAGCAATTGGGAGAGGCGCCACGTGAATCACCACATATTTTATTGCAAATTCATTTCAGTTTCGTGGCTGGTTCTTGAAAGAACGTGCCCTATCCACTTGATAGATAAACATAAATATCTTACCTACTTAGGTTAGGTCAAGGGCTTAAAAAAATAGATTGTAACAGTCATATCGCTAAATGCGATCTTTTACGGAGAACCTTACGCAAAGGGCAAATCAAACAGGCGGGTTCAAACTGTTTGATCAAAAATCAAATTGGCAGGAATGTCTGTGGGAAAATTTGATCAAAAGCGAGTTGTCAAATGGCATAAAGTAATACGGAATTTCGTATTTTTATTTGATCAAGTAATTTGAACCAGCTGTTTGATCAAATTATTGGAACGCGTATGGGCGCATTAATTATCGATCAAATGTGGCTGAAATCGACCTCACAGCGTCATCATCATCATAATCATTTCAGCCAAAAGCAGCTGCAGCTGCACATAGGCCTCCCCCAAGCACCGCCACGTCAACCTGTCTTGTGCTTCTCGCATCCTGCGGATTCTCTCGTCCTTCACCTGGTCAACCAGATATATTTCCACTTCCAGGACACATGACTTTTTTTGGACGGGAAATCATCAAATGACTCTTTCCGCTCTGGGCGGAGCGGAAGGGAAGGTCAGACTCTTACTGACTAAAACTCATCCGTGTTCTTCCTAATGGCCTTTGCGTTCCTGGGCCGCGGTGACCCTTTCTAACAAATTCGGCCTTAGTTGCAGGCGTTTCCTACTCCGTATCACATACGGACTTACGATTAGTCCTGTACCAGAACTAAGAATGAATGACAACACGATTTAACAGTAACTGACAAATCGTGTTGTCATTTATGTTTAAGAGGAACGCTGGCGGAGAGACTTTGTATGTAAAAAGTCATGATCCGAGGTTTGGCTCTCGACTGTTTCCTCCTCCAATATCGGACCGATTTAAAATATATTTCATAAACTGAATAAGAAGGATATATACTGTGTCCCTATGTTTCCCTTTTCGACGATATATTAATCGTATATGCACTAGAATTCTCACAAAATGCTCAAAATTGTCCGATAAACCGCTGTCAACAGAACCCTAGTGTACAAATTTGGCTACTATTAATAAAAAAGAAAAACATAGGGACACAGTATACATCCTTGTTATTCAGTTTGTGAAATATCTTTTAAATCGGTCCAATATTGGAGGAGGAAACAGGCGAGAGACAAACCTCGAATTATGAGCTAGGATACATACCTACCCTCTGTAACCCACGCGGGCCCAGTGCCACCACACGATCAAAAATAGACATCCCAAACCCGAAATCCCATTTCATTCACAGGAAAACCACGCCATATTAAATAAAAATCCTTAATCCATTCTATTCACTATAAATAGCAGCATCAAAGCTGGTATTTCTGTAGCACGTAATAATGAAGGAAGCGGTAATTTAGCCCATCCTGTACTTGCAAGGGAAATGGTCGTTTGTCTTCGTAGAACACAGGTGTATTTATACAGCTTCGTTAGTGGAATTAATGAGTGGATATGGGCGTCGTGTTATTTTTGTTTTCTGTCACGCTTGTGGGCGGCACCTAAGTCACTTTTGCCTTATACAACATCTTGTAAGAAAACGCAAGTAAAGATTCCCTTTTTAGGGTTCCGTACCCAAAAGATAATCAACGGAACCCTATAACTAGGCCTCCGCTGTCCGTCCGGCCGTCCTTCCATCTGTCTAGCGGACTGTATCTCAAGAACGGTAATAGGAAGACAGTTGAAATTTTAACAGAGTCTGTAGTTCTATTTTTTTTTATTTTAAGGATGGGAAATCATCAAATGACTCCTCCCGCTCTGTGTGAAGCAGAAGGGAGTGTCAGACTCTTACTGACTAAAACCCATCCGTGTTCCTCCCAATGCCCTTTGTGTACCAGGGCCGCGGCGACTCTTTCGAACAGATTCCGCAACACCGGCAGTGTAGTTCTATTGCCGCTATAACAACAAATAATAAAAATTAAGGTTTGTGGTACGGAACCCTTTGTGTGAGAGTCCGACTCGCACTTGGTCGGTTTTTACTATGTGTTGTGTCTGTGTCGAATGAACTTTCTCTATTCTATTCTAAATCCTCGATGGTTTGAAAAAGTTAGCATACAGTGATCAGTGATCAACATTATCTGTTGGAGAAACAGTAATGAGTTAGTTCATCACGGGTATTACTGGGGATGACGTTGAAACCTGGTGGATTTTGCTAGCTTTAAACACTAGGAGGCAGACTGTTTGGCCTATTTAATCTATGTTACTGAGAAGTTAAGAAAGAGGTATGTTTCAACAGATTCTGAATTCTGATCTAGCAGATACTGATTGGGTCATCTTTCGACATAGCCAGGAGCACCTGGTTCGAATACCAGCAGATGAGAATAAAGACGATTATATCATGAAAATCAACAGACAACGCACAGCTGAAACTTCTGGTCGTAGAAAGCTAAAATTTGGCATGTGTGTTTAGCTGTGTTTGGTTTGTGCATCGTAGGGGAGCACTAAGAGAGGATTTCTAGAAATTCCTACGGGAACGGAAAAAACGGGATATGTTCGTATCATCAAAATCAACAGACGACGCACAGCCGAAACTAATGGTCGTAGAAAGCTGAAATTTAGCATGTGGCTTGACACATCGTAGAGGAATACTAAGAGAGGATTTCTAGAAATTCCTACGGGAACCGAAAAAACGTGCGTAAGTTGCGGGCAAAAGCTAGTACACTTCTACTCATTTCTGAGATTAGGTAATTTTCCAGACGTGACGTATACAAGAGAATCCCATTATAAATAAAACAGGTGTATTATGTCTCATTTTTCCATTCATACGAAGTTTTAAAATATAATGTGTTTTACAAACGGCGCGAGTTTTATTAACTGTGACGTGCGTGACAATGTTTTGAAAAGAATTCTATTTATGTGAACGTTTATTATCTCTACAAGAGTTTAAAATATAAATGGTTGGTTTAATAAAGCCGCGCGGGTATTCTTTCGTTATAGATAAAACTAGTTGACCCGCGCAACTTCGTCTGCTCCGCTCCTATTGGTCTTAGCGTGATTAAATCGGGCCAGTAGTTCCTGAGATTAGCGCGTTCAAGCAAACAAACTCTTCAGCTTTATATATTACTAGCTGACCCGCGCAACTTCGTCTGCGTCACAATTTTTATTACTGCTCCGCTCCGCTCCTATTGGTCTTAGGGAGGGTATTTGATGATTGGTAAAAGGGAGGATCCTCCGACAGGACGTTTATTGTGTCCAGTGGGCAACTGCCCGATAGTTCACATTCGGACTGTTGTATATGTTCAACTAGCACGGTAAATTCTGATACCGCGATGCAGGATTTCGTTTAGTAGTTCGCTACTGGTGGGATAGATGGCGTTGCGGTTCTTTTTGTTGAGATGTAGAATTTGCTACGTTGGTTTTTTTATCTAGCGGTATTAATGCCGCTACATCAGTTCCGAAATGTACACAAATTCTGAATAAGCCAGAAAAAACCTAAACATAGTTCAGAGTAACGGACAGGTTGATGCACTCGTTTTCATTACTCCTTCACCACGAAAGTACTTCAATTTTACTGGTTTTTTATGCAAGATTAAATATCAACTACAATACAACACAGGAACCGCTAACAACTTCCTTATGACAGTCAAATGATTCATCTTACATTCTTTAGACTACCCGCATAGTGACACCTATTCAGGGGTCAAAAACCTTTACAATGAATGTTCAATTGCTCTTCTTCAAAGTGCTGAGCTGTTGAGTGGACGATCAACTAAATTATCATCGACCTCGTATTTCCTTTGTTCGCTTTAAAATATATTTCTAGAAGAGTTGGTGTTTATTGCGTTTTAACGTTTCATTGTTTGAGTTGAAACCGATCGTGTGGATGGAGACCGCAAAAATGTTTGCAGCATCTGCTTATTTTTATGTCTCTATTTTCGCAATATTCTTTTTAAAGAACAAAACAATAGTTTGGTATGTCAATGAAACTTTTATTGACATACCGGTGAGAAGTTCGTGACAGTTCATTTCAACGAAACAGCTCGTTACGACCATATTCATGTAGGTTAGAGTAACGTGGTTGTCAGTAGCTATTACCAAGCTTTTGTTAAGGATTTTTTTTACGGTAGGCGGCAGATAAACTTGCAATGAAGTACATTAACATTTCCCTTATATATCTTCGTAGATACTCGAACAAGAAATTATGAACCGTTTTTCATTATTAGAGAACGTTTATTGTCAGGATAGAAGTCGATTTAGGACAGCTTTTATGTCTGTACTTCTGTTTTTGATATTAAGAAGTCAATACATAAATGTATGTGGGCCAATAACGGTTATTGCACATTTATCTGGCGCCTACCATAGTTTCAAATAGATTACCATGGTACTGGGTCGCGAATTATAGTGCATTTTCTACCCTACCCCAATCTCTGTACCCATAACAGGTGGCCAAAATGACCTCTGCTATGCTCCCGATGACGCAGTGGAATTTGCGAAAAGTTGGGCAAACAAAATTTTATCAAAACGAGGGAGATGAAAAACTTGGCGCCATTACACTAGCTTAAATAATTACTACTAGTCCGAAATGATATCTGTAGAACTAGTAACGTTACAGTGAACGCGGAACTCTGACCGCTAGACAGCGCGCAGTGGGGCCTTACATACAAAATGACGTATATAAATATAAAAACAAAACACACTCACCTCATCAACGGATAGTGACATAAGCCCGGAACTGTAACAAAAAAAAGAAAACTCGTTAGAACATGACATTCGCTGACAGCTGAAAAATGTTTTCAGAAGGCAGAATGTTTCAAAACGTCAAATGTTTATTTTAATGCAATGAAAAGAGCAAAAAACAATATTGGGCTCAGGGTAGAAAGGGTGAAAATAAGTTTGTTACATTTTGACGGCAGAACTACTGACTTTGGCACCTACAGTCAACCAAGCTATTTGTTATGCAGGCAGTTAACTTGCAACTTCTTTTAAACAATATTGTGAGTGTGCTGAGTAGACAATTTTACTAAACATCATACTCGTAAGTATGTCATAAGCATTGATATATAAAAAAACCCAAGATACACACTCAGCATCTCAAAAACGCCCGCAAAAAACAAGCGCAATATGTATAATTGTGCGCTAGTTTCAAACAGTCTCGCATCGCTCGCCATACTGCACTGCTTTGTAAAAACAACTTTAAGCGATCCATGTAAGGTTGAATTTGCAAAAAAATTGCGCATCACTCGCCATACTGCGCTGCTTTGTAAATCCAACTTTAAGCGATCCGTGTAAGGCTGAATTTGCAAAAAAAATTGTTTATAGTATAACTACATACAACTCACATTTATGACACTTGATACATGCCAGTTTTTGACGACAGTTTCGAGTGTTGCATTTGTTCGAGACTGTGCAGACGGTTTTTTATATATCAATGGTCATAAGCTTAAAAAGTTATAATGCACACATTAGAAATAAAATAATGCTAGCTTTTCCCCGCGACTTCGTACGCGCAAATCCCGTTTTTCCCGTTCTCGTAGGAATTTCGGGAAATCCTCTCTTAGTGCTCCCTCACGGAGTGTAGGGAAGCTACATACCAAATTTCAGATTTCTACGACCAGTAGTTTCGGTTGTGCGTTGTCTTCAATCAGTCAGTAACGGAAGAATTGATGATGATTTATTGGCAGAGTAGCAGAAAAAATAATATTTTTGCCTGCATACCAAATAGCTTTGTTGACTTACATATATAGGCTAGGTAGGAACTTTGTTCTAAGCTTTGACGAAAATTAAAGTTGGTATTGCGTGAATCTTAACATATTAATCCCCCTGTCTGAATCTCAATAGGGATTAGCCTAGTACGCAGGAGATATTATGTTGCACAAGTAAGTGCGCAAACACAGGTGCACTTTCTGTTCCTATACTCTCATAGGCCGATGGTACGGCAATCCAACACGACCGAGGAGAGATTAGACGCAGGATCAACGGCGATACGTGCTTTTAGAGGCACGGGGCTGTCACAACACCAACTTCCAAAATCCGGACTGCTACTGCGATATTAAATCCTGGTGGAAACCCGAAAATTGATCCCAGGAAGGAGTCCAGCTAGATAGGCGCGCTATTGCGACCACGAGCCTTGCAGGGCAGTTAAAACTCAAAATCATCATTTCGGCCGAAAGTCGCCCACTGTTGGACTATGTCCAGCAGCCAGTGGCCTCCCAAGTGTCCCCACATCGACCGGTCCTATGCATCTCACATTTAGCGGATTCCTGCAGTTTTCACCAGGTCATCGGTCCTTCTTGAGGAAGGCTTTCCAACGCTGCGTCTTCCGGTACGCGGTTGGCACTCTAGAACCTTTTGACAACATCGACTACCTGTGATCGCGTTAGCGAGGAGTTATTGAGGGCCGCGGTTTGCCGATGGATGCGAAACGCACAGGAACGGGTTTTGTGGCGAAACTTGGGGGAAACCTATGTCCAGCAGTGGACGTCTTTCGGCTGATATGATGATGCTCGCGTTAGCGTAAACGTCAATGTGCCCAATAAGCGCCGTCACTTTACAATAACGGAAATCCTTTTTGTTTCATACAATTTGACATAAGCAAACGTTTACTTTAACGCGATCAAGTACGTTAAAAAACTCGCACTAGCCCTTTGTTCCAAAACTCAACATACTAATATGGTAACGGTATTTCAAAGATATATTCGTTTAGTAGAGTACATCCGCTACATAGCAGCTCATATCTCGTTTTAAGAAACCTATTGTTATTAATTAGGTTGCACCCATAATGAGGGGATGAGTCATTTCAAACCATCTGTGATGGTCAGGAACTATTTAAGATGTCTTTGTGATGAGTTGATGACACAATGTTTTGTAAATGGCCCATGCATATTTTATCTTTCCTGTATAGATGGCACCGGAAAATTGCAAACGCCGTAAGATTGTAAAATATCGCGTAAAAATTGTAAATTATTTTTTCTTAATAAGACACAGATATATTGAAATCTATTGAATTTGGATAGGATTTATTTTGAACAAAACGATTTTTTATAATATATCGAAAAATTATAATCTAGTAAAGATTTATTACAATCTTACGGAGTTTGCAATTTTCCGGTGACATAGATAAAGGATGTAAGGATGTAAGAACTCGTGGGATCCGAATACTTATGCGTTATTTAAAGAACTTGCTAAACGCTTTGTTGACACTTCGCGTGACCAAAGGGCTGGCTTTTACCTCGGACAGAGGATAAGCATTACAACGTGGCAATGCCGCCAGTCTTTTGGGCTTAATTCTAGTCGACGGCAATGCGGACGATTTTTTTGACGCCATATTTTAGTTAGATTTTATTTTAATTTTAAGTGTACAGCATTAGATTAGTTTAAAATTAAAAAAAAAAAAACACATCGTTTCTTATAAGGAACAGATTTAGATATTTGGCAAATCACCAGGATTGGTTATCCTATTGGTGATTAGAAGTTGCCAGCAGTATTTAATTTTACAATCATTTAATACCTTTAAAAAGAAAAAAAAGAGTATTCTATTCTAATCTACATTAAAAGATTACTTATTTTTTTAAATATTAGAAAGAATTATGCGAAAAAGGAGACATGTTGAATAAAGTAAATAAAAAAAGTGAATTAGAATTTTAAATAAGCTTAGCTGTCTAAATCAATATTGGGCATCACTTTTTTTTCTAACATTTTTTTTAAATACCCTATATAGGTTTATTGTTTATTACACTTACCAACACAGTAGCGAGCATTTTCTATCCTTCTCCTTACTTGTAGTCATTTTCAACACAAGTGCAACAACACGTCACTTTCACAGAATAGTCATACTCATAATAAAAAATAAAAAAACTAAATGTCACTTTCACACCATGAGTTCACTTGTCAGCTGTTTAAATTATTAGTTGATTACATCTGTGGACACCATAGAGAACGGAATAGTCGTGTCGGCAGTGGTTAGACACCGTTACTTATAATATTCGTGCCTTCGTAAGTTGAGCTGAGAAGTATCAGCTGTCAAAGTAAAAAAAAATAAACTTTGTAGTACGTTAGTTGGACTAACAAAATATATTTGCACGTATTTTTGCTCAATCAAATCAAAAGCGCACTGTATCGTCTCCATATGACGTGTAATAAACGCAATACCGAAATCACGAAAAAAAATCAGCTGTTCATTTTGTTGAGTTATGCACACCGAAATGTGTGGGGCAGTCGTTTCTTTTCGCGATTTCAGTGTTGGTCTCACGGTAAAAGGTTTTAAGGAATTGCGTTTATTCCGTTACACGCTGTATTTTTTTTACGTGACAAAATAAAAAAAATACGTGCCCAATATATTTTTATAATTATGACAAAACAGAGGATGTGTTAAAAATAATGTCATAAAAAAAAACAGTAGTATCAATAAACGCATAGGTATACGAGTAAGTACCACACTAACACTTGCAACCACTCTTACCCTTCTTACATGCACTCACACACCCACACCTACAACACTACACTCACTACACCTACCGCACTACACTTCCCACACCATATTCACTACACCACACTCTACCCAAATTACTGCTTGTTAAACTTATTATAGTTGAGTTACCTAAACTATTGTCTTTGTAACTGTACCATCTGAATATGGATTGAAAGAGACTGGACCCCACAACACAGGGAATCCTAGTGTGGAGTTCAGGGCTTCACCTATGTTTGTAAATTTAATGAGACAATAAATAATATGTTTTGGTAATCTTGCTGACACTAAATAGATATTTTTTCCAAGAATCTGCCCTGTTGTTGTCGATAGTTTTCTCTCATTCAACGGTGAGACTTAGTAACTTTTTATTCATGAAAAGTTTTGACAACTCCGCGGCTCCGTTTCTAGCAGTGGTCGCCGAAGCGTTTCGATGATCTGTGGTTAAAGCCATGTGGTGTCGACTAGGATGTAATTAAGTCTTTAATTAGAGTTTTAACTAATTTGACATTTCGTTAATTTGGTTGGATGTCCTGTTATGATATCAGTCGGTATATAAACAAGTCTTTAAGACAAGAGTGAATAGGTTGCTTCTAGGCAAACGTGCTCCATCTTCGACCGCATCATCGCTTACCATCAGGTGAGATTGTGGTCAAACGTATGCCCATATATAGTAAAAAAAAAAAAAATAAAAAAAAAAACTAAACATCTCATCGGGAAAATTTTGGCGGAATGAGTTTGAGGTGAACTGTCATTTCGCAATGATTGAATGGATTGACAGATTATTTCATATGCACTCTCTAACCTAAGTTTTCACGATGAAAGATATAATAGGTGGATGGTGGTGGATGTCATTTTACACCACGACACCTGACTTTGAAAATCCTTACTTCCTTACTAATATTATAAATGTGAAAGTAACTCTGTCTGTCTGTCTGTCGCGCTTTCACGCCAAAACTACTGAACCGATTTAAATGAAATTTGGTACACAGATAGTCTAGGGCCTGAGAAAGGACATTTTTATCCCGGGAGTATGTTCCCTAGGGACCACGCGGGCGAAGCCGCTGGCAGAAGCTAGTGATCTATATAAAAGAGAGTAATTATACGAAAATCTGTCAAGTCTGTCTATAGGTTAGACTGCACAGATAAGACTGGCGGCGTCATTAGAAATTTTTGTTTGTATAATAATGAGGTGCCATATTCCTATCCTCTAGTAGGTTACTGCGACTTAGGAATACTAATTAGCTTTCGACCTCCATCTAACAATGGCTAAGAAAGATTACTAACATCAAATTAATTTTAAATCATAGACAAAACAAATGAGACGTGACCGAACCTTTCAGGGTATACAGACGTGTTTTATGTTATGTAAAATTATAAACAAGTTAAAATTCAACCTAAAAATAAATCATAAAACTAACATTGTTAGACGCTGACTAACAAACTTGCGTATCTGTTTAATATTTTACTAAAAAACTGCTCACTATCTTTTCACAGCACACTACACATTATAAACCATATTTTAGACACGATATTATAAATAGCAAATAAAATCTGGATGTTTATTCTTTACCCGATGTTGGAGTCAGCTTCCAGACTAACTGGGTGCAGCTGAATATCAGTATATTACTTGGAGTGACTGCCGTTAGATCTCTACAACCCAATAAGTGGGTATTCAACGTGATACGGAATAAACGCTTTTTGCGATTTCGGTGTTGGTGTGGACCTGTCACCGGAAAATAGCATATACCGTAAGATTGCAAAATATCGCGTGAAATTGTAAACTAATTTTTCTCAAAAAGGCACGTATATATTAGAAACGATTGAATTTGCATGAGAGTAAAATATCGAGAAAATATTAAAAAAAAATATTACAATCTTACGGAGTTTACAATTATCCGGTGACAGACCCACACCAACACCGAAATCGCGAAAAATATCAGCTGTTCAGTATATTTTCTCGAGTAATGCGCACATACATATGGGACAGTCGTTGTTTTCGCGATTTCGTTGTTGGTCCCTGAGTAAAAGTTGTTCATAATGATGAGTACAATGACCCTTTAAGAGGTATTACGTTTATTCTGTTACAAGTTGTGTAAAAGTCGCTGTCTGTTTGTTTCTCCATTTACTTCTTCTAAACCACGTCACGAATTTTGATACGGTTTTCACTGATAGAAATATTGTTTTACGAGGAAGGTTTGTACCCGTGCAAAGACAGGGGTGTCGCTACTTATTATAATACAAATATCACTATATTTTTATTAAGTGGAGTCGCCCGCGCGCGATATATTACTGAGTTCGATATGAACAGTGGATGCGTGGAGTCGCGCACGCAAACATCTGTTAGACTCAATTGGATGCGGGGAAGTTTATAATATGCGTTGACACAATGAGTTTACGTTGTCTACAGCGTGTTTCAAATTGTGACTGATAATAGTGGGGAATTAAATAATTTTAACAGTTGACTTTGAACTCATTTTCATTATTTGTAAGGATAACTATTATTATCCTTACAAATAATAACCCTATCAAAATGTGTACATTATGTGATAATGTACACATTTGACAGGGTATGTCTGTAAGTATTTTTGTATGAACAGCAAAGATATCCAATTTTATTTTGTGTCTTTGTGCTGATCTGATAGTCTAATCGATTAATATTTAACTTTTTGCTCCTGAACCTGGGTTCAATTAATTCAAGAATAAATAATTTGAAAAATTAAAAGGACATTGAAGTATTTTGTGTATAAATTGTGAGGAGATTAGCTTTACGTTTAACTCATGTTTTCTCTTACACTGTTTTCATACTCATTTTAATTTATTGCCGTTTGTTTTCGCCTGAAAAATATTTATTCGACCTACATGTATACTTAAACCGAATCTGGGGTGCCTGTACAATGTTTGCTTCAACCTAAATAATAATACTAAAATAAGCTCAAATTAAGCATTTGGAACACCCCAGTCTACTTTATGTCAATTGGAGTGACAGTTCTCTTAAAAATAAGTATTTTACTCTTTGATCATTCGTTTCTATTTCGGTTTAAGTTTTACGTTTTTTTTTAATTTCAGTTTCGTCGTGTGTCAACAACGACGTTTTTCAGTTTATAAAGTGTCAAATTAAGTTTATGTCTACCTTTATTTTGAAGCATTTTTATTATAAGATAGTTTTAGAAGTGCTATTAAAGAAATTGGAGTGTAAAGTGATTTAGGGCTCTGGAAAGCAGGAAATCAAAATGGTGATTTTATATCGTAGTGTGATTTTTATTAGGCATTTTATGTTAGGTTTTATCACCTGTATATTGCAGTTAAATTGCATTTCTAAATCTACTTTCTTGTCGCGAATGAAGATAAAATCTACACGAAGCATTTGACTACAGGATGAGGCCGATAACATTGTGCGTCTGTGCTTTTTGATCATTATAACCTAGAGCAGATAGATTACTTTTGGGCGAGCCTGCACCTTCGAAGTCCACACCAGCGCTAAGCATCAGGTGAGATTGTGGTCCCGGACTTTCAATAATGAAAAATACCCTGGGCTTTTTATAGTGCACTAGTTGACTCGCGCAACTTCGTCTGCTCCGCTCCTTTTGGTCTTAGCGTGATGATATAAAGCCTATAGCCTTCCTCGACAAATGGGCTATCTAACACTGAAAGAATTTTTCAAATCGGACCCGTAGTTCCTAAGATTAGCGCGTTCAAGCAAACAAACAAACAAACAAACTCTTCAGCTTTATATATTAGAGAAGATAGTGCATATAAGGTACTTGATTTTTACGAAATACGGTTAAAAACAGAAGGTGCCCCTTTGCGTACCAACTAATATTGCAAAAAGGCCTGTACAACAAATCGATAGAAACCATAACCCCATAAAACCCACAATGTCCGATATCTCAGAACTTGAAGCGTCAGATTAGTTATCAGCCGGTTCGGTTGATAAATCTCTATAAATATTATCTTGTTTTTACCGGTATTACTGATAAAAGGGAAAGGATTTTGACGAGAATTTTGTTAATAATAATTTAAAAATGTTAGTTAGATATGTTTAGATAAGTTTCAGTTTTATATTGTTTGGTTGACTCATTTTCATTTTATCTATGTACTTTTAATTTAGGTATTTCAATATTAAAAAATATATATAAGACAGTACATACCTCGTGTACCTACTAAAGAAAAACGGTAATTTCTCTCTGCTGTTAAAGTACTTACCTTATTACATTTTTAACATATTACAGTCGTAAAAAAATGGGTAAATTTCATCTAAGTAACAACTAATAAGACATTTGCTCAGAAAATCCTGAAATTAAGAATAATTTTCTAGTAGACTAAACTTTTTAAGCATATTTTACAACCTGTAACAGAATAAACGCAATACCTCTTAAGGGGTCATTGAACTCATCATTATGAACAACTTTCAGTATGGGACCAACACTGAAATCGCGAAAAAAAAATCGACTCCCCCATACATTTATGTGCGCATAACTCGACAAAATGTACTGAACAGCTGATTTTTTTTTCACTATTTCGGGATTGGTCCCTTAGTAAAATTTCATACTTTTTATGTTCATAATGATGAGTATAACGACCCCTTAAGAGGTATTGCGTTTATTCTGTATACACGTTGTATATATACTTAAATGTATATTTTATTATTAGGTATTTCAAACGTCCTGTGACCCAAAAACACAGTTGGCACAGATAGGTACTTACTCTGAATTCTGGGAACTTAAATTAAGAATACGTCTTTATTGATTGTTTTTGAAAAACAAATCCACTTAATTCAATTAACACTTGAAAATACTTAAACATTTTTCTTTTATGATTTTATTATTCAGGGTTTCTTTTCAACCAAATTCCGAAAAACATCACCGACGTTCTGCTGATGATAAGCTTATTTTTGCATAAATCGTGTCTTACCTTGATACCTAATGCCTGGGAAGAAATTATCCGGTCATTGAAAAGTAACCCTGCATAAAGGATCACGCTGTATATAGCGTACGGCCTAAATACGAAGCGTGTCGCATACCGACGCAGTTAGCCGTGATTGTGATGCCAAGAGGTCGATAGTTATTGTTTAATTAATTATAATAGAGAGTACTCGCGGTACTGAGGATGTTGGGAAAGACATTACACTGTTGAGAAGAGTTAATTCCCTTTTGAAGTGCTTGAATGATACAAATCAATCTGCCTTTTCGCAAGTTTGGGAGCGTTCAAGTATAACGTAACGGATTTGGGGTCTTGTAAAACGTTACGATGCGTTACAGGGGCGGGAGGGGAGTTTTGAACTACGCGTTATGTAACATTAACCAAGGTATTTTAGCGACATGGTCACTTGGTTGTTACGTAACGTTTTAGTAGGAGGGGTGGGGGTACAGGAAAACGTTATGGCGCTTTACATGGGGGGGAGGGAAGTCAAAAATCTCCAAAAATTGCATTACGTAATACTTGAACGCTTCCTATGTTGGCTGCCAGCCAGATTCCAGTTTAAATTGATGAACTTGAGTACCAGTATTTTACATGGAGGGACTGCTTAACTGACCTTCAAAACCCAGTATCTGGGTAACATGACACCCCTTGGCAATACTAGTGTCTGATGACTGCCTATCTGATCTCCAAAACCCAGTAATTGGGTAGCAAGACACCCCTTGGTATGTCAGATTTTTTGGCTTCTGACAGACATAACGAACAACGGATTACCGTGCTGTTCGAGGTTTGGTGGAGACTAGGAATGTAGGTAATGGATGCTCGCCAATCCATGGAACAACCTCGGCAAGTGTTGCTTACCCTCTCGATTTTTTTTTTGTTGAGTAATGGGCTTGCTCTTGACCACAATATGCCTGTCGTCTATGATGGAGCGAGCGTGCCCAGAAAATGTCTGTTCACTCTTGCTTTGAAGGCAGACGGGAATTTCGTGTCTTGGAACTGTTTTTATTTAGTCCCAAGCTAAGCTACGTGTAAGTAATACAAGAAAGCGAAAAAGACCCGAAACGAAATACTAGTGCTCTAGCCAAGTGCGAGTCGGACTCGCGTGCAAAGGGTTCCGAACGAGTTTTATTTTTTAACATGTTATTTTAACACTATACACTTATTATTGGTTTTCCTGTAATCTATAGGTAAAGATCTATTATCTCCATTTTTTTTCCAAATTTTAGGCTAAGTAGTAAGTCGTAGACAAGGGGGGGGAACCATTTATTTTAAAATTTTGAAAAAAAAAATATAATTAAAATCCTCACAGTAAGCTCTTTCATTTGATATGTCACACGATATTGTTCGATTAACATTTTTTTTGAAATTTTCTAGTTTGATCCCCAAAAGCGACTCCCATACTAAAAATTTAATAATTTACGTAATGCGTCCGTGTTTGGGTCACAGAAGTCCATATGTGTTACAAATTTCAACAGAATTGGTCCACTGGATCCGGAGAAAACTGGCTGTGACAAACGGCCAGACAGACAAGCCACCCGAGTGATCCTAAGGGTTCCGTTTTTTTTTCGGAACCCTAAAAAGCTATGAGTTCTCAAAACCGCGCTATTTTCTGGTACATAAAACTACTAGATATTTCACTGTACTCTTATCACCACATTGATCCGGTATCGCTCGTATCGTAGACCTATTGATTGACATAGATAGCTAAATAGGCAACCGGGCTACGTGCGACACTATCTAGATACACTGACAGTGTTTGATTTACTAATGCAGGAAAGTTTATTTAGTAGGACGAGTTGTTTTATGATATGGGCGGGGAATTCAGTGGTTATTTTGATGAAAAGCTATAAAAAATCCATCCACTGATGCATGGAAAACGTGGGTCAGCAAAATAAGCACTTTTTAACATGGGTAGGTATTTAGGTAATCACTAAATGACTCCTCCCGCTCTAAGTGGAGTGCGAATGGCAGACTCTTATTGCCTAAAACCCATCTGTGTTCCTTTAATTGCCCTTTGCGCTTCAGGGCCGTGGTAACTGTTTTGAACAATCCCACAATCAGGCCCACGGTCGGGGAGGTAGCCTATTCCTTGATTTATCTTTCTCTTCACAGCCTGGCTCAGAAACCTATTTCATTGTTTGTTGTTGCACTTGCTGTGTAATGCTAACAATCCTTACTAATATTATAAATGCGAAAGTAACTCTGTCTGTCTGTCGGTCTGTCTGTCTGTCTGTCGCGCTTTCACGCCGAAACTACTGAACCGATTTAAATGAAATTTGGTACACAGATAGTCTAGAGCCTGAGAAAGGACATAGGCTTACTTTTTATCCCGGAAATATTTTCCCTAGGGACCACGCGGGCGAAGCCGCTGGCAGAAGCTAGTAAATTATAAGGCAGTACTCCTCGATACGGCTCGTATTGTGAGGAGGTTCCTTTCTCTGTAGCCCTAACCACCGGTAGCTGGGACCCTGCTCCCGATATCGGCGGACTACTTTTTTTTTTAAATGTGTTTTTTTTTTAATATTTAAAAACGTAAATAAGTGTGTAAGATAAACGAATAAAGAGAATTATAAGGTATTTTTTTTTACTAACAAATGGATACCTATTGACATAGATAGCTAAATAGGCAACCGGGCACGTAGCGACACTATCTAGATACACTGACAGTGTTTGATTTACTAATGCAGGAAAGTTTATTTAGTAGGACGGGTTGTTTTATGATGTGTGCGAGGAATTCAGTGGTTATTTTTATGAGGAGGCTTTTGCACTATGTTTCTTGGGCTAAAATTCCGCACGGGAGAAATACCTAGGCCATAGGGCCTAGGTATTACTCCCGTGCGGAATATATATAGCTATATGCGATATCTATGGCACATCTGTTCACAATAAATCGTAAAATTGTAATTTAGTCAAGATTCAATCTTATGGTGTTTATAATAACCCGGTAACGTACATTCATTTCGAAAAATTGCTCTGTTGGACTTAAAACTGAAGAGTTTTAATTGAACGCGCAAATCTCATGAACTACTGGCTCGAATTGACAAATTCTTTTAGTGTTGGATAGCCCATTTATCGAGAAATGGGCTAATATATGGGATTTTTGAGTTATGTATATACATAACATCATGCTACGATCAATAGTAGCGGAGCATTCATGAAAAATGTGACGCAGACGAAGTTGCGCGGGTCAGCTAGTAAATACATACTACTATAGCTACCTATATAGGTTTTTAGTTGTTCTTGTACTACTAATAAAATAGATTGTTTGATATGCCATCTGATGATTTTAATCACATCTTAGTACTATCAAATTCTATTATTCAACGTACCGCTATGACTCAATTACTTCTTTACGTTTTACTAGCTTCTACCAGCGGCTTCGCCCGCGTGGTCCCTAGGGAACATACTGCCGGGATAAAAAGTAGCCAATGTCCTTTCTCAGGCTGTAGTTTTGGCGTGAAAGCGAGACAGACCGACAGACAGAGTTACTTTCGCATTTATAATATAAGTAAGGATTAAGGATTTCAAAACGAATAGGAAGTGATTCAATCACCTTATAAATCTATCAATAAGAATAACAAAACTAACGGTTCAATCAATAAATACTTCAAAAATCGATAGGAAAACAAATAAATAGTTTTGTTTTCAATTGAAAAATATATTGCTGTACAATCAATCGGGATTAGTTACCCAGAATCGAATGTTTCTTTTTGTAGTTGATTCAATGTATATGTCAGAGTTTATTTATTTGATTCTGGGAAAAATATTATTACTACAGCTGAGCAATGGTTTAGTCATTGAGAACTAACAAAAATAAGGTTAGTGAAGTTATATCATGTCATACAGGTGTTATTCAGCAGTGCGATTTTGTAAATATGTCGAAGTGAAGGCGTGAGTGATGTGATCACTAATTGAGCTGTCATTCCATCTTGATTGCATGGATTGACAGCTCTCTTTGTGATCACTTCACCCACGCCTTCACTTCGACATGTTTACAGCCGGTCGATTCTGTAAACATGTCGAATTGAACACTTGGGTGAAGTGATCACGAAATGAGCTGTCATTCCATCTTGATTATATGGATTGGCAGCTCACTGTTAACATATCTTGAAAACTTAGATGAAGTGAACATGGAGTGAGCTGTCAATCCGTCCAATTAATGTGAAATTACATTTTACATCAAGCTCACTCCAACTAAGTTTAAGGATTTTTATTTTAGTGGAGCGACTGCCTATTTGACCTCAGCAACCCAGTAACTGGGTAACACGGTACCTCTTGGCAAGACTGGTGTCAGATTGTCTGACTTTTGACAATTTCACGACTGCCAAAGATCTACAAATGACAGCCGGGACCAACGGCTTAACGAGTTTTTCGAGTCACGGATGAGTCTCGGTAGGTTGAGATGGTCCCCATCCACAGACCGACCTCAGCAAGCGTTGCTTAACCTTGAAGGTCGATCCGTGCGGCTGTTATTATTTAGACACGGGCTCCTGTTAGTGCTATATTCTTAAGAGGGGACGAGTCCTAGTCCCGAGGAATTTGTATTAGAAGAAACTATTGCCGATGCGTCGCACTGTGCCCTATCAAGTAAAGTGCGAAAGCGACAACTGCAGCTCAGGCTGATTTTTACCTATAAAAACATTGACTTAAAGACGTATCTAAATTTAGAGGAAGACTATATCTATGCTTCTATTATTTTCTATTTTGTTAAAAACTTATCAAATTTGTCTGACAGTTAGAACATGGCGGTAAAAACGGGTTGTTTTTTCGGGTTTTTGAATTGTCATAATTCTTTAAGTCATTATGATTTGGAAAAAAACCATTGCTCTAGCAGCATTATCCACAAAGAAAACAGCGGAATGCGTTTGTATGGAGAAAGGCCCCAGAGTACCGACTAGAATCCCCTCTTAATGCTTTCGCAAGCATTGTCAGTTGAACAGTATCACACAGATAATATTCATGGAGTGCAATGAATCATGATAATGGATGACATCAGACCGTTGTGGACATGAACAGGCTGATGTCATGTCAAAATTTAAACAATTAGGGGAATACAGAACAATTACTGCAATAAAGTGGCCATAGTTCCATTATTTGCAAAAAGAGAATCTTATATTCGAGTTTTGCAGATCAGCTAAGATGAGAATGTTACGCGGATAAATATATATTAGAAAAAGTCTGAATGCAAGTGCATGCAGCATAAAAGTTTTATCTTTTATTATTGAGGAATGGGCTTGCTCTTGACCTCCATCAAGCCTTATCCAAAGCGATGGATGAGATCTATGATGGAGCGAGCGTGCCCAGAAGATGCCTGTTCACTCTTGCTTTGAAGGCAGACGGGTTATAACATGTGGAAGGGAACACAGCTGGCAGAGATAAGAAGCAGTGGAAGATGTTAGAGGAATCCAATGCCAAGAGGCATATTGAACTGAGACACATTCTTTGAGTAACATTCAAAGTTAACAATTTACTGAATCTTTAGGGTTGGGGCTTTTGAATTGATTGAATTAAATTATTAATCTGCCAAGTGCGGAAGTGGCACTAGTGACCAAAAAGTGTGGAAACCGGTTCTCATTTGATGCAGAGGTTTTAGAAATATGTCGTGAAGAAAGTTTTGATTATGAATGTGACTGATTAAAGGAGCAGAGGAAGACTGAAGAAACGATGGATAAAATTGAGCTAAAGATGATATAGTAGAAAGGAGGTGACTTGACTGATACGACGGCTATACAGGGTGTTCCAGAAGTGCATGGACATGTTTATTAAAAAATATGAGGTCAGAAAAAAAAAACATTACTCTCTGCGGTACACTAACTTCCTGCCAACACGTACAGAGATAACGTTACGTTAACATTTGATATTGTTACTTTACTGTATACCTAACAGCTACAGAACACCATCCTGCATTTCTGGAACACCCTATAAATACTATGGATAAAGAAGACCCTAAAGTAATCGGGGTAAGGCCAGGAGGATGACGTATATGGAAATTATGGATGGAGAGGAGAGGGAGATGAAGCCCAAAAGAAAAAGACGATGACGCTCGTGTGTACAGTAAGGTCTAACGACCCACACACCCTAACGTCAGAGTTTCTAAACCGCCTCAAGGGCTTCTGACATGATTTTTTAATCGAAGACCGCCAAGACGATGACTGGAGCAATTACATAAAACAAAAGTGATCACTCCCTTTTCTCTAACAGCTGACTGATGATAGCATGATGGCTGACGGGAGAGAATGGGAGGAGAAAACGTTTTGTGACGTCTACCACTAACATGGGATTAGAGCAGGTAGATAATGATGGGTGAATTTGCAGTAATGTCTAGTAATAGCCAGTTAATGTGAGTAATTGGTAAATTAAGAGGCAACATCTGATTGGTTTCTACAAGCGAGTGACTAATTCATAGTTTAGCTACTATACTAGGTATAGTTAGTCAGCCAAAATCCTGTTTGGTCTTGACAAGTAAATGACTACTTTATAGTCTAACATGGCAGTCACAAAAACTCCAATGTACCGTGTGGTTTTGTTACGGAATTTGTTCGAAAGAGTCACCGCGGCTTTGGAACGCAAATGGAAGAACACGGATGGGTTTTAGTCAGTAGAGTCTGAGACTCCCCTCTGCTCTGCCCAGAGCGGGAAGAGTCATGTGATGTTTTTTTATTCTGTGGTTTTAAGTTATAAAATTATGAATAAATCGGTCTTATAACTACGTCTACTCCGTAGGTACAAAGTAACGCCGTTTAATTGAAACATGTTTCAGAGAATTCCTGTACAAAGCACTATGTAAGCCTGACTCACTGGTTATTTTCTTAACAGCTTGCTCAAGAAACATTAATGTTTTCTTTTCTTATCACTGTACTGTTAGGTTCCACAGTAAACCCGGTTGCAGTTACATTAGTTAGAAATGTTATTACTGCTGTTGTTTTCATTACTGTTTCAAATGAGTTGTGAAGGCGACAAAGCAATGCAATTAATGTGTGATTTTAGTTGTTGGTCTTTATTTATTTTTAAATATTGTCACATATTTCAATTTCCAGGTCGAGGGTACCCAATACTCTCTCATCTGTCTAGTCTTTTCCCATCTATATTGAGGTCATCTTCCAGTCAAACTGGATTTAGCTGAATACTCGTAATTTACGTGGAGCGGCTGCCTACCAGACCTACACAACCCATTAACTGGGTAATACGGTACTTCATGGCAAGACTGGAGTCAGATTTACTGGCTTCTGACAATCCGTAACGACTACCAAAGACAAACTACAAATGACAGCCGGGACCAACGGCTTAACGTGCTTTCCGAGGTACGGAGAAAACTCGGTATGTTAAGATCCCGGTCACCCATCCACAGAACAACCTTGGCAACCGTTGCTTAACGATTACGGCCATAGCGGCCAATTGGAACGGAGACTAGTTATCAGCTCGGGAGATAATACAGTGCATCTGAAATGCGCTCTCATCATCCGATGGGATGATAATCGGACACTGCTCTAGTCACTACCACATATGATAATGGATTCGTAGGTGTCACGTTTGGCTACCAAACTTCGGGTCCAAGTGTGGCAACTATATGCATCTACTAGTTGACCCGCGCAACTTCGTCTGCTCCACTCCTATTGGTCTTAGCGTGATGATATTTAGCCTATAGCCTTCCTCGATAAATGGGCTATCTAACGCTGAAACAATTTTTCAAATCGGACCTGAGATTAGGGCGTTCAAGCAAAACAAACTCTTCAGCTTTATATATTAGTATAGATGATAGTTCGTTAATTTTGAAAGAAATTGAGTTTAAACGGTTCCTACAATTTGTCAGAGAATTATTATGTATGACTCTTTATTTTTCTCTACATAGTTCTAAAATCGTTCTCAAGTAAGATATTGGCGTGATTGTCAATAATTCTCACATGAGTTAGCACTGGCTTAGCCACAAAACGCCACAGTCGTTCTACAGGATGACTGCCCAAGTTAGGTGCACTTAGGTATGAAATATATACTGTGTCCCTGTTTTCCTTTTTGATGATTTATTAACCGTATAAGCACTAGAACTCTCACAAAATGCTCAAAATTGTCCGACAAATCGCTGTCAACAGAGCCCTAGTGTACAAAGTTGGTAACTATTTATCAAAAAAAGGAAAACATAGAGACACAGTATACATCCTACTTATTCAGTTTGTGAAATATCTCTTATATCGGTCCAATATTGGAGGAGAAAACAGTCGAGAGCCATACTTCGAATTATGACTTTTTACATACAAAGTCTCGCCACCAGCATTTCCTCTTAAGTCTTTTTCACTAACAAACTCAAGCTATTTGTACCTATTTCCGTGAGCACCTTTACAAATAAAACTAAATACGACTATAGTATCGTGTTTTCCGTATAGGACGCATACGGCCGCCTGCGTCCACTGTCGCGGTACAACTGCTTATCTTATCAGTGACCAGTGTGCAGATTTGAATCACTTCTCGTGTGACTAAGGTGGCTCGAGATATTGTTCGTGAAAATCGTGTTTATTAATGTGATATGAACGTGGTGTCAGTCAAAGAATAGATAGTGTTGTGACTGTTGTGATGACTTAATCATAAGCCAACCAATAATTGGAATTTGTTTTGTACATAAACAGTTAATTTCATCAATAATAAAAAGAATCGGGAAATACAGGCTAGTTTCCACCATCAATAAATTTTAAATCTATTTAGTCCGTCAGTTAAGAGTATTGAAAAATAATGGACTTGTATTTTTTGTTTTTGTAAATCAATGAATATTGACAAAGATAAAACGCATCAAAACTCGGGAGTGGGGGCTCGTGACGTCAGAACGCACTAAAAATTATACCACGGCGTGACGTATTGAGAATTTTAAAAGCGTCGTATCTTCGTTAATTTTGGTTTACGTAATAAAAGAAAAAAAAACGGGTCAAATATTTTTTGATAATCTGACTGACGGGAGTTATTAGATTTTTTCAGTGGACAAGCCTATTGATCTTAAATATTACATCAGAGAGGCAGTTTTCGTATTTAATTTTCTAAAGAGCGCTCGCATCAGCCAGTCAGGCTCCGCAAATAATATTTTAGAGACATGCAAATTTGTACGGAAACACCAGGAATTTAATTCAAAACGTGGAGACACTCAGACACGCTATCTACTCGGACACCAATCTAGGCTAAACTTACCAAGTTCTCGATTTAAAATGCACTCTAAAAGTCCCTATGTAATGTCCATTAAATTATATAATAAGCTACCCGCATCAATAAAAAAAGAAGAGAAAATTCACATATTTTTAAGAAAACTTAGACAATTTTTGCTAAATAAATGCTACTATTCGGTAAACGAATACCTAAGTGATAGACTTATAAAATCATAACTTGAGTACATACCTGCCCAAGTCTTAAAATCTCATTCTGTTGATTGTCATTACATCTCTCAATCTATACTAATATATAAAGCTGAAGATTTTGTTTGTTTGTTTGCTTGAACGCGCTAATCTCAGGAACTACTGGTCTGATTTGAAAAATTCTTTCAGTGTTAGATATAGCCCATTTATCGAGGAAGGCTATAGGCTATATATCATCACGCTAAGACCAATAGGAGCGGAGCAGTAATGAACATTGTGACGGAGATGAAGTTGCGCGGGTCAACTAGTAGATAATATAATTAAGTTTGCTAATAATTTTACATAGTTAAAAAAATGCTTCCTCTCTCCTACTTATCTCGCTGTGCCCAACAGGGTCCACATGAACTAAACCTGTTTTACCACCTAAGAATACATGTGGAATGCAATAAAGATATTGAGTATGTATAAGACAATAGATAGTTGTCTCGAAGGGGATTTACGGAGTCTGACTGGCATCGCAGTCGCGAATTGTCGTCAATACGTGTAATCTCCCCTATTTGGACAAGTTTTTAACATTATGACTGTCGCTGAGAAAATATTGCGACTTGCATTTGCAAGATTTTGAACTACGAGAATTAGCCTTCAGTTATGTTTTAGATCTATTGCATAGGTACTCAAATGAGGTGCATAATGAGTATAAGTCTCTAGTGATATAACCTGAGACACAGCCTGAATCAAGAACAACCCATAAACAACACAGTTGCTCAAATAAATAGGTTCACTAGTTCAGCCGATACGATGTAACAAACTATATCACATAATTATACATATTTACAAATCAAAGAAAAAAATATTGTCACCCGAATGGAACTACTAATCCAAGTTTTAACATGATAGGCCAAGAGCCGTCTAAAACTATCTTGAACGATTTGACCCAAACACACAAACGTGATAAAATTTTAAAATTTTTCATGTCTAATTTACAGAGACAGAATGCTATTTTAAAATTGAGTTCCATTTGAGTATAACAGCGCAATTAAATTTGGTCGTTAGCCCGTGTTCGGGTGCTCGAAAGACTTTACTCGAATTCGGGCACCCGATGCATTAATAACACACTGGAATAATTATCATCATTGGTCATCGCACTGGAATACGGGCTTACGAGTAAATATATCATATGAAACAGAACGAACGCAATACCTAAGAGGGGTTATTGTACTCTAGGTTACGAACAACTTTTATTAATAAGGGACAAACCCAGAAATCGCAAAAAAAAACAGCTGTTTAGTGCATTTTGTCGAGTTACGCGCGTATAAATTTTCAGGTATTGCCTTTATTCTCTAGTTGTATATAAATACGGGTTGAATTGATAACCTCCTTTTATTGAAGACGGTTAAACAAAAAAAAAAAAAAAAACTTACCTGTCCTCAAACATGCTAGAATTCGCCATAAAGCTATCATCAATGAGACTAGAATCCTCCATGACACTCCTGTCGTACGCCTTATCTTCTTCCCTTGGCAGTAGAGGGGGTAGGCTGTGGCTCTGCTCCTCGAACGACTTGCTCTGTTCCGAGCGATACTTTTGGTCCCAGAGCTTCTTTGTCTCGTCCTGCACCCGACGTTTTAACTCTGATATCTTTTCTCGTTCGTTTTCGATTACTTGGCAACCTGTTAATGGAGGAATGTGTCTTTTATCTAAAGTTATATCATAGAAATTAATTATTTATTTTTAGCAGGTCAGCTAGTTCTACGGGTCTAAAAAGGCTTTACTTTATTAGAATCGTATTAGGATCATAATATTACCTGCGTACAATTCATATCATGCAATTCATTTGTCTGACAGTTTTGTCAGAGAAATTAATTGCATGATATGAATTGTACGCAGATAATATTATAATTCTACTAAAGTAGCCTTTTTAGACCCGCTGATCCGCCCATATCTACTATGACGTCCCACACCGGAATAATAGGTAGGTGATTACGAAAATTGCTTTATTGATGGAAAGCTACAATATCGCTGCCATAAAAAAAACCCTTAAAAATCACTGTTCTTGGGGGTCACGTTAAGGGCGCGAAGACGCAAAAAAACGTTTGTAGGTAGTATAAAAATTACACCATATTTTTCTGGATTCTCAAATACTACTCTTGAACTTTCCTAGAAGGCTTCCAATGATGAGTATTCGTAAGCTTTCAAGTGTCATTGTCAACACTTAGATAATAGTATTATTAAAAGATCTTGAACAGTCGAATCATGAATTTATTTCTATCGGCAAATTAGTTTGTTAATCATTAAGGGACTTATTTACAGTGGATAGGCGCTTACTATCAGATAAATAAAATATGAGGTAGGAAAAACAGGCTATTTATCTTTAAGTACGTCGCTATTTACTTCAAGATACTACTACTATTTTTAACCTAGTAAGTTTTAATAATGAATGTGTCGTATCGTGTGATATTGAATGTTGTGTTTAATGCGAAAAAAATTGGCGGTAGTACGCGGTTCTTTTGACAGTTGGATGACACTTGACGTCGATGACATTGACAGCGTCACATTGGCGAGCCGCGGCGCCAGCAGAACCCAAATATCATTCTCATTATTGAAAACCTGTACGTCTACCATGAGTTTTATCAAACTATACTCGCTAGCGACTGTAGTTAAAAACATGTATGAAACATTAAAAAAAAAACAAGTTTCTAATTTATTTGTTTAAGTTGTTAACTAACAAGCAAGCAAGTTGCAAGTAAAACTTTAGTTAACAACTAAGAAAATGAATTAGAAACTTGTGTTTTTTAAGTTTTCATACATGTTTATAACTACAGTCGCTAGCTAGTATAGTTTGATAAATCTCATGGTAGACGTACTGGTATGGAGTTAAGTGGACAAAACCAACAGTCAGTGGTTTGTATATAAGGTGTTCCAAAAGTGCGAGGTCATATTTAAGTGTGGTGATCTGCTATACAGTAAAGAAACAATATCAAAATCTAGACTAATATAATAAAGCTGTTTGTTTGTTTGAACGCGCTAATTTCTGGCACTACCGTCAGATTTGGATTTTTTTTTTGTATATGATAGCCACATTCATGAGGAAGGCTATAAGCTATAGGGGAACGAAAGAAAACGGGATATGCACGTACGAAATCGCGGGCTTTAGTTAGTAAAAGTATTAACTTTTGACGAAAATACTAACTCTTAAAGAAAAATTGGCCCGCTCTTTTACATTTCGCAGTTATAAAAATGACTATAGTTACCTTGTTCCTCCAACATTTCCATTCTCTTCCTCTCGACCTCCATCAAGCTATCCAGCGTTCGTTTCCCCAACGAATTCATATCGGTATCGCTCGGCAGTATCGGTGCGTCTATCGTCACCTTCGAGATCCTATCAATATCGTCCTGAGAAGGAACCTTGTTAGTATCGGTGATCTTATTAAATTCTTTTATACTTGGTTCGTCTCCACAGCTTTTCCGATGTAGAATTTTTGCTGACTGTACTGTTTCTGGTTTGGGAGGCGTATTTTCAAAGGTAACTTTAGTTTTTTGTTCAGTATCGATTTCTTCCTCTTGAATATCTTCTTCCTTTTTCTCAGGTGATAGAGATTTGGCTTTAACATATTTGTTGTCTACAGTCATACTTTTTGTGTTTTTAATATAACGGTTTTTGGAATTATTCTCTTTGTCTGATTCGTCGTTCTTTATACTGTTATCTCTAGATTTCTTCGTGAACGAATCCTTTTTCATTATCTTACCTAAAGCTGCGAATGTTGGTATTTTTGATGAGGAGTTGCTTTTTACTGGGCCTGGATTTTTATCCTTCTTCTTAGAATGTCTTAAACTATTAAATTTGTCAAGACTAACATCAGCTTCAATGTTATCATTATAGAAAAGATTCTCATTCAAACTCTGAGACATTATATCAACCTTTTCAGGCGATTTAGGTTTCTTGCTTTTACGTTTCAGCGAATCGAAGTTCCTTTCCCAGAAACCTTTCTTCTCTTTCGACGAAGTTGACGATTTCGACGGACTTTCGCTAAACCTCTCATCATGATCTACAATGTCTGTTATAACTCTTCTCTCTATGTCCACAGTCATAGACTGTGACATTTGGTCTATAGAGTTGAACTTGTCTTTGATATGTTTTGTATGATCTTCGAACGTTGACATTTTGAGGTCGATATCATCACTATCAGAACTTTGTGGAGAATAACCGAACTCTCCTGATTTTGCTCTAGTTTGGTCCGTGTAGAAAGCACTGTCAGGAGATTGAGTTCTTTCTATATCATTGAGTTTAGCTACTATAGGTTTAAGTTCCTTCTCTACTGTTTGCACTTTCCCTGTTAATTCTTCGACTAGGTTTAGTAATCTTACGTATTCTGCGTGGAGTATCTTCGTTTCGTCTAGCGCCGATGTTAGATTGTTGTTAGCTTCTGATTTTAGGGTTAGTATTCGAGTTTTTTGTGCTTCAATCTTCTTGGTTAGTAGGATGATTTCGTTTTGGATGTCTTCTCTGTTTGATAACCTGGGGAAAATAAGATTTTATTATTATTATTATGGTTTGGTAAGCTAACCTTGGCTATGCTTTGGTTTCAGGGATCACATTGGGCTGTTGGATGCAGTTATATGGACAGCTAGAAGCTTGGATGTCTTGCAGCATGCCTGAAGATTGGGTCACGGTTGTCAGAGGGTAAATTATATCAATGCCAGTGCGTTGATATAGCACATCGAGGTTTTTTAGTAGGTTCGGCTTTGAATAACCTCGACCATCACTTATACATGCGTGACAGTTTAAAAACCGATATTTTATGGTTCCAGAATCTTAGCCCTTATATGCCCAGTGATTCGAAAACGAAACAAGATGTAGTACTTTCATAAAAGCATCGTATATTGTTTATAAATGCATTAAAATGTAAAATAACGCCATCTATCGCAAGGCTACGTATGTTAGTTTTATTTGCAACAAAGATTTTTGAGCAACGTGGACATTTGTTTCAAATAGTAAACAGTGCAAGTTGTGTTGTGTTTTACGTCGCGCGAGAATCATGTCGTCTGGCAGAAAAAGTAAGTAACTGTTTTATTGAGTAAAGATTTGTGCTAATCAAAAGTTTTTAGTAAATTTGGGTAAATTATGAACTAATTTGTGTATTTATAATGAGTAAATAATAATTTATAAATACCTATACTGTCTTTATAACTTTCGTGTTTCGAAAACGATACGTCGGGCAAATATACAGGTGAGGCTTGTACTAAATCCGTTTTTTGGTTTTAGGTGGAACACAAGGCTAACGACGAATGAAATCATTGATGTCATCAATGATTTAGCTTCAGATGATGAAGTGACATCAGCTGATATATACATCGACCCTCCAGGTAATGGTACTGTGTCGGATTCTGACTCGGGGGACGAAACAAATGTAAGTTTTGATAACTTGACACGTCGTCAACTATTGGCACCGGCTGAACTGATAATAAGTGGAAGAAATATCAGTGATAGCAGCGAGTCTGAAGAAGAAGTTGTACACCCAAGCACGTCAAGCCAGTCACAGTCTATATCAAACCGTAACCGGGGCCGGCCATCGCGATCTATAGATAATCCTCCGCTTTTACCTCCGCCGCCAACTCCACCAGCTAAGGCAGCTCGAAAATGGGTGAAGCGAGACTTACCCCAACATCATGATGAGTGGATCGCACCATTGCCAAGATCAGTTATTACTCTGTCCGATGCTTCAGAACCAGTTGATTTCTTTGAATTGTTTTTTAGCCACGAAGTTATCATGCACATTGTCCGTCACTCTGTTATTTATGCAGTACAGAAAGGAAACCCAGGGTTTACCCTCAGTGATAAGGACATTTACTGTTTCATTGGCATTTTGATATTGACTGGGTATTCTCCGCTGCCGCGACGTCGGTTGTATTGGGAAAGTAACGAAGATACACACAATATCTTGGTTGCAAAATCCATGCGGAGAAGCCGATTTGAAGAAATACTTCGACACTTCCATGTGGCTGATAACAGCAACCTTTGCCCTAATGACAAAATGGCTAAAGTCCGCCCTCTTTTTGATTTACTAAATAAGAAGTTTCTACAATATGCTGTAATGGAGAAGGAGATCAGCATAGACGAATCTATGATACCTTACTATGGTAGACACGGTTGTAAGCAGCATATCAGGGGAAAGCCTATTAGATTTGGCTTCAAGACGTGGGTTGCAGCCTTGCGCTTAGGATATTGCTTATACGCCGACCCGTATCAAGGCCGCTATGAAACTTATAATACTGGGTTAGGACAATATGTTGTGCAAAAACTTATGACTGAAATTCAGAATGTCTACGAAGAAACAAGATTTTCAGTTTTCGTCGACAACTTTTTCACAGGATTACCATTGATAACAACAATGAAAGAAAAAAATATTTTAGTGACTGGTACAGTTCGTGGTAATCGTACTGAGAAGTGTCCTTTGAAAGACGACAAGTTATGCAAGAAGGAACAGCGAGGTTACCATGATAGTCGGTTAGATCTAAATAGTGGCATTTGTGCCGTGCGCTGGAACGATAACAGTGTAGTGACGCTGTTATCCAGCGAATACGGCATGGAGCCTATACGTACTGCAAGGAGATACTCAGCTGCTCTAAAACAAAGGATAAATGTGCCACAACCCAACGTTGTATACCAATACAATCGTTTTATGGGAGGGGTTGATCGATTGGATGCAAATATCGGTACCTATAGAATAGCAATGAGGGGCAAAAAGTGGTACATTCCCTTACTTTTCTGGTTGATAGACGTTGCGGTCAACAATGCTACCCAGTTAGCTCGCAAATTCTCTAACAATATAGATACTCTGGAATTTCGACGTAACATTGCCAGAACCTTACTTCAAAAGTATGGCAATGATAAGCAGCGTCCGGGACCTAGCAAACGGGTATCTACGAATGTACCTACGTCAGTCAGAAAGCATAACGCTGAGCACATGATCGGCAGGGCACCTAGTCGGCTGCGATGTGCCTATTGTAAAAGCCTAACTGTCACTTTTTGTCAAAAATGTGAAGTGAATTTACATTCTAAATGTTTCTCTGCATTTCATTCTTAAGTTTTTAGTATAATTTCGTGTGAAAATAAAATTAACAGTAAATAAACTCATTGTAACATGTTTGTTTTAATTACCTATAACACGTGTAGCATATTTGCCCATTGTTTCGTTTTCGAACACGTCTAAAATACCTACTAAACAAAAATATTTTTGACTTAAACTACTCAATACTATTATAGGGGTTTATCAACATAAACATATCTGAAAATAACCAAAATCGGAATCCCAATGTAGTTCTGGGCATATAAGGGTTAGATTACTTAATTTTACACTAAAGTTGTAACTCAGCTCAGTTACAGCGGTCTTTGATAAATGCTATAATTTTTTTAAAACAGTGTTCTTGGATTTTTTTCTAGGTAATACATAGTATCATGTTATTTTTCTTCTACTTACAATTCGGACTCCTCTTCAAGATGTTGGAACTCAAGGTCCTCAAAGATCTTAGTCTCATTGTCCAGAATGTCCTGCGCGTTCTGCAACTCTTCAAGCGTAGCTGTGTTGTCTTTCCAGTCTTTCTCTATCCTGAATACAAAGAGAATTTGATTTATGCCATGTAAAACTATAAAGTAGTATTTATAAGGGATTTTTTAAAGATACATGTTATTTTTCTAAATGGAGCCACAAAAAATGCTGTGGGTGATTATGCAAAGAATATGCCTTGAGGGACACCTGTAAAACTCTTGAAGGATGTAAGGAATATAAGCACCATAGTACAGCTATTTTCAATATTGAGCTTATGCACACATATTAGATTAAGTTTATTTTATTCCAGCGAACTTTCAGACAGTAATAGCAGTGCCAATAACATAGTGACCGATGTCAAATGAAGTCAAAAGCTTCACACAGACTGAGACTTATTGATCAACACTTTTGTTAACAGAGTGTAATTTATTAAGTGTGTGTTAATGTCAGAGTTAAACGAAGCAGTTCCTTAATATTCGTAAGTTTATGTCACGTTTATCCAAGTCACGCAATTCCATCAGATAATCCTCCTTATCTAATGAAACGAGGAAGGCTTCAACTAAAAATAGTTCCAGTTCAAAAGCACCAACCTCTCAACTTTTAACGTAGCGATCTCCACTCGATCCCTCATCTCATTCTGTCTCGTCTCCTGTTTCTCCTTCAACTGTCGGATCTCCTCTTCTATCCTCTTAGCATTGTCTACCAAGTCCATCTTCTTCTTCTGTTCTATGTTCAGGATTGCTATCTCTGAGTCGTATTCTCCTTTGATTAGGGCTTTTTCCATTTCCAACTGTTAGAATAATAAATTATTAGTTGTTAAAAGTTTGTTTTTGTTTTTTCTGGCAGTATTACATGATTTATATTTTTTGGGTTTTTATCAAATATGTCAAACCCATATGATTTAAGTCTATATAAAATATATTTTACAAATTAAATACATCGAAATATTATTATTATTAATGTAGTTTATGGGGTTCCTAGTGGCAGTAGCTTCATGTCGAATCAAAATTTTGCCATTGAAAGTTAATGGTTTTTAAATTTTACTGTCCCCTTACCTCATTAGAACTAATAAAAAGTTAGAATTTATCTACAATAAAGACTACATATTACATCACTTGGTTTGAACTCTTAGTTCAAGTTTCTTTCAAGACCAAGGAGAGACAATCTAATCTGAAACGATAAGATTACAGTTGCATATTGAAAAGTAAAAAATATGTACCACTAACCTCTCTCAAAATATCATCTTCCTGTAATCTAATTTCCGACATCTTACACTTGATTTCATGTATTTCCGTCACCAACTTCTTCCTTTCTTCTTTTAATTTCTCATACTTAGTCTTCAACTCATCAACATTGTCATCTAAAACCGCACTGTCTAACGAATCAGCTTCAATATCAATCTTCTTCATATCTTCTGTTATATTCTTGATTATTTTATCTCTCTTATTCTCTTTCAAGTCTTTCTCAAACTCTTCTAACTCTGGAATGTCGGCCATTAATTCTTTTTTCATGTCATCAAAGCTTTGGTTCTTCGTCAAAACTACTTCCGGACTCTTTTCGGGAGTCTCCTCCTTTTTATCATCGTTTAGTACTTTGGAATATCTGAATTCTAAGTCGTTTGTCAAATCATCGTCTATCATTGGTATCTCTTCTTCTAGACTAAGTTGCTTTTCAATTCCATCGAATTTCGGTCTGTCTGAGTCTGTACTTTCTTTGTTTTCAGGCTCAAAGTTAGGTTTTTTAGAATTATCTACGGGAGGTGGTGTAGGGAATATGAAATATTGTGGTGAAGGCAGGTTTTTATGAGCGAAAGTAGTCTTAATTCTTGTTCTAGGACTTTGTGTGTTGGGGGACTTAGGTTTTAGGTTCCCATATACATTATTCCTATAGTAAACATTTTCATAAGGGCTGCCTATAGGGGAGGATAGGTTCGGACCACGTTCCCCGCTTTGGTTGTGAAGTTTCCTTATCATAATCGGACTAGACAAATCGTGCATTCTAGGTGATGGGTCGTCGAAAACGGGGATGCCTATCTCGTCCATCCTGCCTATGTTTTCGTAGTTGTTTTGGGGGATGACGACCTCAGGGGTGAGTTCTGTGGGGGAGGTAGTGTCGAAGTTCTCGTAGCTAGAGAGATTCCTTTGGATGGGAAGAGATTGGCTCATTGGGGAGCTTTTGTTATGACTAGTTTCGAACCTGGAAAAGAAAGAACTATGATTAGAGTTTGCAAGATATCCAGAAGGATGCTTGAGTCAGATTATGCTGATAATAGATGGGTGACAAACAATGGTGACAAACCACTTTATACATAGCCTCAAAAATCATGTTAAGACGTTGGTCCCAGCCATAACTTGTACATTATTAACGTTGTTAATGGTAATAAGTATCCCAACGCGTGAGAATCAGTCTTACCACGGGGCATGCCCAGTTTATTTTACCACATAAAGCCTTTCCGTCGGGCTGTCATTCGAGCACCATTGACAGCCGTTTGAAATTGACAGATGCCTGAATTCCCTCAACCAATACTACCAAGGAGTATCTAGGTTTTGGAGGACCGATAAGCAGTTTCTCAACATAAAATACTGTTATGGTTGATCCACACTGCGCCGTGACCGGAACGTTACCGAGCCGTGTTCCGTAACGTGAACTGACACGTCTCGGGCACGGCACGTACACGAATTCATATGAAATGTACGCACTGATATTTTGTTGAACACCGAAAGGAATAAAAAAAAAGTTATTTCTCACAGCTAAAAATAAAAAATTGTTTAGTAACTTAATTTCTAAATACTTAATAACAAGCAATATTTTATTGAATTTTACAATATAATTTGGTGGCTGTGATAGTTGCCAAGAAGTTTTGACCGTATCCCCTAAACTGTGGCGGAATTGGAACGCAAAGGGCACTAGGAGGAACACGGATGGGTTTTAGTCAGTAAGAGTCTGACACTCCCTTCTGCTTCGCCCAGAGCGGGAAGAGTCATTTGATGACTTCCCATCCTTAACAAGAAAAATCCCCTAAACTAGGAGGTAACCTGTATCTCAGGGGGTAGTGTTCAACCATGAGTTATACAATATTTACCGAGTACCACTACCTACTACCCGGAAATGGGTGGATCAACCTTTATTCGGCTGCATCTGGCAACACTGGTTACTGACTCACAAACTGCGCACAGCAAAGAAATGGAACTCTCTGCCTTCGTCTGTGTTCCCAAACGATTACAACCCTAATCTTTTCAAAGTTAGAATGAACAGGCTCCTTCTGGGTAAGCTCGCTCCATCGTAGACTTTGTCTCTGTCATATCTGACCTAGACTAGAGTCAAGAGCAAACCCAACACAAATAAAAAAAATAAAAAATAAACTAAGTTTGGATACGGCTAAGCAGATGATGATGATGATAAAGATAACTTACTTATAATATCCATCGCTGGTCTGCACAAAGTTGGGGTTGTTGAGGGCAACACTGCGCGGCAGTGAGCCGTTTGTGATGATCTTGTTGTGCGGCCTCTTCTCTGTCGGGGTTATTGGGATGCCTGAAATATAAAAAAATGGTTTTATGAGCCTCGTCTGGTGTATGATGGTATAAAAGAAATAGTTGGCGGAAGGAAGTACTGTGATTTTTAGCGTTCCGTACCCGAAAGACAACCAACGGAACCCTATTGCTTAGCCTACGCTGTCCGTCTGTTAGTCAGTGGGCTGTATCTCAAGCACCGTAATAGGTAGACAGTTGAAGTGTGTATTTCTATTGCTGCTATAATAAATAATAAAAATTTAACTTAAGTAAAATTTACAGGGGGCTCAAATACAAGAAACGTGTTTTTGTGGTTATGGTACGGAACCCTTTGTGAGAGAGTCCGACTTGGACGGCAATTGGCTGAAATGATGATGAACTTCTTCTTGGATACTTCTACTGACTTGCAGTAGAAGTATCCAAATACAAACATAGGTAGGCTTAAAAACTGTGAGTCGAAGTCGGTAAAGAAAATCCTACCTGCAAATATTTTTCAGTAGCATTGTATACTTTAATAATTCTCTCTTGTATACTAAGAACTTGAGCACTTATCAACAAAATGACAACACATAATAGGTATTACGTGTTACGGAAACTGATATTATGAAGTAATTTAATATTAAATAGGCGTCAGTAGGCTTGAGGAACCTTGAACATGTGAACCAATTTGAAGGTTTGGTGGTCAAGACCGTGAGAAGAAGGGAGTTAATGTATTATTGTTAAGTTAGGTAAATACCTTAAGAGTACTTGAAACATTTTAGTTACTTCCGTGGTTGACACGATTTTGCGTAAATTCACAGAATGTGACCATACAAAATCTATTTCATATTTTTATTTAATCTATTTGTGTATATATTTGTTTGTATGTTTATTGTAATTCGATTTGTATTTATTTAAAGACTAGTGGACGTCACGCGGTTTCACGAGCGTAGTTCCCGTTCCTGTGGGATTACGGGGATAATATATAGCCTATGTTACTCCCTGGTAATGTAGCTATCCAATGCTAAAAGAATGTTTCAAATAGGTCCAGTAGTTTCGGAGCCTATTCAATTCAAACAAACAAACAAATCTTTCTTCTTTATAATATTAGTGTAGACAATAATATGTTTTAGCTAAGTTATTATAGTTTATTTTAAGATTCCTTCTCTGTTTCTTTACACAGTTTTTTCTTCTCTGTTTTTTTACAATTCTTCTGTCGCAGGTCTGCTGGAAGAAATTTCTGTTGAAATAAGCAGTACCTTTGTGCTCTTTTCTCTATACAAAATTTTCTTTTTTAGTATATTGTGTGTACATTAATAAATAAATCATAAGTCTCTCTACGAATTAAGCAGCAGAAAGTGGTGCTGGTAAATGGTATGCCCTTAAAATTGGTGTCAGAGAACTGGGGGGCTACTCTCTAAGTCCGAAGTCCGTAGTTTCGGGCTTAGTTGCGGGCGTATTCTACTCTGTATCGCCTAACCACTAAGAATGAATGACAGCACGATTTGATAGTTACTGTGAAATCGTGTTGTCATTCATTATTAGATCGGATTCGGACCTAATCGTAAGTCCGTAAGTGACACGGATTAGAATACGCCCGCAACTAAGCCCGAAACTACGGAATTCGAGCTTAGAGAGTAGCCCCCCTGTTACGAGTATATAAAAAAATGGCCAAGTGCAAATAGCAAGTTAGATTCTCACACGAAGGCTACGTTCCATAAAACGAAAAAAAAAAAACATGTTTCTTTTATGGGAGCTCCCTTAAATCTCCAATTTAATTATTATTTATTGTCTTATCGACAATAGAAATACACACTCTGTGAATATTTAAACTGTCTACCTGTTACGGTTCTTGAGATACAACCAGCAGAGAGACGGACGGACGGCAGAGGCTTAAAAATAGGGTTCCGTTGGTTACCCTTCCGCTACGGAACCCTAAAATCGGGACATTTACTACTTTAATGAAAACGAAAGGAACCCAAAAAATTGCTAGTTCCTAATAGTAATGGAACTAAGCCATTTGTCTTAATTTTTCTTGATTTTTGTCATTTCTATATCATCCAAGCGCAGATGGCGTGGTGACTAGATACCAATATTAAAAGATGATGCAGATTGTATTACTTTGCCTACCTGAAGCGATCTGCCTTTCATACTCTGCACACATGTTGAGAATCTCCTCTAGTCGGGCCGTCTCCGCTTCTTTCTGCTCTTCTTCCTTTATTCTATCCTGATACGCCTGAAACAAAGTAATTAATAAAATTAATATAGTGGACCAATTAATGTGTTATTGGAACTTGTGTCTTGTGTTGTCAGTAAAAGGGTTCAGAGTTACATCCAATATTATGGTAGTTATTTCACTCTGACTGACTTTTGGTTGCCTCACTGCTCAAGTGTTCAAAAGAGCAACTGTTGTAGGTACAACAAGGGTTTCTGGGCTGTATGGCCTTTGGTAAGTGGTGAAATATGGATGCACTAAACACATCTCTGGCTAACTCTTAAAGCAGTGGCGTAGCTAGTCTCAAAGGGATGCCTCGTTTTGGGGTACTTATTGTTTTTTTTTTTTTTAATGAAATAGCTCAGAAGTGTCTTGGCAGGCCATGAAGATGGCGTAGAGCCCCGTATCTGTGAAACGGCGCAGGGGCGTTAGTTACGCCCCTGTCTTAGGCTGATTGTCCACTGGAGCAGAAAGGAGAGGAGCGGATAAATATTAACCAATGGAATTGCTCTCCTCTCCGCTCCAGTGGACAGTCACTAAGGATACAGGTTTGATGTTTTATTTAACACAAACTGATGCAATTCAATGAGAATTGCAGATATTTGTATGAACACATATTTAGCGTAGATAATTTGATGATCTTTTACATTAATTAGTCATTAACGAGATAGGACTAGATTTTAAAAATTCCAACACTGTCCAGTATTGGACATTTTTAAATCTAGTCGAGATTTTGTAACATAGTATTTTCGCATGCTGACATCCTACTAAAGCGAAAGTTGCAAAAGTTTTTTGTTACTCTTTCACGTCAGAATGCCTGAAAGGATCTTCATGAAATTTGGCACAGCGGTAGACTATAGTCTGGAATAACACATAGGCTATAGTATATCCCGGGAGTATGTTCCCTATGGATCACGCGGGCGAAGCCGCTGGCAGAAGCTAGTTCACAGATGTGCCCCTTCCCTTCCTTCCCTTATGGTGTCATAATGTTGGTGTGATTATATAAATGCTGTATTTGAAGTTGGCAACACTTTTTGTATTACATTTTTTACAAAGTTTAGCCAAGAAAATCATTTTTTCGTGACCGTGACGTTTATATTTATTATTTAAAAATCCGGTTTCTCTGGAGACAAACCGGATTCAGATCTTACAAGATTTTAAGTTAAGAAACTAAAACAAACTTCAAAATAATACTGTCCTCATAAGTATGAAAAAACCGTGAACGTATGTAAGTCAACTCACCATCCCACAGAACAGCTTATCAATCTTCCTAATAATAGTATTATACATCTCGTTTCTAATATGCAACTGATTGAACTGATTGCACTTCAAGTCATTACCGACCAGAATCACATTACTATTCTGTATCGGCGACGAAATATTCTGACTGGCAACACTGACCGACGCCATCTTTGTCAGTTCCAATTTCAAATTGTCGTACGACTGTTTGATTTTTTCTTCTAATTTGACGATTTTTGTTCCGATGCAGTTTTCGTGGTCTCGAGTAACTTTTATATAATGGTTAGTTAGTATTGTATTTATAGTTTTGTAGATTTTGATGTCGTTTCGTATTTTGTGTACGACATCGAGTTTTTCGTTGACGGAGTTCGATATGTCGATTATTTTCTCGTAGTCGTTTGGTCGTTGGGAAGTGTCTATGGATTGCTTTAGCTCTTTCAGTGCTAGTGTGTTTTTCTTGAGGTTATTCACGAATAGTTTAAGTAGGCGTTTGTGGGTTGGTTCTTTTTTGTTTTTTACTGCCATCTTTGATACGTTTTCTGCTGATGTTTTTTATTAAGCACCAAGTAAATTTATTTTGACTTTTTAAGCACTGATTCAATGTTTGTTCACTTTTTCACTGTAGTCTAATACTAGATACACTGTTTTAGATGTACTTATTCAATATTGTATTTCTTACACTAACACTTCATATGATAACAGCCTACTCAGAAACAACACAACCAATCATGTTATTAATAAACTTCACATGAAAAGCGTCAACTTTTCAGTCTTCCCCAAAAGCTACATAACGTAAATATATCCTCTACATTTTGACCAAAACAGTTCGTGGCTCAATGAACACTGAATAAAGTCTTAAAATAAATGAAAGTTGAAACAAAATCTTGACATTGATCACTTTGTTATATCACATGTCAAAAATATTTGCATAGGTGTTTAACAATATTAGCCGTATAGAAATAAGGTTCAATTTTGTTTGGCAAGGAGGATGTTAGTTATGGACATTATTTTTTACGGATAAACTTTCTTAAATCTCAGTTTGTTTTTGGTGTTAGATTTTAGTGTTTACATTAATGAGAGGAAAAGGATGTCTAAATGTGTTTTGTAAAGGAAATTTACTAGATTTACAAGGTTGAATATGCTAATAACCATGTTTCGAGGTTGACAGAAAAGATAAACAGTAGGTAATATTTATTTCTTCAAGTAAAACCACTTCTCGCCATATTAAAACCCAGTCAAAATATTTTTATGGCACATACATAAAATATACAAGAATGTTAACATTTGCACCCAGTTTATCAAACGAAAAATATTTCACAATTAATGTGACAGAAATTGTCAACTGTTTTGATTGGTTGAAAGAATTGTCAACAGCCAATCATAATCAGTTTACGGGCGCTTGATACATTTTTAACCGACTTCCAAAAAAGGAGGAGGTTCTCAATTCGGTGGGTATTTTTTTTCGTGCGAGAAAATTGAGGTTAGACTATTTGTTAAAGAAATTAACATTATCTATCCGCAAAAGAAGAGCAAACCAAATAGGTAATTAATTGATGGCAACACCAGAGAACTAAACCGCACTACAGTTGTCCCTAAAAAGTTTTAACTAGGATTTTTGGCAGAATTTCAGCGTGATTTTTAAGCGCACATATTTTTTTAATTATCGTCAGTATCACTGTTATTAAGACCTATACACACTTGATCACACTCCCAAAATTTCAAGACCAAAAAAAATCACTATCTTTTTTTTTATAAAATTTTCTGCAATAATAATTTTATTTATGTACACTAAAATTCAAATCCTGTTTCAATAAATACTTAACTAACTATATACACTTAAAATTAAAATAAAAACTTTTAAGTAAACTTTAAAACATGGCGTCAATATAAATAAGGTTACATATTCTTCAAAGTAAAGTACAAAATACACTATGTTAGTGCCGCATTGCGATTCCGCAGTAGTTAGCGTATCAGAACGATGGCTCTTATCACTGATAAGACTATTGTTTCTTTAATTTCATTTATAACGCCTTGGCTATCTTGATATTATGTTGTTTTTTTTTATATATATTTAATTGGGTGTTGAGTGCTGTATGTAGTAAGTCTTTATTATATCTACACTAATATTATAAAGAGGAAATATTTGTTTGGTTGAAATGAATAGGCTCCAAAACTTCTGGACCGATTTGAAAAACTCTTTCACCATTAGAATCCTACATTATCGGTGATGGACATAGGCTTTATAATATTTTCAAAAAAGTTAGGGAACCGTATGAAAACTTCGATAATGTAACCCAAGGTGTGAAAAAGACACCAAAAAAGATCCTTACATAGCGTACGCTGCGGAAACTATTGACAATAGAGCAAAGTGATGTACCACAGTTTTATAGAGGACATCAATATCTACAAAAAAGTCCGCGAAGGTAATATCTAACTGTTATGGTTAAGTCACAATGCTTTTTGTTCAAATTATAAAATCAAAACCCGGGTGAAATGGAATAGTCGTGATTTTAGTATCATGACGTTAATTCTTATCTTTTTAAATTGTTTAATAATTAAGGTTAGTTATGTAGATGTAAATTATTCAAATTGGACCTTTCCTTTAAAAGTTACGACGGGTATAAAAATACTCTAATTAAGAGAAATGTTCGGTTTGAGCGAACTGCCCTACGTTTAGCCTATTTATATGTAACTTACACACTGCCCGAGGGTAAAGGGGAGAAGTTCGTGGAGTACCAACTAAACACGCGCGAACGAAGTCGCGGGCGAAGTGCTAGTCTATACTAATATATAAAGCTGAAGAGTTTGTTTGTTTGTTTGCTTGAACGCGCTAATCTCAGGAACCACTGGTCCGATTTGAAAAATTCTTTCAGTGTTAGATAGCCCATTTATCGAGGAAGGCTATAGGCTATATATCATCACGCTAAGACCAAAAGGAGCGGAGCAGTAATGAAAATTGTGACGCAGGCGAAGTTGCGCGGGTCAGCTAGTATCTAATAATTCTGTCCCACTGTTGAGCACAACTCTTTGCTATTTCGCGCTAGTCTGTTCGGTAGGAATCGAGCTCGTCGCCCGCTATCTTCACCTGAGTCAGCCGCGATGTCGTCTGGCCCGTTTCTCGTTTGACAGATTTTTTTAAAGTAATGAACGAGACCAGAAGTTGCCTGTTTTTGCTTTGAAGGCAGACGGACCAGGTGTTAGTACTTATGGTTTACGTATATCCCTAATCACTACATATTATAAAACAAAGTCCTCCGCCGCCTCTGTCTGTCTGTTCGCGATAAATTCAAAAACTACTGCACCGACGTTCATGCTGTTTTCACCAATGGATAGAGTAGCTCTTGAGGACTCTTAAGCAAATTGCAGCGCGAACGAAATCGCGAGCGTAGTGCTAGTATCTAATAAATAAAACAAACTATCTGCTTGGCTCTATCTACTTCTCAGGATACATCTTCTAAACCATGCAACGGATTTTGATACAATTTTCACTCATCAAAAGAGCGCTAAACGAAGAAGACTTGTGTGCAAATCCGGGGCGAGTCGCTAGTGTATGATATAATTATAATAATCATTTATTTCGGACTTAATTAAAAATCCCTAATGAGTTAGTAACAGAAAAACTTACAACTATGATAGTAACCTTAAACAAAATAAATTAATCAAAAAAGTTTAATTCATAAACTTTCCCTTTGCACCGGGCCAGCAGGCATGCCTACGGGACCAGTGCGCCAGGAAAGGGCAGTCCGGTCTTTCAGCAATAACGCTTAGGATGGTGTTGGGACTCCCACGTATCCTACGCATCAAGGAGGCCGCCCTTTTGCGCATGATAGCCTCAAAACTATGCCTGCCTCAGCAAACATGCCCGACGCGCTACCGCGCGAACCGTGGAAGCCCCAGCCCCATAATACTACATTGATAATATCACCAGAAAGTTAGCGTATCCTTAACTTATCACTGTTACATAACGTTCTGCGAATTCAAAGCAAAACAAACTGATGTAACACGTTATTTGCATAAGATTCACGTTTTCAACATTCCTTGTTGTACGTTGTATATCATTATACATGGTATATATGTCTTAACCCAAATATTGATCAACATGTATTTGCCGTCTCGTTTTATTTGTTGGGTTTATCTCTCTCTATCTGCGTTCGTGGAAGAATGTCACGTTTTTGAGCATAAGATAGTCTTCACGCTTTTGTATCTAATTATTTTAGGGTAATTAGGTTAATATTGAATACTGAGATAACGACTAATACAGAAGTAAGGAAGAAGAATTTTGCGTAGCTTAAGAGGGGACTCTAGTCGGTAACTCTGGGGCCTTTCTCCATACAAACGCACTTTTCCTCTGTTTTCTTCGTGGATAATGCTGCTAGAGCAATGATTTTTTTCCAAAAAATATATTTCGAATTAGGTAATACGTGGCTCTATCATTTCCTTTTTTCCAAAAAATAATTACTTAAAGAATTATGACAATCCAATGAGCCAAAAAAAAAAACAGCCCGTTTTTACCGTCATGTTCAGACGACTATCAGACAAATTTGATAAGTTTTTTACAAAATAGAAAATAATAAAAGCATAGATATAGTCTTCCTCTAAAATTTAGAGGAAGACTATATCTATGCTTTTATTATTTTAAAAATAATATTTCATTTAGAGTCTAAATGAAATATTATTTTTTTAGATCAGTTCAGTTTTGAAGAAGAAAACAGCTGAATACAAAACGTCTTTTGGTCAAGGTTTTTTTAGGTAAAATCAGCCTGAGCTGCAGTTGTCGCTTTCGCACTTTACTTGGTATGGAGCAGCGCGACGGCATCGGCAAGTTTCTTCAACTACCTGTTTTACCGACTAGAGTAAAATCCCTCTTAAGAAAGTAGGGAGGGTAAATCAGGCTGGGTGCCAGCACTTTTGAACGTCAAAGTTCTACATAAAAACAGTTTCCCAAAACGCCCGCCCGTCACCACTTCCTAGTGTGTTAGCAAGAAAGAAGAAGTGGTGCAACAAACTCCCCAGAAACATACATGTGTGTCTGTTAAGTTTTGAGAACTTGCATTTATACAGTAGTTTGTAAAGTTGTTTACAATACACGACACAGAATAATAATATATCCATACTAGCTGTCCCACGCAACTTCGCCTGCGTCACAATTTTCATTAATGCTCCGCTCTTATTGGTCTTAGCGTGATGATATATAAAAGAATTTTTCAAATCGGACCAGTAGTTCCTGAGATTAGCGCGTTCAAGCAAACAAACAAACAAACTCTTCAGCTTTATATATTAGTAAAGAGTATAGATATAAATAAGAATAAATTAAATTCATGGACTTGTTAGCTACACATATATAGGTTACTACTAGGCAAGAGTGCCATCGTCTGGTGTGATTGTGGTCAAACGCGAACAAACAACCGGAAAAGTGCGAGTCGGACTCGCCCACCCAGGGTTCCGTACAATTTTGTAGGTACAAATTATGTACTTTAAAATAAAGGCTATATTTTTTACTAGCTTTTGCCCGCGACTTCGTACGCGCATATCCCGTTTGGAATTTCCCATTCCCGTATAGCCTATAGCCTTCCTCGACAAATGGGCTATCTAACACTGAAAGAATTTTTCAAATCGGACAAGCAGTTCCTGAGATTAGCGCGTTCAAGCAAACAAACAAACAAACTCTTCAGCTTTATATATTAGTATAGAACAAACAAACTCTTCAGCTTTATATATTAGTATAGATGATTTAATAACAAATGTGTAGTTTTCAGACTTTTTCCAATACTTGTAGTATAGGAAGATATTACTTGACAAATTGCATAGTTCTAGGGCAACGGGAAATACCCTATGTATTTTGATTCGTTGCGAGTGTCGAAATATACGTTTATTGAAATAAACGGCCGTATCTTTTTTTTACATTAACTTAGAAATTTGTTTTTTTTTTATCACAGCTAGCGACTGTTGGTTTGAGTAAATGGTTTAAATTTCAACCCGATACCTCCACGCGTTCCCGAGATAAACGGTCTTGACAGACAGACGGACGGACAACAAAGTGATCCTAAAAGGGTTCCTTTTGAGGTACGGAACCTTAAAAACCGGTCAAGAGCGAGTCGGAGTCGCAAAAAGCAAGGTTTTACACAAATAAAGGAAAAATTCCGAAAAATAAATAAAATTAAGCTAAATTTCGGTACTTACAAGTTTACGCGAAAATCTATTTTTGTCCATATCTTTTAATCGTATTAACTCAGGACCATGATTTTATTTTTATACACCTAATAGGGGGACTATAGACCTCAATATCTGGTATAAATTTCAACTTGCTAGGTCCATCCGGTCCTGAGAAAAGGGTAGTATTTAAACGCAAATCAAAAAATATCCTTTTTCTATGCAATAAGATTCCGAATTCCCATCAAAATTACTGATTGCACAGCAAAATATTCAACTCAAAATATCACTAAACACACTACGGGCGATTGTGCACTACAAGGAATTTTACTGTCCGAACATCCGATTTTTTACGGTCCGAAGTGGCATGAAAAAAACGGATGATTGGCTTGTGCACTTGTCCGTCTTTACTCGGATGATACGCCTCAGTTTAGGGTAGCTCTGTCTTTGAAACTCCGGAGTTACGAAACTCCGGAACTTCGGATTGAAAGCCCTAGTAGTGCACAAGCATAAACAAGTTTTTCATTGCTGTCATTTCGGACCGGAAAAAACCGTTCCGGAATGGGGAAATGTAAAATGTCGGACGGTAAAACGTATAGTGCACAAACTAGTATATACATTATATGGCGTGCCATATCGGACCGTAAAAAATCGGACGGCCGGACAGTAAAATTCCTTGTAGTGCACAATCGCCCTATAATTTATTTTCGCAGCGTACAGCGATTTTTCCTAAAGCAAAATTTTTCATCAATGCACAGCTAATAATCTTAATGCACGACAAAACTGTACTGCGACTCACCATAGTTCTGGGTGGTTTAAAAAAAAATAACCACGGCTAAGGCTAAGGCGGGAGCTCCGCTCCGCTTCGCTCCCGCCTAAGCCTTCTAACCTAACCTATCCGAGTCGGGGTGTTGTCCATAAATATGGAAAATTTGCTGTGCAGTCAGTATTTATGCTATGTATATAGTAATTTTGTACAAAATAAATTTAACTGTATTGCATTATGAGGAAAAAAGTAATGTCATATTGATGTATGATTTCGAATTATCTGCAGTTTGAGTTTTGTTAAACATTTAGTTTATTTGTAGTGAAGTAAGTTATTTGATGTAAAAAAGAATATAAATGATGAGTATGTATTGATAGGCGATTATTTATTTGATATGCAATTTATAATATCCCCTGAGAAAATCGGTGGTGACACACGGACAGACAGACGGACAAGAGGTTTAAGGGTTCCTTTTTTATCTTTTGAGGTACGGAACCCTAAAAATATTCCTAAATTGAAGAAGGACGTTTTATTTTATGTTTATTAATCTCTAATATAATTGCCGGCATTTTGTCTTTATGCGGCAATGACAAACGCACATGTAACATTGACATCATAGATTAGATAGTGATATTGTGATAATTATGTTAATTTCCGTGACCACTAAATCTATTTAATTTTGTAGTGAAGATTTTTGCACGTGACCGCGAAACGGGTGGCACAGTTTCTGAGTGAATGAAGTGGCATTAGGCGCAGATACCCCTCAGTAGCTAAATTTAATATGAGAATTACGTCTAAACGACTAGTCGTATTTTTTGGAAAAAATAAATTAATTAGACTATTTTCTTAAGAATTCGATTTATGAAGATTTTGAATTTTAGTGTAATTGATTTGTAAAGCTATGTATATACACGGACATAAAAACGACAATCGGAGCAAAACCGCCGGGCGTTTTGCACTATCTCAAAGACAATTTAACTACCTACATTTTGATATACGGTTATTTTTTTTAGTCATAGAATAATAAGGAAAGTACAAAAATCTACATAATTTTGGATCGCGCGGGTGTGAAAAGAGTGCGCGATTATCCCCTCAAGGTCGTTGGCGTATGTCGCTGTCTTAAATATTGAGGGCTCGATTCTCGAATAATCCCAAGAATAAATATAATAATAATAATTCTTTATTTTCGGACAACAATGATCCAGCGTGTTAGTAAATCAAATCAAATCAAATCGTATATTTCAAATAAACCATTTACAGGCACTTTTGAATTGTCAAAGTCAGTCAGTCAAAAACATGATGCTATTTGCACGTTCCAAAGCGTAGATCTCTATGGAGAAGAACGTGCAAGAAACTCCACGGACACGGAAACAATATTATAACTTATTACTAGTGTTAGTAGCTAAAATACAACAGAGAAGAAGACAGAACAGAATAAATATTATTGTGAAAAGGACAACCCCAATCTAATGGTTAGTGATTGTCCTTCTCACAAAACTTTTAACTATCGGAGAGTCGATAAATATACACATAACCTTCCCCACAAAACCTTCCTTTTCCCAAATATATTGGGGTCGGCTCCCAGTCAAACCAGATCCAGCTGAATACCAGTATTTTACGTCTGTACGTTTTTTGCCTGTCGTTAGACAGGCAGCCGCTGCTGTGGAGGTTACTCCACAACCCAGGAACACGGTCATGTCAGATTTTCTGGCTTCTGACAATCCGTAACGACTGCCAAAGATCTACCAACGACAGCCGGAACCAACGGCTCAACGGCCGGCTCGGTATGTTAAGATGGTCCCCCATCCACAGACCGACCTTGGAAAGCGTTGCTTAAGCCAGATCGACCAGTACGCCTGTTATTATTTAGCCACGAGCTCCTCAACATATACATAGCTCCTCAACCTTAAATATTAATCCTACTATGTATTATAATACTAGCTTCTGCCAGCGGCTTCGCCCGCATGGTCCCTAGGGTCAGGCCCCTCTTCTCCACTGGGCACTCTGGGCACGATCCTAGGGCCCCGCGATTGATTGAAACCCCTAGTTTCTGCCAGAATGTAATGTGCGATTTTGCATATTTCAAAACTAGAAAGTAGCTCTTCAATAAACATCTATAGTCGACGTTTTAGCAAAATAGTCCAGTCATTGGGGTCCCATTATCCTAATGTGCCCGCTGTGCCCAGGGCCTATAATAGCTTAAAGACGGCCCTGCCTAGGGTACATACTCCCGGGATAAAAAGTAGCCTATGTCTTTTCTCAAGCTGTAGACTATCTGTTTACTAAATGTCATTTAAATTGGTTCAGTAGTTTTGGCGTGAAAGCGCGACAAACAGACCGATGGACAGAGTTACTTTCGCATTTATAATATTTTATTAGTAAGGATTATAAATGCCAAAGTTTGTGAGGATGGAGGTTTGTTACTCTTTCACGTCAGAACGCCTGAAAGGATCTTCATGAAATTCGGCATAGAGGTAGGTCTAGAATAACGTATAGGCTACTTTTAATCCCGGGAGTATGTTCCCTAGGGATCAAGCGGGCGAAGCCGCTGGCAGAAGCTAGTTCCATATAATTAAAACGCCAGATAATCTATACTTACTATATTTGTTTGTTTGCTTGAACGCGCTAATCTCAGGAACTACTGGTCCGATTTGAAAAATTCTTTCAGTGTTAGATAGCCCATTTATCAAGGAAGGCTATAGGCTATATATCATCACGCTAAGACTAATAGGAGCGGAGTAGTAATGAAAAACGTGACGCAGACGAAGTTGCGCGGGTCAGCTAGTACTAAGATAAACTCCCAACCTTGATTAGCATTACAACCATCGACTAAAACAAAAGGCGTGTAAATATTATCATGTATTATTACAATGACATGCTACCTTGCCAAGGCCGAGTATTGACATTCTTATCTCAAAGGTCGCTCGCTGACAGCTGATAAGAACACTTACTTTAGTTTGTTTATTAAATTTAATTTTATGTGTTTACAATTTTACTCGTGATGACCTACAGGTTAAGTTAGTCTGTTTACAAAATAAATTATGCATATGATTTGGTTTTTTACCGTAGAGTCCACCGATTTAAAGTGGAAGAAATAGAACAATCCAATCTATATATATAAAAATGAATTGCTGTTCGTTAGTCTCGCTAAAACTCGAGAACGGCTGGACCGATTTTAATAATTCTTTTTTTGTTGGGTTCGCCAAAATACAGGGAAGGTTTAAAAGCAAAAAAAAAATGGGTAGGTAGATAGGGTAGGTAGGTAGGGTAGGTAGGTAGGTAGGGTAGGTAGGTAGGGTAGGGTAGGGTAGGGTAGGGTAGGGCAAGTAGGGTAGGTTAGGTAGGTAGGGTAGCCAGTTGACGGGAGCGAAGCCGCGCGGGTCAGCTAGTTTACTAATAATATTATCGTCTACCATGTTTATCCCAAATATTCAGTGTAAAGTTTGCGTGCATGGCCAAATCCAAAACTATGAGTATGGACGCCTTCTACACGGATGTAATCTAGCGTTCTATCCAAGGTGACCTTGGTGGGAGCTTGATGTCCATCCGCGAATTTTGTATGAATTTGGATGACATCTGCCGTCTACACGGATGTAATCTAGCAAGGTCACCTTGGATAGGATTGGATGGAACGCTAGATTACATCCGTGTAGAAGGCCTTTTAGCGAAAAACACTGAAAGAAGTCTCGAGGCCGATTTTGATCAAAACTAAAACAGCATCATTGGATTTTCCATCGGCGTTGCCATCCGTGGGCTCCTCCTGCATTTCAAACGAACGCGTGTGAAATCGCTTCTTCGTAAAATCGGTATTTCATCAGCATCATCATATCAGCCGAAAGACGTCCACTGCTGGACATAGGCCTTCCCGCGCGCGTCGCCACAACGACCGGTCCTGTGCGTCTCGCATCCATCGGCTACCCGCGACCTTCATCAGGTCATCGATCCACCTTGTGGGAGGCCTTCCAACGTTACGTCTTCCGGTACGCGGTCGCCACTCCAGAACTTTTCGGCCCTATCGACCATCTGTTCTGCGAGCAATGTGCCCTGCCCACTGCCACTTTAGTTTGGCGATCCTTCGGGCTATGTCGGAAGGATAAAATCGGTATTTGGTAGCCAGGAATCGAACCGGTTGAGTTTAGCAAAACAACACACACCTGACACACCTGTGTTATTACACCATTCGAAAGTGTCGCTACTAAGGAGCAAATTATGCGAAGTAAATACTCATGGAAAGTACTAAAGGGTAACCAACGGAACCCTATAAGTAAACCTCCGCTGTCCGTCCGTCCGTCTGTCTGTCAGCGGGCTGTATCTCAAGAACCGTAATAGGTAAACAGCTGAAATTTTCACAGATTATGTATTTCTATTGCCGCTATAACAACAAATAATAAAAATTAAGGTTTATGGCCAGTTTTTAGTGTCACATTTTCTGGTTTCTAAATATCCGTAACGGCTGCTAAAGATCTACAAGTGACAGCCGGGATCAACAGCTTTAAGTGCTTGCCTAGGCCCGGAGGATTCTCCGTATGTAATTGATGGTACCACAGACCGACCTTGGTAAGAGTTGCTTTACCTCTATGATCGACTCGAGCGGCAATTAATATTAAGCCACGAGCTCCATACTTTGTTTTTGACACAAACAAATTAATAAATGATGAACTTGAATAACCATTTTTTTTTTAAGGATGGGATATCATCAAATGAATCCTCCCGGTCTGGACAAAGCAGAAGAGTGTTAGACACTTACAGACTAAAACCCATCGGTGTTGGGGAGCACAAGCCCTGGAACACCTTTGCGTTCCAGGGTGACTCTTTCGAACAAATTCCGCAACTGGATCATCACACTGTGATAAACTGCGATAATTCTCATCAGTATTCAGTACGCTATGGCGATATTCCTTAGCGACTGCTCAAGAAGCTCTAGACAAAATTCCAAAATTTCAGGCAATGCGATTGCTGAAATGCCAAAATATAAGTCATTGACCACGTGATATTACGACAGCGTTTGTCAATCCCATACATTTTTGTCGTTTTAACAATCGCCTTCGCCACGCTACCGCTGAAATAATGCCACTTTTTTGGGTTCCGAACAAAAAACGGAACACTTATAGGATCACTCGAGTGTCTGTCTGTCTGTCTGTCCGTCTGTAACAGTTTTCTCCGGATCCACTGGACCAAGTCTGTTGAAATTTGGTACACATATGGATTTCTGTGACCCAAACACAGACGCGTTACGTAAATTATTAAATTTTTAGTATGGGGGTCAAAATAGAAAATAAAAAAAAGTTTTTTTAACAATATCGCGTGACTTATCAAATGAAAAGGCTTTTTATGAGAGTTTTAATTATATTTTTTTTTCATAATTTTAAAATAAATGGTTTGAAGGTATTTAAGAAATTAGACAAAAATGACCATTCCCCCTTTATCTCCGAAACTACTGAGACTAAAATTAAAAAAAAAAATGGAGATAATAGATCTTTACCTTTATATTACAGGAAAATCTATAAGAAGTCAATAGAGTTAAAATAACATGTTCAAAACAATTAAATTAGCTCGGAAACCTTTGTACGCGAGTCCAACTCGCACTTGGTCAGTTTTTTTAATTTTTTATTTGTGATGGGTTTGCTCTTGACTCTAGTCTAGGTCAGAGATGACAGAGACAAAGTCTACGATGGAGCGAGCTTACCCAGAAGGAGCCTGTTCACTCTGACTTTTAAAGAGATGAGGGTTGTAAGCGTTCAGAAACACAGACGCAGGCAAAGAGTTCCACTCCTTTGCTGTGCGCATTATGAAAGACGTTTGGAAACGCTTAGTGCGAATCGGTGGAATAGCAACAAGGTAGGGATTGTAACTTGCAGTGCGTTTGGACTTGTATAGAGACTAAGTTTTGCCGATAAATTCGGACACATGCGCAAGCGCATAAACAACATTACACCTTGCAAAGGACGTACGCTATCTATAAGGTCGTTCAGAGCTTTAACTAAATATATCATTACCGTAAACAACTGATTAAGTAGGTATCTTATCAATTTGCACAATGATACCAAAGTGGCGGTGTTTGTTCGTCAGTGATATTGTATATTTGTTTCATGTTTATTCATGAATATTTAACTGTCGAGATTAGCAGGAAAACGTCGAGACTGAAAACAATTGGTGTTTAATTTAGACTTTTTTACAAACTCGCTTTAATCATTCCAGTTTATACCTTACTAGCTGACGCGCTTACTGCTCCGCTCCTAATGGTCTTAGCGTGATGATATATAGCCTTCCTCGATAAATGGGCTATCTAACACTGATAGATTTTTTCAAATCGGACCAGTAGTTCCTGAGATTAGCGCGTTCAAGCAAGCAAACAAACAAACTCTTCAGCTTTATATATTAAAGTACAGATTTCAAGGATATGAGAGTGACGTCTCCCACGTACGTGTTTTGCATATTTTGAACTACTATCTTTATAATACAAGCATCGTTAAAAAAAAAGAAAATACGCACAAATTAAGAATAATTAAAAAGAAATAAAATATAACTATAATAGTGGCCAGCTATATTATTGACTAAAATTACTGTCAGCTACTGTTTTTGCACGGTTATTAGAGCTCTTTTGCATCACTGTCTGTAACGGCATCTATGCTGCCACATGCAAACTAAAGACCTGATGTCACGCAATTCTACATCCAGGTATCAACATTCTCCGCGCAACTAGAACATTTATAACAGCCCATACAAACATTGGGCAGTTGTGCACCAGACACAACGCCCATCTGGTCGGCGGATCCTCCCTTTTCAATGGAGGTTTCCAACGGAGGGGATTTTTTCCCGCATACCTCTATACTGTCAAAGTAACTATAATCCTTATACCCTTTGCTATGAGCTTCCTGATGGTTTGGTTTGCTGCTTAGGTTGATTTCAGAGGCAAAATAAGTTTAAGCTGACTGTACTCTATGGTCACACTGTACAAAAAAAACATCATGGTTTTAGCTGAGAACTATTAGGTGGTAAGGAGTTGAATTGGACCATAGAGATATGAAGACCTATTATTTAATTTAATTTCTGGTTCTATAAACAACGTGTAGAAGGCTACTAAGTCATAAGTACCTTCTAACAAAACATAACATCTTTATACACTTGGTTCGCAATAAACGTTTTGACTTTGACTTATAAACGCAATAACTCTTAAGGGATTATTGTACTCAGCATTATGAACAACTTTCACTGTGGGACCAACACTGAAATCGCAAAAAAACAAATCGACTCCCCCATACATTTACGTGCGCATAACTCGACAAAACGTACTGAACAGCCGATTTTTTTAATAAAAGTTTATTTTTTTGTTAAAGTTCTTCGTAATGATAAGTATTATGCTCCCTTAAGAGGCATTGCGTTTATTCTGTCCCACGTTGTATATAGATATATTTTTAGAAAGGACACAGGCAGGGGTGTGTCGCCAAATGTAAGACAAGTCTTACACTCGAAGGGAGTGTAAGACTTTAGGCTCCGCCCAGAGCGCGAGTAGACATTTGATGATTTGAAAATAGTAGGTTGTGTAGTATTTCGTCATAAATAAATATTCCGGCCTGCTTAGAAATTCCCATTTGAAAAAGATAAAACATATTAAAACCGCCCGACCATCAAGGGTCCAAGGATTGTCAGGGTCAATGCAGACAGACCAGTATTTTGACGACACGGTTGGCGCAGTGGTGGAGCGATCGACTGCTGCGCGGCGTGTCGCGGGTTCGATTCCCGCACGGAACAAATATTTGTATGGCCTACAGATAGTTGTTCCGGGTTTGGCTGTTTGTGTATGTGAAATTGTATGTTTGTAAACGCACCCACGATACAGGAGAAATTCCTAGTGTGGGGCAACGTTTTTATTAAAAAACAAAAAAAAACAAAAGTATGTTTTTGCAGTCAAATTACGAAAATTGTGCGAACATGCACGGACACACTCATTCCTCTGCATGCTGTTTTGAACCTTATGTGAGTTATAAATTAAGTTCTATACCAATAAATCAATGAAAAATTGCTCTAGCTTTCTGCTGCTCTATCTGTACTGACCCTTGAAACATTAAATAAAGTAAACAAAAGTAGATACATACCCTTAATCTTCTAGTTTCAGCTTCTATACTCCGGTCATAGCTATTGGCATAAACTGGCGAGTACTGAGGATTTCTATCATAAGCTGGCGATGGCAGACTAATTCCCTTCGACACATTCATATTCCTCTCGGAAATCTTCCCGTACACCTCATTCCGCTCCATCATATACGCTTCTAAATTATTTTTACCCGGTTCATTCACATTTTTGTTCGGTTCCAACCCGTTCTGAATCGGTTTTTCGTCCGGTTTTCTGTCAACGTTGATTTTCCCGTATATGTTGTCATTCTGTTGATCATTGTTCACTTTTTTCGGTAACTTGTTGTAATCTTTAGTAGGTTCGTTAAAATTTTTAACTATGTCGTCGATTTTTGTTTTATTTCTTATGGCTACGTTGGCGTACGAACAGTTTTTGGGGTCGACGGCATTATTTTCACTGATAAGCACATTTTTCTGTATTTTATTCATGTAGTTTGGTAGTGTCTTGCCTCCGAGTACATCTTTAGCTGGCGTGTTGACTGTTAGAGAATTTGAGCTGAATACTTTTGGTGATATTTCATTTTCGTTCGAGGTATAGAATTGGCTCCTTCCGATTTTCTGTTGCTTCGCATAGTACTCGAATTTCGATACTTTAGCCATGATTCCCGTCATTTTTGGCCTCGATTCTTGGTCTGAATTCGAGTCAGATTGGTCGAGGTCTCTGTAGGGTTTCTTGGGCGCGACTGGAGGCTTTTTCTTGGACATTTCTTTGAGAGTCATGTCGAGTTCTTGGTCTAAATGCGTTAACGAGTTATCTTTGTATATTTTCTGTATGTTTGTGGTTTGGTAACTCTCTGAGTGGTGGGTGACGTAGGCTGTGGACAGAAATAAACAATATAAGAAAAACAATCGAACAAAACTATGTTGGAGTTGGCTTCCAGCCTAACAAGCAGATGCCTACCAGGCCTTTATTACCCAGTTACAGGGTAGCGCCACACCCTTTAATAAGATTGATTGATTAAGGCACTTGTCTCATCGCCGACGAGGAAGCGATTAGCTATCGACTATTTGCTCGCTGAGGAAAGGGAAAAAATATATAGATCTCGTGTGAAAAAAGAAACACATACATTTACGGTCGATAGCTGGCTGTTCACACTGCCGGCGAGCGGCTCTTACCACTAGTTGATCGCAGTGATAAGAGCTTGTACTCGCTCAGCGATACTCGCTCGGCGATTCTCGCTTAGTGGTCAGAAGTCGCCAATCAGCGGTAATTTCTACTTATAGACACTCGCTCCGGTTCGCAAGCCAGAGCGAGTGTCGCGAGTAATCGCCCGTCGCACAAAAGCACTCGCTTAAGAGGAAATGCTGGCGGCGGGACTTTGTATGTAAAAAGTCATAATTCGAGGTTTGGCTCTCGACTGTTTTCTCCTCCAATATTGGACCGATATAAGAGATATTTCACAAACTGAATAAGAATGATGTATACTGTGTCTATTTTCCTTTTTTGATTATTTGTTGCTAAATTTGTACACTAGGGCTCTGTTGACAGCGATTTGTCGGACAATTTTGAGCATTTTGTGAGAGTTCTAGTGCGTATACGGTTAATAAATCATCAAAAAGGAAACATAGGGACACAGAATATATCCTTCTTAATCAGTTTGTGAAATATCTCTTAAATCTCTTAAGTCCAAGTTGCCTTGTGAAATATATAGTTATGCCCGTGCACTACCCTATTTGTACCTGTACCCTGACTGTCAAAGATCTAAATGACAGCCGGGACAAACGAGCTTTCCGAGGTAAGGACGGGTCAGGGGGCTAGTCTTTAAGCCCGAAGTCCGTAGTTACGGGCTTACTTGCGTGCGTATTCTACTCAGTATCACCTACGGACTTATAATTAGTCCCGAACCCGAACTAAGAATGAGTGACAACACGATTTGACAGTAACTATCAAATCGTGTTGTCATTAATTCTTAGTGGTTAGGTGATACGGAGTAGAATACGCCCGCAGCTAAGCCTGAAACTACGGACTTCGGGCTTAGAGACTAGTCCCCCAGTACCGGAAAGCTCGCTAAGCTGCTCGTAACATTTGGTTTATGAAAGCATTCCGCACCTGCGGCGCACTGGTCGTTGGGCGTGAACTGCACGGGCGCCATGGACACGTGCGCGGACGGCAGCACCGACTTCATCAGCTTGGCTTCGGCGGGGTGGTTGAAGCGGAGGTAGTTCGACCGCCCTATCGTTAGCATGCTCCCTGGAAATTAAGAAAAAAAAAATTGTTTAAAATATTGATTTAGAAAGGAAGATAGTTTTGTCTATCCGACTGCTCCAAAAGGAGGGTAATGTTTTTCGACAATGTGTATGTTTGTATGTCTATATCTTTTGCACGACATACAGCCTAAACGGCTGGATAGATTTTAACAAAATGAAGTATCATTAGATTCATCTTAAGTTCCGAAGTGACATAGGCTATATGACTTTTGAAAAATAAAAACACGTTGGCGACTGGCGTTAGGTAAATGAAGTCGCATTTTTTATGCCATAGTCAAGTGCAGTATCAAAAATAGCTAGAGGAGACGATTCCAAAAATGTAACTCACTAAAATGTAGTAAATTCTTTAACTGAAGATATGTACTAAAATTAACAAATACACTAAACTTACAACAAACTAAAATTTATCATCAAAAATTCGTCCTCAACGCTGTCAGCTGGTAATGTGCCCAAGAGACTAGCGGCATTACCACGTTGAATGGCAATACTTAGTCTTTGCCCAAAGTAAAAGCCAGCTCTTGAGTCACGGGAAGTGTCAACCAGCCGTTTCTTTGAAAATGTAGTAAAAAAAAAAACGGAAATCGGTGTTTTTGGTTATTTCGTTTTTTGACACTGACTTCCGAAATTGAAGTTATTTTATACTTTGAAGTGTTTTGTTTTTGGAAGTCGGTTATGTTGTTGTTATATGTCAAAAAAAAAAAAAAAAATTCACTTTTTAGTGGTACCTGCGTATCCATTTACAGCGTACCGGCGTGATGTTATGTTATGAAAATAAAACTTACTAAGTGCTTTCGGTGTAAAGGTCTGGTCAATACGAATGAAATAAGCCCTAACACTTGGTAGTTCCTACATACCGATGTGGAGTTCCCTTGACTCTCTGTCGTCTCCATCATCAGGTCTGATCCAAACCTTCATTGTTTTGTAGTATCACCCGATATACACACGAATATCAAGTTTTTACCAGATGCGTGCCTACAATTTTCGAGAGGTGCCCTCAATTTCTCAGGGTTTCTATTATCAGATCCTGACGTGGTGACAATGGGACCACTTCGGCAGCATACCCTTTCATATAAAAAAAGATTCATCGAAATCGGTTCATAAACGACGAAGTTATCCGCGAACACACATAAAAATATATATACGCGGTCGAATTGAGAACCTTCTCCTTTTTTTGAAGTCGGTTAATAAAATAAGTCTGGGAGTGCTGTGGTAAGTAGTATTATTTCGCCTCTCTGCTGTACCTACAAGTCAATAAGGATATACCACATCATCCAGATTTGCGTAATATCTAAAACAAATATTTACAACATGTCTATTAGATTTATAATGTGTATGTGTCACGAATCACGATGTTCTAGTTCACACGTTAATGTTAGTAAGCTAGATCAATATTAGCGAGCTTGTCTGAATAATTGCATTTTTATTTTAATAGCAGATGTAGATCACTGAGTTAAGCACTTATTAAACTACACGATATTCAAGGCCCGATTTAGGGTGGTGTAATAAGAGTTAGGGAGTTAGGGACCCTAATTAGAGTGACCGGAGCGGCCCGGTCTAGTTAGCTCCCTAACTCCCTTACTACCGGGCAGTGTGATAGCGTTTAGGGAGTTAGGGAGCAGTGTTGCCAACACCAATTTAACAAATTCCCCGAAAATGCAAGTCATATTCCCCAATTTGGGGACAAAAAATCTACTGATTCCCCACAAATTCGATATCTACACTAATATTATAAAGAGGAAAGATTTGTTTGTTTGTTTGTTTGAAATGAATAGGCTCCGAAACTACTAGACCGATTTGAAAAATTCTTTCAGCAATAGATAGCTACATTATCAGGGAGTAACATAGGCTATATTTTATCCCCGTACTCCCACGGGAACGGGAACTACGCGGGTGAAACCGCGTGACGTCCACTAGTTTAGAATAATATCACAAGAATAAAATCGATATTTAGAATCCCCGCATTTTCCCCACGTCTTGCCAACCCCCAATAAATCCCCAATCAACATGAGATTAGTTAGGGGCCACGCCCACCCTTGCCACCGGGCCCTGAATACCGTGTAGTGTAATAAGCGCTTTAAGTATAGCGGTCTGTAGCATTGAGTATTTCAGTTGTTGTTCACTAGTGCAAATATTTTCAAGGGTAATCAACGGAACCCTAACACTAAGCCTCCGCCGTCCGCCCGTCCGTCTGTCTGTCAGCGGACTGTATCTCAGAAACCGTAATAGGTAGACAGTTGAAATTTTCACCGAGTTTGTATAACTCACACATTTCTATTGCCGCTATAACAGCAAATAACCAAAATTAAATAAAAATTGAAGGGGGCTTCCATTCAGGCTACACGTTTTTTTTCGGCTTATTGTGTCTGACTCGCACTTGGCTGGTTTTTGAGATTACTTACAGAGTTCAGAAGGTCAATTCTATTTATTTGTAAGCAACGTGCGCAATGAGGCGCTAGTAGTAAGTAGCTAAAAATGTAGGAATTGGTTTAGGTTTAAATTAAAGTAAGTGAATAGAAGTTAGAGTGAACAGGCTCCTTCTGGGTAAGCTCGCTCCATCGTAGAATTTGTCTCCGTCATATCTGACCTAGACTAGAGTCAAGAGCAAACCCATCACAAATAAAAAATAAAATAAAAAAAGTAAGTGAATAATCGAAGCAAGCAGACAAAATTCGTTGTTTTTTTTTTGACTAGACAATTTATTTATTTTTTGGGAATCTTAAATACTTAATTAACTATATACACAACTAAGTACTTATCATATTTATTTATTTACTAACGATTTCGTAGTGACATTAACACTGCTATTGGGTACGTGCAGGGAGGGACTATAGGTGGCAGCACAGAAGCATCATTGTCAAGTATATTATACCTATAATTTTCGGAAATGCAACGCTAGATCACAGACAGTCTACTTCTTGCACGTACCCCTAATCGGAGCCTGCAGGAACTATAGGTGGCAGCACTGAAGCGTCAATGTCAAGTATTCTTAACGTTAGTTTCAAAACTTTGCAACACTAGATGGCATAAACAACACGGTGCACGTTCTCTATATTGAATTAAATGTAAGTGTCCAAACAACAGTTTGAGGCGGAAACTGATCAGTTTCGGATGTCAGCTGCGACAAATTGAGCCAATTAAAGTCTAGACAGGAATTGGTTGTACTTCCCTATTGTGACATGTTGTCCTTGGTCTATGTTTGATCTTAGTTTCAATTTATAGACATCTTAATTGAGCTTCTAAACATAGAAGTCCTGATACAATATATATATATATATTTTTTGCAATCGGTGCACATAAAATTTAAATAATTTTTCCGTTTGTCAACAGGTTTTAATCTGTAGACAGAACTCTTTCTAGAGAAGAAAAATCATTAAATACATTCATAGTCTTTGTTTAGAAGTGAAACTCAAGTTTTCAACGATTACAAAGCGCTATGACCCTATGGATTCAGGGCATATTACAAGAGGATTCTTTTGGCAACAACGCAAACTGACATAAACAAGTAGACTCGGTGAGAGCCCTCCACTCGACAGTGTCAAGTGCTCAGTATAGCTACATACACATCTTGCGACAACCTGGTGGACTTGTCGACGGGCACTCCGTCTAGCAATGTGCTGCCACTGATAGGGTACATTGTGAAAACGTGACAGTCCTCCACTTGACAGTATCAAGTGCTCAGCATAGCTACATACACACCTTGCGTCTAGCAGTGTGCTGCCACTGAGAGGGTACAGCGTGACGACGCCGAGACAGTTCTCCACTCGACAGTACCGAGTGCTCAGTTTAGCTACATACACATCTTGCGACAACCTGGTGGACTTGTCGACGGGCACTCCGTCTAGCAATGTGCTGCCACTGATAGGGTACATTGTGAAAACGTGACAGTCCTCCACTTGACAGTATCAAGTGCTCAGCATAGCTACATACACACCTTGCGTCTAGCAGTGTGCTGCCACTGAGAGGGTACAGCGTGACGACGCCGAGACAGTTCTCCACTCGACAGTACCGAGTGCTCAGTTTAGCTACATACACATCTTGCGACAACCTGGTGCACTTGTCGACGGGCACTCCGTCTAGCACTGTGCTGCCACTGATAGGGTACAGTGTGAAAACGTGACAGTCCTCCACTTGACAGTATCAAGTGCTCAGCATAGCTGCATATACACCTTGCGTCTAGCAGCGTGCTGCCACTGAGAGGGTACAGCGTGACGACGCCATGACAGTTCTCCACTCGACAGTATTAAGTGCTCAGTATAGCTACATACATACCTTGCGACAACCTGGTGGGCTTGTCGACGGGCACTCCGTCGAGCAGTGTGCTGCCACTGAGCGGATACAGCGTGACAACGCCGTGAGAGTTCTCCACTCGACAGTGCACGCTTGACACGCCGGTGCCGACCACATAGATGTCGCATGTCGGGTCCGAGCCTATTGTGACGCGTCCTGGAAATGAGAGACGAAAACGATTAACCAAATTAGGCAATGCAAATAGTCTTGGTAATATAATAAAACTTAGTTATAAGGCAGGGTAACTTCGAATTGAGAAATAATATAGTTGGCTACTAGGTTTCATGTTACAAGTATATAGCGGAAAATGAGTGTTTTCGGAGAAAATCGATAAACATTACCAGTCTGAACCTTTCCCACTGCGAGGCACAAGCTCCTTCTCATGTGAAGAAGCCACGAGCACTTATCACCACGCTTAATAAAGGTGGTTCGAAGATTTCAAACTTCATCAATTACTATGTCGAAAACTGGCATATGCCGATTTCTTCGTATTTTTGCCAAATTCTATAGAAAAAAAACTTATAAACATTGTCATACCTTGCTTGATAGGATGCAAGGTGACTGCAGTGCTCAGCCGACCAGTTCCGAGGCTCACCAGATGTGGAGTATTCGTCGCCACCCTGGAAAGTAGAAACGGTACAAATTAATACGACTTTAATACTGATTGAAAGCAAAGATTATAAAGTGCAGTTTGGCAGAATTGGTATTATGACAATATTGGTAGAGACGACAATGTTACCAGTTGCTTGGAAATAATTTATATGTATATTCAATGCAAGCGCGTCTTGCATTGTAACTAAAATGATAAGATATGTATACAGAATAGGCTCAACCCTAACCAGCCCTTTTTAGCGGTGTAGCAAATTCCTTCGTTGTTTGGTTTGGAAAAGTCTTCAAGTAAGTAAGGTTGTAATTACTCTATCTGAACCATCAGGGTCCGCCTCTAAGGATAGGGAACGTGTAAGAACTATAGATGGCAGCACAGAAGTGTCAATGTCAAGAGTTTTTTACGTATGAGTTTCGAATTTGCAACACTAGATGGCATAGTCTTCGCCGTGCAGATTACCTTAACTCTCTCTCTCGTTTTTGTCGAATCTTGAACTTAGTCACGTTATAAAGTTTACACATGCCAACATTTTAAATCGTGACAAGAAAAACCGGTACTAAGCACATAAATCACATTTTTTTTAAATGATATTGTCAATGATCAGCAAGGCTCTACGTCTTATTTAAATATTTCCTTATATCTTCAATTAAGTTTGTCATATTAATTGTGATTATAACAGTCTTACAAGTGACCTTTTAGCCTGTTTTGTTCATACTAGTGATGGGTCGTTGAAGGTTTTTCCGTCAACGAAACGTTAACGTTGAATTGCGTTTGTCAACTAGTTGATCAACTAGTTAATTTCGTCAACGAGTTAACGTGTTATGAACGTCAACTTGCATGAACGATAAACGCTTTTATTAACGTATGCTGTTGTAATGTTAATTTACGAACAATTTGATGCAGTTTGCGGGACTTTTATTGTTAAAGAAATACAATTTACGTACGTTGAAAATAACAAAACGTTGGGTTCATTTTCTCGTTTCGTCAAACGAGTTGAATTCATAAACGTCGTTGTCTCGTAACTCGTTGACGAATTCAACGAGTTGATTTGTACACGGTCAACGTTAATCCCGTTGAAGAGACATCAACGTTGATTCAACTAGTTCGTTGATTCAACGCCCATCACTAGTTCATACATCGAAGTCGTTTTAACGATATAATTGGAGGGCTATGGGTCCTCCAAATGATAAATTGTTTAATTGGGTTGATTTTTTGGTAAGAAGTCATCGTGGCAATGATTAATGTCTACGGCTAAATATGGACTTCCTTTGTAAATAGACTTACGATTTCAGGAAGAAAGGTCCACTTCGATAATTTTATCTGCACTACTAACTACCTCTCACAAAGTGGACCGATGACCTGGTGATGGTCGCAGGTATCCAATGGATGCGAGACGCACAGGACCGGTAGTTATGGCGACACTTGCCCATGTCCAGCAATGGACGTTTTTCGGCTGATATGATGATGATGATGATGACTACTAACTACAGCTTTTTGTATAGCCAAATGTCCAAAATTTCAGCTCAAGAGAAAAAACTGGCCAAGTGCGAGTCGGACTCGCGTGCAAAGGGTTCCGAACGAATTTTATTTTTTTAACATGTTATTTTAACACTACAGACTTCTAATAGGTTTTCCTGTAATCTTTAGGTAAAGATCTAGTATCTCCATTTTTTTCAAAATTTTAGGCTTAGTAGTTTCGGAGATAAGGGGGGGGGAATGGTCATTTTTCGTCTAATTTCTTGAATAACTTCTAAATCATTTATTTTAAAATTATGAAAAAAATATAATTTAAACCCTCACAGTAAGCCCTTTCATTTGATATGTCACACGATATTGTTCAAAAAACTTTTTTTTTTAATTTTCTAGTTTGACCCCCAAAAGTGACCCCCATACTAAAAATTTAATAACTTACGTAACGCGTCCATGTTTGGGTTATACAAGTCCATATGTGTATTAAATTTCAACAGAATCGGTCCAGTGGATCCCGAGAAAACTGGCTGTGACAGACGGACAGACAGACAGACAGACAGACAGACAGACAGACAGACAGACAGACAGACAGACAGACAGACAGACAGACAGACACCCGAGTGATCCTATAAGGGTTCCTTTTTTTTTCGGAACCCTAAAAATAAATGAAGTCAACCAATCAAGACGAACGGCGATGCGCAATCCACACGCACAAAACGTTTTGGGAACACATTCATAGTGCGTACAGCTAAGGAGTGGAATTCCCTGCCAGAATCTGTGTTTCCAGATAGCTACAACCTGGGAGTCTTTAAGGCAAGAGTGAATAGGTTGCTTCTAGGCAAACGTGCTCCATATTTGACCGCATCATCGCTTACCATCAGGCGAGATAGTGGTCAAACGAATGCCTATCGATAGTAAAAAAAAAAATCAAAGAGTCTAAAAATGATTGCTGAATAAGTAGTTATGTATATATCTTCCTTATTGTTTTATTAGAGCTACAAAAACAACAAAATAAACACATCTATCAGCAAACCACTTATAATAGCAATTTCCCATTCACAAACGACCTGCCACTACAATAAACTGTGAACCGATATAAAAACTAATTGCAGATATAACGTAGTTATTTTCAACACGGATTTTATTGCAAAGTTACGAGTAATGCATTAAACAGCGTTTATTGCTTCACCATCTGGCTAGTTCAACTGTTCAAGGAGTTTCCGACTATTGACGAATGATCCCAACGGATGTTTGTGGGATTACATCATCTAGACACGCGCTATTAGAATCTGATGAAAGGCTTTTCGTATTTCCAAGCTAAATAAACTATTTTTTAATGTAAAATCTTTCGTCTACAGTGTAACTGAGTTTTTAACGGACAAAACCATTTTCTGAATTCCTGAAATTTTTTAATTAATTATTGATTTGCGTAGGGAATGTTACATATTATCTATGACCTGGAATTTTAATGTTTGTTTGTTCATTTATGTACGAGAACGACTTATAGGATTACTGTTATTGACAATTAAAATTTTTTACAATTTTATTTAATGTACGTATTTTGTTATAATAATATATTTTTTTTTTATGTCAATTTGAATTTTAATAATTTTTGTTATTGAATATAATAATTAAGTTAATGTATTAGTGACAATTTGAATTTTAATCATCTTATTTATTGAATGTAATAATTAATTTAATGTTTTAGTGACAATTTAATTTTTTAAAATTTAATATAATGAAAATGTTTGCATGCCGAATGGTGAAATATGGCAGAACTCTGATGTGAACTACTACCTACTTATGTATTACCCATATTTGCAAATAAATGCTATTCTAACATTGCTGTGTGAAATATTGTTTACGAATATGATTGTGGAGGAAATTAATTGGGGTAAAACTAGGAGGATGTTCGTTCATCATTATCTGATAAATGAAGTCAGGGGATTACCGGTATGGTTTCCGTCACACATGTCAAAAAACTTTTGGGCATCCCGAAATGTGTAAGTTATAAGGTAAACATTTTTTTGTTTGAAATCATGTACCTATCTTATGCTTTTAAGATGATCTAGGCTTAATTCTGAAAATTGTTTTAGTAAACTAATCGCTTAGTAAACTAATCGCTTAGTAAAGAACTGCTTTACATCTGCATGAGCAAAAAACCCAAGTATTTAGGGCTGATGCCTTATTGGTATTCTCAAGCTTGTTATATTGATTGGTTTTTTTGCTGTATTTTTCATGCAAGTATTTATTTTAATTCTTCTTTTGGAGTGTTATAACCAAGTCGCTTTGACCATGTAATATCATTACTTTGTTAGTAATCATACTATACATTATCATCTATACTAATACTATAAAGAGGAAAGATTTTTTGTTTGTTTGTACCGAATAGGCTCCGAAACTAGTGGACCGATTTTAACCATTTCTTTTCACCAAAAGAAAGCTAAATTATCAGAAAATAAAATAGGCTATATTTTATAAAAAAAATAATTAGAGATCTTGAAGAAAATTGCAGCGCGGACGTAGTACTAATCTTCTATGCATCTACAAATTCAGCATATTTCAAGATGACATCAAATATGGCCGAAGAAGTTGACATGGAATTCGACTTACCAAGCTTTAATAAATCTTCAGTTTTTATTAAAGCTTACTTTGAAAAAGGGATCATAACTCATAATTATAGGAAGAAAGACGCGAGACATTTTATTTATAGTCGATCTCGATGCGCGCGCGCCGGTCGTCGGTCCACGCGTGCACTTTTATAGTGTTCGTTTTGCGGCCAACCCTTGATGTAGACTTAATTAAAGTCACGCGTTTTATGTTCAGGTCGAGAAAATAGTGATTTTACAAGATTAGGGAGGGGCTTATGCTTAGCTGACGAATGTACTAGCAATAGTCTAAAGTTAGGAGAGATGAAATCATCATTGGCGAAATGCTGGTATACACTGGATCCTACCATCTATTGTGATATCTTTCTATCACTCAAAGGTTTGCTGGGAGACTTTGATTTAGCTTGCTTTTGTACATGAAATTTACTATCACGGTATTATAAGTGGTATTGGTATATCTATCTATACTAATATATAAAGCTGAAGAGTTTGTTTGCTTGAACGCGCCAATCTCAGGAACTACTGGTCCGATTAAAAAAATTCAGTGTTAGATAGCCCATTTATTAAGGAAGGCTATAGGCTATATATCATCACGCTAAAACCAATAGGAGCGGAGTAGACGAAGTTGCGCGGGTCAACTAGTTGATTTTATATGAATACTGGGCACAACTCTATCTGTTCGAGAAAACAGGTGGGAGTCTTGGATATGACTGGCACAGGAGCTTGGAGAGAAGAGGCCTATATCTTGCAGTGGACACTGTCAAGCTGTGAGGTAGGTAGTAGCTAGATAATTGCTAGTGTTTATGCTATTAGTTGTTTGACAATCAGAGACCTTTCCCACAGGGCCCGATCTAGCTATTTAGCCGCTCCGGGCAAAAATAATATTCGCCGCCCTTTTCACTAACACCATATTAGTCATGAGATTGCTATTCCAAAGATGGGATGATTGATATTGTTTTAACTGTATAATATTCACATGCGTTAGTCTACTACGGCTTCTGAACAAGCATAGCATAGTCGGCCTTATAGTGTTCCCACTGTTGGGACTCAGGCCTCCTCTCTAGGAGAGGGAATGGGCCGTTATCCACCACGCGGGCCCAATGCGGGTTGGTGAATGTCTTCGAATTTTTGGTTCTAGGACATGCCGGTTTCCTCACGATGTTTTCCTTCACCGTTTTGAGAGCAGTGGTGATGAAATAAATTACACAAAGTAATGTGCCTGGCTGGGTTTGAACCCACGACCTACAACTCGTAAGTCGGAGCGGTTACCACTCGGCCACCACTGCTCAACAAGCATACAAAAATTCATTTACTGCCGCTAAAGTATATTATTTTTTTAAAAGAAAACTTTAAAAATACTTTTTTGTCGGCCTGGCAACCTCAATTTTGCCGCCCCTCATTTTTGCCGCTCTGGGCATTTGCCCGGCTTGCCCCCCCTTAGATCGGGCCCTGCTTTCCCACGTGCAAGAAATCCCTTCAATACAGTTTAGAATGTTTTGCATTCCAGCGTAGGTAGTGCTAAATGTAATGGTCAATTTTGCTACCGACTCTTTTCTTAAATCTACAGAGATTTCTAAGAAAAGAGTTACAAAGTAAAAGCTTTCTAGGCAGCTGGAAGTGCAGCACATAACATGGCGAGGTCATGGGAAGGAAACGACAATCTATTTCGAGTGGCGCTTGCGCATCGTGAGCGCGCTTTTTGCTCTTGTTGTGGCTGGAGAAACTAGAGGGACAGGTTCACAATTTAATGGGGAACAAGTGTTGAAGTTGTAGGTTATAGGTACACCAATTAGGTACTCAACGATTCACAATGATGTAAGTAATTTTATCGACGGAATATCGAAAAAAATATAAGGACTGTAAAACAGGGGAGTGGACTAAAAAAATCTAATTAGTCCGTCACATAGATTTCCAAAAAAATATCCGACACGTGTTTTTTCTTTCTTCACGTAAACAATTTCGGAAGTCGGTGTTTTTGGTTTTGTTTCTTTGTTTTTTAACACCGACTTCCGAAATTAAGGTTAAGTATTTTATTCTTTGTAAGTAGTGTTTTGTTTGGAAGTCGGTTATATATTTTTCTTGTATTTTTTTTTCAGTTTTCTTTATTATATTTGGACGACGTCTTCGTCAACGCAGAAATTGTAATAAGCAAAAATGCCCATAAAATAAAAACTACTCAACAAAACTGAATCAAATTTTTACGGGACCAAATGATAAGTATACTGCATCGATCTAAAAAAGAATCACAGAAATCTGATCAGAAAACTCGGAGTAATACAGAATCACAGAAATCGGATCAGAAAACTCGGTGTACATACATAAAAATTAAAAAAAAAATACCAACCTTTTTTAAATAAGACGATACAGTGTGTTGAAAACTCGCGTGACGTAAATTGTAATTTGATTTCAGTACACTTTTTAACCACAAGTGACGTCACACAAGTTTTCGAAACAAAAGAGAGGTAGTGGGCTCCCATCCCTGACGTGGAGGTCAAATATAACAACACTAGCTGACCCGCGCAACTTCGTCTGCTTCACAATTTTTATTACTGCTCGGCTCCTATTGGTCTTAGCGTGATGATATATAGCCTATAGCCGTCCTCGATAAATGGGCTATCTAACACTGAAAGAATTTTTCAAATCGGACCAGCAGTTCCTGAGATTAGCGCGTTCAAGCAAACAAACAAACTCTTCAGCTTTATATATTAGTATAGATATAGATTATGGACCAAGTATGTCTGAAATAAAAAGTTTTCTTTTAATATCTTTTGAAATATCAAACGGCAAACCAAGATAGAACATCTTGGCGTTGTTAAGTGAAAAGACTCGTATACAAGTAACGGGAAAAGGGAAGACAGAAGAAGGAGTTATTGGTGATAAAGTAATTGGTATCACTAGAAAAAAATGACTATCTATTTCGAGAGGTAGTGGCGCCTGTATCGCAAGCAATATTGCTTTATTGAAACTCAGCCAACAAAACTATCGTCTATGATTGTGACTTGCAATTCCTGTTGAGGAGTTGGCAGTCTTGGTATGCAGCCATTGGCGCCAGTTATAATGAGAGCAATTTAAAAATATAATCTAAAAAGTTCTGCTGATAGATACAGAGGATAGCCGTGGTTGTATGCCACCTACCCTAGCAAAACAATACATTCTAACAGTCGTAAGCGATCTAAGGACGAAGACACACACCACTGCCACCTCTGAACATCCCTTACTAATATTTTCTTGTTTCATAATTTTTAGGTGATATTTCGGTAGTCGGGTTTTAGTTCTTGAACTTACTAATTTTTGGATGTATCAAACCAGCTTCAAACAAATTGGAACTTTTTTGTGCTTGTTGTAGCTTTAAAATCAAGGTTTTTTTATGCCATAGACTGGCCGAACAAGCAGTGGACTACGTGTTCTGATAGTTGACGTCACCGCCGCCTTTGGGCATCTCCAAAACCATAGGTGCATTGCATACCCTTTACAAAGAATACTCCCATGTTTGCTAATTTATTAATTCAAGCACAAGCACTAGTCTACCTTTCAGATTCACGTGAAAATGAATAAAGTTCAGGAGGAAGCGACAATCTATTTCGAGTGGCGCCCGTCAACGTGCGCGTGCACATTTTGTTTTGGTTCTCCTCGGCCACGCAGGCGCTGTTTACTTTGTATTGCGTTAATTAGCTTTGAGACTAGTTTATTAGCGATGTGTAGGAAATATGATTATGATGACGAGCTAAATAATGCTTCAAAAAATATAGAAACCTCAGAGACGCGAACAAATAGTGAGGTTATTAAGGCCCCTGTTCCTCCTTTGAAGATCGCATTGGTCAAATTAAAGTTGAAAGCTGATATTAAATGTCTTGCTTGAACTACTTTGAGCTTTTGAACTAGCGTTTAAATATTATGAGGTATGCTACATTCTGTCAATCTAGGTGGAAAATCTTGCTGGCTAGTATTCAACACTTTCTGGTATTTTTATCGCCGATTCAGAAGACACTGAACTCTAGAAATCAAAAATATTTGCTAAATCTATTCTGATTATAAATGGTAACTTGAATGGAACTATACTGTCAATAAACCAAGCTAAAATTAAGCTAACAACACTCTGACACTGCGATGACGAATCCCAGGTTCGACTCTCTGTTCACCATCAATCACTGAACTAAATCTAATGTTATCCGTCTGTCGCTTTAACGGGATCCTGGTGTTTAACACTATATTTAGACACGGCTTTAACACTTCGCAATAAGGTCCACATTCCTGCAGCAAAGTTTTCACTAAGTAAACATTCGGATGGGTGAGTCAATGACTTTTGCGGTTAGTTTGGATCTTATCCAGATAGTCTTAAAGTATATTTTTGTTTGTTTTTGGTGAATAGGGTTGTTTGTTAACAGGAATAGCTGCAGACAAAACTCACGTGTCGTTTTGTAAATATAGTATTTTTTTTGTTTGGATTTGTTTTTTTTTTGGGTTTCGGGACACACTTTTTAAGATTCTCGTAGTAACGGGATGACAAATACTGTCAGATAAGGATTTAGTAGTAAGAATTATGAGCTTCTGTTTCAAAACAGGTAGGTCAGTCTGTGGTTAACGAGTCGGGTAGGCGATAAGAGGTCATGACTTTGAACCCCACTTGTTGAACTTTTAACATGACTAGGAAAGCGAGGGCACGTAGCCGTAAAAAGAAATGATTGATATAATTCTAGTACTTATATACAACAACTGCCTCCGTTGTCGAGTGGGCGTTTTCCTTGTGACTCGGGGGTCGTGGGTTTCCCACGGGAAGCATACTTTGGAAAGTTGTATCCAGTTTGGCTAGGACATTGCAGGCTTGAATCACCTGACTGTCTGATAAAAAGATGATTCCATGCTTCGGAAGGCACGTATAAGCCGGTGGTCCCGGCCGCCAAATAAACCATGTCAGAGGCCCTTGAGGCGGTTTAGAAACTCTGACACTAGGGTGTGTGGGATCGCTAAATCTTACTGCCCACACGATAAGAAGAAGAAGAGTACTTATATCAATCTACTACTACTATCGATTTTAAGAAAAACATGTTGGAATGGTTCTAGAATCACAAAATGGGTAAAGCATATTTTAGAGTACCTAAGCTGAAAGTTGTCAAGTATCGAATGAATATTAATGGTTACGAAACTTCTAGACATTCGTGCACCATCATTGACAGCGGCATCGCTTGCCATTAGATGACAGTGAAAACTTATACTTGTTTATTTTTGGAACGAAGTTCCTTATCGCGCGTTGTGAAAGGGGGCTAGACGGAAAAAAATCTCACGAAAAGTTGTAACGACACTTTTTGCTATAGTTGTAAGCCGTGCGACGTACGCGTGTTTCTCTGTCTGTCTCTCTCTCTCTCTCTCTCATAGAAAGCAAGCCACTTATTTTCGTTTCGTCTTTCTATTTCTGTTTACATTAGGTAGGCAGGGTAGGCAACCCTAGGCAGGGTAGGTGGGTAGGCAGGGTAGGTGGGTAGGTGGGTAAGCAGGGTAGGCAGGGTAGGCAGGGAAGGCAGGTTAGGCAGGATAGGCAGGGTAGGCAGGGTAGGCAGGGTAGGCAGGGTAGGCAGGGTAGGCAAGGTAGGCAGGGTAGGCAGGGTAGGCAGGGTAGGTACGGTAGGTACGGTGGGTAGGGTAGGTAGGGCAGGTAGGGTGGGTAGGGTAGGTATTAGGGTGGGTAGGGTAAATTGAGCCTACTGATTAAGTTTACATTACATTAAGTATATTTGTTAATAATAAAAAAAAATTATTATAACTTAAAAAAAAAAAATTACAATTCCTTCAATAATTACTGCTCCGAACTTCGTTCCATACGGGTTTCCCTTGACACCTCTCAAGTTTTTTTTGTCTTTCAGTATTTAGTTACAAAACAGTTTCTGTTTTGTTTAGTCGAGATTTTGGAGTGTTTCATCTTTCATCATCTGCCTAGTCTTTTCCCAACTACATATATTGGGGTCGGCTTCCAGTCAAACTAGATTCAGCTGAATACCAGTAGTTTACGTAGAGCGGCTGTCTACCAGACCTCCACAACCCATTAACTGGATAACAAGGTACTTCTTGGCAAGAATGGAGTCAGATTTACTGGCTTCTGATAATCCGTAACGAATGCCAAAGATATATAAATGACAGCCGAGACCAACGGCTTAACGTGCTTTCCGAGGAACGGAGGAAACTCGTATGATAAGATTATATAAGATTTTGGGGTGTTACTTCATCTACAACAAAATAACTTTTTTCACTCAAGTCAACTTTTCTTCAAGATCAGACCACAGAACATCCATCTGAGCCCGCATCAATAACGTTTTATTCACCTATCAATTGGCTATATTATTACCAGTTACGACCAGACAGTAGTGGGCGCTTCAATCTGTTGCATTTAAAGCAGGAATACTTGTTTTTCAATCACTGTTGTATGGAGACGACCTTGGACTATTTATTCTGATTCGAGTCAATTATTTCTTGAATTCAAAAAACTGTTCCTGGTGCGTATTAGGACTTTTTGTGTCCGAACAAGGGTAAACTGTCAGGTTGTTTCTGCTCCTAGTAGCGCTAAAGTATGATCAGCTCATGCTATGAGTCCATAGCATGAGCTGCACACTGCCGCCAGGATCTGGAGCTTTTTTAAGTCTTCTCTAATTCTGGGCAGCCTACATCATCAGGAGCTTAGAGATTTGCCTGCCATGCCGTTAGATACGGAAAACGAAAACGATTTGGGAACACATTCATAGTACATACAGCTAAGGAGTGGAATTCCCTGCCAGGGTCTGTGTTTCCAGATAGCTATAACCTGGGAGTATTTAAGACAAGAGTGAATAGGTTGCTTCTAGGCAAACGTGCTCCATCTTAGACCACAGCATCGCTTACCATCAGTTGAGATAGTGGTCAAACGTATGCCTATCTTTAGTAAAAAAAAAAACGAACACAGACATATCTTCAATATCGATTTAAAATCTATTGAAGATATGTCTGTGAAAATACCCTGGAATCCACCCTTCACCAACCAAATAACGTAACTGCAACATATCGACCACGTCTCAAATATCATAAGGCGCTGTAACTCAACCCTGCGCTACCACTGTATCATGTGACACAGGGTATCAAATGAGTGTAATGTTAGAGGTTTTGTCGTTTAGGCTCCACTGCTTGCGGTGAGGGTTAACTGCTGTGTAATAGCGTGTTTTGTTCAGGATTGATTACTGTGATTTATGGGTTGAAATGTTGGAGCAGATTCAATGGGACATGCCGAGAGAGACGTTTTAGTAATATAGTGTTTGTTTTAGACAAGCCTGTCACTTTATTTCCAACCGTTGTAACTTCTGAGATCCAGAAGCAACGGAAATGCGCTGTCTTAGACAAAAACCAAAATTTAATCAGATCATGGTCTGATAAAATGTTCGTTCTTAGGAACAGTCACATGTTTAGAGGGAAACCGACCTTAACACTAAATGTAGGATAATTTAGGAAAAAAACAAAATTTTATCAGCCTAGGGTAATTTAGGAACCGTCTCATGTAGTGGAAGACAACCTATTATAGTAGACAAACAGCCGGATGGACAACCTACAAATGATAACGCTTAAGACACACCCGAAAGAACTAAGAACAGACAAGAATGGCAAAAAAGGGGAGGATGTCTAAACTCAGCACAGAGAGGCATAAAGCTAGAAACGATGATGATAAAACAAACGAAATATTGGTGTCGCGCCAGATGATATGGGTAACAAGGGGGTAAATGTAGATAAAGGGCGTGACAACATGCTATGACAACAACTATCCAAGGACAAAACTGATAGAATAATTCCAAGTTAAACGATTACAAATCTCGCAATTTACAAGCATGAATAAAAAAATTACGTAATTCCTGTTAAGCATAATAATCATTAACATATAAAACAAGTATTATTTTCTTCGTTCACTAACACGATGTTAATAGCATTTGAGATGATTGGTATCATAATATAAAGATGGTGGTCGGACACCATAAAATGAAACAACGAAGATGAAAATAACTATATAGTTATAAATTTAGTCGTAACTATTGTAATTCTAAAGTAGTTAAGAAGGTATTATTTTCTATTGTTATCTCCACAAAATAAGGAAACTTGTATTTTACCTCTTTAAAACTTTATGCGTTGAACAGGGGTCAAAATCATTAAAGAGAAATTTATTTCTCGACGTTTGATAGTTCTGACTTTTTTAGCATCTCTAAAATGGCTGAGAATGTGCCTATCTTTACTGACAGGAATATCTTTACTAATATCCTAAATAATCCTGATAGAACGGTGAATTGGTGATAGACTGATTTGAATCTACCTTGATGATAAACCTCTAACTGAACTAAAAGCTGAAGAATGTATAGAACTCATCGGGTTTTGACGAGGCTGCAGACACAGATATGAACTAAACAACGTTGCTAAAATATCCAGACCGAGCATGCTTCTTTAGCCTATAGTGGAAGTCTTATGGATGGTTATGATGAGCAAGAACCTATAGTTGATGTTAATGAGTTTCCTATGATCGCATTACAGGGCTCACGACTATTTTGCCATAAACTCGCTAACACCATACAATGGAATAGTTTATTACAAGTAACAAATCTTTGGCAAACACATTCTCGTGGAGATATGAGATAAGATAGCAGCATGTTTGACTATTGAGTCATCTCTAACTGGAGCAAAGATGCGGGTTGAGTTTACTGAATAAATTATCATGTTAAGGTCGTACTGGCTTATGTGGGTATGTTCAATGGTGTTAATGGAACATAGATTACAAGGCGACTAGATTGACTGTTTACTTGTTGACTTCTGATGATTTTCCTATAGGAATTTACTAGCGTTTGGTTGCTTTAAGAATATCCAAAGACATAGTCGCAAGACTTCTATCACCATTCTATTTCGTTTAAATAATTTGATAGGAGTCCATACATCACGCTTTGCTCCAAACATCTGTGTTATCCGGTATCGTAGCATTGCTCTTTCTAAATAAACTAAAATACAAAACAACCTAGGAAATGACACAAAGTATCAGCGATTTTCAGAAAAAAAAAGTAGTCTTCCGGAAAATCTGGGTCAAATTTAAGACTATTATTATCTGTGAATTAAATTACGATAAACAACCATATTTATATGACCCGGCTGCAGAACATGTCAACAGTCGTAAACGATTTGTTTTCGCCGCTGATAACGTATTCATGCAAATCACTTGTGAACCTAATTGTTGCTGATACGCCAGCTCTTCAGATTTATAAATACGTTGATAAATTAATTGGGGTCAGTGGACCGCGTTATCGGACGGTGCACTCTAATCGATATCTGCAATACGATGAAGTACTCATCCTAAATGAAGTGTTCAAATTGCTCCTCAATTAACCTATCTTTCAGATGGCGTGACGAGTTCGTCACTTACCAAAAGGACTAGACTGAACTAACAAAAAAAAGGAATGAAACCTTTGCCCTGCAGTAGGACAATATAGGTGCTCTAGTAAGATAAGATGGTCCCAAGTTTATTGAGGTTGACAATAGGTTTTCTTTATATTTAGGCGAAAAATATGCCAGCCAGACTGATTTTCACGAAAAAAAAAACTTACACCAGCAGACATATTTGAAACATGATGGATAGTGAACAGGTAAAAAGAATAAAAAGATGAAAGGAAACAGGAGAATGAGGACAAACTAACTATGGATGTCGGAGAAAAGTATGGGCGGCTCAGCAGTTGACTAAATAGGCTAAATAGTTAAATATCTATACAGGCGGTAAAGGACCAACTCTCCACCCATGTAAAAGAAAATGTTGTAGGCGCAAAACCATGACCAAGAATCCGAATCCTACAACCATAAGCTATTCAAATGAGCCACAAATTAACATAGTTCCACATAGAGATCGTGACCTAGAAACAGTGTTTTTGTCATGTCGCTATCTCATTGTTCATGCAGTCTACTGTTATCTTGTGACTCAGAGGTTAACTGTCACACGGAAACTCAACCTTGGGAAAAGGTGATAAAGTTGGTAATTGAGGAATGGTGATCTGATACATATTTTGGTGACTGATCGCGGATTGAATGCAGAGCCAGACAGATTTATTGGTATCTGTATATTTGTTTATAATTCGGATAAGCGGTTTCCATGCTTAATGTCAGTATCTATCTCAGACACAGGGACCAGGACTAAGTAACTGTCAGGCTTTGGAATTTGTATGAATTTATTGTTTGCCGGTTCTATGTCGATGATCGTATTGAGTTCTCACATAAATTGTAGTTACTATGTATCGCAAAATATCGTAGGCTTACTTTCAAGAACGCGATAACTACTGTGATTCAGAAGTTCCTCTAGCAAGACGTGGATGTTATTTTAGTTTAATATGGAATGATTTCTTGAAAATTTCTGAAAGGACTTGGGGAAGTCTTTGCAAAGTAGTGCGATTGGGGCAGTACACGCTAAACAAAAAAAATAGTGCTTCTATAAGGGCACACCAAAGAAACTGTGTGTAAGAAAATATTGCTGAAGTGGAAACAAATGCCAAAATGACGGGTGATAGAGCTCTATGGAAGACAAAATGTGTCAACTCCAGATACGACGAAATTAGTAGGATTACAGTACTTTTCAACCACCTGATGAGTTTATTTGATTATCTGAAGCTAAAATCTCTATCCGGCGACATTGTTTAATTTCCTCATCATCGAATCAGATTTTTGTTCATTGTTTGTTTTATAGTTATACGAGTTTTAAAGCACAAAGAACGTCAGGATCAATAAACTTTACGTGAAGCTGTGTATTGTGATCACCGATGACCGTTCTCATTGTGATTTGTGATTCACCGGTAGATTTATTATCTGGGTATACGTTAGGTTCGTTATGAACGATTGGCTTATAAATTGTGTGGGCGACTTTTTAAAATATTTTGCGAATGAATCTTGGGTAACGGAAGCGTAAATAGAGACATAGTAAGGACCCCGTATTCATTTTTCGCATAAATTCAACTTTATGGTAATTATGATTTGTTGATCTTTGATTCTCGTTATGGATAGTCAGGAGCCATATTTTTTTTCTCGGAGCTCTTGACTCTAGTCTAGGTCAGAGATGACAGAGACAAAGTCTACGATGGAGCGAGCTTACCCAGAAGTAGCCTGTTCACTCTCACTTTGAAGAGATTAGGGTTGTAAGCCAGAAAATCTGACACCAGACTTGCGAAGGGGTACCGTGTTACCTAGTTACTGGGCTCTGGAGGTCAGATAGGCAGTCATCATCATCATCATCATATAAGCCGAAAGACGTCCACTGCTGGACACATGCCTGCCCCAAGCGTCGCCACAACGACCGGTCCTGCGCGTCTCGCATCCATCGGCTACCCGCGACCTTCACCAGGTCATCGGTCCATCTTGCCTCCCGGCCTTCCAACGTTGCGTTTTCCAGTACGCGGTCGCCACTCCAGAACTTTTCGACCCCATCGACCATCGATATGCAGTCGTTCCATGTAAAGTACTGGCAGTCAGCTGCATCCGGGTAGAATGGAAGCCGCCAGCAAATGGAAGAGCTAGGCAGATAGATGGTCATTGTGATGGGACGAATTGTTAATGCAAGGAAATTGAGACTTATGTATTAATCGCGAAACTTGGCAGAACGAAAGGTTGCCTTAGTTTTCTAGTCAGTACGAAGCTGCGATACAAACAATCAATCATTCTTGCTAGTGGAGAGGCAATGGTCAGGGACTATCCTTCTTTCTACCAGAAGACGAAGACCATATTATTAAGACAAAACACTTGAATAATTAAAATGGAAAACGATGAACGATACCTGCCAATTTTTGTCTTGTAGTGGGTATACTTGTGAAAAGAGGTCATCGATTAGGCATATAAAACGGTATACCCGATCCAAGTTAAATACCGATATTCAAACAAATCCAACATTTACATTTGCTAAGACATTTCATATAAGGTAAACGCACCGATAACCAGTCCATTAAATTTTATATTTACAAAGAAACCTCTATTCGAATAAGGTAAACGCACCAATTTGCGGTGATTAACAATTTTATTTATTTTAACGAAGGCGTCGATTCAGTGGTTTCTGCTCGGATTAGCATAACTGCATAATACTTTCACTGTGACTCAGAAAATTAATAAATTGTGGGGAAAATCTTTTGAAAGTGAAACCCCAAATTGGATGTTGAGCAAGAGATCTAGGCTATAATTATAATGTAACGTGTTGTAATTTATAGTTTGTTTTTCTTTGGAAGTGTTAAGTAACAGAGATTTGAAAGCTTTGGGTTGCCCACAAGGTAAAGTAGCTTTGGGCGCATCTTTTTCATCTGGTCCGCCCCTTCAGAGTGCTCATTTTCAAATTTCGTTCGTATTCGCATGTCAGTTGCAATCTGTCAAAAATGTATGGAAATTAAGGCTTTTTAACAGATTGCGATTAGCTTTGCTTTTTTAATGAGGCAGTCAGATTCACCCGACTGTTCTGAGTGTGATAAAATAGAGGACGCCACTCATATTTTGGCGGAATGTGTCCGGAACGTGGTTGAGAGGAGTGATTATTTAATAGAAAATATTTTGGACGTCAATAACATTGGTATTTATATTAGTATTCTGGTGGCTCCCCTGTCAAAAGCCGATAAAAACCTATTTAAAATTGTAAATTTAAGAATAAAACGTAGATAACTGTGTAGAATGTACCTATGACGGTGGCGTGATCATGTTGATCAAACCTTCTATAAATAAATAAAGATAAAAAAAACAGATTGCGAATGCGAACGTTGGCTTCAAAGTTAATAGAATTGGCCCTCTGGAATTCAAAGAAACACGACAATGTAGTTCTTTACATACTGAGTGAACAAAATATGAGCCGTCGGCACGAGATGAAGTGGAAATCGCTTTTCCACATAATTTTGGACTAACTATGGCCAAGTTAGAGTGCATCAGAAAGATGGTCAGAAGAATAAACAGAACCCGGAGCAACATACACTGAGAGATAAACATGGGTAATCCTACGTTTGGACCACTCAATACATGCTGCCTCGGACGTTTTGTCGTGATTAAATATGAGGTCGCAATGTTCAGTAATGAAGAAAAGACGACTAAAGAAGTTCTACTAGGTACCTAATTGTGATTGAACTTCTTGTTCTTATCGTGTGGGCAGTAAGGTCTAACGACCCCACACACCCTAGTGTCAGACTTTCTAAACCGCCTCAAGGGCCTCTGACATGGTTTATTTAATAATAATAATAATAACCCCATCGCCGTATCTCTACGTTGACGTCGTGGTGGGGCTTGCGCGCCCTAATGAACCTTAGGTACTCATACTTAGGGTGAGGGGCCAGACAAAGAGAGATACAATCCGCAAGGCAGTTTTGTGGCGAACTGTTGGGCAGTAGCGACCCCACGGATCTGATCTCCCGGGAGAAGTCTTGTTCTTCATCTCCGGCTTGCCTTTATTGGCTGGCTGGAGTGAACACTGACGAGGAACAGAGCTCCCACCTCTTTCTTGCCTTAATCGGCCGGTCTGAGTGGAGATTCGCAAGAGCAAACGTGCTCGGGAGAAGGATGTATAATCCAGTAAGATGCTGGTAGGGATCTTTACCGTACTTCCGGGATTGTCCTGATAGCCGTGGTATACCTCTCCACTCCTCTAGCACCTCAGGATATGTTGCCTTCTTGGCGCTACGTCACTTTGTGCTAGCGACCGTTTTCGGAGGCCCATTTATTGAGTGTGCAAGTCACCCCCTGCCATTTAAAAGCCGTGTATATTTTCAATGGTCAGGCAGGGGCCAATAGATCTTTCATAGTATACGGTAACGAATCCACTAAACCACCCAAATCCATAGCGTTTCATCTTTTGTTACCATATTCTACAATAGTCCTGCTCCAACCGGGGATTGTCCTTGGGTATACTTTGATAGTGCATACAGGGATAATCGTCGGTTGGTGCCCCATTCCATTTGAAATGTCTAACGGGGCCTCTGCGAGTTGGCTTCGGCCCCTCGTACGCCTATCAAAGGACCGGGTCTCCAGGGACCCGAGAAAATTAAAAATAAAAATAATATCTAATAATAATAATCTTTATTTCCAAAAAATACACATATGTTACATTTTTAAGAGAAACAATATACTGTCGTAAATTATTAGCTAGTAGATAACAATGGTTCAAATATATATAATAGCATCCGCTGTCGAACTAGGTTAGGACCTGTATTTCGGCATACGGCGCCACCCCCCGAAGTATCAGAATTTAAACTAGCTTAAACTATTTTACACAAAAATCAAGATAGAAATAAATGTGAAATACGAGTAAATGGTGTGTGAGAGAGGGCCGCTCTTTGAATATGGGTGTAGTGTACGTGTGTGTGTGTGAGAAGGTGTGTATTGTTTGCCTATCTTACTTATGAATACATCAGTATTCAAATTAAACAATGCCTTTATCCAGTTGTATTTGTATTTGAACTGTGATTATGACTATTTTCCTCCACCACCGTGGTTTGGTTTTCCACATAATATTGTATTTATTTCGCTGTTCCATCTACTTGTCTGTTTAAAATTTGTGTGTCAATCTTTCATGGCTTTTAAGCGTCTACTAGCATAAGTTTGATGACTCAGATCAATACCAAGCAGCTTCCATCAAGCTAAATACATAGGACATCGTAAACATTTATTGAAATTACTGCCACATGTGTCTTCAATTCAGAACAATTGTCCAAATGGTGGTCTCATTCAATCAATGATAGTGCATTCGTTTGTAAATGGGTCGCGAATGCATGTGTTGTATCATCAGCTCATTGTTATCGTGTGGAATTTGTAGGGAATTAGTTATTGTGTACTGCCTTCTGTCCACTTGTTTACAAGCTACAGAAGTTATTGAGATTTTTATTGACGTTCCACTATTGGATTGCCGGTTTGCTGATAAAAAGCTGACGAAGTACATGAAAATATCATAAGAATAGAAAATTCTAAAATGCGAGAGAATTCCCTAAATTGTAAACTCGGTATGAATGTAATTTATGTTGCAGTCCAAGAGGCTCTAGACAATAGATACATTGCAGCGGTAACGTGGCGTGGACAGTCAATACTTCAAAAATGTCTGGGATTGAAAAGCGCTGTCGAAATGTCACGTGATTCCTTATGTTTTGGCATTTCGACAATAGCAATGGCCTGACTAGAGCCTCGTACCCATTCTGGTTAGGAGAGGCAATTGAAGCTTCACAGTAAACTACTACTCTACAATAAACACACAATGGGAACTATAGACAACAATGTCGGTCAAGCACTCGAGTTAATTCAAATAGCATTATTTATTATAATTACCACAATTGAGATAAATAGTAATAACGACAAATGGTTAACAGTCTAGCAGTGGTTTGGACAATACTGACATTGATTTAATTGGGAATGCAATTGAATGAAATAAATGGTGAATTTTAAGACTCTTACTGACTAAAACCCATTCGTGTTCCTCCTAATTTTCTTTGCGTTCCAGGGCCGCGGTGACTCTTTCGAACAAATTCCGCAACTCTGGCAGAAGAGAGGCAATCAAAGCTACCGCACAATTTAACAAGATCCCCACACAAAGTCGGAGTAAACTACTAGTCTAAACATATAATAAAATAGTAAATCGTAGGGTGCATATTTACGATGGTAAAAATACCCATGTAGCACCCACTCCCATCAAGATCGGAAATTCTACACTCGAAGTTGTAGACGAGTACGTCTTACCTAGGACAAACGGTCCAGCTAGGTAGGGCCAACTTCGAGAAAGAGGTCAACCGTCGAATCCGACTCGGCTGGGCAGCGTTCGGGAAGTTGCGCGGTATCTTCTCGTCCCACATACCACAGTGTCTCAAGACGAAAGACTATGTATGTGTATGTATGTGTGCGTGCCTGCACCATTATGTCGTGTCACTAGCCAGTAATAAACTAGCATCCAATTGCAACGGTGGTTTTATTTGTAGCTGACAGATCACTGGCGACGAGGTACCCACACGTGAAAATAAAAAAAATAAAAGTGAAAAATGTCGAATACTATCGGAAATCTTTCAAGTTTCGATCACGACGCCCAAGAGTGGCCCATATTTAAAGGTCGGCTACTACAATTCATAAAATTGAACAATGTGAAAACCGAAAATAAGAGTGCTTTGTTACTGACCCATCTTTCGGACAACAGCTACCGCCTTGCACGGAACTTACTTCACCCTGATGTACTCGAGGAAGTAACGTTCGAGGATCTAGTTAGTAAATTAGACAAGCATTTCACGCCGAGGCGTTGTGCATTTGCTGATAGAGAGAAGTTCTACGAGGCGAGGAGATCTGATGGCGAGAGCATCGAAGAATGGGCGGCTCGTGTGAGAGGTTTAGCTGTTGACTGTGAGTTTGGTGAGGCATTGGATATGCTGCTGCGAGACCGTTTCATACTCGGGCTTGCACCGTGTAGGGAACGTGACCGGCTGTTTGAAGAGGATGCTAGCAAACTCACTTTTGCTAAGGCGTTGGAGGTAGCTCAACAGGCTGCGTATGCGCGATTGGCTCGATCCAGGGCCGCAGCAGTAGTTGACACCACGGCGACAATCATCCAGGCCACGCAGATCAAGGAGGAACCTGTGTACCGGCTGAGCGGGCAGCGCGGGCAGCGCGGACAGCGCGCGCGCGGCGAGCCTGCCGTGGCTACCCGCAGCTCGAACAACATTTCCGAGGAGATTCGTCGGTGTACAGTGTGCGGCCTCAGAAACCACGACGCGGAAAAGTGTCGTTTTAAAAACTATCGGTGCCAAGTGTGTGGTGTGAAAGGCCACTTAAAGAAAGTGTGTAGTGCTAAAAAGGATGAATCACGTTTACATTGTTTGAGCACGGAGGAAATAAGTGATTGCGAGGAATGTGAGCTATATAACGTAAGGTATGTTAGCAACTCGCCAATAATAATAAATGTGTTGATAGATTCGGTAGGATTAGATATGGAGTTGGATTCGGGGTCGGGGGCTAGTGTAATTTCCGAAACGCTTTACGAGAAGCATTTTTCCGACCGTTTGCTGATAAAATCAAACCAAAAAATGTGTCTTTACAATGGCCATAAAATCTCGCCCTTGGGATATTTTCAAGGTCGAATTACGTACTTAAATAATACCCACATTATTAAGATATATGTATTGCCAAACGGAGGTCCTCCGTTACTAGGACGAGATTTTATGTCGAGATTTAGGATTTATTTTACATCAGATATCAATAACATCCAAACTCAAACTGTAATTGAGTCCGACACGAAAGAAGTGCAGCAACTTTTATCTAAATACTCCGACTTGTTTAATGGCGAACTAGGTAGGTTTAACAAATTTAAAGTGAAACTTGTTTTGAAAGAAGGCACCCAACCCAAATGTTTTAAGCCACGTTCCGTGCCCTTTGCCTTAAAAGAAAAGGTGGAAGAGGAGATAGATAGGCTGATAGGCTTAGGGATACTACAACCGGTTCAATTTCCTAAATACGGAACCCCCATTGTTCCAGTATTAAAAGAAAACGGAAAAGTCAAAATAGCCGGTGATTTTTCAATCACATTAAATAAAGATTTAGAAATAGATAAATACCCAATGCCTAGGATAGATGAAGTTTTTGCCAAGTTAGGTGGAGGTGAATGTTATAGCAAAATAGACCTAAGTAATGCTTATAACCAATTTGTTCTGGAGGAATCGTCGCAAGAGCTGACCGCGATAAGTACATCTAAAGGATTTTACAAATATACCCGACTTGTATATGGTTTAGCAAACGCACCTGCTATTTTTCAAAGAGCGATGGAATCATTATTGTTAGGCATAGAAGGTGTTAGCATATGGTTGGATGACGTCTGTGTCACTGCGCCGACTAAACAATTACATTTTAGCAGGCTAAACGAAGTATTAAAAAGATTAAAAGAAGCAGGCTTAAAATTGCACAAAGAAAAATGTTGTTTTCTTCAGGATAGTGTTACTTATCTAGGTTACATTATAGACCGACATGGATTACGAGCTTGTCCTAAAAAAACGGAAGCCATTATAAATGCGCCGCGGCCAACAAATGTCACAGAAGTAAAGCGATTTATAGGATTAATTAACTATTACCGTAACTTCATACCGAATGCATCAGCTAAGTTGCATCCGCTGCATGATTTATTGCGTAAAGGAGCGCGATGGGAGTGGAACGAATGTCACGAACGTGCATTTAATAGTGTAAAGGTCGAGCTATCTTCAGAAAGAGTGCTAGCTCACTATAATCCCGCTGCACAGTTGGTGTTGACGGTAGACGCGGGGCCGGCCGGCCTGGGTGCGGTGCTAGCGCAGCGCGACAGCGAGCGCGCGCATCTCGAGCGACCGCTGGCGTTCGCCTCAAGGTCATTGTCCACAAGTGAAAAAAACTATAGTCAGATTCAGAAAGAGGCGACTGCCATTATTTTCGCTGTAAAGCATTTTCATCAATATCTATATGGACGTCAGGAACCGTTTGTCCTTAAAACTGACCATCGTCCTTTACTTTCGATATTCGGAAAGAAAACAGGTATTTCAGTTATGGCAGCATCGAGATTACAACGGTATGCGATAATATTGTCTGCATATAATTATAACGTCCAATATATTAAAAGCGAAAATAATGTCGCGGCGGACTATTTATCGCGCTCACCTCTACCTACACCTGTCTGTAGAACGGAAGGACAAGATGATCTGTCATTCCTCAATTTCTTAGATGCTAACATCGCCCCGATAACGTTTAGCGATATTAAAACAGAAACTTGTAAGGACAAAATTTTACAAACAGTAATTAAATACGTGCAGAACGGATGGCCGCGTAAAATTAATTGTAAACGGGTTCTGCCCTATTTTAACTGCAAAACAGATTTAGAAATTGAAAACGGTTGTATTTTTAGAGGCCACAGAGTTGTGATACCAGCGATGTACCGAAAGAGGTTATTACAAGAACTTCATTCAGGTCATTTCGGCGTGGTAAAAACAAAGAGTGCAGCTCGTAGTAGATTTTGGTGGCCATCGATCGATAAGGACATAGAAGAATGGGTAGGCGCGTGCCACACGTGCGCCGGCACTCGCGCCGCCCCGCCGCGCGCACACCCCGCTCCCTGGCCGCGCGACTCTGTTCCGTGGCGACGCTTGCACATTGATTACATGACTATTAATCAACATGTTTATTTGATCGTCGTAGATTCATGTAGCAAATGGTTGGAGTGTTTACATATGAGCTGTGGTACTTCAAGTCGGTCGCTTATAACTAAATTAAAAGAATTATTTTCTAGGTTCGGTATACCGAAAGTCATAGTTTCCGATAATGATGTAAAAATTAAGTCAAATGAATTTAAACATTTTTGTGAAATGAACGGTATCCGATATATAACGTCCCCAATCTATCACCCTACCAGTAACGGACAGGCCGAAAATTCTGTTAAAACATGCAAGAAGATGATAAAATGTATTATTAGCGAAAACAGTCAGCAAAATATAATCAATGAAAAACTGTTAGGATTTTTATTTGATTATCGCAACACGCCACATTGTGCAACGGGCGAATGCCCAGCAAAGCTTATGTTTGGGCGAAATATAACATCTAGGCTGGACCTGTTACTAGAAGATACTCATAACAATGAAACGAATAATGACAATTTAAAAACTAAAAGAAAATTAATCATAGGCGACAGGGTATGGTTAAAATGGTACATAGCTAGGAAAGTGATATGGATTTTAGGTAAAATAATTAAAATAATTGGTAATCGCATGTATGAAATATTAGTTAAGGATTATAAAGTAAACTGCAGAAGGCATATTGACCAAATAAGAAAATATACAGGTGCAACCGTTACTGGAAGCGAGACGAACGGCGTACGTGCTGATATCGTGAGCCCCACGCACTCAGCGCCGCCGCGCCCATGCTCCCCGCCGGGGCCGGGGGCGCAGTCACCACAAACATTGCCTTCTGTTTCTGCTACTGCATCGCAGGTTACAGAAGGCGGGGAAAATGATAATGGGGAGGAGGATGAGTGGGCTGAGGCTCAAAGTGAAGTCGGCGCTAACGATCACAATAATGCCGAGACTGATGAAGAAGTAGTCCAAGATCGTGGCGATCGTTCTTTTGAACCACAGCCTACAAGACCGACTCGTAGTTGTAGACGTAAGATTAATTATAAGGTTTAATTTGTAAATAAATATATCGAACACTACGCACACTAGATTTACGCCTAGAAAGTTATGTAGTCATTAAGGTGCGTAGTGTGCGACCAGCCGAGAGCGTCGGCCTTTTTGTTATTTGTAGCTGTAGGTACTTAAGTAAAATTATTGTTGCACCTACCTACTTAATGTTTAGTGTAAGTACTTAATACTTTTGGAAATGGTGTCGGAGGAGTGATATGTATGTGTATGTATGTGTGCGTGCCTGCACCATTATGTCGTGTCACTAGCCAGTAATAAACTAGCATCCAATTGCAACGGTGGTTTTATTTGTAGCTGACAGATCATCAGTGCGTATTGCCAGTGATGACATATACGGAACTGAAACGTGGTCGCTTACAATGGGCCTCATCAGAAGGCTCAAAGTCACTCAAAGGGCAATCGAGAGGGCAATGCTTGGAGTTTCCTTGCGTGATCGAATCAGGAATGATGATATCCGCAAGAGAATTAAGGTTACCGACATAGCCCGAAGGATCGACAAACTAAAGTGGCAGTGGGCAGGGCACATTGCTCGCAGACCAGATGGTCGATGGGGCCGAAAAGTTCTGGAGTGGCGACCGCGTACCGGAAGACGTAACGTTGGAAGGCCTCCCACAAGGTGGACCGATGACCTGGTGAAGGTCGCGGGTAGCCGATGGATGCGAGACGCACAGGACCGGTCGTTGTGGCGACGCTTGGGGGAGGCCTATGTCCAGCAGTGGACGTCTTTCGGCTGATATGGTGATGATGACGATGTTTACGATGGGAGTGAAAACTACTAAACAGATTTTGTCTACAATAAACACACAATGGGAACTACAGACAACAATGTCGGTCAAGCACTCGAGTTAATTCAAATAGCATTATTTATTATAATTACCACAATTGAGATAAATAGAAACAGGGACAAATGGTTAACAGTCTAGCAGTGGTTTGGACAATACTGACATTGATTTAATTGGGAATGCAATTGAATGAAATAAATGGTGAATTTTAAGACTCTTACTGACTAAAACCCATCCGTGTTCCTCCTAATTTTCTTTGCGTTCCAGGGCCGCGGTGACTCTTTCGAACAAATTCCGCAACTCTGGCAGAAGAGAGGCAATCAAAGCTACCGCACAATTTAACAAGATTCCCACACAAAGTTGGAGTAAACTAGTCTACAATAAACACACAATGGGAACTTTAGACAACAATGTCGGTCAAGCACTCAAGTTAATTCAAATAGCATTATTTATTAATAGCTTCTACCAGCGGCTTCGCCCGCGTGGGCCCTAGGGAGCATACTCCCGGGATAAAAAGTAGCCTATGTCCTTTCTCAGGCTCTAGACTCACAGATAGTCTAGAACCAAATTTCATTTAAATCGGTTCAGTAGTTTTGGCGTGAAAGCGCGACAGACAGACAGAGTTCTTTACGCATTTGTAATATTAGTATGGATAATTACCACAATTGAGATAATAAGGGCAAATGGTTAACAGTCTAGCAGTGGTTTGGACAATACAGACATTGATTTAATTGGGAATGCAATTGAATGAAATAAATGGTGGATATTCTGAGTCATAGGGATGAAAAATGACTGAAAGGTAATATGAGACTGATTGAATAGACGATGGGTTTTCAAGAAGTCGGGAATTTATAATATCAGGGGAGAGGGAACGAAATCAGAATAAATTTGAAACTGATTTGACCTTTTTAGCGCAACCGTGAGACACTAGTTTCTGGTAACCCTTTTTGTTTGTTATTTCTAATCCTATGTACCGTGCGTGTTTCACATATGTGCTAAATAAATTTTATTCGTTCTTTCTTTTCTTTATTTGAAATAATTGAGTTGACCATGTGACAATGAGAAGTTGAGAAGAGCGACTTGAGGAGAATTTTCTGATTAATTTCGTTGCGTGAGGATCTAAGTAATCTAATCCCGCGGATTCGCAGGATTTACAGAGGTTGGGAATAGAGTAACGGGATTTACAGAGGTTAGGAATATAGTAAAATGGTCCCAAAAGCAAAGAAAACAGTGAAGTCTCAGCCAGAGCCCTCTCTGGCTGAGACTACACTGTTTTCTTTGCTTTGACGAGAACTTAACAGAGAAGGAAGATAAGCTTTTAACACAATCTCTTTGAGACCAAGGGCTAGTCCCCCAACTTCCATTTATCACAACACAGTTTGAATCATAAAATTATGCATATTAATTAATAGAAGAAGTCAAATTTACCACACCTCAAAAAAAAAAGAAAACAAATTCACCGAGATCACTCACAAAAACAAACTAAAAATATATTGCCACTATCGAAACATTCCCTCATACACATATAAAATGAATGAATCACGCCTCGATCTTCGCTAATATAAAATTAGACAGCATTCCGTATAAATAAAATACGAGTAAAACATACACACTCACATTCTTACTATCATTCCTTCGTCACGCGTCTTGGACTAGGCAAAGATTATGTGAGGGGAATAGATGTGGCAGTTGGTTTGAGAGGAATCAAAGCCGAAGTAGTGTGCCTATACTTGGTAACTCCCATAACCAAGAAAAAGAAGGATAACTCGTATAGGCTATATATAAATTTCTATCTTAAATCAAGTTAAGATTCTCACAGCTCCGGTTGATACGCCTAAATTCGTTATACAGGGTGAATTTTTAAGTGTGCCTTCAGGGCCAAATCCGAAACTAAAAGGAAAATCGAAAAACACTGAAAGGAGTTTCGAGCCCGAATTTGATGAAAACTAAAACTCTATCATTGGATTTTTGAAAAATCGTTTTTCCTACCCATGAATCAAACGAGTTGATTTTGAGAAAAAAAAAACCACACACACAGTATTATTACATCATCCGAAAGTGTATCTTATGAGGATCAAATTCTGGGAAGTAATATACTACGTAGTTATACATGGCAAACTAAAGGAAAAAGCTTATTTTTAACAAAAACCTTTTTTATTTTCAAAGAAAATAATATCGACTCATTTTTTTTTTGTTTTATATAGGACTAGCTTCTGCCAGCGGCTTCGCCCGCGTGGTCCCTAGGGAACATACTCCCGGGATAAAAAGTAGCATATGTCCTTTCTCAGGCTCTAGGCTATCTCTGTACCAAATTTCATTTAAATCGGTTCAGTAGTTTTGGCGTGAAAGCGAGACACAGACAGACAGACAGAGTTACTTTCGCATTTATAATATTAGTGAGGATTATTTCGTTTCAGTGCCTAAAGAACAAAACAAAACGGTAAAGTATATGCAACGCATCATGAGCATCATAATGACAAGCTGTTCATCGATATTATCAAATAGTCAGTTTTGTTTTTATTCCTAAATAAACACTGGAGTTACAATTGGTCTAAAAACACAGTAACTAATTATAGTTTCAGCAAATATATCTTAATCAATTCTGATTCTCTTGATACATGATCACAAAAACGTGTGAAAATTGTATTGTTATCAAAAGCAATAAAAAGCTTTTATGTGTCAAAACGCATTTAACACTTAATTTACAAATCATTATCTCTCTAATCTAATATAATCTAATTGATTCTCGGATTACTCGAAAGAGTATTAGATTTCAAATAAAAACAAATGAGTAATGTACGGTGTGAAGAATTGACTTTATTATAAAGAAATCTTAACTTGATTATAAAGAAATCTTAACTTTATTATAAAGAAATCTTAACTTGATTATAAAGACAAACAGATCATCATCTGTCTAGCCTTTTCCCAACTGTGGCCTTAGTGCGAGTTTTTTAACGTTCTCGATCGCATTAGTGTAAACGTCAATTTGTATTGAAACTGAATAAGCGCCGTCTGGTGACAATAACGGAAAACCTTTTTTTATTCTATACATTTTGACATAAGCGAACGTTTACGTTAACGCGATCGAGTGCGTTAAAAAACTTACACTGAGCTCTCTGTATTGGGGTCGGCTTCCAGTCAAACCAGATTTAGCTGAATACCAGTATTTTACGTAGAGCGGCTGCCTACCAGACCTACACAACCCGTTAACTGGATAACACGGTACTTCTTGGCAAGACTGAAGTCAGATTTACTAGCTTCTGACAATCCATAACGACTGCCAAAGATCTAAAAATGACAGCCGAGACCAACGGCTTAACGTGCTTTCCGAGGCACGAAGGAAACTCGGCATGTTAGGATGGTCACCCATCCACAGACCAACCTTAGCAAGCGTTGCTTAACCTGGAAGATCGACCTGTGTGGCAAACAGATAAAATTCTAAAATATTCTGCACTTCTGAAGAACACCATTCCATTTTCGTTGGTATATGTGCCTAAGTATTCATTTTACATGAAGCGACTGCCTGTATGGGGCCTTACTATTATTTCCAAGCTGCAATGGTTCCGTGGTGGCCTTTTTACAATTTAAGCCATCAATATTACCGCACATGATATCCTCACTGAGTTCCCACCTTCACAGGCATAAAATAGACCAGTATTACTCTTTGACAGGAACCAGGAATACACAACTGACGGTGCGTTGACCTCATAGTTGCATCAATTTAGCTTAATTATTGTTTGTGCAAGGGCTGATCGCGTCGTTAACGATGATTTATTTGTTATTAAGTGTAAAGGACTGATTAAAATGGCCTGGTTTAGAGACCCGCATGTTGATCACGAGAGACTTTACAAGTAGGTTAGTGTTGTTTAGTTACTCTGTAAGATGGCGTGTAGGGCTCGTCGAAGAAAAAGGTCTTGGGTTTAAGGAACCCCACTTTCGATAGCTTATGCCACTAAACCCCAAAGCCCAATGGCTTTCTCAAAACTCTACGGTCTATACATTCATTCCACCTTAAACCCCAAAATATTTCAATACTTCAATTCCACTTAAACCCCAAAACAGTTTTGGTAGAGTCAACAGCAAAATTGCAGGATACTAACAGTAAATTAAGTTCTCAAGCTGAATTTATTTTCTTAACAAAATTGGAAGCTGTGATTTAGCAATTTTGCTGTTGACTGTACCAAAACTGTTTTGGGGTTTACGTGGAATTGAAGTAATGAAATATTTTGGGGTTTAAAGTGGAATTAATGTATGGACCGTAGTTTTGAGAACAATGGCTTTGGGGTTTCGTGGAATAAGCCCTTTCGGTTATGCATGCTTGGATAGCGGCTCTAGAAAAGTAAAATTCTATAGAATAGAAATAGAACAGAATAGAATACTCTTTATTATGTACACCATATAAGTAAAATTCTATCAGCGATAACAATTGTCAAAAGTCGAAAATGTCTGGGATTAATAACGTGACAGTTCGGTATCGCTCTTCAATCCCATATGGCCTATCCTATAGGCATCTGATTTAGGAACAAGCATCTTGTAGCGCAAGGGTAATAAGTACTTATGTGGGTGAAGAAAACCACCACATAAAACCCTGGACAAGTCGTCATTTTCCTGACCGAGTCTCAATTTAGATGGGGTCAGCGGGTCTAACAAAAGGACACTTTAGTAGAATCATAATATTAAAGCTAAAGCATTAGGTTTAAGGTTGATTGGGAAAATTTGAAAGTGACGGGTAGCTTGATGTGCTGGCTAATTCTGCTAAAGTGGCCTTTTTTAGGCTCGCTAATTGCAGTATGATATCTTCTGGACTTATAATGTTCCATACACATTATAAGTCCATCGCCAAAGCCCAACAATCACGATTGACGATCAATGGTAACAAGCAAAGGAAGAACACGTAGTGGGAAGGAACTATCTGTATGCAAAAATGCCCAGCTTTCTTACAACATGGTAGTGTTATGGACCGATGAGCTAACTTAAAAACAAATAACGGATAAAATTGGAAGTGTTATGGCGGAAAGCGGAAACTCGGAATGGTTGGCGTTAGTCATGCATGCTTTGCGAAAACGAGAGTTGAGTAACAGGGTTGGCAGTTTCGATTAACACTACCTATTTAATACTTATAACACGTGAAGCACGTCCTGTAATAAGGTACATATAGTGGCCGGCACGAGTCGTGAGCACAGATGGCAGCAGGATGATCTCGCCAATGTACGGTGGGCGAACGAAACTTGCAAGCGCAATAGTCGATGAGCATTGACTGACGAACCAATAACGTGAAGCGTCAGAGCTGTCGTCGTCAAACCGAGCAACGGAGAGTGTGCTCACGACTCGTGCCGGTTATCTATACTTCTATTATTACTAATATATAAAGCTGAAGAGTTTCTTTGTTTGTTTGCTTGAACGCGCTAATCCCAGGAACTACTGGTCCGATTTGAAAAATTCTTTCAGTATTAGATAGCCCATTTATCGAGGAAGGCTATAGGCTATATATCATCAGGCTAAGACCAATAGAAGCGGAGCAGGAATGAAAATTGTGACGCAGGCGAAGTTTTGCGGGTCAGCTAGTAATATATAAAGCTGCAGAGTTTATTTGTTTGTTTGCTTGAACGCGCTAATCCCAGGAACTACTGGTCCGATTTGAAAAATTCTTTCAGTGTTAGATAGCCCATTTATCGAGGAAGGCTATAGGCTATATATCATCACGCTAATACCAATAGGAGCGGAGCAGGCGAAGTTGCGCGGGTCAACTAGTTATACTCATATTTAGATACTGCTAAATTCATAGATTCACTTACAGTTAAGATGACCATAACCACTGGCTTTAGACAAGTGACATTTTGTCAGCGGTGGTGTGACGAAGGCGGTAATCAAAAAGTCAAAAATGTATGGGATTGACAACAGCTGTCGAAATGTCACGTGATCAATCCTTTATATTTCGACAGTCGAATTCGCTAATAGAATGGCACTTTGTCTAGACTTTAGAGCCTCAGGAGATATGACTGACCACGACAGGTATGAGCGAATCGAAGAAGAAGAACATACCGAAATGAATGACAAGACTATTGGGGATCCTGTGTTAAAATTTCAATGTTTACCGAAAGTTTTAAAGATGGGAAAATATTCCCAATTATATTACAGCCATTCAAAAATAGGAACCCTATTCTAACATGTGGTAAAAGAAAACTTAAGCTACATTAGAAATACGCAATGCTTTAGTCTCAGAATGACAGCCCTGAATCAAACAGTTTGTTTAATTCCCAAACAGCTTTGATGTTGACACCGAAATATTACTTCCTGACAAATAAATATAAGACAGTTATAGAGTTCACTGTTTTGTAATACTGACAGCGTCGAATCTAATCTGTTCGTTCGTTTGTAAGTTTACAGCTGAATAGCTAGCCCGGTTTGGAGTGACGAAATTTTGTCATCTTGTGTTTGAAACTGTTTTAGAATTAGAAATTGTGGGAAAGTGGATGGTTTCCGGCAGATTTAATGCTTTTACTATGTGCAGGAAACTACGGAGTTTGGAAATCTTTATATACTTCCGATTGTAAATCAAGCCTTTACTTTCTATGAGGGAGATTGTTCATCTCCTTATAGAAAGTTCTTGAAGGTCTCCAAATTCTTGAAGACAACCTTGATAATCATCATTAACTTTTTGCCCTTGTCCCATGGTACTTGACATCGGAGCAACATGTTTTCTTCTTTCATTCTCCTCTTTCACTTCCCACTTTTCATTTCATATTATAGGTACCTGTAAAAGGGAAACTGACTGAATAACATATCAACGCACAGCCAAAACTTCTGGGGCTAGGAACATGAAATTTTGCATAAAAATAAATAATTACTCACCTACACTATGAAGAGAAGTTCCATGGTGTGAAGTGATAGTAATTAATATGGCAGCAAACAGATACCTACACACACACACACACACACACACACAAAATGACATATCGAACGGTGCAAAGCAGACTTCATAATCTCAGTATATTCCCCGGGGACACAAAGCAGGATTACTCGTATAACGTAGCATCTGCATGAAATCACAGATCATTCACCTATGAGCTAATAGCCAGTCCCAGCAGAACTGTGCAGTCCAGTTTTACAATGTAATGAGTTGTAGTAGGACGTTTGTTATGCCAGGACGTAATATTTAGGTCTATTAAGGCAGTTTAGTTGTTGATGCAGTTGAAACGGTTCGATGTTTTAGTACTAGGTATGATGGTGATGCATCTAGCCGATATGTCGACTGCGACGGGTTTACTTAACTTCATGGTAGAAAATTTAGATTTGCTGTCTTGTCATGCCTCTAGACAACCAGAAACTCTGAAGACAAGGTAGACATGTCAGAACACTATTGAGGACATGATAAATTGTGGGTAGGTTTACTACTAAAGCAAACAGAAATAGTTAAGTAAGTATGGTTTTTAACTTTTTATTGACGGTCGACCTTGTGGTTCTGGCCAGCAAATAGTATCCTCTTGTTATCTGTGGTTTCCTTGGCAAAAACAAGACTATTACGACAGATGTACTATACTATATGACTATTATAACAGATGATAAGCACTAGTGGCCAGCATGTGTCTCACGACCGATGATGACGATGGTAAATAGGTAGAAAGCATATTTTTCGGCACACACAGATACACACAATGACAAAACAAGTATCGTCATCAGCCGAAAGACGTCCACTGCTGGACATAGGCCTCCCCCAAGTGACGCCACAACAACCGGTTCTGCGAGGAACCTTAATGGAAGGAAAATAAGGAAACTTAATTTTAAAACAATAACATTGTGTGACCAAAGGCTACGGCAAATAAGAAGAAAGACGATGAGAACCTCATGTCAGTTTCGAAACTTAAGCAAACCTCCACATTTAGAGTGTTTAGAAAATCTGACAAAACAAACAACATAGAATCTTCTATAATTATAATACAGTTCATACACACTGAGACCCGTCATCCAATAAGTGTCGTCCTCCAAGGTTAGGAATCTGAAGCCATATACACGCGACTAATGTCACGTATTCCCATCTAATTGCTTGGAAGGTAATCAGTGCTGAAGTGGAGTAAGGCTGAGATTTAATGAGTGATACAGCTGAGTGAGCTTTATAAAAAGAGCTTGGTCCGGTAGGATGACACTCCACGTAAGATATTGGTATTCCGCTGAATCCGGTTTGACTGGAAGCCGACCCCAATATAGTTGGGTTCCCACAAGGTGGACCGATGATCTGGTGAAGGGTGCTGGAATCCGCTGGTTGTGAGAAGCACCAGACCAGTTGATGTGGCACCGCTTGAGAGAGGTTTACGTCTAGCAGTTGTGGTGTTTTGGCTGACAGACGATGGTGATGATGGTGACTTATGAAACGATGAATAATGAAAGTAATATAAAACTTGCTTTGGACACGATAGAAGGATTCTGTCGAAAGATAACTAAAAGGATAGGCTATTAGATGCAAAAGGAAGAGGAAACCCATCCGGGAGTTGCATTTGATATTTCAGGTCCAAAGGAATTCGCATTTCTTCCTATAGCGTGATATAGCGCGCCGAACCATAATATACAGCTTACTTATGACAACCTCGTAATGATTTCTAAGTACCCTGGAGTTTTTTTATGAATCCAACCATGGTCTTAGAACTCGGGGTCGCGGGGTCTTGGTTGGATTCTAATTGATCGTTTAAAGATTAGATTTCCGAATAAGATTTGCATTCAATTCTTAATGATTGTAGAGTTGATTGAGCTTCCTGATAATGATTCAGCCAAACCATAACGGATGTTAGTGTAGATTTCTTAAAACTCAAAATAGGCCTACATTAGTAAAGAGCGCGTCAATTATTGCCTCATCTTGTAAAAAATAATGTAACCAGTAAAAATATACATTATCTCCTAATGCACTAAAGATTACGGTACACAAAAAAGCGTAATTACTTCTTGTATTGCGTTATTCTTCTAGTAGTATTATAACTAGGTGTAGTTACGTTAATTGTCGTAATAATCAGCGATATAATAAGTGTGGTTGCGTTTTCTGAGCGTGGGAGCTACTGGGTTCTATCCTCTCTAGGTTGTAGGGTCGAAAGTGTTAAAGACATTTTCCGTCTGACATTGAATATTACAACACTACTGATAGTACGCCCTCATCCTAATTAACTAGTTATGTTCAAGTCCCATCTAGGTGGCTAGCTTTTTAAGACCAACGGGAAACAAATCCAAATTTCGAACTGCTTTACCAAAATTGGCTGCTACTGACGAAAACCCCAAACAACTGTGCCCACTCGAGACCCTAATTCACGTTTTCACGCCCAGCAGTAGGAAAAGTTGGCCCAGAATGTCTATTACATGGTGCTTAAACATACCATTTGACCACTGGTATAGCACCGGTGGTCGGACCTGATTCTCCGGATCTTGTGACTCTTCAAGTAAGTCTTGAGCTTTGAAGCTATAACTAGGAAAAATATAGAAAAATCACGATCTACAGCACTGACCGACTACTTCTACAGAAAAACAGAACTGGCAAAATGTGGGTGTTCCCTAAGCATCTGCCCACTTCTTTGAAGAGTACATAGGCTTGATGTTACAACATTATATCAACGTCTGCCTTGGACAGTATTTTATGTATAACATATTTTACTTATGTAAGTAAGTACATAATGATAATGTTAAGACAATTTCTATTCTTGCGATGATATGAATTGTGATTTATTGCGTGACGCACTTCAGAATATATTTATGAATTATTTGTACTGGTTGTTCTTTAAAGATTATGTTCTATTTTCAGAAAGGACTGTAAGAAAACAACGTTGCGTGTGGCATTGGAAAAAGTTTGCTATGTCTTGGAAAAAAGGAATTTTTAAAATTCGAATGCATTTGACAAGGCTTTTGAATTATGGCTATGGCCTAGCCGTAACTAGTGTCAAAGACGTTTAAATGACAGCCGGACCATACTTTTCGTGGCATGGAAGAAACTCTGTATGCAATGGATGGTCACCGATCAAGTTCGACCTTGCGGTAATATTCTATAGCCACAAACTCCTCTTCCTTATCCTATCTCTCCCCGATTATTCCAATGCGATTTTCTATTGTCGTCGAAATACAGTACTCCAGCTTCGCTGAACTTTATTTTAAGAACCTCGGTTCTCCACCTTCCGAATGCCTGTTTATCAGTCAAATATACCTCGACCAATTAAAAAATCAATGACACTGTTACGAAATAACGGTTCAACTTGTTCACAACCATTTTAGTCATTTCAGTGGGTGTTTAAGCCTACATACTTAATTAAATAGATACCCACGTCACATTCTAGCGTGAAAACTGTTGGAGACCTTGAGTTACCGCTATTTGTTAGTAAATCTTGCTGAATGCCTAACCTATACACCAGGGGCATCAGATTTTCTCGAAGAGTGTTGATACGAAATGATTTAGTATTTATCATAGCTGATGACCTGGTGAGGGTCGCGGGTAGCCTATGGATGCGAGACGCACAGGACCGGTTGTTGTGGCGACAATTGGGGAGGCCTTTGTCCAGCAGTGGCCGTCTTTCGGCTGATATGATGGTGATGATGATTACCATAGCAGAAAGCAGGAAGAGCTGGACTCATGTCCTGGTCAGAAATCACTGGCAGACATGGGGGCAGGGGGATCTAATCTCGGGAACTACTGGTCCGATTTGAAAAATTCTTTCAGTGTTAGATAGCCCATTTATCGAGGAAGGCTATAGGCTATATATCATCACGCTAAGACCAATAGGAGCGGAGCAGTAATGAAAATTGTGACGCAGACGAAGTTGCGCGGGTCAGCTAGTACTAATATATAAAGCTGAAGAGTTTGTTTGCTTGAACGCGCTAATCTCAGGAACTCCTGGCCCGATTTGAACAATTTTTCAGTGTTAGATAGCCCATTTATCGAGGAAAACTATAGGGTATATACCATCACGCTAAGACCAATAGGAGCGGAGCAGTAATCAAAATTGTGACGCAGACGAAGTTGCGCGGGTCAGCTAGTTAAAGATAAGAGGTACAGGCCCCGGATAAGTATAGAAGGTAATAATGTTTTAGGTACTTCTGGAAGAAAGCGATGAAGAGTATTAATGGGAATACCAGAGAACCCATGGATGGACTGTGTAAATGATGACATAGGTAGAAAGGGGGTGACAATTAAGATGACTAACAATGAAGTATAGAAGAAGACATATTGAATTGTATAGCCAACAAGAGAATTATTAAGATGGTGAAAAGTGGTGATGGCTGCAACCAATAGTTTAATGCACAATTGTACATCGTAACACAGTCAATGCTGGTGACAGAAATGGGTCAAGTGGCAGTACTTTTTTGGACGTGTATGTATCCAAATAACTTGCAAAAAATTGGGAAGGCTAGCTTCCAATATTTTGGGGCCAGATTCAGGCTGAGTAAAATTACTGCTTGTCTGACCTCCAAAACCCAGTAACTGGGAAACAGGATACCCATTGGTAAGACTCCTTATCAGACTTTCGAGATTCTGTCTACCCACCCATAATGTCAAATCCGCAATAGCCAATTATATTTCCCGCCGATAATAGCCGATTGTTTGTTTTCCCAATTAAAATAATAAAAATATATTAGCCTGGGAAGCCTGTCTAGTGAATAGGTTACTTCTAGGCAAGCGTGTTCCATCTTCGACCTCATCATCGCTTACCATCAGGCAGATAGTGGTCAAACGCGTGCCTATCAAAAGTAAAAAAAAAACAAGATTGTCAAAAGACTATTTTAAATGTTAGTGATTTATTTATAAGCGAGTTACACAAGAACAGTTTACAATAATGTCATTGACCTGAATGATATAACCGCGTGGGATATAGATAGTGCGATCTATATCTGAACGAGCCGTTCCATTGAACTATAAACAATGTTACCGATGATTGTTAGTTATGTGTTGATTATCTACATAATGTTATAGGTAATTGTTTTTTAAAGTGATAAACTTATTGCTGAGACTGAACGTTGGGAAAGTACTTCCGGGATAAAAAGTAACCTATGTCGTAAACCAGGACGTGACCTACTCGTGCCCCAAGTTTTATTTTAATCTGTTAAGCCGTTGACGAGTAACCGATTAACAAACATACAAACTTTCGCATACATAATAAAGATAGTACGATATGTTTCTTTATCAGCTTCTTATAATAGTTGTAACACTATAAGTAACGATTGATTGTATTACAATAAGGTTTTATATTATTGTAGTTGAGTGCCGACTTATGAGGAAATGAAATCACTTTTATAATCAACTGATAAGACTTCATTTAATGTCATTAATCCTAGTTATCGAGTCGGTTATCAATGCAGATATTGATTATCAAGTTGTATCTAAGTAATAAAAAAAACTTTTTTACAAAAAATGTAACCGACTTCCAAAACAAAACACTACAAAGTATAAAATAATTTTAATTTCAGAGTTGCCCTCGATTTCTCAGGGTTTCCATAATCAGATCCTGACGTGGTGGCAATGGGACCACACGGGAAGCACCAGCTTTCAAATAAAAAAAGAATCATGAATATCGGTTCATCCAGTCGGTTAATATGAGGTAGCAAACATTAAAAAAAAAATACAGTCGAATTGATAACCTCCTCCTTTTTTTGAAGTCGGTTAAAAATCTGTAATTTACCAGTCAGAAACTCAACATTCTGACAGCCAGTGTCCCCAAAAGGTATCCTTTGGAGGTATCGTATTAAGGCGACGACATACGCCAGCGACAGCGCCAGGAACAAAACAAAACACGCACTCGTTTAACCCCCCCCCGGGCCCAAAATTCAGTATTTTTTTTACATTCCTTATTATTGTATGACTGAAAAAAAAGCGGTATATCAAAATGTAGATAACTAAATTGTCTTTGAGATAGTGTAAATTCCATTAAAATACGCTCGGCGGTTTCGGTCCGATTGTCGTTTTTATGTCCGTGTTAGACATAACTTTACAAATTAATTACACTGATTGAACAAAAAAAAAACTCAAAATTTTCACATAACAAATTATTAAGAAAATAGTCTTATGTAACATATATTTTTTTGCAAAAAATTACGACTAGCCGTTTAGACGTGATTCTCATTTTAAAATCAGCTACTCTCAGGTATTTCCGCCTCAACCAGTAGCAGGGCTGTGGGTGGAGGTCACATAGGCAGCCGCTCCAAGGAAATTTCTGGTACCTATTCAGTTACATTTAGACGCCGACCCCAATTGTGCTCATTGGGTCGCTCAGAAGTCAGGACCATAGCTGGGAATTTTTGATTAGCTCTCTCACCTGTTCTTTTTTTCTTAAGGATGGGAAGTCATTAAATGACTCTTTCTGATCTGGGCGGAACAGAAGGAATTGTCACACTCTTATTGACTAAAACCTATTCGTGTTCCTCCTAATGGCCTTTGCGTTCCAGGACCGCGATGACTCATTTGAACTTCCGCAACCCCGGACCCATAGTCTAAATAAAACTCTATATGCCCCTTATCGCCGTGGTGGATGGAAAATCAGTTTTGGAAAGTTATTTCCATTTAATTACAGTAATATGCAAAATACGAAGATTCTCAGTAACATATGACTCCGCATTTCCTTTGAAACACATTGATTATCTTGAGATAATAATGAATCACGATATTATTTTCGTTTGTGACCATTTCCACTTGAAAGAAACTATAAAATGTGTTCGTACATTTTCAGTACAGATCCCTGGAAAATTCTGGAGCAATCTCACTTTGAAGTGAATCAATTTTTTCCCGGTAATCGTGGGTGGGGTAAGATCGTATGAATAATATCTTGTCATAGTCTTATATTTAGAATGCCTGAAAATACCATAATGCTCAATTCTGCGCCGTCATGGCCCTATGAGATTTTTCGGAAAAGAAATGAATTCAACGACGCGCGTAAAGCTACCTGAGTTAGCAGGCCAACGAAGCAGTAGCTGCATACAACTGAAACGGAGTCGAGCTTGGGCGGACTGCAGTCCGATTGGATACCGGAACCGGCTGTCGTGGTGTACCTTGGAGTAGCCTACGTGGATGGGATCAAATGACCATTTGTCCCGGCTGACATTTGTAGACATTTGACAGTATTAACGGATTGTCATTCCCCAGAGAACTAAAGTCACCGATATTGCGCGCAGAATCAGTATGCTGAAGTGGAAGAATGGAAGTGGGCCGGTCATGTCTGTAGACGGATAGACAGTGGATGGAGCAGACATGTGTTAGAGTGGAGACCGCGTGGGCAAACGTAGTGTGGGTCAGGGACGCCCTGCGGCACGATGGATCGATGATTTGAAGAAGGCGGCTGGCATCGGATGGATGCGAACTGCTCAAGTTTGAGATGGTAGGCGCACTTTGGGGGAGGCTTACGTTTAGCAGTGTACGGCAATTGGCTGATATGATGATGATAAACAGATTGTAAGAAGCCAGAAAAATCCGACACCTGTCTTGCCAGGGTGTTAGATAGGTAGTCGTTCAATGTCAGATACCGGTATTAGTAGCATTCCATTTGACTGGGAGCCGACCCCAATATAATTTGGAAAAGGCTACGCAAATTACTAATTGGTTGACCTAATATTGGGACATCTTCACGGACAATTGGCTATGCCAATATGTTACAAATTACAATATAAATAAATAGGATATTGCAAAATCAGCCGATCATGACTGTACTATTCAAAATTAAACATAGTCCAGTTAGCTATTCATGGTCTGAGGCTATTGTTGTCAACAAGATTGCCTATGTCTGATGTTGAATGGTAACTCATTTGCTGAGTAATTTCAGGCAGTTCTACGTTTGCTCTATTGTGTGGCTTAGTTTATCTATGCCTTTAAAACTCAACTTTAATATGGTACAGACACCAGCACATCAAGCTGGCCGAAACTGTCAAATTTTTTCAATCGACTTTGAACCTAATACTTCAACGATAAAGTTAAAAATCTATAAAAAGAAATTTGACAGAAGAGTTGTAAGCTTGATGTGCTGGCGTCTGTACATCGACAAATAGAATACAATAACAGAATAGAGATAAAGCGGCTAATCTCTTCCAAGTTAGAATGAACAGGCTTCTTCTGGGTAGCAGCTTTGTTTGGGCTGTCACCTCAGACCCTAGACTAGAGTCAAGAGCAAACCCATCTCAAATAAAAATAAAAAATTTCGATGCCAACTGCATCATAGGTATTGTTTAAAACATTTTACTAGTTCTTCCCGTTGCGTTTTATGATACACCCACCCCGGTTTTGTTCGGTATTTGATAGTACTCTGAGCAAAGGCTAGATTCGATAAAACATTGCGTGTATAAATACCATTAGAATTCTACGGGCTACGTCATTATGGTCAACCATCCGTATTTCTGACATATAGTGACTATAAGATGCAAATATTTTTCTTATGCATAAGGGAGTAGTCTTTTTCAGCGGTAAGCAGCAAAACACAAAGTAACAAGTAATTCGTTTACCATTTCTTTTAAAACCAAACCGTAATCTACAACCAATTCAAATAACCACGCAAAGAAAATAAAAGCAAACGCACAACACTACACTTAAGTTCCGTTACATCACTTTATCCTACAATCACTGATACACAAATGTACTCCAAACCACAATAATATATTCGTGTGGGTAGTTAGCAATTTTTCGCTCTGCTGGCTACCCCCATACGGCGCACAATTGCAGTGTAATCTGCCATGCTAAACTAATGCTTATTGGTAATATGATAGGGTGCAGAATATAGTGGTTAGGTTGTAATCGAATTATCTAATCTAGATAATAGAAAATAAAATGTTTTCCTACAAACTATTGCGGTTAGGAAAAATCATGTCTGTTGTTTTATTGCAGGAAGTTAGGTTTATGCGTTAGTTTAACATTTTGTCGGTTATTCATACGATTTTCTCCTTTAAAAAAAAATGAGGAACAGAAATTACTGTTCAATTTTGGACGTAAATCATTGCAGTACGGAGGTCTTTAACTCAATAAATTCAGATCCTGCGTTCAACTTGATTTATTGAACTTTAAAGACTTGCTTGCATTTAATCCATAATTTATTCCTTCCTGAACTTCAAACCACCGTTAATTCTACTTTAATATACAAAACGAAAGTAAAAACTGACCTCAAAGCGCTGCCCTGCTCCCGAACGTCGACTCCATTGATCGGCTCCTCGGTCCTCGCCTGCAATCCGGACATCTTCCACCAATCACAGCACAGCAAGCACACGCTCCGCCAATCACAGCGAAGCTCGCGTCATCACGGAGACGTATCCGCCAATTGCATCGCTGGTATCACCAATCGGATCATCTGGAATGGGATATTTGAATTAAAATTCGGCGCGTGCGCTGGTTTATGGTTATCTTATAAGGAGGCAGGAAGTTTTGTTCGTAAAGACAGTTATGTAACTGTTATATGGACTAGTTGGCGAGAGGATATAGCAATAAATTATGTTAATTAGCTGCAGGTGGGTTCGTTGCGTCGGTCACGGTTTTTTCATTAAGGAAAGTGGAGCTGCATGTAGCAGTAATTCAGTAGATTATGTTATTTAAATACTCTCTTTGCGATATATTTTTAAGAACACTCGAGACTGCCAAATTTTCTCGAAGTATAAACTATCAGAGAATCTTACACCTGGGCCCAATTTATTAATATATGGTGATTAGCATCAACTCCAGGAATCCTATTACATATGACTAAACATAACTGGATAAATGTGGGATACTAGATACACTCTGCCTAACCTCCCGAGGACCAAAATTATGACGTCATGTTACTAGACTATACCTCTCTCTACAACTTCTCAAAATAATCTATAAATCATCGTACAAGACTACACTAGTTGATGATGACATCATAATCCGAACAGGTCAGCTAGTCATACAAATGTATTTAGTATACAAAGCTAAGGTCGATGCACCGTCAATTAGGTCTCGCGACTAGTGGGTAGGTACGGGCGGCGAAGGAGTTATGTGTGCAGGCTTATACTGGGCGCATTCCAGATAACTGAGGTAATAAGAAAAGGAATATTCAAAGGATATAGTCATTGTGGGTTAATTAAAAGAGAAGTAGAGACTACACTTTGACCTGCTACCAAACTTACTGAATCGTTATCAACGATGTACCTTAAGAGTTGTTGCCAAGTTAAACGTTTTAGCTGACCCGGCTAAAGGAAGTTAGTTTTACGCGTGACATTCTTTGGGCTGACAGCCTCGCTACCTAACCTTATTTACCAATAAAGCTTTAAACGCAACATGAGAAGAGGGCCTAGTGACGTTCTATAGACGAAAATGTTTGCTAAAAAGTCCAAAGTGTATGGGATTATGATGCGCTACCGAAATGACAAAACTGTCAGTTTCCCAAGAGGCGACAAGCGACAGAGACTGCATACCATACAGTTTCGCTATCAGTACACAAGCTGATTCAATAAACTATCATGCTTTACGACTGCGTCCCGATTAACGTTGGAAGTCCTAAACTGCATATATTTACGGCGTGTCATAGAGATATAGCTAGTCTAGAGACGTCGTTGGATGCTGATGACCTACTCTAGATCTAACGGCATGTTTAGGGCTTGAATGAAACGATATGCAACCAGTGTCAAGCAGTTTCGAAGACTCGAATTCAGTCCATGGAATTCCCATTTGGAATTTGAAGACACAATAGCTATATCGATGATATTAGGTGCAGAACAGTGTCTTGTGTGGTTAGCAAGTTTCAGCTTTCGTATCCGATGACAGGTCTTTCGTTGCTTTAAAAATGTTTCTTTTAAGTATTTTCATCTTTTAAAACTCTTCATACTTTTTTTATTATCCCAGTTGGTTTTCGAGATTTAATAATGGTTATAAGTATGCTTAAGCTATATTTTGATAAAGAGTTCGTTAATCGATTACTGTAGACAGAACCGTCTATTTAGAACAGAGATCCTAGCACGAATGTTTTTGACGTATAGTAACGTAACGAAAAAATTTGACTATAAGACCCGTTTCGCACATATATTTATTTGAATTGAATACTACCTCTATATTCATATTTTTGTATGATAAAAATTGTGTATGTCGCATAAAATTAAACCAAAATACTATGGGGCTGTAGTTTTTTATACTAAAAATTCACTTACGTTAACATTACCTTACGTCATCACATTCGTGCTAGGCCCCCAGGTGTGTGTTTTAAAATCAATAAATTTAAGTTAACAAAACTGCTGCTGCCGTTCCATTCCATGCAAATTTGGAAGTTTTTCGTCACAGTCTTACTCAGGAAACAGGTCATTAGGATGCGTAGGCGCTGGTTATCAACCTGTTACTACTGGTCTACTACACTGACCTTTAGACCTCATTCTTAACAGCCATTACGTTCATTACTCATCTCAACATAGCTTCCTGTTTTTTTGATGCAATTGTTCATAGGAGTCTTTTTGTTTTGTGATCTATATCTGAACATTGTCAAGAGCTTTTATCTCATGTGGTGATCAATTGGTACTATAATTAAATAATGAAACCCCTGTTTTCCAGTTCACCCTTATTTTGCCTATGTTTTTGGTCCTTCGAGCCGGATATGAAAAATCGTCCTACGGTTCTACCGTCTATTTTCGATGAGACAACTTTATAGTGACTTTTAGAAAATTACAGTTCACTTTTATTTTGCTCCTTCCCAAGATGCATTTTTGTCAGAATCCGAATTCCTTCGTTATATTTATTAAAAGTATGACTCTCTCATATTAATTACTAGCTGACCCGCGCAACTTCGTCTGCGTCACAATTTTCATTACTGCTCCGCTCCTATTGGTCTTAGAGTGACGATATATAGCCTACAGCCTTCCTCGATAAATGGGCTATCTAACATTGAAAGCATTTTTCAAATCGGACCACTAGTTCCTGAGATTAGCACGTTCAAGCAAGCAAACAAACAAACACTTCAGCTTTATATATTAGTATAGATAAGATACATCAGATCTGTTAAAAGCTCACCCAACAATGAACTGCACTAAACCGAGACGCTAAACACTTAACGCCAGCAAAATCCGGAAATCATGCCCTAAATTCCATTTCATCTCCCAAAATCAACAAATTTACTACACTCCAAAAATCCCTTTCAAGAAGCATTTCCTTGTTCCCGGCATTTCATCACAGAATAACTGGCACTGTTACAGACGCCGACTTCCTATATTTCATCGGTGTGCAACCCGTAGATGCTTCGCGTTAAAATTAGCCCTGCGATAGAAAACGCAGATTTATTATGTATGGTGTGTCAATTAGCTAGATGGTTGTCGTTGTTATCACACATCTTATGTTAGTAGTTGTGTTTTGTTCGTTTGTTAGCACCTTTGTTAGATATAATGAGTAGCTGTGTCTTTAGGATAAGTTAACACTGGTTTTACAGCGTTTTCAGATTATCTCGGTCTTTCTTGCCCTAGGAATGGCTAAGAAAAACAAAACGTAAAATTAGACAGCATATGTCATTGAACTGAAATTCCGGCTTGAGCGAGAACCCGATCTATAGGATTAACTCAGACTGGTACATCCAATTCTCGAGGGAATTAGCTAGAGAGAATTTTGCATTCTATCACAATCGTGGATTTACATGACCTATTCGATTTTCAGGGAAGTGAAATTTTGGCAGTATAAAATGTAAATGATGCCATTTTTATAGTAGCTTATGATAGAGACTATGATATACTGAGGCATATCTAGCACTGCTTCCTTTTTGTTAGCATATTCTTACTCTTGCGCGAAGGTTTCCCTTAATTCTTTCTATCTTTCGCGAGGCCCTCGCTTCTGTCTCTCAGCTTTGGCAAAATTTAATCGTCCTACCACCTCTATCGTGGTATACAAAATTGGTTACAGAACAATATTCAGCTGCTATTACAAGATGATTAGGCCATTTCAACAGATATAATACTCGTAGACGGATAATGCGTTGAAGTCCGTTCGTACAGCACTTTCTAGACAATTAGGTAGAGCTTAAAGTTGCATAACTTGAGTGAAGTTATTAGCGGGTAAGTGTTACCGCATGAGTAGATATTCCAAGAGACGGTCCTCGGATATTTCAGAATTATAGTAGTCCTAAAACATCTACTTTCTATCGATCTATCTATCAGGATTTGGTTTCCGCACTTAGTCCTGATGTTGGACCATTCTGCGTGAACCGTCACCCCAACCAGCCAACCTCCCTCCAGAAACAGATCAGCTAGTCTATTCTGTAAAAAACTATGTCGATATCGAGCTTCAACTGTGTGACAAAGCTTACAAAGTGCGCTTTAATACACACAACATAAAGGTCTTATGTTTATACGAATTTGTTACTCAACTCGGATTCCGCTGTCGAGACACGAAAATGTTCTTACAGAATAGACTACAGTTTTCCTAGTGCGTTCAAGATATCTGTGAGTAAATTTGGTGTCCCAATTGTTAAACCTCCACATTATAATCACCCACTGTACTGCTACCATACACCGCATTTCTGCAGTTAAGTTAAAGGTTTACTTATGCATGTTGTGCCTATGATTCTGTCACCAGGCACAAATCCTGAATTTGAACTGTCACTGAGATAGTCGTATTAATCAAAATGGCATGTGTATAATTTTCATTAGTCATTACTTTTCTGTTCTTATTCTTTTGGAGTTGGGCTTGCTTGTCTTCTTCTTCTTCTATGTTTACATCAGTGTCAGGCGCTTTCTCAGTATTCATTCCTCTTGCAGCTATTTCATTTTTCACACAATCCATTTCCACCGTTACTTTATTTTTTTTACTTCTAGACACTCGTTATAACTATGTGCATGCATTGTATGAAGCTTGCGCTTTGTTGGATACCTTTTCTTGTTCCGTTAATAAGTTAACAATCATTTTGTACACTAGGGCTGCAAATTATTTAGGTTTCTCTTCACGGTTAAAACCTACAATTAATGTTTTTTGTCTGATGGATTCCCTGGTATCTTGAAGCCCTATCCAGGAACACGTTTGGGGTTAAATTTCAAAAAATGTAAAGTGATATGGTCAAAAATTTTACCAGGTGCCAGGGCAAGCAGGTGCATTAAAAATATGGCTTCCATGGTAACGAGACGCCTAACAATAACCTCAAGACACCCTTTTTGGTATATTTAACGGGCAGTGCAAGGTCAAACAATGTATGATAATGTTTTATTCATTATATCGCAATTAAACGCGTGGGTGAATGAAAAAGTATGACTTGTTAAATCAACTTTGTTACATGTATCAAGTTTTATGAATTTGTTTATGTGGTTACGCCTTTTATGGCTTTCGACTTTGTAACTTACAACACAACTGCGTTATTAAGTGAAAAAGTCGCAATCTAAGCAAATATTGTAAAGAGATAAGTAAGTACATTGTTGTTATTCCACCAATTCTCACTGGGCGTTTCGAAACGTCTTTTTTATAATGCGCAAACGTCTTTTATAATGGCATTCTTCATCCATCCCAAACCCAGTGCCAGTGCGGAGCCCCTTCACAGGACATGCATCACCTTCTCAATTGCCCGTCATGCACAACTACCTGCACCATCCAAGATTTGAACGAGGCCAATGATAGAGCTGGATGCTCAATACTGGTCAGATAAAATTTAGTAAGAGTCAATCGACACGAAAAGAAGAAGTAGAATCCGCACAGCAAAGGAGTGGAACTCTCTACTGCGTCTGTTTTTCCGACTGCATTCAACCCTAATCTCTTCAAAGTTAGAATGAACAGTTTTCTTCTGGGTAAGCTCACTCCATCGTCGACTCTGTCTCTGTCACCTCTGACCTAGACTAGAGTCAAGAGCAACCCATCTCAAATAAAAAAAAAAGTAAATTTTTATATTTGGAAGTTCTGTTCAATTTTACAAAAATCTATCACCTATAAAAAACTGAGAGCTAAAAGGCTAACTTGTATGATCCCGAAAAATTTGCACGGTCTCTGTGGAGCATCTAAGCCCCTTTGGTTTAAAAGAAACCGTGGGTACACGTACACTAACGAATCTTTAACTGCAGTACCTAAGCATACAATGTGACACATCGAGCTGTTCAATAAGTTTAGTTATAAAGCGTTGCCTTGTTCACTCATATCTATGTGATCCCTTACGAAACATCAATGTGCCATATTTATTTACACCCTGTCGTGCCTGGATACATGTAAGGCTAGTTTCACAGCTGTCCGGGAGACCCGTACGGGCCATCCGTAAACGGGAGACCCCTGTGAAACAATGTTCTAGCGTCTCACGTGTGTCTCAGTTCCGGAAGCCCGAATAGGCGGCCCGTACGGGTCAAACCAGCCTATGTAACTCCAAAACAATAGACAAATGCAAAAAAATCGCACGTAGCGATTAAAATAAATCGGACCGGCGCGTGCGCATGCTATGTCCGTTACGTTATGCTTACGTCACAGCGATCTAAAATACTCGGCGTGTTTACACATACGATAGCGCGGCCTCGCTCGGGGTCAAGCCGAATGTTTTAATTGAATGCTACGATAGATTGGGTGATACGATTTTTATAGCAGATTTTGAATTTTGACGTTTGATTGGGTATTTAAATTTTGTGGTTGGTAGTGTCGGTTACATGAATTTTTCTACAAGGTTTACATCTCGCTAACTCGTCATAACTTTTAGCATAAGCATTAATTTTGAATTATGAAATTCGTGTAAGGATACCTTGAGCAGACACCCGTGTATCCCAATAACTATCACATCTTTTTGGGACATTAGTCATTTCGTCGCTTATGTCTGGTATAAGTGTTGATAGGAAGATACTTATCTACCAAAAACAGCTATTAAATTGATTAACTAAAAAACTTAAATAGTCATTCATAGCGCTGATCTGAGTGTAATGTCCATTCCACAGATGATTGGCTAACGAAACCATTAGTCAGTAACGACATATTTTTGCTGTGTGAGCCAACAGGTCAGATGTCAGATTCGAGCCGTACTTGAGAGAAAGTTAAAGCATTCTCTTACTTCATAACTAAGGTTATTGGTAAGCAAGCGATGAATATGAAAAGCTTTAATTTCAATTTCAATTTCAATCTGACTCTGACTCTGATCTGGCTTTGTTGACTGAAACTTTGTTTGTTTCTCGGACATATGAGATTCTTTAATATCTCGTGGCGAAATAATAACTGCCGACAGGTCGATCGAGGTTAAGCAACTCTTGCAAAGATCGGTCCACGGGTGGGTAACCATTTTAACATACCCCGAGTCATTCCTGACTCGGAAAGCACGTTGAGCTGTTGGTTGCCATTTCTACATCGTTGACAGTAGTAAGGGGTTGTCAAAAGTCCAAAACACACACTCACCTACCCGTATTGCCAAAAGTATCGTGTTAGAGCCGGTAACTGGGTTGTGGGAGTCAGCTAGGCAGTCGCACCATGTCAAATACTGGGTAAAGGATCCAGAAGATGAGACCTTCTATGGATAATAGTAAGGCATTGATGTTTTCAAGAAACTCAGTTACACTCACTTTAACGAAGGATTCAAAGGAAGGTACAAGGAAGTATCAACAAAACTTATGGGTGACCAAGAACACAGAATATTAAGAAATCAAGCATGACGATAAATAACTTATAGGAGACGTCATAGTTTCTTCATATATAAATGATTTACTTTTAAACTTAATAAGCTAGGCAGTAGGCATGCGAAGGCCAGTGACTTAATGTAGTTTATAAGTTATTGGTACCAGTTTTGGCAAATACCTTCCTACATGATCTGGACCACACAAGGTAGAACTCGTTAATATTAATCGAGCTTTTTAGTCCAATATTTAGAATTTTAATTAGATAACTTACGGATGAATGGATTCTGATGCCAGACATGGAGTTTTAAAACAAAATTATCTTTTACCCGCGACTTCGTACGCGCATAACCCGTTTTTTCACAATCTCGTAGGAATTTCGGGAAAATCTCTCTTAGTGCTCCCCTTCTACGGAGTGTAGGGAAGCTACATGCCAAATTTCAGCTTTCTTCGACTAGCAATTTCGGCTGTGCGTTGTCTGTCAGTCACGCACTAACTCAGTAACGGAAGACTTTAATATATCAGGATTGAGCTCTGTGTAACTAACTCACTTAGATGTCCATCATTATGAGTTTTAACTATTAATTGTCGCTTTATCAATAGAAGCATAATATTCCCTCTTTTCACCTCGATTAGCATCTTACCCAGTATTTATCAAAGTAGGACAATTATCACTCTACGCGAGATGCTAGCAAACTAAGATACCACTATCCACTTAGATACTACAGCTGATTGGGGGTCATAAAAAATAATTGCTATCTGCAGTAACATTGAAGAAAGTTACGAGTAAACAACTCTTGCAGCCAATTATAGTCGCCATGTTGTTCACGACAAGGGAACTCGTATTAAGTCACATCTGATCTCACTTGGTAGTTATAAACGATGACAGAAGGATAGAGTTACAAGGATGGAAAGAAGCTGGCAATGCTCTCCACACTAAATAAAGTCTTCATATCCCAGTGTTGCGTGTGTACTCTGCAACTGTAGACGCTGCAATGAAGCAGATAACAACAGAAAAGATATAGTCTATACAGACATAACAGCAAAAAACAAAAAGTTACAGAGGAATAGAAAAGAAAATCAAATAAGATGGCCGCTGAGCGTGAACCAACTCATATCAAAACTTTAGAGTAAACGGATCAGGCAAAATCGGACTCGAAAATCATCTGCATGGAAAATTCACTGCAAGTGCACAAAGGACAAGCTACGCTTGAATAAGACGAAAAAAGGTGGATGAGAAAAAGAGGAGTCTATAGCAGTGGCAGAACTAAACAATAATGACAATGAAGATCCTTCAGATATACCTAAAACAGAAACAGTACCAATAACTCAAACATACTCTTGCGCAGCCGCTAAATAATTTCACAATATGCACACAGTCGGGCCTATATCAACACTTATTACTTCTTTGTACTCACAGTTTTATAGGAGAGCTTATGAAACACCAATTATGAAGATAGGTGTTAATTAACTTATGTATTGCTTGTGATACCATAGGGTAGTGAAATTCTAGAAGGCATAGAATAGCATTATATTTTTTTTATCAACCTACATTTTCCCGTGTTTTGGCAAAGGTAGAGAGAGCGCCTTCCACTCTCTCCACGCGCTAGTGTTTTTAGGCTTTCCTCGGTGTGATCATCATTTTCTAAAAGAAAACTTTTGAAGTGAAGGACGTTAAGCTGATAATGGTTCCTGCTTTGATCTGTAGATTGTTGACATTCGTTATGAGTAGTCAGAAGTCCGAAAGTCTAACAATCAGTCTTACCAATGCGTATCGTGTTACCCAGTTAGTGGGTGGTGGAGATGAGTCGGTCCATGTAAAAAACTGGTATTCAGCTGCATCCAACACGGCTGAAAGCTGACTCGAACATAGTTTGGGAAAAGGTCAGGCAGGTTGTGTTGAAGAATAATAAAAAACATAGCCTACTTTGAAGTTGGGACAGACCTCTCATTCATCTATATACAGCTGGTAAAACGACCCTTAATGTTTCTAAGAAATGTTTTATTCTCAAATTTATCGCTTGTGCTTAATGTATCTTCTGTGCTTCTGTACTCTATGGCAACTATACCTACCGTTTTCATTCAGAGAGCCTTTGTAATCTCATGTTATGAAAGGAAAATCGATAAGTGGTCATTGTTGATTTTATCAGTATGGTCGATAAGATTTTCATTCAAGTTTCTTACCGGGACTGAATTATTACAGGGAGTAATTAGATCTGTTTTATTTTAGCATGTGTGAAACAGTCGGGAAGAAGTCGATGAATGAAGCTTGACGAGTCCTGCTGAGGGTCCAGACAAGTATCGTTCTGGCAGCGGTAGCGTGGCAAAAGCGTTGTCAAAACATCAACTGTCTGAAAAACGTCAAGATTGATAAACGCTGTCGAAATGTTACGTGATCAATCTCTTGTATTTAAGCATTTTGACAGTTGCATTCTCTAATAGAATGGCACTTTGTCTAGAGCCTCTGAAGAAACGATTCAACTATCTTAAATCCAGCAACGAAATTAATCAGAAATAAACTACACAAGAATAAGAAAAGAAAACCACTAACCAAGGCAATGGATTTACATTTAAACAAATACCACAGAGGTCCAACCAAAGGTTTATGTACCCACAATTACATCATACATCATTTTAGAATTCCAAAGTGACGCAATTCATTGCCTAGACACAACAATACAGCGATAACAGTCAAAGAATCAACAAGTACCAACAACGTGCAATGCAAGGACTAGCGAAAACATCCATTTTAGGTCATAACGCATTGACAACAGACGTGGTTCAAAGTACCAAGGAAGATTGACAGGCTGGTCACGTAGTTTGTGTGGATGCAAGGGTAGAGCGGAAAGCGGATGAAGGAACTTCATGCTATCTGCATTGACAAGAAGTCTAGAGTGGCGAGTCAATCCCATAAGTTTTGAGCAAATGATTTTTCAAATATGCTAAACTAAAGCTCACTAAGGGCAAAGGTTTTCAAGAGTTACAACAATAGACTTGGGGACTTGAATGAATAGGTCAACCACATCATCCGTTAACCATTAAGGTAAAATAATTGTCAAACACAAGCGTACCAATAATACAAAAATGAAACTGAGATTGAACTAAACATCAACATTACGACCAATCTTTATTGACAGTTAGCTACTCGACCGACTGACAAACCGCGTCCCAAAAATTATGCCAAGTGAAAACCACAAGTGGCCTAAAAAGCCAAAACCGCTACATCTGATGCCTCACCCACCACCGGTAAAGGCAATACCGCCGTGACAAGCACATGACACGAGGACAATACTATGTTTGCACATAAAACACAACACATTTAAATTGCTAAGTGCCTACATGATAATATGGAGAAACGAGCCAAATATTGACTTCACGTTGCTGTTTTTGTAAATGGGCTTCCGTGTCCCCGACTGAGGTCAGGTTTCGGAGGCAGTTGGAGAATAGGTCTAGACGAGAGAAATTTTTGGGCTCCAAAATTGGTGGCTTAAGACAAAAGTAACATTCTATCAGTATTCTATCAGATTGACATCCGAATTTTTTGGGATTTATTACTTACTATTAAGTTTTGGAACGAAGTTCCTTATCGCGCGTTGCGAAAGGGGGCTAGACGTAAAAAATTAAGACCAAAAGTTGTAACGACACTTTTTGCTATAGTTGTAAGCCGTGCGGCGTGCGCGTGTTTGTCTGTCTCTCTCTCTCTCATAGAAAGCAAGCCAGTTATTTTGACAAGCCAATTATTACTAAAATTGAGCCTACTGATTAAGTTTATATTACATTATATTTGTTAATAATAAAAAAAATATTATTATAACTTAAAAAAAAAATATTACAATTACTTCACTAATTAATCGTTAGGAACTTCGTTCCATCCGGGTGTCCCTTGACACCTCTCAAGTTTTTTTGGAAATTAATACTCCTTTCAAACTGAATACAAAAGTTTATTAGACAAAGTTCTTTTAGCCTTTCCCTGTTATAGTTTTTTTCTCTTATAAGTGCTTCGTATAACAAACCCATCGAATGGAATACGATAAATCATTCACAGCCATTACTAGTACATTATTCATTATGGAAGTAACTTCCGCAAGTGATTGATAGCTTCTCATTTGGTTGACAGCATACGGAAGTTGGCCAATTACCTTAATCATGTTAAATCCCTATTTAGAAGAGACCTATGACCAAAAGTAGATGGAAACAATCAAGTCATTAACAATAATGACTCATTTGCATGATAGAGACAGAGTTAAGTGATAATATACTCGTATAATATAAGAGTTAGCCAATACGGATAAGAGGGAGTATACAAACTGACATTCTGTCTGCGATGGTCAAAAATTCCAAAATGTAATGTAACAAGCGCTATCGAAAAGTTACGATTGTCACTTTGTTCAGAGTCACCGATCTTAGGCAAATTCAGGTTGTTTGTTGCAGTAAGTCGATTCTTGACCCACCAAAAGGATAAATTGTAAAGGGCAAGTAGCATTAAAACTACATAAATAAAAGATAGAAATGTATTATGTGAAGAATTACATGAAAGAAAAGGGAGTAAATGATATCGTAACGGTTGACAGTGGAAAATGGAAGAAGAAAACGTAATGCGCCAATCTTAAGTAACATGGAACATGGGTAGAAAGATGATTATGATACACGATACAATATATATAAAAAATCTCAAGAAACACCTGAAGTTCCCGAAGCAGCAATAAGACAACACCTTGACTTCAGATCCTGTACATTAAGTCATATCAACCACTACAAGACTTGTTTAAGACAGTCTGTTTAATATTTTCGCAACATATTCAGCAGCATCTGTTGATCTTGAACAGTCAATCACGTAATAAATGGAGTTCATCTGTCTGTTCTCGTTTATCTCAAGTATTGTGTTAATGGTCTATTTAGTATTGAACTGACTGGTTAGCTTCGAAAGCTGTTATATTAGCCGCTATTGTCTGGTAAAGGTTAATTTTGTTTTCGTTCGGTGCAAGGTCGGTGTTGAATCTGGTTTAGCTGTGTGGTCCAGCAATGAGTTTGTCTTTTCTTTTTATGGATTGGATAGAATCAAGTTGTTGAATACTGATATGGTTACTATCATGAGTTTAAGATTTTTTTTTTAAATATTGAGTAAGTTGCTTGAATATCGTTACACATTTCTTTTTCTACATGTCTTTTATCATCTTTCTGCCCATTGTCCCATGTTACTTAGTGTCGGCACAACACCCTCTTTTTCCATTCTCCCCTGTCAAACGATTTCTTCTTTGTTTTTTGGGATTCAGTATCAAGCGAACAAACAAACGAAGACACTTACTGAGAAAACAAAAAGAGAGATTGTATCAAAGAAAAAAATCAAGTCATCAATCAGAACATATACTTAACCTTATTCACACCAGCGCAGACGCAGCTCCAACATATTCAAATTAAGGTCAATTCTCTATGATCTATCGCTAAATTAATTACCATGGCGATGACGTCACGGTGGCCATTTTGTGGGTCAATGTTGTGTAACAGACGTAAGTAACGTAATGTTTATGTGAATGTTTTGCGAAGGCACTGAGGGTAGGGTTGGCAGGCAGATTTAAATTGATTCGAATGAAGATAAGATTACTGGAAGACGCAGTGTGTGTGACGCCTTACAAGTTGGACCGAGGACCCGGTGAAGATCAGGGGAATGTGTTTTTGGGGGTAGGGACCTGTCTTTGCGAAGATCCTTGGGGGAAGTCCTTTGGATATCTATCGATAGAATTATTTGGCCACATTATCTCGGTCAAAATACGGCTCTATAGCAATAGCAGGCAGATCAGCAAATTACAGTTCAGAGGAAAACGTGCCAACAGATTGTAAAGTAAAGATAGACCACAGACATGTTGTTTATTAAGAAAATACGGAATAAAAATCATAATGATAATTGTGCTTTTGCTAATGAAGGCAGAACCAATGCTTTATAAAAAAAGCCAGGCAGGTAACAGAGATCTCTTGGTGATATAAAAAGCACTGTTAGCAGGGCTTCACTCGCCAACCCTACTCATAATGGAGTACAGTTGATGGCGAAGTTGATGTAGACAAACAAGCTTACGAAACTCACGCGCATACTTGAATGATACGCGTCATTATTAAGTGGGTAGTTCGTGTATTGAGGATTGTGATCTTAACTGGCGTTATGTTGCAGTTCAGAGATCCGGGTATTAAATAAGGTATTACATATAATTTTATTGCTATTGACCAAAGAAGAAAGAAGCCATGGAAAGAAAAGGGAGTCCGTAATAGCGTGACGATTCACGGAACATAATGGAGAAAAACAATGTTTTGCGTCGACTACAAGTAACATAAGACAAGGGAAGGAACGGAAGATGATGATGCTGTATTAGAAATGGCGAGAGAAACGATGGATGGACTACGTGAAAGATCAATACGTCTAGAAACGTGCTGACTTCTGAAAAGACGATAGAGAAGTAGAGAATGATCATTATCGAAAGATTGTTTTATACTGTAGATGACGGTTTAATTTCCGGAGGTACTGGCGAAAGTTGAAAGCTACTACGAGTTAGTTATCTGTTAGAATTCTATTAATAAGTAGTATATTATTTCATACCCCGTCCTAGTAGTATATTTTTTTTAGAAATTAATCAACTAGAGTTCGAAATCCCTTACTTCATTATCTTGATTACACGTAAAAAAATATTATCGCTGTAATTTCTAACCACCAAACCGATTAAATCCCTGCACAGCTTTTAAAGTTTCGACAAAAAAGTAGAGGCACATTCAAAGTAAAACCACACACCACACAAATCTAAAGCCATAACAAAATTGCCACAAATCAGATCAAACCCAACCACCTACGAAGATTCAGAAATATTAACAAAAACCACACGAAGTGAACTGCACACAGATTGAGCCCACATCCAACGGTCCATATTAAGAGAGCCGGTTCGCGGGTTTGAGTCTTACGAAAGGAAAAGAAAAAAGATAAACAAATGTGTAAACGTCTTTTATAATTATGCGCAAGTTTATAGTAGCTATTGATGAATAAGGAACTGTTGAACATCTTATGGTTACTAAGATTGCACATAAGGCTTTGTAATAGGTTATTTAAATCCTAACAGGAAAACAAGACATGAGAAAGACTGTAGTGGTGTATGCATCAATTAATGAACCAAAGCTTAGGCTTACAAACACTCATCATTGGATGGCCAACTGCTGAAGAAGAAGAGGACTAGCCGATTGTCAAAAGTCCTAAATGTATGAAAATTCTCATCACTTCGACGTCAAATATCCCAAACATTTAAGAGTTTTGAAATACATTGAAAGAATGACCTTCATTACCTAGAACCAAAGATAGCTTTGAAACAGTAGATGATGCGGAAAGTGATGATAGCCTTGCGAAAGGTCCTAAGATTTCTAATACAAAAACATTTGTGACGCACATTTTCCTCAACGATATTTTAAAACCAAGACCAAGTAAATTAATTCCAAGATCTGGCATAAGAAATACTCAATCTGTTTTTGCAATAGATTCCAAAGAAAGATTCATAAAGTGTATTCAAGCGTAACTTGTAAATAAAACAAAAGAGGCTTTACATAACGCGGTTGTAGTGTTGTTTTAGTATTTGGTCGTGGGTTCGATTCCCACCCAGGACAAATGTTTGTGTGATGAGCACGATCATTTGTTCTGTGTCTGGGTGTAATTTATCTATAATATTTATGTATTTAGAAATATATAAGTATGTTTATCAGTTGTCTAGTACCCATAACACAAGCTCTGCTTAGCTTGGGACTAGATGGCGTTGTGTGATAGTTGTGAAATATTATTATTATTATTTTTGTTTATACATTTATTGTTCTCGGCTAGTTGGGTAGCCGGCAAACGCTAATAGCACGGGCCTAAGCCAAGTGGTTATCAGCTGGGTTAAGATTTGAAGAGGGTAAGTTTAGGTGAGTAAGTTGGTGCGAGTTGTCTGGTTCACATTGTAAGAACTTCCTCACCAGTCTGCACGTATTTAGTATCACTGCCTTCTGCATCAGGTGGTAGGTACTAGAGGGCAGGTTCAGGGAAGTAAGGGACTGGTGAAGTTGTTTTGGTATTACTCCTGTTGTGGATAATACTATAGGGATTATTGTTACTTTTTGCAGATGCCAGAGTCGGGTTATCTCATCTTTTAATTCAATATACTTAGATAACTTTTCTGCAATAGTGCTTTGTATGTTGTGTGTGTTTGGTATAGCTATGTCAATGAGGTATCCAGTTTTGTTTGTTTTATTTATTAATGTGATGTCTGGTCTATTGAAGTGGACGGTTCGGTCAGTAAAAAGCGCCCGATCAAAATATAATTTTGCTGACGGGTTTTCTAGCACGGTTTCAGGAATGTATTTGTAGTATTATTATTATTTTTTATAAGTGACCGTATTGACATTTCATCAGTCTAGTCTATGCAAGTATGACGAGGTTATGAAATTGGGCAGTATTTTTTTGTAATATTTATCATTGTAGGTACCAAAACTAAATCTCTTTACTTACTGTTTTATTTAATAGAGTCAAATTTAAATCGATGAAGTGTGAAGATTTTCTGGCCCTAGACACTGACATGCTTTGAGCGAGTCTTAAATGATTTGGATTAACCCCTTGACACTTCGAAAGCCCATGTCGATTCCATTTATTTTGGATTTTCAGTTAATCGCTAACGGTGATGCAATGTTAATAGAATGTCTAGGTCCAGTCGTATTGCTTTTTTAGTAAAACCTTATTGATAGCATGGTCCTTAACTTAACTGGATTGGTTATTTCGAGACTCAATCTCGAGAAGGGTTCTAAGCATTCATCTATGTTTGACATGACATGTCTAATCCAAAATGTAAAATCCAAACAAATCATTAAAATTAGCAAAATTGTAACAGGACTAATTAAGCGTCTTGAAAATTGGCGCTTCGAAAGTCTAGTACTAAACAGGCTTCTCGAAATCGCCAGTAATCCCGGTTATACAACCAACAGGTCAGAGACCTCGTAAATTACATTTAGTACTCATAAAACAACTGTTAAGAAAGTAATTAGGCGCTACGGAGATACAAAGTCAGTTTATGAGGAGCCTCGTGGTACGGTTAATGGGTTTGCTGGCCTAAATGGTGGATGTTTGGGGCTGGTGGAATTCACGGCCTTGTGAGGTTTGTATCTACTTAGGCTAGTATAGCTGAACGTGGCTTACACGTTCCGCCTTTGCCTTTCTGTAAGCCGTTATTATCCAGAGAAAGGTTTACTTTCCGTACAAGGGACATGAAGGTATGCTGGAAGAGATTTCTTTTGAAATAAGCATTACCTTTGTACCTGTTTTTCTGTTTCCTTCTTTTTATCTTTCTATGTAATGTGTGTACATAAATTGTTAAATAAATGAATATGCTTGATGACCTTTCGATCCGACTAAGCCCACAGTAAAAGGTTTATTTTTAGCCAATGTGTCAACAATTGTTTCTTTCCAAATAATTACAGACAGTTTTAAATATCGACTAGTCCAATAAGATTTATCCAATCCGTTCAATAAACAGTGGATTACAATGATGAAAATTCTGGCCAAGCTCTGAAGAATAGCAAGGATAAAGTTTCCACAGAATGCACAAGAAGTCGTAACTCGTTTTATTGGCACATCCGAGTCATCAGGGTGTTGACGCCGGACCTTGAAATTGGGGATACTGCACCTAATGAGGAATATCCTGTTGCTGTTGTGGCAACTAACTAGTTAAGTATGTGTATTTTCTGGGATCAGCTGTAACAAGTATGAGGTCAAGGTAAATTCACTTTGAAATGAGCGGAAAAGATCTCTGTAAGTCCTGATGGACGTTACGCTTCTTGAAGTCTCACGCGACATAGTTCTTACGTGCTATGCAAAAAGCAACTGTTAACACAGATATTTTATTTGTGGTCTTGTAGATCCACAGTGCCTTGTTGAAGCACAAATAGCCATAGCATAATGTATAAAATCAAGCAAAAGTAAAACCAAAAGAACGTCTAAAAAAATACATTACCCAAAGTCGATTTGCTTACACGAAAATCAAAGACGCAGAACCGGATATATTAAACCCCAACTAAGAAGCAGGTTACACCCAACTATTAATCACGTTACGCTAATTTAATTTAACAAACAACGTAGACATTGCTTTCATTTCTAAAACTCCTACCAGGCTTAATACAGACCACCCAGTAGCCCACTCTAATCCAGCGAACAACTATTCTTCATTAACGACCACAATATTTGCTTTCTCACTAGGTCATTGCATCTGTAAACATTACGGAACACGAATGTAGGTAAAACACATAGTATGTCAACTTTATCAGCAGTTCAAATGATCTTATCCGTTTTACAGTAATCCTACGTCAAAGTGAGGAGATAACAGATTTATGATGGAAGATTCATGAAGTTACTACACGATTTTATGATGGAGATGTTTGAAAGCAATGATGAAAATAAGACCGTGTGTTGTAGACAATAGTCTGAATAAGGGCAAATTATTTAAAGCTCTAGATAATAAAATAAGGTTTAAGAATGATACGATGATTGGAGAAGTTATTTATTTGAAGATCAAAGAAGTAAAAGGGAACATACAATGATGAAAGAACATTCAAACATAGTTTTAATTAGTTAAGTAACGAGTTAGTAAATTAGAGTGATTCATAACTTTCAAAGGAATTACCGCGACAGATTTCGGCAACATTACTTGTAGAAGTTTTCTTTAGAATACAGACTGAAGCCAGATTAACGCTTGAAACTGACACTAGACTAAATAACGTTCAAAATCATGAATGGAAAGAACAACTCCAGTGCAGACGCTCTACAAACATAATATGTCATTGTTATACGACCTTGAGTTGAGGTACGGTAGCGGTGGTAAACTCGGCTAACTCTCCATGCAAATCATTTGAGTAGATAGCTTTGATATTCACGATCTCTTTATCTTTACTTGCGATAAAATTGTAGTAAACACGAATGTTAAAAGTATATTGACGTTTTCTTTACTAATTTACCACAGCTTTGCCTATTATAACTCTTTGATAAAATCTAGAGTTGATGGCTTAGCGAGAGATAGTCTTGCAATCAAATTGCTGGCCTACTATAGAAAATTTATAGCTTCAAAATTTTGGGATCAGTTGCGGCCTTCAGCGATAAGACATCCATTAACTATAGTAACAGCAGTTTTCTGAAATATTTGTGTTAAACATTATTTTGGTCCGCAAAAAAATGATATTCTATCTACCTATCATTTGGACAGTTAACATTCTGTAATACAGAAATGACAAAAGCATTTTTGGCACTAAAAGTACTATTCAAAGGCGAAATAAAGAAAACAGTCCATGATATAATTTGATGAAGGTAGATCGAGTTCGTCAGTTGAACAATGTTCTAAATATCGCCGAGTCATTGTATTCAATGATGTCGGGTGGTGTAAGTGATGAGATTGTCACGACGTTATCTTGTTTACTTCTTCATGCTTAGACCAGGATGTTCTGGGATTTATAGCTCTTCAAAATCGGAATAACATTTTGCTAGATGGGAGTGGCAACTGAGATAAAAACTTATATTATTGGGATACGCGAAAAGATAATGATAATATTGCTAGACTAGAAATCAAGAACTGTTTTGCAAGGTGTATTTTAGACGAACTCGACTAGGTAAAGAGACCGAATTTTTAGATTCTAGCCAGAATTGCAGGCCTCGGTTAAATGTCCACGGTGCATAAGTAAATTTAATTTGCGGAACTCTACGGACCAAATGACGAAAGCATCTCAGGAAGTCAACATTCGCTTCTGGCGAAGCTTGAAGTAGAGAAGAAGAAAGAAAACTTTATTTGCAACACTGTTCAATTAAAATATTAAACAACAAAGAAAAATGTCGCAGGATATCTTTAAGTGGGGACGAAATCCAACAAGCAGAATGAAATCAACTATCTCTTAACTTAACCCATACCTTCGTCACGTACATTAGAAAGTACTGACGATCACAATATGGTCAATTTAGTCAATTTATACATTATACATGCGTTGCGTTGTAATATTGATACAATCGAGCCGTTAGATGTGCGTGATGGGGTACTTAAAATTGTATGTACTTGTGCGGTTTGTTGTTTTCTTTTTCGGATAATTTGGAGAAGATAGTGTTAATAACGGCAGGTTGGGTGAACTTATTTATTTTATGATGGCACTTAGCGGTTTGGCACATCATTCTGGCCCTCTATATTCCAAATTATATTTGTGGTCGGTGAAGTATGCCTTCTTCTTCCATACATCTATATGCAAAGTCATCTCAACAGTCACCTCCCTTGTAATCATTTTATCTTTCACATATTTCATCCGTAGTTCCTTTGGGCTCTCCTTTCCTTTTATAATTCTACAAAATCTATCCATCTTTTCTTTGGCCTCTTTCTCCCTCTCCACCCATCGATATTTCTTATGCAGCATTCGTTTCAGATTGTTGGTAGAAAATCCTATTTGTCGAAATATTACATGACGGTATTCGTCTAATAATAACTTCCGAATATATTCCACAAAACATACAACAGAATAGTTTTATTTTATGTTTGTTACCTGACTACCAGACTATAAAAGTCGTCTACCCCTTATGAAGACACCTGATGACATCTAAATCTCCACACTCAAAGTCCAAACATATCGGGTATCGGAAAAGAATTCGATTGCACTGCAATTCGATTCTTCGAATCGACTCCTGTACAGATTGTTTATGTTAGCATACCAGCCAAGATGTTCTAGGAAACTGTTCGCTCGATCGTATAAGTTTTATAACACTGACATGTTTTAGATTTTAAACCTGAATTGCTTTTATGGATTTTGTGTCGGTCACTGGAAATTATGGCGGAAATACGAGGGCATGAGTTTATGAAGACACAGCCCAATTGCTCTAAACCTCAGCATGGAGAAGGATGATAATGGGAAATCTCGAGAGATATTTTATGAGAGTCAGAGCGTGCAATGTCCAATCGTCCAGCAAAAGACGCCTACAGGTTGGTAGTGTCAAAGTCACCCCTGGTCAATTTTTAAAGCATACCCATTGCCTAGCAATAGTGGCAAATTTTGAGTTTATGCATGAGTAAGAATTTTCAGAATGGAAAAAAATCCAAACCAACAACTGCATGCAGCATGACAATGACAAGTGAATATTGAAGAAAAGAACTTGACTCATAATATCACAGAACCCATAGCAATTGTTCTTGTCAACTGTTCTGCGTATATCTTCAGGGATGATAAAGAACAGACATGACACATTGCACATGTAGTCAAACTGTCTCTGGGGAATTCTAGTCAAAGCAAACTTCCTCGATGTGTGCTGAATTATATCACGATCCAGATTTGTCCGTATAAACAGATGACTAAGAAACATACGCAAGCGTATGAGATTAGAATATTAATTAAGATATCGCTAGCTAGATGATGTATGGCCGTTTTGACCTTACAAGGTGATCAAAGACTGCCGACTTGTTTTCCATTATAAGTAGATAAATAAGGAAGAACCGGAAAGAATGGTAGAAGAAAGGAGAGGCCTTTACCTAGCAATTTTTCCAGGTTGAATGATGAACTTATTGTCAATTTTAGAATGAGCAGAAGTATTTTTTTTATGTTTCATCACAAAAGACATTAATTGGAGCAAGAATTGTAATTTATTTGCTTTACTCATTCTGCTAAACAAAACTGGGACATTACTTCCTATCAGAAATAGTAAACTGTAGTCAAGAAATCTAAATTATTAAACAGTTTTCCAGGAATTATTGCTAAACAATCACGCTTCGTATAAACGAAGCTATAAATAATTTAGATTAACGAGCAATAATCATAAAATAGCAAGGAATTCAGATTTAACACTAGTCCATTGGAATTTAGTTTGGCTTAGGAATTTATTGATAACGACTATTATAGTAGGGCCACTGTTGTCAATAGTGTTGTTGAGTTATTCTCGGGGGGTTAACCCGAAACTATTTTAGTTAGTTCTCAGGTACGTAATGACACACAAATAACAAAGACAAAGATGACAAAGACTTGACAGCAAAAATCCAGGCTTTACCCAATTCTGACTTTTAACCAACTTAAGAAGTAAGTTATAGAATTACGACATTAGACCTCTTGTTAGGTATCTGTCTGATAGTCAGTAAGTAAGATTTTCTACTTCCAGTACCTGACTCCGATGAAGACAAAACACAAATTGCACCATCCATTAAGTCAGAATCAGAACTATACGGAAATCTTTAAAATTATAAAGATGCTTATGAGCCAAATGTAGTACCACCACTTTTTACACGTTACATTAAACCAAATACATATTAATAGAAACAAAACGCTACATTTTCGTACTTGAATCTGTAACCGGTTTTTTCCACTCAACGAAATACAGAGAACTATCGTTATCTAAGAAGGCACAACGAAGTTATTATCTGCAAAATTGTAGCTGTTCATGCTTTGGTAATACCAACTCTAACGTTGAAATCACAAGGTTTGGAATGTAAAGGATTTGCCTCATAGACAGTAAGTGTACTCTTTGGAAGACTGACAGTTATACAGATAAGTTAAAGTAGTCTTAATTGAAACAAAAGTAGTGTTTATTTATGAAATACCAGTGTTACTAGCTGTCTGTTTAGTTAAGGAGTTTGTAATGAGGATCTATGATATTGGTTGGCTCCCAGTTACTGTTCTCTAATAAAATCATAGCCCTTCCCTTTGGATTTAAACCAGTGGGTTTAGCTCTAAGAAGTTCTATCTTTCCTAGTACTTCATTCCTTTTTCCTTGTTTCCTAGGTTCATGTCTTAGTTTAAAACTATCATTCGTTCCTAAAAAAAATGACGCTGAGGATCGCATTTTTCGTTCAAATATTGACAACATTTGGCACTTCCTTCAAATTTTGTCTATCAACTACTGTTTGATTGAAGTCAAAAACCTCCTCAAGTAGAGGTAGGTAACTACCATGTATCATCAGTTGCTCAATTCATGTTGGGGTTTTCAAATCATGGTATTATATTAACTTCTAATCATACAACAATACTTCTGCAATATCTCCTACATTGCAATGTTAGTATTAAAAAGTGCGAGACATAACGAAAGTGAATTCGGTATCAAGAACAAGGAAAGTGTCTCAGTGATGATAATATCTTTGTGCATTGTTCTGATTCTGTCTCTGAAGTAGTATGGCGAGACTTTGACCGACATTAGTTAATTAAAGTGATTTAAAATGGCTATTCTTGCTTGATTGCTCATCAGAAGTGGAGATTGTTAGGAATACCAACTCCGCTCTTTCGTAAGGCAACTTTTTTTTTACTCTTGATAGGCATACGTTTGACCACAATCTCACCTGATGGTAAGCGATAATGCGGTCGAAGATGGAGCACGTTTGCCTATAAGCAACCTATTCACTCTTGTCTTAAAGACTCCCAGGTTGTAGCTATCTGGAAACACAGACTCTGGCAGGGAATTCCACTCCTTAGCTGTACGCACTTCTTAAGGTGATGAGAATCTTCCAGCATTCAAATTTACTTCAACTGGGATTGCAACAGTTGAAAGATGAACCCTTAAATTGGTCCTGACTGATCAGTCGGGACTTGATGAAATCGATTTGTTTTTGATGGGAGGCATTCTCTCAAGTGTCCTTGTGGGCAACCGCATTTTAATATTTTATTTAATGTCTTGGCAATCTACGATCGGGTAGAGTAAAACATTCGACTTCATGGAACACAAGTAATTACATTGTAAAAGAAATCTTCAACATCTGATTCTATGTAAATGCAATGCTAATCTAAGTACTCAGATTATACTTGGAAGAACATTATACTTGTTAATACAACAATGACGTACGTCTCTTGAAGTAGCTGTAATGTGGGCTTGTACCCAATTTTGTAGGGCTTGGCTATATTGACAATTTCTTTTTTTTTATTGGGATGGGTTTGCTCTAGTCTAGGTCAGAGGTGACAGAGAGAAAGTCTACGATGGAGGGAGTTTACCCAGAAGGACCCTGTTCACTCTAACTTTGAAAAGGTTAGTGTTGAATGCGTTCGGAAACACAGACGCGTCCATTTTTCTATAGAATCCTCATTTTTGGTAACCAGGACATGTGTGCTCTTTCAGGGTGGTCGCTGTTCCTTCTACTAGCGGAACTAACTAGAAATGGTATCTAGAAAGAATGGATCTAAACGTGTGTTGTTTGGCTCTGAGCCACGCGACACTTACGCTTTGGTATGTATGGACTCGTGTTGTGTCCACACTGCATTGCTGCTATGGTACTGAATACTGATACGTTTCCATTACTTACATACAATGTTACAGCTAAAATTATAAGAGAAATACTATCTAATCACAAAGGGTTATACTTGATGTAAAAAATAGATTAAAACCTTTTAACTGTTTAAACTATTCTGTCCATTTTACTGTTTTGAGAACCATCCTAAACCATGCCAAATAGAGGTATTTTTTAGCGAAGACAATTCCCGCCTGCAGTAAGACCCAACCCAGTTTTTTCAACTTAATTAGTTTATTCAATGCTTATTTTTCTCAGCATGAAAAAACGTGAACTTTGTATGTTTTGTAAGTAATTTACGAAAATAATGTAAACTTCTCGCCTTAGTCTTCCATTGTCATATTTTTCGAAATCACGTTCGAAATACGAAAAAATAATTGACCGTGGAGTTTCCTTTATACAGCCTGGGAAAAACTCGCATGATTCGATCCGGCCAGGTACTAGGCAGAATGGTTTCAGAATGGTCGTGCGATGCAATTATTAAAAAAAAAACAGCCGAGGCTATTGGTTGCGTGTACTTGTGACGTCATTTGTCATGATGGCGAGACTATTGCATCCACGACAAAAAGTTACCTTTGTGATACAACTCGCTCTTATTGTTACGGATGGTAGGTTATTGAAATATTCAATGATGAAGCGTTACAATAGCAATACTTACTGTTGCAACAGTTTAGATGTCCTAGTCTAGACAAAATGACATGCTAACAGCAGTAACGATTGTCGAGTCCAAATATGTTGGACCTATTCGCTGATAGGATTTTCATCTTAGCATACTGGGCACAAATTAAACAAAAATATAGATGAATTTGTAATTTAATCAAGGGTAGGTAACAAAAAAATTGCAGTCAATTGCAAAACTGGTCATAACTAAAATTAACAGTCGCACAACACAAGTGTGTCAGATGGCAGATAGTAAGGTATTGTTTTATTTTATCTCTTCTTTGCAAAATATTCACTTTGAAAATATAGTTTTAATTAGACATGAGATAAAATCTATTGTTTTGTAAATATATTAAGGTATCATAGAGCAAAGTGGAATTTAATGCAGTATAATAGAATCAGCAGCGGCGACCAACGCAACGGAAAAGCGCCGAGGCAATGAAGCTCGACGAGAGAGCGAGCAGAGAGAGAACTCTTAGACCCCACAACGAAATTAATAAAATAAGAACAGCGGAGAAGTATGAAGAAACATAACTTCAAATCCGTACCATTACAAGCAGGCCACAACAGAGCTAGGCCAATAAGCACAAAGGGACGTTTGACAACTGGGATTAGCCAAGCCAGTTGCCAAACAGTATTAAAATTTCCAGTAAATTTCATTTCATTTCAGGTCATGAATGGCAAAAGACAATATAATTCCCATAGTTTCGTTTCCCAACTTTGAAGTTCCTCTCTCAAAGGAACTACAAAACATCACACATGCTAATACATCCCGGTTCCAGTAACCAAAACATTTCAATTTACAAATGGTGGCCTAATTCCTCCAGCGTGTTTATAAAAACACCGGTTATCTAATTTGACTATGCATTTGGCAAGCGATGTTGTTCCATTACAGTTTAGCGTTACCTACACACCGATTGAAAGATGTTTTCAGTGCTGAAAATAGATTTCGAAGTAAAGAAATAACTATTGTTTATTTGTAGAAACATTCCGACGTCTAGTTGATTGATTATGCCAGGTTTCTGGCGAATTAATGCTAGACTTTTGGGCCAGTAAAAAAATAATCTAGCTAGATTATAAAAGCCATAGACCCGGGTCCGGACGAAAAATTACGAACTTTCATGCCCTAGGGTATGAATTTTAAAAACATACTCCTAGTGCTCCTTTGTATACAAAGAAAAGAATGTGCAAGAAGTCGAGCTTCTAAAACCAGGGGTTGGGCTGTTCGTTGGCTGTCAATAAATTAATGCATCTGAGATCTTTCTTTTGATCTTCCTCACTCGTATAGCCTTGCATCCACTCCTTCGTCCTGGCATGTCCCTGATAGTTTTTCTATAATCATCATTACAATTCTTTAACTTATCTCAGTGTTCAGGATCCACTTGAATTTAATGTTGCGTGTTTCTTCGAAAGAGGAACACGGATGGGTTTCAGTCAGTAAGAGTCTGACACTCCCTTCCTCTCCGCCCACAGCGGGAGGAATCAATTGATGATTTCTCATTATTAAAAAAAGGATCCACTTGACCAAGTTATAACAGTGTTTGAATCAAAATTCATAAAACTTCTTCCATTCCTACGCCTCTTTTTCGATCTCGAGCGCAAATCACTTGACCTTTTTAATTCTCTTATAATCTGTAACATTACTCAGCCCACTTAAGTACCCAATCGATATTATCTTAACTGGAAGATCGATCGCTAGCATTTAATTATCAAGTCACCGACTTTCGAAAAGCCAAAGTAATTCACTTGGTTTCACTTGAAAACAATAGAGCCCGGGTGTCAGGAATTTGGGGCACCCATCTTTAAAGACAATGACGATTTATTCATCGTTAAGCACTTACTTTGTTAATCAGTGATTTTCTTTGTTGTACAGTCTTGTGGAATAGACAAAGATGGATAGGTTGGCTTAAGAGGTAGAGGATGTTTTGCAATCAAAACTTACGAGCACTGACCTCACTTGTGCAAAAGTTTGGGTAGTTTAGTGTTTGGAAAATTGTTTGTCCTATCCTTAAGGCCTGTATACATGGCAATGACCTTGTGCATATAAACGGAGCTAACTACCCGCATTTTAATTTTTTTATAATAAAAATAATACAAGTTTTCAACAAGTAACAAAACCAAATCATTTTCGTTTGTATTGCAAAGCAGTAAATATATTTTTTTTACACTTTTGATGAAAAAATGAAGGAGTAAAATGGTTTCATCTCAACGATTTGGTGATTTTTTTTTCTTTTTATGTGATACCGCTAGATACATTCTGGCTAAACAAAATTACGTATGTAGATTACTAACAATTTTTTTCAGATATAATTTCTCTGTTAGTGCCGGCGAAAAGTTGCTTCATCTGCACGCTGTTTTTAAGCATTTCTCGAGAGAGCAGCAGCCTTAAGAAAATGAAAAGTCAGGTATCTATTAAATTACAAAGAATAGTAGTGCTATTGCCAACAGCAACTGTATGTCAATTTTTAGAGATAAAAGATTTTTCGTTTTTGACGTCTACGTTAACGCGATCGAGCATCTACGTAAAAAACTCGCACACAAGCCACAGATAGGCCCATAGCCATAAATCCAAGAAACCATTACAATTTTAAAAAACCTGAGTTTCAAGCAAGAAATATTCAAACTGATTCTCGATACCGCAACGGCAAACCTTGTCGAATTAAAAAAAGATGGCGAATTTTCGATATCTCATAATAACGTAGCGTCGCGCGTCGTACTGAGTTAAAAACAATGTTGACGTTAAGATATTTCGGCGTTACCGGCTTTTGTAAGGGTTATCAGTTGCCAAATGAACTTGTTTTTATGCGAAACAAGTATGATAAGTTCGGCAATGTTTTGCATAATTATGATGTTATTTTGTACAGCGTGTTGCTATCAGGCTTGTTGCTAAAGCACAAAGTCCTTTAGGACCAAACATATTGTATTATTATTTGATCCTTCGATATTTTCCACTGATGTTGTTCCCGCCTTTGTTCCAATTTATTTGCGGTCGATGCATGGTTTCTTCTTCAATACATCACAGTTTAGGTTGGGTTAGGTTACCTTTCGCACAATCCATTCATTGTTTATACTCTTCCTCTAGTCTAACGGTATTCTATAAATCATTGTGGAATTACCACTTTCCTTCCGACATGTTCTTTATTTCACCATTCCACATAGTTGTCTCTATTGAATTGTTGTACCTACATTTAATAAAACGTATATTCTTCTAGTTCGAAAAACATCAGCTTCTGTCACAAGTCCAGCCATATTTTGTATGCAGGAAGATTGATTCATAAAACACCCAGCAAGCACATAAACGCCTCTGTATTCAATTTCGCACAATAATACCAATGCCAGGTGTACCAATCTATTGCTGATGTATTTATTGACTATTGTAAGGTCTTTAAACCTACCACGGTCTTGGCATACGTAATACAATTGGTTGGCATTGCTTGTTATTCCTTGTAGCTACAGGGAAAATACAAACCCATAAAACCATGAATTCATGAGCACAATCAAATGCATTAAAAGGTAGTATTTTTTAAATTATATTAAAGATATCTTCGAAACGATTGTTAATGAAGACCTTGCGAAAGTCAACATCTAATGGCTACAAGCTATAGGTTTTTTTTAAAGATATAAAAAAATATTGCATGAGGCGATGAAGTGTAAAAGCCTAATTTCTATTGCTTTGGAAAAAATAACAAAAAAGAAACATACTGGTGCTAGATTCAAAACATTTAATGAACCTATCACTGTTCCACTTTCTTGAAACGAAGTAGTGATCAACGAAGCACTAGATGAGACACAAAATACCCCTTAAGGCAAAACAAGAACAGCTAGAACTTATAATAAAGATCCTCTTGCAACTTATCCATCATTACGTCAAGATAATGCCCCTGATCTTCCTCGGAAACCATCTTTGGCCAGTTTTAACTTTCTAACGCTTACTGCGGTTCCGACAAACCATATTAGCTATTAAAACTATTGTTTTAAGAGTGAGAGTGGCTTGTGGTGTGGGTTAAGACTACAGGGACTCGACTTATCTGCGTGCAGGCAATTATGCGATGACATCATTGCTCGTCTAGACTCTGCGGTTTGCAAGTTTCAATGTGTCCATGTATTTAGGGCTGCGAATAAGGAGATAGAGGCCTAAAGATCCTTGGGACTGTTTATGGGCAAAGTTCCACCTAATTGTTGAGTTTAGATAAGCCGAAAAGGAAAAATTTGGAAATAATAGCTAACGTTTAAGGAATGGAATGTGGATGATGTCAGTGAGCCATAATTTTGAAGTGTCTCAGACTATAAGTAAGATTTCAAGGTTTACCTTTGCCAGGGTTTTTAAGGATTGCTTGCTATGATGAGGAAAAATGACATTAGAAACAATTTAAACATGAAGATTACCACCATTTTCAACAGAGTGTTGAAGGTAAGATAGTGGTAATCTTCATGTTTTTGATGGTGGTGATTCTCTGGATACAGCTTCTATTGGAAAATTGAGATAAATCGAACATTCATGAAGAAACAAAGTAGGAAAACAAGCTAACAAAATGGGCTAACAAGATGGACAGAAGCACAATTTCTAAAGACCTAAAATCGACACCGATGAAGGCATGAAGGAAACCGCTAAAACAATTTGTTTAAACGCCATACCGTCTGAAAACGTGACTGGTTTAAATTCAAATGTATGCTAAACTACGCAAAATCTATATTGGTTGAATTCATTATTGCCTTTGCTTACAATTTATATGTTTCTCGTGGATATGGTTTTTCTAATGGAGTTTTTACATGTGTTAACTTAATGTGCGTTGGCATTGATTAATACCTACGTTTTAAAGAAGGTAACGTTGAGAAGATAATGCAGAACGTAAACTTTCGCGTTAATGTTAGTCGTGACTTGCATACGATTAGCAGAAATTGGCGGAGGATTAGATATTGCCAATAGAAAGGCCGCATTGATTGACAAAATGAACACCTTTAAAAGATTAGGCCTGATACAATATTGAATTTCCTGTTTATAAAAGTAATGGTAATGGACAAGGAAACTGATCATAATTATCTTAAAGTAGCTAAATACGCAGAGCCGGCAAGAATTACTTTCAATTAATTAGGTAGTCCTAAGTTCAAGGCAGTACTATCGGACTCATTTGATCTATGCTTGGATATGGAATCTCGCTCTTTGGGCAACCTAATCAGAAAACCGTATGCGGCCGCATACGGTTTTCTGATTAGGTTTTCAGATTTCTTTTCTGCCATCTCTTTTTCCTCTCAACGGCACATCTATCTTTAAGTATGTTGAAAGACGAGGAAACAATGACACAAGTCCCACATCATTCATCAATAAAAACGAGTCAACCAATAAAATCTTCACGAGTCCGTTGCGTTTTTCACACAACACTAATGGAACAGTGTCCAATTGAGACCGATTTGATATCTTAAACACGTGTGAAACTAGGCCGCCGCTGCAGGATGCGTTGGAACCCAATTCTGTTAATTATAGACTCGTGGCGGAGTAGGAAGATGAAGTGGGGAAGATCTTAGACTAGGAAATAGACGAGAATGGGGTACTTTTGGAATATTATGAACTTTTGGGTCCGTTTTGCCAAATACGTTTCCCCATTTTAGCACCGAAAAGAAAGAAAGAAAAACTGTTTATCCTGATAGAATAGACTCGCAAAATAAGTAGTAAATAAGTACAGTGATGATATAAATTAATACTCTAAACACCACTTTTTCTTTCCAGCTAAAACAATAGAAACTGGTGATGATTGGACGTTTTGGAGACTGTATTTTTTTCATTTCGACGTTCAAAAAGTGTCGATTCTCAGTCTTATTTGAACTTTTGATTTTCCATCGGTGTGAGTGAGGTTCGAAGTAAATTTTACAGAATACCACTAGAAATGTCCAGGTATTCTGGTCCGATAGTCAGTGGCTGACGATCCCTCTGAGGTTGAGACCTTACAAGGTGTGTCTGTTGATGTGTGAGTTTATTGCACCACTTCTTCCAAGCTAAAACACTAGGAAGTGTTCACATCGGACCACAAGACGAACGCGCCGGTACATGGTGAACATCCCACCCACACGCACAAAACGTTTTGGGAACACATTCATAGTGCGTACAGCTAAAGAGTGGAATTCCCAGCCGGAGTCTGTGTTTCCTGATAGCTACAACCTGGGAATCTTTAAGTCATGAGTGAATAGGTTACCGAGGTGCCCGTCGGGGCGTTTTTGGCGGACTGTCTTTTAGTTAGCACTGGAATTCAAAAAGGCTTTTGACTTTGACTTTTGAGGTAATCAAAACTCGTACTTAGAACGCAAAACGCTGACCGCATACAATATTTGTCTATTAACTTCTATCACTATATTATCATTTACTGTGGGATGATAAGTAACTTCACAACAAGTTGAAGATTTTCATCCAAGCCAGTACGTAAAGTAAATTATAAATAAACTAATCTTTTACATACGTTTAATATTCAATCGTTTAGCTATCGTATAAATAAATACTGGGTAATTAAAATATTTTACACATTGTATTTAAACGGCGTTTTACACAGTTAATTAAAGTTAATTGCCTTATTTTATTTAGTATTTTGATTTGAAATGGGGACATTAACATAACTGGGAATAGTGTTACATACATGTAGCCAATAATCTATTTAGGTAAAAGAATGGCACATTGTAGTTATTAGTGAAAAAGGTGGATGGAAATGCTTTCTTTCCTTAATTTTCCTTGATCGAGACTGTTAGAATAGAATAGAATACTCTTTATTATGTACACCATATAAGTTAGAGAAAAGATAGATGAAGAAAACATTACATAGGGTGACACAATGGGCGCTATCGCTAAAAGCGAAGTGAAGTTAGATTCTGCTTGCGAACATTGTCTTACTCGAGAAATTGGGAGGGAACAAGGACCGAGTAAGTTGATGCCACGTTTATTTTTCTGGCCCTTTGCTACTAGAATCTGACTAGAATCTTGAAGAACCTAACACCCGTGAAAACTTAAGCTTGGATTTGAGTTTCTGGAAGTACTGCTGTTTACGAAAACTGTTGTACTCATCCCAAAACACATTTATGTCACTTACTATATAATAGAATGTATCCCACATTTTATGTAGTCTACAAGTTGAATATTGCAAGGTAAACGTACAGCATCACATCATCATCATCATTAAAAACATTGGTTCTTCGAGCCGGATGAAAACCAAGACATGGCGCTAGTTTTCTAAGCTCTGATAGAAATCGAATCACTGAGTGTCATATAGGTTACTTTTAATCCCGAAATAACAACACACAAGTAGCTAGTATATTCAATAAAAAAACCAATGTCCGTTGTACTTTTTCCTCAACTAACTAACAATTAGCAATGCTAATCAGTGTCACGAACACGCTACGACATTCAAGTCGGAAACTAAAGAAAGTGACAGGTTGCATGTTTTTAATTTATAATTTGTTAGTTAGGTAGGACCTAGTAGTGCACGGCATATCCGGGGAGTTGGTAGGTTTAAATGCTTCTTTGAAGCTGTACGGAAAAGTGGCCCAAGACAAGATGACTACAGTTCGCATCACCGTTGTTTACCCCTCCGAAGTTAGGTTTTAGTGACGACCGCGCAGGTGTAATCGCGTAAATAAGTGTTACGTTCCTAGAATATTTTTTTGTTTATACGTATTATATTATAAATAAGTAACAAAGACTACCAGTAACAATAAAAATACCAAAAAGTAACACTACAAATACGTACACCACAAAAACACACAAAAAACAAATCAAATAGTAAGAAATAACCAAAATAATTAATTAAAAACAATAACAACGTGTAACACTTTTCGCATCAACAGTCGTATTGCATTGAGCAAGCGGGTCACACGTATGCATTGAACGTACACCAGCGAGTGAGATGCCATTACACCCGCCATCTTGCGCGAAAACGCGCATGCGCGACCTACCCGCACATGCGCTGTCATATGTTTTTTGTCAAATTCTCATGGAATTTCATGGTTAAATAATTGCAACAGCACGAGTAGATTTTAAAGGTTAAGCAACACTTACAGAGGTCGTTCCGTGGATGGGTGGCCATCCATTAAATACAGCGACTCTTCTAGGCTTGGGGAAGCACGGTAAGCCGTTGGTCTTACGGGAAATCAGAAGCCAGTTAATTTGACACCAGTCTTGCCAATGGACCCCAACCCCGTTACCTAGTTACTAGGTTCTAGAAGGTTAGCTAGCCAGTCGCTCGATGTAAAATACTGGTATCCAGTGCCTTCCGGGGGTCGGCTTCCAGCCCAAGCACAAGAGCTGGAAAGCCGACCCTCAATATAGTTGGGAAAAGGCTTGGTGGATTAATTGTACTTAAGCAATAGAAACTATGCAGAAAAACAAAGATCACTAACGAAATTGAAAATGAATCTTACTAGGTACTATATAAGGTAGGTTTTACAAATGCGAAAGTATAGATGTATGGATGGGCCTGGATAAATTTTGGTACAAAGACAAATTATAATCTTAATATTTTATCCCGGGAAAATGTTCCCTTGCGACAATTCCTGACATTCACGCAGGTGATGCCGCAGGAAGAAGCGAGTAGAAACTATGCAGAAAAGCAAAGTGCACTTATAGAATTAAAATGAATGGTTGTATAATCTTAGTTATACCGCGGTACTCATGTAGAAAGCAGTATTTGTTCGTACCCTAAGGACAAACTTATAAATGTCGTGTTTTCATGACATGGCTGGTGTATAGTGCTATTAAAATGAATACTTCGTTTGTAGGGTTATTTAATTACAGTTGTAAGTCATTATTTCATTAATCTACACTTAATTTTGGTTACATTGTTTGTTTGTTTAATAATGTTTGTAAAAGTTAATCTCCAAAACTACTTATATGTTTCTAAATAATTTAAAAACTGGCCAAGTGCGAGTCGGACTCGCGTGCAAAGGGTTCCGAACGAGTTTATTTTTTTTAACATGTTATTTTAACACTACAGACTTCTAATAAGATTTCTGCAATGTTTAGGTAAAGATCTATTATCTCCATTTTTTCAAAATTTTAGGCTCAGTAGTTTCGGAGATAAGGGGTCATTTTTCGTCTAATTTCTTGAATAACTTCAAAACCATTTATTATAATATAATTAAAACCCTCACAGTAAGCTCTTTTATTTGATATGTCACACGATATTGTTCAAAAAACTTTTTATTAATTTTCTGGTTAAACCCCCAGAAGTGACCCCCATACTAAAAATTTAATGATTTACGTAACGCGTCCGTGTTTGGGTCATATATGTGTACCAAATTTCAACAGAATCGGTCTAGTGGATCCCGAGAAAACTGGCTGTGACAGACGGACGGACAGACAGACAGACAGACAGACAGACACCCGAGTGATCCTATAAGGGTTCCTTTTTTCGGAACCCTAAAAAAGGTTTTTGGTTTTGTTTTTTCATTTTTTGACACCAACTTCCGAAGTTAAAGTTATTTTATACTTTGTTGTGTTTTTATTTGAAAATCGGTTGTATTTTTTTGTGAAAATATTTTTTATTTTGCACTTTTTAGTGGTGATACTTGGACGACGTCATAGTATATCGCAAAAATCACATCATCCATGTGAGCAAAAATACTCATAAAATAAAAACTACTAAGCCACTCTGTATTAAACTTATAAGGGACCAAATGGCAAGTATACCTCATCAAACTAAAAAGAATCACAGAAACCGGATCAGAAACTTCGGAGTAATAGGTGTCCATATATATAAACAAGAAAAAAAATATATAAACTTACCAGTTACCAACCAAATTGACAACTTCCTCTTTTTTTGGAAGTCACTTAAAAAAATCTTTTGATGATTTAAAGAGCAGCTTCAATATTGCTGAACTGTTTTATTCTACATACTTTTTATCATTCTGATTCTGTTAAACTGGCCACGTATGCAAAACCGCAGATATAATGCTTGCTATGCTAAAGTAAGGTTTAACAACCCCACACACCCTAGTGTTACAGTTTTTAAAGAGCAGATATAGTGCTAGTGTTAATATTATAAAAACTAAGCAGCATGAATTTAAGAGGGATCTATGTGCCTACCCAGTTTATCGCACAAAGGCCGTGAAAACAAATAGTTACTCAAATAAAAATAAATATAGGTAAATGCAACATAAATTGTGTAAACAAACATTTAAGATTGCTCATTGCAACAAGTTATTGCTTATTTACTTTAATAAATAGGTATTATTTTGTGGTTGCATACCAAGTCATGTTTGAATTCATTCATCAAAAAAATAAGAAATTAATGTGGACTAAAACAAACAAGAGTGATTCACAACAACACTACACAAACCAAGCGAATTACAGTAACACTGAAGTACGTACTTGATTTCAAATCGGTCCAGTAGTTTCGGAGCCTATTCAATTCAAACAAACAATTCTTTCTTCTTTATAATATTAGTATAGTGTGTGTAAAAATTATCCTATCAGTTAAACAAATGCATTTAGAACAGAAAATAAAGTGTGACAAACCATAACAAAAATAAGAAAGCTACTGTACACATCCTTTCAAAAAAAGAACCCATTCCCACGACAATACAATAAACCAGTCTAAAAAAGTTGACTATAAAAACAGTCGTTTTATAAACATAACTGTACAATATGACAGATGTTGGCAAGGATACAGTGTGGGACATAATTATGCACCCACAACAGTCACACCGTATATGGTAGGATTGAGCAATAAAATTTGTATGTTCTTTGTGTTAAAATTAAAATAGATTTCAACATTCAACTTGACGGATAAGGATTTTTGATGTTTTTGGTCTATGAATTTGCAGAAGAAAAATTTAATTTTAAGAGTGGGTCAATTCATTTGTTGCAATGTTTTGCGGTGCTTGTGCTTTGATTTTCTTAAAGAAGTATGCAACAGATTACTGTTGGTTAGGTACTTAACTCTCACCAGAATAATATCCTTGTGAGAGTTAAGTACCTAATGAGAATTAAAGAAAGATATTATGATTTTGTCTACATTAAATGAATACATTAAGTAGGTATAATATTTACATTAATTTATTAGTGTTAAATAGGTACCTAGTTATTTTTAGCTAGTGTTGTCCCATTGCAAGAAACCACTTCCAGTTATTTTTGTATTCCTTAATTCCTTTTGCGGCTATAGATCCTGGCCCAAAAACTGTCTATGGTTTCCTTTCAGATTAGGACAAAATTTAAAACAAAGGGTATAATTTAAGGCAAAGAAACAATCAATTTTATTGTACAAGAAATGGAATGTAAATTACAGACATGTTTTGTGGAAACATGGACTGTAGTTTAGCATAAATCGGAAATCACCAATTTCGCTTGAGCAGGCATGGTGATAAATGGTTTTAGCGGATGGTTTGATTAAGAAATGCACAGCATGTGCATTTCTTAATTTAGTAATTTAGTTATTCTGTTAGAAAGATTCATTATAAGGCTAACAACAATAATTCCTCTGTCTGAAAGTTAAGAAAACTTTCTAAAATTACAGAAATTGTACATTAAGGCTTATTTTAGTCTCATAGAAAGGTCTCAAAGACATTATTTTATTTTCATAAACACACAAATTTAGCAAATAACTTGAAAATTAACAACAAACAACTTTTTTCTTGCAAAAATCTTGTAATAGTTTCAAAACAATTTCGTACCTTTCAAAATGCAGCAAGTAACGCAATATTACTAATAAGAATAACAAACACGTTCAGATTATTAAAGATCGTAATCACCATAACAGAAAAGTTAACTTTTAAAAGAGAATCGAGGTCACCCGCGCCGACAGAAAAAAAAATGCAATGACAAATCGAAAAAGGCAATTAAAAGATACTGGATGTCACACGTTTTATCAATAGCAGATACCGGAAAATCAATAAAAACAATACTAACCTCCACTCGCCACTGTATTAATGAGGAAGTCGCATTATGCTGCTAAATTCACGAAAAATTTCACAAAAACAGAAAACCAGAACTTAAATTCACGAACGATGACTAAACTCATGCAAATAATTAAAATACAATTACATAAGATGTCACAGTTACGCACAACACTTTAACGTTTCTCGTGTTAATTACTTACGTACTAATGTAAACAAAAGACGGCGGCGTTAGAAAAGTTTTTAATTGAAAATAAAACGTAAACAAAACAAACAAGCGAAACGCACCGATTAGTACCGAACTTCGAACTGATTGGAATGAATGACGTGAGTCTCTTGGGTTGCCATATTCTAATTGAAAAACTACCAAGCGCTGTAGACACCAAACGTTGTAAATCAATAGTTTGAAATGAAAAAAGATTTGATATATTTTTTGGGTTTTTGTTTTTGATATAGGGTTTGGCAGAATCAAGAAAATGCCACCTGCTACGATCCTAATATACCTACGCTGTTTCTTCATTTTAACTATGATCAAAAACGCGGGTGAGTCTTAACTGTAGTGTTTAATACATGATTGTATGATTGTACTTCAATCTTTTCAATTTTATTGAGATGCTTTGGATAACTTTTGATGCTTCAAAATATGTAGCCTTTTATCCCCAGATTTTGTTATTGTTTATTTAACGACAACACTGAACTGACAGTCAGTTTAGCCAACCTCCAGGACAAAATTATTTTTTAATGCGTCAAAGGAATTTTACTATTCAGCCGAACATTGATTCAATAGTTTATTCTAACTCTTTTCCTAATCACGTCGTAACATCGTTTGGCATTAAGTAATCAATTAGTATAATCCGTTGCCGTAAATGAACTGATAAATGAGTTTCAAGCTTGCCTTGGTACCGTGATAAAAAGGGGGAGTACCGATTTTTGTAGTTTTTTTTTATATTTATTCAAAACCATGGATACGAGTCCTTCAGTCGCAGTCATTTAACAATACTATTCTAATCTAAAGTAGACTGGGTTGACTGTAATTAAAACTACTTTTCGTATTTGATTGGTTAGGATTGAACGCGAAATCTTTTGTTGATGTTTTTTTTTTTGTATTATACTATTTGTACATTTATTAAGATTTTATCTGGTTCAGATTCAGGGTCTGCCCATCAAACACTATTGAGCAAATTGTTGTGGCTTTTACCATAACTAGGAGCATGGCATGGCTCAAGAGGAATAAATTTTCGGTTTTGGATCTTGTAGCAAGAATGCTAAAAAACAAAAAATGCTAAAATTGTTCGCCATAGTTATGGGGTAAAGGGAGATGACCATTTTGTTTGCGCTATCCAATAGGTACTAAGTAAGTAATAAAAAAAAACAAAAAAACTTGACCAGGTGAGGTCAGGCCTAATGATAACTCTTGATAGTATGTTGTTGTATTATTTCCACGCGCTTGTGCAACGTGCTACTATAAGTTGATAAATGTTATTTACGCTACATATGAAGTAAATCTGAAAATGGCCGCCAAACAAATGAGCCCTCTCACTCACACAGTAGTCTTGTATGTGAAAGTGGGATGGCATGATGAGTGCCAACACTTTTAATTGGTTTGCTTTATAGTTGTTTTTGAACTAAACTGTTTATAAACAAGCAGGTTTTTACAGGTTTTAATAACTCTTTTTGTCTCTGAAAAATAATAAAAAAATCAAAGATAAGTTTGCATGACTACAATTCGGCCGCAAGAACCAAAAGCAACCTTGATACAAAGAAAGGAGATAATTTTCGGTTAGTATTTTATTTACTCATTAGAGTCTCTCAGTTCTGGAGTGGCAACCGCGTACCAGAAGATGCAGCGTTGGAAGGCCTCCCACTCCCACAAGGTAGACCGATGACCTGGTGAGGGTCGCGGGTAGCCGATGGATCCGAAACGCACTTGACCGGTTGTTGAGGCAACACTTGGGGGATACCTATGTCCAGCAGTCTCTCGTCTTTCGGCTGATATGATGATGATTTACTCATGAACTCCAAACCATAAAAAATGTGTAGGTAATATTTAAAGATGTTTTAGCATTTCTTTTCTTTTTGGATGGGAAATCATCAAATGACTAAGGAGTCATTTGATGACTCTCCTCCGCTCCGCCCTTCGACCTTCCACTCTGGGCGGAGCGGAGGAGAGTGACAAACTCTTACTGACTTAAACCCACCCGTGTTCCCCAAATGGCCTTTGAAATAAAGAAAAAGAAAATAATAATATTTATTTATCACATACATGGCACTGCGTTCCCCGCCGCGGTAACTGTTTCGAACAAATTCCGCGACATTTCCATCATCCTAAATTCCTATAGTTTTCGGCGTGAGTCAACAAAATAGGTACCTACCTAACTGATATTAACATAATGTGTCACTGCACTGCTCAAAAGAAAATAACTATTAGAGATGCACTGAGGGTGCAAACACTTTCGAGCTCGCTTATTAAAATGCTGGGTAAACCCATGATTCAAGCAGAGACATAACCCGCTTGTTTCGTGTAAACTACTCCGGGCCATCATAAAGTGAAATACGCTACTGTCTATACTATAGTAACTCTTCAGTCTGCCCAACCCTTCCCGAATAACAAGCGTTAGCTTCTATGTTAAACCCCCGACGCAAAAACGAAGGGGTGTTATAATTATATTGTTAACAATCCCGCACAGAGGCACTAGAAAAAATGCCATTTTTTTTATAAATTAACGAATGTGATTGGTCACGGAACATTTCGACAGTCCTTGTTTCCAAATGTAAATTTTTGGCGTTTTGACAAACGCCTTCGCCACGCTACTACTGACTCATGACTTCTATTTCGCCTGGTAGATAGCGAGTGTTAGATGAAGTCTACAATGGAATGAGCGATGAGCGTAGGTACAGGCTTTAAGGCATCAGTTTATCTGTACCTACATAATTATATGTATTGCTTTAAACTTATACTTACATACTCGAAAAAAAAAAACATTTTGATCCCCAAATTGTCGGGATCAAAATCTTTGCAAATTAGGCCTGAAACATCACATTTGAAGGAAAGCACTCAAAAACTAATCACCCTGTAGTGTACCCTGAGTAACATTTTCGTGTCTTGACAGCGGAATCCGAGGTGAGGTAACAAATTCGTTTTAGTAGGAGACTTATAGTATATAGTTATTTACAGAATAGCACTTCTGTTCGTTCCGTTCAATTTGCCTTACTTATCATAAACTTTGCGCACAAGTGACATCGATCATTAGTTTTGGTACTAATTCTATCAGTTGATGTGTTATACACGCGATAGATGGCGCGATTCTAAGAGATGCACTTCAGCTGATTTTCAGCTATATTTCAGCAACTTCAGAATGGAAAAACCGGTAGGACGAAGAACGGGGGTGTAAATTAGCGAGTCTTATAAATGCAGATGAGTAAGCCTACATAATGATAAAGTTACGAGACATTCGTCTGTCTCAGACGTGTTTATCGTGCTAACCTAAAATGCAGAGGAACAAAAAGTAATTACAACTTTATGAGCACGAAGTACATAAAATAAAATTATCTGATTTCTACTGCATTCTATATTAGAACATAACACATTGTACTACTGTTGATATCACATTGATTCTGCATCTGTGTAACTTTTTTATGAGATAATAATACATGCGAAGATAATATGACCTACGGGGCACTGTGGTTCAAATATAAATTCCTCGGCCGTGGGCTTGTTTAATCAACCGTGAAAAAGTGGAAAAGTCAATTATTATAACATATTAATGGGAATAAACAATTTTGAACCTGTTATGACTACAAATGAACCGAGATAATTCATAATAAATAGTAATTACAGATTAACATTTTTATAAGTGTGATGTTGCCAAGACTCTTGTCGTGTTTTGGGGCTCCTTTTGTAGCGTATAAAAACTAAGGACTAGAACAAACGAGCTACATTTTGTGAAAAGCTTTTGGTTCGGTAGCACTAATAACAAAAAGTGAAGTGGTACCAACATAATGGAAAACTTTAGTGCAATTGCCAGTCTTGTGCTTTTTGGATTATTTTTAATGTAAGTACTTTTTATATATATTTTTTTAAATAGCAGTACTTTTGTCTGTTTCTTTTTTTAATGTTTATATACCAGAAGACCAAGACTTCTTCTCTTTCTTAAATTCGGTACATAGGTTTGCTGTTTTATTTTTTCATGAATTTATACCTACAGGATGTGATTAATAAAATTTATTCAATCACAATATTTTGTTTTCCCTGAAAAGGCAACCCTTTTCAAATTATGTTCATAGCTGTCAATTTCTAAATTGACAGCTTTAGATTCGCCCGCGAAATTCAAACTTTTTTTAAAGGTTTGTGATTTTTTAAATGCATATTTTAAGGGTTCCGTACACAAAGGGTAACCAACGGAACCCTAATACTAAGCCTCCGCTGTCCGTCCGTCCGTCCGTTCGGGCTGTATCTCAAGAACCGTAATAGGTAGACAGTTGAAATTTTCACAGATTGTGTATTTGTATTGCCGCCATAGCAACAAATAAAAATAAAAATTAAGGTTTATGGTACGGAACTCTTTGTGTGCGAGTCCGATTCGCACTTGGCCGGTTTTTATTGCTGAAAATGAACCTTTTTGGCATGCCACATGCACTGTTTTTTTTTGTTTTTCCTGTAAGTATTTTTTTTTTAATTTAGCTTGTGAGTGTACCCGGACTGTTGTCAAATATTTTTCTTCGTTCTTTTTTTGTACTCAATAGAAAGCATATAATGTGTGTAAGGTATCACGATATTTAACACTTACTTTATTAACTTACGCGTGTTTTTCCAAAGGTGGTCGAAACTCGAAAGTATTAAACGCAAAGCACAAAATGCCAATGTTTCTTTTGCCTTTCGTAAAATTAATATACTCATTGAAAAATATATTTTTACAATTTATTCATAATGTAGGTATAGTAGTATCGCTGCGACCGACAACTGGAAGCAGATTTATCCGACTGATGTGTCATTATTTGACTGTTTCCGGTTCTTAATCTGAACGGATGTTTTATTGCGTACAAGCTGCCGCCCACGGCTTCGGTTCAGAAAAAAGTATCCTGTGCCCGGTCCAACCTTATCCTGGTCGTGGTCTACCTGTGTGGTATATCCATGTCCGTATAAACAATAAGGAGAAAAGAATTAACAAACAAATTCACATTTGCATTATATTACTACCTTCTGCCTGCGGCTTCGCACGCTCAATGTCTCTATTCCACATCCTGATCCGTTCAGCAGTTCAGTACGTCTACCATGAGTTTTATCAATCTATACTCGCTAGCGACTGTAGTTAAAAAAATGTATGTATGTTTTATTTTTTTCTGTAACTTATATGGTGTGCATAATAAAGAGTATTCTATTCTATTCTATTCTATGTATGAAAACATTAAAAAAACAAGTATTTTTTTAGTTGTTACCTAAAGTTTTACTTGCAAATTGCTTACTTGTTCGTTATCAACTTCACTATCACTACATATTATAAAACAAAGTCTCTTTCTCTGTCCCTATATCCCTATATATGCTTAAATCTTTAAAACTACGCAACGGATTTTGATGCGGTTTTTTTAATAGATAGAGAGAAGATTGAAGAGGAAGGTTTATATGTATAATAACATCCATTAAATAGTGGAGAAATACTGTTATTTTTTGAGGTTTCTAATGTGATGTCGTAAATAATTACATTTTATGACGCAGACGAAGTTGCGCGGGTCAACTAGTAAACAAATAAATTAGAAACTTATTTTTTCAAAGTTTTCATACAGTTTTTTAACTACAGTCGCTAGCGAGTATAGATTGATAAAACTCATGGTAGACGTACTGGCGTGATTAAGTAACAAACATCCATCCATCCATACAAACTTTCCCATTCTTCTTCTTCTCGTGTGGTCAGTAAGGTCTACCGACCCCACACACCCTAGTGTCAGAGTTTCTAAACCGCCTCAAGGGCCTCTGACATGGTTTATTTGACGACCGCCATTTGGCGGCCGGGACCACCGGCTTATACGTGCCTTTCGTAGCATGGAATCATGTTTTTATCAGACAGTCAGGTGATTCAAGCCTGCAATGTCCTAGCCAAACTGGATTTTTTTTTCGCATTTATAATAGTAGGTAGTAAGATTAAGTTAAGATTTAAAGTCATATGTAAGCTTACTGGATTGTTTTCGCACTCATTGCTCTTTTTCTAAGGGGCTCAAGCCCCCAAAAAGAGCCAAATTTCTTTGGTAGTCTACAACCTAACGAAGTCATTCAGGAAATTACGAAAAGTAATCCAAGGAAGTCTCTGCTGTTTCATAGTTTTTACTTTGCTAAAACCCGCCCTCAGCGGAGTCAAGCCCCCAAACAATAATCCTGGATCCGCCACTGTTGGCATGTGCCGCTAGATATAGGCCCTCCTTTCTGCTATTCAGGTGATCCAGGTGTTTGTCACGACTTTGGTGATACCATGCGCCAACGATCTCTTGCGCTTTTGGACACCCATGATTACTATGGCCCAATCGTGCCCTTCTTAGGAAATCCTTGTGACGCATGATGACTAATAATCACGGCATTATGCACAAACGCGTATAAAAACTAAATATATCATTGGGCATCAAAAAAATAATCCATATCGCTGTCAATGACAATAGGGGCACTATTGCCATTGACAGCGATGTGGATTATTTTTGAAAGAACACTGGCAGCATTGCCGCGTTGAATGGCAATGCTGATTCTTTGACCGAAGAAAAGCCCAGCCCTCTGGTCACATGAACAGTCGACAAGTTGTTTGCTGATGTCCTTAAAGACTCGATGCGCACTCGGACCCCAGATACTAAGAATAGGATTTAAATAAGTGTATTCGTAACATACCTATTTATAAGCCGTAAGAAGCTCGAAAATCTTGCGGTCTTGTGGAGGTCATATAGTCAGTCATTACTTATAAAATTCTGGTACTTAGCATCCGTTTAGACTGGAAGCCGACCCCAATATAGTTGGGTACAGTAGTGCTATTCTGTAAGGACATTTTAGTGTCTCGACAGTGGAATCCGAGGTGATTATAAACATAAGGCCTTTATGTTGTGTGCAATAAAGCTCACTTTGTGAGCATTGTCACTCAGGTGAAACTAAATATCGAATTATTTTCTTTGTTATAAAGCTTTGCATACTATTGTTTAAATGCGAGTTCTTCTAACTCAACAGACAGATGTGTTGCTGGGGAGTTTGTTGGCCACTTCTTCTCCACAGCTAAAACACTAGGAAGTGGTGACGGGCGGGCGTTTTGGGGGACTGTCTATTTGTAAATTGATGAATAAAATGATTACGATCGAATCAACCATGAGGGCTAGCATTTTTAATGTCAAGGGGTAGCTCTATTTTTACACCTGCTTGATAAGGAGGGAAGTAGAAATTTTGTTTGATTTTTACCCCTCTACTGATTTTTCGGATCCTCGGGACTCGTCGCTTCATTGATTTTTCTTACTCCGCTATTCTTTTCTGATAAATTTTGTATCGATATCCAAATCAGTAGAATCGTTTCTCCGGGACCCGTAAAGCTTCATTCACTTTCCTTATTCCTCCGCTATTCTTTTCTGATAAATTTTGTAGTGGGATCCAAGTCAGTAGAATCGTTTCTCCGGTACTCGTCGAGCTTCATTGACTCGTTTATCTGACTCTCAACAGATAGTAGTGCTTGAGAATAGAGTAGCGGGCTTGTCCCAAAAAAAAAGAGTTTGTCTCTAAACATAAATGTCAAGGTATTAATGTTAATAATCTTTTATTGTTTTTGTTATTTTGACATACGGTAGGTAGGTAGCCGCAATCCCCGAATCTTATTTTATAATTAAGTTGTTTTTGTAATGTAGCGTGCCTACAACATTTTATTGTACTTGCCTGATGGTAGGTATACTCGAAAAACAAAAACACCTTGACTATCTGTAGGAGATTAGACAGATTTTGTCTTGGTAATAATGTAGGGACCTACTGAACGTTTTTGAAAAGTAATTTAAAAAAAAAGAATCTGTCACTGTTTTTTTTTTACTATTGATAGGCTCTATCGACCACTATCTCACCTGATGGTAAGCGATGATGTGGTCGAAGATGGAGCACGCTTGCCTAGAAGTAACCTATTCACTCTTGACTTAAAGACTCCCAGGTTGTAGTTATCAGGAAACACAGACTCTGGCAGGGATTTCCACTCCTTAGCTGTACGCACTATGAATGTGTTCCCAAAACGTACGATAGGTAGGAAAAGACACGATGCCTTTGATACCAATGACTGAAATACTTTTGGATTTTGATTCAAAAAATCAGGTAGTGTATTCTAAATGGATGAAAAGAAGTACCTACTGATCTGATTTCGAAAAAAATAATTACGTCATCGCTGATGCCTCATTATTATCCACGGTTCCTGTAAGCAATATAATGGAACTAGCTTTTGCCCGCTACTTCGTACGCATATATCCCGTTTTTCCCGTTCCCGTAGAAATTTCGGGAAATCCTTCCTAGTGCTCTGCCTCTACCCAAGGAATATACCAAATTTTAGCTTTCTACGACCAGGGCCCTGTTTCATAAAGCTGACAATCCGACAAGTCCGACAATTGTTAAAAACTGACTATTCGACAATTTTTCTGTTTCATAAAACTTACAGGCGACAAAATTGTCATGGTGGAAACTTGACAAATATGTCAGATTGCCGCCACCGACAATTGTCAGAACGAATTTGACCATGGTTTTTTATATGTGTCGAGTTTTATGAAACGCGCTTTAAAATGACAAATTTGTCAAGATTTCACCTGTCGAGTTTTGACATATTTGTCACCTTAATGAAACAGCCTAAACGCGACAATTCTACAATTTTGTAAGTTTTTGACAAATATGTCGAATTGTCAGCTTTATGAAACAGGGCCCAGTAGTTTCGGCTGTGCGTTGTCTGTCAGTCACTGAGTCACCAGTAACGGAAGAATTTTATATATTAGAAGGATTACTGCCAATCCTGGTGACAAATGAGTCCTTTTCACTCTAGGTTTAGAAACCGTTTGAATTTCAAGAGACCGTTGTCTGTCATCCGTCACCTGTCACCGTCATCTGTCGTCACATGTCCTTTCAAAAGTTCGATTCGTCATTGATTTCATTGTAAACGTCAAAAGTAACGTATCTTTGTGTAGTAATCCGACCACAATACACAATGGCAGGTATTTTTGGTGACCTTAAACCAGGAAAAAGGTGGTCATAAGGTGCAGGACTCATTCTAATGTAAAATTTCCCGATCGTAATGCTAGTATGATCATGATTCATGAATGGCAATGATATGCAAAGAACCATTGTACCAATTCTCGTAATTGCACTTACATAATGTACTTTTGCTAATGGCCTGTTCACACCTGTGTTCTGTGTCAGTGACGCGATAGACCCGCTAATAAATCTTTGATGAATGCGTCAAAAATGTTTGAACTAAATAAAATCTATGAATGTACAACATCGGGAGAAGAGGGCATTGACAAAGTGGCTTTCTATAAGCAACAGAGATTGTCAAAAAAACAAGACAAGCAATTTCTTAAACACTTGGAGCTTTGAAAATCGTTATTTCTGATAGAATGTTTTGTGTGTCACTTTTGCTGAAGCCACCAAGTTTTCACTGCCTCTTATAACCTCAAAAACATTAAGGCAAGGCAAGTTTAAGGGCAGGCACAAAAAGAAGATTGAAGGGCATCCACTATATCTCAAAAATGATGAAGGGCATTACTATACCTCACCATATTCTGCTCTAAAACAGCGTCGTAATGTTCCAATTTGAATGATTGATATCAGCTTGATAAAGGACACGTTAAACGTTTCAGATTCCTAGCTGTGACTGGTTATTTATTAAAGCCAATCTGTGTTCATGATAGTCATTTATCTATCATCAGAGGTTCAAGACAAATTAAAATGAACTCCGTAAACTATCAAAACGGCTACTGAAAATGTCTCTCTTGCATTTAGACTTTTCGAACATCAGCATCGCTGAGAGGGTGTCATGCAATTTGTCCAGACTCTAGACTAGAATAGAATAGAATAGAATATAGAATATATTTTTATTGTAAAACATGAGTATACATCATAACATGTGCAAGGTCTTATAATTATGGTATCACTTGCTTGTTACCTATCGACAATATAAAAAGAAAATACAATCGAATTGAGAACCTACTCCGTTTTTCAAAGTCGATTAATAACAAAACACGTGGCCTTGTTCCATATCTGGCACGTATACCTATGTACAACGCGCATTTGTGTGGATGCACCTTAACAACGTACGTACGCCATCGTAATACTAATTCAATTCCATTCATTTAAATGTGATATTATGTGACTTGTAGAAACGTTAGTTTCCGTTACTAGAAACTACAATGTATCGTCATGGATTTCCCTTCCATTCTGACGTGGATCAGTGTAGGATGGAATTTCGGAAGTTCTAAATTCTTTGGCACATTTTATGTGGTCCCAAGAAAAAGGTCTATGTTATATGATGATTCACGCAGTAGTGGAAATTATATATTTTTTTCTTCAGTTAAATCGCTTCTCCGGGACTCGTCGGCTTCATTGGCTCGGCGTTTTCTGGTAGTCGCCACTGTTGATTCTGGGTTTCAGGAATTGCAGTGGTTGGGAATATGAGGCGGGATTGTCTCTTATATAGTCTCGGGCTCCGGGATTGTGGGGAGCTACCTGGGCCTTCTGACTATGACCGGCCTAAAATTCCTTACTTTTTCTTATTGGGCGTCGCATCTCAGGTTGGGGGCCAGCCCCCCTCCCCCCCTAGATACGCCAATGGCTTGCGCCCCGTTAATATTAGTAGGATCTAGATACAGGCCACATCTTATAAAATGGGTTACATACTAGTTGATATCATAACTTCAACAAAGGTCCAAGCTCGAGGTTTGCCAGCGAGCCATGGAGCGCAGTAGCCTGGGTGCCTGTATCTCAGACCACAAAAGGCGCATAACACGCTGAAATCAAAATCAAGTACTTTATCCAAAAAGATGCTAACCTTAAGTTGGATTGGGCTAGAGATGTCTGTTCCATGTCAAACGAGAAATGGGCAAAAAGATCCACCGAATGGGTCCCAGTAAATTTCTGAAGACATCACGGCAGGCAAAGGTGAACATGGAGCGACGAGCTTGACTCCTACCAAACGACTGGCCCGATCTGGTACAGCACAGAATCCTCCAACGAAATTCAACTGGCAAAATATTGGAGTTTTTACAAGTTAAAACCAGATAACGTGGTACGATGTGTTGAAGAAATCAAAACTGCTATGGACTGGATTTGTTATTGAAATTACCCATTTCAATGACTAGTCCAGTCAGACGTTCAATTGATATACGGTTTAGATAGGGGCTGAATTACGATGTCTGGAAATTGAACTTACATTATTAAGCTCTGACTCGTCTGAGTTATGGGAAACCCATCTGAAAAAGATGGGTTGTCGGGACATAGGTCTTGATTTCTTCCTTATTCTATTAAGATCAATCGAAAGAGCTGTAATTCGGGCTTGTGGTGAGAAGTAGTGACAATCACGTGACTTTAATAAACTTAACTTAAGCCAGCGACATATATATTGTCAAAAAGTTACATCCCTACAAAAGTCTGATCCGAATATATCTAGGCCGTACCAGGGATGTGGCTAGGCCGTGGTCTGTGGTAGCAGTAACAAACTTGTAAAGCGTCGAGTTGACATCTGTCACTTGTCGGTTTATTAAACAGGCTTCTGACCATCCCCCGACCCTTTAAATCCATTTTACATTTGCACCTGCAAGTAGGGTTGCTAAATTTTACTAGAAGAAATAGAGTATATCTGATTTCAAAGAAGGTAAGTAAAGAGCACGGATATCCAAAAAAGAATATCATTTTTTTATATTATAAAGCATATATAAATAAATAAATAATAAATAAATTAAAAAAAAGTTTTTTGTACTTTTTGCAGCACAACAATTATCATTGTTTTTAAAAGAATTTATGACTCCAAACATTCTAACTCTTAAATTTATATAGATCAAGAGCTCATTTTTAATCAATTTCAATGAAGCTGTTTTTCACTTCCCGCCACTTCACATTCATGACCGAAAAGACTCTCTCAGTCAATGCTGAAGTGGCAGTAGACTTTTTTGGTTATGATAATGGGTTTGCATAATATTAGGTCATTACATTTGAAATTGGCGTTTTGTAAAGGAGGAACACAAAGTCGATTTTTTAAAAATTTAATATATTTATTTAATCAAAGTTAGTAGGTACCATTGCTATCTATGCACTTTTGCTATCTGATAGGTAGTTCATTGATCCCTTTACTAAAAAAATCATTCGGACGGGAATCAATAAAATCTTTGAAGGCACTTTGGACTGCCCCATCGGAGTTGAATTTTTTCCCTTGCAAGAAGTTATCCAAATTTAGAAAAAAAATGGTAATCTGTTGGAGCAAGGTCCGGTGGATGTCTTAGACATTCCAATTGAAGCTCCTCTAATTTGGTAGCTGTCTGTTGTGCAGTGTGTGGTCTAGCGTTGTCCTGAAGCAGCAGTGGCCTAGAGCGATTGACCAGGCTCGGCTATTTAGCAGCTAGCTTTTCCATCATGATTTGCAGTTGCTGACAATAGACATCCGCCGTAATCGTCTGGCCAGATTTAAGAAAGCTGTAGTGAATGACACCGGCACTAGTCCACCAAACGCTCATAAGTAATTTTTTTTGAGTAAATTTTCGCTTGGGGCAGGATTTGGCTGGTTCGCCAGGGTTCAGCCATTGCGATGAGCGTTTCCGATTGCCGTACAGGATCCACTTTTCATCACAGGTGATGATTCGATTTAAAATCCCTTCATTATTGTGCCGGTTGAGTAATGTAACGCAGTAGTCGACGCGCGTTTGTCGGTTTGCTGCACTCAATTCATGAGGTACCCACCTTTTAAGCTTTTTCACCTTCCCAATTTGCTTCAAGTGGATTAAAACAATTTTATCACTAACACCGCAGCCCGCAGCTAACACGGACGTGGTTTGCGATGGATACGCTTCCACAATAGCCTTCAATTCTTCATTATCAATTTTGGTCTCAGGCCGTCCACGGGGCTTGTTCTGTAGGTCGAAATTTCCAGAACGAAAACGTTGGAACCAAAAACGCACTGTGTTTTCTTTTGCGAAACCGTCGCCATACACATTATTAATCCTTCGAGCCGTTTCTGCAGCACTGGTGCCACGATGGAACTCGTACTCGTAAATAACGCGATATTTCAAGTTTTCCATTTTGTAAACTGACTGGCGCAAAGAAAAAATCAAAAGAGGAAAAACAAATGAATTACGGTTTTCGGAACACAAGCATGAGTAAATAGCTGTATAAATTTGAAATTGGAATTCCAAACCAGAGAGGAGATATTTGAGATCAAAGTGGCCAGTACGATAAAACACCCATTTCATTTATGTAATGACCTAATATTACATGAATGGCACTGGTATAGTAAACACTGTTTAAAAAAGAGTATTTTAGCATACTCTATTAGTGTTATAGATTATAGAGTAGGCCTATATGATATAGAGTACAATACTCTATTTTAGAGTACGGTTGGGAACCCTACCTGCAAGCTGCATTGACAGTGTCGGAAGCTTGTTATAATTACGACAGCAATTTTCCTATGAAAACTCGCACGACCATACGTACCTATGTGTTCATTGGGCACGGAGGGAATCGTCACTTAGTCCAAACACATCAATACCATGAAACACCGCAACTAACCGTCGTCATAGATTCCTACCGCTCGCTGTGACGTAGTTCATCACATCACACAGTTTTGGCACGTTCGCGCCTACTCGTCATAATCTAACGCTATAGTACTTGTTAATTCCATGCCGACCTTTGACGCTTTGACGGGGTGGATTATAATATCAAGGTTGTACGTTTAAATTAGTATTCTCCTAATCTATGGCCTCCATAATGAGTTTATCAAGTAATCAAGTCGGATGGGTGGTTAATAACATTAGTCGATAAAAAATGTTATCTACATGGAGAATAATATTTTTTCAGAAAATAAAACTAATACAATTCAATGTACAAATGCTTAATTAAATACAACTTAATAACGCTTAAAAATAAACTAAAGTATGACGAAAAAAAAAATTCCGCATCACTTTCGACTGGTAATTTGCCTAAAGACTGGCAAAATTGCCACGTCGTATGGTAAAGGCAATACCACAGCGTCCACAGCAATACGATGCTTTGAGCTCTGACCAAGGTAGAAATTACACCTTGAGATATTTCTTTCTTTCTCTTATTTTTATCGTTTTTACCTTTTTTTTTCTTTCTTTATATTTCTTTTAAAAAAATGTTAGAAATAGCTCTAGCTATTTGTAAGAAATAATAATTTTAACACTATTTCCAGCGATAATTTTATTACTAGGTTCAATCACTATCATACATTCGTAACATACATAATTACCTACCTACACATAAATTAAGGGTGTGTCCAAACTAAGCAGGCGTTTAGTTGCGTTTATTTCAGTATACAAATGCGACGTTTTCGTAATAAGAACTTAAGTTAGAAGCATCCATGTAACTACTACAAATTGAACTGTTCCAGAGTAGATAAACTTATTCTCAAAAGTCAAAAGTCATTTATTAAAATAAGGCTGAGCACCAGCACTTTTAGAACGTCAAAGTTCTACATAGAGACAGTTCCCCAAAATGCCCGCCCGTCACCACTTCCTAGTGTTTTAGCTGGGAAGATGAAGTGGCGCAACAAACTCCCCAGCAAAACATTTGTCTGTTAAGTAATTTTTAATAACTTGAATTTATACAGTAGTATGCAAAGTGCATAGTTTACAATACATCACACAGAAAAATAATATATCCAATATGTTAATCAAAAAATGAAATTAATTGACACTTGTTAGCTAGGCTATTGCACATTTGCACACACTAGGCTGCCTTCCCACCAGAGATGAGCGAGGATGCGTAGCGTTGCATAGTGTTAAGAACCGAACGCGAGTCGTGGGTTCGATTCCCGCACGGAACAAATATTTGTATGGCCTACAGATAGTTGTTCCAGGTCTGGCTGTTGTATATGTGACTTTGTATGTTTGTAAACGCACCCACGATACAGCAATAATTCCTATTGTGGGACAACGTTTTTAAAAAATTAAAGGAAAGGAAATTAAACCTCGCTCAGCGATTCTATTAGTTCTTAAAAAACACATCCCTCGCTACGCACATCTTTGGTGGAAACGCAACCTTATAGCGGCATTCATTAGGTCCAATGGCCAAGAATAAAAACGCGAAAGAAAAGTGGCGTTTAAACGCTCAGTGAGGACGCTACATGCGATAATGAATTACTCATTTGTGTGTAATCTATTTTAAGTGTGTTTATTATTAAACTGTTATTAATAGCCATTATATTTAAATACCTAATTATAAGTACATTGTATGCCAGCCTTGAGTATTGATAAGAGGTTATTTAAATCGATATATCGGGTGTTACATGAGTAAGACTTTTTCAACATATTACCACAACACCACCAGAATTCATTATTAGATAAAAAAATCTGCCTAGCCAACTAGATATATTCGGCGTGGCTCCCGTTAAAACTGGATGCAGCCTATCAGGATTTTATCTATTTATTAAGGTATATAATAGTAATAATCATTTTATTATCAGGCATCTGAGGCCCATAAATACAATACACAAAGTTATCTTAAACAATAATAAACTAATACATAATTATACCAAAAAAAAAAATACAAAAAACATAACCGACTTCCAGAAACAAAACACTACAAAGTATAAAATAACTTTCGGAAGTCGGCGTTTTTGGTTATTTCGTTTTTTGACACCGACTTCCGAAATTAAAGTTATTAGGTATTAATTATTTTTTTATTTCTTACTTTTTTAGTGGTACCTGCGTACCCATTCACAGCGTACCGGCGTGATGTTATGTTATGAAAATAAAACTTACTTTAAGTGCTTTCGGTGTAAAGGTCTCGTCAATACTTGGTAGTTCCTACATACCGATGTGGAGTTCTCTCTGTCGTCTCCATCATCAGTTCTGATCCAAACCTTCATTGTTTTGTAGTATCATCTGATATACACACGAATATCAAGTTTTTACCAGATGCGTGCGTACAATTTTCGAGAGTTGCCCTCGATTTCTCAGGGTTTCCATCATCAGATCCTGCCGTGGTGGCAATGGGACCACCTCGACAGCATACCCTTTCATATAAAAAAAGATTAATCGAAATCGGTTCATAAACGACGAAGTTATCCGCGAACACACATAAAAAAATATACGCGGTCGAATTGAGAACCTCCTTCTTTTTTAGAAGTCGGTTAAAAACCTTATTACACCTATAACTGAACACGTAACGATGTCGGCGTCGTGTTTCGCTGCGTGGTGTCGCGTAAACGTCCTCGGAAACGTCGAAATACGACACCTTTCGGCCAAAAGTCCTCTTTTCAGAAGATCTGGTGGGTTGGAACTCGAACCACGAACGACGTAAAGTTTATGTTGTGGCGCGATTCCAACCTTTCGACTCTCAGAGTCCACTTGGTCTTCTCTTTCAAGTACTGCACGACTTCCTCAACCCTTGTGGAGTGATGCAGATGCGAAATATACAGCTGCGTCTAAGGCACAGCAGGGCGAAGCAGCATGGTGGGTCCACTCGGTGTGGTACCGCACTGATTACGAGAACAGGGCTTCTACTTCCTCTTCTTTTCTACTTTAGTGAAACTCTCTTCATCAACTTGGCCCGAACCCTACGTGTGCGAGTCCGACTCGTACTTGGCCGTTTTCATTATTTCGCCTCGATTTCCTCCAAGAATAGTCTGCCATTTTAATACGAGGCATGCCTTTCAAGTTTTGTCGTTTGAAGAAAAAAACACAACTAGAACCTTATAGTAGATACTTTTTATTGTTTTTCAAAGTATTCACCACGTAGCTTAATACACTTTTCCATTCGCTCAAATCAGTTATTATAACATTTATTCCACTCTAGAGTGGGGGTGTTCAAAATGGCTGACTTGAAAGCGTCGACTGCTTCTTCACCGGACTGGAACCTTGGACCACGAAGACTTTTCTTAATTTCAGGAAATGTAAAGAAATCGTTAGGGCTTAGGTCAGGACTGTATGGAGGATGGTCAAGAATTTCTACTTTTTCCTGCTTCAAATACTCAATCGTTTGACGAGCGCTGTGTGAGGTTGCGTTGTCGTGGTGCAGGATGATGCGTCGCTTTGAGTTAGATTTTCGAAGTTTGGCGATGACTTGTGGTAAATAAAGTGCGGTATACCACTCTGCGTTAACCGTTCTACGATCTTCAAGTGCAATAGTCGCAACATGGCCGGTTTTTCAAACGAACGTGGCCACCATCTTCTTTGAAGTGCTACGAGAACGAACAACTTTAGTCGGCTTTGCCTCTTCTTGAAAGACCCAGATTGTAGATTGTTGTTGGGAATCAGGATCGTAGGCATAAATCCAAGATTCGTCACCACTGATGATGTCGTAGACGTGATTTGACTCTCCTGGGTTGAACCTTTGCAGAGTTTTCTTACACCATCTGACGCGGGCCGCCTTGTGGTTGTCGGAAAGCAGATGCGGTATCCAACGGCAAACTAGCTTTCTCACACCAAGCGCTTCATGCAAGATCTTCTGAATGGTTGTCCCTGAGATGCCTAACATAGCCTCTATCTCTCGATACGTCACATGACGATCTTCGAGAATTAGTTGTCTCACAGCAATGATGTTATCTTCAGTGAAGGCGGATTTTGGGCGTCCTTCGCGAGATTTGTCACTAACACTAGTATGTCCACGCTGGAATTCTAAATATCAGTGTTCGACAGTCCACAGACATGCTTCATCACTGAACACAGATGTTAGCTCTTCAAAACACTGAAGCCGTGTCAGGCCTCTTCTAAAGTTGTAGAAAATTTTTGCACGAACATTTTCCTTAGAAAGATTCATTTTCGTACGTAACCTGACAGATTCCAATCGACGCTGTGACTAAATAATAGCATTAATCCTAATACCTTCAACTGTTTTGAGATTCAAACACATTCGAATATAGAACAGTTCCAAATTCAAAATTGCCGGGAAATATGGAAACGACAGAACTTGAAAGGCATGCGTAGTAGTTGAGGGCTAGATAAAGTGATATTCAATCAGTGATTACAATTTTCAAAAAGTCCAAAATGTATGAGCATCGCACAATTTGAAAAATGGCACAAAATGGTGCAATAAACATCGTGCACTGAATCGTTACTGTATATTTAGATTTTCTACAAAACCATTTGAAATATACTATATTTTGCTGTCAATACGTGGTTTATTGGTTTCAAGAACAGTACATGAACAACTGCCAAATTGTTGCTGCTATTTCAGGTATCTCCAATGGTTTATGAGTGGAACTCCCTGCTGTAGTCTGTTTTTCCCATCCGATTCCTATTTATAACCTGAGATTCTTCGAACCTCAATACGGTAAAACTATTTTCTTAATGTCCCTAGCTCGGCAATCATCGCATTTCAGAATACAAACGAATTTCGCCCCATTTTTCAAATTAATTAGATTAAGTTAAAAGAAAAGAGTAACTGTGGCACGATTTCGTGCCTTCAGTTGACGCTCAATGGCATCCCCGCATGCTATTTTTTACTATTATCGATGCTAATGTAACATATAATTGGGTTTAATTTAATTACAAACGTTACAAAACGAATATTTTAATGTAAAATACATTTATTCTCTTAAAGGACCCCAAATCCATATTTGAATCAGTTTCTGAATCGCTAGAACAATATTATCAAATTGGACGTCCCGCTCCCAATCTTCTTCCAATTTTTTTTAAAATATCGATATTTTGTTGTCTGTGGTCACGATGATTTATCGCCCATCACTAATTAGGTCGGCATGCCCATAAAGTATGACATTGATAGGTACTGTCCGTACTATTATGAAATTCAGGACTTCATAGGTGTGATTTTAATGACAGCTGTCGCAGAGATCAAGCTATCTTTTATGAAGTATAGTTAGTACAATTCATCTTCTTTTTTTCGAGTCGATGGTTAATATTTAGTTTGTTTGGGCCCCTTATGTGACTGGAACGTTAATCGCATCGGTGGCATTAATTAAATCTCCTAAAGTGTAAACTCGTAACATGTGGCTCATTTTCTAAAGAAAATTTATGATCACCTTTCTCTTGTATCCTCACTAACTGACAACTTCGTCTGCGTCACATTTTTTATTTATGCTCCGCTCCTATTGGTCGTAGCGTGATGTATACAATGTAAAGCTTTCCTCGATAAATGGACTATCTAAAACTAAAATATTTTTTCAAGTTCCTGAGATTAGCGCGTTTAACCAAACAAAACCAAACCAAATAAACAAACACTTCATCATCATCATCATATCAGCCAAAAGACGTCCACTGCTGGACATAGGCCTCCCCCAAGCGTCGCCACAACGACCGTCCTGTGCGTCTCACACTCATCGGCTACCCGCGACCCTCACCAGGTCATCGGTCTACCTTAAGGGAGGCCTTCCAACGTAGCGTCATCCGGTACGCGGACGCCATCGACCATCTGTTCTCCGAGCAATGTGGCCATGCCCACTGCCACTTTAGTTTGGCAATCCTTCGGGCTATGTCTGTAACCTTGGTTCTCTTGCGGATATCATCATTCCTGATTCGATCACCTTTGGAAACTCCAAGCATTGCCCTCTCCATTTCCCTTTGAGTGACTTTAAGTCGTCTGATGACGCCTATTGTGAGCGACCACGTTTCAGTTCCATAAGTCATCACTGGCAACACGCACTGATCATAGACTTTCGTCTTGAGACACTGTGGTATGTGGGACGAGAAGATACTATGCAACTTCCCGAACGCTGCCCAGTCGAGTCAAGATTCGACGGTTTACCCCTTTCTCGAAGTTACCTAACTGGACCGTTTGCCCCAGGTAGACGTACTCGTCTACAACTTCGAGTGTAGAGTTTCCGATCTTTATAGGAGTGGGTGCTACATGGGTATTTACCATGATCTTGGTTTTGTCCATGTTCATTACAACAAAAAACACTTCAGCTTTAAAATATTTGTATAGATTACTATAGTTGTCAAAAAATAAAAGGCCCATTGCTTTACTAGTAAGTATGAAAGAGACAAAAAAAAAAAATCTCTTTCACACTTAGTGGTAAAGCAATCTTCTATCCCTCTCTATTCCGCTGTCAAATCAGGCTTATTAGATTTTGTTGACTTTAGGACACAGACCTCTTCTGTGCTTGTAGAAGCAGGCTGTACAGCAAGCTGGATGTCACGATGTCTTAACTCTTAGATAAAGCGAGAAACTATAACCTGGTTTCCTAACGATGTTATATGTTAAAAAAATAGTATGGAAGCTTGGTTTTTGGCAAGATAGTTCATAGATGCTACATAATTATCGTAGATTAGTACGTTGGACTGTCGTAGAGATTGTAGCGTTGTCGTAGAGTTACAAAGTGAAGCGCTATCGTAGAGCTAATGAGCTTAGTGCGGAGTGTAGCGCTGTCATAGAGTTAATAAGCTCAGAATTTGAATTCCGTAGATAGACAGTATAGAAGTAGATAATAAAAATAATAAAAGATGTAGTTCTAAGCTCGTTCTCGCAAACTAAGAGACACAGCTTAGTCCTGCAGTAATTAATACGGGTAAAAACAAAGAACCTACCTACACATTTAGTATTAATATACCTCACTATGTTATTTGAAGAACAATGCCCAATCCATCACGCATAGTGTGGGTTTTGATTAATTGTTATATTTCATAATTGTTTATGTTCAAGAGCTGACATACTCGAAGATTTTATACCTTTTAGAAGATCTCAGCACCAATGAGTTTTTGATATCCTCGCACAAAAAGAGAATGGCCTTAGATTTCTCTTCCTAAACACTTATGATAACAGGCTAGTTTTCTCCATCATTAAATTGCAAATCTATTTAGACCGTCAGTTAGAGTTTAGAGCATTGAAAAATATTGGACACGTATTTTTTGTTTTTGTAAATCAATGAATATTGACAAAGATAAAATGCATCAAAACTCGGGAGTGGGGGCTGGTGATGTCACGTCGCTAGTAAAATTGTACTATCGTAGTGACGTCACGCGAGTTTTCAACGTACTGTATATTCGTATTTTTTTGTTTACGTGAAAAAGAAAAAATACGATTTTCAAAAATTATATTTTTGAAGATCCTTCTGACGGACTAATTAGATTTTTTCAGTAAAATACCCTAAAATACTCACTGCTGCTACTTCATTTTGGTCCTTCGAGCCGGATCACAAGTGAAGTGATGTAAACGAACTATGACTCGTACTTGAAACTTTAATCGATATCAAAATGTGTGATGCTGATCTAAAGAAATCTCTCTCGCATTCCTGGGAGAGACGTTTCGCATAAAAGAGAAGTAAAAACCTTATGAATTTTTAATAGACTGAACAACGCGTTCGTTACCTACTATATATAACACTAGTGGACGTCACGCGGTTTCACCCGCGTAGTTCCCGTTCTCGTGGGAGTACGGGGATAATATATAGCCTATGCTACTCCCTGATAATGTAGCTATCCAATGTTAAAAGAATTTCAAATCGGTCCAGTAGTTTCGGAGCCTATTCAATTCAAACAAACAAATCTTTCCTCTTTATAATATTAGTGTAGATTAGGTTACAATACGCAACATCAGAAATCAGAAATAATTTATTTTGCGATGAATGGGTATACAAAGTAAGATGTCGATATTGTAAAAAATAACAGTTCCAACACACTCTACCTTACGGCATGCAAGTAAAAAAATACTTATATCTATTCAAAGAAACTACGGAACTGAAACGTGGTCGCTTACAATGGGCCTCATCAGAAGGCTCAAAGTCACTGAAAGGGCAATGGTGAGGGCAATGCTTGGAGTTTCCTTGCGTGATCGAATCAGGAATGTTGATATCCGCAAGAGAACCAAGGTTACCGACATAGCCTGAAGGATCGCCAAACTAAAGTGGCAGTGGGCAGGGCACATTGCTCGCAGACCAGATGGTCGATGGGGCCGAAAAGTTCTGGAGTGGCGACCGCGTAACGGAAGACGCTTGGGGGAGGCCTATGTCCAGCAGTGGACGTCTTTCGGCTGATATGATGATGATGATTCAAACAAAAAAAAAAAAAACAATTTTACAGATATTTGGATCAATAATCACATAAATTATTAACACAAAAAAAAACAACAATCTTAAATCATATTTCTACAAGTTATTGATTAAATTGACTATTTTGCTTCCATTACACATACGACACACACATGCTCTTTCATAAATTATTGAACTAATGGCAAGCTTCCGCCTTACATATCTCGGACTAGCCCAATGACGCCATTGATCCAAGAAATTAATCATACGATCGAAACAATTTCACGTTGTGGGTATACACAACGTGAAATTGTTTCGATCGTCGAACTGTCCATCATCATAGAATGTATCATTTTCAAAGAACGCTTATAGTCTCGAAGCACAATCATTGATTTCAATTAAAAACGATTAACGGAAATATGAGAGTCATGTTGGTAAGGAGAATCGGAGGCGACTGTTGAAAGTTGTCCTTCAAAAAACTGGCCAGCTGCGAGTCGGACTCTCACACGATAAAGAAATAAAAAACTGGCCAAGTGCGAGTCGTACTCTCGTGCAAAGGGTTCGAACGAATTTTAATTTTTTTAAATGTCATTTTAACACTATAGACTTCTTATAGGCTTTCCTGTAATCTATGGATCTATTATCTCAATTTTTTTTTTTCAAAATTTTAGGCTCAGTAGTTTCGGAGGTAAGGGGGGAAATAGTAATTTTTCGTCTGATTTCTTGAATAACTACAAAACTATTTATTTTTAAAATTAGGAAAAAAAAATATATAATTAAAACCCTCACAGTAAGCCCTTTCATTTGATATGTCACACGATATTGTACAAAAACCATTTTTTTAAAATTTTCTTGTTTGACCCCCAAAAGTGACGCCATTCTAAAAATTTTATAATTTACGTAACGCGACCGTGATTTGGTCACAGAAGTCCATATGTGTACCAAATTTCAACAGAATCGGTCCAGTGGATCCGGAGAAAACAGGCTGTGACAGACGGACAGACAGACAGACACCCGAGTGATCCTATAAGGGTTCCGTTTTTTGTTCGGAACCCTAAAAAGGTACTTATTTATTGTTATAGCAATGTTGAGATATAGCCCGCTGATAGACAGACAGACGGACGGACGGACAGCGAAGTCTTAGTAATAATTTTCCGCTGGTAACTCTTTGGGTATGGAATCTTAAAAAATAGAATATACGCACAGATCGTTTTGGGCATACCTACTTCTATTGTGCGTACCGCTAATGAATGGAAGTCTCTACCGGAATCTGTTTCCTGATAGCTACAACCTGGGCATCTTCAGGTCAAGGGTAAATAGATACTTCTAGGCAAGCGTGCTCGTCGACCACATCATCGCTCTCCATCAGTAGTGCTATTCTGTAACAACATTTTCGTATCTCGACAGTGAAATCCGAGGTGAGTTTCAAATTAAGACCTTTATGTTGTATGCAATAAAGCTCATTTTGTGAGTTTTATCACTCAGGTGAAGCTCGATATCGAAATAGCTGTTTACAGAATAGACTAGCTGGTGAGATAGTGGTCAAACGAAATCGTTCATATAAATAAAACCCCGCGACTTCGTACGTGCATATCTCGTTTTTTCCCGTTCCCGTAAGAATTTCGGAAAATCCTCTCTTAGTGATCCCCTACACTTCACAAGGAACCTACATGCCAAACAGCTTTCTATGACCAGTAGTTGTCGGCTGTGCGTAGTCTGTCGTCACTTACTCAGTGACGTAAAAATTTAAATATTAGGAGGATTGACCGCTAATAATACTTATACCATACATACATACAAAAGATTTGCGGTCTCCCGACGCGAAGACGCTTGGCCCAAAGAATCATACCCATGTTAAACTGAAAGGATCAATAGAATTTATTTTTAAGTTTTTAAGGGTTTTTGGCGTGGTTCTTTTAAATTTTTAGCCTGGTTGTGTGTTCAGTCTTATTCATAAAAATAAACTCTTAACTGAAAAGCACATTCTCTATTAAATTTTTCTTTAATAAAATTTACTATAAAATTTATAATTTTTTCTCAAGAAACAGCTGAAAAGTTTTCGAAACTTGACGAGTGATACTTAGAATGATTAAATATACATAACTTATTATCAAGTGGGTAGCCACGTCTCCTGGCTTACAGGAACTACGCAAGATTACTCATTATGAAATAATTAATTAGGAAATACGTTACACGTCGTCACATCCATTCAAGGAACATGTTAGATCACGGACGACACGTGTTTCACACATTTTGCAAGGATCATCTATCAACATATTAAAAATCACTACAACATATTACAAAACAAAGTCCTCCGCCGCGTCTGTCTGTCTGTTCGCGATAAACTCAAAAAATACTGCACCGATTTTCATGCGGTTTTCACTAATGGATAGAGTGGTTCTCGAGGAAGGTTTTAGGATATAATTTGTCTGGAAAAAAAATAGGGATCCTTAAGAAAATTGCAGCGCGGACGAAGTCGCGGGCGAAGTGCTAGTATTAATAAATTATAACTGTTAGTCTCGGCAGTGTGAAGTAAGAAGGAACTGTCAATCATGGGCTCCGGTTGAATCCCAGACCGGGGTAAATGTTATCGGGGTTTTCCATTACGAATTTCTCAGTAATAGTCCTGGGTTTGAATTTTTGGAACTCATTTTTTTTAATGTTGCCCCACACTAGGAATTTCTCCTGTATCGTGGGTGCGTTCACAAACATACAAACTCACATACACAAACAGCCAGACCCGGACCAACTATCTGTAGGCCATACAAATATTTGTTCCTTGCGGGAATCGAACCCGCGATGCGCAGCGCAGCAGCCGATCGCTCAACCACTGCCCCAACCGTGTCGTTATTATATTTAAGCCCTAGATTTTAATTAATATAGTAATAGTCGACCTCGATCAAGGCGGCTGATCACAATGGTTACTAGCAATCGGGATACACAGTGCACAAAAAACTGAATAGCTGCGCCGTATGGTGTCGGCCGGTGCCGTATGGTGCCGTAAAAGAATAATACCATCCCATCACTTCCCGTGGGTGTCGTAAGAGGCGACTAAGGGACTCGCCAGAGAATGGGCAGCAGCGTTCTCTGTAAAACTCAACATCATACATTGCGATCGCGAACTCGCCTGCCAAGGGTGGCGATTATGGCAACCCCCGCCCCCCCCTTTGGGGGAGGCCTATGTTCAGGAGTGGACGTCTTTCGGCTGATATGATGGTGATGATAGGTTACTTGACTTGTATTAACTTGTAAAGCCTACTTAACTGTGGTAGTTTTCCTTTTGTTACATATGCTACTACCATGATTTTTTTCAAGTCTCCAGAAACAACACTTGACTCGTAACAAAAATTAGAACTTTAAAGCTTAATTTTTCGCAAACGGATCCTTGGATGGAAAAATGTCCCACATCATGGGATAGATGATAAGAAAATTCATCGCCACTTTACGTGTAAAACCTTTTTAAAGTTTTTATTTTACCACTTTGTCGGCGTGATTAATATGTATACCCATACCAAAGGCCAACTTTTTAGTGCTTAGCGACTTTGAGCTAAACCGCGGACAGACAGACAAACAGACGGACATGGCGAAACTAAAAGGGTTCCTTGTTGACTACGGAAACCCATAAACCGCAAGCCAAAAATGATCAGCGTCGAGCAAAAGTCGAGGCGACTGACATATCATTTTGAAGAGCATCAGACTGAGCAGGATTTTTCTAATTGAGTTATTGTTTACCTGTTCTTCCTCCCCTTGCTCTCCCTTTCTTTTCAGCTCCAGAAACTTGAAGAAGGAGCTCGTGGCTAAATAATACCAGTCACATGGATTGCTCTTCAAAGTTAAACAACTCTTGCCGAGGTTGGTCTCAGAATGGGTGACCATTTTTAATCGACTTCCAAAAAAGGAGGAGGGTCTCAATTCGGCAGGTACTTTTTTGGAACGAAGTTCCTTATCGCGCGTTGTGAAAGGCGACACTTTTTGCTATAGTTGTAAGCCGTGCGACGTGCGCGTGTTTCATAATAAAAAAATATTATTAAAACTTAAAAAAAAAACATTACAATTCCTTCACTAATTAATCGAAAGGAACTTCATTCCGTCCGGGTGTCCCTTTTTTATGTATGTACACCGATTACTCCGAGGTTTCTGATCCGATTTCTGTGATTCTTTCAGTTCGATGCAGTATACTTGCCATTTGGTCCCATAAAAATTTGATTCGGTTTGGTTCAGTAGTTTTTATTTTATGAGCATTTTTGCTTATTTCAATTTCTGCGTTGACGAAGACGTCGTCCAAATATCACCACTAAAACTGAAAATAAAAAACTATTTACAAATAAATATAACCGACTTCCAATAAAAAAAAAAACAAAGAAACAAAACCAAAAACACCGACTTCCGAAATTAAGGTTATTTTATTCTTTGTAGTGTTTTGTTTGGAAGTCGGTTAACATTTTTTGTAAAAAGGTTTTAACATACCGAGACTCCGCTGTCCTCGGAGAGTACGTTAAGCCATTGGTCCCGGCTATCATTTGTAGATCTTTGGCAGTCATTACGGATAATCAAAAGCCAGAAAATCTGACACTAGTCTTGTCAAGGAGTACCGTGTTGCCCAGTTAATGGGTTGTGGAGTACTGGTAGGCAGACGCTCCACGTAAATTACTGGTATTCAGCTGAATCCAGTTTGACTGGAAGCCAACCCCAATATAGTTGGGAAAAGGCTAGGCAGATGATGAATCTTGAACCTTACCTACGTCATTGAATTCTCTATGATTCCAAATCAATTCCAAAATTCAATTTACGTCATAGATGACGTCCCATCCTATCTGTGACATACATATTTATGACGTGCTATGACATCATGACGAACTCACCTGAGAGACTTTAAATAATTGTGTGTATGCCTATTGTTTCTATCCTTATTGGGTAATAAGGAAAACCGGGAAAACCGACGCTTTAATTAGTCATTACTATTTGATAAATGCGGTATAGTAACAAAGTACTATAATAATGTACCTATGGTAGGCACCAGATGTACATTGACCTCTCCCTAACATCTCTTCATATCATATCAGCCGAAAGACATCCACTGCTGGACATAGGCCTCCCCTAAATTGGGGGGGGGGGGGGGTTGCCATAATCGCCACGCTTGGCAGGCGGGTTGGCGATCGCAGTGAATGGTGTTGAGTCTTACAGAGAACGCTGCTGCCCATTCTCTGGCGAGTCCCTTAGTCGCCTCTTACGACACCCACGGGAAGTGATGGGATGGTATTATTCTTTGGGTATCTCTTCATAGGTACCCAAAAAATAAATTAAGAATCGTTTTTCACTACTGGAAAATGTAAAGGATAACGATAGATGTCGATTCGGGACTGCTTTATGTCTTGATTTTCGTTTCTGAAATAAATAATGTCAATAAATGTAGGTAGGTCACTGACCGGTATTGGCGCCATTATTAACTTATTTGGTTCCTACTATAAATGTAAACCCATTGTCAAAGTGCTTTAATAAAAAAAAAGGATATGAAATCGAATAAATATAAAACCGCAAAATGAAACCTACGTGTGACTTATTAGGTTTCATTTTGCGGTGGTGACAGGCAGATAGGGTTTTCAACAGTGCGAATACTGGAGAAATAAGCAGTAAACTTTCGGAAAACTCAAGGTTCCTGTAAGGAAAGCCACGCACAAGAGTAAACCCTCGGTTACTAAGCTAGTATAACTTATGAATGTCGAAAATAATTATTCCAAGGGACATACTCCCAGGATAAAAAGTATCCTATGTATTATTCAATACTATAATCTAACTCTCTGCCATATTTTATCAAGATCCATTCAGCCGTTCTGACGTGATTGCGTAACAAACACACATTTATCCAATATTTCGTATTTATAATATTAGTATAGAAGCATTGATATATAAAAAACCCAAGATACACACTCAGCATCTCAAAAACAAGCGCAATATGTATAATTGTGCGCAAGTTTTAAACAGTCTTGCATCGCTCGCCATACTGCACTGCTTTGTAAAAACAACTTTAAGCGATCCGTGTAAGGTTGAATTTGCAAAAAAATTGTTTATATTATAACTACACACAACTCACATATGACACTTGATACACGTCTTTTTTGACGACAGTTTCAAGTGTTGCATTTGTTCGAGACTGTGCATCTTGGGTTTTTTATACATCAATGTATAGAAGTATAAAAGTATGGAAGTATAGATTACAGTACTAAAATATCTTTCAACGACGGATATCATATTTTCCATCACAATTATATCATATCATCAATAATTTCGCGGCAAGATTTTTTATAGAATAGAATCTGCATCTGAGTTACCAACAGCTAGTCTATTCTATAAGAAACTATTTCGATATCGAGTTTCACCTGATTGATCAAACTCACGAAGTGAGCTTTATTGCACACAACATAAAGGTCTTCATTTGAAACTCACCTCGAATTCTACTGTCGAGATACGAAAATGTTGTTAGAGAATAGCACTACAGGTCCTGAAAGGTAGGCGAGAGTTCAATGACATTTTATTAGCATCCCTATATTTATAACTATTTATTTATTTAAACTTTATGTACAGTAGTGGTACATGAGCGGACTTAATGCAACAAGGCATTCTCTACCAGTCAACCTTTGGGTTAAAAATACTACACTGTACCACACCACCACCTAGCTACTATAATAAATAGTACCTACACTGTACTATTATAGTAGCTAGGTAGGTACTTATCTATTATGACGCGATTTATATTCATAGTAAGTACCTACCTACCTGTTATCTACATCTACACTAATATTATAAAGAGGAAAGATTTGTTTGTTTGTTTGAAATGAATAGGTTCTGAAACTACTGGACCGATTTGAAAAATTCTTTCAGCAATGGATAGCTACATTATCAGGGAGTAACATAGGCTATATTTTATCCCCATACTCCCACGGGAACGGGAACTACGCGGGTGAAACCGCGTGACATCCACTAGTAAAATAAAAACCGGTCAAGTGCGAGTTGTACTCGCACACGAATTAAGGTTTATGTTACGGGTTCCGTACCATAAACCTTAATTTTTATTATTTGTTGTTATAGCGGCAATATAAATACACAATCTGTGAAAATTTCTACTCTCGGTAGAGAGTAGAAATTTTCACAGATTGTGTATTTATATTGCCGTAATAGGTATATTACGGTTCTTGAGATACAGCCCGCTGACAGACAGACGGACGGACGGACAGCGGAGGCTTAGTAATAGGGTTCCGTTGGTTACCCTTTGGGTACAGAACCCTAAAAAGCTTCTTGCAAGCATCCATTCATCCTTAAAAGAGTTCGTTTATGGCTTGTGATTCCATCCAATCCGAAAAAATAACCTAGTCACTTAGGGATGTTTTCGATAAAAACAGAATGAAATGAAAAACTAAAAGTCAGAGAAAATTAGCCAGCCCACACTCTTTTTGTCATTTCAAAAGCAGAATGATTTTGTTTTCTTTTACCAATTTGTTTTGTTTTTCCTAAAAACATGTTAAGTGCCATCAAGTTTGTGCTAAATTAATGGACTTTATTTTTTTTTCACAGATTGCATTCTAAACCAAAACGTGCCTAAACTTGTAATATTACTAACTGAAACGGTCAAGGAGAAACGATTCCGAATTCTGACTTAGCATCGACTGATTGATCTAAAGATCTGTCATGGCCGTAGCGTTCGGCTATAGTCGGCAAGCCGGACACTGCCGAACAAATACGAAGATTGGCGAGCAATGGCTTTGATGCGGTCATTTATTTCAGTATGTTGATCTGTAGTTAGGTACATACACTGTTCCTGCATTCGTCATTCGGAGCGAATTCAGTTCAGTGGCATAGTATAAAACGCGTTGGTTGTTATTATCGTTTTAATTATCGTTAAATAATACGACTTTACGGTCCACTTCGTGTTCATTTTGTGAAAACTTTAATTAATTTTGTGCTGTGTCGTTTGAAGACTACGATTTCAGTTGGTACGTTTTGTTATATATATTTTTTATTTATTACAGTTATTTTTCTCGTGAAATCTTTCAGTTAAAATAAACGATGATTTTGTAAAAATATGTCATGGACAGTTTAGCACTGTAAGTACCTAGCTATTTATTAACATATTTCAAGATTTCTTTGTCTTGATACATTTATGTGAAAATCACGAAGTCCATAGTGCTGTGTCATGGACGGTACAGATAATTATGACAGTTGAAATCAATTCAACTGTTCTGAAGTGATATTATCATATACCGTCTGATAAAATTCATTTGTAATTTATACCTACTGTGTTAATGTGGTGGATGTCGACTATCGATATAATATATCTATGTAAATTCAAGCAACAACACTACCACGGTCATTGACCTTGTAATCAGCTTTAGGTTCCGTACTCAAGCGTAATCAATGGAACCCTATTACTGAACCTCCACTGTACGTCCGTTCGTCTGTCTATCAGCGGGCTGTATCTCGAGAACCGTAATAAGTAAACAGTTGCAATTTATACAGAGTGTGTATTTCTATTCAAAATCAAAATCAAAAGTCGTTTATTCAAATTAGGCTGAGAGCCAGCACTTTTTGAACGTCAAGTTTTACAAAAGACAGTCCCCCAAAATGCCCGCCCGTCACCACTTCCTAGTGTTTTAGCTGTGGAGAAGAAGTGGCCAACAAACTCCCCAGCAACACATCTGTCTGTTACGTTTTAAGAACTTGAATCTATATAAAAGTATGCTAAGTATATAATGCATGACACAAAACTTATAACTTGTTAGCTAGCATTATTGCCGCTATAACAACAAAATACATGAAACGTGTTTCTTTTCGGTTTAAGGTACGGAACCCTTCGTGTGAGAGTCCGACTCGCACTTGGTCGGATTTTACTATTTTGCTTCGGAACCGTAAAAATAAGGCACCCTAGATAATAAAATTTGAACACAAAGCAGGAGGTATGACTCACGCCACGTGGGCCCGATGACATAATTGTTTGCCGGAATATTCTTATTATATTTAAACAAAATGTCTCACTCCTTACACGTCGAGTATTTTTAGTTGATTGTCATTATGTGATGATTACGTACAATTCTAAAACTTAAGGTAACAAGACCTAATGTGCGGTTACCGACTGCATCGAAAAGAAAGAGATTATTATATCGTTTATTTATTTTTCTGTACATAAAGATAAGATTTTTAAATACATCTTAAAAAAAAATGTTAAAAAATACATTAAAAAATAGTAGTCCGCCGGTTTCGGGAGCAGAGCCCAAGCTACCGGTGGTTAGGGCTCCAAAGAAAGGAACCTCCTTACAAAACGAGCCGTATCAAGGAGTACTGCCTTCTGTATCAGGCCCTTTATCCAACCGCGTAACGCCAGCTTCGACAGATGATCGTCGAAGCTTTTGGCCATCAGAGGCCATTGGCTGTAACGACTATCGGCACAATGACTGCTGAGTCCACATTCCACATGTCGATAACCTCGTGTGCTAAGTCGAGATACTTGATTTGTTTCTCTTTCTTAGCCTTCACGAGGTTTTCGTCATGCGGGATGGTAACATCAATTATCAATGATTATGATTAATTATTATTCTTATTAGGAGCCTGTAATGTCCCACTGCAGAGCCCTTCCCTCTGGGGTTGCGGAATTTATTAGAAAGAGTCACCGCGGCCCTGGAACGCAAAGGGCATTAGGAGGAACACGGATGGGTTTTAGTCACTAAGAGTCTGACACTCCCTTCTGCTTCACCCAGAGCGGGAGGAGTCATTTGATGATATCCCATCCTTAAAAAAAGGGCCCTTCCCTCCTTCCACTTCCGGTCTTCTGCAGTTTTGGGCCAGTCTTTTGAGAAGGAGACCAGCTCGTCTCGTCAGTACTTTTCTGGGCTATCTCATCCTGAGCCTGCCCTTGCGTTGATTTTTTTACGATTTCGGGATTTTTTCCATAATCAAATTTGCTCATAATGTTGAATACGTTGTATAAAAAGGAATCATGACGACATTCACAACTTAATTAGCAGCAGAAAATTCCCGAAACGAAATCTAATCGATAATTTTATCTACGGGATAGACCCCTACGTAATCAATTTTAGAACATTTTAACCGATAAGACAAGAACCACATCGTTTATTACGTGATCGGGAATAACGTGGAGGAAAACTGTAGTTTTAATATATAAAGCTCATACTTGTCCAGGAGCTCCTCAGTTCACGTTTGGACACAGGAGTCTCCTGAGTTACCCCAGAATACGCCTTTATGTGTATATATATATACATATTGTATATATATTAGTGATTGTTCGTTTTGTACGTGTTCCACACCTCGGCTACTTACTAAAGGTAATATTACTAAAATATTTATTAAAATGAGCATCTTTATCATAAGAGAATCATTTTTTATATGTTTTTAAGGGCAATAATAGGCTAATGTAATCGATAATAATACCCAGACCTAGTATAGAGTCACCGCGGCCCTGGAACGTAAAGGGCATTAGGAGGAACACGGATGGGTTTTAGTCAGTAAGAGTCTGACACTCCCTCCCTTCCGCTCCGCCCAGAGCGGCAGGAGTCATTTGATGATTTCCCACCCTTAATAAAAAGACCTAGTACAGTGTGTGCGTCACCCTCTACCATTTTATAGTCGGCAAAAGTCGTTCAACTGTCCAAATCCATCGCCTAATAACTTTGCTTTCTAATCCTGCACCAAAGGGGCGGGTCGTTCTTGTATGTGTTTGCGTAATGTAAACAGACATACAAATTATACAGGGAAATTGAAAAAATACCCAAAACCTCTTAATCCTGACCTCGTATCATGACCCTGAACAATATTTGTTCTACGACCTTGACCTCAACTGAACAATGTAGCCAAAAACAATTTGTTTTTTTCATTTATTTGAAGTCTGTAAAATTCGCGCATACTACGCGCGTGCGTGCACCCAGGCCCGCGGCGCCAGCTTTTATCGGCCGCCTCATAAAGAATATGCAAAATTTAGACCATGTTGATATTTTTTGGGTTCCGAAAAAAAAAAGGAACCCTTATAGGATCACTCGGGTGTCTGTCTGTCTGTCTGTCCGTCTGTCACAGCCAGTTATCTCCGGATCCACTGGACCGATTGTGTTCAAATTTGGTACACATATGTACTTCTATGACCCAAACACGGACGCGTTACGTAAATTATTACATTTTTAGTATGGGGGTCACTTTTGGGGGTCAAACTAGAAAATTAAAAAAAAAGTTTTTTGAACAATATTGTGTGACATATCAAATGAAAGGGCTTATTGTGAGGGTTTTGATTATATTTTTTTCATAATTTTAAAATAAATGGTTTTTGAAGTTATTCAAGAAATTAGATGAAAAATGACCCCCCCTTATCTCCGAAACTACTGAGCCTAAAATTTTGAAAAAAATGGAAATAATAGATCTTTACCTAAAGATTACAGGAATATTAGAAGTCTGTAGTGTTAAAATAACATGTTAAAAAAATTAAATTCGTTCGGAACCCTTTGCACGCGAGTCCGACTCGCACTTGGCCAGTTTTTTTTGTATGGAATTCAAATGTTTCCAATTTTGGAAAGTCGTAGAACAAATGTTGTTCAGGGCCATGATATGAAGTCAGAATTTAAGAGGTTTCGGGTATTTCTTCAATTTCCCTGTATAATTTGTTATTCTGAAAAAAAGGAGAAACTGCTCATCGAATAATTCTTCCACCGCTCATCAATGGGCAAAGTGCTCGAAAGACTGGCAGCAATACCATTCATAATTAAATTATAATTTTATTTGTGGCCTTATCAGCGGGAACTATTAATATCCAATATAGTGCTCCCGAGGGTCAGACGCCTGTTACTGTAAATTAATTATCTTTTAACATTGTCCTCATTACTTTGCCCCGTGATCGCATCGCGTCGGGGAAAGCCCAGGGATACTGGAACAGACGTATCAGCAGGAAAGGGCTTGACCCGTCCAGACTTGATTAAAACTCGTAGATACTCTGTTGTTTTGAGCAACAAAACACAATTGAACAAATAATTCACCGACTTCCAAAAAAAAAACACTACGAAGTATAAAATAACCTTAATTTCGGAAGTCGGTGTTTTTCGTTCGTTCTTTAAAACCGACTTCCGAAATTAAGGTTATTTTATACTTTGTAGTGTTTTTTTAGGAAGTCGGTTATATTTTTTTGTAAAAAGTTTTTTATTTTTCACTTTTAAGTGGTGATACTTGGACGACGTCTTCGTTAACGCAGAAATTGAAATAAGCAAAAATGCTCATAAAAAAAACTACTGACCCAAACTGAATCAAATTTTATGGGACCAAATGGCAAGAATACTGCGTCGAACTAAAAAAGAATCACAGAAATCGGATCAGAAACCTCGGAGTAATCGGTGTACATACACAAAAAAAAAACAAAAAAAAATACCTACCGAATTGAAAACCTTCTTCTTTTTTGGAAGTCGGTTAAAAAGGAAATTTTGCACCACGTGTTTAAAAAAATGTGAGCTTTATTTTGGCATTTTAGAATAAAAAAGAATAGCTGAGTATCCTGACGTGCCATCTGCTACACAACCAATCCTTTAATATTATAATGTGCCTGTACTAGAACCAGCTGAATACTTCAGTTTTCGCCTCAAAGCACCACTTCAAAATAATATTACAGGAAAACTGTTCGTGTCTCAATAATTCTAATTTTAAATCTATGATAGTTTAACATGTTCTTAACATAATAAGTTAAAAAATTCTTGTTGCAAACAAAAAGTGTTTTTTTTTTTGTTGACCAGTCTTATTATTCGTTTGTTTCAGAACTTGCCCTGCTGAAGGTTTCGTGACTGGCTACCGCTACATAGACCTGTCAGAGCCAAGACTTCACTTCGGTACAATGAAAAGACAAGAAAATTCAGTCGATCCAGACGAACAGGCAAGAAATGAGGCAGACATGGTGAATGACGAGGAGACAATGTTTCAACCTGATGATAGTGAAGTGTACGTTATTTTTAATTACCATATTTTAAGCTAGCTTCTACCAGCGGCTTAACCCCCTTGAATGGCGAATATTATATTAATAGTGGTTGCACATTTCTACCTACTTAATTTTATGTTAACTTTTAATTTTGCAACTGTACATCAATACGTACTTTATTGTTAACTGTGGAGTCTTGTAAATGGCTTGTTGTGAATTAGCTTACTATTACCCCTGTATTAATAGCTGTAAGCCAACCAAAAAAAAAAAAATATCCCTAATGATCATACTCCCGGGATAAAACAGAGATTTTGTACTATTCCAGATTACAATCTATCTCTGTGCCAAATTTCATTCATATCCGTTCAGCCGTTCCGGCGTGATTGAATAACAAACATACATTCAAACTTTCGAATTTATAATAGTAAGTGAGATGCCTGTGTAAATTGAAAGATATATGACATCAGCACCAGGCCCGAGAAGTGGAATATAAATAGGCTCACTTTCACTCAGAGAGGCGATCTATGTCCCAGTAGTGGGAAATATTAGGCTAATTTGTGAATACTGGTCTTTGAGAGTCCCTCAACAAAACTTCCGCCATTATCTTTATCCTGCGTTTAAACATTTTTAGGGCTCCGAACAAACAACGGAACCCTTGTAGGATCACTCGGGTGTCTGTCCGTCTGTCACTGCCAGTTTTCTCCGTATCAACTGAACCGATTCTGTTGAAATTTCGTACATATGGACTTCTGTGGCATAAACACGGACGCGTTACGTAAATTATTAAATTTTTGGTATGGAGGTCACTTTTGGGGGTCAAACTAGAAAATTAAAAAAAAAAGTTTAATTATATTTTATTCATTATTTTAAAATAAATCGTTTTGTAGTTATTCAAGATATAAGACTAAAAATGACCATTCCCCCCCGTTATCTCCGAAATTACTGCGCCTAAAATTTTGAAAAAAAAAAATAGATCTTTACCTATAGATTACCTATAAGAAGTCTATATTGTTAAAATAACATGTTAAAAAAAATGAAATTCGTTCGGAACCCTTTGCACGCGAGTCCGACTCGCACTTGGCCAGTTTTTTTATAATGTCTAGCTGTGTCACGAACTACTAGGATAAACAATCAAAACTCATCCTGTATAGTCGTATAAATCTACGAGGTCAATGTTTTACCTTTTCATTACAGAATCCCCTATCGCCCAATTTACTACCATAACAGAGATGATCCCAGGAATGGTGAAACACTGGCTGATTCAGGGGCAACGGAAGACCAAAAACAAGATACGACTACTGATGCTGAGAAAAGAGCAGATGTGGTTCTCCAAAAAGCTGATGAGAGAAAAGTCAAAGCTAGTCAGCTAAACAACGTACGTCAAGTAAGTTTGCAAGTCGTGAACTATTTATTCTTCTTTTTTTTTGCATTAGATTTACCCTAACGTCGAAGCCCCGCTGCACGGCTTCTATTTCTGTCTGAAAAGTTGATGATAGTTGGGATGACAGGGGATACTAAGTTCGCTCGTTTTGCTCACTTACTCTAGCTCCCGTCATCCCATTCAAACTTAGCTTAACCGTGTTGAGGTGCGCTAAGTTCCCGCAAAATTAAATTTGCCATTTCATGATGTGGCTAAGGTTAGCTTCGGTCACCAAATAGCCAATTCAACGATATGGCTGCGACATAATTATGTTATATTAATTCATGATTTATAATTATTTTCAGAATAACGAAAATGACATCAATGCGCAAAACACTGCTTCAGTCACTGTCACCTTTACGTATCGCTCAAAATCTCAAATCGAATAAAATAGGAATCGTTTGAAAGGAAATCCAAAAACCAAGACCAAATATTGAAGAAACTATTAAAATTGTTGCACTTATTTAAGCAAAAAAGACAAAATTATAAATGCTTATTATATGTATATTAAGTTGTTAGAATTTAGAAAGGATGAATTGTACGTAGTGATGAATCTGCGCTTTTTAAAGACTATTATTTTTCGCCAAAACACGTAAGTAGGTATCTGCTCTAGGAAGGGATTCATATCTAACCAACTTATTAGATATGACTACCCCAAGTTTTAAAAACGCAATTCATATGTTATCGGAAAATTGCGGACTCCGTTAGATTGTAAAAAATCTTTATTAGATAAAATTTCAATATATTATGAAAAAATATTTTTGTGTACAATGAATCTCATAAAAAAATCAATAGTTTCCAATACATCCGTGTCTTATTAAGAAATAATAGTTTACAATTTCACGCGATATTTTATAATTTTACGGTGTTTGCAATTTTCAGATGACACAAAGAAATTATAATAAGTAATAAATAGTAATAGTAAGTAGTAATGCTGAGTGGAACAGAATATTGAATTTACCCTTGCGCTTACATATGGGCAAAAAAATTGTTTGTGTTTATTTGCGAAAAAAAGTGTTTAATTGTATTATCAGAAATATTTGGTTTACTCTGTTATTCGCAGTGGTATTTTTAATTTATTAGAAATCTTTCTGGGAGTGGAAACACCTTCTCATGAACTTGAAAAACTTTCGTCATTGAACTAACTATGAAATTAGAATTCTAAATATTTAAAATCCACTGAAATATTGCCGGACTAACGTGGTGACTTTTAATTTCATTGGGAATATTTCAGGGGTTCTTTCAACCCCAGTTTATCAATAGATAAAAAGTCAGCCTGTAATATAAATATGTTCTAGACACTTTCAAATCTGTTAAGAAAGTCATTTAAGTCAGAATGAAATACTGAATTATGCAGGTACATAATTATGTTTATACCTATACCAAATAAGTTATTACGTATGAGTACAATGTTTTTGGTCTTATTGTTTGCATATTGAGTCATTGTCATAAGCGACATATTTGCAAAAAAAAAGTATTTAAACGATGGGAGTCCAAGATTAAAAATTTATATTTGAAAAAATGTAGCTCGTGATAAGTGCTCCATTAGGGCTGGATTACACAGTTCAGGAAAATATGCCCAGATAAAAAATAATTGATGCACGCTGTTTGAAATATAATCTGACTGGATTTTTGTTTTAGGTAAACAAATTGATATTGGAGTATAATATAATTATTAACACATTAGACTATATTCAAAATTAGAGTTTTGAAAAGAAAATTGTTGTACAATATTTATCATTAAATAATAAAATTTTTAAAACATGTCATTCAAGGACTTATTTTATAGGTATGAATTGCTTTTTTTAGGTTGAAATAGTTAAACAAGAAAAAAATAAAAATAAAATGGTGCAATTTGTTATGGTTGTTGTCGATGTTGGTGCAGCATGACCCAAAAATCCCGCCTATTCTTTTGTTATTTTTTCTATGCGGTGTCTGTGCTAATTTTCCTGGACTAATCAATTTATAATAGGGACCAAAAGTGTTAGTCATACAAAATGTTAGTTTCAAGCGGACTAGTTGAGCGATAGAATGCAGAGCTTAAGCTCTAGACCAGTGACATCCTAACAGCGGGTGCGTGACGAAGGGGATTCTCAAAACGTAAAAAATGTATGGGATTGACAAACGCTGCGGTGTCGAAATGTCACGTGATCCATGTAGTTGACAATAGCCGGTAGAATGGTACTTCATCTAGTCTCTAATCCGATCTGAATGACGACTATCACAGTTTCACTGTCCGCTATCCATACTAGTCAATTTAGTTATTTTATTATTTATTAATTTTCCTATTCATTAATTTAAGTTAGAGCTCGATTATTTTTTTAACTTAAGGCTAGGGACACATCTTAGCGGTTAAACGTGGCGAAATGCCGTGATAAAACGACTCGTGTTTTTTGTCACCCAAGTTCAAAGTCAACAGTTACTCCGCAAAGACTTGTGCCTTGCCTAATAGTTAATAAAACCGTAATAATTTACGTCGCCTGGTGATTTGGCGATATCATGAAAAAAAATCTTTGAAACTTTTTGTAAGCTAAAAAAAATCTTTGAAGCTCGAATTTTTATTAATTTTCTGTGTTAGAATTTAATCTAAAATATTCCATTTGTGGCCTATGACGTTACTTTGCAGGCCAAATGCGTCAGCCAGCCATTTTTTGTGATAACGAATTTGTAACTTATTTTTATTTTTAAGAAAACTTATTTGTTTAATTAATAACTTGATGTTTCATGCATTGACCGCACCCTCATTATTTTTAATCAGGTCGCAATAGTCATTGGCACAAATATCATCGGTGTGCAATTCAGAAGCATTTTTTCTTGTATAAATTGCAACTTTGAGAAAAATACCTATTTTGTAGGAAATTAAGTTTGGTTTCTAAACTTACTATTTTCGTACCACCATAAAATTTCTATCAATATTTATGGAGAAATAAGCTTTTGAATTTTGCGTATTTGTCACCTATTTATTCTCCTTGCAGTCACTGACAACTGTTTTTTTTTTTTGTATAATCTAATAGAAAAAAATATGTGTCATCTTGTGTAGGTATAATTTCACCGTCTAATATTTTTAGATCAAGTTCCTGTAATAGTTTTAGTTGCTATAAACATTATATTTTGAATTTACAAATATTCAGGGAAGAGACATCGAAACACAACCCATTCACTGGTTCTGGAATTTTTTCGACGGCTTTAGTTAAGTTAAAAAGCTGCAAAAAATATTGAAAAAAAAAATACCCACCGATTTGAGAACCTCCTCCTTTTTTGGAAGTCGGTTAAAAAGCCGGTGATTTTTTTCGAACGCTGTTAAGATTCAAGTAGATGCTAAATTCATGGTTATAGTTTTCTTGTATGTCCCTTCCACACTTTATTGACTATATAGACTATACCATTTTCCATTTGCTGTTGTAGACAAGTAATTCTGTTTTCATTCGGTAGAGGGTAAACACGAATTGAGAAAGAACTAATGTTATAACAGTACAGACGTCAAAGTGACGAAAATAATAATCTAAGATATAATATTATAATTTATCATATTATTTTTATTTGTTTTGTTTTGTTTGACTGAAACTGTATGGCAAATATACGAATAAATATGCTACAGCTCTGAAATTTAAATGATCTAATGTTAAAAAAATTAAATCAATTTTAAATAGTCGCCTATGCTGTGTGTGTCCGTACCTTAATACCGCGTAGAAAATAAAATGGCTCGAATATGAATGATAAAATCCTGTAATTACTGACAGTATTATAGATTATTTCATGTTTTATGTATTGTATTGTCCCCAAGTTTTATAAAATGTATATGCTCGGATTTAAAGAAAGATTGAGCTTAAAAAACGATGATATCCTGATAAAATATAATCCTTGCAAACCAACATTGCTTTTTCTTTTGCTCCTTACTTGCCTATGCCTGATTTAAAAAATTATGTTATCATCACATTGTCTCCAGGATGCAATGCTGAGTTTCTACACGAGAACAACGGGATGGTTAACTTAGTACCACTGCCTACTTCTTAAAGAAAATAAAGCGCTATAGATAGATATAATACTATTTTTAAGTTTATGTTTCGTCACATAAATTAATTTTTACCACATAATATTAGACAGGAAGAGGTGAGGGCTCACAACGGAACCTTTAGAAACACCTGCGCAACCAGAGTTTTTGGACAAATGCTACCTAGCTTTTAGTATTTCTAAATAACTTAATAATCCTTACTAATATTATAAATGCGAAAGTAACTCTGTCTGTCTGTCTGTCTGTCGCGCTTTCACGCCAAAACTACTGAACCGATTTAAATGAAATTTGGTACACAGATAGTCTAGAGCCTGAGAAAGGACAAAGGCTCATTTTTATCCCGGGAGTATGTTCCAAAGCCACTGGCAGAAGCTAGTCATTTATAATAATGAAAACAAATCATTGTGATATCAAGACAAAACTTTGACTTTCAGTTTATATTTTAGCTACCAACCAGAACATTTGTAAATGATTTTTGATAAACCATTAGTAACCCAAGGTAAAATTTAGGAATTTGATAGATAATTCCATTTTTTCACACTAATTTTATAAGCTAATGTTCTAACCTGTGATCTGTGTAAGGCTTTCAATCGCATCATTCACAACGAAAATGAAGAACATTTTCGTTGTGAATGATGCGATTGAAAGATGGTTTATCAAAAATCATTTACAAATGTTCTGGTTGGTAGACAAATTCAGCTTCATGCTATGGAGCTCAATATTGTTCTGAGCAATTGAATTAGCTGGTTACCAATGCCAAAAATGTAGGTAACAATTTATTAGTGGACAACTAAATGTTTTAAATAGACTGAAAGGATTATCCTCGTGACCTGGATTTACGGTTTTGAAAATATAATGTAAATCATTTAATTAAAACTGAAACCTATGTGATCAGGTTAGTTAGGTACCTACCGGGGTTTAATCATGGACTTTTCTGCAATAGGTAGGTTTTATGTTATCTCTGAGTTACTCTGTTTGTGCCAATGAATAAGGTAAGAGAATGTTTACCTAATCAATGAGAGATTTAATTAGTTTCTATTAACATACTTATAATATGTATTTTAAGGGTAATTCTAATTACATTTCCAAGAAAGAGAGGTTAAGAAACAATAAAAAACTTTTTTACAAAAAATGTAACCGACTTCCAAAACAAAACACTACAAAGTATAAAATAACTTTAATTTAGGAGTCGAATTTAGGAAGTCGGTTACATTTTTTGTAAAAAAGTTTTTTATTTTTCACTTTTTAGTGGTACCTGCGTACCCATTCACAGCGTACCGGCATGATGTTATGTTATGAAAATAAAACTAAATGCTTTCGGTGTAAAGGTCTCGTCAATACGAATGAAATAAGCCCAAACACTTGGTAGTTCCTACATACCGATGTGATGTTCCCTTGACTCTCTGTCGTCTTCATCATCAGGTCTGATCCAAACTTTCATTCTTATGTAGTATCATCCGATATACACACGAATATCAAGTTTTTACCAAATGCGTGCCTACAATTTTCGAGAGTTGCCCTCGATTTCTCAGGGTTTCCATCATAAGATCCTGACGTGGTGGCAATGGGACCACACGGGAAGCACCAGCTTTCAAATAAAAAAGAATCATGAAAATCGGTTCACCCAATCGATTAATTATGAAGTAACTAACATAAAAAAAAATACAGTCGAATTGATAACCTCTTCCTTTTTTTGAAGTCGGTTAAAAAGGGGAGGGGTTAAGGATCAACTGTCTCCTCCCGCACTAACGGAGCAGAAGAGTATGTCAGACTCTTACTGACTAAAACCCATCCGTGTTCCTCATAATGCCCTTTGCGTTCCAGAGCCGCGGTAACTCTTTCGAACAAATTTTGCAACCCTGGCAGAATTCCGCAGGGGATGCCTTTGCCTAACAGTGGAACACAATAGTAGGCTCACAAGAAAACAAAAACAACAATATTCCAGTTGATTTCCAGTAAGTACTGGATAACACAGTACTGTAGCACCAAGGGAACTCGCCCGAGTTACTACTTAAGGATTGTATTAAATAGAAGACGAAAAATTATGATTATACGAATATTTATTTTGGCCATCTAGCTTAGATGGAAGTTAATACACGAGCTAATGACTGACGTTTATAAAAAGAAAGCATATTTTTAACATAATTCAAATACTAAGTTATATTTTAGCCAGACGCTTCCAAAGTTCCAATGAATAACTTGTCCGCCAGTGATCTGCAACTAAGGAGTTCACAGTAGCTTCATATAACAACAACCAAGGTAGGTATGCCGTTTTGTTAAATTATCGGGCGTCTCGATACGACTAACGGTCAAGGATCATACGGGCATATCCCGTTTTTCCCGTTCCCTTAGGAATTTCGGGAAAACCTCTCTCAGTGCTTTCCTACGGATTATACGGAAGCTACATGCCAAATTTCAAATATCTACGACTAGCTGACCCGCACAACTTCGTCTGCGTCACATTTTTCATTGGTACTCCAACCCTATTGGTCTTCTTGATAAATGGGCTATCTAACACTGAAAGGATTTTTCAAATCGGACCAGCTAGTCTATTCTGTAAGAAACTATTTCGATATCGAGCTTCACCTGAGTGATAAAACTCACAAAGTGAGCTTTATTGCACACAACATAAAGGTCTTCATTTGAAACTCACCTCGAATTCTACTGTCGAGATACGAAATTGTTGTTAGAGAATAGCACTACTGTAGTTCCTGAGATTAGCGCGTTCAAGCAAACAAACAAACTCAGCTTTATACATTAGTATAGACTAGTAGTTTCGGCTGTACGTTGTCTGTCAGTCACCAGTGACTGAAGAATTTTATGTATTAGTATTAAGTATAGTGATGACTTAAAGAACAGCTCATTGACCTTACATTCTGAAAATACCTGGGCCTCCTTCTCCCGGACAATACACCTGCAGGAGGTGCACCTAGTGACCGGCCATAACAATACCAATGATTAAATTTGGAGCAAAATAAAAGTCAGTGTTGCTTTAAAATACTATATTTTTTCTGGATGTTTAAAAGGCATGTATAATTTAAATTCAAGCATTCCGTTTTATCTAACTTAAGTGTTTCTACACTGCAAAATACTTACAGCAACTAACAAATCTAAAATAATGTCAGTACCTACTGAAATAATTTTATATTACTAGTAAAGTAGACATACAAAACGAAATGGTTGCCTTATTTTTTTTACTTATTTTGTCTAATGCGTTCACTCTCTATTATGTATTTTTATAGGGCTGGTCATGTGTCCCTAGCCTGAAGTCAAAAATGATTGCAGCACTTGCCTCAATTAATTAATGCGAAAGTAATAAAAACTTTAAAATGTAAAAAATAATATAAAAGGAAAAAATTCCCGATGCGATGAAGCTATCCACACCGTTTATATTTTAACCATTATTTAAAACTATATTTAACTAAAAAAAAATGTTCTAAATCTGCATTGCCTAAATTAATAAAGAAGTTAATATTTTAGAAAATCCAGTCTGAACATGTTTTTACAGCTGCATGCATCAATTATTTCATATGTTATTTCATAGTTATTTAATACTTTTAAAAATTAGTACTGAATAAAAAGTGGATAGGTTAGGAAAAAAATTATAAAATATAATATAAGAGTTATTAAAAATTGACAAATATTAATAATCATTGATTTATCGATAGTTCATCAACCATATATGGCGTGTTTTCGCCCGGAGGCACCGGTTGACCTGAAGTGATGCTGTGACCGCGCGCTCTCCGCCCTCTATCTCGAAAACGGTTCACCGTATAATAAAAAAAAATTAAACAAAATTTGTAGAGAATTTTGTATTCTACAATATTGATAATCAATACAAATTGCAAAAAACCCATAGGAAATGAGATATTTACAAAAAAAGCGCAAAAAACCGATTTTTGTGACCTTTGACCTTGAAATTTAATAGTTGCGTACACCCTACCATATGTAGGTTTTGAGACAACTTTTAGGGTGTCAATATACAAGTATTTACAGACTTACAGCTGGGTATCTTGAATTCTGAGGTGAACTTACTATAATGACTGGGCTAATTCTCTGGTGAGGCTTAGCATGGTTGCAATTAATTACATCAGCTCCGGTTTTTGCTCTACCAGTACGCTGGTTAAATACGATTAAATCTCTAAGTTCTGGGGGGAAGAAAAGAATCTTGCAGTTGAACTTTGTAATATGTACTTTGTCGAATTATGTAGAAAAGGGAGAATACAGGAAGAAACAGCGAGCCCGAAAATTGTAATACTTAGCAGGTCGTTTTCTTTAAACATTTTTATTTCTATAGGAATTAGGAACATGTGTAGAAAAGTTAAGTTAGAGAAAGAGCAACATGTTTAACGGATTTGTTACTGAGAGTTCTTGACAGTGGTTTACGCGATCAATTTCAATGGCGCTTAAGAAGACTTAAAATAAAGTGTTGGCTTTAATACTTACGTGATGCCCGTTACTAAGCAGACCTCTTCTGACTCTTCGCTCGTAGTTTTGGTCTTCCTCTGCCCTAGAACCAGCCAGCATTTCGCCATCATTGGGGTTATCTTTGATAATGTTGTATCTTGGGCGACTAGGGACGCTGCAATTTAATGATAAATCGACTATACAGGGTGAATTTTGATTTATTGGTAATTGGGGGTGAAAGAACCCCTGAAATATTACCAATAAACACACAATTTAAAAATGACACACAAGACAATTTAAAAATAATTAAGTGCACGCTGATAAAAATGACAACATCAGGAGTTTCGGTGGGGGGAATATAATAACCACTATATTATGATCTATCTCCTTTCATTTAATTCATCCAAAGGTTGTCTGTAAGAGATTGCCTTATGAAATAAGACCGCCCATTGTTTATTTGTTTTTATAAATGTTTGTCCTGTCCTATTATGAAGTATACATTAAAGTAGGAATATAATAAATAAATAAATAATACATACTTTTCCATATTGGCGGATTGAAACATTATCTGTTCGTCATTCGCCTTTTCTGTTTCACTTCCTGCCCGGCGTTCTTTAATTTCCTGGTCGGAGAGATTTTCTTGTCTCTTCATTTTCGCTGAATGCTTGGATCTGTTAGCGGTAGTCAGCAGAGCAAGTTCCAGGACAAAAGAAAAATAATAAAGAAGTCTGTAAGGCTTTTTTTTTAAGGATGGCTTATCATCAAATGAGTCCTCCCGCTCTGGGTGAAGCAGTAGGGAGGGTCAGACTCTTACTGACTAAAACCCATCCGTGTTCCTCCTAATGCACTTTGCGTTCCAGTGCCGCGGTGACTCTTTCAAGCAAATTCCGCAACCCTGTACACTAAATTATACCAACAACTTAAAATGACGCAATAATAAAAATAAAATAGGTAATTAACATTAGTCTAAATACCTTCAGAAAGTAGCTGGAGCGAACACGAAGAATTTCTTTCCAGACTTGTGACGAAGCGTAGGAGAGTCCCGTGTCAAAAATTAGCTTCTGATTAAGTTACAGCTTTAAATGGTTATTTTTCGGTTTTCCTCTAAGTCCTGTCTGATTTGGAATTACGTAATACCAGACGTGGTAATTTTGTTATCGATTTGGCAAATTAGACTTGTCCTAAATATGCAATGAACGTGTGTTATTTTATCCTGTAGATAAAATTAATTGATCGTTTTGTTATATTTATTCGGGATTTTTCAGCTGTTTCATTAGTTGTGATGTCGTCATTATTCTTATTTATAGATGTGATATGCGGGTCTAAAAAGTCCCGTCACTGTCAAATTTTCCCAATCAATTTTGAACCTAATGCTTTAGCGATAAAGATGAAAATGAAATTTGACAGATTGTTGTATGATTAATATTATTTATTTATTTAAAGTTTATGTACAGTAGTGGTACATGTGCGGACTTAATGCAACAAGGCATTCTCTACCAGTTAACCTTTGGGTTAAAAAGACTACACTGTGGTAGGTGTACAATAAAAAAATAAAAATAAATGGAATCTTTTGGGGAACATTATACAAATGATATATTTAATACTAATTAAATACATTTATAAGCTCAAATAATAAACTAATAAATATGATGTTTTATAATAATCCTTCTGATGAAGAGAACTAACAATAATCATGACAAAGACCAAACTAAGAAAGACGGGCTTTTAAGTAGTGTTTTCGGACTTTACGCTGAAAAGAAAATTTAATTTTTAATTTAATGTTGTTGTTGGAATGTTGTTTTTTAATTCTTTATTTTATTTAATATGATTCTACTAAAGTGGCCTTTTTAGACCTTATTTATTTCAAACAATCAAATAGTTTGAGTTTGAAAATTGTGATGCCGCAAGTTACCACCGCTGCGGCATCACTTACTATTTATTAGAAATCAAACAACGATTGGGTTCACGAATAAATTATTAGAGCACCTTGCTCAGACGAAACGTAAAAACAAGTACTTACCACATATTCAAACAAACCACTTTACACATGGTATCTTTAAAAAAACGTTCTATTATATTTTCCTTCGACCTTTACAGAGCTTCTGCGACATTGCCAGCTATACAACGTGTAACAGAATGAATGCTATACTTCTTAAAGGGGCATTGTACTCATCATTATGAACAACTTAATTTACTATGGGACCAATCCCGAAATCGCGAAAAAAAATCAGCTCTTCAGTACATTTTGTCGAGTTCAAAATGTACTGAACAGCTGATTTTTTTTCACCATTTCGGTGTTGGTCCCATAGTGAAAGTTGTTCATTATTATGAGTTCAATGACCCCTTAAGAGGTATTGCGTTTATTCTGTTACAGGTTGTATAAAGCTTTCAAAAAGGTTTATCACAGTATGCAAAAACAGGTGCACACACTCTGTTCCTATTACAGGGGGCTAAAAAGGCCACTTTAGGAGAATCATATTAGAATCATAATTTTTTATTTTTTTTTATTTGTTATGGGTTTGCTCTTGACTCTAGTCTAGGTCAGAGATGACAGAGACAAAGTCTACGATGGAGCGAGCTTACCCAGAAGGAGCCTGTTACTCTAACTTTGAAGAGATTAGGGTTGTAAGCGTTTGGAAACACAGACGCAGGCAGAGAGTTCCACTCCTTTGCTGTGCGCATTATAAAAGACGTTTGGAAACGCTTAGTGCGAATTGGTGGAATAGTAACAAGGTAGGGATGGTAAGATGCAGTGCGTCTGGATGTCCGATGGTAGAAGGGGGCCGGTGGAATGAGGTCGTGGAGTTCTTAGGCACACTCACCGAAGTACAATCTGTAGAAGACCGACAAGCAGGCAACCTTACGGCGATGAGCCAAGCTATGTAGCTTGGTATCCACCAGTTTTTCGTCACCGATGAGCCTCTTAGCTGTGTTCCACCGAGTCAAGCGCGGCAAGCTGATACTTAGCTGAGCCATCCCAAAGGTGGCTACAATACTCCATGCAGGATCGGACTTGCGCTTTATATAGAGTTAAAAGCTGTCCAGGCTAGGATGCCCAGCTTTTTGGCAGCGGTTTGGGCTTTGTACTCGATGGTGGCGCCAAAGTTGAGACTGGATGTCAACTTCATGTCTAATATTAATCACACAACAATCTGTCAAATTTCATTTTCTTCTTTATCGCTAATACATTTCAAGGTTGATTGGGAACATTTGACAGTGACGGGTAGCGTGATGTGCTTTCTGATTCTGCTAAAGTGGCGCTTTAGACCCGCAAGAAAAAAATATCAGTTGTTTCATTGTTTTGATCGGCTAAATATTGCATTTTGTATAAAACAGTGGATATTTTTTCGAGGTTTTTAGGGTTGTTCTCAAAGTAAAAGTGGTTTTACAAATAACCCTGTATATCTCAGATTATAGACTAAGAAGAGTAGGTATTCATAAAATATTATACTGCCAGTATCTCTCTTCCGTGTGGCAATTTTTTTTTGCTCGCAAGAGTTTGTTAGGCGTTCATCACAAAAACTCATTTTGGATCAAAATCTCAATCGGTTGAAGACAGAATTCATTCTTTTGGGAAGGAGGTCCTCCTTGGGAGTTGGAAGAAGAAAAAAAAGATAGTTTTTCAATTTGTGTCATGTGTTTGGCTTTTATGAGGGTTTTAAATAATTTCAAGAAAATACTCGTAGATGAAAACATTTTAAATTTCGACAAGCCTTTAAGCGTCCGTGATGTTCCTTTCCCTGACACATCAAATCAAATCAATCAAATCAAATCAAAAGTCTTTTATTCAAATTAGGCTGAGAGCCAGCACTTTTTGAACGTCAAGTTTTACAAAAGACAGTCCCCCAAAACGCCCGCCCGTCACCACTTCCTAGTGTTTTAGCTGTGGAGAAGAAGTGGCCAACAAACTCCCCAGCAACACATCTGTCTGTTACGTTTTAAGAACTTGAATCTATATAAAAGTATGCTAAGTTATTAATTAATACATGACACAAAATTTATAACTTGTTAGCTAGCACACTATGATATTGATAATGATAGAAATGTATATAAAAAAACAACGAATTGACCTACATAGTCAGATTATAAAAAAAAAAAAAAAAATAAAAAAACAAAAAAAAAACAATATTATATGAATACATATAACCTGTCATAAGCTAATTACTTAAAGAGAAAGAACATGATAATTATGACATTGTCTTGCGTTTAACACAGCGACCAACTATTCTTATCGTCTAAATAATCATTAATAGAATAGTATGCCTTCGAACAAAGGTTAGATTTAACTTTAGCTTTAAATGAGTTAAAAGGCAGGTCAAGAAAAGAAAGTGGAAGTTTATTGTATAAACGGATACCGAGCCCCACAAATGAGTCGTGGACCTTACGAAGTCGGTGGGAAGGAGCACACCTTCCAGTAATCATGAGGGCCAAGCTCCACAGATAACTCTATAGTTTCAGTAACAGTTTACAAAAATATGATTTTTTGTAAACTTAATCTTTGCGCGCAAGTTTGACTCGCACTTGACCGGTTTTATCGTTCCGTACCCGAACAATAACCAACAGAATCTTATTAATAAGCTCCCACTGTCCGTCCGTCTGTCAGTCAGCGGGCTGTATATCAAGAACCGTAATAGGTAGACATTTGACATTTTCATAGATTGTGTATTTCTATTGTCAACAAATAAAAATTAAGGTTTATGGTACGGAGCCTTTCGTGTAAAAGTCCGACTCGCACTTGGCCGGTTTTTAATATTAGGGGAGAAGGTTACATATTTGACAGTAGCCCTGACAAATTCCAAATCTATGTAAGACACTATAAATTTTATACGATAAATATAACAAACTAGTGGACTTCACGCGGTTTCACCCGCGTAGTTCCCGTTCCCGTGGGGGTACGGGGATAAAATATAGCCTATGTTACTCCCTGATAATGTAGGTATCCATTGCTGAAAGAATTTTTCAAATCGGTCCAGTAGTTTCGGAGCCTATTCATTTCAAACAAACAAACAAATCTTTTCTCTTTTTAATATTAGTGTAGAATGATGTAGAAAACAATATTATATAACAAAAAACAATTTAAATAGTTTTGTCTATCGGATTGTTCCGATTAATCTCCTAAACGGCTGGACAGATTTCTGATGTTACAAGGAATAAATTAAGCTATTTTAATTGAAGAAAAACAAGTTACAACCCAAGAAAACCTTCTCACGCGGATGAAGACGTGGGCAGAAGCTATTTTTAAATAAGCCACTTCTCGTAGCAGGTACACAACCAACCTAAACTTACCTAAGTTTATTAAGACCTTCTTTTCGAAGTACTTAATCTCAATCAAATTCCGTTCAACCAATATTTGAACTAAATATTGATCAAGGCCTAGAGCATTGTTTGACTTACTTTAGTATAAAACTGGGATGTTCTGAGGACAACGCATCATTCGAAGAATCAGTTCTTTAGATCTCACACAACATGAAGGTAAAATATCCCTTGTTTATTAATATTCATTTCATACTCTTCTCTAGTGAAGCGATCGGCTCAAGTTATTAAATTAAATTATTTATTTTCGATTTACTTTTAAAGTGTTTACTTTTATTCTCTGAGTTTATCTGAATGTTTTTACCCGTTTTAGTTTACATACAAAAGTTGCTAACTGCACTTTATTGTTTTATCAAGTCATCCCTAAAGTTAATTACTTTATATTTGATAGTTGAATCTACTGATATAATTTCCACTACGATCTGTTAAGCTTTCCTTTCATCTTATCTGTGATTCAATGTGTTCACAGCTGTGTTATATACATTAAATCGATCAGTCAATCTTTAGTTCATATTCATTAATGACTTTTTTTTTCTCTTTTTGTTTTTATATCCAATGTATCCAGGTCATCATCGCCATTGTTTTTGCCATCGGCTCCGTGTCGGCTCTGGGCTCAGGACCCTATCTGCCGAGTGGATGGAGGCCCCAGGGTCCCAGCTTCTACCTACCTTCTGAAGTCTCGGTAATTTACCACATTACATGCATCATATTCATGATGTAGTATACTTACCTGACTAACCTTTCCCAACTACGAGTACTTATATTGGGGACGGCTACCAGTCAAATGCTGCTGAATATCAGAATTTCCTGATAGCTACAACATGGGAGTCTTTAAGTCAAGAGTGAATAGGTTACTTCTAGGCAAGCGTGCTACATCTTTGACCACATCATCGCTTACCATCGGGTGAGATAGTGGTCAAACGCGAGACTATCAATAGTAAAAAAAACTGGCCAAGTGCGAGTCGGACTCGCGTGCAATGGGTTCCGAACGAATTTAATTTTTTTTACATGTTATTTTAACATTACAGACTTCTAATAGGTAATCTATAGGTAAAGATCTATTATCTCCATTTTTTTCAAAATTTTAGGCACAGTAATTTCTAGATATAAGGGGGGGAATGGTAATTTTTTGTCTAATTTCTTGAATAGTTTCAAAACCATTTATTTTAAAATTATGAAAAAAGTATAATTAAAGCCCTCACAGTAAGCCCTTTCATTTGATATGTCACACGATATTGTTAAAAAAAGTTTTTTTTTTATTTTCTAGTCTGACCTCCAAAAGTGACCCCTATACTAAAAACTTAATAATTTATGTAACGCGTCCGTGTTTGGGTCATAGAAGTCCATATGTGTACCAAATTTCAACAGAATCGGTCCAGTGGATCCGGAGAAAACTGGCTGCGACAGACGGACAGACAGACAGACACCCGAGTGATCCTATAAGGGTTCCGTTTTTTTTTCGGAACCCTAAAAAATGCACCAGGAGCGACTGTTTATCTTCACTGCATTCTCCACAACTCAGAAACTGGGTGACAACCAGTGTCACCACCACGATCCCACAATCTGCACTTTTGGGAAAACCTGTTGACAAACTTTCTGGCTTCGGACAATCCGTAACGACTGTGTACGATGATATAATAATATTAAATATGCAAAAATTTTAGTGTTAGTATTACTTCAACTTTTTATATGCAAAATAAACTATATGGAGATTAACTAAAAGATCCAAAATTGTGCATTCGGCTTATATAAATCCAGGTTCATTGAAATTATTTACAAAATAAAGTACAGGTGTTATGGGGATATGGAAAAGTACCAAAAGCTGAGTAGATTGATATTAAAAACTAATCATAAATCTTTACAGAAGCCATCAGACAGTCCCCTCAAAGAGAACCTCTTCCAAGAAACCGAGGCTTCAGGCTCTGATGCTCTCAGGGAGTACGGACCTCCGAAGGTCGCCGAAGTGGTCCAGTTCAGCGTCAACCAGGGCCTGCCTGATGTGGCTACTGAACAGACCTTCTTCGTCCAGTCTCTGGCTACCCAGGAGTTGCAGGCTGGTGCCGAGCAATATGTGGCTGTTGAAGGTAATACTTCAGTTATTTAAACTACAAAATCAATAGTCTCGAACTATAAATACTGATAATGTGAAATAATTAGTTTTCTATAATTCCTATAATAAAGAAAGTCAGAAAAAAAACATGAGCACCTGACGTTGTTCATAGAACTGTAGTTTTGAAAACATTAATTATCCTTGTTAAATTACTTTCACAAGCACAATCCTCTTGAAATGTGCCCTTTGCTGGGACAACTACTTCAAACCACTAAAAACCATTCATCAAGTCTAGAAAAAATCTTTAAATTCACAGTAAGCATCGAACAAACCGGTGATCTCGTCGAAGAAGTAGCATCCACCACCGAAGCCCAACTCGCTCAAATAGCAGAGGAACAGGTCATCGATATCCTCTCCGAGACGCAGCCTACCTTCGAAGCCACTCCCCTAGAAGTTGTAGCAGAGATCGTTGAACAGACTTCTGAAGCTGACCAAGAGGTAGCCACAGAGGGATCAGTTCAGGAAGAAAACGTTGCGCCTACTGCAGTTTACGCAGAAGAAGAGACCGTTGCCCCTACAGCTGTGGCACAGGAAGATGTTACCGCCGCAGTAGAAGAGGCGGTTGTACCCACTGCCGTAGCTGTTGAAGAGGTTGTAGTACCTGCTGCTGTTGTTGAACAAGTGGTCGCTGAGAGAGTAGCTGAGGAAGTGAACAACATTGCTGACGCTTTGGTCAAGTTGGAGAATGAAGTTAAGGCTGCTGAGGTAAGACCTAAACAGACATAAATTTATGTTAATTGAAAAGTATAAAATAAGTGATTAGAAAACTAGATATTGTGCCATTGTTCTGCGAAGAATTAAAAAGTATCAAAGGAGCATACAAAAAAAAACTTGTCCTTTCTAACACATTATATTATATTGAATAGAATAGAAAACATTATTCGGTACAGACACAAACATACAGCAACAAAGACAAAGTAGCAGAAACAATAGTACGAGTACGTACAGAATTGCGCTCATTGTGCCCATACTAAAAGCGTTATTACCATCAAATTGGTTTAATTATAATTCACAAGAACATGTTTTTTATTGTTTTTAGGTTCTTGAAGCTGCTGTTGAAGTCAAGGCTGACGTGTCGGGGTAAGTACTATTTTTTCAGAACTACTTCTACTCAAAAACAAATAATGGAACTCCTTTATTGTATAGTATTTGAAACCTTAAGTGGAACTCTTTAGAATATAAAATTAATTGTATTCACAGCTCCCTGCAAGAGGCCCCCGAAGGTTTCCTCGAATACGGACCCCCCGGCTTCAGGGAGTACGGACCCCCCAAGGCTGAGGACATCGCCAGGCCTGCTGCTGTTCAGGTATAGACATAAATCAATTAGTAGTTTTTTACTATTGATAGGCTCGCGTCTGACCACAAACTCACCAGATGGTTAGCGATTATGTGGTTGACGACTATGCGCTGAGACGACAAAATGAAGCACGCTTACCTAGAAGTACCTTCACTGTTCACTCTTGACATAAAGACTCCAACCAATTTCAATTTCTCTCGTTCAAATTTTCGTAAAACCAGTAATCATTAAACGAAATACGACTACTGCTAGACATTGGTCTCCCAATGTCCAAGCATTGCCTGGCTTAAAGAAAACAATTGAAAAGCAAATAATTTAAATAGAGAAATAGATTTTTTTAACGAAAGAGGCATCGTTTTCTTTCATTTTCAAATTTTTTATGGTTTTCATCAATCCTTGACAGTGAACCAGTAGTGGTAGCCATATAGCAATTGTAAATTTTCTCATAAATTTTATTTCAGGTTGCCCCTGCCAGTGCCTTTGAGAACAACGAAGTCAGGAGGAGACGTTTCTCCCCCAAATTCAAGTAAGTTCTAGGCACACCTACATCACCGCACTTTTGATTATCAAAAATTGCAAAAAATTGCCCATCATCGTTATCATATCAGCCGAAAGACGTCCACTGGTGAACGTAGACCTCCTCAAGTGTCGCCACCATGACCATTCTTTTGCGCCTCGCATCCATCCCGTGACCCTCACCAGGTCATTGGTCCACCCTGTGGGAGGCCGCCCGGCCGCGCCAACGCTGCGTCTTCCGGTACGCGGTCGCCATTTCAGAACCTTTCAGCCCCATCGACCATCTGTTCTGCGAGCAATGTGCCCTGCCCACTACCACTTCAGTTTGGCTTCAAGATCGGCCGCATCTCTCTAATTCCTAATGTTTCAGCTGGGAAGTAGTGGCGCAACCAACTCCTTAATGACACATCTGTCTATTACCTAAGTTAGAAGGACAAACTTTGTATCTACTACTTATGGGAGTAACAAAGAATTCACGGTATCTTAATTTATCGACTCTTATTTCGCAGGTACGCTGGAAGAGATTCATTGAAATCTCTTCTTTAGCACCTATTTTTATTAGTTCCTTCTTCTTATCTTTTTGTTAAATGTGTGTACATAAATCCATATCCATACCAATATTATAACGCTGAAGAGTTTGTTTGTTTGGTTGAACGCGCTAAGCTCAGGAACTATTAGTTCGAATTGATTGTTTTAGTGTTGGATAGCCTATTTATCGATTAAGGCTATAGGCTATATATCATCGCGCTACGACCAATAGAAAGGAGCATTAATGAAAACCGGCCAAGTAATAATAATATTTTATTGACATAAAAGTTGAAAAACCGGCCAAGTAATAATAATATTTTATTGACATAACAGTTGAAAAACCGGCCAAGTGCGAGTCGGACTCGCACACGAAGGGTTCCGTACCATAAACCTTGAAATTTTTTTATTTGTTATTATAGCGGCAATAGAAATACCCAATCTGTGAAAATTTCAACTGTCTACCTATTATGGTTCTTGAGATACAGCCCGCTTACAGACAGACGGACGGATGGACGGACGGACGGACGGACGGACGGACAGCGGAGGTTTCGTAATAGGGTTCCGTTAGTTACCCTTTGGGTACGGAATCCTGATCAAACATCACATTTTCCTGCGGAAAATGTGATGCAGACGAAGTTGCGCGGGTCAGCTAGTTGTTAAATCTATATCTATATTTATAGTTTGTTTGTTTGCTTGAACGCGCTAATCTCAGGAACTACTGGTCCAATTTGAAAAAAAACAATCTTTCAGTGTTAGATAGCCCATTTATCGAGGAGGGATACGCTATATATCATCACGCTAAGACCTATAGGAGCGGAGCAGATGAAGTTGCGCGGGTCAACTAGTTATTAAATAAATAAATGAAACCATGAGCTTGTTTTTTTTTTGTGATGGGTTTGCTCTTGACTCTAGTCTAGGTCAGAGATGACAGAGACAAAGTCTACGATGGAGCGAGCTTACCCAGAAGGAGCCTGTTCACTCCAACTTTGAAGAGATTAGGGTTGTAAGCGTTTGGAAACAGACGCAGGCAGAGAGTTCCACTCCTTCGTTGTGCGCATTATAAAAGACGTTTGTTGTCAACCGTTGTTTACATGCCAAGGCTAATGAATATAACCGTATGATTTAAATATACAGTACTAATTAAACATTATTTTGCTTTCAGGTCGGGACACAAGAAACACTAAAGCGGAAAATTAACGGAAAAAGACAGGCCAGCGAGAAAATGGACTTCGTAGACAACTTCTTATTTTTAAAGGCAAGGCTCTCCGGGATTTGTCGGGCTTCACTGGCTCGGCGTTATTCTGGTGGTCTCCACTGTTGATTCTGGCTTTCAGGAGTTGCAGTGGTTGAGAAAGTCTTGTTGAAAAAAAATGGCAAAAACTCTTTCTGCCCTAGTTTTTGACAGAAAGTCGCCGTCTAATTTCTAATTTAATTATAGCCATAGCGTTTCATAAGAGCTATCGAATTAATAAATCGATAGATCTTATAAAACACTTGGCAAAAGTAATAAAATAATAGTGGAAATGTGATGGACTCAACCATCATGAACCTGTATTCAATGGTGGAATTATCGAATGTGATAGCTGAATAAATAAATGAATTTCATGTGTATTATAATGGTCTTAAATTATTCCTAAGGTTATACTGGCTATCCCTCATCTATATACTAATACTAGCTGACCCGCGCAACTTCGTCTACGTCACAATTTTCATTACTGCTCCGCTCCTATTGGTGTTAGCGTGATGATATATAGCCTATAGCCTTCCTCGATAAATGGGCTATCTAACACCGAAAGAATTTTTCAAATCGGACCAGTAGTTCCTGAGATTAGCGCGTTCAAGCAAACAAACAAACAAACAAACTCTTCAGCTTTATACATTAGTATAGATATAAAGCTGAAGAGTTTGTTTGCTTGAACGCGCTAATCTCAGGAACTACTGGTCCGATTTGATAAAATCTTTCAGTGTTAGATAGTCTATTTGTCGAGGAAGGCTATAGGCTATACGGGAATGGGAAATACCTACGGGAACGGGAAAAAACGGGATATGCGCGTACGAAGTCGCGGGCAAAAGCTAGTAATTGATAAAACCTCACAATTGACATTTTAAAAATACCAACAGACTAGTAACTATCCCATAATGATTTTAGTGTGGGAGGGAGACGGAGCTATACGAGACGTAAAGCAATTTTCCCTTTTTTCACAACGGAATCATGAAAGCATTTGCACGTCATAGTTTGTAAGCTGGATTAACGTCTCGTTTCATACTGCGGAGGAATGAAACAATGCTACTTCGTTTATTGAAACAATATTTTACAATTTAATAAACGAATAGCTAACCAAATGACTTGGTTCAATATTTCAATATAATTTAAGAGGGGAGTCTAGTCGGTAACTCTTGGGCCTTTCTCCATACAAACGCATTCCGCTGTTTTCTTCATGGATAATGCTGCTAAAGCAATGTTTTTTTTTCAAAAAATCTAGATTGAATTAATACGTGCCTTTATCATTTTCTTTTTACCCAAAATATAATTACTTAAAGAATTATGACAATACAAAAACCCGAAAAAACAGCCCGTTTCTATTGCCATGTTCAGACGACTATCAGACAAATTTGATAAGTTTTTAACAAAATAGAAAATAATAGAAGCTTAGATATAATCTTCCTCTAAATTTTGATATATATAGATCAGTCCAGTTTTGAAGAAGTAAACAGCGGAATACAAAACGTCTTTTGGTCAAGGTTTTTATGGGTAAAACCAGCCTCTACTGCAGTTATCGCTGTCGCACTTTACTTGATAGGGCGCAGCGCGACGGCATCGGCAATAGTTTCTTCAAATAACAATTTTTCAAATTCTTCGGAATTAGAGTCCCCTCTTAATGACTTGCTTAGCTAAGTCATTTGGGAGCTTCGGGCACAGGGAACTAGGGCACCCCGACACAGATAGATTAAGCTCGAATTGAATTACTGCTTAGCTCCCGTCATCCCATTCTTTTTAGGTTGCTTTAAACCCTACAGACAGAAACAGGCGCACCGGAGCTCCTTCTTCAAGGTTAGCTTTGAGGTGCCATTTCATGAGAGGGTCAATTTTAAGTATTTTACTTGAATAAAGAATTTCCAAAATTAAATTTTGTTTTATTTTCGTCACGTGGTTACCCTATTCTATAAACGGCCTTTCGCCAGCCAGCCGGCCAGCCCGTTCATTTAATGTTATATTAGATGCATTCGCCTGCATTAAGAGCGGCCAATTCGTCTTAATTTTCATACGCACGCTCGTACCGTGTGATTATGCCATTGTAACGCATTCATCGCTGTTTTTTTTTGAACTAATAGGTATTTGGTGCATTATATCTAGGTTCATATGAAAGCAAAAAGTAAAAATTTGGAGAAACAAATTCAGTATAATCCTCCAAAAATTTGCTGTTTTGCACTTTGACCTGAACTTTGGCCGTTCATAAATCTCATAATTTGATTGATATGTTTTGAATTAAAGAATACATCTTGATAGAAACCTTGCTCATGGAATGAAGATTCTAAATGAGAAATATTTATTTCACAAACTTGTAAAGCTTATTCAAAAACACGTATTTCCTGGAACAAGTTTTATAAAATTTTCGATCATTATTTTTCGTTCGTTCAATGTTATCGCGTTCTCATGACGAAGAAACAACAAGCTTTTCGACCATGCTCGCGTTGACGATAGACGGACCAGGGAGGGCTCGCTGCGACATATAAGCATCAATGACATTACCTACATTCACAGTTTTTATTAAAATACAACATTTTCCTCAATTTTGACATATTACCAGCACTTCCCAGGTTTAAAGTCTTTTTAAACGATGAGTATTAATGATAAGTATTAATAATAACAGTTTTGGTAATTATTTCAAAAAACGAGTTTTGCTTGATTTATTATCATAACAGGGTATTTATATATCACATCAACATTACACTGAATGGCTGGTTATTTAATTAGTATATATTTTCATTTCTATATTTATTTTATTTTTCTTCTTATGTATACATTGCATTTGTTATTCTGTCATTATATTTATTTATTATATCATATATTTTATATCTTACATTAATATACTTATCTCTTCATAATTGCCCAATCATCTTTAATATTGACAGGTATTAAGACTGTAAATAGCATATTCATCCACCCTATTTATCTGCCGTGGATAACTATTATTGGCTACTCATGTAATCTTAGATAAGTACCTAGTTAAGATTTGGAAGCTGTTGTTATCCCAAAAAATAAATAAATAAATAAATAAACCGTTTACCTACTATTGTCTCTGGTTACCACTTTTGAAACCGGCAACAGTATGGTGCCTAGAGGGGGGGTCTATGGTAATACCACGCGAGGCGCCAAGGTTTTACTTTTCAAGATATTGTATCAATTTTATTATTCAAGTTATTAGCGAGAATCTCCATGATTCGATGTTATGAAATACAAGTAGTGATACTGTGTAATGACCAAATTATTCAAATATTACACGAATCTGATTCGAGCACCAGCGTTTCGTTATCAAAATGCTAGGCGGGATCCCGCGCCTAAACAGTGTTTATTTTTTTCTAAAATCAACGTGTTCGATTCAAGGCTACGAATGTTGAAATAAAAAAATCCAGTTGTGCAGTTTAAGTTTTCAAAATCGAGACTTGTTTGAGTAATTTTCACTATTCCTCGTAGTTTTGGATTTATCCATCCACGCCTACTTGAAAATACAGAACATCTTCCTTAAATAAATGACCAGGTACTTCTGAAACACGCTGTGTATGGTCAGATAAGTATTTTAAAAACATATGAATATGAAAAAACAATATTTTTTCTTTACTATATGTATTAAGATTTAATCAAAATCTAAATAAGAATAAATAATTAAAGCAAACAATATAATTTAAAATTTAATAACAAATTATTAATTATATTTTTTGTATGGTTGCCACTTTTAAAGGGGAAAATAAATATATGCACCCCAACTCGGCCCGATTTGGGTTGTTTTAATTATTTAAATAGAAGTAACTTTGTTGACGGATGCAGGAAAGCTCACGAACTTAGTGTGGAACGCGAGAGCAAAAGGAGCGAGCTCTCAACTATTTGCACTCCATCTTGGATAGGTATGATTTTCTTTACGCCATTCATAGATACTTAAATAAAAGTGTCTCTTTGACTCATACATTAAAGGAGAAAAAGTAGAATTTAAGAGCGAGCGAAGCGAACTCGAAAATAATTACACTGCACATCGGATAGGTTTGATTTTCTTTTGGCCATTCATATTTAAATTAAAGATAATTGTAAGAAAAATCAAGGGTTTAGAGAGTGTAGAATGCAAGCGCGAACGAAGCAAGCTCGAAAGCCCGGGCTAGGGCTCGGTTGGTAAACACAACCTCGAATGTATGGCCAGTCCGACCCTGACCGCGGCCCTGGAACGCAAAGGGCTTTCGAAGAAGCACGGGTGGGTTTTAGTCCGTAAGAGTATGATTTCTCACCCATAAAAAAAAAAACAAAGGGTCCATATTTCAATTCATGCCAACATGACCAACCTTTGTCAACTTAGCTGAAGTCTATAAATTATAGACTTAGCCACTGAGCTTTATCTCACGTGTAAGGCGCAACAGATGGCGCTCGAGAACCATCATGAAGTTGACAACTGCAAAGATATCAATGTACAGTCGGTGCGTCTAGCTGGGATATTCGGGCGAACCTCGCGTTCTCTTGGCTCGCGGACACCGACGGCTAAACATCTTCTCCATTTCATTTCTTGTACCTACTACATTTCTGTATTTTTACTTAAATATTTTATTAGCTTTTATCCTTGTTTTTCTGTTTTTATTACGCTTTTATCCTTGTTTTTTGTTTTTCAGACACATGATTTAATCATGATTATTAAAACTGTTATAAAACTGCAACTCTGTTTGTTTGTAATATAAATAATAATAATAATAATAATAATAATAATTTATTTGCATTAAAGTTTTACATTTTATATGAAACACGTGGTTGTACATTGACCTTCAGGTAAATTAATAAAATAAAAAAAATAAAATAAATAAAATATGTTTACGAATGCGGATTCGGTAATCATTTCATTAACGTCAATGCCTATTATTACTTTACGCATACTGCTGGATTTATTTAAACGTAACTTGGCATCCTGATCCTTACTTCTATAATAAATGTGAATATGAGATGTTTGCTTATTGTATTTTTGTTACGCTTTACCTACTAGGACGTGCAAATACCATCATGATTCCAAGGGAAAAAGCGAAAGTGCGATGCCTCTTGTTTTATGTAGCTCCGTCTCCGTCCCACACCAGAAGCAACATGGTTTAGGCAAGTAGGAATAGGAAGGTAGGGTAGGGGTAGGAATAGTTACTGGTTGGCATTGTTAAAAAAAATCATTTTTTACAAAAAATAATACAACTGACTTCCAAACTTGTAGTGGTTTTGTTTTGGAAATCGGTTGTTTATTTTTTGTTATTATATTTTTTATTTTTAGTGTTGATACCCCCCAAGAACTAAAACTTAATATGTAGTAGGTAAGCAAATACGGTAGTAAGGTAGGCACCTTAAATTACATACTTCATCCAAGAAAGCGAAAATGCTTATAAATTAAAAACTACTGAGCCAAACTGAATCAAAATTTTGGACTAAAATGACAGGTTAAACCTTGGAGTAATCGGTGTACATACATAAAAAATCCACCGAATTAAGAACCTCCGCCTTTTTGGAAGTCGGTTAAAAATGGCAGATATGAGGTTTTATCAGTAATGAATGACATAGGACAGTTAAGTTAGTATACCTAGCTTAGGAATGCGAAATAAGATCATTAAAGTATTCATCAAATTCGTATATTTATCACATATAAGATCATTTTCTACCATTGTTTACATGTTGTAAGATATTTTTATCATACAAATAAGTGATATCATTGCACTTTACCAAGTTTTCAACGCTCTTGCCAAAATGTTTTATAAGTTCCATAGATTATAAAATTCTAATTTTAAAATTAGAAATAAAGATGGCGACTTTATGTCAATTACTTTGGCGAAAGGGGGTTTTTTAATAGCTTTTTAAATAAAAAGTTGTCTACAAAGTCCATTGTTCTCGCTGGTCCGTGGGTTTCCGTTGATTCCGTTCTTAGTGTTTCTTGTGTCCTGACCTGAAACCAAAATGATATTTAATTAGTACTTTATTTTTTTTGTCTATTTACGCTGTATGCCCATCAGTTGACACAAAATGCTGTGTTTAATAATTTATTAAAATAAGTTCTTTACATATTAGACAGATGTGTTGCTGAGGAGTTTTTTGGACTTCTTCTTCCCAGCTTTTTTGACGACCAAAAGTTCTCAGTCTATTGAGGTTTTCCGAGTTACTAATGGGCAGATTACCTCCATAAATACTCGAATATCATTATTAAAAGTGGCAGCATGTAGCAGTGTGTACAACTTACTTGAATTTAGGGGAGAAACGTCTCCTCCTGACTTCGTTGTTCTCAAAGGCACTGGTTGGGGCAACCTGAAATAATTATAATAAATAATAAAATTCTTCATATACATGAAAGATGTTACATGTATACCACAACTGGTTTACAGTGAAGGGATGTTAAACACACACAATGAAAGAAAACAATTGAAAATCAAATAATTAATTTCGAGAAGAAGAATATTTTAACGGAAGAGGCACAAGCCAGCCGGGGGTTTTGTCCTTGTAAGTTTTAATTAGAATTATGTTCATTATGACTCTGTTTGGGGAGACCGATATCCAGCAATAGACATATTTTGGCGGAATGATGATGAAATAGTTGATGAATGAGTGAAGAAATAGTTCATACTGTAACTTAACCTACACATAATTGTAGTCCATACCTGAACAGCAGCAGGCCTGGCGAGGTCCTCAGCCTTGGGGGGCCCGTACTCCCTGAAGCCGGGGGGTCCGTATTCGAGGAAACCTTCGGGGGCCTGTTGCAGGGAGCTGTGAACATAATTAATTTAAAATTCTTGAAATTAGAGAAATAAGCAGGTAACAACAACGAACAAAAACAAATAAGGTATGGAACTTACCCTGAAACCTCAACAGCAGCTTCGAGGGCCTGAGAACAAAAAGAAAATGATGTTATTGTGAATTAAAGTAAAGTCAACGTGGTATGTGGTTAAAAGCAAGTGAAGTCCTGTAATGTTCCTTTGTAAATGTTCAAATCTTTTGTAGAATCATCATCTGTCTAGCCTTTTCCCAACTACATTGGGGTCGCTCTATTCTAGCTATTCGTATTTTTTATGTTATTTTATGTTTGTCTTACCTCAGCAGCCTTAACTTCATTCTCCAACTTGACCAAAGCGTCAGCAATGTTGTTCACTCTCTCAGCGACCACTTGTTCGACAACAGCAGCAGGTACCACAACCTCTTCAACTACTGCGGCAGTGGGTACAACCGCCTCTTCCACTGCGGCGGTAACATCTTCCTGGGCCACAGCTGTAGGGGCAACGGTCTCTTCTTCGGCATAAACTGCAGTAGGCGCAACGTTTTCTTCCTGAACTGATCCTTCTGTGGCTACTTCTTGGACAACTTCAGAAGTTTGTTCAACGATCTCTGCTACAACTTCTAGGGGAGTTGCTTCGAAGGTGGGTTGGGCCTCGGAGAGGATTTCAGTGACCTGTTCTTCTGCTAATTGGGCTAGTTGAGCCTCGGTGGTGGATGCTACTTCTTCGACGAAAAGGGCAGCTTTTTCGGTGCTTGCTATGAATTCAATGAGTTTTATTAGATTAGATGAATAGTTTTAAATGGTTTTAGGTAAATTGTAGCTTTTGAAATGTAGTTCTACATTGATAGTGAAAATACTTACATTATAAAACTACAGCTCTATGAATAACGTCAATATTAATGTTTATTTTTCACTTGGATTATATTTTACCGTACCTAATATTTAGCTGATAAGAGTGATAGCCAAATTAGAAAGGAGCTAAAATATTATACCTTCAACTGCAGCAACAGATTCTTCAGCACCAGCCTGCAACTCCTGGGTAGCCAACGACTGGACGAGGAAGGTCTGTTCAGTAGCTACATCAGGCAGGACCTGGTTGACGCTGAACTGGACCACTTCGGCGACCTTCGGAGGTCCGTACTCCCTCAGGGCATCAGAGCCTGAAGCCTCGGTTTCTTGGAAGAGGTTCTCTTTGAGAGGACTGTTTGACGGCTTCTGTAAAGAATTATGGTTAGTTATAAGTATCAATCGGCTCAGATTTTATACATAGTTTTTTTATTATGCAATCATTTAATTAAGCATGGAGGAAGTTGGTGATAAGCTCCAATTAATTTATTTTACAAATAGCAATTGAAGTAATTCTAGCACTTAACTCTTTGCAAACTTTACACATTATGACATGATGTGGTAACTTACCGAGACTTCGGAAGGCAGGTAGAAGCTAGGACCCTGGGGTCTCCACCCACTCGGCAGGTAGGGTCCAGAGCCCAAAGCCGACACGGAGCCGATGGCGAAAACAATGGCGATGATGACCTAGATATATTGGATAAATAGGCTAATGTTTGAATATGAACTAAAGATTGATTGATTTGAAGTATAGAACAGTGAACACATTATATTTCAGATAATATGAAAGGAAAGCCTAACAGATCTTGTGGAAATTATATCAGTACATTGAATGATGAAATATAAAGTGATAAACTTTAAGCATGAGTTGATAAAATAATAAAGCAGCTAGAAATTTTATATGTAAATTAAAACGGGCAAGAAAATTCTGATAAACTCAAAAACGATCAAGAGAATAACATTTTAAAAATAAAAGGAAATCGAAATAAATAATTTAATTTATTAACTAGAGCAGAACGCTTAACCAGAGAAGAGTATGAAATGATTATTAATAAATAAGGGATATTTTACCTTCATGTTGTGTGAGATCTAAAGAACTGATTCTTCGAATGATGCGTTGTCCTCAGAACATCCCAGTTTTATACTAAAATAAGTCAAATAATGCTCTAGGCCTTGATCAATATTTAGTTCAAATATTGGTTGAACGGAATTGGATTGTGATTGAGTTGTGCAATTTTAATGTGAATTAATTGTTAGTTGGCTCTTGAAGGTCATGTGTTATCATTTAATTGATGAGCTTGGTGGTGTCGGTAGCGATCGGAGTTGTTTTCGCGAGGTTTGATTTAGTTTATCGTATGTTCTATAGAAAGGACTACGATATTCTTCGACTTCAGATTCTTCTTTAAGAGGATTTCTTTTATCGAGTTTCTCATGTGTTCTCAGTGCTTGAAAAACAACCCTAACGTTACTGTACTGTTGTGCTATCGGGAATGGATTGACAGCTGCTCACTTCATGATCACTTCACCCAAGCTTTCACTTGGACATGTTTACAGAATCGCACTGCTGTTCCTATATATTAACCAATATTTTGTTATACTTTATAGTTATCCAAAATAGTCCCAGGCGTTTATTTTACGTATTCTCTATGAATACGAACCAACATACCAACTGTTATAATATTCCTACATTATGGAACGCAATAAAGTATTGAGTATTGAGTATTGAATCGGCAGTTAGCTTTATCTTGCTGACTGACCGATTCTTTGACCATTCAAAAGGGCATGTAAATGGTTTAGTGTTCTGTCTTTAATTTGTTTTTAACGTTTACTTAGAAGATTTTTTGTGATTTATCTTCAATAAATACACTGTGACTGTGCGTTTGCTGGTCGTGCTAGGTGGTCGAACCCTTGTCGCGGGTTCGAATCCCTCAAATGGTAGTAGATTCACTTTTTCTGCTGCTCCGGTCTACTTCATCCAGTGGACGCCCGCTCTGCCTCGCACATGCGTCCTAGTATTAAGTTGGGCGATGGCCGTTTTCTTCGAGATGTGACGCATATTTTTCCAACCTGTATAAGTCACTATTTTGTTTTTTGTCTGCGTCTAACCTGACGCAAACAAAAAATCGCTTTTTCTGTCTTTCTAGATTCACTTTAATTGCTGGCTTGTAGATATGCGGTCTGGCCTTGTAGCAGTAGTGCTTGTACCTAGCGAGGAGATATTTTTAAACTGGGATAGTATGGAGAAATTTCAAACATATGGGGAAACTGCTTTTGGAATCAATGGCTCTAAGTTTGCTCTAAGTTTATAATTGATTCGAATTTTTTGGTCAAGTGTGTATCACGTGCGATTAAGAGTCGTACCTTGCCCATAGAATGAGTAAAATCGACCTCTTAAAATGGTTCGACTCAATTTCATGTATGATTAATTTATTGAATGATTAATATACATATACAATACTAGTGGATGTCACGCCGTTGCACCTATGTTACTCCCTGATAATGTAGCTATCCAATGCTAAAAGATTTTTTTAAATCGGTCCAGTAATTTCGAAGCCTATTCAATTTAAACAAACAAACAAACCTTTCTTTTATAAAATATTAGTGTAGATGTAGATATTTAAAATTCTTCCGTTACTGACTGAGTGGCTGACAGACAACGCACAGCCGAAACTACTGGTCGTAGAAAGCTGAAAGGCATGTAGGTTCCTTGGGGATTGCAGATGAGCACTAAGTGAAGATATGTTCGTACGAAGTCGCGGGCAAATGCTAGTTTAAAATTAAATAGGACAGCATTAGTTGGTAGGTTGGTTAAATACAATTTTTAATATATTTATTCACTCTCATTTTCCTTAAAAAAAACTCAAGTAGACTATAAAAGACGCGAGCCACATCGCCTTTTGTTTTGTCATCAAACAATCCATATTTACTTTACGTCCCTGCAAAAAAACATGTCGCCTAATGGTCTAGCTCGGAAATCTATTAACACAAATGTAAGACAATACGTTCACCAAGGCCAATGGCAAGAATCCGATCTATATTTATATCTTAACTAAATATTTAGTCATTTTCCGCTCCGCTAATAAGTATTGACTTAGAATTGTTTGCCTGTGATCGGGTCTATTAAGATTTTGTGACGTAATTAAAAACTGTGCCTGCGTCGGTGGGCTAGTGGTTGTAAGAGTGACTGTTGAGTGTGGCGTCCTGAGTTTGGTAAATATCAGCGGTGTAGTTGCAATAGTTGTGGGTAACTTTAATTTTAACAATTCGTTCATGAATGCTCATTGTATTTTTACGTTGTCGAGCAGGCGAATTTTCCAAAAATATGATTTCAAAAAATCCTTATCCTAAGTAAATTACTCAAGGATGGGTACTAGCAAAGTGTTCAAGTAGTTTGCGATGGACATTCAAGCACGGACCATAGACTAAGTCTGGCAATATAATTCTTAATGTATTTTGTTACACCTTTTTTATCATAATACTAACATTTGTTTCACAAAAAAAAAAACATGGAGTGTGAATAAAATCATCTTTATTTGAGAAATAATATTGAAAAACTAATTTATGCTTGAAATAATAAAATACCCCTATTTTTTCACCCAAAAGAGAAATAAAATCACGTGCCAAAGTCACAGAATAAAACATAAATACAAATTCAAAAATAGAATGACATCTAAGAGGCGGCCATATTGTAGTCAATAACCGTTGGAACGCGCATTCCCGTTGCCGTGGCTTGGGTAACCACTGTCTCCGTTTCCGTGGTTAGAATAACCATTGTCACTGTCAGCGTAACCACTGTCGTGGCTAGCGTGGTTGTTATAACCGTTGTCTTGGTTGCTGCGGACATTGTTGGCATTGCTGTCATAGCCTCCTGACCGGGCTAGGTCTTCGGAATCTTCATAGGAAATCTGGGGCTTGAAGCCACGTTCGTCGGCCTCGTAGCTAACGGTCTGAAAGTAATGGAAAGTTTAGTATTTACGAGTTGTTAAAAGGCATCACATCATCGCTGACCCTCAGGTGAAATTGTGGTCAAACGCGAGCCAATAAATAATATTAAATCGATAGATTGGCGAATTGGAGAAATTTGGCTGTGACTGACAGACAGACACACGAGTGATTCTATATTCAAGGGTTCCGTTTTTTACGGACTTTCGGAACCCTTGTAGCGGCATCAATGCCGCCACAAGAAAAACCAACGGAGCAAATCTACATCGCAACAAAAAGAACCGCGACGCCATCTATCCAACTAGCAGCGAACTACTACTTCGAAATCCTGAATCGCGCAAGCATTTATTAACCATATAAGCACTAGAACTCTTACAAAATGCTCAAAATTTTCCGATAAATCGCTATCAACAGAGCCCTAGTGTACAAATTTGGTAACTATTAATCAAAAAAGGAAACATAGCGACACAGTATACATCCTTTTTATTCAGTTTGTGAAATATCTCTTATATCGGTCCAATACTGGAGGAGAAAACAGTCGAGAGCCAAACCTTGAATTATGACTATTACATACAAAGTCTCGCCGTCAGCATTTTCTCTTAATGTTGCACTATCTACAATATTTTGTGTGCGAATTATGATAATATGGCTTTGTAGTGATGATAAGTTATAGACGAAGAAGCGCCTTATATACATCGTGGTTCCAAATGTGAGAATTTTGACGATGATTATGAATCTTCCTGAAGAACTATGCAAGTTGGTGTTGGTATATCAATATGCAATCCCAACATACCATATTATCATCAACCTTATTCGACACTATATAATTTTCAAATAATTTCAAGCTGTAGCCTGCTGTAATTAAAGGAATAATCAAACTAAAACTTAATAAATAAAACAAATATTAAACTAGATACTGACTTGCTTCCTGCCATCAGGCAGCACGACGTGGTACTCTCCCTGGGCTCGTTCCTCCTGCCTCTCCTCATGGTGGCCGAAGTCGGTGCCTTCCTGGTAGTCATTCACCATGTAACCAAAGTTGTAGTTGGCTGGCTCCTGTAGAATAGCATCAGGTACAGTATAAGCACAACCCTTCATCTGTTTCACTGTCTTTAAGAGGAAATACGAAGTCACATACAGTAGCAGTCACATACATCCCAGCAGTGGCTGATTAGCCCTTCATCTGATTGTGTCCTTAAAGACGAACTGTCAAATTTCTCGCATATTTACGACAAGAACAATGGCAGCGACCAGTGATCCTTCAAAGGTGACGTGACAGAAGCGAGAATTTGACAGTTTGTCCTTAAGAGGAAACTCGGGCGGCTATACTTTGTACGTAAAAAGTTATAACTCGAGGTCTGGCTCTCGCCTGTTTCCTCCTCCAATATTGGACCGATTTAAAAGATATTTCACAAACTGAATAAGAAAGGATGTATACTGTGTCCTTATGTTTTGCTTTTTTCATTAATAGTTGCTTTAGGGCTCTGTTGATAGCGGTTTACGGACAATTTTGAGCATTTTTTGAGGGTTCTAGTGCTTATACGGTTAATATATATATCATCAAAAAGGAAAACATAGAGACACAGTATAAATCCTTCTTATTCAGTACTAGCTGACCCGCGCAACTTCGTTCGCGTCACAATTTTCATTACTGCTCCGCTCCTATTGCCTTAAATGGGCTAGCTTAGCCGATAAATGGGCTATCCAACACTGAAAGAATTTTTCAAATCGGACCAGTAGTTCCTGAGATTAGCGCGTTCAAGCAAACAAACAAACTCTTCAGCTTTATATATTAGTATAGATATGAAATATCTTTTAAATCGGTCCAATATTGGAGGAGCAAACAGGCGAGAGCCAAACCTGGAATTGTAACTTTTTACATACAAAGTCTATCCGCCCGAGTGTCCTCTTAAGGACAAACTGTCTAATTCTCGCATCTGTCGCGTCACCCTTGAAGGACCACTGGTCGCTGCCATTGTTTTTGTCGATGATGCGACGAGAAATTTGATAGTTCGTCCTTATATAAGGACACGATCAGATGAAGGGCTAATCAGCCACTGCTGGGAGTCTGGGACACGGACCGCCTCTCTGAGCCAGTTTGTGTGGATGTCACACGATTATGTATAGCTTAAGAGGCTTATTACAATTTGACTGTGTTTTTTGCGTGTTATTCTCAGAAACTGAAATATTTAGTCAACTTTGGCTTATTGGGTAGTTGAGAATAGTTATTAGTATTGAACATAGCGGTCTCACTTTTCGCATTTTTCTCTTATCTATTTGAAAAAAGCCAAAATTGTGAAGTAAGTTTCTTGTGAAAAGGGTGTTTTGCTGCAGAGCAATTTGCTGCTCTTGTCGCTAGCGCGGCAGAATTAGCTTGCTCTATTTGACTGACAGACATTGACTATTCAAAAGTGCCTGTTACTGATCTATTTGAAATAAAGGAATTTGTATTTGTAGAAGAAAGAAAGAATAAATATTTATTTGATACATAAATATAAACACACTGTAAGAACAATAAATAAGGAAACTATGTATGTGTGAGTTTTTTAACAGCCTCCGTATGTATCTTTGTGGTGCCCTAGAGAACAAAACACGTGGCCCGATATTAATGATTCTTCCGTCAAACGATTTGTCTTAATCTTACAAGTGTCACTAAAGATATAACAGTAATCAAAATTCAATATGGCGACGAAAAGACGCCATGTTTTGAAAAAGAACAAATGAAAGTTGACGAACTATGTCAAGTCGGGTATTATTGAATAGGCATTTGAAAATATTAGGTTTCTCTTGTCGTTTTTCATTCCAAATGACTATATTTTTTAAATGTTTGACCAAATTACTTTCCAAAAAGGTTTCAACTTCGGCTGCGCCTTCCACATACACTTTTTTTTTTCGACTTACGTTATTGATTTCTTCCAGAGCATTCCTGGCGAAAGCAGCAGCATTATGGTCGTAGCCAGGTGCGCTGTGCTCATAACCAGCTGACTCCTCACCACCAAGGCGAGCGTGGGCACCAGAGACGTGTTCTTGAGGAGCGGACCTGAGGACCAATTGGTGTGTAAGGCATAAAACACGGGTAAAGTCTTCATAGATACTTGCTCTATTTAAGATACTGGTATGTTGACCGACCAGAATGAATGATGACACCTGAGGGTCAATTCCACTTATTTTTAAGCAACATTTGCATCACAGTGCGATCTGTCAAATATTTTCTGAATTCCCAAAATTCCCTGCCGGAGTCTGTGTTCCCTGATAGCTACAACCTGGGAGTCTTTAAGTCAAGAGTGACAAGGTTACTTTTAGGTAAGCGTGCTTTATCTTCGACCATATCACTGCTTACCATCAGGTGAAATAGTGGTCAAACGCGAGCCTATCAATTTAAAAACAAAAATGTAGGGGAATTAGAGGTGTTTGTTGCAGATTGCGACTGAGAAGCCAATGCAAGTTGCTCATAAATAGTAGAATTGGCCCATTTAAAGAGTATCTATCCAACGCTACTATACATCTCCAGAAGTCTTGGGTTTTTCAATTTATAGATTTAAAATAAGGTTTTTAATGTGGAAGTGAGGGTGGTGAGTGTAAATTACTGGTCTTCGAAAGCAGTAATATGGCATGTAGGTTCCTTGGGTATAGTAAGGGAGCACTAAGAGAGGATTTCCCGAAATTCCTACGGGAACGGGAAAAAAACGGGATATGCGCGTACGATGTCGCGACAAAAGCTAATCTTAATATAATTATCCCTGTCGTAATATTCTAGCTTACCTTCCAAAAGCATTAACTTGAGCTCCATGTCCACTATTTCCACCATGGGCTCCAGCGTGTCCATGAGCGCCTACACCAGCGTGACCTTGAGGACCATCCAGGGTCCTTGCTGCCACTATCTGAGGTCCACCTCCGAAGTTCTGATTGGCTGGACCTTGCGGGTAGCCAGCACCGCGGCTTGAGGATGGAGGCGGTAGGTAGCTGGAAGAGAAACAAGATGGATCCAGAGTTATGACACGTGACGACGACTTACAGACGTTTACTTGAGGTTGACAGGTAAAGAATACAAACTGGAAAGGCCATGGGAGAGAGTGGGACACTGCAGATTTAAAAATAGATTTCATGAAGAAATGTAGGAGTTAAAGTAAGTTTGAAGAGCAAAATTTATACATTGAGAAGAAACTATTAGGAATACTTTTTAGGGTTCCAAACAAAAAACGGAACCCTTATAGGATCATTCGGGTGTCTGTCTGTCCGTCTGTCACAGCCAGTTTTCTCCGGATCCACGGGACCGATTCTGTTGAAATTTGGTACAGATATGGACTTCTGTGACCCAAACACGGACAAGTTACGTAAATTATTAAATTTTTAGTATAGGGGTCACTTGGGGGTCAAACTAGAAAATTAAAAATAAATGTTTTTTGAATATTATCGTGTGAAATATCAAATGAAAGGGTGACAAAAAATGACCATCCCCCCTTATTTCCGAAACAACTGAGCTGAAAATTTTGAAAAAAAAATGAAAATTATAGATCTTTACCTATAGATTACAGGAAAACCTATGAGAAGTCTTTAATATTAAAATAACATGTTAAAAGAAATTCAATTCGTTCGGAACCCTTTGCACGCGAGTCCGACTCGCACTTGACCAGTTTTTTATGGTGAAGCAACACTACTTAAGTAAGTAAGCAAAATTAGAGCTGTCAGCATGCCCCATTGTCGAGCTGCCTACGTTGTTTATATCTATCGGTAAAACCTGTTAGCAAATCGGAGTCTTGCGAGACGGGTTGCATGACTTCTCCACAGGACTATTGTATTTCAAGGTAGATATACTTTACGAAGATATAGTAAAAGTTATACACCTGTTTGAAGGAGGAGGTTCAGCAAAAGCGAACGCCACAAGAAGCACTACAGCTGCGATGGTCTGGAAAGAGGTAGAGTAAAGTTTAATTAAGACTTTTCGTATTAGTACGCCGCGTTTCAACCTGCACGCAACTCGCATGTAATTTTGCATACATTGCAGGGTACGATAGGGGGAATAATCATATTATACCTTGCTAGCCCGCAATGAAATGCAACTTGCATGCGAGTTGGTTCCAAGAGGAGACGTGGCCTACGAAGAGGCCTATGGACGGAAAGGCTCTTCAAATTTTAAAACAAAAAGACCAAATTTTCAAACTTGGTCCTTTAACGCTAAACACTGCAATCCAATAACTGTAAAATTCACAAAATATTAAAACATAATTATACCTTCATATTGCAGTTATTACAACCAAACTAATGTTGAAACTAAGTCTGTGTGTACAGATGTGACTTGTTCAAATGATACTGTCACCATCTTGTGTCAAGCTTTTATACGTCACGTCTTCAAAAGGTTTGGGGATGAAAAATTGATGCTCATTAGTGACATAAAGGATGAGCTTTCAAGGTGTATCGAGATTTGGGACAGAAGATGGTATGGAGAAGTGTTGAGTTGTGTTTTATTTTACTACGACGTAATGTCTGTGCTTTGCTCGTCTTTGCTTTATTTATAAATCTAAATATGTAGCTTGACTTGAAGAGTTGAAACAAAAGACCCGCGCACACCATCACATACACACACGCACACACAATTTTTTAGGATAATCTCTAAGTTCCTTTTTCTTTTGTTAGTTATAATTAGTTATAAAATCAGATAATAAACAGCTATAATTAGTTATATCTTGTTTAAATTGAGATCTTACTTGTAATTTTGTGTGTAAATTTTGTAACCTTTTTTACTCTACTTTTACCATTTAATTATTTTTCATTGAAGAGCGGGACCTCCTAGCACAGATATATCTTTTATTTAAAAGGAGGTCTCTATGTGAGAATATCATTTTCAGTTTTCAAAAGAAAAAGACAGACAAATATAAAAGAAGAATATAATATGCTTAGTAAAGCAAAATTTTCTTTTTCATTGACATTTGACTTAAAATTTAGATTTTTATCGTTAACGACTTAGAGAAACTAATAAAGTAAATCCAATTCGTTATCGAACTGCTATCGAAACTGCTACAATGAAAATCGCTATAAAAATCCTAACATTTTCTGGGTTTTGCTAACATAAATGTTGTGAAGGAGGTGCTTTTTCACTATATCCGTAAATCCAAACGTAAAGTGTTATTTATGAGTATTTTAATCCCCTGAAAAGATTACAAATTAATTGAAAGTCTTAAAAAAAAACTCCATTTCATAAACTGACCAAAATCTATTATACCATACACCACTCCACAGCTTTTCTGTCCTACCAATGTGTCACTCAAGGATGTACCAACAACATAGACTTCCTAATACTACGCACATGCATTATTTGCAATTTGACCTTACTCCGGATTAACTACATCATAATAATAACTCATGATGTTACGTGGTACCCAATTACTGGGTTGTGAAGGTCAGGTAGGCAGTCGCTTCATGTAAAATACTGCTATTCAGCTACATAATCATCATCAGCCGAAAGACGTCCACTGCTGGACATAGGCCTCCCCCAAGCGTCGCCAAAACGACCAGTCCTGCGCGTCTCGCATCCATCGGCTACCCGCGACTTCACCAGGTCATCGTTCCACCTTATGGGAGGCCTTCCAACGTTGCGTCTTCCGGTACGCGGTCGCCAATTCAGAACTTTTCGGCCCCATCGACCATCTTTTCTGCGAGCAATGTGCCCTGCCCACTGCCACTTTAGTTTGGCGATCCTTCGGACTATGTCGGTAACTGTATGTACGGCTGTATTCAGCTACATTCGGTTAGAATGAAAGCTGACTCTATGTTAGTGAGGAAAATGCAAGGCAGATGATGATTACACTGGTCAACACTAGTTTTGGTGCCAAGAAACTGTTTCTAGGGTTCCGAAAAAAAAACGGAACCCTTATAGGATCACTCGGGTGTCTGTCTGTCTGTCTGTCTGTCACAGCCAGTTTTCTCCGGATCTACTGAACCGATTCTGTTGAAACTTGGTACACGTATGGACTTCTGTGACCCAAACACGGTCGCGTTACGAAAATCATAAAATGTTTAGTATGGGGATCACTTTTGGGGGTCAACCTGGAAAATTAAAAAAATAAGTTTTTTGAATAATATCGTGTGACGTTTCAAATGAAAGGACTTAATGTGAGGGTTTTAATTACATTTTTTTCATAATTTTAAAGTAAATGGTTTTGAAGTTATTCAAGAAATTAGACGAAAAATGACCATTCCCCCACCCTTATCTCCGAAACTACTGAGCCTAAAATTTTGAAAAAAATGGAGATAATAGATCTTTACCTAAAGATTATAGGAAAACCTATTAGAAGTCTGTAGTGTTAAAATAACATGTTAAAAAAATTAAATTCGTTCGGAACCCTTTGCACGCGAGTCCGACTCGCACTTGGCCAGTTTTTTTTTTTAAGTTAAGAGACCGTATACTGATAACATTCACACCAAAAATATTGACTATGTATGTATTTTGGCAGTAATCAGTACTTTCATGTGTTCCTTGCTCATCGGTACATTTCTTTAAATACATTGATTTTAATATCTGTCTTACATGCTTTTTTGCTTCTTAAGATCAATGAAACAATGGACACTTTATAAAAAACTATTAACTCTGTACCATTTTTTTTTTACCTGTGTTATTGTTGAATTACTTGAGATCTTGATGTATTGAAAGGCGAAGCTTTGTTTTCGAACAGGCTTTTAAGAGGAAATGCTGGCGGCGAGACTTTGTATGTAAAAAGACATAATTCGAGGTTAGGCTCTCGACTGTTTACTCCTCCATTATTGGACCGATTGAAGAGATATTTCACAAAGTGAATAAGAAGGATATATACTGTGTCCCTATATTTTCCTTTTTGTAGATTTATTAACCGTATAAGCACTATAACTCTAACAAAATGCTTAAAATTGTCCGATAAATCGCTGTCAACAGAGCCCTAGTGTACAAATTTGGCAACTTTTAATCAAAAAAAGAAAACATAGGGTCATAGTATATATCCTTCTTATTCAGTTTGTGAAATATCTCTTAATTCGATTCAATATTGGAGGAGAAAACAGTTGAGAGCCAAACCTTGAATTATGTTTTTTTACATACAAAGTCTCTCCGCCAGCAGTTCCTCTTAAAGATGCTCTCTCCAGACTTTTCGTCGGCACTAACAGAGAAATTACATCTGAAAAAATAGTTAGTAATGATACGTAATTTGGTTTAGTTAGAATGTACCTATCGGTATCACATAATAAGAAAAAAAACCACCAAATCACCTCCGAATCGTTAAGATGAAACCATTTTACTCCTTCACTTTTTTATCAAAAGTGTATAAAAATATATTTACTGCTTTGCAATACAAACGAAAATAATTGGGTTGTCTGATCTCTTCCCAGTGATGTCGGATTGCCGTCGCATTTCGCTACTTATCTCGTTTAGGTCCCTCTCTCTCTCACACCGGAAAATACTGCCTCGGGTGAAGGTTTCAAGAATTCGCTTGAGGTAAATTTGCAATCATGGCGATGCTCAGAGAATGATGGTGACGTGATGATGAATGATAAGCTGTGGTCGTCTTGTAGCTTCAGCTAAGTGATGACACCAGACTTCGGATTAATATATCAAATCAAATCAAAAGTCGTTTATTCAAATTAGGCTGAGAGCCAGCACTTTTTGAACGTCAAGTTTTACAAAAGACAGTCCCCCAAAACGCCCGCCCGTCACCACTTCCTAGTGTTTTAGCTGTGGAGAAGAAGTGGCCAACAAACTCCCCAGCAACACATCTGTCTGTTACGTTTTAAGAACTTGAATCTAAATAAAAGTATGCTAAGTAATTAATACATGACAAGAAATTTATAACTTGTTAGCTACCACTCTATGATACTGATAATTATAGAAATGAATATATAAACCACAACGAATTGACCTACAAAGTCAGAAAAAAAAATCCGTATGAAAACTTCGATAATGTAACCCAAGGTGTGTAAACAAATACCAGAAAAGATCCTTATATCGCGTAGCAAAGTAATGTACTACAGTTTTATAGAGGACATCAATATCTACAAAAAAGTCCGGGAGGGTATATATCTAACTATAATGGTTACGTCACAATGACTGCTTTTTCTTCAAATTATTCAATCAAAACCCGGGCTAAATGGAATAGTGGTGATTTTAGTATCATGATATTAATCCTTATTTATTCAAATTGTTTAAAAATTAAGGTTAGTTATGTACATGTAAATTACACTTTAAATTATTCAAATCGGACCTTTCGTTTAAAAGTTACGACGTATAAAAATACTCTAAGTAAGAAAAATGATGCTGTTTGAGCGAACTGTCCTACATTGTCTAATAATAAGTAATTTACACATTACCCTTTAAGAGGGTAGAGGGGAGATGAAGTTCGTTGAAGTTACTAAACCCGCGCGAACTAAGTTTAAGGTGAAGTGCAAGTTTTAACTAAACTTCAACAGAATCGGTCCTGTAGATCCGGAGAAAACTGGCTGTGACAGACGGACAACCAGACCGACTCCCGAGTGATCCTATGAGGGTTCCGTTTTTTACGGATGTTCGGTACCGTAAAAACTACAAAAGTGACGTGGTGTATTGTTAAATTTTCGACTGCTTTATGAATACTAGGTGATTTCGTGAAGAGAGCCTGTCTGCAACGAAGGGAACCCACATAAGATAGCGTATCACACACATCCTTTTGACACTATGGTTAAAACTATCGTCATTTTGTTTTTTTTTTCAGGCTAAATAAAAATATAAACGAAGGTACTTAGTACAAAACAATTTACATTACAGTATTTTATTAGCATCATTATTTTTCATGATTATAGTTGATTTATATTTCTGCGCAAATACTTTTTATTATATTTTATTGATTTTGACATAACTATGATTTTGTTTTTATTGATTTTGACATAACTATGATTTTTTTTTATTGATTTGACATAACAATGATTTTCATAACAATGATTTTAGTACTTCGAATTTATTATGATTTTTTATTTTTGTATTATTGTATTTGTATGCCTTTCTAGGCAAAACATGTTGAAACTTTTTTTTTGTTTTTGTAATCGTTCCAACTGATTATTTAACCTACACATGTTTTTGACAAATAAATATATCTTATCTTATCTTATATTTTCGGAAGTCGGTGTTTTTTTATTGTTTCTTCGTAATTTAACACCGACTTCCGAAATTACCTAAACTTATTTTTTGTAATAAGGTTTATTTCTATTCAGTTTTTCGGAGGATTAAAGATTTTTTTACTTTTAAAGATACAATTTTTAATCTAAGCGATGATCACTAGATACAATCTAGGTATCTATTGATGGTTCTACTTGAAATCGAATGACGTGAGATCGAATAACAATTGCTTGGAAACGTTAACTCGATAGTACTTGAAAGCGTTAAAATAAATAAATAATTATGAGCGCGACAGTACCTACACTACCTCGATGCATCAAAATCATATAAGCTCGAATCATCGGCAGCGCGAAAGCCCATTATTTTGAAAAATCATTTCTCGACTGACCATCTGATCCATCTGAAGGGCTACTCTCTAACGACATCCGTAGTTTCGGGCTTAGTTGACAGACTTACGATTAGTCCCGAACCCGAACTAAGAATGAATGACAACACGATTTCACAGTAACTGTCAAATCGTGTTATCACTAGTTCTCAGTGGTTAGGTGATACGAAGTAGAAAATGCCCGCCCGAAACTAAGCCCGAAACTACGGATTTCGTTAGAGAGTAGCCTCCCGTACTCAACCTGCGGCCCGCGGGCCGCATGTGCCCTTCAAGCATTTTCGTGTGGTTCTGTAGCCTAGCACATTATTTGATGCTATATTTAGTCAGTGTATCAATGAGGATGTATCTATACTGAACCAGTCCTTGACGATGTGCCTCAGCACAACTTTTTCACGTTAATTAATAACGGGTGAACAATAGCCTCAGCTATTGTTCACCCGTTATTAATTAACGTGAAAAAGTTGGCTATGCCATAATGAAAACGGTCCTTTTGTCACAAATTCGTCTGTCTGTTCCGGGTAATCTCCGAAAATTCATATCTACATAAAAGTTATTTATTATTTATAAATAGTTAACAGTTTATGTACTCGCATTAAACATATAGATTAAAAGAAGGAAACAGAAAATTAGAAAATATTTTTGTTTTTTTACTATTGATAGGCACGCGTTTGACCACTATCTCACCTGTTGGTAAGCGATGATGAGGTAATAATAATAATATTAATGTTTTGTTTAGTTATTCAAAATGGATGTGTGTGAATCACTTTTAGGATTAGGTACAGGATGTAACAGGAAAATCAAAGTAGCAGATATCACAAAAATATTTTTATTTTGCTCTAAAATCACTACATCACAAGCGACTTACAAACTATGAGGTACATTAATATGTATTTTTTTACAATTTTTTACATTTGCTTAAGAAAATAATAAATAATTGAGTATTTCACAGTCGAGTTATCCATTTACAAAGCCATTTTTACAGTTATAGACTTAGATTTGAAAATCTGAGTTGAAATGAGAAGTAATGTTAGTTCCAGAAGATGGCCGCTAGGGGCGCTGTTGTAAAGAGAAGACGCTCTCAATTTTTATTTTACAATTCTTGCAAAACTATGTTATAAATAAATATAAAATCCGCCATTTTCTTTCCGATTATTAAATCCTTTTGCTGTTTTCCTTCCCAAAATAATTTGTTCATAAAATTTTCAATTTTCATTATACTGTGGGTAATCTTACTACGGTGTTTCCAACTTTGTATACCACGGAATGTGCAACAAAAATGTTACCTTAACTAGATTGAAATTGGTTAAAAAACAATCCCTGAGAAGTAGCAGTTTTTTTTTCAAAGCTTTGACAATTTCTACAGACTTATTTACACACAAACATGAAAATAAAGAACTAGGTTCACTACTGTAATACTACTGTAAACTACCTCTCATTAACACTCCTTCTCATCTCACCTCCCTGTAACACTACTTCTCATTTTACCATTGCAAAGTCGTCCTTATGCCATCTTAATAAGGTCCATCACCAGACCTGGCGAGGTCTGCTGCGTTCTCATCATATCCACCTGAGCGACCAAGGTCTGCCGGCTCCACTGAGATCCTGGGTTTGAAGCCACGCTCATCAGCTTCGTATTCCACGGTCTGAAAAGAGAACAACGAAATTATGTTATTTTTTATTTGTGATGAGCTTGCTCTTGAGTCTGGCCTAGGTCAGAGATGACAGAGACAAAGTCTACGATGGAGCGAGCTTACCCAGAAGGAGCCTGTTCACTCTAACTTTGAAGAGATTAGGGTTGTAAGCGTTTGGAAACACAGACGCAGGCAGAGAGCTCCACTTTTTTGCTGCGCGCATTATAAAAGACGTTTGGAAACGCTTAGTGCGAATTGGTGGAATAGCAACAAGGTATAGAGGTAAGTTGCAGTGCGTCTGGATGTCCGATGGTAGAAGGGGGCTGGTGGGATGAGGTCGTAGAGTATTTACTAGTAGATAGGTATATTAAGTTCTCCTCTACAGGAACCGTGATTTTTTCCGGGATAATAAATAATACTTTCATTTAGCGTACAGCTAAGGTGTAGAATTCCCTGCTGGATAGTGATGGGTCGTTGAAGGTTTTTCCGTCAACGAAACGTTAACGTTGAATTGCGTTTGTCAACTAGTTGATCAACTAGTTAATTTCGTCAACGAGTTAACATGTTACGATCGTCAACTTGCATGAACGATAAACGCCTAAGCGCTTTTATTAACGTATGCTGTTGTAATGTTAATTTACGAACAATTTGATGCAGTTTGCGGGAGTTTTATTGTTAAAGAAATACAATTTACGTACGTTGAAAATAACAAAACGTTGGGTTCATTTTCTCGTTTCGTCAAACGAGTTGAATTCATAAACTTCGTTGTCTCGTAACTCGTTGACGAATTCAACGAGTTGATTTGTACACGGTCAACGTTAATCCCGTTGAAGAGACATCAACGTTGATTCAACTAGTTCGTTGATTCAACGCCCGTCACTACTGCTGGAGTCTGTGTTTCCTGGTAGCTACAACCTGGGAGTCATCAAGTCAAGAGTGAATAGGTTGTTCGGGGCTATCGCTTTCTATCAGGTGAGTATTTAGTTAGTTAGAGCTCGTAGCTAAATAATAACAGCCGCACGTGTCGATCTTTAAGGTTAAACAACGGTTGCCAAGGTTGGTCTGTGGATGGGTGACCATCTTAACACACCGAGTTTCCTCCGAGCCTCGGAAAGCACGTTAAGCCGTTGGTCCTTTCATTTGTAGATCTTTGCCAGTCGTTACGGATTGTCAGAAGCCAGTAAATCTGACTCCATTCTTGCCAAGAAGTACCGTGTTACCCTAGTTAATGGGTTGTGGAGGTCTAGTAGGCAGCCGCTCCACGTAAAACACGCTGAATCCGGTTTGACTGGAAGCCGACCCCAATATGGTTAGGAATAAGGCTAGGCAGATGGTGATGTACAGAGTATTTAAAAGTTACAATTAACGCTAAATAATGTTTATTATTGTTCAAGGTTTGACTAATGTGTGATAATAGTCCGAATCTGACAGGGAAACCCATTAGCTAAATTATAACAAAAATAAACAAAGTTGGTGTAGGTATGGTATATTTAGACACGTTAGGTACCTATGTGACACAACCAGGGTTATTAGAAAAACCCATAGCTCATAATTGTAGCAAATATTTAAATTTATTTTTGAACATTTACTTTTAGAACATGATATTTTCCCCACGATGTTTTCCTTTACTGTTTTGAAAACAGTAGTGATGATATAGGTAACAAGCTGACCGGCGCAACTTCGTCTGCGTCACATTGTTCATTTATGCTCCGCTACTATTGGCTGTAGCGTCATATTACAAAGCCTATTATCGATAAATGGGCTATCCACAGTAGTTCCTGAGATTGGCGCGTTCAACCAAAAAAACTCTTCAGTCTTATCTAATACTAGCTGACCCTTGCGGCTTCGCTCCCGCCAACTGGCTACCCTACCTACTTACCCTACCTACCCTACACTACCTACTTACCTTACCTATCCTACCCTACCCTACCCTACCCTACCCTACCCTACCTACCTATGTTACAAAAAATGTGATAAATGAAGAACCGCTCGACCGATTTTGTGCAAACTTCACATAAACCATCTACTAAATAGTCCGAACAAACCCTAAACATTTGGTTTGGATAGGTGAGCCCGTTCTTGAGTTATAAAATTACAACGAAAAGTGGCATTGATTTTTATATATATAGACTAGCTGACCCGCGCGGCTTCGCTCCCGTCATCTGGCTACTCTACCTACCGACCCTAACCTACCTAGCCTACCTACCTACTTACCTACCCTACCTACCTACCATAGCTACCCTACCTTACCTACCTGCCTACCTACATACTCATTCTTTTTTTTTTTAATTCTTTATATATATAGATAGATATGAAAATCTCGTGTCACGGTGTTTGTTACCGAACTCCTCCGAAACGACTAGACCGATTTTCTTGAAATTTTGTGTGTATATTCGGTAGGTATGAGAATAGGTGGCAGGCTATTTTTTTTTATTTGGCAGAACAACGTTTGCCGAACGTTTGGCGAGTCAGCTAAGTAAGATAAGTATTTTAGCATAGATTTACACTAAGTAAGATGCTTGCCGGAGACCGGTAGACGACATTGTGCCATCGCGGCTTGAACCTGGATAAGGCTGGCTCAGGAACGTGGACAATTGCCACAAGAATATAGAGGGCTTTACTCAACAGTGAGTGGGCGAAGTCGGGCTGTGGTTGAAGATGGAGGTGCCTGCCTATTACTTGTTAGTGAATACCTGAAGACGGGTATCGTAACCGAGGCAATCCAACAATTGCTGGTGTTACGATCTTGAGTCGTTCCTGACTGATCGGCCGTAGATAGTCAAATAAAAAGTTGGAAAACTCAGGGGAGACCTTTGCCCAGCAAAGCACTAAGTTTAATAGCTTAGTGTCCTACAGGTTAGCTAAAAAAAGACGTCAACCTGAGTTTGACCGTCATAGAGGTAAATACGCAAGTGAGTGTGTTTGGTTGGTTGGTTTTTAACCTTTTCATGTCTTAGCAGGATTTGAACGAAACTTGGCACACGAGTAAGCCATGTCCTGGAAGATTGAGATCGCCATGAATTTATCTGAGCTTACCTGCTTAGTACCATCAGGGAGAACCACGAAGTAGGATCCTTCAGCTCTGTTCTCTTGCCTAGATTCCGTGTGTCCGAAGTCGCTGCCAGATTCGAAGTCGTTCACTTTGTACGTAAAGTCGTAGTTGGCTGGCTCCTGGAAATGGGAAAATTAATGGTGTTTAAAATGATTTGGTGTTTTTTTCCAAACTAAGTATTCTTGTTTAGTTTGCAGCATGGAAATAAAGCCGTATTGTGAAAATTGTGGCAAATCTAAACTAAGATGCAATATGAGTACATGGTTCTTTGGGCCGGATCTGAACAAGCGACCTATGAATCCAAGCTTCAGCAATGAAAAACACAGAGTATTTTTATTTTTTACTGTTTATCAACAGTTTTTACTGTTTATCGGCACGCGTTTGACCACCATCTCACCTGATGGTAAGCGATGATGTGGTCGAAGATGGAGCACGCTTGCCTAGAAGTAACCTATTCAATCTTGACTTAAAGTAAGCAAGTTAGTTATTTGTAAAAGGATCTCCGGAAGGGCTGATCCCAATGCAAAACATCTGACACTGGTAAAAAGCTAACTATCTTTGAACGCCTTTAGCTTTCCCTTTGGGTTATACCTTTTTTTTTTTTTTTTTTACGGGGATTTATAAATACAATGCTCGTACCTGGTTCAGCAGTTCGTTAAGGGCATCCCTGGAGTAAGAGTATCCCTGGTTGTTCTGGTTGCTGTACTGGTCTGGCACTCCGTATTGCTCTGAGGGCATGGAGTCGCGAGCTGAGGGCGGTCCGTAGGTGTCTGATGGAGAAGACCTGCAAAGAGATGAGAGTGGTTTAGTTCTAGTGGGATTTGAAGTTATGAAAGTCAGTCGAGTAATTTTACTGATGTACATATTTTACGTTTATTGGCTTTGACTGAGTTAGCTTGCTTGCGTTGTGATATGCACTCTGAAATACTGAATATTGGCATACGTACAAATATATTTTGACTTTATCACTGACGGAATTTAAAAGCTTAAAATTATGTCAACGAAGATTTCAGCCATCGAATCTGTTAATACCTACCCCATGTGTTACCTTTAGGCAGAGAAGTGAACTTAAAAAGTGAAAAAGTTAAAATTGGCATACCTGGATGCAGCAGCAGAATAAGACGAAGCAATAGCACTGGTCTTCTGATCTGCGGCACGGCTTGATGGTACACCATACTCTTGAGATACACCCCTCGCACTTGGCACTCCATAGGTGTCAGACAGATCACGCTGTGCAGGCGCGCCGTACGATTGAGAAGGAGCCTTGGAGTCATGGGAGTAAGAGCCAGAATTCCTAGCACTGGGCGCACCATAGCTGGTAGACGGGGATCGAGAACCAAAAGACGAACGGGCTTCTGACTGCGGTTTGAAAGAACGGGCTGAACTGCTTCCAAACGACTTTCCAATACTTCTGGGTGTGGTGAAGCTTCGGGATTCCGCGGTTTTGGTCGAAGGGGCTCCATATTCTTGAGACAAAGAGTTTGCTGAGAAAGGAGAATTCCGGGATGTCGGTGCACCATGTTTCTGAGATGGCGAGCGAGCTCCGAAACTTCTTTGAGAGGGTACTCCATATTCTTCTGATGGTACTGAACGAAACTCAGGTGGTCCGTATTGGTCGGAGGGTGACTTAGCAGATGGAACACCGTATTCTTGAGATAGACCACTTCTTCTCGATGCTGGTACGCCGTATTCTTGGGACAAAGAGCTTCTTGCAGCAGGGGCACCGTACTCTTGAGACAAAGAACTTCTTGCAGCAGGGGTACCGTACTCCTGGGACAAAGAGCTTCTAGCAGCAGGAGCACCGTACTCTTGGGACAAAGAGCTTCTTGCAGCAGGGCCATCGTATTCCTGGGACAAAGAACTTCTAGTAGCAGGGACTCCATACTCCTGGGACAAAGAACTCCTTGCAGCAGGAGCACCGTACTGCTGAGAAGGACTGCTTCTGACACTGGGGACACCATACTCAGCTGATGGAGAGCTTCGAACATTTGGGACTCCATATTCGGTAGACGGTGAGCTTCGAGCGTTCGGAAGACCATACTCAGTCGAAAGGCTCCTAGAAGATGAAATCTGACTTCTTGCATTAGGAGCACCATATTCTTGGGAAAGTCCACTACGTTGTTTAGGAGTACCATAACTCTGGGAAGGGCTGGTCCTAGGGCTAGCAGTCCTTGCGTTCGGAGGTCCATACTCAGTTGAGAGGGCATTACGAGAGGATCCAAAGGATCTGGAGGTGGGAGGTCCGTATTCTTGGGAGAGAGATCTTTGGAGGTCTAGGCTGTGGTCATGATCATTTTCGTGGTCGTGATGGTGGCTAGAGCGGGATGATGCGTAGCCATCGCTGGAATTTGAAAATGGAAGATTATGATTTATTGCTTTCAGTATGCATTGGGATTTTATGCACAAGTAAATAACTGAACACAAGCTGGATTCAATGCCTTAGGCATTTTCTACCCAGCACACGTTAGGTTTGTGCTGTACTAGAACACGGCAATTCAAATCCTTTTGCATTATTAGTGTTGAATTGAAATCATGTTTGTACAGAGTGCCTTATGTTATTTTAAAACTAATTGTTGCTTAAAGAGGTTTTGATAAGATTAATTATATTGTTAAAAATATATGATAATTAAAAAATGTCTATATTTTTCTGCCAACTAGTGTTATATGTATTATGGCACTTGACTTAACTCAAAGAACATATATTTTTGAGACATTTATGTCCTACTTAGATAGTGAGATTTGGTGTAATAGTAACAAGGTAGGGATAGTACTTGCAAAGCGTCTAGATGTCTGATAATTCCCATATTATAATATATTATTATTCTGTTTATTCATTCTACAATACATTTATGTCGGCGAGTACAACAATTTAGTAACAATAAGATAGTCAATTAGTTTCATTGGTAAGTGTTCCTTGAATATTAATTAAGATAAAGGTAAATTGAGTGACTTACCCGACTGGAGGCTCGGCGAGGGCAAGGGACGCAATACATAAAAGAGGTATGAACACCTGAAATGGAAAAAAATATATACTTGCTGCAGGGAACGGTGACGAAGTCTACTGGACGTCATAATGCAGAAGACTTTAGGTCGTGACATGTGTCACTGAGTGGTAAGACAACCGGGTTACTTAAGGGGCCGTCTCCACGAGCGAGAGAATCGCGGCGATATTTTCGTCGTGCAATAATAACTCTATGGCACCATCTCTACGAGCGAGTGTATCGCTGCGAGAGTTTGTATAGAAATACGTAGCTTGACGGTAATATTGCCGCGATAATCTCGATCGTAGAGACGCCCCCTAAGATAGTTTTTGGAACAACAGGTATTAGACATCCAAAATCCAAACTGATAAATGATATTTATTTTTTAAGTCGGTCAAAAATAGCACTTTCACACGACATTCTTTGTCAATTGAAACTAGATGAGACTGGTGTTGCATAGTTCTGAGAAGAAACACCAAAACTACCCATTTTTTTAGGAATCTGGGGGATACTCTCTAAATATTTTTGTAAAATTTTTGGTGCTAACAATTGTTGGTGAACCTAATAAATAAATAAGCCCGAATGCCGTATTTTCGGCCTTAGGCACTTGTCTCATCGCCGGCGATCAGCGAGTAGCGAGTGAAAAGTTTCGATAGTTTTGACGCTCGGCTTTCAGCGAGTGCTTTTGTGCGACGAGCTTTTACTCGCAATACTCGCTCCGGCCCGCACTTTAGGTAGAAATTACCGCTGTTTGGTGAGTCCCGACCGCCAAGCGAGCATCGCCGAGCGAGTGTCGCTGAGCGAGTACAATCTTTGTTAGCTCTTGTCGCTGCCATCAACTTGAGGTAAGAGCCTCTCGCCGGCAGTGTGAACAGCCAGCTATCGACTATGAATGTATGTGTCTCTTTTACTCACACGAGATCTATATATTTTGTCCCTTTCCTCAGCGAGGAAATGGTTGATAGCTACTTGCTTTCTCGCTGGCGGTAAAACAAGTGCCTTAGTTACAGGAGTTTTCTTCTCCGTATCACCTAATCACCGCAACTAAGACCGAAACTGGCCCCCCAGATACCACGATACTCTTCGGCAAGACCTGGTGTCAGGGGGTCTACTCTCTAAGACCGAAGTCCGTAGTTTCGGGCGTATTCTGCTCCGTACCACCTAACCACAAAGAATTAATGGCAACACTATTAGACAGTTATTGTAAAATCACGTTGTCTTTCATTCTTAGTTCGGGTTTGGGACTAATCGTAAGTCCGTAAGTGGTACGGAGTAGAATACGCCCGCAACTAAGTCCGTAACTATGGACTTCGGGCTTAGAGAGTAGACCCCCTGACACCAGGCCGAAGAGTATCATGGTAGCCGGTTGTGGAGGTCTGTTAGATAGCTCCATGTGAAATGTTGGTATTCAGTTGTATATGTTTAGACTAGAAACTGATCCTAAAATAGTTGGGAAAAGGCTAGGCAGACTGCCTATGTCAAGTCAGTGAAAGTTATCTAATCTATCTATCTACTCAATACTTTATTGCATTCCACAATGTTAGGCTTAGGTGGTAAACATTTTAAAAGTAACAATCATGGACCCTGCCGGGCACAGCAAAAGTAAGATGTGAAGATGAGGACTTAACATTTAACTTATTATCTAACTTATTCTTAAATTATTTTTCAAATGAATGTAAATTATTTTTTTTATCTAGCTAATACCTTTAAACGAGCAATTCTTGTATATTTGTAATCTGAATCTAGGAAACGGCTCCAACGATTTTCATGAAATTTAGTATGCAGGGGGTTTCGGGAGCGATAAATCGATTTAGCTAGGTTTCATTTGTAGAAAATGTCGTAAAAAAATACCGAGCTTTGAGCTTGATCATCCAGGTACTATTAACTAACAGTTATAACAAGGCTTAAATAGTATCTAGTTAAGTTTTTTACGAATATGTAAGTTTTCTTACCTTCATTTTCCTAAGTTGAGATCAAACACCAAATATAACTGAAACAGAAAAATATCAATTAAATTGATTGTCACAGTCAAAAGCAGTAATGAGGAACACAATATTTTCGGAAAACAGCACAGTACACTAAAATTTCATGTTTTTTTACTAGTTTGATTGAGATAGCTTTTTATAGACCTGTCAATCTTAAACTTTGACTTGAAAAATTAAAAGTATTTTTTGTTTTTTACTTAATGTCAATACTTCTTAACAGTACGTCTGGCCCCACACAATTTTAGACAATGGTCTTTTTTTTTCTTTTTTTTTTAAAGATGGGAAATCATCAAATGACTCCTCCCGCTCTGGGCGGAGCAGGAGGGAGTGTCAGACTCTCACTGACTAAAACCCATCCGTGTTCCTCCTACTGCCCTTTGCGTTCCTGGGCCGGTACGTGACGGGCAAGCGGAGTGTTAGGGCACGTATACATCGCAAATAAAGTCCTTCTTATCTCTCAAATACGGTGCCATGTGGCGAAATTTTAGGTGATCATGTAGACTTAGAAAAGTTCAAAATATCCAGTATTTTTTTAGGGTTCCGAACAAAAAACGGAACCCTTATAGGATCACTCGGGTGTCTGTCTGTCTGTCCGTCTGTCACAGCCAGTTTTCTCCGGACCCACTGGACCGATTCTGTTGAAATTTGGTACACATATGGATTTCTATGACCCTAACACGGACACGTTACGTAAATTATTAAATTTTTAGTATGGGGGCCACTTTTGGGGTCAATCTAGAAAATTAAAAAAAAAAGTTTTTTGAACAATATCGTGTGACATATCAAATGAAAGGGCTTACTGTAAGGGTTTTAAAAATATATTTTTTATAATTTTAAAATAAATGGTTTTGAAGTTATTCAAGAAATTAGACGAAAAATGACTAGTCCCTTCTTATCTCCGAAACAACTGAGCCAAACATTTTGAAAAAAATGGAGATAATAGATCTTTTCCTATAGATTACAGGAAAACTTATAAGAAATCTATATAGTGTTAAAATAACACTTTAAGAAAATGAACTTCGTTCGGAAACCTTTGCACGCGAGTCCGACTCGCACTTGGCCAGTTTTTTTTTGTGATAAGATACACTATGGCTTATAAATCTGGATTTATTAATATTATATAGTACTGTTTAGTTTAATTAACTTTAGATACAGGGCTAATTTCACATTATTTTTAAAATAGCTTTTAAATTCACCTACCCTTCAAACAAAGATGACACGACTCGAATTGATCCGAACTTCGAATGGTAACATCTAAAACTCTCCAAGTATTTATACTAACTATTCTTGACAATACCTTCCTATATCCCACGATACATTTACACCTGTACCTACCTCTTACCATTGCATTACCAACCTTACATCTTTGTGATAACGGTGTGAGGTAATTTGGCGAGGTGTGGTTTTATCTTGGTATACAGTTACATTGTGATTTGATAGTACACGCGTGTGTCATCACTTAGTGATCTGGATATTGTAGGTTGGTTAGTTCGTCTCCATGCTGCACTGAATTAAGGTCCTCTTAAAGAATTTGCGTTGTAGGATTTACAGTTAGGTAATCTTTACTTAAATATAAACACCGAAGAGCTAGGCAGAGTTTTACCTAAAGAAAAACAAGTTTTCGACAGTTATATTTAAGTCCAATTTAGTAAAAGCAGAGCCATTTCTATCAACCGGGTTCTTATCCGAATCCTATCGAGAAATTGTAGAGGAAGAAACCCATATGAATCTTTTTGCCTGACACGGGAATCGAACTCAGTACCTCAGGCTCAATAGTAGCGTTTGCAACTACTAGACCAACTTTATTATATGCAATTTCTATTTAAAGACCAGAACTTTTCTTAGTTTATTCATTGCACTTTGGAGCTTAAAAATACGTACCGTAAGACGCAGCTGTGGAAGGCCTCCCACAAGGTGGACAGATGGCGATGACCTGGGCTGGAACTCTCGATATGGTAACCGATCGCCTACCGACTGAATTTGGTCGTTAAGTCCTAAGGCCGCCCGTACACAGTCAATTTCGAACGTGATTCACGGATGAAATCATTGATTTTGATTGCGAATCGCGTTCTAGATTGACTGTGTACGGGTGATTTTATCGAATTCGTTCGGCAAGCGATCGCAAGTCAAGTCGAGACTTCCCATCCTGGTGAAGACTGCGGGGATTCGCTGAACGCGAGACGCACAGGACCGGTCGATGTGGCGATACTTGGGGGAGGCTTATGTCCAGCAGTGGACGTCATTCGGCTCAAATGAAGACGATGACTTCTGAGCTTAAGTCTCACTATTAAAGGCAAAATAACCTATTTTTAAACTGTGCTAAATTTTGCGGATGAGGATCATTAAATCGCTCTCTATGACCCTAATGTTGGTCTACTCAAAATATAATCAGTTATAGGAGATTCGGTGAATGCTTTCTTTGTAATTATCATTTAAAACACATCCCCTAGTAGTAGGACTGCCATCGACTAATTTGCTGACGCCGAAAAAATAACACAAATGGTGTCCGGGTTTCACCCTTTTTGAAAACCCCCCGGACACTCCGCGGACGGCCTCCAAACTAGGACAAATCGAAATAAAAAACTACGGGGAACCCTACCCGGTAAGAACCAGCCGGTCGATTCTGTAAAAATGTCGAAGTAAAGGCTTGGGTGAAGTGATCACGAAAGGAGCACATGATTACAGAATCGCACTACTGTATCGAGGAATCTCCCAATAAAGTACGTATAGGATGTATATGTAATTCCTTTTGCGATCGATTCTCGATCCCGTGCATGAAAAGCAGCTTATGTATACCTATTATCTTTTTTCCGGGTTTAAACTAGCCTTTAGTTATTATCAGCAATACTTGTAATTTTGTATCAGTTGAAGAATTTATTTGTAATCGGATCGGAATTTCCAGAGATTAGACAGGTAGGTAAGGTAGGTACCCGAGCTTCAGCCGCGTGTACTTCCTCCTTATAAATCACTAGCTTTTGCCCGTGACTTGGTACACGCATATATCGTTTTTGCCCGTTCCCGTAAGAATTTTGGGAACTCCTCTCTTGCTCCTGCTCCCCTACACTTCCCAAGGAACCTACATGCCAAATTTCAGCTTCCTATGACCAGTGGTTTCGGCTGTGCTTTGTCTGTCAGTCACTCAGTCAGTCAGTAACGGAAGAGTTTTAAATATTAGGATAGCATCTAGAATATAGCTTATACTTCAGAATATAATTCCATCCAAATCCTTTCAGTAGTTTCCGTACATCCATAAAATTTTCACCATTTATAATATCGCGTTAAAGTAGCCGTAGGCCGTCTCCAGGGTTAGTGAAAGCATAACAAACAAAGAATCGCATTTATACTATAAAGTAAACTAGGAAGTAGGAAAAATATAATTTAATCCAAATATATAAAACTAGTGGACGTCACGCGGTTTCACCCGCGTAGTTCCCGTTCCCGTGGGAGTACGGGGATAAAATATAGCCTATGTTACTCCCTGATAATGTAGCTATCCATTGCTGAAAGATTTTTTTCAAATCGGTCCAGTAGTTTCGGAGCCTATTCATTTCAAACAAACAAATTTTTCCTCTTTATATTATTATTATAGTGTAGATTCCTCCGTTACTGAGTGACTGTCAGACAACGCAAAGCCAAAACTTTTTTTTTTACTATTTATAGGCTCGCGTTTGACCACTATCTCACCTGATGGTAAGCGATGATGTGGTCGAAGATGGAGCACGCTTGCCTAGAAGTAACCTATTCACTTTTGACTTAAATACTCCCAGGTTATAGCTATCAGGAAACTCAGACTCCGGCAGGGAATTCCACTCCTTAGCTGCACGCACTATGAATGTGTTCCCAAAACGTTTTGTGCGCGTGGGTGGGACGTCCACCATGTACCGGTGGCGCATCGCCGTTCGTCTTGTGGTCCGATGATGGAACGGGCTTGGCGGAATCAAAATATGCAATTCCGTCGCACATTACAACTATTGGTTGTAGGAAGCTGAAATTTGGCATATAGGTTCCTTGGGGAGTGCAGGGGAGCACTAAGAGAGGAATTCGTATGAAGTCGCGGCCAAAAGCTAATGTCTGACATATCAACGCACAGCCGAAACTTCCGGGACTAGGAACATGAAATTTCGCACATTGCTTCCTTTTACGATGTAGATGACCACTAAGAAGGGATTTTTGGAAGATCACCCTTAAGGAGGGTGAAAAGGGGAAACTGTTTTGTACTAAATCTGCGCAGACGCAGTCACGGGCGAAGTGCTAGTATCTTTATAAAATTCTGCGCGTTCCGCCAGCGTGAATGTCGAAAATTATCCCAAGGGAACATACTCCCGGGATAAAAAGTATCAAACCTATGTGTTATTCCAAACTATAATATCCTCTGTGCCAAATTTCAAGAAGATCCTTTCAGGCGTTCTGACAGTGTAACAAACAAACATCCATCCATCCTCACAAACTTTCGCATTTATAATATTAGTAGGATAAGTTTAGATAATATAGATTCGATTGACATAGTTTACTTGCCTATATTACAGTTATACCAACTTTTCCTAGGTATAGCTTCATAGCTAGATAAGATTAGTTTTACTCAACACTAGCCTCCTCACCCGAGTACATCTGTCGCAACATGAAATTGGTTGTACATTCATGTTCGCCATACGTTTATTATAAGACAGAATTATGAGTCGCGGTGTTAAATCGTGATAAATGCAGATTAGGTTCGTTATTAGGTCATGTTGTGTGGCAACCTGTAAATAGAATTTACTTACAACATATATCATGTCTTTGCCGGTTTTTTTATTTGTGATGGGTTTGCTCTTGACTCTAGTCTAGGTCAGAGAAGACAGAGACAAAGTCTACGATGGAGCGAGCTTACCCAGAAGGAGCCTGTGCACACTAACTTTGAAGAGATTAGGGTTGTAAGCGTTTGGAAATACAGACACAGGCAGAGAGTTCCACTCCTTTGCTGTGCGCATTATAAAAGACGTATGGAAACGCTTAGTGCGAATTGGTGGAATAGCAACAAGGTAGGGATGGTAAGATGCAGTGCGTCTGGATATCCGATGGTAGAAGGGGGCCGGTGCGATGAGGTCGTGGAGTTCTTGGGCACACTCACCGAAGTACAATCTGTAGAAGACCGACAAGCAGGCAACCTTACGGCGATGAGCCAAGTTATGTAGCTTGGCATCCACCAGTTTTACATCACCGATGAGCCCCTTAGCGCTACGTTCCACCGAGTCAAGCGCGGCAAGCTAATACTTAGCTGATCCATCCCAAAGGTGGCTACAATACTCCATGCAGGATCGGACTTGCGCTTTATATAGGGTTAAAAGCTGTCCATGCCTGAAGTATCGCTTCACTCTATTTAGGATGCCCAGCTTTTTGGCCGCGGTTTGGGCTTTGTACTCGATGGTGACGCCGAAGTTGAGTTGGTCCCGGTTGTCATTTGTAGAGCTTTGGCAGCCGTTACGGATTGTCAGAAGCCAGTAAATCTGACTCCAGTCTTACCAAGAAGTACCGTGTTCCGCAGTTAATGGGTTTTGGAGGTCTGGTAGGCAGCTGCTCCATGTAAAATACTGGAATTCAGCTGAATCTGGTTTGACTGGAAGCCGCCCCATATATAGTTGGGAAAAGGCTAGACAGATCATGATGGCACTCCGATAAGTAATCAGAGGTGTACCTATAGTGTATTAGGTAGGTTACTACACTATATATAGGTCGCAGCCAACTGGTTTAAACAGCCGTTTAATTGTTTGCCTAGCCTTTTTGTTGAGCGGCGCTGTTTAATCAGCGGCCTAAGCCACATACCGATATATAATCGAACAGCTTGGCAAATGACTTTGTTCAATATCGTTTAATACCTTGCCTAGCCAAGTAGCGGAATATAGGGCACAGGGAGCTTAGGGCACCTCGACACGGATAGGGTAGGTTCGGCATTCATGTTAGGTTCCTTTAAACCTTGCAGACAGGAATAGGAGACAAGGTTAGAATTTAGAATTTCCAAAAGTAAATGTTTCATAATTATATTTTCATCACACGGTTACACGAACGGACGAAAACGAACGGCCTAAGCATCTGCCAGTCCGTTCATTACATTTTGTATTAGACGTATTGACTGGATGTCATTTAGGCCGCCGATTAAACGGCGCCGTTCTATCAAAAGGGTAATAAGCCAGTTGGCTGTGACATAAAGGTACATTTCGCTAGTAACATTTCACAAACATCTCAAACAGTAAGGAGCGATCCTACTGCCATTGAACGGGCACATAACCAGACTGTGCTTTTGAGAAAGTCCGGAAGACAAACCGAATAACACTTGACGACCTGGGAATCGAGCCCTTGACCTGACATGCTCCGGAGTAAAGAAAACCTAATTATACTTATATACTTATTATACTGCGGCTGCTGAGAACCTCAAGCGGCGGAAATATAATAACCTTGTTGGCAATTATATTTTTGAGCCGTTTGGGGTTGAAACTCTTGGACCGTGGGGTCCGAGTGCTCATGCCTTATTTAAAGATCTTTCTAAACGCTTAGTTGACACTTCGCGTGACCCAAGGGCTGGCTTTTACCTCGGACAGAGGATAAGCATTGCCATACAACGTGGCAATGCCGCCAGTCTTTTGGGCTCACTTCCGGTGGACAGCGATGTGGACGAATTTTTTGACGCCTTATCTTAGTTAGGATATTTTATTTTAAGTGTATATATTTAGTACTTTAATGCTGTACCTAGTTCATATCTAAATAAATGTTTCATAATTATATTTTCGTCACACGGTTACACGAACGGACGAAAACGAACGGCCTAAGCATCTGCCACTCCGTTCATTACATCTTGTATTAGACGTAATGACTGGATTTCATTTAGGCCGCCGATTAAACGGCGCCGTTCTATGAAAAGGGTAATAAGCCAGTTGGCTGTGACATAAACGTTCATTTCGCCAGTAACATTTCTCAAACATCTCAAACAGTAAGGAGCGATCCTACTGCCATTGAACGGGCACATAACCAGATTGTGCTTTTGAGAAAGTCTGGAAGACAAACCGAATAACACTTGACGACCTGGGAATCGAGCCCTTGACCTGACATGCTCCGGAGTAAAGAAAACCTAATTATACTTTGAGTAACACAGGAATCAAACCCTTGAACTGTCATACTCGGCAGTAGCCTGTAGCGCCCGCATACACTTAACCAACGAGGGAGTATGTACAAATGACGAATTGCTAAATCCTGTCCTATCCTACTATAATCACAAACCCGAAAGTTAATAATAGTAGGCAAGAACAGGCTTCAACTATTCGTCATACATTTCCTCGTTAGTTTCGTGTTTGAGGATGAATGTTTGTTACTCAAACACGCGAAAACAATAACAATAAAACTACAACAACTCAACAGATTTGGATGATCAACAACTTGGCACATATACCACGTTCCTATCATACTTAAACTATAAATTTATTGGTTCAAATAATACCTTTGGTTTTTCGTTTGTATAATAATACTAGTTGACCCGCGCAACTTCGTCTACTCCGCTCCTATTGGTCTCAGCGTGATGATATATAGTCTATAGCCTTCCTCAAGAAATGGGTTATCTAACACTGAAGAATTTTTCAAATTGGACCAGTAGTTCCTGAAATTAGCGCGTTCAAGCAAACAAACAAACAAACTCTTCAGCTTTATATATTAGTATAGAGTATAGATTTTTCTATGTTACAGGGGTTCGGAACTGTTTCATCTAAACACAGGTTACGTTGTAACCTATCTACAGGAACAGTACTGCACCCACTAACTAGATATAGAAACTTTATACCTTAAATTGTAACTGAATCCGCAATGTAATCTAGTCCTAAGTTATTGATTAAATTAATTTGTTATTATTATGTACCTACTTAGTATACCGAGGACGCACCAGGCAATGCTGGCATGAAGGACCAGGTGGCAGCCCTGCGCTGGGTACAAAAGAACATCGCCAGCTTCGGTGGTAACCCTGATGACGTCACCATTGCAGGCTACAGTGCTGGCTCCGCATCAGTGGATCTCTTGATGCTATCTAAGTCAGCCGAAGGATTGTTCCACAGAGTTATACCAGAAAGTGGTGCAAACATTGCAGCGTTTACAATTCAAAGAGATCCTGTAAACACCGCTAAAACTTATGCAAATAAACTCAACTTCACGAATGTAGACGATATTTACGCTTTAGAACAGTTCTACAGGACAACTCCCATAGATCTGTTGACTTCAGACCCATTCATGGATAGAACTGATTCTACTTTCATGTTTTCACCGTGTGTAGAGCGTGATACAGGAGATGGAGCATTCCTCACTGAAACTCCTCTGACTATACTAAAAAAAGGGCAACTACAAAAAGTTACCAGTGTTGTATGGCATCGCAAAAATGGAGGGATTATTAAGTGTAGATTTCTTTGATTTTTGGAAGCACAAGATGAATGAAAAGTTTTCTGTTAGTTTATATAGTTACCTAGTATACATATAACCTGCGACTAAAAAGGCGACTGCAACACAGACAGTAGCTGTTTTGTAGCGCAGCCGGGTCCGTATATATAAATCATTAAAAAAACGACTGTACCACAGACATTTGGAAACTGTCTGCACTGTGATTGGTTTCATAAGACATTGTTTTAACAAAAACGGCTGTTATACAGAAAAGCTCCTTACCTACTCGCTAGTGTCTGTACTATGATCGCGTTCGGAAAGGCAACGTCGAGAAAATGCGACGGCTTTGCATATCTTCTTGCGTTCACTGTTGCAGACAGATCGAATCTTAGTTTGTCAAGGACCTAGCGACAAGGACCACGTTGAGTGGCATAGGGCCCGGGATATCTTCTCTCACCCCATAAATCAGGTTTATGATGTCTGGTTTTCGTGATAAGTAGATCTTCCTGATAAGGGCACCCCGACTCGGATAGGTTAGGCTAGTTTCGACGGACTATAACAGCGTTAAGACATTCGCAAGATAATGCAGCACAGACTATGGGTGTCTGTATTGCAGCCACCTTTTCATTTTTTTCATTGAATTACATAAACAAAAGCGGCTGCACTACAGACCGTTGTGTTGCAGCTGGGTTTGGACAGACTATAACTGCTAAAAGCCATCCGCAACATAATGCAGCACCGACTATGGGTGTCTGTGTTGCAGCCGCATTTGTATTTACGCAACCTCTATTATTAAATTGCATACTTTTTATCCCGATCAGAAGTCCACGTAGGTGAAGACGCGGGCAGAAGCTAGTTGCGGAAAAATGAGAAAATTTTCATCCACGACCTATCAATCTCAGCTTCTCTCACACTTACGTCACTTTAAGAAACTAAACCAATTAGAAAATCTCAATTAAACGGACCAGAAAAACCGGAATCTTACTATTGTCTTCAAAAACACGTGAATAGTCAGTATGATCACGACTTGGACAAAAGGAGGTAGTCTATTTAGGGCAAGGACGCGCTTTTGATGACGCGTACCATAGAGTAGAGACTGTATAGAGACGCCTTGTCGGCAACTGCTAGAGCATTGTCGAATAAAATCTCTTGATTTCTATCAAGAGATTTTTCTATTAAGCGTGTCAGCGAGTGTCACTGATTTACTGCTTATTTCTATTAAAATAACCGGCACGAGTCGGGAGCACACTCTCCATTGGTCGGTTTGACGACAGCTCTGACGCATGCATAGTTCAAGAAATACGGCATTTTTAAGGTTAGCGCCAACGACCGCTCTCGAAGATAGCCAAAAACATGGCGAGTACAATTCGGGTGTCATAAAAACGCGCCCTATCTTTACTACATAAATAAAAGATCGATTAGGAACATACATGAATTTAACAGCTGAACAGTTTTTTTAAAGATGTAACAAAAAGTATGAAGACGTTATTGTAGCGGCATCAATGACGCCACAAGAAAAACCAACGAAGCAAATCTACATCGCAACAAAAATAACCGCGACGCCATCTATCCAACTAGCAGCGAACTAAAAATCCCGCATCGCGCAAGCAGAGTTTACCGTGCGATTTGAACATATACATCAGCCCGAATATCAACTATCGGGCGTAGCCCGCAAGGCACGACAGCCGCCTGGACGGAGGATCCTCCCTTTACAACGGAGGTTTGCAGGACTTTACTCTCTGTTCCGCATACCTCCAAATTATTATTCCATTCTTGTCAGTCAAAATGTACACACTACACTATGACAATCACTAAAACAGATATCTCTGTTTATGCTGTTGGGCCCGCTGTCATCTGTAGATATTTAAGAGACGTTAAAGGTAATTACAAGATATTACTGGGTTACTGGTATTCAGCTGAATCTGGTTTGACTGGAAGCCGACCCCAAAATAGTTGGGAAAAGGCTAGGCAGATAATAAAAGGGAATTAGAAGCCAGGGAATGAAGCGGTTTTTATTTATTTCTTTTTAAAGAAGATTTACAGAGTAACAAACCAATGACATTGTTAATGGTTGGGAAAAGACTAGGCGGGCAAAATGATTGGGTATGACAGCCTAAACTGGCAGTTAACACATATTGCTCTTTAACCGACTTCCAAAAAAGGAGGGGGTTCTCAATTTCGTTGGTATTTTTTTATTTTTATTTATATACATCGATTACTCCGAGGTTTTTGATCCAATTTCTGTGATTCTTTTTAGTTCGATAACGGAAAATTTAATTCAGTTTGGCTCAGTAGTTTTCATTTTATGAGCATTTTTGCTTATTTCAATTTATGCGTAGACGAAGACGTCGTTCAAGTATCACCACTTGAAAGTGAATGATAAATAAACAACTCATCACACAAGTCAGGCTTTTGTTTGCCTTCGTGCTTGTCACAGAGTTAGGAATGTCTGTGCGGGCAGTGACTAGTACATTAAATGACGCCATACTAAATATTATTCGTGAAAAACTTTTCTACAAAAAAATATAACCTACTTCCAAACAAAAACCTACAAAGTATAAAATAACGTCGGTAGTCGGTTTTAAAAAACAAAGAAACAATATCAAAAACACTGACTTCCGAAATTAAGGTTATTTTATACTTTGTAGTGTTTTGTTTGGAAGTCGGTTATACTTTTTTGTAGAAAAGTTTTTCACGAATAATATTTAGTATGGCGTCATTTAATGTACTAGTCACTGCCCGCACAGACATTCCTAACTCTGTGACAAGCACGAAGGCAAACAAAAGCCTGACTTGTGTGATGAGCTCAAACAAATGACGATTCGTTGCACAGATCAATGTTAGGAAATCTTTTGTGATCCACATAAAGCTCCACTTCGAATTAGACCTTCCTTGTCTGGCCCTGGTTGGTCATAGCGTGATGATTTTTGTAAAAACAATCTGTACGAAATATCCTATTCTATTTTATTTTATTAGGGTTCCGTAGCGTACTAAGCCTCCGCTATCCGTCCGTCTGTCTGTCTGTCAGCGGGCTGTATCTCAGGAACCGTAATAGGTAGACACTTGAAATTTTCACAGATTGTGTATTTCTATTGCCGCTATAACAGCAAATAATAAAAAATACGGTTTATGGTACGGAACCCTTCGTGTGCGAGTCTGACACGCACTTGGCCGGTGTTTTTTTTGCTATTCTTCAATAATGATAAATTATTTTTATTTTGTAAGTAGGTTAAAGTTTAAACATAACACTTTTTCAATATTTTTGGGTAATTTAAAGCTAGATGAGGCCGGTGTTTCCCAGCTGACTACCCTGAGAAGAAACACCGAAATAAACTCAGAGGTCAAAGTCTCTTTTAACGTCCATACAATGCGTACTTTTTATACATTGGTGTCCGTCCGTCCGTCTGTCAAGAGCCTGTATCTCGGGAAGGCGTGGAGGTATCGGGATGAAATTAAAACCGTTATACTCAGGTCTACAGTCTCTTGAAGCTATAAAAAAAAAATCCAAGTCAACGTAAGAAAAGATACGGCCGTTTGTGTCGCAAAAAACGTACATTTCGAAACTCTCAAGGGCATCATTTATAAAGTACAGAGTACAGAGTCATGTATTTTCCGTTGACCTAGAACTATGAAATTTGGCAAGTAATAGCGTATTATACTAAAAGTATAGAGAAACATCTGAAAACTATACATTTGTAATTAAATTATAAAAAAATGTAGTCTTTTTTAAATTAAATATGCCTACAAATTTGTACGGAACCATCGGTGGATGAGTCTGACTCGCACTTGTCCGGTTTGTTTTATTTGAGATGGGCTTGCTTTTGACCCTAGTCTTGGTCAGGGACAGGGATGACAGAGACCAAGTCTACGATGGGGCGAGCTTACGCAGAAGGAGCCTGTTCACTCTAACTTTGAGCGTACTGGTAAAAAATGCGTAGGTTCAATAGTTACTGTTCAAGTATCCGGGAAAAAAGTAGCCAATGGCACGAGGTACCTACATAATTTATGTGAAAGAATAATCGTAACCGTATCAGTTCTACCACTGCTTACTCCCAATCAATAAACAAAATTAACCTCTTTTTGGAGTTCCGTACCAAAATGGTAAAAGTGAACCCTTATGGTGTGACTAATTCTGTCCGTCTATCACAGCTGGATATTTCAAGAACTACTAATGTTATCTAAATAAATAATTAGGTACCATCGAGATATAAGTATAGTACTTATATCTCGATGTTAGGTACATATTTTTTGTGCAATAGCGACTAAAAGGGATCCTTCAAAATTTGAAGTGGGGCTTCTAGGACAAATGGGGGGGTATCATATGAAAGAACGTTTTTTGCACATCCGCAAACATATTTTTTTTAGGCCGCATGGATTTCGACTTGTGACGAAAAATGTTAAAAATTTGACCATTCCCCCTTATCTCCGAAGTTAACATACAGAAAAATCTGAAATAATTCAATGTGTTACATGTTTATGTTAATATAACAGGAAAATAAAACGATGTCTCTAAATAGCATACTTTTTCAGAAAACATCAACAAAAATTACATTAGTTCCACTATCGGTCAAGTGATCGGTGCTGATCTAAAACTGCAATATACACCGCAGTGTTAAAATTCTCTGACGAAAATAGGCCTCGCCGATGAAAATTTAAAATCATTTTACGTTTTATATAATGCTACGGAACCGGAACGCCCTTGACCGGTTTTTAGGATTCCGAAAAAAAAAACGGAACCCTTATGGGATCACTCGGGTCTGTCTGTCTGTCTGTCCGTCTGTCACAGCCAGTTTTCTCCGTATCCACTGGACCGATTCTGTTGAAATTTGGTACACATATGGAATTCTGTGACCCAAACACGGACGTGTTACGTAAATTATTAAATTTTTAGTATGGGGGTCACTTTTGGGGGTCAAACTAGAAAATTAAAAAAAAAAATATTTTGAAAAATATTTTGACATATTAAATGAAAGGGCTTACTGTAAGGGTTTTAATTATATTTTTTTTCATAATTTTAAAATAAACGGTTAAGAAGTTATTCAAGAAATAAGACAAAAAATGACCATCCCCCCCTTATCTCCGTAACTACTGAGCCTAAAATTTTGAAAAAAAATGGAGATAATAGATCTTTACCTAAAGATTACAGAAAAACTATTAGAAGTCTGTAGTGTAAAAATAACATGTAAAAAAAATAATTTCTTTCGGAACCCTTTGCACGCGAGTCCGACTCGCACTTGGCCAGTTTTTTAATGATGGGATATCATGAAATTGAATCCTGCCGCTCTGGGCAGAGCGGGAGGGAGTGTCAGACTCTTACTGACTAAAATCTATCCGTGTTCCTCCTAATGCCCTTCATGTTCCAGGGCCGCGGTGACTCCTCGAACAAATTCCGCAACCCTGGCAGGCACTGGCCCTAAATTGTTCCTCTTAGATCGAGTTTGTTGTTCCGTAGTTCAACCAATCCTGATAATTCGTAACGACTGCCAATCTATATCTATACTAATATATAAAGCTGAAGAGTTTGTTTGTTTGTTTGCTTGCTTGAACGCGCTAATCTCAGGAACTGCTGGTCCGATTTGAAAAATTATTTCAGAGTTAGATAGCCCATTTATCGAGGACGGCTATATGTCATCACGCTACGACCAATAGGAGCGGAGCAGACGAAGTTGCGCGGGTCAACTAGTGATTTATAAATGGTAGCCGAGATAAACGGTTTACTTGCTTTCCGAGGCACCGAGGAGTCACGGTATTTTAAGTAGGTCACCCATCCACAGACCGACCTCGATTAGCTTAGCTTAACTTTGAATATCGACCCATGCAGCTGTTACTATTAACACTTTTAGTGCCAAGCACTCAGCGTATGGGTCAGCAGTGATTCGTTCGTGTGCCCACAACCCGCATCTGAGTCGTCGTTTTAAGTAGCTATATGTGACTTGTGTTCATGCGCGGGTTGTGGGCACACGAACGAATTGTTGTTCGACCCATGTGTTGAGTGCTTGGCACTAAAAATGTAAAAACACTTTTGCACTTGGCATTAAAAGTGTTAAGTCACGAGCTCTTCCACTTTCTACATGAAATAAACTTGTCTACACTAATATTATAAAGAGGAAAGATTTGTTTGTTTGTTTGAATAGAATAGGCTCCGAAACTACGGGACCGATTTGAAAAATTCTTTTAGCTTTGGATAGCTACATTATCAGCGAGTAACATAGGCTATATATTATCCCCGTACTCCCACGGGAACGGGAACTACGCGGGTGAAACCGCGTGACGTCCACTAGTTAATTATAAATATCATGATTCTAATAGCCTATTTTGATTATGCTGCGCCATCAGGAAGGCGAGCTCTAAAAACAACATCAGAGGGGAAACCCTTTGACGTTGTAATAACCATTTCCCTTTCGTTATCTGATTCTGGTAGGCATTGTTTCTGCCTATTTATAAGCAACATACTTAATAACATCTCGTAAGTCAGCCAGTATAAAAAATAACTCTGCCTAATACACAAGTACAAGTGGTAAAAAACTTTGTACAACAAAATATAACCGTCTTCCAAACAAAACACTACAAAAAAAATTTAATTTTCCCTTTTAAGTGGTGATACTTGGACGACGACTTCGTCACCGCAAAAAATGTAATAAGCAAAAATGCTCATAACATAAAAACTACTGAACCAAACTAAATCAATTTTTTTTTGCGACCAAATGGCAAGAATATTGCATCGAACTAAAAAAGAATCACTGAAATCGGATCAGAAAACTCGGAGTAATCGGTGTACATACATTAAAAAAAAATACCCACCGAATTGAGAACCTCCTCTTTTTTTGGAAGTCGGTTCAAAATGAGTTATAAATTACTTCTGTTAGTGCTTTTAATAAAAATAGCAGTGGCCATAAGGCTCGAAGTAAACATAGACGAGAATCCTCTGGAAGTATCGCATGAAGGCAGCGAAACTAGCATAGTAACAGATAAAGACATTGATTCATTCAATATCAGGGACGATAATTTAGAAAGTGCGGGGGAACGGTTTTTAGGAAAAGAGCCAGATTCTGTGTTTGTTAGAGAAGAATTTTATCCGGTGGAGCGAGTACTATCGGTGAAATCAGCTCATGTCAGGAACATCAGGACAGTTCCAGTCGTATTGATAACCCAAGACTACGAGAACCCATTAAAGCAAAATATCACAGTGAACATAGGTTTATCACACAAGGTAGAGAACACTTTGACAACGAGTTGGACAAAAAACGAGTTAGGAGTACGCCAGGACATAGAATACGAGATCAATGTGAGATATGCCAACGATGATGGAAACACAGATTTTTCCATCACTACCACATTGGAAGAGAATAAAGAAGTAACAAAAAGCGAAATAATTGGTAGTACTAGTAATGCAGAAATGGAATTACAGCCAGGAGAAGCATTAACAGGTGACTTGACGGCCACCTCCGTGTATATAGAAATAGAAGTTGAGCATAGTGCTTTTTTAACGGGACATGTGTTGTTTTACTATTCTTCACGTTACAAAGAATCATATTACCATAAACTACCGATACAGATGTTAAGCAATCTTGGAGGCATCAAGACAGAAATTACAATGACGCAGACGATCAGAATGAACTTCTATGTTGGAGCAAAGATTATATAAAACTCTTCTGTTACCGGTGACTGAGTGACTGAGAGACAAAGCACAGCCGAAACTACTGGTCGTAGAGGGGAGCACTAAGAGGGGATTTCCCGCAATAACTACGAGAACGGGAAAAAACGGGATTTACGCATACGAAGTCGCGGGTAAAAGCTAGTAAAGACATAAAGCTGACCTGAATCGACTTCTATCGTGCTCCTTTATGTTCTCTACTAATCGAAAACGGTCTATAATTTATTGTTCGGGTATCTACGAAGGGATATTAGGAAAAGGTCAATGTACTTTATTTAAAGTCAAAGTCAAATGATTTATTTCAACTAGACCAATAAAGGCAATTTTGAACGTCAAATGAAAATAAAATATAGTGACTCTAGTCGTCCGTTCGCAAAAGGTAGATTCTTATGGAGAAGAACGGACAAGAAACTTCATAGTTACTCTTCTCTATTGCAAGGTTATTTGACGCACCATGAATAAGTACGAACAATCCGCACACCACATCTTATGGGAGTGTTTGGCAAACTGAATGCAATATTATGTTAGATAGTATTCAGCAGTGCGATTCTGTAAAACATGTCGAAGTGAACACTCGGGCGAAGTGAACGATAGGTGATCTGTCAAACCATACAAACAAGATGGCGTGACAACTCACTTGTCGTTCACTCCACTTATGTGGTCACGGTGAGATGTCGACAGAATCGACCGGCAGATTTCATCTGGAGTAGTTTACTACACGGACCTTGTAGAAACCAGAACAAATTTCCGTGCGTTCAAGGGATTTTGCCATACCTATTACTGGAATCAAAAGTAGCTCACAATTTAGGACCCATTAGTTTTTAGTGTTAATATATAATGCGTGGTGCTTGACAACTGGGCTTAACCCAGTTGTATATGTCCCTTGGTGCCTATTGGCCTAGCTCTATTCTGTCTCCTGCTTGATAAGGAGGAAGTGGAAATTACATATATATATGTTTTCCGACTACTCCACTGTACTTTTCTGATTAAATTCGTTGCAGGATCCAAGACAGTTGAATCGTTTCTCCGGGACTCGTCAGGCTTCATTGGTTCGGCGTTTTTCTGGTGGTCGCCACTGTTGATTTTGGCTTTCAGGAGTTGCAGTAGTTGGGAATGTGTGGCGGGCTTGTATCCACCCCGCTAGCTGAGCCGCTTCGTCTCGCCGTGCTAGTCACCCGCCTTAACCACTTGCAAAAATATTGAAATGGTTTTAACTAAAGTTTACTTATACATATGGCTGAGAAGTAACAATGTGCAAACGAACTCAATAAGCTCTAGGACACCAAATGAAAGGACGCCATTGTCACTCGTATCAAATGATAGTCGTTTAATTTAACCGTCCAATGTAACATGAGCTATAGTTACGAAATATCTCTTAAGAAGCGCAGGTCAGGCGCACGCTTTACCCATTTATTAAACGACCTTCAATCACTGATTTTTTTCAATGTTAAGGCGCAAACCCACCGCGGCGCACGGAGGCTACGCACGTTAAGCTTCGCTTTGCAAGAAAATGTATCTGATTGTGTCCACTGCAACCCACGGACACGCTACCCTTCAATTAAAGTTATAGGTACATGCGTGGCTTATTCGAATACGGCGCTCACATTGGTCAAAGCTGTCTACGCCATGCACGCTGTGCATGCGGTACACGCTATACACAAATATTAACCTAAGACTATATATTACTGTTTCCCACACAGTTTAAGGGTGCTTACATAAAGATACAGGTTTCCGGTGCAGGCAGGTCTGTGCGGACCGGTACCGATCGGTGCAGGTATAATATTCCCAGGTTGTCTTATGCGCTCATTTATAAAGAAACAGGTTTAAACTTGTCGGTGCCGACCAGTACCGGCTACCTGGACCCAGCCATATGTTCGACGAACTGGAGGAAATAGTTGTCAATAAGGATTGTTTTACCTGTTTCTTTATGCTGGATAATACTGCACCGATCGGTACCGATCCGCACAGGGTTGTCTGTGCCGGAAACCTGTTTCTTTATGTAAGCACCCTAAGGAACGAAGGCGTGTGTAGAGTGTGCTGCAGTGGAAACTTAGACCTACGTTGTCAAACAAATTAATCCACGCAGCTGAAATGCGCCGTGTGCCCGTTCGTGGCAAGCGCCGCAACGAGTTTCCGCCTTTAATCGGATGTAAAAGAAATCTTTATAACACTAAATGGAAAGTTCAATGAGCCTATGGGTATTTAAAAAGAGGTGTAACAGCTATTGGAGTAAGTTTGTCTCTGTTTTTCTTATAAATGTCCCGTTGGTCTCGTGGTGGCAAACGCTGTCGAGCGTGAAGTCCTGCTAGTCTATTCTGTAAATAAATATTTCGATATCGAGCTTCACCTGAGTGATAAAACTCACAAAGTGAGCCGTATTGTAAAAAAAAATGTCTTAATTTAAAACTCACTTCGGATTCCGCTGTCGAGATACGAAAATGTTCTTACAGAATAGCACTACTGGTTTCGATTCCTTGGTCGGGCGAAAGTTGTTATCAATTTTCTTTTATTTTCTTTAATGACTTCGGAATATGTACACTTTATATTTAACGCCAGTCTTTTAGGCTCACTTCCAGTGGACAGCGATGCCGACGAATTTATTGACGCCTTATTTTAGTTAGGATTTTTTATTTTAAGTGTATATAAGTGTAGAGGGAAGGGGTGGTAATTTGGAACCCGCTGTTAATTTGGAACCCCTTAATATCTCAGAAACAGACAGCGACATCTGTTAAAAAACTATGCAATTACGTTGAACTGGTATCATAGAATGTATTCACTGCCACTAGCGCCAGTTTTGCATCGAGTTTGAACCTGTCATTCAAAGTTGAAATTTTATGTCACCGGCAAATGTTTTTTCTTTTATTCGTTTATATTGTCAAAAGTTTTTATTTTAGTCTAAAACTAATACAGTGGGTGTTAAGGGAAGTACTTTACGCATAAGTTCAAATTGTCACAGGTAAGTTTTAAGGTTTGTTTTAACGAGTTTTAGTTTTCTTAATTATTTGATAACATAGTAAGGTTTTGAATTTAGAACCCCATAGGTGCGGGTAATATGGAACCGGGTTCCAAATTACCCGCAGTGCATTAACATCACTTTTTCCTGATTCCAGTCATGCCTCGAACTCAATTGTCACCAAAGCCGAAGTCGAAAAGAAAAACTTGGGCCAGGAATAATATGATTGAAGCTGTAAAAGCAGTAAGAGAAAAGAAAATGGGTTTGAAAAAAGCGGTCAAGCTTTATAATGTTCTAAAAACTACTCTGCAAAGGTTTGTGCACAGTGACCAGCCTCCCGATGAGGTTGTAAATACTACTATAGGAAGAAGACCTGTCCTGCCATCTCACCTTGAAGAAAGCCTTGTGTCATACCTTCTCGTTATGGAAAGTAAATTCTATGGCTTGACCCGTCAGGATGTTCGTAAAATGGCCTATCAGTTGGCTGTGAAAAATAATGTCGAACATTCGTTTAGAAATAACATAGCCGGTCGAGCTTGGCTTGATTACGTTGAAACTTGGATTCAGTGCCAATCATGTGGGTTGTGGGCACATATTGAATGCTCAGGATGCGACGCAGAATATTATATTTGTGATTTTTGTAAATAAATTTATTCCATACTTGTAATTTGGAACCCGGGTTCCATAATACCAGCACCAGAGCTCCGAACACATTTTTTTTCAATTTTTCAATAAAGCAAATTATTTCCCTTAATGAGTGGTTTTATTTCGTTAATTCGTTCCTAATATAAAAGTTAATAAGTTTTTTAGTATATAAAATATTTTTTCGAAATGATTAGTTAAATAGTTTTTCTAAAATACTTAAGAAACAAAGTAGGGTTCCAAATTACCACCCCTTCCTCTATATGTATATTTTGTATAGTTTAATTGAATGTTGCAGAAGTGAATTTGCAACTATTGATTTATACATATAATACTGATTTAACTATACAACGTGTAACAGAATAATCGCAATACCTCTAAAGGGGTCATTGTACTCATCATTATGAACAACTTTTACTATGGGAACCAGGGGCGTAGCTACCACTGTATCAAAGATACGGGGCCCCCGAACTAAAAGGGCCCCGACGGCGACGTGTGGACGGAAAGCTCCTACATTTAGTCCCAACCCAAAACAATAAGTAGGTATCCCTAAGAACGGGGCCCCCAAAAATGTTTAATACAGGGCGACTAGCTACGCCACTGCGACTAGCTACGCCACTCATTCAGTACATTTTGTCGACTTGTGCGTACAGAAATGTGCGGGGGGGTCGACTTTTTTTCGCGATTTCAGTGTTGGTCCCATAGTGAATATTGTTCATAATGATGAGTTCAATGACCCCTTAAGAGGTATTGCGTTTGTTCTGTTACAGGTTGTATACAATTAAAATAATAACTCCTAACTGAAGCATGGCGTCAAAAAATTCGTCCGCATCGCTGTCGACTGAAAGTGAGCCCAAAAAACTGGCGGCATTGCCACGTTGAAAGGCAATGTTTATCCTACACTAGTTGACCCGCGCAACTTCATCTGCACCGCTCCTATTGGTCTTAGTGTTGATACTAATATATAAAGCTGAAGAGTTTGTTTGTTTGTTTGCTTGAAGGCGCTAATCTCGGGAACTACTGGTCCGATTTGAAAAATTCTTTCAGTGTTAGATAGCCCATTTATCGAGGAAGGCTATAGGCTATATATCATCACGCTAAGACCAATAGGAGCGGAGCAGTCATGAAAATTGTGACGCAGACGAAGTTGCGCGGGTCAGCTAGTGTAAAGATACAGAGAGTGCACCTGTGTTTGCGCTCACACTTGTGCACTATAATATCTCCTGCACTTGGCTAATCTCCGTCGAGATGGGCCTCGGGGCATTCGGCCTGGGCGTATTATTATAATCTTTTTTTTTTAAGTTACCTTAGAAGTTTGATTTTTTCACAGCTTCAATTAAATGGTTTTATTTCAACCCGATACCTCCACGCGTTCCCGAGATAAAGGATCCTGACAGACAGACGGACGGACTTCAAAGTGATCCTATAAGGGTTCCGTTTTTTCCTTTTGAGATACGGAACCCTAAAAAGAATCCGACTTTCAACCCAACAAACGCAACAACTACTATCAAACCCGCTAAAAATAATAAAAGAAATACGTCTCCTTGCGACGACGCAATATTTCGACGCTCCAATTGAATAGGCTAGGTTTCCACCATCAATAAATTGCAAATCTATTTAGTCCGTCAGTTAGAGTATTGCATATTTTATTAGTAACTGCCTCCGTGGTCGAGTGGTTTAGGCGTCTGCCTTGTGACCCGGTGGTCGTGGGTTCGATTCCCACGGGAAGAAACATACTTTGTAAAGTTGTTTTCCAGTATGGCTAGGACATTGCAGGCTTGATCACCTGATCGTCTGATAAAAAGATGATTCCGTGCTTCGGAAGGCACGTATAAGCCGGTGGTCCCGGCTGCCAAATGGCGGTCGTCGAATAAACCATGTCAGAGGCCCTCGAGGCGGTTTAGAAACTCTGACACTAGGGTGTGTGGGGTCGTTAGACCTTACTGCCCACACGATAAGAAGAAGTTAGAGTATTGAAAAATAATGGACACGTTTTTTTTATTAACTCGAAAGTGTGGGCTCGTGACGTCAAAACGCACAAAAAATTATACCACGGCGTGACGTATTGAGAATTTTAAAAGCGTCGTATCTTCGTCGATTTTGGTTTGTATAAAAAAAGTTTGTGTAAATATTTTTTATAATCTGTCTGACTAATCAGATTTTTTCAGTGGACAAGCCTATTGGTACCGTGAGCACCTTCCGAAAGGGTTCCGCCGGCGGCCTCAAGGTCCTCACTCCACAAAACTTACAGCAATGCAGTTCTGTTAAGATTAAACGCGGACGGAGAGACTTTGTATGCTTTGTACGTAAAAAGCATTGATATTTAAAAACCCAAGATCATCTCAAAAACGTCCGCAAAAAACAAGCGCAATATGTATAATTGTGCGCAAGTTTCAAACAGTCTCGCATCGCTCGCCATACTTCACTGCTTTGTAAAAACAACTTTAAGTGATCCGTGTAAGGTTGAATTTGCAAAAAAATTGCGCATCACTCGCCATACTGAACTGCTTTGTAAAAACAACTTTAAGCGATCCGTGTAAGGTTGAATTTGCAAAAAAAATGTTTATAGTATAACTACACACAACTCACACATGACACTAGATACATGTCAGTTTTTGACGACAGTTTCGATTGTTGCATTTGTTCGAGACTGTTCATCTTGGGTTTTTTAAATATATCAATGGTAAAAAGTCATAAATCGAAGTTTGGCTTTCGCCTGTTTCGTCCTCCAATATTAGACTGATTTAAAAGATATTTCATCAACTGAATAAAAAGGATAAATACTGTGTTCCCATGTTTTCCATTTTGATGATATATTAAACGTATAAGCACTAGAACCTTCAAAAAAGTTCAAAAGTCCAAAAAATCTCAAAATTGTCCCTTGTTTTTCCTTTGACTTTCCATCAGCTTCCTGGAACCTCAACAAGTCCTATGTTAATTCTTGTATAGATATGATATTACAATCCATTTTTTAAACAGGCCTAACTACTGTGGTTGTATACTTGCATTATGAGATAAAATAGTGAGTGAAATAATTATTTATTTATTGGAAATAAATCACAATACAACGGCTTTTCATCACTGGCAGTAATTTATAAAAGTTAAGTAAGTATACAATTTTAATATAACATTAGTGACAAAAGCAAGATAAAAGAGAAAATGGTACAAGAACACAAACTTATATTTAGTTATAATGAAGAAAACATAAACGCATACTGTAGACATAATTGCAGCTGAACTATCATTGAACAATTATTATTTAAATCAGATAATTATCGATAACAAACGATATCACAATGTCACAATACTTAGTACACAAGTTGATGAAGAACAATAATTAGAATTGTATAGAAAAATATGACAAATCAAAGGTTAATAAAAACAGTTATAAATATTGATAAAGAAACATCTAACTAGAGTATGAACGTAACAAATTGCCAAAAAAACATCACATGCAAGGCAGTTCTTGCAAGAGATTCAAAAAAGCTTCAAAATCTTATTCATACAGTCAAATGTTAGAACTGTCTTCTTATATTGTTGATCTTATTTCAATTTTCAACTTCGCATCAACATAGAAGCTCATCCTGATAGTCTGTGTCTTTGTAATTTCTTTCTTGATACCTCCAAAATTGTTTATCTTCTGTATCGGTACTTTATCGAAATTGTCACTTTTAGAAGATGTATTATGGTTTAACGCCACCATCCCTATTAAAGAGGCACTATGCACTACTTCTATTTCTAAATAAACGGCGGTGGCCGTCAAGGCAGTTGTAACAGCTTCTCCTGGCTGCAAATCCACTTCTACTTTACTAGTAGTAGCAAAAGTTTCATGTTTTGTTTGTTCTTCTTTCTTTCCCAATGTGGTAGTAAAAGAACAACCTGGTTTACCTCCATGAGCATATCCCACACTGACCTCGTATTCTATGTCCTGGAATACTCCTAACTCGTTTTCTTTTGACCAACTCGTTTTCAAAGTGTTCTCTACCGTATGTGATAAATTTGTGTTTATTTTAATAGTATGGTTTGATGGGTTCTCGGTGTCTTCGGTCTTCAAAATGACTGGAACTGTTTTTATGTTTGTGACATTCGTTGATTTCACCGATATCACTCGTTTCACAGTTTCCCATTTATAAACCGTATACAAATCTCCCCAAGGTGTTGGACCTCTGACAAACACATTCTCTGGCCTTTTCCCGGTATACTCTTCTACTGCTCTTTTTAAATTATCATCCCCAATATTGAATGAATGGATGTCTTCATCTGTTACTATACTGGTCTCGTTGCCATCGTGCGATACTTCCACTTTCTGATTCTCGTCTATGTTTACTTCGAGTCTTATGCCCACTACTATTTTTATTAAAAGCACTAACAGTAGTAATTTAAAACCCATTATTATCACTTGTAGTTGTGTATTGCTCAGAGTTATTTTTTGTACTGGCTGACTTTCCCATTCGGGGTGTTATAAGTATGTTGCTAATGAATATTTAGAAACACTGATACAATGGATTACCAAACACAATTACATAGATACCGAAAGGGATGTGGTTATAACAACGTCATAGGGTTTCCCCTCGGATGTTGTTTTTGGAGCTCATCTTCCTGATGACACGGCACAATCAATATAGGCACTAGCCTAATACAAAATTTATGATAAACATGTTTATAGGTATTATGTAGGAAGTGGATGAGCTCGAGGCTGAACTATAGCAGCCGCACGGGTCTATCTTCGGCGATCGGCGGCGACATGGGAAGCAATTACCTACCTTCTTTTTAACCGACTTCCAAAAAAGTAGGAGTTCTCAATTCGGTACTATTTTTTATGTTTGTTACCTCATAACTTCGTCATTTATGAACCGATTTGAAATATCTTGTTTTATGTGAAAATATGTATATCGTCGATTGGTCCCATTTAAATTTCATCAAAATCGGTTTGGTAATTTGGCTTTTAAATCAAAATAGCTGGAATTAGTTTACTTGGATGATGTATTTGGCTTGTCATCCAAGTGAACGAAATGAAAGAATTTTGCATTTCTACGAATTTCCAGTGGTTTTGTTAGGTGAACAATAAAAAAAAAAAATACAACCGACTTCCAAGTAAAAAAACACTACAGAGTATAAAATAACTTTAATTTCGGAAGTCGGTGTATTTTTTTGTAAAAAAGTTATTTATTCGAAGCAGTAATGCAAGCGAAGGAGGAGGTGGGGGGACTCGTATGGGAGAGGGAGACTTCTAGAGACGATTCCCGTAGACGCGGGCCTGCAGACCGATAAGGACTTTTAAAGATCAATATCATAGATCATCGAACGGCGATGCGCCACCGGTACATGGTGGACATCCCACCCACGCGCACAAAACGTTTTGGGAACACATTCATAGTGCGTACAGCTAAGGAGTGGAATTCCCTGCCGGAGTCTGTGTTTCCTGATAGCTACAACCTGGGAGTCTTTAAGTCAAGAGTGAATAGGTTACTTCTAGGCAAGCGTGCTCCATCTTCGACCACATCATCGCTTACCATCAGGTGAGATAGTGGTCAAACGCGTGCCTAACAATAGTAAAAAAAAATATATATAAAGTTAATATTAAAAATAAGTACAACACACGTAGGGTCAGAGAGAACAAACTGGTTCAACCACACATCTTGTAAAAATGAAATTACGTGGAGTTGTCATTAAGCGAATTTGTCATTTTAAGAAGTTGACCACATCGCGAAATAAGGTAAGGTTTGAGGGAACTTAGGAAACACCTACCCTTATAAAATACCCTTTTCACTATAAGAATTTATAGTGAAAAGGGTATTTTACTGAAAAAGTCGAATTGATATTGATAGATTTCCCAAAAATATTGTACACGTATTTTTTCTTTTTCACGTACCTAAACAAAAAATTACAACACGCGTGGACGTCACTACGATGGTACAATTTTTACCAGCAACGTGACGCTTTTCAACGTACTATATCGTCTTCATTTTTTGTTTACGTCTATTGATATATAAAAAAATCCAAGATACACACTCGGCATCTCAAAAACGTCCGCAAAACACCAGCGAATAATGTATAATTGTGCGCTAGTTTCAAAAAGTCTCGCATCGCTCGTCATACTTGCACTGCTTTGTAAAAACAACTTTAAGCGATCCGTGTAAAGGTGAATTTGCAAAAAAATTGTGTTTATAGTATAACTACACACAACTCACACATGAAACTTGATACATGTCAGTTTTTGACGACAGTTTCGAGTGTTGCATTTGTTCGAGACTGCATCTTGGGTTTTTTATATATCAATGTTTACGTCAATATTTTTTTGGAAATCTATCTAACCGACTAAGTCATAAATTATTTATTAATTTGTTAACATGTACAATAAATAGTTGTTATAAAGTTATAAGACTAACTACTACTACTACTAATTGCTACTATTACTTATTATTGACAAGACTAATTAGATTTTATCAGTAAAATGCCCTATTTTATTTTGACTCAGTAGCGAGCGACATAATAAAAATTATTATTAACAAACTAGTGCCTATTTCGATTGTGGCGCGCTTTTAGGAAGATGTGCTCCAAAAACAAAATCAGGGGGAAACCCACTGCGGTTGTCATATCCACTTCCCTATCAGTATCTAATTATGTTAGGTATCCCATTGTATGAGTGTTTCTAACTATTCATTAGCAGCATAGTTCATAACACCCCGTATGGAAAAGCCAGTACTCAAAAGAACTCTGCCCAATACACAGCTACAAGTGATAATAATGGGTTTGAAATTACTGCTGTTAGTGCTTTTAATAAAAATAGTAGTGGCCATAAGACTCGAAATAAACATGGACGAGAATGGGCATATGGAAGTATTTCACGAAGGCAGTGAAACTAGCATAGTAACAGATAGAGACATCGATTCATTCAATCTCAGGGATTACAATTTAAGAAGAGCGGTGGACCAGGTTTTCGGAGGAGGGCCAGCAAATGTATACGTCAGAGGTCCAACTCCTTGGGGTGATTTGTACACGAAGTATAATTGGGAGCCCGTGAAACGAGTGCTTTCGGTGAAATCAGCGCAAGTCACGAACATGAAGAAAGTTCCATTCGTAGCGATGACCCAGGACTTCGAGAACCCATCAAGGCAAACTGTCAAAGTAAACGCAGGTTTATCACGCATCGTACAGAACAGTTTGACAACGAGTTGGTCAATGGAAAAAGAATCCGTAATATCCCAGGACATAGAATACGGGGTCACTCTTGGATATTTTTACGCCGGTGGTAAAACAGGTCTTTCTTATACAACCAAATTGGGAAAGAGTGAGACAAAAGTAAAAAACGAAACTATTGGTATTACTAGTAACTATGAAACGGAACTGAAGCCAGGAGCAGCTATCAGATCTGTCTTGACGGCCTCTGAAAGTTATATAGAAATAGAAGTTTTGCATAGTGCTACTTTAACAGGGAACGTGGCGTTGAACTATAATCCACCTTACAAAGGACACCATTTCTATAGAATACCTATAGAAGATTTATATTATTTTGGAGACATCAAGAGAGAAATTACAATAACCGAGACGATCAGGTTGCAATGCGTTTTTGAAGGGAAGTTGAGACTTGAAGATTTGAAGACCGTTGGCGAGGTTCCTGTGGAGTCAGTTAGTGAGGTTCCTAAGAAAACCGTTCGTAAGAATCGTAAGAAACACGTTCGTAAGATTCGTAAGAAAACCGTCGATAAGGATCATATGAACACCATTGAACAGGTTCATAACAACACCATTGAACAGGTTTATAACAACACCATTGAACAGGTTCATAACAAGACCATTGAAAAGGTTCATAACAAGACCTTTGATAAGGTTCATAACAATACCCTTGATAAGGTTCATAATAACACCGTTGATAAAACAGCGTTGTTAGGATTGTTGACAGAATTTGATTATATGAATATGATTGGGAAGATTGTTTGCTTCTTTTGCAAGAACTGCCTTGCGCAGTGTGTTGTGTGATGATTTTTGTGTGAATTGATTACATTTATACTCTAGTTAGATTCTTCTTTTATAATATTATGAAATGTTTAAAAAAAGAGGCATTTTAATTCAATCCTAATCACTAGTGGTCGCCCAGCGGTCTAAATGATTTGTTTTTATTAGTTTATTGTATTTTTTAAGCATTATTAAAGAAGAAATATTAGCTTGCTGCACCCCTTCTCCATAAAATTTAACTGTGTCTTTCACAGTCCTCCGTTCGCGTAGTTTTCGTAAAAAGGGTGACACAGTTTTTGCTTGATTTACTAATATAGTCTAATCACAATAATGTCTACATACAATATGCGTTCATTTGCTCTTTATTATAACTAAATATAAGTCTGTGTTTTTGTACCATTTCCCTCTCTCTATTTTGCTATTATCAACATTTTTACTACTATTATTGGTGAAAAGCAGTTATGGTTTAATATGTTAGTTATGGCATAAAGGTCTTGTGTTTATACTCACTTCGGATCTCGCTTTCGAGACTCGAAAATGTTGTTACAGAATAGCACTGCAGAGGTGTTTTCAGGTCTTCGAAACTGCGGTGTATGAGCACTTTGGGAACTGAATGTGACCCACATGCTGGGTATGAGGGTTATATTCTGTGCAGAGGCACCGCACCCACGTTGAGCGTCAGACATATCTAGAAAATCATCACCGCCGTTCACGTCCCGGTCCAGCCGGTCGATTTCCGTCGGTAAAATTACGCATAGTTCCCCTCATTTTCATATGTGCACATTATAAAGACTCGTACTGCAGTGCGATTCTGTTAACATGTCGAAGTGAAGGCTTGGGCGAAGTGATCAAGAAGTGAGCTGTCAATCCATGTAATCAAGATGGAATGACAGCTCACTGTATAGACAGACCGGCTGTATATATGTACAGTCTAGCACCTGCCAGCGAATTCGCCCTTACGGAAGTGGAAAATTATTTCCTGATATCTTCTTATTTTGTAATCCGGGACAAGGGCTGTATACATGTGACGCTCTGCCAGCGGTAGCATTGCAAAGGCTATAATCAAAGCGTCAAAAATGTATTGGATTAACAAACACTGTCGAAATGTCACGTAATTAATTCCTTTTATTTTTACCCGACTACGGCAAAGCCAAAAGAAAGGGTTAAGTTTTTGGCGGTCTATGTATGTGTAGCGATATCTATGCCACCACAAGGAAAACCATCGTAGCAAAATCTACACCGCAATAAAAAGAACCGCAACGCCATCTACACAAAAAGCAGCGAACTACTACGGGAGGTCATATCATCATCATATCAGACGAAAGACGTCCACTGCTGGACATAGGCCTCCCACAAAGGGGGGGGGGCTTGCCATAATCGCCACGGTTGGCAGGCGGGTTGGCGATCGCAGTGTATGGTGTTGAGTTCTACAGAGAACGCTGCTGCCCATTCTCTGGTGAGTCCCTTAGTCGCCTCTTACGACACGGGAAGTGATGGGGTGGTATTATTCTTTTACGGTACCATACGGCACCGGCCGACACCATACGGCAACGGCTACGGAAGGTATCAATAGATTATACTTAGGCTATATACATTTTCACTTAATTTTGAGGGTTCCGTACCTCAAAAGGACACAACAGAACCCTTATAGGATTACTTTGTTGACCATCCGTCTGTCTGTTAAGACTGTTTATCTCGAGAACACGTGGAGCTATCAAGTTGAAATTAAAACCATATACTCAAGTCTGTGGCCCCTTGCAGCTATGACACGTTTGTGCTGTGTGTATGTTTATGGCGCAAAAAAACGTATATTTCGACACTCTCAAGGGAATCAAAATGTATAGGGTATTTCCCGTTGATCTAGAACTATGTTTGGCAAGTAACATTGTGTCAGTATAGGGAAAAGTTTGAAAACTGTATATTTGTAATTAAATCATAGAAACATATATTCTTTATTTAAAGTAATTTGTAGCTACAAATTAGTACAGAATCCTCGGTGGGCGAGTCGGATTCGCAAATGGCCGGTATTTTTTCATACAGACGTACGGATCTCTAAAATATAAACACCGAGTGACAGGACAAACATTTCACAGCAATTCATAATGCCTACTTACCAAATGCTTCCCAAAATTAAAATTCCTTTCCCTATTAACTTCCATTCTCTCCTGACAGATTTCCCTCCTAAACTTATCCAACTCTTATCAAAATTTTTAATTGCTTATGACAGAAAACAGAAACCAACTGAGAATGCTGCACTGTGCCAAGGCTCGTACCCGGCAAACTACAAGGGTTGTGAGGTGTACAGAGAAATACTTGCCAGAAAAATTAACAAATACGGTCATCGAAGAGCTGATAAACGTGTTATTGCAAAAGGCAACACAATTCGAGATACAAACCTCCAAAGAGATACTGGCCAACTAACTTCCTCCATTGATAGAGAAAATGAACCATTCTCATCCTCACCAAACAAAACGAGAAATTCGACTTAATCTTACAGCAAATGAGTTCTCTAATGAGCCTCATGACTACGCTCATAACCAAACTACAAGGTTAACAGGCCTTGGGCTAAGACTGGCGACTTGGAACATAAATGGACTCTCACCGAATAAAGATGAGCTCGAGATACTAATGGCCGAGCACAAACTAGACATAGTCCTAATATCCGAAGCATACTGCACAGATAAAACCAAAGTCAAAATCAAAGGGTTGCAGATATACATTACAAACCACCCAGACGGTACAGGTCATGCAGGATCAGCTATAATTATTCGGGACAAAATAAAGCACCATCTACTGCCTGAATATAAAACCGATCAAATACAGGCCACTACAGTCGCAATACAAGACAGATGTGGATACTTTAATGTCTCAGCTGTATACTGTTCACCAAAACATCTTAGAGATGAATAGAAAAAAATAGACTCCGACATGTTCTCTCATTTCTTCTCAAGTCTAGGCAATCGCTTTATAGCAGGAGGTGATTGGAACTCCAAACATGTCCAATGGGGTTCAAGACTAATAACAACTAGGGGAAGACAGTTAAAGTTGAGCGTCGATATAAATCACTTAAGTACAATCGCCCCATCAGAACCTACCAACTGGCCAGCTGATCACAATCAAATCCCGGACATAGTAGACTTCTTCCTAACAAAAGGACTCCCTAAACAGTACATGAAGATCGAGTCATGTGCTGATGGGTCATCTGATCACACCCCAGTCTTACTAACTGTCAGCTCAACTATAATTGAAGTCGAGAGACCCACAATATTATACAACCAGCATACTGATTGGCCCTCTTTCAGGGAACACATAGAAGAAAATCTTAATCTAAATATCAGGCTCAAAGAAGCGGAAGAAATTGGAACAGCAGTAGTGCAATTTACTAATCTCATACAAATTGCCCCATGGAGAAGCACGCCTACTACTGAACATAGGAACCAGCCCACAAACGTACCTTTGGAAATAAAGATCATGATCCAGGAAAAACGCAGACTACGCAGAGTTTGGCAGCTGAGCCGTCATCCGCAAGACAAGGCCGTCCTTAATAAAGGCATTGTAGAATTGAAGGAGGCTATAAAGAAAGCTAATGATTTAACAATGCAATCAAAGTTGGAGTTTCCAACTGCTACTAAAGCCAGCAACTACTCGCTCTGGAAAATAACCCGTTCTTCTGACAGACCTAACATGCCAAAAACCCCAATAAAAAAGACAAACGACTGGGCTAGAACAAGTCAGGACAAAGCGGACTTGTTTGCAGATCATCTAACAAGCGTTTTTAAACCGATTGTTACACTAGACTACTCATCAGAAGAATATGTTGATCTCATTCTAGAACAAGACTTTCAAATGGACCTACCCCCTAAACCTGTGTCGCCCGCGGAAGTCATAAAAACGATCAAGCGTCTGGATAGTAAAAAGGCACCGGGTTATGACCTGATAACTAAAGTATTGCTGGAACTACCGCGAAAAGCTATTGTCTTCATCACCATCATCTTCAATGCAATGTTACGAATAGGGTACTTCCCGAGTGCGTGGAAAGTCTCGGAAATCATCATGATTTACAAGACTGGCAAATTAATGACCGAAAAAACATCCTATCGGCCAATCAGTCTGTTGCCTACTCTATCCAAGGTACTGGAGAAGACAATACTTCGCAGAATTATGCCAAGCCTCTTGGAGCGCAAAGTGATACCGGACCACCAATTTGGCTTTAGAGAACGCCATGGCACAGTGGAACAAGCCCACAGAGTATGTGATGCCATAAGAAAGTCCTTAGAACAAAGGGAATACTGCTCGTCAGCGTTTTTGGATATCCAGCAGGCGTTTGACAAGGTCTGGCACAAAGGCCTACTATGCAAGATCAAACAGAATATTTCCCACTCATACTTTCCATTATTGAAATCCTATCTCGAGGATCGCATATTTTATGTGAAAGAAAGTGACGCCACTTCTAGGTTCCGAGAGATTGACGCTGGGGTGCCACAGGGATCTGTTCTCGGCCCCATGCTCTACACGCTGTACACTGCAGACCTGCCGCTAACGCCAGGTATAACCACAGCTACATTTGCAGACGACACCGCTATATTAGCAAGTAATAAAGATCCAAGACTGGCATCAGAGAACTTACAGGAAGGCCTTAACAAAGTAAGCGAATGGCTCCAAAAATGAAAAATAAAGGCTAGTGCTGCAAAGTCAGTACAGGTGACATTCACCCTCAAAAAAGGAGACTGCCCACCTGTAAAGTTTGGCCAATGTACTCTACCCCACAGTGATCATGTAAGATATCTTGGCTTGCACATTGATCGTAAACTGACTTGGAGGCACCACATTGAATGTAAAAAGCAGGAGCTTCAGCTAAAGTACTGCAGCCTATACTGGAACCTAGGAAGGAACTCGAGACTCTCTTTGGACAACAAACTGCTAATATATAAAGTCATCCTAAAGCCCATTTGGACATATGGTCTGCAACTATGGGGCAGTGCAAGCGATTCCAACATAAATATACTCCAGCGACAACATAACAAAATCCTGAGAACAATTGCAAAAGTACCATGGTACATAACCAACAACGAAGTTCACGAGCACCTTGAAATGAGGACAATCAAAGAGGAAATTCGGAGTTTGGCAGCAAAATACAAAGAGCGGTTAATCCATCATCCTAACGAACTTGCTCGCCAACTCACCATAGACCAGTATGTGAGACGACTAAAACGTCATCATATCCTAGAGCTAGAAGACCGGCAGTAGCTCTGGGCAGCAGATGAGCAGATGCTTCCAATGGGAAGCCACTCCGCATGATAGCATCACAGAACAGACTTGCTCATAGCCTTAGGGCTGATTGCAAATACAAGCAGACTTTTTTTTTTTTAACTTATTGTAGAACTACCACAAAGTGCAAAGTTCGACGGCTCACCTCACTCCGCTGCCGTCACCACATGACACTGGCAGAATAGTCGGCATCAGCTCAGTTGCCAAAGAAAAACAATAATAATGCCTACTGCTTCCGCCGTTTTTAACTAATTGATACTTCTACTTGTTGTATTTCGACAATCGCAAACACTATAAATAGTTTGACACTTTGCCCAGAAGCCGCACGCCTGCCCATGTGGACTTTTTTTTAATGCTCTTTATTATGTACACCATATAAGTTACAGAAAAAAATAGATGAAGAAAACATTACATAGGGTGACACAATGGGCGGCCTTATCGCTAAAAGCGATCTTTTTTTTCTTTTTTATTATTTATTAGTCAAATTAGTAATGAGTACGGTAATAATAGTATTGGTAGCAATTAAAAACTATAGTGAGGACCCGCCCCAGCTTTGCATGGGAGCGATAGCGGTATGTTGGTATTTTGTCTTTGACTCAAAAATACCACTATTTATTTAATAACTAGCTTCTGCCAGCGGCTTCGCCCGCGTGGTCCCTAGGGAACATACTCCCGGGATAAAAAGTAGCCTATATCCTTTCTCAGGCTCTAGACTATCTGTGTACCAAATTTCATTTAAATAGGTTCAGCAGTTTTGGCGTGAAAGCGCGACAGACAGACAGACAGAGTTATTTTCGCATTTATAATATTAGTAAGGATTTATACAATACAAAATACTTAAATCTAAGATAAAACAGAACAAGAACAGTTAGTAAGAATGATTTTCCAAAAAAAAAGATAATCACGAACAACAAAAATAACATCAGCCAAATTGGTCGACTTCAGCACTTTGGTCGAGTCATATCGTACAAACATTTAGCAAAACGGTAATTTCATAGATAAAGACCTTATACAATGACGCATCGCTATCATCTTCAAATAATCAACTTTAAAACAACAGTCCGGTCTTCTTATCATAAACTTTTAACTTCGCTTCCACATAGAAGTTAATTCTGATCGTTTCCGTCGTCGTGAGATGATTCTTAATAGGCGTCATAAGAGGTCCAATGAGGGTTACCATTTGGACTGGACAGCTATAGAAATAATGTCCACGGTACGCCGGAGAAAAGTTTACAGCCACAGTTCCTATGAGATAAGCCAAATGGACCACTTCTATTTCTAAATGACCGACGGTGGCCGTCAAGACAGCTGTAACCGCTTCTCCTGGCTGCAATTCCACTTCTACGTTACTAGTAGTACCAATAGTTTCACTTTTTGTTTTTTCTTCACTCTTTCCCAGTGTGGTAGCGTAAGCAAAACCTGTACTACCACCAGCTTGGGCAATTCCCACATTTATCTCGTAGTTCAAATCTTGAGAAATTGATATCTCATTTTCGTTGGACCAGCTTGTCGACAATGTATTCTCTACCGTGCGTGATAAACCTGTGTTCACTTTTATTGTATGCTTCGAGGGATTCTCTGAGTGCTGCGTCATCACCACAACTGGAACTTTCTCTATGCTCTTTACTTTCGCTGATTTCACTGATAGCACTCGCTTCACTGGTTCCCAATTATAAGACTTGTACAAATCTCCCCAAGGTGTCGGACTTTTGTAGTATACGTCAGCTGGTTTGGTTCCAAATACTCCTTCAAGCACTGTTCGTACATTCTCACTTCCTATGTTGAATGCATTGATGTCGTCGTCTGTTATAACACTGGTTTCGGCTCCCGTGAATGATACTTTCACTTCCTGATTCTCGTCTATTTGTACATCAAGTTTTATGCTGGCTGCCACCATTTGTACTAACATCACTAACACTAGTAATTTAATAGCCATTGTCATTACTGAAGTAGTTGTTTGTAAGGCGGAGATTTTCGTACTAACGTGTCATTTTCTGCGAAGCGTGTTTTAAATAAATGGGTTATCTCTTGATCTTCCATTTTCCTTATTATGAATATTAAAACTGAACAAATGAATAACCTAGTAACACTTACCTCTTAAGTTTTGATTCTTCCTCGACTCCCTATCTTAGAGTTCACGAGTTCAAATAAGCGTTTTAGCGTTATCATGCTATATATTTTTATCACAAACTGGGTCTCGCTGTGTATATCGGCTTTCCGTACAAGTACTGGAAATGAGCTGGTGCTAAAATAGTAAGGGCGCCTTCAAGTTTGTCGCAGGTTGCCGCGCGACACTTTGCGACAAAGAAGACGCCCGCCCTTACAGTCCTGTGGTTTCCTACTTGCTGATTTACCGCCTCTCGTACTTCCTACCTCTGCCAATCTGTACTACCCTAGTACTATACTGATTTTATAAATGTGAAAGTATCTCTTCCATATAATATACTATTTTTGTTTCTTTAATACCTTTGCAAGCTTCATCGTTATTAAATCTTCGTGTCCCATGCGTCCCTCTCTATAAGAATTGCTGCCATTCGTGGCCTGCAGAAGGTGATGAGATCTGCACGAATCCATGCAAGTGTGATGACATGCACAAGCGCTCTAGAGCCCAGACCAAAGGTAGCTGCAGAATACCGTATGGTTTTAATCAACAGACCCCTGCAGGACATCCATGAAGAATTTCGTAAAAAAAAAGTAAATGATTTTGCTTTTTTTTGGCCACTTTGGCCCACAAATAAGAATTAAATTTAATTAGAAATTATCCGCCGTATGGTGTCGGCTGGTGCCGTATGGTGTCGGCTGGTGCCGTATGGTGCCGTTAAATAATAATACCATCCCATCACTTCCCGTGGGTGTCGTAAGAGGCGACTAAGGGACTCATCAGAGAATGGGCAGCAGCGTTCTCTGTAAAAAATCGACACCATCCATACACTGCGATCGCCAACCCGCCTGCCAAGCGTGGCGATTATGGCAAACCCGCCCCCCTTTTGCGGGAGGCCTATATCCAGCAGTGGACGTCTTTCGGCTGATATGATGATGATGAGAAATTAAAGGGGGCTCCCATACAAGAAACGTGTTTATTTTTCGGTTTACAATACCGAACCATTCGTGTGAGAGACCGACTCGCACTTGGCCCATTGTTTTGCAAATGATGTCCGGTACAGTCAGGCAACGGATCGTAAGGGTTGCCTGTCCATTACAGCGGAGCGAGGCAGCGGAGCGGAGAAACGGAGAAATTTTAACCAATGGTATAGGCTAGTTTCCACCATCAATAAATTGCAAATCTATTTAGTCCGTCAGTTAGAGTATTAAAAAATATTGGACACGTATTTTTTGTTTTTGTAAATCAATGAAAATTGACAAAGATAAAATGCATCAAAACTCGGGAGAGGGGGCTGGTGACGTCACGTCGCTAGTAAAATTGTACCATCGTAGTGACGTCACGCGAGATTTCAACGTACTGTATCTTCGTCATTTTTTGTTTACGTGAAAAAAGAAAAAATACGTGTCTTATATTTATTGAAAATCCATCTGACGGACTAATTAGATTTTTCAGTAAAATACCCTATTGCATAAAATATCCGCACCACGTGAGTCACTGACATTTTGAGTTTTTAACTGTCATGATTGGTTAATATTGCTCCGTTCCTCCGATCCGCTGCCTCGCTCCGTACGACGATAATGCGGACAAAGGTGGCAACTATGACCGCATATCTTCGGATCCGCTTATCTTCGGAAAACCCAAAATTTGACTTGAATAGTGTTGCCAATTGTACGTAATATAAATTACAAATATTCTTCGTGTTCAATTTTTCCGTTCGAAATGTCACCATACCACCCGGACTATAAAAGGAATCGATTGACATCTTCTTCACCAAAATCTGCTCAGTAGTTTAAACGTAAAGCCGTGTACGCACGAGCGAACAAAACATGGTGAACACGAACGTCGATCACCAAATTAGATCACCGCGAACATTTTTGACGAACAGTGTTTTGTTCGTTAGTGGTACGCATGTGCGAGCAAAGTGTTCGATGATCGTATTCACCAAGTTTTTGTTCGTTCGTGCGTACACAGCATTACGGTGGAACACACGTAAATAAATAAATAAATAAATATTGTTTTTCTTTCTTTCTTTTAACTTTGCCATGCCTGACGGCAATAATTATGGATAGTAAGTATCGTTTTAAAAAACCAGCCAAGTACGAGTTGGACTCACATACGAAGGGTTCCGTACCAAATAAAAACCGAAAAAAAAACACGTTTCGTTTAATTTTTATTTTTATTTAATTTTTATTATTTGTGTTATAGCGGCAATATTGAAATACACACTGAAAATTTCAACTTCTGCCTATTACGGTTCTTGAGATACAGCCTGCTGACAGACAGGCGGACAGACGGTTGGACGGACGGACGGATAGCGAAGGCTTAGTAATAGGGTTCGGTTGGTTATCCTTTGGGTACGGAACCTTAAAAATAACTAAATAAAAGTAAATATTAAAAATTGATTTTATTTATTTATTAAAACTTGATGCACTAGTATAAGCACTGTAAAAAGGCGGACTTAATGCCTTAGGCATTTTCTACCAGTCGACCTTAGGATGGTGCAGAGACAACATGGCAGGTGCAACTTAAAGGAAAGACAAACAGAGAGGAAAAGAAATACAATAATAAATACATAGATACGTAACATAACGACGTTTAGAAAAACGAATTAACGCTGTGATGATTCTACCAACTTCTTGCGAATGTGCTCACGTGCCTTCACCTTAAAGGACAACCGACTGGTTGCCGTCCTGCGGTGCTATTGCGTATCTCAGTTGATAGCTCATAGTGAAGATCACTTGGCAAAGTGTTCAACGATTAACTGTCAAACAGCTAGTTTCGTATTGGCTATCTTCAGTGACTAACAAAGATGACGTCATGAGCACCCAGTATCGCCGATAGTCACCGTAACATATTTTGACAGATGTTAACGTATCGATACTTGTAAGATTGCGATTGTGTAAGCTTTTAATGCTTACAGTGGACATCAAATTGATAAGCACGTAACTTGTCAAATTTCTCGTGAAAGGGACTACTCGTATGTAGTGTTTTATGAATCCTAGATTCCTATGATGTTTCGAGGGAGCGCATTCCAAAGGAAGATTGCTTGGACAAAGAAAGAGGAGTGGATAAACCCAGAGCTGTGTGTGGGACAGCGTAGAAGGAGATTATTAGTAGAGCGAAGATTTTTACTGTGCGCAGAGCAGATGAATTGAATTTGTGAAGTTAGATAAGAGGGAGAAGAAGGATTATTAAGAAAGGTAAACAGACTAGTCAAGGCCCTCAGCGCTCTACGCTGAAGAATGGGTAACCATTTTAATAATGAACGAAGCGTGGACACATGATCATACTTACGGAGGTTGAAGACGAATCGCATGCAGTTATTTAGAAGACGATCAAGTTTATTGAGGAGATCTGCATTCAAGTCGTAATAGCACACATCACCATAGTCAATCATGGGAAAAATTAGGGACTGTACAAGCATTGCCTTTATGGGAGCTGGGAGAAGATTTTTCAATCGATAAAGCAACCGCAACGTTCCGGTAACTTTGCCCATTGGTTCTGAACCGAGTGGAACCGAACTAAACCGTCACAGATAGGATCACTCGGGTGTCTGCCTGTCAGTCTGGATAGTTAAAAGGAGACGATTCAATGTTCACTTTTACACTGGCCGCAAGCAGCCTTTCCCGGTTTAAAACATCAATTAAGAGCGTAGATGTGACATATTTACTGAATAAAGAGTAACTTGTGATCTCTAAGTCAGTCGATATTCAGCGCATAGTACTGGTGTTACCCTTTATAACACTGTTAAAATGCTGCTACACAGCTCCTAAGCAGCTACGTGAACTTAAGGCTGAATAATATGTGCCCATTTAAGAGTTATAAGAGCTGTATAAGGCCCTATACAGCCCTTATGCAGCTTTTTTATTCAGCTTTAAGCATGATGGAAATCTGTTATTCGGCTAATAAGCAGTCTGGTGTGCTACTCGGGAGGTTCCTAGAAATTTAACCCAGCTCCAGCGAAAACGTTTTATATATTATCTTAAGCCTACAGTAAAAAGAGTAGTAAAACCATAGAAAAAAGTGAGATTTACTCAGTTAGAGTTTGACACTTCTAGAGATGGGTCGTCGACGTATTTATCGTGAACGAAACGAGACCGTCCATTTCCGTTCATCGACGCGTCGATCAACTAGTTGAAGTTGTCGACTAGTCCACGACGTAAACTTCGCTAAGGCTGCTCTCTCGAAAAATGTTTAAAAACAGTGTGCAGATGAAGCAACTTTTCGTCGGCATTTACTGAGAAATTACATCTGAATAAATTAGGGAGTAATCTACATACGTAGCTTGGTTTAGCCAGAATTTATGTATCGGTATCACATAATAAGAAAAAAAAATCACGAAATCACCTCCAAATCGTTGAGATGAAACCATTTTACTCCTTCTATTTTTATCTAAAGTCTTAAAAAAAATATCTACCGCTTTGTAATACAAATGACAATAATTTGGTTTTTTTACTTTTTTAAAATATGTGTTATTTTTTTATAATTAATTAAAAATGCGTATATCAGAGTGGCGCGTAGAGGAATAGTTAGCTCCGTTTGTATGCACAAGGTCATTGGCATGTATACATGCCTTAACTTTGCGACGAAGCGGCGACGAGACGCGCGACGTCTACGTTGGACGGCTCGACGATTCAACATAGTTTGTAGGTGGACTAGCGTAGCGTCTCGTAGATTTTGTTTAAAAATAATGAAATGTGTATCCTCAGAATATTAAACTTATTTTGTAGGTAGGTAAGCAAATAAGTTACAAATAAGTTTTACAGTTAGTATTTGAACTTCCCTTCTTCTTAGAACACAATGCATTTTTACTCCAAAATGGCATTTGGCCCATAGAAATATCAACTCTTTGAAGCTAAGTTTGTTCGTTGTTCGTCCATAGTAATCATTTTTTTAGACGAATGAACTTGTATTACCTGACTAAGTTCTTGCGTCGATCGTTGCGTTAAGTCGACATTAACGTAGTGGAGTCTCAGTTTAGCCGTCTACGAATTCAACTAGTCCGTTGATTAACGGTGAACCGTCTAATCGTTCATTATACGTAGACGGTTGAATTAACTAGTTCGTTCATTCAACGCCCATCTCTAGACACTTCCTTTCGCTCCGCCCAGAGCGGAAGGTGATTTGATGATTTCCCATCCTGAAAAACAAAACCGGCCGGTTTTTAGACTTTTCTCTAAACAATTAGTATAAGACGGTAGTATTTGCCAAATTTCATAGTTCTAGCTCAACGGGAAATACCCTATACATTTTGATTCCAGACACACACACACATTTTGAATTTTTATTTACTTTTTTGCGTCATATACGACTGTATCTTTTTTTTACGTTAACTTAAAATGTTGATTTCACAGCTTCAAGGGACTGTAGACTTGAGTATATGGTTTTAATTTCAACTCGATACCTCAACGCGTTCCAGAGATAAAGAGTCTTGACAGATAGAGAGACGGACAACAAAGTGATCCTATAAGGGTTCAGTTTTTTTCCTTTTGAGGTACGGAACTCTAAAAACAGAGTTTCTTTGCTAAACCCTGCAGCCTAAATGACTTGATGGACAAATGAGTGCTCCCCTACACTCCCCAAGGAATAAATTTCAGCTTTCTAAGACAAGTAGTTTCGGCTGTGCATTATCTGTCAGTCGCTCACTCAGTCACAGATAACGGAAGAATTTTATAAATTTTAATATACCGAGTTGATACGACAGAGGGGCTTTCCTTTAAACTGCCTATACTAGGTACCATTTCCAAGCTCTGTACCAAAAATCAATTAAATAGGAGCAGTAGTTTAGTCGCAAATAATTTTTTAAGTTTTTGCCTCAATTGAACACGATGTATCTTTTTCCTAACAGCTGATTATGCCTACGCATCGGTCATGCACCTTAAAACGATAAATCGAGTATAACCTACGATGCGTTGTTGCCGCTCCGACGCAATTCATAAGTACAACCAAATTTTCACTAAAAAGATGGCAATGCAAAAAAGGAAGCAATAAACACACACTTGCACTTTCATTACGAGAGTGACAATCATAGCAAAACATACCGCGCGTAAAAGAAATAGAAATAGTTCAGTGTGTTGTTATTGCATTCTAGATATTTGCGATCGGTAAGTGGGACCTCAGTGTGCCGATGTCTTCCTTCCGGAACGTATGTTACGTAACACGGAAGCTGCTGCGCCCGCGCGCAAACAATTGATTTTGTTTTGTTATTGTGATAAGATACTAAATAAGTTTAAGACAGTATTTCTTTTTTTATTGTGACAGGACACGTAACTTGGGATTATTATTATTAGTGTTAGTGTTTTTTTTTTGTGATTGACTGTTTTTTATTGTGATAGGACACGTAATTAAACTTTGGTTGTGTGTGCGTGTAATTAAAGTGTTCAACAATGCCTCGTGTAACTAACACGGCGGCAGACTACACGGACATGATTTTAATTGTGAATTAGGTATGTTTGTGATTTTTTTTTTGTGAATTGTGAATTTTTAAATTGTCGATGTGTCCTCCACACATCGAGAATTTAAAAATTTTGTGTTTTTGTTGTGATTGTTGTTGTGTGCGTACCTACTTCAAAACCTTACCTATCATAAAAGCGGGCGCGAGCGGAGGCCTAAGCTCGCGCCTGCGCCACCGCCGGCCGCCCGCCCGACTACAATTATACCCACACCGCGCTCAGGCGCGCGCGCGACGTTGCCGCTTTTCCCTAGGTCAGTTGAATTTATTTGCACAGGGTGGTTGCGTTTTACTCTGATTTGTAAGCTATTTAGTTTGTTTGAAAGAAAAAAAATCTCAATTTTGTAGCTTTTTATTTCTATACCGTATCGGATTAATACTAAACACGTATAGTATACGTAGTGTAATTTAATGCCCCTCTGTCGTATCAACGTTGTATATAAATCACGTGTCACGTTGTTTGTCCGCGATGGACTCCTAAACTACTGAACCGATTTTGATCAAACTTCGTAACTATCTGTTATTTGATCCAACTTAAAAGATAGGATAGTTTATGGAACGGGAAAAAACGGGATACGGGGCGTACGAAGTCGCGGGCAAAAGCTAGTTAGGATATAAGCACCGGAGCTGGGTTAATTTTCTACCATGTCCTTTGGTACACATATGAAGTTCTGTGATCCTAAGACGGACACATTACATAAATAAATAATTATAGAATAGTAGAATAGAATACTCTTTAATAATAGAATAGAATACTCTTTATTATGTACACCATATAAGTTACAGAAAAGATAGATGAGAAACATTACATAGGGTGACACAATGGGCGGCCTTATCGCTGAAAGCGATCTTTTCAAGACAACCTTTGGATGGATTCTAAAGAGAAAAAGGAGATACAGTACTGTAGGTAGTCTTAGGTGTACTATTTTTACAAACATCAATACATACTAAATAGATAAAATTATACAATGATAATTATGAAACAGTTGCAGAGAACTATAGTATAAAACGCTTTAAAGAGAGAGATAGTGGTTCTTGACCAAAGTTTTAAAAATGGACAAAGATTGAGCCCGCCTTATCAACACAGGCAAGGCATTCCATAACCTCACCGCTTGAATCGTGAAAGAATTGTCATAGAATGCATCGGCATTTCTAGTCTCAAGTTTTCCGATGACCTCAGATATCTATTATGTGTGTCATGAAGGAACTTGAATCGTTCTTTAAGGTAAGAGGGGGTTGTAGGATTGAACAGAATACTGTAGAGTAGAAACAAGATATGTGAATCCCGGACGTATGGGAAGCCACTTGAGTTTTGTCCGAAATTCAGAAATGTGATCATATTTATTAGAGTCACATATCTAATGAAAGCGCATATCGTTAGAGCCCACCTCCACCCAACAGGAACAATTTAATTAGTAGATATTTAATTAATAGTTTTGAAATATTCAATTCTACAGTTCTTCTTATCGTGTGGGCAGTAAGGTCTAACGACCCCACAGACCCTAGTGTCAGAGTTTCTAAACCGCCTCGAGGGCCTCTGACATGGTTTATTTGACGACCGCCATTTGGCGGCCGGGACCACCGGCTTATACGTGCCTTCCGAAGCATGGAATCATCTTTTTATCAGACAATCAGGTGATTCAAGCCTGCAATGTCCTAGCCAAACAACTTTACAAAGTATACTTCCCGTGGGAATCCAACCCACGACCACTAGGTCACAAGACAAACGTCTAAACCACACGACCACGGAGGCTTATTCTACAGTTATTAAAGAAACTCGCAAATGGCCGGTTTTTTTTATCAAAATATTTATTTTTCAAAAAGGTTGGCAACCCTTCACTATTGCGTTACAGATTTCCCCGTTTAATAAGATGGCGCAATGACTGATTTCTTCTTATCATCCAGCCGTGTGAGCCATATACACTAGCTATACCCCGCGGTTTCACCCGTCCGCTCTATTTCTTTATTTTCGCTTGGTTTACTTTTGTCAAGAATTTGACTATCAAATGAATATATAAAAAAATAATACAAATGAGTCTCATAGCTCGATAAGGGACGCGCTTTCGGCTCGATCATCCCGCCTCGGCCTGCAACACCACAGTTTGGCACCTGGCATCAAAATGAACTATGTAGGCATTTATTTTACCCAAAAAAAAACTGGCCAAGTGCTAGTCGGACTCGCGTGCAAAGGGTTCCGAACGATTTTTTTTTAACATATTATTTTAACACTACAGACTTCTAATAAGTTTTCCTGTAATCTTTAGGTAAAGATCTATTATCTCCATTTTTTTCTAAATTTTAGGCTCAGTAGTTTCGGAGATAAGGGGGGGGGAATATTCACTTTTCGTCTAATTTCTTGAATAACTTCAAAACCATTTATTTTAAAACTATAAAAAAATTGAAAACCCTCACATTAAGCCCTTTCATTTGATATGCCACACGATATTGTTCAAAAAACTTTTGTTTTTAATTTGACCACCAGTCTAGTTTGACCCCCAAAAGTGACCCCCATACTAAAAAAATAATAATTTACGTAACGCGTATGTGTTTGGGTCATAGAAGTCCATATGTGTACCAAATTTCAACAGAATCGGCCCTTGGAATGGCCCAGAATTGGCACACACAGATTAACACAATGTAGAAACAAAAATAAGGAGACTTTTTAAAATAATAAAAATTTTTGCGGCTGCAAGAAATAGGTCCTGTTCAGCAAAATGCCAGACAACAAGTAGCTTCCTGACGCTGGTTTTCAACTAAACTTCACGTTGAACCAAACAAAAGCACAAACTATTCAAATTTATTATATTGGTATACATTATTCGCTATTTTATTTCGGTAATTCCGAAGATGGCCGATAACCCGGCGAACTTATACAATGACTAGCTATTTACAGTAGGACTCACTCCGGTGGCCTTTCCCTCATTATTAACGTATTTTTTCCCTGTGGCACTCAACAATTGTTTGGCTTTCTAACATCATGCTCATCCACTGTTCGATTAGGCATAGACCTCTCTATCCCCACGTTCATGAGCCAGCTTCATCCAGGTTCCAATAATGTCGTCAGTCGGCTTCCAACAAATAAAAAAAAGTTTTCTAAGTATTATATCAGTTCAGATAACAGTAGTCTTAGCATAGTACCTACCAACAAAATAATTGTAAAGGTTAACGAATTATCAATTTATTCGCTTATCTTGTTGTTATATATATAATATTTCACAAAATTACAGCCAGTGTTTCAAAAATCTTTGTTCAATACGGTGTGTATTGAACAAAGATTCTTACAGCGATACTAAAACACCAACCGATTTGAGAACCTCCTCCTTTTTTGAAGTCGTTTAAAAATGGGTTACAAATTAATGTTGTTAGTTCTTCTAATCAAAACAGTGGCAGCCAAAATAAGTCTCGATTTGAATATAGACAACGCCAACGCAGTGAAAGCATCAATCAGTGGTGCCGAAACTAATTTAATAACAGATGAAGACATCAAGACATTCAAACTTGGAAATTTCAATATGGACAATCTGAGGCAAGTGAAGAGAAAGTTGTCAATAAAATCAACGAGAGTGACGAGGTCGACAAAGCACCCGGTCGTAGTGATGTCTCAAAGCTTTGAGAACCCATCGAGCCAAACCATAAAAATGAACGCGGGAATATCACACAGCGTCGCTAACACTTTAACGACGAAGTGGTCTGAAGAAAGAGAATTTCAAGTATCAGAAGATTTGAAGTACGAACTCAATTTGAACGTTGCAAGTTTCGGTGGGACGACTAGCTTCTCATTCACTAACACTTGGGGTGTGGAAGAAGAAAAATCAAAAACTGAAACTATTGGCACTGCTAGCGGCGTGGAGGTAGAGTTGAAGCCTGGAAGCGCTGTGAGAGCGGTGTTGTCGGCATACGCTGGTGTTCTAGAAGTAGAAGTTGTTCATAAGTTGTCTCTAACAGGGACTATAAGTTATGAGGGAGATCAATGGATCGTTCCGGTTGATACGGCGATGGGTGCTGCTGGCATCAAGAATGAAGTGACAACAATAGAAAGAATCAAATTTAACTACTATGTTGAATCGAGTTTAAGAGTTTATGATATGAAGACCGGATTATTGTTACTATAAGGTTGTGATTAGTTTTAGCTTGTGTTTTATTGTGTACCTCACTATCAAGTAAACTAAATGTGTTAAGATTTACAATTGTTTTCAACACAGTTACTTGAATACTGCTGCTAATGCTTTTGTTGCCTTGGGGGGCGGGGCTGAGGAGCTCAAGCCCCAAAACGACCCTGATTTCTTTGGTCATCTACCACCTAACGAAGTCATTGAGGAATTTACGACAAGTAATCCAAGAAGACTTGTAATGCGTTAAGTAAAATAAAATGTAATGTGCTGTTTTAGTGTTTCCTTGCTAAAATCAGGAGGGGGTTTCAAGAAGTTTTTCAGCGGGGTCAAAGTGCCCTGAACGGCAATCCTGGATCTACCCCTGGACTAGTCGCCGTAATACAATAGGCTGACGAGCCTTAGATGACGAAAGAACACTGTTAGGGATTCGTCGCCTCTTGTTTAGGAACCAGCGTCTACCATGCTGACCTACAGGTTTCGTCACATGTTTTCTTTGTCCGTTCCTGACATATAGGTTCTTAAAAATTTAAAATTTATAACCGACTTCCAAAACAAAACACTACAAAGTATAAAATAACTTTAATTTCGGAAGTCGGTGCCAAAAAACGAAATAACCAAAAACACCGACTTCCGAAATTGAAGTTATAAATTGAAGTTACTTTGTAGTGTTTTGTTTTGGAAGTCGGTTATATGTATTTTTTTTAAAAAAAAAGGTTTTTATTTTTCACTTTTTAGTGGTAACTGCGTACCCATTCACAGCGAACCCATTCACAGCGTGATGTTATGTTATGAAAATAAAACTTACGAAGTGTAAAGGTCTCGTCAATACGAATGAAATAAGCCCAAACACTTGGTAGTTCCTACATACCGATGTGGAATTCCCTTGACTCCCTGTCGTCTCCATCATCAGGTCTGATCCAAACCTTCATTCTTTTGTAGTTTCACCCGCTATACACACGAATATCAAGTTTTTACCAGATGCGTGCCTACAATTTTCAAGAGTTGCCCTCGATTTCTCAGGGTTTCCATCATCAGATCCTGACGTGGTTGCAATGGGACCATCTCGGAAGCATACCCTTTCATATAAAAAAAAATATCGAAATCGGATCATAAACGACGAAGTTATCCGCGAACACACATAAAAAATATCTATATATATAAAGCTGAAGAGTTTGTTTGTTTGTTTGCTTGAACGCGCTAATCTCAGGAACTACCGGTCCGATTTGAAAAATTCTTTCAGTGTTAGATAGCCCATTTATCGAGGAAGGCTCATTTATCGAGGTGGCTATATATCATCACGGTAAAATCAATAGGGGCGGAGCAGTAATGAAAATTGTGATGTTGAGGAAGTTGCGCGGGTCAGCTAGTATATATATATACGCTGTCGAATTGAGAACCTCCTTCTTCTTTAGAAGTCGGTTAAAAATCACCTAAACTAGTGGCATCTTTTACAGTAGTTAATTATGATATATGTCGACATTTATTTTAGTAAACAGAAGTGATAAATTTTGTTCTAATAATAAAATTGAAGATGATTAAATACTAATGTTTTTTTAACCGACTTCAAAAAAAGAGGAGGTTCTCAATTCATCGATTCTTAGGGTTCCGTAGTCAAAGGGTAACCAAAGGAAATTACTAAGCCTCCGCTGTCCGTCCAATCCGTTCGTCCGTCTGTCAGCGGGCTGTATCTCATGAACCGTAATAGGTAGACAGCAAAAATTTTCACAGATTGTGTAGGTATTTCTATTGCCGCTATAACAAAAAAAAAAAAATTAAGGTTTATGGTACGGAACCCTGCTTTTGCTTCCTTCCGACTCGCATTTGGCCGGTTTTTATTTTATCTAAATAACATACCCCGGGCCGAATATTCGAAGACGCCTTGACCGATGTGGAAAATTATTTTTTTGTTTGAAAAGGTAGACTTTCCAAGTGGTCCCATCACGTCAGGCTCTGATGATGGGATCTTGGAGAAACAGAGGGAACTCTTCAAATTTTAAAGGCACAAATGAAGCGATTTGTGTATTTTTTGGACGAGTATTTTCTCGGACTGGTCCCATTTCAATTTGGTGAAGATCTGATGAATAACTTCGGAGATAGGCAACGAAACTCCTCAAATGATAGCAAATGGGCCGGAATTGCTGAAATCGCATGTCTGCTGTCAATTCAGTGGTGGAGAATCACCACTAAAAATATAAAGAAGCTTTTTAGTGTTTTTATGTAAAAAGCTTTTTTTTTTACTTTATTTTCGGAAGTCGGTGTTTTTGGTATTTTTCTTTGTTTTTTCACTACTTCTAAAATTTTAAGTTATTTTATACTTTGTAGTGTGTTTATTTGGTAGTCGGTTATATTTTTTTGTAAACAAGTTTTTAAACATATAAGGACATCACTAAAGTGATTCTATTATCATCTGCCTAGCCTTTTCTACACTAATATTATAAAGAGGAAAGATTTGTTTGTTTGTTTGAAATGAAAAGGCTCCGAAACTACTGGACCGATTTGAAAAATTCTTTCAGCATTAGATAGCTACATTATCAGGGAGTAACATAGGCTATATTTTATCTTCGTACTCCCACGGGAACGGGAACTACGCGTCTACCACTAGTCTCAAATATATTGGTGTCGGCTTCTTGTCAAACCGGATTCAGCTGAATACCTTTATTTTCCGAAATTGTTGAATAGTATATAAATACTCTTTATTGTAGGTACACCATAACAAATTACTTAGTAGTAGGAGCTCAGTAGGGTGTAACAACGGGCGGTCTTATAATATACTAGCTGACCCGCGCAACTTCGTCTGCGTCACAATTTTCATTACTGCTCCGCTCCTATTGGTCTTAGCGTAATGATATATAGCCTATAGCCTTCCTCGATAAATGGGCTATCTAACACTGAAAGAATTTTTCAAATCGGACCAGTAGTTCCTGAGATTAGCGCGTTCAAGCAAACAAACAAACAAACTCTTCAGATTTATATATTATTAAGAAACTAGCTGACCCGCGCAACGTCGTCTGCGTCACAATTTTCATCACTGCTCCGCTCCTATCGGTCTTAGCGTGATGATATATAGCCTATAGCCTTCCTCGATAAATGGGCTATCTAACACTGAAAGAATTTTTCAAATCGGACCAGTAGTTCCTGAGATTAGCGCGTTCAAGCAAACAAACAAACTCTTCAGCTTTATATATTAGTATAGATTTTCCGAAATTGGTGAATAGAATAGAAATACTCTTTATTGTAGGTACACCATAACAAATTACTTAGTAGTAGAAGCTTAGTAGGGTGTAACAACGGGTGGTCTTATAATATACTGGCTGACCAGCGCAACTTCGTGTGCGTCACAATTTCCATTACTACTCCGCTCTTATTGGTCTTAGCGTAATGATATATAGCCTATAGCCTTCCTCGATAAATGGGCTATCTAACACTGAAAGAATTTTTCAAATCGGACCAGGAGTTCCTGAGATTAGCGCGTTCAAGCAAACAAACAAACAAACTCTTCAGATTTATATATTAAAACTAGCTGACCCGCGCAACGTCGTCTGCGTCACAATTTTCATCACTGCTCCGCTCCTATCGGTCTTAGCGTGATGATATACTCTTCAGCTTTATATATTAGTATAGATAGGTAAAATATCTATTGGTTGAATTGAAACCACCCTCATCCTATTACTTCCGAGGCCCAAAATACATCGGACTTAAACATAATTGGCGAAATGTGGGCGTACTATTAGTACGTTTACCTACATGTGCTTAATTCCAAATACGCTCCCTCTTGAGCTTTCCGCGAAGCTACGACATGAACGGCTTTAAACACATACAAAGATACTTCTTGCAAGACCTTTTAAACCTAAAGGACAGGCAAAGCACCTGCGGTGTTCTAGGAGTTGGGGATACCGACCACTGAGCGTTCATGAGCGTCACGCATCGAGCCGATTCCCAAGGCCTTCACCGGGTCTTCGGTTCACCTTATAGGATATAAGAAGAGCGGCTGGTTGGACTGGAGAGTCAACAATTTTCGCTAGATTTTATAATAGACCTATAATCAACAATAGAAGCTTCTCTGAAGCAATTTTTTGTACTAACGAAAATAGTTCAACTTGAATACTTTGTATTAATAAAAATTACTAATTTCTATTTTCTGTATTTGTTTTTAAGAAACATTAAAAATAACTAGTGTTATTTTATATGTTTTAAATAAATGATTATTGTTTTTACAACTGATCTTTGAACATCTACACTAGTTTTCTATCATCATAGAGGACGAGGCAATAACGAGTATAATTGAATAGTCAAAAGAACTTACCTGTAAGTGAAGTTCGACGGTAATTATACGAAGTTATTGCCTCGTCCGACGATGATGCGTCCCACCCGACCCAAATATTCCACGCTATATAGCTATATGAGCATGGAACCCTAGGTTGTAAAACCAATATAATCGCTATGAAATTAATGAAGATTGTTACAGATGGCAGCACACGCCCGCATAGGGATGTGTTTCTGCTTTTATTTAATGCTTCTAAATTATGTGACGCCACAGACTATAAATACGAGACTACAGCAACTCCAACGCTGTGTCTTCATGTGCGTTCTCGAAGGGACAGTCGTCATTTATTTTTTGTGTCACAACGTGGCAAACTAGGCTGACTACCTGAGGGCCTAGCACGAAGATGCGTGACGCTCATGACCGTTCAATGTGGCAAGACTTGGAGGAGGCCTGTGTTCTACAGGGTTTTCTATCGGCTGCAATGACGATGATGATGTCGATGACGAATCCTGTGGGGAAAACTGGCGTGATATTATGATGATGAGATGTTATGTAGGTATGTATGATCCATTGAACGTGAGACTGGCATAAGACACATGGAATAAAACCTCAAAATCTCCATAACTTTATTTACATCTTCATATTGGCTGTCCGGTCTCCTTATCGTAAACCCTTAACTTTCCTTCAACGTGAAATCCGAACCGAATCGTTTCCTTTGTGGTAACTTCATTCTTGATACCTCCAGTCTCCATCACGTTGCCTATCCAAGGTCCCCAGAAATGATGGCCTCTATGCGGTTTCTTGTAGTTCACTGCAACGTTGCCCCTCAACGACGCCATATGGACAACTTCTACTTCTAAATAACCGGCGTTTGCAGACAAAACCGCTGTCACAGCTTCTCCTGGCTTCAGATCCACCTCCATGCCGCTAGTTGTTCCAATAACTTCGGTTTTTGTCTTCTCTTCACTAACACCCCAGTTAGTAGTGAAAGAAAACGCGGTAACTCCTTTAGCTTTTGCGATACCCACATTAAATTCGTACTCTACCTCCTGGGATACCGTTAATTCTTTCTCTCTAGACCAACTGGTTGTTAAAGTGTTTTCTATCGTGTGTGTTATGCCTGTGTTCACTTTTATTGTCTGGTTCGAAGAGTTCTCGAAGTCTTGACTCATCACTACGATGGGATTCTTCGACAGACTCGTCACTTTTGCTGACTTTATCGATAGGACTCTCTTCACTGGTTCCCAGTTATAGGACGTGTACAAATCTCCCCATGGTGTTGGACTTCCAAGGTAAGCATTCTTCGGTCTCTTTCCTAAATGCTGTTGCAACGCTGTGAGTAAATTGTCATTTCCAATTTTGAAAGCTTTGATGTCGTCGGCCGTGATTAAATCTGTTTCTGACCCTGAGTATGTTATCTCCACATTTTGATCCTTGTCTACATTTGCATCTATTTTAATTCTGGCCACCACTATTTTGATTAAAAGCACAAACACTAGTAATTTAAGACCCATATTATTATTTATTTCAGCGGTTGTGTATTGTGCTGACTTCTAATATATCACTGACTGATTTCCTGTGGAGCGTCTGATTACGAGCGAGACCTTTTGATCTTCGTTTTTTTCTGATTCTGTGAAACACCAAATAATTATGATAACAAACAAAATAATTTTATTTCTATAGCAATATATACGTCTCACGTATTGGGCTGACTTCTGTCATTGATGATATTACTCGTACTGAGATAATAAGGTCAAGATCGAGCTCTTGAATATATACAGAGATTAAAATGATTGTAACGTTATTAATCAATAACGTATTGAGTATTGAAAGAAACGTAGTTACGCGAAAAAGTTTGAATACTTATTTATTTAAATAGAAGAAACCTGTGTTAATGAAATACCTGATTGAAATATTACAGTGCACTTCTCAGTGGTAAAATAGTGCAAAGTAAACTTTCGAAGAACTGGATTGGACGGCAAAATCCGTGTAAAACTTATCAATAAACCGAAGTGTGGGAAAATGCTTTTAGTATACTTTTTTATTTTATTACCAATTGCAGTGGATGCGAGAATAGTGATCAATATAACGGTGCCCTTCAATGAAACTAAAGCGCTTGTCCGAACAAAATTCAATGGAAGTGACGGAAAAGTCGTTACAGACGCAGAACTAAAATTGTTCAACATAACTATAGAAAGACTGAATAAAGGAATGAAAGAAAAGCTAACGAAAGTGCCTGATGATATATACCTGAGGAATCCTACGCCACACGGAGATACCTTCACCAGGTTTCATTGGCAAGAAATGACAAGAAGACTCACAATTAAAAACGTTAAAATTATAGACATTGTAAACGAAGACATTGTTTTAGATACACATGAACATATTAACAATGCAACTGATGATATAAAAACCAAAAGAAGCATGTACACATGTGTAGAAAACAGAATCAGTTCTACATGGTCAAAAACTGGACTGCCGGAGGATGAAATCTTAACCAACTTCACCATAGATTTTGGGAATGGAAAGGTACATTACGTGAATAAATGGAGAAATGAAAATATGTATAGTGTTAAAGGGATCTTTGGTGCAACTAAAGAGGGACTTATACTCATCAAACCAGGACAAACAGTCGTGACAGAGTTAATCGCTTCAAGAACTATAGTGTTAATGAAAGTAGTGTATGAAGCACAACTTGTAGGAAGCATAATAGCGAGCTATGCGAAGGTATACGGCAGTTACCACTTTTATGCCCCATCAGTTCAAAGTATAATGAAAGGCGCTAATATGACAAATGAAGTAATCACAACAGAATTTCTAGAAATAAGGTGTTTCACGAACCCAAGACTGAAAGTCTATGACAAACTCACTGGCGAAATTGTAGTACCTCCCAAAAAGAAACTACCTCGCATGAAAATAGTACGGGACAAAAACACGACACGCATTATTTATATTAAAAAAAACAGATAAGGAAATAAAATGTATTTGAGATTGACTTTGTTTTAACTCACCATAAATATCTTGTATTTTCCGTGAAGGTAGGCAGTATACTGTCCTTCGCTATGTAGGTACAGACGTAAATTCTTCTTCAAATCAATACCTATTGTTCTAAGTAGAAATGTATCATCTTCCTCCAATTCAGAATGTTTTTATTTTTTCGCATATCTATTTTATTTTTGTCACTTTACCAAAATTGCTCTTTTCTATTCTTTTAGATAATTTGACAAGACGTCTGTTTACAAATTGTACTAAAATTAATGCTACTAACGCAACTCCGGCCCCCGAGACACAGGTGATGCCTAGTTCGGAAACCATTGTGTAGTTAATGTATGTTAAGTGCAAAGTAGTTACAATTACCTAATTAAATTAATATTAAATAGGTATTATTAAGAAAAACTGTAACAATGGTCAAATCTTATTCCTGCCCGTTTCTCATATTACTTGGGGTCGGCGCAACACTTTTTCTTTGTCCATACTGACGTAGTCCATCCGTCAAGGTATTAGTGACTCTGTTCTCTTTACATTCACTCCACACATAAGTTTAGGTAGGTACCAAAGTTCACAAAGAAATAAGTACTTATGCCCTCCAAATACGAAGTGGATTTTCTCATGTTGTCCGTTGCGCTATGGTGTGCAAGCTTGTTGGTTCAAATTTAAATTGTTGGTTGGTTCAAAATTCGTATTGGTAGGTATAGTTTAGTTCTTACCTTAGACATTACACTTATAGGCAAAAGCGTATGTGGCCCAAAGCAGTATCTTCAATTATCGATATGTTGTGCTGAAGTCGACTTCTGTATTTGTCGGTATGAATAGTAAAAGAAAAATCTAACCCATTTAAGGCGGGATGTTAAAATTGTATTTTTTCTGGTTATGTCGACAGTGTAATATATATATATATTCTAGGTGCTACATCTTTCGAAGCGAACTGTTTTTTTGTTAACCATGAGCATTATATTATACTAATAATAGTCCTGAAATACGCCAAATGTGCAATAAGTGAAGCAAAAACATGAGGTAAACTTGACTAAACAGTCTGAAATCGCCAACCCTCCTTGAGCAAGAGTGGTCATAAATGCTCGTGCCTCCTCTGTTTCAGAAGAAGCCTTTGCCCTGCAGTGGCACAATAGGTAATGGGTTTGATATTTTTGGCAGGTGTTGGTGTTTATTAACTTGTATTCAATGATATATAAGACAGTGAAAGCTTGGTGTAAAGAACAAAGTTTTTTATACACGACTGCACGACATCAAAGACACGGAGGACACAAAAAAGGCAAACTAATTGGCCATTTTAGTCAAAACTATGAAAAAAATTAAATATACACACAGGATAAATCTACGTTATTTACCTCTGACTGCATATTGTTATTAATTTAAGGGCCAGATCATGCAGAGCTGCGCCGTGCACTGCAAACATTAACCCGTCAGGCCTTGCAAAATTAAAAGACAACAGTAAGACAATGCCTGACGGCAGATTCAAATTTAGTGGGATATTATTGAATTCTTTCATTGAAATGACTTACGTTTTTTCCCCCTAAAGTGGGCTACATCTTATTGGGGAACGTGCACGGCGTTGACTATGCCATCTAGTGTTGCATATTCGAAACTTATAAGTAAAATATACTTGACAATGATACTTCTGTACTGCCCACCTACGGTTCCTGTACGTTTCCTATTTTCCATTTCCTAAGTTTTAGTATTTTTTTTTAACTACTTCTGAACGAAACTGTCAATGTCAGAAAAAGTAACATCAATGTGACGTCGCTTCTGTCAAATCAAATGTCGTCAAAAGTTCGAAGGTTCGGTTCATGATTTGCACTTATTTGTAATAATTGACCGATAACTAATAATCTAAATAGAAAACGGATACTAAATTCATAAAATAATAAGTGAGCTCAGTCTCCACACAGTTTTCATTCATCACTTATTTCATAATTTCAAGAATACTTTGGTAGACGCACGTATTTCATTGTGTTATTATTTATTTTTCGCTACTAATAATTCTAATCAGTTTTGTGAAGTGTAGAAGTTGTTTTTTGTTGTTAATAAGGTTGTGTGTTTTGTTATTATTTTTTTAGTCATTAATAATGGTAGAGTTCCAAGGACTGTTGATATGCGTGCCTCTTTACGTCGCTGCGTAAGTTACATTACTTTTTAATATATTTATTGTCTATAACAGTGCAGAGGCTAAGAGCACAAATCGTAGCCTACCTAGCCGAAAACCTTTTTTAATTTTATAGTACCATACAATATTTTATGTGGAGTGAAAAGAGAAAGTCTGACCAAAAGAAAGTTAATCACACTGGTCTATTTAATTTATTTTAAGTAGTGTCTGTAACAGATTTCTTATTTTAAATAATGGTCAGTGGGTTGTCTTAGGGGTAGAGACAACTGACAAGAAATTTATGAAGCTTCTTAAACCAGACTCTGATGATTAAAAGAAAAAAAAAACTGGCCAATTGCAAGTTTTTTGTTCTTTTAATCATCCATGCATAGGGTTCCGAACCAATTTAGTGTTTTTGTAACATGTTATTTTAACACTATATTTCTTATAGGTTTTCCTGTAATCTCTAGGTAAACAACTATCATCTGCATTATTCTTAAAAATTTTAGGCTCTGTAGTTTCGGAGTTAAGGGGGGGGAGGGGAATGATAATTTTTGGTCTAATTTCTTGAATAACTTCAAAGCTATTTATTTTAAAAGTATGAAATAAATATAATAAATAAAACCCTCACAGTAAGCTCTTTCATTTGATGTCACACAATACAGTTTGAAAATCTTCTTTTTTATTTTCTAGTTTGACCCCCAAAAGTGTCCATGTTTGGGTCACAGAAATACACATGTGTACCAAATTTCAACAGAATCGGTCCAGTAGATTAGGAGAAAACTGGCTGTGACAGACAGACAGACACCCAAGTGATCCAAAAAAAGTAAAACAAATTGGCTTGATACATACTCATGAAATAGGACATTGTATATTTATTTGTAAATTGGCTTCAGCCTGCATTCTTCACCTGCATAAAAAGTGTTTTATCCCAAGGAAACATAGTCCAGGTCACACTCCCCCTGGGTGCTAAGTTTTCTTTTGTCTTTTGTTCTTACACTGTCTGTATCTGTGTTTTATAATAATAATAATATTTATTTACCTAAAAAGTTTGTACAAAAGAGACTTAAATTTAGTAAGCTAGTGTTATAATTATAAATACAATACAGTATAGTAAGTGCCTCTGTAACCGAACTAGGTAAAAACCTGTATCTCGGTATACAGCGTCAAACCTCACGGAATAATATTTGCATACAAAAATTATGCTAACAAGTACAGCATTGTTTGAATTGTATAAGAAATACAAAACTTAAAAAATAAAAATAAAGTTGGGTGTTGAGTATGTGTGATGAGAGGTGAGTGTGAGTGAAAAGGGAGGTGAGTGTTAGGGTGTGTATTATGTATGAAACATTCTTTACTTTTTCTTTATTCAAATATGGACTTACACATTAATTTTACTTGTAGGAGGGAATCCATTGCGGATTTTTTTCAAAAGAGTCACCGTCACCATGGAACAAATTTTATAACTTAACTATGACTAAACAACATAAATCCAAATCCAAAGATTGAGTGACAGAGAATGCCAAGGCATTGTTGCCACAAGTGGCATTAACTGCGAGACCAATCTAAAGTAATTTTGTCAGTTATGAGTCACACTGTTTTGAGTTATGCTGTGAATAATCAACTGAAACGTTTTGAACTTTATTGTGCTCGAAAAAATAACTCGCAAAATTAGGGGGGCACTTCGTTTGATGCCAAAGGTGCACATATCAACTCTGAAAGGGATCGTCACCATATCAACTTAAGCCATGCAGCATTCTTTGTATGAAACTCCCTACTGCAACACACACTAATGGGAATTGTAACATGCCTTGCCTCATGCAAAACTCACGAACTGCGGTGCACAAGCCGTACCTATGCATGTTCAACTTGCAGTTCCCATGCTTACGGCTCGTGCTTATGTTAGGTTGACACCTGTTTGAAGGTGATACGGTGACGATCCTTTTCTGAGTTGATATGTGTACTTTGACCTTAAGTCTGCATAAAAATAAAGACAGAAACAAAACAAAAGAAAGTGAGAAACATGCATGTTGTAAAATAAATTAATCAGGATGTTGAGTACTTTTTTAAATTATTATCAGTGTCTACTTACTTTTATCTTAATTCTAAACAAATCCATTTGTATTCCTATGGAATTTTTTTATTTAATTGTTATCTTGTATTAAGACTGTAATGAGCCTGATATGTAAATTATATTAATTAAAACAAAAGTACTGGTTGCCAAGGTGATGAATTATTAAGCAAGTAGGTAAATCTTGAGCACAAGACTTATTCATCATTGTCTTGCCTGTATTTGGATGTAAATAATAAAGTTGGGCGATGCCCGACCGTCGGGTGGCTCGCCGTCCGATGAAAAGCAGGTCCGTGTCGATGGCGCGTTGAGTTCCAGTTTCCACACGCGCCTCAAAGAGAGGTCAGCATAGTAGACGGGGCCCGCTAAGGCCAGTGCCTGCCAGGGTTGCAGAATTTGTTCGAAAGACCATGGCCTGGAACGCAGAGGGAATTAGAAGGAACACGGTTGGGTTTAGTCAGTAAGAGTCTGACACTTCCGCTCCGCCGAAATCGGAAGGAGTCATTTGATGATACCATACTTAAAAATAAAATAGGACTGGCTCAAGGTGAAAAATCACTCTATCTTTCTATCGTAGCGTTTTTTTCCAACATGTTCTTAAGTTACTTTTCAGGCCTTGGTATCTTGCCTATGCGTATCAAGTGCCGTTTATTTTAATAACCGAAAGAATTAAAGTGCTGCACTACCTTTGCCCTTTGTGGTAAGCCACAGTCTTATTCACGTACATACAAACCTTTGCCATGAATCACATCATGTATGATCCACATTCCTGCCAGGGTTGCGGAATTTGTTCGAAAGAGTCACCGCGGCCCAGGGGGGCTACTCTCTAACGAAATCCGTAGTTTCGGGCGGGCATTTTCTACTTCGTATCACCTAACCACTGAGAACTAATGATAACACGATTTGACAGTTACTGTGAAATCGTGTTGTCATTCATTCTCAGTTCGGGTTCGGGACTAATCGTAAGTCTGTAGGTGATACGGAGTAGAATACGCCCGCCCGCAACTAAGTCCGAAACTACGGATTTCGTTAGAGAGTAGCTCCCCTGGAACGCAAAGGACATTCGTTAGGAGGGACGGGTTTAAGGCCGCCGGCGCCGACACGAACTCAGCTGGCAAGGAGCGGCGCGGCGGCGGTGGCACGGGCAGTTACATTATACATCTATGCATTTGACGCGACCAGCGCTGCAGCGGCGCGTTCAAATGCATAGATGTATAATGTAATAATCTGACTTCCTTTCGCTCCGCCCAGAGCGGGAGGAGTCATTTGATGACTTCACATCCTTAAAAAAACAAGATTCATATAAATATCAATGAAACTGTCCCAGTACCTAGTAGCCTTTAGGCTTTACCCAATAATGTTGGGGTCGGTTTCCATTAGAACCAGCGTTAGCTGAGTACCAGTATTTTACATGAACCTTTCTGACCTCCATAACCCAGAAACTGGGTAACACAGGCTTAGCAGGTTTCCTTAGTTCTGATTACCATAAAGATTGTCAGAGAGTAGCCTTTAGGCTTTACCCAATTATGTTGGGGTCGGTTTCCATTAGAACCAGCGTTAGCTGAGTACCAGTATTTTACATGAACCTTTCTGACCTCCATAACCCAGAAACTGGGTAACACAGGCTTAGCAGGTTTCCTTAGTTCTGATTACCATAAAGATTGTCAGAGAGTAGCCTTTAGGCTTTACCCAATTATGTTGGGGTCGGTTTCCATTAGAACCAGGTGTACCTGAGTACCAATATTTTACATGGACCTATTTGACTTCCATAACCCAGAAACTGGGTAACACAGGCTTAGCAGGTTTTCTTACTTCCGATTACCATAAAGATTGTCAGAGAGTAGCCTTTAGGTTTACCCAATTATGTTGGGGTCGGTTTCCATTAGAACCAGCGTTAGCTGGGTACCAGTATTTTACATGAACCTTTCTGACCTCCATAACCCAGAAACTGTGTAACACAGGCTTAGCAGGTTTTATTACTTCTGATTACCATAAAGATTGTCAGAGAGTAGCCTTTAGGTTTACCCAATTATGTTGGGGTCGGTTTCCATTAGAACCAGCGTTAGCTGAGTACCAATACTTTACATGGACCTATTTGACTTCCATAATCCAGAAACTGGGTAACACAGGCTTAGCAGGTTTTATAACTTCTGATTACCATAAAGATTGTCAGAGATCTTCAAATGACAGCCGGGACTAACGGCTTAGCATAATTCCCGAAGTACGTAGGAATCTCAGTATGTAATGAATGGTCACCCATCCTCGGATCGACCTAAACAAGTGTTGCTTAACCTTGAAGATCGACACGTGCGTCTGTTATTACTTAGCGATGAGAACCTTCATGATTCACATCAATTGTTATCAATGTTAATACAATACAATAATAGGCTAGGAAGTTGAATCTGATTTAAATAAGTCTTAAATTGATAGTATTGTTCTAATAGACCATAAAAATTCCATTTAGGAAACATCAAAACCTTAATTTGAATCATTGATGTATAAAAAACTCAAGATGCACAGTCTCGAACAAATGCAACACTCGAAACTTTCGTCAAAAACTGACATGTATCAAGTGTCATGTGTGAGTTGTGTGTAGTTATACTATAAATAATATTTTTGCAAATTCAACCTTAAACGGAACGCCTAAAGTTGTTTTTAGGGTTCCGAAAAAAAAACGGAACCCTTATAGGATCACTCGGGTGTCTGTCTGTCCGTCTGTCACAGCCAGTTTTCTCCGGATCCACTGGATCGATTCTGTTGAAATTTAGTACACATATGGACTTCTATTACCCAAACACGGACGCGTTACGTAAATTATTAAATATTTAGTATGGGGGTCACTTTTGGGGGTCAAACTAGAAAATTTAAAAAAAAAGATTTTTGAACAATGTTGTGTGACATATCAAATGAAAGGGCTGCGAGGGTTTTAATTATATTATTTTCATAATTTTAAAATAAATGGTTTAGAAGTTATTCAAGAAATTAGACGAAAAATGACCATTCCTCCCCCCTTATCTCCAAAACTACTGAGTCTGAAATTTTGAAAAAAAATGGAGATAATAAATCTTTACCTAAAGATTACAGGAAACCTATTAGAAGTCTGTAGTGTTAAAATAACATTCAAAACACTACATTAACATGTTAAAAAAATTAAATGCGTTCGGAACCCTTCGAGTCGCCTCCGAGTCCGACTCGCACTTGGCCAGTTTTTACAAAGCAGTTCAGTATGGCGAGTGATGCGCAATTTTTTTTGCAAATTCAACCTTACACGGATCGCTTAAAGTTGTTTTTACAAAGCAGTGCAGTATGGCAAGCGATGCGAGACTGTTTGAAACTTGCGCACAATTATACATATTGCGCTTGTTTTTTGAGGACGTTTTTGAGATGCTGAGAGTGGTTTTTTATAAGTATATCAATGATTTGAATATATCGTACTTTTCATGAACGTCTTTTGCATTGGAGCCCGATTAATGCCAAAAGGCTCCCAACTCCCGCAATAACATAAAATGTAACAACTAAGTAGTTTGAATAATTCGAGGTAGTATCAATCTAACGGCCACCAGTTCAAGTGTCCACTTTAACTTTTTCTATTTTAAGTAGATTTTTAAGTGATTTTTTAATTTTATTATTAAACGAGCTTCTGCCCGCGACCTAGTCTGCGTAACTTTAGAGCTGGCGCGCAACTTCTTTTTTGTCTAAATCTCATCCTCGAAATGCATCTTCATGGTTCTGGTATCCTGATAGTTTGTAGACTTTGTTGTTCTTACTTTCAGCCCCGGAATTAATTTGGCAAGTTTGTGTACTGGTACTTGTGACTCTGTAGCGCTCACGATTCCTGCCGAAAAAATACTTTAATATGTTTCTGGTCTCCTGGTTTCTACTTGTGAATCTGTAGCGCTCATAATTCCAGCCCTGGCAATACTTTGACATGTTTTTGGTCTCCCGGTACTTGTGATTCTACGTACAGCGCTCATAATTCCAGCCCCGAAAATACTTTGACATGTTTCTGGTCTCCTGGTACTTGTGAATCTTTAGCGCTCACAAGACCGGCCCCGAAAATACTTCGACATGTTTCTGCTCTCCTGGTACTTGTGAATCTATAGCGTTCACAATTCCAGCCCGAAAAAATCTTCGACATGTATCAGGTTAGCTGTCATTCCATTTTGATTACAAATGGATCGACAGGTTATTTTACGATCACTTCACCCAAGCCACTTCGACATGTTTACAGAATCGCACTGCTGCTGCAGTACTCCTGGGGAAAAAAATATTTTGCTCAAAAATACTTTGACGTATTTCTGGTCTCCGGGTGGGGGGGGTACTGGTGAATCTTTAGCGCTAACGACTCCAGCTCCGAAAATACTTCGACATGTTTCTATTTTCCTAGTACTTGTGAATCTTTAGCGCTCACAATTCCAGCCCCAATAAACTTCGACATATTTCTGTTCTCCTGGTACTTTTGAATCTGAAGTACTAAGGCAGCAGCAACTCTAGATTTCCACTTGTTCCTCTGTCTCTATTAAGCCACGTAAGTTACCGGGATAAAAAGTGGCCTATATGTTATTCCAGAATGTTAACTACATGTGTGCCAAATTTCATCCAAATCCCTTCAGCCGTTTTTGCGTGATTGACGGACAAACATACAAACTTTCACATTTATAATATTAGTAGGATGATTAAAAAGACCCCCCCCCCCCCCTAATGAACCTAGCTATGGGTTGCAACACCGGCTCTCAGAAACAGGTGGTCTAGTTTGGGGGCCACTGTATATCGTATTTTCTTAAAATACAACAAACTACCGATATTAATTTGTGTGAAATTTATTTATAGTTGAGAGTTGTATAGCATTAACAATGATTTTAATGACCCCACGGACCCGGGAGAAGTCTTGCTCCTTATCTCCGGCTTGCCTTTATTGGCTGGCCTAACCTGTAAGATGCTGGTAAGGATCTTGACCGTACTTCCGGGATTGTTCTGATAGCCGTGGTATACCTCTCCACTCCTCTAGCACCTCAGGATATGCTGCCCCCTTGGCGCTACGTCACATTTTTTATTTCCATATTCTGCAATAGTTCTGCACCAACCGGGGATTGTCATTGGGTGGGTATACTTTCATCCTTACTTATTAATATTATAAATGCGAAAGTAACTCTGTCTGTCTGTCTGTCGCGCTTTCACGCCAAAACTCCTGAACCGATTTAAATGAAATTTGGTACAGAGATAGTCTAGAGCCTGAGAAAGGACATAGGCTACTTTTTATCCCGGGAGTACGTTCCCTAGGGACCACGCGGGCGTAGCCGCTGGCAGAAGCTAGTAGTGCATACAGGGATAATCGTCGGTTAGTGCGCCATACCATTTGAAATGTCTAACGGGGCCTGTGCGAAGTGGCTTCGGCCCCTCGTACGCCTAACAAAGGACCGGGACCCCAGGGTCCCGAGCTTCTAAAAGTTCAATATTGTGCGATTATGGACGAAGTTATCTTGACGAATAACTACCGGATGCATATTATGAAGGACGGGACGGTTGATGTGCGTCGAGCATGCTACCGTCCGGGTGAGGCCATCAGACAAATTATCTTTGATTGTTCTCGTCTGGCTAACGGCAAGTACTTGCAAAGGCAAAACCAAGTGGCTAGGATTATCCATCAGCAACTTGCTTTGAAACACAAACTTGTGGATTCTGAGGTAACGTATTACAAGCATGTGCCCGACCCAGTTCTCGAAAATTACAAGGTCACGTTGTACTGGGATCGGTCCATTACCACTGATAGGACTATTGTTGCCAATAAGTCTGACATATGGTGATAGACCGATTAGCGCGCCGCACAATAATTACCGACGTTACCATCCCGCATGACGAGAACCTCGTGAAGGCTGAGAAAGAGAAACAAATCAGCCATCTCGAGTTAGCACGTGAGTTTGTCGACATGTGTAATGTAGACTCGGCTGTCATTGTGCCGATTATCATTACGGCCAATGGCCTGATGACCAAAAGCTACGACGACCATCTGTCGAAGCTGGCGTTACGCGGTTGGATAAAGGGCATGATACAAAAGGCAGTACTCCTTGATACGGATCGTATTGTGAGGAGGTTCCTTTCTCTGGAGCCCAAACCACACCAGTAGCTTGACACCAGCAGACTACTGCTTTTTATATTTTTAAACGTTTGTTTTTTTTAAGAAATATTTAAAATATTAAGTATGTTGGTACCTACAATAAAATAAATTAAGAGTTTCATAGTAATTCCACATTCTGCAATAGTCCTGCACCAACTTAGTATTGTACTTGGTTAAACTATAATAGTGCATTCAGGAATAATCGTCGATTGGTGCCCCATTTCATTTGAAATGTCTAACGGGGCCTCTGCGAGTTGGCTTCGGCCCCGCGTACGCCTACCAAAGGACCGGGAATAAAAAGGAATAATAAAGTTAAATTATTATTTTGTTTGTCTAATTTCCAGGGTGCTAATCCTCGGTGCGTCGGTGACAGCCGGCCTGTTTGTGTTCCACGTCGCTTTTGTGCCTCTCCTATTCAAATACTCGAAGGCGTTCAGAAGAAACCTCGTTTTCGCTAATTTTGGTAAGATGAACACAGTGTTTTTTTTTTGTTACTGATAGGCTGAGCAGAATGTAAGGAAGCGAGGGAGTTCTTTGCTCTGTAGTAGGACGAAATAAGCTAAAAAGAAAAGCAAAAAAGAGAGAAGCATCGCGATTGACCTCAATCACACCTGATGGAAAGCAAAGTTGTGGACGACGATGGAACACGCTGTTTTTTTTGTATAAGCCCGCCACACATTCCCAACCACTGCAACTCCAGAAGAAACGATTCAACTGTCTTGGATCCTGCAATGAAATTAATCAGAAAAATACATCATTTCCACTTCCCTCCTTATCAAGCACGAGACAGAATAGAGCTAGGCCAATAGGCACCAAGGGACATATACAACTGGGTTAAGCCCAGTTGCCAAGCACCACGGATTACATATTAGCACTAAAACTAATGGGTCCTAAATTTTTTATTCTAGTAATAGGTATGGCAAAATCGCTTGAACGCACGGGAATTTGTCTGGTATCTACAAGATCCGTATAGTAAACTACTCCAGATGTAATCTGAATACTATCTCATATAATATTGCGTTCAGTTTGCCAAAGAATACACTCCCATAAGATGTGGTGTAATGGAACACGCTAGCCTAAATCGTCGTTTGTAGTTATCAGGAAACACAGACTCCGGTAGGGAGTTTCATGCCTTAGCTGTACGCAGAATAAAAGTATTCCCAAAACGTTTTGTGCGTATCTCTGGGTCCACCATATCCACCATGTACCGGTAGCTAATCGCCGTAGAAAAGCCGTTTGTAAAGCAGTGGTGGCCAAATAGTAACAGCCCCGTCTTCGTGCATTGTGGATCTGAATCCAGACAGACGCATTACTCCGTGTAATTTATTTCATCACCACTGCTCTATAAACGGTGAGGAATAACATGGTGAGGGAACCGGCATGTCTAAGAACATAATTCGTAAAAAAGTTACACCCGCATTGAACCAGCGTGGTGGATAGAGCCCACTGCCTCACGGAGAGGAGGGTTGTGTCCCAGAAGTCGGACCTTTATAAGCTGATTATGCTATTCTACTATGAACATAGGGTTGGTTGACCTAGGTCAGACAAATTCTATCTGAGGTGAAGAAGAACCGAGGGTTTTAAGTCCCAAGTTGTCTCACTAAAATAATTGGGACTTGCCTTGAACTCTGGCACATTCTTATTTTGAACAAAGCAGCAAGATTTATTTAAATATGTTCTGGAAGACCTTATTAACTATTGTATACATTGGATAGGTGTTTGTGCATTACATGAGTACCTAGTTACGTTTGTTTCAAATTTCGCTGTCCTCTGACGGATTTCAGCAGTTAAATACTAACTGAATTTAAAGTTAACAAGACACAATTTAAAGTGTACAATAAGATAATCATTTATTTTAGTCTCCTATTATATACACCAACGAAACTTATTAATTTTTCACTTTGGAAATATCAACAAAGGCGAGGTTTAGCTATAAAATTAATGGTTATCCGTCTTTGAAACGCCCTTAGCAAATATAGCTTAAGCAGCCCCTTAAATTGACCAGGTTTATATTGTGGGACAATCACATATTCCACACACTGCAATACTGACGATCACCAGAGTGCCAAGGTCATGAAGCTTGACGAGTCGCTGAGTAACTTTTATTTGTCACATTTGACCGAAATCTCACTTTTTGATGTCGATGATAGAGCTTAAGGTGGCAGCTATTAGGAAATATAGACTCCAGTAGAGAAATCCGTTACTTACATTCGTTTATGTAGGTATATGTATATCGGGCTGGTTTCCACAACTTCACGACTAAGCGCATATTTAGTGTGCAGGTGGGACACATCAAAAGTGTCATTCGATCCACACCAACTCCCAAGAAACAAACACCAACAAAGCTTTGGTGTTACTATCTCACAGAGGGTACCTGGCTTCCTGAAGTACTTAGCCCTTTAATCAGCGACTACCGGGGAGCTTAGAAGCAGATGTACCGCTGTCTCATCCTCCTCCATGCAGGCTCTGCAGAGTGGGCTGTCAGTGACTACTATGACATAGAGTTATTTATTAAAAGACCTGTGGCCAGTTGTGACGGATGTAGCTGTACGCAACTGTTGTTTATTCAGTCTTAGGGCTTGTTTCGTGAATCGGTCATCAAGAGAGAGAAGTGCCTCTGTATCCTGCCTACACCATGGTCAACCCATAACTTGTGATGTTTGTCTCTGGTGAGATTGCTTAACAGATTGCGTAGGTAACTGAAAGATAATGGCGTCCCATCGTTGCCATACTCGAACCCCTCCTGCCGAGTTTGTCCGCTGCATCGTTGCCTCGGGATTCGCTGTGTACTTTGATCCATTGAATGGTTACTTTTTTGTATCTACCAACCTGGTTAAGACGTTAGTGACACTCGAGGGTCAGTACAGAGTTAACTGTGTGGCTGTTCAGAGCTTGCAGAACGGCCATGCTGTCTGAAAGTATGTGAATTGAGTTGAATTCCCTGGTTAGAATGGCTGATACTGCCAGAGAAATACCCAAGCACGCGGCTTGAAACACTGTTGTGGACCCGCAATGGTGTGGCTATGTGAATGTTGAAATCCTCCAAAAAGACACCCGCACCGGTGCCAGTACGTTCTTTTAATCTATCAGTGAAGATCCGCAGCTCAGCGGGGCACAGCCTATCGTAGCGACGATCCTCGTGCAATTGGATTTTTTATCAAAGATAAATTGTTTGGGTACCCGGTCGTTGATTGCCTTTGTAATGTGAAGTTATTTATTGAGCTCCTCGAGCAGAGTGGTGTGTTGTGTTTCTCTCTTACTCAGAGATCCAGTGTTTTACGGCGGACTGCCGGCATAGTCGCTTCCTATTGTATGAACAGGTGGAGCGGGGAGAGTTTCAGTATGGCTTCTAGCGGCGCAGTCGGGGTAGTCCTCATGCAGCCTGTCGTCGCCATGCAGGCCAGCCTTTGCATGGGTTCTAGTTTATTAATGGCTGTAACTAGCTTGCGGGTCCACCACAGCAGGGCCCCTTAGGTTATCATGGGCTGAAATACTGCGCTGTACAACCATAGTATAATCTTGGGAGATAGTCCCCACTTCTATCATCTTCCTGCACTGCCAAAAAGTGATGCAAGTCCTCTTTAGTCTAGATAATTCCTCCAGTTTAGCTTATTGTCTATGAAGACTTCCAGGTACTTAACCTCCTTGAGTAACAGGAGTTCTGTGTGTGAAGAGCTTGAGTAGGTGGTAAAGACCTTGCCGGTGCTTGTTTATGTGTGAACATGACTAATTCAGTTTTGGTGGGGTTTATTGACAGATGACATTATCTACACCATATCTCTACGATGCGTAGTGCTTGTTGAGTGAGATTGCAGATCGTTCCGGTCACCTTCGCAGGCCAAGGATTGCAAGGTCGGTTGTCTGCATAACCTATTGTGTAGTAACGATTTATCACCAGATTCCACAGAAGTGGGGAGATCACTCCTCCCTGCTTGTAGCTTCTGACTATCAAGGCCAACTGCTGCTCCTCTTCAAGGCGAACCACTCGATTGCTTAACATGTTATTAATCCAGTCAGTTAGTACTTGTTCTACACTTTGCTTGGAGAGGGCGGCACTTATGTTGGAGAAGTTTGTCTTGTCGAAGGCTCCTTTGATATCTATGAACCTTTGTGGTGAATCGCATCCTCTATCTGGGTCGTCACCAGATGAAGAGCTGACTCTGCCGGTTTACCCGAGCTGTACGCGTGTTGATTACCATGCAGTGGTAATGTTTTAAAAGCGCACAGTCTTTCCATGGTCTTCACTAAGAAGGAGGTCAGACTTATAGGTCGATAGTATTTGGCGTTTGTGTAGTCACTCTTACCTGGCTTTGGAATGAAATATGACTGTCACTACCCTCCATCCTTTAGGAACGTATATAAAAGCCAGGCACGCTCGCATTAAGGGCACCAGCAAATTGCGCTCCTTAATTGTACGCAAAATGAAAGAGCACACAGTGAATGAATTGATTTAAATTGCCCCGTTAACTGTTTTTCATTTGTTTGCAGTGCAATGGCCTCTGAATATAGACTTCGAAGAGCCGACAACAGCAGGCATAGAAGGTGCCCGCAACCTGAGCATCGAGTATGAGTCCAAAGTCGACAACTGCAAGGTTAAGATTGGTAAGTACAAGCGTGCTAATATTTACTTATCAAATTTGTCCGAATTTGGAGTTTGACCACGTTTACGTTATTGATGGCTGACGTGTGACTGACGCTGGCATGACCACCATCAGGGATTTTAATTTTGATATCATAAAAAAATTGTCGCTATTAGTCGCCAAATACCAGAATTAGTCGGTCACTGGTTCAAAAGTTGTAAGGGTTTATAGGTGGCCGATCTGGCAAGCGCCTACCCCTGCTTGGCCCATTTGAATCTCATAAGCTAAAGGACCTAGTGAAGATCTGTTTCCTCCCAAATTTAGTCGATAATTAGTCGCAATTTTTCGCGAAGTCACATATTTATTCGGGCCTTAGTTTAAAAGATATAATTAGTTCTTATAGTCCAAGAGTTAGATCGAAGTATTTAATTGAGAATTTATCTCTCTCTGACATTTCTAAGGACTTTGACCGATAAAACTAGAAGTATGTTACACATATTAATAGAAATATTTTTTTCTTTATCAATATTTCGTAAACTCTTCGATGTAGCTCCTATCTAACCCTAAAAACTTTTGAACCGACTAATTCTGTTATTTGGCGACTAATTTCGACTAATTAGCGACAAATTCTTTATGTTATCAAAATTAAAATCTCTGATGGTAGCTATGCCAGTGTCAGTCACACATGGATGACACCATATAGGTACTTTATCGGTTTCTACAGAGGTGCTAAATAGCTTCAATGGTCTTATGGCGAATGGGTTGCCATCTTGTTCGTATAGCTCGTTGGTATGGCTATAGTACGAAATATAAAACGGATAAATATTTTTATCTCATAATATCAAGTAACTACGGTTGATTATAGGTCAACGACCACTGATAGTGGGTAAGTATAGTTACTTGATTTAATTTGACTTAGGCGTTACTGTTTTTCCGTCAAAACAAAATGCTCTGTTGATGAAAATTGACCACAACTTTCGAACCCTGTCCTTATCTTCGAAATTGCTGAGCCTTCAATTTTGAAAAACAAACGCAAATAATAGTAATTTGATTTTAATTTAAGTTTTATTGTAATTTTTATTTTAATTTAATTTATGATTTTATTTAATTTTAATTTCGTTCTGATTTTATTTTAATGATGAAATTAATTGTATGTAGTTTTATTTAGTTAATTTAATTTGAGTTCAGTGTTATTTTAATTTCAATTTTATTTTTGTGTATTTTTTAAGTTGACGTGTGCGAATTTGAAATATGGATGATTTATATCTGAAGTAAATAAATTATTATTATTATAGAGGAAAACTTAAAAGAAGTCTATGGTTTCAAAATATCATGTTAAAATGATTTGCTCGGAACTCTTTGCGCACGAGTGCGACTAGTAGTTGGCCTTGCTTTTTTATTAGACATCCGTACCCAAAGGGTAACCAATGGAATCCTATTACTAAGCCTCCGCTGCCCGCCCGGACGGACGGACGGACGGACGGACAGACATCCGTCCGTCCGTCCGTCCGTCCGTCCGCCGTCTGTCTGTCAGTTGCCTGTATCACAAGAACCGTAATAGGTAGACAGTTAAAATTCTCACAGAGTGTGTGTATCTCTATTGACGTTTTTAATTTAATTTTTATTAATGAGGAGCTCGTGGCTAAATAGTAATAGCCGCACGGGTTGATCTTCAAGGTTAAGCAACGCTTGCCAAGGTTGGTCTGTGAATGGGTGACCATCTTAACATACCGTGTTTCCTCCGTGTCTCGGAGAGCACGTTAAGCCGTTAGTCTCGGCTGTCATTTGAAGATCTTTGGCAGTCGTTACGGATTGTCAGAAGCCAGTAAATCTGACTCCAGTCTTGCCAAGAAGTACCGTGTTACCCTGTTAGGTAATGGGTTGCGGAGGTCTGGTAGGCAGGCGCTCCACGTAATATACTGGTCTAGACTGGAAGCCGACCCCAATATAGTTGGGAAAAGGCTAGGCAGATGATGATAGAACAGCAAATAATAAAAATTAAATTGAATCCTTACTTCCTTACTATTATATATACATATATAATATATTTATATATATATTATATTATAAATGCGAAAGTAACTCTCGTCTGTCTGTCGGTCTCTCTGTATGTCTGTCGCGCTTTCACGCCAAAACTACTGAACCGATAAATGAAATTTGGTACACGGATAGTCTAGAGCCTGAGATAGGACATAGGCTACTTTTTATCCCGGGAGCATGTTCCCTAGGGACAACGCGGGCGAAGCCACTAGCAGAAGCTAGTTAAAAATAAAGGGGCCAAGTGGTCCCATATAAGAAACGTGTTATTTTTGGGTTTATCGTATGGAACCCTTCGTATGAGAGTCCGACTCGCACTTGGCCGGTTTTCCATTTTGCGTGTATCTGTGACTCTCGTCCAATAAATGTTTTTCTATCTTTTGCAGGTATATGGCACATATTACCAAAGTCTGTGTACGAGAGATTAAATTGTAGTTTCGAGTGCAATACGGACAAGGAAGAACTGAATAGAATAATGGATGAAGAACTAGTCACGTCTAAGACTCCCATCGTTTTGTATTGTCATGGTAAGAAATTATTTTAGTAGTAATAGAAGTCATCTTTGAGGAAATCCTAATATATAAGACTAGCTGACCCGCGCAACTTCGTTTGCGTCACATTTTTCATTACTGCTCCGCTCCTATTGGTCGTAGCGTAATGTTATATAGCATATAGCCTTCCTCGATAAATGGGCTATCGAACACTGAAAGAATTTTCCAAATCGGACTAGTAGTTCCTGAGATTAGCGCGTTCAAGCAAGCTAACAAACAAACAAACTCTTCAGCTTTATATATTAGTATATACATATATATATATAGATTCTTCCGTTACTGACTGATTGAGTGAGTGACTGACAGACAACGCACAGCCGAAACTACTGGTCGTAGAAAGCTGATATTCGGAATGTAGGTCCCTTGGGGAGTGTAGGGGAGCACTAAGAGAAGATTTCCCGAAATTCCCACGGGAACGGGAAAAACCGGGATATGCACGTACGAAGTCGCGGGCAAAAAGCTAGTACTATAATAATCCACCAGACTGAATTATAGCTACGGTGGCCAATCTCAACTAAGACTAGCCGTTAGCCATCGGTGCGGGAAACACGGTGCCAGTAGTCGCCTTACAAAGGCGGCCCACTTAATGTACCCGACATAAACAACCTCCAGGCGCGTTTATTTCTTTAATAATTTGTTAAGATGATAGGTACAATAAAAATAAATAGTGCATTAAAATTATGAAACACCCTGTTAACAATGTTTACGCAACAAAACAATATCGCCGTTCCATTCTGCGTCGTCCTTGGAACATAAAGCTCGAACTGCACTCGCTCCTGGATGTTTCAAACTACGTTATGCAGCATGATAATGAATAATACTTTTTTTTTAGGGTTCCGAAAAAAATGGAACCCTTATAGGATCACTCAGGTGTCTGCCTGTCTGTCTGTCTGTCTGTCTGTCCGTCTGTCACAGCCAGTTTTCTCCGGATCCACTGGACCGATTCTGTTGAAATTTGGTACACATATGGACTTCTGTGACCCAAACATGGACGCGTTACGTAAATCATTAATTTTTAAGTATGGAGGTCACTTTTGGGGTTAAACTAGAAAATATAAAAATAAAGATTTTTGAACAATATCATGCGACATCTACACTAATATTATAAAGAGGAAAGATTTGTTTGTTTGAATTGAATAGGCTCCGAAACTACTGGACCGATTTGAAAAATTCTTTTAGCATTGGATAGCTACATTATCAGGGAGTAACATAGGCTATATAATTATTAAACCCGTACTCCCACGGGAACGGGAACTACGCGGGTGAAACCGCGTGGCGTCCACTAGTATCAAATAAAAGGGCTTACTGTGAGGGTTTTAATTATATTTTTTTCATAATTTTAAAATAAATGGTTTTGAAGTTATTCAAGAAATTAGACGAAAAATTACCATTCCCCCCTCCTTATCTACGAAACTACTGAGCCTAAAATTTTGAAAAAAATGGGTATAATAGATCTTTACCTAAAGATTACAGGAAAACCTATTAGAAGTCTGTAGTGTTAAAATAACTTGTTAAAAAAACTAAATTCGTTTGGAACCCTTTGCACGCGAGTCCGACTCGCACTTGGCCAGTTTTTTAATAATTCTGTTAAAACCGTTTTAGTCTAATTATACTCAGCCTTCATAGCTTCTAGCCATTTTTCTTTTTGGGGATGATCCGTAATTTCTTTATACGTCTCCGGTTCGAGGTCTGAAGTCATGAAGAGGCCACACTGAATATATCGTTTAGGAGGCTGTCGTTCCCGAATAGGGTATCTCCTTTCGATAGTTGGTTCTACTCTGGGTTCAGCATCAGGAGTGCCTGGTAATACTTCAGGGGTTACAGGATCATGTAGGGCTGTCAGCTGATCAGAAGATGACACAATCACTTATTTACAATCATTTATTTATTATTTCTTTGCATTATTGTATTAGCAAAGTATACACAATAAAGCAGCCTTCTTTTTTTTCTTTTCTTAGTTACTTGAAACCATAGTTTTGTATAACGTAGAAGCATGTTTTCAATTTTTTGTAAATGTGAGCACTATGGAGCCATTTACATATTATTATGTAATTATAGATTTCGTTATTAAATTAGTTTGACATGAACGAGCGTGGCAGTTGAGAGCTTGTCATGCTCACACAAATGTTTTGCTGATGGTGGCGCGTGTTTTGGATCATTTGATTCCCTACAAAATGGTTGAGTTAGATGGTGCTGATGCACGCGTCATGTTCGTGAACGGGCGACGTCAGTTGAGACTGGTCATCTCTTACCTGCCACTGGCTTATTTTAATCTGTACCTGCATTTTGAATTGTTTATATATTTTCTTGTTCTTTGCATTGTCCTCACATATAGAAGCAATCAATGTTAATGTTAACAAGATTTTTGTAATACATCACATGGTTTAAAAGAGTGTCCGTGGAGTTTCTTGCACGTTCTTCTCCATAGAGATCTACGCTTTGGAACGTGCAAATAGCTTCATGTTTTTGACTGACCGACTTTGACAATTCAAAAGTGCCTGTAAATGGTTTATTTGAAATATACGATTTGATTTGATTGATTTGATTTGATTTGACATCTCAGTTCGTGTCTCTGGCTGTGAATGTTGTTGCTGCGGAACTAGTTGTTCATCATCTTGCATGGGTATTATGATTTCTTGCTTTTTCGGCGAGGGTAGCATCTCGCTGGAAGAATTTTGGGACTCTATCGGCGTCTTGTCATAAATATCAATTTTTTTTTTAAATTAATGTGTCGTAGTCATTGGATAGATGAAGTGGGCAGCCGTTGTAAGAGAACTAATATAGCACCGTTTATTATAGTCCACGAGTGTGTATGCAATTGAAAACACAAGTGTATTCTCTTTTCCTTTACTCTCATCAGTGCCGGATTAAGCCATCGCGGGGCCCCTAAAACCTTCGTAAAGTGAAAACGAAAATATCCAATCAAAACAATAATAGCCCCTCTTTATTATTTCTCACGGACCCCGGCGACCTTATGTAGCGCCAGATCCCATAATTTTTTGGTTTTCCCAACATTGTCTGTATAGAACTGCAGACTGGATCCAGGGCTGTTTAGGTTTCAGACAGGGGTACACTACATTAATACGAAAAACTTTATTCCGACAGTCACAAATACGAAATTCAAAATACCGATTTTCATAATTCCGAATGGTTCAAAATTCCTAATGTTTATAATTACTATTCCTAAAATACCGAGTTTCAATTGATCGAATTGTAGCGGCACCAATGCCGCCACAAGAAAAACCAACGTCGTGTTCTTCATTTGAAAACAAACAAATCGCATTTACGACTTTCGGCAAAATAAGTTTCGTGATTTTTAGTAATAGACATTATAATTCTTAGGTATTATGAAATTCGGAACTTAAAAAAATCGGAATATCGAATTTGGGAATAAATATTTCGGAGTATTTGGGTGTTCCCTTCAGACGGTATGGTAGCATAAAATAAAAGAAAGAAAACGAATTTTTTACGCGAAGTTTGACCCATACCCATTGATATATAAAAAAACCCAAGATGCACAGTCTCGAACAAATGCAACACTCGAAATTGTCGTCAAAAACTGACATGTATCAAGTGTCATGTGTGAGTTGTGTGTAGTTATACTATAAACATTTTTTTGCAAATTCAACCTTACACGGATCGTTAAAAGTTGTTTTTACAAAGCAGTTCAGTATGGCGAGTGATGCGCAATTTTTGTTTTGCAAATTCAACCTTACACGGATCGCTTAAAGTTGTTTTTACAAAGCATTGCAGTATGGCGAGCGATGCGAGACTGTTTGAAACGTGCGCACAATTATACATATTGTTTTTTGCGGACGTTTTTGAGATGCTGAGTGTGTATCTTGGGTTTTTTATATATCACAATGCCCAGACCATAACAAAATAAACCAAGTTAGTGACTTAATCTGCAGAAAACGGTTGTCGCAGTATAGTGGGAGTTAGGAGAACTAGTGTGTGAGAAAGATCCATGGTTTTTACAACATGTTTTTATAAGTCCAAGTGCGCCCCCCTGTGCTTGGCGGTCGTTGCATCTGCTACTCGTGCTACGTGGTTAATCCGGGACTGACTCTCATAGTCCAATGGGACGGCATTCCTACAAAAAAAAACATTTTTTTTTGCTTTTAAACCGTCCCTGTATTCTGGCGAACCAAACAAAAATAGAATTATTAAAAGCGGGCTAGCCGTTCTCAAGTTTTAGCGAGACTAACGAACAGCAATTGACTACTTTGCCATGTGTTTTAACTTCCCAGAATTTGATCCTTGTCAGCGACACTTTCGGATGGTGTAATAATACAGGGAACGTTTTTTTTTTTTCAAAATCAACCTTTTCGATACCAGGCTAGGAATACCGATTTTTTACCGATTCAAAAATCGAATGATGCAGTTTTAGTTTTCACCAAAATCGAGCTCGAGACTCCTGTCAGTTTTTTTCAATATTCCTCATAGTTTCGGATTTGGCCATCCACGACACTTTAAAAAATCACCCTGTATATCAGTGAATTTATATTTAGTAAACCTTAACCTATCAATACGAGAAAGTAGTGTTAGGTCACCATAGCATCTAGCACCACTTTTTACACCTTATAAACCTTATAATTGGCCGTATGGTGTCGGCTGGTGCCGTATGGTGCCGTAAAAGAATAATACCATGCCATCACTTCCCGTGGGTGTCGTAATAGGCGACAAAGGGAATGGGCAGCAGCGTTCTCTGTAAAAATCAACACCATACACTGCGATCGCCAACCCGCCTACCAAGCGTGGCGATTATGGCAAACCCCTCCATCTTGGGGGAGGCCTATGTCCAGCAGTGGACGTCTTTCGGCTGATATGATGATGATGAAAAACCTTATTATTCCAGGCAACTCAAACTCCCGAGCGGCGACGCATCGAATTGAACTGTACAAGTTTTTCCAGAAGATGGAGTTCCACACCATCGCCTTTGATTATAGAGGTAAGAATCTAATCTAATACCTTAAAACTAGCAATTCTTGTATATATGTACCTATAAACAACCAATCAATCAATCAATCAATCAAATCTTTTATTTGCATAATACAGGTTGATAAAGGTGTTACAAATAATGGTCGATAGATACACTGATAGATACACTGTATTATTACCTGATGGTGTGCAAATTATTAGGATTTTAAACTCACAATCAAAAATTTCAATGTTTGACTTTTTCATTGTCTGCCAAAAAGACGGATGAAAATAGATTGCATGTAGCGGAGATGAGAATGTTGAGATGGATGTGTGGAGTAACGAGAATGGATAAAGTGAGAAATGAGTACATTAGAGGTAGTTTAAAAGTGGCGCCAGTGACGGAAAAGTTAAAAGGGAATCGCTTGTCTTGGTATGGTCATGTGAAGAGGAGGGATGAAACGCATGTAATTAGAAGAGTTATGAACATGAATGTGGATGGATGGAGAGGGAGAGGAAGGCCAAAAAAAAGATGGATGGATTGTGTGAGGAGCGATATGAAAGAAAAGGGACTTAGTGATAGAGTGACGACTGATAGAACAGAATGGAAGTAAAAAAAACGTGTTGCGCCGACCCCAAGTAACATGGGATGAGGGCAGGAAGATGATGATAATGAATCAAAAATTTCAATGTTTCAACCTGTAACAAAATAAACGCAATACCTCTTAAGGGGTCATTGAACTCATCATTATGAACAAATTTCACTATGGGACCAACACTGAAATCGGAAAAAAAACTCGACTTTACGTGCGCATAACTCGACAAAATGTACTGAAAAGCTGATTTTTTTTTCGCGATTTCGTGATTGTCCCATAGTAAAAGTTGTTCTTAATTATGCGTACAATGCCCCCTTAAGAGGTATTGCGTTTATTCTGTTACATCTACACTAATACTATAAAGAGGAAAGATTTGTTTGTATGTTTGAAATGAATAGGCTCCGAAACTACTGGACCGATTTGAAAAATTCTTTCAGCAATGGATAGCTACATTATCAGGGAGTAACATAGGCTATGTTTTATCCCCGTACTCCCACGGGAACGGGAACTACGCGGGTGAAACCGCGTGACGTCCACTAGTGTTGTATATAATATCTAAGTCTCGGAAACGGCTCCAACGATTTTCATGAAATTGAGTATGCAGGGGGTTTCGGGAGCGATAAATAGATCTAGCTAGGTTTCATTTCTAGAAAACGTCGTAAAAGAAACCGAGAAAAGCTTGGTCATCCAGGTACTTCTTCTGATCGTGTGGGCAGTAAGGTCTAACGACCCAATACACCCTAGTGTCAGAGTTTCTAAACCGCCTCAAGGGCCTCTGACATGGTTTATTTGACGACCGCCATTTGCCGGCCGGGACCACTGGCTTATACGTGCCTTCCGAAGCACAGAATCATCTTTTTATCAGACAATCAGGTGATTCAAGCCTGCAACGTCCTAACCAAACTGGAAACAACTTCACAAAGTATGTTTCCCGTGGGAATGCAACCCACGACCACCGGGTTACAAGGCAAACGCCTAAACCACTCGACCACGAAGGCAGTTCCAGGTACTGCATCCTAATATAGCTAAACATCGACAAATTGTTGTCTCTTTGGTAAACTCCAAGGCGGAACTTTTGCGACTCGTTGATCGACCAGGGCGGAAAGTCTCAACATACTTACCGATCGCCTAGCGACCGAATTCGTTCAAGTCACCCGTACACAGTCAATCTCGAACGCATTCCACGGTCAAAATCAATGGTATTATCCGTGGATCGCGTTCGAAATTTAGCCTTAAGACTTAAATTCGGTCGCTACGTGATCGTTATCTATGTCGAGACTGCAGGCCCAGGTCTGAGCACCGTAGTTTAGGATGGGCATAATACACAAATTGTGTAATTAATCATTTATCTTGGTTTTGTTTGTGTGCTTGTTATATCGCCAATTGCGGAACCCTAAATTCCTTAAGACAGTGACTAACACCGCATCGCGCAGCTGCACTCTGCACCGTGAGATTCGCCTCCTCAGCAATCCGATGGCGTGGCAACGAAGATCGTGCAAAAGCAGTGGTTCATATAAATATGAACTAGTGGACTTCACGCGGTTTCACCCGCGTAGTTCCCGTTCCCGTAGGAGTGCGGGGATAATATATAGCCTATGTTACTCCCTGATAATGTAGCTATCCATTGCTGAAAGAATTTTTCAAATCGGTCCAGTAGTTTCGGAGCCTATTCAATTCAAACAAACAAATCTTTCTTCTTTACAATATTAGTGTAGATTTACATTTTGCCGTATGGTGTCGGCCGGTGCCGTATGGTGCCGTAAAAGAATAATACCATCCCATCACTTCCCGTGGGTGTCGTAAGAGGCAACTAAGGGATTCACCAGAGAATGGGCAGCAGCGTTCTCTGTAAAACGCAACACCATACACTGCGATCGCCAACCCGCCCGCCAAGCGTGGCGATTATGGCAAACGGGCCTTTGGGGGAGGCTTATGTCCAGCAGTGGACGTCTTTCGGCTGTTATGATGATGATGAATTTACATTAATATAGTTGATTAAGTAAATTATATCGGTTTTATTTGCATCCTCGACTGCAGCCGAACGTAATCAGCTAATTGAGTAAGAACTATTATCAACTGCTTTTATATTTATTTCCAGGTTACGGCGACTCCACATACCTGCTACCCACTGAATCAGGTGTGGTAGAAGACGCGTTGGTAGTGTACGAGTGGTTGTACTCGACTCTCAACGGGAACGGGAATATATTCGTGTGGGGACACTCTTTAGGTCAGTTTACAAACCAATATACGCAAACTGGAAATTGAATGAGTACCTTAAAATAGCTGGTAGTAGAGCCAATTTCCAATGGCACTGATTTAAAGCGGCAGTTGTGTATTGTAGAATTGGTAAGTTAAACATTGTAAAATGCATGTTTATTAATAAGTTCAGCAGTAAAAACTGAGCAAAATAAAAATGATTCGTCAGAAATATTTTAATGGGCAATTAAATATTGAGCAGAAATGTGACTGATTGGGCAGTTATTAGTAGTCAGTTAACAAATCGAAATTCAAACAACTACCAATTCCAATCTCGACGACGTTGTAAATGCCAGTATCCTTTTTTTTAACGGGGGGAAATTCTCGTGGATGTCCTCCGCCCTGGGGCGGGCAGAGGGTTCTATCAGGCTCTCTCTGACTAAAACCACCCCGGTGTTCCATCCCTCACCTGCGCCGGGGATCGCGGGAACTTGCGACTTCCGTAATCTCCGGCTGGTCGGCCCGCCTGTGCGGGCTACCTCAGGTCAGCGGGGGAAGTGAGGTGTAATACTCCCCCGCGACGTCAAAGAGGGGCGCACGGGAACACCACGCGCCGCCACCTCGGGTCGGGATGAATGGGGGGCGATGGACATCCCCCGCAACGCGCGTCCTCACGCCACCGATGCAGTGACGCGAGGACTTTTGTCTCCAGATCTCAGAGCGGAGATAAATGCCAGTATCCTTGACCAAGTTAGATACACGATACGTCTTGGTTAGATTGATTGTTAGGTTTCTAAGGTACGTACTACACGTAAAAACTCAAAGATATACAGGGCAGGGACCAGGACATGCTTCATGCGACATGCAGGCATGCAGGCCAGCGCGGGCAGCGCGGCGCGTTTAAATGCTTAGATTTATATGGAACTGGCCACTCGTGCGGCGGCGTAAGAGTTGTGCGCGTTAGTCGAGCGGTGCTCGCGCGTCTCCAGTGGCGTTGGGTTGTGCATTTAATTTTAGCTTTTTAACGACCGACGTTTCAAAATGCGTTTCAGAATTTGTATCAAAAACTTGTTTTTGTCGCTGTTTAGACATTGTTTTCGAGAACAAGACACTAATTTCAAATAACACAACACTGCGCCGCTCTAGCGCCGCGCAATCTGCCCGCTGGCTTCGTGACTGGGCCTGCGACGCCGCGCCGCTGCCCGCGCCGCCTCCGCCGGCGCTCCTTGCCCGCTGACTTCGTGCCCGCGGCCTTAAGCTTCTTTACTAACTCTTTAAATGTCTTTACAGGTACAGCAATATCCTCACACTTCCTAGGCAATCTAAAAGAATTATCAGTGAGTCTACTAGAACGCTCTGACCCCCTCCCGCAACCCAGGGGACTGATCCTTGAAGCACCCTTCAACAACTTGGCTGATGAGGTGGCGAAGCATCCTCTATCAAAGGTAAGGGTTATCAGTAACCTGCAGGACTTATCAGTAAGTCTACTAGACCGCTCTGACCTCCTCCCGCAACCCAGGAGACTGATCCTTGAAGCACCCTTCAATAACTTGGCTGATGAGGTGGCCAAGCATCCTCTATCAAAGGTAAGGGTTATCAGTAATCTGCAGGACTTATCAGTGAGTCTACTAGACCGCTCTGACCTCCTCCCGCAACCCAGGAGACTGATCCTTGAAGCACCCTTCAATAACTTGGCTGATGAGGTGGCGAAGCATCCTCTATCAAAGGTAAGGGTTATCAGTAATCTGCAGGACTTATCAGTGAGTCTACTAGACCGCTCTGACCCCCTCCCGCAACCCAGGAGACTGATCCTTGAAGCACCCTTCAATAACTTGGCTGATGAGGTGGCCAAGCATCCTCTGTCAAAGGTAACGGTTATCAGTAATCTGCAGGACTTATCAGTGAGTCTACTAGACCGCTCTGACCCCCTCCCGCAACCCAGGAGACTGTTCCTTGAAGCACCCTTCAACAACTTGGCTGATGAGGTGGCCAAGCATCCTCTGTCGAAGGTAAAGGTTATCAGTAATCTGCAGGACTTATCAGTGAGTCTACTAGACCGCTCTGACCCCCTCCCGCATCCCAGGAGACTGATCCTTGAAGCACCCTTCAATAACTTGGCTGATGAGGTGGCCAAGCATGCCTGGCTCTGTTAAAGGTAAGGGTTATCAGTAATCTGCAGCAGAGCTATTCTTTAAAAGAAAATTTTGCGGCTGTAAGCTGCGACAAGCTCCGTCCGAGCGTGTGGCGCTGATTCAAACTGTATTCACTAGCGTGGCTGTGGTCGTCGACAAACACATTCTTCTAATTAATTAATGAATGCTTTATACTCAACCGAGCTGCCAATTTTTATATACTTAAAAAAAAAAAACTGGCTAAGTGCGAGTCGGACTCGCGTGCAAAGGGTTCCGAACGAATTTTTTTTTTAATATATTGTTTTAACACTATAGACTTCTTATATATATCTATAGATTTCTTCGGTTTTCCTGTAATCTATAGGTAAAGATCTATTACCTCCATTTTATAAATTGTAAGGCTCAGTAGTTTCGGAGATACAGGGGGAATGGTAATTTTTCGTCTAATTTCTTGAATAACTTCAAAACCGTTTATTTTAAAATTATGAAAAAAAATATAATTAAAACCCTCACAGTACAGTAGCCCTTTCATTTGATATGTCACACAATATTGCTCAATTTTTTTTTTAATTTTCTAATTTTACCCCCAAAAGTGACACCCATACTAAAAATTTAATGATTTACGTAACGCGTCCCTGTTTGGGTCACAGAAGTCCATAAGTGTACCAAATTTCAACAGAATCGGTCCAGTGGATTCGGAGAAAACTGGCTGTGACAGACGGACAGACAGACACCCGAGTGATCCTATAAGGGTTCCGTTTTTTGTTCGGAACCCTAAAAAGTAAAATGTAAGAGTCGAACGCGCGATTTATGTAGCTTTTGGATTTGACAGTTCGAAGCGAGGTTGTGTGCGAGGCTGTAAGCGTTTTCGTCGCTGTTTTTTCGTAGAGAATACCAAAATGTATGAAGAACTGTCAATAGTGTCAATTTGTTCGCTATTGGGTAGTTTTAACTCACGGCCGTCACAGCCTTGAGCGCTAGTGTAGCTTTACGCGACTTAGTGAATACGAAACTTAGTTTCACCGCTGCGGCAGCGCTGTACACAAAGCAGAATCTTTAGAGAATAGCATAGCAGGACTTATCAGTGAGTCTACTAGCCCGCTCTGGCCCCTCCCGCAACCCAGGGGACTGATCCTTGAAGCACCCTTCAACAACTTGGTTAATCATTAAATAAAGTGGTACTTTTATAGGGCTACTTTGGCTAAAAAAAATAAAAAAATTGTTTGAATGTGAGTACTATGTCCCCTTACTAGTAAACTTATTAATTTTACCTCTGCTGGCATTTCTTTATTGTAATTATTAGTAGTACATAAGTGCTATTTTGGGAGCATCGTCCTTACATATAATCAATTGATTAATGTATGCAAATATTGTAAAGCTTATTTTTGAAAAGAGTAACTATGGAGTTTCTTGTCCGTTCTTCTCTATAAGAATCTACCTTTTGCGAACGGACGACTAGAGTCACTATATTTTATTTTCTTTTGACGTTCAAAACTGCCTTTATTGGTCTAGTTGAATAAAACTACCATTACAGCTGGAAGACGTGAGTCTCGAACTTAGACGAACCATGGTATTACAAAAAAGAAAAAAAAAAAAAACTTTTTTCATAAAAATACAAACAACTTTCGGTGTTTTTTGTTTTGTTTCTTCGTTTTTTGACACCGACATTCGATTTTTTTTTAAATTTATTTATATGTTTTATTTAGAAGTCATTTTATTTAATAATTATTAAAGCTCTGGCGCATTCTCGAGGCGTTCCTAGGTACCATGAAGTCACTTGTTAAGATTTTTAATTTAAAGTTGAAAATGTAGGTCTTAATATATCGAACGTAATTTTTTCACTTTAGACCAACATTTTCATAACTTTCAACACAGTTACGAAGCTGCTAATTTTATGCATAAAAGTACAACTCATGAAGATTCAGTTGCAAAAGAAAAATCTCGACAGTCTTCTACTTTTATCATTAGGATTTTTTTAATTGGTCAGGTCGATAAACCTCAAAAATTAAAAAAAACATCCATAGCTCGAAAACTATGAAAAGTCGCGGAATATTCACGAGGGACCTAAAGTAGGTATCCCTATTTTTTTTTTCCAAAATAAATTAAAACCCGTGTTACTTTCTGATAATTTAGCTTTTTATTGGTGAAGAAATGGTTACAGTCCTTCGTTCGCGCGAGTTAAGTATTGCAATTTTCATAGGCATCTCTATTTTTTTTCGAAAATAAATTATAGTCTATGTTACTTCCTTCTTCTTCTTATCGTGTGGGCGTTAAGGTCTAACGACCCCACACACCCTATTGTCAAAGTCTTTAAACCGCCTCAAGGGCCTCTGACATGGTTTATTTGACGACCGCCATTTGGCAGCCGGGACCACCGGCTTATACGTGCCTTCCGAAGCACGGAATCATCTTTTTATCAGACAATCAGGTGATTCAAGCCTGCAATGTCCTAGCCAAACTGGAAAACAACTTTACAAAGTATGTTTCTTCCCGTGGGAATCGAACCCAGGACCACCGGGTCACAAGGCAGACGCCTAAACCACTCGACCACGGAGGCAGTTTGTTATTCCTGATTTGTTATGTTACTTCCTGATAATTGAGCTTTTTATTGGTGAAAACCTGGCTAAAATCGGAATACAAATCTTTCCTCTTTATAATATTAGTGTAGATACATTTTGGAAATAACAGGTAAGTAAATAGATTCCAATAATCAATCAATAATTAATAATCATTTTTATTTGTGTAACATAGGTGGTAAATACAGTTCTTAAATTAGTTCATAGTTCGCTATGTTATACCAAAAAACGTACAAATGTATTTGCATGCAAAATAAGATAAAAACAAAACAGTAAATATTAAGTACAACAATTATATCTTACTAGCTTCTGCCAGCGGCTTTGCCCGCGTGGTCCCTAGGGAACATATTCCCGGGATAAAAAGCCTACTTATGTGCTTTCTCAGGCTCTAGACTATCTGTGTACCAAATTTCATTTAAATCGGTTCAGTAGTTTTGGCGTGAAAGCGAGACAGACAGACAGAGTTACTGTCGCATTTATAATATTAGTAAGGATTACTACAAATCATATGACAAAATGAATTTAATGGTGATTTAATAGGTAATTGAACCACAGCCTATCTATTTTGTGAAAATCTCAACATAAATGTAGGTGAAGTGGGGTCCTGCCGGGGTTGCGGAATCTGTTTGAAAGAGTCACCGCGGCTCTGGAACGCAAAGGGCATTAGGAGGAACACGGATGGGTTTTAGTCAGTAAGAGTCTGACACTCCCTTCTGCTTCACCCAGAGCGGGAGGAGTCATTTGATGATTTCCCATCCTTAAAAAAAAAAAAGGTGAAGTGGGGTGAACAGCCCTGATTTAAACTTAGTGAGATATAAGGAGAAAAAGCACTTGTGTGAAATACACAAGGTTCTGAACTAACAATAATGGCAATAAAAGCCAGTGTTCGAGTAAGTATGTTGAAAACAATTGTACATCTTAATCATTGTATTTTACTTAATGGTGAGGAAAACAATACAGCACAAGCTAAAAACCACAACCTTATAGTAACAATAATCCTGTCTTCATATCATAAACTTTCAAACTCGATTCAACATAATAGTTAAACTTGATTGTTTCTGTCGTCGTCACTTCATTCTTGATGCCTCCAGCACTCATCACCGAATCAATCGCCATGATCCAGCGATCTCCCTGCCAATCGTAACATATACACCCTGTTAGAGACGCCTTATGAACAACTTCTACTTCTAAAACACCAGCGTATGCCGACAACACCGCTCTCACAGCGTCTCCTGGCTTCAACTCTACTTCCATGCCGCTAGCTGTACCAATAGTTTCAGTTTTTGATTTCTCTTCTTCCACACCCCATGTGTTAATAAATGAGAAGCTAGTCGTCCCATCGAAATTTACGACGTACAAGTTGAGTTCGTAATCGATATCTTCTGATACTTCCAATTCTTTTTCTTTAGCCCACTTCGTCGTCAAAGTGTTAGCGACGCTGTGTGATATTCCCGCGTTCATTTTTATGGTATGGTTCGACGAGTTCTCGAAACTTTGAGCCATCACTACGACCGGTTGCTTTGTCGACCTCTTCACTCTCGTTGATTTTATTGACAATACTCTCTTCACTTGCGTCAGATTGTGCATATTGAAATCTTTCTTCAGGTCAATATTATTAGGCCTGTGCCCGATGAACTTATCCAATGCTGTGAGCAGATACTGTTTTCCAATTTTGAATGTCTTGATGTCTTCATCTGTTATTAAATTAGTTTCGGCGCCATTGAATGATGCTTTCACTGCGTTGTCTATATTCAAATCGAGACTTATTCTGGCTGCCACTGTTTTGATAAAAAGCACTAACACCAGCAATTTGTAACCCATTTTAAACGACTTCAAAACAAGGAGGATGTTTTCAAATCGGTTGCACTTTTACTATCGCTGTAAGAAAGTGTGTATTGAACAAAGTTTCTTGAAACACTGGCTGTAATTTTGTGAGTGATTATTATTTATATAACGAAAAGATAAGTGAATAAATTGATGATTCGTTAACCTTTGCCTTTACTTTGCTTAGATCGTACTGTTATCTGAACTGATATTATTAAGAAAATGTTTTTTTGTTTGTGGGAGACAATTTTTGGGGGATTACCGCAATTTGTTTCATTGATAAGAAGCCGACTGACGACATTATTCAATCAATCATTTAATTTGAGTATCGATACGGGTACGTATTAAAATCCCGAAAGTTCATAATACCTATGATTGAAATACCGACGTCCAAAACACCGAAATTCAAAATACCGAAAGTTTTAAATGCCGATAGTCGTTATATCGAAACACAAAATACCGATGTTCAAATGCCCGAAAGAACGAAATCCTGAATGGACGAAGCTCGGGACCTTAGGGCACCCCGACACAGACAGGTTAGGAAGAGCGAACACAGACTCCGCCACACCCTTCGTGGTAATTTTTTTCGTAAACCCTAGAGCCCTAGTACTTCAGTAGTCTCCGAATACGCTTTTTAGGTAACTTTTAAGTGTTTTGAGGTAAGGTTTACAAAAACTCGTTTTTCTCGGAAACGGTGGCAATTTCGGGATTTTAAACTTTCGGGCAAATGAACTTTCGGGATTTTAAACTTTCGACCAAACAACCACTCGGCGTTTGAATTATCGGGATTTCGTTCATCGGTATTTTAAAATTCGGTCTTTTAAAATTCGGGATTTTGATACGTACCCATCGATACTCATACCGTCTTATTACAAAACACGATCTAAATTTAGTACTGGGATTAACACTAGGTTTAAACCATGACTGGATATGTTGGATAGTCTCGGTGATCTTACAGACATCGTCATCGTGTGAATCCTTTTGAATTGAGTGACGTAGATTTTAAATATAATTATAGATTCACAAAACGTTTTGGAGATCTTTTACGTGAGAATTTATCCGAAACAAACCACGTAACAGTAATATTAAGAAGTATGAATAAAAATAAGAAGATTATTTATTTATTAAAAAGGACGCAACATGGTGTGCGTAGTCCCAGCGGAAAAGTGTCGTTTTTCTTAATATCAGTTTAGCAGATACTTAGTGTATGACGTCCTGTAATTGTGTATGGTTAGTACGAATTTGTACATCCAACCATTGGGGAGTTAACAAATACAGTTCCGCTGGGATGAAGTCATCCTAGCGGAACTCTTTTTTCCTATGGACACAAGAAAAAAAATATATACAATAATTACAACTCTGCACTAAACCGTTTTATATGATTTTCATCAAATAGCCAAAGATCAGCGCAGCGGAAACTTGAATATCTCCGCAGTTTAGTTAATTACTTGGGACATATTATTGCGAATTTTTTATTCAGACACTTGACATTAAATGAATTTGTTAAGGACTGTGATATTTTTTTTTTTTACTTTTGTTTGTTTTTTTTTTATCATTATAATCTATTCTATTTGCATTGTTGACATTTTCTATTTATTTAATTATTCTACCTATCGATTTGCATGCCGTAGGGTAAAATGTAGCTGATCTATGTGTTTGTGTAAGTTATCTTATATTGTACCTACATTTTGAGCAAATAAACATCTGATTCTGATTCAAATTTCATTTTAACATACACATTTACACACACATACACACTAATTATTGCATGTATTTTTTTTCTTGTACGTCCATAGGAAAAAAAAGTGTTTTTGTTGAATAACTCGGCAATGGTTGGATGCAAAAATTCGTACTTACCATACACAATTACAGGACGTCATACACTAAATATCTGCTAAACTGAAATTAAGAAAAACGAAACTTTTCCGCTGGAACTACGCACACCGCAACATGACTAAGAGGTGCGCCGCCGTCGTCGCTCCACTTCACGCTAGAAGTGTTAAAGAATATGACAACTCTATTATAAAAAGTCAATCTTCAAACTAAATCTTATTATTTGTTGTTATAGCGGCAATGGAAATACACAATCTGCGAAAATTTCAACTGTCTACCTATTACGGTTATTGAGATACAGCCCGCTGACAGACGGACGGACTGACTGCTTGCTACCATAGACGGGATGCTGTTGTGGTGTGTGTGTGTTGGTGTTATGGTGGGTGTTGTTGAATTGCAATCGTTGTTAGAACTTGGATGAGGCTGGCTCATGAACGAAAAATAAAAGAGAGGCCTGGCTCAGCAGTCGGACTGTGGGTGATCATGATGATAGTCATCATCATCATCATCATCATATCAGCCGAAAGACGTCCACTGCTGGACATAGGCCTCCTCCAAGCGTCGCCACAATGACCTGATCCTGTGCGTCTCGCATCCATCGGCTACCCGCGACCTTCACCAGGTCATCGGTCCACCTTGTGGGAGGCCTTCCAACGTTACGTCTTCCGGTACGCGGTCGCCACTCCAGAACTGTTTCGGCCCCATCGATCATCTGTTCTGCGAGCAATGTGCCCTGCCCACTGCCACTTTAGTTTGGCGATCCTTCGGGCTATGTCGGTAACCTGGGTTCTCTTGCGGATATCATCATTCCTGATTCGATCACGCAAGGAAACTCCAAGCATTGCCTTCTCCATTGCCCTTTGAGTGACTTTGAGCCTTCTGATGAGGCCCATTGTAAGCGACCACGTATCAGTTCCGTATGTCATCACTGGCAACACGCACTGATCATAGACTTTCGTCTTGAGACACTGTGGTATGTGGGACGAGAAGATACCGCGCAACTTCCCGAACGCTGCCCAGCCGAGTCGGATTCGACGGTTGACCTCTTATTGATGATGATAGTATGCTAAACTATTGATTAGTGCTACAGGGCAAAAATACGGTTTTTGTGGGAAAGGCCAACGGAGTGAGTCCTACTGTAAATAGCTAGTCATTGTATAAGTTCGCCGGGTTATCAGCCATCTTCGGAATAACCGAAAAATGGCAAATAATGTAATACTAATACTAATCATCAGTACATATCTGTCTTCTTCTAATACATAAAAATCTCGTGTCACGGTTTTTGTTATCGAACTCCTCCGAAACGGCTTGACCGATTTTTGTTTTTTTTTTGTTTATGTTTGCTAGGTCTGTGAATATACTTAAACAACTCTTAACAGAATAAACGCGATACCTCTTAAGGGGTCAATGAACTCATCATTATGAACAACTTTCACAAGGGGACCAACACAGAAATCGCGAAAAAAAAATCGACTCCCCCATACATTTATGTGCGCATAACTCAACGAAATGTACTGAACAGCTGATTTTTTTTCGCGATTTTGGGATTGGTCTCATAGTAAAAGTTTTTCTATAATGATGAGTACAATGACCCCTTAAAAGGTATTGCGTTTATTCTTTTACACGTTGTATAGCAAAACAACGTTTGCCGGATCAGCTAGTCTAATCTTCTAATATATTATAATCTCGTGTCACGGTGTTTGTTATCGAACCCCTCCGAAACGGCTTGACCGATTTTCATGAAATTTTGTGTTTATATTCGATAGGTATGAGAATAGGTGGTAGGCTTTTTTTTATTTGGCAAAACAACGTTTGGCTTGTCAGCTAGTCTAATATATAAAAATCTCGTGTCACAGTGTTTGTTATCGCACTCTTTCGCAACGGCTTGACCGATTTTTATGATATTTTTTTTGTGAATATTTGCTAGGTCTGAGAATATATTTATATAGCAAAACAACGTTTGCCGGATCAACTAGTCACTACATAGTATAAAACAAAGTCGCTTTCTCTGTCCCTATATCCCTATGTATGCTTAAATCTTTAAAACTACGCAACGGATTTTGATGCGGTTTTTTTGATAGATAGAGTGATTGAAGAGGAAGGTTTATATGTATAATAACATCCATTAAATAGTGGATAAATACTGTTATTTTGAGGTTTCTAAGATGATGTCGTAAATAATTACATTTTATGACGCAGACGAAGTTGCGCGGGTCAGCTAGTAATATATAAAACTCTTCCATTACAGAGTAACTGACAGACAACGCACAGCCGAAACTACTGGTTGTAGAAAGCTGAAATTTGGCATGTAGGTTCCTGGGGGAGCGTAGGGGAGCACTTCCCAAAATTCTGGCTGGATTTCCCGAAATTCCCACGGGAACGGGAAAAAACGAGATATGCGCATAATACGTCCCAGGCAAATGCTAGTAAATAAATTATAGATTGTTGGTTTTGACGGTCTCAGCGTAAAGTTTAGCTGAAAACCAGCGACAGGCAACTTTAAAAAAACAAACCTTTAGTTCATAAAAACTTTTACAGTAAGATGTGTATAAATAGCCACAAAAAGATAATATATTAGCTGACCTGTGCCCACTTGGTTGGACGGTATTTTTATACTTGTTTTTTTATTAAAAAGTATCATATGTTACTTCTAATACCTCCAAGAACATGTGTACAAAGTTTCATGATGATCAGTTAAGTAGTTTTCGCGTGATAGCGTAACAAACTTACATTCACATTTATATTAGTAGGGATAGTAAAAATCTTATATAAAGGTAATTAGTGCCTTAATTAAAACTAGTGTATGGCTAAAATGAACTACAGGTATATATTTAATATATATATTTAACCAGGAACTCAAAATATATATAGCGACCTGCCCGATCTAGGCTAAACCTGTGTTTCAGGCCATCACTTCATCACAATATAAATTGGTCAGTTATATATGTTAACTAGATCAATATAATAATAAATCTTAATCGACTTTAAAAATAAGCAAACTTTACAAAGATTAGTAGGTAATCTAAAAAATTAACAAAAATAAATAATTACGAAGAAATATGAAACAATAATCATCATACTAAAATTTCTTTGCCGTATGGTGTCGGTGTCGTATGTTGTCGTAAAAGAATAATACCATCCCATCACTTCCCGTGGGTGTCGTAAGAGGTGACTAAGGGACTCGCCGGAGAATGGGCAGAAGCGTTCTCTGTAAAAATCAACACCATACACTGCGATCGCCAACCCGCCTACCAAGCGTGGCGATTATAGCAAACCCCCCCCTTTTGGGGGAGGCCTATGTCCAGCAGTGGACGTCTTTCGGCTGATATGATATGATGATGACTAAAATTTCTAGCAATTTTTCTGTGTCAATGTAATTCGAGTTTCGAAAAATATTCTGCAAGCGTTGTACTACATTTTTTATATTTTAAACCATATAATATGTTAAAACCCGTCAGGCCCCGCAAATCATTTGCAAAATTTTCAAACGCTCGGTTATCATTCTTAATATTTAATTTGCGCCGGTCTCAAATAAAACAATAGTTATTTGAGCAACAAGAGAGCAAAGTCGTTTTTTGCTGCGAGTGCTGATTTTGAATCCTGAGCAAGCGAAGGATTCAACGGTTGCCTATAGCCTTCCTCGATAAATGGGCTATCTAACACTGAAAGAATTTTTCAAATCGGACCAGTAGTTCCTGAGATTAGCGCGTTCAAGCAAACAAACAAACTCTTCGCCAGTTTTTTTAACACTACTCTATACCACACATTATATTAGTAAGGAAACAAGAGATGTCTGGGCAGCTCTGGGATCTTTAGTCCATTTAGTATGTTTCTATTCTTTCCGAAAGCATTTTGATTTTTTACAATTTTCAGAAGTGTCAGTGATTTCAATTTAGTTTCAGTCGAATATATGCATTATTTAGAACACAGAAAGTAAATTCACCTGTCTGTTCTTAGGCGAACGATGTATGGACGCATAACAATATCCTTTGGTACAGTTGTTTTATCTCACGAGTGCGGGCGAGCCATAGTTGCGTAGGTAAATGTACGTGCACATTGTCTTAGTGTGCGTAAGCTTAACTGTTTGCTCCCAAGCTTACGCACACTAAGACAATGTGCACGTACATTTACCTACACAACTATGGCTCGCCCGCGCTCGTGCGATAAAACAACTGTATTGCAGCCCGACGCAGGATAAACGGTCGCGACCCTTATGGAGCCAAAAGATGTCATTGGCATTTGATAGCCAAACTCTTATATCTCATGGGACATAGTATACATCCTTGTTATTCAGTTGTGAAATATCTTTTAAATCGGTCCAATATTGGAGGAGGAAATAGGCGAGAGCCGAACCTCGAGTTATGACTTTTTACATACAAAGTCTATCCGCCTGCATTTCCTGTTAATGCTCCGCTTCTATTGGTCGTAACGTGATGTTATATAGCCTTCCTCGATAAATGGTCTATCCAACACTAAAATACTTTTTCAATTCGAACCAGAAGTTCCTGAGATTAGCGCGTTCAACCAAACAAACATACTCTTCAGCTTTATAATCTTAATCTTAATATGTATAAATCACGTGTCACGTTGTTTGTCCGCGATGGACTCCTAAACTACTTAACCGATTTTGATGAAACTTTGTAACCATCTGTTATTTGATCCAACTTAAAAGATAGGATAGTTTTTTGGAACGGGAAAAAACGGGATATGCGCGTACGAAGCCGCGGGCAAAAGCTAGTAGTATATATGTTATGGATCTTAGTTACCTAAAATAAGTGTTTTTTTATTATCTTCTTCTTCTTATCGTGTGGGCAGTAAGGTCTAACGACCCCAGACATCCTAGTGTCAGAGTTTCTAAACCGCCTCAAGGGCCTCTGACATGGTTTATTTGACGACCGCCATTTGGCGGCCGGGACCACCGGCTTATACGTACCTTCCGAAGCACGAAATCATCTTTTTATCAGACAATCAGGTGATTCAAGCCTGCAAAGTCCTAGCCAAACTGGAAACAACTTTACAAAGTATGCTTCCCGTGGAAATCGGACCCACGACCACCGGGTCACAAGGCAAACGCCTAAACCACAATTAATTAATTCAATCAATTTTCTTATTCACAGCTAGTAACGTGGTTACCATACTTCGATTGGACATTCGTAGAGCCGTTTCGCTCAAACGGAGAACAAACTTTCAAGTCGGATGAGTACCTTGCCAAGGAGAAGTCCCTGCCGATACTCATTCTGCACGCTAAGGATGATGTTATTGTGCCTTTCGTGGTTGGACTCAAGGTAAGTGCCATCTATACTAGTGTTATAAATGAGAAATTAATTCTGTCTCTTCACGCCTTCACCGCTGAACAAATTTTGATGTTGATTGGACATACTTTTTATCCCGGGATGTTTTAACTGACTTCCAAAACGGAGAAGGTTCTCAATTCAGTTGGTATTTTTTTATGTATGTACACCGATTACTCCGAGGTTTCAGATTTCTGTCATTCTTTTTTAGTTCGATGCGGTATACTTGCTATTTGGTCCCGTAAAAATTTAGTTCAGTTTGGCTCAGTAGTTTTTATTTTGTGAGCAATTATTTTTTGCGTATTCGGACGATGACGTCGTCCAAGTATTTAGTTACGGAGTATCACTGCTAAAAAGTTAAAAAAATAAAAAAAAACAAAACCAGAAACACTGCCTTCCGAAATTAAAGTTATAATTATAATAAGGAAATAGATTATATTTTTTGTAAAAAAGTTATTTTTTGTGTCTTTTTCAGCTATACAGATCTGTGAAACAATCCCGAGCACCAGACGACGCGACCGTCAAGCTACACGTCTACGACAAGCAGCTCGACCTGGGACACAAGTGGATCTGCCACGCTACCGACCTGGCTGACGTTATAGGGTAAGCAAAGTGGTCCAATCGTCAATGAGGCAGAATAGAGTACTCCGTTATGCGGCGACCGTCAAGCTACACGTCTACGACAAGCAGCTCGACCTGGGACACAAGTGGATCTGCCACGCTACCGACCTGGCCGACGTTATAGGGTAAGCAAAGTAGTTCAATCGTCAATGAGGCAGAATAGAGTACTCCGTTATGCGGCGACCGTCAAGCTACACGTCTACGACAAGCAGCTCGACCTGGGACACAAGTGGATCTGCCACGCTACCGACCTGGCCGACGTTATAGGGTAAGCAAAGTGGTCCAATCGTCAATGAGGCAGAATAGAGTACTCCGTTATCCAGCAACCGTCAAGCTACACGTCTACAACAAGAAGCTCGACCTGGGACACAAGTGGATCTGCCAGGCTACCGACCTGGCCGACGTTATAGGGTAAGCAAAGTGGTCCAGTCGTCAATGAGGCAGAGTAGAGTACTCCGTTATCCGACGACCGTCAAGCTACATGTCTACGACAAGAAGCTCGACCTGGGACACACGTGGATCTGCCACGCTACCGACCTGGCCGACGTTATAGGGTAAGCAAAATGGTCCAATCGTCAATGAGGCAGAATAGAGTACTCCGTTATCCGACGACCGTCAAGCTACACGTCTACGACAAGAAGCTCGACCTGGGACACAAGTGGATCTGCCACGCTACCGACCTGGCCGACGTTATAGGGTAAGCAAAGTGGTCCAATCGTCAATGAGGTCGAGTAGAGTACTCCGTTATCCGAGGACCGTCAAACTACACGTCTACGACAAGAAGCTCGACCTGGGACACAAGTGGATCTGCCACGCTACCGACCTGGCCGACGTTATAGGGTAAGCAAAGTGGTCCAATCGTCAATGAGGCAGAGTAGAGTACTCCGTTATCCAGCAACCGTCAAGCTACACGTCTACGACAAGAAGCTCGACCTGGGACACAAGTGGATCTGCCACGCTACCGACCTGGCCGACGTTATAGGGTAAGCAAAGTGGTCCAATCGTCAATGAGGTCGAGTAGAGTACTCCGTTATCCGAGGACCGTCAAACTACACGTCTACGACAAGAAGCTCGACCTGGGACACAAGTGGATCTGCCACGCTACCGACCTGGCCGACGTTATAGGGTAAGCAAAGTGGTCCAATCGTCAATGAGGCAGAGTAGAGTACTCCGTTATCCAGCAACCGTCAAGCTACACGTCTACGACAAGAAGCTCGACCTGGGACACAAGTGGATCTGCCACGCTACCTACCTGGCCGACGTTATAGGGTAAGCAAAGTGGTCCAATCGTCAATGAGGCAAGTAGAGTACTCCGTTATCCGACGACCGTCAAGCTACACGTCTACGACAAGAAGCTCGACCTGAGACTGGGAACACAAGTGGATCTGCCACGCTACCGACCTGGCCGACGTTATAGGGTAAGCAAAGTAGTCCAATCGTCAGTACCTCATTGAGTAGAGTACTCTGTTATCCGACGACCGTCAAGCTACACGTCTACGACAAGAAGCTCGACCTGGGACTGGGACACAAGTGGATCTGCTACGCTACCGACCTGGCCGACGTTATAGGGTAAGCAAAGTAGTTCAATCGTCAATGAGGCAGAGTAGAGTACTCCGTTATCCAGCAAGCGTCAAGCTACACGTCTACGACAAGAAGCTCGACCTGGGACACAAGTGGATTTGCCACGCTACCGACCTGGCCGACGTTATAGGGTAAGCAAAGTGGTCCAATCGTCAGAGGCAGAATAGAGTACTCCGTTATCCGATTACCGTCAAGCTACACGCCTACGACAAAAAGCTTGAGCTGGGGCACACGTGGTTCTGCCACGCTACCGACCAGGCCGACGTTATAGGGTAAGCAAAGTGGTCCAATCGTCAATGAGGCATGTTCTGGACACACTTTTTTCTTGTTAGTGTTGTGACTAGGCGAGATCGAAGTTAAGAAATGGCTTATTAATAGTCTAATCATAAGTCTGACATCGTCTTGAAATGTAAATGGGACCATTTCGGAATAAACCTATTTCGAACAAAAAAAAAATAATTTTGCAAATCCGTCCATTTATGACGGAGTATTGCCCGATGATGGTGGATGTGTGAAATAACATACTTAAAATATAAATATATACTAGTGGACGTCACGCGGTTTCACCCGCGTAGGTCCCGTTCCCGTGGGAGTACGGGGATAATATATAGCCTATGTTACTCCCTGATAATGTAGCTATCCAATGCTAAAAGAATTTTTCAAATCGGTCCAGTAGTTTCGGAGCCTATTCAATTCAAACAAACAAATCTTTCTTTTCTATATATATAATAATAATAATAATAAACAGCCGAATTTACAATCTCCTCTTTTTTAATTTTTTTAAAGTAGGTTTAAAAAAACAATTGCGATCTATGTTATTTAATACCCATTTCTTCTTTGGTTACAGGGATTTCGTCAACCAACACGTGCAAGAAAACAAATAGGTAACGCATCGCTCTCCGATCAACGATCGACTCGCCTACCCCGATAGGAGCCATTATGATATTACTTAATATTAATTTAGTAGGACTACTGAGCAAGTGCTAACCAAGGTTCCTAGTAGGTACTGTTAATAGAACAATCTAGAATACATGGACTTGATATTATACAACCAAAAATAACATAATAAACGCAATACCTCTTAAGGGGTCATTGTACTCATCATTATGAACAACTTTCACTATCCAACACTGAAATCGCGAAAAAAAATCGACTTCCCCATACATTTCTGTGCGCATAATTCGACAAAATGTACTGAACAGCTGTTTTTTTTGCGATTTCGTGATTGGTCCTATAGTAAAAGTTGTTCATAATGATAAGTACAATGACCCCTTAAAGTATTGTGTAAGTACAATGTATAACAGAATTAACGAAAATCCTGAAATGTTGTCATCTTTGTGACCAACTTTTACTATGGGAACAAGTGCCCCAAACATAGGGACAAATTTTAACACAGTTATACGTCTAGCCAAAGATATCCAACCAAAAAAAAAAACACTGATAAATGTGATTTTATTTTGACCTAAAATCATAAATTTTTAGCTAATATTTTTAGTTTATTTTCGTTAGCTGATTATTTTTTTTGCAAGTATCTAATGCGTTTTTCGTATTTATTATTGACGTAATAACGTCTTATAAATCGCTGAACGCCGGCTGCGCGCACGAAAAAGTATCACGTTCCGCCTGAGCCGAGCGTGCAAGCGAGAGCGCGGAACAAGCGATAGAGAGGCACGATCGGCCTAAGCGTTCGGCTTGTTTGTTAAGAATTGAATTGTTTTCCTGTGACGTTATCACGTAAAATTATCGTCCATAACTTTACAGACAACCGATCTTTCTCCGATGTCCTTATTGTGGTGATCTAAATAATTTCTAGAAGTTTGTCCATCTATTTTAATGGGAATTTATAAACTTAGCGTCGCGGGCGCGCGGCTGTACTGTACAGCTGATGTTTAGGGTTCCGTACCCAAAGGCTAACCTACGGAACCCTATTACTAAGCCTCCGCTGTCCATCCGTCCGTCTGTCTGTCAGCGGGCTGTATCTCAAGAGCCGTAATAGGTAGACAGTTGAAATTTTCACAGATTGTGTATTTCTATTGCCGCTATAACATCATCTGCCTAGCCTTTTCCCAACTATATTGGGGTCGGCTTCCAGTCAAACCGAAGTCAGCTAAATACCAGTATTTTACGTGGAGCGGCTGCCTACCAGACCTCCACAACCCATTAACTGGGTAACACGGTACTTCTTGGCAAGACTGAAGTCATATTTACTGCCTTCTGACTATCCGTAACGACTGCCAAAGATCTTCAAATGATAGCCGGGACCAACGGCTTAACGTGCTTTCCGAGGCACGGAGGAAACCGGTGTGCCAACTGTAACCCGGCGGGTGTGCTCGAACACACTCCTACCCGTGCTATAGTAAATTTAGAGGGTATATAAATTTAGGGAAATAAAATGTAATCAAACAAATAGGTACCACCCCCCAATTAAGGCACGGTGTTCCACCTGCAGCGATCCACGTCTCCGCTCCGTGGCGCTACAGTGGAAACATGTGCATGAAAAAAGTATACAAAACTCAGGGTCGTTTGTGAAGATCCGTGAGATGAACCGCTAGCAACTGGTAGCTCAATCGTAACAACCAATAATCCAGTTAAGCTGGTTGTAGAAAATAATCTCAGTAAACTCTAACTTTAGAGTTACTAGCAACAATAGCATTTAGCAACCGTTCAACGCTTTGTATGAACGTGAACATAATAAATAAATCTCTTTCTCAATAGTTGAATAACGTGGTTAGACAGACCGTTAAACCATAATGAACTAGCAGAGCTAGTCAAATATATTGTGATCATAGATTCCCTAGTTTCCTAGTTAACTCTAGTTAGCGGAACAAATTCCCTTGGCAACGGGAAACGCCATAAAGCGTTGACCCCTCACGAAGAGAGACCTACGGGATACTGGATACAGGGGGGCTACTCTCTAACGAAATCCGTAGTTTCGGGCTTAGTTGCGGGCGGGCATTTTCTACTTCGTATCACCTAACCACTGAGAACTAATGATAATACGATTTGATAGTTACTGTGAAATCGTGTTGTCATTCATTCTCAGTTCGGGTTCGGGACTAATCTTAAGTCTGTAGGTGATACGGAGTAGAATACGCCCGCAACTAAGCCCGAAACTACGGATTTCGTTAGAGAGTAGCGCCCCAGGTCCGGAGCAATTAAACGAACGACGTCGGTACCTGGTTACGTCTCCCCGGTAACGGTGTGTTAAGATGGTATGTTCACCCATCCACAGACCAACCTTGGCAAGCGTTGCTTAACCTTTAAGATCAACCTATTCGGCTGTTATAATTTAGCCACGAGCTCCTCCACCTATTGCTGCTATAATAACAAATAATTAAGGTTTATGGTACGGAACCCTTCCGTGTGCGAGTCAGGCTCGCACTTGGCCGGTTTTTTTCGGTTTTGTTACCATAGTAAAAGTTATTCACAATGATGAAGACATTGACCCATTTACAGGTTAAGCGCTCATTCTGCTACCCGTTGTTTAGGCACACCTTGCTGATTTCGACAGCGGCGACACCATGACATTATTTCCTAGCATTAAATATGGCTGATATGCTGACAGTATCTGGACTATGGCACATGGAGTTGAAATTTGACTTGACTTTGTCTCTGTTATTTCTGACCTTGACTAGAGACAAGAGCAAACCCGTCTGAAATAAAAAATAAATAAAAGTAAATACGCTACTGCCTGAGCAAAAGGGATCTAGGTTCGATTCGCCGAGTAGAGCAGTGTTAAAGGCGCGAATCCACCGCGGTGCACGCTATCCACGGCCATGCGCCGCATTTTAGCTGCGTGGGTTCATTTATTTGACAACGTGGGTCTACGTTTCCACTGCAATACACCCCACTCACCCACGACTACATAATTATGTACAATTGTAGCGTGGCCCAACACGGAGAGGCTAAGCACGTTTTTTTGCAAGAATGTGGTTTTGACATAGTCGTGGGTTAATATTCGTGTATAGCGTCTACAGCGTGCATGGCGTTGACAGGCTTGAGCTATGTGGGCACCATTTTCCAGCAAGCTACGCGTGTGCCAATGACGTCAGTTGATGAGTAGCGTGTCCGTGGGTTGCAGTGGAAACAATCTCATACATTTTTATGCAAGGCGAAACCTCACACACGTGCTTAGCCTCTCCGCGCGTTGCGGTGGGTTTTCACCTCAACATTTTTGCATCTGGATTTTGTCAGTAGCAACCCTGAGTCGTATAGGGACGTAGACGGCGTTGACTATGCCATCTAGTGTTGCATATTCAAAACTATAACGTTAAGCATACTTGACATTGACACTTCTGTGCTGCCACCTGTAGTTACTACACGTTCCTTATAATGATCGTGGAGTAGTGCTCGGTAGATAGACATATTCTGGCCCCGTCCCCGCAAGGGACTAAACAAACGAAATGTATACTATAGGTGCGCCTCTGCACCTCCTTCGGGGAATACTATATTATAGAGAACGTGCAGAAACTACAGATGGCAGCATAGAAATGTCACTGTCAAGTATATTTCAACTATAAATTCGAAATAGCAACGCTAGATGGCACAGTCTACTTCGCGCACGTTTCTGTAAACTGAGCGTGCAGGAGCCGCAGGTGGCAGCACAGAAGCGTCAATGTCAACTATTCTGTTCCTTAAAAATTCGAATATGCAACACTAGATGGCATAGTCAACGCCGTGCACGTTCCCTATATTATGAGTTAACATAAAAGTTTTATAGAGCGTGGTCTCTGTCACTCATAAGCGTGTGTCTCTTTCTGTCAATGTGTCATGCTCAGGGGGGGTACTCTCTAAGCCCGAAGTCCGTAATTTCGGGCTTAGTTGTGTGCGTATTCTACTCCGTATCACCTACGAACTTCCGATTAGTCCAGAACCTAAACTAAGAATGAATGACAACACGATTTGATAGTAACTGACAAATCTTGTTTTCATTAATTCTTAGTAGTTAGAAACTACGGACTTCGGGCTTAGAGATTAGCCCCCCAGACCCGGGTACTGTAACTATAGTTAGAAATAATGCTTGATTGGTGTAGTGGTCTCAAACGCAACTGTGGTACGTTTTTTTTTTAATTTGAGATGGGTTTGCTCTTGACTCTAGTCTAGGTCAGAGATGATGGAGACAAAGTCTACGGTGGAGCGAGCTTACCCAGAAAGAGCCTGTCGCTGTCTAGGTTCGATCCGGGGTCAGTTAGGGCTTTTAGGCTGTCTAGAAAAGTATCAAAAAACGATAAAAAAGTTACACACTTTTCAAGCAGTCAAAATCTCAACGTGTATTGAGCATGAAGTGAACTGTCATTCCGTCTTCTTTGTATGAAATGACAGCTCACCTCATGTTCACTCCACCTAAGGTTCTTCTTCTTCTCGAGTGGGCATTAAGGCCTAACGACCCCACACACCGTAGTGTCAGAGTTTCTAGACCGCCTCAAGGGCCTAAAAACCTAAGGGGGTAACCAAAGCTAATTTAGAGATATGCAGAACAGAGAGTAAAGTCCCGCAAACCTCCATTCAAAAGGGAGTATCCTCCGACCGGACTGTGGTTGCGTCCGGTGTGGGCAGCTGCCCGATGATTGATATTCGGGCTGATATATATGTTCAAATCGCACGGTAAACTCTGCTTGCGCGATGCAGGATTTCGACGTAGTAATTCGCTGCTAGTTGGATAGATGGCGTTGCGGTTTTTTTTTGCGATGTAGATTTTGCTCCGTTTATTTTTCTTGTGGCGGCATTGATGCCGCTTCACTTACACAGTGAGAGGTTTACTGAAGCGCACTGCAGTTTCTGCTTCTATATGAAGAATGATCTATTTTCAAATGCTTTAAAATGAATGCGAGGCTTATAGTTTTTGTCACAAAATACTATCCTACTAAGGTTATAAATGTGAAATTATATTATAAACGCAATATTGAGGAATTGATATTAGATTAGACGCTATTGTAATACCAACAGTGCATTATATTTATAATGTAGCTTTTTGTAATAGTTAAGGCGAGATTATTGTTACGAACTATATCGTACAGTCGAGCATCAGTTTAAAGAAATACATTAGGGGCAAGTTTTTTATCCGTATTTACACATTTTAGGCACATTAATTTGAGTTTTTCGACCAATTTTTAGTACTAAAAGTTTTTAAGTAATAGTTATTTATTTGATAATTTTTAAGCTAAATGTAGATCTAAAAACGCATAATATCGAAATTTAGATGCACATAATTATTGTAAACTACGACTACGGATCAAAGAGCTCGTCCTAAGTAAAGAAGAAAGAAATAAAGAAAAATAGTTTAAAATAATGTAATCTTTGAACTTTATAAATTATGCTTAAAAGTCAAGATGGTCTGAATCTGGTCTGCGTTACATAATAATGTTGTTTTATTTATTTATTTATTAAGTTGAATTTCAATATATTTGTTGTATAATAAATTGCTGTTTCATTTTTAGGGTTCCGCACACACACAAAGAAAACCCTATCACTGAATAATAAACGCAAAGTGCGTCCGCGTATTTATTATTTGTATGGATTAACAAAGCAGCGCTGCAGCCGCGCGGCACTTTGCGACAAATTTGAAGGCGCCCTAAGCCTCCGCTGTCCGCTCGTCCGTCCGTCCGCCCGTCCGTCCGTCTGTCCATCCGTCCGTCCGTCCGTCCATACGTCTGTCCGTCCATCGGTCCGTCAGCGGGCTGTATCTCAAGAACCGTAGTAGGTAGACAGTTGAAATTTTCAGAGTGTGTATGTCTATTGCCGCTATAACAACAAATTATAAAAATTAGAGTGGGCTCCCATACAAAAAACGTGTTTTTTTTATTTATGGTACGGAACTCTTTGTATCCGACTCGCACTTGGCCAGTTTTTTTTTTTATTAATAAATGTTTTAATGTAGTATTCTTGGGTGAGGCTAGGACAGTAACGGCTAGAGCCAGGCCAGCTCTTTCCTGCATTGTCCCATCATCCCGTGGGGTACACACATTACGTTTTCTATCTACTTCCATATTTTCGTCCTGTCAACCGTCACGCGAAAACTGACTTCTATTTCTTTCAAACGAAACACCCACAATCTATCTTTTCATTGGCCGACAGAGGTATAATAAAAACTCATTGCATCTACATTATTATATTTTTTTATTACCAATAAACATGTCAAAATCTTGCAAACGTCAGTTTGGCGTCTAAATCAGCAACGAATCGACCTAAAATGATTTGTTAAAAAAAATATTGAAAAAATAAACATCTATAAAAATTATAAAATGCACGAAAAACATTGGAGAGAAAAGAATAAACTAAATATAGAATTTAAAACAAATAGATTAGTTCCAAATCAGTATGGTGTTTGGGTGAGTATTCTATGTTTGTTCTAGTGGCTTCGCCCGGATTACAATTTTAATATCCTACATAATTTTATGTGCAGGTATGTATAGGCTAAGTTCACCGGGAAGAATGTACCAATCTTTCGAATTGCGAATTTATTTTTGAAACAGGTGCAGTAGTGGTTCCGAAATTACTATACCAGATGTATACTATATTATAAGTATATACTATATTATTATCATTATCATCATCATATCAGCCGAAAGACGTCCACTGCTGGACACAGGCCTCCCCCAAGCGTCGCCACAACGACCGTTCCTGCGCGTCTCGCATCCATCGGCTATCCGCGACCTTCACCAGGTCATCAGTCCACCTTGTGAAGGATATAAGTATAGATATATTACTATATCTATAGGTATATACAAATATTATAAAGAGGCAAAGTTTGTGAGGTTGTAGGGGGTAATCTCTGGATCTACTTAACCGATTTTGAAAATCCTTTTACCAATAGAAAGCCACGTTATTTGTGAGTGTTATAGGCTATATATTAACCCGAAAATACCGCCCAACGAAGTAGGCACGGGTCAGCTAGTTAGAGATAAAGTCACAGAATTCGAACTCAATAAAATCAGTAAAGATTGGCAGGTAGATCCAGTACATACATTAGTAGGACAACCAGGCTTACCAAGGGGTACGGTGTAACCCAGTACCTAACTGGGTTGTGGTAGTCAGGCAGATGCTGCATATAAAATACTGGTACTCACTACTCAGCTGCATATGGTTAGACTGGAGGCCAACCGCAACACAGTTTGGAAAAGGCTGTTAAACCTTTTTTTTTAAGGATGTACAGGCTCCTTCTGGGTAAGCTCGCTCCATCGTAGACTTTGTCTCTGTCATCTATGACCTAGACGAGAGTCAAAAGCAAACCCATCACAAATAAAAAAAAAAGATGGAAAATCATCAAATGACTCCTCCCGCACTGGGCGGAGCAGAAGGGAGTGTCAGACTCTTACTGACTAAAACTCATCCATGTTCCTCCTAGTGCCCTTTGCGTTTCAGGGCCGCGGTGACTCTTTCGAACAAATTCCAGAACAAGGCGTTAAACCTAGCCTTTCCATTATGTTGGGGCCTTGGTGGATTGATTGATTGTCAGAGGAGGCCTTAGGGAGTGGCAGTCTGTGTATTTGCTCGTCGGGGCCTGGCTCTTGGAAGGACCTCGCGCTACGACCTGCATAGACAATGCTTTCTATTGTACTTCATCAGTACAATAAAGTTGACTATTTATATTACATTTGTGCAGCAACAAAAATAACCGCAACGCCATCTATCCCGCCAACAGCGAGCTACTAACGAAATCCTGCATCACGGTGTTAGAGTTTTCCGTACGATTTGACAACAGTCCGAATATCAACTATCGGGTAGTTGCCCACCGGACACGTCCGATCGAAGGTTTGCGGGACTTTACTTTGTGTTCCGCGTACCTCTATAATTTCATTATATAGTATTTCATTATATTTATTATTGTTCTTTTAATGAGGATATTTATTTTAGGAAAAGCATTTATCATCATTGTCGTCTTTATGTTAGTTAACTTCTATAAATCTTCTTGTTACCTACTATAGTAATAGGGAATATACATGAAAAAAATATTTATTATCTATACAGTTTATCTAAAAATAGGTACACAAAAATATAATACTAACAGTGAAAATAGAATCAAAATTACTCGAAAAACAAACGAGATATCATTATTTTAAAAAAATATATCTGTCCCTCTCGCAAAAACGCTGTTTTCTATGGCAGCTGTATAGGTGTCATGGACTTTGACGTCATAGTTTATATCGTACTTCTCTTTTAAATTGAAATCTTTGAAGCTTTATAACTTCATCGCTGATGAAGGTATTTAAAAAATTGTTTCATGAATGTTTATTAGAGCTAATAAGTATTTCATTTTGCAAATAAAAAAACTGTATGCATGTTCCCTATTGTATTTTGGAACTCAAGATTTAGGTACCTAGATATACACCGTGTTCCGGACGATATACATTAACTTCGACCGGGTGTTCAGAACATGGAAATCAGCTTTTTTCATTATGGACACTTAACTCAATTCTTATTTTTATTTTTTTCATACAAACTAAATACCTTGACGTAAATCACCCGATATGCATGCCTCTTTATCCAAATGGGCAACGAAAATTAAATTAAATTCAAATAGCATTTGATAGATTTTTCATTTTAATTGCACTAAGCCTTAATAAAGGCCACATCAAGACCCTTTCATACTGCATAGCTCAATTAAATAAAATTACAAATAGCTTTTTATCGAAGCCTTTTAAGTACTACTTCCTTGTTGGATTAAATTTGTATAAGCTATACAAGCGTTTGCTAAATTTTATGGAAAACGTGAAGAACATAGTGTACCTACCTATATTTACAACTTGTGCATTTCTCGTCTATTATCAGAAAAACCAACTTTCGATTCACAAACCTTGCTTAAAGAATAGGATTGAATAGAACAAGGGTCCCGCGACGGTCTGCTGCCTGGAGCTTCGCACCAGTTAAGGCTGCCGCTGGTGATTGGTACCGTACAAAATATATCGTAGATTGGAACAGTTACCCCGCAGACTTACGCAGTTTCGTAGGTCTAGTTCAATTTACAAGTCTTTGGCCAAAACAAACGATTTTAAAAGTATTTATCGCCTTCTGTAAGTTTTGTACTTATTATAAGACTATCCTGCAATGCTGCATTTTCCCTGCAGCTATGAATCAACGTTGAATCTAACGGTTTTTTTCAGGGCTTTCCTATTAGCAACTGCTTCGGTGACAGCCAGCATATTGGTGGTTCCGGTGGCTGTACTGCCGCTGGTCTTTAAATATAGCAAGTCAGTTCAGAGGAAAATGGTATTTTCCAACTGTAGTAAGTATATCTATACTAATTTATAAAACTAAAGAGTTTGTTTGTTTGTTTGCTTGCTTGAACGTGCTAATCTCAGAAACTACTGACCCGATTTGAAAAATTATTTCAGTGTTAGATAGCCCATTTATAGAGGAGGGCTATAGGCCTATATATATCATCACGCTAAGACAAATAGGAGCGTAGCAGTATTATAAATTGTGACGCAGACGAAGTTGCGCGGGTCAGCTAGTCTAGACATAAAATTATTCTGCTAAACCGCCTGAAATATGAGGAATAGCAACGAATTTTCGATGTTGAACTACGTCATAGAACCTTGCTTTGTCAGGCGTTTCCATTCTGCCGATAAACTTCGAAACGTCAAATTAATTTTGTTTGCAGTAAACTATCCAAGAAACTTGGACTATGAGAACCCGTCGAGTTGCAACGTCGTTGGAGGAAGACATTTTAATGTGGAGTTCAAGTCTGTTACAGACGACTGTTTTGTCAAACTCGGTAATTGAATTAACTTGCTCATAAGCGTAACATTCTTATTGGACTAAGATCCCAGAACTGCCAGACTTCTCTTATTTTCTCAGTAACAAAATTTTGTTTAATAATTAGTAATTAAATAATATTTTAAGGACTAGTCATTGTAATAGTCTAAGAGCTGGTGGCCACCTCGAGTGAGATCCTATTCACAAGGCTGTTTGGGCATAGTTGATTTAGTAGGTGCATATACCTAACGAAAGCTTAATTCTGCCAGGATTTGGGAGGATTCAAAACTACCTCCTTGACTACCGAAATAACTATGATACAACTTAAAAAAGTGGTCGTCGACCCAAGCGTATGCGAGCTTCTGCGTATGTTAAAAGTACATATATACTACGAGTAACACGGCTCTATTCAACATATTTGCGCTAGTGAGAAAATAAGAGAGGTCTGGCAGCTCTGGGATCTCAGTCTATTTATACTGTGGCAAAATGAATGAGTAAATGGGTAGTAATGGACATAGTAGGTTACTGTCATGTTTTCCTGTAAGTTCATCAAAAGGTAAACTTATCAAATAAACCAATGACCAGAATAGCAATGCTCTCTTTGGCCACCCAATCTTAGACTGATATCACACATACATCTGTTATTTATTTATTTACATATACTTTATTGTACACCAAAATTAAATTACATTAAGGAAACCTTAAACTAAAAAATATACAATTGGCGGCCTTATCGCATTCCGCGATCTCTTCCAGGTAACCTGGAATGGATAGGGATAGCCTGGACACGAAATGGGGTTGCACTTGGTGCAAATATAAAGTTAACAATTTTTTTTAGAAAAAAAGCAATAAAATATACTAAAATAGATACACAAATACATACATATTAAATATACCATTATGTAGTTATTTTCAGTTTACAATACCTGTTTTACAGTTGCTAGTATTTATCAAAATTTGAAGGACACTTATCACAAAGCCAATTTTTTTAAAACCGTCACTGACAATATAATCTAAATCGAATTATTGTTTTAGGTGTATGGCACATAGTGCCCTGTTCTATGTTTCGCGAAGTGTTCGTAATGAAGGACAATTTGACAATAGATACTCGTCTCCATGAGGAACTGAAGAAAACAAAGAACCCGGTCGTATTATACTGTCATGGTGAGAAATATGATTTTGATGTAGTAAATTAGCTGACTGGGCAAACGTCGTTTTGCCATAAAAAATACCCTACCGCCTATTCTCATACCTACCGAATATACACACAAAATTTCATAAAAATCGGTCGAGCCGTTTCGGAGGAGTTCGGTAACAAACACCGTGACCCGAGATTTTTATATTAGACTAGCTGTCTCGCGCGGCTTCGCTCCCTTCAACTGGCAACTTTCTTTTTTTTTCTTTCATAAGAACCTTCTCCTGACAGTAACAAACACAACAAAAAAGAATTGGAGAAACCAGCCTAGTTGTTCACGCGTGATGCCGTGACCAAGGGAAACAGGGATTCATTTTTAGTATAAAAAAAGATAAGAATAGTGCCTACATATTTTATCATAGCAACAAATCTATCAACGCAAAGTTACATAGTACGATAAAACTTTCAGGCGTTGATAACTCCTACTCAAATCATAATTTATTTTGGCGCAATCCATATGTCAATACTTTTATTAACGTCTAATTTTCAGGTAATTCAAATCACCGTGGGTCGCCACATCGACTGCAAATGTACAAAGTTTTCCAAGAACTAAACTTTCATGTCATCACATTTGACTATCGAGGTATTTTCACTCATAAATATTTATTTACTGATATGCACACGATATTTCACGCGGACTATTCAATTAAACATGTATTTTGGTAGGTGTTCGTAATTTCGAGGTATTTGAAATAGATTTTCAGGAATTCGAACTATTAATATCAATATCAACCAAACCATATCATTTTGTCCGTGTAAAACAGGTCATTTCTGATGCCTTGTTTTAACTAGCCCCTGTTTCTGGAAAAAACCGACCAATTGGCTCTCACACGAAGGGCTCCGTACTATAAACCGCAAACACAAGTTTCTTTTAGGAGGAGCCCCCTTTAATTTTTATAAATTTTTGTTGTAGCGGCAATTGATATACACAATGTGAAAACTCAACTGTCTTACCTATTACGGTTCTTAAGATACAGCCCGCTGACAGACAGACGGACGGACAGCGGAGGCTTAGTGATAGCAACTTCGGGTACGCAACCCTAAAAAGAGTACTTAGTAATAAGGTTCCATTGGTTCCCCTATGGGTATAGAACCTTAAAACTATCGACCCGTCACAATTTAATCGCAAGTGAAGTGGAGGCAAGCAAACCGGGGGTATAGTGTAGTGAAACTGGCTTAAGATTAACTGTTTCCCCCTTCTACCATCGGACATCCAGACACACTGCATCTTACCATCCCTACCTTGTTGCTATTCCACCAATTCACACTAAGCGTTTCCAAACGTCTTTTATAATGCGCACAGCAAAGGAGTGGAACTCTCGGCCTGCGTCTGTGTTTCCAAACGCTTACAACCCTAATCTTTTCAAAGTTAGAGTGCACAGGCTCCTTTTGGGTAAGCTCGCTCCATCGTAGGCTTTGTCTCTGTCATCTCTGAGCTAGACTAGAGTCAAGAGCAAACCCATCACAAATAAAAAAAAAAACTTTCAATTCCAGGGTACGGAGACTCAACGTACATGAGGCCTACAGAGAAAGGTGTGGTGGAAGATGCTCTGGCCGTGTATGCCTGGCTCATAGATTCGCTTAGTGCAACGAATAAACCCACAGTCATTTTATGGGGGCATTCTTTAGGTAAGTTGTAGCTGAGGTAGAGAGGAGAGAGAGTGGTAGAGAGTAACCTTGTAGCAGGGAGATAGACGTTTTTGCTTGAACACTGAGCGAATTCACAAGGTTTTAGAGAATCATCATCATATCAGCCGAAAGACGTCCACTGCTGGACATAGGCCTCCCCCAAGCGTCGTCACAACGGCCGCTCCTGCGCGTCTCGCATCCATCGGCTACCCGCGACCCTTACCAGGTCATCGGTCCACCTTGTTGGGAGGCCTTCCAACGTTGCGTCTTCCGATTTTAGAAAATAAGTTGTTATTATTAGGTTTGCTTCACTATTGAATTAGGTTACTTGTAAGCACACTTTTTACAGAATAATGACGTCGCAAGCCCCCACTCCTGATCTTTGATCCGTTTCATCTTCATAAATTTTTATCAATTTGATAAAGCAAAAAGTATAAGTACAGACTAAACAGAATATTTTTTTTACTCAGGAATCATCCCTATTTCTCTATTGTTTTATACAGGGACGGCGGTAGCTGCGAATATGACAGCTCACCTAACAGAGTTGTGCTGTGAGCAGGGCCGGCCTCAGTTACCCTGTCCTGACGCCTTGGTGCTTGAAGCTCCATTCAATAACCTCCTAGATGAGATCACGACTCATCCCCTCACTAAGGTAAGAAGCATTCTCAGTAAGAAAGGTCATGCGAGCTTGAAAAAAGGACGAAAAATCCGATTCCCGACATCCTCATTACGATCACAGAACAGTCCCGGGTAGGCTTAAGAGCCGGAAGAGATTTCTTCGTCGCACAGAGACCATTAAAAGCCTCCACCTAATGCAAGAACCAAACTGTGGGAAGAACATCATACATCACCACCCTACTACTTGCAACCCTAGGAACATCTGCCACCTGGACGTGATCTACAGTGGTCTACAGGCACTGAACCGGTTGTAGACCCAGATAGGCCGCTGTACATTAGGGGATTTAATTAATGCCGCCGGCGACGCTGCAATTAACATAGCCACCTACTAGGCCCAAAAAATCTAAAGAGAAGTAGGAAAGGTAATTACGGTCTTTGAAAAAGGACATTGATATTGTTGGGGATTTATATCCAGAATTATTGAAATAAAAGGCTTCCGATGATTTAAGAATTGTATTCCGTGCAAAGACAAGATGCAGAACAAAAAAAAAGTTGTACAACAGGTAGGTAGGTACTTATAAAATAAATTCTTAACAGCTAAGCGTTGCAGTAAGACGTATTTGCGCGTATTGCTAATCGAATTGAGTAGACGTTACAGTAAAAACGTTAGTGTTCTAAACAGTACGTCTACCATGAGTTTTATCAAACTATACTCGCTAGCGACTGTAGTTAAAAACATGTATGAAAACTTAAAAAAAAAAACAAGTTTCGAAGACGTACAGATATTTAAATTCTTAATCAAAGGTAATAGTTACAAGTGCTCTTAAAAATTCTACGTTCGCTCGCATTTTATTTCAATCGCTTATTTTACGTAGCCTCGCTCAGCGCAAGCAGTTCTATTGGTTCTCAACGAACACATCCCTCGCTGCGCAACCTCGCACATCTCTGGTGGAAACGCAGGCTTCACTTTTTAAAATTTTGGTGTTGAGTGTCGCTGAATAAGGAATATGCATGCGATTTTTTTATTTGCAAAATGAAATACTTATTAACTGTAGTAAACAATCAAGAAATTATGTTTTAAATACCTTCATCGGCAATGAAGTTATAAAGCTTCAAAGATTACAGTCAGAAAGAGAAGTCCGATATCAACTTTAACGTCAAAGCCCATGACGCCTATACAGCTGCCATAGAAAAGCGTTTTCGCGAGAGGGACAGATATATTTGTTTAAAATAATTATATCTCGTTTTTTTCGAGCAATTTTGATTCTATTTTCACTGTTAGTGTTATATTTTTGTAATTTTTTTTAGATAAACTGTATAGATAATAAATATTTTTTTCATGCATATTACCTATTGTGATTGCAACTGCACTTGTAATGTTTTAAAGTACTGACAGTTACACTTCATAATACTGTGGGAAGGTACGGCCCCACGATTGAAAAAAAACGTGTATTTCGTGACTGTGACTCTACGATTTACAAGTCTTAAGGACATGGCATATTATAATGACACCGCAACGGCACAGCAGCAGCATGGCTAAGGCTAGCCGTTAGATAACGCTAACGCTAATTCCGCGCCGGCCGCGAGGTGTAAGCTCGCCGTCCGATTGTTTCGCTGGCGTATCGGTGTCGTATGTCGGCGCGCTGTAAGCACGCGGTCGGCTCGTTTAAAGCGTTCTGACGAAATAAATTTTACGACACACGATTTAATGCTCTAATTTGAATGACAAGTAAATTGTCGTGCTGCTGCTGTGCCGTAGCGGTGCCGTTATAATGTGCCATGACCTTTAGGGATCAGCAGCTCAATTGATATTTTTAAAAAGAAAACACGAATCAACCTAAAAACTTAATTTAATTAAACTAAAAAATGATCGATAACCAAGACAAGAACAAACCGTTAAACTCCATCACAAAAAGAACATCCATCGCATCCGAGCGCCAAAGCAAAAATGACCGAGACACTGGAGCGCGCCGCTCATATCATGTTATCCCTTCCACTCGCTGTGTCATCGTGATGGCCCCGCCCTCTCAGCTGACAAATCTTCTAAGACAAGGTTAACTATCTTCTACCCACAGCTCGTGTCCTGGCTACCGTACTACAACAACTATTTCGTGAAGCCCTTCTCAGAGTCTTCGGAGTTTGCTTTCAAAACGGACCAGTACCTTTGCAGCATCCCACAAATCCCTATCCTGATTCTGCATTCCAAGGCAGACAAGATTGTGCCCTATGATCTGGCCTGCAAGGTAATATTATGGTGTTTTAGCCCTTATTTTCGAGTTATTCTACTGGTGTGTGCGACTTCTGAGTGTGAGAGTATAAGGAACGTGCGCAGCGTTAACCGTGTCATTTAGTGGTGCATATTCGAAACTTTAATGTTAAGAATACTTGACATTAAACGCTTTTGTGCTGCCACCTATAGTTCCTGAAAGCCTCGTTTAAGCTTTAGGGGAACGTGTACGAAGTAGACTGTGCCATCTAGCGTTGCAAGTTTGAAAGTTATAAGTAAAATACACTTGATAATGACACTTCTGTACTGCCACCTACAGTTCCTGCACGTTCGCTATAGAATATAGAATACTCAAAAGTATGATAGTGTGTAGCGAATTTGAGCTCGGTTAAAAGACTAGCCCCCTACAACATGGGAGTTAACACATATCTCGAAATATTTGGGTAGATTATAAAGGTAAAATTCTGATATTGTTGGCGTACAGTCGTAATTTACTACAAAGTATAATTTCCTACCACAGTATTCTTGTGACAAAATAAGTCAGTGTCTGTATTTTTTCAGATTTGATGAATGCTTTTGATTTGGTTTGCGGCCCTATATTTATCGTAGAACGGAAGCAATGGAAATTAAATATTCCTCTACTGTTTCGTTTGCCATTTATACCCGTACCTCATGGATTGATCTTGTTGCATTATTCATCGTTAGAGAATAAGTTACCTAACCCTATTCATTATCTAAGGGGTCCACACAGGGACAGGGATGCATGTTTGGACCATTTCTGCTTTCGTTTAGCCTTTTTTATAGTATCTTGCCAAAAGGTTACCCAGTAACTGATTTCTGGAGATCAAATATGCAGTCACTCTATGTAAAATACTGGTATTGAGCTGTATCCCATATAGACTGGAAGCTGACCCCAATATAGTGGAATAGTCTGAGTAGATAATGAAAAATAGTGGGAAAAGGCCATGCTTTTCTAGATTACGAATATTTCTAACCCTCCTCAGTTGTATGAGAAAGTGAAGGACTGTCGATCCACGACGGGTGCTCCGCTAGTGTTCCACTCGTTCGAGCGAGGCCAAGGGCTTGGACACAATAACCTGTGTGAGGCGCCAAATCTAAAGGATGTTGTCAGGTAGGTTGTTGGTAGGTTATTTGTATTAGGATGTTGCACATTATATACATGGTGCCATTTTAGTTGTCTTACAAAGGCGGCGCACTTAATGTACCCGACATACACTATCTATAGGTGCGATATTTTTTTTAATAATTCTCATAATAGGTAAAATAAAAATAAACAATGCATTAGAATTATGAAAAACCCTGTTAATAATGTTTAGGTATCAAAACAATGTTACCGTTTCCGCGCCGTCCTTGGAACACAAGGCTCGGACTGCGCTCGCTCCTGGGTGTTTCAAACTGAAAATCGTCATGAAAATGAAAAATATTTTCATTTTTTTAATAACTCAAATGTTCATTAATATGTATATATTTTTTAATAAATGTGTAGTAGTCATTGGATAGATGAAGTGGGCTGCCGTTGCTGAAGACTACTAAAATGGCACCGTGTATTTGATACACATCTACACTAATATTATAAAGAAGAAAGATTTGTTTGTTTGTTTGAATTGCATAGGCTCCAAAACTCCTGGACCGATTTGAAAAATTCTTTTAGCATTGGATAGCTACATTAACAGAGAGTAACATAGGCTATATATTATCCTCGTGGACGGGGACGGGAACGGAAACCGCGTGACGTCCACTAGTTCCGAATAATTTTGTGGACTGCACTCCCGTAATTTCATTTTTAAGAAGTCATTAAAACTCTCTGATGCTTCGGAAAATCGGTAAGCCTTTTGCTCTTAAAACGGTGATAGAAGAAATTGAGAGCCGATATAGAAGCCAAAATTCGTCAATATCATGTGTTGTTTGTAATCTTTTAAGGCTGGAACGAGTTTATATTTTTTAATCCTTAATGTAAGAAAACGTTGTAAATCTTCTGTTAATTCTGTGTTAAACTAACGGCAGTTTCTGCCAGATATTGAAATTTACTTTATATTTCAGAGAATTCCTATCACAAATCCCGACCACGAACTCGTCCTGACAATTAATGTGCAGTGCGCTGCCGCCGCACTTGCAGGAACTAATATCCGTGCCTAATGGAGATGGCAAGAAATTGATCATACACGTAAACACATGAATCTCAATAGTGCTCATACATTATTCGTCTTCGTCCCCGTTCTTCTGCAAAGGTTATGGTAGGTTTCTTACCACCACCAGCGGCTCTAAACAAGTGACATTCTGTCAGTAGTCACGTGGCAGAGGCGATTGTCAAAACGTCAAAAATGTAGGATTGACAAACGCTGTCAAAGTCACCTGATCAATCTAGTATATTTAGAAATTTCGACAATCGCGTTCGCTAATTGCATGGTTCTTTAATCTGGAGCCTCAGGTGGAAGCTGATGCACAACCAAGCATATGTTGTATTGGAAGTTATGTTGCTCCAGTATAATATTGGCCAAAACCTGCCCGCGTAGATCTCTTTCCGCTACTAAGGTCGATTTTTCATGTTCATATGCGAGGATAGCATACGGAACTCCTGCAACGCATCTTTTCAAACGCGTAGCAAACTATTATTTCTTCCCAACACATAGGGTAAGTTTTTATCTATTATCAATATTTCAGGTAGTTTCACCTTGGTTATCATCGTCGTCGCTTAGGCCTGTTGGACATAGGTCGCCCTTAATGGTTACCACATCAACCGGTCCTGTATATCTCGCACCCAGTGGATTCCTGTCATCGTTCCAACTTGAGTATGATCTTCAAATGCAGCGTCCGCCTGTACGCGGTCTCCACTCCAAGATCTTTCGACCCCATTGACTATTCGTTCTTCGAGTAATGTGAGTTTCCGTACTTTAGTTGCGCTTCCTCTTACGGATATCTTTATTCGATCACGCAAGTAACTCTGTGCAAATGTAGCCCATCCTCTTTGAGTGCCGTTCAAGCTTTCTGATGGACTTTTATTATATAAGCGACCACATTCTAGTTCCATATGTCATCACTGGCAACACGCACTGGCGGACTTTTGTGAGATGAGAAAATACCGCGCAGCTACCGGAACGGCCGAGCTAGCCTAGTCGGATTCGCAGGTTGCCCTTTTTTTTCGAAGTTAGACCAACCTAACAGGACTGGTAGTCCTAGGTAAAGCTCATAGTCTATAACTTTGAGTTTAGGGTCTCCGATCTTGACAGGAGTGTTACATGGGTATTTAAAATGTCGTTTATTTTAAGACCCTCTCTTTCGGAAGCTCTACTGAGGTTATTGAGCACTATACTGAGGTCATCCATAGTCTCAGCCTTGACCACTATATAGTCGGCAAATCGAATATGACAGATGTACTCACCATTGACTCACTCCAGTCCAGAACCTTAGAACCGTAGATATTCTTCAGTACAGCAGGGAACAGTTCCGGAGAGATGACGTCTCCCTGACTCATACCCTGCTGCAGGAGGATAGGTTCCTCGGTCCGGTTCTGAAGGTGGAGTGACATAGTGGTGTTTTCGTACATACACTTCAGCACATCGATGTACCGATAGTCAATCTGGCACGGTTAGTAGAGACTAGTACAGCCCAAGTCTCGATCGAATCGTATGCTTTCTCGTAGTCTACAAAAGCTAAGCAGAGGGGCATGTTATACGTTTTCTACATAACCTATAGCAGCGTATGTATGGTCCACAGTGCTGAAATCTTTGTGGTTTCCGGCTTGTTAGGGAGGCTGGAAATCGTCAAACCTGGCGAGAGTGAGATGGGTATATGGTATAATTCATAAGCAGTGCATTGTCACCTTTCTTAAAGAAGGGTAACACTACATCTCTGCTACATACATTTGGTGTTATACGACACCATCGGGATGTGATGGGATGTTGCTATCTTTGCGTCCAATACCACACTAAAGTGAAATATAAAATGCGAATTTTATTTTTGACATGTTATTTTATAACCATCATAAAGGTTTTTCTTTAATCCATATGTAACGGTATTTTTTCTCAATATTTGAGGCTCAATATTTTCCGGAGATAATAGTGGAATGGTACATTTTCGTTTATTTTCTTCTTATTCTATTCTGATTTTTCACGTTTTCAGAATTATTTCTTTAGTGAAACTTGTTCCTATTCACAAGTACTTTCACTCGCTGAAAGATTGCCAGTCACCCTGTAAAAGGTTTAAATATTGCGGGTTGCGCACAGATTTCGTATACGTCTGCTTATCCGCAGATAGAACAAACTGTCAAACTTGACACTGACACATGACAAGTGCCAATTCCACTCATTTCAAACAACGTTCGCAATCTGTCAAAAATGAATGAAAAAATTAGGTTTTTTTGATTGGCACTCGGATATTATCACATCAGACGCGCAATGAAAAAAGCTTATTTTCACTGGCTAGGAACTGGGCGGAAGACCGTGGGTTTTTTTTAATTGGACTTTAAAATTGAATAACATTAATTCTTAAAATATATTTTTAAACAATATTTCAACAACAATTTCTTAAATGTTTTTAACTTGCGCCGTAGGTACTGCACAATTGTAAAAGTTATAAGTGTTTTTCTAATGATTTTGTTTGATGAAAATAAAGGATGTTTATTAAACAGAGGTCTATTATTTCTTAAGAAGCAAGCGTGGCTACTGAAACTGTTCCTAAGATGCCCGCCATTCGACATTCCCAATTCCAGATGTACTTACAGAATCAACAGTGACGACCACCACAAAATCGGAGAGTAAGTGAAGCTTGACGAGTTGGCAGAAACCAACTGTTTTGGATCTCGAAACGAAATTAATTTAGACTAATATTATACAGCTGAAGAGTTTCTTTGGTTGCTTAAACGCGCTAATCCCAGGAACTGCTAGTTCGAATTCAAAAATTCTTTGTGTTGGTTAGCCCATTTACTGAGGAAGGCTATACAGGGAAATTGAAAAAATACCCAAAACCTGACTTCGTATCATGACCCTGAACAAAATTTGTTCTACGACTTTGACCTCAACTAAATTTAAATTAAAACAATTTGTTTTCAAAATCAAAAGGCATTTATTCAAACTAGGCTGAAAATCAGTACTTTTTAAACGTCAAAATTTACATGAAGACAGTCCACCAAATCGCCGAGCTCGTCACCACTTACTAGTGTTTTAGCTGGGAAGAAGAAGTGGCCAACAAACTCCCCAGCAACTGTCTTCTTATACTAGTTAACATCATTTATTTGAAGTCTGTGTTTTCGCGTATACTACGCGCGCGCGCGCGCGCGCTCTCAGTCCCGCGCCGCTGCGCCCGCCGGCCGGGCGGCGGCCTTTCGCCTGCCGCCTCATAAAGAATATGCAAAATTTAGACTATTTTTTGTATGGAAAAAAAATGTTTCGAATTTTGAAAATTCGTAGAACAAATGTGTTTCAAGATCATAATACGAAGTTAGGATTAAGAGGTTTCGGGTATTTTATTAATTTCTCTGTATAACATCACGCTACGGCCAATAGGAGCGGAACATTCATGAAAAATGTGACGCAGACGAAGTTACACGGGTCAGCTAGTTAGAAATACTTAAACAGCAAAGGATTTAAGGAGATGAAGTCTTGACAGACAGACAGATCGACAGACGGATAGGTAAACGGACAACAAAGTGATCCTATAAGAATTCCGTTTTTGAGATACGGAACACTAGATTGGCGTTACGCTCGTACCTCACTTATACAGGGTTATTTGTAAAACACCAGCAACCTCTTAGGCAGTGAAAGTACACATGATTATGAACAACTTTTACTTTGAGAAAACTCGAAAAAAATATCAGCTGTTTCATACAAAATGCAAAATTTAGCCAATGAAAATGTATGGAACAGCTGATATTTTTTTCGAGTTTTCAGGGTTGGTCTCAAAGTAAAAGTTGTTTATAATCAAGTGTACTTTCACTGTCTAAGAGGTTGTTGGTGTTTTACAAACAACCCTGTATACTCGCGCATATTTCCTCATATATTTGCCGTACCTGCTACCTTTAGGTACAACTGGAAATGTTTACAAACACAAATATATTGGGAAATATATGGGGATCTTTAAGTCAAGAGTGAATAGGTTACTTCTAGGCAAGCGTGCTGCATCGTCGATCACAGCATCGCTTACCATCAGGTGAGATAGTGGTCAAGCGCGAGCTTATTAATAATAAAATAATCAACTACGGCAGGCGCCAGAAAATGTGCAATGACGATCATTGACCCACATTCATTAATTGACTTTTAAAGCTAATTGCAAACAGAAATTGAAGCTGTGTATACAAAACTGCAAGAGAACCAAGTTTACCGACATAGCCCGAAGGGTCGCCAAACTAAAGTGGCTATGGGCAGGGCTTTGTTCGCAGAACAGATGGTCGATGGGGCCGAGAAGTTCTGGGGTGGTGACCGCGTGCCGGAAGACTCAACGTTGGAAGGCCTCCCACAAGGTGGACCTGTAACCAGGTGAAGGTCGCGGGTAGCCGATGGATGCTAGACGCACAGGACCGGTCGTTGTGGCGACGCTTGGGGGAGGCCTATGTCCAGCAGTGGACGTCTTTCGGCTGATATGATGTATAAATATAAATAAGAAAAGTGGCTACGGGCATCCTGAATCGACTTCTATCGTGATCCTTTACGTTCTATAGTAATGAAAAACGGTTCATAATCATTTATTATTCGGGAATCTATGAAGAGATGTTAGGGAAAGGGATAATACTTGCAATGTACTGTGACACTGCAGGCTAGAACTTCTGCAGCATCAGGGATCGAGAGTAAAGAAAATACTGTTTGAGATTTAAAGGATAATCATATTGAGCTCATGCTCCAAAGAAAGCTTTTTCAGTTCTTTCCATAAAAACAAATCCCCTCTTCACTTCATTATTTAAACCTGTTCTAAATTATAAACTATGTTTTTAATTACTTCTAAAGCTTTTATAAATAAGTTGATGCATCCAAGGAGGACGTATCACAGTACTTTATTGCAAGTTTATGTAAAGCTTTGGTTTCCTAGGATAGTGGTGCCGTAATATAGCAGCTAATGGCGACACTAGAACGTTTTATAGGTAAACAAACGGACGTTACGGTGTTAAACATTGCCCTGTAGGAAACCGCATTATTTTGTTTATTTATTTATTTAAATTAAATTACTCTCTGCACTTACAGTGAACCTACCAACACGTACAGAGAGTCAACAATATAGGTATTCGAATTAGGGATTAAATATTAGAAATGTAATGATTAAATATGAAAACATGTCAATTCAATAAAAACAACAAAGAATTAAAAAATTAAACAAACAAGTACAATCATAACAATATATAAGATGTAAACCAATAAAAAAAATCTAGTGACGTCATTCACCGCTGTATTACGTCCGCTATACATATGTCGGCACCGCTATCCTAGGAAACCAAAGCTTAACGCCTACCATACTAAATTTGACCCAAACAAATAAATCAACGACAAACAGGGCAAGTTAAATGACAAAGTTTAAAAAACCAGCCAAGTGCGAGTCGGACTCTCACACGAAGGGTTCCGTACCATAAACTGAACAAAAAAAGTCGTTTCATGCATGGGATTTAGCTCCAGCTTTAATTATTAATTTAATTACATTTTTACTATTTGTTGATAGAAATACACCCTCTGTGAAAATTTCAACTGTCTACCTATTACGGTTCTTGAGATACAACCCGCTGACAGACGGACGGATGAACGGATGGATGGACGGACGGACGGACAGCGGAGGCTTAGTAATAGGGTACCGTTGGGTAGGGAACCCTAAAAAGTGCATAATTTTCACGATTTCAGTGTTGGTCCCATAGTGAAACTTGTTCATAATGATGAGTACAATGACTCCTTAAGAGGTATTGCGTTTATTCTGTTATTAGAATGCCCTTTATTTATTTTATTTATTTATTATAGGTTAACCAACAGCTTATGTATACAGTGTTTCTTAAGAATAGGTAACAAAAACATTAGACCTAAATTAAAATTGTTAAAAATGGAATAAATTGAATAGAATCGAATAAAATTGTAGGTATACAATTGAATAAAATTAAATAAATTTGAATAATATTGAATAAAGTTGAATAAAATTGCATAAAATTGAGTAATATTGTATAAAATTGAATGAAACCCTTGCCCTTGGTTACTTGTTAGGTACGGAACCCTAAAAATCAATCTGCCAGACTTTTCAAAACTATTGGGGTCGACTCCTGTCTTACCGGATGCAGCATGAGGAGCAACTGTCTTTTGACCTGCACATCCGTGTAACATTCTTGGCTTCGGACTACCCGTAAAGACCGGAACTTAGTAGCTTATCATGCTTTCCGAGCCACAGAGGAATCTCTGTAAGGAAAGACGGTCACCCATCCACAAACCGACCTTGGCACGTGTTGCTTAACCTTGAACATCGACCCCTGTGGTTTTTTTATTATGCTCCTAATATCCTATCAATAATAATAAAAATATATCCATAAACATTGCAACCTAACCTGGGTCTCCAAACAGCCGCAGTTAACACAAGGATCAAAGAGCCAGTGACAGTTTATAACACCTTCATGAGCTAAAAGGACAAAGCAAAGGAAACCTATAACGATAAATCAAATATTTCTTGACCCGTGTCCCGACTGCGACTCCCTGCTCCAATAAAATAGGAATCTTTTTATGCTGGCAACACTTTACGACCGTACACCGGAAATACGTCGCGTTCCAAATCCAAATTAATTTGAAAAGGACTTTTATTTGAAATCCTACTCATATGAAAAATGCGATAGTTTGCCTATTGGTACGTTTTCACGTCTAAGCCACTAAAGGATTTTGATGAAACTAAGTGGACGAATAAATTGCGAATTTGTGAACAGTACGTCTACCATGAGTTTTATCAATCTATACTCGCTAGCGAGTATAAAAATGTATGAAAACTTAAAAAAAAAACAAGTATCTAATTTATTTTTTTGTTGTTAACTAAAGTTTTACTTGCAGCTGGCTTGCTTATTCGTTCAACAACTTAAACAAATAAATTAGAAACTTGTTTTTTAATAGTTTTCATACTTATTTTTAACTACAGTCGCTAGGGAGTATAGATTGATAAAACTCATGGTAGACGTACTGAAATAAAATAAAAATCGCGGTGGCGAACTCGCTGGCAAATGAATCTATTTTGAAATTCAGGATTCGACATTACTTTTATCTATGATAATCGAATCAGCAAAACTTTTCAGTATAAGGAAACATATAAGTTTCTTGCTTACGTTTATTTACATTTTTTATAACACCTCTATCGACCTTGTATATCGCATACGACCTTAACGTTAACAAAGGATGCCCAAGATAAATCCAGGCTCCGGCTTAATTTATTGACAGTTTTATTTAGATTATTTTTTCACATGTCAAGCAGATTCGTAAATTGTGAAGATTCAGCCAAGGTAGATACTTTATTGTACCTGTTTTTAGCATGATTCGGTATTTCTTAAGGAGTGAGTACGATAATATGAGAATCAGATCTTTCTCCGTTAAAACAAGAGCGCATAGAAGACAGTTTCATGAATGGAGACTTTCAATTTTTTAGGGGTCCGTACTCAAAGGGTTACCAACGGAACCCTACTACTAAGCCTCCGCTGTCCGCCCATCCGTCCATTCGTCCGTCCGACCGTCCGTCCATTCGTCCGTCCGTCCATTCGTCCGTCCGTCCATTAGTCCGTCCGACCGTCCGTCCATTCGTCTGTCCGACCGTCCGTCCATTCGTCCGTCCGTCCGTCCGTCTGTCTGTCAGCGGAATGAATCTCAAGAACTTAATAGGTAGACAGTTCAAATTTTCAGTGTGTATTTCTTTCAGCTCTATAACAACAAATAATAAAAGTTAATTTAATTAAAAAATAAATCTCGCACTTGGCGGATTTTTTTAATTTCTACAAGGGTACTTACTCGTATAAAACGTCGGAAGCTAGTGAAATTCCAATTATTACTGGTAGTTTCATATAGAGAAGAGAAGAGAAGAAAGAAATTCATGAGAGGATTTTTAAGAGTATGTAACTGTTAAAAATCATTGCTTGTTACAGTGGTTTTTTTTTTAACTATATATAGGCATACGTTTGACCACAATCTCACCTGATGGTAAGCGATGATGTGGTCGAAGATGGAGCACGTTTGCCTAGAAGCAACCTATTCACTCTTGTCTTAAAGACTCCCAGGTTGTAGCTATCTGGAAACACAGACTCTGGCAGGGAATTCCACTCCTTAGCTGTACGCACTATGAATGTGTTCCCAAAACGTTTATTGCGTGTGGGTGGGATGTCCACCATGTACCGGTGGCGCATCGCCGTTCGTCTTGTGGTCCGATGATGGAACGGGCTTGGCGGAATTAAATCATGCAATTCCGTCGCACACTCCCCAAAATGCAAGCGATAGAAAACCGACAGGCCAGCAACTCGGCGTCGATGCTCAAGGCTTTGGAGCTTCGACTCGACGAGCCTGTCATTACCGATGATCCTCTTGGCTTGATGTTCCACACAATGGGTGCCCGAAGACGCCCGGTGCCGCCGAGGCCAGCCCAAAAAGAGGTAGCCAGATGACCTGAATGCATGCCGTGAGGGCTGCTACGCCCTGGCGTACGAGGTGGCGCGAGAAAAGAATTCCTGGAAGGACTTGCTGGAGGCCTTTGTCCAGCAGTGGGATAGCGCGAAGTAATACAGAAAATAAGTTTTTCCATACGCTCTTCAGGAGCACCCTGGATAGTACCTTATTCCTTATCTGTCTAGGACTTTCCTCACTTTACCTACTATGCAAGTTCTGTACGTCTACCATGAGTTTTATCAAACTATACTCGCTAGCGACTGTAGTTAAAAACATGTATGAAAACTTAAAAAAAAAAAGTTTCTAATGTATTTGTTTAAGTTGTTAACTAACAAGCAAGCAAGTTGCAAGTAAAACTTTAGTTAACAACTAAGAAAATGAATTAGAAACTTTTTTTTTTTAGTTTTCATACATGTTTTTAACTACAGTCGCTAGCGAGTACAGTTTGATAAAACTCATGGTAGACGTACAGACTGAGGATTCCATCTCGCAAAAAATAGGTACGTTGTTCGAGTTTATGGCTGAATTTCATTAAAGAAGACTAAGTATTCTGGGGTTCAGATAAACCGACAATATTATCATACATTTATTATTCTTTGAATTACACTGTCCGAAAACTCAGGCCACATACCGAGCAAATTACGCCACATGTCATCATTAAAAAAAGCTCAACATACCTCCTATTATAAACAGTTGTTACATCTTCAAACCTGGCCCTCTGCTACCAAGCTGTGATGCAAGCTCTCTGTCTGCCGATACCCCTGCTACGCGAGCGTGAAATTGTGACGTACTTGAGGTATGGGTACATGTGGGCTCGCGGGGTAATACTGGTGAATATTGCTGGCAACCCCGTCGAGTAATTGCCATAGAGTAGGGCTGTGGTTTTGGCGGGAGAGTTTGTCGATGGTTTTCGAAAAAAAATCTTATTAAAGTAACGATAATGCCTAGGTAAGTCCAATTTTGATTTCCTGAATTGGGTTTTTTTTTCAGTTAGCATCAGAAAGTCTTGCAAGTTAAGTCCTGCCGTCAGGTTTTTCTCATTCTGTACATGAAGGCTGCCAAACGGGATCCAATTATTAAGCCTCTGCTACCCGTGTTCACAGAGTGTGTTTCCGCAATAATAACAAAAAGACAATTAAACGTGACTTTTTCAGTTTATGGTACGGAACCCCTCGTGTACAAATCTTACTCGCACTTGACCAGTGTTTCACTGGATTATGACTTAAGGTTAAAGAAAACACCACCCTTACATGGAGACAGAGCGTCAGGGAGATGAAAATGTAATCTTAAGAAGTGGTCACAAACCGCGAAAAAGTTGCCATAGCCGAGACTGGGGCCTACCTTATAGGCACTTAGGTGACCATCACTAAAGATCACTATTAAGTATCCATCCAAGATTCTTTGAAATAAATAACCCTATTTACACACTCAAAGTAAGACTCGATTGAATACCAGTGTCAGTACGTCTACCATGAGTTTTATCAACCTATACTCGCTAGCGACTGTTGTTAAAAAAAAAATGAAAACTTAAAAAAAAAAACAAATTTAATTTTTTTTTTTAGTTGTTAACGAAAGTTTTACTTGCAACTTACTTGCTTGCTAGTTAACAATTTAAACAAATAAATTAGAAACTTTTTTTATAGATTGATAGAACTCATGGTAGACGTACAGGTAAACCTGACACTGGGTTTCGTTCGGCGCAGCCGCGAGGCACACAATGTTATTTATTTATTTAAACGTTATGCACAATTGTGGTACATGGGCGGACTTAATGCAACAAGGCATTCTCTACCAGTCAACCTTTGGGTTAAAAAGATTACGCTGTGGTAGGTTTACATCTAATAAATAAAATTTAAAGTAGAATTTTGTTTCGGGAAGAATATACAAATAATATATATAATGCTAATAAAATACATATATACTCTAAAATAATAGACTAATAAATATGATGTCATATACAAATCTTTCTGATTAAGAACTCAAAAATGATGACTAGACCAAACTAAGAATGACAGGATTTTAAGTAGTGTTATTGTTTTAAAATTCTCCTTAGTTTATGTTCCTACATTGTGTCTGCCAAATAAAGGTGTGTTTTTTCTTTCAAGTAGCTCTTTCTTAGCAACAAATAACTAAAACATTTATAATATCCGTTCTTTAAAACTATCGATATCGATACTTACTACTGTCATCCCAAAACCCCAACCCCAAGCGACATCAAGTGAGGGGTGAAATGTAATATTCATAACAGTCCTTTGTACGGCCATTTCGCGGCCGCCGGGTTCAAAAGCACTCACTATGGTACAGTCAACCGCATGGAGAAGTATCAAGTCTACTAATATTAGAAACTGGATTTTGCGCAAACACTAGGTCTCGCGCCGATGGTAGTCTCTGTTGAATTGACCGCCACAGTAGAAATCGGTTGAATAAAACTATCTCAGGAGAAGGAACTCCTGGTTATATCTACTTAGGTACATATTACATTTCATTAATATTGATTGATGCGATACGCCGTATGGTGTCGGCCGGTGCCGTAAAAGAATAATACCATCTTCTGTGACCCAAACACGGACGCGTTACGTAAATCATTAAATTTTTAGTATGGGGGTCACTTTTGGGGGTCAAACTAAAAATTAAAAAACAAGTTTTTTTAACAATATCGTGTGATATATCAAATGAAAGCGCTACTGTAAGGGTTTTAATTATATTTCTACACTAATATTATAAAGAGGAAAGATTTGTTTGTTTGTTTGTTTGAATTGAATAGGCTCCGAAACTACTGGATCGATTCGAAAAATTCTTTTAGCATTGGATAGCTACATTATCAGGGAGTAACATAGGCTATATATTATCCCCGTATTCCCACGGGAACGGGAACTACGCGGGTGAAACCGCGTGACGTCCACTAGTTTTTCATAATTTTAAAATAAATTGTTTTGAAGTAATTAAAGAAATTAGACGAAAAATAACCATCCCCCCCCCCCGCCTTATCTGCGAAACTACTGAGCCTAAAATTTTGAAAAAAATGGAGATCATAGATCTTTACCTATAGATTACAGGAAAACCTGTAAGAAGTCAATAGTGTTAAAATAACATGTTAAAAAAATAAAATTCGTTCGGAACCCTTTGCACGCGAGTCCGACTCGCACTTGGTCATATTTTTCAGTTGGTTTTGTTTCAATTATGGCCATAATTGTTGCCATATTACAGTAGTGTGGCCGTAGCATCATGGGTAATGACACAAATCGAAGGTGAAGTGACATGAACTCCTAACTGATTTTTTTTTACGTAGATAGACCATTGATACATAAAAAAACCCAAGATGCACAGTCTCGAACAAATGCAACACTCGAAACTGTCGTCAAAAACTGACATGTATCAAGTGTCATGTGTGAGTTGTGTGTAATTATACTATAAACAATATTTTTTGCAAATTCAACCTTACACGGATCGCTTAAAGTTGTTTTTACAAAGCAGTGCAATATGGCGAGCGATGCGAGACTGTTTCAAACTTACGCACAATTATACATATTGCGCTTATTTTTTGCGGACGTTTTTGAGATGCTGAGTGTGTATCTTGGGTTTTTTATATATTAATGAGATAGACTACGTGTGGTTGATTGTACTCTGTAGTACTCTATGGCAGTCGGTTCAGTGGCGATTGTACGAGTGTGTTACCACCTGTCGTGTTTGGCCTGGTATTGAGTACTGATGCAATGAGGATACTTATTTGTCCAAGTTTGCTTTGGTTTATCAGTATATAGCTTCTGCCAGCGGCTTCGTCCGCGTGATCCCTAGGGAACATACTCACAGGATATATAGCCTACGTTTTTCCAGACTATAATGTACCTCTGTGCCAAACTGAGAAAACAGTCGAGAGCCAAATCTGGAATTACTATTTTTATTTTTTTGGTTATTAGTTTCTTGAACAGTCTCGGAACCCTGAGGTCCAGGTCCTTTGGTAGGCATACGAGGGGCCGAAACCAACTCACAGAGGCCCCGTTAGACATTTCAAATGGAACGGGGCACCAACCGACGATTATCCCTATTTGCACTAAAAAAGTATACCCAAGGACAATCCCCGGTAGGTGCAGAACTATTGCATCATATGGAAACAAAAGGTGACAGGCTATGGGTTTGGGTAGTTAAGTGGATTCATAACCGCATTCTATTAAATAACTATTGGCCCCTGCTTAGTCAGTGAAAATATACACGGCTTTAAAATGGCAGGGGGTGATTTACACTCTCAATAAATGGGCCCCCGAAAACGGTCGCTAGCACAAAGTGACGTAGCGCCAAGGAGGCAACATATCCTGAGGTGCTAGAGGAGTGGAGAGGTCTACCACGGCTATCAGGACAATCCCGGAAGTACGGTCAAGATCCCTACCTGCATCTTACTGGATTATACATCCTTCTCCCGAGCACGTTTGCTCTTGCGAATCTCCACTCAGACCAGCCAATTAAGGCAAGAAAGAGGTGGGAGCTCTGTTCCTCGTCAGTGTTCACTCCGGCCAGCCAATAAAGGCAAGCCGGAGATGAAGAACAAGACTTCTCCCGGGTGATCAGGTCCGTGGGGTCACTATTATCATTTTGTTTTTTTATTCTTATTTACATATACATTACATTTTTAAATATATCTTTAAAAAAAATACCTACATTTAAAAATATAAAAAATAGTTGTCCGCCGGTGTCGGGAACAGAGTCCAAGCTACCAGTGGTAAGGGCTCCAGAGAAAGGAACCTCCTCACTATACGAGCCGTATCGAGGAGTACTGCCTTCTGTATCAGGCCCTTATTATTTTTATTATTATTATTTATTTGACATAATATGTAATTGAATATTGCAACATTTTGCATGCCATGTGTGTATAAGTGTATTCTCATGTTTTGGACAAATAAATGATCTTATCTTTTTAAACGACTTCAAAAAAGGAGGAGGTTATCAATTCGACTGTATTTTTTTTATGTTTGTTACCTCATAATTAACCGACTGGGTGAACCGATTTTCATGATTCTTTCTTTATTTGAAAGCTGGTGCTTCCCGTGTCCCATTGTCACCATTTCAATATCTGATGATGGAAACCCTGAGAAATCGAGGGCAACTCTCGAAAATTGTAGGCACGCATCTGGTAAAAATTTGATATTCGTATATCGGGTCATCGGGTGATACTACAAAACAATGAAGTTTTGGATCAGACCTGATGATGGAGACGACAAAGAGTCAAGGGAACTCCACATCGGTATGTAGGAACTACCAAGTGTTTGGGCTTATTTCATTCGTATTGACGAGACCTTTACACCGAAAGGACTTAGTAAGTTTCATTTTCATAACATAACATAACATCACGCCGGTACGCTGTGAATGGGTACGCAGGTACCACTAAAAAGTGAAAAATAAAAAACGTTTTTACAAAAAATGTAACCGACTTCCAAAACAAAACACTACAAAGTATAAAGTAACTTTAATTTCGGAAGTCGGTGTCAAAAAACGAAATAACCAAAAACACCGACTTCCGAAATTAAAGTTATTTTATACTTTGTAGTGTTTTGTTTTGGAAGTCGGTTACATTTTATCTTATGACTTTTTACATACAAAGTCTTGCCGCCTATGTTCCCTCTTAAAGACATCGCTACTCGCTACGCAATCCTGGCGCCGCAATTTAATTTACTCGTAGCAATGGCCGCAGGCTATCATCCCAGTAATGGACTCTGTTTAGCTACTGTCTATGGTTCGTTGATGTATTAACATCACTGTCGTATTGTTTGAAGGGGTGAGTAGAAATGTATCTGTCACCGGAAAATTGCAGACACCGTAAGATTGTGAATAAATCTTTGTTAGATTATGACTTCTCGGTATATTATCTTCTTATCGTGTGCGCAGTAAGGTCTAACGACCCCACACACCCTAGTGTCAGAGTTTCTAAACCGCCTCAAGTGCCTCTGACATGATTTATTTGACGACCGCCATTTTGGCGGCCGGGACCACCGGCTTATACGTGCCTTCCGAAGCACCGAATCATCTTTTTATCAGACAATCAGGTGATTCAAGCCTGCAATGTCCTAGCCAAACTGGAAACAACTTTACAAAGTATGCTTCCCGTGGGAATCGAAACCACGACCACCGGGTCAGAAGGCAAACGCCTGAACCACTCGACCACGGAGGCAGTAAAAATGTATCGATATATTATAAAAAAAAATCGTTTTGTTGTTATACAATTAATCCCACCCAAATTCAATAGTTTCCAATGTGTCCGTGGCTTATTAAGAAAAAAAATCTTTTACAATTTCACGCGATATTTTATAATTCTACGACGTTTGCAATTTGCCGGTGACATATTCATCACTAGATTAGCTGTTTTTTTTTATTTAACAAGTTATGTACCTACACATGCGGGATATTTCAGACGTACGTGTGTACGTGTATATTTAGTGGAACAATTTAATTTACTGGAATAATTTCTGGGCCACCAAGATACAGGCTGTGTGCGCCTAGTTTAGGGCCAATGGCCGCTTCCGTTGCATTCACTGTTTATTTGATTGTATTCTTAATGGTTTAAATTGTAGCGTGATGATATATAGCTTATAGCCTTCCTTGATAAATGGGCTATCTAATACTGAAAGAATTTTTCAAATCGGACCAGTTGTTCCTGAGATTAGCGCGTTGAACGCGCATACAAACAAACAAACTCTTCAGCTTTATATATTAGTATAGATATACAGTAAGTGAAAATTGGTAAAATAAAACTACATACCTATATTTGACGGCACGGTTGGCGCAGTGGTTGAGCGATTGACCGCTGCGCTGCGTGTCGCGGGTTCGATTCCCGCACGGAACAAATATTTGTATGGCCTACAGGTAGTTGTTCCGGGTCTGGCTGTTTGTGTATGTGAGATTATATGTATGTAAACGCACCCACGATACAGGAGAAATTCCTAGTGTGGGGCAAAGTTTTTTTGAAAAAAAAGAATGATTTGTGATTGGATTTCGGGTTTTTTTTTATTAGCCGTAAGTCCTCCATGTACTAAAAAAATAAATAAATGAAAAACCAACTGCAAAAAAGTACTTTTCAAGCAGTCAGATGCAGTTTGTAGCATTAACGTGCGGTGCATGATGTTTCAGAAATGTATGGTAAATAAAACCGGCTAAAAGCAGGTACGAAGAAAAACCGGACAAGCGCGAGTTGGACTCATTCTACTTTAAATAAAGACTACCTATATTTTTTATTGTTTTATAACAAACTAGCTTCTGCCAGCGGCTTCGCCCGCGTACTCCCCAGGGAACATATTCCCGGGATGAAAAGTAGCCTATGTCCTTTCTCAGGGTCTCGACTATCTGTGTACCAAATTTCATTCAAATCGGTTCAGTAGTTTTGGCGTGAAAGCGCGACAGACAGACAGACAGACAGACCAACAAACAGACAGACAGAGTTACTTTCGCATTTATAATATGAGTAAAGAAGTAGAGATATTAGTAAAGATATATTAGTAAAGAAGTAAAGAGAGTAAAGACTAGCTTCTGCCAGCGGCTTCGCCCGCGTGATCCCCAGGGAACATATTCCCGGGATGAAAGGCTATGTTCTTTCTCAGGCTCTCGACTATCTGTGTACCAAATTTCATTTAAATCGGTTCAGTAGTTTTGGCGTGAAAGCGTGACAGACAGACAGACCGACAGACAGACAGACAGACCGACAGACAGACCGACAGACAGAGTTACTTTCGCATTTATAATATTAGTAAAGATAGTAAAGATGTATAGTTTTGAGATTTTCCCTATACTTATAGTAGGTATAAGACAGTATTACTTGCCCAATTTCATAGTTCTAGGTCAACGGAAAATACCCTATAAGTAAATTTAGATTCCCTTGAGAATGTCGAAATATACGTTTTTTTGCGGCATGAACGGCCGTATCTTTTTTCACGTTAACTAAGAAGTTTGATTTTTTTCACAGCTTCAAGGGACTGTAGATCTGAGTATACGGTTTTAATTTCAACTCGATAACTCCGTGCGTTCCCGAGATAAAGGTTCTTAACAGACGGACGGACAACAATATCAACAACACCTATATAACAATATCCTATAAGGGTTCCGTTTTTTTCCTTTTAAGGAACCCTAAAAATAGGTACAAAGGTGATGATTATTTCTAAAGAAATTTCTTCCAGCGTGCCTGCGAAAGGAGAGTTGAAAAAAAATAGACAAAGACACAGTGTGTTAGAGGGTGGTAAGTCTGGTGATTGCAAACTTTACTAAGTACTTATCATGAAGACTGGTTCGATTCCCGAGTCAAACCACATAATATTGACGGCACGGTTGGCGCAGTAGTTGAGCGATTGGCTGCTGCACTGCGTGTAGCGGGATCGATTCCCGCACGGAACAAATATTTGTATGGCCTACAGATAGTTGTTCCGGATCTGGTTGTTTGTGTATGTGAGTTTGTATGTTTGTGAACGCACTTACGATACAGGAGAAATTCCTATTTTGGGGCAAAGTTTTTATAAAAAAATTGGGATTTTAGACCTGTAATTTTTTTATTTGTGATGGGTTTGCTCTTAACTCCAGTCTAGGTCAGTGATGACCGAGACAAAGTCTACGATGGAGCGAGCTTACCCAGAAGGAGCCTGTTCACTCTAACTTTGAAGAGATTAGGGTTGTAAGCGTTTGTAATTTCTCAATTGCAGTCTGCTTTGTTCAGTTTATTTATTAAAACTTTATGCACTAGGTTTACCTAGTGCATTAAGACTAGGTATATAGTTTTTTACTCACAAAGAGCGATAAGCGAAGGTTTTCATCTGTAAAAACCTGGTTTCAATAGAGATTAGTTCATAATGTGGTAAAAATATTGAGCTAGTCAATTACGGTAGAAGTGCAGACTCGAGATGCAAAGGACGTTCATTTACTTAAATAATTGCCTCCTCAAGGAATAGATAAAATCATAGTCTAAAGAAGAAAAACCAGGACCGACGGTGTAGCTTACCTCAGTACGTCTACCATGAGTTTTATCAATCTATACTCGCTAGCGACTGTAGTTAAAAACATGTATGAAAACTAAAAAAAAAATAAGTTTCTAATTAGTTTGTTTAAGTGTTAATTAACCAGCAAGCAAGTTGCAAGTAAAACTTTAGTTAACAACTAAACAAATAAATTAGAAACTTGTTTTTTATACGTTTTCATACATCTTTTTAACTACAGTCGCTAGCAAGTATAGATTGATAAAACTCATGGTAGACGTACAGATCAATAAAAAGTCTGTGTCAATATCAGAAATGGACATTCATCCACAGATTGACCGCGGCAAGTGCAGCTTAACCTTGAAGAACGATCTTACCACGCGGTTGTTACCCACCGCGCTAATCCCAAGTTAAATGTTTGATCAAGCAGGTGAAATATACGACGTTCAATGTTCTCATTAGACCGCCATCTTGAAAATCTTGAAGAGCATAGAGTAAAGATCATTACTATTAAACGTTCCAACGGAACCACAGTAATCTTCATCCCAAACTCTCCCGTTTTACCATAAATCATAAATACACCATTATTTATTACAGATACAATTTCACCCACCTACGTACTCTTGTTTATTCCGACCTACCTACACGGACCTATAATAAAAATAATTCCAACAAAAAAACATCTTGGGCCTGTTCTCCTTTAAATAAAACAAAAGAGACCACAAAGACATGTCAGTAAAACAATTGAGTGTTCATCGATAGTAAACGTTCCAACACTAGCTGTTCGATTTTTAAATTTGAATTCTGTAATTGATAAAATAAGGGTTAGTGTTGTGTCGCGCTGTGAGTGTGTTGTAGCGGTTTCGATGCGCGTGAAATGAAAGTGGTTACATATTTATAAAATGGAATCGATTTTTAAATGAGCCAATGGTGGTGCTCGTTTGGGGAGGCGGGAAGCGGCAGGCCCCACCCAACGTTGAATGTCAGATGAATGTCTCGCGCGCTTTTTTGCTCATTCGCTCAGCGTCCGCCGACGCGAGCGGTCGTTTAAAACGATGTGATTGCACTGAATATTTATCATGTTTTTAACATCACTTACTGCCTACTGGACAATTTTATTGGGTATATATTTTACAGAAGGTGCATAGTTAAGTGTATTGTTTATTGATGTTCTTCCAAGTAGTTATTTTGAATTGGTAATTTTGTTGATGCTACATCATTCATTATAATTTATTCATTGAATTAAGCAATTAGTTTTGCCGCATAAAACGAATGAGAGATTCCTGATTTGATTATATTTATTTTGAAATTTAATTAACCTTCTTGTCTCTATTAAAATATTCAACCAGATAGAATAGAAAATTGATTTTATAGCCTTTATTTTTAACACGTTTACTCAGTCCTACAAGCACTGACGTGTGTGTGAATACAATAATACCAAATACCTACCTAGGTAAATAAAACTCCAATCCGCCCATGAAGCCCTACTTAGGCAATATCAATTGCTCGCATCGATTTGTCGATAGCAAAGTATCGATATATTTTATGACAACGCGACGCACAACACTATCTCTTGCTGATCCCATCGACTTATGGCGAAGAAGTCGCGTCATCCGCGTGGTTTAGGTTTGAAATATTGGTTATAATAAACATAGACAGTGCCTGCTTATGTTATGGGGTTTCTGGCGGATTTAAGGTACCCAGGTTATGAGGGTAAGTGTAGCAATACCTACGTCGATAGTACTTGCATTATTTTATGTATGAAATTATCGATAGGAGGTATTTTACGAGTTAAAGAGATTGGCAGGTTTGGTAATATTGTCATTAGTAGTACGGTTTTTTTGTACTATTAATAATTAGGCATACGTTTGGCCACTATCTCCTTGATGGTAAGCGATGATGCGATGATGCGGTCGAAGATGGAGCACGCTTGCCTAGAAGTAACCTATTCACTCTTGTTTTAAACCAAAACCCAAAACCAACTCCCCAAATGAATAAGAATATTTTTAACCGACTACCAAAAAAGGAGGAGGAACACAATTCGGTGGGTATTGTTTTTATGTATGTATACCGATTACTCAAAGGTTTCTGATCCGATTTCTGTGATTCTTTTTTAGTTCGATGCAGTATACGTGCCATAAAAATTTGATTCGGTTTGGTTCAGTAGTTTTTATTTTACGAGCATTTTTGCTTATTTTAATTTCTGCGTTGACGAAGACGTCGTCCAAGTATCACCACTTGAAAGTGGAAAAAAAACATTTTACAAAAAAATAAAACCGACTTCCAAACAAAATACTACAAAGAATAAAATAACCTTAATTTCGGAAGTCAGTGCTTAAAAGTTTTTTATTTGTACAAAACATTGTACAAATTTTAAGGTCTTATTAAATCTAAGATGAAGAATACTCACTCACATGTTCCGTAATTAAGAACAATGCTTGATTAATGCCTGGTTTGTGAGGTTTATATCGGTGGTTTATCTGTCCGTTAACGTTATTCATCATAACGCCATTAGTCAGTTAGTTGTTAACGTATAGATAAACCACCGACAAAGAACCTCAGAAGCCGGGCGTTAGAGATAGATTATCTAGGTATTGTAAAATATGGTTTGGCAATCGAAAAATTATCAATTCTTGCGTTACTAAGTGACTGACAGACAACGCACAGCCGAAACTACTGGTCGTAGAAAGCTGAAATTTGGCATGAAGGTTCCTTGGGGAGTGTAAGATAGCACTAAGAGTGGATTTTCCGTAAACCATACGGGAACGGGATATGCGCAGTACGAAGTCGCAGGCAAAAGATAGTCTTGGTAGTTTGGTACTAAAGTGCATATCCTAAGGGTGAATAGAGAAAAAACCATTTCCCATAACTACAAACCCAGCCATTCATTTCTGAGTCTCGTGTATTGAAAGTATTGGCAATTATAGCTACTGGATTATCAGCTACTAAAATGAAGTTATAATTGCCAATCGAAACTTGCATGCTACATCACTAGTTCAGCCAGACTTGTCAAAATTGAAACAATTGACGACACACCTTAACGCTGACCCTAAGGCGCCCATTACACGATCATGCAAACGTCACTCAATTCCAAAAGTCATGATTGACGGCGAGTGATGGAATTCAATCGAAATTAGACGGTCTTTCTCAAATACGCGACGATATTTTAATAACTGTTAGAAAGGATTCCATCCCATCATAAACATATCAAAACAGACTCATTCACTTAAAAGTCGTGACTAATGAAATATTCAGATTTTTGTCAATCAAGTTTATGCTACCATTAGTCGATACTAATGGTGGTGGTGGTGGTGGGTGATATTTCATTGACTGACGGTTGATCTATCGTGTAATGTCGATATATTACACGATAGATCATCCGTCAGTCATAGCTTTGACTGTGGTTAAATTGACAGCAAAACCTTCCGTGTAATGGGTGCCTTACAGTATCACATTCACATATTCCAAATTCGAAAGGCAGCAAGTTCAGTTGACACTGCACTTCTCAAAGTAAAACAGGCTGGAGTGATCCGAATCCCTCTCAAAGTTGACGGGGCAAGCTTAGACGAAACTAGTAGCGACCTAGAAGATTCGATCATAGAACATTGTCGTTGGCTAAGCGGTCTATATCCGTCTGTCAAGTGATCGATGAGGAAACTATGAAAGGCAAAGCGATCGTGCGGCAAGTTCTTGTATTTTTTTAGAATTTTGATTGGTCCACAAGCTGTCCGTCACACGTTCTGCACTACGACAAAGAAAAAGAGGGAAGTGATAGCAGGGCTGTTCTGTAAACATCTCACCGTAAAACAAAACTTATAAGAAGTACCTAAGCTATCATTCTCTAGTTTCTTAGTAAATGACTATTGACTTCACCTAAGTCTTCACGTTATTAAAATAGCAAAGGGTAACGGGTATTAGTCGCGCATTCGCTTCGTCTCTTTCTACAGATTACTCTGTTTTGTGACGGTAATGCTCAATACAGTTCTCTATGTCTAAGGATGGAATGCGCGGACGTTAGTTTCGAGTACCGATTTGTCAATGTTGGTAGTACTGGATCTGCCATTTTAGTTATAGTGGGGATATTTTCTTAAATTGATAGCATTTTCTATTGTTTTAATTTTTAGCACGATCGACTATTTAATAGTCAATGTTAAATGTTATGAAGGCTGCTTAGGTAGGCATTACTTACTTTTACACTAAATATCTCCAAACAATGTTTTATTATTCTCTTGACTTTGTAGGGTTATAGCTATCAGGAAACACAGACTCCATCATTGTCATTGTAACCGAAAGCCGGTATAGACTGGTCCTGTGCGTCTCGCATCCAATGATTCCCGCGACCTTCACCACGTCACGTTTTTTTTGTTTTTTCCAAAAAAAGAAACTAGTGAAAACACATGACCCAGTTACTTTATATCCTGATTAAAGGCAATAAAAGTTATTACCTGATTATCATAAAAAATCCTTTCTAATATGCGTAAACAAACTTATGGAAAAACTCGTAATAAAAGTCTAAGGGTCACCGACTCACTCCGTCTTATTACAAAACACGATCTAAATTTAGTACTGGGATTAACACTAGGTTTAAACCATGACTAAATAAAACGTTATTATAAAATGAAGTTTATCACTAGTTCCTGAACTAACTATGGTACCAAAGTTAGTCCACCGAGACCCCTAGTTTAACTTCAGTACTAATTTATTTGAGGTTGGCGTTGACTAATATTTTGTGTGTAAATTTGTTAAAAATTGATACTAATATGGATTTGGATACGTTGGATAGTCTTGACGATCTAAAAGACATCATCATCGTGTAAATTCTTTTGAATTGAGTAACGTAGATTTTAGAAATAAGTATAGATTCAGAAAACGTTTTGGAGATCTTTTACGTGAGGATTTATCCGAAACAAACCTCGTAACAGAAATATTAAGGACAAAGAATAAAAATAAAAAGGTTATTTATTAATTAAAAAGGACGCAACATGACTATGTAAACAGCCGTCGTCGCTCCACTTCACTCTAGAAGTGTTAAAGAATATGATAACTCGATTATAAAAAGCGCGTCAAAAGTACAAGTTGTGCTTGTTCAATATATTGTATCATAAACAAAGAACAATTTATAACATATTGTTGTATCGATAGTTAATTATTTAAGCATCCCAATTGTTATTATATTATAAATATTTTGAGAAACGGAACGTTTCTTCAAATAAAGATTGTATGAACGAATGAAAGAATGCCATTTTTGTTTCTTATCTGTGCATATTATTTAAACCATGGACTTTCTTTGGTACTAACTGATCCTCGAATAGTCTTAATTTTGTAATTGGAACACATTTTAAACCTGGTACTAGCGTTAATACCATAACAATCCTAGACTTGTTAGTCTTGGTTTAAACCAGTACTTAAGCATTGTTTTGTAATAAGACGGACTGTGATTTCTCTAAGACTATCTTCCTCAAAGCATATTAATTATCCTAAAGCGGGTGATAGACGTACGAGCAAGTACGCATACTTATGGCTCGACGACCTTTTTCTCTACGCGGCTTGTTTTTAAGTGCGCGTACTTAGGGTGACACAAAAAAGCCCTTGAGGCGGTTTAGAAACTCTGACACTAGGGTGTGTGGGCTCATTAGACCTTACTGCCCGCACGATAAGAAGAAGAAGAAGGTTGACACACGAGCGAAAAATGTCGTCGAGCCATAAGTACGCGTACTTGCTCGTACGTCTATCACCAGTGCCAGTGCAGTCGTCTATTGCCAGTGGCTACGGCCGCGTGAAACATCGAAATCATCCCAGGTTTCCACACTAATCGGATACAGCTGAGTACCAGTATTTTAGATGGAGCGACTTCCTATCAACCTAATACTGGGGTAACAGGATACTCTTTAGCAGCAAGTCTGGTGTCAACACAACATCGAAGTTCTCACAATCCGTAACGACTGTCGAATATGTTCAAATGACAGCCGGGTCCAACGCTTTACGTGTTCTCCTAGACACGGATGAGTGTTGGTATGTAATGGAAGCTTAGTCATCCATCAACAGACACGGTCCGGCAGTTTCTATTTAGCTAGGAGAATCGTGGCAAAGAAAATTCGATGTTGATTATGCCCTTAAAAGAAACGGTCACTGGGTGGCCCGTTGACGATAACCGGCAAATATAATATTGAACTACATTCTTAAATCCAACCACAAGGTGTTAAATCCGAGATATAACAATTAAAATGATAAATCTATTCCCCAATGCACACTTTTTTAAGTCTCGGGTTGTATGACTAACGAAATATCCAACCGCAAATCCGATGCCCAATAAGCATGTCAAAATAAACATATTAAAAAAGTAAATCAAACAACCCCAATTCTTTGAACCGAACCTACATTTCATCCATTCAACCACCCATCCGAATCCAGACCTCAATCACCGCACTTAACCTCAGCGATCTTACACACCGCTCACAGATAATAAATAACCTAAAATCTGCTACATTAAAACCTCCGTGTCTCGCTCAAGGAATGTCTATGGCCATACATTTTTTTCCTTCGTACCTTTTTTAAATATTCAAATCGAATCACCCAAATTAAGTAGCCATAAACGGAATCAGCTTCCAAATTTGAATATTTCATTCTCGCTCGTACGACGCGCGCGCTTTGATTTGTGTTGTGGCTTTGTCCGTGTGAGTGTCGTAGGGATGGAATATATCGATAAAACGGTTCTTTTTTTAACAAAATTGGACCAGTGGTTAAAGTTTTGCGTTAAAAAAAAAAACATTATTGTTGGATTGATTGTTTCCAACGAGATAGCAAAAGTTTTAATTATAAAATGTCTGCAAATGGACGTGCCAAAATGAAATATTAATCATAATTAAAAACTGCTAAATGAATAAGTGATTGCGAATTATCGTTGAAAACACCATTACAGCAAAAAAGATTGATTAAAACTGTGCTTGGAGTAACTTGTAAGAGTAATTAAACACAAAAAAGTAACGAAGTAGTTTTATTAATGAGGAGTCATTTTACCGCGGATAAATGAAGTTACTTTCGCAGTGTACAAAAACAAGTGATTGATATCTAATTAACAATCCTGTCATGGAAAGCTATATTTACGAGACCTTCTTGGCATGATGTGCTTTTAAACGAAGCCTCCGTAACAAACGAAAGTGTTCTAAAAAAAATAGCGATATCGATACTTTTGTTTTCATAAAAACGCACATCACTAAACCTTTTGTCGCATCGCGCCGCGCGTTGATAAGGAAACATTTTAAATTAGTAGTAAAAAGAGAAAAAAATATTGTAATATATACATATTTTTTTTACATTTTTTTTAGTTGTATTTTGTCGAACAAAACGGGTAGCCGCTACCAAACGATATAAATTATATCATTTTTCACTGCGACATCCCTAACCGAGGTAAAAAATGACGTTCCATTCAACGTTGCCAGTTTGAAAAAGTTTTGCCGCGCTTTTTTATACGTTTCCGGGCGGCGAGATTCCATTATTGAACTTTGGGGTCGGCTGACACTGAGATGCGACGCGGTGCGACGTTCACGCGTGTTTTAAAATAGCGGTACGATATAGTACTTTTAGCATCAATTAGGATTCTTACCTAACTGTTCACGGTGAGCTGACTAGCAGCTACCCGTTACTATTCTGTAACAATCTCACAGTAATAACTTAGTTGAAGAGAGCGTAACATGAGGTTGTAATCCCTAGCATCAATGAGAATGAAAGCTCACTTCACTTCACTTTTTATCCGACTTCCAAAAAAGCACTACAGCTGGCCGATTATGATTTTATCTGACAGTAAAACTTTGGTGAATTGTGCTTGAAGTATAATTCCAACTTGATTTGATGCTTTGACAACTCACTTCATGTAAGTCTTCACAATAGCTTTAAACAGAATAGATCCGCATTGGTATGACTGTTCACTTCACACTGACTTCACGTTAACATATTTACAGAATAGCCCGTCTGGCCTCTTAGCGTCGCGTCGCTTCTCTGTGTGAGCTGACTTTTATAATTCGAATGCCTTGCTCAACGGTTATTAATACTTCGTCGTACATCGCGGGGTTCATATAAAAAGTTTATTTATTCGTGTTTTAGAGCACGCAATGGATAGGAAGGTTGTCTTACGTATATTAAAGGTCGCGAAGGTGATCGCGTCGGCTTTTTTATAGTTTTCGTCTGTGAGTATAGGCTTGTACCGTACCGGGTTCTAAGGCGAGGTGTGCATGCAAGCGGATTAATAGCTTTAGAATAAATTTATCATTACAGATTCAGATTGGGCAAATTGAAAGCCAATTTTCATAAAAATCTCCAATAGTGACCTTTCATTAGCTCTGAAGGGAAATGTGTTCAATGTATTCCCTATGAACACATTAATATTAACTTAAAGCTAGATTAGTCTAATTTATATTTTTTTTTTGTACAACTTCCTTATGCATGCGGTGTTTACCTTTAAGTGATTGTTGCACTGATGTATAATAATTTATTGCATGTATTTTTAACATTAAACCAATGTGAACAATTGTTAGTGAAGCAATAAATAAATAAATAAAATTACCTTTGATCGATTTTAGGGAATAAAACCTCATAAGTAGTTGCACAAATGCAGAGCACTGCTACGTATGTAAATTAGACTGTAATGTAATGCATGCTAAGAGCCACACTTGAATATGTACAGTACACGGTCACATAGATATTGATTTGCTTACGTATATTTCACACAAGCTTTTCCCTGCGACTTCGTACGCGCACATCCCATATTTTCCCCGGTCCCGTATAGCCCTACCTATGTGATATGGAAAAATCTTTTTTTATTACGATAGCCACATGCATGAGAAAGGCTGTCATGTTCCAGAGATAAACGCGTTCAAACAAACAAACAAACTTTTCAGCTTTGTTACATTAGTAAACAACCTGTAACAGAATAAACGCAATAAATACCTCTTAAGGGGTCATTGAACTCATCATTATGAACAACTTTAAAAAAAAAATCGGCTCCCCCATAAATGTACTTGTGCATAACTCGACAAAATGTACTGAAAAGCTGATTTTTTTTTCGCGATTTCGGGATTGGTCCCATAGTAAAAGTTGATCATAATGATGAGTACAATGACCCCTTAAGAGATATTGCGTTTATTCTGTTACACGTTGTATATATATTGAATTCCCAGAGTTTAACTAAAGTTGAATACCTATTGAAAAAGCAGCCACTACTGGGAAAATACCTACCAAAGCATTGCCACAACGACTGTTCCTTCACCAAGCTCTGAAGGCAAGACAATGTGGCCGCTGGTACCGCTGGGTACCGCTGGGAGAATTCCCAGCGGTAACCACAGTCGACAATTTCTGAATGTACTGGGATCAATATGGCTAACAAATGTCTCGTGATTAAATAATCCATTACATATTATCATCTCGACAGTCATTATCGCTATAAGAATAGAATGTCATTTTGGAACTTTTTTAACCGGTTTCCAAAAAAGGAGGAGGTTCTCAATTCGGCGGGTATTTTTTTTTTATGTATGTACATCGATTACTCCGAGGTTTCTCGACCAATTTGTGTGATTCTGTTTTAGTTCGATGCGGTATACTTGCCATTTGCTCCCGTAAAAATTTGATTCAGTTTGGTTCAGTAGTTTTTTTTGTATCTACCAAAATCCAGATTGCTCACAGTAACCAATGTTACTTATCTACACCAGTAATATAAAGAGGTCAAGTTTTGAGTTTGTGAGGTTGAAGGGGTAATCTCTGGATCTACTGAACCGATTTTGAAAATTCTTTTACCAATAGAAAGCCACGTTATTTGTGATTGTCATACGTTACATATTAACCCGAAAAATACCGCCCAACGGCACGGGCACGGGTCAGATAGTTAAAAATAAACGCCATTTTATCGTTCGCCAAATAAAACGCTCAAGCGACAGTCACCGCTCTCTATGCGCCCTCGCCTCAACAGCCCAGTCATAATGATATTTATAATTATGTCAAAATTTAATGAAAAATACGATCCGTGACCTCCCAGGCAATAGGTCGATGTGTTTGTCATGCAACCTGTTTTATTGACAAACTTCACGCTTTGGCTGATAGAGGACGGACAGAGATTGAGCGTGTTTTGTTTTTAAAGTAAGTATGATTTCGAAGTTACTTAGTTTGAAGGCAAGCGGGGATATACAGCGGCGGATCCAGGATTGTCATTTGGGGGGGGGCTCAACCTGCTGAGGATAGGTTTTAACATCCTAGTGTATAAGTACTAACGTAGGTTTTAGAGAATATGTTATATTGTTACTAACATCTTTTAAGAATTTTTGTTTGAGTTGTATCCGTGTGGACCTTTTGTTGTCTTATAAATAAATACATTATTATTATTAGAGCAGCGAATCATTTTGTTTAGCATAACGCATAACAAGTATACTTGGATAACTTTTTGTAAAATCCCCAGATTTCGTTAGGATGTAGACTAACAAAGATATGTTGGTTTATTTGGGGGGTTGCCAAAAGAATCGTACCTATATTAAATTAAAAAGATCAATACGTATTATTTTATCACTTTTTTAAGTTATTTTTAGTCGGGGGTTTTTAAAATTTTTAGTTTAATTTTTATATACCTGCTGTATTCGTTCATTCATTTCATTTTATTTTATTATTTTTATTTATTTACAGTCAACAAAGCTATTCGGTGTACAGGCATAAATATTCATTTTTCCACAGCACTGCACATGTTTATTTCTAATGTGTGCTTTATAATTTTTTAAGCTTTTGACATACTTACTAGTGTATTGCACAATAATTGTCTACTCAGCCCACTCACAATATTGTTTAAAAGTAGTTGCAAGTTAGCTGCCTGCACACCCAATTTATAGCTTTGTTGACTGTACCTACATATCCGACTATAGTCTACATCTGTGCCAAATTTCATGAAGATCCTTTCAGGCGTTCTGACGTGAAAGAGTAACAAACATCCACCCATACATCCATCCATCCTCACAAACTTAAGCATTTATAATATTACTAGCTTCTGCCAGCGGCGTTGCCCGCGTGTTGCCTAGGGAACATACCCCAGGGATAAAAAGCCTATGTCCTTTCTCAGGCTCTAGACTGTCTGTGTACCAAATTTAATTTAAATCGGTTCTGTAATTTTGGCGTGAAAACTAGAAAGAAGACCGAGTTGCTTTCGCATTTATAACTAACCTCTGCCAGCGGCTTCGCCCGCGTGGTCCCTAGGTAACACACCCCCGGGATAAAAAGCCTATGTCCTTTCTAAGGCTCTAGACTATCTCTGTACCAAATTTCATTTAAATCGGTTCAGGAGTATTGGCGTGAAAGCGCGACAGACAGACAGAATTACTTTCGCATTTATAACTAGCCTCTGCTAGCGGCTTCGCCCGCATGATCCTTAGGGAACATACTCCCGGGATTAAAAGTAGCCCATATGTCCTTTCTCAGGCTCTAGACTATCTCTGTACCAAATTTCATTTAAATCGGTTCAGGAGTATTGGCGTGAAAGCGCGATAGACAGACAGACAGAGTTACTTTCGCATTTATAATGTTAGTAAGGATAAGTAGGAAGTCTTCTTCTTCTCATCTTCTTCTTATCGTGTGGGCAGTAAGGTCTAACGACCCCACACACCCTAGTGTCAGAGTTTCTAAGCCGCCTCAAGGGTCTCTGACATGGTTTATTTAACAACCGCCATTTGCCGCCCAAGACCACCTTCTTATACGTGCCTTCCGAAGCACGGAATCATCTTTTTATTAGACAATCAGGTGATTCAAGCCTGCAATGTCCTAGCCAAACTGGAAAGCAACTTTACAAAGTATGCTTTCCCGTGGAAATCGAACCCACGACCACCGTGTCACACGCCAACACCTAAACCACTCGACCACGGAGGCAGTAGGAAGTAGGACAGTAGGATAGCTGTGGCGACGATTGGGGAGGCCTATGATACGCAGTGGACGTCTTTCGACTGATATGATGATGATGATGACGTGTTAGTGTCATAACAGATCAGAGATGCATCTTTAGTGGTCTCAGCTAAGTCCCATGTAGTTGGGGTGAACCTCTTGCCGTCAACAGGGCAGCAAAAAAGACTCCTGGATTCTACTGATAAATCTATATCTATACTAATATATAAAGCTGAAGAGTTTGTTTGTTTGCTTGAACGCGCTAATCTCAGGAACTGCTGGACCGATTTGAAATTCTTTCCGTGTTAGATAGCCCATTTATCGAGGAAGGCTATATATCATCACGCTAAGACTAATAGGAGCGGAGCAGACGAAGTTGCGCGGGTCAACTAGTTCTAGAATAAAAACCTACAAACACTCCTGGTACTCGAACCCTCCCGGGTCCGCCTGGGTAAGATAGTAGGTAGGTTGTTTGGTCATGCAGATTACCTGATTCCTCACGAATGTTGTCCATCATTGTTTTCTGACTTCACTCAAGCTGCCGCTGCAATGTTCTTATAAAAACAATATAACTAGACAAAATAATATTTATTGGGGTATTTTGCTTCGTATAGCTTTCGTTTGATGTTTCAATGCGGTGACAGCATAAAACACTCAAATAAAAAGAAGGGAGAGTCAGTTGTGTCAACAAAACAAAAGTGACAATAGATATTTCGGGCAGGCAGGTAAAAAAGCGACAATAAAAAGTTATTGACAACTGTCATAAAATACTCAGCTACTTATAACCGAGCGACTAATTACACAATGGGGCATACGTAACGGGACATCATTATTACACATTATTAGTATCCTTTTACTGAATAGCGTACAGAGCTTTTGGTGTAGGTTATATTTTTGGCAAGCAAAAATCGTACGTAAGCGCAAGACACAGAGTTCAATGTCCGACGGCTGACGCAGGACTTCAAGCGAGGCGACTCTGCTAGAATAATAAATGGAAGGCGTCCTAATTTAAATATTTCGTTCGTATTATTAAAACAAGTACACATTTTGAAAATGTGAAACGTTATAAAAAACGTGTAGTTTTGTTAAGCGAGAGACACACTGGTCCCACGTACGTAATATATGCAACGCATTATGATATCTCTACGTCTACCGTGAGTTTTATCAATCTATACTCGCTAGCGACTGTAGTTAAAATAATGATGAAAACTTAAAAAAACAAGTTTCTAATTTATTTGTTTAGTTGTTAAAGTTTTACTTGCAACTTGCTTGCTTGCTTGTTTGCACTTATTGTATGCAACGCAATCAAACGCCTCCCACGCAACGTAAACCTGTGATGTCCAGATCAGCATGTGAAGGTGGAGGAGAATTCGTTAGCTTTACCACGCGTGTGACCAGTGTATTTCTAGAACTTACGCATAGCACGTCGTAAACAAACAAATATACCTTTGGAGCACGTGTTTTTGTTATCAAAGTTAGCATTAATGTAGGTATAGTATTCTCCAACTTGTTCTCTTTGTTTATTTATCTCATGAATCCAATATCATCTGTTCCTAGCTTTAGTTTTTGTGACGCAAAAATATTGAATTAAAAATAGTAAAATCAATATATCATCAAACTCGCAATCAGAATCAGATAACATGACTTACAGACGCACTAGTGAGAAATTACAACAACTTTTGATACCAATTTACGTTGCATACACGGGACAAGCGTGCACACCAATTCTCCCACGTTGCATCGCATGCGTTGCGTACGTGAGACCACTGTGTCTCTCGCTTTATTGTTCAAAAACGAATCACTTCTCGTGAAGTATTTACGCCGTACTAAAGCGAGAGATAAACTGGACCCACTTACGTAACGTATGCGATGCAACGTGGGAGAATTGGTGTGCACACTTGTCCATAGATAACTGTATAATAAACTAAACAGGGACTTGAAATTTTATCATCTTTCAACCTCGTCTCTTAAAAACTCTCTGACAAAATTTCTCCTTACCAAGAACTATATCGAAACAGAACGTTTACTTTTTTCGGATAACAAACCTCCATAAAACTTTCACTGACACATAACACAGCACATACCTATCATACACCGTTAAATACACAAACAAATAATTAATAAATAATCACACTTATGAAATAACTTTTAGTGAGAATTGAATGAATGAATTGTAATTTCTATAGTAAAATAAGATACTTTGCAAACAAGGCTTATGTTAACTTTGATTTAACAAACACTTACTCTACTTGCAAAAAATATTATTACTATGTAAAAAATATTATGTTATGGGCGTGTACCACTACTCTTAATACAAGTTATTTAATAACTTAGTAAGAGTACTGGTTGCAACACCTACCTGTTTTTGTTATTTAATTTCAAATTGTAATCTGCAAACTGATATTTTATGATTTTATAATAACATTGTAATTTTCTTGGTTTAATAAAATTATTATTATTATTATTATTATAACGTAAATTGGCAGACACTGTAATGTAATTTCTTAGAAGGTGCACTAGTAATGTTTTCTGATTCTGATAGCGAGTTTGAGGATGATTTATTGAGTTTACTACTTTTAGCTATATAAGTTAATATAAGGATCATTACTTAAGGATTCACTCTATAAATCGTTTGTACATTTCTCGATAGAAAAAAAAGCCAAATTAATCTTGATAGAAAAAAAAAGACCAAATTAATCTCTAAAAAAAAAAACAAAATAAACCGTAACTACTTCACGGGTAGTAATCAGTTTTTGAATAATAACAAAACTACATGTTTCCTATACTTAACGATACATTTCATATTTTCGAAATGTGTGTTTGTTTTAATAATACGGACGAAATACCTAAATTCCAGTCTAGCTAGAGCTACCTCGATTCCCCCTATCCGCTTCGGCCGTCGGAACTTTTGCTTACGTTTACATACGATTTTCGCTTGCGCTTACGCACACATACACGGACCACATGGCATACCTAAAGCCAGAAGATCGGTGCGCTCTTGAGAACAGAAGAAATTGGGTTCATGAGATAAGTAAACATAAGAGAAAAAGTAGCGGAATACCATACATTAATGCTACATCGATCAGCTGTTCACCTCCCATTTTGTAAATTTTGACGTGCTACGTGAAATTTCTAGAAACACACTGGTCACACGTCTACAATTTATAGAGTCAATCCTTGAGTATAATACTAATGTTACATAATAACAACTAGCTTTTGCCCGCGACTTCGATCGCACACATACCGTTTTTTCCCGTTCCCGTAGGAATTCCTCAGGAAATCATTCAGGAAATCCTCACTTAGTGCTCCCCTTCACTTCCCAAAGAACCTGCATGCCAAATTTCAGCTTTCTACGACTAGCAGTTTCGACTCTGCGGTGTCTGTCAGTCACTCAGCAACGGAAGAATTTTATTTTGACTGATATAACTAAACGTTAAGTAATAACGATGCAGCACCCTAATTCAAGTCTGTAAGTCAGCGCAATCTCAAGATAAGTTTATGCTCCATGGCACATGTTTTGACGATCGCTAGTGAATCAAAATCAAAACCTAAAATGGTACTTCCCGTTGACCTAGAGTTATAAAATTTGGCAAGAAGATAGTTCTTACAGTACAAGCAAAGGAAAGGGTCTGAAAATTAGAATAATGTAGTATCTTTACTAATATATAAAGCTGAAGAGTTTGTTTGTTTGCTTGAACGCGCTAATCTCGGGAAGTACTGGTCCGATTTGAAAAACTCTTTCGGTGTTAGATAGCTCATTTATCGAGGAAGGCTATAGGGCATATATAATCACGCTAAAACCAATAGGAGCGGAGCAGTAATGAAAAATGTGACGCAAACGAAGTTGCGCGGGTCAGCTAGTTATCTTATAAAAACAATTTTTTTGCGATAACAAACTTATATTTTCGAGTGAAAAATTGACCGTAACGTACATTTAAATGTATGGATTAACATTTTTTCAACAACAAAGTTGGTAGTTCAATGTTACTTGCTATATTTTTGTCAGAGTAACGAGAGTGCTTTCATAGTTTATAAACTTTCGTAGGTAACGTATATTCGTAGAAAATGAAGACTCGATCGGAACCCTGGGTGCGCGAATCAGTCTCGCACTTGTCCAGTTTTCTAGGTATCCATTTACTAGGTAATTATTATTAAAAAAGTACATACTTTTACTTGAAAATCCATCACTAATATTTTTCAAAAACCTTAAACACTGACATATAATGCTTTTTTTTTACTATATATAGGCATACGTTTGACCACAATCTCACCTGATGGTAAGCGATGATGCGGTCGAAGATGGAGCACGTTTGCCTAGAAGCAACCTATTCACTCTTGTCTTAAGACTCCCAGGTTGTAGCTATCTGGAAACACAGACTCTGGCAGGAAATTCCACTCCTTAGCTGGACGCACTATGAATGTGTTCCCAAAACGTTTAGTGCGTGTGGGTGGGATGTCCACCATGTACCGGTGGCGCATCGCCGTTCGTCTTGTGGTCCGATGATGGAACGGGCTTGGCGGAATTAAATCATGCAATTCCGTCGCACACTCCCCAAAATGCAAGCGATAGAAAACCGACAGGCCAGCAGCTCGGCGTCGATGCTCAAGGCTTTGGAGCTTTGACTCGACGAGCCTGTCATTACCGATAAGCGCAGGCGCTGCGATTACTTCGGTAAGCGCAGGTAACCGCAAAAATGGATGAAATAAGTAATTTTTTAAGCCTTTCTTTGTAAACTGCCCTCATTGCCTTATCAGTAGTTGACATTAGTGCAAAACAATTCTCAGGATTGGGACAAATGGAGGCTGGCTAGGGGACAGGTAATAAATCACGGGTAATTCAACAAAGAGAATTATTTTTTGCCAGATGCGGGCGAATACACTTTGCATATAAAAAGTAACAATTCGAGGTTTGGCTCTCGACTGTTTCCTCCTCCAATATTGGACCGATTTAAAAGATATTTCAAAAAACGGAATAAAAAGGATGTACACTGTGTCCCTATGTTTTTTTTTATTTTTTATTAATAGTTGCCAGACTTGTAGCTAGGTCTCTGTTGACAGCGGTTTATCGGACAATTTTGAGCACTTTTTGAGGGTTCTAGTGCTTATACGGTTAAAATATCATCAAAAAGAAAACATATGGATACAGTATATATATCCTTTTTATTCAGTTTATGAAATATCTTTTAAATCGGTCCAATCTTGGAGGAGGAAATAGGCGAGAGCCAAACCTCGAATTATGACTTGTTACATACAAATCTCAATCTCAATCTCTCTCTTAATTTGTTTTTTCTATCCACTCAAATCTTTGTGGCTTGGCTGTTTCTTCAAAAGACGACCTCAGAAATTGACCTACATGGTTCTCTTGCGGCTTAGTAATTGCATTGTATAGATTATTATCTTTAATATTATCATTTTTTTGTTGCATGAACAATTTCAATATGTAACGATTATTCTGGGTAAGCTCGCTCCATCGTAGACTTTGTCTCTGTCATCTCTGACCTAGACTACAGTCAAGAGCAATCCCATCACAATTTTTATATATTTACTGATTTAAAAGATTGCCATGGAGTTTCTTGCACGTTCTTCTCCATAGAGATCTACGCTTTGGAACGTGCAACTAGTTTCATGTTTTTGGCTGACCGACCTTGACAATTCAAAAGTGTCTTTAAATGGTTTTTTGTTATAAAAGCTTCGATTTGATTTATATCGTTCAGCGATAGCTTGTATTGTATGTTTGAGCAGAAAAAAGAAGATCTACCAATCTACAAATATCTTCAAGGCCTGCAAAAGGCAGTCTAAAGACTTCCAATTCTACTCTTCTCCAAGCTTTTTACTCTTTCATGTTTATATCTGTAGAAACCTTACAGTACAATAACACACTTAAATAAAGCATTTAACAGACGATCGAGGGACCTCCGGCATACTCAGGTCACATGGAGCTATGTCTAAATGGATGCGCTAGTATGATACGGGCCATGCACTTTCAAGTAATTTGATCAAACAGGCTGGTGCAAACAGTTTTATTAAATTGGCACGAATGTATGTGGAAATTCGATTAAAAATGAGTCGTTAAAAGGCATGAAGGAATAAGAAATTCAATCAAACAGTTAGAAACAGCCTGTTCGATCAAATTACTTGAACGTTAAAGGCCCGCATAATTACAGAATCAGATAGTTGAAGGCCGATTCTTGTAGGTATCGAATATAAAAGTTGAAATGTCATCTCAGCGACATTAATTTTTTGACATATTTTCGAATGCGAACATTGTTTTTTTAAATACGGAATGCATAATAATGGTGAACATAAATTGAAATGACATCGTCTGCGCTATGACATGTTATTTTTTGCATGATATTCAGATACTGAAAGGCGGATACAGACATTGCGAGGCATGCTCATCGCAGGCTTCGCAATGTGTGGACCTTCATATTCGTGGTGAGGCATCATGGCTACCCAGGCAAATTTATATCGAAGCGTGTGCTTTGCGAGGCGTGCGCGACGCATGCCTCGCAATGTCTGTATCCGCCTTTAGACTACACGTGCTCTAGCACATACAGTTTAAAATGTTCAAATTAGATTGAACGTGTTACTCAAACAGATTTTTTAGTCCGATCTAAATTGAACAATGGTTATTATTAATTCAAAATTGTCAACAGTCCATATAGCTTATTACAATAGGCGAAATGGATCAAATCAAATATTTTATAGTGCAACCTTATGAATGCGTTATCATTTTAATAATAGTGCTCCAAACATTTTAATAGACACCAAAAATATCTTCCTTACTTCTAGTTTCCAACCATAAACCTCAGTCCAATACCGACTGTTACAGAGCGGTGAATAAATAAAAATAAATAAATTACGCGGCAACACATAAATATAGGCTGTATGGCGGCATTGCTGGACGCGACGCGACGCACTGAAAACTAGAAAAAAATATCATATTTAAACGTGGAACACTTTGGGTGCGCGCCGAACGGTGGGTGCATAGTGTGGACCTGACGTTAGTTGATATTCTGAAGGACATCTCGAAATTATTCAAATTGTTTTTAGCCGAAGAATGTGCATTGCTTAATAGAACTGTTGATGTTGACAACTGGATATGGTATAAAATCGACAAATCGATTAGTTTTGGCTTGCTATAAAGTATAATATCGGATAATTATCGTTTTTTTTTTGGACTTTAACCTCTAGAGATAGAAACGTAAACGTATGATGACTAATGAGATGAGATGAGATGGACGAAGAAGACATATTGTTGCACACGACCGTGACATACATGATAATAATAATAATATATCATTTAATTCAGGTAACAAAGACCCATAACATATATACCTTACAGACTATCATACATATTTATAAAAACCTTAAAAATATAAATTAATTATTGTACACGAAGTGACGGCGTCGTGTTGCGCTGCGTGGTGTCGCGTAGCCTTCCGCGAAATCGCCGATACACGACACCCTTCGGCCAAAACTCTTCCTTGAGGAAGGTCTCAATATGATGAGTCGGTACTCGCACCACGAACGACTTGAAATTCGTGTTGTGGCGCGACTCCAACTTCTCGACCCTCAAGATCCAGTTGATCTATGCTCGAACATTGATGTAGCCGGGACACATAGAGCTGCGTCGAAGGTATTGCTGGACGCAGCATATTAGGTCCTACCAGCGCGGTCCCGCACTGGTTGCGACTAGGAGGCTTCTTCCTCTTCTTCCTCTCCACCTTCACAAAGCCATCCTTGTCACACTTGCCTGTAACTGGCCCTAGCTGAATAATGATTAAGCAAAATGGACACAAGCGCTGTGCCTGGTTTATATTCGTGCAATTTATTGTCTTACTATATTCGTGAAAATTAAAGACGTCGGATTTGACAGTAAGATACAAAGTCCTCTCCTGGGCATAGACCTCCCCCACATCGACCGGTCGTGTGAGTCTGGTATCCAGCAACTTCAACAAAGTCATCGAACCATCTTGTGAGACCTTGTGACGCACGCGGTTACCATAACAGTGGCTTTCGTGCGAGTTTTTTGACGTTCTCAAACGCGTTAGCCTAAACGTCAATTATTAATTGAAACTGAATAAGCGCCGTCTGATGACAATAACGGAAAATCTTTTTTTCCATACAATTTGACATAAGCGTAAACATTCTTTAACGCGTTCGAGAACGTTACAAAAACTTTTTTTTTACTATATATAGGCATACGTTTGACCACAATCTCACGTGATGGTAAGCGATGATGCGGAAAAAAAAAAAAAAAAACAAAAAAACTCACACTAATCTCTCAGAACCTCTCGAGCCCATCGAGTATCTGTTCTGCGAGTAATCGTTGCTCATTACCAGTGTATTATTGACTTTTCTTGCCGATATCACCATACGCGATATCATTTTGCTTTCCAGAGATTAAGGTAGTTATAACCATTTGTATCTAGGTACTGTTACGTTGACATTATCACCAATTCCAACACGTTATCTCGCTTAGCTGTACTTTGTGGAGATAAAAAATATGAATGCACGACCACTTATCTCAAAATCACGTACACAATGATTTTGAATAAAAATAAGTATTTGTTTACATGCCTTATTTAGATATTTGATCCCTAAACACTTAAAAACACTTAAATGCAAACTATCCTTATCTTTTGGTTAGACTCATTACCACACAGAAAAAAAGTTACATCAAATTAAAGTCTTATCCATACAAATCTTGCTTCATTAGTTGGACAAAACCATTGACATTTACGAACACTACTTGATATCGAACTGTTATAAGTGCCACATTCCTTAGACCGTAATCAACTTTATCACCTAACTTTAAAGATTAATTTTAATTAGCAAATAATCTGTATGTTGGTACTTTTTAGACAGGTGTGAATCTTATGACATTTGAATTCGGTCGGTGGCCAGTAACGAATGTTGTGTGTGTAGTGAAAACTACTTTCTTGGAAGATATTTGTTAAAATCATTAATTTTATATGGCAACATTATAATTTGTTTGAATATTTATTGGTAAAACAGAGAGTGACTTACACTGGCACTTACACACATGGTTTTGCTAGTATATTTTTGCTGTTGGAATATTCTGGTGACATATCTTAATGACGGCGCTTGGGGGGGAGGCCTATGTCCAGCAGTGAACGTCTTTCGGCTGACATGATGATGATGATGATATCTTAATGTGTAAAATTCTTCTTTTACCGAGTGCCTGTGTGAGTGACAGACAGACAACGCACAGCCGAAACTACTGGTCGTAGACAGCTGAAATTTGGCATATAGGTTCCTTGGGGAATATAGGGGATCACTAAGGATTTTGCCGAAGTGCCTACGGACGGGAAAAACGGGACATGCGCTTACCAAGTCATGAGTAAAAGCTAGTTTATTTCATACTAGTGGACGTCACGCGGTTTCACTCGCGTAGTTTCCGTTCCCGTGAGAGTACGGGGATAACATATAGCTTATGTTACTCCCTGATAATGTAGCTATCCAATGCTAAAAGAATTTTTCAAATCGGTCCTGAAGTTTCGGAGCCTATTCAATTCAAACAAACAAACAAATCTTTCCTCTTTATAATATTAGTGTAGAAGTGTAGATGAATATATTAGACTCGTGGCCGTTACGCGGTTTCACAAGCGTAGTTCCCGTTCCCGTGGGAGTACGGGGATAAAATATAGCCTATGTTACTCCCAGATAATCTAGCTATCCATTGCTGAAAGAATTTTTCAAATCGGTCCAGTAGTTTCGGAGCCTATTCAATTCAAACAAACAAACAAACAAATCTTTCCTCTTTATAATATTACTGTAGAAGTGTAGATAAATATATTAGAAGAGCTCGTGGCTACATAATATCTGCCAAACGGGTTGATCTTCGAGGTTAAGAAACGCTTGCTGAGGTCGGTATGTGGAGTGGTGACCATACACTAGATACGGGGACTCCTCCGTGCCTCGGGAAGCACGTTAGGCTGTTGGTCCCGGCTGCCATGTAGATCTTTGACAGTCGTTACGGGTATTCAGAAGCCAGAAAATGTGACACCATTATTCAAAGTCAAAGTCAAAACGTTTATTCCAATTAGGCCATTAAACGGCACTTTTGAACGTCATTCACATTTCAAATAATATAAAATACTGTAGTGATTCTACTGTCCATTCGGAAAGGTAGATTCTTATGGAGAAGAACGGACAAGAAACTCCATAGTTTTTTATTGCCAATAGGTGTCGTTTTAACCAGCTAGTCTATTCTGTAAATAATTATTTCGATATCGAGCTTCACCTGAGTGACAAAGCTCACAAAGTGAGCTTTATTACGCACCACATAAAGGTCTTATGTTTATACAAATTTGATACTCACCTCGGCTTCCGCTGTCGAGACACGAAAATGTTCTTAAAGAATAGCACTACAGTTACTGGTTTGTCAAGGTCAGATATGCGTGTTCCATCCCAGCCAAGCCGACCCAGATTGCTTGAAAGATTATTTGTTACCTCTTGCCTACGTTACTAATTAAACAGGATGGTTACTCCGAAAACTAAAAAATATCAGCTGTTTCATACATTTTTATCGGCTAAATATTACACATTATATAATTTGCATGAAACATCTCATATTTTTTTCCGAGTTTACAGGGTTTATCTCATAATATAAATTGTTAATAATCATGAGTACTTCCGCTCCCTAAAAGTTTGTTACTGTTTTTTAAATAAACCTTTATACCGAAAAAAATGAAAATACCTAAAAAAAAATATGTCTTCACTCTCCCAAACAGGCGAGGTTATAGTTTTGATTCCGGAGTCAAGCACGAGTTTACAGCCGGCATCCCAACATATCCTACTTACTTTTACAACCTATTTTAAATCCTAATCCTTTAACGACATAGTTACTGCGATCCGGTAGCCATCTTGGATTATTTATGGTCCCCATATCAATTAGATAAGCAGTATGTGGGGCCAACGGATTTTAGTAGCTTTTTGTGTCTAATAAACTGAAGTAGGTGGAAGGATTAGGAAGATGTAGTCAGAAGGACCTCTTGTTTTTAAAGTCGGTTAGAAAAAAAATCATTTTAGTTCAGATTTTAACTAAGCTGAGAGTAGCTAGAAGAACCTGTCTTGTCGAAGTTGGTTAAAATGATAGTTAGGCTTCTATTTGCAAAAGATAAGGTCACTATTGAAAAATATTCTTTTCTTATTATTAATTAATGGTTAAATTATGAAAAAAATATATAACACTCTTTTATTTGGCATTCGTTTAAAAAAATAACAGTTAAAACAATAGAGTCAAACAATTAGTTTATCAAACATTTAAGGTAACAATTTAGTACAAAAATCGACTTTACTGCTATGCAACTAAAGACGCTGTTGATGTCAAATTGATAGTACTGCTTACTTACTAAATCATCAAATCTTTAAAAAAATGTATATGAATTCAAAACAACTATCTATATTTTTTACAAGAAAAACGAACATAGAACAACATAATATCTTCAATCCACACACTCACACATACGCCAATCATTTTACATGCATCTAAAACCCGACCCATTCCGAAGAAACCCGAACGAGTTCGTCTAAACGTCCGACCAATCAAATCGTCGCATTTCGTTAAAACAAAAGAGTCCATATTTTTTTTCGTAGGCCGTAGCTCGTAGCCCGTAGCACGTAGACCCTAACTCGTGGCCTTGGAAGATTTCAACGCGCGCTAAGAATTTTGAAGCAAATGTTTTTTCATTATTATATTTCGTTTTTGTACTAAGATATCACTACGCCTGTATTCACAGAAAGGTTAGGCAGACGTATACCCATAGTTACGTACATTTCGTCAGTTATGTTTAAGACTAAAAAAAGTACATTGGCCTTTCCCTAATATCTCATCGTAGATACAGGGACAATAAATTATGAACCGTTTTTCATTACTAGAGAACGTAAAGGGTCACGACAGAAGTCGATTCAAGATAGCTTTATGTCTTTATTTTTTTTATATTAAGATAGTCAATAATTATAAGTGGGTCAATAACCGTTATTGCACATTTATCTGGTATCTACCATATCAACCGGCCACACATCGCAACTTCAGGCTGATACTTGTGTTGCGTGTAGTGGAATTCCCTGCCAGAGTCTGTGTTTCCGGATAGCTACAACCTGGTAGTCTTTAAGACAAGAGTGAATAGGTTGCTTCTAGGCAAACGTGCTCCATCTTCGACCGCATCATCGCTTACCATCAGGTGAGATAGTGGTCAAACGTATGCCTATCAATAGTAAAAAAAAAGAAAAAAATACTTAGAAGTTCCATATGGAAAACCCCATAACGTTTTGCCCGATCCGGAACTCAAATTCCGGAGCAATGCTAATATTATCTTTATTTTTATTACTAGCTCCTGCCAGCGGCTTCGCCTTCGCGAATTCCGAATAACATCCTAACAGACCATACTCCCAGGATGAAAAGTGTCCTATGTCCTAATTAAAATAAAATCAATATTAGTATGGACTAGCTTTTGACCACAACTTTGTACGCGCATATCTCGTTTTTTCCCGTTCCCGTAGAAATTTCGGGAAATCCTGTCTACTTCCCAAAGAACCTACATGCCAAATTTCAGTACTCTGTCAGTAACCGAAGAATTTTATATACTAGGATCGTTTAGAATTTCTAGCCAATCTCTGATTATTAAAATTGTAGGAAAAATTACTTGAATTAAAAATTATGGCTTCTTATCTTTGTATTAAACAAGTGAAATGGAAAGTTAACCTCAACTTTCGTTTTAAAAATATTAATAGACAACTTATCAGCAAATTAACATTTTACCACAATTTTAACTAAAAAGTCATCGTGAGAAACAAATTCATCACTTCTCGAAAACGCAAGAGATAAAAATAATCTTTTTAAATGAACACTCTCTCCATAGACAATTTTAAGTATTTTATAATCCAACCTCTTTACACGAATTAAAAAAAAAGCTATTTGCGCGCCATTTTTAACTGTTTTTAACCTGTTAATAAAAGGGAGGATTATGTCGAGCTGAGTTAAGCTGACGATGCTACCAACATTGACAATAATTGTCACTTAAAAGAACCATTGTAATAAGTTTTTATGTTTTACTTCGAATAATGATGGTAATCCTGAATGCTTTAGAAAGTATGTTTGGCTTTGTATTTTTTGTTTTGAGAAATGTCCCAGGTATACTTTTTACAACTGAATAGTTGAAGATACAATGAGGCATCTACAAGTTAATTTAAAAATTGTAATTTATAACTATTGATAGGCATACGTTTGACCACTATCTCATCTGATGGTAAGTAATGATGCGGTAGAAGATGGAGCACGCTTGCCTAGAAGTAACCTATTCACTCTTGACTTAAACATTCACAGGTTTTAGCTATCAGGAAATACAGACTCTGGCTGGGAATTCCACTCCTTAACTGGACGCACAATGGATGTGTTCCCAAAACGTTTTGTGCGTGTGGTACATATTACATATAATTATTGTAATTTTTTCTGGTCAATTGACTCAATTTCTCAAAAATTGTTCTTCCAATATGTGGCCACCTCGACCGCTCTATCGTTAGCCCTGTCCAGGTGCTGGAAGGTACAGGTAGTTGGGCATAGATGAAAGTAGGTGAGGTGTATCTTGCGATGGGGCTCTACTTGGGCACTGTGTTTGGGATGGATCTATGATACCCCATCTGATTGTTTTTACAGCGGCTATCCTAGCCAGACCCACGATGGAACTAAGATGAAATAAAAAAAAAAAAACAAATTTCCTTTTTACGTTTCGTATTTTAGGTACCTTGTAACCTGACAACTTAGCCATATGTTTTTGGACTAAAACATAATTTATAAATAAGAAAATAATAGATATAAGATTGTATTTCAGTTATCAATAAAACTTTACTATATTTGCTAATTGGTTGCTTTGTATATCTTCATTGATTTTTTATAAGAATTTCAGGCTTTTTTTGTCCACCAAAAAGTGGCAACGTTGCACGGTACACCTTGTACTTCAATCGTAAAAAAATAACGTAAAAAATGCAAATTCACAGGTAAATAACTAAACGCATAACTCATCAATAATTTATTTAGTAATTTTTCAAGTTTCTTGCATGACACATTCAATAGAAGTACGGAGTTGTATCGAATATAATTGATGATACAAAATGTATAAATTATCAACACTAGGTGAATAATGTGTCAATTATTTTTACATAAATAATCGTTACATGGATTAATAACTTATTTATCAAGTTTTATATAAAATAACAGATGTTGAATTATTAAAAATATTTTGTGAAATAATTTAAGTTGTGAAGTAAAAGAAAACAACATAAAAGCAACTAAAACTACGACTGTTAATATTGATTAAATAAAAATGACTGCTCATATATACATTTCACTTAGAATAACAGCCAATTAGGTTAATTTAATAAACGCCCTCAATAAATAGGTAACTATAGTGAATAATTAACTAAAACAATATTGGCACGTGCCTGATGCCTCTGGTGCCAAACATTCCACGCCCACTAAACAAAAGGAGCCACCACACGACGAAACAAAATCGCAAAGACCACCAACATTCAGCCTATACACGGTAACTAAAAAACTGTCGCCAAATAGATAATAAATAGAAATGTTATCTGTTTTTCCCGTTTTTTTTTTACCTGAAAATTGTAGAGGGGTGGGGCGTGCGACGCGAGGGGCGACGCGATGCGGCAGTCTGGCTCCGACCTCGCCAGAGCTCGCGTCGACGCATTGCCTCGAGACTATCCGAAGTGCAGTGTTTTCACTATCAAAAAGGCCTAAGTACACAACGAAATAGATTCTTTTCGGACTACAATCGCAATTAGCGTGGTTTTTTGATAAGATTATTCGCTGAGAACGCCTCAGTCGTGCCTAGTTCGTGCCGTGTGATCGCTCGCGGATAATTAGCGTTTTATTTTTTTCCTTATTTTTGTCGAGTGTATTATCAGTTTCACTGTCAGTGCGTTCGTTAACAGTTGAAAGTTTGGATTTTGACGTAAATTGGTAAGTTTTTATTTACTTTTTATTTTTTTTCTTAGTTCCCCACTGGTAATGCAGACGGATATTACTGTCATATTCTTTTTGCAAAAACAAAACATGGTGATGTTTTTGAAGTATATAATTGGAGTTGTTACTTACGAGTCATTAACCTCAAACATGTAACACCCAACACCCACGTCAGTAACTAAGTGTTGTTATTATTTTTATTATACCCTCGTTTGATTGATAAGCGAGAGCTTATTGAGGAAAACAAAAAGATTATCTCAAATATCTCAAAAACATTTCCGTCGCTCACTTAAATTAATTTTATATATTTTTTTCGTGTTTATAATAACTTAACACGCAACTTTAGTCAGTGAAAGTAAGAAAATATAAAGAAAAAAGTAGAAAAAATAGTAAAAAGTGAGGAAATGAGGTAAATGTCGCGTGCCAGTTTAGGCCTATCTACAATGTCAGTTCAACGATAACATGTGTCGATATCAAGCGTATCTCCGATTAATATTTGTAGAATTAGGAATTACGAAATGAAATCAATTGCACAATTGAAATAGTAAAAGTAGAAATAGGTGCAGTGAGGTTATCTAAGCGATTGTGTTGCCCAATAGGGTCGGTGATAACAGAAATAAAAATCTAAAAAAACCTTTTTTCGTTAATTTTTTTTTCCAATAGATACACAAAAGGTGTATGTTTTTGTAGTGTCGATCTTGAGACGTCCAGCAACGCCGGACAAGTTATTAACTTAACTAAACATTTCTTGAACATAGGTTATTTATTTTGTCGGATAAGTTCAAAGTTAAAATAACTACAAAACAAAACATTTATTACAACATCCATTGTAAAACCAAACATTCTTAATATGTAGAAAAAAAAACCAAGGAAACTGTCAGTAGCCAGTCTTACAATATTAATGCGATGGATCGCGTGATCATACACAATAAAAAAACTACAAAAGTGATCTAGCCGTGAATCGAATGGAACCTTTTTTTCTGTTTTACTTGAAAAATGTAAGCATTTAATCTTAGTCTAGTTCTCAATGATGATTTATTTTACCGATAGTATTTCCTCACCTTTAGATTTGAAATCTATAGTATATATTTACATATATATATTTCTGTGTCTATGCTAATCCAAATTAATAATGTAAACGCGAAAGTGAGTGTATTTGTTACGCTTTGACGCCTAAACCGCAGTACCGATTTTGATAAATTTTGGTACCCTGGAGACAGTGATAAGCTACTTATATACGAAAATCTATATTTACGCGAGCAAAGTCACGGGCAAAAGCTAGTAAAGTTGAAGAATTTGTTTTTTATATTAAAATGCTAATCTCGGGAACTTCTAGTTGGATTTGTATAACTCTTTTTTCATTTGATAGTTCAACTCTTAAGAAATGTTTTAGGTTATTTAACATCACATTACAAGCATCAAGAGTCGCGCAAACAGAAGACAATACTGAGCGAATATGTTGCTATCACGGGAGGATGAAACCGCGGCGCACAGCTTGTTCGTGAATAAAAATGTAATTTATTTGATTTGAATTTAAATGGCGTTCGATTCGAGTGTTGAATTATTTATAGTCTATGCCGCGATTTTTTAATTATTTCTTGTCATTTCTTACTAGAAGTGTGATAGTTAATTAATGTCAAGTTTTTTAAGGTTACATTGAGTGAGGTTTTATGACCGAAATATGAAAAAAAAATATATAAGCGTATCTACGAAATATTTTGAAGTATTTTTCTACTTGTTCTGATAACACAGTTTTGTTAAAAGTTTCAACAGTAACGTTACTTTAATTTTAGCACTAAATAACGTTTTATTTAATTAGAAAAGCTATACTGATTAAAAAAAAATAGAGCAATCCAAAATTACACTATGTTTTTGGAATTGAGTATTTGTGATAAGAACGTGTCTAATCCTAATATAAATAATGTCAAATATTGAATGGTTGGCAGGCTAAAATAGAATTTAAGAAAAACTCAACTTCAAATTAATTCAGAAATCGGGGCAAAACAGTAGGTACTACTTACCCCATCCTATAACTCATACAAACACATACCCATAACTTGAAATTAACATTAATTTCCTTCGTCTTCCTACTAATTTATTTATATGACCAATATCCGGTACGCCCCTACGCCCCTCGATTTAGCCCACTCCGCCCCAGTAGGCAACTCGATAATAATTCATTTTCGCGTGTGGCAACATTGGGGACGATACGGGCAATGGGGTGCAACTCTATTGTTGGAACGAATTTAATCTGCTGATGCTTTGGCAAAAGAAAAAAAAGCGGTTTAATAGTAATAGTTTTTTTGGGATGTGACGGTTTTTTGGGTAAAGCTATGATAGGCATGTTTTAGATTTGTGAAGCGAGATTTACCTATTTAAATGTTAAACCAGCCAATTCTTGTACATAAAAATCGTTTAAATTCAAGTTGCGATCATCTCAACGACGGCGACGCGACGATGAATTGTAAAAAATTGTTAAAATTTTAAAACCGGCAAAATGCGAGTCGGATCGCACACGAAGGGTTCCGTACCATAAACCACAATTTTTATTGTGAGTGAGTGAGTGTCAAAATTTGTTGTTATAGCGGCAATAGAAATACACAATCTGTGAAAATTTCAACTGTCTACCTATTACGGTTCTTGAGATACAGCCCGCTGACAGACAGACGGACGGACAGCGGAGGCGTAGTAATAAGGTTACGTTGGTTACCCTTTGGATACGGAACCCTAAATGGAAAATTAGAGATATTTTGGCAGTGTGCGACTGCGATTCAAATGATAACTATCCTTACAAATATGAGAATTGCCACACTGATCAAGAGTTATCTACACTAATATTATAAAGAGGAAAGATTTGTTTGTTTGTTTGAATTGAATAGGCTTCGAAACTACTGGACCGATTTGAAAAAATCTTTTAGCATTGGATAGCTACATTATCAGGGAGTAACATTGGCTATATATTATCTCCGTAGTCCCACGGAAACGGGACGTCACGCGGGTGAACCGCGTGACGTCCACTAGTACTCAATAATTTCTTGACGGTTAGGTATTCTCCATAGAAAACGAACAATTTGAACCGTGTGCCTAGCTTCAACATAAGTTGCAGTTGAAAACCAGCGTCAAGCAGCAACTAGTTGTCTGGCATTTTGCTGAACTGGACCTATTTGGCGCAGCCGCGGGGCACACAATGTTATTGTTTTTAAAATAAAGTTTCATTTCCATTTATTGCACCTACATTGTGTGAATCAATGTGTGCCAAACACTTCGTTTTTTTCTTTAGTTTAGCTTCTAAAAGTATACCCACTTGTAGAAGCTAAACTAATGAAACCCCCCGCCCCGTAACACCGTTCAGTACCCTGACCGGTGTTACGGGGCGTAACGTACCATTCGCAGCGATCATGTTACGATACGCCGTGTCTTAAAATACGAGTAACATGCGCGTGTTCATGCTCGTTCCCACGTACTGACTGCACGAATGCTCGCTTTGTAACATGTTACATTATACCCCGTAACACCGGTCAGTACTCAGCTTAAGGTTTCATAATTAATGCCTATGTTTTTTTTTACTTATTGGTAAAATCCCGCATAAAACGTATGTGCCTAGGCCGAAAAAGCAAAGCTTTTGCGTGGAAACTCAGAATCGAGGTACCTAATTGAGAACCTCCTCCTTTTTTGGAAGTCGATCAATTAGGTTTTTTTGACAAATTGCGACTGACACGATAATGCGATCGTTGTTAAAAAATTAGCAGAATTGTCCATTTGATATTTTATTGTACACCAAAGAGTAAAATTTGCTACAAGAGAAAAAGAAAAAATAAAGCAAAAAGTAGCATAATAGCTCGTTTTTAGACGCTAGCTTAATTCGTTAATTGCATTAAGTAACCGTAATAACACGAATAGTTATATCGTACAAAGTGCATTAAACTCTATGATTTATTAGTAGGTAAACTTCCGAAGACTACTAGTAGGTAGTCTCAGATGTGCTTAAAAAAGATTCCTTTTTCGTTCTTCACAGTGATTTTGTTTTCTAATTTAAACCACTGTGAGTTGATTGTAATACATCTTCTGTCAAATAGTTGTAGGTAATGACTTACAACACTATTTGTTAAAAAAATAACTTTTTTACCATAGTTTAAATACTGAACAGCAGATTCCAAATTAAATTTCTCCATAGAATATTTGAATAAAGAATCTGCTTATCAGTTTTTGAATATAGCATTTGATAACTCTTTTTGTTTAATCAGCCTGTTAATTGAACACTATCTACAGTGAAATTATAAGACTGTAACCACCTTTTTCAAAGCCCAATACAATACTGCAAATAAGCGACAAACTAAAAAATACGTATATATAATAAATAAAACACCCAGAAAGCCTTCAAATAACTACCTTTATAAACATTTCATTCTTTCAAAAAAAAAACCATTGCTATCTCCGTCCGTCGCAAACCGAGACACCTCTAATAGTGCCCAAGTACCAACATTACGTGGTACTCCACAGTTTTGAGGGTACTACTCATCCCCTCGGGGCGTGACAGGGGTAAGCCACGCCCACTCAATTTATTACCATTTTGAGTTACCCCAAGTCACTGGGGTGAAGTTTACACATTTTTTATGAGAAAGATTTTAGGTACACTCTATCTTGCTTTTGGTTGTACATAATTTTAGTCTCTGATTTTTAGAAAGAAAAATATTTTTGTGTGGCAGTTTTTTTTATGACAGGTACTTTTCATTTTAATGTGCCTGGTTTTTCGTTGAAAGTTGCCTATAAGATAGAACTAGGTATTTATTAAAATACTACTCGCACCTAGACTATCTTTCACAAGAGTATTAACACTCGGACACCTAATATTTTTAAAGAACTTTCGCATTTTATTTTCAGTCCCAATCCATCAAAATAAACTGGTAACCACACATTTTAACAAGTTTTCGACAATGTTCTTCATCGAAATGAGATTACGATTTAACTTTTTTTTGTTTGTTTTTAATACAAACATTAGATTTCTATTACTTATTAAATGTAGGTAATAAAAACTGCATTACTGAATGGATTAAAATCATTTTCTCCTAGCTTTTCATCTTTACGATAATTCCATGATAAGGATTTCTAAATCTATAGAATATAAAATCTCTACTTTAATGTAAAATAACCACTAATGTAGGTTTAACTTTTACTTATGACGGTGTATTATTTCACGCAAATTACAGAATATTGAATTAACAGTAAACCACAGAATTTGTTGCAATGCAATATGCAATACTGTCACACACTGACATAAAAAGTTGTCATTGTACAGACTAATTAGTAGTCTGACGTTGTTATCAATAAGCTAAATTAAAAAAAGAATGACCCAAAAAAGAATTCGTTTTACAAACTGCATCTTAAACAAAAACAAACAGCTTTCTAAATTCAAACGTTCCACTTCTAATCAGCCAGCATTAATCCCCCATTGTCTATGACACACCATCATTAAAAAAGCACCACGCAAGCGTCATTATTTCTCCTAATACCTAAAACACGTTTATCTGGCATCGATACCCATTTAATTAGCCATCTCGTTAGCAAACGTCGGGGGCTGCAGCCCCGTCAGCCCCCCTGAGCCCCGTTTGTTAACAAACAAACAAATCACCAGCTAATTGGCCGTCTGCTGCACTTTGAATCAAATCGCAGATTAAACTAGTAAAGGGTTTATTTAGCGTGCATAATTCAAAGGGCGATTTTGGATAATCAGTATAAATAAAACAAGAAAGATGAACGGGCCAAAAGCTGTTAACTGTAAACGGCAAAGGCAATCTATCTTGCGTTTACTCAGGTTCACTTAGGGAGGTATATCTACCGAAGAGAATTTGAATAGTACCTAATATTTATTTCCTGAAAAAGATTAATCAGAAAAATTATTAAGTACCTTCAACTTCCTTCACAAAAAAGTATTTTACACTCCATTACAACACTAACCAACCATTGACAACAATGCTTAGAAAAAAGAAACGTTTTCCCGCCAACAACAACAAAAGCCCCTACACACGCCGCCAATTTAACACAAAACTAATGATACCAACATCAGATACAAAACTAATGATACCAACATTACGAATGTTGCGTAAACTGCCAATTATTAGTTCCAAGTTTAATTAATTTCGAATATTTGTGTAATTAAAACAAACCGAGCTAGCAATAATAACATTGATACTCTTAACGTGAAATAATGTAGTTCAAAAGCATTTTCGTAATTAATTTGATGTGAGAGAAGGTCTTATGGAGAGTAAGTGTTGTCTCTTCCTGTGAACTAGCGTAGATTTCACGAGGAAATAGTCGTGATTTTCATGAAATAATATCGTTAATTGAAATACAGCTTTGTAATTTAAACAAGTAGTAATTACATGAATAATTCTCGGAAATAGTCTGACAAAACAATATAAAAATCTAAATGTAAGCCTGAGACCTGCTATTGGGCCCACTAAGGTCAGTGCCTTCCAGGGTTGCGGAATTACTGGAACCTACATTATTCCCATCCACAAAAGAAAAACCAAACATATTTATATGTTTGTTTTTTCTTATTAACATAAATTTTCACACTTAAGTCTTCTTATTTATTGAAAGCGATGGAAGAGGTCTTTTTAACTCAAATATTGACTGTTAGAGAATGCCTTGATGCATTACATCCGCCCATGTACCACTGTTCATAAAGCACTGCATTGTACCTACATAAATTTTAAGAATAAAAATACATTATTTTCGTCCTCAAACTAAAACAAAATGTTAAGATTTTGCTGGATGAAATTCGCTTAATTTAGTTAGCTCGTAGGTATTTAATGATCCACGCAACACGTGATAGCAACGCCTTTGTCTACTAATCAAATTAACATTGGATTTTATTTCGTAATTAGATTAGCGAAAATAAATCATCAATTCTTATTTTATCTTTATCCTGACACTTCGATGTTATCAGCACACATTACATTGCTTATCACGAAGCTTATCACGAATTTTTAGTAATTACAGATAAAAAAATATCAAGTGATTCGATTTATTTTTATTATTTGAACAAGTAACACGCGTAATTCTTTAGTATTGCCAGATTATAACTTATTTTAGTGGAATTTAGATTATTTTTTAATTGTCTTCTTTTCTTTTTAGTGAGGATTTCGGTTTTTATTGTTGTTTCGAGATTAAGGGGTATTAAGAAATGTTAAAGTTAAGAATTCATTTGTGATTTTTTTGGGTCGTAAAAGAGTTTTTATTTCGTTTTTAGGTATTTTTTATGATAGCGGGTTTATCTTAAAGTGATTTTAATAATGAACTTGTAAAGAGATACTTACACGAGTACGTAAAGATAATACAAAGCTTTAATTGTATCTTATATCTCCTTTTATGAATTTATTATAACAATTTAAAAGGTTTTTCCCGCCCACCTAGTAATAACGTTTCTTGAAGCACTTTTCATTGAAAAGTTTGTCCTATAAAACACCGTCATGCTTATTTTTTCTTAAAAAAATATATTTATATATTTTATATATGTATATAGTACCATATAACTAGTGACCCGCCCGGCTCCGCACGGGTGTTAATTATATTCACAAACCTTCCTTGTTTATACCTAGTTCTATCTATTAATGAAAACCGTATCAAAATCCGTTGCGTTGTTTAGGAGAAGTAAGCGGAGAGAGTGACAAAGGTATACCTACAGCGACTTTGTTTTGTACCTACTAGATATTTAGAAAAAAGCATTTCAGAAAACGCAGCGTTGGAAGGCCTCCCACAAGGTGGACCGATAACCTGGTGAGGGTCGCGGGTAGCCGATAGATGCGAGACGCACAGGACCGACAGTTGTCGCGAATCGCGCGGGTAGCCTATGTCCAGCAGTGAACGTTTTTCGGCTGATATGATGACGATAAAAAAAAATTCAGACTAAAAAGTCCATATACAGCCAAGGTGGTTAGTAACAGAATTTTGCTTATAACTAATGTTAGTTATTAAAAAAGAAGAAACTAGACACCGTCTACCCCTGCACAGTAGGCTCACCGGTCCCGCAACACATGGAATTCAGTGAACCTACTGAGCAGAACAGTATCGGTTCTCTCGCCAATCATCCTCAGGACACTATTCGGGCTCCCTTGTACTCGTCGCACCACGGACGCAACCTTTTTACGCATAATTGCGTAGAAATTATCTACGCTGGCGTCTGCAAACTAAAAATCTTTAAACTCTTTTTGCTGTTGATAAATGAAAACGGTTAATAATTACGATTAACAGTTAAACTAAACACAAATAGAAACAGTTGGATTGAGTAACGCGAGTTATTGTAGCAGATAACAGTTTCAGATACAAAATATACCAGATAGCCATCTTATCTCGTTACGGCTGTGATAAATGATAACAGACCATATTTATTTATAGTCCCTTCTAATTATTGTGGACACCGACAAACGTTTGATCCAATATGTTGCTAGTTTCAATTTCATTTTTACTTTTTTTTTCCATAAAGGTTTATAGTGTCCAATTAGCAGTAGCACACTGACTCCTAAGTCACAGGTATTCCTAGTTTAGGGGTCAGGGTTTCAACTTTTGTGCGCCTTTAATTTTATTGAGAACTGTAACCAGATTTAAGCTATTGTAAGGTTTTTTATATCAATAAAGTATTATTTCCTTTATTCAATAAATATTCCTATAAATTACATTTTTAAATATTTCTATAAAAAATCATTTAAAAATATAAAAAAATAGTAGCCCACCGGTATCGGGAACAGGGTCTAAGCTACCGGTGGTCAGGGCTCCTGAGAGAGGAACCTTCTAACGATGCGCGCCGTGTCCAGGAGTACTGCTTTCTGGATCAAGCCCTTGATCCAGCTGCCCAACGAGAGCCTCCTCAGATGTTCATCTGAGGAGGGACATCTGAGGGATGTTGGTCGAGGCTCTTGGCAATTACGCCATTGGCCGTCACGACTATCGGCACAATGACTGCTGTGTTCACATCCCACATGTCGACAACCTCGCGAGCCAAGTCAAGATACTTAGTTTTTTATCTTTCTCAGCCTTCACGAGGTTCTCGTCATGAGGGACTGTTATATCAACAATCATTGCGCGACGCTCTAGTCGGTCTATCACCACTATGTCAGGCTTATTATTAAGTATTATTATTATTAAGTTGGATCAAACGTTTGTCACTGTGGTGTGGTTTTGATGATTCCTATCTAGAGGCATACTATTTAAAAGAGTATCATCGTCATTAATTTAGGTACAGACAGCTATTTGGCCATCCTTATGGCTTCGGTATACCCTCGATTTCGCTCGCGGTGATATAGATTTTCGCCCATATTATAAAGAAACCTATAACCGTTTAAGGGCCTATCTGTGTCAAAATTCATCAAAATAGGTTAAGTAATTTAGGCGTGAAAAGAACAAACAAATAAATTAAGTATCGCATTTTTAATTTACTAGCACTTCGCCCGCGACTTCGTTCGTACGGGTTTAGTATTGCAATTTTCGTTGGGATCTCTTACTTTTTTCGCAAATAATTATAGCTATGTTAATTCCTGACAATTTAGCTTTCTATTGGTGAAAAACTGGTTAACATCAGTACAGTAGTTTTGGAGCCTATTCCGTATAAACAAACAAACAAAACAATCTTTCCTATTTATAATATAAGTATAGATTAGTTAGGTTCGGTTCGCAGTTTTCCTTTCAAAGAATTATTTATTTACTTAGCACCTACCACCCATATTTTACACATTGTTAAATCGGTATCACTCTGTAGGTATGCATTACTAAAGTAACACGAATCGTTTAGAAGCAGGTTATTTAATTTATTTATCCAGATCGAATATTACGTAACATGACATCCAAATAAAATCTGAATCGGCGTATCTAACCTGTGAACTTTTAGAAATCTTTCTTCAACTACCAATCCGACGCATGAAGACGTATCTCCATCCCTCCCAATTTGCGCTTAAGTCATCACTTCACAGCTGTCATTTCGGAAAACACAGATTTTTCAAGGATTTTCAATCTTTTTGAAACATTTTTGTTCTTCAACGAAATGTTTGAAGTAATTTCTTGGAATAGTTTTAGATAGCAAAAGATCCCCGTGTTACCTCTTGAGTTCTGTTTACGGCACTTTTGCATAATTTAAATAACTAACTCTTGGCTCTATTGAATTTTTCTTATATACTGGTTGTGTAGATAATGTACTGTCTAGGTCTTAAATAAGCGTCTGTAAACATTACTTCAAAATCTTAATGGAGTCTTGTGAATCTACGATAATTTACTTTAAAAACAAATGTGTTCGATAGCGAATCGTTTGCGGACAAGCCCTTGATTGAGTCCCTGGGTGCGCCGAATTCTAGATCATCACCATCATCATATCAGCCGAAAGACGTCCACTGCTGGACATAGGCCTCCCCCAAGTGTCGCCACAACAACCGGTCCTGTGCGTCTCACATCCATCGGCTACCCGCGATCCTCACCAGGTCATCAGTCCACCTTGTGGGAGGCCTTCCAACGTTGCATCTTCCGGTACGCGGTCGCCACTCCAGAACTTTTCGGCCCCATCGAGCATCAGTTCTACGAGCAATGTGCCCTGCCTCCTGCCACTTCAGTTTAGCGATCCATCGGGCTATGTCGATAACATTGGTTCTCTTGCGGATATCATCATTTCTGATTCGATCACGCAAGGAAACTCCAAGCATTGCCCTCTCCATTGCTCTTTAAGCGACTTTAAGCTTTCTGATGAGACCCATTGTGAGCGACCACGTTTCAGTTCCATAAGTCATCACTAGCAACACACACTGGTCATTTCGTCTTGTGACACTGTGGTATGTGGGACGAGAAGACATCAGGCAACTTCCCGAACGCTGCCCAGCCGAGAATGCTACTTTGCTGAAACCAAGCAGTTTCTAGTCATCACTTATGTACAAAGCAAGACAGTAAGACTTCTAATCGTGCGCAAATTATACAGCCATATCAACAAATATCAAGATTAAACTTACATTTATCGCAATTCAAAGAAATCTAACTTATCGTTGGCGGAAATTATAAAAGTTGATTGAGAGTAAATCATGCAATGTTGTCTGTTTTATTCAGAAGTAATAAATACGTGGATATCTTTATAATGTTGTGGAAAATTGTTACATCATCCTTGGGATGAAAAGTTTCCAACTACGTTCGAGTAGGTGCATCTTGTGTCGTAGAAGAAAGATAAGCTAACATATTGGTTGAAAATCTGCAAAGGGTGCAACAGGTTTAAAAAAAAATTGTGTTAATAAAACGTACCCCACACTAGAAACTTCTGTATCGTCATACAGAAACAGCCAGACCCGGAACAACTATCTTCTTCTTTAGGCCATACAAATATCGCTTACCATCAGGTGAGATTGTGGTCAAACGTATGCCTATATATAGCAAAAAAAAAAAATTGTTCCGTGCTGGAATCGAACCCGCGACACGCAGTGCAGCAGTCAATCGCTCAACCACTACGCCAACCGTGTCGCCATCTCACACCGATATTTATCTACATTGCCTTGTTGGTTGTTTGCTGGAGATGAGTATTCAAGTTAGTGGTACAGTTCATAATAGGTACATGGGCACAAATTAATAGTTAATTATTTACATTCTACTTTATATGAATAGCGTGGGTACATTCACGTTTAAAGGGGCTATTAAGTATGTTTGATTTCTAATTTGCGTTCTCGCGATAAATATTTTAGCTGTAATTATGGGTACTCCCTACCCCGTCCTGTCAAAACACGACACCTGAAACTAATCAACCCAAAATAACACAAGGAGGTCACGTAATAACTTGAAATTGTTTAAAAAACAAGATAACTTCGACACTATCTAGCAGATATGGTATCATGATTGAACGCCAAACTGTAGCATTAAATTATATTCCAATACCGGTTGTATATTTCCTAAAGATAATGTGAATGATGAATAACGTACCTCGTTTGTGTTTTAGTGACTTTTGGACTCGTTCAAAATAATGTAATGTCGGGAATATTGGAGAAAAGGTCGAGACAATCTACGTAGCCTTTTCCCAACACTATTGGGCCCGGCTTCAGTATTTTTTTTTTACTTTTAATAGGCTTACGTTTGACCAATATCCCACCTGATGGTAAGCGATGATGCGGTCGAAGATGGAGCACATTTGCCTAGAAGTAACATATTCACTCTTGTCTTAAAGACTCCCAGGTTGTAGCTATCTGGAAACAGACTCTGGCAGGGAATTCTACTCCTTAGCTGTACGCACTATGAATGTGTTCCCAAAAAGTGCGTGTGGGTGATGGGGATGTCCACCATGTACCAGTGGCGCATCGCCGTTCGTCTTGTGGTCCAATGACGGAACGGGCATGGCGGAATTAAATCATGTAATTCCGTCGCACACTCACCAAAATTCAACCGATAGAAAACCGACAGCCAGCAAGCATCCGTATTACCGGATGCAAGTGAGGACCAGCATTCTACATGGAACGACGGCTTGTCTAATTTTCACAAATGAGAACCAAACTTGGTCGATACCCCTACTAGTGAACCTCCACGTATTCCCTGGTTTGCCGATAGGAGAATTTGTCGAAAATATATTGTACTAGTGGACGTCACGCGGTTTCACCCGCGTAGTTCCCGTTCCCGTGGGAGTACGGGGATAATATATAGCCTATGTTACTCCCTGATAATGTAGCTATCCAATGCTAAAAGAATTTTTCAAATCAGTCCAGTAGTTTCGGAGCCTATTCAATTCAAACAAACAAACAAAAAAATCTTTCCTCTTTATAATACTAGTGTAGAAGTGTAGATTAGCACATAGGTTAAGGACCGGACACATGCCACTCAACAAGTTTGGCTTCCTAATGAAAAAAGTGAGTAGTCCAAATTGTCAGTACTGCGAGTCTGTGGAGGATGTGTATCACTTGTTGGTGGAATGTGTCCGTAATAGCAGAGAAAGAGATGCCTTATTAGCAGAGTTAAAAATTAGTAAGCTAGATTTAGGTGCCGTTCAATGTTTTTTGTCTAAACCTTGTAGTGAGGAGGCTAAGAAAATTTATAGTTTTGTATGCAACTATTTAGCTAATAGAGAGTCTCTTGTCTCTTAGTTCGTCTAAATATATGTTTGTTATGAGTTATGATGGGGCTGATATGGTTATGTGTGATAACCAAAAGCTTCTAAATAAATAAAGATTTAAAAAAAAACTTGGTCGTCTAGTCGTACCCAGCGCTTCTCCTCTACATTTATTATGCGCGCAGCCAAAGTGTGGAACTCTCTGCCGGCTTCTGTGTTCCCGTCCACATATAACCCGACTGCCTTCAAAGCAAGAGTGACCAGGCATCTTCTGGACACGCTCGCTCCATCATAGACCTCATCCATCGCTCGCCATCATGCGTGATTGTGGTCAAGCAAGAGTAATCCCATTCCTCAATAAAAAAACTAAAATAAACTGAGTAACATGTTACCTCTTGGCAAGACTGATCAATGATCAACATATGCCAGCAGGGAATAATGTTTTAACGTGCTTTCTGGAGCATAGAGTAAGGAATGGTCTCTTTTGAAATAAGCATTACCTTTGTACCTATTTCCTTCTTTTTATCTTTCTATGTAATATGTGTACATAAATTGTTAAATAAATAAATAAGGATCGAACTCGACAATCGACTCATCCGACTGTTATTCTTTAGGCAGGTCACAAATACTCGGCATATTTAAAACTAGCTTACACGCAAATTTCGGGAAACCCTCTCTTAGTGCTCCCCTATACTACCCAAGGTACCTACATGGCAAATTTCAGCTTTCTACGACCAGTAGTTTTGATTGTGCGTTGTCAGTCAGTCACTCAGTCATACTATCCTTGATTACTGATTTTTAGTTAGGTAACATTACTACTAGTCTATTCTTTGTAAGGAAACACACTACATATTAATATCATTAGCACGATGTACCAACAATAAATATCCCTTCTTCCATGAATTCAAGGCCACTGGCGCCATATTTGATCTTGAATGAATCACAACAGAACCTTCAGGCTTACTAAACTAATCTTAAATTAACGCCTATCACAGGATGTTTGACCAGCTCTAGATATGCGATATTTATAGCTTCGTGCTGTACTTTCGTTATGATGGACCAGATTAATGGGATTTTTTTTTTATTTAAAGCTGTTTTCGATTTGATATCATACTTCCGTTGCCCGCTCATACCTATTATACCTACCTACGTCAATTCAACCAGCTTAATTGATTAGTTATTTCCTTGCACATCGTATCATTTAATGAGCCTTAATCATGATCTATAGCTAAGAATGGAAATAGTAGTGCAAAAATAACCGTGTTTTATATTACATGATTAGAACACCATACCAACCTTCAGGTACAATCTGCTTAATTAAATCATTAAATTCCCTGACTGATAAGTTGAATATGCATTGCATAAGTTGACATTTGGTACAAGAGTGCCACTTTGATGACCACTAAAGAAGAATGTTGAAATTTCGTCGCCCGAAGAGGCTAATTTCGTCTACAGAGCATCTCATCGGGATTGTTATCTTTGAAATCTGGGGGGCTACACTCTAAGCCCAAAGTCCGTAGTTTCGGGCTTAGTTGTGGGCGTATTCTACTCCGTATCACCTACGGATTTACGATTAGTCCCGAACCCGAATTAAGAATGAAAGACAACACAATTTTACAGTAACTGTTAAATCGTGTTGTCATTAATTCTTAGTGGTTAGGTGATACGGAGTAGAATACGCCCGCAACTAAGCCCGAAACTACGGAATTCGAGCTTAGAGAGTAGCCCCCTGATACACTTTAGAAGATGCTACGCTTCTGCTACGTAGCGCGTAGCGAAACTACGCCGCGTAGCACGTAGCTTGCAGTGTAGCAAAGTATAACTTGTAATGATTATAAAATCGGCTACGATTAGGCAAGCCATGGAACACCATACAGCCAGATTTATAAAATAGTTATTTAATTTAATTTAATTTTCATTGTGTGTTTGTAATTGCAAGAAAATAGTTTGTTTTTGTCTGTTTGGTTGTTTCTTATTCTATTAAAATTTCAACTTCGGGAATGTTGGTTTCAACAAAACAAACTAGGTTTTGCCCGCGACTTCGTACATAGGTATCCCGTTTTCTCACGTTCCCGTAGGAATTTCGGGAAATCCTCAATTAGTGCTCCTAGTAGCTGTGCATTATCTGTCAGTCACTGAATCAGTCAGTAACGGAAGAATTTTATATATATTGATAGAAAACTCGAAGATTTATTTTCTTGCTTAGGTAGACCTTAGATCTTCCAACAAGACCCTCAAATACTTAATTACAGAGAAAACTACGAAATCACTGAACTCCCATATCTTAAAAAAAACTCTTTTAAAAACATATCGTTAACACTTCCCAACGTAACTCGGTAGCACAAAGAGAACTGCTGACTCACTGCTCGGCTCCCAATTAGGCGAGCGTGAATGTTGGCTTAGAAGCGGCCCACACAATGGACGCATGTATTCTGTATGTAAAGTTAGAATAGTGGTCATTCATGAATGTGTTTTTGAGTTGATGAGAAGGCCGTACGGCGCCAGGCAACCTCTGTCATGTCTGATTCTTTAAATTTGTATAATAACCGTCTCCATCTAAATCTGTACCAAAACTCACCAAAGTTGGTTTCACAATTTAGGCGTGAATGCGAAAAAAAATATACTGACTTTCGCGTTTATAATCTAATGGTTGCCCAGTGGTCGAAATTCGACACATGTGTTTTATTATTTACGCTCCCCTTTTTTTACGATGGGTAATCATCAAATGACTCCTCCCGTTCTGGGGGAAGCAGAAGGGAGTGTCAGACTCTTACTAACTGAAACTCATCCGTGTTCCTCCTAGTGTCCTTTGCGTTCCAGGGCTGCGGTGACTCTTTTGAACAAATTCTGCAACCCTGGATTTACGCTCCCCTACAGAGTGTAGTAACCTACATGCCAAATTTCAGCTTTCTACGACCAGTAGTTTCGGCTGTGCGTTGTCTGTCAGTCACTCACTAGTAACGGCAGAGTTTATATATTAGGATCGGCGCCAGTGCGCAGCCGGGGTAGGTCGTCAGTGTAAATTGTAATTGTGGATGTCATAGATATCAAATATTAAAGACTTGTTAAAAGTTATAGTTGTGATAAATAGAATAGGTAAAGTAGTTATGAAACCTACAAGCAATTTGGAATCAAATCCTTTTCCAGTACGCCTTTCCTTTTTTAGTAAAAATAAAGCACCAATTTAAAATCTAAAATAATTTAGTCTCAAAACAAGACAATAAAAACGGCAATGTCATTCAAAAACAAGCATTCTCTTTTAAAAGGGTTTACAAAACCGAAACAATACACCCGCCTCGCCATTTTGACGACCATAAATAAATTTTTTTTTTCGTGCAGGCAGATGTTCGCAGCACATAATACCTTATATTGCACATAGGCAATTTGACAAAGAGTGGCCCTATAGCATAGACAGGGGTGTAAAACGCCCCTTTTTTTAAAAATCGCCCGACATAATTGATATTTTTATTATAATGATAATAATTATAGTAGTTTGACGAGTTATAGATAAAATTCAAGCTGTAGTTTATGCTGACCTATTTCTTTTTCGTGTGTGAAATGTTGTCGAATTTTATAACTAACTCATTTGAGCCCGCCTGTTCAAATAATCTGTTTGTATTATCTGTTTGCCCTACAAAACTAAACATAAAATTTTGAACAAGTTTTTTCTTGGAAAAAATCCTTTTGCAAATTTTTAGTTATCCCGGTTTACTGCGGAATTTGTTCGAAAGAGTCACCGCTGCCCTGGAACGCAAATTATTAGCAAGAAAGAGTCTGACACTCCATTCCCCTTAGCCCAGAGCAGAAGGAGTCAATTAATGATTACCAATCCTTAAAAAAAATGGTGTACCTACCGGTTTGGACACGCAGCCAGGTGCAAATAACTTTTTAATAGCTTTTTCCCGTAGCGTCGCTCCCATGGCCTATCTTATAAGGAAACATAATATTTTTCACGATATAAATGATAGTGTTTCGTGATCGGATCAGTATTCCAGAAATATTAGCACATTACTTAGTTTTTTTTTTCATAAAACCGAGTTAGATTGTGTTAAACAGTTTATTGGCCCTCCTGAAAAGTTGTATATATAACTTAACGATGAAGCCTACACAAACAAAGGCACTTTGTGAAAATCCTTATGATACCTACTTACATAATCCCGAACATATTATACAAACTTTGGTGCTCCTATGTTACTATTCTACCTACCATTAAATAAAATCAATGAGCTTTAGTCATTTAGCCAATATAAATTTACAACAATGAAAACATTTCAGGAAATCTTGATCCCCCGGCAAACGCGCTGATATAATTTACAAATGTAATATAATTTTGAAATAATTTTAATAAAATCATTTCCATCCGTAAAATTTCATAAATAAAACTGGCTTCTGAATTGTTATTACGAATTTGAAGTTGAGTATTTGTCGAACTTTACTTTAGGCTGAAAACCTGAAAAACTATGGCATTAAAGTAGCGTAAACCCCAAATCCTCAATTCCAAAGCCATGCAACAGTCCTACAATTTATTTATTTCATAAATCCACTCACACACGACGCAAAATTAAAGGTTTTTCATATCGCCACTACACAATAAAACACGACTATTTGTTACAATCACGTACACGCATTCATTCACAAAACGTACACTATAAATTAACCTTTGTTAGTGTTCTATTTTCAAAGTCACGTAGAGGATGCATTAATTAGAATGTGCGTGTTGGTACGCATCAATCGGGTTGCCAATCTAAAAATGTAAAGGTTGTGTGTAAAAAGTTTTGTTGCGTGAATTATTTTTACTTCAAAAGTTGTGTTAAGTATTTGAGCATTCTTTCACTTTACCAAAGAATTTGTTAGCGTGTCTCTGCTATGTACTGTTTCTTGAAAGCTTGACGTCGCGGTCGTAAGCTAAAGATTTTTCTAAAAGTTGTATATGGCAGTGTTTTCAGTTAAAGTATGGAATTCGAATAGTTAGGTGTATTTTCCTAATTATTTCCACTACCTTCACACACACTACCTTTACACTGCTTCAGTACATATTTCTCAGGCCTTAAAGGTTCTGCGTGTCAGTGTCCAGTCCACCCGTGGCGTCTGTTAGGTTTATGATAGAGATGCATTTTGCCGTGAAAAACATAAACCCATAGGTTTATGTTTTTCACGGCAAAATGCATCTCTTTTTTTCAGAGATTTTTGATGAGTGCCATTCTTGTAAATATGCCGAAGGCAGGAATGGTCATCCATCCTTAGACTGGACGCGGTATGCTCAGAAGCTACGCTTATTTTACAAATATGAAGTGCCCTTACTGTTAGTAGACTAGACAAATAGAGCTCAATACTTACCTACTAGGGAATGTGAAATAAACTGGGAAACCTTTTACGACACAGTAAAAAAGTAGGTAAATGTTTCATACCAAAACCTCCTCCTTTTTTAACCGACTTCTTTCTCTTTAGCACGCAGTAGGTACCTATGATTGTTCACAATTCCAACAAAAGTTTCGCATTCAACAAAAATGTAAACAAACCAATAAAAATTCGCAATAATAAGTCACAGAGCATTTTCCAATAACAAGCGAGAAGCTAAAAACAGTTCCATAAGTCATATGTTTTATTTACAATCTAGGTTTCGAATAAAACCTTTTTCTTTACAGCGAGCGTTTTCAAACGGAACGGTAAACCTACAACCGTCTCCCTCACTCTTAGCGTGCTTTAGGAGGATTCATAACCACGCCTTACAAACACCCCGCTATGCCTATCTTTTTCTATCTCGTACAAATAGCTGCGCCGTCCCCCTCGCACGCGACTATCGATTTACACCGGCCCAAGTTTGTTTACCCGACCAAATTCCGTAGCTATATTTAGTTCGATAGCTCGGTAATAACTTCTGTGAACTACACATGGCGGGGTTATATGTAATTGTGTTGATGTTGGTAAAGTCGGAAAGTTTTTTTGTTAGGTTTTTTTTTTCGAATTAGGTTTTGGTGTAAAATATGATCGAGTATTTGTGATTTATGGATTATAAAACATTATACGAGTTTATTGACTGGTAAAATATGATGGTAAACAAGTTTTAAAGAAGGTTCACAATGGGATGGAAGCGTAGGTACCTATATGCTTCTCAAACTGAAAATTCATTTTCGCAAGAGTTGGAACCTAAGTTGAGTTGGCGCAAGAAAATTATATCCAGAATACCTAGGTACATATGGCTAGGCTACAATTCCCTCGAAGCTTTAACTTTCGTCTGACAGCTGGAATAGATACCATATTAGTATTGAAAATAAAATCTTAGTTTTTATTTTGTAACGTTTATCAGGTTTTTCAAATGACACGCATAGACATTGCGACATGGCAAATCACTTAATGCTTGCCATCTCAAAGCGTACCTAACTTTATTGAACTAGCTATATAATACGTTATTTACAGTTACCTACCCACCATTCTACCTATACTAACAGCGTTCGTAGTATTCTCTACTTAGCCTTAAAAACGAAAATCGTTTTAAAAACGTCCCCCACTGCCAATCAAGAGCCTCCAAAGTCCGTAGGTATACCAACGCAAATACCATTCAACAAAAGCAGAAATTAATTTTATTTACTTCGCTCCTCTCATGAAATCATGAAGCAACGCCATGATTAATATGCATGATTAATTCAATAACCTATCAACTATGAACATCTCTGATTTATTACATTGTTAATTTTAAATCTAATGATGATTATTAATCTCAAAAATTAACTGACTGTTTGGCAGATGTTCTATGTTAAGCTGGCAACTTGTCGTTGGCGCCATTTGTATTCTTTTGACAGAAAGTTGAAGAATAAACTGTCAAAGCGTCTTATGTTGGTAGTTCGTAGTTGTGCTTGCGTTTTGAAAGAGTTATTCTGAAGTAGGTACTCACACTATACATATAAACATGATGTAGATACTGCTCCTGTCACTAAGCTGAACTATTGTAGGATTGTAGAAATGTAGATACCTACAATATACCTAGAATCTGAAAAGAACAGGCCCCGTGAAACTTATAAAACCTTAATTTCGAAAGCCAGGAGTGAATCATTAATTAAAATTATATTTCATAAGTTTGCTGTCGGTGAAACTTTACACTTTACGAGCGAAAATGATTTCGAGGTAGCATTAAAATAGTTCAAACTTCTTTAAAACCATCGACCACTGATTTGGTTTTGCAATCGCATTATTTCCTAACAATTTCATGAACAACACGCGAAACGATACCGTAGCTACATTTTTAAATTAAGAACCCAAAAATCAAGAGCACTCCAGCAAATTAATATAATCAATTGGCAACACTGGTGGCCCACAATGGCCGCCACGTGCGCATTGTTCCAAGCGGCGGCCTCCTGCCAAAATTACAAAGGAGAAAATATGAAACGTATTGATAGCATGAATTGTATGGGAAACCTTATGGAATTGAGATTGTAATCATGTTAATGCAAGTATTATTAGCTATGGATCACTTTGTTTGAATATTTCGACGTTATGAGTAGTGTTGCAGATTGGTTCTTGTTGATGACAATTGGTTTTCTGGTTTATTTTGGTCTCGAATTAAATTCGTGCCCATTTTTGTCAAAGTTTGCCATTCTCCGTTATGCAAATCAGCCTAAATTTCTGTCTCAATATATTTTGGCAACGCCTCGATAATCCTTTTTTCTTCTGAAGGTGTTTGCCGAACACCATTGCATATAGGTCACAATTCATTATCCAGTCCTATCTGAAAAGCAGATGCTATCTTCTAGCCTTTAAAGTTCAATTTCCAACCGCTTTCACTCAAAACCATTAATCGATCTACAAACAAGATCTCCACACACCACACACAAATTAGTCGAACCCCGCCTTCAAACCTCTCATAAAATGCAAAAAACACGAGAGCGCCGCTCATCGCTACACAGTGGGCCAGCTATTTGCCAACATGGGCCATTACCGTCTCCCCGGGGCCTCCGCCCCCCGGGGCTACGCCGCAATTACCGAGACAACCACGGTAGCAGTTTTTGTTGAAATATGCTTAATATTGGTTACTCTGCTCTGTTATTAAATGCACATGTTTGGTGGAATTGAATTGGGTCTCCTTTGTTGGTTATTAGTTGTTTTTTGACAATAATGTGGGTTAGTAAATTGTACAATGTATTTTTTTAATGGCAGTTTTAAGTTTTGTTAGGTACTGTTCTTTTAGTTAGTTCGCTAAGTCTCCTATCTTTTTAGTCTAGGCAAGAGTGCATCAATATCGATCAACTAGTTAAACATCAGCCTATCATCATCTTATTGCCCTTATCCCCATCTTACTTGGGGTCGGCGCAAAACGTTTTCTTTGTCTTATCTTGTGAACCGTTGCACTATCCCTGACTCTCTTTTCTTTCATATCACTTCTCACACAATCTATTCATTCCCTCTATGTCCATAAAAGCACAAAAAAAGTCGGTTTTAAAATATTATTCCCACTTTCAAGAATTTACACAATTATTACTGATAAATATTCATTAAAAAACTGACAAAGGCTTTGCTTTGATGATTACGTATTTCGAACAAGACAGGCATGGCAACCTTGATAAATTAAATTCGTTATCTGTAAGCCTCGCGCTAAACATATTATTATTGATAACGCGTCAATGAATTCTTAGAATAAAATAGTGTTTATTATCTATACATAGTTGCACGTGACTTGGGTACACAGTACAACATCTATACTAATATATAAAGCTGAAAAGTTTGTTTGTTTGTTTGAACGCGCTACTGGTCCGATTTGAAAAATTCTTTCAGTATTAGATAGCCCATTTATCGAGGAAGGCTATAGGCTATATATCACGCGAAGACCAAAAGGAGCGGAGCAGACAAAGTTGCGCGGGTCAACTAGTATAAAATAATTGTTGTGTGTGTTGTGTTGTTGATTGTGTTGTGTTGTGTTGTTGTTGTTGATTGTTGTTACGCGCTAAGACCAAGAGGAGCGGAGCAGTAATGAAAATTGTGACGCAGACGACGTTGTGCGGATCAGCTAGTAATTAATATGATATCAGGTCGTGACTATCTCAATTCAGAAGGGTAGAGAAAAATGCATACGTAGCATACCGCCGCAGAAATGAAAACAATCAGAAGTCAAAAGATTTTTATGGCCCGATGTCAAAAATGAAAAGAAATGTTATAAGAATACATACTTTCATTGTGCGTTCAGCTAAGGAGTGGAATTACCTGCCGGAGTCTGTGTTTACTGTTATTTTACAACCTGCGCGTCTTCAAGTCAAGATTGGTTAGGTTACTGCTAGGCAAGGCGTGCTCTATCGTCGATCACATCATTGCTTACCTTCAAGTGAAATTGTGGTAAAACGTGAGTGGATCAATAATAATTTAAAAAAAGTACTGTTAAGATGGAAGTGACCATACTACGCATGCTGAAAACCTGCTACTAATGCAGAAAAACAACTAGGATCGGTCACCATACCAGTCACTATGCTTAAATACTGTGTAGGCAATTACAAATAAGTACACACCGTTACAAATCAATATTTCGTGAAGCAGAGGAGTCTAAGTTGTAAGTTTGGAAGTAATGTCTTGGTACGCTTACTTGCCCTGCCCTGAACCATCTCCACAAGAATACAACCTCAAAAAAGACTATTCAATAACAGCACTATCAATATTTAAAAGCAAAAAAACCAAAGATACTTTTCAAACATCCATTTTTTCACCCCTCATGCATCCCTCATGACCGCAGCAAGAGCAATAATCGAGCAAGTAATGACTGTATCAAGTTTCGTCCCCAGTGGCTCAACTGATTTGCTTTTAGTTTTTGTCTGGCGCGTATTAGGTTGGCCCCACTGTGCGTCTAATTGTTTTCTGTGCTGGCAACCCTGGGGAAACCCTCCATTTTGGAGTCTGTGAAGTGAGCAATTTTGCGCAATTTTTATTTTTATTAATGCTTTACCGACTTATTCTACTTTCTGTTGAGTTGATGGACATTATTTCAAAAATATCTCTTCCAAAAACAATGACGTTGATCAGCAAAATTATCGCGATTTTCTCGTTTGCTGAAATTTTCAAACTTATTGTCTTGTAGTTATTACATACACACAATTTCATATTGTGTAACAGAAAGATAAGCTTTAAATACTGTTCACTATTCTATTTCAATTAAACATCGAAAGGCAGACAGTGGGTTTCTACGTTACATCAAAATAAAAGGAAAACCTCATTATCTCAACAAAAGTTACTCATTACATTTATTGCCGCTAAATTAAAGATATCAATTTGATAGCTATGCTTTATGTGCCTAAACCTACACCCATAATAGCTTTGTCTACCTACATACCTACCCATTATAGCAAGTCATCGTTGAAAGATGCCCAAGGCTCGATTTTAGTAGTACAATAAACAAAAAGTTAAGTAACCAGCCACATGGGCGACGGAAAGTGGGTGCAAGGGGGTGCACTTGCACCCCCTGGATTTCAATAAAACATACGAAAATATGAAGATAAAAAAAATACACAAGAGGAACGTAGTAAAAGAGACCTAGCGAATCCGAGGCGAGATACTTCGAGCTCCCTCGCGTTCTGCCTTGTATCCGTCTTCTTTAGTTCTGGGCAAAAGAAAACCTATACTATTCGAGGGGGGGTTTTGAAGATGCACCCCCCTGAAAATGGTTCTGCCGGCGCCTATGATCAGGCAGCTGACTTAAAAATTCTCTACTTTAAAGCAGTTTAAAAGACTCATTTGAACATACCATAACGATTTTTTTTTTCTGAAAATACCTACTGATGAATGCAACGGCGTACATTCCTCGGCTGATTACTTATCTCTTTCGTCGACCGTACACCTGATACAATCACAGTGAGTAGTGAATCAAGTATTTCAGATCCTACCGTAAAAATGAAAGATAATTTAATCGCTGAAGGGGATAAAATCTATACTGATAATATCTACGTATCACTAGTAGCACTATTGGAAATCTAGATAAGTATAAAGTGAGACAATCTCATCTAAAAATCTTTCTAACGATATAATAACATGAACTTTAATAACAAATTTTATCTTTAATCTAATGAAAAACAAATTGGTAGCTGATTACTAGATAAATAGATTTTAATTAGTTTTTTTTTATATCAAGTGTTTTGGGTAGAAGGTTAGAAAATGCTTGAATATTTTTTTTTAAGTTTGTTACCTCATAACTCCGATTGGTCCCATAGAAATTTTATCAAATCGGTCAGTAAGTTTGGCGTTTAAATAAAAATAGCTGGAATTCGTTTACTTGGATGACGGTTCTTTGCCATCCAAGTAATCGAAATTCACTATTTTGCTTCCATGCGATTTTCCAGTGGCGTTGTTAAGTGTGGGGTACCACTTAAAAGTGAAAAATAAAACCTTTTTAAAAAACACTACAAAGTATCTATAAAATAACTTTGATTTCGGAAGTCGGTGTTAAAATACGAAGAAACATCCAAAAACACCGACTTCCGAAATTTAAGTTATTTTATACTTTGTAGTGTTTTTTTTTATTTGGATGTCGGTTGTATTTTTTTGTAAAAAGTTTTTTTTATTAGGTATTGTGGTTAGGCTCTCGTTAGACCACTATAACGACAAAATTGATGGAAAGCAATAATGTTGTCGAGCAAGCTTGGCTCGAAGTAATCTATTCACTCTTGACTTAATGGCTCCCAAGTTGTAGCTACCAAGAAACACAGACTTCAGCAGGGGATTCCACTCCTTAGCTACGATATATACATACCACGGTTTCTGAGGAGGAATTATCAACACGTCATAACACAAATTAAACGCATGTCAAGTGATGCGATTGGCTGTGATTCATTCAACCATTCACAACACCTTATCAGCTGAAACTTACTAAGTTCTTTTAGTTCGCTTGCATGTGCTCTAAACTCAATTAAACGTGACTATAATGTTTATTCCTAATAATGGTTTTAAATAACGAAACATTTTGCTGGGATACAATATAAAATTCAATAAAGACGTTCCAATTTCAAAAGTTACATTCAAATATGGAATGTTTAGCAACTGTCATGTTGGACAATAGGAGACGTTGTGCCTGCGTCCTAATGCCCGTGTCCAATAACATTTTTTTTTCCCTGATGTTTGTAAGTTGGAATAAATATTTGAGGCTACCGTGGCATTTCCGTTGATATGGATGTCAAATTAAAATATTTTGAGGTTTGAGAAGGAAACTGTGTGATTGTTGATTGATTTTGTAAATGGATTTTGTCTGTTACGAAAACTTAAATTAAAAATTTAAAAAACCCCCCAAAAAAAAAAGAAAAGTAAAAAATTATATTTAATGTAAGTATTAATCCTTTCAGTTTAATATAGTTACGATTTTTTGGGCCAAGCGTCGCCTCGGGAGACCGCAAAATTATAGATATTTGTATTTTATTAGCGGTCTATTAAATCATATTTCAAATAAAAACCCGCATACAAATCGGTTCACCCGTTTAAGAGCTACGGTGCCACAGACAGACAAACAAACAGACGATCAAACTTATAACACGGGGTGTGTTTTAAGTTTGAACACTACGTTTGTCTGTCTTTTTGGTCGGGGGTTAAAAATCGGTGTTGATGGCTTGTGCTTCAGTAACCCAAATATTAGAAACAGCTTAAGAACCAATAGAATCGCTTCATTTTCCTAGTCTCGTTTAGTACAAGGTTTCGATTTCTATTCGATTCGATTTCTATTCGACGCCTGGTGGAAACGCAGCCATAAACCCTCTTATTATTTAAAGGTACCTAATCACTCGGGGTTCAAACAATACTTACCTACCCAGAACAATAAATTGTGCAGGGAAAATTATTAAAGTTACATAATTTGAAGCGTCCCTTAAAGTCGCCAAAGGTACCTAAAGTCCGCTTAACTGATCGTTGCATTCACAATTTAAATATGTAAAATTAACTTTTACAAACTTTCGGTTATTTGCAGGAAAAGAGGCAAAATCCACTACTAGACATTTAGTAGAGGTGTGGTATCTACTCAAGTGAGCCTTAACCAGCTATTTCCACCTCGATTTCCATCGAAAAGCATCGAATATAGATACAATCTGTTCCCGCAGCAACACCACAAAAAGTGCCGAAAGACCCATTGTCAGTCCAACCCATCGACAAATGGTTACCGAGAAAAAAATACATGTCTGCCATTGAAATAGTTAATAGTGTGTTCCGATGCGCGAAATTTGTCACAATAGATGCCCCCGGCGGGCAATTATCACGCCTAGTATTAATGTCTTTGTCATAACATAGTGCGGTTATGTTGCAGCCTGCTACGAGTAAGAAAAATGAGTTTTGTGAACTATTCCTTTCTGTTTTGGACCAGTTTTAGATAATGGAACTTGATTTTCTAAGTTTAAAACGCAGAGAAATGTAATTTTAGTTGAAATTTTCGGTTGAAGGTATGAAAATACGTAATTGATGTTTGGGTCATTTTAATGCATAATTGTGCAACTATATTTTCAACTTAACTATCTTTGAAAACAGCAGACAAACTTTAAAAACTGTGTTAAAATTAGCATAGAGCACAATCGTCGTCGAAAGCTGCCTCTGCAATTGATGAAGAAATATAATAAAAATACATTTGACTCAATATTACCAAACGACACATTAAAAAATGGGCATTTTTTTTTTCTAAAATTATCAATGACTTTTGACCCTCGGTGCGCGCGCTTTCTCAATTTGTCACGTTGACAGCCGGAGCTGCCAACTGCGCAAACAGAACGAGGGCGCGAATGTTTGTTTTCCTTCACACAATATGGATGATGTTTGCAGTGTTATTATTTATGGCGTTTATTGCGCTTTGACAAATAGATTTTAGGAGATTGACACCGTATTTTAAAGATTCTTTTGTTATTCATTTCCTCATGCAACGAAATTGATTTATACAAAATCAAGGTTCACGATTGAGCAATAATTAATTGAGCACCCAAAGGTTGACTAATAGAGAATGCCTATGGCATTAATTCCGCTTCTGACCATTTGTTTGCGTAGAGTGTTAAATAAATTAATAAATAATTTATGTGATACATTCGAATTACCTAATTCAAACCCAATATGAATAAGGAATGTAATCTAAACAATTAATATTTTAATCTAAAACAAAAACTACTACACATTAAAACTAAAATACTTACCAAAATGAAATTCGTTTGTCCGACGCCGACCTCAAATCTTTTTTTCAATATAGCATGAAAGTCTGCGGCGGTCTAATTTTCGACTTGGCAAAACCAAACTTTTTTCTTCCTGCGGTATTCGCTTTTGTTAACTATAGAAAACTTCTACGAAACTAAAAAAAATAGTCTGATTGTCAAAAAATCGTTGACGTGAAAACTCTTCAGAACCACCGACTTTTGGAACTCGAAAATCTTTAACAAAATCTACATTAAGTTATACAATTGAACACCTTTTAAGGACGGCAAAACTCTAACGTTTCATTTAAGCGGAAATCCTTTTGCAAAAACCTTAAAAGTATCAACCATTTTTCTACTTTATTCCAATAGTTATAAAGTTTAATTCCCAATGCTCTAATTTTGAAGTTCTATAGATAGTATCTCCGGGTTTTGGGATAATCTTTTGTTGATAGATTATGTGGCACCAAATGTACAGACAGTGCGGGTTCTGCGAACCACTGAAAGTGACAATGTTCATTTTTTCTTTCACTTTTACTGTGTTAACTAGGTTTTTTTTTCGGACACCATTGAAGATAAGGCTGTTAAAATAATAAACTGTCCTTGCAAAAAGTAAAAGCGATACCTGTGTATGTGTGTATTTCCCACTCTTTTTACTTACCCAACTATGGTGAGGCCACAAGGCGCACTAGGGTTTTGTTTTTTTTTTCAAAGTCTTTAATAGTATTTCAGAGGTATACTTGGATGGTTACTAGATAATATAACTAACATACCCACAATCTTATCGTTAAGGGTTCAAAGTAAAAACTACAAAGATTACCTAGTTAACAATAACTTCTAATAGCCAATCATCCAACAAAACTATTGTTCTGCATTCCTTCCATACACATATCATACACTTCTTCATCTCAGATGTCATCACTTCGATACGGTTCGTCAAGTTTTTTTCTTAACAAGAGCTACACGTGATAGCCCCTCAATTTGGCAAAGGCAACTCAGGTAACAGCCGAAAAAAAACTAAACGTGACAAAATGTCAGTAAACATGTACCTACTACACCTTTGCCAACATTACAAAAAAATATAGAAGAATATGCTCTATTGAAAGGTACACCGTCAATGCAGGTTTTTTTCGAAACTCTCTCAGTGTATGAAATTATTTTCTTTGCATTCTTAATGTCTAGCTCTAGCTTTTTCTATAGACTCTTTGCCCGGTTCAGTTATCCATTTTTAATGTAAACTTTTTCGATCCAAAGCTTTAGGTAATTTTTTTTTAAATTCAACGTAGTTCCATACTCGAAGCTACGAATTAATGGTACGTATTTCCATGATTAGCACAGACGTGGGTGTTCGGAAACCCACCACTCTCAATCTCAGTATTCAATGAATCCCTATAGTTTTCTTCTTTTTGATCGTCAAACAAAAAAAAAGCTAAAGATAGACTTTTTTGCAAACAGCTAAACCAAAGAACGAATCAGTTTTGCTCAAACCTTTTTCAATGAACCCAAAAAAGTATACTTTTGAATTTAGAACTCCCGAATCGTGACGAATGGAAAGCTCGACGTTCATTCAAATATCAAAGTAGAAGGCGTTCCACGTGTTTGACTTTAACGTTTTTGGTGTTGCAATAGTGCAGAAAATCTACCATTGTCATGGGTAATTGTAAAATAAGTAGTCTGTAGCAAAAAATATCGGCATTGCTTGTAATTGAAATAGACGTGCATAAACTGTTTATTTATGAATGTATGAGCCGTAAATAATTGCTGCGTTTAATGTTCAGTTGTGCGAGAAAATTGGAGATGTATTGACTCTCATAATATTCCAATTTATCGTTTATTAAATTGATGTTATACTTAAGCAAAAAAGGTTTACGAGGGACTTAATAACACATTTGTACTGAGCTATATTGACTGGTTGTATCATTCAAATATCGAAAGGTATTTCTTATTAAAAAAAATAGAAATTAACTAACCATAAAATTCCTTTGTTTCAGATACCTAACAAAAAAACACAAAAATGTCACCCGCCCTCAAGTAATGTAACGCAACAACCAAAAACAAAAATGTCAATACACACACGAAAGAGGTTGATGCGGTGACTAAATAAGTTTGCGTCGAAAAGAAAGAAGAGATCCAAGATGGCGTTGCTGACGAATTCGGCGTCGGCGACGGGCCCGACGGCCGGTGGTCCGACGGCGCCGCAGGCCCATTCAGCGACGCCGCTCCATCACTACTTCCACTACTTAAAGCAACCCTCGCCATTGGCCCAGAACCCTTACGCTCATCATTCTAGTGCGCATCATATGGGAATGGGACCTGGCCCGCTTGGAGGATTAGGCCCGTTTGGGTTGACGCCGCATGGGTTGGAGGCTGTTGGATTTCCGCAAGGTAAGATTTTTTTTTTTTCTAAGTTTAACTTTGGTGTCATGTCTCTGACGCAAGTGGAGGTTTGGTCTTCAATTTTTGGACCTGCAAAGCATGAATCAAGTTTGAATATTAAAATAACCTGTACCAACAGGTCAATATATCAATCAAATGGATTCTAACAAACAATGCGTATACTTTGCTATTTTTCGACCACTTTATTGTAATTACCTAAGTTTTCAAAACATCTCACATCTGCGCTAAAAGCTTTTTAATTAAGCCTAAATTAATATCGGCTTAAAAGTTTCCAGTATTTTTGGCTGAAAATACCCGTTAGCTGTGTTTCAAGAATCATAAATATAGCTTTTTTAAAGTTTAATCATTATGATACATCCATATAAATATATCATAATTGATTAAACTTTCAAGATTTGATGATTAGATTTCGAAATTCTTTAAATATATTTTTCAATAATTTTGACTGTTGTTATAGTATAGTTAATGTAAAAAAAGAATTTGATAATCTTATAGTTGATAGATAAAGGCGAAGCGAGAATTCTGATCTAAGTACTTACATTGTAATTTAGAAAACTTTGTTTCTTGATTCAGCGGTCAAGAAAACCCAAGATTAGCGTTTTAATAAATCAATTATATTTTATATGAATATTGCATGCCTACATTGTTCTGTCCCAAGATAGACGTATGATTAAATAATATTTACACAAGATTTCATAATGTTCACACATTAATAAACGTCTCAGTTTTCATGAAATTCATTGGTGACTGCTTTTAACAGGTATTCTGTAAAATACATTACCGGAAACAAAATAAACCTGAAAAATTTATAAAATGGTGGAAAACAAAAAAAAATATAACGACAAACCGAATTTTTCCGAGAGTTTCAAGCTATAATTTATTGCGAGACCTTTCACATGCTTGAGCGGTAATTTTAATGAGATAGACGCTATTTTATTTTTTTCTTGGTATGGAATTCCAGGATGAACTTTTTTACTGTACGTTGAATGTACGTGAAAAACAGAAGATTACCTAGATGGTTAATGTCAAAACAGAAACACGCAAGCATTACCATCTTGAAAAAAAACCTCCCTTTATTTCAACAGCTAATTTATCATCAAGATATCCTACCCAGAAAAGGCACCCAAAACCCATTCTAGAAATGTCATAAAATACCTGAATTTATGTTGAGTTAAACTTTGTTAAAGGCGATACCTACTCCATTTGTCAAACTAATGACCACAATTTGTAAGCTTTGACAAAACGTGTAAAATATTCTACACCATTTGCATTTTGACTTCTGATTTTTAAGTTTAATGTTTCATTTGCTGTAAAGTGTATGTGGTAATCTATCAACGATAAAACTGCTTTGCATTTTGTTTTTTTTTTACTTGCATTATTTGACCTTAGTTTGATCTTAATTTCGAACATTTTGAGTATAAAAAAGTTTCCAATTTTTGTCCGATTTCCTCCTCAATATCTTGTCACATACTATCTCCTTAAACTAAATTAATTACCCCTACAAGACAAAATCAGTGTCGCCAAGCTAACGAAAATTACAAATTTTATCTATACAAACAACTAAAACAGGGTGACAGGCAAGCCCATTCTCAAAACAACAGCAGAGAAGGAACGCTGCATAATTTACGTACCAAGAAGACATCCTTGCGAAATAATCAAAACAGCCCCTCTCCCCCCCATAAGCCGCTTATCCCCACCCCCTGTGTTGCCACGCTACCCCCAAAATGTGGGAGAAACGGGAAGTCGCTTGTTAGTTCGCTTTAATTAGTAACAAGTTTGAGTTTTGATGCTGGCAACATTTAGCGTGTTGTATTTTTAGACCCTTTTTCTGTTGATTGTAAACTGTTTCTGGATAGTAAAGGTTTTTAAATTGTGTGAATGTATGTCAGTTGCGTGGTTTTACTTTGGATTAAAGTTTTCTAATTCACGTTGTTAATTTCCGCGCATTGAAGAACGCGCCTGGGACACCAAATTTTCTGTTTTCAAAATTGAACATCATTGTCAACGACGGATGGACAATGTGATTTATGTTAAGAATGATATGTCCAGAAAGGGGTGACTACTGAGATGACGACAAATAACTACTGAAGTAGGTGTGTAAGAAGGCATGTTGTGCCGACTCCAAATACATTCGAATAAGGGCAAATTAGTGATGATTTGAGTTTTTGTTCACGAGAACCTAGCTATGTATTGAGATACAAATTTTCGAAAAACATCCTTAAAGAACTTGCTACATAAAAAATATTCCACTAACAAAAACAAAAGGTATTCCAACGAGTAAAAATACTGACCAATCACAACAGAGATTAAAATTGAAAAAAAAGAAAGAAAATGGAACGACGACATTTTTAATTCAAAAGGGAGGCATCTCAGAATCCGGATTAACCTCCCTTCATTTCTTAGAAGTAACGTTTTGATACTGGCATTCGAGAAGGTTGTAGAAAGAAATTTTGTAAAAAATATAATGATATGGACTTGTTTTTACTTGTAAAACCCTGCTTTATGTTAACATTGAAATAATTAACTATTTAGAATTAATTTTGTAGAAGCTTGTGGAGAAAATTTGTGTAAACTCTAGTGGAGTGCCTCAGGCAGCTTTCTTTGGTCCTGTCCTATTGCTACATTTTGTTGGTCCGTGAATCATGTTGTGGAAAATTATGGTGTCGTTGCCCTTGCTATGACTTGAAATCTTCACAACACTAATTATAATTTTAAATGTGGAAGAAATTCTCAGTCTGCAGTCTCGCAGTCTGTTTAAAAGATCGAAAACGTTCAGAGGGACAGACGGCGGGCAGCAACTTTGTTTTATACTATGAAGAGATGATGTCAAAATTGACGAATTAAATAAGCTAAAATAGAGTAGATAATACTTCTTCGAGATTTTTTGTGAGAGTCTAAAGTATTTTTTCTTGAAAATAACTCAAGCAAAATAAGTAAAAGGATTTTTTAAAGTACGCGAAGTACACTAACGTAGTGCTGATTTATAAAAAATGGGCTCTTAATCCCGAAAAGGGTTGTTCCAGGAAATATTCGGCAATATTTTTAGCGTGTGGTTGGGTTTCAGGTAGCCATCTTTGATATGTTTCTTAAAAAACTACATTTTTTTCTGCGCTGGAATTATTTTGTGAGTGGCATTGATGGTTAAAGCGTTTAGTTCACTTTGCTATTAACGAAACTTAATATTCAATATTTTGCATGCCGTAAGGCAAAATGTATCGGGACAATTTACAAACTTTCCAACCTATATGTATACCTACATTATAAGCAAATAAATGATTGATTGATTGATTGATTCATTGATTGATTAAAACAAGTTTTTATACAAATATAAAATAAATTCTGAGTTTAAAGAATTTTCTTCCATAACTACTATTTTGGCTGTCACTCTTCGTAATCAAAGTCAAATACATAGAAATTTTGTTTAATATGTAGTTATTTTTCCAGCATAATATGTGATTTATAAATCATTTAACTTTTGACACGCATATTTCATATTGAGGTAGAAAATAAATAACTAACAACCGTACCTTATAGAAGACTCAACAGTTTGCTACTTTGTAACCGATGTATCTGTTTCAATAACCATAAAGAAAACTACAGGAATCTGTAAACATAGTTAACGACTTGCGACTTATTAAACGCTATATACAATTTTAATTCTCCAATAAAATTAATCCGACTTCCAATTTTAATCCATATTTTATCTCTTTCTCTCCCTCTTGAATCAATCTTTTGTTGTTCCTTTCTTGCAATAGACGTGTTCGGTGTAACGATGGCAGCTGGGCATTCGTTTTTTGAATACTTTTTTATTGTATCGCTTTTTATTGGCATCCCTTAGAATTTTATGGCCAGTTGCTTTTTTAATCTTTTAGCGAGCATAATTAATTGTTTTTTTTTTCTCTTTTCTTTCTTTTCCCCGATACACAAATCGGGACTTCGGAAGCCGGAAATAGGTGAATGCTTCTTGTTATATTTGTTATCTTGTTGATTTATATCTTTTTATTGAATAAATGTATTTCTTTAGGTTCTTAGTAGTAGTGGCTAAGTAATATATAACAGCCGCACGGGTCGATCTTGAAGGTTAAGCAACACTTTCTGAGGTCGGAACGTGGATAGGTGACCATCCATTACATGCTGAAAATCTTACTTTGCTCGGTAAGCACGTTAAGCCGTTGGCCCCGACTTTTATTAGATCTTTCACCAGTAGTCAAGCCAGAAAATCTGTCACCATTCTTGCTAAGGGGTATCGTATTTTTCAGTTACTGGGTAAAATACTGGTATTCAGTTACATTCAATTATACTGGTATCCGTCAAAATAGTTGGGAAAATCCTAGGCAAATTGATTGGTATATTTTAGGTGCTAAGTAGGTAACTATGTAGGTAACAGTCAGTAGCTTATAGCGGTATCTAACAAACGTTAGGAAGGATGTTAATTAGTAGTTATTATCTATATAATTCATGAATGAAACTTTACCTGTAATGATTCATTTACTTAGCCAGATCAGCCTGAATATTTTTTCTAGATTTTCCTTAAGGAATTTTAATCTAATCAGCAAAATTGCGCATCGACCATTAACACATTTTGCGTTTATCTAGTTGCTAAGATGATAATCGATTAAAATTTATGATGCAATGGAAATTAAGTAAGAACTAAGTTTTTGAAACAGAAGCGCAATTTGTAGTACAGATTTTTTAATTCATTTAAATTCAGATTTACAATTACACACAACAACAATTAACAACACACAACACAACACACACAACAATTATTTTATACTAGTTGACCCGCGCAACTTCGTCTGCTCCGCTCCTATTGGTCTTAGCGTGATGATATATAGCCTATAGCCTTCTTCCATAAATGGGCTATCTAACATTGAAAGAATTTTTTCAAATCGGGCCAGTAGTTCCTGAGATAAGCGCGTTCAAGCAAGCAAACAAACAAACTCTTCAGCTTTATATATTAGTATAGATTTTTATTATTAGCTCAACACGGAGCTTCTAAACATTGAACCTCAGGTTCGATCCTCTGAGCAGTATATGGAGTCTGTCACACCAATTCCAAATACCCCTATTAACATTAGAAAACAGTATATTATCTTTATATCATATCCCTAAACAGTATATATCATATCCCTACGGAGCTACGGACCTTATTATAAGACAGTGGCACGAAACAAAAACAAAGCATTACGTACAGTGTAGCTACGGACAGGATTATACTCGTGAGGCTTCTTTAATCAATATCCACGAGTAGCTACGCCGGCTGAGAATAGCTGTCTGTAACGTGTGGCTTGAACGAAGAAAATAAGTTGGTATATATTTATTAAACCTTTATGTTTAAGTTAAACACACAGTACAAAAGCATTTTCGCCCAGGCCACCCTAGACAGAACATGGCTGGTGCAACAAAACATGGTGACCCGCGCAATTTCGTCTGCGTCACTTTTTTCATTATTGCTCCACTTCTATTAGTCGTAGCGCGATGTTATATATATCTGTACATATATAGCACAGGCTATCCAGCACAAATAATTTTTCAATTCGAACCCGTAGTTCCTGAGATTAACGCTTTCAACCAACCAGACAAACAGCTTTATAGTATTGTAGGTATAGATTTTATTTTCTTGCGCATATCCCGTTTTTTCCCGTTCACGTAAGAATTTCTCCCAAGGAACCTACATGCCAAATCTTCTACGACCATCAGTTTGGGCTGTGCGTTGTCTATCAGTCAAACAGTAACGGAAGAATTTTAGATATTAGGATAGTCCCGCGATTGACCACAATTTCACCTGATGACACAAGCTACAACCTGGGAGTCTTTAAGTCAAGAGTGAATAGGTTACTTCTAGGCAAGCGTGCTCCATCTTCGACCACATCATTGCTTACCAACAGGTGAGATAGTGGTCAAACGCGTGCCTATCAATAGTAAAAAAAAAAGGTAAGCGATGATGTGTTCGACGGTGGAGCACGCTTGCCTAGAAGTAATCTGTTCACTTTTGACTTAGAGACGCCTCAGGTTTAACTTACAGCATTAAAGTACGAGTTCCTCTTATTCAATTCGAACCTGGGGGGCTACTCTCTAAGCTCGAAGTCCGTAGTTTCGGGCTTAGTTGCGGGCGTATTCTGCTCCGTATCACCTAACCACTAAGAATTAATGACAACACTATCAGACAGTTACTGTAAAATCGTGTTTTCTTTCATTCTTAGTTCGGGTTTGGGACTAATCGTAAGTCCGTATAGGTGATACGGAGTAGAATACGCCCGCAACTAAGCCCGAAACTACGGACATCGGGCTTAGAGAGTAGCCCCTCTACATTGCGGTAAACAGAGCTCATGTTTAAATTTATTTTTATTTCTACCAGCTACAATTCGAGGAAAGACTCTGACTTTGACTTTTAACTTCTCAGGCTGGCAACTGAAGAGTGTAGTGATAAAAATGGCCGAGATGATAGCATGCAGCTTATTACATGATTCAAACGTGAACTGTCATTCTGATAACGTTTCCAAATGACATGTTCGGTCTTACGATAAATTGATTAGCTAGTTATTGTTGATCCACGGAAGAAGATTAAAAGTACGTGAGATGACTTGGTATTTTTTTAATACTTATATATAATTATTTTTATTTTGTGAGGTACTTATATAGATTATTTTTTTAATTATACACGAAGAAATTATTTAGGACGAGCCAAACTTAAGAGGGGAGTCTAGTCCCGAGGAATTTGAAAAATAAGTATTTGAAGAAACCTTGGCCGGTGCCGTCGCGCTGCGCCATATCAAGTAAAGTGCGAAAGCGACAACTGCAGCTCAGGCTGATTTTACCTATAAAACCTTGATCAAAAGACATTTTGTATTCCACACTTCTTCAAAACTGGACTGATCTAAAAAAATGACATATCAACATTTAGAGGAAGACTATATCTATGCTTCTAATTATTTTCTATTTTGTTAACAACTTATCAAAATTGTCTGATAGTCGTCTGAACATGGCGGTAAAAACGGGCTGATTTTTCGGGTTTTTGGATTGCCATAATTCTTTTCTGGAAAAAAGAAAATGAAAAAGGCACGTAATAATTAGACCTAGATTTTTTAGAAGAAAAAACATTATCCACGAAGAAAACAGCAGAATACGCCAAAAGGCCAATAGAGTTCCCTCTTAAGTCTACTTGCACCAGAGACCCGTTCATCATAGGCAGATGAGCAACCTTGTAATAGTAGGTCCATACGACACAGACTTTAATCTGCGCAGACTTAGAACTCTGAACAAAAAATGTCTACACAGACTTACCTTACTACATATGACAATTATTTTTTTAATCAGATATCAAAGTTTGCGCTGACATACAGATTAAGAGGAAGTGCTGGCGGAGAGACTTTGTATGTAAAAAGTCATAATTCGAGGTTTGGCTCTCTACTGTTTGATGATTTATTAACCGTATAAGCACTAGAACCCTCACAAAATGCTCAAAATTGACCGATAAATCGCTGTCAACAGAGACCTAGTGTACAAATTTGGTAACTATTAATTAAAAAACGAAAACATAGGGATACAGTATATATCCTTCTTATTCAGTTTGTGAAATATCTCTTAAATCGGTTCAATATTCGAGGAGAAAACAGTCAAGAGCCAAACCGAAATTATGACTTTTTATACACAAAGTCTCGCCGCCAGCATTGCCTCTTAATTCTGTACCATTGTGGACGCATTATAACATGTTAACTGTAGCTGGTGCAAGCGGGTCTTAAAGAATTGATTGTCCAGCAGTGTAACGTTACACTCATCAATCGTTGTGGAGGCCACTGGGGCAGTCCCGTGAAGCCTCACAAACTTAAGGCGATTGCTCTAGAGCCGACACTTTTGGCCGCTTTTAAACGATTAAGCTTATGTTTTGTTTTTAGATCGTTCAGTACTTAGTTGTAACTATCGTTGTGTCCTTTAAGAGGACTTTTGGCCGAAAGGTTTCGTATTTCGACGTTTACGCGACACCACGCAGCTATACACGACGCCGACAACGTTACGTGACAACGTTACTTGTATAGTTAATTAGATTTTAGCTATCAATATGTATTATTTTATTTATAAGTAGCTTCTGCCAGCGGCTTCGCCTGCGTGATACCCAGGGAACATATTTCCGGGATGAAAAGTAGCCTATGTTCTTTCTCAGGCTCTAGACTATCTGTGTACCTTAAATTTCATTTAAATCGGTTCAGTAGTTTTGGCGTGAAAGCGCGACAGACAGACAGACAGATAGACATTATATAAGTAAGGATTTTGTATATTTTAATATTGTGTATTTTAAGTAAGGGCCTCAGTCGCTTGATAGTAAAATTATTATTAGTATTATTTTTATTAAATAATGAAGGCTTAGTTATAGCAATCTTACCTTATTTCCAGTTTAATTCTTCGCCTTAGGACCAAAAATTGGTGGTGTCGACTATTAGGTAATATGCCTAAAATATTGGCGTTTTTTTATTTGTGATGGGTTTGCTCTAGACTCTAGTCTAGGTCAGAGATGACAGAGACAAAGTCTATTAAAGCGTATATTAAAGCCAGCCTTGAATAGTTTTAAAAACTTATAACTAGTGTTAGTAATGCACAACAAGGATAAAGAAAAATCCACGGTTCCGGTCCCGAAAGCCCCTCGAACCAAAAACACAACACAGGTACAATAATTGTAATTAGGTTTAAGTCTTGAACAAATAAATATTGTTATTGTTTCAACAATGAAGTAGGTGTCTGAAGAAGGTTGTGCAGGGAACGACAAAGCAAGGAATAAGTTGATATTATCAACTTATTATTAGGCACTTTGTATAGACAATGGTCAGGTAATTATCAGTACCTGACAATTCTCTCCACAAAGTGCCTTTGAAGGGAGTAAGGACTACAATAAAATAATCCTAATAGCTCATAAAACTTCTGGTTACGGTAAACTTCATAGTGTTATCTTTTATTAGAACGGTAGACCGACAGGGGACTGTGACTAATCTGAAGTCCCAGCCACACATGACTCATCCGAGCGACTGGTTCCGTTCTCTATGCGTACGACAACGAACCTGGTAGATGCAGGATCTGAGATTGAAATGTCATAATTCATTATTATATTATTTTTCTAATTAATCAGCAAAAATCCGGCCAAGTGCGAGTCGGACTCGCGCATGACGGGTTCCGTACCATCGTATTTTTATTATTTGTTGTTATCGGCAACAGAAATACACACTCTGTGATAATTTCAAATGTCTACCTGTTACGGTTCATGAGATATAGCCCGCTGACAGATAGACGGACGGACGGACGGATGGACGGACGGACAGCGGAGGCTTAGTAAAAAAAAGGGGGAAAACTCTTCTTCTTTCTTCTCTTTAAACACTATGCACCTATTTTTATTACTGATATCCTTGAAACACAATAATTTCAATAAAAGTGCTCTTAAGAAGATATAAAACAATTTCCAACTTGAAAGAAACAGCCGCTTAGGTACGCCGCCGTATACGCCATCAGTCTATTCCGAAAACTTCGGTGGTATGAGCTTGAAGTGAAGTTCATCCATGTGATCAAGATGGAATGACAGCTCACTTCGTGATCACTTCACCCAAGTCTTCACTTCTACACGTTTACAGAATCGAACGGCTGTCATTCACATCATCATCACCTATATAAGACGGATTGACAGTTAAATCACCTTAGTTCTCACGGTGCAAGTCTGACAGTTTAGTAGGTACTGCTGATCCTTAGTTCCAGAATTATAGTTAAAGGAAAGCAAACCAAAACACAGCTAGCCCGCACCCAAATTGCACTCGTTACCTATCAATCAAAATATTTATTTGCTAGAATATTGTACACTAGTGGACGTCACGCGGTTTCACCTGCGTAGTTCCCGTTCCCGTGGGAGTACGGGGATAAAATATAGCCTATGTTACTCCATGATAATGTAGCTATCCATTGCTGAAAGAATTTTTCAAATCGGTCCAGTATTTTCGGAGCCTATTCATTACAAACAAAGAAACAAATCTTTCCTCTTTATAATATTAGTGTAGATAAGGTGTTACAGTAAATTTGTGTCAGCATATCCTGCCATAACACGACGTGCAAAATTATTTAGAAGTAGGTACAATCAGCCATGTCAATTAATCAAACTTACAAATTACAGATTCTATTGACTTGTCTTCTAAGTAGTCCTTAACTGTATAATAACTTTTAATAATAATAGTTTGAAAAGTATTGTTTTAAAAATTGACAGTTTTCAAGACTTACCATCTAGAAAACTATTTCGTAAATGATTGTAAATAATACTCGACGTGCAGTATACATTTTTCTTAAATAGTTTTATTTTTATTGGTGGCAGCCGAAGTCTATCTATTCCTATTAAGTAGGACCTCTTTAAAGCTAGTTCCAAAAAGGTCACTCAAAAATCAGGCATTATAGGTAGCTCCAACACTAAATCTTAACCCTTTCACCGCTACGCTCCCTTTATAACCCAAACCCACGAAAAAGGAACCCAAAAAGATGAGCATTTGGGAGTCTTTAACAAAACGAAGGTGCGATTAAAGAGAGGTCCTTCACACGGACTCCGAGGTCATAGTGGTGTCGCCAAGAAAGACCAGTAAAATTAACCATCATATTTTATATAAACCGACTTATTTTCTGATATTCATAGAGTTCTTGACACCGCTCACCTGTTTGGAGAAGCTGGTGATTAATTTGTACGTTACGCAAGACAAGAGTAATTTGTTATTTTTCTGTGATTATTATTAGTAAAAATCTGTATAATCATATGGCTTTATGTTTGAAGATAGAAGGAATACTTAGTTAAGTGTCAGTCAACGCGGTCGGTTTGACATATTAACGCCTCGTCCACAGACTAATGTCATATATTTTCTCATGATATTTATTTCTGATTACCACTCAGTGATTAGTTGATTAATTACCATCCATTAGAAATGTTGAAGTGTTTACGCTTTTGAATTATTCATAATTAATTGAGTATTAACTTTTTACGAAGTTCGCGAGATAAGTATCGACGTAAGTAATACGTTAAAATTTTAATGTCTCTCCATAATCGAGTTTGGAAATAACGATATTCAACTGTAAACGTTTCGAATTCTTATTAGAATACCTACCAACTTTAATTCTTTCACACAGCTACCGATATGTCATATTCTCAAACATAATTCGAAAAAAAGAAACATAAAACATTGATATTTTCGACTTAATAAGCACATTTCGATACAAAATAGGTAATCTAGAATTTACATATTGCTATAAAAATTTTACTGCCGTCCTACCGGTATAAAAAAAATATTGTCACACCAAAATGGTACTTGGTCACATATCAGCAGCTCCAATTACGGACTAAGAGTTATAAATTATATTAAATTTATCATTTATGAATTCCGATGCGGCGAGCGGCTACCGGCGGCGGCCCTTTGACGCGGCGCCATCTTGCCGCGGCCATGTTTGTTTTGTTTTTTTAGGGTTCCGTTAAATATTAACGGCTAAACATTTATTTTACGATTACTTAGTAAAAGCGGCCTATCGATTGGGATCATTTTATAGTAACGTAGTTTTTAAAGCAAGTATTTTTCTGTAGAGTTGTAGATTGAAAACTGATCGTTTAGTTTTATAGAAACGCCAAGCACTTATTTATATCGTCACAAAGTTTCAGGGATAAACATTATCAACTTTACTATTATTGCACAGTACTAACATTGTAAAACATGCGTTAATTTCCTTAGCAACTTTGAAGTCAGTATTGACAAGACTTAATATTCCTGTACAATTAATATCATAATCCACAAGATCTGAAACAATTAAATATGTAATTACAGAATACAACATAAAAAGACCTTCTCTACTTACTGAAAATAACAAATATCTTTTTAGACCCAGGTATATTGCGTATATGTATTCAGTTTCATTTAAATGGATTAATTTCTTTCCAACATTTAGAACTTACAAGTTTAAATAAAACACTATATTCTTAAAAGTGTTTCACTAAAGCTCACTTACGGAACCAGAGTTATCTTTTAACTGAGAGTTAGTTACTACTACGAGGTTAATTTCATACATAATGGCACCGAGTTAACAATTAACTCGGAGTTAAGAGGAAATGCTGGTGGCGAGACTTTGTATGTAAAAAGTCATAATTCAAGGTTTGGCTCTCGACTGTTTTCTCCTCCAATATTGGACCGATACAAGAGATATTTCACAAACTGAATAAGAAGGATGTATACTGTGTCGCTATGTTTTGATTATATTTTTTTTTATTAATAGTTGCCAAATGTGTACACTAGGGCTCTGTTGACAGCGATTTATCGGACAATTTTAAGCATTTTGTGAGAGTTCTAATGCTTATACGGTTAATAAATCATCAAAAAGGAAAACATAGGGACACAGTATATATCCTTCTTATTCAGTTTGTGAATTATCTTTAAAATCGGTTCAATATTGTAGGAGAAAACAGTCGAGAGCCAAACCTCGAATTATGACTTTTTACATACAAAGTCTCGCCGCCAGCATTTCCTCTTAAAAGATCACCTTAGTTTGTGCAAGTGAACATAATATGTACCTACAACATTTTCAAAATGTAACCTACAGAACCCATCACAAATTATTCCAACGTATCTAACCTTTTTGCTTTTTTTAAAAACTTAATGCAATGCTCCTGTCAGCATCATCCATTATCAGCCAGCTGTCATTTAACTAAAATGACATGTAAAAAATTTGCTACCTCGGACAGATAACGTAGGGTCTAAGATAACTTTGTGAGTCAACCCGCAGTTAGGTTTAACTGACTGAAAATTAACCGTTAATTTTTAAGTTTATTATTATATTTGATTAATCGTTATGAGGTATAGTTCTATGATTACTAAGATGATTAAATACTGATTAGTAAATGCAAAAAGAAATTGAACTTAAGGCTGCTCTCCCGAGAAATGCTTAATAACAGCGTGCAGATGAAGCAACTTTACGTCGGCATTTACTGAGAAATTACATCTGAAAAAATAGGTAGTAATCTACATGATATGATACGTAATTTGGTTTAGCCAGAATTTATGTATCGGTATCACATAATGAGAAAAAAAAATCACCAAATCACGTCCAAATCGTTGAGATGAAACTATTTTACTCCTTCATTTTTTAACAAAAGTCTAAAAAAAAATATCTACTGATTTGCAATACAATCGAAAATAATTTGGTTTTGTTAGTTTTTTTTAAAATATGTGTTATTATTTTTATAACAAATTAAAAATGTGGGTAGCGGAGTGGCGCGTTGAGGAGTAGTTAGCTCCGTTTATATGCACAAGGACATTGGCATGTATACAAGCCTTAACGACTTCGCTTGCTGCAAATGCTGTAATGTAGGTACTTACCGGAATAAAATGATTTCGAGCTCAGGGCTAAATAAGAAACCGGTCAAGTGCGAGTCTGACTCGCACACGAAGGGTTCCGTATCATAAACTTTATTTTTTTATTATTTGTTGTTATAGCGGCAATACAAATACACATTCTGTGAAAATTTGAACTTCTTGAGATACAGCACGCAGACAAACAGGGAGGCTTAGTAATAGGGTTCCGTTGGTTAAACTCGGGTAAGGAACCCTAAAAACAGCCACTCGAACCGATCTTCATTTATGCAATGCTTGTCGAGGTGACATGGATGGACCATCTTAATATACCGAGATCCCTCCCTATATAGGACCAAGCTGCCATTTGAACAGACAGTCGACAGTCTTTGACAGTCGTTACAGATAGTCAGAAGCCAGAAAATCTGACTCCAGTCTTGCTTAGGAGTACCGTGTTACCCAGTTAATGGGTTGTGGAGGTCTGGTAGGCAGCCGCTCCACGTAAAATACTGGTATTCTGCTGAATCCGGTGTGACTGGAAGCTGAACCCAATATAGTTGGGAAAAGGCTAGGCAGATGATGATCACTCATCAAATTCTCAAACTGAACATTATTTGAGGAAAATGTCGTCTGTTAAAAACTCACACAAAAACCAATTCCCTTTAATTCAGACATCAAAAATCAATCCACTGTGCCTTCAATAGCAAAAATCTTTTATGCATGAAGAGAAAAACATAAATGAAACCGTGTGAAAATAGACACTCGGGTTTTTCACGGTCGGGTCCCTGGGGCCCCCGCTGCGTTGGAGGGTTAACTCATTTGTCGCAGCGACAACCTGAGGGTTGCTTCCGCCTGATTTCACACACCATTGTCTCGTATTTTGCATAATTTATAAGAAAACGCCTATTACGTTTACTGTTTAGAAATTTCTTTTTTGCTTTTTTTGTAGAAATTTGAAAAAAACTGATAAGTAATTTTATCATAGATGATCTTTTAATTGATTTAGTTTGCCTTATGCGAGAAGACCGCCCATTGTACACTTGTTTTATTATTTTTTTACTCTGCCTTTAAATATGAGGTGTACAATAAAGTATATAATAAATAAATAAAATAGTAATAAAAATATCTGATGATCTTTATATTACACCAAAAATAAGTTACCTAACTCCCTTACACAAACTGAATTCTATGGGTGGATTCAATGGCAGTCTTATCGCTGACAACAAAACTAATAATAAATAATGCTTCTATAGAAGGATACATTTGGATCTTGTACCATGATCCATAGTTTTGAAAAATACTTCAAAGTTTAAATCAACTCAGCAATTCGTTGTTTAAAATTTCCCACGTTTGAAAAACAAAGATTTTGGTAGATGTCTTAATAGCAATTTAATAATAACAACGTCCACAAAGTAATTATTTTGTAATCCATGGTCCATTAAAGAACCATCGTTGTATTTTTTGTGGAAGATATTTTCGTGTTACAAAGATGAATGAGTTTTTACCAAATTAAAAAAAAATGGAAAAGCGAGTAAATATAATCCTTTAATTTGAAACCTTCTTTAAACTTTTTTATTTAATTTTAGAGTGAACGAAAAGAGAAATGTTTAGTTTAGCGACAAAGCAATTTCAACTGACCTTTCATTGTCTCTTACTTTTCTTCAAAAATGAAGGAGGAAGTTATAATTAATTTATGGTATATTATAACCATCTTGAAATTTTAGAGATACATACCGTAAAAACTAATACGGTTATTCTTTAAACTGGTTATTAAAGAATAACCGTATTAGTTACTCTTGTGTCTTGTGTCGGATTTTTGTCTCTCATTTTGTTTTATTGTTGTTTTTATTCGTGTATTTTAAAATAATGTAATGTTAATGTGCGTCTGTTTGGGCGGAACAAACTATTTTTCTTTCTTTCTTTCTACCAATAAATACATATTTGATTCTATACAACCAGTATGAAATCAGCCACTCCCTGCGCAGACGTTACAAACTGACGGCAACAAAAAGTGTCTACGTTTACGTAGCCCCTTAACACACATACCGACGACACCCAAAAACATCTCCCACCATTTTCTCAAAGAAAACAAAATCGCCTACTCTCATTATTATTCAATTAAACATCTACGTAGTTTGTTTGTAGGGGCCACTGTGTGAAAGTTAACACTGGCGCTGTTTATTTACGCTCTGGGCTTTAAAGACCCGGCTAACTTCGACGATAGACTAAAAAAATAACAAGGTGTCTTTCAGCTGTCAACATTTGGGGAATAAGGTTGATTAAAAGAGGTTCATGTCAATCTAAGAGTCATGTGTTTCCAGAAAACATTTGAGAATTGCAGAGAACTGTCTTAAGCAGTCTTGCCTCAGAGCCACGTGTTTATTTATTTATTTCAGGAACAATTCACATTGTGTTTGAAATTATATTCTATAAAATTACAAAAGTCACGAAACACTAAAAATAACACATTCATTTCACAATTAAATTAATTAATAAATCATAGAAAATAATATTTAAAAAAATAGTAATAATAAAATAACATTGAAAATTAAAAATTCATTCACAATTATCTAATATAAATAAAAATAAAATTAAAATGTGGAAATGTCATCATCCAACAAATACAGACATTTGTCCAATAGGAATGCCTTGAGTCTCGACTTAAATGAGCTTTTATAAATTATAGATTTAAAGTCCAATGGCAACCTGTTAAATATCCACACTGCTTGATATTGAGGACTATGTTTCACAATATTAAGTTGGGGTATTAATCTGTTTTTAAAATCTTTCCTGCGCGTATTTTCCCTCAACTGTCTCTCCTCCTCATTTTCATAGTAATGCACATCTGTAACCAAAATAAGATCTCGCCAACAAAATCATAAGATAATTTCCACGCTACAAACCTATTATTTCAACACGTGACTCTAAAAAGCACTTCAGTATGCCTCAAGCAAGGCCCCTCATAGGCAAAACGATACATTTCCACTCTGGGGTCGTTTTGTACCCCAAGTGCCCAACCCTGCGTTCGCCGCTAATTGTAAAGTCAACACTGTGTTTGCTCAGGAAACTGTTTTTAGTGATTGTTTGTGTTTTTTGGCAAGTGCAACAACCCCGGGGTGCAAACGTCCCCCAGGATGTGTGCGAGGGTGTGAAGTGGAAGTTGCGATATTTTTTTAAGTTCACTCTAGATGTGTTTGGGCAAATTCAGGAAGTATTCTAGTTTTCCTAAAATCTTGCCATAGAGATGAACTTTTTCATATATCTACCACACTTTTGTTTCGTTAGCTTTGACAGGGACTATTCCGATGTTAGACAATCCTGAATTTATTCCTTCTCCGTTCTTAACTCATAGATGCGTACATGTTCATATAAAAACCACTATTTAAAATCATCCTTATATTACCAAAATTACGAAACGTTTCTTTTTCAATAGCTACTACTCAAAACCAATTATAAGTAGAGTTTTACTAACTTTTCTTTTAATTTTTTTTTTCTAACATACCATCTTAAAAACTAATTTAATTCATAAATCATTAAACAAGAAGATAATATATATTTTTCCTTCATCCCCAGATCAGTATGAAAAGCCCTGGAGTTGGAGTAAGTTCATCACATTCTTATGATTTTCTTTAACTATCCTTTTTAGTTCAAAAACATTTTTTTTTTTTAGAAAATAATAACTATTACAACAGCTTTTATTCCAATTTCCTAAAAAGTTACTGATGACTTTCTCTTAAAAAAAAAAACAATTAAAAGGGTATACTTTATTTTAAAAACAATTAAAATAAACCTCCATTATGCTTTCCGCTGGCAGCATGCTATGCCACATGCTTTTTATATCAAACTAGCTTTTGCGCGCGAATTCTTCCGCGCGACAGTCACTGTATTTACCATCAAATATATCCAATGAGACTCGGCAATAGCATAGCTTCAATTGAACAGGGTAAGATAGCATATTTGTTTTGTACTATTTGGAGGCATTATCACCATCATCATCATATCATCCAAAAATGTCCACTGCTGGACATAGGCCTCCCCCAAGTGTCGCCACAACAACCGGTCCTGTGCGTATTTAGAGATATAGGCCAGCCTAAGTAGCTTTAAATTCTAACCGCTATTAAACTTGGGTAGGATGCTAACAATTTTCATTAAGACCCGGTAATCTCTTCTCCCGGTTTGACCTGCTCGTGGAATCTCGACAAACCCGCGAAGGGAGTGCCTAGCCGTCATAAACTAGTTTTCTATATTTCCTAAAAAAAAAGCAGTTTCTTTTTTAATTCTATAGCAGGTCCAAAAGACCCACTGCAGCATCGAAAGTGTTAAGAAAACACCTTGTATTCCCACCACTATATTCACACACTCCTAACTTGTACCTACTTAGAGACACGTGCCGAATGACGTCTGAGTGTGTCGGTGATACACATGTTTATGTTATGCATGTGCCCGCTAATAGAATTATTGGTTAGATATTTACTGGTAGGCCGTGTTGTGTTTTTTAGAGTTAGGAGTCAGCCTTTCTGTATGGGTTAATTTTGAAAATTATATTTTATGAAAATTCTTTTTTTCTCTTTTTTCCTGAAATAAATTATTATTATGATTTTGAAAATCGTAGGCAGTAGGAACGGTTGACTATTGTTTTATTAATTTGTCGTTTATATTAAATTCGCATATTAAGAGTTTCGGAATGAAAACTTTAAGTACTCGGCATGTCGTTGCCTGTTATCAAAACATGGCTAATTACTTCGTAATAATTATTGTTACGAAGTAATTATATATTATAAATTATTTAGCGCTTCGGCTTTGCTTGCACTAATTTACTAACAGTCTTATGGAAAATTACGTTTGACCACATACATTAACTGTACCCTCAACCGAGCATCTCTAATAGAAAATGTCGTCACACGACACACTTAACACTACCCTCGATTACCCATATAAATATTTTCTCAAAATTTAAATTCAAAACGGAAACCTCATTATCTATGGTCGTTGAAATCGTCAGTGGTAAGTGAGCGGGCGGAGGGAGCGCACGTGCCGGACACGCGTTGTCTTTTATCTGTTTGCACAGCAATTCGCACTGAATATATTTACCGTTAATAATAAAGAGGATGACTTGATAGTTGATGATGAATTTTTGATGTTCTAAGGGCTGGTTGTAGAAGAAATTAATTTAAATAAAATAAATATTTACCGCCATCACATCATAAGTATCTGTTTTTGTTTCGGTGTAGCTTCTCAGACTAACACTACGGCCTCATCACTTATTTAAAAAATTGTCGAAAAAGATTGACGCGTAAAAAATTTATTTTTATCAAATTTACAAAATTAATATGTAATATCTAAGGTCCGCTTGTGCACAATAGAGTTTATATCCGAGTTAGTTACTTACCCAGGGTCATTATGAATGAAGTATTTGTTATTTAACCTCTTGCTAGGAACTAACTCTGAGTTGTGTTGGCGCAAGCGGGCCTAAGGACAACACAGTAGGCTCAAAAAATCCGATTCAGCCGTTCTTGCTCTTGACTCTTGTCTAGGTCAGAGGTGACAGAGACAAAGTCAACAATAGAGTGAGCCAGAAAAAGCCTGTTCACTTTTTTGTTCTTTGTTCATTCCGACAACTTTATTATTTTGAAACTGCTTTCAAATCTTACCAAAATGATATTGATAACTATCGGTCAACATTGATTTGAAAACAGACATCAGTAATCAGGCTACGAAACTGAAAGAAAAGTTTCACAAACAACCATTAAAGGAAGAAAACTACCCCAATTTCCAAAACTATTCTCAATTCACCCACTCAAAATCCACTAAAAACAAATTACTCGTCTCACTAGCTCCTTCAGTAACAAAAACAAGCCCTCCATTACTTGCTACGTCATTAAAGAAATAAATCGCGAACCGGGAATCGAACCCCCGCCCTTATCTCGGCAGCCCACTCGTTACGTGTTTATCGAGGTACCCTACGATAAGTTAATCCTCTGTGAAAAAGGGATAGGTGTATCGGAGGTCTTTGTCTGGTCCTGAAGATTGTGAAGTCTTGGGACTAATTTTGGGTCGAAACTAAATGATGTAAAGATTACGCGCACTGTTCTATTATAAATGCGAAAGTTGGTTACTACTCATCATCATTCCTGCCCTTATACCATGTTATTTGGGACTACTTCCCGATTCGTCACATTCCTGATTCGCCAACATGTCAAAAATGTAAAGACAAAATGTCCGTGGAGTTTCTTGCACGTTCTTCTCCATAGAGATCTATGCTTTGGAACGTGCAAATAGCTTCATGTTTTTGACTGACCGACTTTGACAATTCAAAAGTGCCTGTAAATGGTTTATTTGAAATATACAATTTGATTTGAACTCAAGTGGCGTTTCATCAAGGTTTTGATCTTCATACATTCATTCCCGATTCGTCAACATTTGAGAATGCCTGTATTCATTCCCGATTGGTCAACCTTTTGTCTAGTACAATCAGGAGTAAAGAAATACCACAGACTTCGACTTGCGACTTCGCTTGCTGAAAAGGTCTTTTAATTATTACTTTGCAGCTTTCGTGGATAAACTCCAGGTCAGATTTCGTGATGGGTACCAGAATATTGTTATTCCTGTGTACTCGTTTTATTTTTAATACGCCTCTGCCAGTGACATCTGCGTGAACTTTAAAACTGGCTCCAGAGAAAAATAATCAAATTCCATCAAAATACGGATATGTGCGTACCAAGTCGCGGGCGAAAGCTAGTGTTTCATATCCGAGAGGAGCTCGTGGCTCGTGGCGTGAACAGCTGTACGGCAAGATGAAGCAACGCTTGCAAAGGTCGGTCTGTGGATAGGTCCTCCAGGTTTCAGAAACCACGTTAAGCCCACGTTGACCGCGGGTGGCATTTCATCTTTGGCAGTCGTTACAGATAGTTAAAAGAAAGAAAATCTGCCACCAGGCACCTTCTTAAGGGGAGCGGTGCTACCCAGTAACTGGGTTATTGAGCTCAGTTAGGGAGTAGCTCCATGTAAAATACTGGTATTCAGCTGAATACGGTTTGACTGGAAGCCGACCCTAATATAGTTGGGAAAAGGCTAAGCAGATGATTTAAAGACACATTATTTCCCATTTGATCTTGGGTACCGCCTTCAATCCGTTAAAGAAATCATCACTCTCACTTACACCTCAAATATTACTGTCCATCCACCCCCTACTATCGAACTGTAACAGAATAAGCAATAATTTATAAGATATATTTCAATTTACCAACAATTCGGTTAGCACACCCCTACTACAGGGCTGCTACATTATCATGGTAATAAAATAACTCATTGCATACTGTACACATTACGAATCACCATCACTGTTATTTTCTAAGTGTTAAGGTTCAGAATGCCCCAGTTCTGTCTTCATTACCTTTTACCATCACTCTTATTCTTCAAGCCTTAAGGTTGAAAATACCGCAGTGGTAAGGCCCTATTTTCCCTCAGTAATCTATCACAACTTGTCATGTTTCGCACCCCTGTGGCAGTGTTGCTAGCGCAATTTATGTGTTAACATGATTTATAGGCTGGCAACCCTCGTTTCAGTGGGTGTTGCTAGTTGCTACCTATTTTATTATATGGACTATTGGTATATGCGTAAGGGTATATAATATTTGATTTATTAAATAAACTGTTGATATTGCGTAGATTTGAAAATTTCAAAATTTAGTCAAAAACCGCATAACGGTAGCTCTAGCCAGTTCTAGGTAGGTGAGTCTAATAATTAATAAATAAAACCATTAGTGAAGAGCACCTATTTTGTATAAAGAATTTACAAAAAACAGTAACTGTTTTCAGGAATTTTGTCACGAATGAAAATTCTTCTTATCATAAAAAAATACTTCTAACTGAATAAACTATTTGCTATGTCATAATATATGTGTTAAACAAAGCCTCAACTTTGGCAAATACAACACAAACTCGAAAAAAAATAAGTTTGATTCAACGAAAACTAATCATTCAATCAGATCTTAACAATCCCATTAGCATTAATGTAATCATTATTTTTTGTTCACGCATATCAAAATCATTATATCAAAGTAACAGTACATCTAATCAAATAGGATGTTTGGCAAGTTACCCTCACCAAGAACGTTCCTCTAAAATAACAATCCGGTTTAAATCCGAACGCGCCCATTAAAGCCCCCTCCGAAATGTCAAAGTGACAGTTGACGTTCCCGCCATTTTGAGAGAAAGGCTTTGAAACGATGCGTCCTGTATTTTTGTTTTGTTATTTTTAATTAATATGTTAATTCTTAATTTATGTTATAGTGTAATTAAATGTATAAATTGGCTGGTCACATAGTTAAATAAACGGACTAATCACGTTTGATTAAATTAAGTATGTATCGTATTTTCTGAATATAATATAAAGTATTGCTAGATTCTCAAAATGTCAATTGCAAAAAATAAAAAAAAAATCCTAATTTTAAAATATATTTTTCTATCTGACCAGTACCCCAAAAAATGCAAATCAAATCAATCTAAAACAGCTCCTATTCTATTGAAAACAAAGATGACATTTTATAATCCCCTGCAGCTGTGTACTACCCTCAAAAGTATTTTACACATCATTAGGGTTCCGCAGCTCTCCGGGGACGGGTGTGGGGTCAAACGCCGTGAAAAACGGGAAAATAATGCGTCTGTCCCCTCTATGTACTCAACAAATTAGCTCCACGATTTATTTTTATGTGGTGTGATGTTAGTTGTTGTCTTTAAGGATTTTTTAAGGATGCGTTGACGTTTATTTTCAATTATTGTACCGTATTTTACTGAACTTAATAACCGCATAGGACCAATCCGTAAATAACAATACTATATCATTGAGAAAACATATAAATCCACAAATAACAACAGACTTACTTGAGGATCTAATGTTTCTTGTGGTTCCTTTGTATTAGTGGCAAGTAACAATGTCTAGTAGATGGTAGGATGGTAAATATGTCGCTACTTAAATCACACAATAAAACATACAAACGCTTCCTTAGAATCTTTAGATCGTTCAATATTTCAGCACTACGCAAAAAAACAATTGAAACCGACAACACCTCGTCGAAAAAGTGAACAAAAGAATGTGGATCCAATTTTTGCCTCTGCTTTTCCACACAAAAATGCATTCGATTTTAAAATAGATAATAGCCCTTTCAGCACATTGGGATCGAAAATTGGCTATTACTACCTCATTTTGAAGTTATATCTAATCTATATCTCTATTAACTATCTCTCTCTGTATTTTAAATAGGATTTTTTATTTAAAGTGTACATAGTTTGTTATAATAAATAAATAAGTAGGTATTATTGAATAATACAAATTTATTCATCAGTAACTTAACAAAATTCTCACCCACAACCCAAAACATTCCAGTAATTTGATCGTAGACCAAAAAACTTCCGACTATCGTTCAGATCTCTAAGGCTTAGAAACAGGAGTCCAAACACGAGTCCGCCATTAGTAGCAGTAGCTATCGGGAATCAATCGACTTGGGACGATACCATCGGTGGGAGGAAAAAGTGGAACAAACTTCTTGTGAACAAAGGAAGGGGATTAGGGAACATATATGTTTATTTAAATAGTGTTAAAAATATGATATTAGATAAAATATTAAGAGAAGTTTTAGAGCTTGAAAGAAAGATAGAAAAAGACTCGACTTTTATAATTATAAACCATGAAAAATAAGTTGGTATTGAATCAGGAATAGTTTTTTAAGAGCTGACATTAGTAGCAGTAACTATCGGGAATCAATCGACTCGGGATGATGCCATCGGTGAGGAGAAACAAACTTGCTGTGGACAAAAGATGGCGATTAAGGAATTTAAATGTTTATTTCAATGGTGTTAAAAATATTACAAGATGAAATATTGGAGGCATATTTAGCATCTTAAAATGAAGAAAGAGAACAATTCGATTTTTAATAAACGATACAAAAAGTTTTTCAGTGTTTTAAAAATAATTTTACCTGTCCAAAAATAAGCTTTTATAATTTACTAGCTTAGCCCATGCCCACTTCGTTGGGCGGTAGTTTTCGTAAAAAATATTTTTTTGTAATAAAAAGTATCGTATGTTACTTCTAATACCTCCAAGAATATGTGTACAAAGTTTCATGATGATCAGTTAAGTAGCTTTCGCATGAAAGCGTAACAAACAAACTTACATTCACATTTATAATATTAGCAGGGATTTATTTGATAGGTATATGTACTTTTTTTTAATAGAAATGCACTTCATCTTTGTGGAAATCCAATTTAATTTGACGTGATACTGATCTAATTGTTATTCAATACGTAGACTACATTATTTTATAGTTTGTTTACATTATTAGTATATCGATCTGTTCCTATTGTTACTCTGAAACACGGAAAAAACTTAGCTGCAGTTGTCCTACGAAATAACCGCAGGTCAATGGCAGGGTTGGTCTTAGTAGAAATATGAATGGACACAATTCAAACAGTCGCTCGATGAAAGCTGCAGCCTTTCATCTAAAATCAATCTTACATTCGCCTTTAACCCATTTTCTGGTCACCCATTTAGACGATCACAAAGAGAAATAGTCCAAACATACGTGCCCCATATTCATTACAATAAAAGCTACAATATGTTTGTAGAAAACGGGCGCGACAAACATCCACAACACAACACCGTATGCATAGCTCCCAAAGGTTTTATAAATACAACTGCGGAACCCCAAACCCGCCATGTCACTAGGATTAGCGCTCGGGCCATTGTCAAATGACAATTGAAATCTATACATCTTTCTCTAACTCGCCCCAATTCCACATGAGTAAAAGAGCCAGCTATATTCATACATTTTCACTTTTCAACATGTGACAGATTTCGTTTGAATGTTTGTTTGGATATTCACAATGGGGTATCGCGAGCGAGTTTCAAAATGGATATTGTATTATTTTTATATTTTTAATCCGTCACAGTGAGAGCTATTATCAGTTTTCGACGAATTGTTATAAATAGTAGATCGAATTCTGTTTTCGTGTGAAATTTAAATGCGTTTTGCGCTTTTGATATTTCATTCATTGAGCGTTTTGGTGCTAAATTCGTACATGGCTTTTCCAATTTTTAGATGTGTTAAAAGTTTGAAACGCCTTCTTTAATGTAAGCACTTACCTTTCTATGGCTCAGGATTTCAATTTCATAGAAAAGTTTGAAACTAATTAAATCAGGTTTCTCAAAAGAAAATCCTACTAAAAGTAGGTACTCCTTCATTTGAAAGTTTCAGGAGTTGCAAATTTCGTGAACGTTTTCGTAAAAATTTGTATCGTTTTTTCATAAAAGTTCTCAACTGCCTTGTAAGACAGTATCTTATTAAGTTTTTTTTTTTAATCAGTTCAATCATTTCTATGGCCAATTACTCGCGAGCTGGTATGAAATGCCGAAAAGAGAAAACTTGCCTAAGGAGATGAATTTTCGAAAGCCCTTCCTTACCTCACCTACCTACGCAATTCATATAAATATAATGGCATCCTTTTCAAACTTGTATTACTATAGAGCCATCAGTTTGCGCTTGTTCTTATGTCTGTATGTGCGAGGGAATTAAAGAATTGGGTCGAGGAAGGTCACGTATTTAAATAACATACAGAACAATTTTTCCCAAGGAACATGTAGAAGTTATCCTGGAATCTGAATGTAACCAAGACCAAATACAAATACAAAATCCTTAATTCCAAATATACCAGTAACAGGCACTTTTGAATTCTTAATGTTTCTTATAGTCAAATAGATTAAGCTAGTTCTGCCGAGCTAGCGACAAGAGCAGCACGTTGTTCTGCAGCAAAACACACTCACCGACCCTATCTCCAGCGCGGCAGTTGCACGTTCCAAAGAATAGATCCTATGGAGAAGAACGTGCAAGAAACTCCATGGACACTCTTTTAAATCAGTGTCTACAAAATCGTGGTTCCATTCGTTTGGAAACAAATGCGTGAAACTATACAATGCAAAAGAGATTGAGTCTATACAATGCAAAGATAGTCTTACAATCATCAGCAGATCCAACAATGTTCACATCGTAATAAAAGTTAGAGTAACAAGCTATATTATCTGTGGTTAAAATTATGAAGCTTCAAGTACAGATCCAACCATTTTAGATTCGTGTTAGTAAACCTACACGTCTAGGATTGCGACATGTTGTAAAACAGGAACTGGTCAGTAGACAAGCAACCCAGTCTATCTTGTTTCCTTAGACCACTTTCGTACAGGAGTCGCATTGGTCTCAGACTTGAATACATTAGCTCTTAATTAACATTGTAACAGAATTTGTAATCATTGTATACTTTGTGGCGTATAGAGAAACATAATTCTTATTGATGCAACACCTAATTACATAAGTTCAAAAAAATATAAAAATACAGTAAAAAATGGTACTTTATCGAGATGTTTTCATAAGTTTTTTTTTGATGATTTCATAGCTACAGGATCTTGCCAAAGCAATGATACTGGCAAAATTGCACTAAAATCTAACCCATAGACAACAGATTTCAAACTTAACGTAGGTATGTGTCTGTAGAGAACAATTAAAGATATAGGTATAGTAAAGAAGAACCAAATCTTCAATCATGCAAAAACAAATGACGACACACAGTCATGTCGCTTTCTACCCAATTTATACTCAATAATCTACCAACAATAACAACCAGATCAGTTCCAAAACACACATACTAATCCCATTTAAAAAGACATTCCATAACCAAAAATAAAGAATTACTCTAGTCTCTATGCCCATCGTTGTCTATGGAAAACAAAAGCGTCGAGCGCGCGCTCGCGACACGCAGTCTGTCTTTGGCCATTGAGAAGAGAACATGTCAAAAACATGCGTTAAACCTATTTATCTTTGAACTTTGTGACTTTCAACCCTGTTAAATGTAATTTGGAGTTGACTGATGGCAGATGGGCTTGTTAATGATTTTTAATTTCTATGAGGATTACAAGGTATTAGTGGACGTATGACCCGGTTTGTTTGTTTGTCTTACATGGGTTCATATGAGTAATGGCGGATAAATTCCTCTCGTCTATGGTGTGACACATTTTCTGGTGTATTCTTTTTGGTTTGTGTAACGTTGTCTTTAAAAACAGGAGTTGTCCTAGAATGTTTATCTCTTTGAGTTTTATAGATATCACTGACATAAATAATTGCGTTATTTAAAATTGTTATTTAGTCTCATCCCGTCTTTTAATTGCAAGGTTTTTTTAATCTTTTTAGTGACCTCATCGACTGTAGTGATTATTGCAATTTTAAATGACAATCATGATGATATATCAAAAAATATACACAGTTCGCTTTAATCGCCTTTTTCTAGAATAAAGAATGAAGAACATACAACTGACATAGTTAATTAATATTTAAAACCAATTCATTTTCTTCTACCATCAAACTAATTTTCTTTAAACATTAAGAACTCCCAGAACTAAGCATAAAATTTTAATTCCTCTACCATAATTTTAGCCACAACATAAACATTTAACCGTGAAGACAAAATATCAAAGAAAGCGTTCGAACAGAAGCCGGTTATTTTATTATTATGAAGAGTGGAACAATTAATGTCATTTTAAATATTAATATTCAAATAAGCGGGAAAAACCAGTGGCCATAGAGATGGGACTTGATAATCGACTAAGTGATTAGTATAATCGATTAGAAGATTGAAGATAGTGGGATCGTTATCATTCAATTATTTTCTAGTTGAATGCGTTCGTAATTTATGCCTTTTTTGCTTGTAGATGTTTGGTGAGAGGGTTTCTTTAAGTTACCTATTAACAGTTTTATTTTATGTATTTTTTTAGTTTATTTGGATCCTTTGACACTTGGCAAACTTAGCGACAAAAAAAATGCTTTTATTGAGATATTAGTACAGAATGACCGTATTTTGACATATTATTATTTTATTGAAACATTAGAAATTTAGTCCATCCTACCTATACTTCTTCTCTTCTACCCACCGTCATAGGAATACATGAAATAATCCACATTAGAGCTAACCTTTTTAAACCAGTTTAAACACATACGCAGCATACGCCTATCATGATATTTTATGTGAAAACATCAAAATTAATATTTTATGTAAATCGAATTTTTATATTGAACAATAAAACCTTTCACTCTTTATTTTAAACCCAGATTTAGTCTTCTTTTATTACTAATTAAGGCTTTGGCAACTTCCTAAATCTCTAATTTTAGTGGCACAGATTAAAAATATGTCTAACAGTAGCAGAGGCACTTCACTATGGAACCAATCTATGAATACAAAATAAGTAGAAAAGTTTTACAACTTTTTATTGATATCGTTTTAGACATAAAATATCATATAAATAATTTGTTTTGTTGCATAAGTTATACCACGTACGATTAGACCTTCGGAGATTTGTTATAAAAGTAATATCCGTCGTAAAAAAGTGTAATAAAACTATAAGACTACTGAACGCGTCTTAAACAAAAATTATACGAAACTAATATTAAACAAAGGTATAATAAAAATATTCGGATTAACTAAAAAAAATTGTTTGTTTATGACAAAAGTTAAACAAATAAAAGAATATTTATAATCTTTAGTTTACGTTTTTATTTTGCCAAACTTTTCGTATTATGCGTATTAAATTCCTGTATTTTTACAAGAACAATATTTAAATTTGAGTTCTCGTAGAATTACTGCATATAACCGTTTTCAGAGACGGGTACAGATCTCCTTACAACCCTTTTAGGACATAAACCGTTAGTTTAGACTTGTCACATTGCCTTGGTCATAAACATCAACTTTCCATTGGAAATCTTCACTTTCAATATTTTCTTTTCTATCATAAAATCTTCAATAGTTCCTTCCTGAACAATTTGTCTAAATTTCTATATTTTAATTATTTTTCTTCTTCATCTAATAAAAGCTTTACATCACTAATATTCTCATCGTAAGTAATAAATTCATCAAATCCCAGGTTTTCGCGGTCGCAAACTGGTTTGAATATTATTATCATATTAATTATCTCTTTCTAAGATATTTGTCGCTATATCTAGCGATCTATCAATATTTTAATGTGATAACTTAGCCGTTAATGGCTGTCTTCATATTTTAGTTTTACACCTCTGATTTTACACGTTTTATGAGTCAATATGGGAAATAACTACGGTAGCATATTTCGCTTCACACATTTTTAATTTACGATGCAAAAGTCTATTTAAGTTTTTAGTGGTATTTAGAACATTGAAGCTGAAAATCCTTATCTTGCCTTAAGAACTTCTAGACAAAATCGTATTCATCTAGAAGTTCTCTATCGGCGATAATAGTGATTGTCGGAATCAAAAATCCTAACATTTAAATTCTTCCGTTACTGAGTGAATGACAGACAACGCACAGCCGAAACTACTGGTCGTAGGAAGCTGAAATTTGGCATCCTTGGAGAGTGTAGGGAGAGGATTTCCTGAAATTCCTACGGGAATGGGAAAAAAACGGGATACGCGCTTACGAAGTCGCGGGTAAAAGCTAGTGGATCATAATGGGATTAATATGCACTACCGAAATGTCACATGGTTAATCTCAAACATTTCGGCAATTACCACTGCCGATAGAATTTCACTTTGTTGAGAGTTCAAGGTAGAATCAATCATCAAGTAGTCCAGTAGGTACTATCCATGAACGGCTGTGCGAACATCTGACAGCTGTCCCGTCTGACAGCTGTCATCTAGCTCATTATTGGTAAATTCTTGCCTCTACTTTGTAATATGCACATTTATCATTTGCCTTCACTTAATTACCTCGTCACAGATTAGGAATCTCCTACTTGCCTTTTGATTCGCATAGTCACATCTAAACTTTATTTTGGTACTTGATTTTTGTCATTATTGTCTTGTTATAGATAGTTAATACCCTATCCGACTTGTGCCGTAGCAATCATTACGTTCGTCTGCAAAGTTCTGAACATAGTTTTCTCAATTTTGGTCATTTCTTTCGGTGTGCGGAATACGTGACGCAAATTAACTCTTTTCTTTTCATTCTTTTGGGAATATACTGGCTCATCTTTTTCTCAATCACTTACTCTTCATTTCTTTGTCCCCAGGCGTGAACCCTCGTAAGCAGAGAAGAGAACGGACGACGTTCACTCGCGCGCAGCTGGACGTGCTGGAAGCCTTGTTCGGCAAGACGAGGTACCCCGACATCTTCATGAGAGAGGAGGTGGCTCTGAAGATTAATCTCCCTGAAAGTAGAGTGCAGGTTTGTTGAGATTAGATCCTTTATCTTCTTTAAAATTATTCTTAGCTCATAGCCGTCTACGACTGGACATAGGCCTCCCCAAGTGGCGCTATATCGACAAATCCTGAACATCTCTCAGCTAGCGGGTTCCCTTTGCCTTCACCAGGTAATCGGACCACCTTCTGAGAAGCCTTAAAACGCTGCGACTTCCAGTACGCTACTCCAGAACCTTCCGACACCATCCCGTAGACAGATAGTCTTAATCTGCGAGCTAATATTGTTAGATCCCAAATAATTTCAATATTCTGCACTAGGTCGGTAATTATAATTCAAAACTTGCGAGTGAAATCGGCAATATGCATTGTTTTTCTTACGATTAATGTAGTTTCCTTCTTTAACTCACAGTTCGTCCGTCCGATCTTTAAATAGTTTAGTATCTTTAAATGCTTTGATTCTATCAAATTGAGAATTCATAGTATGTTAGATGTCTACGTTTATATCGCTTTTAGCTTCAGTTCTTTCAAATTCCAGGCCTCTTACTAAGATTACCGTGTCAAATAAGTTATCTTATATCACATTTTTCATTTTTAACATTTCAACCAACATTCCATGCACCTTGCACAACAAAACCTACTCATAATCATAATCTAGTTAATACATTATAAAATGACCATCAGTCTTATCAAGCAAGCGGAGAAAATCCGTAGATTATTAAGTTTCAATTAACTGGAGATAGCGCATCTAATACGTGAATATAATCCATCTTAATGTGAGCCACCCAAAACGCTATTAAAAATAAACTTATTATAAAATCTCCGACCACCAGAAGTCGGGAGACCGACGCTCGACTGATTTCTAATTCGTTCAAACGTTCAATTTATACCAACACGGATAGAGCATTAGCGAACCAATCGAATTACGTTCTGATTTTGAAATTTGAAAATCGAATTATTCGATTGTTTTGCGTTGACGATAAGTACTTATAAAGCTTTTAAGGAATCCGTTATAAACATGGCGGTTGAATTGAACGGGAGTTTAAAAATCGAATGCATTTGAACAGGGGTGCCAATTGCGAAAAATTACAATGTGTTAAAAGTGTAACTGTGAATTTTATCTATAGCAGTCTTATTCAGGTTTTATCACACTTCAGTGATTTATGCAGAAAGTTTCAAAAAGCGGCACACCAAGTTTTCTCGATAGGTATTATTTAAGAGGCGCTTGGAAAATGCTATCACCGTTTCTACTTCCCTAGTAAAAATGGTTTCTGGGGTGCTGCTTTAAACTACAACGTTTAAAAATGTGTTTAGAATTCAAAATTAATAAAAGTTTAAATTGATTCATGAAATTCTGTACGTTTACAGTATTTTGTACTTGTAACATTAAAACCTTACTTCCATAAAATAAACTTACCGACATTGACTTATATGTGTAGTAAGGACAGGGCACACACATGTCTACAAATGTTTTGGACGCCACAATTTGGCCCATATTGGCCGTTCCAGACCAAAGCGAACTAATCACGCGATCGGAAATCTTCGGCAGCGGTCGTGTGCTCGAGGAAAAAATACCATGTTTCTTCTATGGTGCACGCGAATAAGTAGAGGTTCATACAGCCCTATCTTAACTTTGCTTACCTTCATGATTTTCTTCTTTTCCATCATTCTCGACTCGTCAAACTTCAGTAAATAAAAAAGAAGCATAAGGCCATTCATTTATTTTCCCTCGTGCATCTGATATTATTAATTCAAACACATCGTAATTGGCCCGTTTAGATCGCACAATCTGATACGTACCATGAAACAAGGGAGACAGATACAGGACCAATACATCTTGGAACTTCAATGCGGCGTTAGTTGCAAAGGAAAGTGTCAAACGATGTATGGATTAAGTTTAGTTCCCCGATTTGCCGTCGGCCAAGTTATGGTGGGTTGTTTGTGGCAGCTAAATGACAGCGTCATGCGTTTGTCCCGGCAAGCAATGGCGCAGGGTTTATAGTAAATGCAAATTAAAAAAAAAAACAGAGATAAGTTTATATATTTCATTGATGATTGGATGTCAAGTTACAAAATGTCCTAGTTTGCCCATGGGCAATGTTTTTCTTTTTTAAGCATTTATGTGCCCGTGATACGCAGCATGGATAAGACATTTTCTCTCCACATGAAAAAATAAGAATTTACATCGATTTAAACGTCATTATCACATCACCATCATAATAAGCACATTATGCATAAGTAAACATATATTTTCAACCTATAATGTTGCTACCACTAGGACACAGGTCTTCTGCCAAGCAGATCGATATGTTCATTTAACAGTTTTTTTTTACGACCAAATCAAAAACCATATCAACACCTAGTATGTGATCTTTATATCCATATTACCCAGTGCTAATACGATACACTTCAAACCACATGCACTTAACAAAGAAACAACGGTAACAATACAATGAATAATTAGCATCAGCACCCAACATCCCATCTGTCGCTTAACATTATAGCTCTTTTCACAAAAAAACTATATTCACTCATTATTAGTTGAGGGTGGGGTAATCCCGCCATGATGCCGCGAAGCACGTAACGACCTCTGGCGGATGCAGCGACTTTACTGTTTAGTGACGCTACTGTTTGGCGCTTAGGTTATTTTAGCTCTGAAGGTGGGGGAAAAGTGCAAAATACTGAGTTTTGAAGTGAAAATTGGTATTTAATTTTTTTACGGTTCAGTTAGGTAATGTAAACCAAAAACTGTTGTAATATGTGTGATTAAAATCTCTTGTTAATTCCCGTAATAGGTAGGTACCTAACTTATCTAAGGTTTAATCAAAAATAAACATCCTTAGATCTTGATAAAGGTCTAAAATGATCTCGAATAACGAAACATAGTTCAATTTAAAGTATAACAGAATGCATTTGGCAACTAAATAGTCAATTTCCCGTTATCCCAAACTTTTTACAAATAAGCAGTGAAATGGAGGCGTAGCTGTATATATACACAGCTAAACTTGATTTTTACTGCTTAGCGGCATCAAAAAAGTCGCCACTAATTCTTTCATCCCACAATTTAGTACACGAACCAAACAAAAAGAAAAAAAAAACATATTAAACAGGCACCCCTACCTCTGGCAGGAAACTCACGTATACTTGTAATAAATCACTTATAATCCGCTGCGCACACTGCAGGCGCGAACCCGAAGTAATTGCTTGCACGAATGCAGCGAACAAATAGTAGGAGGTATTAACAGTTGCTGGAAGCCATCGGGGTATGCTGTGAGGTTATATCGAGTTAGGGTTCGGTTCGATTTGTTTAGTTAATTTTTCATCGCAATTAATTAAAAACCAAAGGAATAATAGAAAAAAATTAGGACCCGTACAAGACAAACAACAGTGATTAAAAACTTTCAGTGTAAAAAGACCTGTGCGAGGCAAATAGGGTTCTAGCTCAGGAAACGGCGCGTCAAAAAGACAAAGAGAGCGTCGGTTTTTCACCGTGTTCATGTTCAGTTTGAAAATTATTTTCCACAGTTTCAGTTTCTTTGGAAAAACTTTTACAGAAAACACCGATCATCGTAAAAATCCAACCGGCATTGGTTAAATATTATCTACAATGTAGCTTTTTCTCACAACAACCTCATTGTCCACAGGTCTGGTTCAAGAACCGAAGAGCGAAATGTCGGCAGCAGCTTCAACAGCAGACCAACACCCAGATATCCAGTAAATCCACCTCCAGTTCTAAGACAACCGTCGCAAACAGCAGCATCAAAGCTTCGACGAGTTCTACTAAGATATCCACGTCTAAATCCCTCACCAGCTCTTCAAATGTACCTACAACACAAAATTCTAGCATCACAACGTCGTCTCCGAACCTTCCTATAACGCCGACGACGTCAGTCAGTCCCCCTATAAATGTTATATGCAAGAAGGAGTCTGCAGGGACGAACTATGAAAGTTCTCCGCTCAACAAGAATAATAGTCTTACCTCTCTATCCCACTATAATTCTAACGAGCTCAGAATAAGTGGTAAAGAGTCATCCCCCTCAGAACCCGTGTCCAATAATATCCATGGCTACGGAGTAACTCCAAAGCAAGAGCTGTACAGCAGTCCAAAGAGGCTGGACTATGCCAGCAAGTTGGATTACACGGAAAAGTTCGGGAGCAACTTGGTTAAGGACCAGTATAGCTCCCGGCTGACGGGGAATCTTACTCCTTTGGGGTCGAACTCCTCGATTATGACCACGCCGTCTCCTCCTATCACCCCTCAGAGTATAAACGGGCCGGGGAACGTGTACCACCCGGACAATTACAACAGTTTCCACTGGCCGGGCAGTTCCGACTATATCCGGAGTTATTCGACGTCGCATCATCACCAGGGCTACGGTCAGAGCGCGTATAATTCTCCGTATTATCCTAGTCAGGTGAGTGTTTGACATTAATTATAATTTAACATTTATTTAATGATAATTATCATTTAGAATTTATTAGGTTTGCTGAAATGGTCTTCCATTTGTGTAGCTCCTTGAATGATACAAAAAGATTATTCGAATCTTACAATGCATTGCAATCCAGGATCACTGGTTTTATTTACCTACGGGTCGAGTGCAATACGCTAAATTACTGACCCTTGCTTTAAATTAAAGAAAAGAAACAAACAATGTACAACAAGTTCAGATTAATTTACGATGTTTCAAAATTAAAATGCCCTGTGGTAAAATAAAACTTCAAAGCTTTTCTCGTTTAATCAAAAGAAAATGTCAAATGAAAACGGAGAAAACCTAGACAATATGAAATTAATTGCTTTCGACGTTATTACCAGAACGGAATACAAAAACATTTTGCTGTCACGGATGTTTTTAAGTTTATTAATATAATAACTCAAGTCCGCTTTATAAATTAATTAACCACAAATTGTTATTTTTTAAAACTAAGATGGTTTTTTAATCAACCTTGTCATTAAAATCTTGCAAATTAATGTTATCGATTATTTTAATGGAAATTAGAAAAATATTGCTAATCCGCAGGATTTGCAATATGAGATTGATGTGTCAATGAAGTTGATGTATTTTTGAGCTAATAAATGTAATAAAACTATTAATAAATTGGATTTCAGCGCCTAACGTTATCTATTATTTTGAGTCTCAATCATCTAATTGACTTGAGTTTTTGTTGAGGCACTCCACGAACGTCATCTCCTATACCTCCCTCTTTATAGGTTAATGTGTAAGTTACTTATTAATAGACTCAACGTAGGGCATAGTGCATTTTATACCCGTCGTAACGTTTAAAAAAAAGTCAGATTTGAATCACGTAAAGTGTTATCTACATGTACATTATCAACCTTAATTATCAGACCATTTAAATGGATAAGGATTAATATCATGATACCAAAATCACCACCATTCCATTCCACCCGGGTTTTGATTCAATTATTTAAACAAAAAACGGTCATTGCGACTTAATTGTAATATGTAGACATACCTTTGCGGACTTTTTAATAGGTAATAATGAGTACTTCAATTACGTAGTATATTATTTTTATGTATATCAATAGTTTTCTCTTTTTTTTAATTGATAAAGAACCAATTAAAAAAAGAAAACATAAAATTGATAACAGAGACAAGCAAAAAACTAAAAGTCAGCATCAGAAGAGACCGTAAGATCAAAAGACTACAAACCTTAGAATACCATATACAAAAAACCGGTGGTGTCAAAAAAGCACTAAAGGAACTACGGGAGGCAGGAAAAGAATGGATACCAAAACTTAAAAGGAGATCAAAGATCACTACACAGAGGAAGAGCATCAAAGAACTAGCAACAGACTTCTACCGTCAACTATACGCCAATCAAACACCAAACGTAGCAATTAAAAAACATACCGAATCAATATTTGAAGCCACTCTAGAACCCGTACCTTCAATTTTACCAGAAGAGGTAGAGAAAGCAATCAGGAGTCAAAAGCTGGGAAAATCTCCTGGTCCAGACAAAATCACAAATGAGCTGCTGCAGGGATCAATAGAAGAACTGATACCCATCCTTACTCAAATATTTAACGAGATTCTGAGAAGCGGTGTTATTCCTGAAAGATGGGCAAAATCTCACATCATCTTAATATACAAAAAAGGCGACAAAGAGAATATTGAAAATTACAGACCAATAAGCTTAATGTCAAATGTGTACAAGATATTTGCAAAGGTTATACTGGATAGAATGAGCCCAATGCTGGACGAACAGCAGCCGGTTGAACAGGCAGGTTTCAGAAAAGGGTATTCGACTATTGACCATATCCATACAGTCAAACAGGTCATTGAAAAATATAAAGACTATAACAAAATTTTATATATTGCCTTCATCGACTATGCAAAGGCTTTTGACAGTTTAAGTCACGAATACATATGGGAAACCCTAAAGCAACAAGGAATACCAGCAGTATACATCAACATCATTCAAACCATCTATTCCAACAGTACAGCTAGAATTCAATTGGAATCTCTGGGAAACGAATTCCACATAGAAAGAGGTGTGAGACAAGGAGACCCACTATCTCCGAAATTGTTCTCTGCCGTTTTAGAAAACATCTTTCGTGACTTGAACTGGGAAAAGTTTGGTCTTAACATAAATGGGTCGAAATTGAGCCACCTCAGATTTGCCGACGACTTAGTGCTATTCGAAGAGATCCCAGAAAACTTGCAAATGATGATAAAAAGTTTGAGTGAAGAAAGCGAGAAAATTGGTCTAAAAATAAATTACAGCAAGACGAAACTAATGACTAACTCTTTTAAAGTAGACATAAAAATAAAGGAAGAAGTTTTGTCTTATGTAGAGGAATACATATACCTTGGTCAAGTCATCTCTAACAAAGACCAAATTAGCCAGGAAATAAATATGAGGATTGCAATTGGTTGGAAAAAATACTGGTCACTCAAAGAGATTATGAAGTCTAAAGATCTAGGCATGAATTTGAAAAGAAAAACTTTCAACTCATGTATACTCCCATGTTTAACATATGGGTGTGAGACATGGGCACTCACCAAATCGCTTAGAGAAAAGCTTGCCAAGTGTCAACGAGCAATGGAGAGAAGCATGGTAGGTGTAAAGAGACAGGATAGAATAAGAAACACAGATCTCCGAGCTAAAACAAAATTGGCCGACATCCTAACAAGAATAGACCAACAAAAGTGGAGGTGGACAGGCCACTTGATGCGAGACACTAAAGGAAAGTGGAGCAAGGTAGTGACAGAGTGGTATCCAAGGGATGGCAAAAGAAATCGAGGAAGACAACTTACACGTTGGGAGGAGGAAATAAAGATGACAGCGGGTCCAAATTGGACGAGGCTACCCCGCGACAGACAACAATGGAAGTTGTTAGAGGAGGCCTATGCCATGAGGCACACCGAAATTCGAGACATTTTGTGATTTCTGTTATAACTATTATTGTAAATTGTGCTGTCTTGTTTCGGAAATAAAAGGCTTTATTATTATTATTATTAATAGTTTTCTCAGCGCATGCGAAATAATGAATTTTATAGGCAAAATTTTGCTACTTTGAGTTACGTTATTGCAATTTTCTTAAGGATCTCTATTTTTTTCAAATATAATATAGCCTATGTTCATCAGGGATAGTGTAGGATTCTAATGGTGAAAGAACTTTTCAAATCGGCCCAGGAGTTTCGGAGCCTATTCATTTCAAACAAACAAATCTTTCCTCTTTATAATATTAGTGTAGATGAATAATCATAAGACTCGCGCTTGACCACAATCTCACTTGATGAAAAGCGATGAATTGGTCGACGATGGAGCACTCTTGTCTTGAAGTAATCCCTTGTCTTAAAGATTTTCACACTTTACCAAAAACAGGATAGCCAGATTATAACCATTTCATCCTTTCAGATGGAGTACTTCAACGGTTCATCCGTGAACCAGACGCACGGCAGTCACCACGGCCACAACCTGACTGCCAACGGGAACCAGCTCTACAACCAAGTCTCCTTCGGAAACCCATCCCCACCGGGAGCGTGGGCATCCCACCACAACATCCTCTCTTCAGGCCCAGAATCCCCAGAGAACCAGTCCCAGAACTCACCACATTTGAGCATGCTTCAGGCATCCCAAATAACGAACTTTTCAAATACGGGAAACAGTTATTTTGCGCCAGAAAAGTATGGTATCAATATGGTTTAGTACATCTAGTCCTTTATTTTGTAGTTGTACATATTTCTTGTATAGTGGGTGTGTGAGAACGGTGCAGAGGGAGTTGGTATGTTTTTGGTACTTTTTATTCTTTTTATACCTGTGTCGCTTAGGCTGTTTTGGAGTTTTGATTTAAAATGTTTTTGCTGGTACAAATGGCATCAACATTTTTCATCAAAACCTTCAATACCTACTATCAGCTTCTCTCTCGTATTTTTTTTAAATTTTCATATTTTATTTGTTTCTTAACTGTTTAAAAAATGCTTTTAGTTAAATAAAATATGAAAGTTAACAAAATACGATGTAAGTACATATCAACAAAATCGTATAATATCATATTATTTTTACAAAACATACAAATTCTCTTTGAATCGTTCGTATTTACTTAAAATGTAGAAAGCGTTATTACAAATTATTGTAAATGAACATTTTTAACAAGACTTGCCTTCATATTTAGAAACTTTTACAGAAATACAAATAAACAAAGTTATTTATTATTAAAATTTAGCAAATAAACTACCTTTAAGAAGACATCGACTAACACTAAATATGGACTCAAGTCTTGTTCAATTTATAATTTACAAAATACAGAAGTTTATTTTACATCTAAAAGCTACTATCTAACGATTTTCAACGAAAACTAAAACGTCGAGAGGCCTAATTGTTTGTATCGAAAAACACTTTGTTGTAGAGTTTCTTATTTTAAGACATGTGAACGCCAAATATAACAAAAGAGTGTTAAATAAAAAAAAAACCTTTGAAGGTTTATAATTTTTTCTTTATTTTTCTTGGCGTTCTATTGGTAAAAAAAAACACTCTTGAATTGTATAAAATTATTTTCCTATTTTTGCTTCCCTGCGTCCGTGTAAAAAGAAAACCCAAAATCATATCACTTAAAATAATTAAAACGAGTTAACTTAGGCTAAATTTAGTGACGGAATTCGCTAAATAAACGAAATAAACAGTCGTTACTTATATTAAAACGTCAAATAAACATCAGCACCAATTAAAATAATAATACCTATAATTAGGACAACAAACTTGAATGTTTGGCTGAGGTTTTGTTGTTGTAAAATAATAAGATCCATCATAAACTAAAGATTAAAACCTTATAGAAGCTATTAGTTTTTCCTAGCACTCATTTTCCATTTTCTTTTTTCATTTCACGTTACTAATTGTTACATAAATATAATTAAGTTTTAATATAAGTAACGCCGCATAGTTCTATTGTATATAAATTGTATGTTAAGAGTTTTATTTTGTATATGTGTGTGCTACGAATGTATATGTGGGTAATTATTGTCTAGTTGTAAGTGATCGTAATTTTTTTATTATTTTTAGACCAGATACAACCCTGCCATAAATTATACAAATAATTTAATTCGTGTAACAATGAAAGTAAGTGTAAATTTCGGGTCGCCATCTCAGGAATTTATTTTTATATTTAATCATTTTTAAATCTTTTCATGTTTTGAACTAAAAACGTATTTTAAAGGCGCTGAAGCCGCAAACGCAAAAATTGAAAAAAATATTTTATTCAACTTATTTTCAACATTTTTCTGTACATAAGATGTTCTTTACGCTTATTCGTGTAAAAAATGTATTTAAAAATAAAACCTGAACAAAGATGGCGACGAATAAACGAGATTGGCGCCCATTACAGTTGCTGCCGAAATGGCAGTTTAAAAATAATAATATTATTTGCTCGAAGTCGAGTTTTCAAGCCTAATAAAATCACATGAGAGTAATTTAATGAGATTATTAGTTAATTTATATTATTTTACGAATAAAATGGGATCATTTTGTGCGAGAATACTGATGCTAATGTCTTTGTTAGTGACTGGGAGTACCGCGCGATTGGGTTTCTTAAACATCGAAGTCCTTTCAGCTTTTTATATTTTTATTACAAGATGGATGGATTCTATGGTAAACTTGCCTCTTTTCCTCAGAACTTGGGATACATTCATAAAGGGAAAAAGATACAAGAAAGTATCTAATATAGGTTATAAGCCATTGTTTGTCAATGACAATATTTTAGGTCCCAAACTGGAGGCGGGCCAGTCATAGATTTATTTATTTTTAAACTTTATATTAAATAATTTATTTAAATATATTTTCTTTTAACAAGAGTAGAATTATTTTATTTTTTTATTACAATTACGACCGATGTTTGAGGGATGCCAGCGCCAAAAACAAAATTCCCAACTTTGTAGTTTTTAAATGTAATGAAATTGTAATTTATAGAAAATATTAAGCTTGGACATAGCTAAATTAGTTAAGTACATTACTTGTACGGTTCGATGAAGAGTCAGTGTATTTTTTTTAAATTAAGTTGTATTAATTATTATACTGATAGCTATTGAAATATTGAATCCGAATATATGCATATAAAATACATTTTTTGTGTTTCATTTTGGACAAATTCCCTGGTCCTAGTTCAAGTATCATCAAAAATATTCGTTTGTTAGTATAATTGTCGCAACTACTCGAAGTTTTCTTGCCTAATATAAATCTAGGAAAAAGCAATATATGAAAATATACGAAGCATCGAATCTATAATTCCAAAATGAATTAAGCGCCAAAGTTAGTTTTTTGATCTATAACAGTCAGCAACAAAGGGTTTCGTTTACTCATGACACAAGCCATAAGTTCAGAGTGCCGAACGCTGGTATTTTAACGTACTCGATCGCGTTAAAGTAAACGTTCTATTATATCAAATCGTATAGAAAAAAAGAGGTTTTCCGTTATTGTCACCAGACGGTGCTTATTCAGTTTTAGTACATATTGACGTTTATGTTAACGCGATCGAGTAAGTTAAAAACTCGCACTAAGACCACAGTTCCAGATCCTTATACCTAACATGCCATCAGCACACAATCCACATCACACAGTCTCACAAGTTTTATCACATCATCACTAACCATAAAGGGTAAGATAGTGGTCAGGGGAGCTACTCTCTAAGTCCGAAATCCGTAGTTTCGGCTTTAGTCGCGGGCGTTTTCTACTCTGTATCAGCTACGGATTTACGATTTCTCCCGAACCCGAACTAATAATGAATGCATTCGTGTTGTTGTGTGGTGTTGTTAGCGAGTCTAATAGCCCCAATGACGTATTATATATAGACACGTCATGAACCAACATCGCGGCGCTTAAAAACGGCGAAAATACTAGATAGCTACTTATACGCGTGAAGAAAGGGAAAGAAAATATGACACCGTACGGCGGGATGCCTGTTGCTAGAGGGAGATAAATATACATCTTCAGTTACGTCACAGGATAAGTACTAGTCAACTTACATGCTCATTTAATTAAAAACAAACGTAGTGTCGCGCGACAGGTTGGTGCGTAACTAAGCGCGATGTGGCCAATTGGCTTCATTTCATGTTGTTATTTTAGAGTGCGGACAACGTATCTATAGTTTTTTAATATCATTGAATAGCCCCCACAGAAGTGTGCCTATAAAAAAAATAGGTAGTTACCTAAGTACATACCTACAAGTACATACCTACATAGCTACCTAATAAGCCACCTACCTACCTTAGTAAGTACAACGAAACTCATAGTTTTGAAGCCACAAGCCATTCCAAACGTCGACAGTAAACAATGACAATTGTCTTCCTGATTTTATAAAAAGAACCCTCCGTGAACTTACTGTTAGTTGAAGTAACCATGAAGTGAGATGTCATTCCAAGTGATGTTCTCTTTATATAGGTTGGGATTCTAGGGATTTTTATTGGGACAAGCCCACCACACATTCCCAACCACTGCAACTCCTGAGAGCCAGAATCAACAGTGGCAACCACCAGAAAAACGACGAGCCAATGAAGCCCGACGAGTCCCGGAGAAACGATTAATCTGTCTTGGATCCTGCAACGAATTTAATCAGAAAAGTACAGCGGAGAAGTAGGAAAAAAACATATATATAATTACCAGGGATTCTAGGGATTGACAACTCATTTCAAGCTCCTTCACCTAAGTTATAGTTAGATGATTCCATGCTTCGGAAGGCACGTATAAGCCAGTGGCCCCTACGCCCAAATGGCGGTCGTCAAATAAACCATGTCAGTGGCCCTTGAGGCGGTTTAGAAACTCTAACACTAGGGGCAGTGGACTAGACCTTACGAAAGAAGAAGAAGACCTAAGTTATCACGGTGTGATTGTCACGATGGAATGACAGCTCACTTTGTGATCACGTCACCCAAGCCTTAGTTCGACATGTTTACAAAATCAACTGGCTGTCATTCCATCATGATTACTTGGATTCAGAAAGCTCACTTTGTGATCACATCACCCAAGCCTTAGTTCGACATGTTTACAAAATCAACTGGCTGTCATTCCATCATGATTACTTGGATTCAGAAAGCTCACTTTGTGATCACATCACCCAAGCCTTAGTTCGACATGTTTACAAAATCAACTGGCTGTCATTCCATCATGATTACTTGGATTCAGAAAGCTCACTTTGTGATCACATCACCCAAGCCTTAGTTCGACATGTTTACAAAATCAACTGGCTGTCATTCCATCATGATTACTTGGATTCAGAAAGCTCACTTTGTGATCACATCACCCAAGCCTTAGTTCGACATGTTTACAAAATCAACTGGCTGTCATTCCATCATGATTACTTGGATTCAGAAAGCTCACTTTGTGATCACATCACCCAAGCCTTAGTTCGACATGTTTACAAAATCAACTGGCTGTCATTCCATCATGATTACTTGGATTCAGACAGCTCACTTTGTGATCACATCACCCAAGCCTTAGTTCGACATGTTTACAAAATCGACTGGCTGTCATTCCATCATGATTACTTGGATTCAGACAGCACATTTTGTGATCACATCACCCAAGCCTTAGTTCGACATGTTTAAAAAATCAACTGGCTGTCATTCCATCATGATTACTTGGATTCAGACAGCTCACTTCGTGATCACTTCACCCAAGCCTTCACTTCGACATGTTTACAAAATCAACTGGCTGTCATTCCATCATGATTACTTGGATTCAGACAGCTCACTTTGTGATCACATCACCCAAGCCTTAGTTCGACATGTTTAAAAAATCAACTGGCTGTCATTCCATCATGATTACTTGGATTCAGACAGCTCACTTCGTGATCACATCACCCAAGCCTTAGTTCGACATGTTTACAAAATCAACTGGCTGTCATTCCATCATGATTACTTGGATTCAGACAGCTCACTTTGTGATCACATCACCCAAGCCATAGTTCAACTTGTTTACAAAATCAACTGGCTGTCATTCCATCATGATTACTTGGATTCTGACAGCTCACTTTGTGATCACATCACCCAAGCCTTAATTTCGACATGTTTACAAAATCGACTGGCTGTCATTCCATCATGATTACTTGGATTCTTACAGCTCACTTTGTGATCACATCACCCAAGCCTTAATTTCGACATGTTTACAAAATCGACTGGCTGTCATTCCATCATGATTACTTGGATTCTTACAGCTCACTTTGTGATCACATCACCCAAGCCTTAGTTCGACATGTTTAAAAAATCAACTGGCTGTCATTCCATCATGATTACTTGGATTCAGACAGCTCACTTCGTGATCACTTCACCCAAGCCTTCACTTCGACTTGTTTACAAAATCAACTGGCTGTCATTCCATCATGATTACTTGGATTCAGACAGCTCACTTTGTGATCACATCACCCAAGCCTTAGTTCGACATGTTTAAAAAATCAACTGGCTGTCATTCCATCATGATTACTTGGATTCAGACAGCTCACTTCGTGATCACTTCACCCAAGCCTTCACTTCGACATGTTTACAAAATCAACTGGCTGTCATTCCATCATGATTACTTGGATTCAGACAGCTCACTTGGTGATCAATTCACCCAAGCCTTCACTTCGACATGTTTACATAATCGACTGGCTGTCTTTCCATCATGATTACTTGGATTCAAACAGCTCACTTTGTGATCACATCACCCAAGCCTTAGTTCGACATGTTTACAAAATCAACTAGCTGTCATTCCATCATGATTACTTGTATTCAGACAGCTCACTTTGTGATCACATCGCCCAAGCCTTAGTTCGACATGTTTACAAAATCAACTGGCTGACATTCCATCATGATTACTTGGATTCAGACAGGTCACTTCGTGATCACTTCACCCGAGCCTTCACTTCGACATGTTTACATAATCGACTGGCTGTCTTTCCATCATGATTACTAGGATTCAGACAGCTCACTTTGTGATCACATCACACAAGCCTTAGTTCGACATGTTTACAAAATCAACTGGCTGACATTCCATCATGATTACTTGGATTCAGACAGGTCACTTCGTGATCACTTCACCCGAGCCTTCACTTCGACATGTTTACATAATCGACTGGCTGTCTTTCCATCATGATTACTAGGATTCAGACAGCTCACTTTGTGATCACATCACACAAGCCTTAGTTCGACATGTTTACAAAATCAACTGGCTGTCATTCCATCATGATTACTTGGATTCAGACAGCTCACTTCGAGATCATATCACGCAAGCTTTCATTTCGACATGTTTACAAAATCGACTGGCTGTCATTCCATCATGATTACTTGGATTCAGACAGCTCACTTCGAGATCATATCACGTTCAGCGTTCGTTCAGCTTGTGGATAAAGTGACATTTTATCATTATCCATCAAATTATACAGGAGAGACTAAGAGGAAGTGCTGGCGGAGAGGCTTTGTATGTAAAAAGTCATAATTCGAGGTTAGGCTCTCGACTGTTTTCTCCTCCAATATTGGACCGATTTCATAGATATTTCACAAACTGAATAAGAAGAATATATACTGTGTCATGACTGTGTCCCTATGTTTTCCTTTTTTGATTAACAGTTGCCAAACTTGTACACTAGGGTTCTGTTGACAGCGATTTATCGGATAATTTTGAGCATTTTGTGAAGGTTCTCGTGCTTATATCTACACTAATATTATAAAGAGGAAAGATTTGTTTGTTTGAAGTCCGAAACTACTGGACCGATTTGAAAAATTCTTTCAGCAATGGATAGCTACATTATCAGGGAGTAACATAGGCTATATTTTATCCCCGTACTCCCACGGGAACGGGAACCACGCGGGTGAAACCGCGTGACGTCCACTAGTGGTTAATAAATCATCAAAAAGGAAAACATACTCACTGAACAAATCCGAAAATTGAACATAATTCGTACGGAATAATCTGTCAAGTAAAAGACATGCGCTACCTATAGGCCACATGGGTAATCCCAAATATTTTGGCATTTCAACCATCGGTATCACCGATATAATCTCACTGTCTAGAGCTCTAAAGTGCTAGTAAGCACTCTTGAAGGGTTAGTAACATTTGAAGACTTTCAAAACAAAAACAGACAATTCCATTACACAAATTCATTTATGTATTTCACCCTAAAAAGGTATCGACAAACGTAACGAAACGAACCCCGGTGCTTCGTTCCAATGCGGTCGCCACTCGCGTGCCAGTAACTCGAGCCGAGTTCGTCGACTGAAGCCATCGCGGACGTCCTACAACGTCCAGCGACGTGACCCGCACGACTCGAGGACGATACGACACCTTTAATTACCGTAATTGGTACTACCTTGGGACGGTGGAAAGTTTGTAAGCTAATCCAGTGGAAAAACAAACAGGTGAGGAAAATGGATTTTCCTGTTGTTTTTCCTTCTATCAGGGCTATGTGAGGGATCTTTTTTTTTTGTTTTTTTAGGGTTCCGAATAAAAACCGGAACCCTTATAGGATCACTCGGGTGTCTGTCTGTCTGTCCGTCTGTCACAGCCAGTTTTCTCCGGATCCACTAGACCGATTCTGTTGAAATTTGGTACACATATGGATTTTTGTGACCCAAACACGGACGCCTTACGTAAATTATTACATTTTAGTATGGGGGTCACTTTTGGGGGTCAAACTAGAAAATTTCGAAGAAAAAGTTTTTGAACAATATCGCCATATCAAATGAAAGGGCTTATAGTAAAAGTTTTAATTTTTGTTTTTCATAATTTTAAATTAAATGGTTTTGAAGTTATTCAAGAAATTAGACGAAAAATGACCATTCCCGCCCTTATCTCCGAAACTACACAGCCTAAAATTTTGGAAAAAATGGAGATAATAGATCTTTACCTATAAATAACAGGAAAACCTATAAGAAATCTATAGTGTTAAAATAACACGTTAAAAAAATTAAATTCGTTCGGAACCCTTTGCACGCGAGTCCGACTCGCACTTGGCCAGTATATTTATAAAAAGACGTGCTTAACAACATTTTAACATAATGTGGCGGTCTTAAAAGTCCCAGATTACATTCTTAGGGGTTAGGCGATACCATAACGATATGAAGTATAAAAAGCCCGCTAATGGTGGGCTTAGAGAGTATACCCTCTGAAACCGAATAACCCAGGTTTCTACTATAGAAGCCCCATTAATTTTTCTTTTTTAGGGTTCCGAAAAAGAAAAGGAACCCTTATATGATCACTCGGGTGTCTGTCCGTCTGTCACAGCCAGTTTTCTCCGAATCCACTGGACCGATTCTGTTGAAATTTGGTACACATATGGACCTCTATGACCCAAACACGGACGCGTTGCGTAAATGATTAAATTTTTAGTATGGGGGTCAACATAGAAAATTTAAAAAAAAAGTTTTTTGAACAATATCGTGTGACATATCAAATGAAAGGGCTTACTGTGAGGGTTTTAATTATATTTTTTTCATAATTTTAAAATAAATGGTTTTGAAGTTATTCTAGAAATTAGACGAAAAATGACCATTCCCCCTCCTTTATCTCCGAAACTACTGAGCCTAAAATTTTGAAGAAAATGGAGATAATAGATCTTTACCTAAAGATTACAGGAAAATTAGATACCTATTAGAAGTCTGTAGTGTTAAAATAACATGTTAAAAAAAATAAAATCGTTCGGAACCCTTTGCACGCGAGTCCGACTCGCACTTGGCCTGTTTTTTTCTCTTTTTTTGTATTTTTTGTTACAGCGGTTACAGAAAACACACTTTGTGGAAATTTCAATTGTCTACCTATTACGGTTCTTGAGATACAGCCCGCTGAGAGACAGAAGAACGGACGGACGGACGGACAGCGGAGGCTTAGTAGGTTCCGTTGGTGACCCTTCAGGGACCCTAAAAAGAATCCTCAAATTTCAAAGAAAAAGAAACTACTGAAAGAAACCAGCTTCCTTTCCAATTCAATAAAGGTTTCTCTCGTCACCAACGGAACCTTCGGACTCAATTAGTCTCCACGTATGCGTTGGATCTGAATCCTAATCTCCAGACGGAAACGCAAACGATGGATACGGATGAGTGGCCCGGCCGGAATCACAGACTACACGCGATCGATACAATTTGTTTAACGGTAAACCTAAGGACCTATGCTCCGACATCGTGCAGATGTCGGAGCATAGGTCCTTGCTCCGGAGACGCGCTTTAATCGAAATTCAGACGCAGACAGTGAAACTTTGCTCACGTACAAAAATTGAGTGGCGCTCATTTTAATCGATACAAACGCGCTGATACGGCGATGCAAATGCGCTGCAGTCGCGCGTATGTGTTGTATTACAGAAGTCTCTGCATTTTCAACAGACTCCTCAACAATAGTAAAATGAAGTCGGATGAGACAACACTGCTTACGCTGGCTTTGTTACTGATTAAAAAAAAGAGCTGTGCCCTCCGACACCCCTTTCCCCGACAGTTTATAAACAAACGCGATACAGACGAGCTTTGAACGCGCTTCTCGCGCGCGTTTATCGCATTGATGCGGATTTGAATATATACAAATGCGACAATCTGCTTTTTGGTCATCTACAGCGTCGTGAGCGTGCGTCCGTAAAACGTGCGTCGCCGGCGCGTTAAAATACGCCGTGTGCATGCTCTTCGATTGTGAGCGACTTTGTTACGCTGTAAAATGGGCTAGAGTGCGCAAAAATTCTGTTTGAGTTAATACTAAGTATAATGGTGTTTTTTTTATTTAAATGAGGATTTTCAATAAACAACTAGCTTCTGCCAGCGGCTTCGCTCGCGTGAATTCCATATTTTTTTATTACTTACATGATGTACGTAATAATATAGTATTCTATTTTACAAATGACAACCGGGACCAAGGGTTTACCGTTGCATTTTATAAATAAAAACCCAGTACAAGAAGAAACCTCCGCCTGTGTCTGGATACTTCTGACTTTGCTCCCCTAGTCCAGAGATTCTCAAACTGTGCGTCGCGACACCCCGGGGCGCCTCGGTGCTTTTCGAGAGGTGTCGCAAATCGCCACGGAAATGAAACACAATTCATTTCAGAAGAATTTAATATTGTAGAAAAGAAAAAAAACAATGGAGTAAACCATTAATACTATGTTTTTCAGTTTTGAAAGGCTTTCTGCAAAAACTGTTTAAAAGGAAATGCTGGCGGTGAGACTTTGTATGTAATAAGTCATAATTCGAGGTTTGGCTCTCGACTGTTTTCTCCTCCAATATTTATCCGATTTAAGAGATATTTCACAAACTGAATAAGAAGGATGTATACTGTGTCTCTATGTTTTCCTTTTTTGATTAATAGTTGCCAAATTTGTACACTAGAGCTCTGTTGACAGCGATTTGTCGGGCAATTTTGAGCATTTTGTGAGAGTTCTAGTGCTTATACGGTTATAAAATCATCAAAAAGGAAAACATAGTGACATATCGGTCCAATATTGGAGGAGAAAACTGTCGAGAGCCAAACTTCGAATTATGACTTTTTACATACAAAGTCTCGCTGCCAGCATTTCCTCTTAAGATTGATCCTAAGTTTACAATAGATATTTTGTCGTACAGGCTCAGTGCATACTTACTACATTATTACTGCAACATTAGGCCATCATCATCGTCATATCAGCCGAAAGACGTCCACGGCTGGACATAGGCCTCCCCCAAGCGTCGCCACAACGTCTGGTCCAGCGCGTCTCGCATCCATCAGCTACCCGCGACCTTCACTAGATCATCGGTCTACCTTGTAGGAGGCCTTTCAACGTTGCGTCTTCCGGTACGTGGTCGCCATTCCAGAACTTTTCAGCCCCATCGACCATCTGTTCTGCGAGCAATGTGCCCTGCCCACTGCCACTTTAGTTTGGCGATCCTTCGGGCTATGTTAGTAACCTTGGTTCTCTCGCGAATATCATCATTCCTGATTCGATCACGCAAGGAAACTCCAAGCATTGCCCTCTCCATTGCCCTTTGAGTGACTTTGAGCCTTCTGATGAGGCCCATTGTGAGCGACCACGTTTCACTTCCATATGTCATCACTGGCAACCAGTGCGTGTTGCCAGTGATGTCATAGACTTTCGTCCATTAGGCCATAAATTGACACTCCGGTTTGGCCACCCTGTAAAATAAAGCTTTATTCCCAACTAGCTGACCCGCGCAACTTCGTCTGCGTCACATTTTTCATGAATGCTCCGCTACTATTGCTCGTAGCGCAATGTCATATAGGCTATAGCCTTCCTAGATAAATAAGTTATACAACACAAAAAAAAACAATTCGAAACAGTAGTTCCTCAGATTAGCGCGTTCAAACAAACTAACAAACTCTTCAGCATTAAAATCTATATACTAATATATAAAGCTGAAGAGTTTGTTTGTTTGTTTGCTTGAACGCGCTTATCTCGGGAACTGCTGGTCCCATTTGAAAAATTCTTTCAGTGTTAGATAGCCTATTTATCGAGGAAGGCTATAGGCTATATATCATCACGCTAAGACCAATAGGAGCGGAGCAGTTATGAAAATTGTGACGAAGACGAAGTTGCGCGGGTCAGCTAGTATTAGTATAAATAGATTTTAGTTTCTAGACTTAGTAGATATGTGTATTGATAGTCAGGAACTCAAGACTAACGATTTTATAAGTATACTAGCTGACTCGGCAAACGTTGTTTTACCAAACAACAAAAACAAAAAAAACCCTACCACCTATTCTCACACCTACCGAATATACACACAAAATTTCATAAAATTCGGTCAAGCCATTTCGGAGGAGTTCGGTAACAAACACCGGGACACGAGATTTTTATATATTAGAAGATATAGATCACAAGACCATGCGTGTGTCCCGAAATATAACCCAGTATACTGGCTAGTGCTCATGCATGACGTCATGGATCGGACGCCATACTCTTGATTCGTTCCGAAATATACAAGACAGTGCGTTGACGTCAAAAATTAACGCCATATTGAGAATAGTGTTTGTGCTCGTTTACAACAACCATAATTGCAAATATTACCATAAAAAACCTCGCCCATTTGATATACTACTATATACGTCACACTTGTCTCATCAGTACAATATGGCGTCGGATTCATGACGTCATGAGCACTGGCCAGTATACTGGGTTTATATATCGGGACACACGCCATATAGGTCATGTCCTACAACGTGATTCATATCAGTTTAATACCTATCTATAATTAACTTCAAAAACTTTCTACTACCTACTTTTCAACGAAGCGATACTCCCGTTCCACGAAGTTACTACATACTATGGTTACTAGGAAATCACCATTATTTCAGAGAGCTAAACATTCTCCAGCTTTCAGATTTTACTTCAGGTTTAATATAGAGGATATTCTGTTATATTTACTTCCTGTAATGGTTAACTCACACAAATTGATGATAATACAAGCATATACAAAAGGGAGCGGTAAAAACTGGGTATCTAAAATTTATTTTACGGGAAAAAGGCTCCGAAAACTGGCAACGTTGCCACGTTGAATGATAGATACCTAATGCTGAGAAAATAGTTTACTCCTTGGGTTTGTAACAGTACAGTAGTTTTCAGTTTTATGTTAAATGTCTGCAGTTTGACCTTGGAAACGTAGATAAATAGCACCAGATTTAACTAAACTATCTATCAAGATGAATTGCAATCTGCAATTTTAAAGTAGCTCTATCTTATAAGATTCTGAAGTCATCTCCTCTCGAGTCACGTCAAGAGAATATAAAGATACTTTTTTGAGGTTCCGTATTCGAAGGGTAACCAACGAAACCTATTACTAAGCTACCGTCCGTCCGTCCGTCCTTCCGTCTGTCTGTCAGCGGGTTATATCTCAAGAACCGTAATAGGTAGACAGTTGAAATTTTCACAAGTGTGTATTTCTATTCTTTCAATAAAAATACGATGGTACGGAATAACGGAACCCTTCATGCGCGAGTCCGACTCGTACTTGGCAGATTTTTTTACTATTTATCTATACTTCTGTATTTCATACTTAATTACTTAACAAAATTATAAAGAGGTAAAGTTTGTGAGGTTGTAGGGGGTAATCTTTGGATTTACTGAACCGATTTAGAAAATTATTTTACCAATAGAAAGCCACGTTATTTGTGAGTGTCATAGGATAGATTTATAACTAGAAAAATATAGAGATCTATACGACAATTGCAACACTAAACCCGCGCGAACGAAGTCGCGGGTGAAATGCTAGTTTACTATATTTTCGTCGACAAAAATCGAATCCAAGCCTTGGAAAACATAGGACTGAGTCTCCACTCTTTCAAGCCACTCATATCCCAAGTTTCATCAAACGGTAAGTAAAAAATGTGCCCAAAAAGCTATTGAATATTTTTTGTAAAAAAATAAATCCGTTTTTTAATAAACTCCCGACTGATATTCAAAGACACATCAAAACTAGTGTCACACAAAAAATGTCAGCGCAATGTCGTCGAAATTCGTCCCCCAGCTCGGTTGGACTTCTTTAAAATTAGCTGTTTAGACGGGCCCGCTGAATTGTGCGACACACATAGCTATACGTTACAAACGCAAACTTTACTTGTACCCACGTAGATATTCCCTGGAAAATGTATTTTTATTTTACTGTGGCAACCCTATACGGGTAACTTACCAAAATAGCGCGAAGGAATATGGTGCTTGTCGTTTCACGTTAGACGTCAAAACGGAATGGAGGGAAAGGGAGTTAGTACGTTTGAATTGAGAACGCCCCGCGGCGAGCGTACGCAGTAATGTTTGCAGCTGTATATAGTGATGTAGTGGCTTCTCGCTCTGGCGTGTGGGTTGTTAGTATAGTGCTATCTCAGGCGGGTGCGGAGTTAAGCCGCTTATCTGCTGCCCGCACGCCGCACCCCTCTCCCCCGGCTGCTGCGCGTAACACGTCACATTCTGCAATTCGTTTGCTTTTCATTATTTTTTATTTCGTGTAATAATAGTTAGCTATAAAATACGTTTGATTTATAGTTATAGTGGATATTATCATTACTGGCACCTAGTAAATGAGACTATTTTGAACGGCAGCCAAACCAAATAAGCCAGTATTGGGGCAATATATAAAAATCCAATTTGGATAATTATGTTTAGGTATTTAGCTTAGTGTGTGGTATTAATAAAATAATACCACAGATAAATTACTTTTTAAACTAAACATCCCGTATCGATTGATAGCTAAATATCAGATAACAGATACCTAAAGTGGAGGTGCCTAGTATATGTCTAAAGGTACCTAAATATAGTAAGTAACAATCATCTAGTTTGGCCAAGTAAAAAATCATCGAATGTTTACTTCTGTATTTATCCCTACAAAACACACATGACTTTTTAAATAAAAGAAGCTGCTGCTGTTTCTGGAAACATTTGTTCCAACATACATTATTTTTCTTTTAGTTTTTCGAAACTAATTTAATAACAAAGTAAAACTGCTAGTTTAGGTAGATAATATCTATATCTATACTAATATATATAGCTGAAGAGTTTGTTTTGTTTGTTTGTTTGATTGAACGCGCTAATCTCAGGAACTGCTGGTCCTATTTGAAAAATTCTTTCGGTTTTAGATAGCCCATTTATCGAGGAAGGCTATAGGCTTTATATCATCACGCTAAGACCAATAGGAGCGGAGCAGACGAAGTTGCGCTCAACTAGTACGTTTATAAAAGTAAAACTTTTGAAAGCTTTACCATCGCTGTATGTTTATCCCAAAAAAACTGCACGATTCCTATGGATAGGGACGCTCACGGGAAGCCGCGAGAATAAGAGCTTCCTACTCATAAATCAATAATACCATCATTACATCATCCACAGCCCGCCTTCGCCCACTGTTGGGCCCAGGCCTGGTGCCAATCCCCACGTTCCTGTTCTAGCCTCATCAAATTCTAGCCGCCATGGCAACAATGTCGTCTACCCATCTCTCCGGCAGACGACCAACACTTCTCCCACATGAAATAATACCTATAGGTAATGTCTACTATTAATAGATATCGCGGTTTTCATATGATTATAATGCTGGTGGTATTTTACTCTATTATATCACGTAAACACGTTGGTGGGTATTGAAACCCACCTGTTTATTTTTGTTGTAGGTCATGTTGCTTTCTTCCTGACTCATAATTGTATAAATTCTCCAACAATGACCGCTATTTCTGGCACCAACTAGTGTAACGTCTTTTCTTGGAATATAAGAAAATAAGAAGTAAAAATACTGTATTGTTTGGAGGATTTGTTGTTTGCGCGTCATTCAGATCTATTAATAAAGGTGTACAAATAGTGATCTTAGAGGAATAGGACGGAACCCTACACATTACCGTCCCCGAACAATTTTTCATAACATTTCTTCTTTAACATTTTAGACCGAAAGTATGAAAGTAAGCCATCTTCGTCACTTCTCTTTACTGTAGGACTTGGGGCAATTCTATCCAAACCGTGACTTTTCTTCTTGATTTTCGTGCCAATCACAGATTCATATGAATCGAAACTCAATTTTTCTCATCGTGACAATGCCTACTGACATTTCGTCTGGCTTTGGTTGAAATGTTTAGGTAGGAACACTATGTTCATGACCGGTCGACTTGGCAACGCTTCGGGAAGTTCTAGTTGTAACAATGGACTATTAACTTAGTTCCGCAGAAATTAATGCACATGCTAGAAAAATAAAAAGACTGTCAAGTTAAAAAGTTGATAAAACTTTTAACCAAATATGAAGATTTAATACTGAATAGCAGATTCTAAATTCAAATTCATTGTACAGATAATTTTGAATTAAGAATCTGCTAATTATGATTTAAACTTAGAAGAAGATTTTTTGGGTTCCATACCTAAAGGCCAAGGGGATCCTATCTCTTAGTCTGTACATCCCTATGTCCGTCCGTCTATCTGTTTGCGCGGGCTGTATCTCATGAACCGTAATAGATAGGTAGATATGTAGTTGATATTTTCACACAGTGTGTATTGCCGCTATAACAACAAATAATATAAAATATTGTACGATGGCAACCATTCCTATCCGATTCCGACCCGCACTTTGCCGGTTCTTTATGAATAAGGTACCTATGTGTTTTAATTTCAAATTGTTCTATAAACTTCTCATTCTTCATTTTAACTTGACAATGGTTATCTGTAGATGTTTATGTATTGTGCCAACCCAGATGTTTGTTACCAATGTCCATGAAAAAATTAGTGTTAATCCATAGGTTTAATTTATAGCGCAAGGTATTCTTTTTCTTCATTTTTCATGTTATACTTACCTACTTTTATCTTTTCTCATAACAAAACACACCAATATTATCCTTACAATACGATCAATGTATTACTAAACAACAAAAACACAAGTATAAAACCTCATTTTAAATCGTTGAAGCCGTCCAAAATCTTTCAGAATGAGGCTCCAAGCTATATATTACAAGAAGCGCGGCCAAGCGCACTCTCTCTCCGTCTCCTATATAAATACGTACGTATATATACGCGTTACATAAGGACAATCGATCAACAGTGAATTTCAAAGCAATATCCCTGGCATATATTCATTTTAGGAAAGTTTTCGAGGAGGTTAGTAAGGCATAGACAACTACTACTCTTGGGCTGTCTGTGAGAATAGTAAAAACTCCTTGGTAATAATATTATCAGGGGAGAAAATAAGGAGTAGCTCGTGGCTAAATAATATAGCAGCTTTCTTCCGGAATTTGGTCGGAAGAGTCACCGCGGCCCTGGAACGCAAAGGGCGTTTGGAGGAACACGGATGGGTTTTAGTAAGTAAGAGTCTGACACTCCCTTCTGCTCCGCCCAGAGCACCTGATTTGATGATTTCCAATCTTTTAAAAAAAAAGAAGCTGCTTGGGTCGATATTTGAGGTTAAGCAACAATGGCCGAGATCGGTATGTAGATGGGTGACTAACCAGTACATACCGAGACTCCTCTATGCCGCAGCAACGATCAACTGTCGGTGCTAGTATTAATGTATTGCTAGTTCTTTGGCAGTCGGTACGGTAGGCCGAAACCAGAAAACGTGACTCCAGTCTGGCCAAGGGGTGTCGTGTTACCTAATCGTGGGGTTGGGTAATGGAGTTCAGATAGGCAATGCATAAAAAAAATTAAAAAATAAAACATTTTACAAAAAAGATAACCGACTTCCAAACAAAACACTATTGTGGTTTTGGTTTTGTTTCTTTGTTTTTTATTTTTAACATCGACTTCCGAAATTTAGGTTATACTTTGTAGTGTTTTGTTTGGAAGTCGGTTATATTTTTTCGTAAAAAGTTTTTTATGTTTCACTTTTAAATGGTGATGAAATAAGCAAAAATACTCATAAAAAAAACTACTGAACCAAACTGAATCAAATTTTTACGGGACCAAATGGCAAGTATACTGTATCGAACTAAAAAAGAATCACAGAAATCGGATCAGAAACCTCGGAGTAATCGATGTACATACATAAAAAAAAAATACCCGCCGAATTGAGAACCTCCTCCTTTTTTGGAAGTCCGTTAAAGAGGCAGTCGCCCCATGTAAAGTACTGGTATTCAGCTGCATGGGGTTAGACTGAAAGCTGACCCAAACATTGTTGAGAAAAGGCTAAACAGGGTTATCTGAGGGGGGTCCTAGCAAAGGTGTCTATCTGTTGGGGGTCCTAGCAAAGGTGAGACGGTACTTCACGCCGGAACAGCTGCTCGAGCTCTATCAAGCGCAAGTTCGATCGTGTGTGGAATACTGCATACTGATCTATGGGACGGATCTGCCAAATACCAGCTTAATGCCCTAGAGTCAATTGAAAAACGAGCCACGAGGATCATCGCTAATGACAGGCTCGTCGAGTCGAAGCTCCAAAGTTTTGAGCATCGACGCCGGGTTGCTGGCCTGTCGGTTTTCTATCGGTTGCATTTTGGGGAGTGTGCGACGGAATTGCATGATTTAATTCCGCCAAGTCCGTTCCATTATCGGACCACAAGACGAACGGCGATGCACCACCGGTACATGATGGACATCCCACCCACACGCACAAAACGTTTCGGGAACACATTCATAGTGCATACAGCTAAGGAGTGGAATTCCCTGCCAGAGTCTGTGTTTCCAGATAGCTACAACCTGGGAATCTTTAAGACAAGAGTGAATAGGTTGCTTCTAGGCAAACGTGCTCCATCTTCGACCGCATCGTCGCTTACCATCAGGTGAGATAGTGGTCAAACGTATGCCTATTTTATGTATTACTGGCTGACCGGGGAAACGTTGTTTTGCCATATGAAAGAAAAAAAATACCCTACGACCTATTCTCAGACCTACCAAACATACACAAAAATCATGAATATCGGTCAAGCTGTTTAAGAGAAAATCGATAGCAAACACCGTGACATGAGATTTTAATATATTAGAAGAAGTAAAACAGTCGGTACGCTTTCGGATAGCATACCAGGCGCGACTGAATCTCATGTCATTCACCTCATTCGTTTTAATCTTTATCCCATTTTATAAATAATTATTTTTATTTATTTTTTTAATACTGGAATAAAGATAGCTTCTTTATTCCAGTAATACAATTAACCCCTACACTAATGATACCTAGGTACTGAACCACTCTCAACTAACTAAAACAAAATAAACTAAAATATGTCGTCGAAATATAACTACCAACGAGGTTATTATGTTTCGTAGCGGCAGCGGCAGCGCCAACACGAATAGCTAGGAAGATGGGATGGTGCAAGAGTATCGAGACAAGTAGCATCCCACACTAATAGCCTACCCACTGAACGGATTACAAAAAATCTTTCACCCATAGAAAGCTGCACTTTATCGCTGATTGCCAAAGGCTTTGCTTTTTCAGAAAAAATGGACGATTCCTATGGGGTAGGCTACGAGACCACGGTAGCGAAGCTTAAAGCAAGCACCATTAAGTGGTATTTATGTTAGTCAGGTATCACGCGTCATCTATTTTGAAGTCTATAAAATAATGAAATACGACTTTAATTCAATCATTAATTTTACAATGTCAAAACAATAAAATAGGGGTCACAGAAACGGTCAATAAATTGGTTTCAAATCATTCGTTTTATTTGGACACTAAGATCTTTAATCTTATAAGCGCTATTATTAAATTAAATCTTTTAATTTTTTATTATAGATTAATTGGTTCCGTTTTTGCTATCAGTCTTCAAAGGAGTGAACAGTACGTCTACCATGAGTTTTATCAATCTATACTCGCTAGCGACTGTAGTTAAAAAACTGTATTAAAACTTTGAAAAAACAAGTTTATCATTTATTTGTTTAAGTTGTTAACTAACAAGCAAGCAAGTAAAACTTTAGTAACCAACTAAAAAACTAAATTGGAAACTTGAATTTTAAACGTTTTCATACATTTTTTAACTACAGTCGCTAGCGAGTATAGATTGATAAAACTCATCGTAGACGTACAGGTATTTTGTGGTCTCGTATTCCAGCAGGCGAGATCGAGGTCAAACATGGGCTAATCGTAAGAAAAGAAAATTGTGACGAGATCCTTTAAACTGTGTTCAGTTCGTGTTTAAAACAAGCGCAAAACATTCAATCGCTGTCAAAACTAGCTCTTGCCCGCGACATCGTACGCGCATATACCGTTTTTTCCCGTTCCCGTAGGAATTTCGGGAAATCTGCTCTTAGTGCTCCCCTACACCCCCCAAGGATTCTACATGCCAAATTTCAGCTTTCTACGACCTGTAGTTTCGGCTGTGCGTTATCTGTCAGTCAATCAGTGACTCACAGTTACCGGTATCGGAACAATTTCTTCCGTTTCTGACTGATTGAGTGACTGAAAAAGGCTCGTAATAAAAAAGGCTCGTTTTCATGACTCGACAAAAAGTACGTTGTAACACTTTGTATATTTTAATTATACTAAGTCAATAGTAGGCAAAGTTTTCTCCCATTTTCTTCTCGATGTCTCCATATCCCCTTTGCTTTACAGTTCGCCATCTACCTATGTCATCGGGCCAGAGTTTTGGAGAGCCCAGTCATACCACTCTTAGGGTGCCTGTCCATTACAGCGGCGCGAGGCAGCGAAGCAGAGAAACAGAGAAATTTTAACCAATGGAATTACATAAAATCTCCGCACCACGTGAGTCACTGACATTTTTACTGACATGATTGGTTAAGTAGTAGTAGATATAGTCGGTAACTCTTGGGTCTTTCTCCATACAAATGTATTCTGCTGTTTTCTTCGTGGATAATGCTGCTAGAGCAATGATTGTTTTCCAAAAAATTTAGATCGAATTAATACGTGCCTCTATCATTTTATTTTTACAAAAGATAATTACTTAAAGAATTATGACAATCCAAAAATCCGAAAAAACAGCCCGTTTTTACCGCCATGTTCAGACGACTATCAGACAAATTTGATAAGTTTCTAACAAAATAGAAAATAATAGAAGCATAGATATAGTCTTTCTCTAAATTTTAACATATATTTTTATAAATCAGTCCAGTTTTGAAGAAGAAAACAGCGAAATACAAAACGACTTTTGGTCAAGGTTTTTAAATGTAAAATCAGCCTCTGCTGCAGTTGTCGCTTTTGCACTTTACTTGATAGGGCGCAGCGTTACGGGCATCGGCAATAGTTTCTTCAAATACCTATTTTTCAAATTCCTCTGGACTAAAGTCCCCTCTTAATATTCATACGTTTCTCCGCTCCGCTGCCTCGCTCTGCGCAAATGGACAGGCACCCTTAAGCAAGTGTGGAGCGCGTGATGACCCTTGACCCATCTGTGGTGCAGGGCTATTCTGTAAAAAGATATTTATTTTGTTAAAAGGATTTTACATAATTCTAAATTCAGTCTTTAAGTTGACACTGGCAGCTTACAGTGTGGATACAGTTTCCGAGCAATAAACAACATAACAAAAAATGGTTTTCCTAAACTGCGTTAGGGACGTTCTGTGCCACTTCTTGCCAATTCCTAAGGAAGACATCAATGTTGTCCTGCCATCTCGTTCGTATTTTTGTAGTCCTTAGGCTTTTTATTTGTCTTAAAGCTAACTAACATGGCCTTTCTTCTTGTTAGTTTTACACATAAACAGTTACAAATAAATAAAGAAACGTAGCTCGAGCATAGACCTATTTCGCAACAACATAACTCAACGGAACAGCAGTCAATCTGAGACGATCCGTATAATCTGTGCCTCGACGGAGCGCATTACTATCTGCACAATATGCTCGCATAATGCCCAGGCTATGGGAATATTGTCCAGCTGGGCATAACATGGTATTATATTTAAACTAGACTAAGAAGGACTACTATCATATTGTGGGATGAATGTTGTTTACTCAGTATTGTTTATTTACGACTAGTTGTATGGAAAAGTGGTAATCTGGGGCCTATTTAATAAAACTGACTGGTGACAAGTGATAAGCGACAATTTGACAGTTTTGTACGTTTATTTCATACATTCTCTGCTTTATAAAACAACACCTGTCACGATATTGGGACAATTATGACAGTTTGTGACAAATTTGTCGCAATGTCAGTTATATTAAACAGGGCTCTGATATTCTAGGGATATTATTTTTGAATGTCGAAAATGTAAAGTGGAAATGTAAAATTTATCAAATGTCATTTCTAGACCTCAATACCAGTTAATGTATTTGGTATCTGACAACATATTTTTTTTTGCAAATTCGGTTCTATTTTTAAAATGCCTTCAAAAAAAGGTGAAATCTCGACTTAGTAGTGTTAACTTTGCGTTATTAGAAAGTCAGGGCAAACGGTTTTTAGATACCTAGAGGATTGCAATCAGTTGCTTATCCGTTCAGTTTTTTAAGAATACCTATGACTATTTGTTTTCTTAATAACTACGTCTCGCAGTCGCACGCTTGACTAATTTCGAAACCTTCATATCACAAAACCTCAAGAGTCCTCCATTCCCCTATACAAACAAAAAAGTAATATCGTTCTAAAATCAAACCTAATACGAATACTTGAAATGGCAGAATGAGTAGGTGTCATGGCGCGTGTTTTATAAACGACGCCACGGCGCCACTCCGCCACTCTATGGTCATTCAAACAAATGGGCTATTCACTGATATTTCGCAATTCAGTCGACCGGTTCTCTTTGTCTATGGTTGGCGCGGTAGAGAAGTGGGGGTCATTAAGTTTTTGACAACTGTGTTGTTTTGTTTTTTGTTATTATGACTTTCTTAGATAAACTTTGATTGTTAGTATTGACAAATGATATTTTTTGTAAGTAAGTAGGTATGAACTATGACTCGTCAATATCTTGGTCACTTAAAACTAGATGAGGCCGGTCTTTCCTAGCTGACTACCCTGAGAAGGAACATCGAAACAAAATCAGAAGTCAGTCTCTTATTTAAAGTTCATACAATCCTTACTGGTCAAAGTGGTCAAGTCATAGAACAACCATATTGTAGGTTAATATCTGAGGTAGTCTTTTGAAGGAAGTACGTAAATACCACACAGATTTGAATAGCAGGTCCAGACAGTGCAAGCATTTCTCAATTAACCTCTTGAATTACCATTAAACACTTACTTGTTTCTTTTTGTTAATAACGTCAGTTAACATCTTGAATTACCACTTACCACTTAGTTGTTTCTTTTTGTTAGTAACACGTATTTTAATTGAAACCCATCACTGTACAAGTTAATTAATTTCATGAGCTATTTCAGACCTCATTCATCTGTTTTCAACTTTGCGTAAATAAACACAACCCTAGACTCAGTTGAAGTAACTTAATATCGCCATTCACTCAACTTTAAAGTCAGAATCAGAGCCCTATAAAAAGGTCGAGGTCACCTTTTTTTTAACACTATTTTAATGTCTTTTATTTACTAAGTTTAATAAAAGCCAACTTTTTAACACACTAATATCTTTACTTAGGTCTTTGGCAGTCATCACTGGTAGGCAGAAGCCCAGAAATCTGGCACGAGTGTTGCCAAGGAATATCGTCTTACCCAGTTACTGAGTTGTGGAGATCAGATCGCTCCGTATACATGGAGCGACGGCCTATCTGAACTCACCAGCACCAGTACAATACCGGTACTCACCAGTACCAGTAGGTACAATACTGGTACTCAGCAGCACCTGGCTAGACCGAAAGCCGTCACCAAAACCGCACCGTTGGGAAAAGGCTAGGCAGATTGGCTGAATAAAAGCGAACTAATCTTCAAAGTCAAAACAAGAATTAAACACCGTCTGTCCTGATTTCCAAAAAGTTAAGCACTACCTGCTTAAAATCACAAAAGTCTTAGTTACTAACTGTTTGCCACGACTTCTTCCGCACCAAACACGTAAAACAGCACAATTGTAAACATGGAGTTTTGTTTGAACCCTAACCCCTTCTTCTTCATATTTTTTTTTTAGGCAAGCGTGCTCCATCTTTGACCACCTCATCGCTTACCATCAGGTGAAATAGTGGTCAAACGTGTGCCTACCAATAGTAAAAAAAAAAAAAAACAGCCTGATACTTTCATAATATGCATTTAGTAAAAAAAAACTATTTTGATATTTCAAACAGACACTTTTATATATATTTGTATAGACACAGACAAACAACCAGTAACACAAACGTAGGTATTACGTACTTGCGGTCTCCTTGGCTCACGTACGAGTAGGTAGCAGTAGTATAATCGAATTATAACGAACTCAAACAACGCTAAAGGTTGAGGTCTCCGTCATTTATAACTTAAAGGTCACTTACAAATCGTGACAGACTTGCATTATACCTAATTATGTTTGTTTAGAAAAACATCTCTTGGGATTTAACGTTTTTTTTTCATTGTCCTACTGCTAGGCAAATGGCTTCTCTTTGCCCAGCGGTCACTATACACGCGACCGTTTTGGTTTTATTCTTCATGGAAAAATATCTGGTACACAGAGTAGTATTTCTCTAGACTCTGACGCAAGCCCTTAGTCTTCCATGATAGAGTATATATCTTCTTACACATATCGATATAGTACCTAACAAATCATACAGATCAAAGTTCAACTCAGAAATGCATTGCATTCGTTAACAATGGATAAAACAAATTCGACCGTCAGATTTGCAGGTTCAATTGCATGTACTCTACAAGAGCCTAGAATAGATACTTACTAGAACTGGCTTCTAATAGTCATATACTAGGTACTACTTGCCATTTATGAATAGGAAAAGTAAATTGTCTAGCTAGGAGTACTCGATCGGCGATAGCGACCTTCGAAATTTAAAATAGCTGGAATTGACCACGAGACATTCACTTGCATGCCAATCTTAAAAAAAAAAAAACTTTTGGACCGTCGTTATTGCTGACAGAAAGCATTTTATTGTAAAATATCAGGTAATACAGCAAGCAAGTGCACAGGTTAACACAAGTTGAAACGACATCATCATCATCTGCCTAGCCTTTTCCCAACTATATTGGGGTCGGCTTCCAGTCAAGCCGGATTTAGCTGAATACCAGTATTTTATTTGCTTAGGTATCGGATAGAAACTTGTCCCTAAAAGACAGTCAACATCGCAACTAAATATCGCATTACAAAATAAATCGCCAATACGAAACTCATAAGCGTAATACATATTAAGAAAATGAATAATAAATCCGTACCACAGACAAAAGAGGCATTAGGCGCATAGACAAGAATCGCTATTTACATGGGGTGGGGTGATTCGGTAACACAATCCGTACGCACGTCAACTCTATTATTTATGGATTCTTTAACATGTAAGGACTGGGGTAGTTTCGCGGGGGTGGTTTCAATCGGACATTTGGCGAAGGAAGTGTTTCTTCTGCATCGGTGGGCATAGAGAGGGATTTAAGCTTTTTTCTCTCGATATTACACGCGAAATTATTTTTGGGGTTGCAGTTTTGAGTGTTGAATAATTATTTGTTGTAGTACTTTTTGGTTTATTGCGGCCGCAAATGACTAGGGTATTTAGAGAAACTATTAAATTGATATTCGAAGTGTGCCAGAACCATAGCGTTATTTCTTTGGCCTTTAAATCGCTAACATTGACTCACATATTATTAGACAGTGAACACATCACTGTCACTGGTATGGTACGGTCTTATACCACTATTGCGACATAATGGCTGACAATGTCAAACTGTTACCACTGGTTTGCGCTTGTCTGTACACCCTAATCCTAACTTTTATAGATTTATAGAGATAGATTTGTTTATTTTAAGATTTTGGTTTTATGACTAACGTTTTACTCGAGGGCAGCAGCGGGCAAAAGCTAGTATTCTAATAACGAGGATACGTTCTAGGATGTATTGTGATGACGCGATCCGGCTATTCGTCAATCAATTCTAAAACCCAAATGTCAGACAGTCTTGAGACAAGAATACAACGAAAATTAGTCAGACAGCAAGCACCTACTCAATTGAATTATATATCAGAGTGTTAACTACGTCTTGATCTAGTAAAAATTAACAACAAGTATGAAAATATTCATATTATTATTCTGGTTTTACATGCAGCAAAAACGCTAATCCTAAATGAAGAAGTTAGTTTTTTTGTTTATCTACGCTTTCGCGCCTAAAATACTGATCAATTTTGATCAATTGGTACAGAGAAAAAAGCTCGTGGCTAAATAATAACAGCCGCACTGGTCGATCTTCAAGGTTAATCAACGCTTGCCGAGGTTGGTCTGTGGATGGGTGACCATCTTAACATACCGAGTTTCCTCCGTGCCTCAGAAAGCACGTTAAGCCGTTGGTCCCGGCTGTCATTTTGCAGGTCTTTGGCAGTCGTTACGGATTGTCAGAAGTCAGTTAATCAGATTCCAGTCTTGCCAAGAAGTACCGTGTTACCCAGTTAATGGGATGTGGAGGTCTGGTAGGCAGCCGCTCTACGTAAAACACTGCTATTCAGCTGACTTCGGTTTGATCGGAAGCCTACCTTAATATAGTTGGGAAAGGGCTAGGCAGATGATGATACAGAGATAATTAGAACTATTGGGGTTATAGACCACTTTTTTTATCTGAATCTACATTCACTAAGAGCGAAGACGCAGGCAAGTGCTAGTTCATAATATCGCTTTTAAAAGAGCAAATTAGGATTAGACACGGATATTAAACTACGGATACATGTTAAATAAAAATCAACTTATGTGAATAAGTACAACTTGATATGATACCTATTTAGTATTTTACGCAGCTTTGAGTGGCATTACGCAACTTACTTCAATTTGTAATTGGGTATTTCATGTCAGACTAAACCACACTCAATCGTGTTAGATAATTTTTGGCACGCATAATAATACTTGTGATTCTGGTTAGCATAATTTGTTGAACTTAGTACTGTAACACTATGCAACCTTTGTGCTTGGTGGCTTGAAATAGTTTTTTTTTTGGGTTTTGTAAAGGGTCAACGCTTAAATACAATAGGTTTGAATTTATAATAAATATATACATATTTATATATATTCATATGTATATAGTTAGGATTTATTGCTTATTTAATATTACATTTTAGCTTAAATAAAGTTTCATATATTATTTTAATAAATAATAATTATAAAATAAGTGCATTGTTTTAGTCCGTCAACCTGGTTAAAACTTTCGTAGATGTCAAATAAAAATTCATTTAGCATTATGCTATGTCTTTTATTATAATGAATCTCAAGGGTCACACAGAGCTTCGCATACCTAATAAAATTCTTCTGTGTGAACAATTTTCGATTTATCTTTAGTGTGGGCATCTAAAATTAACATCACCAAGAAACCTCATAGAAATGTCTTGCAAAATATTATGAACACGAATTGATTAAAAATGTCCTCACTACATTAGAATAGATACTTAAAACCTCAAGTCAATTTCCACAAGGTTAATTTCTTCATCTAACCGCAGAAATTGGAATTAGAAAAATCTCGATGACATAAAAAGCAATCAGTAAACGTTTTGTGAAAAAAAGGAAAATTGTAGATCAAAGACGGGGAACGAGGGAGTACCGATGCGCGAATAATGCAATAAATTTACTTTTCGGACGCGGTTTAACCTAACATGGCGACAAATCGAATCGTAACGCTTTAACGAACGCGCCGACGAACACTTTGAATTTCAAACGATGAAAAATTCGTAGAAATTCGATTTCTTATTCGCTATTTGTTTTGTTTTTTATTTGCAAAAATATTGAGAATTAGCTTCGTTTTGAAATTAGAATTTCTGATTATATTGTTTTTTTTACAATGCATTTTGGTTTTCTTTAATGTCTACTAGCCAGTGTCATCTCATTCAACAGCATAGAAATGTTCAAAAACTCAGTTTAAACGTTTTGGAATTTTCTTTTAGCGCTTTCTTACCTCGAACTAAATTCTTCTACATCAACTTTTGTTAAGTTATTATTTAAGAAAAGTATTTTCCTCAACATTATTACTCGAACAGCCACTAAACGTTCCAAATTCAAAAAGAAAGAAAATAGCGCGAAAAACAATAAGTATCTAAATGACATTTCCATGTTAGGGGCGCCAATTTTGCTCGCGACGAAATTTTTAGTCGATTAAATTGATAAATTTCTTTGATGTGGATTCATACTGATTATTCGATTACACGGGACTCGACTTTTCAATTTGCCGCCCCTTTTTATCAATGACTAGCTTCTGCTTCTGCTTCGTCCGCGTAAAAGTCGAATAAATCCCAAAGGAACGTACTCCCGGGATGAAAAGTAACCTATATCCTATTCCAGGATATAGTATATCCTTGTAACTACCAAGTTCCTAAAAAAACAGACAGGCAATTACTTCCGCATTTTAAATTTTAAAGTATGTATGGATGGATATGGATTGAAATTCATCAAAATTGCTTCATCGGTTTGTACGTGAAAACGTTACAAACAGACAGAGTTATTTTTGCATGTACAATATTAGTACGGATGGAATGATTCGTGTAAGCATAAAACAGGTTACCTACTTTCAATTTAATTTACCGGTATGGATATGTTTCGACCCCATTGCGGGGACATTGGGGATGTTACTTTGATCTCACTTCAGATTCGAGGGGCTAGTTTGTTAATAAATTGAATCATGCAACATATATTTTCAATTTGTGTCCGACAAAAGTTATGCTCGTAGAGAAAAGAAGAAAAAACACCGACTTAGTTTTTGACCGATTTAAAAAAAGGAGGAGGTTCTGTATTCGTCTGTATGTATATTTTTATGTATGTTTGGCTGTTCTTTCGGACTAATAAAAAATCGGTTAGAGAATTGACAAATTGGATTATCATTGTAGTTTCTCGGCTCAACAACGGTTTCGCTCCGCAGCTCGGGTGTCTTCCGCCCCGGCTGCAATGCAATAACAAAATTTGCCCATTTGCATCAAAATGCCAATTTCTGCCAACATTATTATTCGAACTGCCACTAAACGTTTCAAATTTAAACAAAAAAAGAAAAACGCTCGAATCTTAATGAACATGCGAAATAATATTTACAAGTTCGCCGATACGGTATCTTCAGCGAAGAGCAAGAAGCTTTACTAAAATAAATCTTTTGCTTGCGGGGTCACTCGCGTTAACGTAGTCTATAACCGTTTCTAGGATCCCATCTGTACCAAAATAGATCCAGATCGCTTCGGCAATTTAGGCGTAACAGCATAAGAAACAAAACAAAATTACTTTCGAAATTATAATATTAAGGCGACGACATACGCCAGCGACCTTGAGGGAACAAAACGCACACTCGTTTGACACCCGCGCGACTCAAAATTCAATAGATTTTTCTATTTACCTTTTTAGTCTAAGACTTAAAAAAAAATAGCCGTACTTAAGTGTATGAAAATATACATAATTAAATTGTCTCTGAAATTGTGTAAATTCCATTAAAATACGTTCGGTGGTTTTGGTTCGATTGTTGTTTTTATCAAATTTATCTCTGTGTTAGACATAATTTAACAAAATAATGACACTATGTTGAACGAATAAAATTCAAAATTTTCATTTAACAAATTATTAAGAAAATAGTCTAATGTAACATTTGTTTTTTCTAAAAAATTGCGACTGGCCGTTTAGACGTAATTCTCATTTTAAAATCAGCTACTCTCAGGTATTGCCTTAAGTTAGGATTACGATAGTTTTGTAAGATATAGAAATCTACCTACCGCGAATCAAAGCTTGTAAATTCAACGCTATCTGAGACAGAGACACACTTCAATATGTCAATAAGATACAATTCAAGTCTCCGCCCATACCTGACTCGTCAGACCACCAAAATATATTATTATCTAGATTGAATTAATGAATATGTTAATTAAATAGCACTTGCACACATTTGAATATCAATATCTAAAATAAACGGTGATTTTTTGTGCTATGTTTTAATTTTATTGGCGGATATGTTCTATAGTAGGTACCTATTTAAGTATTTTTCTCAAACGCTTGGAACTTTGAGCATTGTTTTGACAACCTTCATCGAGATAAATCGAAATTGCTGTACTGGCCAAATAGGTACATACGAGCAGCGACCGGCAAAAGTTGTATGAAAATCTATATCTGTCGACTATAAAGTAAACTCATATCTGTCGTGCGAGACGATCTTTTACTCCGAAACATGGCAACCAAGGAGGTAACTTATCAAGGGTTTTAGTTAAATTTCGAACTGGCTTGCAAATAGAAAGCTGTTTATTGAAAAAAAAACAAATGAACATTTAACCCGGGATAAATTATTGTTGTTCGTTGTTCGTCATTGATTTTGAAAAGTAATTGTATTTTAATTTCCGCGCATTATTTGAGAAAAGTAGTATACAAGCCTTGGCCATAACTAGGCATTGATGGACTTACGTATGTGTGCCTCGGCTTCGCCTCGGCCAACATTTATACGTTCGTCCATCAATGCCTCTTTTGCTGGCCGCTGCAGTAATGTAGAATATCGATCTTTGGTCTGAAGTGACGGCACGGAACTAGTGTGTGTGATTCCTTCTGTCTTAGGTACCTATGACTAGATTCCGTGCTAGAGGTCGCAAACGCACCTGCTGACCGTTGTGTCTTGGGTTGAGTAGGTCCAACTCATACTATATATTTATAGCAGCCTGAAGTCCGCTGGATTAGTCCCCGATTTGTGACAATAACCTCGCCCCTCTTACATGAGGCTTAAAAAATACTGATTTTAAAGATTTTAGGGAAAATAAGCATTTAGATAAAAATAACCACTATTAAAGATCTATTAACCACGGCAAGGGGTTTCGTAATATTACTCAGTTACAGGGTACAGTCCTTCCATGTAAAAAACTGTTCCGGTTAGACTTGAAACCCTCTTAAAGAAAAAAAGGCTAAGCAGATGCATTGATAGAACCACGCAAGAATAATCATCTGCCAATTAATAAAACCGCTCTTAATCTACTAATCCAGTATTTTCCAAAACTACCCTCTATATTTACATTTCCACCAACACCTCTTCGACATCGTCCATAGCGGATGTATTGGCACGATTACCCGGCAATCCTCTTGATTTACTCGATTTTCGTACGACGCCATTTTAGTCACGTGCGCAACGCAAATATGGCGGCGGCACATTGTTGGTAAAAGTTGGTGAAATATTTATACGGGGTGTGACGAGAATGGGTAATGGGAGATTGGAGGAATAAAGAATTTTCTGGGTACTGTTATGATTATTTGGACTTTTTGGGCTGACAGTGATGTTGAAAATAGTGCGATACTTTTGACTTTCTTCAAACTTTGTCTTGTTGGGAAATACAACTGTTCATATTATATGAAAGCTTACAACATTATTTCGATTTGAAACAAACCGAAGTTGTGAGTATCTGACAAACCGAGATTACTTTTCTTAAATTTAAATAAATAGAATTAAATTAGACCGCGTGTACGTACTATAGGTGCACCTCTCCCTAACTCATAGGGGAATACAGGCGTTGTGTTTTGTTATTAGAATAGAATTAGGTATGTACTTGGTAAGTCTTCGCTTAGAGCTTCAGAGCTGCATGAGCGCCGAGGAATCGCGTGTAATGTGAGCTTCTAGCTTCGAAACGAAAAATCCTCGGAATGGTGAAGTCGCTCCGCGGATCCTGCGAAGCCCGCAGGAAGCTTCTGTACATCTGGGCAGAACTAGGCTAGCTATGTTAGCCAGTAAAATTTTGGAGGTATGCGGTACAGAGAGTAAAGTAGCAAACCTCCATTGAAAAGAGAGGATCCTCCTACCAGAGGGTTGTTGTGTCCGGTATGGGCAACTGCCCGATAGTTGATATTCGAGCTGATGTATATGTTCAAATCGCACGGTAAACTCTGCTTGCTCGATGCAGGATTTCAACTTAGTAGTTCGCTGCTAGTTGGATAGATGGCGTCGCGGTTCTTTTTGTTGCGATGTAGATTTCGTCCGTTCCGTTGGTTTTTCTTGTAGCGGCATTGATGCCGCTACACAATCACGTACAACGGACCGACAGGGGGGAGTCTACGTGCAGACGTTGCGGAATTTGTTCGAAAGAGTCATTGCGGCCCTAGAACGCAAAGGGCATCTAGGAGGAACACGGATGGGTTTTAGTCAGTAAGAGTCATTTAATGATTTCCCATCATTACCTACTAAAAAAAAAGTGCAGACAAACAACAACGAAATCTATACATTTAACACAATAGGTATTGTCAGACTTACTCTCTGAGAAGTACAGTAAAGCTATAAGAAATTACAAAGCAAAAACACTCCAACATTACAAAAAAGCACACCCTATACACAGTCAACCCGACACCGTAATTGGAGCACTCAATTTGTGCCACTTGCCGCCGACGCGTGCCTCGCACGAGGCTCTATCAATTGTCTATGGTCTCTTCTCTATGGTCCTCTCTCCTCGTCTATGGTATAACGTAACTCTTTTGAATGAAAACTGCGCTTCCCATTGTGGTGATTGAATGAGTGACATTATAGTTGAATTAAAAATTCGTAACTGATGGAATAAGTTGATTGAATGACCTTACCTACTAGGGAAAACAATGATGTTGTAGACAACATTATTTTGTTTACTATCCTAATTCTAATATTATAAATGCGATTTGTTACGGTTAACGCCTAATTCGTTGAATTTTGGATACGATTATAGGCTACCTTTTTTTCGGGAACGAAGCCGCGGAAAAAAACCTCCGAATTACTAGTAAGGATAATACCTAAATCTACTGGACTATTACATAAACCTAGATGGAGTTAAATAGCATGACATTGCAGTCATATTTGGTATTTCCAACTTATAGATTACGATAAAATTATAATCTATTCGCATACGGAAATCTATCAATTTTGTACTTATGACTCCGAAAATCGGGCTACCGAAAACTCGTTGATAAGGATATTATCATTAATCTAATTAGCGATTACATTGTAAGGGTTTTTTCGAAGTGTTGAATTATCAATTAATCACCTATCTTGAATGTCCAATACCTATTTTAGGTAGGTAAGTAACCATACACTCATTGATGTCCTACATCATTTTTTTATTGTTAAGGTGGACAACTGAGAGTAGCTGATTTTAAAATAAGAATCACGTCTTAACGGATAGTCGTTATTTTTTACATTAGACTATTTTCTTAATAATTTGATATATTAAAATTTTTGAGTTTATTTCTTAAAGTTATGTCTAACACGGACATAAAAACGATAATCGGACCAAAACCCACTATCTCAAAGACAATTTAATTATCTACATTTTCATATACGACTATTTTTTTACACAAATAACTACTGAATTTTGGGTCGCGCGGGTGTTAAACGAGTGCGCTTTTGTTCCTACAAGGCCTTAACTAGCTTTAACCCACGGCTTCGTTCGCGTTATATTAGCCTAGAACCGTCTCCAGGATTCCATTTATCTCTGAATCAAAATTCATTAAAATCGGTTCAGTGATTTAGATGTAAAAGCGTAACAATTATTTCACTTTCGCATTTATAAATACTACCTTTATGTAAGTATTTGTGGACCATGGTGCTCGCTTGCCTAGAAAAACCTTACTTGATCTTCAATCCGGCTCCCAAACGTGACATTTAAAACTCTATTCTCCCAAACTCTTTAGTTGTTAATGTTTATTTTGTGTTTATGTTTATGTATACCATCAAACACAAAAGGGTATTATCAGCTTAAGCAAAGAACACAAAACTTTCTCTTTCATTATTATTATTAAGTAGTATGATAATTACCCACTATAAATAACAAGCCATTATCTAATTTATAAGCGCACGTAATCATTAGCAGTGCGAAGAACTTCAACCGTATAATTTACCAACAATTCATATTTTTTCCAAGCCATATTTAACCTTCTTTCATAACCTTTTCGCACCTAGACGTCATAAATTTTGCTACCGTGGTCATCAATGACTTTAAAAAAAACGTGAGAATTTGTCTCTGGGCCGACGTATCCTTTGTCCATGATTTGTCAGTTCCGTTCTCTATGAATGAAGTTTTGTCGTATTTTTTTAATCGATTGTGTGCACAGGTGTATTTGTTTGGTATTTTTGTGAAACCAGCCCCTTTCTGGATGTTTGGTTACTTGTAGCTAAATAAATATGAGAAACCTTCGATTTTGTTGTAGGTACGAATAGACATATAGCGAATACGGTTTGCGGCAGTTTGTTGGTTTTATGGAATAACATCATATTCTACAAGTTTATGCTGTAAGTGATCACGGAAAATTTAACGCACTTTAGTTTTTGGCGTGTTACGTTTTCATCGTACTAGGTACTACCTAAACTGGTTTATAGTGATTTTTAGAATTACAATAATGTAAGTTGCGAAAAAAAAAACGTTATATTTATTTAAAACTATCCCACCCTCTTCCAACTTTTCTCTCTCACTCTTTACCCATCTTTGTAAAGTAGCATTCTGCCTTTCTAACGACTGCCAAAAGGCACAATCATAGAAATATAAAAAATCTATGGGCACAATATTTTCACATAGGCGTGTATTAATTTGCGTAACTCTACGCCCTAATATTTTTTCACAGCCGTCTAAAAGTCATACCGGTTTTGAACAAAGTTTTTAAACTAGCAAATGTGACAAAAATATGTTGAAAATAAATAGCCTCAAAACCAGACGCATGTTTCTTTCTGACGAATATCTTCGTCAGTCGGGTAAAGACCAAAATGATCAAGCACAACAGAATACAGAATTAAACATACACATCGCTACCTCGCTTTAAAAAGTTTTAATTCTAAATTTAAAACTCGGAGCGTTGGCGGCAAAATGACCATAAACAACTTTTATTTTTTTCTCGCTGCGCCCGACGTTGTCCCGCCTTTGTGTCAGTATCCTGCCTCTTTCATTCGACCTTTTTAAGGAAGAAATTTATTATGTATACTTTCGGCCATGACCAGTAGCCGTTTTTAATTGTGAATTATGGCTTTTATAGTTTTTTTCGGTGCATTTTTTCGTTTCCTGACCGATCGGAAGGTCACTTTAAAGTTTTGAATTTGTTTGAGATAGATTTTTTGTATAATTGATTTAGTTACAGGTCGTATACGGGATTAATCGGGCGGAACAGGATTTTTAATGTGTTCAAATATAATAAAACGGATGTTCTGTATGGCGTATAGTTTTGGGCAGGAAATGCCCGTATTTCATAAACATGGAGGGTAAAATAGAGCACTTTAGGATGAAAAAATCTTAGCAAATTGAGTTGGTCCAAGTAGATATATTTGATATCTACTTGGATCAACTCAATTTGCTACCTACATCAAAGTTTCTATAAGAATTTGACTTCTGAATAGAGTCCTCTTTATAATCCTTTTAATCAAGCACTTAGCTAGGGTAACCATTCACCTGATTTAATTCCTTAATCTTCTATTGAACTAGTGAAATCAAATGAACAAGGGTAAACTATGTACTTATTCCTTGCAGGGAATCACACGACTTAACGTAACTTAGCTATTCTTCCATATTTAAACAAAAACATAACTTACCAACGGGCTTCGACTCCCTTGCCTGATTAACCAAATTACTATTATTTGAAAAAAGAAAATTTTACTTATTATATAATTTAGATCACATGACAGGCATTAAAATTTAAACTATTATATTACTGCGGTAGTAACCTGCAGCATGACAGTATCTTGTGTTAAAAAAAAATGTTTTCTTTTTTTTAAATTACAAAAAAACTGCCTCGCCTTTGTCCATCTAGGTTGGGGTCGACTTCTAGTCCAGATGCAGCTGAACACCAATGTTTTAAATGGAGCGACTGCCTATCAGCCGTATGGTGTCGGCCGGTGCCGTATGGTGCCACTTCCCGTGGGTGTCGTAAAAGGCGACTAAGGGACTCGCCAGGGAATGGGCAGCAGCTTTCTCTGTAAAACTCAACACCATACACTGCGATCGCCAACCCGCCTGCCAAGCGTGGCGATTATGACAACCCCCCCCCCATCTTAGGGGAGGCTTATGTCCTGCAGTGGACGTCTTTCGGCTGATATGATGATGATGACTGCCTATCTGACCTCAACAACCCAGTAACTGGGTAATTGGCCCCTTGGCGAGACTGGTTCATCAGACTTTCGAGCTTCTAACTACCCGTAACCACTGTAAACGATCTATAACAGCCGAGACAAACAGCATAAAGAAGAAGTCTCAGATTATTTTTTTTTATTGTAAATGTGCCCCTTTCATAAATAAACTTTTTTTATTTATTCATTTAAATGTTATGTAGGTACAGTAGTGGTACATGGAGGGACTTAATGCAACAAAGCATTCTCTACCATTCAAACTTTGGGTTAAAAAGTGTTAGATGTACAACAAAAAAAAATTAAATTGAACATTGATTTTTGACATAACATACCTGTGCGCACAACATACATAAGTTGCACATGAAAATCGATACTACCAACATTTAAAAAATTCCATTCGAAATTAAAAGATTCAAACATACAATGACATAACGTAACCTTCAAACTCATACTCATACTCATGCGACCTTCTTTTCTTATATCTATGGATGCGACCTCCCACTGTTCGATACTAGCACCACAGTAGTGCCATTGTCACACATTCTTTAACAATTGATTTCTTTAAGGGTTGCGCCATTGTGAGCTAACGTTCCAATTAAAAACCATTCTGCGCCCACCTGGCGGATTAAAAATACATAAAAAAACGTTTCGCGAAGATGCTTCGATGGTAGATATATGTAAGTGATTGTGTGTTTGTCCGTTTGTGTTTATTTTGTAGGAAACTAGGTACACTTGCATAAAAGTAGCCTAAAACCGTCTCCAAGGTCCCGTCTATATTTGTACCGAAATTCATCAAAATAGGATCAGTGTTTTAGCCGCATAACATAACAGCAAAGCATAACATACAAACTAACATTTATAACATTAAGTTAGGAATGTATGGAAAGCCGTTGCGACCTAAAAAATAAAATTTTATAGTCTGTCTATTATTTTTCGTAGAGCTTCGTAGCCACGTAGCTATCTCGTAGCGCTTTGCTACGCTTGATGAAGAAATCTGGAGTTATTATTATGTCCAACCTATTTATGTCAGTTTTAAGAAAATATTGTTTAGATAGGTATTCGATACTAGAATTGCTTTCTTAAGCCTAGCTAGTTTCTGGAACGGATTTTGTAGCAAAATTAATGCCATATATAATTGTAAAATGCGTGTCAGATGCTGTGATTGGTTAAATGAATTTCCCTATGGATAATCGGATCATTTGACTGATGATAGGTTGGTGTCTCGATAATATATTTCCGGTAGCCGGAGGGTTTGTTTCTTATAATAAAGTAGGTCAATGTAGGTAAATATCGGCCTCATCTAGATTAAATTGACTAAAATATGCGTGTAGTAGTGTTAGAGGACACTTAAACAATCCAAAACCTCTAAACTTTTGGCCCTATTGCTCATTGCTTTTACTTAATATTGTACGAAATACGAGCAAAACCACAGCCCAAATAAAGTCAACAATAAAAAGGAGGCACCGATTCTTCCCGAGCGAAAATAATAATCGGCAATGGAGCGTGCGCCTTAATCCATCGCCGGTTTATACCATAGAGAAAAATTATTTTTTCAGATTTAAGCTTTTGCGTGAACCGGCCGAAATGGTGTTTTTTTTTTAATTCTATTCCCTCAATTTTTGAAAGAGAAGTTAAAGGACAGAATGCTTTCGAAAACGGTTTTTAAAAAAGATAAATAAATCTAAATATGCCTCGTTGGAGAAGTGATGGCGGACACTGCCGGTGAACATGAGCTCGGCCAAAGTTTTATTGAGTTTTCCATTAGTAATAACCCTATATATACCCTATTAATTCCCATTAGAAGGCTCTCTATGGATTTAAACCTGGTTGATTGAAATAGGCACGCCAATATTAGCTACTCGGGACTGCAACATAACCTATATATACCTATATGCTGTGGATAACGGTGTGAGTTTCATATTTATATAATATCTTTGTTTATATGATTTGCGCAGATATAATATGTTACTGTTTGTTTGTCCCAAATAAATAAATAAATAAATAAATAAACCTAAGTATCTTAAAAGTAACCTACATACATGCATACCAAAGTCACAAAGATATTTGCCAGATTTCAATCCGTACCAAAATCTAAACCGTAACCTCCCTGCACTATCACAAATAAAAAACAAAAACAGCTCACTCCCTAACTACCAACGTAACAAAGCAAACGTAACACAACACCGTCGCTCCCAAGGGAGCCAACCGAACGGGCCACACAAGACTACACTTTGAGGATTACTGGTGAACATTAATAAATACTAGTTGGAAATTATTCATGGCGGAAGGTACATGTGAAGCTTATCGTCTTGCAGGACTGGAGGAAATTAGTTGAAAGCTCCAATCAGATGCTTCCCTATTGTTAATTTAGGGCGGTGGGCTATTCAAGGCTGTTATGCGCATGGCGGACCAAAGACAAGATGTGGGCATCTCACACTAGTTTGTAAAGCATCGCATGAAGCAAATCTAGACTTCTTCTTGTCAGCTAAATCGCTAGGAAGTGGTGACGGGTGTAGGTTTTCATTTTAATAAAAGCTCTCTCAGTAGACCTGCGCCACGTGCCAGGAGAATTGGATGAGAGATGTAGACACAGTGTGTGCATGTATAATTCAGCAAGATATTTTTTTTTTTTTTCGAAAAATAATGCACAGTTCCAGTGAGATAAGCTGCGAACCCCTCGAGAGGGAAAGCGCAGGAAATATAATAATAAACAACACACTACACTGACTTGGCTTGGCGCGTTAATGTAGCTTAGTTAAAACTAGCCTACAGCTAAGACAAATTACACGATCGCCAGAATAATAAATATAATCATCTATACTTCTATACTAATATATAAAGCCGAAGAGTTTGTTTGTTTGCTTGAACGCGCTAATCTCAAGAACTACTGGTCCGATTTGAAAAATTCTTTCAGTGTTAGATAGCCCATTTATCGAGGAATATAGGCTATAGGCTATATATATATCATCACGCTAAGACCAATAGGAGCAGAGCAGTAATGAAAATTGTGACGCAGACGAAGTTGCGCGGGTCAGCTAGTCCTAATATACAAAATTCGTATAGAGTGAGTGGTGACTGACAGACAACGCACAGCTGAAACTACTGATCGCAGAAAGCTGGAATTTGGCATGTAGGTTCCTTGGGGAGTGTAGGGGAGCACTAAGAGAGGATTTTCCGAAATTCCCACGGGAACGGGAGAAAACGGGATATGAGAGAGTTGCTAGCCTGTCGGTTTTCTACCGGTTGCATTTTGGGGAATGTGCGACGGAATTGCATAATTTGATTCCGCCAAGCCCGTTCCATCATCGGACCACAAGACGAACAGCGATGCGCCACCGGTACATGGTGGACATCCCACCCACGCGCAAAACGTTTTAGGAACACATTCATAGTGCGTGCAGCTAAGGAGTGGAATTCCCTGCCGGAGTCTGTGTTTCCTGATAGCTATAACCTGGGAGTATTTAAGTCAAGAGTGAATAGGTTACTTCTAGGCAAGCGTGCTCCATCTTCGACCACATCATCGCTTACCATCAGGTGAGATAGTGGTCAAACGCGAGCTTATAAATAGTAAAAAAAAATAGAAGTCGCGGAAAAAAGCTAGTCTTCTATAATATAAAATGTAAACTGAATGTCTGACATATCATTGCACAGCCGGAACTACTGAGACTAGGAACATGAACTTTTGCACAAGTCTTTCTTTTCTGATGTAGGTGAGTACTAAGAAGGGATTTTTGGTAATTCATCCTTTAACTTTAAAGGGGTGAAAAGGGCAAAGTCATTTGTGTTAATATCTAGACAAATGAAGTTCGAAGGAAAATTAAAAAATCAAAACAAATAAGTAAATAAACTCACGTAAATAGCCAACCAACAGTGAAATTTTATATTTAAAACCGTACGCTATACTATCGCCGAATCTCGCGGCGAATCCAAACGCGATAGCCCTCATTATGCAGGTGAGGAGAGAGGAAAACTCGACTACATTCACGGCGACACAGTTTTCCAAGTGATAAGTGTGAATTCAAGGAAACGCCCACCAATTTTCTGAGAACTCGAAATACAGTAACTAGGAAGCTGTCTTTTAGTTACATAGTCACCTCCATATAATATCTAACTGCCTATAATAAAATACCTGGGAAAATATTTTTTCATTTCAACTCCGTGTTGGATTATATATTATCCCAAAAGATGATGACAAAACTAGACAAATGTCCAAAAACGGTTCTAGGTTGTATCTTGTGTGTATGTCGTAGTCGGATTGTATAAATCGCCGTATACCGTAACGGCTAGCCGTTTTCAAAAATAGGGCCGTTTTGTATTGCGACGGGTCAACGATTAGGCGGATTTAGGCCAGAAAGTGTTCGGCGATAGATGTTATTCAATATAGCAAGCCGTAATGAAATAGAGCGGGTCATTATCCGCCTCTTTGACAAATTGGTGAAGGAGCGGTAGACGGAGCTCCGCTTAGCGGGGCTCCTATTTCTGTGTAAAGTGTTTAAAGTAACCTAACATGAATTGTATGACGCAAGCTAAGTTAGCTCGCTTCACCCGCTCACTTTAGCTCCCGCCATATCATTCGGACCTAACCTATCCGAGTCGTACTATGCAATCTCGCAATAACAATCCGGCTAATCGTCAACACGCTGCAAAACAAAATGGCACTTTTTTGAAAACGGCTAGCCGTAATGTAATACCGCGATTTATACAATTCGACTGCGACATGTACTTACATTGTTATCGGAGCTCGACAAGAAATTAATCTTAACGGAAAATTCTTCTAATCGTCATAATCATTTCTAGGCACTTTGCCGTTGATATCTAATGTACCAACCAAAGACACGATTTGTGTAATAAATTAATAATAAACTGTTAAAAGGAAAAAACAGCTGTTCAGTAATTACATTTTAGCTGGCATATCTCGACAACCATTTTTTTTAAGAGTATTTTGGCACAGATCGTTTCGTTTTCTCAAACCTAACGTTTGTAAAAATTTTGTATGATAATAAAAATCAGACAGTATTTTACCCAAACTTTTTAATAATAAAAACCCTAACACACAGTAATTGGATTCCTCCTTGATCGACGTGACATCCAACGATAAAAAAACGCAACAATAACAAATAGAAAATTAATAAACCGTATAAAATACTCGACATGCCTACGGCCCAATATCCCACGCAAAGGACAATGTTTCAAAAAAATAATAATTGATTGAAAAAATGAGAAAAAAATAATCCATATCCCTCGAGGATTACACGACAAACGCATTTTGGTTGGCCACACTGAACCTGGGGCTTCCAAATTCAAATTTCAAAAAAACAACGTCGCACGCCTACAAAATATTTGTCGTTGGTTTCTGTCTACTTTTGGAGATCCGCAAGAATTGAGGTCTATCAATCTTTCGTTCGTCAGAGTTCCTGAATTTAGGAAATTGTCGTTCTGTAAAACATGTGCTTATAAATTTTAAATTAAATTGATTCATTGCTTCAATGGTTCTTGCAAAATCACAAAGGTGGATTTTCATAATACTTTCTGTTTTCAACATAAAAAAAAACAAAATATCTGTTAGTAAGGTGAAATTAGAGGAACCTATCACTGAAATTGAGAAACAAATCTTCGATATAATTTTCAATCACCTGTAGCATTAGAAAAATGCAAAACTTATGTATGTTACAACTAAAAGCAACTTCAAATTCATCACGGAACCAACGTCATCCCAAACGTCAAATTTCAAAAAAGGAATCTAATTCAATAGCTGCGCCTGCGATTTGATCTACGAGTGACATAGCAAGTGCTGCCACCTGTCGATCCACCGTGTGAATGATCCACATATTTATCGACGATCAATGATTTAGCAATAAACACCACAATAGAGACTACTTGGGTAGCCATTTTTACTTTTGACACGGGTGGACGATACCTTCGCTTATTCAATGTTACGTATGACTTGTCAAAAACTATTTTTCGTGTGAAATTTCATATCTGTTGCATTACGATCTGTGAATTTTTTTTTTCGATTTTGCTTACGTGCAGTTGGAAAAAAAGTGTTTATTTGTTTGTCAAGTATAACGCTAAAGAAGCAAATATCTAATAATAACTTTAACAAGGATGAGAAATTATCAAATGACTCCTTCCACTCGCGCAGAGCGGAAGGTAGTGTCAGACGTACTGACTAAAACCTACCCGTGTTCCTCCTAAAGCCCTGCAGAAACTGGCCCTAGCGGTCCCGTATGCCCCAGGTGGACCGATGACTTGGTAAATACCGGTGAAATCCGCTGGATGTGAGACTCACAGGACCGGTCGATCTGGCGACGCTTGGTAGTCCTAGTGACAGTGGACGTCTTTTGGCTCTAATGATGACCGTGATTTAGGTCCTTAAGTCCAGAGGTTTAATTTAGGTTCTACCGACTACTGTACCAAGCGTATCTGAGACTTGGATCAAATAACTAAAAGCCATCGGTAGAACCTAAATTGCAGATCTACTACAATAGCTTACCAAAATTTCAGAACATAAATGTCATTTGGAGGATTTAGTTTTTCTTTTTTACTGAAATTAAGGACAATTACCGCTATATTTACTATACGTATGTTCCTACGTTAGTTAGTGGTCATTAGACTAATTCTGGGCATACCCGAACGACTCCTATGTATATGTATGACCCAAACAGAAGTTAACCTATTGTCTAAACTGTGGAGACGTAACTACCTACATAACAGACTCTAGCAATATATTGAGATGCAAAAGTTCCTTTCGCCATTAAACTGCCGATCATAAAACCCAGCTTTAGCAAACCCTGAAGCTTTTGCACCTCATTTAACACCTGTAGGTTTCATAATGGAAACTTTCTTAACGATTGTTACCTGTTTGTATGAATCATCAATTGACGATAGAAAAGTGTTAATTGCAGCACTTTAGTGCCGCGTTTTGTCAAGAATTAAATCGTTTTAACTACCCAACTCTTTTTACCAAAATTTAAAGTTTCCGATTACATTTTTTACATAAAATGTGAGCATGTAAGAACAGAAATACGACACAGGTTATTTAATAAGAGCGCACGTTTAAAAGGATTATTCGTCGTCGGCCATGACACTTGAGACCATCGACAAAAAGAGGAGTGACCGAGAGGATTAGCTGCCAGTGTCAAAGTGTTAAATATCGAACACCGTCTAATTTGACAACTGTGGTTGCATGAAAAACTTGGATGGTGTTGCCAGATTTCGTTTGATAGGGGTTTACCCTCAAGTAAGGGACTTTAATCCGGACGATCTTTAAGTTACAAATTATGGCATTTACTGAATGTGAGTAACGTGTCCATTAGTCTTCTTCATCGCCAAGATTCACTAAAATAACGTTTCTGCAAGACAACATAGAACTTCCTCGTAAACTAGACTCTAAAAGAAATCTAACGCAGCTAAAACAGTTAATAATGGGTTAACTACTGAGGAAATCCTAATCTTCAGCACAGCAACACCCAATCAGCCACCTCTGCATAGTGTCATGACAAAAAACCTGACAATCGTGTCACATTTCTGTTGATATTTGACAGTTTTCGATATGAAGGTACGTCGTTGAAATGGCTTAATATTTCAATGTAGAATTTCAACAAAAATTTGATTAGAATTTTTGGACACCACACTATGTTCAACTGGTTTGAGGATTAAGTCTCGTCCTCTGTTTTGTGGGTGTGCTGTTGTTTTGAAATGTTATTGGCTGGAAAGTATGACATTTTTTTTTATAATTTCACGTTCAAAGGAGTCTTACATTTCACTCATTTCTGTCAAGCGGCAGTGACGCAAAAGCCAGGACATCGCACTGGTAAGTAAGTGGTGCTGCGGATCCTAGTCCCAGCGTGTTACTTATACCCAGGAGGACCAGGTCGAACAATAAGAAACTGACTGACTGACTTGATAAACTTGAACGTCTCCAAAGTTTTTGCATACGGTTCATATTTGGTTTGCGCAAATATCACCATGTTTCCGAATTCCGTGTTAAACTCAAGTGATTGCCAATTCGCCTTCGCCGGAATTCTCATATACTGTCCTTATTGTATAATGTGCTCTTTTCCCCTTCCACTACTCTTTACCTGAAGGAACGATTTCAGTTTCTTTGCGACTATCACACGAAATTTCTCAGGTCATCGGATAACTTGAGACTGAAAATGCCAATGCATTCCACTACTTTCTTGGACAAGTCTTTTACAGTCCAAGTTTGTGGAATGTATTGCCAGTGTCAATAAGCGCGCGCAATCGCTGCCTGTTTTTAAGAGACTTGTCGCTGTGATATTGATACTTTTTCGATGTTGAATTTAAAAAAATGACACTTATTTTCTTTTTAATATGTTTTATTTAATATATATGTATTTGTGTATCTATTTTAGTATATTGTATTGCTTTCTTTCTAAAAAAATTGCTAACTTTACATTTGCACCAATTGCAACCCCATTTCGTGTCCAGGCTATCCCTATCCATTCCAGGTTGCCTGGAAGAGACCACGGAATGCGATAAGGCCGCCAATTGTATATTTTTTAGTTTAAGGTTTCCTTAATGTATTTAAACTTTGTGTACAATCCTTACTAATATTATAAATGCGAAAATAACTCTGTCTGTCTGTCTGTTTGTCCGTCTGTCTGTCTGTCGCGCTTTCACGCCAAAACTACTGAAGCGATTTAAATGAAATTTAGTACACAGATAGTCTGAGCCTGAGAAAGGACATAGGCTACTTTTTATCCCGGGAGATGTTCCCTAGGGAATACGCGGGCGAAACCGCTGGCAGAAACTAGTAAAGTATATTTAAATAAATAAAATAAATAAGTGTTATTGGGTATTTCGATTAGGAATTTCTCTGACAGCCCAGAGTTTGTAAGTTGGTGGTATGACACCCTCGTGCCTCGGAAAGCACGTTAAGCCGTTCGTCCTGCGCCAGATCTCTCTCCGGTCGTGTCGGGTCGCCGTCCCTGAGGAATATGAGAGAGGTGGAAGAGAGAGTGCTCTTGTGTTTGCGCACACACGCCTGCACTATAAAAGGTATGTCTCGCGCTGATTGCTATAATAGCCTCCGTTGAGATTGGCCGCCATGGCCGAAATTGGTCAGGAGGGATAATAATACCAGCCGGAAGACAGCGTTGGAAGTCCAGCAGTGGATGTCTTTTGGCAGAACTGGCCTACTGCAGCACTAAGGCTATCATAGAGATCTTTTGTTTGTCAGTCTTAACGACTGTTAGAATCCACTTCATAGCATTTTGTGGAGGAGAAATTGTTTAAAGGTCTTTTGAAGAAGGACGGGCAAGATAACTCTGAAGGCCTTCTGTTCAAAGTTTCTGATTTCTCTTGAACATTTTTGCAACAAATGACACCATCATCGGCCTAGCCTCTTCCAAACTAAGTTGGGGTCGGTCTCCAGTCTAAGGGCCTTTGCTGACGTCGCGCAGATGACGCGCGCTAACGCGCTTTAAACGCAAGTCAGACGCAGACAGTACTGTATTTTGGTCATACAGCGCCGTGACCGCGCGTTCGTAAAATGTGCGTCGTCAGCGCGTTATATACGCCGTTGCATAGGCTCTAACATCAACAACTTAGGAACATATCTCAATGGTTCTAATTGAAGATTACAGTCATTATGAAAAATTAAATTCAATAAGTAACGGATCCTAACCTTGAACAATGCCTAAAAAGTTCTCAAAGACCATTGGAAAAGTCAAGTGTCATCTAATGTCATACCTACTCGTACGCAAGGGAGTCGAGAACATAAGCCTACGAAGGAGGGTAGGCAGTTCTACTGCCATAAGGGAAAAGGGCGCATATGACTAAAACACAAAACAGCAGAAAATCATTCTGGCATGTCGAACATATTTTATTCGGCGAAACTTTTCATTAGTGCAACTCCAGTTGTACGCACCAGGACTCACAGCTCGGTACGGCCGTTATTCCAAATGCGTACTGTGTGGCTATGTTTGAGACAATTGAGCCTGGTACCTATGAATTACCTAGCCCTATATTAATCACCTAGCACTCTAGTTATCCTAACGCCCGTAGAAACCATACTAAACGTAAGTTACGTTGGTTTTACGTGCTTGTTACAAGGAGACCTACGGTAATAGACCGAATTTAGGTAGGAATAGGGGTTTGTGTACGTCGTGCAATGTACACCAGTATAAAAGCTCGGAGAAACACGGGACCAACATCTTAACGTAATTTCTGAAGCGCCTTAGAGTCTCGATATGGTCATCCAACAACTAACTCACCTCAGCAATCGTTGTTTAACCATAAAGATCGACCCGTGCGGCTTTCAATTCTTAGATACGGACTCCTCTGATTCCGAATTTAACAAACTCAATTTTACCCAGAAGGTCAGATGCGCCCCTTTTCTTTTGACGGCAGAGTTCAAGTGATTGTACCATTAGTCATGGTGGTATTAGACGCTGTAGAGAAGGATCCAGGGGCTAAGGGGTCCTAGATTGTAAAGTCGCGAGCCACGAGTCACGACCCCTATTTACTCTTTGAAGAATCTTGAGTTGACATTCAAATGCGACAGGAAACCTTAGGCATTAATCTATTGTTAACAAAGGACTAACAGGAACAGTTTCGGTAATTTGAAAACAAAGACTAACCCTTTTTGGGTTCCTGCAAGTTTATTCGCCGATTTTTTAATTAAACATTTGAAAATGGGTATGTATTGAAATTGTGTACTTTAGCTTCAAAACCTGTCAAAAACTGGCAATGAAGTAGGGTTAGACACGCCCTGACATTGCGGGAAACTTTTTTTGTGAAAATTTCCTATTCCCACACATTTTTGACTTTTCGACAACCATTAAGATTAGCGCATCCATTCCCTTTGCCGAGATAGACCACACAGTGATAATCTCGTGACCAGCGACTACGAGTCTGTGACCATAGATCAGATCAAATTGTTTTTATAACGGCCGCGTATTGGAACAACATGGCCGCTATCTATCGATACATTGCCAATGAATCATGGAATGACTCTACAAATTGGTAGGAATGGAATTTCTGATAAGTTACATTATAAATGCTGGTTTTCAAAATTGCTGACATCTTAAGCTAGGTTGATTTAATTTTGAAGTTTTTAATCATCTTCAAGATTACTAGTTCCATTAAAATAATGCAAATTATTCTATCATCTTCTTCTTCTTCTTTTCGAATCGATGGACAACTCCCTAGATCGCTTGGGCCCAGTTGGGTGGCTACGTTAATTGCAGCATCAGTGGCATCCATCAAATCCCCCATAGTACAGGTGTATGGGCACTTGGGGCACTCCAACATGTGGCTCATATTTTGAACAGGGGCACCGCACTCACGGGGTCGAAAGATTCGGAACCGCGTACCGGAAGGCCAAGCTATGGAAGGCCTCCCACAAGGTGGACCGATGACCTGGTGAAGGCTGCGGGAATCCGATGGATGCGAGACGCAGAGGACCGAACAATGTGGCGACACGCGCGGGGTGCCTATATATGTCAAGCAGCGAACGTCTTCCAGCTCTAATGATAATTAAAAAGCAGTGGACGTCCTCTGGGCGAAATAATGATGATGAAGCATTTGAACTATTTTTCATAAAAAATACTGTGCACGGGCCGTCCAAATTTTTACTTACCTATTCTTACGCCTACACCTACTTAAGTAGGAAAATAAGTCAAACTGCCCATGCCCGGTGCAAAATAGACAACTATGCATAACAGGAAAAGATATTTTAAATGACAAAAACTTATCACCACATCAAAGTCCCGGCACACCAGTAAATGTAAAACGCACAGTCATCAACAAAAACTTCGTTGTTACGTATCAAACACTCCAAAATAAAAATACAGACGCCATATTGATCGAGATACGAAATAATCTTGTCCACAAACAATGCCATTATACTTATGAAAATAAACAACTGATTTGAAGCTTCCATTCGTTCGATATTTGAAAATTGAAAAAATAAAGCGCTCATAGACACGATGGCTGCGTTCGAATTTCGAATGAAACTAGGGCAGTTGTTAGGGTTGGCAATAATGGAGATTTTGTAAACTAAAAGTATATCTAATGATTTTCTTTTATCATTTCTTTTAAGAAATAGTATTATTAGTTCATTACTAAACTTTAAAATATAGAAAATATAGAATTCAATAAAAGTAAGAAGCTTATCACAAAGACTTTCTTCAATCACATCTCACAATTTATTCACAGTGCTGTCATAGATTTCCAAGAACGTATCTTATGTTTCTATTAGTGCTGTTAAATTTCGCAGCCTATGCTGAGATAGGGACCTTTTTGGCCTCGCACAGACTAATTTATTATTGATTAAGTAATCCACTTCTTTTAGTTTTTAATTAATTTTACATCTGTCTGTTTTGTGCGAATCTCAAATAAACATTTTTCTTTCTTTATTTATTCGTAAATCAGACGTCTTGTTTCATCAGGCTGAGTTTTATATATATTTATTAAATCGACTCTATGAGACATTGCTTATAGTTATTTGGACTGGGGTAGTCGGGGGGTAGGGTAGTAATGTCTCATTGAGTCGATTAACTCACATATAAACCTCTTCCCAGCTACCTTTTAAGGTCGTCTGTCCACCAAGCTAGTACCTAGGGGCTGTCTCATATTACCTATGCTTTCCGATGTATGCGGTCACCTCGTGATCTCGTCAGCAGCTATCGGTTCTTTTTAAGAAACAATGCAATAAAAACCTTCCGAATCACTCAATCATTTTCTGGACTATCTTTCCCTTTTTGACCACACTTTACCTGGTAGGTAAGTAAAATCCTTGCACATCAAATATTGAATAAGAATGACGTCAAAAAACTAACTACCAATTAACACCCCTAAATAATTCCATTACAGCCAACCCTGACCATAGATAGCGTGTCACAAAAAAGCGCGCGTAAAATATTTTGATGTTTGACAACTGTCACGCGGGATTTGATCGATATCTATTTATTTATTTAAATGCTTATGCGTTACGTTAGAACGAACTAATATGTTTTCTTTTTTTTTCGATTCGTTCTTCTGCTTTATGAGTTCTAATTTTTATGGTGTGGGTAGTTTTAATTGCGGTTTTATAAGTGTTAGATATCTAGATATTAGCGTTCCTATCATGTCAGTGATACTATCACGCAGTTAACACAGTGGCTCAGTGGTTGACTTTTGCGCTAAGGTTCGCGAGTTCCATTCCTATATGAACATTAAATGTGTATTACTATCTTCTTCGTCGTACCGCTGACACGACAGTGATGTCAAGTTGGCCCAAAACTCCGCCATTTCAATGTCAGCACAGCCAGAGGCCACTTTGGATGCATGTTTTTGGGCACAGAAGGCAGATTAGGAGATGGAATAAAATTGCAACAAACCTCTGCATCCACATCCTGTTGATATTCCAGCGTGATAGCCCCACTTTAAAGATTGGAGTAACTGCACGCTCGGGTTCTTGGATTTTCTCAGTAACTAAATACCTATGTGGCATAGAGTAGTGTTAGTATATACCTACCTATGTGCTTGCTTTAAACGAACGCATATACCTGCGTCGGCTCTGGCATCTTAGTCCACTAGATAAGAAACATTCTAGCAGCGGTAATCCGAAAGAGATTGTTAAAAACTAAGTCAAAAATGTATATGATTGAGATAAAACTAACATAAGGAACTGCAAAACTCTTACAGTTTTTAAAAGAAGTTAACCTTTCTGTTCCGTCATAGTTGCATATGAATGTATTATTATTTATCTTATCATATTATGTAGTATGTATTAATGTCATGTTTGTTTTAGTAATATTTATGTATTGTATGTTATATTTAAAGATTTTTGTTTTGTTTTAGTACCTACCTATAACTTTTACACACGGTGTCTCCCTACATCTTTTTTATTCGACTCTCCCTTCGCGGGTCATGCTGGAAGAGATTTTTTTAGACATAGGTAAGCATCACCTTTGTACCTATTTTTCTGTTTCCTTCTTTTTATCTAGGTATCTGTTTAATGTGTGTACATAAACTGTTAAATAAATCAATTAATAAAAATTAAAATTGTGCTTGATTGAAATACTGACGCTGACACTTTGCCTAAACCCTTCTTGCCCTGTAGTGGAATATTTTACATCCTGATTACGTCACACAAACGTCACACCATATCAGCTGACCCCCGTGCATCTACATCGTGAGCATAAACACGTACTGGATCGATAGTAGACGAAGCCGGTGGTGAAGCCCTAGCACTGCGACATCGACACCGCTGTCGATAAGCACAGCACTGGCTCACGGCTCACGGCGTTTTTAACGTTTTATACAAGTTGTTAAGTCGAGGAATAAGTTTGAGTTCTTCTGTCTATGATGGGTTCCCAGAAATAGTGGGATATAGTTACGTAGGTATACTGGTTTTTCTATCAAGGAAAAGGTTTTCAATACTGCCAGCGGAGCGCCATTAAATGCCGAATTGGTGAAATCTGTCTACCTCTAGGTACAAGAAGAACAAGAAGTTAGATCTGAAACATTGTATACAACGTGATCCTTTGTATATCCCATAACTTTAAGGTTACCTATATCCTTATATGTAAAAGTAAAACAAAAAAAAATTCTGCGTAGACGTCGTCCCAGTATCATCACTTAAAAGTGAAAAATAACTTAACAAAAATAGTACATATGTATACTTATATGTAAAAGTAATTAAAAAAAAAACTTTTTACGAAAAAGTATAACCGACTTCCAAACAAAACACTACAAAGTGTAAAATATCCTTAATTTCGGAAGTCGGTGTTTTTGGTTTTGTTTTTATGATTTTTACTATTTTTGTAAAGTTATTTTTGACTTTTAAGTGATGATACTTGGACGACGTCTACGTCTACGCACAAATTATAATAAGCAAAAATGCTCATAAAATAAAAAAAAAATACGGGACCAAATGGCAAGTATACCGCATCGAACTAAAAAAGAATCACAGAAATCGGATCATAAACCTCGACGTAATCGGTGTAAATACATTTAAAAAAATACCCACCGAATTAAGAACCTCCCCCTTTTTTTGGAACTCTGTTAAAATGTCCTGGAACAAGTATTCCAAAAATACTTAGTTTCGAAGATATTACTAACACTAGATTCTCGAAGTGTCTAAGTCGATCTTAGTTTCATAGAAAAAAAAAACATTTTCATTCAAATCAATCATTTATATTTAAGCTAAGAAAAAGTGACGTAATAAATTTCACGTAAGGGTGGGTGTTTTAAACAACAATAATTGTGACTTTGTCGAATTATTTTGTATCAAGAATAAAAAAGGAAAAATTGATTGTCTATAAAGTCAGTTTAAAGACGATAATTTTACGTGATCACGTCATAAGAAAACAATTGAATTCTTAACAAACAAGCCGAACGCTTAGGTCGATCGTGTCTCTCTATCGCTTGTTCCGCGCTCTCGCTCTCGGAACGTGACACTTTTTCGTGCGTGCAGCCGGCGTTCATTGATTTATAAGACGTTATCACGTCAAAAATTTTAAAATAATTCATGTGCCAAGGTGATTCTTTAAAATGATCTCATTGATACCTTAGAGTTACGGGATATCAAAAGGAACACATTGTATACTAAAAACCTACAATTATTTTCTATGTTGATGATCTTCTACCAAAATATTAGTCTTTGGTAGTGTAATAAAAACTTGCGACAGTATAATGTCTAACTTCTATCATTACTTGTTACAACACAATGACGGGCGTGTCATTTCGGCGTGGTAAAAACCAAGAGTGCCGCTCGAAGTAGATTTTGTATCATCGATAATCACGTAGATAGAGAAATGGGTGGGCAGTCTAAAATGACGGGTGTAAATAATTTGAAGTTACAAGTAGCTTGTAACTAACTTGACCCACAATACCTGTACATTCAGCATGCACTCATGGCTGAACACCTACCTGCGCTATACTTACTAAGACTACCTGAATTGAGATCATAGTGGATCGAACTTCGACTGACAACCTATCGCTCGGTAGTCCGACTTTTTAACGGTTGGGCTGGGGTTGGGAAAATGTCAAATCTTTCATGACTGTAAACTGAATAAAGTAGCATTAGTTATAAAAATGGGGGTAGAAAATAAAAGTTTACCTACTGCTTCTCTTGTTCGTGTAGCGACATCTGATGTTGAATTTTAGCAACAAAACTAGCGTTTTCTATTGTCTCAGCACTAGATGGCAGCACATGCATTGTTGACTTATTTATTTGATAAAAAACTACCACTACGATTTTTGTCTGTATTATAAACATAATTATATGGATATTAAATGGAAATGTTATTTATTACATAATTACATTTTTGAAGCATGAATTTAAAATCTACCATAAAAGCATTTACTTCTTCTGCCGTACCTAGAACACTGTAGTATGTAATGATTTTCATTTTAGTAGTTATAAAACTTGTCAACTGGCAACAATTCAGCAATATCAAACATGGCGCGCGTACACACGGTTCCTAAAATTTTACATTTTTTCCTTTATTTCTCATTTATTTTATGTTGTTTTACTAGTTTTGTGAGTGCTAACCGGGAGTTAGATGAAGACAACTGGAAAGAAATCCTTGAAGGAGAATGGATGGTCGAGTTGTAAGTATTTTTTGCTATAGCCGGTTTCAACCAATTTAAGAACGTGTCAAATTTTTTCCTTGATTATTTAAGTGTGAATTACGTTCTCATAGATTTAAACAGTGCCTAAAACTTAGCTCGGATTCCTAATTTCTATATTTTACTAACTGTTACCTGTTCAGTGTTTTTTTGAGGTGTAATTAGAGTCTAAGAACAACCCACTCGTTTGGGTTCAATAACCACTACAAGGTCGGTAGGGTCTATGTAAAAGAACCGTTTTGAAAACCGTGACGCATTGTCTATTGTTGGTACATGTCTGCCACTTCCGCGCGCTCCGTGTGAAATTCAACTTCCATTTTGTCCAACACCATGGAAAAATTTCCATTGAAGAAACATTAAATGTTTGACAGAACATGGTGTCTAGTTTATCTGGTTATACAATGACTTTACAAATCCATGATAATAATTGTTATATTATAAACATTCACCTATAATATTATTTTAGTTATTTAGCTCTATTATGTAAAAATCAGTGTGTAAATGGAGAAATTCTAGTTAGGTACTTACTAGTATTCTTATAAAACAGTAATATGCAACAGGTTTAGCCAACAACAAGATGACTATGATTTTCTGGCAATCTTAAATTGCAATATCTCAAAAAACTTAAAATGGGCAAAATGGCTCTTGCCGAACATTAAAATTTTATTAATGTTGACTCACAGCATGTGGTACATTCTAGAGTAAATAGTAAACACCTTGTGTACACAATAATTTGGCTAATGCGTTAACGGAATCTGCTAATAACTTCTTGTTAGAATATACATTGACTTAAAATTTTGCTAGTCTATGTAGCTTCTATTTCTAAAATTATTGAAATCTACAGATGGAAAGAATTTTGATAACATGTAGCCTGTGTACCAGAAGTCTCAGAACTATAGATAAATTAATTGTTTCTTATTAGACTTGATTGATAGGTTACATACCAGAACATTTTAGCTCTATCACATATTGAAGTCATCATCCTCTTAAAATGCCAACATGAAAGAAGCCAGGTTATAGACAATTTGGGCCAGTGAGTCACTCTATCTTTGAAAGTCATTTCAAAGTTGTTACATCACTATGCCATACATAAATGTTAATTTGAAGCACCATTAGTCATGCTACTTGCAAGTATTGATGTAGGCTTGAATATGAATAGTTTATCATAATGATATCATAAACACCTATACTGTGAAATAAGAATAGTGTATTCTACCTACTTTACACAATCATGTTTGGATTTTTATATGTATAAAAAATCCATCCGATTCTGTCTGTGTCCAATGGTCTAGCGGTTGCAAGTGTTGAAGTACTGAACCTGTTTCTGAAATTGGGCAAAAAGCATTATTCGATTGTTCAATTGAGAATTTATCAGTAGCGACCTGGAGTTTGTTCGTGGGTAGTGTAGTGTAACGTGACAGGCCCATGCCTAAGAAACATGTAAAGCCATTGGTTCTGCACCTGATCTTAGCCCGGTCTTGTCGGTTTGCCATCCCATAGGACTGTGACAGTAAAATAACAAAGAGTGCGCGCGCATGTCTTTGCTCACAGGCTGGCGCTATAATACCTTCTGCGTATTTGGCTAATCTTGGTTGCGAGTGTCCACCATGATCAAAATTCAAGCAGGAGGATTGTTAGCTGGATTGTTAGCTTTTTGTCTTATGATTTGCTTTAGCCAAGTCACCCTATTGCAATCAATTGCTGGACCTATGCCTCTTCCAACCTTCGCTACAATACCAAATCTTGCACCATTCACATTCAGTTTGCTCCAGCCACTTTTATCAGGTTGTCAGTCTGTCTAGCAGAGCTGGGGGTCATCTTAATCTGTACTTGCTAGTTGTATGTTTCTGAATTTTCTCACACCTCCGAGCATTGAGCTCATCAAGTTTCATTGCCTCGAAGGTTTTCTGGTGATTGTCACTGTAGAATCTCAGGAATTGCATTGGTTGGTAATAGTGCAATGAGCTTGTCCCAAAATTTATAAAAAATGCTTGCTAGTTTGCTGTCTAAACTCTTGTTGTAAGGGTTCCGATCATTGGTAAAAACAGAACCCTTATAGGATCACTCTGTTATCTGTCTGTCACAGTCAATTTTCTCCGAAGCGACTGGATCGATTCTGTTGAAATTTGGTACATAAATGAGCTCCTAAGACCCAAACATATCCCATGTGACATATCAAATGAAAAGGCTTAGTGTGAGGGTTTTAATTATATTTTATACATCATTTTAAAATAAACAGTTTTGAAGTTAAACCCAAGATATTAGACGAAAAATTACCGTTTGCTTATACATAGATTACAGGAAAACTATTGTACTATACTATAATAATAATACAATAATAATTTAATCTATACATATAATAAAATCGTAGACTAACCGTGTCTGTACATTGAATATTTTTGCATGAAAATTACACAGAAAACTCAGGAAAAAGGTATAAAACACAAAAATGTAATTTTTGAAATTTTTGTCTGTTTGTCTGTTTGTCTGTTTGTCTGTGCGTTTGTGGGAGCATCACGCTTAAACCACAGATTCGATTGCAAATCTAAGTACTTAAAAATATTAAGTGATAACCCGAGTAACATTTAGCGTTTATTTCATCAAAATCGACCCACAAAATCAAAAGATATTGAATTTTTAAGTTTAGGAAGAAACTTCCTAATGTATTCTGATGAGTCAGAGCGCCATCTATTGAGAAAAATAAAATGCACGAAAGCATTCAAAATTGTTGAGTTATTTGTGAAACTTTTAATAAGTGGCAAAATAAGAGTGATCATTTTATACCTTTTCGTTATTGATCGATACAATCGATCCACAAAATCAAAATATATTGAATTTTTAGTTTAGTAAGAAACTTCCTTATATATTCTGATTAGTCAGAGCGCCATCTATTGAGGAACCAAAAAATGCATGAAAGCATGAATGTTACACCAAAACACATTGATTGAGTTATTTGTGAAACTTTTAATACGTAGACGTAGTCTTCTATACATATAATAAAATCGTAGACTAACCGTGTCTGTACATTGAATATTTTTGCATGAAAATTACACAGAAAACTCAAGAAAAAGGTATAAAACACAAAAAATGCAAATTTTGTTTTTGTCTGTTTGTCTGTGCGTTTGTGGGAGCATCACGCTTAAACCACAGATTCGATTGCAAATCTAAGTACTTAAAAATATTAAGTGATAACCCAAGTAACATTTAGCGTTTATTTCATCAAAATCGACCCACAAAATCAAAAGATATTGAATTTTTAAGTTTAGGAAGAAACTTCCTAATGTATTCTGATGAGTCAGAGCGCCATCTATTGAGAAAAATAAAATGCACGAAAACATTCAAAATTGTTGAGTTATTTGTGAAACTTTTAATACGTGGCAAAATAAGAGTGATCATTTTATACCTTTTCGTTATTGATCGATACAATCGATCCACAAAATCAAAATAGATTGAATTTTTAGTTTAATAAGAAACTTCCTTATATATGCTGGTTAGTCAGAGCGCCATCTATTGAGGAACCAAAAAATGCATGAAAGCATGAATGTTACACCAAAACACATTGATTAAGTTATTTGTGAAACTTTTAATACGTAGACGTAGCAAAATAAAAGTAAACATTTTAATACCTTATCGTTATTTACGGGCTTCTTATTTAACGTCTTCCGCTGCCAAATATTTTGTCAGTTTACATGGTCGATAGATGGCGTTGCACTGATGACGCGTTTTTCTGAATTGCGGTGTTAAGATTTTCCGCTGGAGAATGACCTCACACAATTTCTAAACACAGTCGTGTTTCGAAGGAATTTCGGTTTGGTCTCTGAAAGGTCTTAAACTGTTAGGGACCATAATTGGTTAAATCTCTGGTGCTGGTTTCGTTTAAAGTGCATTTATCGTAGAGTCTTAAACTGATTTAGTTTTGCGAAGTTCTGGACGGTTCGACTTGCGGATCAGGCCTGTAGGGTTCCGTACCAAAGGTGCTGTGCTGACGGGACCCTACTGCTAGGCCTCCGCGATTGATTCCGTTTAGAGCAAAGCAACGAACGGTTCGATTTGCGAAACAAGGCTAATAATAATAAATAAAAATCTTATATTTCAGACAGAGTCCATTTTTTGGTTAGTAGTTGGGTTTAGGTTTAGTTTAGGTTAGTAGTTTGGTTTTTTATAATAAGGTATCGTACCAAAGGTGGTCACGGTGACGGGAGCGATCGATTTTGGGAGGCTACTCTCTAAGTCCGAAGTCCGTAGTTTCGTGCTTAGTTGCGGACGTATTCTACTCCGTATCACCTACAGACTTACGATTAGTCCCGAACCCGAACTAAGAATGAATGACAACACGATTTCACAGTAACTGTCAAATCGTGTTATCATTAGTTCTCATTGGTTAGGTGATACGGAGAGGAAAATTTTTTTTTTACAATAGATAGGCATACGTTTGACCACTATCTCACCTGATGGTAAGCGATGATGCGGTCGAAGATGGAGCACGTTTGCCTAGAAGCAACGTATTCACTTTTGTCTTAAAGACTCCCAGGTTGACCGCAACTAAGTTTTTAATTCGTGCTAAGTATCAAACGGTTCGATTTGCGAGCCAAGGCAAATTATAGGGTTCCGTGCCAAAGTTGCTAATGGGACCCTATTATTTAACCCAGTCGATTTTTAGGGTTCCGTACCAAGTTTGCTAACGGAACCCTTTTTTTTAATATGCCACCACTGTCCGTCTTCCTTCAGTTTATGCGTTTTATTTTTGTCTCGCTAATGTAAAAAATGTCTTCTAGAAAAAGGTCGAATCTTTCACAATATAGCAAAATTCTTAATATATTGAAAACAAAGTCGGGTTTGTTCGAACACTTTTCGAACTCGAGAACGGCTCGACCGATTTTCATAGTTTTTGTGTTTTTGGATTAGTCTTCGTCCGGAATAGCATAATAAGAATTAAAATACAAAAAAAAGAGTAGGTAGGTAGGGTAGGTAGGTAGGATAGGTAGGTAGGGTAGGTAGGGTAAGTAGGGTAGGTAGGGTGGGTAGGTAGGTAGGTAGGGTAGGTAAGTAGGGTAGGTAAGGTAGGGTAGATATGGTAGGTAGGATAGGTAAGTAGGTAGTGTAGGTAGGTAGGGTAGGTAGGTAGAATAGCCAGTTTTTTTTTTTAAAACGTTGCCCCACACTAGGAATTTCTTCTGTATCGTGGGTGCGTTCACAAACATACAAACTCACATACACAAACAGCCAGACCCGGAACATCTATCTGTAGGCCATACAAATATTTGTTCCGTGCGGGAATCGAACCCGCGACACGCAGCGCAGCAGCCGATCGCTCAACCACTGCGCCAACCGTGTCGTTGACGGGAGCGAAGCCGCGCGGGTCAGCTAGTACTATAATAATTTTCTTTTAAAAGTCTATAGTATTAAAAAATAACATTTACAAAAACGAAATTCGTTTGGGACCCTTAGCACGCGATTCCGACTCGCACTCGGCCAGTTTTTATTGGATAATTTTTAAAGTCATAGTCAAAACGTTTATTGCAAACCAAGTGTACAATGGTGTTGTTTTTATTTGTACTGTCTAATATAAAGACATCTCAAAGAATATGTTGGAGTAAAAGTTATATGGATGTGAGTAACACGGGTTTACATTACACAAGTCTAGTCAAACATTTACTTACTGTAAATTCCTAAAGGAAAATCATACAGAAACATTAATGTTAAAAATAACTGCAACTAGATTAGACAGGGCAAAGTTTGTTAAAATAATTGATTTAAGTATCTCTTTCCCGTGGATTCGCTCTCGACGCGGCGACGTCTATGCTACAAATATCGTGTATTCTTCACGCAAAATAAACTCAGTCTGAGCCACTCGGTGATACTGTAGCTGATGTAGCTCCCTATCAATGAATGAATTTATCGTAATCGGATCAGTAATTCCAGATTAACCCTTGGAATCATCTATCTATCTATCTATATATATAAAAATGAATTGCTGTTCGTTAGTCTCGCTAAAACTCGAGAACGGCTGGACCGATTTTAATAATTCTTTTTTTGTTGGATTCGCCAAAATACAGGGAAGGTTTAAAAGCAAAAAAAAAATGGGTAGGTAGGTAGGTTGGGTAGGTAGGTAGGTAGGAGTAGGGTTGGAGTAGGATAGGAGTAGGTTAGGAGTAGGGTAGGAGTAGAGTAGGGTAGGAGTTATATTATGGATGAAAATTGTGACGCAGACGAAGTTGCGCGGGTCAGCTAGTATATATATAAAAATCAATTGCTATTCGTTTGTCTCGCTAAAACTCGAAAACGGCTGGGCTGATTTAGCCGATTTTGATTTTGAAATGTTTGTCGTAGTCCAGAGAAGGTTTAACGGTGAGAAAATATGGAAAAATTGCGAGGAAGATAGTAAAAACAACAATTTCATTTTCCCATATAAACTGTTCTACCTACTTTCCTGTCAAACATTTGACATTCGTCCCTTCGGTACAGTAGACTCGGGTCCACTCGGATTGTCTAGGATTAGTAGGTTAGGAGTAGGGTACTAGAGTAGGGGGCAGGACACCACGCGAACGAAGTACCGCCGGGCAGCTAGAAATCTACACTAATATTATAAAGAGGAAAGATTTGTTTGTTTGTTTGTATGTTTGTTTGAATTGAATAGGCTCCGAAACTACTGGACCGATTTGAAAAATTCTTTTAGCATTGGATAGCTACATTATCAGGGAGTAACATAGGCTATATATTATCCCCGTATTCCCACGGGAACGGGAACTACGCGGGTGAAACCGCGTGACGTCCACTAGTAATTTATATGGCAAAACAACATTTGCCGGGTCAGCTAGTCTCTTATTTATAAATAAACAATGTTACCTCTTTATTAAAATGTCAATATTGTAGCAGCTCAAAAAATATTACTTAATGAGGCATATTTTTTTGTATTGTTAAAACCCAAACTCAACAATAATGCAGATAAATTTGATTAACCTTGAAGACATACATCAATATCTTCAGGGTATAAACTACTCTGGCAATAAGCCAAGATACTGAGAGAAGGGAAAACATAGCACTTGTAAATAATGGCTGGTTTAAAAAAAGAACAATGATCTTTGAACTTGGGTACTGAAGTATGTGGAACAGAATATTCAACGTGGCTAAGCTGTCACGAACATACTCTACGCTCTGCAACGCAGGAATTGCTCAAATATTCGTGACCAATGAATCGAAAGCTAAACACTACCCAGTGGTCATCATCATCTACAACCTGACTGCGCCCATTGCTGAGCATAGGTCTACCTTTTACTGTGCCAATCCCCAAGTTCCCGTGCAAGCCTCGTCCAGGTTTTACCTGCATGGAGTTTGATTTGCGACTTTGACATTTTGCGTATCTGACATAGGGCGTATAAACCGATGGCAAAAATTTGGTCTGCACTCTTTCTTTTTGTACTGCCAAGAACAAACATTTATTTTATTTTCAGTTTCTTCTATCGCAATGGAGGGCAAAGGTCTCCCTCTCTTCTTTCCACGGTATGGAGAGACTTTCAGAAAATTCTTTTTTTTTTTCGCCTTTTCGTCCCCCACTTCACCAAATTCGCGTTACGGGCAGATGTAAGTGTAGCCAAAGGCTCAAGGTGAATTTAGCTTAGTAGGATTTATTTAGACAACGTGAAATAGAAAACGTTCCTAGGAAAAAAGGCATTCAACAAACCAAATAAAAACTTAACAACATACCGGTAGTTTAACTCAAATACAAATGAGATGTTTCATTAAAAGTTATCTCAAAAACCCTGTGTTTATCGGTCATAATGTTCATTACTTTGTCTATAGTAATAAAAAAAGATAAAACTAACAGTACTAGGTAAGGAGTCGTTAACGGTACACAATATGAGGGTATGATATCATTTATGATGATGACGTCGTCTGTGTCATCATCGATGTGATTGTCTTTAGTTAGCATGCTATCATCGACCAGACCCACTCATTTTGACTGACATCACACTGGAAATACTGTTGTAGTCTTATAGTTTTTTTTATTATTGAAAATCTCGCGTTTGACACTTGATAGAAAGCGATGATACTGGTCGCTCGCTTGCCTAGAACTAACTTTTTCACTTTTGACTTAAGACCCTCAGGTTGTAGCTATCAGGAACCATAGACTCCGACAAGGAAATCCACTCAGCTATAAGCACAATGAAATGATTCCCAAAACGTTTTCTAAAATCATTAATTAATTAATTTCCTACATTTGAAACAATTAATAATAGGTATGTCCATAATAAGGCGTCGGACGATCATGCTATCATCGACCAGACCTACTCGTGTTTCGACTGACATCACACTGGAAATACTGTTTGTCAGCATTATCACCTGATGGAAACCGATGATATTGGTCGCTCGCTTGCGTGAAGTAACTTATTCACTCTTGACTCAAAGACCCTCAGGTTGTAGCTATCAGGAACCATAGACTCCGACAGGGAATTCCACTCAGCCATACGTACAATGAAAATATTCCTCAAACATTTTTGGAAGATCATTTATTTCCTAACTCTGTAACAATTTCCTATGCGTATGCAGTGCCGTAAATAGCCTTTTCTGCACCCTATGCGAGCTTCTATAACTACGCCCTTGTTTTTGTCCGTGTAACCGGCCGGCCGCTTGACTAAACACAAATACGCTCGTGGGCTGCCAAAAAAATGAGCGTGATTTTTTGTCTAATTTAACAGACATTTTTGATGATACTGGCATGTAGATACGTATGTGTCGGAATCGAGCACTAAGGGCGCAGCGAGAACTTATTAGGAACAAACCGAAAAAAATAATAGTCCTACTTGGTCTGGCCATTCTTGCGCCTCCCAGAGTCTACGCACTTTTTTTTTTAAGGATGGGAAATCATCAAATGACTCCTCCCGCTCTGGGTGAAGCAGGAGGGAGTGTCAGACTCTTACTGACTAAAACCCATCCGTGTTCCTCCCAATGCCCTTTGCGTTCCAGGGCCGCGGTGTCTCTTTCAAGCAGTTTCCGCAACCCCGGCAGGCACTGGCCCTAGAGAGTCTACGCCCTGTGCCTGGGCACCGGTGGCACCGCCCTATTTACGGCACTGTACGTATGTCCATAATTAAGTCTCCGAAGTGGTGCACCGATGACGAAGAATTGACCGGACCTGGTGAAGGCTAAGGAAATCGCGAGATGCGAGAAGCACACGAATGGTCGATGTGGCGACTCTTGAAGGCCTATTGCCTGCAGATGAATAGACAACGCAGAGATCGAAATACCACCAAAGCCTTCCTGCCCTAATCCAAATTAATTTGTGGTGTTTTTGTTGTCAGCTTTTGTCTTTGTACCTATGTGCCGTCATATCAGAATTCTCTTAATTGTTAGCCATATATATCATTCACACCCGTCTTTTATTTTTCAAAGCTTTTATCAATATTTTTTTCTTCAGGAATTAACTTGGCAAATGTTGAATCCAAGCTGCACACACATATCAGTAATTTGTCGATCAATACTATGTATTTATTGCTGCACTGCGTAGATATTCACTGTTTTTCTTCGGCCTTACATCGATCGTCATACCCTTCACCTGCTCAAGGTTATGTCAATAGAAGGTCAGCTGAAAGTGCGATCTTCAATGTATCTGAACGATTCTGTGTTAGTATACTGAGTTATATCCACTCTTGCAGCATCGTTCTCTAAATTGCGGATTATGACATCGAGCGGCGAACGTTTTTGATAATTCAAAAAAAATTCACACACAGCCAGCCTGTTTTTGGGAAAATCCTCATAGATACCTCCGTCTTGGGAGAAGGGAGGGATGTATCGAATTCCTACCGCCTAAAACCCGACATAAAAACAAGACCGCGTTAAAATTTACACTTTACCTATAGTCCCCGTCACGAGAAGCTATAAATTTTGTAAACAAAGAACTTCTACTAAGCTACGTAGCGACAACAAATAATCCCAAAATCAATCAACTCGAAGTAACATACATGTAATACGGAAGTAACGAGCATTTTCACTTAGTAGGGTTATATTTTATCGATATAAAGAGCTGTCGTCTAATGTTTTGCAGTACTGGAACGCGTCTGACACATGGAACAAACATTTGAAACAATTGAATGTGTGTTTACAAAATTTATAGATTCTCGTGGCGTGGACTATAGACGTGACGTGACAGGTCTCGTCACTCCTGAACTTTGATGCGTTTCTTTGTCAACGGACTTTTAGAATCATTTTACCCAGGAAAGACCCCTATTAAATTCGTACGAACCGCCCAGACTGGCTCATCTCTAGCTTATAAATATCAGAGATTATCTGGCATGGATTACTTCTACGTGCTAGATCAGGTAAAATATCATAGTGACTGTGGGTTACCACTTACCTAACATCAATTTGGCCTTAGACGTTTAAAAGACGTTTTGGGCCTTAAATGTTCATAGGCGCTTTTTATAAACGCCATATTTTACAACAAGCATGCAACAGCTACCTATTTACGACTATCTCTACCTATTGTTCTACATATCATTCGAACCAAGGTTATAGAAAGTCAACCCGCCAGTTCTTCCGTGACCTTTTTACAATAATAATAGCCTGTTTGCTCAATAAACAGTATTATGTTCATATTATGTTTACTAACACGTGTAAGAGTATCGATTAACGGTATGCGTAACAAAGATATGCGAGGCTTAGTTCTTTTACAAACAATAATGGGGCTATGATTCCAGGCCCTAGTACTGATATCATTTGAACATCTTTGACAGTCGTTCAGGGTATGGTGGGCGCCAGATAAATGTGCAATAACGGTTATTGACTCGCGTCCCACATACATGTATTGACTCTCATTATCAAAAACAGAAATAAATACCTAAAGCTGTCCTGTATCGACTTCTATCCTGATCCTTTACGTTCTCTAGTAATGAAAAACGGTTCATATTTTATTGCAAGTTTATCCGGCGTCTGCCATAGTCAGAATCCAGAAGCGGGTTGCTCAAGAGCCCGCTATGGATCGAATAGGATTTTCTTTTGCCCCTTAATAAAGGGATCATAATTAAATGTTCAGTTATCGTATTACATATTCAGTAGCCATCAGGCTTAACAGAAATGCACTGCACTTGAGTGCAATCGATAATAATCTCGAAACAATACAAGTGCATAAAATGTATAAGTAACAATTTTTGCAAACACAAGTATTTTGCGCCTTTATTTTAAACTAGCTTCTGCCTTCGGCTTCCCCCGCGTGGACCCTAGGAAACATACTCCCGGGATAAAAAGTAGCCTATGACCAAATTTTATTTAAATCGGTTCAGTAGTTTTGGCGTGGCGCGGCAGACAGACAGAGTTACTTTCGCATTTATAATGTTAATAAGGATTGTTACTAAATTCCAAATGGAAGTGAGAACCGCACTCCGAACCGTCTCTTTATTATTCACAGTTGACTTGAAAGACCTGGCAAAGTCTGTGCCCACTGATAGCTGCAACCTGGGAGAGGTTGTAGATATCAGGGGGGACAGACTTCGCCAGGGAATTCCACTCCTTAGCTATATGTACAATAAAAGTATGAATTCGTAAAACCGGTGGCGCATCGCCATACGTCTTGTAGTCCAATGATGGAACGGGTTTGACGGAACCAATTGTGCAATTCCAACGCACATTCCCCAAAATGTAACCGATAGGAAACCAGGCTGGCAACTCTGCGTCGAATAATCAGCGTGGCTAATCTCAACAGAAGTTAGCTAATTACGCAGGAATAAATTATAGTGCACGAGTATGTGCGCAGGCACAGTTGCACTTTCTGTTCCTTTCTTTTATAGTCCGATGGGACGGCATACGACACGGCCGGGGAAAGATCAGGCACAGGACCAACAGCAGCTTGATGCCCTTGAGTCAATTGAGAAACGAGCCAAGAGGATCATCGGCAATGATAGGCTAGCTTTTAACCGGTTTTCTACCGGTTGCATTTTGGGGAATGTGCGACGGAATTGCATAATTTAATTCCGCCAAGCCCGTTCCATCATCGGACCACAAGACGAACGGCTATGCGCCACTGGTACATGGTAGATCGTACACATCGACACATCCCACCCACACGCACAAAACGTTTTGCGAATACATACATAGTGCGTACAGCTAAGGAGTGGAATTCCCTGCCGGAGTCTGTGTTTCCTGATAGCTACAACCTGGGAGTCTTTAACTCAAGAGTGAATAGGTTACTTCTAGGCAAGCGTCCTCCATCTTCCACCACATCATCGCTTACACCATCAGCTGAGATAGTAGTCAAACGCGTGCCTATCAATAGTAAAAAAAAGAAGCAACAGCTTTACGTGATTTCCGAGGCACGGGGATGTTACACCACCAACTACTCCCATACTATCATATTAAAAATATCTTATCACATCACGTTTCTATTTCAGCTACGCTCCGTGGTGCCCTGCTTGCAACGCCCTCTCGCCCGCGTGGCGCGAGCTCTCCTCCCGGGCGACTCGCAAGGCGCTAGGCGTCAGGACTGCGGGCGTTGACGTCACGAAGTCACCGGGCTTAAGCGGGCGATTCGTTGTGACTGCTCTGCCGACTATATTCCAGTGAGTATTTAGAGAAACATTCAATAGCCTTACCTTCATTCAATTACCTTAGAGCACAGCAGTTGTAGAAAAATCGTCCTAAAGATTCAGTAACCATCCAATTTCTCCTGGGACACGACGTAAGGGATTTTTAACTTATTATCTGAGTGGAAACTATTTGTTCATAGATTTAGAGGACCACTTGCAATAATAGAGCAAATCCCAGAGCCCCCATACATAATGTCTTGTAAGTAAGTGTTAGCAGCTAGCAGGCAAGCTATTCCACACAATTTGTTCCTCAGAAAATAAGTAACGTCTGGTGGGGCTCTGGAATCTTGGACTACGATCTATACCAATATTTTAAAGCTGAACAGTTTGTTTGTTTGGTTTAACGCGCTAATCCCAGAAACTACGAGTTCGGATTGAAAAATTATTTTAGTAATGGATCGCCCATTTGCCGAGGAAGGTTAAAAACTATATCATCACGCTACGACCGACGAATTAATGAATACTGTGACACAGACGAAATTCCGTGGTAGCTAGCTATTTGATGCTTTTACTAATAAAAGCATCAAATAGGATTGTAGTTGGCTACAATCCTCAAGTTAAATTCACCTTATAACTTCTGCTCACAGTGTTATCGACGGTGAATTCCGCCAGTACAAGGGTCCCCGCGACGTGGAATCCATGCTGGGCTACGTGGAAGACCAGCGCTGGAAGCAGACTGAGCCAGTCCCGTCATGGAAGGCGCCGCACTCCATACAGATGACCCTGGTCGCCGAGTTTTTCAAGCTTAGTCAGGCACTCAGAGTATGTCGCTGTTATTATTACTTATCCTATAACATAGAGTCCATGCTGGTCAGTGTTGGGCCACGTTTTGGGCACGTAAAGCCATGCTTTACCTCGTGAAACCACTTTGGAACATTTGGAACCATGCTGGACCGACGATAGGCTGGGCTCAATGAAGCCACTTTGTAACAAATGTAGCGATATTTGACTACGATGGGCCATGTCGAGCTCTATCGACATGGAGCCATAATGGGCCATGCTGGGCTATGCTTAACCACAAGAGCCCATACTGGGCGAGATAAAAAACAAACAAGCCAGTTCATGTTAAAATATTGAATTATTTTTGTATTATATGTAAAAGTTCATCTTTAGCATAGTCATTTAATAGTATCAGAGAAGGATATTTATTTAATCAATCGCTGATTGATGTCAATGAACTGTGTTTCAGAGTGTCCACAACATGCTGATGGAAACGTATGGACTGCCGACATGGGGATCCTACCTAATCTTTGCACTGGCCACCATATTCATTGGAGCTCTGCTTGGACTGGTCTGTATCACATTATTTTTGTTTATATGTTTAAAAATAGCAGCCCAATGGGTCGATCTTCCAGGTTAGGCAATGTTTACCGAAGCTTTTGGTCCCCACCGTAATTTGTAGAACTTTGGCAGTCATCACTGGAAATCTGGCACTAATCTTGCCAAGGAGTATCGTACTACCCACATTACATTTCTTCATTTACGATAATGTGATGCATTGTGCCTTACGACTAATCACAGTTCTTCGAAACAGACCTTCGTTCCTAAGAATCAGGCACTAATCTAAACTATCTAATTTTCCAGCTCCTAGTGTGTATCATCGACCTCCTATACCCGCCTCGCCGAGGAGAAAAGGTGTTCGTCTCACAGAAGGACCTTGACAAGAGGGCGCGCGGCGATCAGGACGGCAAGGACAAGCAGTCTGATGATGACCAGGTACTTATCCACACTATACTAGGAACAGTACCACCATCGACCTCCTCTACCCGCCTCGCCAAGGAGGCAAGGTGTTCATCTCACAGAAAGACAAGGATTCTGATGATGACCAGGTACTTACCCACACTACACTAGGAACAGTACTTAAATGTCAGGGCACATTGCTCGCTTTTGTATGTCTTGGCCTGGTCTGGGCCTTTCCACCCTTATCTACATTTTGTTAGTCGCCTCCTTGTATAAACGCGTACATGAAATCAAATAATTGAGCATCAAAAAATTCGTCTACAGCGTTGACAATTGGAAAAGCGCCCTTAACACAGGCAACACTGGCACTTTGAATGGCAATCCTGATTCTGTAGCCAAAAAAAAATCCAGCCCTCTGTTCATGTGAGAGCCTACTAATTTCTCGCTCATGTCCCGAAAGATTCGATGGGCAGACTCTGACCCCATAGGCCTAATGTTTCAACCAAGAACGGCTCAAACATTATAACTCCCAATAGGGAATGTGCACGGCGTTGACTATGCCATCTAGTGTTGCATATTCGAAACTTAAACGTGAAGAATACTTGACATTGACGCTACTGTGCTGCCACCTATAGTTACTACTCGCTCAGTTTAGGGGAAGTATACTGTGCCATCTAGCGTTGTAATTTCGAAACACATAAGAACAAAATACTTGACACTGACACTTTGGTTCCCCTACCTTATAGTTCCTGAACGTTCCCTATAAGGTTATAACCAAATACATTTGCGTCGTTTGAGATTTTCTGTTAATATCTTACTGACGTGTGGAGTAACTTAAGTGATAATATTTGTGTATTTTTCAGGAGCTGATCAACGACGACATTGTGGATGACGACGAGAATGTGAACAACAGCGATGCTGAGAAGAACTCCCCCAGCGACGTGAGTTACACTAATTTATTCCACATTCTAATCGTTATAAAATCGTTTTTCTTGACTGACTATCAACTACCAAGCACATCCAAAACTGGAATGTGGGTTTTATTTTTGTAATGTAAATTTCATTTCATTATTCCAACTTTGAATATTTTTCTTCAACTACCTACTTTCATATTTAAAAAAATAAAGACCCAAGACATAATATCGGTTGTACGTTGTTTTATAGAAAATAGTTTTATAGAATTTCGTTTCACATAAAATTTTACTCGTATTATCATTTCATAGAATACTCAATACGCAGAATACTCACTTTGAATAAATTTAAATCATAGATTTTTGTTACAAATAAACTTTGTTTCGATAATCATTATATCATAGAATAACAAATCAAATATTCTTTGTCCTCATATTGATTAGTTAATATAAAACTTGTTACCAAGAAAATCATTTTATCAAGTGACAGTTTCTAAATGTTTCAATTCCCCCCTTTGTCAATGTGCATACCCTCCTACACCGCGTTCACAAAAACAATGCGGGAAAATTCTAGTCAAGCCAAAACTTTTCATTCGGGCCTATCGATGGAGCCCCTCGAAGCGATGGTGGCGGGAAATGGCGATGGGGATAAAAGACAAAACTATGCAAACATACAAACAAGCATACACCATGCATGCAGCATGCAAGCAAGCATGCAGCAAGCATACAGCATGCAAGCAAGCATGCAACATGCAGCATACGAGCAAGCATGCAACATGCAGCAGGCATGGTTTCTGTCACGGCTCCGGCGTTGCGGGGCTTCATAACACCTGCTCCTCAGCTCGCGGGCCGCCTCGCCCCTCCGCGCCTTCGCGGGCTTAAATTACACTCCAGGGGTAGGGCAGGCAAGACTACGTGGGGTCGGTTTTACAGCGATTCGTTTCTGTCACTAAGTTCTGTAGCACAAAATATTGACTTTTTAAGCCATATTTTAATTTTAAAGTAGGGTTAAAAATGCTATTTTATAAAAATGGCACTGTGCCTAGTAAAATTATTCCAAAAAAAATCTGCCATCTACATTGTATTCCATTGTAAATTCGGACATATAGAATAATAATATTAAGTATTGATTTCATTTTCATTGAAATACAATACCGTTTAAAAATATAATGAACAAATAATATTCATCTATACATATAATAAAATCGTAGACTAACCGTGTCTGTACATTGAATATTTTTGCATGAAAATTACACAGAAAACTCAGGAAAAAGGTATAAAACACAAAAATGCAATTTTTGAAATTTTTGTCTGTTTGTCTGTGCGTTTGTGGGAGCATCACGCTTAAACCACAGATTAGATTGCAAATCAAAGTACTTAAAAATATTAAGTGATAACCCGAGTAACATTTAGCGTTTATTTCATCAAAATCGACCCACAAAATCAAAAGATATTGAATTTTTAAGTTTAGGAAGAAACTTCTTAATGTATTCTGATGAGTCAGAGCGCCATCTATTGAGAATAATAAAATGCACGAAAGCATTCAAAATTGTTGAGTTATTTGTGAAACTTTTAATACGTGGCAAAATAAGAGTGATCATTTTATACCTTTTCGTTATTGATCGATACAATCGATCCACAAAATCAAAATATATTGAATTTTTAGTTTAGTAAGAATCTTCCTAATGTATTCTGATTAGTCAGAGCGCCATCTATTGAGGAACCAAAAAATGCATGAAAGCTTGAATGTTACACCAAAACACATTGATTGAGTTATTTGTGAAACTTTTAATACGTAGACGTAGCAAAATAAAAGTAAACATTTTAATACCTTATCGTTATTTACCGTTACACACGGGCTTCTTATTTAACTTCTTCCGCTGCCAAATATTTTGTCAGTTTACATGGTCGATAGATGGCGTTGCACTGATGACGCGTTTTTCTGAATTGCGTTGTTAAGATTTTCCGCTGGAGAATGACCTCACACAATTTCTAAACACAGTCGTGTTTCGAAGGAATTTCGGTTTGGTCTCTGAAAGGTCTTAAACTGTTAGGGACCATAATTGGTTAAATCTCTGAGTTGTGCTGGTTTCGTTTAAAGTGCATTTATCGTAGAGTCTTAAACTGATTTAGTTTTGCGAAGTTCTGGACGGTTCGACTTGCGGATCAGGCCTGTAGGGTTCCGTACCAAAGGTGATGTGCTGACGGGACCCTACTGCTAGGCCTCCGCGATTGATTCTGTTTAGAGCGAAGCAACGAACGGTTCGATTTGCGAAACAAGGCTAATAATAATAAATAAAAATCTTATATTTCAGACAGAGTCAATTTTTTGGTTAGTAGTTAGGTTTAGGTTTAGTTTAGGTTAGTAGTTTGGTTTTTTATAATAAGGTGTCGTACCAAAGGTGGTCACGGTGACGGGAGCGATCGATTTTGGGAGGCTACTCTCTAAGTCCGAAGTCCGTAGTTTCGGGCTTAGTTGCGGAAGTATTCTACTCCGTATCACCTACAGACTTACGATTAGTCCCGAACCCGAACTAAGAATGAATGACAACACGATTTCACAGTAACTGTCAAATCGTGTTATCATTAGTTCTCATTGGTTAGGTGATACGGAGTGGATTTTTTTTTTTACAATAGATAGGCATACGTTTGACCACTATCTCACCTAATGGTAAGCGATAATGCGGTCGAAGATGAAGCACGTTTGCCTAGAAGCAACCTATTCACTTTTGTCTTAAAGACTCCCAGGTTGCCCGCAACTAAGTTTTTAATTCGTGCTAAGTATCAAACGGTTCGATTTGCGAGCCAAGGCAAATTATAGGGTTCCGTGCCAAAGTTGCTAATGAGACCCTATTATTTAAGCCTTCGCGTACGATTTTGATTCGTGCGAACCCAGTCGATTTTTAGGGTTCCGTACCAAGTTTGCTAACGGAACCCTTTTTTTTAATAAGCCACCACTGTCCGTCTTCCTTCAGTTTATGCGTTTTATTTCTGTCTCGCTAATATAAAAAATGTCTTCTAGAAAAAGGTCGAATCTTTCACAATATAGCAAAATTCTTAATCTTCTTAATATATTTAAAACAAAGTCGGGTTTGTTCGAACACTTTTCTAACTCGAGAACGGCTCGACCGATTTTCATAGTTTTTGTGTTTTTGGATTAGTCTTGGTCCGGAATAGCATGATAAGAATTAAAATACAAAAAAAAAGAGTAGGTAGGTAGGGTAGCTATGGTAGGTAGGATAGGTAAGTAGGTAGAGTAGGTAGGTAGGTTAGGGTCGGTAGGTAGAATAGCCAGTTGACGGGAGCGAAGCCGCGCGGGTCAGCTAGTTAAAAAATAATTCAACTGTTTGATAAGTTTTTTAAATAAAAAAAAGTGAATAGAAATTCATTGAATTGTGTTTCTGTGAAATATGTTTCATTCAAGTAAATAGTTTTTGAAACAATAATATTCGACATAAAATTATAAGGATCAAATACTATGTGAAACATTTTGTGCGAAATGAAATTCTATCTTTCTGTCTGCGAAACAAGGGAACACCCATAATTTCATTATATTAGCCTTTGCCCGCGACTTCATTCGCGCATATCCCGTTTTTTCCCATTCCCGAAAGAATTTCGATAAATTCTCTCTTAATGTTCACCTTCACTCCCCAAAGAACCTACATGCCAAATTTCAGCTTTCTACGACCGGAAGTTTCGGCTGTGCGTTGTCTGTCTGTCACTCCAATCACTCGGTAACGGAAGAGTCATTTTTATTCACACGTATAATCAATTTATGGGGGGAATCAAATTTTTTTTTTTTCTATATTTCGGGTTTTGTTGTACATTGTCCATAACGATAAGTACAAACTTCAGGTTTAGCGATTCGGTTACACGTATAATATTCTAAAACGATGTCAACAACATAATTATTTTCTTGTTGCAGTCATCGGAAGAAGAGAAAGACAAGCCGACAGAGGGCGGCGGCGACTCCAAGGCGGCGGACGGCGCAGACAAACCAGAGGTCCGCAAGCGCAGGCCCCGGAAGGCCGACTAGATCGTGCGTAGTCCACGCCGGCCGCGGGTTCCGTATCCATCACGTGATATGTGCGCTTCATTACTGACACCTTGACATTTTGGGGCCTTCCGGTAGTGTAAACAAAATTGTATGTCCATCTGTCCGTCTGTCACAATTTTCTCCGAAACTACTGCACCGATTCTGTTGAAATTTGGTACACATGATTTTTGTGACCTAAACACGGCATTACGTAATAAAATAAATTTTACGTATGGTCACATTCGGGGACATACTAGAAAATTAATGAAGACAGTTTTTCAAACTGTACCATGTGATATATCGAATGAAATGGCTAATGGCTTCCACACGAACTGCTCTGAATAAAAAATGGTATTCTATGTCTGCACAGACTTCGTGAAAGTCTGTGCAGAGAAACGTAAGTTGTTGTGTAGGATCTTCCTTATTCAGAGTTAAAAGTCTACTCAAACAGTCTGTATCGTGTGGACACACTATAAATGATCTTATAATTATCTGTGTGCAATTAAAGCAGAGGTAACAAACAAATAGTGTTATTATCAAAAGTTAGGTTTACACTATCGGGGAGTGCTATTAAAAATCAACTATTACAACCAAATTTTAAGGTCCAGGGCCTTATTAGAGCAAATATTCTAAGACTTTAGAGGCCAGCATAGAATTTAAGGTCTAAGGCCTTTTTGTAGAGTGGGAATTTAACCTTTTAGAGGAGGATAACTTAGGTCTTAAATTGAGGTCAGTTTAAACGTATCGAAATGTGTGAAAAAAAATGAGTATTATGAGCTTAAAATATGTTAAGTGGATTATAAATGTTTGTTATAATAGGTTTAAACTGGTCTCAGTTTTTTCTTTCTGTCGCAATTATGTTTTTTTTTTTTTCGTTTTGGCTCTGTGTCGATGAGGTTGCCAGATGTAAATTATTAGGAATACCTAACCATTGTGTGCGTACTTTAGAAAATGTATACATCTATCTTAAATTTAGCACAAATTAAGATTTATGCAAATAATTTTGTTATTTTTCAAAAAATCGGGCAACAATCACTACTAGGGTGGCTAGACATGATATAAAATACTTTGGCAATACTGGTGTCTGAATTCGCGGCCGGCCTACTTCGATATCATCGTAAAATATGGTAAAGTTTGTATGTAGTGCTCGATTCCAAACCATTTCTAACAAAAATTATTTGATATTTAACTAATGGCTGCCCAAAAATCTTAACAAAATGAAGACAAACGCGTCGAATACATAACCTCTTCCTTTTTTGAAGTTGGCCAAAAGTATTAATTTATCTGTTATATTTTTCTTCAACCAGAGTTTACCTATTGCTGGACAAAGGTCTCTACCAAATACTACCTTTTTTTTGTTACTTTTCCGTGGCCTTAGTACGAGATTTTTAACGTTCTCGATCGCGTCAACTAAACATCAATTTGTATTGAAACTGATTAAGCGCCGTCTGGTGACAATAACGGAAAACCTTTTTTTTTTCTGTACATTTTGACATAAGCGAACGTTTACACGTTAACGCGATCGAATGCGTTAAAAAACTTACACTAAGCCCTCTGAATTTTGATTTAACATAACTTCACGCCTACTTCCTGAAAGGATAGACAGAATTGGTCTATTAGTACAGTTCGCATCACCGTTGTTTACCCCTCCGAAGTTAGGTTTTAGTGACGACCGCGCAGGTGCAATCGCGTAAACAAGTGTTACGTTACTAGAATATTTTTTTGTTTATACGTATTATATTATAAATAAGTAACAAAGTCTACCAGTAACAATAACAATATCAAAAAGTAACCCCACAAATACAGACACCACAAAAACACACAAAAAACAAATCAAATAGTAAGAAATAACCAAAATTAATAATTATAAAAAATAACAACGTGTAACACTTTTCGCATCAACAGTCGTATTGCATTGAGCGCGCGGGTCACACGTATGCATCGAACGTATACGAGTGAGTGAGATGCCATTACACCCGCCATTTTGCGCAAACACGCGCATGCGCGTCCTGCTCGCGCATGCGCTGTATTATGTTTTTGTCAAATTGACATTCTGCGCACTCGATTGCGACGTACTTCGGGGAGGTAAAGTTGCGTGACGGGAACTGTACCTTGTTGTTTTGACCAGCAAACAGTATAAAAATTAGTTAAATATCAATAAATTCATTCGAAAAAATAACTGAATGAATTATAAGCTCCATTCATTTTACATGTATTAAATTTCTTCTCATTAATTTCACCTCAAGTTCTATTAAAATTGATGATTTTCCCTGCATTAAATACCTAATAAATGTTATAACTGAAATATCTTTCTTCAAAATATAATTGTTCTATGTTTAGTCTTCAAAGCTATGTTATAGATATTAAAAAATCGTTTTAGTATAAAAAATATCGTTAATATAGGTTTTGACTCTTCAAACCTACAGCTGTCCTTATTATTCATAAAAAAAAATATTGCATTTATAGAAACGCTTTTAAAACCTGGGGGGCTACTCTCTAAGCCCGAAGTCCGTAGTTTCGGGCTTAGTTGCGGGCGTATTCTACTCTTTCATCTCCTACGGATTTACGATTAGTTCCGAACCCGAACTAAAAATGAATGACAACACGATTTGACAGTAACTGTCATTACGTTTTGTCATTTATTCTTAGTGGTTAGGTGATACGGAGTAGAATACGCCCGAAACTACGGACTTCGAGCTTAGAGAGTAAACCCCCCTGATATTATCCATTTCGTGTAAAATGAAATGACAATATATGAATAAAACATCATTTTAGTTAAATCACATTTATATGAATAAGAGGGTACAAAATAACGAATTTGCAGATTCAAAACCTTATCTTTTTTTACCATATTATTATTGGTTCCTTATTTTCAACGACAATCGAAAAACGATACTTTTACTTTTTTTTACTCTTTGGTTGTTGTGGAGCGAATGTTCTGAAGACTCGAGTCGGCTCAATGTTTTGCATTTTGACGTTCACTAGTATCTTGTAATCTCACAGTTTTTATTGTGGAGAATTTGTTTAGTGATTGTAAGTAAAAGTTAAATAATATTGATATGTTGGGGTAAATTAACCTTTCTTTTTAACAATTCAACCAACTCTGCGTTATTTTCCCAGAGAAAACTATGTATTAAGTATTTCCTTCAAATAATCCCTCTGATTTTTACACAGCGTTGGGTCGAGATTTTGGATTTCACAATATTACAATCCTATGTAACTTACAGTCAACTAAACAATTCTTCAATAAGCATTTATCAATCACGAGTGTTTTAGTTTTCGCACCAAAATTAGTGTAATTACATTTATTTAGTTTATAAACTTGAGACTTATAAATGTTCATCAAAGTATTACATCTTATTTTAATATTATTTGTATTTTTGTTGGCTACTTTGCTTATAAATTGTTTGCTATTAAGAAAACCATGGCAATTATTATTTTAATTTATCAACAACATCTTGAAAATAATTTAATCCAACTTGCCAAAATAATTTATAACCAAAGTAAGGTCAACTCATTATTTTTATTTTTTTCAGAGAGTTTAAAAAAGAAAATTGGAAGGAAATGAGACTTAAAAGAAATCATGAGAAATATTTATTCAAGATTTTTTTAATCATTCACGCCTCAACCATTTCTTCAGTTAGCGACTAGGCAGACTTATTCCTCAATAAAAAAAACTATTATAGAATATTTATTTTATGGCTTTTATGTAAAGAGGCTAATTTATTTTAACATTTTTATATTTAACTGAGACTGATTGATCATCTTTTGACAGCCTTAATGTATTAATTTATTTATTTTTCTCCATCAATGGATGCTATTTCAAAACAATAGTTTTCTGCTTAGTCGCTTTGCTCAAGAAACGGTCATATACACATTCCTACAAATAACGAATCGAGAGCTCAATAATTTAAAAATGTATCGATCTACGTACTTATTGAGATTAGAAATATGTAATAGGCCTCGTGTCTTATACTTTTAGCGTTATAAATGAGATTTTAAGAATAAATGTTACTAATAAAGCATTTAAAGTGAAGTGAAAAAAGCTTTCTGTAGCAATCAATTGCAATGCTAAAAGTATACCACAAAATTAACACTTTTATATGTATTTATTAATATAATGTGTTGCAATACTCAAATTATCTGTTCGCTTATATTATTTTTTATATATTATTATACAATTATTTTGAACACGAAACGTTAGGGTTAATCAAATTGTATCTGTAACTAACGGATTGTTTCGAGGGGGTTGAAAATTGAATGAGGAGGACAACTGACGGTTCAAATGTTTGTAAAATTAATTAGGTCCAGTTCTAGCAAAACTTGTGACCAGGTGTCAAACATGCGTTAGCAGCTGTCATTAGTTGTATGGTTTCAATAGCCAATCGCATCTTGCGTTTGATTTTTAGAAACCGTGTGTTAGCCAGTTACCGATCTATAGTCTTGCTTAACCTCTTGAATCGGAGAAATGGTCTACCTTTAGAACATAGCCTCTGTTGCAGACATCAGAAAGTATTTAAACTAAATTCTATCTTCTGGCTAGAGGATTCGCCCGCCTTGAAAGTCGGATTATTCCATCAATATAATCCCAAGTTGAAAAGTATGGTATTATATACCATGTAGGTATGTATGTATTATATACCATTTATATTGTATTGTGTGCCAAGTTTGATACGAATACGTTCAACCGTTATACGTGAAGAGGTAACGAACAGACAGACTCGAGTTAGTTTGACGGTTATAATATGGATGGATATTATATCAGGCTAAGCGCGACTCATAAAAATTTAGACCATGAGAATAAATTGTTGGGAAAGTTTGTGTGTCAGTTGTCCCGCCTCGCGGTGGTAAAGATATTGTTAACATAAAATTGCCTTGTACAAAGACTTAAGATTGTTTTAAGTGTTGCGTTTATATTAACTATATGACCTAGTGACTTGCTGAATAAAATTGTATTTGTAATTATTTGTTTTATTTCATAACTAATACAGGAATATGAGGAGGAGGTATTCAATTTTCTACCCAAAAATAAATAAAACAGCACTGCCGAGAAATACATATCAGAGTATTAGGGACTCATCACACTTATTTAGCTAATGCCCATAGAAAACAACGATTTTGTATGAAGATGCGTACGCATCCGTTCAGCTTTCCGCGTCTTATTCAGCTTTCGCGGCAAACAAGTTTAAAATGAGGCCAAATTTGTTATTGCGAGTGCTACAGATAGATTTCAGCGATGTCCCGCCGCGTCGAACGCGGCGGAACAGCGCTGTACACGTATGGTTTTCGAGTCTTTGTGTGACTGACAGTGGCATAGCCACCATTAGAGATTTTAATTTTGATAATATAAAAAAATTGCTATTCTGCTCGCGGCTTTTTTCTTTCTTACGCTGTACGCGGCTGTTAGAAGCAGAACCGTACAAGTGTGACTAAAATCGTCAGCGAAATGCGAATCGAGCTGAATAAGTGTGAGTAGTCCGTTATGCTTTGTTGGGTTCAGCTTCATCTGCGACGAAACGTCGGACGTTTAAAACGTGTCACCTGAGGGCTTAGCACGAATATATTTGACGTATAGTAACGTAACGTAAAATTTTACCATAGCTGCAATACTTGTTTCGCACATAATATTTATTTGAATTAGATACTATATTCATATTCTTGAATGATATAAATTGTGGATGTACCATAAAATTAAACCATATGGGGTGTTAGTTTTTCACATTCAAAATTCACTTACCTACGTTAACGATTCGCCGCTCGTGGAAATCACCCGTCTGATCCTGGAGTCACGTCCGCTGCCTGTTCCTACCGCTTACCGCTCGCCTGCGATGGACCTTCGTCGCCGCCGGACTTCCAGTGATCTCTGACCGCTATAGGGAACGAATATGCAGAAAATAGGTATAGCACAGAAGTGTCATTGTCGAGTATATTCGACTTATATTTTTCGAATTTGCAATGCTAAATGGTACAGTCTACTTCGTAGAATTTTTGGCCTGGCGTGGGAGGTGCGCCGATGCGTTTAAGCTCTGGCGTTCAAAAGGTTAACTTGACCCTTTCAACGCCACAGTCTGATTTATGTATCAAAACAATTTCGTGCCCGCGCCACCAGTCTGATATAAGAGACAAATAAATAATAATAAACATTTATTTTCAGAATCTCTTCCATAATTTGTTAGTAACAATGTAAACTTATAAACTAGTGTTAGTAGTATTTAATACCTATTTATTTATTGTAACATGCATGAGGCTCGCCGATCCTGGGGAATGTCTACTTGACTGCGTGCAGTCGTATCCACCGCATCAAGATCGTAGTCCCACCTTTCAATCAACGTTCAAAGGATCGCGAACACGGCGCAACAGAGATGCGCATCTCTTGCGCATAATGGCCGAATAACTATCGACGTTCGCATCGGCGAACATGCCGGACGCGCTACAAAAACGCGGCAGCCCCATCAACACCCGGAACGTGTTGTTATATTGTGTGCGCAGCAGGCCACTATATTCCCTCTGTGTAAAGTTCACCCACAGGCTGCACGTGTAAAAGGATTGGCAGTAGGCTTTGAAAAGAGTCACCTTAACCTGAGCCGTACAACGTGCAAACCTGTGGGCCAACATCCCACACCGAACAGCCAGCGACCTGCGCTCCCGCTCGACATCCACATTGTCTTTCAAATCATCTGAAACCCAATGACCCAAATATTTTAAATGTGCAACTCTTTTTAGAGATCTGTCACAAAGCATAACTGGTGGAATTGTGTTATAGCATTTACTGCCTGCTTTAAATACCATGAATTCGCTCTTTAGTGCATTATATTTGAGCCCATGGGTCTCAGCGTACGATTCACACACATTAATCAGTTTAATTAATGCCTTGATCGATGGGCTCAGCAGAACCATATCGTCTGCATAACTTATATTATTAATGCATATACCATCAATATGACAGCCGATTCCGGTTCTGCTAAGCTCATCGATCAGATTATTCATGTAAAGATTAAACAACGCGGGCGAAGACAGCCCCCCTGCCTCACCCCACACTCAAGCCTGTACTCAGCTGACAAGGAGTTTGCCCATCTGACACGGTTTTGTTGATTAGCGTACCAAAATTTGAATAAATTTATTACTTCCCGTGGCACATCCGTCTCATGCTGCAGCTTACCCCATAGCACTTTATATGGTACAAGGTCAAAAGCTTTTGACAGATCTAGGTAACACGCAAATATTGGCGTCTTTCTTGCTGTATAGTACTGCACAGTCTGCTTAAGGCTAAGGATAGCACTATCCGTAGATAAACCGGGCCGGAACCCGAATTGAGCATCGTTTATTTTTAGATGTTTATCAAGCTGGCATACAAGCAGACTGTCCAGTACCTTAGCCATTATCGTCGCTAAAGAAATAGGTCTATAGTTTGACAACACAGACGAATCACCCGTTTTATTTTTAATTATCGGTACAACAGTCGTACGCATCAATTTTTCAGGTAAATAAGAATGACCTAGACATAAATTTAAAAACATACATAAAACGCGTGGCAAGTGGATCCCAGCATGCTGCAGGTGCTCGATGCTGAGTCCGTCATTCCCGGGCGATTTTCCTCTAACCATGTTCTTAATTGTAGTAGCAATCTGTTTCGCAGTAAACGTGACGTTTCGCGCGGAGCAGGCGGTCTCAGCATCGGGCACAGGCAACTGCGGCTCATTGTTTAGGGGTGATTGTACTCTGAAATGCTGCCGAAACAGATTCGCAATACAACCCTGTTCATGTACACCTTCAACGCTCACGGGAAGGCTCGGCTTATGATTTAATTTGTTTGTTGATTTCCAGAATTTACAAAAATCTTTGTTTGAGTGGTGTTTAGCAATTATATACATTTTAATTTGGTTTTGATTTGCTTGACACCATTTTAATTTACTTTGAATTGTTTTCTGGATTCGCTCATATCGTTAAAACCGGACCAGAACTGGGCTTACCAAACATTAACCAAAGCTTATAATAAAGCCGCGCCCTCTCGTGAGAGTCGCGAACATACTTATTCCAGCCAGTAACATGCCTACGCTTCGTTACATTTTTATGATAATAACTGGATTCAGCAGCGTTCACAAGAATACGTTCAATGCTATTGTACATTTCATCCATCTTAGTTAAGTGGCAAGAATCACTACACATCTTGTCTGCACACTGATTAAATTCACTTGGAAAATCAATTTGTTTTAATTCCAAATGACAATAATCTTTTCTAATATTTTGCTATTTGATCAGCATCACGCTCACCCCAGATAACTTTATTTACATGTGCGAACGGCTTCGTCACCATAGTGTGCATTTTGATGTTATTAAACTTACATTCTAACATAACAGGTAAGTGGTCCGACCAGTATGCGTCATACAATACCGACACATTGAGAATAGCGGGCAGCGCGGCATCCGTCACTACGCAGTGATCGAGCCAGCGCAGGCACCCGGTGCGTCGCTTACATATATATAGGTGTCCGACGGAAGTGTATTCATATCAACGCACGACCATATATGTTCCGCACAAAACGAAACCGAAAGTAACTCATTAGCAAACAGTTCACCCGGGTGTGCGTTAAAGTCACCAAGAATAAAAACTGACTCGACACTACTATTTTCAATTACCGCGTTAATCTCGCTTAAGCACTCTGTGAATTCTAAAAAATTCTCACTACAGTCAGTAGGCATGTATACTGAGAACTTATATTTTCTGTAATATTTCATAAGTATCGCTGTTGGTTTTCTGAATAAAGTAAAATAAATAAACACCACGAATGACCGATCACTGAGCGTTACTTTAACAGCTGCAAGACGCACACTACTGCAGCTGATCACTGTTACAGCAGGGAACGCACTTTTTCGCCAGAGGAGGGCAACTCCTCCGTGTGGTCGCCCCCGCAGCACTCCAACCGAGGTATCCACTGCCGAAGTGCCCGTGCAGGCAAAGTTGTCATCTACATATAGTACCCAGAAAAGACAGATCGTGTGGCAGCAGCCATGTCTCCTGCAGCGCTATCAAATCGACTTCTCGACAAAGTTGTCGTATACAGTCCACTGACCTGACAACATTTTTACAGTTAAAAGAAACTATTTTGGTTGTCGTCATGTTGAGTTTTTAGTAATTAACTCGCTAACCCGTAAGTCAATTTTATTTCTAAATTCAACAAAACGTCGGTACGCAATTCCAATAGGCCAAAAGTCGGCATTCATAAATAAATCTAACTTTTCTTTAGGCACAAAATTTTTGAAGGAATTATATTCTTTTTCCAATCTCATATTCATCTTTTCAACAGTGACATTTAAGTTCGACTTACTTGTTACATAATTAGTGATGTCACACACGGACACATCCTTCGCCACGTTATAAATATAAATTGGTACCTTTATTTCAGCCGCCTTGAAGTTCATACTTATGTCAGCCACAGCTTTCCCCCTGTTTCCCGCAAAACGGTTTCTATGTCTTCGCCTTTGGACCATAATCCATTCTTCATTTTGTTTCTCACACTTCCATTCACCATATTTCACTATGTCCGCCATCGTGTTGTTAACGTTAATCGTTGCAGGTTTACCGAGCGCGTTATCCGTGTGTCTCGAATTACCGCTCGTCGAGCGCGTGAGCTCGGAGGCAACGCCTTTCGAGTGAGCGGGATTATGACACCTGTCGTGTTTAGAGTAAGGCTGAGATTCAATAGTTGTTGGGTTGTCTACACTCGTTTGAATAGCCAGCGACCGTTGCGTGTTTATTGGTTTTGAAACAGAACTACCCTCAGGTGGAACACAATTTCACAATATACTGTTTCTGGAGAAGATAATAAATGACTCTTATTGCTCACTCCTATGAGTCATCATCACCCATGTGAGTTCCCAGAGGATCCTCAGCACTTGCAAAACTCTCCATTCGACACGCTCCACGTCGAGTGTTTACATGAGATTCATACATGTTGATTGGGGAATTATGCTTCAACACTTCTAACTCACATTTTAAGATATCTAACTGTTCAGTAGTAACAAACTGTTCCTTGATGCGGCTGATATCTTGCTGTAAAACCAGTAGATCTTTCAATATCTTCGTTACATCCACATGATCGAAGAGAATTGAGGGTAACTTTTGAAGCTCACGAGCGACGAAGATAGGAATTTCCTCAGGATCCGTTTCTTTGAGAGTACAAATAATATCCTCAATATTTCTGAGCGTTTTTCCGTCTCTCTTTCTGGTTTTCTTCTGCTTTTTTATTGTTGGTATGGATTCAAAAAGCAGATTCTTAGCTACCACTATATCCTCTTCAGAGAATGCAGAGACGCAAATTCGACTGATACTTTCTTCGTCCATCACATCTAGTTTATTGTTTACAAACGCTAGCACTTCTTTAATCACGATATTACACTTAGGACATTTCACACGATTGGAAGCCATATTCGCTTAGGTACGGTGCGCGCGACCGTATCTACGCTCGGCGCGTACGCGACCCTGAATGGGTTAAATCCATCTACACTAATATTATAAAGAGGAAAGATTTGTTTGTTTGTTTGTTTAAATTGAATAGGCTCCGAAACTACTGGACCGATTTGAAAAATTCTTTTAGCATTGGATAGCTACATTATCAGGGAGTAACATAGGCTATATATTATCCCCGTACTCCCACGGGAACGGGAACTACGGCGGGTGAAACCGCGTGACGTCCATTAGTTGATATATAAAAAACCCAAGATGCACAGTCTCTAACATGCAACACTCGAAACTGTCGTCAAAAACTGACATGTATCAAGTGACATGTGCGAGTTGTGTATAGTTTTACTATAAACAATTTTTTTGCAAATTCAACCTTACACGAATCACTTAAAGTTGTTTTTACAAAGCAGTGCAGTATGGCGAGCGATGCGAGACTGTTTGAAACTAGCGCACATTTTAAATAGTGCGCTTGTTTTATGCGGACGTTTTTGAGATGCTGAGTGTGTATCTTGGGTTTTTATATATCAATGGTTAAATCTTTATGTGAACATACGCAGTTAACGATATAAGTGTTAGTTTTCCAGACAGTTCATACATTTAAGATAGTAAAATCTCTCTATTTCTGTGTGAACGGGCAAAAGAGAACCTATCCTATTCGAGAATCCGGAATCCGATAAAATCCCGCAGTTTTGATGATGCTCGCCCCTGAAAATAGTCCTGCCGGCCCATGAAGATGAGGGATGCAAATAATCTATCCTATACCCAGCAGTGGGCGAGGTGATTCGGGACTGAAACTACGAAGGATGAAGTACAATACAAACAAACATCTCATTCAAATGTTTCTTTATTCAGATATATTTACATAAAATAATTAAGTATTGAGATAATTCACATAATGCAATTTAATATTAGACAATAATTTAGATTTACAATGAAATAATAACATAGTTTACAGAACAGTAGCTGGATACAAGATGGCTAATTATTTCATTAAAACATGGGTTATTGAAAGCATTGCCTAGTGGATTAGTGGTCTAAATGCTTGGGTAGAGTAGAGAATCACTGTGATTTACGTGTAGGTATGTGGAATATTTTATTTTATATAATTGTCTAGTCCATGGCACCTATACACAAGCATATTTCAGATGTTAATTCGAATTACTTTCCTGAGCATCATGTACTTGGCATTTGTACATTTTTTAACTTTTGTCCAAAAATTCCTTATAATTGGTTGCTGATATGTTTCCCCAGGTCCATGATGACCAGAAAAGTTGTGAGAATCGTAAATAAAGTTGAGAACTAAGTGCCAAAACAAGTAATGAGAAGCTGAAAATAATTAGCTCTTACATCACAACAGTAAAAGTGAAAAAAAAAATACAATTTCGAATAATACAAGCGTACTTTTTAATATAAAATGCATTTTAAATATCAATTTTAGCAAAATCTACGTTCCTAAACCCGTTGCGTATTGTTTTGGGGATTTTATTAAATACAATTTTTATATAATCTTATCCTAGCGTATTTCTCGATCAACAAATTTATTGAGATATACAATTTATTAGGTTATACAACGCCAATTATTACTTTACGTATTCTCGATAATAATTTTATTAATATCAATTGACAAAGGTAAATGCTGTGTAGTGATGTGTCGAGTCACTTATCGATAGTTATTACAATACCTAGCGAATTATCGAAACTACCGATATGAGATTGGTTCGGTGTTTAAAATCAACGGAATGTTGGTTAATACTTAGGACTTGAGATTGCTGCTTATTTCTTTCACGAAGACATGATTCAGAATCTCGAGAAAACTAAAATTGATTTGAGGATTTGTCTTACAACAATGCCTTCATTTCGTAAAGAAATAATCAACAATCTTCGTTACATTTTCGAAAAACGGTTTACAAATAAGCGGACATTACACAAAATTTGTTCATAATACGTTTACATTAATATACACAATTATATAAAAAAGCAATATACATTCAGTTCTTTCTGGTGCATATTAGTTTTAAAACTAGAATTTTTCAAATAAAACGTATCATAATATTGATATAGTGGACAACACTATTCATATCAAAACGTGGTAATACTAATTTTGTTGGCATAAGTTCTCGAATTCAAAAACAATATCGCAGTATGACATTTTAGTGATTTTGAATGCAAGAATTTATTTTTGAGATAATTTTGAATTAATATAAAATATACTCCTTTTCATCAGTTGACAATTACACAATTTTGTAGAATATTCATCGTTTTCTCATTTTTAAATACTTTTCAGATACTTTCGAGTGTTTTTAAAAGCCGCAATTTCTTTGAATTACCTCTTTTATAACAATTATAACTGATTTCGGCGGTATAATTCAATTTAAATATATTTCGATACAAAGATCTTTGGATAACACATATTTCATCGATGTTTATATAAAAAAAATACAAAAGAGAGTAATAATTATGTGTACAACTGAAGATAGAGGACGCCAGATAAGTAAGGTTCTTTTTTAATAATTTTGTTCAAAAGCGTTTACTTAACTTACATACATACAACCAAACATATTTTTATCGAGATTCTTTTAGCTTCATAATATTTTTTGGATACACAATACCTCACTTCTCAGGCAGCCCATGGACACAAAAAAATACAAAAACTAACCTATAAAAATCTCATTTGTCTAAGTCCAACTAGTTTAATCTTAATTTACAATGAAGACGAATCATAGTCGCGATAATACATTACGGTCGTAAATAAACAAAAAAAGAGACTAGATTGTTAAAAAATTAACAATTATTACAAAAAAAAAAAATTGCTTACTGTTAAGGGTGAATAATCACAAAATAATTATGAGATTTGTTACAAAATATTGGGTCCTAGCCCGAAACGTATCGAAATGTCGGTAGACAAAAGTTACTGTGGACTTAAGTGTACCTACAATTGACAGTTTTAACCACCAGTTAATATAACGACCCAATATATCTGAAACATGTATTTTTAATGGCTTTTAACCAGCGCATTAATTCACGTAACTTTTACAGCTACGTTCATCTATCGACATTTCTGAACGCGGTACAATTAATGAACTTCATTTTACACACAAAGCATTAAAATAAAGCGATATTTTCACGTTTATAAATAATTAACTTAAACATTAAATGTGACGATTATTTTGGTAATATACTTTATAACTTCATTAAAAATGGAAATAATCACATTATTTTATTAATATACAAACCTTATGTATATAGTATACATGTCTAGCGAAAAGGTTAAAAATAATATTTTATTATTATAATTATATCGATATCAATAAATATCCTACTGTGCATATAATTTTCATACCTCATCACATCGATAAATTGTGACGGTTTATCGATATTTAATATACCACATTAACTGACACATTAGGATACTTCTTGAATTTATCGACAGTCGATATAATAAGCGATTAAACGACGAATAATCGATATTATTTTACATATCGATACCGATACGAACAGGTAACGAAATCTAGTGATTCTGCTATTTTGTTCCGCTGCGGAATTATCTACTACCTACCTATACAGGAATGGCAGTGTTTATTTAGTTAAGTATTTTATTGTGAATATTATTAAAAAGTGCCTGTACATTCAGCCGAGATGGCTGAGATAAAATGTTTTTTAGCTTGCTGTCGGAAATTTATTTATTTATTTAAACTTTATGCACAATTGTGGTACATAGGCGGAAATCATTTGAAATAAAAAGAATTATTACTTCAAGCACATAAATGTACATGGGATATAGATTCATGGCAAGACTCAACGATTTTTGTAGTTAGAGCTAGCATAATCAGCCTTTAATGTTCCCATTGCTGGGATTGATGACGACATTGAGCGTGCCCGGAGGGCCTTGTCGGTTCCGGTTAGAGCGAAAAAGCTAGCGCGCAGGTTTGCTCGCTGTTCAGTAAAGATTAAAATTACTCTTTTCAGAACGTACTGCACTGCGTTTTACACGAGCAGCCTGTGGCTCAGATATACTCAAAAATCGTACAGTACCCTCCGCGTGCAATACAACAACGCGTTCAGGGTGCTGTTGAGGCTGCCCCGCTACTGCAGCACATCGGGAATGTTCGCGGACGCACATGTGGATTGTTTCTTTGTAATAATGCGTAAGCGCCGTCCCTGGCGCGTGGAGTGTGGGGCAGCAATAACAGTATCCTGTCTCTGATTTCCAGCAGGCTGGACTGTCCGTACATGAATCGCTGTTGCGCCATTTCCCATGGAATGGTGCAGCCGCGGTGAAGTGTCGGCCAGTGCTGCCGCTGTATTTTGTGTTGTATATGTTTGTTGTTATTGTGTGTGTTGTGTACTTTGTTTTAAATAGAATAATCTTAATTACTAACATAGGATAAGTTTGTTACTAACAAATGAGTCATAGTTATTTGATAAATAAATAAATTGAATTGAATTGATCACTTACTAGATTATTGGCCCATAATCTAATATATAAAAATCTCGTATCACGGTGTTTGTTACCGAAGTCCTCCGAAACAGCTTGACTGATTTTATATTAGGTAGGTCTGAGAATAGTTCGTGGGCAATTTTTTTTAATTTTAAATGGCAGAACGTATTATAGTCAGCTAGTTTACTATATTTTGTGAGTTTTTATTTGAAGTAAATGTGGTGTCATCAAGAGTGAATAGGTTACTTCTAGACAAGCGTGCTCCATCGTCGACCTCGTCACCGCTTTCTATCAGGTGAGATTGTGGTCTAACGCGAACCTACCAATACTAAAAAGACACTTTCAAACAATATTCACAATATCGAAAACATTTGGCTTTAAAGATTCATAACGGACCATAATTAATTTTAATTATTTTGTTAGGGACATCACATAGTATAAAATTGTTCATGTTTTTTTTATTGTTATTATTTATTATAAATTCATTATAACTTATAAACCTTTCTGGTTTTATTTCGGCGGTCTATTACGTCATCGAAATGGCGCAAGGAGTATTAAAAATAAAAGCAATTAAATACATTTTGGTTAATAAAATCCTACATCTATTTTATTTATATTATTAAATACCGGATAGTGGATCGTAGTTTATTTATTGGATGCTGAAAAATAAATTTGTTTTTTTATATGTTGCAACATTTTCGTATAAATTATAATGTATATATATAGGATTAATTTTTACAATTTTCTCTTCTAAGTAGAGGCAGTATGACTGTCGGTACTTTTCCACATATTACACCAGTTAATTTCCTGTTTTTATTTAGTTAGTCAAAAAAGTAATACATTTTTCATTGATTTGAACATAATATTCGACACATTCTTAATGAAATTTCGCTATTTGTGTTGCTTGAGTCTTTAATACTAAAAACACCCATTTTGCAAAATGGATGTAAATTTTTCATCAAATAAACTACATCCACTAACGCGCATCGCCTTACATACGCAGATATAAAATGCGTAGTGTTAAAAGGAATCTAATTGACCTACAAGCCACATTGGGTTCTATATACCTAGAACTGGGCACACACTGACCATATTAGCTAAGAAAATAAGGTTTTAGAACCATTTTTATATAGATAGTTAGAAAAAGATTTAATAAATTAAATAGTCATAAGAATTGAATTGCCAAATTTTCGTAAGAATTATAGTATAAACATTTTAAATTAAATATTTTTTTGAAAAACATTACTCTCCTCCTGTGACAGTCGGGAAAAGAAGACAAAAGAAGAATTTTTAGTCACACACGAGTGGCAACGAAGTCAAGATTATTCTTATTTACAATTTCGTAGCAATTTTTTTACCACAAAACAATTAACCTAAAAATAAACATGTCAATAAATAATATCATACGTAATATTCTTCGAAAACTCGAACTAAGGAAAGTTCCTAGATTTTCTCCTACGCCTAATATTCAGTCAGTGTGTACAAAGCTTATTAATTACTATTTAAATTTGTTATTATCGTTTAATGGAAGGTTTAGTATTATGTGTCATGCAAAAAACCATTACATTTAATTATTATTTTGTTTCTGATAAATAATTTAATAACATTGCAAAATAAATCTTCCATATAATTCTTTTAGGAACCAAATATATTGATAATTTATTTATTTCATAACTGCGCTTATGTTTATGATAGATATAAATAACTGTTTCTTTAGGGATGATTTATTTATTAGTAAATAAGTGGATACAATTGCGTATCCTCTTAGCATTTAACAGCCGCGATGGTTACGTAAGTAAGTACTTCTGGGCATCATTCTAATTTGACTTTTATTTTTATTAAAATACGAGCTATTTTATCATAACTAACACGAGAATCGCGAACAAATCCCTGTTTAAAGACTCTCAAAACACATTCCTTTATTATATCTATCATAAACAAAAGCGTCCACATAATATACTTAAAGCATCGGCTGCTGCGCAACAATGAACTCTGTGTTAGCGACGTACGGTGTACAATCGTCCGCGCCTGTCCCGGTCGCAAATGATAAATACTTAACAAAAGCAAGCGTAGAAACGGGACATGTCTAGTGTCCACGAGGAGTTCAGTTGGCTTCTGTAAAAAAGCAAAACTTCTTCATGAGAATCGTTGCTGACATCACGGTACTTATATGATCATTTTAGAAGGAACTAGTTGACCCGCGCAACTTCACCTGCGTCACATATATTATTACTGCTCCGCTCCTATTGGTCTTAGCGTGATGATAAATAGCCTATAGCCTTCCTCGATAAATGGGCTACCTAACACTGAAAGAATTTTTCAAATCGGACCAGCTCCTGAGATTAGCGCGCTCAAGCAAACAAACAAACTCTTCAGCTTTATCTACACTAATATTATAAAGAGGAAAGATTTGTTTGTTTGTTTGAAATGAATAGGCTCTGAAACAACTGGACCGATTTGAAAAATTCTTTTAGCATTGGATAGCTACATTATCAGGGAGTAACATAGGATATATATTATCCCCGTACTCCCACGGGAAGGGGAACTACGCGGGTGAAACCGCGTGACGTCCACTAGTATATTAGTATAGATTTGACAAGTGTAATACATCTAACCATGAACAGCCAAACGCACAAATGTGTCTGTCATTTCTCAACTTAATATTAAGACCCAATTGTCTACAGTTTGCTTACAGCGTTTTTTGACCTATTTTGGCCACATAATGCGAAAGGGAGATAGCAACCTTGAAAAGCTGGTAATTGTTAGCAACACCGAAGGAAAGAGAGCAAGAGGCCGGTCGCACGGTGGTCTGACCAAGTGAAAAAACACCGGTAGCACTCCGGGAGTGCCGGCAGAAGTGAAAACTTTAGTATTAACGTTGTGTTTAATTATAAGTACAAAAATACTATCATTTATGAGGTAGAATACAATGTTTATTTATTGCGCTATCGTACACAAATATGACAATTTACATGTTATTATTCATAATATTATATCGTTATTTATTTATATATTACATTAATTTTTATCTCTTATAAAAATCAACTTTCATCCATAATTTCGTAATTCCGTAATTTCGTATCCTTGGATACGCGTGGCACGCTGTACATAAACACAGACGGACATTCGCGCAAGCGCCCTGTGCCGCCTAAGCGGAGCAGCACACTCAGGCACGGTAGAAAGAGTGGGAGATACTAGTTCCTCTCCCTTCCCCTCGATCTTACGCTTTTTCGATCAGCATCACGTGACCCTGACGCGAGTCCGTCTTACGCTTTTTCGATCAGCATCACGTGACCCTGACGCGAGTCCGTCTTACGCTTTTTCGATCAGCATCACGTGACCCTGACGCGAGTCCGTCTTACGCTTTTTCGATCAGCATCACGTGACCCTGACGCGAGTCCGTCTTACGCTTTTTCGATCAGGTCACGTGTCCTGACGCGAGTTTAAGATTTTATACCCATTACAGAAAAAGTGCTCAACGCCGCTAAAGAAGTTTTCACTTCAAAAAGCTAATAACAAATTCCAGCAGATGGTGATGGTAACCTTGAACCGGAATCGATGGAGACAGTGGATTGTCGGCTTAATGAGGTCCAGTGACTACGATCTTCAGTAATGAGGGACCGACTAAAGAAGATCTAACCAAAACCAATATCGAAAGTTTGCGGACGTCATTTGCGAGCGAATCCATGAACTTGCTTATGGGAAGCCGGTTTTAATAGGGAAATACGGATTTATGTTATTAGTATCATACGGATTTCCTCATTGAGGCGTAAAAGTCTAAACTTCTTCATGATATACCGGTTTGATTATATTTAAATCCTGTTCAAACTACGCCGGCCGCGCGAAATGCGATAAGAAACGTCTGGGGGCTGCGGTATCTTGGACTATCCTTACTTAATATTATAAATGTGGAAGTAACTCTGTCTGTGTTTCTGACTGTCGCGCTTTCACGCCAAAACGAATGAACCGATTTAAATGAAATTTGGTACACAGATAGTCTAGAGCCTGAGAAAGGACGTAGGCTACTTTTTATCCCGGGAGTATGTTTCCTAGGGACCACGTGGGCGAAGCCACTGGCAGAAGCTAATAATGTATAAATGGATTGCTAACCAATCGTGTTAACCAGCTATTGGGTCGTGGAGGTCAAATAGGCAGTTACTCCAGATATAATAATAGCATTTGGCTGTACGTTGGCGCGGCTTTCCACCGCGGTGGACCTTAGACCTGGCTCGGGTCAAGAGTAGACGAAGGATGCGAGACGCACAGGAGCAGTTATTGTGAGGAAACGCGCGGAGAGGCCACAGCGGCCTCTCCGCGCGTAGTGCAGTGGACATCTGCAGGCTGATATGATGATGATTCGGCTGTATCCAGTTAGATTTGTAACCGCCCTCAACATACTTTGGAAAAGGCTAGGTAGGCTGATATGTTGGTTATTGCTTACCATCAAGGATCCATAGGATGCGGCGGCGAGGCTCCGCAGCTGCTGTCCTCGGAGTGCAGTCCGTCTCCCATGTCTGTGCCCACCTGCCCCGGGACATACTGTGTTATGGTCAGTATAAGACGGAAAATAAAATAAAAAGAACTAAATAACACATGGGTAAACAGAAGTAGGTCAAAATGAAATAGTAACGACGTACAACAACATGAATCAGATTAAGAAAACAAATGTTGGCTTTTTGCGCAGACTCATATTCGTCACGCCTTTAGGTAGGAGTGGACATCGCTTCAAATCCTACTCTTTGATTAATGAATTATATTTTTCTTTTCTACTGGCGCTTTTAAAATGTACGTCCTTCTACATTGTTGTCACATATGTATGTATACTATTTAGTAAGCATGGCCGGTGTTGAATCATGGCAGGTCTATGAATAACCCACTGCTTAGACTTATTGACTAGCCTCAATTGAATGGCAAGTGTGAATAATGTCGGGTCTAGTAGCAGGCGACTCAGTAGCGAGATGTGTGCACACAAGCACCAGCTTAGCTTAGTTCTGTACCTTGAGCACGTCGTGCAGCGAGCTCATGCTGCCCAGGCTGAGCGGCGTGATGGAGCGCTCCAGCAGCAGCGAGCCGCTGCCCTGCGAGCCGCCCCCTATGGAGCGGTCCATGGGGCGGTGCGACAGGGGCGGCGAGGGGGGCGCAGTAGTGAGATGTGTGCACACAAGCACCAGCTTAGCTTAGTTCTGTACCTTGAGCACGTCGTGCAGCGAGCTCATGCTGCCCAGGCTGAGCGGCGTGATGGAGCGCTCCAGCAGCAGCGAGCCGCTGCCCTGCGAGCCGCCCCCTATGGAGCGGTCCATGGGGCGGTGCGACAGGGGCGGCGAGGGGGGCGCAGTAGTGAGATGTGTGCACACAAGCACCAGCTTAGCTTAGTTCTGTACCTTGAGCACGTCGTGCAGCGAGCTCATGCTGCCCAGGCTGAGCGGCGTGATGGAGCGCTCCAGCAGCAGCGAGCCGCTGCCCTGCGAGCCGCCCCCTATGGAGCGGTCCATGGGGCGGTGCGACAGGGGCGGCGAGGGGGGCGCAGTAGTGAGATGTGTGCACACAAGCACCAGCTTAGCTTAGTTCTGTACCTTGAGCACGTCGTGCAGCGAGCTCATGCTGCCCAGGCTGAGCGGCGTGATGGAGCGCTCCAGCAGCAGCGAGCCGCTGCCCTGCGAGCCGCCCCCTATGGAGCGGTCCATGGGGCGGTGCGACAGGGGCGGCGAGGGGGGCGCAGTAGTGAGATGTGTGCACACAAGCACCAGCTTAGCTTAGTTCTGTACCTTGAGCACGTCGTGCAGCGAGCTCATGCTGCCCAGGCTGAGCGGCGTGATGGAGCGCTCCAGCAGCAGCGAGCCGCTGCCCTGCGAGCCGCCCCCTATGGAGCGGTCCATGGGGCGGTGCGACAGGGGCGGCGAGGGGGGCGCAGTAGTGAGATGTGTGCACACAAGCACCAGCTTAGCTTAGTTCTGTACCTTGAGCACGTCGTGCAGCGAGCTCATGCTGCCCAGGCTGAGCGGCGTGATGGAGCGCTCCAGCAGCAGCGAGCCGCTGCCCTGCGAGCCGCCCCCTATGGAGCGGTCCATGGGGCGGTGCGACAGGGGCGGCGAGGGGGGCGCAGTAGTGAGATGTGTGCACACAAGCACCAGCTTAGCTTAGTTCTGTACCTTGAGCACGTCGTGCAGCGAGCTCATGCTGCCCAGGCTGAGCGGCGTGATGGAGCGCTCCAGCAGCAGCGAGCCGCTGCCCTGCGAGCCGCCCCCTATGGAGCGGTCCATGGGGCGGTGCGACAGGGGCGGCGAGGGGGGCGCAGTAGTGAGATGTGTGCACACAAGCACCAGCTTAGCTTAGTTCTGTACCTTGAGCACGTCGTGCAGCGAGCTCATGCTGCCCAGGCTGAGCGGCGTGATGGAGCGCTCCAGCAGCAGCGAGCCGCTGCCCTGCGAGCCGCCCCCTATGGAGCGGTCCATGGGGCGGTGCGACAGGGGCGGCGAGGGGGGCGCCTCGCCCGGGGCGTCGCGACGCGCGCCGCTGCGCCACGAACCTAGGGTTGGTAATGTTACAAGTGTGTCTTAATTCATCTAATTTTATAACCAAAAAACCTAAAAAAAGAGATTGTACTGATTGTGCCAGTAAAAGCAATCGTTGTTCATATTAATGTCTTCAAGCTTTGCATTGCATTCCTATACACCTTGTATATTTGTAAAAGGTAATCTCTGAAGATGTCTCCCTACTTCTTTTACTGACATACAAAAACACATCTATTTGATTAGAGTTTTTCAATAAGAGACCAAGTTGGGATTTATAACCAATTACAGCAATATAGATTGACATTTCAATCTGTATACCATATCGCCCCTGATAACAAATCAAAGTCATAGTACAGTTTGCGTCATGCTTGTTTACCTCCCCGAAGTACGTCGCAATTGATTGCGCAGGATGTCAATTTGGCAAAAAACATAGGACAGCGTGTGCGCGCGGCCCAAGATAGCGCGTGTAATGGCGTCTCATTCGCTCGTATACGTTCGATGTATAATTGTGTCCCGCTTGCTCAATGCGATACGACTGTTGATGCGATAAGTGTTACATGTTGTTATTGTTTTTAACTATTCATTTTTAATTATGATTTATGTTCTTGTGGTGTATGTGTTTTTTGTGTTACTTTTTATATTCTTATTGTTACTGGTTATCTATGTTACTTATTTATAATATAATACGTATAAACAAAAAAAATATTCTAGAAACGTAACACTTTTTACGCGATTGCACCTGCGCGGTCGTCACTAAAACCTAACTTCGGAGAAGTAAACAAGCGTGACGCGAACTGTACGATACTTAATTTAAAAACATCGAGATCAAACAAAAATTACCATTATAGGATCCGGTACCATGTGATATCGTTAAAGGTGACGTCCGTTTACTGCTTTCTCGACTGCTGTACATCTGAAAACATATAAACCACAGACATTCAGTCAATCGTAAAAAACAACGAATTAGTAGTTAGAAATAATACATCCACTGAGTTCTTCACAACACATAATTTAATTTTATGTGTTAACATGGCTGTTTATGTTTTGCTGTCAGTAACCAAAATCCTTTGTTTTCTTTGTCTTTTTAGCCTACGCTGTTTGTCCGTCCGTCTGTTTGTCAGCAGGCTTTATCTCAAGAACCGTCACAGTTAAAATTTTCACAGATTATGTATTTCAATAGGCTAGTTTCCATCATCAATAAATACTGAAATGAAAATCAATAAAATGTCCTAGAACCAAAAATTCGAAGACATGTGACATTCACCAACCCGCATTGGGCCCGCGTGGTGGATACGGCCCATTCCCTCTCCTAGAGAGGAGGCCTGAGTCCCAAAAGTGGGAACATTATAAGGCCGACTATGCTATGCACCATCAATAATTCAATCAATTTATTGATGGTCCGTCAGAGTATTGAAAAATAATGGACACGTATTTTTTGTTTTTGTAAATCAATGAATATTGACAAAGATAAAACGCATCAAAACTCAGGAGAGGGGGCTGGTGACGTCACGTCGCTAGTAAAATTGTACTATCGTAGTGACGTCACGCGAGTTTTCAACGTACTGTATCTTCGTCATTTTTTGTTTAAGTGAAAAAAGAAAAAATACGGGTGCAATATTTTTTGGAAATCTATCTGACGGACTAATTCGTTTTTTTTTTTTTCAGTAAAATACCCTATTGCCGCTATAAAAAAAAAATATAAAAAATTAAGGTTTATGGGATGATACCCTTCGTGTACGAGTCTGACTCGCATTTGTGCGGTGTTTTTAAATAGTGTGATTGGTTTCGGTGGTTCTGTTCAAATGAAATAAATGATTGACCGTGGGATGTTCGTCGGCAGTCTCCACCGTGGTGGGCAGGTCCAGCAGGCGCTGCGAGCGGATGCCGTCGCCGGGCCCCATGTGCGACAGGTGCGCGAAGTTACTCGGCGCGGAGATCAGCCGCGAGCGCCGCTCGGACCTGTAGCCAAAACATTTCATATTTTACTTATCATTATTTATGAAAATAACCCTGCTTCTTATCTCATGTTAAACTTCTGATTGGCTTTCGGAAATCACAACAAAAATCAAATCACTTAACCTGAAACTTGACAGTAGATTGAATAGAACAGAATATGCAGGTTTGTATTTTTAACCGACTTCCAAAAAAGGAGGAGGTTCTCAATTCGATGGGATTTTTTTTTATGTATGTACACCGATTACTCCGAGGTTTCTGATTCGATTTCTGTGATTCTTTTTTAGTTCGATGCAGTATACTTGCCATTTGGTCCCATAAAAATTTCATTCAGTTTGTTTCAGCAGTTTTTATTTTTACAGCATTTTTGCTTATTTTTCAATTTCTGCGTTGACGAAGACATCGTCCAAGTATCAACACTTAAAAGTGAAAAGTAAAAGACTTTTTACAAAAAATATAAACGACTTCCAAAATAACCTTAAGTTCGGGAGACGGTGTTCTTGGTTTTGTTTCTTTGTTTTTTAACACCGACTTCCGAAATTAAAGTTATTTTATTCTTTGTAATGTTTTGTTTGGAAGTCGGTTATATTTTTTTGTAAAAAGTTTTTTACTTTTCACTTTTAAGTGTTGATACTTGGAAATAAGATAAAGTCTTAAGCTATGAGAACGAACGAGTAAACCGCGAACCTACCGCAACGCACGGAGAGGCTACGCACATGTGTGAGGCTGAGACTTCGCCTTGCATGAAAATGTATGGGATTGTCTCCACTGCAGCCCACGGACACGCTACGCATCAAGTGACGTCATTGGCACACGCGTGGCTTGCTCGAATATGGCGCCCACATATCTTGACTATGTAAAAACCATATTCTTGCAAAAAAAAAACGTGCGTAGCCTCTCCGTGTGCCGCGGTGGGCCACGCTACAGTTGTACGTAGTCGTGGGCGTGTAGCGTGTACTGCAGTGGACACGTAGACCCGCGTTGTCAAACAAATAAACCCACTGTTATATAGCGTGCACTGCGGTGGGCTCTCATCTGTACTCGTTTGGGCACGTTACAAAAGTAAGCAGCCGCATGTCAAACGAAAAATGAGCAAAAGAACTACCGGATGGGTATCCTACATCCCTGTCGACATCGCGGCATGGCGATGATGGCGAGACGAGCTCGATTCCTACCGAAAAGACTGACCCAAACTAGAAAAAAAACAGAGTTGTATGGAAAAGGAAAAGAGGGAGGACTTTGCCCAACAGTGGGGCAAAATAAGACTAGATAGATAGTCCATCCAAAGGTCAGGTTATTAGACAAGATTTATTATTTAGAATGGATTTAGGGTGTGCGCTATGATGGCTTGGATTGGATGTTCCGAAAACTATTCATCATACTTACAATCTATTATGTGCTTCGATCGCTTGATGTGATTGTTCCCGCACTGAAAACCTTCTCTTATTGCCCCATAGTGATGTGTCTACTGCGATTGGAGGGTCTGACGCGCGCGGATCTGAAACATTAAACAAGTAATATAGGGAACCTATATAGGGCGTGTACAGTTCCCGTCACGCAAATTTACCTCCCCGAAGTACGTAGCAATCGATTGCGCAGGATGTCAATTTGACAAAAAACATAGGACAGCGCATGCGCGGGTAGGTCGCGCATGCGCGTGTTCGCGCAAGATGGCGGCTGTAATGGCATCTCACTCACTCGTATACGTTCGATGCATACGTGTGACCCGCGCGCTCAATGCAATACGACTGTTGATGCGAAAAGTGTTACACGTTGTTATTGTTTTTAATTAATTATTTTGGTTATTTCTTACTATTTGATTTGTTTTTTTGTTTGTTTGTTTTTGTGGTGTTACTTTTTGATATCGTTATTGTTACTGGTAGTCCTTGTTACTTGTTTATAATATAATACGTATAAACAAAAAAATATTCTAGTAACGTAACACTTTAACGTGATTGCACCTGCGCGGTCGTTACTAAAACCTATCTTCGGAGGGGTAAACAACGGTGATGCGAACTGTACAGTGCTATGTAGTGATGTAAATTCAAAAAAATAACCACATAAATACTTCACAATGACATTACTGTGCTGCCACGTATAGGGAACGTGCACGGCGTGGACTATGCCATCTACTGTAGCATATTAGAAACTTTAAGGTTAAGAATACTTGACGTTGACGCTTTTGTGCAGCCACCTATAGTTCCGGCACGCTCTGCTTAGGGGTACGTGCACGAAGTAGACTACGCCATCTAGCGTTGCCTTTTCAAAACTTATAGGTAAAATATACTTGACAGTGACACTTCTGTGCTGCCACCTACAGTTCGTGCACGATCCCTATAATATAAGTCACTTTGGTTAGTTCTGTAGAAATAACTAGTGAAGTAAAGAGAGGTACAGTTTATTACACCACGCACCGAATTTTGACACCGTTTTCACTAATAGAAAGAGCGATAAACGGGGAAGGTTTGTGTATACAACGCATGACAGAATAAACGCAATACCTCTTAAGGGGTCATTGCTTTCATCAGTATGAACAACCTTTACTATGGTACCAACTACGAAATCGCGAAGAAATCAGCTGTTCAGTACATTTTGTTGAGTTATGCGCACATAAATGTATGGGGCAGTGGTTTTTTTCCACTGTTTAATTTGATCATATAATGAGTACAATGACCCCTTAAGAGATATTGAGTTTATTCTGTTACACGTTGTATAATTTGCTCCCGTGCAAAGAGAGATGTAGCTAGCAGAGCGGATAGCTAGAGTATTATATTGTTAGCTACAGCCAACAACTATTATGTCTGTCCCAGACAGTATCATCATATTTTTTTTTTTTTCGTAACTGAAGAAACTGTGACCATGACATGTGGTCATTGATATATAAAAAACCCAAGATGTCCAGTGTCGAACAAATGCAACATTAAACTGTCGTCAAAAACTGACATGTATCAAGTGTCATGTGTGAGTTGTGTGTAGTTATACTCTAAACAATATTTTTTGCAAATTCAACCTTACACGGATCGCTTAAAGTTGTTTTTACAAAGCAGTTCAGTATGGCGAGTGATGCGCAATTTTTTTTTTGCAAATTCTACCTTACACGGATCGCTGAAAGTTGTTTTTACAAAGCAGTGCAGTATGGCGAGCGATGCGAGACTGTTTGAAACTTGCGCACAATTATACATATTGCGCGTGTTTTTTGCGGACGTTATTGAGATGCTGAGTGTGTATCTTGGGTTTTTTATATATCAATACCTGTGGTTTATTTATTTAGCACCCATTTAAAATTTATTATGTGTGTTTTGTCTATGCAGAATAAAGACTTTTTACTTTCTTATTTTCAGATGTGATGGTATATACTTACGCGTGAGTAGCGGCCGGAGGTACACGATGAAGGGCGCGGCGTCTGTGGAGAATGGGAAGCCGTTGCCGACGCCGCCGCTCACGCAGCAGATCCAGCCCGTCTCGTCCAGAGGCCGCGCGTTTGCTGGAATAAGGGGTTATTAGGTAAGTCATCGTTACACCATTGTTATGGCACTTGTCTCACCGTCGGCGATCAGCGAGTAAAGCTGAAGACTCGAAACGAGTTGGAGAGCAGCGAGTAGCGAATGAAAAGTTTCGATAGTTTTGACGCTCGGCTTTCAGCGAGTGCTGTTACTCGCACCATCATCTGCCTAGCCTTTTCCCAACTACATTGGGGTCGGCTTCCAGTCAAGCCGGATTTAGCTGAATACCAGTATTTTACATGGAGCGGCTGCCTACCAGACCTCCACAACCCATTAACTGGGTAACACGGTACTTCATGGCAAGACTGGAGTCAGATTTACTGGCTTCTGACTATCCGTAACGACTGCCAAAGATGTACAAATGACAGCCGGGACCCACGGCTTAACGTGCTTTCCGAAGCACGGAGGAAACTCGGTATGTTATGATGGTCACCCATCCACAGACCAACCTTGGCAAGCATTGCTTAACCTTGAAGATCGACCCGTGCGGCTGTTATTATCTAGCCACGAGCTCCTCGGCTCGCTCCGGCCTGCACCATAGGTTGATATTACCGCTATTTGGTCATTTCTGACCGCCAACCGAGCATCGCCGAGCGAGTACAATCTTTGATAGCTCTTGTCGCTGCGATCAACTAGAGGTAAGAGCCGCTCGCCGGCAGTGTGAACAGCCAGCTATCGACTATGAATGTGTGTGTCTCTTTTACTCAAACAAGTCCTATATCTTGAGTCCCTTTCCTCAGCGAACAAATAGTCGATAGCTACTCGCTTCCTCGTGAGACAAGTGCCTGTAGCCTTCTATTTTTAAGGTCCTAATACGTAATTTAAGACAAAAAAAAAGCCTCCGGACTAGGCACACTCCGTTTTCGTAACACTGCACAAAAAGGGATCAACAAAAAAATGTAGCACAGACTGATAGCTTTGGTCTCACAAACCAACAAAATGCTCTTTAATATAATCAACACCACACTGCAAGCTTTTCTAAATCCTGAAATAGCTCTGGAGCAAGCAGGATTCGTAGGGCAGATTTTAATTCTTCGAGAATTAAACGAAAAATTCATATAGTGTAACATCCCTTTTAAATATTTTTTGTCGACGTTGGCAAGACCTTCGACATTTTTTTTAAGATCAGTAAGAGTCTGACACTCCCTTGGGCTCTACCCAGAGCGGAAGGAGTCATTATGAGAATTGTTTTGGAGCAACAGTACAAGGTAGTTATTCGAATCCTAAAATTATTGCACAATAGGCAACGCTATTGTGCAATAATCTATTTTGCAATACTAAGATCAATACTAACATAAATCGTTGTTCAAATTATTCATTTTGTAACTTAGCCGTTTATTGTACATGCGGTGTAAGCGGTGTTAGCCTATAAGTGATTGTTACACTTGTAAATGTATCTCTATCAATTGTAATGTATTTTTTAAGGTGTAAACAATTGTTGGCTAACCTAATAACTAAATAAATAAATAAACGCTAGTGAGTAACAGATCCTTTATGAGCTGCTGATGCACTCACACTCATATTTTAGTTTAACACATCAGCTTGATGCACCATAAAGATCGGAATAGCATAACATAATTCTCCAAACCATACGAGCGGGACAGTAACAGTGTAATGTCAATAAACGTGATAAATTTGTAGTCATTCAGTACCCCTTATCCACCAATCACAACATCAGAAAGTGTACCCTTTTTTTAAGGATGTGTAATCATCAAATGACTCCTCCCGCTCTGGGCGGAGCAGAAGGGAGTGTCAGACTCTTACTGACTAAAACCTATCCGTGTTCCTCCTAATGCCCTTTGCGTTCCAGGGCCGCGGTGACTCTTTCGAACAAATTCCTCTACCCTGGGATCAGAAGTGTACGCGCCGCGGCAAGTACACTTCTGATGATGAATTTTGTGGACATTTATATTGTATCGACACACGACAGATGTCCAAAAAATTCTATTCGATTTTAGAGCGATAGGTACGATATTGCTCCGTAATTTTTAGTTGTATATTAGTAAAGGAGTGAGAAACTAGACTGTATTACATAAAAGGAATGTTATAAAGACTTACGTATATTCATAGTTTGCACCCAGTCGCCGGTCTCGATATCGTAGACGTCGATATGCGTCGACGTGAATATTAGTAGGTGCGTGTCGTTGATCGCTGTAAATTAATAAAAGAAAATAATTAAATTAAAAAAAATATATATGAATGACGCTGACCATTTAAAAGTAGGTATGTTAGATTTAGAAAAGAGACGTCCAATAAATGTATGGGGCTTGGTACTAAAATAATTGTAAATTGAAACAGCCTTCTGAGCTAAAAGAGGGTATTTTTTTATATCTTTCGGTATTTAATTTTATTTTACAATTGCCCAGTTTTTTTAAACAAATGTTTAAAATTACAATGCTTGTATCACTAACTACAATACATTATTTAAAATGTTAGGGTTGCCTGCCGTGCGGAAAATAACGTGAAATGACAATGCCAGTCTCAGTCAGCAGGACTCGCACAGCGTTGCCAATACTAATTTATCAAATTACCCGAAACCCCAATTTGGGGAGAAAAAAGTACTGATTCTTCACAAATTAATCTCATTTATTTTTTAAGAAAAAAAAGTTCGGTTTTGCAAGTATATAAAAGTTTTTTTTCACACTTTTACGTAATAAGTGGTTTGCTCGATGGAATAAACTTGACACTAACACACCCAGTTTCTAATTTCTTCCCTTGTTGCCATTAAAAAGTACTACAGAATCTGTATTTATTTGATTGCGGTTCTCTTCTTTAAAATTTTGAAGGACACTAAAATTTCGCTCGTCCGATGGCAGTATCAAATAAAAGAACATTACATTTTTTTTTTCTTCAAGTTGGTTGTTTGCGACCAAAGACCAAAAAAAAAAAATGCGGAAATTGACGGAAAATTAAAAAAAAAAAATATTGAAAATAACAGGTATTGCTAAAGTATTTCTTGGAATAACTTTAATGAAAATTAAGAAATATTATTTTACCATTAGTGACAGAAAAACGTAGCCGAAATAAAGTCGAAAATTAATGAAGATTATTTTAACAAAAGGGAGTCATTCGATATCCATAAGAAATCTCACTATAGATATTCAAAATCCGCACATTTTCCCCACTTATTGCCGATCCCTAATAAATCCTCAAACAACTTTAGTTTCCCTGCAGTTTGGGGAATTTACCACACGTTGGCAACGACATGTTTTTTTTTTCATTTCAACGTCATTCTGACATTTGCAGATTTTACCGGCGCCGCGCCTAATGGTCGAGCGCCCGAGTGCGACAGAAACAGGTTCACTTGGTAAGATTGTAACTACAACCTCATGACTCACCATGGTGCGTGGGATGCGCAGTGTACATGAGCTCGGTGTCCCTGGCTCGATGTCCGTTGCGGTCCACGTAGAGCGCCAGCGAGTTGAACACCAGCAGCGTGTCGCCTGACCCTGGTACCGGCGCCGCGCCTAATGGTCGAGCGCCCGAGTGCGACAGGAACAGGTTCACTTGGTTCTCTGGGTGTACTAGCGCTGGGAACAAAAAGGTACAAGTTAATTTATTACTTATCCGGCTTGGCTTCGCGTGGGTGAATTTCTAATGATTTTTTCAAAAAACTATAACTGTATCATTGGTTCCTAGTAGGGCCTATGCCCAGTAGTGCGCGAAGCCGGCCTGTGGATGTTAAACCCATGATCAATTTAGTTTACGAAAGAGTTACTCTGTAATACTTACAGACGGCGGGCTGATCATGGTGCGGCCGCCTCGGGTCCGGCAGGGAATGCGCCGCGAAGCCTCCCCGATAGCCCAGCAGTAGTCTAGCACCACTCAATTGTACACTGCAAACTGCGCCGCATGCTCTCAACTCGGCCACTCGAACTCTTCGGGCTGCTGTTCGCGTTATTTCGTATACGTTTACTACGTATGCGTTCTGTAAACAGGCAGAACAAGAGTTAAGAACGGTATTTAAGTGAGGATAGTCGGAATATAACTGAGTGGCCCCCACCAGCTTTTCCCGTATAGGTTTCGAAGCTGGCGACATTTGCCACTTGGTTTCCCGAAATTCCACTTCCTCGTAGTTGAAGGTTGAGGAAGTCGTGCAGTACTTGAAAGAGAAGACTAAGTGGACTCTGAGGGTCGAAAGGTTGGAATCGCGCCACAACATCAACTTTACATCGTTCGTGGCTAGAGTTCCAACCCACCATCTACAGATCTTCTTGAAAGAGGACTTTTGGCCCAAAGGTGTCGTATTTCGACGTTTCCGAGGACGGTTACGCGACACCACGCAGCGGATCACTACGCCGACAACATAACGCGTTTAGTTATAGTTCTAATAAGGTTTATCAATATGTATTAGTTTATTATTGTTTAAGATATTTCTGTGTATTTTATCTATGGGCCCCAGTTGCCTGATAATAAAATGATTATTATTATTATTATAAGGCAAGGCGTATGGACAAGGGCATGGAAACTGCACACCCGCGGGTGAAGCCCTCACAGAAAACAAGCCCGCAGACGGCCCGATGCGTTGTAGTATAAACGTTGCTTTAGCGCTCGCGGCATTCTAGCGTAAACACACACCAGGATTCCGCATTCAGTAAAGCAGCGTCGCATTTGAACTTATCCTGTTTTTTGCATCATAAAACTGGCCTGAAAAGGGGGTAACTACTGAGGTAAACAATAACAGAGAAGGATAGAAGAAAACACGTTGAAATCAATTGGGATAAGGAAAAGGCAATGATGAATCTTAGCTTTTATTAACGATTGATAGGCACACGTTTGACCACTATCTCACCTGATGGTAATCGATGATGCGGTCGGAAATGGAACACGCTTGCCTAGAAGTAACCTTTTCACTTTTGACTTAAAGACTCCCAGGTTGTAGCTATCAGGAAACAGATTACGGCAGGGAATTCCACTCCTTAGTTGTACGCACAATAAATGTGTTCCCAAAACGTTTTGTGCGTGTGGGTGGGATGTCCACCATGTACCGGTGGCGCGTCTCCGTACGTCTTGTGGTCCGATGATGGAACGGGCTTGGTGGATTTAAATTATGCAATTCCGGCGCTAGTTTGTGTACGTACCTGTTTTTTACACAGCACCGCGAAGCCGTGCGCCGCATGACCCAGCGGCCCGGCGGCAAGTGCGAGCGCGCCCTTGCTCTCCGCCAGCTTCACGCACTCCACCTCGGCGCATTCTAGCGCGCGGATAGGAACCAGTCGGACGTGTCGGCCGCGACCCGCTATTACCACTGCCAATGACAATAATACAGGGTTTAGAGACGGATGGACGGACAGCGCAAGCTTAGTAATAGGGTTCCGTTGGTTACCGTTTAGGTTACACATTACACAAAATACGACACATTGATCAAAAAATTGGCACAGATTAAAAAGACACTGTTGATGAAATACATATGTAAAGAGAAAAAATTTGCAACACGTTATTTGTGATGTAAAGTAAGATATTATCGCCTGTGAGTCAGCCTACAGGAGAAACAGGCCCACAGACGGTAGGAATAGGTGTCGGTTGGAATAACCGAATAACATAGCACCAGTATGACAAGGAGTAGGCGCGCCGCCAAGTGGAACAGCAGGGCGATTCTGTAAGCATCTCACCGTGAATAATTAGGTGAAGTGAACATGAGCTGTCAATCCATACAAAAAAACGGCTAGTGCGAGTCGGACTCGCGCATGAAGGGTTCTGTACCATTTTATTTTTATTATTTGTTGTTATAGCGGCAACAGAAATTTTGCAAAAACATACACACTGAAAATTTGAACTGTCTACCAATAACGGTTCATAAGATATAGCCCGCTGACAGATAGACGGACGGACTGGCGGACGGACTGGCGGACGGACGGACGGACAGCGGTGGCTTAGTAATAGGGTTCCGTTGGTTACCCTTTGGTTACGGAACCATTGATTTATAAAAAACCCAAGATGCACAGTCTCGAACAAATGCAACACTCGAAACTGTCGTCAAAAACTGACATGTATCATGGGTCCTTTGTGAGTTGTTTGTCAACATTTTTTTTTGCAAATTTAACCTTACACGTATCGCTTGAAGTTGTTTTTACTAAGTAGTTCAGTATGGCGAGTGATGCGAAATTTTTTTTTTGCAAATTCAACCTTACACGGATCGCTTAAAGTTGTTTTTACAAAGCAGTGCAGTATGGCGAACGATGCGAGACTGTTTGAAACTAGCGCACAATGATACATTGTGCGCTTGTTTTTTGCGGAAGTTTTTGAGATGCTGAGTGTCTTGGGTTTTTTTTATATTTCAATGTACGGAACCCTAAAAAAATGGAATGACAGAAGTGCGATTCTGTAAACATGTCGAAGTAAAGGCTTAGGTGAAGTGATCACGAAGTGAGCTGTCAATCCATGTAATCAAGATGGAATGACAGCTCACTTCGTGATCACTTCACCCAAGCATTCACTTCGACATGATTACAGAATCGACCGGCAGTTCACTTCGTGCTCACTGCACCTCAATGAACACGGTGAGGTGCTGACAGAATAAACCTGCTGATGTTGCTCATGAAGGACCTTCACGCGACTTTCTGGAAGGACATATACGTGGTACAGTGGTACCCAACTGATAAGGCGCGTCGTGAATCTACGTTCGCGCAGAAAAGAAAGTACGGCTCGAAGATTAACGAAAGAATGCTTAAAACTTACAATCAACCTTAGACCACTACTATAAGGTTCATAATACACTGCAGCTGTTAGTTCCGTCTCCTCGCAAGTCACGTGCATGACACGCGGCGCGCGCTAACATGGCGGCAGCTGCCGACCAATAGCGGTACAGGAAAAAGAAGCGCGTTACGTGGAGCGTGCCGATTGGTCAATAGCCTTTCCCGCGCTTTGAAAATTCATCTTCTGCGCAGGTACATCGGTAAGCCATATCAGTTGGGTACTACTGTAAAGGTGAGGTTGTTCAGCATGAGAACCACCTGACGGAACGTGAAACCCGGATCGACAAGGTGAATAGTCGGGTTGATGACGTGATTGCTGATACGAAGAAAGCTTTGCGCAACCTTCAAGTTGGAGATGGGACTGGAGCTTGTTAGCGACCACATCTTCAATCATCAATGAAGTAGGCCTACTTCATTTATTTATTTACAAGCTATTTATTGCCCGCAACTTCGTACGCGCTTATCTCATTTTTCCCGTTCCCGTAGGAATTTCGGGACGAATTAGACATATAAACCTGTTTTCTTGAACCACTCTGTCTATTGATGAAAGAACAATGGCCACTCGGCTAACATGCTTGTAGTAGTAAAATCTAGACTAGTAAAATCTAACAAAAAGTAACTTTTTTTTTTTTTTTTTATTTGGTATGGGTTTGCTCTTGACTCTAGTCAAGGTCAAAGATGACAGAGACAAAGTCTACGATGGAGCGAGCTTACCCAGAAGGAGCCTGTTCACTCTAACTTTGAAGAGATTAGGGTTGTATGCGTTTGGAAACACAGACGCAGGCAGAGAGTTCCACTCCTTTGCTGTGCGCATTATAAAAGACGTTTGGAAACGCTTAGTGCGAATTGGTGGAATAGCAACAAGGTAGGGATGGTAAGATGCAGTGCGTCTGGATGTCCGATGGTAGAAGGGGGCCGGTGGAATGAGGTCGTGGAGTTCTTGGGCACACTCACCGAAGTACAATCTGTAGAAGACCGACAAGCAGGCAACTTGATGAAACATATGTCGTTTCATTCGCTTATATAAATATAACTAAGAACGGTCTTCAATATATTGTTCTTTGCACTAAATCCGTTGCGTAGTTTAAAAGATATAAGGCGGAAAAGGTATTTTTTTTTTTTATGAAGATGTCCGAAATCATAACATATTGTTATGATTTCGGACATCTGAGGATCCATAATATATGTTTTATTACAAACAATGTGGTACTAACAAAACTAGATACAAATACACACCATAATAAAAGATATTCATTGTACAGTATTAAAAATAAATAATAATATAATAGTAATAAATTGTTTTTACTAAACAATTGATATATGTCATAAAATAATTTAGATCAATAAAATTATTAGACTGTAAAGCTGTAATTAAGGCGAATGAGTGGAATCAAGTCATCAATTCAATTAGTCACCATGTCGGTTTCAGCTTTTCAGGCGGTTCTCATGCTGAAAAACCTTATCTCTCACCACCTTCATGTCATTCTAGAAAGTCGCGTTAAGGTCGTTCTTCATTCTAGAACAGTTTTAAAAACCAATACATTTTCTGTCTTCTCTCTTCGCTGACATGATGCAGTGCGTGGCGCGATACCGGTGAATATCAAGGGATTTCTTCCGTATAGCTCGCAGCTTTGAAATCCGTTGGCATTCACCGATGCCGTACGACGCATGAGTCTTCGGATATCTTCGGCAATCTTCGGAGAATGTGGTCATGTTGTCGCTATAGTAACGGTGAAACACAACACAACAAACATAGTTTATTTTATAGAAATCATGACTGTCTTTTATATAAATTCAAGTTCTTTAAACTTAACAGACAGTTGTGTTGCTGGGAAGTTTGTTGGCCACTTCTTCTTCCCAGCTAAAACACTAGGAAGTGGTGAAGGGCTGGGCGATTTGGGGGACTGTCTTCATGTAAACTTTGACGTTCAAAAAGTGCTGATTTTCAGCCTAGTTTGAATAAAAACCTTTTGATTTTTATTTTTTGTGGTAAATGCACAGACCTTACAGAAAAAAAATAACAAAGTCACTTTATGTGACAATCAATCTCACTTTTTGCACTTCAGGAAATACGTTACCCGTTAAGTGTGGATCAACCTTAAGCCGTGAGGTTTCGGCTGCCATTCAAAGATCTTAACAGTCGTTATGGGTGGTCTCAAGCCCGAAAGGCGAACAAGCATTCTGGTCGATCGTGTCACAGAGTTACTGGTTGGTTACGCTCCAGGTCTATGAGCGCCAGCCCAGCTTCCTCATCGTGCTAGTGCTAGAGACAGACAGACTCACCTAACAGCTGCTCGTGCGGCACATACGCGATGGTAGAGATGGGCGCGTGTGCCCTGCGCGGCGTGATCTCGGCGCGCTCCAGGTCTATGAGCGCCAGCCCAGCTTCCCCGCCCACACAGATTCGGGATCGTTCTAAGACACAGGCACACAAGGCGTTGCGGACGGTTGCGGCGGCTGTGGAGTCTAGGAGGACGCAGGCACTGTATACCTGGGGAATGGAGAGAAATACATGTACTATCGAGAAGCAGTATATAGGTAACCTTGTAAAGGGGCATTCAGGGTCGGACACTGGAGGTGGCACCTGCATAAGCTTGGGCCGGGCCTGAGCTTGTGCAGGCGCCCACAGTCCTGACTTGTGGAGCATGCCGCAAGCCAGTCAATAGGCCCAGCTCTTACCGAAGACCCTTGCTTACGACCTGCATGAAATAGATAGTCCAAAAAATTTTCGCATATGTACACTCTTTATGTTCTTGAGCTTTCCTGCATCAGTCAGCAAAGTATCTTCTATTTAAGTATGAACAGTGAAAGCTAATATCAAACTTATATGAGGTAGGGGGCAATATTTTCCTCTCTCCTTCCTATCTATCATTATTCCGTCCCGGACACCGGCTTATGGGTAGCCATTCAAGTAGAAAATTTACAGCACTTCGTCAAATTGAGGTTGTTGTACAGCATTCACTTTGCAACAAAATCAAATCTCGCCAAATGTGTTCGCAAAAAATCACAAAACTGATCCTAAAAAAAATACCTAAACATAAGCACCAGTAAGGAAAACAATTTAAAATAATCAAGCAAGAAAATACCGAAATTAAATGGGAATATCAGCACAATATCACAAGTTAGATTTTGATGGCACGCATTCCCGCATGGAACAAATATTTGTATGGCCTATAGTTCCGGGTCTGGCTGTTTGTGTATGTGAGTTTGTGAATGCACCCACGATACAGGTAAAATTCCTTATGTGGGGCAACGTCGAAAAGATTGAAAAAATATGGGTTTCTCCTCGACATTCTCTTGGGTCTATATGGGAGAGTGTTTGGGTACCTAAAAAGAACTATAATCCAAGTTTATCACTATTACTTACACATTTGTCGGGCAGGTTATTCCTCTTGAGTATCCTATGCAACTCGCTGAGTGCGACCACCCACTTAGTCTTCTCTGACTCGGATTCGGCTAGCATGAGAGTATGCGACCGTTTCCCTCCTTCTAGTTGAGATGTTGATATCTGTTGACAAAACGTTGATTACTTTTTCGTCTAAATGAGACAATACTATTAAAGGCACGTCTTGGAATTAAATGGAACGCTTCCTGGATGCACGCCACACATATATTCCCAGTTTCATGTAATTTCTGTTCTGATAAATGATATTTATTTTGCAAATAGGTTACAAGTAACTCTTTTACACGTCATTTTTTTTTGACTTATTTATCTAGATGAGGCCGGATGTTTCCTAGCTGACTACCCTGAGAAGAAACACCGAAACAAACTCAGACTCGTTCTAGACGTGCAAGTTATATTTACACTAGATTCTTCCCGCAGCTTGACCTGTTCCACAAGGATTCCACATTGAAAACAAGGGCGGCCATATTTAATGACTTATTTTTAATTTAAATCTAGACTTCAGTTATTTGTAATTTATGTAAACAACTAGCTTTTCCCACTAGCCACGACTTCGTACGTGCATAACCCGTTCTTTCCCGTTCCCGTAGGAATTTCAGGAAATCCTCTCTTTGTGCTCCCATCCGGATTGTGGGAAAGCTACCGGCCAAATTTCAGCTTTCTACCAGTAGTTTCGGCTGTTCGTTGTCTTTCAGTCATTCAATCAGTCAGTAACGGAAGAATTTTAAATCTATACTAATATATAAAGCTGAAGAGTTTGTTTGTTTGTTTGTTTGCTTGAACGCGCTAATCTCAGGAACTGCTGGTCCGATTTGAAAAATTCTTTTAGTGTTAGATACCACATTTATCGAGGAAGGCTATAAGCTATATATCATCCCGCTAAGACCAATAGGAGCGGAGCAGTAACGAAAATTGTGACGCAGGCGAAGTTGCGCGGGTCAGCTAGTAATATATAAAGCTAAAGAGTTTGTTTGCTTGAACGCGCTAATCTCAGGAACTACTGGTCCGATTTGAAAAATTCTTTCAGTGTTAGATAGCCCATTTATCGAGGAAGGCTATAGGCTATATATCATCACGCTAAGATCAATAGGAGCAGAGCAGTAATGAAAATTGTGACGCAGACGAAGTTGCGCGGGTCAGCTAGTATATGGATAAATGTATACCTATTTAACATCACTGCCAAAATTTATATTAAAGGAACACACGAGGTAAAAGAGAATTTGACCTCTGAGTTTGATTCGGTGTTTCTTCTCAGGACAGTCAACTAGGAAACACCAGCCTCATTAAGTTTAAATTGACCTATAGAAGTGTTATTTGTTTTCATAGTAAATATCATTTATCAGCGAAATAATTTTCGCAATTGAGTCAGTACTTACTTACAGAAATTACCTTTTACAAATATAACCTCATGCTAATATTAGTTTAGATTAATTTCTTGTGTAAATAGTATAAAAAGATGTTGGAATATAAACTCACCCTAAATATACAAGGTATGTCCCGTTTGTTGGCGTGTATGACGTCAGATTCCTTGACGGACGCGACACTGAACTCAGGATCGCGCATGTCTAGTACCTGACTCACACATACTGACGGTAAGGCGTTCCTGAAACAAAATATAAGCTTGTACCGCACTAATCAGAAATAATATTAAGTTATATGCGCATGCTGTGGTCTCGCTATAACTTAACGAGCATTTAGAACCATTTAGTATCATTGTCTTTTCCCGTTCCCGTGGGAATTTATCTCTTAGTGCTCCCCTAAACTCCCGAAGGAACCTACATGCCAAATTTCAGCTTCCTAAGACCAGTAGTCACTCAATCAGTCAGTAACGGACGAATTTTGTATATATTGTTTTGTTGAAGTCCATACAATAAATAAACAGAACTTTGCAACGTTTAAACGGCTGTTTCGAACATATCTGTACTTTTGTGTTAGTACTTTTACAAGGTAAGTATGGCAATGTATGATGATTTTTTGCAATATAATGAACGCTTCAGCTCTTAAATTTCCTGAGTTAGTATATAAAGTAAATAATTTCTAAAATGTGGAAAAAGTAAATTATCAGAACAGTTTTTTTTTTATCTATATTTATTTAGGGGAAAAATAAAATTTTGTTTTCTTTTGAAAGATACCTCTAAAAATTTTTCTCCATTTTGAAGTCTTTCAGAAAAACCAATATAAATGAGTGCTGATTAAAATAACACTAACCGGTCTTGTGATATGTCGTAGAGGAACAATTTGAAGTCGCACACGACGACAAACTGTCTCATCCATCCTTTCTTCACGCCACCCGGTTTTGGTACCTGCAGACAACATAGAACAAAATATTAATTTCCTTAAGATCGCTACTACACTACTAAACTTCAAGGAACGAGTTGATTATTATCATCATCCAACATTGTTTTGTCAAGAATTCGGGGTTTTACCAAATTTTTTTTATTACTATAAGAAAAAAAAATATAAAAAATAGTAGCCTACGTGGGAACAGGGTTCAAGCTAATGGTGGTCAAGGCTCTTGAGAGAGGAGCCTCCTTACTATGCGCGGCGTTTATTGGATCGAAGTTCCTTATCGCGCGTTGTGAAAGGGGGCTAGACGGAAAAAATTCTCACGAAAAGTTGTAACGACACTTTTTGCTATAGTTTCTCTGTCTGTCTGTCTCTCTCTCTCATAGAAAGCAAGCCAGTTATTTTCGTTTCGTCTTTCTATTTCTGTTTACATTATATTTGTAAGGTAGGCAGGGTAGGTGGGTAGGCAGGGTAGGCAGGGTAGGCAGGGTAGGAAGGGTAGGCTGGGTAGGCTGGGTAGGCAGGGTAGGCAGGGTAGGCAGGGTAGGCAGGGTAGGAAGGGTAGGCTGGGTAGGCAGGGTAGGCAGGGTAGGTGGGTAGGTGGGTAGGCAGGGTCGGCAGGGTAGGAAGGGTAGGCAGGGTAGGCAGGGTCGGCAGGGTAGGCAGGGTAGGTAAGATAGGTACGGTGGGTAGGGTAGGTATTAGGGTCTAAAATTGAGCCTACTGATTAAGTTTATATTACATTATATTTGTTTATTATAAAAAAAAAAACATTATTATAACTTAAAAAAAAAATATTACAATTCCTTCACTAATTACTTCTCCGAACTTCGTTCCATCCGGGTGTCCCTTGACACCTCTCAAGTTTTTATTATTAGTAGGGTAGACGGTGGAAGACTTTAAAAAATAATATCTTAGGCTATACGGATAGGCTCGCGTTCAAACGCTAGCCTATCCACAATCTCACCCAATAGAAAGTGATGATGTGTTCGACGATGGATCACGCTTGCCTAACGGCAAAAAATGCCGCCACAAGAAAAACCAACGGAGCAAATCAACATCGCAACAAAAAGAACCGCAACGCCATCTATCCAACTAGCAGCGAACTACTACGTCGAAATCCTGCATCGCGCAAGCAGAGTTTACCGTGCGATTTGAACATATCCATCAGCCCGAATATCAACTATTGGGCAGTTGCGCGCCAGAGACAACAACTGTCTGGTAGGAGGATCCTCCCTTTTCAATGGAGGTTTTGACTTTACTCTCTGTTCCACGTACCCTCTAAAAGGAAACATAGATTTCGGCAGGGAATCCCAGTCCTTAGCTGTACGCACAATTAAAGTACGTATTCCCGAAACGTTTTATACATATGGAAGGGACGTCCACCATGTATAAAGTTGACTAACACCCAAAGGGATCCCTTATTTCTTTTTTTCTTATGTGTGTCAAAAATATTAGAGAGTCTGCAAATTTGTAGCAGGTGTGACGTATAAGTATCGCTAGAGCCCCGAAGTATCGTATTTGAACCCCCATTTTAAAGCTTCATTCTGCTTATACTTACCCCAACTACGTATAGGCTGAGCAGCATACCAGTCTGTCAATCTGACGATACCCCTTGGCGGGGTAATCTCGAAAAGGGGTATCGTGTTACGGGGTTGTTGAGGTAACAACTGTGAAAGATCTACATATTTATTACGATGACCGGGAACAACGTCTTAACGTGCTCTCCTAGGCTATCTTATCAACATACCGTCCTCGGCATGCGTTGTAGAACTTTGCTAATAGATTCGTGCGGCTCGTATTACTTAGCCAGAAGCTCCTCCTACTCTTGACCTAGACTAGAGTCAAGAGCAAACCCATCACAAATATTTTAAAAAAAAAAAACGGGAATTAATAGTACGCAATACAAAAAACTATCTGCTGTGAACGAGCTAGTGCAACCAACTGAACTTAACTGACAAATTTTTCCCAATTTAAAACCATTTCGTTTTAAAATCAAGACACATACATAATTAATTTAGAAAACCTTTGCATTTAAATTGGAAAGTCTGCGTTGCGTTTATTGACATGCACTCTAGTGAAACCATTTAATGGTGCATAGTTAATACGCATTATTTAAATACTTGAACGACTATCGATTTTTTAAACAACGTGCGGGCCACACAGTAAACAATCTATGAGCTAGAAAGACTTAAGTACTGTTTACTTGGCCGTTGGAATCTATACTTTAAATACAACGCCTTACGGTTGAAGGTGGGCTCTGTGCTTTGCTCTTTACTACAACTAAGTCCACCGTTATCTATACTTATATATAAAGCTGAAGAGTTTGTTTGCTTGAACGCGCTAATCTCAGGAACTACTGGTCCGATTTGAAAAATTCTTTCAGTGTTAGATAGCCCATTTATTGGGGAAGGCTATAGGCTATATCATCACGCTAAGACCAATAGGAGCGGAGCAGTAATGAAAATTGTGACGCAGACGAAATTGCGCGGGCCAGCTAGTTTTATTCATAGATTGCTCCTTTGTTCGGAGTGACAGCGCCCTTTGTAAAAATAAGTCATTAGGTATCAATCTTGTGTGGTGCATGTTACGTTTAAGTGGTATCTTCAAGGTTGAGTAAGATTGTCTGAAAGGTTGTTCTAGGACAATTTGATTGCGATACCTAGAAATTTTTAGATTATGAATACAGGTTGTTTTACCGCGAATTTTAGAAATAGAAAAATTCTTTAGTGGCATAGCGGTGAAAACATAGGGGCATTCATTTTCAGTTTTAAGTGTACCCACCATTTTGAGCCAGTCTCACATATTCAAAATTTTATAGCGAGATAAATAATGTCCATATTGTCTAATTTTTTTTTATAAAAAGTTAAAATATATATTAAATTAACAAATTCACCTGCAATCCTGGTAAAAAACGTTCAATTTATTAATTTATGAATATTTTAAATATTCAGAGTAACTGTTTTTGGCATGTCCCAACTGTTATCGACATTGAATTGGCCAATATTACTAAAAAGGATTGGTGCAACCATAGTGTGTTGTTTTTGTCGTCACATGAATTAAATTTGTACAAGAAACTCTAACAGAACAGGCTAAAAATATATTTCTGAAATAAATTTTCTAAACTTGAACCGGTTGGACATGTCTAAGGACATGTCAGTTTAGTGACGGTTCCAGTTGTTCAAAATAATTACTAAATAAACTAATATTTCCTAAAATGACAACATTTGTGAAGAAGATCACGGCCGGCATTTAAAAACGTTAGTTACAAAACAGTGTCTCGAGTAAAAGGGTATTTTTGTTCGTCTGGGCAGCTGAGTCCACTTTTGGTCAGCTTAGTGACGTTATTTCCTTGTTTAATATAGGCGTTTTACATCCTTCAACTGTTTCAAACGAATCAGATTGAAATATTTTAAAATAATTTATTCTTACAAAATATCTAATTGTGATTATACTATGAATTTTAATTCGATTCCAGATTTGACATTAGCTACTGTCATTTTGTGAAATAATGATACCACATATAATAGTGTAGTGATGAACACAAAAATCGATAAACAATCAGTGTGTGTGCCAATTAAAGACTAAATTATTGATTTTTATTTAAATAAATACATAATTATTCATAATAATTATTTATTAATTAGTAATCGCTGCTCTATTTTATAAAAAGTTAATATTTTTGTTTTTATATTAAAAACAAAACTTATAATAAAAGAGCCTAGATAGTTTTCAGTATTGGCAACCCGTGCGCGCTCGTGCAGCTATCGCCATTTTGTTTATCGTGTCATTCGGCTTCATTCTCCCAGTCTGACTGCACGAATATCTTATTTCATTGCGCGTTACGTTGTGTTTGTTGTTACGTTTATAGTTTTTTGTGAACTTTGAGTGAATCTATTTGTTTTGGTTTTCCATCAAAATGGATCCTCAGCCAAGTACATCACAAAAAGACGTGGATGTTTTCTTGTGCCCAAGAAAAAAACGTCCACGAAAAGCTTTCACTGTTACTGAAAAAGTAATGATCCGCAACGCCTACAAATACGTGAAAAATGAAATTTCTGCGCAATTGGAGGCCTTTGAAGTTGTGGAAGAAAATGAATGTTTGAGCAAAGTTGCTGACAAATTGGGAATACCCTCGCGCTCTGTTTGTAACGTTTTGAAGGAAGTAAATAAATGTGCGCCGCCAACTCCTCCTAAAAAAACTGGACCAAAGCGAAGTTTCAAAGATAAAATTGATGAATTTACATTCTCTGCAATACCAAGAATTGTTCATCAGTTCTTTTACCAAAATGAACCTCCAACCATTGCAAAGGTTAGTCAATCAGTCAGACAGTATTATTTTATACCTACATCTTTTATATATAAGTAATGATTCCAAGCTATTATAAAACTTACTATTTTAGATTTTACAAGTGATGAACGATGATTCAGAAATGCCCAAGATTTCCAAAGACACCCAGAAAAATTTTGAAGCATCTTAATTTTAAATTTGTTGCACGGTCACGCAAGAGCACACTTATTGATCGAAATGATATAATAACATGGCGCCAGCGTTACTTGCGATCTATATGTCAGTTTCGACGAGAAGGGAGACATATATATTATCAAGATGAAACTTGGGTTAACGCAGGTAAGGCTAACATTTATACACAAAATGAATTTATATACATTTTACATTAAATTTAATAGTAATATTGAATGGTCATGTACTATATTTATTTTAAGGTCATACTGTAAAAAAAACTTGGGTGGACAAGAAAGTCACATCATCTCGACAAGCGTTTTTGGAGGGACTGACCACTGGATTAAAAAATCCATCTGGAAAAGGCAAACGTCTCATAATTAGCCATATAGGTAGTGAAGAAGGCTTCCTGGAAGAGGGGCTCATGATTTTTGAAGCAAAGAAAAATTGTGAAGATTACCATGATGAGATGAATGCAGTTTGTTTTGAGGAGTGGTTCGCTGGAGTCTTACCAAAATTAAGACCAAACTCAATTGTGGTGATGGATAATGCACCTTACCACTCCCGAAAATTGGAAACGGCACCAAAAATGAGCTGGAAAAAAGCTGCCATTCAAGATTGGCTTTTAAATAAAAATATTCATTACGAACCAGATATGGTTAAAGCTACGCTTTTAGAACTGATTCCACATAACGACTCTTTTAATAAGTACGCTGTAGACGAAATGGCAGCACAACATGGGATCACGGTTTTAAGACTGCCCCCTTACCATTGCGAGCTAAACCCTATCGAATTGATATGGGCGCAGGTAAAGGGGCATGTAGCTCAAAATAATAAAACTTTCAAATTGACAGACGTGAGAAATTTATTTCAGGAAGGCATTCAAAAAATTACGGCTACCGAATGGTCTAAATGCGTATCCCATGTTGTCAAAGAAGAGGAAAAAATGAGTAGGCTAGATATGTTAATTGACAATATCACAGACACATTTATAATAAATGTTACAGAAAGTGACAGCGATAGCGATAGCGATGACGGCGACAATATATATCTGTTTTATTTGTCATGTTCCTTCATGATCACATTTTTTTATTTATTTCACACACAATTATAAAAGAAAAGTCTCAGATCGTTAATTAATCGTTAAAACTAAATTATCGATTCAGAAATATTAAATTTCCTGATATACTTAGTTTACGAGAGTAAAATTATAAACGAGAAGAATCGATCCGGAAATATTCCATTTCCATATCGAATAATTTCGCAACGTCACTATTTAGTACTTGTCATAACGTTGCAACACTGAAATTGTCAAATCTGGAATCGAATTAAAATTCCGAGTATAGAATTTCTTTTTTCTTTAAATCTTTCCCTGAACGTGACGTCAGTTTGGTAACGGACAATTTTTATCAGGGTACACTTAAAAGCGAAAATGCCCATAGGGTGAAAGTCACAGGAATCCAGTATGTGGAATGCAAGACCGGTCGTAAGGGCGATGCTTGTCAAAGTCATTTATTTGCATTAAATGCGGCACAAAAAACGGTAGACACACATATAGTTAGCGCAATGACACTTTCGTAATAAATTAATATACCTATGTCCAACAGTGGACATGCTTCATTAGAAAGATGATGATCACACGAGTATTATTTGAAATGCTGATTATAATGACAGTAGTGGGAATCTCATGGCTTTTCGACGGCTGAAAAAGATGACATACGCGTTAAGTGGGCACCGATCGGCCGCACGTCTTGCAGACTTGTATAATAAATAGCTAGGATGAGACTCGCAGACCACTTCTCAGTAAAGTGTTACCTTAACATATCCTTCGTAGGCGGTGCCCTGTCCTCTCGCAGGGTCGATGCCGAGCGGTCTGCGCGACCTCTCGGCGGGTAAGGGACAGCGCGCCGCCACGCGGGCACAGCACCACGTGTGGACCGCTAGACCGCACGTCTCGCAGACTACGCCTTGTCGGGTTAAACCGATCTGAAAATAAAAAAGAACTTTATTCTGGATCTTAAGACATCTGTTGACAAGGATTTTGTTAAAGCGTTAGGGAGAATGCGATGACATATCCACTTCCTATCACTGTCAGTGGCCAAGACGTTTTAGTGATAAGAAGTTCGAATGATTTGTCATGAAGGCCGAATAGTGTTTTAAAAAATGTCAACACGCTGCTAACAAAATTTTCACAAACTAAAATACATTTTTTATTTTATTTGTATGTCGTGGATTTATGGCGCTACTGTGCAACGGACAGCACCATCTAGCAATTGGTTTCGAAACCTAATAGTCACGTGATCGGAAACGCAAGCGCGCCCTACCGCTTGAACACGATCGTCGGTACAGGGGGACAGAGAGAACTGGCGGGCCTAGGGCATGGTCGCTCTAGCGCTCACTAAGGCAGTCTCGGCTGAACGCTCAGTACCAACGCACGTGTTTGTTTCCTACGTGAACTGTTAATGTGAATAAAGTTATTTTGATTTAAATTATCTTTCGTTCAAATACCCGCGACAGTGTCCACACCCAAAACTATGTCGGATTATGAAGAAGACCCGGTGTTTCGAATCTCGGCCACCCATGATGCGACATGTATATAGACAATATAACGATGATTTTATTCATACTCACCATAAGCGACGTACAGTGGTTACACTTGGTGGGACTGCTGAATGTTCTCACTAGAAACTGATGCACCTTCTGCTTGCCTGGTACCGTGGGGCCGAGTGACGGGTCCTGGTAAACAAACGGCTTGTTTAATAGAAGAGCTTCTAATGAAATATGAATATAGCATTGATTTAAAGGCCGTCCGAAAATCTATACTATTATATAAAGCTGAAGAGTTTGTTTGTTTGCTTGAACGCGCTAATCTCAGTAACTTCTGGTCCGATTTGAAAAATTCTTTCAGTGTTAGATAGCCGGTTTATCGAGGAAGGCTATAGGCTATATATAATCACGCTCCATATATCTGGAGCAACTTATTGTCTATGATCAGACCTTGCATTTATTTGTGTAGGATGACGATTTCAAGAATAGTATTACAAAGAAAAAGTGCTTGTTGATTTAAAAGCACACAACGCATTCTAATGTTGATTCCAAGTTCAGAAACGCTTCACTAATCTTTGACGTGGCATGTGGGGACAGACTAACACTGGGTCGGACTGGGTTGGACAAACCGCGGGCTTGCGCGGAGCTTTATACAGTCCCGGGCCCCAGGAAAATAGATAGGACTAGTGGATGTCACGCGGTTTCACCCGCGTAGTTCCTGTTCCCGTGGGAATACGGGGATAATATATAGCCTATGTTACTCCCTGATAATGTAGCTATCCAATGCTAAAAGCATTTTTCAAATCGGTCCAGTAGTTTCGGAGCCTATTCAATTCAAACAAACAAACAAACATACAAACAAACAAACAAATCTTTCCTCTTTATAATATTAGTGTAGATTAGTGTAGATAATATCGGAAATTAATCTATACTAATATTATAAAGAGGTAAAGTTTGTGAGGTTGTAGGGGGTAATCTCAGGGTCTACTGAACCAATTTTGAAAATTCTTTAGCCAATAGATAGCCACGTTATTTGTGAGTGTCATAGGCTATATGTTAACCCGAAAAATACCGCCCAAAGAAGTAGGCACGGGTCAGCTAGTGCAATATAAAAATGATCAGTTATATTCTTAGAAGGGTTGCCATTTTTTTTAGGTGGAAAGAAATGTTTGCACCGCACCTCGGATAGGTTTGAACTTCTTTTTTTACCTTAAATAGAAGAAACTTTGCAAAATGAAAGAAAGCTCAAGAACGTAGTTTAGAGCAAGTATAATGTAGAGTGTGGAATGCAAGAGCGAGCAAAGCTAGCTTAAATATGTTTGCACCCTGGTTGACTTGTGGCAAGCCCCGCACACGTAAGTTGGGGCCCGGCTGGCAAACGCCACCTCGAATGTGTGGCTAGTCCGACCCTGAGCTAGCAACACTCTGCACATAAAATGCCAATAACCACGGAAAATCAATAATAAGTGTATAATTTATACTCAGTGTAAAATCTATACTCAGTGTAAAACCTACACTCAGTGTAAAATCTATACTCAGTGTAAAATCTATACTCAGTGTAAAACCTATACTCAGTGTAAAATCTATACTCAGTGTCAAGTCTATACTCAGTGTAAAATCTATACTCAGTGTAAAATCTATACTCAGTGTAAAATCTATACTCAGTGTAAAACCTATACTCAGTGTAAAATCTATACTCAGTGTAAAGTCTATACTCAGTGTAAAATCTATACTCAGTGTAAAATCTATACTCAGTGTAAAACCTATACTCAGTGTAAAGTCTATACTCAGTGTAAAATCTATACTCAGTGTAAAATCTATACTCAGTGTAAAGTCTATACTCAGTGTAAAATCTATACTCAGTGTAAAATCTATACTCAGTGTAAAATCTATACTCAGTGTAAAGTCTATACTCAGTGTAAAATCTATACTCAGTGTAAAATCTATACTCAGTGTAAAGTCTATACTCAGTGTAAAATCTATACTCAGTGTAAAATCTATACTCAGTGTAAAATCTATACTCAGTGTAAAATCTATACTCAGTGTAAAATCTATATTCAGTGTAAAGTCTATACTCAGTGTAAAATCTATACTCAGTGTAAAACCTATACTCAGTGTTTATTTATTTATTTCCACCATACATTTATCTTTACAGGTTTACCACCTAATGCGATAATGTAGTCAACTATTATTTCTTAAAGCTAAACAATTAAAAAACTAACAGCTTTTGTTTTAGTACGCATTGCTAATATTATCATTATGTCACAGCAGGACCATAACAAATCTCAAAGAGAGCTCTCACTATGAACTCACCCAGAGTACAACAAAATAGGTCTATGTCTTCTGCTATACTGTTGAGGATACGGAGAGCGCGTGTAAAGTCTATACTCAGTGTAAAATCTATACTCAGTGTAAAATCTATACTCAGTGTAAAGTCTATACTCAGTGTAAAGTCTATACTCAGTGTAAAGTCTATACTCAGTGTAAAATCTATACTCAGTGTAAAATCTATACTCAGTGTAAAATCTATACTCAGTGTAAAATCTATACTCAGTGTAAAGTCTATACTCAGTGTAAAGTCTATACTCAGTGTAAAGTCTATACTCAGTGTAAAATCTATACTCAGTGTAAAATCTATACTCAGTGTAAAATCTATACTCAGTGTAAAATCTATACTCAGTGTAAAATCTATACTCAGTGTAAAATCTATACTCAGTGTAAAATCTATACTAAGTGTAAAATCTATACTCAGTGTAAAATCTATACTCAGTGTAAAGTCTATACTCAGTGTAAAATCTACACTCAGTGCAAAATCTATATTCAGTGTAAAACCCATGCTCAGTGTAAAACCTATACTTAGTGTAAAACCTATACTCAGTGTAAAACCTATACTCAGTGTAAAACCCATGCTCAGTGTAAAACCTATACTTAGTGTAAAACCTATACTCAGTGTAAACACTCCGCTTAAAATCTATTCTCAGTGTAAAAACTACACTCCGTTTAAAATCTATTCTCAGTGTAAAATCTACACTCCGTTTAAAATCTATTCTCAGTGTAAAATCTACACTCCGTTTAAAATTTATTCTCAGTGTAAAATCTATTCTCAGTGTAAAATCTATTCTCAATGTAAAATCTATTCTCAGTGTAATATCTATTCTTTTTTATAAAATGTATACTTACTATACTAACTGTAGACATCTCACTGGGAGAGCTCTTGCTGGACGCGGGCGATGAGGCTCGCGGCTCCAAGTCGTCGTGCAGCTCCACCGAGCCGCTCAGTGCGCCCGACTGCGTCGACCCGTACATTAACTACGCGATATAATATTGATTTAGAAGTATTGAAGGAAAAAGCTGGCAATTGAATAGTGCATGCTCTGGTCTCCTAACTAAAGGAGCACACTTAATTTAACCACTGAATTACTGACTTAATTTTACCACTGTGGTTTATGTTACAATTTGTGTTTCCTTTGTTGTCGAAATAAATGTTCTTTTTTTTTAATTATATTAATTTAAAATTATAAGCCTATCTGGCATACAACTCTTCTGAAGACACTCAGGGCCAAGCGTAGTTTTATAACGCGCCGACGACGTGCAGATGACGTGCGCTTTAAACGAAATTCAGACGCAGACAGTACTGCTTTTTCATCATCATGATATCAGCCGAAAGACGTCCACTGCTGGACATAGGCCTAAGGCCCAAAGGCCATAATCGCCACGCTTGGCAGGCGGGTTGGCGATCGCAGTGTATGGTGTTGATTTTTACAAAAAAGAACGCTGCTGCCCATTCTCTGGCGAGTCCCTTAGTCGCCTCTTACGACACCCATGCGAAGTGATGGGATGGTATTATTCTTTTACAGCACCATACGGCACCGGCCGACACCATACTGCTTTTTGGTCATTTACAATTACCATTGGCGTTCGTTAAACGTGCGTCGTCGACGCGTTAAAAATACGCCGTCTGCAAAGGCTCTTATATGAGGATACAGGTTTAAAAATGTCGTATACACAATAGCTACTTATTTCGAATGTTTTTATCACGAAGTATTAGAAAGCAAATGAAAATCGGAATATTAGTAACAATACATGAAAATTCCACCACCGACTGCAAGAGCGTCTCCTAGCATTTATGAAGCTGTAATCGCAGTAGACAGTTTTTCTATTGTTTTTTCTTGGTTTTTAAATCTATAATGCTCTGATTTTTTGTTTCATTAACCTATAGCGTCCCCCACTGCTGGGCAAAGGCCTCCCTCATATCCTCGGTACCTAAACTAATTAATAACTACATTGTATTTTTGATAAAAATCCTAAGCTATCAGAAGACCAATTCTCGTACTCAAAAAGCTTTCAAATTCAAGTCGTCAACATCATCTCAGCGATAGTAAATGTCAAAAAAAATATCAAAATGAGAAATTAGAAATAAAATCAAATTAGAGTTTTCGACAGCTTGGTACTGTCAAAAACACCTTTATATGGTAATCTTCTTCTATATAAATAAAAATGAAATGTATGTACGCGAATAACTTCAGTACGAATGCACTAAATTGGATAATTCTTTACTGTCAGAACAAGGTTTGTATGAAAAATTACGCTAAGACTCTTAGTAGCCGTGCAAAAAAAAATCCAACAACGGCGGGTGGAACCGCGGGGCACAGCTAGTGCTCCTTAAAAATTGGTCTGGTATGGCCCTGGTATGGCCCTGGCCTGGCCTGTCCATTCAGGTTCTTAATTATTTATTTTTTAATAGCCTATTGTGTCCCACAGCTGGGCATAGGCCTTCCTCATATCTTTCCAGCTCATTACTTGCGCCACCTCGAACCAACCTTCGCAGTGTGCGTCCAGATCATCTCGCCACAAAAAAGTGGTGGATCTTAAATAATAAAAATAAAAGCAATAATAAATAAAAACATATAATACCTTTGCATTGCAACAATGCTGGTTTCTGTAACGGTACTGCAGCGACATCTGTGCGAGCAACAGATAACCAAAAAACAAAATGGCCAAAAGAAAAATAAAAAAGCTTGCATGATTTTGTTATTACACTGTATATTATAAATTATGTTTTTTTTTCTGCATAAATATTTATCTTTTTCTGAAATTCATTAGTATTCAAGACAAATCTGATAATATACAGTGAAATAATAAAATAAAATAACTGTCACCTTATAAATTAGTCACAAAATTAAGCTTTGAACGTATTCCAACAATGAAAAATTAGAAGTTTCTAAATTCGAATGCCGTAATAATCTTTTACGACGTTATCAAGTTTTTATTCGTATTTTAATTAGTTCGTTTAAATCTTTTATTTTTAATTGACCTTGTTAGGCTCTTAAAAAAGTCATAAAAAAACCAAGTTACATGAAAAATTAATGCTGTAAAAAACGACATAAAAAACATTCTGATCGAATGTTGGAACACGCCCCAAAAATGATGAAATAATGAACGAATGAAAAAAGCATTGTTATATCAGTCTTATATACAGATACGTGTCAAGCTAAAACCTACCTTCTGTTCATTAATGGTAGCCACATTATCGTAGTGCCGCTCCGTTGGCGCTTCCTTCAGGAATTGGTCTAGGTAGCTCATCTGTGATGGTGGCCGGTCCAGGACTGAAATGTTTGAGATTATGTCAGTTAGAGAGAAAATATTAGTTTTTAGTTTTTTGTGTCTCATTCCCAAATCATAAATGAACTGGTAACAAAAGCATATAGATAAAAAAATTACGTGGTATTATATTTTATAATTATAGATTATTTATTTAATTCCTTTTGAACTAATTAGTCATAAAAAAAAATAAACAAACTTATTTTTAAAATACCGTTTTGTTAACAATTTTTTTTTTGTGAATTATTGGCAATTAATTTGGGAGCGAAACACTAAAACGGGGATATGGAAAAGATAAAATAAATAATATCATTGCAAGTATAATCATGATACTATGATAAAAAGGGAGATATTATTTCTTAAATATGTAATAAAACACAGAAACCAAATCCCAACCCAAACCACGTTCACAAAAAGTATTTAAAAAAACGTTACAATTATTAGATTTAGTTTTTACGTATAGTCGAGCACAAATGTGTTAATTTCTAGATATTAAAATTTTAAAAAGTTTATTTCAACTGTTACAAGATATTTTAAAAACACAGTTCATTTTTTCAATAAAAAATAACTACTATAAAAAACACTGCTGTGTATTTTATTATTGCTCCCAATTCTTGCATTTTAAGGGGTTGCATTTTAAATTACAACAAATAAAAACTTTACTCGTTTAACTTGTCTAATAGTTATGTGCTAGACTGTACATAACATATTTTAGTGAGTACAAGATGGGAACTATGACATGCACATTGGACATTTACAATTGACGCTGTACAAACTATTGCCGTCAGCACACGACGACATTTACATACATAAATATATTATTAGATAAAAGCTCTTTTGAATAAATTAACCGTATCCAAGCATCAATTACTTCTGTGTGCATGATCACCTTCAAAACGGTTTTTTTTTAATTAGTCCTATTAACTTATATTCGTCAAAGTAATTTAAATTCGCTTAATTTCTACCGTCAAAATTTAATAACACCTGTAAATTATATCTTTAATTAAAATATAACTTAATTTTATTTTCTACTTATAAATGTCGATTCGTGTGCTGACGTAAGTTACAAAACAACTAAAGGTCGAAAATAGGTTTACAATTAAAAAAACAGATTAGTCAAAATACCTATGTGCGTATACAAAACAAGTGTTAAAGGAAAAACCAATCGCTTAGGGCGTTATGTGGTGAACGGACTTTTTCAGAAAAACCAGGAAAGTTTGGCTCTAGTACACAATTTGACGATTTTATTCGTAATTTTTTTAGTGATTGTTTTTTTATGTTTTACGAGCAATGGATGCTAAAATTGAGTACTAGAGCCGAAATGTTTTCTTCACATCCATGCCACCGCAACAAAGCTCAAGCAAAGCGAAGCGATTTGCAATAAAAGAAGAATTGTTTCATATTGCATAAAAATTTTGAATAAATCGTTAAGCGTCACTGTTTTGGAGTCATTTTTGTTCAATTTGTCAATATTTGTAAGATTTTAAATACACAGCCAAAATAGATTACAGCTTAGTGAGCTGTGATTTCGCTAGATATCTTTTCGATTGAAAACAAATTAAGACGAACCTTTCTAAAAAAATAAATATTATAAATTTGTGGAACTAAAAACCCTAAAATATCAAACTAAGTGTTAGTCAAAAGACCCACAAAACAGTGACATAATTTAGTAAATGATGTAAAAACTTTTTCCTTTTTACACTTGCTCGTATTTACAATGGACGCCTCATAGACAAAATGAAACTAGTTGATAGAAAACTAAGTACGCAGCACAAAGACTAAAAACTTACACCTTTAAAAAATAAACAGTATCTGTCGTTATAATAATTTGTTTTGTTTATAAAAAAAAAACAATTTATTTAACTTGTCTTTGTCAAGACTTTTTTTATCGATTGTACTTTTCTTGTTTTTATTTTTCAAAAATTAAATACGAATCAAATTTTGATGTATTTTTAATGAAAGTTAAAAAAAAACAGTTAAATGAAAAACCAATGGCCCCAAGGTGGTTTTCGAAGCATTATGAGAAAAGAGTCGTTATTGACAGCAAAGCATAAATCTTAAATAACAACAGATAATGTTACAAAAGGGACAAAATAACACACAGTCTAGTGATAGACGATTGCGAACATATTACTTGAAGAGAGGGGGACACGGTCTGGAATTCAATCGAATTCTTTTACTATGTATACCTTCATTTATTCCCACATGAATGAAAGTATAGTTTAGAGGTATTTTAACTCCGAAAGTACAAAACTAAGGGATTTTCAGACAAACTTGCATACATTTTGCATAGATTTGATTTTCTAAACCTCCCCAATTGTATGTCTTTTTTTTAAATTGAAACTTAGAACCTTTGCATTCTTGATAATAACCACCAATATTAAAATCGAGTGTATTATTTTATTTGCCAAAACAAACTTGATTATTTGATTATATTCGCAATCGGCCATCTCTACAACGGTCACATACGTAAAGTCTACTTCTAAAAGGATGTTTTAGCTAATATTATGATAAACGAACCGTTCTCTTCTTTGCCGCTCCAGTACGTTGAAGATTTCGCCGATCCTTGCCTCGCTGCTTGCGCATAACTTTGTGTTTAAATTGTATTGTGATAGAGTTCAATTTTGAAGAATTTTTTTTTCCAATACTTTTTTTTTTGTATAATATGCATCTCCCAAGCTATATTGTGGGGTCAGCATACTAGATGCAGCTGTAGAACAATATTACCCATAACTATGTGGTTCCCCAGTTGAGCAACCCGTTTGAAACAGAAAAACAGCCTTTTATTATTGAAATACCCAATTTTAGTCTACAATAACTCAAATTATTTAAACTCCCACACTAAACCCAGTACTAAAATGTTAAAAATAAATAACAAAAAAATAAGTACAACAGAACTTTTAATAACTTATGTACAAACAGATGTACGAAGTTTACTTGGACAAGTACAGTTATGCACCGAGTGAAATATATAAAATAAACCTAACAGTAAAACATAAAAGACACGTTAAATGCAGATTAAATGTGCTGACAAGAACTTAACATTAAAAACATAAAACAAAATCGCAAAAAAAAAATATTTAAAAATTTCACTTATTGAATTTTAAGACCAAACATTTAAAAATCAGTTCACTATTTTTCGTAATGCTTAAATTATTTGCTTACGTATTTTATTTATACCTTTTTAATACTTTGTTATGCAAGGTCTTAAAACTTAACATAATAAAAAAACAAACTGAATGAGATTCTACATCTGATCTAATAGAAAAACTAATACTAACAAATAAATAAATTAAAAAGAAACTGTTCATTGTGCTGTCAGTATCTTTGGCAATAAATCGATTTGAGTATATAAGTTTTGTGTGCGGTATATATAATAAACCATGTTTTTTTACGTTAGCGAGTCAAATATTAAAATTGGTTAAATATTTATAAAAAAACAATTACAATTCTGGTATCATTCAAAACATTAAAAAATGGTAAAACTACAAAACTATTTTTAATTAAGCTTTTGTTTTCTCAGAGCTTATGTCGTCAAGAAAGAAAGAAACAGAATTTATTTGCGCCAAGCATGACGCATACCAAAAAAATATAAATAAACAAAATTACATTTTTATAAAAGTTGGGAAGATATGCATTCGCGCAAAACGGCGATCGCTCAGCATAATGCTGGGACTCATGTGCGAGACAGTCACCAACGTTGGTTTTCAGCGCCAGTCGATTGCACGTAAATTAATAATCCATTCTATAAAAAAAGCATTATTCCCGCAAAAACCATCCCATCGGACACACTATTCAATTTATTTCTCAAACATTCAATAAACCGATTAAAATTAAACAAAAACCGTATCGATTATAATGACTAGTTCGAACGGTCGAGGCACAACATTATCGTTTAAAAATCTTTGGCAACCATCGTTTTCGACTAGACTAATTTCCGAAGACTAGAAATGAATATACTTTGGTGAGATTACAGTATAAAATAAGAGAATTGGCGTAGTTTTATCAATAGATAAAAAATGTATAAGTTAAAAATAATATCGTTCAAATTTTGAGCACTAATTTCTACAAATTATTTTGTCGATTTTCCAAAATCCATAAATTTTGGTTATTTTTTTGTTCAAAATTCATTAATAATTACGAATTAATAAAATTGAAATCTATAGCCACGAGGTTACTTGTATGGTATTGCTTTTAGCTATGTTAAAACCCTGATACTGGTTGTATAGCTGCCAATTATAGTTGAAAACTGATATTTTTAACCTCTTAAGAATGGTGTAATCAGGCACCGATTAATTTACAGGCTGAATATTCTTCATACGTAATACTTATCATAATAAAAAGGATAAAGCACCTAATATCGCACTGTATGTACTTAAAATACTACAGTAATAAATAAATAGCTGCTCCTATAAAATACATCAAAACAGACATTGTCGCGACTATAGAAATCAATCATATGTATCAGGGGTATATATGGTGATACACAAGTATGGCAACACCCCATAAGCATGACGTCACGCCTATAAACAGAGGTATGTTGCTCCTCAACCATATCCGAACTACCTTCGCAAAAATACCAACAGCACAATAAAGTACACAAGTTATACACCATTACGTAAGATTAAACCAAAAAGAAAAAGCGTTAGACGCCATATTTAAAAAGAAAAAAAAACAGTAAATGCCACAGATAATACATGTTCGTTATTAAACATAATAATAAAAAAAAAACGTTAATTTTCGAATTTTAAATTTCGTTAACAATATTTTTGTGGAATATCAAATCACAGTTCCAATTTCAAACACAATAGAGTCCATATTCACATTTTTTTAAAAATAAAATATTGATGTGCAGTTTTTTTCGTTTATTTCCGTTTTTTTCGTCGAGGACGACGTTGGACTTTGTGGTGGGAGCCAAGATTCCGTTGACGATATAAGTGCGTTCGTCGTGAATAGTGAGGTCACGGAAAGTTTCATATGTGTATTGGGTAGGAATGTGCGGTAACATGTAACGAAAACAAAAAGAAATGGTGCACTAAATAAACATATTTAGTAATATATAGATTTGTGCTGAAAATATATTTAATAGTTAATTGTCGAAGATACCACACGGAGTATCTTTTTATTAAATCGTACTACAAAAATAAGAAGATACACAAAGAAATTATCAAAAATCTAAAAAACTGAAAAAATGAGTCCTTTAATATTACTGTTAGATACTTCTCACTTTTATAGCTGTGTCTAGGAGTTGAAAAAAGCCTATTTTTTTTTTTCTTGTAAACCAAGTAGAATTTTCAACTAAATATGATAATGTAATAAAAGATTACGACTCATTAAACTTCGAACCAGATCCTGAAAGCTAAAGTGAATGATATTGCATCGAAGCGTGATACATTTTACCCATAATATTGACCATGACTGTACATTTGAGCGATACAACGATTCATGCGCAAAAGCAAATTTTCATAATAGTTTCCTGAAGCGACTCTTTTCAACTCCCATGTAATAAAAAAAATATCAAATTAAATTACCAATTAATCCCATTCGGGGTAAGCATACATTTAACACTAACCCAAAGGATTGTGTAATTAGTTAAAACTACTAGCGTTAGATGGCACCACTTACTGAACGAAGGCTACGATACAACATACATTTCTGTCTGACACTAGCCCCAATATTGTATACAAATATCCTCTCTACGAACTACGAGACTCATGGAAAAATAGTTCTAAACAACTCATCGTACACACACAATATCCCAATATTATAATCACCATCCATGACAAATGATTAAGAACAACACGGGAAAAGGCTCAATGACTAGTCAAGGGCCACTAATTTTATCACTAGCTAGGTTTATCGAAAATCGGCCCCTTGTAAGCGGCCTTCTCAGATCAGACTCGGAACCCACGCGAAGCTCGCTACCCCCTTGTTCCCCGCTTACCCCGTGTGGGTGTGGTGGTCAAGCACACATGTATATACTCACAGGAGTTGCCGGGCTGGTGCGGCGCGTCCAGCCGCGTCTGCATGTCGCGGATGTGTTGCTCTTTGCGCTTCATGTCGTGCGCTAGCGAGTCGAGTCGTTGACGGGTTTCCAGTAGCTCTCTGTGGGTTCAATCAACTAAAATCATGGAGGGCAATATGCTACACGGCTAGAAAACTATGGATTGTTAACAATGCCAGGGTAATAGAAATCTAGGCTATTTTAAACTAATCTTCTAGCCTTTCATGGAATGAGTTATAATATCAGGGGGTCTAAAAAAGCCACTTTAGCAGAATCAGAAAACACATCACGCTACAGTAGTACCCTACTGGCCTAATGGCTTACCGATGTACTTGCGCAGAAGATGAATTTTCAAAGCGCGGGAAATGCTATTGACCAATCGGCATGCTCCACGTAACGCGCTTCTTTTTCCTGTACCGCTATTGGTCGGCAGCTGCCGCCATGTTAGCGCAGCATGGCATGCACGTGACTAGCGAGTGAGACTAAACTTATAGCTGCAGTGTATTATGAACCTTATAGTAGTGATCTAAGGTTGATTGTAAGTTTGCTTTCTTTCGTTAATCTTCGGGGCCATACTTTCTTTTCTGTGCGAACGCAGATCCACAACGCGCCTTATCAGTTAGGTACTACTGTACCCGTCACTGTTAAATTTTCCCAATCAATCTTGAACCTTATGCATTAGTGATATAGATGAAAATTAAATTTGACAGATTGTTGTGTGAATAATATTATGATTCTGCTAAAGTGGCCTTTTTAGACTCGCAGATGAAAGCTCTTTTGAAAGGGTTCACAAGTTCACACCATTTTGTAACGCGCCGTGTATGAAATATCAAACTTCGTTCAACACCATGGCATTCTGAATGCTGCAATTCTGTTCAGTATGTTACTTGTAAATTCATGCAAAACCAGAAACAAATGAAATCTGAACAATTACTGACAAACCGAGCATAAGTTCATTATGTAGGGTTTGTAATACCATACAAAATAATACAATTTGAATGTAACAACACGAAATTAATGTACAAAACACCCTGAAAGTTTTGCGCAAAATTGTAATGATGATAACATGAAGTGATATAAAACAAATCCGTGAGAAATCGATCATTTAAAAAAAATTGGTCACAATGCGTAACAAATCAAAATATTGAACGTCGTTTCCAAAGACCTGATCACACCAAAAAAGACAACTTGGAACATTTCGAATAGTGCTTGTGTTTCAATAAGTTTCAAAACATGCCCTTTTAAAACCAAGTCAGGATTTAATATAAAACTTACACTTTATATGAATCGTTTTAATGTCAATGTAGTTAGGGCAAGATAGAGGGCTTACTTGGAAGAGTCTCGACACCAGGGAGGAATGTAACTAGAGAAGAAAAATCATTACATTTTTATACAGGGTTCAATTAGCTGATTTTGTGGGGTTACAAAGATGAAAGAATTACGTTGACCCTTGTTTTGTTTATGGTACACAAGATTGCAAAAAGTCTTGCCACTGTTTCTCTATGGCATTAGAACTTCGCACCAAAATTCTAGCTTTATAATCAACGCCTGTAACGTTGAACGGGTCAGATTTCAGTCCAACTAGCAGCTGAATACCAGTATTTTACATGAAACAACTACTGCAATAATGTTCATTTACCCACATACATTTTTTGACTTTCTTAAAATCTAAATCAGAAAAAAAAAATACATATGGCTGTTCTGATTCCGACTTCTATCGTGATCTTTTCCGTTCTCCAGTAATGAAAAACGGTTTACAATTTATTGTTCGGGTATCTACGAAGGGATATCAAGGAAAAGTTAATGAACTTTATTGCAAGTTTATCTGGCACCTACCTTAGCTAATAGCTACCCACCTTTTAGGCGCGATTGGTCCAATTCGCGATTGGTCCAATGTTTAAAAAATCTCCAATTCGCGATTGGGCCAATTCGCGGTTGGTCAAATTCGCGGTTGGTCAAATTCGCAATTGGTCCAATTCGTGATTGGTCCATTTCGCAGTTGGACAATGTTTCCGAAATTATACAATATACAACTTGTAACAGAATCAACGCTGCACCTCTTATCTGGTAATTGCACTCATCATTATGAACAACTTTCACTACGGGACCAATACTGAAATTGCAAAAAAAAAGCTGCTGTTCAGTATTTTGGACCAATCGCGAATTGACCAACTGCGAATTGGACCAATCGCCAATTGAACCAACCTCGGATTGGACCAATCGCGAATAAGGTAAATTGGACCAATCGCGCCTAAGGGATCCTCCACAACCCAATTTGGCGTGGCGTCGTGGAGTGGTAGTTTGAATTCCTATCGGCAGTCCTGGTGTTAAGTAGAGCATGTTGAGTGGACGCACTATTTCTTGGTGTGGATCCCCTGGAAGGGTCTGTAGGATACAGACTATCTCAAAAGACGTCAACCCTGCTCTCACCACCTATTGAGAACGCGCATGGCGTTGACCGAGCATTGCAAATCGAAACTTTTATTTTATAAATACTTAATCTTGACATTGACGCTAATGTGCTCCCTTAAGGGCTTTATTGAATAATTATTTAATTTATTGAATTTTTAATAATAGGCCAGTATTGAACAAAACGTCAGGTGCCGCCAGATTGTAAACCGAGTGAGAGTGAGAGAGAGAGACAGAGAGAGAGTAGAAGAGTGTATAAGAATTCAAATTAATGTAGCCACTTCGGTCCGGATCTCGGGAACCACTGGGTCCCTACTCTATCCACCTGTATGTACACTGACCTCTGACTGGCGAGCAGTTCGGCCCTGGTGCGGCTCAGCTCCTCGCCCACGGCCTGCTTGGCCTGTATCTCGGAGTGCAGCGACGACTGCAGCGTGAGGATCTCCATCTTGTCCAGCTTCTGCGAGCGCCTGTTCCGCCAGCCGCCCGTGCCGGCGCGGCCGTCGGGCGCGGAGCCGGCCGGCCCGGACGCCGGGGGGGACGCCACCACCAGGGACGAGCGGGACGCGCTTGCTGTGGGTACAACTATTTATTGTGACAAATCTTAGTGAGGATTTTGTTAATCTTACGATTTTCCCTAGCCTAACCACTAAGAATGAATGACAACACGATTTGTCAGTTACTGTAAAATCGTGTTGTCATTCATTCTTAGTTCGGGTTCGGGACTAATCGTAAGTCCGTAGGTGATACAGAGTAGGAAACGCCCGTAACTAAGGCCGAAACTACGGACTTCGGGCTTAGAGAGTAGGTCCACAGGACCAAATGATAAATAATATTTGTTTTGCAAATAGGTTACAATTAACTCTTTTACATGAAATTATTTTTTTGTCAACCGATCAGTAAAATGTTCGCGTTTAACCTTTTGGATTTCAAATAAGCTTAGTTTACATTCAAGAAGCAAACGAAACAGGTACCTAGTATTCAAAAAGTCTGACATTAACGTTCATACATCTGAAGGGCAATTCTCATGCCAGCGGCTACCCGCGCCCCTCAGCAGGTGCATGCTCCACCTTGTGCGAGGCCGCGCCAACTTGCGCGCACCGGTACGCGGTCGCCACTCCACAACTTTTCAGCCTCATCGACCATACGTTCGGCGAGCAATATGCCATGCCCACTGCCACTTCAGCAATGCATCTTTATCCTGTACTTCAGATAAAATATACTGTTCCACACTCACCATGTTTAAGATACTCTAACTCCTCAGTCATCTTTGTAGCGAGCGCCTGCAGGTAGCCACGTGCCTCCTTTTCATCAGCCACCCATCGGATAATGTCTGCTATCTAAGGAAGTGGTGAGAGAAACGTAATGTTAGGTAGCTGTTGGATTAAAAATGCATACTGTTTTTTAAGAAACTGTTTTTTAAGAAACTGTTTCCAAAGGCTGGATCAGACTATTAATTCTTTATTTATTCAAACATGAACGACTTAGCGCTCCAACGCACTAGCGGTAAACAGCGAGGGCGGATAAACGCGCGGCTAGCCGCTTTTCCAGTTTAATATGCAACCGCTTGTACGCACTTAAGTGCCACAAAACTTGAACCGCGGCGCTTGAATGGACAGCCGCGGCCCGCTTCACGGCTGGCCGCAATTTAGTTTATACGCACGGCAAGCCGCCTCTGATGGTGTCATATAAACCTTTCGAGTAATTCTTTAAATGACGAAACACTCATTCTATAATAGCCGAAAAATGTATCTTCGTGCTTCTTCAATTCTTGAAAACAACTTGCGAATTGGCCAAATTCGTTGTGTGTTTCTAGTAAAGAATGATGCCAGTATCTTTTTATTTTTCTTTCGTTGTTATCTAGAGTAAAAATAGGTAATATAAGGTACCATTTCGTTTACAGATCAACACGCCTTGGACCAGTTCAATCGCTTAAGAGGAAATGCTGGCGGCGAGACTTTGTATGTAAAAAGTCATAATTCGAGGTTTGGCTCTCGACTGTTTTCTCCTCCAATATTGAACCGATTTATTGAGTTATACACAAACTGAATAAGAAGAATATATACTGTGTCCCTATATTTTCTTTTTTTGATTAATAGTTGCCAAATTTGTACACTAGGGCTTTGTTGACAGCGATTTATCGGACAATTTTGAGCATTTTGTGAGGGTTCTAGTGCTTATACGGTTAATAAATCATCAAAAAGGAAAACATAGGCATAGCATAGCATAGTCGACCTTATAATGTTCCCACAGTTGGGACTCAGGCCTCCTCTCTAGGAGAGGGAATGGGCCGTAATCCACCACGCAGGCCCAATGCGGGTTGGTGAATGTCACATGTCTTCGAATTTTTGGTTCTAGGACATGCCGGTTTCCTCACGATGTTTTCCTTCACCGTTTTGAGAGCAGTGGTGATGAAATAAATTACACAAAGTAATGTGCCTGGCTGGGTTTGAACCCGCGACCTACAACTCGTAAGTCGAAGCCATTACCACTCGGCCACCACTGCTCCCATTACCACTCGGCCACCACGAAACACAATACATAGGGACAGTATATATCCTACTTATTCAGTTTCTGAAATATCTCTTAAATCGGTCCAATATTGGAGGCGAAAACAGTCGAGAGCCAAACCTCGAATTATGACTTTTTACATACGAAGTCTCACCGCCAGCATTTCCTCTTTACGCGGTTTCATCGCGGTTGGCCGCCATAGCGATCAGCCGCTATTCCAACCGCGTCAGGCGGCTGGCCATTCAAGCGAACCGCCTAGACTGCTTAACCGCTAGTGCGTAGGAGCGCTTAGTTTGTATGGTTGGTAACATTGACCTTTCCCAAATATCTCGTCATGGGAACAATAAATTAATTAATTACCCGTTTTTGTAAAATCACGCTAGATATCGATTCAGGGCAGGTTTATGTCTTTATTTCTGTTTCTTAAATTATAAAGGGGATTACTATTGCCAATTTATCTGGTATCTACCATACAAACTAGAACAATGCAGCAGCAGCAGATGTTATATCATAGAAAATTCCCGACGACTAGTTAGATTTTTTGAGTTTGACTATTTATTGTCTTTTTCGTTTTATTTTGTTGGTGATTTGGAGCTAAAAAGGGAACATATCATACCATAGGTGCGAAAAGGTTGTGAAATTAAACAAACCGATGAGGTGAGGATATCGTAACGTGCTAATACAAAGTGAACAACCGGCGAATCCGCGCCACGATCATTTGTTCTGCAAAGCCGGGAGGTACCCTCTCGGCGCAACTACGGCTCTGGGTTTGTGAAGCAAATGGAAGCGTAGATTGTGTATTCGCGCTTTGTAGAAGGACGACACTTTGTAAAAGAATTCATATTGTACATGGTGCCATGTTAGTTGTCTTAAAAAGGCTGCCCGCTTAATGTACCCGACATAAACTACCTCTAGGAGCAATTTTTTTTTTAAATAATAAGATAGGTACAATAAAAATAGAACATGAATAATAGTTAATAATGTTCACGTAACAAAACAGTGTCGCCATTCCATTCCGCGCCGTACTTAGAACACAAGGCTCGGACTGCGCTCACTCCTGGATGTTTCAAACTACGTCATGCGTCATGATAATGAATAATATTTTCATCTTTCAATAATTCTTATATTCATAATTATCATTTTTAGGGTTCCGTACCTCAAAGGGAAAAAACGGAACCCTTATAGGATCACTTTGTTGTCCGTCCGTCTGTCTGTCAAGACCCTTTATCTCGGGAACGCGTCAAGGTATCGAGTTGAAATTAAAAGCATATACTTAAGTCTACAGCCCCTTGAAGCTGTGAAAAAATCAGACTTCTAAGTTAACCTAAAAAAGATACGGTCCTATAAGGCGCAAAAACGTATATTTCGTCACTCTCAAGGAAATCAAAATGTATATGGTATTTTCCGTTGACCTAGAACTATGAAATTTGGCAAATAATATCATCTTATACTACTTGTTTAAGGAAAAATCTGAAAACTATAAATTTGTAATTAAATCATTAAAAAATATCTTTATTGAAAGTAACTTGTAGCTACAAATTTGTACAGAACCCTCGGTGAGCGAGTCCGACTCGCTCTTGGCCGGTTTTTTGTTCATGAATGTGTCGTAGTCATTGGATAGATAAAGTGGGCTGTCGTTGCCGACGACTAAAATGGCACCGCGTATAAACTGGATGGGAAACATACCTATACCGGAAAGGTTTAGGTAGTTAAATAAAGGTACAGTAGTACCCAACTGATATGGCTTACCGATGTACCTGCGCAGAAGATGAATTTTCAAAGCGCGGGAAATGCTATCGACCAATCGGCACGCTCGACGCACCGCGCTTATTTTTCCTGTACCGCTATTGGTCGGCAGCTGCCGCCATGTTAGCGCCGCGTGGCATGCACGTGACGCGCGAGTGAGACGGAACTAACAGCTGCAGTGTGTTATGAACCTTATAGTAGTGGTCTAAGGTTGATTGTAGGTTTGCTTTCTTTCGTTAATCTTCGGGGCCATACTTTCTATTCTGTGCGAACGATGATTCACGACGCGCCTTATCAGTCGGGTACCACTGTAAACAATCTTGATGTCTTTCCAATATCTTTTATTTAAAAACTCAGTTTAAAAATAAAATGCAACCAAAAACTAATGTGACACACACAACAAGAAAAACGATTACTTAATCAATTCAACCATTAGTTTAAGCAGTACTTTATTTGTTTAATATGTGTTTCTGTAAAAAGTCACATCAAGATTGATTACCTTTATTTAATTACCTAAATCTTTCTAAAGTCACCAAAATCTAATAAGTCCGATTTGACAGCTGAGTAGACAGGGATAGATGATTACTTTACCACTAAATGCGAAAGAGATTTATTTTTGTCTCTTTCATACTTAACTAGCTGACCCGCGCAACTTCGTGTGCGTCACAATTTTCATTATTGCTCCGCTCCTATTGGTCGTAGCGTGATGATAAATAGCCTATAGCCTTCCTCGATAAATGGGCTATCTAACACTGAAATAATTTTTCAAAACGGACCAGTAGTTCCTGAGATTAGCACGTTCAAGCAAACAAACAAACAAACTCTTCAGCTTTATATATTAGTATAGATATAGATAGGCACCGTGCACGGCGTTGACTATGCCATCTAGTGTCGCATATTCAAAGTTTTAAGGGTCAGAATACTTAAAATTAACGCTTCTGTGCTGCCACCTGTGGTTCCTGCACGCTCAGTTTAGGGGGACGTGCGCGAAGAAGACTGTGCCATCTAGCGTAGCTATTTCGAATTTTATACTTGAAACATACTTGACAGTGACATTTCTGTGCTGCCATCTATAGTTTCTGCACGCTCCCTATAGTAAAGCAATGTTGTATATCCTGCTGTCAAAACGGGCCTTTTATTTTTTGGCAACTATAGTATGAGTCTTGGATAAGGGTACATACAAACATATTATGTAACAAAGTCACTACCTTAAAATTGGTAGGGTCAAAACACAAATCACTAAGGTAACCATACAAACCGGTAGGGTCAGCATACAAACCAGTAGGGTCACACAATCAGGCAGGTTAAACATCAGTGTAGTGGTAATGAGGTGCACGATCAGGGTTGAACTTACATCACTGACCTGCGTCTCCCAGTGCTGCATGGTATCTCTCTTAGCCCTAAGTTCCTCTAACTCTATCTCCATTTGTCTCCGTTCCGCTTGCCATCTTCTACCGTTCTCTGCCAGCTGAGGGGCAATGGAGAGGGAGTTTTAGATGTGGTTGTTGTTCTTACATAGTTTGACACATTAACTACGGCGCTACTATGGAGGGTAGAGGTAAGGACTATTTCTGTGTATGAAAAAGTGTCAATTAGGGTGTCGCTAAAATCGCATCAGGGTAAATTTAAAAATCAGCGCCAAAAGAAATTAGTGTAGGACAGAAAAATAAACAAGGAGAGAACAACTTCCGCTTCGTTATGGCGCAAGTAAGAAACAATGATACATCATTAAATTTTTCAACGCTTAATTAGTAAATATTAAAAAATTAATTACATCAATAACATTTGTACCCGTTCGCGTTGGTAAAAACATTACGTTGTTATTTTTGCTCCTCAGTTTTTAAATAAATCGGGCGGTAAAAAGTGAATCTAATAACATTAATATACTGTTCACGTGAAGCTGGTGAAGTGACATATCAAACTGTGTAATTTTACAGTGATTCCATTACGTATCACAAAGTTATATCAATACTAAACTCTGGTGATAGAAAAACTCAAATTGGAAAAGTGAATAACGAACTCTGTCCCTGACCTAGGGCAACCCGCAGAGCGCTCGATACCTCCCGCGCTAACCGCCACGGTCCCCGTTGTCGTCTGCTTGACCTGCGTGTGATTCATTGCACAGCGCATAGCTATCACATATTTCGAGAAAACGTTTAGTGCAGCTTTGGCGGAGCGGTTTACTCAGCGGCATATCTGTTCGGTGTGGTCGCCTGTTCGAGTCCAACGATTTACATTATTTTTATTATTTTTTTTCTCATTTTCTGCTTTTTTTTGTGTGAATTATGGCTGGAAAAGCAGTACAATGGGGTTGCTGCTCTAATAATACTGACTTGGATGGGACATTTATAAGGTGCCCTACCTGTGGAAATTTTTACCACTACGGCTGTTTACTCATTGAAGATCCGCCCAATGATGTGAGCGCTTGGAAATGCCCGAAGTGTCTGAGCTGCACGCCGAAAGCGTGCAGGGATGACTCAACTCCAGCACGAAATGTCTCCACAGGTCGAGGTTCCAAAAGACAAGCTATTGGTTCGCCCTCTCCTCCTATCTTAGTAAATGAAGTGGACGAGCTTCGCTGTGTTATTAAACAAGTCATTAAAGAAGAATTTAAGGAGATGTTGGCTGTGTTTAATAACATTATTGTCAGCACTATTAACCAAGAATTGGACCCAGTAAAGAAGGAAATGCAAGGGATTGTTGAGTCGGTCTCCTTTATGAACAAAACATTTGAAGACATGAGGAAGGAACAACAATCGTCAGGGGAAACAATAAAGAAACTGGTAATCAGGAATGCTGAGCTAATGACCGCTGTCGATGACCTTAGCGAGAGACTTACCAACCTGGAGCAGCAGACTCGTTCCAATAATATTGAAGTGCAATGTGTGCCGGAGAATAAAAATGAAAACTTAGTCAGCACTGTTTCCCAACTAGCGCGCGTCATAAAATGTGAGATAAATGAAAGAGACATATTAAAGTGCTCACGTATCGCTAAGGCTAACCCGTCGACTAATCGCCCTCGCTCCATTATTGTGCAACTGGCTTCTCCTAGAATGCGTGACCAGATACTAGCAGCAACTATAAAGTTCAACAAAATCAACCCTCAGGAAAAACTAAACTGTTCCCACCTTGGTTACAGTGGACCGAAATCTGCTGTCTATGTTACTGAACATCTGTCCCCAACGAACAGAGCTCTTCACGCAGCTGCAAGGATTAAAGCCAAGGAGAACGGCTACAAATACGTCTGGGTCAGAAGCGGTAGAATATTTGTGCGAAAAACCGAGGGCGCTGAGTCTATTCAAATCAAGAGCAAGAATTCCCTTAGTAAAATTGTCTAGAAAGTAAGGTTTTTAGTTATAAAGTTATTATTAGTTTAATTCAATGCATGTTTCTTTGTACTTCAATTTATAAAATTCAAGGAAATTCTAATTTATTATCAAAATTGTAGAGGCTTGAGAACTAAAACGAGTGTATTTTATTGTAATTTATGTAGTATGAATTACGATGTTGTGATATTAACTGAAACGTGGTTGAATAGTAGTATCCTGAGCAGTGAGCTTTTTGATGATCGTTATGAGGTCTACAGACGTGATAGGGAATCGACAGGGTTTCACTGCAATAAGGATGGGGGTGGGGTGTTAATTGCTGTTAGGAGAACTTTCAATTCCGTGCGTATTGACCGTTGGCAAAGCAGCTGTGAGGACCTCTGGGTCACAATGAATGTAAGTACTTCTAGTCAAATTTCTTTCTGTGCTGTCTACTTGCCTCCACCGGTAACTCTTCTGACGATCGATCATTTTATTGAACACTGCAACAAAGTGATAGATTCTATAGATATGCCTGTCTGTATTGTGGGAGACTTTAACTTGGGTAAAATTGACTGGGACTCATTAGCATTAAACAATTCTCTTCCTAAAACAAGCCAAAACCTGCTGGATTTCATAAATGTTAATCAGTTGGTGCAGTATAATCGTGTAAAAAATTGTTCAGGCCGTATTTTGGACTTGGTACTGTCTACAATGCCTGCATGTTCAGTAAGCGAGTCTATCGGTTCTCTTACCGGTATTGATATACTGCATCCTCCTCTTGAAGTAACAGTTTTGCTGGCGCGGGGTTGTACCTTGCCATACAACACGAACAGCAGACCCAACTTTTATAAAGCAAATTATGCAGAAATTAACGAGTACCTATATGAGCTGAACTGGAACGAGCTTTTTCAACATACACACGATGTAAATGAAATGGTTACAATATTCTACAGACATATACGTGACGTTATTACTAAATTCGTACCTAACCGTAAACCAAGGAATGGCCGATATCCGCCATGGTTTGATAAACGTTTAATCAAATGTCTTAAAGAAAAAAATAAGTTGAGGATACGATTTAAAAAGTATAAAAATCCAATGGATGAAATTGAGCTTAAATTGATTTCTAAGCGATGTGAAAGTTTTGCCATACAATTGTATAATGATTATGTAAGGAACCTAGAAAATGACATTAAGACTGACCCCAAACGTTTATGGAGTTATATTAAAGCTAAACGCGGAGGATCTAGTGCCTACCCGCTCACTATGACTGATGGAGAGGTCGTAACTTCTGATGGCTCTGAAATCTGTGATCTCTTCGCTAACCATTTTTCAAGCGTGTACATATCTGACACTGATACAGAAAAAAAATATGATTCCAGTTTTCTTCAAGCAATTTATAATAATAGTCAGGGCTTGACTTCCCTAGAAATAGAACGCGAATGTCTACTTAAGAAACTGAAATCAGTTGACATCAGAAAAGGATCTGGTCCCGATGGCATTCCCCCGGTATTTATTCATAATTGTGCATTAGTTCTGGTGTCCCCTTTATTAATCATCTACAATGCGTCCCTGGCTACAGGAACATTTCCGTCAGAATGGAAAAAGGCTAAGGTAGTTCCAGTACACAAGTCGGATAAGAAAGACTCTATTAATAACTACAGGCCCATTTCAATTCTTTCTACATTCGCTAAGATCTTTGAATCTTTTATTTGCCCTCATATCCAGCAACATTTTAAAATGTACGTGAGCAACTGTCAGCACGGGTTTGTAGCTTCAAGATCTACAGCTACGAACTTAGTGGCTTTTACTGAGTTCCTAATTCAGACTATTGACGCAGGCAAACAACTAGATGTTGTTTACACCGACTTTAGTAAAGCTTTTGACAAAATGCCCCATTCCATCCTAATAAAAAAGCTTGAGGCATACGGTATAGCTGGACCTTTGTTAAAGTGGTTAAAATCGTATCTTTCTGGGCGCGAGTTCTATGTCGTTGTTAACGGTTATCAATCTTCAGCACGAATTATCACCTCTGGCGCTCCGCAGGGATCACATTTGGCTCCGATACTTTTTATTATATTTATAAACGACCTTCCCTTATGTCTACAATTTTCCGAGCCTTTTATGTACGCCGATGATTTAAAATTGGCACGTAAAATTGAATCATCAAAAGACAGTGAGCTCCTGCAACGCGACGTTAACCAAGTTATCGAATGGTGTCGCAATAATAAAATGTTACTGAACTCAAAAAAATGTTATCATACAAAATATACACGGAACATTAACTACATCGAAACTGAGTACTTCATAAACCAAGACAAAGTCCAGCAAGTAGAAGTCATAAGGGACTTAGGAGTACTCTTCGATAGGAAAGTAAGCTTTGTACCCCACATCGAATGTATAATTAAGAGAGCATCCAGAATGGTAGGATTCGTAATTCGTAACACTAAAGGCTTTCGCAAAACTAGCACGAAAATAATGTTATACAACAGTCTCGCACGAAGTATTTTGGAGTATTGCAGCGTTGTGTGGAGGCCTCACTTCGCTACCCATATTCTGAGGATCGAGCGTGTACAAAAGCGTTTTATGTGGCATCTAGCTTTTTGTGAAAGGAAACAGAAGTCGTTACCCTCATACAGGTCCCGTCTGCAACATTTCAAAGTGCAACCCTTATCAGCACGCGGAGATGTCGCAGATGTTTTATTTTTATTTAAACTGTTACGTAACAAAATTGACTGTCCCGATTTACTTAACCTAATTAGATTTCGGGCGCCTTCTAGATGCCCTAGGAAGAGCATAACGCCTCTGTGCCCGCCATATCGGCGGTCCGTACTTGGTGCAAACTCTCCAATTCCTAGGTTATGCAAGATCCTCAATAGCTGTAGTGACTTGTTAGATATACACCACGACAGTCTAAGTGCAGTTCGTAAGGTAATTTTGTTAAACAGTCAAACGACTCACTTGTAGGGATATTGCTGTTTACATATTGTTTTTTTTTTTCTCAATTTTTATTTTATTTTATTTTACACAGTAAATTTCTTTGATCGATACTCAAATCTCATTGCTATTTTTAGTTTTATCGTAATTGTATCATTTTATAGAATAATTTTGTTTATAGGATTCTGTTGTTTATTTTTGTTACTATTGTTTGTTTTTTTCTAATAACTATTATGTCTTGTGTTGTTATGTAATTGAATACTGTATTTTTTTTTTTTACCTTGCCACAGTCAGTATTTGCTTTTGTTGTTGTTTTAAGTTCTATTAAAATCCTCAATGTAATTTATTTTATTGCATGTAAGTCTAATTTATAATCTAATTGTCATATCAATTATTATTTAACTTTTATCTTGTTTACTCGTTTATGGTTTAATTTATTAAGTTATTTTCACGTTTTATTATCTTGTATTTTTATGAATTTGTCATTATTTAATAATTAATGGTTTTACCACTGTTTTTTGTGCTAGCGGTGTTAACCTGTAATTAATTGTTGCACCCGCAATTGTATCCTATTATAAATAATAAGCTGTTAATGTACTGGTGTAAACAATTGTTGGTTAACCTGAATAATAAATAAATAAATAAATAAGATGGGAAAATGGTGTGTTGAAAATTAGAGGACAAAAGCTCATCAAGCTCGGCAAACATAAACTGCTACATTCATTCCATACCCTGCAGCTAAACTAGCGCCATTCTGGAAGGTTTTTGAACTGTTACTTACAGCTTACAGCTGGACACTATTTCAACTTGTCACCCATATAAGATCGTCCTCCTTACCTCTACCCTCCATAGGTGCTACTAAGGGTTATAATTGACAGGTATATAACGTCTAACAGAGAAGCGCAAAGCCTGAAAAGGGGTCATGGTACTTCTTCTTCTTCTCATCGTGTGGGCAGTAAAGTCGTGTGTCAGAGTTTCTAAACGGCCTCTGACATGGTTTATTTGACGACCGCCATTTGGCGGCCGGGACCACCGGCTTATACATGAAGCACGAATCATCTTTTTATCAGATAATCAGGAAATTCAAACCTGCAATGTCCTAGCCAAACTGGAAACTACTTTACAAAGTATGCTTCCCGTGGGAATCGAACCCACGACCACCGGGCCACAAGGCAAACTCCTAAACCACTCGACCACATTATAAACAACATTTATTTTGGGACCATTCATGAAATCGCGAAAAAAAATCTGCCTATCTATGCTATCGACATTTTTCGCGATTTCGGGGTAAACGTAAGTTACACGTTGTAGGAATCTTAGTGTCTTTAGAATTGCTGCATCATTAATTCTTCTTCGTTCTCCTGCCAAAGTGGTCCTTCAAACTAAGAAATGATCCTTAACATTGAATGACCATATTGACAGACTTCATTTCTTTATCAACATGAATTCAATTTATAAGGAACATGAAATTCTACAAAAAAAAAATAAGTAAATATTGCTGGTATATGGCCAATTTAATCGTGACCAACACGTTTTGACCATATTTCGAACGCTAGATATATCTACGTATATCCGAGAAACAATTTTGGATTTATCAAACATCAATTTCCATGGATCAAAATATATCTCATGCTGCTAAAATCAGTCCTAAGTCAAACTAAATAGTATTATAGAATCACTGCTACATGAGTAGATTGTAAGAAAGCAATTCTAAAGTCACAAATGTGGAAACAAATGGAACCAGGATAGTTAATAAGGACCTAAACTACAGAATGTTAGTACAAAAGTATAGACTTTGTTATTCACAGCATCCAGATCTTTGGCCAGCTTGCGGTTCTCGTTCATAAGCATCTGTTTGTCTTCGCTGTCGGTTATCTGTTCCATGCGGCGGCTTTCCAACTTCTCTTTTGATGTTTGTAACTGTAACAAAGGAAAAAGAAAGTCATAAATTCATTTCGGGTTGTAAAATTGTTGGAAAGAGTTGCTGCGGCCCTGGAACGCAAAGGGCATTTGAAGGAACACTGGTGGGTTTTGTCAGTAAAAATCTGACACTCCCTCCCTCTCCGCCCATAGCGGGAGAAGTCATCTGATGACTTTCGATTTAAAAAAAAAGTGATAAAGATCAAGGCGCGTATTTATCGAGTTTTTATTTATTTATCCTTACTACTAATATTATAAATGCGAAAGTAACTCTGTCTGTCTGTCGGTCGCGCTTTCACGCCAAAACTGATTTAAATGAAATTTGGTACACAGATAGACTAGAGCCTGAGAAAGGACATAGGCTACTTTTTATCCCGGGAGTATGTTCCCCAGGGACCACGCGGGCGAAGCCGCTGGCAGAAGCTAGTTTCTATATACTTTATTGTACACCAAAATTATATGTAGTATGTCCCGCTTACCCAAACCAGAGTTATCTTTTAACTCAAAATTAGTTAAAACTAACTCGCAGTTAAAAAATAACTCTGCTTCGTGCAAGTGGGCCTAAGATGGGTACAAATCATTGACTGGTTGTCGATGGTACTCAATTAACCTCAGTTCCATTAACAACACTTTCTCAAACAAAAGTGGACCTAGAGTGACACCCCATGGAACACCTATGACAATGCTGGATTTTTTAATATTAATCTCACTTTATAATGTAATCTAAGCTCTTTATTGCATTGTGGATACGAACTGAGCAGGTCTAAAACTGCAGCTTGCCTTCTATAATAATGTACTTTAATGATGGTAATGTTATTGTTTGACCAAGTCGAAGGCTTAAGGCAAGTCTAAAATGTCTTTTGCTTTGAAATTAAAGCACAGTGCTAATTTAACAGACAAATCTCCGTATTTCTTTACAATAACTAAGAATGTTTGTGTTGGTATGAATGTATAGAAGTAATAAGAATAACGTGACCAGGATTTTTTATAATGATTTGAAACAGTGGTCTTGGGAGTTTCTTTCAAGTTCTACTCCATTGAGATCTACGCTTTGAAACGAGCATCTAACTTCATGTGTTTGACTGACAGACCTTGACAATTTTTTTTTTAAAGACCTTGACAAGTCAAAAGTGCCTGTAAATGGTTTATCTATACTTCTACACTAATATTATAAAGAAGAAAGATTTGTTTGTTTGTTTGTTTGAATTGAATATGCTCCGAAACTACTGGACCGATTTGAAAAATTCTTTTAGCAGTGGATAGCTACATTATCAGGGAGTAACATAGGCTATATATTATCCCCGTACTCCCTCCCACGGGAACGGGAACTACGACGTCCACTAGTTTGAAATAAATTTTGTTCTTTTGTAGTGATGAATTGATAAGTAATGAGTACATATAGAACCTACATACCTCTCTATTAAGAACATTGCGTAGAGCATCTCCTTCTTGTAATTGGTCGTTGAGTGCTGCTAATTCTGCCTGGAACCTCGACTGCTGTTGCTGTAGCGATTCTTTGTACTGCATCTATGAAAATTAATTAAGTGATCACAAATGTTTATTTGTTAAAAAGTCAGTTGTCTATTGATGAGGGGAGCAGAGGATTTGATATCTAATCGATGTTTTGCTATCTCCAGCGTATGTCTTTTTTTACGGCTGAGAAATCATCAAATGAATCCCGCCCTAAGCGGAGTGTCACTCTTACTCACTAAAACCCATCCGTGTCCCTTCAATTGCGTTTTGCGACCCAGGACAGCGGTACCTATTTGAACAAATCCCGCAACTCTGGCAGCCATTGCGGGTGTTCGGCGCGCTTTGCTCAACTAGCATTGACCATAAAAAATGGATAGATTTGTGCTTGCAACTAATAGCACGTCAAATCTCACTTGCTCACTTCACTATTGGTACAGTGAAGTGCCAGCACTACCATAGGCGCTAGATAAATGTGCAATAACGGTCAATTTCAAAAATCAGAAAAAAAGACAAAGCTGTCTTGAATCGACTTGTATCATGATACTTTAAGTTTTCTATTCATGAAAAACGGTTCATAATTTATTGATCGGGTATCTACGAAGGGATATTAGGGAAAGGTCAATGTACTTGTAGCGGCATCAATGCCGCCACAAGGAAAACCAACGGAGAAAATCAACATCACAACAAAAAGAACCGCAACGTCATCTATCCAACTAGCAGCGAACTACTACATCGAAATCCTGCATCGCGCAAACAGAGTTTACCGTGCGATTTGAACATATACATCAGCCCGAATATCAACTATCGGGCGGTTGCCCACACCGGACACAACAACCGTCCGTCAGATCGGATCCTCCCTTTTCAATGGAGGTTTGCGGGACTTTACTCTCTGTACCACTACCTCCATACTGGTGACCTCGACGTGACGAGGGACATTACTGCAAGTTTATCTGACACCTTCACAAATTCTAATATTTTCGTACATACCTCCAGCGTCTCCACCTCCGCCTGTAGCCGAGCCACGTCAGCGGCGGCGGAGGGCGGCGCTCCCGAGTCCACCCGCTGAGAACGTAACGTTTCTTCGCGTAGCTTGCGCTCCTGTGGACGAAACTTTCTCGGTATACTTTCTTCTTATTGCATGGGTCGAAGTCAAAATTAATCTGGCTAGCTTTTCCCCAACTGGGATCGGCGGATACAACTGGAGTACAATGGTACCCAACTGATAAGGCGCGTCGTGAATCTTCGTTCGCACAGAAAAAAAAGTATGGCCCCGAAGATTAACGAAAGAAAGCAAACCTACAATCAACCTAAGATCACTACTATAAGGTTCATAATACACTGCAGCTGTTAGTTCCGTCTCACTCGCGCGTCACATGCATGCCACGCGGCGCTAACATGGCGGCAGCTGCCGACCAATAGCGGTACAGGAAAAAGAAGCGCGGTGCGTGGAGCGTGCCGATTGGTCAATAGCATTTCCCGCGCTTTGAAAAGCCATATCAGTTGGTTACTACTGTATCAGTATTTACATGGAGGTACTACCTATCTGACCTTCACAGCCCTGTAACTGGGTAATACGATACTCCTTGACGAGACTGGTGTCAGATTCTCTGGCTTATGACTGTCAAAAGAACTTCAAAGGACAGCCAGGATCAACGGTTTATCGTTCTTTCCGAGGTACTGAGAAGTCTCCATATTTAACGAATGTTCACCTATCTACGGAACGACCTTCGCAAGCGTCGCTTAACCTCGAAGATCGATACGTGCGGTTGTTATATTTCACAGTAAATGGGTAAATAAGAACCCTTTGTCTTTCTTCCGTCAGAAGAAAAAAGGACCAATTAAGTAACCAATTTCCAAACTTCAGTTATTTTCTTAATGTCGCAAATCGGTTACTTCGTTTTGTCTAGATCCGTCCTTTTTCTTCTGACGGCAGCTCTCTCCAACTAAAAATCCTACGGGACACGTTCACACTTAACAATACCAGCAAGCACAGATGCAGTACCTTGGTAGCTTCAGATATGGCCTGGTCGAGCCTCGCCTCCAGTTCTCTCCTACCCTTCTCAGCGCGTCGTATGTCTTGCCGCAATGCGTCTATTTTCTGCATTGCTACTTCCAGCTCTTCTTCTTTGTCTCGGACCTGGAAATAAACTTAAGATTTATAGGAAGAACTAGCTTTTGCCCACGACTTCGTACGCGCTTATCCTGATTTTCCCCGTTCCCGTTGGAATTTCGGTAAATCCTCTCTTACTGCTCTCTTAAACTCCCCCCAAGGAACCTAAATGGTAAATTTCAGCTTTCTACGACCAGCAGTTTCGGCTGTGCGTTGTTTGTCAGTCACTCAATCACACAGTAACAGAAGAATTTTATATATTAGAAGGATAGGTAGGTGGGTTTGTTCGCTTCAGAACTAATACTATAAGCTAAAATTATTCTTCTTCTTTTCTTGTCGATTGTCTCTTCAAACGTTGTTCAAGCAGTATATGGCCACTTGGAATACTCTGTCATTAGCAGTGATCGGCATAGGTAGTGCTATTTCCGGGATTTAGTGGCTTATCTTAACATGGATATGCCTTCACAATCCCGTGACCAGTACGTAATATGGCAAACAACACCGTGCGGGACCAATATATGCCGGAAATGAGTAGTCTGATATGTTGTAGTGCGTACTCGTGATAACTTAAACAGTTCAACGGCATTTAATAAATCGAAATTCTGAAATATATTCCCGCGAATCCCGGAATTCATCATTCAGGTTCATTGACCCAAAGTAGCACTACCTACGACGATCCCTATTCATGAGCCACATTCAGGTACTGGAAAGTACAGGAGGGTAGGGCATAAATGACAGGAAAGTAGGTGGGGTCTGCTGCAACAGAGCCCACACAGGCACTGCGTTTACCTATACAATTATTCACTAACTATAATGCAGATTGATTGATTGATGTAACCGACATTACTTGGCACTATATTCGTGTTCTGAACTCAAGATAATTACATTGAATAATAAACTCTATGCCCATTCTCACCAGAGAATGGGCAGCAGCGTTCTCTGTAAAACGCAACACCATACACTGCGATCGCCAACCCGCCTGCCAAGCGTGGCGAATATGGCAAACCCCCCCTTTTGGTGGAGGCCTATGTCCAGCAGTGGACGTCTTTCGGCTAATATGATGATGATGATGATGATGAAACTCTATGTGGTACGACACAAGGTCCAAAATCCATTGCAACCCTTAACGTTTTTTTAGGGCCTTTATACAAAACTAGTGGACGTCACGCGGTTTCACCCGCGTAGTTCCCGTTCCCGTGGGAGTATGGGGATAAAATGCCTATGTTACTCCCTGATAATGTAGCTATCCATTGCTGAAAGAATTTTTCAAATCGGTCCAGTAGTTTCGGAGCCTATTCATTTCAAACAAACAAACAAATCTTTCCTCTTTATAATATTAGTATAGATAGTCCTGCAAAGGATTATATATAAATTGATAATTATCTCATTATGTAGATTGACAAATCGCACACATGCCTAGCTCAATCCGGGATCTACACTGTTAAATACTTTAACTTATATTACTATAGAAATAATAAGTTCGACAGTGAAGTTTCACATACCTGCCGCGAAAGCTTCTGCTTCTGTTGCCTCAGTTCCGACAGTCGTTCAGTCACCTCGTTGTACTCAGTCATGGCCAGCTTGCGCTGTGATAACGCGTCTTTAAGTTCTTTGTCCTGAGAAAGTAACAGCATAACAAATTAGGATAGTTCCTACTGTAATGTATTAATTAAAACCGGGCTGGTAGGGTATCCAACACCATGGGCGCCGGTAGGATTATTTTCAGGGGGGTGCATCTTCTACACCCCGCCTCAAATAGGATAGATTTACTTTTGCCCATTCACACAGAGATAGAAGTAATTTTGTTAACTTATGAAAATAAGCTTGAGAACTACAGAAGACGGGCGCAAGGCCGAACGTGAGGGAACTCTAAGTACCTCGCTTCGGAATTGCTAGGGCTCTTTTACTAAATTGCGCTTCCCTAATAATATTTTTTAAGTCAGGAGAGTGTCAGTGCACCCCCTCCCGGCGCCCATGCCTAACACATATATTATTCAGTCCTTCTTACATATAAATGACGGTCGTCGTTCACTAGCTGTGCTAAAAGGCACATTGCCGCGTTACAATCATAACATCTTTCGCCAATGCTAAGCGCGTTCCATTAGTGGCATAATACCATATGTTACAGTGAGAACTAAGTTCTATGTTCAACGAGGGTTTTTGAAAAAATTCATACCACCAAGACGAGAGGTCCTCTACTACGAAAACGTTACGCATGCCACTACTAAACTTGACTCTTAACGAGCCGACGACGCGCGCTCACGATGCTGTAGATATAACCAAAAAGCTTGTCATCATGTGAGATAATGGTCAAACGCATGAATAGTAAAAAAAATGTAGTACTGTCTGCGTCTGAATTTCGATTAAAGCGCGTCGTCAGCGCGTTAAAAACAACGTCGTGTGCGAACGCCCTTATTAGCAAACTTGACGTTGATGTCAATTCTGGCTCCTACCAATAGATGCCAGTGAATAATGTTCTGATCAAGTTCCTTACCTGCAGCATAAGTTTCTCAACGGAGTCAGTTCTGTCCTTCATCAGTTCTTCCTTCTCCATATTCAGTGCTTGGATTATGACTTCCATTTCCCGGATGCGAGTTATCATCTCTTGAGGATTTGATGGCATATCCTGCGAATTTAAATTATTGATGTATTTATTTTTTACGTAATATTATCAAGTAGTAGAGAAGAGAAGACTAGAATGATGCATTCACAAACTAAATATTGACGCCTATAAAATTTCTGCTAACAAATACCGGTTCCTTTTTTAACAAAACAATATCGGAAACAATGAAATTCGTCGGAAATTAATTTGAATTGAATTTTCATCATCGGGTCTAAAAAGGCCATTTTATTCATTGATATATAAAAAAACCCAAGATGCACAGTCTCGAACAAATGCAACACTCGAAACTGTCGTCAAAAACTGACATGTATCAAGTGTCATGTGTGAGTTGTGTGTAGTTATACTATAAACAACTTTTTTTGCAAATTCAGCCTTACACGGATCGCTTAAAGTTGTTTTTACAAAGCAGTGCAGTATGGCGAGCGATGCGAGACTGTTTGAAACTTGTGCATAATTATACATATTGCGCTTGTTTTTTGCGGACGTTTTTGAGATTCTAAGTGTGTATCTTGGGTTTTTTATATATCAATGATTTTAGTAGAATAATCCAGGATATCAAGCTATCCATCACTGTCAAATTTTTCCAATCAACCTTGAACCTAATGCTTTAGCTATAAAGATGAAAATGAGACTTGAATGATTGCTGTATGATTAATATTATGATCCTAATATCATTCTACTAAAGTGTCCTTTTCAGACCCGCTCACCTGTCCATGGTGTATCCACACACACCATGTGTGTTAGAAAATAACAAGCCATTATTATGTCAAATCAAAATCTACTAAGAATTGTAAACAAAAAAAGTAAGTAAATATTGCTGACGTAATCACCATTTAACCCCCCCCCCCGTCCCCCATGTCATCAAAAATAAGCATAGTAAAGACCCCACCCACCCCCCAGTATAACGTAAGCACCACGTTATACTTGAATGGATGGGGGACCATGAACAGTCACATTTTCACTGATTCCGTTTTCTTTCATATCACTCCTCACACAATCCATCCATCTTTTAATTGGCCTCCCTTTTCCTCTCCATCCATCCACATTTATATCTTTAGTTAGAGTTGAGTAACAATTTTTCTATGTAAAAAATAAACTTACAATTATTATAACAATTTACCTGTGTAGTAATGCCAGTGTTGAGTTGTTCGTAACACCTAACCTGCGCTTCTAAATCCGCGTTCCTTTTCGATAACGTCGCTAGCTCCTCCTTCAGCTGTATAAGGTCTTCTGTGAATGACATTATTGTCACGTTACAATATTACTTGTAGGGCGCTGTACTTTATTTCAGTAGTTTTATAATTCAGACGGATAAAAGTCTAGCGTTTTGCTTGTAAAGAGTGAATCAACTAAACACTATCTCAAGTGGCTTACAAGTCTACGTTGTACAAACCACTTGAGACATTATAATCGCGTTTTAAGTTGTTTTAGAAATTAGTTTGATGTTATTAATCAGAAAATAACATGGGGTGAAAAACATAATTTCCACTTCCCTCCTAATCAAGTGAGAGACAGAACAGAGTTAGGCCAATAGGCACCAAGGGACATTTACAAATGTTTAAGTTTAGTTGGTGATCTACAAAATTTCTTTCTTTTTTTTCAAGGAATTAATTCAATTCGAGACTTTTATTTTAAAAAAGAAGAAGAGTTACCACTGCCAGCATCTAAGGCGGCTCCACCCGCTCTTAGCTCTGCGATAGTTTGAGCGAGAAGCGCGTTTTCTCGTTCCAATGCTTTTAGCGCCGCGCGGTCGCCTGCGTTTGATGGTGCCTGTGGGAAAAGAATTCATATTATAATAAGAGCGATTCTATCGTCATTGAACAACATTTTTTTTTCTTTTAGATAAAAACAAGCCTCATTGGTTTCACCATTGATTTTTTTCCAACCAATTGAAATTGAGCCTTTATTGAATTGGTCTGGAATTATAAAATATTTGTGTCAGAAATAAGTCAATCAATGAGGGCTACCAGTTGGCGCCACTGTTGAGTAAGGTTCTTAATCATATTATAAAGTTATCATTACGCGCATGTGAAAGTTAGAAGAAAAATAAAAAAATAAAATTAAAATCAAAACAAATAAGTAAATAAACTCGCGTCAATAGCCAACCCACAGTGAAATTTGACATTTAAAACCTCACGCTACACTTAGCGCATCTAGCGGCGAATTCGAATGCGATAGCTCCTCACTGAACAATCGGGACGCCAACGCCACCTAGTGGCGTTCGACGGAGTCTAGAACGTTGTGCTCGACAAAGGCTGAGCTCAGTCTACTGGTGGCGATCGAGCAGTGAACACACGTCTAGAAACCGCCGCGTGTTCCGAATACTTGTTCAGTGTACCTATTGTGGGAGAATATTGTAATTGTGACTGAGTGTGAATATTATAATAATTTGATTTAAAGCAAACATTTTTTCTATTGCACAATAACCAACACTTCCCATAGTACGCCCACTGTAGTTTCAATATCCTGACTGATGTAACCTAGACAGTTGAACCACCTCAGACATGGATAAGTCAGTCTTTATTCACTCAATGAATGATTAATAAATATTACTAAACATGACCGATCGCCAACCCGCTTGCCAAGCGTGGCGATTATGGCATACCCCCCCTTTGGGGGAGGCCTATGTTCAGCAGTGGACGTCTTTCGGCTGATATGATGATGACTAAACATGACTGATCTTTAAAAAAGGCGATGTAGCGGATCTATTGTAAAGTCTCCACTGCCTTATGGGTGTGTATGGACCTGACTAGGAGCGTTCTTGGCGGGGCTGAGCGGACTAGCGGGCGCGCCCAGGTCCGACAGGCGCGAGCCCGCCGTGAACGTGAAGCCCACGAACTGTTTCACTCACTGACCTGACTAGGAGTTAGAACGTGAAGCCCACGAACTGTTTCACTCACTGACCTGACTAGGAGTTAGAACGTGAAGCCCACGAACTGTTTCACTCACTGACCTGACTAGGAGCGTTCTTGGCGGGGCTGAGCGGACTAGCGGGCGCGCCCAGGTCCGACAGGCGCGAGCCCGCCGTGAACGTGAAGCCCACGAACTGTTTCACTCACTGACCTGACTAGGAGTTAGAACGTGAAGCCCACGAACTGTTTCACTCACTGACCTGACTAGGAGTTAGAACGTGAAGCCCACGAACTGTTTCACTCACTGACCTGACTAGGAGCGTTCTTGGCGGGGCTGAGCGGACTAGCGGGCGCGCCCAGGTCCGACAGGCGCGAGCCCGCCGTGAACGTGAAGCCCACGAACTGTTTCACTCACTGACCTGACTAGGAGTTAGAACGTGAAGCCCACGAACTGTTTCACTCACTGACCTGACTAGGAGTTAGAACGTGAAGCCCACGAACTGTTTCACTCACTGACCTGACTAGGAGCGTTCTTGGCGGGGCTGAGCGGACTAGCGGGCGCACCCAGGTCCGACAGGCGCGAGCCCGCCGTGAACGTGAAGCCCACGAACTGTTTCACTCACTGACCTGACTAGGAGTTAGAACGTGAAGCCCACGAACTGTTTCACTCACTGACCTGACTAGGAGCGTTCTTGGCGGGGCTGAGCGGACTAGCGGGCGCGCCCAGGTCCGACAGGCGCGAGCCCGCCGTGAACGTGAAGCCCACGAACTGTTTCACTCACTGACCTGACTAGGAGTTAGAACGTGAAGCCCACGAACTGTTTCACTCACTGACCTGACTAGGAGCGTTCTTGGCGGGGCTGAGCGGACTAGCGGGCGCACCCAGGTCCGACAGGCGCGAGCCCGCCGTGAACGTGAAGCCCACGAACTGTTTCACTCACTGACCTGACTAGGAGTTAGAACGTGAAGCCCACGAACTGTTTCACTCACTGACCTGACTAGGAGCGTTCTTGGCGGGGCTGAGCGGACTAGCGGGCGCACCCAGGTCCGACAGGCGCGAGCCCGCCGTGAACGTGAAGCCCACGAACTGTTTCACTCACTGACCTGACTAGGAGTTAGAACGTGAAGCCCACGAACTGTTTCACTCACTGACCTGACTAGGAGCGTTCTTGGCGGGGCTGAGCGGACTAGCGGGCGCGCCCAGGTCCGACAGGCGCGAGCCCGCCGTGAACGTGAAGCCCACGAACTGTTTCACTCACTGACCTGACTAGGAGTTAGAACGTGAAGCCCACGAACTGTTTCACTCACTGACCTGACTAGGAGCGTTCTTGGCGGGGCTGAGCGGACTAGCGGGCGCACCCAGGTCCGACAGGCGCGAGCCCGCCGTGAACGTGAAGCCCACGAACTGTTTCACTCACTGACCTGACTAGGAGCGTTCTTGGCGGGGCTGAGCGGACTAGCGGGCGCGCCCAGGTCCGACAGGCGCGAGCCCGCCGTGAACGTGAAGCCCACGAAGGGCAGGTGCAGGCCGGAGAACGCGGACGACGCTGACGGCGGCGGGACGGCTTCAGACAGTCTACAACAGGAACAAACATTTTTCCAATAGAAAAAGAACGTGTAACGCGCAACGCAGGGTTAGCGCGGGCGTACGCGGTGGCACGGTGTAGCCGCATTCGCCTCCGCGGGGCAGGCGCGGCGGTCGGCCGCACGCAGGTAACGTTATTATCTCTCCCGCAACTCTCACACACGCCCACGCATTGAAAAATGGCGCATGTATGTATGTAAGAAGTACATAGTTATTTAGCGAAGTCACCTACTGGGCTGATACCAAATACAATAAGTAGTTGCACGGGTCAGCTAATCCTACTAATATTATAAACTAGCACTTCGCCAGCGACTTCGTCTGCGTAGACTTTAGAGGTGGCGCGCAACTTCTTTGTCCCATATTCTAATTCTCGGATATTCACCTTCATGATTCTTTTCTGCTAGTTTGCGAGTCTTTACTGTCCGTACTTTCAGCTCCAGAACTACTTCGACATGTTTCTGGTATTCTGGTACTTGTGAATCTTTAGCGCTCATAACTCCAGCCCAGAAAAAAACTTCGATATGTTTCGATTCTCCTGGTATTTTTAAATGTTAACCACTCACAATTCCAGCTTCGGAAATACTTCGACATGTTTCTAGTATCCTGGTACTTGTGAATCTTGTACGCTCATAATTACAGCCCGGAAAAAAACGCCTGAAACATTAAAACATGTTTCTGGTCTCCTAGTACTTGTGAATCTTTAGCGCTTACAATTCCTGCCGAAAATATCATTTGACATGTTTTTGATCTCCTGGTATCTACGTGTGAATCTGTAGCGCTCATAATTACAGCCCGAAAATACTTCGACATATTTCTAATCTCTTGGTACTTTTGAATCCTAACTGCTCCCAACTCCAACCTGGTCCTTTTGAATTTTTAGCGTTTACTAACTTAGCCACGAAAATACTTCGACATGTTTTTGGTCTCCTGGTACATAATGAATCTTTTGCGCTCATAATTCCAGCTCGGAAAATACTTCAACATTTTTCTGTTCTCGTGATACCTTTAAATCCTAGCCGCTTACGATTCCAGTGCCGGAAATATTTCGACATGTTTCTGGTCTCCTGGTACTTGTGAATCTTTAGTGCTCACAATTTCGGCCAAAAAATACTTTGACATGTTTCTAGTGTCCTGTCACATGTGAATCTTTAGCGTTTACAATTCCAGCCCGGAAAAAACATCGACAAACATTGTTCTGTTTGACTGTTAAAAAAAATACAAAAAATATTCTAGCTCAAAAATACTTTTACATCGTTCTGTTCTCCTGGTACTTGTGAATCTGTAGCGCTCATTATTCCAGCCCCGAAAATACGTCTACATGTATCTGATCTCCTGATGCTTTTGAATCCTAACTGCTCACAATTCCAACCCTGGAAATACTTCGACATATTTCTGGTCTCCTAGTACATAAAGAATCTTTAGCGCTCATAATTCCTGCCTAGAAAAACTTCCACATTTTTATGTTGTTTTGGTACTTTTGAATCCTTACCGCTCATATATCGAGTGCGGAAATATTTCGACAAATTTCTGGCCTCCTGGGAATCTTTAGCATTCACATCCTACTAATATTATAAACTAGCACTTCGCCCGCGACTTCGTCTGCGTAGACTTTAGAGGTGGCGCGCAAATTCTTTGTCCCATATTCTCATTCTCGGAAATTCATCGTTTTTCAGCTCCGGAACCAATATGACATGTTTCTGGTTTTAAGGATAGAAAAGAAAGAAAAATGTTTATTTGGGACTCGCACAAGATAAATATCGCGCATATATAAACTTTAGCGCTCATATTTCTAGCACAGTAAAAACTTCGATATGTTTCGGTTCTCCTGGTATTTTTAAATGCTAACCACTCACAATTCCAACTTCGGAAATACTTCGACATGTTTCTGGTATCCTGGTACTTGTGAATCTTTAACGCCTATAATTACAGCCCGGAAAAAACCGCTATATGTTTCTGTTTTCCTTCTTCACTTTTGAATCTTAAACACTCAAAATTCCAGCGACGGAAACATAAAAACATTTTTCTGGTCTCCTGGTACTTGTGAATCTATAGCGCTTACAATGCCCGGGAAAAACTTCCACATTTTTCTGTTGTTTTGGTAATTTTGAATCCTTACCGCTCATATATCTAGCGCGGAAATATTTTGACATATTTGAGGCTTCTTGGTAATTGTGAAACTTTAGCATTCACAATCCTAGCCTCGAAAATACTTCGACTGTGAATCTGTAGCGCTTAATGTTCCAGCCCCGAAAATACTTCTACATGTATCTGATCACCTGGTGCTTTAGAATCCTAACTGCTCACAATTCCAACCCTGTAAATACTTCGTCATGTTTCTGGTCTCCTGGTACATAGTGAATCTTTAGCGCTCATAATTCCTGGCCGGGAAAAAAACCCACATTAATCTGTTATTTTGGTAATTTTGAATCCTTACCGCTCATATATCTAGCATGGAAATATTTTGATATGTTGCTGGCCTCTTGGTACTTATGAATCATTAGCATTCACAATCCTAGCCCCGAAAATACTTAGACATGTTTCTAGTCTCCTGATACTTTTGAATTCTAGCCGGTTACAATTCCAGTGCCGGAAATAATTTGACAGGTTTATGGTCTCCTGATACTTTTGAATCTTTAGCGCTCATAATTCTAGCCAAAAAAATACTTCTTCAACATGTTTCAAGTCTCCTGTCACATGTGAATCTATAGCGTTCACAATTCCAGCCCGGAAAAAACTTCAAAATACATATTTCTGTTCGACGATTAAAAAAAAAAAAACTATTCCAGCCCAAAAATACTATAGCATCGTTCTGTTTTCCTGGTACTTGTGAATCTTTAGCGCTTCCAATTTCAGCCCTGGAAATATTACGACATGTTTCTGTTCTCCTGGTACTTGTGAATCTGAAGTACTAAGGCAGCAGAAGCGCTGGGTTTCCACTTCCTCCTCAGTCTCCATTAAGCCATGCCTTTTACCGGGATAAAAAGTAGCCTATGTTTGATTCCAGGATGTGGACTATATGTGTGCCAAATTTCATCCAAATCCCTTCAGCCATTTTGGCCTGATTGAGGCACAAACATACAAACATACCAACTTTCACATTTATAATATTAGTAGGATGTGAATGTTTGTATGTTTGTGCCTCAATCAGGCAAAAAATGGCTGAAGGGATTTGGATGAAATTTGGCACACATATAGTTCACATACTGGAATCAAACATAGGCTACTTTTTATCCCGGTAAAAGGCATGGCTTAATGGAGACTAAGGAGGAAATGGAAACCCAGCGCTTCTGCTGCCTTAGTACTTCAGATTCAAAAGTACCAGGAGAACAGAAACATGTCGAAGTATTTCTGGGGCTGAAATTGGGAGCGCTAAAGATTCACAAGTACCAGGAGAACAGAACGATGTTAAAGTAATTTTGGGCTAGAATTTTTTTTTTTACCGTCGAACAGAAATATATTTGTTGAAATTTTTTCCGGGCTGAAATTGTAAACGCTCTAGATTCACATGTGACAGGAGACCAGAAACATGTCGAAGTATTTCTTTTGCTGAAATTATGAGCGCTAAAGATTCACAAGTACTAGGAGACCATAAACATGTCGAAATATTTCCGGCGCTTGAATTGTGACCGGTTAGAATTCAGAAGTACCAGGAGACCAGAAATATGTCGAAGTATTTTCGGGGCTAGGATTATGAGCGGTAAGGATTCAAAGGTATCAGGAGAACAGAAAAATGTCGAAGTTTTTCTCGGGCAGGAATTATGAGCGCTAAAGATTGATAATGTACCAGGAGACCAGAAACATGTCAAAGTATTTCCAGGCTTGGAATTGCGAGCAGTTAGGATTCAAAAGCACCAGGAAATCAGATACGTGTAGAAGTATTTTCGGGGCTGGAACAATGAGCGTTACAGATTCACAAGTACCAGGAGAACAGAACGATGTTAAATTATTTTTGGGCTAGAATATTTTTTGTTTTTTTTTTAACAGTCAAACAGAAATATGTTTGTCGATGTTTTTCCGGGCTGTAATTGTAAATGCTGTAGATTCACAAGTAACAGGTGATTAGAAACATGTCAAAGTATTTTTTTGGCCGAAATTGTGAGCGCTAAAGATTCACAAGTACCAAGAGACCAGAAAAATTTCGACGTATTTTCCGGGCTGGATTTATGAGCGCTAAAGATTCATTATGTACCAGGAGACCGAAAACATGTCGAAGTATTTTCGTGGCTAGGATTGTGAATGCCAAATATTCCCAAGTACCAGGAAACCAGAAAATAAAATCGAAATATTTCCGCACTAGAAATATGAGCGGTAAGGATTCAAACGTACCAGAAAAACAGAAAAATGTGGAATTTTTCCCGGGCAGGAATTATGAGCGCTAAAGATTCATTATGTACCAGGAGACCAGAAATATATATGAATATTTCTGGCGCTGGGCGGTTAGGATTCAAATCGTGAGCGGTTAGGATTCAAAGGTATCAAGAGAACAGAAAAATGTTTAAGTATTTTCCGGGCTGGAATTATGAGCGCTAAAGATTCATTATGTACCACGAGGCTAAAAACATGTCGAAGTATTTTCGTGGCTAGGATTGTGAATGCTTAAGATTCACAAGTATCAGGAGACCAGAAACATGTCGAAATATTTCCGGAGCAAGAATCATGAGCGGTAAGGATTCACAAGTATCAGGAGAACAGAAACATATAGCGGTTTTTTCCGGGCTGTAATTATGAGCGTTAAGGATTCACAAGTACCAGGATACCAGAAACATGTCGAAGTATTTCCGAAGCTGGAATTGTGAATTGTTAGCATTAAAAAATACCAGGAGAACCGAAACATATCGAAGTTTCTTCTGGGCAGGAGTATTGAGCGCTAAAGATTCACAAGTACCAGAATACCAGAATCATGTCGAAGTAGTTCCGGAGCTGAAAGTACGGACAGTAAAGACTCACAAACTACCAGAATAAAGAATCATGAAGATGAAATTTCAAGAATGAGAATATGGGACAAAGAAGTTGCGCGCGCCACCTCTAAAGTCTACGCAGACGAAGTCGCGGGCGAAGTGCTAGTAAGATATAAAATATTAAATCAGAATAAGAAGTATACAACGTGTAACATTATAAACGCAATACGTCTTAAGGGGTCATATTGTACTCATCATTATGAACAACTTTTACTATGGGACCAACCCCGAAATTGCGAAAAAAAAAACAGCTGTTCAGTACATTTTGTGCGAGTTATGCGCACAGAAATGTATGGGGGAGTCGATTTTTTTTTCGCGATTTCAGTGTTGGTCCCATAGTGAAAGTTGTTCATAATGATGAGTAAGATGGCCCATTAAGAAGTATTGCGCTTATTCTGTTACAGGTTGTATAATTTATTTTAAAACTAAAATGTTAAAATTACTTTGTTCGTTCGGAACCCTATGCGCGCGAGTCCTCCTCGCACTTGGCCAGTTTTTAGGGTTCCGAAAAAAAAGGAACCCTTAAAGGATCACTCGGGTGTCTGTCTGTCTGTCTGTCCGTCTGTCACAGCCAGTTTTCTCCGGATCCACTGGACCGATTCTGTTGAAATTTGGTACACATATGGACTTCTATGACCCAAACACGGACGCGTTACGTAAATTATAAAATTTTTAGTATGGGGGTCACTTTTGGGGGTCAAACTAGAAAATTAAAAAAAAAAGTTTTTTGAACAATATCGTGTGACATATCAAATGAAAGGGCATACTGTGAAGGTTTTAATTATATTTTTTTCATAATGTTAAAATAAATGATTTAGAAGTTATTCAAGAAATTAGACGAAAAATGACCATTCCCCCACCCTTATCTCCGAAACCACTGAGCCTAAAATTTTGAAAAAAATGGAGATAATAGATCTTTACCTAAAGATTACAGGAAAACCTATTAGAAGTCTGTAGTGTTAAAATAACATGTTAAAAAAAAATCGTTCGGAACCCTTTGCACGCGAGTCCGACTCGCACTTAGCCAGTTTTTTTTTAGAGTTTGGACTACTCTATTTACGTCGGATCTAATAAAAATAAAACAACATTACACCCTCATTTATTTCAAGCTACGGGCTATACATACCTGATATCGGTATCATCGACATCAAAGTTGGAGGTGTCGGTGGGGCTCGAGACATCCGGTACGAAGGGCGCCTGCATCTCGCGGAGATTCTCCCAGTCCAGGTTCGCGAACCACGGGTGATTCTGTATTGCAATATCGTCGTGTTAAAGAATGGTGCTCAAGTAGATTTTGAGAATGTTATAGAAGTAACATTTTTAAATAGCATTTTTTAATACCTACGCGATATTCGTTATCCAGAGCGGTAGCGAAATCCGAGTATGTGGTATGCGGTAATCCTACTGTTCAAACTTAAGCCGCGGAACTCCAAACAAAATACCCGGCGCGATACCGCGCGAAACCGAGCGACATTTATCGCTACCGCTCTAGGTAACGAAAATCGACTAGGTCTGAACAGGGCCTTTAAATGGGTAACACGTTACTTCTAGGCTGGTGTCAGTCTTCTGGTGTCAGATTTTCTGGCTTCTGTCAATCCGTAACGACTGCTAAAGATCTACACATGACGGCCGGGACCATAGGCTTAACGTGCTTTCCGAGGCACAGAGTTTCGGTATGTTAAGATGGTCACCCATTCACAAACCGACTTCGGGAAGTGGTGATTACCCTGGAAGATCGACCCGTGCGGCTGGTATTATTTAGCCACAAGTTCCACATTTTTAGAAAAATAATGGTTGTTCATTAATACAATATTTAGCATCATAAGTATAATATTTCGACCACATATCTCTTAGAAATGATTGAGTTACAGTATTAATTAGTCCCGAATGTAGCTTGCCAATTATTTTCATCATGCTGAGGTTGAAGCCATTTTCCATTACACGGGTCTTCTTATATTGTTAGTTTTTAATTTTAAACACTTAAAATTGCTGTCTATGTGAATCCCAAATTAACATTTTTTCTTTCCTTCTTTTTCAATAAAAGGATCCGAGGGCCTAGCACGAATGTTTTTGACGTGTAGTAACGTAAAATTTTACTATAGCCAAAATACTCTTTTCACACATAATACGTATACACGTACGTGGTCGTCGTTTCGTACGTGGTATTTGAATTGATTACTATATTCATATTTTTGTATGATACAAATTGTGTAAGTGGCATAAAATTAGAGAAAAATATTTTAGGGTTGAAGTTTTTAGACCAACGAAACCCTATTACTAAAGCCTCCGTTGTTCGTCCATCCGTCTGTCTGTCAGCGGGCTGTATATCAAGAACCGTAATAGGTAAATAGTTCAAATTTTCACAGATTGTGTATTTCTATTGACGCTATAACAACAAAAAATTAAAATTCATACAGTACAGAACTCTTCGTGTGCGAGTCCGATTCCCACTTGGCAGGTTTTTTATATTAAAAATTCACTAACGTTACCCTTATTGTACGTCAACAACATTCTTGATAGGCCCTCTGTCGTGTGAAACGGTGCTTACCTTGAAGTCTTGCAGTCCATTTTTCCCTAATCTATTTTCGGAAGAGCATATCAGTCTTCGGATTAGATCCTTCGCCTCTTCTGACACCTGTGAACACACAAATCATTAGTTGTATGGATTTATGTGGCTACTAGGAATAGGGTCACTCTAATTCGATGGCTTAATAATAGGCGAGTCTAATCATTAAAATTATTATACTCAACAAAAAATACACAAATTGGGTATGTAAGTACGTTAAATTACTAGCGACGCGATGCGTGTACACACGCGTTCTTCCCTCGTGGCCCGAACAGCCTGCGCAGGCAGGCGGCGAGCCCTCGTCCCCCGTTAACTTATATTAGATTATACCAGTCATTGACTACTTAGCCTCTAGACTCCTAATGAGATATTTTTTGGTGCAGTCTACAGTGGCTTTATCCGATTGCTCTACATGATTATACCAGTCATTGACTATTTAGCCTCTAGACATCTAATGAGATATTTTTTGGTGCAGAGCTAGATGAGACCATGGACACGGATATAAAATACTTTTTTTAGAGCTTCGCTAGTAGCATTGTAATGAGGGTTTCGAGTAATTACGTGCACCAGGGGCGTCAGGTCCAGGCCTCTTTCAAAACGCTTATGTTTTCTGGTATTAGTTACTTTGACGTCAATATCATGCTTACATGAATGTTGCGTTTTCTAAGAGGAGGACCTCACGGTTTTGTGGCGCTAACTAGTGCCATGAATTTTCCTGAACACACCCTCATTCTTGACCAGCCAGTTTATGATTTGACAAATATACAGTCCAATCTACTGTCCAACATTTCCTAAGCCGTATTAAGGCGACACGGACTACAGACTGCAGGCAGTCAAAAATGGCAATGCCAAGTCCACATCCCCGACTAACAAAACGACTACTCAGCCTAAGTAGAAATAACCTTAGAATAATAATAGAGACAATTACGGGCCAGTACCCCCTAAAAAAAACATGTTTTTAACATAGGCACCACGGACACCCCACTCTGCAGGGGTTGCTTTGACGCCGAAGAATCAGCCGCCCAGGTCATCCTGGATTGCGAGGCCGTGGCTACCCAACGTGAACAAATCCTCGAAACGGTAAGGTGGCTCCGGGAAGCTTGTGAAGCCACCAGGAAACTTCTGTGCTTCTGGGCGGAGCTAGGCTGGCTAACTTAGCCATGAATCGTTCAAGTGCAGAAAATGAAGTCCCTACTCAGTACTGTAGTCTAGCTGTACTAAGGCACATACCTGCGCGGCATGCTCGTCAGGCGGCGGGCAGTGGAAGGAGCGCGCGTGGTTCATGATCTTGCCGTACGTCTCCACGAGCGACTCCGCGTAGAACGGCGTCTCGCCGAACAGCATCTCGTACATGCACACGCCTGGAAACAACACAGAATAACTTAGTTTTTGATGGGAAACATCTATTGGCGCGCCTTGACAGTAAAACCAACTCGTATGCCGTGACGGAAATGACGCTTTCATGTCGCGATGGCCCTAAAACGCCGCCTGTTACGGACGGCGAACTTTGGAACTAATTTATAATATTTAATTAATAATGAATTCTTATATTGCAATTCTATTCTTATATTCAATAAGCATGTCATAGTGTGCGTTTACAGACCCCCTAATTATCTGAACTACGCTATATTTGAGTCAGTGATGGAAGATGTATTGGCAAAACTTGCAACTGGTAATAAACTAGTAATCATCTGTGGAGATTTTAATATTAATATCTTAGATAACAATTCAGATAGCTGTAGATTATTAAATCTCTTTAAATCATTCAATTTGTCTAATGTGTTCATAGAACCAACCCGTACAACTACAACTACTGCTACATGTATTGATAATGTTTTTTGTTGTGGTAACTACTTAGAGAAAGCCATTGTAAATTACCTTCCTTCTGATCACAGTGGGCTACTGGTATCTTTTGAGTCCAACATTCCAATTCAACAAGTGCAAATACAAACTAGACCAATAACATCCGGTAATTTAAATAAATTTAACCGCACTTTAATCGGGAAGTTAAGTGATTGGAACCTTACAATGAATAATGCTAATATTTTGTATACAGATTTTTTTTCTTTAGTCCAAACCGAATTCAATAATACTTTTAAAAAGAAAACTAAAACTATCTGCCCTAAGTTTTTATTTAGTGACTGGGCAACTAAAGGACTCCGAAAAAGTAGGGAAAGACTTTATGAGTTGTATGGCCTTAAGCCTTTTATTAACACTGAGACTTTTAATAAGTATGTAGCTACCTACTCAAAGATTTATAAAAACACTTGTAAGGTAGCTAAGGCTTTATATATAAGTAATAAGGTAAAAACAGCAGACAATAAAATAAAGACGGTTTGGAAAATTATAAACAATGAAACAAATAGGAACAAAAGACATAACACTGATTACGGATTGGAGACTTCTCATGGACTTATTAGCGATAACAAACAAGTTGCTCAAGAATTTGTAAATTTTGTTTACGAGTATCCCTATTAAAACTACTGAAGCCTTAAATTCCTCGCCTTCACTTGCTTTTGATTTATTACAGGCGAACGTTTCAGCCAGCCCGACTGAATTTAATTTTAAACATATAAACCCCATAGTAGTAATAAAAACTTTTAAACAAATCAAAATTAAATTGACCGAAGATCTATGGGGATTGTCTATCAAAGTTTGTACCTCAATCATCGAGACTGTAGCGCCGTACTTAGCTGTAATATTTAATTTGTGTGTGGATCAAGGAGTCTTTCCGGACCTAATGAAATTCAGTAAGGTGATACCACTTTTTAAATCTGGGGATAGTAAAGACACAAATAATTATAGACCAGTATCTGTGTTGCCAGTGTTTAGTAAGGTATTTGAAAAAGTGATGCTAAATCAGATGCTTAATCATTTTAACACGAATAACATCTTTCATGATAAACAGTATGGTTTCACCAAGAGACGTTGTACAACTGACGCTGGTGTTACCTTACTAAAGCACATCTTTAATGCGTGGGAGGACGCACAGGATGCCATAGGTGTCTTTTGTGATCTCTCGAAGGCGTTTGATTGCGTTGATCACGATACATTACTCCTGAAGCTCGGGCATTACGGACTGGTCAAAACAGCGTTAAACTTGGTCAAATCTTATTTGAATGATAGACGGCAATTGGTTCAAATAAACGGTGTCAATTCGTCGGGATTAAACGTGATAATGGGCGTTCCCCAGGGCTCGATTTTGGGTCCTTTCTTGTTTTTGGTATATATCAACGATTTACCCTATTTATTGCAACAAAAACTTGATATGGTGCTGTTTGCCGACGATACCTCCTTAATTTTTAAGATAAATAGACAGACAGACAATGTTGATATCATAAATAATGCCCTAATGCAAGTCCAAAATTGGTTCACGGCGAATAATTTGGTTTTGAATGAAAAGAAAACGAAATGTATAAGATTTGCTTTACCCAATGTCAAAAGCAGTGATTGTAACATAGTATTGAACAGGGAAAAACTAGAATTTGTCGATAAAACGGTTTTCCTGGGAATTACGCTTGACCCAAGGCTACAATGGGGCCCTCATATAACATCTCTTTCTGGACGGCTAAGTTCAGCAGCTTATGCTGTTAGGAAAATCCGCCAACTAACGGATGTCGATACCGCGAGACTGGTCTATTTTAGTTACTTTCACAGTATCATGTCTTACGGTATTTTACTATGGGGACGGGCTGCAGACATTGAGTCTATTTTTATTCTGCAGAAAAGAGCCATCAAAGCGATTTACAATCTCCGCCGGCGCGATTCTCTAAGGGAACTGTTTAAGAATATTAACATCATGACGGTACCTTGTCAATACATTTACGAGAACATCATGTATGTCAGAAAGAATTTACATCTTTTTAGTAAAAGAGGCGACAGACATAATTATGGTACTAGAAATAGGGATCAATTAGTTCAACCAGGTTTCAGACTGGCTAAAGTTGCCTCATCTTTTATGGGGTACTGTTTAAAATGTTATAATAAGATACCTCCCCATATATTAGAACTAAATGAGACAAAATTTAAATCTTGTATTAAACGCACACTATGCAGGCAAGCATATTATAAGTTGGGGGATTATATTGAAGATAAAAATGCTTGGCTGAATGCTGGTCCGGCTCCACAGCCACTAGGGCGCACAAAATAATCTGTTAGCATTTGGAAACATTGTTGGACCGGCTGAAGATTGTAAAAAAAAAAAAAACAATATTTGCATTGTATAGACTCAATTTTATTTAGCAATGTATAATTTCATCCATTTTAACGGCACATGTGCGAGTACTGTGTACCTTAAACTTAAGCTATAGCTATCAGTTTTAGGTTTGTTTTTGACTTGAATGTACCCTGGCGGTTGGGAGTGTCATGCTCACACAAGTCTGGCTGATGGTGGCGTATGCGTTGGATCATTTGGCTCCCTTCAAAATGGTTGAGCCGAATGGTGCTAGCGCATGCGTCATGTTCGTGAACGGGCGCTGTCAGTTGGGACTGGTCATTTCTCAGTTGCCATGGTTTATTTTAAATATTTCTTTGAATTGTTCCTTTTTTTCCCGGACGCTTTTATTCTGCTCGTCTTTTACATCGTTCTCACATGTTTGTATAATTTCAACTTGATGTAAACAAAAATTTGTAACAATTTATTATTTTTTAAAAGAGTGTCCGTGGAGTTTCTTGCACGTTCTTCTCCATAGAGATCTTCGCTTTGGAACGTGCAAATAGCTTCATCTTGTTGGACTGACCGACCTTGACAATTCAAAAGTGCCTGTAAATGGTTTATTTGAAATATACGATTTGATTTGATTTGATTTGATAGATGTTTCACATCTGCCGGGCGTCCCGTGACGAGTTTTTTCTTCTCCTTCAAGACCTTTCTTTAGATATGAGTGACCCAAAACATTGCCTTCTACAGCAGAGGTTAGTTTGGCTGAATTTTTTGGGGCACTGAAGTCAGAATAGGTGTTTAGAGTTGACACTCGGCTCCACATCCACACCCTAATGCTGATCCCGCCAGGTAACTTATAACTTAGGTTTTGAAGACCATGATAAAGGGTTTTGAAGGTCAGACAAGAAGCGGCTCTAGAGAATCCGACGAATTAAAAATCTTCACCTTTTTTAGGTCGGTTAAAAAAGGACAACTTACCTAAGGACCACCAATCACACTCTGGACCATATCTGCCTTGACCATCTTCCATTGCCTGGAACATAAAACACAAAACTTTAGTCCCAGTAACCAAGTATCCACACATTCAAATTATTAACCTAGAGATTATTCTAGGTTAATAATTTGAAAGCACGTCACTTCTGTTAAAATTCTTTCTTCTTTCTAATAAGACGCTATTCATTTATTACGTAAGACTTCTTTTACTAGTTTTTTGACCTCTCCCCCTCTTATAAAAGAAATAAGAGCAGGTCAACCCCCTTGGGAATAGAAAAAAGTCGTTTCAGAAAATTTGTCATTCGTAAAATGTTTTTTGGATTTTATATAATCGATTGGTAATCAACATTTTGCACTTCTACCAATGATCTGTTTTTATAACTGCTTAATGCCTCATTGTGTATTCAAAGAACCACCAAGAGAGATCCAGGAACTTGCCGATTCTCAAATACTTTGACCGTCTTCTTCTTCTTTTCGAATCGATGGTTATGCTTAAATATTTTGTGCCCAATAGGTAGCCACGTTCACAGCGGCATCAGTGGCATTCACCAGGTCCTCAGTGCTGCAGGTGTAAGGACACTAGAGACACTACAACAAGTGGGACATATTTTGGATGGAGGCACTGCAGTCACACTTAGTGTCAAGCGGATCAGTGAACCCCATTTTGCTAAGTTGTATTTGCAGCGGTCTACTTGGATGCAATTTTTGGGTGGGTTGCTTAACCATATGCAGATTTTGTCACAGAACTGTCGTCTTGTCAACCTACCCGTAATATCTCAGGAGATATATAGTCGGGCGTGCCGACGGCGACGTTGCTCTGCACCTTGCCGTCGTCGCCCAGGCGCAGGCACGAGCCGAAGTCCGCCAGGCGGATGTGGCCGCTCGCGTCTAGGAGGACGTTGTCTGGCTTTATGTCCCTGGGAAAATTAAGGAATAAGTATTTCAGGAGTATATAGAATACACTCTATTGTACGTCAAACATAGATACACAACTCTACAATGAAATCTACTAAGTGTTCGACATACTTGAAATCATCCTTCCACTCCTTTACTGAACAAGAGAGAGTGCACCTGTGTTTGCGCATATCAAAATACTAGTTGACCCGCGCAACTTTGTCTGTTCCGCTCCTGTTTGTCTTAGCGTGATGATATATAGCCTATAGCCTTCCTCGATAAATAGGCTATCTAACACTGGAAGAATTTTTCAAATCGGACCAGTAGTTTCAGAGATTAGCGCGTTCAAGCAAACAAACAAACTCTTCAGCTTTATATATTAGTAATAGATATAAAATTCTTCCGTTACTGAGTGAGTGACTGACAGACAACGCACAGCCGAAACTACTGGTCGTAGAAAGCTGAAATTTGGCATGTAGGTTCCTTGGGGAATGTGGGGGAACACAAAATTCTAAACGCGCGTAGGCGCCAGATAAACTTGCAATAAAGTACATTGACCTTTCCCTAATATCCCTTCTTATATAGCCGATAGTAAATTATGAACCGTTTTTCATTACTAGAGAATGTTAAGGATCATGATTGTAGTCGATTCAGGGGGGCTACTCTCTAACGAAATCCGTAGTTTCGGGCTTAGTTCCGGGCGGGCATTTTCTACTTCGTATCACCTAACCACTGAGAACTAATGATAACACGATTTGACAGTTACTGTGACATCGTGTTGTCATTCATTCTCAGTTCGGGTTCGGGACTAATCGTAAGTCTGTAGGTGATACGGAGTAGAATACGCCCGCCCGCAACTAAGCCCGAAACTACAGATTTGGTTAGAGAGTAGCCCCCCAGGACACTCTTTATGTCCGTTTTTGATATTAAGAAAGTCAAGAAATGCATGAGAGTCAATGACCTTTATTGCACATTTATCTGGCCCCCACCACCCCAAGGAAATCGTTAAGTCCAACCACCTCTAAATCATAAAACCCTACTCGCAGCTAGCTATTGCGTGCTGCCGACGACATTCGGCTTGAAGTTGTGTCCAGCTGTGGCTAAGAGGGATACACAGAAAATGCTAGTGAACCACTAATAGAGCCATACTAATATTATAAATGCGAAAGTAACTCCGTCTTTGTTTATTTGTTGCCTCTTTACTTCTAAACGGCTGAACGGATTTGGATGAAACTTGGAACAACGTTAGACTTATATCCTGAAATAGGTCTTAGGATACTTTACATCTTTGGAAATTGCTGCTTTTAACTGCTTTCGACGTTCAAGCGGGCGACGCTGTCAGCAGAAGCTAGCAAATAAACTCACCTATGAACATATCTAAGCTCATGCACGCTCTGAATGGCCAGCACCATCTCCGCGATGTAGAACTTGGCCATGTCTTCGGGGAGGCGGTCTTCGAACTTCGATAGTAACGTCAGGAGGTCGCCGCCGCAGTAATAGTCCATTACCAGGTACTGAAACAGACAAAAGACGGTTTGAGAAACATTTCTAAGATAGGGTGAAAATTGGTTACTTCCCCAGATAGAAAAAACTGGCCAAGTGCGAGTCGGACTCGCGTGCAAAGGGTTCCGAACGAATTTTTTTTTTAACATGTTATTTTATTTATTCAATAAATTAGACCAAATTGACCATTCCCCCCCTTATCTCCGAAACTACTGAGCCTAAAATTTAATTAAGAAAAAAAAATGCGGAAAATAGTTCTATACCTACAGATTACAGGAAAACCTACGTATATGAAAAGTCGTATCCAACTCCACACATTACACCCACCCTAGCCCGAAGTAATACATCCATATTTGGCCGCACAACTGCACACTTTCAAACACACATGTCACACTAACGAACACCGAACACTATGTGTACAGTTTGCCACAAACCAATTTAGTAAATTAAACTAGCTTACTAACTTATTGAGCTACCAGCTACGCCATGTTAAGTTGATAAACAGGGACACAACATTGAAACACAGTGGTCGAGACAGAATGGAGTAAGAAAACGTTTTGCGCCGACCCTAAATAACATGGGAATTTTATCTTCTCACCTAACTTTATCATGCCTACCTTCACTTCCACCACAATCATAATCTGACTTCTTTAGTTTAGTTTTTACCTCTTTTTTTAGGGATGGGAAGTCATTAAATGACTCCTCCCGCTCTGCGCGGAAGGGAGTGTAAGACTCTTATTGACTAAAACCCATCCGTGTTCCTCCTAATGCCCTTTGCGTTCCAGGGCCGCGGTGACTCTTTCGAACAAATTCCGCAACTATTTAGTTATACCTACATGGAAAATATTCAGAGTATTCTAAATACACTTTTAAGCAAATCACTTCTAACGGCAGACCCATGGCTACTGAAGTATCGTCACGTTCCATTTTTCAGTCTCGAACTCTCAACTTCCCCGTTCTGTAGTTACGTAACCTTTTCAAAGTAAAGGCGTGGCATTGCAACGTGAGCTTATATTGACGGCGCATGCGTAAAGGCGGTTAGTACGTAAGTGCGCACGTTGCTCGTAACAAAACCAGTATAAGCTGGCCTCTTAGGTGCATGAAAGGAGCCTCCCCGCGTGACATACTTTTTGTCCGGTGCACTCTGGACAATTGAATTCTTTAATCTGACATCTATTCCGCTATGATAGCAAAAGTAGGTAATTCATAGAACATCCCCATCCAAATTTTATTCCCGCGTGAGATATCTATCAACGACAGGATTAATCAACTCTAAAAAAAATAAGAAAAAGCTGGCCCCTTATATGTATATCCTTAATACGCTAGGCCAGCTTATAGTCAAAGACATGTGACATTGAGGTGCAGCGCAGACGACACACTTTTTGTGCGATCGAGTCTGTGGCGCACAAAATGTCTGCATGGCATGCAAAAAATCCGTCGCGGATTTTAAACAGACTCAACGCACATCTTCGATCATTCTGTCGGCGGGTCCGTCCTCCACTAACGAGTGCAGATTGCATACTAAAAGTGTGCGCCGTCTGCATTAGCGCGCGTTGAACCAAATGTTTTAAACGTTTTGCCAGAATGACACGGATTTTTTGTGCGCCGGTTTTTTTGCGTCGTATTCCTTACCACATATAATTGCTTAGGTTCTATTTTGACAGACTAAAAAGTGCGTCACGAATAGTCTGTCGTCTGCGCTGCACCTCATTTATGCAAAACCCTCTTTAATTGATTTCAGTACACTTAACATCAAGTCTGCAAAACCCAATGATCTCGTTATCATATTCCAGGAGCTAACGAGATAATTTTGCAAGGATATGTTAGGCAAGGGAAGTTACGGAATTTGTCGAAAGAGTATCTGCGGCCCTGGAACGCAAAGGGCACTAGGAGGAACACGGATGGGTTTTAGTCAGTAAGAGTCTGACACTCCGTTCTGCTCCGCCCAGAGCGGGAGGAGTCATTTGATGATTTCCCATCTTTAAAAAAGGAAAGGGAAAAATAAAGTTAACCCAGAAAGAGGTGGTGAGATGATTTGGACGCGTACCATGAAATGAGGGCTGGTTCGAGATGGCGGCGCTGGAAAAGATTATCTAAAAGGGCTTGGTGGAGGCCTTTACCCAGCAATTACTAGAAAAAAACGGCCAAGTAAGAGTCAGACTCCAACACGAAGGGTTCTGGGGGCCTAAGCCCGAAGTCCGTAGTTTCAGCAATAGTTGCGGGCGTTTTCCACTCCGTATCACCTAACCACTAAGAATGAATGACAACATAATTTGACAGTTACTGTCAAATCGTGTTGTCATTCATTCTTAATTCGGGACCAATCATAAGTTCGTAGGTGATACGGAGTAGGAAACCCCGTAACCAAGGCCGAAACTACAGCCTTCGGGCTTAGGCCCCCAGAACCCTTCGTGTTGGAGTCTGACTCTTATTGGCCGTTTTTTGCCGACAGAATGATCGAAGATGTGTGTTGAGTCTGTTAAAATCCAGACCAGAGAAAATAAATGCAGACATTTTGTGCGCCACAGACTCGATCGCACAAAAAGTGTGTCGTCTACGCTGCACCTCAATGTCACATGTTTTTGACTATAAGCTGGCCTATAGTCAAAGACAAATAGTATAAACAAAAAAACACGTTCCTTGTATGAGCCGCCTTTCATTTGGAAGTTTGTTGTAGTTTTTTATTATTTGTTGTTATAGCGGCAATAGAAACACACACAGTGAAAATATCAACTGTCTAGCTGTTAGGGTTCTTGAGATACAGTCTGCTGACAGACGGACGAACGGACGGACGGAAAGCGGTGGCTTAATAATAGGGTTCCGTTGATTACCTTTTGGGTACGGAACCTTAAAAAGGGATGTACTCACCAAGTTGTGTTCGTCCTGGAAGGCGTAGTGCAGGTTAGTGATCCATCGTCTGTCGCCAAACACCAGTACGTCGCGTTCTTCTTGGAAACATGCCGTTTCTGCCCTCTGAAAGTTGGATGATCACATAAATCTTTCATGTTACTAGAAATAAGAATCATGTAATGAGTTTTTAGTATTCCAAAAGCCTAACGTAATGGAGCTGATTCGGGGACGTCAGGTTTTGTGTTTCCAAGTTTTATCAGTTACTAGTTGACCCGCGCAACTTCGCCTGCGTCACATTTTTCATGAATGCTCCGCTCTTATTGTTCGTTGCGTGATGTTATATAACCTGTAGCCTTCCTACATAAATGGGTTATCCAAAGTCAAAAGAATTTTTCAATTCGATTTAGTAGTTCCTGAGATTAGCGCGTTCAACCAAACAAACAAGCTCTTCAACTTTATAATATTAGTATAGACTAGACCTGGATGTGGTGAGTGCAAATTGTGTTTAAATGCACGTCTTCCAATGAAGGTTGCTACCTTCTTCAGGAGGCATACTTAGAGCTAGATATCGCGAGCGAAAAAACGTACTTGAGCTGGACCGCCTGGCATACTCTGTAAACATCTCACAGTGACGTGAATATTGAGCTGTATTTTTTTTTTACTTTTAATAGGCACGCGTTTGACCACTATCTCAACTAATGGTAAGCGATGATGTGGTCGAAGATGGAGCACGCTTGCCTAGAAGTAACCTTTTCACTCTTGACTTAGACTCCCAGGTTGTAGCTATCTCGGTATGTAACAGACGGTCACCCATCTACGGGCCGACCTTGGCAAGCGTTGCTTAACCTCGAAGATGTTTATGGGTGTAACAAGTCGTACCTTGAGCATCTCCCACTTATTGAGTATTTTCATGGCGTACACTCGTTCGCCTGTGCCCGTGGTCCCTGCGGTCGCAGCCGCCATGTTGCCGCCGCCATCTGTGCCCTGTGGTGGAATCAAACTTTAAAGAAAACATTGCAAAAATACCGTTCATCCTAATATATAAAATTCTTCCGTTACTGAGTGTCTGACAGACAACACACAGCCGTAACTTCTGGTCGTAGAAAGCTGAAATTTGGCATGTTGGATCTCCCGTAATTCCTACGGGAACGGGAAGAAACGGGATATGCGCGAACGCAGTCGCGGGCAAAAGCTAGTAAGATAATAAAACTAAAACTTAGGAACAGTTTCCTGACCGAAAATTAATGTGACAAAATCGAAACTCACGCGCTACTGTGATTGTTTTAATCTCCTAGAGTCCTCACTTTCCCTTAATTTGTGAAACTATAATAATTTATTTAGACAAACAGGCTGCTAGACACCCAACCCCGTGTAAATAAGTCACTTCGTCAAAAATTCTATCAACTGCACTCTTCAAAGAAAAAATTGGGCCAAGTATCATCAAACTCGAGGCTTTGGAAAACACATAATTAAATTATGTTTAGTGAATTTATCAAAGAATAACTAAGAACACGGATGCATAGACTCTGAATAAGTGCATGCAACGCCCCAAAGCAAAACTCTACAGCAAATTAACGAAATCGATTTACCGTTGTTCGGGCATTTTACCGAGACCACAATATGTCATACGTAAAGTTGGTAATGTAAGAATGACGTCAATATAGACACTAACTCTATAGGGAAATTACCAATGTACTAAATTGGGCATTATTTATCTATACCGACTGCCCCAGAAGGAGGGTAATGTTTTTCCCTAAACAAACTCTTGTGAAACAACCTAAAGTTAATCAACACAGCAATCTATTCCGCGCGCGTGAATCTTTCAGCTCAGGGGGCCCCCTTGCATACATGAACATATTATCATGCGAGTGAAGTGATCATCATCATCAAGCTGAAGAGTCGTCAGCCAGGAGAACCGCCTAGCCAGCTACGAGGTACGAGGTCAGTCGCTAACCCTTTGTTCCTATCACCCCCAGTGCTAAATCGCGTGCCGTTTAAATAATTTAATTTAAATTTTCTTTGGTTGGATTCTTTGGTGGGACCAAAGAAAATGATGGGTAGGTTTATCTATCAGTGTAAAGATCTTATGTTTGCGGGGATTTAATTATTTAAGCGGTACGCGATTTAGTGAACAATCTCAGTACTGGAGGTGATGTGAAACAAAAGGTTAGCACCTGACCTTGTACTTCGTACCTGGCCAGGCGGATCTCCTGACTGACGACAGAAAATACACAGCCGGGATGGACAAAACTAGCTTCTTGTGTTAGAGTCGATGGTTAACTCTGGATTGTTTGGGCACAATAGGTGGCTACGTTAATTGTAGTATCGGTGACATTTGTTAAATCCCTCAAAACTACAGGTGTTTGGCCACCGGGGGGGCACTCCAACATGTGGCTGATTTTCTAAACTCAACCAACTTTTTGAGGGAAACAACACGAGGAAAAGTCACGAGGCCCTTTTTCTTTTGTTACTTCATTTTTATAGCTTCCACGGGTAAGGCCACGTGTAACGTGACTAAGAAAGGGTTGCACCCTCAGTGAAATTAATTAATGATTTTCTCCGTCTTAATTAAAATTTTGAGGTAACGAAAGATCTTATGACTATTTGGAATGTATCATTTATTCTATCTATTGGAAAGACTCGAAACGAAAATCGCCTTTGTATTGTCACCGGAAAATTGCAGACGTAAGATTGTAAAACATCGAGTGAAATTGTAAACTCATTTTTCTCAATAGGACACAAATAAATTGGAAACTATTGGATTTGGATGGGATTTTATTGTATTCAAAACACTATACACAGTATATCTGGAAATAATATTCTGATAAAGATTTCAAACGGCGAAGTTTGCAAACGCCGTAAGATTGTAAAATATCGCGTGAAATTGTGAACAATTTTTTCTAAATAAGACACGGATGTATTGGAAACTATTGAATTTGGATAGGATATTTATAAATTTTATTATACACAACACGATTTTTATAATATATCGACACATTATAATCTAATCAAGATTTATTACTAGACTCTGCCATTTTCCGGTGACATATACGAATGCGAATTTCGCAACTTTTGAAAAAGACTGGGAAAGGCCCCTCTTCTCCACTGGGCACTCTGGGCACGAGCCCAGGGCCCCGCGATCGATTGGGGCCCCCTAGTATCTGCCAGAATGTAATGTGCGATTTTGCATATCTCCAATTAGTGGAGACGACACATCGAATGTCTTATATGGGAGTCGCGAATAAAGGAGACAATTTTTTGTCGCATTCAGTACTATCCAGGGCGTTTGAGGGTATATACAGGGTGTTTTAGATGCGCCTGGTACCTGGCGCCTGTGACTGTGAAGTCGTTTATTAAAACCTTTACAAAGTACTCTGGGTGGTCAAATCCTTTGGAGTGGGAAGCGTATTCCTCCGTGGCCGCGGCTAGACTAAATTTTAAAAAACGTGAAGTATCAAAATCACACAATACCTGCATAAAAGAAGCTCTCACAACGCAGACCTCTCCGAAAGCCCCTCTTCCGATCACCTTGACCAGTTCAAAGTCATCTCGAGACAGCCGTAGCCTCTTCAGCGCCGTCGCCACTGGTTTTACTGTTAAAGAACATATCATTTTAGATCCTTCTTTAAACCGCACTACCTGCCAGAAGGAGCTAGTCTTGTGTCAAATTGTGTTCAATACGACTCGACATGGACACACAAAAGGAGATTTGCCGAGCGGCGTCAATAGTTGCGCCATTTGGTGCACCCTAGATATGAAGCACTCGATATCGCATAGTCTATCTAACTCGTTAACACTACATCGATTCAAACGTAAACACATTATAACTTAACAGTCTAGCTCATTGATGAAATCATATTTTGTGTCGCATACCTCATTTTGAGAAACCGAACTCGAACAAGTCAGGACCCAAACGCACCCAATGCAACCATTTATGATATAACTTCATTGCTCTTCCTTCAACCATGCGTAATCTTCAGAACGATCAGGCCAAGCAAATAGGACACACCCTACTGCACCTTGCAACGCGTTACGTCATAACAATGACCTATTTCGGGCTTAAAGCTACACATTTTCCCGTAAACTGTGACTCAATTCTATTGCACAGAGTTCTGAGAGCACTTCAAACCAATGTCTATAAATTTATTTAACCCTTTTGTATAATAACTATTAAGTTATTTGGTCCTTTTTAAGGAAACTCCGTGTTACAGGTGAGAGGGCATGTCAAGTTACGCTAACTGCAGTGTCCCGACTACCGCACCGTTTGATCAACCTCCGGTACTGCGCCTGGCCGTACGAATAGACATAGGTATACGTGTCTAGGCTTCACAGTTCCGTCTAAAAATATATTGATCGATATGAACTGAGGATGCGCTGTGGAACAGAGTTATTAATAGCTAATTTCTTGTCTATAAATCGATTAAGGGGTTATATCGATGGCTGGTCGTACCCTTAAAAACGTTTTGGAGATGTTTTCGCTTGATCTTAGTTTTTGTTAATAGATCTTTGTGTAGTAAAGTAGCTGTATTGACGGTGACGCTCGATTAATTTAATATACTAAAACCTGGCCCGAAAACAATAATCTATGAAACAAGCTATTTTGAAATTATAAGCACAATAATTGATACTCAAAAATACGTCGGCTTTTATAATTGTGAGGATGCATTTGTTGCAATGCAAGGCGTTGAGAAGGCCAAAATCGTATAAAAAATTAGAATGATAACTATTCCCATTAAATGGCATTACGTTTGACCGCTATCTCACTGATGGTAAGCTATGATGCGGTCGACGATAGTGCACGCTTGTTAAGAAGTAACCTATGCGTTCGAGAGCTGAATAATTTGAAATGTTGGTCACGTAATATTATTTATTGACTCGGCACATTTTTCAATTGATAGCTCAATTGACATCCTCGCGTAGCGAGAGTGAAATAAGGTCAAACATAGATTTACATCTCGACTGCGGGCTATCACTATATGGCAACATTGAAAAGAACATTTTAATAACATTCTCGAAAATAAAGACTTGAAACTAGCAAATCTATACTAATATATAAAGCTGAAGAGTTTGTTTGTTTGCTTGCTTGAACGCGCTAATCTCAGGAACTAATGGTCCGATTTGAAAAATTGTTTCAGTGTTAGATAGCCCATTTACCGAGGAAGGCTTTTCAGTGTTAGATAGCCCATTTATCGAGGAAGGCTATAGTCTATATATCATCACGCTAAGACCAATAGGAGTGGAGCAGACGAAGTTGCGCGGGTCAACTAGTAGCTTATAATATCGTTATCAAATAGGTATAAGTAAGTTTTCGTCAATCACAGAGAAAATAGAACTAACTGTTAAACAATATTGCGGGTCAGTCCTGGGCACTACTGGGATTCTTTTAAGTCAACTCAAGAGTGAACAGTTTAATTCCAGGCAAGCATGCTCCATCGTCAACTACATTATCGCTTTGTATCAAGTGAGATAGTGGTCAAAATAAAAAAATGAAGTAATCCTCATCAGTACTCCTTTAAAAACCTACTAGGTATATGGCTCCTTTCAATGGTGTCAATTTTATCCGTTCCTTGTTTAAAACGATGTCTTGCATCAATTTTCCTTAAGTATGTCGCCGACAGATTGGCACAATAAAGAAGAGGCCTATGTTTAGCAGAGGGTAAGGTCGGGATGTGGATGGTGATGATGTCGCCGACATTATGGTGGTGTTTGTGACAGACCTTAGCTCGTAATCGACGTCTTTGGAGTAAATATGCAGTACGTCAAAGACGTCTACCACTAGACACTGCGCGTTTCCCGCATCCACATTTCCGTGACCTCCACGACATCTGCGGCACAACTCCCACCGCTGCACCTTCCAGTATGCGTAAATCTACACTAATATTATAAAGAGGAAAGATTTGTTTGTTTGTTTGAAATGAATAGGCTCCGAAACTACTGGACCGATTTGAAAAATTCTTTCAGCCATGGATAGCTACATTATCAGGGAGTAACATAGGCTATGTTTTATCCCCGTACTCCCACGGGAACGGGAATAACGCGGGTGAAACCACGTGACGTCCACTAGTACATAATAAGACACGCCTCTACTTCAAGAAGGGTAGGGTACTGACTGGGCTCGCTAGGGCCAGTGCCTGCCAGAGTTGCAGAAAATTCGAAAAAGTTACCGCAACCCAAGAAAGCAAAGAGCATTTGGAGGAACACGGGTGGGTTTAAGTTAGTAAGAGTCTGATACTCCCTTCCTCTCTGACCAGAGCGGGAGGAGTCATTTGATGATTAGAGAGTAGAAACATTTCGCCAATTGTGTTAAGGTTAATTGTGCTAATCTCTTCAAAGTTAGAGTGAACAGGCTCCTCCTGGGTAAGCTCGCTCCATCGTAGACTTTGTCTGTGTCATCTCTGACCTAGACTAGAGTCAAGACAAACCAATCACAAAAAAAGGTACATGTTTGATAAGGGGCGAGCATAAGAACACACAACCGAGTCAGTATTAAAGTTATTATCAACTCACCATAAGATATAAAATCCGCCACTGCCTTCTCCCTCCGAAGACTGCTGTTGCAGCACTCATCATAAAGAACCAGTAGCATATCCACCAGGGTCTCCACACTGAGGCCGTGGGTCCTTGGAGCCTGCAGCCGCCGCGAGATGAACATCGTCTCGATCTGCTTGAGACGCTTGATGCCCAGGACTGGGGAAGAGAGAGACAGTTGATGAATAAATAAAATGACATGACATGTGGGCAAATTCAGCAACTGCCAAGCTATGCCTACGGATCTAAACTAAACCGACTGCAAACAGACAGCATGCCAGCTGCAAAGATGCTGTTTGGGTGCAGTTGAAATATACAAACGACTGCGCTTGCCGCTTCCATTCGACATGCAGCTGGCGTGCATTTGGCGTGTAGTTCTATTAACTGCCAGTTGGCAGTTTCGATGCTAACCATGTCGGGGCCTAACAGACTGCAGCTGAATACCAGGACTTTACATGAGATTACTCCATAAATGTCTTCAAAATCCAGTTACTGGGTAACTCGACATCCCTTGGTAATACTGGATGCCAAATGGAGACACCCCACGATGTGTGGGTCATCGTGAGTGTTAATACTAGTCATTTATTCTACAACCGAGGGTTAAAAGCTTCTCATAAAAAAAAGAAACGAGCATTAACCACCAAACTCACACTACATGTTTGCAACTAAGTACTTGTTCACGTTGACTCGCGGGCGCGGTGGCGGGCGCGGTCACGAAATATCAAACATATGGCGTAATATCCAAGTGTTCACGTACGAAACGCACGTGCGGTGTAAGTAGCGGGCATGCTAGCGACTGGCGCGCGCGGCGCGCTCGCGGCTATATCAAACGCGTGAGATGTTTGTGTGTGTTCACGTTGAACTAGCGGCGGAGCCCGCGATTATCTCGCGACGTCAGGTAAGTTCAACCAGTTTGAACTTATCGCTTGAAACGCTAGCACGTTTTCATCATGTCACACTCGCGCAAACGCCAGGCGGCCAATGTGAACACGAACCCGCCACGTCTTCGCGACCGCACCCGCCACCGCGCCCGCGCGTTCCAACGTGAACAAGTACTAAGATTTTATCAAACTCGCGGATGTTTTCTAGTCGAAAATATACAGACGGGAAATATTTTTCTACATGCCCCATTTCTTTAGGGGCAGTTAAGTTCTATTATAGTTTGAATTCATTATTCATTCATAGCAGGTATTGTCGTGACAGTTAAGAGAACGGCTGGGTTAGCCAGTTAGTCACTACTCGAAAGTTTTCATAAGGATGCAATTTTACTGATGTCTAATGCAAGTTATAATGGAACCCAATAATCGTTGGAAAAAGGGACACGGAAGAAACAAAATGGACTGAACAGCTGATTTTTTTTCGCCTTTTTTGGGTTGTTCCCATAGTAAACAGTAGTACTTACATAATACATGTTTTTAATGTTTTTTTTTTTGTGTTTTTTAATAAATATTCAATTTGTAATGAAAATGTTTAGAAACGATAATTATAATAATTACGTACAATTTACCCCTTTTGTTTTAAGCTTAATCCATTACACCTTGTATTCAAATTGTTATTACGTTTTCATTTTAAAATGCAGTCAATAACCAATCAATGATGATCACATTAAATACAACCGTCAATATTACTAGAAAACACCAGGAAGGAAAAATGATCGAATTCCTAAATTATTTAAATACACGAAGACGTACCTATGATTTGTGATAGGTACGTAACGTAATAAAACAATAGCAATTAATATTTTTGCAAACTGTTACGGGAAACTTATTACCAAATATCTGGTTTGTTAATTTTACCAGATTTAATAAATAACTGGCTGCTGTTTCCGCCTGGGATTTGATTTTTAGGGAAATAGGTTTTGGTTTTTTAGGGAAATGGGATCTGCGCGTACGAAGTCGCGGGCTAAAGCTAGTTTTGAATAAAGAACTTGGCATTGTTAGCCAGTGCGAAACCCAGCAAACGTACGAACTTGGCTATGACAGACTGGAAGCAGAAAGCGGAAAACCGTGTGTTGTGTGGCGATCTAGGAAGAGTGAACTGCGATAGACCAAGTTCATTAATCCATATCCATCTGTACACATCAATTGTTGAGACTCATCATCATCATAACAGCCGAAAGACGTCCACTGCTGGACATAGGCCTCCCGCAAAGGGAGGTTTGCCAAAATCGCCACGCTTGGCAGGCGGGTTGGCGATCACAGTGCCCAACGCTGCTGCCTTTCTTTTTTTTCTGGTGAGACCCTTAGTCGCCTCTTACGTCACCCACACCCACGGGAAGTGATGGGATGGTATTATTCTTCTACGGCACCATACGGCATCGCTGAGAGACTGACTATCAGAAACTATGTAACACGATACCCTTGGTAAGACTGGCTGTCAGATATTCAGGCTACTGACTACCGTATTGACTGTCAAAGATCTACAAACAGCCGGCGTCAACGGCTTGACGTGCGTGATAAGAAGGGATTTTGGAACTCATCTGGACCTAAAATACGTGCAGAGCCCTTGGCAAGTCAATAATCTCAGTTATTTGGACCACCGTCTCGCGTCAATCTATATTGCTTATGCATTTGATTGGCAGCTATAACGGATGTCAGACGCGCTTTTAATTTCAACCGCAAATTAACACTCTTGTTTATAAGCCCGTGAATACAAAACTTATCTCTTTGTGCAATTCTTCCTTGTTCTCGGTGTAAACATAACGGGGTTTGTTTACTAATAACTCAAAAATACGCATGCGTTATTCAGCAGTTTATTTAAAAGATGAACATCTGCAAATATGGTTTTGAAGAATTCAGGCGAAAATAAATCAAGAAAAGAAAAGGTACACGACTTCTCTTTATGACGGTATTAGTTTTTGCTCAAGTCGTTCAATAGTACAGACTGGAGGCCAATAAAGGACACTTGCGTCTAAGTTTGTGGGACGGCGGGGTCAGGTCTAAGTTATGTTTTTCTAGTTTTAGGACAGATTCATCGTAACATATGCAGAACAAGTTACATCTAAAGTTTTGCCTCTCTGTCTTTTTATTTTTCACTTTTTAGTGGTACTCCACACCTAACAACACCACTGGAAAGTTGCAGGAAAGCAAAATACGCAATTTCGTTACTTGGATGACAAACCAAACACATCATCTATGTAAACGAATTCCATCTATTTTGATTTAAAAGCCCTGCTAAACCGATTTTGATGAAATTTAAATGAGACCAATCGGAAAGCATGCACATGAAAGAAGAATTTTTCAAATCGGTTCATAAATGACGGTTATGAGGTAACACGCAAAAAAAATACAAGCGAATTGAGAACCTCCTCCTTTTTTTGAAGTCGGTTAAAAAGTAATTTATGTCTAGGCACTGGGCTACCCGTGTTGCAAACTTGCAACTTTTATCCCGACCCGTTCAGCTGTAGAAACATCTAGAATAGATTATCACATTTTAAAAGTACGATAAGCTCACAAGCTTGTAACCCATAAAGGGCTAAAGGCTTACTGCCTTTGGAAAAAAGAGGTCAGCTCTCTATTTCTCCTGGTTATAGTTCGATTGACGATTAGGAATTTGCGTACATATTGCCCTCTGTACCAAAAAAACAAGCAGTCAAAGTAACCTCTGCGCTGCTAAAGTCTTCACCGTGGTAGCAGGTGAAATTTCGATCTTCTAGGTTACAGATCGGCCTGCATGGGTAGCCATGGAGTAATACCGGGACTGTTCTGTGCCTCACGCTAAGCCATAGGTACCGGCTATCATTTGAAGATGTTTGACAGTCGTTACGGATAACCAGAAGCCAGAAAATCAGACACAAGGAGACTAAGGAGGTCAAATGGAAGCAGATCCCAATGTGGTTGGGAAAAGGCTTGGTAGAGTTAAGCAGACCCGAGTATGGTTGGTAAAAGACTGGTCAGATTTACTGTCGTGCTAGCCACAAGAAGAATCTAGTGCGTGTCCTATATTAGCTGTTCTATTGGTATGATTAAAATGTACTCAACGATCTGACTGATAAGAAAACATGTTGACACCTTTGTTTACAGTGACCAGTAAGTAGCCGTATCAAGCACTTGAGCACTACAAACATACGACCGATTACAATAGGTCAAGATTGTGTACGACAACGCTTGCCTTATAATGCTTGTTTAGGTTGACTCATAATGAACGTGCTAGCCTTGCCATATCTATAGAGATAGTTGCGAATAGAAGATACAGCTGTCATCAAAATGGATGCTTCAATAAACGTAAACAGTCTACCTGGACCTAATAGATTGTTACCTAGATCAACTATAGCAAGACGTTGAAAGGTACTCGAGTGAATACCACGAATTAGCAAGCGCAGCGGGGGTAACTTCCCAACTTGAGGGACTGACCAGGGCCGTAGCTACCGCCTTACCGAAGATACGGGGCTCTCGGGCTACAATGGCCGAAAACTGTGGATGCAAAGCTATGCATTTAGTCCCGCCTTCTCCTTCGTGGCCTGTCAAGACAGTCCTTAGCTAGTAGGGCCTATTTTGTTTAAAAAAAACAATACCCTAAAAACGCCCCCCCCCCCCAAAATTGTTTGAGACTAGCTACGCCACTGGGTCTGACGGACTTAAAAAAAATCCGACCAAGTGCGTGTCGGGCCACGCGCAGGGTAGGGTTCCGTAGTTGCACGTCAAAATTGTAAAATTTTACAGGTTGGTCGACAATTTCCCGTTAACTTTTAAAGCCTACTCAGCAGTGATAGTTTTCCTTTTAAATCTATACTAATATTATAAAGCTGAAGAGTTTGTTTATTTGGTTGAACGCGCTAATCTCAGGAACTTCTGGTTCGAATTGAAAAATCGTTTTAGTGTTGGATAGCCCATTTATCGGGGAAGGCTATAGGCTATATATAACATCACGCTACGATCAATAGGAGTGGAGCTTAATGCTCCACTCCTATTGATCGTAGACGAAAAATATGACGCAGACGAAGTTGCACGGGTCATCTAGTTCGTTATATGATTTTTTTTACGTCTCCAAAAACAACCGTTTAGCTGGCAAAGGGGTCGGGACACATGACGCTAGCAAAGTTGTCACTTTAAAGTTTTTTTTTTTTTCAATATTTTATTTTACAGCTTTGTTGACGTGATTGAGAACGTGAGTGAGAACTTTGGAATTTGGTATGGGTAATTGGGTATACATATTGTATACCCAATTACCCATACCAAATTCCAAAGTTCTATTGCTAAGAATATCTGAGATAAACCGCGTACAGACAGACAGACGGACATGACGAAACTATAAGGGTTCCTTGTTGACTACTGAACTCTAAAAATGGTTGGGACAGACTAGATGCGGAAGGTGAAAAGATTATACTATAGTGCAAAGTGAGGAAGGCCAATGACCAACAGCAGTAGTCCAGTAATTAACCTTGTCGCCTGAAAGTACGGGGTACTTTGCCTCAAATCCGGTAGTTCGGATTTTTTGCATACTTGTTTATGATGTTGGCCCAATGAATAATCCAAGTTTGTGACCCGAGCGCCGAACGCACCTTTGTCAAAAACTGGCCAAGTGCGAGTCGGACTCGCGTGCAAAGAGTTCCGAACGAATTATTTTTTTTAACATGTTATTTTAACACTACAGACTTCTAATAGGTTTTCCTGTAATCTTTAGGTAAAGATCTATCTATTATGGCCATTTTTTTCAAAATTTTTGGCTCGGTAGTTTCGGAGATAAGGGGGGAATGGTCATTTTTCGTCTAATTTCTTTATCAACTTCAAAACCATTTATTTTAAAATTATGAAAAAAATATATTTAAAACCCTCACAGTAAGCCCTTTCATTTGATATGTCACACGATATTGTTCAAAAAACTTTTATTTTTTATTTTTAGTTTGACCTCCAAAAGTGACCCCCATACTAAAAAAATTATGATTTACGTAACGCGTCCGTATTTGGGTCATAGACGTGCATATGTGTACAAAATTTCAACAGAATCGGTCCAGTGGATCCGGAGAAAACTGGCTGTGACAGACGGACAGACAGACAGACACCCGAGTGATCCTATAAGGGTTCCTTTTTTTTCGGAACCCTAAAAACCGAAAAAATTACGTTTTTTTTTCAGATTTTACCGATTATAACCCTAAAGTACTAGATTTTATAGTACTTTTTTTTAAAGAGAGTAGAATTGTCTCTGTAGACCCAATAGTAACCGAAATATAAAGCTTTTCAAAATTCAAAATTTTTTCGAACTAAACTATTGCGAAGTTCGAAAAATTGATAAACTCAAAAACTAGTCTTTTGGAGATATAATCGGCAAAATCTGATAAAAAAACCGGATTTATCGATTTTTGACAAAGTTGCGTTCGGCGCTCGAGGTCACAAACTTGGATTACTGAATGGGCCAACATCATAAACAAGTCTGCAAAAAATCAGAACTACCGGATTTGACGCAAGCTCTCATGTACAAATTTACTGGACTACAGTCTTGGGATTTTGGAATGTCATGTCCTGCCATGTTTACTGCGCGAATGTAGATGATTCTACAAACAATAACAATTGGCGGACTGACCGCCACGGGAAAGTAAATAGCAGAGATCTATAGCGTTACATACATACAAGAATGTCATGTTTTGCGATCGAAAACAAAGCGCATTTTAATATATTTAAGTAAACGATGTTGTGTGTGTCACACATACCTATGTGTGACTGATTCTCTGCACTTATTGAAACACTTAAGATTAAGAGGTATCCTCTTGTTCGTAGTAAACTTATATGTATCTTAAAAACTTGGAGATACTTTATATTTGCGGAGTGTCTCAGAAATGAGTCAAAAAGGATGACTCAATATGGAGATTTTTTTTTTCACATTGTGTTATTCAAGTTCTATTAAGAACAAAAACTCTTTAAACATAGATCAACAACTGTAAATTACGTCGCGAGTTGTTATGTAGTAAAAGCTTTCCCTAAATCTGTTCCAGAAGCCCAATACTATGACCGAATTGGCGGGATCCCAAAGGTTTTACGCCAGGAAGGGTAAAATGCCAATTTGGATTGCCACCAAACCAAAAAGCTTTGCCGTTGAGCACTCCATGCCAAATATTACGCAAATTGAAAAGTAACTGAAGAAATATGACAAGAGTGAGAAGTTAATAAATATCTGTGATTTAAAAGCTCCGAAGAGACAGTTTTCAAACATAAAGTATTTCGTTAAAACCATTAGAAATGGACGGACAGACACCTACTCTAAAATACGAAACAAAACTATTAAAAAGTCGATGAACCACTGTCCCTGGCGCGTTAACACGAAAAACCTCATTACTCAAACAATCAAACAGGAAACAACATGGCTAAATTAAAAAGGACATCCCATAACTAAAAAGAATAATAATATATGTACATCATAAACGCACATAGTAACACAATGAATCAGTAACGCCTGCAATGCTAATTAGTTTACAATGGTTAGTTAGATAATTGGCTGTATGACTGAATACCGCTGCCTTGGATAGGTGTGAATTAAAAAAAAAACTTTCGACAGGCGTGTGGAAAACTGGTCAATATTGGCGCGAATTTATTTCAGGGTAGTTTATCAATGTTGCAGCATTTAAGATTTGCATTAATAAAATGCAGAGATAAGATTTCCCACGCTGTAGTATTTTTGTAAAAATTAATCGGTAAATATTTACTTTTGGAAAAGCTCCAGTACTGTATGATGATTTATTTTGTTGCACAGATTATACTGTACTTTGGATATTTAGGAAACCAGGAAAACATTGAACTCCATACGCTACCCGTCTACTTTTAGTTTTAATTAATTTTAGATCTGTCTGTTTTGTGCGAGTCCCAAATAAACATTTTTCTTTCATACATACTGGAAAAATGGTATTAAGCTGCATCCAATTAGAAGGAAACCACAGTCTAACTAAAAGACTATGGTAGGCTCTAGATAAATCTACAATTTATTGTGGATTTACACAATGTACAATGACTTTTTCTAATATCAAGAGATATAGTGGATATGTTTGAAGGAGGTACCTAGAAAATAAATCATGAATCATTTTTCATTACCGGAAAATGTAAAGGATAGGTATAAATTCAGGACAGCTTTATGACTTAATTTCCATAATTTAAATAAAGAATGTATAATTTGGGGCCTAAAAAGAATAAAACCAATATGTACAGCAAGAAAGATGATGACTGTAGTTGTAACTTACAAGATTTTTCAAAATAATTATATTATTAGTAACTATGTAATAACATTAGCCTGATATACCCCTATCCCAGGCAAAGTTCTCCCTCCACTATTTCTACCTTTTAGTAAGCCCAAATTAGGCCACTTTATTTATTTAGAAACTGTTTAATACTATTAAAGCAAATATTTTAATATAGTCTAGTACAGATTTCTAACATTGAACTGACTCTGAAATCTTTTTAACCTATTCAAACTTTCTAATTCTAGTAATTATGGCATTTTTATTATTTATTTAATCAGCTCTTGTTTTAAATATATCTCATTGACAATGCTAAATAATGGATATGATAATTTAAACATGCATCTACTTAATTAAGTCTAGTAGTATATGATAAATTATTAACTGTGATTTTAATCTCTTATTCACAATCTAAAATGTTTGTCGTGATAACTGTTTTTTTTCCTTGCATTAAAATATTTGTTCAATGTCAAGATTTTCTTATTGAATGAATTTTGTATCAAAAAGTTTAATTTCCTGATAAGAATACTAATTGAAAGGAAATCAGCAGACTAATTAAGTAACAATCAATGACTTTTCATTTTGACAATTCAACAATATTCATTGCATACTTTACTTTATTGAGCAGATATTTTTTTCAAACATTGTAAAAATGTAAAGGAAAAAAGTTTAATTTTCTGATAAGAATACTAATTGAAAGGAAATCAGCAGGGTAATTAAGTAACAATCAATGACTTTTCATTTTGAAAATTCAACAATATTCATTACATACTTTACTTTATTGAGCAGATATTTTTTTCAAACATTGTAAAAATGTAAAGGAAAAAAGTTTAATTTTCTGATAAGAATACTAATTGAAAGGAAATCAGCAGGGTAATTAAGTAACAATCAATGTCTTTTCATTTTGACAATTCAACAATATTCATTACATACTTTACTTTATTGAGCAGATATTTTTTTCAAACATTGTAAAAATGTAAAGGAACATCCTTCAGATTGTGATAATGTGTTACTCAAATTCGGGTGCTCTTTCCCATTCAAATCATTCATCAATTAACTTTGATTTGTTTATACAATTTTTAACCCTGCTTTCCTTATGAAAACTTTCAAGCTGCCTCTAGCAGAAATGACTAAAATCCTCAACAATATACCAAATACAAGCTACTACCAGTATCTTACTACTGAAGTCTTTGCATAATAATAAAACTGCACCCAAAGGAAACCTGATAAACTCAAAACAGAGACAGTAGGGTGTAATTAACACCCAGATAAGTGCTAAGTGTAAATTACACCAACTTTCTAACTTGACATGCCTGGGTGAACTCAGGCAGGTTACAGGTACATAGACATTTTACCTATTATAAACTATATATTATATGAAAATTAATAGATAAATGTATGACAGTTGATAGGGCAGAATGGAGGAAAAAAAACCGGCCAAGTGCGAGTTGGTCTCGCACATGAAGGGTTCCGTACCATAAACCTTAATTTTTATTATTTGTTGTTAACTGGTATGGTTCTTGAGATATAGCCCGCTGGCACACAGACGGACAGAGGAGGATTAGTAATAGGGTTCCGTTAGTTACCCTTTGGGTACGGAACCCTAAAAACTTGTTGTGTGGAACCCAAGTAACATGGGATTAGGGCAGGAAGATGATGATGATGATATGAAACATAAAATGATACCGTTAAGGTGCCTATAAGGATAGCCTAGGTTTTACCAAAACTTCAGGAAAAACGCATATTCACACTCAGTAGCAATTCATTTTCAAACTGAAAAACCCAGTGATTTTTGCTCAGGTACCTAATTGATTTATCAGGATAATTCATTACAGGTCTGTTTATTTCCAATTTAATTTCATGAGAAAAGTCTACTGACTGATTAGGTGGATAAAGAACCTATGTCCTACCTCAAAAATGGTAACAATGGTCTACTGTAAGTCGTAAATATCGGATAATTGTATGGATCATAATCCATCTTCTTTAAGATGATTTTGAGACAAATTAACAGATGATAGTGGTGATAAGATAATGTTGATATGGGCTAGTGTTTAAAAACTTGCCTGTCACACAAGGCTGTCAATTTAAATCCAGGCAAGTGGTGATTAATGTTCATGTCTTCATGTTTAAAATGAGGCCCTTTGCTCTACAGAAGGACAGTTACATGCTGGAATTATTATAGTGGAGATAAAATGGGCAGTTTTATGCATATATAGCATTTGATGGGGAAAAGCACACAATTAAAAATCAGTTCAGCTTGAAATTAACTTCGGTAAATAAAAAATATATTACCTGGTACATTGTTGGTGGGTCCCAGTGCCCGATCAGGCGAAGAGTCCTCCTCATCAGACATATTGGCTCCGTTCACACCATCAACCATTGATCACGCACTTAATGTCAGCACTTAGCGACAAATCACTTCATATTACACTTACACTAAGTCCTACGAGATTCATGTATAAAATCTACTTTTTAAAAAACAGTTTAAGGCATGCAGCTTATTGTTTTGTCTGTCTCATAAGTGTGTTCCATTGTTATTTGAGTTATTTCTTCAGCATCTGGAAAAGAGGTTTTGTGTTGGCTATATAATTGAAGTATACTTGTGCTTGACTGAAATAATAATAAGTTAGCTGTACCCAGATTTTTCCCTGTGATTGAGCCTGTTAATATTAGGTAGATTTTTCAATATATTCTTGATATGTGATACAACTTTCAATTTAATCAAACATAAATTTCCTGTTCATAATTCAGATAATTTGTTAAACAGGAAAGTGCAGTAACATGAGCTTGTTCTTAGTAAGAGATATTTATAAAAGAAACAAGGCCTATCATTTTATAATCTGGAGAAATATTAAAATAGAATTTTATTGAAGCTTTTCACATCTTGTAACTCTGAAGGCCACCATATTAAAAATAGTTTTGTATGAGTTTTCTTTTTAAGAAATAGATTTCATGTGTATAAGTGTATTGCTCCACATTAAAGAAATACTATGAGCGTCATATCTAATTAGTGTTATCTTAAAAAATGTTGTTTTTAATGGGATGGTATCATCACACTGATAAGTCCCTGATAAGAACAATGTTCTATTTACAAATTCTGATTGTTTATTTTTTTTAAACAAGTACTCAGGGCAACACCCAATTGAGTCTGAATAATGGATGATTCTTGAATAAATATAAAATGTCTCAACAATGAAAATGTAGTGAGGGTATCTCAATGAGAAAGTCAATTTTAGAGTAGATTCTATAATAAATCTGTGTAAAAAAGTGACTCACATAAAACCTATAGTAATATGGCATTCAAGTCTAAGCAGGAAAATAAACACGACCAAATATAAATAGTTTAAACTAAGTCGATATTATAGCATCGTCGCCGCGACTGCAACTCCTACCCACGAACTATCTACTGTAGGGTCACAGGATATAAAAACCGATTTTCGCTATTGTCTATCAAATCAAAAGGCGACAACTGCTTTCTATTCATTGATTGCAAGGTTGCGGGTGTCACACAATACTAGAGCGCTTTCGCAATCCCTTACAAATGAACTTTTATATACATTTTTATACCAAAAAAAGAATAATGATCACCATGACATATCGATGCGATTTCCGCATCGCGACTATAAATAAACAATAACATATACTTGCGTGCAGCTAATGTAACATCCCGTTGATGCATTTCTATTTTGAATATATTTTTATATCGCTCGGAACCGAACACAATACCACTAAGATCTTAACCTATATTTTTTCTATCGATTGTTATGCAAAAACACTTAGATGAGTCATCGTTTACACTTTTATACAACACCACGACTGCAGGTTCATGATATTCACCTGGATATTCCGTTAACTTTAATTGATTTTGGGTATGGCTACTAAATCATTTTGTTTAAATAATTTTTCGATCCTTTCGAAATTTTACTCGGGACACTGGCAGTGTTGCTATAAGTAGAGTAGAGAAGTTATAATAAAATTTATTTTAAAAGATAATGAAATGAAAACACAATCATTTTTTAAAATTACAAATAACAAACAAAATTCATTCTAAACTATGATAGAAACGACTGAATCTTCTACAAAAATTTTGAATCGATTCTTATATTACAGAGAATCGATTACTAAATTATTTAAAACTACTACGTAAAACTTTTACATGTATTTTAAAATATTTTTGTATTATAGTGTGATAGATTACATGTTATTAAAACTTTTTTCACAAGTTATAACCTTTTTATCTCAACATTGCAAATCAAGCAAAAATCTACTCAAAAATGTGCCACTGTTTGGTAAATACAGAAGTCGTCAGACTGGCAACGTCTCTACCGGATGTGGAGTCGGAAATACTTCAAAATATGTGAACATTTTAATCGTTATTAATATGTTTAACAGTTTTTTGGGTTAATTGTATACTTAAATTGTTTCAATAATTCATTGTTAGAATTATAAATATATAAAATGTCCTAAAAAAGTTAGGGTTTTAGCAAAATATAATAAATTCCATTGTAAAAAGTTACTTCATTGTTAGAGCGTCATTTGTACGTAATGGAGTCGATGTTCTTTTCGACAAGTTGTAATTGAAATAATTATATAATTTTCGACGAAATATCACATAAAACTGTTTGTTATTGTGCATTACTGGATTGCAGTGAATGGTTATTGATAATTTATGGATACCATAAGCGGTAATAAGCTTTCAAACAACCTCGTTTTATCAATGGTATGTGTGACATCAAAATATTTTGGAAAGTTCATTGAATTTATCATTAAAATCAGTTCTGTGTGCGTAATCTTACGTGAATACCTTTATTTACGACTTAAATCGTGGTCCCCATAAGTTAGTTGCATCGTGATATGTCGTAATCGTACAAAAATTCGAAGGCTTTGTCGCCCGCGTAATTGAGTAGCAAAACGGAAAGGTCATGCATTCATATTCACCTTTTTGTTTCCAGAACGATGATCGTCTTTATATAAAAGCAATTGTGGTGCGCGAACAACGCATATTATAGTTTTGGCTGCGAACCAGGACTAGTGTTCATGGTTTTGAGGGGGCACCTTTGTGGACCACAGTTAGATGAAGGTATGGCCTCAGATCAACCTGTGAAGAAGAAACAGCGGATTGACGCGCCTGATATCGACGATGGTAGCGACAGATCCACGGAGGATGTTCTCACTGACATATTCGATTCTGAGACAACCCCTGCAGAGACTTCTGAGGAGTTCCCGTCCAGGAATGGTGAGTCTCCAGACAGTGGCACCGTTAGTGAGGATGCTGTTGACTGTTCCAGTCTCCTGAGACTCCCAAGTGACACTAATGTGGAAATCATACCATCTTGTTCCAACTCAACACCACATTGGAACTCGGAGGATGATAAACTGCTTGCTGAGTTAAGAATACTACAGGATGCTCTTGTTGGTCAGTGTTTATGTAGATTTAATGAAACAGCAGTATCACAGCTCTTTGACAGACAACTCAATATTGTTTCCTGGCCTTTGACATGTTCCCTTACTTATTTATCTACAATGCAGCTTATGTTTGATATATATTTAAAACAAAACAGTACAGGCACCATATGTTCAAAAATTATGCAAGCATGTGACATATTCGTTAGAAATAGACATGACTGGATCACTGAGGTTGTTGAATTGGCAGATCATAAGAGTAAATTCATAACATTTGTAGCCTGTAGAGTACTAGCTAGCTTTCTAATAGTCTCAAAGGACACCGTAGATGAGAACTGGCTGCAGCAGATCGCTGAAAACATTTACCTGTTTGATAGAATCAATAGGATCACAGTACAAAAGATAAACTTCAGTCTAGATATAATAAAGAGAATAGTTGAGTGGAAGGATGTGGAACAGCATCCTTTAGAAGACAGTAGTTACATTAATTCAGCGGGAAACATGCAGGTACAGGAAGATAACCCGTTTAGGAGTAGTGTTGGCTATGGTAGTAGCAGTGGAGAGATGCCCTCAAGTTCCCACAGCAACCTACACAATGCGTTTTCAAATCTACAAACGCATGGTGCACCATCCACGTCTTCAGAGCAGGAGGGGCCAGCAACATTCAGACTAAATGAGCCAGTGTTAAAGCTATCATCTAATGAACAAAGAGAGATGGAGCAAGCTGAATCCCCTGAACCTCCCCAGTCAAGGATAGAGAGAGTAAACGAACATGGTTGTGTCACCATTATACTCACAGACTCTGAATCCTTTGACACCTCACACATAAAATGCCTAACAATAAAAACGTTAGAGCATCATTGGCCTGTGCTAGTAAAAAATATGAAGCTTCTTCTTCTAAGGTACCTGAATTTAGCAAATGCTGAAAATTGTATACTAACATTTTTCTCGCTATGGGAGAATATTATAAGTGTAAAAGCGAATCTCTCGGTTATAGATACAAAACCGTTTTATGCAGACTTGCAGGGTTTTGTAGACTTGTTAAGAAATACAGTATTGCCAAGTCTAATATATACTCATTTACTAAGTTTGTTCAATGAAGTTCTGTGTTATGGGTCAACATTGGCGCTACAAGATATTTTGCCTGAAGAGATATGCTGTCTGGCTCACTCTATTGTGAGGTTTGTTAAAGACTTCAGATTACTAAGCGATGTAAGAGTTCAGACAAGTAGAAGTGGGTTTGGTTTCTTAGGACATGAATGCACAATCCTGAGGGACTATGCCTTAGGGCATGAAGTAGCGCCTTTATCGTCATCCATTCAGCTCGTAGATCAGAGTTATGGTGATGATGAAAACGACGAGTCACAGCCTAGATCGGAAGTTGACAAAACAATGCTACAGAGAATGTCATTACTAGTTTTGAAATCTGTCGCCGTCACAGTGAAAGAAATGCGATGCGATTCCTCTGACAGTTCAATAGACTCCTCAGATTATAACGCGATACAAGACATGCAGATCGTAGAGCGATCTATTCGCGACGTCCTCAAAAAGCTAGATGTTTTCATCAGAAACAGCCTAGAGTTCCATCCTGAGACACCTTTTACGAAAATGCTGATACATTTGTTCAGTGAACAGGATGACTACTTGATTGAGTCCATGGTATGCACTCTTGATATTACAGTAGGGATTGTGTATAGAAACTCAATGTACCCTGATTTAATACCAATGTTGAACCCCATATCTTCATTCATAGAATTCCTGAAGGTTGTTTCACATGATAGCGATGTATTACTTGATTACCTTGTGAGCAACGAGACTTGTTTCTTGCTGTATTTGCTCAGGTTTCTGAAATATGTAAGAAGGAACTGGCCAAAGTTTTTGGAGACTTGTCAGCAAACAGATTCTGGGGGAAGCAGAGGTCTGGATGACACAATGAGGGTTCTAATAAGGTTGAGGTTGCAAATCAGCAGACTGGTTTCAAAGTCTCTGTTCCCATACAACATAAGTCCTGTGCTAAGATTGTTGGAGGTCTGTGAAAGTTTGTATGAGGGGAATGAGTTTAGTTGAATATCCAATAGTATCCTTTACTGAGATTCATAAAATACAAGCTGAAAGTAATGCTAGACTTGAAGAAATATGCTGGAAATATTACTGTTATCAATAACATCATGTTAACTGATAAGTACTTGAATAAAAGTTTGTAAACAAGAATTTGTGAGAATTTATGTTCCAACAAAACATTTCTAAAGGATTTTACTGCTTTGTTTCTGAAACAAAAAATTCATGTAAGAAATTGACAAATGCGCATCCGCTGTTGCGGTTGATTGAATTAAATTTTATTCAGCCAATTGAGTCACTTGACTTGCGCTTTACGTCAAACATGTTATCCTAGAATCAGGGTATTTTAATTCAAAACATGATTTTTATTAAAATATCAATTTTAATCCAATAACAATCAAACAATTATACAAATAATGTCATAAGCAAGGTCCAGCAACCCACTCTTGCAAAATAAACTATCCTTATCTACAAAGACTGCCAACTCATTTTACATTCCAAACTTTCCTTAGTTTCGCGTAGAATTAGCTCTATTTAATTTATATTAATTTTTATTGCTGTAACATTTGTAATATTATGTGTATGTTAGTTTTTAAATTGTAATTATGTGTTACTCAGTCTTCCTCTTAGAGTATGTTCCTTTAATGCAATACGTTTTAAATATTGGGACACTGTGCTTATTTATTTTAATGGTACAAAATTAATATTGCAGTATTTGGCTCTTCTTGATTAAAATAATTAAGGTGTTTTTTTTTTGTACTTTTTGACATTGTTACACAGTGTTCTAATAAATGCCCAATAATGTGCCTTACCGTTATGTAAAAATAGGGTGCTCAGTAATAATATTGTAATGTAGAAATAAAAAAAATTCAAGAAAATATTTATACATTATTTTTAGTGCAACCATTTTGCATAATAGTTTTAAATAGTAGTTTAGATGATTTTAGCATTAATTTATTTTAGTTTTTAATTATTCGGTTGTATTATATATTTAGTTTCGATATTGCATATAAAATGCGGGTCTATACATTTTTTTTTTAAATAACTAAATTATATTCCATGCCACAATGATGTACATAAATGCCATCAATTACCATTTTATAAGTAAATATAATCAGTATTAATACAATATCCTAATTTATATCGACATTATAATATAATAAAAAATCATTGTTGTTTGGTAAACTTACGTATGATGGCATGGAGAAAAAAAACTGAAGGAATTTTGGTTCACGAATCAAATGAAAAATGTATGAATAAAAAATGGTTGGGTAATAAAAATCTGACAGGTGAAACAAAGTTAAACACTTTCAAGATAAACATAATTATTTCAAAATAAATCCAATATTACTGTCGTCGTCAATAATAAAATATAATATTATTCATGAACTTTTCTAAAACTAAAAATTATTTAATTTTAAAATATTCCCAGGAATTAATCTACTTTTAGACAAATTCTGTTCCATATTCTAATAAATTTACCAAGCAACAAACCATACTTCGACTACGGGATCTTATATTATGTTTTATAATAGCTTTAAGTGATATAACGACAACAGACTGTTATGTAGGTATAAATGTGTCCATTTTGTTACTTCCATTTAGATAATAAGATGTTATTTTAGTACTTTTTTTCATCGGTTACTTGATATGATTAATGAATCTCAAAATTGTGGACCTCTTTAATCTGCAGACCAGTTTAAAATCTTTCAAGAATGTTTTGATTATTATAAAATATCCCGAAATTAATAAAGTTATTATTGATCAGGTCGAAATTAAGTTTTGGTATTTAAATGCTGTTATAATTTTTAGAAAAATATTTTGTACACTTATCTTGCCAATAAGACTACCGGAAATCATACTTTCTATTTTATTTATGTCAGGATTCCTCATCATTCTTAAAAAAATCTATCTATCCTATCTTATTCTAGCCTATTTTTTCCCTTAACTTAACCATTTTATTTGAATGCCTATATCTATCGATATAAAGAAAAACTAAAATCAGATATTGAGGATGATTCGTTATGCACTAAAATTTTAGGTCTGCAACACTATCTCGAGGACATTCAGGCTACATCTATCGAACCCTTAAACTTTAAAAAAAGCTTAATCCTAATTATATCCCAACACTTGAGTGTATGTAAGGACATAATTAGTGTTGCCTGAATGTCTTCGAGATAGTGTTGCAGACCTAAATTTTTAACTCAATTATAAATAATTATGGAACAAAATTGAAAATATAAAAGGGCGCCAAATGCATGTCTCGCCCGGGGCGCTTAGATGGTTAAGGCTGGCCCTGGGCAAAGGCCTCACTCACCTTTTTCCACAAAACTCTTTTATTTTCTATGTCGAGCCAGTCCTTTCGGTAGGAGTCGAGTTCATCCCGCCATCTTCGCTTTAGTCTACCGCGATGTCTTTTGACATTTTTTTAAAAAGATATCTTAAAAAAAGCTTCGGAAAAAAATTCTGCTTTTGTTTTCGTCATTTTTTGTATTTGTTACAATAATTTCAGACATTGCTTAGAGGCTGAACAAAAAAACTTGTCTAAAAGCAAAAATACAATTAGCTAACAATGTCCTTATTGTACTGTATTACATTAATTTCATTAATAGTATTTCAATTTTTTTGGCTTTTATTTGTATTCTGAATTATGTAAAACTTAGGTTTATGAAGGGAAAATTCAAAATTTTGTATTTATAAGCAGTAATTTAAGTACTTGTTATTGTTAAGTAACAATAATTTAATTTAAATAACGACATTAAAATGAAATATTTTTGTACATGATGACAACATTTTGGTTTTATTTTTTAATTTTTTTTATAAAAGCTGTATCTAGTTCCTCAACCAATTTTAACTTCATTGTTAGCAGTATAGATTTAAATATGTTCCTGTCTGACCATATAAGGTACAGAATTTTGCAAGGCCTTTGATAAGGTTAATAAGACAATCATGCTAGAAAAACTGATTATATGGCTGGTTGAATGTTATTGTTTACTAGATTAACGGAAATAGTAAATTAACTTCCTTGTTAAATCGAATATGATTTCGTTTTATTTGTGTCAAAATATTTATTTCGGAGTGTTCCTTAAGGCGCTGACCTTGGTCCAAGTCAACGTATTTCTTAGTAAAAATAGTCAGTAGGTATGGTAGTACTTTCTGCAACTATATAATAAAATTATACCTATTATACATAACATCACGCCTGTATTCCCATTGGGGTAAGGCAGATGTGGACCAACATCCACTTTATGCCATTTATATAACGTTCCATGTAATAAGGTGGGGCGAATCTATTGCCATCAACGGGACATACATTTAGCCTCTGGACTGCTACTGAGAAATAAAATGCATACATTTAGAAGAATATCGTAATGAAATAAATAGTGAGGCAATATAATCTATTATAATAATATCGGCGTAGACACGTCGTGCAGTCTCATGCTTCTAACATCCAGCGGTACCCCGCGGCTCTCCCTAGGTCATCAATTCGAATGGTTCCCTTAACGTGGAGTCTACGATTTCTATTCCGTTTCTACTCCCTTAGCGTCGAGTTCCTTTACCCCGCCTCTTCTACCTTTACGTCGAGTTTAATTATATCATATTTTGAAGTACAGTCAGGTTCACATTTTATGTGTATTCGAACAATTATTCGAATCTACTGAATTATCTTTTAAAGTTTAAATAATAAGTATTATACATATTAGACTACTAGCTTCTACCAGCGGCTTCGCCCGTGTGATCCCTAGGGAATATAACCCGGTAGGTATAAACCTGTAACAGAATAAACGCAGGGGTCATTGAACTCATAATTATGAGCAACTTTACTATGGGACCAACATTGAAATCGCGAAAAAATTCGACTCCCCCATACATATACGTGCGCATAACTCGACAAAATTTACTGAACAGCTGATTTTTTTTCGCGATTTCGGTGTTGATCCGCGTTGTATAAAGCCTATGTGTTATTCCAAACTATAATCTACCTCTGTACCAATGAGGTTCGAACTTTTTTGTGTGGGCGCTGGCATAGCCCCCCGTCGCCAGTTTGATATTTTTTCAGAATCGTGGCGCACGATATAATATGCATGTACGGGTAGAAGACATTTAAACCAACAAACAGTGCTAGCAATATGGTGCCCTAGTGTCACGTTGCCGAGATATTTAAAGGCAGTCACCGTATGAGAACAATGAAAATAATTAAAAAAGAACTAAGATTGTATTCTCATAATATTTCTAGTCTTGATTTACCATTTAAATAAATTAAACACTTTTGCGAAGTTCCTAATAAAGTAGTTTCCACGTGTTTATATAAAAACTTTCTTCCATAAAATGATTAAATCAAGCTGAAAACTATTTTAATTTAATCTTATGCTATAAGCAAATAATTAAGTATTTTACAATGATAGTCATGATGTCACGTCACATGGTGACTGCCTCGAAATATCTCTGCAACGTAACACCTTAGGCCACCATGTTCCTAATATTTTTTGTTTGTTGAAGTGTCCTCTACCCATACATATGCATGTTAGATCGTGCGCCGCAACTTTGACGAAAAAAATAAAATGGCGGCGGGGGGCTATGCCACAATGGTTCTATGTTTCAAGAAGATCCTTTCAGGCGTTCTGACGTGAAACAGTAATAAACGTCCATCCATCCATTCTCACAAACTTTCGCATTTATAATATTAGTAGGATTTACTGCAACATAGGTTTTTCCGCCAAGCCCGTTCCATCATCGGACCAAAATACGAACGGCGATGCGCCACCGGTACATGGTGGACATGCCACCCACACGCACTAAACGTTTTGGGAACACATTCATAGTGCGTACAGCTAAGGAGTGGAATTCCCTGCCGGAGTCTGTGTTTCCTGATAGCTACAACCTGGGAGTCAAGAGTGAATAGGTTACTTCTAGGCAAGCGTGCTCCATCTTCGACCACATCATCGCTTACCATCAGGTGAGATAGTGGTCAAACGCGCGCCTATAAATAGTAAAAGGAAAAAACATAGGTACTGAAATACAGCAAATAATAAAACAATATTTTAATGAAACTGACTTTTAATTTATATTCTATGTCCTGACTATACCTAGTAACCAAACTCGATGTTAGAAAGCGTAAAATAGCAATGTTTCGCAAGAACAATTAGGTACTCTCAAACTCGACATATAGACAACCAATCGTCGATTCACCCTATAGGGTACCAGTCATCACGTAATGACCCCTATAATAATGTTTTTTTACCCCATTAGCGAAACGCAAGGTCGCTTACAATGGGCCTCATCAGAAGGCTCAAAGGGTAATGCTTGGAGTTTCCTTGCGTGATCGAATCAGGAATGATGATACCCGCAAGAAAACCAAGGTTACCGACATAGCCCGAAGGATCGCCAAACTAAAGTGGCAGTAGGCAGGGCACATTGCTCGCAGAACAGATGGTCGATGGGGCCGAAAAGTTCTGGAGTGGCGACCGCGTACCGGAAGACGCAACGTTGGAAGGCCTCCCACAAGGTGGACCGATGACCTGGTGAAGGTCGCGGGTAGCCGATGGATGCGAGACGCACAGGACCGGTCGTTGTGGCGACGCTTGGGGGAGGCTTATGTCCAGCAGTGGACGTCTTTCGGCTGATATGATGATGATGACCCCAATAGCGGAAGGTTTGGAAATAAAACCAAGGAAATACGTATCACCAATTGTATTTCTAATCATAATTTACAACATAGGTAGGTACATTAGCATTGTACACATAATCTAACGCTCGTACAATCACACTTAGGTATACTCATATATTGCTTTATTTTTGGACGCAGATCCCATTCAAAACAGGGCTAAAGTAGATTCGATATACGATAGATTTAAAAAAAGTAAAAATTGAACGTGAACGTTGATGCCAATAAGCAGCAACGGTCTTGGGTTGTATATTAAGTATAACAAGTCTACATTAGGGTAGGGAATCAATATTGGCAGGATAATTTTAAATTGAGTGAGATGGAATATATTATACAGATAGTGCTATAAAGATTTTTATCTGCGGAAATTGTATTGATAAATCAAGATGGCGGCTATTGTTCCTTTGGCTGGGCGACAAAAGATACATAATTATACAGCTTTAATATTATTTGGGTAGTTGCGATAGCAAACGATAAATGGAAATTATGGTAGGCGCCAGATAAACTTGTAATAAAGTAAATTGGTGCGTCTGATACTGACATGGTCATCATCAGGGATTTTAGTCACTAGTTCAAAAGTTATAAGGGTTATAGGTGGCCGATCTAGAGAGCGCCTACCCCAGGCTTGGTCTATTTGAATCTCAAAAGCTAGGGCACCTAGCGAAGATCTGTTTTTAGTCGCCAATAAGTCTGAATCAGTCGCCAGAATCTGTCGGTCACTAGTTCAAAAGTTATAAGCGTTACTAGGTGGCCGACCCGGACACAACAAATCTTCGCTACAGAATATTTCAACTTTTTAGTTTACCTACTAATAATATTCGACGCCCTATGCCTGCTGCTGTAACCGTTCAGCGAACGACATGATTTTCACCTTTATTCACTTAGCAAGAAGATTCCATAGATGACAGTCGCTCTCGCTATTACGTACGTGGAACTAAAGTTTTAAGACTGAAGATCATTGTTTTTTTTAAAGGATCAGTTTTAATTTCAAATCATATTCTAAGGACATCACTTACATTTTAACAATCAACAATAATTTTCAGCTATGAAAAGTATAATATTTATCTTACCTTTCAACACATAGGCATTTTTTTTCTACACAATGACGGTAGTTGTACCTACGTATACTTGAATACATAAATTCGAGATAATTTAAATCCATCGCCACAAACTCCGGGATCGTGCACGGCGTTGACTATGCCATCGAGTGTCGCATAAGGTTCAGAATACTCGACCTTGACGCTTGTGTGCTGCCACCTGCGGTTCCTGCACTCTCAGTTTAAGGAAACGTGCAGGAAGTAGACTGCGCCATCAACCGTTGCCATTTCGAAACTTATAGGTAAATTAAACTTGACAATGACATTTCTGTGCTGCCACCTATAGTTTCTGCACGTTGTGAATTTAAAAATGTTTTTTTTTTTTTTGTGATGGATTATGAACTTTCTCATGTATGACACAAAGTTGTTCCAAAATTTGACAACTATCTCGAATTTTGTATTCAAATACAGTTTTTCACAATTTTAGGAATACTACAATCTCAAACTAGATTTTTTATAATCCTATGTAACAACTTCTTATTGTGTGGGCAGTAAGGTCTAATTGTAACAACTGTAAACCACACATTCATTTTCCTTACAATAATTTATTCATCAAAACTTGTCATAACTTCACCGTGTCTGTACAGTCAACTGCGAAAGGCGATAACTGAACATTTCAGTTCAACATTATGTAGCTAGAATTCTAAAAAGGTAATCGATGTTGAAAGACGAGTTTGTTTTAATGTAAAATAATCTGCAATCTTCGATCGATCTTTTGACGTTGACTGTACATTTACATAAACACCGTGATACACATTTTAGGGGTTTCTAATTACCTTAACAATCCATCAATATACTTATTTAGACTCAGTAACCAAGTAGACTACGCTAGTCTGGTCACACTGTACTTGTGTCTTCGTTTCATCATGCCCGTTTTCACTAACAGTAAGCAGCACCTAAAATCCTGTTATATTATTGATTTACTGCGCAATTGAATTTTCAAGTCTCGGCGTTGAATCGAGCATTGAAAATTCAATAACGTACATTTATTCAGGCGTTTATTGATATATCGACTTGTTTGAATGAAAACGGCCATAAGTCACAATGACTCTATACCATGTACTAATCTTGATATTAATTTAAAACACTAAGTTTCTACACTATTACAATTGGCTAGACAATAGGGCCAGACTGAGTATTGCCAAATTATTTTTTTTCTCGAAGAATAGATAACAAATGGAGTGTTATGTTGTGTGCATAAAATGTGGCTATACTATTTCTGCCGTCCATAGAAAAAGGGGCACATCTGGCCTTTATTTAAAATTTATTTATTAACCTCGAACAAGGAAATCAATAGAATAAGGCGCATATAGTAATTTTTTCATAATTTTATATGGGCTCGTGCTCATTCGCTTACTCGCGTTTCACTAGTACAAGACTAGCTTCGAGTTTTTATTTACTTATTCCTACATTTTATGTTTCATACAGATGCGCTCTTTAGACTTATGACGGCGGATTTATTGTTTTACATCGTTTTAACAATATTCTTAGTAAAACTACGGTGATAGTTTAACGGTAGAAGTTGTGCTTTTGTAAATTGAAATATTAGATACTGGCCATTAATTAAGTTTCTTCCAGTACTAGTAGTTTTTTCTTTGTTTTGCTTTATAAACCGTGAATATCGTTAAATTTGCCCAGTCCATTCGTTTACTTACTCCATGACGGAAATCAATAGACAAAAAACATTCTCAGTTTTGCCATAGCATTTATTTCTTTATTTACATTTGCTTTGCCAGCGTTCAACAAGTCAGAGCGTATATACAGTCAGCAAGAGTCGCTAATAGACTTTAATTCACACATAGATTTCACACTAAATCTTTTAATTATTTGGCTATCGAAACATGTTAAGTAGATATTAATTTGTGCTTCTCAAAATAGAAGTCTGATTTGAACTTGAGAATATAGTGCTACGAAGGTTTGTAACTTTGGTTGACTTGAGCGACTTTTTTGCCAACCGTACCACCCTAAATGGGTCAACTATACATAAATCACATAACAGTCCCTTTTTAATGTCATCGTTTCATAATCAAGCTCACATAAGACATAATATTTTAATGTGAAACAAATACGTTAGATATAATGTGATTTCTAAAACAAACAATCTCATTCTGACAAATTAAAACAATTAGTTATTTCACGTAAACGTTGATAGTTATGGTATTCGGCAATGTTTCTGTGGATTAATCAGTTTTTTAAGCAAGGTTGAAGTTCTACTTATTTTATACTGGTTAGCTTTCATGCATATATAAAAAGGGCTTTTAGGCTGCGCTCAACATAACAAAGTAGGCAGTACTAGCATTGTAGCCAGAATTTTATTCGGGCCCTAATATTCAGCCATCGAAACAAATGCTTGATTATCTTGAGTCTTTCAACACTTCCGAATACCACAGCACAACGCTCATAAAACATTTTACATTTGAAAACTTACCATTCATAATTCTAAATTGGTAAACAACTTACTGGACCGCGATATTCATCATCCGTAGAAATGTTAAAAAAAAACTTATCAATATATTACACAAATATTCGATTGCCGTGTGTGAATGACTAAAATAAAACATTTATCACACGGAATGTAAGAACAAAAATCAATTAATAGGAGCATGCACACAATGGTCCATGTTGACCGATAATCATGCAAATAACGCATAATAACTTTTGATAGTCATACAAAAAGCACGGAGTAGTCAAAGAAATATAGCGGTAATAAAAAATGCAAAAAAAACTAAGACAACAACACATAAAAAATAATATGTAAGTTTGAACCTAACTAACACTCCATTTCTTACCACTCCGTGAAATGCAACCGTCAAAGCTTCACAGATCATTGCGCGCGCAAGAGTTTAAAATAAACACTTAGGTAAACATCGAGTACGGACCACAAATATCGCGCCAAAAAAAAACTTAAAACAAAAACAAACTTACATACATACTCAGGTATCATAGTCTTCGTCAATCTGTAGATTGCCAGAATTCAAACTGTCTATATCAACTGGATGCGGCAACACGGGCTTAATTTCAATCTTTTTCACTTCCTGCCTACTTGTTCTAGAATTCTGCCTATGAATTTGCCGTAACGAACTCTGGTTTTTAGGTACGCTCACGTTAATAGCCGCTGTATCCAGCAGTTTTATTTCTGGGTTTGTTAAATTTTTTGTAAAGTCTATGTTTAGGATAGGTGTTATTGGTGTGACGGGCGTCCTAGGTGCTACAATTGGTTTTTCTATAATGGCTGGTTTAGGCACCATTTCGATTTTGAGGGGTTCGGGAGTGTAACTGGTTGAAGGTTGCGGACTTGCATACGTAGGATTGAGTTTGATGACACTTCTATGTTGCATTTCATCGGTTAGTAACGTTTCTTGGTAAAAGTTCGCGGTAATAACCGGTTTTTCTTCTGTGGACTTCTTTGATAGGTCTATGGCAGTGTCTAGTGAGGTCGACGTGATTGTTTCCGTTCGCACTAGTTTGTGGGGCAGGTCGGTCTCAATGGACAGGCCTCGTCTGATGGGGTCTCGGGGAGGTTGTAAAGGTACTATTTTCACGTCGCAACTGCTCGAACTGTTTGAGTCTTCCCTTGCTATCCTTCGGGGTGGGACCGTCATGTCCGTAAATCTGTGGAAAACATAGATGCTTATGGTTAAAAAGTAAGTATGGTTGGTTGGTTGGGCCATCTTTAAACCGGTTGATTCACAGCATAATTTTAAATTAATGAAAGATCTGTGCGAAGGCAATACGTTAATCATTGGACTATGTAACATATGCCGCAATAGTTAAAGTGCAATATACCATGGCAAACCTATCGACATTAAACGATGAAAAAGGGCCACTACTGTTTTGTTCTTAGCAATTAACAGGCTTTCCAATGCCCCGCACTCATGTAGGTAATAAAAAGTTCTAACTCTTAGAACAATGTCTTTTCATACACATTCTTTGTGCCGGCGTTGGAAGGGCTATGACTAGGGTTGCCAGGTCCTACAACTGGAAAGCCGAACAGACCAGCTAATTTATCTGGATTTTTAGGTTATATTAATGAAAAGGCCACAACTTATCCTATTGAGGATTTTGAGTATTTAAAATAATGTCAATTAAAAATGACACAAATCAAAATTTAAAAAAAGGTTGACATTACTATTGATTGAAAAATGTTATTATTTAGTAAATGACTTTTTAAATGATAATGACTTAATTATGTATTGAATAATTTATTGTATCGAATAATTCAAAGTTCATTTTTTAATGAATTTTGTACGCCTTCTGTCTGGCACAACATAGCGCACTTTTTATTTTATTTTTATGACAACCATTCATTTGTACCTATGTTAACAAATCAATAAATGACTTATGACTTAATTTAATGTATGAATACTTTAATTTAATTAATATTGACATGCCTAATGATCTCATTCTCTCAATTTATATGATTTATATTCCAATTGTTTATGTAGATTTTATTTTATGAATTTACTATGCCGACTATTATTTTTTCTGTTAACCATAATTTAATTAATTTTTAATTTAGTTTCACAATTACACTAATGTTTGCATGCCTAATGTAAGGTGGTACATGGCTCACTCATCTTTCTGTAACACCTTATTTTAAGTACCTAGTAAGTACCTTATCTTAGCAAATAAACTCTACTTTTTACTTTAATAGCATTTTTATACCTAAATCTAGGCTTTTGACTCTTCAAAATATACGCGGTGCCATTTTAGTCGTCTTACAAGGGCTTTCATAAAAAAAAACTATATGTATAAATTAAATATTATTCATTACCATGACGCATGACGTATTTTGAAACATCTAGTAGCGAGCGGAGTCCGAATCTTGTGTTCTAAGGACGTCGCGGAATGGAACGGCGACATTGTTCTGATACGTAAACATTGTTACCAGGGTGTTTCAGAATTCAAATACATTATTTATTTTTATTGTACCTATCATCCTTATAAATTATTTCAAAAAAATAATCGCGCCTAGTGGTAGTTTATGTCGGATACATTAAGTGGACTGCTTTATGTTATAACTAGCTGACCCGCGCAACTTCGTCTGCGTCACATTTTTCATTACTGCTCCGCTCCTATTGGTCGTAGCGTGATGATATATATATAGCCTTCCTCGATAAATGGGCTATCTAACACTGAAAGAATTTTTCAAATCGGACCAGTAGTTCCTGAGATTAGCGCGTTCAAGCAAACAAACAAACTCTTCAGCCGTTTTCTCATCTATATTAGTATAGATGAGAAAACCAAATTGGATGCATTATGCAAATTGCATAATAAAGACTGATAGTCTTTATTATGCAATTTTCAGTGAAAATCTGGTAAAATTTTAAAGGCCGGACTCGGTCTAATTTGGCCGGACGCGCAACCTAAAAGCCTGACTTTGTCCGGCTATATCCGGACGCTTGGCATTGGCAACCCTAGCTATGGCTATCTTTGTTAAGAAAGTTTCATAAAATATTAATTATTATGTTAGGTAGTCATTAACAAATGTAGGACACTACAATTCAAAGTTGTTTTCGTTACTAACGTCGGTATTTATACGCTATTGACAAGGCCCTGAGTATCTAACTTACGTAGGTAGGTAGTCTACGAACACAGGGCTAGTATACATGAATAAATTATTTATTAGCCTATAACGATCGCGCTGAAGGTATTCAGAAGGAGAAAATCAGGAGGGAGTTTGATTTTGTCCTTAGGTCGTAATTCACCGGTCGGGTCGGGGAAAGGTCCGTAAATAATAAATACAATAGTCGATTACCTAGACGAGTTCGGCGAACTTTCAGCGCTCATCATTTCTTTCTCTTCCGCCGCCGATACGTCTGGGATATTCTTTACCTGAAAATATAAAAAAACAAGAATATTTTTAGCACATACTTTATAAGGACGGTCTAGTGTCTTGGTCTACCTAAATTATCATAATCATTTCAGTGACTCAAGTGTCGCCATATCGCCCGGCCCTGTGCTTGGCGCATCCAGAAGTATCTCGCGGCCCTCATCAGCCCCCCCCCCCCATTATCTCGTGCTACTAGCATCATGTGTTCGTCGCGCAGAAGGGATAGTTTTAATCATACTGTACAGCTCCGTCTCTTTCTCTCACAGAGGAATCATTGACACGTCAAGTAGGGGAGGGTGCAGTATATCTTATCGGACGCTCAAATTATTGTCTTGCATTATTTCTTAATGTCGAACAGAGTAATCGTACAGCCCTGTCCGTGGCTCAAAACATTCTGATCGAATGTCTGTAGTCGAACAAAATTAGGGTTGTTTTTACCCAAAAATCCCAGAAAGATATCCCAGGTCATATTTTTATTTATTTGTTTTAATAAATTCTTTTCCTTTACTTTGTTAAAACTTATTCAAAAGGTCTGTGTGGGTGCCAGAACAGTTGAAAATGTTACATGTTTTCAGTTTCCTTCATTTGAAAGAAAAACTTTTGTTGGCTTCTCAAAAATGTTTTTTTTATTTGCGAAATAAAATGTGGAGGTATTTTAACAATAAGAACATTAAACAAAGAGAATATACAATAAGTACAAAGTTTTATAAATTTTCAGAATACTTGAGTTTTAATTTTGTGAGGCTATTCAAGCAAGTCTTTAAAAATCGTTTGCGTAACTTTTCTTTTAATTTTCCTACTCAACCTCTAACCTTGAGTTTCGTAACAGGCCTAGTTACTGAGTCTAAGGCAGTAGTCCCCAACCTTCTACAATGCATGCCCATCCAACTTTCTTCTAAAACCATTGCGCCCCTTGCCTGAGTGTAATGACATCAAGTAACTTGATTCAGAGCACTGCTACCTCTAAATTGTTAATATCCAGTCATTTTTAGAGTCCAGCCAACCCTTATATCAACCTGCACCCCCACAAGTGGAGTGCGCCCCTCCGTTTGAGAATCTTTGGTCTAGAGTAGATACGTAAGGCTGACTGTCTACTGGAGCGGAGAGGACAGGTGCGGAGAGATATAAATCAATAGAATTCCATTGGTTAATATTTTTCTGCTCCTCTCCTCTCTGCTCCAGTGGACAGTCAGGGTCAGGCACTTGTCTCACCGCCCGGCGAGGAAGCGATTAGCTATCGACTATTTGCTCGTTGAGGAAAGGGACAAAATATATAGATCTCGTGTGAGTAAAAGAAACACATACATTCATAGTCGATAGCTGGCTGTTTACACTGCCGGCGAGCGGCTCTTACCACTAGTTGATCGCAGCGATAAGAGCTATCAAAGATTGTACTCGCTCAGCGACACTCGTTCGGCGATGCTCGCTTGGCGGTCAGAACTCACAAACCAGTGGTAATTTCTACTTATAGTGCGGGCCGGAGCAAGTATCTGCACAAAAGGACTCGCTTAACGCCGAGCGTCAAAACTATCGAAACTTTTCACTCGCTACTCGCTGCTCGCCAACTCGTTTCGAGTTTCAAGCTTTACACGCTACTCGCTGATCGCTGGCGGTGAGAAAAGTGCCTTAAGGTAGGTAAAAAGGTAAACTTTCATTTATAAACTTACCAGATCTCTCAGGAAGTCAAACTTGGACTCAGCCAGGATGCACTGCTTGACGTGCGAAGGGCTGAGGGTCTTCGCGTTCCTCGCCATCGTCACCTGCATCGCTTTGCTAAGGAGCGACTCCACGAACAGTTCCAGGGTGCGAGGTGTTGTTGATAATAGTGCTGAGTTAAGGAGGTATTAGCATTAAATGTGTAAAAATTGTAGCGGCATCTATAACGCCATATACGAACTAAGGACCTGATGTCACCCAAATTCTACATCGCGGTATCAAAGCTTTGCGCGCTATTGAACATACACAACCGCCCGAACTTTAGCCTGTTCCGCAAAATCTATAAAATCAACCGACTGGAAATCTCCTTTTTTTGAAGAAGATTAAATGGCGTTCCTTCTATTACATTGGTTTTTGAAGTTGGCTAAAAATTGACCCGCCCTCTATTACATTCAATTTATAACTGCGAAATTGTGATGTATGCGTAGGTATTCTACAACGTGCCATAACTTTTCGGGGCATACCTACTGACATCAATATATGTATATAAAAATCTTGACATCTAATTTCAATTCGATTTAAATTTTGACATGGCAATTTTGAAGGTAACTTTATTTTTACACGACTGCCTAAAAAAAGGAGTGTTATGTTTTCAGGGTTCAGTTATGTATGTCGGTATGTATGTATGTTTGTGAGTTTCTTTATTCCATCGTAACTCCTAAAAACCTTAACCGATTTCGCCTTTTCCGATGTATGTGGTATCGTTAGAAGCGTTGCGTTACCGGGTAACATAGGCTAGTCAAAACTAAAAAATATATAATGGGGTAGCCAGTAGGTACTCTGTAACATTTCTTTAATGGTCCCCCGACTGCAATAAAAAAGTTGTTTTTCAGTTTTAAAGTTTTGGGCCAATGCTTGTTTTTAATTTTTTAGTTCATTTTTGGACATGGCAGGCGTGTTTTTAATTATTTGTTTTTTATTTATTTTATAATTTCAATTTAATTTCAATTTTTACATGGCAATTTTGAAGGTTACTTTATTTTTCATATTATAATTTCAATTTAATTTAAATTTTGACATTGTATACTTTCTTTTTTTGTTGTTTTGTTAAACTGATTTTGTACGTCTTAAATGGCAAAACATGTAGCAACCTCATCATTTTTTATAAGACCTGTATGCTGTACTCATGTTTTACAAAATAAATATATCTATCTATCTATCCATTACTGAGTGACTGAGTGACTGACAGACAACGCACAGCCGTAACTACTGACATAGAAATTTCAAATTTGGCATGAAACTTCTCTACACTAAATACTTAGTGCTATCCGCTACGAGATTTCAACGAAATTCCTACGGGAAAGGGAAAAAACACACATACGCGTGCGAAGTCGCGGACAATAGCTAAATAAGATAGGTATTATAGTAATCTATAATATTAAGCAAAGAATTCGAACTTTTCAGGTCTCAATAAATTACAATAGCCGGTCTCCTAAATGCTCTTCTAACTTGGCCTAATTGAGAAAACAAAGTCATAGTAGGGTAGGGTTTGGTAATATAATAAACTAGCTGACCCGCGCAACTTCATCTGCGTCACAATTTTCATTTTTGCTCCGCTCCTATTGGTCTTAGCGTGATGATATATAGCCTATAGCCTTCCTCGATAAATGAGCTATCTAACACTGAAAGAATTTTTCAAATCGGACCAGTAGTTCCTGAGATTAGCGCGTTCAAGCAATTCTGTTCTTTATATATTAGTATAGAAGTATGGATACGCTTCTCGTTGGAAGTCTTCTTATTACTATATCTAGGTACATAAGAATACCTAGTATAATAATTATGTCGTTGTGAAAAGACTAGCCAATCATTGATAGCGCAGCTGACAAGCTAGGGTACGCCGGATGTACATAAATATCGCCACTTGTGGTTGTGGGCTTGTGGGGACTTGCTGAATGCAATTGTTGCAAATTGCAAGTGCGTGGGAGCAGTGGTAGCATAGTGGCAACGTCCTCAACACGTGGAGTCTAACCCAAGCAGGCGCTTTGCTTTGTGTAGGTAATTTATTTTATCACCACTGCTCTCAAAATGGTGAAGGTTATCTTCGTACGGAAACCGCCATGTCCTAAGATCCAAAAAAAAACTAAATTTTATCCACCAATCCGCACTGCATGGTTCAAACCCTCTCCCAGAGAGCAGGCCTATGCCCCAAGCAGGAACTTTATATTATACTAGCTGACCCGGGCAGCTTCGTCTGCGTCACATTTTTCATAATTGTTCCGCTCCTATTGGTCTTAGCGTGATGATATACAGCCTTCCTCGATAAATGGGATATCCAAAACTTAAAGAATTTTTCAAATCGGACCAGTAGTTCCTGAGATTAGCGCGTTCAAGCAAACAAACAAACTCTTCAGCTTTATATATTAGTATAGATAGATAGATAGATTGATTAATACGTATGTGCTTATGCTATGCAAGTGTGACACCCACGCAGAATGAGGAGAGGTGTAATTTCATGAATTCTATTTCCATTTAAACCTAATTGCCATGGAGAAACCCAAGTGTATCACAATTTACTGTAAGCAGGGGTATTTCCGATCACATTTAACTTAACATCTTGTATCTAAGTAGTTTCCGAGATCAATTTTGAACACATTAGAAGTTTTTAAGTGTCTGAGGATATTGGAGATTTGGACGTATAGGCGGTATAGGTTTACCTACTTTCTCTTTTAAAAGCGTCGTAAAAAGCTACTGACTCTGAGAATGGTTATTGTTTGTTTAGCATATTGTACAAATATCAGATACGTATGTTCACCATGTCCGTTTGCGATCGGTTAGATTCAGTGCCGTAAATAGCCTTTTCTGCACCCTGTGCGAGCTTCTATAACTGCGCCCTTGGTGTTGGTGGCCCAATTATCTAATATTTGTCCATCAACACCAGTGTAGCCGGCCGGCCGCTTGACTCTGATAAACACTAAACACAAATACGCTCGTGCGCTACCAAAAAAAAAGAGCGCGATATTTTGTCTAATTTGACAGACGTTTTTGATGATACTGGCATGTAGGTACGTATGTGTTGGAATCGAGCACTAGGGGCGCAGCGGGAACTTATCAGGAGCAAACCGAAAAATAATAGTCTTGCCTGGTCTGGCCATTCTTGCGCCACCAGAGTCTACGCCCTGTGCCTGGGCACCGGTGGCACCGCCCTATTTACGGCACTGGTTAGGTTAGCCAAAAATTCGCGTGCCCTTATCCTATTTTAATTAGAGTTAGCGCGGCTGCATGTTTTCTATTTCTGAGGTACCTATTTCCCGCCATCTCAAAGTCGCTTCTCTTCCTTTCTAGTTATATCATCGTTTCTTACACCCTTTTACGTGTTAAGACCATATTTTAATTTGTTATGATGTTTAATAAAGAGTATTGTCTCTGTCTCTATCTTTCGCACTTTTATCCAGCGCTACTTTAATCTCCTTCTAAGTACCGATGACTAAAGCCATCACATTAATATTGTAAACAAAGTTTTATTGGCTAAATCGAGGATGGGAGGAATTACGTTTAACGACTAAAAGATTTGAATGACGACATGCGGAAAAAATGCTCCAAAAATAATGTTCAGATCGTGATCAAATAAAAACGCGCTGAAAAGAAGCTTTAATAAATTTGGCATACAAAACATTTCAGCATTTTCATCCACAGTCGTTTGAAGGACATGTATCTAACTGTTTATAAATAGAGAATTTTCTATGCATTTTTTCGGTCAACTCGACGTCCAAGAGTCTATAAATAATTCGTCTACATTAAAATGGATCTACATTTCTTTGACCGAAACAACAGAATTTGGATTGAGATAGGTCTATCTTATTACTAGGCATGCCTTTTAAGTTCTGTCGTTTCCATATTTCCCGGCAATTTTGAATTTGGAACTGTTCTATATTCGAATGTGTTTAAATTTTGAAAACAGTTGAAAGTATTAGGATTAATGCTATTGTTTAGTCACAGCGTCGATTGGAATCTGTCAGGTTACGTACGAAAGTGAATCTTTCTAAGGAAAATGTTCGTGCAATAATTTTCTACAACTTTAGAAGAGGCCTGACACGACTTCAGTGTTTTGAAGAGCTAACATCTGTATTCAGTGATGAAGCCCCATGTCTGCGGACTGTCGAACGTTGGTATTTAGAATTCCAGCGTGGACATATTAGTGTTAGTGACAAATCTCGCGAAGGACGCCTAAAATCCGCCTTCACTGAAGATAACATCATTGCTGTGAGACAACTAATTCTCGAAGATCGTCATGTGACGTATCGAGAGAGGCTCTATTAGGCATCTCAGGGACAACCATTCAGAAGATCTTGCATGAAGCGCTTGGTGTGAGAAAGCTAGTTTGCCGTTGGATACCGCATCTGCTTTCCGACTATCACAAGGCGGCCCGCGTCAGATGGTGTAAGAAACTCTGCAAAGGTTCAACCGAGGAGAGTCAAATCACGTCTACGACATCATCAGTGGTGACGAATCTTGGATCTATGCCTACGATCCTGATTCCAAACAACAATCTACAATCTGGGTCTTTCAAGACGAGCCAAAGCCGACTAAAGTTGTTCGTTCTCGAAGCACTTCAAAGAAGATGGTGGCCACGTTCGTTGGAAAAACCGGCCATGTTGCAAATCTAACTCAAAGCGACGCATCATCCTGCACCACGACAACGCAAGCTCACACAGCGCTTGTCAAATGATTGTGTATTTGAAGCAGGAAAAAGTAGAAATTCTTGACCATCCTCCATACAGTCCTGATCTAAGACCTAACGATTTCTTTACATTTCCTAAAACTAAGAAAAGTCTTCATGGTCAAATGTTCCAGTCCGGTGAAGAAGCAGTCGACGCTTTCAAGTCCGCCATTTTGAACACCCCCACTTTAGAGTGGAATAAATGTTATAATAACTGGTTTGAGCGAATGGAAAAGTGTATTTAAGCTACGTGGTGAATACTTTGAAAAACTATAAAAAGTACTATAAGGTTCTAGTTGTGTTTTTTTCTTCAAACGACAAAACTTAAAAGGCATGCCTCGTAGCTAGCTTTTATTAATTAGTTATTATTGTTAGTTATAATTTATAAGAATTTGCTGACCCGCCTAACTTCGTCTGCGTCACATTTTTCATCAGAGCTCTGCTCCTATTGGTGGTAGCGTGTTATATAACCAAGCCCTTCTCGCTAGATACAGTTCGCATCACCGTTGTTTACCCCTCCAAAGTTAGGTTTTAGTGACGACCGCGCAGGTGCAATCGCGTAAACAAGTGTTACGTTCCTAGAATATAATAATATAGAATATAATACAACTGCCTCCGTGGTCAAGTGGTTTAGGCGTTTGCCTTGTGACCCGATGGTCGTGGGTTCGATTCCCACGGGAAGCATACTTTATAAAGTTGTTTCCAGTTTGGCTAGGACATTGCAGGCTTGAATCACCTGATTGTCTGATAAAAAGATGATTTCGTGCTTCGGAAGGCACGTATAAGCCGGTGGACCCGGTCGCCAAATGCCGGTCGTCAAATAAACCATGTCAGAGGCCCTTGAGGCGGTTTCGAAACTCTGACACTAGGGTGTGTGGGGTCGTTAGACCTTACTGCCCACACGATAAGAAGAAGAATACTATTTTTTTTTTGTTTATACGTATTATATTATAAAAAAGAAACAAACACTACCAGTAACAATAACAATATGAAAAAGTAACACCACAAATATGACGGCGCTACGTCATCGTACGGTTGTACACGGTACGTGCACCGGACCGATCAGGCGATGTCGCCATCCCCACCTCCCCCACTACTCGACTTGTTTGTGCTCGGACGTAAAAGGAGACCGCGCGGAGCGATCGGGGCATTCTATTCTAGACCTCGGTCCGATGCACGTGTTGTCATAGCGCCTAGATTTGCTAATCGTGTTAAAACCTTTTAGTTAATAATTATGATATGATAATTAATTGAGTTCACAGTTATTATTAATTGAGTGAGTTAATCGAATAAAATTGATTATTAAGTAAACTACCTACTTTTTTACTTTAAAATATCCAATCCTGATAATACGCCTACATCAGAATTGGGACGTAACTCAAAGGGCCCACATGGAGATTCGTGACAATGCTAGTGAAATATGTGGCGGTAACGTTTTGAAATGTAATAAACGTAGTGACAGTGATAGTGAAAATTGCGGTTTGTTTTTAAAACGCATGCGTTTATCCAGACGCTAAAAACTGGATGTGTGCCGTGAAGTGTCGTGAAGTTAAATCCGATAGGCCGAAGTTCGACACACGATCATAGGGTGACGCACTATGATCGTGTGAGGTATGTTTTGTCGAGGATGCAGTGATGTGCAGAGCAGTTTATTGTATTACCATAAGGCGCTGAAGAGCTGTGCGCCGAATTCCTTTTCGACGAGTTTTATGCGGCTACCCTCATCAACCTAAACTAAACCAGTTCCGTCCGGAGGCAAGCAACTTCACAACAGCTGGTCAGGTCAAGGAGAGGAGTGTGAATTATTATGAAGATATCTACGCCAATCTGGTGAGTCGTTTAAACTTTTTAATTGTTGTAGAGCTGAGGTGCTCATTAGTTAAACATTTTCTGACTTACAAAAGGCTACGCCTTTATGTATGGCAATTATCGGTGTTTGATAATTGGCCTGTCGCTTTATCTTAAAGTGAAGCTATTATTAATAGCATAAGTGTTGCTGATTAAGCGATAGCATTTTAAATAATACTTCTTCTTTTCGATTCAATCGTTAACTTCTTTTATTGTTTTGGACCAGTAGGTAGTTACGTTAATTGCAGCAACAGTGGCATTCATTAGATACTCCAAAGTACAGGAGAATGGGTACTTGGGGCACTGTAACATATGGCTCGTGCTCTGAAAACGGGCACTGCACTCACGTTGGGTATACAACAGATCATTACATCCCCATTTCGCCAAGTTGTGTTTGCAGCGGCCTACCTGGGTGAGCAAATTGCGCTGGCGCGCGATTTAACGCTTTCCAAAGGCCATTGTGATTCACGACCTGGAGGCAATTGCTCTTTGGGTTTTATGAAGTCGTGAGGTGGTGGATACTTCTCTTCCCACAGTCGGCTTCTCCCTTTAGATGGCATATCCAGGATCGCCTGTGTAAATAGAAGGAACCTCTTGCGACTTTGTAGTCTTCCCGAAGTTGGCATGTCAAGGGATGTCGGGAATCGGTTTTCTGATCCTTTGAACAGCAGGAGGTGCGATGCCTGCAAGCGGGTAGTTTGTTTTGTGGAGTCTATTTTAAACAGCCTGATATTATCTGACACGTTTCATTTAGGGCAATGTCTACTTTCCGAGAAAGAGCAGGTCGGTGCCACACTGTGCAAGCAAACACGCCAGCAGAAAAAATAGGGACATGCCGGTTGTACGGCGAACATCGGGTGCCGCTCCCCAATTGATGGAAATTAGGTGACGGAGCAAGTTATTCCGGGTTCGTCGGAGCTAAGTATTGTAACAGTTTGACTTTTACGCTTAGGCTCTATCTAACGTCACACCGAGATATTTTGGATTCGAGCAGTGTTGGACCTTGGCTCTACGTCATGTGATGTTAAGCATTCGATTTGCGGGCCTATTGCAGAGATGGAAGGCGCACGACTGTCTCTTAGATGGGTTCGGCCGTAGAGCATTGCGGTCACACTAATCTCGCAGTACACTGAGTGCCATTGTACGTTTATGCTCCACGTTCGTAAAAGTCGCTGCTTGGTTTGCTAGGGCCAGGTAATCCGCGTACAAGAATCGCTCAGTGTGTTAGGTGGAAGGCGGTTCGTTCGCGTAGATGTTAAAAAAAAGCGTCGGCGTCAACACACTGCCCGGAGGGAGACCATTCTTTTGCCGTCGCTATCTACTCTTGGTGAATTGGAAGCACATACCTGGAAGCGGCGGTTGCACAGGAGTTCGCTTGAAATTGGCACAAAGCCTTGGTCATTGGTCAAATAATGCTGATGAAGCGATATTATTCTGCTATCGCTGATCGACTCATGAAGTGAAATACCAGAGAGCTTTTATTTTTTTGGACATTAGAGCGATTTAGTTCCCTAACACTTTATTTTGAATATTTTGATTTTATGTCACCATTCATAGGCATAGGCCGCTTTCTTGTGCCAAAGGTCTGATAAAATTTAGATTTTTATTTACTTTGATACTGTGACTACTACGCTAACCTGAAACCTTTTGGCCCACCAGAGCTTTTATTGGACTTGTACTGTCGTAGCGTTTTTCGGTTTCAGATATCGTATCATGGTGTATAAAGCCAGCAGGTGACTAGCGGTTGGCATGCTGCTATAACTGCTGAGCAGTTGCAACAACTGCTGAGCAGCTGCAACAACTGCTAAGCAGCTGCAACTGCTGAGCAGCTGCAACTTCTAAGCGGTTCTGAGCGTGACAGACCGAAGGTCGGCAAGCAGTTGGCAGACTGCAGTAGCCAAGTATCACGTCAACATCTGTGGGGTTAAGAGCGTTCAAGGCCGACTGGAATACTTGGTGAGTCGCTCAAGTTTTATTTGAATAGCAAACGAAGCTTTAAAGGGGTTGATACCAATTCGGTGGTTGGATTGATAGTGCTAGGTAATTTTGACATAGTTAGCACAAAGCGAGTACTTAAAAGAGTTTTCCATTGGCGGTAATAATGTCAAAATTTTATGCAGTGTGAGCTTTAGGTTTAGTTCGCATAGCAAGTACCACAAGGTCATGTTTAAACTTAGACGTGTTTTTTTGTGAAAAATTGGATCTAGGCTTTCGTATTAACGTACGGAGGCAGTTTGCCACACATAACATCAGTTAGTAAATTTGATAGTATCAAAACTATCATGAATAGCAATTTGGTTTTAATGACATTGATAAAAGCTTTAAAGGTACAGAGAATTCTGAGCTATTACAAGTTCTAAATAGATTTTCCATTTTGTGCAATTTAATACGGGTGAGATTATAATAACATTGATTGATTCGAACCGCACAGCGCAGCGATGATTTTGATGATTTTAGATTAACGTAAAGTAATTCGTGAGTGCTCACATGAACGTTAGATGCAGAAAATATCAGTGATGACGTGACGGCGAATAATAATGAAGAACTTGTTCATGAAACTTCCCATAAAAATAAAGTTTTAAGTGGTACTATTTTAGGGCTCACACTTTAAAAAAAAATTGCCGACTCTCGTACTTAAAAAGCCAGTAGCAGTAGTTAACTTAATAGATCATGTAGGTACATCATTGGAAGGGTTTTTGGATCCTAAACCAATTAACGTTGTGACAAGTGCTTTAAATTCATAGAGAAAATTGATTCAATAGAACAAGGACAAATCACGAGTTAATTTATTATTATATTAGCTACAGGGACCAGTTTAGTCCGGCCTAGCAAATCTAGGAACAGTTTAAATTAAAAGATACGCCACGGTTGGCGCAGTACTTGGGCGCTTGGCTGCTGCGCTGCGTGACGTAGGTTCGATTTCCGCACGGAACAAATATTTGTATGGCCTACAGATAGTTGTTCCGGGTCTGGTCTGTGCGAGTGAGTTTGTATGTTTGTGAACTCACCCACAAAACAGGATAGATTCCTAGTGCGGGGCAGCGTTTAAAAGGAAAGAAAAACAAGGAACGAAAAAAAGAATTAAAAAAAGCTTGAAGAGTCTTCCATGGCCGGACCAAGCAGTAATAATCCTGAAGGGCTAGTTAAACCGGACCGGGAGATTTTAACACTGAAGGGTCGTTAGAACCGGACCAGTAGTTACAAATCTGAAGGGTCTTTAGACCGGACCAGAAAATTATAACTCTGAAGGGTCATCAGACTGGACCAGTAGTATAATTCTGAAGGGTCATAGGACCGGACCAGAAGATATTACTCTGAAAGGTCAACAGACTGGACCAGTAGTATAATTCTGAAGGGTCATAGGACCGGACCAGAAGATATTACTCTGAAGGGTCAACAGACTGGACCAGTAGTATAATTCTGAAGGGTCATAGGACCGGACCAGAAGATATTACTCTGAAGGGTCTTAGGACCGGACCAGAAGATGTTACTCTGAAGGGTCTTAGGACCGGACCAGAAGATGTTACTCTGAAGGGTCTTAGGACCGGACCAGAAGATTATTACTCTGAAGGGTCGTAGGACCGGACCAGACCATGAGATAAGATTTTAATGTCAGGATGAACGAACAGTAAAATTGTGGTTCTCATTAAAGATACCTAAGTGCTTCTAAAGTGCGCGTCCGAGGACGTACGCACGTCAGAATGGCCGTGACGGCGCTACGTCATCGTACGGTTGTACACGGTACGTGCACCGGACCGATCAGGCGATGTCGCCATCCCCACCTCCCCCACTACTCGACTTGTTTGTGCTCAGACGTAAAAGGAGACCGCGCGGAGCGATCGGGGCATTCTATTCTAGACCTCGGTCCGATGCACGTGTTGTCATAGCGCCTAGATTTGCTAATCGTGTTAAAACCTTTTAGTTAATAATTATGATATGATAATTAATTGAGTTCACAGTTATTATTAATTGAGTGAGTTAATCGAATAAAATTGATTATTAAGTAAACTACCTACTTTTTTACTTTAAAATATCCAATCCTGATAATACGCCTACAAATACATACACCACAAAAACACACAAAAAACAAATTCAATAGTAAGAAATTACCAAAAGAAATTAATTAAAAACAATAACAACGTGTAACTATTTTCTCATCAACAGTCGTATTGCATTGAGCAAGCGGGTCACACTTATGCATCGAACGTATACGAACGAGTGAGATGCCATTACACCCGCCATCTTGCGCGAAGACGCGCATGCGCGACCTTCCCGCGCACGCGCTGTATTATGTTTTTTGTCAAATTGACATCCTGCGCAGTCGATTGCGACGTACTTCGGGGAGGTAAACTGGCGTGACAGGAACTGTAGGCTATCCAACACTAAAATAATTTTCCAATTCGCACCAGTTGATAGTTCCTGAGATTAGCGCTTTCAACCAAACCAACAAACTCTTCAGCTTTGTAATATTAGTATACCTAGATTTCCTTTTTTACTACATTTTATTTTCTACACAAAATAATTGTTTGTTTATGTATAATATTTGTAAGAGTTAATCTCTCGCAATACTGATACGATTGCGATAATCCTTTCACTGATAAAGCTACTCTATCGGCAAATATTATAGGCTACTTCTTATACAAAATCAGAACAAGAAGGACATTTTTGGCGCAGCCATTGATTTTCCGCCTTTCTACAGCTACGGTATGCGTTGACTGATCGAATACCTAAGTTGTTCCCGAGCAAGACTAGTTAAACGTGTTCTACACGGATGTGATCTAGCGTTCAATCCAAGGTGACCTTGGGGTTTCCATCCGCGAATTTTGTATGAATTTGGATTATATCTGCCGTCTACATTGATTTTATCCAGCAAGGTCACCTTGGATTGAACGCTGGATTACATCCGTGTAGAATACGTTTTATTGCAGTATTTTGGATGCGGTAAACACTTAGTTCGAATTGAATATTTCAGAGACTCTTCGGCATCACTTTTCAAAGACAAATTGTGGCAACTTGCAAAAGATTTCAGGGGTGGGATTTATCGGAGCTCACGACGCGCTAGACCCAGAAGGAGACCGCGAAAAGAATTAGACACCTACATGAATGATTGTGCTCAGATTTAATAAATAAAAAGGAGGATGTGGGGCTTTTGCTCTACAGTTTGATTTATTTTATTGGATGTGACTGTCTTTAGGAATAGGATACAGAAGGGTAGCTTCTTTCTCGAGAACCAACTATCCTACTAATCCTACTTTCTTTAGTATGATAAATGCGAAAGTTTGTGAGGATGGATGGTTACTCATCGCCAGAAAGGATCTTCATGAAATTTGGCACAGAGGTAGATTATAGTCTGGAATAACACATAGGCTACTTTTTATCCTGGGAGTATGAGACTAAAAATATCTTAAATCCTATATCAACACTCAAGACCTTCCTCGCTGCAAGGAACGATAAGATGACACATGTTGGACTGTACCACTGTACCCGCTTTGTATTGAGTGTGTCGTATAGTCCTATTCTGGTCCACATGACTAATTCTATCATCCGTATACGACTGCCTGTTGACGTCATGACTTATTGCAAGCAAGGACCGCTCTTAGAGTTTATAGATAGGTACGTTATTATAACACTTACTGGTAACGATATCAACTTTGAAATGCGAATTCGGTGGGATAATGATTTTTATGTTTATAAACCTTAGCGAATATGAAGATTTCGGTTGAATGTTCAGGACGTCCCTTACGAATATTTCGTAAGGGTCGTCGTCGTCGTTTTCGTCGTCGTTCGTCGGGGTTTCGTTTTTTTTTTCTTTACTTTTTATACGAGGAGTCTTTAGTCAACTGGACCCACTCGAAATGGACCCGCGGGATCACTCAACTCAATCACATTATGAATAGGTCGACTAGACACACAATATGCCAAATTTCATTATAACTACAGTCACGGAGTAAAGCCGAATCTTTTAGGTTTATTTTTATGACTTAAAATATACCAATATTATTCAATTAGGTATTTACACTTACACACCACAATTATTCACTGAAACTAAAATAAAATATTTTTTTACAGTAATAATACCTAAATTAGATGCACGAGCACTGCTTCTTTCGCGGGCAAGCTAGGTTTAGGTTGTCTTGATTTTACATACATGTAACTGATATAAAAAGATTTTTATTGAGGATAAACGTTTAAACCTAATTAAATTGCGATTTATTATATTTTGACTAACCAATTTTGACTTTATCCACTGGTAGCTTTAAACGATAGATTTTTTAAAGTCTGAATGAGGGTCCAGTTAATCAATAATCTGTCATCTCTGATCTAGACTAGAGTCAAGAGCAAACCCATCCTAAACAAAAAAAAATGCAGAAAATAATTTGTGTTCAAATGGACCCGCGCGTCCAGTAGCGAGCGGTTCCAGCTGACTCATAAAGAGTAGAAGAGTTTTTATTATTATTGATAGGCTCGCATTTGACCACAATCTCATTTGATGGAAAGCCATGATGTGGTGGACGATGGGGTACGCTTGCTTAGAAATAACATTTCCACCCTTCACTTGAAGAACCCCAGATTGTCTCTATAAGGAATCACAGACTCCGCCAGGGAATGGATTGTGAGAAAGATAGTAATGGTTAGACAGGGTATCTTCTGCCACTACGTATTGTATGGAAAAAGAAATGATGCGCCTCACTCAAATAAATTAAAACAATAACAAATGCTCGAAGTTTGGATTTTTGTCCAGTAGGCAATCGGCTCTTACATAGGACTTAAACATTACTGGAAAAATGAGAGTTTACAATAGATACACCCCTGCCTTACACTTCAGGGAAACAGGCGAGTTGTTACGATATATTAAGGTCATGAGAATGATAGGTCCAAAGATTGCTGCATCCCGCAGAAACCAGCGGCGTTCATCAGACTTTTATTATGGTTGGGAAATCTTCAAATGACTCCTCCCGCTCTGGGCGGCGTGAGAGGGACCCATTCGTGTTCCTTCAAATTGCCTTTGCGTCCAAAGCCGCGGTAAAGGTGGAAACATATTATCGGATGCGTCCATAAGCCGCGACTTAGAAGTATCTGTGTAATGAATTTACATTGAACTGTGCACACTATCGGACATCATCCGCGGACGCAACCTTGGGCTGTCCTTAAGCGGTCGGACGTCCGATAGAAATCTGGTTCGCTGGATGTCCGCCGACTGTACACACTACTCAGCCGCGTCCATTGGACGCGTCCGACAATATGTTTCCAGCTTAACTCTTTCAATCAGACCCTTCACTAGTCTTTGTCTTGACTCAGACGCAACGGTTTTTCGATACGTGGTTGCCAAGACTTGCAAAGGATCAAATTCCTGCTCTATCTAACCTAATTGAGTATAGTAGCCGGCACGAGTTGTGAGCACAGATGAATGATGCAGCAGGGTGATCTCGCGAATGTACGGTGGGCGAACGAAACTTGCAAGCCCAATAGTCGATGAGCATTGACTGACGAACCAATAACGTAAAGCGTAAGAGATGTCGTCGTCAAACTGACCAATGGAGAGTGTGCTCACGACTCTTGCCGGTTTTTACACCTATTGATTGATGCAAAAATATACAGCAGGTAACAAAATGCATTCACGTAATGCCGACATCCTTTTTTGCGATGATGATGATGTCATGACATTAATACATTGTTTCCTATAAAGGAAATGCGTTGAGAGCATCGCAGATAACTTTGTCACAAGATTGCTGATTCATCACATTTCTAGCATTTTCCACAGATGCAATACCGTTATTTTGTCAGCTGAAGCCAACCCAGCTGTTGACCATATTGCTGCCAGCTGTTGATAATTCAATCGGACCGATATAAGAGATGAAGCTTTCTGTATTTCGGCCGGATTCCAGAACTAATCAGAATACAGCTGGTCGGGAATAGGATCGAAAAAGAAAAGCATAATGTGGGTATTTTGTACTACTGCGTTTGTCCAGTGATTGGACGCAAGCACAACTGCAAAGCATAAGGTCGGGAGGTTATAAAGAGTGAATTTTTAAGTGATGATTTTGATCTTCTTATCGTGTGGGCAGTAAGGTCTAACACACCCTAGTGTCAGAGTTTCTAAACTGTCTTATTTTGATGAATTTTGGTAATTACAGAGAGTCAGAGATAGATAGACGGCGGCGGTTATAGGATATGCGGGCGAAGCCGCGGGCTGCTAGTCCTTACTAATATTATAAATGCGAAGGTAACTCTCGTCTGTCTGCCTGTCGCGCTTTCACGCCAAAACTACTGAACCGATTTAAATGAAATTTGGTACACAGATAGTCTAGAGCCTGAGAAAGGACATAGGTTACTTTTTATCCCGAGAGTATGTTCCCTAGGGACCACGCGGGCGAAGCCGCTGACAGAAGCTAGTCTCAGCGAAATGTGATGCGAATACATCTCTAGGAGAATACAATTAACATACAATGAAATCTCGCCGCCATGAACTAGATATCCAATGTAAGAACTAGACTAAGTCATCCTAGAATATCGAAATCAATACTTGTAGTCTAGACAGGTAGGTAAGAAAGAGGAGTTAGGAATAACTCCGACCCTGACACGTCGGTTTAGCACTATTTTAGGGCACGAATTCTATCTACCATTTAATCCGAATTAACTACAATTTTGTACAATAAAATTCTGGTTACCACCAATTAATTATTGTCACAGCCTTCGATAAGTCGAAGACTGTAAACATAATTAATTGGTCTAGGTCCTAAATACGCGACGAAATGCCTAGTTCCGCTAGCCTTCGACACGCTTTTAAGGAGAAGTTGCTTCTTCATATTTTCATGCCGATGTTAACATGTGAACTAAATGAGTTATGGCCAGTAATTAGCCATACCAATCGCGACATCAGTGGCGTTTCAGCGCTTTTGAAGGACTACCCCGGGTTTTAGTCAGTAAGTGCAGTAAGACAGCGGGAGGAGTTATTTGATAATTTCCAATCCACTTCCACACTTCTACACTTTCCTTTTCATCACATCAGGTTAGCAGACTTATGCTTGTTTCCCACGTACCACAACCACACCGTCGCGACAAAAGGTGGTCAAGTTGTGGTTACGTGTGAATAGCGTCGCTGCGACTTCTTGCGGTTTTGTTGTGGTACATATAAAGATGTGCTTGCGATGTGGCTGGCCGCTAATTCGCGGTGTCGCTGATGGTTGCGACGTGGCTGCGATGTGGTCGGTATCACACACGCGTTCGATAATGACGGCAAAATGTGGTCCGTGCGAATTTAACTATTAATTTTCATACAAACTAGCGCCCGGCCAAGTGTTGCGGTCCGTGTGAAACAAGGTTTATTAGGCTCCTAACCGTGTATTATGTTCTTGAAAATACATAGCTGATAAGCCAGAGAAGGTAGCACACCGTTTAGAGCAGATGGCGCGAGAGAGACCTTTGGCAAGTAGGGTAACAAAGTTGAAAATAAAGAATAAGCACAACTTTCAACTTGGTGATAGCGGAAAATCGTTAAAAATAAATGTATAAGAATGCCTATTTTTAGATTTATCATTGAACGCCAGTTATAGTCATGACTTCATGAGATGTTTAAACGGAAGTAGTGATAAAAACAAATTCGGCTTTAAAATAAAACATGATACACACGATAAGAGACTTGTGCGTAAAAAACGGTATCGGTACAAAGGCAAAAGTGCAAACTAGCAAGCAAAGAGGTCGAAGTCCGAATCTCACCCAAAACTGTAATAAAATAAAACTGAAGCTTCTGGCACAGAGGATATAGGTTTTCAAGGTTCCGTACCCGAAGGGTGGTTACGGACAACGGAGGCTTAGTAATAGGGTTCCGTTGGTTAACGGAACCCTATTACTAAGCCTCTGTTGTCCGTCAGTCTGTCTGTCAGAGGGCTGTATCTCAAGAACTGTAATAGGTAGGCAGCTGAAATTTTCACCGAGTATGATTTCTATAATATTACCGCTATAACAACATAATATAATAAAAGATAAATAAAATAAAAGAGGGCTTCCATTCAAGAAACGTATTTTTTTACGGTTTTATGTTTTATTTGTGATGGGTTTGCTCTTGACTCTAGTCTAGGTCAGAGATGACAGAGACAAAGTTTACGATGGAGCGAGCTTACCCAGAAGGAGCCTGTGCACTCTAACTTTGAAGAGATTAGGGTTGTAAGTGTTTGGAAACACAGACGCAGGCTGAGAGTTCCACTCCTTTGCTGTGCGCATTAAAAAAGACGTTTGGAAACGCTTAGTCCGATGGTAGAACAGGGCCGGTGGGATGAGGTCGTGGAGATCTTGGGCACACTCAACGAAGTACAATCTGTAGAAGACCGACAAGCAGGCAACCTTACGGCGATGAGCCAAGCTATGTTGCTTGGCATCCACCAGTTTTACGTCACCGTTGCGCCTCTTAGCTCTGCGTTCCACCGAGTCAAGCGCGGCAAGCTGATACTTAGCAGAGCCATCCCAAAGGTGGCTACAATACTCCATGCAGGATCGGAGTTGCGCTTTATATAGGGTTAAAAGCTGTCCAGGCCTGAAGTATCGCTTCACCCTATTTAGGATGCCCAGCTTTTTTGCCGCGGTTTGGGCTTTGTACTCGATGGTGGCGCCAAAGTTGAGACTGGATGTCAACTCCATGCCTAAGAGTTCGAGCCGATCAGTCACAGGAACAGATGCACCCCGAAAAGTAGGAGTTTGATCAAAACGACTCCTTTTTGCGGTAAAAAGACACGCCTGTTTTGGTGGCGTTAAAAGTGACCAGATTGTCATCACCCCACTGGGAGACAAGGCTTAAGATCAAATTTGTACGCTCTACCATGACCTCTCTCAAGGAACGAACTTCATCCCCGCTGGTTGTTGTGCTGGACAAGTATCTCTCTGAAACCGTACTGTCATCTGCGTGCCCAACAAGACCAGGCTGAAGTAGATCATTGATGTGAGGAAAAGAGTTGCAGAGAGAACAGACCCCTGAGGAACTCCAGCATCAATAGCCATGAGGTCAGAGGAGCAGCCGTCAACGACTACTCGGATCGACCGTTCACTTAGGAAGTCTGATATCCAGCTACAAAAACCAGGTGGGATGCCATAAGCAGGAAGCTTACTGAGTAGACCTGCGTGCCAGACCCTGTCAAAGGCCTTCGAGATATCGAGCGACACGGCAAGTGCTTCGCCGTGTCTCTCGATGGTTTAGCCCCAGCAGTGCGTGACATACACAAGAAGATCGCCAGTTGACCCTCCCCGGCAAAAGCCATATTGACGGTCACTGAGTAGATCATTGTCTTCAAGGTAAGTCAGCAGCTTACTGTTCAGAACCCTTTCCATAACCTTGCATAGGATGGAGGTAATGGCGATCGGACGGTAATGTGCAGGGTCAGCACGGTTTCCCTTTTTAGGCATCGGTTGCACATTCGCAAGCTTCCATGATTTTGGCACCGTTCTTTTTTCAAGAGGTTTTATGGTACAGAACTCTTCGTGTGAGAGTCCGAGTCGCCCTTGGCCGGTTTTTTTTTTATTAAAAACTAGCCCTAACCTCTACTACCCAAACACTATAATTTCGCCACAATACACATTAAGTACATGGTTTCTAGGGAACAAGTGGATACAGTAGGTAACCATATTATGGGAGACTGGTGCCTAAACTAGGCTTGAGTCCTGTAGGTATTTCAGGACACCAAATGGATGGGCTACAATGGATGATGGATGAGGTGTACAATGGAACGAGCGAGCCAGCGAGCAAAATGCCTGTCACTCTATTCTGCAACCATATCAACGTGAAAACTTAAAAGGAGTGAGTTTGATGAACTGCTATTCCGCCTTGATCAGGTGTATCTTCATGTTCACTTCACCTAAAGATTTCACGTTAAGATGTTTACAGAATCGCACTGCTGTTCACATTTGCTTTGAAGGCTGTCGGGGTTGTCGGTAATAGAAGAGATGGGTGCCGCTCATTTAGTATAACAACATTAATTGCTCTACTTCCAAAAGCTCAAATGACATAACGTTTACTTCATCTAACAACACTACATAATTTTCATTTACATGTGTTATAACAACATTTTCTCTAACGTTTGTTTAGTATATTCTTCTTAAGTATAACGTTCTTTGATCTAATTATCATTTAGTATAATTGACATTTAATCGCATTAAACCGCTGAACAAAGACCGACCGCGCCAGCTCGGGAACTTAGGGCACCCCGACACGAATAGGTTAGGTTCGAATGGGATTGCGGGAGCTGGAGTGAGCGAGCGATGCGAGCGAACATAGCTTCAGAGTATGCAACCTTGAACCTATGTTGTGTACCTCATTAGTGGTAAGTACCAAAAAATGGCGGGACGAACTTTCAGTTTTTGAAAATAGGTAGTTTCAAAACGCATTACGTCTACGCCCGCCATGACCTTTTATCGTCCGCTATTATATTTATCGTTTTCATATTGAATAAACTCTAATAAAATTAAATAAACTTCATAACAATATTCGTCTCGCATGGTTTACTATCTTCTATTACTAAACCAACTAGAGAACGCTCTTGTTAGGATCACATTTTCATAAAATTAAGCTACCCATCCTTGGGAATAATCGGTAAAAGCTCTATCACAGATCACGAAATGGTTTTGTACGCTATGTCACATAAAAATAGTTTCACAAAATGTCCTAACAGATCCCGATAGCCAATAAAACTGACGACGACGCAATAGTCCACGAGCTTCAGAACACTGACTGGTCTGATATCCTTACTTCTAATTGTGCCAGCTCCGCTGCAAACAAATTTATAAGCATTCTCACCAACGTAATAAATAAACATACCCACAAAATCAAAATTAGCAGAAGCAGATTCACCATCAAACCGTGGATCACTCCAGGCCTAATGAGATTCATAAAGCATCGCGCAAGCTCCATCAATCTGTAAAGTGCCATCCCAACGATGAAATGAAACGCTTGGTTACACAGAAATTTTGCAACCTTCTACACAACTTAAGAACAGAATACAATAGCCAACGTATAAATGAAAACTAAAGGACCCGAAAAACCTTTAGAACACACTTAAATCAATCTATAGCCCAAATGATCAAAGAAGCGATTCAACTCAATTAATATGTAACGCGGAAAATCCTATCAACTCACTTAATAACTGTAATGCCTACTTCACCTCGCTTTCTAAAATCTTTCTGACCAAATTCTATCACGAATTTCTGAGACTCAAGCATCCCTAGCCAACAAATATAGACAGCGTAAATTTCCCATACTCCTTTTTTCTTCACCCAACAGACGAAACAGAAATAACTAAATTCATTTACCAACTCAAAATTGACAGCGCCCCCGGACTTGATGGTCTCACCGCAAGAATAATCATGATAATCAAAAATGAAATCCTCATACCACTCATTTATATTTTTAATTTGAGCATGGAGTCTGGAACATTTCCAAACTACTGGAAGGTGGCATCTGTTAGACCAATACACAAAAGTGGCCCTGCGGAATTACCGGAAAATTACCGTCCAATCGCAGTCCTGTCTATTTTATCCAAAATTCCGGAAAAAAATCGTTAATCGATAATTGAAAAACACAAGCTGATATCGGATAGGCAATTTGGTTTCAATTTGGCTTGGCAAGGAAGGTCAACTGAAGATGCGGCTACATTACTGACCAATTCAGTGGCTACTTTTACCCAAAATGGAGAATAGTCTATAGGAGTTTTCTTAGACCTGGCTAAGGCCTTCGATACAATTTTGATTGACCTCCTCTTAAAAAACCTTGAATACTCGGGAATAAGAGGGATTGCACTTGCCTGGTTCACGAGTTATTTATCTAATCGAAAACAACTTGCTAAAGTTGGTGATTACTCAAGTAACTTACTTCCCATCAACTTTGGGATTCCACAAGGTAGTAATCTCGGTCCAACACTATTCAGCTTCTATATGAACGAAATTTTAAACGTAGGTACCACTTAATGACGCAGATATTATATCATATGCCGATGACACCGTTATAGTATTCCATGTCAAAACATGGGGCCAAGTGTTTACCGCCTTGCAGAGAATGGACTGCAAACTATTTCCGGGGTTCTTGACGAAAATCTTTTAACTCTGAACATAAAAAAACATGCAGCAGTGACAATACCCGTCCTCTTTCAAACTGTACCTGCACAATCATTGATCGCACTCCCTCTATCAAATACCTAGGCATTACACTAGATGAAAACCTTTCATTCAAGCCACCTGTAAGTCGCGTTAGAAAATTAATACATGTAAAAACTGCGTCACTACACATCCACTGCAATTCTGCGAACAATCTCGCTCTGTGTCAATCACTGCTTCAGTACTGTATCTCTGTTTGGGGTGCGGCTGGGAAAAGTACGTTGATAGAAATCGAAAGAGCGCAAAGAGCTGTTATATTTAAAGTTATTTTAAGAAAGCTCTTCCACTAACCAACAGATCTAATTCACAGCGAGTTTGCCTTTTAAGAGTACGACAACTATTTATTCTAAACGCTACACTTAATGTACGTAAAACCCAAAAAAATAGAATCGATTATGAACAAATACAGATAGTCTCCTAGCTAGGCGATGCCCCTCTTACTCGCATATAAATATTTACAACAAAATCAAGGACCTAAAGAGCTTTTCTTGCAAAACAATCTTAATTAAATATCTTGCCCCTTTATCATACGAACAGACAGAGGTAATTTCAAACTAATTCAGTAAAACATTCCTGTCAAAAACTTAAATAAAAAAGTACAAATTCTATTAATACAGTTTTTAAATTAATTTGTTTTTACTATATTCTTTTCTTATTTTTTTTTTATACTTTCAAAAACCTGCCTACCAACTCAAAACATGTCCACCCAATTGTAATAATTATATGTAAGTATATTATTTGTAATCACAACTCAAGACCCCAAGATACAGGTAGAACCTAGTTTGAGGCCCACCATCCACAAAATCATGAAACAAAATATACTTCCTGACAGATATTTTAATTATTTAATAGTGGTAAGCTTATTTTTTATGTAACACTGAACTAATAAATATTCTTATTTGTTGTTTCACTGCTCAGAAGAGGAAAGTAAAAAAAAATATTTTTATTAAATTTATATATTTTCGGAGAATATTGGATATATAAAAATGTATAGTAGGTATCAGTAAAACATTATGGATCACTTATTCTTTGTTCATTTACATATTATTTCAATGTTTAAAGAAGTTTTTGATTGCATTATCTATGCCTTATCTGAACCCTTGGCCTGAGTAGGTACATATTTTTACTTTAGGGGAATTACTGAACTAAAAATATACCTACCTACATAGAACAATGTATGTGCTTTATGAATAAGGAAAAGTTTAACCACTTCAGAATTTGCTTATAAAAATCAATTTTGTTTTTTTTTTGCTGTCTCTATCTAGTTTTGTCTGTTAAAAAGAGTCTGAAATAACTTAGCCAGAAGTATATGCAGTAATTTTACATTGGCAGTGTAAAGTCTGCCTGATTTTATTGATTTCAGACATCCACAATTCCACACCCACCTACCATTTGCTAAATTAAGCATTTGGGGCTAATCAAACAAATGACAGACATAGTAATAAAGGTAATTAATACCTAGCAGACAGCTAACATTTACACACATGTTGTGACAAATTTAATTTATTAAAATTGTGACGTATTTGTAGACAGAGGACATAGCCAATAATGACATCAATTTGACACTTAAAATATGTAAATACATATTAAGTACCCTGGTAGGTACCCATTTTATTCATGGGTACCTATGGTAGTTAACAGTAATGGACCAAGATATTCTTAATCTCTCGTTTCGTGTGAACTCCACCCAAGGATATTGGTGAAGAGACAAAATCTAAGGACTATGTGACATTTCATTAGTGCATGCCAATCCTAAACTTTTTGTATTAAGATCTGCCATGCCTCCCTTATTTTCTTACTAACATAATGTGTGAGATAGCAGCACATTTGCTTCTAAGCTGCCTGGTAGTCGCTGATTACAGGGCTAAGTATTTCGGTAACCCAGGTACCCTCTGTGAGATAATTAATAACACCAAGGCGTTGCTGGCCTTCCTTGGGGAGCTGGACTGGATTGAATGACACCTTTGTCCCACCTGCACGTAAAATACGCGCTTAGTCGTGGAGTTGCGGAAACCAGCCCGATTTACATACATACATACAATGTGTGGGGGATAAAGTAGTGTTAGTTAGTAAGTACTTTTAACATACACATACCTGCTAGCTTAGGCTGATGGCAACATCTAATACCTTTAAACGGGCAATTCTTGTACATATGTATGTATCTATACTAATATATAAAGCTGAAGAGTTTGATTGCTTGAACGCGCTAATCTCAGGAATATGGTCTGATTTGAAAAATTCTTTCAGTGTTAGATAGCCCATTTATTGAGGAAGGCTATATATCATCACGCTAAGACCAATAGGAGCGGAGCAGACGAAGTTGCGTGGGTCAACTAGTGTATGTATATATAATATAGTCTGAATCTCGGAAACAGCTACAACGATTTTCATGAAATTTAGTATGCAGGAGGTTTCGGGAGCGGTAAATCGATCTAGCTAGGTTTCATTTTTAGAAAATCTCGTAAAAAAAACTGTTTTGAACTATAAAATTAACATGTCAGCAAAATAAAATGCCTACATTTGATTATGATTACCCAAGAAGTTTTTAAAATATACAGTGTACATTAATTAGACTGATTTGAAGCACTTGGCCGTCCAAGGCAATCTACATTTTTTAAGAACATGTCAGCCAATTTTTTTGGTAATAATAGTTGGTTCTTAAAAATAGTACTGTTATTACTTAATTGAAATAAGCTCAACTTTGACCCTTAGGAGATATCATGGAGGAAAATATTGTGAATGTATTTTTTGTGTTGATTACACAAATATATAGAGACAATATTATAGTGGAAAGCTACACCAAGCTAGACTATGCTTTTTGATTCACAAAAGAATGCAATTACAGGTCTGAAAGTTTACAATAAACATTTTTCTTGTACTTGTTATGAGGGTGTTAAATCTATACTAATATGTATATAAAGCTGAAGAGTTTGTTTGTTTGCTTGCTTGAATGCGCTAATCTCAGGAACTCCTGGTCCGATTTGAAAAATTGTTTCAGTATTAGATAGCTCATTTATCGAGGAAGGCTATAGGTTATATATCATCACGCTATGACCAATAGAAGCGAAGCGGACGAAGCTGCGCGTGTCAACTAGTAAAGTATAAAATATCAATGTAACTGGGATGAGTTAGCATCATAGTTTGGAAATTATTGTCAGCTTGTCTACAAAGGGATTTATAAGGAACTGATTTTTATAATGCAGCCTGAGCCTGCTCTTTACCCTGTGATGCTAACTTTTTGCTGTAACGCAGATTGTTAATGTTCATAAGGTTCAATATTCAATGTAATTCAAATAAAATGTACTTATGAAATAGTGACCTTCAAATAACTGTCCAATTTACTAGGCACTTTAATTGAGCCATCACGCAGGAAAGAAAGCCTTAATCCAGCAGATAACTATAATTTACGAGAATGGTTACTAGATTAATACAGAGTTCGTCAAATAAGTTGCCAAAACAAACAGTTCTTTGATATTTTATGGCTTTACTTACATAGGTAGGGTATTATTATCAACAGCTTCCTAACAAGTCAATCAATTAATTTAGATGGGTGATTCAATGCAGTTGTTTGTGATTGTGGTCAGTTAAATTGTAGATCATATCATTGATAATATCAATATTGTTAACCTTGGAACCAGTAGGTATTGATGATGCTTACTATGATAATAAATAAATTAACATAACATTAGGAAAAGTAATTGTTTGTTTATGTTATGAAATTTGACATTTTCATTTGATTGTACACTAACAAATCTAATAAGATTTTTTTTTACATGTGGACCTGTTTAAGAAGCATATTAGCCATGAGATGAACAACATCAAATCATACAGCCATGATAAAAGAAACAAACCTTAATTAAAACAAGTTTGTGATTATATAAACCCCCAAAATGAGTGCACAGAGGATTTTGTTTTTAAAAATAACGTATTAACTATAATTTTTGTGGGTAGTATCGTACCGTATGGAGCAATTAAAAGCCTAAATTAATAAAAGTACTTTCCAACAATGTAAATACGTACGTGTTTTATAACGACCCAATGCAATAGTTTAGCAGTGCTATTTAAAAAGGATATAGATTATGATTGGCACAGCTTGGGCTACTTTCCCCACTTCCTCATCAGTCTGCATAATCTTCTTGATTCGCCCCTACAAACAAACAATGTCATGATATCACCAATCTCTCAAAATTATTGACGAAAACAAAACCCAATTTCTCTTTGTTGTGGTTGTTTATTAACATTTTTCAACTTACGGCAGGAAACCTTGCATTGTATTTTCTTTTCTTAGAGGGCATTGTGATAATCCGTTCACTTTAACACCAATTAAAGGACAAAATTAGCTCACTTCACCATCAGAATGTTAACACTTCTCGCGCATTTTTGAGGTTATAAAAGGGGGACGTTCGCAGCCCACTTCATTTATATACGAATCTGACAGTTTCTCCACCATTTTTTATGGTCAATTTATGAATAATCACGTAATCCTCAAATGTAACGGCTGAAATGGAGCCTTTATAAGTACAGTATTTTAATACTTTAGTTTAATTAAATAAAGTGTACCTGGAATTTTAAATATTTGCACAAAATTAATTAATTTGGCTGAATGTGTTTAAACTTGACCATGTTTGTTATTAATTTAAAAAAAAAACTTTAATCAATTCGTTTTGAAACGAATGCAAAGAGTATTTTATTTCATTATACTACTGTTCATTATACTATTGTTTTGATTTTATGTAAAATTTATAGAAGTAGTATGTTCACAAAACTGGATGTAACTACATTTTTGTTTACGAACGGATGCATTTTTGTTGCTCAAGATTGACAAAATGTTGAACAGTTTTCGAACGAAATCGTTTAAAAGTCATCAAAGAAAATGGCGTCGTTATCGAGGTGAGTTGTGCTGATTTCTATTTATTTGTACTTTACGAATTCCAGCAAACAAAAAGCTAAAGAAATAAGCTTAAAATACGAACTTCTTAATAAACTCTAGTCATCATTTTATTTAAAAAGTTTCAATGGTGATGCTGCACCTACTGAAACACAAACGTGTTGATAAATTTAGTTATCCTTGTTTACTATACAAAACTGCATAGCAAATCAAAATTTCGTAATATGAATATCGAACTAAACCACTTCAACTACTTTTTACGATAGTTTTTAAACAGTTCACAACTCGTAAGAACTTTCGTGTATGAAAGATAACCTTATCGAAAGTAATCAAATTCGCAATTTTAATCGCGTCTTTTACGTTTTTCAGCTTACTACCAGCGCCCACACAGCAGGTGTGGGACCGTGATGATGAGAGGAAAGCGAAACGCGTCGGAAGTGCCTTGGTGGTGTCACAGACCAGTGTCCCACCTTATGGACAGAGGAAGGGATGGATTCCAAGAGCTGAGGAGGATTTTGGAGGTCAGATATTATCAAAATCATAATATATCGTGTGTGTATTACTAGATAATCATGGTGTTTAGTTAGGCTCATTACCAAGAGGAGAAGCTGTATAGGAATTCAGAGCCAGCTAAGTAAACCTCAATTAATGGACTGAAAGGCCACTTTTATTATAATAGTGTACCATTACAAGGCCTCTCAATAATTGCATGCAGAGAGCAGCCAAAAAATTACAGCAAAGCAAAGCCCTTTTTTTGCTTTATTTCTTGGAAGTTGCAACATGCTAAAAATGTTACAACTATTACCACACTGTTTCTATCAAACTCGTATTTTAAGGCTACTGGAAGAAATGTTCAGATGAACTAATTTCAATGATTTTTCTTATTAAACTGCAATATGTCCTTTTTTGTCCACCCCTGTCCCATGAATTCTAGGTTGTGCTAAGCTATGTTTTTTTTTGGGAAACTGTCCTGTGTAACTACCCATTGTACACTTGTTTTTATAAATGCTTGTCCTGAGCTTATTATGAAGTCTACAATCATCAATAATCCTAATATATAAAATTCTCCCGTTACTCACTGATTGAGTGACTGACAGACAATGCACAGCCAAAACTACTGGTTGTAGAAAGCTGAAATTTGACATGTAGGTTCCCTACACCCCATAGGGGAGCATTAAGAGAGGATTTTCCGAAATTTCTATGGGAATGGGAAAAAATGGGATATGCGCGTACGAAGTCGTGGACAAAAGCTAATTATATATAAAACTCTTCCGTAACTGACAGACAACAACCGAAAGTACTGCTTGTAGAAAGCTGTAATTTGGCATGTAGGTTTCCTACACTCCATAGGAGAGCATTAAGAGAGGATTTTCCGAAATTCCTACGGGAATAGGAAAAACACGGGATATGCGCATACGAAGTCGCGGACAAAAGCTAATTATATATAAAACTCTTCCGTTACTGAGTAACTGACGGACAACAACTGAAAGTACTGGTTGTAGAAAGCTGAAATTTGGCATGTGGGTTCCTTGCGGAGTGCAGGGGAGCAATAAGAGAGGCTTTCCTAAAATTCCTATGGGAATGGGAAAAATCGGGATATGCGCATACAAAGTCGCTGGCAAAAGCTAGCAAAGTATAATATAATAAATATATCCATCAGTTAGTTATCAGAGTCATCATAATAAACAATCTTGTAACTGTTTTCAGATGGAGGTGCTTTCCCAGAGATCCATGTGGCTCAGTACCCCTTGGGTATGGGAGCCAGAGGCAAGGAGAGCACATCCAATGCTTTAGCAGTCCAGCTAGATGAGTCAGGCAGAGTCAAATATTCTGCTATCGCTAGACAGGGGCATAGTGCTGATAAGGTAAATCTCATATTACATTATATTGTGAAATTGGAGGCTTTTACAATGATGATAGCCTAACAAACAATATGTAAAATAAATAAAGATTTAAAAAAAAAACAAACAATATGTAACAGAATAAATGCAATACCACTTAAGGGATTATTGTACTTATCATTATGAACAACAACTTTTATTATAGGACCAACACCGAAATCGCAAGAAAAAAAATCAACGGCTCCATACATTTATGTGCACACAATATGACAAAATGAACTAAACAGCTGATTTTTATTTTGCGATTTGGCCCCTTGGGCCCATAGTAAACATCAAATCAAATTCGTTTAATTCAGACAAAAATGATCCATATTGTGTTAGTATAACAAATATCATTATATATTCTAGTGTAACATTCATTGATATAAAAGATAATAGTATAAATTAAGCATACCTCGTGGCGAGAATGACCAGGCAGGAAAACATGTGACTCCAACATGTGTGTGTGTTTATTCTGTTTCACTTTTTATATTGTAACTGATATTACACATACTTATTCTTTCCACAAACTTTACTTGTACGATTATATCAAGTAACTCTTTTAAAATGTTTTGTTTGCCTCTAATCATAATTATGCTGAGGAAAGACAAATGTACAGTTTCATGTGCATGTAGTAATACAATATTCCAGTACCCATGTCTCTTCACTGTCTGCACAGCAGACACAATATTTAAACAATCGGCAAATACCACATGGGGTTCATAGAAGTGTGAACCATTTAAGCTGGCTCGTGATAAAACTGTATAAAGCCATATGGTGTCGGCCAGTGCCGTATGGTGCCGTATGGTGCCGTAAAAGAATAATACCATCCCATAACTACCCGTGGGTGCCGTAAGAGGCGACTAAGGGACCGGTCGTTGTAGCGACGCTTGGGGGAGGCCTATGTCCAGCAGTGGACGTCTTTCGGCTGATATGATGATGTGATTAAACTGTTTACTGGCAGCCACAACCAAGTTATCTTTCTACAATATGAATAATAATCCCAGGAGTGATGGCACCTATCATCTGCCTAGCCTTTTCCCGACTATATTAGTGACAGCTCCCATCTAATTTAATGCAGCTGAAGTGGACTGCATGCTTTTTCTTGTTGTGCTGACATAGGGTCTTAAAGAAATCAAAGAAGCTACTTGTTCTTGTAGTTTATTCTTCTTAAGAGATCTGGAGGCTGACTGCGCTCTACTGATTGTTTTTGTTTTGGTCGGAACCACGTTCTAAGGGTGGTCACTGCTCAACCGGGCTAGCCTGTGGTGGCCTCAGATGACTCTAAAGCCCCCAGCCAAGGCAACAAAACTTAAAAACTACTACTCCACTCGCTGAGGGGGGCACCCCCTGTGGGGTACGGACCTCGGCTCAGCAGCGTCGCTATGGGGCGCTCTCCTGACAAAATTGCACGACTTTTATACAAAATTTCCTAAGCGCCCTGCGCTCCTATCGGTCGACGGCTGCGTGGTGGGGAGCCCTCAGCCGATAGGATTGAAGCAGGATTCTTATTAGAGTTTTTGGCGCTAACGTGAACTATGTCGTTAAATTACCGTTTTAAACTTTGTTTGCATATTTTCTTATGAAACTCTCGGACAATATTTATAAAACCATACATATTTATAATTAGAATAACCTAAATTACCTAATAAAATATTAGGAACCCTTATACTTACATCAAATTCTAATTGCAAGTATTCCCTTACAAATCAGGTTCACAAATAGGTCAATTCAAACACTAATAGGAATGTAACTATACACAATGCCTTAATCTAACTAACAACATATAATAGAACACATACATAGAACTAATCCTTATTTATTTTCTCACTTATGAACACTGACTTTTATTGATTTGTCTCTGTTACAAAGCATTTTAGTTCCCATGTTCGCTGTCTGTGACAGTAGCTGAATATATTTATTACTCCTTATTTAAAGTAATGTTTTATTTTGTTCTTTTTCCAGATAATATACTCAAAACTGACAGATTTACTACCAGCAGAGGTTCTAGCAGAAGATGACCCAACTCTTCAGAAGCCAGATGATGAGGATATCCAGGATGTGACAGAGAAGACGAGGCAAGCGCTGGAGAAACTGACTAATGCTAAGATTTCTGCTGCTTTGCCTGTTAAAGCTGCTCCCAAAGCTGTGAGTTGAAGTTATTTGATAATGTTTTTTTGTAATGTAAAGAAAGGAGAAAGGGGCACTTTTAATTCTTTCATATTACACCTACCACTATTCTCTGCATCACCCAAACATTGGCTGGTAGAAAATGCCTATGGCATTAAGTTTGTCTCTGTACATTTGTGGGCTGAAAGTGTTGAATAAAATAAATGAAAGGGGAGGCTTTTGCGCAGCTATGGGACATCAACTAGGCTAGCAAAAAAAAATTAAAATTAAAATTAAATGGCATTTGATTAATATGAATGCATTGCCATTGTGTGGTACACAGTTACCTTGTTGGTCATTTTGTAGCCAAGACTTTTTTTTTCTGTTAGTTTTTGTTATTAAAACTCTCTTAAAATAAATAATAATAAAAAGATTTATTTCTCCCATTGGAGGTACAAAGGTTTGTGGGAGTCAGGAATCCAAAATAGGATACCTTGTGCTATGGACTCCTGGCCCCCCTCGTCGAGTTGGGGATTGAAATAAACACATGGCGATCATTCACATGCCTTCTCTGTATGTGAAGAGGCTTATGCCCAGCAGTGAGACAGTAATAGCTAGCTATTAGTTTAACTTTTTTGTAGTTTTAAAAATAGAAATTATGATTTAATCCACAACAATAGACTATATAGAGAATAAAACGGCTGTTGTGGCGCAACTTGCGAGAGACCTTTGTGTAGCAGTGTTAGTTGAATTTTGCACAAAGAATTGACTTAGACGACAGTGATAATAACTTGCTAGTTTAACAGGTAACTTGCTAGTTTTAGAAGGTATGTCCTTCTAAGCATATAAAGTTATATGGCGGATGTTTTTGACTGTCGCGAAAAGTCTTGGTGCTACCACAGACCCTGGGGGGCTACTCTCTAACGAAATCCGTAGTTAAGGCTTAGTTGCGGGCGGGCGTATTCTACTCCGTATCACCTACAGACTTACGATTAGTCTCGAACCCGAACTGAGAATGAATGACAACACGATTTCAGAGTAACTGTCAAATCGTGTTATCATTAGTTCTCAGTGGTTAGGTGATACGGAGTAGAAAATGCCCGCCCGCAACTAAGCCCGAATTTACGGCTTTCGTTAGAGAGTAACCCCCCTGCTCATGATCGATCCAGTTCTTTTCCTAATGATGGAGAAGAAATCATTGATGGAAGCATCCGCTAACATTGCGGAAGCACTGCAGTACCTGGGTTTTTTCAACACTCCCCTAAGAGCGTCATTGTTCTGAACGCGCAGAACAGGCGTTGTAAGCCCGCCGCGTAAAGTGAGGAAGAACTTATCCTTATCATTCGCGCTGATAGTACCTTGTTTTGGCAGGCCCCGGCGCAATACATCAGATACACTCCGGCGCAGCAAGGAGGCCAGTTCAACTCGGGAGCTAAGCAGAGGGTCATCAGGTTAGTAATCCTATATCACATTGTTTACATTCTTAATCTACCCTTTTTAAGGCAAGACTTATTGAGTGATTGATAAACTTACGTATTTTCCTAGACCTCCCAATTTTACATATTAGGGCTTCCAGTCAAACCAGATTCAGCTGAAACCCAGTATTTATTTATTTAATTATTTAAACTTCTTCCCCAAAAGCACAGTCTGAGATCCACAGCCCAGTTGGGTTGTGGATCTCAGACTCTGATTCTTCTTTGGATTCTTATATGTCTGAGTTTCTGGCTTCTTCTGTAACGATTGCCAAAGATCTACGAATGACCTAACAGCTTAACCTGCCTTCTGAGGCACGGAGGAATCTAAATATCTTAAGATGTTGTTATTATTTAACTACTAGACAAACAAATCGCCAATTACAATCTTAAGTTTCTTCATAACCTCACAACCTCTTGTTCTCAGAATGGTAGAAGCCCAGTCCGACCCGATGGAGCCCCCTCGCTTCCAGATCAACAAGAAGATCCCCCGCGCGGCGCCCTCGCCCCCCGCGCCCGTGCTGCACTCCCCGCCGCGCCGCGTGTCCGTCAAGCAGCAGCGGGACTGGAAGGTGCCGCCGTGTGTCAGTCACTGGAAGAACGCTAAAGGTAACAACTAGGAGACCAAATAAGCCTAGAATAACCGTCATTCCACCAAATTGGAAAGATTTTTAACTTAATTTTCGGTGAATTAAAAGAAACTGTCCATTTTGGATTTTGGATGCAGTTAAGACTTTTTACAAAAAAATATATTCAAAGTCCGTATAATTTGTTCTCGTCAGGTTACACAATCCCCCTGGACAAGCGCCTGGCGGCCGACGGGCGCGGCCTGCAGCAGGTGCACATCAACGAGAACTTCTCCAAGCTGGCCGAGGCGCTGTACATCGCCGACCGCAAGGCGCGCGAGGCGGTGGAGGCGCGCGCGCAGCTGGAGCGCAGGCTGGCGCAGAGGGAGAAGGAGAAGAAGGAGGAACACCTGAGGATGTTGGCGCAGAGGGCCAGGGACCATCGAGCGGGTGAGTGTGTTGTTATAGACGACTGGTCCGCAAGGCGCGCGAGGCGGTGGAGGCGCGCGCGCAGCTGGAGCGCAGGCTGGCGCAGAGGGAGAAGGAGAAGAAGGAGGAACACCTGAGGATGTTGGCGCAGAGGGCCAGGGACCATCGAGCGGGTGAGTGTGTTGTTATAGACGACTGGTCCGCAAGGCGCGCGAGGCGGTGGAGGCGCGCGCGCAGCTGGAGCGCAGGCTGGCGCAGAGGGAGAAGGAGAAGAAGGAGGAACACCTGAGGATGTTGGCGCAGAGGGCCAGGGACCATCGAGCGGGTGAGTGTGTTGTTATAGACGACTGGTCCGCAAGGCGCGCGAGGCGGTGGAGGCGCGCGCGCAGCTGGAGCGCAGGCTGGCGCAGAGGGAGAAGGAGAAGAAGGAGGAACACCTGAGGATGTTGGCGCAGAGGGCCAGGGACCATCGAGCGGGTGAGTGTGTTGTTATAGACGACTGGTCCGCAAGGCGCGCGAGGCGGTGGAGGCGCGCGCGCAGCTGGAGCGCAGGCTGGCGCAGAGGGAGAAGGAGAAGAAGGAGGAACACCTGAGGATGTTGGCGCAGAGGGCCAGGGACCATCGAGCGGGTGAGTGTGTTGTTATAGACGACTGGTCCGCAAGGCGCGCGAGGCGGTGGAGGCGCGCGCGCAGCTGGAGCGCAGGCTGGCGCAGAGGGAGAAGGAGAAGAAGGAGGAACACCTGAGGATGTTGGCGCAGAGGGCCAGGGACCATCGAGCGGGTGAGTGTGTTGTTATAGACGACTGGTCCGCAAGGCGCGCGAGGCGGTGGAGGCGCGCGCGCAGCTGGAGCGCAGGCTGGCGCAGAGGGAGAAGGAGAAGAAGGAGGAACACCTGAGGATGTTGGCGCAGAGGGCCAGGGACCATCGAGCGGGTGAGTGTGTTGTTATAGACGACTGGTCCGCAAGGCGCGCGAGGCGGTGGAGGCGCGCGCGCAGCTGGAGCGCAGGCTGGCGCAGAGGGAGAAGGAGAAGAAGGAGGAACACCTGAGGATGTTGGCGCAGAGGGCCAGGGACCATCGAGCGGGTGAGTGTGTTGTTATAGACGACTGGTCCGCAAGGCGCGCGAGGCGGTGGAGGCGCGCGCGCAGCTGGAGCGCAGGCTGGCGCAGAGGGAGAAGGAGAAGAAGGAGGAACACCTGAGGATGTTGGCGCAGAGGGCCAGGGACCATCGAGCGGGTGAGTGTGTTGTTATAGACGACTGGTTGAGAAGTTACCACATTAATATAAGGTATGTTCACGGTTCAAGGAGTAGGAACAGTTAAGGATGTTGGTGCAGAGGATCAGCAGGGACCATTGGGTGAGTTGGAGTTTGAAGAGGTTGTTGTGGCTGCTATGGGGTCGTCCATTGATCAAATGATGTTTTCTAGCAACTTTAAACCAAACACCCCTGGTGAGGTGTTACACCCGACCTCCCCCTTATGATTCAGAACTATACACTTAATAAAATAACATTTTTTGTCTGTCTGTATCTAATCCCTCCTATCCTTATCCCAGACGCAGTTTCCCAGAAGCTGCTAACCTAATTGTTCACGTCTCACCCAGACTTTCCACTGCAGGTATCAGAGCTCCAGACGAAGAGCCAGAGACTAATGAAGTGGACGAGAGTGGTTTAACAGCGGCGGAGAGAGACAAGCTGCGCGCCGACCGCCACAAGGAGCGCCAGAGGGACCGCAACCTGGCCAGAGCTGCGCCCGATAAGAGGTAACATTAACATTACTTTTTTCTTATAAGGGGCACCTAGGAAAGATACGTAATTACCGTTAGTTTGATCCCGTGCTGCGTCGTTATTACTTAACCTTTAGTTACAGTTCCCTTCACCCAAGTTTACCTCCCCGAAGTACGTCGCAATCGATTGCGCAGGGTTTCAATTTGACAAAAAACATAGGACAGCGCATGCGCGGGCAGGTCGCGCATGCGCGTGTTTGCGCAAGATGGCGGGTGTAATGGCATCTCACTCTCTCGTATACGTTCGATGCATACGTGTGACCCGCGCGCTCAATGCAATACGACTGTTGATGCGAAAAGTGCTACACGTTGTTATTGTTTTTAATTAATTATTTTGGTTATTTCTTACTATTTGATTTGATTTTTGTGTGTTTTTGTGGTGTATGTGTTTGTGATGTTACTTTTTGATATTGTTATTGTTACTGGGCCTTTGTTACTTGTTTATAATATAACACGTATAAACAAAAAGATATTCTAGGAACGTAACACTTTTTTTACGCGTTTGCACCTGCGCGGTCGTCACTAAAACCTAACTTTGGAGGGGTAAATAAAGCTGATGCGATCTGTATGTAATTAATATGTAATACACTCTATAAATCGTACACTTAGAAACACGATTATTTGTTTTTTCCTCTGTAGAAAAAAAGCCCAGTACGGCGTAAATATTTTACGGACGGTTATCTGTTTTTGAATAATAACAAAACTACATGTTTTCTATAACGTATACATTCCACATTTATCTATATTCTGTCCTATCAGCCCTAAAGCTGATAGGACAGAATAGAAGAAACAAACGTGTTGAGTTGACCCCAAATAACATGGGGTGAGGGCAGGAAGATGATGATACATTTCACATTTTCAAAATGTATATTGGTTTTAATAATACGAACGAAATACCTAAATTAGCGCATGTTCCGTCCATTCTAGCTAGAGCTGCCTCGCTTCCTCCCCCATCTTCGCTTTAGCCCTGCTTCCTCCCCCACCTCCGCTTTAGCTGCTTCGGCCGTCGAACATTGAACTCTGTGTCTTGTCCTTACGTACGGTTTTCGCTTGCGCTTACGCATACATACACACGGACCGCATAGAATACCTAAACCAAAAGCTCGGTGCGCTCTTAACAATCAGTAACCAACCTTATGACAATAGAAATACATACTCTGTGAAACTGCCTACTACGGTTCTTGAGATACAGCCCGCTGACAGACAGACGGACGCACGGACAGTGAAAGCTTAGTAATAAGGCTCCATGGGTTACCTTCGGGTAAGGAACCCTAAAAATGCTTAAGGAGCTCTGATTATCAACTGCCTAGCCTTTTCCCAATTGTGCCGACTATAACCCATCAAGTACAGTGGTACCCAACTGATAAGGCGCGTCGTGAATCTTCGTTCGCACAGAAAAGAAAGTATGGCCCCGAAGATTAACGAAAGAAAGCAAACCTACAATCAACCTTAGACCACTACTATAAGGTTCATAATACACTGCAGCTGTTAGTTCCGTCTCACTCGCGCGTCACGTGCATGCCACGCGCGCTAACATGGCGGCAGCTGCTGACCAATAGCGGTACAGGAAAAAGAAGCGCGTTGCGTGGAGCGTGCCGATTGGTCAATAGCATTTCCCGCGCTTGAAAATTCATCTTCTGCGCAGGTACATCGGTAAGCCATATCAGTTGGGTACTACTGTAAATGAGATCAAGAACCTCTTTATAGACTTTATTTTATACTAGTTTTTTCCCGCGATTTCGCTCTCGTTCGCTCTCCACTGGATCCCTGTATATTTTCAGGATGAATAATAAGGCCTCCAGCGACAATAGCTTTTGTAGTCTCCAGAAATTACTTCTTACAAAAAACTTGACAAGTGCAAGTCTGAACTCGCGTGCAAAGGGTTCCGAACGAATTTCATTTTTTTAACATGTTATTTTAACATTATAGACTTATAGGTTTTCTTTTAATCTATAGGTAAAGGTCTATTATCTCAATTTTCTTTTTTTCAAAATTTTAAGCTCTGTTGTTTCGGATATAAGGGGGGGGGGGGGGTATGCTAATTTTATCGTCAAATTTCTTGAATAACTTTAAAACTATTTATTTTAAAATTATGAAAAAAATGTAATTGAATACCTCGCAGTAACCAACCCGCATTGAGCCCGCGTGGTGGATTAAGGCCCATTCCCTCTCCTAGAGAGGAGGCCTGAGTCCCAACAGTGGGAACATTATAAGGCCGACTATGCTATGCCTCGCTGTAAGCTCTTACATTTGATATGTCACACGATAGTGTTCAAAAAACTTATTCTTGAAATTTTCTAGTTTGACCCCCAAAAGTGACACCCATGCTAAAAAAATAATGATTCAAGTACTGCGTCCGTGTTTGGGTCATAGAAGTCCATGTGTATACAGAATCGGTCCTGTAGATCCGGAGAAAACTGGCTGTGACAGACGGACAGACAGACAGACACCCGAGTGATCCTATAAGGGTTCCGTTTTTTGTTCGGAACCTTAAAAACTAATCAATTCTAACTTTTATATTTTGCTACATGCTTTGTTTCTTCTATTTTCTAGATCGAAACTAGTAAAGGATCGTGAGCGCGACATTTCAGAACAGATCGCTCTGGGCCTGCCCGCTAAGACGACGCAGGGAGGCGAGGGGATGTTCGACCAAAGACTCTTCAACAACAGTAAAGGAATGGACAGTGGTATGTATTAACTACTTTTCTTATTTAAATACAACGTGTAACAGAATAACCGCAATACCTCTTAAGGGGTGTTTTACTCATAATTATGAAAAACTTTTATTATGGGACCAACCACGAAATGGCGAAATAAAAATCAGCTGTTCAGTGGTGCACATAAATCGTCAGGGTTTCCAAACGTCTTTTATAATGCGCCCAGCAAAAGAGTGGAACTCTCTGCCTTGCTCTGTGTTTCCGAACGCTTACAACCCTAATCTCTTCAAAGTTAGAGTGCACAGGCTCCTTCTGGGTAAGCTCGCTCCATCGTAGACTTTGTCTGTGTCATCTCTGACCTAGACTAGAGTCAACAGCAAACCCATCACAAATAAAACATAAAACAAACACTTTTATTTCACTACCTAAACCTTTCTAGTAAAGTCATTCATATCCCGCAATCAAAAAATATTTCTTTTATAATACTGGCTACATTTTCCTTCAGGTTACGGCGACGACGAAGCTTACAACGTGTACGACAAGCCGTGGCGCAACCAGGACAACGTCGGCGCACACATCTACAGACCTTCCAGGAACGCGGACAAAGATAACTACGGTGGAGACATTGACGCCATCGCTAATACGCGCAGGTCTGTTCTTAGTTATACTTCAGTTTACACTTTAAGTGTTCGGAGCCTCCTTTTAACACTTTCAGTGCCAAGTGCAAAAGTGTTTTTACATTTTTAGGGCCAAGCACTCAACACATGGGCCGAACAACAATTCGTTCGTGTGCCCACAACCCGCGCATGAACACAAGTCACATATAGCTACTTAAAACAACGACTCAGATACGGGTTGTGGGCACATAACGAATCACTGCTCGACCCATACGCTGAGTTCTTGGCACTAAATGTGTAGCAAATAATGCCTGTGTTAGGAGACTTCGCTCTTCCATAATATAGCAATAATTACTAAAATTAGAATTGCAGGTATGTGTTTAAAAATAACAAATTAATAATACATACCTGTGCGAAATTGAACTGTGGAGTGCTTGAGTGTGTGAGGGTAGATGAAATGTGTGTGAAAGTTTGTGTGGTAAAAATATTTGCTAGTGTGTATGCTATAGAAGTGCCTCCGTATCATCATAAGTAACTGTCTTAAGTCAATTGATTAAGATTTTTTTTGCATTCAAAACTTATTTTGTTGTATAAGGCAAGTTATTTATATTGTTGTAAAGTTAAGCTGACCATTTATTGAATTGTCAGGTGGCAAATATTGTTTTATTATGTGGGATTTGTGCAACAATATCAGCCCTTCTTCTCTGCAATAATACTGGATCATAAGGCAGGGATTTATGTTTTTTTAAGACTGTTTGAATAATGAACAGTTTTCTTATGGAAAGTAAATCAAACGTTTTATATAAGACTAGCTGACCCGCGCAACTTCGTCTGCGTCACAATTTTCATCTATAATATAACTCCTACCCGGTGGCGGTTCCTTCATACAAGCCCAAAAGCCCGGCATGCCTTACTAAAATGCTCGATAGAGAATCAATATCAAACCCGAACTATTTAAAAGTTCGCGCGCTTAATTCTTATCAAAATAACACAAAGTACCTATGCCACATTACTACATAACTACACATCGCGATTGTTCGCGCGCAGAGTTTCGCATTTGCAGCGTCTACATATAGCTATCTCGCTTACACGTACCGGCTTTTACCGGGCTTTCAAATACTATCTCCGTCACTTTCGCACTTATAGCGATGTGCCGTATAACGAGTTCTAAACCTTGTGCGCCTACAAATCGATCAGTATTGAAGATTAAGCCGTGCTTGCGTATGAAGTTGGACGCGTATGCGTGACCTTGTCACCTTGCCAACTCTGCAGTGTTGCCGTTTTAGCGACGTTGTGAGATCTTGGAGATTTTTAACGAGTTTGGGGACTTTTTTTAAGATTTAGCAACAATAAAAACTAGCGACTTTTTAAAATAACGAAATTAAATACTCAAGCAATATCTTAAAAATAAAAAAATTGCGACATCTAGCTAGATTTTTCATATACCTGGTGACTTTTTTTGCCTAAATGACAACACTGCAACTCTGCGTAAGTAGTTCTTGACACCGGAGTGCAACTCACTTCAGTTTTATTTGCTTGAGAGTTGAAAAGTTATGTTGTTAAAGTTTTTTGTGTGTATTCTTAGATTTTCTCAGTGATACAATTGTTTTGGTGACTTACCTACAACAATGGAGGTAATTGTACCTTGTGAGGATTTAAAATGCGTTCAAGTTTTGATTGGCGAAGATAAGGTAAAATCTTTAAACTTTGCTCAGAAAAAACAGTTAATTTCTTCATTAAAACCGACGCCTAATCTGTGTTTTTCTAGACTAGTAAATCGCATAAACGAAATTTAATAGATCAGTGTATAAAACTAGTTGGATTGTTGGCTGTTCGCACACTAATAAGTTGTGTTCGTGGCCTATTTTTTTCGAATGAAGATTCCGTTTGGAATACATCTGGTTATAATGATTTAAATAACATATCTGGCGCCATTAAAAGGCACGCAAATTCCCATAAACACCTGTGTGCAATGGTTTCTTTCGGTAATTTTGGTAAACAACGAATTGAGACATCTATATCAGTTTATGAGAAAATTGCGATGATACATACGAAGGTACCTACAGACTCAGTCGAAAACTGAACTTTCTTTTTTTGAAATCGGTTAAAATTTTATTGGGCTTGCCTTATTTTGAAACCCTAGGCACGCCAATGCTCCTACCCTACTCCTACCCTACTCCCACCCTACTCCCACCCTACTCCTACCCTACTCCTAACCTTCTCCTACCCAACTCCTACCCTACCTACCCTACCTACCCTACCTACCTACCTACCTACCCTACATACCCTACATACCTACCCTATCTACCTACCCATTTTTTTTTTGCTTTTAAACCTTCCCTGTATTTTGGCGAATCCAACAAAAAAAGAATGATTAAAATCGGTCCAGCCGTTCTCGAGTTTTAGCGAGACTAACGAACAGCAATTCATTTTTATATATATAGATGTCAGTGGGTTACCTTTTATTTTTAAAGTGCATGATCTTTATCAGTGCTCGTTGGGCTAGCTCTACATCTATAAAATAGATTTTAGCTGCTCCTCCCCAAACAGGAATGCATTATAGCAAAACAGACTGAACCAGTGTCATGTAGATTTCATTTAGAACATTTGGGGGACTCTATTACTCATATTTTTTTTATACTTACTAATATTATAAAGAGGTAAAGTTTGTGAGGTTGTAGGGGGTAATCTCTGGATCTCCTGAACTGATTTTGAAAATTCCTTTACCAATGGAAAGCCACGTTATTTGTCAGTGTCATGGGCATATATTAACCCGAAAAATACCGCCCAACGAAGTGGGCACGGATCAGCTAGTTTATTATACAGTATGGAACAAAAACCCTGTTGTTCCTTGAAGAAGCATTTTCAGAATCAATATCCTATAGTAAAGTTCTTCAAATAAAAAAAAAACATTAATATTTGGCTAGTAAAACTGATTGCTGTCCTCTGCATCGCCGCGCGCCGTTTGTCTCATTTTGTCGAATTTCAAAGCAATCTGATTGTTTACAATATTTTAGCCAAAAATAAAAATAATTATAGGTAACTCTTTTTATTTTTTCAAGTTTTTATTTCTTACTAGCTAATCCGCGCAACTTCGTTTGTGTCACCTTTTTCATTACTGCTCCGCTCCTATTGGTCTTAGCGTGATGATATATAGCCTATAGCCTTCCTCGATAAATGGGCTATCTAATAAGGAATTTTTCAAATCGGACCAGTAGTTCCCGAGATTTGCGCGTTCAAGCAAACAAACAAACTCTTCAGCTTTATATATCTACCCTAATATTATAAAGAGGAAAGATTTGTTTTTTTGTTTGAAATGAATAGGCTCCGAAACTGCTGGACCGATTTGAAAAATTCTTTCAGCAATGGATAGCTACATTATCAGGGAGTAACATAGGCTATATTTTATCCCCGTACTCCCACGGGAACGGGAACTACGCGGATGAAACCGCGTGACGTCCGCTAGTTATTAATATAGTGGTATACGATACCAAACATGTATAAAACTAGTCTATAATGGGCGATCTTATCGCACAGGGCAATCTCACAGACAACCAAGTTATATTATACTGGGTAATTGGTAATTGCCTTCCTTCAAATTTGTTCTAGAGCTTATATTAGAGATGCCACGAATAGTGATTTTGCCGAATACCGAATTATATTCGGCCAGGTCCTCGGCCGAAGCGACGAATATTCGGAGACACTTAGTACATTTTGTGGGTGACAGATTCCGACCACCGTTAAAGTGTGTGCGTTAAACTCCGCCGCCGCAGACGTTACTTTATTCCCAAGTAGGTCGTGTCACGACACGCATTATTTGTTGACTGTTACATCAAAGTGTGTACTTATACCTTAAAAAAAAAAACGTTTTCTCATTACATAACTTATTACTTACTCATTGATAGATTTTAAGTACGAAATCTGCAGATTTTTTGTTAAATAACAATTTAGTGATCAATATTATGCGATTCTTCTTCATAATTCGGTATTTGGTATTCGGCCGAATGGTTCGCAATATTGGGCCGAATAGTGAAAGAAGCAGCCGAATACCGAATAGTTGCCGAATATTCGTGGCATCTCTAGCTTATATGCAACGATTTTGATCCTGCTGACTTGGAGTCAAATTAGGTTGTCTTCGAGTATTAACAAACTAGAGTATTCAGTCAAGTGGTGACAAAGGGCTCCGATCACTAAAAACTGGCCAAGTGCGAGTCGGACTCGTGTGCAAACAATTCCGAACGAATTAATTTTTTTTAACATGTTATTTTAACACTACAGACTTCTAATAGGTTTTCCTGTAATCTTTAGGTAAAGATCTATTATGTCCATTTTTTTTTTTTTTCAAAATTTTAGGGTCAGTACTTTCGGAGATAAGTGGGGGAATGGTCATTTTTCGTGTAATTTCTTCAATAACTTCAAAACCATTTATTTTAAAATTATGAAATAAATATAATTAAAACCCTTACAGTAAGCCCTTTCATTTGATATGTCACACAATATTGTTCAAAAAACTTTTTTTTTAATTCTCTAGTTTGACTCCCAAAAGTGACCCCCATACTACCATACTAAAAATTTAATAATTTACGTAACGCGTCCGTGTTTGGGTCATAGAATATGTGTACCAAATTTCAACAGAATCGGTCCAGTGGATCCGGAGAAAACTGGCTGTGACAGACGGACAGACAGACAGACACCCGAGTGATCCTATAAGGGTTCTTTTTTTTCGGAACCCTAAAAACAATATTTATTGGTCAGAATGAGAAAGAAGAGTGTTATTGTAAGATAGATTACCCCAACAGAATTAAAGAAGTAAATAAATGTTGTTCATTCGTTCCAGATTCGTGGCCGACAAAGAGTTCGCGGGCACCAGCAGCAGCAACACGCGCGCGGGGCCCGTGCAGTTCGAGAGGGATGCGCCGCCCCCGAGGGACGAACCCGTTAGTACCGCTGCTATCTATATATACAATTCTTCCGTTACTGACTGACTGATTGAGTGACTGACAGACAACGCCGACACTACTGGTCGTAGAAAGCTGAAATTTGGCATGTAGGTTCCTTGAGGAGTATACGTGAGCATTAAGAGAGGATTTCCCGAAATTCCTATGGGAACGGGAAAAAACGGGATATGCGCGTACGACGTCACGGGCAAAAGCTAATCTTACTACTATACACGGTGCGATTTTAGTCGTGTTACAACAGCAACCCACTTCATCTAGCCAATGACTACTACACATTCATTTAAAAAAAGAGATTTTATGAACATTTCAAGTATTTAAAAAATTAAAATATAATTCGTCATCATAGTTTGAAACATCCAGGAGCGACGCACTCCAAGCCTTGTTATCCAAGGACGGCGCGGAATGGAACTGGTTTGACTACTTTTGTTAGCTTGGGTTGTACCTGTTACAACAAATGTATGTGTTGTGTATAAATAAATAATCCGTGCCAAGTAACTCCATAACCTATTTGCGCTGCGTAATCTAAGTTGATTTTTAATTACTAACATTGTACAGTGGTACCCAACTGATAAGGCGCGTCGTGAATCTTCGTTCGCACAGAAAAGAAAGTATGGCCCCGAAGATTAACGAAAGAAAGCAAACTTACAATCAACCTTAGATCACTACTATAAGGTTCATAATACACTGCAGCTGTTAGTTCCGTCTCAGTCGCGCGTCACGTGCATGCCACGCGGCGCTAACATGGCGGCAGCTGCCGACCAATAGCGGTACAGGAAAAAGAAGCGCGTTGCATGGAGCGTGCCGATTGGTCAATAGCATTTCCCGCGCAATGAATTTTGAATTTTGCCCTGCATTGCATTGAGTTTACCGTTCCGAAATTTGACAATAATATAGAGGCGGAACAGGGTATAAAGTCCTGCAAATCTCATTGAAAAGAGAGGATCCTTCGACCAGACGGCTGCTGTGTCTGGTGGGCAACTGCCCGATAGTTTGTGTGAGGCGATTGTACATGTAATACATGTTCAAACTGCGCAGAGAACTTTATACCGCGATGTAAAATATATGTGAAGTCCGAATAGGGAAATGCATATTCCCTATTCGGACTTCATGCGAGTTTTTTATTTGCAAAATGAAATACTTATTAGTTCTAGTAAACAATAATGAAATTATTTTTAAATACTTTTATCAGCGATGAAATTGTAAAGCTTCAAAGATTACAATTAGAAAGAGAAATCCGATACGAACTCTGACGTCAAATTCCATGATGCCTATACAGCTGCCATAGAAAAAAGCTTTTTCGCGAGAAGGACAGATATATTTGTTTAAAATAATTATGTTTCGATTGTTTTTCGAGCAATTTTGATTCTATATTCACTGTTAGTATTATATTTAAGAAGGGTAGTCGTTCTGACCCGTCGAATTATAGACCCATCTCGGTAACGTCCATACTCTGTAAGAGTATTATGGAACGCGTACTGAATCGTAAGCTCCTAGCATACCTAGAAGCGAATGATGTCCTTAGCGACCGACAATACGGGTTCCGCCGAAATCGGTCTACTGGGGATCTTCTAGCGTATGCCATTCACATCTGGAGTGAGGCCATAGAGAAGCACGGGGAGGCAATTGCGGTCTCCCTCGATATCTCAAAGGCCTTCGACAGGGTCTGGCACGATAGCCTTGTTAGTAAGCTTCCTTCCTTCGGTCTGCCCGCCGGATTGTGTGATTGGATCGCAGATTTCCTGAGGGATCGGTCTATCCGAGTGGTCATAGATGGCTGCTCGTCTGGACTACTGGATAGTAATGCCGGGGTTCCTCAGGGGTCGGTGCTCTCGGCAACATTGTTCCTGCTGCATATTAATGATCTGCTAAAACCCGGTACCTTTGGGTATGCAGACGATAGCACTGTTGCTGAGAGATACGTGTCCGACGCACGAGCTGGTGGGTCGCAGATCCGGTCTCTCCGAGAGGCTATGGTTGGGCGCTTGAACTTGTCCTTACAGGCTGTCTCAGAATGGGGCGATGCCAATCTGGTCAGGTTCAATGCTGCTAAGACCCAAGCGTGTCTATTTTCCGCTAAAAGGAGCCAATTCCACCCAGCTCCATCCTTTCGTGGTGTAACCGTGCCGATAACCGACCGACTTGAGCTTCTTGGTGTTACGTTAACATCTACCCTCAATTTTGGCCCTTTCATAGAGGCAAAGGCTCAAGTGGCTGCCAGAAAGTTGGGGGTCCTAGCAAAGGTGAGACGGTACTTCACGCCGGAACAGCTGCTCAAGCTCTATCAAGCGCAAGTTCGATCGTGTATGGAGTACTGCTCTCATCTTTGGGACGGATCTGCCAAATACCAACTTGATGCCCTTGAGTCAATTGAGAAACGAGCCAAGAGGATCATCGGTAATGACAGGCTCGTCGAGTCGAAGCTCCAAAGCCTTGAGCATCGACGCCGAGTTGCTGGCCTGTCGGTTTTCTATCGCTTGCATTTTGGGGAGTGTGCGACGGAATTGCATGATTTAATTCCGCCAAGCCCGTTCCATCATCGGACCACAAGACGAACGGCGATGCGCCACCGGTACATGGTGGACATCCCACCCACACGCACTAAATGTTTTGGGAACACATTCATAGTGCGTACAGCTAAGGAGTGGAATTCCCTGCCAGAGTCTGTGTTTCCAGATAGCTACAACCTGGGAGTCTTTAAGACAAGAGTGAATAGGTTGCTTCTAGGCAAACGTGCTCCATCTTCGACCGCATCATCGCTTACCATCAGGTGAGATTGTGGTCAAACGTATGCCTATAAATAGTAAAAAAAAAAAAAAAATATTTTAGTATATTTTAAATACACAGTACAGGTAATTTTTTCATGCATCGTACCCGTCATTTAATATCTGTTGTTCCTCCACAGTCACAATCGCGCGGCAACCAGCCGGACGCCGACTTCGACCCGTTCGGCCTGGATCGGTTCTTGAGCGAAGCCAAGCGCGCCGACAAGTCGGGCCGCAAGCGGGACCACCACGAGCGACACGACCAGCACGGCAAGAAGAGAAGGGATTAGTTGTGAGTTTTGTGTCTTTATAAATTAAATTATATTATATTAACGTTTATTTCGACCAACAAAGGATCATATTAGAACACACATTACATACATAAAATAAAATAATAACAAAAACACATAGAGTTGATATGACAGAGGGGCAATAAATTACGCTATGTAGGTCAATTCGTTGTTTTTTTATTATATACATTTCTATAATTATCAGTATCACAGTGTGCTAGCTAACAAGTTATAAATTTTGTGTCATGTATTAATTACTTAGCATACTTTTATATAGATTCAAGTTCTTAAAACGTAACAGACAGATGTGTTGCTGGGGAGTTTGTTGGCCACTTCTTCTCCACAGCTAAAACACTAGGAAGTGGTGACGGGCGGGCGTTTTGGGGGACTGTCTTTTGTAAAACTTGACGTTCAAAAAGTGTTGGCTCTCAGCCTAATTTGAATAAACAACTTTTGATTTTGATTTTGCTACGTATACTATACGTGTTTAGTATTAATCGGATACGGTATAAAAATAAAAGCAACAAAATTGCGTTTTTTTTTCTTTCAAACAAACTAAATAGCTTACAACTCAGAGTAAAACGCAACCACCCTGTGTAAATACATTCAACTGAGCTAGGTAACAAAGCGGCTGGGTCGCGCGGCATGTGTAATCTTGTGGTCGGGCGGGCGGCCGGGCTTAGGCCTCCGCTCGCGCCGGCTTTTATGATAGGTAAGGTTTGAAGTAGTAGGTACGCACACAACAACAATCACAACAAAAACACTAAATTTATAAATTCTCGATGTGTCCTCCATTCACAATTAAAATCATGTCCGTGTATTCTGCTGCTGTGTTAAACAATGCCATAGTATTGGGCAGTCAGCTCGGCCAGCCACAACGCTCAGGATGCTGTTGCTACTCCCGCGGACACGACTTAGCAGGGATGCGGCTCTCTTTCGGAGGATGGCATGAAAGCCATCGACACACGCACATTATAGCACTTCTCACTCGTATAAAAACCGGCACGAGTCATGACCACACCCTCCATTGGTCAGTTTGACGATGACAGCTCTAACGCTTCTCGTTATTGGATCGTCAGTCAATACTCGTGGACTATTGGGTTTCGAAGTTTCGTTCGCCCACCGTACATTGGGGCGGTCACCCTGCTGCATTCATCTGTGCTCAAGACTCGTGCCGGCTACTATACGTTGATGTTCGATGAGCAAGATCATCTATACTAATGTTATAAAGCTGAAGATTTTGTTTGTTTGTTTGGTTGAACAAGCTAATTTCAGGAACTACTGGTTCGAATTGATAAATTATTTTAGTGTTGGCTAGCCCATTTATCGAGGAAGGCTATCGTATCCTACTAATATTATAATGTGAAAGTTTGTAAGGATGGATAAATGGATGGATGTATGTTTGTTTGTAACCCTTTGACGACAGAACGCCTGAAAGGATCTTCATGAAATTTGGCACAGAGGTAGATTATAGTCTAGAATAACACATAGGATTTTTTTTCGTCAATCACGCGGGCGGAGCCGCGAGCGACAGCTAGTAGGTTATATAATATCACGCTACGACCAATAGGAGCGGATTATTAATGAAAAATGTGAGGCAGACGAAGTTGCGAGGGTCAGCTACTCAAACATATTAAGCCACGGGAATTCTTGCGTTCTATTTCGAGCAATAAGTCTGAGTTTTAGCGGCATATACCTACGTTCGATCTTGCTCGAATTAACGTAAAGACGTCGAGCATTATCATGTGTAGATTTTTTTTTAAGGATGGGAAATCATCAAATGACTCCTCCCGCTCAGGGCGGAGAAGAAGGGAGTGTCAGACTCTTACTGACTAAAACTCATCCGTGTTCCTCCTAGTGCCCTTTGCGCTCCAGGGCCGCGGTGACTCTTTCAAACAAATTCCGCAACCCCAGCAGGCACTGACCATAGCGGGTCCCGTGTGCTATGCTGACAGCTCTTTGAGGCGCGCGTGGAACAGCGCGCCGTCGTCCCGGGCACATATGTGTAGACTTAGCACTGCGTTTCGAAATTGGAGTGTAAATACAAACAAAATTCAAACTCACTAATAGCGGTTAATCAGGCGTCACTCACACGCACAGCTTGCGGTGTTTTGAGTAAAATATTAAGTTCTGATGTCATCTCCGGCAGTTTAAAAAAAGAGTGAAAGAACATTATCTTTCCATTTCGTCATAGTTGTTTTGAAGTATGTAATAATTTCCGGTTTTCCATTTTAGTTTGTGCACTGTACCCAGGGACTCACTGTAGTACACCCATATTACGCCAATTATGTTAAAGGCATATGTAAAAGGGGGCGAGCCCATCACCATAAACCAGGCACGACTCCAAACTTAGGGCTGCTACTATCAGGGTCAGCGTACACTGAAACGGGACGCTGCGTGCACTATAGCCATACAATATGGAACTTTATTTCCTACACAAAAAGGCATACATTCCAGTGAGATTATTCGAATAAATACAAACACGAATTCCAAAGGTTATATTCGCAAACTTAAATATGTACAATCGCTACCTTGGTCCGCAAGAACCAGTGCCTACCAGAGTTTCAAAATTGTTCGAATTAGTCACCGCGGGCCTGGCGCGCAAAGAGCATTAGGAGGAACACGGATGGGTGTTAGTCAGTAAGAGTCTGACACTCCCTCCTGCTCCGCCCAGAGCGGGAGGAGGCATTTGATGATTTCCCATCCTTAACATACTAGGCGACACAAGCACTAAGTAAAACAGACCTAAGTTATTTTTCAAATAAAACCACACTGATGGTTTTACAACGCTAAGTTCGGCGGTGAGATTTAAAAAGCAACCACATGCAAAAAAAACATTTTGTAATTGACGTTCATTTGGATTTTTTTCCTAGTGTTACTAAAACTGGACATGAATTAAGTGACAAACAGTGTTAACAAACATAATAACAATCATTCTATTAACTCAGTACGTTCTATAGTTCTCCCAATTTGTAGAATTTGCTCGAATCACTAATAAATCTGGCGTGATCCCATTAAAATTATCGCACCCAATAGTTTAATAATTTGCATTACGGGTATAAATATATAATAATAATTTATTGTTTCTCATATTCCATTTGTGTTCGTGAAGTATAACTGACTCCATTTTCCCTTGTTTCAGATATGGAAGGTGTATATAAGCATTGAAACCGCTACTTATGTTATTCAGATAGCATTAAGACATTCTACGAATGATTTTGTACTGTACAGAACATTCTTATACAGTTCTAAGTTTATTTGTAATTATTTTATGATTTCCGCAATTTTTAGCTAAGTAAAATGTTGGTTGTAAAATATTGAGATGGTTTTTTTATTGATTAATCCTGTATTGTAACTCTGTTGTAGTCATAAAAATAAATCGATTTTGTTAAAAAACCCGTCCGTAAATGTCACCAACTGCATCAGAAAGCTTGAAAAGCGACTTTAGCTCAAATATGGCAGCGGCCGGCAGCGAAGCGGCGAGCAGTTTCAGTGTCATATCATTTTAAACTGTATTTTCATTACTATAATACACAGTATCGCTTGAGAAACTTGAAAAGGTCGCGCGGTCGAAGTACTCGCGGCGCCGCGAGCGGCCGCGCGGCCTTTCGCGAGCTGTCGACTAAGTCTGGCACAATGGCCTAATTTATAAGCCATAGTGTGGCTTATAAATTAGGCCATTGTGCCAGATTGTCACATGGCGTGCCAGATCGTTTCGTGCTCATCTTGCGAGACTGTCGAATCGCACGTTTCGCATCGATAGGGCTAGCAATGAGCCCACCACCACCAGCCACCACCAGTATATCGGGGATATAGATATCCTCGAAAGAAAAAAGGCACCGTTGGCCCTATTCGCTAACGACACGGCCATTTACTATACCGGTCGCGACCCTGACTCTATCCCTCGCATTCTCCAAACCTTCGGAAACATCTTGGGCAGATGGTTCAGGAAATTGACAATCTTGATAAGCCCCGTTAAGAGCCAGGCGGTTCTCTTTTCGAAATCGTGGCATAAACCCCCTCCCTTCCGATCACCATGTATGGCAAGCCGATCCATGTAATGCAGACTTGGCTGAGGGCAAAAAATACTTTTCACAAGTAATATTCACAACTAGATACCAGGAGACCAGAAACATGTCGAAGTATTTTTTCGGCAGGAATTGTGAGCGCTAAAGATTCATAAGTACCAGGAGACCAGAAACATATGTCAAAGTATTTTAGGGCTAGAATTGTGAACGCTAAAGATTCACAAGTAGGGACTACTCACACTTATTCAGCTTATTCCCATAGAAAACTACGTTTTTGCATGAGACGCATGCGCATCCCTTCAGCTTTCCGCGTCTATTCAGCTTTTGCGGCAAACAAGTATAAAATGAGGACAAAATGTGCTATTATCATGCGACTGCTATAGATAAGAGTTCAGCGCTGTTCTGCCGCTGCCGCCTTCTCATTCTTAGGACGCTGTACGCGGCTGATAGAAGCAGAACTGTATAAGTGTGACCAAAATCGTTCACCGAAACGCGAATGGAGCTGATTAAGTGTGAGTAGTCATCGTACCAGGAGACCAGAAAGATGTCGAAGTATTTTTTCGGCAAGAAATTGTAAGCGGTTAAGACTCTCAAATAACATGAGATCAAAAAACTGGCCAAGTGCGAGTCGGACTCGCGTGCAAAGGGTTCCGAACGAATTTAATTTTTTTAACATGTTATTTTAGCACTACAGACTTGTAATAGGTTTTCCTGTAATCTTTAGGTAAAGATCTATTATCTCCATTTTTTTCAAAATTTTAAGCTCAGTAGTTTCAATTTTAAAATTATGAAAAAAATATAATTAAAACCCGCACAGTAAGCCCTTTCATTTGATATGTCACACGATATTGTTCAAAAAACTTTTTTTTTTAATTTTCTAGTTTGACCCCCAAAAGTGACCGCGTCCGTGTTTGGGTCACAGAAGTCCATATGTTTACCAAATTTCAACAGAATCGGTCCAGTGGATCCGGAGAAAACTGGCTGTGACAGACGGACAGACAGACACCCGAGTGATCCTATAAGGGTTCCATCTTTTCTTCGGAACCCTAAAAACATGTAAAGTATTTTTGAGGGTGGAATCGTGAGTGTTAATCGTTAAAGATTGACAAGTAAGTACTACCATAGATACCAGGAGAACAGTACCTACTGAAAGTACGAACAGAAAAGATTCACAAACTATCAGGATACCAGAATAACGAATATCAATTTCGGGGATGAGAATATGGGACAAAGAAGTTGCGCGCCGCGCCAGCTTTTAAGTCTACGCAGACGAACTCGCGGGCAGAAGCTAATAGGTAATCACGTAAAATTCAAATAAGGATTGAAAATTATATAAGGCGTGGAACTCTACCTTTTTTTTTTTAAGGATGGGAAATCATCAAATGACTCCTCCCGCTCTGGGTGAAGCAGAAGGGAGTGTCAGACTCTTACTGACTAAAACCCACCTACTACCTACGTGGAACTCTACCTACGTGTGTGTTTCAGTCAGAACGCATTCAACCCTTATCTCTTCAAGGTTAGAGTGAACAGGCTCCTTCAGTGTAAGCTCACTCCATCGTCGACTTTGTCTCTGTCACCTCCGCACAAGTACTTAAGTACCTACACTTTAAACGATTAGGAAGAATTGTGGGGCGCGTCTTTGTGGATGGCACTATCTGTATATATCGGTATCATATTCACCTTTCAACTCTGGAATTACGTCATTGTGGCTTTTATCTAGGTAGGTACCTAAAAAAAATACGGGTGTTTGAAGGGTGTTTGTCATTCACCTGCTGAATGACAAACACCCGTAGTTAATTTGTACCTACACTTAAAATGAGGCATAATACGGAGTGAAGGTATTTTTTTCTAATCTTTATTTATTCTTCATTCACATTTGAACAAATCTTATAAATAGAGCATACATTACATGAAATACAAACCAAACAGTGGATTAGCTTAAGTTGACCTATTCTTAATACCTTCATTAAGAATAGGTCGCCTTAAGTTAATACTTTAAATCTTATGTTAAGAGAAAATGCTGGCGGCGAAACTTTGTATGTAAAAAGTCATAATTCGAGGTTTGGCTCTCGATTGTTTTCTCCTCCAATATTGGACCGATATTTCACAAACTGAATAAAAAGGATATATACTGTGTGCTTTGCCCTATGTTTTCCTTTTTGATGATTTTTTAACCGTATAAGCACTAGAACTCTCACAAAATGCTCCAAAATTGTCCGATAAATCGCTGTTAACAGAGCCCTAGTGTACAAATTTGGCAACTATTAATAAAAAAAGGAAAACATAGAGACACAGTATATATCCTTCGTATTCATTTTGTGAAATATCTCTTATATCGGTCCAGGATTGGAGGAGAAAACAGTCGAGAGACAAACCTCGAATTATGACTTTTTACATACAAAGTCTCGCCGCCAGCATTTCCTCTTAAGGGTCGATTTATACTAGCGCAGAGTCGAAGCGCATCGAAGCGTCTATCCAAAACTGAACATAACAAATTCAACCTTAACTCCACAGCGTAACGCACACATTAATTCGGAGATTTTAAAAAGACGCGCGCATTCGTCGGAATTCGCGCGTCTGCGCGCGAACAACGCTGATTGGTGCGCGCCCGCGCGCGCGCGTGCGCGCGCATTCTCGTGTATCCACGCGCCCACTAGCGAACCAACGCGTCATCAGTCGGAAATTGGCCTGCGTCGGTGTCAATCACAATGGACTCGGACGAAAAATTAATTTACCTGGTGCAAAAATATGAATGCCTATTTAATCCAAAAGCTAAAAATATAGTGACAAACATTCCAAAAATAATGCTTGGGAAAAAGTTAGCGGGGAAATGAAATTAACTGGTAAGTAAAGCAAGTATTTATTACTACGCAATATTTTTGCTGTCGTGCGATGTTGCCGTTGTGGTGCGGCGCGGGGTGGCCCCAAAAAAAACTTTTTGACAATTATCTCTTGCTTAACATCGTGTTATCATTTAATTTTGCCATGGTACTGCCCCATGTTAAGAAATGAAATAAGTATTGAAGTTCTCTGTGATATTCATCGCGTCCACGTTTTGATTACCGGTTATGTCCATGTCTTGGCTGTCAAATGAATAATTTTGTAAAATGTTGTTATTAGACAGGGCAACGTCTTCAGACCCAAAATCTTCCAAAGTGTAATTATGCAGGCACGTGCATGCAAGAATCAGCGTATCTAAAAACTTTGGTTGCATTCTTATACGTTTTTGAAAAACTTCAAATTTCTGTTGTAATATTCCGAATGAACTTTCCACTAGACGCCTTGCTCGACTTAAACGATAATTAAAGATTTTCTTCTCGCTATCGAATTTAAATTAAAATACCTGACTTCCAGGATAAGGTCTCATAATGTGTTCACACAGAGGGAATGCTTCGTCCCCAACAAAAACATGAGGAACTGGTATTGCCGTACCTGGCAAGCATTTATTAGGCGGTATACCAAGCATATTATTTTGTAATAGTTATCCAAATTTGGAACTGCTTAATATGCCGCTATCGTTGTTACGCCCAAATGCACCAACATCTACTACAATGAATTTATATTTAGCGTCAGTAATAGCTAACAAGACAGTGCTGAAAAACTTTTTATAATTGTAGTAGAGACTTCCGCTGTTGCAGGGTGCCCTTATATTGACATGTTTGCCGTCAATCGCTCCTATACAATTAGGGTAATTCCATAATCTTCTAAAATCTTCCTCTCTTTTAACCCATGACTCTGTCGTTGGTTTTGGCATAACAATGGGTCGTAAATATTTCCAAATTGCGGCACAAATTTCGTGTACAATCTTCCAAACTGTAGCATAGGCCATTCGAAAAGTATGAGCCAGTGCTTTGAAACTGATAGCAGTAGTTAGAAATCTGTAACAAATTAATGAAGCTGTTTTTTTTTTCTTGTGGCCGAATGTCTGAAACAATGGAAGAAACTTCGTGACTGTTACAAAAAGGCTCTTAGATTGAGACAATATAAAAGCGGTTCTGCGCGAAAAACTGAAAAACCAATTAAATTTGAGAAGGAGTTAGAATTTTTAAAGCCACACCTTCAGGACAGATCACAGACATCAAACCTTGATTTTTCTGATAATAGTTTAGACGTGGACACTGAAGACATCTCAATTATAGAGTCACAAACATCTGACGTCGGGGAAAGTTCACGCTCTGATTCGGCATTATCAAATCATACTACCGGAAATAAAACACTACCTCTATCGCAGAAATTATTCAGACAATATGTCGAGGCCAAAGGAAAGGAAGAAGATCCATTAGATGCGTTTTTTCTATCTATGAGTAAATCAGTAAAAAAGATGCCTATACGAATTCAAGCTGAATTAAAACGGGCAATACTTGGCCTGGTTACTGACGCAGAAGTAAAACTTGCCTCCGAGGAAAGTAGCGATACTACATCATCTATGACTAACTGCTATGGAACACAACAACAGCAAATTTATTCCTCACCATCAACTTCAACTTACATCCCATCCACTACTTATTGTCCACCACCTACTTCAACCACACCACCCAACCATACAAATTACGGCACTATATCCAACACAACATCATCTGCTCCACCATCGCCTTACATACCACAACCTATTTCGAGAACACAGCAACAGCGGCAATCGAAGTTTGACGATTTCGAAGAATTTACTTATAATGACTGATAATAATGATTAATGACCTTAATAACTGTGATTTCACATGGTGAATAATTATTTCAAATTTTTAAATAAAGAGTCTTGAAATACAAGCTTGTTTAATTATGCTATTCTATCTAAGGCAGTGGTTCTTAACCGGTGGTCCGCGGACCACTGGTGGTCCCTGGCAGAACCTAAAGTGGTCCGCGAAGACATTCTATAATGCAATATATTTTCGCAAAGCTAAATAATTTCAATGCAATGGTTCGAAATAAAGGAGTGATTGATATGCTATAGAATACTAACTTGGAAGATGTTTTTGAGTCAGGAAATGAATTAGAATAGGTACAACATTTTTTATAGAAAAATAACAATGTTTCTTCCAAAGTTTCAAAATAGTGCTACACGCTACCTAACGTTGTTTCATCGGCATATCTATGCCAGCAGAGGTTCTCCGTGCTACTGAAAATTTTAAAGACAAGCACCAAAATCGGCTGGATGTTAGTATTGGCATGCGTTTGGCCTTGAGCAGCACTGAACTGGATTCAAATGTTAGTCAAGATTATGCAGTAAAAAAAAAAACTATCTATTACCTTTGAAAAGTTGGTGGTCCATGAAAAGACGGTAATTTGGTCAAATGGTCCCTTATGACTAAAAGGTTAAGAACCACTGATCTAAGGCATGAAAATATTGATATTTATGTTGAACAACCAAGAAGTGTTTAACACCTTGCGTGTAAGTTAATAAAGTGCTACAATCGTAAAAAAGCATAAAACTCACCTTAAGCAGACTGATATTCGCTCTTCAACGGAAATGGGTATCGTTAAATTTGTTTCTTGTTTCTCAATGTGTGGTCTCAAAATATTGACTAAGTTTGTAAATTGATCGTAGTCCATTTTATAATAGTCGTAAAAAAACTCGGGTATCGATATAAATCAACGCAAAAAGTAGTAAATTCACCACAAATACGTCTTTTCTTCCACAAATTCCGCTTTCTTTTTCTTCTTTCTTCGTTTTCTTCTTCTTCAACTTCAGATATAAGTAATATCATAGCAAAATCAATGTCAACCATTTTACACACGTTTCAGCTACGAGAGTCAACTGGCAAGTGATTCAATAGCTCTGCTGTTGATGCCCATTACTACACGTGAGAGTGCGCGCGTATTCTGGCGAATACGCGCGCATTCGTGCGGCTTCGCTTTAGTTGTAAAAAATTTGACGCTTCGATGCGCTTCGACTCTGCGCTAGTATAAATCGACCCTAAGTCTACTAGGTGTAGTGTAGGTAAGCTTATAAAGCACTAGCAGTCAGGCTTCTTCTGAGAGAGGTAGATAAAGTTATATGTATGTATTAGCCATTGAACATTGAGATCGATCACATCGTATTTATAAATGTTTCGTAATACACTTAATTGTCGTAGACGTTCTTCGCATCACATACAGGAGATAACCGTCTTGTCAAAAATTTGACAACAATCACGTGCATGTTCTGTTCTATCAAATTTGGTTCCCGGCTACGACAGTATAATTAGGGTTCCGTACCTCAAAAGGAAAAAAACGGTTATAGGATCACTTTGTTGTCCGTCCGTCTGTCTGTCGAGTTGAAATTAGAACCATATACTCAGGTCTACACAGTCCCTTGAAACTGGGAAATAAAATCAAACTTCTAAGTTAACGTAAAAAAAAGATATGGCCGTTTATGCCGCAAAAAAACGTATATTTCGACACTCTCCAGGGAATCAAAATGTATAGGGGGTATTTCTCGTTGACCTAGAATTATGAAATTTAAGCAAGTAATGCCGTCTTATACTACAAGTATAGGAAAAATCTAAAAACTATACATTTGTAATTAAATCATAAAAAATTTAGTCTTCATTTAAAGTAATGTATACCTACAAATTTGTACGGAACCCTCGGTGGGCGAGTCCGACTCGCACTTGGCGGGTTTTTTTTGCTAAGTTTGCATTTCGAGTGGACAAAGTCGGGCTGTGAATGATGATAATGTCCTTTTTAGTATTTTTAGGATTTCGTACCCAAATGGTAACCAACGGTTGCGTACAGTCACGGCCGTAACAACTGGCCACGGGTCTTTTAATAAACACCTCTATGCTAAGGAGTCACTGACAGCCCGCTATGCAGAGCCTGCATGGAGGAGAATGAGACAGCAGCACACCTGCTTCTAAGCTGCCCGGTAGTCGCGGATTACAGGGCCAAGTACTTCGGTAACCCAGGTACCTTCAGTGAGATAGTTGGTAACACCAAGGCGTTGCTAGCCTTCCTTGGGGAGCTGGGGTGGATCGAATGACACATTTGTCCCACCTGCACGCAAAATACGCGCGTAGTCGTGGAGTTGCGGAAACCAGCCCGATTTACATACATACATACATACATGGTAACCAACGGAAACTAACGTATCACCAACAGTCGATTGGCCCATAAACCGTTGGTCAACATTATCTTTAACCCATTAACTTTTCATCCAAAGAACTTTTCACCCACGAACGTTTCGCCCACATAACTCTTCGTCAGTGAACGCTTAACCAACATAAATGTTTTGACCAATAACTTTTAACCCTAAGGACAAATTGACCAACAGACACCGGGATAGGTGAAAGTAAATAAAAGTTTTTTATTATTTTTACAAGCTTTTATTTACTTTCACCTATCCCGGTGTCTGTTGGTCAATTTGTCCTTAGGGAGATAATGTTGGCCAACGGTTCATGGATGAATCGACAGTTGGTGAAACGTTACAGTTTCTAACCAACGGAACCCCATTACTAAGTTTTCGCTGTCCGTCCGTCCATCCATCCGTCTGTCTGGCAGCGGGTCTGTCTGTCACAGAGTCAGAATCAGAATTTTTATTGCCACTATATCTCGATGCATACCCACGTCGACAGCAAGGAAATATTCCCTGAGACTGCATATCTCGCGATTGTGGACAGTCTTAGCACTTAAAAAGCCTCGACCTCCACACTTTCCGAGATATACAATCTCATTACCGACGACTGTGGGTAATGCATTCGATATGCAGTAAGCAGTGTGCAGACCCGCCTATCCAGGGCGTCAAGTTCCATTTGAGTACGCCGAAAGAGTACATTAATACTGGCATGACCCAACCGTTGAAGGCGCGCACCTTATTTCCACCCGACAAAAGGCTATTCAAACCCTTTTTCAGGCGACCAAAGAAGCGCTCCTTAAACGATTGCTTCATGTCAGCAACATTAATGCCCAACTCTTCCGACATACCCAAAAATTTGTAGGTTCTGGTTGAGCTGAGGGATCTAACCTGTATGGAATCCGAGAGTTGAATTCCCTCCGATTCCATAATCTCCCCTTTCTTTACATGCATGACTACACATTTGTCCACACCAAATTCCATCCTGACGGCACTACTGAAGGTTTCAGGTATTTTCCTTTATTCACTTAAATTCCTATAAATTATATTTTTAAATATTTCAAAAAAATTGTAGCCCACCGGTATCGGGAACAGGGTCCAAGCTACTGGCGGTCAGGGCTCCAGAGAGAGGAATCTCCTAACAATACGAGCCGTGTCCAGAAGTACCGCTTTCTGAATCAAGCCCTTGATCCAGCTGCCTAACGAGAGCCTCCTGAGGTGTTGGTCGAGAGGGGCTACTCTCTAAGCCTGATATCCGTAGTTTCGGGCTTAGTTACGGGCGTATTCTACTCCGTATCACCTAACCATTAAAAATGTGCTCGACCCAGTTCTCGAAAATGACCATGTCACGTTGTAGTGGGATCGGTCTATCATCACCGATAGGACTATTTTTGCCAATAAGCCTGATATAGTGGTGATAGACCGATTAGCGCGCCGCACAATGATAGTTGATTTTACCATCCCGCATGACGAGAACCTTGTGAAGGCTGAGAAAGAGAAGCAAATCAAGTATCACACGAGGTTCTCGACATGTGGAATGTGGACTCAGCTGTCATTGTGCCGATAGTCGTTACGGCCAATGGCCCGATGGCCAAAAGCTTCGACAGATGGTCATGGACGACCATCTGTCGAAGCTGGCGTTACGCGGTTGGATAAAGGGCCAAAGGCAATACTCCTCGATACGGCTCGTATTGTGAGGAGGTTCCTTTCTCTGGAGCCCTAACCACCGGTAGCTTGGACCCTGCTCCCGACACCGGCGGACTACCATTTTTTATATTTTTAAATGTTATTTTTTTAAGATATATTTAAAAATGTAATGTAAATAACAATAAATAAACGAAGTAGTAATACCTACTTAATACAAATTAAATTAAATTAAAATATAAAGCTCTCCCTTATAAGATACGCGTTTTTTTTTCGGTTTACGGAACCCTTCGTGTGGGAGTCGACTCGCACTCGCCCGGTTTTGCTTTAGGTATAGTTCCAGAGTCGGCAACTGTCACTTGAAACAATCACTGTTTAACTGTATCAAGAGCTGTTATCAGCTGACCTCTAAGGTTATCAACATGCTTGATGCCTCAATACCGTGTATAAATTCATGTTCACGAAAAAGAAACGTTTTACTTTTGTGTGTCACTAGAAGTAGACGCGTCATCTAAATCTGCTGCAATAGCAAAGTCTAGTGTACAAGATGAATAGAACTCGTGTGTTGGCGTTGTTACAGCTGTTTGAGGGGTTGGCGCACTTCTTCTTGGGTGAGTATAAGAGCCGTGAACGATTATATTGATGTTTGTTAGCTTTCGTGTCGAATCAAATATTAACTCGTAACAATTGTAACACGCTTATTTATTTATTTATTTTTTCTTTTTTTTTACTATTCATTTCACGGCCATTATTGATTGCAATTGTTCAGGCTTTTTTTTCCTTTAGCAACTGAGCCGATGAATACTATTCTGTCAGTGACGTGTCATGTGGTGACGGTAGGGCGGCGAGGCTAGCGAGCCGTCGAACTTTGCACTTTGTGGTAGATCTAAAGTGTTAGTAGTTGAAAGTACAATGCAATTTTTGGTTAGCATAGAATATGCATGTTTTCTCCGGATACACTGGACCGATTCTGTTGAAATTTGATACACATATGGACTTCTGTGACCCAGATACGGACGCGTTACGTAAATTATTAAATTTTTAGTATGGGGGTCAACTTAGAAAATTAAAAAAAAAGTTTTTTTAACAATATAATAGTGACATATCAAATTAATGAAAGGACTTACTGTGAGGGTTTTAATTATATTTTTTTCATGATTTTAAAATAAATGGTTTTGAAGTTATTCAAGAAATTAGACGAAAAATGACCATTCCCCCCTTATCTCCGAAACTACTGAGCCTAAAATTTTGATAAAATTGGAGATAATAGATGTTCACCTATATATTACAGGAAAACCTACAAGAAGTCTATAGTGATAAAATAACATGTTAAAAAAATAAAATTCGTGCGGATCCCTTTGCACGCGAGTCCGACTCGCACTTGGCCAGTTTTTAATAGAGTTATAATAACCTATATATGCGCATAACTTCGTAACGCCTGACCCAAATTAGATAGGTAATTATTTTTTTATTGTGTTCGTAATTATTGTCAGAGTGTGGTTTGTATAAAGAGAAAAATTTTAAAAATACATCCGCGCGAAGCCCGGACGGGCCACTAGTAGGTATATAATAAGTATGATAATAATCACAAATTAACACGGATACTTACAGACTAGTTGACCCGCGCAACTTCGTCTGCGTCACAATGTACATTACTGCTCCGCTCCTGTTGGTCTTAGCATGATGATATATAGCCTATAGCCTTCCTCGATAAATCGGCTATCTAACACTGAAATAATTTTTCAAATCAGACCAGTAGTTTCTGAGATTAGCGCGTTGAAGCAAACAAACAAATTCTTCAGCTTTTTAAATTAGTACCTATAGATTAAGTATTATACAAACAACATTTTAATTTCGTTTGTATTAAATAAAAACCTGTTAATAGATACCTATTAGTCTTGGAATCTGGGGGGAAAGTATGGGTCAAGTGGGAACGGAAGTTTGTAGGAAGGGGGATTTTAATTTTGGGAAGCTTACGATACAAGTAAAAGGATTGGAAATTAAGCGGACGAGAAAAGAAGTCGGTGTTAGTTTCTTTGACTGTTAGTTTACCGTATTTATTTCACAAAGGTAGAAAAAGGGAATCAGTATTCCCTTTTGTTCGTAAGCGATTCCGTTATTCCACCTGTCTGCTTCCGCATTTCCATCTTCATCTTCTAATCTATCTCATCTAATCTAATATATAAAAATCTCGTATCACGGTGTTTGTTATCGAACTCCTCCGAAACGGCTTGACCGGTTTTTATGATTTTTTTGTGTATATTCCTTAGGTCTGAGAATCGGCCGTAGACTATTTTTTTTATTTATATGGCAAAACAACGTTTGCCAGGTCAGCTATCTAGTATCTATCGAATAATATTTGAAATTGCCCTTCCACAATATTATCCATATCATTGTGTTGAACGGAACGCAAACGTAGAAAATATTTTCCGTGTTGGTAACACTGAAGGTCATGTAAATGTCAATGAATGATAAGCAATAAATTTGTCCTATTCTAACCTCACTTCATAGATAAGAATAAGTACTAACGTACCTCACTTTGATAAAATTTTGACATCGTGAACGTGATGTTCGGCTTCGCTTTATCAGGTGGAACTTTACGAACTTCCAAGAGTTATTTCTTCTTGATCTTGCGATACTCTTGATGTTTTTGTTTGTAGCAGTATTGAATCCAGGTATGGCTTCTAACTATTTTATAATAACGATTTGTTTTGGATAGTTAGTGATGTTGGCAGTTCAACGACTGGCAGACCTACGTGTGGCCATCATCTACACTAATATTATAAAGAGGAAAGATTTGTTTGTTTGTTTGAAATGAATAGGCTCCGAAACTACTGGACCGATTTGAAAAATTCTTTCAGCAATGGATTGGTGAAAGAATTTTGTGGATGGAATGGACATTTTCAGGGAGTAACATAGGCTATATTTTATCCCCGTACTCCCACGGGAACGGGAACTACGCGGGTGAAACCGCGTGACGTCCACTAGTTTATTATACATACATAAGTTTAGTTCATCTAATATATATGTCGCAGCTAACTGGCTGATTCAGCCGTTTAATTAGCTGCCTAGCCTTTTCATTGAACGGCGCCGTTTAGTCAGCAGTCTAAGTGACAGCCCTTAAGAATACCCACTGACCTTATCATATGTGACTCCAAAGAAGGCTGCCAAAACCCAATCTTTATATTTCTGTGTCTTAGGTTTAATCGGTCTGTTCCTTCTCTTGATAGAGAAACATTCGCCCCACCACGGGCCAGCCCACATAAACTTCCATTGCGAATGATTTTAAAATTGATATTGTTGTATTTTTCAGATATCGTCAGGGGCGGAGAGAAATCACTGAAATATTATAATAACGGAACACCAACGCACGCACACAGATTATCTTCCGTTGCCTTCTGATATCTTTTCAGTTACTTACGATCCAGTTCACTACAGGGTGCTATTTGCCAAGTATGGCAATGGCCACTCGAGCATGGCAATGGCCAGCTTTACCTGTTAACCAGGAAAATACAACCTTTAGTTACCTACGCAAAAATCGCACGGATTTTATGAGAAGTTTGCTGGTAACAGAATTACTTATTTGGAGGAAAATAAAAGAAAATACTTGTTTTCATTAAAACATGCATCTTGCAATAAAGCAGTGCCCAGACGGAAATCGATTGTTTACGTTCATGTGAAGTATTGCATGAACTGCGAATTTATTGAAATAACAATTTGTCTGGAAATACGACCTGAATCTAAAAAGCAAGTCAACAATTGTTTCTCCTTTATTATTTATGAAATTACAAGATTAATAACTTAAATAAGGATAAAACGTCTCTTCCGAGCAATAGTGGATGTCATAGCAGATGCTATAACATTGCCGTGGGTAGCTACGGAGGGTAGGTACCAACGATGTTAAGAGGGAACTCTAGTCCCGAGGTATTTGAAGAAACTATTGCCGATGCCGTCGCGCTGCGCCCTATCAAGTAAAGTGCGAAAGCGACAACTGCAGCAGAGGCTAATTTTACCTATAAAAACCTTGACCAAAAGACGTTTTGTATTCCGCTGTTTTCTTCTTCAAAACTGGACTGATCTATAAAAATTATATATCAAGATTTAGAGGAAGACTATATCTATGCTATTATTTTCTATTTTGGTAAAAACTGAAAAAAAATTGTCTGATAGGCGTCTGAACATGGCGTTAAAACGGGCTGATTTTCGGGGTTTTTGGATTGTCATAATTCTTTAAGTAATTATGTTTTGGAAAAAAGAAAATGATAGAGGCACGTATTAATTCGATCTAGATTTTTTCAAAAAAAAAACATTGCTCTAGCAGCATTATCCACGAAGAAAACAGCGAAATGCGTTTGTATGGAGAAAGGCCCAAGAGTTACCGACTAGAGTCCCCTCTTAACAAATTCTTTTTAAAACTCAACCGAATTCGAAATATTTATAGTTGTTACAATTTACAGGTTTATTTCCTGGACCATAAGCGATATAGCGAGGGCTGTGTTTGATAGCTCCAACAGAGATATTATAATAGAAAACAGTACGGGTTGGATGCCACGCTCACGAAGATTGTTTATTGACCAACAAACACAGAAAATGTTCCAGTACCTACATTTTCTGTGTTTGTTGGTCAGTTAAAAATCTTCATAATGAGCACAAAAAGGAAGAAAATGAAGATCATCAGATATTTATTAAAAGTGCCGAGTTGAATGGAAAAAGATATGTAGCAAGTACTCAAAGGATTTCATGTATTGGAAGAGCTACAATCAAACAGCAATCTTTCAATTACCAAAGAATAAACTTAAACTGATCAAATTCAGAACCTGAATAAACAATTGGTTCCAGTTTCGTGCTGTGGAACCAATTGTTTATTCAGTTTTTGGGTCAGTGGGTCGTCTTAGGGGCGGATCACTTTCCGGGACGTCTATGTAGGTATAGCAGTCAACTATACGATAGAGGAAAACTCGGGAAATGAACAGCTGCGAAGTGTTTACGAGTCTGGTAACTAATGCTTCAGTTTCCATCCAGTGACGAAAGCTATGGTTCAACCTGTCAGGCTGTCAGAACTATTGCTTCCAAAGGAATTGTAGCGTCAGTGCTGAGGGTCTTCCTAAATACAGGTAAAACATGTTGATATCTTAAATGGCTAGCGAAATAGTGATGACAATTAGCGCGGTAGAACACAAACTATTGCGACGACTGAATCCGCGAGGCGTACAGTCTGTTCGCAATTACTCTAGCTCTGATAAACCATCTCTGTCAAAATCAAAGTGATCTTTATTCTTGCCGTAATAAGGTTGGTAGTAGGTTGTTGCTTGGGTTTCTTTCAGAGATAAAATAATTGTGAACGAAATGTAGAAGGTACGAGCTGAGCGGGCTCGAGCAAGCCGCGTGTGTCGGCGAAGCATCACTGCGTCGCACTGCGTCTCGAAGCGCCTCAGCCGGTCGATTCCATCTTGATTACTTGGATTGACAGCTCACTTCGTAATCGCTCAAGCCTTCACTTCGACATGTTTACTGAATCGATCGGCAGGTTGCATCGCAACGTCTCTGGTTTAATTACAATTCTCTCACTGAAATGTGTCCGAAAATAGGTTCACCTTCGGCTCATACCAATGGCTTTAGTCCGAGTTCGCTAACGCGATCGAGTGCGTTAAAAAACTTACACTAAGCCCTCTGTACAGGCAACTTTTAATAAACAATTAGGCTATGTTCGGAGAGTGAAAGCGACCCGTGCCCACTTCGTTGGGCGGTATTTTCGGGTTAATATATAACCTATGACACTCACAAATAACGTGGCTTTATATTGGTAAAAGAATTTTCAAAATCGGTTCAGAAGATCCAGAGATTACTCCCTACGACCTCAAAAACTTTACCACTTTATAATATTAGTATAGATAATACATTTTGTTCACATAACTCGGCAAAATGAAGCAAATAGGTACTTATTATTTTTATTTTTTTACAATTTCGAGGTTGATGTATCTATTGTTAAAAGTTGTTCACATTTACGAGAACTTGCTCCTCCTAAAAAAAAAACAATAAATTAAGTCACCCATTAGGTAAAGTAGAAGGTATTATATGAAACGCAGCGCGCAAATGGTTCGTTTCTTAGTTGGTTTCTTGATCATTGATTAACGTAGTTTCATCTTCATTATTTCAGTTGTGAAGACGGTTACTCCTGGGAAAGGTGAAGTTAACGCGTGCTTCAAATGCTGTGTTCCCTGAGTGAGGAAGATGAGCCAGTTTGTGAATACACAGTAGATAGAGAGGTGAAAGATGCGATGTTGCTACCCCCATACACTGGTGGTCCATACGTGATGCAACAATGAAGGTGTCGTGAAATGACGAGCACCAGATGGCAGCACTGAGGCGTCAGGTCCAAGAAGAAAGAACAAAGCATATCGGACGGAGCAAGCATTGCACATAACTGTGCTTGCAACTTGGAATATGTGGCTATCAAATTATTGATCCCGAATAAAAATTGATTCCCCAGATTCAGAACACTCCGCAATTACTCTTTAGTAGTGAAAACGATTCCTAATTTATTTTTTAGGTACCTATGAAGAGATTAGGGTAAGGTCAATGTATTTAATGTATCTGGCGCCTACCATAGTTGTTGTTTATATAAATATACCAGCTAATAAAAGACAGGTGAATGATCAATAGAAATGCAGTCCGTAACAATTGTTCAAAAGTCTGTAATAAAATAGGTAATAAAAACACCATCTTTATGAATCCTCGTTTTACTTCCAAAATCCACCGGCAACGCTCCCGAAAGTTAACCACAGAAATACGGTGTTAATTCCTATATGTGCAATTGAGTTAAAACTCTTTAAAAAGTTGCTTGCCGACCACAGCACTACCGGTTGTACAAAATAACGTGCACGGCGTTGACTATGCCATCTAGTGTTGCATATTCGAAACTTTAACGTTTATAATACTTGACATTGACGCTTCTGTGCTGCCACCTATAGTTCCTGAACGCCCCGTTAGGGGATCGTGCACGAAGCAGACTGTGCCATGCCATCCAGCTTTGCAAATTCGAAACTTATAAGTAAATAATTTAAACTTGACATCAAAGAACCGATATTTCTGTTCTGTCACAACAGAACAACAACAACAAGTGCCTAATGAAAAAGTCAATTTCCGAGCTTGAGTTAGGTACTGGGGTTTCCATTACAAAGTCAGTAGCTTTTGTTTAAGGATGGGAAATCATCAAATGACTCCTCCCCCTCTGGGCGGAGCAGAAGGGAGTGTCAGACTCTTACTGACTAAAACCCATCCGTGTTCCTACTAGTGCCATTTGAGTTCCAGGGCCGCGGTGACTCTTTCGAATAAATTCCGCGACCCTGGCAGGCACTGACCCTAGCGGGCCCCGTCTACTATGCTGACATCTCCTTGAGGCGCGCGTGGAACACAACGCGCCATCGACCTGGGCCTGGTTCTGATCGGACGGCGAGCTACCCAATGCTTGCCGCCATCCGCAGGCCCGCGCCTACGGTCTCCCCACGCCCGGGAAAGTCAGTAGCTTGGAAGCTGTTTGTGCAGGGCCGTTGTGCCTCGAAAACCCGTTAACTCAACTATTTTGGGGTCGGTTTCCAGTCTAACAGAAGCAGCCGAGTACAAGCATTTTACATGGAGCGACTGCCTATTTGACTCTGCCCACAACCCCGTAACTGGTTACACGAGAACCCTACATTTCAGATTTCTTAGACCACCCGTAACTACTGTCAAAGATGTACCTACAGCGCAGACCCCACTGCACGCGTCCACTGTAATCTATGCGGTGGCTAAGAATTCTACACACAAAAGCTGTTAGACCGCGACGGTCAAAGTGGACGCGCGTTCTGTCAGAGTTCGATTTTTTTTCCAAAAACTGGATGGAAGGTCCGACGAGATCGAAATGTTTAGGTATTTAATTAGTGAGAGAAAAACGTTTTCTTTATGATTTGCGAGACATTTGGTTTTCAGTAAAAAGAGCGTGTGACGTGCTATCACTGTTTATTTATATTTTATTACTAGCACTTCGCTTCTATATCCCAAATTCTCATTCTCGGCAATTCATGTTTATGATTTTTTATTCTAATAGTTTGTGAGTTTTACTGTCCGTACTTTCAGCCCCGGAACTACTTCGAGCTGTTTTTGGTATTCTGATAATTGTGAATCTTTAGCGCTGATAATTCCAGCCCAGAAAAAACTTCGATATGTTTCTGTTCTCCTGGTGTTTTTGAATCCTAACCACTCAAAATTCCAGCGCTGGTAATATTAAAACATGTGTCGGGTCTCCTGGTACATAATAATTATTTAGCGCTCATAATTCCTGCCAGGAAAAAACTTCCACGTTTTTCTGTTGTTCTGGTACTTTTGAATCCTTACCGCTCATAATTCTTGCACCGGAAATATTTCGACATGTTTCTGGTCTTCTGGTACTTGTGAATCTTTAGCAATCACAATCCTAGCCACGAAAATACTTCGACATGTTTTTGGTCTCCTGGTACGTAATGAATCTTTAGCGTTCATAATTTCAGACCGGGAAGTACCATTATTTCTGTTCTCCTGATACCTTTGAATCCTAGCCTCTCAAGATTCCAGCGCCGGAAATACTTCGACATGTTTTTGGTCTCCTGGTACATAATGAATCTTTACCGCTCATCATTCCAGCCCAGAAAATACTTCGACATTTTTCTGTTCTCCTGATACCTTTGAATCCTAGCCGCTCACGATTCCAGCGCCGGAAATATTTCGACATGTTTCTGGTCTTCTGGTACTTGTGAATCTTTAGCAATCACAATCCTAGCCACGAAAATACTTCGACATGTTTTTGGTCTCCTGGTACGTAATGAATCTTTAGCGTTCATAATTTCAGACCGGGAAATACCATTCTTTCTGTTCTCCTGATACCCTTGAATCCTAGCCTCTCAAGATTCCAGCGCCGGAAATACTTCGACATATTTTTGGTTTCCTGGTAAATAATGAATCTTTAACGCTTATAGTTCCTACCCGGAAAATATCTCTACATTTTTCTGTTGTTCTGGTACTTTTGAATCCTTACCGCTCATAATTATTGCTCCGAAAATATTTCGACATGTTTCTGGTCTCCTGGTACTTGTGAATCTTTAGCATTCACAATCTTAGCCACGAAAATACTTCGACATGTTTTTGGTCTCCTGGTACATAATGAATCTTTAGCGCTCATAATTGCAGCCGGGAAAATACTTCGACATTTTTCTGTTCTCCTGGTACAATATGAATCTTTAGCGCTCATAATTCCAGCCCGGAAAATACTTTGACATGTTTCTGGTCTCCTGGTACTTGTGAATCTTTAGCATTCACAATCTTAGCCACGAAAATACTTCGACATGTTTTTGGTCTCCTGGTACATAATGAATCTTTACTGCTCAAAATTCCAGCCCCGAAAATACTTCTCTTGGTACTTGTGAATCTTTAGCGCTCACAATTTTGGCCAAAAAAATACTTTGACATGTTTCTAGTCTCCTGTTAGTTGTGAATCTATAGAATTTACAATAACAGCCCGGAAAAAAACATCGACATACATATTTCTGTTTGACAGTTTAAAAAAAAAAAACAAATTTATATTCTAGCCCAAAAATACTTTAACATCGTTCTGTTCTCCTGGTACTTGTGAATCTGTAGCGCTCATTATTCCAGCCCCGAAAATATTTCGACACGTATCTAATCTCCTGGTGCTTTTGAATCCTAACTGCTCACAATTCTAACCCTGGAAATACTTCGACATGTTTCTGGTCTTTTGGTATATATAAATCTTTAGCATTCACAAACCTAGCCCAGAAAATACTTCGACATTTTTCTGTTCTCCTGGTACCTTTGAATCCTAGCTGCTCACGATTCCAGCGCCGGAAATATTTCGACATGTTTCTGGTCTCCTGGTACTTGTGAATCTGTAGCGCTCATTATTCCAGCCCCGAAAATTTTTCTACACGTATCTAATCTCCTGGTGCTCTCGAATCCTAACTGCTCACAATTCCAACCCTGGAAATACTTCGACATGTTTCTGGTCTCCTGGTATATATGAATCTTTAGCATTCACAAACCAAGCCCCGAAAATACTTCGACATATTTCTGGTCTCCTGGTACTTTTGAATTCTATCCGGTCACAATTCAAGCTCCGGACATCTTTCGACATGTTTATGGTCTCCTGGTACTTGTGAATCTTTAGCGCTCATAATTTCATCCAAAGAAATACTTCGACATGTGTCTGGTCTCCTGTCACATGTGAATCTATAGCGTTTACAATTCCAGCCCGGAAAAAACTTCAACATATATGCTTCAGTCCGATGGTTAAAAAAAAACAAAAAAATATTCTAGCCCAAAAATACTTTAACATCGTTCTGTTCTCCTGGTACTTGTGAATCTTTAGCGCTCCCAATTTCAGCCCCGGAAATACTACGACATGTTTCTGTTCTCCTGGTACTTTTGAATCTGAAGTACTAAGGCAACAGGAGCGCTGGGTTTCCACTTCCTCCTCAGTCTCCATTAAGCAATGCCTTTTACCGGCATAAAAAGTAGCCTATGTTTGATTCCAGTATGTGAACTATATGTGTGCCAAATTTCATCCAAATCCCTTCAGCGGTTTTGGCCTGATTGAGGCACAAACATACAAACTTACACATCCTACTAATATTATAAATGTGAAAGTTTGTATGTTTGTATGTTTGTGCCTCAATCAGGCAAAAATGGCTGAAGGGATTTGAATGAAATTTGGCACACATATAGTTCACATACTGGAATCAAACATAGGCTACTTTTTATGCCGGTAAAAGGCATGGCCTAATGGAGACTGAGGAGGAAGTGGAAATCCAGCGCTTCTGCTGCCTTAGTACTTCAGATTCAAAAGTACCAGGAGAACAGAAATATGCCGTAGTATTTCCAGGGCTGAAACTGGTTGCGCTACAGATTCACAAGTACCAGGAGAACAGATCGATGTTAAAGTATTTTTGGGATAGAATATATATTTTTTTTTAACCGTCGAACAGAAATATGTATGTTGGAGTTTTTTCCGGGCTAGAATTGTAAACGCTATAGATTCACATGTGACAGGAGACCAGAAACATGTTGAAGTATTTCTTTGGCTGAAATTATGAGCGCTAAAGATTTACAAGTACCAGGAGACCATAAACATGTCGAAATATTTCCGGCGCTGGAATTGTGACCGGTTAGAATTCAAAAGTACCAGGAGACCAGAAATATGTTGAAGTATTTTCGGGGCTAGAATTGTGAATGCTAAAAATTTATAAGTATCAGGAGGCCAGAAACATGTCGAAATATTTCCGATGCTAGAATTATTAGCGGTAAGGATCCAAAAGTACCAAGACAAGAGAAAAATGTGGAAGTTTGTACCGGGCAGGAATTATGAGCGCTAAAGATTCATTATGTACCAGGAGACCTGAAACATCAAATTATATTTTAGGGAGGAATTGTAAGCGCTAAAGATTTACAAGTACTAGGAGACCAGAAACATGTTTTAATGTTTCCAGCGCAAGAATTTTGAGTGGTTAGGATTCAAAAGTACCAGGGGCGCAGAAACATATAGTGGTATTTTCCGAGCTTTAATTATTTATGAGCGTAAAAGATTCACAAGTACCAGGATACCAGAAACATGTCGAAGTATTTCCGAAGCCGGAATTGTGACCAGCTAGAAATCAAAAGTCCCAGACGACAAGAAACATTTCGAAGTACTTCCGCGCTAGAATTATGAGCGGTAAGGATTTAAAAGTACCAAATCATTATAAAAATGTGGAAGTATTTCCCGGGCAGGAATTATGAGCGCTAAAGATTCATTATGTACCAGGAGATCAGAAACATATCGAAGTATTTCCAGGGTTGGAATTTTGAGCAGTTAAGATTCAAAAGCACCAGGAGATCAGATACATGTAGAAGTAGTTTCAAGGCTGGAATAATGAGCGCTACAGATTCACAAGTACCAGGAGAACAACGATGTTAAAGTATTTTTGAGCAAGAAAAATTTTGTTTTTTTTTTTAACAGTCAAACAGAAATATGTATGTCGATGTATTTTCCGGGCTGTTAATGTAAATACTATAGACTCACAAGTAACAGGAGACTAGAAACATGTCGAAATATTTCCGGCGCTGGAATCGTAAGCGGCTAGGATTCAAAGGTACCAGAGAACAGAAAAATGTCGAAGTATTTTCCGGGCTGGAATTATGAGCGCTAAAGATTCATTATATACCAGGAGACCAGAAACATGTCGAATTATTTCCGGAGCAAGAATTATAAGCAGTAAGGATTCAAAAGTACCAGAACAACAGAAAAATGTGGAGGTTTTTTCCGGGGAGCAATAATGAGCGTTAAGGATTCATTATGTACCAGGAGACCAGAAACATGTCAAAATATTTTCGGGGTAGGAATTGTGAGCGGTTAGGATTCGAAAGTACCAAGAGATTAGAAATATGTCGAAATATTTTCGGGGCTGTAATTATGAGCGCTAGAGATTCACCAGGAGACCAGAAACATGTCAAATTATATTTTCGGCAGGATTTGTAAGCGCTTAAGATTCACAAGTACCAGGAGAACAGAACGATGTTAAAGTATTTTTGGCCAAGAATATTTTTAATACCGTCGAACTGAAATGTGTATGTTGAGGTTTTTTCCGGGCTGGAATCGTAAACGCTATAGATTCACAAGTACCAGGAGACCATAAATATTTCGAAATTTTTCCGGCGCTGGAACGGTGACCGGTTAAAATTCAAAAGTACCAGGAGATAAGAAACATGTCGAAGTATTTTCGGAGCTAGGATTGTGAATGCTAAAGATTCCCAGGAGGCCAGAAATTTGTCGAAATATTTCCGCACTAGAAATAGAATAAAAATAGGATAGGATACGATTCAAAAGTACCAAAACAACTTAAAAATGTGGATGTTATTCCGGGCAGAAATTATGAGCGCTAAAGATTATTTATGTACTAGAAGACCAGAAATATGTCGAAGTATTTCCAGGGTTGGAATTGTGAGCAGTTAGGATTCAAAAGCATCAGGAGATCAGATACATGTAGAAGTATTTTCGGGGCTGGAATAATGAGCGCTACAGATTCACAAGTACCAGGAGAACAGAACGATGTAAAAGTATTTTTGAGCTAGAATATTTTTTGTTTTATTTTTAACAATCAAACAGTACAATGTGTGTAGATGTTTTTTCCGGGCTGGAATTGTAAACGCTAGAGATTCACATGTGACAGGAGACTAGAAACATGTCAAAGTATTTTTTTGGCCGAAATTGTGAGCACTAAAGATTCACAAGTACCAGGAGACCAGAAACATGTCGAAATATTTCCGGCACTGGAATCGTGAGCGGCTATGATTCAAAGGTATCACGAGAACAGAAAAATGTTGAAGTATTTTCCGGGCTGGAATTATGAGCGCTCAAGATTCATTATGTACCAGGAGACCAAAAACAAGTCGAAGTATTTTCGTGGCTAAGATTGTGAATGCTAAAAATTCAAAAGGACCAGGAGACCAGAAACATGTTGAAATATTTCCGGAGCAAAACTTATGAGCGGTAAGGATTCAAAAGTACCAGAACAACAGAAAATGTGGATGTATTTTCCGGGCAGGAATTATGAGCGTAAAAGGTTCATTATGTACCAGGAGACCAGATACATGTCGAAATATTTCCAGGGTTGGAGTTGGGAGCAGTTAGGATTCAAAAGTACCAAGAGATTAGAAATATGTCGAAGTATTTTCGGGCTGTAATTATGAGCGCTACAGATTCACACGTAGATACCAGGAGATCAAAAACATGTCAAATTATATTTTCGGCAGGAATTGTAAGCGCTAAAGATTCACAAGTACTAGGAGACCAGAAACATGTTTTAATGTTTCAGGCGCTGGAATTTTGAGTGGTAAGGATTCAAAAGTACCACGAGAACAGAAACTTATAGCGGTTTTTTCCGGGCTGTAATTATGAGCGTAAAAGATTCACAAGTACCAGGATACTAGAAACATGTCGAAGTATTTCCGAAGCTGAAATTGTGAGTGGTTAACATTTAGAAATACCAGGAGAACCGAAACATATCGAAGGTTTTTCTGGGCTGGAGTTATGAGCGCTAAAGATTCACAAGTACCAGAATACCAGAAACATGTCGAAGTAGTTCTGGAGCTGAAAGTACGGAGAGTAAAGACTCACAAACTATCAGAATAAAGAATCATGAAGATGAATTTCCGAGAGTGAGAATATGGGACAGAGAAGTTGCGCGCCACCTCTAAAATCTACGCAGACGAAGTCGCGGGCGAAGTGCTAGTTTATAATATTAGTAGGATTTTTTCGATTACTGAACTCCAGATTTTTAGACCGCTCGCAGTGTGCGCGTGGCGCCTTAGAGAGAAACCCTCGGGAATGCTCAAATTTATTATTTATTGAATTTCTAAGAAAACCTCGCAACGCACATTCTGATCCGAACCTGAACCTCGTAAATACTCGCATCTGTCAGTTTGGCGTCGTTTCTTATTTGAAAATTAATTACTTGAGTTTATTCTACCACTCACCCACGCCCCACGGTCCTACCTCGGCAATTGCTTAACCTTGTAGATCGACCCGTGCGGCTGTTATTGTATTTTAGTCCTTAAGATATGCGCTAGATCTTATTTAAATTTGGTCGTCATGCCTGCCTAGGTCGTAAACTTTGGCTTGGCGTTGGTCGTTAAGGAAAACATAGTCGTATTTGAATTTCGGCAACATTTTCCTCATCTGTCGAATAGTCGAGTTGTATCTTCTGTAGGTACAAAAAATACTAAGGTTGGATCAATGTAGATTCTTTAAATATCTTGCCATTTGTTCAGTGGGTGACTAGATTATTCTAGCTCAAGTTATTGATTTAGAACTAAATTGTTTTTCTTGAAGACTGACGCTTATTTCATTTAGTTGTATTCAGTTGTATAAAACACAGTTTAGTAGACAAACAGCAATTACTAACTTGCTTGAGTACAGTTCGCATCACCGTTGTTTACCCCTCCGAAGTTAGGTTTTAGTGACGACCGCGCAGGTGCAATCGCGTAAACAAGTGTTACGTTCCTAGAATATTTTTTTGTTTATACGTTTTATATTATAAATAAGTAACAAAGACTACCAGTAACAATAAAAATATCAAAAAGTAACACCACAAATACATACACCACAAAAACACACAAACAAATCAAATAGTAAGAAATAACCAAAATAATTAATTATAAAAAATAACAACGTGTAACACTTTTCGCATCAACAGTCGTATTGCATTGAGCAAGCGGGTCACACGTATGCATCGAACGTATACGAGCGAGTGAGATGCCATTACACCCGCCATCTTGCGCAAACACGCGCATGCGTGAGCTGCTCGCGCATGCGCTGTATTATGTTTTTTGTCAAATTGACATTCTGCGCACTCGATTGTGACGTACTTCGGGGAGGTAAAGTTGCGTGACGGGAACTGTACATAGGTATTACAGGTAACTAGAAGTACTCCATAGGTATCTTAGAATAATAACGCGTAGATATTGTAACATTTCTAAACATTTTGAACACGATTATGAATGTATCTTTGGTTTTTCTTATACATATAGGTAATGTGATATAGGTAATTATTTAATTAGTAGGTATAGTGTTAAAGAAAAGTTAAAATAACGAATTTATATTTTAGACAATATTTTATTGAAGTAACAATACTCTGTAACATACATATAATGAAAAATACACGGCAAATAATACGAAAATAGAGTTTGTACGCTGAACCAACGCAGGAGTGCGAAAATTTAAGCACACGTGCTAAAGACACTTGCATTACAAAAATACGTCTAAGTACTTACATTTCTTTTAAAAAAAATATTAAAACAAAAAAATTGTGATCCTTCTGATGGCTGAGAAATTAACATAATTATTATGCATAAGTGCCGTGTGCTATATCTTTTTTAACCAGCAGCTATTAAATTACCTCCATCGGAAAAACCTTGCAAATTCGACATCGTCGAAATACCGGCTGATTTGAAAAGTTCGGAAGATACAGTCTTAGCAATGTCATATTGGGGCAGCAAAGCGTATCGTCTGTCTAGTCTATGGCCGTCTCGACAAACAATATTTACGTACACAGGTATATTTTAGTCAACCAGCAACTAAACATGCCGATAAAAACGTTTAGATAAATAGAATTTTATTATATTTAGCCACAAATGCTGTGAAATGCCTTTTTTGTAAGGTTTTTCGTGGTGGGAACGTGGGCTAGCGTACAGAGCCCCGTTTCGCCCTACTTCAGCTTGATGATGGTGTTCCTCAGTTTGTCGACGTTGGCGCCTGAGAATTCTTCTATTTTCTTGGTGCTCTTCACAAACACGAAGGTAGGCATAGAGTTGATGTTGTACTCGGTCGCGATGTCTTCACATTCGTCGACGTCAACCTGGAAATTAAAGAAAACAGTAGTTTTAATTATGAGGAAGAAAATACGGTTTGAAATTTCTGCGTAGCCCTAAAAAGAGCGTGCATGAATTACAGGTGACAGCATAGAAGTGTCATTGTAAGTATTTATATGATAATAGCCCTGAATTTACAAGATTAGATGGCACAGTCCACACTGCACGTTCCCTAATTGTGGGAAAAGGCGAGAGTTCATGTATGTATGAAAATACATTTAGCATCAGCATGAGCATGAGACACAAAACGTAGGTACTTAAATAAAAGAGTAAGAAAAAATGTTATCAGGGTAACAGAATCAAGGAATGTAAACAAAAATCATAAACTACCCACAAGTAAGTAACTCTTAATAAAACTGTTTTTAATAAGGTATTGGTTATAAGAAACTAGGAGAAACAATTGGTTATAACTCAGTACGATTGCTTTCCTAAAATAAAGCACCATTTATTGTTTTTTGGCCTTCAAAGATCACAATATGAATTTATTTTTGCACAGACTGACAATTCCACCCATGTTTAGTCTTACTAAAGACAACCGAGTCAATTAGTGCTTCTATCGTAGGTATCTATCTATACGTCTATACTAATATATAAAGCTGAAGAGTTTGTTTGCTTGCTTGAACGCGCTAATCTCAGGAACTACTGTTCCGATTTGAAAAATTCTTTCAGTGTTAGATAGCCCATTTTTCGAGGAAGGCTATTATATCACGCAAAGACCAATAGGAGCGGAGCAGACGAAGTTGCGCGGGTCAACTAATGTATAAATAAAAGAAAAACTGACTGGTTATAATATTATCAACGCGCACAGCCTACTGGGATTAGGGACAAGAAATTTTGCACAAGACTTCCTTTTATGATAGAGGTGAGCCCTAAAAAGGTACTTTTGGATATATCACCGGAAAATTGCAAACGTCGTAGAATTGTAAAATATCGCGTGAAATTGTAAAATATTTTTTCTTGCCACGGACATATTAGAAACTATTGAATTTGGGTGGGATTTATTGTAAACAAAACTATATTTTATAATATATCGACATGTCGGAGCGTGGTCGCTGAAGCCTATACAGATGTAGAAATCTTAGTTTTAAGAATTACTTGTTTTTGTTAAGTGTTGGTTGTTTCGGAGAAAATAACATCGTAAATCTTAACTTTGTGACCCAACAATCTGTTTCTAGTTATAATCTTAATTACTGTAAAAAACTATGTAACGCAAGCATGGGTCGTGGCGCCCGTGGTCATAAATTTAGAATGTTTATGGCCCTTTCTTGAAAACGATAGTTTTGTCAATTGGTGTGTAGGCCATTTAGGAGAAATGGCACTTATTGTTTGTAACGAAGGTTCATTTTTGTGTATCAAGCCCGTACGCGGGGTGAGGGGAGGATACTTGTCTAAAACCAATGGCCGATGTGGCATGGGCAGAGCATTGGGAACAGCTAAGCGAGTCGGTTGCTGATTGTGAATATTGTTTTGAGGTATCGGTGTGTCCCCAACAACCCCGCGAACTCGCTTCCGTTATAATCACTCCAAGTGCCTTTCTGTGTAGTTACCTTCTTAATTGTATTGTATTGACTCTAAAGTAACGATAACACCTTTCGCATCACTTGTGTGTATTCCTTCGCCTACTTACTGTATCCTGACACATAAGATGAACCGAGATGACCCGGAGTAAGCAGCGTGGTACCAAGTCTACCCCTTTTACGACAGACATAATATATATCATAATCTATTTAAGAATTATTACAATCTTCTCTGTCTGCAATTATCCGGTGACAGATACATATATTAATTTAGTGTGCGTTTTGCATTTAGCATCTAGCCATAGGTATCGATGATTCAACAAGCGCGGGGCGTATCCAAAATCGTTATTACTGCCGATACAGCAGTACCATTGTATCATTGATATTTATAACTGTCACGTTTATAGTTTTCTTTCCGTATTAGATGTTTGAATGCTTGATAAGGAGTCTTTATCTTATCATTTCTTATGCCACGCGGAAAGTAATGTAACGTTATAAAACTTCAAGATTAGTACTAAATAATGAGTTCAGTGTCAGGTCGGTGTTCAGCGGCTCTAAAAAGGCCAGGCTCTAAATCAGCCAGCACATCAAGCTACCCGAAACTGGCAAATTTGCCCAATCAACCTTGAACCTAATGCTTTTGTGATAAAGATGAAAATTAAATTTGACAGATTGTTGTATATTATGTTCCCAATATGATTCTACTACTGCCAGGGTTGCGGGATTTATTCGAAAGAGTCACCGCGGCCCTGGAACGCAAAGGGTATTAGGAGGAACACGGATGGGTTTTAGTCAGTAAGAGTCTGACACTCCCTTCTACTTCACCCAGAGCGGGAGGAGTCATTTGATGATTTCCCATCTTTAAAAAAAAAATGATTCTACTAAAACCTACAAATCAATCTGGCTAGCTTTTGCTCAATTATATTGGGGTCGGCTTCCAATCTGACCGTATGCAGCTGAATACCAGTATTTTACATGGAGCAACTGCCTATTATTATTATTTATTTATTATATACTTTATTGTACACCTCATAACAAGCACAGGAAAATCGCTTATAAAAACTAGTGTACAATGGGCAATGGGCTAGTGGGCAATGGGCGGTGGGTGGCCTATCTGACTTCTTTCGATTTTCTGGTTTCTGACTACCCCCTAATGACTGTCAAAGATGTTCAAATGACCGCCGGACCAAAGGTACTTAGCGTACTTTCCGAGGCACGTAGCAAACTCAGTATGTTATGGATGGTCCCAACAACAGAACGTCCTCGGCATGCGTAGCTTAACCTCGAAGTTCGACCCGTGTATTTGTTACTAGTGGACGTCACGCGGTTTCACCCGCGTAGTTCCCGTTCCCGTGGGAGTACGGGGATAATATATAGCCTATGTTACTCCCTGATAATGTAGCTATTCAATGCTAAAAGAATTTTTCAAATCGGTCCAGTAGTTTCGGAGCCTATTCAATTCAAACAAATCTTTCCTCTTTATAATATTAGTGTAGACTAGTGGACGTCACGCGGTTTCACCCGCGTAGTTCCCGTTCCCGTGGGAGTACGGGGATAATATATAGCCTATGTTACTCCCTGATAATGTAGCTATTCAATGCTAAAAGAATTTTTCAAATCGGTCCAGTAGTTTCGGAGCCTATTCAATTCAAACAAATCTTTCCTCTTTATAATATTAGTGTAGACTAGTGGACGTCACGCGGTTTCACCCGCGTAGTTCCCGTTCCCGTGGGAGTACGGGGATAATATATAGCCTATGTTACTCCCTGATAATGTAGCTATTCAATGCTAAAAGAATTTTTCAAATCGGTCCAGTAGTTTCGGAGCCTATTCAATTCAAACAAACAAATCTTTCTTCTTTATAATATTAGTGTAGACTATTCACAAAAACTTACAAGAAGGACCCAGAGAGTTACTTAAAAAAATAATTTGCTTTTTTAGTTACAAACCGTACATTATTTTCAATAGCAGAACAAAAAAAAACCGGTCAAGTGCGAGTCCGACTCGCGCAAGAAGGGTTCCGTACCATAAAACTTCATTTTTGTTATTTATTCTTATAGCGGCAATTATAGAAATACCCAATCTGTTAAATTTTCAACTGTCTACCTATTACGGTTCTTGAGATGCAGCCCGCTGACAGACAACGGACGGATCTTAAATATTACCGCGCACTTCTGATACACAGTGTAGCACGTAGGTATCCAATATACCCCAACCCAAATGATGTATGCAAGGACAGTATTGAAGTGAATGATGACCGTCACCCAAATTCTCTGAGCACTGACCTGACAAGAATGACCTCTAATTCGATAAAAACAGTCTGTTTATAATGTATCGCATCATTGACTATCTATAACTTCGATATTTTGGCAAGAAACGAGAAGTCATACCGTCATCTACTTTAGTTTTACCGAGAAACATGAATGCAGATGCCAATTTTCTTATTCAAGAAAACTGTTTTGTCTTTTTTTTTATTATAATTATTAAATTAAAAAGATAAGTATTATATTTTAGAATTTTGCATTTGGACTATCGCCATTAACCATTTTTTTCAGACCTTCCAAAAGTTTGACTATCTTCTATCCTTGTCACGCAAAACGTCGTTAGTACTGGAAGGCGCAAATTCACTATGACTTGCGAGTGACGTCACATGCAATAAGTACTATCTCTGTTTATCATAGACTAGTGGACGTCACGCGGTTTCACCCGCGTAGTTCCCGTTCCCGTGGGAATACGGGGATAATATATAGCCTATGTTCCTATGTCCCTGATAATGTAGCTATGTAATGCTAAAAGAATTTTTCAAATCGGTCCAGTAGTTTCGGAGCCTATTCAATTCAAACAAACAAACAAACATACAAACAAACAAACAAACAAATCTTTCCTCTTTATAATATTAGTGTAGACGAAATTCGAAAATAACATAAGCCTTCCTTCTCCAAGGCCTAATCTATATCTGTGCCAAATTTCATCGAAATCTGTTAAGCCGTTAAGACGTAACGAGGTAATACATAGATACGAGTTACTTTCCAATTTATAATAATAGTATGGAAAAACTAATTCTCAAAAACCAGTAATTTATTGAGTTTTTTTAAACATTTTTTTATTGCGTCATCATTTTTAGGGTTCGATACCACAAAAGGTTAAAAAGGAACCCTTATGCCTTGATCATACGTACCGAGTAAACCGGGGAGACAGTGCTCTCGGCCGAGTACTCGGTACGTGTAAACACAACGCCGAGTGCGCTCGGCCTACCACTTATCTCTATAACTCGCTTACATCACTGTCTCGGCCGAGCAACATTTTACTGTCTCGCCCTTTTACTCGGTACGTGTGATCAAGGCATTACAAGATCACTCTCTTGTCCGTCTGTCTATCCGTGTATTTTCTCAGGAACGGGTGGACCTATTTTAGTGCAAATGTAGTTCAAAATCCAGTTAAATCCCTATAAGCAATAAAAGTACACTGAACTATCAAATGCATATATACAGCGTTCAAAAAAGGGATGGGCAGCGTGCTATGCTTCAATGCCCCACCCTGCCTATCGCAGTACACTTACGTTCTCAAGTACCTAATAAATATAATTAACATATTATTCATAAGTATCACGATACAAGCCACAATGCTAAACAAATATACAAGTACCTACGTATGTGACCACAGAACCTTATCACTCAAATACCTAAATTTATGGAATAACATCATGTATGTCCAACATCTAAATACGGGTTTTTATATCATGCGAGGTCATGACACAGAGGTCGGAGGTGATTACTCATCCGGTGATACGTGTCCTAATATGTGCATGGTTTTTTGATAAGCCGAATTTTTATAAAAAATGAAAAACACTACAAAGTAAAAAGTAACTTTAATTTTGGAAGTCAGTGTCAAAAAATGAAGAGACGACACCATAAACAACACCATACTTAGTAGTGTTTTTGTTTTTTTTTTTTGGAAATCGGTCGTTTTTTTTTTTACTTTTTAGTGCTGATACCGCCCAAAAACGTAAACTTAATAGTAAGCAAATACTGTGACAAGGAAACCAAGTAAGCAAAAATGCTCGTAAAATAAAAAGCAAGTATACCGCATCGAACTAAAAAGGAATCACAGAAATCGGATCAGGAACCTTGGAGTAATCGGAGTACATACTTAAAAAAATACCCACCGAATTGAGAACCTCCTCCTTTTTTAGAAGTCGGTTAAAAACCCGTTGGCTATTTGCCTGGCCCGGGAATCGAACCCAGGACCATTCAACAATAGCGCTTATGATCACTGGTACAGCGAGGCAGTATCATTAAAAATATCATCGGTGAGCATTTATCTATGGATTTAAATAAAAGACAAGTAACTACTAGGTTTGTTTTAGAGTAATAAGGGCAAAAACGAACAGCAGAGTGAGTCATTTGTTTTTCTGCTACTCTAAAAGCGAAGTTTAATTTGCCTAAAAGGTTCCGAAATATCGCTACAATATAACTTAGATGCTAGGACAGATTACAGTGAAGTCTAAATGGTGCCTTTAGAGACCATAATTTTCGAATAACTTAATTACACAAAACGTTAAAGTAAGGTCTTTCTATAAGGCTTGAATAAATCGAAAAGGTAAAATTGTTTATTTGCTAGTTTTTACGGTTCCGAACAAAAAACGAAACCCTTATAGGATCACTCGGGTGTCTGTCTGTCTGTCCGTCCGTCTGTCACAGCCAGTTTTCTCCGGATCCACTGGACCGATTCTGTTGGAATTTGGTACACAAATGGACTTCTGTGACCCAAACACGGACGCGTTACGTAAATGATTAAATTTTTAATAAGGGGGTCACTTTTGGGGGTCAAACTAGAAAATTTAAAAATAAAGTTTTTTGTACAATATCGTGTGACATAATTATCAAATGAGCATTCTTGAAACATCATCATCTGCCTAGCATTTTGCCAACTATTTTGGGTTCGGATTCCAGTCAAACCGGATTCAGCTGAATACCAGTATTTTACGTGAAGCGGCTGCCTATCAGACCTACACCACCCATTAACTGGGTAAGACGGTACCTCTTGGCCAGACTGGTATCAGATTTTCTGGCTTCTGACTATCCGTCAAAACTGTCAAAGATCTACAAATGACAGCCGGGACCAACAGCTTAACGTGCTTTCCGAGTCACGGAGGAAACTCGGTATGTGAAGATGCTCACCCATCCACAGAACAACCTCGGCAAGCGTTGCTTAACCTTGAAAATCGACCTGTATGGCTGTTATTATTTAGCCACGAGATTGGAGTAATCTTGAAAGAAACTTAAATAAACCCTTTGCGTTCCAGGGCCGCGGTGACACTCTTTCGTAAAAATTCCGCAACAATGGCGTACATCAAGGCTAGTATGTTTGTAAAATAATCTTTGGAAGTACTGACGCGATTAGGATAAGTCTTGCACTAAAATAATGCTACACTATTTTAGACATTGACTTCTTGTCATTACGGAAAAATACACGATTCCTCTAGAATGACCACGGCATTAAAACCGCGAGAAAAATTCTCCATGACGTCAAAGAAACATGTCGAACTAAGAAAAATTATCATGATTTATATTAAAACTTTCAGACGGACAGATTCTTTTATTTTGAAATTTCTCTGGGCCTTTCCGATGACTCGGTGTTCTTGCGAAGCTTCAGACTGACTCACATTTTATCTTAGTACTTTTTCTTTCCTTACATCTTTCGCCCACGATTTCGTACGCGCATAATCCGCTTTTCCCGTTCCCGTAGAAATTTAGGAAAATCCCCTTTTAGTGCTACACTCCCCAAGGAACCTACAAATTTCAGCTTTCTACAGTAGCTTCGGCTGTGCGTTGTATGTCAGTCACTCAATCAGTCATTCAGTGAAGGTAGAATTTTATATTCATTGATTGATTGACATTATTATGAAACGAAATTTATTTAGTACTAACAAAAAAAATAATTTGTAGCTTTAGTTATTTTTATCAAACTGAAACAACACTTAAAATTATACCTAGATTGGCAATACAAGTAATTTGTAAAAAGGTTTTCTGATCTGACAATGTTATATTATCTTAGCTAGATAATATAACATTGTCAGATCAGAATAAAGGTATAGAAACTATATGTACGATGCACATAATATTTATTAAAGAAAATAGAAAGTGTTATTTATTATACTACTATCATAAAAAGCTTTTATTGCGTTATAAAAAGTAAGCTTCAAATTGACTATTTATTTTTAAACAATGACTTTTTAAATAGACCATTAAAAATAAATATATTTTGCATTAAAATAAATAAATATAATATTGCACATTTATTTGCGAATCTCATGCAAGACTTATAACAAGTTTTGTTGATAAAATACACATTAAGGCTTGTATTCATGCCAATGACCTTGTGCATGTAAACGGAGCCAACTGCCCCTCTACGCGCCACTCCGCTACCCACATTTTTTTAAAAGTAACAAAACCAAATCATTTTCGTTTGTATTGCAAAGCAATAAATAAATATTTTTTATACTCTTTTGATAAAAAATTAAGGAATAAACCCATTAAGAATTATATCATGTAGAACTAACTATGCTAACTACTACAGCCTTAAAATGGTCAACTTGCGCAAAAACACGAAAATCGTTAAGTGTGGCTCTGCATTATGACAGATGACGTCACGGCCCCGTAAGTCAGACTTGCGTTACGTAAGAGTGCGCAACTGCTAAGTGACCTCATAAACTAGTTCGAGATTGAACACTAAACAGAGAGCTACAGAAGGTCTACTAGAGATTCACTAGAACTTGATCTAGCTTTTGGAATTTGCCTTACGATTTCTACCAAAACAACAGACGGCACAATTTTTTAGTCATAATAATCCTACTAAGATCGAAGTACTAGCCCGAAGGATCGCCAAACTAAAGTGGCAGTGGGCAGGGCACATTGCTCGCAGAACAGATGGTCGATGGGGCCGAAAAGTTCTGGAGTGGCGACCGCGTACCGGAAGACGTAACGTTGGAAGGACTCCCACAAGGTGGACCGATGACCTGGTGTAGGTCGCGAGTAGCCGATGGATGCGAGACGCCCGGTCGTTGTAGCGACGCTTGGGAGAGGTCTATGTCCAGCAGTGGACGTCTTTCGCTAATCAATTTCGATCCTACGCTAAATCAATTTCATCTGATACAAATTGGAGTCACACAGCATGACTCAATTATTTTCTAGTCATAAAACTTCTGTTTGATGACCTGGTGAAGGTCGCGGGTATCCGATGGATGCGAGACGCGCAGGACCGGTCGCTGTGGCGACGTTTGGGGGAGGCCTATGTCCAGCTGTGGACGTTTCGGCTGATATGATGATGATTAAGACTTCTGAGAGTAAGCTGCGTTTCCACCAAATATGTGTAGGTATGTAAAGAACCAATCGCTTCATTTAGCACGTTCAACGCAGCGATTCTATTGGTTCATAATCATAACACACTGTACACCCTCGCTACGCATCCTCGTACTTCTCTGGTGGAAACGCACCCTAATTCTCGTATTTTTAAGGAGAATTGGAGTAGCAGTCGCTAACTATTAAAGTACCTCTTAAATTCCTACACTTTAACAAGTGTTTAATTGTAGTCCAGATGATATTCCCTTCAGAGGTTACGCTAACGCGATCGAGAACGTTAAAATATGCGCACTAAGGCCACTGATTTAGGTACATCGTTTGATACAACCAAGTTGTACACGGAGTAACATCTAAGCGAATGTACGAATGTAAACATAGACACGCTTTATCTGATAAACTGATAACAGTGATTGTGATATTATGCTATTTGATGTGTAGTTGTACCTCCTTGGGTTGTTGCACTTAGCTTCCCTACAGCATGATTGAGACATCAAACACTTTCTGTGGCCTTAGTGCGATTTTTTTATTATTTCGACCGCGTTGGCGTGAGCGTCTATTTGTATAGAAACTGAGTAAGCGCCTTCTGGTGTCAATAACGGAAAACTTTTTTTTTCCATACTATTTGACACAAGCGAACGTTTACGCTAACCCAATCTAAATGTCAACAACTTACGCTCAAGTTCAGAATAGCTAATATTTTTCAAGCAATCAATATCCGATTATACAAAAATTCTTCTGTTACTGACTGACTGAGTGACTGACAGAAAACGCACAGCCGTAACTACTGGTCGTAGAATATGCCTGACCTGATAGTTCTGAAAATAGGTCGAAAGATATTTTTTTTGACTATTTATTTTATTTTATATGACAAAACAACCTTTGCCCGGGCGGCTAGTAATATAAAAAAAATACTTCCGTTACTGGAGACTGAGTGACAGACAGACAACGCACAGCCGAAACTACCGGTCGGTCGTAGAAAGCTGAAATTTGGCATGTAGGATTCTTGGGTAGTGTAGGGAAGCACTAAGAGAGCATTTACCGAAATTCCTACGGGAACGGGCAAATACGGGATTTGCGCGTACGAAGTCGCGGGCCAAAACTAGTTATAAATACAAGTTTTTATTATCTGTGGCGTGATAATTATTTATAATAACGCATTAATATAAAAGAAGACTATGCCATGTTAAAAGTATGTCAAGTCAAGTAATATACAAGTTTTAAAACACCGCATAAAAACCTTGTAGATTCAGTATATGCGGTAGAAATATACTACCAGCATTAATTGAACGCCTGTATTAAATATTATGTACGGTATACCGATCTTTGTTTGCATTAACCGTAACTTAGTAACAGTAGGTATGCAATAATTATTTTTTATTACTTGACGAGACATATTTCACGAGTTTCCTGTTTATTTCATTTTTCTAATGGAGAAGGAAGGAAGGAAAAATATGGTTGGTTAAAGTTGAATTTCTGAATGGTTAACGATGAAATTGTTGGAAATATTTTATTATTATTTTATAATATACTTATCCTTATTCTTCTTTTTTTATTTCTTTATTTATTTATTATTATTTTTCCTCGTCCGAGTGACCCATCCTACAGGAACCGTTCAGTTTCAATAGTAGTGAGATTTTTTTGGCGCCAGATAACCTTGCAATAAAGTAAATTGAATTTTTGCCTAATATCCCTTCGATTTGACAGCCATGCGATGACGCGAACGAAGTCGCGGGCACCGCCAGTCAGAAAACACGTTTCCTGAGACAACGGAAGCCGAAGGAAATAAAGAAATAGCATTTTTTAATATGATATGATTCCTACATACTGACAATAATAATGTAAATAAACATATAGTATTATGGAATAAAACGATGCGCGAAAACAAAACAATTTGGATAAGGCGAAGATGATGAAATTCTTCGAAATTAAATTGGGAAACTACTGACGTATTTATGTTTTCCTTATTATGTATAAATAAACATGTATAATTCATTAGACACTAACATCATCAAATTCTGCTTTATATACCTAAATCCTTACTATATATCCTTATCCTTACTAATATTATAAATGCGAAAGTAACTCTGTCTGTCTGTCTCGCTTTCACGCCAAAACTACTGTAACGATTTAAATGAATTTTGGTACAGAGTTAGTCTATAGCCTGAGAAAGGACATAGGCTACTTTTTATCCCGGGATTATGTTCCCTAGGGATCACGCGGGCGAAGCCGCTGGCAGAAGCTAGTACTAGATATTTTAGTGTATAGAAGAAAATCTAGCTTGAAATATTCTCGACTAGGAATTAAGTTACTTAATTTTTTATTTCCTTTAATGAATTTCCTTATTTGTGAGTCAGATAGCCTTCACATGTTTTTGTGAATTTTTCTGTACCTATCAACGGACATTTTTACTTTAAAAATTGCGAATCATTGTGTAAGTTAACATCTGTGCTATAATTCAATTTTAAGTGAATGTGTAATTATGTATGTATTATTAACAACCGGTTTCTGAATGACTAATCAAGACTAAGTTACTTCAAATTTTCCCAATCAATCTTGAACCCAATGCTTTAGCGATAAAGATGATATTGAAAGGGGTTCGAACTTTTTTCTATGGGAGTTGGCATTTACCTCAAAATATCTCGCAAACGTGACACTTTAAGCCACCATATTCCGAACATTTTTTAGGGTCCGGAAAAAAAAGGAACCCTTATAGGATCACTCGGGTGTGTCTGTCTGTCCGTCTGTCACAGTCAGTTTTCTCCGGATCCACTGGACCGATTCTGTTCAAATTTGGTACTCATATGGACTTTGACCCAAACACGGATGCGTTACGTAAATTATTAAATTTTTAGTATGGGGGTCACTTTTGGGGGTCAAATTAGAAAATTAAAAAAAAAAGTTTTTTGAACAATATCGTGTGACATATCAAATGAAAGGGCTTACTGTAAGGGTTTTAATTATATTTTTTCATAATTTTAAATGGTTTTGAAGTTATTCAAGAAATAAGACGAAAAATTACCATTCCCCCCTTGTCTCCGAAACTACTGAGCCTAAAATATTGAAAAAAAAAATGGAGATAATAGATCTTTATCTAAAGATTACAGGAAAACCTATTAGAAGTCTGTAGTGTTAAAATAACATGTTAAAAAAAAATTCGTTCGGGACCCTTTGCACGCGAGTCCGACTCGCACTTAGCCAGTTTTTTGTTTGTTGAAGTGTCCTCTACCCATACATGCATGTTAGATCGTGGCTTGCAACTTTGAAAAATAATAAAAATGGCGGGGGTGCTATGTTTGGTGGTTCTATTTGACAGATCAGTCAATTAAATATGTTATGCTTCACATAACTTTGTAACTAGGTTCGTGGCTTAGCTCGCGTTAATACAGATTTTCGCCAATAACCGTCTCAAGGTGCAATATATCTCTATACCGAAATTCATCAAAATCTGTTCAGCTATTTAGGCGTGAAATTGTAACAAACTCACTTTCGCGTTTATAATATATTAGTTCTGTCTTTCGGAAACCAGCTTTATCTTCAAAGTCCCGCTTACCTTAAGAACAACAATGGAATCAGCCATTTCGGACGCCATCTCGTCTAGTTTGGGCCCGATCATCTTGCAGGGTCCGCACCAAGTGGCCATGAAGTCGATGACGACCAGCTTCTCGCCAGCCTCGGTCAGCCTGTTCTTCAGGTCATCGGAGTCCTTGATGTGGATCGACATTATAGCTGGAAAAAAAAAAAAAATGTTTAGCAATCAAAATGGTGCTTCGAGCCGGATACCTACGAAGATTTTTTGTTAAAATACACACGTTTACTGAAACGATATAATATTACCACGATATAATATAACCACATATTTTTTTAAAGGGAATTAACTTTATCTTTTTGGAAAAAAGTACAGAATTATGCCAAAAATACATTGCTTATAAACAAGTATAAAAACAGTACCTACTTTAAATTTCAATAAAATATTTCCTATATTTATTTATTATATACTTTATTTTAAACCTCATAAAAAGCTCTGGAAAAACTTTTATAAATAAAAACAAGTATAAAGTGGGAGGTCTTATTGCACAGGCCAATCTCTTACAACCTTTGGATGGACTGAACGAAAGAAGTTTACTAACTTGGCTACATAAAATTGACAAATTAACTAAGCATTTTTCACGTACTGGAAGTTTAGAACTTAGCAAAAGCGTTAGCATAATCAGCCCACTGTTGGGACACCGGTCTCCACTCGAATAAAAGGACTGGGCAATAATTCACCTCGGGGGCCCAGTGCGGTTTGGTGGATGCCACATATATTTTTGGCCCTAATCTAGGAAATGCCGTTTTGGGTTGCCTGGTTGCCTCTCAATCTTTTCCTTAATCGTTTTGAGAGCCAAAAAGATAAGATAGATAAAAGATCTAAATTGAAAGTCAATTTCTTGATAGGTGAGGTATTGGTACTACTATACAAATAAGTTCTTTACAAGCTTCACAATTGGCAAAGGCATTAATTTCCAAGTCCTAATAGTTAATAAGTTATTGACCTCTTTGATAGCAGCCATGAACACCATTATATGTATATGCCAAGTCAAATTAAAATATTCATTATAATTTTACAAGACTACAATAATAATATTTCGGGGTATAATTTAACATAAAATATGCGACGAACGATAGATTCACCTTGGTTTGCCTCCACGGGCAAATAACGTGTTTAAAATTCAAACACCAGCTTAATGATACTATAACAATACGTACGTGTCAAAAACTATACACAATATTAACGTTTTAAACTTAAACACATTGTTTCACTTTACTCACCGTTAGTTATTTTAACTCTTACAAAATAGTATCACAGTTCAAATCAGACAAGGCACTAAAATATTATGCCTTTTTTATTCACACACGTCCTCACTCAATCGCATTCGAATGAATACTGAGTACCATAGACTGTAGCTAAGTTAATATACGGCAATATTTTGGCGCGTTAATTGATCATAGTGCTGTTTCATTCGCGGTGAAATCGCGTGCAAAACGTATCGCTATCCCTTTCCTTCTTGAAAAAACTATCGTAATTGTGACAAGGACAGTGATACTGCGTCACGCGAAATAAATCTATCTGTCATTATGTATAGACTCAATTCTATTGAATACGAACTACAAGTTCTTGTCGGCTTGCCGTCTCGATCCAATGACGTAATTTTGTTTTTTATTACTGAGTCATCGTGAACCGGCCTTCGGGAAGTTGGTCTGTCATGATTGTTTTGAGAAAATATTGCGACAGAATATTCTAGTAATGAGTCGCTTCCCTATTCTCCTGAAAGCGTAGAAATATATTCGGGGATACGTGTAATGCTGTTAATTTCTATTTGGTTTTACCTGCTTACTCATCATACTAGTTCAAAATTTCGGACCGAAGAAATTGAATGACTTCACTACCCTTGCAGTTTACATTCTCAACCTTTTGTAAATACCTTCAAAAAAAGTTATTCCTATTTCGGGATGAGACAATAAAAACAAGCAAAATTTTTTCGAGCTCACTTCGCTGGAATAATCCTATATTCCCGTTTTTCAGCATAAGGCAAATAAAACCGAACCATTTCGAAGCAGGGAACAAAATTGTTTGAGCTGGCTTGACTCGCTCTTGCATCTTATGCCGGATCCACTCGCTTGGCACTTGCCGCAAACTTCAAACCTCCACAAAAGGTTTGGTCCTATTTAGGGTACAAATACTGCTATACACACGCTTGTGCGAGCGCTAAGCTAGTAAGTTCTGGACAGGCAAGCCTGACGGATATCGAGCTAGTCGAATATTCCCAGTGCCCCTACATGGATTGGCACCAGGTGTCAATCGGGAATGAAATTCCCAGTTACCACCGGGTGGCGACTGGGAAGTTATTGCCCCCACTTCAATTCGCTGTACACTGCGGTGGGTTTCACAGAAAATACACTTTGTAGTGTCGCTATAACAACAAATAATAAACTCGCCAAGTGCGAGTCGGACTCGCGTGTAAAGGGTTTCGAACCGATTTCATTTTTTGTAACATGTTTTTTTTAACACTATAGACTTCTTATATGTAGGTTTTCCTGTAATCTGTAGGTAAAGAACTGTTGTTCCAAGATTTTAGGCTCAGTAGTTTCGGAGATAAGGTCTGATAATGTTCATTTTAGGTCTAAATTCTTGTTGTGTATGTGTTCTAGATTTCAACGGAGTCGGTCCAGTAGATCTGGAGAAAACTGGCAGTGACAGACGGATAGACAGACACCCGATTCATCCTATAAGGGGGTTCCGTTTCCGTTTTCAGATGTTCGGACACTAAAAAATAAAATAAATTAAAAATTAAAGAGGGCTGCTGCCATACAAGAAACGTATTTTCGGTTTATGGAAAGGAAACCTACGTGTGAGACTCCGACTCGCACTTGGCGGGTTTATTTTTTTTCCACTTACCACCAGTTTTTGACCTGTCCAACTTTTGAAAATGCTCTAAAATGAAACTTTCCAGGTTAGATTTTTGTTCAGCAAAACCATTATCTTTACTGCGGCCGCGTTCGACATTAAAAAAAACCGGTCAAGAGCGAGTCGGAGTCTCACACGAAGGTTTTAACACTGCGGTGTATATTGCAGTCTTAGATCAGCAACATCTCTTGCCCGCTAGTGGAACTAATGTAATGTTTGTTGATGATTTCTGAAAAAAATGCGCATTTTACAGAAATCGTTTTATTTTTCCTGTAATCTTTACGTAAACTTCTATCACATAGAATTTTTTCAGATTTTTCTGCATGCAAACTTCAGAGATAAGGTGGGGTAATGGTCAAAATCTCAACATTTTTCGTCATAAGTCGAAAACCATGCGGCCTAAAAAGAAATAAAAACATGTTTGAGAATGTGTAAACAGCCTTCTTTTATAGATACCCACATGCCCTAGTCGCCCCACTGAATTTTTCATAATCCCTTTCAGTCGCTGTTGCAAGAAAAATATATATAATAATATATTTATGTCTTTCTTATTTACAAAATAGTTGAACAAACATCATCTAAAACTATTCGAAATCTCAAGTTCATAGCATTAGTAGTCTGTCTGTCTGTCTGTCAGCTGGATGTCTCTCCGGCTGTGACAGACAGACAGACTCAGTCACACCATAAGGGTTCCTTTTTACCATTTTGGTACGGAACCCTAAAAACGTAATTTTTAACCTACACTAATATTATAAAGAGGAAAGATTTGTTTGTTTGAATTGCATAGGCTCCGAAACTACTGGACCGATTTGAAAAATTCTTTCACCATTACAATCCTACATTATCCCTGATGAACATAAGCTATAGAATATTTTCAAAAAGTTAGGGATCCGTATGAAAACTTCGATAATCTAACCCAAGTTGTAAAAAAAATCCTTATTATCGCATTCGCTTGCGCAAATAATAGAGCAAAGTGATATACTACAGTTTTATAGAGGACATTTTAATATCCACAAAAAAGTTCGCAAGGGTATATCTAACTACTAGCTGACCCGCGCAACTTCGTCTGCGTCACAATTTTCATTACTGCTCCGCTCCTATTGGTCTTAGCGTGATGATATATAGCCTATAGCCTTCCTCAATATATGGGCTATGTAACACAGAAATAATTTTTCAAATCGGACCAGTAGTTCCTGAGATTAGCGCGTTCAAGCAAACAAACAAACAAACGAACTAACTCTTCAGTTTTATAATTATATTAGTATAGATTATGGTTAAGTCTCAATGACCGCTTTTTGATCAAACTATTCAATCAAAACCCGGGTGGAATGGAATAGTGGTGATTTTGGCCATGATATTTCTAAATGCTTCGCTTCCCTATTTTCTTAATATTTATTATAGCACAGAAAATCGGAAATATATCCAGGGCAACGGTTATAAGCAGAAAAAATCCAACAGGTTTTTATCAGTTCTGAATTCGTTCCTGTTTTCACTGAAAAATGTAGTCTAGATTTGATTTTGCAACAGTACTTGAACGTTAAATGTCTACGTAAAATGACATAAACTCTTCATGAAGCCCGAAATAAAAGAGTACTGAATTCGCCGCTAGAAGCGCTAGTGCAGCGTGAGGTTTTAAATGTCAAATTTCACTGAAGGTTGGCTATTGACGCGAGTTTATTTGTTTTGATTTTTAGTTTTATTTTTTATTTTCCTCCTAAGTTTGTTCACATGCGCGTGATAACAACTTTAATGCCATGATTAAGAACCTTACTCGACAGTGGCGCCAACTGGTGAGTACAAAAACGGTAACCCTCATTTTTCAAAGAAAGAAAGAAAGAAAACTAGTTTATTTGGCACACACAGATACACACAATGTAGGTACAAAGAAAAAGAAACTTAATTCTAAAACAATTGCATCGTGTGCCCCGCGGCTGCGCCAAATAGGTCCAGTTCAGCAAAATGCCAGACAACTAGGAGTTGCCTGACGCTGGTTTTCAACTGAACCATGCGTTGAAGTGTACGTATGTGAATCAGTTTTTACGGTGTTACAATTTACAGGTAAATAGATATGTAAGTAAACTATATATATGTACAAAAATTTGGTGTCAAGAGATATTTTAAGTGATTTTCTTATCATCGATCCTGTATTATACTTTCTTATCAACGATCCCGTATTATACCGTAGCACAAAAAAAAATCATGTAAAACATTATTATGTCAACGTCCTATAAGCCAAAACTGGTAGTTTAGGCGCTTACTAGCAAAGTTATTTTCCAAATAACATTGCTTAATTTGGTAGGTAGAGCACAGATACCACATTTATGACGACTAGCTTCTGCCAGCGGCTTCGATCGCGTGGTGATCTGTGTACCAAATTTAATTCAAATCGGTTCAGTAGTTTTGGCGTGAAAGCGCGACAGACAGACAGACAGTTACTTTCGCATTTATAATATTAGTAAGGATAAAAAGGATTGCGTAATTTTGTAGGGGGAAGTTAGCACTGAAAACCACTTGACTGACCACGTGACTTGATATATTTACTCGTAATCCTTACTAATATTATAAATGCGAAAGTAACTCTGTCTGTCTGTCGCGCTTTCACGCCAAAACTACTGAACCGATTTAAATGAAATTTGGTACACAGATAGTCTAAAGGCTGAGAAAGGACATAGGCTACTTTTTATCCCGGGAGTATGTTCCCTAGGGACCACGCGGGCGAAGCCGCTGGCAGAAGCTAGTTCTACATACATGTGAGAACGATTTAAAAGACGCGCAGGATAAGAGCGTCCGGAAAGAAGGAACAATTCAAAGAAATAATTAAAATAAATCATGGCAGCTGAGAAATGGCTAGTCCCAACTGACGGCGCCCGTTCAAGAACATGACGCATGCGCTAGCACCATTCGGCTCAACTATTTTGAAGGGAGCCAACGCATACGCCACCATCAGCTAGACTTTTGAGTGAGCATGACACTCCAAACCCAGGGTACATTCAAGTCAAAAAATATATTCAAAACCAGACCACAATTATAAGCTTGTAAGATATTGTAATAGCAAAGATAATCTTCGTCTTTCGACATTCTGATAACAAAGAACAATGTGGTGACAATATCATGATTTGAATTAAGACAAAACCGGTTACCCCCAGCCATTAAAGCTCGAACAAACACAGGGTTCCTGTCTATGAAATGGAAGGAACAGTTATATCACCAGAAGAAGTTGGGAAACATTCCCAAGGTCCGGGAGCTTTTGCAGAAAAAGATGAGAACATATACATAAATGATACAAACAGGATATTTAAGGTCATGTAAGTTGATGAAGTTGAGGTGAGTTGAAGAGACATGTGACATTCACCAACCCGCATTGGGCCCGCGTGGTGGATTACGGCCCATTCCCTCTCCTAGAGAGGAGGCCTGAGTCCCAACAGTGGGAACATTATAGAAGGCCGACTATGCTATGCTATGCTAAGTTGATGAGGCAGGTCAAGGCAAGTGCGAGGGGCTCGAAAATTAGGACTAATGCAACATTCTGCATCAACAAGATGGAGGCTGAAATTGAAGAAGCTCCATCCAAGGTTTCGGGGTCTTCGCCAGGAGTCTAGGTGAGCCGCTTTGAAACCGCCGAGGTCCTAGACGATGTAATTTTATATCTGGTGGACAAGTTATACATACCATTAAAGACATCCAAGGAAATATAGATGCAACATGGCAGGTCTGACAGCGGCAGAGAAGAAGCGAAAAACAATGGAACTGCCGACTCGGACGAATGTTAAGTCCGGAGTGTTTTCAAAAATTGGCTTCACCGTTATACGAGGACACCATGAAATTCAAGCTGAATATGAATTTATGGAGCTGTGTTCATCATATATGGAAAATGAGCGTTAAGCTTATCTGAGGCGAATTCACGCCTTTTTCCAAAGTCTAATTGGGTTAAATTTGTTTTACGTCTGCTGTGACGATGCTATAAAAAGATATTGAAATAAATAAGCGGAATAATATATTTATTACGGTAATTTGTGCTAATGTTTAGAAGGAATTCGCTCTTGAAAGGTAACTGGTATAATGCAGTGCTTCGGACACGTTTTAAAATTATTTTCTTATTAGGTCAGGTTTTGGACGTATGACATCCAACTTTGGGGATGTTTTGTACTAAAACGACCAACATTGAAATCAATCAATATATGTATATAAAATTCTTCCGTTACTGACTGATTGAGTGAGTGATTGACAGACAACGAACAGCAGAGACTTCTGGCCGTAGAAAGCTGAGATTTGGCATGTAGGTTCCTTGGGGAGTGTAGGGAAGCACTAAGATAGGATTTAATCGCGTACGAAGTCGCGAGCAATAGCTAGTTTGTAACATAACACAGGTCAATGTATTTATAGAAATGTACCGATAAGTAAGCAAACCGCACACATGAAAGTACTGATTACTGCCAAAATGCACACATCAAACTGGGGGTAAATCCAAAACTTTTTTTAACATGTTATTTTAACACTATAGACTTCTTATAGGTTTTCCTGTAATCTATAGGTAAAGATCTATCTCCATTTTTTTTTTCAAAATTTTAGGCTCAGTGGTTTCGGAGATAAGGGGGGGAATGGTCATTTTTCGTCTAATTTCTTGAATAACTTCAAAACCTTTTATCATTATGTGTGTTTGGGTCACAGAAGTCCATATGTGTACAAAATTTCAACAGAATCGGTCCAGTGGATCCGTAGAAAACTGGCTGTGACAGACAGACGGACAGACAGACAGACACTCGAGTGATCCTATAAGGGTTCCGAGTTTTGTTCGGAACCCTAAAAATTACTCAGAAGTATAGTAAACAATTGGTACAGTTGCATCAATGAAATTAGCTGAGAACTTCAAAAACGCAATATAATCAAGAGTAGACCGTTTCAAACTTCATTGAATTTCCACTAAAACATGACAGTTTAAAAAAGCAGATCAGATAGCTGTCATTGTTGTGGTTCAGTAGATAATGATATTGCAACTTCATTGAAGGATGATTTAACTCGTATAGTTAGTAGTTAAAAGATAAAAGAATAATATGTCATCATCGTAAATATTGACAAAAATGAGATGGCTGATTTTGTGGTAAGTTAATTGTTCTTTAGGCTTTATGTCAAGACTTCAGGATTGATTGGACGTATCATGACGAGACATAGTACTGTTGGACATGCCAACTAAAAGCGTCGCCGTATCGACCAGTCCTGTGTTACACAACCAGCGGACTCAGCTGCAACCCTTACCTAAGGCTCTAGATAAGTATAAGAGGTGGCGAGGGCGATTGTCAAAACGTCAGCATATGTATGGGATTCCGTACGGTGAAGCAAAAGATTAATACCATCCCATCACTTCCCGTGGGTGTCGTAAGAGGCGACTAAGGGACTCACCAAAGAATGGGCAGCAGCGTTCTCTGTAAAACGCAACACCATAAACTACGATCGCCTGCCAAGCGTAGCGATTAAATGGCAATGGCAAACCCCACCTTTGGGGGAGGCATGTGCCCAGCAGTGGACGTCTTTCGGCTGTTATGATGCATGGGATTGACAAACGCTGTCCAATTAACACGTGATCAATACCTTATATTTTGGCGACAGTCACATTCACTGGTAGAATGGCGAATACAAAGGTCTAGCGCAGTCTCCCTTCAGAAAGGTGAAGTTACACTGTCGCCGACCGGAAAAGCCTGATGGGTGAAAGGGTCCTATCGGCTTTTCTCATGGGCTATCAGTTTGCATGAACCCTGCGCGTTTGGCTATTCATCGATTTGGGCAAAAATAAGATAAATGAAGAGGGCTTTATAATTTAACCCATAGTCGAAAGTCTTACTAATATTATAAATGCAAAAGTTTGTGAGGATGGATGGATGTTTGTTTGTTTGTTACTCTTTCACGTCAGAACACCTGAAAGGATCTTCATGAAATTTAGCACAGAGGTAGACTATAGTCTGGAATAACACATAGGCTACTCTTTATCCCGGGAATATGTTTCCTAGGGATCACGCGCGCGATGCCGCTGGCATAAGCTAGTTTAACATTTTTTAGGGTTCCGAAAAACAAAACGGAACCCATATAGGATCACTCGGGTGTCTTTCTGTCTGTCCGTCTGTCACAGCCACTTTTCTCCGGATCCACTGGATCGATTCTGTTGATATTTGGTACAAATATGGACTTTTGTGACAAAAACAAGGACGTGTTACGTAAATTATTAAATTTTTAGTATGGGTGTCACTTTTGGGGGTCAAACTAGAAAATTAAAAAAAAAATGTTTTTTGGAACAATATCGTGTGACATATCAAATGAAAGGGCTTACTGTGAGGGTTATAACTATATTTTTTTCATAATTTTAAAATAAATGGTTTTAAAGTTATTCAAGAAATTAGGCGAAAATAGTAGTTTCGGAGATAAGGGGGCTACTGAGCCTATAATTTGAAAAAAGAAAGAAAAAACTAAAGATTACAAGAAAACCTATAAGAAGTCTGTAGTGTTAAAATAACATGTTAAAAAAATGAAATTGGTTCGGAACCCTATGCACGCGAGTCCGACTCGCACTTGGCCAGTTTATTAGTTTGGGTGTAATGAACACTGCTAACGCGACGACGCTTGTGCATATTAGTTATCCGGGGAACCAAAATGGCATACGTTTAAAATTAGTTTACCTACAAAAACTTACTGCCGATTCATCACACGCAGATTTTGCTGACAAAATATTATTTGGTCCACGATGATGAATAAATGATTTGAATGAGAATGCAATTTTGTTTACATCCATATTTTTCCGCTAGGTCCGTTCTGATGACATGACGTGATGAGTATTATTGTGAGTCGACTAATTTCAAAGATGACTATAAGAAATAGGAAACTGGTAAAAATGTCTCATTTGTTAATAATGTCGGTTAACGGTGAAACAATACGTCGTAAGGAAAACAGCATGACCTGGCACTACGAATTCGACGACATGTGACATCCACCAACGTGCACAAAACTCGTGTCTCCACCCACCACGCGGGCCCAGAGCGTGTTGCCATGGTGGACATGTGACATCTAGTCACATGTCCTCTCCATAGACATTTTTTTTTATGGATGGGAAATCATCAAATGACTCCTCCCGCTCTAGGCGGAGCAGAAGGGAGTGTCAGACTCTTACTGACTAAAACCCATCCGTGTTCCTCCTAGTGCCCATTGCGTTCCAGGGCCGCGGTGACCCTTTCGAACAAATTCCGTAACCCTGGCAGGCACTGACCCTAGCGGGACCCGTCTACTATCCTCTCCATAGACCTACGCCCTCACTCTAACAGAAGGACAGTGGGAACGTTATAGGGTGTTGTTGATGTCGGCAAGAAGCAGAATCGTCTTTGATTGGAGACTGATAAGTGGAATGGATTGATCTTTGGTGTCTCATCGGATTGATGCGCACATAGAAGAAAGCAATTGAGGGAATCGTGACCAAGTTAAGCTACTATATTGCTGATCGGAGCTTGGATGGGTCACCATCCATCACATACCGAGAAACTCCTCCGTGCCATGGAAGGCACGTTAAATCAAATGTAATTTTGTAGATCTTTGACAGTCGTTACCAGCAGTCAAAAGCCTGAAAATCTTGCAATCGTTTTTATTAATGGGTAACATCGCTTTATCCAGCAACTGGCTAAAATACTGGTATACAATTGTATTCTATATCTTGTCTAGCTGATGGTTGGGAAAAGGCTAGCTTTACTAACTAAAACAGTTGCAGGTGACCGTGGAGGGAAGGCCGGTAAACTGGGTATTTTGCATCTTGAGCAGAGACCGCAAGTCGCCAAGAGGGGTCGTGTCCGTCTGTTGGATCGATGAAGACAAGCTAAAGATAAAAATGACAGTCGACTGGGAGGAAAAAAGAATCAAACTGTGGTTAAGTGCCTACAGCGTCCTTCAACTTGGGAGATGAGGGCAGGGTAACTTTCAACTCGACGTTAATTCTACGGCACCATACCTACGCCAAAAGCACTTCTAAACAGTAGCTTCATTTTTGGGTAGAGGTAAAACAGTCACACATAGAGACAATACCTAATTACAGATAACGGTACCGTTCATGGGAATTCCCTGACCTTTTGACCTTTATGTTTATAGTACGTAGTGACAAACGTTGACCCACAGCGGTCGTTCAAAGCTTGTGAAACGAGAGAAAATGACATCAGAACTATGGCGCCGCTCGCAAAATACCTTATCGATTTCGCCAAATATTTTATGTCATGCTGGCTTTTCGCCAACTACGTTCGAACTGCCAGTCTTGCTAGTGCCTGAATCATTTTTGCTACAAGACCTAATTCTGTACATCGACTGGACTATCTTAAATTAGGTGTTAAAACACGAGTCGGAAGAAAACGGGGCAAATTAGGACGTAAGTACCAAAACTGCGATGACGCTCGAGAATGCGGCCTCCTAACATTTTTTGTTTGTAGTTTGCCTAACAGTTTAACATGTTTAAACCGTCATAAATACAAATTTTCTTGTTTACTAGCCAAGCTGAAGGCAAACCGGTAGCCATAATTTTCCATTTTGACAGCTGAATAAGTCTGTAATGTCAAAAGGAAAACTGGCGCCATCATGCGCTTTGAGCGCCGCGAGCTTCTGTCAGCGGCTTCGCCCGCGTGGTCCCTAGGGAACATATTCCCGGGATAAAAAGTAGCCTATGTCCTTTCTCAGGCTCTAGACTATCTGTGTATCAAATTTCATTTAAATCGGTTCAGTAGTTTTGGCGTGAAAGCGAGACAGACAGACAGACAGAGTTACTTTCGCATTTATAATATTAGTAAGGAAGTAAGGATTGAGACCTAGGTACTCAATGCACAATTTACTATCACAGCATCACATAATAGGTAGATTGTACTACTAATAGCCGCAATACTACAACTATACAGAAGTACCGTAGTGCATTGAATTACTTGGATTAATAGTGAGATTCTGTATACTGCCATTAATTTAAACTGTACTAGTCCAGTCAAATTAGTGCTCGGAATTAGTCACCTCGGAGTGAGAGATAATAAACTGGAAAATCGTATAAATCTCCATTTTGTCGTTCTAAATGTTGTGTCAAAAGTCTCACAAAATCTCGTGTCTGCGTCGTAATTTATTGAAGGTCAAAGGTAACAATAATCAGTTTTTCGTGATTATCTCGGTTTCTATAGCTCCAATGATGTGAACACCTATGATCAAAATTGTAGAGCTTAAAATTAGCGACCATTTTAGGGTTCCGAACAAAACACGAAACCCTTATTGGATCACTCGGGTGTCTGTCTGTCTGTCTGTCACAGCCAGTTTTCTCCGGATCCACTGGACCGATTCTGTTGAAATTTGGTACACATATGGACTTCTGTGACCCAAACACGGACGCGTTACGTAAATCATTACATTTTTAGTATGGGGGTCAAACAAGAAAATTAAAAAAAAAAAGATTTATGAACAATATCGTGTGACATATTTTTTTTTTTTACAATTTATAGGCGCGCGTTTGACCACTATCTCACCTGATGGTAAGCGATGATGTGGTCGAAGATGGAGCACGCTTGCCTAGAAGTAACCTATTCACATAAATAACATATCAAATGAAAGGGCATACTGTAAGAGTTTTAAGTATATTTTTTCAATAATTTTAAAATTTTGGTTTTGAACGGTTTTGAAGTTATTCAAGAAATTAGACGAAAACTTTTTTGGAGTTTTTTCTTTGTTTTTTTTTTAACACTGACTTCCGAAATTAAGGTTATTTTATATTTTGTAGTGTTTTGTTAGGAAGTCGGTTATATTTTTTTATAAAAAGTTTTTATTTTTCACTTTTAAGTGGTGATAATATGGACGACGTCTTCTTATACGCAGAAATTGAAATAAGCAAATATGCTCATAAAATACAAAACCTACTGAACCAAACTGAATCAAATTTTTATGGGACCAAATATACCGCATCGAACTAAAAAAGAATCACAAAAATTGCATCAGAAACCTCGGAGTAATCGGTGTACATACATAAAAAATATACCCACCTAACTGAGAACCTCCTCCTTCTTTGGAAGTCGGTTAAAAATGACCATTTTAGGCGCAATATTTTCGGAGATAAGTGGGAGGGGCAACTTATCTCCGAAAATATTGCGCCTAAAATATTGAAAAAAATAAATAAAAAAAATTGAAGATTACAGAAAAACTTATAACTAGTCTACAATGTTAAAATAACACGTTAAAAAAATGAAATTCGTTCGGAATCCTTTGCACACGAGTCCCGATTCGCACTTGGCCAGTTTTCTTTTTTGTAATATTTTTTAATGCGGTCAACCGTTTTGAGATAGAGGGTGGAGCGGAGAGCGCGCATCGCTGAACCATACTGTAATATATGGTTAACCATGAATCCTGAATTATACCTTGTTTAAAATCAAGAAATACTTTTCAGGACCTTTCCAAGAACGAAACAATGAACCTTATTAAATCCTAACATGTCCTCTTCATAAGCGCTGCTAGATCTCAATTAAAACATGATCTAATCATTTTTCTACACGATACATTTCTCAAGAACTCACACAGTCATACTTGGTAGACTGTATATTACAAGTTTAGCACACTGCAATAAAATGTCAGCTTTATTGCACAAGCTTAAGGTATAAATTAGAATGATATAATCACCACAAGGACAAAAATAAACTGATTAGTGGTGCTAATATTCTCATAGTAGTTGTGTTTTCCTGCTGACAATTTATGAAATGATCAGAAGACCAATGAATGCTTCTATTTACAACTAGTTGACCCGCGCAACTAACGTCTGCTCCGCTCCTATTGGTCTTAGCGTGATGATATATTTTGAGCCATGCAAATACTCCAGGGTGGCAAAAATGATCAGAGACGGGGTAGGTACTCAAAGTTGCAGGCAGAGAGTTCCACTCCTTTGCTGTGCGCATTATAAGACGTTTGGAAAGGCTTAGTGCGAGTTGGTGGAATAGCAACAAGGTAGAGATGGTAAGATGCAGTGCGTCTGGATGTCCGATGGTAGAAGGGGACCACATTGCCCTAACGAAACGTGTCGAATTATATCGGGTTGCCTTAAACCGACTCCGCTCAATAAACTCTACCCGTTGGCTGGTATTTCACCACCAGTAGTACGTAGGGATGTCGCATGCGCGCTTGAAAAAAAGGACCAAGAATCCGATTCCCGACATCCTCTTTACGATCATACAATAGTCCCGGGTAGGCTTAAGAGCCGGAAGAGTTTTCTTCGTCGCACAGAGGCCATCCAAGACCGTCCACCTAATGCGAGAACTAGGCTGTGGGAAGAACATCATCCCCCACCACCTGACTACTTGCAGCCCCAGGAAAATCTGCCTCCAGGACGTGATCTGCAGTGGCCTATTTGGAAGGCACTGAACCGTTTGCGTACTCAGGTAGGCCGCTGGAGACACAATCTGGCGAAATGGGGATTCATGGACCCGTCGGATACTCAATGTGAGTGCGGTGCTCCTGTTCAGACCATGAGCCACACGTTGGAGTGCCCCAAGTGCCCATACACCTGTACTTTGGGGGATTTAATGAATGCCACCGACGCTGCAATTAACGTAGCCACCTACTGGGCCCAAAAAATCTAAGAAGTTAACCATCGACTCGAAAAGAAGAAGAAGGGGACCGGTGGGATGAGGTCGTGGAGTTCTTGGGCACACTCACCGAAGTACAATCTGTAGAAGACCGACAAGCAGGCAACCTTACGACGATGAGCCAAGCTATGCAGCTTGGCATCCACCAGTTTTACGTCACCGATGAGCCTCTTAGCTCTGCGTTCCACCGAGTCAAGCGCGACAAGCTGATACTTAGCTGAGCCATCCCAAAGGTGGCCACAATACTCCATGCAGGATCGGACTTGCGCTTTATATAAAGTTAAAAGCTGTCCAGGCCTGAAGTATCGCTTCACCCTATTTAGGATGCCCAGCTTTTTGGCCGCGGTTTGGGCTTTGTACTCGATGGTGGCGCCGAAGTTGAGACTGGATGTCAACTCCATGCCTAGGAGCTCGAGCCGATCAGTCACAGGAACAGATGCACCCCGAAAAGTAGGAGTTTAGTCAAAACGACTCCTTTTTGCGGTAAAAAGACACGCCTGAGTTTTGGTGGCGTTAAAAGTGACCACATTGTCATCACCCCACTGGGAGACAAGGCTTAAGTTCAAATTTGTCCGCTCTACCATGGCCTCTCTCAAGGAACGAACTTCATCCCCGCTGGTTGTTGCGCTGGACAAGTATCTCTCTGAAACCGTACTGTCATCTGCGTACCCAACAAGACCAAGCTGAAGTAGGTCATTGATGTGCAGCAGGAAAAGAGTTGCAGAGAGAACAGACCCCTGAGGAATTCCGGCATCAATAGCCATGAGGTCAGAGGAGCAGCCGTCAACGACTACTCGGATCGACCGTTCACTCAGGAAGTCTGATATCCAGCTGCAAAAACCAGCTGGGATGCCATAAGCAGGAAGCTTGCTGAATAGACCTGCGTGCCAAACCCTGTCGAAGGCCTTCGAGATGTCGAGCGACAGTGCTTCGCCGTGTCTCTCGATGGCCTCGCCCCAGCAGTGCGTGACATACACAAGAAGATCGCCAGTTGACCGTCACCGGCGAAAGCCATATTGACGGTCACTGAGGAGATCATTGTCTTCAAGGTAGGTCAGCAGCTTACTGTTAAGAACCCTTTCCATAACCTTGCATAGGATGGAGGTAATGGCGATCGGACGGTAATGTGCAGGGTCAGCACGGTCTCCCTTTTTGGGCACCGGTTGCACATTCGCAAGCTTCCATCCAGGATTTTTTATCCGAAATAAAGATATATTTTTATTATTATTATTAATATCGTGTGACATATCAAATGAAAGGGGGCTTACTGTGAGGGATTTAATTATATTTTTTTTCATTATTTTACAATAAGTAGTTAATCAAGAAATTAGACGAAAAAAGACCATTATCTCCGAAACTGCTGAGCCTAAAATTTTGAAAAAAAAAAATGGAGATAATAGATATTTATCTATAGTTAACAGGAAAACCTATAAGAAGTCTATAGTGTTAAAAACATGTTGAAAAAAAAAATTATTTTTGTTCGGAACCCTTTGCACGCGAGTCCGACTCGCACTTGTTTTAACTTACTTTAAAATCATGAGACTTCTTATAGATGTTCCTGTTATCTATAGGTAAAGACCTAATAGGGGGGAACGTTACGCGTCCGTGTTTGGATCACAAAAAGTTATATGTGCACCAAATTTCGACTGAATCGGTCCAGTAGATTCGGAGAAAATCGGCTGTGACAGACGGACAGACAACCGAGTGATCCTTTAAGGGTTTCGCTTTTCCATACAGAGGTTCGAAACCTAAAAACATTATTTTGTCTTCCCTTCATATCGACAGAAGACCGAAAATTTTCTATGAGGTTAGGAACCAAACAGTCTAGCTCTGAATCAATTATATTACTTTTATTAATACAATAGTTGACCCGCGCAACTTCGTCTGTGTCACAATTTTTATTACTGCTCCGCTCCTATTGGTCTTAGCGTGATGATATATAGCCTTCCTCGATAAATGGGCTATCTAAACATGAAAGAATTTTTCAAATCGGACCAGTAGTTCCTGAGATTAGCGCGTTCAAGCAAACAAACAAACAAACTCTTCAGCTTTATATATTAGTATAGATGTTTGATCATTTTAAATTCTCAACCGCCTGAAAATTCAGGTTGTTCTCATACCTAACAAAATACGCGACATAATTATGTCAAAATAACGTTAGCTTTCAATTACAAAACTCCACAAATATCCACAGTACCCATAAAATTGCACATTCATTTAAACAGTGTTACAATCGCAAGATAACATTATCTAATAGCACTCAGATTATCTAGTTAATCAAGCAAATAATCTTATAATTTATCAGTGCGTTATCACACTAAAGAATAATATAGATTTTATTGAGTAAGTATGAACATAATAATTTTATAAAGATGGTATATAAGGGTTAAGACAATTCTTAGGAGACAGTCATTTTCGTGAAGGGGCGCCGGCAGTTGAGACAGGCAATCTCTTATTATTGTTACTGTGTTACAGTCTTGGGACCCTGGGGTCTCGGTCCGTACGAGGGGCCAAAGTCAACTCGCTGAGGCCCCGTTAGACATCACAAATGGTATGGAGCACCAATCATCCCTACTTGCACTATTAAAGTACACACAAAGACAGGAATATTGCTAAATATGGAAACAAAAGATGAGAGGCAATTACTTTAATTGCTTATTGTTTAGTTTTTTAACTACATCTGACTTAAAAAGGAATATCAGTTGCAAATAGGTTTTATTTAATTTCCATTACTGACAGGAAAATGGCTCTGTTTATAATATTGCAATAATCTAGAATTTAAGCAGTGATAGACTAATTTTAATGTGTACCTACTTGGAAAAACCAGTTTTTTTCCGCTATTTAAAAAAAAAAATCTTTCCTTCTAACATAATTACCTATTAATGACACATAAAAGTTGGAATTAGTCTATTAATATCAGCAATCACATTGCTTGCCAACAACCATGCTCAAAATTTATTTAATTACATTATGCATCTGTGTCTGGAATACAGAAGTTAATTATATTTGTACCAAATTTGAACTTAATTGGTCCAGTAGATTCGGAGCAAATTGGCTATGGCAGACAGACAAGTGATCAAATGAGGTTTCCACGTTTTCATACAAAAGTTAGGAACCCTAAAAGTAACACCACACACTCGTAAGTTGTCTTAGGGACCCACGACCCACTGAGTGGTCTATGCTTTGCAGTGTAATGGGGCTGACGGGCTGGTATAAAGGGGCAAAATATAAAGAGATAGTCTGTGGTGAATATCCCTTTATATTTTTATTTCAGTACAGTAGTCTGGTAGGTAGTCTGAAGACCATTGTAACCAAAGAATTAAGTTTGTCTAAAGAGTTGTGTAACTATATTTGGTGTACAATAAAGTATATTTATCTATGTATTAAATCTTTTAATGTTCTTTTACAATTTACTAAACAAGTACTTTGATTTCCCTATAATCAGTAAATGTTCTCATATTCAAAAATAATCAATAAATACAAATTGGCCCAATAAATGAGTCATTATTTTCCTTGCGGTAAGTATGGATTATATACCATAGACAGATAATAAAAGCTAATGGCCACCATAGATTTAGTGACCCACTTTCCTGACTGTGCCCTAAATACCGTTATGAAGGAAAATGTTCACTTTAATTTGATTTAATTACTGCTAGGGTTTTAAAAATAATCACTGTCTTAGATGCTTGACCTGCTTCAAAATACATAGTAGAGGTATACAGATTAAAATGCTGTCAACATTTAGTAGGTCCAGCTAAAAAGGTCTACAGTAGGTATTGAGACAGCATGAAGATAAGTATATCAGTAAATAAGTACAAGCCGCATCGTATCTAAGCGTACACTAGCCACTACGAAGCGTACCTAACACTAAACTAAATCCTTTACAACTCATAATTGTGTAGGTAACTATCCCCAGCCTTTCCACAAGTTCGGACTTCCTATATTTATGATCCAGTTCGAAAAAAATGGGCGTGGATGAAAACGTTACCAGTTTTTCACAACAGTTCCAGACAAACAACGCAATAAAAATCTTAAAACTGACTACTACACGTAACAAAAAATCAATCGAACTGACTCGAATGTACAAGGTCAAAATGCATCTAATTAATACCTTATGTTTTTTAACAATTTTTGCATGCACATAAAGAAAAGTTACTATGACCTGTAAATCATTAGTGACAAATAAATGAATACTCACCAGGTGTTGAGATAAATAATAAAGTTTTCAGGCCGGTGAAACACGCGGTGACAAGCAATCAAGGCAGAATGAAGCGACGTGCTAGTGAAGGGAAGAGCACCTAAGAATATTATAATTTGAATCGATTAAACAGAAATCGATTTTGTCTCATTGGATTTAACAAAATCTCTTGAGAGAAATGCATTAACATCATCTGCCTAGCCTTTTCCCAACTATATTGGGGTCGGCTTCCTGTCAAACTGGATTCAGCTGAAAAAAAAAAAATGTGATAAACAATGGTGATAAATGTATATGTCACCGGAAAATTCAAACTCCGTAAGATTGTAATAAATCTTTATTAAAATATCTCGATATATTATGAACAAATCATTTTGAATACAAAAAAAAATTGAGTCTTATCAGTAGCGTAGCTAGCATGGGTGACACCCGGGGCGGATAATGTGGTGTCACCGCACAAATTTGCCGCACCTTTCTTTCTTGTGACGGCAATCGCAAAGGTATTATTTTAGAATCTAATGTTTTGTGATACACCCACTAATAAAATTATTACAGTAAATTCAATTTTTAACCAACTTCCAAAAAAGGAGGAGGTTCTCAATTCGGTTGTATTTTTTTGTTTGTTACCTTATTATAACTCCGTCATTTTTGAACCGATTTGAAAAATTATTGTTTTATGTGAAAGGATTTACTCCTGGAATAGCCCCATTTAAATTTAATGAAAATCGGTTCAGTAATTTGGCTTTTAAATCAAAATAGCTGTAATTAGTTTACTTAGATGACGTATTTGATATGTGATCCAAGTAAACGAAATTTCGTATTTTGCTTTCCTGCGACTTTCCAGTGGTGTTGTTAGGTACCTCTAAAAAGTGAAAAATAAAAAACTTTTTTTTAAATATCTTTAATTTTGGAAGTCGGCGTTTTTGTTTTGGTTATTTCTTCGTATTTTTACACCGACTTCCGAAATTAAAGTTAATTTATACTTTGTAGTGTGTTTTTATTTGGAACACGGTTTTATTTATTTTTTAAGTTTTTATTAAATTAGCAAGTCTCTCAGGTGCATGCTTACTTAATTGATAAAGTACATATTTTGAAAACTAAAATTTAAGTAACTACAATATAATATGCGTCACAGACTACAATATAATATGGGCGTTAAGCTCATCCTGCCATCTTCGACTGGGTCTCCCGTGATATCGTCGGGTATTTTCTGGGACCTACAGTGTGGTACGAAACGGTATTAAATATTTATTGATTGTAATGAACAATCGAGTTTTATAATTTGTCAATTTTTTTAATCTACAATTCGTTAGCTAGTAAAACATCGATTGAGACCAATCAACGTACGAGAACTGAACATTCTAGCCAGTCAGAGGTGGCCGTGGTACCAATGTGGCGCAATAGATCCGAATATCCGAATGATCCGAATTCATTGGATCCGTGAAGGAACTACTCTTTTTTGTCTTTGATAATCGTGTCAATGTCCTTGTCCGCCATTGGTCGAAAAACCGGTTTTATTCAATCATGTTCATTCAATAGTACACCGAAGAATGTCCGATTGTCTGATCTGTCAAATTGTATTTTATTTCATTCATGTTGTTCACTTCGTTGTGTCTAGAACTATTTGAGTTTTTTTGAAATTATAGTTATCAGCAGTATCTAAAAACAACGAAAATGACTACGGATATCGCTCAGATTGGATCACAAAAAGTAAAAAGCATCGCCAGCGGCGAGGTAACTATATACGTCTTGTTCCTTTATACGTCGTAACTTTTAAAATCTACTGCGCGCCGATGCGGAGTATGTTCAAGCTTTCAAAATAATGTTTGGAACTGTTTGAAAGTAGTTTTCCTGGGCAATCAACAACTAAAAGTCACTATTGGGAACGGATATTATCTTTATCTGTATCTGTTATATATGAAAACGTAATGTAAACTTAAACCGGCTTGCTGAAACTGTTTCGTAACTGAATATTGTAATAATAGAACCAGTCATGTGTGAGTTCCTGTCGTACATAACTTGGAGTCGGATTTATGTAAATTATGTCTATCTACTTAACGCAACGACAGACTAGCTTTTTCATCCTTTTCCTTATGGATTTGAGCTGTAGTCATTAAATATCGCGAATATTGTTCCCATTGTAGGTACATCCTATAATTACAGGACGTATTAATTTCCATTTTCCGGTGTTGCTCATATATTTCTTTTAATTGTTACCTATACCCACATATGACAGGTTTTCAACTTTCTATACCTGTATATAAAGTAGAATAACATTGTCAGTGACTGCATTTATCACTGCATAAAATATTTCAAGGGCCACAGGTTATCAGTTAGCCGGTGTTTATGCTCAGACTTGGTAACAAAGTATTTTTCACAGGAATTGCATTGAGGCATGATAATTAAATTTACTATTTCAAGCGGCTATTAAAAGGTCTTTAGTAAAATATTTTATAAAGAGAAAAGTATAGACAACTTGAGATTTTCTTTTTAATAAGTAGGTAGTTCATAAATGTTTTTGTTTTTGGAGTTAGTGATAGCATGAAGCCTGATAGAACAGCATGGAAGGTAGAAACGTGTTGTACTGACCCCATGTATAAGGGCAGGAAGATGATGATGAGTTCATAAATGTTTTATTAAACTATTTCTGCAAAAAATGATATGAAGGAACATACACAGCCTAAAATCATAACCCTTGCTTTTGTCTTAGCTATAGTTGGGTAAAACAGCTACAATGTTGGTAAAAGGTATACACTAAAGGTATGTTGCTGGTGTACTTTTTTAAAACATACATAAAACTATAGCTCCTCCCAGCGGATTCGTCCACATATTCCTATGTGCTATTCCGGATTAACTCTTTCAGTGCCCATCGGTGCCCATCACTTAGCATATGGGCACGAAACATAATTTGTTTGTGTGCCCACAAATGGCATCCGCGTCGTCGACCCATATGCTGAGTTCTGGGCACCGAAAGGGCTAATCCTTTCAGGCGTTCTGATGTGAAAGATTAACAAACATCCATTCCATCCATCCTCACAAACTCACATTTATAATATTAAGTAGGATTTTCTCATGGTATACAATATTGTAATTGTATACAATGCTAAGTTTATAAGATCAGGTCACAAAATGGAAACAAGAATTCACATACAAGATATTATAGGGCTGTTTTCTGAATTAGTATTTGGACTTAAGAATCTAAGTCTAACTTTATTAATATCTATACTAATATATAAAGCTGAAGAGTTTGTTTGTTTGCTTGAACACGCTAATCTCAGGAACTACTGGTCCCATTTGAAAAATTCTTTCAGTGTTAGATAGCCCATTTATCGAGGAAGGCTATAGGCTATATCACCACGCTAAGACCAATAGGAGCGGAGCAGTAATGAAAATTGTGACGCAGACGAAGTTGCGCAGGTCAGCTAGTACAAGATATTATAGGGCTGTTTTCTGAATTAGCATTTAGACTTAAGAATCTAACTTTATTAATATTACTAGCTGTGCCCGCGACTTCGTTCGCGTGAATGTCGAAAAATATATATACCTTGCGTATCCTGATCTCAAAATTAAGAAAATAGGAAGAGGGTACCTAATGCAGGGCACTCTATCATATCTTCCGGTTGAAATGCCGTTTAGCCCGGATAATCTCAGGAGATTACCCGGGTACATGCCTACCTCGAGGTAGGTATGTACCAGGGTACATACCTACCTCGAGGTAGGTATCAAAACAGATTACAGAACACCGATTAATTTTACATTTTATGTTAAACAGTTCTACCGGGTTTATAGAATCGATTTACTGTGTAAGAATAATCGAATTTTTTTAATCGATATTTTGTAGGTACTGATAGAGGAGACTTATAAAAAGAGGAGCTCGTAGCTAAATAATAACAGTCGCACGGGTCGATCTTCATGGCTTACCAACTCTTGCCTAGGTGGCTCTGTGAATAGGTGACCATATTATTTAACATACTGCGACTTCGCCGTGTTGATCGGAAGCAGGGGGCTACTCTCTAACGAAATCCGTAGTTTCGGGCTTAGTTGCGGGCGGGCGTATTCTACTCCGTATCACCTACAGACTTACGATTAGTCCCGAACCCGAACTGAGAATGAATGACAACACGATTTCACAGTAACTGTCAAATCGTGTTATCATTAGTTCTCAGTGGTTAGGTGATACGGAGTAGAAAATGCCCGCCCGCAACTAAGCCCGAAACTACGGATTTCGTTAGAGAGTAGCCCCCCTGATCCGAATATAGTTGGGAAAAGGTTAAGCATATATTAAAAAATACAGACAATACCATTTGGCCCCAATTGGGGCTGACGGTCCTTGAGAGAGTAACTCTGACGTTTTATTGTCCTTTTTATTGAATGGCGGTTAATCAGCGGCCTAAATGATCCCAAATGCGCAAATGTGTCAAAGTGGCGAATGGGTCTGTCATGTGACAATATTTAATGAACAGGCTGGCAGATGCTTAGGCCGTCTATGAATAGGGTAGGTGAATGTGTGACGAAAATATAATTATGAATTTATTTATTTTTTGGGAATCCTAAATTCTATTAAATTCATATCACTTTGACCATCTCCCTAGTGGATAAAGGAAATTGAAACAAAATTACCTTTGTAATCTGTGCCCAGTTTTGCCAAATTATGTGTTTTTCGCAAATCATTTCAATTTTTTACCATGAAGCATCATCTGCCTAGCCTTTTCCCAGCTTTATTGGAGTCAGCTTCCAGTCAAACGGGATTGGAGCGGCTGCCTACCAGACCTCTACAACCCTACAATACTGGGTAACACGATACTTCTTGGCAAGACTGTAGGTGTCAGATTTGTCGGCTTCTGACAATCCGTAAAGACTACCTGAGATCTCTTCTCGGTAGGTATGTTAAACTGGTCACCCATCCACAGACTGACCTTGGCAAGCGTTGCTTAACCTTGAAGATCGACCCGGGTGGCTATTATATTCCGTGGTACGTAGGAATCTTGGTATGTTAAAATGGTCACTCATCCACAGACTGACCTTGGCAAGCGTTGCTTAACCTTGAAGATCGACCCGGGCGGCTATTATAGTCCGTGGTACGTAGGAATCTCGGTATGTTAAAATGGTCACCCATCCACAGACTGACCTTGGCATGCGTTGCTTAACCTTGAAGATCGACCCGGGCGGCTATGATATTCCGTGGTACGTAGGAATCTCGGTATGTTAAAATGGTCACCCATCCACAGACTGACCTTGGCAAGCGTTGCTTAACCTTGAAGATCGACCCGGGTGGCTATTATATTCCGTGGTACGTAGGAATCTCGGTATGTTAAAATGGTCACCCACCCACAGACTGACCTTGGCAAGCGTTGCTTAACCTTGAAGATCGACCCGGGCGGCTATTATAGTCCGTGGTACGTAGGAATCTCGGTATGTTAAAATGGTCACCCATCCACAGACTGACCTTGGCATGCGTTGCTTAACCTTGAAGATCGACCCGGGCGGCTATGATATTCCGTGGTACGTAGGAATCTCGGTATGTTAAAATGGTCACCCATCCACAGACTGACCTTGGCAAGCGTTGCTTAACCTTGAAGATCGACCCGGGTGGCTATTATATTTCGAGGTACGTAGGAATCTCGGTATGTTAAAATGGTAACCCATCCACGGACTGACCTTGGCAAGCGTTGCTTAACCTTGAAGATCGACCCGGTGTCTATTATATTCCGTGGTACGTAGGAATCTCGGTATGTTAAAATGGTCACTCTTCCACAGACTGACCTTGGCAAGCGTTGCTTAACCTTGAAGATCGACCCGGGTGGCTATTATATTCCGAGGTACGTAGGAATCTCGGTATGTTAAAATGGTCACCCATCCACAGACCGATCTCGGAAAGCGTAGCTTAATCTTGAAGATGGACTCGTGCAACTCATCATCTGCCTAACCTTTTCCCAACTATATTGGGGTCGGCTGTCAGTCAAACCGGATTTAGCTGAATACCAGTATTTTACGTGAAGCGGCTGCCTACCAGACCTCCACAACCCATTAATTGGGTAACACGGTAGTTCTTGGCAAGACTGGAGCCAGATTTACTGGCTTCTGACAATCCGTAACGACTGCCAAAGATCTTCAAATGACAGCCGGGACCGACGGCTTAACGTGCTTTCCGAGGCACGGAGGAAACTCAGTATGTTATGATGGTTTCCCATCTACATACCAACCTTGGCAAGCGTTGCTTAACCCTGAAGATCGACCCGTGCGGCTGATATAGATTAATTATGTCGATTCGAATCACAATAAAATTCATGAATCCCTACTCTTCTCTTTTTTCTTTTTCGGTCAAACATGTCGTTATCACCTTCTTATTAGCTACTACATAGCATAGGTATCCAAACTTTATTTGTCAGACATGGACCAATCTGCTGATAACACCGCAATTACACACAGTACATCGCCATCAAACGACAATGTAGTTGAACTGTCAAAATATAAGTTCAAACTTAGAAGCTCAGATGTTACGATAAATGAAACGATATGACTAAATGTTATTTTTTTTTCCTTTGGTATTAAGAGTTTCACAAATAATATACGCATTCATTCATGAAACAGTTCTAAACTGTTACTATTTAATCTCAATAGATGGCGGTGCGTGTATGTGCTTAACGTAATGAAACTTTAAACGAAACCTTTACATACAAATATCTTTTGATAGAGTGAACCGATTGCGATGAAACAAAAACTAAGTTATACCTCCAGTTACGTACAATTTTATTGCGTGAAAGTTATCTACGTTATTTCTATACTTTTTACGTGATGCCTGCACATCCAAACAGACAAACAGATAAACAGACAAAAATTCCAAAAATTATGGAAATGGGTTCTGTAAGTTACCCTTTATCTCCCTAGCTATTTTTTGATTTTATATTTTGAATGTACAAAAACGACTCTTCAACAGATTTATTATATGTATAGATAAATATAAATGCTAAAGTTTGGATGGATGGATGCATGTTTGTTACTCAATATATAATATGTATTTTTATATATTTGAAATTATAGTAGGGTTTGATAAATTTTGTACCCATTCTGAATTCAGAAACCGGGTGTTAGACCCAACAGTTACAAGATCTAATTTTTTTGACACAAAACATGTTTTATTTTCCAGACGCTAGAGTTGAAATCTTTTTGGGAGGACCAGAATGTTGCCATCATATTCTTCAGACGCTGGGGATGCATGCTATGCAGATTGTGGGCTAAGGAGGTAAGATATAAACCCTTATTATCATCATTTCAGCCCAAATCCCAAAAAATCCACTGTTGGACATAGGCCACCCCCAAGTGTCGCCACATCGTCCGGTCCTGTGCGTCTCGCACTTAGGGATTTCTTCTGGTTTCACCAGGTCATCGGTCCACCTTGTGGGAGGCCTTCCAACGCTTGGTCTTCCGTTAAGCGATCCGCACTCCAGAATCTTTCGACTCCACCACTGTCTGTTCTGTGAGCAATGTGTCCTACCTTTTCTTCGGGAGTTATTAACCTAAATATTGTTAACTACCTATTCCTGCAGCTTTACTTTTACACGGCCCTTTCATAGGACCCATGCATATTATTCCGGTATCCAAAGCCTCATTCACTCATCGTTAGTGTAGCTATCTATCAGTGAAAATTTTCCTTGATCAGGACTTCCAGAGATCATCCTACAAACAAACAATTTCGACGTGACGTTGGTGAAGTTCGCTTAACACTTTTAGTGCCCATCGGTGCCCATCATTCAGCATATGGGTCGTAACATAATCTGTTCGTGTGTCCACAACTAGCCATCCGCGTCGTCGACCCATATGACGACCCATATACTGAGTTCTGGGCACCGAAAGGGTTAAGGCCTGTTCAGACCTACGCGATATTCGTTACCTAGAGCGGTAGCGATAAATGTCGCTCGGTTTCGCGCGGTATCCCGCCGGGTATTTTGTTTGGAGTTCCGCGGCTTACGATTGAACAGTAGGATTACCGCATAGGTACCCTACCCACTCGGCTTTCGCTACCGCTCTAGGTAACGAATATCGCGTAGGTCTGAACAGGCCTTGCTGCGCTGTACACACCCCTGCCTGACCCCCGATGTCACATGATGAATTTAACACTACGCAGCGACTCGCGGGGTGTTCCTAGTCACCATTCGCGTTGATTCTACCTGTGCGTTACTTAATAATTAGTTTAGATTAGCCCATAGACCATGCATCACCTTTAAAGGGCCTGTTTACTTTTCACCCCCGTAAAGGTTCAATTTCTAAAACCCCCCTTTTTAGTGCTCACCTACATAATACAAGCCCCAGTTGCTGCAGCTGTTCCTTGGTATGTCAGTTTCCCTTCTATAAAGAAGATTTTATAGAGATCTATTAGATGTCTCATTGTTTCGCAATGAGTATCTATGAATGTATACATGCATGCTCTATGTACTGGATAGATAAAGGCTAATAAGAAAGAGAAAACATAGGGACACAGTATATATCCTTCTTATTTAGTTTGTGAAATATCTCTTAAATCCGTTCAAGATTGGAAGAGAAAACAGTCGAGAGCCAGACCTCGAATTTCCTCTTAAAACACTTTTCGGATAAAGCAGAGGGCAGACTGTTAAGAATCATTTGCATTTATAAAAACAAAATCACAATAAAAAACTGGCCAAGTGCGAGTCGGACTCGCGTGCAAAGGGTTCCGAACGAATTTAATTTTATTAACATGTTATATTAACACTACAGACTTCTAATAGGTTTTCCTGTAATCTTTAGGTAAAGATCTATTATCTCCATTTTATTCAAAATTTTAGGCTCAGTAGTTTCGGAGATAAGGTGGGGGAATGGTCATTTTTCGTCTAATTTCTTGAATAACTTCTAAATCATTTATTTTAAAATTATGAAAAAAATATAATTAAAATCCTCACAGTAAGCCCTTTCATTTGATATGTCACACGATATTGTTCAAAAAACTTTTTTTTTAATTTTCTTGTTTGACTCCCAAAAGTGACCCCCATACTAAAAATTTAATAATTTTCGTAACGCATCCGTGTTTGGGTCATAGAAGTCCATATGTGTACAAAATTTCAACAGAATCGGTCCAGTGGATCCGGAGAAAACTGGCTGTGACAGACGGACAGACAGACAGACAGACAGACAGACAGACAGACAGACAGACAGACACCCGAGTGATCCTATAAGGGTTCCTTTTTTTTTCGGAACCCTAAAAAACAACATTGAATGCGAAGACGTGAAGCTGGATTTATATAGGTACATAGGTAATTATGTGAAGTCTCTCATAATTAAAAATAATGTATTTAATTTACGCTATGCACACTATAATGCCCTAGCAACGCACTAAACATCGAATCTACGAGAAAACGTAATAGTTTTACATAATCTTGTTTATGACGATAAGTTTTAAATTCCATACCTGTATTTAAGGAACATAAATTATCGCGATAAAATATTGTTAAGATGACTAACGACAAAACTATAGTCAATCACGACTGACTGACGCCGTGACTGACGTTCGATCTGTCTGTCTTTACGCGATGAACTCGAAAAACTACCGAACGGATTTTCATACGGTTTTCACTAATAGATAGAGTGATTCATGAAGAAGGGTTAGGATTATAATTTACTAAGGTTTTGTGTGAATTGCCTAAAATATGACGAGTATTGTTGCGAGTTGCGAAATCGCGACGGGTTGCTAGTTTGATATAAATAAAATTATCTAGCTAGGCGCAGGTAACACGATGTTCCAGTGTGCTAAATTGATAAAACATACTAACAATGATATCTACTAACAACTTTATCGATATTTGCGTAAGTAATTGAATTATCTCTGCTGAACCATTGATATATAAAAAACCCAAGATACACACTCAGCATCTCAAAATCGTTCGCAAAAAACAAGCGCACAATGTATAATTGTGCGCTAGTTTCAAACAGTCTTGCATCGCTCGCCATAATGCACTGCTTTGTAAAAACAACTTTAAGCGATCCGGGTAAGGTTGAATTTGCAAAAAAAATTGCGCATCACTCGCCATACTGCACTGCTTTGTAAAAACAACTTTAAACGATCCGTGTAAGGTTGAATTTGCAAAAAAAATGTTTATAGTATAACTACACACAACTCACACATGACACTTGATACATGTCAGTTTTTGACGACAGTTTCGAGTGTTGCATGTTTGTTCGAGACTGTGCATCTTGGTATTTTTATATATCAATGTGCTGAACAGACTTTTTTCAAAACCTTGACCGCATGGGTGTCAGTCTGTCAGATTTTGTCATGAAAACTTTTTTTGTAGGCATAATAACCGGCAAGAATCGTGAACACACTCTCCATTGCTCGGTTTGACGACGACAGCTCTGACGCTTCACGTTATTGGTTCGTCAGTCAATGCCACATCAATGCTCATGTACTATTGCGCTTGCAAGTTTCGTTGGCCCACCGTACATTGGCGAGATTCCCCGCTGCATTCATCTGTGCTCACGACTCGTGCCGGCTACTAAGCCCTAAGGGGATTCAACTACAATACAGGGACTTTGGATTCTATGTTAGGTATCATCATCATCATATCAGCCGAAAGACGTCCACTGCTGGGCATAGGCCTCCCCCAAGATGGGGGTTTGCCATAATCGCCACGCTTGGCAGGCGGGTTGGCGATCGCAGTGTATGGTGTTGCGTTTTACAGAGAACGCTGCTGCCCATTCTCTGGCGAGTCCCTTAGATGCCTCTTACGACACCCACGGGAAGTGATGGGATGGTATTATTCTTTTACGGCACCATACGGCATTGGCCGACACCATACGGCATTAATATGTTAGGTATAAATAAACATTTTGATATTGTTTGGTGATTCAATTCTGGTTATTATTTTCAAAGACAAATCTTTTTAATTTGACCTTTGGCAATATAATTGGTGTTAGTTAAAATTGACCCATTGGCCTTTACAAAAGTCTAGGTGAAAGTCAAAACGTTTATTTCAATTGGACCGTTAGACGGGATTTTTCAAAGTCAAGATTTACAGTTAAATGAATATATCTATACTATAATGTATAATATTATAAATTAACAGAAGAGTTTTTTTGTTTGATTGAACGCGCTAATCTCAGGAACTACTGGTTCGAAATGTGAACGCGCTAATCTCAGGAACTACTGGTTCGAAATGTTGGATAGCCCATTTATCGAGGAAGGCTGTAATAGGCTACATAACATCACGCTACGACTTATAGAAGCGGAACATTAATAAAAATGTGATGCAGACGAAGTTGCGGGGGTCAGCTAGAATTAATATAAAGTGAGTTTGATGCCCGTTCGCAAAGGCAGACTTTAAGAGAAGAGCCTAAAACTCGATGTAGCCTAAGTAACAACCTCGAAATGTAGGCCCGGTGAAGCCAGCGATTATTAAACAAGCGCGCGGGATTAGCTCCTGTCACACTAAACAGATAAGGCCTCAATTTGGGTATGCAGTAAAAGTCCAAAGTACCTTTTGCCTATTGACGTCTGCCAATAGCAGGGGGACTTTATCAAGCGTCAGTTTAGTCTTTGACTCACGCTTGATAAAGTCAGTAACACTTCGTATCGATCCAAATCGTCCGTATTATCTGACCGATAACAGTATAACGACCCCAAGGCTGCGGACAAGAAGTAAGCGGGCGCGGGGCGGCGACAGCGGTGCGGCGAGCGGTGCGTTTGAATGCATAGATTTATAATTATGGAACTGGCCACGAAGGCTGCGGCGCGAGGAACGGCGGGAGTGCACGAGCTACTAGCGGGCGTCTAGGGGTGTTTGCGCGTCTGCATTGACGTAGTGTTATGTATTTTATTTTTGCTTTTTAACGACTGAAGTTTCGACATGGCTTTCAAAATTTGTATGAAAAAGATGTTTTCGTCGCTGTTTAGACATTTTGTTCGCAAACAAGCCGCTAATTTCTCGCGCCACGCGATCTGCCCTCTGGCTTCGTGACCGGGTCAGCGCCGCTGCCCGCACCGCCGCCGCCGCCACCGCTGCCACCGCTCCATGCCCGCTGACTTCATGCCCGCGACCTAAAAATACTAAATGGTTTCATTCAACCAAATATTTGAAGGGTTTTAATAACATTGAACCTTTTAGAGCTAAAAACATGGTGCCTACCAGGATAGTCTTTATTTCTATTAAATGTCTGTTGAATTAGGGATCCGTGTTAAATACACAACATGTCTAAGGGCCGCTTGCGCAGACCACAGTTATCTTTTAACTCGGGAGTTAATTGCTAACACGAGGTCAAATATTTCATACATAAGTAATGACCACGGGTTAAAACTAACTCAGGCCCTCCCCCCCAGGACCCCCTCCTAGTAGGGAGTCCTGCTGGCTTGCACCTACCGCACGCCACTGGTCACATCCCTATACTACATGGGTCTTTTCTGCCCATTTGAAGGCTGTCAAAACTTCAGAATGGGAGTAATCTTATAAATTGGTATTAATTTGCAGTTGAGTGAAATTGCGCCAGTACTGAACAAACACAACATTAAGATGATCGGCATTGGCGTCGAAGAGGCGGGCTCCAAGGACTTTATCAACGGGAAGTACTTCGATGGAGGTAAGGGTGTACAGTTATCATCATCCACAGCCCGACTTCGCCTACGGCTGAGCATAGGCCTCTTTTTAGGGTTCCGAACAAAAAACGGAACCCTTATAGGATCACTCGGGTGTCTGTCTGTCTGTCTGTCTGTCACAGCCAGTTTTCTCCGGATCCACTAAACCGCTACTGTTGAAATTTGGTACACATATGGACTTCTGTGACCCGAACACCGACGTGTTACGTAAATTATAAAATTTTTAGTATGGGGGTCACTTTTGGGGGTTAAACTAGAAAATTTCAAATAAATTTTTTTGACGTGTGACGTATCTAATGAAAGGCTTTACTGTAAAGGCTTTATCATTATTTTTTTTCATAGTTTTAAAATAAATGGTTTTGAAGTTATTCAAGAAATAAGGCGAAAAATGTCCATTATCTCCGAAACTACGGAGCCTAAAATTTTGAAAAAAATGGAGATAATAGATCTTTACAGACAGATTACAGGAACACCTATAAGAAGTCTATAGTGTTAAAATAACATGTTAAAAAAATAAAATTCGTGCGGAACCCTTTGCACGCGAGTCCGACTCGCACTTGGCCAGTTTTTTCTTGTGCCAGTCTTATTTTGGTTTTACCCGCGAAGGCAACTATGTCGCCTCCCCTTCTCGCTGCCGGACGAGCCTTGCTTCTTCCAGACCGTGCATGCCAGTCTGTCACCGCCTTACTACACCTATCTTCAAGTTTCATCATCTGCCTAGCCTTTTCCCAACTATATTGGGGTCGGCTTCAAGCCAAACCGAATTCAGCTGAATACCAGTATTTTACGTGAAGCGGCTGCCTACCAGACCTCCACAACTCATTAACTGGGTAACACGGTTCTTCTTGGCAAGACTGGGAGTCAGATTTACTGGCTTTGGACAATCCGTAACGACTGCCAAAGATCTACAAATGTCGTTACCTACAGATTAAAGAAAAACCTATAAGAAGTCTATAGTGTTAAAATGACATGTTACAAAAACGAAATTGGTTCGGAACCCTTTGCACGCGAGTCCGACTCGCACTTGGCCAGTTCTTTTATGTAATATGTTTCGTTTCAGATCTATACTACGTGGACAATATCTCCACGTACCAGGCGCTCGGCTTCAAGAGGTTCAACGTGGTCACCATCATCACGTCCCTATTCTGGAAGCAGTCTCGTGATGCCATCTTCAAGGGACGCGGGATGGGTAAGATTTGGTCTAGTCTGTAGTTAGTGTAGTTGTACAATAAGGGGCCATCTCCACGACCGAGAGAATCGCCGCGAGTTGACGTTTTTTCACTCGTCGAATCAAATTCCCAAAAACCGAAAAAATCACGTATTTTGTATGGCATTCATTTAAATTATTTTTTATTAGTTGTTATTAAAGAGGCAATAGAAAAAATACTAAGTATTTTTTACTTAGTATTTTTTCTATGGCCTCTTTAACAACAGCAAATAAATTCATAAATTTCAACTGTCTGCCTTCATAAGATACAGCCAGCTGTGAGCTGACAGACTGGGTCGGAGAGCGGAGGCTTAGTAATTAGTATCGAAACCTAAATAAATAGCCGTTCAGTACGTTTTTGACGACAAAGTTTTAGGGAGCAGCTGCTTTTTAATGCTGACTTTACTTGGCATTTGTGCAGTAGAACATTAACCCTATTTTGGAAGTAATAAGGTATATTTTGTATTGCACAAGTGACGCAAATATTTTGACATAGGCCAAGTAAAGTGCTAGCATGAGACTTGAGTTTTGAATTCATCGTGAATTGTATCGCTAGCTAAAAGACCACTTAGCGTCGCGGTGCGTCTTGGTTCGAGCTGACCCTAAGCGGCCGTCCCCACGAGCGAGAGAATCGCCGCGAGTTGACGTTTTTTCACTTGCCGAATCGTCGCGATATTATCGCCGTGTGGAGACACGTTCATAGAGTTGTTATAGATATACGTGGCACGACGATAATATCGCCGCGATTCTCTCGCTCGTGGAGACGGCCCCTAAGGTAACTCTTGACAACGCTGAAGTCGTATTATACCTTTTAGTAATACCTGGTTAAATGTATCAAACAATACCTTTTGCTGTGTCCTAACAAGGTCTATAACGGTTTTTACATCTAAGCCTTTTTGGGGTTCCGTACCCAAAGGGTAACCAACGGAACCCTATTACTAAGCCTCCGTTGTCCGTCCGTCCGTTCGTCCGTCTGTCTGTCAGCGGGCTGTATCTCAAGAACCGTAATAGGGAGACAGTTGAAATTTTCACATAGTGTGTATTTCCATTGCCGCTACTACAACAAATAATAAAAATTAAATTAAATTAAAAATTAAAGGGCAATACAAGAAACGTGTTTTTTTTTACTTTATGGTACGGAAACCTTTTCGTGAGAGTCCGACTCGCACTTGCGGTTTTTGTTAACATCTTGTTCACCCTCTGGATAAATGCACGCAAATAAATGAATATAAACTCAAATATAAGTTTTTAGGTGTTATATTGTAGGTAGCGTAGAAAAGTAGGTATTCATTTTGTTAATCCGTTGCCGATTGTGACACCAGTTCTCATTGCAAGCTTTTTTCAAACGTAGTTAGGTAAAAAGCGTTCATGCCATAGAAAAAAAGTAAAAACCCATGAGTAGTAAAAGATATATTAAATAAGTAACTTAAAGTACGTCACAGGTCTGGAGTCCGACCTTATCGGCGACGGTTTACAAAATGGCGGCGCCCTATTTGTCAAAAAAGGCGGGAAATTGATGCACCACTTCGTTCAAATGGGGCCTGCGGACCGTTACCCGAACACGGATATTCTAGAGGTTTATTTTCCTTTATTTTTGTATTACTTTAGGCTTGGGAGGCGATCTGAAGGGGGATTGGGTGCAAACCGGTGGTGCTGTGCTGGTTGAAAAGGGCGGGAAATTACTCCGCCATTTTACACAGACCGGGCCAGGAGATCATTTGTCTAATAAGGAGATTTTGCAGGTTTGTACGTTTATAGTAATTGAATAACCCGATCCGAACTACAATGAAAAAAAAATATATATTTTCGTTGGCTAGCTGTCATTCGCTAGACCGATTCGATTTAAACCTTTAGGGAGTACTCACACTTTTCAGCTCTATTCAGCTTATGCCCATAGAACACAACGATTTTATATGGAGATGCGTCCGCATCCATTCAGCTTTCCGCGTCTTTTCAGCTTTCGCGGCAAACAAGTATAAAATGAGGACAAATGTGTTTTTATCATGCTAGTGCTATGTATGGAGTTCAGCGCTGTTCCGCCGCATTCAGCGTCGAACGCGGCCTTACGCGGCGGAACAGCGCGGTACACGGATGGTTCTCTGCTCCTTGTGTGACTGACACTGGCATGGCCACCATCAGGGATTTTAATTTTGATAATATAAAAAATGTTGCTAATTAGTCGCCAACTACCAGAATTAGTCCGACACTGGTTCCAAAGTTATAAGGGTTTATAGGCGGCCGATCTGAGGTGCGCCTACCCCAGCTTGGTCTATTTGAATCTCAAAAGCTAGGGCACCTAGCGAGGATCTGTTTTCTCTCTCAATAGTCGCTAATTCGTCGCAAGTTTTCGCCAAGTCACAGATTTAATCGGGTCTTAGTTTAGAAGTTATAATGAGTTCAATATTTAAGGTAGATATAGTCCAAGAGCTAGATCGAAGAGTAATCTCTTCGAAGAAATTGCCAAAAAAATATATTTCTATTAATATGTGAATTGTACTTCTAGTTTTATCGGTCTAAAGTCCGTAGACTTATCAGATAGAGATAAATTCTCAATCCTTCGATCTAGCTCTTGGACTGTACCTATTCTGGGCCGACCCGCTGTCATTTGAGTTTCAATTTTTTTTTACGTTTAATTTTATCTATTTCTTCTGCATGAAGCCAAACGATAAAAATATCGCACATGGAAATGTCCATTTTCAGAGCACTACAATAAACGAGTAAATTAAATTAAGTAAAACTTACTACAGATTACAGTCCATAATTTTGTTAGTATTTTGTTGTTAGTAACAATGGTACTTATGCGAGTAGGTTAGTATTGTTAGTTTATATAGATGATTTATTTACTTTTACCCATGACTGTCCCCACACAGTGTCCCTGAAAGGGACAGTCCGGTCTGGTAGCTATCATTTTCAGGATTCTGTTGTCACTACCGTGCAAGCGTTGTAGTAAGGAGGCCGCTTTCTTTCGCATGATGGTATGGAAACCATCTGTGCGAGCCTCCGCGAACATTCCTGAAGCACTACAACGCCATGGCAGTCCCAAAGTAAAGAGCGTGGAAACTTTCGTAGTTTTCGAGAAAATCGACTTTGAAGGTGGTCTGGCGGTAGTCATGCTCTTTACTCATTGAGAGAAGGATTGAGAATATATCTCTCTCTGGTACCAATTTTTTTTTTCGAGTACTAATTAATAGTACCAATTGAATACTAATTATTTACCAAATATGGAAGCGATTGGCGGCGGTGGTCCTGCGGTAGTCACGGACATCTTACCGTATTCGCCGCGTATTCAGCGCTTTCCTCATTCTTACGACGCTGTACACGGCTGATAGAAGCAAAACTGTATAAGTGTGACCAAAATCGTTCAGCGAAACGCGAATGGAGCTGAATAAATGTGAGTAGTCCCTTAACGCACTCCTTGTGCTTGTCACAAATGTTCATAGGGTTCAAAGACGCAGGCAGAAGCTAGATTTTTTTTTTTATTAATAAATTGAACTCGAATGTGTTTTCTATAGTTTTTAGCTATTTCTGTACCAAAACACACGTGAGATAGAAGCACTTTAGATTCCTAGAAAACTGAAGAGACAATAAATAATAAGTCTGCAATTATTATGGAAATATTCATTTTCCCACGTTCGGCCAGTGCATTGTTTAAAGTAATGGGTATGCTGTTTGCTTAGAAAACCAAAGAATGTGACTATTCTTCTTAGTAGGGACTGAAATAATATTAGTTTGATCGCTAGTTTACCTATTTAAATGTATACAACGTGTTGTTTTGCATCCTCGTCAAATTTCAGGAGGTTGTCATAAAAGACATAAATAATCAATCGAAAGTACGGTAGCGGGCAATAACTAATAAGCGCTGCTTTTTTTGTTGTTGAAATTTAACAGTATTTCAGAATTAAGCCCTTAATTCAATACCATTAAAACAGAATTACCCGACTACGCACACAGCGACAACGCAGCTGTGTGCGTGAGTGTCGACGTCTTACCTACGAAATGCTAGCGCGCGCAAGCGCGACCGATCAATGACCGGTAGCAATAATTTTACCTAATTTTATTTCGAAAATCACCTACATTATTGTCATAAATTTCGCTTGATAATTAACTCATCTTTGAGCATCATTGGAATACGGAAATCTTACTAATGACAGTAATACTAGTGCGCCAAAGAAAAGTTCACTGACCTGTTATCAGATGATTAATAAAATGTTAGTTTTGCTTTTCGTAGTGATTTTGTTTTTATTTGTGGATTTCCTTCCTACTTAACGGGCTTAGGACCGGCAAGAATGCCTTAGTTAGTGTAGCGATCTACTAAGTCTAAAAATGTTTTCTACGTTTGATGGAAATGGAAAGACGTGCTAGTTAAGTGAAAGTACGTGGTGATATTTTCGACTCTTAGGTATTATTGGCGTAGTTAAAAATAAAATTTGAATTCAACTTATTTACACTAATAAAATTGATTAAGCTTACAACGTATTTACAAAATGTACAAATAAATAAATTACCTACTTAAGTTACCCGGAGGTATTGTTCAAAGTTGCCACCATCACACTCTTCGCACAATCGAGCACAACGTAGCTGGTTTTCCTTCAGCTTACGTAACACTAACACATTCGTTTTTAAAGTGTCGAAAGCACTAATGATCCTTGCATGTAATTCTGTTACACTTGTCATCTCCCCACAAATAAAAGTCTACAGGCGTCAGGTCTGGAGAACGCGGAGGCCAGGCCACAGGTCCTCCGCGACCGATCGAGTGGTCACCAACTTTTCGGTCAAGTACTCGCGTACTTGCCGACCATAGTGAGAGGGAGCGCCATCCTGCTGGAAGTAGAGGTTGTGCCTTGCGGTAGTGGAACGGGTGTTGAAGTTCACGTTTCAGTAGACGCCACACTGTGGTGTGGTGCACTCCTAAGTGTTGACCAGCCTCCCGCGTGCTTGCCCGTGGGTCTCGCTGGAAGTATTCCAGGATGTCTTCCTGCAAGGCGACAGGCAGGCCTACGCTGCCGCGAGCATGAGCATGCCGGGGAACGTCAAACTGCCGATGATCCCACAGTCCCTGCGTAGCAGCCAGCATGACGCTCTGTGATGGGGGTTCCCGATCGGGAAACATTTCCGTGAATATCCGGTTGGCTCCACGTAGGCTGTCTCCACTGATGGCATACAGGCGGACCATCTCCACCATCTCGACATTTGAATAATAATTGTCCGTCATCTTGCACTTCGTAGGTACGTCTCAACGATGTACGGAGATTCGCAAAACAAAACGTACGCACGCTTCGGCGACATCAAACACACTGTTAGTTCCGGGGCCGCGGGGGCCGGGGGCGTGGCTAGGAGCTTGCGCGGGAGAATCCCCATACCGTGATTGGGGTGCGATTGATTACCTACGAATTTATCGAATGATCGTTGCGTATGCGTTGTGATGTATTGTTTGCGTTTGTTTGTGTGTGAAAGCGCGATTATAAGGCTAGTAACAGACGGGCCGCGGCTGGTTTACACTTACGGATTTCCGTAAATAAAAAAATAAAATTAAAAAAATACCTACCCATTTTATTGTCGATTTGGGTCGAGAATCATTAGCATAATTACGTCCTTGAATTTGACTAGGATGCAAATCAACACGTTGTATAAGTACAATAGTGGTACATAGGTGGACTTAATGCCACAAGGCAACGGGATCGCAAGCAATTCTTCCGGAATGGCTGCTTTGAGTCCAACCCTTATTATGCTCGCTTGGGTATGAGTCAGGGATCCGTGTTAGGGCTGCCTCTGTTCTTGATCATGATCCATGATCTTATAGGCTGAGATTTGGTTTCGACGACCTGAAACTGGTTGTGCAACTTCACAACTGACGTGAATTGCGAACTCCTACAAAGGGATATTGACGTAGTCTACGAATGGAGCATTGCGAACAAGTTATTGTTTAATACTGGTAAGTGCTACGTCATGACATACGGTCGAGGGTCCGAACCTATACAGGACTGCAATTTGGGCGGTAATGTAATTCGTGTCCCCAGGAGTGACTTTTGTCCGCTGTCTGACATTTAGGAGTACGTGTCTACTCTTGCAAAGGAATCTTTTAGGCGTTTGTTATTAGACTTTTGTACACCACTTTGGTTCGGAGTAAACTGACTCCGGTGCAGGAAACCTTCCTTAGATTTTTGTTTCAAAGGCTTTACCATTTCTTCCCCTACATGTACCCAACCAATGATCTTTTAGGGATGTTGGGTTTTAACTCGTTGGAGGTGAGAAGGGCACGATGATCAGCTCACAGTTGGCTGTAAAAGCCATTTTTCCTCGCCCTGGGCGGAGCAGAAGAGAGTGACAGACTCTTACTGACTAAAACCCATCCGTGTTCCTCCTAATGACCTTCGCGTCCCAGGACCGCGATGACTTTTTCGAACAAATTCCGCAACCCTGGCAGGTGCCTGTAAAACCTTAGGGGACGTATTGACTGCCTTGAGGTCCACGGACTTTTCTGCCGATATTGGGCACCGTCAGAGCCATCGTCACAACCTTTTCGCACCACCGCCATCCAGTGGCGTAGCTAGTCTCAAACGGGTCCTGTATCAAACACTAGCTGACCCGCACGACTTCGTCTGCGTCACAATTTTCATTACTGCTTCGCTCCTATTGGTCTTAGCGTGATGAAATATAGCCTATAGCCTTCCTCGATAAATGGGCTATCTAACCGAAAGAATTCTTCAAATCGGATCAGGAGTTCCTGAGATTAGCGCGTTCAAGCAAACAAACAAACTCTTCAGCTTTATATATTAGACTAGCTGACCCGCGTAACACTTCGTCTGCGTCACAATTTTCATTACTGCTACGCTCCTATTGGTCTTAGCGTGATGATATATATATATATAGCCTTCCTCGAGATATGGGCTATCTAACACTGAAAGAATTTTTCAAATCGGACCAGTAGTTCCTGAGATTAGCGCGTTCAAGCAAACAAACAAACTCTTCAGCTCTATATATTAGATTTTTGGGGGGCCCGTTTTTAGGGGTAATATTTTTTTCAAAATTAGCCCTACTAGCTAGTCTTGGCAGGCCACGAAGGACTTGACGGGACTGAATGTATAGCTTTGCGTCCACATGTCGGGGTCCTTGTAGTCTGGGGGCTCCGTATCTATATACTAATATATAAAGCTGAAGAGTTTGTTTGTTTGCTTGAACGCGCTAATCTCAGGAACTACTGGTACGATTTGAAAAATTCTTTCAGTGTTAGATAGCCCATTTATCGAGGAAGGCTATATATCATCCCGCTAAGACCAATAGGAGCGGAGCAGTAATGAAAATTGTGACGCAGACGAAGTTGCGCGGGTCAGCTAGTCTTTGATACGGCTGATAGGTAGCTACGCCCCTGCCGCCATCTTAAACTCTCGCTAGAGCCGAATCAAGACTACTCACTGGTCGAACCTCCAGTGTGCCGTACGCTAAGGATGCTTAACGCCCTTCTGACTGCCGACCATGAATGTGATGTGCTTTCTGATGAATGGAGAAAAATAATGCGAGCTTGTCTGGTGTTCTGTGAGAGACAACATATGAGGGTGTCCACTGTTCCATGTTGTTCGTTTGTTATTCCAATGAATTCAATCAATCATATATTAATTAATTTCAAATTGTTTACAATTTCACATTCGCACTCATTATGTACCTTTTTATGCTTTTTTATGATTTGGTTTTGTAATTCTATGTTAATAAATGTAATTGGGCTTATTTTAAATTAACTATAACTAAATAAGGCATTATCTACCGTTCAACCTTTGGTTTTAAAATACTACACTGTAGGAGGTGTACTCCAAAAACATATTAAAAATAGAAATTATTTACATAAAAAACAAAAAGTGCATTAAAAATAATCTTACAATTTTTGCGGTATGAATGTACCAAAACAAGCCCAAACTCAAAGCATTTATTTCAATATAGCTTTGGCCCGCAGCTTCGCTCTTGTTTATATAGATTTTCACGAACAACAGCCTATAAAATGTCTCCAGGGTCCCATCTATCTCTAGAGGAGATACCAAATTCTTCAAAATCACTTTCGTATTTTTTTTAAATATTAATTAGAACATTCGTTAGGATTTTATTATAATGAGTTATTTCGTTGATTCGTGTCGATTGCCTCTTTCTCCTTTTTTTTTTTCGACCAGTTTGTGACTTCTTGGACTGATCTGTCGCTAGCCACGCTCAGGTGCTGGAAGGTGCCGGTGGGCATAAAGGGCAGGACAGTAGGCGGGGCATATCCTGTGAAGAAGCTCCACACCGGCACTGTGTTTGGGATGGATCTATGATACTCCATTTTGCCAGATTGTTTCTAAAGTAGCCAACCTGGGTCCGCAATAAAATATGAATCGGGTTTATTTTAGAATACCTAGTTTGACAACTATTTAGAATACCTAGTTTGACAAACACCTAGTGTGTACCTAGTTTGGTGGGACGTTGGCGCGGCCTCCCACAAGGTAGACCGATGACCTGGTGAAGGTCGCGGGTAGCCGATCGATGCGGGACGCACAGGACCGGTCGTTGTGGCGACGCTTGGGGGAGGCCTATGTCCAGCTGTGGCCGTCTTTCGGCTGATATGATGATGATGAGTTTGACAACTCGGTAGACTAACTAGTTTGACAGTTCTAAATCCCTTCAATAAAATATTAATCGGCTTTATTTATTTACGTTTCAGCACTTTGGTCTGGAAAATGAGTACAATCCGGAGACAATGGCCAACAAGAAACCAGAAGAAAAGGAGTGCACTGTACGTAAAGTATCATACTTAAATAGTTGTAATGAGGCAAACTCCGATGGTGATCGATATCTGATGACAATGTCACTGGAAAATTGCAGACTCCGTAAGATTGTAATAAAATTAGATTATGGTTTGTCGATATATTATGAAAAATCGTTTTGTTAACAATAAATCCCACCCAAATTCAATAGTTTCCAATATGTCCGTGGCTTATTAAGAAAAAATATTTTGCAATTTCAAGCGATATTTTACTTTTCGACGTTTGCAATTTTCCGGTGACAAGATAAGGCACTGTATAGTTGCATCTTTCATCTTTTTACCGACAGTCCACCATTACAAAAAATGCGCCAGTAGAAATACTCTGTGAAAATTTAAACTGTCCAGCTAATTCGTTCCATGAGACACAGCCCGCTCACTGACAGACTGACGATCGGCAAGCAAAGGCTTGGTTACAGGGTTCTTTAGGTTACCCTTCTTGTATGGAACCCTGAGAAAGGAATTGAGATACTTAGCTGAAATCTTAATTAAAAAACGAACTAAAACTGTCATGCGAAAATGCGATGTTTACTTTCTTTTTCGAAGATTTAAGCAATTGTAGGTGAAAAAGAAAAACGACAGGATTGCTTCAGTACCTATACTAATGCTTGCTAGAAGCAAATGAAAAAAAGAGACAAAAACAAGTTAGAAAGCACCTTCCCTTACCTTAGTTTAAAAAGCACAAGAATACCTAAAAAAACTGGCCAAGTGCCAGTCGGACTCGCATGCAAAGGGTTCCGAACGAATTTAATTTTTTTAACATGTTATCTTAACATTACAGACTTCTTATAGGCTTTCCTGTAATCTATAGGTAAAGATCTATTATGTCCATTTTTTTTCAAAGTTTCGGAGATAAGGGTCATTTTTCGTCTAATTTCTTGAATAACTTCAAAATCATTTTTTTTTAATTATGAAAAAAATATAATTAAAACCCTCACAGTAAGCAAGGGCTTACTGTGAGGGTTTTAATTATATTTTTTTTTAGGAGGGTTTAAATGAAAGGTCATTTGATGTGTCACACAATATTGCTCAAAAAACTTTTTTTTTAAATTTTGTAGTTAAACCCCCAAAAGTGACCCCTATACTAAAAATTTAATGATTTACGTAACGCGTCCGTGTTTGGCTCACAAGATCAACAGAATCGGTTCAGTGGATCCGTAGAAAACTGGCTGTGACAGACGGACAGACAGACGGACACCCGAGTGATCCTATAAGGGTTCCGTTTTTTGTTGGGAACCCTAAAAACAATACCAATGTTGTTTTTGCAGTATTTGGGAAGGGTCCCGTTCACCATCGGAGATGTACGGACTAAATACTACTTCTGTTTCATCTTCATTAGTACTCAATTTAGCTAGATTTTCTTTTAGATTACAGTTCTTTGTTTCTGTTAAAACTCTTTTGATCCATCTTCGACCGCATTTTCGCGTTCCATCAGATGAGATTGTGGTCAATCCCGAGACTATCAATAAGAATAAAAAAAAACAAAATCTCTAAAAATAAACACTTTCACAGCTCTAATTCCCGGTATTGAATAAAATATATAGTATGACAGTTCCAAATTATCTTTACTTCTTAAAATAACTAGTATGACAGTTCTAAATTCCCTTTAGCTATCAAAATAAATAGTTTGACAGTTCTATATTCCTCTAATCTATTAAAATAACTCGTTTGACAGTCCTAAATTCCTCTGACCTATCAAAATAACTATTTTTAAAGTACGAAAACCCCTTAACCTACATATACGAGTATAACCAGTTTCACAGCTCTCAATTCCTCTTACCTATCAAAATGACTAGTTTGAAAGTACTAAAACCACCTAACCTACTTGTATAACCAGTTGACAGTTCTAAATTCCTCTTACCTATCAATATAACTAGTTTGAAAGTACTAAATCCCTTCCTATTAAAATAACTAGTATGACAGTTCTAAATCCCTTGTATCACTATCACTAATAAGTAAGTCAGACACCTATAAAGTACTTTTGTTATTCAGACACTGACCTCATACAAGTACGCTGGACTTAATATACTTTATGAATTGACAGTTGATTTTTGTGCTGATTCAAAGCGCCCCCCCGCTCGAGCGTCTCAGGAACTAAAATTGACACATTGACACGTCTCTGAATAGGGGTGTGAATGGTCCATATCGATAATGTGTTGATATTTCTTTCCGATAGTGAGTCTAGTGAATACTAGATCCTTGCGTCTTTGTTAAAGGAAAGAAAATAAAGAAAGAAGAAAAATTTTTATTTGGGACTCGCACAAGACAAACAAAAAAGTAAAATAAATTAAAAACTTGCTACATGGATATTATCTGATCTGTGCGAGGCCAAGAAGGTCCCATCTCGGCATATGCTGAGAAATTTAAAATAAATATATAAAGCAACGCTGATATTCAGACAGGGCCAGTCAGTGATGCCACGGACGCACGGAGCACAAACAAGAAAAATATAATAGATAAAAATACAAATAAAATAATAATGTAAATATTATATAAAAAAACTTGAGAGGGACACCCGGATGTCAAGGGACACCCGGATGGAACGAAGTTCCTTTCGATTAATTAGTGAAGGAATTGTAATATTTTTTTTAAGTTATAATATTTTTTTATTATTAACAAATATAATGTAATATAAACTTAGTAGGCTCAATTTTAGTAATAATTGGCTTGTCAAAATAACTGGCTTGCTTTCTATGAGAGAGAGAGAGAGAGAGAGAGAGAGAGACAGAGAAACACGCGCCCCACGGCTTACAACTATAGCAAAAAGTGTCGTTACAACTTTGGTCTTAATTTTTTCCGTCTAGCCCTTTCGCAACGCGCGATAAGGAACTTCGTTCTAAAAGTTAGTAACATACAGCAATCAGTGTCGTTTATTCAGTGCAGTAGCATTTCATGTAGAATTAAAATTTATTTCCAGCGGTAACCTCATGTATGTACTTCGGAACCATCGTAGTTAGACACACTAATTGACTTGCACTAATTATCCACTTTTCAGCCAGAAGCGAAACCCTAAACCTTGGCTGAAGACCTTGCAATCGCAGTCGCTGGCTCCCATCCACACGATATGGACCGAACGGCGATGTAAGAGGACATGGGTGTAGTATCCAATCCATTGACGGTTTTGTTCGACTTTCGTAAACTATAAGACTGACGTAAACCGCAATGGTAAGCGGGCAAGCGATTTTTTTTTGTATATGGTGCTGTTTTTTTGGCTGTAAAATAATTATGCAAAATGTTTGTTGAAAATGTTTAGGCGAGTGCGCAAATTTTTTCTGCACTTTGCAGCTCGATATTCGCTTTTATTTAAAAAAAGTTATATTTGCCGTCGTCACAAATATGGGCCTTATTTATAAAAAATAATCTTTCCATATGATAAGTTTAAGTACTGGTTTGCAGATTTTAATATCAGTTTCTTTAAAGAAATGATCTGCTTTAAAGAAACTGAAATTAAAATCTGCAAACCAGTACTTACACATGGTATTATTTTTTTATAAATAACGCTGAAGTATGTAGTAGTAGTTTATTAAAATCTTTTGTAGTCTTTGTATTTGTTACATACAACCGTGATAATGTTTTTTTTATATGTAATTCAACTTATTTGACAAATTGTAGTTTACTTTTACCTACCAAAAGATTACGAATATTAGGTATGAGGCTATAAAACATTAAATAATCGTGAGTGGATTGGATAGTATTAAAAGTACTGAATATTTTAAGCAATTGTTGTATTTTTATAAACTAAATATTCTGGGTGACTGGTGTTGTAATGGTATAGTCATGACAATTTGCATTTTATTATAACTAAAAACTTTTAAATACAGTAAAATTATTCTCAAAATAATTAAATAGTTTCGTCTGGAAGGGTGTCAAAATGCTTTGTTTGTGAACAGAAACCATAGCAACGAAATCAATGCATTCCATCATTTGGTAGAATAACTTTGATGCAGGATTGTAGTTTAGGGTTTATTCTGTTGGTAAAAGAATTTTCAAAATCGGTTCAGTAGATCCAGAGATTATCCCCTACATCCTCACAAACTTTACCTCTTTATAATATTAGTATAGATGTATAAAAACCCATCGCTATCTTAAAAAGATACCTGTCCCTTATGTTGTTAACAACCAAAATTAAATCTAAATTCGTGACAATCTTAGAAGTCGGTTTTTGACAGCAGGATACTAGAGTTGCGCAAAACAGTGCGTTTTAAAGTCATGTAATATAACATTACTTTTCGTACCGAGGAATTCTGCATTACACCATGACTCCAAACATGACGCGAAATGACGCGCCACACGGTGGTTATTGTTATAAAAAGCTCGCGTTGTAGAAGATATACATCATGCGCGTTATATTATGGTGTGATATGACAATCGCCAAACGCAATGCGCCCGGTATTACCTACAGTGCGCGTAGTGCGACAGTCATGATTTAAAACATCACGTAACTATACCTCGGCAGTCTGCGTTGTTAATAAAACGTCAACCTTATAACTTGAATCATACGGTTCTAAATAATAGTTCACTTATTTAGCAGCCAGCCGATCGGCGCATGCTCCTTCTCACTTGCACACATAGCCAAAATTAGATATAATACGAACACCGAACCTAACAGCGCGCCGCGATAGTGTTCTGTGGCGCCGCGCGTCATGTTTGAGTGTCATGTGCAATGCTTAATTTGGTCGAGTCATAGGTAATGGAACAGTACGCGGTCGGGTTATATGACGCGCAATGCAACAATCTCATTACTTACACAAGTCTACAGGATACAATATTGCTTTAAAAGAAAGAAACAAATCTTACGCACTTAATGCACCGCAGACGACAGACTATCCGTGACGCACTTTTTAGTCTGTCAAAATAGAACTTAGTAATTATTAGCCTCGCCTCAATTATTACATAAATAAATATGTACACATATTTCATTATTACATAATTATATATTTTTGTATATTGTGTGTACATAAATATATAAAAAATAAATCATTTTGTGCGCCACAGACTCGATCCCACAAAAAGTGTGTCGTCTGCGCTGCACCTTAGTGTAAAGCGATCTTCTATCCCTCTCCTCTACCTACTCAGCTGTCAAATCCGATTTCTTAGATTTTTATTACGAATATAGTAACTCGTGAACGTTATTCGTTGTCATATTTTGTGTAAAATAACAGCGTTTTGATGTTTTAATGTCATATTGGCGTTCAAACAAAGCAAGCCCGTTGTGCTAACGCGAAGCATTGAAAGAAGGAAACAAAATTTGTTTATTCGACACATGGCTACACACACCATAACACTTTATTTCGTGTATCGACATGTTCATGAAAATGGTAAATTTCTAGACGAACAGATTTTTATATTTTCGAGAGTAATTTAAATTGTCTATGGCTTGGTTCAGACGGTAACGTTTTATCTAAACTTATGCAATTTTTCAGTTGACTTTAAATAATGTTATTGGATTAAGCTTATGGCTTTGAATATTGTTTCTGAAATTTCATAAATTATGGGTATATTTACAAAGGTTTTGAAGATATTTGTGGTCATGTGAGTTAAAAAGAAATTTTAGAAACTGCTTGATACTGAATATTTACATAATAGAGAACTGCACAATTATCTTTCAAAATGCTTGTCGTCTGAATTTTGCAGCATTTTAAGAACGTAATTTCATATTATAATGTTAGTTAAGTTTAAAAATATATGAAATATATCCAATTATTGAGCTTATGATATCCTATAATATTAAAAAATGGTTAATAGTCATATTAATGTGACTTTATGAGAGCAAGAGAAACTTCATATAATTTTCATTTTGCTATAATTTTGATTATTTCATTTCGATATAATTTAGTCTACCGACATCAGTTGAAGTAAATGTCGTCGGTTCGTTTAGTTTTTTTTTATTGGTGAATAGTTATAAGTTTTATTTATTGACGGTTCTTTGGCTCGAACTAAATGATTTTTCCACGATTCATAAGACTGTAAATAATGTATTTGGCCTAATTGGCTCGAAATGTTCTATATTTATTGGTTAATTTACTAAAGTCGGCCTAAAGGAGAGGCTTAAAAAGAATTAGACTCGGTAAAGTCAATAACAAGACCAAAATAAAAAGATGCTACCGCACGCAAAATGTGTTGCGGCCCTAAATTAAAATAAGGGTTAGATCTCTCTTAGATGTGACGCTGCATGCGCTTTTAAAGATAGCGATAGAATATAGAACTTTATTTACCACACAATTAAATAAGGTACAGTGGTACCCAACTGATAAGGCGCGTCGTGAATCTTCGTTCGCACAGAAAAGAAAGTATGGCCCCGAATACGAAAGAAAGCAAACTTACAATCAACCTTAGATCACTACTATAAGGTTCATAATACACTGCAGCTATTGGTACCGTCTCACTCGCGCGTCACGTGCATGCCACGCGGCGCTAACATGGCGGCAGCTGCCGACCAATAGCGGTACAGGAAAAAGAAGCGCGGTTGGTGGAGCGTGCCGATTGGTTAATAGCATTGCCCGCGCTTTGAAAATTCATCTTCTATATTTGACTACAATGAGGGTTTTCAGGAAAATTTACTCTACCAGTTGGCGCAAAAACTGACATTAAAATGACGTCGACGTCAACTTAACAAATGTCAGAAAACAAGCGATTTGATTGGTGTTTGGGAACTGACGCCTCAGTGCTGCCACCTGGTGCTCGACATTTCAAAAAACCCTCATTTAAATCTACATGAATAAATACTTATTTGAAAAATAAAACTGAAGTAAGTTGATTTGAAAAAAAAAACTACAACGCTTTTAAAGTTATTATTTTATCTTTTTCACGCAAAACGTCATTTGTACTGGATGATGCCTATTCACTATTGTGTGCGAGTGACGACACTTAGTGCTGTCTCTGTTTAACATAATAATATCGTTTATTTTATAAAAAAGAACATGATTTTATAAAAACGCACAACTCCGTTTTTTTTTAACAATTTGTGACTTTTTGTTTGAATTCTATTGTTTTTTACAGGTTTTGAGAAATGTAAAAAATCTAGTTAAATACCCTATTATGGAGAGTATACGAATATTTTCCACTTTTAAATTCCGCGGGGTGTATTCGAATTCCTCAACGAAAAGTGTACCTTATGGAGTAGTAAATACAGTTCTGTATCGTTATCTAAAAAAGTGCGCGCAGGGTCGCCGTATCGGTATGAGTTGCTACCAAGACATACCTATACGTTGGTGTCCTTAAAATTAAATTAAATTTAGTTTTACGTATTTTTCCAGAGTTTATAAAAGTTTATCAATAAAATAATTGAAATGTTTTTTTTCCGCGTAAATGTTAGTCTATGCGTTTAAATTTAAATTTTTATTGTATTTTATTGTCAAGCGATTTACGTACAACGTAAAATACAAAGTGTTTTTCTGAATAAAAGTTTCTATCATAATATGTTTTTTATTGATTTTCCTGCCATACACATCTTGCTATATAAGATACTAGCTTCTGCCAACGGCTTCGCTCGCGTGGTCCCTAGGGAACATACTCCCGGGATAAAAAGTACCCTATGTCCTTGCTCAGGCTCTAGACTATCTGTGTCTGTCATGCCAAATTTCGTTTAAATCGGTTCAGTAGTTTTGGCGTGAAAGCGCGACAGACAGACAGAGTTACTTTCGCAATTATAATATTAGTAAGGATTCTTAATAAAATAAATAAAAAAACATTAAGATTTGGTAGAGTTTTAAAATTTTCCACATTGCAAGAGGTTCTTGGCTACAGAATAATAGCAGCACAGGTCGATCTGCAAGGTTAAGCAATACTTGCCGAGACCGGTCCGCGGATGGGTGACCATTCACTACACACCGAAACCCCTCCGTGCGTCGAAAAAGCTTGTTTAGACTATTTCGTCTGTCAATCGTAGATCTTATACAGTCGTTACGATTAGACAGAACCACGAAAGTTTGGCAATGTCTTGCCAAGGATTATTATCCAGTTATACATAGGTACTGTGTTGAGGAGCTTGTGGCTAAAGAATAACAGCCGCACAGGTCGATCTTCAAAGTTAAGCAACGCTTGCCAAGGTTGGTCTGTGGATGGGTGACCATCTTACCGAGTTTGCTCCGTGCCTCGGAAAACACGTTAAGCCGTTGGTCCTGACTCTCATTTGTAGATCTTTGACAGATGTTACGGATTGTCAGAAGCCAGAAACACGGGACTCCAGTCTTGCCAATAAATACCGTGTTTGTTACCCAGTTAATGGGTTGTGGAGGTCTGGTAGGCAGCCTCTCCAAGCAAAATACTGGTATTCAGCTGAATCCGGTTTGACTGGAAGCCGACCCCAATATAGTTGGGAAAGGTTAGGCAGATGATGGTCTACTGGGTTGTGTTGTGGAGCAAAGAGTACTTACAGTATATGTGGAGGTCGGTTGACGGATAGGCAGTCGTTCAATAAAATATTCTGGTGTTCAGCTGCATCCGGTCAGTTAGACTGTGTTAGGAACTGCCAACACAGACATAACGATGCCCCCCCCTCCAGCTTTAGGATAAATACAAGGACGCTTTATCAGAAGACTAGTTGACCCACGCAACTTCGTCTGCGTCACAATTTTCATTACTGCTCCGCTCCTATTGGTCTTAGCGTGATGATATATAGCCTATAGCCTTCCTTGATAAATGGGCTATCTAACACTGAAAGAATTTTTCAAATCGGACCAGGAGTTTCTGAGATTAGCGCGTTCAAGCAAACAAACAAACTCTTCAGCTTTATATATTAGTATAGACTAGCTGACCCGCGCGGCTTCGCTCCCGTCATCTGGCTACTCTACCTACCGACCCTAACCTACCTACCCTACCTACCTACTTACCTACCCTACCTACCTATCATAGCTACCCTACCTTACCTACCTGCCTACCTACATACTCATTCTTTTTTTTTGTATTTTAATTCTTATTATGGTATTCCGGACGAAGAAATAAGTCTTCGTCCGGAATAAAACACAAGAACTATGAAAATCAGTCGAGCCGTTCTTGAGTTAGTTAGAAAAGTGTTCGAACAAACCCGACTTTGAGAATTTTGCTATATTGTGAAAGTTCGACCTTTTTCTAGAAGTCATTTTTATATTAGCGAGACAGAAATAAAACGAATAAGCTGAAGGAAGACGAACAGCGGTGGCTTATTAATAAATAGGGTTCCGTTAGCAACCTTGGTACGGAACCCTAAAAATCGACTTGGTTCGCACGAATCAAAATCGTACACAAAGGCTTAAATAATAGGGTCCCATTAGCAACTTTGGCACGGAACCCTATAATTTGCCTTGGCTCGCAAATCGAACTGTCTGATACTTAGCACGAATTAAAAACTTAGTTGCGGGCAACCTGGGAATCTTTAAGACAAAAGTGAACAGGTTGCTTCTAGGCAAACGTGCTCCATCTTCGACCGCATCATCGCTTACCATCAGGTGAGATAGTGGTCAAACGTATGCCTATCTGTAATAAAAAAAAATCTACTCCGTATCACCTAACCACTGAGAACTAATGATAAAATGATTTGACAGTTACTGTGAAATCGTGTTGTCATTCATTCTTAGTTCGGGTTCGGGATTAATCGTAAGTCTGTAGGTAGAATAGATACGGAGTAGAATACGTCCGCAACTAAGCCCGAAACTACGGACTTCGGACTTAGAGAGTAGCCCCCCCAAAATCGATCGCTCCCGTCACCGTGACCACCTTTGGTACGGTACCTTAAATTATTATTAGCCTTGTTTCGCAAATCGAACCGTTCGTTGCTTCGCTCTAAACGGAATCAATCGCGGAGGCTTAGCAGTAGGGTCCCGTCAGCACCTTTGGTACGGAACCCTACAGGCCTGGGGGCTACTCTCTAACGAAATCCGTAGTTTCGGGCTTAGTTGCGGGCGGGCTTATTCTACTCCGTATCACCTACAGACTTACGATTAGTCCCGAACCCGAACTGAGAATGAATGACAACACGATTTCACAGTAACTGTCTAATCGTGTTATCATTAGTTCTCAGTGGTTAGGTGATACGGAGTAGAAAATGCCCGCCCGCAACTAAAACCGAAACTACGGATTTCGTTAGAGAGTAGCCCCCCAGATCCGCAAGTCGAACCGTCCAGTACTTCGCAAAACTAAATCAGTTTAAGACTCTACGATAAAAGCACTTTAAACGAAACCAGCACGACTCAGAGATTTCAGCAATTTTGGTCCCTAACAGTTAAAGACCTTACAGAGACCAAACCGAAATTCCTACGAACTACGACCGTGTTTGATAATCGTGTGAGGTCATTCTCCAGCGGAAAATCTTAACACCGCAATTCAGAAAAACGCGTCATCAGTGCAACGCCATCTATCGACCATGTCAACTGACAAAATATTTGGCAGCAGAAGACGTTAAATAAGAAGCCCGTATGTAACGGTAACTAACAATAAGGTATTAAAATGTTTACTTTTATTTTGCTACGTCTACGTATTAAAAGTTTCACAAATAACTCAATCAATGTGTTTTGGTGTAACATTCATGCTTTCATGCATTTTTTGGTTCCTCAATAGATGGCGCTCTGACTGATCAGAATACATTAGGAAGTTTCTTCCTAAACTTAAAAATTCAATATCTTTTGATTTTGTCGGTCGATTTTGATGAAATAAACGCTAAATGTACTTAGATTTGCAATCCAATCTGTGGTTTATGCGTGATGCTCCCACGAACGCACAGACAAACAGACAAACAGACAAGAATTTCAAAAATTGCATTTTTGTGTTTTATACCTTTTTCCTGAGTTTTCTGTGTAATTTTCATGCAAAAATATTCAATGTACAGACACGGTTAGTCTACGATTTTATTATATGTATAGATATAGATATTGTGCATAAGCCTCGATGGCGCTCACAATAACCAGAGAAAAAAAAACCATATCTGGAAAATGGCAGCGAATTAATAGAGACATAGTACCTATACATCCTTCTTATTCAGTACGTCTACCATGAGTTTTATCAATCTATACTCGCTAGCGACTGTAGTTAAAAAAATGTATAAAAACTTAAAAAAAAACAAGTTTCAAATTTATTTTTTTAGTTGTTAACTAAAGTTTTACGTTAACTTTCTTGCTTGATAGTTAACAAATGAATTAGAAACTTGTTTTTTTCAAAGTTTTCATACAGTTTTATAACTACAGTCGCTAGTGAATATCTATACCTACTAATAATATATAAAGCTGAAGAGTTTGTTTGTTTGTTTGCTTGAAAGCGCTAATCTCAGGAACTACTGGTCCGATTTGAAAAATTCTTTCAGCGTTAGATAGCCCATTTATCGAGGAAGGCTATAGGCTACATTTCATCACGCTAAGACCAATAGGAGCGGAGCAGTAATGAAAATTGTGACGCAGACGAAGTTGCGCGGGTCAGCTAGTTCTAATATATAAAGCTGAAGAGTTTGTTTGTTTGTTTGCTTGAACGCGCTAATCTCAGGAACTTCTGGTCCTATTTGAAAAATTCTTTCAGTATTAGATAGCCCATTTATCGAGGAAGGCTATAGGCTATATATCATCACGCTAAGGCCAATAAGAGCGCGGCAGTAATGAGACATGTGATGCAGACAAAGTTGCGCGGGTCAGCTAGTAGTTTGATAAAACTCATGGTAGACGTACAGTTTGTGAAATATCTCTTATATCCGTCCAATATTGGAGGAGAAAACAGTCGAGAGCCAAACCTCGAATTATGACTTTCCCTTGAGAGAATCGCAATATACGTTTTTTGCGGCATATCGGACGGCCGTATCTGTTTTTACATTCACTTAGAACTTAGATTTTGTCACATCTTCAAGGGACTGTAGACTTGAGTATATGGTTTTAATTTCAACTCGATACCTCCTCGCGTTCCCGAGAAAAAGGGTATTTACAATCAGACGAACGCCCAAAGTGATCTTATAAGGGTTCCGTTTTTTCCTTTTGAGATACGGAACCCTAAAAATACCAACCGAATTGAGAAACTCCTCCTTTTTTTGGAAGTCGGTTAAAATTATGACTTTTAACTTACACCACTATGCACCAACAGCGAATCAATTTGATAATGATACCGGCCCGACATAATAATACACAGTTATCACTGTAACTCAGAACTTTGTAGAATAAACATATGATTGTGTGAAAACAAGTCTTACTCCTATTTACTTTAAATTCCGCGTGTTTTAGTGCAGTTTAACACAAAATACTGTTTCAGGTCTTTGAACAGTTTGGAAAAAAATATCATTTGTGTTATTATGGTTTTCAACTCGAGTAAGTAATTTCTGTTACAGTTATTACCTAAGTTGCTACGCATTTTGTTTCGATGCTTCTAGAAAAGTTCGAGTAGGTACACGAGAACATTTCTAGAAGCGTCGAAAACTTTAAAAACTCTCGACATCCGAAAATGTAGAAATAAGTAATGTCTTCTAATCTAATATATAAAAATCTCGTGTCACGGTGTTTGTTACCGAACTCCTCCGAAACAGTTCGACCAATTTTCATGAAATTTTGTGTTTATATTCGGCAGGTATGAGAATAGGTGGTAGGGTATTTTATTTCTCTTTGTGTTGCAAAACAACATTTGCCGAGTCAGCTAGTTTATTTTATAAAACTAACCGCCGTTAACTTTACCGCTTTTTTTATTTAAGTATTTTAACTTGGTGAGGCCAGTGTTTCTTAGGCCCTCTTGCTCAAACCACAGTTATCTTTAACGCCGAGTTATTGTTAACCTGCGGTCTTTATGTATGACATAATTATTTGTGTTAGCAACTAACTTGAATGTGGTTTGTGCAAGTGGACCTTTGCTGACAACACTGCGAACAAACACTGAGGCAAATTCAAAGTTCAAAGTGGTCCATACAATTTATTAATGTACGTAAATGATGATATCCGCAAGAGAACCAAAGTTACCGATATAGCTGGAAAGATCGCCAAACTGAAGTGACAGTGGGCTGGGCACATTGCTCGCAGAACAGATGGTCGATGGGGCCAAAAAGTTCTAGAGTGGCGACCGCGTACCGGAAGACGCAGCGTTTGAAGGCCTCCCACAAGGTGGACCGATGATCTGGTGAGGGTCGCGGGTAGCCGATGGATGCGACGCGCACAGGGGGCTACTCTCTAAGCCCAAAGTCCGTAGTTTCGGGCTTAGTTGCGGCCGTATTCTACTAACCGACTACGGGACTAATCGTAAGTCCGTAGGTGATACAGAGTAGAATACGCCCGCAACTAAGCCCGAAACTATGGACTTCGGGTTTCGAGAGTAGCCCCCCAGGACCGGTTGTTGTGGCGACACTTGGGGGAGGCCTATGTCCAGCAGTGGACGCTTTCGGCTGATATTATGATGATGAGTGATCAACTCTTCCGGTCTTTTAAAACTTCGGTAGAGTGAGCGTGCAGTGATCTGTCATTCCATCTTGTTTGTATAGAATGAAATTTCATTTCAAGCTCACCTAATCTTACCTAAACATATCAAATACTGATCATATGAAAATCATACATTATAAATAAGTTAATGTCTGAAATTACATTTATTTTGTAAATTGATTAAATAAAACTTAAGTACTCGACAATTTATTTTAGATCGAACTATACAGTACATTAGATACCTACATTTTACAAGTCATGCAGTGCATGCAGTTCATGACTTGGTTCTCTGCAATTTCGTCTCTTTGTAAGTTTAGTTTTTTCTTTAGAGGCCTATGACAGTTTGACTGTGTTTTTTACGTAAAACGACCAACTTTGGACGTTTCGACTCGTTGACTTTGGACTATTGGGTAGTTCAGAATAGTTATTATATGGTACTGAACATAGCGGCCTCACTTTTTGCATTTTTCTCTTATCTATTTGTAAAAAGCCAAAATTCCGAAGTAAGTTTCTCATAAAAAGCGCGACAGCACTTTTTCGAGCTCGTGGATTGAACTACTGTACTAATCATTTGAAATGAAAAATATATCATAATATTCCTTAAATAGTGGTTTCGTGCATATGCGGCAGAAATTTGAAATAAGCATGGAATATCCGTAAAAAATCCCATTTAAATCCATAAAAACTACTAAAAACGCTCAAAATTAACTGTAAATTTCTCCTTAATACATTAATATTATTACGTAAAATTCTCCTTAATACATTAATATTATTACGTAAAATTGATACCAAAATAAACCATAGTTCATAAGAAATGAAAATTTAATAAAAAATCATTAAATAAATTAATAATAAACCCTAAAAGAAACGTAATTGCAACTGCCTAAATTCTACATTATGCGATGAGTCAGCAGTTTTGTGAGTGAAAACACAATTTTGTGATACCTTAAGCATTACCTTATTACCGAATAGTCATTATTATCTTCATGAGAATGATCCATATACACCATGCTTATGAAAATCTTAGTCAACTATCTGATAAAATATTCCAATTCCTGGAGAAATCCTAAAAATTACTTAACTTACTGACTTTAAAAACTTCCCAACTAACTTTTTAGAAGACCTAGGTAGCGCAAAAAAGGTAGTGCTGATGAACTTTCTTTCAAAGTGGTTGATTCATTTCCGGAATAGGTTAGGTTAGAATAGAATACTCTTTATTATGTACACCATGGGAGTGATATGAAGATTCGAACGAAATAGCATGCGTCGTAATAACGTCATTCGAATCTTCATATCACTCCCGTACATCATTTACGTTACAGTTTAGGTTAGGTCTACAAGATTATTTGTTTTTTTTTTTATAAACGTTGCCCCACACTAGGAATTTCTCCTGTATCGTGGACGTGCGTTCACAAACATACTAACTCACATGCACAAAAAGTCAGACCCGGACCCACTATCTGTAGGCCATACATTTGTTCCGTGCGGGAATCGAACCCGTGACACGCAGCGCAGCAGGCAATCGCGTAACCACTGCGCCATCCGTGTCGTCAATTAACTGATAAAAACTATTATTTTTTAAGGAAATTTTGACTAAACGATAACAATCTGAGTTGAATAGGTCGACACTGTCTATGTATGTATGTATGTATGTATGTATGTATGTATGTATGTATGTATGTATGTATGTATGTATGTATGTATGTACCAACCACATACGTACCGATGTAGATATTTTACCCGACTGCTAAGAAGGGAATGTAATTACTAAAATTGATTCCTACATAAATACTATAAAACATACAGGGTGAATTTTTAAAGTGTGCCTTCATAACCAAATCTGAATCTATGAGGAATATCGAAAAACACTGAAAGGAGTCTCGAGCTCACTTTTAATGATATTAAACTGCATCATTCGATTTTTAAAAAATCGTTTTTCCTACCCAGGAATCGAACCGGTTGATTTTGAAAATAAAAAAAACACCCTGTATTATTACACCATCTGAAAGTCTAGCCAGTAGCGTAGCGAGGGGGGGGGGAGGCGGCCGGCACCGGGTGACACCCGTTTAGGGGTGACACCCGACCACTCGTTGACTGGTTTTTGTCACTATCGGGTGGCACCCCTCAACGTTTGACGCAATGAAACCTGTCGGAAGTAGAGTGCAAAAATTTTTGAGCTCACTTCGCTCGCTCTTGCATTTTGCACTCTCTAAATTGCTGAGCTTTTCTTTATAAATCAACAAGACACTTCAATTTCAGTATATATGATCAAAATACAATAAAACCCTTCCGAGATAAGGTCCAAAAACTTTGTTATTCAGGGTTTAGTTTTTCTTTAGTTCTTCAGGTTTTCTGCATTTAGGGGTGACACTCGTTCGTTGACATTTTGTCACGGTCGGGTGTCACCCCTTAACGAGCGACGTAGTGATGTAAAAATTTTCGAGCTCGCTTCGCTCTACTTTCTACGCTCTCTTTGTTCTCGAGCGTTTCTGTGAAACTCAGCGAAATGACTATGTTAATGTATCAAATTATCCAAAGAAAATAAAAACATTTCCGAGTTGGGGTGCATGAATTTTTGAGCTGGCTTCGCTCGCTCTTGTGTTCTGCTTTCTGTCACTTAATGAGCTTTTTTGCATCAGTCCATAAAGTTACTTCTATTTAAGTATGATATGAATGATCAAAAGAAAATGAATCCTTTCCGGGGTCCATGAATTTTCGAGTTCGCTTCGGTCGCTCTTGTGTTCTGCCCTCTCTTAATTAATGAGCTTTCTTGTATCAGTCCATAAAGAAAGGTCTTTTTAAGTATGAATTATCGAAAGAAAACAAAACTTATGCGAGGTGGAATGTAAAAATTTTTGAGCTCGCTTCGCTCGGTCTTGTGTTCTGCTCTCTCTCAATTAATTAGCATCAGTCCATAAAGTTACTATCCGAAGTGTAGTGTCAAAAATTTTGAGCTCGCTTCGCTCGCTCTTGTTTATGCCTTCTCTCAGTCAATGAGCTTTCTTGTTCACTCAGTATGAATCAATATCAAAAGAAAATAAAACCTATCCGACGTGGAATGCAAGATTTTTCGAGCTCGCTTCGCTCGCTCTTGTGTTCTGCCCTCTTTTAATTCTTAAGCTTATTTGCGTTACTCAATAATACTGATTTTAATAATAATGAAAATAAAACATTCCTGAAAGTAAAAACCAGCAGCGCAAATGGCACACCTTCCCCCCCTCCCGAAAAATTACTTGTGATTACAGTCACATGAACGAAAAGCCAAAGGCGCAACTCATAATTATTTGGGGGGGGGGGGGGGTTCATTTGTGGGGTGACACCACATTATCCGCCCCAGGTGTCACCCATGCTAGCTACGCTACTGAGTCTAGCTAATAAGCATCAAATTCTGGGAAGTAGTAATACATGGCAAACTAAAAGAATGCTCTCATTTTTAACTAATTAGTTTTAGAACTTCTGACTAAAGCTACCTATCTAAACCGTAACAGACATTTTTTTTAAATCCAATTGATGCAGTTGTAGATTTTCAGGCCCGATGTCGATGAAAACTAAAATTGCATCTTTGATTTTTGAAAAAAAAAAAGGAAACAGTTGATATGTTTTTTTTGAAAATTGAAAAGTATTTTGCTAAAAATGAGCTCTCTTTTTGAAAACTGCTGACTCATCGCATTATGTAGAAATCAAGCAGTTGCAATTACGTTTATTTTAAGGTAAAATTTTTTTTAATAAATTTTTCGTTTTTTATGAACTTATTTTGGTATACATTTTACGTAACGATATTAATGTATAAAGGAAAAATTAAAATTGAAAAAAATTGTCTAAATATTACAGTTTCTAAGAATAAGAAAGCCAAAGTTGGCCATTTAACGCAAAAAACAGTCAAATTGTAATAGGTCTCTTAAATACAAATATTATTATGGTTTCAAGGAAACAAAAACAGCCATACTACGTAATTAAGATTCGAACTCAGACTTCATTGATCGTGAACCCATTGCTTAGCCCGAACAGCTACCAGCACATGTTAACTTTACGCGAATTTTATCAATCCAATGGTAAGAACAGGGGGCTAAAAAGGCCATTTTTGGAGAATCATAATAGAATTAGTCACGCAACAATCTGTCAAATTTTATTTTCATCTTTATCGCCAACGAATTAGGTTCAAGGTTGATTGGGAAAATTTGAGAGTGACGGGTAGCGAGATGTGCTGGATGATTCTACTAAAGTGGCTTTTTTGATTGTAATCCTGATATAAAGTGGCCTTTTTAGATGTGAAAATGGTGGTGGTGGATCACTTTTTATCATCATTTTGTTAATAGCCACTATTAATTTCCTGTACTATTACTCCATTGTCGCCTTCAGGTGGGTCCACCAATCGTTGTGCTTTATTCAATTTTAGTTTTATTTCATACCATTTTTATTAAACATCATTTCAATGTTGGCACGAATAGAAAATGATTACGATTATATATCTTGTTGGAAGTCAAAAATACACATTCACATGGTGACAATAATTTCGTAACACTTATTTTAATAAATAACTAGCTGAACTATACAGGGAATTTGAAAAAATACCTAAAACCTCTTAATCCTGACTTTGTATCATGACCCTAAATAACATTTTTTCTACTACTTTGACCTCAACTAAACAATGTGTTTAAAAAAAAATTGTTTTCATTTATTTGAAGTCTGTTAAATTCGTGTATACTACGCGCGCGCGTGCACCCAGGCCCACGCTGCCGTGCGCCGGCCGGGTGACGGCCTTTCTTTCGTCGATCGCCTCATAAAGAATATGCAAAATTTGTTTATATTTTGTGTATGGAAAAAAAAATGTTTCGAATTTTGAAAAGTCGTAGAACAAATGTTGTTCAGGGTCATGATACGAAGTTAGGATTAAGAGATTTCGGGATTTTTTAAAATTTTCCTGTATAAAATATTGTTAAAAAATATTTAAATGACGAAAATCTGACAGCGGGTCTAAAATGGCCACTTTAGCAGAATCAGAAAGCACATCACGCTATCTATCACTGTCAAATTTTCCCAATCAACCTTGAACCTAATGCGTTAGCGATAAAGATGAAAATTAAATTTGCCAGATTGTTGTGTGATTAATATTATGATTCTACTAAAGTGGCCTTTTTAGACCCGCTGGTCGAGCTGCAAAAAAGGGACATAGGTTATGCTCCGACTTGAATTGATCTGAATCGACAGAGATGCAAATACTTTTAAAAGGTAAAAAAAGAGATGGCGATAGAATGGAATAAATAAAAATGTAATACTCAAATTGCGAAAAAAATTGGACTGTCTTTATAATTTCACAAAATCTACTCAGCTAATCTTTTTTCGCGATTTCAGGGTTGGTCCCATAGTAAAACTTGTTGATAATAATGAGTACAATGAACCCTTAAGAAGTATTGCGTGTATTCTGTTGTATAGGGTATTTACCCGTCTAGACTACGGAACCCATAACTTTAATAAGTCTGACAAGCGCTCCTCCAGTTTTTTTTGACTGAACTCGGTTTAAATTGAAAGTAAAATATTTTTAAGTACAGTCAACAAAGCTATTGGTTATGCAGGCATCTAACTTGTAACTACTTTTAAACAATGTTGTGAGTGTGCTGAGTAGACAATTTTTAACACATTCGTAAGTATGTCAAAAGCTTAAAAAAATATAATGCACACATTAGAAATAAACAGTGCTGTGGAAAAATTAATATGTTTGCCTGTATACCGAATAGCTTTGTTGACTGTACATAAAAATCACCGTGGTAATATTTCAACATAAAACATTTTCAATTTATATAATTTACTTTGAACTCCCAGTCAATAAAGCTTATTTATTTTTCTTTCAGAGCGAAAATGAAACGGCTACTAATCTTATTCGGCCTGTCGGCTTTAACGACTCTAATATCCGGGAAAAGCCATTGTCATGCTTGCTTCGATAGTATTTGCTATTCCAAAGCTCTAATATTTCAAAACTATCCAATTTCCGGACAATTAGCCGTGGACAGAGTCGCAAATATTGTTTATTTTCACTACGAAGATACTCGGCCTCTGGACCACACTGTTGCATTTGACCTGGACGATATTAGATTCTTGAATATCCCGGATATTCAGTATTCCTTCGCTCGAGCTGTTGATCAGAATACTCGAGACGTCTACATTGGCGGTGCAAATGGAATCTACAAATACAACCCTGGAACGAATGAGACCAGCCGCTTCGGTCTCTTTGACAAGACAATTTGGCACATGCAGTTTAAAGACAAGATTTACTACACGATCTTCATGACGAAGGGACTTTACACGTTCGAAAAGAAACAGTCCAAGACAGTGACCGCGCTGAAAGATTTTATCATTGATGATTTTATCGTTGACAAGAAAGACGATATTTATTTCATGAGCAATTTCACAGTGTTTAAATTGAAAAAGGGTGAGAGTAAAGCTACGATGTTCTCCAGTATAATATATTCCTTGACGACTGATATAAACGAAAACGCCTATTTTGTGCAAACACAAACCAGGGGATTGTATAAAATCGACTACAGGACTGGTCAACTGACTGAAATGGGTGCTTTTGGCAGTGGGTCACCATTCAGAACACTTTTTGACAATTACAATAATGTGCTCTACTACGACAAAGATAGCGACCAATTGTTTTACTTGACGCCAAATTACGGTAGATGCAAAGTGACCAATGAATGGAAGGGGAAGAAATTAAAAAAAAAAGTCTCTTCCTTCTATGAGTGACAAATAGTGAACGAGTATTCGGCTTTCGATGTGTTTTTGACTGTCAAAAGCCAGTTATTGTAAATTGTAACATAGTTTGGTGGTAGCGGACTTTACTAAAAGGTTATTTACCTATATTATCTGTGGTTTAGAATTATAAAAAAAATACTATCGATGTTTTGTTTTATTCCATTTTTATTTTCCTTTGTGTTCATATTTTTGGGTCAGGATGGAAAAAAAGCGGTTAACACTCATGCCTCCTGTGATAAAAATATAAATATGCCTACTATGCTTTGGTCAGAAGTTCCTATCTCAGAGACTATTGTGCAGTCTTATCGGAAACAGCTGAAAAGCGGTGTTTTACATGGATCGTCTGCCAATTAGACCTCTACAATGCTGTAATGCGGGACATATATTTATGTTCCAATAATTTGATCAAACGGACTGTTTGATAAAATCGGCATGAAGGTCTGTGGGAAAATTTGATCATAACTCAGTCGTCAAATGGCATGAAGTAGGTAATACTAAATTTCATATTTCCATTTGATCAAACAGTTTGGACCAGCTGGTTGATCAAATTATTTGAATGTGTATGGCTCGCATAACACAATACACCTTTTGGCATTTCTTTCGGATTTCCAGACTGACTGACGAACGGATTGTCAAATTTTGTAGATCAAACGATAGCCAACAGCTGGATGCGATTTCCGAGCTACAAATTCCTGTAAACTTCAATATTATTGAGGTAAAATCGTTTTTTTGTTTGTTTGAAGGAGGATATCTCTGGAAGTACTGATCCGATTACGAAAACTATTTCACAGATGAAAGGATATAGTCCAGGCACAGTAGCGTAGCTAGCATGGGTGACACCCGGGGTGGATAATTTGGTGTCACCCCACAAATAATTATGAGTTGCACCTTTGGCCTTTCATTCTGGTGATGGCAATCCAAGCCATTTTTCGGAAGGGAGGGGGGAAGGTGTGCGCTGCAGGTTTTTATTTTTAGGAATGTCCTTACATCATACTTACAAATAAAATCTCGTAAGTTAGATTATTTTGATTTTGTTTTTATCATTATCTAAATCCGGCCCCACCCCCCCTCGCTACGCTACTGTCTAGGCAAATTACACTGAAAATTAGGCTAACTTAGCAACCATTCTTAATACTGATTTTTTGGCCATTAACGTGTAGCTTATAAGCTATATAGGCAGGGAAGTATGATAAATTGTATCCCGTAAAAAGTTATCCCATGGATGTTCGTATGTATTTAATAAAACGTCTAATTTCAATCATAACTCAATGGGAAATAATATTAACTGCCATGTTTGTTTGGAGTATTTTTATAAGTGTTCGGGTTTTACAAGTAGGTCAGTAAATTAAAGAATGTAATTGTGTTATTTTGTACTTCAAGCTAAAATCAACTACTTTCTTTTCATAAATCTACTTAATTAAATATCTTAATTCGGTAACCAACAAAATTATCGCAAGTTATTTATTTCAGTTTTTTTTTTGTGTTAGCGGTTCAAGCATAAATGTCGCGCCAAACCGCTGCCAAAAAGCTGGGCATCCTAAATAGGGTGAAGCGATACTTCAAGCCTGGACAGCTTTTAACTCTATATAAAGCGCAAGTCCGATCCTGCATGGAGTATTGTAGCCACCTTTGGGATGGCTCAGCTAAGTATCAGCTTGCCGCGCTTGACTCGGTAGAACGCAGAGCTAAGAGGCTCATCGGTGACGAAAAACTGGTGGATACCAAGCTACACAGCTTGGCTCATCGCCGTAAGGTTGCCTGCTTGTCGGTCTTCTACAGATTGTACTTCGGTGAGTGTGCACAAGAACTCCACGACCTCATTCCACCGGCCCCCTTCTACCATCGGACATCCAGACGCACTGCATCTTACCATCCCTACCTTGTTACTATTCCACCAATTCGCACTAAGCGTTTCCAAACGTCTTTTATAATGCGCACAGCAAAGGAGTGGAACTCTCTGCCTGCGTCTGTGTTTCCAAACGCATACAACCCTAATCTCTTCAAAGTTAGAGTGAACAGGCTCCTTCTGGGTAAGCTCGCTCCATCGTAGACTTTGTTTCTGTCATCTCTGACCTAGACTAGAGTCAAGAGCAAACCCATCACAAATAAAAAAAAAAAAAATTGGAATCAATTTTAATTTATAGGACATGTCTGACTTGATTATAAATAAATTAAACGCACCTTATATTTTTTTTCATTTGGTGATGGGGAGGAACCGGTACAAGTGGCGTCGGCGAATGAGACCTATATTTTCTGAAAGCTTATTGAAAGGGCATCAATTTTTGCTACGGAACCAAAAAAAATCCTTTATAGAAAAAAAAGTTATTGATCATTAAAGAATTAAAATGTAAACAATGATTGGAGGAATAGGAAGCGTCGGATAATGAAACAGATCTCATTTAAAAGCTTGTTGTAAGTGTGTTGTTTCTCATTATCAACACAAAAAATCGGTTCATGGAGAAAAAAGTTAGAAGCCATAAATGTGTTATGTGAGAAAAAAAAACGTCGAATGCAAGAGTTAGAAGGAGCGTCGGTGAATGAGACATACATTATTTTACAGCTCGTGAACACAAAAAAATCGGCCTATGGAGAAAAAGTTAAAATGCATAAATGCGTTTTGCGAGAAAAGAAAACGTCGAATGCAAGAGTTACATAGAGCGTCAGTGAATGAGACATACATCATTTTACAGCTCGTTAAATGTGTGTTTATTATGGACACAAAAAAAATCGCCTTATGGAAAAAAAAGAAAGAAGCCATAAATGTGTTTTGGCAGAAATAAAGTCGTCGAATGCAAGAGTTACAAGGAGCGTCAGTAAACGACACATACATCATTTTACAGCTCGTTAGAATTATATTATTTTTCACGATGAACACTCAAAAATCGACCTATGGCAAAAAAGTTAAACGTCATAAATGTGTTTGCGTAATATTTGGTTTCGGATTCAATCTCGTCAACTCCCTTCAAAAAGCTTACGAATGTTATACAGAAATAAATCGCAAAGCGCTTGCTCGAGCTCAGTCAACGAACTAAAGAATGTTGCACAGACAGACAGGGTCCTTGTTGACTACGCAACCCTAAAAACGAATGAGACCAACTGTGCCGTACATGTTTGTATACCCCTTTAAAGATTATAGTCGTGAAGGTTCCGTGTGACAAGAACTTGGCGAAGACTTTGTTTTCATCTCATAAGGACTATTATAACCAACTGTGAACATTATTCTACAACAGCACAAGTCTGCATACCCCTTTAAGCTTTATAGTTGTGATGGTTCCGGGTGACAAGAACTTGGTGAACCCTTCGCTGTCATCTCATAAGGACTAATGCAACCAATATGAACTTTGGCATACAACAGCACATTTCTGCTTACCACTTTAAGGTTTATAGTCGCGAAAGTTATAACTATAGTATTTATAGTACTCGTAGAGTACCTAGTGAATATCTTTTGCATAATCTTTATACAGTCAAAGACTTTATTGTTTTGCTTAGAAGTAAGCGGAAGAACTCTTTTTACAAAAAGCAATATTTTAACCTTTTTTTATTTAGCCATTTCCATGCGCTTTGGTAGTTGAAAAGCACTATACACGACAGTACATTTGAGTATAGTAGAATCTCAATAGCTTCTTGGACCAGAGCCCATACATTATCTCCCCATCTCCGTATATATTCGTATTATTCTGTCCTTAGATTTGTTATACCAGGCATGCGCCAAAATGTACGGTTCCTACTTGATATTTCAGGAGAGCTAAGTCACGGGACTACGAAAGACAGTTGGTAAGTACAACAAAAATAAAAACAATTAAAGTTCACGAGAGGTTGCTTGTGACGTCATGACTAGGTAAAAATTGTGCCAAGTACAGAAATATTTTCATTTTTAGGGTTCTGTACTCAAATGGTAACCAACGGAACCCTATTACGAAGCCTCCACAGTCCGTCCGTCCCCGTCCGTCCATATGTCTGTCAGCGGGCTGTATCTCAATAACCGTAATATTAGGATAGACAGTTGAAATTTTCACACATTGTGTATTTCTATTGCCACTATAGCAACAAATAATAATAATTTAACTAAATTAAAAAGAAAAGGGGGCTCCCATACAAGAAACGTGCTTTTTTTTACGTGACCAAAGTAAAAATGTGCCAATAATTTTTGGTAGTGACTGACGGACTAACTAATTATGTACCTAGATCTTTTTAGGAATCTACCGAACTGGAGGATATATATCATTAATAGTTTTTCACCAAGTTAAAATGTAGGTATAAGTAAGCACTTTCTAGCCTAAAGCACATGTTCATCCTAGTTCAGGCAAATTAGCTATTGTGTTCTTAAAAAATAAAATGTTTGTTATGTTATTGTTAATGTAAATGGGACCCTTTTTATAAAATAAACGATAGTATTATTATTCCATTTATTAAATTAAATACATATAAATTTACATTTTTAAATATTTCTATAAAAATAAAAACCATTTAAAAATATTAAAAATAGTAGCCCTCCGGTATCGGGAACAAGGTCCAAGTTACCGGTGGTCAGGGCTCCCGAGAGAGAAACCTCCTCACTATACGCGCCGTGTCCACGGGTACTGCTTTCTGGATCAAGTCCTTAATCCAGCTGCCCAACGAGAGCCTCTTGAGATGTTGGTCGAGGCTCTTGGCAATTATGCCATTGGCCGTCACGACTATCGGCACAATGACAGCTGTGTTCACATCCCACATGTCGACAACCTCGCGAGCCAAGTCAAGATACTTCGTTTGTTTATCTTTCTCAGACTTCACGAGGTTCTCGTCATGAGGGACTGCTATATCAACAATCATTGCGCGACGCTCTAGTCGGTCTATTATTATTATTATTTAAGGTATGTCTTGAACAATCTCGGGACCTCAGGGTCCCGGTCCTTTGGTAGGCGTACGAGGGGCCGAAGCCAACTCGCAGAGGCCCCGTTAGACATTTCTAATGGAATGGGGCACCAACCGACGATTATCCCTATATGCACTATCAAATTATACCTAAGGACAATCCCCGGTAGGTGCAAAACTATTGCATAATATGGAAACAAAAGGTGACAGGCTATGGGTTTGGGTGGTTTAGTGGATTCATTAACGTATACTATGAAATAACTATTGGCCCCTGCCTGACCACTGAAATTATTATTATACCTTCGTGTAGTTATAAAGAGTAAATCGTGTTATTCAAAACAAACATGTTTATGAGAAGTAAACGGTGAACAAGATAAAGAAATGGATGCCAGTGTAGAGTGCGTAAGTTTATCTTAGTACAGTGGAATGTTTATAGGTTATCAGATGAAATGGTTTTGTGTCTAGTATCCAAAATACATCAGTGCGACTAAAAAGGCCACGTTAGTAGAATCATTATATTTATTACATAGCAATCTGTCAAATTTCATTTTCATCTTTATCGCTAACGCATTAGGTTCAAGGTTGATTGGGAAAATTTGACAGTGACGGGTAGCGTGATGTGCTTTCTGATTCTGCTAAAGTGGCATTTTTAGACCCGCTGTATCTACGTTAGCGGTTGAAAAGAAACTACTAGTTTAGGCATTACCATGGCTTCGGAGATGCGTGCAGGAGTGAAGAACTCAACACCGCTGCTAATTGGCACAGAGGCAATGGAACGCATCCACAAATTTACCTACCTCGGAAGCATCGTGTCGGAGACTAGAGGGACTGAAGAGGATATTACTTCACGGATTGCCAAAGCCCGAGCTACCTTTGCGCAGCTAAGACCTGTTGGGCAGTCACAGAAACTGACCCGAAGAATTAAACTCAAAATGGTCGGGTCTAATGTCAAATCCGTGCTGCTCTACCTGTGTGAAATGTGGAAGGTGACAAAGGAAATCTGACGCCAAATCCAGGTCTTTGTCAGCCGATGTTTTCGTCGCATACTCGGAATTTACTGGTCTGAGACCATCTCTAACGTAGAGCTGTTAGAGAAATGCCACGAGAGCCCGATCGACCGGCAGATCAATCGCCGTAAGTGGAGGTGGATTGGTCACACGCTCCGGAGGGATCCCGATCACATTCCCAAACAGACTATGGACTGGAATCCTCAAGGGAAAAGGAAACGTGGCGGTCATCGTCAAACCTGGCGACGCACCGTGTTGGCAGAAGTGACGAGCATCGGAATGACATGGAGCAAGGTAAGACCGTTCGCGATGGAGGTTTACTGTGAACGCCCTCTGCCCCAGCTCGGGGACATAGGATCTTAAGTCAAGTAAGTCATGGCTTCGCCCGCGTTTGCAATACAGTCTGAGTATTCCTCCTCTCGACTCAGGCTCGAAGGGAGGCTGCTACCTTTATCAAATTAACAGATTCAATTTAGTGTTAATACTCCTAACTTAACCGGTTCACCGTCCCAAAGACCACATGTCGTCTTCGCTGATTGTAAAACTATTGTCTGCTGCGCGGACAGTGAACCTGTTAAAAAAACCGGCCAAGTGCGAGCTGGACTCACACGACGGATTCCGTTCCTTTACCAAAAAAAACCACGTTTCTTGTATGGGAGCCCCTTTTAATTCTTATCTTAACTTAATTTTTATTAATTGTTGTTATAGCGGGATAGAAATACACACTCTGATAATTTCAACTGTCTACCTATTATGACCAAGTAAAGATAACGCTTTTTAAAGCTTATTGTCAGAGTTTTTACACCGCTAATCTTTGGGTCAATTACTCGAAATGATCGCTGGATGTCCTACGCGTCCAATATTATAATATTTTAGGATGCTGTTGCGATTGCCTCGTTTTTGCAGTGCCTCTGAAATGTTCGTGATAGCCCATACCGATGGGTTTCATGCTATCATACGCAAGAAAACGGCCTCGCTCCTGAGCAGAATAAGAGGCAGTCGCAATAGCATCCTGAAGGCTGTGGCGGCTGATACTTCCTCCATAGTAAGGCAATTGGTGAGAAGACTTATACCCTAGTATTTTGGTATTTAGTAGATGGGTGGTCCTCTCATTAATTAGTCTTTAGTTAAGTTACTAACAATAGTGTATAAGTGCAAACCTGTTACTAACAATTTATGGATCTCTTAGTTGTTCGAAATAAAATGATTTTATTTATTTATTATTATTTATTACAGTTCTTGAGATACAGCTCACTAATAGACAGACGGACGGATGGATGGATGGACGGACGGATAGACGGACGGTCGGACAGCGGAGGCTTTGTAATAGGGTTCTGTTGGTTACCATTTGGATACAGAACCCTAAAGAAACTGAATGGGTGAATTATATATCAATATCTGATCTATCAGAAGACATCGCGGCAGTCCAAGGCGAAGATGGCGGGGCCAGCTCGACTCCTACCAGGAAGACTGGCCAGGACTTACATAGGACGAAATGTGTGGAATAAGGAGAGGGAGGTTACCCAGCAGTAGGACAAAATAGGCTAGATGGATAAAATATGATAAATGTGAAAGTGATTTTATTTGTTTGTTACGCTTCCACGCTTAAATCACCGAAATAATTTTGATGAATTTTGGTACTGGAGAGAGTTAAGCTACCTTAAACGCTCCTACGTACTTGCGGTCAGTCGCGGGGACGGCCAACCGCGCGGCCAGCCGCCCTGTCAGTTTAATATGCAACCGCTTGTCATTTAATGGCGGTTGAGCTCGTACAATCACTAGTGGTTTCATATTAAACTGGAAAAGCGGACAGCCGCGTGGTCAGCCACCCCCCCGCGACCAACCGCTAGCGCGTTTGGGTAACACATAGTGTCATTCTGTGAGCGCGCTCTTAACTACCAGTTTGGCCTGGGGCATGGTCCCCTTAGCTTATAAGCGAATATGCTATTTGGTATCACTCAGGAGCGTAGACTGGACGACCCGTAGGTTGCCTTTGACGAAACCCTAAAATAAAAGGCTATTCTTTCTCGCGAAGAACTCGAACAGTATTTTGTGGACAGCTTCAGAATTGAAAATTTGGTGTGAGTTTAATTAAGAGCATGTCAAACCATACTCGAATAACAAATTTTGATAGAATTTCAGGCTGAACTAGACTTTGGGCAAATACTTAATTAACATAAAATGTTTAGTTCAGATTTCAAGGGCAAGTAACATCACAGAACGATTATCTTTTGTTATAAAGTTCACGTACTTAATGTAGCCGATATTTATAATTTATATTGATAGGTACTTATCAGAATCCACACAAGGTTGGGTCATGATCAAGTTTGTTGTTGTCAAATCATTATTGCATTCAGACGGTTTCTTAGATTACATTTTACCAATAAAAATCAAATCAAGTACATTTAAACTAATATTATAATAAAGAGGAAAAAATTTGATTCGTTGTTTGTTTGTTACGATTTAACTCAAAAATTGCTCCACCGATTTTAAAAACTCTTTCACCAGTAATATAGGCTTTTTTACTATTGATAGGCACGCGTTTGACCACTATCTCACCTTATGGTAAGCGATGATGTGGTCGAAGATGGAGCACGCTTGCCTAGAAGTAACATTGTATGCCTCATGGCTGCACTAAATAGTTCTTAAATGTAAAAGATCGATCGATCGATTTAGCAAAATGCTAGACAAATAGTAGTGACCTGTCGCTAGATTTAAAATGAGCATTTTTTTTGGATGTGGTCCTCAAATGGTTTCTCCCACTCTAGGCGGTGTCAACCCATCTGAGTTCATTCAAACGCCCTTTGCGTTCTAGGCAGTGGCGTAACTATACCTTAAGGGGCCCTGCATAAAACGTTTTTTTGGGGGCCCCTTTTTACCAGAGTGCGAAAATGTTGAAAAGGGCAGTTTGCAGGGTTGTTTCTTTTTTCAACTAATCGCACATAACTTTCGCTCATATAATCATTACTCATCCATCATAAGCGTCTTATTGATTGGTTATACTAAGAATGATTTGAGGTTACAGACAGTATTTTGTTTTTGCTGCCATACATCGGGGCCCCTGTGGTCCGGGGGCTCCGGTTAATTGATACGGAAAATACGGCGGCAGCTACGCCCCTGGGGGGCTACTCTCTAAGCCCGAAGTCCGTAGTTTCGGGCTTAGTTGCGGGCGTATTCTACTCCGTATCACTTAACCACTAAGAATTCATGACAACAGGATTTGATAGTAACTGTCAAATCGTGTTGTCCTTCATTTTTGGTCCGGGTTTGGGACTAATCGTAAGTCCGTAGTTGATACGGAGTTCCAGGGCCGCGGGGGACTCTTTCGAACAATTCTGCAATTTCAACTGAACCTAACGTAGATTATACCACTATACAATGTATGTGGAGTTTGAATAAACATTAACGAACTCAACCGGATTTCCAGCATTACGCTGTTCCAATAATTCATACTGGTATTATTTGAAACTGTTTGTTTTGTCGGGCCGCAGACTAACAATATCAAATACAGTGTAAACAATAGTAGCGATTCATCAACACGGAATAAGGGGTCCTTCAGATGGTGCTAATGTGCGACTGAAAAGTTTCAGTGTAGTGTGATTATGGTGATTAGATTTTATGGCTGGCGTACGAAGTCGCGATCAAAAACTACTTAAATATAAAATTCTTCCGTTACTGACTGAGTGACTGACAGACAACGCACAGCCGAAACTACTGGTCGTAGAAAGCTGATATTTGGTATGTGGGTTCCTTGGGGAGTGTAGGGGAGCACTAAGAGAGGATTTCCCGAAATTCCAACGGGAACGGGAAAAAAAGGGATATGCGCGTACGAAGTCACGGGCAAAAGCTAGTTTTAAATAAAATTTAAAGTATGTTGGTAACAAATTAAGATTTTAAAGCCTACCGTTGGCTGGAAAATCTTAGGGAATATATTCTATGTAGATAAATAAATAGGAAGAAAAAAAGTAGTAAAGGTTTTTCTACGGAATGAGGGTGTGCAATTCACGTTTTCTTTACCTCACTTTATACTTGCGTCTAATACATACCAAAAAAACTTAATTCGAAAGCGCCCCAAACTCCCAGTTTTTTTAAATAGAATATTTTTCAAAGACCACTTTAGCCTGAAAACACGTTATGACATGTCACGCTTGGGTACCCCCGAAACCGAGACTCAAACAGAACAGAAGTCGTGGTCGTTACCATTTCACAACCACTCTTTGAAACATTTTCATTTGACAACAGTAAAGCATGTTTGCTCACTCAGATTACTAAGTGAAAACGTGGCTTGACAACATAATTTTCTTTCATTTCCTAACAGGAAGAAAAATAAATTGTTTAACTTTTTTAAGCGTCGCGCAAAAGAAATTTCCCTTCTTCAAAATGCTGATGAACGAAGTTGGAAATAAATAAAATGGTTAAGGGGAGAGAACACAATGGTGGTATTATATTAATGTACCTAATCCTACGGACTTAAATGCGATGAATCGGAAGACTCGCTCGTTTGTCAAAAGTTGACAGATTTGTAAGAAAACTAAAAACTGGCCCGTATGGAAGTCGGCAATAATACCAAGGGATACGTATTCTCGGTCTCAAAAGCATCCTTTGTTCTTATCCAAGGTCTTATCTACCTTTATACCTGATTAATCAAAAAGTTTAGCAGTTTAATGAAAATGTCAGAAACAAACTGATTGACAGACATTTAAACAAACAGACGGACGGATAAATAGGCAAACAGACACATGTTTCAAAAAACAAAAAGATTTTGCGACACCTCACTGGCTCATTTGTAGGAATTGCGGGTTCCGACACAACATCTCGACAGGTTCCTAAAGGAAGAGTTTTGGCCGAAGGGTGTAGTCTACAGACGTTTTCGTGGCAGGCTATATGACTTCGGATACCTTAGTACATATTTAATTTGTATTAGTATTCTTACTAATACATATTATAAATGCGAAAGTAACTCTGTCTGTCTGTCTGTCGCGCTTTCACGCCAAAACTACTGAACCGATTTAAATGAAATTTGGTACACGGATAGTCTACAACCTGAGAAAGGACATAAGTTACTTTTTAATGCGAAAAAAGGGTTATAAGGGGTTGAAAGGAGGATGAAAAGTTGTATGGAAGTATCGTCATTTTTAGAGGTAGAAGCTTGAAAATTATTTTTTAGGCTCATGATTCGATATAAATAAATATGACATTAAAAGTTGGTAAAAGTTTTACCCTCAAGGGTGTAAAATAACAATAGGGAATAGGGGATGAAAGTTTGTATGGAAATACGTAAGGCTTATGTGAATGCAAATAGCTCATTAAAGTATTTAAACGTATGTGTCTTACTGTAAAATAATTAGCCTATATAATTAAAAATGGTACCCAAAGACACTACTCCACGCGGACGAAGTCGCGGGCACAGCTAGTAATTTTATATTTTGTTGTATAAGTGTACCTATTGTATTAGGGTTCCGTACCAAAATGGTAAAAAGGAACCCTTATGGAGTGACAAAGTCTGTGTGGGCCAAAGTCGTCTGAAATTAGGGTATAATCTATACATATAATAAAATCTATACATATAATAAAATCGTAGACTAACCGTGTCTGTACATTGAATATTTTTCCATGAAAATTACACAGAAAACTCAGGAAAAAGGTATAAAACACAAAAATGCAATTTTTGAAATTTTTGTCTGTTTGTCTGTTTGTCTGTTTGTCTGATTGTCTGTGCGTTTGTGGGAGCATCACGCATAAACCACAGATTGGATTGCAAATCTAAGTACTTAAAAATATTAAGTGATAACCCGAGTAACATTTAGCGTTTATTTCATCAAAATCGACCCACAAAATCAAAAGATATTGAATTTTTAAGTTTAGGAAGAAACTTCCTAATGTATTCTGATGAGTCAGAGCGCCATCTATTGAGAAAAAATTAAATGCACGAAAGCATTCAAAATTGTTGTGTTATTCGTGAAACTTTTAATACGTGGCAAAGTAAAAGTGACCATTTTTATACCTTTTCGTTATTTATCGTTACAATCGATCCACAAAATCAAAATATATTGAATTTTTAGTTTAGTATGAAACTTCCTACTGTGTTCTGATCAGTCGGAGCGCCATCTATTGAGGAACCAAAAAATGCATGAAAGCATGAATGTTACACCAAAACACATTCATTGAGTTATTTGTGAAACTTTTAATACCTACGTAGACGTAGCAAAATAAAATTAAACATTTTAATACCTTATCGTTATTTATCGTTACATACGGGCTTCTTATTTAACGTCTTCTGCTGCCAAATATTTTGTCAGTTTACATGGTCGATAGATGGCGTTGCACTGATGACGCGTTTTTCTGAATTGCGGTGTTAAGATTTTCCGCTGGAGAATGACCTCACACGATTATTAAACACTGTCGTAGTTCGTAGGAATTTCGGTTTGGTCTCTGGAAGGTCTTAAACGAATAGGGACCAAAATTGCTTTAATCTCTGAGTTGTGCTGGTTTCGTTTAAAGTGCTTTTATCGTCGAGTCTTAAACTGATTTAGAACTCAGTAGTTTTGTGAAGTACTGGACGGTTCGACTTGCGGATCAGGCCTGTAGGGTTCCGTACCAAAGGTGCTGACAGGACCCTACTTCTAAGGCCTCCGCGATTGATTCCGTTTAGAGCGAAGCAACGAACGGTTCGATTTGCGAAACAAGGCTAATAATAATAAGGTACCGTACCAAAGGTGGTCACGGTGACGGGAGTGATCGATTTTGGTGGGGCTACTCTCTAAGTCCGAAGTCCGTAGTTTCGGGCTTAGTTGCGGACGTATTCTACTCCGTATCACCTACATACTTACGATTAATCCCGAACCCGAACTAAGAATGAATGACAACACGATTTCACAGTAACTGTCAAATCGAGTTATCATTAGTTCTCTGTGGTTAGGTGATACGGAGTAGTTTTTTTTTTTACTATAGTTAGGCATACGTTTGACCACTATCTCACCTGATGGTAAGCGATGATGAGGTTGAAGATGGAGCACGTTTGCCTAGAAGCAACCTATTCACTTTTGTCTTAAAGACTCCCAGGTTGCCCGCAACTAAGTTTTTAATTCGTGCTAAGTATCAGACGGTTCGATTTGCGAGCCAAGGCAAATTATAGGGTTCCGTGCCAAAGTTGCTAATGGGACCCTATTATTTAAGCCTTCGCGTACGATTTTGATTCGTGCGAACCAAGTCGATTTTTAGGGTTCCGTACCAAGGTTGCTAACAGAACCCTATTTATTAATAAGCCACCGCTGTCCGTCTTCCTTCAGTTTATTAACCGACTTCAAAAAAAGGAGGAGGTTATCAATTCGACTGTATTTTTTTTTTATGTTTGTTACCTCATATTAACCGACTGGATGAACCGATTTTCATGATTGTTTTTTTATTTGAAAGCTGGTGCTTCCCTTGTGGTCCCATTGCCACCACGTCAGTATCTGATGATGGAAACCCTGAGAAATCGAGGGCAACTCTCGAAAATTGTAGGCACGTATTTGGTAAAAACTTGATATTCGTGTGTATATCGGGTGATACTACAAAAGAATGAAAGTTTGGATCAGACCTGATGATGGAGACGACAGAGAGTCAAGGGAACTCCACATCGGTATGTAGGAACTACCAAGTGTTTGGGCTTATTTCATTCGTATTGACGAGACCTTTACACCGAAAGCACTTAGTAAGTTTTATTTTCATAACATAACATCACGCCGGTACGCTGTGAATGGGTACGCAGGTACCACTAAAAAGTGAAAAATAAAAAACTTTTTTACAAAAAATGTAACCGACTTTCAAAACAAAACACGACAAAGTATAAAATAGCTTTGATTTCGGAAGTCGGTGTCAAAAAGCGAAAAAACTAAAAACTCGGTTTGTTTTGGAAGTCGGTTACATTTTTTGTAAAAAAGTATTTTTCGTTTTATTTCTGTCTCGCTGATATAAAAATGTCTTCTAGAAAAAGGTCGAATCTTTCACAATATAGCAAAATTCTCAAAGTCGGGTTTGTTCGAACACTATTCTAACTAACTCGAGAACTTCTCGACCGATTTTCATAGTTTTTGTGTTTTATTCGGGACGAAGACTAATTCCTTCGTCCGGAATAGCATAATAAGAATTAAAATACAAAAAAAAAAATAGTGTGTAGGTAGGGTAGGTAGGCAGGTAGGTAGGGTAGGTAGACAGGTAGGTAGGGTAGGTAGGCAGGTAGGTAGGGTAGGTAGGCAGGTAGGTAGGGTAGGTAGGGTAGGTAGGTAAGGTAGGTGAGGTAGGGTAGATATGGTAGGTAGGTATGGTAGGTAAGTAGGTAGGTAGGGTACGTAGGTTAGGGTCGGTAGGTAGAGTATCCAGTTGACGGGAGCGAAGCCGCGCGGGTCAGCTAGTAATAAATAAATACCTAATAATTGCGACAATCGCAGAAAAAGTCGACCCATGTGCACTCAGCCTTACTGTGATATTGTTATTCCCCACATTGACAGGTATCCTTTGTTTGATGTTCTGAACTTTTGTAGACAGTTCTGGTTTACATTTCTTAGCGGATTCAAGGCTTATTAAATTATACAGAAATATACATATTTCTAATGGTAAGTAATTTTTTTAAATTTTTTCTATGATTAGCTTGTTCTAATGATGTGAGATTTATTTTGATGTTTCTGGATTAAATATAATTAAAATATTTATAGTTAAAAAAGTTTTAGGGGGATTAGAAAGAACTGTGGTCGCCCAGTGGTCGAAATTCGACCATATTTTTTATTAATTTATTTGTTAAGCATTATTAAAAAAAAAAATGTTAGCTTTCTGTACTCCTTCTCCATATATTTTAACTGTGCCACATTTCATACTCCACCGTCCGCTAGTTTTTGTAAAAAGGGATACAAAGTTTTTGCTTCACGTAAATATGAATTGTACTCAGATAACTCATTTTTTTTTTTAACTTAGGCATATGCGTGGCCTTTGCAGAGCCTAGAAGTATATATTATGTCTTTTTTATTAATATTTGAGTCGTCTATTTCAATGGCGGGAAATAACCCTAACTTAAAGGTAAATGCATTCAAAAAAGAAAATGGAGGGTTTTTACTTTTATTATGAAAGAACTATCTTAAAAAAAGAACAATTACACTGACATGTCATCGGATTAGATACCTTTGTTAATAACTTCGGTAAACGTATACAGTGAACCATAGCAAAAAATGTTCTTATATGTTTTAATTTACCTAACATTTTCTACAAACATGTATACCAAAATTCGCTTATACACGGATTATTTCTCCTATTTGGCAATTTTTGTTTTTCTTGAGTGGATTATATGCTCGAGCAAATGGTCAGAGATATTTTAAGAGGAAATGCTGGTGGCGAGACTTTGTATGTAAAAAGTCATAATTCGAGGTTTGGCTCTCGCCTGTTTTCTCCTCCAATATTGGACCGATATAAAAGATATTTCACAAACTGAATGAGAAGGATGTATATTGTGTATCTATGTTTTCTTTTTTTGATTAATATTTGCCAAATTTGTACACTAGGGCTCTGTTGACAGCGATCATTCCGCCAACTCCTTGGTGGCCGCGGTGCGAGACTGGGACAACAGCCCTCTGCATCAAAAGTGGCAGTCCTACCAGCCGATTACATAAGTCGCGGCTTCTAAATTTATTTATTTAATACCTATTTAATTTAATTGGATGTAAATCTGGAAATAAAATCATTTCATTTCATTTTTCATTTTCATTTCATTTATCGGACAATTTTGAGCGTTTTGTGAGAGTTCTAGTGCACGGTTCATAAATCATCAAAAAAGAAAACAGCGACACAGTATATATCCTTCTTATTCAGTTTGTGAAATATCTCTTAAATCGATCCAATATTGGAGGAGAAAACAGTCGAGAGCCAAACCGCGAATTATGACTTTTTACATACAAAGTCTCGCCGACAGCATTTCCTCTTAAGAAGCGTTCGTATGGCATCGCAGTCGCTAACTGTCAAAGACGCCTGTAATTTTCGTTCATCAAGTGATTGCTGAGATGATATTAATTGTAACTTTAAACGTTTTTTAAAGCAAGCGAATTGGTCTTCATAATTCATAAATGATTTATTTCTTAACAATATACATTGTGTAGAAAAATAATAATTAGATAATATAAACAAAATCATAAAAAAGAACCTCCAATAAAAAATAAATGTTAAAAATAAAATAAAAAAAATATGAATAATGTCACATATGCAATAATAAAGATAATAATACAAATTCCAAATGATTCAAGTCGGATTGCTGCCTTTGAAATAATTCGACTCATTTTGCTATCGCGAATAATACCTTGCTTATTTCTTTAGGATACACATTTGGTGGCACCTGAAAAGCATGTGACCCTTAGTGCTAGTATTTGAACGTACTCGATCGCGTTAATGTAAACGTCAATTTGTAATTAAACTGAATAAGCGCCGTCTGACGACGTATACGGGCAACTATTTTTCCATATAATTTGACCTATGCGAACGTTTAACGCGATTGAGAAAGTATAAGAACTTGTAAGTTTTTATGATTGATGATTTCAGGGCTTAGTGTGCTTAATGCCTTTAGCAATTTACTTATTGTTATTTTTTTCCTGTTCATTATATTTAGGCAGGAATTATTGTTTTTCTTTTTAGTTGGCAATGCTAGTGGTTGCTACTGCACTCGCAGCATCGAATGAAGAACAATTTGACGTAAGTTACTTTGACTTTAACTCAATACTATAAAATAACGTCACTGTTTTTGTATATTTGTATGTGCGCTCATTTCTTCTTAATCACATAACTGTTTTTGATAATTTAATTAATATAGAATTCTCTATAATATACTGAAACTACATAAGTTAAAGAAAAGCTAGTTCTAGAAACATGGGGTGACACTAAAAGAGATCTTTTAAATTACTAACTACGACGAAATCCTGCATCGCGGTATCAGAGTTTACAGTGCGATTTGAACATATACAACAGTCCGAATATCAACTATCGGGCAGTTGTCCATTAGACACAACAACCGCCTAGACGGAGGATCCTCCCTCTTCTATGGAGGCTTGCGGGACTTTGCTCTCTGTTCCGTATACCTCTATATTATTAATGCGCAAGAATTACAAGAAAACTACATTGTTTTGACGTTTCCAAACAAAATTATTGGCTGAGTGGGTCATGAAGCAATTTTGCCGATCGTAGGTACAATCATTAATATAACTCTATATAAAACTCTTCCGATACTTATGAGTGACTAACTTAGTGACTGAGAGATAACGCACAGCCGAAACTAGGTACTGGTTGTAGAAAGCAAAAATTTGGCATGTAGGTTCCTTGGGGTGTGTAGGGGAGCACTAAGAGAGGATTTCCCGAAATTTCTACGGGAACAGGAAAAAACGGGATATGCGCATACGAAGTCGCGGGAAAAAGCTAGTAAAATTTGGAAGTCGGTTATATTTTTTTGTAAAAATGTTTTAGTCAGTAAGAGTCTGAAACTCCCTTCTGCTCCACCCAGAGCGGGAGGAGTCATTTGATGATTTCCCATCCTTAAAAAAAGTACCCATAATTCTTGTGAAGTTTCAACAGCTTATTTAATTTTATATACTAAACCAAACTTCTACTTTTGTGCATCTGTTCCTGTGACTGATCGACTAGAGCTCCTAGGCATGGAGTTGACATCCAGTCTCAACTTTGGCGCCACCATCGAGTACAAAGCCCAAACCGAGGCCAAAAAGCTGGGCATCCTAAATAGGGTGAAGCGATACTTTAGGCCTGGACAGCTTTTAACCCTATACAAAGCACAAGTCCGATGCTGCATGGAGTATTGTAGCCACCTTTGGGATGGCTCAGCTTAGTATCAGCTTGCCGCGCTTGACTCGGTGGAACGCAGAGCTAAGAGGCTCATCGGTGACGTAAAACTGGTGGATGCCAAGCTACATAGCTTGGCTCATCGCCGTAAGGTTGCCTGCTTGTCGGTCTTCTACAGATTGTACTTCGGTGAGTGTGCCCAAGAACTCCACGACCTCATCCCACCGGCCCCCTTCTACCATCGGACATCCAGACGCACTGCATCTTACCATCCCTACCTTGTTGCTATCCCACCAATTCGCACTAAGCGCGTCTTTTATAATGCGCACAGCAAAGGAGTGGAACTCTCTGCCTGCGTCTGTGTTTCCAAACGCTTACAACCCTAATCTTTTCAAAGTTAGCGTGCACAGGCTCCTTCTGGGTAAGCTCGCTCCATCTTAGACTTTGTCTCTGTCATCTCTGACCTAGACTAGAGTCAAGAGTAAACCCAATAGAAATGAAAAAAAAAATCCTGTACATTACAGTCGGAATACGTCTCCAAGATCTTCAAGGAGGATGACATGACTCCAGACTTCACAGAGCAGCTTGGCAGTCATGACCACATGAGGGATATTGACAAGCGGAATGATGGTACCAAACAGGATAAATACGGACCACTACAAAAAGAAGTCAGAACTACGAGTACCATGAAACACCCTTCTGGTTTGTATAAGCCCTTTAGTTTAGCCATCGATTGTTTATAAAGTTAATATTAGACTCTACCGACCGATGACCGTTGGGGTAGACGAGTTCTTGAGTGGAGACCGCGAATCGGCAAACGTAAGGTAGAACGCTTTCAGGCTAGGTGGAACGACGATCTTCGCAGGGTGGCTGGTGGCAGCTGGATGAGAGTTGCCGGAAATCGACCCAAATGTCGTGCATTTGGAGAGGCCTATGTCCAGCTGTGGATTGTTATAGGCTGATGATGATGATGATGCTATTAGACTTTAGACACATTTAGACATTTCAGGATTATGAATGTGCATGAAAATCTAAAATATAGTGTTTGACACGTTCTTTCATCAAATTCTCAATTCAGAAACTGAGGCTTAAAAAATCGTCTTGACGTTTCTGATATAAATTCTATCTTTAAATCCTAACTTTAGATATTATTATAAATGCGACTGGGAAATTATTCGTTTATTTGATACCTTTATACATCGTAAATGATTTGGATGAAACATGGTAGAGGGGCAGATCGGGTCCTAGAATTGGAAATAGGATAGGCCTTATTATTCAAGGAGTAAGTACCCGTATTATCTGATAAGGTGAATTATCTTAATAAGGGACTACTCACATTTATTTAGCCCCATTCGCGTTTCGCTGAACGATTTTGGTCACACTTATACGGTGCTACTTCTATCAGCCGCGTACAGCGTCGTAAGAATGAGAAAGGCGCTGAATACGCTGCGAAGACGGTAAGATGTCCGTGACTATCGCAGGACCACCGACGCCAATCGCTTCCATATTTGGTAAATAATTGGTATTCTATTTTATTCTATTCTCAATTGGTACTAATTAGTACTCGAACAAAAAAATTGGTACCTTCGTAGTTTTCGAGATAATCGACTTTGAAGGTGGTCTGGCGGTAGTCACGCTCTTTACTCATTTAGTATTGTGCTTTTAAAATGGACATTTCTATGTGCGATATTTTAATCGTTTGGCTTCTTGCAGAAGAAATAGATAAAATTAAACGTGAAAAATTAATACGCAAACGACAATGGGTCGACCCAGTACAGGTACAGTCCAAGAGCTAGATCGAAGGATTGAGAATTTATCTCTCTCTGATAATTCTACGGACTTAGACTGATAAAACTAGAAGTATAATTCTAATATTTTCACTTGGCAATTTGTTTGAAGAGATAACTCTTCGATCTAGCTCTTGGACTATATCTACCTTAAATATTGAACTCATTATAACTTCTAAACTCAGACCTGACTAAATCTGTGACTTGGCCAAAACTTGCGACTTATTAGCGACTAAATTTGGAAGAGAAAACAGATCTTCGCTAGGTGCCCTAGCTTTTGAGATTCAAATGGACCAAGCTGGGGTAGGCGAACCCCAGATCGGCCACCTATAAACCCTTATAACTATTGAACCAGTGACGGACTAATTCTAATAATTGGCGACTAATGAGCGACATTTTTTTATGTTATCAAAATTAAAATCCCTGATGGTGGCCATGCCAGTGTCAGTCACACAAGGAGTCGAGAACCATCCGTGTACCGTAATGTTCCGCCGCGTAAGGCCGCGTACGACGCTGAATGCAACGGAACAGCGCTGAACTCCATACATAACACTCGCATGATAAAAACACATTTGTCCTCATTTTATACTTGTTTGTCGCGAAAGAAAGAAAGAAAGAAAGATAATTTATTTGTCAAATATAAGTAAAGTAGTTAAGTTGAAAAGACGCGGAAAGCTGAATGGATGCGGACGCATCTCCATACAAAATCGTTGTTTTCTATGGGCATACGCTGAATAGAGCTGAAAAAGTGTGAGTATTCCCTAATAACGGGACTTCTTGCATAAATGGGATCTACTCTCATAGCCCCATTGACCTCTCATGCAACCCCAATTTTATTTATCTCCGTCTTAAATCAGTGTTTGAATATCTGTGACCGATCCCCGGGGGTCCAAAAGGACCACTTTGGGAATAACTAATTCAAACAGGCGAAACTTTTGTTTATTACAGAACATTTATTTTCAAATATTTGGTGATGGTGATACTGATAACATTAACGTTAGGGACTATATCTATAAGAAAAAAAAACCTTTTTCCAGAAAAACTCGTGAAAAGTTTGACATTGCGGCATGCACCCGAGGCTAAGGCTCCAGGGCGTCATGTACCAATTCAGAATGCACCGGAAGATGGCGAGAAGCGGTCCCGCAACACTGGGCATGAGGAGATAGATGTGGTGGATAGAGAGGACCACGTCACCCAGTACCTTTCCGACCAGTTGGTGAACACGGACAGTGAAATTACTAGTCTACAGGTGAAAATATTACTAAAAGATTAATGAATATAAATGTAGATGGAGAAGGAGACAGGGGCCAAGGGAAAGATTGATAGATTTTGTGAGGAGCGATATGATAGAAAAGGGAGTCGGTGATAGCGTGGCGGTTGACAGGATAGAATGCAGGAAAAAATGTGTTGTGGGATGAGGGCAAGAAGATAATGATGATGTCTGATTTTTCCCTCTCCTAAGCAAATGTCATCTTCGATTTTGTGTATTATTTCGACAATTTTCAGAGTAGTAATCCAAGGTATCCCGCTATCTCCTCCTTGGCCTGCCGCGTACTTCCGCGGCAAGCCAAGGATAAATATATTGATAAAGGAGATATGAATGAAGGATAAAGGAGATAGCGGCATTGATAAAAATATTTAGCAATATTTAAAATATTTAAATATTTTTAGATAATAATGATGTCTGATTTGTCCTTCTCCTAAGCAAATGTCATCTTCGATTTTGTGTATTATTTCGACAATTTTCAGAGTAGTAATCCAAGGTATCCCGCTATCTCCTCCTTGGCTTGCCGCGAACTTAAGCCAAGGATAAATATATGGATGAAGGAGATATAAATGAAGGATAAAGGAGATAGCGGCATTGATAAAAATATTTAGCAACTAGTGGACGTCACGGGGTTTCACCCGCGTAGTTCGGGTTCCCGTGGGAGTATGGGGATAATATATAGCCTATGTTACTCCCTGAGAATGTAGCTATCCAACGCTAAAAGAATTATTTAAATCGGTCCAGTAGTTTCGGAGCCTATTCAATTCAAACAAACAAACAAACAAATCTTTCCTCTTTATAATATGAGTGTAGATGTTATGTCATGGTAGACACCTGTCTAGCATGACATAACATTGCTAAATATTTTTCGGGAAAAAATTTGGAAAACACCCACACCCTCAAAAACTGGCGCGGATCTGACGCCTGCTTGCAAAAGCCTTCCATAAGGTGGCCTGACCACAGGAGTCCGCTGGATACAAAAAGTACAGGACAGCTTGATGTTTCGATGCTTGAAGGGGAGGTCTATGTTTAGCTTTAGACTTCTATCGGCTGAAATAATGGTGATGATGACTTAAACATTTATATTTTCAGGCAAGCGATTCTGAAAATGAACGTGGAGATAGTGATGAGTAAGTGTAGTATACACATTTTTTTTGTAGTCATCTTCAAAAATCATATAAAAATATTCCCTTACAAAAACTGTTGTACAAATATTTACGTCTGTGCGTTGTTAGTCAGTTATTTTTTTCGGCTGATAGGGATTTATGGAAAACGCAGGCTTGCAAATTATTTATTATTATTATTTTTATTTTTAACTTTCTCGGGTCCCTGGAGACCCGGTCCTTTGATAGGCGTACGAGGGGCCGAAGCCAACTCGCAGAGGCCCCGTTAGACATTTCAATATTATTATTTATTACGGACATACATGTAGCTATCATTACAGTGACCCAATGCGAAAGTGTACAAAAAATAATTAAATTCAATTCAATTCATAATACAAAACAACAAAATTGTGATAAGGGTAGGTTAATTACGATGATGGTACTATATACGATAGTCGTACCTCGTCATAAGGCCCATCACACATTTGCGATTTGTGTTTAATACAAAACCTTTGAAGTAAGACTTGGCATTGAAGTCTGTCTGCTAAAGTTGACATCATCAGTATGGCTCGCATACAAGTCATGCCGTATAAGGATTGGGTGGGAAAAATAAATAATCATGTCCTTGTTTTCATCAAGTATGGTACCTTGTGCTAAATTAACGGAGTCTTGAGGACTAATAAATAGCCTAGTCTTTTGATGACTGTGCTGGAGTCGGCTTTCAGTCTAACCAGATGTAGCTTCTTCTTCTTCTTATCGTGTGGGTAGTAAGGTCTAACGACCCTAAACACCCTAGTGTCAGAGTTCCTAAACCGCCTCAAGGGCCTCTGACATGGTTTATTTGACGAACGCCAATTGGCGGCCGGGACCACTGACTTATACGTGCCTTCCGAAGCACGGAATTATCTTTTTTATCAGACAATCAGGTGATTCAAGCCTGCAATGTCCTAGCCAAACTGGAAACAACTTTACAAAGTATGCTTCCCGTGGGAATCGAACCCACGACCACCAGGTCACAAGGCAAACGCCTAAACCACCATAAGCCGGTGGTCCCAGCCGCCAAATAGCGGTCATCAAATAAACCATGTCAAAGGCCCTTGAGGTGGTTTAGAAACTCTGACACTAGAGTGTATGGTATCGTTAGACCTTACTGCCCACACGAGAAGAAGAAGAAGCGATCCTATGCAGGCACTCGATTCTGTAATCCTCTCACCGTGAAAACTCAGGTGGCATGAGCGTGAAGTGAACTGTCATTCCATCTTGATAACATGCATTGACAGTTCACTTCGTGATCACTTCACCCAAGCCTTCACTTCGACATGTTTACAGAATCTCGCTGTTGAATTCGTCGTTTATCAACGACCGTGATTGTCAAAAATGTATGGGATTGTCAAGCGCTGCAAGTCACTTGGTCCCTTAAATTTCTGGTGATCTTGTTCCACCGGTCTTGGTTACTGTCCAATCTTTTTTCAGGGTAAAAGCAGACAGTTTCTTTACATTTCTGACAGGTCAGGAGAAAGCAGTTGAAGTCGAGGGCGCCTGTTCGAGACTCCTCAACGATGACCTGCAGGGCCCGATGATCCCAGACCATCAAGTTAACGTCATCACAGATGTGGAATAAAATATAAAAATAGTGGTTTTGTTTTATTTATTTATATTATAATGGTTAAGAAGGCTAGTTGGTATGTTACAGTTAAAACCCGTTCTCAGTTACAACGCGTTTTCTCTAGTTAAAACTAAATTTCACTAAATACCTATGTTACAACTAGAATTAACTCCTGCTAATAAATGTCTATCAGTGAAAATTAGTTCTAACTACATAAAATGCGTTTTGTCGAAATGATTCAGTTAAAGCAAAACAACGTTTTTTTATGTGGCAAAACAACGTTTGCCGAGTCAGCTAGTATTTGTTATAAAAACTAGCTGACTCGGCAAACGTTGTTTTGCCATACAAAGAAAAAAGTACTCTACCACCTATTCACATACCTACCGAATATACACACAAAATTTAATGAAAATGGGTCGAGCCGTTTCGAAGGAGTTCGGTAACAAACACCGTGACACGAGATTTTTATATATTAGAAGATGAATCCCTATTTCCCTTGGTCATCGCATTACGCGTGAACGGCTGGACCGATTTCGCTAATTCTTTTTTTGTTGTGATTGTTACTGTCAGGAGAAAGTTCTTATGAAAGTAAAAATAAGAAAGTTGCAGTTGACGGGAGCGAAGCTGCGGAGGACAGCTAGTCCTAATATATAAAATTCTTGCGTTACTGAGTGACTGACAGCTGATAACGCACAGCCGAAACTGCTGGTCGTAGAAAACTGAAATTTGACAGGTAGGTTCCTTGGGAATTGTAGGGGAGCACTAAGAGAGGATATCCCGAAATTCTTACGGGAACGGGAAAAAAACGGTATACGCGCGTACGAAGTCGCGGGCGAAAGCTAGTATATAATAATCCTCCGACCGTATTTCGATCACGATGGCCAATCATTACGGAGATTAGCCAAGTACTTAGAGTTATTGTGGTGCACGAGTGTGTGAGCAAACACAGGTATGTTCTCTGTTCCTTTATTCTCATAGTCCGATGGGTATCAGACACGACTGGGGCAGATCAGTTGCAGGACTTTACGAGCTTTCCATATGACCTGCCGTGGGAATCTGTAATCATGTCGAAGTGGAAACTTAGGCGAAGTGAACGACAAGTGAGCCATCAAACTATACAAATAAAAACCGGCCAGACTAGCACACGAAGGGTTCCGTACCATAAACCTTAATTTTTATTATTTGTTGCTATAGCGGCAATAGAAATACACAATCTGTGAAAATTTCAACTGTCTACCTATTACGGTTCTTGAGATACAGTCCGCTGACAGACAGACGGACGGACGGACGGACAGCGGAGGCTTAGTAATAGGGTTCCGTTGTGTACACTCTGGGTACGGAACTCTTAATAGATGGAATGATAAGTTCACTTGTCTTTCATTCCGCCTAAGTGTAAGGTGTGTGAGGTGTCGACAGAATAGACCGGCTGTAGTGCGATTCCGTGGACCTCTCACAGTGTAAACTAAGTGAACAAGAAGTGAGCTGTGAATCCATACATCAAGATGGAATGTCAGTTCATTTCACGCTCACTTTACTGAAGTTTACACGGTGAGATGTTGACAGAATAAACCGGCTGTAGTTTTACAACATATTGTAGTAGTAATAATACAAGCTTGCGAGAAAGGTGAGCAAGAAAGAAAAAATCGAAAGAAAAAAAGAAAGAAAGAAAGTATAAAGAAAGAAAGCAAGAATAAAATTTAAATGCGAGCTAAACCACATCACATATCTTCATCACATATCTTGACTTGTCTCGCGTGGTTATTGACATGTGGGATGTGAACTCGGCAATCATTGTACCAATAGTCGGGTCAGTCAACGGCTTAATAGCTACGAGGCACGACCTACACCTAAGGAGGCTCTCGTTAGGCAGCTGGATGAAGGGCTTGATTTAGAAAGCGGCATTTCTGGAAACAGCTCGTGTTGTTAGGAGCTAACGGCCGCCGTTATCTTTGACCCTGTTTCCCATACCGGTGGGCTACTGTTTTAATATTTTTTAGTGCTCTCTTTATTAAAATATTTAGAAATTTCATTTATATGAATAATAATTGGAATAACAGCTTGTAACCATTCCACTGCTGGGAAAAAGCCTCTTCTCATACAAAGAAGGCACGAGAATAAATAACCACGCTCGGTTAAAAGGCGGGTTTTGCAATTTTTTAGACTTAGCAGACCATCCAATTTGTCATGAACGCAAATTGATGACCATTTGCATTTTCCCAATACTTACATACGACAAGTTCAAGCTTATAAGATTAGGTTAATGCGAGCAATAGAACGCAGCATTCTAGGAGTCCGCGGTCCGTTTGGACTCCGGCTCCAAAACACAAATCGCCGACGTCACCCAAAAAGCAGGCAAACTAAAGTGGGACTGGGCCTGACACGTCAATCGCACGTCGGTTCATAGGCTAAAGCAACCACAGTGAATATCCACAGAAAATATCCGACGACACCGCGGGAGACCCTGGCGAAGATGGTGGGCTGAGCTTGACGCCTATCGGTAGATTGGTCCACACTAGCCCAAAGTCGGGAGGAATGGAAGGAAGAAAGGCAGGCCTTCGCGCTGCAGTGGGACGCAATAGGCATATTGATAGGCACGTGTTTGACCACTATCTCACCTGATGGTAAGCGATGATGTGGTCGAAGATGAAGCACGCTTGCCTAGAAGTAACCTATTCATTCTTGACTTTAATACTCCCAGGTTGTAGCTATCAGGAATCACAGACTCCGGCAGGGAATTCCACTCCTTAGCTGCACGCACTATGAATCATCATCTGCCTAGCCTTTTCCCAACTACATTGGGGTCGGCATCCAGTCAAGCCGGATTTAGCTGAATACCAGTATTTTACATACGCACGCACTATGAATGTGTTCCCAAAACGTTTAGTGCGCGTGGGTCGGATGTCCACCATGTACCAGTGGCGCATCGCCGTTCGTCTTGTGGTCCGATGATGGAACGGGCTTGGCGGAATCAAATTATGCAATTCCGTCGCACATTCCCCAAAGTGCAACCGGTAGAAAACCGACAGGCTAGCAACTCGTCGTCGATGCTCAAGACTTTGGAGCTTCGCCGCGACGAGACTATCATCGCCGATGATCCTCTTGGCTCGTTTCTCAATTGACTCAGGACTCAATATCAAGTAAAGAAGCTCGTTATACCTCTAGACCTCTCAACCCCCGCGGCTTCATCTGCGTGAAATTGGAAATCATCCCATATGAACATACTCCCGGGATAAAACCTATGTCTATGAAAATTCTATATCCAGGACATGGTCTACCCGTGTGGCAAATTTTATAGAAATTCGTCCAGGCCTTAAAGCGTGAAAAGGTAACAACAGGCAGACTTATAGACGGTCAGACAGACAGAATTGATTTCGCATTATAATATTAATAAAGAAAACAAACTCCTTTTGTACAAATGTATATTGAAGCCCATATGGTCGTACGGAGTGGAGCTGTGGGGAACTGCCACCGATTCAAAACCTGGAAATTCTACAACGTTTCCAGTCAAAGATACTGCGCATGGTAACGAACGCACCATGCTATACTACCAATAATCAACTACACCGCGACCTGAAGATGTCAATGGTGAAGCAGGAAATAAAAGAGAAGTTCAAATCTTACGCCAAACGTATTGAAAGACATCCAAACACACTTGCTTGTAATCTGATGTATAAGACCACCAACACATTCCATCGGATAAAAAACCTTTTTACAAAAAAATATCTTATTATAAAAATTTTTTTTTTTCGCTTTTAAGTCGTGATACTTGGAAGGCGTCTTCGTCTACGCAGAAATTGAAATAAGCAAAAATGCTCATAAAATAAAAACTACTGAACCAAACTGAATCAAATTTTGCATGCATCACACAAATCGCATCAGTCCCTCCCGATAACGATGCCGCTGAGCCGAGGCCCGTACCCCACAGGGGGTGCCCCCAGCGAGCAGAGTTGTAGGTTTAAGTTTTGTTTGCCTTGGCTGGGGGCTTTAGAATCATTCTGAGGCCACCACAGGCTAGCCCGGTTGAGTAGTAACCACCCTTACCGAGGTGAACTACGAGTGGTACCCGACAAAAAAAAAAAATCGCATCAGAAACCTCGGAGTAATCGGTGTACATACATAAAAAATATACCCACCGTATTCAGAACCTTCTTCTTTTTTGGAAGTCGGTTAAAAAATAAAGAAAAGTCCCGCAAGACCTCGTTTGACCTCTTGGGCAAAAGCTGATGGACTAGCCACTGGGCTAGGTTCATTTAAGACAAATTAAAAGTTCGTGACCTCTAGCTAAATGCCTTGAAGTAGGCAGATTGCAAGTATAAAAACATAGGTACTTAAAAAAAATCGTAATGATTGGATACAGTTAAACTTATAAGTTAAGATTATAATAATTACGAACTGATATTTAGAAAAAGTCTCTTTTACTCTACGTTCTTGACAATGTTCCTTCCCTTCTCAGTAAAACATTTTAAGCCACAAAAGCCAAGGTCACGATTGTCATGCAAGTCTGGTGCGGGTCAATATCGGAGCGTGGTCAGAACTTTAATGAGTGATAGAAAAATACCTCTAGTTACATAAATGTACGAGAATCGCGAATTTAATTACTAGTTTTGGCCATGGGGATGTTGTAAATAGGCTGGTTAGTAACCAGCCTATTGTGTGTTAATTAAATATTTGCTTAAGGTAGGTGCTAGATATTTTCATGGAATTTTTATTGGCAAGCAATAGTATTAGAGTCTTTAGAGAACTTCGTGGGTCGATCTTAAGGGCCCTATCTCACTAGGACACCATGGTGGCGGCCAACGGTCGCGCCACTTATAAATTGAATGCAGCTGTATCTAAATACAGCTGCATTCAATTTATTAGTGGCGCGACCGTTGGCCGCCAACCAAGATGCCATTAGACAGGACCAAGATGCAACCAAGATGATACTAGGTGAGGTACCTATGTACCTCACCTAGTATCATCTTGGTTAAGCAAAGTTGCTGGCAACCGAATCACCCGCTGTTTGTTCTGGTGTTTCTCGTTTAGTAGCTCAAGATACCACGGTAGTGCGACTGGTTAGGCCACCATGGTGTCTAAGTGAGATAGGGCTCTAACGATCTCGGTTCGTGGATATCCATTACATGCCGAGACTTATCAAATGCTCTGAGGCAATGCCTAAAACTGGTGAAACCCAAAAAAATTAAAATTAACATGAAAAAGTCTGATGGTCTAAGTAAAAATCGTTATTGTATTCACAATCACGAAAGGATACAAAAATCTGGTACGCATAAGTTTGTTGAGCTTACTTATAAGAAAATGCAGCCACAACATAATATAAAGGTCAATGAACCCAGTAATTCGCGATGAATATTCACTGAAAAGTCCAATTTATACAGCTTAGACGCGTAAACTTGTGTATATTGAAGTTTTGTATGAACGAAAACTGCAAAATAGCATCTTATATCGTTCTCTAAGCATAGCTAAAAAGTAATATTAAATGAGCAATAAATCCTAACTATATACATATGAATATACAAAAACAAATATGAATATACAAAAACAAATACACTCAGGCGTCGAAGAATTCCTCCGCCTCGCTGTCATCCGGAAACGTGCCCAGAAGACTGGCAGCATTGCCACGTTGAATGGCAATACTGCCATAGCTTATATCTTGCTTAGACCTTCGATTTGAATTGGTTCTACACTTTAGAACCAATAGCCAATGTTGGACGGAAATAATACCAATGTTGGCTGTTGGTTTTGTTCTTAAGATCTGAATAGATAGAATAATAAACGCTGAACATGTATTCAGTTAACATAACTCATAATTATTTACAAATAAATAAAAACTTATTAAATAGTTGATACAAGCTAGTAAAAATATGAATAAATTAACAAGAGGTATAAAAAGGGGCGAGGAACACTGAACTAAATTTTGAGCAACAGATATATAATAACCTGGCTGAAAAGTACAAGATCAGAGGAAAACTTTAACTATTTATTTTGAAGTCCTCGAGGTCTTATGCAAATTGATCCATATTCTGATATTATGAGTCATTCATTTAAGGAAAATGCTTTTCACGGCTAATAATAAACGAAGGATATTTCCAGGTAAATTGGGTGGTGAACGGATAATCAAGCAACTTGCACTGTGCCTTTTTTAAGTATGGGAAATCATCAAAAACTCCTCCCGCTCTGGGCGAAGCAGAAGGGAGTGTCAGACTCTTACTGACTAAAACCCATCCGTGTTCCTCCTAGAGCCCTTTGCGTTCCAGGGCCGCGGTGAATCTTTCGAACAAATGCCGCAACCCTGGCAGGCAACTCGCATTGTGCCCACGTGGCCCACTCTCTATGAAAGAGAGATGGTCTGTGCCCCATTAGAGGAAACGTTATAGACTAGGGGTGGCCAACTTGATTAGATCCAAGATCGACTTTTTAGTGATGAAACCCTGTGCGATCTACTAATTTCATACGTACTTCTTAAAATTTACAAATGGAACAGTAGGTAAAGTTCATTATACAATTATGTACTATTTTTCATTTTATTAACATAACCTATTTAGTATTTACATAATTGCACAGTATTTTATTCGTACCTATTTTTTTTTTGCCTTGCCGTGGTCTGCTGGACTAATAGCCGCGATCGACCGGTTGGCCATCCCTGTTATAGACTAATAAAGTTATACCCATAATTTTATTAGTATACAACAGGGATTGTTTAATTTATACACGTTGCCGTTTTAGTCATCTTACAAATGCGGCCCACTTAATGTGCCCGACATAAACTAACTCTAGGCGCGATTTTTATATTTTAATAATTCATTAAGATAATAGGAACAATTAAAAATAAATAATGCAATAGAATTATGAACCACCCAATTTATAATGTTTACGAATCAAAACAATGTCACCGTTACAATCCGCGCCGTCCTTGGAATACAAGGCTCGTACTGCGTTCGCTCCTGGATGATTCAACCAACGTCATGCGTTATGATAATTAATATTATTTTTTAAATAGTTCAAATGTTATGAAAAGGAAAACATAGAGACACAGTAAACATCCTTTTTATTCAGTTTGTGAAATATCTCTTAAATCGTTCCAATATTGTAGGAGAAAACTGTCGAGAGCCAAACCTCGAATTGTGACTTTTTACATACAAAGTCTCGCCGCCAGCATTTCCTCATATGTCGTACTGCGGCCTGAAGTTTCCTAGATGGTGGATTCTTCACAACTGTCTGTAAGCAATAGCGCCTTCAACAATACCGAAAATGTTTAAAGTGCTTAACTTATGCAGATCAGGTTCACAGTAGTTGCCAAGAGAATGAGGAATCTTTTCACATAATTATGACACGCACGTTTTAGCGTGACATTCAATCGAAACTGTAATTGTAAAGGAGGTGACGAAAATACACCTTTGGTTCACGTTGAATGAAGGTATTTGCATGTAAGTGACTGATTTGTTGAATGATGACGAGAAGAGGGAATTAGGTCAAATTAGCTAGCAGAAAGCTGTCTGACTTGGAAACAAAAATGAAATGACTTATGTTAAACTAAAAAATATACAATTGACGGCCTTATCGCATTCCGCGATCTCTTTCAGGCAACCTGGAATGGATAGGGATAGCCTGGACACGAAATGGGGTTGAACTTGGTGCAACTATAAAGTTAACAAAAAAGCAATACAATATACTAAAATAAATACACAAATATATACATATTTAATATATCTTCTTAGAGATATCTAAGGATTTATTATCCTAATGTATAAAATTCTTCTGTTACTAACTAATAAATTGAGTAACTGAGTGACTGACAGACAACGCACAGCCGAAACTACTGGTCGTAGAAAGCTGAAATTTGGCATGTAGTTTCCATGGGGAGTCTAGAGGAGCACTAAGAGAGGATTTCCCGAAATTCCTACGGGAAAGGGAAAAAACGGGATAGGCGCGTACGAAGTCGCCAGCATAAGATAGTTTAAGATAAGGACTTCGAGGAGCTTATGACTAAGTAATCCAAGGTTAAGCCACGGTTGACGAGTTTGTTTTGTAGATGGGTGACTTGAATCGTTACATACCGAAACCCCTATGTGCCTTGGAAATCAAGTTAAGCCATTTAAGCCAACACTGAAATCGCCAAAAAAAATCGACGACTCCATACATGTATGTGCGCATAACTCGACAGAATATACTGGCCAGCTGATTTTTTTTCGCGATTTTGTGGTTGGTCCCATAGTAAAAGTTGTTCATAATGATGAGTAGAATGACCTCTTAAAATGTATAGCGTTTATTCTTTTACATGTTGTAAATGGGTAGAAAGGAACTGAGTGCTGTGATCTTCTTCTTTTTGTGTCGATTGACTCTTACTAAATTTTGTCCGACCAGTAGTGAGCAACCTGTACAGCTCTATTATTGGCCTCGTTCAAATCTTGGATGGTACAGGTAGTTGTGCTTGACGGGCAATTAAGGAGGTGATGTATGTCCTGTGAAGGGGCTCCGCACTGGCACTGCGTTTGAGATGGGTGGAGAATCCCCCCTCCCCTTGTGGACCCAGGTTGAGTCTGCAAGGGGAGCATGAAAGGAGCCTCCCCGAGCGGCGTTAAAAATATCGCATTGAAAGAAAAGAAAGAAAGAAAAATGTTTATTTGAGACTCGTACAAAACAGACAGATGTAAAATTAATGTGTGTGTGTGTGTGTGTGTGTGTGTGTGTGTGTGTGTCTGTGTGTGTTAATTAATGTGTGTTTGCGATTCTAGACGCCCAGCGCACCCTGGACAGCTAGTACTCGGTAACGCAGACTCTAGCTGACTAATCTTTTCACCACGATGACTCAAACTCAAACTCGACCACAAAGCTTATCAGCGCCAACCTTAACGACATCTTCATCCGTCAATTCTGGTTTCCCAATGACTAAACCAGCTTTGAATGTTGTCTCTATTAATATAGAAGGCTTCTCAAGCAACAAAGCACAGCTTCTTGGGAATCTGTGCCAGGACTTACACACGATATTCTTTGCGTTCAAAAAACCCACAGCGACAGTGAACTACCTAGGCCACAAATACCTGGCCCGAGGAAGGATCATTCCTTACAGCTGAAATTCCCCATGCCAAGTGCTGTGATGACGGATAGTGTAGAGAAGAAGAAAAAGTAAAGTAGTGTAAAAAAGATTTGTTGACTCCACATAAACTGACATTAAGGGAAAAAAGATGATGATTGGGTATTCACACACATACGCCTAGAACGAAGTTTCGCAAATTTTCTGTTTCCCCAAACAATTACAAAACCATGGTCATCATGGAATCTCCTTCCAAATTGTCCTTAAAATCTTGACCATCGTAATTTAAACACATGACTTGGTCATTGATATTCAGGCAGGAGTACCTACATTACCAAATGTATACGAGTGGTACTTCATGAATAATAATAAGTATTCTTCACAGCTGATTCACTGAGATTTGAGTTAGGCTTGATATGGATTACGTGTTCGCGTTCTTGGGTTAAAATAAGCTCTTGAACGCATTTAGCTTGTTGTGTGGTGCGATTAATGCCTAATAGCCAGCTTTTTATTTTGTTATCTATACTTCTATACTAGTATATAAAGCTGAAGAGTTTGTTTGCTTGGACGCGCTAATCTCAGGAACTATTGGTCCGATTTGAAAAATTCTTTCAGTGATATAGATAGCCCATTTATCGAGGAAGGCTATGGGCTACATATCATAACGCTAAGGCCAATAGGAGCGGAGCAGTAATGAAAATTGTGACGTAGACGAAGTTGCGCGGGTCAGCTGGTTATTGATAAACTCGCGTTTTAGGAGCTTGTAGCTAAATAATAACAGCCGGACGATCTTCAAGGTTAAGCAACGCTTGCCAAGGTTGGTCTGTAGATGGGTGACCATCTTAACATACCGAGTTTCCTCCGTGTCTCGGAAAGCACGTTAAGCCGTCGGTCCCGGCTGTCATTTGTAGATCTTTAGCAGTCTTGCCAAGATGTACCGTGTTACCCAGTTAAGAGGAAATGATGGCGGCAAGACTTTGTATGTAAAAGTCCTAATTCGAGATTTGTCTCTCGACTGTTTTCTTCTCCAATATTGGACTGATATAAGAGATATTTCACAAACTGAATAAAAAGGATGTATACTGTATCTCTATTTTTTCCTTTTTTGATTAATAGTTGACCAAATTTGTACACTAGGGCTCTTTTGACAGCGATTTATCGGACAATTTTGAGCATTTTGTGAGAGTTCTAGTGCTTATACGGTTAATAAATCATCAAAAAGGAACACAGTATATATCCTTCTTATTCAATTTGTGAAATATCTCTTAAATCGGTTCAATATTGTAGGAGAAAACAGTCGAGAGCCAAACCTCGAACTCGAACTTCTCTTGGACTGCCCAAATGCAGGAAGTTAGCCGCAATTTATTTGCGTCTGCTGCATCATTGAGGAGACTACGCAATTTTCTTCCTACTGCCACCAAAATTGCGCTTGCACAATCAATTCTTCTTCCCATTCTTGATTATGCTGATGCCAGCTATCTTGACTTAACTCAGGAGCAACTCGATAAACTTGAGCGGCTTCAAAATTTTTGTATCAGGTTCATATTCGGCTTACGCAAATATGACCACATTTCCGAATTTCGTGTGAAGCTCAAGTGGTTGCCAATTCGCCTTCGCCGGAATGCTCATACTCTATCCCTTTTATACAATATCCTCTTTTCCCCTTTTACCCCTCTTTATCTTAAGAAACATTTCCAGTTTCTCTGTGATTCCCACACTAAACTTCTGAGGTCATCGGATAACTTGCGTCTAAGAATGCCAGTGCATTCAACAAGTTTCGTGGATAAATCCTTCACTGTACAGGCTGCTCGTCTGTGGAATGTATTGCCAGTCCCAGTAAGACGTGCTCAGTCGTTACCTGCTTTTAAAAGGCTTGTAAAAGAACATTACCTGTCGCTGTGATTATCGATAGTCGTCATTTATTTTCACTACTTGTATATTTGGTATGTATGTATTTATGTATCTATTATATGGCTTTTTATTTATGTGTATGTGTATCTATTATGTTATATTATAATTAAATTAGTTTTTTCACACCAATGATAGCCCCATCTCATGTCCTGGAAAATACTGTCCATCCCAGGTTGTCTGGAAGAGATCGCGGAATGCGATAAGGCCGCCCATTGTATGTGTTTAGTTTTAAGTTTCCTTTTTGTTCATACTTTTGGTGTACAATAAAGTGTATATTAGAAATATATTATATTTTATTATAAATAAATAAATATGACATACAAAGTCGCGCCACCAGCGTTTCCTCTTAATGGGTTGTGGAGGTCTGGTAGGCAGCCGTTTCGCGTAACATACCTACTCAGCTAAATCCGGTTTGACTGGAAGCCGACCCCAATGTAGTTGAGAAAAGGCTAGGCAGATGATGATGATGATGAACTAGCGTTTGACCAAAATCTCAGCTGACGGAAACCGATGATGTCGTTGACGATGGAGCACGCTTACCTAGAAGTAAACTGTTCAGTCTTGACTTAAGGCTTGTATACATGCCAATGACCTTGTGCATATAAACGGAGCTAACTACACCTCTACATGCCACTCCGCTACCCGTATTTTTAATTTATTATAAAAAAATTAACACATTCTTGAAAAAACTAACAAAACCAAATTATTTTCGTTTGTATTGCAAAGCAGTAGACATTTTTTTGGACTTTTGTTAAAAAATGAAGGAGTAAAATGGTTTCATCTCAACGGTTTGGAGGTGATCATGTAGATTACTATCTATATTTTTTTTAGATGTTATTTCTCAGTACATGCCGACGAAAAGTTGCTTCATCTGCACGCTGTTTTAAGCATTTCTCGAGAGAGCAGCCTTAACACAGTCTCTGGCAGGGAATTCCACTCCTTAGCTGTACGCACAATTAAAGTATTCCTAAAACGATTTCAGGATGACTCTCGGTACGTAATAGATGTCCGTCAGTAGGTAGGATGGTCTGACCAAGTGAAAGAAGCTACGTCCTGAAGCAAATTTCAGCCAGTGGTGATGGCAGCTTTGGACCGGAATCGATGGAGACAGATTGTCCGCTTGTAAGGGACATCCCAGTGACCACGAACCTCAGTAATGAGGGCCCTACTGAAGGAGTAGGATAAAATGATAGCTTTGTTTATCTTTAGTAGCTGGAAGAAAAGATAGATTGGTTATCAAAAATGGCCGTTAGTGTATTGCTACGTTTATGTTTTGTTTGATTCTTCTAATTATATTAAACTTGTTCCTAAGCCTGTCCTAAGCAACCATATTTAATTACCAAATACGGGTAAGTATTGACCGCTCTTGATCAAAAACTGGCCAAGTGCGAGTCGGACTCGCGTGCAAAGGGTTCCGAACGAATTTTATTTTATTTAACATGTTATTTTAATACTATTGACTTTTTATAGATTTTCCTGTAATCTATAGGTAAAGATCTATTATCTTTATTTTTTTCAAAATTTTAGGCTCAGTAGTTTCGGAGATAAGGGGGGGGGGAATGGTAAGTAAGTTAATCTAATTTCTTATATAACTTCAAAACCATTTATTTGAAAATTATGAAAAAAAAATAGTTAAAACCCTCACAGTAAGTCCTTTCATTTGATGTCACACGATATTATTCAAAAAAGTTTTTTTAAAATTTTCTAGTTTGACTCCCAAAGTGACCCCCATATTAAAAAAAAATATTATTTACGTAACACGTTCGTGTTTGGGTCACAGATTTCCATATTTATACCAAATTTCAACAGAATCAGTCCATTGGATCCAGAGAAAACTGGCTGTGAAAGACGTACAGACAGTAACCCGAGTGATCCTATAAGTTTCGTTTTTTGTACGGAACCCTAAAAATCATCAGAATGAGTAGGTACTGAATTATGACACCAATATTTTAGCATCAACATTCGCCAAACATTTCAAAACACTGGCTATCGGACAATATGTGAACGAACCTTATTCTATTTACTATGCAGGGTCTCCGCCAAATAGTACAATGGATTCACTTGGAACCCGGCCAGTGCACATTTTAATATTTTCTCTTAGCCAGCTTATATTAAATGAAAATTTAATAAATACGGCAAGGGAAGGATGTGCGCACTGCTTCTTGGTTTGAGGATGATGAATCGTTTGTGAAAAATGAAAAAGATTTTTTGAATAAACATGTGCAAAGCGGAATTTTGTGGTTCTCTTAGTAGCGTCGAACAGTATTTATCGGTTCGGTAGGTATCGATTAAAGGTGTTGAAATCACTTTTAATCACCAGGGTTATTGACACATTATACACGGTGATAGTTTTTTTTAGTTTTTATTTTATTTGGGAGATACACAGTATTCTATATATAACTGTACAATCCACTACGTTTCCACATGTTACCGATTATGTTTGATACAGTTTTGGTTAACTTACATAAAATCAATATAAAACTACAATACAATTTTTCTATCTTAAAATCTAATATTTAATACATACCTAAATCTAATATATAAAAATCTCGTGTCACGGTGTTTGTTACCGAACTCCTCCGAAACGGGTCGGCCGATTATCGTGAAATTTTGTGTGTATATTTGGTAGGTCCGAGAATAGGTCGTAGTCTATTTATTTTTTGGCAAAACTACGTTTGCCCGGTCAGCTAGTAATACATAATCATTACAAATTTTGAGCAAGGCGTTTAATCATTTGTTTGTTGCGTCTGAATCATTTTAGTTGTCTTACAACGTCCGCCTTCTTCATCTATCCAAAAACATTTATAAAAAACTAGCTTCTACCAGCGGCTTCACCCGCGTGGTCCCTAGGGAATATACTCCCGGGATTAAAAGTAGCTTATGTCCTTTCTCAGGCTCTAGACTATCTGTGTACCAAATTTCATTTAAATCGATTCGGTAGTTTTGTCGTGAAAGCGCGACAGACAGACAAATAGAGTTACTTTCGCATTTATAATATTAGTAAGGAAGTAAGGATAAGGATAGTAAGGATGATATTTATAAACATTAGAATTACTACAAAAAAGAAAAATATTATTCATTATCATGACGCATCATGTAGTTTGAAACATCCTGTAGCAAGTGCAGTCCGAGCCTTCTGTTTCAAAGACGACGCAGTGACATGGTGACATGGTTTTGATACGTAAACATTATTAACAGGGTTTTTCATAATTCTAATGCATTATTTATTTTTATTGTACCTATTATTTAAAATGTTGATAGTGAATTATTAAAAAAATAATCGCGTCTAGAAGTAGTTTATGTCGGGTACATCAAGTGGGCCGCCTTTGTTAGACGACTAAAGTGGTACGGTGTATACATTTAATAATAATAACTTGTTTACCATTGTATGGGACTTCAGAAGAAACTTTGGCTGCTGAATTTGAACGTAGACAGCCGGTAGGGTAGCCAGATTAACTTGTAATAGTTTTATTTTTAATCTACTTACATGCTGGTCCTGCTCCATAGGACAATCAAGGGTGTAGACAAAATCAGACTGGTTGCTTTATGTTTTAACTTTATAGATGTTCTGTTTCTTTTTGTGTTTGTATTTTTCTGCTAACTCACACACTGTTAATTAGTGATTCCAATATTTGTAAATGTGTGAGTATCATGTACTTATTTAGAAAACTAATAAGTCTACCTCTGCATACCCTAGGTATGCACCTAGGGTATGCAGAGGTATTATATGAGGGATGCAGGAGGTTATTATATGTGAGGACCATGCGGTCCTCACATATAATAACTAAATTTTTGTATACCAATTGTAATAGTATATTTGAAAAGAGTAACTATGGAGTTTCTTGTCCGTTCTTCTCCATAAGAATCTACCTTTCCGAATGGACAGTAGAGTCTTTAGTATTTGATATTATTTAAAATGTGAATGACGTTTAAACGTGCCGTTTATGGCCTAATTGGAATAAACGTTTTGACTTTGACTTACAAATAAGTATCATTTGTTGCAAGCATCGTAACTTCATAATACATTGCCTGAAATTGTAAACCATAAACTGTTAACTATAAAATTAGGATGGAAGTTAAATTTATTTGTTTTGATCATTATAATTACAATTTATAATATTTATCGTCGCCATTTCATAGAATTGGCCATTTCATGAAGTGAGCGAAAAATTTTTTTTTTACTATTTATAGGCTCGCGTTTGACCACTATCTCACCTGATGGTAAGCGATGATGTGGTCGAAGATGGAGCACGCTTGCCTAGAAGTGACCTATTCACTCTTGACTTAAATACTCCCAGGTTATAACTATCAGGAAACACAGACTCCGGCAGGAAATTCCACTCCTTAGCTGTACGCACTATGAATGTGTTCCCAAAACGTTTTGTGCGCGTGGGTGGGATGTCCACCATGTACCGGTGGCGCATCGCCGTTCGTTTTGTGGTCCGATGATGGAACGGGCTTGGCGGAATCAAATTATGCAATTCCGTCGCACATTCCCCAAAATGCAACCGGTAGAAAACCGACAGGCCAGCAACTCGTCGTCGATGCTCAAGACTTTGGAGCTTCGTCGCGACGAGCCTATCATCGCTGATGATTCTCTTGGCTCGTTTCTCAATTGACTCAAGGGCATCAAGCTGGTATCTGGCAGATCCGTCCCAAAGATGAGAGCAGTACTCCATGCATGATCGAACTTGCGCTTGATAGAGTTTGAGCAGCTGTTCCGGCGTAAAGTACCGTCTCACCTTTGCTAAGATCCCCAACTTCTTTGCAGCCACTTGAGCTTTTGCCTCTATGAAATGGCCAAAATTGAGGGTAGATGTTAATGTAACCCCAAGATGCTCAAGTTGGTCGGTTATCGGCACGGTTGCACCTCGGAAAGATGGAGCTGGGTGGAATTGGCTCCGTTTAGCGGAAAATAAACACGCTTGGGTCTTAGCAGTATTGAACTTGACCAGATTGGCATCGTCCCATTCTGAGACAGCCTGTAAGGACACGTTCAAGCGCTCAACCATAGCCTCCCGGAGAGACCGGATCTGCGACCCATCAGCTCGTGCGTCGGACACGTATCTCTCAGCAACAGTGCTGTCGTCTGCATACCCAAAGTTACCGGGTTTAGGCAGATCATTAATATGCAGCAAGAACAGTGTTGCCGAAAGCACCGACCCCTGAGGAACCCCGGCATTAATATCCAGCAGTCCAGACGAGCAGCCATCAATGACCACTCGTATAGACCGATCCCTCAGGAAATCCGCGATCCAATCACACAATCCGGCGGGCAGACCGGAAAATTTTATGAAATGGTTATATTTCATGAAATGGTCAGCGAAATCGTTCGTTTAAACGTCAATGTTTGATGATATATCAATCGACGTCTTGTCATAACATGAAATGACTGGCCACATCATGAAATGGCTTTTCAGCTGGCGCATTATTATTAGCTTTTTTCATCGGAATACTTGTCCGCCACCAAAATGCATCACAAAAGCAGAACGATATCAGCGCCTCTATATTTTACGATATGATCACTATTGTTTGACCATATCATGAAGTAGCCGCGTGTAGCTGTTGACATCGGCAAACGTTGATATCGTCAGAGCATATCATGGTGTGGGCAGCGAATACCTATTTTTAACCGACTTCCAGAAAAGGAGGAGGTTCTCAATTCGGTGGGAATTTTTTTTTATGTATGTACACCGATTATTCCGAGGTTTCTGATCCGATGTCTATGATTTTTTTTTAGTGCGATGCGGTAAACTTGCCATTTGGTCTCGTAAAAGTTTGATTCAGTTTGCTATTTCATGAAATACAACCATTTCATGAAATGGTCGTCCACATCATTAGTACGCAATATGGACTACGACATATGGACAGTTTATAATCTCGCTAGATGTGTTAAGACTTTTTGGAACGGACGTGATATATTTGACGGGTGTAAAATATCGTTTTTAGGGTTCCGTACCCGTACATAATAATATTTTTTTGACATTATAACATAATAATACATTTAAATTATAAACTTTGTAAGTGCCTATTCTAGGTAAATTTTCGTTTTTTTTTCTAATTGTTAATGCTTTCATGTTTTATAAAAATATTTGTACGCCGCTATTCAAGGCTAAACATGATTGGACTCACTCAAATGATGTAATATCTTGCATGCTCTTGTATGTATACCATGTTTAAACAAATAAAGAAATCTTATCTTATCTTATCTTATCTTATCTTAACGGAACCCTAATAATAAGCCTCCGATGTCTGTTCGTCCATCCGTCCGTCCGTCCGTCTGTCTGTCAGCGGGCTTTATCTCAAGAACCGTAATAGGTAGATAGTCATAAAAATACGATGGTATGGAACCCTTCATGCGTGAGTCCGACCCGTACTTGGCCGGTTTTTATAAGTTTTAAATACTCACTACTTTTTATAGGTAATTGTAATAATAAATTAAATGAAAAATATAGTAGTTTTTCGCCATTCAACACAACAATTCATTTCTGAAGAGCAATTGCTGTGTTAATTGATTACAGATATTATTTCAATGGGGACATATCTAATATGTGCGCGCCCTTAGACGAATTAAGGCATGTTCAGACCTACGCGATAATCGTTACCTAGAGCGTTAGCGATAAATGTCGCTCGGTTTCGCGCGGTATCCCGCCGGGTATTTTGTTTGGAGTTCCGCGGTTTTGGATTGAACAGTAGGATTACCGCATACCCACCCGGCTTTCGCTACCGCGCATCAATAGGAGCGGAGCAATGTGAGTCGCGCAAAATGCGCAGTCGAGGTTGCGCGGGTCAGCTAGTCCAGAATACATGGCGTCGATTCGAGCACCAGCACAGCGAATGTTTCGATGGACTCGTGGTCACAAGCGCGACTGCCGAGCTCGATGCTCAGGTCTGGGAAAAAGTGTTTTTGGGTTCCGTACCACAAAAGGAAAAACGGAGCCCTCATAGGATCACTTTGTTGTCCGTCCGTCTGTCTGTCAAGACCGTTTATCTCGGGAACGCGTGGAGGTATCGAGTTGAAATTAAAACCATATACTTAGGTCTATGACCCCTTGCAGCTGTGAAAAATGAAAACCAAACTTCTAAGTTAACGTAAAAAAGATACGGTCGTTTATGCCGCAAAAAACATATATTTCGACACTCTCAAGGGAATCATAATGTATAGGGTATTTTCCGTTGACCTAGAACTATGAAATAAAAGTCATATCGTCTTATACTACAAGTATAGAGAAAAGTCTGAAAACTATACATCTGTAATTAAATCATAAAAAATATAGTCTTTATTTAAAGTCATTTGTATCTACAAATTTGGCGAGTTCGACTCGCACTTAACAGGTTTTCGATTAGGAAGGAATTACTTAGTAGCTACCCGGAGTTCGGAAGTCGGCGGTGTGACTAACGCGTGCGTCGGAAAGCATGTGCAACTGCTGCGTCTGATTTAAAAAAAACGCAAAAAGCCCCTCAATAATAAATAAATAAACCGGTCAAGTGCTAGAGGAACTCTAATGCGAAGGGTTCCGTACAATAAACCGGAAAAAACACGTTTCTTGTCTGGCGCTCCCTTCGCGATCGAATGACACATTTGTCCCACCTGCACTTAAAATACGCGCTTAGTTGTGGAGTTGCGGAAAACAGCCCGATTTACTAATTACATTACTAATTACATTACTAATTACATTACTAATTACATTAGCTTAAGTTATGTCGGTCTTTGATAAATTCAGGTCGGCAATTATTTTGGATAAATTTAATAATATTAGTTCCTTAACTTTAAACATTAGACCAAAACAGCTACATAATGTTGATTACCTGCCCACATACAAACTACCTACAACTGCAAATGTGTATGGCATGAGAACGTGGAAATATATTCTACCTGATACCCTAAACAATATTCCCAAAAATGTAGTCAAAAATATTGTTACTAGTAGAGTACATATAAAAAATGTAAAGTTAACTTAAAAAAGTATTACTTTACTGGTGATATCACTTAAGTACGTAGGTAAACTTATGTTTACTTGTGCTATGTAACATGCTGTGTAGCGAGCCTGCTTACTCCACTTTGTCACATAAACCTTTAAAGGTTTCGGACAAGTGTCATATTTATCTGTAAAATTTACTAAAATGTGTTGAAAAAATAAACGAAAAAAAAAACATACATACATGGCGCCCCCTTTAATTTTAAATATGATTTAATTTTTATGATTTGTTGTTACAGCGGCAATAGGAATACACACTGTGAAAATTTCAACTATCTACCTATTATGGTTCTTGAGATACAGCCCGCTGACAGACAGACTTACGGACGGACGGATAGCGGAGGCGTAGTAATAGGGTTCCGTTGGTTACCCTTTGGGTACGGAACCCTAAAATAGTGGCACATGTTTTTTATTTACTGTAAGCAGAGACACAGAGACGTCCCATATTCTTTGTAAGCATGACCTGAATTTCAGGAACCCGTATTGTCCCATGGGCTTCTATTGCGGAGTGACGAGGATCACGTGAAATATGAAAAAAAATCATGCCATAATTACGTGCTTCTCCAAACATCATTTATGCTCTGTTTCTAAAGTAATTTATCGGTCATTTATCTGTCCGTTAACGCTATTATTTTGTCTTAATGCCATTGGTGGGTTAGTCTTTTAGGGTTACGAATCAAAAACGGAACCCTTGTAGAATCACTCGGGTGTCTGTCCGTCTGTCACAGTCAGTATACTCCGGATCCGCTGGACCGATTCTGTTGAAATTTGGTGTACATATGGACTTCTGTGACCCAAACACGGACGCGTTACATAAATTATTAAATTTTTTGTATGAGAGTCACTTTTGGGGTCAAACTAGAAAATAAAAAAAAAGCAAAGTTTTTTGAAAAATATCGTGTGACATATCAAATGAAAGGGCTTACTGTGAGGGTTTTCATTTTATTTTTTTTAATAATTTTAAAATAAATGGTTTTGAAGTTATTCAAGAAATTAGACGAAAAATGTCCATTCCCCCCTTATCTCCGGAGCCTAAAATTTTGAAAAAAAAAATGGAGATAATAGATCTTTACCTATAGATTACAGGAAAACTTATAAGAAGTCTAAAGTGTTAAAATAACATATAAAAAAAATTTCGTTCGGAAGCCTTTGCACGCGAGTCCGACTCGCACTTGGCTAGTTTTTTTTTTACTCTTTATAGGCATGCGTTTGACCACTATCTCACCTGATGGTAAGCGATGATGTGATCGAAGATGAAGCACGCTTGCCTAGAAGTAACCTATTAGTTAGTGGTTAACGGACAGATTAACGACCGATAAAATTACTCGGAAACCGGGCATTAGTGAATCTTCTTGGTCTATGCAAAAGGCGACTTCCTAAAACTAACTTTACTCGATAGCCACTGAGCTGTCAAACTGACAGCCACACTTAGATTTAGTTATGTGTAGCAGGAATGTTACGGAGCTTCGACTCCGACTCCGATATGTCGGAACTTCCGATTGATCTTACACCTCCGGTTCCGACTTCGGTTCCGATACTTTTAAATTGGAGGTTTATTAAATACTAGTGGACGTCACGCGGTTTCACCCGCGTAGTTCCCGTTCCCGTGGGAGTACGGGGATAATATATGGCCTATGTTACTCCCTGATAATGTAGCTATCCAATGCTAAAAGAATTTCAAATCGGTCCAGTAGTTTCGGAGCCTATTCAATTCAAACAAACAAACAATTCTTTCTTCTTTATAATATTAGTGTAGATAATTTTTTACTTCTGGAGTCAATAAATTAGAATTAATTTATTATCGAACTGTTATAAAAATGTCATTATATTTGTTTGTGACACCTGTATTATATAGATTTTTTTAAAATATACTCTTTAAAAATTATTTTGCAAAGAGGCTGACTGATACCTACTATTTTACTTTATTGCCTGCCCTTACCACATCTTCCTTATGCCACCATCTCCGACTCCGCCTCCGACTCCGCCGCCGACTCCGATTCAGACTCCGAAAAACCAAATTTAAAACCTCCGCCTCCGACTTCGGTTCCGATACCACCTCCGTAACATCCCTAATGTGTAGCAGCGTATTATAAACAAATGTACAATTAAGATTAGAGTAGTGACCTGTAGCCTGTTCTTTCTACAGTCTGATTAAATAATCCGTAGTGTAAAGACGTTATGTTTTATTTACTCTAGACCCCTTCTCTCATCAGAAGTGGGATTCGAACCCACAAAATCCGGCTGAAAATATTTTGCATATTATTCAGCGATATCTTTACCACGATACTTGCGAGCGATTTTGCTATTCTATTTTAGTTTAGAAGAGTATTTTTAACATGATAAAAAACCGGCCTATTACGGCTCTTGAGATACAGCCCGCTGACAAACAGACAGATTGACGGACAGCGGAGGCTTAGGGTTCCGTTGGTTAATCTTTGGGTACGCCTAACCCTAAAACGCAAGAGAAGCATGCGTTTCCTCGCACATCTTTGGTTGAAAAACACTCTCAGACAGCACTTAGTACAATATGTCCATACATAGTTATACCTACATTCTGTCACATACAAACGGCGGTAATTACACTGGAACAATATTACACTAGTTTAAAAACTATGTCAAAACGCGACAGACTTCAAACAGACGTACGGAACGTGTTCACAATCGCTAAGGGTTTTTTATAACGCCTGCAGAATGCCAAAACGAGTTGCGGTGTAGTATATATACCTTGTAGAACAATGATCTTGTGTATTTATGAATGATGGAGAAAAAATAGTCAAAAGAAGTTATGTGTTTCGATACTACATAAGTCTTTTATTAGTGTAGTTGTATGCAATAAAAATACTTAGTATATACTAACGCGTAATTAACAATAATAAAATAAAACTCTACGAAGTAGTGATATTGCCTTGCATATAGTTGTCAAGACATGGTCGCTTACATATAGTTGTCAAGACATGGTCGCTGAAGAAAGAAGATGAAGAAAAGATTGCTATCTGTCAACAAAAATGGAGAGAAGCATGCTTGGTCTCAAATTATCAGATAAGGTTAGGAACACCAACATCAGAAAGGAAACCAAAATAATAGAGGTAAGGAAAAGAACACGACTACTCAAGCGGCACGGGGCAGGGCACATATGTAGGATGAACAATGACAAATGGACAAAACGTTTAACGGAATGGATACCAAGAGACAGGAAAAGGGAAAAAGGGAGACCAAATAAAGCATGGAGGAACATCTTCAACGAAAGATGTCGTTATGGATGCAAGAGGCGCGAGAAAGAGATGTCTGGAAAGGTTTAGGAGAGGCCTACGCCGCAGAGGCGATTACTACTAGCTTTTAAGTTAACTTTATCTGTACATAATTTTAAGTAACCATAAGTACCTATAATACAATATTATTAACTAGATTAATCTTATGTTAGGTTCGTGTTGTAGTTAGAAATAAAGGCTATTTTTATTTTAATTAACAATATAATAAATTTTGATACAAACGCGTACCACTTAGGATCCGTGTCCCTTTCAGGACAAAACGCCGGGGAACCGTCAGAATCCGTAAGTCCCTTTCGGAACAAGCCGACACTCGCGCGATTTTGTCCCAAAGGACTTACGGATCATTAGTGGTTAAAAGAACTCATTGAGCTTAGGAAAAATTATGAAATTCGCTATCAATGGGATAAGCGCCCAGAACAATGCAAAAATTACCATTAAACGTAGCTTCTTGGGCCGAAAAAAACAGTCTTCTCGTGGTCACGTGGAGAGTTGACCAGCTGTTTGTTGATGTCCGGAAGAACTCGATGAGCACTCGGACAACATGGCTTAATGTTCCCAAAACGACTCAAACATATAACTCCCAAGAAAGTCATTATACTTATTTTCTAAGAATATTTGCAATTAGGCTAAATATATTTACATATTTATATTCACAGGAATGCCTGTGATGAAAATCCTATAAACTTCCATCTACATTGAACCGCTTTTTTTCAGGATGGGAAATCATCAAATGACTCCTCCCGCTCTGGGCGAAGCAGAAGGGAGTATCAGACTCTTACTGACTAAAACCCATCCGTGTTCCTCCTAATGCCCTTTGCGTTCCAGGGCCGCGGTGACTCTTTCGAACAGCAGATGACAAAGAAATTTGTCAGATTGTTGAATGATTAATAATAATAATCCTAATCCATATTCTACAATAGTTCTGCTCCAACCGGGGATTATCCTTGAGTATACTTTCAGTGCATACAGGGATAATCGTCAGTTGGGGCCCCATTCCATTTGAAATGTCTAACGGGGCCTCTGCGAGTTGGCTTCGGCTCCTCGTACGCCTATCAAAGGACCGGGTCTCCAGGGACCCGTGAAAGTTAAAAAAAAAACCTAATAAATGATTCTACTAAAGTGGCCTTTTCAGACCCGCTGTTCTTCCCTATTGCTATATACAGGCAATGTTAATAAGTGGATGCAAGGGCCATACAATAAAACACAAAAAAACTTGGACCAAAATGCTAATCAATTGATTGACTATATACAATGAATAAGCTTTTTTATTAAATTAAATAAACAATAAGATTCCCATCGCACGGAAACTATTAGCTGATCTTACTGATAAACGGTACTTGTCACTTGGAATAGGTATGTACAGAAGTGGGTAATACAAATCGTCGATGTCACCCAAAAAGCAACTATGTAAGTCCTGCAAACCTCCATTAGTAAGGGAGGATCCTCTAACTAGACGGTTGTTGCGTCTGGTGGGCAACTGCCCGATGGTTGATATTTAGACTGTTGTATGTACATGTTCAAATCGCACGGAATACTCTGGTGCCGCGATGCAGGATTTCGTTAGTAGTACGCTGCTGGCGGAAGTTCTTTTTGTTGTAATACAATGGGACTATTTCAGACACGTCTGCCGCATATGGAAAGGATCATGGTCTAAATGACTTACAACGTCATCATCATCATCATCATTTTGGCTGGAAGACGTCCACTGCTGGAGATAGGCCTTCCCCAAGTGTTGCCGCATCGAACGGTCTTGTGCGTCTCGCATCCAGCTGGTGGCCTTCACCAGGTCATCGGTCCAAGGTATTAAGTCTTCCAACACTGCGTCAACTAGTACACTGTCGCCACTCCAAAACCTTTCGACCTCATCGACTTTCTGTTCTGGGAGCAATATGGCCTGCTCACTGCCACTTCAGATTGCCAATTCTTCCGGCTATATCGGAAGACTTAGTTCTCCTGCTGATATCTTGAGGCTGCAGGTGCAAAGTCCTGGCGGAATAAAATTAAATCGGTGGCTAGGCAGTTGGCATATTCCGAGCCATCGAAGAACCTAAATTAGTAGTATTTGTGAACCCAACAGTAACTTCCCGTTGTTGAATGTTATCAACATTTTTAACATTTTTTTTTTCAGGACAAAATAGCCTATGACTTTCAAACACAGTGTAGCTTTTCGGGTTTTAGAACCCTGTTACTAAGCCTCCTCCGCTGTCCTTCCATCCGTCTATCCGTACGTCCGTCTGTCTGTCAGCGGGCTATGTCTCAAGAACGTAATAGGTAGACAGTTGTCATTTTCACAGTGTGTATTTCTATTACGGTTATAACAACACATAATTAAAATTAATTAAATTAAAAATTAAAGAGGGCTCCCCTTCAAGAAACTTTTTTTAACCGACTTCAAAAAAAGGAGGAGGTTCTCAATTCGGTTGTTTTTTTATGTTCGTTACCTCATAACTCCGTCATTTATGAACCGATTTGAAAAATTCCCGATTAGTCCCATAGAAATTTTATCAAAATCGGTTAGGAAGTTTGGCTTTTAAATCAAAATAGCTGTAATTCGTTTACTTGGATGACGGTTTTAAGTCATCCAAGTAAACGGAATTGCGTATTTTGCTTTCCTGCGATTTTCCAGTGGTGTTGTTAGGTGTGGGGTAGCACTAAAAGGTGAAAAAAAAAATACAACCGACTTCCAAATAAAAAAACACTACAAAATAAAAAAATACTTTAATTTTGGAAGTCGGTGTCAAAATACGAAGAAACAATTAAAAAAAAGTTGGTAATAGTAATTCACTATCCTTATGCCACAAAATGCGATCAGAGTTTGTTTGTTCGTTTGTTACCTCTTCACGTGTTAACCGTTGTACAGATTTGGATGAAACATGGCACACGGGTAGACCACGTCCTAGTATACGACGTTATTACTTTTCATTCTTTATTTCTTTTCATTTTTATATTATCTTGAGGTAATTTACCATTTTGATGCAGGCAGAGCTATGAACAGCAGCTATATTAGAAAGTTTATTAAAAAAAGGTCTAAAACAATCTTGATGTGTCTTTATTTTAAAACTCAATTTAAAAAAAATGCAACTAAAACAAATGTAAATACAACAATAACGATAACTAAATCAATTCAACCATATTGATTTGTTTAAAATTTGTTTGTGTAAAAAGTCACATCAAGATTGTTAACCTTTATTAAACAAACTAAACCTTTTAGTATAGTTATACATATGTATATGTCACCGGAAAATAGCATACACCGTAAGATTGTAAAGTATCGCGTGGAATTGTAAACAATTTTTTCTCAAATTGGCACGTAAACATTGGAAGGAATTCGGATGGGATTTTTTGTATTCAAAATTATATATCGAGAAAATATAATCTAAAAAGATTTATTACAATCTTACGGAGTTTGCAATTATCCGCTGACATATATAAAATGGTGTATTTATGGTGTTCGGGGTTAATACATAAAGCAGTGCCGCCGGTATATTACGGCCCGTAGGTTTGCGTACGAGACCAGTTAAGATCACGGCAAGGCATACTTTCAGTCTTTTTACATATGCAGCCTGTGGGTTAGACATAAGCAGAGGGCCTACAACGCTCTTCGCGTCCAGTATAACAACGCCTTCCGGATGTTGTCGGGCTACCGCGGGTCTGCAGCGCGTCAGGCATGTTTGCGGAATCGGCTACCGATAGCTTTTCAGCAATCATGCGAAAAAGAACGGCATCTTTGCTACGCAGGATTCGTGGAAGTGCTAATGGGATCCTGAAGGTGATTGGGGATAGGCCAGACGGAGTTTTCCTGGAGTATTGGACCCGTATGCATAACTGCGGGTCTAATGCTACAGGAAAATATATGACCTAGGTTAAGAACATTGTAATTAATTATAAATACTAACATAGTTACGTAAGTTGTACTACTAACAAAGATATATGGAACAAGTGTCCGAGATAAATTATTATCTAAACATATATAACTCAAAGGTGACTGACTGACTGACTGACATAGTGATCTATCAGCGCACAGCCCAAACCACTGGACGGACCGGACCTGAAATTTGGCATGCAGTAGATGTTATGACGTAGGCATCCGCTAAGAAAGGATTTTGACCAATTCTACCCCCAAAGGGATAAAATAGGGGATGAAAGTTTGTATGAAACTTTGTCAATTTTAAACTTCTTAACGCGAGCGAAGCCGCGGGCAAAAGTTAGTAAATAAATAAAAAGCCCTGATCACCTTGCACCCCGCCAAGCTGGCAACCCTAGCGATCTAAGGTCGATATAGCGTGCGCATCGAATGCCAATGTGCGAACTCTATTGTCTATAAAAGCGATGCGCGGGCGACGGTTGAGAACGAAAGTCGACGAAAATGAAGGTGATCACACGTTCCTTTTTAAATAGTGTTTGTTTTTTTTTTTGTGTGTGTTTGTTTGTGATTGTGTACGGATTTCGGATTTTAATTTTTTTTTTGTGATTTTTTTATTATTTTTCTAGGGTTGTCTTGTTCGGGTCTGGATTTAACGAATTGAGTTGATAATTGGGTACTTTCCCGAAAAAATCTTATTAGTCCGTCAGATAAATATCCAAAATTTTGTTTGTCTTTTTATATAAAAAAAATTAAGACGAAATAGTGCGTTGAAAACTCACCCACTCTTGAACTTTTTAGAGATTTATCTTTATCAATTTTTATCGATTTAAAATGGCAAAAAAATACGTATCGAATATTTCGTGTCTAAATAGAATTATTATTTTTCTACCTAGGAAAGTACCTAATCTATACTAATATTATAAAGAGAAAAGATTTGTTTGTTTGTTTGAAATGAATAGGCTCCGAAACTACTGGACCGATTTGAAATTCTTTCAGCAATGGATAGCTACATTATCAGGGAGTAACATAGGCTATATTTTATCCCCGTACTCCCACAGGAACGGGAACTACGCGGGTGAAACCGCGTGACGTCCACTAGTTACTAATAAACAAATATTTAGTATTTTGGTAAGACCTTGTCAGCTTATTGATCAATAGTAGCTGCCCATAATACTTAAAAAACATTTTGAAAAGTTATCTTCTTTCACTATTGAAGTTACACTAACAATTAATAATTTTACAAACGCACAAAAAAAAATGTAAATCGTGAATTATGTTATCCACTTCTGCATTATTTCTGATCAAAACCTTACGCAATATGAAAAACCCTAGAAGCTTAGGTACTCACCGCCATATTGTATAATGTTGTAACCACATGAAGTCATGTATAGTAATAACTATAGGTAACGTAATGTAGCATCGTAGTAGTAATACATAAGTAGTATTACTCAAGTACATAACACCTTAGATCGATGCGAGGTGTCAACTAAGTGTGGACTAGAGTTATTTATTTATTACTATATAATACTAGCTGATACAAAAAAAATACCCCACCACCTATTCTCATATCTACCGAATATACACACCAAATTTCATGAAAATCGGTCGAGCCGTTACGGAGGAGTTCGGTAACAAACACCATGACACGAGATTTTTATAGAATAGTAATATATAGTAATATATAAAGCTGAAGAGTTTTTTTGTTTTGTTAGTGGTCGTAGAAAGCTGAAATTGGCATGTAAGTTTCTTGGGGAGTGCAGGGGAGCACTAAGAGAGGATTAAGGATTTCCCGAAATTTCTACGGGAACGGGTAAAAACGGGATATGTGCGTATGAAGTTTGTAAATTCATAAAACAAATATTTAGTTTACATTAAATATGTTTTGTTTTAACCATTTTCCGTTAGATATTTTTAACCGACTTCCAAAAAAAGGAGGAGGTTCTCAATTCGGTGGAGGTTTTTTTATGTGTGTACACCGATTACTCCGAGGTTTCTGATCCGATTTCTATGATTCTTTTTTAGTTCGATGCGGTATACTTGCCATTTCGTCCCGTAAAAATTTGATTCAGTTTGGTTACGTAGTTTTTTTTATGAGCATTTTTAGTTATTCCAAGTTCTGCGTAGACGAACGAAGACGTCGTCTATCACCACTTAAAAAAAATTACAAAAAAATATAACCGACTTCCAAACAAAACACTACAAAGTATAAAATAACAATATGGTGTTAAAAAACAAAGAAATAAAACCAAAAACACCGACTCCCGAAATTAAGGTTATTGTATACTTTGTAGTGTTTTGTTTGGAAGTCGGTTATATTTTTTTGTGAAAGTTTTTTTTTCTATTTTATTATTCAAGAAGTTAATTAACAACACTATCACTCCATCGACCCTCAAAATTAAAAGCAAGCTTACCAAGATATCCCGTTATTGTTTCAATTTTAATTCGCATCCTCTGCCCAAGGGTTGTGGCCAAGGGTTCGCCGATACCACAGAGCAACAAAACGTCTCGGTGGTCACCCATTGAGAGGGCGTTGTCAAAACTTTCTTTAATTCTTTATTATTCACCATAACTACTTATATAAACCAAGTATGCCAATGAGTAGCAACGGATACTCACAAAAATTCAAGACCCCTGACCAAGGTAACTATGGCTATGGAACTTTCCAGTTCGACAGTCTGCTAAGCCTATCCCCAAAAATATTGGGATCGTCTTCTAGACTACCCATAACGACGTCTATGACTTTACGTGCTTTTCCAGGCACGGAGGTCTCGATATGTTAGTTTGGTCACCCATTCACGGACAGTCCTTGGCAATTGTAGTTTAACTTCGCAGATTGAACTGCGGCTGTCATTATGTAGCCATGGGCTGGCTAATAGGGAAGAGGCTAGGTACATTGAAAGCTTCTGCTTTGTGCATTAGCGAGGCCACGAATATTACAAATTCCGTCTGTGCCGTGTCTGCCAGATCAGTGTTCCGAACTCTATGATCTATGGGAACCGTTATTAACCCTGGTTTAATCACTTTTGTAAGACTTAATACTGAACGTAACATAATATTATGAAGATTTTGACCGAGGGACTTTATTCAGGAATTAGGATGTTTCAGGGATTGTGTCAATATTAGTTTTAAGTAAGGAGATTAATTTTGGTTTATTTTGACTTAAAATTATATTGTCAAGCTTATATAGAGTTACTGTAAGGGTTTGATACAGATAAAAATACCTACGAGGAGTGTAGAATTATTTAGGATACATTTATCGCGTACTCTTTATGATTCTGGGGAATGGTAGATAATTTTATAGTAGGTTCAAAGTCAAAGTCAAATGATTTATTTCAACTGGACCAATAAAGGCACTTTTGAACGTCAAAAGAAAATAAAATATAGTGACCCTAGTGGTCCGTTCGCAAAAGGTAGATTCTTATGGAGAAGAACGGACAAGAAACTCCATAGTTACTCTTTTCAAAAATAAACTTTACAATATTTGCATAGGTACATTAATCAATTGATTATATGTAAGGACGATGCTCCCAAAATAGCACTTATATACTACTACTAGTTACAATAAAGAAATGCCAGCAGAGGTAAAATTAATAAGTTTGCTAGTAAGGGGACATTGTACTCACATACGTACAAGCAACTATTGATTTATATGATCAGTGTGTGAGTTAAATTAAATATAAAAATCAGTAAATAAACCTGTAGACATAGTAAATATTAATATAATAAACACAAACATATCAACTAGTTTCACTATGTCTACTACACCCTAGATTGTCCTATGGAGCAGGACTAGCATGTTTCCAAGCATTCTTATCTTGAATATAATCATCTAATTTGTAATATGCTTGTTCACAAAGTGTCTTTTTTACACACGTTTTAAATTTTCTTTCATTTAATTCTAATATGTTAGAAGGAATTTTGTTGTAACATTTAATACAGTACCCCATGAAAGATCGTCGTACTTTGGATAATCTAAAAAATGGTTGATCTAGTTTATTTCTATTTCTAGTATTAAAATTATGTCTATCACTAATTTTGCTAAAGAGATGTCGATTTTTCCTTACATGCATAATATTTTCATAAATGAATGGTTTAATGTGCAGTTAAGGGTTTAAATAAAATTGGTTGATAGATCCAGACCCTAACTAATATTTAAAATGCGGAAGTGACTATGTTGAATAATTGTGTAAAAAAACGTTATTATGATTGTCAAATATCTATTTACATCATATTTAAATATGTAAATTATTTATTAGAAAAGGTAGCGCTTGAATTGTGTGAGATGAAAAACTAAAAAAAAGTAGCCTACTGTGTGTCAAACAAATTATGTTTTCTGTCTCAATTTTCATCAATTGCAGAAGAAATAGGTAGTGTTTTTTGAGATGAGTTAATATTTCTCTTTTTCTTCATATATATCTCAGGAGTTGTTGGCTGTGATATCGTTGCTAGTGAGCGGGGCCGTAGCGGAGCCCCCGGCGCCCTATGCGCCAAGTGGGTGGAGGCCTGACGGGCCGGCCTTCGTATTACCACAGAGAGGACAGGAACAGGTAAACATGAAATATTTATCATCTAGTGATGAGTTTTTTGACACAAATGTAACCTAGGTTAAGAATTGAGCCCAGCACTTTTGTCTCGCCACCGTAATATGAACCTTTACCTATTTGACACAGTCCACTCTTTCGTTCTACACCGAGTTAACATTGGTCCTTCGAGCCGGATCTCGCTGTCTAACTTACAAAATGTAACTTCCCAAAAGGATGGGAAAAGCTCTACCCCGTTTTTTGGTAACCATAAAAAGGGCCAAACCCAACTAGCAGAGGCCACGTTAGACATTTCAAATGGAATGGGGCCCCAGCCGACGATTTTCCTTGTATGCACTATGAAGGTATACCCAAGGAAAATACTCGTTTGGTGAACAAACAGAATATGGAAACAAAAGATGGGAGGCTATGGGTTTGAGTAGACTGATTACCGAATACTATGAAAGAACTATTGGCTCCAGGCTGACCACTAACAATATGTGTCGGCTTTAAAATGGCAGGGGGTGACTCGCACCCTCAATAAATGGGCCCCATAAACGGTCGCTAGCACAAGTGACGTAGCGCCAAGGGGGCAACATATCCTGAGATGCTAGAGAAATAACGAGGTAAACCACGGCTATCAGGACAATCCCGGAAGTACGGTTAAGATCCCTACCAGCATCTTACTGGATTATACATCCTTGGTCCGAGCACGTTTGCTCTAGCGAATTTCCAGTCGGACCAGTCAATTAAGGTAAGAATTAGTTATTATTATAATTATATTATATCACTGACTTTACCCCATTTCAGCAACCATCACAATATCTGCCGCCAGTACAGTCCCTGGATCCTCGCAACCCGAACTTGAACGTGGAATACGGCACTCCTCAAGAGGAAGACGTATCAGTCCAAGGCCTACCCCCTCAGAGGGAGGAAGTGCCTTTCTTCAACCGGTCACCAGTCAATGGAAGGCAAAACGTTGGACAAAACTTTAATTCTGATATCCAGAACTTGGATCAGGGATTGAAGCAGACACAGGTAATCTATACTTAATATTATAAAGAGGAAAGATTTATGTTTTTGTATGTTTGTACAGAATAGGCTCCGAAACTACGGAACCGATTTCAACCATTTTTTCACCAATAGAAAGCAAAATTATCAGGGCCCTAGACAAAATGCAATTCTATTAGCGACTGCGATTGTCGAAATTCCAAAATGTAAGGGATTGATCACGTGACTTTTCAACAGTTTTTGTCAATCCCATACATTTTTGACGTTTTGACAATCGCCTTCGCCGCGCTACCGCTTCAAGAATGTCACTTGTATAGAGCCTCAGGAAGTTATAATCTATTTTCGAAAGAAGAAAATCCCAACGCAAATTTCAATACCAAACAAGTCGCGTGCAAAGTGCTAGTCCTGAATAATATTAAAAATACTAATATGAGTTTTTTTGTTTGTTTGTTACGCTTTCAATTGACAATGAATTAATGATGAATTTTAGTACACAGTTATATAGGACGCTGGAGATAGTTAGACTTTTTTGCGAAAATAATTGCGTTGACAAACATTAAGAAAATATTAGTAGAAAACACCAATTCGCACTAAGCGTTTCCAAACGTCTTTTATAATGCGCACAGCAAAGGAGTGGAACTCTTTGCCTGCGTCTGTGTTTCCAAACGCTTACAACCCTAATCTCTTCAAAGTTAGAGTGAACAGGCTCCTTCTGGGTAAGCTCGCTCCATCGTAGACTTTGTCTCTGTCATCTCTGACCTAGACTAGAGTCAAGAGCAAACCCATCAGAAATAAAAAAAAAATTAAAAAAACAAGCACCCGGGAACAACCAAATGTAAAATGGATGTTACTACACTAATTATGTTATTCTATCCTATTACGTCAGTAATTACCAATTCTCTGGTTAGCTGTATGAAAGCATCAAATAATATTGTTTGTAATAGCGATATTTGAGAAAGATTACGTTAAAAAATATGTTCTCAAAAATTACATATTTATTTCTAGTACCAAGAACAGCAGCAACGCTACCGCGAATTCGAGAGACAGAGACAAAGAGATGCCGAATTCAACGCTGCCAACAGGCTTCCTAAACCACAAATCCCAGCGCAGTTCGCTCCTAGAACCACTTCAACGACCACCACAACCGAAGCCCCAACAACTGAAGCTTTCACTGAGCCATCAACCACAGAAAGCCTTAACGAAGGCGAAACCCTTGAATCTCCGAAGAAAGACGCAAAAGTATCCGTTGAAGTAGCGAGACAAAAACTACAAGAATTCCCCGGAGAACTGTTCCTTAGTTCATTGGCCCAGCTTCAATTACAGCCCCAGTTTGTACCTCTCCAGCAATTTGGACAGCTCCGATCGCCTTTGTATCTTCAACCTGTACAGCCTCAAAAACAGGTAGCAGGTTTCGATGCTCAGACACACTTTGCTGCTCTTCCTTCGATTATAGCTCAGCAACAACTGCAGCAGCAGAAAGTTGAGCAAGGGTACCAGAACCCTGCTCTTTTTGTTGCTGAACAACCCCAAGCTCAAATTCAGCCAGTGACTGCTTACCAACAGCCCCAATTCCAAGCTGAACCAGTTGCAGTTCAGGCCGCTCAAGCGGCACAGCCTCAGGGTTTCTACGGACAGCCAAACGCTGAACCCGTCCCACAATACCAAACTGTTAATGCTTTCCCGCAACAACAATTGCAGCCAGTCCCTCAATTTTCTGCTCAACCTGTTGTGTTGCAAGCTCAGGGTGCTAACCAATTGCCGGGTCAGTACCAGCCGCAGCAACCAGCTCCTTTCCAACCACAAACTGTTCAGTTCCAACCCCAACAACCTGATCAGTATGAACCCCAGACGGTTCAATTTCAGCCTCAGCCTCAACAACCGAGTCAGTACCAGCCTCAAACCGTTCAGTTGCAACCTCAGCCAGCGCAATTCCAACCACAACAAGGCCAATTTCAGCCTCAGCCAGCGCAATTCCAACCTCAACAGGGCCAATTCCAGCCTCAACCAGCTCAGTTCCAGCCACAACCAGCCCAATTCCAACCACAACCTGGCCAATACCAACCACAACAACCTAGTCAAGTCCAGCCCCAATCAGAACAAGAAAGCCAAGACGTTGAAACAAACGTCAACACCTATCAACCTCAATTGTATCAACAACCAATGTTGGTCCCAGCAAACCAATACCAGCCCCAACCAGGCTACATCCAAGCTCAGCTCCTCAACTATCCAGGCCAAGAGATCCAGTACCAACAAGCCCAGTTATTCCAAGGTCAATTCCAGCAACAGAATCAGTTTCAGCCAGGGCAAGGCCCAGATGCTCTCCAGAGTGGCCTAGATGCGAATCAGCAAGGCAATGATATCGAGGAACCTCAAGATCAAGAGGAGGAAAGCCAGGATGAAGGTAGAACGGCTACAGCAGTCGCAACGGCCTTTGGAGCAAGGTTAGTTGAAGTTCCTTTAGAATATTAATGTAAGGATAAGAGATGGTGCAGATGTGCGATTGGCGCCAAGGTTTGCGTTTCTGTGTCGTGTTTTGTAGTTTTGTTTTGTCGCAATCGAAGGTTGGCAGAGTGTGTTGAATTGGTAATAATTTTGTGAACATTCTGTGTAGTTAGGTGATAGTATAAATGATAAGTAGTTAATGTGACTAAACATCAGATGGATGGATTTGAATATAGCTTTTTACTTATGCTTGATCTTCTTAAAAACTACTTGTGTTAGGAAAAGCTTTAATTTCAAATAAGATATTTGATATTTTGACAGAAGGTATTTACTTCTTGTACATATACTATAGAGTGCCATTATAATTCATTGGGTGGTTTCAGAGGATGTTAGTAATGCGAACGAAAAAGGGACAATTTTTTTAACATTTTTTTTTAAATTATAATTGGCGAGTTGGATTCGGCTCCTCGTACGCCTATCAAAGGACCGGGTCTCCAGGGACCCGAGAAAGTGAAAAACAAATAATAATAATAACATTTATTTGCAGAAAACACGGTATTAAAAGATGTTACAATACAAATTAATCCAACCATGTTTTGCTTAATATTAAAGCATGCAATTTTATTTGTTATGATAGCCATTGCAACAAAAAAAGTCGCAAAATCGCAACTCGACGCATCATCTTAGTTAGCGATCACGTAGCAGCAGCAGCAAATGTAAATTTTCTCGACACAATAGAGACATTGCCCTATTTGAGCGGGAATATTGATGTATTTTAATGTATTACGTCCTGCACATAGATAATGAGACTGTTTATGTTGGGCTATTGGCACATTGTCAGTGGTAAACTGCGCTGATCAAATCGCAGAGGTTTTTTTATGGTATTCATGAACACATTATGTATAAAATATTGATTTCATTTTTTTTTGGAGTCGTTTTCTTTTAGCTTTGTGTATTTTGTGCGTCATTTCTGGCGGGATAAACGTGTTTTTTTCTCTTTATTTCTATATAATGGCGCCCTAAAGCCATTTTGATGTACTAAAACTTAAACCACGTCGGTTTTTTTAATATATCAAGATCAGTTTGTCCAGTGCCCCAAATGGTAGCTCGTAATTCCCAATTACCAGCTACCATTTTGGGCTACGCTGCAGTCGAACACTCTTAAGAGTTCAGTAGGGTAGTGGTTTTAGTGACAATAGGGAATATGCATGAAAAAAATATTTATTATCTATACAGTTTATCTAAAAATATACAAAAATATAATATTAACAGTGAAAATAGAATCAAAATTGCTCGAAAAACAAACGAGATATAATAATTTTAAACAAATGTATCTGTCCCTCTCGCAATAACGCTGTTTTATATGGCAGCTGTATAGGCGTCATGGACTTTGACGTCAAAGTTCATATCGGACTTCTCTTTCTAATTGTAATCTTTGAAGCTGTATAACTTCATCGCTGATGGAGGTATTTAAAAAATAATTTTACGGTTGTTTACTAGAGCTAATAAGTATTTAATTTAGCAAATTAAAAAATCACGTGCATATTCCTTATTGATGGCTGTGTCTTTAATTTTGATAATTCAATAGCATGTATACGTAAATTGCGTTTTTTGTAATGCATACCTTATAGCGCGACAAAAAGGCTGACGCGACAAATTATTTTTTTTTTTTTATATTTTAGATATTTTTTCATATTGGCCTACATAGGCTCTTATGATGAAACGTCAGAAGCTAGTGCACGGTTCGAATGGTATTGTATATTGTTCCCTATGGAGTAGAACCGGTCGGAAACTCTACGGAACCCATTAGAGAATAGCCCAAGAGCCCGACGAGCTAGCCTGCTAGAACGAAGTGATTATATTTCAAAGAGGAAAGATTTGTTTGTTTGTTTGAAATGAATAGGCTCCGAAACTACTGGACCGATTTGAAAAATTCTTTCAGCAATGGATAGCTACATTATCAGGGAGTAACATAGGCTATATTTTAACCCCGTGCTCCCACGGGAACGGGAACTACGCGGGTGAAACCGCGTGACGTCCACTAGTTTATAAAAAATATCTAACTCATTAAGAGATCTGAAGAAAAATAGGGTCTAATGCGGGCCATACTGTTTGAGCGGGTTCAAGCTGTTTGATCAAATAGAAATACGAAATTTCGTATTTCTTCATGCCATTTGACGGCTCATTTTTGATCAAATTTTTCACAGACATTCATGCCAATTTGATCAAACAGTTTGAACCAGCTTGTTTGATCAAATTACTTGAACGTGTTTGGGCCGCATTAAAAATAGAATACTATGATTTATAAAACGTGTTTTTTTTATTTTAAGGACGCAACCACGCGTACAACCTCAATATGGCGCCCCCTACCCTGTGCCAAAAGTACAGGCCGCTCCTGGAGCCATCACTACTACAGAATCTCCTGTCGAGGTAAATATAATAATGCACTTAATATGAATCATGAAAGGAAGTACACGCACAAAACGTTTTGGGAACACTTTCCTTGGGCGTAGAGCTAAGGAGTGGGATTCCCTGCCGGAGTCTGTGTTTCCTGATCTACAACCTGGAAGTCTTTAAGTCAAGAGAGAATAGATTACTTCCAGGCAAGCGTGCTCCATCTTCGACCACATTATCGCCTACGATCAGGTGAGATAGTAGTCAAACGCGTGCCTATCAATAGTAAAAAAAATAAGCTTTGCAAAATCAGAATCGAAAGTTATTTTCTCAAACTTGGCTGAAAATCAGCACTGTTTGAAAATTCAAGAATTTACATGAGGTTAAAGCCCCCAAAACGCCCGCCCGTCACCACTTCCTAATGTTTTGGCTGATGAGAAGTGGCAAGTGAGAAAGCATAAAGGTTGATCCACATATGCCCAGGCCGTGGCAGGGGGGTTTAATCGCTAAGCCCGAGGTCCGTAGTTTCGGCCTTAGTTATGGGCGTTTTCTCTCCGTTTAGGGCTTAGAGAGAAGATCCCCTGAGTCAAAGCAATGGTAACATTAGAGGCAGATTTAATGTTCAATTTTGAGACTGCCCGATTTCCCCACTTAGGCAGCAAATACAACTTTTACTGTACTAAGGCCCGCTTGCACAAACCTGAAATCTTTTAACTTTGAGTTATGTCATTAACTGTCAAATCGGGTTGTCATTCATTATTTGTGTTTAGGTGATACGGAGTAGAAAACGCTTTTGCACGGGCCGTGGTTTGACAGGTCCCGGGTAGAGACCGAAATAAAAAAAAACACCGGTAGCACTCCGGGAGTGCCGGCAGAAGTGAAAACATATAAATAATACATCCTTACTGTCGCGGTCACATCATAGACAAACCACCGACAGCAAAATAAACAAAAAGACACTGACGTGTGGCCGCGACAGCGACTGTCAGTGACAGATGTCAATCTTGACACAGTTCCTGACATAAACAAAACGAACCATAAAAACAACAAAAAATAACGTTGTGTTTAATTATAAGTACAAAAATACTATCATTTATGAGGTAGAATACAATGTTTATTTATTGCGCTATCGTACACAAATATGACAATTTACATGTTATTATTCATAATATTATATCGTTATTTATTTATATATTACATTAATTTTTATCTCTTAGAAAAATCAACTTTCATCCATAATTTCGTAATTCCGTAATTTCGTATCCTTGGATACGCGTGGCACGCTGTACATAAACACAGACGGACATTCGCGCAAGCGCCCTGTGCCGCCTAAGCGGAGCAGCACACTCAGGCACGGTAGAAAGAGTGGGAGATACTAGTTCCTCTCCCTTCCCCTCGATCTTACGCTTTTTCGCATCACGTGACCCTGACGCGAGTCCGTCTTACGCTTTTTGCGATCAGGTCACGTGACCCTGACGCGAGTTTAAGATTTTATACCCATTACAGAAAAGTGCTCAACGCCGCTAAAGAAGTTTTCACTTCAAAAAAATCATAAACATTCAAATCTAATAAAATAACTTTGCTATAGGTACATCATGCTACATGCAGACTGTAGGCCGAGATGGATGGATTTGACAGTTTTATTTTCAATGGCATTCATTAAGAACAAGAGTAACAAATAAGTTTGACTTCAATATAATTATATCAAATGAAATAATAATTAAATTGTGACTATTTAGTAACTGTACTATGCGCAGAAGAACTTTTTTATTGATAGCCTCGTGTTTGACCACTATATCATTTATAGTTGACAATGATGTGATCGACTATGAAGCACCTATAAACCTTGAAGTGACCTATAAATTTTGGACTTAAAGTCCCCCAGGTTGTACCTAGCTATCAGGGTTTCAGGAAAAACAGATTTCGTCAAGGAACCAGTGGGGTTCCTTACGGAAATCTGTGTTACTACTAACCTAATCTTACCTAACCTGTACACACAATGAAACTATTTCCAAAGATGATAAACCATTAAGATTACCTACTTATATAAACAATTTTGTCATTGTTGAACCAGGAGGTGACGGATGACGGTCCCGTGGTAGCTCAAGCAGTGGCCATTGCTGATGGCAACAGGAGAAAGAACGCTAAGCTAAGGTGAGCCAAATACGGTAGATGACTAAAAATAACGAAATAGTCCGTCAGATGGATTTCCAAAAACTGGCCAAGTGCGAGTCGGACTCGCGTGCAAAGGGTTACGAACGAATTTAATTTATTTAACTTGTTATTTTAACACTACAGACTTCTTATAGGTTTTCCTGTAATCTTTTGGTAAAGATCTATTATCTCCATTTTTTTTTCAAAATTTTAGGCTCAGTAGTTTCGGAGATAAGAAATTAGAAGAAGAATGTTAATTTTTATTCTAATTTCTTGAATAACTTCAAAACCATTTATTTTAAAATTATGAAAAAAAAAAAATAATTAAAACCCTCACAGTAAACCCTTTCATTTAATATGTCATACAATATAGTTCAATAAAATATTTTTTAAATTTTCTAGTTGTGACCCCTATACTAAAAAATTTATGATTTACATAACGCGTCCGTGTTTGGGTCACAAAAGTCCATATGTGTACCAAATTTCAACAGAATCGGTCCAGTGGATTCGGAGAAAACTGGCTGTGACAGACGGACAGATAGACAGATACCCGAGTGATCCTATAAGGGTTCCGTTTTTTGTTCGGAACCCTAAAAATAGTGAACACGTATTTTTTCTTTTTTCACGTTAACACAAAATTAAGACGATACAGTGCGTTGGAACGTTTGAACTCGTTTGAACGTCACATTTCAGAACACTTTTTACCTAGTAGTGACGTCACAAGCCCCCACTCCTGGGTGGTTAAAAAGGCCACTTTAGCAGAATCAGAAAGCACATCACGCTACCCGTCACTGTCAAATTTTGCCAATCAACCTTGAACCTAATGCGTTAGCGATAAAGATGAAAAAAAATTTTTAGAAAACAGTCGAGAGCCAAGTATCACCACTTAAAAGTGAAAAATAATAACTTTTTACAAAAAAATATAACCGACTTCCAAACAAAACACTACAAAGAATAAAATAACCTTAATTTCGGAAGTCGGTGTTAAAAAACAAAGAAACAAAACCAAAAACATCGACTTCCGAAATTGTTTTCTGACTCTTTCCGGACTGTTTTCTCCTCCAATGTTGAACCGATTTGAGAGATATTACACAAACTGAATAAGAACAATATATACTGTGTCCCTATGTTTTCCTTTTTGATTAGGTAATAGTTGCCAAATTTGTACACTGCTTTGTTGACAGCGATTTATCGGACAATTTTGAGCATTTTGTGAGGGTTCTAGTGCTTATACGGGTAATAAATCATCAAAATAGGTTCAGAAACTGTCGAGAGCCAAACCTCGAATTATGATTTTTTACATACAAAGTCTCGCCGCCAGCCTCTTAAGAACCTTAATAGGCAGACGGTTGAAATTTTCACAGCGTGTGAGCGTGTATATTTCCATTGCCACTATCTTATAACAACATACAATAAAAATATTATTATGGTACGGAACCCTTTGTGTGAGAGTCCGACTCACACTTGGCTCGTTTTCTAGTTGTTATGTTGTTAGATTTGTGCGTGGGCCTTAATTCTGTAAAAGTTGTTTTTGTATCTACATCTAAAATTTGATTTGTTTTCAGGAGTCGTCGAGTCCGTCCAGTATTCACCCTGGACAGATCCGGACACTTAGTATTGGCGCAAGGACAATAAACAGTACGACTTGAAACAAATACATTACCAATATATATATTCTTCTTTCCAACGTGACGTTAACGCTGCGTCAACGCAACGTACATTTTTAATAGGATACGTTAGCGCAGAGTTTAATAGCCGTCAATCATCACAAAATATGAAGGCCATAAGATACCATAATTATTTATATTACAACGGAATTTCACTATCAATGCCTCAGTTTTTGCGTAAAAAATGTCTCTAATTTTTAACCAATATACTAAAGTATAAATCCAAATATCTGATGTTTTTCTCACAACTAAAGCGGCATTTCTGTCATACTGCAGTGCAATTCAGACAGCTCACTTCGTGATCACTTCACCCAAGCATTCAGTTTGATATGATTACAGCCGGTCGATTCTGTAAACATATCAAAGTGAATGCTTGGGTGAAATGATCACGAAATGAGCTGTCAATCTATGTAATCAAGATGGAATGACAGCTCACTTCGTGATCACTTCACCCAAGCATTCACTTTGATATGTTTACAGAATCGACCGGTTAAATTACATGGCCCGTTTGTTCCAGAATTTAAAAATAAAGAAAGAAAGAAAAATAGTTTATAAACAACGACCTGTTTATGTTGATCCTTTGAACAGAAAGAATTATGTCTTAAATGAGTTAAGCGCTGAAAGTATAGTCAGTTGTTTGAAATGAGCCTATAAGTACTGCTCTGCATCTCTTTATTATTACTAAAATTTGAGCTGTTTGGAGCTGATAGTAATTTTATGTTGTATTCAATATTGTACCGGCAAAAAACCTTGTGTAATTCAGTTAGGCAGTTCTTTATATATCTCTTCCTTATTTTATCTGGAAAATTACAGACTCCGTAAGATTCTAATAAATCTTTATTAGATTATAATTTCCCGACATCATCATATCAGCCGAAAGACGTGCACTGCTGGACATAGGCGTCCCCCAAGCGTCGCCATAAGGACCGGTCCTGTGCGTCTCGCATCCATCGGCTACCCGCGACCTTCACCAGGTCATCGTCCACCTTGTGGGAGGCCTTCCAAGTTGCGTCTTCCGGTATGCGGTCGCCACTCCAGAACTTTTCGACCCCATCGACCATCTGTTTTGCGAGCATTGTGCCCTGCCCACTGCCACTTTAGTTTGGCGATCCTTCGGGCTATGTCGGTAACCTTGGTTCTCTTGCGGATATCAACATTCCTGATTCGATCACGCAAGGAAACTCCAAGCATTGCCCTCTCCATTACCCTTTGAGTGACTTTGAGCCTTCTGATGAGGCCCATTGTGAGCGACCACGTTTCAGTTTCCCGATATATTATAAAAAAAATCGTTTTGTATACCATGAATCCCATCCAAATTCAATAGTTTCTAATATTTCTGTCTTATAAAAAAAAAGTAACTTAAAATTTCAAGCGATATTTTATAATCTTATGGCGTTACTTTGCAATTTTCCGGTGACTTTACTTAACAGATAGTATCATCCTTTGAATCCTACACAGTATTTTAAGTTCAATTTCAAGTACTAAAGTGATGTTTAACTTCTGTTGAAAAAATATATTATATTGCATTTACGAACTATAATATATTTTATTTATTTTTTGTTTGTTTTTTATTTTATTATCCGTTTTTGTATAGTTTTAAAAATACATTTTTTGTTAAATGAAAGTCAGTTTCAGACTGTCAGTTTTACACTGTAATCATGCTTTCTGTTATTAAGAGTTTTCAAAACGCTTGGTTGTTTCTAATTCTAAAAATAAATATAGTTATTTATTTTGTCCCGTTGTTTTTATGAACCCCTTGCCAAGGCGAGAAAAGGAGAGTAAGGCTACGCAAACGTAGACACTTTTTGTTGCCAACACGGCACACTATCACAGGAAACCGTAGTTGCTGCGTAACGTCTGCGCTGGGAATGGCTAATTTCATACTGGTTATATATATAGTAAGGACTCCATCGTAAACTTTGTCTCTGTCATCTCTGACCTAGACTAGAGTCAAGAGCAAACCCATCACAAATTTAAAAAAGACTAGTTGGTTTGACTATTGGTTTTCACAAGAAAAGACGGAAAGGAAGGCCATTAAAAATATGGAGTGATGACGTAGTTGCCACGGTGGGAAATACCTGGCAAGAGACAGAGCGAAATGGAAAGAAATGGAGGAGGCTTTCACCGCCAGAGCGGACCTTACAACAAAACGCGTTAACGAAGTTTAATAATATATACTAACAAAATAGAATAAGTATAATACTAACACTACAAATAATGTTTAGAATAATTAATGTAAACTATGTGTAAGGAATAAATAAAGCTTTATTATTTATATAGTAACTAGCTGACCCGCGCAACTTCGTCTGCGTCACAATTTTCATTACTGATGATATATAGCCTATAGCCTTCCTCGATAAATGGGCTATCCAACACTGAAAGAATTTTTCAAATCGGACCAGTAGTTCCTGAGATTAGCGCGTTCAAGCAAACAAACAAACAGACTCTTCAGCTTTATACCTATATTAGTATAGATCAAATATTCATTGGTAGCTTGTTTCCGACACAAGACACACAAAAGTGTCTACGTCTGCGCAGCCCCTAATGTTAATCCACGGTAAAAGACTTCGGTTGTTCTCATTTGTTCTATGGGACCAGGGGGGCTACTCTCTAACGAAATCCGTAGTTTCGGGCTTAGTTGCGGGCGGGCGTAATTTCCTCCGTATCACCTATAGACTTACGATTAGTCCCGAACCCGAACTGAGAATGAATGACAACACAATTTCACAGCAACTGTCAAATAATATATTTATTTAGATATGAACTAGGTACAGCATTAAAGTACTAAATATATACACTTAAAATAAATTATCCTAACTAAGTTATGGCGTCAAAAAATTCGTCCGCATCGCTGTCCACCGGAAGTGAGCCCAAAAGACTGGCGGCAGTGCCACGTTGTATGGCAATGCTTATCCTCTGTCCGAGGTAAAAGCCAGCCCTTGGGTCACGCGAAGTGTCAACTAAGCGTTTAGTAAGATCTTTAAATAAGGCATGAGCACTCGGACCCCACGGTCCAAGAGTTTCAACCCCAAACGGCTCAAAAATATAATTGCCAACAAGGTTATTATATTTCCGCCGCTTGAGGTTCTCAGCAGCCGCAGCGGCAGTACCAGCACAGCACGACGAGCTAGGAAGATGGGATGGCGCAAGAGTATCGACACATTTAACGTATTGTGTTATCATTAGTTCTCAGTGGTTAGGTGATACGGAGTAGAAAATGCCCGCCCGCAACTAAGCCCGAAACTACGGATTTCGTTAGAGAGTAGGGGCCCCTGATGTCATCGGACAAAATGTTAGTATTATCATTACTTGTTTTGGGGATATTTTATTGATTACTGATAATAATCATTGAAAATATCTCTCATTTTTGCTTGGTAAAAAAAAAAAAACTGGCCAAATGCGAGTCGGACTCGCGTGCAAAGGGTTCCGAACGAATTTAATTTTTTTAACATGTTATTTTAACACTACAGACTTTTAATAGTTTTCCTGTAGTCTTTAGGTAAAGATCTATTATCTCCATTTTTTTCAAAATTTTAGGCTCAGTAGTTTCGGAGATAAGTTCATTGGAATGGTCATTTTTCGTCTAATTTCTTGAATAACTTCAAAACCATTTATTTCAAAATTATAAAAAAAATATAATTTAAATTGTCACAGTAAGCCCTTTCATTTGATATGTCACACGATATTTTTCAAAAAACTTTGTTTTTTTTAATTTTCTAGTTTGACCCCCATACTAAAATTTTAATGATTTACGTAACACGTCCGTGTTTGGGTCATAGAAGTCCATATGTGTACCAAATTTCAACAGAATCGGTCCAGTGGGTCCGGAGAAAACTGACTGTGACAGACGGACAGACAGACAGACACTCGAGTGATCCGATAAGCGTTCGGTTTTTTTTCAGAACCCTAAAAATATCGCATATAAGGTTTGTCAAAAAGCGATGGAGCGTAGCATTCTGCAAAGCAAACGGACCGACCGAATCTGTGACACAGTCATTCCAACAAATACAATCCAAGATCGGCATCGTGGATGTTGAAGACTGCGAGACTAAAATGGGATTGGTCGGGCCACATTTATACGATGCACGAGGACAGATGCGACACAGTAGGTGCCTGAAGATGGACGTCGCAACCAAGACAGGCCAAAAACGCTGCCCGCGAGGATAGCGGGATTTGTTTAAAATAGTCACTGCGGCCTTGGAACGCAAAGGGCATTAGGAGGAATTCGGTTTTAGACAGTAAGAGTCTGACACTCCCTTCTGCTTCGCCCAGAGCGGGAGGAGTTATTTGATGATTTCCCGTCCTTAAAAAAAGGCCATAAACGCAGCCGTGACGACTTGGACTCATTCTGGACAGACTTGCCGGAGAAGGCAACAGATAGAGTTAGCTGGAAAAATACTGGGGGAAGGCCTTTTATCCGTGGATGGACAACTTATGCTATGAAAAAATAGATACAAACATTTCGCTATTAAAAGTTGTACATCGGCTTTGGCCACCCTATCATCACGCTTGGCAGGCGGGTTGGCGATCGCAGTGTATGGTCTTGCGACTAAGCCCGAAACTACGGATTTCGTTTCGATGAACGCTGCTGCCCATTCTCTGGTGGCCACCCTATAGTCCAGGCAAATTAGGGGTTTCACCTTGGAATGAGAGGTAGTCGGCTATAAAGTTGTATAAACCTTTATTTAGGCACCCTAAAACTTGTCTCAAAACTTACTTATTGTAGGCTGTCCGCGACTCCAAGGTCAAATGTAAAAAAAATCGTTTTTTACACATTTCTTGCAAATATTTCGTTTCCTATGGGTTTTTCGCTATTTGTATTTATCATCAACTAGCTTCTGCCAGCGGCTTGGCCCGCGTGATCCCCAGGGAACATATATTCCCAGGATGAAAAGTAGCCTATGTCCTTTTTCAGGCTCTAGACTATTTGTGTACCAAATTTCATTTAAATCGGTTCAGTAGTTTTGGCGTGAAAGCGCGACAGATAGACTGACAGAGTTACTTTCGCATTTATAATATTAATTTCATTTAAATCGGTTCAGTAGTTTTGGCGTGGAATCGCGACAGACAGACAGACAGACTTTCGCATTTATAATATTAGTAAGGATATTGTAAAACACTAAATTCCCTACAACTTTTGTCTCAAACTTTTGTTTTTGTATTTTTTTTTAATTCCACAATCTTAAGTGTATGGAATGATATTTTTTGTTAAAAACATTAAATAAGAATTTCTTTTTTCTTTTTAGGGTTTCCGTACCTCAAAAGGAAAAAACGGAACCCTTATAAGATCACTTTGTTGTCCGTCCGTCTGTCTGTCAAGAACGTTTATCTCGGGAACGCGTGGAGGTATCGAGTTGAAATTAAAACCATATACTCAGGTATGTGGCCCCTTGCAGCTGTGAAAAATACAAAATTCTAAGTTAAGGAAAAAAAAGATACGGTCGTTTATGCCGCAAAAAACTTATATTTCGATACTCACAAGGGAATCAAAATGTATAGGGTGTTTCCCGTTGACCTAGAACTATGAAATTTGGCAAGTAATACCGTCTTATACCACAAATATAGGGAAAAGTCTGAAAACTATAGTTTTAATAAAATTATAAAAAAAAAATGTAATCTTTATTCAAAGTTTTAGTTTATTTTTAGATACAGAGATACTCATACAGACCATGAGTCATTTTGGACCAATTACTCAACAGTGATAAAACCTATTCCATATGAAAGCTGTTGGAGTATTATTCATTTCTTATTATGGCAGCTATATCGAATTCGAGCGCGAACATGGTGTTTTGAAACGTTTTCAATACTGAGGAAGCATCAAAATTCATACTATTAAAACTGAAAACAAAATATTTTTTCCAGACATTATTTTTATACGCCGTTCACACAGCTGGCTAGCGAGACCTCATCCCTATCTCTTTTTTTAAGGATGGGAAATCATCGAATAACTCCTCCCGCTCTGGCCGGAGCAGAAGGGAGTGTCAAGACTAACTGACCAAAACCCATGCGTGTTCCTCCTAAAGCCCTTTGCGTTCCAGGGCCGCGGTGACTCTATCGAAAAAATTCCGCAACCCTGGCAGACAATGGCCCTAGCGGACCCTGTCTTCTATGCTGATATCTCTTTGAGGCGCGCGTGGAACACAACGCGCCGTCGACCCAGGCCTGGTTCTGATCGGACGGCGAGCCACTCAACGCTCCTCGTCCGCAGGCCCGCGCATATGGTGGCCGGGAATCGCCCTGCGACTCCTGATGGCTGAAGCGTCTTCTTCTATTGCGGCGGCCGGGGAGGTTTCTCTCTCCCTCACGCGTTCGGCCTCCTCCTTCACTAGCATTACTGCTTCGTAGAAGAAGGTAACCGCTTCCCATGCCTCCTCGTTCCAGACCATGGATTGAACCAGGGCCTGACGCGACAAGTCGCCGCCGCCGATCGCCTCCGCAAGGACACGGCAGTGCTCCATCCAAGCAGGACAGACCTCCACCGACTCCTCCGAGCGATCCTCGCAGTATTGACACCCGGGCGTGTCCTCCCGCCGAATCCGAAAAAGGTACCTAACGAAACAACCGTGTCCGGTAAGTACCTGCGTCAGGCGGAAGGTGAGGATGCCGTGGCGCCGCTCTAGCCATTTTTCAAAACGCTTTGATTGTGGCGTGTTCAGCGCTGGGTTGTGACAGTCGCTGTCTCCAAACCACCATGAGATTCTGCCGGAGCTCTGTCCGCCGTGTCGCCTCCACGCGTCACTCATAAACGAGCGCGAGGGCTCTCGGTTTCAGATCCTATGGGGCAGGCCGACAAGGAGGCTCGCCACCTCGCCGGAGACCGTGCGGTATCCCCGGGCCAGCCGGATAGCTATGACCCTCTGAGACGCGTTGAGGTATCAGGTTGGACGCTTCATCGGCGCCCCATAGAGGGCCATGGACCGCATGACCCCCCTAAAGCTTCCGGCAGGAGGCGTTTGGACCCCCTAGATTGGACAGAAGCCGCTTGAAGGCAGCCCCGGCCCGCCCCAGTCTGGGAGCAAAACGTCGGAAATGCTCGACGAAGTTCCACCGTCTCTCGAGAACGAGACGCAGGTACGTCATCGTCGTCCCGACGCCGATGTAAACACCTCCTACCGTTATTTCGAATCCCAATGGTGGCCTGTTCTGAGAACCATGAAAGCACATAGCTTCGGGTTTATGTAGGGCCACCCAACTGCAGGATCCTCTCAACTACTGTCGCTAAACCGCGTGGCATAGCGTCGGTTGCCGCCTGGTGCGATCCCCCTTGTGCCAGGATCAGCGTAGCAGACCACGCTGACGTTACTAGGGAGGTCGATGCGCAGCACTCAGTCGTAGCCGATGCTCCACGGGAGCGGCCCTAGCACAGAACCCTGTGGAACACCGCACAACTTCACTCGCCGGTTCCACTAACCACGGTGAAGACTTGAGACTTACAGATGACGGCCCTGTTAGTATCAACGCTTACTTGACGGAGGCTTACGGACGCGACGGAGGTAGGCCCGGCATGCGGTGATACCGCAGTGCCTCCCTGATGCAACTCCAGGGCTGAGTGTTTGAGGCATTGGCGATGTCAAGACGACCTCGCCCCGGGACACCGCGTGGACCCGTCGAGAGGGTTCTCACGCGCATGATGGCGTCCACCAAGTGCCCGACGAGGCGGTTGTTTTTCTGAATTACTCTTTCAACGAGTTTGCCCACCTCGCCGAGCAGCACTATGGACACGTATGCGGTCGGAGAGTCCGCAGGGCTTCGGTTTCTTAATGAGGACCAGTTTCCCTGTCTTCCAACGAAGTGGGAACTGGCCCCTCTCCAAGCATAGCTTAAGAACCCTCTTAGTCGAGGCCCGAGATCCTCCGAGGCCAGGACCCAGGCTTTGCAACGTAAGCCGTCAGGTCCTGCGGTGCCCGGTGTACAAGCACCGTGCGGCAATGCACGCCTCGCGCGGCGTCGCCAGCTTTTGCGATCAGTACACCTGGCGGCGTGCGCGTCCTGGTTGTATCCAGGGCATTGGCACGTCACATATATCGGACATTTCCCGGAATCACTCCGCCTCGTCATTGATGTAGCAAGCCTATCCTGTGGTGACACCCAGGCCTGAACGATCAAGGTAATTAATGGTCTATCTATACATATAATAAAATCTATACATATAATAAAGTCGTAGACTAACCGTGTCTGTACATTGAATATTTTTCCATAAAAATTACACAGAAAACTCAGGAAAAAGGTATAAAACACAAAAATGCAATGTTTTAAATTTTTGTCTGTTTGTCTGTGCGTTTGTGGGAGCATCACGCATAAACCACAGATTGGATTGCAAATCTAAGTACTTAAAAATATTAAGTGATAACCCGAGTAACATTTAGCGTTTATTTCATCAAAATAGACCCACAAAATCAAAAGATATTGAATTTTTAAGTTTAGGAAGAAACTTCCTAATGTATTCTGATGAGTCAGAGCGCCATTTATTGAGAAAAAAATAAAATGCACGAAAGCATTCAAAATTGTTGTGTTATTCGTGAAACTTTTAATACGTGGCAAAATAAAAGTGACCATTTTTATACCTTTTCGTTATTTATCGTTACAATCGATCCACAAAATCAAAATATATTGAATTTTTAGTTTAAGTAAGAAACTTCCTACTGTGTTCTGATCAGTCAGAGCGCCATCTATTGAGGAACCAAAAAATGCATGAAAGCATGAATGTTACACCAAAACACATTCATTGAGTTATTTGTGAAACTTTTAATACGTAGACGTGGCAAAATAAAAGTAAACATTTTAATACCTTATCGTTATTTATCGTTACATACGGGCTTCTTATTTAACGTCTTCTGCTGCCACATATTTTGTCAGTTTACATGGTCGATAGATGGCGTTGCACTGATGACGCATTTTTCTGAATTGCGGTGTTAAGATTTTCCGCTGGAGAATGACCTCACACGATTATTAAACACTGTCGTAGTTCGTAGGAATTTCGGTTTGGTCTCTGGAAGGTCTTAAACGAATAGGGGCCAAAATTGCTTAAATCTCTGAGTTGTGCTGGTTTCGTTTAAAGTGCTTTTATCGTAGAGTCTTAAACTGATTTAGAACTCAGTAGTTTTGTGAAGTACTGGACGGTTCGACTTGCGGATCAGGCCTGTAGGGTTCCGTACCAAAGGTGCTGACAGGACCCTACTTCTAAGGCCTCCGCGATTGATTCCGTTTAGAGCGAAGCAACGAACGGTTCGATTTGCGAAACAAGGCTAATAATAATAAGGTACCGTACCGAAGGTGGTCACGGTGACGGGAGCGATCGATTCTGGTGGGGCTACTCTCTAAGTCCGAAGTCCGTAGTTTCGGGCTTAGTTGCGGACGTATTCTACTCCGTATCACCTACAGACTTACGATTAATCCCGAACCCGAACTAAGAATGAATGACAACACGATTTCACAGTAACTGTCAAATCGAGTTATCATTAGTTCTCTGTGGTTAGGTGATACGAAGTAGATTTTTTTTTGACTATAGATAGGCATACGTTTGACCACTATCTCACCTGATGGTAAGCGATGATGAGGTTGAAGATGGAGCACGTTTGCCTAGAAGCAACCTATTCACTTTTGTCTTAAAGACTCCCAGGTTGCCCGCAACTAAGTTTTTAATTCGTGCTAAGTATCATACAGTTCGATTTGCGAGCCAAGGCAAAGTATAGGGTTCCGTGCCAAAGTTGCTAATGGGACCCTATTATTTAAGCCTTCACGTACGATCTTGATTCGTGCGAACCAAGTCGATTTTTAGGGTTCCGTACCAAGGTTGCTAACGGAACCCTATTTATTAATAAGCCACCGCTGTCCGTCTTCCGTCAGTTTATTAACCGACTTCAAAAAAAGGAGGAGGTTATCAATTCGACTGTATTTTTTTTTTATGTTTGTTACCTCATATTAACCAACTGGATGAAACGATTTTCATGATTCTTTTTTTATTTGAAAGCTGGTGCTTCCCGTGTAGTCCCATTGCCACCACGTCAGGATCTGATGATGGAAACCCTGAGAAATCGAGGGCAACTCTCGAAAATTGTAGGCACGTATTTGGTAAAAACTTGATATTCGTGTGTATATCGGGTGATACTACAAAAGAATGAAAGTTTGGATCAGACCTGATGATGAAGACGACAGAGAGTCAAGGGAACTCCACATCGGTATGTAGGAACTACCAAGTGTTTGGGCTTATTTCATTCGTATTGACGAAACCTTTACACCGAAAGCACTTAGTAAGTTTTATTTTCATAACATAACATCACGCCGGTACGCTGTGAATGGGTACGCAGGTACCACTAAAAACTGAAAAATAAAAAACTAAAAAAATAAAATGAAAAAAACATTTTTTGTAAAAAAGTTTTTTTCATTTTATTTCTGTCTCGCTGATATAAAAATGTCTTCTAGAAAAAGGTCGAATCTTTCACAATATAGCAAAATTCTCAAAGTCGGGTTTGTTCGAACACTATTCTAACTAACTCGAGAACGGCTCGACCGATTTTCATAGTTTTTAGGGTTCCGAAAAAAAAGGAACCCTTATAGGATCACTCGGGTGTCTGTCTGTCCGTCTGTCACAGCCAGTTTTCTCCGGATCCACTGGAGCGATTCTGTTGAAATTTGGTACACATATGGACTTCTGTGACCCAAACACGGACGCATTACGTAAATCATTAATTTTTAAGTATGGGGGTCACTTTTGGGGGTCAAACTAGAAAATTAAAAAAAAAGTTTTTTGAACAATATCGTGTGACATATGAAATGCATGGCTTATTGTGAGGGTTTTAATTATGTATTTTTTTTATTATTTTAAAATGTATGGTTTTGAAGTTATTCACGAAATTAGACGAAAAATGAGCATTCGCCCCCCCTTATCTCCGAAACTACTGAGCCTAAAATTTTGAAAAAAATGGAGATAATAGATCTTTACCTAAAGATTACAGGAAAACCTATAAGAAGTCTGTAGTGTTAAAATAACATATTAAAAAAATAAATTCGTTCGGAACCCTTTGCACGCGAGTCCGACTCGCACTTGGCCAGTTTTTGTGTTTTATTCGGGACGAAGACTAATTCCTTCGTCCGGAATAGCATAATAAGAACTAAAATACAAAAAAAAAAATGAGTATGTAGGTAGGGTAGGTAGGCAGGTAGGCAGGGTAGGTAGACAGGTAGGTAGGGAAGGTAGGCAGGTAGGTAGGGTAGGTAGGCAGGTAGGTAGGGTAGGTAGGTAAGGTAGGTGAGGTAGGGTAGCTATGGTAGGTTGGTATGGTAGGTAATATACAATATAAATATGTCGAGAGTATAACTTACAGGACTTGCAATAGTGCAATATTCTTGAAAATAATATATGTATGGCTGCTTAGAAGCTGCAATCACGACACAAGGCTAGCTGTCTATGTATTGACGCGGTGCGAGGCAGCAAAGCAGAGAAACGGGAAAATGTTAACCGATGGAATTGCACAAAATGTTAGTGGCGTCAATAGACAGGCAGCCTAAGGGCAAGGACATTTTACACTTAATGTCTTAATTAGCCGCGATCAAGTGAGTATAGATTCCATAACATAACACAATACCTTACCTGTCTTACGGTTCGTTCCTATCAATATAATATCAATACACGAATGTAAACATGTTGTTTTATGTCAGCGAAGGCACAACTCTCCAGGTTACATCAGCCAGGATATTGGAACTTCAGTGAGCGTACTATGGGAAGTGTTGGCTATTGCGCAGTAGAAACACCGTTTGCTTTTAAATCAAATTATTGTTCACACTCAAAAGTCTAAATTACAATATTCTCACACAATAGGTACACTGAACAAGTATTCGGAACACGCGGCGGTTTCTAGACGTGTGCACGTCTGCACTGCTCGACCGCCACCAGTAAACTGAGCTCAGCCTCTGTCGAACACAACGTCCTGGACTCCGTCGAACGCCAGTAGATGGCGTTGGTGTCCCGATTGTTCAACTGACTGACTTATTTCCGACATATAGATAATTTTATGTACGTATCTATTTTTAACTAGGTTTCGCCATTGCCAATCGAGCGCCAACAAGGTGATATGGAACATCAAAAAATATATTTGTATAATTGAGACTTTCGAGTGTGAATAATAATTTGATTTAAAAGCAAACGGTTTTTCTATTGCGCAATAACCAACATTTCCCATAGTACGCCTACTCTTGTTCCGATATCCTGGCTGATGTAACCTGGAGAGTTGTGCCTTCGCTGACATCCGAAAGTGGGATTCGTGTTGGTTCAGACGCAAAATGAAAACACTAAAAGTGACAGTTGGCGTGTTTAAATCATTGTAACCGTGCAAAAAAAAATCTGACCGTTGAATAAAAAAAATACATCATACGAGTGCTTACTGAAGCACTATAAGTGCGCAAGTGGAATGCATTGGCGTTGATCCAGACAAAGCAGACGCGGATGCGAGATCATGATGCACGACAACAGAGAAAGTGCTATATCGCATAAGTATCGAGTCAAGCAGCATCGCAGTTGGCAGCAAAGTCTTATTTTATTTTTATTTTATTTTATTTATTTGGCTTACCAACAATTGAATACACGTATACAAGGTTATAAAGATACATCAATAACTTATGGACTAGTGTACCAATCCCTTACAGGTAAGCACAACATGCAAAGTCATGCAAAGTCTTGCTGGAAGGCCAGGACATTTCGCAGCCCGATGGACGAGTGCAAGCAGCGACAGCTAAGTTGATAGCGGAGCATCTGCGGCAGGCAGTGAACGGCGAGTAGATGCTCGAGTCATACGACGTACCGACGTCCCGCCAGACGCGTCAAATGAGAAAAAGTGAACCGTATTGTTTTTCTGGTGCTAATTGTTTGTTAGGCATCCTAATTAAGTAACGTCAAATGATAAATGAATGATAAATTATATTTATTTTGCAAATAGGTTACAAGTAACTCTTTTACACGTCATTTTTTTTTTTTTACTTATTTATTTAGATGAGGCCGGATGTTTCCTAGCTGACTACCCTGAGAAGAAACACCGAAACAAACTCAGAGGTCAAAGTCTCTTTTGAAGTCCATACAATTGCCAATAACATATGAAAAACATGTAGGTTAAGGTCTGAGGTGGCCTTTTGAGGAAAGCACCACGCAGGTTTGAGTGGGCTTGTCCAGACAGTGCAAGTATTTGTCAGTTATCGCGCAGCTCAACTCAAAACTTTGAGGAGCTCAACGAACCGACGAACAATACCAAAGTAAGGACATTTGGGTAAGCCGCATAATATACTCAAACTGCCAGACAGTCATGAAATCAATCCTTAAAATAACGACCTACATAGTCCTCACACTTACAATACATCATTTTTTTAAGAACCATGCAGATTAGTGTCTGAGATGGTCTTTAGAAGAAAGAACCACACAGATTTGAGTGAACCTGTCCAGTCAGTGCAAGCCTCTGTCAGTAGTCGTGTAGCTCAACTCAGATCCACATAGGAGCTCAACAACTCGACGAACAATACCAAAGAAAGGACATTTGTGTAGGCCGTACAAAGCACTCAAACTGCCAGACAAACATTAAAGTTACTCAATGAAATAAAAAATAATCCACATAGTCCCCATTCATAATAAAAATAATGATAATGTCAAAAGAATTATGTCAAATTGTATATAAAAAATTAAATTAAAATGTCAAATTGTATATAAAACAAAAAAAATGTATAAAAGTCAAATTGTGTATAATAAAAAAATATGTCAAAAGTAAAACTAAAAAATTGATAAAAAAAAATGTCAATGTATAAATCAAGCAAATAAATATATATTGACAATAATAATAAAAACAGAGACTGCAAGTGTATTTTATTGGAGCAGCTCAATCCCAAGCCTTTTTGTCTTCAATATAATCTTTTATGGTGTAAAAAGCCTTCTGGCAAAGTTTACGTTTTACAAATGCTTTGAATTTAGAATAGAATAGAATAGAATAGAATAGAATACTCTTTATTATGTACACCACATAAGTTACAGAAAAGATAGATGAGAAACATTACATAGGGTGACACAATGGGCGGCCTTATCGCTAAAAGCGATCTTTTCAAGACAACCTTTGGATCTTGAATGTGACTTGGAAGTTTATTATAAAAGCGTATACATTGGCATCTAAATGAGCCCCCTATTTTTTTAAGTCTGGTTACAGGAACAACAAATTTGTGTTTATTCCTAGTATTAACATTATGTATATCACTGTATTTTTTAAACATTTTATATTTTTATGGGCGTCATATTCTTGTGTTGACGAATATTGACAAACACGTATATTCGGTTTAAAACAGATGTTACTTTGTGGAACGACGACATGTGGAGACAATACCAGTGAAATTCATGGCGGTTACGTCTTGAAATGCAAAACACGTGGTGACAGTGATAGTGGAAAATGCGGTTCGTATTTTTTTTTAACGCGTGCTATGTAGACGCTAAAAACTCGATGTGTTCCGTGATGAGCCATGGTACTCAATCCGATAAACCCAAGTTCGACGTGCGATCATAGTGCGTCACTGCGGTCATATGTTGTGTTGTGAAGGTTTTGGAGGGTTATGCAGTGCAGCTTATTTTGGCTATAAGTAAGGCGCTGAAGAGCTTCGCGCCTGTATGCCAGCCGTAGATAACCTATATGGGTTCAACGTAGGACCAATTCAAGGAACATTGCAAGGTCAAGTTCCTATTCGTCGTGTTTTATGCGGCTACCCTCATCAAACCAAACAATGAAAACTAGTGTCGAACGGAGCCAAGCAACTTCACAACAGCTGCCAGGTCAAGGAAGTTGAAGGAGAAGTGTGTGGAGGTGTGCGAGGATCATCACGTCAATCTGGTGAGCTATTTTCATTTTGCAATTGTTGTGGAGCTGAGGCGCTCAGTAGATATTTTCTATTTTGTTTACGAGTAAACGTTTTTGCTGTGGAGACCGACTCACAAAGAGCTACGGTTTCATGATTGACAGTTATCGATGTTTTATAATTGACTTGTCACTTTATTGCTCTATGCTAAAGTGAGGCTGTTATTCTCATGTTGACTATAGCTTTAGTGTAGTAGTAGTTTAGGCGTTATAGCTTTGGTGTTGCTGGTTAAGGCGTTTCAAATAATTATAATAATCTTTATTAGACGAGAAAGGTATACATATGTTCACACAATTTGTAACCAAGCTTCTAAAATTAATCTTAAAATTATAATCACATAATTGTGTCTATTTTTAGCATCTGCTACAGAATTAGGTTTATAGCCTGCGTTTCAGTACGCAGCGCCAAATAATGCTGATGGAGCGATATTATTCTGCTATCGCTGGTAGAAAAATAGATCGAAGCGCTTAGTGCTATAGTTGTTGGGGCATTAGAGAGATATGGTCACAATATCAACATGATCACTATACCCTACCTTACACTTAATTCCGGAAATTGTGATAATTTCAAAAGCAATGTTATGACTTATCACCTTCCATAACTTGACTGCCCACTGCTGGGCGTGGGCTGCTTTCTTGTGCCAATGATCTGATTAGATTTAGATTTGTTTTAACTTTTATGCGGTGACTACTACGCTAACCTGAAACCTTTAGTCCCACCACAGCTTTTATTGGACTTGTACTCTCGTAGTGTTTTTCTGTTTCAGATATCGTATCATGGTGTATGAAGCCAGCAGGAGGCTAGCGGTTGGCATGCAGCTGTAACTGCTGAGCAGCTGCAACTTCTAAGCGGTTTTGAGCGTGACAGATCGAAGGTCGGCAAGCAGTTGGCAGGCTGCAGTAGCCGAGTATGGGGTCAACATCTGTGGAGTTAAGAGCGTTCAAGGCCGACTGGAATACTTGGTGAGTCGCTTAAGTTTTATTTGAATAGCAAACAAAGCTTTAAAGGGGTTGATACCAATTCGGTGGTTGGATTGATAGTGCTAGGTAATTTTGACATACTTAGTACAAAGCGAGAAGAGTTTCCCATTGGCGGTAACAGTTTCAACATTTTATTCAGTGCAAACTTTAGAATGAGGTATTGTGTGGCAAGGTTGCCAAAAGGTCATGTTCCAACTTTAGGCCTTTTTAATGAAAACTTGGACCTATGCTTTTGTATTACCGTGACGGTAACAGATTTCCTTACGTAACGACAGTGAGAATGAAAGCTACAGATAATTCAGAGCTATCACAACTTTTCCTAAATAGTTTTTCCATTTTTCGCTACAATGTTGCCTGCTAAGTATGCGAGTTAATACGGGTGAGATTAAAATAAGATTAATTTATTCAAACTGTACAGTGAAGCGACGACCGTTATGTTCGTAGGTTAACGTAGAGTAATAATTCATAAACGTAGCTCCTTTACAGCAACGATAGATGGAAAAATCGTCTGGCCCAGTTGATTTTCTTTTTGTAAGCTCCGATGATCATAACTGACCGGTCGGTATGTTTTGAAATCTCTTTGTCGGGAAGTTGCCCAAGGCCAAATACCAATTGACGTTGTGAAGTAATGAAGTAGATGACGAGCTAGCATCAATTTAGTTTTTGTGAACAGGTTCTGAGTTCAGTGGGTCGGTGACTGTACCAGAGTATCGAACGGTAGCCCTGGATGGTATAGACGAAAGAGTCTGGACTAGGGTATCGTTGCGGTAGCTCTAGGTAGTGTTGTCAAAAGAGTTAACTCAGCATTCCCTTGGGGAAGTGCGAGTGTAGAAATTATGTTTTATTGAGCTATGAGATAGTTGTTGACTGTGAATAAGATACCTGTTGTTTTAATTGTTCGATTTAATGTTTGTTTGATGATTGTCACTGGTACTTGGACTCGACAATCCCGAATACTAGTAAATTGCGAATCAAACTCAAACCCAAAGCATTTTAATTCAATCGAACTACTATTCATCAAACTTCGAACTATTGTGGCCAATTAATCAGAAACATGAAGATGAGGAATAGCTCTGTGTATTGAAACGTTGTTGAAAATCTCTCATCTCTAATTTCGCGATAGGAAATAGGTGAAATACGGCTTTCAATAAACCGCGTCGAAAAGCTTTATCTGTAGAGTTTTTAATAAACGAAGTTGCAAGACTGTTGTCATGAGCTGACAGTAGATGAGTAGTTATGTAGATACCAAAGTCTACATTAATGAGGAACGAAAAATGGTACTAGAGAGCGATGTGTGGAGTATGACAAGGCTCTAGTTGATGGTAGAATGGCTGCTAAAATAAAAAAAATTGCTTGCGATTTCGTGTTATAAGAAAATGAAGAGCGAAATCAGACTGGGTTAGATGGGAAGTTAAAAGATCCATTAATGGTAGCAGAGGTTTTGGATGATAATTGCTACGCGTTGAAGGTTGAACTCAAAAGTGTGATTAGAAATAGGCTCACGATAGGGTAGAAAAAGAGAGGTCATGTACCAGTCGAAGTAGATGGTATAAGTTGAAGATGCTCACAGTGATAATGAGCAGGCCGAGGCGGGGAATACGTGAGTAGACTTCTCTATTGGCCGTCCGACCACATTAGTAGCCACCGTAGTCGTAGCCCGGTAGAAATCGATGTCTCTTGAGGTAACTCAAGTAGTCCGTGGGTAGGCGGTGTGCGTGTGGCTCTGGCGGGGGTCGTGGTCTGTGATGACCGTAGTGGTGGTCCACATGTGTGTCATCATCATCATCATAACAGACGGAAGACATCCACTGCTGGACATAGGCCTCCCACAAAGGGGGGGTGGGTTTGCCGTAATCGCCACGCTTGGCAGGCGGGTTGGTGATCGCAGTGTATCGTGTTAAGTTTTACAGAGAACGCCACATGTGTGTAGATGCAAGTATTTCGAGGACAATGGTGTGATTGTTACTCGTGGTCTATGGTGACCGTAGTGGGTGAAATTCTCACAATGCTTCACACACGTGGTGGAGGCGCGTGTTTGAGAGGTGGTCCTCGTGTATGTGGATGCAAGTATTTCGAGAGCAATGGTGTGATTGCTACTCGTGGTCAATGGTGACCGTAGTGGGTGAAAGTCCCACAATGCTCCACATACGGCGAGGATGCACTTAGTTCGGCTATGAGAGCCGTGGCGCTAGAGTTGTTTAATTGTGTGAGTGGTTCCCCGAGGCTTTGTTGCAATACAACTGATTTTTGATATGATTAAAGATGGTACATGGCCTTTGCTGATGATTTCAATGTTTTACAAGATATCAAAGTTTTTTTTTTTAATGTGTGGTGTTAACTGGAAGGTAATGTTTTGTAAAAACAATTAAATGATTGAGGATAAAGTTTTTCTGAGCCATATTGTGGTCAGGATTGGCCGAGTCGAACAGAGTACTGTTGTTGAGTTTTGGTTGCAGGTTAACACACGAGGCCGTGTGATAGCAGGATGGCCGTGTCGGAAATAAGTCAGTCAATTGAACAATCGGGACACTAACGCCACTAGTGGCGTTCGACGGAGTCTAGGAAAGTGTGCTCGACAGAGGCTGAGCTCAGTCTACTAGTGGCTGTCGAGCAGTGCAGACGTGCACACGTCTAGAAACCGCCGGGTGTTCCGAATACTTGTTCAGTGTACCTATATTGTAATTTAGACTTTCGAGTGTGAATAATAATTTCATTAAAAAGCAAACGGTGTTTCTATTGCGCAATAACCAACACTTCCCTTAGTACGCCTACTGAAGTTCCAATCTCCTGGCTGATGTAACCTGGAGAGTTGAGCCTTCACTGACATATAAATATAATAAAATAGTAAATCTTAAGGTGTATGTTTCCAATTGGCGAGAAAACTACTGAACCGATTTTGATCAAATTTTGCATAAGTAATCCTTATAGGTACGGTCAGGTTATAGGCTATATATTACCACGCTATGTGTTATGGAGGATGAGCAATACTCAAAAATGTCCGTTTTCAAAGAGAAAGTGCACATGGTTCGAGCCTCACCAACAGATATTATTTTTGTATTTATTTTCTCTTTTGAAATGTATTTTTACACCATAATAATGTCAAAATAAAAATAAAAAGGGTTTTCGCGTACTTAAAATATTTACATATACATTCATATTTGACATTTTTCCCAACAGTTTAGCGAGGAATTTTTACAAGAAGCCACTACATATTACAAAATTGCAGATACTTATGGGTCTAACCTTAGCAATGTTTATCATCACGCTATACTTTCAAGGAGCTGAGCAGCGGAAAACCATGACGTTAATAAGATCGGCTATTTCATTAAACTGTCGTCAGTAGTCATAGAACATCAGTTTACAGACTGCCTGCCGAAAGAGATGGTTTGGGTTCAAAACTTAGCAGTCGTTACTATTTTTGGATTCTATTTAACTTATACATTTCCTTACTTTTATAATTTCTATTTTACCTAATACTAGATATTCATAACATGTTATTGTTGTATTTCGGATATAAGCTTTGCTAAAGTTGCCCAATACTGGGCCTATACGGGCTTGGAGCCAGGGGTCACGTAATATCACCCACAAGCAGGTGGCGAAGTCTCATGATAGAGGAGTGGAAAGAATTGCATTAGCTCCGCTGAAATTGGGTTTTTCTGGTTCTGAATAAATAAAAAATCAACTTGATTCATCAAAGTAGTTTCAAGAAAATTCGGTTAATTTAGAAGATAGCTTCACAGCGTGAATTCATTTCTTCTGCCATGTGTATGGGGAATACACCAACCAAGCATCAAGCATCAACCATCAATACGCATAATATTGACAATTTTTTCTGGAGAATATAAGGAATACCATGAAAACGGTCATGGGAGAAAAAGATACCCATCATCCGATTAAGTTTTATGACTTCTATTTAGGTATTCAATTTCTATAAAACTTTGCAAAGTTACAAACATCCAACAAACTGTTTTCTGTTTAGTTTCAAAACTGTTCAATGAGCATATGAAACGTCATGAACAGCACATGGCCAGAAATTATCTGTTGCGGACTTCACTGTACAGCGGATTAAGGGGAACTGTAGATCCCAGAGATTGCCAGAGATCAACTGAACTTCGTGACAACAAATGTCACGGGCTACAAATTGCAGGCAGTCCAAAACTGTCAACGTCAAGCCTATACTCGCGACTAACTAAACGACTTCTCAGCCCAAGTAGAAATACCTCCCGAATAATAATAGGTATAATTAAGAGTGATGAATCTATACATATAATAAAATCGTAGACTAACCGTGTCTGTACATTGAATATTTTTGCATGAAAATTACACAAAAAACTCAAGAAAAAGGTATAAAACACAAAAATGCAATTTTTGAAATTTTTGTCTGTTTGTCTGTGTGTTTGTGGGAGCATCACGCATAAACCACAGATTGGATTGCAAATCTTAGTACTTTAAAATATTAAGTGATAACCCGAGGAAAACTTAGCGTTTATTTCATCAAAATCGACCCACAAAATCAAAAGATATTGAAATTTTAAGTTTTCGAAGAAACTTCCTAATGACTCAGAGCGCTATCTATTGAGAAAAAATAAAATGCATGAAAGCATGAATGTTATACCAAAACAAATTGATTGAGTTATTTGTGAAACTTTTAATACGTAGATGTAGCAAAATAAAAGGAAACATTTTAATACCTTATCGTTATTTATCGTTACATACGGGCTTCTTATTTAACGTCTTCCGCTGCCAAATATTTTATCAGTTTACATGGTCGATAGATGGCGTTGCACTGATGACGCGTTTTTCTGAACTGCGGTGTTAAGATTTTCCGCTGGAGAATGACCTCACACGATTTTTAAACACAGTTGTGTTCGTAGGAATTTCGGTTTGGTCTCTGTAAGGTCTTAAACTGTAAGGGACCAAAATTGCTTAAATCTCCGAGTTGTGCTGGTTTCGTTTAAAGTGCATTTATCGTAGTTTTGCGAAGTACTGGACGGTTCGACTTGCGGATCAGGCCTGTAGGGTTCCGTACCAAAGGTGCTGTGCTGACGGGATCCTTCTGATAAGCCTCCGCGATTGATTCCGTTTAGAGCGAAGCAACGAACGGTTCGATTTGCGAAACAAGGCTAATAATAATAAGATACTGTACCAAAGGTAGTCACGGTGACGGGAACGATCGATTTTGGGGGGCTACTCTCTAAGTCCGAAGTCCATAGTTTCGGGCTTAGTTGCGGGCGGGCGTATTCTACTCCGTATCACAGTACAGACTTACGATTAATCCCGAACCCGAACTAAGAATGAATGACAACACGATTTCACAGTAACTGTCAATTCGTGTTAGCATTAGTTCTCAGTGGTTAGGTGAGTAGAATATTTTTTTTTCTTCTTAATATATAAGTAAAACAAAGTCGGGTTTGTTCGAACGCTTTTCTAACTAACTCGAGCAATTTTCATAGTTTTTGTGTTTTTGGATAAGTCTTCGTCCAGAATAGCATAATAAGAATTAAAATACAAAAAAAATGATATGTAGGTAGGAAGGGTAGGTAGGTAGGCAGGTAGGTAGCGTAGGTAGGTAGGGTAGGGTAGGTAAGGTAGGGTAGCTATGGTAGGTAGGTAGGGTAGGTAAGTAGGTAGGTAGGGTAGGTAAGTAGGTAGGTAGGTTAGGGTAGGTAGAGTAGCCAGTTGACGGGAGCGAGCGCGGCTTCGCTCACGTCAACCGGGTCAACCGGGTCAACTAGTATACTATAAATTTTAATTCGATTCCAGATTTGACAATTTCAGTGTTGCAACGTTATGACAAGTACTAAATAGTGACGTTGTGAAATTATTCGATATGGAAATGGAATATTTCCGGATCGATTTTTCTCGTTTATAATTTTACTCTCGTAAACTAAGTATATCAGGAAATTAAATATTTCTGAACCGATAATTTAATTTTGACGATTAATTAACTATCTGAGACTTTTCATTTATAATTGTGTGTGAAATAAATAAAAAAATGTGATCATGAAGGAACATGACAAATAAAACAGATAGATGTATTATGGTAATAATTTATTTTATATATTGTCGCCGTCATCGCTATCGCTATCGCTGTCACTTTCTGTAACATTTATTATAAATGTGTCTGTGATATTGTCAATTAACATATCTAGCCAACTGATTTTTTCCTCTTCTTTGACAACATGGGATACGCATTTAGACCATTCGGTAGCCGTAATTTTTTGAATGTTTTCCTGAAATAAATTTCTCACGTCTGTCAATTTGAAATTTTTGTTATTTTGAGCTACATGCCCCTTTACCTGCGCCCATATCAATTCGATAGGGTTTAGCTCGCAATGGTAAGGGGGCAGTCTTAAAACCGTGATTCCATGTTGTGCTGTCGAGATGATGTGACTTTCTTGTCCACTCAAGTTTTTTTTACAGTATGACCTTAAAATAAATATAGTACATGAACATTCAATATTACTATTAAATTTAATGTAAAATGTATATAAATTCATTTTGTGTATAAATGTTAGCCTTACCTGCGTTAACCCAAGTTTCATCTTGATAATATATATGTCTCCCTTCTCGTCGAAACTGACATATAGATCGCAAGTAACGCTGGCGCCATGTTATTATATCATTTCGATCAATAAGTGTGCTCTTGCGTGACCGTGCAACAAATTTAAAATTAAGATGCTTCAAAATTTTTCTGAGAGTGTCTTTGGAAATCTTGGGCATTTCTGAATCATCGTTCATCACTTGTAAAATCTAAAATAGTAAGTTTTATAATAGCTTGGAATCATTACTTATATATAAAAGATGTAGGTATAAAATAATACTGTCTGACTGATTGACTAACCTTTGCAATGGTTGGAGGTTCATTTTGGTAAAAGAACTGATGAACAATTCTTCGTATTACAGAGAATGTAAATTCATCAATTTTATCTTTGAAACTTCGCTTTGGTCCAGTTTTTTTAGGAGGAGTTGGCGGCGCACATTTATTTACTTCCTTCAAAACGTTACAAACTGAGCGTGAGGTTCTTCCCAATATGTCAGCAACTTTGCTCATACATTCATTTTCTTCCACAACTTCAAAGGCCTCCAATTGCGCAGAAATTTCATTTTTCACGTATTTGTAGGCGTTGCGGATCATTACTTTTTCAGTAACAGTGAAAGCTTTTCGTGGACCTTTTTTTCTTGGGGACAAGAAAACATCCACGTCTTTTTGTGATGTACTTGGCTGAGGATCCATTTTGATGGAAAACCAAAACAAATAGATTCACTCAAAGTTCACAAAAAACTATAAACGTAACAACAAACACAACGTAACAACACTTTAACAAAAACCCAACAAAATATCGATTCGCAATGAAATAAGATATTCGTGCAGTCAGACTGGGCGAATGAAGCCGAATGACACGATAAACAAAATGGCGATAGCTGCACGAGCGCGCACGGTTTGCCAATACTGAAAACTATCTAGGCTCTTTTACTATAAGTTTTGTTTTTAATATAAAAATAAAAATATTAACTTTTTATAAAATAGAGCAGCGATTACTAATTAATAAATAATTATTATGAATAATTATGTATTTATTTAAATAAAAATCAATAATTTAGTCTTTAATTGGCACACTGATGGCACACACACTGATTGTTTATCGATTTTTGTGTTCATCACTACACTATTATATGTGATATCATTATTTCACAAAATGACAGTAGCTAATGTCAAATCTGGAATCGAATTAAAATTCATAGTGTATTAATTAAGAGTAATTGCCCCCTAAAAACATCTTTTCAACATAGGCGCTGTAGAAAGCCCAATTTGCATAGGTTGCTTCAAACCAAGGAATAATTTTGAGGCAAATATTGTAGGGAATTTAATACTCTACAATATTGATAAAATACAAACAGCGAGAAACCCATAGGGAACGAGATATTTGCAAAAAATGTGTAAAAAAACGTTTTTTTGATCTTTGAACTTGGAATATCTGTAGTCGCGGACACCCTTAGATAAGTAGGTTTTGAGACAAGTTTGAGGGTGTCAAAATAAAGGTTTATACAAGTTTATAGCCGACTATCTCTCATTCAGAGATTCTTACTTAATTTTGACTAATTTGACTGGACAACTGTGTATTGGACTCGGCTTGCATTGTAACCGGATGTTGCTGACTAACACTTCTTAACATGGATGCCTGAACATTAACCTTTACAATGGGTGGCTTAAGATTGATTTCCAGACGTTCGGGCTTCTGACTCCCTGTAACGGCTGTCAAAGATCTTCGAATGATAGTCGGGATCAGCAGTTTAACGTATTATCTATAGCTCAAACTGTACCAGCCACCCTGCAAAGATCGGTACTCCATGTGTAACCAACTAAGAAATGAAACGCCAATATCACTCACCGAAATAACTAAGGATTCAATATTAGCATAATAACACCGTAAATACAAAACATAACAATTAAAAAAGTTGGAACACTCGAAATTACAAACGTATTTTCCCTTAAAAATGCCGCAGGATATTCAATCAGGTGCTTGAATTTATATAAGCCACTACTTCTAGAAATCGCAGTAGTAGCTGTGGACACTGTAACTGTGTCGACCTTCCCCGCTTCCACAGATGCGCTCTCCTTTGCAAGGTCCACTGGTGGTTTCAGGACCTCAACATGATCTTTCAAAAGTTCAGGCGCCTGCAATGCCTTTACCTCTTCTCCGGAAGATGGTATCGGTGCTTCTGCAGACAGTTTAAGCAACAACTGATCTAAGACTTGTCGCTGCACCAAGTCACATTGCACGCACATATCTGCATCCCGTTTGAGGTGATTTTCCTTAACAAATATTTCTTTATGTAGCATTGTTGGAATAGGTCGATCGCAAGTTACCGGTACTACTGTGGTCTCTACTCGTTGGATTTCTACTGTTTGTGCTTTACATTCGGGCTGATTAAAGGTAGCTAATGATTCTCTTATTTCTTTTACTATCTTATCAGCAAGAGTATCTTCCAATCTTTTCACGGCAAAATCTAACACTATAGTCAGTCGCTCCCACATCTCAGCTAAATCTGTAGGATATTTATTCCTAAGGCTGTCAGGACACGATCTTCTTGCTTCCTCCACTTCTTTAAGTTTGGCTTTTATAGCGACGTCGTTTGGTAAGCTGACATTAGTTTGAAGGTAATTCATATTATTTAAGTCAATAGGCTTACGTAATACGGTTGATTTTTGTGTATCAGTCGGATGATCATCCGTTATATTCTCTGATGTTAATGGAAAGCTATTTGCCATATTGCTACTATCAGTAACCAAGACGTCATTCAAATCACAGCACAAGTTTGCACTAGAATTAATAGATAGAGTTTTGGTAGGATAAAATCCGAGAAATCTAACCTTGTCTAAAGTAGTAGTTTTATTAGAATCTCTTATTTCAAACTTGTTGCTTGGAAAACTAGATTGTGCATCTTCACTGGGTAATGTTGTTTCCGAGTTCAATGTTAATGTGCAATCAGAATGTATGCTCGATTTATTAAAATCAGAACTTGTTTGAGCGATGACAAAAGTATCATCTTCACTTCGTACTTCTAGAATAGATTTTACGTCTTCGTTTTTATTGTTTTGCACTTTTTCATTCAAATTGATGGTAGTCAAAGTCAAGCCATCGTAATTGATTGTAAAGTTCGGTTCGTCATTAGATGGCAGTTTCGACGTAAGTTCGGTAGTATTATTATGTAGAAATGTTTCAGAGCTTGTTAAATTTTCTTTATGTATTAATGTCTCATTACTACTAGAAGCAGTTCGACCAGTGTTTGTTCTTGAGCCTTTAAATGCTACGGCTAAGGATACGTTGATAATTTCCGATTTATACGGTGACTGTTTATCTGAAGACACGGTAATGATGGAATCAGCAGTTTTCAAGCTGCTAAAATCCTCATTTCTTGATGATGCTGAGTTTATCTGCACTAACGTATTCTGGCTTGTATAACTTATGAAAGACTTTTTTGTACTTGACGGCGAAGAATTCATAGAGTCGTTGTCATAGTCGAAGACACCTACACCGTCGAGTGTTGAAATTCGATCGGAATCGGCAAGTAAGTTTTCCTTTGCCAAAACTTTTCTTAAGACCCGTGATTTTGAAACAACCTTTGATAGTACATTATTATATATTTGATCCTGTTCAGAGTTAGGCGTATTCGATTTCGTTTTTTCATAATACTTTTCCAGTCTTCTAGTGATACTATTTTTTGGTTTTTTGTATTTAAAGTGTGCTTTCTTAAAATTGATGACGCGTTTACTTTTCCTAGGTTTCTTACTGGTAAATCTGGTGCTGTCTTTATATATTTTTGTATGTTTTGGTGCATTAAATAATATTTCAGGCTGTCCTCTGTCCGCCGTCCTGTTATCAAGTATAACGAAGCTGCTTATTTGAAGAGATTTCTTTTCAACCACATCTCCACATTGGTTGTCATCTAATATATCTATTTTGACTTCACTTAAAGTTGGTGTATCTCGAATGCTAGGAAGTTGTTCAGTAGGAGAAATGATAAAATTTTTTGCTGAATTGTTAGAGTCGGTAGGTGAGATACTAGGTGTACTGTTTTCACTTCTCTTGTTAGTAATTTGTTGTAGTTTCTGTGGGTCATCAAGAGTTTCCTGAACAGCAAACGCAACTACATATGTAGGAATTCTTTTTGGGTATATTGTTGGTAATTCAGGTCTTTTTCCTTTTCTCATGGTTAATTCTTTTATTGATTCCATTTTGATTTGAAATTACTCCTGGTTATCTGAAACAAGGACACAATAAGGTATTTGTTGATAAAAAAAACAAGCGATATAATGCAAAAATTTCATCCCGCATTTCTAGACTAACTCTAAACTACTTCAATAGAAAAAAATAGACAGCCAGTTATGTTATTTATTTATGACTCAAAAAAATATAAATTTATTTAACAACGACTATATGTTAGAATCCTAAGTCGGAGAGTTTCAAATGAAGAATTGAAGTTTCGTTTCTTTGGACTGTCGGTTTCATTTCTAGATTTCGTCGTGAAAAAAATTTGTCTTCTGGCTCTACTGCTTGTTGTTCTACCTTAATTGAATCTCTCAAAACATAAGCGTAAAACAGGCAGCCTAACAAAAGGATAGGAATCCATAATAACACGCAGTACACACAACCCTCGCCAAAACCCATTCCTCTGCGTTCTTTGTAGCATTTTTGCAATCTGAGCTCAACCGGATCGACTTCTGCGCTGACACATGATTTAGTTGAAGATGAGCAAAAATGAGCGGCTTCTGCATCTTCACCTAGATCGCGTATGCATACTTTCTGTTCTGCATCATCTGGTAGACAGGCTACTGTAGAAGAATAATTATGTCTAGGAGTACATATCGGTTCTGGATCTGGATCCAACGCTGGCATAGATACGAATTGTATCGATGTATAATTCGTATCTGATCCACAAATACACGGTGGTAATTTAGGTCCCTCTTGGTTGCCGTTTGCTTTCTTTTTTGCCCTAGCAAACAATTTTCTGAGCTGTCTACAGCTTTTTTCGCTACAAGAAGATGGCGAAAGATTACGGTGTATACTACAAACACGACATTGAAGATTCTTTTGATCCCGAAACAAAGCGGGCAATTTTCCGTTTTTAGCTTGCTCGGAAGTTATTTCAAATAAAGATTTAGATTTCTGTAACGAGCGACACACCGCGTCGTCGATGTCTTTGGTCACTTTGCTGCTTCTGTCTGGATTGTCTCTGATGTTGGATAGCTCGTTCAACTCGTTAGCTCTTGATGTCATGTCAGTAACTCTTAGAATAGACTCACTATCGATAATGCGATATGACGTACTCTTTTTTGCTAGTCTATTGTAAAAATCAAATGTTTCTTTTTTTTCAGGCTCCTTAGTTATCTTTAATCCGGATAAAAGCTTTTGTTTTTCAACTAACTCCTTTGAAAATTGTATAGCCTTAGACGGATTTCTTAAATTAATAACTGCCTCGACTTTCGAACTGGATGTATAGTTGCTTGGATTACGCGATATGTTAGTTTCAGCATTTGATTTATTGGACTCTTTCTTGAGCTGTTCATTCACAAATCTTTCAGCTGCTGAAGCTAAATCTCTTATTACCGCTCGAAGCTCACTGATCTCTTGTACTATTTCTAGTTCACTCGTTAAGGTGCTTCGCTCGATAAATCTGTTATGTTTAGAAAATGCTTCTACTTTTTCTTTTGAGTTTACATTAAAAATAAATTTAGCTTGACAGACCGAGCTATCAAGAAGAGGAATTATTTCAGGAGAAAATTCACTGGAACAGTTTTCCTTTTCAGTTTTGGATTTGATTAGTTCTTCATTCATGTGGACAGATGCATCTACTTTAGTTGATTGTATATTGTAGAGTAACGTAGGATTAAACTTTATATCATAAATATCCAATGTCTGGTTACTAAAATCTGTGGACACGTCTTTGGTTTTACATTCAGACTTTGAGTAAACATTAATCTGCACGTCTAATTTAATATTTTTGTTTTTGTATTCTTCAAAATATTGCATTATATTTTGGCAGTGTTTTAAAAATTCTGCTCCCTGAGATGTTTGACTATTAGCTTTCTGTTTAAATTGCTTTTTGTGTATACTGTGATATGCCACACGTTTTTTGAACTTGTTAACCTTACCCCTGTTCGAGGTCTTCTTATGACTATTTTTAATTTTAATAGGTGATTCTTTTGGGACCGTCGAATTAGAAATTTTTAGATTTGAAAATTTAATTGTACGATCTATTAAATCCTTTGCAACAGTAGCTTTGCTTTCATTTTCTTCAGGTTGCTTGACGTAAATATTTTTTCCTATGTCAGTGGACACTGCAGCGTTGCTTATTGTTACTTTATTAGAGTTAATTTCGGTCATTGTGGAAATACTATTTTTGGCATCATATTGAATATTTTTCTCAGGCATATTTGGTTCGTTGGCGTATAAGCTTTTTAAAAGACTCGGCATGGCTTCTAACTGGTCTTTCCCAATATCAATGTTATTTATTTGTAAGTTTCCGTGATTTGTCGTACTAGACGTTTCTGTCGCACTTTTATAAAATGGTTTTGGAAAGAATACGATATGCCGGTTTTTCTTTATGGCAATTGTATCATTATTCGTGGACTTCTTTGTAAATGATTTGGTTGAAATCGCTACTAAATCGAAACTTGACGAATTTAACAATTTGTTTGATCTGTCAATAGAAAGTACTATATTTTTGTGTTTGATTTTTCTCATCCTATACCATGAGCTATTTTGTTCTTTCTTTTCTTTCAATCCCCTTTTGTGGAAACTTCTTGGTATGCTCAAGGTAGAGATTATTCTTAAATCTTTGTAATGGAAAGGCGCGGTGTACTCTGAAGATCTCTTGTGACTCACACCACTTTCTGCTGCTGAAGATCCAACGTTTGCGTAACGTGATTTGTGTTTGCAGTATTGACAAGTGAGGGATGTGGTTGCAACTTTTTTGTTTTTCACTTCTTGTTTGCCAGCCTCCTTATGTAAAATGTAAGTCGAACCAGAAGACGACGACAGCTTATTCCTCGTGTCTAATTTCTGAATTAAAGAATCTAATACTGTATCTATTTTTTGTTTAGTATCCTTATTTTGTATTAAATGTTTTTGTATCCATTGGTTGAGTAGATCTTTCAGATTATCTATCATGAGTGATGCTATATCAAGAGGTTGATTGCTTTTGTCCGTGTCATTATCGCCGCATCCACTTGTATCTGGGTATTCCTCTATGGTTTCACATTCAGTGTCGACTAGTGTGGAGTACCTAGACTTTCCCGAGGGTGTTCTGAGCAAGCTATTCTTCTTATTTCTGTAATACCTCCGCAGAATACAAACGTCGGTTTCTACGCTCAAATCTCTTTTCACTTTCCCTCTATCTGTATAATAAGTTCGTTGATTGGTTTCTAAATTCTTCTTTATCTGCAAAATACCGCTTCTTGAATATAACTGTGATGCTCCTGAAATAGTTCTTGAATGCGGAAACATCGCTGGATTTGATTTTTTGAAAAGAACTTTGGTGTCGCCATCTTTATTAAGTTTGGTTCTCGATTCTGAATTTTTGCCCATCTCAACAATCTTCTCTTCTCTTCTGTAAGCAAAAATGTTTGTATTCTATTCATCTTTATCATTTTCTTTGTCAAGTGTTGTATGGGTAGTAAAAATTTCTTTCTCGATACACAATATTCTTCTGCCAAGATTCGGATCTTTTAATGGGGAGTTGTAAACATAAATTACGTTGGTGGTAAAGTGTAATCACTGCGAATGCACGACAAAAGTACTAGGAACTAGGAATCTAGCCGTGTTAAAATTGTAAGAAATAAACACAACCGAGTTTCAGATATGTTTGAAAAATTCTGAAGCCATTAGTAACATTTAAACAGATATAATGATTATCAGAATAATACCAAACCGCATCACCAAAAAACTTGATGAAAAATAACCAAGAGAACAGGTGTATTTTTTTAAGGGTGGGGAATCATCAAATGTCTCCTCCTCAGAGGCGGATTGAATGTTGAAAGCGCCCTAGGCAAGCACCTTATCAGCGCCCTTAAGGTAGTCACGAGTAATTTCGCTTGAGGGGTGGGATTTTTGTCTGTTTGGGGGGTTATTGAGAAAAAAAACTGGCCATGTGCGAGTCAGACTCGCGTGCAAAGGGTTCTGAACCAATTTCATTTTTTAACATATTATTTTAACACTACAGACTTCTTATAGGTTTTCTTGTAATCTTTAGGTTTAAAACTATTATCTGCATTTTTTTTCAAAATTTTAGGCTAAGCAGTTTCGGAGATAAGGGCGAAATGGTCAGTTTTGATCTAATTTCTTGAATAACTTCAAAACTATTTATTTAAAATTATGAAAAAAATATAATTTAAACCTTCACAGTAAGCCCTTTCATTTGATATGTCACACTATACAGTTTGACAATAAGGTTTCTAGTTTGAGCCCCAAACTAAAAATATATTTATTCACGAAAGGCCGTATATGGGTCACAAAAGTCCATATGTATACCAAATTTCAACAGAATCGGTCCAGTAGACAGACAGACAGTCACCCGAGTGATCCTATAAGGGGTCCGTTTATTACAGATGTTCGGAGCCCTAAAAACGCTGCTTGACGCATATGCGTAAGAACATTATAGCGAGCATAGCGAGCACGAAATTTTTAGGACCTCGTAGGTATAACCGAGGATTTGACCATTCGCACTAAAACAGGATTGAGTTTATCGATTTATTCGGAAATGCTACAAAAACCTACAAAATTCGCAGCGAGCTCGAAAATGTTACAACCTAGCCTCGGATAAGACTAGATTTTGTCTAAACCATTCGTGCTTTTGTCAACCTATGCCTAGAAACCTGAGTAACCATCACGAAACTTTAAAACCAAGTCTTTGCTAGATTAGAATGTTTGGTCCAGCTGTTGCTAGAAGTTATAGAGTGCCAGACTCCACCAATTTCCAAATTCCGGGCTGTTTCTGAAAAATTACTAATGGAGAAACAGAATGATAATTTGCCCAATCCTAGAATCGAATCCAGGTGGCAGCCGTGGTGGTAACCAACAAAAACCAACGAGACCGTCATAAACAAAGGGGAGCTATTGTGAACGCCATAAAAAGCTGTCAAATAATAGTTTTTGGGATCGGGCCATGTAAGAGTAATCAAGTAGTAATAGAGGCGAACTTTGGAAGCTCTATACAAAGTATGATTTTTCAAATTATGTATTTTTTTTTCGTTTGCAGCTTCCTCGAGCGCCCCTCTACAATCCAGCGCCCCTAGGCACGTGCCTACTTTGCCTTAAGGATAATACGCCTCTGGTCCTCCCGCTCTGGGCGAAGCAGAAGGGAGTGTCAGACTCTTAACCCATCCGTGTTAAGCCTTTCCTTTGCGTTCTAGGGCTGCGGTGACTCTTTCGAACAAATTCCGCAACCCTGGCAGGCACTGGCCCTAGCAGTGTCCTTCTTCTATGCTCACATCTCTTTGAGGCACGTGTGGAACACAGCGCGCCGTCGGCGGCGAGCCACCCAACGCTCGCCATCCGCAGGCTCCCGCGCCTACGGTGGCCAAAAATCGCCCTGCGACTCCCGACGCCCAGGGCGTCTTCTTCTGTTGCGGCGACCGGGGCGTGAGGTTTCCCTCTCTCTCATGCATTCGGCCTCCTCCTTCGCTAGCATTACTGCTTCGCAGAAGGAGGTGACCGCTGCCCATGCCTCCTCGCTCCGGACCTTGAATTGAACCAGAGCCGGACGCGAGGAGAAAAGAGAACAGGCTGGATGTCAGCTTGTTGAATAATGCCAAGAATACAACCATCCACTATACATGGCATTTGTGTATTATAACAAAGCTTTCGACTCTTTGGAGCATCAACACATTTGGGAAGCATTGAAAAATCAATGAATAGAAAGGAAATATGTAAGGCTTAGGAAATATATAGGGGAAACATTTTATTTTTCATGTAGATTCTATTAGAAAAGCACGAATACGATACTGGAAACGGAGGGAGAAACTTTCCATATACATAGAAGAGTGAGGCAGAGAGACCCACTCTTGCCAAAACTGTTAGAGGAAGTCATCAGGAAGATCGAATGAGACAATATGGGAATTGACATCAATGGAATGCCATTAAATCACGTCAGATTACAGAATGATAACACAATACTCATATCACATAACCCGGATAATCTTCAAACCATGCTCCAAGCTTTATCGTGTGAGAGCAAAAATGTGGGCCTGACAATAAACAGAACATAGATTAAAAATAATAACAAACATATCTCAAATAAATATCGCAGTAGATGAGGAGAATACAGATTACGTAAATTCCTATATTTACCTGGGCCAACTTATTGCATTAAACAACCAAGTAGACACAGAGATAGAGAGATGGGTAGCCAATGCATGGAAGAGATATTGGTCTCTCAAAGTAAGTACTACAAGGTAAATATTACAATGTTAAAATCAAAAGGAAAAATTACAACACATGCCTATCACCAATACTAACTTATGGGTGCCAGACCTGGGCAAACACATTTAAACAGAACCAAAAATTGATTATCTGCCAAAGAGCCATGGAGCGGAGTATTCTGGGTTACATAAAAAGAGCCAGGAAAAGAGCCATAGGTATAAGACACATAACGAAAATTGAGGATATTGTAGTCAAAACCAAAAAAAATAAATAGAGTTGGGCAGACCACATGATGAGAGAGAATAGTAATAAATGTACAAAATATTTAACAGTATTCTGTTACATATTTTGTGTAATAGAACACACACACAGCACACACACACCCACACAGTGCATTTTGTGTGCAGTGTGTGTGTTTGTGTGTTTTGTTTTGTGTTCTGATCTATTGATTCTAAGATTTCAAACAAAGAGAAAAAGAGGAAGACATCAAAAAGGTTGCAGATCCATTATGGCACAGAACAACTCGAACTAGAGTAGAGTGGAGTGGAAAGGGCAAGAGAAAGCTTTCGTGTCGCAAGGACATGAATGTACACAAATATTATTTAAAAGAGGAAAGATTTGTATGTATGTAACGAATAAACACAAAAAGAACTGGACCGATTTTAACCATTTTTTCACCAATAGAAAGCTGAATTATCAGGAAATAATATAAGCTATAACTAAGTTTCGAAAAAAATAGAGATCTCTACGAAAATTGCAATACTAAACCCGCACGAACGAGGTCGCGGGCGAAGTGTTTGTTACTTATATACACCTACTTAGATTGTTAAAATCAATTATTTAGTATATAATAATGTTGTAGTCACTTATTAATTTTATTATATAATATTGTAATCATGATGGAAATAAAGGCTTATGAAAAAAAGGCAACGTCAGGAAGAAATCGGCGAAAAGCCTAAGCGCCTACCGCGTAAAATTCTTGTACATATCTTTATACGACCCATCGCAAACTATTGGCGGGCATCACCGGGTTGTTTTGTTTAACAATCTGATGCTGTGCATCCGGAAGGATCCGCGGGTCTTAAAAGGCCACTTATTAGACCTGCTGATTTAATGGAATCTTATTACAATAATCAAACAACAATCTGTCAAATTTAATTTTAATCTTTATCTCAAAATCATTAGGTTCAAGTTTGATTGGGAAAATTTGACAGTTTCGGGTAATTTGATGTGCTTGCTGATTCTACTAAAGTGGCCTTTTTTATTAGACCCGTAGTTGTACCTAAGCGCAGACCAGTAGTGCTATTCTGTAACAACATTTTCGTATCTCGACAGCGGAATCCGAGATGAGTTTCAAATTAAAACCTTTATGTTGCGTGCAATAAAGCTCTCTTTGTGAGTTTTGTCACTCAGGTGAAGCTCAATATCGAAATAGTTATTTACAGAATAGACTAGCTGTAGTTAACTTTGAGACACCCACATAATTGGGAAAAGACTTATCTACTAATAATGAAATTTAAAATACTTACCAAATATTGGTTGACGTCAAGTCATTGTCCAGAAAAACTGTAAAACGCAAGATTCAAGTTTATTTGTAAATTACATAGGATCACACATAAGAAAATTTTGCTTCATTGACATTTCTGGTGACATGATTATTCTTCTTTTTGAAGTTAATGTCTTTGTTTAATTCAGATGATCTGTAGTTTAAATATGTATTTTAAAACAATGAGGTTTTATTCTATGGATATTTTATTTTGGTTTTGGTATGGTTTGTGACAGACTGTACGTCTACCATGAGTTTTATCAATCTATACTCGCTAGCGACTGTAGTTAAAAAAGATGTATGAAAACTTAGACAAAAACAAGTTTATAATTGTTTTTTTTTAGTTGTTTACTAAGAAGCAAGCAAGTTGCAAGTAAAACTTTAGTTAACAACTAAACAAATAAATAAGAAACTTGTTGAAGTGAAAACTTCTTTAGCGGCGTTGAGCACTTTTTCTGTAATGGGTATAAAATCTTAAACTCGCGTCAGGACACGTGACCTGATCGCAAAAAGCGTAAGACGGACTCGCGTCAGGGTCACGTGATGCGAAAAAGCGTAAGATCGAGGGGAAGGGAGAGGAACTAGTATCTCCCACTCTTTCTACCGTGCCTGAGTGTGCTGCTCCGCTTAGGCGGCACAGGGCGCTTGCGCGAATTTCCGTCTGTGTTTATGTACAGCGTGCCACGCGTATCCAAGGATACGAAATTACGGAATTACGAAATTATGGATGAAAGTTGATTTTTCTAAGAGATAAAAATTAATGTAATATATAAATAAATAACGATATAATATTATGAATAATAACATGTAAATTGTCATATTTGTGTACGATAGCGCAATAAATAAACATTGTATTCTACCTCATAAATGATAGTATTTTTGTACTTATAATTAAACACAACGTTATTTTTTGTTGTTTTTATGGTTCGTTTTGTTTATGTCAGGAACTGTGTCAAGATTGACATCTGTCACTGACAGTCGCTGTCGCGGCCACACGTCAGTGTCTTTTTGTTTATTTTGCTGTCGGTGGTTTGTCTATGATGTGACCGCGACAGTAAGGATGTATTATTTACATGTTTTCACTTCTGCCGGCACTCCCGGAGTGCTACCGGTGTTTTTTTTTTTTTTAAGTTTTCATACATGTTTTTAACTACAGTAGCTAGCGAGTATAGATTGATAAAACTCATGGTAGACGTACAGAAAACCAACTGCACAATACATTTATGTTTTCGTAACTTTACAAAATGTACTGAAAAAAGATGCCATACCAAGAAAATTGGGAACAAAGCGGAAATGTGTTTTTCTATGACTTTCTATGTAGAATACCTAGTTTAGAAATAATTTGTAAGTTTGTCATTTCTCGACCCATTTCTTCACATCTAAGTGGGATTCTCAGCTTGAGAGATATTGAGAACTTTGCTGTAATTCGAATAAACTTGTAACTAGTCCGCACTTCCTCCTTCGATGGAGAATATTTAAAGTTTTGAGTTTTAATTTGATAGAATATGACGAGGGTAACATTTGTCAAAGAATTGAATATCGTTTCTTTAAATGGTAGGGGAGAGGTGTGTCAATAGTAACAGGGAGGCAATTGTAACACATGATGTTTCACGACAACTATTGACGAGTAGCGGTAGCTCTTGGTGGTATTCGAAGCTTTATTTGGTGCTGTTTTACCGACCGAACTTGCAAGTAAAACAGTTCGCGCGTATGCTCTCAGTAGATGACAGTTTGAGATACAGCGAGTTGAGTAAAAATTTTTTTCGGCACAGTTTTTGTTATTTTAATTAAATAAAACAGTTTTACAACAGTTCAGTGGTGGTTTTCGGATAAGTTATCATCCAATCTATACGTGAAGGTATGTGAGTTGTTTAAATTTACCATATATTTTTGTTAAATAAGTCTTCATTGCAAAATGGCGGGAGTGGTGCAAAAGTAACAAAACAAGGAGAGGCAATTGTAACATGTTACATTTGACACTCTGCTTTTTCACATTAGTTAATAATTATTTAATAGTACCATTTTATTTTCAGAATTCTTACAAAATGATACCAAAATTAAGAAATTTTGTATCTAAGCAAACAGGGAAGAAATTGACCAGAAAAAATGCTGTAAGAACTGAAAATAATGAGCCAGAGGAAGATATAAATGAAGACACAGATGATGCAGATGAAGACGATAATTATTGTATAGTCTGTTTTGAACATTATAGAACGAGTAGAGAAGATTGGTTGCAATGCAGAGACTGCCATAAATGGGCACACTCCAGCTGTGCAAACAATGATCCATTCTTTGTGTGTTTAAACTGTTTGTCAGAATGACTATTATTGTTTTTTTTTATTTTTTTTTAGGTATTTTAAGTTTTTTTAGTGTTCAGCGTGAACTGCTGACAAGATTTTGTTAGATTTATTGTTTTATTGTTAACAATTTCTGTATGTTACAATTGACTCTCATTGCTGTTACAATTGACTCTCTTGGTGCAGCAATTGTAACACTATTAGTTGATCTCATTAAGTGCCATTTTCTAGAATTTTGTTGTTTTTTTTTGTTATTTTCTGTATTTGATTTTATAATTAGATAACTAAACTATACTGTGACCAAAAATGATTGTGCTGTGATTTTTAATTAAAATATTATGAAGGATTGTTTTTTTTTTGTTACTATTGACACACCTCTCCCCTACCTGCTATTTTCAGTGGCCTCCGTCATAAAGTGTGTTTGAATACAGGCCATGTCAGTTGCGTTCCAAATATAAAGGTGCAGACCCACCGCGGCGCACGAAGAGGCTACGCACGTGTACTAGCTTCGCTTTGCAAGAAAATATATGTGATTGTGTCCACTGCAACCCACGGACACGCTATGCATCAATTGAAGTCATTTGTACATCCGTAGCTTGCTCGAATATGGCGCTCACATAGCTCAACGCTGTCAACGCCATGCACGCAGTGCATGCAGTACACGTTACACATGAATATTAACTCACGGTTATTTACACCTGTATCGCAGTACAGTTTGAGATACTTCTTGTGCCACGGAGGCGTGCGTAGTGTGTACTGCAGTGGAAATGTAGACCCACGTTGTCAAACAAACGAATCCACGCAGCTAAAATGCGGCGCGTGGCCGTGCACAGCATGCGCCGCGATGGGTTTCCGCCAACGGAACTGTACCAGCAAGCTGAAGTTTTAACGGTGAGACAACTATACGTTCTTACCATACTTAGACAGCATTCTAGCTTGAATTATAGTCTTAATCCTATATTAGAAAAGAGGCGTTTTTATCAGGTCTGTCAAATAAGACCAGCTAGGACAACTTTCAGGCGATATTTTTTCTTTTTCCAAGCGTCTATATGATATTGCAAATAAGAAGCTTACAATTTATTCGTCAACGAAACTTGACTGCAGGCGTAAGGACTCTAATTGGCTTCTATCACTTAGCTATGACGATACGGAGAAACTGTTGTATGGTTACAGAGAAGTATTACACTCATGCACTACACACACCCCCCAAAAGCACACAAGCACGACTCATATTATATCACACACACAAACAACTACACAAACAATATACACCCACCAACAAATTCACAAACTTACCAACCTTACCTTACATTAATTTTGATAGGCTAATTCAATTTGAATTTTATTTTATTTTAAACGTCATATTCTAATTTAAGCAGTAATCAGCCATGAGCGCTCCCTACTACATTAGTTTGTATCTTTGTTATGGATCTATACATAAATCCGAGATAAGCATACCCATAGCACAGGTTTTACTTAGTATGGGCTCCTGTATCCCATCTTCAAACTGTTTCCTTCATAAACTATATAATTTGTTACTTGTTGGAGAAAATAAATAAATAATTGTATTGTATTCTATTCGTTGAGCCGTTAGGGCCTGATTAATTCAAACATGCAAACAAACAGGCTTTCTCATTTTCGATACAATCGCGATTTTAGGGTTTGTCTCCTGGGCCCCAAGTCTGCTATTATAATAGTGTCAGAATGGTCTATCAAAGGAAAAGTCATAAAGACGCTTTTATATCCAGTGGTCAACCAATGACACTTCATTGAAAGAAATGGCATAGAATCTTGTCAAAATCAACCATTATGAAATCAATGATAGACCATTCTGACACTATTGTAATAGCAGACTTGGGGCCCTGGTAAAAGTTGTTCATAATGATAATTTTGGGCAGTGTTTTCAGCTTGCTATTTTAATAAAAACTTTGAAATAAATATTCATTCATGTAGATTTTTGATAGAGTCAAACTGATGATGGTCTGAACTGAGGACTGGCTGAACTGGACCCTTGTTTTAGCAATCGCAACCCCTAGCTGAATCAACGAGGCACTTACTAAAAATAATAAATCTTTAAATCATTATCAGCATCCTGGAAGCCGAACCCAATGTAGTTGACAAAAGGCTAGGATTCAGGTGAATAATTAAATTTTCAATTAATTATGAAAAATTAATCCACCAATGAACGACAGGTATTCAGAAAGGTTCTTCCCGAGGTATTAGTTACAAACTTTATCTAATTCGATTTAACTTGTACTAGAACGCGTCCCTTTGATCGTCCGACAATTTTAACTGACGAGTATGGTCAAGAGCAGAACTGGGTATCTGACATTGTTACTACAAGTGCTTTTATAACTTGATCAAGTATTTTCGGTCAAAGATTCCTTTAAAGTTCGAGTGTTTTAATGGGGCTTAGTTAAGTATCTCTTTAATTAAGCCCAATAGAGAAATCTGTTGTAAACACTTGAATCTAAACCGCAGTTTATTCTGTAAACATGTCGAAGTGAAAACTTAGGCGAAGTGAACGACAAGTGAGCTGTGAAACCATACAAACAATATGGAATGACAGAAAAACCTTAAAAGAGCGAGTCGGACTCGCGAACCGAGGGTTCCGTACCATCATATAAAACGTGAAATGTTTTTAAATTTTTATCGGTGAGGCCTATGTTCGCTAGAGAATTATACTGCGCTGTATATTGCAGTTTTAGATCAGCGCCATCTCTTGACCGATATTGGAACTTATGTAATTTTTGTTGATTTCTGAAAAATCTGAAAAGTCGATTTTTGAAAGCTCTGGTACGATAGCCTTATTAGTAAGCTTCCTTCCTTCGGTCTGCCCGCCGGATTGTGTGATTGGATTACAGATTTCCTGAGGGATCGGTCTATCCGAGTGGTTATAGATGGCTGCTCGTTCGGACTGCTGGATATTAATGCCGGGGTTCCTCAGGGGTCGGTGCTCTCGGCAACATTGTTCCTGCTACATATTAATGATCTGCTAAAACCCGGTACCTTTGGGTATGCAGACGACAGCACTGTTGCTGAGAGATACGTGTCCGACGCACGAGCTGGTGGGTCGCAGATCAGGTCTTTCCGGGAGGCTATGGTTAAGCGCTTGAACTTGTCCTTACAGGCTGTCTCTAATTGGGGCGATGCCAATCTGGTCAAGTTCAATGCTGCTAAGACCCAAGCGTGTCTTTCTTCCGCTAAAAGGAGCCAATTCCACCCAGCTCCATCTTTTTGAGGTGTAACCGTGCCGATAACCGACCGACTTGAGCTTCTTGGTGTTACGTTAACATCTACCCTCAATTTTGGCCCTTTCATAGAGTAGATTTTCCCCTTTCTAATGAGTCGGGGTGATGAGATCGCAGTGAGTCGGGATGATGCTGCTATGCTCCAGTTGCTGGATCTGGCACAGCATTGTGTTATGCTCCAGTGAGTCGGACGTGGTACAGTGCTGCGTTTTTGCACCAGGGCGTCGGATGTGGGGCAGCGTTACTGTGCGACGTAGTGGCGTGACTGCTGGCGTCGACCAGGAGAGGTTCTTCATGGCTTTTCATATGACTGGCCGAAGGTGCAGTGTGCTTGCCAAGGTCGCTGGTGAGGGTGAGGGTACAGACTGAGGATGCTGGCCAGGAATGCGCTGGCGCTGAATGCTGGTGGTCAGGATACCCGTAGAAGCCGTGGGTAGTGGGCTGGCTGTATGACTCGCTGCTCGAGAGCTTGAGGTCACGATGAGGAGAAGTGATGATGACGTCACGCTGAAGTAGTTGCACGAAGACTGCGCTGACGTTCTTTGTCGAGGGTCACCAGTTTGGAGTAATGCGGAACAGAGAGTAAAGTCCCGCACAACTCCATTGAAAAGGGAGGACCCTCCGACCAGGCGGCTGTTGTGCCTGGCGGGCTACTGCCCGATAGTTGATATTCGGGCTGATGTATATATTGAAATCGCACGGTAAAATCTGCTTGCGCGATGCAGGATTTCAACCTAGTAGTTCGCTGCTAGTTGGATAGATGGCGTCTCGGTTCTTTTTGTTGCGATGTAGATTGACGCTATGACGGCAGAAACTAAGGGTATGTTCTATGTTATTGGGAAATAGATTTTTTACTCGGACACTGTGCTCTTATGTATTGTGAATGAGTTCGGTATATTTTGTGATAATATTTTTTATTTATTTAAGACTGTAAAGAAATGTACAGAGGCGGACTTAATGTCGCAGGCATTCTATACCAGTCAAACTTTGGGTGATGCAGATAATAGTGGTTGGTGCAGTATCACTACATATTATAAAACAAAGTCCTCCGCCGCGTCTGTCTGTCTGTTCGCGATTAACTCAAATAGTACAACACCGATTTTCGTGCTGTTTTCACCAATGGATAGAGTGGTTCTCGAGGAAGGTTTTAGTATATAATTTGTATTAAAAAAAATAAAGGATCCTTGAAAAATATAGCAACGCGGACGAAGTCGCGGGCAAAGTGCTAGTGGATAATAAAAAGCAATCGTACACTTCAAACATTTAAATAAATTATACAAATGTGTATAAATAAGTGATAAATACTGGAACTAACAAAATAACACATTAAATACTTAAACAATTAGTACAAATAGTTAATTGGAAAAAAATTAGCGCTGCAGTGATGATACTATTGTCAACTTCTTACGAATGTATTCACGAACTTTGTTTTGCTTCCTATATAATTATTATAAAAACACTACAAAGTGTATGTATACACTGACTTCCGAAATAAAAGTTTTTTTATTGTTGTATTTTTTCAGATGGTCGATGGGGCCGAAAAGTTCTGGAGTGGCGACCGCGTACCGGAAGACGCAACGTTGGAAGGCCTCCCCACAAGGTGGACCGATGACCTGGTGAATGTCGCGGGTAGCCGATGGATGCGAGACGCAAAGGACCGGACGTCTTTCGGCTGATATGATGATGATTTTTTTGTAAATCATGTTTTACTATCTTGTAACGGTTTCCTTGCAAAGGTCTCTTCTGATAGAGGGACGGTATGAGTATTGTTGCAGGCGTTTGTTTACAGGTTGTGTCAGAAATCTATTAGAACATTGAAACGGTATCAAAATTCCTCAGTTTTTTATACAACGTGTAACAGAATAAACGAAATACCTCTTAAGGGATCATTGTACTCATCATTATAAACAACTTTTACTATGGGACCAATCGCGAAAAAATATCTGCTGTTCAGTACATTTTGTCGAGTTATACGCACAGAAATGTATAGGGGAGTCAATTTTTTTTTCACGATGTCAGTGTTTGTCCTATAGTGAAAGTTGTTCATAATGATGAGTTCAATGACGCCTTACGAAGAACATTTATTCTTTTACAGCGTTTATTCTGTTACAGGTTCTATTTATTACTAGCTTTTGCGATTTCGTACGCGCATATCCCGTTTGTTTTCTCTCCTACACTCCTCAAGAAACCTTCATGCTAAATTTCAGCTTTCTAGGACCAGTAGTTTCGGCTGTGCGTTGTCTGTCAGTCATTCACTCACTCAGTAAGGGAAGAATTTTATATACTACTAGCACTTAGCTCGCGACTTCGTCCGCGCTGCAATTTTCTTAAGACAAATTATGTACTAAAACCTTCCTCGAGAACCACTTTTAGTGAAAACAGCATGAAAATCGGTACAGTAGTTTTTGAGTTTATTGCGAACAGACAAACAGACGCGGCGGAGGACTTTGTTTTATAATATGTAGTGGTATTAGGATTAACCTCAAATGTTTCTTGAAATCATTTTAATCGCCTACCTAAAAATTAAACACTACCTGAAACCTGAAACTACCTTCCTTCGCTTTACCGTAGTCCGATAAATTACCGCCCAAAAAATGCCACATACCACGTTCTACGTCACAACAAACCAATAGTTAACGCCAGCTTGATTAAAAGGATCTTGAAGGTCCTCCATCGGTCCACAAACAATGTCTGAGGAAACTTTGATTAGAGGAGACATAATTACATTCAATGTTTTAAACTTCAACAATGGTTGCTTAATTATGATTTTGGTAAGTCTCACATTGTTGGACATTGTTGGTCGAGATTGAAGAGAAATAATGGCGGAGTAAGATAAGATTTGAATTTTGTTCGTGACTGTGACTCCTGGCTAACTAATAACAGCCTAAGTGCTAGTTTACGGAGACGCGGAGCGTTGGGTATGAGACGCCGAGGGCTCCACCGTGGGCCCCGCCGCGGGTGTCCCACGTCTTACCTTAATTTTTCAGCATAACTGTACTTTGACAAAAGGACGTTCTGCTAATAGGTCATTTTACGAATAGTACGATTTGCAAATAGGTCATTTTGTGAATAGGACGTTTTGATACGGAGGTGATTGATGTTAGTATAGAAACCAGACTAGTTTATGTTTAGTTTTTTTTTAATCGGGTATACTTCCAAGATAACTCTATCTGTTTAACTCAGACAGATGTTTATATCCTTGTTTTATTTGTTCATTTTATAGTGTCCCACCGTACCTTAATTTTTCAGCATATCTGTACTTTGACAATAGGACGTTCTGCTAATAGGTCATTTTACGAAGGGTACGATTTGCTAATAGGTCATTTTGTGAATATGACTTTTTGATACGGAGGTGATTGATGTTAGTATAGAAACCAGACTAGTTTATGTTTAGTTTTTTTTTTTAATCGGGTATAAGTATACCCGATTAAAAAAAAACTAAACATAAACTAGTCTGGTCTAGTCTGGTGGTAACAGATAGAGTTATCTTGGAAGTCCAAGATAACTCTATCTGTTTAACTCAGACAGATGTTTATATCCTTGTTTTATTTGTTCATTTTATAGTGTCCCACCTTACCTTAATTTTTCAGCATATCTGTACTTTGACAATAGGACGTTCTGCTAATAGGTCATTTTACGAAGGGTACGATTTGCTAATAGGTCATTTTGTGAATATGACTTTTTGATACGGAGGTGATTGATGTTAGTATAGAAACTAGGCTAGTTTATGTTTAGTTTTTTTTGAATCGGGTATACTTCCAAGATAACCCCATCTGTTTAACTCAGACAGATGTTTATATCCTTGTTTTATTTGTTCATTTTATAGTGTCCCACTGCTGGGAAAAGCATTCCTTCAAATTCATCATGCAGACATCTCTTTGAGGCGCGCGTGGCACACAACGCGCCGTCGACCCGGGCCTGGGGGGCTACTCTCTAACGAAATCCGTAGTTTCGGGCTTAGTTGCGGGCGGGCATGTTCTACTCCGTATCACCTAACCACTGAGAACTAATGATAACACGATTTGAGAGTTACTGTGAAATCGTGTTGTCATTCATTCTCAGTTCGGGTTCGGGACTAATCGTAAGTCTGTAGGTGATACGGAGTAGAATACGCCCGCCCGCAACTAAGCCCGAAACTACGGATTTCGTTAGAGAGTAGCGCCCCTGCTTCTGATCGGACAGCGAGCCACCCAACGCTCGCCGTCCGCAGGCCCGCGCCTACGGTGGCCGGTAATAGCCCTGCGACTCCCGACGCTTTCAACCATTCCTTGCAGTAAGTCTCTAGGTAGTCTCGCCTTCTCTTCCTAGGCCGGCCTGGGCGGAGCCGTCCATTCTCAGGCAGATTATTGACCATTTACTGTGCATGCGGCGGGTTACGTCACGGTTCAGACTGGCAGTCTTTGAAATTGTATCTAAACAAAACCGATATACCAAATTCCAGCAATTTTTCCTCAAAGAAGAAGGTTCTAGAACCATCCGAAATTTATTAGCAACACAACACAAGACTGCGATATATCTTTTCACGCTATTGGTCACCTTTTCTATATCTCAGGGTCCTTGTACGAGGCGATAAATCATAGTACGAATGTCAAATAGAGTAATATCTCACCACCAACTGGCGGGTTTTCCGATAAGGAAGCAGAATGAGAGAAAAAGGCGATGCGGCAGTTTGGAGTATTCACTTTTTTTAAAATGTTATGCCTCATATCAGGAGAAGGAAAGGTGTCAAACTCAAACTCAAAGCGTATATTTCAAACAAACCATTTACAGGCACTTTTGAATTGTCAAAGTCGGTCAGTCAAAAACATGAAGCTATTTGCACGTTCCAAAGCGTGTTAACATTATCTTTGTTTGCTTTTATATGTGAGGACAATGCAAAGAACAAGAAAATATGTAAAAAAAAAACAAAATGTAGGTACAGATTAAAATAAGCCAGTGGCAGGTAAGAGATGACCAGTCTCAACTGACGGCGCTCGTTCACGAACATGACGCGTGTATTAGCATATATGATGCTAATACACGCGTCAGCTCAACCATTTTGAAGGGAACCAAATGATCCAACACACGCGCTACCATCAGCAAAACATTTGTGTGAGCATGTCAAGCTCTCAACTGCCCCGCTCATTCATATCAAATTAATTTAATTACGAAATCTATTACTAATCACATTAAGTTCTCTCTCTCTAATCTCATATGTTCTAGGCTCCATATTGCTCACATTTACAAAAATTGAAAATATGCTTCTACATTATACAAAACTATGGTTTTCAAGTAACTAAGAGAAGAAAAAAAAAGAAGGCTGCTTTATTGTGTATACTTACTTTGCCAATACAATATTGCAAAGAAATAATAAATAAATTATAATATAGGAGAGCAAAAAAAGGGTAAGTATTTCTTCCAATTATCAAAAACCTAACTAGTGGACCCATGCGGCTGTGGCTGTGGAGAAGAACCGGCATTTTTGTGTAGGTAAGACTACGGGCCCCATCTCACCGAGATACCATGGCGGTGTTACCAGTCACGCTACCGTGGTGTCTTGGGCTACAAAGCGAGAAACACCAGAATAAACAGCGGTCGGTTGCCGGCAGGTTGCGCAACCAAGTTGATTTCAGATGAGGTACCCTTTATACAACTGCATACATTTTGTTGGTAGCGCGACCGGTGGCTGCCACCATGGTGTCCTAGTGAGATAGGGCACTAACTCACGTCTAAAATAATAACAGCCGCTAGGGTCAAACTTCGAGGTGAAGCTAACGCCTGCCAAGGGTGTCCTTTTATAAATACAGAGTTTCCTCTTTATCTCGGAAAGCACGTTGAGCCTTTGGTCCTGGCTCGATGTTGTGGTGTGTGTGTGTGTGTGTGTGTGTGTGTCGTGGTTTTGTTTGGCATCTTGCATTGCTACAGCTAAAATCTCAGCCGTTCTTCGTACATCTATGCCCAATGCATAGTTGCCAAGAATACGGCAATGTGGACGCTGCGCAAATTCAATTTTATTCTTTGCTTTTAAAGTAAAAAACAAACATTTAAATAGGTAGACACGATATGCAACATAATATAACATTTTAGGAAGAAACAGAACATATTATTACTAGCTTTTGCTCGCGACTTCATACGCGCATATCCCGTTTTTTTCGCGTTCCCGTAGGAAATCTTCTCTACGAAGTGTAGGAAAGCTACATGCCAAATTTCAGCTTTCTACGACCAACAGTTATAGGCTCGCGTTTGACCACTATCTCACCTGATGGTAAGCGATGATGTTGTCGAAGATGGAGCACGCTTGCCTAGAAGTAACCTATTCACTCTTGACTTAAATACTCCCAGGTTATAGCTATCAGGAAACACAGACTCCGGCAGGGAATTCCACTCCTTAGCTGCACGCACTATGTATGTGTTCCCAAAACGTTTTGTGCGCGTGGGTGGGATGTCCACCATGTACCGGTGGCGCATCGCCGTTCGTCTTGTGGTCAGTTTCGGCTGTGCGTTGTCTGTCAGTCACTCAATCAGTCAGTAACGGAAGAATTTTATATACAACGTGTCACAGAATAAACGCAATACCTTTTAAGGGTCATTGAACTCATCATTATGAACAAATTTCACTATGGGGCCAACACTGACATCGACTCCCCCATACATTTATGTGCGTATAACTCGACAAAATGTACTGAACAGCTGATTTTTTTTCGTGATTTCGGGGTTGGTCCCATAATGATGAGTACAATGACCCCTTAAGAGTCGCACAGTCGAACCCGTTATTAAGCTTGGCTTTCGAGTAATTAAATCTGTCTAGGTTTTCCCATCTATATTTGGGGTCGTTTTCCAGTCAAACGGGATGTCGCTGAATACCAGTATTTTACTCGTACATGAAGCGACTGTTCGTCTGGCATCCCAGAACCAAGTGACTGGGTATGACCCGATACCGATTACAGCCGGTACCAACGATTTAACGTGCTTTCAGAGGCACCGAGCTATCCCGGTATGAAATAGATGGACGCCCATCCATGGGCCAACCTTGGCAAAGTAATCCAAGCCATTGAAAAACTTTAAAACCAAATAGGGAGCTATGGTAGGCGCCAGATAAATGTACAGTAACGGTCATTGACCCACATACATCTATTGACTTTCTTAATATCAAAAACAGAAATCAAGACCTAAAGCTGTGCTGAATCGACTTCTATCGTAATCCTTTACGTTCTCTAGTAATGAAAAACGGTTCATAATTTATTGTTCGGGTATCTACGAAGGGATATTAGGGAAAGGTCACACACACACATAAACACACCATAACACACCCTCGCATACATGCACTCCTATTTTTTTTATTTTGTTATTTTTTTGTAACTTTTCTTTCTGTTTAGTTGTGTTACAAAGAAAGTAATAATAGTTTAATAATTATATGCAACAAATACTTTTATATACTTTTTAATCGTACGGAAGGACTGGGCTCCCACGACACAGGGATTCCTAGTGTGGGGGCCAGAGATATATTTTACTAGCTGACCCGCACAATTTCCGTCACAATTTTCATTACTGCTCCGCTCCTATTGGTCTTAGCGTGATGATATATAGCCTATAGCCTTCCTCGATAAATAGGCTATCTAACACTGAAAGAATTTTTCAAATCGGACCAGTAGTTCCTGAGATTAGCGCGTTCAAGCAAACAAACAAACTCTTCAGCTTTATATATTAGTATAGATTTTTAGTGTCTAAGCCTTCTGAAATAATATGTGTATATGTATTGGACTAATTTTGGAACGAATAAAGATATATTATTATTATAGGTACTTTATTGCAAGTTTATCTGGCGCCTACCATATTTGCTACTTATTTATTCTATTGAACCTAAATCTGCCTACTTAAATAAAAATTCCCTTAGTACTTTTGCTATAAACAGTGTTACCAGTTAAAATAAAAGACATAAAATACCGTTTTTGTTCGTTCAGCAGCAGGTGGTTCTATAATAAATTAAAAACATAATTTTTATTGTGGCAACCCAAAAGTCCAGCGAGAAATTAATGGGAAAACTTTGCTCAGAGTTTCCTTTATATTATTTAATTTTATATTGGTTCCGTTGGTTTAACTTTACTTTAGGATTTGGGTATATAAGGTAGGTTAGCTGCAAAAATCGGAAGCTAGTAGATACTGTGATGCTGCTGGCTAGAACCTCTGCAGTAACAAGGATCGAGAATAAAAAAAGAAATACTGATTGGATTTAAAGGATTTTATTGAGCTCATGCTCCAAAGAAAGCTTTTACAGTTCTTTTCAATAAAAACCAATCAAAACTTCACTTCATTATTTGAACCTATTCTAAATTATAAACTATCTTTTTAATTAAATCCTCCAAGGATTTTCTCAACAAGTCTCAATGCATCCATGGAGGCTGATGCATCGATGGAAGATGTATCACAATACTTACCTTTTTTTTTAAGGATGGGAAATATTCAAATGAGTTCTGGGCGGAGCGGAAGGGAGTTTCAGGCTCTTAGGTACTGACTAAAACCCATCAGTTTTCCGCTTTTCCTTTGCGTTCTAGGGTCGCGGTATCGCGGTGACTCTTTCGAACAAATTGCGCAACCTTGACAGAAGGTAGCGAGACCTGTCACAGGCTCACGACTTTTTCCATCGGGGTAGGTAGAAACGACAGAACGCCACCTGCTAAGATCCTTACTTAGTCGTTTAACTTCGTGTACGTTCATAGATTTGAAGATCAATTTTCGTAATTAATACCTTTTCGGGCTGTAATTATTTACGCGAATAATTTCGATTTTGACTGTTCAAGACATGGCTAAAGATCACTTAGAATTTGACAATCGATTTCAACCTCCTAAAGACCCGTTCCCACTCAGACGGACCGTCTGTTTAGAGTGTGTCTGTCCATTGCAGCTGAGCGGAGAAACGGAGAAATTTTAACCAATGGAATTGCATAAAATGTCCGCACCACCGTTTCTCCGCTCCGCTGCCTCGCTCCGCGCAAATGGACAGGCACCCTTATACGGAAGACGGCGGTCGGACATACGTGTTCATGGTTGTACGTTGTTTTATAGAAGACAGTTTCATAGAATTTCGTTTCACATAAAAATTTTCTCGTATTATCATTTCATAGAATAACGAATACGCAGAATACTCACTTGGAATAAATTTAAATCATAGATTTTTGTTACAAATGAACTTTGTTTCGATATTTATTATATGATAGAATAACAAAACAAATATTCTTTATCTTTATTAGTTAATATAAAACTTGTTACCAAGAAAAACATTTTATCGAGTGACAAATTCTAAACGTTTGTAAAATGCGTACCCTCATTCGGACCCGCTCGACGGAACCCTGCGAAGCGGCAACGGTGGCAAATAGCCATGGGAATAAAAGACAAAACTATGCAAACAATTATACACCATGAATGCAGCAAGCATACAGCAAGCATGCAGCAAGCAACATGCAACATGCAGCATGCAAGCAAGCAAGCTTGCAACACGCAAACGAGCATGCAACATGCAGAATTTAAGTATATATCATAAAACAGTAAACGGGACATCTTCAACACCAGACCTACTTAGCAAAGTCAGACTAGACGTACCTCGTCATTCTCACCCCCGTTCCAAGCGAACCATTAGTACGTTTGCTACTAACGCTTGTCGTACAAACCTGGGCCGGCAAGCTCCTCTAAACAGGATGTTGACTCATTTCAATAGAGTCTGCGTTATCGATAGCAGCATCGATATATTCTTCGATAGTCTGCCAAAATTTAAAACTAAAATCTTTAAACTTGACCTGTGATCAGCCGCCTACATCTATTTCTACTACTATGTGTTCTCTATTGTATTTTATTTTATAATATTCTAATTTGACAGTGTAATAATAATTTTGAATAGCTTGTCTGAATGTCACAATTGGAATTGTGTTGTTAATAATGTAATGTAATGTAATGTAATTTAATTAATAATTTTATAATGTTGATAATGTAATTCAGTTTAGTTAATTTTATTTTATTTGACATTAATATTTTGATTTCAATTTAATTTAAGTCTGGACATCTACATATTTATAAATTCTTATTATTATTTTTATTTTTTCAATGTTTCTTTATATTAATCAGACCTATTCTGACAATGATGTGCATGCCTGTAAGTGACTTATTTACAGAGGATCCTATCGAAAATTGTCTTAATAATTATGTTGATTTGTAAATAAGTCGTTGGTGTGCCTATATTAAATAAATAAATAAATAAATTTAAGCAAGCATACGGTATGCAGGTGAGCATGCAACATGCAGCAGGCATGGTTTCTGTCACGGCTTCGGCACTGCGGGGCTTCGGCGATCCCATGCGAACTTATCGTCGCAGATGGTTTGAACTCCCAACGCCGCGGCTGAGGCTGGCCGGCGAAGCCGGCCACCAAGCCGAAGCTGACACACCTGCTCCTCAGCTCGCGGGCCGCCTCGCCCCTCCGCGCCTACGCGGGTTTAAATTACACTCTAGGGGTAGGGCAGCCAAGACTACGTGAGGTCGGTTTTACAGCGACTCGTTTCTGTCACAAATTTTTTTAGCACACATTGTTGATTTTTTAAAATCATATTTTAATTTAAGGTTAAAATCTTATTTTATAGAAATGGCAATATGCGAAATAAAATTATTCCGAATACAATTCTGCCATCTTGACATATTATAAAACAATAATATTTAATTATGATTACATTTTCACTGAAATATAAAATACCATGGAAAAATACACAGGGCAAACAATATTCGTTAAAAAATAATTTTGCTGTTTGATAAGTTTTTTTAATAAAAAAATGTGACCAAACTGTGAAATAGGTCTTTGAAACAATAATATTTGACATAAAATTACAAGGATCAAATATTATGTGAAACATTTTCTGCAAAACGAAATTCTATGAAATTTCTGTCAGCGAAACAAGGGTACACCACGTGTTCATACTGTGATGGACCGTCTGTTTTAACGAAAGACGGCGGCGGCGGTCAGATGTGCGTGTGCACACCTATGATAGACCGTCTGTCTAAACGGAGGACGGCGGCGGCTGGATGTGCGTGTGCACTGTCTGTTTAAGTTACGCGTCCATTGGCCTGCGCCGGACGCATCGCACACACGGCACGCAACGGATTTTAGTTTGCTTTGTATGATTTCTCATAAACCGTGTACCTTTAAATGGAAGACGGCAGCTGACGATCGACAATTCACACTACATCCGGTACAGGCGTTTAGAGGGCTTTTCGCAGTGGCAAAAGGTCCGTCTAAAAATCCGGATCCGTTATTTTTCTCGGATCCGCCTAAATGTGACCAGTGTCATATATATTGTACTGCCACTGGCGTATCCGCAGTGTCGTTTATTCCGCAGTGACCGTGTTTTTCGCGATTTCAGTGTTGGTACAATGATCCCTTTTCAGGTATTTGTAAAATTCTGGTACACTTAGATAATGGATGGTCCCGATCCACAGAGCGATCTCAGCAAGCAGAGCTTAAATCTGAACCTTGCTTTTCATTATTGCCGTAACAAAAAGAAAACGTTAATTCTACCATTCTACTAATCCTACTTAATATCCGCTCAACTGTTGGCGGCCATGTTGCGCGTTATCGCAAATCTGTGGGGCCAAGTCTGGCTGGTTTCTGGTTAGGCGATATCACGTACGTTACGTACGTTACGTAAATTAAATTAGAATCGTTTTCAAATTGGTAAATAGGATATTATGTATTTAATAACGTGGTTTTAGCATGGATTTAATAAAAAAATGTAAATCTAAAGTGTGTGAAAATATCTTTCTCTTCTAGACTCTGTGCAAGTTAGAGCGAGATAGCATTAAAAATAAAAACTACAGCTAGTAATGTCGATAAAAATAAGATGGACCACAAAACGTTGCTAGCCGATCTCCCAATAACTTACTACCGTAGTATCCAAACTCAATAAAACCTGGGCTACAATGAGCAATATAAACAACAATCACTCTTGCAGAGACATTACAATCAATAAACGTACTGCGTGCGGTAAAGAATTATTGTCGCACGCACTTTCGACTGGATAAATTACGAGTTTATGTACGCTGCGTACGACCGTGTATGCTGGGGCTTATGAATGTACTAACATTAACTCTCAAAAATGTGAAGAACAATATCGTCTAAAACCTAAAAAATTATAGACACGTGACATACACCATTTTGTTTTTTTTTTATTCTAAAAAAAAAAACGTTGCCGACCGTTAGAAATTTCTCCTGTATCGTGGGTGCGTTTACAAACATACAAAATCACATACACAAAGAGCCAGACCCGGAAACGAAGTTGCGAGTCCGCACTTGCCCAGTTTTTGTACCTAATAAATGTTTTATCTATCTACCGGGTCCTCGTAGTGAATTACAGCCCAGCAATGCGATTCTGTAAACAAATCGAAGTGAAGGCTTGGGTGCAGTGATCACGAAGAAAGTTATCAATCCATTTAACCCTTCATCTGTTTCACTGTCCTTAAGGACGAAACGTTAATTTCTCGCATCTGTCCCGTCACCCTTGAAGGGCCAATGGGTCGCCGCCATTGTTTTGTCGTAAAGATGCGAGAAATTTGACAGTTAATCAAGATAGAAAGACAGTTCACTCTGCGCTCACTCCACCTTAGTTTTCACGGTGAGAGGTTTACAGAATCGACTGGCAGTCTCTATCAAAAAGAGCAGCCAGCAGGTTAGACTGGAAGCCGTCCCCAACGTATGTTTATAGTTGGGAAATCATTCCTCGTGATAGGACTACACACGTTGCCATTTTTGTCGTCTTACAACAGTAGCCCACGTCATCTATTCAATGACTCCTACGATACAGGTCTGCGTACCTAGTTTAGGGGCCGGAAAACTGTTGATGTTCTCGATTGTACAACCTATTGTCTACCTACATGTGCTATGTATTTTTTTTGTTGTTGTTTCTAATAAATAAAAAATAAAATAAATGACTACTACACATTCATAAAAAAATATGTGTTAAGGCTTGCATACATGCCAATGACCTTGTGCATATAAACGAAGCTAACTACTCTACGCGCCACTCCGCCATTTTTAATTTATTACAAAAAAATAACAAATATTTAAAAAAAGTAACAAAACCAAATTATTTGCGTTCGTATTGCAAAGCAGTAGATATTCTTTTTTTAGACTTTTGAAAAAAATGAAGGATTAAAATGGTTTGATCTCAACGATTTGGAGGTGATTTGGTGATTTTTTTTCTTATTATTTGATATCAATACATAAATTCTGGCTTAACCAAATTGCGTATCATATCATGTAAATTACTACCTATTTTTTTCAGATGTAATTTCTCCGTAAATCACAACGAAAAGTTGCTTCATCTGCACGCTGTTTTTAAGCATTTCTCGAGAGAGCAGCCTTAATGAACATTTGTATTTTGTGTTCTATGGACGGTGCGGAATGGAACCGCGAGATTATTTTGATACGTAAACATTATTAACAGGGTGTTTTATAATTCTAATGCATTATTTGTTTTTATTGTACCTACGAGCTGTTCGCCCGCGACTTCGTTCGCGAGTAAGCCGGAAAGCAAAATTTTGTCGCTAGATAAGATCTTTAAGATAAGACATACGAACAGACAATATCTAGCATTGCTTAACTTCTCTTAGTTTTAGGAATTTGGAAGAGTATTATGCAAGGCACTGGCTGTTTCACCTCTTTTGTTCCAAATACCGACCAGCCCAAGAAATTTTTCGTATTGAGTAACGTTTAAATGATAACGCTACACAAGATGGTAAAGAAAGTTGCTAGGTTTGTTAACACGTTTCGGAATTTGTTCGAAAGAGTCATCGCGGCCCTGCAACGTTTTAGTCAGTAAGAGTCTGACACTCCCTTCTGCTCCGCCTAAAGCGGGAGGACTCATTTGATGATTTCCTATCTCGATATTCCTTAAAAACATAATTAAAAGGGTTGTTAACGTGCGATAGAGCTACATAAAGTTGGCCATGGCAAATCAATCAGAAGAGAAGTATTCCCCTGCAACGGAGAGATTAGAGTAGAGTAGAGACTCCGCTACCTGCACCATGTTAGACTCACATTCTCAGTCAGTCCTGGCTAAGTTAGTCAGCCTAGCTCCGCCCAAATGCACAGATGTTTCCTGGGTGCTTCACAGGTTTGGCGGAGCGACCTCACCGTTCCGAGAATTTATTCACGTCGGGCAGCCTCGGCATTACTTTTTGGATGACGTGGTCAACTGATTCCTCGGTTGGAACCAACCTATGCAAATTGGGATGTCTACAGCGTCTATGTCGAAAAGATGTTTTTAAAGAGGCAATGACCTGTAATTATACCTATTATATTTCGGAGGATATTTCTACTTGGGCTGAGAAGTCGTTTAGTAAGTCGCGTGTATAGGCTTGACGTTGACAGTTTTGACTACCTGCAATTTGTAGCCCGTGACCATTTGTTGTCACGAAGTTCAGTTGATCTCTGGCGAATCCATGTACGAAATTATGGAAAAGGTAGGAGGGGGAGTGGGTACGGGTCCAGCACTACTGTCTCGAAACCTCTCTTCGCGAGTTCGTCTGTGACGTCATTGCCTAGGGATCTACAATTCTCCTTGATTCACTGGACAGTGAAGCAACAGATAATTTCTGGCCATGTGCTGGTTATGACGTTTCATAGGCTCACTGGGAATTGAACAGTTTTGAAAGTAAACAGAAAAAAGTTTGTTGGATGTATGTGACTTCGCAGTTTTATAGAAATTAAACACCTAAATAGAAATCATAAAACTTAATCGGATGATGTGTATCATTTTCTTCCTGGGCCGTTTTCATGGAAATACATTCCTAATATTTTCCAGAAACATTTGTCAATATTATGCGTATTTATGGTTGATGCTTGGTCGGTGGGTTCCCCGTTCACATGGCAGAAGAAATGAATTCATGCTGTGAAGCAACGGGATAGCACAGGCTATCTTCTAAAATAACCGATTTTTTTTTTCTTGAAACAACTTGATGAATGAAGTAGATTATTGGGTTTCTGTGTTATCAAAACATAAAATTATTTCGATTTGCGTTCCTGGTTCGGAATAAATAAATAATCTACTTCATTCATCAAGTTGTTTCAAGAAAAAAAAAATCGGTTATTTTAGAAGATAGCCTGTGCTATCCCGTTGCTTCACAGCATGAATTCATTTCTTCTGCCATGTGAACGGGGAACCCACCGACCAAAATGATCACTTTTCATATTTATTTGTGATCGAAGGATATGGTAGCCAAAACGATAAAATAAAAACGAAGTGATTGGTTAATAATATTATACTATTCACAATGACATTCATTATTTTGTAATAATGTTCAAGTTTAATAGACTCATTAAGGCGCTAAGCGAATAATAAGGCCGTTTTGAGAATTGTTCAAAAGAGAGTAACTGTAACTTCTACTGAGTATCGTGTGAACCTACGGATTACCATATTCGCCCTGACGACAGCGTCCTTCGCTCCCGTTCAATGTCTGCATTATCTTTCAAGTCGGGAGTAACTAGGTGGCCTAAGTACTTAAAAATATATACCCTTTCTAAGGGTGTGCCATTCAGCATTATAGCTGGCATTTCACTAACTTTTCTCTGCCCGTCCTGAAAGACCATACACTGACTCTTTTTTACATTATACAATAGTCCGTGAGCCGTTGCATAACCCTTAGATACTCATCATCCTAAATAGCTTTAATACCTTTTTTACATTTCAGTAACGGGACAAAATTACGTCGTGGAATTAGGCGCTTCTTCAACGGTTAGATCATTCCAGTATTGCTCTCTGTTTATCAGATTACTTGCAAATGCACAAAATTGTATTTACCAGCAGCTTGCTCTGATACAACCTCATATGGAACCAGAAGTGTCCAGTCCTGGATAATGAAGATCCAGATAGAAGAACAGGAAGAAGAAATCGAAGAAGACATGCCTGTTGAATTCGAATTGGAAAAGTATCAATTAGATTAAAATATTAACAGAAATCAGAACTACAGTGAAAATCAATCACCTATATTAATATCAGTATAATATAATAATATCATCATGCAGTAAATACAGTATTTTCCCGTAAATCTTCGTCACAACAGATGTGGAATAGGCCTACCGGGGAAACCCGACAGCACATTTGGTTCGGAACGCTACAGGCTTGAATCGCGGAGGCTTAATATATTAGTGTCCCGTCAGCACCTTTGGTACGGAACCCTACAGGTGTGATCCACAAGTCGAACCGTCCAATACTTCGAAAGTACCAAATTAGTTTAAGACAGTTTTAACACGGTAAAAATATATATTCGCATTAACGAACCAGAAAAAAATCAGAGATTCAACGAATTTGGGCCCTAGCAGATACTTTTGAAGACCTTTTAGAAACCGAAATTAAACCCCTAACGAACTACTACGCTCGGTGATTGATTACGTACTTTAAGTAAAGACTATATAATTTATGATTTAATTACAAATGCATAGTTTTTAGACTTCCCCCCCTTCCCCATCCCTATGCTTGTGAAGACTGTGTTACTTGCCAAATTTCATAGTCAACGGGAAATACCCTATACATTTTGATTGATACATTTTGTCGAAATAAACGTTTTTTTGCGGCATAAACGGCCGTATCTTTTTTACGTTAACTTAGAACTATGATGGCCCTGGATGCGGTTTAGAAACTCTGACACTAGGGTGTGTGGGGTCGTTAGACCTTACTGCCCATACGATAAGAAGAAGAAGAACTATGATTTTTTCACAGCTTCAAGGGACCGTAGAGTATATGGTTTTAATTCCAACACGATACCTCCACGCGTTCCCGATATAAAGGGGCTTGACAGATGGACAATAAAGTGATCCTATAAGGGCTCCGTTTTTTCCTTTTGAGGTACGGAACCCTAAAAACGTGCCAAGTACACTACCTCTTATGTGGTTAATCGTGTAGAATGTAACTCCTTCAACTTTTAAAAACACCATATCTTCGGAATGGAGATGTTTCGAAAAAAAAGTAATACCATTTTGTAAATAATTTTGTGATCTACAATTTTTTTCTGAGTTATATTTTTGATAAAACTTACCGTTTTCGAGAAAAATCCAAAAACCGAAAATGTTGATCTTTAACCTTGAATATCTTTTTTGGCATACATGGGATCGATGGGGACTTTTGGCACTTTATTTCAACTGGTGTACCCAAGATCTCTACCAAAATTCAGCTCTGTTGGAGTTTTTGTTATTTGATCACAATTTTTTGTCTAATTTGTCCAGCATCTTTGTTTTGCGAAAATCTATTTCATCTCTAGCCTGCATAATTCAATCAAAATAACTAACAATGTTATGCAATGTCATTGCTTCTTTTGTTTTCGTCTAGTTTGTATTTACTGAGCAACTGGATGATGTCAGCTCATGTACCCAGGCCAGCTTAACCTAGGGTACTCCAAAAGTAAGCCTTAGAGAATTTGCATATAATGACAGCCAGAGGACCAATTCTTCTAATGTTTAAGCAACGTTCACAAGCGCATCTCAGTCGCAATTTGTCAAAAATACCTTGTGATTTCTCTACATTCTGCGACATTGCGACTGAGATGCGAACACAAACGATGTAGAATTGGCCACCAGTAAGTGTACAACGAAACTTAAAATCACTGTGGATAAGTTTTGTGTCGTCAATGGTAATGTCGCACTAAGCGTTACCAAACGTCTTTTATAATACGCACAGCAAAAGAGTGGAACTCTGTGCCTGCGTCTGTGTTTCCGAACGCTTACAACCCTCATCTCTTTTAAGTCAGAGTGAACACGCTCCTTTTGGTTAAGCTCGCTCCATCGTAGACTTTGTGTCTGTCATCTCTGACTTAGACGAGAGTCAAGATCAAACCCATCTCAAATAAATAAAAAAGAAGTAAAATAATAGTTTATTTCATCATTGATATATTTGATCTAGTTATAAAAATCGTAATCACTGCCGAAAAGGTTTTTCAAAAGTTCGGGACTCACTGTTGTTGTTGGAGGTGCACATTTTCCATTAGAAAATGTGGACATACGACCAGCACAATCTTTCGAAGACATAACCGAGTTGCCTTCATCGTTAACTGCAGTATCCATGTGTGACATAAGCGCTACGTCATAGAAGTACATCAATATCTCTGCAGGAGTAGCGTCCTTCAATATTTCAGGGACTATCTCAGTCGTGTTGGCAGCAGCAACGGTGACTGCAAACAGCAATATTACAACTCTCATCTTTGTGGTGCTAGGCAGATGAGCTGAAAGTAAATAAATATATAACACTAGTGGACGTCACGCGGTTTCACCCGCGTAGTTCCCGTTCCCGTGGGAGTACGGGGATAATATATAGCCTATGTTACTCCCTGATAACGTAGCTATCCAATGCTAAAAGAATTTTTCAAATCGGTTCAGTAGTTTCGGAGCCTATTCAATTCAAACAAACAAACAAACAAACAAATCTTTCCTCTTTATAATATTAGTATAGATAGTATAGATAACTAGCACTTCGCCCGCGACTTCGTTCGCGCGGGTTTAGTAGGTACCATGAACTTCATCACTCCTTGTCCTCCCTCTATAAAGGCTAACGTGTAAATTACTTATTAATAGACTAAACGTCGGGCTGATCGCTCAATCCGCGAAATTTTTCTTACTTAGAATATTTTTATACCCGTCATAACTTTTAAACTTTGCATAATTTAAAGTATACGTATACATAACCAACCTAAATTACAAAATCATTTAAATGGATCAGGATTAATATCATGATACCAAAATCACCACTATTCCATTCCACCCAGGTTTTGATCGAATACTCAATACTTTATTGCGTTCCATATGTATAACATATATGGTTTAACAAGGTTAGAGATCAATATGGATCAATATAATGTCGGGCACAGCAAACATTAGGAGAGAGGAAGACTGCTAAGTAGCATTTCAAGGTATTCAGAATTTTCAAAAATGATTTTAAATGTAGAATTGTATTTATATTTATGAATATATTGAACAAAAAGCGGTTATTGTGTCTTAAATATAATAGTTAGATATATACCCTCGCGGTCTTTTTTGTGGATATTGACGTCCTCTATAAAACTGTAGTACATCACTTTGCTCTATTGTCAATAGTTTCCGCAGCGTACGCGATGTAAGGATTCTTTTTGGTATTTTTTTCACACCTTGGGTTACATTATCCATATTTTCATACGGATCCCTAACTTTTTTGAAAATACTCTATAGCCCATGTTCATCAAGGATAATGTAGAATTCTAATGGTGAAAGATATTTTTAAATTGGTCCAGTAGTTTTGGAGCCTATTCAATTCAAACAAACAATCAAACAAATCTTTCCTCTTTATATTATTAGTGTAGATGTAGATAATATTAGTGTAGATAACATCGTCATGAATGTTTTATTCAGGAGTAGTGGACGTCACGCGGTTTCACCCGCGCAGCTCCCGTTCCCGTGGGAGTACGGGGATAAAATATTGCCTATGTTACTCCCTGATAATGTAGCTATCCATTGCTGAAAGAATTTTTCAAATCGGTACAGCAGTTTCGGAGCCTATTCATTTCAAACAAACAAACAAACAAATCTTTCCTCTTTATAATATTAGTGTAGATTAACTGGTCAAGTTCATTTAACGGATAATTATCATGAAATATCAACTCGGACAATTTAAGAGTTAAAAACAGTGAAAATTGACGAAAAGGACGAAGTCTATCGATTTTGTTTATTTATGCGTAATATAAATGAAACGTTTTTGTGTGTAACTTGATCAGTAGCTATATCTCCCCCTAGCTTATTAATACACATTAAGAAAACTGAACTTTTACAAAACCATATTGTAATCGTGCAACTCGCGCCGGTATCGTCTTATTAAAACACATTTTTAATTTGTGAAAAGAGGCACAAGATCCCTAAGGTATAGTTTGCAACCTGTCTCAGGCATTTGATTACGTTAATCACGATAGATTACTTTTGTCAAGTTTTAAAAGTTAAAAGACTAGTAAAATCTTATTTGAAACTAGCTGACCCACGCATCTTCGTCTGCGTCACCATTTTCGTTACAGCTCCGTTCTATTGGTCGTAGCGTGATGATATATAGCCTATAGACTTCCTCGATAAATGAGCTATCTATAATGAAAGAATTTTTCAAATCGGACCAGTAGTTCCTGAGATTAGTGCGTTCAAGCAAACAAACAAACAAACTCTTAAGCTTTATATATTAGTATAGATAAACGCTATCAATTAGTCGGGATCACACGTAAAAATGGGGGTACCGCAGGGTTCAATTATAGGTTTTATTTTATTCAGTTTGAATAAATGATGTCCCATTTATAGCTTTGGTTCAGTAATTTAGCATCAATGGAAAGAAAATAAATGTTTAGTATTTGCTTCATTAAACACAAGTAGTGATTATGACATAATTACCTACATAATACGGAAAAAACGAGAATTCGTCGATTACCTGGGAATTAGCATTAAAACGGTACCGTGTACCAATATATGTGCGAAAATATCATGCACGTTAGAAATAATGTACTTATGATTAGAATACAACAATTACTAATAATTACCTTGGAAAAAATCTGAAATTCAGGTTGCACAGTGCAGTATAAAATTATGTAAACTGTTAATAAAAATGAACACAATTGACGATAATTCCAAACAGATTTCCGTAATAAAATAGAATTTAATATTGATTAGCGTGTGTTATATAGCAGTTCATTATGACCGATTATGGTGATACGTAATTAAAACCTTAACCAAAACATACATTGTGAGGAAGTGGGAAAACCATAACTGGAAATAGTTTAAAGTGAATTTATTACCTGTTATGGTATTGAAGTTATTGTTAAACATCGAACTACGTCAGTCAAAACGTTTTATTTCAATAAACAAGACCATCAAATGACAGTTTTGGATATCAAAATTAATAGTTTAAAAAAATATGTATCTATCTATATCTATACTAATATATAAAGCAGAAGAGTTTGTTTGTTTGTTTGCTTGAACGCGTTAATCTCAGGAACTACTGGTCCGATTTGAAAAATTCTTTCAGTGTTAGATAGCCCTATTATCGAGGAAGGCTATAGGCTATATATCGTCACGCTAAGATGAATAGGAGTGGAGCAGTAATGAAAAACGTGACGCAGACGAAATTGCGCGGGTCAGCTAGTAAAAATAATAAAGTGACTTTAGTGTACATTCTTAAGGTTCTTATGAAAAAGAATAGACAAGAAACTCCATTGTAACTCTTTTCCTAATCTTAACCTAATAATAAAACTTTTGTTTAATTCAAACCTCTGTATAATACCGTCTTCTTTCTACTCATCTGCCAACTAACTATATTGGGGTCAGGTTCCAGTCAAACGGGATTCAGCTGAGTACCAGTATTTTACGTGGAGCGGCTGCCTACCAGACCTCCACAACCCATTAACTGGGTAACACGGTACTTCTTGGCAAGACTGGAGTCAGATTTACTGGCTTCATACAATCCGTAATGACTGCCAAAGATCTACAAATGAAAGCCGGGACCAACGGCTTAACGTGCTTTCTGCGACTATGTTAAGATAGTAACCCATCCTCAGACCAACCTTGGCAAGCTTACCCTTAACCTTGAAGATCGATCCGTGCGGCTGTGGTTCTTAAGCCACGAGCTCCTCATCTTCTCTATTCATAGAGCTAAAAACTGAAGACGAAAATATGATTTTTTTGTTTATCGAGGTATTGTTACAAAATTAGTGTCAAATGAATGGTTTTTACATAAAAACAATATCACAAAAATTATAAGGAAAAAGTCATAGTGAAAGTTAGTCACGATGGAATTTTTGTTCTAGGATTTTTTCAGTCTGCATAGCTATAGATTATATTATTGTATTATATTATAGGATAAGTTCTTAGAAATCTAAATATGTATAAATTGTAAGGGCTTTTCATGGAAAAATAATAAATAAAGGCTCCAAAGATTATTTTTTCAGTCATAGCATGAAGTATAAACTCGAATAACTTTAGACACCCCATTTCCTTCAGGATAAGAAATTGCACGCCGATAGTTAATATGATCCTGTAAGTAATAAACAAAGTCAGCTGGCAAGATTCCGAGGGAAAACTCGTCAGCTGGTGTATTTAAATAGGCGATAGATGCTCCTACGTTACACGTTTCAGGGCATCAGCTGAGCCAGCTGACATGTTAATTGTTCACAATAGTGTGTACTAGTTCTCATAAGAATCTAATAACACCGTATTTTGATAGTTACAAGAGAATTTTCAAGTTGATTTTGTACTGTAACATAGTTACGTAACTTGAAAATGTGATTTTATATTTATGGAGGTATTGTTAAAAAAGTAGTGTCAAATGAAAGGTTTTTACATAAAAACAATATTATAAAAATAATCAAGTCGATAAGACATCTAGTTTTTGAAATATAAGGAAAAAGGTAAAGTGAAAGTTAGTCACGATGGAACTTTGTAAGTTTTTGTTCTAGGATTTTTTTATTCTTCATAGTTATGGATTATATTATTATTTCATATTATATAATTAGGTCTTAGAAATCTGGATATGTGTAAATTGTATGCTTTTAATGGAAAAAATAATAAATAAAGGCTCCAAAGTTTAATCTTTCAGTCGGAGCATGAAGCATAAAGTCGAATAACTTTAGACACGTTATTTCCTCTTGGATAAAAAATTGTCAGCTGTTAGTTAATATGATCCTGTAAGTAATAAAATAAATCAGCTGGCAAGATGCCGAGGGAAAACTCGTCAGCTGGTGAATTAGATGCCGTCTTCAGAGCGCTAGCTGACGACCTTCCCACCGAGTTACAGCCAGCTGACGTTTTATTGTTTGCAAGATATTGGGTTAGCTATAATCTGACATAATTTTCAATCGGGAGGAAGTGACTGAAAATTTGAAAAAATATTACATGTTCGTGTGACTAGCTGACGATCTTTCCACCGAGCTAAAGTCAGCTGACGTTTTGTTTTCTGCAGGATATTGGGTTGGCTATAATCTGACACTATTTTCATTCGGGAGGTAATTATTGAAAAAAAATTTTTTTTCGACGTTTTTGTGAGGCTGCCGCTGCTTAACCCCCCCACCGAATCGCAGCTGACGATCACAGAGGTGATCGTCAGCTGCGATTCGGTGCTATTCGTCTAGTATAGTTCCGTCTCTCTCTCTCACAGCGGGATCAACGTGGCATTGGGAGATGTGCTCCTTGACCAGCAGATTTTTTTCTCATATAACCATACGCATATTAAAGATTATTCATATTATAAGAAATTTTGTATGTAAGAATGTTTCTGTGACTTTGTTGTTGGAGTGCCATAATTAATTAATAAATAAATAAATATTTATGCGTTCATTATTCCCTGAAATAATTTTATTGAACTTATTAATAACTTCGCATTTGTATTTATTAGTATGCAACTTAACGAAATGCATTCCCAATATAAAAAACTGGCCAAGTGCGAGTCAGCAACACGTGCAAAGGGTTCCGAACGAATTTAATTTTTTTAACATTTTTTTTAACACAGCAGACTTCTAATAAGTTTTCCTGTAATCTTTAGGTAAAGATCTATTATCTCCATTTTTTTCAAAATTTTAGGCTCAGTAGTTTCGGAGATAATTTTTCGTCTAATTTCTTAAATAACTTCAAAACCATTTATTTTAAAAATTGTGAAAAAAATATAATTAAAACCTTCACAGTAAGCCCTTTCATTTGATATGTCACACGATATTGTTTAAAAATCATTTTTTTTTAATTTTCTAGTTTGACCCCCAAAAGTGACCCCTATACTAAAAAAATATGATTTACGTAACGCGTCCGTGTTTGGGTCATAGAAGTCCATATGTGTACCAAATTTCAACAGAATCGGTCTAGTGGATCCGGAGAATACTGGCTGTGACAGACAGACAGACAGACAGACACCCGAGTGATCCTATAAGGGTTCCGTTTTTTTTTCGGAACCCTAAACAGCGTACATTTTTATAGATACGCGATTGTATTACCTATTGAAGAGTTAGCAAAACATGAACATTTTTAGATGTATTCATAGGTATTTATATAATACACTATATAATACAATAATTACATTTTGTATAAAACGGGTATTTACCTCTATAACAAAAACAAATAATTAGGCAAAAACAGTTTTCCTTATTTTAAACACACACAGCATCACGTAAATATAAAGTTCAGTGTGGCCAAATCGGGTTTATCCCGGTTACGACAAATATTTAATAAATTGAATACAAGTGAGTGCACCAACGCCCAAAGTTAGCAGAGTTTTCAAGTTTCTGAGTTGCTCTACAGTAAGCATGCTCTATCATAGCCAACTGCATGACCGTTTTTATCATCAGGTGAGATAATGGCTTACTCGAGAATAGAAACAAAATCCCCTGAACGAAGTTCGAAGACTGCGCAAGCTCATCACTCTCATAGTCATGGGTCGGCCAGGTAGAGATTGGGCGCATAACGTGCTTTCCGAGGCCCGGGGATTTCACACCATCAACCATCAAACTACTAGTTGTCAAAGAGAAATTTCTAATGGTAAAACCCAATAACGATTTGTTTTGTCAAACCCAGGACACTAAGCTGTCACGCTTGCTGACCGCAAAACCATGAAAGCAACGGGGTTTTTGGCAGGCACTAGCCCTAGCGGACGTCGTCTAGGCATTACCCCTACCTACGATTATGGAAGGACTATGGTCCCAGCCTAACCAAAGGCGTTTATAAAAAGAACAGCGTGTTTTTTATACGAAACGCATTGATATATAAAAAACCCACGATGAACATTCTCGAACAAATGCAACACTCGAAACTGTCGTCAAAAACTGACATGTATCAAGTGTCATGTGTGAGTTGTGTGTAGTTATACTATAGTTGGGAAAAGGCTAGGCAGATGATGTACCTATAATAGATGATGTACGGTCTATAATACATGGTGCGATTTTAGTCGTTTTACAAAGGCAGCCTACTTCATCTATCCAATGACTACGACACATTCTTTAAAAATATTTATTTATTTATTTACGGTTTCACCTGCGTAGTTCCCGTTCCCGTTAGTGCGGGGATAATATATAGCCTATGTTACTCCCTGATAACCAAAGCTAAAATAATAATATAATTTTAGCTATCCAAAGCTAAAATATTTTTTCAAATCTGTCCAGTAGTATCGGAGCCTATTCAATTAAAAAAAACAAATCCTTCTTCTTGATAATATTAGTGTAGATCTACACACAATAAACTTAAAAAATATAATTACGTACAGACAAAAGAGCACAAAGGTACTGCTTATTTCAATAGAAATTTCTTCCAGCAGACCCGCGACAGAAGTGTGGGATAAGAAACGAAGACACAGTGTGTAGAGAGACAGAGAAGGCAACTTAAAATAGACTATACTAACTTAACTAAAGTATATTTTGTATTATCTATGCAATAATAAATATAAACTACAATAAACATATAAATAAATATACACAAATAGATTAGCCTAAATCCAAAATAATACATACCTATAATATATAAAGGATCACACTACAGTGGACAGATAATTCTCTTTGACTTCTTTTTTGAAGAGGGAAATGTTTTTACTCTTCTCTCTCTGAGTTCCACAGACGTACTGCAACGAGAAGGAGTGGGAATATGAAGGAGATTTATGAGATGGGAAGTTTAGGTGAAGTTTGAGGTGGGATCTACACAGCGCATCGGCAGAGCGTGTAAACGAAAAACGATCGCACAGGTATTCAGGGTATGCAGGATTGAAGAGAACATTGAAATTATTTAAAAACAAAAATATTGTTCAGTATCATGACGCATGACGTAGTTTAAAAAATCCGGGAGCGAGTGCAGTCCCAGCTTTGTGTTCTAAGGACGGCGCGGAATGGAACGGTGACATTGTTTTGATACGTAAACATTATAAACAGAGTGTTTCAAATCTAATGCATTATTTATTTTTATTGTACAGTTCCCGTCACGCAAGTTTACCTCCCCGAAGTACGTCTTAATCGATTGCGTTGTATGTCAATTTAACAAAAAAAATAGGACATGCGTGTTTTCGCGCAAGATGGCGGGTGTAATGGCATCTCACTCACTCGTATACATTTCGATGCATACGTTTGACCCGCTTGCTCAATGCAATACGACTGTTGATGCGAAAAGTGTTACACGTTGTTATTGTTTTTAATTAATTATTTTGTTTATTTCTTACTATTTGATTTGCTTTTTGTGTATTTTTGTGGTGTATGTGTTTGTGGTGTTACTTTTTGATATTGTTATTGTTACTAGTAGTCTTTGTTGCTTATTTATAATAAAATAAGTATAAACAAAAAGATATTCTAGGATCGTAACACTTTTTTACGCGATTGCACCTGCGCGGTCGTCACTAAAACCTAACTTCGGAGTCGAAAACTACGCTGACGCGAACTGTACCATTGTATTAATGAATTATTAAAAAAAAAAATTGCTTCTAGAGGTAGTTTATGCCGGGTATATTAAGTGGGCCGCCTTTGTAAGAGGACTAAAATAGCACAACAGTACATGTAACACAGTATATGAAACGTTTAATAATTATAAATACAATAATCAGGCTTTTTCCTTATATGATATACCGCAACATCATGGAAAATGAAGTACCTATCAGAGAATTATGCTTCGGGAATGAAACACACAAATAAGGAACTATTTGTTTCAGATTTATCCTATTATCATTCCTACTAATATTATAATTTGATACTCTGGATGTTTGGGTGTTATAATAAATAAACTCGGGACCGTGTGCAAGTGTGTTCAGCGTGTGTTCTGAACGATTTTTTTTTTTTCATGTTATTTTAACACTATAGACTTCTTATAGGTTTTCCTGTAATCTATAGGTAAAGATCTATTATCTCCATTTTTTTTTTTAATTTTAGGCTCAGCAGTTTCGGAGATAAGGAGGGGGCAATGGTCATTTTTCGTCTGATTTCTTGAATAACTTCCAAACCATTTCTTTTAAACTTATGATAAAAATATAATTAAAACCCTCACAGTAAGCCCTTTCACAGACAGACAGACTGACGGACAGACAGACAGACAGACACCCGAGTGATCCCATAAGGGTTCCGTTTTTTGTTCGGAACCCAAAAATTAAAGAGAGTTTGATGAATTTTGGTGCAGACATAGATGGGACCTTGAAGACGGTTACAGGCTATTTGTGGCAGTATACAGGCGAAAATCTACAACCTGTTTTTTTTTGTTACTGTAGATAGATATGCATACGTTTGACCACTATCTCACCTGATGGTAAGCGATGATGCGGTCGAAGATGGAGCACGTTTGCCTAAGAGCAACATATTCACTCTTGTCTTAAAGACTTCCAGTTTGTAGCTATCCGGAAACACAGACTCCGGCAGGGAATTCCACTCTTTAGCTGTTCGTACTATGAATGTGTTCCCAAAACGTATGTTTTGTGCGTGTGGGTGGGATGTCCACCATGTACGGGTGGCGCATCGCCGTTCGTCTTGTGGTCCGATGATGGAACGGGCTTGGCGGAATTAAATCATGCAATTCTGTCGCACACTCCCCAAAATGCAACCGATAGAAAACCGACAGGCCAGCAACTCGGCGTCGATGCTCAAGACTGTTACAGAATAAACGCAATACTTCTTAATACATCTTTGAACTCAACATTATGAACAACTTTCACCATGGGACCAGCACTAAAATCGCGAAAAAAAAAATCGAGTGCCCCATAAAACAAATCTATACTAATATATAAAGCTGAAGAGTTTGTTTGTTTGCTTGAACGCGCTAATCTCAGGAACTACTGGTCCGATTTTATAAATTCTTTCAGTGTTGGATAGCCCATTTATCGAGGAAGGCTATAGACTATATATCATCACGCTAAAACCAATAGGAGCGGACCAGTAATGAAAATTGTGACGCAGGCGAAGTTGCGCGGGTCAGCTAGTAACTAATAATTTGATTAGTTAATTGTATAGCTAAACATGTGGACTTTTGATTAATACCTAACTGTAACTTTATTCCATTTTTAAGGCAAATAAAGACTTATTTTATCTTACCTATTTATTTGGGCATAACCTGAGAAAATGTACTGAACAAGTGTTTTTTTTCGTGATTTTGGGGTTTGTGCCATAGTAAAAGTTGTTCATAATGATGAGTACAATGACCCCTTAATTTTATTCTGTTACACATTGTATATTAAAGCTAGCGATACCACGGGCAAAAGCTATTAAAAATAATGCCAGTTATCTATACATATAATAAAATAGTGATTTTATGTTTATTTTCTGTTTTGAAATGTATTTTCTACACCATAATAATGTCAAAATAAAAATAAAATGGGGTTTCGCGTACTTAAAATAACATTTAAATTAATATTCGACATTTTTTCCAACAGTTTAGCGAGGAATTGTTCTAAGAAGCCATTACATCTTACAAAATTGCAGATACTTATGGGTCTAACCTTAGCAATGTCCTTGTCCCTCCTTGAAAGTATAGCGTGATGGTAACATCACGCTATACTTTCAAGGAGCTGAGCAGCGAAAACCATGCCATAAATAACATCGGCTATTTCATTCAAATGCCGTCAGCAGTTATAGATAATCGGTATAAAGACTGCCTGCCGAAAGAATTGGTGTGGGTTCAAATCGCGACAGTCGTAATTATTATTGGATTTTATTTAACTTATACATTTCCTTACTTTATGATTCCTATTTTACCAAATATTTTCAAATATTCATAACATGTTACTGTTGTATTTCGGATATTTTTTTAGCATTTATCCAAGTATGGCAAATATAATAGCAGACTGTTAAAGTATTATTAACAGAACCTATTTTCTGTTTTTCTGGATCCTATGTTGTTTGTTTGTTGTTTAAAAAAGGAACAAAACCAGTGTAGATAAGTTTTATACATAAACCTGATAGGAATTGTAGCAATTTTCTAGAAGAAATCAACGTATTATTCTACGTAATGCAGATACTCGCAGTGCCATCTATTGACCGACATATTACTGTCGACAGCATGAGAATTACATTTGAAAAGATTTTTTTATTTATTACTTTAACAACGTCTTAAAGCAGTATATTTTTTAATACCTTAAAAAAATATCGTTCTGAATGCGTATAATATTCCTATTAATAAAAATTAAAACAAACTCCGAACTTATATTTTAACAGTTAAACTACATATTCCATAGATGGCGTTATGCATTTGATCTCATTTTTTTTGAATTGCGGTATTAATATTTGAATATTGGTCAACAGGCGCGCGCTTACATTTGCTAAGCTTTGCTTAAGTTGCCCAATACTGGGCCTATATGGGCTTGGAGCCAGGGGTCACGTAATGTCACCCACAAGCTGTTGGCGAAGTCCCACGATGGGACTTAAACTGAAAAATCAAGTAGTTTCAAGAAGATTTTTTGGTTATTTTAGAAGATAGCCTATGCTATTCCGTTGGTTCACAGCATGAATTCATTTCTTCTTCCATGTGTACGGGGAACCCACCGACCAAGCTTCAACCATCAATACGCATACTGTTGACAAATGTTTCTGGAGAATATAAGGAATATATTTCCATGAAAATGGCCATGGAAGAAAAGATACACATCATCCGATTAAGTTTTATGATTTCTATTAAGGTATTTAATTTCTACAAAACTTTGCAAAGTCACATACATTCATCAAACTGTTTTCTGTTTAGTTTCAAAACTGTTCAATTCCCGGTGAGCCTATGAAATGTCATGGCCAGAAATTATCTGTTGCAGGCATGACTGTCCAGTGGATCAAGGGAAACTTTAGATCCCTAGGCAATGACGCCAGAGACGAACTCGCGAAGAGAGGTTCCGAGATGGTAGTGCTGGACCCGTACCAACTCCCCCTCCTACCTTTTTCATAGTTTCTTACATGAATTTGCCAGAGATCAACTGAACTTCGTGACAACAAATGGTTATGGGCTATAAATTGCAGTCTGTCAAAACTGTCAACGTCAAGCCTATACACGCGATTAACTAAACGATTTCTCAGCCCAAGTAGAAATACCCTCCGAATAATAATAGGTATAATTACCCACCGAATAATAATACGTATAATTACGGGTCATAGCCCCTTAAAAACCATCTTTACAACATAGGCGCTGTGGACAGCCTAATTTGCAGAGGGTGCTTCGAACCGAGGAATCAATTGCCCACGTTTGTTCACGAACAAATTCTCGGAACGGTGTGGTCGCTCCGCCAAACCTGTGTAGCCCTCAGGAAACATCTATGCATTTGGCCGGAGCTAAGCTGGCTAACTTAGCCAGGACTGGCTGAGACTGGGAGTCTAACATGGTGCGGATAGCGGAGTCTCTACTCTACTCTAAACTCTCCGTTGCAGGTAGGGAGGTAAACTTCTCTTCTGGTTGGTTTGCCATGGTCAACTTTATGTAGCTCTATCGCACGTTAACAACCCTTTTAAGGTTGGAAAATCATCAAATGACTTCTCCCGCTCTGGGCGGAGCAGAAGGGAGTGTCAGACTCTTACTGACTAAAACCCATCCGTGTTCCTCCTAATGCCCTTTGTGTTCCAGGGCCGCGGTGACTCTTTCGAACAAATTCCGCAACGAACACGTTGCGGAATTTTTTGAAGGAGTCATCGCATCAAAGAAAGTTGCTTGGGTTGGTAACAAACAACCCAAGCAACTTTCTTTAATTAACATCAACAGTATAGAGAAGCGTTTTCATTAAAATGTTACTCATTACGAAAAATTACTAGGGCTGGTCGGTATTTGGAACAGAAGAGGTGAAACAGCCAGTGCCTTGCATAATACTCTTCCAAATTCCTAAATCTAAAAGGAGTCAAGCAATTCTAGACATTGACTCTTCGTATATGTCACATCTTAGAGATCTTATCTAGTGACAATATTTTGCTTTCCGGCTTATTCGCGAACGAAGTCGCGGGCAACAGCTAGTGATTTATAAACAAAGGGTTAATTACACCATTTATAACTCAAGAACGGCTGTACCGATTTTTTAGACCTTTGGTTTGTTGCTTTGCCTCGAATAGCAGAATAACTAGGAATCAAACATTGGAAAAATTAAAGAAAAAAATTATATGTGTACAAAAATAATTTTCTCATTCATGAATTCGAATACAATAGTCTAGTAAACAAGTGCTTTTTGGCCAACTTTTTTCAGCAGTCTCGGAAAATATGAATGAGTTCTCGATAATGGTAATATCATATTGTACTGGGATCGGTCCATCATCACTGACAGGACTATTGTTGCCAATAAGCCTGATATAGTGGTGGTGGACCGAATAGTGAGGCGTGCAATGATTGTAGACATAACCGTCCCGCGTGACGAGAACCTGGTGAAAGCCGAGATAGATAAAAAAATCAAGAATATTGACTTGGCTCGCGAGGTTGTCGACATGTGGGATGTGGATTCCGCAATTATTGTACCAATAGTTGTGTCGGCCAATGGCTTAATAGCAACGAGCATCGACCAACACCTCAGGAGGCTCTCGTTGGGCAGCTGGATCAAGGGCTTGATTCAGAAAGCGGTACTTCTGGACACGGCTCGCATTGTCAGGAGGTTCGTCTCTCTGGAACCCTGACCGCCGGTAGCTTGGACCCTGTTCCCGATACCGGTGGGCTACAATTTTTATATTTTTAAATGTTTTTTTATATATTTTTTTAAATATTATAAATGTAATTTATAGGAATATTAATGAATAAAGGAGATAATAAATAATAGTAGAAAAAGTTTATTTCGGAACAATAACACAAGACTAAGTACAACAAGTAAAACGATGATAGCTGCAAAAGTATAAACTGTAGCGCAGCTAAAACGCAAATTAATCAGAAAAGTATAGCGGAGGAGTAGGAAAAAAATATATAATTTCCACTTCCCTCCTTATCAAGCAGGAGACCGTGCCGCTGTCCGCGGCTATTATTACTTACCTATCCATACAAAAATCCGTATAATATCGCCGGTAAAAATCACCTACCAGAACAAAATAATGAACAAACCATGTTCCCAATTTACCCCAACTCAAAAATACATGTACAGTTTTACACTTTATTCCAAACGAGGGTTAAAGGTCTCGAAATTCGGCTTCGTCATAATTAACTGCTAAACGTGCGTATACGCTGTTCTGACAGTTTATTTGTTGCTCAACAACACATATGATTAATCGTTTGTTACTTTTGTTAACCTTATTATGGAAAATCATGTTGGTTTACATTGTGTGAAGTTTATCTTAAGCCGGTTTTTCTTAAGCTTTGCTGGCGTTGTTAAGGGGGCACCAAGGAAACGACACATAATTGGCATTCGTTTGATCCCATGCTGCATCATTAATACTTTAACCTTTAGTTATATGATTAATTTCTAAGATATTTTAGGATTCACTCTATAAATCGGACACTTTAGAAACACGATTAGTGTAGTATGTAGTTTCCTAGATAGAAAAGAAATCCAATCTTAACAAAACCCTTAGTACAGCGTAAATACTTCACGGAAGGTAGGTCAGTTTTTGAATTATAACAGAACTACATGTTTTCTATAACATTGTATAAGTTCACATTTTCAAAATGTGTATTTGTTTTAATAATTTGAACGAAATACCTAAATTAGCACGCGTGCCGTCCATTCTAGCTAGAGCCACCTGCCTTCCCCCTATCCGCTTTAGTCCTGTTTCGAACGTCGGACATTGAACTCTGTTTCTTGCGCTTGCGTACGGTTTTCGCTTGCGCTTACGCACACATACACGCTCTTGTGCGTGTATTCGCGCAATGAAATCTTTTTATTAGGAGGTCGCCTAATAATCGACCCAAAACCCAGACTATAGGGTTACTAGAAATCGTCTACTTGGGGTCCGAGTGCTCCTGTGTTATTTTTAAAGAACTTGCTAAATGCTTCTTTCTTTCATCGTGTGGGCAGTAAGGTCTAACGACCCCACACACCCTAGTGTCAGAGTTTTTAAACCGCCTCAAGGGTCTCTGACATGGTTTATTTGACGACCGCCACTCGTCGGCCGGGACCACTGACTTATACGTGCCTTCCGAAGCACGGAATCATCTTTTTTATCAGACAATCAGGTGATTCAAGCCTGCAATGTCTTAGCCAAACTGGAAACAACTTTACAAAGTATGCTTCCCGTGGAAATCGAACTCACGACCACCGGGTCACAAGGCAATCGGCCAAACCACGGAGGCTAAACGCTTAGTTGACACTTCGCGTGGCCCAAGGGCTGGCTTTTACCTCGGATGTAGGATAAGCATTGCCATACAACGTGACAATGCTGCCAATCTTTTGGGCTCACTTCCAGCGCGATGCGGACAAATTTAATGACGCCATGTTTTAGTTAGGAATTTTAATTTGAATATATTACAGTACCTATATCTTTTGAGACAAGTTCGACACACTATTTCAATCACTGCAACTGCTGAAACCCAGAATCAACAATATGGACTACCAAAAAAGCGCCGAGTCAATGAAGCTCGACGAGTCTCGGAGAAACGATTCAACGATCTAATAACACTGTAATAGAAATTATGCATAATGCAGTGGTATGTAGATGGTGTATTTTCAGTGCCATGATGTTCCCCATATTCCGTTCACTAACCAAAAAAATCTAGGCTGGTCTAACCATCACTGGCCGGATTTGGTTGTTACAAATGTTCGCCAAAACCTAACAAAAATTCGGATACGCAGAACATTTGAAAATATTTCGTCGGGCAGCAATCGAAAAAACGTCACATGGACGACGGAACCCATGAATGTATCTCCGTTACGTTAGGTTCGGCTCACACCGGGTTCTTTTTTTAGGAGTTCATTCGAACTCAGTCCCTGAAATACCTATATTGTGAATGAAGACTTCAAAGCAAGAGCAGGGATTTTCTGGGTACGCTAATTACTTCATAGACATCGTTCACTTAGCATCTGGCGTAAAATAACAAAAATAAGCCATTTAAATATTTCACTGGATAGGTATTACTTCAAATACAGTTCGCATCAGCGTAGCTTACCCCTCCGAAGTTAGGTTTTAGTGAGGATCGCGCAGGTGCAAACGCGTAAAAAGTGTTACGTTCCTAGAATATTTTTTTGTTTATACGTATTATATTATAAACAAGTAACAAAGACTACCAGTAACAATAACAATATCAAAAAGTAACACCACAAACACACTTACCACAAAAACATACAAAAAACAAATCAAATAGTAAAAAATAACAAAAATCATTAATTAAAACCAATAACAACGTGTAATACTTTTCGCATCAACAGTCGTATTGCACTGAGCAAGCGGGTCAAACGTATGCATCGAATGCATACGAGCGAGTGAGATGCCATTACACCTGCCATCTTGCGCGAAAACGCGCATGCGCGACCTACCCGCGCATGCGCTGTCCTATGTTTTTTGTCAAATTGACATACTGCGCAATCGGGGAGGTAAGCTTGCATGACGGGAACTGTATGTGTAGATATATGTCACCGGAAAATTGCAGACTCTGTAAGATTGTAATAAATATTTTTTAGATTATGATTTCTCGATAAATTATGAAAAAATCGTTTTGTATACAATAAATCCCACCCTTTTCCAATATGTCCGTGGCTTGTTAAGAAAAAACATTTAACAATTTCACGCGATATCTTACACTTCCGGTTACAAATATATAATCAACCACTGTAAATAAACTAAGCAGTAAATTAATCTGTTGTTGACCTGGGTGCAGCAGGTATACCAATATTTATATGAAGTGTCTACCTATCTAACGGTTTGGTTGGTGTCAGTTTTGGCTTTTGACTGACTGTAAGAACTGTAAACCAAATCTACAAATGACAACCAAGACGTATTTTCCGAGGTGCAGAGAAGTTTCACAGTTTTTAGAAGTCACGAAGCGGCTTGGTCAAGCATTGCTTGAGTCTTGAAGACCAATGCGTCTGTTACTTTAACCATAAATTTCTTGAACCACTAATACCACTATTAATACCAAACCACTGTATTATATTATCGCTTTTTTCCTAAGGGAATCGGAACGTGTCCTAATGTAGCTTTATGTGTATTATTTTTCTTCTTCATTCCTTCCACAATCTTTCCATACACTGCACTAACACGCATTGACGTGAGAGGAGTATGGTAGGCGCCGGATAAACTTGCAAAAAAGTACATTGAACTTTCTCTAATATACCTTCATAGATGTCCGATCAATAAATTATTAACCGTTTTTAGGGTTATGTGCCAAAACGGTAAAAAAGGAACCCTTATGGTGTGACTAAGTCTGTCTGTCTGCCACAGCTGGATATCTCAACAACTACTAATGCTATGAACTTGAAATTTGGAACAGTTTTAGATGATGTTTGTTCAACTATTTTGCAAATAAGAAAACAATAAAAAAATAGATATTTTTCTTGCAACAGCGACTGAAAGGGATTATTAAAAATACGTATTGTACTCGGGCATGTGAGGTATCATATGAAAGAGTGCTGTTTACACATTCTCAAACATTTTTTTTTAGTCCATGCGGGCTTTTTCGCCGCCAAATCCTTCCAAGTATTCTTTTCCCGCGCCACCTCGTACCAGCCCTCACGGTACGCGTCCAGCTCGTCTCGCCACCTCTTTCTGGGCCGGTCTCGGCGGCGCCGTCCATCTCCGGGCACCCATTGTGTGAAGATTTTCGCCCAACGGTCACTTTGCATGCGGCTTACGTGACCCGCCCAATCCCACTTGAGCCTGGCAGCCTTCTATTTATTTACAAAACAAATATTATTTATCATTTAGCTTTATGTCTTTATTTTTGTTTTTGATATTAAGAAAGTCAATAAATATGTGGGTCAGTGACCATTATTGCACATTTATCTGGCGCCAACCATATCATTAATTGGCTAGATTACTTTCAGATCTCTGAGGATGCGGGATGCTACCCTCTTTCAGTTATCTTGACAGGGAGGAGGAACGTATCGCTCGCTTCCGACTTGCTGGGTTAGAAAGATAAGTTCTGTTAACATTCGATTGTTTCTTTTGTTATAGCTAATTAAGGCTGACTGTCCACTGAATCGGAGAGGAGCGGAGTGGAGAGAAATTAACCAATGGAATTATGCGATACTGTAGCGCATCAGGGATGTTTGCTGAAGCTCGCGTTGACTGCTTCTACACTGTAATGCGGAAGCGGTGCGCATCCCTGGTCAGTAGGGTGCGGGGCAGCACCAACAGCATTCTGTTTATGGTAGCAGGAAGGCTAGATTGTGCGTTTGTCAACCACTTTCAGCAGGACACCCTGCTGGGCTGTCACCTTGCAGTTAAGTTTGAAACATCCAGGAGCGAGCACAGTCCGAGCCATGTGTTCCAAGGACGGCGCGGAATCGAACGGTGACATTGTTTTGATACGTAAACATCGTTTCTAGGGTTCCGAAACAAAAACGGAACCCTTATAGGATCACTCGGGTGTCTGTCTGTCACAGCCAGTTTTCTCCGGATCCACTGGACCGATTCTGTTGAAATTTGGTACACATATGGAATTTTATGACCCAAATACGGACGCGTTACGTAAATCATTAAATTTTTAATATGGGGGTCACTTTTGGGGGTCAAATTAGAAAGCATTTTTTTTTTTGAAATATATCGTGTGTCATATCTAATGAAAGGGCTTACTGTGAAGGTTTTAATTGTATTTCTTTCATAATTTTAAAATAAATGGTTTTGAAGTTATTCAAGAAATTAGACGAAAAATGACCATTCCCCCCCTTATCTCCGAAACTACTGAGCCTAAATTAAATAACAAAATGGAGATAATATAAATTTACCTAAAGATTACAGGAAAACCTATTAGAAGTCTGCTGTGTTAAATAACATGTTAAAAATATTAAATTCGTTCGGAACCCTTTGCACGCGAGTCCGACTCGCACTTGGCCAGTTTTTTTATTTGAATAATCACGCCTATAGTTAGTAGACGCAACGTTGGAAGATGGACCGATGACTGATGATAGCCGATGGATGCGAAACGCACAGGACCGGTTGTTGTGGCGACACTTGGGGGAGGCCTATGTCCAGCAGTGGACGTCTTTCGGCTGATATGATGATGATGATGAGGTAGTTTATGTTGGGTACATTAACTGGGCCGCCTTTGTAATACGACACCCTATACACGGTGCCATTTTATGGTAGGTACCGTGTATGGGTTTCAGTTTATAAAAGTCCCTACCACTGTACGCGGACCGCGAATCGCAGCCTTAATTAGCCTTTAATATTTATTTATTTATTAGGATCGTCAACATTGCATACACCGTACTTAGAGCTAATCATCATTACAAAAAAGAAAATATTCTATTGCTGCAACACTTACAGACAACCACAACATTACTATACACTATTGCAGGAAAGGTGTAAACTAAAGATTTTAAAAGGTTAAAAGTATAAGAGTGCAACGTATAATATGATCGCATTAAATAGTATAAATTACAATGTCTGATTGAAAATAGATTGGATTAAATTAAATTAAAAATGTCAGAGATATTGGACAAAACAGAATAATATAGTACACACACAGACAAAGTACATTAAATTAATACACACAGTCAAAGCATCAAGTCAAATAAAAGATCATACTATCAATAACATAAAATAAATAATAATTAGGAATTATAAAAAAATAGACATTAAATTAAGTTAAATGAAATAAGATTAAATAAAAATTAAAAAATATTAATTATTACAAAAAGAGAAAAAAAAACATTACGAAAAGGAGAAAAAAAAAATTGTTAAAACATTCAATTTTGGACAACTTTTTGGGAATGTTATGTCAAGATAGCTTTCTTGAAATTCTATTTCTTATCATGGAGAATGTCGATGGAGCAGACCTTGGCAATAATGTTGTCATATCAGTATAGTATCAACACTTGTTAGTGTTCACTACTAAACTTTTGTTAACTGTTAAGGCACTTGATATATGCATAGTAAGCTAGTCAACGTAGATAGATCAAACAGTTTTTCGCTGCAACCTAACTAAAAAAAAAATACGTAAAAATAAACGACGTTTCGACTCAAAAAATGACTATGAGTGTTTTTAAATAGAGACTGTACTAATTATGTGTGACGTCACTCGCATGTCACGTCATAAGTAGAAGAATAACTTCAAAAGCGGATAGACTTTCCATTATTGCACTGTTTTTTTTACATATCGTACTATTTTAGTAACATTTTTCAAATGAATATTCATTCTTGTTGATATTTAACAGAAATCAAAATATATAAGTTGGTCTCCCAGGCAGGTAACCGCATAGGCTCTGAGTATACCATGCGTTGTAGAAACATATCGACCAATATTAGACGCTGACAAACCGAACAGATGCCGTTTAAAAAAAGATTACTACCAGCTTACAGCCAGCTTCATTTCTCATTAGAAACAGGGGGTAAGTGCAAAAGGCAATAAAAGCAAGCCTACTCGGTAATATACGGGGGACGTCATCTGTCGATCCGTTGGCGGCTGCTCGTAAAATATATACGAAGTAAATATAAGCCTACCGCCCGGAAAAATGGGGGTAACCATATTTTCGCACGAAATTAATACTATACGTAGATTGTTTTACGCTTGAATAACTTTGGTGCTGGCTTTTAATAAAAATACGCTGATATTTTTGAGGTATTTTGTGGTATGTTGTTTTTTTTTCCTTTGTTTGATGATGGGATTGATTTGTTAGTTAGTTACCTGAAAAATATTTATACCAAGCTTTTTCAGGTAATTTTTAGGGTTCCGTACCCAAAGCGGAACCTAATTACTAAGCCTCCGCTGTCCGTCTGTCTGTCTGTAAGCGGGCTGTTTCTCAAGAACCGTAATAGTTAGAAAATTGAAAGTTTCACGGATTGTGTATTTCTATTGCCGCAATACCAACAAATAATAAAAATTAAGGTTTATGGTACTGACGACACGGTTGGCGCAGTGGTTGAGCGATTGACTGCTGCGCTGCGTGTGCGGGTTCGATTCCCGCACGGAACAAATATTTGTATGGCCTACAGATAGTTGTTCCGGGTCTGGCTGTTTGTGTATGTGAGATTATATGTTTGTAAATGCACCCACGACACAGGAGAAATTCCTAGTGTGGGGCAACGTTCAAAAAAAAAAAACCCTTCGTGTGAGAGTCCAACTTGCACTTGGATGGTTTTTTTTATTATTAACTAGCTTTTGCCAGCGGCTTCGCTCACGCTCAAATTCTGCCGTCACGAAAAAGTAGCCTAAAACCATTTCCAGAGGCTCTAGACAAGTGACATTCTTGCAGCGGTAGCGTGGCGAAGGCGATTGTCAAAACGTCAAAAATGTATGGGATTGACAAAAGCTGTCGAAAAGTCACGTAATCAATCCCTTATATTTTGGAATTTCGACAATCGCAGTCGCTAATAAAATTGCATTTTGTCTAGGGCCCCAGGGTACTGTATTGTATAAAATTCATAAAAAAACGGTTCAGTGATTTATGCGTGAAAGCGTTACAAACAAACAAACTTAGTATTATAGTAGTCAGGATTTCATTTTCATGAGAAAACAGTTTCCCAGATCCTGAAAAAAAATATCAACGCATAAAACGCAAGTAATGCGATCGGCTGTTGAAAACTCATTCAAACAATCATGGGTACATAAATCGCATATGAAATTCCCAAAAAAGAAATCTCTTTAACTTACCACAGTAATTTTGTGATCATTTTTGTAACATACATAAGACCGGTCGATGTGGCGACACTTGGGGGAGGCATAGTCCAGCAGAGGAAGCATTTTGACTTACATTATGATGATGATGAGTACGGTCATGTAGGATCACTTTTTCATGTTTGACTTCACTGCACGCAAAATTTACTAACACAACACTTCTAAAAATACAATTTTTTACACGGACGAAAAAATACCAGTAAAAATCTCTATATTTTCTATTTCAGACTTGTCCCATTTTCTTTTCGAACCTAAAACATAAAAGTGGTGTCAGAAAAAGGTATTGGAGCGTCAAAATATTTACTACAGGTACTGTTAGTGACTGGTTTACGATATTTCTTATATTTTACATACATTTACAATTTTTACGACGATTCTAAGGAATGGATCCACTTTGCATATCGGGTCTACCCACACGCGAATTAGTAAAGTGTTCTCTGTAAGGTAAAGTTGGTTGTTAGCTTAAAAATAAGGGGTACTTTTTTAAACTGTAATCTGTATTTTAATAAATAGCAAAAAAGTTTTTCGAATTGTTAGTATAAAAACTTTTTGGATAGTTACGCAATGCTAAACCGGTCGTAGGCGAAATATGGGTGGTATACTAGAGGTACGCGATATCACTTCTACTAATTTTTAGGGTTCCGAACAAAAAACGGAACCCTTATAGGATCACTCGGGTGTCTGTCTGTCTGTCCGTCTGTCACAGCCAGTTTTCTCCGTTTTCACTGGACCGATTCTGTTGAAATTTGATACACACATGGACTTCTATGACCTAAACACAAACCCGTTACGTAAATGAATAAATTTTTAGTATAAGGGTCACTTTTGGGGGTCAAACTAGAAAATTAAAAAAAAAAGTTTTTTGAACAATATCGTATGACATATCAAATCAAAGGGCTTACTGTGAGAATTTTATTTATATTTTTTTCATAATTTTAAAATAAATGGTTTTGAAGTTATTTAAGAAATTAGACTATAAAAATGGAGATAATAGATCTTTACCTATAGATTACAGGAAAACTTATATGAAGTCTATAGTGTTAAAATAACATGTTAAAAAAATAAAACTCGTTCGGAACCCTTTGCACGCAAGTCCGACTCGCACTTGGCCAGTTTTTTATTAAGCAACGTACGCATTTACATCTTAGAAGAGAAGAGATCGCGGAATGCGATAAGGCCGCCAATTGTATATATTTTAGTTTAAGGATTCCTTAATGTATTTTAATTTTGGTATTCCAGAAAGTAAATATAAATAAATAAAACATGTGAAAAAACCTCAATTTCCCTACTTTGGCCGATTTTGCCTACTCGTTGACTTCATCGGTCATCCTTAAGTGGGTGATAGACTAGTACGAGCAAGTACGCGTACTTATGGCTCGACGACCTTTTTCGCTCGTGCGTTACTCTAAGTACGCGTACTTAAAAACAAGCCGTGTAGAGAAAAAGTTCTTCGAGCCATAAGTACGCGTACTTGCTCGTACGCCTATCACCCACGTTACGGCGAGCAATGCTCACTTCTTCGGGCTTGGTAAAATTCCATGACACCGCACTTTTTGTTGACACTGCCGTCAATTTTTTTTTTTACTATATATAGGTATACGTTTGACCACAATCTCACCTGATGGTAAGCGATGATGCGGTCGAAGATGGAGCACGTTTGCCCAGAAGCAACCTATTCACTCTTGTCTTAAAGACTCCCAGGTTCTAGCTATCTGGAAACACAGACTCTGGCAGGGAATTCCACTCCTTAGCTGTACGCACTATGAATGTGTTCCCAAAATTATGAGGTAAAATGTCACTGTGTACACTTAGGTGGATTGAGCATGAAGTGAACCGGTGTATGGATTGCCCATGTTCACTTCACCTAAGTTTACCCGTCGAGATTTTTACAAAATAGCACTAGGTACTGACGTCAGTAGTTTTTTTTAAGGATGGGAAATCATCAAATGACTTCTCCCGCTCTGGGTGAAGCAGAAGGGAGTGTCAGACTCTTACTGACTAAAACCCATCCGTGTTCCTCCTAATGCCCTTTGCGTTCCAGGGCCGCGGTGACTCTTTCAAACAAATTCATCGGCAATGATAGGCTCGTCGCGACGTAGCTCCAAAGATTTGAGCATTGACGACGAGTTGCTAGCCTGTCGGTTTTCTACCAGTTGCATTTTGGGGAATGTGCGACGGAATTGCATAATTTAATTCCGCCAAGCCCGTTCCATCATCGGAACACAAGACGAACGGCGATGCGCCACCGGTACATAGTGGACATCCCACGCACGCGCACAAAACGTTTTGGGAACACATTCATAGTGCCTACAGCTAAGGAGTGAAATTCCCTGCTGGAGTCTGTGTTTCCTGATAGCCACAACCTGGGAGTCTTTAAGTCAAGAGTGAACAGGTTACTTCTAGGCAAGCGTGCTGCATCTTCGACCACATCATCACTTACCATCAGGTGAGATAGTGTTCAAACCTGTGCCTATCAACAGTAAAAAAAAATCGCAACCCCGGACGTCAAGAGTATCGTCATTTTTCAGGACCCATAACTTTCACATCATAAAGACACATTCATTTACATTATTAGAAGTGTAAGATCATAACAGCCAGAAACTTCGCCGACGCAAACAAATGTTTGTTGCATAAATATTAATGTGTATATTTGTTTTATTAATAACATTTTCCTTATCTGTTTGATGATCATAATTAATTACAGAGACAAATAGTGCAGCCAGCAATATAACTGTGTTCCCGGAACAAATATTCGTATTATTTATTTTTTGAAGTGGGGTTTGTGGAATGGAATACCCTTTTATTACAGGCGTTGTTGTAAAATTGAAAAGCTCGTGGCTTAATAATAGCAGCTAGGGTCGAGTTTTAAGGTTAAGCAACGCTTGCCGAGGCCGGTTTTTGGATCGGTGACCATCTTAACATATCGAGTATCCTCCGTGCCTCGGAAAGCACGTGAGGCCGTTGGTCCCGGCTGTCATTTTGTAGATCTTTGGTAGATGCTACGGACTGTCAGAAGCCATAAACACTGACACCAGTCTTGCCAAGAAGGACCGGGTTACCCAGTTACTGGGTTGTGGTATTCAGATAGGCAGCCGCTCCACGTAAAATACTGGTAATCAGCTGAATCTGGTTTGAATGGAAGCAGATGATGGTGTTGTAAAATATGACTATGGGATTGGGTTGAGAGAATGGGTGATAGCATTGTGCCCTTGTTTTCTAATCTAAACAAAAGAAGGAGTTAAAATTGTTTGTTGGTTTGCTGAACGTAATCTATGAAAGTACTAATCCAATTAAGAAAAAATTGTCAGTGGAAGAAACTGATAGAATACTGCTTATAGCCAGCTTTTATTGAGGAAAATGTCCGTTGCCTGTGGTAAAGATCACGGTGTAGGTAGTGAAGATGCAGGAAAAGTTCGTAGGTACCAATATACTGTTTTGTTCGAAAGAGTCACCGTGGTCCTGGAACGCAAAGGGCATTAGGAGGAACACGAATGGGTGTTAGTCAGTAAGAGTCTGACACTCCGTTCTGCTCTGCCTAGAGCAGGAGGAGTCATTTGATGAATTCCTATCCTTAAAAACAAAAAAATGGTATCAATATACTGTGAAGTGATGTGCATAAAATCCCACCCTTTAAAGGGGATCCTATGGACTTTACTGAGTGTTTTTGGCGCGATTCAACGGGTAGTAAGTTAACACATTCAATGAGCAAAAGAATCCTGGCCGTTCGCGTTTAGTGCGAAGTCTATGATCAGTTATGATGCGTATGCGGCACAGAGAGTAAAGTCCCGTAAACCTCCATGAAAAGGGAGGATCCTCCGACCAGGCAGTTGATGTGGCTGGCGGGCAACTGCCCGATATTTGATATTCGGACTATTGTAACAGTTCAAATCGCGCGTTAGACTCTGATACCGCGATGCAGGATTTTATCGTAGTAGTTCGCTGCTTGTTGGATAGATGGCGTCGCGGTTCTTTTTGTTGCGATGTAGATTTTGCTACGATGGTTTCTCTTGAAGATATGTGTCCGGTTTTTAGTAGCTATAAGTTCGTTCTATCACATGGAGCATATGTAAACATTTCTGGCGATAACTGTGTATTATACTTCTCTACATACCCTTTCAAGGATTATAGGCGCGATATTAGTAAACAAAACCGCTATAATTGAAAACTTACCGCTGCGATTGAACTAAACTAAAGTAATACGAGTAGAAACTTCATGAAACTGCTACGTCGTGGTTAAAGTTGAAGTTAACTTACACTTACGTAAGCAGTAAGGGTGCAGTTCCATTGCTTTTGTTTTTGCGACATTGTAGATTTTATTTTTATTATGGTTCCGTACCCAAAGCTCCGCTATCCGTCCGTCCGTCTGTCTGGCAACGGTCTGTATCTCAAAAACCGTAACAGTTGAGATTTTCAAAGTGTGTACTTATCTCTATTGCCGTTATACAAACTAATAATAACAGTTAAATTAAGTTCAAAAATTAAGGTGGCTCCTATAAACGTGGTTTTACATTTATGGTGCAGAACTCGTTGTGTGAGAGTCGTAACTCGCAATTGGCCAGTTCTTTTTTTTTAAATGAATTTTTCGAAAGACACATTGGATTATTGGATTCAACGTGTAACAGAACAAACGCAATACCACTTAAGGGGTCATTGTGCTCATCATTATGGACAACTTTTACTACCTACGGGACCAACAGTGAAATCGCGGAAAAAAAATCGACTGCCCTCACATTTATGTGCACGTAACTCGACAAAATGTATTGAACAGCTGATTTTTTTTCGCGATTTCGAGGTTGGTCTTATAGTAAAAGTTGGATATAATTATGGGTATAATAACCCTTTAAGAGGTATTGCGTTTATTCTGTTATACGTGGTATATACCAGCTGTGAGAGACGGACAGACTTTGTCACACCATAAGGGTTCCTTTTTACCATTTTGGTAAAGAACTCAAATAACCAAGTGCCAATTCTAACGGATGCGTACTTGCGTACTCCGAGCACATCTTACGCGACAGTGGAATGGCGCCTTTATGCGTGCTGTTCAGATCAAAAGGTTCTCAGCATTGACTGAAGCTATATAAAAAGAAAACTTGTTTGAATTGACTTGATTTATTTACTGTAGAAGTTAAATAACCTAGGTAGCAAGTTACCACTCAGTTGCAGGTTTAAAACCTGGCAGGTGCAAATGTGACTCTTTCAATTTTGTTAACCCCTTTAAGTGTATCTTGAAACAGATTAATGGTGAAGAAAAATAATCTTGAGAAAAATATAACTTTTTGGAAGTAATCGAGCTCGATTAGTGAGTATTAAACCATGTCAGAGGCCCTTGAGGCGGTTTAGAAACTCTGACACTAGGGGTGTGCGGGGTCGTTAGACCTTACTGCCCACACGATAAGAAGAAGAAGTGACTGCTCAATCCTTCCCCGAGTGAGAGGAGAGATTTGCTGCAGATCTGTCTTTGCAGTTCAACGACTGTACTGGTTTGGGTGAGAGGAACATGGGTAAGGGTAGAATATGACTTAGAATGATCATCAGGTTCTTTTTGTGACGGTAAAAAAAGCTTCGTTGGTCCCAATGTTACAATTGCGACTGCTGAGAGGTTCGAGGTTCGATTCCCAGGTCGGGCAAAAGCGTTATTGGCTTTTCCACTAGGGATTTCTTTGTGACCACTTTTTTGGAAGTCGACGTTGGGTTGCGTTTTGTCTCCCGGCCTGCAGCAGGCGCACCTGGCATCAGAGGAGGCATACGCTGCCCTTTCCCGGCCACTAGGCCCAGGCGCGGTGGACTTGGGGATGTTTGTCGCCCACCATTCATCCGGATTAAAGGTGGCGGCGCGTGGTGTTCCCGTGCACCCCTCTTTGACGTCGCGGGGGGAGTCAAACACACTCCCTCCGCTGACCCGAGGTGGCCCGAGGGGCGGGCTCCAATCGGGGATTACGGAAGTCGCGTAAGTTCCCGCGATCCCTGGCATAGGTGCGAGATGGAACATCGGGGCATTAAGAGTCTGACAGACCCCTCTGCCCGCCCCAGGGCGGAGGACATCCATGAGGATATATATCGCACGTTTAAAAAAAATGGGATGCGTTGGTGTGTGCAAACGGCCGGGCGCCGTGCCTCGGAAAGTGTTAAGCTGTTGGTCCTGACCATATCACTCCCCGGTCATATCTGATTGCCGTCCCATTGGACAATGAAAATGATGGAAGCTGGAGTGGATCTTTTTTTGCGCATACACTTGTCCATTATAATATCTCCAGCGCCGTTGACTAATCTCCGATGAAATTGGCCGCGATGGCCAAAATTGGTCAGGAAGACTATTTTAGTGCGTTGTTGTGGTATAATCCTAAAATATACTCATCATCTTCTAGCCCTTATCCCATGTTACTTGGGGTCGGCGCATTACGTTTTTTTCTTTCATTCTGTGCTATCAGCCGTCATGCTATCACTAACTCCCTTTTCTTTCATATCGCTCCTCACACAATCCATCCATCTTTTCTTTGGCCTTCCTCTCCCGCTCCATCCATCCACATTTATATTCATATCTCTTTTAGTTACATACGTTTCATTCCTCCTCTTCACATGACCATACCAAGACAAGCGGTTCCCTTTTAACTTTTCCGTCGCTGACGCCACTTTTGAACTACCTTGTACTCATTTCTCACTTTATTCATTCATCCAATCCTTAAATATACTAAAATCTGGAAATCATTAGCGTATTAAATTAGGCCAGAGCCTAAATCATCGCCTGTCATAAAAATTGTTCACTAGTTAACACATCCCAATAAATTGTCCAAAACTTGGCGCCAAGCCACAACATACCGAATTTAGTCAATAGTTCACGAATCAAATGTTTGCCAAATATGCTTTCAATTAATGTTTTGGCAGTAATTCTAAACTATCGTTCTAGGGGACGCCAAATGCGATCCGACGGGGAATTTAGTATGTAACTGAACATTACAGTGACGTAGTTGGATGTAAAGCCTGCCAGACTATCTATCTTTCGGGGTTTGGTTTCCGCACTTAGTACAGAGCGTCAATTCTACTATTTTTAACCGATTTCAAAAAAAGGAGAAGGTTCTCAATTCGATTGTATTTTTTTATATAGTCGACAGTATGAGGTAACAACCTCACACTGTCGACTATCTGTTCTGCAAGCAATGTGCCCTTCCCATTGCTACTTAAGCTTCGCGATTCTTTGTGCACCACCATAATTATGAATTTTATTTTCACTTTACTACCATCTTCAATACCTTTTTTAAATATTTCGTAAAAAAATAGATTAAAAAAAAATACATTTACAAATATAAAAAAAAATATCCCAGCGGTATCGGGAACAGGGGCCAAGCTACCGGCGGTCAGGGCTCCAGAAACAGGAACCTACTAACAATGCGAGTCTTGTTAAAGTAGGTACCGCTTTCTGAAACAAACCCTTGATCCAGCTGCCTAACGAGAGCCTCCCGAGGTTTTGATCGAGGCTCGTGGCTATCAAGCCAGTAACTGACACGAACTTTAACATTATTAAAGTGTCAAAAATTGTGAAAACCACGTTTTGCCTATTACTTATAACCACTAATTACTGCTTTAAAAAAAGTATTTTAAAGTGGTTTGGTTACAATTTTCTACACATTTCAACGTGTCTCTATGTAGAATAGTTTTAACAGCGTCCACAGCTCAGGTTTACGTTTATAGACAAAGTTAGAAGCGCTTTATGTAGAGTCTAATGTAGAGTCGTTTGAAACTGTAGAGTCAGTTTTATATGCTATACAGAGATGGCTTTGGATAATTGCAAGTGCAATTAGGAAGAGATTCCGAAATTAAAATTAAACTTTGGCATTTACGTCTGAGAGTCTTAGTCGGCTTCTTCGAATGAGCTCCTTTGGGTAAGTACTACCATTCCTATTTGCTATGGGAAGGCTAGGTCCAGCAGTGGACAAATTTCGGCTGAAATAATGACGTTGAAGCAGGGGGGCTACTCTCTAACGAAATCCGTAGTTTCGGGCTTAGTTGCGGGCGGGCATTTTCTACTTCGTATCACCTAACCACTGAGAACTAATGATAACACGATTTGACAGTTACTGTGAAATCGTGTTGTCATTCATTCTCAGTTCGGGTTCGGGACTAATCGTAAGTCTGTAGGTGATACGGAGTAGAATACGCCCGCCCGCAACTAAGCCCGAAACTACGGATTTCGTTAGAGAGTAGCCCCCCAGGGCTGTTTTCTCCAACCACAGATTTTGACTAAGGTGTAGAGTTAGGGCGTGTAGAGTTAGAAGCTTGGCTCTACATGACAACTTATTGACAGTGCGAGCCATGTGGTCTCGTCTTGGCAACATTTCACGTGAAAATTCATTATCAAATGGCGGTACCATTTTAATAATATTACAAAGGCGGACCACTTAATGTACACGACATAAAGTACCTCCAGGCGCGATTATTATTTATAATTCATTAAAATAATAGGTATAATAAAAACGAATAATGCATTAGAGTTAGAAACATCCTGTTTATAATGTTTACATAACAAGACAATGTGGATTGTTCTATTCCGCACCGTCCTTGTAAGACAAGGCTCGGACTGCGCTCGTTACAGGAAGTTTCAGACTACGTTATGCGTCATGATAATGAATAATATTTGTTTTTAAGGTTCCGAACAAAAAACGGAACCCTTATAGGATCACTCGGGTGTCTGTCTGTCTGTCCGTCTGTCACAGCCAGTTTTCTCCGTATCCACTGGACCGATTCTGTTGAAATTTGGTACACATATGGCCTTCTGTGACCCAAACACGGACGCGTTACGTAAATTATTAAATTTTTAGTATGGAAATTTTCATTTGATATGTCACACGATATTGTACATATCGTGTGACATATCAAATGAAAGGGCTTTTTATGAGGGTTTTAATTATATATTTTTTTTTTAATTTTAAAACAAATGGTTTTGAAGTTATTCAAGAAATTAGACGATAAATTACCATTCCCCGGGGAATTATCTCCGAAACTACATTACATTACAGGAAAACCTATAAGAAGTCTATAGTGTTAAAATAACGTGTTAAAAAAATAAAATTCGTTCGGAACCCTTTGCACGCGAGTCCGACTCGCACTTGGCCAGTTTTTTTCAATGATTCAAATGTTCATAAACATATTTTTTTTTAAATTTAATGTGTAGTAATCATTGCATAGACGAAGTGGGCTGCGTTTGTTAGAAGACTAAAATGCCATCGCGTATATGTAGTTTGGAAAAGGCTAGTCAGATGATGGCTGTTTACTATGAAATATGTTTTACGTATGAAATACCTAACTGAACATTTCAGTACTTCAAAGAAATTGGCGAAACACAAATCTTGAAATACCACCCGGATATACTTTTCCTGAGTCCTTTGAATGTCATTTCCGTTGCGCCGGAAGCGGAAATATGACTTCTATTCTCAAATAACTGAGTTTGCGCTGAAGGTTTGACTGTTTCCTGTGTCATTGCTGCGAAGATTCAGCTAAAATATATTTCGGGGAAGAGCTATTGGAAAAACCGGGCAAGTACGACTCGGACTTATTATTTTTAGGGTTTCGAACAAAAAACGGAACCCTTATAGGATCACTAAGGTGTCTGTCTGTCAGTCCGTCTGTCACAGCCAGTTTTCTCCGGATCCACTGAACCGATTCTGTTGAAATTTGGTACACATATGGACTTTTGTGACTCAAACACGGACGCGTTACGTAAATCATTCTTACGTTAATCATTACGTTAATCATCATGACGCAGTCGAAGTTGCGCGGGTCAGCTAGTAAAGATATAAAGCTGTCCTGAATCGACTTCTATCGTGATCCTTTACGTTCTCTAGTAATGAAAAATGGTTCATAATTTATTGTTCGGGTGTTTGTTAGGGATATTAGGGAAAGATCAACGTACTTTATAAAATAACTAGCTGACCCGCGCAACTTTGTCTGCGTCACAATTTTCATTACTGCTCCGCTCCTATTGGTCTTAGCGTGATGATATATAGCCTATAGCCTTCCTCGATAAATGGGCTATCTGACACTGAAAGAATTTTTCCAATCGGTTCCTGAGATTAGCGCGTTCAAGCAAACAAATAAACAAACAAACTCTTCAGCTTTATCTATTACTAGCTGACCCGCGCAACTTTGTCTGCGTCACAATTTTCATTACTGCTCCGCTCCTTTTGATCTTAGCGTGATTATACGAGTATATAGCCTATAGCCTTCCTTGGGCTATCTAACACTGAAAGAATTTTTAAAATCGGACCAGTAGTTCCTGAGATTAGCGCGTTCAAGCAAACAAACTCGTCAGCTTTATATATTAGTATAGATGTCATGTAAAGGCTAGACATGACATCCGGGCAATCTAGAAACATCTGCGTCATTTAAAAATAATTATATACCTGTGAAGAACATTCTCAAAAATGCGGGTACTTCCGAGGCAGAATTTCGTTATCTTCCCTCTTTTTCCCCTAAAATCTGTTCGTTTTTTGTGCGAACAAGAGTATTCTTTATTCGTAATGTTCTCTTAAGTATTTATTATAAAATATAGGGAGGGAGTGAGCCGCTTGACATTATAAACCTATAAACCGTAACACTTGGCCCGGTTTACAACTTTCTTAGTGTGGGCCAAGTTGTGAGAGGAAACTTAGGCTAAAAACGATTTTAAAGTGTTAAATAGATGTGAGTATTCTGTAAGAGAGGTCTGGGCACTCGATATTACGTGACATGCACGTCTTTATTCGCCAAAGAAAAACAGGCAATTTGTATTGAACGCAAAGGAGGCAAAGAGAGGGAGATATTTCATTTTCTAAAGAAAATTGCTCTTCTACCCCTCTAAAGTCTTTTTAGAAAACTAACGTTAAGAGTGCCTGTCCATTACAGTGAAGCGAGGCAGCCGAGCGGAGAAACGGAGAAATTTTAACCAATGAGATTTTATGCGATTGCATAAAAACTCCGCACCACGTGAGTCACTGACATTTCGACTGACATGATTGGTTGCTCTGCTCAGCACCTCGCTCTGATTTAATGGACAGGCAGTCATAAGGATAATTTAATCAATGGAATTGTATAAAATCTTTCAATTCAATTAGTTAATATTTCTCCGCTCCTCCCCTCTTCGCTCTAGTGGACAGCTTCAGCAGTCAGCCTTAGACCTAGGTAACTTGCGTGTGCGTACCAAGTTTTATTAAAATAGACTCATTAAAATCCAAGAAAATGCATTCTAAAGTTTGTATGAAACACCGCAGCAGTAAGGAAATGTTTTTTAAATTACAAATCATATTAAATTATTTGTCCTATTGAATTGTTAAGTTTATGTGACCACAAAATCTACTAGTATAGTGCTTTACGTGTTGCAAGAAAGATCTTAGATCAAAATGATAAGTACAGTGGCCCTTTTTCAGGTATTAGGTTTATTCCGTTACACGTCGTATAAAAATCATGCATCGAATCAACCGTAGATAATGTTTATCTATATAAGATATAGTTTAAAATAAACACTTAAAATAAAAGTAGACTACTTTAAAGTTTTACTAATCTAAAATGAATATAACGTTGACCTCTCATCACTTGTGCCACACCACAAACGTGCAAAAGCAGTCCAGATTATGTTCAAGATCGCTACTACTTAGGAAAAATAGTGGTTTTGTCACAAAAATAACCTGTTTATTCATTCATTCGGAGACTTACTGCTCGAGTTTTGGGAGAAATGGTCTCCGTTGTGGCTGTGGCCTGAATGCGGTAAACTTCGCTTAAGAAATACTGAGATATTTTGTCGCATCGCTTCGAGTGTAACGTCGTATTTATTATTGTAAGTTGGTACTCTACATGATTTTATTTTTGGAAGGTTGGACACGGAAGTTACTGCTGTTTTTGAAGATTTGCTCAGCTATGGGACAGCTTGGGTAGTTTAAAGTTTTTTTGAGAATAGGTGTTTGTGTAACTAGTTTAGGGACTTTTAGCCCTTTTTTATGTTTGAAGATTTGCTGTGTTCCAGACTTCCAGTATACAACGTGCAAGAGAATCTATGGTATGACCGGCAGACTATGTTCTTCCTATCATACTTCCTACTAATATTATAAATGCGAAAGTTTGTGAGTATGGATGTATGGATGGATGGTTGTTACTCTTTCACGTCAGAACGCCTGAAAAGATCTTCATGGAATTTGGCACTGAGGTAGATTATAGTCTGGAATAACAAAAAAAAACATCTTTTTTAATATTTATTATTATTTATTTATTTTTTTATCATCTTAAGACATTGTGAGCATACATTATATTTTTTTATTTGTTTGTCTTTTTAATAACACAGGCTACTTTTTATCCCGGGAGTATGTTCCCTAGGGATCACGCCAGCGAAGCCGCTGGCAGAAGCTAGTATCTTCATATACAACGTGTACAAAATACCTGAAAAGGGGTGATTGTGCTTCTCATTATAAACAATTGTTATTCAATTTTATATTTCATTTGATTTATATTTTTAAATGTATGCTTTTAATGGTATTTAAAATATTCTAATGATAGTGTACTTTATTGAGTTTGAATTTTAATTTTAATTTAATTGTTTTTAAATTATATTATTATTGAATTTGTATTTGTATTTTTTTTAATGTTGTGTGATTTTACTGGTTCCTTAGGGAACATACTCCCGGGATAAAAAGTAGCCTATGTGTTATTAAAAAAGAAAAACAAATAAAAAAAATAATGTATGCTCACAATGTCTTAAGATGATAATAAATATTTTTGTATTTTTTTTTGTTATTACAGACTAATCTACCTCTGTGTCAAATTTCATGAAGATCCTTTCAGGCGTTCTGACGTGAAAGAGTGACATACATCCATCCATACATCCATCCTCGCAAACTTTCGCATTTATAATATTAGTAGGACGTAGGATAGCATGGACATTATAGTGTGCCGGTGATACCAAAGTCAAAGTCAAAACGTTTATTTCAATTAGGCCATTAACTTTTGAACGTCATTCACATTTCAAATAATATAAAATACTAAAGTGATTCTACTGTCCCTTCGGAAATGTAGATTCTTATGGAGAAGAACGGACAAGAAACTCCATAATTACTCTTTTCAAATAACCACAATACCACAGGCACTCCAGACTTTTAAAATTTTCTTTTAGGTACACATTGCTTTCAGATACTGTTTTACGAAAAAATAAAATAAAATGATGGCGAGAATTAATTCAACGTTTTTACTTTTTACCATTTAATTCGTGTTATGTGCCTTTAAGTTTGTTCTAAGTAGATAAATATATTAACTTATTTTCTTATTCCGGTAATACTTACGTCTTCGAGAGTTAATTTTCGAGTTTCATGCAAAAAAAGCTTCTTTCAAAAGTAACTGAATAATAATAATACGAAGCCTTAAACCTTTGCTGTGTGTAAGGGAAAGAAAGAAAGCTGTAAATAACTTTATTTGTCCTCTTAAATCGTAGTCCAAATCTCGGTGAGACCAATTTGTAATAGAGACGGTGCAGGTTAAGCTGGGTTGCGCCAAAAACTGCATTTAGTATGCCTTACAGCTTGCGTTTGTGCTCTGAGCGTGACTGGTGATCCCCAGGCCAAGTCAAAAGCGGCAAGCGATTATTGTTTTTGAAAGATAGATGGTAAAAATACACCAACCCCAAAAAATAGACTGCCCCATACATTTATGCGCGCGTAACTCGACAAAATGTACTAAACAGCAGATTTTTATTCGCGATTTCAGGGTTAGTACCATTGTAAAAGTTGTTCATAATGATGAGTAGAATTACCCCTTAAGAGGTATTGCGTTTATTCTGTTACACGTTTATTTATTTATATATACTTCATTGTACACCAAAATCAGAATACATTAGGAAATCTTAAACTAAAAAATATACAAATGGCGGCCTTATCGCATTCCGCGATCTCTTCCAGGCAACCTGGAATGGATAGGGATAGCCTGGACACGAAATGGGGCTGCACTTGGTGCAAATATAAAGTTAATAATTTTTTTTTATAAAAATCAATACAATATACTAAAATAGATACACAAATACATACATATTAAATATGCATATTAAAAAGAAAATAAGCCCTTTCATTTGAAATATTGAACAGTGAACGGACAGACAGACAGCCAGGTGATCCTGCAAGGGTCCCGTTTTTAATTCGAACCCTACCTCACCCTCAACAAGAGTATTTATGCCATTGTCGTACAATTCAACCCAAAAATCACTACCGCCTATGACTTAGACAAAGGTCGTGCACTGTGCAGCTTTTCCCTCGCAAATCGTGAAAAATAAAAAATGGCGTCGCTCGACCCGCTCAAAAACACGTGATGGCGAACAGCCTCTGAAAACTAGCAGACCTTGTTCGAAAGAAATGTTTTTACATGCACTTGCTTTTGAATAATGGAGTTTCGAGTTTGTGAATATTCGAAGACCAACTTACATAAAAGAGCAGTTTAATAATCACCAATATAATAACTCTTCCGTTACTGAGTGACTGACAGAAAACACACGTGCGAAGAAATTCTCCTCTATGAGGTGTCAATTTCAATTTAGCGCCTACTTTCAACTGACTTTGCAAAACACGTAACTCGAATATCTCACTAAATTCATTCAGTCGCTCAATTTCGTTTCTGATATCTGTATAAATACCTATTTTTAAGGATGTATAACACTCAGGTAGGCGTAGAAATAATAAGAATCGGAATAACGCAATCACTTATATTTCCTTGATTTTACAAATAGTAATGAAACTCATGCAAAGGCGCAACTCGCTTATATAATGGCTGGCTGGCTGGCTGGCTGGCTTGGCGGCAACTATCACAACCTCTTATCCATCCCAGGCCCATCTTAGACCATCTTAGGCCTCGTGGTAGGATGTGACGTCATAGCGATGGCGATTGGCTCGCTTGCTGTCACTACAGTGGCGACATCTTTTGGCAGGCGTTACAGATGGGAAATCATCAAATGACTCCTCCCACCCTGAGTGAAGCAGAAGGGAGTGTCTGACTCTTACTGATTAAAACCCATCCGTGTTCCTCCTAATGCCCTTCGCGTTCCTGGGCCGCGGTGAATCTTTCGAACAAATTCCGTAACCCTGGCAGGCACTGGCCCTAGCGGACCCCGTGTAAACAGTGAACTTAAAGCGTAACAAAGGTTAATCTAAAACGCCAGCCACGGAGCTAGTTCGCACCAAATTTTAATTACTTTCGATTCAAATCTATTGGCCAGTACCACACTTGTACGATCTGCTAGCTGATAGCCTGGCCCATTTCCGGGCCGTGATCGATCGCCCATAATTACGTGGGCCACAATCTAGGTAGGAAACTATTAATCAGTCACATGTACTGGTCTGGAATGGACTGGATTTATTGTATGTAATGAGGCCTGTAGAAGATTGGCGTTGTTATGATTGCTGTTGCAGTACTAGTTTCTAGTAAGGAGACTCCACACGGGTTTGTGGGATCGTCAGACCTTACTAGGGTTAGTGACAGAGTTTTTAAACCGCCTCAATGGCCTCTGACATGGTTTATTTGACGACCGCCATTTGGCGGCCGGGACCACCGGCTTTTACGTGCCTTCCGAAGCACGTAATCATCTTTTTATCAGACAATCAGGTGATTCAAGCCTGCAATGTCCTAGCCAAACTGGAATCAACTATACAAAGTACGTTTCCCGTGGGAATCGAACCCACGACTACCGGGTCACAAGGCAAACGCCTAAACCACTCGACCACGGGGGCAGTTACAGTCGTGATACTTATGCGTCTTCAGCCGGTTGATTCAGCCGGTCGATTCTGTAACCATTTCAAAGTGAAGGCTTGGGTGAAGTGATCAAGAATTGAGCTGTCATTCCATCTTGATTACTTGGTTTCAATCAATCAATCAATCAATAGTCTTTATTTGTAAACATAGGTTACAATAGTGTGTAAGATGTTACAATCGATATTTTATAGTTTCTCTATATTTTGCTATTTGGCGTACAAATATATTAACATTTTTATGGCTGACAGCTCACTTCGTGTATACTTCACCAAAGCCTTCATTTTTACAGAATCGCACTGCTGATAGCTACAACGTTGGGGTATTTAAGTCAAGACTGAATATGAATGGATCTTTAGAGATATCGTCATCTTAATTGCACGCGCCGGTATCGCGTGAGACCACCCAGTAGTAGCGCCACAGTTGGGTGGATTCGCGCAAAATGGCCGCCACAGTTCACAGTTGCAAAATAGTTGAGCAAATGTCATCTAAAACTATTCCAAATTTCAAGTTGATAGCGTTAGTAGTTCTTGAGATATCCAGCTGTGACAGACGGACAGACAGACTGAGTCGCAACGTAAGGGTTTCTTTTTACCGTTTTGGTACGGAATCCTAAAAACTGTTGATCTTGCGTCTCTCCCCGGTCTTGGGTGTGTGAGTTGCATTTTTGTCTACAAGACATTATCAGACCCTCAGGTGGTCAATAACGGAGTGGCACGGTTTGTTTTACATACAAAAAGAATCTCAGTTATTCCTATCCGTTAAAGAATTTCACTCTTCACCTTCAGAATCCATCATTCTCACGATAATTAAATAGCAACCGTTCGGAAACATTCCCTATACAAAAATATATATATAGCAATTTTTTTTTTTTTTTTACTATGTATAGGCATACGTTTGACCACAATCTCACCTGATGGTAAGCGATGATACGGTCGAAGATGGAGCACGTTGGCCTAGAAGCAACCTATTCACTCTTGTCTTAAAGACTCCCAGGTTGTAGCTATCTGGGAACACAGACTCTGGCAGGGAATTCCACTCCTAACGAAGTCCACGAAGTAATAGCTCTACATACATTAAAAATCTTCCAGCTCAAAATTCTAACTTTCAGTCACAAGGACAAGCCTGGGAAATCAACAAATGACACCTCTCGCTCTCGGCGGAGCAGAAGGGAGTGTCAGACTCTTATTGACTAAAAACCCATCCTTATACCCTTTGCATTCCAGGGCCGCGGTGACTCTTTCGATCAAATCCGCAACCATGGACCAGGGCCCCAAGTCTGCTATTACAATGGTGTCAGAATGGTCTATCATTGATTTCAATTGATATAAAAGCGTCATTATGACTTTCCAGTGGTCAACCACTGACACTCCATTGAAAGAAATGGCATAGACTCTTGTCAAAATCAACCATTATGAAATCAATGATAGACCATTCTGGCACTATTGTAATAGCAGACTTGGGGCCCAGGGCCGTGACCCAAAAAAAACACTAAACCCCTCGTTCCACTAACATCAGGCGGCTAGAAGCTACATTATGCTATGCTATTTACTATTCCGTGCGACGATAGCCACCGCGAGACGTGGTCGGAGACTTTAAGTACTAAAATAAATAAAAATGTGGCGACATGAGTGGTTAGGGTGTCTAAGAAATATGGGTTGGGTCTATCCTTTTTTCGCATTAGTGGAAGCAGGAAAAAAGTGGGTAAAGTGCCTACTGGTATCGAAAAATTGTGTGTTATTTATTCTTTATATGGAGTTATTACCCACGACGGTACAGAGACGGTATAAAAGCGTTTGGGGTAAGTGGATGTTTGTTTGTTTGTGCAAACCAATGTTGCCATTTATCTGCAAAACTGCTAGTCTGATTTTGATGCGATTTTCAGTGTGGGTTCGGGTTTGATTGGTGCATGTTTTTAGATAAGTGTTATGGTGACAACTCATCAGGGGGCGCTGCAGTAAACATTTGCTTGTGCAAAACCAAAACTACTAGTCCGATTTTGATGCGGTTTTCAGTAATGTAAATAAACGATATCGATATGTAGTACAATGTACATAATACCTATGATCTCTAAAAAGTTTCAAATAAAAAGCATAATTAAAAAAATTTAAAAACGTAATTGAAAAAGGATAAAATAATTTAAAAACCCCCGACTTAAAGATTTTTTATCCGTCGGGGGCTGCCATCACTATTTTAAATGTCATCATAAGTTAAAATAAGTATAGCAATAAAATAATATCATGCCGCATGGTTTTGGCCGATGCCGTATGGTGCCGTAAAAGAATAATACCATCCCATCACTTCCCGTAGGTGTCGTAAGAGGCGACTAAGGGACTTGCCAGAGAATGGGCAGCAGCGTTCTCTGTAAAACTCAACACCATACACTGCGATCGCCAACCCGCCCGATTATGGCAAACCCCTCCTTTGGGCCTATGTCCAGCAGTGGACGTCTTTCGGCTGTTATGATGAATAAAATATCTCCAATTAAGTATTCACGTTACTATGAAACTGAAAAAAAAACTAGTTCATTTAATGGCAGCCCCGGTTTTAGTTTCATATTATTATAGCAAGCCTCTTCGATAATGTGCCTTAAACAATAAACTTAACATTCCAAACTTATTTAATGTAACAGTTATTTTCACGTTGGCGTCGGTTTTCAATCTATATGGTTACAGACCCTAAAACGCAACCCTAATAGGATCACTCGGGTGTGTCTGTCTGTCAGTCCGTCTGTCACAGCCGGTTTTCTTCGGATCTACTGGACCGATTCTGTTGAAATTTGGTATTCATATGGACTTCTGTGACCCAAACATGGACACGTTATGTAAATAAATAGTTTTTAGTATGGGGTCACTTTTGGGGGTTCTTTTATAATGCGCACAGCAAAGGAGTGGAACTCTGCCTGCGTCTGTGTTTCCAAATGCTTACAACCCTGATTTCTTCAAAGTTAGAGTGAATAGGCTCCTTCTGGGTAAGCTCGCTCCATCGTAGAATTTGTCTCTGTCATCTCTGACCTAGACTAGAGGCAAGAGCAAACCCATCACAAATAAAAAATATAATAAAAGTTTTTCAAACTGTATCTTGTGACTTATCAAATGAAAGGGCTTATTGTGAGGATTTTGATTTTATTTTTTGAACAATTTTAAAATCACCAGTTTTGAAGTTATTCTTGAAATGATACCAAAAATGACTATTCCTTCCTTATCTCCGAAACTACTAAGCCTATTTTTTTTAAATCAATGCAGATAATAGTTCTATACCTAAAAATTACAGAAAAACTTATAAGAAGTCTGTAGTGTTAAAAAAAATGTAAAAAAATGAAATTGATTCGGAACCGTTTGCACGCGAGTCCGACTCACACTTGGCCAGTTTTTTTTTGTCTGGATAAAACTGTACTCCTTGGCAAGACCAGCAAGGTGACAAGATGTCTGAATTCTGACTGTCAAAAAAAACAAATTACTACCAGGAGCTCGGAGAAGTTTCAGTATACAATTCATGGTCCCAATCGTTGCTTAGCCTTTAAAATGATCTATAATAAAAAAGAATAAGTATGCTCAAAATCAACAAGTCAAAGCCATGTTATGCAATCATCTAAAACAAAAGCGTTTTCAGAAATATACTACAGACCTTGACAAAAAAACGCCACAGTAGCAAGAGTCTTCAAAATTCTAAGGGCCACGTACCACAAAGTGAGCGAGGCGAGGCTAGTTTATGCGATAACAGCCATTAGAATTCCCCTCAACCGAGCTTGTATCTCAACAGCCCATTACGGTACGTGTGCTGAAAGTTAAACTGTAAGCGATGATATTGTTTAGGTTATAGACACAAAAATATTAGATAAATGTTGATCTTAGCTTCGCTGACTTGTGTGATTTTTTCTTACGTGGAATATTTAAGAGGGGACTCGAGTCGGTAACTCTGGGGCCTTTCTCCATACAAACATATTCCGCTGTTTTCTTCGTGGATAATGCTGCTAGAGCCATGATTTTTTTTCAAAAAATCTAGGTCGAATTCTTACGTGCCTCTATCATTTTCTTTTTTCCAAAATACAATTATTTAAAGAATTATGACAATCCAAAAACCCGAAAAAACAGCTCGTTTTTATCGCCATGTTCAGACGACTATCAGACAAATTTGATAAGTTTTTAACAAAATAAAAAATAATAGAAGCATACACAGTCTTCCTCTAAATTTTGATATATATATTTTATAGATCAGTCCAGTTTCGAAGAAGACAACAGCGGAATACAAAACGTCTTTTGGTCAAGGTTTTATAGGTAAAATCAGCTTCTACTGCAGTTGTCGCTTTCGCACTTTACTTAATAGGGCGCAGTGCGACGGTATCGGCAATAGTTTCTTCAAATACCTATTTTTGAAATTCCTTGGGACTCGAGTCCCCTCTTAACTTACCCACTTATAGCACAGTTTAGCTTTCTTTCAATGAAAGAGTTACTGTAACTGATTCAGAACTTCCAGAGATTTACTCCTATTTTTTTAATATTACCATCCCATTACTTCCCGTGGGTGTCGTAAAAGGCGACTAAGGGACTCACCAGACAATGGGCAGCAGCGTTCTCTGTCCAACGCAACATCATACACTGCGATCGTCAACCCGCCTGCCAAGCGTGGCGATTATGGCAACCCCCCCCCTTTGGGGGAGGCCTATGTCCAGCAGTGGACGTTCGGCTATTATGATGATGATGATGGCATAATTTTTTAACTCTTCTTTTTCACATTATATAGCAATGTTTAATCGTGAAATCATCATTAACAATATCCTAATAATATTTTTCTTTAAAGGGAAATCAATTTCACGTCCCTTAGAGCACAAAGCCAATCGCTCAACCAACAATTCAACAAAATATCGCCAAAGCAACAAAGTAATAACATTTGACAGGAAGCAAATATAACCAGAATGGCGTCATATCTACCTAATGATAAAAAATACTCAAATATCGGAAAGTAGTCAGCTTATGGTGAAATACATAATAAATTGCCCTAAAATCTATCAAAAAGAGTAATGGTGTGCACCATTATAACAGAGGTTTTTGGTCCAATTTATAAGCGAACAATGTGCACACTCTATTCGCCTCTTTGCTTTAATGAAGTGATAAGTCTGACAATTCATTTTTTTATGACGTTTTATGGAAAAATAAAATCAGTCACGGCGTTTTCAATTAATATCAAATAAAATAAAAAATGAGTTGTCGGACTTATCACGTTATTGAAGCAAAGAGGAGTTATGACATTTTTATCAGCCATAATGACAAATTCCCAAAAACTTTCGTCTTCTAAAAGTTCTTGGTGGGACTGTAAACAAAAAACGAGTGCTGGCGGTTTGCACCTTCGAGAACAGTCGATCAGCAGTGCGATTCTGTAAAGATGTCGAAGTGAAAGCTTGGGTTAAGTGATAACTAAGTGAGTTGCCAATCCATATAATCAATATGGAATGACAGTTCACTCCGCGCTCACTTTACCGGAGTTTTCAGAATCGACCAGCTGTTCTTGCCGATAGTCGAGGGCCAATTACTGCGTCTGTGTTTTAGACTCAGCAGTTTAGCCGGTGCTTTGAAACCTTAAAACAAAAAATAGCTCAAGTTGACGTTCGATTTGAATACTTTACAAGCAAAACTTGAAAAATATTAAATGAAATTTGTAATTCAATATTGTATATTTATGGAAGTCAGATAGGCAGGGCGCTGATGTTCTGAAATTCAGCTACCTCTGGATGTACTGGAAACCGACCACCACATTGTTTTGAAGGGATTTGCATATGTCGAAGTATACCCACAAAATACTCGATACTTTAACTTACGTAAATTACAAGTTTGAGACCAAAAAACTATTCTTTTTATTTTTTCTAAAGAAGATTTAAATAATAATAGAGATTTATTTCAGATCAAATTACAAGATCCATATGTTGTTAGTAAAAGTTTTAACCTAATGTTAGTACAAAACCACGTACAAATTTGAAACGACTTACACCTACGTGTGCAGCCGTATCCAGTGAGCCAGCATGGGACTGTTCCACTTATCACACAATACACTCAGGATGCTGTGGGAGCTAGCACATACTTCTACCGAGAACAGAAACGCACCTTTTCCGTATTTAAGGGCATGAAAACCATCAACCCTGGCCTCGGTGAACATCCCAGAAGCGCTACAAAAACGTGGTAGACGAAACAGCATCCTAAATACATTGTTATACTGGACACGCAAAGCATTGTACGACTGCGTATCCAGTATACCTGACCCACAGACTGCACGTGTAAAAAGACTGGCATAATGCTCTGAAAAGGGTTATTTAACTTGCGTTGTACAACGTGCAAAACTACCTAGGACAGCCATCGCCCTGCGTTCCCTTTCTATGTCCAGGTTATCATCATTCAGGTCATGAGTGAGCCAAAGCCGAAATGATTACGTTTTAAAATCGTAAATCGCTTACCGCTCCCGCCTTGAACCAGTTCCCCAGAAAAAAAGTTTTGGTGTTATCGGTGGCCCAGTAAATCAAAATATATTACAAGTTATATCGTCCACTATCGCAGCTCGGTCGAGAGTGAAACTATTTACTATTTTTATTTATTTTGCACCGCCATGTTGGATGTCGGGTGATATTGAAAAAGCCCGGGAAATAATGCCATAAAAATGCTTCAACGGATTTGTGATTCTTTGTTGTATAGTGATAGCAAATATCAATAAAGGTGCCTATAGGTATTTAAATCAAGGTTTTTCCCTCGTTTTTATATAAAAACATCCCCTCTTTGAGGAGTGGCTAAAGAGGCGCCACGGCGACCTCACTTTTCGCCTGACGCAGGTAGAAAAGATACCTGTTTGGGGTTCGGCGGGAGGATACGCCAGGGTATCATCACTGTGAGTATCGCCCGGAGGACACGGTGGAGGTTTGCCGTGCTTAGGCGGAGGACCACCGTGTACTCGTTGAGGCAGTCGGCGGCGGCAACCTCTCGCGTCCGGCCCTGGCTCATTCCATAATCGAAGTGAGGAGGCATAAGAAGCGGTCACCTCCTTTTTGAAGCTGTAAAGCTAGCGAAAGAGGAGGCGGACCGCGTGAGAGAGAGGAAAACCTCAGACCCTAGCCGCCGCAACAGAAGAAGACGCCCCAGGCGTCGAAAGTTGCAGGGCGATTCCCGGCCACCATAGGCGCGGGCCTGCGGACGCCGACCGTTGGGTGGCTCGCCGTCCGATCAGAACCAGGCCCGGGTCGACGGCGCGTTGTGTTCCACGCGAGCCTCAAAGAGATGTCAGCATAGTAAACGGGGCTCGCTAGGGCCAGATCCTGCTAGGGTTGCGGAATTTGTTCGAAAGGGTTACCGCGGCCCTGGAACGTTAAGGGCATTAGGAGGAACACGGATGGGTTTTAGTCAGTAAGAGTCTGACACTCAATCATTAAGAGTAATTTGATGATTTCCCATCTTTAAAAAAACTGGCCAAGTGCGAGTCGGACTCGCGTGCAAAGGGTTCCGAACGATTTCTTTTTAACTTGTTGTTTTAAGACTATAGACTTCTTATATATTTTTCTGTAATCTATAGGTAAAGATCTATTATCCCCATTTTTTTCAAAATTTTAGGCACAGTAGTTTCGGAGATAATGGGGGGAATGGTCATTTTTCGTCTAATTTCTAGAATAACTTCAAAACCATTTATTTTAAAATTATGAAAAAAATATAAATAAAACCCTCACAGTAAGCCCTTTTGAAACATAAATAAATTATTTGTGTTTGTATTGTATTTCATTTGATATGTCACTTGATATTGTTCAACAAACTTTTTTTTTAAATTTTGTAGTTTGACCCCCAAAAGTGACCTCCATACGAAAACTTTAATGATTTACGTAACACGTTCGTGTTTGGGTCACAGAAGTCCATATGTGTACCAAATTTTAACAGAATCGGTCCAGTGGATCCGGAGAAAACTGGCTGTGACAGACAGACAGACAGACACCCGAGTGATCCTATAAGGGTTCCGTTTTTTGTTCGGAACTCTAAAAAGACTGTAATCTACCTCTATACCAAATTTCATCAAGATCCGTTCAACCGTTCTGAACTAATTGAGTGAGGATAAATTTAGATCAAGTTAAAAATTTTGGACATACTTTAGTACTTATCATATTTTTGAGCAGAATATTCTTATCATTGCAATTGCTATAGTTAAGAGCAATTTAAAGGAAAAGGCCAAAGAGTAATTTTTCTAAAATATTTATTAAGTAGAAAAAAAAGTAAGATTATTTTAATATGTATCGTATACATTTGCGAGTGAGATGTTATGAATGATTGTCATTTGTTACACCCAGTTTCTTCTAGGCAGGGAGCTGCACTAGAAAAATTTTACTCATGTTTTTTTCTTTCTGTGTAGGTACAGGAAAAGTCATAGGAATACAACGTGAAGCAGAATAAACTCAATACTTCTTAAGAGGTCATTGTATTCATCATTATGAACATTTTTCACTATGGGACCAACATCGCGAAAACTGCTCCATACATACCTAACTCGACAAAATGTACTGACCAGCTGATTTTTTTTTTGTAATAGCTTTAGTAAATGTTATTCATAATGAAGAGTACAATGACCCCTTAATAGGTATTGCGTTTATTATGTTAACCGTTTTGAATTGGATCACTTTCACATTTTATTAATACTAGAGCTTTGCAGTTTTCTTAAGGATCCGTATTTTTTTCTGGTTCTAAATATAGCCTATGTTACTCAAAAATAATGTAGCATTCTAATGGTGAAAGAATTTTTAAATCGGTCCTGTAGTTTTTGAACTTATTCGTTACAAACATACAACTTTTTTAATATTGTATAGTGCACTTTATAATATTATAAAGAGGAAACATTCTTGCTGGCAGAATCCCCGCTCGCGTGAATGTCAGAAAATATGCCTAGAGAATATACTCCCTTGATAAAAAGTAGCCTTTGCATATTTTCTATAATCTAGCTGTGTGCCGATCGGTTTAGCCGTTCTGGCGTGATTGAGAAACAAACATTCATAGTAAGATTTTCAAAACTGGCAACATTAAGCGATAAGAAGGTTCCCTATTAGACCTGCCAGGGTTGCGGAATTTGTTCGAAAGAGTCACCACGGCCCTGGAACGCAAAGGGCATTAGGAGGAACACGGATGGGCAGCAAAAGTCTGACACTCCTTTCTGCTCCACCCAGAGCGGGAACAGTCATTTGATGGTTTCCCATCCTTAAAAAAGGTACCCGATTATGCTACAGCCACACTACCGTAATATGGCAATAATTATGGCCATAATTGGTGTTGTTTCAGTTGGTGTTGTTTCAATTATGGCCATAATTATTGCCATATTACGGTAGTGTGGCCGTAGCATTAGAAACTAATAAATTACTACTGAACTATGTTCTTTGTTTTTTAACACCGACTTCCGAAATTAAGGTTATTTTATTCTTTGTAGTTTTTGGTTTGGAAGTCGGTTATACTTTTTTGTAAAAAGCTTTTTATTTTTCATTTTAAGTGGTGATACTTAGACGACGCGCGACGTCTTCGTCAACGCAGAAATTGAAAGAAGCAAAAATGCTCATAAAATAAAAACTGCGGATCCAAATCAAATCAAATTTTTATGGGACCAAATGACAAGTATACTACATCGAACTGAAAAAGAATCACGGAAATCGGATCAGAAACCTCTGAGTAATCGGTGTACATACATAAAAAAAATAACCGCCGAATTGAGAACCTCCTCTTGTTTTGGAAGTCGGTCAGTAATTAGGGCCATAATTGGTGTTGTTTCAGTTGGTGTTGTTTCAATCATGGCCATAATTATTGCCATATTACAGTAGTGTGGCCGTAGCATTAGAACTAATAATTTACTACTGAACTATGTTCTTGTACCTACCAATCTTTGCCTCCGATCAGTATAGATATTACGTCTACACTACACCTAAGCAAGTAAAACTAGTTAATCAAACCAACGTTAAACACGAACACAGATTGTTAACACGCAATATATTTTAACACGATGTCTCGTCTTCCGAAATTTAGTATCACAGCATCCGTGTTTACTAAGATTAACAATAAATTCGTTAATCCTCGGATTAAGTTAGCACCGATCGTAAGTTTAAGTAAGCCGGGAAAATATAAGACCAAGGGGTTTTGTTTTTGTTTGGTAATTAAAAATAAAGGAAAGTATTGTTTATTTAAGACGCTTAAAATAAATACTAAAGCTGATTTTTACATAGAAGAGGATCCCAATTACTTTGGCTTATCCGGGAATCGGACACAGGTAACACTGGGTCAATTATAAGTCGAGTTGCAATATTACGATCTCTTTTATAAAAAGTCGGCTTAACGTGCTTATTTTAAGCCTTTGTGTGACAATTGCAAGTTTTAACTTACTCGATAAACGTACATCCGAATGAAAAAAAAGAACCCTTACATGATCACTCGTGCCATGCGTATGTTTCAAATGCACAGACAGACAGAAGTGTGTACCTGTCACAGACAATTTGCTCCGAATCTAGTGGACCGATTCGGTTGAAGTTAGGTACGCAAATGAATTTTTCTTTAAATTAATAAGATGTGAAAATGGGGTCTCTTTTAGTCAACCAATTAATTTTAAACGGTGCTCTCGTAGCCGATACCGTTATAAGAATAAGACTTATACATTTTCGTAGACAGACTGACGTATGTCTGTGTGTGCATCTGCTACAGTCAACTTGATCTGAATCTAGTAGACCGATTCAGTTGAAGTTAGGTACATAAATGAATTTCTCTTTAAATTAATAAAATGTGCTATGGGGTCTCTTTTAGTCAACTAATTAATTTTAAACGGAGCTCTGGTAGCCGACACCGTTATAATTATAAAAAGAAGCCTATGAGTCTCAGTCATTTTCGTAGGCACACTAACGTCTGTCTCTGTGTGTATCTGTCACAGTCAACTTGCTCTGAATCTAGTTAACCGATTCGGTTGAAGTAAGGCACACAAATGAACTTCTCTGTAAATTAATAATTTGTGAATATGGGGTCTCTTTTAGTCAACCAATTAAATTTAAACGGAGCTCTTGTAGCCGATAACGTTATCTATACTAATATATAAAGCTGAAGAGTTTGTTTATTTGTTTGCTTGAACGCGCTAATCTCAGGAACTGCTCGTCCAATTTGAAAAATTCTTTCAGTGTTGGATAGCCCATTTATCGAGGAAGGCTATATATCATCACGCTAAGACCAATAGGAGCGGAGCAGTAATGAAAATTGTGACGCAGACGACGTTGCGCGGGTCAGCTAGTTTATTATAAAAAGAAGTCTATGAGACACAGTCATTTTCGTAATCGGTTCAGTGCTTCCAGGTACCCTTTACAAACTTACTACACAAGAAAACCATTTTACCTCTTTAGAGCATTACTTTAGAAATCAAAATACCTCATTCGTATTTACTAAGTAACCGAAGCATAAAATATTAACATGGAAAACTTATTTGGTAAGTCACACAGTTATTAATTAAGTCGCATTGTACGTTACATGAGTAACAGATGTGGTAAACGGGAGACCTTGTTCCATATTAGTTTCTTAGTTCACAAATGTTGTATAAGAAAATGTCAACTTGAAAATTTCAGATAACTTCGAGTTTCAAGTTCATGTTAAATATTAAAAAAAATGAAGTATAATATTTTTTAAGGTTCCGTACGATATGGTAAAAAGGAACCCTTATGGTGCAACTCAGTCTGTTCGTCTGTCACAGCTGGATATCTCTTATTTTGCAAATAAGAAAGTAGAAAAATGTACATTTTTTTTGCAACAGGGACTGAAAGGGGTTCTTAGAAACTCAAGAAGGGAAGGGTACTTAAGAAAGGGCGGTATTTGCACATTATCAAACACTTTGTTTTAGGGGATTCGAACATCCTTAAAAAACGGGATCCTCATAGGACCACTCAGGGTCTGTCTGTCTGTCCGTCTGTCACAGCCAGTTTTCTCCAGATCTATTGTACCGATTCTGTTGAAATTTAGTACACATATGGACTTTTGTGACCCAAAAACGGATGCGTTACATAAATAAATAAATTTAGAGTATGGGGGTCACTTTTGGGGGACAAACTAAAAAAAATTCAAACAAAAAAAAACAAATTCTATCGTGTCACATATCAAATTAAAGGGCTTACTACCACAATAATTATTTGGTTTAATTTATATATTTTTTTCTCAATTTTAAATAAATAGTTTTGAAGTTATTCCAGAAATTAGACTAAATGAATATGACCATCCCCCATTATAGCCGAAAGGAAAAAAAAAGCTTCCATATGTGCACCACCACCACTATAAATATATTTTTTTCATACACCTATTCCCTATTCTGACTTTAACAGCCAAAACTTGTACTTAGTGCAATATTAGGTATTATTATTAGTTATGCCTCGGCTTTATTCGCTGCTGGCGACTAAAATAGACATACTTACGACCTATCTAGTTGAAAAAGTCACAAATTTACCCTCCTGGTTTCGCGTCAACCTCTTTAAGAAAAAGCGTCGTGAAAACCAAAATATTATGACAAAAATAATAAAAATAAATCCCTGTCTCCTGGCCTAAATAGCGTTCTTAGCCAGGGCGGGGAAATGGGGTGTCAGAAATTAATGGAACCATCGATTTAACGAGTGTTGTAATTTTTCTCTCTGGCCAGTCATTTGTCTTATGACGAAATTATATTAAAAATATCCCCCTCAAGTTCTTCTTTGGAACGAAAAAGGCATCAATTTCTGTTTTGTGGAATACTTATTTTTGGATGAGGTTTTAATTCGAAGATTTTTTGATATTTTGAGGTGTAATGAGCACCACCATACACTCACCGTTCGCCAGATATGTTAAAGTTCTATGTAAGGGGCAATCCTAAAGTCATCAACTGGGCAATGATCTAGAATCTGGCTACGGAGATATTCTATAATGTGAAATCAGCCCACAATGCTCGTGTATCCAAGTTTGCGACAAACCTAATTATCAACCCATTTGTCATTTGTTAAAATAACTAGCCAAGTGCGAGTCGGACTCGCCCAGTGAAGGTTCCGTACAAATTTGTAGTACTTTAAATAAAAATAATATTACTAAGAAAGACTATATTTTTTATGATTTAATTAAAAATGTATAGTTTTCAGAATTTTCCCTATATTTGTAGTATATGACGGTAACATACGTTTTTTGCGGCATAAACGGCCCTATTTTTTTTACGTTAATTTAGAAGTTTGATTTTTTCACAGCTTCAATGGACTGTAGATCTTAGCATATGGTCTTGATTTCAACTCGATACCTCCACGCGTTCCCAAGATAAATGGTCTTAACAGGCAGACGGACGGACAACAAAGTGATCCTATTAGGGTACCATTTTTTCCTTTTGAGTCACAGAACCCTAAAAATAGAACCGAATTGAAAACCTCCTCCTTTTTTTGAAGTCGGTTTAAAACCAGACTGGAAGCCTAGGTAGATGGGCAAAATGAACGCCTCGCATTTTATTTGTTTTACCCCAAAATGAACATTAAGATAATTTTACTTGTCAAAAAATGCGTAGGTATACATGCGAACAGGATGTCACAATATTGATATTTCGCACGTACATGTTTCATCCAAAAGGCGAACAATGTATAAAAATTCACAAAAAAAAAAAAAAAAAAAAACAAAGAAATGTCAAATTACATTGATAAGTCAGAAAAATATCTGTGTAAAATCACACTGCACTCGACTATAATTCTTAATCACATTATCAAAATCCCTTTCACCAAGGCTCAATCCTCCTAATATATAAAATTCTTCCGTTACTGAGTGATTGAATGACTGAGTGACTGACAGACAACGCACAGCCGAAACTACTGGTCGTAGAAAGCCGAAATTTTCATGTAGGTTCCTTGGGGAGTGCAGGGGAGCACTAAGAGAGAATTTCCCGAAATTCCAACGGGAACTGGAAAAACGGGATAAGCGCGTGGGAAGTCGCGGGTAAAACCTAGTTAATGAATAAAGGATTAATACCAGTGAATGGCGAAACATGTCAGATCTTAATCCTAGATTTAATAAGACCAAGCGTGTCTGTTTTCCGCTAAAAGGAGCCAATTCCACCCAGCTCCACCTTTCCGAGGTGCAGCCGTGCCGATAACCGATCAACTTGAGCTTCTTGGGGTTTCATTAACATCTACCCTGAATTTTGGCCCTTTCATTGAGGCAAAAGCTCAAGTGGCTGCAAAGAAGTTGGGAATCCTAGCAAAGGTGAGACTGTACTTCACGCCGGAACAGCTGCTCAAACTCTACCAAGCGCAAGTTCGATCATGTATGGAGTTCTGCTCTCATCTTTGGGACGGATCTGCCAGATACCAGCTTGATGCCCTTGAGCCAATTGACAAACGAGCCAAGAGGATCATCGGCAATGATAGGCTCGTCGCTACGAAGCTCCAAAGTCTTGAGCATCGACGACGAGTTGCTACCCTGTCGGTTTTCTACCGGTTGCATTTTGGGGAATGTGCGACGGAATTGCATAATTTAATTCCGCCAAGCCCGTTCCATCATCGGACCACAAGACGTACGGCGATGCGCCACCGGTACATAGTTGATATCCCACCCACGCGCACAAAACGTTTTGGGAACACATTCATAGTGCGTGCAGCTAAGGAGTGGAATTCCCTGCCGTCTTTAAGTCAAGAGTGAATAGGTTACTTCTAGGCAAACGTGCTCCATCTTCGACCACATCATCGCTTACCATCAGGTGAGATAGTGGTCAAACGCGTACCTATCAATAATAAAAAAAGACCTTTCAATATGTATCATGTTTTAAACAAATAAAATTTATACTTGTTCTTATTCTTATTCAAAAGCCTGGGAGTCAGAAATGGCGGCCATTACTGTAATACTGTCCAATTTCCAACAACAATACTCACAGGAATAAATTTATCCTACTCGAGCTACTCTGCATCACTGATTAACCCTAATACCGGCCAGGAGCGGCTACATTACTGCGCTTATTGCCATATTCCAGGCAATATTTGCTGGAATTGTGGTTCCGTGCCTTATAAGAATAGCGATAGGAGTTAGCGGGGTCGCCAGTAACTTTATATCACGCGAATCGCATTAGGCAGAGCTGGTTTTTCAAATAAAATCAAATCAAATTCATTTATTGCTTGTTACAGGTGTATGGTCAGTTCTTATAATTATTTGTTATAACAGGTATCTCTGTAACATACCCATGGGGTGTACAATGTCTAAAAATAATAATAATAATTAAAACAAAATAAAATTAAATACATCAGTGGTCATGTCATTATCAATTAAAAATAAAATAAATTACACCGGTTACAATTATTATATGTCAAATTCAATTAATATAAAGTGCATGACTGTATTTTATATTAATTGAATTAATTTAAAAAACAAATCAAATTTACAAAACCTTAAGAGGTACCGCTTGTTGTTGACGCGACCAGCGCTGCAGCGGCGCGTTCAAATGCAGAGATGTATAATGTAACTGCTCGCGCCGCTCGCCGCGCCGCTGAAATCGTGTCCGCGGACTTACAGGACATAAATCAAGACAAAACGAACTATATCGTGTTCTTTATAACGCGTCCAAAATCACAGCTCTAAAAACCAGCGCATGTACTATCGGTACTAATCGGTAGCAAGACATTCATTCCTTTACTAGCTAAATTCTTCTTTACGAGTCGATGCTTAACTTCTTAGATTTTTTGGGCCCAGTAGGTGGCTACGTTAGTTGCAGCGTCTGTGGCCCCCAAAGTACAGATGCATGGGCACGTGTGGCTCATGTTCTGAACAGGAGCACCGCACTTACATTGAGTATCCGACGGGTCTATGAATCCCCATTTCGCCAGGTTGTGTTTGCAAGCCAAATGACTGGGATTAAAACTTTAGGTATGTCTCCATTTGGGGCCGCGGGCGATCAGCGTGTGGAAGATAGTGACACAATATTCGCGTAGGTGCACACTCGCACTGTGATGCTGTGGGGAGTACCCTTTACGGTCTTCATAAACATTGGGTTCCGGGGTGGTCTTCGAGAGGGTCTCTGGGTTCCATGTAGGTACTGATGGTTACGGCCGGGGTGGTTCAAAGAATCCCGAAGGTTCCCTTCGAAAACAAAAGAAAACTGGTAGTTTTGGGTGCTGTGGAATCAGCAATGTTTTTTTTTCTACGTCATTTAGTAAGTGAAAATGGAGTCTGTGTGATTATTTCACCGAGCACCATTTTGACATTGCTTGTACCTATAGCTGCATAATTAGATCCGCGCAAGTTGTAAGAGAATCATAAAGATTTTTTTTTTCATACCAGGAAGGAGAAGGTTTGACTAACATCTGGGCCTCTTGTTATAAAGTTCTAACCAATGCTGTAGTCTGGTCTTCCTACCCTCGTCTCATGTTACTTGAAGCTGGTCAAACATATTTCCTTTGGGTTTAATGTTTGGTATATTTGAACATAACTACTTAAGATATAACCCCATGAGACATAATTTCATATCATCATTAGTTTATATAATAATACACTTTAAAGTTATAACGTTTCTATTGTATAAGATTTCTTTGATTTACTGAACACTTTAAGTAATTTAATTGAATGTAAAGTCGGCAATGAAATTCATGCACTATTTGAACATAACTTATCCGTGTCGGAGTGCCCTAAGTTCCCGAGTCCGCTTCGCTTGCTTTTCATTCAACGGTTATCAATAAAATTGTTACATAGTCTTACAAAAAAAAAAACTATTATATCCAAAAGCTTTATATTAAATGACAAAATACTAAACTAACGTTTGATAAAATTGTTATGGCATTATTTTGACATATATACTTTACATTATATTCAATGAAAATTGTATTAAGTGTTATGAGACGAAATAATCGATTAAATGCAGCATTATATTTAAAGTTCGATAGTAGAGCAAATATTGTAATATTAAATGAGCGGCACCCGTCTTCTTCTTCCATACTCTTCTGTCCAAAGCACACTATCATCCCCTTTCATTCACATCATTCCTCACAGAATGGATCCAGCTTTTCTTAACGTCCGTCTCTCTCTGAATAACAAATCATGTCTACCTATTTCATTATTCCTAAGCCTATTGCTAACCCAAATACCCTTGGCCAGTGCATTCCGAAGTTTCGCTTAAAGTTTGCAACTCAGACCGCTCGCATTGCCCCGGGCGCTGCAATATAAGTTACTGGCGCCAATACTAGAAGCTAGTTGGAGGCAATATGGCGGTGCTGGCGGTCGCAACAACTATATTGCATATTGCTGCACTGGGATTAGAATCGCAATTATTGCTGTAATTGTACTGTTATGGAGGTTTTTAGATTAGGTTTGTCTAGTATTTTTAATGAGGTGGATTATGAGAATGGATAATGGGAAGGAAGTTTTTGTTTAATTGGTTCTTAGGGTTCCAAACCTCTGCATGGAAAAATGGATCCCTTATAGGATCACTCGGTTGGCTGTCTGTCCTTTTGTTACAGCCGATTTTCTCAGAATCTACTAGACCGATTAAGTTGAAATTTGGTAGGCATATTAACTTCTGTGACCCAAACACGGATCCGTTACGTAAATAAATAAATTTGGAGTAGGCTCCCCTACTCCAAATTTATTTATTTACGTAACGCATCACTTTTGGAGGACAAACTAGAAAAATACAATAAAGTTGTTCAAACCGTACCGTGTGATATATCAAATGAAAGGGCTTATTGTGAGGGTTTTAAAAATAGTTTTGAAGAAATTAGAGGGAAAATGAACATTTCCCCCTTATCTCCATAAGTAATGAGACTAAAATTTTGAAAAAATTGCAGATAATTTTTTATCTAGTTCTTTTTCTAAAAATTACAGGAAAACCTATAAGAAGTCTAAAGTGATAAAACAAAATCTTCATCAAGTTCATTCGTAAATAAGATACAAACCCGTATTTAGTTATATGTGTCAAAGTTTAATATTTTATTAAAATAGTTGTGTTGTGTTTTTACTCGACTGCCCCAGAAAGAGGGTTACGTTTTTTCTTTCCTTTAGTTTCGCTCTTTCTTTCTAATAATAAAAAAGTAGCCATCGCATCATGCCTAGGGTGAGGAACCAAACTAAAAGAGATACATTACGCAGGGCAGCTTTGTAGCACTCAGTAACGGAAGTGTTTTATATATTTTTGATGATTGCCATTAATAGGGTCTGATGATGAAGGAGAAAAAATCTCGGAGCTACGATGCCATAGACAGAAACAGTCACATACACACGTCAAACATAATTATAACACCTCTCTTTTTTGGTCGGGGTTAATTAATTTCCTAAAAATGGACACAATATATTTTATCTGCACTCTGTAGCAACAAAAATCTCCTCTTTAGGGTTCCGAAAAAAAGGAACCCTTATAGGATCACTCGGGTGTCTGTCTGTCTGTCCGTCTGTCACAGGCAGTTTTCTCCGGATTCACTAGACCGATTCTGTTGAAACTTGATACACATATGGCCTTCTATGACCTTAACTCGAACCCGTTACGTAAATTATAAAATTTTTAGTATGGGGGTCACTTTTGGGGGTCAAACTAGAAAATTAAAAAAAAAGTTTTTTGAACAATATCGTATGACAAATCAAATCAAAGGGCTTACTGTGACAATTTTATTTATATTTTTTTTTATAATTTTAAAATAAATGGTTTTGAAGTTATTTAAGAAATTAGACAAAAAATGACCATTCCCCCCTTATCTCCGAAAGTACTGACCCTAAAATTTTGAAAAAAAAATGGAAATAATAGATCTTTAAACTTATATGAAGTCTATAGTGTTAAAATAACATGTTAAAAAAATAAAATTAGTTCGGAACCCTTTGCACGCGAGTCCGACTCGAGTCGTCCGAGTTTTTTATGTATCTAGCATCTAAATTCCTCACCCGATATACCTTACGCAATATACCAGCCTCAAAATGTTTACAACGAAGACCATCAATATTGAACACTATATAGGTATACTAAATACAGTATTTAGTGGCCAATGAATGGATATAAATGCTAAGTGTTAAATAAAGATCGTGCATTTTACATACTTTGTCTGACAGTACCTGTCGCACTGCAGAGTAGTGCAGAAGGTTGGCTCCATACAACAAACATAAACGGACGCACTAATATATATTTTCATTTATTTCATTTAGATACACGGCGGAGTCTCACGGACGCGGCTGTTATTATTTGGCCACGAGCGTGTCATTTTTGTGGTAGAAATATTTTTTTTAAAGTCCATGGAGCCTATACACACGGCAAATTTTTAACGACCCACGTTTTACGAATGCACGCTCACAGCGCTGTATGATCAATAAGCAGATTGTCGCATTTGTATCGACTCAAACGCGCGTACAAAGCGATACAAACGCGCGTTTATTTTTGAATTGTCAAAGAAAGAGGTGTGGGGGACGAGCACGGAACGGCTTACTTTTTCTTTTTTTTATTCAGTAATAAAGCCAGCATAGGCAATGTCATCTCATCCAACTCCATTTTACTACTGGAGTCTGGTGAAAATGCAGGGATTTCTGTATAACAATACATACGCGCGGCAGCAGCGCATCTGTTTCGCCGTATTAGCGCGTTTCTATAGATAGTTCGATACCTACAAATGAACGTTTACAGCGTCACAAAATTTTTGTACGTGTGCAAGAGTTAACTGCATGCGTCTGAATATCGTTTAATTCGCGTTAGCGAAAAAAACGCCATAATTATGTATACCTAGGCCCTTAATGTGCACGCGCCATGTTTTCTATCGTTGTTTGAAGCCTTCTGTTTTTCCGAGAGGTCCAAAGTTGTCTGTCGGTCAATTTCTGTGAAATCGGGCAAGGCAGGCGTTGGCAACATGCTGTTAATTTTTCAATGTTTAAAGCGCCATCAATACTTTTTATGGGTTCGGTATGCGATCATTATTATTGTGGGGTGACCGAAATTTGTTTTTTTTTTTCGGACAGTGTAACATGAACGGATTTATTTAGCCTGGAGAATAATGGATCGCTACAAGAACTGACCAATAGTCGTTAAACAGTTACCGTAATTGAGAACCGTCCATTACAATATCATACCTTGACATTGGCAAAATCATCGAATGTTTATCGACGAAGTTGAAAATTGTAGGTTTAAGTGTGTATTGAAAATATTTTAGGCCGCTATTGGATTCTGTGGTGCGTGTTCAAGCTCAAATGTCCTGGTTTTGATTCTCGGGTCTAACATAGTGATAGATGTTTTTTATATATGATAAAATTCAAAGAAGCTACCCGGAATCTGGATTGGAGGCTAATTTGTTGTAACAGATGATATCTACCTTTTCACCCATTTTTTTTCCTTTTCAAGTTCCGGAAAATGACCGATTCCTGTGGGATATGCCCATGAAAGTGAAGACGCGGGAAACGCCTAGTCTGAAGTATATTATATTCTATATCTAAAATACACAAAGAAATAAATTGTCATTAATACTAGAACAATAAATTAAACATACAGCCCGAACATTAAGCTTAGAGGTTAGTTTACCAAAGGCTCTGTTGACAACGTACGTTTTGAAGACATATGGCTATTTGGCCATTGTGCTCCGAGAGCTTTATTGAAAATCTTCTGAATAGGAGAATATGAATCGAGTTTTAATACTATGCAGATTTGAATTTGAATAGCTTGGCTTGAATGTATGAGATTTATGTTAAAACGTATATTATTTTATTTAGAGTTATTACATAATGTGGCAAAATGCCTGGCTATCATAGCTAATATTAAAATATATTCAGTACGTCTACCATGAGTTTTATCAAACTATACTCGCTAGCGACTGTAGTTAAAAAAATGTATGAAAACTTTTGAAAATTATGTTTCTAATTTATTTGTTTACTTGTTAACTAAAGTTTGACTTGCAACAAAGCTTGCTTGTTAGTTAACAACTAAACAAATAAATTAGAAAGTTGTTCTTTAAAAGTTTTCATACATTTTTTTAACTACAGTCGCTAGCGAATATAGATTGATAAAACTCATGGTAGACGTACAGTACAGATCACCAGTATTATACATATGTGCTTCTCATAGAGAGTCCAACTCTCTGAGATCTATTTTTTCTTTTTTATTAAATTGAATTGGCCGCAATGCATATATATATAAAGGAGCGTGACATTATTCAATAATTAAAATCAGTTTTTAACGTTTAATCGATTTGAATTCGACTAAATGGTAATTTTAATTAAGAACGGGTAACACCGAATGGAGTTGCGTCTGTCATGGCAGGCGAATGTCGTGTCAAATCATTCAGTTGTTGACAGCCGTTGCACGTGGTGGTCACTCGCAAACCCATTGGCTCTAAATCGCTAATTATTACTGCAATCCTTAATTATTTCAATAATTTATGTGTCTGTATAATTAAAATAGTGAACAGTCAACGCTACAGTGTATTTATTTCAATGTTTCCTGAAGTTTAACGCCCACTATGGATTCCCGTGTTGACGAGGTCACGAATCAGGCAATCAGATGCAACAGCACGGTTTCCCGACTTCCCTTTATGTATATAAATTTAAGACACCTGCCAGAGCTTCACAAAACTAAGAGACTACACGCTAAGGATTCAAAATGCATTAAATTATGTAAAATAATGAGAAGGGGTTAACAGCAATACGAGTTGATATTTTGACTTGCACATAGGTAGATAAAAATTAGTATGTAAAACCTATTACAGGCGAATGGGGTCTGAAGATAAATTCTTACTTTTAAATTATTCCGTCCCAGAAATAATTTTCAAAAGCATGGCCTCCCTGTTTGAGAGGAACATTATTAAACATTAATTTGCAACTCTTCCCTTAAGTAGCAGTCTTGCATGTTTTATTGATTTAAATTATACATTGCAGCCGCTCGTTATAGTCAGGGATCATCAACCATTTGAGAAACAAAATGGCCGAATGATTTCTGACCCCGTCCAGCGGCCATCTTTATCTGTCTTTTTTCTTTTTAGGGTTCTGTACCCAAGGGGTGACCAACGGAACTCTATTACTAAGCCTTCGCAGTCCATCCGTCGGTTCGTCCGGCCGTCCATCTGTACGTCCGTCTGTCTGTCAGCGAACTGTATCTCCAGAACCGTAATAGGTAGACAGTTGAAATTTTCACACAGTGTGTATTTCGATTGCCGCTATAACAAAAAATAATAAAAACTAAATTATATCTATACTAAAAAAAAATAAAGAGAATAAAGAGTAATAAGAGTATTCTATTCTATTCTATTCTATTCTATTCTAATATTATAAAGAAGAAAGATTTGTTTGTTTGAATTGAAGAGGCTCCGAAATTACTAAACCGATTTGAAAAATTCTTTTAGCATTGGATAGCTACATTAGGTATCAGGGAGTAACATAGGCTATATATTATCCCCGTACTCCCACGGGAACGGGAAAGACGCGGGTGAAACCGCGTGACGTCCACTATTTAAAAATAAAGGGGGCTGGTGACCCTACAAGGAACGTGTTTTTTTCGGTTTATGGTACGGAACCCTTCGTGTGAGGGTCTGACTCGCACTTGGCATGTTGTTGTTTTATTTGAGACTAGTGGACGTCACGCGGTTTCACCCGCGTAGTTCCGCGTACTCTTACTTTTACTATGGGACCAACACAGAAACGCGAAAAAAAATATCGACTCCCCCATACATTTATGTGCGCATAATTCGACAAAATGTACTGAACAGCTGATTTTTTTTCGCTATTTCGGGGTTGGTCCATAGTAAAAGTTGTTCATAATGATGAGTACAATGACCCCTTAAGAGGTGTTACGTTTATTCTGTCACACGTTGTATATATTATGTGGGCACATGCAAAGTTCCAAGTCGGCTACTTTTCAACCTTATTACTAGGACATAAGAGCGAAAAGTGTATCTTCAAGCAAAAGTATTAAGATGAAAAGACATTTAGTAAAGAATGCAGGGTCACGAGGCCCTACTGTGATTGTTCAAACATTTTCCTTCCTCCCGTGTTAGGGTCATTTCACACTGGATGACGATGATGTTTTCAATTAACTCATTTTGTGTAGGTATGTCTATTCTATCTAAGAAATAGTAAAAATAAAAACCGGCCAAGTGCGAGTCGGACTTGCACACGAAGGGTTCCGTACCATAAACCTAAATTTTATTATTTGTTATTATAGCGGCAGTAGAAATTCACAATCTGTGAACATTTCAAGAGTCTACCTATTACGGTTCTTGAGATACAGCCAGTCTGATGGACGGACGGACGGCCAGTCCGACGGACGGACGGACGGACAGAAGAGGCTTAGTAATATAGCTAGGTGGACGATCTCCGCAGTGTGGCTGGTAGCAGCTGGATGAGAGCTGCCCGAAATCGAGTTGAATTGCGTGGACTAGGAGAAGCCTATGTCCAGCAGTGGACTGCTATAGGCTGATGATGATGATGATGACGAAGAGTTCCGTACTATACACACGATCACGATTTATTCATTGAAGAGTTTTATATATTCCCTGTGAAAGTGCACATCTTCCAGTTCCATAACCCAACACAGAATAGCAACCAAAAACAAAAAATTCGGCCGAGTCGGACTCGCACACGAAGAGTTCCGTACCATAAACCTTAATTTTTATTATTATTTGTTGTAGCGGCAATAAAAAAACATAATCAGTGAAAATGTCAACTTTCTACCTATTACTATTCTTGAGATACATCCCGCTGACAGACAGACGGACAGACGGCGGATAGTGATAGGGTTCCGTTGGTTACTCTTTCGGTACGGAACCCTAAAAATGAAAAATAAATAATTGAAAGTGGCGCGAAGGTAGAGACATTTTTTTAAGTCCCGTTAAGTTTTATTAAAAAGGCTTGAGCTCTTTTCAAAATAATACTAACAGCCAAGGAACACTGATTTAAAAGAGTGTACATGGAGTTTCTTGCACGTTCTCACCATAGTACTCTTTGGAACGTGCAACTGCCGCGCTGGAGATATCGTTCTTTTTGCGGTAATATTTTCAAAACAATTTCTTTCTTGCTTTTGCCACCGTGCCATGTCGGTATGTGTTTGAACGCCCTAATATCACGTCCCATTGGGTGTTGCAACGTTGCAGGGTTTCGTGGCAATATTGACAATATTACACTGTGGGTTTCAGACACGTTTGACCTTTTTTAGGGTTCCGAAAAAAAAGGAACCCTTATAGGATCACTCGGGTGTCTGTCTGTCTGTCCGTCTGTCACAGCCAGTTTTCTCCGGATCCACTGGACCGATTCTGTTGAAATTTGGTACACATATGGACTTCTATGACCCAAACACGGACGCATTATTAAATTTTTAGTATGGGGATCACTTTTGGGGGTAAAACTAGAAAATTAAAAAAAAAGGTTTTTTTAACAATATCGTGTGACATATCAAATCAAAGGGCTTACTGTAAGGGTTTTAATTATATTTTTTTCATAATTTTAAAATAAATGGTTTTGAAGTTATTCAAGAAATTAGACGAAAAATGACCATTCCCCCCCCCTTATCTCCGAAACTACTGAGCCAAACATCCCAATTTTTTGTCATGGGTCTTTTTATTTCCGAAATTGATAATGACTACATTAAATTCGTAACTCTGTGGTGTACATGTGACGTCACATCTGAACAGACCAATGAGAGCCTGTTTCTTGTAGACTTGTGCTCTGATTTGTTGCCATTTCATTTCAGTTCACAATTTCTCGGAATGAATTCGAGAAATTATAAACTATCAAATTTTGATGCGTAATCTTACGGAGTTTGTGATTTTCCGGTGACAGTAACACTTGGGGGAGGCCTATGTCCAGCAGTGGACTTCTTTCGGCTGAAATGATGATGATGATGAACCCTAAACAGATCCTGCGAAGTAAAAGTTAACGAAGCCGCGGGAATCACTTGTGTTATCGAGTAACAGACTTATTAATAGCTATTAAAGTGTAGCTGTGTTAAAATTACTAAGCGCTTGCGTGTGAGTCACAGTTTGAGTTAATTGCGAGTACGATACAAATGTTTATTTGTAATCTTGAGAGGCTAAAAGCTTACATATCAAAACATTGACTTTGCATCTCTGAGCCCCTACTATTAGCGTTTATTCGAGCGAGTTTCAAAATAAGCCTTTTGGGTCTTCATAACTTGTAGAGTTAGCTAAATCAAGTTAAGCAGCGCTTGCTAAGGTCAAGCCGTGGATGGGGGACCATCAGTTATTTACCGAGATTTCTCCGTCACCAATAAGCCTCTTAGCTCTGCGTGTGCAAGTTGGTGATTATTACTTTGATTTCTCCTATTTCAGGCATTCTTCACATTCTTGTACATCCACCTGCTGTCCCAAGTGGGTGGCTGCTCAAATGAAGCAGGACTTGTTCCGGTCTATCCTCGAGCAGGACATGACTCTCTTTGACCAGGAGCGAACTGGGGAGCTGGTGAATAGGTACGGAGATGTTATTACTGTGTAGCATGTTGCTAAATAATCTATATGTTGCATCATGGGTGGCCGAGATGCGAAGTACCGGGTCTTCTTCACGATCCGGCATAGTTTTTAAATAGATGTGGGCACTGTCGTGGGTACTCGAGCGAAATCACGAAAAATAATTTAAATCGTAATAACTTTATTTAAATTGACTAACGGTTTCACAATGCAGGAAATAAACACGTGCGTTGGTACTGAGCGTCTGCCAAGACTGTAGGAGCTCGGCTGTCGCAACACTCGGTCCCTTCTGCAGTCTCTGCTGCATCCCCTCTACCGACGATCGTGTCCAAGCGGTAGGACGCGCTTGCGTTTCCGATCACGTCACTGTTAGGTTTCGAAACCATCTGCTAGACGGCGCTGTCCGTTGCACAGTAGCGCCATCAATCCACGATGTATATATATATAGCTGACCCGCGCAACTTCGACTGCGTCACAATTTTCATTACTGCTCCGCTCCTATTGGTCTTAGCGTGATGATATATAGCCTATAGCCTTCCTCGATAAATAGGCTATCTAACACTGAAAGAATTTTTCAAATCGGACTAGTAGTTCCTGAGATTAGCGCGTTCAAGCAAACAAACAAACAAACAAACAAACTCTTCAGCTTTATATATTAGTATAGATAAAATTCTTCCGTTAGGTACTGGTGACTGAGTGACTGAAAGACAACGCACAGCCGAAACTACTGGTCATAGAAAGCTGAAATTTGGCCTGTAGGTTCCTTGGAGAGTGTAGGGGAGCACTTAAGGAAGATTTCCCGAAATTCTTATGGGAATGGGATAAAACGGGATATACGCGTTTTGTACGCGCTTATCCCGTTTTTTCCCGGTCGCGGACAGAAGCTATTAAAATGTAATATTTAAGATTAGTAAATAATTAAATCCATTGGCAGTAAAAACTTAAAGATAATATTACATTAACCCTATATTACTTAGCAATACACTGAGTACTGGTGGCCCCTGATGAAAGAAAAATACGGGTGAGTCCATTTTCGGAAAATAATCCCAACATAAAATTCTACATTCCTTCGTTACCTATCGAAGTTGGCACGATTTTAAGTCACACTATGACGGAAGAAAAGTTTGAGGACTGCAAAACACCTTCGACGTTTTCCATGAGTGTGGACCCGAGTCTCAGAGCGCTTTCCTGTTTTGTTTAGCAGCCTTTTGCCGTGTCCAAGTGTCTGTAAATACATGCTTTTAATTTTTATCGATTTCTTGTTAAAATAAAAGGTTGCAACTGAAATTCCTGTATTAATACACAAATGATTACTATACTAGTTGACCCGCGCAACTTCGTCTGCGTCGCAATTTTCATTACTGCTCCGCTCCTATTGGTCTTAGTGTTGATATATAGCCTATAGCTTTCCTCGATAAATGGGCTATCTAACACTGAAAGAATTTTTCAAATCGGACCAGTACTTCCTGAGATTAGAGAGATGCGTTCAAGCAAACAAACAAACTCTGCAGCTTTATATATTAGTATAGACTGGAACTACGTTGTAAGTGTGACGTCTTTCGGATAATAAGATAGTGATGATGAAGTCTGATTAATTAAATCAATAATTGAATTCGTAATGAGATTATTCGTAGTAATGGTTTACAGCATAATGTTTTAGCCAGACTTCACTTGGATTATTGTTTAAGTAGAATGTATGCTTAGCCAGTCAAAGTAGAAAGATTTGGTCAGATAAAGTGGTTTGAAATATTGCAGGTGCGTGGTATAGTAGCCGGCACGAGCCATGAGCACCACTCATTGGCGTATCTAGGGTTTTCTCCAACGGGGGCCAGGCCCCCCCCCCCCTTGGAGAAACGCCCTGGATACGCCCTATATATTGTTATCATTTTTCGACGTTTAGGCAACAAAAGATGTTTTCCTATGCGGACCATAACTACATACTCAAACGGGCCATACAAACACTTTTATTTTATCAAATTCGCATGAACGTCTATGGGAAAAGATAAAAAATGAGTCGTCAATGGCATGAGGAAATACGAAATTAAGTAGGTATTTCTATTTGATCAAAACAGTTTGAACCAGTCTGTTTTATCAAATTATTTGAACGTGTATGGCCCGCATGAGAGCAACTCATATAGATGAAAAGAAAATCGACTTTCCAGTATTTTTGACATTTCTCGACATGAAGCGCTCCTACGCACTAGCGGTTGAACCGCCTAGGCGGTTTGCATGAGCGGCCAGCGGCTGGAATAGTTTTGTGGCGGTTAAGTGCGTACAATCACTAGCGGTTGCATATTAAACTGGAAAAGCGGCCAGTCGCGCGGTCAGCCGCCCCCGCGGCCATCCGCTAGTGCGTAGGATGGCTTAGGAAACAAAAGATGTCTTCTAGATTGGTCCTACAGGTAGTAAAAGTTCATATACATGGGTTAGCTGCCTTGTTGGAGATGTGGACAATAGCGCGACTGCCGAGGGTGGATTCGATTCTCAGACACGGCAAAATGTGTTGTTTGTTACCTATTGGGTTTTCAATAAGAAATTTCTCAATAGCAGCCTGAAATTTGGAAGTTGGTGGTGTGATACCTCCGTGTCTGGTTAAGCACGTAAAGCCCATAGAACGGTGGACCAGTAAAACACAAAATTGGTGCCCTGAAATCGCAAGACCCCCGTTTTGCGATTTCGGCACCCCGCGGCAGTCCACGATGGAGATCCGTCATCTCCATCCCGCAACTTGGATGTCTTTCTTTAGGAATTGGCGAAATGTTACACCTACCTATCCTTATATATAAAATTCTTCCGTTCCTGAGTTAGTGACTTGACTGGCAAACAACGCACAGCCGAAACTAATGGTTGTAGAAAGCTGAAATTTGGCATGTAGGTTCCTTGGGGAGTTTTGGGTGAGTACTAAGAGAGGACTTACTCCTTTAATTTTGTTATCGATGTTCTTACACCCCCGCTTAACAAAATAAATGTACCTAAATGTCTATAAAAAGAATAAAAAATTCCCGAAATTCCTACGGGAACGGGAAATGCGCGTACGAAGTCGCGGGCATAAGCTAGTAGTAATATAAAATGGCATACAGACAGACAAAACGTCTATTAACTTCGTTATTAGGTACTTGCTATCAAGTGCGTTCCCGATCATTATAACCAGATGTAATGTTAATGGGAATCAACATTGATTGATTGACGTGGGTTCGAGTCCGGGGCGATGTATTTTAAAAGAGTTCAGATTCGATTTAATTTGGTGTGTATTGTAAAACGTTTTTCGGTTTTAGAGATTTATGTGTATTGGGGAATATCTATACTAATACTAGCTGATTTGGCAAACGTGGTTTTGCCAGAAAAAAAAAAGTGGCCTAAGACCTATTGTCAGACCTAACTAATACACCTACACAAATTTTTTCATAAACATTGATCAAGTTATTTCGTTAAAATTTGGACTCCCACACGAAAGGTTCCGTACCACAAAACAAAAACACATTTCTTGAATGCCCTTCAATTCTTAATTTTATCCCTTTAATTTTATTTAATCATTTACAAAATTAATGTCAAATGAAAGGTTTTTACATAAAAACAATATCACAAAAATAATCAAGTCGATAAGACATATTATATTATAGAGTCGATAGGACATATTATATTATAGAGTCGATAGGACATAGGACATATATATTATTATTATATTATAGAGTTTCCGAAATAAAAAGAAAAAGGTAAAGTTAGTCACATCGTAATTTCGTTCTAGGATTTCTCATTCTTTCTAGTTCTGGATTATATTATTGTTTTATATTATAGAATGAGGTCTTACAAATCTAAATTTGGATAAATTGTAAGTGCTTTTCATGGATAAATAATAAACAAAGCCTCCAAAGATTGAGTCCCTTTCAGTCGGAGCATGAAGCATAAAGTCGAACAAGTTTGCGAGGTTTCTGTATTTAAAGGAATATGGGGTTTACCCTTTTTATCCCCTCATGTACCCGAGTCTGTTCGTCCTGGGCATGGTCGGGTACACCAGGCTGGCTGTAAGAAGAGACGTGGCGCTGGTCAAGTATGTGGCTAGCGTACTACTAGGTTTGCTGCACCACCCAGAGGTGCTGGAGGCGCTGCGGCTGCGCGCGCCGGACGGGTGCGTGGGTGCGCGCCGCTCTGTTAGACGTTCCATTGGCGAGGACGAATTTACTCAAGTTTGCCCCTATGTCGCGAGCCATACGTTTGATTAATGATATATCAGTCACATCGGAAGATATATTTTGCCAAAACCTGCCGAGATTTATCAAAGCAGCGCAAAATTTAATTGAAAAAGGTCTGGACATTTAAATAATAATTAAATGATGATTGCTGTAATGTATATTTTTTGTAATATATAAGTTATAACATCGTCTTGGAGCAATCTGTAAAGGTGTTATAATAATTCAATGATAAAATAAATAAATAAATAATAAATAAATATTAACTTTAGACTCGCCATGTCCTCCCGGATAAAAATTTGTCAGCTGGTAGTATGATCCTATAAGTAATAAAAAAATCTGTTAGCAAGATGCCGAGGGAAATCTCGTCAGCTGGTGAATTTAAGTAGGCGATAGATGTACCCTTCAGGGCGTTAACTAACGACCTTCCCACCGAGATACAGCCGGCTGACGTTTTGTTTTCTGCAAGCTATAATCTGACATAACTTTCAATCGGGAGGCAAAGGCAAATATTATTTTTTTCAACGTGTTTGAGAGGCTGCCGCTATTTAACCCACCCACCGAATCGCAGCTGACGTTCACAGAGCTCCATGATAAAACTCTCTTAACCATTACAGAAGTTATCGCCCGGGAGGAAATGTATGACAAATGTGGTATGGTGACTATTGGTCTCGTCTCGTGCACAGCGCCGACTAATTGGTTAGTCAGGATTGCACGAAACCGGTTTCTGTGTGTGTTGCAGAACGTTTTTATTTTATTTTATTTTTTAATTAATTTATTATTATTATTATTATTTTACGTGGAATAACGTCTACTTTGTTGAATTTAATTAATTTGTGCTTGTTTCTTTCAATGTGTTTTCTTTTGTTCTCTTTATTTATTGTTAGTAACACAAACCTATCTATCTTTGACACAAATTATTATACATATACTATATCGTTTACTATACACTATCATAAATCTATTTAAGTACCTGTATATTTAACACCGTGAAACTGATTCACAACCGTACACTTTAACGTAAGGTTCAGTTGAAAACCAGCGTCAGACAACTCCGTTGTCCGGCATTTTGCTGAACTGGACCTATTTGGCGCAGCCGCGGGGCACACAATGTAATTGCTTTAGAATTAAGTTCCTTTTTATTTGTGTTCCTTTGTCTTTTTACATTGTGTGTGTTTGTGTGTGCCAAATAAACTAGTTTTCTTTCTTTCTTCTTTCAAATTTTTAGCCTGGCTTGCGGTCTAGTAGACCATGTCACGGAATAAAACATAAATACTTTTCATCCCGGGAGTATTCCTAGGGATAGTTTTCGACATTCTGGCGGCCGAAGCCACTGGCAACAGCTGGTTATAATACAAGCCGACCAACTTACTCAATCTATCTGTATTAAACTACATTAGAAAAAAAATATCATCTCACTAAGAAGATAAACAAATGTATTCATGACCCTAAAGCTTAGGTCACCGAGATATATGACGATTGCGAACATCACTTTTACTAACCCTCGGTATGCCTGGTAGGGTCTGTCAGACCCACCCTATCTGTTACTTAGCATAGTCGGCCTTATAATGTTCCCACTGTTGGGACTCAGGCCTCCTCTCTAGGAGAGGGAATGGGCCATAATCCACCACGCGGGCCCAATGCGGGTTGGTGAATGTCACATGTCTTCGAATTTTTGGTTCTAGGACATGCCGGTTTCCTCACGATGTTTTCCTTCACCGTTTTGAGAGCAGTGGTGATGAAATAAATTACACAAAGTAATGTGCCTGGCTGGGTTTGAACCCGCGACCTACAACTCGTAAGTCGGAGCCGTTACCACTCGGCCACCACTGCTCCATCTGTTACTTAAACCGTTGTATTTCATTAAAATGTGAGTATTCTAGCCACCTTTGGTATGGCTTAGCTAAGTATCAGCTTGCCGCGCTTGACTCGGTGGAACGCAGAGCTAAGAGGCTCATCGGTGACGTAAAACTGGTGGATGCCAAGCTACATAGCTTGGCGAATCGCCGTAAGGTTGCCTGCTTGTCGGTCTTCTACAGATTGTACTTCGGTGAGTGTGCCCAAGAACTCCACGACCTCATCCCACCGGCCCCCTTCTACCATCGGACATCCAGACGCACTGCATCTTACCATCCCTACCTTGTTACTATTCCACCAATTCGCACTAAGCGTTTCCAAACGTCTTTTATAATGCGCACAGCAAAGGAGTGGAACTCTCTGACAGCGTCTGTTTTTCCAAACGCTTACAACCCTAATCTCTTCAAAGTTAGAGTGAACAGACTCCTTCTGGGTAAGCTCGCTCCATCGTAGACTTTGACTCTGTCATCTCTGACCTAGACTAGAGTCAAGAGCAAACCCATCACAAATAAACAATAAAAAAAATGTGATGTTTCTGCGCCACCACTGCTGCTGAACATTATCAACCCATCGAAGCCTTATGGCCGCTACTTTAGTCCGGAGTCAGCTAGTATGGTGAAAAAACACAAAAAACCCCGTGAGCCGGTGTCAAATTCACTGCTTACACCTGTTTATGACAAGAACTGATTGTTATAGCATTATCAAAAGTCTTTGCCTTCTATTTTCTCAAGTATTGTTGAAATTTCTTTTGTTTTCACGTAAGTGTAAAAAAGGCCTGTTTTTGCTAAAAGCAAAAAAACAAATCCAGCATATACCTAAATAAATAATTGAAGTTTATCAATTATTTATTTAGGTATATGCTGGATTTGTTTTTTTTCATTTAGATCCCTACTATATACCCCTAGTACAGATATAAGTATGTCTAGATACACCTGTTTACACAACTAGTACGAAAAATAGTCACTATAAATTCGGGTCTGACCGACCCACCAGACATACCGCGTAAAATTTTGCCACCAGGCATACCGACGGCTCATAAGATCAGAATAGATCAGAGTCAGTAAGTATAAGATCAGAATCAGTAAGTCTTAGCTTCCGTCTGGTTAGAAGTACTATAAATACATATGTTGTGAAGCGAGCATTTGCTTTATTATCTGAAGAAAGATCACCAGGACTGGACACGCCATTGACAACTTGTTTTTTTTTTTGTTTTTGAAGTGTATCATGTGTGAATACAGTGTGTGCTGGGATTGATAGTGCTGACCTTGGGGTTGGTGTACACCTGGGGTAAGTTGATTTTCTCAACCATCATCACCTTCATATCAGCCAAAAGACTTCTACTGCTGGACATAGGCCTCTCCCAATTGTCGCCGCAACAATAGGTTCTGTGCGTCTTGATCCGTCGGCTACCCGCGTCCCTCACGAGGTCATCGGTCCACCTTGTAGGAGGCAACTTCTTCTTCTCAACCATAGATTTAAAAAAAAAGTAAAAAGATAGGGCCGTCCGATCGTTAGCTTATACGCGTTCACCATACAAGAAACACGGCATTTTAACCAACGGAACCCACCTAAGCCTCCGCTGTCCATCCATCCGTCTGTCTGTCAGCGGGCTGTATCTCGAGAACCGTAATAGGTAGACAGTTGAAATTTTCACAGAATGTTTACTTCTATTGCCGCTGTAACAACAAATAATAAAAACTAAATTATATTAAAAAAATTAAGGGGGCTTCTATACGACACGACGTTTTTGGAACGAAGTTCCTTATCGCGCGTTGTGAAAGAATTTTTTCCGTCTGGCACAGACGGAAAAAAATCTCACGAAAAGTGCGCGTGTTTCTGTCTGTCTCTCTCTCATAGAAAGCAAGCCAGTTATTTTCGTTTCGTCTTAATTATAATTGAATTGTATTTGTAATGTAGGCAGGGTAGGCAGGGTAGACGGGGTAGGCAGAATAGGCAGGGTAGGCAGGGTAGGTGGGTAGGCAGGGTAGGCAGGGTAGGTGGGTAGGCAGGGTAGGTGGGTAGGCAAGGTAGGCAGGGTAAGCAGGGTTGGTAGGGTAGGTATTAGGGTCTAAAATTGAGCCTACTGATTAAGTTTATATTACATTATATTTGTTAATAATAAAAAAAATATTATTGTAACTTTAAAAAATAAAAAATTATTACAATTCCTTCACTAATTACTTCTCCGAACTTCGTTCCATCCGGGTGTCCCTTGACACTTCTCAAGTTTTTTTTTTTTGGTTTATGGCACGGAACCCTTCGTGTGAGATTCTGACTCGCTTTTCGTCGGTTTTTAAGGCTGCTCTCTTGAGAAATGCTTAAAAACAGCGAGCAGATGAAGCAACTTTTCGTCAGCATTTACTGAGAAATTACATCTGAAAAAAAAAATTGGTACCTACTAATCTACATGATGTGATACGTAATTTGGTTTAGCCAGAATTTATGTATCGGTATCACATAATAAGAAAAAAAATCACCAAATCACCTCCTAATCGTTGAGATGACACAATTTTAATCCTTCATTTTTTAACAAAAGTCAAAAAAAAAAATCTACTGCTTTGCAATACAAACGAAAGTAATTTGATTTTGTTACATTTTTGAAACATGTGTTATTTTTTTATAATAAATTAAAAATGCGGGTAGCAGAGTGGCGCGTAAAGGATTAGTTAGCTTCGTTTATATGCACAAGGTCATTGGCATGTATACAAGCCTTAATGCATCGCGCGCACGAACGCTCCCGAGGATTGCCGACCGCGAGCTGAGTCCGCTTTGGTCAAGATGGAGCAATTTGTAGCTTAATAAAAACCAGCAGTCCGCCCTTTCCTTACTATACTAGTCATAGCTCTCAACGTTATTCATTACATCTACAGTGTTACTTATAAATTCACAAAAAAGGTCACGCTTTGTCAGGTGAACTAGATGGCGTTGGCTGGTGGGGAAATACCATACTAAAATTCTTTATTCATTCTTAGAGTTCCGTTTCCAAAGGGTGACCAACGGAACCGTATTACTAAGCCTCCACCGGCGCCGTCCGTCCGTCCGTCCGTTCGTCTGTCTGTCAGCGGGCTGTATCTCAAAAACCGTAATAGGTAGACAGTTGAAATTTTTACAGATTGTGTATTTCTAATGCCGCTATAACAAAAAATAATAAAAATAAAGGTTTATGGTACGGAACCGTTCGTGTGCGAGTCCGACTCGCACTTGCTCGGTTTTTTTTACTCCTTTTTGTTCATCATCATCATCATCATCATATCAGCCGAAAGACGTCCACTGTTGGACATAGGCCTCCCCCAAAAAGGGGGGGGGGGTTTGCCATAATCGCCACGCTTAGCATGCGGGTTGGCGATAGCAGTGTATGGTGTTGAGTTTTACAGAGAATGCTGCTGCCCATTCTCTGGCGAGTCCCTTAGTCGCCTCTTACGGCACCCACGGGAAGTGATGGGATGGTATTATTCTTTTACGGCACCATACGGCACCGGCCGACACCATACGGTTACACCTCCTTTTTGTTGAAATTGTTTAATGCCAATAAAGAAGGACGAGATAAGATTGTCCAGGTTACCAACATCAATGAGACGTCGACGACCGAGGTCCAATGCGTTAAAATTTCGTGTGTCATCGTACCTTGGTTCACTTTTTACCAACAAGTGTCACGACTCGCCCCACTCCTGAACCTTATTGTTTGTTGAACGGGTGACCATCATGTTACCCGTATTGTTTGTTGTACCTACATTACATCATCATCATTTGCCTAGCCTTTTTCAACTTTTGACGACACGGTTGGCACAGTGGTTGAGCGATTGACTGCTGCGCTGCGTGTCGCGGGTTCGATTCCCGCATGGAACAAATATATGTATGGCCTATAGATAGTTGTTGCGCGTCTGGCTTTTGGAACGAAGTTGCTTATCGCGCGTTGTGAAAGGGGGCTAGACGGAAAAAATTCATACGAAAAGTTATAACGACACTTTTTGCTATAGTTGTAAGCCGTGCGGCGTGCGCGTGTTTCTGTCTGTCTGTCTCTCTCTCTCTCTCTCTCTCTCTCTCTCTCTCTCATAGAAAGCAAGCCAGTTATTTTCGTTTCGTCTTTCTATTTCTGTTTACATTATATTTAGGTTTAGGGTATGTAGGGTAGGTAGGGTAGGTAAGGTAGGTACGGTGGGTAGGGTAGGTAGGGTGGGTAGGGTGACTAGGGTGGGTAGGGTAGGTAGGGTAAGTAGGGTAGGGTAGGTAGAGTAGGCAGGTAGGGTAGGTCGGTAGGGTAGGTAGAGTAGGCAGGTAGGGTAGGTCGGTAGGGTAGGGTAGGTAGAGTAGGCCGGTAGGGTAGGTCGATAGGGTAGGGTAGGTAGGTAAAGTAGAGGTAGGGTAGGTAGGTAGGGTAGGGTAGCCAGTTGACGGGATCGAAGCCGCGCGGGTCAGCTAGTTATATATAAATTACAAACGTTATATTAAACCATATCACTGCTTCTTTTTTTTTTACAATTCCTTCACTAATTAATCGAAAGGAACTTCGTTCCATCCGGGTGTCCCTTGACACCTCTCAAGTTTTTTTTTTATGTCTGTGAGGTTATATGTTTGTAAACGCACCCACGATACAGGAGAAATTCCTAATGTGTGTTTTTTTTAATAAAAAGAAGCTGTACCTATTGGGGTCAGCTTCTAGTCAAACTGGATTCAACTGAATACCAGTATTTTACGTAGAGCGAAGGCCTATCTGATCCTCATAACCCAGTATCTGGGTAACACGGTACTTCTTGCCCGCACTGGTGTCAGATTTTGTTCAATGCGTTTTTGTATTAGAAACTTAAATATTTTTCAATTGTTTCAGACATCGCCGTTAGTCATGGAGATCTACTTGATTTTTATACCAACGAAACCAAAATAGACACCGTACGCATTCATTCGCGTAACGTTACAGCACTAACTTACGATGAAGACCACAACATGTTACTCTACGTCAATAAACAGAGCGGCAACGACGCTATATGTGCTCACGACATATCTTCTAAAATAAATCAATGTTTCGTCGAGAGAAATGGCAGAAACATTCGTGGTCTCTCCTTCGATCCCGCTACACAATTACTCTTCTTCAGTGACACAAACGAAAGAAGTATTAATTGGTTTTCATTAAAACCAAACTCAACACCATATCCTGCGATTGCCAACACGTCTGCCAAGTGTGGCGATTTTGGCAAACCCCCCCCCCATCTTCTGGGAGGCCTATGTCCAGCAGTGAACGTCTTTCGGCTGATATGATGATGATGATTAAAACCAGGATTTAAAAACAATATTTATGGTAATCTTTTAATCAAGATGGATCACGGGATGCCCACTGATATTGCCGTTGATAGTTGTAGAGGGTACGTTAACTATTAATTTAATGTATTTTGATGATTGAGCCACTCAATCATCAAACATCACCTTGTTACCTAGTTATTTTAACATTAATTGCAAATCTTGTTTCTCAATAAGGTTTTTAAAACATACCTTTTGGCCACAGAGTAGAGTAGAGCAGGGTCTCCATTTTCCGCACATAGACTCCCATTCGATCAGTTTCCTGGGAGCTTCACAGGCTTCGCGGGGCGACCTCCGTTCCGAGGATTTTTTCACGTTGGGTAGCCAAGGCCTCGCATTCAGGATGACGTGGGCGGCTGATTCTTCGGCGTCAAAGCAGCCCATGCAGTGTGGGCAACATACATCTTTACATACCGGATTCCTTCGTGCTTCGGAAAGCACGTTAAGCTGTTGGTCCAGGCTGTCATTTGTAGATATTTGACAGTCGTCGGCAGTCAAGGAATCTGGCACAAGTGATGCCAACCCCTTGGTAAATTTGGTGACATGTTTCTTAGCTGTGTTGTCAGATATCGTGATTGATGACCAGTTATATTTTGATTGTGGAGGTCTTCTTCTTATCGTGTGGGCAGTAAGGTCTAAAGACCCCACACACCCAAGTGTCAGAGTTTCTAATCCGCCTAAAGGGCCTCTGACATGGTTTATTTGACGACCGCCATTTGACGGCCGGGACCATCGGCTTATACGTGCCTTCCGAAGCACGGAATCATCTTTTTATCAGACAATCAGGTGATTCAAGCCTGCAATTTCCTAGCCAAACTAGAAACAACTTTACAAAGTATGCTTCCCGTGGGAATCGAACCCACGACCACCAGGTCACAAGGCAAACGCCTAAACCACTCGACCACGGAGGCAGTTAATTGTGGAGGTATAGCAGTCGCTTCATGTAAAATACTGGTACTCAGCTGCCGGTTAGACTGGAAGCCAACCTCAATATAGTTCGGTAAAGGCTACTTAACTATTTCTATTCTTATAAGGGTTCCGAACATCCGTAAAAAACGGAACCCTTATAGGATCATTCGGGTGTCTATCTGTCACAGCCATTTTTTTCCGGATCTACTGGACCGATTCTGTTGAATTTTGGTACACATTTGGATTAACCCAAACACGGACGCGTTACGTAAATAAATACTTTCTAGTACGGGGGTCACTTTTGGGAGTCAAACTAAATTTTCAAACTGTATCGCGTGACATATCAAATGAAAGGGCTTACTGTGAGGGTTTAAGCTATATTTTTTTCATAATTTTAAAATAAACAGTTTTGTAGTTATCCCCTTATCTCCGAAACTACTGATCCTAAAATTTTGAAAAAAAAAAAACAGATAATACGTAGTTCTATACATAAAGATTACAAGAAAACTTATAAGAAGTCTGTAGTGTTAAAACAACATGTTAAAAAAATGAAATTGGTCGGAACCCTTTGCACGCGAGTCCTATTCGCACTTTGCCAGTTGTTTTTATTGGAGATAGTCTAAAAGGATTTGTTTGTACAAGTATCTTTACTGGATAAACACAAACCTGGCAACGCCTACAATAGAGAGATCACGATTCAATGGTTGTCGAAGAGAAGTGATTATCAATATAAAGTCGGTATCCATCAACACGACTCACAAACTGTAGCCACACAGTCTGACTATCGACCCACAGACACAGAAAATGTACTGGATTGAACCTGAGAGTAGTTCACAATTCAGTATTTACTATGCAGATCTGAATGGGGAATACAAGACGGGTTTAAATACTATATCATTGTTGCTACAGCGTTTAAAAATCCATTTTCAAGTACATTGACCGTTTCGAAAACATCACTATTTTGGGCTGACGGATGCTCAGCCTGTGAAATCAATGTCTAGAAATTACCCAAGACGCCATTGACACATAACATTAAAGATTTTAGTTTGCATACTACAAGTGCCACTGTTGCTATAGCCGCCAACTACAAAATTGAAGATCAAATTTAGGACATTAATGATTGCGAAGCACTAATGAGTCTCGGACGAAATAACTGTGATGGGCCGTTTTGTGCTCATGGTGTGAAAGTTATCGGACAGTCTCTTTGCAAATGCTTACCTGGGTACATCGGAGACCGCTGCGATGTTTCAGTATGTGACAATAACTATTGTTTGCAAGGCAACTGCAGCGTCAGTGATGAGGGTCTTCCTGAATGCAGGTAAAAAAATGATGCTCTTTTTCGTGGCTAAGTAAAACACCCATTACACATTAAGACTCCTCCGAGCCTCTAAAAGCACGTCAAGCCATTGATCCCGGTTGAACGTGCGGCTGTAGCGGCATCAATGAAGCCGCCCCAAGAAAAACTAACGAAGTGAAATTTGTACGGCAACAAAACGAACCGCAAAGCCATGTATCCCACCAGCAGCAAACTACTAACGAAATCCGGTATCGCGGTATCAGAGTTTTCCATGAGATTCCACCAGACACAACAACCGTCGGGTCGGAGGATCCTCCCTTTTCTATGGAGGGCTTGCGGGACTTTACTCTCTTTTCCGTACCTTCCATACGACAGTCGCAGTGAATAGTCAGAAGCCAGAAACTCTGACACCAGTCTTGCCAAAAGGGTACCGTATTATCACCGTCCGTGGTCGAGTGGTTTAGGCGTCTGCCTTGTGACCCGGTGGTCGTGGGTTCGATTCCCACGGGAAGCATACTTTGTAAAGTTGTTTCCAAAGTTTGGCTAGGATATTGCAGGCTTGAATCACCTGGTTGTCTGATAAAAAGATGATTCCGTGTTTCGGAAGGCATGTTTGAGCCACTGGTCCCAGCCGCCAAATGGCGGTCGTCAAATAAACCATGTCAAAGTCCCTTGAGGTGGTTTAGAAACTCTGACACTAGGGTGTGTGGGGTCGTTAGACCTAACTGCCCACACGAAGAAGAAGACCGGGAAATACGGTACCCTTTGGCAAGCCTGGTTTGAGAGTTTTACCTCTAAGTTACCGTACTTAGAGATCACAGAGGCAGTCGATCCATATAGAATACTGGTATTCAGCTGTATTAGCTTGGAAGCCGACCCTAAATTGGAAAAAGGCTAGGCAGATTTACTGATTAAATTTATCGTTATTTCAGATGTCATATTGGTTATTCCGGAGAAAGGTGCGAAGTTGCCGCGTGTCAAGGTTACTGTCTAAACAACGGTGTATGCTCCTTGAATGAGGAGGATGAACCCTTCTGTGAATGTGAGGGCAGTTACCAGGGCTCAAGATGTGAAGCTGTTCAAAATGACAATTGTACTTTTACCAACACCTTGACGTAGGCATCACTTAGCGGAAACATACCTTTTAGGCGGTGAAGAGTTTGCATGAAATACACATATGAATTATCCATTCACAATTTCTCGGCATCGGTGTAATATTTTAAAATAAAACGGTCTGTCCCTATGTTTTTTTTTATCTCACCTGATGGTAAGCGATTATGTGGTCGAAGATGCAGCACGCTTGCCTGGAAGTAACCTATTCATTCTTGTCTTAAAGACTCCCAGTTTTCTCGAGGTTAATTGAAAGTTTATTATCAGTCATATCGGTTTGCCATAATCGCCACGCTTGGCAGGCGGGTTGGCGATCGCAGTTTATGGTGTTGCGTTTTACAGAGAACGCTGCTGCCCATTCTCTGGTGAGTCCCTTAGTCGCCTCTTACGACACCCACGGGAAGTGATGGGATGGTTTTATTCTATTACGGCACCATACGGCACAGGCCGACACCATGCGGCGGAAGTAAAGTTAATTATCTCGCAATATTATTTTAACCTGCTGTGTCACAATTTTCAGTTTGCTAAAATCGGTAGGGAGAAAGTGCCAGGAATTCCGCCAACCCTTGCAGACTGTTGCAGGAAATTTTTCGCCCACCCACAGTTTTTTTTCTCAAGCGAGCATCTTCCCGCAGGATCTAAACTATACGAGATACAATTGGAAGTCCTTGAACCGCCTTAGAACTATAGTAGGAAGATGTAGCTCCAAACTCGCAAAGTGTCGCTACTAAAGCTCTAGATCAGGGATGGCGAACCTTTTTAGGGTTCCGAAAAAAAAGGAACCCTAATAGGATCACTCGGGCGTCTGTCTGTCAGTCTGCCAGTTTTCTCCGGATCCACTATACCGATTCTGTTGAAATTTGGTACACATATGGACTTCTGTGACCTAAACACGGACGTGTTACGTAAATCATTAAACTTTTAGTATGAGGGTCGCTTTTGGGGGTCAAACTAGAAAATAAAAAAAAACGTTTTTTGAACAATGTCGTGTGACATATCAAATGAAAGGGCTTACTGAGAGGGTTTTAATTATATTTTTATCATAATTTTAAAATAAATGGTTTTGAAGTTATTCAAGAAATTAGACGAAAAATGACCATTCCCTTGAGCATAAAATTTTGAAAAAAATGGAGCTAATCTATCTTTACCTAAATATTACAGGTAAACCTATTAGAAGTCTGTAGTGTTAAAATAACATGGTAAAAAAAAATAATTCCTTCGGAACCCTTTGCACGCGAGTCCGACTCGCACTTGGCCAGTTTTTATTTCAATAAACACAAAACAGATAACATGAAGATTGTTTTATGAATTTATAGTTACAAAGAAGAGTTGAGTATAAGCATCTTATGTTATTTTTTCCATGGACCAAGTCAAGATTTTTTTGGCGGCACGTAACAGCTACATTTTTTTTTTAATGAAAGTGGCACAAGCACCAAAAAACTGGCCAAGTGCGAGTCGGACTCGCGTGCAAAGGTTTCCGAACGAATTTAATTTTTTTAGCATATTATTTTAACACTACATAGGCAGCAGTCAATCACTCAACCACTGCGCCAACCGTGACAATCGACAAGTTTGACATTCACATTCGCTGATAGAACGACATTTTGTCTAAAGCCTATGGCACAACAGAAGGGTGTGGAGATGGACACGAGTCGCAAGCTATGCTCCACTTACTGCCTTGTGTGCCAAAACACACTGCCAAAGTGTCCTCTGCACTGCCTCCGATGATGCTGTGGAGGTGACGAAATTTCGGAACAACAAAATCTGACTGTATCACGGAACTTCGACGCTCAAAATATCGATACAAGGTATTCCCACAGTAAACCATTTCAACGCACGCAACTTCGACAGTGTTTTAGAAGATACCCACCCATCCCCCTATATTTTTTTATCTCCAACCAAATATAGAAACATGCAATATTATGAAATTACATGAGCAAATAATCTTGACAATTTTATAACAGTGCTAACCAAAAATAACTAGAAAACAAGAAAATTATGAACTGAAAACGCTTCCCGAATAATGTTTCAGTAACTTCATTACAGAGTTTCATATTTTCTAATTTTCAAAATAAACAGGGGCAGATATAATAAGGAAAAGATAAAAGAAACCGCATTATTACTGAAAACGAAATATAGTCGGGGAGTCAGGGACTGATGCGAAACGATAAGAACAGATTTATAGCGAAAGATAAAAATATGCAGTCTATTTAGGAGTAAGGAACGTTGAATATTACTTTGTATGCAGCAACTGAGTGAAATTTACTTGAATTTTTCTTGGAAATTTTTCCTGTTTTTGTATATTTTTTACTGCGATATTCTTGCATTAATATTTTAGGTAAAAGTTGGATTTTGAGACTTTTTGTTTTATTTCTGCACTGTTAAGAGGAAATATGAGCGGAAAGACTTGAGTAAAAAGTTATAATTCGAGGTTTGGCTCTCGCCTGTTTCCTCCTCCAATATTGGACCGATTTTAAAGAAATTTTATAAAGTGAATAAAATGAGCTTTTAGTTTGCCATGTGTAATTACTTCCCAGAATTGGATCCTTATAAGCTACACTTTTGGATGGTGTAATAGTGCAGGGTGTGTATTTTTTTTTCAAAATCAACTGGTGGAAATAACGATTTTTCAAAAATCCAATGATGCAGTTTTAGTTTTCATCAAAATCGGGCTCGAAACTCCTTTCAGTGTTTTTTGATATTCCTCATAGTTTTGGATTTAGCCATCCAGGCACTCTTTAAAAATTCAATCTGTGTATTATATCTGAAGGAAAACTGACTGACTAACGGATCTTCGCACAGCCGAAGCTACAGGGGCTAGGAACATGAACTTCCGCGAGGCTTCTTTTCTTGAAAGGATTTTTGGAAATTCAACCTTTAAGGAGGAGTAAAGTGAGAAAACCGATTTTACAAAATATGCGCAGAGCGCAGACGCAGTCGTGGGCGAAATGTTGCTTAGGAATAAAACGAACTGTTACAAACATGGAATGAATCCTTTAAAATAAAATTAAAACGGTTCTGTAAAAAAATATATCATTGCAACTAGCTCCTAGACTATAAAGAATAGAGGACACGCCCCTTAATTTAAAATTTGGACTCCTTTGTTCGAAGATAGGGACCATATTAACACTTGGTTATATTCTCATAGCACGTTTATTATTAAAAACGTTTTCAGAACAAAAGTAATGTGCGGTCTACGTGGTTTGATAAGAGGGAATAATATGATGGTAATCTCCCTAGGGTCGTGGGTAAGTCTTTCATTCGGGCTGGAAACTTGAATTTGCATTTACTCACTTCCCGGTTGGGAACGTAAGTAAAATATTAGATACTAGTGGATGTCACGCGGTTTCACCCGCGTAGTTCCCGTTCCCGTGGTAGCACGGGGATAAAATATAGCCTATGTTACTCCCTGATAATGTAGTTATCCATTGCTGAAAGAATTTTACAAATCGGTCCAGTAGTTTCGGAGCCTATTCGTTTCAAACAAACAAACAAACAAATCTTTCCTCTTTATAATTAAAAAAAAAAAAATGTAGTGTAGAAAAATAAAAATACTTGGTAGGTAGTTTTTAGGGTTCCGTAACCAAAGGGTAACCAACGGAACACTATTACTAAGCCTCTGCTGTCCGTCCGTCCGTCCATTTGTCTGTCTGTCTGTCAGCGGGCTGTATTTCAAGAACCGTAATAGGTAGTCCGTGGAAATATACACACAGTTCGTAAAACTATTGCCGCTATAAGAATTCAATTAAAAATTGAAGGGGGCTCTCATACAAAAAACGTGTTTTTTTTTTGGTATATGGTACGGAACCCAAGTGCTCATTTTCGGGGCGTCTGGCGTCGCGTATAGCGTGGCGTCTCGAGGAGCGTCAGACGTTTTCTCTGTTTACGCACAGGCGGCGCGTGCAGCGAGCCATATCATTACGTGCTCAAACACAAACTTATGGCAATATAAGACTTTGTTTATGTAGACGCGGGGCGTGACGCGGCGCGGGGTGCGGGGCGTGCAGAGTAGCGGTGCCCGCCGCGAGGAAATAATAAAATGTGGAGCGTAGCGAAATATCTGCCGCACAAAAAAACATATGTGGTGGGGTTTTTGTCAGACGCTTATAGTAGGTATGCCGCAACTGAGGCTGCTCAAATATAGTTTTTCATAGTTTTAAAATATTTAGTAATGTAGTTATTTAAGAAAATATATGAAAATTAACCATAGATTTTGATCTGTGATTGAACTAGGTAAAATAAATTCCACCAACTCCATCAGACTGCTTGAAAACTAATTTGTTATTTGCTGTCAGATTTTATGATACAAGTCGTTCTTTTTACATTTATTTCTTTACTGTGGGTATATCAGGTACAGAACATTACAAGAGGAGCTCGTGGCTAAATAACAACAGCCGCACGGGTCGATCTTCAAGGTTAAGCAACGCTTGCCAAGGTTGGTCTGTGGATGGGTGACCATCTTAACATACCGAGTTTCCTCCGTGCCTTGGAAAGCACGTTAAGCCGTTGGTTCCGGCTGTCATTTGTAGATCTTTAGCAAACGTTACGGATTGTCAGAAGCCAGTACATCTGACTCCAGTCTTGACAAGAAGTACCGTGTTACTGGGTTGTGGAGGTTTGGTAGGCAGCCGTTCCACGTAAAATACTGGTATTCAGCTGAATCCGGTTTGACTGGAAGCCAGCGATATAGTTGGGAAGAGACTAGGCAGATGATGAAGTACAGAACATTACCCTTAATTAAGACCATGGACTTCTAAAGCACCCATCAGAATGTAAAAACGTGCCCTCGAAACTCAATCCACTCAGATTCCATTTCTTCAATAAACTTCGCTGTAAACTTGCAGTAGATCTAAGAAAATACTGGTATACACCGTATATACGCCGTTACGAGTCGAAGTCTTTGCGAAAAGTATCAAATAACATGGATTCCAGTATCAGTCGTTGGTATTCCAATAAAATGTTTTCTGCCTTAAGGCTTGGTTACACAGTGCAAGCAATGGTGTGTTTTTAGTTTTGGCGTCGTAATTTGACAATATTGTTACGCGCCAGAATTAATGCTGGTTACATAACGACATATACGTGCTGTTAACGCCATCTAGTATCATGTAGCGGGAACTAACCAGATCAAAGGAGTCAAGATGTTTCTAGAATTTTCTATGCTAGAACATTCTCGATGTTTCGACACCTGGTCAGTCGGGACCGGTATGTACCCGAACTTTCCGGAAGTTTCCATACTAGAAGGTTTTAGAAACAACAGTCGGTATATGAAGGGCAAACATCGGGCGACTGGGGTCAGTATTGAATTGGCGATACAAACGATAACTTCGAGAGCGATCTTCAACTGCGAATTATAGTGAAGTGAAGTGTTCAGTAGTGCGATTGTGTGTTATAATTAGTGTGTTTTAAAGTGCTAACTAGTGTGTTAAATTAAAGTGTCAGATTTCGTTAATTTATCGGCTGTTTTTATTGTCACGAAACCCAAGCTCGTAACAATGTATATCACAGCCATCATTATCATCCCGTGTGAGAAATACAGGGCCTGCAGTCTCGACATAGATAACGCTCGCGTAGCGACCGAATTTGGTCGTTTAGTCCTAAGGCCCATACACAGTACATTTCGAACGCGATCCACGGATCATACCATTGATTTTGACCGTGGAATGCGTTAGAGATTGACTGTGTCTATGTTGATACATGTACCTGTACAATGGTTTGTACCTATCTAGGCTCCATAACGTGTGGTCCGACACATGGTCGTATTTGCGGAGGCCAAAACCGCAAATACGACCATGTGTTGGAGTTTCGGACTAGATCGAAATAGATGCCAATTCGGCGTCGGCAAAATACCCACATTCTGTCCCTTCTTTATACTATCCTGCACAATCTTAATTCTCCTCAATATCTTCGTGAACGCTTTGAGTAACTCATCCTGAGGGGTAAACCCTGTCGCACTGCCACTTCTCTTCTCCTTCGTACTTCGCGTCACATTTCCAGCCGCTATGATGGCTCCTTCTCAGTTACTGCAGCGCGTTTCTGGAACGCGACAGCCCTTCTCTTGATGTCTTCAAGAAGAAGATTAAAGAGTATTTCCTATCACAATAACAAATATTAGTAGGTATGTATATATACATATATTTGTATTTTTACATTTGTACCTATGTATATTTATGTATATTATTTGTACACTGCATCCTACCCTCTATGCTAATCTTTCTATCCCTCAAAGGTTTGCTGGTAGAAAACTCAACTTTGAGTTAAGCTCGCCTTTGTACATGAACTTTATTATGTCTGTAACTAACATAAGTTGTTTTGGTGTACAATAAGGAATTAAGAGAAGAAGCGTTTGTCAATCCCATACATTATTGACGTTTTGACGAATAAAAAGTTCGCATCGATCGCGTATGCGCGCGATTTATATTAGGATGAGGTCTTATAGTGTGACAGGTCGAGGCGAGTCAAGCTGCAGTGTCTACTCGCGTGTCAGCAACTCAGACTGTATAACCATGCCCTTACCCGTGTAAGGGTAATATTTAGCGCGAGGATTTATTTGCTGAATGCTTCATGCTCTGAGGTCGGGTAGGTAGGTATGTCTGAAAGACATTTTTGTGTGGCTGGCTGGCTATTTGTATTGTTTCTTTTTTTGTTCTTTGGAAGAGGTTTTTCGGTGGGGTCGACGACCTTTTATAGAAACTTGATATTAGAATTAGTTCCCAGTCCGGAATTAGGAATATACTCGTTGGATGACCAGCAGTGCTATTCTGTAAACACGTGAAGGCTTGGGTGAAGTGATCACGAAGTGAGCTGTCAATCCACGTAATCAAAATCCAGTAGCACTATTCTGTGAAAAACTTCACGTAAGCTATTACGTGAAGTGGTCTGTCAGTCCAAAGCAGGTGCGATTTTGTAAACCTCTCGCCGTGTAGTGAAGCTTAGGTGAAATGAAAATTTAGAGAGCTGTCAATCCATACTAACAAAGTGGAATGACAGTTCAGTCCACCTAAATCTACACGGTAAGATTTCTGAGGAGGTTAACATTTTTAATTTACTGAAGATTTCTAATCTAAAATAACAAAATAGTAGTAAATTCAGTATATTAGTATATATTGACATAATAAAATCAGTATCTTGCAACATTAAACAAATTAGAAGACTATTAAATTAAATATTGACTGCTAAAGGAAAGATTTAATATTGTTACGCGCCAGAATTAATTCTGGGTACATAACGACATTTACGTGCTGCTAACGCCATCTAGTATCAAGTAGCAGACAATTACGTGCTAGAACATTCTCGATGTTTCGACACCTGGTCAGTCGGGCCGGTATGTACCCGAACTTTCAGTCGGAATGACTGTCGGTTTATAAAGGGCGGACATCCAGCGACTGCAGTCACCTTCCACCGATCAAGATTTTTGGTAAGCCGATCCCTTGGGAAGAGCGAGCCAAATATCTAGGTGTGATCCTAGACAAAAACCTCAGCTTCCATGAGCACATTAAGGCGGTGCGCTCGAGTGCCGCCTTCGCTCTCGGTAGGCTCCACCCCATGCTCCAACCAGCACAGCAAACTGTCCCTGAAATGCAAGCTGCGCATTTATATCACTTGCATTCGCCCCATCATGACGTATACGTGTGCTACATACATACAGTCCCTCCAAAACCGTTTTCTCCGAAAGGCCACGGGTGCCCCGTGGTTCGTTAGGAATGAGCGACTCCATGTCGATCTCAAAGTCCCGACCATCAAGCAGTTCATGAAACGCCTCACAAAGCGTTTCATCGAATCTGCTGAAAAGCACCAGAACCCATTAAACGCATCGGCTACCCGATACGCTCCCTCCCGGATCAGTAGGATCCGCCGTCCACGGCACACCCTACTCGAACCCGACGATCCCATTACCCTTGTCCAAGAGAGCAGTAAGGAAACCAGTACTCGCGCGGGGGGGGCCTCGTCGCCGAGGCCCCGCGCGACGTTCCAGTAGTAATAATAGCAATGTTGTTATTACTCCCCGTCTTTTGCCTAACGAGCAAGCCCGCGCCGCTGAGCCATTAGCTTTAAACACCCCTAAAAATAATGTCATGACCCAGCCTGTCCCTTGCTGCCCTCCCGATAACGATGCCGCTGAGCCGAGGCCCGTACCCCACAGGGGGTGCCCCCAGCGAGCAGAGTTGTAGGTTTAAGTATTTGATTGCCTTAGCTGGGGGCTTTAGAGTCATATCTGAGGCCACCACAGGCTAGTCCGGTTGAGTAGTAACCACCCTTCTAGAGGTGAACTACGAGTGGTCCCGTCAACAACTTCACATCTTGGTCCCTCGTATCTGCCGACACATTCACAGGAAGCCTCGTCCTCCTCGTTTAGGGAACAGACGCCGCTATTCAGGCAGAAACCGCGACACGTATCCACTTCACACCTATCACCTTAATAACCGGCATCACATCTGAAATAACAATAATATGTAAAATTATGTGATTCAATTAACCCAGGAAAGTAAATCAACGGACGATACCTATATGTGTTGTTTTACCTGCATTCAGGAAGTCCGTCATCACTGACGCTGCAGGTACCTTGCAAACCGTAATATCGCAGCGGTCTCCGATGTAACCAGGAGAGCATTTGCAAAGAGGCTGTTCGATAACTTTCAAACCGTGAACACAAAAACAATCGTCCCCAGACCAAAACGCAATTAAACATAAACAAACTCGAATATGATTTATGTAAACTTGACTGTGGCCCAGTTTACAATACTTCTGACGCAAATTTTGCTATATCGTACTTAATAAAACATGTTCAATTAGCAATATTACGTAACACTACTGTTATTACGACAAACAAGAAACTTCATAATATCAAACCTTGGATTACTCCTGGCCTAATTCGGTGTATAAGACACAGTGATAAACTTCATCAGGCATCAAGAAGAAACCCAGGGTATAAAAACCTTAAAACCACATATAAAAGATAAAGGATTTTTTGTAACAACCTCTTAAAGAACTTGAAAAATAACTATGATTAAAATGAATGAAATCAAGCAGGAAACAATACCAAGCAACTTTGGAAACATATTAAAAACGTCACTTATAGGTCAAAACAACGTGAATCAAATTCGAGCTTATTGCTAACTAATAGTTCACCTCTTTTATCAGCCAACCTTGTCAATAACTTTTCAGTAAATGTTGGGAAAACGCTTGCAGAACAGATTCCTAAGAATAACTGTCTTCAATCACCTTCCCAAGAATTAAATCATGGGCGCGAGCTAAAATCTTTTAAGTAACCAGAATTTTTAGTGGAATAAAAGATGACTGTGCAGTGAGATGGGATAATATTAGCAATAAAATCCTTAAACAATTCAAGCATATGCTGGTACCTCCTTTAACACATATATTTAGTATCTGTTTTGTAAGCAGTTGTAATTCCTATCTTTAAATCCAGGAGCAAATACTTAGTTAATAATTTTAGGCCCACCTATATCCCCTCAATATCGAAAATACTAGGAAAAATTGTCAACAGCAGGCTAGTTAACTATTTAGAAAAAACATATTTATTAGATGATAATAAATTATTTTTGCGCAATTTGGTTTTAGAGCCAAATTATCCACAGCCGATGCGGTACACCACCTGACCGATTATGTCTCAGTGGAACTTGGCAAAGGAAACCAGACCCTGGGAGTCTTCCTTGATCTAGCAAAAGCCTTTGACACAGTTTCTGCTTCTATGCTACTTACGAAATTAGAGGCCATGGGAATTAGGGGCACGCCGCTGAATCTCGTTGCTGACTACCTAGACGACAGATATCAATGTGTTAATAGAATATCACAAGCGATGAGCAAACAATACTGGTTTTGGTGTTCCTCAGGGCAGCATTCTGGGCCCAACTCTTTTTCTGGTTTATATTAATGATTTGTGCAATTTAAACATTAAACATGGCATAATTGTTTCATACGCTGACGACACGGGGAAAATATATTCACTTTTCCATGCGCAAGCCTCAATTTAACGTTACTAATCCTGACCTGTTTGCCCATAAATGTAGATCCCACTCAATCAGTACATGCGATTGTCCATCCTCCAAACATGCAACGTTAAATATCTCGGAGTAATAATAGACGAAACGCTCTCTTTTAGACCACACATTGAAAGTATCCTTGTTCCAAATAAATGTTTTATCTATCTATCTAAAGTCTGGTTAAAAGAGTGCGCAAATTAATCTATGTCTTTAAAAAACTGCGGACGATTGCGAATTCAAAATTAATCATACAAGTTTATTTGGCCCTTGGTCAATGTATAATCCAGTACTGTCTCACCGCATGGGGTGGAGCACCAAAAACCCACTTACTACCGCTTGAAAGAGCTCAGAGAGCCATTTTAAAAGTAGCCAATTTTCATCCCTTTCTCTATCCCACAGATCTCCTATACAAATCCTGCAACGTACTAACTGTTTGCCAGCTTTTCATTATGCACTTGGTATTAAAACAGCTTACCATGCTTTCATACAACACAGAAAATACCAATAAGCGTCGGAATGATATTGTATGCGACTCAAATGTGTCCGTGGAGTTTCTTGCACGTTCTTCTCCATAGAGATCTACGCTATGGAAAGTGCAAATAGCTTCATCTTTTTGGACCGACCGACCCTGACAATTCAAAAGTGCCTGTAAATGGTTTATTTGAAATATACGATTTGAGTTTGAGTTTGAATGCGTTTTCAAAATATGTCTTTGTAAAAAGATTTTATAGACTAAATAGAAAACTAAGCATTTACAAGATAAATTATTATAGCTGTAAAAAGACAATTGTGCAATATTTACTAAGCATCTCTTACGTAGAGACTGAAGATCTTCTTTTTGTCTGTAAATAAAACAAGTGTCCTTTAATTTTCATTTTCATTGCAGTTAATTTATTGTTTTTAAGTAAAAATGTAAAAGTAAGCACTTTCTAGCCTGAAGCACAGGTTCATTCTAGTTCAGGCAAGTTGCTAATAATAAAAAAGCTATTGTGTTCTTGAAAATAAAATGTATGTTATTTTAATGTAAATGTGACCCTTTTTATAAAATAAACGATATTATTATTCATTTTATTCTTTTTATAAACATATTTTACATTTTAAAATATTTCATTTAACAATAATTTAAAAAAAAAACATTTAGAAATATTAAAAATAGTAGCCCACCGGTATTGGGAACAGGGTCCAAGCTACCGGTGGTCAGGGCTCCTGAGAGAGGAACCTCCTAACGATGCGCGCCGTGTCCAGGAGTACTGCTTTCTGGATCAAGCCCTTGATCCAGCTGCCCAACGAGTGCCTCCTCAGATGTTGGTCGAGGCTCTTGGCAATTACGCCATTGGCACGCCTATCTGCACAATGACTGCTGTGTTCACATCCCACATGTTGACAACCTCGCGAGACAAGTCAAGATACTTAGTTTTTTTTTATCTTTCTCAGCATTCACGTGGTTCTCGTCATGAGGGACTGTTATATCAGCAATCATTGCGCGACGCTCTAGTCGGTCTATCACCACTATGTCAGGCTTATTGGCAACAATAGTCCTGTCAGTGATGATAGACCAATCCCAATACAACGCGCATTTACCATTTTCGATATGTTATTATTACATAACTTTTTGTAATTACTTAGATATATTTTATAAAATAACAAAATAAGAGTAATTAAATATTTTCAAATTTTGTGTATGAATACAAACCAAACATAGTTAAATCGGTATTTTGGTGTATTTAATAAACAAGTGGTCAATAGACAACACAATAACAATGTTGACTGTTAAAATAGACGATTTAACATTGTTAGGATTAGTTAAAATTATATTGATAATATTATTTTTTAATTTGTTGAACTTTATGTTGACAAAGACCAATTTAAAAGTTAACATTGTTTTCTTTTTGATACTTAATTAACTACATCTCTTTACACTAAACACAAAAAACTCCTGACTTCAAGTGACCCGAATTGTTTTTTGTTGCAAGCGACACCACTCAAACAAATCCATTAAGATTTATCATTGAAAACGATTATTTCTGCTTTTTTCCATTTTGCCAGTAAATCAGCCAGGGTTCGGTTTATATCTTCTGAATGCGTAGGGGTGTTGGTGAAAGTGAACGTGACAGTTTGAATAGCTTCACATCTTGGGCCGTGGTGTCCACCTACACATTCACAGAAAGGTTCGTCCTCTTCGTTGAGGGCACATACACCGCTATTCTGACAGAAGCCGTGACACGCGTCGACCTCGCACCTTTCCCCGGAATAACCAGCATCACATCTGAAAAAATGATAATATGAAAAAGTGTCATAATTCGATTAAATGATAGCATATGACCATTTCAGGAAATAAAATATGTTGTACCTGCAATTAGGAACTCCCTCATTATTTAAGGTACAGTTGCCTTTGAAACAATAATTCTCACATGCTGAAACATCGCAGCGGTCTCCGATGTATCCAGGTGAACATTTGCAAAGAGACTGTCCGATTACTTTCACACCGTGAACACAAAAAGGTACGTCGCAATTTTTTTTATCGAGACTTGCTAGCGCTTCGCAGTTATCAATGTTCTGAATTAGTTCTTTAATTTTGTAGTTGGCAGCTATACCGACTATCACATTTTTGAAATCAAGCCTCTTTTTTTCTGCATCTATAAATTTATTCTTTCCCAATATCTCAGTAAAAAATTGATCGTAGACCCACACAACCAAGAAAAGAGATGTTTTAGAAACCGTCAATGCATTTGATGATGGATAATTCATAGCATAAATGACACAATATTCTGTTTCATTGTTTCCATTCAAATCTGTGTATAGAATACGGCCAGTTAAACTACCCGAAGGCTCAATCCAGTACATTTTTTGTGTCTGTTGGTCAATGGTCAGACTGTGTGGCTCGAGTCGGTAAGTTGTATTGAACGAAAACGCCTTTAAATTATTAATAACTTCTCTCTCAGAACCATTAAATCTAGCTCTCTCTATTGTAGGCACCTGCTGGTTTGTGTTGATCCAGTAAACATACCTGTTAAAAGATAACTTCTTTTAAATACCTCGAAGAAAAGAATAAAGTGTGGAATGCTATTGAATGAATTGTAAACGTACCCTCTACAACTATCGACGGCAATATCAGTGGGGATCCCATGATCCATCTTGATTAAAAGATTTCCAAAAACGTTGTTTTTAGATCCGGGCATTAACGAAATCCAATTAATGGTTCTTTCGTTTGTGTCTGTGAAGAACAGTAATTGTGTAGCGGGATCGAAGGAGAGACCATGAATGTTTCTGCCATTTCTCTCGATGAAACATTTACTTTCTGTGGAGGATATGTCATGGCCACAAATAGTGTCGTTGCCGCTCTGTTTGTCGACGTACAGCACCATATTGTGGACTTCATCATAAGTCAGTGCTGCGAGGTTATGCGAATGAATACGTACGGTGTCTATTTTAGTTTCATTCGTATAAAATTCTAGTCGGTCACCGTGACTTACTGCGATGTCTGAAACAAATCAAATCAAAACCTTTATTTCAAATAGACGATAGAGAGTAGACTTGAATCACGCGTAATCCCCAGAAAGTTTTAGTTTCTCTTTGTTCAATACTATGTCATTCTTATTACTTTTGACATGAAGTTGTCTTTGAGACAGTGCAAATTACATTCAAATACGCCCGGCGGTTTTGGTTTGGGTGCGATTATCGTTTTTATGTCCGTATTAGACATAAATTTACAAATTAATTACACTATGTATTTGGAATAAAAGTCAAAATTTTCATAGACCAAACAAAAAAAAAATATAGTCTAATGTAACATAATTTTATTTTTTTCCATAAAATTACGACAAGTCGTTTAGACGTGACTCTCATTTTAATATCAGCCACGAAAGGATACCTGCGCCTTAAGCTAGTTTTGTAATATGACAGGACTCAAACTTTTGCCTTAAGGCACCCCCATTATTACTGTTACGAGCTTAGGGTTCGTTACAATAAAAAAGCCGATTAAACAACCAAAACTGACACTTTAATTTATAACACTAATTAGCACTTTAAAACACACTAATTATAAATCACAATCGCACTACTGAACACTTCACTTCACTATAATTCGCAGTTGAAGATCGCTCTCGAAGTTATCGTTTGTATCGCCAATTCAATACTGACTGCCGTCGCCGGATGTCCGCCCTTTATATACCGACAGTCATTTTCAGAACCCTCCTGTATGGAAACCTCTGGAAAGTTCGGGCACACACAGGTCCCGTCAAAACATCGAGAATGTTCTAGCACGTAAATGTCTGCTACTGGATACTAGATGGCGCCAGCAGCATGCCAGTGTCTGCTACTTGATACTAGATGGCAGCACGTAAATGTTTGGTTGGTTTCCGCTACCTGATACTAGATGGCGTTAGCAGCACGCAAATGCCGCCATGTACCCAACATTACTTCTAGCGCGTAACACTCCTCCTAAGACATGCTCGTCCCGAGCATTATCGGCCCCATAATAACGCGCCAGTCGATCCACGTGGACGATTTTAGGAGCACTTCTTGTACCTTTTTGTATACGGTAGGTCACGTCATTGATTTTTGTCACAATCCGGTACGGCCTGTCCCATTTAGCTTGAAGCTTAGGAGATTTCCCTTTACTGCGAACTGGATTGTGCAACCACACTAGTGAACCTTCATCGAACCCTTTATTGTTCATCTTGCTGTCATAGCGGGCTTTCATCTTGTCACACATTTGCTGGCCCGATTCTCTGACGTGCTCATAAATGTCATTCATTTTGTTCCGCAAGTCATTCGCATAATCGGTTATAATACGTGGGGCATCAGGTGGCATTCCCGTGATCAGGTCTGCCGGCAGCCGTAATTCTCTACCATAGTTTGCGAAAGCTGGTGTCACTGATGTGCTTTCGTGAACAGCACTTCGGTATGACAACAAAAACGGTTGTATGTGCTTGTCGCGTTGCCGATTTTCCACAACTTTTGCCAAGTATCTCTCCAATGTCTGATTGAATGGTCCCACCATTCCATCCGATTGTGGGTGGTAAGAAGTTGTTCTCGTTTTATGAGTACCCATAACTCGGCAAGTTTCCTGGAATAACTGCGACTCAAAATTCCTTCCTTGATCGCTCTCCAAGGGTGCTCCAAAACGACAGAAGACTTCATGAATCAGTTTATCTGCAACTGTTGAAGCTTCTTGATTTGGAATGGCGAAGACTTCCGGGCACTTAGTGAAGTAATCCATTACAAACATGAAATACTTGTTACCACTATCACTTTCCGGAAATGGTCCCGCAACATCCAGGGCTATCCTCTCCCATGGTGCACCAACATTGTACAATTTCAATGCACCTCTGCTACGAGTCTGAGGTCCTTTTACAGCCGCACAACTTGTACATTTCCGACACCAGTCCTCGACATCGTCACGGCAATGGACCCAGTAAAACCGTTCCCGTATTTTCAGTAAAGTGCGTATAACTCCCATATGGCCTCCTGAACAACCATCATGGTATAGCTGTAAAACATCCGGTACCTTAACTTTAGGGACAACCATTTGCAAATGACAGTTGTCTCCCCGGGCATTTTCCTATCTACGGCACAGTACTCCATCCTGAATCACTAAGCTGTCCCATTGGGCCCAATAACTTTTTGTGATCGAACTCATCGCTGAGACATCACTCCACGTGGGCTTAGGAGCACTGGCCTTCATCCAGTCCAGAATCGGCTTGATGTCTGAATCTTCGTGCTGAGCATGTTGTAGGCTTTCCTTCCACTCGTAGCTGAGGTCTGTCTTGAGCATGCTCACAGGTATGACTTCTTTACCCTCTTGCCTAGTACAATGCTTGCAGTCTTCAGGGCAAGGTCTTCTTGACAGTGCATCAGCGTTGCCATGAGATTTTCCGCTGCGATGTTCTACCACAAAGTCGTATTCCTGCAGTAGTTCAATCCATCTCGCAACTTGTCCTTCTGGATTTTTGAACTGCAATAGCCATTTCAGCGCAGCATGGTCAGTTCGTAGGTGAAATTTCCGCCCCAGTAGGTATTTGCTAAAATGTTGCAATGACTTTACCACAGCAAGCAATTCCCGTCTCGTGACACAATAATTCCTCTCTGGTTTCGACAGTGACTTACTGAAGTACGCAATCACAACCTCTTGATCGCCATTCCGCTGAGATAACACACCGCCAAGTCCGAAATCACTTGCGTCTTTGTCAACTATAAATTCCTTGCTGATATCAGGATACCCCAAAATAGGTGTTTTGCACAGACGGTTCTTTAGCTCCTGGAAAGCGATGTCGCAACTTTCATCCCAACAGAAATGTCGCTTTTCCTCAGTTAGCTTGTGCAGGGGTTTGGCTATATCTGCAAAGTTCTTGACAAAACGCCGATAATAGGAGCACAAACCTAAAAATGCTCTAACCTGCGTCTTGTCTTTTGAATTGGCCAATCCTTGACAGCGGCGATTTTCTCTGGATCCGTGCAGATACCTTCTTCCGACACAACATAACCCAAAAAGCTAACTTGCCGTTTGAAAAATGAACACTTTTTCGGACTCAACTTGAGGTAGGCACTCTGGATCTTCATGAGCACGCGTTCTAGGTTTTGAAGATGTTCTTCAAACGTACGGCCTACGATGATGATGTCATCCAAGTAGACAAGGCAGGCATCCTCAATCAACCCGGTTAGTACCAAATCCATCAATCTTTCAAACGTTGCCGGAGCGTTACACAATCCAAATGGCATAACTTTAAATTGCCATAGACCCTTTCCTGTCGAAAATGCAGTTTTCTCCTTGTCTTTCGGGTCAATTTCTACTTGCCAGTAGCCACTTTTTAGATCTAGTGTGCTAAACCACTTTACTCCAGTAAGCATGTCCAGCGTGTCATCAATTCTTGGCAAGGGATAGCTGTCTTTCTTCGTCACGTCGGTCAGACGACGATAATCAACACAAAACCGCATGCTGCCGTCCTTCTTCCTTACCAGCTCTACCGGTGAACACCATGGACTGGATGAAGGTTCTATAACACCATCCTTCACCATTCCCTCGATCATGGTTTCCACTTCCTTTTCACGTGCTACCGGTAATCTCCTTGGCCGTTGACGGATAGGCAATTCTTCTCCCGTGTTTATTTTGTGTTGAACTAAGCCAGTCTTCCTGATGTCAGCATCGCTCGAAGAGAAAACATCGGTGTACTTAAGTAACATCCTCTTCGCCTTGACCATTTCATTTTGAGACAGAGCGCTGCGACAGTCTTCTAAAAGTGTGGTCACTCTCGTTTGTGCATCCTTGCTGAGGGTCCCAGTTGATAGATATTGGCATCGACGCAACCAATCCACTTCCTCGCAGGTACCCATCAGTGTGCCCTTTTGTATCACCTGCTCCTTGTCACAAAGGTTCAGCACACTTACTCCTGAGATGTCGGTGGCTCTGACCAATGTTCGTGCCACTTTCCATGGAAGGTCATTGTCTACCCTTTCCACGAGTACGCAACGATGAGTTTTCCCAGGATTCCGAGGAAGACTAACCGGTACAACCGTTTCCGATCTCGGAGGAAGAACAATCTTCTTTAGGTTGTACACATTTCCAAGTAAAGCCCCTTCCATGAAAAATTCCTCTTGTCCACATTTCATAACTCCTTGATTAACGTCGATCTCACAATGATTCTTCCTCATAAAGTCTAAGCCCAGGATGCAATCGTCCATTATATCGGCCACAACAACATTATGCAGGTAGATTTTGTTGCCTAGCTTCAACTCCATCTCTCTTTCTCCTCGGACGGGTATGCGCTGACCGATGGCTGTTACCAAATTTATACGCTCTCGGTTGTATGCAGAGTCCCCAGGGAACCGACTTATAATTTGGGAACTGACAACCGTGCGAGAAGCTCCAGTGTCTATCGTCAGCTTACATGGTGTCCCGTTGACCTCACCCTTGATGATAAGGCTGTTCCCGTCACGGGTTTGTGAGATCGAAATCCTTGGGGCTCCTTGAACATCAGCCAGCACCCGCCCCGCAGTCCTGGCTATTACTAGTTTCCCTGCTGTTGCTGGGCGGTGCTATTAGCCGCCCTGCCCTCTGGAGATCTAGCCGATCTCCAGAGGGCAGGCCTTCCCCTTCTGCAGTTCGCTTAGGGCAACTGGATCGAAGGTGCCCCCTTTCACCACAGCTATAGCACCTAGGGCTGTTTCCTTTTAAGCGATCGCGAACTGTAACCGCTGCAACCTCCCTGACGCGGTGGGTTCGATGATCTTGCCGCACAGCTTCCACCTCCAGTGCATAGGCCAAGGCGTCCTTAAGCGTCCCGTGGTGCCCGAGCCTCACTGCAGCCCTAACCTCCAGGTCGCGGATGCCGTCGATGAATGCCTGCACCAGGTTCCCTTCAATGATCGCTGGTGCAGACTGGTACGCTTTTCGCACCGGCTTCTCCACTTCAAGGGTCCACTGCTGCAGGTTCTCACCGCTGCGTTGCACGCGATCCCTTAACTGCGCACGAAACACGTGCTCCAGATAAGCGTCGCCATACCTGGCTTCCAACGCCTCAAGCAGCTGCTCGTAAGTCACCTCCTTACCGAGAGCTTCCAGGACAGTTAAGGCCTGGTCGCGCAGGCCTAGGGTGAGGGCAGTCATGGCCTGATTTTTACTCCACCCATTCGCCTTCATGACAGCCTCAAACTGAATCTTGTAGGCCGACCAAGAAGACGTCCCATCGAACGGCGGAACTTTGAACCCACGTGGCGAAGGTGTAGTGGCTGCTGAAGTAGCAATTCCATCTCCAAGTTTAAGGTTGCCCAACTTCTTCTTCACATCCGCAATGACGTCATCAAACTTGCTGATCCTGGTTTCAGCGTCTGACAAGCGGTTGTCATGCTGAGCGACCTTATCCTTCACCTCCTTCATATCTTTCCCGAAGATCGCGTGAAGTTTCTTCATGAGGAGCATCTGTTCTTCCTGGCGGCGCGCCTGCTCCTCCTTGTCATGCTTGAGCTGCTCTTCCAAGCGACGGGCCTGTTCCTCCTGTCGTCGGGCCTGCTCCTCCTTGTCAAGCTTGAGCTGCTCTTCCAAGCGACGGGCCTGTTCCTGCTGTCGTCGGGCCTGCTCCTCCTGTCGTCGGGCCTGCTCCTCCTGTCGGCGGGCCTGTTCCTCCTGTCGGTGAGCCTGCTCCTGTAGCATCATCATCAGAGCAGCAAAGTCTGGTGCTGGTGATACTGGAGCTGCTGTGGACGGGCCGGCCTCCATGGTCGGTAGCTGACCTGCCGACGTTTGCGGCGTTGCACCACCAAAACGCCTCTGGTCCGTCTCCTGCTGGCGTTGACTACGGGTACGGATACCCTCCGTGTCGTCCTTTGGCAGAATCGGCATGATTATCCACTCCTCTGACACCAATTTATTGTTACGAGCTTAGGGTTCGTTACAATAAAAACAGCCGATTAAACAACCAAAACTGACACTTTAATTTATAACCCTAATTAATTCTGACGCGTAACATTACGATTAATTTCGGTAATTTTTTGCCAATTATAAAATTAGCTGGTGTCTATCTTTCCAATACGATTTTACTAAATTCAATGCTGTTTTGCGTAGTCCGTCATGTTCAAGTTTCAGGAGTCACACACAACCAAACGCTTTCGACAGGTACCTCGGCGTCAGTCTCATACAGCTTATCGTGTAAGATGTTGCCACGAACCTCGAGTCTCTCACGAGTCTTTACAAGTCAGACAATAAATATAATATATTTCACTTTGGGAGAGAAAACAACTCACCCCAGGCATGTATCAACCCCATGGTCATCACTACCATCCACAGCACACCCTGCGTTCTGAACATTTTATACTTAAAACACAGTCTTTTTCAATGCACAGGTTTTCGGATACTAGAACAAATGTCGGCTACTCGCCTTATAAATAGAACATTAAGGCGCTTTGCAGACTGAGCAACTTCAGTTGCTTCAAATAAAAACTTTAATTAAATGTTTTTATTTACGGCAACCAAAGGAACCGGTGGTGCGATTCTGTAAAGACCTTGTAAAATTAGATGAAGTCATCATGAAGTGTGCTGTCAATCGATACAAACAAGATGAAATAACAGTTAACTTAAAGCTCACTCCACCTAAGTATTTACCGGAATATTTGCACATATTGTACAATATGTGCAAAAATTCTGGTTAACGCAAATTGTACTTTGCTAGTTGCGGCAATTAGGAAATGAATGCAGCAGCCAAAAGTCAGCCTGTTGTCGGCTACCAAAACACGTTAGCTATGTCTGCGCAGTTGAACACAACTTGGAGAATAAAGTTGCTCCATCTGCAAAGCGCCTTAGGTTCAAAAACTGCCTGATAAGAACTATCATTCGAAAAAGTAGGTTTTTGCCAATCATATATTTTTGTGACCTAAGATACAGGGTCACGTATATCGTCAGTATTTATTACATGCATTTGCGAACAATTTAGTATGTACCTATAGTGAGTATCCAAACAAGAAAACCAGTTCTAACTGCTGTTTCAGCGAACAAAAGTTCTTTCATATTAACGTCGTATATACCTTTATAACGTTTTCCTTTTGATATCTCAAAACTTTAAGGTAAAAGTAATACAAAAAGACCTAGAACAAGTGTTCCAAATATACCAACGTAGTTCCGAAGATAATACTAACACTAGTCTCTCGATGTGTGTAGGTATCTAAGTTTCATTGAAAAGTAGACCTATAATAAATCGTTTTCATTCAAATCAATCATTCATATGTAAGCTCAGAAAATGCGACGTTTTCATATTTTCACATAAAGTGTTTTACACAAATAATCGTAAATCTGTCGAATTATTTTGTACTAGCTGACATGTGCCCGCTTCGTTGGTCGGTATTTTTTGGGTTAATATTATAGCCTAGTATATGACACTCACAAAAACGTAGTTTTCTATTGGTAAAAGAATTTTCAGAATCGGTTCAGTAGATCCAGAGATTACCCCCTACAACCTCACAAACTCACAACATCACAAACTTTACCTCTTTATAATATTTGTAGAGATTAGTGTAACTATATTAGTAAAGACGAAAATTGAAAACAAAAAATAATATAATTCATGTGCCGGTGATTCTCTGACATGGTCTCATTGATACCCTTGCCACACTATGCTTACTCGAGCTGGTCATCGCTTACACCTGCCGCGATGTTGCCCTCTCTGCCCACACAGTCCTCTACTAGTGCAATTAAACGCGACGCTCCAAACGAGGTTGCTTGCCTTTGCAACACAATGGACGTTGTAGCTGTGGCAGCATGCGCGCTATACATTTATAGTATAGCTAATTATACAAATGTCATCAAAAGAAAGAAATATAAGTTGTCGGCGTCGTCCTCGCCCATGGAGATGGTGGATGACATCTATTCGTCCCGCGACTATGTGGCCGGCCACTCGCGCCCTAAAAATCTACAAAACAGGGAGCAGTGAACATGACGTGCGGCATGACGAGTAATGTGTCATGTACACTACGTCTCTTCTTCTTTGAATGACATATCTTGTCATTCCAAGTAAACGAAATTGCGTATTTTTCTTTCCTACGACTTTCCAGTGGTATTGTTAGGTGTGAGGTACTACTAAAAAGTAAAAAATAAAAAAAAATGTTAACAAAAAAAAAATACAACCGACTTCCAAATAAAAAATAAAAGAACTTCAAAGTATAAAACACTTTTTAGAGCGATTTTGGTGCATAACGTTCCATAAGAGCAGGCACACGGCGTATTTTTAACGCACCGACGGCGCAAGTTTCACAAACGCGCGCTCACGGCGCTGTAGGTGACCAACAAAAAGCTGTACTGTCTGAAGCGCGTTCGCGTCACACGCGCGTCGTAGTCGGCTCGTTAAAAAATCAACGCTCGAGGCTCTCTAATATATTTATGTTGCTCGTTGGTCTAGTGGTCATAAGCGCTTCTGCTGAGCAAGAGGTTCTGTCCGGCCTGCCTAAACCCGGAATTTAGATTTTTGCCTGTTTGATGGGACTTAAACATGGGGTCGAAAGGTTCTGGAGTGGCGACCGCGTCCCGGACTCCCGGAAAACCTCGTAACAATGTTGCCCAATGACCTGGTGAAGATCCCGGGAATCCGCTAGAAGCGAGACGCACAAGAACGCTGGATGTGACTACTCCGGCAAGGCCTATGTCTAGTAGTGGACGTCTTTCGGCTGTAAGGATGATAAAACATAGCGAAATGTGGGTATCCACCTCTGCCTCCATCCGTTGTGACGGATGGATCAAGAGCAGAGATGGAGGCCATAATGCAAGCTAAGATGGATGTATTGTGGGAGGAATCCTATAAAAAAATTAAGCCAGTAGTAGCATGTAAACGGAATGGAGGAAGAAAACATGTTGTGTCGACCCGAAATAAGATGGAACTAGGGTAAGATGATAAGATGCTGATGAAAGTTTACTAAATAAATACATAATTGAATGCAGTATTGGGTGCTTGCACAGTAGCATCGAGTTGCTGTCCAAGTCGTCGTATGCCCAATGTGAGTGCGGTGCCCCTGCCTGTTCAGAACATGAGCTACAGGTGAGAGCCTCAAGTGCCCATACACCTGTACTTTAGGGGATTAAATGAATGCCTCCGATACTGTAATTAACGTAGGCACCTATGGTACCCAATCTAAGGAGTTAACCATCGAAGCCAAAAGAGGAAGAAGATTGCCCGAGCAGGCTGCATAAGAGTCTTAAATATTCCCTATGCTTACAATTTTTATTAAACAAAATAAAAAATAGTAGCAATTCTAATCCAAGTCTTACCGCGGATGGGGAAAACCGACTCAATTATATCACAAACAACGTATTTTATCAACTCTGTGTCATGCTGTTTTTATTCATTAATTAAGCACCTACTGATGCAGATAGGTTATTTACGAAAAAAATAAATATGGTGCAATTTTTTTTTGTATTGTCGAAACATATAATTTGGGTACTTCCATTGCATAAGATTTACCTCATTATTTTGGCGTTGGGTTCCATTTCAACCGGCTGTAATCATCAATCCATATATATAAAATTCTTTCATTACTGAGTGAGTGAGTGACTGACAGACAAGGCAAAGCCGAAAATAATGGTCGTAGAAAGCCAAAATTTGGCGTGTCTTGGGAATTGCAGGGGAGCACTAAGAGAGGATTTCCCGAAATTCCTATGGGAACGGGAAAAACGGGATATGCACGTACGAAGTCGCGGGCAAAAGCTAGTTTTACATAGAGCGACTGCTTAGCCTATCAGCGGGTCTAAAAAGGCCACTTTAGCAGAATCAGAAAGCAAATTTCGCTACCCGTCACTGTCAAATTTTCCCAATCAACCTTGAACCTAATGCGTTAGCGATAAAGATGAAAATTAAATTTGACAGATTGTTGTGTGATTAATATTATGATTTTAATACGATTCTCCTAGAGTAGCTTTTTTAGCCCCCTGACCTCTACAACTCAGCAAGTGGGCAACACGATACCCATTTGCAGGAATATTGCCAGATTTTCTGGCTTCTAACTACCCGTAACGACGGTTGAAGATCTATAAAAGACAGCTTTATGTGCTTTCCGAGGCACGGATGAGTCTCTGTGTGTAATGAAATGCTCATCCATCTGCGGACGTGCCAGTCGTTGTTTAACTTAGAGTAAAAAAACTTTTTACTTCCGAAATTAAGGATATTTTATTATTTGTAGTGTTTTTTGGAAGTCGGTTACATTATTTTATAAAAAGTTTTTTATTTTTAACCGACTTCCAACACCGACTTCCGTCTTCGTCAACACAGAAGTTGAAATAAGCAAAAATGCTCATAAAATAATAATAATAATCATTTTATTATCAGGCAACTGAGGCCCATAGATAAAATACACAAAAACCACTACCAACCAACCAACCAACTACTGAACCAAATTAAACCAATTTTTTTATGGGACCAAATGGCAACATACTGCATCGAAATAAAAGAATCACGAAAATCGGATCAGAAACCACGGAGTAATCGGTGTACATACATAAAAAAATTGAGAATCTCCTCCTTTTTTGGAAGTCGGTTAAAAAGTGAGTACTTAGACCAATTTGTCAATACTGCGAGTCTGTGGAGAATGTGCATCACTTGATGGTGGAATGTGTCCGTAATCGCAAAGAATCGCTTATTGGCAGAGTTAAAATTAGTAAATTAGATTTAGGGATTTAGATGCTGTTCAATGTTTTTAGTCTAAACCCTGTAGAGCGGAAGTTAAGAAAATTTATTAATTTTGGATGTAGCTATTTAGCTAATAGATAGAGTGTCTCTTGTCTCTTAGTTCGTTAAAATATATTTTTGTTATGAGCTATGATGGGGCTGGCATGGTTATGTGTGATCACCAAAAGTCTCTAAATAAATATAGATTACAAAACAAAAAAACTTTGAATATTGATCCATATGTCTGTAATTATTAAGCCACGAGATCAAGAAAGATTATCAAATTAGCCGTGACCGCTGGGGTAGAAGAGTTCTTGGAGGCCGAGAATAAAGTGGTGGTTTATTAAATGTGTTTCATCATTTCGCTTCTAGGCAAGCGTGCATCATCTTCGACGTCATCATCGCTTACCATCAGGTGAGATAGTGGTCAAACGCGAGCCTATCAAAAGTAAAAAAAAAATGTTGTTCCGTCAGTTGGCGGATTATTTTAATTATTTGTTCTTTGAATTATTTCTTTTTACTTCGGAAGCTTTCACCGTGCACGTCTTTCTACATCGTTCTCACATATAAGTATAGGTAATTCCGACAAGAACAATGTTACCACAACTTTATAACAATTTATTGATTTAAAAGAGTGTCCATATAGTTTTTGCACGTTCTTCTCCATAGAGATCTACGCTTTGGAACGTGCAAATAACTTCATCTCTTTACAAAATACAAATACAAATAATTTATTTGCTGGAATATGGGTACATACATGTGTTGTTACAAACAAAAAAGTTCTGCCATATTCTACCTCAAAAGGTGTGCAGGTGTGTGTAAATATCTAATAAATTAATCCAAATGTCAAATATTACTCATAATTATAATTATTAATCGATTACAAATTTAATATTAATTATTCATACATCCTTATTACATTTTTTCATTTAAATAGTCATTTACATTATAATAGGCTTTATTAATTAGATAAGTCTTTAATTTATTTTTAAATGACATAAAATTTTCAGCATCCTTTATATTATGAGGTAATTTATAATAGATTCTAGGGCCCATACAAAATGCACTCTTGTCAAACATAGCCGTTTGCACTTTGACTGACTGACCTTGACAATTTAAATGTGCCTGTAAATGGTTTAATTGAAATAAATGCTTTGAGTTGAGCGAATCGACGTATCTATAGAGGTATGCGGAACAGGGTGAAAAGTCCCGGAACCGTTATTAAAATGGCAGGATCCTCCGACCACAGGGTTGTGTTTGTTGTGTCTGGAACGCAACTGCCCGCTACTTGTTATCGGGCTGTTGTTATATGAATTTACCTCTGACCTAGACTAGAGTCAAGAGCAAACCTATCTCAAATTAAAAAAAAAATAACAAAACATTGAAAGCGCTATGTATTTATGTCGTCAGGTCTATTTTGTAGTTCGTAGGGCTAGGGGGTGATGTTGTTTATGCTCCACACGCGCCTCAAGGAGGTATCAGCATAGTAGACGGGGCCTGCCAAGGCCAGTGCCTGCCAGGGTTACGTAATCTGTTCGAAAGAGTCACCGCGGCCCGGGAACGCTAAGGGCATGAGAAGCAACACGGATGGGTTTTAGTCAGTAAGAGTCTGACACTCCATCGTGCTCCGCTGTGACCGGAAGGATCATTTGATGACTTCCCATCCTTAAAAAAGGGGGTGATGTTATAGATGCCGCTGTAAACCTGAGGTTGGACACCCTCTCAGGGGACAATCCACGTGGATTAGTAGCTGGTAATAGAGTAGGTAGCTACGAGTAGACTCATAGTCTCATGTCCAGCTTTGGACTCAGTAAGCGAATGTTGACCTCGACGAAACAGTCTTTAAAACTCAATGTCAAAGTCGCTAACATACATCAAATCCTTCTTCTTCACTTTTATTGGTGAGCCATATCAGTAAACGAGCCTTTGTAATAAGTATTTTTATAACACTAGTGCGGTAAGTTGTTTTTTTTTTACAAACGAGTAGACGAATGTAGCCCGAGACGAAATAAACAATTAAAAATAAATTTAGTCTCGCATTGTGAAACTCCTTGGTGGAATTCTTATATATTTTTTTATGGATAGTAAAAAAAAATGCCGTAAAGAATACGCACGGCGCTATACAACGGAGCACGGAGCTTGTGGTAAAATAGGTACTTAGGTGAGAGTTAAGTTTTTTACCGCACGTTCCATTGTATGGTGCGTCATTTTAAACTTAAGAATAATGTATACAGGCTTCGTAAATTAATTTTTTGAGGAATTGTTTTAAAAAAATATTGAAAATCAACAGGTTTGTAGCACGGCTACGAATGCATGAGTCATTCATATATAAGAAGTTATTACTCCATTTCTTGTCTAGTCTATGGTCCAGTACTTACCAGTTAAGTTTTGGCACGAGTCTTTCAAACAAATTGAGGCGCCATTTTAGTTATCTCTTATCCTAATTTATATTATCTGCGAGTAATCAAAAGTTTCAGTGAATGTATAATTTAGACTTTACTAAAAGCAGGTGCTGAATTGTTCGTAGTAACTTTGTGAATTGTTTTGTAACTGGTAATTTATTATAGAGAAGTTCAAAATTAGGACAATTTAGTACCCAGGAATGGTTGTAATTAAATTATAATTTACAATTTCCAACTGCCTTGTGATCTAATGGTCGTGGGCATCGCTTCTGTGAGGGTGCTGCAGTGCGATTCTATAAACATGTCGAAGTGAAGGCTTGGGTGAATTGATCATGAAGTGATCTGTCATTCCTTCTTGATTACATGGATTGACAGCTCACTTCGTGATAACTGGGTTTGATTCCGATTCGGTCGATGTGTTTTTAATGAGGTTTATCGCGTTTGAATTCAGGTAGAGGCGCTAGTGTACCGTGAGGATTTAAATGTCAAATTTCACTGTTGGTTGGCTATTGACGCGAGTTTATTTACTTATTTGTTTTGATTTTGATTTTTTATTTTCCTTCTAACTTTGTTCACATGCGCGTAATAACAACTTTAATGCTATGATTAAACACCTTACTCGACAGTGGCGCCAACTGGTGAGTAAAAAAACGGTAGCCTTCATTGAAAAGGTTTTTCCACTCTGCTGCAATGGACAGGCACCCTTAGACTGCTTACGACTACCAAGAGTGGGCTCTCCATGGAGCAGAATGCCAATTCTACAATTTTTTAAGCAATATTCGCATTTCTTAGTTCATAAAAATATGTATATTTTTGATCTGAGTTATAATGGGGCTGGCATGGTTATGTGTTATAACCAAAAGCCTCTAAATAAATAAAGATTAAAAAAAAAAAACAAACTGAAAATGGATGGAAATTGAGACATTTTTGACAGATAACGACTGAGATGCAAATGCAAACGTTGCAATAGACCCTCTGTGTTGAAACATAACAGTGTAGGATGCAGTGTATGCTGTGCGTAAGGTGGGCCACCTATCAGGGGGGCTACTCTCTAAGCCCGAAGTCCGTAGTTTCGGGCTTAGCTGCGGGCGTATTCTACTCCGTATCACCTACAAACTTACGATTAGTCCCGAATACGAATTAAGAATGAATGACATGAATGATTTGACAGTAACTGTCAAATCGTGTTTCATTAATTCTTAGTGGTTAGGTGATACGGAGTAGAATACGCCCGCAACTAAGGGATACGGGCTTAGACAGTAGCCCCCCGGATTGTTAATACTAAGTTATGTATTAATTAGCTTAGTTGTTTCTTAGCATATTGTAGTTACATACCAAAATTTGCATGTCATTATGTTATGATTGAATAGGTTAAGCTACCATACTACTATTACAAGAATTTTTGTAACCATATTTATTTGCAAATAAATCTTTGACTTTGACTTTTTACTTACTGTTATTATAAATTAATTACATATGGTAAGAGTATATTACCTATGTCAGTAAATTGATAGTTTATAGGCGACCTTACTTATTTATTTAAAGCACTTCAAGGGCTTACTAAAACATACACAAACATAAATCGCAACAGTTTTAAGTATAGCGAATTCGTCACTTACAGAAGTGTCAAAGTCAAAGTCAAATGATTTATTTCAACTAGACCAATAAAGGCACTTTTGAACGTCAAATTAAAATAAAATAAAATATTATAGTGACTCTAGTCGTCCGTTCGCAAAAGGTAGATTCTTATGGAGAAGAACGGACAAGAAACTCCATAGTTACTCTTTTCAAAAGTGCACAGCACTAACAGAGAACGTAATGATTAATCGACATGTTGGATGTCGTTAGTTGTAATTTTTACAAGTTATAAGTTAAAGAAAATTAGGAACATTTTTTTTTTTAAATTAAACTTAGAAATTATTAAGGCGTTTAAGTTACATATTGTACAGAAGTATAAAACAGGCTACCTAAAAAAAACAAAACATACGGAAATGGAAGTGTTTACAATTTTATTACCAGTCGGATCGTGTTACAAAGATCTCTTGAGACTCCGAGCTGGTTAAAAGTCTCGTACAAAATATACGGAAAGAGTTAGAGAAGATGCCGATGCTATCGGTTCGCGTCGCGATTTTATTATAGTTTCCCATAAGACAGTTCATGGGTGTGGTGCTACCAATGTTTGTATTACTTGCAGTTGTTGCAAAGGTAGGCCTCTCGCGACTAGGTCTAATTGTTTTGCACCGAGGTACAGCTATACTTAGTTCCGCTAAAAGATCTGGAACCAACATTTAGTAAACCGTTTACGATTTTATATAGCAGGATTTGATCTGATACGGCACTCCGGTGTTCAAGAGAGTAATATAAGTTACTATCCGGTGTTCAAGAGAGTAATATATGTTACATAAGTTGAAATGGCTGAGCCTTTGACCATTAAAAAGAATCTCGCGGACAGTCGGAACTTCTAAAACGAAGATATCTGGTGAAGCTTCTTTGGATACGTTCAATCCTGTTTACGTAAACACGGTAAGTAGGGTTCCAAACTGGAGATGCATAGTCCAGTTGACTTCTCACGATAGCATTGAAGAGTACCTTTAGGGTGGAGATGGATTTGAAATCTACACATATTCTTTTTATAAAGCTAGACATTTTTGCAGCTTTGACAGTGATATTGTCTATGTGTTGGACGAATGTGAATTTAGAGTCGAGTTGAACTCTCAGGTCACGAATCGTGTCCACTATTTGTAGTGTTACCCCATTTATTGAGTATGATGTAGGTAAAGGTTTTCGTTTTTTGTGAATGTTATGTGGTAGTACTTTTTCACCTTTTGAGGACATACGGTTTTTTAGGCACCACTCGTGAACTGCATCGAGGTCAGCCTCCAGGTTGTCATTTACTCCAATAAAATGAACGTCATCGGATGAGTTTATACGAGTATCTTTGTATATCTTTAAATCATCAGCGAAAATAGAGCAATTGCTGTGTTTTACTGAGAGCAGTATGTCATTGACGAACATTAAATAGAGAATTGGGCCCAGGTGCGAACCTTGGGGGATGCCAGAAGTAAAAAAATAAACCTGAGACATAGCCCTTTACAACCACTCTTTATTTTCTTTCCGTAAGATACGATTTAAACCAAAGAAGCAACTGACCAAATATCCTTCAAGCTTCTTTAAGAGGATTTTATGGTCCACCTTGTCGAACGCACTGCTGAAATCACTGTATATATCTGCCTGGGCACGGATTCCATCTATTTACTCACTTCATTGACGTAGTGGACCAAGTTAGTAGTCGTTGATTTACGAACACAGAAACCATGTTGTTGGGGTACTAACTGGGGAGCAGCGATTCAAAGAGTTTAGTGAAAACTGAAAGGAGTGAAGTAGGACGGTAGATCTGCACGTTATTAGAATCTCCTTTCTTAAATATCTTACTTGTGAACTGTGCTCCTTTAATGTGTAGCAGAATATTTACCGCCAGCAAAAAACCACGTCAAAAAATCTTGCATCGTGGCAACTAAGTTCTCCATGTGATTTGAACATATAGATATAGTCCTCCTGACTGATTTCGGCCATGGCGGTCAATTTCAACTGCCATTGGTGCGGGACCTACTATATTGCACAAGTGTATGTGCAAACACAGGTGCACTCTCTCTTCCATCACTCTCATATTCCGATGGAGCGGCAATCCGACAGGGCCGGAGAGAGATCAGGCGCAGGATAAACGGCTTAAGGACACAGCACACATATCAACTCGGAAAGGTATCGTCATCGTGTCAACCCGACCCGTGCAGTATTCTTTGTATGAAACTCCTTACTGCAACGCACTCTAATCGGAATCGTAACGCCTCGACTCAGGACAAGCGCGGTGAAGCCTAGCCGTTGCCGAGCTGCTTATGCGTTTTGGTAACGTGCTTACGAAAGGTTGACGCCTGTTTGACGGCGAGGCGAAAGGCGGTTAAGATCCCTTTCCGAGTTGATATGTGTGCTGTGTCTTCCGAGTTGATATGTGTGCTGTGTCCTTTAACGTGTAATAGTTTTTCATTTACATTCCGTTTGCTGAATAAATAAATTCGTCTGCAAAAAACTTTTTTTTTCTAACTAGCATTTGCCAGCAGCTTCGCATTCACGTCGAGAATCATCCCAAAGGCACGTATTCCTACGGGAATGGGAAAAAACGAGATATGCGTGTTCGAAGCGCGGCCAAAAAGCTCGTACATTTTATAAATGCGAAAGTAACTCTGTCTATCTGTCTGTCTGTCTGTAAGTTACATCTTGGTGTCTTAACGGATGAAGAGAGAAATATAACATGTTACTAGACTCTACTTTCATCCCGGGAGTATGTTCCCTTGGGATATGCTTGGGATTTTCTACTTTTACGCGGGTGAAGCCGCTGTCAGAAGCTAGTATTTATGTCCATTAGATATACAGATCACAACCAAAACCAGTGCTACCAACATAAATAAACTATGAGCAACAAAACACCGCGTAGGTTTGCGAATGTTGCGATGCTAATTCTCTTAAAATACGCGTTACCAACTTTCAGAAACGAACTTTGCGCCGCAGTGACAAAGTTTATGACGATAAAATGCTACTGAAAATGTTTTAACCTGACCTTTGGTTGGTTAATGTCTTTTTCCTGTACAGTAGAGTGTTTTAAAGGTTTTTGAAAGCGCCATTTAGCGATGAGGGATGTTGCGGAATTTGTTCGAAAGAGTCACCGCGGCCTTGGAACGCAAAGGAGGAACACGGATGGGTTTTAGCCAGTTAGAGTCTGACTCCTTTCCGCTCCGCCCAGAGCGGAAGTAGTCATTTGATGATTTCCCATCCTCAAAATTAACAGAAAGAGAAAAAAAAACAGAAAGAGACTTTTGAGCATTTAATAAATTAAATTGATTGTAAATTCAAACTCAAAAATATTTATTTCAAATAAACCATTTACAGGCACTTTCAGAATCAGAATCAGATGTGTGTGTGTGTGTGTTTTGAATTGTCAAGGTTGGTCGGTCCAAAAAGACGAAGCTATTTGCACGTTCCAAAGCGTAGATCTCTATGGAGAAGAACGTGCAAGAAACTCCACGGACACTCTTTTAAAAATAATAAATTTTTACAAAGTTTTGTTTACATCAAGTTGAAATTATACATACATGTAGAACGATGTAAAAGACGAGCAGGATAACGTGTAAGTTATTGTAGTTAAACGTACCTTATTCTTTTAAATTACATGTTAATGTTATTCATTCATGGTTTTCCTTTTATTTTAGATGATATGTTATTTAGAAGAAATACTTAATGTATTAATCATTTAGCTATCGATCGGTACAGTAAAATTACAGGTTATTTTTTCACATTTAACGGCGTCAGGCGATTATTCAAAATTCTTTGAATGCAGTTTGTATTGTTTTTAAAATAAAAATTAAGTCTTCATTCAGTAAATTTTTCTATCTACAATTTTTAAGGTACTTTCCCTCCATGAGGCAAAGTTTTGGGACGCCTTGTACATATAACATACAGAATTACACTTCTGCCGAAAAATATACCCCACCAATATTCACCTATCCAGATTTACTCTCGTCGTTCGCAAACAGACATTTATCATAACTAGACTCCCATTATCATCGTCTCTTCACCTCTGACATTGATAAATTGATTGTCACATTATGTATTATAATAATACCAACTTTACACGACCCACCTCATCTCCCTGCACCGCATAAAGTATGGCGATACAAGCGCAAAAGATTGGCATGTGACAGGTCTTTGTAGGATGGCTGATGCGAAAGATATTTTGTTTTTTTTAATTATTTTTTTTCTTGAGATGCTTGTTTATGGAATGTTTTTATTAGTGCAGGTTTATGGTACTCACTGAAGCGCAATATATAAAAACCGGCGAAGTGCGAGTCGGACTCGCGCATGAAGTGTTCCGTACGATCGTGTTTTTATTATTTTTTGTTAAAGACCACAGAAATACATACTCTTTGAAAATTTCAATTATCTACCTGTTCATGAGATATAGCTCGCTGACAGACAGACAGACGGACGGACAGACAGTGGAGGCTTAGTAATAGGGTTCCGTTGGTTACCTTTTGGGTACGGAACCTTAAAAAGTAGGTGTTCTCAATAATAATAATAAAAAACCCGGCTACAGGAAAATCGCGCTCTAAAAAGTATGAAACGAGAAAAATTTCATAGAGATGTTCAGAAGACATCCGTGGTTGTCTGCCTCTACCCTAACAAAACAGTAGGTACTGTAATACATCCTCCATGGATGCATTGACTTGTATAGAAAGCCTTGGAGGATTTAATTAAAAAGTAAATATAAATTAGAACAGGTTCAAATAATGAGCATGAGCTCAATATAATAATTCTATGAATTCTAATCAGTTTTTAATTTGTCACATTTCCCGGTGGAAAAGCTGATGATCTAACCAGCTGTTCCACAGTACATTTTAACAGTACCTAGTGATTTTTACGGCAAACTGGCATATGATGACAAGACTTCTAACATCTCCTTAAAGAGCTACTGGTCCTTGAAAGAAGTATTCATGGCCACTTTGACTATGTCACAATATATTCTTCCCATTATAGTCTATGGTGCTCAAACTTGGACTTTGACTAACATTCAGATGTCTAAAACTTCTAAGGTTTGTCAACGCGCTATAGCGCAGTAATTTTTTTTTGTCATTAAATTAACGGATCGCATTAGAAATAAATATTTTAATAAATTTTATATAAGTAATGATTTTTGACAACTAATTAATTTAAATTGTTATTATTTTTTTTTAGGTGTTGACATTTTTTTATTATTATTGTGATTTAATTTAATTGAGATAATGATGATATTTTTTTTATATTTTTATTAATCGAGTTATCTTATTTTTTGTTTACTTAACTGACACAATGTAAATTGTTATTCATCATCTGCCTAGCCTTTTCCCAACTATATTAGGGTCGGCTTCCAGTCAAACCGGATTTAGCTGTATACCAGAATTTTACGTGGAGCGGCTGCCTACCAGACCTCCACAACCCATTAACTGGATAACACGGTACTTTTTGGCAGGACTGGAGTCATATTTACTGGCTTCTGACAGTCCGTAACGACTGCCAAAGATCTAAAATGGCCGGGACCAACGGCTTAACGTGCTTTCCGAGGCACGGAGGAAACTCGGTATGTTAAGATGTTCACCCATCCACAGACCAACCTTGGCAAGTGTCGGTTAACCTTGATGATAGACCCATGCGGCTGTTATTATTTAGCCACGAGCTTCTCAATGTAAATTGTTAATAATTGAATAAATTATTGAAATGAAACGTGGCTCCGAAGGCTGCCCAGATTATAATGCTAGTGGACGTCACGCGGTTTCACCCGCGTAGTTCCCGTTCCCGTGGGAGTACGGGGATAATATATAGCCTATGTTACGCCCTGATAATGCAGCTATCCAATGCTAAAAGAATTTTTCAAATTGGTCCAGTAGTTTCGGAGCCTATTCGATTCAAACAAACAAACAAACAAATCTTTCCTCTTTATAATATTAGTGTAGATAGATGGGACTAGGCTGGACGTGTCTGGCGTATGTCCATCGAGGGGTGGGTCTGTAAAAAGCACAGGTAATTAAAATTCAGAAAAAACACCATTCGTTCAGGCAAAACCAGACAACCTTCCATCCGGCATTAAACTCTGAATTAATCAACAGTAACCACAGAAATAGTTCTAAAATCAAAAACCGCAAACGACAGCATTTCCGGCAAACCCAGCCGGTTCCGACCCGTTCCGGTTTCGTTCCGTGCAGTTCCGCATTGGCTATCGGTGGCCACGTCCCGTTGCGGCGAAAATGCCGGAAGTACCCCCAGTAGGCCAATAAATATGAAAACATTTGTGTAGAGAAATAATGCTAAAGAGATGATCATGTGTGATAAATTGTTTATTTTTTTTTACTAGTTTTGCCCTGCGGTCTTACCCGAACAACTTTGATGAATTTTGGTACAGTGATAAAAGAAAATGGTTATGGTTACCCTGGAGAAGATTATTGGCTACCTTTCTTAGAAAATCTATATTAATGTTGGCCAAGCCGTGGGTGAAACTATCCTTTAAGAGGAAATGCTAGCGGCGAGACTTTGTATGTAAAAAGTCATAATTCGAGGTTTGCCTCTCGACTGTTTTCTCCTCCAATATCGGTCCGATTTAAGAGATATTCCACAAACTGAATAAGAAGGATATGTACTGTGTCCTTATGTTTTCCTTTATGTTGATTTATTAACCGTATAAGAAGCAGAACTCTCACAAAATGCTCAAAATTGTCCGATAAATCGCTGTCTGCAGAGACCTAGTGTACAAATTTGGCAACTATTAATAAAAAAAGGAAAACATAGAGACACAGTATACATTCTTCTTATTCAGTTTGTGAAATATCTCTTATATCGGTCCAACATTGGAGGAGAAAACAGTCGAGAGCCAAACCTCGAATTATGACTTTTTACATACAAAGTCTCGCCGCCAGCATTTCCTCTTATGCTTTGTCAAGAATAGTTTTGAGATTCTGGAGATAAGTAAAAACTCCAACAAAAAAACCCGAAGTGTGAACGTTGCTTGATACAATAATTAGTAGAATTTGCACTCAGTATAGGGCTCTTGTGACAGGGCATCACAGAATAGGGAATATGCACGAAAAAAATATTTCTTATCTATACAGTTTAAATCTAAAAATATACATAAATATAATACTAACAGTGAAAATAGAATCAAAATGGCTCGAAAAACAAACGAAATATAATTATTTTAAACAAATATATCTGTCCCTCTCGCGAAAACACTGTTTTCTATGGCAGCTGTGTAGGCGCCAAGAACTTTGACGTCACAATTCATATCGGACTTCTCTTTCTAATTGTAAACTTTGAAGCTTTGTAACTTCATCGCTGATGAAGGTATTTAAAAAATATTTTCATAATTGTTTATTAGAGCTAATAAGTATTTCATTTTGCAAATAAAAAAATCGCATGCATATGCCTAATTGCGTTTTCACCATTGATATAGTTTTCACCCACAAAACTGCTGAGTCATCGCACTATGTAGAAATTAGGCAGTTGCAATTACGTTTATTTTAGGGTTTATTATTAATTTATTTAATGATTCTTTTTTTCTTATGAGCTATGGTTTATTTTGGTAATAATATTAATGTACTAACTAGCTTTCGCCCGCGACTTCGTGCATATCCCGTTTTATCTCGTTCCCGTAAAAAAATCGGGAAATCTTCTCTTAGTGCTCTCCTACACTCCCCAAGGAACCTACATGCCAAACAGCTTCCTACGACAAAATTTTATAATATATAAAATTCGTCGTGGGATTACAGTTTTACCGGTTTCATAGAATTCTTTATTGTGTAAGAATAATCGATTTTTTAAATAAATATTTAGTAGATACTGAATGAGGAGACTGAATAACAGTCGCACGGGTCGATCGACCCGTAGGTATGATAAAATGGTCACCCATCCTCAGACCGACCTCGGCAAGTGTTGCTTAACCTTGACGATCGACCCGTTGCGGCTGTTATATTCCAAGGTACGCTGAAATCTTGGTTTGTTCAAATGGTGACCCATCCACAAACCAACCTCGGCAAGTGTTGCTTAACCTTGAAGACCGACCCGTGCGGCTGTTATGTGCCAAGGCACACTGGAAAATCGGTATGTTAAAATTGTCACCCATCCACAGACCAGCCACGGCAAGCGTAGCTTTACCTTGAAGATCGACCCGTGCCACTGTTATAGTTTAAAGCCACCATAAAATAATACCAAAGACCCGTACACCATTCATCATCTGCCTAGCCTTTTCCCAACTACATTGGGGTCGGCTTCCAGTCAAGCCGGATTTAGCTGAATACCAGTATTTTACATGGAGCGGCTGCCTACCAGACCTCCACAACCCATTAACTGGGTAACACGGTACTTCATGGCAAGACTGGAGTCAGATTTACTGGCTTCTGACTATCCGTAACGACTGCCAAAGATCTACAAATGACAGCCGGGACCAACGGCTTAACGTGCTTTCCGAAGCACGTACACTATTAAATGTAAGTAAAACAGTTTAACGATCGATTTTTTGTATTATCGACTTATAGTACAGACTGTAAAAATAATCGTCATGTTCATGTTCTTCGCTACACAAAACATTAAAAATTCATAGCCAAACATGGACTGAGGTCATCTGCAGAGATGAGTACAACGCCATCTATCGACAATGTAGTTGAACTGCCAAATATAAGTTCTAATTTAGAAGCTCACAATTGTTACGATAAATAATAATTATGATAACAACATGTTCACTTTTCTTTTACTACTTATTAAAAGTAAAAACAAATAACAATAATTATGTTTTGGTGTTCTTTTCACTCATTTGTTACTACTATTTATCTCAATAGATGGCATTGCAAGTATCTGGAGTCTCAATGAAAACTGCCTATTTTAGCGCTCGATAAAGTTTTTTCCATTTTGTGAGTCAATTTTGATGTAATAAACGCTAAATGTTACTCGGGTTATCACTTCGTATCCGTATATAGTGAATTTGCTATGAACGAACTCACTATATACGGAATATTATGATATATTTTTAATTTTATTAGGTATTCATGTATTAGTTTATTCAGTCGAGTATATATTATTATACTCGGGCTTCGTCCTCGGGATTAGCAAAAAATACTTGTAGTACCGCCTAGTGTAGCCATTCACGCACTTTATTTGAGGGTAGATAAATAAAAAAGTCAGTTGTTCACTTGGTGGGAGATCTCTTCACTCGCGTCATTCGCTTTTTAGTGCTCGCCGCGATCGCACATCGGTCTCCCCACAGTTTTATTAGTGGGTGTGTTTTAGCAGTTTTTAAAAAGTGAGTTCTAAAATAAATCAAGTGGCATGCCAAAACGTAAAAGTGAAGACAGTTATGAAACATTGTTTAAGAAACTGAAGAAATTGGAGAAAAGATGTCGTAGCCGATCTTCCAGTACATCAAAGTCCGATTTTCAAGGTCAGTAAACATCTGCTTTTTTAATTACCTTATCAGTTATTATGTACCTATTAGAAATGAATCTTGTATTGATCGTTGCAAACGATTTTCGGGCATTTTCGATTTTACCTTTATATTGTCGACTAACCATACAGATTGTAAAAATAATCGTCGCTAAACAAAACATCGTCAACGTCATCGTCATGGGTGGACGTCATATTTCTGCTAAGAAACTTAACACCGCTATTCAGAAAAACGCGTCATCAGTATAACGCCATCTATCGACAATGTATTTGAACTATCAAATATAAGATCGAACTCAGAAGCTCACAATTGTTACGATAATTAATGATAAGATACTAAAATGTTCACTTTTCTTTTACTACACATTAAAAGTATAACAAATAACTCAACAATATGTTTTGTGTCCTTTTCACAAAGCTTACTTCTATTTTTCTCAATAGATGGCATTGCAAGTATCTGGAGTCTTAATGAAAACTATCTATTTTAGCGCTCGGTGAAGTTTCTTCCTAAACTTGAAAATTAAATATCTTTTATTTAGTGGGTCGATTTTGATGAAATAAACGCTGAATGTTACTCGGGTTATCACTTAATATTTATAAGTACCTAGATTTGGAATCCAATCTGTGGTTCATGCGTGATGCTCCCACAAACGCACAGACAAACAGATAAACAGACCAAAATGGCTTTTTTGTGTTTTGTATCTTTTTCTCGACTTTTCTGTGTAATTTTCATGCAATAATATTCAATGCACAGACACGGTTAGTCTACGATTTTATTATATGTATAGAATTTTATTATATATAGATATAGAAGATGTAATTTAAATGTGTATAAAAATAAATAAACGTAATAATAATAAAAACTTTTGGCACACATATAGATTATAGTCTGGAATAGCACACAGGCTTTAATCCCGGGAATATGTTCTCTTGATAATTTCCCACATTCTCTCGGGTGATCCCGCAGGCAGAAGCTAGTCTCATACACATGCAAACCGCAAAACCGACTCATATCTCCACAAACATACCTGTAATATAATACCTGCATCCACCAACGAACGATACATTTAATCTACAAGCGTACTTCATAAAACTACCCTGGGGAACTCCCCTAATTACTGGACCATGTTGCCATAGTTTCAAAATCACCCCGGGGTGGTTTTGATGTACCCAGAATTGGATACCTTATGAACAAGTTTTGGGGTAGTATTTAGATTATGTTTGCCAGCGGGTTCGCGTGTTATTTTGTATTTATTTGGGGTCATTCCGTGTTGAGTTATAGTTTATATGATTTGGCAAGAATATTTTATTGGTCACCATTACTGGGATTGTTACATCGTATTGCGAATAGAAATTAGGAAGTAACTTAAATGATTAAATGTGTAATAAGTTATGTTCTGTATATGGTGTTTATTTAGTTATTAGTTAAATTAATTAGTTATATTCCTAATTTTAAGAAAGAAAGGAGGAAAGAAAGAAAGAAAGGAAGGATTGAAGAAAGAAAGAAAGGATGGAAGGAAGGATGGAAATAAATAAGGAAGAAAGAAAGATAGTAAGGAAGGATGGAAGGAAGGATGGAAGGAAGAAAGGAAGAAAGGAAGAAAGGAAGAAAGGAAGAAAGGAAGAAAGGAAGAAAGGAAGAAAGGAAGAAAGGAAGAAAGGAAGAAAGGAAGAAAGGAAGGAAGGATGGAAGGATGGAAGGATGGAAGGAAGGATGGAAGGAAGAAAGAAAGAAAGGAAGGAAGGATGGAAGGAAGAAAGAAAGGATGGAAGGAAGAAAGAAAGAAAGAAAGGAAGGAAGGATGGAAGGAAGAAAGGAAGGAAGGATGGAAGGAAGGATGGAAGGAAGGATGGAAGGAAGGATGGAAGGAAGGATGGAAGGAAGGATGGAAGGAAGGATGGAAGGAAGAAAGGAAGAAAGGAAGAAAGGAAGAAAGGAAGAAAGGAAGAAAGGAAGAAAGGAAGAAAGGAAGAAAGGAAGAAAGGAAGAAAGGAAGAAAGGAAGAAAGGAAGAAAGGAAGAAAGGAAGAAAGGAAGAAAGGAAGAAAGGAAGAAAGGAAGAAAGAAAGGAAGGAAGGATGGAAGGAAGGATGGAAGGAAGAATGGGAGGAAGGATGGAAGGAAGGATGGAAGGAAGAAAGGAAGAAAGGAAGAAAGGAAGAAAGGAAGAAAGGAAGAAAGGAAGAAAGGAAGAAAGGAAGAAAGGAAGAAAGGAAGAAAGGAAGGAAGGAAGGAAGAAAGGAAGGAAGGAAGGAAGGAAGGATGGAAGGAAGAAAGGAAGAAAGGAAGAAAGAAAGAAAGAAAGAAAGAAAGAAAGGAAGGAAGGATGGAAGGAAGAAAGGAAGGAAGGATGGAAGGAAGGATGGAAGGAAGGATGGAAGGAAGAAAGGAAGAAAGGAAGAAAGGAAGAAAGGAAGAAAGGAAGAAAGGAAGAAAGGAAGAAAGGAAGAAAGGAAGAAAGGAAGAAAGGAAGAAAGGAAGAAAGGAAGAAAGGAAGAAAGGAAGAAAGGAAGAAAGGAAGAAAGGAAGAAAGGAAGAAAGGAAGAAAGGAAGGAAGGATGGAAGGAAGGATGGAAGGAAGAATGGGAGGAAGGATGGAAGGAAGGATGGAAGGAAGAAAGGAAGAAAGGAAGAAAGGAAGAAAGGAAGAAAGGAAGAAAGGAAGAAAGGAAGAAAGGAAGAAAGGAAGAAAGGAAGAAAGGAAGAAAGGAAGAAAGGAAGAAAGGAAGAAAGGAAGAAAGGAAGAAAGGAAGGATGGAAGGAAGAAAGGAAGATGGAAGGAAGAAAGGAAGAAGAAAGAAAGGAAGGAAGCGAAGGTAGGAAAGAAAGAAAGAAAGGAAGGATGGATTAAGGAAAGGAAGAAAGGAATTATGGAAGAAGGAAAGGAAACGGAAGAAAGGAAGAAAGGAAGGAAGGAAGGAAGGAAGAAAGGAAGGATGGAAGGAAGAAAGGAAGAAAGGAAGGATGGAAGGAAGAAAGAAAGAAAGAAACGAAGGATGGAAAGAAGAAAGGAAGAAAGGATGGAAAGAAGAAAGGAAGAAAGGAAGAAAGGAAGAAAGGAAGAAAGGAAGAAAGGAAGAAAGGAAGAAAGGAAGAAAGGAAGAAAGGAAGAAAGGAAGAAAGGAAGAAAGGAAGAAAGAAAGAAAGAAAGGATGGAAAGAAGAAAGGAAGAAAGGAAGAAAGAAAGAAAGGACGGATGGAAGGAGGAAAGGAAGGAAGGATGGAAGGAAGAAAGAAAGAAAGAAAGAAAAGCTGGAAGGAAGGATGGAAGGAAGAAAGAAAGAAAGAAAGGCTGGAAGGAAGGATGGAAGGAAGAATGAAAGGAAAAAAAAGAAAAGTATGCGTCTTTTCTTGAGGAATAAACGGGTTTGCTTTCCTTATTTTCTGTAGGAATATGACTACTATGACTAGCGAGGTATACGTAACTGACAAGAGTGCTATTTTAAAGACACAGCTATATTTTCGTTTGCTTGTGCTATCCTACACCACCACCTTTTAGTTATCTATATACAGGGTTTAAAGGAAAGGTGTGGTCATGTTTAGAAAACTCCTTCCCATTTTTTTTCAAGAACGTCGGTTCCCAAAAAATGTATGTACCTTCCAAACTTATTTTGAACAGCTGATGATAACTTTGCATGAAAAGTTCACCATAAAGTACTTACATACAGACTTCCCCACCGTGGACATGGAGAGTAACGGCAAGCTGTTCCTAGTCTTATTTTAAAAACTTGTTTATTTCTATTACCGCTATAACAACAAATAATATAAATTAAACTAAACAATAATCGTGTTTTTTTCGATATGGTACGGAACCGTCGTGTGAGAATCCGACTCGCACTTGGCCGGTTTTTTTTGAATAGACTAATTTGTTAAAAACACGTTTAATTTCGGGCCAACTTCGAGAAAGAGGTCAACCGTCGAATCCGACTCGGCTGGGCAGCGTTCGGGAAGTTGCGCGGTATCTTCTCGTCCCACATACCACAGTGTCTCAAGACGAAAGTCTATGATCAGTGTGTGTTGCCAGTGATGATATATGGAACTGAAACGTGGTCGCTTACAATGGGCCTCATCAGAAGGCTCAAAGTTATTCAAAGGGCAATGGAGAGGGCAATGCTTGGAGTTTCCTCGCGTGATCGAATCAGGAATTATGATATCCGCATGAGAACCAAGGTTACCGACATAGCCCGAAGGATCGCCAAATTACAGTGGCAGTGGGCAGGGCACATTGCTCGCAGAACAGATGGTCAATGGGGCCGAAAAGCTCTGGAGTGGCGGCCGCTTACCTGAAGACGTAACGTTGGAAGGCCTCCCACAAGGTGGACCGATGACCTGGTGAAGGTCGCGGGTAGCCGATGGATGCTAGACGCACAGAACCGGTCGTTGTGGCGACGCTTGGGGGAGGCCTATGTCCAGCAGTAGACGTCTTTCGGCTGATATGATGATGATGATGATATTTAATATCCAAGAGCAGAAGCAGTTTTCGACATGACTACGCTACCGTTTTACCTTGTATATGTTAAAACAACTATGTATAGAGCAGGCATGTTATCCCCCAAGGTGCATACAAGTGCTAATGGATACCGGTTTCAATGGAAACTTTCATAACTAGACATACTGATATTCAGCAAGAACTAATACGTACAAACGAAACAGTATTATATCTATGTAAAGATATATAGGACAGGGGAAAAGCGAGGAATGTCACATAAAATTCATTTTTCTTTTATTTTTTATTGGCTTAAATTATTACCAAGGCTTCTTTGTACTTTACGATAATCTCTTTTGAAAAATTAAAAAGTAAATTACACAAAACTGGCTGTTGTGACATCTCTTGTTTTGCCCCTCTACCCTTCTTCCCCTGTACCCATTGATATATAAAAAACCCAAGATGCACAGTCTCGAACAAATGCAACACTCGAAACTGTCATCAAAAACTGACATGTATCAAGTGTAATGTGTGGGTTGTGTGTAGTCACTACATAGTACAAAACAAAGTCGCTTTCTCTGTCCCTATATCCCTATGTATGCTAAAATCTTTAAAACTACGCAACGGATTTTGATGCGGTTTTTTTTACTAGATAGAGTGATTGAAGAGGAAGGTTTATATGTATAATAACATCCATTAAATAGTGCAGAAATACTGTTATTTATGAGGTTTCTAATGTGATGTCGTAAATAATTACATTTTATGACGCAGACGAAGTTGCGCGGGTCAGCTAGTTATACTATAAACAATTTTTTTGCAAATTCAACCTCACACGGATCACTTAAAGTTGTTTTTACAAAGCGCACTGCTCTTTTACAGTATGAGAGAGTGGCGCTTGTTTTTGAGATGCTGAGTGTGTATCTTGGGTTTTTATATTTCAATGCCTGTACCCTTCTTCTCCTGTACCCTCCTTCCCCTGTACCCCTTTTCCCCTGTACTCTTCCTTCATACAGGAAGAGTGGTAATTGACTGCATTTCTTCAAATGGAATGTTCTAGAGCTGCAACGATTTTGACACCAATAACTTGGGACCCAAATTGGGGTTTTTTTTCGGGAATGATCGATGACATGCATCAGCGACAAAGTGGACTGATGACCTGGTAATGGGACCACCTTGTGGTAGGCCCTCAAAGGCTGTTAGTTTCAGTTACCTTTTGACAACATGGACTATCTGCCCATTCTGCGAGCTATGTGCCCTGCCCAATACTGCCCACTGGTGATTACTTGTGAGAACTTAACCTCGGTAATTCTTCGGGCTATGTCGGTACCCTTTGTTTTCCTGCTATTATCTTAATTACTGATTTGATCACACTCAGTTAGGTTATTCTCTAAATAACCATTTCGATATCGAGCTTCACCTGAGTGACAAAGCTCACAAAGTGAGCTTTATAACACACAACATAAAGGTCTTATGTTTATACGAATTTGATACTCACCTCGGATTCTGCTGTCGAGACACGAAAATGTTGTTACCGAATAGCACTACAGAAGATGTATGTTTAATTGAAATATAACATTGATATATAAAAAACCCAAGATGCACAGTCTCGAACAAATACAACACTCGAAACTGTACTATAAACAATTTTTTTGCAAATTCAGCCTCACACGGATCGCTTCAAGTTGTTTTTACAAAGCGCACTGCTTTGTAAAAACATCTATACAGTATGGCGAGCGATGCGAGACTGTTTGAAACTTGCGCACAATTATACATTATGCGCTTGTTTTTTGCAGACGTTTTTGAGATGCTGAGTGTGTATCTTGGTTTTTTTATATATCAATGAAATATAAACAATGTTTGGAAGTCGGTGTTTTTGGTTTTGTTTCTTTTTTTAACACCGACTTCCAAAATTGAAGTTATTTTATACTTTGTATTGTTTCGTTTGAAAGTCGGTTGTATTTTTTGGGAAAAAGGTTTTTTAATTTTCACTTTTTAGTGGTGATACTTAGACGACGTCATCGTCTACGCGGAAATTGAAATGAGAAAACGTGCTCATAAAATAAAAACAACTGATCCAAACTGAATCAATTTTTTACGGGACCAAATGGCAAGTATACCGCATCGAACTAAATAAAAATTGAGTTTAAAAAACTGTAACCCGACTACAGAAAAATAAAAGTGATCTGAAAAGTAAGAAACAAGAAAATATTTCTGAAAAAATACAAGACAGGTACAAAAATGGTCAAAGTAAAGCCGTGGTCGCATGCCTTTATACTTTTATAAGTGTGCCAGGCACCCACATGATATACAGGCAAGCGACCACGGCTTTACTTTGACCATTTTTGTACCTGTCTTGTATTTTTTCAGAAATATTTTCTTGTTTCTTACTTTTCAGATCACTTTTATTTTTCTGTAGTCGGGTTACAGTTTTTTAAACTCAATTTTTATTTTATACTTTTCCGTTTAACAAATCGTTACTATTTATTTAGATTTGATTAACTGCACGTCGCCATCATTTTATCCATGCTTTTTATTGTACAACTAGCTACGCTCGCGATTTCGTTCGAGTGCATGATGGTGAAAAAATGTGATACTATGGCATAGATAAGATTTCAATAACCTGACCCCTCTCGAATAGAAAAGAAACAATTATACAAAAGAATGAATAAAAAAACACCCAAGACATTATTTTATATACGAATGTTTATTGTCACTGTCGGGTCTCATCCCTAAACGTTTGACGCAATGAAACCTGTTGGAAGTGGGACGCAAAAATTTTTGAGCTCAGTTCGCTCGCTTTTGCATTCTGCACTATGTATCAACAAAAGACTTCTATAATATTTATGTATGAGTAATCAAAACACTGTAAAACTCTTCTGAAAAGGTGTAAAAATTTCAAGCTTCGCTCGCTCTTACATTCTGCACTCTGTTTGTGCTCGAGCTTATCTGTATAATTCAACAAAACTTATATTTTTACGTGTGAATGATCAAAAGAAAATAAAATCTTTCCTAGTTGCATGTATTTTCGTGCTCACTTCGTTCGTTCTTGCGTTCGGGCCTTTTCCAGTTAATGAGCTTTCTTGCATCAGTTCATGAATTTACTTCTATTTAAGTATGAATGATTATCATCATTATGTGCTGTAGATTTCCCTCCCCCCCTCCCGAGAAATGTCTTGCGACTGCCGTCACCAGTATAACGGGCAACCCATAATTATTTTGGAGTGCCCCAGGTGCCACCCATGCTAGCTACGCCACTGTTACTGAAGTCGGTCTGTGGATGGTTGATCGTCATAACTTATCATACCAAAACTCCTGCGCCCCTCGAAAAGTACTTCAACGTAAGGTTCAGTAGAAAACCAGCGTAAGGTAACTCCTAGTTGTCTGGCATTTTGCTAAACTGGACCTTTTTGGCGCAGCCGTGAGACACACAATGTTATTGTTTTATTTAAATGAAGTTTCACAAAGTTTATACCTACATTGTGTTTACCTAGGTGTGCCAAATAAACAAGTCTTATTTCTTTCTTTACTTAAATTCGTTAGTCTGTTATTTGTAGATCTTTGACAGTCGTTACGGATTATCAGGAACCAGAAAATCTGACACCAGTCTGGCCAAAAAGTACCAGCCCACCCAGTTATTGGGATGTGGAGATCTGTCACTCCGCGTAAAATATTGGTATTCGACTGAATCCGGTTTGTCTGGACTCCGACTTCAATATTTTTGGGAAAAGATTGGGCAGATGACCAAGATTTAGAGCATAGATACAACACTTTATGTCTTGTCTCAAAACTCAACACTTTATGTCTTATCTTAAAAGTCGCGACGAACCAATCACGGGGCTTTGCCCCTCACCACGGGTAGTAAACCATTAAGCCTGCAAGTGACCCAATGTTGCCAGGTTTCCGCATAAAACCGGGGGTCCATCTTTTAACAGCTTTAGTTTATTATAAGTTAAGGTAATATGTATTAGCAGACATGGGGGAAGGTCCTTTTTCCGCGAAGAACACCGCTATTTAGAAATTGTGATCAAATTAAGATTGCTATCCATCTACCTTGAAGTGGATCTGGCAACATTTCAATAAGGTTACCATATAACGATAAATCCCTAACAATAAAATAATACAATGTTCACTTTTCCTTTGCTACTTATCAAAAGTTTCACAAATAACTCCACAGTATGTAACCTGGTGTTATTTCCATGAATTGGTAGTACTATTTTTGTTCAATAGATGGAGTTACGTGTATTTGCTTTACGTAATGTAAATTAATTTCTCCTTCAACACTTTAAATTCACATATCTTTTGATAGAGTGAACCGATTGGGATGAAACAATACTTTAAATTGTACTTTGAGTTACAAAATTATAATAAATAAAAGTTATCTACATTTATTTTGACCTTTCCACGTGTTTTGTACAACTAAACAGACAAACGGTAGAAAATTCAATGCTGGAAATGGGTTCTGTTAGTAATCCTGGCTAATTTATTTAATTTTGACAATCACAGATATTATTAACATTGAACTTTGGCTCCCTTTTTCACTTTTATGTTTTTGATGGGATTTTTATTTTACACCAAAAATTATTTCTAATCAGCATGAGTATATGTATGTGTTTATGTCGTTACGGGTAGTCAGAAGCTAATCAAATGGGCAGTCACCTCATGTGAAATACTGGTATTTAGCTGTATTAGATTAGACTGCAAGCCAACCCCAACGCACGTAGTTGGAAAAGTTTGAGCTAATAAAAAAAACTAACGAAACCAGGTGACTGCCGAGGTTTTGTGAAGATGCTACACTGAGATAAAGGCACTGCGGCGCGCCTTGCGGTACACAACATGCATTTATACATACGTTGCGTTTGTGTTGCTATCACTTTTTGGGCAGGCGCACGCTCGACGAATTTTAGCATTTTTAGCTATGGTACACAGTGAGTGGCCTGTTTTTATAAGCCGAGAGGTTGCCAAGGGCAGGGTCGTGACCGCTCGCCACGTTCCATTACAGGGACGCAACGACATCGCAGACGAAAGCGTGGCGTGATTTGTTTCGACGCCAACACCATCTATCGGGCTTCGAAAAAATCCGAAATATGAATATTTCGTTTTATGTATTTTTCTTCTAATGAGTGGCATAAAAAATTGTATTGATTTTAAAATTTTGATTAATTTCGCGTTGGTATCATTTTGATCATATTTTTCACTATTAATTGTACAGGCACGCCGTACAAGGTACAGGCTTTCTTTTACTTGTTTATTAGCAATTTAAATTTATACGTTTACTAAGACAATATGATACACATACATATTTGTAATGTGCTCGTCAAGACCTTTCTTATGATACCAAACATGTCACAATTATCTGAAATTTATTTTTTTCGTCGTCAGTAATTTACGTGTCAAGGCCACCATAATACATTTAGGAATAATTTATATAGCCTATGTCACCCGGAACGTTTTTAGAAATCTATTGATACCTCAATCATAAAAATCGGTTCAGTGGGTTAGGCACCAGAGTGGAACATAGAAATATACATACATACATACATACATACATACATAGACTGCTAAAATCATAACCCTTCCTTTTGGCTTTGCCGTAGTCGGGTAAAAAGAATCACAGACATCGGATGAGAAACCTCGGAGTAATCGGTGTACATACATTTAAAAAAATACCAGCCGACTTGAAATCTCCTCCTTTTTGGAAGTCAGTTAATGAAATATAAGCTTTGTTTGTTATCGCTACTTTTGCACTATAATCCTCGTGCACACAAATACAGCAGAATGACACGTAATAAAATGAATACCCAATTCGCAACTCAGCATGGGAAATAATCATCATTTCGGTGTATTGTGCAATGTTCTAGCTAGGATATTCGGGTACACAGATAACGAACTATCTCGTGGGAATATGGCAATAATCGCTACCCCTCACAGGTGTGGAGAGCAGAAGTAGGGAGCGAAATTTCCGGGAAATGAATTTCATTTATTTTGTTTCAGTTGTGAGTGTTATTTTCTACACTAATATTATAAAGAGGAAAGATTTGTTTGTTTGTTTGTTTGAATTGAATAGGCTCCGAAACTACTGGACCGATTTGAAAAATTCTTTTAGCATTGGATAACTACTTTATCAGGGAGTAACATAGGCTATATATTATCCCCGTACTCCCACGGGAACGGAAACTACGCGGGTAAAACAGGAAGTTATAGCGATTATTGACACGCTGGACAATAATACCAGTACTGGTGTTGACGCAATTAGTACCAAGTCAATAAAATGTATTAAAAATATAATCGCCCAAAGACTTACAGATTGCATCAACAGATGTCTTAAAGATGGCGTATTTCCCGACTCACTTAAAATTGCCAAGGTCACCCCTATTTACAAGTCTGGAGTAAAGACTGACCCGGGTAACTATAGGCCTGTTTCTGTTCTACCAGTTATTTCAAAAATTTTTGAAAAAAATTTATATAACCGTTTGGACAAATACCTAACAGATAAAAAATTTATTATTGAACAGCAGTACGGATTCCGATCGAAATCAAACACCCTATCGGCAACTATGGACTTAATAACAAAAATAAAAGCAAACATTGATAAAAAACAAATAGCACTCGGTATATTTATTGATATAAAAAAAGCTTTCGACACAGTTAGCCATGTAAAGCTACTGCACAAATTAAAAAACATAGGAATATCCGGTCAAGCGTTGAACATATTCTCTTCCTACCTCCAAAACAGATATCAAACTGTAAGAATTGGAAATAAATTTAGCAGCAATCTACAAAAAATTAGCTGTGGTATTCCCCAAGGATCAGTTTTGGGAACGTTATTATTCCTAATTTACATAAATAACATAAAAAATATAGCACTAACTGGACATTTGACCGTTTATGCAGACGATACTTGTTTGTTCTACTTTGGTCATTCAATTCAAAATATTATAGCTGATGCCCAGACCGATCTAGACACGCTCAATGAGTGGTTCCTTTATAACCTACTCACTATTAATACATCAAAAACCGCATACATGATTTTCACTGCAAAAAATAAAAAATTACAGAACTTTAAACCACTATCAATAAACAACAATGTAATACAAAGATCACGCAAAGAAAAATATCTTGGCCTTTATTTAGATGATAGACTTACATGGGAAGCACACATTGACCATATCAGATCCAAGCTGAACTCAGTCTTAGGAGCGCTTCGGAAAGTCGCTAACTGCATACCACATAAAGTACGCTTTATAATATATAACTCACTAGTAAAAACACACCTGGAATACTTGATCGAAATATGGGGCTCAGCTTCCAAAAATAACTTGAGACAGCTACAAACTACACAAAATAAAATCATTAAAACACTATTTCATTACAATTACTTAACACCTACAAATGAAGTATATTCAAAGACTAAACTTTTTAACCTTACACAATTGCATGTGTTCAATACTTGTACCTTAGTTAAAAAAATTATAACAGGTAATATCCACTCAAACATAACATTCACTCAAAAGACACACAAATATCACCTCAGAAATAAACACACGTTGCAACTGACTCAGCCACGCACACTCACATACGGTATAAAAAGCATTCTTTATGAGGGAGCACAATTATATAACAACCTGCCAAACGACATAAAAGAATGTAGTAAATTAAGCATATTTAAAAACAAATTAAAATCACATATTGTTAGTACGTATTGTACCTGCGATAGTTTATAGTTATATTATATTGTCATGTAATTTTAAACTAAACTAGAGCAAAAATAAGTGTATTTAAGTTAATTTGTAAATCTCATTTTAAGTGAACTATGTTCTTATGAGAAATAAAGTTCTTTAAACCTAAAACCGCGTGACGTCCACTAGTATTTAATCAAAAGTATTTTTTCAACTGCACCATGTTCACTAGGTTAATCAGTTTTTGCTACTGCCTCAGACAGAACTATTTCATATAACGTGAAAGTTAACTTAAAATTATAGCCCGAAGGATTGTCTACTGAAGTGGTAGTGGGCAGGAAAATGATTTTTTAAATGTAAACAAGGTGTTATTCACCGAGATTCACGGTTGACGATATACATACAACAGTACGGCTGAGCGCTGCGCGCTTTCCACCCTCTGTCTCATAAACGGTTGAGCGCATAAAATAGTGTTCCTTTCAAAAATTGTGGTAAATGTTATGCTTTACAGTATTGATTGTAGGTCTTAACATCATTGGAGCTATAGAAACCGAGATAATCGTAAAAAAAACGATTTTTGGGACCTTTGACCTTCAGTAACTTACGACGCAGACACGAGACTTAATGAAACTTTTGACACTATATTTAGAACGCCAAAATGAAGGTGTTTACGATTTTCCAGCCTATTATCTCTCATTCCGAGGTGAAACGCTAATATGACTGAACTATAATTATATGTATAACTAGCTGACCCGCGCAGCTTCGTCTGCGTCACAATTTTCATTACTGTTCCGCTCCTATTGATCTTACCGTGATGATATATAGCTTTCCTCGCTAAATGGGCTACCTAACACTGAATGAATTTTTCAAATAGGACTAGTAGTTCCTGAGATTAGCGCGTTCAAGCAAGCAAACAAACTCTTCAGCTTTATACATGAGTTGATAAGTGTAGATAGATTTATATAAGTACAAAGTTAACACGTTTTTATTTGAAAGCAAGTCGATACTGCGCGGGACTGCTGATGACGAGCGGCTTCGTCCCTACTGTAGTGCTATTCTGCAACAAAATTTTCGTGTCTCTACAGCAGGGGGGCTACTCTCTAACGAAATCCGTAGTTTCGGGCGGGCATTTTCTACTTCGTATCACCTAACCACTGAGAACTAATGATAACACGATTTGACAGTTACTGTGAAATCGTGTTGTCATTCGTTCTTAGTTCGGGCTCGGGACTAATTGCAAGTCTGTAGGTGTTACGAAGTAGAATACGCCCGCCCGCAACTAAGCCCGAAACTACGGATTTCGTTAGAGAGTAGCCCCCCAGACTCCGAGGTGAGTATCGAATTCGTATAAACATTAGACCTTTATGTTGTGTGTAATAAAGCTCACTTTGTGAGCTTTGTCACTCAGGTGAAGCTCGATATCGGAATGGTTACTTACAGAATAGTCTAGCTGTACGTCTACCATGAGTTTTATCAATCTATACTCGCTAGCGACTGTAGTTAAAAACATGTATAAAAACTTAAAAGAAAAACAAGTTTTTAATTCATTTGTTTAGTTGTTAAACTAGGTTTTACTTGCAACTTGCTTGCTTGTTAGTTTACAACTAAAAAAATCAATCAGAAACTTGTTTTTTGCTAAGTTTTCATCCATTTTTTTAACTACAGTCGCTAGCGAGTACAAATTGATAAGACTGACTGACGTACTGATCTCTACTCCCAACTCGCCCAGTCCGTACACCTACATGTATAGCTAGAAAACGCAAAAGAACTGATGGTAAGATTGTATGGTTCCTATTTATTTTTATTCAGTCATTACAAATCACAGTTTTTTAGGGTTCCGAACAAAAAACAGAACCCTTATAAGATCAGTCGGGTGTCTGTCTGTCTGTCACAGCCAGTTTTCTCCGGATCCACTAGACCGATTCTGTTGAAATTTGGTACACATATGGACTTCTATGACCCAAACACGGACGTGTTATGTAAATTATTATTTTTTTAGTATGGGGTTACTTTTGGGGGTCAAAATAGTTATTCAAGAAATTAGACGAAAAATGACCATTCCGGGCCCCCTTATCTACGAAACTACTGAGCCTAAAATTTTGAAAAAAATGGAGATAATATATCTTTACCTATAGATCACAGGAAATCCTATAGGAAGTCTATAGTGTTAAAATAATATATTAAAAATAAAAACGGTCGGATCCTTTGCACGCGAGTCCGACTCGCTCTTGACCGGTTTTTTACAATAATTAAATCTCTTTGCTAAAAAATCACAGTCTGCGTATGCAATAATTCAAACGTACGTCTAAGAAATCACAGTTTATACAATAATTAAAACTTGATGGGTGTCTCGTCATCCGATAAGGACCAAGGAGCTACTCTCTAAGCCCGAGATCCGTAGTTTCGACCTTAGTTACGTGCATTTTCTATTCTGTACCACCTAACCACTAAGAACGAATGACAACACGATTTGTGAGTTACTGTCAAATCGTGTTATCATTCATTCTTAGTTCGGGTTTGGGACTAATCGTAATAATTCCGTAGGTGACACGGAGTTGAAAACGCCTGTAACTAATTACTAAGGCCGAAACTACGGATTTCGGGCTTAGAATAGACCGGCCGAGAGTAGATAGCCTGGGTCGACAGGGCGTTGTGTTAAGTCCATAGAAATATAAAACACAGGAGAAGTGGCAAGGGGGCGTGTCCGTGTCCGCGCAACATGCTCAAATTGAGCATATTATAGGCAAATAGTCGTCTCGGCGAACTAGTGCGCTTTTGACCGCGATCGTGACAATATATAAGAATTCCATGTTGTTCAGTGTTTTCTTGAAGAAACCGCAGCCTAAACCAAGACTTTGTAAATATAGGAATCACTTACACTATCTAAATATAAGTAATTTACTATATTTGTCTTTAAAATCATGAAAAACAACAAATCGTAAAATATGTCTTGCTCTTACTATATTATTCTTGTTTTCAAATATCACAGCGATTGTATTATTTTACTATCAATACATTGCTTCTTTTCCACTGCCTAAGTTCTTCACTAAGTCACTGGACAAGCAATGTAAACATTACAAAACGATACTTTATTAAGCGGATGCAACGCGTAGGGCCGCTGCTTCTTGCGACGAGTTAATGATGTGCTTGTGTAGATCCACCTACGTAGGTTATCGACACAATGTCGATTGACGAATGAAATCTTGCTATAAAAGTTTATTTTTTCTATTTGTCAACCGTTTTAACCCGGTTATAAGATCGATGTAAATTAACGCTTTTTACTTTTTAATTACAGCGTAATAAAGAAATGCGTAACTAACTTTCGTAAAGTGAGTTAGTTAAATTTTAGGTCAATAATCAGTGTTTATAATATTTTCTGGACATGCCCTTTTTTATTTATTTTTTAAACATAAATTATATTTCTAAATATTTCAATAAAACATAAAAAAAAACATTTAAAAATATAAAAATAGTAGCCCACCGGTATCGGGAACAGGGTCCAAGCTACCGGCGGTCAGGGTTCCAGAGAGATGAACCTCCTAACAATACGAGCCGTGTCCAGAAGTACCGCTTTCTGAATCAAGCCTTTGATCCAGCTGCCTAACGAGAGCCTCCTGAGGGATTTATTTTATTTTTAGGCCCCAAAAATGTTTTGTCCAATAATAAATGGAAGATTCGATAACTTTCTGATTAAGTCAATCACTAGCATATATGTGAAATAAATTGCTTTTGCACAGCACAACGATATCGACCATTGTTTTTGTGTGCGTAAGTTGTACGGTGTATGGTAAATGCACGCTGTGTTTGATGCAATAAGGTTTATAATTGATTGTGTAGTACGTTCTGTTTTGAGAAGTGCGAGTATATGCGCGACTGCGTATCTATTGCTTTTACTGACGTGCATGTGTAGTAGTTGCCATAAGGAAGGGGAAGACTGAAGACACAGGGTCCTGGTACATTTTCGTCTAACGGGCATATCTCCTTATTTATTATGTCTATGGTTTAGTCAAAACACCTAAAAAGGTGCTTCTGAGTAGCTAAGTATCATTTATTTTTTCTACGGTAAAGGCTCACACCATACCAACCTCAATAATAATCTTCCCGACCTCGTTTGGGTCGCCGTAGTTAATCTTAACGGAGATTGGTCAAGTGCGCAGGATATATATTATGGTGCATGTGTAGGTATTTGCGCTATTACAGGTGAACTCTCCGTGTCTTATAATCTCATGGTCTGGGAGGCTAACCTCTAAGCCCGAAGTCCGTAGTTTCAGCCTTAGTTGCGGGTATTTTCTACTCCGTATCACTTATCCACTAAGAATGAATGACAGCAACTTGTGAGTTATGACTATCACACGACTTATTCAAAATGGGGTTACCTTTCGTTATTTCTGTTTCAATTCGACCGGCATCTTCCAATAATTCCGGGCCGGACACGGTCGTTTATAATTCACAACAAGTCGAGTAAAAAGCTTACTCTTCAATTTCGGATGCCGGACGAGACCGGGTGTCCGGATTAATGCCGGACGTGGGGTACGGCACGGTAGGGAGAGTATGAATGAGACGATGTATTGGTTTTCTTATTAGGTACTATCCTTACTTCCTTACTATTAATATTAATTATATTAATTATTTATTTTAATATTATAAATGGGAAAGTAACTCTGTCTGTCTGTCCGTATGTCGTGCTTTCACGCCAAAACTACTGAACCGATTTAAATGAAATTTGGTACACAGATAGTCTAGAGCCTGAGAAGGGACATAGGCTACTTTTTTATGCCGGGAGTATGTTCCCTAGGGACCGCAGGGCGTAGCCGCTAGCAGAAGCTAGTGTTATTATAAATGCGAAAGTTTGAATGGTTGGATGTTCGTTGCTCAATCATCCCAGAATGGTTGACCAGATCTGGTTAATATTAGGTCATTACATATGAAATTGGCGTTTTGTCGTACTGTCCACTTTGATCTCATATCTCCTCTTTGGTTTGGAATTCCAATTTCAAATGTATACAGCTATTCACTTATGCTTTTGTGTTTCGAAAACCGTAATTCATTTGTTTTTTCCTCTTTTGATTTGTTCTTTACGCCAGTCAGTTTACAAAATGGAAAACTTGAAACATCGCGTTATTTACGAGTACGAGTTCCATTGTGGCACCAGTGCTGCAGAAACGGCTCGAAGGGTTAATGATGTGTATGGCGACGGTGTCGCAAAAGAAAACAGTGCGTTTTTGGTTCCAACGTTTTCGTTCTGGAAATTTCGACCTGCAGAACAAGCCCCGTGGACGGCCGGAGACCAAAGTTGATAATGAAGAATTGAAGGCTTTTGTGGAAGCGGATCCATCGCAAACCTAATACTTGGCACATGGGTAGTATCCTACAGATGAAGAAAGAAAGCAAATATGTTTATTTTGGACTCGCACAAGACATAAAAAAAAAATAAACAAAACCAATAAGTAATAAACGACAATAATACAAAAGACCAGTGCGAGGCCAAAAAGGCTCATTTTATGCTGCTATATTTAAAAAAAATAACGTAGCGCTGGTATTCTGGCTGGATAGGACCTGTCGTGCATGCCACAGACATACTCTCGGAACACGTAGCTACTAAATAAAATATTGATAAGGAATAAAGACCACGACAATTTAATATCATCAAAAAAAACTTTTTACAAAAAATGTAACCGACTTCAAAACACTACAAAGTATAAAATAACTTTAATTTCGGAAGTCTTTGTTTTTGGTTATTTAGATTTTTGACGTTTTTTCACTTTTAGTGGTACCTACGTACCCATTCGCAGCGTAACGGCGTGATGTTATGTTATGAAAATAAAACTTACTCAAGTGCTTTCGGTGTAAAGGTCTCGTCAATACGAATGAAATAAACCCAAACACTTGGTAGTTCCTACATACCGATGTGGAGTTCCCTTGACTCTCCGTCGTCTCCATCATCAGGTCTGATCCAAACCTTCATCCTTTTGTAGTATCACCCGATATACACACGAATATCAAGTTTTTACCAGATGCGTGCCTACAATTTTCGAGAGTTGCCCTCGATTTCTCAGTTTCCATCATCAGATCCTCGGAAGCATACCCTTTCATATAAAAAAAGATTCATCGAAATCGGATCATAAACGAAGAAGTTATCCGCGAACACACATAAAAAAAAAACTATATACATATACGCTGTCGAATTTGAGAACCACCTTCTTTTTTAGAAGTCGGTTAAAAAGCGCGAAGTTACTTATGAATAACGTGTTAATAGACTATATAAACAACTAAATAACCCAATAAGTTCGATGTCTTGGAAGTCCAGAGCATTGTACGTACTAAACTGGGCCCTATATTCCAAGTTATGCTTTTTAACTCGACTATGTTATCAATAATTTCAAATTTTAGCCTGTACTTACATCATATTAACCAAACACTTATGTGTAAAATTCTACCAAGTAGCACTGTATAGCTTGTGTTAATCATACCCCATGGTCAGACCCGTAATACAAACTGGGCCACGGCTTCTGGTCTAAAATCTACATTGAGGACGATACCGAATTACTTAGATAAGGCCCGTGAGATACAGAACGGGCCACGCTATAGGATGATCATGCTACGAGTATCAATCAATATCAATATATATAAAACTAGCTTCTAACTAACTTCTGCCAGCGGCTTCGCCCGCGTGGTTCCTAGGGAACATACTCCCAAGAAAAAAGTAGCCTATGTCCTTTCTCAGGCTAAAACCACCCCGGTGTTCCATCTCTCACCTACGCCGGGGATCGCGGGAACTTATGCGACTTCCGTAATCCCCGGCTGGTGGTGGCCCGCAGAGGCAGGCCACCTCCGGTCAGCAGGAGAAGTCAAAGAGGGGTGTACTGGAACACCACGCGCCGCCACCTCGGGTCCGGATGAATGGGGGCGACGGACATCTCCAAGTCCGCCGCCCTTGGACCCAGTTAGAGGGGCCGGGAGAGGGCAGCGTACTCCGACGCCCGGTGCGCCTGCTGCGGGCCGGGAAAGAGGTCGAGATCTCCCTCTTCCTTTCCGCAGCCTCCATCTGCGCGATAACTGCTTCGCAAAAGGACACCACCGCGTCCCCGCACTCCTCGCCGTCGACCATAGCACGGACTACGACCGGCAGCAAGAGGTCACTACCTACCACAGAGACGAGGGCACGGCGCGACTCCTCTCAAGCGGCACACTCTGCAAGCGTATGCCGCGCCGTGTCCTCCCAACAGTTGACGCATTGGTGTCACCGAGTGTCCAGCTCCCTGCCTATGTGTCACAGGAACCTCCCGAAGCAGCCATGCCTCGAAAGGACCTGCGTCGCACGAAAAGACAGGAAACCATGCTTTCTCCCGAGCCAATGGTCGAGCACTGGCCGGATGGTCTCGATAGTGACTAGGCCGGCGAAAGGGCCTGTCTTGCCATTCCGCCACCAGGACCTCGCGCAGAACGTTGGAAGGCCTCCCACAAGGTGGACCAATGTTGTGGGTAGCGGGTAGCCGATGGATGCGAGACGCACAACACCGGTTGTTGTGGCAACACTTGGGGGAGGCCTATGTCCGGCAGTGGACGTTTTTCGGCTGCTATGATGGTGATGATGATGATGATGGACGCAAATGGCGGTTTCATCACTTCGATACTTCGCGCCCACCATACTTGTAGTTTTAACGTCGACCCGTCGATCTTCTAATGTCTCACGGTCCTGAAACACCAGCATCTATCTCATTAACTATACAACCGTCGAAGGATTCCCTCACCGCTGAAATAACCACAAATTCTTCAAAATACTCTTATTAAATGCTCTTAGCCCTGGTGCTGACTATCTGTTCATTTCATTGGGGTTCCGTACCCAAAGACTAACCAACGGAACGCCATTACTAAGCCTCAGCTGTCCGTCCGTCCGTCTGTTTGTCAGCGTGCTGTATCTCAAGAACCGTAATAGGTAGACAGTTGAAATTTTCACAGATTGTGTATTTCTATTGCCGCTATAACAACAAATAATAAAAATTAAGGTTTATGGTACGGAACCCTTCGTGTGCGAGTCCGACTCGCACTTGGCCGCTTTTTAGGGTTCCGTAACCAAATGGTAACCAACGGAACCCTATTACTAAGCCTCCGCTGTCCGTCCGTCCGTCCGTCAATCAGTCATCAAGCTGTATCTCAAGAACCGTAATAGGTAGACAGTTGAAATTTTCACAGATTGTGTATTTCTATTGCCGCTATAACAACAAATAATAAAAATTAAGGTTTATGATACGGAACTCTTCGTTTGCGAGTTCGACTCGCACTTGGCCGGTTTTTGCTCTAATCGTTGATATGGGGTCTTTAGGGACGGTGTAGACTACTAGGGTTGCGGAATCGTTCGAAAGAGTCACCGCAGCTCTGGGAATGCAAAGGGCATTTTGGGAACATGGGTGGGTTTTAGTCAGTAAGAGTCTGACACTCCCTTCCAGCTCGCCCAGAACGGAGTCATTTGAAGATTTCCAAATATAAAAATATTCTGGTGTGATTGAGTAACAAACGTCCATCCATTCGAACAAACTTTCTCATTTCTGATAGCAGTATTTTAAAATGAGCTCTTATATTAACGTACGTAAACATTCTGAACTCAAATACCTATACGTCATTATGATGATTTAGTCAAGCCTAGCCTTGTCCATAATTTATAGAATTTGCATTTTAAGGGACCTTGATGTTTTGTCAATTTTAACAACGGAACCCTTTTACTAAGCCTCCGCTGTCCGTCAGTCTGTCTGTCATTGGGCTGTATTTCAAGATCCGTAATAGTTAGGGGTAGTTGAAATTTTCACAGAATGTTTTTTTCTGTTGCCGCTATAACAACAAATAATAAATATTAAATTAATATTATAAAACACTGGCCAAGTGCGAGTCGGATTCGCGTGCAAAGGGTTCCGAACGAATTTAATATTTTTAACATGTTATTTTAACACTACAGACTTCTTATAGGTCCTGTATATCTATAGGAAAAGATCTATTATCTCAATTTTTTTTTTTAAATTTTAGGCTCAGTAGTTTCGGAGATTAGCGGGGGGGGGGGAATGGTCATTTTTTGTCCTAATTTCTTGATTATCTTCAAAACCGTTTATTTTAAAATCATTAAAAAAAAAATTAAAACCCTCACAGCAAGCCCTTTCATTTGATATGTCACAAAATATTGTACAAAAATTGTACAAAAACCTTTTTTTTAAATTTTCTAGTTTAATCCCCAAAAGTGACCCCCATACTACAAATTTAATAATTTACGTAACGCGTCCGTGTTTGGGTCATAGAAGTCCATATGTTTACCAAATTTCAACAGAATCGGTCCAGTGGATCCGGAGAAAACTGGCTGTGACAGACGGACAGACAGACAGACACCCGAGTGATCCTATAAGGGTTCCTTTTTTTTCGGAACCCTAAAAAACATAAGAAATCGGGCAGTCTTTGTGTGTTCGCTCGCGGATTTGCGAAATTCTCGACTGACGTAAAGGCTACGCTGTTTAGAGCGTATTGTCAGTCGTTTTATACATGCAGTCTGTGGGTCAACTATACGCAGAGGGCATACAGCGCTCTGCGAGTCCAATATAATAATGCGTTTAGGGTGTTGATGGGGTTGCCGCGCTACTGTAGTGCATCCGGCATGTTCGCGGAGGCGGAGATTGATGGTTTTCACGCAATCATGCGCAAGCGATGCGCTGCCACCATGCGCCGGGTACGCGCCAGCCCAACAGGACAGGTGGGACAGCCCCGTACTGGGGCATTGGATAGGCCTACATGTGACTGTGGTGTAGGTAGGTAATTATGACAGTTATGTTAAAATTAGATAGAATGTAAGTACTAACACTAGTTTCTAAGTTTTTGAATACTAACCAAAATATGGACTCGATGAAATATAAGATTTTTATTTATATTATTATATTTTTGGGGACTACCGATAGTGAAAACTAAGTAACACATTTTTCTTACATAGCTATAGTATTTTTATACGCGTCATAACTTTTAAACGAAAGGTCCGATTTGAATAATTTAAAGTGTAATTTACATGTACATTACCTACCTTAATTATTAAACAATTTAAATAGATTAACATCTTGATACTAAAATCACCACTATTCCATTTCACCCGGGTTTTGATTGAATAATTTGAAAATAAAGAGGTCATTGTGACTTAACCATAATAGTTAAACAAAACTTTTTTGTAGATATTTATTATCCTTATAAACACCTGCCTCGACACATTTCGAAAGACCTTTTGAGGTTATTTTATTTTATTTTATTTATTCGGGAAAACAAACAATTACACAATTAAAAATTACAAAAAAAAGGTATGATACAGAAATGATACAAATATGAAATCAACTACGTTCTCCACAGATACACAATGAGACAATTTGGTACATTTAAGACAAGCGTTGGGAACAATAAAAAAAGAAGAATATTAATCGTATAAAGAAGAAAAGCATCCACAAAACATAAAGCTGTCAAAAGTGCCGCATAAGTGGAACATCAGTGTCGCATCAATTTTTTAATAAGCTAAGCAACATGACTCTAAACTTTCTATGTGGTAAAGCAAACAGATCCAAACTGTAGAAATTCTTATTAAAATTGCTCGTAAGGCGACGAAGAGGCGCACGCAAGCCTGCATTTGTACGACTAGAAGCAGTGGCGAATACAGGTCGTGCGCGCGCCTTGCGTCCCTGGCATGTTCTGGGAACAATATAGCACAACTTGTTACTTAAATCTAAACAATCATACGAGTTATTGCATAAGTCATACAAGAATGTAGTTTCAAGAAAAGTACGCCTTGAACTCAAAGATAGCAGATTGTATTTTTTAAGTAGCTCACTATAAGAGAGATAACAACTTTTTAAGCAGCGATAATGCACAGATTTCAGAAATTTACGTTGTATGCTTTCTATACACTCAATATATTTATTGAAAATTGAATGCCTAATTCGATTTCGTTGAAAACAATATAAACGCGTTAGCATCACTGTTACCGTTGCGTTCAAATTATTTTCATCGAAATCTAATTGTTTAATTTAAATTAAAACGTCAAAACGTAATTCAAGTCAGGTGCCAAGTTAACGCGTTCGGGTAGTAAAAGTTTTGTCTAAATGCGTTTAGCAGTGTTTAATTAACATGCATCAACACTGACATTTGTAATATTGGAAGGACACATACGTCCTTATTCCCTTCAGATCTGCCAACCCCTAAATCACAAGAAGCTTGAACACGTACCACGACAGTGTACTAGTATTTAGCCAGTATCCCGGCCTTACACGTCAGTGCAATTATCCGATACAAGCCCCGTAGAGGCGCGATCACGCGGAATAATTCAGCTGTATACATTAGTGTGCACCACAGTGTATCACCACAGTGGCTTTGACTTGCGTTTGTGTTACAGGGTGTGTAAATTGTGAGCGTTTATTTGGTCGGAAGTGTAGGACTTTACTGTCCTTTGAAGAGGAGGAGGCTTATTAAAGACTGTAGCTCGATCTTTATGATTATAGCAACGCTAGCCAAGGTTGATTTGAAGATGGGTGACCATTCATAACATACCGAGACTACTCCGTGCCTCAGAAAGCACGTTAAGCTTTTGAACCCCGCTGGCACTTGCACATCTTTGACAGTCGTTGCGGGTAGTCAGAAGTCAGAAAAGCTGATACCAGTTTTACCAAGGAGTTTCGTGTGAACCTATTACTATAGTTGTCGAGGTCAGGTAAGCATCTCCTTGTTAAATACTGTTACTTTGCTGCATCCGGCTGGACTAAAAGTCGGCCCATTTGGTTTGAAAATTTAGAGGCCTATGTCCACTGCTGGACATAGGCCCCCAAGAGTCCCCACATCAACAGGACCTGTGCGTCTCGCACCCAGCGAATTCTCGCGGCCTTCACCAGGTCATTGGTCCAAACGTTGATAGGCTCCCACAGGTCATTTCACTTTTAACCCCTAGATTTTCTTGTAGTCTATACAGAAAAGTTTCTATACAACGTGTAAAAGAATAAACGCAATACCTCTTAAGGGGTCATTGTACTCATCATTATGAATATCTTTTACTATGGGACCAATCCCGAAATTGCGAAAAAAGGTCCGCTGTTCAGTACATTTTGTCGAGTTATGCGCACAGAAATGTATGGGGGAGTCGATTTTTTTTTCGCGATTTCAGTGTTGGTCCCATAGTGAAAGAAAGGTATTCTGTTACACGTTGTATAATGGTCTAATTAGTGCCTAAATAAAAACTAGTGTAGGTATAGATAAATTATATTAATTACAGTTACAAGATATTTAACAAAGAGTTCAAATGATATGTAGCGACCTAATACGAGAACAATGCCTACAATATTGCCATTCTAACTCAAAAATATCATATTATTTTTTTCTGATCCACAAAAACTAATCATCAACATAACAATCGTCCGCTTGCTTAGGTACGAGCGAGAGAATCGCGGCGATATTATCGTCGTGCCACGTATTTCTATAACAACTCTATGAACGTGTCTCCACACGGCGATATTATCGCGGCGATTCGATGTATGATAAAACGTCATCTCGCCGCGATTCTTTCGCTTGTGGAGACGGTACTGTAGACGTTCAGATTAGGGCTTCTGAAACGTCTGCGGATCGATATCAATATAAATACTTTTGGCGATTTAAGAGATATTGAGCGGGTGCTCTCAAGAAAAAACTTTTACAGGTCTTTTAGAAAAACAAATCAATCATCGTATCTCAATATTTGCACCTATTCTAATTTCCTAATTCTTTTAAAGCTTTTTTTATGATTAAGTTGACGGAGGTCCCCGGAGGGTGAGCCAACCAAGGAGGTTGTGCCACATGAGCTACGCCCTCACGAATAGAGGATACTAGGAAAGTCTTCCTGTAATCTTCTATTCAAAGCTTTGGAAGAGTTAAGCACCTACTTATCCCTAACCAGGAGTTCCTGCCTATGGGTAGAATGATCGTAGACAGGGTTGCACATGCTTCTATAGAAGCAGCTTCAGTCATGTCCTGCGATAAGCATTATTCTTTTAAATTCTAATACGCCATTTGCGCTGGACAAAAACGCAGACATGCTGAAACCCTGCTGCAGTAAAACTACCCTAAAATCTGCAACACATTGCTGGACATAAACAAAATGATGTGAAAATTCACATCCATCCAGAAGGGATTGACTTCACGAAAGCTACCCTAACTAGTCTACGCGGCAGCCAGACAGTTAAGAAGCGAAGGTCTATTCTGTCAAAGAACTAACTCCTAACATTGAACTTACTCTAGTAATCATAATCTGTTGAAAACATTTGAACTGAAATTATTTGCCTCCATCGAACAGCGCAACGAAGGCTATGCCCCGTATGCAAAGTCGGTATCACCGCCCATGGAGTCCTTCAATTGCGTTACAGTGAACGCTGAAACCTTAATACAAATATAAAACTGGAATAACTTCAGCTTAGCTAAATATCGATATTAATCGCGACCTTCTCTTCTCCACCCGGCAGCATCATCGAAGTCGTTGATCATCGTCCTTATTCCAACATCACATGAAAAAGAAAAACCGATTAATAAACTATGCAACATACCAAACTAAAATAATGTTTTGTTTACATGAAAATGATTATAGAATTGACATTTGATTTGACAACATACTTTTTCCTACCATAGATCCGTTTTTTTTTTATACTCTAACGTAAAATGGTTTCTACCTATTTAAATAAACAATCTATAAAGCTCTATATACATTTTACATAGTTGGTCTGTCACCTATGAGTACCAAATAAACTTCCTACTACCATACCTAGCAGTCTGTTGCATGGAAGTACGAAGTACCACTTCCATACACCAAATTCTATTTATCCTGTGTCCTTTTAAGTTAGTTTGACACATTATGACAAATTGTTTTTTACGTTGTCATGCCAATGTTGTCAACCTATGACTGAAATAATACCAGTAAATGCTTCGGGTTTCGTTTCGTAAAATAACTAACATTATATTACTAGAAAGTGTAAAAGTGGAAACTCAAATAACTAAACTCTTCAAAATAAAACGTTTCCTGACTTTATAATTGTGTAAAATAATCTCATATTTCTTCCTATAATATTTCCATATAAAAATTAAAGGTTGCTGAACTAACAAATCATTTGTGGAATATTTTATATGATTTGATATGTAAGATTTCTCTTTAGGTGGATAAATATTTGTGGAATATTTCCTTGTCTTTCTTCTCACCCTTGTTTTCTTTAATTTCTTTAGGGTACGAAAAGAAAATTTGTTACTAAAATTCAGAGCCCTACTCATAGTGTGTGTCAGCTGTGTGTTTGTGTGTAAATTCTTCCTATCAAATAAAATAAAGTCCCTAACATTTTTATTTTCTACTCTACTCTTTGCCTTTCTGGCTGAAATGATATTTAATGAGGAATTTGAAGCAACATTCGACGACACGGCGAGTTGTGCTTCGTACTGGACCATCTCCTTCGGTCCGTCTTCCATTGTGGCAGCTTCTTCGTCCTCCATCGTGACGTCTTCACACTTGTTATTCTCCCTGCAATCCACTTCGACAGCGTCCACATCAGGGTCATCAGTGGGACTCTGTTCTGGTTCGGACATCAAAATCACCTGGTTTTCTGGAATGAGACCGGATATAAATATTGGAACGGACACACCAGCTTGTACACTTTCCTCCGTTCCGTCCAGTTCCGTCTCGTCCTCGATTGGGCTGCTCTCTCCACAGCTCTGCACATCATTGTCATCATAGGCATCGTGGTCATCATATTCTTCAATGTCATCGGATTTAATTTGTGAATCTTCAACTTTCACGCTAGAATATAAGATTGTATCATTATCGATATTCGCAAGCGATACAAGCTCTTGCTGTCCGCATCCATCGGATACTTCGACACTCGTCTTTTCAACCGAAATTAAACATTTTAATGCCCTTTGTTAACAGGCTGTGCATTTGCACGGAAACTCTTATCTTATCTTATCGCATAGCAAAATCGATACCGTCATGGTACGTGTAATTATAAAAATACTTGGCGGCGCTTTCCAAAAATGCGCCCAAAATTAAAGCGTCGGTCTCACGCCATTCGCTACTCACAGCGACAAGCCTGAATTCTTCTAAGAATTCTTCAAAACAAACTCGGTCTATACCGGAATATAACAATATCTTTTCCAACACAAAATATCACTTTATATATAAAAACCACTTAGCTTTATTATCCAGTCGTTCTAGCTATCGCCTGACCATCAATACTTCGTAATCCTTTCGTGATGCTATCGACATGAAATGGGGGTCTTCATGCACTTTTTTTAACCGACTTCAAAAAAGGAGGAGGTTATCAATTCGACTGTATTTTTTTTTTATGTTTGTTACCTCATATTAACCGACTGGATGAACCGATTTTCATGATTCTTTTTTTATTTGAAAGCTGGTGCTTCCCGTGTGGTCCCATTGCCACCACGTCAGGATCTGATGATGGAAACCCTGAGAAATCAAGGGCAACTCTCGAAAATTGTAGGCACGCATCTGGTAGAAACTTGATATTCGTGTGTATATCGGGTGATACTACAAAACAATGAAGGTTTGGATCACACCTGATGATGGAGACGACAGAGAGTCAAGGGAACTCCACATCGGTATGTAGGAACTACCAAGTGTTTGGGCTTATTTCATTTGTATTGACGAGACTTTTACACCGAAAGCACTTAGTAAGTTCTATTTTCATAACATAACATCACGCCGGTACACTCTGAATGGGTACGCAGGTACCACTAAAAAGTCAAAAATAAAAAACTTTTTACAAAAAAATATAACCGACTTCCAAACAAAACACTAAAAAGTATAAAATAAGTAACCTTAATTTCGGAAGTCGGTGTTAAAAAACAAAGAAACAAAACCAAAAACACCGTCTTCCGAAATTAAGGTTACTTATTTTATACTTTTTAGTGTTTTGTTTGGAAGTCGGTTATATTTTTTTTGTAAAAAGTTTTTTTTACGCAGTGCATACGCGAAATTATCTTCATACAGTGTACGCCCTGTATACGCGAAAAATTCACCTTTATTTACTATTTACCCGGCGCTGCCGCCATATGTAGACGTTCTGATTAGGGCTTCTGTAACGTCTGGGGATCGATATCAATAAAAATACTTTTGGCGATTTAAGAGATCATTATATTCAGCGGGTGCTCTCAAGAAAAAACTTTTACAGGTCTATTAGAAAAACAAATCAATCATCGTATCTCAATATTTGAACCCATTCTAAATTCCTAATTCCTTTAAAGCTTTTTTTTATGATTAAGTTGACGGAGGTCCCCGGAGGGTGAGCCAACCAAGGAGGTTGTGCGACAGTACATAAGGGCTTAATTTCCTTTTTCCCCCTAGATTTTCTCGTAATCTGTAAAGAAAAGTTCATATATATTTTTTCCTTAGTCCCGAAACCTTAAAAATACTTATACTATATAAGACTTTAAAAAGTTTTATAAACCTCAATTTGCTTTCGATTTCCGCCCCCAAATAATCCAGTTCGAAACCGATGAAACACCCACCATTTATCCGACACCCCTAAATTTTTCGCTAGCCAATTTCAACGAAAAAGATAACTTAAAACCTAGGAACTGACGTACGATTGCTACGATTGACTCCGATACTGCGGAGGCCATTTTTCATCCCATTTCAACTCCCCAACACCCCCCAACCTAAATACAGTTTTTTATGGGAATCTAATTTCACCCCTCGGAGACAAGTAGGTATTCGGATTATCAGATCGCTAGTCACAAGCCGATCGATCAATGCTTCTCTTGCTTCTGTGAGCATAAGTAATTTAAACTTTCTTTTTTCCGTGAGGGATTTTATCCTCATTGTACGTTGAGCCTATGGAATTATTTTTTTAGGAATATTTTTTTCACTTATAAATTTTTTTGATGGTCTAAGGTCGAATCACTGGTTTTGTTGGTTTTCACTGTTTGTTTATCAATTAGAGTGGTTTGTGCTTAAAAATTAGGTGTTAATTATGTATTTTATATATTGTTAGGTTTCCGATAGGATCACTTTATTGTCTTCGTCCGTCTGTCTGCCAAGATCGTTTATCTCGGGAATGCGTGGAGGTATAGAGTTGAACCATATACTCGGGTCTATGGCCCCTTGCAGCTGTGAAAAAATCAAACTTCTAAGTTAACGTAAAAAAAAGATACGGTCGTTTATGCCGCAAAAACGCATATTTCGACACTCTCAAAGGAATCAAAATGTATAGGGTATTTCCCGTTGACCTAGAACTATGAAATTTGGCAAGTAATACCGTCTTATACTACAAGTATAGGGAAAAGTCTGAAAACTATACATTTGTAATTAAATCATAAAAAATATAGTCTTTATTTAAAGTAATTTATAGCTACAAATTTGTACGGAACCCGAGTGGGCGAATCCGACTCACACTTGGCCAGTTGTTTTTGTTATTTGTTAATTTCTGTGCAGAAAAACTATCGTCTTTAAATGTCTATCGGACATTACAAGCAAAAAGAACCTTTAAGCAACACCCCAAACCAGACTAACTGAGGGGTGGAGTGTTAATGTGAATATTATAGAACAGTTTCTAAATTATTTGATACTATGAAATTTTAAAGCTACATAACCTTACTAAAATAAAACCAGGACCTCTTCGCCCCCATTTTGTTCCATCTAGCGTGCAGTTCCCCAGGGGTAGCAACGCACTCAGTTAGACAGGTCACGGTGTCAACACTGTGCAAACTCTAAAAGCTTTGGTTGCTTCACGAAATAAATACTGGAACGAAACACGAACTCGAAAACAGATTTTCATTTATCGTATGTTTGCGTCGCATTTCGGGGAACCTCTTTAGTTTGCTCTTTAGAAGTTTTATAAAATAAAAATACCTAAGTACCTAAATAGAAGCACGTTACTAGTGCTTCTTTTGTGAAGTATCTGTAAACACGACCGATTTCGCGTGTTCTTTTTAGGTAAATAACGTGGCAGTTGAACCAATTTACAAGTTCATAATTCAAAAATATGAATTTTACTTAAGGCCCATTGAGAAGTTTACTTAAGGCTTGTATAAATACCTATGACCTTGTAAATATAAACGGAGCTAAACACTCCTGTACGCGCCACTCTGCTACTCGCATTTTTAATTTATTATAAAAAATAACACATATTTAAAAAAAGTTTTTTGTAACTTTTAAATATGTGTTATTTTCGTTTGTATTGCGAAGCAGTCGATATTTTTTTTAGACTTTTGTTAAAAATGAAGGAGTAAAATGGTTTCATCTCAACGATTTGGAGGTGATTTGCTGTTTTTTTTTTTCTTATTATGTGATACCGATACATAAATTCTGGCTTATTCAAATTACGTATCATATCATGTAGATTATTACTACCTATTTTTTTCAGATGTAATTTCTCAGTAAATGCCGACGAAAAGTTGCTTCATCTGCACGCTGTTTTTAAGCATTTCTCGAGAGAGCAGCCTTGAACATTAATACTTACTTAAATCTGACTCCAGTCTTGCCAAGAAGTACCGCTCCAATAAAATACTAGTATTCAGCTAAATCCGGTTTGACTGGAAGCCGACCCCAAAATAGTTGGGAAAAGGCTAGGCAGATAATGATTATTATTTACTTAGTAACCTATGATAGGTATTTAGCCCTACACTGTGCACTAAAACAATAATTAAAACAGCTTACAATTTCAACCCGTCGAAAGCACCGTAAATTCCAAACTCCCATTCTTCATCCGTTATTTAGCCTAAATAAATAACGCGACAAAACACCAAGTTTCGCACAAAACACGTTCAAACAAATGGTTGTTAGCATATGGAAACAAATGCCAAGTTTTCAATCCATAATAAAATGTAATGTAGCGAGTGCATAATGCATGAGGAATTTCCAACCCGCGAGTTTCACCCCGCGAGTTTCACCCCTACGATTCGTAGTTTAGGGTTGAAATTCAAACGGTTTGAAATCAGGAAGCCTGAAACACGTTAGCAAGTATGTTGATGCTTAGTTTTTAGTGGATATCAGATCAGAAAAATAAAATGATATTTTTGAGTTAGAATGGCAATATTGTACGTATTGTTCTCGTATTTGGTTTCATCTTAACTCCTATTTTTGCTATTGGAAAGATGTGAGTTTCTTGTTTTTTCTTTTTTATTCGCCGTCGGGAATACTGTCACGTACAAAAATAGTGGAATTCCGTGCAGTTTGGAATTGCTTAGACAGTGGGCATGCAGAAACGAAAACGTTCATTTTTATCTGTCGTTGAGAGAAATGTTTTGTCTAGGCAAAATAAATCAAGAGTCGAGTATATTCGAGTGCTGAGGGCGTGTGTGCCTTAATCTATATCTTTATTAATATTATAAAGAGGAAAGATTTGTATTTTTGTATGTAACGAACTAACTCAAAAACTACTGGACTGATTTGAAAACTTCTTACAGCAATGAATAGCTACATAATCAGCGAGTAACATAGGCTATATTTTATCCCCGTACTCCCACGGGAACGGAAACTACGCGGGTCAAACCAAGTGACGTCCGCTAGTAATTTTATATAGCAATATTTTACCTATTAGAAAGCTAGGCTAGGCTTTGTTAGCCTCCCACAAGGCGTACCGATGACCTGGTGAGAAGCCACGAGAAAACGCTGGATGCTTAACGCACCGGTCGATGGGATTGGCGACTCTTGGGAGACCTATGTCCAGCAGTGAACGTCTTTCGACTAAAATGGTGATGATGATGATGAACATTTTATGAGGCTCTTTTGCTTATTGTTTTATCTTTTCACGACGGCATAAAATATTCTCTCAGATCTTATAAATGTAGTAATACTAGGAAAATCCTCTGAAAAGAATCCTGAAAAAAGATGCAAATTTCCACTTTAAACTCTTCTAAGAGCTAGCGAGCTTCTACATCAAAGTTTCTTAAATTAACGACATGCATGTATGACAGACAGTTTCACATGTGAACATACTACTACCAGTAACTGAGTAATTTCACGTCAAGCTGAAAGTCCTTTTACATTATTTAAGCAAAGACGGCGACATCTTAGTAAACATCATAAAGATTTCTCTTAGACGTGATAGTGACACGCCCTAAGGAAATCGAACCGGGCTAATATCCTGGGAGCTGATAGTTCTCTGCCAACGTGTTAGCTTGGATATAATCTAGGTTTAAATTTAGTTTGCGGTTTGAAATATCAAACCACAAACTTATAACTTAACTATTGATCGATAGAATAGAATAGAATACTCTTTATTATGTACACCATATAAGTTACAGAAAAGATAGATGAGAAACATTACAAAGGGTGACACAAACCGCGATGGCGATGTGCAATTTAATGTATTTTCTTGCGTCCCAGTATTTCTTTTTTTTATTTGAGATGGGTTTGCTCTTGACTTTAGTCTAGGTCAGAGATGACAGAGACAAAGTCGACGATGGAGCACCCAGAAGGAGCCTGTTCACTCTGACTTTAAAGAGATTAGGGTTGTAAGCGTCCGGAAACACAGACGCAAGCAGAGAGTTCCACTCCTTTGCTGTGCGCATTATAAAAGATGTTTGGAAATGCTTAGTGCGAATTGGTGGAATAGCAACAAGGTAGGGATGGTAACTTGCAGTGCGTCTGGATGTCCGATGGTAGAAGGGGGCCGGTGGGATGAGGTCGTGGAGTTCTTGGGCACATTCGCCGAAGTATGATGTTTAACCACGAAATTACCATCCAAAGAAACATAAATTTACGCTTTTAGTAATAAGAGCGCCAATTCTACTAATTTTTAAAACGTTCGCATTCTTACCTCAGTTGCAATATGTCCAAAAAGATATTTTGACACATACTTGACAGATTGCGAAAGACATGCTAATGTAAACATTGTTTAAAAATTTTAGAATTGATCCTAAGGTTGCTCATTGTGTCACCCTATTTAATGTTTTCTTCATCTATCTTTTCGGTAACTTGTATGGTGTATGTAAATAAAGACTATTCTATTCTTTTCTATTAACTACTACTGAATATAGCCCACCCATTGGTTTCGAGCGGCGCATATCAAGGTATTTCACAAAAATTGAACGCTTTCGGGTGGTCGTGATTTTCTAACATTTTATTTATCCTTACTTAATATTATAAATGCGAAAGTAACTCTGTCTGTCTCGCTTTCACGCCAAAACTACTGAACCGATTTAAATGAAATTTGGTACACAGATAGTCTAGAGCCTGAGAAAGGACATAGGCTACTTTTTATCCCGGGAGTATGTTCCCTGGGGACCACGCGGGCGAAGCCGCTGGCAGAAGCTAGTTTATAATAAAATTCAATGACAAGGCGTGACAGTTTTTTTTAAATACTGCTTATAAATATGTAATTTAGAAAAACCTGTTGCGTTCTAATTAACACCTTTTTATCCATATTTCCGAGACCCCAAAAGATTTTATTGATATTTTTGAGTTGACACTCTCTTGCTCAATTTCCAATAAATTAAAAATCACCCTGTGTATAATGCCAGCTGCAATAAATAAAAATAAATACATTACATTTCCAATAAATCTTAAAATTCGCATAAAACTACTGATATACTAATAAAATCACCCTACATTGTACGGACGTTTTGAAAGTTATTTATTTAGTTGAAATGCAATTTCCAACGGATTCTTTCCAACAACACGTTTCGTACGACGGGACTGTTAAAATTAAATTTCAAACTCACTTTTTGTTATTTCAACTTTAGTTTCACGGTGTCATGGAGCGTGATTCTAACTGGAGGTAGGGTTGTACTATTTTTGGGGTTGTAAATATTCGTGATTTGCGTGGGGGTGGAAAAACTTTTCTTTGGTATTTTAGGGTTGGATAACATTTTTGATTATGGTTCAAGTGCTTGAAAGCAATATGAATGTTGAAATATTTAATTTAATGACAAAATGTGTTTTCTATTTTTAGCCGACTTCTTCAAAAAGGAGGAGGTTCTATGTTCGGCTGTATGTATTTTTTTAATTGTGTAAATCTCGCCTTTTTTGGACAGGCTAGCACAGGGATGTGGGGAAGGCATAAGAAAAGAAAAGGCTCAGCTGTGGGCGAAATAGGGCTTTGGATTATGATGATAATAATGATGATGATGATGTGGAATACTAACTTTCAGCTAGACCGGCGGAGTTTCTGCTGGGAAGCCATAAGCAGTACGGCTTTTGTTACCACCGGATAATCGTAAGTCGAGAAATCAGATAGCAGTCTTGCCAAGGGGTATCGTAACGTGTTATCCAGTCATCAACTAGGTGGTGGAGATTTCATAGGCACTCATAGTGAGCCAATTGCCGTCCACTGCTGAACGTAAGCCTCCCCCGAAGAGCGTCAACTATCCCGGTCTTGAGAAGTACGGAACCATCCCGGTCTTGAGCAGTCCGCATCCATTGGCTGCCAGCCACCTTTTTTAAATCATCGATCCATCGTGCCGCAAGAGGTCCCTCACTATGTACGTTTGCCCATACGCGGTCTCCACTCTAGCCAAATTCCTGCCTCATCGACCGTCTGTTCGTTTACAAACATAGCCAGCCCACTTCCACTTCAGTATGCTGCTACTACGAGCAATTTCGGGAAATCCTCTCGCAGTGTTCCCCTAAGGAGTGTTTGGAAGATTTTGGTTGTGCGTTGTCTGTCAGTCAGTCAGTCACTCAGTAACGGAAGAATTTTATATACATTTTAGGATTATTATTGACACTCAAAGTCTCAATAACAATAAGCTCACACAATAGATACACTGAACAAGTATTCGGAACACGCGTCGGTTCTAGACGTGTGCACTGCTCGACCGTCACCAGTAGACAGAGCTCAGCCTCTGTCGAGCACAACATTCCAGACTCCGTCGAACGCAACCAGATGGCGTTAGCGTCCCGATTGTTCAATTGACTGACTTATTTCCGACATATTTTATTTTGTTTGAGTTGGGTTTGCTCTTGACTCTGGTCTAGGTCAGAGATTACAGAGACAATGTCGACGATGGAGCGAGCTTATCCAGAAGGAGCCTGTTCACTCTAACTTTGAAGAGGTTAGGGTTCAATAAAATAACTCTTCCGTGGCAACCCCGACAGTGCCGTCTCGGTTCTGTATTTTCTTATGTTTCATAAATGGCACTTGCCGCGCGTATCCGCTAATATATCTCATGGAGCACATACCAGTACATTTCAAGTGAATGTAGCTTAACCTCACTACACACCGTACTGTAACAGAGAGAAGCAAATATTTTTAAAGGTCAGAAACGTCTGCCTTTTTTATTTCGGTCCAAATAGTTTTTTCCGCGTCATCGTTCCGAGATATGTCCAGCTGTTCTGGTTGATTGAGCATTTCTAATAGCAGTATTTTAAAAGGAGCTCTTATATTAACGCACGTAAACATTCTGAACTCAAATACCTATACGTCATTATTATGATTTAGTCAAGCCTAGCCTTGTCCATAATTTATAGAATTTGCATTTTAAGGGACCTTGATCTTTTGTCAATTTTAACAACGGAACCCTTTTACTAAGCCTCCGCTGTCCGTCAGTCTGTCTGTCATTGGGCTGTATTTCAACAACCGTAATAGTTAGGGGTAGTTGAAAATTTCACAGAATGTATTTTTGCCGCGATAACAACAAATAATAAAAATTAAATTAATATAATAATAAATTAAAGGGGCTCCCATAAAAGAAACGTGTTTTTTTCTGTTTATAGCACAGAACCTTTTGTGTGAGAGTCCGACTCGCACTTGTTCCGTTTCTTATTTATTTGATGTTGAGCTCAGTTTGTTACCCACTAGTGTTACAATCCAAAAAGTTATGCTTTAGAAATTTTATATTCTTTACATGAAAAATGTGCGCGCTGTATCTCTTAGTGCATTCTACATCTAACCTATTTATTATTTTTAACTTTTCAACTTACTGTCGTCCAGTCTTGCCATGAAGTACCGTGCTACCCAGTTAATGGGTTATGGAGGTCTGGTAGGCAGCCGCTCCACGTAAAATACTGGTATTCAGCTGAATCCGGTTTGACTGGAAGCCGACCCCAATATAATTGGGAAACGCTAGGCAGATGATGAACTTACTGTCGTGCTTGAAATGCTTAAAACAAGTAACTGTCTTCACGCATTTTATGCTGAGGTAATTGTACAACTGTAATTTTCCTTGTAATAGTTTAAAAGGATTCGTTAAGTGAAGAATTCAGTTTTCGTACTGTGATATTTTGTATGCTATAAGTACTAATAAATGACTTTAACTTAGTATTCTTTTCACAATTTCTTCAAGCTTCGTCGCTTGTCCAGAGGTAAACAAATGAAGGGAATCGAACCCGGGATGTCATGCTGGTGATGACATCCGCATGACCCGGGTTCGATTTGCGACCGCCAAGCGAGCATCGCCGAGCGAGTGTCGCTGAGCTCTTGTCGCTGCGACCAATTAAGTGATAAGAGCCGGCTCGCCGGCAGTAGGAACAGCTAGCTATCGACTGTAAATGTATGTGTCTCTTTTACTCACATGACACCTATATCTTTTGTCCCTTTCCTCAGCGAGAAAATAGTCGATAGCTAAACGCTACCTCGTCAGCGGTGAGACAAGTGCCTAAGGCGTGAAAGTGTAACAAACAAACAAACTTATTTCTCTTTTATAAAATTACTTGTAACCAACTGTTGGACTAAGGACTAAAAATTTCATGGTTTTTCATTTTTTTGCACAAAACCCAGTAGTTGTAGTTAAATAAATAAATTTAAAATTGTATTCTGTTACACTTTGTATACTTTCATGTGCATTTCGAAACAAGCTATAATTTTGATTTTACAAACAGACATTCAAATTTATTTATTCGTATAAATGTATTGTGAAGACATTCTTATTAACTCTCTACTGAAACAGCTATTATGATATTGACAGCACTATGAAAAGAACAATTGTTTTACATAACTTTATTATTTTGACCTTTCAGTAGAATGTGTTATGAATGATTTCTGTGTGTTTATGACATACAAATTGGATTTCATTTAGTTCACCTACAAACTAGCTGCCTTGTATTTATTTATTTGAAGTTTCAAACTTAACAGACAGATGTATTGCTGGGGAGTTCGTTACGCCACTTCTTCCCAGCTAAAACACTAGGAAGCGGTGACGGGTGGCGTCATGGGGGTCATACCATCTCTATGTAAATTTTGACGTTAAAAAGTACTGATTCTGAGCCTTATTTGATTGACTTTAGAATTATTTTTTTTTTAATTTGTGATGGCTTTGCTCTTGACTCTAGTCTAGGTCAGAGATGACAGAGACAAAGTCTACGATGGAGCTAGCTTTAATTAATTTTTGGAAATCTAAGTAGGCATTGATAAAAGATTTTCAAGATTCCAGGAGGAGTTGTAGTAGAGTTACAGAAGTACTGTTTAAGACTTCGGAGCAATAGGCTAGTTTCCACCATCAATAAATTGCAAATCTATTTAGTCCGTCAGTTAGAGTATTGAAAAATAATAGATACGTATTTTTTGTTTTTCTTTGTAAATCAATATTGACAAAGATAAAATGCATCAAATCTCGAGAAAGGGGGCTGGTGACGTCACGTCACTAGTAGAAATTGTACTATCGTAGTGACGTCACGCGAGTTTTCAACGTACTGTATCTTCGTAATTTTATTTTGTTTACGTGAAAAAAGAAAAAATACGTGTCCAATATTTTTTAGAAATCTATATTTCAGTGAAATACCCTATTTTCCCAGATGAGGGACAGTATTGTATATATGTCACCGAAAAATGGCAAACGCCGTAAGATTGTAAAATATCGCGTGAATTTGTAAACTAGTTTTCTAAATAAGACACTGATGTATTGGAAACTATTGAATTTGGATGGGATATATTATATACAAAACGATTTTTACAAAATATATCGAGAAATTATAATCTAATCAAGATTTATTACAATCTTACGGAGTCTGCCATTTTCCGGTGACAAATATATAAGATCCATCTAGTTCTAGTATTAAAAGTCAACCATTAATCTGTTACCCGTCTTCAGTCACCAATAGGTTCCTCAAATTTTCACCGAGAAGGAGTGAAGAATACCGCCAAAAAATTACAAAATAATTTTTAATGACGTTCTACAAAATAACATCATATTTTCTCATTTATTAAAGCAGCGTTTTAAATAAGAAAACTAAGAAACGAGGGATAAAATAAAAAGCGTACAAGGCTTGACACTGAGCTGTGCTGTGTCGCGGAAGTTTTACATCGTCTGAGGGGCCCAGGGACCCACGGGGGCCCGGGGGTAGGGGCCCAAGGGGGCCTTATCTCCGCCTGAGGGCTTTACAGACTTGTGATGGTATAAGTTTGCACTACTTTTTGTCGTCTTGACGTGTTTCGGTATCAGAGGGTTAAAAGTTGTCATTAATCTTTGTTTTATTTGTTTTGACTTTCGTAGTAGGGGGTTTATTTATGAAGATTTGCCTCGAACTGGAAGCGAGGTTGCTAAACTTACGATTTTGAGTTTGATTTCCGGGTTGGGTAAAATGTTTTTGGTATATTTTCTGATATGTGGTAAAAAACCAGTAGTTGACTGCCCTGACTGGTCAGACTAAATTTTTTAGGGTTCCGTACCCAAAGGATAACCAACGGAACCCTATTACTAGCCGAAGGATGCGAGACGCGCAAGACCGGTTGTTGTGGCGACACTCGGGGCCTTTGGAGGTATGCGGAACAGAAACCCGCAAACCTCCATTGAAAAGGGAGGATCCTCCGACTGGACGGTTCCGGTGTCCGGTGTGGGCAACTGCCCTTTTCAGTGGAGGCGTACGAGTCTTTACTCTCTGTTCCGCATACTTCCAAACTGGTAGCCCCAACGTGATCAAATGTTTTAGTGTTTTATGTCCAGCAGTGGACGTCTTTAGGCTGATATGATGATGATGATGATGATGATTAAAGATACTGAGCTGTCACCTATAGTCCGGAGTCTGGAGAGGCTGGTAATCTGTCATACAGGACTCCTAGTACAGAAATCAGTCTCTCACATAGATCACAACAATTATCGCTAATGTTTTGTTTGTTTTTTATATTGTTTGTAAAATTCTATGCGAGAGAAGAACAATAAACTTTATTATTATTATTATACAAAAATTTTCTCTTCGATATACAGTCGCTCCAGTCCAGGGTGGCTACTCTCTAAGCCCGAAGTCCGTAGTTTCGGGATTAATTACGGGCCTATTCTACTCCGTATCACCTACGGACTTACGATTAGTCCCGAATCCGAACTAAAAACGAATGACATCACGATTTGACAGTTGCTGTCAAATCGTTTTGTCATAATTATTCTTAGTGGTTAGGTGATACGGAGTAGATTACGCCCGCAACTAAGCCGTAAACCGCGGTCTTCGAGCTAGAGAGTAGCCCCCCAGTTCTCAAATACCAGGATTCAGCTGAATCCGGTTAGACTGGAAGCGGATTTCTATATAGTTTGAAAACCGTGTAAAGATTGATTTTTATCACTCGTGGCAGATTTTTACCCGCGACAGTACGGAGACGGTATAAGCGTTTGGGATGAGAGGATATTTTTAGGGTTCCGAAAAAAAAACGGAACCCTTATAGGATCACTCGGGTGTCTGTCTGTCTGGCTGTCTGTCCGTCTGTCACAGCCAGTTTTCTCCGGATCGACTGGACCGATTCTGTTGAAATTTGGTACACATATGGACTTCTATGACCCAAACACGGACGTGTTACGTAAGTTATTAAATTTTTAGTATGGGGTTCACTTTTGGGGGTCAAATAAGAAAATTAAAAAAAAAAGTTTAAAAAAAAATATTGTGTGACAATTATGGTGTCAAATGAAAGGGCTTACTGTGAGGGTTTTAATTTTATATTTTATATAATTTTAAAATAAATAGTTTTGAAGTCATTCAAGAAATTAGACGAAAAATGACCATTCCCCGCCCTTATCTCCGAAACTACTTAGTCTAAAATTTTGAAAAAAATGGAGATAATAGATCTTTACCTAAAGATTACAGGAAAACTATTAGAAGTCTGTAGTGTTGAAATAACATGTTAAAAAAAAAAATCGTTCGGAACCCTTTGCACGCGAGTCCGACTCGCACTTGGCCAGTTTTTTTTTTGTTTGTGCAAACCAATGTTGCAATCTACAAAACTGCTAGTCCGATTTTAATGTGGTAGTCAGTGATGGGTTTGATTGGTGCATGATCTTAAATAGGTGTTTCGGTGACAACTCACCAGGGGCACTGCAGTGGGGTAGGGGGCGGCAGCCCCGGACGGATATAAATTCTTTGTCGGGTTTTTTAAAAATTATTTTATCCTTTTTGAGTAACATTTTACTCGTCGTGTTTTTTCAAAAATTTTAATTTTACTTTTTATATCTTAAAAATAGCTTTTGCCGGCGACTTCGTACGCGCATATACTGATTTTTCCCATTCCCGTAAGAATTTCGGGACCCTAGCCTAGATCCCAAGGAATCTACATGCTAAATTTCAGTTTTCTACGACCAGTAGGTTCGGCTGTGCGTTGTCTGTCAGTCACTCAGTCACTCAGAAATTGATGATTTTTATATATATCTTAAAATAACCCAAAACATACTACCATGTATCTGTTATCTTCTAAACAGGAAACAGCAAAGAGAATGCATACCAATAGCCTTTTTGGTAACATTACCAACACTAAGTGGATGGAAACCGTTTGAAACGAATAATAAAAAGATAGTAATCGTATTGTTTCCTGCAGTAGAAGCTTAGGTGCGAATCCGAACGGGTATTTTGGTTTCAAACGCGTAGTGGTAACAAAAGTGTATTTCTTTTGGCATTATGTTGTTTGAGAACTTGCGGAATTAATTGTATTTAACGGCGAGGGAATAGGAATGTTATTTTCGGAGAAGCCCTCCGCCTCATACATCACACACAATTAATAATTTCTTTAATAATTTCACAAAAAAAATTTTGAATCACAATACCCGCAATGGTAATGGATGGAGGTAGTGAGGACATCCGCTCACACGCAAGTTCTCTGGCAGACTGCCTGACACAACGCCCGCCCACTCTCACTCGTCAACCACTTCACTTCTACCTCCAAATAACACTACTTGACATTGACAGCCGATACACAGAGACAGATCGAATGACCTCACTACCGCCATCTTGCAACTGTTACAAGTTTTCAAAGAATTTTTCACATTTGACTAGTAGTTTTTGAGATTAGCGTTTGGAGGTATGCGGAACAGAGAGTAAAGTCCCGCAATCCTGCGTTGTAAAGGGAGGACCCTCCGACCAGGCGGATATTGTGCCTGGCGGGCTATTGCCCTATAGTTAATATTCGGGCTGATGTATGTGTTCAAATCGCACGGTAAACTCTGCTTGCGCGATGCAGGATTTTAGTTCGCTGCTAGTTGGATAGATGGCGTCGCGGTTCTTTTTGCTCCGATGTAGATTTGCTTCGTTGGTTTTTCTTGTGGCGGCATTGATGCCGCTACAAGCGCGTTCAAGCAAACAAACAAACTCTTCAGCTTTGGTCCCATAGTGAAAGTTGACCATAATGATGAGTTCAATGACCCCTTAAGAGTTATTGCGTTTATTCTATTTCAGGTTGTATTTACATGTAAAATAAAAAATCCTGACTATAATATGGCGTCAAATAAATTCGTCCGCATCGCTGTCCACTGGAAGTGAGCCCAAAAGACTGACGGCATTGCCACATTGTATGGCAATGCATTACTATTACATAAGTACATTTTACATACCCACTATTCCTGACATCAATGACACACTCTAGCACCACTGCCAGTAATCCTCCCTCCCTAAGTTTTACAAATAACCCTTGATGATCTTATCCACCCTCCATCTCACCGAGGATCTTTGTCGGGAAATTACTTACTTCGATAGCGCGGATTAATGTTTTTGTGTCATGCACTTTGTTGGCTGTTTAGGGGGATAAAGTTTAATGCTCTGGTGGGGGGGGGTACCTTTTTTCTGAGCAATTTTATGTGGTTCAAAAGCTTGGCAGAATTTTGGAGCATTTTATGTCATCTAGTTTAAATAGGCGTTCACATTCAGAAATAAAGAAAATCGTTTATTTACTAAATAACTCAAGTGGGAAAATATCCCCTGAAAACAATGCAAATACTGAGGGGAAAGGAGCTCGTGGCTAAACAAAAACAGCACGGGTGGATTTTAAGGTTAAGCAACGCGTATCGGAGTCGGTTCGTGGATGGGTGACCATGCGTTACACGTAGAAGCCAAGACATCTGGCACCAGTCTTGTATCAGTTAACTGGACTGGAGAGGTCAGATATCAGATATGGAAGATCGTGCAAAATACTGGTAGTACCTACTCAGTTGCATCCGATTAGACTGGAAGCCGACAAATAGGTACAAATACAAAATCCTTTATTTCAAACTAGTGGACGTCACGCGGTTTCACCCGCGTAGTTCCCGTTCCCGTGGGAATACGGGGATAATATATAGCCTATGTTACTCCCTGATAATGTAGCTATCCAATACTGAAAGAACTTTTCAAATCGGTCCAGTAGTTTCGGAGCCTATTGAATTCAAACAAACAAACAAATCTTTCCTCTTTATAATATTATTATTAAAACAATGCAAATACTGAGAGGAGAGGAGCTCGTGGCTAAACAAAAACAGCACGGGTGGATTTTAAGGTTAAGCAACGCGTACCGGAGTCGGTTCGTGGATGGGTGACCATGCGTTACACGTAGAAGCCAATACATCTGGCACCAGTCTTGTATCAGTTAACTGGACTGGAGAGGTCAGATATGCGATATGGAAGATCATGCAAAATACTGGTAGTACCTACTCAGTTGCATCCGATTAGACTGGAAGCCGACAAATAGGTACAAATACAAAATCTTTTATTTCAAATAAACCAGTTACAGGCACTTTTGAATAGTCAAAGTCTGTTTGTCAAATAGATGAAGCTAATTCTGCCGCGCTAGCGACAGGAGCAGCAAGTTGCTCTGCAGCAAAACACTTGCACGTTCCAAAGTGTAGATCCTATGGAGAAGAACGTGCAAGAAACTCCATGGACACTATTTTAAATCAGTGTTTACATAATCATGGTTACAATCGTTATGAAATAATTATTGACTGACATTATACAATGCAATAAAAGATAGAGTAGACAATACAAAGATAATCTTACAATCTTCAGCAGTTTCAACAATTTTTTCACATCTTAATCAAGGTTTGGGCACTTTAGTCGTTGTGGAGCGGAGCAGCATTGAGCCAAGCATTATCATCAATGTACTCCCCTAGTTCATAATATGCTTGTCTGCATAGTGTGCGTTTCCCATCACTTCCCGTGGGTATCGTAAGAGGCGACTAAGGGACTCACCAGAGAATGGGCAGCAGCGTTCTCTGTAAAATGCAACACCATACACTGCGATCGCCAACCCGCCTGCCAAGCGTGGCGATTAAAGCAAACGCCCCCCCCCCTCCTTTGGGGGAGGCCTATGTCCAGCAGTGGACGTCTTTCGGCTATTATGATGATGATGATGAATACAAAAAGTCCTACTAGAACAAGTGTTCCAAAATACATAATTCTGAGATAATACTAACACTGGACTCTCAGTGTTTGTACCTAAGGTTCATTGAAAACTACGAGTAAATCAATTTCATTCAAATCAATCATTCATATTTAAACTACGAAAATGTGACTTAGTCATATTTCACGTAAGGGTGTTCTTAAAAATGAAATACATAATTGAAAAATAATGCATGTGCCAGGTGATTCTTTGACATGGTTTTATTGATACCCTAGAGTTATGAGATATCAAAAGGAGCACGTTGTATATGATTATATTCATATAGAAAAAAATCGAATATGCGGCAAACAAAAAACGATAACACATTTTTTATGGCTACTCTCATGCACATTCGTTCGAGCCTAACTTCAAACTCTTGTCATTTCAAATTGAGAGTTTTTTTTCGACGTACAGTTCCCGTCACGCAACTTTACCTCCCCGAAGTACGTCGCAATCGAGTGCGCAGAATGTCAATTTGACAAAAACATAATACAGCGCATGCGCGAGCAGGTCGCGCATGCGCGTGTTTGCGCAAGATGGCGGGTGTAATGGCATCTCACTCGCTCGTATACGTTCGATGCATACGTGTGACCCGCTTGCTCAATGCAATACGACTGTTGATGCGAAAAGTGTTACACGTTGTTGTTTTTTTTTAATTATTAATTTTGGTTATTTCTTACTATTTGATATGTTTTTTGTGTGTTTTTGTGGTGTCTGTATTTGTGGTGTTACTTTTTGATATTGTTACTGTTACTGGTAGTCTTTGTTACTTATTTATAATATAATACGTATAAACAAAAAAATATTCTAGGAACGTAACACTTGTTTACGCGATTGCACCTGCGCGGTCGTCACTAAAACCTAACTTCGGAGGGGTAAACAACGGTGATGCGAACTGTAGCTAAGTTTTTTTTCTGTAACAATAGTGAAAAGTTTTGTTCTGCGGTGTGATAAGTATACTTGGTTTTTAATCATTGTTTATAATAGTTCTGTGGATGAGTGACCATCATAACATCTTTAAGTCTGAGTTTCGAGACTTATCCGTGCCTTGGAAAGCACATTAAGTTCCTCCTGTCATTTGTAGATCTTTGCTGTCGTTACGAATTGTAAGAAACTGACACCAGTCTGAATTCTACTATTTTTAGGGTTCCAAACCTCCGTAAAAACTGGAACCCTTATAGGATCACTCGAGTGTCTATCTGTCTGTCCGTCTGTCACAGCCAGTTTTCTCCGGATCTACTGGACCGATTCTGTTGAAATTTTCAAATAACTTCATGCCAAACGATGTAAATGAAACTTTATGCGCAAAATATAAAATGCAGAGTTTCAACAACTGCATATTTATTAAATACTAGCTTCTACCAGCGGCTTCGCCCGCGTGATCCCCAGGGTACATATATTCCCAGGATGAAAAGTAGCCTATGTCCTTTCTCACGCTCTAGACTGTCTGAGTACCAAATTTCATTTAAATCGGTTCAGTAGTTTTGGCGTGAAAGCACGACAGACAGACAGAGTTACTTTCACATTTATAATATTAGTAAGGATTACCTAGACTCATAAATTCGCAAAATTATTTGCAAACGCGTATAAAACAAAACAAGACATAAAAAAACAACATCCTTATCGCTGTCAATGGCAGAATTATCCAGAAAACTGGCAGCATTGCCGCGTTGAATGACAATGCTTATTCTTTGGCCGAAGAAAAGCCCAGCTCTCTGGTCACATGCATTAAACGCAAGTGGTCTCACCCTACAGCCAATAATTTCAAGAAAATCGTAATACCCTCAAATTCACCTCATTATATTGAACACCTCGACAATTAATTCGAATGGGCCTGTAATCTCAGGGAATGACTGTAAAATGGCCACAAATGGGTATCAAAATTGTTGCTGACTTAAGTTTTAGGCATTTCGGGCAATTATGTTTAAAATGCCCACGCTTCTACCTAAATGTTGTGGCGAAATAAAGATGCGGTTTATTACAAATGAACGGTAAGCTGCGTTTGTAAAGGTTTAGATGGGTACCCACTAAGATCATTGATAATTAACTAATTAATTTGTAGCCTTTCAGTCTGGTTACGTGATTTAGATAGGTCGTCGCTCCACGAATGGTACTGGTTGTCAGCTGCATTCGGCTAGATTAAAAGCCGTCAGGTAAGCATGGTTAGGAGAGTCTAGCAGACGATAATGTCTCTGATGGCCCACTACACAGCAAAAGATACATAATCTGTGAAAATTTCAATATTCGACCTCTTGCAGTTAATGAGGTACAGTCCGCTGACAGACGGACGGACAGCGGAGATTTAATAACAACGTTACGTTCTTTATCCATCGGTTAAGTAACCCTAATAAATTGACCCAAATCAACGCTACAGGCTTAACATTTTTACCCATAAAATCGCAAATAGTAATAAAAAATATCACACAATTATTTTTGATCGTCGGCGGGGAAAACGTTATTTAATAAAACGTGAAATAAATTGAGATATTTTCAGAATAAACGCATAACAATTTTGCGAATGACGTCGATATATATTGCAACAGATTTCGGGCAGTTTTTCGATATTTTTATTTTAAGTGTTATGTTTTTGATGCAGTGCGAATTGGTCCTAAATAAGGCAATTTGTTGGGTATCCCAGATTTATGATACTCGTTATTATGGATAATCGATTGCAGTTATTTTTTGCAGCGATGATTGAGTAAAAAGCTTACATTAAATCATACGTATTTCACCTAAAGAGTGCACCGATGCTTATTTTATGAGTGTTCGACCAAACGCCGATAGGACTCTTCGCCGACAGGGCTCATCAGCGACGCAATAAAAAAAATCCGAGTCGGGGTACTCTGAGTCGGGGTGTTGTCGATCTTCAGTGTGTCACACAAGCGTGCATTCGAACTATGGTGAGTCGCAGTACAGTTTTGTCGCATAAGCGTTAATCTCAAATCCATTTGTCGAACTCACTTAGTACACTTGATACCGATACATAAACAATGCAAGATCTTTATTTTTTATGAATTATATAATTACAAGAAAAGCATAATCGATTTCCAAATCTGATTATCGGAGTTGCGTCGCTGATGAGCCCTGTCAGCGAAGAGTCCTGTCGGCGAAGAGTCCTGTCGGCGAAGTGTCCTGTCAGCGAAGAGTCCCGTCGAAGTAAAGTCTTGTTGGTGTTCAGTCTGTCGGCATAGTGTCTATCGGCGTTTAGTCGTACACAGTTATTTTATTTTACGCTACTAGTAGTTCACCTCAGCTTTCACGAGTGCAAATTACATACAGCAAAAACCATCTTGGTTTATCGTTCTTTCGATTTGTGAAAACGGAATCAAAATCTGTTGCGTAGTTTTGAAGATGTAAGCGGAGAAACTGACTGAGGTAGACAGCATCTCTATTTTCTACTATTCTGAGAAGAGGCTGACTATTTTAACTTTCTGATTGCGGTGAATCAGCCTGTCTGTATAAAAAGGTAAGTAAGCACCGGAATACTCACACACTACTATTTTGTTTTAGGATCTGAAATCATCAAATTACTCCTTCAGCTCTGAGCGAAGCGAGAAAGCGAGGAAGCTAGTGTCCTCTTACTGACTAAAACCCATCCGTGTTCCTCCTAATGCCCTTCGCGTTCCAGGGCCGCTGTGACTCTTTCGAACAAACTCCGCAACCCTGGCAGACTCACTATTTACCACCCTTTTGGGGCCTATTTTTACCAATTTCGTCTTATTATTTCAATGATAAGCACTGTACCAAAGCAGAGTTAAGTAAAAACTTACTTGTTGGAAATATGTGGAGTCCTGAATTCCATTCCCAGGTCGGACAAATAGAGTTATTAGGTTTTTTCATCAGGAATTTCTCATTTACAGCCCGAAGTTTGGAAGTTGGTGGTGTGACACCCCCGTGCCTCGGAAAGCACGTTAAGGCTCGGAAAGCACTGATTCACCTCCCGGCACCGCGCAGTCCACGCATGCTTCCACACGGAAAGTTTGAAATATTGAACCTAGCGCCACAACATGAAATTAATTCAAACCGCCAACTGATTCAGTGTTGCTCGCACGCAAACTTCATAAACTCCTTCTGTCAAAATATTAACACAAATCAGCACTCTTAAAAACAGTGATTTTAGACGTAGATAAAATACAATAAATTAAACGTTGGTCCTGTGCCAGATCTCTCTCCGGTCGTGTCAGGTCGCCGTCCCTGAGGAATATGAGAGAGGTGGAAGAGAGAGTGTTCCTGTGTTTGTGCACACACGCCTGCACTATAATGTGGCCCGCGTCGATGGCTAGTTCCGGTTGAGATTGGCTGCCATGGCCGAAATCGGTAAGGACTTCTATACAGGGTGCTATTTTAGTCGTCTTACAATGACAGCCCACTTCATCTATCCAATGACTACCACATATTCATTAAAAAAAAGTGATATTTTTCGTTTGACCACTATCTCACCTGATGGTAAGCGATGATGCGGTCGAAGATGGAGCACGTTTGTCTAGAAGCAACCTATTCACTTTTGCCTTAAAGACTCCTAGGTTGTAGCTATATGGAAACACAGACTCTGGCAGGGAATTCCACTCCCTAGCAGTACGCACTATGAATGTGTTCCCAAAACGTTTTGTGCGCGTGGGTGGGATGTCCACCATGTACCGGTGGCGCATCGCCGTTCGTCTTGTGGTCCGATGATGGAACGGGCGTTCCGCAAGCGAAAGCGCGGAACAAACGATAGAGAGGCGCGATCGACCTAAGCGTTCGGCTTGTTTGTTAAGAATTCAATTGTTTTCTTATGACGTTATCACGTAAAATTATCGTCCGTTAACTGACTTTATTTTTAATAAATAAAAATTGGAAATAATTGTAATGTTCATCATTGGAATTATTAAAAAAATTAAAATATTATTCGTAATCATGATGCATGACATATTTTGAAGCATCCAGGGGCGAGCGCATTCCGCGCCTTGTGTTCCAAGGAAGGTTTGGAGGTAGCGGAACAAAGAGTAAAGTCCCGCACACCTCCATTGTAAAGGGAGGATCCTCCGACCAGGCCATTGTTGAGCCAAGCGGGCAACTGGCGTGGCCTGATGCCGCTACAAAGGCACGGAATGGAAAGGCGATATTTTTTAATACCTAAACATTATTTACAGGGTGTTTCATAACTTTACTGCATTATTGATTTTTATCTTAATGATGTACTTTAAAAAAATAATCGCGCCTAGAGGTAGTTTATGTCGGGTACATTAAGTGGGCCGTCTTTGTAAGACGACTAATATGGCACCGTGAATAGTTCTATAACTTCATACAATAGTGCCACGTTTTCCCGGTCGACTTCCAACTGAATTGGGCAGATAAGCTTACTTTGGTGTTTTATATATTCGTTCCTTTCGAGAGAGAACACGAACGTTTTACAAGATGAGGCTCACGGATTTACTTCTGAGGTTCAATAATAAGGGATTGAGTACGATTAGTATACTTTAGAGTGACTTAAAACAGAATCGGTATTGTGTTACTCAGTAACTGAGTATGGTAGGCGTCAGATAAACTTGCAATAAAGTTAATTGACGTTTCCCTGATATCCCTTCGTAGATACCCGAACAATAAATTATGAACCGTGTTTCATTACTAGAGAACGTAAAGGATTACGATAGAAGTCGATTCAGTTTTACCGACAGCTTTATATCTTTACTAGTTGACCCGCGCAACTTCGTCTGCTCCACTCCTTTTGGTCTTAGCGTGATGATATATAGCCTATAGCCTTCTTCGATAAATGGGCTATCTAACACTGAAAAAAAATTTCAAATCGGACCAGTAGTTCCTGAGATTAGCGCGTTCAAGCACACACACTCTTCAGCTTTATATATTAGTATATAGATTAGTATATAGATATAGATTTATGTTTTAGATAAGATTCTATGCATGTTAAATGTGTGCGGGACCGTTATTGTACATTTATGTGGCGTCTACCATTGAAACGTCACTTTTACATTCACGTTTTTCAAACGGGATATTCTAGAACTTATTTATTACGAGTTTGACCCCGATAACTTGGGGACTAAATTGTTTTTTTTTTTCCAGTAGGTAATCGAAGTTTTAAGAATTATTTTATTTTTTTATTTGTTTGAACCTCACGACGCTCACTTTCCGAAGTAAAATATGATTAGATTTTGCCCGCGATTTTTTACGCGTATTTTCTGTTTTTTTCCGTAGGAATTTCGGGAAATCCTCTCTTAGTGCTCCCCTACAGATGTTGGGAAGGTAAATGCCAAATTTCAGCTTTCTACGACCAGTAGTTGCGGCTGTGCGTTGTCTATCAGTCACTCAATCAGTCACTAGTGACGAAAGAATTTTATAGAATAGAATAGAATAGTCTTTATTATGTACACCATATAAGTTACAGAAAAGATACATAAGGAGAATATAACATAGGGTGACACAATGGCCGGCCTTATCGCTAAAAGCGATCTTTTCAAGACAACCTTTGGATGGATCTTAAAGAGAAAAAGGAATCACCTGTATAAAGCTTGAAATGTAAACAGAACGAACAACACTGAACCTCACGACCTCAGGGAATCCTAGTGTGTGTCAGGAATTTAACCGATTTAAATTTAATTTCTTATATAACCATCATCATCATCATATAATTATTAAGCGTGCCATAAAAAAGAAATACCGTGTTACCCAATTACTGGGGTGTGGTGTTCAGATAGGCAGTCTAGTCGGACCTCGTAAAATACTGGTATTCAGCTGAATCCGGTATGACTGGAACGCGACCCCAATTATCATCATCATATCAGCCGAAAGACGTCCACTGCTGGACATAGGCCTCCCCCAAGCGTCGCCACAACAACCGGTCCTGTGCGTCTCGCATCCATCGGCTACCCGCGACCCTCACCAGGTCATCGGTCCACTTTCTGGGAGGCCTTCCAACGTTGCTTTTCTGATAAATATAATAAAATATTCTTATTCACCTGATGGAACAACTGAATAAAAATAATTTTACTGTAGGTATAATTTGACATACAGAATTTTATAGTTACTTTTAAGTAGCTACTTAAATGTAAATAAATATTGAAAGAATATTTATAGGTACACTCAATCCCATTTTTGTCACCGGTGAACCGGTGTAAGCATATTAACAAATATTGATTCAAAACGAACCGCAGTCAAAATGTTTGTTTAGTTGAGTTCCCATGTCTTCTATCGGTACTACAAATAATGGTATTTGTAGATTCTATGGGATGATTCGGTCCAGTAGTTTTGCTGTGGCAATGTTACATGCTTCACTTATGAGTTTTTAAGTTGAATGGACTAAGATAATCGATTCTTCAGCTCTTGAAAAGTGACATTCTGTCAGTGGTAGACGTCAAAAATGTGTAGGATTGACAGTTAAAGCTGTCGAAATGTCATGCGATCAATCCCAATATACACTGTGTTTTTCACGTTATCCATAAACTTCAGCAAACGCTTCTATAGCTTTAACAAACCAAATCAAACAAAGGAAGTAGTACTTAATAAATCGATTTTTGATTGGTACCACAATGATACTAAAATTTCTTGGCTGTCCTAAAATTATTTTTTAAAATTTTCATTATTAGCGAACGAGTGCATATTGAATACTACTGTTATATATTTTTGTTATGTACTAAGCAAGCTCTAGATGATGATAGTATAGGTCAGCAAATTTTCATGAAAATAAAAAAATATTTCCGTATTTTTTATGATCCATGGCTACCCCACTATATTTTTTTTTAGTTTTGCTAGCCTATGTTACCCGGGATAACGCAAAGCCACATACATCGAAATCGGTTAAGGCGTTTAGGAGTTACGATGGAATAAAGAACCTCACAAACATACATACATGCATACATACATGAACCCTGAAAACAACACTCCTTTTTTTAGGCAGTCGTGGAAAAAGGCTTCGTTACAAAGATATTTGTAATTTCATTTAATTGAGCTATGCAGTATGAAAGGGTCTTAGTGCAATTAAAATGAAAAATCTATCAAATGCTATTTGAATATAATTTGTTATTCGTTGCCAATCTATACTAATATATAAAGCTGAAGAGTTTGTTTGTTTGTATGTTTGCTTGAACGCGCTAATCTCAGGAACTACTGGTCCGATTTGAAAAATTCTTTCTCTTTATCGAGGAAGGCTATAGGCTATATATCATCACGCTACGACCAATAGGAGCGGAGCAGTAACGAAAATTGTGACGCAGACGAAGTTGCGCGGGTCAGCTAGTTTCGGATAAAGAGGCATGAATATCGGATGAAGAACATTATCTATCGCTGTAATTATGTCCATAGCCGTCATTTATTTTTACTGCCTGTATATTTAGTATTTATGTATCTATTATGCATATAGCGTATTATGTATGTATCTATTATGTTATTTTATAATTACTTATTTTTTTGTCACACCAACGATAGCCCCAATTTCATGTCCTGGCAAATACTGTCCATCTCAGGTTGTCTGGAAGAGATCGCGGAATGCGATAAGGCCGCCCATTGTATGTGTTTAGTTTTAAGTTTCCTTTTGTATTTAATTTTTGGTGTACAATACATAATAAATAAATAAATAAAGATTTACGTCAAGGTATTTAATTTGTATGAAAATTAAAAGAAAAAAAAGAATTGATTAATGTGTCCTTTGAAAAATGCTCATTTCCATGTTTTGAACATCCGGTCGAAGTTTATGTATATCGTCCGGAACACTGTGTATAAAATTCTTCCGTTACTGATGAGTGACTGACAGACAACGCACAGCCGAAACTATTGGTCGTAGAAAGCTGAAATTTGGCATGTACGTTCTTTGAGGAGTGAAAGGGACTAAGGATAGGATTTCCCGAAATTCCTACGGGACCGAGATAAAATGTGATATGCACGTACGAACTCGCGGGAAAAAACTAGCCCCTTATTTATGCAACTAGCTGACCCGCGCAAATTCGTCTGTGTCACAATTTTCATTACTGCTCCGCTACTGTTGGTCTTAGCGTGATGATATATATAAGCCTATACTGAAAGAATTTTTCAAATCGGACAAGTAGTTCCTGAGATTAGAGTGTTCAAGCAAACAAACAAACTCTTCAGCTTTATATATTAGTACTAGTTGACCCGCGCAACTTCGTCTGCTCCGCTCCTATTAGTTTTGCAGTTATGATATAGCCTATAGCCTTCCTTGATAAATGGGCTATCTAACACTGAAAGAATTTTTAAATCGGACCAGTAGTTCCTGAGATTAGAGCATTCAAGCAAACAAACAAACTCTTCAGCTTTATATATTAGTATATAGATTTAGCATTGAGGCGGTCGCATTCGCTAATAGAGTGCGGCTTGGTCTAGCGCCTCGTAATGTAAACGTTAGTTAATGTTGGCCTAACTTTGTCAGATTTAGAAAATATCTAACTATACATATAATTATGCTGATAAGCAGATTCATAATTTATTAAAGTTCTCTATAGAAAATTTGTATTAGGAACTTTTCTTGGTAGATAATTCCTAGACCCCTGAGCATTCTCTGCCAATACACGTGTGCGGTACCTACTGTTAGGTAAGTATATGATTAGTTTTTATTTTAATAAAGCGGTTTGTAACTTTATTACTTGAATGATTAAAACACAAAATTTCTTTAAAACTGGACAACCTCGGCATGGATAAAATTCGGGAAACAAAAAATCAAAGAATTATTATAAATTCACATTTATTATTTCCAAAGGAATTTTACATCACAAAAAAAAACCAAAAAAATCACTTATAATGTTTTTACAAAATGCTAGTAAGTAAATATTAGATACTGAAAATAATTATTAAATGCTCAAAGCAAATGGTACAGTCGTTTACAGAAAGTTACGAATAAATGTTACAAAAACAAAAATGTTCTTTCATTATTATTTTAATAAAAAGTTACAATAAAAAAAAATACAAAATGAACATTCCCGATTTTTACATTTATTTTGCATGTATGTTTTGTCCAAATAAATAATCCAAAATAACTCAAACTTCCATGGTAACTTAAATAATATAATACAGCGACTGTACCTTAAAATATCTATAAAATCTAAGTCATGGTACTACATTTTACAGATAAAATAATACACTAATATAATTTCTAGCCTGCAGCAAATTTTGGTCTGTTTCAAACTCAAGTAAATTAAATGTAAAATTATTTTAATTTGAAAATCAGATATTAATCTCAGTACTCAGTCCACGAACTTTTAATGCTTCTTTTTATATTTTACAAACTTTTCTTTTATATAAAAGATCGTATCATTTTTTAATAACAGTAAAATTACTGGCGATGGAGAAAAACTGTTTTATTCTATTAGGAATTTATTACATATGTTCTTTCTTACTTTAATGTAATTTTGCTAGATAGTGTTTTCTTTAAAGAAATCATATTTTTAAAGGATTTGTTGAAAAAACATTACAGTTTAATTTAAATTTAGGCCGAATCGGAACGCTTTCAATATGAATTAAAATTTTAATACAATTAAAAAACGTGTTGCGCCGACCCAAGTAACACGGGATAAGGGCAAGAAGATGATTATTTCCTATCGTGAACTGAGATATCATTCATGCATGCAACTGTTATCACATTAAGTATTCATATTTATAATATTTTATATAATTTACATTTAAACAACATCGCTTTTCCCTCCACGAGTAAGCTTTCAATATTCCGAAATATTCTTAAAACAACAAATCCGAAGACATAACAGTCAATACGATTCTTAACATTTTCACTTTTCAAGCGTCGATAATATCCTTCTTTTCGTATATCTTTCGGAAAAAACATCTTTCCTTATTCTTTATCTTTCCTTCACAAACACAAAATTAAATGATAATTATCATTCATAACATAAAAGCTCGATTTTGTGACAATAATTATTATTTTAGATACATGTTATTTACTATTTAACTAGTATGGCAACTGTTCGTATAACATACTTATAATATTTACACTATTTACATTCACAACGTACTTAAACTATATTTGTTTTAGCTAGTCTCCTTTAAACAATCATAATGTTTACATTAAAAATAAAATACAAATCTGTGATTTAGCAAACTGATAGTCAAATTACTATACTAATAAAACTTATTTTGCGCGTTATTTAAAATTAGATCTTAATAATTAATTACAATATTGTAATCGAATAATTCTTTTATCTAAACGTGTGTATCTTCTACACAAATTCAGTCTTATACATCTTAATGAAGATGCAAAACTATTTTACAATATAGGTATTTTTCGTTCTATCAAATTGACATTTATTGTTCATTCTAATAATAATCAGTAGGCAATACCAAAATCTATTTTCGAAATTAATGTGTCAAAATCAATTAATTGGCAATGTATTGTGTGACAAATAAGTTGATTGTGTCAAATAAAATAAGTCAACATGTTGAAATAATTCAATTGAGTGAAACAAAAATCACACGTTCTATAAAAAGGAAGTAAAAAAAAATCACAACGGACGGGTCCAAAGTTCCAAACCGATTTTCACCAATTTTTATCACATTAAATGTACAATTTACACCTTTTTAAAACCCACTTAAACTAAGGCCTTTTTGTCTAGGCCAATGGCCTGTCAATGTACACTTGCGGCCTTTACCTAGTCCACTTTTTGTGTCACTTTGTCACTCGTTATAATACTACAAGTGCTTTGTCCTTTTTTAATATTTTTTGTCTCAGTCACACTCTTTAGTAACATTAGCATGTTCTAGAGATGTGTCAGTGGATTTTGTCACGCATTTTGGCTCACTCGGCATTTGGGTTGGAGAATTTCCTGTAAAAAGAAAAAATAGATTAAATCAGCAACAACAACATTAGAAGAAATACTAAAATCTTTATTTTTCTTTGTTGTTAATATGTTATCAAATCAATCTGCTTAATCTTTTCCCAACTATGTTGGAGTCGGTTCTAGTCTAACCACGCAGCTACCATTTACTTCACTAGTAGGTACCTTTTCAGCAAGACCAGTATGTGCATGGAGCGACTGTCTCTCTGACCTCCACAGCCCAGTAACTGGGTTATTAATAGTTCTGCTGGGATTTTCTGGCTACTGACTACCCGTACCGATGTCATATCAAACATTTTACTAAAAGACTAAAAGATACATAGTTATTGATCATTTCCTACGGAGAGATATTAGAGTAAGGGTAATGTGACCGCTATTCTTAAGACAAATAAAGTACAGCAAATTGTATGTTGGCCCGTTAAAAAAAAGTCCATGTACAGTCAACAAATCTATTTGGTATGCAGGCAGCTAACTTGCAACTACTTTTAAATAATGTTGTGAGTGTGCTGAGTAGAAAATTATTGTACACCATACTCGTACGTACGTCATAAGCTTAAAAAGTTATAATGCACACATAAGCAATGAATATTGGCAGTGCAGTGTAAAAAATAATATTTTTGCCTAATATAATAGCTTTGTTGACTGCTCCAATCAAGGTTTGTTTGTTGACAAAAATAGGTATAACTCATGACGGAATAAATAACTTATAACTTGGAAGTGGTGACAGCCGCGCGATTTGAGAGTCTTTATGTAAATTATAACGTCTAAAAAGTGCTGATTCCCAGCTAAATATGAATTTGATTTTGACGGTAGTGTGTTCCTGGACGAAAACAGCGTTTTCATTCACAACCATTATTTAACATAGATCTACCCAATGAGAAAACATTTATCTTTTCATGAGCCTGAATATAATTATGTGATTACATCAGATGTTTGAACACTGAACAGTTCTGTTTACTGAACATAATTAATGTGAACCGCTGAGCAATTTTGGGGACCAAAAACATTTGAGTGCCGGACGAAATGGATACTCCAATAATAAATACCTTTTTAAAAGCTTTATTTGTGTACATTTCTGGGGTTATTTATAACAGTAATTTTGGATTTGATCAAACGGGCAGTTCTCGTATATTTAAACAGCGTTCGCATCGTAATCGCAAAATTGACTGTCGCTGACATGATTCGCGAGACAAAATTTTTTCAATGTCGTAAATAATCGAGTAACTTTCAAACGGAAGCATTTATATACAGCACAGAAAATGATACGATTTTAATTAAAAATCTATCGAAATTTTCGCATTTATAACTTATTTTTCTTGCCGACTGTACTTGTCATTACACATTATCAACAAGCTGTTTCATAATTCTAATGCATTATTAATAGTTACTGTAATTTTTTTGACGCCATATAGTTTTATTTTGTATTATAAGTGTAAATAGTTTGTTTTTTAAATATATTGAAAGTATATTATAATTAAAAAAATATATATATTAAAAAATAAATCGCGCCTAGAAGTAGTCTATGTCGGGTACATTAAGAGGGCCGCCTTTGTAAAACATCTAAAATTGAACCATCTATAGAATAGGGAGGGAAGATATGCGATTCCATTTAAAATCAGAACTTGTTTGCAGAAAATACAGATAGCATTTTAAAAGAATACAATACAGGTTAAGCTGAATTCGTTTCAGCATTTAGAATATGACATCGCATTCAAAAGCAGTATGGCCCATACGCTGCTAAACCATGCAAATTGAGATCAGATATCTATTTGTTGAATTTTACAATTTTATAGAAAATATGCTGGAGAGGAAAAATATTGTGAAAGCATTTCTTAAACAGGATTTGAAGATTTACGAACTTAAACATTGAAATCTGATTCAGGACTTAACGTTGGGATAAGAACATGATAGGATTTTATTAAGTCCGCTTATTGTAATACAAAGGACATTTTGAATAAATTCTGTCTTTTTGCTTAGTACAAAGTTTATAACAGGCATAGCTAACAGTAATAATTATTTATACGATATTAATACATACTAAAACAACAATTATGTACAGATACGCAGTTTTATTTTAGAAATATATTATACTAGTGGACGTCACGCGTTTTCACCCGCGTAGTTCCCGTTCCTGTGGGAGTACGGGGATAATATATAGCCTATGTTACTCCCTGATAATGTAGCTATCCAATGCTAAAAGAATTTTTCAAATCGGTATATTAGTTTCGGAGCCTATTCAATTCAAACAAACAAACAAACAAATCTTTCCTCTTTATAATATTAGTGTAGACGACACACGATTGAATGCACTGCTTTGAATGACAAGTAAATTGCTGGTCGTTGCCGTACGTACCGGTATAGTGTGACATACCCTTATGTGTCCGGCATACCACAACGTTTATTTTTTTGACTTCATGTAGGTACAATAGTGGTACATAGGCGGGGGCATTCTCTACCAGTCAACCTTTGCAACGTTGTGCGTTTCGACGAAGATACCAATATTTATCAATACTGTGGAGGTCTACTAGCCAATTTTATTTCCCTGTAAAATGGTATAATAGTTCAGTCTTACCAAGAAATACTACAAAGCTATTGGCAAAGACTACAATATTAATATTGGCTATTGGGACTGACCACACTTAATTCTACACCAGTGTGTTCCGCAAATACTGTAGAATGGGGTGGTCACCTGGTCACGGTTATCTATTACAGAAGATAAGACTTATAAGGAAATTAGATTTGCTGTAAATAGCCTGTAATGTGAATAGAAATTCAGGGAATTTTCCCACGGTAAGACATTCAGATATTAGGATGATTTTTCTTCTGAGTTTAAAAATATCAGGTTCATTAATTCGTTACCTAGCAATGTTTCTGGGGGCGAAACAACGCATGGTTAAAAAAAATTATTCAAAACTTTTACCACGTAATCAATTTAGAAATACGAGAACGGCTCGACCGATTTTCATAGTTTTTGTGTTTTATTCGGGACGAAGACTAATTCCTTCGTCCGGAATAGCATAATAAGAATTAAAATACAAAAAAAAAAATGAGTATGTAGGTAGGGTAGGTAGGCAGGTAGGCAGGGTAGGTAGACAGGCAGGTAGGGTAGGTAGGTAAGGTAGGTGAGGTAGGGTTGCTATGGTAGGTTGGTATGGTAGGTAAGTAGGTAGGTAGGTTAGGGTCGGTAGGTAGAGTAGCCAGTTGACGGGAGCGAAGCCGCGCGGGTCAGCTAGTTTAGAAATAAAAGCCGGTGTGTGTTTCATCATTCGCATAACTCGATAAAATATAGGTATCAGTTGTCACGATTTCAGTGTTTGTCCTGTAGCCATTTTATCCCCTGAAGGGCGTTCAAATTAGCCTGTATCAAATAGAAACACTTTGGTTGAGAAGACCTCAAAAACCAGGCATTAGTAGTAATAAAATCTACCTTCCTTCTCCCTTATTAAGTCCGACTTTGATTAAGTTTTCCGTCTACGGCATAATTTATACTAGGCCGAGCTACGCCGAGCCGAAACACGAATAATCCTCGAGCCTTTTCCACCTCGCTTGACCTTATTCAAGTATACTTACTTCATTAAATCTTTTAGAACGATTTTTCAACATTTCGCAGAAAGAAATCTTGAGGGAATATTTTGTATTAGTGTTTAATTTACGTGAGCTTTGTTACTAACTGCTTAAAAAGTGATTTTTAGTACACTGGCCATATTTCAGAGGTAAAGCTAGGTACTCTTAAAGAACAACTTTTACCATGGAATAAACTTTGGAATTTGAAGAAACCCGGCCAAGTGCGAGTCGGACTCTCACTCAGAAGGTTCCGTACCATTAACCGAAACTAAAACAAAAAACTTGAGAGGTGTCAAGGGACACCCGGATGGAACGAAGTTCCTTTCGATTAATTAGTGAAGGAATTGTAATATATTTTTTTTAAGTTATAATAATATTAAAAAATATATATATAATAATAAAAAATATTTTTTTATTATTAACAAATATAATTTAAACAGAAATAGAAAGACGAAACGAAAATAACTGGCTTGCTTTCTATGAGAGAGAGAGAGAGAGAGACAGACAGAGAAACACGCGCACGTCGCACGGCTTACAACTATAGCAAAAAGTGTCGTTACAACTTTTCGTATGAATTTTTTCCATCTAGCCCCCTTTCACAACCAATAAAAGCACAGCTTTTGTATGGCAGCCTCCTTCACTTTTTAATTTAATTTAATTCTTATTATTCGTTTTAATAGTGGCAGTAGAAATACAGTCTGTGAAAAAGTCAACTGTCTACTTATTACGGTTCTTGAGATACAGCCCGCTGACAGACAGACGGACGGACGGCGGAAGCTTAGTAATAAAACCCTATTACGTTTACCCTTGGGGTACGGAACAGCACATTTTAATTCGATTTTTTTTTCCATGGTGCTTTCAAGATTGCTCCTACATTATATTGCTATATACTTTGACCCCCCAAAATATTTCCAGTGAAGTTTTGATCAAACCACCATGTAAGTTTGCGTAACTTACAGTGCGAGTAACTTTTATTGCTTGTCACTCAAACTAATACGTTGAAACTGACTAGCACAAGTGAATAAGTAGACGATTCTGGGAAGTTACTTTAATCGTGTAAACGTTTTACTAAACTACTTGGTAAAAAAAGAGGATTTTACTGAAACAATCAGAAACGTCACTTAGATAACCAAAATTATTGGGGACGATTTTTTGCTTTTTTTCGTGTGAAAAAAAATGAACATTTGCTTTAATATTTCGTGTAAATTCCCGCGTTGGTACACTTTTGACAAAAAAGTGACGTCACCAGCCCTCACTCACTGAACTTTGATGCGCTTAAATCACGAAACTTTGTGAATTTTCATTGATTTGAAAAGACAAAACATACATGCCCAATATTTTTAGAAAATTTTTCTGACGAACCAAAAAAATATTAATATTTTTCTCTAAGTATTGGAGGAAAACATTGCTTAAAAACTTACCATTTATTCTAGTAGGCTTTAAATGCGGTAACGTGTTAGTAGTTCTGTCCAGCACACTTTTACTGTAGTACACGCTATTATTCTCCGGGTTGAATCTCACTGGCGGCGAGTTGGAGCAACTTCTGGAGTCCATCGCCAGAGACCTGGGCTCTAGATGGTACCTGGGCTCTAACTCTGGCATCTGAGTGAGGTTCAGTGGGTTTCTGTTGGGGTTGCTGTAGAGAGATGGGGGTGGTGGTGTGGCGTATAGCTCTGGAGGGAGCAGCTGTTCTGCTGGTAGCTGAAATAAAAAAGTAATGTTATTTTGGAATATTTGAAAGGAGGAACTATGAAGTTTCTTGTTTCTGTTTGTTCCTTTATGGAGTTATTTCTCTCCATATAAGAATCAACCATTGCAAATAGACAACTAGAATCTTTTTTTTTATAATGTTTTGTTTAATGTACTTTCAAAAGTGTATTTAAATGATCTAAGTAAATAAATTAACTGTATTGTAGGGGTTTGGATTTGGTCTATGTGTTTTAAAATGGGAGCAAGATGAATTCCAAGTGAGTTCAATTTACGGGTCATATGAAACGTACAGTTAGAAAATTTTAAGAAAGTCAAACATTAATTTTGTTTCACATTCTTCAAATACAGGGCAATTTATCGTTTGGCAGATTGACAAACTTCGTCAGTTTGCCATTTTATTAGTGATTTATATTACTGTCAAAGAATTACATTATTGATTTACAAAATTCAAGTTAAAAGTCTATTTGCTAAACAATATTATTCCGTGACTTAATTTCTATTTTTAAAAGATATTCAATACTTACCAAACCACTAGTATTCAACGGCAAAGCATTCTTATACTTCAGCCAATCTTCATACACCTTGTCGTACGGCTGTCTATGACAATCATTGGGCCCAACATTTGGCATATGCAAGCTACTCATTGGCCCCAAACTCTGTATGCTGGGACCAAGGTTTGGCATTTGCAAAGTTGGAGCATAAGGCCTTCGGTATTCCATTGGTCGGACTTGTATGTACTGGTTGCAAGGATCGATGTTGTGGTCGTAAAATCTGTCACAGTTGGTCGACATGTCGTATTTGTCCGTAGTCTTCGATATCAGCGGTCGTATGGAACTGTAGTCGGTCGTAGAAGATTTATTTGAGCAGCTGTCGCTTATTTTTCCGTCTAGTGGTATAATATCTGGATTTTTATCTGTAAAGACGAGATAATAAATTCTTTTTAGTGCTCGTTCCTTTGTTTTTTATTTGAATTTTGTGTGAGCGAGTGTTTTTGATGTTTCGTTGGTTTGGGTCTGTAATTACAGGATGTTTTTTGGGTTGTAAAGCTGTAACAATTCATAGTAATGGAATTGTAACAGTTTTTTTTTTGGGAAAATTTTGCGTTCATTTTTATGAGATTCTCATAATACAGCAACCTCAGTATAAATAACTTCAACGTTTATATGCAGTACCTACGAGCATACCTATACTTTAAATAAAAATATTAAACATATCTACGAGCATTTCGGCAAGTGAAAAATTCTATAGCTCCAAGAATGCTATACGATTTTTTACGAACAAAGGATTTCGAAAATGTTTAGTATTTCGTGAAAATGTATTATGCTTCCCCGATATTCGAATCCCATCCGAGATAAATCAAATATTTTGGACCGTCCTTTTCAACGACTTTTGACTGGCTTGAATTTCATGGAAAAAAAACGCTGTCAAAGCCCGACATCCGGTATTCAAAGTGCACCTCTCAAACATACGAGGTCTGCACTCAAATCTCGCCGCAGTCCATCACCACCTAGAGACTGAGAAACCAGCGCTCTTGTTTCTGTCGGAGACGCAGATCGGATGTCCGTCGGACGTGTCTTACCTTTTATACCCAGGGTTTACCCTGGAGCACCATTTTAAACCACGCGCGGGCGTATGTATGTACGCCCGTGACGACATCTGCTATCGGCGTCTCCGCAATCTTGAGGACTCCAGGTTCTCGACGCTGTGGGTTTTAGTGGACACAGGCCTGGACAAAATTGTCTACGCCTGTGTCTACCGTTCGCACAGCGGTGATTTGGAGGCGACTGGGCTTACACAGCACCTCAGTGAGGCGGCGGATGCGGCTCAGCAGCGGTACCCTTCTGCCCAATTGGTGCTACTGGGGGACTTCAACGCCCACCATCAGGAGTGGCTCTTCCCATACCAGTGCACAGACCATGCTGGGCGAGAGATGCGAAAGCTAGCGCTAGCGTTAAATCTTACCCAGCTGGTCCAGGGGGCAACGAGGGTTCCGGATGTTGATTCGCACACTGCCAATTGCTTGGACCTTCTGCTGACAACAGATCCAGACCGCTACTCGGTGTCGATTTCTTCACCACTGGGTAGTTCCGACCACTGTCTGGTGAAGTCTGTGTCCGTCTACTCCCCGCCCGATCCCAGCCCAAGAGGCACCCGGCGGGTATGGCGATACAGGTCAGCAGATTGGGATGGCATGCGATCTTTCTTCGCATGTTATCCTTGGCAGCCTACTTGCTTCTCTTCGACTGATGCCTCATCGTGCGCGGACGCCGTGACGGATGTGTTGCGGAGGGGAATGGAGTACTACATTCCGTTCTCTGACGTAACAATGTCTGGCGAAGCTCGTCCATGGTTTGGTGCCGAGTGCAATCGCGCTGATGCGCTTAAACACGCGGCATACCTAGCATGGGTCGACGCTCGTGCGCGCAAAGCAAATGACGTGAGTCAGAAGAAGAGAGCCTTCAACAGGGCTGCCAAGTCCTGCAAGAAGGTGTTGCGGAGGGCTCGGTTTGACCACATTAGCCGAATAGGGAACAAACTTGCTTCATACCCAGCAGGTAGTAAGGCTTTTTGGTCCCTGGCTAAGTCGGTCGAATCGAACTTCTGCCGCCCCTCACTACCACCACTGCTGAGACCCGACGGGACGCTGGCCCACTCCGCTGAGGAGAAAGCGAACTTGTTTGCTTCTTTGTTTGCGGAGTCTTCACGTCTGGATCCTGGTGGCGCGAGGCCCCCTGCTTCTCCTGGTGGATGCGAGTCGAGTATGTCGAACATTCGAATTCATCAGAGGGACGTTCTTCGGGTACTGCGTAACCTAGACGTGAACAAGGCTAGTGGCCCCGACGGGATACCGGCAATTGTTTTGAGGACTTGTGCGCCTGAGTTGTCTCCAATCTTGACACGCCTATTTCGCCTTTCGTTTGAGACTGGAAAAGTGCCGAAGGCTTGGAAGCAAGCTAACGTGCAGCCCGTGCCCAAGAAGGGTAGTCGAGCTGACCCGTCTAATTATAGACCTATCTCAGTAACGTCCATACTCTGTAAGAGTATGGAACGCGTGCTGAATCATAAACTCCTGGCATACCTAGAAGCGAGTGATCTCCTTAGTGACCGACAATACGGGTTCCGCCGAAATCGGTCAACTGGGGATCTTCTTGCGTATGCCATTCACATCTGGAGTGAGGCCATAGAGAAGCACGGGGAGGCACTAGCGGTCTCCCTTGACATCTCGAAGGCCTTCGACAAGGTCTGGCACGAAAGCCTTATTAGTAAGCTTCCTTCCTTCGGTCTGCCTGCCGGATTGTGTGATTGGATCGCGGATTTCCTGAGGGATCGGTCTATCCGAGTGGTCATAGATGGCTGCTCGTCTGGACTGCTGGATATTAATGCCGGGGTTCCTCAGGGGTCGGTGCTTTCGGCAACACTGTTCTTGCTGCATATTAATGATCTGCTTAAACCCGGTACCTTTGGGTATGCAGATGACAGCACTGTTGCTGAGAGATACGAGACCAACGCACGAGCTGGTGGGTCGCAGATCCGGTCTCTTCGGGAGGCTATGGTTGAGCGCTTGAACGTGTCCTTACAGGCTGTCTCAGAATGGGGCGATGCCAATCTGGTCAAGTTCAATGCTGCTAAGACCCAAGCGTGTCTGTTTTCCGCTAAAAGGAGCCAATTCCACCCAGCTCCATCTTTCCGAGGTGCAACCGTGCCGATAACCGACCAACTTGAGCTTCTTGGAGTTACGTTGACATCTACTCTGAATTTTGGCCCTTTCATAGAGGCAAAAGCTCAAGTGGCTGCAAAGAAGTTGGGGATCCTAGCAAAGGTGAGACGGTACTTCACGCCGGAACAGCTGCTCAAACTCTACCAAGCGCAAGTTCGATCATGTATGGAGTACTGCTCTCATCTTTGGGACGGATCTGCCAGATACCAGCTTGATGCGCTTGAGTCAATTGAGAAACGAGCCAAGAGGATCATCGGCAATGATAGGCTCGTCGCTACGAAGCTCCAAAGTCTTGAGCATCGACGACGAGTTGCCAGCCTGTCGGTTTTCTACCGGTTGCATTTTGGGGAATGTGCGACGGAATTGCATAATTTAATTCCACCAAGCCCGTTCCATCATAGGACCACAAGACGAACGGCGATGCGCCACCGGTACATGGTGGACATCCCACCCACGCGCACAAAACGTTTTGGGAACACATTCATAGTGCGTACAGCTAAGGAGTGGAATTCCCTGCCGGAGTCTGTGTTTCCTGATAGCTACAACCTGGGAGTCTTCAAGTCAAGAGTGAATAGATTACTTCTAGGCAAGCGTGCTCCATCTTCGACCACATCATCGCTTACCATCAGGTGAGATAGTGGTCAAACGCGTGCCTATAAAGAGTAAAAAAAAAAAAAAAAAAAAATTCTCTTCAGAACTTCCGCCGATAGTTTTGTGAGATGTTTTGTTTTCAAAATTGTATATAAAGCCTCAATTCCCAGCCGTTACAAATTTGTACCAGTTACATAACTCGTTTATGCGCCCGGTGCAAATTTTGAACGGTAGGCGGCATAGTTGTAGCGTAAGTCTGACTGTCCACTGGAGTGGAGAGGAGAGGAGCAGAGAAATATTAACCAATGGAATTGCATAAAATATCTGTTACTGACGCGGAGCGGAAATTTTATGCGATTCCATTGGTAAATATTTCTCCGCTCCTTCCCTCTCCAGTGGACAGTCAGCTTAATACACAATCAATGACAATGCTTCTCATTTTGACAGTTCAACAACATTCATTGCGTATTCGCATTTTCGAGCAGACGAATTTTGGAACACATGTAGCAATTGACTTTAAAATCCTTCGGATTGTGAAAGCCTTTTTTGGATTCATCATCATCATAACAGCCGAAAGACGTCCACTGCTGGACATAGGCCTCCCTCAAAAGGGGGGGTTTGCCATAATCGCCACGCTTGGTAGGCGGGTGGCGATCGCAGTGTATGGTGTTGCGTTTTACAGGGAACGCTGCTGCCCATTCTGTGGTGAGTCCCTTAGTCGCCTCTTACGACACCCGCGGGAAGTGATGGGATGGTATTATTCTTTTACGGCACCATACGGCACCGGTCGACACCATGCGGCTTTTTGGATTCAAAGGTTGTATTTAAGAGATCGCTTTTGGATGTATTTTAGCGATAAGGGATTTTTCCGTCCCGTCACAGTTGCATATAAGTACTTGTATGTATTATTATTTATTTTAAAATATTATTTAGTGTTTTTTTAATTTTACCTACTTACAACTTTTACACACGATGTCTAGATTTATTTTTACTTGACTCTCCTTTTGCAGGTATGCTGGAAAAGATTTCTTTAGAAATAAGCATCACCTTTGTACCTATTTTCTGTTTCCTTCTTCGTAAAATAATAAATGGTTTCTAAAGTTGCATTTCTCTATTACTTATGATTGCTGTAATTATAGAACTTAATATTTTGTTGGAACAATTGGAGTAACAATTTGTCCATAAAGAAAACAGTATTTTCTTCTAAGATGATTCTAAAAGGACATTTTCCAGTCCTTAAATTCAAAATTTAACGCTCAATTTCACCCTGAACAAAGGACCAAAACCTTAAGCCTTCTAAACCAAACCAAAAGACTAGAATAGTATTCAAATTACACACAATTCTGAGGGTATTTCAATTAAATATTCAGCACAGTATCAGTGGGTGGCCAGGTTTAGTAATTCATTTGTCTAGCTTTTGCCTGTTTGCTCTCAAGTGGGTTTAAGACACGGTCAGGACGGCTTACGGTTTAGCCTGAGAGTACAGGTATATACGTCGTATCCTAGGTATCTTTATATATACAGGGTGACGTAAATTCATTGGAAATATTTCAGGGGGTACTCGAGAACTTTTTAAGTGTTATCCTAAATTTTATCGAGTAATGCGATCATTAATATACCGAATTGGAGTTTTATTTTATTTCTGTTTTCTCCTGTTCATAAAACTTGTTTCTAATGCTTGAGTACTTGCACCCCCAGAAGCAATATCAATCAATTTTATTAATAACTAGTGGACGTCACGCGGTTTCACCCGCGTAGTTCCCGTTCCCGTGGGCGTACGGGGATAATATATGGCCTATGTTACTCCCTGGTAATGTAGCTATCCAATGCTAAAAGAATTTTTCAAATCGGTCCAGTAGTTTCGGAGCCTATTCAATTCAAACAAACAAACAAATCTTTCCTCTTTATAATATTAGTGTAGATGATTTTGTACCCTATTGCGAAACTCATTACATCGCATAACCGTTCACAATCGAAAGCAACTCCAGAACCATTGCTTGAGCTGTCAATCCATGTAATCAAGATGGAATGACGGTTCACTTCGCGCTCATTCCACCTGAGTTTTCCAGTTGAGTTTCATGGTGAGACGTTTACAGAATCGACCGGCAGTTGTCATTGGTGAATCAGTGTTGTGATTCTATGCTCACCTTTAAATTAGTGAAGTGCTTTCGTTGTACTTAGTATTTGCTAAAAGGGAATATGCATGAAAAAAATATTTATTATCTATACAGTTTATCTAAAAATATACAAAAATATAACAGTGAAAATAGAATCAAAATTGCTCGAAAAACAAACGAGATACAATTATTTTAAACATATATATATCCCTCTCGCAAAAACGCTGTTTTCTTTGGCAGCTGTAAAGGCGTCATGGAATTTGACGTCAAAGTTCATATCGGACTTCTCTTTCTTATTGTAATCTTTGTAGCTTTATAACTTCATCGCTGATGAAGGTATTTAAAAATAATTTCATAATTGTTTCAACATAACAGCCGAAAGACGTCCACTGCTGGACATAGGCCTCCCCCAAAAGGGGGGTTTGCCATAGTCGCCACGCTTGGCAGGCGGGTTGGCGATCGCAGTGTATGGTGTTGCGTTTTACAGAGAACGCTGCTGCCCATTCTCTGGTGAGTCCCTTAGTCGCCTCTTACGACACCCACGGGAAGTGATGGGATGGTATTATTCTTTTACGGCACCACACGGCACCGGCCGACACCATACGGCCATCATAATTGTTTACAAAAAAAATTTCATGCATATTCCCTATTGTTACATTTCATTTAGATATCAAATGGCATGCGCATATTTGGCATGACGGTAACTTGGTTGAGATTGTAACCGAATTTATATACTCACCTAAACTATCAACACTTTCCGATTCTTTGGTTCCAGTTAGTGGTATATTAGAGGTTTCATCCTGCTGCCTCTTGTCCTTTTCATGTTTTCCTATGAACAAAAAAATTGGTTGTTTGTAAAGTAGGTTTACGATCGAGATGTTTACGTGATAACGAAAACGAGAAAATTCATTTGTATGCCGCTAGAGTGAGAGAGACGGAAGATCGGTCCACTCACTCGAACGCTATGCCAGCCTCCGCTCGTGAGGATTCCGCGTGACAAGTTTCACGGAATGACTGGCAGCGCTCGAGATGAGACGGGAGATCGGTCCGTCTCTCTCTCGTTATACCTGCGATCGCGCTCGTGAGGTTTTGGTGTGACACAAGTTTCTGAACATGTCACCCGACTAAAACGATTTTAAAGACGTTATCACGTCAAAAAAAACAAAACATTAATATCTTATAAATAAATTCGATTTGATTTGGTTAATAAAAGAACAAATAAAACTATACTAAATATACATATACACTTAAAATAAAAAATCCTAACTAAAATAAGGCGTCAAAAATTCGTCCGCATTGCTGTCGACTGGAAGTGAGCCCAAAAGACTGGCGGCATTGCCACGTTGTATGGCAATGCTTATCCTCTGTCCGAGGTAAAAGCCAGCCCTTGGGTCACGCGAAGTGTCAACTAAGCGTTTAGATAAAGAAAAAATGGTTTGATTTTCTTGGAAACATTATGAATTTACAATAATCATCTTTCGGTTTTAAATATTGGATATTTACAGTTCGTATTTAAAATGTTGGTTTTAAAACGAAAATGTTTATTTGTTTGAGTTTGTTAATTAATAAAATTTTAAATGCCTTCGCAGAAAAAAGAAACTACTTCCAGGTATGATTGGATATTAAAAGTTCATTCTTGCGAATTTTTTGTGTTTATAAACAACAAACTTTAAACAAATTGGATCGCAAGTTAATTGAAAATGAATACTGTGTCAGTTGAATTGTAAGTGCGCAGAGTTCAATTAACCTACACAAAATTCAACTAACCCACATATACAGTTTAATTAAACCACATGTAAACGTTCAATTAAACCACATACAGAGTTTCATTAATCCACGTACAAAGTTAAATTAAACTACACACAAAGTTCGATTAAACCACATAAAAAGTTCAATTCAACGACACACTATCTTAAACTGCTCACAAAGTTCGATTAAACCTAACAAAAAGTTCAATTTAACTACATACAAGTTCAAATCAACCACATAAAAAGTTCAATTACACCACATATAAACCACATAAAAGTTCAATTAAACTACACATTAAGTTCAATTAAACTGCACCCATACTCACTCTCTCTCTTATTGCAGTACTTGCAGCAGAAGATGACGGCTGACACAGCTGTCATGGCGGCGATCAGTGCCACTGCTCCCAGGACTATTATCAGGACTGTTGTCAGTTCCACCTTCACGGGGACTTGCGCTGTGGGGAGAACTGTGGCTTTTATTTTTCTTGTCTTACTTACGAAGGGATGCGCTGATATGGTACAGTCAAACGCAATAGGAAACGAGCAGAAGCTAAAGGTATATTTTTACAAGTTTCGAAATGGTAACGCTAGATGGCACAGTCTACTTCGTGCACATTCCCCCCCCCTAAACTGAGCATTCAGGAACCACAGGTGGCAGCACGGAAGCGTCAATGTCAAGTATTCTGACCCTTAAAGTTTCGAAGATGTGACATTAGATGGTATAGTCAACGCGTTTTTAATTATCTACTAGCTGATGCCCGCGGCTTCGTCCGCGTGAATGTCGGTTATAGCGACCAAAAGTAATCATGAAAAATTGATCCCGTTCCGACACCTCCAACAAATATCATTATATTTTAGCCAATGTATACAAAAACTTGACAAGTTATATACCAAAACCTTCCTCGAGAACTCTATACATTGGTGAAAACAGCATGAAAATCGGTGTAGATTTTAAGTTTATCGCGAACGAACAGACAGACAGACAGACGCGGCGGAGGACTTTGTTTTATAATATGTAGTGACAGACAGACAGACGCGGCGGAGGACTTTATTTTATAATATGTAGTGTTGATAGTGATATGAGTGACTGCAATAACAATTAATGCCAACGTGTGTCAAACGATGTTTTTCAACACAGTTAAATAACGTGACTTAACAACAATATTCGATCATGTTTTCATCATCATCATACCAGCCGAAAGACGTCCACTGCTGGACATAGGCCTCCCCCAAGCGTCACCACAACGACCGGTCCTGCGCGTCTCGTATCCATCGGCTACCCGCGACCTTCACCAGGTCATCCGTCCACCTTTTGGGAGGCCTTCCAACGTTGCGTCTTCCGGTACGCGGTCGCCACTCCAGAACTTTTCGGCCCCATCAACCATCTGTTCTGCGAGCAATGTGCCCTGCCCACTGCCACTTTGGTTTGGCGATCCTTCGGGCTATGTCGGTAACCTTGGTTCTATTGCGGATATCATCATTCCTGATTCGATCACGCAAGGGAACTCTAAGCATTGCCCTCTCCATTGCCCTTTGAATGACTTTGAGCCTTCTGATGAGACCCATTGTGAGCATTGTTTTAGCAGCTAGTAAATAACTTAAAATAAATTTAAAAGACCTTATTCAAAATGTGAAATCATACCTGTATGCCTTTGTGGATACTTCAGCAAACTGGAAGTTAATGTCAACGCTTCGCTGAATCCCTTTCTGTTGAAGGCTCTCACCGACACCGCCAAAGAATTGCTTGCTGATAGACCCGCAACTTCAAACTCAGGGTCATCACTGCTCACATTGCGGAGAAGAAGCCCTGTCGCCATGTCGAAGATCTGTGTAGAAGAATGGGAGACATATTATAGAATAATCGAAAATATATGAAAAAACTGGACATGTGTGAGTCGGAATCACACCGTAACAAAAAACCAAACTTGAAAAAAAAATTCAACCGTCCACTTATTACGGTTCTTGAGATACAGTCCGCTGACAGACAGATGGACGGACTGACGGACAGCGGACGCTTAGAAATAGGGTTCCGTTGGTTAGTCTTTGGGTACAGAACCATTAAAAGCAGCTGTTTAACTTCTATTGGTCAAGACAAAGTTAAGATTTGGCTAGACTGTTATATTAACCGGCACGAGTCGTGAGCACACTCTCCATTGGTCAGTTTGACGACGACAGCTCTGACGCTTCACGTTGTTGGTTCGTCAGTCAATGCTCATCGACTATTGCTCTTGCAAGTTTCGTTCGCCCACCGTACATTGGTGAGATCCCCCTGCTGCGTTCATCTGTGCTCACGACTCATGCCGACAACTATATATATAGCAGTTTCAAAATGTGATAACCGAATCCTGCCTGATCGTTAGCTTTTCGTAACAGAAAAAATACTTTAATTGTGCGTACAGCTAAGGAATGGAATTCCTTTTTACCCGACTACGGCAAAGCCAAAAGGAAGGGTTATGATTTTAGCAGTCTATGTATGTATGTATGTATGTATGTATGTATATTTCTATGTTCCACTCTGGTGCCTAACCCACTGAACCGATTTTTATGATTGAGGTATCAATAGATTTCTAAAAACGTTCCGGGTGACATAGGCTATATAAATTATTCCTAAATGTATTATGGTGGCCTTGACACGTAAATTACTGACGACGAAAAAAATAAATTTCAGATAATTGTGACATGTTTGGTATCATAAGAAAGGTCTTGACGAGCACATTACAAATATGTATGTGTATCATATTGTCTTAGTAAACGTATAAATTTAAATTGCTAATAAACAAGTAAAAGAAAGCCTGTACCTTGTACGGCGTGCCTGTACAATTAATAGTGAAAAATATGATCAAAATGATACCAACGCGAAATTAATCAAAATTTTAAAATCAATACAATTTTTTATGCCACTCATTAGAAGAAAAATACATAAAACGAAATATTCATATTTCGGATTTTTTCGAAGCCCGATAGATGGTGTTGGCGTCGAAACAAATCACGCCACGCTTTCGTCTGCGATGTCGTTGCGTCCCTGTAATGGAACGTGGCGAGCGGTCACGACCCTGCCCTTGGCAACCTCTCGGCTTATAAAAACAGGCCACTCACTGTGTACCATAGCTAAAAATGCTAAAATTCGTCGAGCGTGCGCCTGCCCAAAAAGTGATAGCAACACAAACGCAACGTATGTATAAATGCATGTTGTGTACCGCAAGGCGCGCCGCAGTGCCTTTATCTCAGTGTAGCATCTTCACAAAACCTCGGCAGTCACCTGGTTTCGTTAGTTTTTTTTATTAGCTCAAACTTTTCCAACTACGTGCGTTGGGGTTGGCTTGCAGTCTAATCTAATACAGCTAAATACCAGTATTTCACATGAGGTGACTGCCCATTTGATTAGCTTCTGACTACCCGTAACGACATAAACACATACATATACTCATGCTGATTAGAAATAATTTTTGGTGTAAAATAAAAATCCCATCAAAAACATAAAAGTGAAAAAGGGAGCCAAAGTTCAATGTTAATAATATCTGTGATTGTCAAAATTAAATAAATTAGCCAGGATTACTAACAGAACCCATTTCCAGCATTGAATTTTCTACCGTTTGTCTGTTTAGTTGTACAAAACACGTGGAAAGGTCAAAATAAATGTAGATAACTTTTATTTATTATAATTTTGTAACTCAAAGTACAATTTAAAGTATTGTTTCATCCCAATCGGTTCACTCTATCAAAAGATATGTGAATTTAAAGTGTTGAAGGAGAAATTAATTTACATTACGTAAAGCAAATACACGTAACTCCATCTATTGAACAAAAATAGTACTACCAATTCATGGAAATAACACCAGGTTACATACTGTGGAGTTATTTGTGAAACTTTTGATAAGTAGCAAAGGAAAAGTGAACATTGTATTATTTTATTGTTAGGGATTTATCGTTATATGGTAACCTTATTGAAATGTTGCCAGATCCACTTCAAGGTAGATGGATAGCAATCTTAATTTGATCACAATTTCTAAATAGCGGTGTTCTTCGCGGAAAAAGGACCTTCCCCCATGTCTGCTAATACATATTACCTTAACTTATAATAAACTAAAGCTGTTAAAAGATGGACCCCCGGTTTTATGCGGAAACCTGGCAACATTGGGTCACTTGCAGGCTTAATGGTTTACTACCCGTGGTGAGGGGCAAAGCCCCGTGATTGGTTCGTCGCGACTTTTAAGATAAGACATAAAGTGTTGAGTTTTGAGACAAGACATAAAGTGTTGTATCTATGCTCTAAATCTTGGTCATCTGCCCAATCTTTTCCCAAAAATATTGAAGTCGGAGTCCAGACAAACCGGATTCAGTCGAATACCAATATTTTACGCGGAGTGACAGATCTCCACATCCCAATAACTGGGTGGGCTGGTACTTTTTGGCCAGACTGGTGTCAGATTTTCTGGTTCCTGATAATCCGTAACGACTGTCAAAGATCTACAAATAACAGACTAACGAATTTAAGTAAAGAAAGAAATAAGACTTGTTTATTTGGCACACCTAGGTAAACACAATGTAGGTATAAACTTTGTGAAACTTCATTTAAATAAAACAATAACATTGTGTGTCTCACGGCTGCGCCAAAAAGGTCCAGTTTAGCAAAATGCCAGACAACTAGGAGTTACCTTACGCTGGTTTTCTACTGAACCTTACGTTGAAGTACTTTTCGAGGGGCGCAGGAGTTTTGGTATGATAAGTTATGACGATCAACCATCCACAGACCGACTTCAGTAACAGTGGCGTAGCTAGCATGGGTGGCACCTGGGGCACTCCAAAATAATTATGGGTTGCCCGTTATACTGGTGACGGCAGTCGCAAGACATTTCTCGGGAGGGGGGGAGGGAAATCTACAGCACATAATGATGATAATCATTCATACTTAAATAGAAGTAAATTCATGAACTGATGCAAGAAAGCTCATTAACTGGAAAAGGCCCGAACGCAAGAACGAACGAAGTGAGCACGAAAATACATGCAACTAGGAAAGATTTTATTTTCTTTTGATCATTCACACGTAAAAATATAAGTTTTGTTGAATTATACAGATAAGCTCGAGCACAAACAGAGTGCAGAATGTAAGAGCGAGCGAAGCTTGAAATTTTTACACCTTTTCAGAAGAGTTTTACAGTGTTTTGATTACTCATACATAAATATTATAGAAGTCTTTTGTTGATACATAGTGCAGAATGCAAAAGCGAGCGAACTGAGCTCAAAAATTTTTGCGTCCCACTTCCAACAGGTTTCATTGCGTCAAACGTTTAGGGATGAGACCCGACAGTGACAATAAACATTCGTATATAAAATAATGTCTTGGGTGTTTTTTTATTCATTCTTTTGTATAATTGTTTCTTTTCTATTCGAGAGGGGTCAGGTTATTGAAATCTTATCTATGCCATAGTATCACATTTTTTCACCATCATGCACTCGAACGAAATCGCGAGCGTAGCTAGTTGTACAATAAAAAGCATGGATAAAATGATGGCGACGTGCAGTTAATCAAATCTAAATAAATAGTAACGATTTGTTAAACGGAAAAGTATAAAATAAAAATTGAGTTTAAAAAACTGTAACCCGACTACAGAAAAATAAAAGTGATCTGAAAAGTAAGAAACAAGAAAATATTTCTGAAAAAATACAAGACAGGTACAAAAATGGTCAAAGTAAAGCCGTGGTCGCTTGCCTGTATATCATGTGGGTGCCTGGCACACTTATAAAAGTATAAAGGCATGCGACCACGGCTTTACTTTGACCATTTTTGTACCTGTCTTGTATTTTTTCAGAAATATTTTCTTGTTTCTTACTTTTCAGATCACTTTTATTTTTCTGTAGTCGGGTTACAGTTTTTTAAACTCAATTTTTTGGAGTCTGCGTTTCATGATGGCTATTACCTGGGGATCTTTAAGTCAAAAGTAAATGAAAAGGTTCCAGATAAGCGTGATCCATGGTCTACCACATCATCGCTTCCCATCAGATGATTATATTAACAATAAAAAAAAAACCGGACAAGTTCGAGTCGGACTCGCCCACCGAGGGTTCCGTACAAATTACTTTAAATAAAGACTATATTTTTTATGATTTAATTACAAATGTGTAGTTTTCAGACTTTTTCCTATGTTGTAGCATATAACGTTATTAAATGCCTTTCATAGTTCTAGGTCAACGGAAAATATCCTATAAATTTTTTATTCCCTTGAGAGTGTCGAAATATACTTTTTTGCGGCATAAACGGCATTATCTTTTTTTACGTTAACGACGGACGGACGGGCGACAAAGTGATCCTATAAGGGTTTCGTTTTTCCTTTTGAGGTGCGGAACCCTAAAAAGAATTTTCCGATTATTAAAATAAACTTCCGGCGAAACAGTTAAATTTCTCGCAGACTTATTAACATTTTTATAATAGTAGGAGCTATTTTTGTAAAATTCGTTCACATACGAGACAAGAAAAAGAAGAAAAAAACTGACAGTAAGGCTAAGAAAGATCAAAAAAATTCCACGATGAAAAAAACGCTAAATTTATAAATAGGGCCTACAAAAGAACATTTTTCCAATGTTATATTATTCCCCAGACAAAAGTAATACATGTCTGTTAACAAAGAATTTAATGTCGTCCAGGATTTATTTATATCGAACTAAGTGACAGTAACAAGACATATTGAAGCCTATTGATATCTTTAACACAATTTATGAAGCCTACTACAAAAGATACACTATTTATTTTATTTGTTATATGATGATTTATTTTATGTTACTTTTGATTTATTTATAAGGGTTTTTGTGATACATACGACCTATTGAAGGGTTGATGTGTTAGTCTTTCATCTGTATCAAATATTAAAAAGTTGACTACGGCGGTTATCAATTAGTGTAGGTTTTCGGTTAGCCGTATTCGGCCGCAGACCGTTTTCCGAATCCGGTAAACCGACAACTTAAATGAATACGGTCGCCGTATTCGGTAACCGATTTAATGCAAATAGCCCAATTCGATGAATAAATTCGGGTAAACCGAATGCAATTGCCGCATTCGGTGACCGACTTAATGTAAACAGATTTTGGGGTGCAAAAATATCTAGTAGGTATTTTCAAATTCAACCAAGATATTAAAGACATCGACATCAAAGTTCATTTGATTCCTTGACGCAATTGAAGAAGCGATTCGAAGAATAATATATTTTCAAAGGAAAATGAAAATATACGTACAAAAGAAAAATATTTTTCTAAAATAAGAAAACAAATTAGTTTTGTATTGAAACTTCAGCTCAGTAATAGAATCTCAAGACATTACAAGAAAAAAGAAAATAATTGTTCAGATTTGTAGAAACGATTCGAAGTTTGGAGGAGTTTTGAAAACAAAGGCTGACGAAGGTTGAACATTATTTCCCTATTAAAAGTTATTTCACAAATGACAATCGGAAAATCACTTGTGATTTACGTTTAAATTTTTGTTGTCCAGGGCGGGAAGTCTGGTTATAGTTACCCATCGCCTCCCTACCGAATTCGGTCGTTAAGTCCTAAGGCTGGTACACAGTCGATCTCGAACGCGATCCACGGATCAGTAGTGCTATTCTGTAACAACATTTTCGTGTCTCGACAGCGGAATCCGAGGTGAGTATCAAATTAAGACCTTTATGTTGTGTGCAATAAAGCTCACTTTGTGAGTTTTGTCACTCGGGTGAAGCTCGATATCGAAATATTTATTTACAGAATAGGCTACCAGTTGTGCTATATTTTCGTGTCTCGATAGCGGAATCCGCGGTGAAGTATCAAATTCGTATTAATATAAGTGAGCTTTGTGAATCAGGTGAAGCTCGATATCAAAATAGTTTTTACAGAATAGCACTGCAGATCATTAATTTCGATAGTAGATCGCGTTCGAGATCGATTGTGTACGGACGGCCTTACTGAATTCGGTCGATAGGCGATCTATAACTCCGGTGAGACTTCCCGACCTGGAGTTTGTATTAATTTTGTTTTAGAATATTATACAGAGGTAAAGTTTGTGAGTTTGTGATGTTGTGAGTTTGTAAGGTTGTTGGGGGTAATCTCTAGATCTACTGAACAGATTTCGAAAATTCTTTTATCAATAGAAAGCCACGTTATTTGTGAGTGTCATCTATACTCTATACAAATATATAAAGCTGAAGAGTTTGTTTGCTTGAACGCGCTAATCTCAGGAGCTACTTCCGATTTCAAAAATTCTTTCAGTGTTAGCCCATTTATCGAGGAAGGCTATAGGCTATATATCATCACGCTAAGACTAATAGGAGCGGAGCAGTAATGAAAATTGTGACGCAGACGAAGTTGCGCGGGTCAGCTAGTAGGCTATATATTAACCCGAAAAATACCGTTCAACAAAGTGGGCACTGATCAGCTAGTTTATTATAGAAAGGTAATCCGACACGGCCGAGGAGAGATCAGGCACAGGACCAACGGCTTTACGTACTATCCGAGGCACAAGGGTATCATACCACCAACATCCAAACTTCCGGATTACATTTTTTTATTTGTGATGGGTTAGCTCTTGACTCTAGTCTAGGTCAGAGATGACAGAGACAAAGTCTACGATGGAGCGAGCTTACCCAGAAGGAGCCTGTGCACTCTAACTTTGAAGAGATTAGGGTTGTAAGCGTTTGGAAACACTGTCGCAGGCAGAGAGTTCCACTCTTTTGCTGTGCGCATTATAAAAGACGTTTGGAAGCGCTTAGTGCGAATTGGTGGAATAGCAACAAGGTAGGGATGGTAAGATGCAGTGCGTCTGGATGTCCGATGGTAGAAGGGGGCCGGTGGAATGAGGTCGTGTAGTTCTTGGGCACTAAGAAATTCCTAATCGTAACTCAGGATCCCATGCTCGATGGTCGCGCTTTCGACCATGCTCTCAATGGGACATTTGATCGGCGGAGCTGTCTGCTTAGAGGTTGTCGTCCATTTATCACGTGTGGCTCAAAAGAGGGGGGCGGGGATTCGGAGAAAAACAAAATATGACAAGGGGAGGGTTGTAGTGACATATCACGTGTGTTTATTTTTTCGTTGAATGGACATTTTCCAGAATTCAATTTTGTAGATTATATCTGTATTTTTAAAGATAATATTCTGTTTTTTTAAGAAGGGGATTAAAAAATTTGCTAAACAATTGGTTTTCTGCAAAGTCAGTTTACGGGCGATAATTTTACGTGATAACGTCATAAGAAAACAATTGAATTCTTAACAAACAAGCCGAATGCTTGGGCCGACCGTGCCTCTCTATCGCTTGTTCCGCGTTCTCACTCTCGAAACGTCACACTTTTTCGTGCGTGCAGCCGGTGTTCATCGATCTATAAGACGTTATTACGTCAAAATACATCACGTGATTAATAGACGATCTCTTATAAGTAAACATTATGCAGGATTTCATGAATAATTGCAAATAATTAGAACATATTACCTATCTGCAAACTAGCATATATATATTAGCAGCCTATAACTTGACTGGCTTGTTGGTCTAGTGGTTAGTGACCCTGACTGCTATGCCGGAGGTCGTGGGTTCGATTCCCACCCAGGACAAATGTTTGTGTGATGAGCACGATCATTTGTTCTGTGTCTGGGTGTAATTTATCTATAATATTTATGTATTTAGAAATATATAAGTATGTTTATCAGTTGTCTAGTACCCATAATACAAGCTCTGCTTAGCTTGGGACTAGATGGCGTTGTGTGATAGTTGTGAAATATTATTTATTATTATAACGTTCATCTGCAAACTGAATAATTAGCCTAATGACTACCATTTCAACGTAATTTGTTGAAACTAGTAATTTCGTTGGAAACTAAACAAGATAAAATAATTATTTACTCTGTAAGTAATATGTGTGTGGATCAACTAACGTGAAACGAAACGACCGCTTGCAAGTTGTATTGCGCAAGTTGACTTGTTGATCGTTTGAGTTGAAAACTTGCAGCAAGTTGGATTGAATATTCACGCAGCTCCATTTCAATGAACGTCAACTTGCACTGTGACCTAAGTCAAGATTGATAGCTGGAACTTATGCAGGCCACACACGTTCCAATAATTTGAACAAAAAGGCTGGTTCAAACTGTTTGATCAAATTGGCATGAATGAGTGTGGGAAAATTTTATCAAAAACAAGTCGTCAAATGGCATGAACAAATAGTAAAAAAGAAAAAAAAACTTTGCCCCACACTCGGAATTTCTCCTGTATCGTGGGTGCATTTACGAGTACAAACAATTCTAATGATTTCACAGTAACTGTCAAATCGTGTTGTGATTCATTCTTACTGGTTAGGTGATACGGAGTAAAATACAACTAAGGCCAATACTACGGACTTCGGGCTTAGCGCTTCTATGCACTAGCGGTTGGCCGCGGGGGCGGCAAGATGTCAGTCACGCCTGGCGCGAAGAATTGGTGGCTAAGTAATAAAACCCGGACGGTCCGTGAATGTGTGATCTTAATACACTGAGTTACCTCCACACCACAGCAAGCACGTTAAGCTGTGGGTCCCGGTTGGCATTTGTAGACTTTGACAGTCGTTCAGGATAATGAAGAGCCAGAAAATCTGACTTCAACTTTGCCAAGAAGTACCAGTATCGTGATACCCAGTTACTGGGTTGTAGAGGTTAGATAGGCTACTCGCTAAATACTGGTACTCAGCTGGATCTGGTTAGACTGGAAGAGTTATTAACCGGCCAAGTGCGAGTCAGACTCGCACACGAAAGGTTCCGTACCATAAACCTTAATTTTTATTATCATTTGTTGTTAAAGCGGCAATACTCAATCTGTGAAAATTTCAGCTATCGACCTATTACGGTTCTTAAGATACAGCCTGCTGGCAGACAGACAGACGGATGGACGGACAACGGAGGCTTAGTAATAGGGTTCCGTTGGTTACCATTCGGGTACGGAACCCAATAAAAATTGAGTTTAAAAAACTGTAACCCGACTACAGAAAAATAAAAGTGATCTGAAAAGTAAGAAACAAGAAAATATTTCTGAAAAAATACAAGACAGGTACAAAAATGGTCAAAGTAAAGCCGTGGTCGCATGCCTTTATACTTTTATAAGTGTGCCAGGCACCCACATGATATACAGGCAAGCGACCACGGCTTTACTTTGACCATTTTTGTACCTGTCTTGTATTTTTTCAGAAATATTTTCTTGTTTCTTACTTTTCAGATCACTTTTATTTTTCTGTAGTCGGGTTACAGTTTTTTAAACTCAATTTTTATTTTATACTTTTCCGTTTAACAAATCGTTACTATTTATTTAGATTTGATTAACTGCACGTCGCCATCATTTTATCCATGCTTTTTATTGTACAACTAGCTACGCTCGCGATTTCGTTCGAGTGCATGATGGTGAAAAAATGTGATACTATGGCATAGATAAGATTTCAATAACCTGACCCCTCTCGAATAGAAAAGAAACAATTATACAAAAGAATGAATAAAAAAACACCCAAGACATTATTTTATATACGAATGTTTATTGTCACTGTCGGGTCTCATCCCTAAACGTTTGACGCAATGAAACCTGTTGGAAGTGGGACGCAAAAATTTTTGAGCTCAGTTCGCTCGCTTTTGCATTCTGCACTATGTATCAACAAAAGACTTCTATAATATTTATGTATGAGTAATCAAAACACTGTAAAACTCTTCTGAAAAGGTGTAAAAATTTCAAGCTTCGCTCGCTCTTACATTCTGCACTCTGTTTGTGCTCGAGCTTATCTGTATAATTCAACAAAACTTATATTTTTACGTGTGAATGATCAAAAGAAAATAAAATCTTTCCTAGTTGCATGTATTTTCGTGCTCACTTCGTTCGTTCTTGCGTTCGGGCCTTTTCCAGTTAATGAGCTTTCTTGCATCAGTTCATGAATTTACTTCTATTTAAGTATGAATGATTATCATCATTATGTGCTGTAGATTTCCCTCCCCCCCTCCCGAGAAATGTCTTGCGACTGCCGTCACCAGTATAACGGGCAACCCATAATTATTTTGGAGTGCCCCAGGTGCCACCCATGCTAGCTACGCCACTGTTACTGAAGTCGGTCTGTGGATGGTTGATCGTCATAACTTATCATACCAAAACTCCTGCGCCCCTCGAAAAGTACTTCAACGTAAGGTTCAGTAGAAAACCAGCGTAAGGTAACTCCTAGTTGTCTGGCATTTTGCTAAACTGGACCTTTTTGGCGCAGCCGTGAGACACACAATGTTATTGTTTTATTTAAATGAAGTTTCACAAAGTTTATACCTACATTGTGTTTACCTAGGTGTGCCAAATAAACAAGTCTTATTTCTTTCTTTACTTAAATTCGTTAGTCTGTTATTTGTAGATCTTTGACAGTCGTTACGGATTATCAGGAACCAGAAAATCTGACACCAGTCTGGCCAAAAAGTACCAGCCCACCCAGTTATTGGGATGTGGAGATCTGTCACTCCGCGTAAAATATTGGTATTCGACTGAATCCGGTTTGTCTGGACTCCGACTTCAATATTTTTGGGAAAAGATTGGGCAGATGACCAAGATTTAGAGCATAGATACAACACTTTATGTCTTGTCTCAAAACTCAACACTTTATGTCTTATCTTAAAAGTCGCGACGAACCAATCACGGGGCTTTGCCCCTCACCACGGGTAGTAAACCATTAAGCCTGCAAGTGACCCAATGTTGCCAGGTTTCCGCATAAAACCGGGGGTCCATCTTTTAACAGCTTTAGTTTATTATAAGTTAAGGTAATATGTATTAGCAGACATGGGGGAAGGTCCTTTTTCCGCGAAGAACACCGCTATTTAGAAATTGTGATCAAATTAAGATTGCTATCCATCTACCTTGAAGTGGATCTGGCAACATTTCAATAAGGTTACCATATAACGATAAATCCCTAACAATAAAATAATACAATGTTCACTTTTCCTTTGCTACTTATCAAAAGTTTCACAAATAACTCCACAGTATGTAACCTGGTGTTATTTCCATGAATTGGTAGTACTATTTTTGTTCAATAGATGGAGTTACGTGTATTTGCTTTACGTAATGTAAATTAATTTCTCCTTCAACACTTTAAATTCACATATCTTTTGATAGAGTGAACCGATTGGGATGAAACAATACTTTAAATTGTACTTTGAGTTACAAAATTATAATAAATAAAAGTTATCTACATTTATTTTGACCTTTCCACGTGTTTTGTACAACTAAACAGACAAACGGTAGAAAATTCAATGCTGGAAATGGGTTCTGTTAGTAATCCTGGCTAATTTATTTAATTTTGACAATCACAGATATTATTAACATTGAACTTTGGCTCCCTTTTTCACTTTTATGTTTTTGATGGGATTTTTATTTTACACCAAAAATTATTTCTAATCAGCATGAGTATATGTATGTGTTTATGTCGTTACGGGTAGTCAGAAGCTAATCAAATGGGCAGTCACCTCATGTGAAATACTGGTATTTAGCTGTATTAGATTAGACTGCAAGCCAACCCCAACGCACGTAGTTGGAAAAGTTTGAGCTAATAAAAAAAACTAACGAAACCAGGTGACTGCCGAGGTTTTGTGAAGATGCTACACTGAGATAAAGGCACTGCGGCGCGCCTTGCGGTACACAACATGCATTTATACATACGTTGCGTTTGTGTTGCTATCACTTTTTGGGCAGGCGCACGCTCGACGAATTTTAGCATTTTTAGCTATGGTACACAGTGAGTGGCCTGTTTTTATAAGCCGAGAGGTTGCCAAGGGCAGGGTCGTGACCGCTCGCCACGTTCCATTACAGGGACGCAACGACATCGCAGACGAAAGCGTGGCGTGATTTGTTTCGACGCCAACACCATCTATCGGGCTTCGAAAAAATCCGAAATATGAATATTTCGTTTTATGTATTTTTCTTCTAATGAGTGGCATAAAAAATTGTATTGATTTTAAAATTTTGATTAATTTCGCGTTGGTATCATTTTGATCATATTTTTCACTATTAATTGTACAGGCACGCCGTACAAGGTACAGGCTTTCTTTTACTTGTTTATTAGCAATTTAAATTTATACGTTTACTAAGACAATATGATACACATACATATTTGTAATGTGCTCGTCAAGACCTTTCTTATGATACCAAACATGTCACAATTATCTGAAATTTATTTTTTTCGTCGTCAGTAATTTACGTGTCAAGGCCACCATAATACATTTAGGAATAATTTATATAGCCTATGTCACCCGGAACGTTTTTAGAAATCTATTGATACCTCAATCATAAAAATCGGTTCAGTGGGTTAGGCACCAGAGTGGAACATAGAAATATACATACATACATACATACATACATACATAGACTGCTAAAATCATAACCCTTCCTTTTGGCTTTGCCGTAGTCGGGTAAAAAAGAAAGGTAAAGTTATAAATAGTTGACAAAAAGCAAGTTCAAACTCAAAAGTCATTTATTCAAATTAGGCTGAGTACCAGCACTTTTTGAACGTCAACGTTTACAAATAGACAGTCCCCCGCCCGCCCGTCACCACCAGTTTAAAGTTATAAATAGTTGAGAAAAAGCAAGTTAAAGTTTTACTTACCTCCAATAAGAATGATTGGTGGATCCCTCCATCGTGTCCCGGCGTGCAGTTCAGAGTCAAAGAGTCGTAAGTCACGTTGGTGATCTCACACGCCTTGGGGGTGGATGGCTTGTCTGTTTGGAAGAAAAAGAAGTATTAAAATATGAAGATTTATTAATTTTATCTGAAGTTGATTAGAATATACAATTTAAATGAGATCTTTGGGAAAAATGAAAAAATGCGCATATTCGTTATGGCGTAAAAAAATAGAAAGCACAGAAAATACAAAAGGTAAGTAATAAATAGGTAATTTAAAATGACAATAGACAAAAGTATGCGTTCTCGATTCCATAAACTCACTATCTATTTTTTTTCAATAATAATTAAAAAAAATCTCTTTATTAATATTAAGTTATAGTAAGTAGTAAAATAGTTAGATAGTAGAGTAGTAGTGTAGTTGTGTTAGTTAGTTATGTTTTATTTTTTTCTTTCTTTATTTATTCTTTTAATATTAAATTAGGATTTTTAACTGATCCCCAGCACATATTCCACGGACCCATCTGGGGCATATATACCTACCGCAGATTAAGAAACCCTGCTCTAGTGCTTTAATGCTTTATGTCGACCTACGACCTAATAATTTACACTCCACATGTAGGTACTAGAAACGTCGAGCACAGGAGAAGCGTCATATTTTATGGGAATAAGCTTCGGAAATTGATCGTTGTTCAGTCCGCCTAGCGTTTTACGACCTGTGGTCTTTGATTTGTATAGCGCTGACTTCGTTTTTGGGGGTTTTATTGGCTCTTCCTTTTGTCTAGATCTTTGTTTTGAAAATAGGTCACACCTTACTGTGATATGATGCTTATGATCTTTCGATACTGAGATATTTGTTGATTATCATAACGGCTGAACACTTTTAGTGCCAAGCACTCAGCGTATGGGTCGAGCAGTGATTCGTTCGTGTGCCCACAACCCCCATCTCAGTCGTTTTAAGTAGCTGACTTGTGTTCATGCGCGGGTTGTGGGCACACGTACGAATTATTGTTCGGCCCATGTGTTGAGTGCTTGGCACTAAAAGTGTGATGATGGTGATGATGATAACCACATTCATGAGGAAGGTTTATTAGCTATACGGGAAAGAGGCAAAAACGGGATATGCGCCTACGAAGTCACAGGCAAAAGCTAGTATTAATATAAAACTACTCACCAGCTGGTAGTATATGGAAGAGACACGGCTTCGTCTGTCGGCCCACGGAGTTGGTTCCCGAGCACTGCACCCAGCCGTAGTCTGAAGAAGTATTCACCATGTAAATGTATGTACCTGAATAAAATATCTTAGATTACTAAAAGCAGGCGTAAATCATCGGGCACATACAACTTGTTACAGAATATTCTCAATATCTCCTAAGGGGTCATTGAACTCGTCATTATGAACAACTTTCACTATGGGACCAACAATGAAATCGCGAAAAAAAATCGACACCCCTATACATTTCTGTGCGCATAACTCGACAAAATGAACAGCTGATTCTTTTTTCGCAGGGTTGCTCCCATAGTAAAAATTGTTCATAATGATGAGTACAATGACCCCTTAAGGGATATTGAGTTTATTCATTTACACGTTGTATTTTGTACAAGATGAACGGTAATCAAGTGCGTCTCTTCAAATAGCATGTTCTACGGCTAATAGGCAAAGATTTTGACCGCGATAACTTGGGGATCAAATTGGTTCATTTTTGAGTCATTAATTTTTTCTACCTCACAAGTATTATTGCAAAGAGCAGGGCTGATACTGTTAGCTTACCTGGCAAATTAGGTACAGTAGTCATCGATGATGTGGTTAGCTCATGTTTACTATGAGCTGAGCTATTGAACCACCAGTGGTACGACATTGGCTCCTGTGGACAAACAGATAAAGATTAAAATTGCATGAAAAAAATCATTCTAAATCTCATGTTTAGATCCGTCATTATCATCATCTTCATATCAGCTGAAAGACGTCCACTGCTGGACATAGGCTACCTCTTTTTTTAATGATGGGAAATCATCGAATGACTCCTCCCGCTCTGGGTGAATAAGAAGGGAGTGTCACTCTTACTGACTAAAACCCATCCGTGTTCCTCCTAATGCCCTTTGTGTTCCAGAGCCGCAGTTACTCTTTCGAACAGATTCCGCAACACCGGCAGGCACTGGCCCTAGCAGGCCCCGTCTTCTACGCTGGCAGCTCTTTAAGGCGCGCGTGGAGCACAGCGCGCCGTCGACCCGGGCCTGGTTCTGATTGGACGGCGAGCCAACATAGGCTACCCCTAGTATCGCCACATCGACCGGTCCTGTACGTCGTGCATCCAACGGATCCCTAAGGTCTTCACCAGGTCATCGGTACACCTTGTGAGAGACATAATTCATCATCATCATCCTAACCATATCCCATGTTACTTTTTTTTCTTCAATTCTGTCCGTCAGCCGTCACGCTATCACTAAGTCCCTTTTCTTTCATATCACTCCTCACACAATCCATCTATCTTTTCTTTGGCCTTGTTCGATCATTATCATTATTGTTTTTAATAAAAGTGTAGTCAACTAAAACTGTTATGACCTACACAAAAAAAATTTAATGACCTCTGTTTCTGGATATAATTACGTTTTTGAAACGTTAATTGTCATTATTATTTCTATTACCAGAAACATGTACTTAAAGTGCTGTTTCTGAAATAGCTGGAATTTTATGTCCACAATACATTGATATATAAAAAACCCAAAATGCACAGTCTCGAACAAATGCAACACTCGAAACTATCGTCAAAAACTGACATGTATCAAGTGTCATGTGGGAGTTGTGTGTAGTTATACTATAAACAATTTTTTTTGCAAATTTATCTTTACACGGATCGCTTAAATTTGTTTTTACAAAGCAGTTCAGTATGGCGAGTGGTGCGCAATTTTTTTTGCAAATTCAAACTTACACGGATTGCTTAAAGTTGTTTTTAAGCAGTGCAATATGGCGAGCGATGCGAGACTGTTTCAAACTTGCGCATAATTATACACATTGCGCTTATTTTTTTTCGGACGTTTTTGAGATGCTGAGTGTGTATCTTGGGTTTTTTATATATCAATGCCACAAGATCGGTTTCATTTATATATAAACAAAATTTATATATAAATGAAATCGATCGCCGTATCGAAATCGCCTAGGAAACCCTATTGGTCCATGAAAACCCTCGTGAACGTCTGCCGATCTCCCTGAAGCGAAAACTCATCGACATGTGTATTCTGCCCATCCTAACCTACGGTGCTCAGACCTGGTCGCTCACCAATAGTAACAGCCTTCTGATTTCTACAACCCAGTGACTGGGAACATTTTACCTCACGGCAATATAGAGGTATACGGAAGAGAGAGATAAGTCCCGCAAACTTCCATAGAAAAGGGAGGATCAACTGCCCAATAGATGACATTCGCACTGTTGTATAACTGATACCGCGATGCAGAATTTCGTTGATAGGTCGCTGCTGGCGGGATAAATGGCGTTGCTGTAGTTTATTTGTTGCCATAAAAATTTCGCTTCGTCAGTTTTTTACAGTCAGCTTTGCCATCGCGTCAATTTCGGGCTTCCAACAACCCGAAACGTACTTAAATAGTTTTTGTAACACGGAAATCCAAACCATCAATCATTAATCCCATAATTTATACACAATGGATTATTTGAGTACACATTGATTCAACACCTAATATTAATTGGTTTCCGAACGGAGCCAATGTACCATTTTGGTCGGAAATACGGTCGACCGAGTTATTACAATCCATTGCAAGGAGACGCCATTTTGATTATTTCAATTTGGAATTAACTAGGTACGGTCAGCTTAAAAGTCCGTTTAACTGTGACTATTAATTAAAAAGCTTGGCCAAGTGCGAGTTGGACTAGCACACGAAGGGTTCCGAACCATAAATCTCAATTTTTACTATTTATTGTTATAGCGGCAATAGAAATGCGCAATCTTTGAAAATTTCAACTGTCTACCTATTACGTTCTTGAGATACAGCCCGCTGGCAGACAGACGGTCGGACGGACAGTGAAGCTTAGTAATAGGTTACCGTTTACGGAACCTTGAAAACGGCTAAATTCCAAACGCTTACAACCCTAATCTCTTCAAAGTTAGAGTGAACAGGCTCCTTCTGGGTAAGCTCGCTCCATCGTAGACTTTGTCTCGGTCATCTCTGACCTAGACCGACTGACCGAGAGTCAAGAGCAAACCCATCACAAATAAAAATAAAAAAAAATCTACAAAATTATTTGAAGCATAACTTTCAATATTCATCAGAATTGATGTATTACCTAATATTATTTTGAATATGAGTAAATCACTCAATTTCTTTATGTGTTTTCACATACTGACATGATTGATAAAGAATAACAGTTGTGGTTTAAAACAATAATGAACAATCCTTACTAATATGTATTATAAATGAGTAACTGTCTGTCTGCCTGTCGCGCTTTCACGCCAAAACTACTGAACCGATTTAAATGAAATTTGGTACAGAGATAGTCTAGAGCCTGAGAAAGGACATAGGCTACTTTTTATCCCGGGAGTATGTTGCCTAGAGACCACGCGGGCGAAGCCGCTGGCAGAAGCTAGTTTTAAGACATTTAGCTTTCTTAGCCAATATTTTTCAAGACAATGCGTTATATACATTATTGTGTTCATATTATGGTACCTTACAATGGCGATAGACCGCAGTGGCCTGCTTAAGCTTAATAAATATAGTATGCAGAAGAGAGTAGAAAGTTTTGCATTCTCCATTAAACCGGACAGATATTGTGACCAGGCGGCAACTACATAGATATGCTCAACAAATCACGCAAATAATTTGATTGCGCGATGTAAAATTGGTGCTGGTCAGTTTTTGTAGTTCGTATAATTATGATGTTAGAAAAGTCGAACACCAAAAAAAAAAAACGTGAAGTGTTTAACCGACTTTTCCTGCCGACTGTACCTTTTTACATAATTGATGCACGTTGATAAATACGTATTACCGAACTGATTTGACGCAATGAGAGCAGTCACGTCTCGTTTAAAATGGCGGAAATGTCATTCATATTCATTAAATGTTTGTTTTTCTTTCGTAATGAGTTTTAAAGAGAGACTTTTTCGTGTGTTTTATTGACGTCAATATAATTAATGATAGGAAATTATGGTTAAGTGCTTTTTGACTCCCTGTGCTTACGAAAACAGACAGTGCAGAACTGAATCAGTCCAGTAAATTTGGAGCAAATCAGTTGTGACAGACAGACAAATCTACACTAATATTACAAATAGGAAAAAAAAATGTTTTTTATATGTTTGTACCGAATAGGCTCCAAAATTACTGGACCGATTTTAACCATGTTTTCACCAATAGAAATTCAAATTATCAGAGGACCTAGCACGAATATTTTTCCATAGCTGCAATACTCGTTTCGCACATAATGTTCATTTTAATTAGATACTATATTCATATTTTTGAATGATATAAATTGTGTATGTACCATAAAATTAAACCAAAATACTATGGGGTTGTAGCTTTTCACATTCAAAATTCACTTACGTTAACGTTACTATACGTAAAAATATTCGTGCTTAGGCCCTCAGGAATATGCTAGGCTATAATTTATTTTTAACTAGTGGACGTCACGCGGTTCCACTCGCGTAGTTCCCGATCCCGTGGGAGTACGGGGATAATATATAGCCTATGTTACTCCCTGATAATGTAGCTATCCATTGCTGAAAGAATTTTTCATATCGGTCCAGTAGTTTCGGAGCCTATTCATTTCAAACAAACAAACAAACAAATCTTTCCTCTTTATAATATTAGTGTAGAAAAAAAAACAAGACAAGACTTAGTTCGCCGCGCGCGAACGAAGTCTTGGGCAAAGTGCTAGTGAGTGACATAAGGGTCCCTTTGTTCTTTAGGACGTACGGAACCATAACTAAAAAGTTAAGATTCTTTAGAAAACTGATTTTAGTTTACATTAGAGGAAACAGAAAAGTCTATTTGGAAAAGTTTTTTTTTATACGACGTAGCTCACAGATAACACTAGGATCGAAAACTACAAGTTTAAAAGTCGTATTATGACTTCGCAAATTCTACTTTACATGCGAATAGGGATTCTGGAAATCGTTGGGACTTGCCGAAGTAACATTTCTTTTCAATTTACACTGCTGTGGTTTTTGAATACACTTCTTTCTTCGAACATAGAAATACAAATAAAAGTTTGTCTACAATCGAAACTGGTTAAAGAACGCCTCAAAATTTATATAAAGGCTTGCACAGACAGCCGCGACGCGACAATATGACAACCCTTTTAATTTTATATTTCAACCGTAGAACAATTTTTGTTTATTAAAACGCGTTGTCGCGTCACGCATGCCTAAAAGAGCCTTAGCGCTACATAAAATACGCAAAAACCTAAAAAGCCACAGTAAAACCACTATATTACGGCAACAATTTCAAATTACAGTTTTCTTTTTTTAGTATATTTAACACCCATCACAGGTAGGCTGTAAAAATCTCCGTACGCGAAAAAATATAGTTCATTAAACCTGCCATATTTTCCCCTGTACCGACAGGAGAAAAGTAAACAAAACAGAATCTGGGGTAAAAATATACGGCGGAACAGAATCTGGGGTAAAATATACTGCGATGCAGGTAATATAGCTCACTGATGAAGTATTATGTTATTCATGAGGTTACTCTCTTTGGGATTGAGCTCGGATACTGTGTTGTTTTGATATGCTTCCGATATGGATGTATTTAGAGACGAAGGTTTGCCCGCGGTTTGGATTATCAGGATAAAAAGTAAGATACAGTTCGCATCACCGTTGTTTACCCCTTCGAAGTTAGGTTTTAGTGACGACCGCGCAGGTGCAATCGCGGAAACAAGTGTTACATTGCTAGAATATTTTTTTGTTTATACGTATTATATTATAAATAAGTAACAAAGACGACTAGTAACAATAACAATATCAAAAAGTAACACCACAAAAACACAAAAAACAAATCGAATAGTAAGAAATAACCAAAATGATTAATTATAAACAATAACAACGTGTAACACTTTTCGCATCAACAGTCGTATTGCATTGAGCAAGCGGGTCACACGTATGCATCGAACATATACGAGCGAGTGAGATGCCATTACATCCGCCATCTTGCGCAAACACGCGCATGCGCGACCTGCCCGCGCATGCGCTGTATTAAGTTATGCAGATGATATGGTGCTGCTGAGTCCCTCGATTGATGGACTCAGACGGATGCTGGAGATATGTGAGAGGTACGCCACGTCTCATGGTTTATTGTACAAGGTACGGAAGAGTGTGCTGATGGTGTTTAGGGTAGGTACTAATAAGCCTATGACAGTTCCTCCGGTATTTTTGTATGGTGTGCCACTAAGCAGTGTCGCATTTTAGGTACCTTGGACACATTGTGAATGAGGACCTGAATGATGACAGTGGCATAGAAAGGGAGCGAAGAGCGTTGTCGATGCGATGTAATGTGCTGGCCCGTAGGTTCAAGGCGTTTTGCCAGTCTTTTTACTAGGCTGCCTGTGGGTTAGACATACGCAGAGGGTCTACAACGTTCTTCGCGTGCAGTATAATAACGCCTTTAGGATGCTGTTGGGGCTCCCGCGGTTTTGTAGCGCATCGGGCATGTTTGCTGAAGCTGATACAGATAGCTTCCAAGCTATTATGCGAAAAAGAACAGCATCCTTGATGCGAAGTCTTCGAGGGAGCACCAACAGCATTTTAAAGGTGATAGTGAATAAGCCTGATTGCCCGTTCCTGGAGCACTGGACCCGTATGCACACCTGCAGGTCTGGTGCAGCGGGAAGCGGACATAGTTACAGGTACCTCAATTAGTTTTATTTTTGTTTTGGTTTTATTTTATTTATTTTATTTTATTTCTTTGCGACAAAAAATTACTAACATAGTTTTAAGTGTTACTAACAACAATATTAATATTTTGTGTTCGAAATAAATGAATAATAATAAAAAAAAAATTATGTTTTTTGTCAAATTGACATTCTGCGCACTCGATTGCGACGTACTTCGGGGAGGTAAAGTTGCGTGACGGGAACTGTACTGTCGACCTGTGCTGAGTTTCATTAGAATCCGTTCTGCCATTTAGCATATCCTATTAACCTAGCTAGGAATACAGCACCTCAGCCAACATTTTATTGTAGTATCTTTACATTATAAACAATTCTGTGTAATTATTGTCATCATGTACTGCAATGTTTTTGATGAATAAATTATTCTTATTATTATTATCTTATGTTTATTTATTTTTATACAGATATAAATTACATTTTTACATGAACATCAAAAAAAACATTTAAAAATATAAAAATTGTAGTCCGCCGGTGTCGGGAGTAGGATCCAAGCTACCAGTGGTTAGGGCTCCGGAGAAAGGAACCTCCTCACAATACGAGCCGTATCGAGGAGTATTATTATTATTTAAGTATATTCATTAATAAATATTACTACAACAACACCTTTTACTATTAGACCATAACTGAAATCGCGAAAAAAAAAATCGACTGCTCCATACATTTATGTGCGCATAACTCGACAAAATGTACAGAAAAGCTGATTTTTCTTTCGCGATTTCGGTGTTGGTTCCATAGTTAAAGTTGTTCATGATGATAAGTACAATAACCCCTTAATAGTATTGCATGTATGTCATATCCATACTGTATATAATAATAATAATAATAAACATTTAATCTCAGAATCTCTTCCATAATTTGTTAGTAACAATGTAAACTTATAAACCAGTGTTAGTAATATTTAATACCTACTTATTCATTGTAACATGAATGAGGCACGCCGATCCTGAGGAATGTCTACTTGACTGCGTGCAGTCGTATCCACCGCCCCAAGATCGGAGAGTCCCACCTTTCAATTAACGTTCTAAGGATGATGTTCTAGCTTCATATAGATATTTTTGGATGTCAGAATTTTGTATTATTTACAGTACCTGACGTTAACAGGTCGATACAGTTATGATTTATGCGAATGAAACGCTCGGGAATCGAAATAACAATTTAAACAAAAATATGTATGCAAAAAAAAAAACATCAAAACATCCGGCCTTATGGCCGTAAGTTACAGTATCTATACTAATATATAAAGCTGAAGAGTTTGTTTGTTTGTTTGCTTGAACGCGCTAATCTCAGGAACTACTGGTCCGATTTGAAAAATTCTTTCAGTGTTAGATAGCCCATTTATCGAGGAAGGCTATATATCATCACGCTAAGACCAATAGGAGCGGAGCAGTAATGAAAATTGTGACGCAGGCGAAGTTGCGCGGGTCAGCTAGTTTTAAATAAATATGCATGAGTTCTGAAAATTTATACTGTTACAGTATTTTAACTAACATACCGACCATATATTTTTACGCAAAATTGAAAATAACAATATTTTCGGATACAAAACTATTTTAAAACTTCAACAGCGATACAATTTCATGAAGCCTAGTTTCGATATTTGAATGTTGTTTTGAATAAAGTTTTACGACAAAATCGTATTTAAACGGTTGCGTTTAAAGACTAAAGTCATTTGGTGGGGGCTTTAGAAACGATGCCCCTTTGCTAGACTGATGTCAGATTTTCCGGCTACTAGCATAACGACTTCTAAAGATCTGCAAACGTCAGCTGGGACCAGCGTTGCCAGACGTCCCGAATTTGGCGGGATGTACCGATATTTAGGTGTCGCGCGGGACGTCCCGCGCGGGACAGGCTCAGTCCCGCTTTTCGGGGATAACTCAACCGGGCGTGCAGCGTGCTGAGGAAGCGCGGCCGGAGGGCACAGATAAGTGCGGACTCTATTTCGAGAAAATGCACGATTACGTTCGAAGGAATAACGAATAGGTATTGCAATTGATTTAGTGGTTGGAAAGCAGTGAACAAGTCGTGAGTTGCGTTGCGTACGTAATTATCTAATGAATAAAACTTTTTTGGCTTATTATTTTTTAATTCAAAAGTCTAAGAGACTAAACAACCTAACGATAGGACAAATCTGATTTAAAATATCATATTTTTATTAAAATACATTTTCAATGGCTATTTTTGCAATAGAGTGTAATATAAAACTAAAATACAAAGATAAATGATAAAAAAAACTTCTGATTATATACGTGTTTTTACTATGTCCCGCTTTCGACGAAAGAATCCTGCTTTTTTCATTCAAAAAGTTTCAAAGTCCGTCGGGACTTTGAAACTTTTTGAATAGCCAAAAAAAAAAAAATTACCAACGCTGGCCGGGACCAACAGTGCTAACGTGCTTTCCGAGAAAGGAAGACTCTCTCATTATATTAAGATGGTCACCCACCCATCCAAAGACTGTGTTGCTTGACGATAAACAGCCGCACGCTGTTATTTATTTACCCACGAGCTCCTCACAATGACAAAAAAATCATTATCCGCATCAAAAAAATATCATCAAAAAGAACCTTGGATGGCTTTCCTTCATATTAAATTACACTTTTTTCAATTATCCCCACCCGGGTTCCAATCGTCACTAGGATACATAATCAAATGGCAAAGAATCCTTTTCTGTACCTACTGCGATATTAAAAATATATAATGGCAAGATACCTACCAGAAGCCTTTTTAATGTAAGATTTCATAATTTCGTTTTTTCGCGCAGCGTTGTGATTCGTTTTTTACTATTAATAGGCACGCGTTTGACCACTATCTCACCGGATAAGTAACCTATTCATTCTTGACTTAAAGACTCCCAGGTTGTATCAGGAAACACAGACTCTGGCAGGGAATTCCACTCCTTAGCTGTACTCACAATGTATATTGTGCGTGTGGGTAGGATGTCCACCATGTATCGGTGTGGCGCATCGCCATACGTCTTGTGGTCCTATGATAGAACGAGCTTGCCGGAATTAAACTTTACACATTCAGTCAGTGTTTTTGGACAGACCAAAATCATGGACGTTACCCAGAAAGCCGTTATGCATAAGGTGAGATTTGGACGGACATATATCTGCCGCTTGGCAAATGAGAAAGTGTTAGCCGGGCGAGATGGTGGGACGAGTGCGGCTCCTACCGAAAGGACTGGCCTGCAATAGCTAAAGATATGAATTTTGTAGAAAATTGCATTTTCTTGCATTAATTCCAAAATAAATACAGAAAATTGTTTGACGTAAACTGTCTCACCAAGAAAATGTCCGTCCCAGCTAACAAAAAAGTCGAAACTACACCACTCGTGCTACCATGTTGCTACCGATTTCCATACATTTGGTTCATTTACGCAACATTAAAACGTAAACTCGATACGAAGGTACGTGTCAAAAACTTGTGCTACCGATTAGTTAGTTCCAAATACGGACACATGGCGCTGATCAATTTTGCATACAAAAATTGTCGCAGTCGATACGTTTACGCTGTCGACGCAATTACGCAGAAACTCGTGCTTATTTGCTTAATCCCCTCGCCTGCAATAGCAAAAGATACGAATTTTGTAGAAAGAGAGTGAAGACTTTTGCCTTGCAATAGGTTAGATAGATTTTGGACGAAACATTAATCATATAGAATATGTATTTTTTGCTGCAACACAAAGTTGCAGAGCTGCGACATTCAATATTGAACAGTGACAAGATTACTTGCAAACCTAACCTAACTTTATTGCCAAAAACGTGCCATTTTTTATAAAAGATGATTCTTAAATTTAATAAAACGCTGACTAACCCATTAATTGAAGATTTAGGTAACCATTAGTGACGCTTCGATTATATGGACACAGAGTAAAAAAATCAGTAGCTCAACCATTTTTTATATAGATTATGATCGGCAAAGCGTCGCTACATCGACCAGTCCTGTGCTTTTCGCAGCCAGCGGACTCCTGCGGCCATCGAGTTATAGGTATACTGTTACCTACTTTAATATCGACGAATTGGGAGCATCATGAGGCACGAGTGGCGATTCACTCAAAAACTCGTAGAAAGTTGAAATTTAGCATGTAGGTTCCTTACGGAGTGTAGGGGAGCACTAAGAGAGGATTTCCAGAAGTTCTAACGCGAACAGGAAAAAAAGGGGTTATGCGCGCATGAAATCACGGGCTAGTTAAAATAAAAGGCATACGGACGAACCCGCAAGTTCTCATAAAGGAACAACCTACATCTATACTAATATATAAAGCTGAAGAGTTTGTTTGCTTGAACGCGCTAATCTCAGGAACTACTGGTCCGATTTGAAAAAATATTTCATTGTTAGATAGCCCATTTTTCGAGGAAGGCTATCATCACGCTAAGACCAATAAGATCGGAGCAGACGAAGTTGCGCGGGTCAACTAGTATGTAATAAATCATATTCACCCTCGCGCTTAAAATTAATTTGTCCTACTGCAAATTCGTGTTCTGTGACACCTATCGAATAATATTCTATCAAGACTCAACTTCCAAGGTCACGGATTCGCGTCTTAACTTTCATATAAAGCCATTGTAACCTTAAATAATGACCTTGAGGTGACCTTGAATCGAACTTCCCTCTTCTAATATATTTTGTGGCCATAATCTTCGGAAATTATTTTCTGAGACGAGTTCATAATAAAGTATTTTTGGATGGAATTTCATGGAAAAGGTATTAGAGTAAAAATTATGAGAGGAAATAAGTATTTTAATGATGTCGGGACGTTGTTTGAGTATCTAAATTAAATTTATTGGAGCGAGGAAAGGGTTTTCGCTGGTTAGAGCCACTTTGGTAGTACCTATAATAACTTTATCATACAGCCAATTATTTCATGCGCGAGTTAGTACATTAGTTTGCCAACATACTTTAGGCATCTGCCTATTTACAAGTAAAATCGTTCCGTAATTGAATCCACGTGGGCTGCCGACCTTTTTCGACAGACTCTTAACCATTTTTAGGGTTCCGAAAAAAAAACGGAACCCTTATAGGTTCCCTAGATTGATGGGATCACTCGGGTGTCTGTCTGTCCGTCTGTCACAGCCAGATTTCTCCGGATCCACTGGACCGATTCCATTGAAATTTGGTACACATATGGAATTCTGTGACCCAAACAAAGACGCGTTACGTAAATCATTAAATTTTTAGTATGGGGGTCACTTTTGGGGATCAAACTAGAAAATTAAAAAAAAATGTTTTTTGAACAATATCGTGTGACATATCAAATGAAAGGGCTTACTGTAGGAGCTTTAATTTTTTTTTTTCATTATTTTAAAATGAATGGTTTTGAAGTTATTCAAGAAATTAGACGAAAAATTACCATTCCCCCCCCTTATTTCCGAAACTACTGAGCCTAAAATTTTGAAAAAAATGGAGATAATAGATCTTTACCTATACATTACAGGAAAACCTATAAGGAGTCTATCGTGTTAAAATAACACGTTAAAAAAATGAAATTCGTTCGAAACCCTTTGCACGCGAGTCCGACTCGCACTTAGCCAGTTTTTTTAACTTTATGCCAAGGTCTTGGCACCTGCATTTTGACTTTTGACTGGCCTATTAGGTATACGGCTGAAAGGTCAGTATATTAAGTAGTCCAGTAGACTTTTAAACCAACGACGCTGCTGTGTGTGTCCCGGCTATATCACTCCACGAAGGTTGAGGACATCGTGGAGTACATGAGAGTGAAGACCAGCTGGACTTTGAGGGTCGAGAGGTTGGAGTCACGCCACAACACAAACTTCAAATCGTTTGTGGTGCGGGTTCCAACTCACCATCTCGAGATGTTTCTCAAAGCAGAGTTTTGGCCAAAGGGTATTGTTGTATCGACGTTTCCGCGGCCAGCTGCAAGACAGTCAGCGAAACACGACGCCATCATATCGTGTGCAGTAGTTTATAGTTTTAATCAATTGTAACATGTAGAAATTTATTTATAGTTATTTATGTATAGTCAATTTAAAAAATTAAATTAAACACTGGTGTACTCCCTCAGTGGAATAGAAATGTTTTCTAATGTTGTTCTTACCTTAGGATTAGCATCCAGGTCGCATTCGATGTCAATGACCTCTCCTCTTGCCGCTCTCACCACGATGGGGGCTGATGACTTGCAGGTTGGTACAACTGTACAAAAAAAAAACAGGTAAAATATCTTAATAGTCATCATCATCACAGCCGAATGACATCCACTGCTGGACATAGGCTTCCCCCAAAGGGGTTTGCCATAATCGCCACGCTTGGCAGGCGGGTTGGCGATCGCAGTGTAGTGTTGAGTTTTACAGAGAACGCTGCTGCCCATTCTCAGTCGCCTCTTACGACACCCACGGGAAGTGATGGGATGGTATTATTCTTTTACGGCACCATACGGCACCAGCCGATACCATACGGAGAATCTTAATAGTATCCCAACAAAAATATAACGTGTAAAAAACACCAAGTCTCGCAACGCAGTTCTTCAACCACAAAAAGATTTGAGATGTAAAATGTAAAACCAAGTCGATTTATTCATTTAGTACTTATCTATGGGAGCACCTATCTAACTACCTTTTTCATACATAAGTACCTTAAATACTCGTAGGTAACTAACAACATTTTTTATACGTGTCGATGGTAGACATCTTTATTTCTTGAATAAATAGTTTAACTTGGCAACCGCACAGCACGGGGGCATAAATAAAGCACCCAGAAAATTAGGTAGAATTTGTTGCATGTGGATTCTGCTGCCGTATGCGATTAATTAATTAATTTGCATTTCATCAATGATATTATAAATATTAAGAGGTAGATATTGCACTAGCGCGCACAAATTGTTGCAGACAAATTCAGACAATTGTCTTAATTTGATTTAGGGATGATTTATATTGACCGGGCCGTGCCCGGGGCATGTCCTGTATGTGGCCCGGACGGGGCACGGATTTGAAACGTTACATACATTTTGTATGAAGCAGTTTGTATTACACCGTGCATGATCCGTGTTCCGCCCGGGCCCGGACGACGCTCGTCTCCACCACGGTTGCAACAGCTTCATACAAAATGTATATAACGTTTAAAATCCGTGCGTAACAGAATAACATCAAAACAAATAGCATGCGTCATAGATTCACTACTTGTATACTTTAAGCGCAACACACTACAGATAGCTATCTCTTTCTGTATCATATGTTCCGTATTATCTATAGCAGTCAAGTTAAATTTCTATACATCTATAGTTCAGTACATTTGTACATTTATGAGGGTGCCTGTCCATTTGCGCGGAGCGAGGCAGCGGAGTGGATAAACGGAGAAATATTAACCAATCACGTTAATCAAAATTTCAGTAACAAACGTGGTGCGGAGATTTTATGCAATTCCATTGGTTAATCATTCTCCGTTTTTCCGCTCCGCTGCCTCGCTCCGCTGTAATGGACAGGCACCCTTACGCAACGATATTTGAACGCCGGTCAGTATGAACGCAGTTTCTATTGTTTCTCCCAACTCTTAATTAACAATTAATTACCTATCTTAGTTTAGTCTACTTACACTTTACATCTAGCACAAGGTTCTCCGAGGAACCTTCTCCCAGGGAGTTTCTTGCTGAGCAGACGTAAGCACCAGCTGCCTTCCTTGATACCCGCTGTAGGACCAGGCTTTGGTTGGCAAGTAGAACCCCTGGACCTGGTTTGACTACAACACCCTGGTGGAAAAAGGAATTGGGTTAGTAGATGCATCAATGATTTTAATAATACTCAAAATCAAAATGAAATAATTATTTCAAAACGCATGTAAATTTAGAGGGTGTGCGGAACAGAGAGTAAAGTCCTGCAAACCTCCATTGAAAAGAGAGGATCCTCCGACCGCAAAAAAACTCCATGGACACTCTTATAAATTAAACAAGAAAAAACCAACGAAGCAAATCTACATCGCCACAAAAATAACAGCGACGCCATCTAGCAGCGAACTACTACGTCGAAATCCTGTATCGCGCAAGCAGAGTTTACCATGCGATTTGAACATATACATCAGCCCAAATATCAACCATCGGGTAGTTGCCCGCCAGGCATAACAACCGTCTAGTCGGAGGATCCTCCCTTTTCAATGGAGGTTTATGGGACTTTACTCTCTGTATCGCATCCCTCCAAATAGGCATACATATGGTCATTTTTCAAGATGGAAGTTAAAGCTGCGGCGGTGTTGTACTTTATAACTTTCAATTACGACTACATGCATCTTTTCCATTTTAACATTTGACCACTCCATGTCGGTAGGCACGTGCGTTTCCGTTTAAGCTCATGTCACACACTGAACAAACTGTAGTGTGACCACTTCACGCAAAAAATACCGCGGTAATAGCCTTTGATATGCAAAAAAAGACCGCCACTGGAGCTCTTGAGTACCTAGATGTTGTTTCAATTGTGGCCATAAATTATTGCCATATCACGGTAGTGTGGCCGTAGCATTATTACAATGCATATGTATGACCTCTTGCTAGACCCTACATTACTTTTAGATGGGAGATGAATGGAATAAAAGAAGGTAAGTATTAGAACACTACTGTATTGTCCCAAACGTACTTAAAGGTAAAATGAGTTAATGGACTGATGGTGTGGCAAATGCAGTGAGTGACGCAGCCCTTGTTGGCTGTAACGAGAACGCCTGGCTGACTTGATAGCCCAACGCGAACTGAACTGTATTATGAGTTGAAATGTATGTGCGGTGTAAACTGCTGAATTGCATTATGTGCGGTTGCACCTTACAGCATACTTACATTATGCGTAAAATAAACATGGTTGTGCCATGGGTTCGCTCGCACTCTGCAGTCTAGGTACACGTCCGAGCCCTCCACCACTTTGCTGGCGTCCAGATTGGCACCTAACTCCAGTTTTGCTACTGGTAGATCTGTTGGAGTAAGAAATAAATTAAGCCTTTTTATAAAATGATTCGTAGATTGTGGTTTTCCCAGGGAGAGCGAGCGGGAGAGTTACAACAACAATAATCACTACATATTATAAAACAAAGTCCTCCGCTGCGACTGTCTGTCTGTTCGCGATAAACTTAAAAACTACTGGACCGATTTTCATGCTGTTTTCATCATTGTATAGAGTGGTTCTTGAGGAAGGTTTCAAGTTTAGGTTTTAGATCCTTAAGAAAATTGCAGCGCGAACGATGTCGCGGGCGAAGTGCTAGTTTATTATAAATTGGAAATTACATAATGTTTTGTTTTCATTATTATATTCATCATAATTAACACGAGTGTGTCTGCTGACTGCTACTGATCAGTTTCGTAATATTATTAATGTATTTCTAAAAATAAATAAATAAATTCTTTATTGTCGCCAGTTAATACATTCATCTTATATATCTAACATAAATGCATTGTATTAGTGTATTGCACAAAGGAAAAAATTGAGCTTGTATTTTGGGAAATAGTATTCAGCCGCTGGAGGATTCACATAGTAAAATACGACTACAATGGTTTGAATGTCGCTGCAGTAGACTTACAATATTTTTATGAAAACTTTCTATCGATATATTGCTTATTCTATTATCTAATATTAATTTTACATTTTAATTTATTTAAGTTTAACAGATATGTGTGTGGTATGTGTGTGTGTGTGTGTGGGTGTGTATATGTGAGAATTTGTTTAAAATTATTGTATTGTATGATCTATGGTACGCAATATATGCCAGTAGGTCTTCCGTCTTCTGATAGTCTAATAGTTGGAGCCATTCAGAAACTTTCCCTTTAAGTTCGTGTCTGCTAAAAGAAGTAATATTGACATGTCTGTTTATAATGTTGTATAGTTTACAACTTATGACCTCGTACTGTCTCCTTGCAAAGAATGTCTTACCCGGAACATCAGGGCAGACAGGCATATTGCTGCGTCTATTGGGGTTGGGTAATGGTACGCTTTGATGTTTTCAAATGCGGAAGTCGCCCATTTTGTTTCAGAGCTTTTTCACACATTTTTACCGTTAGTTGAGACCGTTTTGGAGAGTAGTATTTTTATTATAACTTTTTTTATACAGGTATAAAAGAAATTTTGAAGCTACGTACGCTTAAATTTAACTCGTTTGTTACTGCAAATGGCGTGTCAACACCATGAATTGATTTTTTTATTCATTTTAAAACACTGTAACTTACGTTGTATCTCCATCTTCCACCCATCCTCATGGGTAGAATGCGGCAGACTTGGCTGCACAGCTCTGCAGGACAGCACTCTTCCAGCGTCCTCTATAGTCGGCACGAAGGTCAGGATACTGCTCGTGATGTTTCCGTCCGTTGAGGTCTGGTGAGAAATAAATAAGTTTTTAATACATAAACATATTGATAGATTCATGATAGCATAATTTTAAACCTGAGTGGTTTTTGGTTGCTATTTAATACGAATAATCCTGTACTATTTTGTATAATTGATATATAGAGGAAAAAAGTATGAAGAACGGCATTGTGTGAAATCACTTAGTTTTCTTTAGCTCTTCACCTACTAAAGACCATCAGATTGATGTATTTGTACCGTAAGTTGAAATCCAACCATCTTTTTAGGGTTCCGAATATCCGTAAGAAACGGAACCCTTATAGGATCACTCGGGTGTCGTTCTGTCTGTCCGTCTGTCACAGCCAGTTTTCTCCGGATCTACAGAAAACCTATAAGAAGTCTGTAGTGTTAACATAACATGTTAAAAATGAAATTGGTTTGAACCCTTTGCACACGAGTCCGACTCGCACTTGGCCAGTTTTTTTTGTGGGCACAGGCAAACCTGACATAACATGCACTTATAACTGTACAGTTTTATAACATACCTACTGTTGGTGGTTAAGCTTGTGAGGTTATAACCATCATGTAAAAAATGGCGGGTATGGCCGCCATAAGGACGGGTTTCAAATCTTTTTAATTTTTATTTGTGATGGGTTTGCTCTTGACTCTAGTCTAGGTCAGAGATAAGAGACAAATAAAAAAATCTTACTTTTCGAAAGTAATTTTCAGGCTAGCAATTACGATTATTTTCGTTATTTATTCAAATTAAGGTCGCTTTTATTTAAAAAACAAACTATTTACACTTAAAATACAAAATAAAACTCCTAACTATAATATGGCGTCAAAAAATTCGTCCGCATCGCTGTCGACTGGAAGTGAGCCCAAAAGACTGGCGGCATTGCCACGTTGTATGGCTATGCTTATCCTTTGTCCGGGGTAAAAGCCAGCCCTTGGGTCACGCGAAGTGTCAACTAAACGTTTAGCTAGTTCTTGGTTCTCAGCAGCCGTAGCGGCAGAACCAGCACAGCACGACGAGCCAGGAAGATGGGATGGCGCAAGATTATCGAAAGTAATTTTAGATTTTCATGCGGGCAAAAGCACTGGTAGAAACCAGTTCCGTATGAATGTGAATAGGCATCTCATACACATGCATTAATAAGTATAATTATTACATTATCATCAAATAAAAAAACAAAAGACTCTCTGATCCTACTCTTGAGAATAGAACTTGAGTTCACAAAGAAGAAGCAGGAGATAATTCTACAGACTTCAGACGATGCGTGCAAATACCTCAATAGACGGATCTTCAAGTCCTTGAAAAGCAACGTCCGCCACTTTAATACTTCTTCTTCTTATCGTGTGGGCAGTAAGGTCTAACGACCCCACACACCCTAGTGTCAGAGTTTCTAAACCGCCTCAAGGGCCTCTGACATGGTTATTTGACGACCGCCATTTGGCGGCCGGGACCACCAAATGGCTTTCACTTTAATACTGAAACATAAAAGACGCGATAAAAAAGGAATACAGAGCTCCAGGATCTTTGCAAGAGATCTGTCTATTGGGCTATCTTCTGCAGCGGGGTATGAGGCAGGGAGAAGTACTTTCTCCGAAACTGTTCACGGCCGCAATGGAGAAGTCTTCAAGGTTTTTGGACTGAAGAAGGCTAGGTATTAACGACTAGGGCGAGTACATTACACACATTCCATTTGCCGACGATGTAGTCGTCATGGCTGAGACTACGGAGGACCCCAGTAAAATGCTCGATGACCTCAGTGGAGCTTCTGAAAGAGTGGGCCTTAAAATGGACATGAAGAAAACCAAGATCATGGTAAATACCCGTGTAGCACCTACTCCTATCAAGATCGAACAACCTACACTCGAAGTTGTAGACGAGTACGTCAACCTCACCGTCACCGACACGCACTAAACGTTTTGGGAACACATTCATAGTGCGGTACAGCTAAGGAGTGGAATTCCCTGCCAGAGTCTGTGTTTCCAGATAGCTACAACCTAGGAGTCTTTAAGACAAGAGTGAATAGGTTGCTTCAAGGCAAACGTGCTCCATCTTCGAACGCGTCATCGCTTACCATCAGGTGAGATTGTGGTCAAACGTATGCCCATATATAGTAAAAAAAAACCTGGGACAAACGGTCTAGTCTAGTCGGTCGGTAGCGCTAACTTACAGAAAGAGATCAACCGTCGAATCCGACTCGGTTGGGCAGCGTTCCGGAAGTTGCGTGGTATCTTCTCCTCTCACATACCACTAGGGTTGCCCGTACTTTTTTTTTTTACTATTTATAGGCTCGCGTTTGACCACTATCTCACCAGATGGTAAGCGATGATGTGGTCGAAGATGGAGCACGCTTGCCTAGAAGTAACCTATTCACTCTTGACTTAAATACTCCCAGGTTATAGCTATCAGGAAACACAGACTCCGGCAGGGAATTCCACTCCTTAGCTGCACGCACTATGAATGTGTTCCCAAAACGTTTTGTGCGCGTGGGTGGGATGTCCACCATATACCGGTGGCGCATCGCCGTTCGTCTTGTGGTCCGATGATGGAACGGGCTGGGCGGAATCAAATTATGCAATTCCGTCGCACATTCCCCAAAATGCAACCGGTAGAAAACCGACAGGCTAGCAACTCGTCGTCGATGCTCAAGACTTTGGAGCTTCGTCGCGACGATCCTATCATCGCCGATGATCCTCTTGGCTCGTTTCTCAATTGACTCAAGGGCATCAAGCTGGTATCTGGCAGATCCGTCCCAAAGATGAGAGCAGTACTCCATACACGATCGAACTTGCGCTTGATAGAGTTTGAGCAGCTGTTCCGGCGTAAAGTACCGTCTCACCTTTGCTAAGATCCCCAACTTCTTTGCAGCCACTTGAGCTTTTGCCTCTATGAAAGGGCCAAAATTGAGGGTAGATGTTAATGTAACCCCAAGAAGCTCAAGTTGGTCGGTTATCGGCACGGTTGCACCTCGGAAAGATGGAGCTGGGTGGAATTGGCTCCGTTTAGCGGAAAATAGACACGCTTGGGTCTTAGCAGCATTGAATTTGACCAGATTGGCTTCGCCCCATTCTGAGACAGCCTGTAAAGACACGTTCAAGCGCTCAACCATAGCCTCCCGGAGAGACCGGATCTGCGACCCACCAGCTCGTGCGTCGGACACGTATCTCTCAGCAACAGTGCTGTCGTCTGCATACCCAAAGGTACCGGGTTTGAGCAGATCATTAATATGCAGCAAGAACAGTGTTGCCGAAAGCACCGACCCCTGAGGAACCCCGGCATTAATATCCAGTAGTCCAGACGAGCAGCCATCAATGACCACTCGTATAGACCGATCCCTCAGGAAATCCGCGATCCAATCACACAATCCGGCGGGCAGACCGAAGGAAGGAAGCTTACTAATAAGGCTATCGTGCCAGACCCTGTCGAAGGCCTTCGAGATGTCAAGGGAGACCGCTAGTGCCTCCCCGTGCTTCTCTATGGCCTCACTCCAGATGTGAATGGCATACGCAAGAAGATCCCCAGTAGACCGATTTCGGCGGAATCCGTATTGTCGGTCACTAAGGACATCATTTGATTCTAGGTATGCCAGGAGCTTATGATTCAGTACGCGTTCCGTACTCTTACAGAGTATGGACGTTACTGAGATAGGTCTATAATTCGACGGGTCAGCTCGACTACCTTTCTTGGGCACAGGCTGCACGTTAGCTTGCTTACTTATTATAACGTATTGTACGTTATTTCGGGTAATTGTACTCTATACTTTATGAGAAAAATAACGTACGCGAAAATACTACATAATAATTTTCGCATCATTTCATTTCTCTGGGATTAATTTCACATATAATAAAATATTTGATGGTTGATGACATGATCAGATATATAGTTCTAAAGGTTTTGCGGAATTGTCTATTGCACAAAAATTTCAGCAAAAAAAGTATTTAGTAAAACTGATGATAATTTTTCAAATTAGTATGTATAATCTTTTTTCCTGTCGATTCCTGCCACGTCAGCATTCACAGAGTTTTTTGTCTGTGAAAATAGCAAATGGCAAGACGAAAGGAATAAAACGTCTCTGATCTGATAAGTAACTGGCCAAGAGCGAGTCGGACTCTCTTCCACGATGGATTCCGTACCATAAACCGAAAAAAAAAACACGTTTCTTATATAATTTTATTTACCCCTTTATTTTTTAGTTTATTTTCATTTTCATTATATTTTGTTTAACGGCAAAAGAAATACACCCTGTGAATTTCAACAGTCTACCTATTACGGTTCTTGAGATACAGCCCACTGACCAAAAAAGAGACGGACGGATGGACAACGGAAGTTTAGTAACAGAGTTCCGTTGATTACCGCTTTGGTGCGGAACTCTAAAAATGAAATGAATGAATGAATTATTTGTTAAAAGTTGCTAAAAGTAACGAAAAACATGTTTTAAGCAAAATTATGAAGCAAAATAAATCGTACTTTATTTTGACACAATCTACGTTTTTTTTTCTACCAATGTACTACATTTAAACAAAAAAAAAAAAAACGGGCCAAGTTCGAGTCGGACTCGCGTGCAAAGGGTTTCGAACGATTTTTTTTTACATGTTAATTTAACACAGATCAGTAAAGATCACAGTAAAGATCTATTATCTCCATTTTTTTTTTCAAAATTGTAGGCTCAGTAGTTTCGGAGATAAGGGGGTAATGGTCATTATTCGTCTAATCTCTTGAATAACTTAAAATCATTTATTTTAAAATTATCAAAAAAATATTATTAAAACCGTCACAGTAAGCATTTGATATGTTACACGATATTATTGAAAAAACGTTTTTTTTTAATTTTCTAGTTTTTCACCCAAAAGTGACCCCCATACTAAAAATTTAATACTTTACGTAACGCGTCCGTGTTTGGGTCACAGAAGTCCATATGTGTACCACATTTCAACATAATCGGTACAGTGGATCCGGAGAAAAATGGCTGTGACAGACGGACAGACAGACAGACACCCGAGTGATCCTATAAGGGTACCGTTTTTTGTTCGGAACCCTAAAAAGGTGACAACCGTATATCAAAGTGTATTAAAATGAAAGTCTATGACCAGTGCGTGTTGCCAGTGATAACCGAAACGTGGTCGCTTACAATTGGCCTCATCGGAAGGTTAAAAGTCACTCAAAGGGCGATGGAGAAGGCAATGCTTGGTATTTCCTTGGGATTTTGGGAAGAAATTCGGGGAAGATGATATCTGTAAGAGAATCAAGTTTACCGACATAGCCCAAAGGATCGCCAAACTAAAGTGGCAGTGGGCAGGGCACATTCGATGGGGCCTAAAAGTTCTGGAGTAGCGACCGCGTACCAGAAGACGCAACGTTGGAAGACCTCCCACTGCAGGTGGACCAATGACCTGGTAGGGTCGCGGATGCAAGACGCACAGGGCCGGTGGTTGTGGTGAACTTGGGGGAAGTCTATGTCCAGCAGTGGAAGTCTTTCGGCTGGTATGATGATGATAATGTCATCATTGTAATGAATCGTACATTTCTAAGTAATGACTGTCGGTATTCGATTGATACACGATTTTCCATTCAATGATTCCCGAAGGGACGACGCGTACGCAGTCCCCTCTACCAAAAATAAATTACGCATCCCATGTCTGCAAAGTCCCCCAGAGGTAGGGACAATATTAAAGGTCAACCTAGAAATGCGCAAGGGTCGTTCGACGGCGGAGAATCTTAACACCGCGATTCAGAAACGTGACGTCAGTGTACAGCGCCATCTAGTAATATAAATGGAACTAGTAGCGTATCTATCAGGATATACATATTATAAAACTTTGGAACGGAATTTGAAGGTAAAGCAGCGTAAAACTATTGTAAAACTCTATTTTTTTTTACTTATAGATTCTAGTCTAGTTACATAAAACTGTTGTGATTATAAACCATATTATGTTAATAACATAAATTCCTACTAATGTTACTTAATTTTATTAGTAAACGCAATGTATTGTTTTGTATACTTCATGAAATACCACATATCCTGCCCGGTATGACTTCAGCCAATCACAGTGCAGCATCTTAATTCTATACAAAGTTGAAAGCGTTGCCTCACACTTCCGCCCGATTCACTCCTTTGTCAGAACTTACTCGAACTATATGGAACCTAAACAATGGTATGTACCAACCATTCCTAAAATGAGCACGGCGTCCAAGGAATTGTAGGTCTTCCAAATTATTAATATAGATTTGTGATCAGCTGCCTATTTGTGTTTATTATCTCAAACAAACATATATTTTTATTTATTTTTTCATTTACAATTTAATTATTTTTAATTTAATAATAATTCATATAATTAGTTAATAAGTCCTCGTTTCACTTTTTTTTTGTATTCCCTGTTTAATTTTGTTTAATTTTTGCAATTTTGTTTTTGACATTCGTATCTTTGACATCTGTATTTTGTGACATCTTTTTATCTGTTATTAATCGAGTATACAATCCAAATGTATTGATTATTCTATTTCCTTTTTTTAATTATTTTTTTTTTGTAATTTTTATAAAAATCATGTAGATATGTACCTATATTTTTACTAATTATTTTATAATGGAATGATTTAATTTAATTATTCATGCAAATTCTGTAAATTAATTATAAATTGTAAATTTTTAATTGAGAATGCTGTGCAGACCTATAAGTGATATATTTACACAGAATTGAAGATTTGTGATTGCCAGTTATTGTTATACTTAATTGTAAATATGTCGTTGGTGTGCCTTACTTAATAAATAAATAAATAAATTATTATTCTGGATATAAGGTGAGGGAATACGGGGAATATCCAAGGGTAGGCAGCTGACATATTGTTGTGAAGATGGGCCTGTTTCTCGAAGACTGGGCGGCGTTAAAATCTTTAGAAAGTTTAACAAGACGATGTGTTAAGTTAATCTAAATTTCTTAAAGTATTCGGATGTTAATAGCGACGAATGCTCCCTGTCATTCATTCGTTTGCGATTTTTTCTATCTACTAAATCACTGTCATATGTACGTACGTATGACAGGGAGTAAGCAGAAAAAAAAATATTTGCTCCAGGTACATATACAAGTTGAGAAAATCTACACTAATATTATAAAGAGGAAAGATTTGTTTGTTTAAAATGAATAGGCTCCGAAACTACTGGACTGATTTGAAAAATTCTTTCAGCAATGGATAGCTACATTATCAGGGAGTAACACGGGCTATATTTTATCCCCGTACTCCTACGGGAACGGGAACTACTCGGGTGAAACCGCGTGACGTCCACTAGTATTCTATACATCCGCGGTAAACGGCCATCCCTTAGTATAATGAACACTAGCTTCTGCCAGCGGCATCGCCCGCGTGATCCCTAGGGAACATAGTCCCGGGATAAAAAGAAGCCTATGTTTTATTCCAGATTACAATCTACCTCTGTGCCAAATAACATGAAGATCCTTTCAGGCGTTCTGACGTAAAAGTGTAACAAACAAACATCCATCCATCCTCACAAACTTTCACATTATAATATTAGTAGGATTCTATATTACTGATGTTTTTCAAACAAAATATTAATATTAATTATTAATATTAATTTTAATGTACTTTGTTTGTGTGTGTGTACTGTATTTATTCTGTTTTGTCCAATATCTTTGACATTTTTAATTTAATTTAATCCAATCTATTTTCAGTCAGACATTGTTATTTATACTATTTAATGTGATCATATTTTACGTTGCACTCTTATACTATTAACCTTTTAAAATCTTTAGTTTACACCTTTCCTGCAATAGTGTTAGTAATGTTGTGGGTGTCTGTAAGTGTTGCAGCACTAGAATACTTTATTTTTTGTAATGATTATTAGCTCTTAGTACGCTGTATGCAATGTTGACGATCCTAATGACTAAATAAATAAATAAAAAAAAGTGCAATATTATAATGCACTTAATATACACAATTACACATAATTACGTGCATTCGCATATCGACGCCTTAGAGTGAAAACCTCGTAAGTATAAAAGAAGCAACTTTTCAGGAGGAAGAAAAAACTGCGTGCTGTAAAATTTTTGTACGGCGTCTTTTTATTAATTAATATAGAAATTTAACCCGCTTTTATATCCAAAACTGTTTGATACTATAAGATTGTCCGAAATGCATGAAACAACACGTTCGTTGCAAAGTCATCATCATATCAGCGGAAAGACGTCCACTGCTGGACATAGGCCTCCCCCAAGCGTCGCCACAACGACCGGTCCTGTGCGTCTCGCATCCATCGGCTACCCGCGACCTTCACCAGGTCATCGGTCCACCTTGTGGGAGGCCTTCCAACGTTACGTCTTCCGGTACGCGGTCGCCACTCCAGAACTTTGTGGTCCCATCGACCATCTGTTCTGCGAGCAATATGCCAAATGTTGCAAAGTATTCACGCCAAATTGACAGATGCAAGTATTAACGAGTTTCTCATTTACTGTCATAGATGGCGCTACGAGTCTCGAATGGACAAAGTAGGCTGATCAGGATGTGCATTGCGAGGTTTACTTCCTAGAAACGCAATAGTTATACGTAACTAGCTTTTGCCCGCATCTTCGTACGCGCATATCCCGTTTTTTCCCGTATCCCGTTTGTTCCCGTTAAAAACTATCCTATCTTTTAAGTTGGATCAAATAACAGATAGTTACAAAGTTTCATCAAAATCGGTTCGGTAGTTTAGGAGTCCATCGCGGACAAACAGCGTGACACGTGATTTATATTAAGAGTCTCACTCTAAGGCGACGATATATCGAGTGTGTTTGCCATCTGCTTGTTTTGCACAAGCTGTGACGTTCTTGTCATAAAATGGCAAACAGGCCTCAATTTCACATTTACAGTATACATTCTTCAAGGGGGATTAATTCAGGAAACACCTACTTAAGACAACGATAGTAAATGCTCGTCATAAACAACAAACAATAAAGTTCCTAGATGTGCTAGGGGTGCTACTGTCCTGCTAGGGTTGCGAAACTTGTTCGAAAGAGTCACTGCGGCCCTGGAATGCAAAGGGCATTAGGAGGAACACGGATGGGTTTTTCGTCAGTAAGAGTCTGACACTCCCTTCTGTTCCACCCAGAGTGGGAAGGGTCATTTGATGGTTTCCTATCCTTAAAAAAGTGGTGCTACTGTACCAGTCATCATCAGAATCAGGACCCAAAGAAGATGTTTCAGTATTACTTCAGGTTAATGTTATAGAGTAAAATCTCAACACACTAAGCTTGGTAAAGGGATCAAAAACATACAATAGAAAACACTTATTCAACACAGATACAAAACGAAAGCAACAAACACAAATTAAAAGAAATAATCACACAATGATACAATCGCGGTGAGCGTTGCAGTACCGATTGCAAGTAAGTACGTAGCTAGTCCGTATGTTGTAGACATTTCAAAAATACTATCGCTACCAGCAGATCCCAACATAAATTCAGTCATGTTTCAAGCCGGCGAATCCAATAAGTATCATTTAAGGCTTGTATACATGCCAATGACCTTGTGCATACAAACGGAGCTAACTACTCCTCTACGCGCCACTCCGCTACCCACATTTTTAATTTATTATAAAAAAATAACACATATTTTAAAAAAGTAACAAAACCAAATTATATTCGTTTGTATTGCAAAGCAGTAGATTTTTTTTAAGACTTTTGTTAAAAAATGAAGGAGTAAAATGGTTTCATCTCGACGATTTGGAGGTGATTTGGTGATTTTTTTTCTTATTATGTGATACTGATACACAAATTGTGACTAAACCAAATTACGTACCATATCATGTAGATTACTACCTATTTTTGCAGAAGTAATTTCTCAGTAAATGCCGACATAAAGTTGCTTCATCTGCACGCTGTTTTTAATAATTTCTCGAGAGAGCAGCCTTAATTCAGAAAGAGATCTTTAAAAATCACAAACTCATAAATTCCTTATCAAGATATGCAAACTGCAAAGGTCGATGCGTAACCCAAACAAATGTTGCATAAAACAAAAAAGAAATCGTCAACAGATCTTTCGTTCAATCGATTTGAATCAACTCATTACCGATACTCGACAGGGTTATAAAGGCGCAGACCCACCGCGGCGCAAACTGTGCACGGGCACGCGGCGCATTAGCTGCGTGGTTGTTTGAAAACGTGGGTCTACGTCTCCACTGCAGTACACACTACACTCGCCGCCGTTTCACAAGGCGCTGCGTTACAGTTGTACATATTCGTGGGTTAATATTCGTGTATGCATGCACAGCATGCATGGTGTTAACAGTGTTGAGCTATGTGAGCGCCTTATCCGAGCAAAAAAATAAACCAAATCACCTCCAAATCGTTGAGATGAAACCATTTTACTCCTTAATTTTTTTTTATCTAAAGGGTATAACAAATATATTTACTGCTTTGCAATGCAAAAGAAAATAATTTGGTTTTGTTACTTTTTAAAATCATGTATTATTTTTATTATAAAAAATAAAATGCGAGTAGCGGAGTGGCGCGTAGAGGGGTAGTTAGCTCCGTTTGTATGCACAAGGTCATTGGCATGAATACAAGCCTTCAGCCGCAAGCTATTACCAAGAAAAAAGGCCACGCCAGAACAGAACCACACCCTTTCTTAAACTACATTTAAAAAAAGAACTGTCAACCCTACTATTCAATCAATCGACTCGAATCAAACCATTACCGATTCCGTCCTAAAGGTTTCAATATACAACTCCTGGTTTAATGACAGCCGACCATTGTGCTGTCCATGTCAATCTAGATCGTCGTAATACTAGGGAATTAGTGTCTTTGACTTGAGGGCATCGCGATTGTAGCGACATCTATTAGTGAGTCGGGTATAAATCAGTTTTGTGTGTTAGTAGTTATAGTTTGGAATACGAGATGGCGTTACTTGTTTTATGTGGTGACTTGATACGGATTTTCGTTATATTCACCAATCAGTTTTGTAGCTATGAGGAACTAGTCTTTGGTAAAGCGTTAAGCCGTTTGTCCCGGCTGTCATTTAGATCTTTGACAGTCTTTACGGATTGTCAGAAGCTAGAAAATATGACACCAGTCTTGTCAAGAATTACCGTGTTCCCTAATAGGGAATATGAATGCGATTTTATTATTTGCAAAATTAAATTATTTAAAAAAAAAATATCTTAAACACCTTCATCAGCCCTGAAGTGATAAAGCTTCAAAGATTAGAAAGAGAAGTCCGATATGAACTTTGACGTCAAACTCTATGACGCTTATAATACAGCTACCATAGAAAACAGCTTTTTCACGAGAGGGACAGATATATTTGTTTAAAATAATTATATCTCGTGTGTTTTTCTAGCAATTTTGATTCTATTTTCACTGTTAGTTTTATATTTTTAGATAAACTTTATAGATACTTAATAAATATTTTTTTCATGCATATTCCCGATTACTGGGCTGTGGAGCCACGTAAAATACTGGTATTCAGCTGAACTCGGTTTGATTAGAAGCCGACCCAAATATAGTTGATAAAAGACTAGGCAGACGATGAGGTACTAGTATGTGGTTTAGTTGTCATTTATATTGATTGCCTGATTGGTCTTTGGGTTCAAATACTTGAATGTTATCTTAATCTAACTTAAACTGGACCTACCTACAATCAATCAATCAATTTATTATTTCAGACAAATAGTCCATTTGTTAGTCACAAAAATATCTTACAAACTATGTTATTAGACACATTACAAAAGAGTGGTAGGTATAGTCATGAAACCTTTCGCTCGAGTTCAGCCTAGATTGCATCGCTATCCGACTGGAACTCGAACGAAAGCCTTCATGACGGCCGAGTCATATTTCCCAGCAATTACTTGAAGGATACTGTTAGTGCTGTACCGCTCTCTGCTCAGTAGGGAGGCGGTGCGCTTGCGCATTATGGCATGGAAGCCGTTAACCCGAGCCTCCGCTAACATACCCGAAGCGCTACAAAAGCGGGGCAGCCCTAACAGCATCCTGAATCCATTATTATACTGGACGCGCAAGGCATTGATCGACCTTTGAGTATAGCTGACACACAGGCTACTCGTGTAAAAGGTTTGGCAGTAGGCTTTAAAAAGCGTAACCTTTACTTGTTGTACTAGAACTTCTGAGATGAATAATTCCCGGTTTCTGAGGTACTTTATCAGTCGTTTATCTGTCCGTTAACGACTACCTAACCAATGGCGTCATGACAAGTAACGTTAAGAGGAGACGTGGGCGGAGAGACTGTATGTAAAAAGTCATAATTCGAGGTTTGGCTCTCGCCTGTTTCCTCCTCCAATATTGGATTTAAAAGATACTTCATTAACTGAATAAGGAGGATATACACAGTGTCCCTATGTTTTCTTTTTGGATGATATATTAACCGTGTATACGGTTAATATATCATGCGGTGGGTTCTAGTGCGTATGCACTAGTGTACAAATTTGGCAACTATTAAAGAAAAAAACAAAACATAAGGACACAGTATACATCCTTCTTATTCAGTTTGTGAAATATCTTTTAAATCGATCCAATATTGGAAGAGGAAACAGGCGGGAGCCAAACCTCGAATTATGACTTTTTACATACAAAGTCTACACTCGAAGTTGTAGACGAGTACGTCTACCTAGGACAAACGGTCCAGCTAGGTAGGGCCAACTTCGAGAAAGAGGTCAACCGAATCCGACTCGGCTGGGCAGCGTTCGGGAAGCTGTGCTGTATCTTCTCGTCCCACATACCACAGTGTCTCAAGACGAAAGTCTATGATCAGTGCGTGTTGCCAGTGATGGCATACGGAACTGAAACGTGGTCGCTTACAATGGGCCTCACCAGAAGGCTCAAAGTCACTCAAAGGGCAATGGAGAGGGCAATGCTTGGAGTTTCCTTGCGTGATCGAATCAGGAATGATGATATCCGCAAGAGAACCAAGGTTACCGACATAGCCCGAAGGATCGTCAAACTAAAGTGGCAGTGGGCAGGGCACATTGCTCGCAGAACAGATGGTCGATGGGGCCGAAAAGTTCTGGAGTGGCGACCGCGTACCGGAAGACGTAACGTTGGAAGGCCTCCCACAAGGTGGACCGATGACCTGGTGAAGGTCGCGGGTAGCCGATGGATGGGAGACGCACAGGACCGGTCGTTGTGGCGAAGTTTGGGGGAGGCCTATGTCCAGCAGTGGACGTCTTTCGGCTGATATGATGATGACATACAATGTCTATCCGCGTGCACTTCCTCTTAACGGACACACAAACCACCAATGAAGTACTTCAAAAATCGGTTATAAGTAGGTAACTCATAAGGACTACCCTATCTTATTAAATTTTACTTCTCAAAAATTAAGGATACTTGATAATACCTACTCTTGGTAAGAATTAATACGAAGTTAAGATTGAACCGTCTTACAGACAGCTTTTACAATAGAAATCTCGGAGATGAGATTAAACCGATCTTTTAATTCGGAACTGAAACCTATTGTTCTTGTTTAACCACTTTAATTAAGCTACACTTACTTTACTCAAGATACTTTACTTGTTTTAGTTTCAAAAGAAAGGAAACAAAGCAAAGGGAATAAAAGAAATCGGATCAGCATACTGGGAACGGAACATTGTTGTTTGGAGTCTGTTTTCGTAGTGCTGCGCCGAATTGTAAATGAAGTTTCGGCTTTCGGCTTTTATTTTGTCCGTGGAAACGCCGAAACCTAATTAGAAGCGAGCTTGCATTCTAACTGAATTAAAACCGTTTTAAAAATAAGCTAATATAAATAAATTGTTCACTTGACGTAAACCGTATACTTTTTATTGATCATTGTAGGGTCTAGTGACTTTATATTAAATTCGTAATTACTTTTATTTATTTTATCCAAGAATTGAATAAGAGTAGATAATATTCGATTTGAAACATTCGATATCCTAATGAAACGTTTTTGGTTGAATTACACCCGGATTCTGTACAAAAAATATCCACGCGTCACGAATCAGGGCGTCTTCAAATTTGTCGCAAAGTGTCGCGCGGCAGCATCGCGGCTGCAGCGCTGCTTTGTCTATCCAAGTCAAATGTTGCGATTAGCTATTGAAACTAATTCAATTAATCATAGTAGCTACTACGCGCGTTTCACAATATAATTATTAACGCATTTTAGTATTCTTTGTTTGTTTCAGTCCCATTCTAAACCAACAAGTTCAACTGAATCGATACCTTTTTTAATCCTAATATATAAAATTCTTTCGTTACTGAGTGAGTGAGTGAGTGAGTGACTGATAGACAACGCACAACCGAAACGTCTGGTCGTAGAGAGCGGTCGTGTTAAAAAACAAAGAAACAAAACCACAAACACGGACTTCCGAAATTAAGGTTATTTTATAGTTTGCTTGGAAGTCGGTTATATTTTTTTGTAAAAAGCTTTTTAATTGTTCACTTTTAAGTGGTGATACTTGGACGACATATTCGTCTACGCAGAAATTGAAATAAGCAAAAATTCTCATAAAACTAAAACTACCGAACCAAACTGAATCAAATTTTTGCAGTTTACTTTGGACATTGGCAGAATAGTCGACATCTGCTTTTCTTGCCAATTACAAATATACAAAATAACTAAATTTTTCACTGCGATTTCAGTCAAGAAACTGGACCTTAGTAACATGTGCTATCGTCACATAAGTATTCAGCCCCAAATTAGAAGAGAAGAAATGTCAACTTCCCGCCATGAATTTCATAAGACCAAAGTTTCGTCTTGCGCTCAAGTTTCGGCCGAACTAATTTGGGTAGCAGCACTAGTTCGTATTTATCGTTCGCATAGCCATCTGGCGTGTAATGCGATGCAATGCAAACAGTCTCGCTTGGTGAAGTTTGCTGGACTAATGTTGCGATAAGCTTATCATGTAAATGTCCTGGGCATTGGTTGCTGAGTACGGTTGGTAACCTCGATCCAGGGTATGGTTTTAGTAGGTTTATTAAAAACCCAAATTTATTATGAAGAAATTAATGGGTCAAACGGTTTTTGACAAAGTGCAGCCGTATTATGGCCAGTTCCTTCCTTCGGGAGTGTACAAAAGCACTAAGAGAGGATTTCCCGAAATTCCTACGGGATCGGGAAAAACGGGATCATGAAGTCATGGGCAAAAGCTTAGTGCCTCATATTTTAGCATCTCGACAGTCGCCATCTCTGGTAGAATGGCACTCTGTCTAGAGCCTCATGTACTGAGGCTCTACACAGAGTTTGCTTCAATTCTACGCTAGGCTAGCTCAGGGACAATGTCATCATCTATGTTTTGTCGACTGCAGTAGGTATGTACCCAAAGCATTTGCAAAGACTGTGTTGATTGATTCCCATGCACATTTTACTTGACTGGTAACATCTTCCTTAATAATCAAAGTTTGTTTTTACATCTTGAATGGTGTGGTCTCTCACTCTCTGCTTTGGCAAAATATTTGGCAAAAGCACTCATTATTATCGTTCAAAGATAAACCTCTATTGAAATATTCTACTCACAGTTTCTCTAACAGTCTTCAGCCTGGTGCCTCCCTTCCACCAGGAGATGGTCGGCTTGGGCCTGGCTCCAACAGCTTGGCAGACCAGCTCGGTGCTCTGTCCCGCCACTAGTGGTCGCTTGCCGCCTTGGAGACGCACCCACAGCGGTCGTACTGTGGACAAAAGTAAGATTAGGATTTCAATATTCAATTTAAACACTAAATTAAAAGGGCTTATTAGTTCTGGAGTGGCGACTGCGTACCGGAAGACGAAACATTGGAAGGCCTCCCACAAGGTGGACTGATGACCAGGTGAGGGTCGCGGGTAGCCGATGGATGCGAGACGCACAGGACCGGTCGTTGTGGCGACGCTTGGGGGAGGCCTATGTCCAGCAGTGGACGTCTTTCGGCTGATATGTTGATGATGATGACATACAAAGTCTGCACTTCCTCTTAACGGACACACAAACCACCAATGAAGTACTTCAAAAATCGTTTATACGTACAGGACCGGTTGTTGTGGCGACACTTAGGGGGGGGGGGGGGGCTTATGTCCAGCAGTGTACGTCTCTCGGCTGATATGATGATAATGATTAGTTCTTATAAATGCTACGGGGCATAGTGTTGTCCCATAAGTTGTTAGTTGCCGTGTTGATTGTCCCGCTGTAGGACAAATGGCTCTTCTCATACATCAATCAATCAATATATATAATACTAGTTGACCCGCGTAACTTCGTCTGCTCCGCTCCTGCTGCTCTTAGCGTGATGATATAGCCTATAGCCTTCCTCGATAAATGGGCTATCTAACACTGAAAAAAATTTTCAAATCGGACCAGTAGTTCCTGAGATTAGCGCGTTCAAGCAAAAAAACTCTTTAGCTTTATATATGAGTATAAATATAGATTCTTCAGTTACTGACTGATTGAGTGACTGACAGACAACACTACTGGTCGTAGGAAGCTGAAATTTGGAACATAGCTTCCCTACACTCCGTAGGGGAGCACTAAGAGAGGATTTCCAAAAATTCTTTCGGGAACGGGAAACAACGGGATATCAGCGTACGAACTCGTGGGCAAAATTTAGTACAATCTATAACGCTTGCTCAAAATGCACGTTGGCAATTACAAAAACTCCAAGACATTTTTTACACGATGTTTTCTTTCAAGAAAGACGTATACAACTAATTGATATAATCTTTAGAATTTAGCACAAATTTTGCAGACTGTAATGTAGCGGCATCGATCAAAACTAACGTAGCGAAATCTATACCGCCAGCAAAGAACTACGTCAAATAAATCCTGCATCGCGGTATCAGAGATTTGAACATAATTATACAACAGCCCAAAATATCAACCATCGGGCAGTTGCCCACCGGACACAACAGTCGTCTAGTCGGAGGATCCTCCCTTTTCAATGGACGTTTGTGGGTCTTTACACCCTGTTCCGCATACCGACAAAAAAGCAAATGCAAAGACTCATGAAAACACATGCGCACAGCAAAGGAGTGGAACTCTCTGCCTGCGTCTGTGTTTCCAAACGCTTACAACCCTAATCTCTTCAAAGTTAGAGTGCACAGGCTCCTTCTGGGTAAGCTCACTCCATCGTAGTCTTTCTCTGTCATCTCTGACTTAGACTAGAGTCAAGAGCAAACCCATCACAAGTAAAAAAAACTAGCCAAGTGCGAGTCGGACTCGCGTAGTTTCGGAGAGAATGGTCATTTTTCGTCTAATTTCTTGAATAACTTCAAAACCATTGATTTTAAAATTATGAAAAAAATATAATTAAAACCTCTACAGTAAGCCCTTTCATTTGATATGTCACACGATATTGTTCAAAAAACTTTTTTTTTATTTTCTAGTTTGACCCCCAAAAGTGACCCCCATACTAAAAAAAATATGATTTACGTAACGCGTCCGTGTTTGAGTCATAGAAGTCCATATGTGTACCAAATCTCAACAGAATCGGTCCAGTGGATCCGGAATAAACTGGCTGTGACAGACAGACAGACAGACACCCGAGTGATCCTATAAGGGTTCCTTTTTTTTCGGAACCCTAAAAATACCAAGATTTTAAAAAAACAGAATCGATCGTAGAAATAAAATTAGTTGACCTATATTGCATGTTTCACCGACTACTATAAACCGCCACACTGGTACCAAACACATTTATTTCACTGACGCTAAAAAAGGAAAGGAAACCGCCAAAATGTCATAAAGCAACAACAAAAGTAACCAATTCACGTAGTAATCAACCCTTATAAAACAACTCATTAACTATCATTATCACTTCCCACCTCAGAAACCATTGATTAATAACACCCCAAATAAGGCAAGATTACTTCATGACAGCAAAATTGAATTTTAATGCCATTTTTCAATTATTCAATTAAAATTGATTCCATTATTCCGTTCCTCGGAATTGAATTTACTTATGCATATCAAATATCAATCAATCAAGTTGGAATTAAGGATTGAATAGGGGAGACAGACCAGGTGGTGAACATATGGTCTCATTGAGGTAGCTAGCAATTTGTTTTAACTATGTTCTTCTGTAATAGGGTGGATTCCTAATCTTTTTTTTTATCGATGGGAAATCATCAAATGACTCCTCCCGCTCTGGCCGGAGCAGAAGGGAGTGTCAGACTCTTACTGACTAAAACCCATCCGTGTTCCTCCTAGTGCCCTTTGCGTTCCAGGCTCGCGGTGACTCTTTCGAACAAATTCCGCGACCCTGGCAGGCACTGGCCCTAGAGGACCCCTTCTTCTATGCTGACATCTCTTTGAGGATTCCTAATCTACATTTTTTTTTTGAGGTCGTATTCTGGGTGGAGCGGAAGAGAGTGTTACTCTTACTGACTAAAACCCATCCGTGTTCCTTCTGCCCTTTGTGTTCCAGGGCCGCGGTGACTCTTTCGAACAAATTGCGCAACAATATACATTTATTTTGTCCGCCATTTAGGTTACCAAAAAAATAGGACACGGATTTTTCTTTTATCACGTAAACAAAAAATGAAGACGGTATCATGCGTTGAAACGCGTAACGTCTCGTGTGCGTCAAAACATAACTCTCTTTTTGGCGCTGTCGGGTAAAAAATCTAAACTTAGGGTTCCGAACATCCGTATAAAACGGAACCCTTATAGAATCACTCGCGTGTCGGTCTGTCTGTCTGTCTGTCCGTCTGTCACAGCCAGTTTTCTCCGGATCTACTGGACCGAATACATATGGACTTCTTTAACCCAAATACGGACGCGTTACGTAAATAAATAAATTTTTAGTGTGGGGGTCACTTTTGAGGGTCAAACTAGAAAATAAAAAATAAAGTTTTTCAAACTGTATCGTGTGACATATCAAAATTTTGAAAAAAAAGTGCAGATAATATTTCTATACCTAAAGATTACAGGAAAACCTAAAAGAAGTCTGTCGTGTTAAAATAACATGTTAAAAAAATGGAATTGGTTCGGAACCCTTGGCACGCTAGTCCGACTCGCACTTGGCCAGTTTTTTTAAGGGTACTTACAAGTTCGTAGCGATCATGCAAGCAGCAGCAGGCAAGAAATCAGTGTCGCCGTGCAGCACTGATTTCTTTGTATTTCTATGAAATAGCGGCAGGCGACATCTCGCTTGCTACGAAAGGTATTTCATAGAAATACATAGACCAGCAGTGACACGACGACAGTCGCCTGCTGCTGCTGCCTGCAGTCGGCTACGAACTTGTACCTTTACCTAAAGTGATAGAGACTTTTGGGTACCATCACCGCTTCTACTTCTTCCTATCGTGTGAGCAGTAAGGTCTAACGACCCTACACACCCTAGTGTCAGAGTTTCTAAGCCGCCTCAAAGGCCTCTGACATGGTTTATTTGACGACCGTCATTTGGCGGCCGGGACCACCGGCTAATACGTGCCTTCCGAAGTGCGGAATCATCTTTTTATCAGAGAACCAGGTGATTCAAGTTGACAATGTCCTAACCAAACTGGAAAACAACTTTACAAAGTATGCTTACCGTGGGAATCGAACCCACGACCACCGGGTCACCGCTGATATAATGTCACTTTGACTAGAGCTTCTGTTCGTAGAACTTACTTATTAAGGTTTTCTATAAAGGCATAAATAGTTTGAGTTATTTAGAGATATCTGCGTACATGGAGTTAATGTTAATCCTAGGCTGTAATAGGAACATGATAAAATTTTTGAATATATATTTATTTGACTGAATATCAGTAGGGATTTTTTTAATGACCCACTTCCTTGGTCTTTAATTTTTATTTTAACCAAAAAAAAGTTTGAATTATTTTATTACAGACTAGCTGACCCGCGCGGCTTCGCTCCCGTCAACTGGCTACTCTACCTACCGACCCTAACCTAGCTAGCCTACCTACCTACTCATTCTTTCTTTATTTTTTTTGTATTTTAATTCTTATTATGCTATTCCGGACGAAGACTAATCCAAAAACACAAAAACTATGAAAATGGGTCCAGCCGTTCTCGAGTTAGTAAGAAAAGTGTTCGAACAAACCCGACTTTGTTTTATATATTAAGAAGATTAAGATTTTTGCTATATTGTGAAAGATTCGACCTTTTTCTAGAAGACATTTTTATATTTTCGAGATAGAAATAAAACGAATAAACTGAAGGAAGACGGACAGCGGTGGCTTATTAATAAATAGGGTTCCGTTAGCAACCTTGGTACGGAACCCTAAAAATCGACTTGGTTCGCACGAATCAAAATCGTACGTGAAGGCTTAAATAATAGGGTCCCATTAGCAACTTTGGCACGGAACCCTATAATTTGCCTTGGCTTGCAAATCGAACCGTCTGATACTTAGCACGAATTAAAAACTTAGTTGCGGGCAACCTGGGAGTCTTTAAGACAAAAGTGAATAGGTTGCTTCTAGGCAAACGTGCTCCATCTTCGACCGCATCGTCGCATACCATCAGGTGAGATAGTGGTCAACCGTATGCCTATCTACAGTAAAAATAAATATATATATTCTACTCCGTATCACCTAACCACTGAGAACTAATGATAACACGATTTGACAGTTACTGTGAAATCGTGTTGTCATTCATTCTTAGTTCTGGTTCGGGACTAATCGTAAGTCTGTAGGTGATGCGGAGTAGAATACGTCCACAACTAAGCCCGAAACTACGGACTTTGGACTTAGAGAGTAGCCCCCTAAAATCGATCGCTTCCGTCACCGTGACCACCTTTGGTACGGTACCTTATTATTATTAGCCTTGTTTCGCAAATCGAACCGTTCGTTGCTTCGCTCTAAACGGAATCAATCGCGGAGGCTTAGCAGTAGGGTCCCATCAGCACAGCACCTTTGGTACGGAACCCTACAGGCCTGGGGGGCTCCTCTCTAACGAAATCCGTAGTTTCGGGCTTAGTTGCGGGCGGGCATTTTCTACTCCGTATCACCTAACCTCTGAGAACTAATGATAACACGATTTGACATTTACTGTGAAATCGTGTTGTCATTCATTCTCAGTTCGGGTCCGGGACTAATCGTAAGTCTGTAGGTGATACGGAGTAGAATACGCCCGCAACTAAGCCCGAAACTACGGATTTCGTTAGAGAGTAGCCCCCCTGATCCGCAAGTCGAACCGTCCAGTACTTCGCAAAACTAAATCAGTTTAAGACTCAACGATAAATGCACTTTAAACGAAATCAACACAACTCAGAGATTTAAGCAATTTTGGTCCCCTATCAGTTTAAGACCTTTCAGAGACCAAACCGAAATTCCCACGAACTACGACTGTGTTTAAAAATCGTGTGAGGTCATTCTCCAGTGGAAAACCTTAACACCACAATTCAGAAAAACGCGTCATCAGTGCAACGTCATCTATCGACCATGTAAACTGACAAAATATTTGGCAGCAGAAGACGTTACATAAGAACGTATATAACGATAAATCGCGATAAGGTATTAAAATGTTTACTTTTATTTTGCTACGTCTACGTATTAAAAGTTTCACGAATAACTCAATCAATGTGTTTTGGTGTAACATTCAAGCTTTCATGCATTTTTTGGTTCCTCAATAGATGGCGCTCTGACTGATCAGTATACATTAGGAAGATTCTTACTAAACTAAAAATTCAATATATTTTGATTTTGTGGACCGATTGTAACGATAAAATATAACGAAAAGGTATAAAAATGATCACTTTTATTTTGCCACGTATTAAAAGTTTCACAAATAACTCAACAATTTTGAATGCTTTCGTGCATTTTATTTTTCACAATAGATGGCGCTCTGACTCATCAGAATACATTAGGAAGTTTCTTCCTAAACTTAAAAATTCAATATCTTTTGATTTTGTGGGTCGATTTTGATGAAATAAACGCTAAATGTTACTCGGGTTATCACTTAATATTTTTAATTACTTAGATTTGCAATCCAATCTGTGGTTTATGCGTGATGCTCCCACAAACGCACAGACAAACAGATAAACAGACAAAAATTTCAAAAATTGCATTTTTGTGTTTTGTACCTTTTTCCTGAGTTTTCTGTGTAATTTTAATGCAAAAATATTCTATGTACAGACACGGTTAGTCTACGATTTTATTATATGTATAGAAGATTAGTAAGGAGTTTCACTAATCTTCTATAGTAAAATTCATACTTTTTTTAGTAAGTACCAACGTACAAAAAAGTAATTTACGTAAGCAGTAAATTAATAAAAAAATATCTAAGTCCAACTTTTTGTGGCAGACTGTTTAATAAATTCATTGTGGGCAACAACAATAGCCCACTTGTGGGGAAACAAAGGGCTAACTTAACTACAATTCTAAAGAATCCGATCCCTTTTTTTATTTAGACCACTTAAGACAATTAAGCCGAGTTTTTTGTTGGTCTAACCCTTTTTAGGGCACCGCAAGGTTGTGTCATAAAACCTTTTTGTAATGTGGGTACCAAAAAGCAGCGTTTATACAGGGTTATTTTCGAATGACCAGAAATACAATTCCAAAACTAGCGAGTACAGCATATATGTACTGTACAGCTGATTTTTATTGGGTGTGTATTTTTACATGAATCGTTTCTTCGATTGATGACCTATTTTCTGTAAGTTAGGGATTTAACGGTTTTCTTTTTTGTTAAGCAAAGGGATTCTGTTAATTAATTTCTCATCATTTACTTCTGATTTGTACAACAATTGTACCCGATACAACAAATGAATTAAGTATTATAGATAGCTCAGTGTTGCGGCCTACATGAAGACCCATAAAACTAGCAATGAACTGGGTTTTTTTTAATCAAAACTGAATAGGTTATTATTAGGTAAACGTGGTATCGTAAACAACTCAAGGACCGTAAGCCCCAATTGGGGCCAAATGGTATGTCTTACTATTGTTCTTTATTTTCGGACGCTGACGCGAGTCTATCAATAATAAAGAAAAAAAACAATTGGTGAAAGAGCGGAGAACGACTATCTTTCCGTGAGAAGTTGCTCATATTACACTGGTCAACAAAAAAACACTTTTTGTGTGTAACAAGAATGTTTTTAAATAATTATGTTAAGAACATGTTTTAAAATCATAGAACTGAAAGACACATACAGTTTTCCTGTAATATGATTTTGAAGTGGAGCTTTGAGGCGAAAACTGAAGTTTTCAGGTGGTTCTAGTACAGGCACATTATCAAGTTAAAGGACTGACTGTGCAGCAGATGGTACGTCAGACTACTCAACTATCCCTTTGTATTCAAAAATCCCAAAAGAAAGCTCACATTTTTATTGATTTTTTTTTACTGATCGTGCAGAATTTCTCTTTTGAGTTTTAAAATAATTTCACCATAAATGTAAAGAAACTTGTCACAATCTTTTGGTCACTTCTTACACATTTAAAAAGAATAAAATAACTCAGTAAACTGAAAAAAAACCAGCTATTTTATCGAAAAACAAAAAATCTTAATTTACAAGCTAAAGGGAAAATGAATTACCCTGATAGTAGTTGTAACACAAAAACTAGACCTAATCAAAGCAAAATAAATATGGTTTCGTGACAAGGGTAGGTAGGTAATTCAAAATTAGTAAGCACATTTCTTGTGGCAAAATCTTGTTGACCAGTGTTATTAGTTAGTATTTATAACTACGATTAACTTGTTTCAAACTCAAAAACCACACCTCCCTCATTCCAATAACGAATCTGCCAAAGGAGTGACAAACCTGAAAAAACAAGATTAAAATGTATGAAGTTCCATACAAAAGGCGTATCCGATATAAATGCATCAATTACGCAACGCCTGTGAAGGATTAAGCAATTTTGCATGCAGTAAATAAAATTGATAACTTTTTAAGCTACGGATCCCACCGTACAAAAATAAAATCAATTAAAACTGTGACTTGCTGCAAGATAAATTGAACTTTGAGACACACAGTTTAAAGTTGAATTTCGTTTGTGATTAAATCTGATATGCTATTACAAAAAATTCGACATTTATATCAGATTTGAACTTTATAATATTAATGTAGGGTTTAAAATCCAATACACGTTCATAAATAAATGCAGATGCAAAAAATCGAAATTATAGTGTGAGAATATTTCGAAGTGAGTGCGAAATTTTGAGGTTATTGATTTTAAGTACCGTGATACGATTAAATTCAATTTCCTAAGGTGTTTTTATTAAGTGAACAAACCGTTGTTTCTTTTGTTTTATTATAGTTTTTGTTTGAAGTTGTGAATAAGTGTTTGAGAATGCTGATTAAAATCTCGAGTGGTATATTTAAAAGGTCCGTTTCCAGCTGTGAACTTTAAAAAGGAAGTTGGTCAGTGGCGTGCGGTAGGTGCAAGTCAGAATATACCAGTATAGGTAATAACTGGTTAAAAAGAAAAAAACACCATATAACTCATCACTATCGCGCCGACCCACTGCACCGTGCTGTTTCTGTACTGAATTCTGTGCAATAGTGATATTAAATTGCTACGTGTTTATTTCTTATATCATTAATAACATCGAAACATAACATGATGAAAATAACTAAAACAGCTGAGCAAGATCAAAACTTTTTTCAACCTATAAATAGAATAGAAAACATTTATTCAGCATAGACACAAACTCACAGCAACATAGACAAAGTGAACAGAAATAATAGTAGGTACGAGTACACAGTAATTGCGCTGAGCGTGCCCATACCGAAAGGGTAGCCATCTCAGCATTTGCTGAGCGTTAGACACCCAGCGCTGGTTTTCAGTTGGCACCCCGCAGTGACACACGGACGAAGATAGACACAATAAACAGAATACTTAATCAAATATTGATAAAATAAAATTAATCGTAAATAAAGACACTAATATAAAAACTATACCTACAGTTAGAAGGGATATCTACACTAATATTATAAAGAGGAAAGATTTGTTTGTTTGTTTGTTTGAAATGAACAGGCTCCGAAACTACTGGACCGATTTCAAAAATTCTTTCAGCAATAGATAGCTACATTATCAGGGAGTAACATAGGCTATATTTTATCCCCGTACTCCCACGGGAACGGGAACTACGCGGGTGAAACCGCGTGACGTCCACTAGTTTAAAATATATGTGTAGTGTGTTTTATAAATGTGTCAAAACCGCCAACATGGCGCATCAGCCGACCAATGGCAAGCCACCGGGCCGGTTGACGTGGAGGCGGATTTTTGACGTAGGTTTTGTCTCCTTCGCCGCGGCAATTATCATTAAAACCGGAAGTAAAAGTTGTACGTACTAGTATTTTATAACGTAAATGATATAAGAGCCCAGAGCTAGAATAAAATGGTACCGTGTATAGGGACTAGGGAGTCCTGCTGGCTTGCACCTACCGCACGCCACTGGTTGAGTAGAAATAATTTACGCTGGCGAGCCTAAGAGCAGATGTACTGAATTCTGTGCAATAGTGATATTAAATTGCTACGTGTTTATTTCTTACAATTATCATTAATAACATCGGAATATAACATAACGAAAATAACTATAACAGCTGAGCAATATCAAAACTTTTTCAACCTACTAGTATTTTATAACGTAAATGATATAAGAGCCTAAAACTAGACTAAAATGACACCGTGTATCCCTATACTGCACCGTGTACTTCCTAGTCCCTACTAGGAAGTCGTGCTGGCTTGCACCTACCGCACGCCACTGGTTGGGTAGTAATAATTTACGCTGGCAAGCCTAAGAGCAGATGTACATCTGATTTTGGGGCTAAAGAGGAATTCGTCTTCATTGTATCGATGATTCAAAATTAAATATGTTTTGGCCAGAAAAAAAACCGCCGTACAGTTTACAGGTTTTCCTGTAATATGTAAGCTAAGAACTATTTCTTGTATTTTTTCAAACTGTAATCTGTAATCAAAGATGCTGATAGTGGAATGGTCATTTACGTTCCGCATCCGTCTTTGTGTCACAGAAGTTATGTGTACTAATCGGACAGTTGGACCTAGCGTTATGTGTCGTTTCGATAGAATGATAGGCTAAACTTAGTTTTGTTACCACTCACAAACGGCCTACATCCACCCTGGTGATGTACAAGTATCTAGGTACAGACGCCAGCGCATCAAGCTACTACAATCTGTCACATTTCTATAATAGATTTTCAACGTTATCACTAAAAGATTAAAATTCAGGGTTGATTGAGAATTTTTTTTTCAAAAATTTCTGGTTTCTGTACTTAGGAAAACATCCTTTATTATTTGGGCTCTGAAAATTATAATTTTTTGCTACTTTTTGCTATACACCTAAATAAAAAAACTGGTAACTAAATAAAACTAAAAATAATCGAAAATATGACGTTAATTGCTCCGCATCGCTGGCCACTGGTAATGTGCCCAAATGACTGGCAGCATTGCCACGTTGTATGGCAATGCTGATCCTTTGTCCGAGGTAAAAGCCAGCCCTTGTGTCACGCGAAGTGACAACTAAGCGTCTTGACAGATCTTTAAACAAGTTATCGGCACTCGGACCCCACGACTCGAGAGTTTGAACCCCAAACGGCTCGAAAATATAACTACCGACGAGGTTATTATATTTCCGCCGCTAGAGGTTCTCCGCAGCCGCAGCGATAAAATCAGCACAGCACGAAGAGCCAGGACGAACTTTCTCTACATAGGCAATGTAGTAAAAGCATGTTTTATTCTTATCCACATCTTAAAAAGAAGTTACTATGCAAATAAACGTACCAATAAACTGTAAGCAAACATAAAAAGATTATCATTAAAATGCAATATGGCTACACAAAGGGCGAGTTAATTCTGTGGAACAGGATCCGGCGCCATTTTCTATAATATATCACTGTTTACGTGTTCTTGAATTTGGTAGAAACATGGGGAAAATACAAGTCCCACTTTCTTAGGGGAAAAGTCTGTGAAATTTTTATTAAACATATCAAAATCCTTACTAATATTATAAATGCGAAAGTAACTCTGTCTGTCTGTCTGTCGCGCTTTTCCGCCAAAACTACTGAACCGATTTAAATGAAATTTGGTACAGAGATAGTCTAAAGCCTGAGAAAGGACATCATAGGCTACTTTTTATCCCGGGAATATGTTTCCTAGGGACCAAGTGGGCGAAGCCGCTGGCAGAAGCTAGTATTATATATTCCAGAGAATGGGCAGCAGCGTTCTCTGTAAAACGCAACACCATACACTGCGATCGCCAACCCGCCTGCCAAGCGTGGCAACCTATGTCCAGTAGTGGACGTCTACCGGCTGTTATGATGATGATGATATCAAAATAGTGGGCATTTATACACCTACTTAATTTCTAAGCGTATTTTTAGGGTTTTATACATCAAAAGAAAAAAAACGGAGCTCATATAGGATCACTTCGTCGTCTGTCCCTCCTTCTGCCTGTCTTGACAGACAGACGGGGGGACAGACGATCTTTTCTCAAGAACGCTTGCTGATATCAAAGTACAAATTACTTATCTATACTAGCACTTCTCCCGCGACTTCGTCCGCGCTGCAATTTTCTTAAGGATTCCAAAATTTTTTCTAGGCTAATTATATACTAAAAACTTCCTCGAGAACCACTCTATCCATTGGTGAAAACAGCATTAAAATCGGTGCAGTCGTTTTTGACTTTATCGTGAACAGATACACAAACGCGGCGGAGGACTTTGTTTTATAATATGTAGTGATTATAAAGAGGTAAAGTTTGTGAGGTTGTAGGGGGTAATATCTGGATCTGCTGAACCGATTTTAAAAATACTTTAACCAATAAAAAGCCACGTTATTTGTGAGTGTCATAGGCTCTATATTAACCCAAAAATACCGCTCAACGAAGTGGGCACGGGTGAGCTAGTATTTTATAAAAAGTTTAGAAAGCCATTTTCACCTAGAAATTGTAACGTATTATTTCTAAACTTTCATGAATTACAATTGAATCAATTAACAACAAAAGGCAATTTATTTCAGCACACCAAAACAACAAAAACACTCTTAAGTAACACAAGAAAAACACATCCAAAATTGCTTGTTAAACTTGCGAAAGAAAATAAACAATAAACACTTTGATCAACCGAAAGTTTTTACAAACAAGTCGGCTATTTTCCCCTTTGATCAGCCATTAGGTACATTATTAAAACAACAACGCATTTCTCTACCTTTGTACCCATCACTTAGACCTATCACAACTAACTTTAAACAGTTGTAAATTGTCTATAAAACGGCTGTCAAACGTCAAAGAATGATTAACATCTTAAAGTTGATCTGTCAAAATAATTAAAGATGGCGTCTTCCGGGGTAAAACAAGTGAAGTTACAAGTTGTCAAAGTTAGATCAAGTTGCACCATATTTTATTGGTTTACTTTGAATTACAAGTATTTTGTTTGTTTTTGCTGTCATAAGTATGCTTAGACTTACCTAATTTACCCTTTAATAGCTGGTGGCAATACATTTGCCTCCATGAGTTTTAATATTTTTGGGGAGGTACTTTTAAGTGTACTATTTTCAAGTTGGTGTGGTTGAAATGCTGTATAGGTTGTATGTGTGTGATCTGTGTGCGTTTTACTCCGATATGTATCTACTAGTTGACCCGCGCAACTTCGTCTGCTCCGCTCCTATTGGTCTTAGCGTGATGATATATAGCCTATAGCCTTCCTCGATAAATGGGCTATCTAACTCTACAAGATTTTTTCAAATCGGACCTGTAGTTCCTGAGATTAGCGCGTTCAAGCAAATAAACAAACAAATAAACTCTTCAGCTTTATATATTGGTATACTAGCTGCCCCGCGCAACTTCGTGTGCGTCACAATTTTCATTTCTGCTTCGCTCCTATTTGTCTCAGCGTGATGATATATAGCCTATAGCCTTTCTCGATAAATGGGCTATCTAACTCTGAAAGAATTTTTCAAATCGGACCAGTAGTTCCTGAGATTAGCGCGTTCAAGCAAACAAACAAACAAACTCTTCAGCTTTATATATTAGTATAGATAGATTCTGGTAAATATTTCTACACTGTGTCAAAGACCGTCTTTATCACTGTATTATACATTTTTTTCCCTTGATAAAACCAACAGATATAACTACAGTATTTTCATAGCACTCCTTGTATTCAATGAAATACGAATGACAGGGACTGTTTATAAACGAATCAATTAAAACTTTTTTCCTGAGTAAGTAAAATTCACATAGTTATGCTTTTTTCTTCATGACAGCCAAGAGGTGAGTCCGGAATTTGGTAGCGTTATTTAGGTGGGTTTCACTCAACTTTGGGAATCACTGTACAGTGATACATCCTCCATGGATGGATTGACTTCTTGAGAAAAGCCTTGATGATTTATTAAAAAAGATAGTTTATAATTTAGAATAGGTTCAAATAATGATGTGACGTTGTGATTCGTTTTTGTAGCGGACCTGGGCGCCAAGTGTGCTATTACAATTGTGTACTATTAAATACTGGATACAAAAGCGTCATTATGACTTTCCAGTGGTCAACCACTGACACTCCATTGAAAGAAATGGCATAGAATCTTGTCAAAATCAACCATTATGAAATCAATGATAGACCATTCTGACACTATTGTAATAGCAGACTTGGGGCCCTGTTAAAGCTTTCTTGGGAGCATGAGCTCAATATAATAATTCTATGAATTCTAATCAGTTTTTAATCTCTCATATTTCCCGGTAGAACCGCTGATGATCTAACCAGCTGTTCCACAGTACACACTGTAAGAATAAAGTTTGAGTGAGGCCTATGTCCAGCAGTGGAAGTCTGTCAGCCGAAATGAAGATTTTGAACGATTATATAGTCAGTGATATTTGTTTATCGGACTGACTGCTCAGGGCAGGGCTTGACGACATTCGTAGGAATTGTATTTATACCCAGCCGTCTGCTGATTTATTACTAGGCCTAGAAGAATTCAGGTCGTTATGTAGGATAAAAATAAAATGACAAGCAAAGGGTTTCTTACCCGGGTGCGGAGAAATAGGCCGGAAAATATTAGGCTAGGAGATAAAAAAATGCCTGCGTAGACTAAGATAGCTAAAGTAAGCCAAACGCGTGCCTCTGTTAAATATTTTTTTTGGAGGATCATTCGTTTGTTTGTCTGACCATCTATCACAGCCTATTTTCTCCGAACCCAAATCTACTGGGCCGATTCAGTTGAAATTATTGGACGTGAAACGTAAATAAATAAATTTTGAATATCGGGTGTTTGGGGGCAAACAGAAAACAGTGTTTTAAACTGTGCAGTGCATTTTAAAACGAAATAGCCATAAAAAAAAAACATTTCAAAGTTATAAACGTTTGCATTATAGTAAAATATTAAAAACATTAATTAAATAAATAGCGATAACACCACCCTCCGACATTGATAAACACCGGGTGCAAATCCTCAACAAGACAACTGTAAGTATTCAATCACTTATTATAATTACTTACATTAACTAAGAAAACAGGATAATATGTAACTGTTCTTAATTAATTATGTGTTATTAATTAATTTCTTTATAAGGCGCCTTGCATTGTAATTGGCAATTAAGAAAAGAAACGTAATTATAAAATACGAGATTCTGCTAGCGGCTTCGACCGCGTGTTAATTGAAAATTATCTCAAGGGAATATATTCCAGGAATAAAAAAGTATCTGTATTCGAAGCCAGCGGGTCTAAAATGGCCACTTTAGTAGAATCAGCCAGCAATTCAAACTACCCGGAACTCAAATTTTCCCAATCAACCTTGAACCTAATGCTTTAACGATAAAGATGAAATTTGACAGATTGTTGTATGATTAATATTATGATCATAAAAAAGGGAAAGCAGAGTCGCTCAGCATCGAGCGCGACTAAAGGCGCTGTAATGGACCACAAACAGCAGGCACATCATCATCAGGAGTTTGTTTGCTTGAACGCGCTAATCTCAAAAACTACTGGTCCGATTAAAAAAAAAATTCAGTGTTAGATAGCCCATTTATCGAGGAAGGCTATAGGCTATATATCACCACGCTAAGACCAATAGGAGCGGAGCAGTAATGAAAAATGTGACGCAAACGTAGTTGCGCGGGTCAGCTAGTACTTAATATATAAAACCGACAAGTTTGTTTGCTTGAACGCGCTAATCTTAGGAACTACTGGTCCGATTTGAAAAATTGTTTCAGTGTTAGATAGCACATTTATCGAGGAAGGCTATAGGCTATATATCACGCTAAGACCAATAGGAGCGGAGCAGTAATGAAAAATGTGACGCAAACGTAGTTGCGCGGGTCAGCTAGTACTTAATATATAAAACCGACAAGTTTGTTTGCTTGAACGCGCTAATCTCAGGAACTACTGGTCCGATTAAAAAAAATATTTCAGTGTTAGATAGGACATTTATCGAGGAAGGCTATAGGCTATATATCATCACGCTAAGACCAATAGGAGCGGAGCAGACGAAGTTGCGCGGGTCAACTAGTAAATAAATAATATGATACTACAAAAGTGGCCTTTTAAGCCCCGCTGGTTATCGTTTACTCATGTGTAAACATCCACATCTTCAAAAAGCGGTAAAACAGAGATAGAAGGACAGAGTTACTTTCACTTTTATAATATTAGTATAGGATGGATCAATCAATCAATCAAATTATTCATTTGCTAGAATGCAGGTCAAGATATTACAAAGTAAAGTTGTTAAAGATCAGAGTTATTTTCGATATATTCGTTAGTTGTGTTCATAACATTACGCCTGTATTTTATGAAATTAGTATTGGATCAATCAATCAATCAATAAAATTATTTAATTGCTAGAATGCAGGTCAAGATATTTCAAAGTAAAGTTGTTAAAGATCAGAATTATTTTCTATATACTCGTTAGTTATGTTCATAACATCACGCCTGTATTTTATGAAATTAGTATAGGATCAATCAATCAAATTATTTATTTGCTAGAATGCAGGTCAAGATATTTCAAAGTATAGTTGTTAAAGATCAGAATTATTTTCTACTAGTGGACGTCACGCGGTTTCACCCGCGTAGTTCCCGTTCCCGTTGGAACACGGGATAAAATAACCTATATAATAGCCTATGTTACTCCCTGATAATGTAGCTATCCATTGCTGAAAGAATTTTTCAAATCGGTCCAGTAGTTTCGGAGCCTATTCATTTCAAACAAACAAATCTTTCCTCTTTATAATATTAGTGTAGATATGCTCGTTAGTTATGTTCATAACATCACGCCTGTATTTCCCGAATGGTAAAACACACTCACATTTCGCCATTTATGTTTGAACTATCTTTTGCCCGCGACTTCATACGCGCATATCCAGTTTATTCCCGTTCCCGAAGGAATTTCGGGAAATTCTCTCTTAGTTCTCCCCTACATTCTCACTTACTCTCGTTGTTTGTCAGTAAATAGAATTTATTGCATTAATAGGCTTTGTTTTTCTGATCTTCCTTCATTGTCACGATTTTGGACACATTGTAACGAGAAACCTAATTACTATGCCATTTTGAAATTTATAGGTATTGTAAAACCATGAGCATTTTAACTTTGAAGTGCAGAAAACTATAAAAATAAACAATCATACCTCTTTCTGTTCTCGAAAAACATTACTGCTAAAAAAATACACTGCAAAATAATATTCACTACCAATTTCACACCAACGAAAGCGCACCATGACTCGAAAAAAAAAACAACACGAACGCCGCATCCATACAACTCCCATCCGTGTCGGTACAGTCGCTAACAAAAGTATATCATGCTGTCAATTAGACTCCTTTAGATTATCATCGGCGGAGTTATGTATGGCATGATTATATCGTTCGGCTTTTTTCGGGGATTTCCGTGATTTACGACAGGTCACGATTTTGGCGGCAATATGGCGTTTTAAAAGGTTTCCAGAAGGGATTCTGATTGGATTTTTGCTGTGTTATTTGGTGTTGAAATATGTGAGTTTTGTGAGGAATGTTTGTTTATTTTTGTTTTGAGAGAGAATTGGGATTTCGAGTAAGCAATTTGGGAGCCATGGCCGCATAATTTGCTTATGAGTGGTCGTCTTTCCTCTTATGTTAGTCTGGCAAGGTAAAGCATTTACTGTCAACCTAAAAATAAATGTTTTCAAAGAAATTTCTTGACTATAAAATTTATATTCAAGTTCATTGAGTCAATGTTTGTTATTTGAAAATTAGTTTTATTATTATAAGCTCACGCCTTTTTTCCATGGGCGTATGCAGAAACCATGCAACACTTGATGATTTTCTTAACACCAATAAACAACCGTATCGTCATAATCTTACAAACCACATCAACCAAATATCTTCTCATCGATCCCTGACTCAGCACATTCTAAAACACTGCCCCAACTTTCACCTTTACATAACGAAAACTTCAAACATCAATATTAATCTAAACTTTAACTAATCCGAGAAACCACTTTTGTGCTCACATGTACAAATCAATATAATAACATGCTGTATAAATATCGACAAGATAATCCCACCTCGTTAGAGAGAAATGGAAGATTTTGTTGCAAGAGTATGAAAGGGATAGCAATAGATACAGGTGTTTCAGAAGTGCGTGGTGATATTTAAGAGTGGTTTTTGTATCAGCAGTGTGATTCAGTAAATATCTCAGACTTGGGCTGTAAGGGTGCTTGTCCATTACAGAAGAGCGGAGAAACGGAGGAAAATTTAACCAAAGGAATTGCATACAATCTCCGCACCACGTGAATCACAGACATTTTGACCGACATGATTGGTTAATATTACTTCGTTTCTCCGCTCCGCTGCCTCGCTCGGCGCAAATGCATAGGCGCTGTAAGCTTAGGTCAAGTGAGCTGTCAAAAAAAAAAACAAGGCGGAATGTCATTTCACTTCACTTCATGCTCACTCCACCTAGGTACACACGGTCAGACGTTGACAGTATAGACCGGCTGATAAACAGTAAAGACCTAATCCTACTTCCTACTATCCTAATATAAAACCTCTAACAGAATAAACGCAACACTTCTTAAGGGGTCATTGAACTCATCATTATGAACAACTTTCACTATGGGATCAACACTGAAATCGCGAAATAAAATCGACTCTCGCATACATTTATGTGCGCATAACTTGACAAAATGTACTGTACAGCTGATTTTTTTTCGCGATTTCGGTCTTGGCCAATGACCCCTTAAGAGATATTGCGATTATTCTGTTGCACGTTGTATAAAACTCTTCCGTTACTGACTGATTGAGTGACCGACAGACAACGCACAGTCGAAACTACAGCAACGCACAGGTGAAATTTGACATGTAGGTTCCTTGGGGAGTGTAGTGTAGCACTAAGAAAGGATTTCCCGAAATTCTTACGGGAACGGGAAAAACGGGATATGCGTGTACGAAGTCGCGGGAAAAAGCTGTTGTGAGGATGGATGTTTGTTACTCTTTCACGTCAGAATGCCTGAAAGGATCTTCATGAAATTTGGCACAGAGGTAGATTATAGGCTAGAATAACACATAGGCTATATATATTTCGGGAGTATGTTCCTAGGAACCACGCGGGCGAAGCCGCTGGCAGAAGCTAGTATTAAAATAAAAAATAATATTTGGTTTTTTCAAAAACTCCGACCTCAAAAAATTTTCAAGGTTAAAAAAAACATTTTTGAAACAGTCTGATGCATTGGCGGCATCGAATCTGTGGTTTAACTAACTAAACGCCACCATAACTACATCAAACTGTTTGAAAAGAGAACTTTGTAGTCGTTTTTTGAGATCGATTCTTTCAAAATAATCTTTTTTTATTTTTGCATATTATTTTGCTAGATGGAAATGCTTATCAAATTTTATTTAGTTTAGTAAAAACGTACCATCGCGAGTCGTCTCGAGTTTTCAACGCACTGTATCGTCTTCATTTAATGTTTACGTGAAAAAGAAAAATATACGTAACCAATATTTTTTGGAAATCTACCTGACTTATTCGATTTTTTCAGTTAAATACCCTATTTTTTCGTTTATGTATAATATAATCGATACAAAACATCACCCTTATCTTTTGGAACAGCCTGTAGATATAGTACGTGCAAGTCATGGACAAATATGTATAATCTGTATCAGTAATGATACGTCAATCAGAGGGATGCAGGGTAATGTTACATCGTGATATGGGAACTGAATTTGTGAGAGAAAAAGAAATACTAATGCGTTGAACCAAGGAGGTTTATAAGGAGCTTATAGAGAAAGTTTATGGGCTAACAATATGGCGGCCTGATTGATGGTAAGTGGTCTCTGATTCCTGTGGGTATGTGCAATATCAGAGGTATCGTAGGTATTGAATATATGTGCCAGGGTTGCGGCATTTGTTTGAAAAATTTACTGCGGCCCTGGAATGCAAAGGGCTATTAAGGCTTGCTCTCTCGAGAAATGCTAAAAACAGCGTGCAGATGAAGCAACTTTTCGTCGGCATTTACTAAGAAATTACATCTGAAAAGAAATAGGTAGTAATCTAGATTATATGATACGTAACATGATTTAGCCAGAATTTATGTATCGGTATCACATAATAAGAAAAAAAATCACCAAATCACCTCCAAATCGTTGAGATGAAACCATTTTACCCCTTCATTTTTTAACAAAAGTCTAAAAAAAATCTACTGCTTTGCAATACAAACCAAAATAATTTGGTTTTGTTACTTTTTTTAAAATATGCGTTATTTATTTTATGATAAATTAAAACTGCGGGTAGCGGAGTGGCGCGTAGAGGAGTAGCTAGCTCCGTTTATATGCACAAAGTCATTGGCATGTATACAAGCCTTCATGTCATGGCACATTATATCGGCTCCGCAACTACACAGCAGCATCACGGTGCCGCCTCGAATTTAGGCTACCGCTCGCCGCCTGGGCCCTAACTGCGTCGTCCGCAAGGTGCAAGCTTGCTGTCAGCGCGAACACAATTGTTTTATGGCATTTGTGTTTGAACACGCCTAGGACTTGCACATTTTCATAATGAAGCGGCAAGCGCGCTGACTGCCCGCCGTTGGTTTTATCATATTGACATTATGAAATATATTATCATCATCATCATAGCAGCCGGAAGATGTCCACTGCTGGACATAGGCCTCCTCCAAAGGCGGTTTGCCATAATCGCCACGCTTGGCAGGCGGGTTGGCGATCGCAGTGTTTTACAGACAACGCTGCTGCTCATTCTCTGGTGAGTCCCTTAGTCGCCTCTTACGAAACCCACGGGAAGTGATGGTATTATTCTTTTACGGTAAGAGACTGACACTCCCTTCCAGTCCACCCAGAGCGAGAGGAGACATTTGCTGACTTCACATTACTCAAAAAAAATGGTATCTATTTCTATACTAATATATAAAGCTGAAGAGTTTGTTTGTTTGCTTGAACGCGTTAATCTCAGGAAATACTGGTCCGATTAAAAAAAATCTTTCAGTGTTAGATAGCCCATTTATCGAGGAAGGCAATAGGCTATATATCATCACGCGAAGACCAATAGGAGCGGAGCAGACGAAGTTGCGCGGGTCAACTAGTTGAAAGATAAAGCTAGAATGTTTCTTATGCTTATTTTACGCAAAACATTTTTTTTTCCTATTTAAAGGCTCGCGTTTGACCACTATCTCACCTGATGGTAAGCGATAATGTGGTCGAAGATGGAGCACGCTTGCCTAGAAGTAACCTATTCACTCTAGACTTAAGTACTCCCAGGTTATAGCTACCAGGAAACACAGACTCCGGCAGGGAATTCCACTCCTTAGCTGCACGCACTATGAATGTGTAATATTTGCAGATAAGATGAAACAACACTTTTTTATTATGTTTTATTCGAGAAGGGTTTGCTCTTGACTTTATTCTAGGTCACAGGTGATAGAGACAAAGTCGACGATCGATGGAGTGAACTTACCCAGTACAGAAGAAGCCTGTACACTCTAACTTTCAAGCGATTAGGGTTTAGGGTAGGGACAGATTTTTTAGGTAGATTGTTAATATTACAAATTTTTAGGGTTCCGAAAAAAAAGGAACCCTTATAGGATCACTCGGGTGTCTGTCTGTCTGTCTGTCTGTCTGTCTGTCTGTCTGTCTGTCTGTCTGTCCGTCTGTCACAGCCAGTTTTCTCCGGATCCACTGGACCGATTCTGTTGAAATTTAGTACACATATGGACGTCTATGACCCAAACACGGACGCGTTACGTAAATTATTAAATTTTTAGTATGGGGGTCACTTTTGGGGGTCAAACTAGAAAATTAAAAAAAAAAGATTTTTGAACAATATCGTGTGACATATCAAATGAAAGGGCTTACTGTGAGGGTTTAAATTATATTTTTTTCATAATTTTAAAATAAATTATTTAGAAGTTATTCAAGAAATTAGACGAAAAATTACCATTCCCCCCCCCCTTATCTCCGAAACTACAGAGCCTAAAATTTGAAAAAAATGGAGATAATAGATCTTTACCTAAAGATAACAGGAAAACCTATTAGAAGTCTGTAGTATTAAAATAACATGTTAAAAAAATTAAATTCGTTCGGAACCCTTTGCACGCGAGTCCGACTCGCACTTAGCCAGTTTTTTATAATTGAGTTATCCATTTAATGTAAACCTTTATTGGTAAGGTGGTAATACTTGAGTCAAATTAAATCACAAGTCATTTATTCAAATTAGGCTGAAGATCAGAACTTTTTAGGGTTCCGAAAAAAAAACGGAACCCTTATAGGATCACTCGGGTGTCTGTGTGTCTGTCCGTCTGTCACAGCCAATTTTATCCGGATCCACTGGACCGATTCTGTTGAATTTTGGTACACATATGGACTTTTATGACCCAAACACGGACGCGTTACGTAAATCATAAAATTTTTAGTATGGGTGTAACTTTTGGGGGTCAAACTAGAAAATAAAATAAAAAAGTTTTTTGAACAATATCGTGTGACATATCAAATGAAAGGACTTACTGTGAGAGTTTTAATTATATTTTTTTCATAATTTTAAAAGAAATGGTTTAGAAGTTATTCAAGAAATTAGACGAAAAGTGACCATTCCCCGCCCTCATCTCCGAAACTACTGAGCCTAAAATTTTGAAAAAAATAGAGATGACAGATCTTTACATAAACATTACAGGAAAACCTATTAGAAGCCTGTACTGTTAAAATAACATGTTAAAAAAAAAATTCTTCCGGAACCCTTTGCACGCGAGTCCGACTCGTACTTGGCCAGTTTTTTGAGCGTCAAAATTTACACGATGACAGTCCCCCAAATCGCCCAGCCCGTCACCGCTTCCCAGTGTTTCGGCTGGGAAGAAGAAGTGGGGCAACAAACTCCATAGCAACACAACTGTCTGTTAAGTTTGAAGAAGTTGAATTTAAACAATGGTAAAATTAAACATTTTATGATAGTAATGGCCGGATAAGATATTCCACTAAGAAATCTACTTGATTAATTTAGCAAAATCGGTCAACGAGTTACCTAACTATAAATTACTTCGCTATTGATTAATCTAAACATTCTTATACCTCTCACTTAAAACTAACTTAAATACTTAACAACACTGAAACTATAGTCCAATAATAAGAAACTGCTCCGAACTGAGTACCTAAGTTGAAGTTAAGTTTAATTAATGTCTAATAAGCGCCCGTCTACTTAACTTAAGTTAGAGTTAAGTTACCTTACGTTGAATCAACGTTTCTTAAGACTTTGTCTTGAGATTAAACTTAGGATAGTGATGTGCTTAGCGCTGATGTTGCAGCGTTCAAGTTTTGTGTATTTTAAGTTAGGATTTTGTATGTTTACGAGTATCTGTGGGTGATAGGATGCAGATTGAAGCTGGCAACAATTCAAAACAATTTTCACTTTACAACGTTGAAATTAAGACACTAAGATAAAACCAGTTAGTGTTTTTCGTAATCGAAATGAATATTTTCGGTTTTATAGTTTTTGTTCAGTATTTGTAGTTGGAACTGCCTCCGTGGTCGAGTGGTTTAGGCGTTTGCCTTGTGACACGATGGTCGTGGGTTCGATTCCCACGGGAAGCATACTTTGTAAAGTTGTTTCCAGTTTGGCTAGGACATTGTAGGCTTGAATCACCTGATTGTCTGATAAAAAGATGATTGCGTGTTTCGGAAGGCACGTATAAGCCGGTGGTCCCGGCCGCCAAATGGCGATCGTCAAATAAACCATGTCAGAGGCCCTTGAGGCGGTTTAGAAACTCTGACACTAGGGTCCGTGGAGTCGTTAGACCTTACTGCCCACTCGATAAGAAAAAGAAGAAGTTGGACATAAAACGACTTTCTAAGAATCTATTGATTATGATGGCCAAGTCGTTGAGGTCTTGCCCCTGATTCTTGAGGTCGTAGGCTCAAATCCGCCCAAGCACCAATGTGAAAAAACTGATTTTGTTAATATTTAGTACTCATATTCCCAGTTTAAACGCGTAGCTGTCGTAGGAAAGGGACATTTTGAGAAAGTGTCATTTCTGGAAAGGGACATTTCGGGAAGGGGGCATTTTGGGAAATGGACGTTTCGGGAAAGGGACATTCTGGGAAATGGACATTATGGGGAGAGGACATTTCGAGAAAGGGACTTTTTGAAACCAAGGGACATTTTGGGAAAGGGACATTTTGGGTCGTCCTTTCTTAATTAACCTTGGATATAACTGACATTATTAAAGGAAATCAAGAGGTAACCAAGGAGTCTAAAAAGGCCATTTTAGTACAATCATACTAGAATCATAATATTATTCATACAACAATCAGTCAAAGGAGATGTTCGAAAATGTATGTAGCCTGGGCTAGGTCCTTGCACATACTTAAAAATAGAGAGATACGTTTAAAACAGTTCTCAATATTGTCCAATTTCTTTAAAATGGCTTTGTTTGCTGGTAAAACACAAGAAATTACACTTGAAATTGCAACACACAACAAAAACCCGTCATGGCAGTTAGCTGTCATTTTGATTGATTAATAACATTTGACATTTATTTCTGACATGTTTATTTACCGGCACTGGACGAAAGTGACTGAAGTGACATTGTTATGACAGCTGACAGGTATCATTCTATTATCTATATTTTACTGTTATTGTTTTTAAGCACAGAATAACTAAATCGGTGCGATGCCATGTTGACAATCGATAAAAGTAATTCATAAACATCAATTAACTACCACAACAGTAAAAATTTAAATGAATTAACTGTATTTTGCCCGATTTTTCTGTTTCTTATGAGTTAGTGTACATAGACCTGGCCCATTTTGAAACATCTCCTTTCATTTTCATCTTTATCGCTAAAGCATTAGGTTCAAGATTGATTGGGAAAATTTGACAGTTTCGGGTAGCGTGATGTGCTTTATGATTCTGCTAAAGTGACCTTTTTAGACCCGCAGACTTCAAGAGGAAATGGTGGCGGCGAGACTTTGTATGTAAAAAGTCATAATTCGAGGTTTGGCTCTCGACTGTTTTCTCCTCCAATATTGGACCGATATAAGAGATATTTCACAAACTGAATAAGAAAGATGTATACTGTGTCTCTCTGTTTCCTTTTTTTGATTAATTGTTGCCAAATTTGTACACTAGGGCTCTGTTGACAGCGATTTATCGTACAGTTTTGAGCATTTTGTGAGAGTTCTAGTGCTTATACAGATAATAAATCATCAAAAAGGAAAACATAGGGACATAGTATATATCCTTTCCTATTCAATTTGTGAAATATCTCTTAAATCGGTCCAATATTGGAGGAGAAAACAGTCGAGAGCCAAACCTCGAATTATGACTTTTTACATACAAAGTCTCGCCGCCAGCATTTCCTCTTAAGAATTAGCCATATTGCCGACCTGCACTCAGTAATGCTCTTGCCTTCTCTGTATGTGAGATCTTATAGATATAGTGGGATAAAAACAATTTATTAAAAGTACTTACGATTGACATCAATGGATATGTTTTCTGAGACTGGAGCTATGAGCGGATCAGTGACAGCCTGTGAACAAAATATAGCAGTGTTAATATAAACTTAGTAGTAATTACTTATTTGCAACGACCTTAATGTAGCCTTGAGAGGTTAATCCTCTCAAGGGTTATAAGCCCCAATTGGGGCCACATGGTATTGTCTTGCGTGCTTGGTGCCTCACGGGTTAACTTTAATTTTAATTACTTTGGACAGAAACCAGACGAAGAAAGTAATCAAATAGCGAGTCTACGATTAAATTAATAGAAAACTGACAGATTGACAGGTTTTATTAACTGTAATTTTATCTTCTGCAATCATTTCTGAAATTGTGTCTGATATTAATAAATATTTACTCAGATCGAATAATATCACGGTATTTTGCTTATGAGAAGATTTAACACATCGTAATTGCGTATTGTTCGTTTATTCAGTTAGTTGGCCAAAAATATTGAAAACGTATTGTTTCGTTCGTCACGCAAAACAAAAAGAAATGAAGACGATACGACGGTAAATTTCAACGTACTTTGCGTTGAAATATCGCGTTACGTCATGACTTCGTAAGAAATATACCACTTTTTACTTGGAAGCGGCGTTACCAGTTCAGGGATCCCTGAACTTCAATGCATTATATTTTTGTATTGATTACAATAGCAAAAAAAAACATGTCCAATGTTTTCAATGTAATAAGTGATGGCCAATGTTGTAAGCGATGTTAACAACCTTATTCACGTCATGATCTTCTTAAATGTTCTTTTTTTTGGACCTTACGGAGGTTCACATGAATCCTATTTTTTTTTTGCAATCGATGTAGCTTATCGAATTTCCGTGTCTACAGTTTCTTACCTGACACGTGACATCAGTGCCGTAATCAGACCTCTGGACCCTGAAGGAGACTGTGGCTCGCGCCTCGGAATTGGCGAGGAGTGCGTGTGACTTCCACCAGGATACCCGGGCGGTTGGACGACCTAGACACAGAGTAAAAAAATCATTAGAGTTTTGTTCATTTTAATACAGTAGAACTCCGGTGACAAACTTTTTGCAGGGCAGTGTTGGACTATCGAATTTGATGGATTACACAGTACTGCCATAGACCCCCTATAGTCCGGAATTCTTTGACAAAGTGAACCTTGTACTATGCCAACAAATTACAAGTCAAAATGATAAGATATGTTTGTGGAATTTAGTAAATTAAACAGCCCAATAGAGATCTAACGTGTTACCTATTATAAAAATTAACATTATTAATGCTATAGAAGTTACAAAAAATAATAACAAACTTATTATGGAAATAATGATGTACAATCAAATGTACTAAAAATGTTAGTGTTAGAGTAGTGACTACGTCGGTAAGGAGTGCCGGATTAGACAGGGCCTGGATTACCGGGGATCCACAGTACTATGATATGATCTTAGATTCTACCCCTGCACATGTAGGCGGGCACGCCCTTTATGTCTGGAGGCATGCCTATTAAGTTTGGTTTACATTGTATTTATGCTTGAGTTATTTATTTATTTATTCATTCATTCATTCATTGAGTTGTCTGATTATGATGGCGTAATGGAGTGTGCTAGCTTACAATTGGAAAATGATTTAGTTTTTAGGTTGTACGTGTTACCCAAAGTCTATTATTCTTTGTAATAAAGCTTTGCATACTATTGTATAAATGCGAGTTCTTCTAACTCAACAGACAGATGTGTTGCTGGGGAGTTTGTTGGTCACTTCTTCACAGCTAAAACACTAGGAAGTGGTGACGGGCGGGCGTTTTGGGGGACTGTCTATTTGTATACATTGACGTTCAAAAAGTGCTGGTACTCAGCCTAATTTGAATAAATGACTTTTGATTTTTTTAATGAAAAATTTACAGCTAAAAAATCCAAAATCCAACTTATTGAGAATGTCTTCTTTCGAAGTCGGTTAACAAACATATTAAGAACGGTAAATAAGACTGACAGCCAATCAAATAAAGATCTTCCACTTACAAAACGATAAGTGTAAAAGTATTGCAGAATTAGTATAAAAATAAAAACCGCCCAAGTGCGAGTCGGACTCGCACACAAAGGGTTCCGTACCATAAAAAATAATTTTTATTATTTGTTGTTATAGCGGCAATAGAAATACACAATCTGTGAAAATTTCAACCATTTACCTATAACGGTTCTTGAGATATTGACCGCTGACAGTCATACGGACGAAAGAAAAAAAAGAAACAAAAATGTTTATTTGGGACTCGCACAAAATAGACAGATGTAACGGACGGACGGACAGACAGCGGAGGCTGAGTAATAGGGTTCCGTTAGTTACCTTTTGGGTACGGAACCGATCAGAAACTTGAACATGCTATCAGATACCCAGTAACCGTGAGAATGGGCCTCTTGCCGTTATCCCGATTAATGTGGGGTTGGCGAAATGAATAGATTTCTTCCTTACAGGCAGGCAGTTATTAGTTACCATCACAGTATTCAACCCATTGTGAATCATCAACCAATATACTTGACCACATCATTGCTTACCATCAGGTGTGATAGTGGTCAAACGCGTGCCTATAAATAGTAAAAAAAAAATACTCTTATATTAAATTCTTCCGTTACTGACAGATTAAATGACTCAGTGACTGACAGACAACGCACAGCCGAAACTACTGGTCGTAGGAAACTGAAATTTGCATGTAGGATCCTTGGGGAGTGCAGGGGAGCACTAAGAGAGGATTTCCCTAAATTCCTACGGGAACGGGACAAAACGGAATATGGCTAGGAAGTCGCGGGCAAACGCTAGTATTAATAACTAAAATTACCAACGACACCTAACTGAACACGTTGACACGTTATTCAATCATTTCTCCTGAAGAATTTTCAATGTGAGAAACAAATTCTCGAGGCATCTTATGCCAGTGGCCTAATTCTTTCAAGATTTCTTCAGACACAAAGGAATGTTTCTGACAGTTTCTTGAAAAATTCTAAGACAAACCTTCTTTTTAAAGTAAAACGAAAAGTAAGTTAGCAAACTCACAACCTTTTAACTTAACGTTACCAAAAAATACAGTGAAAATTATTTCCACGAGCAGGTATCAAATAATTTTCCTCAACGAGAAAAAAAATCCAAAAGCGCACCATTTCCTATTACCCTCTAAGTTAACAAAAAGCTATTCACGCCCAAAAAAGTTTAAAAAAAATCGGCCATTTTGGACCCACATAATTACTGGTGGGCTACAAAAGGCCAGACATATAATTGTATACTTTACATTGTGAGCGGTGAATGGCTTGAGTGAATAAAAAATCGTGTAAAACAATGGAAGTTGTGTACCCCTCTGTACCCATGTCAAGCAAGGGTGCGGGATGTGGTACAAGTTGGGAGAGGAAGCGGGTATTTTTTAAAGTATCATGCTAGATATCATCATCAAAATCAAAATAAAGTCATTTATTCAAATTAGGTGACTGCCAACCCTTGTTGAACGTCGTCTTGTTGGATATCTCACCCACGCGCACAAAACATTTTGGGAACACATTCATTGTGCGTACAGCCAAGGAATGGAATTTCCTGCCAGAGTCTGTGTTTCCTGATAGCTAGTAACTTGGGAGTCTTTCAAGTCAAGAGTGAATAGGTTACTTCTAGGCAAACGTGCTACATCTTCGACCACATCATCGCTTACCATCAGGTAAGATAATGGTCAAACGCGTGCCTAGAAATAGTAAAAAAAAAGTTTACATAAAGACAGTATATATATACTTCCTAGTCATTCAGCTGGGACGAAAAAGTGGCGCAACAAATTGCCCAGCAACATAACTGTCTGTTAAACTGAAAGAACTTCTCATGAACTTATTTTTTGTAATTGATCTAAGATCAGCCGAACACGTCTTTTTCTTACATTCATCTCAATTAGTCGTCATCTTCAATGCCATTCCAGCCATTCCATAAATATGAAGTATCTATTCTGTTTATAGCAGAGTAGCTGGTTTGCATGGCAGTAGTTTTCATTAGCATTTAGCTTTATTACTGAAACTAACATGTAAAAAACATTATTTGGCAATCCGTCCTTCCAAGTGCATGCTAGGTTTCTTGTGTTGTTGTCAATGAACAATAATTTACCGGTATGATCTTCCAATCAATTTATATAAAAATTTTCCGTTACTGGTGACTGAGTGGCTGACAGAAAACGTACAGCCTTTTGCCCATGCCAAATTTCAGCTTTCTACTGGTCGTTACGGGAACGGGAAAAATCGGGATATGCGCGTAATGCTAGTAATTAATAATTATCATGCCATCGTACGCCATCGCCTATATTCAACACCACCACTAAATCGTGTGCGTGAATCGGACATTTTTCGTGAAAATGGAACACCCTCTGGTGACGGCTGATACAGGTTTCTGCAGTCTTGTGTCGGCGCCACACACTGTAGGAGCTATGTTAAGGTTTGTACGACATGACGTAAAAATAATTGTAAAATGTAAACGTTCCATTAATCCGTCGATCTACGACAGTCGGGTTACGTACGAGTATTTGGAATCTCGTTCGACAACCAGTCTTAACAACAGGTAAGTTGTTAGCCAGTAACTGGGTTGTGAGGATCACCTAAGGCAGCTAGCCTTAGGTGGTCCTTAAATTAATTGTTGATATTCAGCTGAGCATAGAATCAACATGCTGAAGTGGAAGTGGACCAGTCATGTCTGTAGACAGACAGGCGGTCGACGGAGCAGACATGTGTTAGAGTGGAGACCGCGTATGGGCAAACTTAGTGTGGGACGCCCTGCAGCGCGATGGATCTATAATTTGAAGGAAACGAATGGATGCGGACTGCTCAAGACCGGGATGATTGAAGCTCTTTGGGGGAGGCTTACGTTCAGCAGTGGACGGCAATTGGCTGATATGATGATTCGAGTGCATCTGATTAGAATGAAATCGACTCCAACAAGGGAATAAAAGTGATTAGCAGATGCTGATTACGTCTCTGATTACCTTAAAGGTACCTTTGCAATCCTATCCTGATATATATCAGGATAGGATTGCAAAGGTACGCTTTCGTTACTGACTGATTGAGTGACTGACAGACAACGCACAGCCGAAACTACTGGTCGTAGAAAGCTGAAATTTGGCATGTAGGTTCCTATGTAGGTAGGGGGAGTGTAGGGGAGCACTAACAGAGGAATTTCCGAAATTCCCAGGGAAAAGGGAAAAACGGGATAAGCGCGAACGAAGTCGAGGGAAAGCTCGTCTGATATAAAAATGGGTGACGACCGACGCCAATCCTAAACCTAACGTAATATTATAACTCCGTGTTTCACGCCTAATTCGCTCAACCGATTTTGATGAGTTTATTTTGGTGCAGAAATAAAAGACATTCTGGCTATTTTTTTTTTGCGAAAATCTATGTTAAAACGAACGAAGCTGCAAAAAAAATATAAAGAAAACGCGACTTCAGACTTCAGACAGCCAGCACCGCAAATCCTTATTGACGAAGGCCAAAACTCGGTACCCAAGTCAACAACTACATTCCCAGGGAAAAGGCAACATTCTTAAGACAACCTTTTTTTCTATCAGATTGCTGTTTTTGCTTGTAAACCACTGTCAGTTGAAGTTGTTAGCAAACGTGTGGGACGGGGCTTACATCAACATGTTTCTGATGGCACGCGTGATTCGGAAGGCGAGAAATTGAATGAAATGTGAAATGGTTTGGTTTTTAGATAAGAGATGGTTATGGTGTGAGTATTTCTATAATCTATTTAAAATTAATGTATAAGAGGGGTTAAGATACACTTATTAATCATAATAAACAGTGAAGAAGCGTGTACGGGTGGATGACATTGTTACCATCGCTGGTAGAACCTCTATGAGGTTGGCATAGGAAAGTGGGGATTTGTCCGTCGCCCCCCATTCATCCGGACCCGAAGTGGCGGCGCGTGGTGTTCCCGTGCGCCCCTCTTTGACGTCTCGGGGGGAGTCAAACACCTCACTCCCCCTGCTGAACCGAGGTGGCCCACAGAGGCGGGCCGGCACCAGCCGGGGATTACGGAAGTCGCAAGTTCCCGTGATCTCCAGCGTAGGTGAGAGAAGGAACACCGGAGTGGTTTTAGTCAGTAAGAGTCTGACAGACCCCTCCGCCCGCCCCAGGGCGGAGGACATCCATGAGGATTTCCCAACGTTAAAAAAAAAAAGAAAAGTGGGGATTGGTAAAAGAAAAGAGACGCCTATGCTCAACAGTGGGCGAAGTCGAGCTATGGATGATGATGATGACGATGTGTATAAAAAGGGCCAGGTAAGGAATTAATTGGGCATAAAGAATTAGCCAACTTCCCTGTCAATAGGCGAAGTGCCTTCATTGGCAGCATTGCCACGTTGAATGACAACGTCGATTCCTTGCCTTAAGAAAAGGCCATTCCTCTGGTCACATGACGAGTTGACTAACGATTACATGATGCGATTCCGTACTTTTTTTATTTACTGTTAATAGGCACGCGTTAAGACCACTATCTCACCTGATGGTAAGCGATGATGTGGTCGAAGATGGAGCACGCTTGCCTAGAAGTAACCTATTCACTCTTGACTTAAAGGCTCCCAGGTTGTAGCTATCAGGAAACACAGACTCCGGCAGGGAATTACACAAACGTATTTTATTTTGTTATTTTAGTTGTAAGCAAATATGTGGGACGGGGCTTACATCTACATGTTCCTGATGGCAAGCGTGATTTGGAAGGTGAGAAATTGAAAATGTGAAATAGTTTTGTTTGTAGATGGAAGTGTTCCGGATAGGGGATGGTAATGAAATGAGTATTTCTATATTCTATTTAAAATTAATGTACAAGAGTGGTTAAGATACTATAAATAACGTAGAAGCGACATTGGAGCGACAGTGGAGTTTCTTGCACGTTCTTCTCCATAGAGATCTACGCTTTCGAACGTGCAAATAGCTTCATCTTTTTGGACTGACCGACCTTGACAATTCAAAAGTGGCTGTAAATGGTTTATTTGAAATATACGATTTGATTTGATTGATTTGATTATTGTTGCGGATTTTGTTCGAAAGAGTCACCGCGGCCCTGGAACGCAAAGGGCACTAGGAGGAACACGGATGGGTTTTAGTCAGTAAGAGTCGGACACTCCCTTCTGCTCCGCTCAGAGAAGGAGGAGTCATTTGATGATTTCCCATCTTTAAAAAAAAAGACTATCACATTCACAAGAGCAGAGAGAAGACAGTCATGTCCAGACAGAACCTGGATGGCAACAATGTCGTCAATTTTCAAATAAGTTTTAATTCATGATGTAAAATACCGTACTTTGTAAAGTATTTAATTGTTACTGAAATCTAGTATGACACAAATATGATGGTAATATTAATGAATTTACAAAGCTAAGAAAAAAAAACAAAAAAACTATACCAGTGCACCACAAGGGTGACTATTTCCCTAACATAAAACATTCACAACGAAGACTAGCTAATAACATCATCAACTTCTTCAACCTGTCCATACCCGTATTACTGTCATGCATAAATAGCAAATGCTCCCTTAAACAGCGCACTTCGTACGTCAGCGCCACCCCTATAGGGTTGTCTAACACACGTTGCATGTTCCCATTACGGTAGATTTACAGTTGTTCTCAACATAATATCATATCTGCAACCCCCAAGTTTTTTTCAAAAAAAACGTCGTGCACTCTGTATATCAGCGTTGCCCCTAACAATGATCATTATCTAACACACGTAACATGTTCCCATTGCCTTAGATTTACAAAGGTACTCAACTTTTTTTCATATGAGCATCCCAAACTTCAACGTTCTTCTAAAATCACTACATCTTTCTTGTTAGGTTATGGAGCCGAACCGAAGATGTGTCCGAATGTGCAAAATGATAACAACAAGTGCCCATTGATATATAAAAAAAAACCCAAGATACAAGCGCAATATGTATAATTGTGCGCTAGTTTCAAACAGTCTCGTATCGCTCGCCATACTGCATTGCTTTGTAAAAACAACTTTAAGCGATCCGTGTAAGACAAAATTTGCAAAAAAAAATTGCGCATCCTTCGCCATATTGCACTGCTTTGTAAAAACAACTTTAAGCGATCCGTGTAAGGTTGAATTTGCAAAATAAATTGTTTATAGTATAACTACACACAACTCACACATGACACTTGATACATGTCAGTTTTTGACGACAGTTTCGAGTGTTGCATTTGTTCGAGACTGTGCATCTTGGGTTTTTATATATCAATGCAAGTGCCTCGCTTTATTTGGTTGCATTCGAGTCACTGCTGCCTCAGTATTGTTGACACCAGGACTTTTAATCGATTTTTTTTTAATTCAAAATGGGTGTGCTCTTGACCTAGACTAGGTCAGAGACGACAGAGACAAAGTCTACGATGGAGCGAGCTTACCCAGAAGAAGCCTGTTCACTTGGACTTTCAAAAATAGTTGCGGTACTCTTTCTTCTTTTCGCATTTTAGATTTTATGTAGATATTATGTGCAGAAATATTTATTCTTCAATGATTTTTATTATTAACTAAAATCATTGAACAATAATTCTACTTTTGTTTCGAAGAGTATTTTCTAATGTTTAACATTTTTTCTAATACCATGAACACAGTATTGAATTTTTGGTCCTTCCTGTTCGCCCCTCAAATCTTGAGAACTGGTCGTACCCCGAAGGTTGGGAACCCATGCCTTAGAATAAACTGTTGTTCAAAACACACCCCTGACATGTTAAGCGTGTAATGCGTTATTTAAGAGGGGGAGAAATTGAGGTAAAAATATAAAGGTTGTATAAGGGAAGAAATAGGGGATGAACTGAGTATGTAAGAAATGGTGTAATAGTGATCCTACAGAAGTGATTAGGGTTGTCTTTTATGATATCGTTCAGTAGTTATAATGAAATGTGTGAATGTGATCCTAACCTAAAGAACTTCAAATAAAATGAGATGCATGTATCTCATTTTATTTGAAGTTCTTTCTATCTATTTCATCTTGTAGTAATTTTTGTACCTGTTGTACGATTTTTTTGCTTATTCTTTTTCGACTGAGTACTTAAAACAATACTAGCTTGCATGAGATTTACCATGAAATTTCTGATCAGGGAATAAATTAGACTTTTGCAACCGGCGATTAATATATACCCGACTACGGTAAAGCAACAGAAGGGTTATGATTTTGATGAGTTAGTATGTATGTTCATCTGTTTCCTCATAACTTTTAAACTACATAGGCTATGTGACGTCACATTACATTGAATATGGCACCCTTTAGGCATTTGTCTCACCGCCGACGATCAGCAAGAAGCGAGTAAAGCTTGAAACTCGGAACGAGTTTGCGAGCAGCGAGTTTTTCGCAACTCGAAATTACACATAATTTCGATAGTTTTGTCGCTCGGCTATGCTCTTGTGCGACGGGCGATTACTCACAAAACTCACTCCGCCCGCACTATAGGTAGAAACAACCGCTGGTTAGTCACTCGGTGTGAGTCCTGACCACCAAGCAAGCATCGCTGAGCGAGTGTCGCTGAGTGAGTACTATCTCTATAGGCAAGAGAGTTGTCGCCGGCAGTGTGAATAGCCTGCTATCGACTATAAATGTATGTGTTTTGTCCGTTGCCTCAGCGAGAAAATAGTCGATAGCTGATCGCTTCCTCGTCGGCGGTGAGAAAAGTGCCTTACAGGACTAAGCCCTTTCATTTGTTTGATCTATACTAATATATAATATATATAATAATAATATTATAAAGAGGAAAGATTTGTTTGTTTGTTTGAAATGAATAGGCTCCGAAACTACTGGACCGATTTGAAAAATTCTTTCAGCAATGGATAGCTACACTATCAGGGAGTAACATAGGCTATATTTTATCCCCGTACTCCCACGGGAACGGGAACTACGCGGGTGAAACCGCGTGACGTCCACTAGTATCAAATGAAAGGGTTTAAGGGTTTAATTAGCAAAAGAGAACCGGCAAGAATGTATGGAGCCTAGCCTAATGACCAAATAACGTTAAACGACTTTTTTTGCCGGCAAATCTTGAATCGCTTTGGGAAAAGAGTTATGGCCAAGTAAAAAGAAATAATTTAATGAAAACATTAGATATAACAATAAACTGAAAACGTCTTAAATACACATATACTTAAAAAGGATGTAGTAAAAGGCGCAATGGATTGTGGAGGTCCGGTTGGCAGCCGCTCCACGTAAAATACTGGTATTCAGCTGAATCCGGTTTGACTGGAAGCCGACCCCAATATAGTAGAGAAAAGGCTAGGCAGATGACTAAAAGGCACTCACACTTGTAACTGAGGTATAACATCTAAAGCCTCCGTAAAGCGGAAAATGAGAAGCAGCGTTAAGTATCCAGCCGGTGGTCCCGGCCGCCAAATGGCGGTCGTCAAATAAACCATGTCAGAGGCCCCTGAAGCGGTTTAGAAACTGACACTAGGGTGTGTGGGGTCGTTTTACCTTACTGCCCACACGATAAGAAGAAGAGTATCCAACAAGTACTACGATGTAAAATCACGGTTTCGGCAGTCACCAGGCTGAATTGCCGATCCTCCTTTCATATAAAAACCCTAAAAAGAACTTCGTTTCTTACCTCCAACGGCGATACACGTCAGGTTGACTTCAGTTCCTTCGTCATAGGGACCGAGGACCCCTCCTCGGATCTCGTTACCCTCGTGATTCAGGATTATCAGCCGTTCTGGAGGTACTGGAAAATAAATGACATTTAGAATCAAACTTGAATCCACATTCTGACAAATGACGGCTATAAAGTTAGCTTTTCGCTGAGCAATACCCATCCCCTCATCCCCGATGGCACATGAATTTGCTACTGTGAAGCCACATCATGTCGCCAAAAGGTTTGATTCTACGTGTATCTAGGTTGTTATGTTTTGGTGACTTAATAAAAAATAAATATTTAAAAATTTCGCCAGAATGGTAAATTTCCGGATTGCTGGAAAATACCTGAAAAAACACCCAAAAATACTTGTTCTAATTGGCGAGCAAACCACGACAACAACATGCTTAGGTACTATTCAGTGTCACATAAGATTAATCCAAACATATGGACGTGGATGGACCGTGGTCCGTCAGGAGCTCATATAAATATCGGTAAATACATTTTATACGTACTCGATCACACTCGTCCGTGCTCGGGATGCACCGGACCACGGCCTGGGATGCAGCGGATATGTATGGATCAACATATACGGGGAAATTGAAAAAATACCCGAAACCTCTTAATCCTGACTTTGTATCATGACCGTGAACAACAATTATTGTTTTTTCAAAATTCGAAACATTTTTTTTTTCAGTACAAAAATAAAATCATAGTCTAAATTTTGCTTAATCTTTATGAGGCGGCCGACGAAAGGCCGCCACCCGGCCGGCGGAGCGGGACTGAGTGCGCGCGCGCGTAGTATACGCGAATTTTACAGACTTCAAATAAATTTAAAAAAAATGTTTTTGGCTACATTGTTTAGTTGAGATCAAAGTCGTAGAACAAATGTTGTTCAGGGTCATGATTAAGAGGTTTTGGGTACTTTTTCAATTTCCCTGTATATTTCTTAAATACTTACTTAGCACAGTGAGATTGAGCCTGGTGTTCTTGGTTGGTGACTTGATGAAATCCACTCGACATCTGTACTGGCCACTGTCTTCAGGCCTGAAAGAAAGAGGTTTTATTAGATTTATGAGATAGGTAGTTAAACTAAGAACAAGTTTTCACCAAGGTGTATGGTACACTCATATTGTAAACAAGAAAATTTGGCCTATTGCCACCAACCAATTTCTTGACTACATATGGGTTGCCACTGAGGAATTTACTAAAAAAAACCGGCTAAGTGCGAGTCGGACTTAGCCGACTCGGTAAAAATTTGTACCGAGGGTTCCGTACAAATTTGTAGCTACAAATTACTTTAAATAAAGACTTTGTTGTCCGTCCGTCTGTCTGTGTGTCCAGACCCTTTATCTCGGAAACGCGTAGAGGTATCGAGTTGAAATTAAAACCATTTACTAAAATCTACTAAAATTTAAAAAATCAAGAGAGGATTTCCCGAAATTCCTTCGGGAACGAGAAAAAATGGGATAGGCGCGTACAAAGTCGAAAAGTTAGTGATAAAATAAAATGTCAAATATGTCATAAATATAACGTTAGTGGAGCCCGTTTAATGTACCCCTCTGATACCCTTTGGTGCGCCAGATGTATTTTAGTATCGGTCATCCGTATGGGCTATTGTGATGAACTTCGAATGCCTGAGTTGAATATTTAATTTAACTAAAAGCTAGTTATCTTTCTAGTATCAATCAGAGTTAGTTCTACTATTTTTAAGCAACGTAAGCATTCGTTTCGTTTTTTTTTTTGGCTTGTGGTGAGAAATAAACAATTTTTATTATTATTTTGGGAAAACGTGTTGTTTTTCTTAGCTCTAGGCTAGTTTTAAGCTACATTAACGGGCTAAGCCAAGTCAATGTAGCGATTTAATCTAAGGTATAGGATTACTTATTATTATATTATTCGTCTTAATGCCGGGGCCCCACTGCGCACGGTCTTTTTTTTACTATACATAGGCATACATTTGACCACTATCTCACCTGATGGTAAGCGATGATGCGGTCGAAGATGGAGCACGTTTGCCTAAAAGCAACCTATTCACTCTTGTCTTAAAGACTCCCAGGTTGTAGCTATCTGGAAACACAGAATCTGGCAGGGACTCCTTAGCTGTACGCACTATGAATTTGTTCCCAAAACGTTTAGTGCGTGTCGGTGGGATGTCCACCATGTACCGGTGGCGCATCGCCGTTCGTCTTGTGATCCGATGATGGAACGGGCTTGGCGGAATTAAATCATGCAATTCCGTCGCATACTCTCCAAAATGCAACCGAGTCTGTCATTACCGATGATCCTCTTGGATCGTTTCTCAATTCGGTCTAGCGGTCAGAGTTCCGAGATCAGTGTTCCGCGTTCATAGTAATCTATGCGGTGGCTTAGATTCACACGCGAAAGCAGTTAGACCGCGACGGTCAAAGCGAACTCGAGTTTTGTCGGAGTTCTATTTTATGCAATAGCTGGAAGTTCACGATGTCCAACGAAATCGAAAACTTTATAGAATTAGTGAGAGAAAAACGTTTTATTTATGATTTGCGAGACATTTGGTTGAGAGTTACATTTGGGTTTCAGTAAAAAGAGCGTCTGACGTGTTATCACTGCTTAAGGCTGCTCTCTCGAGAAATAAAATAATAAAAACAGCGTGCAGATGAAGCAACTTTTCGTCGGCATTTACTGAGAAATTACATCTGAATAAAATAGGTAGTAATCTACATGATTTAATTCGTAATTTGGTTTAGCCAGAATTTATGTATCGGTATCACACAATAAGAAAAAAAAATCACCAAATCACCTCCAAATCGTTGAGATGAAACTATTTTACTCATTCATTTTTTAACATAAGTCTAAAATAAAAATATCTACTGCTTTGCAATACAAACGAAAATAATTTGGTTTTGTTACTTTTTTAAAATCTGTTTTTTTTTTTTATAATAAATTCAAATGCGGGTAGCGCAGTGGCGCGAGGAGTAGTTAGCTCCGTTTATATGCACAAGGTCATTGGCATGTATACAAGCCTTAAGATTACTAAACTTCAGATTTTGAGACCGCTCGCAGTGTGCGCAAGTGTAAACGCGGATCGCAGAACTCGGAACTTTGACCACTAGACCGCGCGCAGTGGGAGCCTCATTTCAGAAATACACAGATTACAACTAACATGCTAATGCGAATATTGCTTGAAAAGTCAACTGGCACTAAGAAATCCGTTTACGTTATATTTACGTGTTGATCGCAACACAGACTATGTCACATTGTAGCAGAATTTGTTCGGAAGAGTCACCGCGGCCCTGGAACGCAAAGGGCATTAGTAGGAACACGGATGGGTTTTAGTCAGTAAGAGTCTTACACTCCCTTCTGCTCCGCCGAGAACGGGAAGAGTCATTTACTGATTTCCCATCTTTAAAAAAAAGACTGTATCACATTCACAAGAACAGAGAGACGACAGTCTATGGAGCAACACTTTGTTGGGGAGGAATAGGTCTAGCAGTGGACGTCTTTCGGCTGAAAAGGAATGGTCTTATGAAATCAATGGAACCCTATTACTAAAGCTCCGCGGTCCATCCGTCCATCAGTCTGTCAGCGACCTGTATCTCATAAACCTATTTTGACAGTTGAAATTTTCTCAGAGTGTGTATTTCTATTGCCGCTATAACAACATTCAAGATCGTGATTTTTTCGGTTTAGTACATGGAACAATTCGTGTGCGAGTCTGACTCGCACTAAGCGATTTTTTTTTTACATTAACTCACTAAGTGTTATCTATACTTAATATATTAGGCTGAAGAATTTGTTCGTTTGCTTGAACGCGCTAACCTCAGGAACTACTGGTCCGATTTTAAACATTCTCAATTCAGTGTTAGATAGCCCATTTATCGAGGAAGGTTAGAGGTTATATGTCATTACGCTGAGACCAATAGGACCGGAGCAGACGAAGTTGCGCGGGCCAACTAGTTGACAAATAAAACTCGAGCAACACACAACACATCGTTTAAAAATATTTGACGTAAAGCAATATTATTTTTACAAAAATAGCAACACAATTCTTTCAATAAAAATAGTGACAAGTAATCGATAAACAATAAAACTAGAGACCGATTGCATCGATAACAACGCTGTCATCGTATCGATATCACATACCGATACTATAAATTTTCTAAACCATTTTGAAACGATAAATTGACGAAACTAATCTGAACGTCGAGCAATATATGGAATCGGGAGAATATTGCTCCGAGCAATATCACATTTTATATCGATACGCAAAAGTTACGATAAACTATAAAAATATGTGGAAATTGCAGCTTTTTTTATGTTATTGCTATGAAAAATTAAAGTGGCATGTCAGAGTTTTTACCTATAACATCTTGGGTTATATTCTCACATTGAGTTGTGACGCAAGTCACACTAATAATTATACTAGTTGACCCGCGCAACTTCGTCTGCTCCGCTCCTATTGGTCTTAGCGTGATGATATATAGCCTATAGCCTTCCTCGATAAATAGGCTATCTAACACTGAAATAATTTCTCAAATCGGACTAGCAGTTCCTGAGATTAGCGCGTACAAACAAACAAACTCTTCAGCTTTATATATTAGTATAGATTATATGATGCCTTGCTTAAAGAACTCCAAAAATATCTAGACTTGCTCCCGATTTCGATTTCGTAGGGACTTGGTTCCCGAACCTGGGGGGCTACTCTCTAACGAAATCCGTAGTTTCGGGCGGGCATTTTCTACTTCGTATCACCTAACCACTGAGAACTAATGATAACACGATTTGACAGTTACTTTGAAATCGTGTTTAACTAAGCCCAAAACTACGGATTTCGTTAGAGAGTAGCCCCCCTGAACTAAGAATGAATGACTACACGATTTGACAGTAACAGTACCGTCAAATCGTGTTGTCATTCATTCTTAGTGGTTAGGTGATACGGAGTTCATCACTCACCGTCCATAGATGAATGAACGTACTATTTACATTCTCTACAATACCTAATAATAAAAGTAAATAAATATGTACCTACTCAGATATACTTAATGACATAAGTTTGAATCTCGTTTCTATAGCTGTCATTCGTGGAATAAACCTAATATACCACGCTTTTTAGGGTTCCGAAAAAAAAGGAACCCTTATAGGATCACTCGGGTGTCTGTCTGTCTGTCCGTCTGTCACAGCCAGTTTTCTCCGGATCCACTGGACCGATTCTGTTGAAATTTGGTACACATATGTACTTCTATGACCCAAACACGAACGCGTTACGAAAATTATTAAATTTTTAGTATGGGTGTCACTTTTGGGGGTCAAACTAGAAAATTAAAAAAAAAGTTTTTTGAACAATATCGTGTGACGTATCAAACGAAAGGGCTTACTGTGAGGGTTTTAATTATATTTTTTTCATAATTTTATAATAAATGGTTTTGAAGTTATTCAAGAAATTAGACGAAAAATGACCATTCCCCCCCCTTATCTCCGAAACTACTGAGCCTAAAATTTTGAAAAAAATGGAGATAATAGATCTTTACCTAAAGATTACAGGAAAACCTATAAGAAGTCTGTAGTGTTAAAATAACATGTTAAAAAAAAAAATTCGTTCGGAACCCTTTGCACGCGAGTCCGACTCGCACTTGGCCAGTTTTTTTATTTGAGATGGGTTTGCTCTTGACTCTAGTCCAGGCCAGAGATGACAGAGACAAAGTTTACGATGAAGCGAGTTTACGATGAAGCGAGTTTACCTAGAAGGTAACATTATATCACTCTATCTACAGCATCAAAAAACCCCACATCCAAGAAGCTACTTTAACAAAAAAATGGCCAGTGTTTCCCCACCTATCCCCGCCAATACATTTTCCTGTAGCCAACTCGGCGGGTGGCTAATATATCGCCGTTGCTTTAGCCCCGTGGCTAATATATCTCACCTGCTTAGCCCTCGAGGAGAACGCCAGCGTAATCAACGATATTAGACGATGCATTTGTCTGTAGTGGGAACAAATTGGCTTCTTTTTTATCAGCACTAAGGATATGGGAATAGTTTATGGTGAAGGAAGTGTATTGGAAAATCCTAACTTAGTGAGTTTGTTTGTTATGCTTTCATACCTAAATCGCTGAACCGATTTTGATAAATATTGATACAGAGATTATATTGGACCCTGGAGACGGTTATTAAGTACTTTAGCGAAAAAAACACCTAAAAAACTGGTAGATGAATAAGCTAAGGATTGAAATTGCCTGCTTACGTCTGTGTTTCCTGATAGCCACAACCTGGAGGTCGTTAAGAATATTTTTGACAGTGATTGTAACTGAAATGGTCTCGCGACCTTCTAGCTATACCTAAAAACAAATATGACACTGCCCACCGATTTTATTTTAAATACTTATCTAACTATAAACACTTAAAATAAAAACTGGCCAAGTGCGAGTCGGACTCGCAAAGGGTTCCGAATGAATTTTATTTTTTTAACATGTTATTTTAACACTATAGACTTTGTATAGGTTTTCATGTTATCTATAGGTAAAGATCTATTATCTCCATAAAATACTTATACTCTTGCGCCATCCCATCTTCCTAGCTCGTCGTGCTGTACTGGTACTGCCGCTGCGGCTGCTGAGAACCTCAAGCGGCGGAAATATAATAACCTTGTTGGCAATTATATTTTTGAGCCGTTTGGGGTTGAAACTCTTGGACCGTGGGGTCCGAGTGCTCATGCCTTATTTAAAGATCTTTCTAAACGCTTAGTTGACACTTTGCGTGACCCAAGGGCTGGCTTTTACCTCGGACAGAGGATAAGCAGTGCCATACAACGTGGCAATGCCGCCAGTCTTTTTTTGGGCTCACTTCCAGTGGACAGCGATGCGGACGAATTTTTTGACGCCTTATTTCAGTTAGGATTTTTTATTTTAAGTGTATATATTTAGTACAGTTTAATTGAATAAAGAAAACATTTTATCTCCATTCTTTTTTCAAAATTTTAGACTCAGTAGTTTCGGAGATGAGGGGGGAGTGGTCATGTTTCGTCTAATTTCTTGAATAACTTCAAAACCATTTATTTTTAAATTATGGAAAAAATATAATTAAAACCTTCACAATAAGCCCTTTCATTTGATATGTCACACGATATTGTTCAAAAAACTTTTTTTTTTTTTAATTTTCTTGTTGACCCCCAAAAGTCGTGACAGAAGAACAGACAGTCAGGCCCGAGTGATCCTATAATGGTTCCGTTTTATGTTCGGAACCCTAAAAATTAAAACTCCAAACTAAAATACGGCGTCAAAAAATACATCTGCATCGCTGTCGACTGGAAGTAAGCCCAAAAGACTGGCGGCATTGTCACGTTGAATGGCGATGCTTATCCTCGGACCGGGGTAAAGGAGTCCTTGGGTCACACGAAGTGTCAACTATTTATTTATTTATTTCCACCATACATTTATCTTTACAGGTTTACCACCTAATGCGATAATGTAGTCAACTATTATTTCTTAAAGCTAAACAATTAAAAAACTAACAGATTTTGTTTTAGTACGCATTGCTAATATTATCATTATGTCACAGCAGGACCATAACAAATCTCAAAGAGAGCTCTCACTATGAACTCACCCAGAGTACAACAAAATAGGTCTATGTCTTCCGCTATACTGTTGAGGATACGGAGAGCGCGCGTAAACGGCGCCTCATTTACCAGCTTAGTGCGGCCGCGCGGCACCGCGAGCAGCCGCGGCCGCCGCCGCCGCCACACGTATCTGTCCGGAACACACATGCCCACTTGTTGCAATACGTCTGGATTGTGTATCTTTCCCCTCATTACCTTAAAGATATATGAGACTAGCGCTAAACTCCTTCTAACTTTTAACTCATTGTATCCTACCATACCTAAGATGAATAAGGTAGGATACATATTTGGGTAAAATGGGTATACTCCGTAAAATTTTTTGTATAAATATCTAATAAATTTATTCTGTACTCTCTCCAACATGATACTATATTTAGTTTCATGTGGAGACCAGATGACTGCGTTAAACTCTAATTGACTCCTCACTAAAGAGTTATACAATGCAATAATCGCCTTGATATTTGTAAAGCTCCTAGCTACCCTAAGCACGAATCCCAAATTTCTGTAGGCTTTCTTACAGATTTTGGTTACGTAATCCCGAAATTCGAGTTTTGAGGAGAAGTTAACACCTAGATCTCTGACTTCTGACACTTTCGCTATTGGTACCCCGTTAATTTGGTACTGGTACGTAATTGGAGAGTGCGCTCGGCTGAAAGTCATAGTCATGCACTTCGAGATGTTAAATTGCAAATTATTACGTTCGCTCCAGGTTACCACCCTATCTATATCTTGTTGTAACTTTTGGCAATCTTCTCTATTCCTAACAGCAAGATAAAGTTTTAGATCATCTGCAAATAGAGTGCAATTTGCATCCTTGACAACCATCGGAAGGTCATTAACCATTAATATAAATTCCAACGGACCGAGGTTGCTGCCTTGACTTACTCCGGACCTAGTGAAATAAGTTTCTGACCTACACCCGGCATATTCTACATACTGCTGTCTGTCCCGCATGTAACTAGCAAAAAAGGTTAGTAAATGGGGAGTAAACCCTACACCTGCCATTTTTGTGAGCAGTATGTCATTATCCACAAGGTCGAAAGCTTTTTTGTAGTCAAAGAAAGCTACATCTGCCTGTCCTCCAGCATCCACTTCAGGTACAATATAACTCATGTAGTTCATTAGGTTACTGGTGGTGCTTCTGCCAGGTCTAAAACCGTGTTGCTCATCTGAAAGCTGTGCATTAACCTGTGAGAGAATGCTCTTGTGTACTGCAGCCTCTAGTACTTTAGCTGGTGTCGAAAGCACGGCTACCGGCCTGTATTGGTCCACGTTCGATGCTGACTTTCCCTTGGGTACTGGAACGACCTTAGTTATTTTCCACCTTTCCGGAAATACGGCCTCCGCCAGGCACTGATTAAAGATGTAGAGAAGTGGCCTACAAATTACTAGTCGGCAGTCTTTGAAAATGTAGGGCGGTATGCCATCGGGTCCCGTTGACTTTTTTGGCTTGAGTTTTTGCAGAGCATAAAGTACTTGATCAAGCTTTAGTTGGTCTAAATGTACCCTAGCCGCTCCGTCCTCACCACCCGCCTGTTTCACTGCCGCCTCTACGTCCAGCTTGGGTATCTTAGGGCTAAAAACAGAAAAAAAATACTTCGCAAACTCAGTAGCACACTGCTCCTCCGTAAGTACCTTATCACCTTTTAAAATCTTGCGTGGACTCCTACTGTATTTTTTAGAGTTAACGTAAGCCCAAAAAGCCTTTGGATTTTCTTGAAACTCACTCTGCATCCGGTCTTTATAATTTTCATATGCAGAGTTTATCAAATATTTTACCTTCGCCCTACATTTAGAAAACGCTTCATAATCGGGCCCTGATTTGCTCCCCTTGTACTGCCTATGAAGCCTAGCCTTTAATTGTATGTTGCGAATAATGTCTATCGTGTACCACTCGGGGTAACTGTACTCCGAGTTTACACGTTTTCGCTTTTTTCTTGGAACGCAGTCATCCATAACTTTGTTTAAAACCTCATAAAAATAATCTAAACTATCATTTACATCTAACGTATACATTGGCGTCCAGTCTATAGCCGCTATTAAAGAATACATCAACGGAAAGTTTGCTTTGTAAAAGTTCCATTCAGTGTGCGTCTGTGTGCTCCGCTCAGACTCAGCCAGTGGCGGCGGCGAGGCGGGCGCGGGCCGCTCGCCGCGGCACGGTCGCCCCCGCTGCGGCACCAAAGTAGTAAGTGGCGGATGATGTGGGTCGAGCGGTACGATCGGCTCAGCCGTGCGCACCTCCAACGCGTCGCCCATCGAACGCGTACTCAAAACAAGATCTAATTGGCGTTCATTGCAATTTCCTATTTTGTTGTACTGGGTGAATTCACAATACGTGCTAAAGTACTCAAAATAGTTTCGTACATTTGTTGAACTAGAGTATAAATTAAAATCGCCTATCACTATTAAGTTACTGTAGTCATCACGATAACTTTCTATTATACTAAACAAGCACATATATTCATTATCACTACAACTCGGTGGAATGTAAACTACACACAACACAAACATGAACTTATTATGTAAATAAACCGCAGAGCTAACCAGTTCAAATGCATGATCTTGAATACGTACATTGTTCGGTGTGTTAAGTTGCCGTAGCTCGTACCGCGGTGTGGCCACTAAACACGCGCCACCCTGCTTGCGCCCGTCTGCCCGATCACACCTAAGTATCTTGTATCCAGGCGGGATTAGTTCTGAATCATAGATTGAATCGTTGCATCCTGTTTCCGTTATTGCAAAAAGATCATAACTATGGGAAGAAATTCCCATATAAAAATCATGTAATTTTGTTCTCAATCCTCTCACGTTCTGATAGTATATCTCTACACAATTTGGTGTCTTCTTATTAGTTGTTGGTTGGTTTACGAAACCACACCCATTCACAAAATTCAATGTTAACTGCCCAACATTCTGGTTTACATAGTATCTCGTATGAACTTTCTGGAACTCCTATTATAAACGACGCATAGTCTCTCTCTGTTTTATGTTTAATTTTGTCCACTGTTATTGCCGTCTCTTTTCCACATATGTTCTTTACATGCATTTCTAAATTTTCTACTGTGGTATCCTTTTTTAGACGCCAAACATGCAAAAACTTTTTTCTTTCAGTACCTTGAATATTTACTGCACTAGTATTACCTCCTTTTATGACTTGCTTGCCAGGATATTTCTTTTTCTTTTTCTGTACAGTAGTCCATGATTCTTCCCTTATGCTAGTTTCCATCTGTAGTTCTGCATTATCTGTCGATATTTTTTCTTTCTCAAAACATTCCGTAGTGGTTTCTATAATACGTGCCGGTTTCGTGGCCACACACGCCACTACACTCTTATCTTTGTTTACTGATAGATTTTTACTTACTACCTGCTTTTCGTTTTGTGTGAGTACATTAGCAAATGATATAGTATTTTTTCTGCTTTCCTTTACTGTCTCATTTCTTTCTTTTGTAGGCTGCTCTTGGTTCAGCAAATTCTGTAAATGCTCATTTTTTTGCTCCAATGTTTTTATCTGCGCTTCTAACTCATCGACTTTGTTCGCCTTTTTCTGGACTACCTTCATAATATCTCGCAACGTATGTAGTTCTTTTTCTGTGTCGACAAATCTGCTCTTAAGCAAATTATACTCTCTTATTTGATTTTCAATTTTAAGGTTCATCTCAGACCGAAATTCTTGTAGTTCTTGCAGTATTTTACTACTGATATCCACTTCTATCACTTCTTTTGGGATCCTCCTATTGCCTCGGTCTGTGTTTACATAGCAAGGAGTTAAAGCTGTATTCATTACATTCTGGTTACCTCGAACTGGTGTATCCGAATTATCCCGCTTCGGTGCACTGCAAACACATTCTGGGCAACTCCAATTGCACTTGTATTCTTCGGTTAATGCTTCAAATTTATCCTTCGTCAGAGCCAAACACTTCCGATGGTACAATTTTCTGCAGTAACTTCTTGCACATTCCATGTACGAAATGTCGTCTATTACGGCATCGCAGCCGTTACATTTTTTCCCCATTTATATTTTGAGAAATACACTTTTTCCGCTACTAATTACGTTCAACCGATCACACGTCCGTTCGCTCGCGCTTGCGAAGGTAGTTCTCACAACTAAGCCTTTAGCAAAGGTCTGTAAATAACGCATGAGCACTCAGATCCCAATCAGCTCGAAATATAATAGGGAATATGCACGACAAAAATATTTATTATCTATACAGTTTATCTAAAAATATACACAAATATAATACTAACAGTGAAAATAGAATTAAAATTGCTCGAAAAACAAACGAGATATAATTATTTTAAACGAATGTATCTGTCCCTCTCGCGAAAACGCTGTTTTCTATGGCAGCTGTATAGGCGCCAAGAACTTTGACGTCACGATTCATATCGGACTTCTCTTTCTAATTGTAAACTTTGAAGCTTTATAACTTCATCGCTGATAAAGGTATTTTAAAAAATAATTTCATAATTGTTTATTAGAGTTAATAAGTATTTAATTTCATAAATAAAAAAATCGCATGCATATTCCCTATTGTTTCTAGGTTATTATATTTCCACCGTTTGAGGTTTTCAGCAGCTGCAGCAGCACGTCACGACGATACCGACTATTAGATCTTCTGGCTCCTGTGGGGATCTAGTCTCTAAGTCCGAAGTCCGTAGTTTCGGCCTCAGTTGCGGGCGTTTTCTGCTCCGTATCACCTACGGACTTACGATTAGTCCCGAACCCGAACTAAGAGTGATTGATAAAACGATTTGACAGTAACTGTCAAATCGTGTTGTCATTCATTCTTAGTGGTTAGGTGATACGGAATAGATAGCGCCCGTAACTAAGCCCGAAACTACGGACTTCGGGCTTAGAGAGTAACCCCCCAGATAAGGTAACTAACTACTCAAACTCAAATCAAACTCAAATCGTATATCCTTACTAGTCCTTACTTAATATTAAAAATGCGAAAGTAACTCTGTCTGTCTGTCTGTCGGTCTGTCTGTCTGTCTGTCTGTCGCGCTTCCACGCCAAAACTACTGAACTGATATAAATGAAATTTGGTACACAGATAGTCTAGAGCCTGAGAAAGGACATAGGCTACTTTTTATCCCGGGAATATATTCCCTAGGGACCACGCGGGCGAAGCCGCTGGCAGAAGCTAGTTTCAAATAAACCATTTACAGGCACTTTTGAATTGTTAAAGTCGGTAAGTCAAATACATGAAGCTATTTGCACGTTTCAAAGCGTAGATCTCTATGGAGAAGAACGTACAAGAAACTCCAAGGCCTACTAAATGATACTTCCGAGAAAATGTTAATCATTGGTATCAAAATTTTCCCAGAAGGTAGAATTAACTCACTTATCCCATCTAATTCGTTAAGCAACAAACAGAAATGTCTCACATTTCCCAAACACGTACCTAGGTACTAATTACTGCCTTCTGAAATTTAATCCCTACCAATCACTGATTTCCTCGAATTAATCATGGCGGAATTTTCCACACACTTGACTTAATCGTAAACAAGATGGAGGTATGTTTATACAAAATGGCGTACATTTTAACCCTGTATGGGTTCCGTACTAATCGAATCGGAATTTGATATTTTGTGTAAGATTTACGGTGTTTGGAACTTGGATTAATTGATTTGGTATTGGGTAACGGGTTAAACGTCGAGATAGTATTTCCTCATTAATGTTTATTTATAGTAAAACGCGTGTATGTTTTAAGGTTGCTGTCTTTGTTTCTTAATTAAGCGGCCTTGATGTCGAACCTTGACTTAAAAACGAAACGAAATTGAAAGTATTGACAAAGGAAGAAACAAAGAAATGTTGGACTTGGTTTGTTTTTAGGGTTCCGAACAAAAAACGGAACCCTTATAGGATCACTCGGGTGTCTGTCCGTCACAGTCATTTTTCTCCGGATTCACTGGACCGATTCTGTTGAAATTTGGTACACATATGGACTTCTGTGACCCAACACGGATGCGTTACGTAAATTATTAAATTTTTAGTGTGGCGTCAGTTTTTGGGGTCAAACTAGAAAATTTAAAAAAAAGTTAAAGAAATTAGACGAAAAATGACAATTCCCCCCCTTATCTCCGAAACTACTGAGCCTAAAATTTTGAAAAAAAAATGAGATAATAGATTTTTACCTATAGATTACAGGAAAACCTATAAAAAGTCTATAGTGTTAAAATAACACTTTAAAAAAAATGAACTTCGTTCGGAACCCTTCGCACGCGAGTCCGACTCGCACTAGGCCAGTTTTTTTCATAATTTAACTGTGCTTTCATGTATTTTTTTACATAAAAAACTAGTACCTATTCATCTAAATCCGGCTTGACTGAAAGCCGACCCCAATATATTTAGGAAAAAAAGGCTAGGCAGATGATGATGTATTGTATTTATTTTTGTGGCGTTGCATCGATTAAATGTTTTATCTATATATTTAAGTAGCACTTCGCCCGCGACTTCGTCCGCGCTGCAATTTTATTAAAGTTCCCTAATTATTTCTCGACAAATTATATACTAAAACCTTCCTCGAGAACCATTCTAACCATTGGTGAAAACAGCATGAAAATCGGTGCAGTAGTTTTTGAGTTTATCGCGAACATACAGACAGACGCGGCGGAGGACTTTGTTTTATAATATGTGGTGATGGTGATATGTTTGCCTATGTTTTTCGCAGGCATCACGTATGTTATATGCCTATTAAGTTGAATATATATGAGTGTCCATTTTAATGTTAAAACATTTTTCATGAACCCAAAACCAAGCTTAGCTCTAAGTGGTAATATTATAGTAAAACATTACACTAGTCTACAATTTCTAGGCTAACAGGTCATTAGTCGGCGGCCATATTGCGCCGTTGTGTTCTAGCCTTAATTAATACCATGTTTTGGGCTATAAAGCTCGGTACATACGAGCGGAGTTATGTCCAACTGGGTTTTAGTTTATCTTTGTACTTTATAGTTTGTGCAATCTAGGTTTCGTAATGGAGGGATCATCGTTTTAGTTTTAGATTGGATGGAAAATGTTTTAAAATGTAGAGGAATAGTTTTGTTTGAGCGGAATTAATGTGCTGAATTCTGGAAAAGTACTCTTGATTTTCTAAAATTCATAATTTTAAACCGAACTAACGGAATCTGTCCTCTGAAACCCTTAGAAAATATGTTAATACTTAGTCTTTTTTTTATTTCTTAGATAGTTTCTAACACATAAAAAATATTATAGTTCCTCCTTACCTTAACTTGGTGAGCACCAGTACTGCAGGTCTGGTGTCGCTTCTGAAGGTAGCTCTGACTCCCAAAGTGGAATCTGCCCAGTGTGACGTCACGCCTTCTCGAGTATCCAACCTGCAAACAAATTGATATAGTTAGTACTTCACGTCTAAATTATCCATAAACGCGTTTAGGACATGGGTTGGAAATGAAAGAGAAATGTTTTTTTTGAAGTGAAAACTTCTTTAGCGGCGTTGAGCACTTTTTCTGTAATGGGTATAAAATCTTAAACTCGCGTCAGGGTCACGTGACCTAATCGCAAAAAGCGTAAGACGGCTCGCGTCAGGGTCACGTGATGCGAAAAAGCGTAAGATCGAGGGGAAGGGAGAGGAACTAGTATCTCCCACTCTTTCTACCGTACCTGCTCCGCTTAGGCGGCACAGGGCGCTTGCGCGAATGTCCGTCTGTGTTTATGTACAGCGTGCCACGCGTATCCAAGGATACGAAATTACGGAATTACAAAATTATGGATGAAAGTTGATTTTTCTAAGAGATAAAAATTAATGTAATATATAAATAAATAACGATATAATATTATGAATAATAACATGTAAATTGTCATATTTCTGTACGATAGCGCAATAAATAAACATTGTATTCTACCTCATAAATGATAGTATTTTTGTACTTTTAATTAAACACAACGTTATTTTTTGTTGTTTTTATGGTTCGTTTTGTTTATGTCAGGAACTGTGTCAAGATTGACATCTGTCACTGACAGTCGCTGTCGCGGCCACACGTCAGTGTCTTTTTGTTTATTTTGTTGTCGGTGGTTTGTCTATGATGTGACCGCGACAGTAAGGATGTATTATTTACATGTTTTCACTTCTGCCGGCACTCCCGGAGTGCTACCGGTGTTTTTTTTTTTCAGGTATAGAAAAACATCAAATGACTGCTCCTGCTCTGGGCGGAGCAGAAGGGAGTGTCAGGCCGCACCGCTGAGTTCGTGTTCGCGGCCTTAGACTCTAAGTGACTAAAACCCATCCGTGTTCCTCCTAATGCCCTTTACGTTCCAAGGCCACGGTGACTCTTTCGAACAAAGTCCGCAGCCCCAGCAGGCACTGGCCTAGCGGGCCTCGCCTTTAATGCTGACAGCTCTTTGAAGCGCGTGTGGAACACAGCGCGCCGTCGCCCCCCGGCCTGGTTCTGATCAGACGGCGAGCCACCCAATGCTCGCCATCCGCAGGCCCGCACCTACGGTGGCCGAGAATTGTCCTGCGACTTCCGACGCCCGGGGCGTCTTCTTCTGTTGAGGCGGCTGGGGCGTGAGATTTCCCTCTCTCTCACGCGTTCGGCTTCCTCCTTCGCTAGCATTACTGCTTCGCTGAAGGAGGTGCCCGCTTTCCATGTCTCCTCGCTCCAGACCATGGCTTGAACCGGGGCCGAACGCGAGAGGTCGCTGCCGCCGATCGCCTCGACGAGGGCACGGCGGTGCTCCGCCCAAGCAGGGCAGACCTCCACCGTGTCCTCCGGGCGATCCTCGCATTGGTGACACCCGGGCGTATCCTCCCGCCGACTAGCACTTCGCCTGCAACTTCGTTCGCGCGGGTTTAATATTGCAGTTTCCGTAGGTATCTCAATTTTTCAAGTTATAAATATAGCCTATGACATTCACAAATAACGTGGCTCTCTATTGGTAAAAGAATTTTATTCTTTCGTTACATTCCTGTAGGTTCCTTGGGGAGTCTACGGGAGCACTAAGAGAGGAATTCCCGTAATTCCAACGGAAACAGGAAAAACGGGATATGCACGTACGAAATCGCGAACAAAAGCTAGTAGTTCATAAAACATTTTATTTACTTATGCACCTAAATCCAGCCTTAACTAACTGGATTTCTAATGAATGAAATCCAATTAGTTTAGATTGGATTAAGTTGACTAAGTAAATGGTTAAACCTAAATGATGATAATACCCCGTTAGTGTCATTTGTTTTGTTGGATATGAAATCATCAAATGAATTATTCCGCTCTGGGCGGAACGGTATTCTGCGTTCCAGGGCCGCGGTGACTCTTTCGAACAATTCCGCGACCCTGGCAGGCACTGGCCCTAGCGGGCCCCGTCTATTATGCTGACATCTATTTATTTATTTATTTATTTATTTATTAAGGATCCCCAACAAAGAATATACACAACTCATGGCTCTTAACTTACAAGTAATAAAAAGCACACACACACACACATCACACGCACATCTCTTTAAAGCGTGCGTGGAACACAACGCGCCGTAATAAATACCTCTTACTGTATGACTAGTCATTCAGTGTACGTAAACCATGAACGAGTCAAAACATTGATTCAAATGAAAGACTCAATTTACTGAAATAAACTGTCTATGGTCGTCGACAGATAAATTTGCAATAATGGTAATTGATCCACCTACATTTATTGACATACTTAATTCCGAAAACAGAAATAAAGACTTAAAGCTATCCCAAATCGATATCTATAGTGATCTTTTACATTTTCAAAAAAAGCATATTCTAGGCATTAAATAAATAAAGTATATATCAATTTAAAACACGCTTTTTAATTTATAGTTAGCCTGTCAACAAATCACTATTATTTAATAACTTTATTATGGGGGTGATTAAAAATAATTGGACCGACATTTTTGGGTGTCCGCCATTTTGAATTTAGGATTGAACCGTGCATCAAAATTTCAGCTCAATCGGTTGGAAATCACGGTTAAAATTCGATTGCAAGATTTGACCCATACATACTACTAAGAAAGCAGGTAAAACAAAAAAAAAACTAATAGGGCAGATTTCGTTGGTGTTTTTCATGAAGTTGACAAGGAGACTTAATACTTAATGAATACTACTGTTTTATTTAATGATTAATTGACTAATTCATAATTTCAAAATGCCGTATGAACTGAGTTATATATGTGAAACAATATAACACACACATAATACACACATAATATGGTATACCTATAAATAGAAACCTAATTATATGTACAATTTAAAATGAAAAATATTTTTTTTAAATATTGAATACCTGCTTTGAAATGCTACTTAGCCCTCTTCCTCACAGTACGATCATTAAAAAAAACGTAGTTGCCAATTTCCTCAATTAATCGTCCATACGCCAACAAGATTTACACATAGTGGTTCAAGAAACAACTATCAAACATTTTACTAACCGAAACTCGTAACGTGCTACTCAATAACATTAAAAATAACGCGTTGAATAACGGCTAATAAAATAGTTATTTAACGATTCGGTTTATCGTTTCGGCTATCGGTATAGTGTCGGGCACAAACAAGCCGACTCATCTACGGTTAGTTTTATAAGCATGGAGATGCCCGTATTATAATTATGATAATATCAGTAGAGGAATAGAGTTAGCATACGTTATGCCATGACGTAAGATTTAATCCATACCAGTATTCTAAATGCGATAGTAACTGTGTTTGTTACCTCCAAACGTCTAGGACATAACTAAATAAAATACTTTTTATCCCGGGAGTATAATCCCTCGGGATAGTTTTCGAATTTCAGGCTAACAAAACCGGCAAAAGCAAGTTAAAAGTAAAATGATAATACAAAAAAAAACCGGACAAGTGCGAATCAGTTTCGTAGTTCTAGGTCATCGGAAAATACCCTATAAATTCTGATTCCCTTGAGAGTGTCAAAATATGCATCCTTTTTTTGCGGCATAAACGGCCGTATCTTCTTTTTACTTAGAAGCTTGATTTTTTCACAGCTTCAAGGGACTGTAGACCTGAGTATATTATGGTTTTAATTTCAACTCGATACCTCCACGTGTTCGCGAGGTAAAATGTCTTGACAGACAGACGGACGGACAGACTGACAACAAAGTGATCCTATAAGGGTTCCGTTTTTTTCCTTTTGAGGTACGGAATCCTAAATAAAAATAGTAGAGATGTATTGCTTAGAAATGTTGATGTTTAATTTAAATTTAGATTAGAATTTCGATATTTTAATAGTAATAAAGTAGGTAGATAAAGATTTAAAAACGTGGTTTCGTTCTAGAATTTCTCTAGCACTGTGCTTGACCCGAAGCAACTGGGCAATGAAAATATTCTCATGGAAAATAAAATAATGAAGATAACCAAAGCGTGTGGTACTCTCCGCGTATTATATGTAAGTGAAACATTATAATTTTTAGTGTCTATGAAAAATTAACATCTATATACTGCAAAACTCAGTTTTACATTCTAAGAAAAACGAGTTATTTGAGGTATCAAGTAACTTGCTTTTCGAAGACATTCTTTCTTACCTCTCTTCACTAATTACACAAAGTTGTCCTCATTTACTCTGAACATGTTTTAATGAGCACTTCAAGCATCATTAAAATCCACCAAAAATGTTTTCCCTTATTTCGGCTAGGGAAAAAGATCGTTACGTACCTACATACATTTAAAATACGAAACTGACTAAATACCGTCTTGTGACGTATGCTAGGGATGTTTTTATCAAACGATCGTAATTTTGGATAGTCAGTCTACTTAAAACTATCAATAAAATATTCAAGAAAATAGTTGAATATATTATTAAAAGCATTTTAGTTACTAAAGTATGGCTTTTATAAATTTCAACAGTTCATTAAATAAATTAATAGTTTCTTTTATTTATTTTAATATACGATATTGTTGTAGTTTATGCTTAATAACGTCAGGCTTTGGTATTTTTGTTGGATTAAAAATTTAAATTATGCTTGTTTTTTTATTTACATAAAATTAGAAAAAGAAATAACATAACGACTTTTTTAAGTTATTGCTCAACTTTTTGAGTTTCTTTGTTAACTTTTGTTGTCCTTTTTTCATCCTAATGTATAAAATTCTTCCGTTACTGAGTGAGTGACTGACAGACAACGTACAGCCGAAACTACTGGTCGTAGAAAGCTGAAATTAAGCATGTAGGTTCCTTGAGGAGTGTAGGGGAGCACTAAGAGAGCATTTCCCGAAATTCCTACGGGAACGGGAAAAAACGGGATAAGCGTACGAAGTCGCGGGCAAAAGGTAGTATTTCATAAATTAGGTACTTAAAATTGTTTCCTTCCCAACGAAAAGTTTGCCTCGGTTCCCCAAGTATTTTTCCTCGACAAAATTCTTCCTGAAACAGTTTTCACTCAAACTCTTCCGTAACAACATAAATGCAATTAATATCGTCTAGCTTGGCAGTTTCTTTTAAAAGATTTTTCAGGAAACAGTGAGTTTCAACATGGTTTGATTTTTGCTGTTCATTTTGTTACGGTTTTGTGTATAAGAATGGCAGTTGTTTTGGAATCATTGACAGATGGTGTTTTGGTAAAATATTTTTCATTCCATTAATACGAAAAGGACGACTTGGTTCGCCTATAAGTGCACCCAATGGTGGCGTTTTCTATAAGAAACTTTTAGCGGGCAGAAATGAGATTTTAATTCTCTTTATAAGTGCGCCGCAATTATCTTTGCCGCGCACTTTTTGAATTTGGAACATCTAGTGTTCAGCGCCGAAGAAATCGAACGCAAATATTGTTTGAATAAAGACTGGCTGGTACGACGGCCCATAGTCGCGTCGCGCCGCCGCCGCACCGGCTGAATAAAAAAAATCGTGATCGAAAAATGAGCCACATTCGGACATTATTTCAAACACGCAGAATATATAATCTAATAATACAACTGTAACAATAAATTTTCATAATTGCGAAAATGTCTCAAATGTAAATATACGTTTTTAATTGTTTTATTATTAGATAAGTACTATTTAATTTCAATTTAGTTGTTAATCTATGTTCTCTAATCTACACTAATATTATAAAGAAGAAAGATTTGTTTGTTTGTTTGAATTGAATCAATGACGTATTATATATAGACACGTCATGAACCAACATCGCGGCGCTTAAAAACGGCGAAAATACTAGATAGATACTTATACGCGTGAAGAAAGGGAAAGAAAATATGACACAGTACGGCGGGATGCCTGTTGCTAGAGAGAGATAAATATACATCTTCATTTACGTCACAGGATAAGTAATAGTCAACTTACATGCTCATTTAATTAAAAACAAACGTAGTGTCGCGCGACAGGTTGGTGCGTAACTAAGCGCGATGTGGCCAATTGGCTTCATTTCATGTTGTCATTTTAGAGTGCAGACAACGTATCTATAGTTTTTTAATATCATTGAATTGAATAGGCTCCGAAACTACTAGACCGATTTGAAAAAATCTTTTAGCATTGGACAGCTACATTATCAGGGAGTAACATAGGCTATATATTATCCCCGCACTCCCACGGGAACGGGAACTACGCGGGTGAAACCGCGTGACGTCCACTAGTAAATAATAATATTGCAATTAAATATGAGGCGCCTTTTATTTCCTCATAGTGGGTGATGAAAAGTAGAGTGTATCACTCGGGCGCAAAATATATTTTTGGCTCGGGCGACGTACTTTGAATCCCTCGCTACGTTCAGGATTCTACTAAAGAATCCCTCACTTCGCTCTGGATTCAAATATAGTAATAAAAAGTGCTCTCGCCGTAAAAATATTATTTTGCTCCCTTATGATACAATCTACTATTTACGAAGGCAAAGACAGGTGACAGGTGAGACAGCTTCATACTAGGGCATTGGATAGACCTACATGTGACTGTGGCGTAGGTACTATGTAATCATGTAAAAATTTGACAGTATGTAATTGTATTTTTCCCAGTAGTTATAAGTACGTATAAGTAAGATTTGTTGTTTGAAAGCTGCTAATTTTTAAAAATAATTTCTGTACCTAAGGCTGCTTTTGGCAAAATTTAAGTCAAAGCCAATACAAAACCAATATTAAGTAAGTCCAAACACATCGTCTAACCCTTTAAAAAAAAAAACACATTAAATCTACTTAAAATAAACTAAAACATTTTTCTAAACACTTCTCACGAAAAAACCGATAAACAGAACTCAAGTAGCGCCGCGGCATAAACTAGTACACATTAATCCTTATAATCTGTCAATTTGAATCCCTTGTCTACGGTGTCAACCGTTTCCTGCCGGCTGTCATAGAGTGTTTTTGTTTTTTTTTTTATCAATCGAAGGCTTAGTCGTGATCATGTGATTTGGGTTTGAATGACGTCGGCATTTTAGGGTTAACGAACGTAGGGATACTTGGTTGAATCGTGGTTGGTATGTGGTGTAATGTCGAACATGGATTTAAATGGTATGTTCCAATTTTGAGTGTTGTAATTGAGTGTTAAAAGATAGGTTGGAAAAACTAGCAACTTATCTTTAAATCTAAACAACTTAGACTGCTCTAGAAATCTGTATCCGTTTGTTCAGTCCTTCGATAGGTTGTCTGTAAGAGATTATTCGTTGCTAATATTAAAGCTTTATATAGCAAATGGGCCTTATCAGAAGGCTTAATCGAATTAGGGATGGTGGTACCCGCAATAAAATCAAGGTTACCGACATAGCCCAAAGGATCGCCAAACTGAACTGGCAGTGGGCAACATTACTCGCAGAACAGGTGGTCGATGAGGCCGAAGTTCAGGAGTGGCGACCGCGTACCGGAAGACGCAGCGTTGGATGGCCTCCTACAAGGTGGACCGATGATCTGGTGAGTGTCGTGGGTAGCCGATGGATGCGAGACGCACAGGACCGGTTGTTGTGGCGACACTTGGGCAAGGCCTATGTCCAGCTGTGGATGTCTTTCGGCTGATTTGATGTTGATTATGATTAAAGCACTGAAATATGGATTTTGAGTTAACTTTTGGAGGAATCATGTTTGGAAATCACGGAGCGTGAGACTGGCGTGAAATTCCGGTACTAATCGATGAACATAACAAACAAAACTCCCTGAAAAATACTCCTAAACTTCACCCACATACTTTTCTACCCACCATATCCCGACGAACAGCGTGATACTACCCCACATTACGCCACAATTTCTTGGCAACGTACGCCAAACTAACAAAAAAGCGCTCTTTGTTTGTTTTAATGGACCAACTTCTGATCGTATTCCCAGAATTTTCAATTCGTTTTTATGTGGTCTCCAAGTTCTGTTTATGATGCGTACAGACTTGGTTCATGGGGTTTTCAGGAAGTGAAATAATGGTCTAAGTTTTAGCATTATTTTGAACTAGCTGGTGTCTATGGTTTTACTCGCATTCTTCGGAAAACTGCGTCATTTTTGTGCTATTATTATTGACAGGCTCGCGTTGATTAGGACCACACCAGATGATAAGCGATGACTGCCGATGATAAGCGAGCCTGATGTATGGTTGACGATGGCATAAGCTTGCCTAGAAATAACCTTTTTACTCTTGAATTAAAGACCCCCAGATTGTAGATATCAGGAAACAGTCCCCAGCAGGGAATTCCATTCTTTAGCTGTACGCAGAATACAAGTACTCCCAATTCATTTCTTGCAGTTAAAAAGCATCCTATATTTTGATCCAGGATATGGTCTACATGCGTACTAAATTTGATTCAAATCTGTCCATACATTTACGAGTAATGGTAGAACATACATACATCTTGAGTAAAACTACTCGCAGAGTCCATTTTCATGCACCTTATCTTCCTCAGAAAGCTTATGGCTATCTCCAGTCCGATATTTCAGTCTAATCCTGGGAGGATTTTGTAGATACACACACACAGGGTCTGAAATTAATCCTAGCCTTATCTAGACGTCTTAGTCCATGGCTGATCCGAGAATCAATACGAGACTGTCTGCTGGAGAGTCTTTGTCTATAGGTATTGTCGCTGGTTGGAATTTAGCAAGGTTTAGCTTGATTTCGACTGTTACGGAGTTAATGATGAGGGAAAACGTTGAAAGCCCATAGACATAACGCGAATACCAAGCTAAATTAAATCCAGCCAAGTAAATTCGTAGTTTAGCTTAGAAATACATGTATTTCTTTAATCAGGTAGTATAAAACAGAGTAGGCAGCGACTTATTTTCTCGGCATAATTTCGTTCATTAGCTTTCCGAAAAGTACCAGTTTACTATCCAAAGTACAGAAAATTTCTTACAATTAGCAATGGTTGATCGTGAGGTAGAACCCGCCCAAAAAAACTTAAAAAAAAAACAAAGTTAACGGGTTCAAAATCACATCATTTTCTATCAAATCAACTCTATAACATTCCAGTTGAACGAACACAAATCAATCACCCCGTACAGTAAAGATGTAGCGGCATCAATGCCGCCACAAGAAAAACCAACGTAGCAAATCTACATCGCAACAAAAAGAACCGCGACGCCATTTATCCAACTAGCAGCGAACTACTAGGTTGAAATCCTGCATCGCGCAAGCAGAGTTTACCGTGCGATTTGAACATATACATCAGCCCGAATATCAAATTGCGGGCAGTTGCTCGACAGACACAACAACTGTCTGGTAGGAAGATCCTCCCTTTTCAATGGGGGTTTGCGGGACTTTACTCTCTGTACCGTATACCTCCAAAAAGACACATGCAATCATGAGAGGGCAAGGGGGACACACTTTCAAAGAAATAGGATATACTAGTTTTGCCCTAGACTCGCGCATATCCCGTTTTTTCCCATTCCCGTAGGAATTTCAGAAAGTCCTCTCTTAGTGCCAGTATATGCCAAATTTCAGCTTTCTACGACCAGTAGTTTCGGCTGTGCGTTGTCTGTCAGTCACTCACTCAAACAATTTATTCTTACTCACTCAGTAACGGAAGAATTTTATTTATTAGGATTATTTATTTGCAAGAACTACAATTTTATCACCATAATCTTATGAAGAACATTATTCAACTACAGCTTACAACTCTGCCCATCTCATAAGACTCAAAGATAAAAGCGTTAGTATAAACAAGTTGGAACAGTAAAGTAACTCGCGATGAAGCTCAAAGATCTGGCTATTAAAACTAACAATGTCTTTCAAACAGAGGAAAACTGTTTCCAATGTTGTTTACGACACGATATTTTAGTATCCTAGTTTAGTTTTAAACTTATTGGAAGACAAACAATATTATGTTTTATGTGGAACATTAAGTTTGGTATAAAACATCTCTTTGTTGACTTTGATGGCTGAAGATTTTGTTAGTTAAAGAAGAAATCAACAGAACGGAAATGAACCAGCAGATTAGACCGTAAAATATACTCTATACAATAGTAGAATTTTATCATCATCATTTAAGCCGAAAGATGTCCACTGCTGGACATAGGCCTCCCCCAAGATCCCCCCCCACATCAACAGGTCCTGTGCGTCTGGCATCCAGCGATTTGCCGCGACCTTCACCAGGACATAAATCCACCTTGTGCAGGCCTTGCAACTGCGTCTTCCGGTACGCGGACATCACTCCAGAAACTGTTAGGTTTCGTACCTCATCGACCATCTGTTCAGCGAGTAATGTGCCCTGCCCACTGCCACTTAAGTATGGCGAATCTTCGGGCTAAGAGGTCAGCTGAAAACTAGCGTCAGGCGGTTGTCTGACGCTGGTTAAAATGCCACATGACTAATAGTTATTAATAATGTGGCATTTTGCTGAACTTGGCCTATTTGATTAAGCTGTGAGGTATACCTACAATGTTATTGTTTTAAAAGTTAAGTTATCCTAATTTTTGTTCTTGCATTGTGTGTGTACCAAATAAAATGTTTTCTTCCTTTCTTTCACCGCCTTACCATGGAAACGAGCGCCATCTTAAAGCGAAGTAATGCTTCAGAAAGCGTGTAACGTTACGGCGTTTTGATGCACGATTCAGGTTAATAGAGTATTAACAGTATTAGATCACATATCATAGCGATGGGATCAGGTATCGAATCAATAGTATCGATATTATATGTACTCATTAGCAATATTGTTCTGAGCGGAGCGGAAGGGAGTGTCAGACTCTTACTGACTAACACCCATCCGATGCCATTTGCGTTCTAGGGTCGCTTTCAAATAAATTCCGCAAGATTAGAATACTCTACTGGCAAAATCCATTATATAGCTTTTTATGTATGTATATGTGTATCTATTATGTTATATTATAATTAAATTAGTTTTTGTCACACCAATGACAGCCCCATCTCATGTCCTGGCAAATACTGTCCATCCCAGGTTGTATGGAAGAGATCGCGGAATGCGATAAGGCCGCCCATTGTATGTGTTTAGTTTTAAGTTTCCTTTTTGTTCATACTTTTGGTGTACAATAAAGTGTATAATAAATAATTAAATAAAACCTTGTATGGCCTAGGTATTGAAACTAGGACCCCAAGCACAAAAACCTCATAAGTCTTATCGATAAAACGGAAATATTTATACCCGACAAACTAATGCTAGTAATATCGATACAACTCAAGTATCGACACTAATTCGGTATCTATGCCTGTAACAGCATCAGATGACGTATCATAAGCTGATCACACGAGCGGGTGACTCGGAGGAATGGGTGTAGTATGTCTATTCTTAGTGTCTTTACGGTTTGTGGTCAGCTCCTGGGTTTAATGTCAAAGGTGCCGATGTACTATTAAACATTTTAACATTGAAAATAGTTTAGTGACTGATTGACAGATAGATACGATTGAAGATAGATGCATGTTAAGATATCCATAGTAACTGGCTTATACCCGTGGCTTGGTACGCGTTAAACTAACCCATAACCGTCCTTAGGGTTCCATCTATGCCTGCCGACGGCGAGCCACCCAATGCTCGCTGCATTGGGTGGCTCGCCGTCCGATCAGAACCATGCCCGGGGTGACGGCGCGTTGTGTTCCACGCGCGCCTTAAGGAGATGTCAGCATAGTAGACGGGGTCCGTTAGGGTCAGTACCTGCCAGGGTTGCAGAACTTGATCAAAAGGGTCACCGCGGCCCTGGAATGCAAAGGGCATTAGAAGGAACTCGGCTGGGTTTTAGTCAGTAAGAGTCTGACACTCCCTTCTGCTCCGTCCAGAGCGGGAGGAGTCATTTAATGATCTCCCATCCTAAAAAAAGGGTTCCATCTATCTCTGTACCAAAATTGATCAAAATCGGATCAGCGATTTAGGGGTGAAAGCGTAACAAACGAACTCACTGTTGCATTAATTTCTAATACTCGTATTAGTTACGATGCGAAAGTAACTCTATCTGTCTGACTCAGTTTTGTGACTGCTAAATTCATCATCTAGCCTTTTCCAAAGCTCCCAGTCAAACCGGATTCAGCTGAATACCAGCGTTTTACATGAAGCGGCTGCCTACCAGACCTCCTTAACCCATTAACTGGGTAACACGGTACTTCTTGGCAAGACTGGAGTCAGATTTTCTGGCTTCTGACAATCCGTAACGACTGCCAAAGATCTACAAATGACAGGCGGGACCAATGACTTAACGTGCTTTCTGTGGCACGGAGGAAACTTGGTATGCTAAGATGGTTACCCATCCACAGACCAACCTTGGCAAGCGTTGCTTAACCTTAAAGATCGACCCGTGCGGCTGTTATTATTTAGGCACAAGCTTCTCTTGTTACTGCGAAATTCCAGGTACAAAAACCCAATAGTACTTTACCCGGGGCTCGAACCCAGCACCCCAACCTGCTTAGCCTTTTCTCGACAATGCTGAGATCGGGAAAGGGTTTGGCAGATGATGATGACTGCCTATCAGAACTCCACAGCACAGTAATTGGGTAACCTTGGCAACACTGGTCTGAGATTTTTTGGCTCCTTACTACCTGTAAAGACTATCAAGCCGTGTAGTTTAACGTGCTTTTCAAGGCACGGATGAACTGTTCATCCATCCACAGACCAATCTCAGCAAGCATTACTTAAATTCGAACTTAGCACTTGAATCTCTTAAAGGACCATTCTATATAATTATTGACACAAACTAATATTAGATACAAATCCAATAGAAATATCAATATCTAGATAACAGATATTACGATACAAAATACGGGTCTCAACGCTTGACAGAGCATGCCAACACAAACTAATACGTATAATCTACGCTCAGTAACTCTATACACGTATTACGGCGCTACCAATCAGTATCAGGGCTGTCACTAGTAATTGGTATTCATCTTGTCGTCACACATTAGCTGTTCTCGTTACTTGGGGGTAAGTGGAAGGATAGGGGCAGAAAATCAACTCGGAGGCATCCTTGCGATATAGAGTAAGCCTTTAATTTCGCGTAAACGCAGTCACGTTTGAGCCACGCAAGCGTAACGATTTCGCGGCGTCAATGTGACATCAGCCACCGCCCGATGTTAATACACCAGAGGCTCAAGACAAACTGCTATTCTATCAGCGAACGTGATCGTCAAAATACCAAAATAGCGGCAAGCAAGCAACGTGTCACTAGCTATGAAAGGTATTTCATAGAAACCAGTAGTGACGAGGCGACACATCGCCTGCTGCTGCTAACTGCAGTCGGCTACGAACTTGTATCTTTATAAGGGACTAGCTTTCATTTGCATATCTCGTCATTTCCCGTTCCCGTAGGAATTTCGGGAAATCCTCTCTTACTGCTCCCTTACACTCTCCAAGGAACTTATACGACAAATTTCTGTGACTAGTAGTTTCGGCTGTGCGTTGTCTGTCAGTCACTCAATCAGTCAGTAACGAAAGAATTTTATATATTAGGATTGATCACGTGACATGTCGACAGAATTTGGCAATCGCCTTCGCCACGCTGCCATTGACACAATGTCACTTGGCTGGAGCCTCTTACGCCGCGTAAACGTACTCACATCTAGAGCCTCCTGCGCCGCGTAAACGCAGATACGTTTAGCACCTCTCTTTTAAAAAACATTGTTTCCATGGACAGTGTAGACCAGTTAACGAAGTATCAAGTAATTATATGTATAACAAAAGCGTCAATTGAGATGAAAAGGAAATCTTCAATCACTTACTGACTTCAAAGAAGGAAAAGGTTCTGTATTCGCCTATATCAATATTTTTTTCTAGGTTTTCTACATCGCTTACCGTTAATTTAGACATTAACTTAAAGTGCAATAAGATTAAGATGGCAAGACACCCCTTGGAAAAGCTTCTCTCATATCCAGTCTTAACCTTCAAAAAATATCCCCTGGCAAAATATTACTTAACTTTCTGCATGTTTAATCATAGTGGAATCTGTCTATTCCGTGAAGGCAAGGCAAGCGTCTAATTTTGATGTTTATTCAGTCATCGCCATATAGGTAACGCCAAAGGATTAATTAAGTCTGTGTCTAGTTTTTAGTATCAAAGTATGTTTACTAAACGGAGTAAGTAGACCTTTTAGTTGAAATGTAATGTTAGTTCTTAGGTAAACTTGTCTGGACTATTTTTCTTTAGTATGTGATGTTTCGAGGCTTACTGAATAATACAGAGCAGATTTCTTTAACATGTCAACAATCCACGCCCTCCGTCCATCCGTCCGTCTGTCTGTCAGCGGGCTGTATCTCAAGAACCGTAATAGGTAGACAGTTGAAATTTTCAGTGTGTATTCCTTTGCCGCTATAACAAAAAATAATAAAAATGAAAGAGACAGAGAGATACAAGGCACGTGTTTTTATTCGGTATATGATACGGAGCCCTTCGTGTGAGAGTCTGACTCGCACTTGACGGTTTTTTATGGTGTAACAATAAAGTATTTATATTCCATTTCATTTTATAACTAATACAAGCCGTAACATTCAAGACCATTCTATAACAGAATTTAACAGAGACATAACACAATTATATATAACGCCATCATCTTAATATATATAAAATTCTTCCATATAGCCGGGATTTTCTTTTTACTTATTTGTTTCAACTATCTCACTTGTTTGTAAGCGATGATGCGGTCGAAGATGGAGCACACTTGCCTAGAAGTAACCTATTCACTCTTGACTTAAAGACTCCCAGGTTGTAGCTATCAGGAAACACAGACTCTGGCAGGGAATTCCACTCCTTAGCTGTACGCACTATGAAAAAACTTTTAACGTTAATGTTTTGTGCGTGTGGGTGGGATGTCCACCATGTACCGGTGGCGCATCGATACTTGGCTGTGAAGTTGAAGTACTTATGGTATCATCTGAATTTTGAAATATTTTTTTGTTATTGTACGCAAAATTACTATCAAAAGCTGTCATGATAATAATCCTCTCCAAAAGTATTAAAATAAAATAATAAAAGATAAGAAAACGTCATCATACAAAATACTTTATCAATAGCACAAGTACCCTGTCACCTGTATCAGTAACATAAACCATATTGATTTCAATCACGACAAGTGGAGCCGGGATACTTGGCTGTCATATTGAAGTATATATAGGGTGTTAGTTAGTTTTTGACGTGATAACGTCTTTAAAATCGTTTTAGTCGGGTGACATGTTCAGAAACTTGTGTCACACCAAAACCTCACGAGCGCGATCGCAGGTATAACGAGAGAGAGACGGACCGATCTCCCGTCTCATCTCGAGCGCTGCCAGTCATTCCGTGAAACTTGTCACGCGGAATCCTCACGAGCGGAGGCTGGCATAGCGTTCGAGTGAGTGGACCGATCTTCCGTCTCTCTCACTCTAGCGGCATACAAACGAATGGAGATTTTCTCGTTTTCGTTATCACGTAAACATCTCGATCGTAAACCTACTTTACAAACAACCAATTTTTTTAGGGATTCCTAATATTACAGAGGTAAAGTTTGTGAGGTAGTAGCGGATAGTTTCTGGATCTACTAAACCGATTTAGAAAATTCTTTTACCAATTGAAAGCCACGTTATTTGTGAGTGTCATAGGCATATATTAACCCGAAAAATACCGCCCAACGACGTGGGTACAGGTCAGTTAGTCTAATAGAAAGCAATAATCGCAAAAAAAGAAATATCGACTTTAAATTAACGACTAAAAATAAAATCACTTTTCAAGCAGTCTGATGCAATAGGGAATATGCACGAAAAAAATATTTGTTATCTATACGATTTATCTAAAAATATACACAAATATAATACTAACAGTGAAAATAGAATCAAAATTGCTCGAAAAACAAACGAGATATAATTGTTTTAAACAAATGTATCTGTCCCTCTCGCGAAAACGCTGTTTTCTATGGCAGCTGTATAGGCGTCATGGTCTTTGACGTCACAATTAATATCGGACTTTTCTTTCTAATTGTAAACTTTGAAGCTTTATAACTTCATCGCTGATGAAGGTATTTAAAAAATAATTTCACAATTGTTTATTAGAGTTAATAAGTATTTCATTTTGCAAATAAAAAAATCGCATGCCTATTCCCGATTGGTGGCATCACATCTGTGTTGCACTAAAGAAACTGCTTGGAAAGTAATTAATTTTACACTATTCAGTATTTTTAAGCTGTCGGGTTTTTTTTTTAAAAAAAAACAATGCTTATATTTATATTTTTGCTATTGTTTCGTTACTGTGTATCAAATACAAATACAAAAACCTTTATTTAAAATAGACCGGTTACAGGATTTTTTGAATTGTCAAGGTCTGTCAGTCAAATAGATGAAGCTAATTCTGCTGCGCTAGCGACACGAGCAGCAACTTGTTCTGCAGCAAAAATACACTCACCGACCCTATCTCCAGCGCGGCAGTTGCACGTTCCAAAGAGTCGATCCTATGGAGAAGAACGTGCAAGAAACTCCGATCAGATACAGAACGTTACGCTTAAATATGACAACGCACTTCTCAAACAGCCTGTATATATGTATACAGATTGAAGTGCTCTCGGTATGATTAGTTAATTATTTATTGTTTAAATGACGATGCAATATGGAGGTTAAAAGCTTGAGAGTTAATACAATAAGATGCTTATAGGATTTGAAGATGTTTCGGGGTTTATGATGTTTTTACTGTCAGTCTTTTGCTGTCTCTTTATGAATGTAAGATTTTATTAAAATTATCGGTGAACTACGAACTTGCTACCATCTGACTTATAAGTATGCCTGATCCATTGTATCGTTTGAAATTATCGTTGTCTCACATTTTACTCAATAATGTAAAGTAACATTAATGTACCTAAGTAGCATCTTTATAATATATATATATATATATATATATTTATTTAGATATGAACTAGGTACAGCATTAAAGTACTAAATATATACACTTAAAATAAAATATCCTAACTAAGATAAGGCGTCAAAAAATTCGTCCGCATCGCTGTCCACCGGAAGTGAGCCCAAAAGACTGGCGGCATTGCCACGTTGTATGGCAATGCTTATCCTCTGTCCGAGGTAAAAGCCAGCCCTTGGGTCACGCGAAGTGTCAACTAAGCGTTTAGAAAGATCTTTAAATAAGGCATGAGCACTCGGACCCCACGGTCCAAGAGTTTCAACCCCAAATGGCTCAAAAATGTAATTGCCAACAAGGTTATTATATTTCCGCCGCTTGAGGTTCTCAGCAGCCGCAGCGGCAGTACCAGCACAGCACGACGAGCTAGGAAGATGGGATGGCGCAAGAGTATCGACACAAGTAGCGTCCCACACTAAAGGCCTACCCATCTTCCATGGAAACAAAGACATACCGTCCGGTCGCTTGCCGTCGTCGCGTGCCAGGCCATTGGGTTCTAGTACGGCTGGAACGCCGACGGCGACAAGAGCGCGTCGGATAATGTAAAGACCGCAATAAACGTAGGTGAATGGTCAAATTGAAAGGCTGCGGGTTTTCAAGGGCTGAAAATACAGAACGCCAGCTACTACAATCCTTATACACGGTGCATATATATAATGAAACCGTGTATACATACTCCATTTGCTTCGTTTACGTGCCAATTTCCGTACTTTAAAATGTACATCACAATAATTATTTTAGAGGGTATGCGGAACAGAGAGTAAACTCCCGCACACCTCCGTTGTAAAGGGAGGATCCTCCAACCAGGAGGCTGTTGTGCCTGGCGGGCTACTGCCCGATAGTTGATATTCGGGCTGATGTATATGTTCAAATCGTGCGGTAAACTCTGCTTGCGCGATGCAGGATTTCAATGTAGTAGTTCGCTGCTTGTTGGATAGATGGCGTCGCGGTTCTTTTTGATGCGATGTAGATTTGCTCCGTTGGTTTTTCTTGTGGCGGTATTGATGCCGCTACATTATCATCGCAGTCAAATATTACGTCAAAATGTAGAGAGATTAGAGATGTTTTTGATAGATCGCGACTAAGATAATAATGTGAACATTCCTTAAAAATACGAAAATTGCCCTTCACGATTTATCAGCCGATCAACTGATTTTTCTCAGTCACATCTCTTTCCATTTCGTTTTTTCCATAAAACTAATATTTATTTCATTTTATTTAAGCCTCTTTAATTCCTTAGTAATTATAATAGTTTTTTTTTACATAATTTTGGCTAAGGACCTCTCGACGAGAATAGGCTTCCTCCATCTCGCTCCACTTTTTCCCATCCTGGGCTATTCTCATCCAGTCGTCAAAACGAATATAACAAAGCTAAAATAATAAAATACTCACGTATAAATAGGCGACTCATGTCCCTGCTTGTACCAGATGACGAGCCCCATGCGATCATCGGGCAGCGCCGGAGTGACGTCACACGGCAGCTCCACACCGCCGCCTGTTGGCGCGTGCAGGGATTCGATTGACGCTGCAACAAGAGAGAAGACTGGATTAGATATTTGAAGGTAACATGTCCAAAAAGAAGGATGGTTTCAGGTCATTAGAAGGTTACAAATAAACTATTAACAGGTTGTTTCAAAATTCTAATGCATTATTTATTTTTATATTGAATGTTAATGAATTATTTAATCAAAATAATCGCGCCTAGAGGTAGTTTATGTCGGGTACATTAAATGGGTCGCCTTTGTAAGACGACCTAAAGTTTTTTACACGGTGCCAACCGTGTAAAAAACTTTGGAGTATTAGCCAATGAGTCTCCTTAAAAAAACACATTGATCATCACAAGTGGATCTTTTATTTCTGAATTACTATCGTACAGAAAAAATTATTCATTATTTTTTTGTTACGCCGTAAAATAATACGAAGCTGTACCTAATCTAATATCTAGGATTTGGGCCTAAAATTATTATGAAATTAAATAAATATGGTAGGCTAAAATTATGTAGTTATTAATATCAAACTAATGAAAAACCTCAATGACAAACGGATAAGAACTGAGCTTATGGTGCCGATGTCCTTTTAAATCGGAACCGTAAAACAATCTCTGATTTTTCCGTTATTTTATCTTTATACATTATCCTGTAGTCTGTTGTTATCAATAAATAATGACCGAGACGTTTTGATTCAACCGGACGGCGATAAGTATGGGGTAAAATAAACACCGATATCGATATAAAGAGATACCGCGAGATTACAGTAGCGCATGACAGCCCAATTTGGAACAAAATGGTGAAATCCTCCCCAAAGATGGCCGCTTGTAGCAAGATGGCCGAACGCTTTCTGTCAATAATAACTTATTTACCTTAACTACCGAATTACAGCAACTACCAATCATTTAACGCGTAATTTTTATCGTTTTCAGATGCTACGATATAAAAATATAGTAATCATTTTATCGAATTTCCCCCAAGCTGTATTACAGATGGATGTGCAATAATCACAGTGTTATTCGACGGTTTTTGATCGTGTTAAAATTGCGATCCATGAAGAATTATTGGGGTAAAATGATACAGCAGTGAGCAAGGGGCATTATTTTAATGATTGCTTTCGGGCACAATTGGATGTTCGAGCTTCGAAATATGCTTAACCGACGACGCGGTAACAAAGTGCGTAATGTGTTTTTCTTATTGTGGCCTGTAGCGTTTATGCTAAATAGGATAATAAGTTGGTAGAATATAAAAAGGTGTGTCTGAAACTTGTAAAAAGTATAGCCTGTAAAAATTATATGAAAAGCTATGTGGATATCAGTTGTCATGGGCATGTCATACCGGGGATTTAGAAACATGTTGTTTTTTTCATTAATTTAATTTATTTTCTAATTTAATTCTCATTGAGTTTGATTTCTAATAATTGTTTACTTTGATTTAATATTATTGTTTGTTTTTGATTATTTATTGATATTATTATTATGATTCAATGACATTTATAATTTTTATTTTTCTATTTTTTTTTTCGTTATTTTGGTATTCAGATCAATCCGGTTTTGAAACAAGAAAAGTCAATTGGGAAAAGGCTAGGCAGATGATAATGATATATTTTTTTTAATAATATTTCAATTTCGTTTTGTATTGACCAATAACTTGTTTGTGTGGTTTTTACTGTTAATTTAAATTGGTTATATTAATAAATAAATAAAAAAAATGTTGTGAAAAGCTTTTTGGGTATAAGGGGAAAGAGAAACAAAATAAAATATTGATGGATTGTTTGAAAGATTAAATTATGGCTAGAATGGAAGTGTCAATTGAGATGACGGCTAATGGCGATGTTTGAAAGAAAAGACAGGGTTGTGCAGTGGCGGTACCTTCATATAAGCCCAAAAGCCATATAAGTCTAAAATGCTCGATAGAAAATCAATATCAAACCCGAACTATTTAAAAGTTCGCGCGCTTAATTTTTATCAAAATAACACAAAGTATTACCTATGCCACATTACTACATAACTACACATCGCGATTGTTCGCGCGCAGAGTTTCGCTTTTGCAGCATCTACATATAGCTATCTCGCTTACACGTACCGGCTTTTACCGGGCTTTCTAATACTGTCTCCGTCACTTTCGCACTTATAGCGATGTGCCGTATAACGAGCTCTAAACCTTGTGCGTCTACAAATCGATCAGTATGTACGATTAAGCCATGCATGCGTATGAAGTTGCACGCGAATGCGTGACCTTGTCACCTTGCTAACTCTGCAGTGTTGCCGTTTTAGCGACGTTGTGAGATCTTGGAGATTTTTAACGAGTTTGGGGACGTTTTTTCAGATTTAGCAACAGTAACAACTAGCGACTTTTTAAAATAACGAAATTAAATATTCAAGCAATATCTTAAAAATAAAAAAATTGCGACATCTAGCTGGATTTTTCATATACCTGGGGACTTTTTTTGCCTAAATGACAACACTGCAACTCTGCGTAAGTAGTTCTTGACACCCGAGTGCAACTCACTTCATTTTATTTGCTTGAGAGTTGAAAAGTTATGTTGTTAAAGTTTTTTGTGTGTTTTCTTAGATTTTCTCAGTGATACAATTGTTTTGGTGACTTACCTACAACAATGGAGGTAATTGTACCTTGTGAGGATTTAAAATGCGTTCAAGTTTTGATTGGCGAAGATAAGGTAAAATCTTTAAACTTTGCTCAGAAAAACTAGTTGGATTGTTGGCTGTTCGCACACTAATAAGTTGTGTTCGTGGTGCTGCCTATTTTTTTCGAATGAAGATTCCGTTTGGAATACATCTGGTTATAATGATTTAAATAACATATCTGGCGCCATTAAAAGGCACGCAAATTCCCATAAACACCTGTGTGCAATGGTTTCTTTCGGTAATTTTGGTAAACAACGAATTGAGACATCTATATCAGTTTATGAAAAAATTGCGATGATATACATACGAAGGTACCTACATACTCAGTCGAAAACTGTACTTTCTTTTTTTGAAATCGGTTAAAATTTTATTGGGCTTGCCTTATTTTGAAACCCTAGGCACGCCACTGGGGTTGTGGTAGGCGCCATATAAATGTGCAATAACGGTGATTGCCCCACATTCATTTATTTACTTTCTAATAACAAAAAAGAAGAAATACGGTTTGAATTTATTAACCTCTTTTTTTAAGTCGTTTAAAAAGAGAAGAGTAGGAGGATAAGTCTCTCGCCGTCCCTAAAGTGAAGAACATGTATGTCGATTTTCACACAATCAAAATAAATGAAAAAAAAACAACGCGTACCTATTATTAAACTAAAAGGATTTTTTTGTTATTTTTTTATTTAAATCTGTAATCTCAATCATACAATCCGAGCGAATTTCGCCTAGATACAGTTTTATTAAAAGCTTTAACGTATTCGATATTTTTCTGTTCAAAAAACGTTACATACTAATTGTTTTAAACCCATCCCATTCCAGGTTTGACTGGTTTCTGTGTATTTTCGAATTAAAATTATGACTAAAACTGAATTTTAAATAGGACATCTATATACTGTAATCTATACTCTATACTTACTAATATATAAAGCTGAAGAGTTTGTTTGTTTGCTTGAACGCGGTAATCTCAGGAACTACTGGTCCGATTTGAAAATTCTTTCAGTGTTAGATAGCCCATTTATTGAGTAAGGCTATAGGCTATAGATCATCACGCTAAGACCAATACAGCGGAGCAGTAACGAAAATTGTGACGCAGACGAAGTTGCGCGGGTCAGCTAATATAATCTACACTAATATTATAAAGAGGAAAGATTTGTTTTTTGTTTGAATTGAATACGCTCCGAAACTACTGGACCGATTTGAAAAATTCTTTTAGTATTGGATAGCTACACTATTAGGGAGTAACATAGGCTATATATTATCCCCGTACTCCCACGGGAACGGGACCGACGCGGGTGAAACCGCGTGACGTCCACTAGTATAAAATAATCATAATGCCTGTATTCCCCAAAGAGCTACGAATAGGTAGGACGTGTATCTTTAGTACACTTCTCACATGTCACCTGTTATATTTAAGACTCATCTCTCTCTCAGGGCCGAGCCTCATCATATCAGCCGAAAGACGTCCACTGCTGGACATAGGCCTCCCCCAAGTGTCAGTACAACAACCGGTCCTGTGCGTCTCGCATCCATCGGCTACCCATGACCCTCACCAGGTCATCGGTCCACCTTATTGGAGGCCTCCCAACGCTGCGTCTTCCGGTACGCGGTCGCCACTCCAGAACTTTTCAGCCCCATCGAACATCAGTTCTGCGTTTTTGCCCTGCCCACTGCCATTTCAGTTTGGCGGTCCTTCGGGCTATGTCGGTAACCTTAGATATCTTGCGGATATCATAATTCCTGATTTGAACCTATTGCCATCAAATAGGCATGAATTTGGACTCCAGGCTGCCACGAAAAAAAATCCATATCGAAAAACCCAATAACACTTTGTCAGCAGAATAGCTTGGATTGACTTGTAGTTTAATCGGAGGTAGCTGAATACCAGTATTTTACTTGGAGCGACTTCCTATGTGACCTCCACAGCCAAGTTACTGCACAGCCTGGATAACCTTTTTTTTAACGGGGGGTAATCATCATGGATGTCCTCCGCCCTGGGGCAGGCGGAGGAGTCTGTCAGACTCTTACTGACTAAAACCACCCCGGTGTTCCATCTCTCACCTGCGCCGGGGATCGCGGGAACTTGTTACTTCCGTAATCCGCGGCTGGTGCCGGCCCACCTCCGCGGGCCACCTCGGGTCAGCGGGGGGAGTGAGGTGTTTGACTCCCCCCGCGACGTCAAAGAGGAGCGCACGGGAACACCACGCGCCGCCACCTCGGGTCCGGATGAATGAGGGGCGACCGACATCTCCAAGTCTGCCGCCCCTGGACCCAGTTAGGGGGGACGGAAGAAGGCAGCGTATATCCTCCGAAGCCCTGCTTGCTTAACCTTACAGATCGACCCGTGCGACCAATATGATTTGGCTGCGAGCGCCTCTGATTAAAAAAACATCACAGGTTATACGTTTATTACAAATTAACAAGTTCAAATACGACTAATCAAATATTAATTAGAGCAGATTATTTGTGCGGAATAAGGGCTTCGACACACTGATTCAATCACGTGCCTATAAGCGTATATTTAATCAGATTAAGTTTGTTGATTTGTATGGATTCAAATCTGTGATAGCTTACGCCATTGCCGTGTGATTTTGGGCAAAGGCAAAATTAGACAGGACTGCGTAACCACGACCACTCTAGCAAGAGTGTCGACCTAAGAAGAAGATGAATTTCAGGTACAAGGAGAATCAAATCTTGTGGCTACCACTGCGGCTCGGAACAGTCTGTAGAGGTATTTAGAACAGGGTGTTTTAGTGGAATCAATGCCGCCACAAGAAGAACCAACGGAGCAAATCTACATCGCAACAAAAAGAACCGCAACGCCATCTATCTAACTAACAGCGACCTACTAGACCGAAATCCTGCATCGCGCAATCAGAGTTTACCGTGCGATTTAAATATATACATCAGCCTGAATATCAACTATCGGGCAGTTGCCGCCAGGCACAACAACCGCCTTGTTGGAGGATCCTTCTTTTCCAATGGAGGTTTGCGGGACTTCACTCTCTGTTCCGCATACCTCCAAAGTGTAAAGTCCCGGAAACCTTCTTAGAATGGGAGGATCCTCCAACCAGGAATCGCAGGGCGATTCCCGGCCACCGTAGGCGCGGGCCTGCGGACGGCGAGCACTGGGTGGCTCGCCATCCGATCAGAACTAGGCCCGGGTCGACGGTGCGATGTGTTCCACGCGCGCCTCAAAGAGCTGTCAGCATAGAAGATGGGGTCCGCTAAGGCCAGTGCCTACCAAGGTTGCGGAATTTGTTCGAAAGAGTCACCGCGGCCCTGGAACGCATAGGGCATTAGAAGGAACACGGATGGGAGTGTCAGTAAGAGTCTGATACTCCATTCTGCTTCACCCAGAGCGGGAGGAGTCATTTGATGATTTACCATCCTTAAAGAAAAAGCGTTGCGGAATTTGTTCGAAAGAGTCACCGCGGCCCTGGAACGCAAAGGGCATTAGGAGGAACACAGACGGGAGTGTCAGTAAGGGTCTGATACTCCCTTCTGCTTCACCCAGAGTGGGAGAAGTCATTTGATGATATCACTGGTCAACAAAAAAAACACTTTTTGTGTGTAACAAAATGTTTTTAAATAATTATGTTAAGAACATGTTTTAAAATCATAGAACTGAAATCAGAATTATTGAGACACATACAATTTTCCTGTAATATGATTTTGAAGTGGAGCTTTGAGGCGAAAACTGAAGTTTTCAGGTGGTTCTAGTACAGGCACATTATCAAGTTAAAGGATTGACTGTGCAGCAGATGGTACGTCAGACTACGCAACTATCCCTTTGTATTCAAAAATCCCAAAAATAAGCTCACATTTTTATTGTTTTTTTTTTTACTGATCGTGCAGAATTTCTCTTTTGAGTTTTAAAATAATTTCACCATAAATGTAAAGAAACTTGTCAGAATCTTTTGGTCACTTCTTACACATTTTAAAAGAATAAAATAACTCAGTAAACTGAAAAAACCAGCTATTTTATCGAATAACAAAAAATCTTAATTTACAAGCTAAAGAGAAAATGAATAACCCTGATAGTAGTTGTAACACAAAAACTAGACCTAATCAAAGCAAACTAATATGGTTTCGTGATAAGGGTAGGTAGGTAATTCAAAATTAGTAAGCACATTTCTTGTGGCAAAATCTTGTTGACCAGTGTATCCCATCCTAAAAACATAAAAAAATGTCCGTGCGTGAATGTACGTACGGCGATCTCAACCAAATGGCGGTCGCAAGTGTGCTTGCACTCGCTGTGCGTGAAGCGTGTCTATAAAAGGTGCATTTTTACCCCTCGCATACATCCGACCTTCTGCATATATCTCTTCTGTGACTGAATATAATCGAGATGAACATCAATTTGCATGCTAATCACTCCGGCTCATCTTTACGCAGCCTCCCGTATCGGATTAATGCAAGCTCATCTTAGTACGAGTAGTTATTAATATAAGTGGGATTATTATTATGTACGTATTTGAAATTATACGTTTCAATTGATTGAATATTGGATTTGCTGATAACAAGCTTAATAAGATTATGGAAAGGAAAAAAATAAACATGCATTTTTTCTACCTAATATGAGAATGAAGAAGCATGTAGAAACTATAAACCCACACTAATGTCGTCTACTGTTTACTTTTTAACCGACTTCCAAAAAACGAGGGGGTTTGGTTTTTTGGTTGGTATTTTTTTTATGTATGTACACCGATTACTCCGAGGTTTCTGATCCGATCTCTGTGATTCTTTTTTAGTTCGATACTTGCCATTGGTCCCGTAAAAATTTAATTCAGTTTGGCTCAGTAGTTTTTATTTTATGAGCATTTTTGCTCCAACTTCTAAGTAGACGATTACGTCGTACAGATATGAGGAATATGGGGATACTTGGACGGGGCCTAGAGAGTGGAAAATAAAAACTTTTTTACATAAAAATACAACCGACTTCCAAACAAAACACTATAAAATAACTTTAATTTCGGAAGCCGATATTAAAAACTCGATTTGTAGCGTTTTGTTTGGAAGTCGGTTGTATTTTTTTTGTCCAATTAAGCTCTACAACAGCAGCCATACAGCTCTCTCTCTCGTCTCTGCCGATGGATGCGAGACGCGCAGCACAGGTCGTTGTGGCCACGCTTGTGGGAGGCCTATGTCCAGCAGTGGACGTCTTTCGGCTGATATGATGATGATGATGAAGCTCTACAACTAGGTAAGCACTTTAGGTGCACGATTTTTGTGCGAAAGATGAATGAAGTTTTGAAGATGAATATGGATGGGACACATGAAAATACATACATAAAGAGAATGGGAACACCCAATGGATTATGTGAAAGATAAAAAAGTCATATGTGAAACGGGATTGAAAACTTTGGATAAAGGTTATGTGGAACAAGAAAACTTTATGTGTCTGAATCAGTGGTTCCCTACCTGGGGCCCGCGGCTACTGGTGACCAAAATATAGTCCGTAAAAGGTTTAAACTTTGAATCTTTTGATCTTAATACATTTAAGCGAACTGATTTCAAGTTTTTAGCAATGCTCATTAATTTTGGTTTCTAATATTAATGTTTCTACATTTTTAGGATTCCGAACAAAAAACGGTACCCTTATAGGATCAGTCGGGTGTCTCTCTCTCTGTCTGTCTGTCACAGCCAGTTTTCTCCGGATCCACTGGTCCGATTCTGTTGAAATTTGGTACTTTTGTGACCCAAACTCACTCAACGAGGTCACTTTGGGTGTCAAACAAGAAACATAAAAAAAAAGTTTTTTTAACAATATTGTGTGACATATCAAATGAAAGGGCTTACTGTGAGGGTTTTAATTATATTTTTTTCATCATTTTAAAATAAATGGTTTTGAAGTTATTCAAGAAATTAGGCGAAAAATGACCATTCCCCCCTTATCTCCGAAACTAACTTAAATTTTGAAAAAAAAAAATGGAAATAATAGATCTTTACCTAAAGATTACAGGAAAACCTATTAGAAGTCTGTAGTGTTAAGATAACATGTTAAAAAAATGAAATTGGTTCGGAACCCTTTGCACGCGAGTCCGACTCGCACTTGTCCAGTTTTTTTAATATCTCTATGATATAAGTTTAAATAAAACTGTGTAGTTTAATTTTTATTTTTTATTTCTGGTCCTTGCTAGCAACAAACAAATCAAAGTGGTCCCGGGGCAAATAGAGATTGGGAAACACTGGTCTAAATCTACACGACAATAAGGACAGAGAATGACGAATTAAAAGTTCAAGTGTTTTTGTAATCTGATCTACTATTATAAAAAGGCAGAAATCGTTTGCTCGTAGGAGGAAGTGATCATCTGATTACCAAAAATCATTCACTAACAAAGCTACACTACCGCTGCGTATTATAGTCTACTCTTCATCCCAGAAAATGCAGGATTCCTTTGGCCACGGGAGAGAAATTACGACTTTTTTTACCGACTTCCAAAAAAGAGAGAGGTTCTCAATTCGGTGGGTATTTTTTTTGTTTTCACTATTATTGTTACTTTTTAACCGACTTCCAAAAAGGTGGAGGTTCTCAATTCGGTGGGTATTTTTTTTGTTTTCGCTATTATTGACACTTCTTTTAAACGACTTCCAAAAAGGAGGAGGTTCTCAATTCGGTGGGTATTTCTTTTTTTGTTTTCACTAGTATTGACACTTTTTAACCGACTTTCAAAAAGGAGGAGGTTCTCAATTCGGTGGGTATTTTTTTATGTATGTACACCGATTACTCCGAAGTTTCTGATCTGATTTCTATGATTCTTTCGTAGTTCGATGCGGTATACTTGCCATTTGGTCCCGTAAAAATGTAATAACAGTTTGGATCTGTAGCTTCTATTTTATGAGCATTTTTGCTTACTTAGATGATGTATTCATTTAACATTTATGTAAGTTAAGGTACCTTATCACATTATTTGCTTACTATTAATTCTTTTCTCAGCTAAAAACAGTATTTCGGTACTAGACAGATTTTGGCACCGTCACCAAAGAAGCGTTGAACAAAAAACTTGTCAAGTCCGCTACAAAAAATGTAGCCGCGTGAAAAAATTCAGGCATATTTATTCACTAGACGCTACATGGAAACTTTTATTAAAGCGCCCATCTGGCATTCCGCCAAAACTATGGCAATGTAGCAGATTGCATGTGACGTCATTGCCTGTTAAAACTACCCTCGTGAAATTAAATCGAATTGGTTTTAACGATTTTTTTAAACTGGTTAAACGGTTAAAATAAAATATACACTTTGTAGAGTACTTTTAGTTTAATTAAGGCCATAGGTCAGGGAAGAATGAAGCACCAAATATTCGAGCATTTTCCGCAAAAAAATACATTTTTTTCAGTAAAAGAGCTTCCCTGTAACGTAGAACCTTTTTCAGTCATATTTTAATGACAAAATTTGGCTCGATATACTGTACGAACGATGTTTTGTGATCACAAAACTACACAAGTCACTGTTAAGGCATAATTACTTAGCCGCCATGGCCACGCCCACTATGGCGGTTAAGTAATTTTGCCTTTTCAGTGACGAATTATACACATGAGTAAAATATCTTCATTGCCATTGCGGCCTAAAGCTGAATGCTATGGAAGAGTTGTGGTAATATGCGGGTAACTAGGTTCTTCTCCTTACCCCGACTTCTCTTGACTGCCTTCTATCCCACAGAGGACCCGTTAAAAACCTCTCACAAACAAACAATTGCACCTCTTTATACTATTCGCCCGCGTAAAAGTGAAAAATAATACGAAGGAAACCTTTTCCTTGGATAAAAGTATATTTCCAAGACATGATCTAACCGTGAGCCAAGAATCTTCCAAATACGTTCAGCTGTTAAGACGTGAAGAGGTAACTTCTTGTTCTTATCGTGTGGGCAGTAAGGTCTAACGACCCGACACACCCTAGTGTCAGAGTTTCTCAACCGCCTCAAGGGCCTCCGACATGGTTTATTTGACGACCGCCATTTGGCGGCCGGGACCACCGGCTTATACGTGCCTTCCGAAGGATGGAATCCTCTTTTTTATCAGACAATCAGGTGATTCAAGCCTGCCATGTCCTAACCAAACTGGAAAACAACTTTACTAAGTATGCTTTCCCGTGGGAATTGAACCCACGACCAACGGGTCCACAAGCCAAACGCCTAAACCACTCGACCACGGAGGCAGTTAACAAACAGACAGTACGACAGAGTTATTTTTGCGTTTATAATATTACTAGTTGAACAGCGCAACTTCGTCTGCTTCGCTCTTATTGGTCTTAGCGTGATGATATATAGCCCATAGCCTTCCTCGATAAATGGGTTATCATAACACTGAAATAATTTTTCAAATTGGACCATTAGTTTCTGAGATTAGTACGTTCAAGTAAACAAACAAACTCTTCAGCTTAACAGATAATGATAGTATAGATTATGGATATGGATTTTACGAGTAGATAGTTGAGATGAGTTCAACTGTCCTTCAATCCACTTAAACATTGAAGGTACTGCCTTTCCATTTAATTTCGCAATTGGCAACACCAGATTGAAGTTTCATAGCTACCATATTGGTAGTAAAATAAATAGCCGTTGTATATCGATCCCACGATCCCACGACTGTTGACCACGAATCCACGATCCAGCAATAATCGTAAAATGCGATCGTGTGTTACACATGTCAACGATTTGCGTAGGAATAGTCTGATTGTTTCACAAGTAATAACGCGTTTTGAAAAGCCTCATCAAAGCTTAGAAGTCCAATTTTCCATACTTCAAAACCGTTTAATTTCTTGTCGCAGTATGGTGTCGGCCGGTGCCGTATGGTGCCGTAAAATAATAATACCATCCCATCACTTCCCGTGGGTGTCGTAAGAGGCGACTAAGGGTCTCAACAGAGAATGGGCAGCAGCGTTCTCTGTAAAACGCAACACCATACACTGTGATCGCCAACCCGCCTGCCAAGCGGGGCGATTATAGCAAACCCCCCCTTTGGGGAGGCCTATGTCCAGTAGCGGACGTCTTCGGCTGTTATGACTGATGACTGACTGACATCAAAGCTTAGAAGTCAAATTTTCCATACTTCAAAAACGTTTAATTTGTAGTTACAAATTTATCTAAGCGACAATAGATGTCAAAACTTATAAACATTATTTTGAAAATAGATGACCCAGTGAACTTCTTACCACCTTACATTAAATAATTAGTAATTAAATAACATTTTAACGACTGATTAGTCTTTTTTTTCTCTTTATTTTTTAAGGGACTTCCATGTAAGGCATGTCAGCCCCATCATAAACTAACCTAAGTTTAACCAACATTAGAATCTAGATTTAACAAAATAACATGATCAGAGTCATCGGCATAATGCCACTTTCTGGACTTGCAAGGATTTCAAAGAATGTACCCATATCTTAATAATTGAATTTGCGCAATTCTGTCTATGACTCCCTTAATGCCTGGTTCTTTGTACAATCCACCAAAAGATGCTGGACATCCTGGACATCATCGATAACTCCACACACTTCACAATTTGGGGGAACAATTTTTTTCTGATTAGTCATTGTAATAGTCTGAGCTATTTATTTTTTTATTGTAATAGTTTGAGCTGTTTTTAGCTGGTCGCTACCTCGAATATGATCATATTCACAAGGCTGTTTGGGAATAGTTTATTTACTAGGTGCAAACAACGAAAGCTAAAATCTGCCAGGATTTGGGAGGCTGCAAAACTACCTCCTTGACTACTGAAATATTTTTTACACAAAACAAAAAAAAATGCCCGTCGGCCCAAGCCAGCACGTATGCGTATATTAAAAGTACATACTATCGCTACTCTATCCCACATATTCTGTTAGTGAGAAAAGAAGTAAGGTCTAGCGACTCTGGGAACATTAAATTATTTAAGAAAAAATGACTTGTTGGTAAATATACCATATTATACAGTACATGATTTTTTGTCCGACAGATTCATGATGACTTAGCGCCAAACCGTTTCTATGATTTGATGCAAAATAAAGCTCTATTGCAATTGAAATGTCTATTTGAATTTACACAATACATCACATAAACTTAGGTCTAAAACAATCAAATTGTAAACTATTGTATGCCTAACATGGTAGAGCAGTGCAAACGCACACCGATTAATTGAATAACAACTCTATAACCACTGTGTCACAACTAAGATCTTTGACTTTGACTTTCACTCTATAAGAACACTTTAAAAATCAGTTAAAGTGATCTTTCTATAGAACCCATTATATTACTATCAGTGTCTCTCGTAAGGCTAACTGATACGAAAAAGTTCTTATCATATATTTTTAACCAAGGTATCCTGCGTATGCTTATCAAGTTTCATTAAGGCTGGGTTCATATAACCGCGCGGGACGCCTCACAAACCGCGCGGATCAACTGAACGAGTCGATACAGGTTTGTAGAAGTTGTACCGCGTGGTAACGCGCGGTAATGTAGACGATAAACTCTATTTAGTGTGATCTTGTGCCGCGCGGTTAGTAGATCCGCGCGGTGCCGCACGTTCATATTGTTACGAGCTTGGGGTTCGTTACAATAAAAACAGCCGATTAAACAACCAAAACTGACACTTTAATTTATAACACTAATTAGCACTTTAAAACACACTAATTATAAAACACAATCGCACTACTGAACACTTCACTTCACTATAATTCGCAGTTGAAGATCGCTCTCGAAGTTATCGTTTGTATCGCCAATTCAATACTGACTGCCGTCGCCGGATGTCCGCCCTTTATATACCGACAGTCATTTCCAGAACCCTCCTGTATGGAAACCTCTCGAAAGTTCAGGTACACACAGGTCCCGACCGACCAGGTGTCTAAAAGCAATGACGTCATCAAACTTGCTGATCCTGGTTTCAGCGTCTGACAAGCGGTTGTCATGCTGAGCAACCTTATCCTTCACCTCCTTCATGTCTTTCCCGAAGGACGCGTGAAGTTCCTTTATGAGGAGCATCTGTTCTTCCTGGCGGCGCGCCTGCTCCTCCTTGTCGCGCTGCAGATGTTCTTCCAAGCGTCGGGCCTGCTCTTCCTGTCGGCGGGCCTGCTCCTCCTTGTCGCGCTGCAGCTGTTCTTCCAAGCGTCTGGCCTGCTCCTCCTGTCGGCGGGCCTGCTCCTCCTGTCGGCGGGCCTGCTCCTCCTGTCGGCGGGCCTGCTCCTCCTTGTCGCGCTGCAGCTGTTCTTCCAAGCGTCGGGCCTGCTCCTCCTGTCGGCGAGCCTGCTCCTGCAGCATCATCATCAGAGCAGCAAAGTCTGGTGCTGATGATGCCGGAGCTGCTGTGGACGGGCCGGCCTCCATGGTCGGTAGCTGACCTTCCGACGTCTGCGGCATTGCACCACCAAAACGCCTCTGGTCCGTCTCCTGCTGGCGTTGACTACGGGTACGGATACCCTCCGTGTCGTGTCGTCCTTTGGCAAAATCGGCATGATTATCCACTCTTCTGACACCAATTGTTACGAGCTTGGGGTTCGTTACAATAAAAACAGCCGATTAAACAACCAAAACTGACACTTTAATTTATAACACTAATTAGCACTTTAAAACACACTAATTATAAAACACAATCGCACTACTGAACACTTCACTTCACTATAATTCGCAGTTGAAGATCGCTCTCGAAGTTATCGTTTGTATCGCCAATTCAATACTGACTGCCGTCGCCGGATGTCCGCCCTTTATATACCGACAGTCATTTCCAGAACCCTCCTGTATGGAAACCTCTCGAAAGTTCAGGTACACACAGGTCCCGACCGACCAGGTGTCTAAACATCGAGAATGTTCTAGCACGTAAATGCCTGCTACTGGATACTAGATGACGCCAGCAGCACGCAAGTGTCTGCTACTCGATACTAGATGGCAGCACGTAAATGTTTCGTTACTTGAAACTAGATGGCGTTAGCAGTACGCAAATGCCGCCATGTACCCAACATTAATACTGGCGCGTAACAATATGAACCTAGCCTAAGGCTTGTATACATGCCAATAACCTTGTGGATATAAACGGAGCTAACTACTCCTCTAGGCGCCACTCCGCTACCCGCATATTTTATTGATTAAAAAAAAAGGTTTTTTTTTTGTTAAAAATGAATGAGTAAAATGGTTTCATCTCAACGATTTAGAGGTGATTTGGTGATTTTTTTTCTTATTATGTGATACCGATACATAAATTCTGGCTAAACCAAATTACGTCATTACATCATGTAGATTACTACCTATTTCTTTCAGATGTAATTTCTCAGTAAATGCCGACGAAAAGTTGCTTCATCTGCACGCTGTTTTTAAGCATTTCTCGAGAGAGAGAGCAGCCTTAAAATGGTTCGGTAATTTCCAAAAACAAGGACTTGCCAGTTTATATCAAATACCGTAAGGTAACGCTTTTAGCGGCAGTAGCATTTCCCCGTCGTCGTTCTGAAAGCGACTCCAATTTATATAATAATGGCTCAATCAGCGGTACCAACCTCAAGGCTATGTCACCAGGAAGTCACCTTGGCTCCTTACTAACTGTGGCAAGGACTTGTTATTATTTTTGCCAGTAAAAAAACATGATTCAGTAAAATATCGACATGAAATTGACATTTTGCATGACACACCCAAAAATAACTTTCAAGGCAAACTCAGTTTTTACGAATAAATTATCTTTTTTTTAAGGATGGGAAATCATCAAATGACTCCTCCCGCTCTGGGTGAAGCAGAAGGGAGTGTCAGACTCTTACTGACTAAAACCCATCCGTGTTCCTACTAATGCCCTTTGCGTTCCAGGGCCGCGATGACTCTTTCGAACAAATTCCGCAACTCAGGCAGACGAATAGATTAATCCTACTTAACTATATAAGACTAGCTTTTGCCAGTGGCTTCGCCCGCGTGGTCCCTAGGGAACATACTCCCGGGATACAAAGTAGCCTATGTCCTTTCTCAGGCTCTAGACTATCTATGTACCAAACATTTAAATCGGTTCAGAAGTTTTGGCATGATAGCGCGACAGACAGACAGACAGAGTTACTTTCGCATTTATAATATAATAATAAAATAATAATAAATAATAATATAAATAATATATTAGTAAGGATTTCAACTTGAAATTCTGCATGTTTCAATGATTGTTTACCAATCACGCCTCAACGGCTGACTAATATGACAATTGACACACGTTTGGCCATGATGAATTAGGACAATATTCTGATTTTGGTCACAGTGGACATGGTCGAAGCTGTAAATTAAAATTTATAGATATTATTTTCTTTAGTTTATTTAAAAAACACGTTGCCCCACACTAGGACTTTCTCCTGTATCGTGGGTGCGTTTACAAACATATAAATACACATGCACAAACAGCCAGACCCGGAACAACTATCTGCAGGCCATACAAATATTTGTTCCGTGCAGGAATCGAACCCGCGACACGCAGCGCAGCATTCAATCGCTCAACCACTGCGCCAACCGTGCCGTCAAGAAAACTTAAAAATAACATAGAAAACTTAAAAATTTAACACCAACGTCATTTATTTATTAGTATTCCTATCAGCAACCCGTACCTATAATTTGAAACCTATTTCACAAGGGTGCAAAAAAGAATTGGTTCCCAATCTCTGGGATTCTGCCATTTAACAGCAGACATTGTAATGCTTATAGTAAGCAACAAAAAATATCATTCTGTAAACACAATATTTTAAAGCACATTTTAACCAAGCACAATAATTTTATTCTTATATGCAAATTAAGCAGCACTCATTTAATTGCACCGGGCACCTATTTAAATGTAATACGAACTGAACATAAATAAAATATATCTTTTGATCGCAATTCCATATGTTAATGTGTGAACAATTACGGATTCCTACCACGAAAACCAATTTGCTGGTCAGGCGGCAACGGTTGAAAAAAATAAAACAAAAATATATATGTTTAATTGTTGCCTACCCCTCTCATAGATTGAATATCAATAAGGAAACATATTGAGGTTACGCGACGACGGATTTTAAATTTAATTTTTGAGTGATAATACTTTGTTTTGGTTGAAAAGCGGACTTTACTATGTATGTATAAAATAACATCTATGTAACAATTTCCCATGTTTGCAAATAAATAAATGATTGATTGATTGAAGTTAGCCGAAGTGAACTTTTTTTGAAATAAAGACCATTCAGGTCATTCGTGACAAGCTGTTTTATTTAGTTATTTAGTAATTTTTTGGTATAAACAGTGAGAAAAATCTTTTGTCATAAATATTACCACTAATTAACACAATATTAACACGTTATTCAGTGTAATGTCTAATAACAATTACAGTGGTTTACCGCTAATTGTTCGAACACGCTTCGCAGAATTTAGCAGGTGTTAAATAATTACCGTAGCTACAGAGTATCAATTAACTCTGTAGGTAGGTAACTAATTACTTGATTTATGCTTGTACCGGGAGTTGTTCATTAATTCATATCTTAGGATTATGTGGATATGGATACTGACATTATCTTATTTTTTTCTTGTCGACTTTTCGAAACGGTCCAAAACACATCCGAATCATCAATGGGTATTATATAAGAGTATACTGGTTTGGCTACCAAATATTAGATCTGGAAACGCCAATCCACCTTGAAATTGTTGTTTAATATTTAACAACGCTTGCAATATTTGTAAGTCCCTGTTGATCAAATTAATTAACCTCTGCTGGTAATACTTTGTACCTTTTAGGAGCATTGCCGTATTGCGACACAGATTAATTATAGTATGCGAAATATTTTAAAACTATATATTTGAGGTTTTCCCGAAATTCCTTCGGGATATGCGCGTACGAAATCGCGAACAAAATCTAGTTACTTATACAGTAAAAAATGGCAGAAAATAAAAAACCGGATATAAAGCTTGGTTTGGCTGTAAATACCTAAGTAGGGCAGTACGGAAGCACTGTATGTATCTTTCTTTATAAAAGAACAACATAATTAAAACACACACAGTAATAAAAAGAAACAAAGTTACTTCCTAGCGTGAAGACGAGTGACGACAGTTTTTGTGTTGCAGTTTTTCCGTATGAATTAAAAGGTTTCATCCTTTTTTTCGGCTTTTTAGGGTTCCGTACCTGCACAAGGAGAAAACAGAACACAAACACAACAAAGTGATCTTATAAGGATAAGATCACTTTGTTGTTCGTCCGTCTGTCTGTCTGTCAAGACCCTTTATCCCGGGAACGCTTGGAGGTAGAGTTAAAATTAAAATTATATACTCTGTCTCTTGAAGCTGTGAAAAAATTAAACTTCTAAGTTAACGTAAAAAAGATACGACCGTTTATGCCACAAAAAACGTATATTTCGACACTCTCAAGGGAACCAATTTGCTCAAGGTGGCCAGAATAAATTGTAAGTATTTAATAGATTTCTGTCCGGAACTACACAGCTCAAACGATGTTTTTATTATGCAATTTTTTTTGTAATATAAAAAATATTTTTTCCATCCGTACAAGTGACGTCACGACATCTCCCGAAGCGTAACCCCAACATGTTGATCTCGATAATAGTGATGTATTTGATCTCATTCTTGATAACAACGCGTTTTATTTTATTTTACTTTTAATTTAAATCTCTTCGCTTGTTACTTCTCCTTATTTATTACTTCCCTTGGTCACCCGCGGCTGGATTGTATTCAGTTAAATTGTAAGGGTGAGATTATATTGTTAGGAATAACATAATTAATTGTTACTTTGTTACATAAGTGTGCACTAAATGTTTTGAATAGGCAAGAATGGGGGCCAATTTATCATCATGATTTCATCGTCATAATAATTTGATATTGACACATGAATTATCACACCGTGCATTGGTAATAATTAATGCTTTGGACTATTTACTTATTGGATAATAATTTACAGCAGTATTTTAGTGGGGTGAGCTTATGTGGACAGGGTATTAAATTAGATACTTAACCAAACTATTGTGAGAGAAATAAAAATATAAATCACTAGTGGACGTCACGCGGTTTCACCCGCGTAGTTCCCGTTCCCATGGGAGTACGGGGATAAAATATAGCCTATGTTACTCCCTGATAATATAGCTATCCATTGCTGAAAGAATTTTTCAAATCGGTCCAGTAGTTTCGGAGCCTATTCATTTAAACCAAACAAACAAATCTTTCCTCTTTATAATATTAGTGTAGACAAGTTTTAGCTTTGCCCGCGACTTCGTACGCGCGTATCGCGTTTTTTCTCGTCCCGGTAGGAATTTCGGGATATCCTCTCTTAGTGCTCCCCTACACTCCCCAAGGAATGTGGGGATGTGGGGTTTTTTGATGCTGTAGATAGAGTGGTATAATGTTACCTTCTAGGTAAACTCGCTTCATCGTAAACTTTGTCTCTGTCATCTCTGACCTAGACTAGAGTCAAGAGCAAACCCATCTCAAATAAAAAAACGTGTGGTATATTTGGTTTATTCCACGAATAAGAGCTATAGAACCTAGATTCAAACTTATGTCATTAAGTATATCTGAGTAGGTACATATTTATTTATTTTTATAATTAGGTATTGTAGAGAATGTAAATAGTACGTTCATTCATTTATGGACGGTGAGTGATGAACTCCGTATCACCTAACCACTAAGAATGAATGACAACACGATTTGACGGTACTGTTACTGTCAAATCGTGTAGTCATTCATTCTTAGTTCGGGTTCGGGAACCAAGTCCCTACGAAATCGAAATCGGGAGCAAGTCTAGATTTTTTGGAGTTCTTTAAGCAAGGCCTCATATAATCTATACTAATTTATAAGGCTGAAGAGTTTGTTTGTTTGTACGCGCTAATCTCAGGAACTGCTAGTCCGATTTGAAAAATTATTTCAGTGTTAGATAGCCTATTTATCGAGGAAGGCTATAGGCTATTATATCATCACGCTGAGACCAATAGGAGCGGAGCAGCCGAAGTTGCGCGGGTCAACTAGTTTAATTATAAGAAAAATAAAAATAAGAAGCTCGTGAATAACAGCCGCACAGGTCGAACTATAAGGTTAAGCAACGCTTACTAAGGTTGGTCTGTGAATGGTGAGTTTCCTCCGTGCCTCGGAAAGCACGATAAGCCGTTGATCCCGGCTGTCATTTTAAGATCTTTGGCAGTTGTCACGGATTTTCAGAAGCCAGTAAATCTGACTCCAGTCTTACCAAAAACTACCGTGTTACCCAGTTAAGGGTTGTGGAGGTCTGGTAGGCAGCCGCTCCACGTAAAATACTAGTCAGTTAGCTAAAAGGTTAAATAGTCTAGCAAGGCTATCTAATTGACGAGTCCCTCTCACTCAAATTTGTTATTTATCTAAGTGTAATAAGATCTAATAGGGTACGATGGGGTTGGCGTATCCACGTGGATAAAAACCCCGTGTTCAATAAACAGAATAAAAAATAAATAAAAAAATACTAGTATTCTGCTGAATCCGGTTTGACTGGAAGCCGACCCTAAAATAGTTGGGAAAAACGCTAAGCAGATAATTAAACTATAAGTATAAGTTCTTAGTCGTGCAAATTCAATTTATGAAGGCGATTCGTCCATCCTTTAAAGATATAACTTTGACTGAGTCACTCTCCACAAGATTCGACAAAAACTTCTAAATTCGGATAACCGTAAAAATAACGCATTCAGAAGTGCCAACAATATGTTCACGCTATCAACAATGGGGGTAAACTTCAACGTAATTTTCAACGGTTCCACAATAATAGCTGGCAGGCAAAAACATTTTTATTTTTGGCTTATTTTTTTTTCCGAAACACCCAAGTTGTTGGTTGAAGTTGAGATTTTATTTAAAGAGTTAAAACGAATGGATGAGTTATGGTCACTGAGCGTAGTATTGTGTTAATACTGAGCGTAGTTTTATGGTATTAACAATGTAAACAAGGGTTCGTACTTTACGAGTATTTGTCAAATAAAATTCAGATGTAAAACCAAACTTTTATTTATGTGTTTTCCTGTTACAGTTTTATATACCAATGCGTTTAGTGATGATCAAGACAAAGTTAAACAGGCGTAAGAGCACCCTTGTGACACAGCCTTAAAGTAGAAAATCGTTTTGTACTGTTTAATACTCATATTATAAAGCTGAAAAGTTTGTTTGTTTGGTTGAACGCGCTAATCTCAAGAGCTACTGGTTCGAATTATTTTATTGTTAGATAGCCAATATATCGAGGAAGGCATTATTATTTTATTATATTATACCTAGACTATTTATAACAACACGCTACGACCGGAGCGGAGCATTAATGAAAAATGTGACGCAGACAAAATTGCGCGGTATTTCCGCTATACAACATTCCAAGTGTTGTTATTTTGGCATGTTTAAATATAGAACTTTTGCAGATGAGCAATAATTTTCAATTGCGCCAATTTTAAGTGGGGCAATGCGTTTTGAAGTACTATAAGTGGCTGACTAATATTTAAATGAGGTTCAGTTTCACAATTTGGATGCAGTGAGCAATTTAGCTACATTAATTTGTTAATTTTGGACTATAAAAAAGCCATGGCAAGTCAGATGACATCTGCACATTGCATAGCTATAAGGTCCAGTTTCTCGAAAAATATCAAAAAATTATTGTGACATTTCGTCATTATGGCACTTAAAAAAAATCGGGGGTTTATGGAGATGTTTTTAATAAAAACTAGCAAGTGCGGGTTAACTTGGAACACTTCATAAAAGAAGATATCTAGTCGAAATGCGTATCAACGTTTTCGTGGAAAGTCGCGACACCACGCCACGTGTATGCACTAGTTTTACATGAACAGGCATGATTAAGCATTCATAAAAAATCTAACGATGTAATTATTTTGAATACTTAAAGGCCGATTCTAAATCTATATTATTAATTAAACAATCTGCTAATAAGTAATTATTAATCAAATCATGTGGTTAACATAAGGCTGTAGTTATTTTATAACAAACTATGTATATTTAAGTTAACTGTGGGCTCTGTTGCCTCAAGTAAATTTATACATTTTAAATAAAAACACCGATACTATAAAATCACCACTTATGTACTGTATAAGAGGCACATAAAAATATTGCATAAGACTTCCATTCAACATAATAATGACCCCAAACAACTTCCCGCTTACACTTCCTACACCTCATTCAGTCACAAAACACCATAAAACAAAGACATACAAATCTACGGCCCCAAATCCCCCCACCCGGATCTAATTTCCCCCCAAAACGGATATAAACGGGCTCATGACATTCATCAAATGTATTGTGTGCCAAACTAAGGGGTATTGTTTGAGCCCCTTCCATACGGACTGAGTCTGTGTTCTCGACGATATTTTGTGCATATGTGCCTATTCGGAGTTAAGCGTTGTGGAAGGAATGCCTTTGTAGTTCAATTTTACGATCTTACGGTCTATTTTGTAGGGATGGGGGTGTTAATTAGAATTTGGGTGTCGATATCGATATAATTTTCTTTATTTTAAGCTTTGGCCCATCACTTGGATGTTGTAAATAATTATGGTAAACCAGTTTCTGTATGTGTCTGTGTGTGTAAGTTCTACGCATACATGTTAACTACACATTACTTTCTGATTATAATTTTACTAATTATCTTTTCGGTGAAATAAGTTAATTTTCGCAACTTCATTGAGCGTGTATAAGGCGCAAGTCATTTGGACTTTATTAAAAAAAAATAGTTATTATGAGAACATTAAATAGAAAATGTAGGTGTGAATATAATTATTACGAATATAATTATTGAGAGAATATAATTATTGTATTGTTTCGAGTTCGAAATTATGTAAGATTTAATAATTTCACAGACCTTGGCAGTAATTATACAATGTGAGTGTTATTAATTTAAAACTGTGTTACTTAATAACGAAATAATAATACATGAAGTAAGTAAATTTTAGACTTAATGGTAGGTATACTAGCTATTAGGTATTCATTTAGGCATTCACTAGATTTTAACGAACACGAAAGCTTTCAACTTATAATTGGATAGTTTTGGGATTTCATAGAGGAAAATGTATATATTGTTTTACAATTAAAGTCATAATAGACATATTATGAATTTAATATAACAACCTTCTTAGACTATAATCGATTACAAAATAACATTAACATATTGACAAAAAAAAACATTCAATTTCATTCAAACTTTCTGAAAGCTCCAAAAAAAGTTCACAACGAAAGAAAGAAAAATCCAGACCATAACTCACATCAATTACATCGACAAAAATATCGATAACCACCCTTAGCCCACCACTAATAACAACAAACGACCCACGCCAGGTGTTCTCAATCTCTGGTCCAGATTCCTTCTCGACAAAGAGGCCGTTCAGTCCTCGTATAATCTAGCGATCGTTCCTCGAAACTGAGATAATCGACTACGTAAAATCGATCCATTATTCGATTATTTTGTGGAATAATAATGAGGTGCCATTGACGCCTGCCGCTCAACAAAAAAAAAGAAAAAAAGAACATGGCCGCACGTCAAAGACGTTTTGTGCGTTCCCGCGCATTTGTTGTTGATGTTTTTTTTTCTCGGATTTAGTTAGAAATATGTCTTGATTGTGTCCCAGATTTTCAAATGGGTTTATTAAGTTAAATTTTTCGATGGTCAGGAATGTTTGTGTGTCCTTATTTCACAGTTGTTGTGATGTTTCGAGAAGTTATTTATATGACAGCAGGTTGAATTAAACGGTTCCATTTTCATCAGCTGACATTTTTATTATGTTTTTATAAACGTATTTTTATAGAATCATCATTGTTAACAAGAGAAATGTGAGAATTAATAATATTTTACTGTGATTCACTTTTTAAACTCTTATCTGCTTTTTCGCTTCTAAAGAAAGCCATTGCCATTAGCAAAAGGGCGAATCGGTTCATATTCTGTTCTTTCAAACTAGAATTCTCTTTTGTTGTAAGTCAAGCATGAAAGCACATAAAAATATAGCTTGATGTGCCTAATTCTTCTGATTGATGATGTAAATAACTTCATATTTCCTAAAAAAAGCAAATTTATTCCCTTTTGGTCTTTGGACGACAGAACAAAAACCCAGCCAAGAGCGAGTCGGACTCGCGCATGAAGGGTTCCGTACGATGGTATTTTTATTATTTGTTGTCATAGCGGCAATAACACACAGTCTGTGAAAATTTCACCTGTCTACCTATTACGGTTCATGAAATATAGCTTGCTGATAGACAGACATACGGACGGACATCGGAGGCTTAGTAATATGGTTCCGTTGTTTACCATTTGGGTACGAAACCCTAAAAACCACCCCAACCGCAAAAACGACTAAAAAGTTCCAAACAACTCACTTTTCAAGCAGTCTTTTTTTTTACTGTAGATAGGCATACGTTTGACCACTATCTCACCTGATGGTAAGCGATGATGCGGTCGAAGATGGAGCACGTTTGCCTAGATGCAACCTATTCACTCTTGTCTTAAAGATTCCCAGGTTGTAGCTAACTGGAAACACAGACCCTGGCAGCGAATTCCACTCCTAAGCTGTACGCACTATGAATGTGTTGCCAAATCGTTTTGTGCGTGTGGGTGGGATGTCCACCATGTACCGGTGGCGCATCGCCGTTCGTCCTGTGGTCCGATGATGGAACGGGCTTAAACAGCAGATGGCATTTATTTCAGTTCAAGAACAGCGGGTCTAAAAAAAGCCACTTTAGCAGAATCAGAAAGCACATTACGCTACCCGTCACTGTCAAATTTTCCCGATCAACCTTGAACCTAATGCTGTAGTGATAAAGATGAAAATTAAATCTGACAGATTGTTGTGTGATTATGATTCTAAAATGATTATCTTAAAGTGGCCTTTTTAGCCCCCCCAGATTTGATCACCCTCCTAAAATGGATCAGTTAAAGTAAAAGAATTCTTAACTCCGATTCAATATCCATCATATACTAGATAACAACTATTCCCAATTTAACTTCTCATTAGCAGTAACATTCTACTCTAACTGTACTACTAATGACTGAATTAATAGCTAATTAATATGACATGAGCAACATAGACTGGTTGGATAGTAGCCGACACTGATGGTTATCAAGATACGAGTATACACTGAAAACATCTTATGTCAGTGACAATTGTCATTGATATAATATGTCAGAATTGTGTTATGAATATATACGTTAATATGTCAACCTTGGTTTGTCATTATGTTTGTTTGGTACAGTCATAAGCCGGAGTCCTGGTAGCTATAAGCGGGGGGTTCGGGCATAAACGAGTGATGCAACTGGTACAAATTTGTACCGGCTGGGAATTGAGGCGTTTGTTTGTTAATTCAATTTCGAACGCGATCTACGATCAAAATCACTGATCTAATGCGTGGATCGCGTTCAAAATTGACTGTGTACGGGACTCCTAGGTGATTGGTAAGTATGTCGAGACTTGCTGCCCAGGTTATAACTATCAAGAAACAGATTTGTTTCTAAGGTGGGCCCAGCCCCAAATGTATCACGAAAACAACGTGAAATAACATCAAAACTCGTTCCATTTATCCACCAGTCATCCAGTTTTTATTATATCATTTAACATTACTTTGATCCAACTTTCAATACAATTCTTTTTCGAACTGGTTTGACGTGTTCCTAACGAGTGGGACCACCTATTGGCACCTGTATTGTGGTGCTATTGAGGGTAGGGTATCGAAGGGACCACCTTGTTGAGATAATAATTAAAAAGATAAACTTGTCAACACTAGATTTGAAATTCATTTGTTTTGTAATCATATCGAATTCTTACCGCCAACTTATTAATTGTAAGTGAATTTTTTTTGAAAAATTCGTTTTGTATCTTACAACGTTGTACATACTTAATGTACCCGATATAAACTACGTCTAGGCGCGATTTTTTTTTAATAATTCTTCAAAATAGTACAATAAAAATAAATGTTGCATTAGAATTATGAAACACCCTGATAATAATGTTTACGTATCAAAACAATGTCTCGCCTCTTCGCCTATAGCCTTTCTCGATAAATAGGCTATCTAGCACTGAAAGAATTTTTCAAATCGGACCCATAGTTCCTGAGATTAGCGCGTTCAAGCAAACAAACAAATTCCTCAGCTTTATATATTAAGTATAGAAGTATAGATACGGGTCGAAATCAGAACCTCTTTTCTTTTAAGTCGGTTAATACGAATTTATATTATACTACGTGTAACAGAATAAACACAATACCTCTTAAGGAGTCATTGTTCTCATCGACCAACACCTAAATTGCGAAAAAAAAAATTGACTCCTGCCACTCCCCCATATATTTCTGCTCGCATAACTCGACAAAATGTACTGAACAGCAGATTGGTCCCATAGTAAAAGTTGTTCATAATGATGAGTTCAATGACCCCTTAAGAGTTATTGCGTTTATTCTGTTACAGTTTGTAAATGCGAATGTCAGTTACGCTTTCACACATAAATCGTTATACTGATTTAAATGAATTTTTGTATAGACATAGATTAAATGGGACCCTGGAGACGGTCATAGATAACTTTATTCGCAAAAATCTATAGACGGCGGCCAAATCTAAACTTCTATACTAATATTATAAAGAGGTAAAGTTTGTGGTGCTGTAAGTAGGTTGTAGGGGATAATCTCTGGATCTACTTAGAACTGATTTTGAAAATTCTTTCAAAATCTATTAACCCGAAAACTACCGCCCAACGAAGTGGGCACGGATCAGCTAGTCTGATATAATCCATATCTATACTAAAATATAAAGCTGAAGAGTTTGTTTGTTTGAACGCGCTAATCTTAGAAGAACTACTGGTCCGATTTGAAAAAATATTTCAGTGTTAGATAGCCCATTTATCGAGGAAGGCTATAGGCTATATATCATCACAACAAGACCAAAAGGAGCGGAGCAGACGAAGTTGCGCGGGTGTTGACCCGCGCAAGTTGATTAAACATTATTCTACACTAGTTGTAGTGTAGAATAATGTTTAATCTCAATCTGAAATCCACGCAGACGAACAACGAATTTTTCTGCTTTGGATATACTCGCAGATATCTGGAAATTCTAATATCTTTAAACTATTTACTTCACCATCCGAAACATTCCTTCCGAGAAAAAACCGGATACAAAAGTCCACATCAAATATTATAAGATAGGAGTAAAAGCCAAGTGGTTTAATACAATGAGATTAAAGAAATATTCAAAGTGTACCAAGGGTTACAACCCGACTTACTGAGGGTTGGGTAAATCAAATCAACAGGACATGATGAGTGGTCTAAGTTACAAAATGATGAAGATTACCTAAATAGATCAGACTTAAAATCACCGTGTTCAATGTTACCTTTGGACATTGACTCAGCACTCGGCCCGACTGACGCACGGCCCAGTTAAAATACTGTTTGGTTGCATCTTACACGCATAGGACACAACTAAAATTGTGCAATTGCGTGTATTAAGAAAAAGTAGTATACGTATAAGCATTGTTTTTTTCTTTATTCGTTTAAAGGGGCTTTTACGCATAGCGTATGCCAGTCCCATCGTATCCTAAGCATTATTTTACTATCACAAGATCATCAACATCATCATATCAGCCGAAAGACGTCCACTGCTGGACATAGGCCTCCCCCAAGCGTCGCCGCAACGACCGGTCCTGTGCGTCTCGCATCCATCGGCTACCCGCGACCTTCACCAGGTCATCGGTCCACCTTGTGGGAGGCTTTCCAACGTTACGTCTTCCGGTACGTTCACAAGATGTGAGCCATGAATTGGAACAAACCCTTTGCATCGTCGCCATTTGGTTGCGATAGAATTGTGTGGAACATGCATACATCAGTTCTGTTCAAATTCAGGGACACACAACATGTTATTTTAACACTGTAGAATTCTAATAGATTTTCTTGTAATTTTAGGCTCAGTAGTTTCGGAGATAAGGGGGGGAATGGTCATTTTTCGTCTAATTTCTTGAATAACTTCAAAATCATTTATTTTAAATTATGAAAAAAGTATACTTTAAAACCCTCACAGTAAGCCCTTTTATTTGAAGTCACACGATATTGCTCAAAAATCATTTTTTTGAAATTTTCTAGTTTGACCCCCAAAAGTGAACCCTATACTAAAAATTTAATAATTTACGTGGGTCACAGAAGTCAATATGTGTACTAAATTTCAACAGAATCGGTCCAGTGGATCCGGAGAAAACTGGCTGTAATAGACGGACAGACAGACAGACAGACAAACACCCGAGTGATCCTATAAGGGTTGTTTTTTGTTTGGAACCCTAAAAATTACACTTCACTATTTTATGGTCAGTTTAAACTGCATAGATAAGGCCGGCGTTTCCTAGTTGACTAACCTGAACAGCAAAACTGAAACAAAGGTAAAGATCGTATTTTTACGTCCTTAATTATCTTTTAATGTCCATAAACACAACTGCATCGTCAAATGTTTACTCAAAAAATTGACTTAGTCTTCTAAGTCAAAGTCAATTTCTTAACTGGGACGATTCAGAGGTGATTTCAAAAACTGTCTCTAAATCTAAATCGTCGAGGACAACATTTTAAATACTTGTGTTACGTCCTTTACAAGACGAATTGTTTATTACAATCCAGAGTTCTGTATATTTTCTCTTCATTAAACATAAATTCTTTCTCTTTCTTTGATAAGCAAATGTACGGATCTATGTTCCCAATAAAAACATGCACGTGCAAGCATAATAATCAATATCTTAGCCAAAAACTGGCAGAGAAGCCAGATCAAATATTACTAGACTCAAAATAACGCTGTCTCAAAACTTTCACAATTTCATCTTCCCGTTGGCAGACTGCCGCTGAATTTTATGTATTTTATTCAGCGATTGGAATAATTATTTCAAGCTAGCTGAGCTTTAAACTAATGAGGTAAAGGTTTCAAGAATGAGAAATGGAATAACGGAAACGTTTAAAAAATCGTCATAAAGTTAAGGTGTTTATATACAACGTGTAACAGAATAAAACGCCATACCTCTTAAGGGGTCATTGAACTCATCATTATGAACAACTTTCACTATGGGACCAACACGGAAATCGTGAAAAAAAAATCGACTCCCCCATACATTTATGTGCGCTTAACTCGACAAAATGTACTGAACAGCTGATTTTTTTTTTTCGCCATTTCGGGATTGGTCCCGTAGTAAAAGTTGTTCATAATAATGAGTACTTAGTTTAGTACAGGTTGTATAGGAAATTTGAATGGTCGATCAATTTTATCTTTACAGTAGGGACAACCACTGATAGGGTTGCGGAAATTTTCGAAACAGCTACCGCGGCCCTGAAACGCAAAGTTGTATTTAAAGGAGCACGGTTGGGTTTTAGTCAATTCTTAGTCTGACAACCCTTCGTCCCCTTCCCCATCCTTTCCCCCGCTCAAAGAGGGAGGAGTCATATGATGATTTCCAAAAAAAAAAAAATGCACAACGTTTAAAAGAATAAACGCAATACCTGTTAAGGGGTGATTGTACTTATCATTATAATAATAATAATAAATGTTTTATTGTTTCTTATTACATTGTCATGCAACACAAAAATTGAGGCTTCCCCGTTAAGTTAAAGAATACTTGTGATGGGATTGCCTCGCCCTTCCCTTAGTTTCTAAAATTACAATGATGTGACAAACAATTAAACATCGGTAAGGTAATTTAAAATAAAAAATAAAAATTAGGAACAAATTGGAGCATGTGAATGTTTGAGTGTGTGTGTGTGTGGGGGTGTGTGTATGTGTTTGTGAGTGTGGATGGTGATTGTGAGACTTTCGCTAACAGATTCGGGCTAGAATAAGTTCTGTTTCATCATTATGACAAAATTTTTACTACGGGACCAACCCCGAAATCGCGAAAAAAATCAGCTGTTCAGTACATTTTGTCGAGTTATGTGCAAATATAGGTACAACTAGAAAAAGAACACAAGATCATTGGTCTCACTATAGTTTTAGATATTCAGAAGGTGAGAGAAGTGAAGTGATGCTTGACAACCCATTTCTCTAAATTGAGTGCGTAGTTTCTGAGCTACGATCGAACGTCCATACTTACATACAATGAGGGTTAAACTTATAGTAGCCGACACGAGTCGTGAGCACAGATGAAGCAGCAAGTTGATCTCACCAATGTACGGTGGGCGAATGAAACTTGCAAGCCCAGTAGTCGATGAGCATTGACTGAAGAACCAATAACGTGAACTCTGTCGTCGTCAAACCGACCAATGACCAATGGTGAGTGTGCTCACGACTCGTACCAGTTATACTTGCTTCATTTTCCCTAGCTGGGTAAGAAATTAAGAATGCTATCCTTCGGAGAATTAAGTACCCAAATTTTGTAACCAAGATATTGATGTCTGGCGCAATTATATTTGAAAGTAACCTTATCCATAATTAGCTTTTGCGCTCGACTTCATACGCGTTTTTTCCAGTTCCCGTAGGAATTTCGGGAATTCTCTCTAAGTGCTCCTCTAAACTCTTCAAGGAACCTACATGCCAAATTCCAGCTTTCTACGACCAGTAGTTTCGGCTGTGCGTTATCTGTCAGTCACTCACTTAATCACCGCTGTTAACTTACAACTTGGACCACACAACTACCCGCTGGCAATCAAGTAGCAATACCAAATTTCGGAATCTTAATTAAATTACCCACGAAGGCGTCACAAATTACTGTAAGTGGCGCAAATTAAGTTATTTGTTTACTCATTAACTATTTACAAATAAACTCAAGCCTTTCCTCATTCTGGTTAAGAAAAGCTATGTAGGTAGGCACAGAACCCCATGTTTTGCTTTTTGTTTCTTGTCTCAAAATAGGATAGGGAAACCCTAAAGGGGATTACGCGGAAAATGTTATTTTGAGACATTATCATTATGCTCACAATGTTTTCCTTCATTTTAAGTTTAGAACACATAATTATGAATTGAAAAAGTAACATTGGTACTGGCTGTATAAATTGCAAAGCCAGATTTCATCAAAAACAGTGCCCGAGACAGCGGCAATTTGTGCGCTCTGGTATAAATTTCTCACCGCTTGGATTTTTTTGGGTCACGTTAGACAAAGTTAAAAATAAGACCACAGTATTTTGCCAGTTCTTCGCAAAAGCTTAGCAGAGTGGTAGTAAAATTACGATAGTCATTTGCCAAAAATAGACCCATAATAGAAATCTAATGAAGACATATCCACAATCCACATACCGCCATACAAAGATAATATCCTCAATTCAACCTTCCTTTGTCTCTCCCTCTTTCATTTACCCAAACCAACACACATATAGACGCACATAGGTAGTCGGAAGTAGCGAAGCGTCTTCATTTTGCGGAAGTCGGTAAACAATCCTAATAATCTATTAGAAGACGTTAAGGAACGGAGGAAAACGGCTGAATTTTGGAGAATACAGAATCTGGAGGAATTTCATTAAAACGTCCATGCACACAAAATGGATAGATACAGAAGTAGCATACGACGAGTGAGAACATACGCACACATAGACACGCTTCACTTACAGTGAGTGCAAGCGCACTCGCGACCTGTATTTTTTTGAGATCGCCGCGCTTACTAACACGCACGCACTCATACACGCTTCAAGTACAGCGAGTGCAAGACCACTCGCGACCGGCATTAGTTTGAGATCGCCGCACGTACCAACACGCATGCACTCATACACGATTCAAGAACAGCGAGTGCAAGCGCACTCGCGACAGGCATTTGTTTGAGACCACCGCGTGTACCAACACGCACGCACTCATACACGATTCAAGTACAGCGAGTGCAAGCGCACTCGCGACCGGCATTTGTTTGAGATCGCCGCACGCACACATAGACACGCTTCACGTACAGTAAGTGCAAGGGCACTCGCGACCGGCATTTGTTTGAGATCGCTGCACGCACACAGACACGCTTCACGTGCAGCGAGTGCAAGCGCACTCGCGACCGGCATTTGTTTGGGATCACCGCGCGTACTAACACGCTTCAAGTACAGCGAGTGCAAGCGCACTCGCGACCGGCATTTGTTTAAGATCGCCGCATGCACACATAGACACACTTCACGTGCAGCGAGTGCAAGCGCACTCGCGACCGCCATTTGTTTGAGATCCCCGCGCGTATCAACACGCATGCACTCATACACGCTTCAAGTACAGCGAGTGCAAGCGCACTCGCGACCGGCATTTGTTTGAGATCGCCGCATGTACGCGTCTATGTGTGCGTGTGTCTGTTTTTGCTAGCTACGGATCTGACATTCTGTCATTTTCTCTTCCGTGTCCCAAGTTTGCTAGGATTTCTTAATGGTTGTTTGAACAAGACTCGTATGCAAATATCTTCTTATGATCAATAAGAGGCGTCGTTTGAAGATATGGTGACGTTATGGGAGAATTATGGGTGATTCTGGCGTAATGGTGGACTGTTAAATGTCTAAGGATGTATTCTGTGCTTGTGGAGATATTGAATACCTTAATATGAGTTTTTAACGGTTATTTTACTCAAATGTTTTACTTATCATTTCGCTGTATGATAGTCAAAGTGTGATTATTAAGGGAGTGAGTGTGCGAGTATTAAGGTTGACTGGTAGAGCATGCCTTGTTGCAATAAACATTGCTGTATATAAAGGTTAAATAAATAAATTATTTCAAACAAATATTTCTTCAGCGTGGTAATGGAAGATCGGAACATGATGCTTGCAAGAATAAAGTAGACTTTTTTACACGTCTGTTTTTGACAAGTGTGCTACATCGTTGACAGTTTCATCGTTTACCATGAGGTGAGATTGAAATTGAGAAACTAGTTATAGTCAGATGATTACGTACATAATCGAATAAAAATAACGACTATAATCAATCTAAACCGTTAAAAATTAATGCCATGCCCCGAAAACCTGTTTTCTGAACAACAGCAAAGATGACACAAGAAAACTAATAATCAGTTTTTCCGAGTGTACACCGCCCCAAATATATCTCGAAAGAAATAATACAAGTGCGTCCGGAGTAAGACAATTTAATACAAAAAAATCGAAGAGGTCATATTCTGCAGGAGAATCTTAACACCGCGATTCAGAAAAGTGACGTCACGGCACAACGCCATCTATTATTGAATAGCGGTATTAAACTGATGAGTTTATGACTTCTATTATGACCAAAAATATGTAGTGTTTATTTTAATAGATTAGACACCGAGTATGCTAAAGGAATCAACGAGATTTTCACAATATTGATTACTAAAATGATAATATAGGACCAGACAAGACGCAGTTACAAAATCTTGCTTAAAAATCTCAAAAATGGCGGTTTTATCAGCGTTTTAAAATCTGTGATTAACAGAAACAGCACTAATGGCGTGTGATGTCATTCACAAGTCCCGCCATATTGAATTGAAGCCATCCAGTAAAAACGACATTTCTTCAAAAGCGTATAACTTCTCTGTTTTTCGACCAATTTTATTTATTTTTCACCAACCGCACTGTTTTAATAACATCTATCGAATAAGTTTTCACCAATCAATATATAAAAATTCTTCCGTTACTGACTGATCGAGTACCTGAGCGACTGACAGACAACGCACAGCTGAAACTACTGATCGTAGAAAGCTGGAATTTGGCATGTAGGTTCCTTGGGGAGTGTAAGGGAACACTAAGAGAGGATTTCCCGAAATTCCTACGGGAACAAGAAAAAACGGGAAGCTAGTTCTTGTACATTTTTCATAGTAGTCAAATACCCTATTTAGTTTTTCCCTCTCCTGTCAGCTATAGGTAGGAATTAGGCTAAATAGGCCAAGTATCACCACTCAAAAGATGACAATCTCCAGCTTAATCTCAGATTACAGCATCAAGCTAAAATCGCCGACATAACACTATCTGATAACGAACACGGATCCACTTAATCCGTGTTATTCTAACCGGGTTCTGGTTAATGACGTCATAAGACTGACTTTAGTTGATATTTAGAACAAATGTTACGTCTTGAGTCATCTGGTTTAAGATGTTACTTGATACTTTGATATCTATAGGTTATGGAAACTACCCATTGCATATGTTTTAATGGAATCAGCTGTGATCGCGTGAAAATAGCAAGAAGAAAGAAGTTTTAGCTCAAACTCGGAGCTCTTGTTGGTAAGATGAAAATATGGGTATAATTTTTTTACTTGATTTGGTTTGCTCTTGAATCGGACCACAAGCGATGCGCCACCGGTACATGGTGGACATCCCACCCACACGCACAAAACGTTTTGGGAACACATTCATAGTGCGTACAGCTAAGGAGTGGAATTCCCTGCCGCTGTCTGTGTTTCCTGATAGCTACAACCTGGGAGTCTTTAAGTCAAGAGTGAATAGGTTACTTCTAGGCAAGCGTGCTCCATCTTCGACCACATCATCGCTTACCAACAGGTGAGGTAGTGTTCAAACGCGTGCCTATCAACAGTAAAAAAAAGCTCGGGTCTAGGTCAGAGGTAACAGAGACAAAATAATTTACCTATGCTTTGCGTTTTTATTAAATACTAGCTTCTGCCAGCGGCTTCGCCCGCGTGATCCCTAGGGAACATACTCCCGGGATATATATAGCCAGATTATTATCTACCTCTATGCCAAATTTCATGAAGATCCTTTCAGACGTTCTGACGTGAAAGAGTAACAAACATACATCCTCACAAACTTTCGAATTTATAATATTAGTTGGATAGGAAAGGTAAAGTAACGCAGGGGTATGCTTAATATCAACAGTAGGTACAGCTACTCTATCTTAGAAGGTACCACCAGGTAGGTATTTAACAATTTGCCTTATTCTAATTCAAATAGTTTGGAAAATACAATGCCATTCTAAGATTGACTTGAGGGTCGCATCATATCAATGTTTAGCATCCTAAATGCCATACATAAAAGGCGGTTATGTATTTTTTATTAACCCCCGACCAAAAAAGAGGGGGGTTATAAGTTTGTGTTACTGACACGTTATAAATCTATTCTTACTTTGCACTCAAAACATACAGACACAAATGTAATACGGCTTATGAACAAAGGCGAGCTTAACCCAGAATAGGCTAGTTTCCACCATCAATAAATTGCAAATCTATTTAGTCCGTCAATTAGAGTATTGAAAAATAATGGACACGTATTTTTGCTTTTGGAAATCAATGAATATTGACAAAGATAAAATGCATCAAAACCCAGGAGAGGGGCTGGTGAAGTCACGTCGCTAGTAAAATTGTACTATCGTAGTGACGTCACGCGAGTTTTCAACGTACTGTATCTTCGTCATTTTTTGTTTACGTGAAAAAAGGAAAAATACGTGTCTAATATTTTTTGGAAATCTATCTGACGGACTAATTAGTTTTTTTAGTAAAATACCCTATTAGGTTCTCCTATAACAGCCTACCCTCAGTGCGATACAGATATTTACAAATTAGGACAGTATACCCAAGTGCACAGCGAAAACAATTGCTTATGTACTTTATTATTACACTTAATTCTCACTACACAATAAATCAGGACGAATATTTATAAACACAAGTGTACAATGGGCGATTTTATCGCACAGGAAAATTTCTTAAAGACAACAAAATAAAGCCACAGCATCTATCATCCCAACAATGAAATTATAAACACCAGCCCACAACAGAACAGTCACCGACAAAAACCGAAAACTTTAACCGTAAACTCGTAATTCCATGACTTATGTCCTACAAAACACCGTAAAACTAATGAAGAAATACCGTTAAAACATTTAACTAAATATTTTCGTGTAAATAATGGTCGGTTTCGTATATTTACGACAATGGCATCCATGGGGGATCCTTTGGGAACGATAAAACGCTACTTGGACGACTGAGAAAGGATTTTTTTCACCGTTTACCGCCTCTAGGGATGATCCTTGTACGGTTTTTGTGAGGATTACCGTTTTTATTTAATACGGTTTGCGTGTTAGTGAGATTGTTTCTGGTAGCTGTTTTGTTTTAGTTACATTACAAGTGTCACTTTAGTAAAACCCAGTAAAAGTTACATTAATTGCTGGTTTATAATTTGTTTTCGAAGTTAAGAGGGAACGGTCAGGAGCTGCAGGTGGCAGCACAGGAGTCTCATTGTCAAGTATATTTTAGGTACTTATAAGTTTCGAAATTGTAACGCTAGATTGCACAGTCTACTTCGTGCACGTTCCCCTAAACGGAGCGAGCACAGAAGCGTCAATGCCAAGTATTCTTAATGTTCAAGATTTGAATATGCAACACTAGATGGCATAGTCAACGCTGTGCACGTACGGAACGTGCAATAGTTGTTGAAAGCTTAATACCTACGGCTGACACTTAATTTGCTGACAGAAACTATCAAAATTATGAGGGCTATTTACTATTTTACTTATACTATTTTAATTCGTATTAAATCTGGACTAAATACATAAATTAGTCTTAAAACAATCAATGTGTTACTAAAAAAATATGGACGTCACCTAGTCTGAAATAAACAAATTTTATTTTATTTACTTAACGTTTTGCCCACGGCTTGCTACAACACTGCAATGCAAGCAGCAAATGCAAGCTGAATTACAAGCTACGGTTTACAAGAACACTGAAATTATTCAAGAACGCAGCGGTGCATCTGGCATGTCATCTCTTCATCAGCCTTGGTTGATTATTAGATAATGCCTAAGGCATTTAGTCCACCTTTATGCCTATGTGCCTGAAGTCTAAATAATGCTTTATATTAGTGAATCATTTTCACCTGAGAGAGATTACACCCAACAAACAATTACATCTCGTCTTGATTTCTCGTTTCGTTTTGTTTCGTTTCTCGTTTTTTTTATTATTATTTTATCTCGTCGTTTATTTATCTATATACTAATATATAAAACTGACGAGTTTATTTGTTTGTTTGCTTGAACGCGCTAATCTCAGGATTACTAGTCCGATTTCAAACATTATTTCAGTGTTAGATAGCCCATTTATCGAGGAAGGCTATAGGCTATATATCATCATCATAGATATAATAAATAAGCAATAGGAGCGGAGCAGACGAAGTTGCGCGGGTCAACTAGTACTAATATATAAAGCTGACGAGTTTGTTTGTTTGCTTGAACGCGCTAATCTCAGGAACTACTGGTCTGATTTGAAAAATTCTTTCATTGTTAGATAGCCCATTTATCGACGAAGGCTTTAGGCTATATATAATCACGCTAAGAACAATAGGAGCGGAGCAGACGAAGTTGCGCGGGACAACTAGTTAGTTCATAAAATCGTCCATATTTGTAGGACATCAGTGAAAAATGATACTATCAGGTTAACTCTCTGTAAGGACCGGAACGAAGTAACCTATTTGACGCTACCTGCATTATGACCCAATTCGGATATTTATAAAAAGTGACATGAGGTCGTCGTCGGGTAAAAATAGCTCAGCACCGTGACTTGACTATCGGTAACATATCGTTCATATGAAGTTACCTTTATTAAAAGGAGGCTAACTTTTTTACTCAAATATCCACGTTATAGGGACAGGTTTTTGTAAGATGGTAAGCGTTGCTTAACCTTGAATATCGACCCAGCCGCACGGGTCGATATTCAAGGTTAAGCAACGCTTGCCAAGGTTGGTCTGTGGATGGGTGACCATCTTAACATACCGAGTTTCCTCCGTGCCTCGGAAAGCACGTTAAGCCGTTGGTCCCGGCTGTCATTTGTAGATCTTTGGCAGTCGTTACGGATAGTCAGAAGCCAGTTAATCTGACTCCAGTCTTGCCATGAAGTACCGTGTTACCCAGTTAATGGGTTGTGGAGGTCTGGTAGGCAGCCGCTCCACATAAAATACTGGTATTCAGCTAAATCCGGCTTGACTGGAAGCCGACCCCAATATAGTTGGGAAAAGGCTAGGCAGATGATGGAGGGACAGGTTTTTGTAGACGTGGATATTGTGTATATTTTTAACTCGTTATATCGACACATTCTGTACTACCTGCACAAATCTTATTTAAACTAATAAGTAGGAATAATATATGGTGAACATTAACCATGAGTAAAAAAAAAAACTTTTATCTTCATAAATCGCTGAACCGATTTTGATGAATTTTGGTACAGAAAAAGATAGTATCTTGGAGAAACATATACAGGGTGAATTTTTAAAGTGTGCCTTCGTGGCCAAATCCAAAACTATGAGGAATATCGAAAAACATTGAAAGGAGTTTCGAGCCCAATTTCGAAAACTAAAACTACATAATTAGATTTTTGAAAAATGTTTGTTTTTATCCAGGAAATGGACACCATCCGAAAGTGTAGCCAATAAGGATTAAATTCTGGGAAGTAATAATACATGACAAACTAAAGGTAAGAGCTCATTTTTAAAAAGACCGCAATCATAACCTAATTGACTGCAACTACTATTGTACTATCTCTAGGATAGGGCCAAAACTCATAACGCTACTAATAAAAATAGTTTATTAAGAAAAAAAAACTGGCCAAGTGCGAGTCGGACTCGCGTGCAAAGGGTTCCGAACGAATTTAATTTTTTTATCATGTTATTTTAACACTACAAACTTCTATTATCTCCATTTTTTTCAAAATTTAAGGCTCAGTAGTTTCGGAGATAAGGGGGGGGGGGAATGGTCATTTTTCGTCTTATTTCTTGAATAACTTCAAAACCATTTATTTTAAAATCATGAACAAAAATATAATTAAAACCCTCACTGTAAGCCCTTTCATTTGATATGTTACACGATATTGTTCAAAAAACTTTTTTTTTTAATTTTCTAGTTTGACCCCCAAAAGTGACCCCCATACTAAAAACTTAATAATTTACGTAACGCGTCCGTGTTTGGGTCATAGAATTACATATGTGTACCAAATTTCAACAGAATCGGTCTAGTGGATCCGGAGAAAACTGGCTGTGACAGACGGACAGACAGACAGACAGACGGACAGACAGACAGACAGACACCCGAGTGATCCTATAAGGGTTCCTTTTTTTTCGGAACCCTAATAACCTCGAAAACACAAGATGTTACCTGCCTAGCACGCTGTAAACAGCTGCTCTGCTTCTCTCTAAAATAATTTAGCGCATAAATATGCTCATTACGCGTCATAACGTAAAACAGGTCTTACGTCACGCCATGTTAGATCCATTTAAAACGCTCTAAAAACTTTGAAGCCGAGAGGAACATGCTTCGAAAATAATTTAGGTCATAGCTTCGTCGGAATACGGAGTATTAAGGAATGGAGTGCTCATACACTTGCATAATCAACCAATAATGTTACCACTGCTGCGGCTTAGGTGTCTTCTCTATGTCTGAAATTGACACAATTGTCTATTATGTTTCTACTGTCGTCCTTCCTGTGAGAGGGACGTATAAGCTTATGGTTTATATTCGCATTATGATCATGGATACTTATGCGACATCTTGTGGTAATCTGTGTTGAGTTTCTTAATTTGTACCAGATTGAAATTACCAGACATATGAGAACGATGAGGTTTTCAACATGTTTAATTATGGTGCGTTCATGAAATTGTTAAAATGTGAAGTAATTACAAAGTTTTATAATTTATTTTGCGTGCAATGCATAAGTGAAAATTGTATTCGTTTCGTACATCATAATTACTACATAGCTATAGTCGGCCTTCTATAATGTTCCCACTGTTGGGACTCAGGCCTCCTCTCTAGGAGAGGGATAATTACTACTGAAACGATATTATTTGTTCAACTCTGTAGCAAAGTTTAGTTGCTTCATATAGTCGTTATGTACGTTACTCGCAGAATGGGCAATACATTTACGGCTGAGACTGAGTTACAACTCAAACCAATGAAATGAAAATCTAACAATCTGCCCAGGTTTTGCCCAATTATGATAGTTTTGGCTTTCAAACAAACAGGCCAAGACAGGACTGCCAAGTAAGAATACTAAGCAGTATTTGATCCACTTTTACTAACGCATGCTGACATACTTACCCAACTATTAAGTTAGCACTCCATTCCTTCGTACTCTACGTTTCAAGCTATTATATTCCTTCAAGTATAAGCTGGATAACGTTCGCTGTTGTTCGTTTACTGTTTTATACTGATTCTATAGAATCTTGGCAGTAAAAGTAAATGGAACATTAAAAATATTTTTGATAGCGATGTAAAAGAAGAAACCTAACTCTTTACTTAAGTATAGTACCTCTTTACTTAGTATTATATTTTCATAGCGCTACAATTTTTTAAGATTGTGGCTAGTGAAATTTTTAGTGTATCCGAAAAAAAAAACGGAACTGACGAGCAGCCATCTATAACTGGCTGTGACAGACGGACAGACAGACAGAGACACCCGAGTGATCCTATAAGTCACTCGGGTGTCTCTGTCTGTCTGTCCGTCTGTCACAGCCAGTTTTCTCCGGATACACTGGACCGATTCTGTTGAAATTTGGTACACATATGGACTTCTATGACCCAAACACGGACGTTTTACGTAAATTATTAAATTTTTAGTATGGGGGTCAAACTAGTAAATAAAAAAAAAAGTTTTTTGAACAACATCGTGTGACATATCAAATGAAAGGGCTTACTATGAGGGTTTTAATTATATTTTTTTTCATAATTTTCAAATAAATGGTTTTGAAGTTATTCAAGAAATTAGACGAAAAATGAGCATTCTCCCCCTTAACTCCGAAACTACTGAGCCTAAAATTAAAAAAAAATGGAGATAATAGATCTTTACCTAAAGATTACAGGAAAACCTATTAGAAGTCTGTAGTGTTAAAATAACATGTTAAGAAAAATTAATTCGTTCGGAACCCTTTGTACGCGAGTCCGACTCGCACTTGGCCAGTTTTTTTTTTCATAAAAAGGCTCTTGACCTCATTCAAGCATGACGGAGAGATATGAATGAAATCTGCGATAAAGTGATCTTAGAAAATTCATTTTCACTCTTGCTTTGAAAACGCAAGCGTTATGGAATATATACAATTGATATTTTTTATTATTTTACGTAGCTGAATAGGCTAGGCGGTAAAATACTGGTAGTATTTTACCGCCTAGCCTATCCGACCTCCACAACCTACATATACTGGGTAATACGACACCCCTTGGCAAAACCGCAGGGCGATTCTGTAAACACGTCGAAGTGAACACGTAGGCGAAGTGAACGAAGAGTGAGCTGTCAAAACATACAAACAAGTTGGAATGACAGCTCAAGTGTCGTTCACTCCACCTAAGTGTACACGTTGAGATGTCGACAGAATAGGCCGGCTGTAAACATGTCGAAGTGAACACGTAAGCGAAGTGAACGACGAGTGAGCTGTCAAAACATACCAACGACATGGAATGTCAGCTTACTTGTCATTCTCTTCACCTAAGTGTACACGTTGAGATGTCGACAAAATAGACGGCAGGTCAATCTCAAATACATATTTTGAACTTTTGACTATCGTTACCCCAATATAAAATTCTTCAGTTACTGAGTGAGTGATTGACAGACAACGCTCAGCCGAAACTACTGGTTGTAGAAAACTGAAATTTGGCATGTAGGTTCTTTGGGGAGTGTAGGGGAGCACTAAGAGAGGATTTCAAGAAATTACTACTTGAACGGGATATGCGGGTAGCCAAGTCGTGCGTGGGCAAAAGCTAGTCAATATATAAAACTCTTCCGTTACTGAGTGACTGTGTGACTGACAGACAACGCACAGCCGAAACTACTGGTCGTAGAAAGCTGAAATTTGGCACAAAGGTTCCCTGCACTCTGTTAGGGAGCACTAAGAGAGGATTTCCCGAAATTCCTACGGGAACGAGATAAAACGGGATATGCGCGTGCAAAACCCCGAGGCCTACGTTACGTGTAGAGTTATAGTTTTGATATGGTTTGTATTATATATTAGTTCATTATAGTTTAAGATAATTTCCTCAGATGCTTGAAAATAAAATGTTATTATTGTCTCCTTTATTCAATAAATATTCCTATAAATTACATTTTTAAATATTTCAAAAAATATATAAAATACATTTAAAAATATAAAAAATAGTAGCCCACCGGTATCGGAAACAGGGTCCAAGCTACGGCGGTCAGGGCTCCAGAGAGAGGAACCTCCTGACAATGCGAGCCGTGTCCAGAAGTACCATTTTCTGAATCAAACCCTTGATCCAGCTGCCCAACGAGAGCCTCCTGAGGTGTTGGTTGAGGCTCGTGGCTATTAAGCCATTGGCCGACACGACTATCGATACAATGATTGCGGAATCCACATCCCACATGTCGACAAACTCGCGAGCCAAGTCAATTTATTTACTATTAAAAGCTAGTTATGTAAAAAATATCACTTTGTCTAGACCTCAACATTCCTCGTCTGGTTAAGATTTTCGAAAACAGACCGTCGCTCGCCTACATCTATATCAAATCCTAAGGGGAAAGATGTATTCTGCGAATTCCTCTCGCAGTCCGGTTACGAACACAATTCCTTCATGTGCAAACATACAGACACTGAACAACTGCCCGTGAGCCTTACAAATATTTGTTCAGTGCGAATTGGACCCGTGGCGCAGAAGCCAATCAATTCACGACTGTGGAACTCGTGCAATGAAAAACTGGCCAAGTGCGAGTCGGACTCGCGTGCAAAGGGTTCCAAACGATTTTTTTTTGAACATGTTATTTTAACACTATAGATTTCTTCTAGGTTTTCCTGTAATCTATAGCTAAAGATCTATTATCTCCATTTTTTTTTCAAAATTTTTTGCTCAGTAGTTTTGGAGATAAGGGGGGAATGGTCATTTTTCTTCTAATTTCTTGAATAACTTCAAAACCATTTATTTTAAAATTATGAAAAAAATATAATTAAAACCCTCACAGTAAGGCCTTTCATTTGATATGTCACCGATATTGTTAAAAAAACTTTTTTTTTTAATTTTCTAGTTTGACCCCCAAAAGTGACCCCCAAAATATTTAAATAATTTACATAACGAGTCCGTATTTGGGTCATAGAAGTCCACATGTATACCAAATTTCAACAGAATCGGTCCAGTGGATCCGGAGATAACTGGCTGTGACAGACGGACAGACATACAGACACCCGAGTGATCCTATAAGGGCTCCGTTTTTTGTTCGGAACCCTAAAAAACAAAGTTTTTATAATTTTGAAGGTATGAAGACACTTAGAAGTGTGTTGTGGAGGTCTGGTAGACAGCCGCTCCACGTAAAATACTGGTATTCAGCTGAATCCGGTTTGACTGGAAGCCGACCCCAATATAGTTGGGAAAAGGCTAGACAGATGATTAAGAGACTTAAATTGACGATACTAAGGATGAAATTATTATCTACTACCTTACCAAGTACTTACTAGATAAGATGGATCGAACATGTACAGTCAGCGGCAAAAATAGATTAACACTGTGGTTTTCTAAATCGAGGAAAATATTTAGTTGAAATCGGAACACAGGTAATATTTAAGAAATATTAACCCTTTTGCAACTATATGAAATGTGAAAACAGCAGCGGGCGGGTCTAAAAAGGCCACTTTAGCAGAATCAGAAAGCACATCACGCTACCCGTCACTGTCAAATTTTCCCAATCAATCTTGATTCCTAATGCGTTAGAGATAAAGATGAAAATGAAATTTGACAGATTGCTGTATGACTAATATTATGATTCTAATATGATTCCACTTAAGTGGCCTTTTTAGATACGTAGATATCGAATTTTTTTAATCAATTCGGATAAAATGTAAAAAGTAGCAGTCTTAATTGAATTATGTCGCTGACCGTATGCGCAACTATGGTAGGCGCCAGATAAACTTGTAAAAATGTATATTTATCTCTTTGTAGATACCCGAACAATAAATTATGAACCATTTTTCATTGCTAGAAAACGTAAAGGATTACGTTAGAAGTCGATTCAGGACTGCTTCATGTCGTTATTTTTGTCTTTGATATTAAGAAAGTCAATAAATATATGTGGGTCAATGACCGTTATTGCACATTTATCTGGCGCCGACCATAGCTATGTGTACCATAGTATGATGTGACACCCCATGCTACAGAAACTCTGTAACGCTATTCGTTCTAAGCCTGATCTCTCTGCGGTCTTACGGAATTGACGTCCCATCGTACTAAGAGAGTGAGGGAACGGGGAGTCCACCTCTATGCGCGCACACTTGTCACGCTTGACACGCTTGACCACAATCTCACCTGACCCCACTATATCTGATGATGTGGTCGAAGATGGAGCACGCTTGCCTAGAAGTAACCTGTTCACTCTTGACTTAAGAACTCTCATGTTTTTTTTTACTGTTGATTCGCACGCGTTTGACCACTATCTTACCTGATGGTAAGCGATGATGTGGTCGAAGATAGAGCACGCTTGCCTAGAAGTAACCTATTCACTCTTGACTTAAGAACTCTCATGTTTTTTTTTTTTACTGTTGATAGGCACGCGTTTGACCACTATCTTACCTGATGGTAAGCGATGATGCGGTCGAAGATGGAGCACGCTTGCCTAGAAGTAACCTATTCACTTTTGACTTAAAGACTCCCAGGTTGTAGCTATCAGAAAACACAGAATCCGGCAGGGAATTCCACTCCTTAGCTGTACGCACAATGAATGTGTTCTTAAAACGTTTTGTGCGTGTGTGTGGGGTGTCCACCATGTACCGAGGGCACATCAGCGTACGTCTTGTGTTCTGATGATGGAATTGGCTCAAAAAAATCTCAGGCTCGGGCTCAGAAAAAAAAAAACATTCTGAAGGACTATTATTAATTCACTTTTAACATAAAACATTTTTACCTTACCTTACAAAGGCGGCCCACTTAATGTACCCGATATAAACTACCTCTAAGCGCGATTATTTTTTAAATAATTACTTAAGATAATAGGTACATTAAAAATAAATAATGCATTAGAATTATGAGACACCCTGTTAATAATATTTACGTATCAAAACAATGTCGACGTTCCATTCCGCTCCGTCCTTGAAACGCAAGGCTCGGTCTGCGCTTGCTCCTGGATGTTTCAAACTACGTGATGCGTCATGATAATGAATAATATTTTAACTTTAAAAAAATCAAATGTTCATAAATATCTTTTTAACCCCCGACGCAAAAACGACGGGGTGTTATAAGTTTGACGTGTCTGTGTGTGTGTGTGTGTGTGTATTTGTGTGTGTGTGTGTATTTGTGTGTGTGTGTGTGTATTTGTGTGTGTGTGTGTGTATTTGTGTGTGTGTGTGTGTGGCATCGTAGCTCCCGAACGGATGACCGATTTTGATTGAATTTTTTTTTCTTTGAAAGGTAAATTAGTCGGGAGTGTTCTTAGCTAAGTTTGATGAAAATCGGTCAAAGATGGCCGCCGTGTCACACAAAATGTCAGATGACATATTTTTTCACAATTCCCTCAATATCGGTATCAAATAAAAGGGCTTGACTAATACAATACTAGACACTGACAAATTTCAAAAGCAAGATGGCCTCCACCACAAAATGGTGAATTTTCAAATCAAATCAAGTCAAATCAAATGAAAGCGCTTGACTATAGGAATGAGGAATATTGACTAACGAAAGGAAAATTAAGTTTAAAAAGCATTAAACAAAAATTAAATTCAAAATTTAACAAACCCTCGACAAAAAACCTTTAACAGTTAAAAATTCCAATTGATCCTTTTATGGTTTAATATAGGTACGATTCTTTGGGCCAAGCCTCATCGCGTCGGGAGACCGCTAAAAATACTTATGTCTTAGTATACGCAAAAGATCTGCGATCTCCCGCGGCCGCGGCGAAGACGCTTGGCCCAAATAATCGTGTATTATACCTGTATTAAACTATAAAAGGATCAATTGGAATTATTTTTAACTTTTAAGGGTTTTTTTGTCGGTGGTTTTTTTTATTTTAATGAATGTATCGTAGTCATTGGAAAAATTAAGTGGGCTGCCGTTGTAAGACGACCAAAATGCCACCGTATATAGATTTTCTTTTTCAGTATAACAAAATTATGATTCAATCAATTTATTCCATAGCAGTTCACTACAACAAAGGACTTTTGAATAAGGTCATGCTGTAACGAAATTCCCAATACCGGGATTGGTACAGCAACGGGAATAGGATACGGTAGTCCCTAATCTTTTGAAACCTAATATCGTTATCTGGGAGCCATGTGGCCTAATAAAGTTTTACCTTTGTTGGTAAAGTATTGACTAAAAGCTATTGAACAATTTGATTTGTGAGAGTTTCACTGTGGGTCGACATTCTATGCGGTAGCCCTGGTTTGAAATTATATACCGACTAGTGGACGTCACGCGGTTTCACCCGCGTAGTTCCCGTTCCCGTGGGAGTACGGAAAATCAAAATCAAAATAAAAAGTCGTTTATTCAAATTAGGCTGAGAGCCAGCACTTTTTGAACGTCAAGTTTTACAAAAGACAGTCCCCCAAAACGCCCGCCCGTCACCACTTCCTAGTGTTTTAGCTGTGGAGAAGAAGTGGCCAACAAACTCCCCAGCAACACATCTGTCTGTTACGTTTTAAGAAATTGAATCTATATAAAAGTATGCTAAGTAATTAATACATGACACAAAACTTATAACTTGTTAGCTAGCACACTATGACATTGATAAACATAGAAATGTATGTAAAAAAAACCAACGAATTGACTTACATAGTCAGATATATAAAAAAATAATAATAAATAAAAAAACAAAAAAAAAACAATATTATATGAATACATATAACCTATAACCTATAGCCTATGTTACTATTTATTACTATAGCCTATAGGAGATAATATATAGCCTATGTTACTCCTTGATAATATAGCTATCCATTGCTGAAATAATTTTTCGAATCGGTACAGTAGTTTCAGAGCATATTCATTTCAAACAAACAAACAAATCTTTCCTCTTTATAATATTAGTGTAGATGTAGTTTAACCCATAGACTACATATTTGTGAAAATATCTACAAAGTGAAACAGAAATAACGAAAACCAGAAATTGCCTGATCCCACCATCGTCCCACCATCCGCACTTGGTCAATATCCCGACTCGTTGTACTCAGCGCTTCTCCTCCACATTTATTATGCGCACAACCAAAGCGTGGAACTCTCTGCCAGCGTCTGTGTTCCCTTCCACATATAACCCGTCTGCCTTCAAAGCAAGAATGAACAGGCATCTTCTGGGCACGCTCGCTCCATCATAGACCTCATCCATCGCTTTTCATCAGGCTTAATCGAAGTCAAGAGCAAGCCTATTCCTAAAAAAATTAAAAAATCGCGAAAAAAAAATTAACTCGACATAACGTACTGAACATCGGTCCTTTGAGTCCTTCTCAGTCCAATAAGCTCTATTCATGTTTTGGGTTATTCCTGCTACATTAATACTCACATTTTTTGTTGATTGTTTTTCACCATTAAAGTAAGTAAATTCCCTTTGATAAAATACAACAATCCAAGTAATAACTTGTATCCCGGCAATACCGTCCGAGATAATCTCGTCTTTCACGTGGGCGAAAGTTTCTACAGTAAATATTTATGCCAAATTCGAAGACTATAATCATAGTCACATGAATCGTGTCACCCTGTATAAAGTACTGACGACGGCTATTGTTCAATCTATAATTTAGTAATTGGATGTTTTGTTACTTTAAACAACTAGTAGTAAAACTGCGAGTCTAAAAATGCCACTTCAGTAGAATCATATTAGAATCTTAATATTAACCACAAAAAAATCTGTCAAATTTCATTTTCATCGTTATCGTTAACGCATTAGGGATCAACATCGATTGGGAAAAATTGACAGTGACGGGTAGCGTGATGTGCTTTCTGATTCTGCTAATAGATTCAAGTTCTTGAAACGTAACAGACAGATGTGTTGCTGGGGAGTTTGTTGGCCACTTCTTCTCCACAGCTAAAACACTAGGAAGTGGTGACGGGCGTGCGTTTTGGGGGACTGTCTTTAGTAAAACTTGACGTTCAAAAAGTGCTGGCTCTCAGTCTAATTTGAATATACGATTTTTGATTTTGTTTTTTTTTTTATTTTGATTTTGCCATACGGCCACTTTAGCAGAATCAGTCAGCACATCAAGCTACCAAAACTAACAAATTTTTCCTATCAACATTGAACGTAATGAAAAGGAAATTTGTCAGATTGTTGTATGATTAATATTATGATCCTAATATGATTATCCTAAAGTGGCTTTTTTACCCCAGACTTATACATATTAACTTCATTTTAAGTTTTTTACTATTTTTACATGGCATACTATGCGTATAGCCAATTAATTTTATTTTCTAGCTAATTTAGAAAGGAGAAGAGAAAATGCTATTTTTAATTTTTAACAACGGAGTTCTGGCTGTAATGTTCTTCTTTGAAGAAGACTCTAGTTAAGTTTTTTCTGGGTTTCTTTTTCAAAGCAATAGTTGAATTTTACTCTGAAAAAGTCTTCATGTAAAGCATGACATTTTTTTAGCTTCAATACAAGGCAAATAAAAATTACTGCAGCTTAATTTGACAGCAAAATGGTTTTCAGAGTTGCATTATTCCGGCCGGAACCTATGTATATTTCAAAAACAAAATGAACATCATCATAATTTTCTTGTCCTTTTACCAACTTAGTTGGGCAAGATATCTTCTCCCATACTTCTCTATACCTTCATATCAGGACCTCATTCTAGCACACCGCCCACCATCCGTCACCCCCCTTTTCTTTTTTGAGGGCATCCTCGTGGATATACTCCGTCTGGAGAAACGGAGTGTTATATCAAACTCCTTCCACTACTCTTCTAGCCAACCACATTCATACTGCAAACTTTGTTAGCGCAGTACACTTTCCTTGACAATATAATATCACATGACCATAAAAGACAATACAATAAACACATGACAAACATAAAAACAAAAGACACAACATAAACAAATAAACAAAAAGTCTTGTCTATCAAGCCAATAACAGTAAATCAAGCCGGACTAGTGTGACAACGATTTTAACAGGATCCGAGACTATCCTGGCGCCAATGTAATTGCGATCAATCCGTGCCATAGAGCATAGAATCGCCGTTACGTAGAGATGGATAGAACATACGGATATTTTATTGTACCTACACCAAACATATAGTTATACAACCTATATCAAAATCTATGGGTACATAGGCAGTCATAGAGAATTCATTGTTGATATTATCAACAACTCACACTCCGGCCCCAGAAAAGCTTTGGCACAGCCCTATTTCTGATCATGGCTATAAAGCCATGATCAGAAATAGGGCTGTCTCTTGGATTTAAAAGTAATAATAATATTCAGTCCGTTACGTCAGTCAAATTATCAAAGAATAAAGGATACTAGCTTCTACCGCGTGGTCCCTAGGGAACACACTCCCGAGATAAAAGCCTATGTCCTTTCTCAAACTCTAAACTATGTGTATGCCAAATTTCATTTAAATCGGTTCAGTAGTTTTGGCGTGAAAGCGCGACAGACAGACCGACAGACAGACAAGAGTTACTTTCGTATTTATAATATTATATATAAATTATATAGTATATATAATAATAAAATATAGTAAGGATAGTAGCTGCGGCACGAGTCTTGAGCAAAGATGAATGCCACAGGGTGATCGCGCCAATGTACAGTGGGCGAACGAAACGTCTAAACCCAATAGTCGGCGAGTATTGACTGACGAACCAATAACGTGAAGCGTCAGCGCTGTCATCGTGAAACTGACCAATGGAGGGTGTGCTCACGACTCGTGCCGGTTATTATACCAAATCAGTCTAGCAACATTGCTGAAATTAACCATTTGGCGCAGCCGTGAGGCACGCTTAGGATTTTGTTGTTTTTATAGGCACTTGTTTTTTTTTGTGTGTGTACCCGGCCTTTTTTTATGGATGGGAAATCATCAAATGTCTCCTCCCGCTCTGACTGAAGCAGAAGGGAGTGTCAGACTCTTACTGAATAAAACCCATCCGTGTTCCTCCTAATTTCCTTTGTGTTCCAGGGCTGCGGTGACTCTTTCGAACAGATTCCGCAACCCTGGCAGGCATTGGCCCTAGCAGGCCCCGTCCACTTTGCTGACATCTCTTTGAGGCGCGCGTGGAACACAGCGCGCCGTCGACCCGGGCCTGGTCCTGATCGGATGGCGAGCCACCCAGCGCTCGCTTTGTCTGATCTCTCACTTGAACCTGTCCGGCATGAGTAACTCTACCGGCAGAGCTTCAAGATCACTGAGACAAACATGCCCCACCACGACGACAACGTGGGGACACCCTCGGTAGGGTATGTACCCGGCCTGCAGTTAAATAATTTTTTTTATTTCTTTCTTGTCTTCTCAAGCAGTGGCCACTGAGGCGTCGCGAAGCTCTGTGATCCACACAGTATTTATAGATACCAATAAAGATTGTAGATAGCAATAATGATTTCGATAGCAATTATTATTTATTGCTATTTCGATTGCTATTTGCCACTTGTTTATATGATGTTTATTGCGGTTCAAAGAACTTGTATAGAATTTTCCATGAATGAGCTATTACAAATTAATGGTGGTCGTTAAATTCAGAGCCTGTTGCCTTTATCTTCTTACTAACACCCAACCGCGGCTCCGCCCGCTTAGAACTAGTGCTTCACCCTTTATGAATAACTAGTGGACGTCACGCGGTTTCACCCGCGCAGTTCCCGTTCCCGTGGGAGTACGGGGATAATATATAGCCTATATTACTGCCTGATAATGTAACTATCCAATGCTAAAAGAATTTTTCAAATCGGTCCAGTAGTTTCGGAGCCTATTCAATTCAAACAAACAAATCTTTCTTCTTTATAATATTAGTATAGACTAGCTGATCCGTGCCCACTTCGTTGGGCGGTATTTTTCAGGTTATTATATAACCTAAGATACTCACAAATAACGTGGCTTTCTATTGGTAAAAGAATTTTCAAAATCGGTTCAGTAGATCCAGAGATTACCCCCTACAACCTCACAAACTTTACAATATTAGTATAGGCTAGCACTTCGCCCGATACTTTGTTCATGCGGGTTTAGTATTCCAATTTTTAAAGAGATATCTATTCTTTTCGAAAATGAATTATAGGTCATGCTACTATCTGATAATTTAACTTTCTATTGGTGAAAAAATTTTTAAAATCGGCCCAGTAGTTTCAAACAAACAAACAAAAAAATCATTTCGCTTTATAATATTACCAGTTGACCCGCGCAATTTCGCGTGCTCCGCTCCTATTGGTCTTAGCGCGTTCAAGCAAACAAACAAACTCTAAAGCTTTATACATTAAGAAGTATAGATAACATAAACAGCCCACTAGCTTCTGCCAGCGGCTTCGCCCGAAAGACAATCAAAAATTATCCCAAGGGAACATAAAGAAATAACAAACAGGCAGACAGAGTTACTTTCGCATTTATAATATGAGAATGAATGAGTTATTCTGATGTATACTTACGCTAATACTATAAAGCTGAAGAGTTTGTTTGGTTGAACGCGCTAATCTCAGGAACTATTGGTTCGAATTGAAAAATTATTTTAGTGTTGGATAGCCCATTTATCGAGGAAGGCTATAGGCTATATAACATAACGGTACGGCCAATAGGAGCGGAGCATTCATGAAAAATGTGATACAGACGAAGTTGCGCGGGTAACCGTTCGGTAGTTTTTCGTAGAAAAGCAACAAATATCCATCCTTCCTCACTAACGCGTTACGAAAACGTTACTAACGTTAACTACAGAGAAAGGTAAACCGGGAGTAAAATCCACAACTGCAACAAACAGTACAAAATATATATATATAAAAAAAAAATTGATTATTGTTCCAAAAACCGTTACAATACGTATAGCATGAGGCAGCCCCATTAAGTTATTAACAATACTTGTGTTGGGGCTGACTCGCTACTTCCCCTGTAGTACATTTACAAAATGGAGACTAATAAACTAAAAATAATAAAAAGGATACAAATTAAAAACTAGAATTCTATCAAAAAGAGCAGTTTGATTGTGTATGTGTACGTATGCGTGTGTGTGTGTGTGTGTGTGTGTGTATGTGTGTGTGTATGTATGAGTGTGCGTGCGTGCATGTTTGTGTATATGGTATGTGAGCGTTTGTGTATGTTATGGATTCCATTTTAGTAAGGTCTGATTAAAATTTGTTCGATTTCCTCATATGTTAACGTTTTTAGCCAATCAGTAATAATCTTCTTGCATTTATGTTTAGGCTCTGGATTGAATATAAAGTAGCATTGTATCAAAAAAAACTGGCCAAGTGCGAGTCGGAAGGTTTCCGTACCATAAACCCTAATTTTTGTTATTTGTTGTTATAGCGGCAACAGAAATACAAAGCACGCTGTAAATTTCAATTATCTATCTATGACGGTGCTTGAGATACAGCCCGATGACAGACGGACGGGCGGACGGACGGACGGACAGACAGCGGAGGCTTAGTATTTATTAATAGGGTTTTAAAAACGTGCAAAATCGTACGTTATCATCAGAAATTTAAACGAACATATCACACTAGTACTAGCTAAAGCCGACGCTCTAAAACTTCATCTCCTAGTGCGCAGTAATACTAGATATGCACAAGTTAGTTCGTTCCACTTCCATAACTCGTAAGTTCAACAGTCTACATGATAGCTCTATAGTAAAAGTTAGACGTAGGGCTTTTTCAGTCCTGAAAGATCATATGGCTGAGAAAATTAAGAATTTCAGGTCGATGAAGTTGAGAGAGAAATCTTCTTTAAGAGGGAACTCTATGGGTTATTTCTCCATACAAACGCATTCCGCTGTTTTCTTCGTGGATAATGCTTCTAGAACAATGAACTTTTTCCAAAAAATCTTGGTCTAATTAGACCGTGACCTTATGATTTTCTTTTTCCAAAACATAATTACTAAAAGAATTATGACAATCCAAAAACCTGAAGAAACAGCCCGTTTTTACTGCCATGTTCGACGACTATCAGACAAATTTGATAAGTTTTAACAAAAAATTAAATTAAAAATTTAAAAAACCTCCGACATCAAAAAAAAGTTTTAAAACGTAAAAAGTAATTAAATAAATAAATACATATTATAAAACCGCCGCGTCTGTCTGTCTATTCACGATAAACTCATAAACTGCTGCACCATTTTACACGCTGTTTTAACCAACGGATAGAGTGGTTCTCGAGGAAGGTTTTAGTATGTAATTTGTTGTGTCAAGTTATTGTATACATTAGCTAAAATATTATGATATTTGAAACCGACATCCACGCGGGCGAAGCCGCGGGAATCAGCTAGTTTGGTCATAAAACGAATTCTTGCCACTTTTTTGATTTTCTACTAGTAAATTCTATCACTAATTCCAGCCCTAAATGATGTTCTGATGATCTAAATGACATTTACTACTGCGCAAAAGGGGGTGATGTGATTCACCCCTCGAAACCAAATCACTTTTTCGAACACCCCGGGGAAATCTAAAACCTAGAAAGGGTACTTCCGCAGGAAGTATAAAACATTTAAAAACCAGACGTCTGCATCATAAGACATCAAGAATTTTTATCACCCCGTAACTCAAACCCATCTTATTATATATCGCGTGAATACAGTTTCGTCGCAAATAGAGTATAATTAAATTTTAATGTACAAAAGGGGGTGAGGTTACATCCCTTTCGTTCCTAATTTAGGCGTGTACCCGCGGTTTGTGTGTTAAGGGGTGAAATTCTATGGGACAGAAAATCAGGACTGTACTTTGTTTTGAATTTGAGTTGAATAAGGGTAGTTAGAGGGTTGAAAATTTTGTATAAAGGAAAAATTGGATGGTGACAAAGTAATTGATTAATTTTGTTGCTGTTTTAAAACATGTATTACCTCCTACAACAATATGTATTTCTTTTGTGTTTATTGTGTACCTGGGATTCTTTAAGTCAAGAGTTAATAGGTTATTTCTAGGCAAGCGTGCTCCATCTTCGACCACATCATCGGTTACCATCAGGTGAGATAGTGGTCAAACGCGTGCCTACCAATAGTAAAAAAAAAAATATTTTCTACAGCATAATTTTACCTTCATAAAGCATGTATTCCCAAAGGATTAAACAGAGGTCTCCTATGTATAGTAATGTTTGCAATTAGCCAGTTTTCTTTACTGTTGATAGGCACGCGTTATGCAGCAGGCGCGTTAGCCAGTTACGCTAAAGTCTCATTTAGTACAAGTCCAGATCCTGAGAAATTTCTAACGATAATCCCGATAACTCTTTCCCCACCTCGGGAATCGAGCCCAGAACTAGATTCTCGGTAGTGGCGCTTACGAAACCTTGACCAAGGTAGTTACTTTTAAGCTCGGGCATTACGGACTGGTCAAAACTGCGTTAAACTTTGTCAAATCTTATTTGAATGATAGACGGCAATTAGTTCAAATAAACGGTGTCAATTCGTCGGGATTAAACGTGATAATGGGCGTTCCCCAGGGCTCGATTTTGGGTCCTTTCTTGTTTTTGGTATATATCAATGATTTACCCTATTTATTGCAACAAAAACTTGATATGGTGCTGTTTGCAGACGATACCTCCTTAATTTTTAAGATAAATAGACAGACAGACAATGTTGATATCATAAATAATGCCCTAATGCAAGTCCAAAATTGGTTCACGGCGAATAATTTGGTTTTGAATGAAAAGAAAACGAAATGTATAAGATTTGCTTTACCCAATGTCAAAAGCAGTGATTGTGACATAGTATTGAACAGGGAAAAACTAGAATTTGTCGATAAAACGGTTTTCCTGGGAATTACGCTTGACCCAAGGCTACAATGGGGCCCTCATATAACATCTCTTTCTGGACGGCTAAGTTCAGCAGCTTATGCTGTTAGGAAAATTCGCCAATTAACGGATGTCGATACCGCGAGACTGGTCTATTTTAGTTACTTTCACAGTATCATGTCTTACGGTATTTTACTATGGGGACGGGCTGCAGACATTGAGTCTATTTTTATTCTGCAGAAAAGAGCCATCAAAGCGATATACAATCTCCGCCGGCGCGATTCTCTAAGGGAACTGTTTAAGAATATTAACATCATGACGGTACCTTGTCAATACATTTACGAAAACATCATGTATGTCAGAAAGAATTTACATCTTTTTAGTAAAAGAGGCGACAGACATAATTATGGTACTAGAAATAGGGATCAATTAGTTCAACCAGGTTTCAGACTGGCTAAAGTTGCCTCATCTTTTATGGGGTACTGTTTAAAATGTTATAATAAGATACCTCCCCATATATTAGAACTTAATGAGACAAAATTTAAATCTTGTATTAAACGCACACTATGCAGGCAAGCATATTATAAGTTGGGGGATTATATTGAAGATAAAAATGCTTGGCTGAATGCTGGTCCGGCTCCACAGCCACTAGGGCGCACAAAATAATCTGTTAGCATTTGGAAACATTGTTGGACCGGCTGAAGATTGTAAAAAAAAAAAAAAACAATATTTGCATTGTATAGACTCAATTTTATTTAGCAATGTATAATTTCATCCATTTTAACGGCACATGTGTGAGTACTGTGTACTTTAAACTTAAGCTATAGCTATCAGTTTTAGGTTTGTTTTTGACTTGAATGTACCCTGGCGGTTGGGAGTGTCATGCTCACACAAAAGTCTGGCTGATGGTGGCGTATGCGTTGGATCATTTGGCTCCCTTCAAAATGGTTGAGCCGAATGGTGCTAGCGCATGCGTCATGTTCGTGAACGGGCGCTGTCAGTTGGGACTGGTCATTTCTCAGTTGCCATGGTTTATTTTAAATATTTCTTTGAATTGTTCCTTTTTTTCCCGGACGCTTTTATCCTGCTCGTCTTTTACATCGTTCTCACATGTTTGTATAATTTCAACTTGATGTAAACAAAAATTTGTAACAATTTATTATTTTTTAAAAGAGTGTCCGTGGAGTTTCTTGCACGTTCTTCTCCATAGAGATCTACGCTTTGGAACGTGCAAATAGCTTCATCTTGTTGGACTGACCGACCTTGACAATTCAAAAGTGCCTGTAAATGGTTTATTTGAAATATACGATTTGATTGATTGATTGATTGATTGATTCCGTACCTCAAAACGAAAAGGCGGAACCCTTATAGGATCACTTTGTTCTCCGTCCGTCTGTCTGTCAAGACCATTTATTGCGGGAACGCGTGGACGTTGAAAATTATATACTTAGATTTACAGTCCCTAGAAGCTGTGAAAATATCAAATTTCTAAGTTAATGTAAAAAATTATGCAGCCGTTTATGCCGCAAAAGAACGTATATTTCGACACTCACAAGGGAATCAAATAGATAGGGTATTTTCCCGTTGACCTAGAACTATGAAATTTGGCTAGTAATACCGTCTTATACTACAAGTATAGGGAAAAGTTTGAAACTATACATTTGTAATTAAATCTTAAAAAAATATAGTCTTAATTTAAAGTAATATATACCTACAAAGTACGGAACCCAAGGTGGGCGAGTCTGACTCGCACTTGGCAGGTTTTTTTTCTATGTTTATTTTAACCTGCTACACGATAGTTGATAAATGCTTTCACAGCCTGGCAGGTCCTCTCAAACCTTTGCGGTCTTTTCCTCAAAACATCACCTCAGACATTAACCTAAATGGTTTTCATATGGTTTGACTAGTACAGATTGTATGGACGTTAAAAGAAACTTTGACCTCTGACTTTGTTTCAGTGTTCCTTCTCAGGGAGTCAGCTAGGAAACACCGACTTTAACTACATAATCTAAAGTGACTAAAACAGAGTTGTATAAAACTGTTTTCTTTTACTACAAAATAAATATAACTAGTACTTAACTTAACTATAGAGGTATCCGCATACCTCTATAGAACTATGGAAGAAGCACTACAGCAAGAATAGAGAGGAAAGTCCTGCAAACCTCCATTGAAAAGGGAGGATCCTCCGACCGGACGGTTGTTGTGTCCGGTGGGCAGCTGCCTGATAGTTGATATTCGGACTGTTGTACATGTTCAAATCGTACGGTAAACTCCGATACCACGATGCAGAACTTCGTTAGTAGTTCGCTGCTAGCGGAATAGATGGCGTTGCGGTACTTTTTGTTGCTTTGTATTTAGCTTTTTTCTACGTTGGTTTTTCTTGTGGCGGCATTGATGTCGAAACAGACCAGTAGTTTGTGAAGTCATCCAATCGAAAATCTCTTTATAAAGACGATGAAAAATAACGACTCTCCGGCTATTACATTCGTTCGAGCATTACTTTAATTTAAATCTGCCTTTATGCCCCACCAACTTGGCTCTGAGCTTAACTCCGTAAGCACTGAAGCGAATGAACGAATTTAGTAGATCTTTTGCTGTTAGTGAGAAAATACCAGCTTTGAAATGATTTAAATATATGTAATTGTTTCTTGTTAAATGTAATGGCTGAGCCTTGAGATACGGTTCAGTTAGTCATTATTTAAAATGAAAATTTGTATATAAAGATTGTTGGTACTATGTAAAGTAAGTAAAACACCCTTATTGGTGGAATGATTAGCCGTTTGATGTTGAAACATTAGGCCCAGTTATGAACGCGAACCTCATGGTCCTATAGCAGGCGCCAGATAAATGTGCAACAATGGTCATTGACCCACACACATTTATTGACTTTCTTAATATCAAAAACGGAAAATAAATAAAGACATACAAGTTGTCCTGAATCGACTTCTATCGTGATCTTTTACGTTTTGCTAGTAATGAAAAGCGGTTCATAAATGATTGTTCAGGTCTCTACGAAGAGATATTAGCGATCAGCGAGCAGCGAGTAAAGCTTCAAACTCGAAACAGTTGGCGATAATCTTTGATAGCTCTCGTCGCTGCGATCAACTAGAGGTAAGAGCCGCTCGCCGGCAGTGTGAACAGCCAGCGATTGACTATGAATGTGTGTGTCTCTTTTACTCACACGAGATCTATATATTTTGTCCCTTTTCTCAGCGAGCAAATGGTCGATAGCTACTCGCTTCCTCGCCGGCGGTGAGACAAGTGCCTAACTGGGTCAAAATGTGCATGGGCAAGCATATATACCTATTTCTTTTTCTCATTTTGGGAGTTTAGTTTTGCATTTATCACCTTTAAATGACACCTGATGGCCAATACTACTAATTTTTAAACAACATTTTTGACAGATTGCGACTGAGTTGCGAATGTGAAAATTTGAATAATATGCACTCTGATTCCTAATTAAAACTGGCCAGGCTGCCAAAGGCTTGAAAAAATACTCTGCATATTAACAGAAAATAACCTTATTATAATTTAAAATAGTCGTCATTAATCCACGTTTCCAAGTATTTATTGGTCTGGAAGTGCTCATGTCCAAACACCGTTGATTCCTCTCGACGGGAAACCAATAAGTCCAGAGTAATTTGTTCTGCGGTCATCGTATATGATGTTTCGCAAATAAAATAATGAAAGATGAGTATTAATTTCTATCTCATAGAGGGGGATGTCGATTCGTGTTAAGATCTAGATGATGCAACTATTTTTGTTGAGTTAATTTTACTTGGAGTTGGTTATGCTTGAGTTGAACATAGTTCACAGTCACAGTGATATATTAAAACTAGCTTTCACCCACGACTTCGTACATTTGAAATTTGGGGAAATCTCTCTCTTAGTGCTCCCTACACTTCAAGAATCCGTCATGCAAAATTTCAGCTTTCTACGACCAGTAGTTTCTGCTGTGCGTTGTCTGTCAGTCACTCACTCTATCTCAGGATATTAACTTTCTCATTGCCTACCTTTTGAAAACATCAATGCTTCATGTTTCTAGAGTCTGAAATATCAAAAAAGCAATACACAGACTAATCATTCTGGTTTACTAAGCTGGTCTTTAAAATCTTCATCATCATATCAGCCGAAAGACGTCCACTGCTGGACATAGGCCCCCCCAAGTGCCACAACAATCGGCCCTGTGCGTCTAGCATCCATCGGCTACCCGTGACCCTCACGCTGGTCTTAGTGAGGAGTTTTGGGATTAATGAAATCATACATTTCGAAACGCTTTCTACTAAATTTTTAAGGAATCTTTTGAGTTCTGACTTAGTTTTGTCAGCTATCAATCCCATTTTTTGGGTGGGAAATCATCAAATGACTCCTCCCGCTCTGGGTGAAGCAAAAAAAAAAAAAAAAGGACACCCTCAGGCTAGGTGGAGCGACGATCTTCGCAGGGTGGCTGGTAGCAGCTGGATGAGAGTTGCCGAAACTCGAGCCAAATGGCGTGTGCTTGGAGAGGCCTATGTCCAGAAGTGGTGATTGAATTTGGGTGGGATTTATTGAACACAAAACGATTTTTTCATAAAATATCGAGTAATCATAATCTAAAAAAAGACTTATTACAATCTTACGGAGTCTGCAATTTTCCGGTGTCGTACATATTTGGATTTGATACCAAAGGCATTCTGTACCAGCCGTCCTTAAAGTTCATTTATCCACATGACATGTCTTCCTCCTCATTTTCTCGACAATGTTTAACTGCGAGCTACCCCATCTGTGTTTTACGGCCCCAATATTTTACACCATGACACGAATCCATGTATCTTGGCTGGGAGGCATTGGTATTCCGCGCTCGGGCGTCCAAGGACAACATTTTTAAAGGACGTCTACGTGTCTTGACGCTTAAGAGGCACTAAAGGCGTATTTTTATTAAATTTTTACTTAGTAGCCTGTTTTATGTTGGTCTTTGATGAGGTATTATAGATCGTGTTTATGATTTCTTTTCTGTCTTATAAAAGTGATGAAAAAATTTTACATTCAATCAACCCCTTGAAAATGTTGGTTTGTTCGAAAGAGTTACCGTGGCCCTGGAACCCAAAGGGCATACAGAGCAGAAGGAGTCAGTTGATGATTTCCCATCCTAAATAAAAACAAAGCATCATTTGTCTAGTGTGCTAATAACTAATAACCCAATCGATATACCTGTAGTTATCTTAAAGCATGGTCTGCCTCGTCGATCATGAGATCGACGAGGCCGCACCAAGGTCACACCGCGTGATTTGTATTGTCATCAAAAGTATTCTGCTTCGAAAAACGCGTTAAAACAGTCTCACTCAGAGCGTGTGATACGGCCAGAATAGTAACTAACAAATTGAAATTGGGGCTAGCTTCCAAACTAATGTGATGCAGCTGTATACCAGATTTTACATGAAGGGAGAGCCTGTATTGCCTCCACAATCCAATCGCTAGGTAAAAAGACACCTCTTGGCAAGACTAGTGTCAGATTTTCTGGTTTCTGGCTGCCAATGACGATTGTCAAAGATGTCCAACGGCTTAACGTGTTTTACGAGCACGGAAGAAACACAGTATTTAATGGGTACCCGGGGCAAGTAAGTGTTCTATTACTTTTAGCTGTCTTATATTTTTTTCTACAAAAATGTTCGGGTGTAATTAAAGATTTGACATTGGACTAATGAAAGACACGCCTTTCATTAGTCCAGAATAGTACTTACATTAGTCAATTAGGTTGAAGCCTTTGGGTAACGTTCAAACAAAGGGTTGGTCTAGACCGATTTCTAAAAATAATCGGCTGAGAAATATATTTAATATCCTCCGATATTAATCCTCATAAATAACGTCCCTATATCTCTATTACCTTACCTTACTTAACAAAATGTCAAAATAACTTTATTGCACAGGTGATTAAAATTAAAATCCCACAAAATAGTCTGATACAAACTACGCAAAATTCAATTATAGCCAATAAATTATCCGGTCGTCTGAATAAATTTATCCAACATGTCAATTTAATACCAAGTAATAAATTATCAGCGCGGACACTAATATAAAAGTCCGCAGTAATCCGGACGTGTGGTCACCGTAGTAGTGACGTCACAATATTGGAACTTCATCACATTATTATGACAATGTTAATTAATTAGTTGATAGGTAAATAAGGTTTTTGAAGGATTATTGTAGATAGGTTTTGTTTTTAAGAGAAAAAATGTAAGTATGTTTTGTCAGTCCAATTATTATTGTTTAATTTTGTAAAACTGTTCTACCAATGCAGTTTTTAGTCGGCTTCGCAATTAAAGGGTAAGTGTAGACAGTACCTACATATTTAAAAACCGTTTGGTGCTTATATTTATATAAGCACCAAACGGTTTCTAAAGGTGGAGGTTGCATAGTTTAATAGTTATAAACTAATAACACTACCAATTTAAAGTCAAACTCAACATTCACTAAAATTTACAGTTGACATCACTTTTCATAACATTCAACTCAATAACTAAAATGTCATCAAGTAGCTTTCATACAGTGTCTAAACCGAGAACGTTTGCAACTTAGTCGAAGTTTAAACTCATAACAGTTTATCTGTTATTGCGAGACATAACTTTTTACAATTTCCGATAAGTACGCTAGCAATCATGGCTCTATAACTACTAACTTCCATAGTTGCCATGTTTCTGTAAATAGGGGAGCAAAATACAGCTGATTTATCAAACCCGCCACAAATGACTGGTGATAATGTCTAATAACAGACCGCATATATCATCGCGACGTTCAGGGGGGTAGCAGAAACAAATAAAAGTACCCCAAACGGCTATTATTGAGGGTATTAATGAAATACCGGGGAGACCCTAATCTTGAAGTATTGTTCGCATTCTTCATACACATGTGCTATAATGACAGTTGCGGGAATGTCCTCAATATTGTGGGAATACCGTGGTCACCCTACAGTTTTATTTTGTTGTTTTTTTTATTGTTTTGCCTTTGCAAGGCCTCCCCCAAGATCTTCTAGACATTCTTCTTCAGCACCGTCTCGAACCAGACCTGCCTTTTTACGCATCAAAAGTTGATAGCCTATAATCTTTCGAAATCATTCCAAGAAATTGAGGAATAACAAGTAACGAAGTGTTAAATTTCAACATTCTTTCACAAAGAAAGGAAGAAAGAAAAAAAATAATGCCTTAATTGGTATACAACATAAACCAGAGACAACCCAATAATTTTACCTGTCTAAAAGCCACTAAACGCCACCAAAATTTAACCCTCAAATGGTCAATAGAAACCGCACAGCCACTAACTCACAATCCGCTTGCCACCATCAAACGCTCATTTTAACCCACAATTGCCACACATCAACACGTGATGCCATACCTCATACTGCCACCGTCGGAGTGCCAGAGGTGGTAAACTGGCAATTATTTGGCACACTGCCACCTGACTGATTATTGAACGGGCAAAACGCTTCAATTGTTCTGCTAGCTGTACTGGCTACGTCGACTCGTATGACGCCAATTGGTTGTACGGTGTGCAGAGCAAGACAGAATTTTGTTTTGAAGAGAGAAATGTTTGATAAAAATGAAGTACCTTGGAACAATATCAGCCTTGTATTTTCTGTAGGCCAATGTTAGTGTGCTTCTGACACATTGCTATTTATTTTAATTCGCAGCCATAGAAGACGAGTCTGTTAGGTAGATACCATTGACCGGGCGTAAATCCCGACTTCGCGTTGTTACTATATTCCTATACCAACTCGTCGAGCGTAGGGTTTAAAACTAGGAAACCACATTTTATGCAGTTTCCGAGACTAAAATAAGGACTCCACCACCAACGAGAGACCAGAAATTTTATTTATTTCATGATTTTCTGACACTGCTTCACCATCATCTTTATCCCAGCCGAAAGACGTCCTTTGCTGGACGTAAGTTGTCCTAAGTGTCGCAACACCAGCCGGTCCTCAGCTTCTCATACGGCTATTTTTTTTTTTCCTTTGGCAACTAAGCCGATTTCGACTATTCTGCTAGCGTCATGTGGAGACAGCACCAGGCTTAAAATTATTGCATACTTAATCAAATGACAAAAAATATTGTAATTTTTTCTGCCAACTCTACTTCTCACTCTGTCTGATCAGCCAATTTACGCTGATTGATCGTGACATTTCTCTTTAATTATAACAACGCGTAATAGCTACGGCCCTGATGCACTTTACCGACTTTACGGACGGTCAGTAATGGGTTTAAAAGGTGAGATAGAGAGGAGACAGTCTGCCTAATGAAATGAACTGTCATTTTATCTTCTGGCAAGCGTGCTCCATCTTCGACCACATCATCGCTTACCATCAGGTTAGATAGTGGTCAAACGCGTGCCTGTCAATAGTAAGAAAAAAAATGGATTAACAGCTCAGTACCAAGATGATACCACAAAAAAATTTAAAATGTGAACCAGGTCGTCACAAGTTTAAACGAAGCAAACCATGAATATAATAAACAAGTACGAGTCGGACTCGCGTGCAAAGGGTTCCGAACGAATTAAAAATTTTTAACATGTTATTTTAACACTACAGACTTCTAATAGGTTTTCCTGTAATCTTTAGGTAAAGATCTATTATTTCCATTTTTTTCAAAATTTTAGGCTCACTAGTTTCGGAGATAATGGTAATTTTTCGTCTAATTTCTTGAATAACTTTTAAATCATTTATTTTAAAATTATAAAAAAAATATAATTAAAACCTTCACCGTTAGCCCTTTCATTTGATATGTCACACGATATTGTACAAAAAACTTTTTTTTTAATTTTCTGGTTTGACCTCCAAAAGTACATACTAAAAATTTAATAATTTACGTATCGCGTCCGTGTTTGGGTCATAGAAGTCCATATGTGTACCAAATTTCAACAGAATCGGTCCAATGGGTCCGGAGAAAACTGGCTGTGACAGACGGACAGACAGACAGACAGACACCCGAGTGATCCTATAAGGGTTCCTTTTTTTTCGGAACCCTAAAATCCCATCCACCCTCAGAAATTAACATTTATCTCCGAACTGTCCGCTCTATTTTCAAAGAAATTAATTAAAATGACTAATTTGTTTTTGAAAATTTCGCCTGTTGTCCTACTTTAATTGCTTTTACAATTTATTCGTGATAACTTGTTGGTATTCCTTCGTTTTGCAGTAATTATTTATGAGGGGCACTCTTTGTGTTAGCGGGATTATAATTTAGAAGATTATTGTTGAATGAATAGGAACGAATTCAGGGTTGTAATTAGAATTTTTCGAGAAAAGATATCTATGGGTAGGTACAGTTTCTGGGTACGTTGCATATTGGATAGATTCAAAACATGTCATTACATATAGGTCTAAACGATGAGAATGTTGAGATGGATGTGTGAAGTAACGAGAATGGATAAATTGAGAAATGAGTACATTAGAGGTAGTTTAAAAAACTTTTTACAAAAAAATATAACCGACTTCCAAACAAAACACTACAGAGTATAAAAAAAACCTAAATTTTAAAAAGTTTTTTATTTTTCACTTTTTTAGTAATGATACTCGGACGACATCTTCGTCTACGCAGAAATTGAAGTAAGCAAAAATGCTCATAAAAAAAAAACTACTGAACCAACCTGAGTCAAATTTTTACGGGATCAAATGGCAAGTATACCGCATCGAACTAAAATAATCACAGAAATCGGATCAGAAACCTCGGAGTAATCGATGGACATACATAAAAACTTGAGAGGTGTCAAGGGACACCCGGATGGAACGAAGTTCGCAGAAGTAATTAGTGAAGGAATTCTATTTTTTATTTTTTAAGTTATAATAATGTTTTTTTTTATTATTAACAAATATAATATAAAGAGAAAAGATTTGTTTGTTTGTTTGAAATGAATAGGCTCCGAAACTACTGGACCGATTTGAAAAATTCTTTCAGCAATGTATAGCTATATTATCAGGGAGTAACATAGGTTATATTTTATCCCCGTGCTCCCACGGGAACGGGATCTACGCGGGTGAAACTGCGTGACGTCGACTAGTGTAATATAAACTTAATCAGTAGGCTCAATTTTAGACCCTACCCAACCCACCTACCCTACCCACCCTACCTACCCTACCTACCCTACCTACCCTACCCACCTTACCTACCCTACCTACTCTGCCTACCCTGCCTACCATGCCTACCCTGCCTATCCTGCCTACCTTGCCTACCCTGCCTACCCACCTACCCTGCCTACCCTGCCTACCCTGCCTATCCTGCCTACCCTGCCTACCCTGCCTACCCTGCCTACCCTGCCTACCCTGCCTACCCTGCCTACCCTGCCTACCCTGCCTACCCTGCCTACCCTGCCTACCCACCTACCCTGCCTACCCTGCCTACCTTACAAATATAATGTAAACAGAAATAGAAAGACGAAACGAAAATAACTGGCTTGCTTTCTATGAGAGAGAGAGAGACAGAGAGACAGACAGAAACACGCGCACGTCGCAACGCTTACAACTATAGCAAAAAGTGTCGTTACAACTTTTCGTGAGAATTTTTTCCGTCTAGCCCCCTTTCACAACGCGCGATAAGGAACTTCGTTCCAAAAAAAATATACCCGCCGAATTGAGAACCTCCTCAATTTTGGAAGTCCGTTAAAAAGTGACGCCAGTGATGGAAAATTTGAAAGGAGTTCCCTTTTCCATCAATGGCTTTTCTTGGTATAGTCATGTGAAGAGGAGGGATGGAACGCATATAACTAAAAGAATTTGTGGTTGGATGACGAGAGAGAGGAGACAGGGAGGCCAAAGAAAATATGGATAGATTGTGTGAGGAGCGATCTAAAAGAAAAAGGGAGTTAGTGACAGCGTGACGGAGACAGGATAGAATGGAAGAAAGAAACGAGTTGTGCTAACCCTAAGTAACATGGGATAAGGACAGGAAGATGACATAGGTCTAAATGGGTACTTATAAAAAAAGGTCAAATGCTAGGTCTAAATGGGTACTTATAAAAAAAAGGTCAAATGCTAGGTCTAAATGGGTACTTATAAAAAAAGGTCTATTACACGGTTACAATTCGCTTTTCCTATGGAGAAGAACCGGCAAGAAACTTCACAATAAATTCCTAGCGCATGGTGCATCAGGCACACTAATATCTGTGAGTGCGATTGCAAAAACTTTCAGAGGTACCTTTTAGGGCGAAAATTTCTTCAATACTTGAGATAAGTTTTTTTTTTGCAGTTACGCTACATTATTCTCTTTCCATCATACGTTCTTATTTTCATCAGCTCATATCTGATCTCTGCCGAGCAAAGAAGTCTATATTTAAGATTTCTACAGACAGACACATTGCGACAACTATCTCCAAAATCCGCTGACCGAGGCACACCCTCACCCCATCGGGGGTGATTACTGGCTCCACCACCTCAATCTAAGAGAGCCGTAGAGTGACAAGCATACTGCGCAAAACAAAACTGCCGTCCTTTCGCCCTAACTGTCGAGGCCCGTCGCGACGTCCCCGTCAAAATCCGCCTAGACCCTTGCTCGAATTAGCCCGTGCGCTGAGCGTATACTGTCCTACCCCAGAGACGCCCTAAGCCGAGGTCCGTACCCCACAGGGGATGTCCTTAGCGTGCAGTCGCTTAACTTGTAGCTAAGGCAGGCAAGAAGGCCGCCACAGGCACGTCCAGGTTGAACTGCGACCACTCACAAAAAAGTCACATTGCGACAAGGATGTGGTTATCTTTACAGCCATTTTCAAATTAATTTGAAAACGGTTTGTCGCATAACCCATGTAGCCGATAAACCAGGATCATAATTAATACGTGACCACGGAGTTAAACTCTCGTAGGTACATTAACTTCACATAACCCAATATCAAAGTTAAGTAATTCATTTCAGTAACTTTCCGTACCCTTAATTAGTTAACTAACTGAACCCAATATAGTTGGTTCAACTTTGGGTGAACTGATTTTTAATACATAGTAGGAAGTGCGGAATTAAATGTGACTCGGATATTTATTTATTAACGCATTGATACTGAACCTTCCGTTAAATTAAAAATTTATAGGATTGAAATGACAAAATCTGTCGAAATGTCACGTGATCAATCATCAATCAATATATATAAAAATTCTTCCGTTACTGACTGATTGAGTGACTGACAGACAACGCACAGCCGAAATTTGGCATGTAGGTTCCTTGCAGAGTTTAGGGGTGCAATAAGAGAGGAATCCCTTATTGGAAGATTATTTTGTTTATTTTGATTATTGTGATTATTTTAATTATTCTGATTATTCTGATTATTCTGATTATTCTGATTATTCTGATTATTCTGATTATTCTGATTATTCTGATTATTCTGATTATTCTGATTATTCTGATTATTCTGATTATTCTGATTATTCTGATTATTCTGATTATTCTGATTATTCTGATTATTCTGATTATTCTGATTATTCTGATTATTCTGATTATTCTGATTATTCTGATTATTCTGATTATTCTGATTATTCTGATTATTCTGATTATTCTGATTATTCTGATTATTCTGATTATTCTGATTATTCTGATTATTCTGATTATTCTGATTATTCTGATTATTCTGATTATTCTGATTATTCTGATTATTCTGATTATTCTGATTATTCTGATTATTCTGATTATTCTGATTATTCTGATTATTCTGATTATTCTGATTATTCTGATTATTCTGATTATTCTGATTATTCTGATTATTCTGATTATTCTGATTATTCTGATTATTCTGATTATTCTGATTATTCTGATTATTCTGATTATTCTGATTATTCTGATTATTCTGATTATTCTGATTATTCTGATTATTCTGATTATTCTGATTATTCTGATTATTCTGATTATTCTGATTATTCTGATTATTCTGATTATTCTGATTATTCTGATTATTCTGATTATTCTGATTATTCTGATTATTCTGATTATTTTTGATTATTTAGATTATTTTTGATTATTGTATTATTTTTTTTTGATTATTTTTATTTTTGACTTGATTGTACTTGTTTGATTATTTTTTTAATTATTTGTTGTTTTTATTGAATTGACATGTTTTCATATGTAATAATTATATTTCTAATCACCAATTCGAATACTTAGGTTGTTGACTCTCTGTACGAGTTGGTAGATTTACTGTAAGTGCAGAGAGTAATTGAATTTAAATAAATAAATAAATAAATAAATCCCCGAAATTCCTACGGGAACGGGAATAATCGAGATATGCGCGTACGAATTCGCGGGTAAAAGCTAGTCAATATATATAAAATTCTTCCGTGACTAACTGATTGAGTGACTGACAGACAACGCACAGCTGAAACTACTGGTCGTAAAAAAGCTTCCCTATACTCTGTAGGGGAAGCACTAAGAGAGGATTTCCCAAAATTCCTACGGGAACGGGAAAAACCGGCTATGCGCGTACGAAGTCGCGGGCAAATCTAATCCTTTGTATTTCGGCATATCGACACTCTCATTCGCTGATAATATAAACTGGCATATTGTCTATAGCCAACGAATTTATCTTTAAGCAAATAATTATTTTCGTCATCAGTTACTCCAATATCATGACTACGGTTAACAAATCGGATGAATAGATAATATAATTGGTCCATCAAACATGGAATGATATTGATAATAATATTTGTTTGTTCATTGTTTTCGCTAAACAGATGAACGATACAAATAATTAATGACCGCAAACAAAATGATCTAATTACAGAACAAAATTATTTTTGTTCAATTATACATGTGTTATGTGGTTAACCAGTCGGCGTTGTTGTCTTTAATTTAATTATTATAATAATTATTCTTATTAGGTTAATAATTAGTTATGATTTCGGAAATGCAGTGTTTACCTTGCGTTTCTCACTATCATCATTTCAGACCAAAGTCGTCCTCTGCTGGACAATGTTCATAGGACTCTCACGTGGTACCACATTACCCGTCCTGTGCGTCTTGCATCCAATGGATTCATCGGTCGACTTTGTGGGAGATCTTCCAATGCATCTGGGTTCCAGTGTACTTATTTAAGAGTGACATTTCAATATTTGATGACATTTGTGTATTCTTCTTCTTCTTATCGTGTGGACAGTAAGGTCTAACGAACCCACACACCCTAGTGTCAGAGTTTCTAAACCGCCTCAAGGGCCACTGACATGGTTTATTTGACGACCGCCATTTGGCGGCCGGGACCACCAGCTTATACGTGCCTTCCGAAGCACGGAATCATCTTTTTATCAGACAATCAGGTGATTGAAGCCTGCAATGTCCTAGCCAAACTGGAAAACAACTTTACAAAGTTTTTTCCCGTGGGAATCGAACCCACGACCACCAGGTCGACGCCTAAACCACTCGACCACGTAGGCAGTTATTTGTATATTAAATTCATATTACACTGTAAATCACAAATTTTAAAATAATTGTATTATTTAACAGTGAAATTTGAATATTTGTACACCATAAGTTGTGGTAGAATGTTAGGACTTAAACAAAGATTAACACCATACTATGTAAAACTACATTCTTACAAATAAATTATTCTAATTTTAGTTCGTCTAGCTCCTTTTAAATAAAAACTAAGGTGTTGGTATACTCCCATATAGCTAATTCGTAAGGTACGGATATTAATGGACTGCATGTATGCGTGGCATCTATTGCCAAAGATGATGCAATACTGAATAGGAAAGGTATTTTAGGGTTCCGTAAATTTGTTTGGAATTAATTGCGCGCAAGTTCAACTCGCACGTTGCCGTGTTTTTTATATGTGTAAGTTTGGCAATGCGAAATATTTGTTTAGTAACCAGCAGATAGAAAAATCAACTTTTTTATTACAAATTTCACAAACTATACAACTTGTAACAGAATAAACACAATACCTCTTAAGGAGTCATTGCATCATTGTGAACAACTTTCACTATGGGACCAACACTAAAATCGTGAAAAAAACGACTCCCCCATACATTTATGTGAGCATAACTCGACAAAATGTACTGAACAGCTGATTTTTTTTCGTGATTTCGGGTTTAGTCCCATAATAAAAGTTGTTCATAATTATGAGTACAATGACCCCTTAAGAGGTATTGCGTTCATTCTGTTACACGTTGTGTACTTGTCAGCCACGCTTTGTATTATTACCCAAAAAATGTATCGCAAAAACTAAGGCCCCGAAGTTCGAGAGCCCTCGAAACTAATGTCAATATATCAGAAAGTTTCTGAACACCAATTAAAGCCACGCTCGACCGAGCTTGCTAACTGAACTTACTATTTCAAAAGGTTTCCATGGCAACCAACTTGATAGTTAATCAGAAAATTCTTCCTAGTTAAACTGTTATTAAATAACGTAGAATGAAAATGTGTAATAGTAATAGGATCGTAATCGTGATGGAACCAGGAATGATGATGATATCCGCAAGAGAATCAAGTCGGTAATGACATAGCCACATCACCAAACTGAAGTGGCAGTGGGCAGGGCACATTGCTCGCATAACACGTCCTCCCACAAGGTGGACTGATGACCTGGTGAGGGTCGCGGGTAGCCGATGGATGAGGGTGAGGTTGAGACGCACAGGACTGGTTGTTGTGGCGACACTTGGGGATGGCCTATGTCCAGCAGTGGACGTCTTTCGTCTGATATGATGATGTTTATTTGATACCCATATTGAGGGAGTTGTGAAGAAATATGTCATCCGCCATTTTGTGGCTTCGGCCATCTTGTACGGATTTTCATCGAATATAGCTAAGAACACTCCCGACTAATTCACCCTTCAAACAAAAAAATCAAAATCGGTTCATCTGTTCGGAAGCTAAGATGCCACAGACAGACAGACACACACACACAGAGACACGTCAAACTTATAAAACCCCGTCGTTTTTGCGTCGGGGGTTAAAAAACAAAAAACACAAGAAGCGTTTATCGAACTAGTTACATATTAATTATGGTAGTCGAGTTAATGGTGATAATAGATACATAAACGTTTGTAATTTATTTATTTATTTAAACTTTATGTACAGTAGTGGTACATGGGCGGACTTATTGCAACAAGGCATTCTCTACCAGTCAACCTTTGGGTTAAAAGACTACACTGTGGTAGGTGTACAACAAAAAAATAAAAATAAATGGAATGATGATGATGTAATGATTAACTTCCGTTTCTAACATTTTTTAATCACAACAGGTGTATTTTATTAAATCAATCGTCGCTAATCCAGGGCTGCCATTCATATCCAAAGCTACACAAAGTTACAGGTGTGGGGTACCAAATTACCCCATCATAAAAAACGAACAAATAAAATTGCCCCCCACACAACATTGTAAATAACTCAATCAACCCTAACTTCGGAGTTATAACAAACAGCTTTTTATTATTTTGTCGCAGCCTTACAAAGTGCGTTTTTACTGACGCGTTACGACAATCGCAGTGCAATACATAAGCGGCGTTTACGGGTACATCGCTCATTTAATAGCCCCACACGAAAAGGTACAGTCTGGTGCAGCGTTGTTGAAAAGTAGGCATAAATTATTTTTTGTTTATTCAACCTTTTTTGTGATTTAAATTGTTTTATGGAAATAAAATATTCAGTAGGAGTTTGCAATGATTCGTTTATTTTGTTTTTGAGTTCATTTTAGACTTAGCTTTAAAAACCCTGTCGATGGTATTTCCTTTGTTTGCGATTTTAAGTATTAAACTGAAAAAGGAAAATGATAACTAAAAAAAAAACACTACAAAGTAACTAACTTTAATATCGGAAGTTGGCGGTTTTGGTTGTTACACCGACTTCCGAAATTAAGTATTTTTATACTTTGTAGTGTTTTTTTTTACTTGGAAGTCGGTTGAATTTTTTTGTAAAAAAAGACTTTTATTTTTCACTTTTTTAAAACATTTTCATAATATGACCTATTATTCCTTGTTTATATTGTGCACAACATACGATTAAAATTCATAGAATTTGTAACGTTACTAGACTATAACAAAACCAATAGAGCTATTCTGCATTAAAATTCAATTAAAAATTCAACACTTTTGCTGGCGATTGCACACAAAACAGTCATACCAATAAAGAATAATTTACAGCGTTTGTGTATATTCATTTCGGGTATTGCCCGGTTATTGTCAGAATTAACCTCGGGCTGAGTAAGGATTTATTACATGGGGCTTACAACGCGGAGGGATTAGGGAAGTTTTTCGTAAAAAGTTATGTTCTACTTATGGGGAACAAAAGACCCCGGGCATGTTGGCATCATTCGATATTATTATTACGAATCGGTTTTGAAATTTTCTACAGCATTGGATTCTTAAAGATTTTTAAGGATAGCGTAAAAAAAATAAGTCGCAGAAATCTTTTTATTTTTTTTTTTGTTTCTGAGTATGGTAGGCGCCAGATAAACTTGCAATAAAGTACGTTGACCTTCGTAGTTACCCGAACAATAAACTATGAACAATTTCTCATTACTAGAGAACGTAAAGGAGCACTATAGAAGTCGATTCAGGACAGCTAAATGTCTTTATTTCTATTTTTGATATTAAGAAAATCATTAATGTATGGGGGTCAATGCACATACACATTAAAATAAGTAAGTGCATATATTTTGATTTTGTACGTAATATGTAGGTACTTAATCAATTAGACTTTGTATAAATAAAATTAGCTAGCTATACTTTATTAAGAATGTGCATTGTATGAAGTTATACAGTTTACTTTTTTGCAGACATTACTCCAGCAAAATAATACCCCCAGATTTTATATACGTTCATATAAACAGATATCTAATACACACCAATAAATCAATTTCACGTGACAAACAAACAAACAGAGCCTAGTTCAATAGCATCAAGGGTGACAATAACACAAATAATCCTAGGACATGATTGATTCACTCAATCAATCAAATCAGGCTACAGACTGAAGCGCTGGGTGGAAAGGATAAGCCTAATTTATTATTTATGTGTAAAAGAATATATGAGCGAAATAAATAAAATAGAATTTTTGAAAATAAATGTTGTGCTTGTTCTTACATACTATTGTCTACATTTCTTTTTCATTTCTCCTGTCGCAGGTCTGCTGGAAGAAATGTCCTTAGAAGTAAGCAGTTCCTTTGTACTCATATTTATAATGTTAACTTTTACTGTTTTTTCTGTGTGTACATAAATAATAAAATAAATAAGAAATATCTTTTAGTGCTTTGTGAAATAGAGTTATGGTCGATAAACGTGCAATAAAGTACATTAATTTTGCCCTAACATTCTTTCGTAGATACTCGAACAATAAAATTATGAACCGTTTTTCATTACTAGAAGTCGATTCAGGACAGTTTTACATCATTATTTCTGTTTTTAGGGTTCCGGACATCCGTAAAAACGGGACCCTTTTATAGGATCACTCGGATGTCTGTCTGTCCGTCTGTCACAGTCAGTTTTCTCCGGATCTACAGGACCGATTCTGTTGATACATATGGAACTTTTTCAAACTGTATTATGTCACATATCAAATGAAAGGGCTTACTGTGATTTTTTTTTTATATAATTTTAAAATTAACAGTTTTGAGTTATTTAAAAAATTTGACCAAAAATGACCATACCAGACATAATTTCGGAGATAAGGGGATCTCCGAAATTACTGAGCCTAAAAACTTGACAAAAATATATCCTAAAGATTACAGGAAAACCTGTAAGAAGTCTGTAGTGTTAAAATAATATGTTAAAAAAATGAAATTGGTTCGGAACTCTTTGCGAGCGAGTCCGACTCGCACTTGGTCAGTTTATGATATTTAGAAAGTCAATAAATGTATGTGGGTCAATGACTGTTATAGCACGGGTACCTGACGTCTGCCATAGTGTAGAATTCTTTTTTCCAAACAAAATATCCTTTAGTGGCCATTTCCAATGACTTCACTTCTGTGGAAATCGACGATTATCTCATGGGAAATTACTTCTGGGACTGAAAGTATCCTATATCCTAAAGACCGTCTACCCGTGTTCCAAAGATCATCCAAACGACACATTCTATCAGTGATTTTTTATTGTTTTTGATAGGCTTACGTTAGACTACAAACTCATCTAATGGTTAGCAATGAAATGGTTGACAATGAAGTAGTCTTGCCTAGAAGTAGCCTTTTATAAACTCTTCACTCAAAAGCTGCCAGTTTTATAGTTATCAAGAAACACAGATTCCGGCAGATAATTCCAATCTTTAGTAAAATATTCCCAAAGTCAATACTAATATTTAATGCGTGACATTTCCTTCGTGAATTTCAACTACATTCATTTTAGACTTTTCGACAATCATTATTGCTGGTGGATTATCGCGAATGACATTTTGTTTAGACCTCCAGACTCATTTTGAATGAGTCTGGAAGGGTAATTCATACCCTTCCAGACATACTCATCGTCTGCCTAGCTTTTTCCCAACTACATTGGGGTCGGCTTCCAGTCAAAGCGGATTCAGCTGAATACCACTGTTTTACGTGGAGCGGCTGCCTACCAGACCTCCGCAACCCACTAACTGGGCAACACGGTACATCTTGGCAAGACTGAGATTCAGATTTACTGGCTTCTGACAATCCGTAACGACTACCAAAGCTCTACAAATGACCGCCGGGACCAACGGCTTAACGTGCCTTCCAGACATACTATGCAAAATAAAATATACAAAAAAAGAACCTTTCTCTTTCCAGGGAAGATTGTAAGATAATAACAAATCTTCCGCATAGCAACCATGTGGGTATTCGGGTATGGGTAGTAGACTACCCACTATCACATCAATATCAATTTCAAGCGACAAATAGATAAACAAATCGGTTCTGATCGGTTGCCCGCAGCTATTGAGTGTAGGGTGACTGTGAGGGAGTTGGTCTTAGGATATTATTGTGGTATCAATTAACTGAAATTATTGCTTGACGTTGTGGCCCAGACAACGCTGAATACAGCGATTGCTCTTTCTGTTCGTCGTAATGCCTAAAATTTCTTAAAATAGAAAGCAACAAATAGCTACTTCGATGATGAGCTTGGTCCAGCACATCCAGCTTTTCAATTCCTTAAAAAGCAGTCATTTTAATTAAGTATTTTGGTTAAGAATATTGTTTCGTTAATCATAATAATTCCATACACATTTCTAAATTTCACTGTTTAGGATCAGTTTAGTTGTTTTGTTTATCTATTGAATAATCATTCATGCTTTGTCAGCGAACATTTTTTTTATTGCGGGTAATATCTCATGTACCTACAAATATGGGATTCAAGGTTTAATCCGCTAGTTTCATCGCATCATGGTCACCACCCTACCACTCAGTATTGCAGATTAAATCGAACAAACAAACTGAAATGAGATTTATATGTGTATGTAAAGCTGATTTTGTGTTTCATCACGATCTCCACTATTGCTACATTGATTTTAATTGGCCGAGTAGTTTCATAATTGATAGATCCTTCTATTGATAAGAATTGGTATAAATACAAATAAATTATAGGTCAGATCGCTTCGCTGCGCGTAGACCTTCTGTTTGAGGAAGCTGTTGCAGACATGCGAGGAATATGCTTGTGGACACGGTTTACAATATAATGCGAAAAAAAACACGTGTACGATCTTTGAGACCGTCTTCGTGAATAAATGAATTTATTTATATTATTATTATTTTATATTGTGTACAGTTCCATCGGTTTTGTTTAAATCCAGAAAGGTGTAAGTGGTTATGCTTTACGAGCTGGACTGGAGAGAAAATCAGTAAAATTTTTGCTTACTACGGGTTCCATACTGGCACTGCACTATATAATTCTTAAAAACCTCATTTTCAGATTACTTCTATAACGGACACACAGTTCCACAATCAGTTCAGAGAGTAATACTACGAACCTGGCTATAATCCGACAACAGTATTATGATAATCAACAAAATGATATGAACATTTTATAATTCCAATACATTTATGCTCCTGATAAATTGCTCACTCAGTATTGATACACCATCCAGATACAGTAAAAATAAACATCGATAAATGTCTAAACTGGAACAACTTTATTAACTCAGTAAAAGTGATCGTACGAGGTTTAAGTTACTTGAGCATGTAAAGGAGTCTTGAATTATTTTTAAAATACATTTGTGACGCGAAACTTAACACTGGATCTGCGTTTACACGGCAGTTTACACCCGTACTGAGCAAGTTACATGTCTGTACTTGTTAGGGATGGACTATCGACACGATTCGATAAGATTGTCGATATTAGACACAAATTATTGGGTCATGTTCATAATTGGACGGTATGAGATCAAAGGGCCAATTAGAAATTTTTGAGCAACGTTTGCTTTCGCATCTTAGTCGCAATCTGTCAAAACAGCCTTAATGTCCATACATTTTTGAGAGATTGCGACAGACGTGCGAATGCGAAAGTTGTTTAAAAATTAGCAGAGTTATTGGCATTCAAGTGATTGTTATCATAAGAATCAATTAGGGCTTTTGCGCAATAAGCACGCGTTACATTTTAGTTTTATTGAAATGTTATCATTGAATCATATTTAATTTGTATCTATACAAAAAAGGCCTGTTTATAGAGAGTCGAGACAAATATTTTTTACGACATAATTACTTTTTCGAGACGTCAATCCTTACTAATATTATAAATGCGAAAGTAACTCTGTCTGTCTGTCTGTTGCGCTTTCATGCCAAAACTACTGAACCAATTTAAATGACATTTGGTACAGAGATAGTCTAGAGCCTGAGAAAAGACATAGGCTTTTTATCCCGGGAATATGTTCCCTAGAGACCACGCGGGCGAAGCCGCTGGCAGAAGCTAGTAAGCTATATAACATCACGCAACGACTAATAGGAGCATTAATGAAAAATGTGACGTTGCGCGGGTCAGCTAGTAATTTATTAAAACAAACACATAACAACTGTCACTATTCGACAGTTGTTATCGACTATTATAAAATGTCACTTTGCCTAGGCTTTAAAATCAGCGATAGCAATAATTTACTACATTAAATAAACTCGTCTCCCGGGACTTAACGCAATAAAAACCATCGATACATCACACCTCTAAAGCCGAACAACTCTATTACAACAACAAAGTGACAAAACAAAATCGATTCGACCGTATCGCGGTAATATTTCAAAATCGAATCGAATTCCTTTAAATTGGACTCGATTACAGGTAGTAATTTGAATGAATAAGGGTTGGTTAGGGCGTGGTTGTAAATTCTTGTCTCATTTAATGGTCCTGTTATCGAGTAACTATTGGTATCGATTTCGAAGAGTTTTGTTCGTGTTCAGCGTGGATTATAATGTTCTTATGGATTAATTAATTCTGATTAAGTAATTCTGAAAGATTTTTAGTGTAATGTGTGTATTTCTATATTTATGTTAAAAATATCTTCTGCCAGCGGCTTCGCGAGCTTGGTCCCTAGGGAACATACCCGGATAAAAATTAACCTATGTCCTTTCTTAGGCTCTAGACTATCTGTGTACCAAATTTTGTTTAAATCGATTCAGTAGTTTTGGCGTGAAAGCGCGACAGACAGACAGACAGACAGATAGACAGACAGACAGACAAATCGACAGACGGACAGACAGAGTTACTTTCGCATTTATAGTATTACTAGCTTCTGCCAGCGGCTTCGCCCGCGTGGTCCCTAGGGAACATACTCCCGGGATAAAAAGTAGCCTATGTCCTTTCTCAGGCTCTAGACTATCTGTGTACCAAATTTCGTTTAAATCGGTTCAGTAGTTTTGGCGTGAAAGCGCGACAGACAGACAGACAGACAGAGTTACTTTCGCATTTATAATATTAAGTAAGGATACAAGAATAAGATTCATCAAAATCGGTCTGCATGTCTGGCCTCTAGAGCAGAACATACGTACATCTCTGACTGAGAAACACAGTACCCTCTTTTGCGATGCGCAGTCGGGTTAAAAGTTAGAATAAGAGCTTTTTCCAAGGAGTTCAAACAATAGACAAGTTTTTTTCGTAGACATTTTTAATTTTGATAATGCTTTATGAATATTTTATTATTCTGTGTTTAATTTTTGTTGTTTAAACCTTTCAAATAAATGCATTAGTTTTTATTTAGAGATAAATATACTATGACATAATGATTAACGGCAGATTCACTATCTACAACAACGTCCTTAAAATGATCAAACCCACAACCAGCAAAATAAAATAAAAAAAAACCCTTAAACGACTTCTTTACATATTCCACAAAAACCATTCGACTACCGATAGAAAACCCCTATTAAGGCCAAACCATGCCGTTTTATGTTATAATTCCCCCATAAACTTACGCGGACAGGACTATCACGGTAAGAGGCCCAGCGAAGTGATTCTATTGGCTGCTGTAAAGGTGCGTTTACACGGGCAATTCAAATTGATCAGTTATATATAAGCATTGATATATAAAAAACCCAATATGCACAGTCTCGAACAAATGCAACACTCGAAACTGTCGTCAAAAACTGACATGTATCAAGTGTGATGTACGAGTTGTGTGTAGTTATACTATAAACAATTTTTTTTTGCAAATTCAACCTTACACGGATCGCTTAAAGTTGTTTTTACAAAGCAGTGCAGTATGGCGAGTGCTGCGCATTTTTTTTTGGAAATTCAACCTTACACGGATCGCTTTAAGTTGTTTTACAAAGCAGTGCTGTATGGCGAGCGATGCGAGACTGTTTGAAAATTGCGCACAATTACACATACTGCGCTTGTTTTTTGCGGACGATTTTGAGATGCTGAGTGTGTATCTTGGGTTTTTTATATATCAATGTTAGAGGCCCAACGAAGCGATTCTATTGGCTGCAGTAAAGGTGCGTTTACACGGGCAATTTAAATTGATCAATTGTTAGCAATACTGGTCGATTGTGACGTCACAAAATATCAGGCAACGGCGACAAGCGTCTATTCGGCGAAACTTTATGCAATGGCAATATTCAGTGATATGGAGGAACTCAAAGAAACTGGCAATACACGAGTAATTTAGTTGAAAAAAATAAAACAAAATACAGAGAGAGCAATCTTACTAATATTATAAAGCTGAAGAGTTTGTTTGTTTTTACGCGCTAATCTCAGGAACTACTAGTTCGAATTGAAAAATTCTTCTCGTGTTGGATAGCCTATTTATTGATTTAACATCTTATTTGTCCATCTTATAGGACCAATACGAGCGGAGCATTCATAAAAAATGTGACGCAGACGAAATTGCACGGGTCAGATAGTATATAATATAATACGGAGCAATTAAAAACATTATTGCCGAAAAAGTTGTCGCATTTTAATGAAATTGCTACAGATTGCTCCACTGATTACTTTAGATTGATCAAAAAAATCCCGTGTGAATGCACCTTAACAAGATGGCGGCCGATAACGCCTCCTGATTTTATGGGATACGATCATGGGGTTTCAAGACATGGGTTTATGGGTTGATCTGTGATTTCCTTTGGTATTGTTTTATGGTGTTTTGTAAGTTTATGAGGCGTTGTAATTTTGATGATGTAGGTACGGATTTGAGTCACATTCTCGCCTGATACCATTAATTTTAAAACAAAGCTGTATTATTTTTTTATGACATTAATAAAGTAATCTGAAATTTTCCCAATAACAGCCTGCTTATAATCGTAAAATCTCTAACTGTATGTAAATTATAATCGATGAAAATACATTGGGAAAGAGGGATATCTAAAATAGTCGTTTGCTATGGTCATCCTTTACTTAAAATGTTTTCAAGACAGTACGTCTACCATGAGTTTTATCAATCTATACTCGCTAGCGACTGTAGTTAAAAAAATGTATGAAAACTTTTAAAAAACAAGTTTCTAATTTATTTGTTTAAGTTGTTAACTAACAAGCAAGCAAGTTGCAAGTAAAACTGTAGTTAACGAGTAAAAAAATTAGTTAGAAACTTAGGGTTCCGAAAAAAAAGGAACCCTTATAGGATCACTCGGGTGTCTGTCTGTCTGTCTGTCCGTCTGTCACAGCCAGTTTTCTCCGGACCCACTGTACCGATTCTGTTGAAATTTGGTACACATATGGACTTCTATGACCCAAACACGGACGCGTTACGTAAATCATAAAATTTTTAGTATGGGGTCACTTTTGGGGGTCAAACTAGAAAATTAAAAAAAAAGGTTTTTAAATAATATCGTGTGACATATCATATATCAAATAAAAGGTAAATAAAAAATAAGCCCTTTCACAGTAGTGAAAGGCTTATTTTTTTCATAATTTAAAAATAAATGGTTTTTAAATTATTCAAGAAATAAGACGAAAACTGACCATTCCCCCCCTTATTTCCGAAACTACTGAGCCCAAAATTTTGAAAAAAATGGAAATAATAGATCTTTACCTAAAGATTACAGGAAAACCTATTAGAAGTCTGCTGTGTTAAAATAACATGTTAAACGAACTTAATTCGTTCGGAACCCTTTGCACGCGAGTCCGACTCGCACTTGGCCAGTTTTTTTTTAATTTTGATAAAACTCATGGTACACATACAGGACGATGATGATGAAAAAGTACTTTACACAGTACAGACAGACATATAACTTTAAACATACCAATGACCCCTTAAGAGGTATTACGTTTATTCTGTTACAAGTTGTAGATTTAATACAACTGAAAACCAGCGCTGGGTGTCTGACGCCCAGCAAATGCTGAAATGGTTACCCTTTCGGTATGGGCACGCTCAGCGCAATAGGGTTTTTTACTAAAAAAATCTAATTAGTCCGTCAGATAGATTTTCAAAAAATATTGGACACGTATTTTTTCTTTTTTCACGTAAACAAAAAATGAAGACGAAACAGCGTGTTGAAGACACGCGTGACGTCACGTGGCTTGGTAAAATTGTACCATCATAGTGACGTCACACGTATTTTCAACGCGCTGTATCGTATTCATTTTTTGTTTACGTGAAAAAAGAAAAAATACGTGTCCAATATTTTTTGAAAATCTATCTGACGGACTAATTAAATTTTTTCAGTAAAATACCCTATTCTTTACCTACTATTTACTTCTGTTTACTTCGTTTTTGTTGTTGTACGCTTGTGTCTGCGCTGAATAAGTATTTTCTATTCTATTCTACATATCTGTGCTTTTCATAAAAAAATAACACGCATGTTACAGGATGTTTGTAATTTAATTACAAAAAAAAATTGTGTCAAATATTTAATTTATAAATAAATGTAAGATTTCTTATTGGACCGAGTGTCTTGGACTTCTCAAACAGAGAAGAGAGATGAAATTGAACATTAATATAATTAAATTAAAACTTTTGTTTCAGACAAAGTTTGCGCTTTGTTAATAGGGTCGACAGCGTTTGATTAAATACAGGCTGTTGGTTTAAAAGTTTAAGATTTAGATGAATAATTTGCTGATTTTTTTAGAATAATATTCTGATTCAGAAACATTCTCAACTCGTAACACTTGAACCACTGTAAATTGTACTAATTCAAAGTCTATAAGACACTTGTAACTCAAAAATCTACTTTAGTAAAAGTATTTAGTAAGATTTATTATTGTATACAAGAAAAGAACAGTGCGGAAATGAAATGAGACATTTTAAAAGATATTTACTAATATGTACTAGAGATATTAGTAAACTAGCTGACCCGCGCAACTTCGTCTACTCCGCTCCTATTGGTCTTAGCGTGATGACATATATGAGATAGCCTTCCTCGAGAAATGGGCTATTTAACACTGAGAATTTTTCAAGAAAACAAACAAAGAAACTCTTCAGCTTTATATATTAGTTTATAGAGTTAAAATATCTTTAAAAAAAATCTGATTTCATATCCACACTGTTATTTTCTTCATCTGGACTTTGGAAAATCCAAAAAAATGCCAGTATAACATTATTATATCAAAAAAGGGAGGGCTAAATAGCCACAAGAAAGAAACTACAACAAAAATAAAACAACCTGTACCAACGTCACCAAGCATAAAATTAATTTCAAAGCTTGACAAAGTGATAATAAAATGAAGAAAATTTTATATGATTCGGACGAGTCCATTATAGTTTACAAAGACTTCGTCTCAGAAATAATTGTTTGAGAAGGACCCTTATAATTTTGTTGAATTAGTTCAAGTTTTAGTAGCTTTACTACTACTTTTAATAAAATATTAAACTTATTATGAAATCTGAGCACGTAATACTAGAAATATTTGGCAATCATGAATATAATTTTAATGAAACACACTGTAGATATGTGTCACACCGGGAAATATTCAAATTTTCACTCGAATGGTCTTCATTATCATCATCATATCAGCCGAAAGACGACCACTGCTGGACATAGGCCTCCACAAAAGAGGGGGGGTTTGCCATAATCGTTACACTTGGCAGCGGGTTGGCGATCGAAGTCATGGGATTGTATTATTCTTTTACGGCACCATACGGCACCGGCCGACACCATACGGCACAGATATAAGGTTCGAGTAATTTATTTATATCGAACTAGATGGGGCAAATCGACTTCTCAGTGAAAAATAATATCTACTGCTTTTATATTCCTTTATTATTTTAGGGTTCCGAACAAAAATCGGAACCCTTATAGGATCACTCCGGTATCTGTCTGTCCGTCTGTCACAGCCAGTTTTCTCCAGATCTACTGGACTGATTCCGTTGAAATTTGGTACACATGGATTTTTGTGACCCAAACAGTACAGTTTTTAGTATGGGGATCACTTTTGGGGTTCAAACTAAAAAAAATCGAAAAGAAGTTTTTTGAACAATATCGTGTGACATATCAAATGAAAGGGCTTACTGTGAAGGTTTAATTATAATTTCTTAATAATTTTAAAATAAATGGTTTTGAAGTTATTCAAGAAATTAGACGAAAAATGACCATTATCTCCGAACCTACGGAGCCTAAAATTTTGAAAAAAAAAAATGGTTATAATAGATCTTTACCCATAGATTACAAGAAAACCTATAAGAAGTCTATAGTGTTAAAATAACTTGTTTTCGGAACCCTTTGTACGCGAGTCCGACTCGCACTTAGTACCTGCTAAGCTCAGATTCGAAACCGACATAGGTTAGGTATTAAACAAAATTGTGACTTCAAAAATAGCCAAGCAAGTATAAAAATATATTTTTACGAAATCCGAGGTTTCAAAACAGACAAACATGCCAAGAAAAAGTTTAGTTTTCGTGAAAAACGAGGAAACGCTGTTCCTGAACAATGTATTTTCACTTTATTACTCTTACTTAGTCGTGATTTAAACAGTGTAAACGGAGCCAAGTGCCGATTAGTAGTACACTTGGCGCGGTGCCTAAGTATTTTCACATATTTTCAGGTTTAAAAACTATTTTTGTTGCAGTTTCTATTAAATAGGTCATTTGACCACTTGAACTAGAAGCTGAGCCAACTGTTCCGACTTAAAGCCGAGTTTTTTGGGGATTGGACTTGTGTCTGAATTATCGTAGTTTGTGAAGGAGATGGTGAGCCATTTGTTATTTAGCTAAAATGTCCTGATTTTGAGTCTTAGTAAAAAACGTTTTTTTATTTATTTACTAATTGATGTGGTCGAAGATAGTGCACGCTTGCCTATAAGTAATCTATTCACTCTTGACTTAAAGATTCCCAGGTTGTAGCTATCAGGAAACACAGACTCTGGCAGGGAATTCCACTCCTTACCTGTACGTACTATGAATATGTTCCCAAAACGTTTTGTGCGTATGGGTGGTATGTCCACCATGTACCGGTGGCGCATTGCCGGACGTCTTGTGGTCTGATGATGGAACGGGCTTGGCAGAATTAAATTATGCAATTCCGACGCACACTCCAGAAAATGAAATCGGTAGAAAACCGACAAGTAGACTTTGCAGCTTCGTCGCGACGAGCCTATCATTGCCGATGATCTGTTTGGCTCGTTTCTCAATTAAAGCTGGTACCTGGCTAATAAAAGTTCGAAGTATCTACCAATATATACTTCTTCACATCACAATTGTGAAGTTTTTACTATTAATCAATATACACTGTAGCATTTTAGTTGTCTTAGAACGGCAGCCCACTTCATGTATCCAATGACTACTACACATTCATTATGAAAATAATATTTATAAATATTTAAAAAAATTAAAATACTTAAAAAAAGAATATTATTATTATTTTTAAATATTATTCATTATCATGACGCATGACGTAGTTTGAATCATCCAGGATCGAGCGCAGTCCGTATCTTGTGTTCCAAGGAGGCCCGGAATAGAACGGCGACATTGTTTTGATACGTAAACATTATTAACAGGGTGTTTCATAAATCTAATCCATTAGTTATTTTGACAGTTCCTATTAACTTAATGAATTATTTAAAAAAAATAATCGCGCCTACAGGTAGTTTATGTCGCGTACATTAAGTGGGCCGCCTTTGTAAGACGACAAAAATGGCATCGTGTATATAAAACTCTTCCGTTGCTGGTGACTGACCCAGTGACTGACAGACAACGCACAACCGAAAATTTAGCATGTGAGAGGATTTCTCGAAATTCCTACGGGAACGGGAAAAACGGAATAAGCGCGTACGAATTCGCGGTCAAAAGCTAATCTATATACTAATATATGAAGCTGAAGAGTTTGTTTGTTTGTTTGCTTGAACGCGCTAATCTCAGGAACTTCTGGACCGCTTAGAAAAATTTTTTCAATGTTAGATACCCCATTTATCGAGGAAGGCTATAGACTATACATATATCATCACACTAAGACCAAAAGGAGCGGAGCAGACGAAGTTGCGCGGGTCAACTAGTTAAAATATAAAATTAGCCTGTATTCCATGATGAGATAGGTCCCTATGTATACCTCTAGTGCATCCTAATTTCGTTGTTTAAGTTCCATGGAATGAGTTCACATCTAGCACAATTCTAGATGGAAAACCCTAGTTCCACTGGCCGATCGGACTAAGACAGTTGAATCGGGAATCGTCAATCTTCATGGACTCGGCGTTTTTCTGGCTCTCAGGAGTTACACTGGTTGGGAATAGTGTGGCGGGCTTGACTGCCCCGAGAGTATAACACTGGACCTACTCATCAGAAATACAGTTCATCATCTCGTCATCAGAAGTAGAAGTTCCAACCACTAGACTAACGAAGCACGTTTAATTGAAAAGCTCTGCAGAATATGTAGATATCTATTTATAGATTTCCAAATCGTACAACCCAATTTCGATTAAACATCAATGAAAATTACAACAAGCGAATAATTTATACACTCAACATTATATTATAGAAGAGTTGAAACATATTAAAATCCCTCTATGTCAAAGCTAATGGTACGACATTAATGAATTTGAGGTTTTTGAATCGGGTTGCTGATCCGTGAGCCAATATTATTAGCGGTCAGGATTGGGGTAAAATTAGATCCTTTGAAGTCCTTTTTAGTGTCAAACAGAAATACATTGTATAATAGTAGAATGAAAAATCTGGGAATCTTTAAATCAAGAGTGAATAAATTACTTCTAGGCAAGCGTGCTCCATCTTCGACCACATCATCGCTTACCATCAGGTGAGATGGTGGTCAAACGCGTGCCTATCAACTAGTAAAGAAAAAACTGGCCAAGTGCGAGTCGGAATCGCGTGCAAAGAGTTCCGAACGAATTTAATTTTTAACATGTTATTTTAACACTACAGACTTCTAATAGGTTTTCCTGTAATCTTTAGGTAAAGATCTATTATCTCCATTTTTTTTCAAAATTTTATGCTCGGTAGTTTCGCAGATAAGGGGGGGACAGGTCATTTTTCTTGACTATCTTCAAAACCATTTATTTTAATATTATGAAAAAAATATAATTAAAACCCTCACAGTAGGCTCTTTCATTTGATATGTCACACAATAATGTTCAAAAAACTTTTTTTTTTAATTTTCTAGTTTGACCCCCAAAATTGACCCCCATACTAAAAACTTAACCATTTACGTAACGCGTCCGTGTTTGGGTTATAGAAGTCCATATGTGTACCAAATTTCAACAGAATCGGTTCGGTGGATCCGGAGAAAACTGGCTGTGACAGACGGACAGACAGACAGACACCGGAGTGATCCTATAAGAGTTCCGTTTTTTTTTTCGGAACCCTAAAAATAGTGGTACGTAAACGGTAAAAAACGTCCGACGCCACGCGCGACAACACGCAGCTAACGCAGCACGTGACGTCCGACGCCCCGCGTCTCCGTAAACAAGCACGAGTTCTACTCTCGCATGCTTCAAATATGTGTATGGTCTGTTCTAGATATTAAGCTGTTTCTGTAAGATTATTATTTCCTTAAATGATAACTACAGAGAACAAGCAGTGAAATCACGATAAACTCTTCCGTTACTGAGTGAGTGAGTGACTGACAGAGAACGCACAGCCGAAACTACTGGTCGTTGAAAGCTGAAATTGACATGACATGTAGCTTCCCTACACTCCGTAGAGGAGCACTAAGAGAGGATTTCCCGAAATTCCTACGGGAACGGGAAAAAACGGGATATGCGCGTGCAAAGTCGCGGGTAAAATCTAGTTTGAATATAAAATTGCAAAACAGTTTTTTATTATGAAAAGAAGTACTCGTAAATATTCAAATACTGCAGTGCGATTCTGTAAACATATCGAAGTGAACACTTAGGCGAAGTGAACGACAGGTGAGCTGTCAAACCATACAAACAAGATGGCGTGACAACTCACTTGTCGTTCACTCCACTTATGTGGTCACGGTGAGATGTCGACAGAATCGACCGGCAGTTTCCATTGCCAAAAAACCCACTCATTGTATTACGTTAACTAATGTAAACACGTACATAATAAATCTCACGACTTTTCACGTTCATTTATAACGACCTATTTAGATAGAAACCTATTATTCCAAAGGGTAGAACGGTAATAAATAGCTACAATATATTATGTTTTCAAATAAACCTTCGTGCCTTCGGTTGATATTCTGCTGTTGAACTTACCTGAAAAAAAAAGAAAATTACGTGATAAGTATTTTGAAATTCTAGATATACCAGAGGAAACACACTAAACGCACTAATTTTTTATTAAATGCAGATATTTAAGGCGAACAGAACAGATGGTCGATGGGGCCGAAAAGTTCTGGAGTGGCGACCGCGTACCGGAAGACGCAACGTTGGAAGGCCTCCCACAAGGTGGACCGATGACCTGGTGAAGGTCGCGGGTAGCCGATGGATGCGAGACGCACAGGACCGGTCGTTGTGGCGACGCTTGGGGGAGGCCTATGTCCAGCAGTGGACGTCTTTCGGCTGATATGATGATGATGTTTTAAGGCGAGAGCCTTAAATGTCGATAGACAGATCGTACCCATAAAAGCGATCACAATCCAATACAACAACGTTTTGATAAGATTATTGTGCATGTAATGTAAACATTCAAATAAAAAGAAACATTGACTTTATTCTCACAATGAAAACTTGCATTGATCGCCACAAAAAGGGGACTGTCAATTTTAGAGCCATTTGAATTTTTCATGCCACGTTTTAATGTCAATAAATTACTTAAAAACAATCATGTTAATGTTTTGCGACAAGGTCATAAACGTGAAGACTTATTTGCAGAACATTCTCATGAAATTCCTGGTTTCAGACCGCAACATAGTTTCTAAAACGGGTCTGCTAACCTAAATCCCACACTCAAAATTCTGTATACTAAATCAAAACTTATTCCATTTAAGTTGAATCAAAACGATTTTGTTTGAAACATGTGTTTCATTCTAAAGTTGAAATAAATACTGACCTGAAAGTTGGATGAAAATAATTACTTGTTTCATATTTCGCATGTTACTCAAGCTTTGTTGTAGAAATCTGGATACTGAGATTAATTAAAATAAAGACATTATGTGGATTTGTTATTAATCTGCTCCATTTAATAATTTCTAATCTGTGTTACTTTGCGGGAAACAAAAACATTTATTTTTCTAAGCCACTTCTGTTCGTCCGTCACTAGCTGTAACTTTTGCCGCTATTAAAAAAATATAAAAAAATAATGGAAAATTAATTGCCCATACAAGATTTTTCCAAAAGAAATGTGATTTTTTCGTTTAAGGCTGCTCTCTCGAGAAATGCTTACAACGTGCAGATGAAGCAACTTTTCGTCGGCATTTAATAAAAAATTACATCTGAAAAAATAGGTAGTAATCTACATGATATGATACGTGATTTGGTTTAGCCAGAATTTATGTATCGGTATCACATAATAAGAAAAATAAACAACCAAATCACCTCCAAATCGGTGAGATGAAACCATTTTACTCCTTCATTTTTTAACAAAAGTCTAAAAAAAATATCTACTGCTTTGCAATACAAACGAAAATAATTTGGTTTTGTTACTTTTTTTAAATATGCGTTATTTATTTTATAATAAATTAAAAATGTGGGTAGCGAAGTGGCGCGTAGAGGAGTAGTTAGCTCCGTTTATATGCACAAGGTCATTGGCATGTATACAAGCCTTAAGGTACGAAACCATTCTTGTGCGAGTCCAACTAGCACTTGGCCAGTTATTTTTACTGATACACTCAATAAACATCACACTATTTCACACTTGCATTTCCCAAAGAGATACTTACGAAGATGTTTAATCTATACATATAATAAAATCGTAGACTAACCGTGTCTGTACATTGAATATTTTTGCATGAAAATTACACAGAAAACTCAGGAAAAAGGTATAAAACACAAAAATGCAATTTTTGAAATTTTTGTCTGTTTGTCTGTGCGTTTGTGGGAGCATCACGCTTAAACCACAGATTGGATTGCAAATCTAAGTACTTAAAAATATTAAGTGATAACCCGAGTAACATTTAGCGTTTATTTCATCAAAATCGACCCACAAAATCAAAAGATATTGAATTTTTAAGTTTAGGAAGAAACTTCCTAATGTATTCTGATGAGTCAGAGCGCCATCTATTGAGAAAAATAAAATGCACGAAAGCATTCAAAATTGTTGAGTTATTTGTGAAACTTTTAATACGTGGCAAAATAAGAGTGATCATTTTATACCTTTTCGTTATTGATCGATACAATCGATCCACAAAATCAAAATATATTGAATTTTTAGTTTAGTAAGAAACTTCCTTATATATTCTGATTAGTCAGAGCGCCATCTATTGAGGAACCAAAAAATGCATGAAAGCATGAATGTTACACCAAAACACATTGATTGAGTTATTTGTGAAACTTTTAATACGTAGACGTAGCAAAATGAAAGTAAACATTTTAATACCTTATCGTTATTTACCGTTACATACGGGCTTCTTATTTAACGTCTTCCGCTGCCAAATATTTTGTCAGTTTACATGGTCGATAGATGGCGTTGCATTGATGACGCGTTTTTTCTGAATTGCGGTGTTAAGATTTGTCGCTGGAGAATGACCTCACACAATTTCTAAACACAGTCGTGTTTCGAAGGAATTTCGGTTTGGTCTCTGAAAGGTCTTAAACTGTTAGGGACCATAATTGGTTAAATCTCTGGTGCTGGTTTCGTTTAAAGAGCATTTATGGTAGAGTCTTAAACTGATTTAGTTTTGCGAAGTTCTGGACGGTTCGACTTGCGGATCAGGCCTGTAGGGTTCCGTACCAAAGGTGCTGTGCTGACGGGACCCTACTGCTAAGCCTCCGCGATTGATTCCGTTTAGAGCGAAGCTACGAACGGTTCGATTTCCGAAACAAGGCTAATAATCTATACATATAATAAAATCGTAGACTAACCGTGTCTGTACATTGAATATTTTTCCATGAAAATTACACAGAAAACTCAGGAAAAAGGTATAAAACACAAAAATGCAATTTTTGAAATTTTTGTCTGTTTGTCTGTTTGTCTGTGCGTTTGTGGGAGCATCACGCATAAACCACAGATTGGATTGCAAATCTAAGTACTTAAAAATATTAAGTGATAACCCGAGTAACATTTAGCGTTTATTTCATCAAAATCGACCCACAAAATCAAAAGATATTGAATTTTTAAGTTTAGGAAGAAACTTCCTAATGTATTCTGATGAGTCAGAGCGCCATCTATTGAGAAAAAAATAAAATGCACGAAAGCATTCAAAATTGTTGCGTTATTCGTGAAACTTTTAATACGTGGCAAAATAAAAGTGACCATTTTTATACCTTTTCGTTATTTATCGTTACAATCGATCCACAAAATCAAAATATATTGAATATTTAGTTTAGTAAGAAACTTCCTACTGTGTTCTGATCAGTCAGAGCGCCATCTATTGAGGAACCAAAAAATGCATGAAAGCATGAATGTTACACCAAAACACATTCATTGAGTTATTTGTGAAACTTTTAATACGTAGACGTAGCAAAATAAAAGTAAACATTTTAATACCTTATCGTTACATACGGGCTTCTTATTTAACGTCTTCTGCTGCCAAATATTTTGTCAGTTTAAATGGTCGATAGACGGCGTTGCACTGATGACGCGATTTTCTGAATTGCGGTGTTAAGATTTTCCGCTGAAGAATGACCGCATACGATTATTAAACACTGTCGTAGTTCGTAGGAATTTCGGTTTGGTCTCTGGAAGGTCTTAAACGAATAGGAGCCAAAATTGCTTAAATCTCTGAGTTGTGCTGGTTTCGTTTAAAGTGCTTTTATCGTAGAGTCTTAAACTGATTTAGAACTCAGTAGTTTTGTGAAGTACTGGACGGTTCGACTTGCGGATCAGGCCTGTAGGGTTCCGTACCAAAGGTGCTGACAGGACCCTACTTCTAAGGCCTCCGCGATTGATTCCGTTTAGAGCGAAGCAACGAACGGTTCGATTTGCGAAACAAGGCTAATAATAATAAGGTACCGTACCAAAGGTGGTCACGGTGACGGGAGCGATCGATTTTGGTGGGGATACTCTCTAAGTCCGAAGTCCGTAGTTTCGGGCTTAGTTGCGGACGTATTCTACTCCGTAGCACCTACAGACTTACGATTAATCCCGAACCCGAACTAAGAATGAATGACAACACGATTTCACAGTAACTGTCAAATCGAGTTATCATTAGTTCTCTGTGGTTAGGTGATACGGAGTAGATTTTTTTTTTACTATAGTATAGGCATACGGTTGACCACTATCTCACCTGATGGTAAGCGATGATGAGGTTGAAGATGGAGCACGTTTGCCTAGAAGCAACTTCACTTTTGTCTTAAAGGCTCCCAGGTTGCCCGCAACTAAGTTTTTAATTCGTGCTAAGTATCAGACGGTTCGATTTGCGAGCCAAGGCAAATTATAGGGTTCCGTGCCAAACTTGCTAATGGGACCCTATTATTTAAGCCTTCGCTTACGATCTTGATTCGTGCGAACCAAGTCGATTTTTAGGATTCCGTACCAAGGTTGCTAACGGAACCCTATTTATTAATAAGCCACCGCTGTCCGTCTTCCTTCAGTTTATTAACCGACTTCAAAAAAAGGAGGAGGTTATCAATTCGACTGTATTTTTTTTTTATGTTTGTTACCTCATATTAACCGACTGGATGAACCGATTTTCATGATTCTTTTTTTTTGAAAGCTGGTGCTTCCCGTGTGGTCCCATTGCCACCACGTCAGGATCTGATGATGGAAACCCTGAGAAATCGAGGGCAACTCTCGAAAATTGTAGGCACGTATTTGGTAAAAACTTGATATTCGTGTGTATATCGGGTGATACTAATACAAAAGAATGAAAGTTTGGATCAGACCTGATGATGGAGACGACAGAGAGTCAAAGGAACTCCACATCGGTATGTAGGAACTACCAAGTGTTTGGGCTTATTTCATTCGTATTGTCGAGACCTTTACACCGAAAGCACTTAGTAAGTTTTATTTTCATAACATAACATCACGCCAGTACGCTGTGAATGGGTACGCAGGTACCACTAAAAACTGAAAAATAAAAAACTTTTTTACAAAAAATGTAACCTACTCCCAAAACAAAACACTACAAAGTATAAAATAACTTTAATTTCGGAAGTCGGTGTCAAAAAGCGAAAAAACTAAAAACACCGACTTCCGAAATTAAAGTTATTTTATACTTTGTAGTGTTTTGTTTTGGAAGTCGGTTACATTTTTTGTAAAAAAGTTTTTTTCGTTTTATTTCTGTCTCGCTGACATAAAAATGTCTTCTAGAAAAAGGTCGAATCTTTCACAATATAGCAAAATTCTCAAAGTCGGGTTTGTTCGAACACTATTCTAACTAACTCGAGAACGGCTCGACCGATTTTCATAGTTTTTGTGTTTTATTCGGGACGAAGACTAATTTCTTCGTCTGGAATAGCATAATAAGAATTAAAATACAAAAAAAATGAGTATGTAGGTAGGGTAGGTAGGCAGGTAGGTAGGGTAGGTAGACAGGTAGGTAGGGAAGGTAGGCAGGTAGGTAGGGTAGGTAGGCAGGTAGGTAGGGTAGGTAGGTAAGGTAGGTGAGGTAGGGTAGCTATGGTAGGTTGGTATGGTAGGTAAGTAGGTAGGTAGGGTAGGTAGGTTAGGGTCGGTAGGTAGAGTAGCCAGTTGACGGGAGCGAAGCCGCGCGGGTCAGCTAGTATAATATATAAAATCTCGTGTCACGGTGTTTATTACCGAACTCCTCCAAAACGGCTTGACCGATTTTCATGAAATTTTGTGTGTATATTTTTTGTATGTCAAAACAACTTTTGCTGAGTCAGCTATTATAATATATATTAAAAAATCAAAATTGTTTTTTTTTTTTTATAATTCTGGCTCAAATTCAGTCTACTATTTTTTTTAAAGGAAGAAAACATTGGTCACAGTAAGTTAGTCATTCAGTTTTCGACTTCTTTTCCTGACCCTTAAAACCCTGAGTAGTTGTTTGTGTTAAAGAGTTGTGTAACTATTTTTGTTGTTCAATTAAATCTATTTAAAATTCAAGCAATCCAAAAATCTAGAACTCATTCACAAACTTTAATGAACAGCACAAAAACTATAGAGACAGTTCAAACTGAATTAAAATTCAGTTTCTAATGAAATCACCAATAATGTATTCCGACCTTAATAACTAACCCGCTGGGAGAACATAAAGTGCAAAAGTTAACACAACTGCCACTATACAGATATGCGCAGAATTACCATTTGAGTCTTATTCTTCTTTTCGAGCCAATGGTTAATTTCTTAGATTTTTTGGGCGCAGTAGGTGGCTGTGAAAATGGCAGCGTCGGAGGCATTCACCAAATCCCCCAAAGTACAGGTGTATGGGCACTTGGGGCACTCCAACGTGTGCCACCCCACTCCACTTGGGCAAATTGGGAAATAAAAAGGAGAAACCGAGAAAAACCGTGTTTTGCCTAAAATGATTAGCGAAATAATTTGTAATAGCGGCGTTTAATAAATCTGCCTACACTTTTATCAACTACTAGCTGACCCGCGCAATTACGTTTGCGTCATATTTTTCATTACTGCCCCGCTCCTATTGGTCTTACCGTGATGATATATAGCCCATAGCCTTCTTCGATAAATGGGCTATCTGCTGAAGCTGAAGTAATTTTTTACACATAGGCTACTTTTTATCCCGAGAATATATTCCCTAGACGGGGTCAAACCTTCCCACAAATAACGAACCTGGATCCGCCCCTGCATCATTGGAAAGAGCATGGTGAGGATTTCAAAGAACTTGAATGTTATTATTTTCAATACAATACCTCTGCTAAATTTAAACATTAATTAAAAAAGATATAAGACAATAAAGTTTTCACATAGGCTACTTTTGATCCCGAGAATATGTTCCCTAGGGTTCACGTGGGTGAAGCCGCTGGCAGAAGCTAGGTGTAGTACATGTACTGTATTATTCGAAATTGACCTTCTGCAGTCCATCTCCACATTCCCCAACTGCCTGCATCGGAATGAAGAGACTTTGTTAATAGTGCCATATTTACCCATTCACTGGGATGAATTCGGGTCGCAATTTGTGGGTGGGAACATTTAGATATGTGTGAATGTTCTGTATCGGCCACCATTTTGGTTTAGTTTACGTTATTGTCTAGTTTTAATGTAGGGATTAAAGTAGGAATAGGAATATTGTTGTCTTGATTATATAGGTATTTGTTTTGTGTAACAAGTTTATGTACGTGTATGGATTTTGGTGATCCTGTAAACGTGTTAACTGCCGGTTTGTAAGTAAATGTTTTTTTTTTTTCATTAAATAGCACTGATCTTATTTAGATGAGTGATGACATATGGAACTGAAACGTGGTCGCTCACAATGGGCCTCATCAGAAGGCTCAGTCACTCAAAGGGCAATGGAGTGGGCAATGCTTGGAGTTTCCTTGCGTGATCGAATCAGGAATGATGATATCCGCAAGAGAACCAAGGTTACCGACATAGCCCGAAGGATCACCAAACTAAAGTGGCAGTGGGCAGGGCACATTGCTCGCAGAACAGATGGTCGATGGGGCCGAAAAGTTCTGGAGTGGCGACCGCATACCGGAAGACGAAACGTTGGAAGGCCTCCCACAAGGTGGACCGATGACCTGGTAAAGGCCGCGGGTAGCCGATGGATGCGAGACGCACAGGACCGGTCGTTGTGGCGACGCTAGAGTGAGGCCTATGTCCAGCAGTGGACGTCTTTCGGCTGATATGATGATCTTATCTAGGCTTATTAAAACATGATGAAGCTCTTTATTTAAGTGTTATTCGGGGTTATATCATACGGATTTCCATCCATCGTAGACTTTGTCTCTGTCATCTCTGACCCAGACTAGAGTCAAGAGCAAACCCACCACAAATAAAAATTAAAAAAAAAATCTTCAACAGACCAAAAACTACGTGCAGCCGTTGGTCCTGTCTGGCATTTGAACATTCTTGATTGACAGTAGTTACGGGATTCAGAAACCAGAAAATCTGTAAACAGTATCATCATCATCATATCAGCCGAAAGACGTCCACTGCTGGACATAGGCCTCCCCTAAGCGTCGCCACAACGACCGGTCCTGCGCGTCTCGCATCCATCGGCTACCCGCGACCTTCACCAGTTCATCGGTCCATCTTGTTAAACATTATTGCCAAGGGATATCTGACTAAGGGGTACCCAGTTACTGGACTGTGGAAGTCAAATAGCCAGTCTCTCCACGTAAAATACTGGTACTCAGCAGTATCCAAGTATACTAGTAGTGGAATTGAACACAGTTGGTAACGGCTAAGCAGATTCATAGAGTTTTATGGTAGAAATCAACTGGAGCGGATTATTTACATCATAGCTTAATTATGGACTCAAAGACGTGTGAAAAATCTCACTCTGACATTCGATATTAAGGGTACGTCAATTTAACCAATGAAAAGAAATTTTAACCAATGGAATTGCATAAAATCTCCGCACCACGTGAGTCACTGACATTTTGACTGACGGGATTGGTTAAAATTTCTCCGTTCCTCCGCTCCGCTGCCTCGCTCCGTGCAAATGAACAGGCACCCTAATTATGGACTCCAAAACGTATGAAAAAACTCACTCTCACATTCGATATTAAAAGTTTACTTCATTGCATTGGCGGATCCATGCGGGGGGGGGGGTTATGGGCTCAACCCCCCGCCCCCTAAAGAAACAGATATCTTTGGTAGTCTACAACCGAAGTAATTGAGGAATTTATGAACTGATTAAAGGAGACTTGTTATGCGTTTAGCAAAATAAAATGTTACGTGTTGTTTTAATGTCTACTTTGCTAAAACGCACCCTAAACGGGGTCAAACCTCCCCCTACAAACAACGAACCTGGGGGGCTACTCTCTAAGCCCGAAGTCCGTAGTTTCGGGCTTAGTTGCGGGCGTAGTTGCTTCGTATCACCTAACCACTAAGAACAACCACGAAACCCGATTTGACAGTTACTGTCAAATCGTATTGTCATTCATTCTTAGTTTGGTGTTCGATACTAATTTTAAGTCCGTAGGTGATATGGAGTAGAATACGCCCGCAACTAAGCCCGAAACTACGGACTTCGATCTTAGAGAGTAGCCCTCCTGGATCCAGCCCTGCATCATTGGAAAGGACATGGTGAGGATTTCAAAGAACTTGAACGTTATTATCTACACTAATATTATAAAGAGGAAAGATTTGTTTGTTTGTTTGAAATGAATAGGCTCCGAAACTACTGGATCGATTTGAATAATTTGTTCAGCAGTGGATAGCTACAATATCAGGGAGTACCATAGGCTATATTTTATCCCCGTACTCCCACGGGAACGGGAACTACGCGGGTGAAACCGCGTGACGTCCACTAGTTTTCAATACAATACCTTTGCTAAGATGCTTTTAAACATTAATTAACAAAGAAATAAGAGAATAGGGTTTTCTCAGTTATAGAAACAAAGAAAGTCCTAGGATTTAGGCCAGATAAATTTGCAATTAGGGTCGTTGCCCTTTCATTAATAACTCTTCGTAAGTACCTGGACAACAAATTATAAACTTTTTTTCTTTAGGTAGTAGAAAATGTAAAGGATCAGATCGATTCAGGACACCGTTAAAGCTTTATTTCTGTTCAAAGGTCAAAGTTATTAAAGAAAATAGACGAAAATTTACTATAAAATTGAAAAAAAAAATACAAAAATAGGTGGCGGTGGTAGTGGTTGTTTGATTGAACACGCAAATCTCAGGAAATACTGGTCCGATTTGAAAAATTCTTTCATTGTTAGATAACTCATTTATCGAGGAAGGCCATAGGTTTTATATAATCATACTTAGACCAATAGGAGCGGAGCAGACGAAGTTGCGCGGGTCAACTAGTTACAAATAATAATTCGTTCGGAACGCTTTGCACGCGAGTCCGACTCGCACTTGGCCGGATTTTTTTTATTTTATGATATCATTATCATTTAAAAAAAAATGTGTGTTATATTAATATTATCATAATTTTTTTGTTTCAATTTTAGTTTAGCATAATTTTAACATTCATAGGAAATAAAAGATTTTTTATTTTTATTTTATTATCATTTCAGCCTTAAAGACGTACACAGATGAACCTAGGTCTTCCCAAGCTTTGACCATTTCGACCAGTTTCTACGTGACCTAAACATCATTAAAATGGGTCATTCACGTGTGCGATTTTGACAACCCTGATAAGTATATAAGTAACCAAAGCCAGCCCAATCCTTTTGAAGCCGATTCACATATGTCTAGACTAACGATTTCAGCCTTAGCATTTAATATTTGAAAACTTAATATCTTTCTTAATTATGTGTGCTTAATACGAGTCCTAGACATTAATAGTAGGCTTTAATTGTAATACTAGACGAAATATCTTTTAGAATAATCTTAGTCTTATTCCTCAAGGTTATTAAACACTGGCGAGCTAGAAACAAGGGCTGCTTGAAAATGCTCCATTTCTTTAGTATGTACTGTACGCAACGACTACCAAAGATGTACAAATGACAGACGGGACTACAGGCTTTCTGAGGCACGCGGGAAACTCGGTATGCTGTGGTAAAAAACATAGAGGCACAGTCATTGATATATAAAAAACCCAAGATGCACAGTCTCGAACAAATGCAACACTCGAAACTGTCGTCAAAAACTGACATGTATCAAGCGTCATGTGTGAGTTGTGTGTAATTATACTATTAACATTTTTTTTTGCAAATTCAACCTTATACGGATCGCTTAAAGTTGTTTTTAAGCAATGCAGTATGGCGAGCGATGCAAGACTGTTTGAAACTAGCGTACAATTATACATATTGCGCTTGTTTTTTGCGGACGTTTTTGAGATGCTGAGTGTGTATCTTGGGTTTTTTATATATCAATGGGCACAGTAAATATTCTTCTTATTCAGTTTATGAAATATCTTTTAATTCGGTCCAATATTGGAGGAGGAAACAGGCGAGAGCCAAACCTCGAATTATGACTTTTTACTTAAAAGGCTCTCCGCCTGCATTTCCTCTTAACCTCGAAGTACGTCCGGTGCGGCTATTTAGCCACGCCACGTGCTTGAATTCCACTAGTTAATCATCGTATCAGCCGAAAGACGTCCACTGCTGGACATAGGCCTCCCCCAAGCGTCGCCACAACGACCGGTCCTGCAATAAATGCCACGAAGTAATTCAAAATGGTTGCGAAGCTCGAAACTCAATTGCCGACAAAGCTCCCAAGTCTAGCCCCCGCAGCGCCTTACCTTATAATAATCCCCTCGAACTTCCGAGCATTCCAAAATTAAATTCAAAAACGATTGGCCGTACTTATATAAACATTATAATATATTTATGTACGTTTTCTTAGTCATTTTATCTCAGCGTGTGATTTTTATGGCACATTGTTAAAGATTGTATCTTTATTTTCGTTTGATTTTATAAATAAACGCCAAGAAATGTTTCTACTGGTTTGTTTAAGAGTATTTTTATGATATTTTGACGTTCGTTTGTTCATTGTATATTGAATTACTGTACGGACGTATAAATAGGTATGTGTTTTGTATTCTATTTCCTATTTTTGTTTTTGTGGGTGTGAAGAGGTCACTCATAATTTCGTCATAGGTTAAGAAATGAATTGTTTACCTATTCATTTTTTCCTATTTCCGGTGGATCGCCTACTCGTTAGCCAATCTGGCCAAAAATTTCTCTAAACGTCATTTCGAAATTCGAACAGAATCATTTTGTGTATCCGATTTTACGTAGAGTTCAATATCAACTATTCTGTTTTTTTTAGTTTTAGGTTAATAGGATAATTACTAAAGTTTTAAATAAAATTCTTCTTTTTCAGACCGGAGAGATCAAAGGCACTGTTTAATTTTTATAGAGTACTTATGTTCATTACTAAGATATAATTAATTTAAAAAAAGTTTTGCAAAATTTAATTTTGTACTTTTTCTTTCGGTGTAATAAGGTAGATAATAAAACTGTCCAACGTGATAGTCGCGTTTATTTTACCTTACAAATGAAAGCGAGGGTCGCGTGATCGCAAGATTTTTGCTGTCTAATAGGACAATATCTTGGCTAAAAAATACCTTAACTCCAAACTCTTGAGACACCAAGATCCGTGCATCCCTCATTACATATTCGCCACAGCATCTTAGTAACATGAATGAAACTTCCCAAATATTAAAGTATTCCTACCACAGAGTACCGAGACTATTAGACAGCTACTACTGCTAGACACGACATTGTCAAAACTTTCCAGACAAACAAGGCGTGACAGTGAGTGACGTTTACTCATAGAAATTGACAGCCCGTGACAGTTCTGACTGTGGCTATGACAGCCAAAATTTCTTTTCGGCGCTTTTGCGACTCGAGTATGCAAAGGAAATGAACCGTTGTACTCGTGACTGCAAGCACGACTTCTGTGCGTGGAGTCCTGTAGCCTAATCTATAATAATATTATAAAGCTGAAGAAATTGTTTGTTTTTTGTTGATCGCGCCAATCTCAGGAACTACTACTAGTACGAATTGAAAAAAAATTTTGTTCGATGCCCCATTTATCGAGGAAGGCTATTATATGCTGTAACATCACGCTACGACCAATAAGAGCGGATCATTAATGAAAATGTGACGCAGACGAAGTTGCGAGGTCAGCTAGTAGGGAAAATTCGTGAAAAAAAAAATTTGTTACCTATTTCTATCGACAAATTTACAAAAATAGATGACTAACAGTGAAACCATAATCGAAAAACTAACGAGATTTAAGTAATATTTTTTTAAGCAAATACATCTATCCCTATCGCAGGTGTATGGGCGTCCTTAACTTTGACGTCAGAGTCTATGTCGGACGTCTTTTTCTAATTTTGAAGTTTGAAGCTTCATAACTTTGCCAGTAAATAATAATTATGATAAATTATATTTATTTTAAAAGTAGGTTAAACTTAACACTTTTACACGTCAATCTTTTTAAGTAATTTTTAACTAGATGAGGCAGGTGAGCAGAGCAGAGTGATGAAGATAGGTATTTTAAAAATTATTTCTTATTAGTTTACAAGAGCTAAATAAATTTCTAATTGACAGCACGTGATCATTCTGACTATGGCTATGTCACCCAAAACTCCGTTGACTGGCCACCGTGACCAGAATTCGTAGGGAGGATATTAAACGTTAGTAATAGCGCCTCCAGTAACTATGTTCCGTGTTCTATGGTATCAAGACGTGCGTCAACTATGCAGTAGACGTGAAGTTTGCACTTCCAAACAATCTGTGGTCTGTATCGTGGTGTAATTACATTGTTTACAAGAAATTGTAGGATTATTAATAAGATATACCTCTACATATTGTAGAATGCAATAAGAGACGCAAAAGAAATTGCGTATATCAAATACGGTGAGGTTAAGCAACACTTGTTGCGGTCAAGTCTCCGTCTACGGATGACCGTAGGATTCCTGGCAGAAAGAGAATGAAAGGAAAAATAATGAATGAAAATGAGGAAATGAATGAGAATGAATGAATGGGAATGGATGAGAATGAGGTTGCCTGTAGAGAATGCCTTGTTGCATTTAGTCCGCCCACTATCGTAGATAAAGCTTAAATAAATAGATTTTGTTCAGAAATAGAGAAGTTGGTCCTATGACGTAATCCGTAGGAGTTAAATTAGGGTTCCGTCATCGCATTTTATTATCTCTATTATTGCATACAAAAAATACAGATATATATGTAAAAAGGCAGCTTATGTACAAAGACCAGCTAATAAGAGCAATTGCATCATGCCATTCTATTCGAGCATAAATGGTAAAAAGAATACCAACCGAATTGAGAACTTCCTCCTTTTTTGGAAGTCGGTTAAAAAAATCCTTGCTGAGACTTCCTCTGTCAGTTTGTAACATCAGCTGATTTCAAACCATTTATTTCTAACATCAATCCGAATTCTCAGGCTATTTGCAGAACCTCATACAGTAAATTAATTATTCATAACAGCCGACCCATTCAACAAGTACTACTAAATACCTCATAACATATTTAACACCCTGATAACCTATCAACCTACGTAATAAAACAGGTTCTAAACATAGCCCCAGGCCACTGATATTAAACCTATAACTGTGCCTGCCATTTTTCATTCGATATCATAGAACGCCCGATAGGATTACATTGCTGCATTGGCGGCTATGCATGCAAAATGTAAATGCGTTTGATCGTATGACAAAAATTGCAGAAGGTTTATTTCGAATAATAAGAGTGCACAGGCTCCTTCTGGGTAAGCTCGCTCCATCGTAAACTTTGTCTCTGTCATCTCTGACCTAGACTAGAGTCAAGAGCAAACCCATCACAAATAAAAAATATATATATAATTACGGCGAAAAAATGTGGTGACTGTTTTTCACTATCTCAAATTGTCATGAACGAGCAGATGGATGGAAATTGTTTTTCATGATCGCATAGCATATGATGCGAAGGAACGGTTTCCCATTTCTTCGCACACGCAGTGTTTTTTTAACGCGCCGACGATGTGCAGATGCGCGTTACCACGCTTTACGAAATTCAGACGCAGACAGTACTGCTTTTTGATCATCTACAGCGCCGTGAGCGCGCGTTCGTAAAACATAGGTCGTCGGCGCGCTAAATAGACGCCATATGCTAGGCTCTTAGATTGAAATCTAAGATATACAGATATAGAAAACAGTGAGTTGCTGGATAAAGATATCTAGAAAAGAAGAGATAGTTGCAAGAATGAACGTTTGTACCATGGAGGGATGGTGTAAAATAGTGATAAGAATTTTAAACATATAAAAAGAAATAGCTACTGCGATGAAACCGGAAATCAACCGGAAGGCGAAAGGCAAGATATTACATTGACCTCTTAATAATTATAACGAGGTATGAGAAAAAGGGTAGAGTAATAACAATCGTTCCAAGTAGAACTTCTGATTACGATTTCCATAGTATCTAAACCATCGGTACTTCAAACACGGGGCGCGAATTAAAATGTTACGATACGATACATAGTTTGATATCGTACGATAGGTACACAGAGCTACGATACCTCGGCGCACTGTTAGATACGGCATTTAAAACTTTCCATACAAGTCAGGCGTGTCAGTGAATGTCACCGTTTATTCCTACTTAAAAATTGACAGCTTGTGACAATTCTGACTATGGCTCAGCCCAAACTTGTGCCCGGGGCGGAAAGTCTCGACACAGTTACCGATTGCCTACCCTACCGAATTCAGTGAGGTCGCCCGTTCACAGTCAATCTCGAAAGCGACCCAAGGATCAGTAGTGCTATTCTGTAACAATATTTTCGTATCTCGACAGTCGAATCAGAGGTGAGTTTCAAATTAAGACCTTTATGTTGTGTGCAAAAAAGCTCATTTTGTGAGTTTTGTCACTCAGGTGAAGCTCGATATCGAAATAGTTGTTTACAGAATAGACTAGCTGATCATTGATTTTGATCGTGGATCGTGTTCGAGATTGACTGGCCTAAGGATTTAATGACCGAATTCGGTCGGTAAGCGATCAGTGACTATGTCGAGTCTTGAGCCCAGGTCACATTGTGCGGGCATATATTCCTGCGGAGCCCAACACTATACGTGCTGCGAAGCCGAACACTCCGGTGTATATCTCCCGCCTACACTACACCACTAAGGCTGAGGACATCGTGGAGTACGTGCGCCAAAAGATCAAGTACGCGCCGAGGGTGCAGCTGTTGGAATCGCGCGGCAACGTTAACTTCAAGGCATTCGTGGTGCGCGTGCCAACATGTTTTCTGCACCTCGTCATGGAGGATGACTTTTGGCCGCAGGACGTGGTGTTCCGTCGCTTCCGCGGACAAGTGCCACCAGAACGCACAATGACGTAGTGCTCAGTGAAGTGAAGTGTTTTTACTAACATAGGTTTTAAGTTTTTATCTACTAGCACAATCTGTATATTATTATATATACTTTATTTTGTAAGGTATATATCTATGGGCCAAAGTAGCCTGAAAATAAAGAGATTTATTATTATTATTATATAAAGATATTTAGTAATAGATATCTTTAGATATTTAATCGTTCCTAGTCGCTTCTTCTTCGTGTCGACGAAAAACAGTTTTTTTTTGTGCACAAAAAACAGTATAAGAAATATGAGACATTGTTTGTAACTCCATAGAAGCATTGCGGCTCATCGGAGTGCCACATCTGACGAGGTTGTACCTACAGTGGCCCGGACACCTGGCTTCGAAGTCGGTTTAAAGATTTTCAAGTGGGCTATATATGGTCTATAGAGGTAGGTATGTGGTACAAAGTGGGCAGTCCCGTGTCCCTTGGATCCTCCGACCTGATGGGTGTTGTGTGTGGAGAGCAACTCCCCGAAGGTTGATGTGGGGATGTGGTATATGATAATCTCGCGGAGATATTTGATTCCAAAACCTTGGGCATCGACGCCGAGTTGCTGGCCTGTCGGTTTTCTATCGCTTGCATTTTGGGGAGTGTGCGACGGAATTGCATGATTTAATTCCGCCAAGCCCGTTCCATCATCGGACCACAAGACGAACGACGATGCGCCACCGGTACATGGTGGACATCCCACCCACACGCACTAAACGTTTTGGGAACACATTCATAGTGCGTACAGCTAAGGAGTGGAATTCCCTGCCAGAGTCTGTGTTTCCAGATAGCCATAACCTGGGAGTCTTTAAGACAAGAGTGAATAGGTTGCTTCTAGGCAAACGTGCTCCATCTTCGACCGCATCATCGCTTACCATCAGGTGAGATTGTGGTCAAACGTATGCCTATATATAGTAAAAAAAAAAAAGGATTTTAGGTCACATTAGGTCCTTTTGTAATTCGTAAGTGGTCAGATGCTGCTACAGGGCCAGGACAGTTTGTGTGCCAACTTCCAATGGACCTTTTCTGGAAGAGCTCGTGGCTAAATAATAACAGCCGCACAGGTTGATTTTAAGGTTAAACAACGCTTGCCAAGGTTGGTCTGTGGATGGGTGACCATTTTAACATACCGAGACTACTGCGTGCCTCGGAATGCATGCTAATCCGTTAGTCCTGGCTGTCATTTGTAGATCTTTGGAAGTCGTTACAGATTGTCAGAAGCCGGAAAATATGGCACTAGCCTTGCCAAGGAGTACCGTGTTATCCAGTTAATGGGTTGTGGAGGTCTGGTAGGCAGCCGCTCCACATAAAATACTGGTATTCTGACTGGAAGCCGACCTCAACTTAATTGGTAATAGGCAAAAGAAGTAGCGGTGTAGATGTTGCTACAGGGCCATGACAGTTTGTGTCCCAATGAACCTTATCTGCAGGGTCCACATTGTTGGAGATCGTTACGGTTCCGAGCTCTGTATTCCGATACATACATAGTACGGTATCGATACATAGTTTGAGAGAACGCGCTGAAAATTGAAATTTGTATAAATGCACGTAAAAACGAGTGGTAGTTTACAACTTAGTTTTAATAGGTTTTCCGTGTTGTTGGCTGTAAGCACTTTGTGTGTTTCAGTATTGCAGCTTTGTAATATGAATGGTGATTGGGGATAAACGGTATTAATCGATTTCACAGAGAACTTTTGCTTGTTCTACATTTTGTAAACGAAATACCCAAAGTCTACTGGATGCAGTCATAATCCACTAGAATTTGAGTATTTCGTTTTCTGAAAAATTCTAGGATATTTTTTTGAAATTTTCGAACCTACCTGTAGTTGGGAAAATACCAGAAATTTCGGGTCGGCTTCCAATTTAACTAGTTTTAGCTGAATACCAGTATTTCTACAAAATATAGTAACTGGGTAACATGTTCCCCCAGATTGTCTGGTTTCTGACTGGGTGTAATGAGAGTCAAAGATCTACAAATGACATTCAGGACCAACTAATTATCGTGCGTTCCGAGGTACGGAGAAATCTCGGTATGTAATAAATGGTTAACTAAACATAGTTCAAGTTCGGCAAGTGAAGATCGACCCTTGCGGTTATTAGGGTTCCGTATCCTAAGGGTAACCAACGGAATTCTATTAAAACGCCTCCGTAGTCCGTCCGTCCATCCGTCCGTCTGTCTGTGTGCTGTTTCTCAAGAACCGTGATATTTTCACACAATATGTATTTCTATTGCCGATATTACAACAAATAATAAAAATTTAATTAAATCACTACATATTATGAAAAAAAATCCTCCGCCGCGTTTGTCTGTATGTTCGCGATAAACTCAAAAACTACTGCACCGATTTTCATGCTGTTTTCACCACTGGATAGAGTGGTGCTCAAGGAAGGTTTTAATATATAATTTGTCTAGAAAAAAATTAGGGATCTTTAAGAAAATTGCAGTGCGGACGAAGTCGCGGGCGAAGTGATAGTAAAGAATAAAATGCAAGAAATGTGCTTTTTTATCGGTTTATGGTACGGATCCCTTCGTGTCCGAGTCTAGATCGCACTTGTCCGGTTTTATAATTAAGCAACGAGCCGTAGAAGAATATCGCAAAAAATCCATGTTATATGAAGATTTTTTTCTCACCGAAAGCCAGTGGTTTCCATTATTAAAGAAAGTACTTTTCAAGTTTTTAACTTTACATATAACGGAATAAAATAACATATCACATTATTATTCAGTAAACGTGGAAAATATTATAAGAACCATCAGATTTTACATTGGAAATTAATAACTCTTACACGTACAAACGGAGAAGCTTAAAAATCCTTACTTCCTTACTAATATCATAAATGCGAAAGTAACTCTGTCTGTCTGTCTGTCGCGCTTTCACGCCAAAACTACTGAACCGATTTAAATGAATTTGGTACACAGTCTAGAGCCTGAGAAAGGACATAGGCTACTTTTTATCCCGGGAACATGTTCCCTAAGTACCACGCGGGCGAAGCCGCTGGCAGAAGCTAGTATGATAATATATTCCTTTTAATTCTCACGAGACTTACGAATTTCCAAAAATGCTCTCATTGATAAATTCTTCCGAGGCCCAAGCTTTGATATTTCACTCTCAATAAATCCAACATTTGAAATCAATGTTTTATTCATTCGAGCATAAAAAGAAAAAAACAAAAGCACCTCGATTTGAACCGGGAAGCTTTGACATCTCATTTCCCTAAAGTTCTGTTCAAGATTCGATAAAATTTCGAATCGAGCCTAATGATTCAATAGTGCCTACTTATCCCCTTAATTTTCAATAAAAAACATTCTATTTGCATAAGCCACTTTAGGCTGCCCACAAACTTACGACTGTCGTGTGTCGTTAACCATTTTAGTGGTTGTAAATTTAGTGGAGAGTATTGGAGGCACAGAGCGTAAAGCACATAGACGCCGCGGTGGCCACTTCTATAGACTGACCGTGACAACTCAAAAAAAATCTAAACTAACCAAGCGTGTCAGTGAGTATTTGAACTCACACAAATCGACGGCCCCAGAACCTATGTTCTGTGTCTATGTCTGTGTGTGTGTGTAAAAAAAATACTCCGTCTGGCGCAGTCAGGTAAAAAAATTTAATAATGTTTTTGGTGCGTCGGTCGGTTAGATTTCCAAAGAATATTGTGCACCTATTTTTTATCTTTTCAAATCAATAAAATGTAACACAGATAAAGCGCATCAACGTTCAGAAATGGGGGCTAGTGACGGCACTTGTTGGTAAAAAGTGTACCAAGCCGTGAAGGGTGAAAAAATGAGCCGTCACGCAAATTAATTTTTTGTTTACTTGACAAAAGAAAAAAATACGCGTTTAATTGTTTTGGTTATCAAAGTGAAAGATAAATAGATGTTTTCAGGAAAATACCCTCTTGTCAAAACTCTTCATATGAACCAAACATAACAGTGAGTGCCACCATTTACTTATAGAAATAGACATATATACAATATGACAGACAAATGTTGACGTGCTCTACTTAGCAGAATTTCTTTTTATTTAACTAATGACATTTCTATTCTTTGACGGCGAAGTCATTCCATGCTCTATGATAGTAAGACATTTTAATTTTAAATATGCACTGTGTTTTATTGTAAACGTGACTACTCCGGTTTAGAGTTAACACAGTTATTCATAGTGCTTTAATTGTTTATTTTTATTAATTGTTTTATTCTGTTACAGTTCGCCGGATTTAATGTAAAAACTGGTATTGCTTCCGATTTATTTCAAACTATTAACATTGCTATGCACTCCATTATCCTCGGTTTTGGAGATAAGTGGGACGGTTATTATCGGAGTTCACGCTTTTAAAGATGGTAGCAGCAGCTTTAGACATTTTGCGAATTGTTAATCATTTAATTGGGGAAGTGCAAGTGGGCAAAGCATATTACTCGCAGAACGGAGGAGGGGGTCACGTTGAGAGGACTATACTCGTGTTTTTTAAGCGAGAGCCCAAGTTACCGACATAGACCGAAGAATCACCAAACATAAGTGGCAGTGGGCAGGGCACATTGCACGCAGAACAGATGGAAGACGTAACGTTGGAAAGCCTCTCCACATGGTGAACCGATAGCCTGGTGAATCTGCTGAAAACCTCAAACTTAGATCAGTCCATGGGGCGACGCTTGAGAGAAGCCTATGTCCAGCAGTGGAATTTTTCGGCTAAAATGATGGTGGGGTCGATTTAATAAAATAAGTACCTTTTCATAACTTGAAACAAAGACACGACCTTTATGGTTATTTCGAATACGTCCATAAACAACCCTTAGTAATCATAATAAACAACTTTACATGCGCAAGAAAATAACCAGACACGAAACAAATTAAAATAATAAACAACAATATACTTGGTAGGTTACTACATAAAAATTATGTTACTGAAATATAAGCCCGCTTCACAAGACGACCTACTAAACTTAAATTATGTAAGACAATCCCCACGCATTATCGTAAGTCGTACGTCTGTAGCAAGCCTTATGCTGTAAGAGGCCTTTTAACCAAGTTTTATGGGTGTTGCCGCTATAAAGAAAAATATAAAACGTTAAAGTGAATAAGATTGTTATTAAAACAAATAAAACTGTGTTTCTACTGGCCGGTTCGAATGAAAAAAAAAACCAGCCAAGTGCGAGTCGGACGCACGACGTCTCGCAGACAAAGGGTTCCGTACGATAAAACTTTATTTTTATTATTTGTTGGTTTAGCGGTAATACTATTTCAACTGTCTACCTATTAAAGTTCTTGAGATACAGCCCGCTTACAGACAGACGGACGGACAGACAGCCGAAGCTTAGCAATAGGGTTCCGTTGGTAACCCTTTGAGAACGGAACCCTAAACAATAAGAGTTTTAAAAAAAGTGTTTTGGAAGGAAGCGACAGGTGTGTTTAATTATATAAAAGTTGGAGGTGTTTTAAATAAAGATTCTAATTATGTGTGATTATTAGGACTTATACCACCCATGATTCTTAATAAGTATTTATGGTAAACTAGCTTTTGCTCGCGACTTAGTACGCACATATGTCATTTTTCCCGTTTCTGTAGGGAATTTTGGGATCAATTATTATACATATAAACCATCCTCTTGAATCACTGTGTATTGAAAACCGCATTAAAGTCCGTTGCGGAGTTTAAAAGATATAATCGTCCAGACGAAGAAAGCTACTTTGTTTTATCTACACTAATATTATAAAGAAGAAAGAGTTGTTTGTTTGAATTGAATAGGCTCCGAAACTACTGGACCGATTTGAAAAATTCTTTTAGCATTTGATAGCTACATTATCAGGGAGTAACACAGCCCATATATTATCCCCGAACTCCCACGGGAACGGGAAATACGCGGCTGAAATCGCGTGACGTCCACTAGTACTACGTAAAGACGATTAAAAGTAAACCCCGATGAATTTAAGCATTTGAAGTTGAGTATTTGTTAAACTGTAGGTACTTTAGACTTAAAACTTGTCAAAGTTTGGCATTTAAGTAGGTTTGAAACATAAGTTCTAAACTAAATTCAGATACTTACCTACGCTTTTTTTAAAGGATGGGAAATCATCAAATGACTCCTCCCGCTCTGGGTGAAGCAGAAGGGAGTGTCAGACTCTTACTGACTAAAACCCATCCGTGTTCCTCCTAATGCCCTTTGCGTTCCAGGGTCGCGGTGACTCTTTTGAACAAATTCCGCAACCATCCTAATCTCTTACTTATAAGGTAGTAGCGAATATTATACTTTTCGTTTAAACTGACAGGCTACATATTTAAAGGCGTCTGTAAAGTAAATAATACAATAAAATACCTAGCGTAGTGACCAAAAGTTCGAGTTTACACGAATAAAAGTCCTGACCCCTTAATCATCGTCAACATCATTTCATTTATTTCAGATTAAAATAATCAATTAGAAAATTCGTATATGTTAACCCGTAAAAACTTATAAAAATATAAATATAAAATTTACATAAAATGTGAATCAAATTAAATTAAAATCACATTTTCCTCTAAAGGACCTTTGTTTTGTTTACTAACTGGGAAAATAATAAAAAAATAATAATAAATAAACGACATTAATCCGTAAGACGCATAAAAGTAACGTTAACAACGCGCGAGCCGGCTTGGTCCCAATAGGGCCTTACGGATTCTAAAGGTTGGGGCGATTTGGCCTCAATCGGTCCTTGTGAAATTAAATTAAATACTTAATACATAAAGAATCATTACTTAATAGTTCGTCAATCTATGGACGCCAACCTTTATTTTCGGTTGTTTTTTTTTATGTCGTTTAAGTATCTTCTAAGCCGCAAAAATGTAAGCAATTGTATAAAACACGGCAGTGGATATCCTTTACATCATCAAAAGCACAGGTATTCTGCAGACTTGACTAAGTATTAGCCATATTTTACGTGTGTTAGTCCGTTTTATTCACATTAGCCACACCCAGCTGATATCGTATGACATTTATTTGCGCTTGAGACCTGTTCCAAACTTAGGGTCAGCTTACATTGCAACGCTAGCAATTTTGAGTACAGCGATACAATAATGAAACTGTATGTGCAAACGTGTCGGTGTTGCGGAATCTGTTCGAAAGAGTCACCGTGGCCCTGGAACGCAAAGGGCATTAGGTGGAACACGGATGGGTTTTAGTCAGTAAGAGTCTGACACTCCCTTCTGCTTCACCCAGAGCGGGAGGAGTCATTTGATGATTTCCCATCCTTAAAAAAAAAATGTGCAAACGTCAATTGCCCAATAACTCAAAATAAAAGTAAGTTTTTAATGTCGTGTTTAGTTTTTCGTTTAGCAAGTACCAATTATTTTATTTCAATCAATACAAGAACTAAACACATTTTTTTCTATTGACAACTTACCAAATCAACATGTCAATATTTTAACGGCAACTTTGGCATCTCCTACGGTCTATATTTTTTTAATTAAAAAAAATATTTTTTATTATTATTATTTTATTTATTATCTCGTAATTCATCTTTTTAACTTATTCAATACATTTTTAAATATTGCTTAAAAAATTACAGATTTTTTAAATCTATTATGCGATTGAAACAGATCTTTATTGGCTACACAAAAGTTACATTTAAGTGAGAGAATTAGAATAGATCCCACGGAAAATAAAATCTAAATGCTTGCAGCGTGGCGTCTCAGTGGGTGTAGATCCTAACGTTTTATAACACAAAATGCTTTGTACACTCTGTAGTCAAATAAAAGAGCCCACACACGAACCCCCGCTATTTACAGGATTCTAGTAATTTTGCGATCTGTGACCTAAGCCAAGAATTCCCTCCATTTTGAAAAGTAAGGACTATTGTCTGTTTAAAAGTTAAATCCATTTTATTATATGAGTATAGAGTATTTTGAACCTCGGTATTAGGGTGACAGCACCAATATTCAGCTTAATTGAGTTTTTGAAAAATAATTACGTTTTAATGAGTTTTTGGTAAGTTTATAACTAGCCAAAATTATAATTATAGAGAAAGTTTGCAATTCTATGTTCGGCATCCAGGATTGGACTGTAATAACATGACTCAACTGACTCAGTCATGAATCCATTTTATTTTTTATTAAAATTAACATATATAAAAACTTAAGAACGGCTGGATCGATTTTGAATATCTTTGGTTTGTTGGATTTGCCTTTGCCCCAAATAGCACAATAACTATTTAAACTAATGTACAAAAATCATTTTCTCATACATAAATTCGAATACCATATCATTCCATTTCTGATACATGACAAAAAAAAACGGCAAACATTATTTTGAAGCGGTACGAAGTTCGCCCCACTAGTTTTTTATAAACGAAGTCGCGGGCAACAGCTAGTCTACGCTAATATTATAAAGAGGAATGATTTGTTTGTTTGTTTGTTTGAAATGAATAGTCTCCGAAACTACTGGACCGATTTGAAAAATTCTTTCAGCAATGCTAACTACGCGGGTGAAACCGCGTGACGTCCACTAGTTTATTATAAATGCGAATGTAACTCTGTCTGTTACCTTTTCGATTAGATTATCTCTTGGATTACGTCGTAGGAATTGACGAGGATTGCGACGTAATCAGCATGGTTCAATAGGTAATAAGTACCTTATAATTTTTTTGTTTTTGATTTTCTCGGGTCCCTGGAGACCCCGTCTTTTGATAGGCGTACGAGGGGCCGAAGCCACCTCGCAGAGGCCCCGTTAAACAATTCAAATGGAATGGGGCACCAACCGACGATTATCCTTGTATGCACTGTGAAAGTATACCCAAGGACAATCCCCGGTTGGAGCAGGACTATTGCAGAATATGGAAACAGAAGATAAGCCCGTGGTGGGGAACTGCAGGGCAAAGGCATCCTTTCCTTCTATCAACTTTAGTCTTTCTTGAGCAATCCGAGTACAATTCAGCTCGTCCCGCCATCTCCGTTTGGGTATACCGCGTCGCCGGTTCCTGATGTCCCCAATCCGTGGTTATTTTCGCCCAGTTCTCTTGTGGCATGTGGCAGATATGGCCTGCCCAGTTCCACTTCAATTTGGCAGCTGTGTTGCATCTTCGATTTGAGTTTTGGAACGAAGTATATTGTTAATATACTTCGTTCCAAAACTCAAATCCGAAGTATCCTCGGAGTCAGGATAACAGACCGCTGTTATCCTGACTCCGAGGATACTTCGTTCCATTGCTCGCTGGCAGACCCCGAGAGCGGACTTTTGACGTCGCGTTAATGACCACGTCTGCGCTCCGAACGTGAGGGTGGGGAGGATGCACATGTCCATGAGTTTCCTTTTAAGGTTTGTATACATGCCAACGTTCTGTGCATACAAACGGAGCTAACTACTCTTCTACGCGCCACTCCGCTACCCGCATTTTTAACTTATTAGAAAAAAATAACACATATTTAAAAAAAGTAACAAACCCATATTATTTTCGTTTGTATTGCAAAGCAGTAGATATTTTTTTTAGACTTTCTTTAAAAAATTAAGTAAAATGGTTTCATCTCAACGATTTGGAGGAGATTTGGTGTTTTTTTTTTCTTATTATATGACACCGATACATATTTACCAATTCTGACTAAACCAAATTACGTATCATATAGATTCTATCTATATATTACGTATATATAGATATCATATCATGTAGATTAACTAACTATTTTATTAGATGTAATTTCTCAGTAAATGCCGACGAAAAGTTGCTTCATCTGCACGCTGTTATTAATGACTAGCTGACCTGCGCAACTTCGTCTGCGTCACAATTTTCATTCGACTCCGCTCCTATTGGTCTTAGCGTGATGATATATAGCCTATATATAGCCTTCCTCGATAAATGGGCTATCTAATACTGAAAGAATTTTTCAAATCAGACCAGTAGTTCCTGAGATTAGCGCGTTCAAGCAAACAAACAAACAAACTCTTCAGTTTTATATATTAAAGTACTAGCTGACCCGCGCAACGTCGTCTGCGTCACAATTTTCATTCGACTCCGCTCCTATTGGTCTTAGCGTGATGATATATAGCCTATAGCCTTCCTCGATAAATGGGCTATCTAATACTGAAAGAATTTTTCAAATCAGACCAGTAGTTCCTGAGATTAGCGCGTTCAAGCAAACAAACAAACAAACAAACTCTTCAGCTTTATATATTAAAGTACTAGCTGACCCGCGCAACGTCGTCTGCGTCACAATTTTCATTACTGCTCCGCTCCTATTGGTCTTAGCGTGATGATATATAGCCTATAGCCTTCCTCGATAAATGGGCTATCCAGCACTGAAAGAATTTTTCAAATCGGACCAGTAGTTCCTGAGATTAGCGCGTTCAAGCAAACAAACAAACTCTTCAGCTTTATATATTAGTATAGATATGGATTTCTCGAGAGAGCAGCCTTTAGGCAAAGAAGGGATACTTTCATTAGGTGTTTCATCGACCAATAGCTCTTCCAGTACCTCATACTCGTTTAAAAAACAATGGATTTTACTATAACTCATCAAATAAACTTTATTACTTCATTAATCGATCCTTCTTTTCAAACATTCTTCGAGAAAAAGCCAGTTAAAACCGGAGTGGTAATTTAAGCGTGATTTTTATTCTTTTTCTTAATAGATTGGCTGGGAGGTCGAATTTGAGAATTGCTTTCATTAAAATAGTGGTAGGAGTCTATTAGTTTTTATGATAGCTGAATTAATTGGGGTTGAAAATGTCAGAGGCACTGTGTTTTAATTTTAAAGATGGGTGACGAATTATTTGCATGTTTTAGGTGGGGTTACAGAGGTGACTGTTTAGAAATTCTAGAATATTGAACAAGCAACACCCTTATTGCGAAACACATAAAATCGTAATTTCAATTGCCTCATATTGTGACAAAAATTTAGTCTACTCGACAGTGAATTTCTACTACTGATATGGCAAAATTCAAAAGATTGCGATCATAGCATAGCATAGCATAGTCGGCCTTATAATGTTCCCACTGTTGGGACTCAGGCCTCCTCTCTAGGAGAGGGAATGGGCCGTAATCCACCACGCGAGCCCAATGCGGGTTGGTGAATGTCACATGTCTTCGAATTTTTGGTTCTAGGACATGCCGGTTTCCTCACGATGTTTTCCTTCACCGTTTTGAGAGCAGTGGTGATGAAATAAATTACACAAAGTAATGTGCCTGGCTGGGTTTGAACCCGCGACCTACAACTCGTAAGGCCATTACCACTCGGCTACCACTGCTCACAAAAGATTGCGATCAAAAGTAGGTATAATTAACCGAGACCTCGCACCTCGAGACCTGTATGTTTAAGTCTCGCCAGAGTTGTGGAATTAGTTCCAAAGAGTCACCGTGGCCCTGGAAGGCAAATGGCACTAGGAGGAACACGGATGAGTTTTAGTCAGTAAGAATCTGACACTCCCTTCTGCTCCGCCCAGAGCGGGAGGAGTCATTTGATGAATTCCCATCCTAAAAAAAGAGTACGTTTAATTCTCTTTTATAAGTAGGAGACGAGCCTTTTTGACAGCAACCGAACACACATCCAGTCTCCGGGATGCTAATGAGGAATTCCCAAAACTTAATAACACTTTGCTCCGACAGGAGTTATCAAGCAGGAGTTGTTAGTAGTTAGTAATTACATGCCAAAAAGCTTGGAGATACAACGAGTAACAGAACGCAACACCTCTTAAGGGGTCATTGTACTCATCATTATGAACAACTTTCACTATGGAACAACACTGATATCGTGAAAAAGAATTAACTGCCTCATACATTTCTGTGCGCAGAACTCGACAAAATGTACAGCTGTTTTTTTACAGCGATTTCGAGGTTGGTCTCATAGCAAAAGTTGTTCATAATGATTAGTACAATGACCCCTTAAGACGTATTGCGTTTATTCTGTTACAGGTTGAAGATAATTAGATAGATACTAAAAGCTGTTTTCATTGCACGGACCAATATTTCGTTGAACAGCCCCTTTTAATTTAAAAACCAATATTTACAATTACTTACAAAAAAGGCAAAAAACTAAAAAAACTCGGTAAGCAATTACCGAGCAATAAAATAAGGCAAAAAAGGAGCTACCTAATACAATAATAATAAACATTCTGGACCGAAAATTGGGTTACTCGCCCTACTTTAAAAACGAAACACAGAACTTATTTATCTATCTACAAGTACCCAATTAAGGGTCAGCCCTAGGGTATATCCTAAAAAGTATCGATACTTAAGTAAGCAAGCAATTTTGAGTAAGGGCACTTTTTAACCGACTTCCAAAATAGGTGGAGGTTCTCAATTCGGTGAGAATTTTTTATTTTATGTATGTACACCGATTATTCCGAGGTTTCTGATCCGATTTTTGTGATTCTTTTTTAGTTCGACGCGGTATACTTGCCATTTGGTCCCGTAAAAATTTGATACAGTTTGGTTCAGTAGTTTTCATTTTATGAGCATTTTTGCTTATTTAAATTTTTGGGTAGACGAAGATGTCGTCCATATATCACCACAATAGTGAAAAATAAAAAACTTAAAAAAATATATAAACGACTTCCAAACAAAACACTACAAAATATATAAAATAACCTTAATTTCGGAAGTAGGTGTTAAAAAAAACAAAGAAATAAAACAAAAAACACCGACTTCCGCCAGCCAAGCGTAGCGATTACGGCAATCTAATAGCAAATCTAATATTCTACTCCTATTAAACAAGCCGTATGGTGTCGGCCGGTGCCGTGTGGTGTCGTATGGTGCCGTAAAAGAATAATACCATCCCATCACTTCCTGTGGGTGTCGTAAGAGGCGACTATGGTACTCGTCAGAGAATGGGCAGCAACGTTCTCTGTAAAACGCAACACCATACACTGCGATCGCCAACCCGCCTGCCAAGCGTGGCGATTATGGCAAACCCCTCCATTTTGGGGGAGGCCTATGTCCAGCAGAGGACGTCTTTCGACTGTTATGATGATGACGATGATGATGATGAAGGGCCTTTACCTTAATAAAAATACCGATCATTTTAAGCGAACGGCATCAATTGAGTCTCCATATTTTTTAATCGATTAATTTGCCTAGCCTTTCCCTAGCGTAGCCTAGCAGCAAATCGCTAATACCAAGATTTTTCTAAGAAAAAACCCAATATCACATTACACGACCTGAGAGTCGAACTCAAAACTAACCCAGTATTCGCGTCGCACACCAGATTAACAAGGCATGGTAGGCGCCAGATAAACTTGCAATAAAGTGCATTGGCCTGTTCCTAATATCCCTTCGTCGATACCCGAACAACAAAGTATGAACCGTTTTTCATCACTAGAGAACGTATAGTATCTTGATAGAAATCCATCCAGGGCAGCTTTATGTCTTTACTAGCTACTGCCAGCGGCTTCGCCCGCGTGGTCCCTAGGGAACATACTCCTGGAATAAAAAGTAGCCTGTCCTTTCTCAGGCTCTAGACTATCTGTGTACCAAATTTCATTTAAATCGGTTCAGTAGTTTTGGCGTGAAAGCGCGACAGACAGACAGATCAACAAACAGACAGACAGAGTTACTTTCGCATTTATAATATTATATTATAGTAAGGATTTACTAATGCTTTCCGTTTTTGATAGTAACTCAATAAATCTATGGGGGTCAATGACCGTTATTGTACATTCATCTGGCGCCTACTATAGTAATTTTTCAATGGTCCAGAAATACAAACTGGATACTTACCGTGATATCGATAATTTTATTCCAATAAACGTTTATCGATAGTTTTATCACGCTATTTGCCTACACCTAGGTCTTTTCACCCTTTAAAGGCCTAAGGCACTTTCTTTGCAAAATTCTCTCAGTAATTGGTAGAACTAAATTGCGCTGCGTTATATACTCTACTTAAATGTTAAGAGCCCCCGTAAATGTAGGTAAATTCAATAATGTTTAGAGTGGTGTAAGGTATGAGAGGGAGCGGGTTGAAATAAAACGGGAGTGAAAAAAAGTTCACGGCACACTATACCGGCACCGCATCGGCACCGCAACGGCACCGCTTCAACCCAGCAATTCACTTGTCATTCAAATTAGAGCATTAAAACGTGTGTCGTTTAAATTTCAGATTGTTAATATGAAAAAGCCAACGGCGGGCAGTAAGCGCGCTTGACGCTACCATACAACTCGACTCGAAGCCCGCGCGCTGCAAGCGAGCGGACCGCGTGCTTACGGTGCGCCGACCGCATGCTTACTGCACACCGACTCCGAGTCGCATAATAACATTATGAAAACTTCATTCTATTATGGGTTCTCTTAATCAGAAAGATAATTATAAAACATCATATTTATTAGTTTAGCATTAAATGTGTATTTTATTATTACTATTAATATATATTTTTGTAATTTTTTTCCCTAACTAAATTCTATTTTAAATTTTATTTATTTGCTGTAACACCTAACACAGTGTGTTTCTTTTTAACCCAAAGATTGACTGGTAGAGAATGCCTTGTTGCATTAAGTCCGCCTATATAAAAAAAAAAACCTTGAGAGGTGTCAAGGGACACCCAGATGGAACGAAGTTCGGAGAAGTAATTAGTGAAGGATTTTTTTTTTTTTTAAGTTATAATAATATTTTTTTTTATTATTAACAAAAATATAATGTGATATAAACTTAACCTACCCTGCTTACCCACCTACCCACCTACCCTGCCTACCATGCCTACCCTGCCTTCCCTGCCTATTCTGCCTACCCTACCACCCTGCCTACCCAACTACCCTGCCTACCCTGCCTACCCACCTACCCACCTACCCTGCCTACCCTGCCTACCCACCTACCCTGCCTACCCTGCCTACCCACCTACCCTGCCTACCCTGCCTACCCTGCCTACCCTGCCTACCCTGCCTACCCACCTACCCTGCCTACCTTACAAATATAATGTAAACAGAAATAGAAAGACGAAACGAAAATAAATGGCTTGCTTTCTATGAGAGAGAGAGAGAGAGACAGAAAGAGAAACACGCGCACGTCGCACGGCTTACAACTATAGCAAAAAGTGTGGTTACAACTTTTCGTGAGAATTTTTTCCGTCTAGCCCCCTTTCACAACGCGCGATAAGGAACTTCGTTCCAAAAACCTATGTACCACTATTGTACATGAAGTTTAAATAAATAAATAAAAACATTGAAGTCCTAGACGTGTTCAATCACAAATGCCATAAAACAATTGTGTTCGCGGTGACAGCAAGCTTGCACCTCGCCACCAGCGCGCGGTATGCGAGCTTGCACCTCGCGGCCGGCGCGCGGTCGACGAGTAGTAAGCGCGCTGGCGACTAGCCATAGCCTTAATTCGAGACGACGACGCCGTGCTGCAGCTGTGCAGTAGCGGTACCCTTACATTGTGCTCTGACCTTTAAGGTCATGGTGGATGGGTCACCATGACCTTAAAGGTCAGGCCAGCTCAGCCGCAGATGCTATTCTAAGATGATGACCCATGTACGGATTTGTTACTTAACCTTCAAAATCTATCCGTGCGGATGTTATTATTAGCCACGAGCATTTATACTTAATCTAGCAAAAAAACAAGTTTAATTCCATAAAAACGCTACCGCTCAAAACATGACCCTTAACACGCGTGCAAAGCAGTATAAATTAAAAATATAATTAACTCGGCACTGGGAACACATTTTCTACTCATTAAAACGAACTCCTCGTTACAAACGATATCTTTAAGTACATACTTAGAATATTATAACACATAGAACATTTTCTGTACACGCAAATATTGTTGCGTGAAAATGTAAAGACTAAACTTATTTTGTTTCTAAAACGGATTTTGTTCCTGTTAACATGGCTTGATTAATAGGAGTGGAATGTTGGAACTGTTCAGTTTACTCATCATTATGAACAGTTTTACTATTGTACCAACATTGAAATCGCGAAAAAATATCGACTGCCTTATACATTGTGTATGTTTTTTTTGCGATAAAATGGTTCATATAATGATGACTACAATGACCCCTTTTCAAAATCAAAATCAAAAGTCGTTTATTCAAATTAGGCTGAGAGCCAGCACTTTTAAAACGTCAAGTTTTACAAAAGACAGTCCCCCAAAACGCCCGCCCGTCACCACTTCCTAGTGTTTTAGCTGTGGAGAAGAAGTGGCCAACAAATTCCCCAGCAACACATCTGTCTGTTACGTTTTAAGAACTTCAGGTATTGCATTCATTGTATTACAGGTTGTATAAGCTTAATTAAGGTACAAGCTTCAAAGTCTTGAACATCAACTGCATGTTGCCAGCCGATCGGGTTTCTAACCAATATGTGCCTCTGAATGGCACAATTTAGTTCTGGTAAGCTCGTTCCATCATTGAACTGTTGCTGTTCGGCAAAGCTCTACCAATGTATATTGACGACACGGTTGGCGCAGTGATTGAGCGATCGGCTGCTGCGCTGCGTGTCGCGGGTTCAATTTCCGCACGGAACAAATATTTGTATGGCCTACAGATAGTTGTTCCGGGTCTGGCTGTTTGTGTATGTGATTTTGTATGTTTGTGAACGCACCCACGATACAGGAGAAATTCCTAGTGTGGGGCAACGTTTTTTTAAAAAGAAAAAAAAAATGTATGGTGGACCTCCCAACCACCACAAAACTATTTAAGTAAATTTCATCGTGCGTACAGTTAAGGAGTCCTATGCTCTCCCAGAGTATAGACTCTAGAGCTCTGGGTTGGTATAGTCTCTTTTAGTCAATCGTGAATAGGTTACTTCAAGGCAAGCGTGCGCCATCGTTGACCACATCATCGCTTATCATCAGCTTGGATAGGGGCAAATACCACTCACAAATCTTTAACTAACGCATTAGCTACCAATTTTTCTTAGAACTAGGTCAAATCTATACTTCTATACTATTATATAAAGCTGAAGAGTATGTTTGTTTACTTGAACGCGCTAATCTCAGGAACTACTGGTCCGATTTGAAAAATTCTTTCAGTGTTGGATAGCACATTTATCGAGGAAGGCTATCAGACTCATCGTCACGCTAAAACAAATAGGAGCAGAGCAGTAATGAAAATTGTGACGCAGACGAAGTTGCGCGGGTCAGCTAGTAAATTTGTATTAACATTAGCTCCATTTATTTTTGTACGATTCAATGTAAAAGAACAAGGAAAATCATTAAATCTCACAAGGAAACAGAGCCTAACAAGCAGAAACTCGATGTGTTTACAATTTGTCTCAGTTTGGCGGCTTGCCATGGAGGGTATAACTCCATGATTATGTCAAACGGCGCTGGATACAAGTGTTAAGTTCTGCTACAGCTCGTTACTTCGGTTAAGTCTACTGAGATCGTCCGTTTCAGTAGTTAAGGACATACTTATAGCTAGAAATAGTATCGTGCTAGTTAATTTGAAAGCCTGTTGTCTCTTACTCCTGAGAGCCAGAATCAATTGACCACATGAATAACATCGAGTCAATGAAACTCGAACTCCGACCTTCGAACGATTTCAGGAAAAACGGATCCCGTTACGACATTAATCAGAAAAAAACAGTAGAGAATGTGGAACATAATTTCTATTTCCTTTCTTATCCAGCAGGAGACAGAATAGACATTTACAATTGGGAAAACTCGCAGTTTCCAAGCACCACAGGATTAATAATAAATACTTACTTATACCTAATAATAATGTCTACGGTGACTAGCCCACGTGTATCATATTAACAAAATATTTTTTTTAATCATTATAATGTTTTACACCGCCCCTAAACCTGCTTAATTTCCATTTCAAATAAAAATCTTTTTTCCTCGAAAGTGTAATTTTACTACCAAAAAAATCGTCTAGCACTTTAATTACACAAAAGTGTTCCAAAAAATATAATATACCGTCCGACCCTCCAATTAAAGGTAAATACCATTTTTTGCACAAAAATAAGATAATTAAGAAAACCATGATCAAATTAAAAAGGAATTGAAGACCCTCCTGTAATTAAAAGGTGGCCTCACTTTGAGTCTTTTAATAAATAAAAAAGAAAATGGACTGGTTTTTGATTGGGTCTAGTCAGAATAGTTATTACTTTTACAAGGCAAATCTCAGAAACTAGTGCTAATTTACTCTTGTTCGGCACTGATCTACACTAATGTTGTACAGTGGAAAGATTTGTCTTTTTGTATGTTTGTGACGCATTAACTCAAAAACTACTGGTCCGATTTAAAAAAATCTTTCATTATTAGAATGCTACATTATCTCTGAGTAATATAGGCTACATTTATTACTAGAAAAATTAGGGATCCCAACGAAAATTGCAATATAAAAACCCGCGCGAACGAAGTCGCGGGCGAAGTGCTAGTAATCCATAAATTAGAAACCAGATTCTAAAAGAACTTTTTTTAAATTTTGGTTATTAAATTATCTTTCTTTCGATACCAATTTGTATTGGTTCAGATCGATGTACACGATGTAGTGGCATGTATTGACTTACCTGTTCACACCATTTTTTTTATTAAAATTAATTTAATTAAAAATAGCAATGAACAATTTTCTATAGGCAAGCTGTCATAGGCGTGTTTATAAATAAATAAAATTTGATAAAAAATATGTCTCATCTGGTTATCACGTACCCACGAGAAGGTCGATGTTCCACCGTCTCCCCTACCAATACAAAGTGCGTAAAAAAAATGTATCTAGCAATTTTCTCATGTACCAGTTAATTTATTAAAATTGATTAAGTAATTTATCTTATCAATATGCTAATTAGTAAGCATTAGACTTGAGTGCGTGCAAATAGGGTCTACATACATGGCACAACTAGTTTCTGAGATTACCTAGTATACAAAGATACCTAGTTATAACAAAACAGGCGACTACTTAGGCCACCCACAGGGTAATCTTAAAACCTGTTTATTTTTTATTCCATACTTAAGTATGTTCAAAACGGATGTAATCCAGCGTCCCATCCAAGGTGGCCTTACTTGTTGCCATCCATCTAGACGGCAGATGCAATCCAAATTCAAACACAATTCGCGGATGGCAACCAAGCTCCCACCAAGTTCACTTTGGATGGGACGCTGGATTACATCTATCATCTATCAAATATTATAAATTGAAGTTATTCAGTTTGTCTGTCCGTCTGTCTATTTGTTTGATGCCTTTTCACGTCTTAACGGATGAACGAATTTAAAAGAAACTTGGCACAACGATATAGGTACTACTTTTTGGTTTAGGACATAAAGCAGTTTTAATCCTGGGGTTATGTTGCATTGGGATTATTTTTCGCTTTCACGCGGACGATGCCGCTGTCGAAAGCTTCTTCTTCTTCTTCGTGTCGCTGGCACGACAGGTTTTTTTTTTGGTGGCCCATAACGTTGCCATCTTCACGACATCATTGGTGGCAGCACAAAGGTCTCCTTGGGTGCATATTTTGGGGCACAGAGGGCAAGATAGGAGGTGGAGCATGGTTTGTAAATCAGCTCCAAATCCACACCCTGCCGTTGATCCGTCACGGTAGCTCCATTTTGCGATGTTGTGACTACACCTTCCTACTTGCATTCTGAGGCGGTTCAGGGACTTCCAAGTAGACCACGGAAGGTTGGACCCTGCAGGAAGGTGTTCGCTTGGTGGTAAATAGTTCATGAGCGGGGGAGAAGTGTCTTGCCACAGTTTGCAACGGGTGTCAGCTGGGCTTCCTGACAGCGGGACTGTCGATTTAAAGCTATTAATATTATTAGCTGGACGCGTACCGTGAGGGCTGGTACGAGGTAGCGCGGGGAAAGAATACTTGGAAGGATTTGGAGGTGGCCTTTGCCCAGCAGTGGGACAGAACAGGCTAAATAAAAAAATATTATTAGGAAAATAGTGAAAAAACATGTTTACTGCTGTAGAAAAACTTGGAACCTACTCGGAAATGAAATCGACTCATTGAAACGTGACTAAAGTTAGAAAACAAAAGTATAAGGTTGCCTGTCCCTTACAGTAGAGCGAGGCAGCGGAGCGGAGAAACGGAGAAATTTTAACCAATGGAATTGTACAAAATCTCCGCACCACGTGAGTCACTGACATTTTGACTGACATGATTCGTCAATGGACGCCTGTCCGTTCATATGCACGGAGCGAGGCAGCGGAGCGGAGAAACAGAGAAACATTAACCAATGGAATTGCACAAAATGTCAGTGACTGATGTGACAGAGAATTCCATTGGTTGGTAGCCTAAAGGCTCCATCGGACAAATGTACAAAGACTATGAGATAACAATACGACGACGTCGTGCGACGTGCACCGATCTTACCGGCATGGCCCTTAAATAATCAATTCAAAATGAAAGAAAAATGTGAAAAAGTGGGGTGGTTTGGGATCTACCTCCTCGCGGTCCACCCCGGGCAACGGCACCACAGGCTTGCCTGTGGTACGGCAGAACGATCCCACTAAAAAGCGGTGGTAGGCTCCGCAAGGAGCCGCCTGGCTCGCTACCACCATCCCGCTGAAGTCCGACGCCAAGCAGCTTGCTGTGTTCCGTCGGTGTGCGGGAGTGCCAGTGCCTTTGGGGGAGAAGGAGATTGTCAGTTGTTCTGCTCAGAACCGGTCTTGGTCGCTGGGCTGGGCTTTCCGGGTAACTCATTTTGGAGGGTAGCGGGATCCGAAGCACGGTGCCAGCCGTTGGCCGACCGCAGTTAGTAGGGGGCCCAAGTAGCACGCCAGCCACGTGTGAAAGGCTGCCCCGCCAACTAGCGAAAAATCCCGATATGCTCCACCGTACCAGCCGGCGACTGGATGGGAGGACCCGGTGGCCATATCTGGGGGGGTTCGGGCGTCCCCGCAGTCTCCAAATGAGTTCCCCATAGGTTAGTTTAGCTCTAGTGTTCCACTTGGTTTACTGAGCAGCGCCTCGACAGTTCGACTTTTCTCCCCAACTACTCTCCATGATGACAAAAGTTAAAAAGAAAAGCAAGGTAAAACAACGGCTGCACTTCCTCCCGCTAAAAGTGCACCTCACTAATATTAGGGGGTTGCACTCCAATCTCGATCCGGTCCATCACCATCTTGAGACCGAGAAGCCGCACCTGTTTTTCTTAACGGAGACGAAGATAACAACCCCGTCGGACGTGGCGTACCTCAACTACCCGGGCTACTCTCTTGAACACAAGTTCAAGAAGCAGGCTGGGGTCTGTGTGTACGTCCGCGATGACATTTGTTGTCGTCGTCTCCGTTGCTTTGAGAAATCGGGTTTTTCTGCCATATGGCTACTTGTGGACACTGGCGTGGAAAAATTCATCTACATCGGCGTATACCGATCGCACAGCGGTGACCAGGAGACAACAGCGCTGTTTAATTCCCTCGTGGAGTCGACCGACGTAGCCCAACAACGGTACCCAACAGCGAAGCTCATTTTTCTGGGGGACTTTAACGCCCACCATAAAGAGTGGTTGTTCCCGTACCAGAAAACTGACCATGCCGGGTTAGAGGCGCGCAAGTTTGCTTTAACGCTAGATCTAACCCAGCTGGTGAATGAGGCAACGCGGGTACCGGATGTTGACGCCCATACACCCAATTGCTTGGACCTTCTGCTGACAACTGATCCGGGCAGTCATTTAGTATCGGTCTCAGCCCCGCTGGGAACGTCTGACCATTGCCTGGTGAAATCCGTATTGACCTGCTCTCCTCCAGATAAGAGTCCTAGAGGCACGAGACGAGTATGGCGATACGAGTCAGCAGATTGGGATGAGATGCGGCACTTTTTTGCATCTTATCCATGGCGGCAAGTGTGCTTCTCCTCGGGTGACCCCTCGTGCTGTGCTGACTTGATTGCGGACGTGATTCGGCAGGGGATGGAGTATTTTATTCCATTCTCCGACATCCCGCTCGGTCACAAATCCCGGCCTTGGTATAATGCAGAATGCGCTCACGCTGAGGCCCGTAAAGAGTCTGCATACCAAGCGTGGATCAAGGCCCGCGACCGAAAGGTTAAAGCACGTAGGGTTCGCGCAAGGAAAAGAGCCTTTAATTCTGCCGCTAAGTTCTGCAAGCGGGTTTTACGTAGGGCACGTTTTGACCATGTCGGACGTATCGGGGCCAAATTAGCATTGCACCCTCCTGGTAGCAAGCAGTTTTGGTCCCTGTCGAAAGCGGTTGAAACGAATTTCTGTCGACCCACTTTGCCTCCTATGTTGAAACCTGATGGCTCGCTGGCTCACACTGCAAGTGAGAAAGCAAATTTATTTGCAACTCTGTTTGCAAGCAATTCGCGTCTGGACGCTGGCTCCAAGCAACCACCAACTTTACCTCGTTGTGACTCTTCGATGCCGAAGATCACAGTTCACATAAAAGAGGTCCGAAGAGTATTGTGCAGTCTAGACGTGAATAAGGCCAGCGGGCCTGACGGCATTCCAGCGAGAGTGTTGAGGCAATGTGCACCTGAACTGTCTCCTGTGTTAGCACGCCTGTACCGCCTCTCTCTTGAGAAAAGAACGGTGCCGAAATCATGGAGGCTTGCGAATGTGCAACCGGTGCCTAAAAAGGGAGACCGTGCTGACCCTGCACATTACCGTCCGATCGCCATTACCTCCATCCTATGCAAGGTTATGGAAAGGATTCTTAACAGTAAGCTGCTGACCTACCTTGAAGACAATGATCTCCTCAGTGACCGTCAATATGGCTTTCGCCGGGGACGGTCAACTGGCGATCTTCTTGTGTATGTCACGCACTGCTGGGGCGAGGCCATCGAGAGACACGGCGAAGCACTTGCCGTGTCGCTCGATATCTCGAAGGCTTTTGACAGGGTTTGGCACGCAGGTCTGCTCAGCAAGCTTCCTGCTTATGGTATCCCAGTTGGTTTTTGTAGCTGGATATCAGACTTCCTGAGTGAACGGTCGATCCGAGTAGTCGTTGACGGCTGCTCCTCTGACCTCATGGCTATTGATGCCGGAGTTCCTCAGGGGTCCGTTCTCTTTGCAACTCTTTTCCTGCTGCACATCAATGACCTACTTCAGCTTGGTCTTGTTGGGTACGCAGATGACAGTACGGTTTCAGAGAGATACTTGTCCAGCGCAACAACCAGCGGGGATGAAGTTCGTTCCTTGGCTTCCGGCCATGGTAGAGCGGACAAATTCGACCTTAAGCCTTGTCTCCCAGTGGGGTGATGACAATGTGGTCACTTTTAACGCCACCAAAACACAGGCGTGTCTTTTTTACCGCAAAAAGGAGTCGTTTTGACCAAACTCCTACTTTTCGGGGTGCATCTGTTCCTGTGACTGATCGGCTCGAGCTCCTAGGCATGGAGTTGACATCCAGTCTCAACTTCGGCGCCACCATCGAGTACAAAGCCCAAACCGCTGCCAAAAAGCTAGGCATCCTAAATAGGGTGAAGCGATACTTCAAGCCTGGACAGCTTTTAACTCTATATAAAGCGCAGGTCCGATCCTGCATGGAGTATTGTAGCCACCTGTGGGATGGCTCAGCTAAGTATCAGCTTGCCGCGCTTGACTCGGTGGAACGCAGAGCTAAGAGGCTCATCGGTGACGAAAAACTGGTGAATACCAAGCTACACAGCTTGGCTCATCGCCGTAAGGTTGCCTGCTTGTCGGTCTTCTACAGATTGTACTTCGGTGAGTGTGCCCAAGAACTCCACGACCTCATTCCACCGGCTCCCTTCTACCATCGGACATCCAGACGCACTGCATCTTACCATCCCTACCTTGTTACTATTCCACCAATTCGCACTAAGCGTTTCCAAACGTCTTTTATAATACGCACAGCAAAGGAGTGGAACTCTCTGCCTGCGTCTGTGTTTCCAAACGCATACAACCCTAATCTCTTCAAAGTTAGAGTGAACAGGCTCCTTCTGGGTAAGCTCGCTCCATCGTAGACTTTGTCTCTGTCATCTTTGACCTTGACTAGAGTCAAGAGCAAACCCATATCAAACAAAAAAAAAAAAAAAAAAAAAAAAATACAAATACCATTTGCAACGCCTACTTAATTATTAAACATTTTAGTAATGTTCTCATTTCATAGGTACAAGTATCTATGAACATTAAGTAATTTGGTTTCAATTTAAGTTCATCACTTACCTTCAACATTTTATTGAAATAAACTCCACACCGGGCCACACTCTACGTATTGTATAATAAAAAATCGTGTTTGATTAATTAGAATAAAACGTGATCCTATTGTTATGCCAACGATGCTTGTGAGAAATAGTCTCAGCAGGTCAGTAATGATCACAAGAATTTTAAACATAACTACATTCGTGTCATTAAGAAAAACATGATAACATGCACCAAACATATTAAAATTTTATAAATCACTAAGCTGACCCGCGCAACTTCGTCTGCGTCACAATTTTCATTACTGCTCCGCTCCTCCTATTGGTCTTAGCGTGATGATATATAGCCTTCCTCGATAAATGGGCTATCTAACACTGAAAGAATTTTTCAAATCGGACCAGTAGTTCCTGAGATTAGCGCGTTCAAGCAAACAAACAAACTCTTCAGCTTTAAATATTAGCTAGCCCTTGACCGCGACTTCTTACGTGCATATCCCGTTCGTATTTCGGGAAATCCTGTCTTAGTGATCCCTACACTCCCCAAGGAACCTACACTAAAATAAAACCTACGCTTAATTTCAGCTTTCTACGACCGTTAGTTTCGGCTGTGCGTTGTCTGTCAGTCACTCAGTCAGTCACCAGTAACGGTACCAAACAATAGTGAGATTTAAAAAAATCTTTATCAGAAATAACATCTATTTCAAAATGCAGTTTTGCATTGCACTGGTGACACCTACTATAGTGTCCATTAAGTTACTTTTGATTTTACTACAGTAATCCATACTTAAAATTTTAAATGCCAAAGTAAATCTGTCTGTATGTCTGTTACCTCTCCAGGTCTTACCGGCTGCATGGATTTGAATTAGACTTGGCACACGAAAGACGATATCTTGGGACTTATCCCAGATAAGATTAATATTTATAAAATAAACTATTTGACCCGTGCAACTTCGTCTGATCCATTCCTGTTAGTCTTAGCGTGATGATATATAGCCTATAGCCTTCCTCGATAAATGGGCTATCTAACACTGACATAATTTTTCAAATTGGACCAGCAGTTCCTGAGATTAGCGCGTTAAAGTAAAACAAACAAACTCTTCAGCTTTATAATTATGTTAGTATACAGTATAGATAGATAAATAATAAATTATCCCTGGAGAATATGCATTCTATCCCGGGAGCATATACTCCAGGGACATTTTTTTTACTTTCACTTTAGCGAAGTGACTCGCAGAATGTAAATATAATATTCCACCTTGGGGTTTGTTTAAGAGCAATGGACAGCAGCATTTTGGACGTAAAAAGAGCTAATAGAATATAACACCACATTGCATTAAAAAACGAGGGTTATGACGATATAACGAGGAAGGTGTAATTTCAACCTCGCTAGGTTGGGCTACCGTGTCGGATCGACTACAGAGTGTGAATGTGGAGCCGAGTCACAAACCCTGTACCACCTCCTATCTTACCCTCTGTGGCCCAAAACATGCAGCCTAAGTGACCTTTGTGCTGCCGCCAACGATGCCGTGGAAGCAACGTTCTGAACCACCCAAATCAAATAATCAAATCAACTGTTATGCCAGCTGCCAGCGGACAAATTCGACCTTAAGCCTTGTCTCCCAGTGGGGTGATGACTATGTGGTCACTTTTAACGCCACCAAAACACAGGCGTGTCTTTTTACCGCAAAAAGGAGTCGTTTTGACCAAACTCCTACTTTTCGGGGTGCATCTGTTCCTGTGACTGATCGGCTCGAGCTCCTAGGCATGGAGTTGACATCCAGTCTCAACTTCGGCGCCACCATCGAGTACAAAGCTCAAACTGCTGCCAAAAAGCTGGGCATCCTAAATTGGGTGAAGCGATACTTCAAGCCTGGACAGCTTTTAACTCTATATAAAGCGCAAGTCCGATCCTGCATGGAGTATTATAGCCACCTTTGGGATGGCTCAGCTAAGTATCAGCTTGCCGCGCTTGACTCGGTAGAACGCAGAGCTAAGAGGCTCATCGGTGACGAAAAACTGGTGGATTCCAAGCTACATAGCTTGGCTCATCGCCGTAAGGTTGCCTGCTTGTCGGTCTTCTACAGATTGTACTTCGGTGAGTGTGCCCAAGAACTCCACGACCTCATTCCACCGGCCCCCTTCTACCATCGGACATGCAGACGCACTGCATCTTACCATCCCTACTTTGTTACTATTCCACCAATTCGCACTAAGCGTTTCCAAACGTCTTTTATAATGCGCACAGCAAAGGAGTGGAATTCTCTGCCTGCGTCTGTGTTTCCAAACGCTGACAACCCTAATCTCTTCAAAGTTAGAGTGAACAGGCTCCTTCTGGGTAAGCTCGCTCCATCGTAGACTTTGTCTCGGTCATCTCTGACCCAGACTGGAGTCAAGAGCAAACCCATCACAAAAAAAAAAAAAAACTTCACAAAAAGACGAAAGAGGATTACAGACGTTGGAAATAAGCTGCGATGCCTGAGGATGGACGGCGACGCCGCGACTGTCCTAGGACGAAGAATCATCAAATGACACCGAAGAATCAACAATGCTCTGGGCGGAGCGGAAGGGAGTATCAGACTCTTACTGACTAAAACCCATCCATGTTCCTCCTAATGCCCTTTGTGTTCCAGGGCCGCGGTGACTCTTTCGGACAAATTCCGCAATCCTGAACCTGGTAGCCTACTGCAAGGTCTGGGTCAGCAAAAAAATACCTGGTAGAATTCGGAAGAGGCCATTGCCCAGAATTTAAAAAATCTTGTCGTCCATTCTCAAACGTGGATTCGAATGCAAAAAAAAATGGAAAAGAAACTCCATTTTCTACGGGAATATACTGCTTGCAAACATACTTTTTAGTAATTGAAACACTTAATGGAATGTTAGAATATTAAACCAACATTTAATATCCTTTAGTTGGTACTTCCTGGCATCCTGCGGTTGCCGGAAAATTTCATTATGTTGGCTGCAATCACGTCTCAGGGAAACAATTTCGCACTCAAATGTTTAAATACGTATGTGCCAACCTAACAAATATAAGAAAGTTGTTAGCAAATGTGATGTTTTGACAAAAGTGAATCTTATTTTATTATTATTTTAGATGATTTCAGGTTATTCCAAAATTAATAAACAAATTGAAAAACCCTACAGCCTGTATTTATTTCATTATACTTTTTTTTAGTAAATACAAGTAATGATGCTTTATCAACGAATAAAATTGAGAGAGCCAGTACAAAGATCTGAAATTTTGTTCTAAAAAATATCCCCGATATTTGTCAGAAATCTCCTCTCACATTTTTATTTTCCGAGACAGTGAAATATGACAAACAATTTTTCAGAAATAATAAAAATCATTCATTAATACACAAACTCTCCCACTGCGATGGCAAACAACGCCACTGTTAGAAATATAGACAGAGAAATGGCCTAAGCGTACACTGGCTGGCTGTCAAGTGAATATTGTTTCTAGGTGTGAGAGAGACAAGGCGATCGTGTGGCCTATTTATGTCTTTTTCTTGAATTCTGATTGGTCCAAGTTACGTCACTACGTGCTGTTAAAGCGAGTCAGGTACAGTCCTCACAAAACTTGCCTCGGAAAGCCTGGCTTTAATTTATTATTTATTTATTTTCATAACAATTGCTTACTACTAACAGTCTTCACCAAAGCGTAAAGTAAGCCAAAAACATAAAATTTATCTTATAAACTAAAAAAATAATACATTATTTAATCATCGAGCCTTGAGTCCAAGTAAATACATCAACCTCCGGTTCCTGAGCAATTAGGTTCATCAAACTAATCGCTTGGGCCGTTGGTGCATTTCGAGCTGTAAGGGTACGTGACGGTGGAGCCGCGAACAGGCACCGCGAGGCACAAGCGCGCGACACCCGCTGCCGGTCCGGAGCAAACAGTGCACAGCGAGCTAGCGTGGTTGAACATCTTTGCCGTAACGGGTAGCCAGAAGCCAGAAAATCTTACACCAGTACGCACAAAACGTTTTGGGAATTCTTTTATTGTGCATACAGTTAAAGACTGGAATTCCTTGCTGGAGCCTGTATTTCCTGCTAGCTAGCTTTTTAAGTAAAAAAGGAATAGGTTACTTCTTGGCTAGTTCTCCATCATCCCTTTAGGCGTAATTGGACTAAACGCAAATTGGAACAGTCGCGAAACGGAACAATCGCGAATTGGACCAATCACGAATTAGACCAACCGCGAATCGGACTAAACGTGAATTGGACTTTACGCGAAATGGACCAACTGCGAATTGAATTAACTGCGAATGGGAACAATCGCGAATTGGACCAATCGCGAATTAGACCAACCGCGAATTGGACTAAACGTGAATTGGACTTTACGCGAAATGGACCAACTGCGAATTGAATTAACTGCGAATGGGAACAATCGCGAATTGGACCAATCGCGAATTAGACCAACCGCGAATCGGACTAAACGTGAATTGGACTTTACGCGAATTGGAGCAATTGCGAATTGAATTAACTGCGAATTGGACAATCGCGAATTAGGTAAATTGGACCAATCGCGCCTAAAGGCCATCACATCAACACAATATCATCGCCTACCATCAGGTGAGTGAAATAGTAGTCGTACGCGAGCCTCGTTAAATAATAAAATAAACATTTTGTAATGGTAATGCTCCATCTAGTTCTGTATGTCTATGGTCACAAACTAGTTTATCCAAACAAGGGACGTTAGATGTCCGTCATCAATCAAACAATGATTTATTTCTACAGTTAACCTCAAATCATGCCAGATTTTATAACAATATGTCTTAAATTACTTTACAAATTATGGTTTTATTCTGATTCCCGTTTGGGAATGTAAATTAGGTTGGGAGATGATTTTGGTCAGAATCTTGGTCTATTTTTATTCCAATATTTTGAAAACAAAAATGGCCTGGTTAAACTTTTTTATTTGATACTAATGTACGTTTTATATTTTAAATACTAATCTAACTACATACACGCTGTCTCAACCAACATCAGAAGATACCAAAAAGTTATGTCGATTAATAACTGTTCTTCATCAGTGACTTCCATCGTTATCACAGTGTTGTCTAATATATAAAATATTGTTTTGATAACAGGTAAAGGCTACGATGGGGCTGGCATATCTGTATAGACAAAAGCCCCAAAAAATATAAAGAGGAAAAAAAACACCTAAAATAAATAAATTGGTTGTCTGTAAAGTCAGTTTACGAACGATAATTTTACGTGATAACGTCATAAGAAAACAATTGAATTCTTAACAAACAAGCCGAACGCTTAGGCCGATCGTGCCTCTCTATCGCTTGTTCCGCGCTCTCGCTCTCGGAACGTGACACGTTTTCGTGCGTGCAGTAGGCGTTCATCGGTTTATAAGACGTTATCACGTCAAAACTCCTTACTAAAATATGGCGTCTAAAAATTCGTCCTCGTCGCTGTCGACTGAAAATGATAAACGAAAAAAAAAACAAAAAAAAGATAAAAGATAGACAACCACAAAATAATATCGATTGGTTTACTTATCTTCACCATTTAGGTGTCAACATTATTGATGTTCCTAGATTAAAACTTACCTGAAAATAAAAGAAACGCGTAATTAGTATGATTTTATCAACGTGACATATGTAACACAAGCAAAATAAGGTCTAAGCCGCACTACGGCTAAACAAATAATAAATTATCTCTGGAGAATATGCTCCCGGGATAGAAAGTATCCTATGTTAATACATAGGATTCTTTGTCGTCTAGGCTGCACTACGGCTAAACCACCGCGGTTTTTAATCGTGTGGTTTTGTGTAAAGTAAAGAAACTAATAAAAAACCGGCCAAGTGCGAGTCGGACTCGCACACGAGGGTTTCCGTACCACAAACCTTAATTTTTATTATTTTTTGTTATAGCGGCAATAGAAATACACAATCTGTGAAAATTTTAACTGTCTACCTATTACGGTTCTTAATATATCGCCCTCTGATAGACGGACGGACGGACAGACAGCGGAGGCTTAGTAATAGGGTTCCGTTGGTTACCTGCGGTTTTGTCGAAAAATCCAACTGCAAGAAAATACTAAAAAGATCAAAACAAATCAATCTTCAAACAGATTCATGCAGTTGGAGGCATTTATATAGTTAAATCACAGATTTGATGCTCCCAACTGCTTAAAATATGTATTTTTTTAGGTTTTGTGGTCTTGTTTTTTTTTTGATAAACGTCGATTTTTTTTGCTATTGTTTCTTGATTTCGTATAAGATACAGAACGTATTCTGAAATATGTCACCCTGTATACTGTAACATATTCACAAGGAACGGCCCAGTCCAATACCAATTCAGCCGACACAAAGAAACCCATCAGCGTATTCAATTCTAATCCCAAATCCCCAAATCTGTTCAAAATCTGATTCCCAAATGGAATATTATAATAGAACTACCCTCAAACCGTTGACCTTCAACGACCCTTCCGCCATATAAATCAATATTGAACCAACCCTAACTAATCCGAGTCAAACTATTAACTTTAGGGTAATAAATTTTAATAAAATTCATTATTAGAATATTCCTTTTATAGATGTTTAATCTGTTAGGAAGTGTAGGGCTGCCTCACTGATTAAGGGACATTATATTTTTTTCTGTTCCGAGATATTTATTAATATATATACTTCTATAAACAATATTATATAAAATACTTCCGTTACTGAGTGATTGAGTGACTGACAGACAACGCACAGCCGAAACTGCTGATTGTAGAAAGCTGAAATTAGGCATGTAGGTTCCTTGGGGAGTATAGGGAAGCACTCAGAGAGGATTTCCCGAAATTCCTACGGGAACGGTAAAAAACGGGATATGCGTGTACGAAGTCTCGGACCAAAGCTAGTAATATTTTAAAACTGAAGAGTTTTTTTCGTTAGTTGATCGTGCTAATCTCAGGAACTACTGGTTCGAATTGAAAAGTTTTTTTTTTGTAATGGGTTTGCTCTTGACTCTAGTCTAGGTCAGAGATGACCGAGACAAAGTCTACGATGGAGCGAGCTTACCCAGAAGGAGCCTGTTCACTCTAACTTTGAAGAGATTAGGGTTGTAAGTGTTTGGAAACACAGACGCAGGCAGAGAGTTCCACTCCTTTGCTGTACGCATTATAAAAGACGTTTGGAAGCGCTTAGTGCGAATTGGTGGAATAGCAACAAGGTAGGGATGGTAAGATGCAGTGCGTCTGGATGTCCGATGGTAGAAGGGGGCCAGTGGGATGAGGTCGTGGAGTTCTTGGGCACACTCACCGAAGTACAATCTGTAGAAGACCGACAAGCAGGCAACCTTACGGCGATGAGCCAAGCTATGTAGCTTGGCATCCACCAGTTTTACGTCACCGATGAGCCTCTTAGCTCTGCGTTCCACCGAGTCAAGCGCGGCAAGCTGATACTTAGCTGAGCCATCCCAAAGGTGGCCCATTTATCGAGGAAGGCTATCCTAATATGTAAAACTCTTCCGTTACTGACTGATTGAGTGACTGAGTGACTGACAGACAACGCACAACTGTAATGTAGCTTCCCTACAATCCGTAGGGGAGCGCTAAGAGAGGATTTCCCGAAATTCGTACGGGAACGGTAAAAAACGGGATATAAGCGTACGAAGTCGTGGCTATATAACATCACGCTACGCAGGCTATATAACATCACGCTACGCAGGCTATATAACATCACGCTACGCAGGCTATATAACATCACGCTACGCAGGCTATATAACATCACGCTACGCAGGCTATATAACATCTCGCTACGCAGGCTATATAACATCACGCTACGCAGGCTATATAACATCACGCTACGCAGGCTATATAACATCACGCTACGCAGGCTATATAACATCACGCTACGCAGGCTATATAACATCACGCTACGCAGGCTATATAACATCACGCTACGCAGGCTATATAACATCACGCTACGCAGGCTATAATATAACATCTAACTACGCAGGCTATATAACATCACGCTACGCAGGCTATATAACATCACGCTACGCAGGCTATATAACATCACGCTACGCAGGCTATATAACATCACGCTACGCAGGCTATATAACATCACGCTACGCAGGCTATATAACATCACGCTACGCAGGCTATATAACATCACGCTACGCAGGCTATATAACATCACGCTACGCAGGCTATATAACATCTCGCTACGCAGGCTATATAACATCACGCTACGCAGGCTATATAACATCACGCTGCGAACAATGGGGGTGGAGTATTAATGAAAAATGTGACGCAGACAAAGTTGCGCGGGTCAGCTAATTACATTATAATATTACTAAAAGTTTGTGAAGAATTCCGTCCCATGGCCTAACTTAGGTACAGCAATTGCTCGTGATAATAAGCCGTAGTGCAGTTTTCGATCAGTGAAAAAATGTTCGTTATGGAATCGGTATTTCTTGAGGCTTACAACAAATTAGTTCATTCTAACCAATATTATTATATGTTTTTTCTTTGTTTGTTACACGCATAAATCACTGAACCGACTGTAATACATATTGACGCAGAGATAGATGGGACCCTGGATACGGTTTAAAATATATAATGCTTTTTATATATTTTATGATAAAATCTATATAAACGCGAGCGAATCCGCGGGAAAGCAAGTCTCTTTTTAAGGGTTCCGTACCCGAAGAGTAAGCAACGGAACCCTATTACTAAGCCTCCGCTGTCCGTGCGTCCAAAAAAACAACAAAAAATAAGTTTTATGGTACGGAAACCTTCGCGAGTCCGACTCGCACTTGGCCGGTTTTTTTTAATGTTTGTTACTCAATCAGATAAAAGGATTTAGCTAAACTTTAAATACCATAGCCGGGATTGATTTATGACTTTTTTCCCCGCTCCATGCAAATATCCCCTAGTATTCGACACGAGTGAGATATTTCATACAAAGCCTTTCAGCCAATCGGCTCAGGTAGGCTGAAAAGCCAAAAACCAAAAGACTACAATCCTTTGAAACGTATTCATATTTCCTAGAATTTTTACTCGCCCTGTAAAATTTTTTCAGTCATCTTTGCCTTTCACAGTCCGCTATTGATCACAAACCACTTCCAATTTTTTATTTTTACAATACGGAGTGTCTGCTTTTCAAATCTAGACCCAGTCTATGGGCACAGCCGCAGTAACCATATACTGAGGATTTTCCAACATTTTTTTTTAATTTTTATTTGTGATGGGTTTGCTCTTGACTCTAGTCTAGGTCAGAGATGACAGAGACAAAGTCTACGATGGAGCGAGCTTACCCAGAAGGAGCCTGTTCACTCTAACTTTGAAGAGATTAGGATTATAAGCGTTTGGAAACATAGACGCAGGCAGAGAGTTCCACTCCTTAGCTGTGCGTATTATAAAAGACGTTTGGAAACGCTTAGACATTTCTACGGGAACGGGAAAAACGGGTTATGCTTGTACGAAATCACGGTCAAAAGCTAGTGAATTTATAGACCGCCAATCGCATCACTTGATATCCATTGAATTTGTGAAGTTTCGATAATATCTACCCCGAAACCGAGACTAAGTCAGTCATTTGGTCAAATTGGCCCACAGATTAAACAAGGCAACTCAGTGGCGTAAAGCCTGATGATCATCATTCCCACTACCACAGAGAGACCCCGAAATAGCGTACTGGACTGAATCGACCAGATCTGCATGCATTTGCAATGATAGTCGCACTTAATACAAATGGTGTCAAATGTTATATCGTTCGCACAGCACTTTAGCACTATGATAACTCTTCAATAAGGATGGGTACGTAATTTCGGATCTGGATACGAATACGGATATAGAAATAACAATTTACCGGTTTCGGTTCTCACAAGATTGACCGATGAGGCGATGCCCTGGTGAGGGTCGCAGGTAGCCGATGGATGCGAGACCCACAGGGCCGGTTGTGGTGGCGACACTTAGGAGAGGCCTATGTCCATCAGTGGACGCTTTACGGCTGATATGATGATGATGATGATGAGTTTACCATGGTTAAGGATATAAAATTATTTCGGAATATCCCTTAGTTTCGGTAACGGATTTTAGATTTTTAATTAAAAAACAAACATGCAAGTTACATGCGCGGATAGTGTGTCGGCTCGGCCAGGCAGAAAAACCTATCATAACATGACTCATTAAGTCTCCGCCCCTATCCGATATCATCCGAAACGTTTACATCGGATTCGGTTACGATTAGAGATAGAATTTTATTTCGGATATCCGATAATTTCGGTTACAGTCACAGCGCTCCTCAACATCCCTACTCTTCAATTTAATGTGAATACTAGTTTGTTCGAATAACATGTTAGTCCGGAATCGGGAGTTTGCGATTCTCGATAAGCAGTTTCGAACTGGATATTATTATAGTTGAAATTATTGGGACCCGCATATGAGGATATCTGAATGTTCAAGTTTCGGTAATGGATTGTGGCGTACGTGGTGTTGTGGCGTAAATTGGAAAGGAGGTATGCAGATACGTACCTACGTATCTGCCTACCTCCTTCATGAGAGTTGTTTACCTATTTCATGAGAGTTGAGGAAAGAGTTGATTTAGGCACTATTAGATAGTGATGGTAAATAAAGGATGTAAAGACGAGGTAACTGCCTAAGAGTATGAAGCAAAAGGTGTTTGTGGGCCCGAAATTAGTAGATAATAATGAGGGCATGAAAATGATGATAATGAAATTGATAAGAACAATTGGTGGACTGAAATGGAAATGACGGATATGATTTGATTCGTTTCGCAAGCGCATCTTTTTTTCGCATAAGGATGTTACAAATATGGTGCGAAAAATTGGTGCGTACGGGGAATAAACATTTTTTTTAATATTGGTAGTCTCGTTATGACCACAATCAAACCTGGGGGGCTAGTACAAGAGTGAATAGGTTACTTGCAGGAAAGCGAGCTCCATCGTCGACCACGTCATCGTTTTGTATCAGGGGGGGCTACTCTCTAAGCCCGAAGTCCGTAGTTTCGGGCGTATTCTACTCCGTATCACCTAACCACTAAGAATTAATGACAACACGATTTGACAGTGACTGTCAAATTGTGTTGTCATTTTAAGTTCGGGTTCGGGACTAGTCGTAAGTCCGTAGGTGGTACAGAGTAGAATACGGCCGAAACTACGGACTTCGGGCTTAGAGAGTAGCCCCCCTGATACAAAACGATGACGTGGTCGACGATGGAGCACGCTTCCCTGCAAGTAACTTATTCACTCTAGTACTTGTAAAAAAACCTAAGTTGTAGCTATCAGGAAACACAGATTCCAGCTGGACATTCCACTCCTTACCTGTATAACTCTAAGGCTGCGTTTGCACCTCTCTATGTGCGAGGAATTTCGTGCGCTGAGCGAGGCTAGGTAAAGGAAGCGATTCTATTAGTTCTTAACAGACACATCCCTCGCTACACATCCTCGCTCATCTCTGGTGTAAACGCAGCCTTAACTACCCACCTCGCTTATCCCATTACATATTTTTCAACATCATCATCATATCAGCCGAAAGACGTCCACTGCTGGACATAGGCCTCCCCCAAAAGGGGGGCTATAATCGCCATGCTTGGTAGGCGGGTTGGCGATCGCAGTGTATGGTGTTGATTTTTACAAAGAACGCTGCTGCCCATTCTCTGACGAGTCCCTTAGTCGCCTCTTACGACACCCACGAGAAGTAATGGGATGGGATTATTCTTTTACGGCACCGGCCGACACCATACGGCACATATTTTTTGACACGCTTTTAATTCCAGTAATTTTACTACGGCACTTATAGTGTTATAAGAACATCCTGAAACACTAGTATAACAGAGTAGGCACTCAATTACCCATGTTAGCTGCATGCTTAATGAGAAGGGGAAGCGGGGATACGGGCGGAATAGTTCCGTTGTTTTGAGGTTCAGCGCCTTTGTTCGCGATGACTTAATGCAAAGGATGGGTGTGCATACGCTGGCATAAATTGGGTACCCTTCAAGAATAAGTAGCTTGGAAAAGAGGGGATGCTAGTTTATTAATTAATTCTTCTTTTCGTCCTACCAGTATGTGGCTACTTGGACCGCTCTATTGTTAACCACGTTCAGTTCCTGAAAGGTGCAAGTGGTTGTGCATAAAGCGCAGGAAAGTAGGTGGAACATACATATCCTGTGATTGCATAACCTTCACGGTTAAGAGCTTTGGGAAAGAAGGTGCTGACTTGCGTTTGAGATGTTAAATGGAAAAAGTGAGTATTAAATCCAATGACGTATACCCCGAAATCGCGAAAAAAAATTTGCTGTTCAGTACATTTTGTCGAGTAATGCGTACCTACCTACATAAATGTATGGGGGAGTCGATATTTTTTTTTGCGATTTCGGTGTTGGTCCCTTAGTAAAAGTTGCTCATAATGGTGAGTACAAGGACCCCTTAAGAGGTATTAGGTTTATTCTGTTACAAGTTGTATTTAGACGTGTCATACACCAATATCATAGCTCTACAGACAACGCATGCGCTATTGGTACTGTGATCAGTAGCAAGTCGGTTTTCTATCGGCTGCATTTTGGGGAGTGTGCGACGGAATTACACGATTTAATTCCGCCAAGCCCGTTCCATCATCGGACCACAAGATGAACGGCGATGCGCCACCGGTACATTGTGGACACCCACACGCACAAAACGATTTGGGAACACATTCATAGTGCGTACAGCTAAGGAGTGGAATTCTCTGCCAGAGTCCGTGTTTCCAGGTAGCTACAACCTGGGAGTCTTTAAGACAAGAGTGAATAGGTTGCTTCTAGGCAAGCGTGCTCCATCTTCGTTTACCATCAGGTGATATAGTGGTCAAACGTATGCCTATCTACAGTAAAAAATTAGGGTCATACCAATATGCTATTCTTTTTTTTTTTCGCCATTATAGACTATGGACAACTCATCTATAGTTTATTTATCAAAGGTTGAAACAGCATAAAACTAAGCAAATTCTTAGGGTCACAAACTTTCATCATGCTTCAATCGTTCTATTGTAACTTTCACTCGTAAAAACTTTAGCAAAGGGTATTTCTTCATATCATTTCAATTACTTTGTCTAAAGTTAGTAGCTAGACAATAAAAATAAAACGGCGCCATTTTGAATTTTATAACACAGACATAATTGCTCAAAACATAAATGACTGAAGTTATGTCCAAACACAAACATTTTGACAGAAGGTCTAGAAAACCAATCAATTAGCTGCACGGATGGTGCACATCATTTTTAGAGCCCTCAAAAGGAAAAACGGAACCCTTATAAGATTACTCTGGTATCCGTCCGTCTATCCGTCCTTTATCTCGAGAACGCGGAAGGAGAATACTCAAGTCTACGGTCCCTTGAAGCTGTGAATCAAAGTTCTAAGTTAACGTAAAAAAAGATACGGCCGTTTATGCCGCATAAAACGTATGTTATTTTCGACACTCTCAAGGGATGAACTATGAAATTTGGCAATTAATACCAGCTTATACTACAAGTATAGGACAAAGTCTGAAAACTATACATTTGTAATTAAATCATAAAAAAATAAAGTTTAAATTGAAAGTAATATGTACCTACTACGGAACCCTCGGTGGGTGAGTTCGACTCGCACTTGGCTTGTTTTTTTTTACTATTGATAGGCACGTTTGACCACTATCTCACCTGATGGTAAGCGATGATGTGGTCGAAGATGGAGCACGCTTGCCTAGAAGTAACCTATTCAGTGGACTCCCAAGTTGTAGCTGTACCATACAACAGTACGTTGCAATATTATGCACTGCTCAAAGAAAATAACGAATATTCTTTATTCTTTCTTTGCAGTGTCACGCGTTTTTAGACGACCCTAACATTGCTAGTGTCTTATGTGGGCATAACATCTAGACAGATTTGTTGGCGTAGTTTAAATCGTGTAATTTGTTTCAAAAGCTTTATTTTGTACTAGCTTTTACCCGTTCCCGTTGGAATTTTGGGAAATCTTTTCTTAGTGTTCCCCTACACTCCCCAAGGGACCTACATGCCAAATTTCAGCTTTCTACGACACGTAGTTTTGGCTGTGCGTTGTCTGACAGTCACTTACTCAGAAACGAAAGAAGTTTCTATATGAAGGAGAATGATATGAATATAAGAACGATGCTATTTAGGTACTAATTAAATACTTTATTGAGTGATGTACACTTTCTTATACACATATTATTAACACTGAAACATGGACACAGTGTAAAACTCGGTTTTGTATTTTTAAAAGACAACATTGGAGGTTACTTTCTGTCCCTCTCCATAGTCTCCTCAGTAGTTTCTAACATTTTATAAGTAGGTATGCAGTGACTATATGGTTACTTATAAAACTTCAGAAGCTATGTGAAATCAATCAATATATATATAAAACTAATTGACCCTCGCACCTTTGTCTGCTCCGCTTCTATTGGTCTTAGCATGAAGATATATAGCCTATAGCCTTCCTCGATAAATGGGCTATTTAACACTGAAAGAATTTTTCAAATCGGACCCGTAGTTCCTGAGATTAGGGCGTTCAAGCAAACAAACAAAGAAACAAACTCTTCAGCTATATTTTATTATTATAGCTATAGATTTGTATAGATATATCCTTCCGTTACTGAGTGATTGAGTGACAAACAGACAGATAACGCGCAGCCGAAACTACTGGTCGTAGAAAGCTGAAATTTGGCATGTAGGTTCTTTGGGGAGTGTAGGGGAGCACTAAGAGGATTTCCCGAAATTCCTTAGATACCGGGAAAAAACGGGATATGCGCGTACGAAATCGCGGGCATAACCTAAAGTCATCAAAATCTAAAAAGTCCGATTTAACAGCTTAGTAGAGAGGGATAAAAGATTGCTTTACCACTAAGTGCGAAAGAGACTTTACTTGCAATGTTGTATCCTGCTGTCAACTTCTTAGATTTTGATGACTTTAGTAAACATTTTTTTTGTCTTCCATAGTTCATTTTCTCTCTTTCAACTGTGCTGTGAGCCTTCTGTACTCCTCACACTATGTTCCCAAGTAAACATAACCATATGAAGTTTTACTATTATTGTTCTTGCTATAATTTTAATAAAATTTTATATTCGAGGCGCCTGTAGGTTGTTCGGCAAGATGGCGTCCCTGATTCTATACGGCGCACAGTATTGTTCAAACATTTTTATAGTATCGGTGAATTGTTGGATTTTTGCTGATTTTATTGCTTGTTTGTTCGTGATTTGTATTGTTTATGTCATCTTTAGATTTGTCACGTTTCGTAAGCTTGTGTTTTATTTTTATACATAGAGTTAATGGCATTTCCTATATGGAACCTTTTTAGATGTGGGACAGCTGATGGCACGGGATGTTTAAGGCAAGTTACCCGCTGCTACTGGGACCACAACCTTCGTCGTAGAGACTTGAACAAAAGTTTGAATCTTCAAGTTTTACATGCTACGTGATATCGTCGCTCGGATATTTAGTTTAATGCTTACTGGGACATTTATATTTTATATTATTATACGTAGATAGGTACGTAGTTTTGGCTTAGCAAGAGTTTCTTATCATATATTTCCGTTTCCTTAAGATTTATGGAAAGCACGTTGTGCTGTCATTTCTAGATCTTCGACAGTAGTAACAGATAGTCAGAAGCTAGACAATCTGACACTTATCTTGCCAAAGGTATAGTTGATGGGTTTTTTACTTTTAGGGTTCCGTAACCGAAGGGTAAACAACGGAACCCTATTACGCTGCCCATCCATCCGTCCGTCCGTCCATCTGTCTGTCAGCGAGCTGTATCTCAAGAACCGTAATAGGTAGACAATTAAAATTTTCACAAATTGTGTATTTCTATTGCCGCTATTACAACAAAAATAAAAATTAAGGTTTATGGTACGGAACCCTTCGTGTGCGAGACCGACTCGCACTTGGCCGGTTTTTTTATTTAGAATCGGCTTGCTATTGACCTGTATCACGCCTGATAGAAAGCTATGGTTGAGATCTATAATGGAGCGAGTGTGCCCAGAAGACGCCTGTTCTCTCTTGCTTTGAAGGCGGACGGGTTATATGTAGAAAGCAGATAGGCTGTCGTAAGTTTAGACTGGAAGCCGACGCCAACATAGTTGGGAGAAGGGTAAAAAAATGTACTTAGGGTTTCAAAGTTGCTAGTAAGGCTGGCTAATCGTATGCCTAAATACGATTAGCCAGCCTTACTAGCAACTTTGAAACCCTAAGTACCTTTTTTTTAAGGATTGGAAATCATCAAATGACTCCTCTCCCTTTGGGTGAAGCAGAAGGGAGTGTCAGACTCTTACTGACTAAAACCCATCCGTGTTCCTCCCAACGCCCTTTGCGTTCCAGGGCCTCGCTGAGTCCTTTGAACAAATTTGTCTTGAATTGAATTTGTCTTCTATGCTGACAGCTCTTTGAGGCGCGCGTGGAACACAGCGCGCCGTCGACCCGGGCCTGGTTCTGATCGACGGAAAAGTCTAGGTACCTAGTATCTACTCGAAAGGCACGCATCATGCAGGTTTATTATTGCCGCTATAATATACAACTCGTCTTGCCGGGAGCAGTACTGTGCCTCCATACTTACGTAATAAGTCTGTTAAAAGATTTTTCGTTGGATTCAGACCGTTCAGCCGAATGCACTCAAATATTTTTTCCCCTCTCATTTTTTTTTTCATCTGAGCACGTCAGACTGCTCTCACCACTACCGCTCTTAACATTTCTATTTACCCCACATAAAAATAAAGGGCGTGAACATAACGAAATTAATTTAACTCAGGCCCCCAATGTCGGCAAAAACAAAAGAACCGCGTTGACGGTTAATTTTCGTTGAACTTCCTACTGGGCCGGATATATTGTGCTGCCATGCCTGGATTAAATTAGCTCGGATAAGAAGAATTGTACGTCAAAGGGCGTTGTACCGTTTTGTTCTCTGCTTCTGGGAAATAAAGGAAAACCTCTGAGACTGTTCGTAGAAATAATATTATTTGTTCTAGGTTGTGGAACAGGGGAGCTCGTAGCTAAATAATAACAGCCGCACGGGTCGATCTTCAAGGTTAAACAACGCTTGCCAAGGTTGGTCTGTGGATGGGTAACCATCTTCACATACCGAGTTTTCTCCGTGCCTCGGAAAGCACGTTAAGCCGTTGGTCCCGGCTGTTATTAGTAGATCTTTGGCAGTCATTACGGTTTGTCAGAAGCCAGTAAATCTGACTCCAGTCCTGCCCAGAGGTACCTTGTTACCCAGTTCTGGTAGGCATCCGCTCCACGTAAAATACTGTTATTCAGCTGAATCCGGTTTGACTGGAAGCAGACCCCAATATAGTTGGGAAAAGACTAGGCAGATGATGATGACGTTGTGGAATAGGACTTCTTCTTCGTTCCCTCACTGTTAATGATCACGACCACATACGACGCGACTCCAAGCCATGCGGTCTTCTGCTGTGTGGACCGCTCTGTACATCCTGCTTCCAACGGCCTTCTTTATGGCGTCTGACCATCTTGCCGGTGTTCTAACTTGAGCGCATTTTCCTTCGACCTGGCGCATTATAATGAGGAGGAGGAACAGGACTAGTAAAATAAATAATAATTATGATGTAGACGGTAAAGATGTTTGTTTATATTTGAAAAAGGTAATGTCGAGAAGCGATACTAATTCAATTACTGAAACACCTTCAAGAAGTGTCATAGACTACTTTTTATCTCGAAAAGTTTGTGGTAAACCAAAACAAACTAGTTTAGCATAATATAGAAGAAGATACTTTTACCAAAAAAGCTTGTTAATGATTTTCTATTACTAGTGCTATTAACTGTTAGTTAGGAATCAGAATCAGAACTTTATTTGCTTAAAATGAAGGTACAATATAAGATAACTTACACAAATACTTAAAATCAGCTACATTTTATCTTACGGCATGCAAATCATTAGGTTACACATATTTACAGTAATATTTATGTAGACATATACACAATAGATTATCAGATATAATATCTACTCTTGTTATGCACACCGTATAAGTAAAATCAGACACACAGTTCCATTTATAGTCATAGAAAACATTTAAACATATGTGCAACTTCTTAATTGGCTTATCTACCAAAACATCCCCCACGAAAATCACAAAACAAAAATAACATCTAAACCAAGTACTACACGGTATTCCTTGATTAACTGAACCTTACAATTTAATTAAGACTCTCAACTTAAAAAGAATAAACCAACCTTTATTCAAGAACACGGAACAATCTAATTTAATCCTACATTGCAATAAATTGTACAATTTTACAATTCGTATCCATCTTTGTACGTTCCGGGAGAAAATTGTTTGACGTCATTTCGTTTAATTACAAGACGGATTTGACTGCAACGGAAGATTAAAAAGAAAATAAGAATATTTTTTTGAAAATTAAAAAATGGAAAAAGCTAAAGTGTTTGTTTGTTTTTTTTTAATATTAACAGGCATACGTTTGACCACTGTATCACCTGATGGTAAGCAATGATGCGGTCAAAGATGGAGCAAGTTTGCCTAGAAGTTGGTCGGTTTGTTTGTTTGGTTAAACGCGCTAATCTCAGGAACTACTAGTTAGAATTTAAATTTTTTTAGTGTTGGGTAGCCCATTTATCGAGGAATCCTTAACCTTATCCTTATTTAGCCTTATAAAGCCTTTATTACAAAAAAATATTAGGGATCCTTAAGAAAATTGCAGCGCGAACGAAGTCGAGGGCGAAGTGCTAGTCTATACTAATATTATAAAGAAGAAAGATTTGTTTGTTTGTTTGTTTGAATTGAATAGGCTCCGAAACTACTGGACCGATTTGAAAAATTCTTTTAGCATTGGATAGCTACATTATCAGGGAGTAACATAGGCTATATATTATCCCCGTATTCCCACGGGAACAGGAACTACGCGGGTGAAACCGCGTGACGTCCACTAGTAGTATATAATGCGAGAGATTTGTGTCCATCGGAACAAAGTCCAATACAAAGAGGTACTTTGAGAGGAATTTGAAATTTTTGTTTTCATGGCTTTCTGAATTGAAATATGGGTATATATTATTTATTGCAACTCGCGGGAGTCCCTACGTAGTACGTAATCAATAAAACATGGGCTTCCTGAATTGAGTCATTAACCGAGCAATTTAGACCCCAAGATGCTACTAAGGATTTCTTTAAAGGAAAACCTAATAAAAAAACTATGCTTGAAGATCGAACGATTAGTATTTAGATTTACCAGCTTTTGCCCGCGACTTCCCGTTCCCGTGGGAATTTCGGGAAATCCTCCGTTAGTTCTCCCCTACACTCCCCATGGAACCGACATGTCAAATTTCAGCTTTCGACAACCAGTAGCTTCGGCTGTGCGTTGTCTGTCAGTCACTCAATCAGTCAGTAACGGAAGAATTTTAAAAATATGGATTACTATGAAAATCAAGACCGTTTGTCTATCTTCATAATTCCAGCCTCAAGGTGCTTCATCAGCTCAATTTGAGAGTTTGGCAGTAATCAAGGCCCATTCATCGATTCCCTGTTTAATGAACTTCGATACGAATCAAACTCGAGAATAAGGCTGCCTGTTCATACGAGCAGAGCGAAATGGTGAGCGGAAAAATGAGCGGGAGAGTATTGGAAACTCATAGCCAAGTAATATATCAGAAGCAAAGTACATCTACCATGAGTTTTATCAATCTGTACTCGCTAGCGACTGTAGTTAAAAAATGTATGAAAACTAATAAAAAACAAGTGTATTATTTTTTTTTTTTTTTGGTAACAGAAGTTTTACTTGCAACTTGCTTGCTTGTTAGTTAACAACATACACAAATAAAAATAATTAGAAACTTGTTTTTTAAAAGTTTTCATACATTTTTTAACTACAGTCGCTAGCGAGTATAGATTCATAAAACTCATGGTAGACGTACATGTCTACTAAGGTTGGTCTGTAGATAGATGACCATCCCTTACATAATATCGAACCGTGCCTCAGAAAAGCACGTTAAGCCGTTGGCTGTCATTTGTAGATCTTTGATGACTGTCATTATGAATTGAGTGACTGAGTGACTGACAGAAAACGCACATAGTCGTAAAAAGCTGAAATTTGGCATGAAGCTATAAATTCCGTAGGGGAGCACTAATAGAGAATTTCCCGAAATTCTTACGGGAATGGAAAAAAAACGGGATACGCGCGTACGAAGTTGCGGGCAAAAGCTAGTTATTTCATAAAAAGTTGAAAATATTTATAAAAGACACCGTTAAAAGTGGATCCGTAAACTTAGTGCTCCTGCATTAAATAAATCTGACACTAATTTGTCTGCATAGGATATTATCAAGTAATTAATTATAATTGAGAGGTCAGATAAATTCTATTAATTTACCATAGTTAGTTAAACTGTTAACTGATCTGTAAGCCATTACGTTCGCTTGTTCGAGTTAGAAGCCGACACCAGTTTGCGTATTGCATAAATTATTCGATATTGTTTGGTTAGAGTACCTATTTCCTGGTTGTTTATGCAGATGAATACTGGTATTTAGAAGCATCCAGCTGTTATATTGGAAGCCAAAACCAACTTAGAAGAGAAGGGATAAAGCTAAATAGATGACAAAAACCGGCCAAGTGCGAGTCGGGCTCTTACACGAAGGGTTCCGTACCCTAAACTGAAAAACACACGTTCTCTGTAAAAATCAACATCATACACTGCGATGGCCAACCCGCCTGCCAAGCCTTTTGGAAGGCCTATGTCGAGCAGTGGACGTCTTTCGATTCATAATATGATGATGGTGATGGCAGTCGTTACGGATAGTCAGAAGCCAGGAAATCTGACACCAGTCTTGCCAAGACGTACCGTGTTACCCAGCTAAAGGATCGTGGAGGTCTGGTAGGCAGCCGCTCCACGTAAAACACTGGTATTCAGCTGAATACGGTTTGACTGGAAGCCGACCCCAATATAATTGGGAATAAGGCTAGGCAGATGAACTCAGAAAAAAAAGAAATCGGCTTCATATTTTATTAGCCAATAATCTCAACAAATTCTCAGAACATAGCCGGTATCATATCAGAAGAATCTCCTTACCAAAGATTAATCGCCGGCGATCCGGCTAAGAGATTTCCCTTGGGAGCCCGCGAGGGTTTGTTGCAAGTATTAATGAATGCTTGTACCATAATGAAGTGGTTGACAACTGGAGATATTACTTGTGGAAAAATAAATTGAGGTTTTGTTGTTGATTTTTAATTGTAAGTGGCAATGGGTTTGTTTAATCCTTTTATGGACTTGATTAACCAATATCAGGAATATCAATAGGTAGTGTCATTTTGGACACACTTGTATGTATGCTCGTTTTTAGGGTTCCGTACCCAAAAAGTAACCAACGGAACCCTATTACTAAGCCTCCGCTGTCCGTCTGTCCGTCCGTCCGTCCGTCCATACGTCTGTCTGTCAGCAGGCTGTATTTCAAGAACGCTAATAGGTAGACAGATAAAATTTTCAGAGTGTGTACTTACCCATTTCTATTGCCGCTATAACAACAAATAATAAATTAAATTAAATTAAATTCAAAATTAAACCCCTTTAATTTTTAATTTACTTTTGGGGGAGAGAGAAAACAGTCGAGAGCCAAACCTCGAATCGTAACTTTTTACATACAAAGTCTCGCCGCCAGCATTTCCTCTTAAGACAAGTTGACGACAATCATATCGTATCTAATAAAGCTTAGTACTCATATTAAGCTATATTTTGATCTAAATAATTGTACCTACAGTCTGTAGTGCACAGCCTGTAAAAACCTGCCCTCATGGGTTTTGATATGTTCAATTTACTCATGAAAAGCATTAACATTCAGTTTCATCATTAATGCAGAAACAAATTAAAAATCTCTAAATCTGCATCTTTACAAGTAGCCATGATTACAAATACACAAAAAAAACAACACCCCCCACCTCTACATATTACACGACACAAAAATAAACGAACGATAAAACACCTCAATCGGCTGCACATTGATCATTTTGCAAGGCCATAAATAAAACAAATGAACAGAGGCCCATTTAAAATTGTGACGTCATTCTGCCTTTATTTATCTGAATGCCCAGTGGGCTCCATTTGTCACCTTTATACCATATTTAGTTCAACATTGTGTTCCATAATTATTTTTTTTACCTTTACCTTAACGGGAGCAGTGAGTTATGCGCGTAGTGGGGCACTATTTGTAAACCTTGTTGTATTTATGTCTTTATATGGACTATTTAAAAGTATTAGTCTACTTATTTAAGTTCGATGTTTCAAAGATTTAAAATGAGTTAGTGATAATGTTCTTTTTAACGTAAATAGATTATAATCTTGAGACAGAGATTGAATAACAGTATCTATATAACTGTAACTTGTTTAGGGTATTGCCAGCCAAAATAAAAACGGAGCATTTTGGTGTAAATAAGGTAAACTTAATGTAATTAGAAATAGCCTTGCTGCTTGCCTTCGGGTATGTACTTAGGATAGTAAGCCTACAGAACCGAAAACAACCCGAAATATCTGTATTAAAAACTATAAGCCCGTTACACGTTATTAACGAGACGTATTCATCTACATCAATTGAGTGTCTACTTATATTGAACTACAAAGGTACATCATACCTGAAAAAAGCAGCCGTAAACAAAAGAACAGATAATAAGAACCACCCTTTTCAACAATCAATCAATCCCTTATAATTTTATCAACAAAACAACAACAATTAATCGGCAATATCAATCAGAGAGACTCGAATCAATCAACTCGAGTCAAATCAATCGGTTCTAGACAGACATGTGATCTATCTTGTACTAAATTAAATTTGTTTTACGAGTAAGACCAGACTTGGACCCATGGGACCAAACCTTGTTAGACTGTCTGAAGAGATTTCTGAAAATAATGAAAAAAAAAAAAATTATTTGGAATACAGATTGTATTGTGAATAATATTATGTTATTTTCTGGTATTCTTTTAAGTAGAGAAGATGGATAATGGTTAGTTAAATATTAATAAGTAAAAAGGAATACTTTTATAAAACTATAAATCGAGTTTACAAAGCGTGCCTGAATAGAACTTTAACAGCTGGAAGTCTGAGGGAGAAGCCATGTCCAGCAGTGAGATAAAACAGGCTGACAAATACCTGGCTGACGATGGAATTGAAAAACCAAAAAACCTTAGGAGATAACCATCGACTCGAAACGAAGGAGAAGAGTTGCCAGTCACCAAAGACAAGCTGGGAAACAAAGTCGCTTTCTCTGTCCCTATATCCCTATGTATGCTTAAATCTTTAAAACTACGCAACGAATTTTGATGCAGTTTTTTTTAATAGATAGAGTGATTGAAGAGGAAGGCTTATATGTATAATAACATCCATTAAATAGTGGCGAAATACTGTTATTTTTGAGGTTTCTAATGTGATGTCGTAAATAATTACATTTTATGACACAGACGAAGTTGCGCGGGTCAGCTAGTACTATATACACAATTAAATAAAAAAACTCTTAACTAACTAAAACTAAAAATAATCTCAATTATGGCGTCGATAAATTTGTCCGCATCGCTAGCCACTGGTAATGTGCCCAAAAGGCTGTTTTTTCTCTCCGTGGGTAGCATTGACACGTTTTATGGCAATGCTTATCCTTTGTCCGAGGTAAATAGTCAGTCCTTGGGTCACGCGAAGTGTCAACTAAGTAAGCATCTTGACAGATCTTTAAACAAGTTATAAGCACTCGGACCCTACGACCCGAGAGTTACAACCCGAGGTATATATTTATAACGAGGTTATTATATTTCTGCTGCTTGAGTTTCTCTGCAGCGGCAGCGTCAGCACAGCACGAAGAGCTAGAAAGATGGGATGGCGCAAGAGTATCGACGCAGGTAGCGTCCCACACTAATGGCCTACCCATCTTCCAAGGAAGTAACGACATGCCGTCCAGTCTCTTGCCATCGTCGCGTGCCAGGCTAGGCCGTATAAATGCGAAAGTTTGTGAGGACGGATGAATGGATTATTGTTACACTTTCACGTCAGAACAGCTGAACGGATCCGGATGAACTTCGGAACAGAGATAGATTATAGTCTAGAATAGCACATAGGCAATGTTTTATACCAGGTGTATGTTCCCTAGGGAACATGCGGGTTTTCTACCCCGTCAACCCTTTCTATTAATAAAAATTGATGTTGGAAAACATCGATTAGTGATCTATGTTGGAAAAGGTAAATAATAAACGATGATGTGATGAATATTAAAATATCTATATAACCCATACGCCATTTTACACTTGAAATACACGTGTCCAGTGTCCATTCAACCTTACAATTTTACTAGTTGACCCGCGCAACTTCGTCTGATCCACTCCTATTGGTCTTAGCGTGATGATATATAGCCTATAGCCTTCCTCAATAAATGGGCTATCTAACACTGGAAGAATTTTTCAAATCAGACCAGTAGTTTCTGAGATTAGCGCGTTCAAGCAAACAAACTCTTCAGCTTTATATATTAGTATAGATTAAAAAGGCCTTGAATCTTTAATCTATTAAACGGGACTAAAATAAACGTGTGCGGAACCAAATTCCCCAATAATCCACAACTAACCTCTCGGTAATCCAATTTATAATGTTCACAAAAACAGAACAGATGTAAGCCTTTACCCCATTGTAGTTTGTTTCAACATAATGCAAGAGTAGACAGAAGGTCCACTGTTTTTCTTAACACTGTCCCATTCTCAGATTAATACTGTATTTTATTTTTAGCTTTTTCCCGCGATTCGTACAGGCATATCCCGTTTTATCCCATTCTTGTAGGAATTTCGGGAAATCCGCCCTTAGTTCCTTTTACCCCCAAGGAACATACATGCCAGATTTCAGTTTTCTACGACCAGTTGTTTCAGCTTTGCGTTATCTGTCAGTAACTCAATCAGTCAGTAACGGAATAATTTTATATGTATTTATAATTTTGATGATATAGGAGTATGTTGATAAAGAAACAAACTTCGGTTGGTAATTATAAGTCCGTGTTAAATTCGTAAAACAGCACAAAAAACAGTTTCATGGGTTTATTTTTGCACAAAACCTTAATTCGTTTTCTAAAATAAAAGTAGCTTAAGGTACTTCTTATAACATGAGAGAGCTGCCACTGAAAATTGCTTCAAAATGAGTCCAGCCGTATTGGAGATAAGCCGAACTAGATAAATAGGCCGTTGGAGTAATTAAACAATAGTTCAGTGGCACGCACGGTTTTGGTCTTTGTGCTGTGTGTTTAAGGCTTTTTAAATACTCGCTATTTGTCGTCATATAAAAATGTTATAATCCTATTAAACAATAAAATCTCGAAATTAAAGTGCGACAGTAAAAACAAACCATAAATTGTTCAATGGTTTCATGCAACAGTTCTTACACATGCAATCAAGTGCATTTTGACGTAAAATATTACCTACTTCGTGATTTTTTTCTGAAAAAAAAAAGTAAGTACTTACTTGCGTCAAAAAACCCAATCGCGAAAATACCAAACAATTCACTTTGCAAGCAGTCTGATGCAGTCGGTGGGATTTGTAGCCATCGACAAATTTTAGTGAGTTACATTTTTAGTATGGTCTCCTCAAGCACTTTATTTTGTCACGAAAACACACGACTTAAATTAACCGCAGCCATCTTGTTTTTTTTTTTTCAAAACTAACGTAGCCTTTGTCATTTGTCACTTAACCCGAATTCAACTATGTAATTTTTTAATGGGACAAGCCCGCCACACATTCGCAACCACTGCAACTCCTAAAAGCCAGAATCAACAGTGGCGACCACCAGAAAAACGCGGAGCCAATGAAGACCGACAAGTCCCAGAGAAAGGATTCAACTGTCTTGTTATCCCGTGTTTTACTGTCTGTCGTATCTGTCTTATTATCTCATTTGTTAAAATCTATCCACTTGTTCAGGCTACAAGGCGTGCCAAAGAAATATACATACATACATACATATTTTCAATAATATAACCCATCTTCCGAGGTAGTCGGGTAAAAATGTAGCCCCTTCAACCGAAAATTGTGCGGATTAGATCTTCTATCAATACTTATACTGTGACAACCACAAAGGCATACCCACTGCGGGCGGTCCATAATGTGTACCTTACCTAATGTAAGGTTATCTTTTAAAAAAACCGTTGGGTCATAGAACAATAAGTTTTTTATACCTACCATAACCGTGTAGGTGTTGATTTATATACCAGGGTTTTTATGGCTCGGGGTTACAGCCTTTGTATGGTTCACGAATGCAATTCGGTAGAGAATTCATTGGAAATTTGTTTTTAATATCTGCATGGAAATATTATGAGGTATTGTGTTGTACGTCTCTTTGAGAAACTTTACGAGTGATGATTTTATTTCGGTACTAGCTGACCCGCGCAACTTCGTCTGCGTCACAATTTTCATTACTGCTCCGCTCCTATTGGCCTTAGCGTGATGATATATAGCCTATAGCCTTCCTCGATAAATGGGCTATCCAACACTGAAAGAATTTTTCAAATCGGACCAGGAGTTCCTGAGATTAGCGCGTTCAAGCAAACAAACAAACAAACTCTTCAGCTTTATATATTAGTACTAGTGGACGTCACGCGGTTTCACCCGCGTGCTTCCCGTTCCCGTGGGAGTACGGAGATAAAGTATAGCCTCTGTTACTCCCTGATAATGTAGCTATCCATTGCTGAAAGAATTTTTCAAATCGGTCCAGTAGTTTCGGAGCCTATTCATTTCAAACAAACAAACAAATCTTTCCTCTTTATAATATTATATATATTAGTATAGATAAATTATGTGGTGTAACTTGATGGAGCGACGATTTTCGCAGAGTGGCTGGTAGCAACTGGATGAGAGTTGACGGAAATCAAGTTGAATGACGTGTACTAGGCCATGTCCTATGTCCAGCAGTCGACTGCCATAGGTTGATGATGATGATGATGGTACAACTTTGGATAGCTATGTTACTTTGCTGCTAACTTTAGTCTTAACCGCAAATTTTAGGCACAGATCATCATTATTTATTTACGCTTATCCAATGTTACTTGGGGTCAGCGCAGCTTGCTTTATTTTTCCTCCATCCTGTCCAGTCATCTGTTATGCTATCACTAACTCCCTTTTCTTTTATATCACTCCTAATACAATCCCTCCGTCTTTTCTTTTAGCCTCATCAACTATCTACATTATGCAAACGAACCAAGGTTACCGACATAGCCCGAAGGATTGCCAAACTGAAGTGGTAATGGGCAGGGCACATTGCTCGCAGAACAGATGGTCGATGGGGCCAAAAGTTCTGGAGTGCAACCGCGTACCGAAAGACGCAGCGACGGAAGGCCTCCCATAAGATGGACCGATGACCTGGTGAGGGTCGCGGGTAGCTGACGGATGCGAGACGCACAGGACCGGTTGTTGTGGCGACACTTGGGGGAGGCCTATGTCCAGCTGTGGACGTCTTTCGGCTGATATGATTATGATGATGATGATTATGATCTATCTACATTTACATTCACAACTCTTTTAGTGCTATGCATTTCATCTTTCCTCTTCACATGACCATACCACAACAAGCGATTCCCTTTCAACTTTTCTGCATATCTACCAATACTATATATATGCATATACCAATATTATAAAGCTGAAGAGTTTGTTTGAACTCTTTGAACGCCCTAATCTCGGGAACTACCAGTCGGATTTGCAAAATTCCTTTTGCATTTGATAGCCACATTCATGAGGAAGGCTATATAATAAGCTGCGCGTACGAAGTCACGGGCAAAAGCTCGTGTGCCAATATAGCCCCTATTTATGAGCATAAGATACCTTTCCTGGTCGTATGTTTTCTTGGTAATAAAACAATACTCGAGAGAAACCGTAAGCATAAACAAATAGCTCCGAATTTCAGCCACCCAATCATTCAGCTACTAGCTGATTGCTTCAAACGCGCTCAAATTCTCTCAATTCTCAACCAAAATCAGTTCACTTCTAATTAAAACATCAGATGTAATTATTGGAACATCAGCTTTGTGCCGAAGTCTTTAATTAGGCGCCGACAGCCGGTGATTGGACGAGCCGATGTTCGGCAGAGATATTAAATTACAAGCTTTTAGCAGAAACTATTACACGTCAGAGTATTGCCCTTTTGAAGGGTAATTAAGGCAAAATTTTGACAGATTTTCAACTATATTGAAATTTGGGAATCAATTTAGATAGAGTAAATAATAAATTGAACATCTCTTTACTTTTAATTATGATTTTTAAATTATGATTTTAGTTTTGATTTTAATTTTGATTTTAATTTTGATTTTGATTTTAATTTTGATTTCAATTTTGATTTCAATTTATTAAATAAGATTAAATTGTATTGTAATTTGGTAATTTTTTCGTTGGTTCCCCTTTGGGTACAGGTTACTGAACCCTGAAAACCACAGAAATGTTCTGTTTTACCACACTACACTCAGATTTGGTATACACAACCCTCGAATAAGAATACTCCCTTAAGTATTCTTGGAAGTCAGTTTGATAGAGATATATTAGGGGTCGCAAACATTTTTTACAATTTAGACCTTAGCAACTACATGGAAAGACACTCGCCATGAAATGGGGTGTCAAGGACCGGTCATAATATATTTTTTGGGGGATTCTCGTCAAATAGTGAACTTTGGGGACTTGGCGTTTTGATAGAGTTGTCACATGGGGGATAGTGGTTATGGTGTGATTTTCTCTTTTGTTCTTTGTCGTTTGAATTAATGTTTTCGGTATTTTTTTTATCTATTTATGAGCACGCGTTTAACCACTATCTCACCTGATGGTAAGCGATGATGTGGTCGAAGATGGAGCACGCTTGCCTAGAAGTAACCTATTCACTCTTGACTGAAAGACTCCCAGGTTCTAGCTATCAGGAAACACAGACTCTGGCAGGGAATTCCACTCCCTAGCTGTAGGCACTATGAATGTGTTCCCAAAACGTGGGCGTGATGTCCATCATGTACCGGTGTGCATCGCCATCCGTCTTGTGGTCCCATGATGGAACGGGCTTGCAGGAATTAAATTATGCAATTCCGTCGCACACTCCCCAAAATGCAAGCAGTAGAAAACCGACAGCCTAGCAACTCGGCGTCGATGCTCAAGACTTTGAAGCTTCGAGCTTGGAGGTATTTGGATAGCAATGTTCGAAGAATATTTTTTTCTAAGATGTAACTTGAAAACGTGAGTCGAGATTTCAGTGTTTGGTTTGAAGAACGGTAATAATTATGTGTATGAAACATATCATTATAGATACAACAGGCAATAATAATAAAACATGTCTCCTCACTCAGGTGTCAACCATCAGGTGAGATAGTGGTCAAGCAAAAGTAAAAAAAAAAGATATCTTTGTTTCTGGATGACGACTGGCAAAATGCTATGAAGGCTCAAATGGGATTGTGTCCACAGTGAATAAAATAATAAGTTACTGCAGTATATTTTGTACAGAACAGAATAAGCAGAGGCTAACCCAGTTACTGGGTTGTAGTGGTCTGATAGGCAGTCGCTCCCTTTAACATACTGGTCTTCAACTGAATCAGTTAGAATAAGAGCCAACACCAACACAGAGTGCCATTTTAGTCATCTTACAAAAGCAGCCCACTTGATATACCCGACATAAACTACCTCTAAGCGCGATTTTTTTTAAATAAGTCTTTAAGATAATAGGTAAAATAGAAATAAGTAATGCATTAGAATTATGAAACGCCCTTTTAATAATGTTAACGTATCAAAACAATGTCACTGTTCTATTCCGCACCGGCCTTCGAACACAAGGCTCGGACTGCGCTTGCTCCTGAATGTTTAAAACTACGTCATGTGTCATGATAATGTTTTCTTTTTTAGGGTTCAAAACAAAAAAACGGAACCCTTTTAGGATTACTCGGGTGTCTGTCTGTCCGTCTGTCACAGCCAGTTTTCTTCGGATCCACTGACCGATTCTGTTGAAATTTGGTACACATACGAAATTCTGTGACCCAAATACGAACGCGTTACGAAAATCATTCAATGTTTAGTATAGGGAGGGGTCACTTTTGGGGGTCAAACCAGAAAAAAAAAATAACGTTTTTTGTACAATATCGTGTGACATATCAAATGAAAGGGCTTACTGCAAGGGTTTCCAAAATATTTTTTTCATAATTTTAAAATAAATGGTTTTGAAGTTATTGAAGAAATTAGACGAAAAATTACCATTCTTCCCCTTATCTCCGAAACTACCGAGCCTAAAGTTTTGAAACAAAAATGGTGATAATAGATCTTTACCTATAAATTACAGGAAAACCTATAAGAAGTCTATAGTGTTAAAATAACACGTTTAAAAAAATAAAATTCGTTCGGTACCCTTTGCACGCGAGTCTGACTTGCACTTGGCCAGTTTTTTTGTAATAATTCAAATAATTTTTTTTTTGTAATGAATGTGTTAGTCAGTGGATAGATGAAGTGGCCTGACGATGACGAAGACGATTAATATGGCACCGTATAAGTATAGTTTGGAAAAGGCTAAGCAGATGCAGGTGAAATACAAAGACCAACATCCGATATCTTCTGAAATAGGTCGAAGGTATCATCATCATCATCATATCAGCCGAAAGACGTCCACTGCTGGACATAGGCCTCCCCCAAGCGTCGCCACAACGACCGGTCCTGTGCGTCTCGCATCCATCGGCTACCGGCGACTTTCACTAGGTTATCGGTCCACCTTGTGGGAGGCCTTCCAACGTTACGCTTTCCGGTACGCGGTCGCCACTCCAGAACTTTTTGGCCCCATCGACCATCTGTTCTGCGAGCAATGTGGCCCTGCCCACTGCCACTTTAGTTTGGCGATCCTTCGGGCTATATCGGTAACCTTGGTTCTCTTGCGGATATCATCATTCCTGATTCGATCAAACATTGGAACTCCAAGCATTGCCCTCTCCATTGCCCTTTGAGTGACTTTGAGCCTTCTGATGAGGCCCATTGTAAGCGACCACGTTTCAGTTCCGTATGTCATCACTGGCAACACGCACTGATCATAAACTTTCGTCTTGAGACACTGTGGTATGTGGGACGAGAAGATACCGCGCAACTTCCCGAATGCTGCCCAGCCGAGTCGGATTCGACGGTTGACCTCTTTCTCAAAGTTGGCCCTACCTAACTGGACCTGTTTACAACTTCGAGTGTAGAGTTTCCGATCTTGATAGGAGTGGGAAGAGTCGAAGGTATGTTTTCATTAATTACAGCTCATTTCCCTAAAAACATTTTATATACTTTTTTTACCTTATTTCACGTCCTCAAGAAAACCTGAAAGAAATTGTATTTCGTGGTTTTAAAGACGGTTGGGAAGTAGAGAGAGCCACTTTATTCTGAAGAGTACTTCATAGGATTAGCAGCGGAAGCCACTTAGCAAGGAAATGCCGGTTTTACAGTAAAAAGTTACATACGACAGAATTAGCTGGGACACGGGAGGATTTAGGTGTGTTTTGTAGCGGATACCGAGGTATTTTTGTTGGTGAATTTTATAATACACTAGTGGACGTCACGCGGTTTCACCCGCGTAGCTCCCGTTCCCGTGGGAGCATGGGGATAAAATATAGACTATGTTACTCCCTGATAATGTAGCTATCCATTGCTGAAAGAATTTTTCAAATCGGTCCTGTAGTTTCGGAGCCTATTCATTTCAAACAAATAAACAAACAAACAAACAAACAAATCTTTCCTCTTTATAATATTAGTGTAGACTAGTTGACCCACGCAACTTCGTCTGCTCCGCTCCTATTGTGTGTCTTATCCTGATCATATTTAGCCTACAGCCTTCCTCGATAAATGGGCTATCTAACACTGAAAGAATTTTTCAAATCGGACCAGTAGTTCCTGGTTTGATTGATGATTAGCGCGTTCAAGCAAACAAACAAACTCTTCAGCTTTATATATTAGTATAGATACTTATATGTTTTCTTGTAGGCACTTTTCCTATGTATGTTATGGTTTTCCGTACGGAGTTCCGTACCCGAAGAGTCAACAACGGAACCCTATTACTAAGCCTCCGCTGACCATTCGTCCGTCCGTGCGTCCGTCCGCCGTCCATCCTTCCTTCTGTGTGTTCTGTCCGTTGGCCCGTCCGACTGTCTGTTTTTCAGCGGGTGTTATCTCAAGAACTGTAATAGGTAGATAGTTGACATTTTCACAGAGTATTCCTGTTGCCGCTATAACAACAAATAATAATAAAAATTAAATTTAAAATGAATGGGGGCTCTCATACAATAAACGTGTTTTTTTACGGTTTTTGGTACGGAACCCTTTGTGTGAGAGTCCGACTCGCACTTGGCCTTCTTACGCTCTAGGCGGAGCGGAAGTGTCAGACTCTTACTGACTATAAGCCATCCGTCCGCAACAAAGCCCGAAGTCCGTAGTTTCGGGCTTAGTTGCGGGCTTAGTTGCTTAGTATTCTACCGTGTCACCTACGGACTTACGATTAGCCCCAAACCCGAGCTAAGAATGAATGACAAGACGATTTGACAATTACTGTCAAATCGTCTTGTCATTAATTCTTAGTAGAATACGCCCGACTAACCCCGAAACTACGGACTTCAGGCTTAGAAAGTAGTCCCCCAGAGTCGCGGTGACACTTTCGAACAAATTCCAATAACAGCAGTTTTTCAAAAACGCTGAAAAAAGTAGCCCTTCTATTTTTAACAATTATATAATTAGTAAGTAATAAAGATTTACCTACTTAAACTAATCCAACAAGAAAGTAGCAAAATTCAACAGAAATCTGATAAAAACATCAATTTCACGACTTCTTTACATAACGACTAGAAAACTCATTATTTCTAAGAACGAAAATAAAGTATTACGAAAGGCTTTCTTAAGCCTTTTGATAAAATATTTTAATATTGTGGACTATTTTTCGAGTAGTTTTTCCACTGAGTCACACACAGATAGTAGGTCAGTTTTTTATTTTGTTTTTGACCCTTAATTTTTGAAACGAATATTAATGTGTCAAATTTTCGCGTAAAACAATTTGTTTGGTTGTTGACAATAGAGTGATTGACTACTAAAATGTAAAACTTTAATGCAAATAAATTATAATTATTATATTATTATTATTAGGCTGTAAGCCTTAGAGCCTAGGCACAGAGTATGTTAAACGCGCCGAGCGACGCACGTTTTACGAACACGCGCTCACGGCGCTGTAGGTGATGACCAACTCCCCTCTGCGTCTGAAGTAAAAACACTTTAGCGTGCGTCATCTGCGCGTCCTCGGCGCGTTTAAAAACGCCGCGTGCAAAGGCTTTACTAACATAGTCGTGTACCTATGAGTTTTGCGAAAAACAAATTAAATCGGTGGAAAAAAGAGCACATCCATGCTTTTGAATTTATTCTTCTATCTTTTAGGAGGTTAGATTAAAACAAGAAATATTTTCAAACAGACAAAATTACTAGAACCTTCTTAAATACTCGTAGATACTCATTTACATCAACCACTGAAAAACATATTATCATTTGTAGTCAAAATTAAAATGTAAGCAGATTGCCCGACGTTGATGTTTTCCACGCAATGCCTGTCCAATATACCTACAATACATTTTACATTGAAAACCCCAGGCCCGATCCCAGTTTAATTTGTATTTTAAATTGGATAGCGCCGAGAAATATTATAGTGTCAATCAATTGATTCATTTAAGTGTTTTATTTGAGTATTTTGGTGGAAATAAAATCGGCACATATGGCAAGGCGCGGTAATGGCAGGTGGAGTAAGGCAGTGACCGAGTGGCGTCCGAAGATTGGTAGAAGGTACGTTCGTTGTCCGGCAGCGAGATGGGTAGACTATACTGTCACCATCGCGAGCAGAACCTGTACGCACAGAATGCACAGGAGCGTGAGGCACAGGGAATGAGATAATGTCTAGCTGAATGAATCAACCATTTTCTTTTATGCACTTACTTACTAGACAGCTCGCTTCTGACAGCGGCTTCGCTAACCTGGTTGTCGAAAATTATCCCAAGAGAACCTATTCCCGGGATTAATAGAATCATATCCTATTCCAGGATATGGTCTACCCGTGTACCAAGTTTCACCCAAATCCGATTAGCCGTTAAGACGTGATGAGGTAACAAAAATACAGACAGAGTTACGTGCGCATTTAACATATTTGTCTACACTAATATTATAAAGAGGAAAGATTTGTTTGTTTGAAATGAATAGGCTCCGAAACTACTGGACCGATTTCAAAAATTCTTTCAGCAATTGATAGCTACATTATCAGGGAGTAACATAGGCTATATTTTATCTCCATACTCCCACGGGAACGGGAACTACGCGGGTGAAACCGCGTGACGTCCACTAGTATTTAATACTTTACACACAAACTTGTAGATGTCTTAATAGATGATAGACTTTATAGATGGACTTTTTGCCTCAGGCTTTTTACCAGTTAGTGTTTTACTATTGATAGGCACACGTTTGACCACTATCTCACCTGATACTAAGCGATAATGCGGTCGAAGATGGAGCACGCTTGCCTAGAAGTAACCTATTCACTCTTGACTCAAAGACTCTCAGGTTGTAGCTATCAGGAAACACAGGCTCTGGCAGTGAATTCCACTTCGAGGTTATGCCTTACGCTTTATCTACTAGTCAGTTTTTGTGTGATATATAAAAATATAATGGTAGGTGCCATACTGAGAACAACACTCGATTACCTTTCTACGGAACCCAAACCTCACACTTCCCGTGTATTTCGACAACAATATTAATTCACAGATTTCACGGAACGTTCTTATTTTATAAGCAAATAAAGCTGGATAGTAGACGAACATTTTTATATGCAGAAGATAAACAGAAAAGGCAACTCATGCAAAATGATTGTTTTGTATACAAATGGGCATTGTTTGAAATATGGTTTATTTACTTTTACGAGGGCCGTATTATGAATTATGCTTAGCTGGGTACACTTGGGTATGGAGATTTTTAATATAAAGCTGCTGGCCCTTTTTATTTTTGGAACTAAGTAAATGGAATTAAAAATGTTGGCCTTTTCACTACAAACGGGGTGAATTAGATTCAGGGGTGAATTGAAAGAGAAGTTAGAAAGGGGATTTTTAAGTTATATAAATCTTATTTGCAACATTTACGGTCTACAATTTTATTGAAATTTAAAAAAGTTGACTTTTTAGAAAACCAATATTATGATATTAATTACAGTGAAAAACCTTTAAAAAAGTTTTGTGTTTATTCACGCTCTCCGTTGCTATTCACCCCGTTTGACAGTACGTCATGGGGTCTAGGCAGAACATGTTCGCCGCTCAGGCAAATTGTTGGCCCGTAAGACAGGCGATGTAGTTGTCACCAGAAAATAGCAAACTTCGCAAGATTATAGCAATATAGGACAGTCACAACACCTACAAAGTGACAACCCGGTCGTATTTATTTCTGCAGCAACAGTACCACAGTATTCTCCGAATAATTAACACACTGAACAACTAAGTCATTAGTTTATTCCACGTACTTTTCAAACATTAATGAAAGCTTAAAATTACTAGAATTAGCAATCGATTCTACTTAGCTCTGCTTTGTGTGGTCTGTTCCATAAATAGGACACCCCATCCCTTTAGAGCAGCCATTTTGTTTGTTAAATGTTGCCACTGAAGCTCTCGACAATGTGGCATTCTATCAGCAACAAAGATTGTCGAAAAGAAACAAAATGTATGGGACTATGTGCCGAGACTCGTCCGAGCCTCTGATAGCACGTTAAGCCATTGGTCCATGGGCGCCGGCAGGACCATTCTCAGGGGGCTGCATCTTCAAAACCCCGCCTCGAATAGGATAGGTTTTCCTTTGACCAGAACAAAAAAAGACAGATACAAGGCCGAACGCGAGGGAGCTCGAAGTATCTCGCCTCGGATTTGCCAGTTCTCTTTTACTACATTCCGCTTGTCTATTTTTTTTTAAAATCTGCATGTTTTCGTCTGTTTTATTGAAAGCCAGGGGAGGTGCACTTACACCCCTATTTATGGATGGGAAATCATCAAATGACTCCTCCCGCTCTGGGCGAAGCAGAAGGGAGTGTAAGACTCTTACTGACTAAAACCCATCCGTGTTCTGCCCTTTGCGTTCCAGGGCCACGGTGACTGTTTCGAACAAATTCCGCAACACTTGCACCCCCCTGGCTTTCCACTCAAGGCGCTCATGCATTGGTCCCAGCTGTCATTTAAACATCTGCAATAGCAGTTAGTCAGAAGCGAGAAGATCTGAAGACAAAGTACCAGTCTTGGCAATGGGTGTCGTGTTACCCCAGTAAGGGGGGTTATGCAGGTCAGGTGGGCAGTGGCTCCAAGTGAAATACTAGTACTCAGCTCATCCGGTTGAAAAACAAAGAACAAATTGAGATCGAGAGGCGCTACTGAGAATAATTTTTTTCTTGATAGAAGGATTTTTCCATTACGAGAACATCAAACAGTAACAAATCTAATATTTACAGAAAAATAATACTTACCTTACTTACATAAAATATAAAAAAGGCTTTCATCCAATATCCAACAGAAACTTCCGCAAGCATACTCCAATTATTTGAATAATAAGGAAAACTTTTTCTATTTATCTAAACAGTCTGAATTTATTACTACGGCCAAAAGTATCAAGATTATTATATTTTGTGAACGATGACGTAAACAGTTCGTAGGTCCACACATAATATGGTTCAGAAGGTCGGCTCTATACAACGAGCGAGAAGGCACGCACACATAGACACGCTTCACATACAGCCAGTGCAAGTGCACTCGCGACCGGCATTTGTTTGAGATCCCGTACGTACGAACACGCATACACACATAGAGACGCTTCACGTACAGCGAGTGCAAGCGTATTCGCGACCGGCATTTGTTTGAGATCGCTGCACGTACGACCATGCACGCACAGATAGACACGCTTCACGTACAGCGAGTGCAAGCGCACTCCAGACCAGCATTTTTTTGTGATCACTGCGCGCACAAACACGTGCGCACACATTGACACGCTTCACGTACAGCAAGTGCAAGCGCACTCAAGACCAGCATTTGTTTGTGATCACCGCACGTACGAACACCCACGCACAGATAGACACGCTTCACGTACTGCGACTAGCGAGTGCAAGCGCACTCGCGACCAGCATTTTGTTTCTTGTCGCTGCACACATCTATGTGTGCGTGCGAATGATTTCTCTCGAATACACGGAGTCGACCTTTTACACTATTCTGTTATCTATAGGCCAGTTAGCCATTTTGCCTGAATTGACAGTGACCTTGGTCAGTAGGTACGGCGACGGTTTCCTCATTATGTACTTCTTTTGAGATCAGTGGTAATGATTATAAATTGGTTCTCTATTGTGTCACCTAACTTTTTTATCCATAATTTAAAATGCCATAACTTTTTTTGTCCTAATCATCATTTGTCCGAATGATAACTTACCCGAACTTAATATCACATGCCATAAAATTGAAATCCCTAAAGCCATAAATATTACAACCAATAATAAACAATAGACAAAACCGTTTTCAATAAAAGTTATAAGTCCTAAATTCAAATGAAATCTGATTTTGCATTTTTTATTATACATAAATAAGTACATTATACATGTACTCAATAAAGCAGTTGATTGTGAATATGTGTTTTTTGTAAGCAAGCAAGCATGCAGCATGCAAGCAAGCACGCAGCATGCAAGCAAGCATGCAACATGCAGCAGGCATGGTTTCTGTCACGGTTCCGCGCCTACGCGATTTTAAATTACACTCTAGGGGTAGAGCAGACAAGACTGCGTGGAGTCGGATTTACAGCGATTCGTTTCTGTCACTAAAACCTAATTTTTAGCAAATGTTTTAGGACTAAAAATTTATTATAAATGAACATTCGGAATAATACACATAATTTAACACAATACTTAGGACATATGACTTTCGGTCAGGAGATTCAATTATTATAGTACTCGATATTATGACAGAATACTTTTAGAACTAAAGATAATTTATGTTAAGCAAAATTTCGGGATTTTGAACATTACGGTTAATGAAGTTTATAGCAAACGTGTTATGGATAATGATTTTCGGACAAACAATTTTAGGAGAAGAAAGGGAGTACCTTATAAATTAGGTACACAACAAAGTAATGTGCCAGCCTAGGTTCGAACCCACGACCTGCAACTCGTAAGTCGGGACCGTAACAACTAAGCCATCACTGCTCAACATCTGCCAACATGGCAATAAGTATTGTGCCAAAAAGAAAATGTAAAAAGGAATGCATTATCGATATTGTTTTCCTTCTCCCTGGTAATTTCCTCAATTCGAAAAATCGTGCCAGTTGGGTTATTTTAACCCGACATTTTTTTAATACCGACATACAATACAGAACAAAAATTCCAAAAACATTCCCAGAAAGCGAAGTTATTGAACCAAATTTTTGATTAAAGAAAAGAAAATGTATCTTTTTTTTTTTCAACAAATTACTTGCAAGAAACAAAAAGATTACCAAACCTTACTTATTGAATTGAAAACAGGAATTCTTAAACAATTTATTGAATCAGCAAAAAGTACGGAACCTTTGTTGGACGTCAAAATTTCATTTATCTGTTATTTCTCTCGAATGAACAACTGGAAAAAGTTTCCGGTTTATTTAGTTTACGGACCATTGGGTTCGTTTTGAAAAATTACTTTGTTATTGGGAACTATTATATCATAATAATTTGTTTGAATCTAGCTTATTCTCCAAGTTTCGTATCGAGCGGATCCGGGCGGAGCGGGAAGGAGTGTCAGACTAATACTGACTAAAACGCCAAAGAGCAAAAGTAAGTTACTAGTGTAAGTTTTGCTGTGCCCGACAGGGTCCATAATTGTTTCTATTTATTTATTTTACCACCTGTATGTGTACATTATGGATTGCAATAAACGATTTGAGATTTGAAAACCCACCCGCGGCCGCAGTTACTCTTTCGTACAATTTCGCAACCCTGGGCCTCAAATTCCTATTACACCGAGGAAATGCTGGCGGCGAGACTTTGTATGTAAAAAGTCATAATTCGAGGTTTAGCTCTCAACTGTTTTCTCCTGCAATATTGGACCGATTTAAGAGATATTTCGCAAACTGAATAAGAAGGATGTATACTATGTCTCTATGTTTTCCTTTTCTGATTAATAGTTGCCAAATTTGTACACTAGGGCTCTGTTGACAGCTAGTTTTTCATATAAAATCAAGAGTCCATTTATGATAATGCGTTGCATACGTTGCGTACGTAGGACCAGTGTGTCTCTCGCTTAAATGCGCGATTGTTATTGTCACCACGGTTGACGTTGATGGATATATTGATATCATAGCCTGTTTATTACTATTAATAACTAAAACGACCGTTCATTCAATATAAATAACATCCCTTTAGTCAACTTTTACAAAAAATTCTTCGCCAGAAATCACACAGAATCCACGAAAAAAATCCAATTTTGACGGTTGGACCGCCGCAGTGGCTCAGCTCCTAAATAGCTTTTGCTCTGTGAGTACCAGGTCACGGAGAGGAACAAATATTTGTCTGGATTCGAGGTAATTGTTCCCAGTCTGGGGAGCTTAGCTAACGTAGCTATGTGTGGTCTGATGCTAGGTTATATCTTTTATAAACGTTGCTGTTTCATGCATTTTATTTTAGAAGGATATTAAGAATAGATGGAATAAGAGGAGGGATGAAACGCATGTGAGAGAAAAAAAAGTTGATAAAGAGCGATATGAAAGGTAACAAAAAAAAAATTTAATTATTACCTACTTATTATTACACTCAAGTATTTATCTATTTTATTTTACCCGCATCCGTGTGTCACTGCGGGGTGCCAACTGAAAACCAGCGCTGGGCGTCTGACGCCCAGCAAATGCTGAGATGGCAACCCTCGGTATGGGCACGCTCAGCACAATTTCTCTGTATCGTTTTCGTTTTGTATTATTCTTTTGTTTTCTATAATGTGTTAGTTGCTGTGTGTTTTGTCTGTGTCGAATAAATATTTTCTATTCTATTCTGGCAGTTGAAAATTGCAATGGGATAGAAAACGTCTTGCAACGATGCCAAGTAAAAAGTGACAATTCTAGATCACCCGGAAGTACCCTATAGGTTGTGGGTCAAAAACCTACGGAGGACCTCAGTACAATGCTCGATGACCTCAGTACAGCTTCCGAAAGAGTGGGTCTCAAAATGAAAATGGACAAAACCAAGATCATGGTAAATACCTATGTAGCACGGTAGTTCCCGTTGACCTAGAATCACGAAATTTGGCAAAAAGTAAGGTCTTACAGCACAAATAAAGGAAAATGCCAAAAATAAAAAAGTTGAAAATTAAGGTAAATTTTAGTACTTACAAGTTTTCGCGAAAATCTAAATTTGCCCATATTTTTTTCTTGTGTTGACTCAGAACCTATATTTTTATACACCTAATAAGGACTTACATGGTGCGCGAGTCCGACTCGCTCTTAACCGGTTTTTTACTGATGTTTTTCGATGAAAAACTTACCTGTAAACAAAAGAAACACTTAATTATTATTTTGTCGCCCTTCATTTTTATACTTAACAATCTATTTTTACAGAAAAATATATTGAAACTAGTCCCCAAACGAAGTGGAGCTACTAATAATAAGAAGTGCTAAGTCTACATGAATTTTCCGTTTTTTAACCAACTTTTAAAAAAGGAAGAGTTGGGGTTTTTTTATGTATGTACACCGATTACTCCGAGGTTTCTGATCCGATTTCTGTGATTCTTAGTTCGATGCGGCACACTTGCAATTTGGTACCGTAAAAAAATAATTCAGTTTGGCTCAGTAGTTTTTATTTTATGAGCATTTTTGCTTATTTCAATTTCTGCGTAGACGTTGACATTGCCCAAGTTTCACTACTTAAAATAAAACCGACTTCCACACAAAACACTACAAAGTATACAATTCGTTTAATTTCGGAAGTCGGTGTTAAAAAACAAAGAAAAAAAACCAAAAACACCGACTTCCGAAACTAAAGTTATTTTATACTTTGTAGTGTTTTGTGTGGAGGTCGATTACATTTTTTTGTAAAAAGTTTTTGTCCATAAGAATCGACTTTTGCGAATGAATGAAAAAATTGAATAGATAATTTTAATTTTTCTAAACTGAAGCGTTTTCGCATCAATCAATTAATTAACTTTTTCTTTTGATATGTCGTGGCTTATGCCTATCGCATTATTATTATCTAGGGATATATATATAAAAAAAGCCTTTTGCACTTAAGAAAGAAATAAACATGTTTATATGATACACACATTTTTATATGATACACACAATGTAAAGCAACTTAATTTTAAAACAATAACATTGTGCTTAACGGTTGCGCTAAATAGGGTAATGTGAGACTTATACTTATTTTAGTATTACTTACAGTTATTTATACTTAAAATTATTATGCTAGAACACGGAAAACAGCCCTACAACTCAATGTTATTACAGAGACGTCGTAATCATCATGTACGAAAAAACTTAGCCACATTCAAAACAACCTTTGGTAAAAGATTTGTAAGTTTTCTTGGCCCTCACCTTTATAATAAGATAAACAAAACAATATTTATATACACCTTGACCAAAAAACAATGCAATTTAAAAGTATGCCAATATTTACGGAGTTTAAACTACGGGGAGACGGAACAACTTTTATTCTAAACACTCTAAGAATATGGAGCACAGAAAACAAAGATAAACTCTCGATAATAGCTCACCTACAACACAAACACTCACGCACACGTAGTACACCCATACACTCACTGCACATTCATTCTCACACATACACCTACATACACTCAACTCATACATCACACACACACTCATTCCATTTAAAAATTAGACTAGATTTATCCACTTACCTATTTCCAAATAGCTTGTCTAAAGAGTACATGTCACCTATTATTATGTAGTACTGATTTAATTATATAAACCTCTGTTGCTGGGCACCTATTTATGTTATAAATACTCGAGGGGAATGGTGCTGATAGCCGAAATACAGACTTTGCCTAGTTCGGCTACAGACGTTAATCTCGCTGCCTAAATCGAAATTGTTGCCATATTGCCATTGTAAAGTAGTACTAAGTTTTTTTTTGGAAATTTACAATGAAGAACTTATTGGCAGCAGGACCAAAAACCCTACAAAATAAAAGTCGAACCCTAATCCATGATTGCCACCATAATCAAGTGAAAGTGTCTCGCAAAGTCAATCAAAAAAGCGGCCAAGTGCGAGTCGAACTCGCACACGAAGGGTTAAAAAAAAAATCAAAAAAATCAAAATCAAAAGTCGTTTATTCAAATTAGGCTGAGAGCCAGCACTTTTTGAACGTCAAGTTTTACAAAAGACAGTCCCCCAAAACGCCCGCCCGTCACCACTTCCTAGTGTTTTAGCTGTGGAGAAGAAGTGGCCAACAAACTCCCCAGCAACACATCTGTCTGTTACGTTTTAAGAACTTGAATCTATATAAAAGTATGCTAAGTAATTAATACATGACACAAAATTTATAACTTGTTAGCTAGCACACTATGATACTGATAATGATAGAAATGTATATATATAAAAAACAACGAATTGACCTACATAGTCACGATTATAAAAAAATAAAATAATAATAATAAATAAAAAAACAAAAAAAAATTTTATATGAATACATATAACCTGTCATAAGCTAATTACTTAAAGAGAAAGAACATGATAATTGTGACATTGTCTTGCGTTTAACACAGCGACCAACTATTCTTATCGTCTAAATAATCATTAATAGAATAGTATGCCTTCGAACAAAGGTTAGATTTAACTTTAGCTTTAAATGAGTTAAAAGGCAGGTCAAGAAAAGAAAGTGGAAGTTTATTGTATAAACGGATACCGAGCCCCACAAATGAGTCGTGGACCTTACGAAGTCGGTGGGAAGGAGCATGTAGCTTGTGCTTGTTTCTGGTGTTAAAGCTGTGAATGTCGCTCGTTTTACTGTATAAATATATATTTTGCCTAATATATAAAATGTTTGCAAAAATAAATTGAGATGCTACCGTGAGAATTCCAATCTCTTTGAAAATTTCTCTTAAAGAAACTCTTGACCCTAGCTGATATATTGCACGCACCGCACGTTTTTGTAAGACAAATATATTTTGTATATCAGCAGCTTTTCCCCACAATAGAATACCGTAGGACATAACGCTATGGAAATAACTAAAATAGACTAACCGAGCTGTGTCAACATCAGTAAATTGTCTTACTTTCCTGACGGCGTATGCGGCAGAGCTGAGCCTTCCCGATAGGCTTGATATATGTGGGCCCCATTGTAGTTTGGAATCAACAGTTATGCCCAAAAATACTGCCGTGTCTACAGTTTCAAGCATCTCGTCACTTAAGATTACATTGGGTCCTAAATTTCTAACATTAGGCAAGGCAAATTTTATACATTTCGTTTTCTTGGCATTTAGAACTAAATTATTTATCGTAAACCAATCCGTAACCATTGAAAGAGCGTTGTTTACGTTATCGAAATTTTTTTTTTATTCCTATCTACTTTAAATATAAGAGAGGTATCATCCGCAAACAATACTACGTCACAGATACCCTTTAAGAAGAATGGTAGATCGTTTATTACACCAGAAACAAGAAGGGACCCAGTATTGAGCCTTGAGGCACACCTAGATACACTGGTAGCCCGGAAGATTTCACACCATTGACATCAACACATTGGAACCTATTATGTAAATATGAATCAATTACTTTAAGAGCTTCGCTTTGGAGACCGTAGTGACGTAGTTTACGCAAAAGCGTGTCATGGTGTACGCAATCAAAGGCTTTGGAGAGATCACAGAAAACTCCAATTGCATTTTGCGAGTTCTCCCATGCGTTAAATATATGTTTTAGGAGAGCGACACCCGCATCTGTAGTCGAACGACCTTTTGTAAAGCCGTACTGTCCATTATGGAGTAGTCTATTTAAATTAAAATGTATTAACAACTGCTTGAGTATTAACTTTTCAAATATTTTGCTAAATGCAGGTAAGATGGAGATAGGCCGGAAGTTGCCTATGTCGTTTTTATTACCTGATTTAAACAAAGGTATGACTTTACTACTCTTCATAAGATCAGGAAAAGTTCCTAAATCCACGCATTTATTAAAAGTTACAGCCAGGTAGGGAGCTACTATGTCTATTATATTACTCAAAAGTTTTATGGAAATGCCCCAGAAGTCACCTGTGTTTTTAGATTTAAGTGTATTGAAAACGTCAACTACATCACTTGGTCTAACGAGCTCAAAACTAAATAATTGATTACACTTAGGCACACTACTATGCAACAGGTTTTCAGCTTTAGAAGAGGATGAATTTAAGGAGCGAGTTGTAGTTATAGGAATATTGGAAAAAAACTCATTAAATGCCTGAGCTACGACTGCAGCATCAGTCACTAATTTGCTGTCGACTATAATCTCTAACTGATTGTCTCGTTTAACCGATTTGCCCGTTTCATTGTTAATGATTTGCCAGGTGGCTTTTACTTTATTATTAGAATTTTTAATTTTCTCACTTAAAAATTTTGATTTAGCAACAACGCAAACCTTTTTATATAATTTAGAATATTTTTTAACATACTCTAAAAAAGGGATATCAAACCTGTATTTTTTAAAACCATATAACTCATATAATCTCGCTCTACTTTTATATATACCTGCAGTAGCCCATTGGTTGAAACCAACGGAGGTACCTTTAACCGTGGAGTTACCGTTCCGTATAGTAAACCTTATTTTTTACTAATGGACGTCACGCGGTTTCACCCGCGTAGTTCCCGTTCCCGTGGGAGTACGGGGATAATATATAGCCTATGTTACTCCCTGATAATGTAGCTATCCAATGCTAAAAGAATTTTTCAAATCGGTCCAGTAGTTTCGGAGCCTATTCAATTCAAACAAACAAACAAACAAATCTTTCCTCTTTATAATATTAGTGTAGATAGTGTAGATTATTTGTTGTTATAGGGAGCGTGCAGAAACTATAGGTGGCAGCACAGAAGCGTCAATGTTAAGTATTCTGACCCTTAAAACTTCGAATATGCGACACGAGATGGCAAAGTCAACGCCGTGCACGGTCCCTATAGCGGCAAAGAAATACACATCTGTGAAAATTTCAACTCTCTACCTATTACGGTTCTTGAGATACAGCGCGCTGACTGACTGACGGACGGACGGATTGACGGACGGACAGCGGAGGCTAGTAATAGGGTTCCGTTGGTTACCCTTAGGGTACGGAACCCTAAAAAATAATGTTCATAAATAGGTATATTTATGTTTTTGAGAATCGTTTATAATCTGTATCCACAAAGCCTGCAATCATAGTATTAACTAGCGTTAATGCCTTACTGCATAAAAGCCATCAATTAAGCAATTATATTATAAACTAGCTGACCCGCGCAACTTCGTCTGCGTCACAATTTTCATTACTGCTCCGCTTCAATTGGTCTTAGCGTGATGATATATAGCCTATAGCCTTCCTCAATAAATGGGCTATCTAACACTGAAAGAATTTTTCAAATCGGACCAGTAGTTCCTGAGATTAACGCGTTCAAGCAAACAAACGAACAAATTCTTCAGCTTTATATATTAGTTGTAGATTGCCAAGTAAATCATTAAGCCAAGAGGTTTTATTCGTGTTCAATGTAGCTTTACAATAACTTCACAATCAGTTGACCCAAATCACTTTCTTTCTCCCCATCACAAAGCAAATTAAACACATCTGAATTGCAGCTAAAAATATCTTTATTAACAGAGTCATTGACCCCAATTCAAGCAAAACTTTTAACTACCGAAAGCATTCCCTGAATCTCACACTTGGTAGTTTTCGAGATATCCTTACTTTTCTCCTTCTCATTCCCTCGTTCACTGGGAGTTGAAAGAGAGAGAGGGATGCACGATAAAGTATCTAGTGTTGTTCGTCGGTCCGCATTTGTAATCCGATATCCGTGTGCGGGCAACGGGTGACGGATTATAGTGACGTGCACTATCGATTTATCGATTGTCGATAGGATTAATTAGCTGCGGGTTAGGTGACTTAGTTTGCGATGTTGTTGCTGGATATTGGCTGTTTTCTGTGTAAATGAGAGTCGTGGTACGATGAATGGAAATTGCGAATGGAATGGCGTAGTTTGGTTGGGTTGTGTTTGTTTGTGACAAAGGTTTGGCTAATAATGGTGAATGAATGAAATAGCGTATTAATAGCAGCATTATTGCCCGTATTTTATACGACTACTGTTTGGTCGTCCTTCCTGGAAGACTGACGTTGTAAACATTAGTCGATATCTCAGTATATTCAGTACATTAGCTGTTTTATTATGGTCAGTACAAACGTTTAAAAATTAAATGCTGCACGTATTTCTATTTGTATTTGTAAACATCACACAAACAAATTAGTTTTATAATGTAAAAGTCGTTTGAATTTATTTTACTATGGAGTAAGAAATATCGTCCTTTCATGAAACAAAAAATCTACCTACCAAATTGCATTATGACTTGAAACATAAACAGGAAAGGAACAAAAATTGAGGAAGACTAGATGCCCGTCCGTTTACATGCAAAATAAAACGCATTGGACAAGCGGGGTCAAACAGGCCAGGCATGAGACAAAGGAAATGACCAGATTGTTCCTGACAGCATTTTTACTAAATTTTTTTTGATAAACCTCTACGCAATTAGCCGGACATTTAATAAAAAAATATTTGTCGCTAAAAATAACGTAATAACTATTTAATAGCTGACCTTCGCAACTTCGTTTGAGTTACATTTTTCATTAATGCTCCGCTCTTATTGGCCGAAGCGTGATGTTATAACACTAAAAGAAATTTTCAATTTGAAACAGTAGTTCCTGACATTAGCGCGTTCAACCAAACAAATTCTTCGGCTTAATAATATTAGTACTTGGAGATTAATTATTATTATTCAATTATTATCTGGTATTAATTTATTAAATAACTGTATTTTATTATTTGTTAGCGATGTTTTTATTTAATTTTCTACGTTAGTTTACTAGTATGTTGTTTTGAAATAAATGAAATATGACTTAAAAATAAAATTTAAAGTTATTGAATGCCTTTATTTCAGACACTATTTCTCACATACAAAGATTGCGATGGATGCATCAAACATAAAAAAAAATAACTTGAGAAATGTAATGTCACATCTGTCAACTCCTTTTCAAACCTCTGACCATCTAAAAACCAGTAGAATGTAATATTTACGATTATTTAAAGCCGGAACACATTACCGACAGTCGTTGACAAGTGATGATGGCCGGACGTCATCGATTTCGAAATGTATCGATAGAAAATCCAATCAGCGCCCATCACTATTGACGTGATCCCGTTAATTCAAACAACACTACTTCATGTCAATTGTCATCTGTTTTTGACACGTGTGTGTAATGTCAGGGGTGACATATTTAGATTTGGCAATCTTTGTTTCTGAATGTGACAAAATAAATCACTGAACGTATTGATAAAGATTTGGATAATGTTTTTCTTTGTGCTGTTTTTGGACTCTGGTAAGTGTTAGCTTAGCCAATTCATAAACTCAATCTTTAAATTTTTCGGAGAATTAAAATCAATTTTCAAACCACCTACACTAGCAACCCTGGCAAGTAAAAGTGACAGAAGATGCTTCAAGGCTCGCCGAATGATGGTCAAAGCTCTATGAGTTCCGGAGAAAAGCTTCAGCTGGCTTGGATCTTTCAACGAAATAAGAACAGCTAAAATAAAAAATTATTTCCACTTGTCTCCATATCAACTAGGAGGCGGAGCACACCTAGACCTATAGGCCAAAAAGCCATCTACAACTGTGATAAGCCCAGTTTCAAAAGCACGCATTTCAAAATGTATAGGTACTACATTCGTAACAATTTAAGAAGTCGGATTTCACAGCAGTTTACAACATTGCTTGACTAGTAAGTATGAAAAAGACATGAAAATAAATCTCTTTCGGACTTAGTGGTCAAGCGATCTTCTATCCCTCTCTACTCAGCTGTCAAATCTGACTTCTTAAATGATCACGAATATAATTGTGAGATATAGGAAGACATGCATGCAGAGATGCGAGTAAAACTAATACAAAATAACAGAACCACACCAAAGCTTATGATCACAACGATCATAAAATTCTGCCTAACCAGTGTTACAACTATGTATGAACATTTTACGATGCAACTTGCTAGTGATGGGACACTATAAAGATTATGACAACTGTATGCTAACAATTAGAATCTTCTGACAACTGGAAATACTTATCTCGGTAGGATTTTACGGTTCACAAACATTTTACTGTTTTCTTTCATTACTTGGGATTTAGTGGTTTGTTGGTTTAGTGGGTTATGTTAATCATAATATTGCAGGAAGAGAATTTTTATTGATAGTGTTTTGGCATAAAATGTAGAGTTAGAATGGAGAGTTAAGTCAGAAGCTGTTTTGTTCTTAAATTGTGAATTTTCTATCAAGTAGTTAAGCGGCCATTGATGATATCTTTTTCTTGACTTTTGGTAAGGATCTTTATCTATCAATGACTAACTAAATGTATGAAATTATCTCAAGGGAACGTGTACTGCCAGATACCAGCTTAATGCCTTTGAGTCAATTGAGAAACGAGCCAAGAGGATCATCGGCAATGATAGGCTCGTCGAGTCGAAGCTCCAAAGTCTTGAGCATCGACGCCTAGTTGCTGGCCTGTCGGTTTTCTAACAGTTGCATTTTAGGGAATGTGCGACGGAATTGCATAACTTAATTCCGCCAAGCCCGTTCCATCATCGGACCACAGACAGTGGTCAAACGCGTGCCTTTCAATAGTAAAAAAAAAGAAAACAGGATTAAAAATCTTAATCTTGTCCTGGCCTAGCCGTCTGACAACATTCATCAATCAAATCGTCGAACATTTAATCGTTCAAACATCCAAATTTTCACATTGCTAATACCAACTAGCATCTGCCAGCGGCTTCGCCCGCTTTATCCCTAGGGAACATACTTCCGGGATATAAAGTAGCCTATGTGTTATTCCAGACTATAATCTACCTTTGTGCTAAATAACATGAACATCCTTTCAGGTATTCTGACTTAAAAAACATCCATCCATCTTTCCATCCTTCACAAAGTTTCGCATTTATAATATACTAGCGGACGTCACGCGGTTTCACCCGCGTAGTTCCCGTTCCCGTGGGAGTACGGGGATAAAATATAGCCAATGTTACTCCCTGATAATGTAGCTATCCATTGCTGAAAGAATTTTTCAAATCGGTCCAGTAGTTTCGAAGCCTATTCATTTCAAACAAACAAATCTTTCCTCTTTATAAAATTAGTGTAGAAATAAGATAAGGTACTACTCAAATAGTAGAAAAACAGGAAATAGATCCCATTGTAAAATTTATAATTATATTGCACCTTTCTGAGGGCCAATTCTACTAAATTTTAAGCAACCTTCGCATTCGCATCTCAGTCACAAATCTGTCAAAATAGCTTAATTTTTAACCGACTTCCAAAAAAGTAGGAGGTTCTCAGTTCGGTGGGTAGCTTTTTTTTTATGTATGTACGCCGATTACTCCGAGGTTTCTGATCCGATTTCTTTTTTAGTTCGATGCAGTATACTTGCCAGTATAGGTCCCATAAAAATTTGATTCAGTTTGGTTCAGTAGTTTTTATTTTATGAGCATTTTTGCTTATTTCAATTTCTGCGTTAACGAGGACGTCGTCCAAGTATCACCACTTAAAAGTGAAAAATAAAAATCTTTTTGCAAAAAAATATAACCGACTTCCAAACAAAACACTACAAAGAATAAAATAACCTTAATTTTGGAAGTCGGTGTTTAAAAACCAAAAATTCCGACTTCCGAAGACACCGACATCGAAGGTTATTTTATTCTTTGTAGTGTTTTGTTTGGAAGTCGGTTATATTTTTTTGTAAAAAGTTTTTTTTTCATATATTTTTGACAGATTGAGACACGAATGCGAAATTTGCTTAAAAATGAGTATAATAATTGGTACTCTGGTCATCAGAATGACATTGAACGTATTGGGGAAGCTGCAAGGCGATTTTTTGTCATTTTAAGAACCGAAATTTTTACCATTTTACTGTACTGTAAATGTGTTGTTGGTTCTTTAGGTTTGTGCTAAATAAATATATTTTAAGTCATCCTTTCTTTCTTATCAATTGAAAACTTCTAAATATCCTTATAAACTTCCTTACATCAAAGTCTTTAAATAGCCATACCGAAACATTCACAAACTTGACCGTTCCGTGACAGCCCTGGTAGAAACCCGATATGTTTTGTACCATTTTGGGTCCGTTCCATATATGGGCCAGATTGAATGGCAGTAAGTTGTGTAACCATACATTATATCGTAAGCCTGTATAGCGATAATCCCATTCAATGAAAAGGGTATCACGGTATGGGGTTCTGTTAAACTGGTTTAACAAAATGTAGTTGATAAGTAGGGTGTACTTTTAAACATAACAAACATTTAAAGTAACACGATAAGCTTGCAAATAGCAGCAAAACCACAATATTGTTTTAAAAATATAATGTTTAAGTGAAGTAAACGCCTTTTAAATCGTTTTGGTTACGTATTATTATGTAGTCGGAATGAGAAACACTATATAGGATTGAACACGGATTGCAGTAGATGGGTCTTGTCATGAAATCGTCCCAGGGGACGTTAGAGTACAGAGTTATCTAAGAAGACTTGAAAAAATAAATGTATAGATACTATATACGTTGGGGTGAGGATCTAATCTGATATAGCTGAATACTAGTACATTGCATGAAACGACTGCCTATCTGAGCCTGGTAAGCCATTATTTGCGCAATAATAAATATAATAATCATTGTACCGATAGTCGTATCAGCCAATGGCTTAATAGCCACGAGGCTCGACCAACACCTCAGGAGGCTCTCGTTAGTCAGCTGGATCAAGGGCTTGATTCAGAAAGCGGTACTTCGGTATTGTTAGGAGGTTCCTATCTCTGGAGCCCTGACCGCCGGTTGCTTGAACCCTGTTCCCGATATCGGTGGGCTACTATTTTAAATGTTTTTTTTTTAATGTTTTTTATTGAAATACTAGCTAATGCCAGCGGCTTCGCTCGCGTGATCCCCAGGGAACATATTCCCGGGATGAAAAGTAGCCTATGTCCTTTTTTAGGCTCTAGACTATCTGTGTACCAAATTTAATTTAAATTGGTTCATTAGTTTTGGCGTGAAAGCGCGACAGACAGCATTTAGCATTACTTTCGCATTTATAATATTATAGTGAGGATTTAAAAATATAATATATTAGTATAGTAAATGAATAAAGGAAATATAATAATATGGTTCATTTCTCTGGAGCCCTAATCACCGGTAGCTTGGACCTTACACCCGACACCGGCGGACTACTATTTTTTAAAAGATTCTTGATTATATTTTTTTTTTATATTTAAAAATTTAAGTGATAATTGTGAGAAATGAGTAAACGGAATATAATAATAGCAAGGCTTTTTTTACAAATTGTTTACTAAGAATATTTCACAAAAAATCCAAAAGACCATAACCAGTTCTCGCCCTTATTCCCAAAACCGGATGACATTACAAGTTCCGTTGTTCTAAAGCAACCTGGATATTACGTAAGAAATAATAGGAATTTCTTCCATAACAGACACATCAACAAATTGTTTAGACAAATCAAGGAAGCATACATACACATACCGACAGATTGATAAAAGCTTTTTTCTTACGAGAATCGAGATGAAAGGAATACGCATTTAGGTTTTCCGGATACAACAGAATTGGGTACACTGATTGAAATCCTACCCTCCGTCCTATGTGGGCGACGGACGGGGAATATCAAGCAGTTGTAGTGAAAATATAGGGACTAAGACATATAACATCACGACTGAAATCCCTAGAGGGGTTAGCAGATGTGTCGTACATCCACATTTCACTAGCTTAATCTCACTATCCTACTTTTGATGGTTCCGTACCCAAAGGCCAAGCGGACCCTATTACTAAGCCTCCGCTGTCTGTCTATCCGTCTGTTCGTTAGTCTATCTGTCAGCGGGCTACATCTCATGAACCGGCACTGTTTACCTACCTATTAAGGTAGACAGTTGACATTTTCTGTTCGCTACAATAAATAATATAAATACTTTTTTAAAAGTATTTAAAAAGTACACAGTATTTTTAATCTTGAACGATGGTACGAAACCTCCATGCGCGGTCCGACTCGCACTTGGCCCAGTTTTTTGGGTTCCGTATGTCTGATTGTAAAAAGAAAGTTTTATAGGGTCACTCGTATGGCTGTGTGTTCACCTGTCATAGCCAATTTGCTCCGGATCCACTGGACCGGTTCAGTTCAATTTCAGTACACATTTATGAGCTTTTATGACACAAAGAACGCAAACGCGGAACGCAATTTTAATGAAGTTTGAATATGGAGTTTTTTGGTGAAAAAATAGAAAAAAACATTGATTCAAACTACGCCATGCGACATACCAAAATATAGGTGTGTATAGTCTCTTTTGTATTTTTTTTTCATAATTTGTAAATAATTAGGCTTAAAGTAAGGAATTCAAAATAAACTAATATTTACCAAAGCAACTATTTAGTAGTTACTACCTAAAATTTAAAAAAAAAACATACATAAAAGAAATATGTAGTTCTTTTCTGGTAGATTAGAGAAAAAACCTTATGAGAATGTTATATAAAATATTGGACACTGCAGATGTTCTTGCAACCACTAAGCGCAACGGAGTAGGTTATAACAAAAATTTTTATTTTCTTATGAACAGTTCATGACAATCACAGCCAGATCAATTGTCACCACCAAATGTAACGTGATTAAACAAAATTAAATCATGTACTAAAACACATAAAGTTGATAATTGATTACTCTTACACATGTCGGCGTTTCTCAAAGACAGGTGTAAGAAAAGGCAGGTTTAAAGATTAAAATGTCCATTAGGTTTGACATGTCGTTAGGTCACTGACCGATGTAAGAATGAGGATATATTCACATGAGTGCTAGGAAGCGGTATGCGGCAAAGAAACAATTAAGTTTGGAATCTATAGAATACTAACTGTTGCCCGCGACTTCGTCCACGTGGACGAAGTCGGCTTTAAGGAACGACTTTCATAATATTTCTAGATTTAAATCTTGAATTTCCAAAACCATTTCAAACCGGATACTTACTTGAATAAATGACTTCTTCCCCTCTGGACTAAAACACATCCGTGTTCATCCTAATGCCCTTTGCGTTCCAGGGCTGCGGTGACACAATCCTGGCAGGCACTGGCCCTAGCAGGTCTCGTCTTAACTACATGTACCTACCTGATTTGGCGACCCTTTTAAAAGGACTGTTTTTTTTTTTGTTAAACTCTGCCCCACACTAGGAATTTCTCCTGTATCGTGGGTGCGTTCACAAACGTACAAACTCATATACACAAACAGCCAGACCCGGAACAACTATCTGTAGGTCATACAAATATTTGTTCCGTGCGGGAATCGAACCCGCGACACGCAGCGCAGCAGCCGATCGCTCAACCACTGCGCCAACCGTGTCGTCGTTAAAGTTAGAAGCGAATACTCCTCGAGTTGCCGAACTTATAATTACGAGGTATACCTTGTCTATAAGTACCGTGAAGTTTGGTATTGGTGCATCGCATTTTGTAAACAACTAGAAGAAAACAACAACTTAGTTGCAGGAAAACATTGTGAGGAAGCCTGAACTTGTAGATAATGGCCCGAAATCACTCTGAACAAAATATGTGGTGGTTACTTACGGCTTGTTTTTATAGACGTCCACTGCTGATCATAGGCCATCATAACAGTCGCCTTACAACAGCAGCCAACTTCATCTACTCAATGTCTACTACACATTCATTAAAAAAAAGATATTTATAAACATTTGAATTATTAAGAAACTAGTGGACGTCACGCGGTTTCACCTGCGTAGTTTCCGTTCCCGTGGGAGTACGGGGATAATATATAGCTTATAATGTAGCTATCCAATGCTAAAAGAATTTTTCAAATCGGTCCTTTAGTTTCGGAGCCTATTCAATTCAAACAAACAAACAAACAAATCTTTCCTCTTTATAATATTAGTGTAGATGTAGAAAAAAAATATTATTCATTGTCATAACGCTTGACATATTATGTAGTTTGAAACCGAGCCTTGTGTTCCAAGGACGACGCGGAATGGTACGACGACATTGTTTTGATACGTAAACATTCTTAACAGGGTTTTTTCTAATTCTAATGCATATATTTTATTTTTATTTTACTAGATATTATTTTAATAAATTTTATATAAAAAAATCACGCCTAGAGGTAGTTTATGTCGGGTACATTTAGTGGGCCGCCTTTGTAAGACGACAAAAATGGCACCATGTAGTGTCGCCAGATCGACCGGTCCTGTGCGTCTCAAATCCTGCAGATGCCCGCGGCCTTAACCAAGTCATCCATAAGCCGGTAAAATAACAAAAAAATATGGAACCGCAATCAGAGACTGGCTAAAACGGAAGCATAAATCCAAAAGCAAACATAAATAAAAAATTCTCGATTTCCCACGATAAGCTACTTAAAAAAAACCCTTAAAAAGACAACATTTGACAAGCATCTCTATAGTGTATTTGCATTGTAAATACCGCAATAAAATGTACCAGAAAACAAGGATGTTGTACCATTGTAAAATGCAAACTTTTACTGCAGTTGCCGCAATAAACTTTCAACTTTATGACTGAAACAATAAAGTTGTGAGCGTCGGTAATGCTAAGTTTGTCAATCTTGAAGTCCTTGTGAGATTTATGTAGGTAGTAAAGTAATGCGAATGATTCCCACGTGCATAGAATGGGAGTACGAATTGTGAGTTGTTGTGAACAACAAAGTGGCGACTAAAGGGACGATATTAGTCAGTTTGGAGGATCCCTCGGTGAGAATTTGTCAGCCTATGTCGTTTACCGTGGACTTCTAATTCATGACGCGAGTTTAGTGAAACTAATAGTATTGTTGATTTGTTTGTCGAGCGTTTACTCCTACTCCAAATGTTCAACACTTCATTTTTGGAAATAATGAACCGATTTTAATTATCGTGATCAGATAACAAGGATCCATTGGGTTAGCCGATTCGCACACTGCACCGCATTACGCAGCGTAGCGCGGGAGTGCATCTTCTTACGTTGCTTGAATGTATCTCTCTTTGCATTGAAAAAACGCATAGCGCAACACAAAAAGTGTTTGACTTCATCGCCACGCACCCCGCAGCGTAAAGCGGGGCAGTGTATGAATCGCCTTAGTAACAATGGTCTAAACCTATGTTAGTTTTAATTAACAACAACGACAATGTACAGGTGACAAGTGACCTCATCAACGTGCTGTCTTGCCTACAGGCTTTAGCGCGTAGAATGCTGCTGGGGCTGCCACGGAGTCTGTTCAGCAGCGAGGCCGCTTTCTTACGCCGTACAGCGTTGAAGCAGCCTTATTAAACTCGGTAAGCATATGCAAGATACTTAGGTCTTAAAATTTAAGAAATATTTCGAAAACAGTTTGGTTTATTTCCTGTTTTACATGACAGCTTACACAGACTGCCCATTAGTTATTATTTGTACAGGATTGGAGGCTCCAAATTGCGTCGAACCCAACATACAGTAACACTTTTCCGTCCATCCTTACCTCAAGCTTTTTATCCAGGAAAAAATACGCGCCATATTTGTGTTCGAGATTACCAGCCATTTTCGTAGTTGATTTTAGGAATTCCTTTTAAAAATCGGATGTTTGTTTTACTGATAACGTTAGGTGCTATTTGCATCACATACAAATGTGCTGGAAATTTTCTGAATTAATTTACTTTTGCAGTTGAAAGGTTTCGCTTCTTTTTAATTTGGTTTGGAATATTACTTTCAATAAGGTTTCCAGAAAAGGACGGGTAGACTGAGAGAGTGGGATGAAGCTATGTCACTAAGATTAAGGTCAAATTGAAGGACACTTACTCATATGGGTTCACTCACCATCCATTACATGCCGAGAAACTTCCGTGCTGGGGAAAGCACGTTAAGGCAGAGATACCTGAGAGTAGCTGATTTTAAAATGGGAATCACATCTAAACGGCTAGTTGTAATTTTTTGGAAAAAAAATTATGTTACGTTAGATTATTTTCTTAAAAATTTGATATATGAAAATTTTGAGTTTTATTCGATCAACATAGTGTAATTAATTTAAGTCTAACACGGACATAAAAACGAAAATCGGACCAAAACCGCCGGGCGTAATTTAATGAACATTATCTCAAAGACAATTTAACTATCTACATTTTAATATTTAGTTATTTTTGTAAAGTCTCAGAATAATAAGGTAAGTACGAAAAACTACTGAATTTCGGGACGCGCGCGAGTTTCTAAACGAGTGCGCGTTATGTTCCTTCAAAGTCACTGGCGTATGTCATCGCCTGGACCTGGCTGTCATTTTTAGACCTTTCTCAGTCTTTTCAGGCCCTTGAGGCGGTTTAGAAACTCTGACACAAGGGTGTGTGGGGTCGTTAGACCTTACTGCCCACACGATAAGGAGAAGAAGAGTCTTTTCGGATTCTCAGAAGTCAGGAAGTTTGAAAAGTCTTGCCAAGGGGTTCTGTGTTATTGAGCTACTGGGTAGTGGAAGTCAGATACTGGTATTCAGCTGGAGTGAAAGCCGACCCCGACATTGTTGGAGAAACGCTGGCCAGATTAATTGATGTTTTGAGGAGTTCCAAGAGTTATACTCGGTAAGAAAGCGAACACATATTATATTCTTGGTTGCCGCTGAGATTGGTTGGCTAAATTATCAACAACCAATCGGATCACTGCACTTGCATGAAGGTTGGTATTCTGTCAATTTTCGCTTACCTACATTTATTTTTAACCACCTTCTTTATAAAAAATAAAAAACTTTTCACAAAAAATAACAACCGACTTCCAAATTAAAAACCCTACAAAAAATTACTTTAATTTCAGAAGTCGGTGTCCAAAATCGAAAAAACAACCAACAATAAAAAAGTTTTTTTTTTCACATTTTATGGTAACATTATTTGAGTAACTAGCCGTCGCTGACCGACTTCTTATTTTAGGGCTAAGAGGCTTATTGATCAACAAAGATCTTGGTAAACACAAAAGATCCACTGTGACCCAAAGTACTACGACCTTACTACTAAGAAGTGGATCCAAAAATGTTCCCGACCTCTGTACCCACTAATCTTCCTATAAAAAGCCAAGGTCACTTAACGGTGCAACCGCACATTACCTATACAATTTAGCAGTTTACGCCACACACACATTTCAACTCATAATACAGTTCAGTTCGCGTTGGGCTATCAAGTCAGCCAGGCGTTCTCGTTACAGCCAACCAGGGCTGCGTCACTCACTGCATTTGCCACACCATCAGTCCATTAAGCTCATTTTACCTTAAAGTACTTTTGGGACAATACAATAGTGTTCTAGTAATTACCTTATTTTATTCCATTCATCCCCATCTAAAAGTAATGTAGGGTCTAGCAAGAGATCATACAGTCACCAGCTTAACAGCCAATTACAATCCTTCTTAAACAGACTCTGATAACGCTGATAGCCCCTTTTTAAACGACCAGACACAATCAGCCCTCTATCAGAATACCTTGGAGGTACCTTGTTATCAAAGGCCAGGACAAAACAGGTTTAACCCTTACAATGCTAATATTGACTCGGAAGGGTCAAACGTTTCAAGGGGGTCTATTCTCAGAGTTTTCTGTAATGAGAAAAAGGATGGGATAAGTGTTTGCTTTTTATTTTTCTCTCTGCGTTTTGTAATTTTTTGAGATAAGTATGCGTTTGCGTTTGTTGTGTATGGGGGTTTTCTTTTGTGCAGTAATTAGGGGTTTATGAACGAGTTTTTTTTTTGCAGAATTTTCTTTAGCATAATTTTGTCGCAGTAATCTTCGTTCGAAAATATCTTAGGGCATGTTTTTTAGATCCGTAGTTAACTCGACCAATGGTCAAGAAATGTGGTGAAATTTTGTAAAATGCGTTTGACTATTATTGGTTGTGGCTGCGGCTGCGTTTCCACCAGAGATGTGCGAGGATGTGTTTGTTAAGAACCAATAGAATCGCTTGCGCTGAGCGAAGCTAGGTAAATGGAGCGATCCTATTGGTTTTTACCAAACAATTCAACTCGCAAAACTCTGGTGGAAAGGCAGCCTTAACTACGGAATAAACAAAACCTCTCCTTTTTTTTAAAGGGGGGAATCCTCATGGATGTCCTCCGCCCTGGGGCGGGCAGAGGGGTCTGTTAGACTCTTACTAACTAAAACCACCCCGGTGTTCCATCTGTCACCCACGCCGGGGATCGCGGGAACTTGCGACTTCCGTAATCCCCGGCTGGTGCCGGCCCGCCACTGCGGGCCACCTCTGCTTAGGGGGGAGCGAGGTGTTTGACTCTCCCCGCGACGTCAAAGAGAACGGATGAATGGGGGGCGACGGACATCCCCAAGTCCGCCGCCCCTGGATCCAGTTAGGGGGCCAGGAGAGGGCAGCGTATGCCCTTCTCCGACGCCCGGTGCGTCTGCTGACCCTTAGACCTACTTCCACGAACCAGAGTTAACTCTTTAGTGAATCGCTTAGCTGGTCAATAAGATTGGGCTAAAGACTAACAAGCGTTGATAATTGATGATGAACAGTGCGTTACTTCTATGAGAAGAGATCTTTGCCTTTCAGTGGTTACAGACTTATACCTTAACATCATCAGCCAAACCTTTTCCCGACTATATTCGGGTCTACTTCCAGTCCGGATTTTGCTGAATACCATTTTTTAAGTGGAGCGACCCAGTTTATGTATTGGGTAACTCGATACTTCTTGGCAAGACTTTCCGAGGCACGGCTGAGTCGCGGTATGTTAAGATGGTCACTCATACACGACCGACCACGAACGGTCGACCTCGGCAAGCATTGCTTAACCTTGAATATCGACATATGCGGCTGACACTATATATACATACTAGTTGACCCGCGCAACTTCGTCTGTTCCCCTCCTATTGGTCTTAGCGTGATGATAGGTCTATAGCCTTCCTCAATAAGTGAGCCATCTAATACTGAAAGAATTTTTCAAATCGGACCAGTAGTTCGTGAAATTAGCGCGTTCAAGCAAACAAACAAACAAACTCTTAAGCTTTATATATTAAGTATAGATAGATAGACACGAGCTCCGCTTATACACCAGTATAAGAGGAGCTAGAGGGGAGAGGAGGATGTATAGACCGATTTATATCCAGAATGTACCAACATTCTGAATATAAATCGGTAAAAATATTCAATTGATGACATTGAAAATATTCAAGAACTAGAGAAAAAGATAGGAGTAATGGGTTATCCACTCCCTGACAAAGAGCAGTGGGAATTCTTCCAGGCTTGTGGAATTGGTTCAAAACAGTCACCGCGGCTCTGGAACGCAGAGGGCATTAGGAGGAACACGGATGGGTTTTAGTCAGTAAGAGTCTGACACTCCCTTCTGCTCCACCCAGAATGGAAAGATCAATTTGATGATTTCCCATCCATAAAAAAAAAACGCTGTGGTAATTACATAATTACCTTTACATCACGTAACAATCTACTTTCGTCCAAACACTCCCAAACTAATTAGTTTATAACTACTAATTACCATATCAAATGACCGTATTAATGACTTAATTAGCTTATTAATAAAGACCGCCATGAAATGGTATAATTATTACCGATGCCGATCCTATTGTGTTTGTGAAACTGTCGATATTAATATCAAAACGATATCTACCCAATAGTTTTTATTTTGAGGATTCCGTCCGTCTTTCCGTCCATCTGTCTGTCAGAGGGCTGTATCTTAAGAACCGTAATAGGTAGACAGTTGAAATTTTTACAGAATGTGTATTTCTACTGCTGCTATAATAAAAATTAAATTAAAGGGTAAAAGAAACGTGTTTTTTTTCGGTTTATGGTACGGAATCCTTCATGTAAGAGTTCGACTTGCACTTGGCTTTTTATTTTTACCTTTTAAGAGACATGGTGATGCTGGTGATGTTTATTTTCGTTTCGTTTACATGGGGAAAATAAGGGATATCCGTGAGTGTTTCATGTATGTGCTTATCAAAATTGTAATTTTTGGTTCCCTCTTTTTTAATCTTAATGTGGCCAACGAAATCACGTCATTTAACTAAGTCATTATCGACCCTGACTCATGCTTTTAAGTTTGTGCCAACAATTAAATGAAATCTTCCTTAACAAACATCATCTGTGTAGTCTTACCCATTTTTTATTAGGGTAAACTTCCAACCTAACCGGATACTGAATACCTGTATTCTACATGAGGTAATTCGATCATCTTTCGATATTACTTATAACTAGTGGACGTCACGCGGTTTCACTCGCGTATTTCCCGTTTCAGTGGGAGTACTGGGATAATATATAGCCTTTGTTACTCCCTGATAATGTAGCTATCCAATGCTAAAAGAATTTTTCAAATCGGTCCAGTAGTTTCGGAGCCTATTCAAACAAACAAACAAACAAATCTTTCTTCTTTTTTAATATTAGTGTAGACTAGCACAAAGCAACAACACTAGCACCATACATTTTGTTAAAAAATATCATACCACTCTACAACGACAAGTCGAATGACAACAACCGCACGGTTCTCGAAATAGGACCCCAAATGAGACCAAAACGTTGGATTGACGGAATTCAAAACGAGTAGTGGACCCGACCCAACTAAAGGGGATTAAGTTTGGATCCAAATTATGGTTCGTATGTATAGTGGTTCCCGAATATTATACGGCCCTTTGAGGTTTTTGGCTTCGAATTAAACACTCTGAGCTCTTTTTGTAATGGTTAGATGGTTTTGTCGTGAGAGGATGAGTAAAAGGCGGGTCACACAAGGAATGTTTTATTACACCCCTATTTTATTAGATGTCATTCAAAATAGTCGCTTCTATTGGACATATGCCAAATAAGAGCATGGCATGTGTGTGAATTTGGACGAAGCAGTTTTTGCAGCATTGGAAGGCCTCCCACAAGGTGGACAGATGATCTAGTGAGGGTCGCGGGTAGCCGATGGATGCGAGACACACAGGACCGGTTGTTGTGGCGACACTTGGGGGAGGACTATGTCCAGCAGTTGACGTATTTCGGCTGATATGATGACAGATAGACCCAGTAACGACAACTTCAGAGAAGAACTATTAGGACAGCCGACCCCAATTGGAAATGGGTGAAGAAGACACTATATCTACCCATTGAGACGGAATTCTGCAAAGCTTTTATTATGACTTTGTTAAATAAAGCCTTGTCTCACAAAACGCAAATAAATAAGACGATTAAATAAAATCTCTTTGGTCTTAGAAGATTGTCTGTTCTTGTCATTGATAAGTAATTAAGATCATTACTAAGGGATCATACTCGCAATTATCATTTTTTCTTGATAAACAGTAGTGATGTAATTAATTTGTTGAAATGTCCTGTTAAGAGGATTAATTGGAGTTCCGTATACTTAATTAAAATGTAATCTCTTTTAAGAGCTGACGTGTCGATAATGATGATTCGTTAGATGCAGAATTTATTTAAAACAAATTAAGTACTTACGGACTTTATTGCCAAGAAGTACCGTTTTCATTACTTATTTTACATTGCCGCGTGTGTAATGTAAGATAAGTAATGAAAAACGCTTAAGAGGGGACTCGGGTCGGTAACTCTTGGGTCTCTCTCCATACAAACGCATTCCGCTGTTTTCTTCGTGGATAATGCTGCTAGAGCAATGTTTTTTTTTTCTAAAAAATCTAGATTGAATTAATAAGTACCTCCATCATTTTCTTTTTTCCAAAACATAATTACTTAAAGAATTATGACAATCCAAAAATGCAAAAAATCAGCACGTTTTTACCGCCATGTTCAGACGACTGTCAGACAAATTTGAAAAGTTTTTAAGTGTTTAAGTCATCCTCTAAATTTTGATATATGATTGTTTTAGATCAGTCCAGTTTTGAAGAAGAATACAGCTGAATACAAAACGTCTTTTAGTCAAGGTTTTTATAGGTTTAAATCAGCCTGAGCTGCAGTTGTCGCTTTCGGACTTTACTTGATAGTGCACAGTGCGACGCATCGGCAATAGTTTCTTCAAATACCTATTTTTCAAATTCCTCGGACCTAGAGTCCCCTCTTAACGGTTCATAGTTTATTGTTCGGGTATCTATGAAGGGATATTAGGGAAAGTTCAATGTAGTGTGTTGCAAATTTATCTGGCGCCTCCCATAGTACCTACCTTCTTGAAGTCGAAAAAGAAATGAAATAAATGACGAAGAAAAGATGAAAAAGAGTACCCTTAGTACGTAATATATTTTAGTCAAAGTCTTAAATAATTAAAATTAGGTCACATCAAAGGTCTAACGGGAGGCCAAAAGTTCGTTAATATTAACATGAATTCCGTCGGCTCGCTAATCAAGGTCACATGTTAATTAGTTTCTGAACTAACGCCTGTGGCATACGGGCGAACAGGGAGATTTAAAGTCCTAGTTTCTTCTTTGTTGATCTTTTAGTTCCTACCCATAAACCTAAACCTCCTAAACCGTTTTTTAGGGTTGTCTGTCCGTCTGTCACAGCCAGTTTTCTCCGGATCCACTGGACCGATTCTGTTAAAATTTGGTACACATATGGACTTCTGTGACCCAAACACGGACGTGTTACGTAAATCATTAAATTTTTAGTATGGGGGTCACTTTTGGGGGTCAAATTAGAAAATTAAAAAAAAAAAGGTTTTTTTGTACACTATCGAGTGACATATCAAACGAAAGGGCTTACTGTGAGGGTTTTAATTATATTTTTTACATAATTTTAAAATAAATGGTTTTGAAGTTTTTCAAGAAATTAGACGAAAAATGACCATTCTCCCCCCCCCCCCCCCCTTATCTCCGAAACTACTGAGCCTAAAATTTTGAATAAAATGAAGATAATAGATCTTTACCTATAGATTACAGGAAAACCTATTAGAAGTCTATAGTATTAAAACAACATGTTAAAAAATATTAAATTCGTTTGGAACCCTTTGCACGCGATTCCGACTCGCACTTGGCCAGTTTTTTTGGATGGAATATCATTAAATGACTTTTCTCAATCTGGGCGGAGCGGAGGGGAGTGTCAGACTCTTAATGACTAGACCCATCCGTGTTCCTCCTAATGCCCTTTGCATTCCAGGGCCGCGGTGACTCTTTCGAACAAATTTCGAAAGATTAGGTAAGACAAAGTTGTACCTATGAAATGCATAACATTCCACCAGTTATTTTTAAGTCCAATGATATATGAGGACAACCTATCAACCAAAGATATATTCAGACACTGGGCTGCTACTGATAAAATCCTGATGGAATACCCCAATAACACGTTGCCTGACCCAGGAATCAGACTCAGGGTTCAAAAGTAGGTTCTTGCGGAAGTTGTTCGAAAGAGTTTTTTTTGTTCCCGAACAAAAAAAGGATTCCGAAGTATATATTACGACAGAAAGTAAGTGCTTCTATCTTTTTGGTTTGCAACAAAAGAAATACCGGATAGAATTAGATGAAATTAACTAAAAAGAAAACTAGGGTTCCAAACATAGCCCGGGCGAGCTATGTTTGGAACCCTAGTGAAACCTTTGAAAAAGCATAAAAGTGATCTTTTAAAAACACCTATCTCAAAAGGTTTTAGTAATAACAAAAAAAAAAAAAGTTTATTTTAAAAACAAACTTGTATACATTTAAAATAGAGAATAAAACTTCTAACTTTAATTTGGTGTCAAAAAATTCGTCCGCATCGCTGTCAACTGGAAGTGAGCCCAAAAGACTGACGGCATTGCCACGTTGTATCCCAATGCTTATCCTCTGTCCGAAGTAAAAGCCAACCCTTGGGTCAAACGCTTAGTTCACAATAAAAACTAAGCGTTTAGCTAGTTCTTTAAAATAAACTGTTTATGACTTCCCTATAACACCAGGAGTTACCCCAAACCTTGAGAAAAGATCAAGAACCTATAAGACACGGACCTCAAAAATCACTCAGAACTCTACTTGATCTTCGAACCCTAAGGGAATTCATTTAGTACCCTATAAGGGTTTACTTTTACCCTTATATCAAATAAAAAAGCAATTCCTAGTCCACACTTTTACCTTTGAGCCAACATTTGTCAACTTGTCACGTAACTACCCTACTTTTACGTAAAATAATGTTTCGTGGCCTTTTTCCTTTAATACTATTACTTACTCAAATCTATTACTAACGCAAAATGTGTGAATAGAAAACGTGATGAAAAATGTAGTGTATTATGTTATAGAAACATATGTATATATTATTACTAGCTTCCGCCAGCGGCTTCGCCCGCGTGGTCCCTAGCGAATATAAAAAGTAGCCTATGTCCTTTATCAGGCTCTAGACTGACTGTGTACCAATTTCATTTAAATCGGTTCAGTAGTTTTGGCGTGAAAGCGCGACAGACAAACAGACAGACAGATAGAGTTACTTTCGCATTTATAATATTAAGTAAAGAAGTAAGGATATTAGTAAGGATTATATAAAAAAAATATATAAAATTATATTTTATATTATATTTTATAACATATAATTATACATTAAAGTAAGGATTAAAACATACATATTGTATATGTTTTTGAATAACCAATAGTTTAGAGATTGTTACTATGAGATTTATCTGCGTTTATCAGAGTATTTAACTGTTTTACGCCTTTTTTACACAATCAGCCACAGGTATTGACAAAAAACCGTTTTTTTTTTGTTATTGAGAGACTTGCGAATGACCCCAAAAGTTTGGGTTACGTTACGAGTTCGTGTATGGATCACAGAAGTTGGGTTCAGTGTACCAAACTTCAACTGAACCCAACCAGTAGATTTGGAGGAAATTGGCAGTGACAGACACAAAAGTTATCCCATAAGGGTACCGTTTTTTATTCTGCCATACGGAACCCTAAAAACTGAAGCAAACAATCCATTATACAAGTTTATTGTAACATTTCAGCACTAGAATAAATAGGGCACGATCAGTCTTAGTCCTAGGCCCAAAACATTGATAGATAGCCCCTAAACTTATACAAACTATTTGCCTACGACTACCCGACATGGTTGTAAAGTCCCGCCTACACCCTATCCCTTACAAAGGGTTAGTTTAAGGGGAGGGACGGGAGAATCGGCTACATGATACGTGTCAGATTTTGTATTGAAAATAGTTTTGATTTATCGAAGGTTTGTTTGAATACAAATAAGAAAACGAAATAGTTATTTCGGTTGTAGAAGCTTATGGCTAAGCTTCTACAACCGAAACCTTGCTATTCCACCAATTCGCACTAAGCGTTTCCAAACGTCTTTTATAATGCGTACAGCAAAGGAGTGGAACTCTCTGCCTGCGTCTGTGTTTCCAAACGCTTACAACCCTAATCTCTTCAAAGTTAGAGTGCACAGGCTTCTGGGTAAGCTCGCTCCATCGTAGACTTTGTCTCAGTCATCCCTGACCTAGACTAGAGTCAAGAGCAAACACATCACAAATAAAAAATAAAAAAAGCTGTACAGGTCAATTTTCGAGGTAAAGCGACGTTTACCGCGGTCGGTTTGTGGATGGGTGACCAACTATGACACACCGAGACTCTTCCGTGTCTCGGAAAGCATGTTAAGCTGTTGGTACCCAGTTTAATTTTAAGATCTGACAGTTGTTAGTTGTTACGGATAGTCAGGAGCCGGAAAAACTTACACCTGGCTAGCCAAGGTGTGTCGTGTTATCCACTTACTTGGCGGGGTGTCAAATAGATAGTCATATCATCATCATATCAGCCGAAAGACTGGAATTTAGCTGAATCCGTCGTCCCCCATTCATCCGGACACGAGGTGGCGGCGCGTGGTGTTCCCGCGCGCTCCTCTTTGTCGTCGAGGGGGGACTCATACACCGCACTCCCCCCGCTGACCCGAGGTGGTCAGGAAAGGCGCTCCGGCACCAGCCGGGGATTACAGAAGTCGCATAAGTTACCACGAACCCCGGCGTAGGTGAGAGATGGAACACCGGGGTGGTTTTAGTCAGTAAGAGTCTGACAGACCCCTCCGCTTGCCCTAGGGTGGAGGACATCCATGAGGCTTTACCCCCGTTAAAAAAAAGGTCTAGGCAGATGATGATGAGGAGGTCCAACACTGAAATGAACACAAATTGGTCGCCGCTGAGATTGGCTACGTACCTTGTACATATCTTAAACATGTAGTTTACTGCAAGATTTGTTTGACAAGTCTTGCAGTGAACTACAAGACTTGTCAAACAAGTTGTGGTAGTAAAGTACTATGTGGTTGCAATGCCATCATGATTCTTAGTGAGAGAGAGAGAGACGGAACTATCCCTCGGATATACATATAACGGATTCAGGATGAAAAAAACATTTATAGGGGGCTAAATTTCAAAATCGTATGCCTACACCGTAACCGTAAACTACTCGTTGGTAAAACCGTTTTTAAGACTTTCGGGCTTCTAAAAGATAAAAACAATGATTAATCTATACTTTTATACTAATTTATAAAGCTGAAGAGTTTGTTTGTTTGCTTGCTTGAACGCGCTAATCTCAGGAACTACTACTGGTCCGATTTGAAAAATTCTTTCAGTGTTAGATAGCCCATTATCTATATCATCACGCTGAGACCAATAGGAGCGGAGCAGACGAAGTTGCACGGGTCAACTAGTCTATATATATATAAAAGCAGAGACTGACTGACTTATCGATCAACGCACAGCCAAAACTACTAGAAAGCTGAAATTTAGTACGTAGTTCCTTACACTACGTAGGATTTCCCGAAATTCCTACGGGAACGGAAAAAAACGGAATATGCGCGTACGAAGTCACGGGCGAAAGCTAGTTATAAATACAATATATTTTTACTATTCCAGACTAAACATCTAAAATTACTCTTTTCAGAAAGATTTCATGTTCTGATACACACAACATTAATCTTGAAGACAGCCACAATAAAGACGAATAACCCTTTTAAGAAGCAATATTTGCGTACAGTAAGTACTTACACACACTCAAATAATGTTTAGGTTGATTCCCACGAGTATTCCTAAAGCTAGATTTATAACAGTGACTAGAAAAAAATGGAGGAAACATTAGTTTTAGAGTTCCGTGATGAATTTACCCCCTGCACTCTCTATTGAATTTAAGTTCGGCTCTTCTACCTGACCAGGTAGGTGGATCAACGACCTTCAAATGGTGGCCGGGCAAGACTATATTCGGGAGGCTGAAGACCGTAGGCCTACTTAATAAAACCGACAGGCGACAAGTGACAAGCGACAATCTGACATTTCGACAATTTTGTAAGTTTATTTCATACATTCTCTGCTATTAAACAGCACCAGTTGTGCAACAGGGCCCAGGCCCGGCCCCGGGCGGGTTTAATATGACTGACAATGTGACAAATTTGTCAAAAACTGACATAATTGTCACAATTTCCCGACAGATATTGTTTAAAAAAGCAGAAAATGTATGAAATAAACTTACAAAATTGACGAATTTACAGATTGACGTTTGTCACCTATCAATTTTCTATTCTATCTATACTATTATCTATATTAATATTATCTATATCTATACTAATATTATAATGAACAAAGATGTTTGTTTGTTTGTTTGAATTGAATAGGCTCCGAAACTCCTGGACCGATTTGAAACATTTTTTTAGCATTGGATAGCTACATTGTCAGGGAGTAACATAGGCTATATATTATCCCCGTTTTCCCACGGGAACGGGAACTACGCGGGTGAAACCGCGTGACGTCCACTAGTACTAATATATAACACACATTAGGCTAAGTTATTCTACTACTAACATTATATGGATATTATCCGAAATAAAATATTTGAATTGAATTGAATTGATATAAAGCTGAAGAGTTTGTTTGCTTGTTTGCTTGAACGCGCTAATCTCAGGACTTACTGGTTCGATTTGTAACTTTCTTTCAGTGTTAGATAGCCCATTTATCGAGGAAGGCTATAGGCTATATACCATCATGCTAAGACCAATTGAAGCGGAGCAGTAATGAAAATTGTGACGCAGACGAAGTTGCGCGGGTCAGCTAGTGTTTTTATATGGCAAACAAAGCCGATGTCGACTATTCTGCCGACATCGGGTTTATTTAATAGGTTTCGTATGTTGTATGTGACAAGTCAGCAGTAAACTACGTTCAGTTCGCATTCATAGTGTAATTGCGAAATACACTCCACTCAGTCAACTACAAAAGATATTCGCTTTTATTATGGCATCTCAAAAATATCCATTGACTTGGCTATCGTGAGCACGAGTTGTAAAACATATAACAATAATAGAACTAGTTTAGTTTTGTTATTACGCTGAGAAAATTAAAGTGATCATAATTGGGAGTTTGTTACGCAAATTCCACAGCAGTTTTACCTGAATAGTTCTATTTGGCATTATGGGATACCTAACAACACCCATAAGAGGAAACATAGGCGGCGAGACTTTGTATGTAAAAAGTCATAATTCGAGGTTTTGCTCTCGCCTGTTTTCTCCTCCAATATTGGACCGATTTAAGAGATATTGCATAAACTGAATATGAAGGATACTATGTCCCTATGTTTTCCTTTTTGATGATATATTAACCGTGTAAGCACTAGAATCCTTAAAAAATGCTCTAAATTGTCCGATAAATCCCTGTCAACAGAGCCCTTTTTTTATGGATGGGAAATCATCAAATGACTCCTCCCGCTCTGGGTGAAGCAGAACAGAGTGTCAGACTCTTACTGACTAAAACCCATCAGTGTTCCTCCTAATGCCCTTTGTGTTCTAGGGCCGCGGCGACTCTTTCGAACAGATTCCGCAACCCCGGCAGGCACTGGCCCTAGCGGACCCCCCTTCAACAGAGCCCTAGTTTTCAATTTTGGCAACTATTAATGAAAAAAGAAAAACATAGGGACACACTTAACATCCTTCTTTCAGTTGTGTTTCAATTCAGTTTGTGAAATATCTTTTAAATCCGTCCAGTATTGGAGGCGAGAGTAAAACCTCGAATTATGACTTTTTACATACAATATATCCGCTTGCTTTTCCTCCATATGACCAATTGACCATGTACTTCTGAAACACCGTTTAACTTAAAAGTAGCTGTCCCGCGCAAATCCGTCTGCGTCACATTTTTCATGAATGCTCCGCACTATTGGTCGTAGCGTGATGTTATAGCCTATAGCTTTCCTCGGTAAATGTGCTATCCAACACTAAAATAATATTTCAATTTAAACCAGGGGGTTTACTCTCTAAGCCCGAAGTCCGCAGTTTCGGGCTTAGTTGCGGGCGTGTTCTACTCCGTATCACCTACAGACTTACGATTAGTCCCGAACCCGAACTGAGAATGAATGACAACACGATTCGACAGTAACTGTCAAATCGTGTTGTCATTAATTCTTTGTAGTGACGTGATACGGAGTAGAATACGCCCGCAACTAAGGCCGAAACTACGGACTTTCGGGGTTAGAGAGTAGCCCCCCTGTAGTTTCTGTACGTCTACCATGAGTTTCATCAATCTAAACTCAATAGCGACTGTAGTTCAAAAAATGTATGAAAACTATTAAAAAACAAGTTTCTAATTTATTTAAAAAACTTTAGTTAACAATTAAAAAAATAAATTAAAAACTTGTTTTTTAATAGTTTTCATACATTTTTTGAACTACAGTCGCTAGCGAGTATAGATTGATAAAACTCATGGTGAACGTACTGAGATTAGCGCATTCAACTGAACAAAAGAAAACTCTTCAGCTTTAAAACTATAATGCCGTTATACGGAACCATTCGACTCATAAGCCACAAAAAGCTCATATCATTTTTTTTTTCTATAAAAACTACGTATATGAAAAGAAAACGATTTTGAATCCTTTGATACATAGAGAAACATCTCGTTTGAGTCATGTCACGTAAGTTATAAGATATTTCGGCTTTTCCAATACTTTTCTAAGATAAAAGATAAAAAGATATGCTTCGTTCTGTTTGCGGTAGTTTGTAGTATAGAATTTCTTTATCATTTCGCTTTATTTATTTCGTAAAGGAATTTGGTAAATGTGTGTTAGATTGTATTTTTTTAGGAGATACGTGAGTTATTAATCCTAATGTACAAAATTCTTCCGTTACTGAATGACTGACAGACAACGCACAGCCGAAACTACTAGTTGTAGGAAGCTGAAATTTGCACAAGATAGGATTTCCCGAAATTCCTACGGGAACGGGAAAAAAACGGATATGCTTGCAGCGTGTACGAAGTCGCGGGCAAAAGCTAGTTTAATATAATTAACATCTAAAGTGTCTGTCAGTACCCCCTGACAGGCACTGTCAGCAGAGATGACGTTTATGATAAACTAGCTGACCCGCGCAACTTTTTCTCATAAATTTCTTTATTAGGCACCAAGTCCCAATATTAAAATTAAATTAAAACATACGATGATAAATATAAAATCAAAGGCTATAAATAAAAATAAAGGCTATAGGCTACATATAATCACGCTTACAATAAAAGGAGCGGAGCAGACTAAGTAGCGCGGGTCAACTGGTATAAGCAATGCTATTTCCATACCAATGGTTCTACAAATAAAATCCATAATTTTTTTAAAGCGTTTTCCTCTTATGGTCTATTACAGCGGAGCGGAGAAACGGAGAAGTTTTAACCAATGGAATTGCATAGAATCTCCGTTCCACATGAGTCAATGACATTTGGACTGACATAATTGGTTCCGTTTCTCCGCTCCGCTGCCCCGCTCCGCTGCCTCGCTCCGCTGTAATCGACAGGCATCCTTACTGTGGCATAACAATGGTTATTGCATCGGCGTCGTATTGTATTGCCGCGTCGTGTTTAAGAATGGCCTTGAGTCCCATTAAAATAGCCGTCCTATATGGTAAAACTAAAGAGCCGGTGATCGACACTACGACTATCCACTAAGATGAACTCTAGGAGAATTTGTTGGTATGAATCTCAACCTTAACGTTTTACCGGGTCGCCAGCATCTGCCTAGCCGTTTCCCAATTAAATTGGGGTCGGCTACCAGTCAAACAGGATTCAGCTGAATACCAGTATTTTACGTGGAGCGCCTGCCTACTAGACCCCTACAACCCATTAACTGGGTAACACTCGTGGAATGCGATAAGGCCACCCATTGTATGTGTTTTAGTTTTAAGTTTCCTTTTGCATCTAATTTTTGCTGTACAATAAAGTATATTATAAATAAAAAAATAAATTAATAACACGGTAGTTCTTGGCAAGACTCGAGTCAGATTTACTGCCTTCTGACAATACATAACGACTGTCAAAGATCTACAAACAACAGCCAGGACCAACGGTTCAACGTGCTTTCCGAGGCACGGAGGAAACTTGGTATGTTAAGATGGTCACCCATCCACAGACCAACCTTGGCAAGCGTTGTTTAACCTTGAAGATCGACCCGTGTGGCTGTTAACGTTTTTATTGGGTCATATCATCATCATCATAACAGCCGGAAGACGTCCACTGCTGGACAAAGGCCTCCCCCAAAGGGGGGGTTTGCCATAATCGCCACGCTTGGCAAGCGGGTTGGCGATCGCAGTGTATGGTGTTGCGTTTTACAGAGAACGCTGCTGCCCATTCTCTGGTGAATCCCTTAGTCGCCTCTTACGACAACCACGGGAAGTGATGGGATGGTATTATTCTTTTACGGCACCATACGGCACCGGCCGACACCATACGGCACCAGTTTTATTGGGTGCAGAAACCTATTTTTTCCCCATTTGCTGTCTTCAACGAGATAGCCATTTAACTAAATACAATAAACCCATCATCCCTGTTTTACTTACACCCATTCTAATACCACGGAAATCCATATAAACCACACATTTTAATAATTCCCTACTTGATTTATTGTTTCTTGCGCACATTCGCGTAAAATATTACGTTACTTTTACGCGTTCATTTAGTAGGTAATAAATCAGATATACGGCTTTCCGGTCTGTGTGTGCTTGCCCTTATGGGGATACCGAAATGTACTCGTGTAGATACGTGGAGCTCGTGGCGAAGTGATAACAGCTTTCAAGGTTAAGCAACACTTGTCGAGGTCGGGTCGGGGATGGGTGACCGTCCATTACATAGAGAATTTTTCTTGTATCGGAAAGCACGCTAAGCCCTTGGTTCTGTCATTTTTAGATCTTTGAATAGGTAAGCAGAAGCGAAAAAAAGACAACGCACAGCCGAAACTACTGGTCTTAGAAAGCTGACATTTGGCATGTAGCTTCCCTATACTCTGTAGGGGAACACTAAGAGAGGATTTTCCGAAATTCTTACGGGAACAGGAAAAAACGGGATATGCGCGTAAGAAGTCGCGGATATGGTAAAATAAAAAAAACTGGCCAAGTGCGAATGGACTCGCGTGCAAAGGGTTCCGAACGAATTTAATTTTTTTAACATGTTATTTTAACACTGCAGACTTCTAATAGGTAAAGATCTGTAATCTTTAGGTATTTTTTTTTTCAAAATTTTAGGCTCAGTAGTTTCGGAGATAAGGGGGGGAATGGTCATTTTTCGTCTAATTTCTTCAATAACTTCAAAACCATTGATTTTAAAATTATGAAAAAATATAATTAAAACCCCTACAGTAAGCTCATTCATTTGATATGTCACAAGATATTGTGGGTCATAGAAGTCCATATGTGTACCAAATTTCAACAGAATCGGTCCAGTGGATCCGGAGAAAACTGGCTGTGACAGACGGACAGACAGACAGACAGACACCCGAGTGATCCTAATAGGGTTCCTTTTTTTTCGGAACCCTAATTATGTAAAAACTTTTGGAATCAGGAAAATAAAATCTAATTACGAAAAACGGCTATACGAGTGTCAACCAGAAATGTCGACAATACAATCTAGACAATGTACATAATAATATGATGGACGAATTACAAACTTCATCAGAACGAAAATTCTACGTGTAAAACCGACCAACGTCTGGAAAACATCCGACAAAAACCACAGAGTCCAAAATAACTTATAGATACTTATTCCCCTTCACAAGAATACCAGCTAAAAATCGCAATCACGAAAGACATTGACAGCTTATATCGGGGACCATTTCCATTAAGGTTAATAATATAATTAATATATAATTTGATCTGAAAAATCGGAAAGGCTGAACCCAAAAATAACTACAGACGATTTCACAGACTAACTGTTTCAACTTGCGCGGTGTTAAAAGATACTGAGATGCAAAAGGCCCGTTTGAAACAATTTGTGAAATTGATGATGACGGTTCTTGCCAGGGTTGCGGAATTTGTCACCGCGGCCCTGGAACGCAAAGGGCATTAGGAGGAACACGGATGGGTTTTAGTCAGTAAGAGTCTGACTCTCCCTTCCAGGAGTCTTTTGATGATTACCCTTCCTAAAAAACCGGCCAAGTGCGAGTCGGACTCGCGTGCAAAGGGTTCCGAATAATTTTTTTTTAACATGTTATTTTAACACTATAGACTTCTTATAGGTTTTCCTGTAATCTATAGGTAAATAGTAATATCTCCATGTTTTTCAAAATTTTAGACTCAGTAGTTTCGGAGTAAGTGTCATTTTTCGTCTAATTTCTTGAATAACTTTAAAACCATTTATTTAAAAATTATGAAAAAAATATGATTAAGACCCTCAAAGTAAGCCCTTTTATTTGATATGTCACACGATATTGCTCAAAAATCATTTTTTTTTAATTTGTTTGTTTGACCCCCAAAAGTGACCCCCATACAAAAAAAATCAAACCAAATTACAACAGAATCGGTCCAGTGGATCCGGAGAAAACTGGCTGTGACAGACGGACAGACAGACAGACAAACAGACAGACGGACAGACACCCGAGTGATCCTATAAGGGTTCCGTTTCTTGTTCGGAACCCTAAAAAGGAGTGTAGGGTATATCTACGCTTTATATGATTTTAAACTGAATATCACATTCACGGTCTAGTCGTAATTTGTTGGCATGAATAAATGTTACACTAAGCAATTTCCTTAACAATTTGATATCGTGAAATGAAATAATTATGAATTAGTCTTTGTTGTCAAATAGCTAGAGTAGGGTTGCCAACTCTTTTTGGGAAAAATAAGGTATCAAATTATTTGGACGGGCAAAAAAAAAGTATTTGGATGAAAAAAAAAGTGTTTTTAAAATTTTTAGCACACTAATTTTTTTTTTGTTTTATTTTTATTTGAAAAAGATCATGCAACCGAATTGAGAACCTCCTACTTTTTTTGAAGTCACTTAAAAATTTTGATCGCAAGCGTGTATGCCAGGATATTTTTTTATTTATTGTTTCTTTGCTGGGCCCAGGATTACCGCCTGCAAACAAATAATACTCAAACAAACGTACATTATTTCCCTTTATAATATTTGTTTAGATTTTCTTTTGATCTCTATTAGTCTTACTGACTTTGAATATACCCATCTTAAAATGTACTTATTTAATCTGAAAAGATTGGCCTTTGGAAGTACCATTTGAAAATGTGTAAATTTAACTTCACTTTCCAAAGATGGGAAGTTCAATACGTTCAGTACCTATCTAAATATTAGATAATCATTTTATTCGTGTGTCGGTCTGTTACCTTACAGCTGGTACCGACAAATAGTTCATCATTCATACGACTTTTTCGTTTTACGCATCACAATTCTTATTATGATGCGTAAAACGTAAATTATTTAATTTTTAATGAATATATACTATATTTATCAATAAAGTATTTTAGTTTACTTTATTTTTATGCAAAAGTATAAAGTATAATTATCGAAAATAAAGTAGGATACGTTTTTATAAAGTATGGTTGGCAACCCTAAGCATGTAAAACATCTGATTGCTATAAGTTTGACTATAGGCTTCGTACGCTATTTGTTACTCAATTTGTGTTAATTTATATTTATATTTGGTTGGTGTGTGTTTTAAGGGCTCCATGCCCAAAGAGTAACCAACGGAACCCTATTACTAAGCCTCCGCTGTCCGTCTGTCTGTCAGCGGGCTGTATCTCAAGAATATTTATAGGTACTCAGTTGAAATTTTCAGATTGTGTATTTCAATTGCCGCTATAATCACAAATATTAAAAATTAAGGTTTGTGGTATGGAACCCTTCCTGTGCGAGACCGACTCGCACTAGGCCGGTTTTTTATTCAGGAATGGTCTTGCTCTTGCTCTTGACCACAATCACGCCTGATGGAAAGCCATGGATGAAGTCTATGATGGAGCGAGCGTGCCCAGAAGATGCCTGGCCGGTTTTTAAATTCATAATCTGCACGAGATTTCATTTAAAAGACAGTTGAGGAAATTTCACAACAATAAGGGTGCCTGTCCATTGCGAGCGGAGCGAAGAAACGGAGAAATGTTAACCAATCATGTCAGTCTAAATGTCAGTGAGTCACGTGGTGCGGAAATTTTATGCAATTCCATTAGTTAAAATTTCTCCGTTTCTCCGCTTCGCTGCCTCGCTCCACTGTAATGGAAAGGCACCCTTTCTATCACTTTTTCCAATATTACGCTAGAGTTTCTTTCTTCTTTGAATGATATTTCGAAGGCCTTAAAATTCAGTAGTAAACGTTTAGCTGCTATGACATCCCGACACATATCCAAACGATAAAAACTCAACGACATTGATGTAGTTGGTCTTTTGTTTGTCTCTAAGTTACGACCCATTGTAAGAATCTTCTGACTAAATCTACAGGGTGATGGTAACGGACAGAAATAAAAATTTAAGTGCACCACCGCAGTGGCTCCGGCGGACGGCAGACAGCGAGGTTAATGCACCAATTACCGACCAACGTACGTAATTATAGAAAACTTTTTTCATTGGCGAACTGATTTTTTTAATAGTTCCGCTGATTTTTATTTAATCGGCTCGGCTTCAAAAAAAGGAGGAGGTTCTCAATTCGACTGTTTTTGTTTACAATTTTTTTTGTACGCGATATTTTCGCGAATTGTCAACCGATTTTGATAAGTCTTTTTTGTTTGAGTATTTTCCTGGACTGGCCCTTTTTCAATTTGTTGTTAGAGTAATTGACATATTTCGGTGAACAGTGGATAAACTTCATAAAGTGCTATTCTTTCGAGTTTTAATGACAGATCAAAGAATTTGAGTCGTTTAGAGGTTTATCCAACAGATTGACTTTACCTTGGTTTCAGGCAATCGCCTTAGGCGAGGATCCGGAATTTCAGGATTTACGGATCTCTTGAATTATCTATTTAAAGATAAGGTCACTTATCTTATTTTGTTTTGGGACGGCATGTGATCATTGATGAATTTCCTTTGTTTAATTAGGTACACATTTTACTTTTTAAAGATGGGAAATCATCAAATGACTCCTACCGCTTGGGCAGACCGAAAGGAAGTGTCAGATCCTCCTTCTTCTTCCTGCCCTTATCTCAGACCCTTACTGACCCATCCGTGTTCTTCCTAATGCCCTTTGCGTTCCAGGGCCGCGGTGAGTCTTTCGAATAAATTCCGTAACCCTGGCAGTAATTAGATACCTTACCTTAGTCTAAGTTCAAAATTCGTCTATCATTCATTCATTCATTTTCATTTTTGCAATATAGCAATGTGCCCTGCCTACTGCCACTTGGTAGTAGGCAGGGCACATTGCTCGCAAAACAGATGGTTGATGAAGCCGAAAATGTCTAGAGTGGCGACCGCGTAGGTACTGGAAGAAGCAGCGTTGCCTCCCTTGTGGGAGGCACCTTGTTGTGGACCGATGACCTGGTGAGGGACCCGGGTAGCCGATGGATGCGAGACGAACAGTAACGGATATTGTAGCAACACTTGGAGGAGGCGTATGGCCTATGTGTTTTTTTTAATTAATCGTCATTACCTCATATTATTGCCAACATTGTGTGATTCCGTGTGTACCAAATAAAGTAGTTTTCTATTTTTCAGCAGTGAACGTCTTTCGGCTGTTATGACGATGATGAGATAATCTAATTTCTGAAATCGAGGGTAGAATTAACAAAAACCTTACTAGTAACATTTACCGTCGTACTCTAACCACACCATTTTAAGTAGGCAGATAAAAATGGCAAGTTAAGTGGAAATTGTGAATTCAATTAAAACTTTTAGCTCAACTAAAGAGAAACTATATAAGTTTAATCAAAGTTCGCTCAGCTAAGTTCAAGTAATACATAAATACTTTAGGCGCGCCTTTTCTATCTAAGAATGAATATTTTCTAGAATTTTCCTTTTCATAATTAAGTGATCGATGGGGGGAAAGGCATCGAGGACAGGACGAGATAGCTTTTTGACCAACTTCTAAAAAAGAAGGTGGATCTCAATTCGACTGCGTATATATATATATACATATATATATATATATATATATATATATGTGTGTTTTTTGTGTGTTCGCGGATAACTTCGTCGTTTATGAACCGATTTCGATGAATCTCTTTTTATATGAAAGGGTAGAAGAAAGAAGAAGAAGAAAACAAGTTTATTTGGCACACACAGATACACACAATGTAGGTACAAATAAAAAAAAGGAAACCACCGCCGCCATTGTCACCACGTTAGGATCTGATGATGGTAACCCTGTGAAATCGAAGGCAACTCTCGAAAATTGTAGGCACGCATCTGGTAAAAACTTGAAATTCGTGTTTACATGTTTACATCGGGTGATACTATAAAACAATGAAGGTCATGGAGACGACAGAGAGTTAACTCCACATCGGTATGTAGGAACTACCAAGTGTTTGGGCTTATTTCATTCGTATTGACGAGACCTTTACACCGAAAGCACTTGGTAAGTTTTATTTACATAACATAACATCACGCCGGTACGCTGTGAATGGGTATCACTAAAAAGCGAAAAATAAAAAACTGGTGTCAAAAAAACCGAAATAACCAAAAACACCAACTTCCGAAATTATTTTATGCTTTGTAGGTCGTTGTGGCGACGCTTGGGGGAGGCCTATGTCCAGCAGTGGACGTTTTTCGGCTGATATGATGATGATGATACTTTGTAGTGCTTTGTTTTTGGAAGTCGGTTATGTTTTTTTGTAAAAAAGTTTTTTTTTCTGTTGAGAGGCATACGTTTGACCACTATCTCACCTGATGGTAAGTGATGATGCGGTGTAAGATAGAGCACGCTTGCCTAGAAGTAACCTATTGACTCTTGACGTGAAGACTCTCAGGTTGTAGCCACGGTTGTTGCCGAGATAGTTGGTAACGGAGTCAAGAAGCGACTGCGGTGACAACACTGTCTATTTTTATGGGCGGGCTATGTTCGCAGCCGTCTTCTTGAGTTCCGGCCCATATTACATGACTAGTTGACCCGCGCAACTTCGTCTGCGTCACAATTTTCATTACTGCTCCGCTCCTTTTGGTCTTAGCGTGATGATATATAGCCTATAGACTTCCTCGATAAATGGGCTATCTAACACTGAAATAATTTTTCAAATCCAACCAGTAGTTCCTGAGATTAGCGCGTTCAAGCAAACAAACAAACTCTTCAGCTTTATATATTAGTATAGATTAGCGCGTTCAAGCAAACAAACAAACAAACTCTTCAGCTTTATATATTAGTATAGATAGAGTATAGATGTCGGTGGGGCCATGGGTACTTGGCGGGATTGTTCATTATAAGGTTAGATACAGAGGGCCAATACTGCTAGATTTTATCGTATACGCATCTCAATTCTTAAAGGATTGCGACTGACACGCGAATGTGACAGTTGTTTTAAAAAAATAAGTAGAGCTGGCACCCAGGTCTTTGGCTAAATAAGTGTTCACGTCACCCACGTCATTAACAGAGGGCCGAGCACGAATATTTTTGACGTATAGTAACGTAACGTAAAATTTTACCATAGCTACAATAATCGTTTCTCACATAATATTTATTTGAATTAGATACTATATTCATATTTTTGAATAATATAAATTGTGTATGTCCCATATTATTGAACCAAAAATACTATGGGATTGGGCTGGATAATAACAGCCGCACGGGTCGATCTTCAAGGTTAAGCAACGCTTGCCAAGGTTGGTCTGTGGATGGGTGACCATCTTAACGTACTGAGTTTTCTACGTGCCTCGGAAAGCACGTTAAGCCGTTGGTCCCGGCTGTCATTTGTAGATCTTTGGCAGTCGTTACGGATAGTCAGAAGCCAATAAATCTGACTCCAGTCTTGCCATGAAGTACCGTGTTACCCAGTTAATGGGTTGTGGAGGTCGGGTAGGCAGCCGCTCCATGTAAAATACTGGTATTCCGCTAAATCCCGCTTGACTGGAAGCCGACCCCAATGTAGTTGGGAAAGGCTAGGCAGATGACTATGGGGTTGTAGTTTTTCACATTTAAAATTCACTTACGTTTACGTTACTATACGTCAAAATATTCATGCTAGGCCTTCTGTATAGCATTAACTGAAATAGTTTTTAGATAAGTACTAATTGGTAAGTTATACAGTCAACGCCGGCTGACGCTGAAAACCAGCGCTGTGGCTCTGTCTCGCACATAGCGTTGCCAGGCGTCCGGATAAAGCCGAAACCAGGCTTTTTGGTTGTGTGTCCGGCCAAATTTGTCGGTGCACGGCCTGTCCGGCTTGTGTGTTAAGCTTTTTGAATTTGAGCAATTTTTTTAAATATTTGTCATGTGCTAATTTCCGCTCCGCCTACCTCACATTGCAATTATAGAAATTAATATAAATAGTACTAAATAAATATTGAATGATTTATCATAAAGAAGACTAATTCGTTCAACGTAATTGTTTCATTTATATTAAATTATTAAAAAAACATGTTTTACTTAAAAACATGTTGTGTTATGCTCTAAGACTAAAATTTAAGGATATCCGGCTTTCTTACCCAAATGTCCGGCTAAACTGGCTGGTCTGTCCGGCTTTTCGGTATTATGCGTACAGCTAAGGAGTGGAATTCCCTGCCAGAGTCTGTGTTTCCTGATAGCTGCAACCTGGGGGTCTTTAAGTGATGGAACAGGTAACTAAAACGACATTACGAGGGGAAGTCGCTGGCATAAGCTAGTGATAAATAATTAGAGAAACAATACCAAAAATTGTACACTCGTCCAAAAAAAACTCGATATTTTTTTATAGCAACTGACCTACAACGGCACAACGGCGACTCGAAAGCCAAACGAATAAATAAATTCATTTAAAATTGGCACAACTAACGAACGAAAAATACTTTTTTTTAACAAAAAAAACACTAACTATTGTGGTGTGCCTCTAGTTGGAATGACAGACCAAAGGACATTAGTATCGGGAGGCCATTGTTCGTGCCTTTCGAATTGAAAACAACAAAAAAACTAAAACAATATTTAAAAAATTAAAAACTTATTATAGCCCGCGACTTTAGTTGATTTTTATTTGCATGTGCGGAATCCTCATTATTTTTCTAAAATACAATACTATTTGGTATTTTTCGAAACATCAGATATCTGCTTGTGAAAGTCTCGTTAAAATCGGTGCAGCCGTTTCGGAGATAAGCCGGAACAAGCAGACAGACAGGTAAACATTTTTTACATTGTTTGTTTTTTGTTATAATTATCTTATTTACATCAATAAGCATTAAGTAATAAGCTGTTGTTAATTTAATGTTAATGTAATGTATAACTAGCTCTCGACAGCGACTTCGTACGCATACATCCGTTTTTTCCCAATCCCGTAGGAATTTCAGGAAATTCTCGCTTAGTGCTCCAATACATTCCTCAAGGTAACGACCAGAAGTTTCGGCTGTGCGTTGTCTGTCAGTCACTCACTCAGTAACGGAAGAATTTTATATACAGGCGTCATATTTTGACCCTATTAATTCTTCCGTTACTGATGACTGACTGACAGACATCGCTCCTACTGGAACGGGAAAAACGGAATTTGCGCGTACGAAGTCGCGGGCAAAATTATCACATAATTGGCGAAAATTATCACATAATAAAAAATCACATAATTGGCGCACTTATCCTAGAAACCCATTCTAGGATAAGTGCACCAATAATGAGCTTTACAAGGTTAAAATTGTAATCATTAATATTTTATTGTTGTTTCTTTATTAACGATATGTGTATTTTGTTTCAATTGCGATATTTATTTTATTGAAATTGTATTTCGAATTTTCGATGTCTTTTCAATAGGATCTTATTTGATGTTTCTACTCCAATATTGATGATGATTTTAGGGTTCCGTACCCAAAAGGTAACCAACGGAACCCTATTACTAAGCCTCTGCTGTCCGTCCGTCCGCCCACCCGTCTGTCTGTCAGCGGGCAATATCCCAAGAACCGTAATAGGTAGATAGCTGAAATTTTCACAGATTATGTATTTCTATTGCCGCTATAACAACAAATAAAAAAAATTAAGGTTTATGGTACGGAACCCTTCGTGTGCGAGTCCGACTCGCACCTGGCCGGTTTTTTTTTGTTCGCCCGGCTGGATTTGTCATTGGAATGATACATATTGGCACGATTTTATATTTGAAAACGAAAGAATCTAAACTCAGAATTGAAGTAACTACAGTAGCTGTGGTTTCATGTGGCCGTTGACCATGTGGTCAGCCATAGTTCCATAATATTAACGAGTTACATTATATTTTCCTATTGCTTTAAAGTCATTACAACAAATCAATAAGTACCCATTCGGTCTGCGGAGTTTCAAGGTTAATTTAACCCAGCAGACTAGCCTCTTGTTAAAGTAACACTAGCCTAAAATAAAAATATAATTCCTATTTCACACAAAAACACTCACAGAGCAAAAATATCACTCAAACTCAACCGACATACAGGCTCTCCAAATTAAATTTCAAAATTCCCCAATTTCGTCGAAAGAACGGAATTATAGAAATTGAGTATCAAATTGATTCGACGTTTCTGTAAAATAATGTTTTTTGACCTGTTCGAGAGAGCGGTGTTTTGTCGAATTTCGATGTCGAACGCTCGACTTTTTTTTTTCGAACCACTCGAAAGCTTTATTCGTTATTCGGGAGCATTGAGCCAATGGTATTAATTTATTGATACAAAGACTCGGAGATCTCTTTTTATCTTTGCTTAGCAATTGAATTAAATTCGACGGGCATTTTCATTGGAATTTTAAAGATTTTCACGGTTTCATTTCGGGTGAAACGGGATAGATTTTAAGAGTATTGGCGAGTGATTGTTCTAAAAATTCTAGGAAGCTTTCGATACTAACAAGCACCCAATCGACAGGTAGTGCCTTCTGTGTTTTCTGGAAAGCGAATGTTTTTACAAAATGAATGTTTGAAAAGAATAAAGTATTGTCAGGAGCTTAACAGATTTTCGGAATTCGGATTCTACGTACCAATATGGAAAATACTTCTTTCTAAGATATAATAGTGTTCAATAAATCTCCCTAGTTGGAAGAAGGTTTTTCCAGTCTAGCCAAATTCAGAATCAGGATTTTACATGGAGCGACTGCCTTTCCGACCTACACGACCCAGTAACTGGGTAGTTTTTAACCGACTTCTAAAAAAGAAGGTGGTTCTCAATTCAACAGCGTATATTTATTTTTATGTGTGTTCGCGGATAACTTCGTCGTTTATGATCTGATTTCGATTTATCTTTTTTATATAAAAGGGGCTTTTTTATATGCTTCCAAAATGGTTCCATTGCAACCACGTCAGGATCTGATGATGGAAACCCTGAGAAATCGCGGGCAACTCTCGAAAATTGTAGGCATCTGGTAAAAACTTGATATTCGTGTGTATATCGGGTGATACTACAAAAAAATGAAGGTTTGGATCAGACCTGATGAAGGAGACGACAGAGAGTCAAGGGAACTCCACATCGGTATGTAGGAACTACCAAGTGTTTGGGCTTATTTCATTCGTATTGACGAGACTTTTACACCGAAAGCAGTTAGTAAATTTAATTTTCATAACATAACATCACGCCGGTACGCTGTGAATGGGTAGGCAGGTACCACTAAAAAGTGACAAATAAAAACTTTTTTACAAAAAATATAACCGACTTCCTTATACTTATATAACTTATAACTTTATTTTCGGAAGTCGGTGTTAAAAAACGAAATAACCAAAAACACCGACTTCCGAAATTAAAGTTATTTTATCTTTGTAGTGTTTTGTTTTGGAAGTCGGTTATATTTTTTGTAAAAGGTTTTTTTTAGTTGCTGTGGTTGGTGTGGTTGCCGTAAAAACAGTATCAATTTTTCACCATTTTTTCAAGTCACATTTACCGCATTCCTATTTGTCGCGTCCTAAACATAAACTAGAAAAACAAACATTGAATGCACCCTCGTTGGTATAAATTGCACTCTTTTATGTCAAGTCTCTTCATGGCCGATATTCCTTTCATACGATATTGCCTACTTGGCTTTTACGAGAGCTAGAACTAAGTTAATACTACTGGTAAGGCTAGTTCACACAGTTCGAGCCAGCGCTGAGTAGCTCTAGTGCAGTAACTCACAACGTATGGACGTATCTTACGAGTTACTGCCACGTGCGAGTTGAAAAGTAGCTCGCATCCGAGTTACTTCAACATTTTTTGTTTTCACTCGCCTAGTCGCCTGCAGTAACTCGCACATGGTAGCAGCACAGACATCACTCGCATCGTTCGGACGTGTTCTTGTTGAGTTTTGCAAACCTAGGTTTTGGTAATAATAAGTGGCGATATTGCTTTTACGTTATGGCAAACATTAAAGGTTCTTTTTTTAAATAAATAACATACTGGTAATATCATTGGAAAAGCAAACGTAAAATAGTTTCGAATAATCTCGTAACAAGTTATTTAATTTAAAAAGAGGTACTTGTAACCAAATATTGGCGTAAGTAAAGTAATATGTTATATCAAAAAAGTTTCTGTGTACCAATAAATCCCCTTTTAAATCATCCATATTTACAATATCTCAAAATTATTGAGTAAAATCTTGGTTTAAAAAAATAAAGGAAAATGAGTCTTATGTAAATGGATTAAGAGCAATGAAGGTCGTAAATTAGTTGGTAATAGGACTAATCCCTTGGATTGCCGCCAGAGGTCGCTTCGCCAATATGGCTGCTTAGTATTCATAGAGTTTGATTGTAACATCATGCAAATATCTAAGTTTCTAGTATTATATTTTAGGTCCAATTATGAATCTGTAAATAGAGCAGCTGCTCTGAATTAGAATAAAATGCTTCATTTGTTAAGGGTATTTGTTTTATGTGCATATATGTATAACTCGTTATAGTGCTGTATATAGGGTTTCAGGGTATACAGGGCGTTAAAAATGAACTCTATTCATTAGTTTACCATGTGTTATAATTTCTCAGAATTTGATCCTTATTAGCTGCACTTTCGGATAGTGTAATAGTACAGGTGTCTTTTTTAAAAAAAAAACATCCAATTCGATTCCTGGGTAGAAATAACGTTTTAGGGTTCCGAACAAAAAACGGAACCCTTATTGGATCACTCGGATGTCTATCTGTCTGTCTGTCCGTCTGTCACAGTAAGTTTTCTCCGGATCTACTGGACCGATTCTGTTGAAATTTGGTACACATATGGACTTCTGTAACTCAAATACATACGCGTTACGTAAATAAATATTTTTTAGTATGGGGGTCAGTTTTGGGGGTCAAATTAGAAATTAAAAAAAAGCTTTTCAAAGTGTATCGTGTGACATATGAAATGAAAGGGCTTCCTGAAAAAAATATACTTAATTAAAACCCTCAGGTATTCATTACATTTTTTTTAAATAAATAGTTTTGAAGTTATTCAAGAAATTGGTAAGGAAAAATCTACAAATGACAGCCGGGACCAACGGCTTAACGTGCCTTCCGAGGCACAGAGGAAACTTTGTATGTTAAGATGGTCACCCATCTACAGACCAACCTTGGCAAGCATTGCTTAACCTTAAAGATCGACCTCTGCGGCTGTTATTATTTAGCCACGAGCTCCTCAATTGTGCATTAAGCGAGTGAACTATATTATTTAAAGACACTGTGATAAAAAAAAAACATTAAAATCAATTAATTGTTTCTACACAAATGGCTTTACCAAGAATAAATTACTGCCAATGGGGTCAGACCACCATTGTACCTAGTTTAAAACCCATTGCGCCATTCTGTTGGCAAATGGGGAAAAGACATTAATGACTGAAACACCATAAAACCATTAATATATGAGCGTTGCGGTTTCAAAGGTGGTTAGTGTGTTTCTAATGGCTGATTTCCTGAAGAATATGGTTTGTGATTGGTTTCTTTTGAACGTAAGCTTTTGACGAGCTTTCTAGTGTTCTCTGATCTGATAGTAGGTAGATACCTATTTCAATTCAAACATCTTTGGAGAATATCGGAAACAGGTTTTGTCAATTAATCTGGGTTTGTTTCAATATCGGAATGAGGTTTTGTCAATTATTTGAGTTTGTTTCAATATCGGAATGAGGTTTTGTCAATTATCTGAGTTTGTTTCAATATCGGAATGAGGTTTTGTCAATTATATGAGTTTGTTTCAATATCGGAATGAGGTTTTGTCAATTATTTGAGTTTGTTTCAATATCGGAATGAGGTTTTGTCAATTATCTGAGTTTGTATCAATATCGGAATGAGGTTTTGTCAATTAATCTGGGTTTGTTTCAATATCGGAAAGAGGTTTTGTCAGTTATCTGAGTTTGTTTCAAAATCGGAATGAGGTTTTGTCAATTATTTGAGTTTGTTTCAATATCGGAATGAGGCTTTGTCAATTATTTGAGTTTGTTTCAATATCGGAAACAGGTTTTGTCAATTAATCTGGGTTTGTTTCAAAATCGGAATGAGGTTTTGTCAATTATTTGAGTTTGTTTCAATATCGGAATGAGGTTTTGTCAATTATCTGAGTTTGTTTCAATATCGGAATGAGGTTTTGTCAATTATCTGAGTTTGTTTCAATGTTTCATCTCAGGGTAGTCAGCTAGGAAATACCGACCTCATCTAGTTTAAATTTGCGAAAAAAAAAAATACGTGTAAAAGTGTTATTTGTATAACCAATTTGCAAAGTAAAAATCCTTCGACGATACGGCTGGCGCAGTGCTTGAGCGATTGGCTGTTAAGCTGCGTGTCGCGGGTTCGATTCCCGCACGGAACAAACATATTGTATGGCATACCGATAGTTGTTCCGGGTCTGGCTTTGTGTATGTAAGTTTGTATGTTTGTAAATTCACCTACGATACAGGAGAAATTCTTAGAGTGGGGATTTTTTTTTTAATAAAAGGGGCACCATTTTTAATTTGAATTTGAAATCGCCAAAGTATCAATTTTACAAACCTAAATATCACTCTAGTTATACATTATACATACATAATTATGCCATAAAATCATAGGCTCCGTTGGTCACTAATTGTAACAAATATGTATTACATTATTATTTAATAGAACAACCAAATTGCAGTATAATAACTTTGTTGACTAAACTGTACATTGCTGGTACAATACAAATAATTATAATGTTGAGTTAGACAAACAAACAGTGTTTGTGTGCAGTTGTTAGCATGAATTTGTTTATTTCGCTTAATTAATATTATATGAAGGGAAAGTTAAGTAAATATTATTAGAATGGAAAAGAAGACATTTATTCGATGCAGGTATAGGAATAACATTACATTACAACGATACATTAAACTGCGATGATCGTGCCCAATCCGAAAGGGTTATAATTTAATTTCAGACAACCAATGATCCATTACATTTATAGTGTTAGTATGAACTTAAAAACTATGTTAGTACCTTATAACCAAGAGACTTATCAAAAGAATACCCTTGCCCAGCTGTGGGACAACCACTACCCTTTAACATACCACACGTCTTATACTATATATAAAGCACAACAATATGGCGACCCGCTCAAATTCAAAATGGCGTCACCATGGTCAATATTGGACGCGCTATATCCATAAAATTCGTGGCGTAGCCGTCTATTGATGAATATCTGAATACTTCTACGCGAATAGGTTATAACCATGGACGTGGAAAATACGTTCGCCAATGTTTGTGGAAACCGTTTTATGGCCATAATAGGCAGGATGTACACCCATATCTTGGTTAGGTGGGTATCGGACGAAGGCAAGTATTCTTTACTTTTGTATTATTATTATTAGTACTTTTGGCCACAGCCAATTTGAGCTAAGACTAGCCAACGGTGTGCACAAACACAGAAGCTTTCTCTTTCTCCACTCTCATAGTCTAATGGTACGGCAATCGGACACGGCTGGATAGAGATCTGGCGCAAGACCAACGGTCTAACGTGCTTCTCGGGGCAGGGTTCGAAAGAACCACCGCGGCCCTGGAACGCAAAGGGAACAAGGATGGGTTTTAGTCAGTAAGAGTCTGACATTCCCTTCTGCTCCGCCCAGAGCTGGAGGAGTCATTTGATGATTTCCTATCTCTAAAAAAGGCCATAGACAAATACTTAATGAAAAAACCCTGCAACAGTTTTTGCCCGACCTCGTTATCATACCCATGACCCCAAGCTCAGCAGAACCATCAAAACTGGAAAGGGTGTGTTTAGTAAACAATGACATATCTATAGGTACTCCTGCTACAAACTATTATAAGACCAGGGAAGAAAACCAATAGATGCTTACCTACAAATTAGTACGTGGGAAGTATTTCTTCCGTGCCTCATGAGGTACTGAACTTTATCAATTGACTAGCACCTTGAACCAGGAGGGCCACTCTCTAAGTCCGAAGTCCGTAGTTTCGGGCTTAGTTGCGTAGGTGATACGAGTGGAATACGCCCGCAACTAAGCCCGAAACTACGGACTTCGGGCTTAGAGAGTAGTGGTTTGAACTTGTGATCTAATCAAACCCCGTACGGTTAGGCAACAAAATACGTGATAAGTTAGGTACATTTAATTCTGATAGGTCTATTAGATATCAGATTTCATTCAAGCAACACACTTCCTAAATGAAAACAAGTCCTTATTACCCAGTAACAACACAATATCCCTGAAACTTTCTTCCGCCATTTTTCGCAGCATTCGCCTCCAATTTCTCCAAGATCTTAATACCGTCGGATCAACAGCTCAGTAGTACCAAGAATGACGCAATATTTGTTCATAATTAGAGGACGGCTCGTCATAAGGGATCAACATTATCTTCGGGAGATAGAACGAGAGGATTAGTGTTTCGTCTATTGAAAATTTGCTGATTAATATTAGAGCAATGACTTGGCGAAAATAGACGAAGTTTTGTTGTAGGATCTTTTATCTTAGACCTTTAAGGTTTATGATCCGTGACGGAGTAAACATAGATATTGTTTAAGCTTGAACATTAATTTGGAGGCGAAAATGTAGGACGTGTATATAATGTAGAGGAACAGGCATAAAAAAATCTGTGTGAACTCGAGGCTTAGAATTTGCTCAGGCTTCAACACCGGTGTTGAGACTTTTGCGTAACGGTGGGACTACTGGATTTTCGGGAGTACCTAACTCTGTGATGACACTATTCATTCAAAAACTATCACTATAGATTGCAGAGTATTTTTACTTGTAGTTCTCCATTCTAAGAGCAGAGAAGAAGAAGAGGGACTATTCTTATGTACGTCTATGTACTATGTGCGTGTAGCAATGGACATATTTCTGTTGATAAGATGATATTTAAGAGATTACGTTGTGTTCAACTTTTCAGGAACCAGAGTTCCTGAACAGTTGAACACAAAGTAAATACATATTGAACCGATTTAGTATCAATTTATCGCACACAAATTAGGAACATCTGATTGATCGCCAATTTAAGCTTGGCGAGTACTGAATTCCCTCGAGCCGATTGATCCCCTAACAGCTATCTTTAGACAACTATTTCTAATGTCGTTAAAACAATTTGGCTACGTTTGAAGAAGGATTCCAGTTTTTCCTAGGTTCCCGGGTTGTGGAATGTTCGATAGCGCTACCGTGGATATTTGAAGGAACATGGATGGGTTTTAGTCAGTAAGTCTGAAACTAACTCCCGTTTCGGCCAGAGTGGGAGAAGTCGTTCAATGATTTCTTTATAAAAACCGAACAGTACCAAAAAGAATAATGAGTCAAGACTAAAATTTCGAGCTGAAAATGACACCTCTGCAAATATTTCATTTAAAATGACCCAGAATTTATGGACACAGTATTACTCAGAGTCTTCCCTCTTATTACTGTAAACAAAATTATAAGAAAAACAAATATATTTACGTCTATATCTCCCTTTTCCTTAAGCCTGGCTGCCCGGACATTTTCGTCCGTACCGTGCGGTCACTGTAATTTAATCATTCAATTTCGGGGGAGTTCGGAGAAGCGGAAATTGCCGAGAGCACCCGAACGTTAGGTGACGTGGCGCTTTGCTAGTGGTGTAATTCAAAATTGGGGTGGCAGAATAAACGGCCATGTTTGATGACGTTTTTGGAGCAGAGGAAACGTTTTTTTTTAAACATACAATATTTTATCTTCGAGTTTTCTTTCGTTCTTGTGAAGTATGAAGTTTTAATAGAATAAGAGGCCAACCTATATTGGTTGGTTCTCTGTAGGTACTATAGGAATGCTTCTACATACCGTAACCCTACTGATTACTTTCATTACATTACTACATACAGACTACTGCCTACTTTTATTATATGGTATTTTCGAATTCACACAAAATACATTTTTTATTAAACGTTAAGTGTCACAAAGCTGGGGAAAGATCTCTCCCATACTTATCCAATGATCTTTGGAAAAGTATAATGTAGACACATTATATACCCAATTTTAATATATACTTCAATAATCATAAATAAACCCTATTTCTTTTAGCGGAAAACCTACACTCTGAAAACCTAATTCATATGATTTCTTTACATTCGAGATCAAATATTTCTGTAGGATTTGTATGTAATATCTATTCCAAAGGTTAGTCTCTGAATAAAATCTAGATCAAAGGTATTCGGTTTCTGCAAGCGTATTAAGTCTGTAGGAAAATCTAAGTCTATTTAGCTAATATAAGCACCATAGTAAATATAAGCCCTATAGATATGAGAGGAGCTTCTTCTTCTTATCGTGTGGGCAGTAAGGTCTAACGACCCCACACACCCTAGTGTCAGAGTTTCTAAACCGCCTCAAGGGTCTCTGACATGGTTTATTTGACGACCGCCAATTGGCGGCCGGGACAACCGGCTTATACGTGCCTTCCGAAGCACGGAATCATCTTTTTATCAGACGATCAGGTGATTCAAGCCTGAGAGGAGCTTATGGCAAAATAATAACAGCCATACGGGTTAACCTTTAAGGTTCAGCAACGCTTGCCGCGAACGGTTTCCGGATGGGTGACCATCTAAAAATATAGAATCCTCCGTGCCTAATAAAAAACTTTTAGCTATGAAGTATGTAGTTTTTTTGTGTAATATAAGTATAGCCATTTAATCTATCTATATTTGAGAGTCAGGACCCAAAAAAATCACACCTGTCTTACCAAGGGGTGTTACCCAGTTACTGGGTTTTGGAGGGCTGTAGCTCCATGTAAAATACTGGCACTCAGCTGCATCCAGGAAAAAGGTTAGCCATACTGTTTTGTGACTATGATAATAACGAACAAAAATGTCGACTCGGTTAATATACCAGGGCTGATCCTTATGAAAATGGCAAAAAGTGAAAAAAATAATAATAGTAGGATGAAACCAATTGGAAAAGGAAGAAATCATAACAAAAATAAAAGGAAAAATAATTTACGGCCTGTTTGAGGTAGGGAAGTGGATGGAGGTGAGTTTTTTTTTCATTTTTTTTAAATTTACCATAGTAATGTATATTTTTTTACACCATCAGCAAGTAGAGATTTTAACGAACAAAAAGCCCACCGACTTCTTAAAAAAGCAGATAATTTGACGGGTGAATTTTAGATTGAAAATTAGTGCTTTTTCGATACTAAGTCAAAATAAGGTGAAAAAATAAATATTTCAAATTAAAAAAACACAGTCTTTGGGACATTAGAAGGTAAGTTTTCACCAAATTTCGTGCAAGATAAAAAAAAAAACAAAAAACTTGTTATTTGAGGCTATGTGAGGCTATGTGAAAAAAGTGTAAATACAAAAGTTGTTAATCTTTTTATTACCTACAACTTTTCCATTTAACTTTTTTCCATAGTACTTGTAGTTTTGCCGGAAATCGAGATAAACAGTTTTTTTACTCTTAAAAACTCACTCCTATCCACCTATATACCTCAGATCGCCCGTAAATTACTTTTGCTTTCATTTTTGTTATTTTCTCTTCCTTTTCCAACGGGTTTCATCCCACTATAATATTTTTTTTTTTAATTTTTGACCCTGGTCCATAACAGTAGCTGCTGTGCCAATGATTTGAATTAGAAAGATTTGATTTGATTTAGAAATTCATTTTAATATCTGCTAATGCAGTTTCAACACGCGTTGCTGATACAAGCCACTCTGTAGATACCTATATTTCTTTAGTAGATAATCTAGGTAGTCTTTTTTTTGGTGCGAGCAGGACAAAAGAACCTCTCCTTTGTCCTACTCGCACCCAAAAAGAGCGAGAGATTGGCAGGACAGTAACACTCTAGGAGATTTTTGAATTTTTAGATTTTTTGGTTTGAAGTTTAATTAAAAAACCTCCTCTCTACTGTGATAGTTATATATATTTATCTATTTATTATATCTATATAATTATAGTATTCGGTATAAATTTTATAAGTATATTTTAGTATTTTTATTTGTACTTTAGTTTTAAGGCTTTACATACTCTTCTTCTCTTCTTCTTACAGACTATTGTCTACATTTATTTTTCATTTCTCCTGTCGCAGGTCCGCTGGAAGAAATTTCTTCAGAAATAAGCAGTTCCTTTGTACTCATAATTATAATGTTATTTATTACTCTTTTTCTGTGTGTACATAACTAATAAAATAAATAAATAAACCATTAGCCCCTCACGTTTTTTAAAAATTGGTATCCCATATAAACCTCAGTAATTTCCTTTACAAAAACTAGCTGCGCTTAAAACCACTAGAAATCAAGTGTTCCAAATAGCTTTTAGAAAATGTTTTCAGTGCATTAATCCAGTCCCAAGCGAGCAAGTCTATCCATTATTGAAATGGCCAATTCAAAAATTTATAGGTACTGTTGAAAGCAAAAAAAAGTCGCGAACGGTAAATCTCTTGAAGTCGTTAAACTTTTTATCCACTTGCGACTTTCTATTTTGTTTGAAACTTTTAGCATATTTCTGGTAACATCGGAATTTGTTTGGATAAGTACAAATCATGTATTGACATTGAAATATTGTTTTCGAAGTTTTAAGTTCTAATAATGATTACTGGGAATTGATGATAAAATGAATTCTAAAGAAATATGAATTCAGGTTCTTCATTTGAAGGATTATGAATTGTTGATTAAGTAAATTAATAATTAACTCTTATTTACAAACATACGTAGGTAGGTACTCAAAGTTTTCTGTAGGTAGTAATAAATTTGCAATACAAATAATTATCGGTGGGTATTTTTTCTAACATCAGGGAAAAGTTGGAAGCTCTCACCTGCATTTGATCAGATTAGTGCTGCGCGTCAGGCGTTCATCCAGCGTAAACGCTGCGCAAACACAACGTTAACGCGACTTCAACGCAGCATCAAAATAAGTTTCGTTTCAATACCTACGTTACTCTGTCCTACGCTAGCGTAGCGTCTACACTGTGTTCACGCAACGTTTAATACCACCGTTCGTGCTAATACCTCATATTTTTGCTTCGAAATTTACCCATAGCTGTAACTGCATACTGGTACCTATGGGAAAATTTACGAACGATAGGTAGGCAATTTCCGCACTACAGTCTAACTGCCTTAATGAAATAAAATCCTAAAGATTAATGGAAAGCTGACAAAGAAAACTGGCAGATTCCCCATTTTAATTACATTCTGCGGCCATCACAAACATCAACACCAAATTGGGTAGTAACATGATTATGTCAAAATTCGTTTAGAAAAATAATTAGAGCTTATGCGGGTGTTGAACTTTTCCCAAAAACCAACCTTATTTCGATGCAGTTAAAGTTGAATTTCAATTGTGTTTTGCCGATAATTATTTCTTTGCCATTTTCAGCCGTAAATGGTAAGAGTTAAGGTTGATTTTTGGTTGTGTGCTGGATTAATTATTTATTTTATGGTATAATGAGGGTCTATAGGTAATTTGTGGGATAGGTTTAGTGAATTTAATTGAACATGTGTCGCTTCTTGTTTTATGGGCCGTAAATCTTTATTATATTATTAATATTTTTGGGTCATAAAAATATTGGTTTGTAAGTTTTGTCGATAATTGCTCTAGGGCATTCTCAGAGATAGACGTTACAAATATTTCATTTAATATGGTTATAAGTTTGTACAAGTTTAATTGATATGGTGAAAGGCTCGTTAAATACTAAAATATACTGTTTTGTAAAGTACTAGTGGACTTCACGCGGTTTCACCCGTGTAGTTCCCGTTCCCGTGGGAGCACGGGGATAATATATAGCCTATGTTACTCCCTGATAATGTAGCTATCCAATGCTTAAAGAATTTTTCAAATCGGTCCAGTAGTTTCGGAGCCTATTCAATTCAGACAAACAAACAAACAAATCTTTCTTCTTTATAATATTAGCATAGATTTCTGCCAGCAACAAGATTTATTTTTTAAAGCGATGATATATTGGACGATAGAACACGCTTGCCTAGATGTAACCTACTCTTAGCCTCTTAGGTAATTAACACAGACCCCCGGGTCGTAGCTATCAGGAAACACTGACTCCGGTAACGCTTTTTAATTTTATTATGTTCAATTTTTATCTTAAAACCATTACTTTTGCTATTGAGCGGGAAGCTAATAACTCTATTTGCTTTCCAAACAAAAGAGCCTACCGTAGTAAGGAGTTTTAGTAGGAAAAGAGGCCAGCTAATACTGGTATTGTAACCACTGACGTGTGATTAACGTACAGCTAAGGAGACGAATTCCTTGCCGGAGTCTGTTTTCAATAGTGCTATTCTGTAACAACATTTTCGTATCTCGACAGCGGAATCCGAGGTGAGTATCAAATTAAGACCTTTATGTTTTGTGCAATAAAGCTCACTTTGTGAGTTTTGTCACTCAGCTGAAGCTCGATGTCGAAATAGTAATTTACAGAATAGACTAGCTCATAGCTACAACCTGGGAGCCTTTTAAGTCAACAGTGAATAGATTACTTCTAGACAAGCGTGCTCTATCGTCCACATCATCGCTTTACATCACGTAAGATTGTGGTCAAAATGGAGTCTTTCAATAATACAAAAATCTTTTTCTCAAACATACTTGGAAATTTGAACATTATTTTGACAACCTTCTTCGAGATAAATCGAAATTGTTGTACTGGCCAAACACATGCGAGCAGCGGCTGGGAAGTTGTATAAAAATCCATATTAACGTGGTTTAGCGGCCAAATAAATTACATAGTAAACTCATATCTGTCGTGTAATTTAAAAATGGAACGATCTTTTTCTCCGAAACATGTAGGTAGCTTATCAATGGTTTTATTTAAATTTCGAACTGACTTGCAAAAAGAAAACTGTTTATTGAAAAAAAAGCAAATGAACACTTTAACGCGGGAAAAAAAAATGATTGTTGTTCGTCATTGATTTTGAAAAGTAATTGGATTTTAATTTCCGCGCATTATTTGAGAAAAGTGCTATACAAGCCTTGACCACAACTAGGCATTGATAGACTTACGTACGTGTATCTCGGCTTCGCCTCGGCCCACATTTACACGTTCGTCCATCAATGCCTCTTTTGCTGGCCGCTGCAGTAATGCACTAATCTTACTAGTCGTACTATTATTACAAAATGCGTAAGTTTGGATACATGGATATATGTTTGTTAGGTGCTCAATCACGCCAGAACGGTGATACGGATCTCAATAAAATTTGGCAGACATTATGTCTTACTTTTCACCCCGGGGGTATGTACCCAAAGATAATTAAGCAAAGCTAGTGAAAAATAAAAAAAAATAAACTTTGAAAATTTCACTATTAAGATACTACGGCATACATAGTTAATTTACGTGTATAGTTGGTTGTGAATTTATTTGAAAATATTTTACTTGAAAAAAAATAACGACAGATTTGAAAAACATTGAACATACATAACTTCAAAGCAGACATTGTTTACAAAATCAATTGAAATCTTCAATCGAACCATCCAAAACGTAGAGGTTAAATCTCAACCGACACCCAACACAGACAGGGTTGGCACACCCCCAGATCACGTCCAACAATGTTAGATTTAAATCCCGTCCTATTATAGATAACAATCGACCGCAAATATTGACTGTGGCAACACTGGCAACCCTAGTCGTCTTGATTCAGGGTTGTGTGGACTCAGCTTTATTTACAGGCTGGCTCTGTTTTGAGACACGATTGCAGTTGTTTGTCAACAAAATTTGGAGACAGATATATATCCTAATATATAAAATTCTTCCGTTCCTGGTGGCTGAGTGACTGACAGATAACGCACAGCCGAAACTACTGGTCGTAGAAAGCTTAAATTTGGCATGTTAAAGCCAGTGCCTGCCAGGCTTGAGGAATTTTAACGAAAGAGTCACCGCGGCCCTGGAACGCAAAGGGCATTAGGAGGCACACGGATGGGTTTTAGTCAGTACGAGTTTGACGCTCCCTTCTGCTTCACCCAGAGCGGGAGGAATCATGGGAAAAAAGGGGATTTTCCGAAATTCCTAACGGCACGGGAAAAACGAGATATGCGCGTACAAGTCGCAGACAAAAGCTAGTTGGTAATATAATATCACGCCTATATTTCCCGAAGAGTTTACAGAGGTGGCCTACATTTCTCCAGTTATGTTTTAAGTCTTATTTTTACTATTGATATGCGTTTGATCACAATCTCACCTGAAGGAACGAGAAGATACGGTCGACGATGGAGCACGCTTGCCTAGAAGTCACCTATTCACTATTTTGACTTAAGAGGAAATACAGGCGGATTGACTTTGTATGGTAAAGTCAGAATTCGAGGTTTGGCTCTCGCATGTTTCCTTCTCCAATGATGGACCGATTTAAAAGATATTTCACATACTGAATAGGAAGGATATAAACGGTGTCCCTATGATTTTCATTTTACATTAAAAGTTGCGAATTTGTCACTAGGGATCTGTTGACAGCGATTTATCGGTCAATTTTGAGCATTTTTGAGGGTTCCAGTGCTTAAATACGGTTAATATATCATCAAAAAGGAAAAGATAGGGACACAGTATACATCCATTTTATTCAGTTTATGAAATATATTTTAAATCGGTCCAATATTGGAGGAGGAAACAGTCGAGAGCCAAACCTCGAATCATGACATTTTACATACAAAGTCTTTCCGCCAGCGTTTCCTCTTAAATACCCCCAGGTTATATCTATCAGGAAACACAGACTCCGGCAGGGCAATTCTCTTCAAATGGACTTGAAATTTATTTAAATTCTAACATATCAAGAGTATCATCGGCAATGATAGGCTCGTCGCGACGAAGCTCCAAAGTCTTGAGCATCGACGACGAGTTGCTAGCCTGTCGGTTTTCTACCGTGCGACGGAATTGCATAATTTAATTCTGCCAAGCCCGTAACATCATCGGACCACAAGACGAACGGCGATGCGCCACCGGTACATGGTGGACATCCCACCCATGCGCACAAAACGTTTTGGGAACACATTCATAGTGCGTACAGCTAAGGAGTAGAATTCTCTGCCGGAGTCTGTTTCCTGATAGCTACAACCTGGGAGTCTTTAAGGCAAGAGTGAACAGGTTACTTCTAGGCAAGCGTGCTCCATCTTCGACCAAATCATCGCTTACCATCAGGTGAGATAGTGGTCAAACGCGTGCCTATAAATAGTAAAAAAAATAATATAGTGCAGTGGTACCCAACTGCACCCACATTAGACCGGTTTGACCTAACTTAATGCTATTTCATTAATTCCACAAGATAAGTAGGGGAAATGTTTATTTATTCCATTACGGATTTACGGGGGTTCCACGGGAAAGGTAAGTGTTATGGTACAGTGGTTTTTGAAAGTAGGTCACTGGTCCCAAATCCTTTTAGTGGCTTTTTCAAGGATCGATTATTTAAAATGGTGGAGCGTAAAAGTGACCACTAACTTCTCGGTCTTTCTCTCTAGTTTGACTTTGCACCAATTTGACTTTATTTATTTATATTTGTGATGGGTTTGCTCTTGACTCTAGTCTAGGTCAGAGATGACAGAGACAAAGTCTACGATGGAGCGAGCTTACCCAGAAGGAGCCTGTTCACTCTGACTTTGAAGAGATTAGTGTTGTAAGCGTTTGGAAACGCTTAGTGCGAATTGGTGGAATAGCAATAAGGTAGGGATGGTAAGATGCAGTGCGTCTGGATGTCCGATGGTAGAAGGGGGCCGGTGGGATGAGGTCGTGGAGTTCTTGGGCACACTCACCGAAGTACAATCTGTAGAAGACCGACAAGCAGGCAACCTTACGGCGATGAGCCAGCTATGCAACTTGGCATCCACCAGTTTTACGTCACCGATGAGCCTCTTAGCTCTGCGTTCTGCGTTTGACTGCTCCATACATTTATGTGCGCATAACTCGACAAAATGTAGGTACTGAACAGCTGATTTTTAGGGTTCCGTACCCGAATTGTAACCAACGAAGCCCTATTACTAAGCCTCCGCTGTCCGTCCGTCCGTTTGTCAGCGGGCTGTATCTCAAGAGCCAAAATAGGTAGATAGTTGAAACTTTTAGAGTTTATAATTTCTGTTGCCGCTATAACAACAAATAATAAAAAAATAACTAAATTAAAAATTAAAGGGGGCCCATACAGATTATGGTACGGAACCCTATAGTGCAACTCCGACTCGCACTTGGCCGGTTTTTTTCGCGATTTCGTTGTTGGTTCCATAGTAAAAGTTGTTGATAATTATGAGTACAATGACCCCTTAAAAGTATGGCACATGTCATATCCATGCTGTATTAATAAAATCTTGTGAATGATCTCAATCTTAATACATAATATGAAAAGTAATCCGTTAATAATATCGTCTTTAAGCCCCCAGCTTTGATCCTGAGATGCTTTATGAAAATCTTATCACAAAAGGTATTATTCAAATATAAATACGGGTTTTATTAAGAATCTTCAGCGTAGAATCTAAATATTTATCTTAAATCTAATGCTTGTGTATGTAGTTTCGTACTTATCCCAACAAGTTGATTCTTATTTTTTTTTTTCAAGATAAGTTTTATTATTATTTTCGATAAGGTTACCATCTAGTCGACACAAATATAAAAAACTAGTTGACCGGCGCAACTTCGTCTGCGTCACAATTTTCATTACTGCTCCGCTCTTATTGGCCTTAGTGTGATGATATATAGCCTTCCTCGATAAATGGGCTATCTAACACTGAATGAATTTTTCAAATCGGACCAGTAGTTCTCGAGATTAGCGCGTTCAAGCAAACAAACAAACTCTTCAGCTTTATATATTAGTATAGATATCTTCAACAATATAGAGCATTCTATCGTATCTCGCATTTTCATAGAAAACTTTATTTTTGCTTTTGGGTACAGAACAGGGCTACTTCCTGTTCTGTACCCAAAAGCAAAAATAAATTTGTAAGGGTGTCCATTACAGCGGAGCGAGGCAAAGGAGCGGAGAAACGGAGAAATTTTAACCAATGATATTGCACAAAATCTTCGCACTACGTGAGTCACTGACATTTTGTGCAATTCCATTGCTTAATATTTCTCCGTTTTTTCGCTCCGCTGCCTCGCTCCGCTAAAATGGACAGGCATCCTAAGTCGCAAACTAATTTAAAAAATCACACAAAAACGGAAAGCGGAGCGAGGCAGCGGTGTGGGGAAGCGGAGCGGGAAAGCAAAAAGAAACTGCTCAAATTACTTTTCGCGTAAACTCGGACTAGCTCTGCAAAATCCGCAACTCCGCTTCGCAACCCTTCACTGCTGCCTCACTGCGCGTCTCAATGGACACACACAGTCCGCAATTCCGCTCCGCATTACTCAGTTTCTCCGCTTCTCTCTACTGTAATGGACAGGCACCCAAAACATGCTCAAAATGACTCATGGAAAAGGAAAGATAATCCGACCAGAAAAATGTTATGTCTGGTGGGCACCTGCCCCATGGTTACTGTCGAGCTTTTGTATATTATACCTTTGCGAATGATGCTACAAGTATGTAGGATTGTGTGATATCAAGTATTTTTTGAAGTTCGTAATTGTACGTGATGGTACAGATGCCGCTACGATCGATAGAAAAAATGGTTGCAATGGAGTATTTACAGCCAAATATAGTTGCCAGCACAAGTCGAGAGCTCAAACGAATGCAGCACGGTGATCTCGCCAATGTACGGTGGGCGAACGAAACTTGCAAGCGCAATAGTCGATGAGCATTGACTGACGAACCAATAACGTGAAGCGTCAGAGCTGTCGTCGTTAAACCAACCAATAGTGTGTGTGCTCACGGCTCGTGCCGGTTATTATAAACGCACGCATTCGCAATGACTTGAAAAACATAAGATTATTACTTACATGCTTCCTCAATGAGATTCTCCTGCTGACTCTCAACGCAGTACTGAAGAAGTATGGTGAACAGCACGCCAGAGATCACGTGCGACCTCGAGAACGACATCGTGGACAACACTAGCTGTTTCTATCGATATGAAGCACTTTTGGGCACATCACTAGCACTTTGATTCACTGGTGAGTTTGTCACTTTTGAGCATCCATTTGGCTTCTGTAACAATGAAAAAATATCGTTAGGCATTGGTAAAACTTTAATTTTAAGAAATAGGAACACTGTCACGATTTAATTTTATTTGCGTAATTTAAAAAACCCGACATGTCGGACTCTCACACGAAAGGTTCCGTTTTCAACCTTTTACGGTTCATGGAGGCTACTCTCTAAGCCCGAAGTCCGTAGTTTCGGGTTTAGTTGCGGGCGTATTCTACTCCGTACCACCTATGGACTTACAATTAGTCCCGAACCATTCTTAATGGTTAAGTGATACAGAGTAGAAAACGCCCGTAACTAAGCCCGAAACTACGGACTTCGGGCTTAGAGAGTAGCCCCCCATGAACGGACGGACAGCGGAGGCTTAGTGATAGGGTTCCGTTGGATACCTTTCGGGTACGAAACCCTAAAAAATACGCGATTAAGGGCCGATTTCGCAATGTTTTAGTCAGATAACTTTTAACATACAAAATATCCTTACTAATCCTTACTAATATTATAAATGCGAAAGTAACTCTGTCTGTCGCGCTTTCACGCCAGAACTACCGAACCAATTTAGATGAAATTTGGTACACAGATAGTCTAGAGCCTGAGAAAGGACATAGGCTACTTTTTATCCCGGGAATATGTTCCCTAGGGACCACGCGGGCGAAGCCGCTGGCAGAAGCTAGTATCCTATATAAAATTTATCAAACGGCCAATTGTATGCCTCAGTTAACACTAACAGTACCTATTTTATACTGTTTCCTGATCCAGGCCCTAGCCTGGATAAAATTTAGCATACCAGTATCTCAGTAGGTACGTAGTTTTATTTAAATCCATTCAAGCTACAATCGTTGAGGCAAGATTCAAAGTCGAAAGTCAAAGTCAAAGATTTATTTGCAAATAAATATGGTTACAAAAGTTCTTGCAATAGTAGTATGGTAGCTTAACATATTCAATCATAACATAATGACATAAAAATTTTGGTACAGGTACAATTAAATCAGTTACATTTAAACTGAAGGAATTCTTTTATGTTATAGAAGGAATTCTCAATTAACCACCTGTGTAAAACCCTTTTGAGGCGGATCATTGGAAGTTCTTTAATTTGGGTAAGAATCTTGTTATATATTTGAATACACATAGGGTAGCAACTTCGCCTATATAGACAAATACATATAACGACAAGGCAAACTTTGTTTTTAGGGTTCCGAAAAAAAAAAAGGAACCCTAATAGGATCACTCGGGTGTCTGTCTGTCTGTCCGTCTGTCACAGCCAGTTTTCTCCGGATCCACTGGACCGATTCTGTTGAAATTTGGTACACATATGGACTTCTGTGACCCGAACACGAACGCGTTACGTAAATTATAATTTTTTTAGTATGGGGGTCACTTTTGGGGGTCAAACTAGAAAATTAAAAAAAAAGTATTTTGAACAATATTGTGTGAAATATCAAATGAAAGGGCTTACTGTCAGGGTTTTAATTATATTTTTTTCATAATTTTAAAACAAATAGTTTTGAAGTTATTCAAGAAATTAGACGAAAAATTACCATTCCCCCCCCCCCTTATCTCCGAAACTACTGAGCCTAAAATTTTGAAACAAAATGGAGATAATAGATCTTTACCTAAAGATTACAGGAAAACCTATTAGAAGTCTGTAGTGTTAAAATAACATGTCAAAAAAATTAAATTCGTTCGGAACCCTTTGCACGCGAGTCCGACTCGCACTTGGCCAGTTTTTTTTTTTTACTTTGAGGTCCTATTTTTAATGTGGTGTACCATAAAGCTAGATATATAAATAAATATCCAATTCACAAACATACAAAATGTCTATTTCTTTGATAGAAATCCATATTAAACTACAGCCATTCCAACAAGATTTACTATCTACTGTTCCCAAAATCCAAAAATAAACACGTCTGAACTCTCTCGAAGCCCTCACAAAGATCTTTATCTAGCTGTCTACCGAAATAAGCATCTTGAGTGGAGGTCCCTCAGAATACTGACTTGCGGATTGCCAACCTCAATGATCGATATCGAATCTTCGGATCAGTCTTCGTTTCGATTGTCCGTTTTTTACAAGCCATTATTTAGGCTCCGCGCAAACGTGCTACCGACCACAGCCACCGGTGGCTGGCGACAAGCTATACACATGATTTTTAACATGTTTTGTATGGAATCGCCGCATACGTGTAGCGCGTGGCGTCCATTCGCGACTCAGTGTCCGCCACACGCCATCGGTGGCGGCCACTCGTGACTCAGTGTCCTCGACAAAAAGTTAAAGGCTCGTTTTGACAGCAGGATACAACATTGCTTTACTAGTAAGTATGACAGAGACATTAAAATAAATCTGTTTCGCACTTAGTGGTAAAGCAATTTTCTATCCCTCTCTACTCAGCTGTCAAATCGGACTTCTTAGATTTTGGTGACTATAGACCAGCTGTCATTCCAACTAAATTGTACGGATTGACGGCTACTTAAGGCGACGACATACGCCAGCGACCTTGAGGGAACAAAACACACACTCGTGTAACAGTTTGTAGTTTTTTGCACTTACCTTATTATTCTAAGACTTTAAAAAAAATTGCCGTATATCAAAATACAGATAATTAAATTATCTTCGAGATAGTGTAAATTCCATTAAAATAGGCCCGGCGGTTTTGGTCCGATTGTCGTTTTTATGTCCGTGTTAGATATAACTTTACATATTAATTACACTATGTTGAACGAATAAAACTCAAAATTTTCATTTATCAAATGATTAAGAAAATAGTCTTTAGCCGTTTAGACGTGACTCTCGTTTTAAAATCTCAGGTATCTCCGCCTTAATTTTTACTTCACGTAAAAGTCACGCAAGTAAATATAGCTAGATTTTTACAGAATCGCACTGCTCTCTACCCCGGGAACACCCAAATACTCAAAAATATTTAATTTCGAATTTCGATATTCCGATTTTCAAAAGTCCGAATTTCATATTACCTAAGAATTACAATATCTGTTATTATAAATCACGAAACTTATTTGACCGAAAGTCATAAATGCGATTTGTTTGTTTTCCGATTTTCATACGTCCGAAGAATCAAATGCTCGATGGGTTTTCGGTCCGAAAAACGACATTCCGATTTTCAATAGGTACTTCGAATAAATTGCTAAATTAATATTTTGATTTAGGTTCAATCAGTATAATATTTAGTTAGTTACATATTATAATATCCAAATATATTTTAACTATTTTCGAAATAACTACGGTCAAAAGACCTACTGTTTAATATGCCTAACGAATATTTTTTTAGCATCTTGAACCTTAAATTAAAATATTGTCTTAAACAGTCAATAAGTTTTGCTACAAAAGTAAGTGACAGAAACGAATCGCTGTAAAACCGACTCCACGTAGTCTTGTCTGCCCTACCCCTAGAGTGTAATTTAAGCCCGGGTAGGCGTGGAGGGGCGAGGCGGCCCGCGAGCTGAGGAGCAGGTGTTATAACGCCTACCGTGGTGGGTCTTAAAACCATCTGCGACGATAAGTTCGCAGGGGACCGCCGGAGCTCCGCAGCACCGGAGCCGTGACAGAAACCATGCCTGCTGCATACTGCATGCTTGCTTGCATAATGCATGCTTGCTTGCATGTTGCATGCTTGCCTGCTTGCTTGCTTGCATGTTTGCTTGCATACAGCATGCTTGCTTGCATGCATGCATCTTGCATCTGTTATTAGATTTTTAATTCTACCTCCTCATACTAAACATAATAATATACCCCAAAGGGGGCACTGCGATCGCAGTGTATGGTGTTGAGTTTTACAGAGAACGCTGCTGCCCATTCTCTGACAAGTCCCTTAGTCGCCTCTTACGACACCCACGGGAAGTGATGGGATGGTATTATTCTTTTACGGCACCATACGGCACTGGCCAAGTCATCTGAATACTGATAAATAAGTTCTGTCACTTACTTATCAATATTCAGTTTTACAAGGCGTTTTTTATCATTTTAGTAATTAGGTATTTTAATAATCGGAATTCGTATTTTTGATGTTTCGACCTAATGAAATCAGTATTTAAAGAATAGTAATTATAAACATTAGGAATATTGATATGTCGGAATTATAAAAAAAGGATTAATGATAAATCGGAGTTGTTATATTAGGAATTTTGAACCATTAGGAATTATGAAAATCGATATTTTGAAATTCGTATTTGTGACTGTCGGAATACAGTTTTTCGTATTTATATAGTTTACCCCTCAACACCAACGGTCAACGTTGCTACAGCCAACATGGCCGCTCCGAGAAAAACATGAAGTAATAGATAAAACTGGAGGCAACACTCTAAACATCTAAGTGGAGACGACTGTGGTTGGACGCTCTCTTTCTGAATACATCTATACTAATATATAAAGCTGAAGAAGAAGAAGAACGCGCTAATCTCAGGAACTACTGGTCCGATTTGAAAAATTTATTTCAGTGTTAGATAGCCCATCTATCGAGGAAGGCTATAGGCCAATATATCATCACGCTAGGACCAATAGGAGCGGAGCAGACGAAAATGCGCGGGTCAATTAGTATATAAGATAAAGAATACAGATATCACTGTCTCGTTCTTATGTATGTATTAAGAAAGAGAGCGTTTGTCCCCAGTCGTCTTTACTTAGGTATTGAGAGTACTGCCTCCACTTTTATCTATACCTTCATGGAGTAAAACAACTGAACCCACCATTGTTTCCCACAGCAGTAGTACAATTAACCGATTTCACATAAAAACTTCGGATTGATGCTATAATAAGCTGAGCAAATTAAACTGTCAGTCCGACTGATCGGGTACCCGGTAATGACGACATATTCGATGCTTTATAGAACACGGAATCACTGAGCCGGCCGTGACTTGAGAAGCTGCTGCTAAAATTACTCGTCGCCAGTTTTACTGAGCACAAGTTTGATCCGTCAGTTAAATTTTCAAAAAAATTATTAGAAATCAATACAAATTGAAAAAGTCAAAGCGCTACCAAGTTTAGGAGTGGGGGCTGGCGACGTCACTTTTTGATAAACAAAGAACCTCTTTCGTTGAAGTCGATTGGAAAGTGTATCAAGCCATACCGTCATGCATTTTTCTACGCTTTTTACATGGAACGACTGCTTATTTGACCTCCAAAACCCAGAAATGGGGTCAACAGGATACTCCTTGGCAAGACTAACCGTAACAACAGTCAAAGGTGTTCAACTGACAGCCGGGACCGACAGTTAAACGTGCTTTCTGGGGCTCGAAGGCGTGTCGGTATCTAACGAATGGGCACCCATCCAAGGACCGACCTTGGCAAGCGATACTTAACCTCGAAGACCGATGTCAGTTATTTTTGTTTCGCTACTCTGTGGGATACTTATTGGCTGATTAAAAATTCACGCGGGCTTTGACAGCGGGTCGATTGGTTGTGTCGGGTTGATACGAAGGTAAATAATTGTGTTTAATTAATAAATGGCTTTTGTTGCTGGAATTTAAAATGGCTCATTTGAATGGGGTTGTTTGTGTTATTTTAAAGGGCAGGGATGTAATTTGAAGGGTGCTTATCGATGGGTATCGTAGTTCCCATACCTATTCATTTAATTTGCGTTTCACAATGTACATAAAAGATGATAATACACAGCTTCAAGTAAATAAACAATTTAAGACCCTTTCAGGTTTCTATGAATGTCGAATTCCGCTAACATTATTTTATGTCTTGTCCCTTTTTAAAAAGCTTAACACTGTATTTAAAACAAACAGAACCCACCTTCAGGAGCAGTCGGGTAAAAAAAACAGTTGGTAACACTGATAGGAGCATTACTTCGAAATGCTGAACAGCGGATTGGCTGTTTTTGACGTTGACTGGTAGATAATGCCTTGTTACATTAAGATCGCTTACCTGTATACCACAACTATATAAGATAATATGGATTAGTATTGAATTCAGTCCCAATAATTCGAATGCTCAACGATCGCGTGTCAGTTACGGCAACTCAATAATTATCGATTGCACTCAAATTGCTGCACCAACAATTAGGTACTGTTTTAACGAGAAGATTACTATTGTCTGGACGTCTGGATGTATTTTTGTAATAAATACAGGTATAGTAAAGAAGGGGTTATTTTTGGCGTGGAGTAAATGAGCTGAGCAGATTTTAAATTGAGCTATTTTATATTTTTTAAATTACTTTAACTTTATGTATGTGTTTGTAGCTGGTTATTTGTAACTGCAAACTGGAAAACCATCAAATATAAATAAAAAAAAAATCATTAAAGCAAACGTCATCTATACCTAAAACGTGAACAAAACAAAGAAATACCCACAAAAAAGTACTTAAACTTCTAACCGAAACATATAGAAATGATTTTGAGAATTAACACTAATTCTCAAGCCTTTCTGATTGGAACAATCACAATTATTGCATAAAATCTGAAACCATAACAACACCATGTAAAAAAACAAGACCTCCATTTCCTTCGACCATTCATTACTCTTAATCGATATCAGTATCGAATGCCACATTCTTAACCCGAGGACCGACAATGGCGCCAGTAACAACACCCGACTCGATTCAACTCGATTCCGACTCAATTGGAGTCGATTATGGGAAAGATTTTATTTGCAATCGCTTTGGAGTTTATATGGTTGTTCGTATTTTGTGTACAATGTTAATTTCTACTTTGGTGATGTATCGTAAAAATGGCTTGAGTGCACTTATTCCGCACTGAGTACAATATCCTTACTAATATTATAAATGCGAAAATAACTCTGTCTATCTGTCTGTATGTCGCGGTTTCACGGCAAAACTACTGAACCGATTTAAATGAAATTTGGTACACAGATAGTCTAGAGCCTGAGAAAGGACATAGGCTACTTTTTATTCTCGGGAGTATGTTCCCTAGGGACCACGCGGGCGAAGTCGCTGGCAGAAGCTAGTAATAAATAAATGAGATAAATATTTTAGGTAATGTTTACTACCTACTACAGGATTGACCGCTGCGCTGCGTGTCGCGGGTTCGATTCCCGCACGGAACAAATATTTGTATGGCCTACAGATAGTTGTTCCGGGTCTGGCTGTTTGTGTATGTGGAGTTGTATGTTTGTAAACGAACCCACGATAGAGGAGAAATCCCTAGTGCGGGGCAAAGTTATTAAAAGAGAAAAATGATATTGTAGTTGCATAGTTGCAACACTTTTTTATCTTTTGAATGCAATCATGTAACGGTGTGACAATATAGTGTCACAATAAAACAATTTATTATAATTGTTACTCAGTTTATAATTCAAACCACTTAACCGAACTATATTATCCCAAGGGAACGTGCTTCCGGGATAAAAAGTGTGCTATGTATTTTTCAGAGGTCTCCTCTCCTACCTATCTTACTCTAAACTAAAATTCATCAAAATTTATTCAGCGATTTTAGTATGAAAACGAAGGTAACAAACAGAGATAGAGTCTATTACACACTTGTCTGTTTTGTGCGAGTTCCAAATAAACATTTTTCTTTCTTTTCTTTCCTTTCTTTCTTTTCTTTCTTTTCTTTCTTTTCTTTCTTTTCTTTCTTTTCTTTCTTTTCTTTCTTTTCTTTCTTTTCTTTCTTTTCTTTCTTTTCTTTCTTTTCTTTCTTTTCTTTCTTTTCTTTCTTTTCTTTCTTTTCTTTCTTTTCTTTCTTTTCTTTCTTTTCTTTCTTTTCTTTCTTTTCTTTCTTTTCTTTCTTTTCTTTCTTTTCTTTCTTTTCTTTCTTTTCTTTCTTTTCTTTCTTTTCTTTCTTTTCTTTCTTTTCTTTCTTTTCTTTCTTTTCTTTCTTTTCTTTCTTTTCTTTCTTTTCTTTCTTTTCTTTCTTTTCTTTCTTTTCTTTCTTTTCTTTCTTTTCTTTCTATTCTTTCTTTTCTTTCTTTTCTTTCTTTCTTTCTTTCTTTCTTTGTATATGTATTTTTTATTTTTAAAATATTGGTTTTAAAAATGGGTTCGTTTAAAAAATAACAACGAGACAATTTAACACAAAAAATCAAGTTCAGCAAAAGATTTGGCGGTCAAAATATGGTTATTTTGTACGTATTTTGCAAAAAGCCTCAGTTCAGCAAGTACCAGTTGATACAAGTAGGTACGTTGGCAGTTTCTAACAAGTACAAGAAAAGTATAAAAGTAAAGTACCCGTCAATAATATCCCTTAGGCAAACTTTATTTCCCATCCAAATAACACCATTACAATCATCCAAAGTAACCCACAATCACCATTCCCAGGAATCCCATTCCCTTAACACCAAAACATACTCCTTAATTAAAACTGGCCATAACAATAACGCTAGCACCGAGAACCAATACACAGAAAACGATAACAATAACATTACATAAATTGCACCAAATACTAACCCTTACAGTAACACTTCGTTTGAGAAACCAGAAATGCGAATATTACCAAAATTCAAGACTGAGATAAACGGGCCACTTTTGCCTTTAGGAGTGGTCCGCGACAGCAACTATTCTGAGTAATTCAGACATTCTGAAGGGGAAAATGGGCAAACGACATTTTTGCTATTAGGGGTACAACCTGGATGATGCTGGCGCAAAAACGTGAGGATTGGCACAAGAAAAGAGAGGCCTATGCTCAGCAGTTGGCGAGATCAGTCTGTGGTTGGTGATGATGATGATAAAAGGGAAAAATCCGTGATGACACTGATGGACGAAAAGTGACTTAAGATGAATACTAATTTCGTCTCTCGTGGCCCATATGCAAAGTCTCTTCAAGTACGTCAGTCAAAACCTTCGAGAGCGTTTTTGTGATTTTTGTATCCGTAGTTACTATACAAGCTAGTTGCGGTTCCGTTGTAGAACCCAACAGGCTTTATAACTGAGTTGTGTGTAGAAACTTGAGTTAGTAGCCGGAATGACGTTAGAAGATTTTTTGTTTACATACCACTGAATATAATCTATAAAGTTTTAAATAGTAAGTGAGTTAGCTCTCTTTTTAGAAAACTTCTTAACTAACTTTTAAGACCTACGCAGTACGTATCTTGCATAAAATTTCATTCATTTCAGTTTGTATGAAATGCACTGAAAAACGAACTTAAACAACACCTCGAAGATGTGGACAACTCGAGTTCTCCCCCTTGTTCACATGATCACATCTACATTTTTGTCGCTCAATTGTGGCTGGCTTGTGGCACGTCTACAGCTTACATCCCCCTTCGACCAAGGACCTACGTGGTTGAAATACAAACGGTATTATAATGATATTAGAGTTCTAACTAGGATAGCTCATTTGCATGTAGTAAGCATCTGTGTTAGGTTCGATGCCAAGCTGTTTAATAGACCGAACTTAGGTTGCGATATAAAAAGAAATTGGATTTTTGGGCCTCATTAAATTGGTTGTTTTTGAAGAAATTTTGTTTTTGTATTGGAGGTACATCATCTTGTTTAGCGTTAAATTTGAAATTCTTACGACGGGAATTTAAGACATTATATTTTGTATCAAAATTTCTTGGAAGACTAATTTAAATATTTTCAGTAATTTCGTCCTAGACGTTCTTGTAAAAACTGGCCAAATGCGAGTCGGACTCGCGTGCAAAGAGTTCCGAACAAAGTTCATTTGTTTTAAGTGTTATTTTAACACAATAGACTTCTTATAATCGTTGTAATTTTTAGGTAAGGATAGGATTTTTAGGTAGGTATTATCTCCATTTTTTTTTTCAAAATTTTAGGCTCAGTAGTTTCGGAGATAAGGGACATTTTTCGTGTAATTTCTTGAATAACTTCAAAACCATTTATATTAAAATTATGAAAAAATATATTTAAAACCCTTACAGTAAGCCCTTTCATTTAATATGTCACACGATATTCTTCAAAAATTTTTTTTTGAAATTTTCTAGTTAGACCCCCAAGTGTCCATGTTAGAGTCACAGAAGACCATATGTGTACCAAATTTCAACAGAATCAGTCCAGTGGATCCGGAGAAAACTGTGACAGGCGGACATACAGACAGACATATCGTGACAATCTGCTTTTTGTTCGGAACCCTAAAAACTACTGAAACATTACCTACTTTAATATGCTTCGTCCCAGTAATTTCAAATTTATTGGTTCTTACGCAAAAGTGATAAACCAGATTCCCTCAGATCATATTTACCAACCCATAATAAAAAGAGTTCAAAGCGTTTCCTACAAAGCGAACTGATTATTGTCAACGCAATATCCAATGGAATGTCAAGCAAATATTTCATATTCATCCAAACACAGCAATCACAAACACATACCAACTTTATCGTGACGAGGAGACATCCAAAATCGGCGAGCCATGAGCAAAAATAGGCCAAGCCATTGTGGACTTTGAGAGCAAATATGTCACCCGAATAGGGTCCATTGTCATTCGAACATTGATGAATAAGTCTAAAAGGAATGAAGTTGCGTGTAATGAAGATCTTTGTAACAGTTTTGGATTTTTGAAGCCTTTTGTGGGTCAACCGTTTGTGATATAAGGAGTCGTTAAGTGGACAGTTGGGCCAACGTTGGACATGTTAAGTAAAGGCATTATGTTCTATGAAATGAATGGCAAATGTTTGGTTTGGTGTTCTGTTAACGATGAGGGTATTTTTTTGTCGTAGGTAGCATTGTGAGCCAAAAGTTGACCTGGTTTTTAACCGACGAAATAATGGAGGAGGTTCTCGCGTCGACGCGTACATATATATATATATTTACTAGCTGACCCGCGCAACTTCACCTGCGTCACAATTTTCATTACTGCTCCACTCCTATTGTTCTTAGCGTGATGATATATAGCCTATAGCCTTCCTCGATAAATGGGCTATCTAACACTGAAAGAATTTTTCAAATCGGACCAGCAGTTCCTGAGATTAGCGCGTTCAAGCAAACAAACAAACTCTTCAGCTTTATATATTAGTATAGATGTAGGAACACACATAACTTTTTACAGAGTAGTCTGATTTTGATAATTCTTTTTTTATTGGAAAGGGTATATCTCGAGGGTGGTCCCATATAAATTTGGAAAAATAACCAAACCTAAAGGTAGGAAAACAGGGGATCATTGATTGTTCAATCACTGATTATAATGTTTGACCACGTATAACTTTTTATAGACTAGTCCGATTCTGATAATTATTTTTTTTATTGGATAGGGTATACCTCGAAAGTGGTCCCATATAAATTTGTAAAAAAACCTACCCTAAGGGTGGGAAAATCGGGGTGATTTTTGTAGGCCTACCCATGTTAGTAGTAATTAGTAGATTATAGCCACAAAAAGTTATAAAAAATAGCTTTAATTTCGGAAGTCGGTGTTTTTGATTGTTTCTTCGTATTTTAACACTGACTTCAGAAATAAAAATTATTTTTGGTAAAAAGGTTTATTATTTTTTGATTTTCAGTTTTTTTGGAGGTCTAATAATTTTTTGTTAAAAAGTTTTTATTAATGGGACAAAATTTTAATAGTGACGTCACAAGACAATTGATGTATCAAGGGAGAGCCTTAAATTTTCCCTTTCATCACCACTATGCTAACCCAAAGACATCCACTGCTGGACACGGGCCTGCCTCAAGCATCGCCACATTGCCTAGTTCGGACAACGGTACAATGATTCCTAAGTCCACATTCCACATGTCGACCACCCCGCGAGTCAAGTCAAGATATTTGACTATTATTTTAATTATTACGTACCAATAAACTTCTCCTTCAAATAGGTCGTCACAAATTGCAATTAATAGACTCTGGACCACCTATTGTGGTTATTCATAAGATATATTATATAAAAAGGGGGTTTAAGGCCCATAAAAGATCTAGTCAAGCGTAAGAGCTATCTTCTAACAAATGTACGTGACTGGTTTTTAATAACTTTAATTATAAATATAAGTGCTAATCTAAGCTTTAAAATATAATTATAATTGACATGCCAATGTGAAATTGGTGGTAGGTGAAAAGGTATTGCATATTTAGGCTTCAGTAGAAAGTACTAATTTCATCGTTCACTGTTTTCTATCGGTTACATTTTGGGGAGTGTGCGTTGGAATTGCACAATTCAAATTCGCCAAGCGCAAAGAATGAATGGTCTTGACTAGGAATGTTACGGAGGTGGTCTTATCGGAACCGAAGTCGGAGTCCGAGTTTTCAAATTTGATTTTTCGGAGTCGGAATCGGAGTCGGAGTTTTCTAATTTGATTTTTAGGAGTCTGAATCGGAGTCGGAAGCGGAGTCAGAGATGGTGGCATAAGAAAGATGTGTTAAACATTAATCAGTCACCCTCTTTAATTTCAATTAAAAATTTATAGACCTATTTAATATAGGTGTCACAAACGATAATAATCACATTTTTATAACAGTTAGATAATTCAATCAAATTAATTGACTTCAGAAGTAGCAAAATTTTAATAAATCTTCGATTTAAAAGTATCGGAACCGGAGGTCAATCGGAACTTCCGACATATCGGAGTCGGAGTCGAAGCTCCGTTACATCCCTGGTCTTGACCTACGGTGATGCGCTACCGATGCATACATAAAATACTGCAGTGCGATTCAGCCAGTCGATTCTGTAAACATGTCGAAGTGATTGATGGCTTGGGAGAAGTGAGCGCGAAGTGAGCTGTCATTCAATCTTAATTATATGGATTGACAACTCACTTCGTGATCACTTCACCCAAGCGTTCACTTCGACATGTTTACAGAACTCCTAACTGTATCCGGTGAGACTGGAAGCCGGTCCCAACATACTTTGGAAAATTCTAGACATCTCCGATGGCAAAGTAACATTACAGAAAAAAAAAACCGGCCAAGTGCGAGTCGGACTCGCACAAGAAGGGTTCCGTACCATGAACCTTAATTTTTATAATTTGTTGTTATAACGGCAATATAAATACCCAATCTGTGAAAATTTCAACTGTCTACCTATTATGGTTCTTGAGATACAGCCTGCTGACAGACAGACCGACGGACGGACAGTGGAGGCTTAGTAATAGGTTTCCGTTGGTTACTCTTCAGGAACCCTAAAAAAATGGAATTTAATGAGCCACCCACACACACCCACAAAAAATCGAAATTCGAAAGAATTTCCTCTTGACTAACTGAGTAGATTACTAATTAACGAGTATAGTATGTATGGACTAATTGTGAATTAGGCAGTATATACAAAGAATTTGTCCGTCGAAACGTACTCGTAAGTGTGTTTCGACAGCTAAATTCTTTCTAAATGCTGCAAGAGTTTGTGAGAGTAGATTATTTATTAATAGACTCCTAATGAACAGAGGTCTCATTTCATCACCGCATTTTATCACTTTAGTGGTTAAGACATAAGCGGTAGCGGATTCGATATGTGGTTGCCGAGACACTTACACAGATATTAATACTAGAAACAAGTTGAAAAGTCGATCACCTATTTAACTAACAATAAGATATATTCAATATCTTGTGAACTTCCTAATTTAATTAAAAAAAGGGTTCCGAACGAATTTAATTTTTTTTAACATATTATTTTAACACTATAGACTTCTTATAGGTTTTCCTGTAATCTTTAGGCAAAAATCTTTTATCTCCATTTTTTTCATAATTTCAGGCTCAGTAGTTTCGGAGTTAAGGGGGGGAATGGTCATTTTTTGTCTAGTTTCTTTAATAAAATCAAAACCATTAATTTTGAAATTATGAAAAAAATATAATTAAGACCCTCACAGTAAGCCCTTTCATTTGATATGTCACACAATATTTTTGAAAAAACTTTTACTTAATTTTTCTAGTTTGACCCCCAAAAGTGACACCCATACTAAAAATTTAATAATTTACGTAACGCGTTCGTGTTTGGGTCACAGAAGTCCATATGTATACCCAATTTCAACAGAATCGGTCCAGTGGATCCGGAGAAAACTGGCTGTGACAGACGGACAGACAGACAGACAGACAGACAGACGGTCAGACAGACAGACAGACGGTCAGACAGAGAGACAGACGGTCAGACAGACACCCGAGTGATCCTAAAGGGTTCCGTTTTTTTTCGGAACCCTAAAAACTAATGACACGTAAATATTTTATAATAAAAAATCTATACATCAAAATTGTGATATAAAAACTCACAAAGTTACATGCCTGTTGTGCGCATAAACTTGGTCACCCTCACCCCCGACCGAGCGGTCGTCGCCGCCCGCCTTGCGTTCACTGATAACGTTGCCAAAAGGTAAACACACACAGTTTGTATTGTAAATAACTTAGTGATAACATTTTCCATCACACTTGCAGGTTTTGTATCTCGTATTAATCAACTCAACTCAATTATTAATCGTAAATATAGAAAACGTAGGCAATCTAGTTTTCTGCACCTTATGCCAACTACATAAAGTCCGAAATTTTCATCACCCACTGCCTGCGTTCGTACCATTTCTGTGTAGGTACTCAATCTTATTGGAACGGAAACTTATAGTAAAAAAATACACGACACGATGAACGCGGAACATTGAATGCGAGCGCGCACCACACACGTGTATCTCCGCCGCGAGTTGCCGGGCGACTAAATTGTTCGGGCGCGTGGTGGTGCACGGTTGCGCTAGGGGTTGCGCTTGCGTCGTCACTGTGACCAGCGTCTGGTCGCGGACGTCACAGTGGTCGCACGCGTATGATAGCGTCAGCTAATTTGCAATGCGTGTCTAACTTGTTTTACTAATTTATAGGAAAAAATATAAGATGGTATAAAAATTATTAAGTGGATTTTTTACTGATTCTGAACAAACTATTTTTTGGAACGAAGTTCCTTATCGCGCGTTGTGAAAGGGGGCTAGACGGAAAAAAATCTCACGAAAAGTTGTAACGACACTTTTTGCTATAGTTGTAAGCCGTGCGACGTGCGCGTGTTTCTCTATCTGTCTCTCTCTCATAGAAAGCAAGCCAGTTATTTTCGTTTCGTCTTTCTATTTCTGTTTACATTATATTTGTAAGGTAGGCAGGGTAGGCAGGGTAGGCAGGGTAGGCAGGGTAGGCAGGGTAGGCAGGGTAGGCAGGGTAGGCAGGGTAGGCAGGATAGGCAGGGTAGGCAGGGTAGGTGGGTAGGCAGGGTAGGCAGGGTAGGCAGGGAAGGTAAGGTAGGTACGGTGGGTAGGGTAGGTATGGTAGGTAGGGTGGGTAGGGTCTAAAATTGAGCCTACTGATTAAGTTTATATTACATTACATTTGTTAATAATAAAAAAATATTATTATAACTTCAAAAAAATAAATACAATTCCTTCACTAATTACTTCTCCGAACTTCGTTCCATCCGGGTGTCCCTTGACACCTCTCAAGTTTTTTTTCAGGGTTTGTTCTTACTAAAAATAAGGTATGAGGTTTTATTTTGACTATCCATAACTGAACTTGTTGTTATTCCATAGTGAAACTTTAAAAGTTTAGAACGAAGACATGCCTTTGAGCTCCTAAATCATACACATAACTTGAATTAATTTTAACGGATTTTGAATACATGGCACTTAACATGGCTTGCGCTAACGCTGAAAAACGCTTAGTTAGAAATCCAGGAAAATCTCTCCAAACTTGGGCCGATTCTCAAACAATGATTAGTTTCCCTGACCGCGTGCTTTATTTGTTTTTCTAATTACAAAACACTTTGAATTAATAATCGTGGGCCTACGCCATAACTTTCACGTTTTTCATTAATTATACATAGTTTCAATTAATTTCGTCGAGTGCCTTTGGTTATAAAGGCGCCGGAGGGTATGAATTTCTTTTTTACATTTTTAATTCGTGGTTATCGAAGTTTTGTAACATGAATTTAAGTTGCGGGAGAGGTAACCTGCCTAATGCATATTTTATTTTAACCTTTTAAACGCCATTCTTACATGTAATAGAAATCACGACGGGTTACGGCAATTTAACGAGCATAGTTACTGTTGATTATTTCACACGGAACTGACTTAAAATATGTACAACAAGTTCTTTTATACTATTTTCATCTAAAAACTGCAGATAGGTGGCGTGCCGATCATCTTCCGGTACACCTTTAAATATTTTATTTACCAAGTTCGCAACCGACTTCCTTATAGAAAACATTCGATATTAAATCAGTGATCAATGTTGCCATAAAAACAAAATAATCAACTACAAAATCGACTATTTAACAATATTTAGTAACATTATTATAGAAAGCTAATACATGTAATCGTGTGACAAAGTAAAGTTTATCTTTTGGTACACCAACTTCACAGATATGTGACAAAAATAGGGTGAATTTGTGGTTTGGGGATTGTCTATGAATTTACGCGCTGACGTTCAGAAAGTTCTAGAGTTGTCATTGGCAGGTAAATTAGAATTGTTACAACTAAATAGGATGAACGTAGCAGGGTTTCTACCCTACGGGTTATTATAGTCAGTCTTAAAAGTTTCATGATTCTAGGCCAACGGAATTTAGCCCACAGTTTTTGCTTTTTTTGCAAATCTCGTAATATTTCGCATAATTGTCCGTATTTATATTGCGATGATTATTGATAGTTCCTAGGGACCGTAGACCGAAATTTCAACGTGATACATCCAAGCTTTCCTGAGAAAAAAGGGTCTTGACAGACCAACTGACACACGGACGGACTACGAAGTGAACCTATAAGGCTTCTACCTTTTTCATTTTGATGTACGAAACCCTAACAATAAAATAATAGAGGAAAAAGTAGTACAGTTAAGTACTGAACTGCTGAAATTTTTTTTTTTTAACAAAATGTTGTCAAAAAAAAAGAAAAAAGCTAACGAAGATAGATGTAAGATATTTGTCACATTAGGTCCATTATTTGAACATCAATGTGCCCAGACGGGTGGAAACGCCTAGATAGATGAAAAAGTCGTAATGATAAGAATTTGATACCTATGATAGATTACTTTGACGCTGAACTGAGCGTCAGACAAAGATAATAGACGTGTCATTTGGTAATTGTGGCCTTTATGACAGCTGTCAGAAATGAAGGTTTATTTTTCAGTGTTTCGAAAATTATTATTAATATTCCATTTAATTTAAGTGAATACAAATACATACAATTCATATTTTTAAATATTTCTATATAAATCAAAAAAACATTTCAAATAGAAAAAATAGTAGCCCACCGGTATCGGGAACAGGGTCTAAGCTACCGCTGGTCAGGGCTCCCGAGAGAGGAACCTCCTCACTATACGCGTCGTGTCCACGGGTACTGCTTTCTGGATCAAGTCCTTAATCCAGCTGCCCAACGAGAGCCTTTTGAGATGTTGATCGAGGCTCTTGGCAATTATGCCATTGGCCGTCACGACTATCGGCACCATGACTGCTGTGTTCACATCCCACATGTCGACAGCCTCGCGAGCCAAGTCAAGATACTTCGTTTGTTTATCTTTCTCAGACTTCACGAGGTTCTCGTCATGAGGGACTGCTACTTCAACAATCATTGCGCGACGCTCTAGTCGGTCTATCACCACTATATCAGGCTTATTGGCAACAACAGTCCTGTCAGTGATGATAGACCGATCCCAATACAATGTGCAATTGCCACTTTCGAGAACTGGGTCGGGCACATACCTATGGTACGGTACTTCCGATTCCACAAGATTGAATTTAAGAACAAGTTGCTGGTGGATAATCCTGGCTACAAGGTTGTGCCTGTGCAAATAGTCTCCTAAAGCCAGACTAGAACAACTGTTATTATTATTTTATTTATTTGGGACAAAAAACAGTTATACGTTACAAAAAAGCATTTACAAAAAAGTGGTTTTTTTTTTTTTTTTTTTTATTATTTGTGATGGGTTTGCTCTTGACTCCAGTCTAGGTCAGAGATGACCGAGACAAAGTCTACGATGGAGCGAGCTTACCCAGAAGGAGCCTGTTCACTCTAACTTTGAAGAGATTAGGGTTATAAGCGTTTGGAAACACGGACGCAGGCAGAGAGTTCCACTCCTTTGCTGTGCGCATTATAAAAGACGTTTGGAAACGCTTAGTGCGAGTTGGTGGAATAGCAACAAGGTAGGGATGGTAAGATGCAGTGCGTCTGGATGTCCGATGGTAGAAGGGGGCCGGTGGGATGAGGTCGTGGAGTTCTTGGGCACACTCACCGAAGTACAATCTGTAGAAGACCGACAAGCAGGCAACCTTACGGCGATGAGCCAAGCTATGCAGCTTGGCATCCACCAGTTTTACGTCACCGATGAGCCTCTTAGCTCTGCGTTCCACCGAGTCAAGCGCGGCAAGCTGATACTTAGCTGAGCCATCCCAAAGGTGGCTACAATACTCCATGCAGGATCGGACTTGCGCTTTATATAGGGTTAAAAGCTGTCCAGGCCTGAAGTATCGCTTCACCCTATTTAGGATGCCCAGCTTTTTGGCCGCGGTTTGGGCTTTGTACTCGATGGTGGCGCCGAAGTTGAGACTGGATGTCAACTCCATGCCTAGGAGCTCGAGCCGATCAGTCACAGGAACAGATGTACCCCGAAAAGTAGGAGTTTGGTCAAAACGACTCCTTTTTGCGGTAAAAAGACACGCCTGTGTTTTGGTGGCGTTAAAAGTGACCACATTGTCATCGCCCCACTGGGAGACAAGGCTTAAGGTCAAATTTGTCCGCTCCACCATGGCCTCTCTCAAGGAACGAACTTCATCCCCGCTGGTTGTTGCGCTGGACAAGTATCTCTCTGAAACCGTACTGTCATCTGCGTACCCAACAAGACCAAGCTGAAGTAGGTCATTGATGTGCAGCAGGAAAAGAGTTGCAGAGAGAACAGACCCCTGAGGAACTCCAGCATCAATAGCCATGAGGTCAGAGGAGCAGCCGTCAACGACTACTCGGATCGACCGTTCACTCAGGAAGTCTGATATCCAGCTACAAAAACCAGCTGGGATGCCATAAGCAGGAAGCTTGCTCAGTAGACCTGCGTGCCAAACCCTGTCAAAGGCCTTCGAGATGTCGAGCGACACGGCAAGTGCTTCGCCGTGTCTCTCGATGGCCTCGCCCCAGCAGTGCGTGACATACACAAGAAGATCGCCAGTTGACCGTCCCCGGCGAAAGCCATATTGACGGTCACTGAGGAGATCATTGTCTTCGAGGTAGGTCAGCAGCTTACTGTTAAGAACCCTTTCCATAACCTTGCAAAGGATGGAGGTAATGGCGATCAGACGGTAATGGGCAGGGTCAGCACGGTCTCCCTTTTTGGGCACCGGTTGCACATTCGCAAGCTTCCATGATTTCGGCACCGTTCTTTTTTCAAGAGAGAGGCGGTACAGGCGTGCCAACACAGGAGACAGTTCAGGTGCACATTGCCTCAGCACTCTCGCTGGAATGCCGTCAGGCCCGCTGGCCTTATTCACGTCTAGACTGCACAATACTCTTCGGACCTCTTTAATGTGAACTGTGATCTCCGGCATCGAAGAGTCACAACGAGGTAAAGTCGGTGGTTGCTTGGAGCCAGCGTCCAGACGCGAATTGCTTGCAAAGAGAGTTGCAAATAAATTTGCTTTCTCACTTGCAGAGTGAGCCAGCGAGCCATCAGGTTTCAACATTGGAGGCAAAGTGGGTCGACAGAAATTCGTTTCAACCGCTTTCGACAGGGACCAAAACTGTTTACTACCCGGAGGGTGCAATGCTAGTTTGGCCCCGATACGTCCGACATGGTCAAAACGTGCCCTACGTAAAACCTGCTTGCAGAACTTAGCGGCAGAATTAAAGGCTCTTTTCCTCGCGCGAACCCTACGTGCTTTAACCTTTCGGTCGCGGGCCTTGATCCACGCTTGGTATGCAGACTCTTTGCGGGCCTCAGCGTGGGCGCATTCTGCATTATACCAAGGCCGGGATTTGAGACCGAGCGGGATGTCGGAGAATGGAATAAAATACTCCATCCCCTGCCGAATCACGTCCGCAATCAAGTCAGCACAGCACGAGGGGTCACCCGAGGAGAAGCACACTTGCCGCCATGGATAAGATGCAAAAAAGTGCCGCATCTCATCCCAATCTGCTGACTCGTATCGCCATACTCGTCTCGTGCCTCTAGGACTCTTATCTGGAGGAGAGCAGGTCAATACGGATTTCACCAGGCAGTGGTCAGACGTTCCCAGCGGAGCTGAGACCGATACTGAATGACTGCCCGGATCAGTTGTCAGCAGAAGGTCCAAGCAATTGGGTGTATGGGCGTCAACATCCGGTACCCGCGTTGCCACATTCACCAGCTGGGTTAGATCTAGCGTTAAAGCAAACTTGCGCGCCTCTAACCCGGCATGGTCAGTTTTCTGGTACGGGAACAACCACTCTTTATGGTGGGCGTTGAAGTCCCCCAGAAAAATGAGCTTCGCTGTTGGGTACCGTTGCTGGGCTACGTCGGCCGACTCCACGAGGGAATTGAACAGCGCTGTTGTCTCCTGATCACCGCTGTGCGATCGGTATACGCCGATGCAAATAAATTTCTCCACGCCTGTGTCCAAAAGTAGCCATATGGCAGAAAAACCCGATTTCTCAAAGCAACGGAGACGACGACAACAAATGTCATCGCGGACGTACACACAGACCCCAGCCTGCTTCTTGAACTTGTGTTCCAGAGAGTAGCCCGGGTAGTTGAGGTACGCCACGTCCGACGGGGTTGTTATCTTCGTCTCCGTTAGGAAAAACAGGTGCGGCTTCTCGGTCTCAAGGTGGTGATGGACCGGATCGAGATTGGAGTGCAACCCCCTAATATTAGTGAGTTGCACTTTTAGTGGGAGGAGGTGCAGCCGTTGTTTTACCATGTTTTTCTTCTTTACTTTGGTCATCATGAGAGTAGATGGGGAGAAAAGTCGAACTGTCGAGGCGCTGCTCAGTGAACCAAGTGGAACACTAGAGCTAAACTGACCTGTGGGGAACTCATTTGGAGACTGCGGGGACGCCCGAACCCCCCCGGATATGGCCACCGGGTCCTCCCATCCAGTCGCCGGCTGGCACGGTGGAACATACCGGGATTTTTCACTAGTTGGCGGGGCAGCCTTTCACACGTGGCTGGCGTGCTACTTGGGCCCCCTACTAACTGCGGTCGGCCAACGGCTGGCACCGTGCTTCGGATCCCGCTACCCTCCAAAATGAGTTACCCGGAAAGCCCAGCCCAGTGACCAAGACCGGTTCTGAGCAGAGCAACTGACAGTCTCCTTCTCCCCCAGAGGCACTGGCACTCCCGCACACCGACGGAACACAGCAAGCTGCTTGGCGCCGGACTTCGGCGGGATGGTGGTAGCGAGCCAGGCGGCTCCTTGCGGAGCCTACCACCGCTTTTAGTGGGATCGTTCTGCCGTACCACAGGCAAGCCTGTGGTGCCGTTGCCCGGGGTGGACCGCGAGGAGGTAGATCCAAAACCACCCCAAAAGGTTTATAGTATTACAATCGAGAAAACGTTATAACCCACACTGTTTTCCACGAAGTGACATCGGTGTATGATGATAACGGACGCGTGTTAAACGAGAAGAAAAAAATATATATAGAAAAAAAAAACACCATACAGGTACCGACGAATCAATGTCATATAGGCGACTCGCAAGAAATTGTGAAACCATTTAAATTTTGATTGCGACTGCGCGAAAATACCAAAATCTTGGAATTGTGAGTATAAGTTTCTAAAAATGTATGATAGACTGACCAATCTATAAAACTATTCATCATCATATCAGCCGAAAGACGCCCACTACTGGATATGGGCCTCCCCCAAAAGGGCAACCCCCCCCGGGTTGCCATAATCGCCACGCTTGGCAGGCGGGTTGGCAATCGCAGTGTATGATGTTGATTTTGATTTTTATTGCTCACACTAAATATGCTTTTAGTTTTTCTTTTTATTTTAAATAAAAACGTTGCCCCACACTAGGAATTTCTCCTGTATCGTGGGTGCGTTTACAAACGTACAAACTCACATACACAAACAGCCAGACCCGGAACAACTATCTGTAGGCCATACAAATATTGGTCCGTGCGTGAATCGAACCCGCGACTCGCAGCGCAGCAGTCAATCGCTCAACCACTGCGCCAACCGTGCCGTCAAGATACTAGGGTGGCACAGCTTTCTATCAGTAAAGTGATGATTAAGATCGGACCAGAACCTGTAGAAAACACTTCTTAAAAACATACAAACAAACAATTGGACCTTTTCATAATATAAGTTTTAACGATGTCGCTGAGGCCCGTTGAGCAAAATGGGGTTGCGAGATGACCTTGACGCATACCGCGTAGGCTATTGAGGATATTTTTTTACTATTGATAGGCACGCGCTTGACCACTATCTCACCTGATGGTAAGCGATGATGTGGTCTAAGATGCAGCACGCTTGACTTAAAGATGCCCAGGTTATAGCTATCAAGAAACACAAACTCCGGCAGAGAATTCCACTTCTTAGCTGTACGCACTATGAATGTGTGGCGCAATAAAAGAGTGACTGAAAGGATATTGCGAAGACCTTTGCCTAGCAATAGGAAACTGAGTGTTCAAAATTATTTACTTTTAAATATACCCAAATTTCTAAATAATAACAAATATACATGTTCTAACTAAAAAATAATATCTCTTGGCAAAAGATTAACCCAAAACAAGTGAAACAGACGGTAACTTCATCAAAAGTTAGTTTAAAATACAGAAAATTAAACTAGTTTTAAAGCTAAATCCACCGAAAAACGGCGTGAACTCCTCAAAGGATTCATCCGTGTTAAATACAACACTAAAAAGATTAAAGCGACATTCTATTAGCAAAATCGGCTCAAAATTATTGGCCAAATGGCAAAGACGGCCCGATTTAACACAGTCACGCCCTATTAACTGACAAAAGAAACATTTTTGAATAAAGAATGAAGACTTTTTAAATTTAGAACAGCCAACAAAATGGCGGACGTGCATAATCCCGCGTTTACGCCATTTTGATGTTACAGACATGCCGCGAAACAGATTATGTGCGGTAGGATAACTTTGATGGTGTTTTTTATTTATGGGAAATGTAGCGTTGCGAAAAAAGCTTTGAATGTGATTTATTCTGCAAGCATATATATAACTTCGTCCGCGGTTGATGTCTGGATGTAGATAATTCTTTTATAGAATTTTTGTATTTATTTCCGTATGATGCATAACAATTTCTCCAATAGGTCCTTATGTAATCAAAAATTGTGGTTTTAAAGTTTCTCATACTAACCGTGATTGAGCAAGAACACAAAGAAACTTCTTCTTATCGTGTCGACAGTTTATCAGTCTATGTTGTGTTGGGCCCAGTAGGTGGCCACGTTTATTGCTTCGATGGAGGCGATGTTCAACTCATCTAGGCTGCAGGCAGCTATGTCCCATTTGCTGGAGTATCCCAAATTAGAGACAGAACTTAGAGACAAGATTTAGCGAATAATTTTTTTTCGTTTTTTTTTTTGTAACATTTGGCGGAGTCCACCTTACTGGCCATACTGACAAACAGCTGAACTATTAATTTAAAAAAAAAAATACGCATAGACGCTCTTGACTGTTGCAACTTTGTCTGTTTTGATCATTGGATTGAGAAAACAGAATAAATTAGGCCTCTGCTTTGCTAGCTTCTTCTGGAAAGAAAAAAAAATTCGCCGAATTTCTGAACGTTACTCAATCGCCATGTAAACAAAAACTAAGGGATTTAGCTTCATAGCTCTTCGTTAAAATACCGACGTGCATAATCCGCGCTTATACCATTCTGATACCACAGACAATACAGGGTGCTGAACAAATTAGTGCGGTAGGCTAACTTTGTGTGACATTTACTTAATTATTTCAGTTCTCAGTTTTATGTCGGTGGTGTAGATATGAGGTCGGTTTTCGTATTATTTTCAGTTTTTGTATTTTTAGGTTTATCTTTTTTTCTTTTATATGTGCGCGATTTGTTTCAGAATAGATTATGCCTTTCTAAAATAATACCCATTAGCAACATGGTTAGGGCTGACTTTCCAAGTTTCTAAGAACTCATTTTTTTACGTTCTAGGAGTAGATGCGTAAAACAATATTTATCAAAAATATTTTCCGCATTCGTCGCTTCATTTTTGTACATGGGACGTTTCATGACATCATGTACGCTACAAATATTAAGCAATTTGAAAGGTACTTCTGGATTTCTCTGTCTCATGTCCCAAGGAATTATGTCCGGAATTCTGTTAATTCTTGTGCTGAATGGGATTCATATTTTTTTGTGGTGAAAATTCACAAGAGCGGGACCTTTTTGATTATATTATATGCGAACGAGCTGATTTAAGGGCCCCGTTTACGTTTTAGGTTATAAAGATGGCGCTTTCATACTTTTTATACGTTTGTGGACGGTATTAAAGTTGTTTTTTTAGGAGATTTCGGTGTTTTGCCAGTTTATGAGGTCGTTGGGTTGTTGTTTGTGGGTATGCAGAATTTAAAGGCATCTGTGTTACGTTTGAAGGTATGTGGCTATTTATTTTGATTAGTGTTTTGTAACTCATGGTGAATGTAATGCCTGTATTTTCAGAAGAAGTAAGCAGTGACTTTCTCAAGTTTCATACAGATCTGGCTTGAATTTAAAATCCAAGATGCTACAAAAGTCCTGATGTAAGCACCTGAGCTAGGTATAAGACCCAGTAGTCATTTTTAAAACCAACAGACTAACGAGTTAGCCAAACCAGGTTCTCTGGACTAGTACAGCTATTGTTGGGTTTTCATCAACTGTTTTTCATCTTTGAAAACCTACACTAGAGACTTTAACAAAATTAGAGCTAAATTAGTGGGCTTTTACAGAATTAGTCTGTATTCACTTCACGTATCTACAAGTAAAATTGAAGAAACTATAGGTATGTGAAGTCTTTTTAAGACAGACACGTACAACAGGCTATGAACCTTGATTTTTCAGTCAAAAGAATAAAGTGAAAAATTAAATTAAATTGACGGCTAAAGAGAAGGAGAGGAGATGGCAAAAGACAAAGAGTATTGGAAAGCAATGGGGAAGATTTTTGCCCAGCAGTGAGACAATGCAGGTTAAGAAAAAAAATGCCAGGGTTCTATTTTTATCTTTTTTTTTTCTTTTCTACGAGCTGCGACACTCACGCCACCAGCGTGAATGTCGGAAATATTTCCTTGGAATGATTTCCGAAAATAACGCGTGCGACTCTCCAGCAGTGCAATTCCATGTGAAAGTGAAAACTTATGAGAAGTGAACGAAAAGTGAGCACTCAAACCTTACAAACAAGATGGGATGACAGCTCAGCAGTGCGATTCTGTTAACATATTGGAGTGAAGACTTGGGTGAAGTGATCACGAAGTGAGCTGTCAATCCATGTAATCAAGATGGAATGACAGCTCACTTCGTGATCAATTCACCGAAGTCTTCACTTCGACAGGTTTACAGAATCGACCGGCAGTTGTCCGTTCACTCCACCTAAGTGTACACGGTAAGATGTCGATAGATTAGACCGGCAGGATAATTTTCTTTATTTCTTTGGGAAAACAAACAGTTAAACGAAAGTTTCTTAATAAATAATCCTAAGTATCTAAAGTTAATAGTGTATGTGTAACTCACAACGTTATCCACATGTTACATATTCAGATTATATATGAACTAATTAGGCATGCGAGTGAATTTGCATTTCATTATTTTTAGGTAAAAGTTATAAAGTAAATTTAGTTTGTTAATTTTTTTTTAATTTTTGGATTGTGGGGAACTGCTAGCAATAGCAACATAGAGATTCTTGATGATGATTGATGAGGATTTGAAAGCAAAACATTGAAAACCATGCTAGATATACCCCACTATGTGGGCAACAAATATATACACGAGGACCTAAAGACCACTACCGTCAAACAAGAGATCGCTAGATATAGTGAAAGCTATCAGACGAGAATATCAACTCACGTCAACGAACTGGCATCCAAACTAGAAGGCAAAGGAAGTATTGTATATTCCCGATTGAAACGGCATAGTGTCTTTATACACTTACCGTGAGATTTGATGACACCAGATGAAAGGGACTCTTATGAATTCCTTCTGCTAACAAGACTTAGATTAAGATAACTCATCTGAATGGCTTATTGTGTTAACACAGATTGCCAAGCTACAGAATTCTTAAAAAAAATAAAGTTTTTGTATTATATTGTTTCGAAAATTTGATCAATGTTAGTGTAAGTGTAAAAAAAATGTGTTATAATTATTTGCTATGTGACGTAGAGGCGCGCAAACTCCAGCATTGGTGCGGCAAGATGGAATGGCAAATAGAGGGCGTGCGTGCATCCCACGTCTCATAACAGTTTTAGTTATAATAAGTAAGTATCCCAGGTTAAAAAAGTATGCGTCAGTGATAACCTTGTAGAATAAGAGACATAACATCAAGAGAGTTTCACATTTGGTAGATAGTTGGAACTTTCAAGCCAAAGTTAGCAACAAGCCTCAACTAGATACTAAGCTAGGTCACTCACTTACAAACTATCCAACCAGAACATAAGTTAAATTTATTCGCCGACCTTTAACCCAAAAGCACCCAACCAACCCAATAATTCCTAATGCCAACAAACACAGGCCTGGATAAAGTAAATACTCTGTTCTTTTGAATTATTACCAGTTAAAGTCAAACAAATTACCAGGGAAAGTTATTTTATTTTAATTGCTTTTTCACGCGTCGTGGAACCCGACCGCGGCCATTTTGAATTGTGGGTATAAGGCCGTGGCCTGGACTATCGCGGTTTCAGGCCTCAAAATGGATCGGGATATTTTATGGCCTTTGTATGGTAAGTATAATATTGCTGGTAAATTAAATAAGTAGCATGTAGGTGTGCGTACTTTTATTACATTGGGCACTATGGGTCTTACGATGACTGAAAACTAACTTATATACCTAGCTTAGTTTTAAAACTTACAAATATAAAATGAGTGAGTATCTATTGCGATTCGAAGAGTAAGATTGTATTGTTTTAATTATGAATAAGAAACAAATCTTTCAACAATAATAGCTAGAAACGTTAAATTCTTAAAATCAATCATTTGTTTTTCATTGGGATCATAACCACAGCAGTACAGGAAAAGCTACCTGCAATGGCTGCATTTAATCGCGCAACGCATAAGAACATGGTCTGCATTATAGCTGTTCGAAGTTTACTAGTACTCATAAAATCAAAAAGCAATGTTCTTATTCAAAATATACAAATCATAATTATGAGATTATTTTAGTGTGTTGGTGTTAAATATTAGGTGTTGAATCCAGAAATGAGTCTGAAATCCTGGAATTCTACAGGAAATCTAATAATTTAGTTTGAAGTAACACCGGGTTAATGTTAACTAACAAGAACTACCATTTTGTGTATAAAGTGTGTGTGGCCTGTATATAAGCGGTTTGTCTAGGCCTCAAAATGGAGCAAAATAGACGCTCCAATGCAAATGCGGCAATTTCGTCGTTGCATATAGTTTTTGAGGCCACAAAATCTACCGGTTTTGTTTAATATTTCTAAGGTCAGCATTTAATATTCGTTTCTTTATTTTATTGAAGCACATTAAAAGGTCCAGCGACTCAATGTGGTGACATGTGAAGGCCTACTATAGGAATGATCTTGTTTTAGCTGAAATGATGATGATGATGATGATGTTTTTTATAATGAGTTGTTTGGTACTATTACGGAAGATTATGAGTAATTGCAAGTCAAAGTCATAATTTAAAAAAGAATCAAACAAATCTTTTTTTATAATAGAATAATTTCGTTGGGATTTTCAAGCAAAAAGAATATGGTATTGCTTCCTTTATGTTTGGATAAAAAAATTTGAGATATCTTTTAACAATTTGACAAGGTTTAGACTATTTTATATGAGCCTGTTCAAGGCAATTTATTTCATTTAATTTCGCTTACTTTTTAACCATAAAACCCACATATTTCATAGACCGTTTTAAAAACGTGTTAATTATACGACATTCCAGTAACCAGATCTAAAATATAATTAATGTTTAACACTAACTCAACTACGACTAAATGTAATGCTTTCATTTAGAAATAGTAGTTCATTTGATTTTCCTTTAGAAGTAGATTTCATTTGGCAATATTTACTTAAATGCTTTGTATTAGAATTTTGATTGAAATTGCGGTTTGGTACTGGTAGTATTAATTTGAAATTAAAATAGTTTTGTGGTTTGAGGCAAACACGAATTATGTGACAATTAGAATTAATGGTTTACTATTTCAGAAAATTGTAACTAACATTTTGGAATAAGCTTTAGGCACTTGTCTCACCGCCGGCGATCAGCGAGTAGCGAGTGAAGCTTCAAACTCGAAACGAGTTGGCGAGCAGTTTCGATAGTTTTGACGCTCGACTTTCAGCGAGTGCTTTTGTGCGACGGGCTTTTACTCGCAATACTCGCTCCGGCCCGCACTATAGGTAGAAATTACCGCTGTTTGGTGAGTTCTGACCGCCAAGCGAGCATCGCCGAGCGAGTGTTGCTGATAGAGTACAATCTTTGATAGCTCTTGTCGCTGCTATCAACTAGAGGTAAGAGCCGCTGGCCGGCAGTGTGAACTGCCAGCTATCGACTATGAATGTATGTGTCTCTTTTACTCACACGAGATCTATATCTCTTGTCCCTTTCCTCAGCGAGCAAATAGTCGATAGCTACTCACTTCCTCGCCGGTGGTGAAACAAGTGCCTAACAACGGATTTAAGATATACCTATGTGGGCGTGTGTTAGAATTACGTAATTCAGTTCAGATTTGAATATTCACTACATTTAATATTATTTTTTACTCTTTGTTATAACATAGTACAATAATTATATTCGTACTAGTGGACGTCACGCGGTTTCACCCGCGTAGTTCCCGTTCCCGTGGGAGTACAGGGATAATATATAGCCTATGTTACTTCCTGATAATGTAGCTATCCAATGATAAAAGAATTTTTCAAATCGGTCCAGTAGTTTCGGAGCCTATTCATTTCAAACAAACAAACAAATCTCTCCTCTTTATAATATTATATTATTATATATTAGTATAGATTATTTTTTACTCTTTGTTATAACATAGAACAATAATTATGTGCGTATAAATAGGTAATAGATAGATAGAACATTGAGGTAGTCATTCATGCGACTATAATACCATACTAACATTTAAATGAATATCTAACATATAAAAATCTCGTGTCACGGTGTTTGTTACCGAATTCCTCCGAAACGGCTCCACCGATTTTCGTGAAATTTTGTGTGGTATATTCGGTAGGTATGGGAATAGGTGGTAGGGTGTTTTTTATTTATATGAAAACAACAACGTTTGCCGAGTCAGCTAGTGTAGGTACAATTTTCTTCGGTAACTGGTGACTGACACAACGCCCAGCCGAAACTACAAGTCGTAGAAAACCGAAATTTGGCATGTGGGTTCTTTGGGAAGTGTAAGGGGGTACTAAGAGAGTATTTCCGTAAATTCCTACGGGAACGGCTAAAAACAGGACATGCGCGTACGACGTCGCGACCATCAGCTAGTGCGTTATAAATTTGTTTAACTACAGTAAGTTAAACACATTTAAATAATTCTGTCTGTTTATTTTTGTCTAATGAAACTGGCACAATGATAGACATGTCCTAGAAATAACGTGGGAACTTTCATTTTGGTATTATTCGTACCTTGTAAAAGCTAGTTCAAGAAAGCCGTTCTCAAAGATCACAATTCAAGTTATAAAAAAAAAACACAAACTTAAGAGGAAATGCTGGCGGCGAGACTTTGTATGTGAAAAGTCATAATTTGAGCTTTGGCTCTCGACTATTTTCTCCTTCAATATTGGACCGATATAAGAGATATTTCACAAACTGAGTAAAAAGGATATATACTGTGTTCCTATGTTTTCCTATTTGATGATTTCTTAACCGTATAAGCACTAGAACTCTCACAAAATGCTCAAAATTGTCCGATAAATCGCTGTCAACAAAGCCCTAGTGTACAAATTTGGCAACTATTAATCGAAAAAGGAAAACATAGAGACACAGTATACATCCTTCTAATTCAGTTTGTGAAATATATCTTAAATCGGTCCAATATTGGAGGAGAAAACAGTCGAGAGCCAAACCTCGAATTATGACTTTTTACATACAAAGTCTCGCCGCCTGCATTTCCTCTTAACTATCCCACTTAATAACCCACTCAACTTCAGTACATCTCACTCCAACCTTAAATTAAGTTATCATAAATAACAAACACTTATTTATGGTACCATCACCGCCACAAAATTCTATAGAAAACTTCCCATAAAAAGATTATACCACCCATGTATGTACAGACGCCACCAACATCAAGCTACCCGAAACTGTCAAATTTTCCCAACCAATTTTGAACCTAATCAAAATATAAATAAAGTGGATAATCTATTTAAGAAATTTGAGAGATTGTTGTAGCTTGATGTACTGGCGTCTGTACAAAGAAGGTATTAAACCAATTTATAGGTTGGATTATAAAAGTCACAAATGTACGCACTATTAAATCAAATTTTGTGGTTTTGTAATAAAATGTTATGTCTGTGTGACCTAAATGAGTACTTATAAGTTCTCTAAAATGTTTGTGAATCATTAGGAATGCGTTGCCGTCTCCAGGAATGACAACGGAGGCTCTAAACAAGTAAAATGAGGGCTATAGTATTTGAATTCACCGCTAGAGGCGCTAGTATATCGTGAGGTCGTCGTAATGTCAAATTTCACTGCTGGTTGGCTTTTGACTCGATATATTCACTTGTTTGTTTCGATTTTTGTTAATATTTTACTTGAGCCTGACTATAGCAGATTAAGTTACGTTTCTACCGACCACAGCATTAAACTTTCTTTTTTTGTTGTAAATATTTATATTATCTCTTTTTTTCCTTGATGAGTCCACGTAACACTGCGACACTATTTATGGTATAAATCGCACGTTTACGGCATCATATATTTTTGGAACGAAGTTCCTTATCGCGCGTTGTGAAAGGGGGCTAGACGGAAAAAATTCATACGAAAAGTTGTAACGACACTTTTTGCTATAGTTGTAAGCCGTGCGGCGTGCGCGTGTTTCTCTGTCTGTCTCTCTCTCTCTCTCTCTCTCTCATAGAAAGCAAGCCAGTTATTTTCGTTTCGTCTTTCTATTTCTGTTAACGTTTTTTTTTGTTAATAATAAAAAAATATCATTATAACTTATTTTTTTAATATAAATATATGTATATATTTTTTTTTAATTAATCGAAAGGAACTTCCATCCGGCTGTCCCTTGACACCACTAAGTTTTTTTTCTTCTAACTTTATTCACATGCGCGTAATAACAACTTTAATGCTATGTTTAAGGACCATACTCGACAGCGGCACCAACTGGTGAGTACAAAACCGGTAGCCCTCATTCTGTCAGTGAAAAATGACATTGACAAACGCTGTCGAAATGTTAAGTGATCAAATTGCAATAGGAAGTTGTCAAGTGTTTATAGTAAATAGGCATAAACCTCGACGATGAGACATGGAAAGGTTAATACTTACATTTGGTAGGTATTGACATAAAAAAAACCTAATCATTATAATCACAGTCATTTACTTTATTATACATAATAAAAAACTGGCCAAGTACGAGTTGGACTCGCACACGAAGGGTTCCGTACCATAAACCTTAATTTTTATTATTTGTTGTTATAGCGGCAATAGAAATACACAATCTGTGAAAATTTCAACTCTCTAACTATTACGATTCTTGAGATACAGCCCGCTGACAGACAGACGAACGGACGGACGGACAGCGGAGGCTTAGTAATAGGGTTCCGTTGGTTATCCTTCGGATATGGAACCCTAAAAATTACTTCAATAATGTAATTTATGGCAATTATACATACCTAAGTCTCACTCCATTCACGAGAATTACATCGGTATTATTCTCCAAATAACACTAAAACAAAACCACCCATAAATATGTACTAAATACAACCTTTTAGTATAATTACCAATACCACTAAATGTTGTCATAATTTCCTAGTAAGCCTGCATTGTTGATTTCGCCACAGTAATTAACATTTCCATTGGAAATCCTCTACAATTTATTATAATGACGGCTAATGCCCCGAGCTCTGTCATCGTGTATTGGTAGCATATTTGTTATCAAATACAGGCAATTATTCGTTTGTATGTCGGCCGGTGCCATATGGTGCTGTATAAGAATAATACCATCCCATCACTTCCCTTGGGTGTCGTACGAGGCGACTAAGGGACTCGCCAGAGAATGGGCAGCAACGTACTCTGTAAAACGCAACATCATACACTGCGATCGCCAACCCGCCTGCCAAGCGTGGCGATTATGGCGAACTCCCCCCCCCCCTTTGGGGGAGGCCTATGTCCAGCAGTGGACGTCTTTCGGCTGATACGATGATGATAATGATGATGTCAGTTTGAAGTAATGCAATCGAATTAAGATATTTATATTCTTTTTCATAAATAACTGGCCAAATACGAACCGGACTCGCGTGCAAAGGGTTTCCAACGAATCTCATTTTGTAATATTTTATTTTTTATAGTTTTCATATATTTCCTGAAATCTGTAGGTAAAGACATTATCTGCATTTTTTCAAATTTTTAAGGCTCAGAAGCTTCGGAAATAATAGGAAAATGGAAATTTTTCATCTAGTTTCTTGAATAACAAAAAATAAATTATGAAATCTCTCACAATAATTCCTTTCATTAGAGATATCACACGGTTACAGTATGACCTTTTTTTTAATTCTCTAGTTTGTCCCCTAAAAGTGACCCCGATAGTCAATATTTATTTATTTACGTAACGCGAACGTGTTTGGGTCACAGAAGTTTATAAGTGTACCAAATTTCAAAAGTATCAGTCGAGTAGGTTTCGGAAAAGTTGGCTGTGACAGACGGACAATCAGACACCCGAGTGATCCTACAAACAAGGGTTCCGTTCTGTACGTCGTGTATGTTTGGAACCCTGAAAAGACAAGGGAACGAAGCCAGTGGCGTATTTACACATTAGGTGCACTGGGCCAAAATCGGAATGCTGCCTCGTTAATTAAAAGCATCCTGGGCAGCTGACAGGCCGAATTGCTGTGTTGTTTATCGTTGCTCCAGTATCTCGATTGGAATACTGAAGCGATGGTTATTTATTCTTATGTGGTTATTGTAGTTATTATTATCTCACTAACATGGTTATTAGTTTATTTGCGCATGTCCCGTTATTTCCCGTTCCCGTTCGGAATTTTGGGAAACCCTCCCCTATACTTCCCAAGGCCAAATTTTAGCTTTCTATGAACAGTAGTTTCGGCTGTACGTTGTCGGTCAGTCAGTCAGTCAGTAACGGAAGAATTTCATATATATTGATGATAACTAAGACTAGTGTCATTAGTACTCGCAATAAACATTTTTTTATTCTATTACTGTAGTAGTGATCTAGCAGCCGTTCCGGATCATGGCCCCCTTGGCCTAAGGATAAATACGCCACTAAGCATTGCCAAAAGTTACATTTCGGTTGCGCATGTCAATACCGAACATTTTTGCCTTTTGACTATCATTATTGCTGATAGAATGTCACTTTGCCGAGAGCCAAAAGTGTTTATTCAGCCTTCTTCTTCTTATCGTGCGGGCAGTAAGGTCTAACGACCCCACACACCCTAGTGTCAGTGTTTCTAAACCGCCTCAAGGGCCTCTGACATGGTTTATTTGACAACCAGCATTTGGCGGCCGGGACCACCGGCTTGTACGTGCCTTCCGAAGCACGGTGATTTTCTGATAAACAATTGTTTCTTTTTATCAGACGATCAGGTGATTCAAGCCTGCAATGTCCTAGCCAAACTGTAAAGAAACTTTACAAAGTTTACTTCCCGTGGGAATCGAACCCTCGACCACCGGGTCACAAGGCAAACACCTTAACAACTCGACCACGAAGGCAGTTATTGAGCCTGATAATTATGTCAAAATCCATATTATAAATACGAAAGTAACTCTGTGTGTCTGTCTGTTACGCTTTCATGCCTAAACCGCTGAACCGATTTTGATAAAATTTGGTACAGAGATAGATTAGACCTTGGAGCTTCCTTCGGTCGCGAGAAAAGGGCTTGAAGGGGTTGAAATAAGGGATAAAAGTTTGTATGGGAGTCCGTCAGTATTGAACATACCCAAAGTAACCCTTCCACGCGGACGAAGTCCCGAGCAGAAGCTAGTACATAAATAAGTAACACGATCTGACCCCATTCCAAGGATTATCTTACATAGAAAGAACAACACACACTTTTTATTTAAAAATATCGACGGATACTTTTCGGTGCACCCATTTCCAAGATTCGAACACACATACACACCTCTTTATTGGTAAGATAAGCCAATTTTATTCCTTTAGCCGTAGGTGTAACAATCTACTCCTACGTTCAAATATATTGAAATGTCTTCATAATAAAAAGATATATCTCTATTAGAGTTTTTATTTATGAGATCGCTTTGAAACTAGTTTGAGTCGCCGTCAAGTTTAGGCTTCGTTCGGACTGAGACACTTTTGTATTCGGAGACTGTGGCGGAACTGTGTCGCTGTGTTTTTAGGTCTGTGTCTATTGCCATGAAGGTTACTGAGTAAATATGTCTTAAATGAGTGTCGCTTGTTGTTGGCTTCATTGTCTAGAATGTTAGGTCTCAATCCTCCTCAGGATGAACTGCTCGTTTAAAAATATACAAAAATATAATACTAACAGTGAAAATAGAATCAAAATTGCTCGAAAAACAAACGAGATATAAGGGTTTTTATATATCAATGGATATAATTATTTTAAACAAATATATCTGTCCCTCTCGCGAAAACGCTGTTTTATACGGCAGCTGTATAGGCGTCATAGAAATTGACGTCAAAGTTCATATCGGACTTCTCTTTCTAATTGTAATCTTTGAAGCTTTATAACTTCATCACTGATGAAGGGTTTTAAAAAATAATTTCATGATTGTTTACTGGAGCTTATAAGTATTTAATTTAGCAAATAAAAAAGTCACATGCATATTCCCTATTGTTCCTCGGCAACTCTCGTGTTGTTTAGGAGCGTTCGAATTCGTATCAAAGTCGCAACAGTCAAAAACAAGTCTTTAACATTGAGATGATATTAGGTCTTGAATTTGAACGTTTTTTAAATACGAGAATTGGCCTTTAGATCAAAATTTCTTGATGGCCAAAATGTGTCGGCACCCTTAGCTAGAAAATCGAACTAAAAGCCACTCAGCAAACACACAGACAAACAAACCCGATTGGAAACTTTGTTTTTAACGTCTATGATTTATCTCTTACTACTATAGCCAGTCCATATACACCATTATATAATCTACAAATGGTAGATAACTAAAGTTCTAAACTACCCCCTGTTTGCGTTGAACTTCTAATGGATAGGTACTTAAGTACATTCAAATTCATGCCCAAGTTTACGGTTTAGTTCTAGGCCATGAATGGCGGAATATGGCCTCATAACATTGTTGGAAATGGCGATTAAGGCCATCAAATAGTGTGGCTAGTCGATCTTTGGTGTAGTACGTCGTATATATTAAATGGTGTGTGCTGAGTTGGCGTCTCGTAGTGGCTTTGGCATTAGATTTAGGGTAATAATTCTGAAATATTATTGTCATTGAGTTTGGGTACCTGTTCATGGAAAATCAATCTGCTTAGCCCCTTCCCATGGATCGGCTTCCAGTCTACCCGGGTGCAGCTGAGCACCAAGATTTTGCATGACGTGATCGCTTATGTGACCTCCTCAAGCCAATTAACCTTTTGACCGCCACCGTCGGCTATAGCCGACAAACGGAATAAGTGCCCAACACACCACCGTCGGCTACAGCCGACAAGCAAACAACATTTTTAAGTAAGTAAATCAAGTTTTCTGTGATTACGTTACGAATAATATTTTATTTAAAAACAGTGGCACGAAAAGCAATGATTAATTGGTTTTCAATAAGATGTTGGAATCCGTTTTTTTTTAGATATTTGCGCTGAATTTGTGCTTGGCGTGGGAGGGACGCCGGCGCCGATGCGTTTACGCTCTGGCGGTCAAAAGGTTAATAGATAACACGGTGCCCCTTGGCCTACCGTCAGATTTTCTGGCTTCTGACTATCCGTAAATTCTGTCAAAGATCCATAAATGACAGCCCGGGCTAACAGATATATGAGCTTTCCGAGGCACAAAGGAATCTCGGTATATTAAAATGGCCACCCAACTACGGCCCCATCTTGGCAAGCGTTGCTTAACCTCGCAGATGTACTGAGTTTCCATAAAACAAAACAAACAATATAAATTGTTTGCTGATTCTATCATCAGTCTGATAAAATTCAGGTCGACAGTTCAACTCATAAAAATCAATTGATTAATTAATCTTCAGCTCTATCTTCCATTAATTTAAATTGTTTTCCATCTAAACTGAAATATTGCGTTTCTAAACTAATTGAATGAAGTTTAGAGCTTACAATTTATAGTGCTGACTACGCTGTTATCATGTTTCTACTCGATAAATTTCGAGGCTGGGCTATAGGAATATTTCATGACCTATATCGTAAACTGAATGCTAGAATTTAGTATTTATTTTGTTGATATATGTAGCGGATTTATTCCCTTTGTATACAAGTCAAACCTTCCGTGGCACTACCGCTCTCCAATAGGGAATATGCACGAAAAATTTTTTTATTATCTATACAGTTTATCTAAAAATATACACAAATATAATACTAACAGTGAAAATAGAATCAAAATTGCTCGAAGAACAAACGAGATATAATTATTTTAAACAAATATATCTGTCCCTCTCGCGAAAACGCTGTTTTCTATGGCAGCTGTATAGGCGCCAAGAACTTTGACGTCACAATTCATATCGGACTTCTCTTTCTAATTGTAAACTTTGAAGCTTTACAACTTCATCGCTGATGAAGGTATTTAAAAAATAATTTCATACTTGTTTATTAGAGCTAATAAGTATTTCATTTTGCAAATAAAAAAATCGCATGCATATTCCCTATTGCTAAACTCATAAAATCGTATGTTCGTTCACAATCGCAAGGTACTTCAGATCCATTGCTTAATATCTTTATTCTGCTCTAAAACATAAAATACGCTATGAATACGGTAATCGGTACGGTGACAATCTGTCGCATCAAGGGTGAAACGTATAGGATAATATGCTACAGAACACAGTAACTAGGTTGTGAAATAGATGGGCAGACTTTCCTTGTTAAATACTGGTATTTAGCTGCCACTTTATACATTGGAAGCTGACCTTAAAATACATAGTTCGGAAAGCGCTCAACATATCGATCATTGTGTCATCCTTTTTTTTTTGGGATGGAATATCATCAAATGCCTCCTTCGGAACGAAAAAGAGTGTCAGACTCTTACTAACTAAAACCCATCCGTGTTCCTCCTAATGCGTTCCACGGCCACGGTGACTCTTTCGAACAAATTGTGTCACCTTATGTAGTGTTTTGTTACCACTACGTTTTGTGTTATTGTATGGTGTACATAATAAAGAGTATACACTGTATTCACTGAGAAAATGGTTCGGCAGATCGACCCGTGCAGCTTCCAAAATACGCAAGGACGACACCCAAAAAATCAAACATAATGTATATTTATTATCAAGGCTCTGATCTCCAATATCTCCAAGATACATTAGGTGAGTCATTAGAAGTATACTCCTGCCTACTCCCCGCACATCAAGTCGAAATTCTCGCCATTACACGTCGCTTCCAACGTGATATGGTAATAATCATTAAGAGCGATCTCTCGCTGAGCTCTTAGACTAAACAAAGTTGTAAAACGTTGTTATGGCGTTGTTTTGAATATTTTGAGGAAGTAAGGATAGGTATTATTACCTAATCTTATGTTGAGGAGTACCTCGATCTGTATCTCTAAACTATCATGATATCATCATCATCATTACAGCCGAAAAACGTCTACTGCTTAACATATACCTCCCCCAAGTATCCAAGAACTCCACGACATCATCCCACCGGCCTCCTACTATCAGACATCTGGACGCACTGCAAGTTACTACCCCTACCTTGTATATCACCAATTCGCACTAAGCGTTTCCAAACGTCTTTTATAATGCGCACAGCAAAGGAGTGGAACTCTCTACCTGCGTCTGTTTTTTCCGAAATTTCAACCCTAATCTCTTCAGTGAAAAGCCCAAGCTCCATCGTCGACTTTATTTCTGTCGCCTCTGATCTAGACTACAGTCAAGAGCAAACCCATCTCAAGTGAAACAAACAAAAGTGTCGCCACACCGACCGTTCCTGTGCGTCTCGCATCCAGCAGATTTACCATCGGCCCACTTTGTGGGAGGCTTTCTGACGTTGCGTCTTCCGGTACGCGGTCGCTACTGTAGAACCTTACATCTATATCAAATAGTATAAAACATTTGTTTTGTTCACCTGAACCTTATCGGTCGCGCTATTTTGGAGTTTGTGCGAGACTAAGCGCGGCAGTTGATTTCAATATGAATAGATAAATAAAAATGTAATAGTGAGTGTTACTTGTGCAGTAATCTCTTCTTCTTTTAGAATTCAAATATTTAATCCCTTTTAACGTTTTCTCGATTATTTTAGGTACAACCTGGGAGTATTTAAGACAAGAGTGAATTGGTTACATCTGGGCAAGCGTGCTTAATCTTCGACCACATCATCGCTTACCATCAGGTGAGATAGTGGTCATGCACCTTCTTGGTCGATAAAGCTTTGTAAAATTTAATGAAAAAGATAGAATAGAATCTAAAATAGATTATAACGATGTAAAAATGTATTTGTTTTGTAATGACAGACTTGTATTAGCTTTGATCTGAGCAAGAGCGCCAATATAATTATCTCTTGAACCCAATCCTTCTTTCATTTATACTTAGTTTCCAGTGGTGCTACAATGGTAACCTTCTTTGATTTATACTTAGTGCTACAGTGGTAACCTTCTTTCATTTATACTTAGTGCTACAGTGGTAACCTTCTTTCATTTATACTTAGTTTCCAGTGGTGCTACTGTGGTAACCTTCTTTGATTTATACTTAGTGCTACAGTGTTAACCTTCTTTCATTTATACTTAGTGCTACAGTGGTAACCTTCTTTCATTTATACTTAGTTTCCAGTGGTGCTACAGTGGTAAACTTCTTTCATTTATACTCAGATTACAGTGGTGCTACTGTGGTAACCTTCTTTAATTTTACTTAGTTTCCAGTGGTGCTACTGTGGTAACCTTCTTTCATTTATACTTACATTCCAGTGGTGCTGCAGTGGTTACCTTCTTTCATTTATACTTAGTTTTCAGTGGTGCTACTGTGGTAACCTTCTTTCATTTATACTTAGTTTTCAGTGGTGCTACTGTGGTAACCTTCTTTCATTTATACTTAGTTTCCAGTGGTGCTACAGTGGTAACCAGCAGCATCATAATACTAAGAAATCCTCCTTTATTAACTTTCCACTAACTCAACAGTTTTAAAACAAAAGTCCATTTGAAGTCGAGTTTACGTAACACAAGCGAACTAAGACAATTCTTCATAAGAAGGTAGAAGTGTCACGAAACACAATAAACTAAAGTGAATATATAATATAATAATTCACGGAGATATTACATTAAAACGTCTCCTACATCTGCTGGTTGATATTCATTTGCTCTAGTAGTGGTGCATCGCATTTACTTGTTACATATTTAGGAATGTACAGGAGAGAATTTTTTACGGGCTCGTGGCGTTTGTTGGCGTGTAAATCTCTCTCTCTTTAGCAAAGCAAGATTTCTCTTTGTGTGATGAACTGATGAGAAAGAAGTCAAGACCATAGCGTTCACAAACCCAATCTAATGAAAGAAAGCATAAAAAGTAGAGGTATTAAATTGTCTCGGCCGAATTTCAATCACGGTAGTATATCCCTACGGAGATTAGAAAAGTATGCTGAAGATAGTTAATATAGTGCACAAGTGTGTGCGCAAACACAGATACAATCTCTGTTTCTTTGCTCTCATAGTCCAGTGGGGCAGCATTTCAATATGAACGGGTAAGATCAGGTGCGAGAACGGCCATTACGTGTTTCCCGAGATACGGGGGTGTCACACCACCAACTTTTAAACTCCGGGTTGCTGCTGAGATATATCTTATGGAAAAATTCAAAAACACTTTTTGCCCGACCTGGAAATCGAACCCTCGGTCACTACCCATAAAAATAATTGCATTCTGAATCCATAAAAATAAGGTCTCTATTCTTATCACAATTAGTATCAAAAGATTCTTGCAGAACTAGTTCATTAATTTTATGATTGCTCACCAGTTCACAAACCACTTTGACTCTCGGGACACCTCAAGTGTCTACGCACAGAATTTCGCCCCTTATGTTTCCGGCTGCACCAAGTCACTTACATTTGCGATTGTCTTGGCATTTGAACTTACAAGATATATAGCGCAGCGCGGCGTGGTTCACATAAATATGCAGTGTCGACGCAGTAATGTACGAGAGCTAGCAACGCTTGACTTAGGATTTAATGTACAACTCCAGATCCTCGTGTATGAAGGAGCTTTGCTGTATTAACACAGCTGACTTACTGCAAGACGATGTGTCTTCTCAAGAATAAAACAAATGAGTCTCTGTTAATTTTAATTAGTGTAAAACTTTCTGTCGTATTCAGAGTGCCTATTCTACTATTTTATTTATCTTACGTTGTCAGTTTTCCTCGTCATTTGTATTTCAATTAAAATTTCGGTATCGCCCATAACCATTTTGAATTTCAAGATGTGCCAGAGGCGAAGAAAAATTGCATGGGACAGGCGCTGTCGCAGCCATAAACTTTGGGGGGGGGGGGGTCAGGTCGAAAAAATTTAGTACGAGACCTTGTTTCGAATACCTACTTAGATTTTTTCCTATCATAATACAGATGTTTATTGGCTAACTTAAGCTTAAGCAGGAGAAGTACGGATGCTAGAGCGAGCGAAGCGAGCTCGAAAAATCTTAGTACGAAACCTTGTTTCCAAACATTTTCTTTTTACTTTTCATAATTTTTTTTTGACGGTTATAGTGTAGGTAAACCGGAGAGCCAAGGATGCTAGGGCGAGCGAAGTGAACCCCGAAAAAATTTAATTCCTTGACTCAGAAACGCTCATTTTCTTTTATCTTACATCCATACACATGTTTTTATGTCAACTTAAGTGAAAACCGTATAGCCAAGGATGCTAGGGCGAGCGAAGCGAGCCCGAAAAATATTAAGTTCCTCGACTCAGAAACGCTAGATTTTCTTCTTATACTAAAGATGTTTTTTTTTTACTATTTAAGCGTAAACTGGAGAGCAAAGGATACTAGAAAGGGCGAAGAGGGTCCGAAAAAAAATTAATTTACTGTCGCGGATACGTTATATTTTCTTTATATCATATAAACAGATAGATGTTTCTTTGAAAAATATGGATGTTACAGTGACTGAAGTGAGCTCGAAAATTTTAGCATCCCACCTGGGAATAAAAGTAGAGATAGATATGTTACATTGTTTATTTACTATCCAAACAATCATTGAAGTTGACTTTAACATAAAACTTGCATAATTGAGGATGCAAAAGCGAGCTACAGATGTTCTCAGATAGGTTTTGCATCAAATAGATGAGATCCTCTGTTTACTATCGATACAGACATAAAAGTAATGTGTTCGATTTACACACAACTAAAAATGCAAGAGCAAGCGCAGCGAGCTCAAAATTTTCCGTAGGTGACCCACCCCGGTTAATTTTAGTTTAAATGATCGTGATTTGTCTAATTTCAGAAGGTTTGTCAATTTTATGAGTACGGTTTTGGGGGACCGCGCCTGGCATGGGATTGACGTGTGCTACCAAAATGAGTAGGTTTTTCAAATGACGAACCTAAACAAAGGTTCGTCATCAGTACTTGAAGCTGATATGATGTCACTTAATTTTATTTTACAGCCTAAGATGAAATCTTAAAACAGCCATTCTCAATCCAAATCAGAATGTACTATTATATTATACTAGCTGACCCGGCAAACGTTGTTTTGCCATATAAATTATTAACTCCTACCCTACTCCTACCCTACTCCTACCCTACTCCTACCCTACTCCTACCCTACTCCTACCCTACTCCTACCCTACTCCTACCCTACTCCTACCCTACTCCTACCCTACTCCTACCCTACTCGTACCCTACACCTACCCTACTCCTAAACTACTCCTACCCTACTCCTACCCTACTCCTACCCTACTCCTACCCTACTCCTACCCTACTCCTACCCTACTCCTACCCTACTCCTACCCTACTCCTACCCTACATACCTACGTTGTTTAAACAACAGTCACTGCTTGTAATTCAATATGAACTTTATACAATAGCAATAAAGCTCGTTTTAGTTAGAAAACGTTTGTATGGTACAAAGAAAAGGGCTGTTTTTAGGGTTTTTCCGGCAATTATTCGAATTTTTCTCGCCGTAAAAACCATCTTTGAACTTCAACGAACATTTAAAAAAAAGAATTGGCCAAATTGGTCCAGGCGTTGTTGAGTTATGCGCTTACCAACACATTTTGCGATTCATTTTTATATTATAGAAGATTATATTACCCGGCGCCTCCACCACTTGTGGACGTTCCGATTAGGGCTTCTGGAACGTCCCGGGATCGATGTGAATAAAAAGCCTTTAAGCGATTTAAGAGATCATTATATTGAGCAGGTGCTCTCAAGAAAAACTTTTACAGAACTGTCATAAAAACAAATCAATAATTTTATGTCAATATTTGAACCTATTCTAAATTCCTAATTCTTCTAAAGCTTTTTCTATTATTAAATTGACGGAGGTTCCCGGAGGATGAGCCATCCAAGGAGGTTGTATCACAGTATCGTCCTTGATTCAGCGAATTGTTTGACTGTAAATAAATTACTAGCAATTTCCTCACTATTGTATCTCTTGTAATTGACAGCGCTCGACATTTTAGTAATTTAACGAGGCCGAAGTGGTTTCAGGCCTGCTGTTTATAAGCACTATATACAAGACAAATTTAACATATCGAACAGACTTTGTCTGCCATTATCTCACGGATTAGTTAACCAGAAAATATCCAACCGATTTACAGAGACACTTTTGAAATATACTAGAGTCGGTTGGTCAGAAAAATAATAGTCAAACAGCTCTTAAGGAACGTTTAACTAAGTAATAAGCATCATTAAGACTACAGGAAGATTATAACGAAGTCGTAGTATAAAGCCACTAGTTGACCCGCGCAACTTCCTCTGCTCCGCTCCTATTAGTCTTAGCGTGATGATATATAGCCTTTCTCGATAAATGGGCTGTCAAACACTGCAAGAATTTTTCAAATCGGACCAGTAGTTCCTGAGATTAGCGCGTTCAAGCAAACAAACAAACAAACTCTTCAGCTTTACATCTATACTCTATCTTATCTTATCTTAATCTTAATAATATATATAAATCACGTGTCACGTTGTTTGTCCGCGATGGACTCCTAAACTACTGAACCGATTTTGATGAAACTTTGTACCTATCTGTTATTTGATCCAACTTAAAAGATAGGATAGTTTTTAGGAACGGGAAAAAGCGGGATACGGGAAAATCGGGACATGCGCGTACGAATTCGCGGGCAAAAGCTAGTACTAATATATAAAGCTGAAGAGTTTGTTTGCTTGAACGCGCTAATCTCAGGAATTACTGGTCCCATTTGATAAAATCTTTCAGTGTTAGATAGCCCATTTATCGAGGAAGGCTATGGGCTATAATCATCACGCTAAGACCAATAGGAGCGGAGCAGACGAAGTTGCGCGGGTCATGTTAGTATATAGATAATATATAGTCTGTTCTCGGTCGGTCAGTCAGAAAGATGGTAGTCAAATAGTTCTTAAACAAGATATTACTAAGTATACTTAAGACTACAGGCTGTAATATAAAGCAATAAATAGTCTCTTCTCTAATATGAATACTAAAATCATCAATACCCAGATACCCATACAATTATAACCCATCAAATATCCAACACACATTAGTAACATAGCATGACATTCAATTTAACTCCGTTCCATGCAGCCGCTGCAAACAGCGGAGTTAGCATAAAATAGCGCTACATAGACGATTAAGCGGACTACAGCACAATTGCTGTTCTGAATACATATGCCGTTTCTGTGTGTACATTAATATTTTGAGTTGATGCTCTGTATTAAGAGTCAAGGAGAAGGTTTGGAAAATTCACAATCATCTGCTAACTATTTGGGCAGAGCGGAAGGGAGTGTCAGACTCTTACCGACTTAAAACCCACCAGTGTTTCTTCAAGTGCCTTTGCGTTCCAGGGCTGCGGTAATTCTTTAGTTAAATTCCTCATGCCTGGCAGGCACTGGCCCTGGCGGGCCCCGGGCATTAGACTTTTTGATTGGCTTTTAACAATCCATAACGATTGCCAAAGATCTTTAAATGACAGCCGGGACCAACAGTTTAATGTACTTTCCGAGGCACAGAGGAGTCTCGGTATGTTAAGATGGTCACCCATCCACAGATAGACTGTGCGGCTGTTATTATATAGCCATGAGCTCCTACTACGAACTGTTACATCATCATATCAGCCGAAAGACGTCCACTGCTGGACACAGGCCTCCCCCAATGTCGCCACAACAACCAGTCCTGTGCGTCTCACATCCATCGGCTAACAGCGACCCTCACCAGGTCATCGGTCCACCTTGTGTGAGGCCGCGCCAACGATGCATCTTACGGTACGTGGGACCAGTGTCTCAAGCTGTTACATTCACCCTATTGATAACAAAAGATCCTACTGTAACTTGTCTTAGTACAAAGCAGTCTCAGTGACGTAGTGCTCTACAAAACTATGGACTCGACAGTCAAATGCACATTGCACATGTTGCGTCACTTAATTTATGCAAACATGCTAGTTTGTAGTCTGGAGGAGCTTCTAATTGAATGTTGTGCGACTGTATTCTGTTTGTAGAAATGTTTTCGAGACAGTAATCAAGATGGGTTTTGTAGCTATAGATCCAAGGAGGACATATGTACGAACAAAGTTGTTCCAAAGGCACCCGTTGTAGGACTATGCGTGGTCGTTGAATCGGTCACACCAAGTGATCGGGTCCGCCAGCAATGGCAGGCCGTTACCAACCGGAGATGCGCGTGAATTTTATTATATCCCGGGCTCCCGCCTCATGGTAACGATCGCGATAGAAACTGTGGGGTGTTAGTTGGCAGGAGTCCGACATATCACTCTGTTGTCCCCAGACGAAGTGTATCCATGAGGATTTCGACACAAAAAAGGACATACAAACACGATATCATGCTTGAACTGCCGCCCTGTAGGGTTGAGCAGAGGTGTGCCTAAGTCATCTAAGGGTCAAGCCAAAAAAGTCGTCGCGCGTCTTCCAGGAAATTTTCGAACATTCTCGAGGATCCGGTAGCCACTGTCGGCGCCGCCTTGTGGAATACGCAAGAAGAGAGGCGAACTGGAAGAAGAAAAGTAAAAGATCAAAGTAAAGCATCAAGGTCGAATTGCGAGAATTTACCAGCATTATCTCGAATTCGCGCGCCTTTTGGCGCAACGCAAGCATTACATTTCGTTGAGCGTCAATAGCTTACCTACTTCTAAGCATATATATATAGTAATGTGGAATGCAATAAAAGTATTGAGTATTGAATTGAAATACCTAGTGGCCACGCGAGCCTGTAAATAATAAAAAAAAATGTTTCTCTACTTTGTGCTGGACTTATTAAAGATGGGACTAATAAGTGATAAACCCATTTAGGACAGTAAAAGACAAACAAATGGCTACATTTTCTCTATTTACTATCCAATTATCAGTGTCTGGAACTAATTAGCGCTCAAGGCAGGGCTGTCAGTGTGGAAACAATGTGTCGATAAATGTGTGCCGTCGTACGACATAAAAATGTAGGTCCTGTGATGTCGGGGACGTAGATAACTATTTGTTGAAAAACTCAGTGAACTGATAAATAGTTATTATATTTTCCAACCGATATCTTTTGAGGCTAATACAAATCTGACGACCTAATACAAATAATGTATCTTGTTTGTTTTAAATCAAATAAAAAAATCAATTTGAAATTCAAATCCTAACCTTAAGGAGATAATCGATTACAAACCCGCTCTTTGGGAATGTTTGTTGTTCAAATTATGCCCTAAAACATTAGATATTTTAACATTCTTATTGGTAGATTTGTTTAAAGAAGGCTAACGTGCTTAAGGCTCTCGAAATCTTAATAATATCTTGTGTTTGATAGATTTTAGGAGGTCTCCTAAGAAATAAAATTAACTCCTTTGCACAACCTATTAAAATCAGATAGACACATTTCCCGCCAGCACGAATGAAGGTATGCAACCTTATGCACTAGTTCCTACCGAACAATTTAAAAAAAAAACAGCCTGTCGATTCCGCAAACATGTCGAAGTTGAAGGCTTGGGTGAAGTGGTCACGAAGTGAGCTGTCATTCCATCTTGATGACTTGAATTGAAAGCTCACTTCGTGTTCACTTCACCCAAGCCTTCGCTTCGACATGTTTAACAGAATTGCACTGCAGAGATGCAATGATCGTATTTTCAAGGAGCATTCGCGTCGCAGTCACAAATTGTCAAAACCACTACTAACTTTCCTACATGTTGACAAGTTTTTGACATTGAATGTTGCCGAGATATTTTGCGACATGAATTTTAACCTATTTTACGTGTACATGAAATGGCCTTCAGGAAACAGGGTACAAAACTGGACAAGTGGACCCTGTCACACAACACAAAAGACAGCATTCTGAAACCACAATTCTTCCCATCTCATCTCAAAAAACAAAACCAGAAACACACATTTTGATTCTATCCCCATATCCCCGACACTTCCACTCCCTCACTTATGCAAAGCGCGCCATTCATCGTGGCCTCGTATGCACGCCGAGTTAAACTCGATGTCACATAACGTTTGATGCATGGGCTTCCTTACCTTACATTATAAGTGAGGAGCATTTTTCTTGAAGTTTAATTTTGAGGGAGAGGAATGATGAGCATGATTTGCAATGACAAAAGCTTCGTAATACGTTCCTGTTATTTTCAAGTGACCTTGTTTAAAAAGTCCTATTTATATATCTGTAGACGTCGTAGCTAAATTACAAAACAGCCGCACGGGTCTATCTTCAAAGTAAAGCAACACTTGCCAAGGTCAGTCCGTGGATGAGTGAGTGTCCATCTTATCGTACCGAGAAGCCAGAAATCTGCGAAGGAGTATAATGTGTTACCTGGCTACTAGGCTGTGCAGGTCAGAAAACATGAATCAGTCATTTCATCTAAAGTACTAGTAGTTTTTGAATAATTGTGTAGGAAAACGTCATTTAATACATGTGGGCATTTGTCATTGCCGTCTCGTGGCTCCATAACGGCCTCGCTTTCGACTCAGTTTGTTTCATCCCTCCAGCAATAAATAAACCTTGCTCGAATACATCTTTACTTTTTATACAACTACTCTAACACACCTACCTACATACATTTCGACCATATCACAGATTCATCTCCAATCCTCGTAATTGGAAGCAGCACTGCCCGTTCCCTAAAGGAACATTAGGTACGCACTAGTGACAACCTGTTATCAGGGACTGCTTCAGTGGCGTGCCGACTAGTTGTAACGTGTCCATACACGTTGAAATGTCTATTCGTTTGACGTCTGACGTCATGTCACTTCTCTGATCGTCCGAGAGTTGGGGATTGCTAATTTTTGTGTGTTAGTTATTTTAATTGCTAATTTTTGTGCTGGTTTGCCAACCCACGGCAAAGGCTGACAGCTGTCTTATGGAGTTTTTAGATGTGTTTGAATGGCGTTTTTAGGTACCTATAGTGTAGTTGGTGACTATTGTAGTTTTCCTCCTGAAGTGTTGTCTGTAAAACGCATTGGACTTGCTAATTAATATCAATGTCACTATTAAGGACTCATTAAAGGAACATTAGGTACGCCCTAGTGACAGCCTGTTATCAGAGACCGCTACAGTGGCGTGCCGACTGGTTGTAACGTGTCCATACACGTTGAAATGTCTATTCGTTTGACGTCTGACGTCACGTCACTTCTCTGATCAGTTTCGTCTGAGAGATAGGAATTGCTAATTTTTGTGCTGGTTTGCCAACCCACGGCAAAAGCTGACAGTTGTCTTATGGAGTTTTTAAATGTGTTTGAATGGCGTTTTTAGGTTTTTTTGTGCAAGTTTCTTTACCCGTCAGGTATGAGTCAAACCGTCACGCCAGACCTCAGTTGCGACGTCCGTCTTCAGGCACCTACTGCGTGGCGATCTGGGCCTTTCTGTCCTCGTGCATCTAGTAAATGTGGCCCGACCAGTTATACTTTTTTCCTCGCCTATTTGTCTCTAACATCGGCGATAAGCGATAACTGTCTTGGAGCGTATTCATGTGTTACGGATTCTGTCGGTCCGTTTGATCTCCAGAATGCTACGCTCCATGGCTCTTTGGCAAACCTTAAGTTTCAACTTCTGAGCCTCAGTCAAAGACCGGCCGGAGAAGACATCAGATAAAGTTAGCTGAAAAATTATGGGGGAAAAGGTCTCCCCCATATTTTTATAACATAGGCTAACAAAAAAGTTTTTTAACCCACGGCAAAAGCTGACAGCTGTCTTATGGAGTTTATAGATGCATTTGAATTACTTTTTTAGGTTTTATTACCCGACTGCCATGGACGGGTTATATTTTCGCGCGTATCTTGTATGTTTGTTTGTTTGTAAATTTCTTTGTTACCTTCCAAACGGCTGAATGGATTTCGACTATTAAGGTGTCGTTAGATTCATTTAAAAACACACAGATGACCTTAGACAGGTGTTTTAAATAAAAAGCAATATGGCGGATTTGGGTGCTAAATTCGAGTAGGATATCAAAATGGAGGCAATTAAATGGAGATTACAAAAATGTATAAAGCTATATGTTTAAATTCATTTAACAAACAGTTTTCGTTCATAAAAATGTCTCGGTTGACTTCTTTGCAGTCGGGTTTTTGATTTTTCTAATTTCGCGACTTGCTGTAGTTTTTCCTCCCAAAGTGTTGTCTGTCAAACGTATTGCACCTGCTTATTAATATCAGTCACTATTAAGGGCTCATTAGTAGAAGGAACATTACGCATGCACTAGTGACAAGGTGACAACCTGTTATCAGGGACCGTTTCAGTGGCGTGCCGACTGCTCGTAAATTTTATATACGTTTAACGTGTTACGTCACTGTAGTGATCAGCGTAGTCTGAGAGCTAGGGCCAATTTACGTGTCTTGATTGAGCAATGATTTGATAGATTTTAAGCAATGTTTTTATAAAGTAAAATGTAGAATTTTTATATTTTTAATGAACACAAATCTGTTTTATGTATATGTCACCGGAAAATTGCTAACTCCGTTAGATTGTAATAAATCTTTATAAGATTATGATTTCTCGATATATTATGAAAAAATCGTTTTGTATATATCCCATCCAAATTCAATAGTTTCAAATATGTCCGTGTCATATTAAGAAAAAATATCTTACAATTTCACGTGATATTTTACAATCTTACGGAGTTTGCAATTTTCTGGTGACATATATATATTTGATATTTATTGGTATATTATTAAGTATTTTTAATTATGTCTAATTAATCTATACTTATATAAAGCTGAAGAGTTTGTTTGTTTGCTTGAACGCGTTAATCTCAGGAACTACTGGTCCGATTTGAAAAATTCTTTCAGTTTTAGATAGCCCATTTATCGAGAAAGGCTATAGGCTATATATGATCACGCTAAGACCAATAGGAGCGGAGCAGTAATTAAAGTTGTGACGCACACGAAGTGGCGCGGGTCAGCTAGTATTGTTTATGATGTTTGTACGCTGGTCGCCTTAAATCTAACTTCTTTCTTTCGGTCCATCCATAGGTTGTCTGTAAGAAATTGCCCTGTGCTATAAGATCGCCCATTGCATAAACATTTTTCCTGGGTTTTAATGAAATCTACACCAATATTATAAAGAGGAAAGATTTGTTTGTTTGTTTGAATTGAATAGGCTCCGAAACTACTGGACCGATTTGAAAAATTCTTTTAGCATTGGATAGCTACATTATCAGGGAGTAACATAGGCTATATATTATCCCCGTATTCCCACGGGAACGGGCTCTACGCGGGTGAAACCGCGTGACGTCCACTAGTGTACAACAAAATATTTAAAAATAAATAAATATAACCCTGAGGAAAAATAACTGCACGTTTTTAAAAATGCAGTAAAATCATATTACAAAGCGACTTTAACGCATTCATAAAAAAACACTCGAAAAACCATCCAATTATCCGATTAAAATTTTCACAGAATTCGATTGCACATAAAATAATACAGTGAAATAAAAGAAAAGCCTACCGGAAAAGCGAGTACTGATTTTTAACAAACGCCGTATCAATAAGCAAGTACATACTTTAACAAACACCATTACATGCCCCAAAAAATTGAGCATAATTCCACGAAAACTGTCATCAATAAATGGTCCGACCATTGTAAACCAATGTTTGTGACAGCCATTGTCAAAAACATATCAAGCAATTTTGAACCTTATTTACACAAAACAAAACTCATATTGTATCGATCATAACACACATAAAACGTTAAGTTAATAGTCCTCCATTTTCCGCTTGTTTTCTTCTTAGGCCAGGAGACAGGAAGCTGGCATTCGCAGGATCTCAGAATTATTTGTTTTGGCAATATTGGAATGCGGCCTAATATTTGGTGTAGTTTATTGACGGCAATAATAGTAAAATAGGTCACTAATCCGGAAGATAAGGGTGACTTTGGTATCGCATTATGCTCTTAGAACATTGGTTGGAGAAGTATGTGGGCAAAGTTTGACATTAAACATCAACTATGAGTAACTCAATATTGTTTTCGCGCCTTGCGAGTTACTTTCGTAAAAGAATAAAGAAAGATAAACTACTAACTATTAACTGGGACGTGTGTATATCAGCACCAAATACCTGAAACAAAAATAACGCAAATTGTTAATATGAGAAATAAACTTTTAAAACAAAAGAAAACCCGGAAAGAGGTGACGCATTTCCCAAAGCGACGGCTCCTAGACTACAATGTTATGTCATTCGCAGTACTACCCGACATTTGTATATAAATGTTCGTCTATAGAAGATACCCTTGCGTAAACTTCAGCTAGTGACGTGACTTATCGACCTATCGATATTTTTCAACTAAAACTTTTCACATTTGTTTTCGAGAAGTTGAAAAAGTAAATGAAATATTATTCCGATAAAATATCTGTGACTGGAAAATTCGAATGGAGTTTCGCTGAATCGAGATGCGTAAACATTTTTCAATGTCGCAAGAAAATTATTGTTTTTTTAAACATAACGAGTTTTGTTTACAAAAGTCTATTTAGAACACTTGAAAACACATCATTTTATTTTACAAGTTTAATCGAACTTTTAAAATAGATATTCTTTTTGTTTAACTATGATTTAACAAAATTGGCATTCTCAAAAGAAATTTATTTCTTGTGTATTGTAGAATTAACTTCAGTTGTAAGCCAAAATTTGCTTTTTATAAATAAAAAAAAATTATTCCTTTTAAATCACATAGGTATTTCATTTTATTTTTAAGTTATGTTATTTTAATATTCAGTCGGAGCATGTATACTCATTAATGTGTAAGTTGGGGTTACCTGTAATTGAGTGTGCATTACACGAAAATGTATTGTGTAATAACCTTGTATTTTGCAGAAGTTTTTGTAGTGTACTTACTCGTTGGTAATCCTTAAATAAATAATTATAGTCTTAGTCTTAGGTTGCACGAATAAATGTGAAATATTTTTGGAGAAAATATGTGAAAAACCTTTACACGTGTAAGTTTTGTAACATATTAATATCAAACACATGCCAATCTCATAGTTACTACTCCTTTTAGTATTGAAGTCTACAAGAAAAGTATTCAGCAAAATAAAAATAAAATACAGCCACTGAAAATATGTTTAGGCAATTTTTTTTCAATATTTCACGACATTTGGCCCGAATTTTTTATTTGCACAATTATTTGAAAAGATATTGAGAGATTATTATTTAAATGTGAGCGAAGTTTAAAGAGTATTTAAGTTTATATGAGCACCGTAAATTATGGGGTATGGACATGGGGCATACGTGCCAAGAAGAAACCAGTAGTGCTATTCTGTAAGAATATTTTCGTGTCTCGACAGCGGAATCCGAGGTGAGTATCAAATTCGTATAAACATAACCTTTATGTTGTGTGTAATAAAACTCACTTTATGAGCTTTGTCACTCAGGTGAAGCTCGATATCGAAATGGTTAATTACAGAATGGACTAGCTGGTCACTCTCAAATTGAAGTCACCCGGGTTACAACAACTAATAAAATAGGCCACGAGGCTGTCGCAGGAACGTGGAGATTGGCACAAGAAAAGAGAAGCCTATCCTCAGCAGTGAACGAAGTTAGGTGGATGAGGATGAGGTTACAACTATAAAAAACAGACTTATATCTGGGCTTGAGTCGTTACGCAGTGCGAGCCAGAAACGCTGGCGTGACGACTTGGCGGACTTCATGACGGATTGGTCAGAAAAGGCAACACCCCAGAAGAGTGGAAGGCTATAGGGGAGACCTTTGCCCAGCAGTGGGACAGTATAGGTAGAAAAAAAAACTACACTATCTCTACCAGAATATATCGCATTGATACCACCCAAGGCACATCACTAAATATGCGTGACAAACGAATTACGTTGCAAAAAGGCGGACGCAGACCCGCCGAACGGGCCCCATAAAAAGGGTCTCGAATAAAACAAAAGAATCCTGAATTTCATGGCGTGAGGTCACATAACAGCGTATGTGCCATGTGTGAAGTCGTTTAGGACAAATGTCTGTAATTTAGTGGCAGGTGTCTTTATTTATTGAGATTCGTGTTGTTTTATGGTGTTTTTAGGCATGATAGTGTATTGGTTGTACACACATAGTATTGTTTACTTGTTGGATTACAACTAACTAGCTTTAACCCGCGACTTCGTACGCACATATCTCGTATTTTACCGTTCCCGTAGGAATTTCGGGAAATCCTCTACACTTCCCAAGGAACCTACATGCCAAATTTGAGCGTTCTACGACCAGTAGTTTCAGCTGTGCGTTGTGTGTTAGTCACTCAATCACTCAATGAGTCAGTCAGTAACGGAAGACTGTTGTGAAGTCTCTGTCGACCATTGGTAGAAATTGCCAAAGATCCTCAAATGACAGCCGGGACAAAAGGCTTAACATGCTTTCAGAGGCACAGAGGAAACTCGGTACCTATGTAATGATCCGCAGACCGACCTCGGCAAGCGTAGATATAACCTCGACGACCGACCCGTGCTTTTATTAGGGTTCCGTACCAGAAGGGTAACTAGCGGAACCTCCTAAACCTCCGCTGTTCGTCCGTCCGTCCATCTATCTGTCAGCGGGTTGTATCTCAAGAACAGTAATAGGTAGACAGTTTTATTCACTGAGTGTGTATTGTCGCTATAACAACAAATGACTAAAAAACTGGCCAAGTGCGAGTCGGACTCGCGTGCAAAGGGTTCCAAACGTATTTCATTTTTTTAACATGTTATTTTAACACTACAGACTTCTAATAGGTTTTCCTGTAATCTTTAGGTAAAGATCTATTATCTCCATCTTTTTTCAAAATTTTAGGCTCAGTACTTTCGGAGATAAGGGGGGGGAATGGTCATTTTTCGACTAATTTCTTAAATAACTTCTAAACCATTTATTTTATAATTATGAAAAAAATATAACTAAAACCCTCACAATAAGCCCTTTCATTTGATATGTCACACGATATTGTTCAAAAAACTTTTATTTTTATTTTCTAGTTTGACCCCCAAAAGTGACCCCCATACTAAAAATTTAATGATTTACGTAACGTGTCCGTGTTTGGGTCACAGAAGTCCATATCTGTACCAAATTTCAACAGAATCGGTCCAGTGGATCCGGAGACAACTGGCTGTGACAGACAGACAGACAGATAGACAGACACCCGAGTGATCCTATAAGGGTTACTTTTTTTTCCGGAACCCTAAAAATTAAATGAAATGAAAGGGGTTTTCGTGTGAGAGTCCGACTCGCACTTGGCAGTATTTTATTTAGCCACGAGCTCCTTTAGAGTTCCTAAACAAAGAATTTAGTATCCCTTTGAATTCACTTAATCCAGATAAGACTTTATACCGAAAGAAGTCAAGTGAGCCAATATACAAGAGTTTAGTGCTAATCTGAAATCCAATCTGTTCCTAATTTTATGAGAACAATTCATTACATACTACAGAAAGAACATAAAGTGGCGTACTTTATAACCGGTGATAAATTCCAAAGGAAAACCTTCCAAATGTAAATATGTTTATATCTTTATTTTGGATACTTATTCGGCTGAGATTTTGTTTTATGAAAAGAAAATAGATGCGATTTGCATTGCGACACAAAATGTTTCTTTCGAGATTTTATATTCGCAAATAAATAATGGATGCGAGACGCACAGGACCGGTATGTGGCGACACTTGGGGGAGGCCTATGTCCAGCAGTGGACGTCTTTCGGCTGATATGATGATGATGAAAGTAAAAATTCTTGAAATAAAAGAACGTCTTTATTATGTAAATAACAAACTATATACACTTAAAATAAAAATTCCTTACTAAAATATGGCGTTAAAAAATTTGTCCGCATCGCTGTCGACTGGAAGTGAGCCCGCCCAAAAGACTGGCGGCATTGCCGCGTTGTGTGGCAATGCTTAGCTTCTATCCGAGGTAAAAGCCAGCTGTTGCATCACGCGAAGTGTCAACTAAGCGTTACGTTAGTTCTTTAAACAATACATGAGCACTCGGACCCCACGGCCCAAGAGTTTCAACCCCAGACGGCTCAAAAATATAATTGCCAACAAGGTTATTGTATTACCGCCGTTTGCTGTTCTAAGCAGCCGTACCAGCACAGCACGACGAGCTAGTAAGATGGGATGGCCCAAGAGTATCGACGAGTTTCAATAAAATAATAAGTATAAAATAGTGTCTCCGGGATAATTTTTGTGGTCACAAAACTTACATCCTGCGCTCCTTCATTTTATGAAAGAGTAATATCATGCAACCCGCATTCTACAAATTTAATGATTTACTAACGCGTCCGTGTTTGGGTCACAAAAGTCCATATGTGTACCAAATTTCAACAGAATCGGTCCAGTGGATGCAGAAATAACTGGCTATGACAGACGGACACACAGACTGACAGACAGACACCCAAGTGATCCTATAAGGGTTCCGTTTTTTGTTCGGAACCCTAAAAACAAGGTACTTTAAGGGTTATCAATCTAGAAGTGCAAACTATTTATCTGCTCACCTCATAATTACCTAAGCAGACACTTTAGTCCAACCCACATCAAAAAGTCCAACATCTTTACCCACACAAGTCCAACATTTACTTTCGAGCCACCCACACACAAAGCCCGCTCAAGTGCTCGAGAAGCCACGAGCCACACAACCCCGTCATTAGTACAGTGAGCCGCTGATTATGAAGCTGAATATCGCAATTAAGGTTTTTTGAAAAGGGTTTTTTTATGTGAACTCTATGTGAGAGAGCTGGTTTTTTTTTCTTGTAGGCATTTCGTTCTTTGAGTTGGTGAAAGCGGTACGTTGAAGGTTGGTGAACTAAGGTAGGCTTTCCTTTTTAGGGTTCCGTACCCAGCGAGTACCCACTGGAACCCTAATACTAATAGCCTCCGCTGTCCGTTAGTCCGTCCGTCTGTCTTTCAACGGGCTGTAACTCAAGAACCTTAATTGGTATACAGTTGAATTTTCACTGAGTGTGTGTTTCTGTTGTCGCTATAAAAACAAATAATAAAAATTGAATTCAATTAAATTAATAATGAAAGGGGGCTCCCATGTAAGAAACGTATTTTTTTCGATACGGAACCTTTCGTGTGAGAGTTCGACTCGCATTTGGTCGAGTACGGACCTTAAAAAGAGTTTCTAGAAGACTAATTTAGAAACAAACAGGGTCTTCACTATCATAAAAGACAAATACATCTTATTCTCGAAATTCCAACGACATATCTTTTTACAACCTAAAGTATCTTTACACTGTTCGTGAATATTTTATAAGCTGCTCGTGTATTACATTAGCAAACACGCACGACACATCACACACACAAACACACACACACACACACACACGACACACCACATACACTCACTAGGGAGTGTGGAGTCATTTGACCTTACTGCACACGATAAGAAGAAGATTACATTTCTGAAATAAGTCAACTTTTTACTATCGAAAGTATTTATAACATTTCAAAGTAACGTCTACTTTCTTATTTCTAATTAACTATCCAATCAACCGATATAATCATAATTCTGGGACAAACCTCTAGAGCCCTGAATACATCAATATAGTTAATAACTTATTACTTGGATTTAATTAGATGTCTACCCAATTATGTTTGGTCAGTAAGAAGCTTAGAAGGTCGCCTCTTGTAAAGTAGCCGGCACGAGTCGTGAGCACAGATGAATGCAGCGGGATGATCTTACCAATGTACGGTGGGCGAACGAAACTTGCAAGCGCAATAGTCGATGAGCATTGACTGACGAACCAATAACGTGAAGCGTCAGAGCTGTCGTCGTTAAACCGACCAATGGAGAGTGTGCTCACAGCTCGTGCCGGTTATTATCATATCAGCCGAAAGACGTCCACTGCTGGACGTAGGCCTCCACCAAAAAGGAGGGGTTGCTTCTTTATAATATTAGTGTAGGGATATTTCTTCTTTATAATATTAGTGTAGACTAGCTTTTGCCCGCGACTTCGTACACATATAACCCGTTTTTTCTTCTACTATACTGCCCAATGAACCATCATACCAAATTTCAACTTTCTAAGACCATTACTTTTGGCTGTGCGTTCTCTGTCAGTTACTCATCAGTAACGGCCGTATGGTGTCGGCCGGTGCCGTATGGTGCCGTAAAAGACTAATACTATCCCATCCCGTGGGGATCGTAAGAGGGGACTCGCCAGAGAATGGGCAGCAGCGTTCTCTGTAAAACTCGTACACTGCGATCGCCAACCCGCCTTCCAATCGTGGCGATTATGGCAAACCCCCTCCTTCTTGGGGGAGGCCTATGTCCAGCATTGGGCGTCTTTCGGCTGATATGATGCAATCGGATAATCAAAACAACAACCAAGCTGATCATTTAAACGCAGTAAGTACTGGTATCAAAGTATTGATAATAATATAAATTGGCATAACTGTCACAAACAAGCCAAAACATGACCACTTAAACCAAGTTTAATCTTAAGCGCATAATCATTGAGAGCAACCCGTTGTCGTCATTATGCGACCACTCGAAATTTGCACTATATCTTAACTTTATGTCAACCTACAGACTACCTACTCGTAAAGACGCTGACTCATACTATGGATTGGTTTTCGAAACATCCGGAATGAAAGATGGGCAGTGCCCGCTTAATGATAATAATCTTTATTGGAACAAAAATACATTTTACAAATTGATTGCGTACGTAAACAGCTGCATTAGTTGCAAAACTGTGTCGCAGCTATTAACGCCCACCTCTAAGAGGGAGACGAGAGCGTTACAGATTTCAAAAATTTAAATATAGTGGTGTTTAAAAAAGAATAAACACATATTAAACAATTAAAACAGAAAGAAAAAATGCACTGGACCAAGATTTTTCTGCGGCTTTGCTTTCTTGGCCCGCCCCATATAAACCGTGCTGTTTTTTCTTGATGAAAGTAAAGTATGACACTCAGTGAAGTTTAGTTTTATATCAGTGAAAGATTTTTTGTAATCGGATCAGTACTCCCAGAGATTAATCCTTTACTAACATACAGATAAACAATTTATGTACCTCTATGAATAATTTATTGTGACGTGGAATAGAAAATTCAATTTTCTTGGCTCAGCATGTTGGTAAATCGGTTACCTGCAACAATATATTACTATTTTTAGAATGAAATAGAGCTATCGGATTTGATTAAGTCAAACCGAATACGGTTTGACTTATTGATAATCCTATTAACGGATTAAGCTGTAATAATTTGCCCCAAATATGAAAACTTCATTTAACAATTCAATTTTAGTATCTACAGTACTTAACAAGGCCAGAGATATTTTTCCACAACCTTTTAAGACATGCAAACATAATAACTCAATGCGAACTCAGAATATTATTTTAGGATCCGTTGTATTTATAGCAAAAAACTCCGTAACAACTGTATAAAATTCATGAAAACATAAACTTAAAAGTACTTTAGTTTTACGAGAGTTGTCTTACAATAAAATTTATACCCACGGACAAAAAACCGTTGCGTGCCAACACGCAATGTTGATCCGTATATTTTCGCACAGAGATAAAATCGTTGCGGTTAAGGCATTTTATTGAATCTGTGTTTTTACTTTCTACCCTAGGGTTGGTTCCTATCAAGATAATCCCATAAGGAGTATAAAACTATAGTATAAGTAATGGTTAAAGATTTTTGGATAGCCGATTAAATCCCTGGAGGACCAAAATACTCGAAGTATCGGATAAAACTAAAACGTTTTGAGATGGTTAAGTTCGACAAAGGAAGGTCTTTGGGTAAAGCGAGCCAATATTGTATGTGATTTAGCTTTTATTTTCTAAAAAGCATTGAGGTGCAGTCACTGCCTGAATCCGAGCAAGCGAGCGAAGCTTAGAATTGGAGTTTTTTTACTTTTGACGTCATTGTATGTAAAACAAACACACCAGCAGCAGGTCTAAAAAAATGCTACTTTAGCAGAATCAGCCAGCACATCAAGCTACCCGAAACTGTCATATTTTCTCAATAAACTTTGAACCTTATGCTTTAGTAATAAAGGTGGAAATCGAATTTGACAGATTGTTGTATGATTACAATTCCTAGTATAATTCTACTAAAGTGGCCTTTTTAGACCCGCTGAGGGCCAATTCTACTTTTTAGGGTTCCGAATAAAAAACGGAACCCTTATAGGATCACTCGGGTGTCTATCTGTCTGTCTGTCCGTCTGTCACAGCCAGTTTTCTCCGGATCCACTGGACCGTTTCTGTTGAAATTTGGCACACATATGGAATTATGTAACCCAAGCACGACGTTACGTAATTTATTGAATTTTTAGCATGGGGGTCACGTTTGGGGGTCAAACTATAAAATTAAAAAAAAAGTTTTTTTAACAATATCGTGTGATATATCAAGTGAAAAGGCTTACTATGAGGGTTTTAATTATTTTTTTTTTTCATAATTTTCAAATAAATGGTTTTGAAATTATTCAAGAAATTAGACGAAAAATGAAAATGACCATTCCCTTATCTCCGAAACAACTGACCCTAAAATATTGAAAAAATGGAGATAATAGATCTTTACCTATAGATTACAGGAAAACCTATAAGAAGTCTATAGTGTCAAAATAAAATTTAAAAAAGTAAATCTCGTTCGGAACCCTTTGCACGCGAGTCGCACTTGGCCAGTTTTTTATTAAACAACGTTCGCATTCACATCTGTGTCGCTAACCTATAAATACGAGAATGTGTGTTTTTAATACTATCTCGTCAAAAAATCGGATGGTAAGTGAGAGTCACCGCGGCCCTGGAACGCAAAGGGCATTAGGAGGAACACGGATGGGTTTTAGTCAGTAAGAGTCCTGCTTCACCCGGAGCGGGAGGAATCATTTGATGATATCCCATCCTTAAAAAAAAAAAACTGTGATCACTCCTTGTGCGAAGAAGTAATCCAAGCGAAGGAGAAGACGCCATGTTCGTCGGGAGTCGCAGGGCGGTTCCCGGCCATGAGCCTGCGGACGGTGAGCGATGGATGGCTCGCCGTCAGATAAGGACCAGGACCATGTCGACGGCGCGTTGTATTCCACACGCGCCTCAAAGATATGTCAGCATAACTGACGGGGCCTGCTAGGGCCAGTGCCTGTCGAGTATAAAGAGTGATCACTAACGCTTTTTGACCACGGCAAAACACAAGGAATAGCAGCGACCATCGCGTTATTTGTACGGAAAACCAGATCGCGACGCCGTGCCAACAGAGGGCGCGAAACAGTTCTGTCGAACAAATTAACGCGACGATCGCCCATTCTTTGCATAAGGACGACGCCTTTATGTTCTTTTATAATATTATTTATTTATTTTCAGATATGGCTACTATAATTAATAAACTAAGCCCCACAAAACCGTAGTAATGGTCGGTGATTCTCGACATTTACACTCATTCGCTAATTTGTACTTCTAACTAATTATACACTGTAGTACTTTAACACGTATCTGAATAGTATTTTCTTAATTTATTAATTTATTAAGTTCGGAAAAAGAAGTCCTATTATTTACTACCACTTCCAGCACCATTCTGAGCGTATTTGCGAACAGGTTTGATTGCCAGTACATTAATCATTGTTATATGATTAATGTACTGACAAACGAACAAATGACTCAGAGGCAGGTATACTATTAGGTTTGTTTTGTTTATTAGTTTTGTTAGTTTCTGATTTTAATTGTGGTTATTTTATGATTTTAATTTTATAATTACTGATTTCATAATTTCAATTTTATTTATTATTTATTTTACTTGATTAATTATTATTATTGTAATCAAATTATAATTACTGTAATTCAAATTTTATATCTGACATTGTTTTTTTGTATTATTATTATATTTTATGGCTATTGTGCAATGGGTCGAATTGCCTGAATAAATAAATGAATTATTATTATTATTATTATTATAAAGACACAAATTGCTAGCAATTCCATTATGGATTCAGATTTCAGTGTCTGCATCCAGGCTTGATTGCGTTAGCGTCAGAGAACGGTGCGTGTCCGACACTGAACCAATTTGTAGCTTGTAGTCGTTAGAAATGATCACCACAACAGATTCTGGTTTAAGTCAAGAGGAATTTGGACAGACTGACATTAATTACAGGCGTTACGCGTCTAAAAGTCCAAATAGTTATGGGAATGACATGTGAAATATCACGTAGATATTCATCATATCAGCCGAAAGACGTCCCTGCTGGACATAGGCCTCCTCCAACTGTCGCCACATTAAGCGCGTCGTGAGCATTGTCGTGAGCATCATCCATCGGCTACCCGCGACCCTCACCAGGTCATCGGTTCACCTTGTGGGAGGCCTCCCAACGTTGCGTCTTCCGTTCCGGTATTTCTATTGCCAGCATAAGCCATTCTTCCGCAGAAAATCTTAACATCGCAACTCAGAACATGAAATCAAATGATTTCTATTGCCGCTTTAACAACAAATAATAAAATTAAAACACGGAACTCTTCATGTGCGAGTCCGACTCGCGCTTTTGCAGGTTTTTCTCTTTGCTTCATTATGATAATTATGCCGCTATTAGGTATACTAGACAAACGTTATTCTACTCTATCGTGCGACTATGCTCTGCCTTAGAAACCAAACATATCCCCGAGTAACAATAAACAATGAATATTGTTACAAAACGTTTGAAAACTTGACAGAATCAATAGAATACATAAAATATTTCGCTCGATCAATTGACTGGTCCCTGTTGGAAAGTTGTTTATGTACTCAGAAAGCCATTTATTGTGTCACAAGCAGATATACAGAAAATATAGTGCAGCGAAGAATAAAGATATTAACATAATTTACTTGGCTCTTGAAATGCTAAATTGCAACTGAGCTAGTTCTCAGATTTTAGTCGACAATTCACTCTGATTTCGTTGTTTGAAATTCTGTTTCTTACGCGTGTTTATTGTAAATTGTTGTCACGTATTGTTGTTGTGTTTTAAAGGATTTGGTGGAGATTATATTGGACTGTGTTTATAATACTTATAAATGTTGCATTAGTGACATTGTCCCTGCTTAAATATTTACAAGAAATATTATATTCAAGTAATCTACACTATAATAATAATAATAATAATGCCACTGAAATACCTATGAAATAACGGAATGATAAAAGCTTGAATAATGCTGACTAGAGCAGCATCACAACGCGCACGCCTACCATCCCCGGACCCGTCGCTGAGCTCCACCTCGCCGCCGCCGGACAGCGGATCACCAATGTCACCGGCGGCTGCAGTCGTGTCGAGCTCCAGCGACGAGTATTTCTCTCCGCCGACGTCGCCAACACCTGTGCGTCGGCAGGGGAGAGGCCGGCCACCGAGGGGCTTGGGACCTAGGGGCCAACCGGCCCCGAGCCGGGTCCCCGCTACCGGTGGTTGTGTGCAGCGCATGAGATGGACGCAGTCCATGAATGAAAACGTCATGCGCGCATACTACGGGTCTACAGAGGGGGGAACTAACCTCACTGCGTACCGTGTTAGGATGCTGTCTCTGTTTCTGGACCTGGAACCAACCGTGAACGTCTCGGCTCAACGATTGTCGGATCAGGTGCGGGTCATCCAACGTAATCACAGGTTGGACGATGCCGCACTTGATAGGCTGCGCTCAGAGGTACTCGGCAACCTTATCATCTCGACCCCGACTCAGACCGCGATACAGGCGCCAACTTGTGGCGCCAACACACCGCGGCCCGTTAATGTTAGTGATGAGGTAGATGATAGGGTTGTCACGGTAAGTAGCCAGTGCAATGATAAATTGAGGAGCGCACTGGAGGATGCGCTTCGCGAGTATAGGTTAACCCCGATCGAACTTTGGCCCCGATTACCAAGGTTGCCTATGCACAAAAAGAATAGGGCGCTAGTGTGTGCCTTGGATTCGCTGCTGCAGAACATCTTCGAAAGCAGCGAGAGCCTCGTTGATACGCACTCAATCCTGTTTTGCGGGGCTGTTGCGGCATGTCGTATAGCGAACGTCAAGTTCCCTAGTTGTGACGAAGCTATACGACCAAAGCCTGCTGCGCCAGCCTGGCAGTGCAGGATCGAGCGGCGTATCGATGGGGCTAGGGCACTCATCGGCAAACTATACTGCTTCAGGGAGGGCAACACACGACCACGCGTGATGCGCTTTGTGAGACGGGCGTTTTCGGGGACTGATATCAGCCCTCGAGATTACACGTCCCGTGTCACAGAGCGCATCGACTTCCTGAAGCAGAAAGTTTGTGCATGGGCAAGCCGTATTCGGCGGTATAAGCGGCGGGTTGACCGATACTCGCAAAACCGCATGTTCCAGAGCGATGAGAGGTGGGTATACAGAGCTTGGGAGCGACCTGAACATAGTGTGACAGACGTGTGCCGCCCAGATGATGTTGCCACGAGTACATTTTGGCGAAACATCTGGTCGGTGCCCGTCTGTCATGCCGAGGGTGGCTGGATGCGCGATGTCGAGCGCGTGTGTGAAGCTATACCACAAATGGATGAAATTACCATCACTCCACTAGATGTAGCCAGAGCAGTCCGTCCATTACCGAACTGGAAGTCTCCGGGACCGGACGGGCTGCATAACTTCTGGCTTAAGTGGTATAGCAGCTCACACGCACTTCTGGCATCTCAATTTCAGTCTTCCTTAGAGTCTGGGTCGCTACCACAGTTTCTAACAACTGGCGTTACCCACCTGCTCCATAAGACCGGTAGTCCCGTGGAACCCAAGAACTATAGACCAATTACTTGTTTATCGACGGTCTATAAACTTCTTACATCCATCCTGAGAGTGAAGATGAATGAGCACATTGATACTAACTCAATTATGTCTGCCTCTCAGAATGGATGTAGGAAGGGGTCCCGCGGCACTAAGGAGCTTCTCCTCATAGACATGGCCATAAGCCAACAGGTTCGTCGATCCCGCAAGGATCTGTCGACATGTTGGATAGACTACAAGAAGGCCTATGACTCTGTGCCACATACTTGGCTCATGAAGGTGTTGGAGTTGTACAAAATAGATGCAACTCTACGCACCTTCCTTGAGTCATGTATGAGGCAATGGAAAACAGTCCTTCGCTATCCAGGATGTCGACCGATTCAGGGGAATGATGAGCCTGTATGGATTAAACGGGGAATATTTCAGGGCGACAGTTTGAGTCCGCTTTGGTTTTGCCTGGCTCTGAATCCTCTAAGCACATTGCTGGAGGATTCAGGTCTGGGCTATCGGTTGAGAAGAGGTGGTCAGGCCATATCTCACCTTCTTTACATGGATGATCTGAAACTCTTTGCCCCCAACAATTCGCGACTGATGGAGCTACTGAAGGTAACTGAAACCTTCAGTAGTGCCATCAGGATGGAATTTGGTGTGGACAAATGTGCAGTCATGCATGTAAAGAAAGGGGAGATTATGGAATCTGAGGGAATTCAACTCTCGGATTCCATACAGGTTAGATCCCTCAGCTCGACCGAAACCTACAAGTATTTGGGTATGTCAGAAGCATTGGGCATTAATGTTGCTGACATGAAGCAATCGTTGAAGGAGCGCTTCTTTGGTCGCCTGAAAAAGGTTTTGAATAGCCTTTTGTCGGGCGGAAATAAGGTGCGCGCCTTCAAAGGTTGGGTCATGCCAGTATTAATGTACTCTTTCGGCATACTCAAATGGACTCAAACCGAACTCGACGCCCTGGATAGGAGAGTCCGCACACTGTTGACCGCAAATCGGATGCATCACCCACGATCGTCGGTGATGAGACTGTACATCCCGCGGAAGTGTGGAGGTCGAGGCTTTTTAAACGCCAAGACTCTCCACAACCGCGAGATGTGCAGTCTCAGAGAATATTTTCTCAAAGCTGATGTGGGTATGCACCGAGATGTGGTCACAGTGGACAAGGGGCTCACCCCGTTGTCCATGGCTAAAGAGAACTGGCGCAAACCTGTGATACTTACCACAGATGACCGCATGGAGGTATGGAAAGGCAAGGAGCTTCACGGGCGCTTCTATCGGGCTCTTCATGGGTCCGATGTAGATTTTTTAGCGTCCGTGGCCTGGCTACGTTTCAGTGATCTCTTCGGGGAAACTGAAGGTTTTGTCTGTGCGATTATGGACGAAGTTATCTTGACGAATAACTACCGGAGGCATATTATGAAGGACGGGACAGTGGACGTGTATCGGGCATGCCACCGTCCGGGTGAGTCCATCAGACATATTATCTCCGGTTGTTCTCGTCTGGCTAACGGCGAGTACTTGCACAGGCACAACCAAGTGGCCAGGATTATCCATCAGCAACTTGCTTTGAAATACAAACTTGTAGATTCTGAGGTACCATATTACAAGTATGTGCCCGACCCAGTTCTCGAAAATGACCATGTCACGTTGTACTGGGATCGGTCTATCATCACTGATAGGACTATTGTAGCCAATAAGCCTGATATAGTGGTGATAGACCGATTAGCGCGCCGCACAATGATAATTGATGTTACCATCCCGCATGACGAGAACCTCGTGAAGGCTGAGAAAGAGAAGCAAATCAAGTATCTCGACTTAGCTCACGAGGTTGTCGACATGTGGAATGTGGACTCAGCTGTCATTGTGCCGATAGTCATTACGGCCAATGGCCTGATGGCCAAAAGCTTCGACGACCATCTGTCGAAGCTGGCGTTACGCGGTTGGATTAAGGGCCTGATACAGAAGGCAGTACTCCTCGATACGGCTCGTATTGTGAGGAGGTTCCTTTCTCTGGAGCCCTAACCACCGGTAGCTTGGACCCTGCTCCCGACACCGGCGGACTACTATTTTTTATATTTTTAAATGTTTTTTATAATGTGTTGTTTTTAAGAAATATTTAAAAATGTAAATTAGTATGTAAGGATAAAAAATAAAGAGAATAATAATAATAATATTATAAAGAGGAAAAATTTGTTTGTTGGTTTGTATGTTTGTTTGTTTGTATGAATTGAATAGGCTCCGAAACTACTGGACCGATTTGAAAAAATCTTTTAGCATTGGATAGCTACATTATCAGGGAGTAACATAGGCTATATATTATCCCCGTATTCCCACGGGAACGGGAACTACGCGGGTGAAACCGCGTGTCGTCCACTAGTCTTTTAAATATCATCATTTCAGCCGAACGATGGAGTCTGATGGACATAGGCCTCCCAAAGTGTCGCCACTTCGCGGTCTCCACTCCACTGGAATTTTTGACCCCATAGGCTACTACTAGCCATGTGTTCTGCCCAATGCCATTGACAAACTCGCTGAAATATTACAAATATTACTTTCAGAATATAACTCAATCAACATAATTGTTAAAAAGTAATATAGATTATTCCTGGCTATCTATTCAACATTTTATATAATACTAGCTTTTGCCCGCGACTTCGTACGCGCATATCCCGTATTTTTCCGTTCCCGTAGGAATTTCCCATTCTCGTATAGCCTATAGCCTTCCTCGACAAATGGGCTATCTAACACTGAAAGAATTTTTCAAATCGGACCAGTAGTTCCTGAGATTACCGCGTTCAAGCAAACAAACAAACAAACTCTTCAGCTTTACATATTAGCTAGCCCCCATAGAGTATAGATTTTAATCTTCAAAATGTGATTGTCTTATGCTAAAAAGTTGCCTTGGCCTCATGCCTGCGAATTTTTAAGATAAAAATATTTTTATGTTATGCTTGTTACCCATTTAATATTTTCCGCTTTTCAACAAACTGTCAGCCCTAGCCCGTTATTTAGTTACGTCATACTTTTTACCGGGCTATACCGTACTAGTGTGGGCTAGTCGTCGTCCTATCTTAAACGTTGTTTAGATATCTCTTTTGTGCATGTAGGGAAAAGATTTTTTCTTACCTATACAATTTAAATGGAGTTTGGTGTCTTTTCATTGCTTTTGGAGTTATGTGCAATAGTAGCTTATGGCATTGAAGGTGTGACTCAATAATTGATCGAAATTTATCTTTACTCTAAATTTTTGAGCTGTAACTAATACGTAAATGATCTGCGAGGGCATTCTCATTATTTTCAGATGCTTTATACAACGTGTTTGTGTAACAGAACAAACACCTGAAAAAGCCAACTATGAACAACTTTTATCATGGGGCCAACAACGAGCTCGAAAAGAAGAAGAGAGAAAATGCATTCGCATACGCATCGCAGTCGTAAACTGTCAAAAACACCTCTATTGTTCCTATGTAGGTTTTTTTTTATTTGTGATAGGTTTGCTCTTGACTCTAGTCTAGGTCAGACATGACAGAGACAAAGTCTCCGATGGAGCGAGCTTACCCAGAAGGAGCCTGTTCACTCTAACTTTGAAGAGATTAGGGTTGTAAGCGTTTGGAAACACGGACGCAGGCAGAGAGTTCCACTCCTTTGCTGTGCGCATTATAAAAGACGTTTGGAAGCGCTTAGTGCGAATTGGTAGGTAATGCATTCTTCGTCTATCTTTTCTGTAACTTAAATGGTGTACATAGTCATATTCTTGTTTATTGTAGTTCCCGACATTTTGAAAAGTTTTTGACGTAAGCTGTCGCTGTGATGATATTCATCATCATCATCATCATCATAATATCAGCCGAAAGACGTCCACTGCTGGACATATGCCTCTCCCAAGTGTCGCCACAACAACCGGTCCTGTGCGTCTCGCATCCATCGGCTACCCGCGACCCTCACCAGGTCATCGGTCCAACTTGTGGGAGGCCTTCCAACGTTGCGTCTTCCGGTACGCTGTGATAATATTGCGACTTGAATTTAAGTACGAGAATTGCGGTATCTATAGCTTAACACTTATTTAGTCTTATGTAGACACACTTGGTGAAGTAGGCATCATGCGCCTAGCTAGATTATAGGCGTATAATGAACGCGAGTATAGGCGTATGGCGCATGTTGAGGTCGATAGAATTATTCTCCCCTCATTAAAATAATTAAATCAGCCTCTTTGCTCTGCAGAGTGCGGGTCAGCTCCAACTCCATCCTAAAGACCATAGCGGGGAGGTACGACTCTCCTTTAATAGGGAATGTTGTTCGAAGATGCATCTCGAACAACAACCTAGCCTCTAAATAGATTATAAGTTTACTAACATAGAAATAAGTTTTATTTTTGTTTACTAACCCTTATGGATGTTGCTTATCTATACATATAATAAAATCGTAGACTAACCGTGTCTGTACATTGAATATTTTTGCATGAAAATTACACAGAAAACTCAGGAAAAAGGTACAAAACACAAAAATGCAATTTTTGAAATTTTTGTCTGTTTGTCTGTTTGTCTGTGCGTTTGTGGGAGCATCACGCTTAAACCACAGATTAGATTGCAAATCTAAGTACTTAAAAATATTAAGTGATAACCCGAGTAACATTTAGCGTTTATTTCATCAAAATCGACCCACAAAATCAAAAGATATTGAATTTTTAAGTTTAGGAAGAAACTTCCTAATGTATTCTGATGAGTCAGAGCGCCATCTATTGAGAAAAATAAAATGCACGAAAGCATTCAAAATTGTTGAGTTATTTGTGAAACTTTTAATACGTGGCAAAATAAGAGTGATCATTTTATACCTTTTCGTTATTGATCGATACAATCGATCCACAAAATCAAAATATATTGAATTTTTAGTTTAGTAAGAAACTTCCATATTTATTCTGATTAGTCAGAGCGCCATCTATTGAGTAACCAAAAAATGCATGAAAGCATGAATGTTACACCAAAACACATTGATTGAGTTATTTGTGAAACTTTTAATACGTAGACGTAGTCTTCTATACATATAATAAAATTGTAGACTAACCGTGTCTGTACATTGAATATTTTTGCATGAAAATTACACAGAAAACTCAGGAAAAAGGTATAAAACACAAAAATGCAATTTTTGTTTTTGTCTGTTTGTCTGTGCGTTTGTGGGAGCATCACGCTTAAACCACAGATTAGATTGCAAATCTAAGTACTTAAAAATATTAAGTGATAACCCGAGTATCATTTAGCGTTTATTTCATCAAAATCGACCCACAAAATCAAAAATGCTGGGAGAGTGCTGAGGAGTTTGTTGGCCACTTCTTCTCCACAGCTAAAACACTAGGAAGTGGTGACGGGCGGGCGTTTTGAGGGACTGTCTTTTGTAAAACTTGACGTTCAAAAAGTGCTGGCTCTCAGCCTAATTTGAATAAACGACTTTTGATTTTGATTTTGATTTTGAAAAGATATTGAATTTTTAAGTTTAGGAAGAAACTTCCTAATGTATTCTGATGAGTCAGAGCGCCATCTATTGAGAAAAATAAAATGCAGGAAAGCATTCAAAACTGTTGAGTTATTTGTGAAACTTTTAATACGTGGCAAAATAAGAGTGATCATTTTATACCTTTTCGTTATTGATCGATACAATCGATCCACAAAATCAAAATATATTGAATTTTTAGTTTAGTAAGAAACTTCCTTATATATTCTGATTAGTCAGTCAACCAAAAACTGCATGAAAGCACGAATGTTACACCAAAACACATTGATTGAGTGATTTGTGAAACTTTTAATACGTAGACGTAGCAAAATAAAAGTAAACATTTTAATACCTTATCGTTATTTACCGTTACATACGGGCTTCTTATTTAACGTCTTCCGCTGCCAAATATTTTGTCAGTTTACATGGTCGATAGATGGCGTTGCACTGATGACGCGTTTTTCTTGATTGCGGTGTTAAGATTTTCCGCTGGAGAATGACCTCACACAATTTCTAAACACAGTCGTGTTTCGAAGGAATTTCGGTTTGGTCTCTGAAAGGTCTTAAACTGTTAGGGACCATAATTGGTTAAATCTCTGGTGCTGGTTTCGTTTAAAGTGCATTTATCGTAGAGTCTTAAACTGATTTAGTTTTGCGAAGTTCTGGACGGTTCGACTTGCGGATCAGGCCTGTAGGGTTCCGTACCAAAGGTGCTGTGCTGACGGGACCCTACTGCTAGGCCTCCGCGATTGATACCGTTTAGAGCAAAGCAACGAACGGTTCTATTTGCGAAACAAGGCTAATAATAAATAAAAATCTTATATTTCAGACAGAGTCCATTTTTTGGTTAGTAGTTGGGTTTAGGTTTAGTTTAGGTTAGTAGTTTGGTTTTTTATAATAAGGTATCGTACCAAAGGTGATCACGGTGACGGGAGCGATCGATTTTGGGAGGCTACTCTCTAAGTCCGAAGTCCGTAGTTTCGGGCTTAGTTGCGGACGTATTCTACTCCGTATCACCTACAGACTTACGATTAGTCCCGAACCCGAACTAAGAATGAATGACAACACGATTTCACAGTAACTGTCAAATCGTGTTATCATTAGTTCTCATTGGTTAGGTGATACGGAGAGGAATATTTTTTTTTTCACAATAGATAGGCATACGTTTGACCACTATCTCACCTGATGGTAAGCGATGATGCGGTCGAAGATGGAGCACGTTTGCCTAGAAGCAACCTATTCACTTTTGTCTTAAAGACTCCCAGGTTGCCCGCAACTAAGTTTTTAATTCGTGCTAAGTATCAAACGGTTCGATTTGCGAGCCAAGGCAAATTATAGGGTTCCGTGCCAAAGTTGCTAATGGGACCCTATTATTTAAGCCTTCGCGTACGATTTTGATTTGTGCGAACCCAGTCGATTTTTAGGGTTCCGTACCAAGTTTGCTAACGGAACCTTTTTTTTAATAAGCCACCACTGTCCGTCTTCCTTCAGTTTATGCGTTTTATTTTTGTCTCGCTAATATAAAAAATGTCTTCTAGAAAAAGGTCGAATCTTTCACAATATAGCAAAATTCTTAATCTTCTTAATATATTTAAAACAAAGTCGGGTTTGTTCGAACACTTTTCTAACTCGAGAACGGCTCGACCGATTTTCATAGTTTTTGTGTTTTTGGATTAGTCTTCGTCCGGAATAGCATAATAAGAATTAAAATACAAAAAAAAAAGAGTAGGTAGGTAGGGTAGGTAGGTAGGATAGGTAGGTAGGGTAGGTAGGGTAAGTAGGGTAGGTAGGGTGGGTAGGTAGGTAGGTAGGGTAGGTAAGTCGGGTAGGTAAGGTAGGGTAGCTGTGGTAGGTAGGATAGGTAAGTAGGTAGAGTAGGTAGGTAGGGTAGGTAGGTAGAATAGCCAGTTGACGGGAGCGAAGCCGCGCGGGTCAGCTAGTCCGAAATAAGATTATTTTATTTTATTTTATTCATCATCGACTTAACATTTACGTGAGACTCGTTCAATCAAATCGTTCAGTCAGTATAAACCTCCAACATCCCAACTTAATTTCAGGTTCGAGGAAAATCGACCCACCCACAAAAGTACATACATCCACATACATACAAAACAATAGTTTCTACCTCACAATCCCACTCCTTGACGGATTTTTTCTTCCCGATTCGTCGTGTAAGTCATTAAGAGTAACAAAAACTAAAGTAGGCCGAACTTAGTCGGCCATTTTGCTAAACTTTACACGTCAGAGCAAAAAAATGGGGAAACTCTGCACGTTCGCGTTACGTTTATGTTCAGTCTTGTGTTGTGTCGTGAAGTGCAGGGTAAGTTGGTACAAGTTGGATGTTTTTAATATTCTCTAGAGTCTAGGTGGACAGCAAAATCTACGTCTATGTGTCAGTTAGTTCTTGTTGAGAAAGTTTTGACATAAAATAAAAGATAGGGAAAAACTAACTGTTGCGTTGGACAACTTTGGTTTATTAGGAAAGTGTAGTAGCAGTTTTATGGCATACAGAGTTTTTTTTAAAGAAATCAGCTTTGTAAACACATACACGAGTACTGTCAGGTGTACAACCTTGTTTCACGGGCCAGGCAAAATCCTAATCCTAACTTCCTAATCCTAATTTTATAAATGCGAAAGTAACTCTGTCTGTCTATCTGTCTGTCTGTCTCGCTTTCACGCCAAAACTACTGAACCGATTTAAATGAAATTTGGTACAGAGATAGTCTAGACCCTGAGAAAGGACATAGGCATACTTTTTATCCCGGGAGTATGTTCCCTAGGGACCACGCGGGCGAAGCCGCTGGCAGAAGTTAGTATAGAATCGGTTTTGAATTTGATTGGAAAAGAAATGATTGTTTTAGTCCGTGAGTCTTATTATAGCTTTCGTTGATGTCAGATAAAACAATATAAGGATTCATTTATCAACTACGTGTTTTATTATAATGAATGTAAAGAGTCGCACAGGGAAATAACATAATTTTGTTCTTTGTGACAGTACCTTCATTTTATGATGATCTCACAAAAACTCCATGTGTTTTACAGACGCGCACCTAAATTAGACACATGTGTCTATTTACGGGTAAGCAGCACAAAAGTCATTACAAATAATACTAGAATAAACATTTGGTCACGCTATCGTTGGCTTCGTACACGCTATGTATCGGTATCGACAATTTTGCCATATTTCATCTCACACATCCAAACTCATCCTTCTCGTATTTTAAACACCTCTGCTCCATTTTATCTGTCCCCCACTACACGTAAGCGCTTTGCAAATACGCATTGCTCCCCATAAAACTACACGACCCCGTTCCTATATACGCACTTACGAATTACCAGTCGTACTTTGTACTTACTACTTACGATACGTAGCCCTTACGAGTAACGATACGTTTTCGGTACGAACAGTTACATAAGTACGAATTGTACGAGTTTTCCGTTCCTTAACTGCATTGTAACTATGTCAATGGTGGTTTCAGGAGTTTTGTGGGGATAATCTAGATTCCTTATGGGGTTAGTCTGCCAAGAGTTTTTGTTATGGTAGTGTTCCTCCATGGCTTCATACGGGGAGGTTCATGTTCAACAGGAAGTGTTTATGGGGCTGATAAGTTGAGTGGTGGAGCCAATGGGGAAATAGCCATCAGTTTGTTTCGCTGAATGCATTTCAATGATAACGGTATGACCTTGAATTGATAGCTTTGGCAGCGGTTTCGCTCCCGGGACATATGTATGCCACAGGAACCGACCACGTAAACGATACCTAGTGTAGAGTAATTGGGGTCAATTTCTGGTAGTGGATACTGACTACTAGAAATTTACTTGCATCAAAACCCCAAAACACTACTAAACAGTTCCCAACGAGTCCCTTTCAAGCCGATTTATGTAGTTCATGGCATTTACTCTTCTTCAATCACAGATTTGACAAAAAAGTCTCTTTTTTCTGTACGTTTAGTCAAAATTTTGACATTTATATTTTGACTTGAATTAAGCTCGTTCCATCATCGGACCACAAGACGAACGGCGATGCGCTTTGGGAACACATTCGTAGTGCGCTCAGCTGAGAAGTGGAATTCCCTGCCGGAGTCTGTGTTTCCTGATAGCTATAACCTGGGTATCTTTAAGTCAAGAGTGAATGGGTTACTTCTAGGCAAGCGTGCTTCAGCTTCGACCGCATCATCGCTTACCAACAGGTGAGATAGTGGTCAAACCCGTGCCTATCAATAGTAAAAAAATAATAATACGCTTTTTAAGTATGTACGAGAATTGGCCGCATGCTTTTCCATTCGTAATTACTAAATTATTCACTTAAACTGATGATTTAAACTACTGCCTTTGTACAGTTTACACAAAACTAAATCTTTTGTATCTTGTAACACTTCAACTAAGATAAAGAAGCGGTACTAGCTGCCACAAACTATCTCACCAGCTTACTTAAAACATTCTAACAATATTGTCCTTAACATTATCGCACAATTAAAACGGATTTATTACTTTAAACAGTCCTTTAAAGTTGTCAACAAATGCTATTGCAGCCATGTTGCCGGAAAACTAAGGAATGCGATTAACATTGAAATTCCCAAGTGCTTGCTACTTAGGTACCGTTGAATAGCAAGTTGCAACGAGTTTGTAACGAATTTGAGACGAATGATAATGTATGTTACATTAGTAAGGTGGAAAATTATACCCAACCGTTTTATCCCTATGGTATAATAGGCTTGCCAACTGAAAAAATCTAATTAGTCCGAAATTTAGATTTATCAAAAAATATTTGACCCGTTTCTTTTCTTACTTAAACCAAAATTGACGAAGATACGACGCTTTTAAAATTCTCAATACGTCACGCCGTGGTATCATTTTTAGTGCGTTCTGACGTCACGAGCCCCCACTCCCGAGTTTTGATGCGTTTTATCTTTGTCAATATTCATTGATTTACAAAAATAAAAAATACGTGTCCATTATTTTTCAATACTCTAACTGACGGACTAAATAGATTTGCAATTTATTGATGGTGGAAACTAGCCTATTATGGATAGTGTTTGTGGAAAATAATGTACAGCGATTAGCTTCTGGAATTGCACAATGGCTCATCTCCTGTTACATGGGACCTAAGATAAAACACCAATTGGCGGAATATCGGTTGGTACGGTTTTGTACAACCATCACACTGTCTGACAATATGGCCATTCGCACTATCTCCTGTCCTGACAAGCATCACACACATGTTTTATTATATAAAGTCTGTATGTCAAAAATCCGCCTCAACGACTGAATTAGTCTCCATTAAGCTTGGGAGTACAGGTAGATAGAGACCTGAATTATAGTAATTATGATGTAAGGACCATTTCCGAATTAAATGTATTTCCTAGTTTTAAAATAAAACTTACTTCTTCCTTAGAAAAGTGTTGACATAAATAAATCTAAAGAATTTTATTTACATGGAGAATGCTCAAGAGTTCGCAACTGTAGACAACAAATGAAACTGCACGTCTGCCACTTACGAGCAACTAGTGTGAACATGCTTTCGACAGTTTATGGATTTCCTGTTTTCAGTAGACTAAGAACTCGCCCTGCTCTGCACGGGTGAAATCATATTAAGTATTATTTATCCTATCATTATCACTACCTTCGTTCGTCCGCTAGAAGGCCCAACGGGTAGAGTGACTAGTTGCGAAATAAGGCCTATGAGATTCCACCGAGAACACGAGTCACTTATATATAGCTAGCGCTAAGATATATAATACCATAAACAGGCACCTTTATATTTTCGGATTGAGTAGCCATCTCTGCAAAAATACTACAGGCTTCTCACCCAAAATTACGATGAAACCGAGGACATCTTAGCAGGACTAATAAGACCCCACCCACATAAATACATTTCAAAGGTTTGTTATTTTTCTATTAGTATTGAAAATTACAATCAAATTAATGTCCGCAATATTATTTAATTTTCATGCAATTCTCAATCTCATAACTTTATATGTAATCATTTCTTTTTCCTTTCTTTTTAAAGAAATTCCATAAACCACATCAAAATCCATCAAACAGTTTTGAAGTAATAAGCGAGTCAACTGGCAGACAATTGTTTAAAATACTATAGTCAAGTATGTAAGCCAGGCCGCCAATCCCTTTGCTAAACTAATATCTACGTATTTACACAAGGTCAATAAGCAAGTCTAGTACTAAATACTTAGGCAGGTCTTGAGTCTGGATTTCGACCTCGTCTCGACTACGTCTGACACGTGTCAAGAAGTCCAGTGCCAAGAGATATTAATTTGTAGATTATACTGTAGTCAAAGGCGTTGTGTAAATTGTTAAGGTATTCTAGAAGATACAAGGGCCAATTCTACATTTTTTTATTTAAAAAAAAAACAATAATATCGTCGTAGCATGATGTTATATAACCTATAGCCTTCCTCAATAAATGGGCTATCCAATAATAAAAGAAGACTTAAATTCGAAACAGCAGTTCCTGAGATTAGCGCGTTCAAACAAACAAACAATAAAAGTCTTCAGTTTTATGATATACTAGCTTATGCCCGCGACTTCGTACGCGCATATCCCGATTTTCCCGTTCCCATAGGAATTTCGGGAAGTTCTCTTTTAGAGCTCCCCTACGAGTGTACCAGACCCAAAAGTAATGGTCGTAGAAAGCTGAAATTTGGCATGTAGGTTCCTTGGGGAGTGTAGGGGAGCACTAAGAGAGGATATCCCGAAATTCTTCCGGGAACGGGGAAAAACCGGGATATAAAAAGCTATCCAAAGATTTTGCAGTAGCAAAATCTTTCGTTAGCTCTACATTTTCGAAAGCAAACAGCATATCAAGGAAGGAATTTTAATCAAATTCCCATTTAAGTAGTCCACCTCCCATCCCTCATTCATGGTCACCCGACACCCGGTAAGTTTCTCCGTGGAATCCACGGAGGACTTTCCTAAAAGCTTACCTACATTTTCGAAGAAATCCGACGAACTAGACTAAATTTATACCTACCCCCATACCGTGGCTCCGTCTACAAGATTCCAAGGCAAGTTATTTCTTTAAAATTCTTCATGCTTTGGTTTGTTGTGAGTAGGGTTCCCAGATCAAAATATCAAAAATCCGGAGAAAATTCCTGACATTCCATGAAATTTCCGGACAATCTTGTTAATTTTTTATTAAAATCGTTACGCATCGTGCAAGTAAATAAACTAACCAAATCGATTGCCAAATCGTTCGAATTTTGACACGCGCGCGGTGAAATGGTAAGGGGTGAGGGGGAAGCGCCTCTCTGTCGCCTGCGTTCGCCCGCGCACATGATACACACGCGCACCGTGTGCTTTTGCTTTGAGTTTGTTTGTTTTGATTTAGTCTAGCGTTTGTCTTTGCAGCGATTAGAAGTGATTTTGAAGTTCGTACGTACTCGTACGTATTATGGATCCATAGTATATATGTGTCGAAGATTACGACAATGGCATCAGGTAGTGGTAGAAAACGACAATGTACGTTTACTGAAGTGATGAAAACCAATTTAATAAATTATTTGGTTTTTTAATTTTTTATTTCACTCTTCACTTATTTGTAGAAATTCCGGACGGTTTAAGATTCCCCCCGCATTCCGGACAAAGACCTATATTTCCGGACTTGTCCGGAAAATTCCGGACGTATGGCAACCCTAGTTGTGAGCCGAAATTTTTAGTTGGCGTAAGTTTCCGTTGTGAAAATTCTTAGCTGGAACCTTTAAGGTATTTTCTTGGGGTAGGTCTTGTAAACAGCTTGTTTTCTGGGGGTGAAATATTCAGATATTTTGTCAGCTTGTAGCTGGTGTATTAGTTAATTTTAATATCATAATTGCGGAAGCGAGTTTGTGTGTTACACTTTCTCGCCTAAATCACAAAACCGAGTTCGAGGAGTTCTGGTACACAGATATATATGGGACCTTGGAGACGGTTATAGGTTTGTTTGTTTAAATAAAAAACCTAAAATAACGCGGACGAAGCCGCGGGTAAAAGCTATAACCAACATATTCTTCTTCTTCGTCGTTTCACTCTTGACAGAGTGGTTGTGGTCGTCTTTAAGATTGTGTAGCATGCTTGACAATCCGTCGCCACTCTTCACGCACCTTTGCCTTTCTGGTGCACTCATACAAGAGCCCATTGTATAATGCTTCCTTTATTTGGTCGGTCCAGCGTATAGGTGATCTACCACGTGCTCGTTTGCCCTCGACGTTTCCTTGTATCACAAGGCGCTCTATGGAGACATCTCCACGTCTTGATATGTGCCCGAAGAAAGTGAAAATTCGAGTTTGTACGATAGAAGATAGGCGCTGCTTGATACCTAGATCTTGTAAAATGGACAAGTTGGTTCTATGCTGGGTCCAAGATATCTTAAGCATTCTCCTCCAACACCACATTTCTAGAGCATATATCTTCTTTGTCTCACTCTCTCTCAATGTCCAGGTCTCAGCGGCGTACAGAAATATGGGAAACACAAGCGCTCTAACTGAATTTTCGAGGCTTTTGTGATGTTCCGGTTTCCCCATATCTTTTTGAGCCTATCTATGTCAGACCTTGTTATAACCATACGACGCTTGATTTCGTCAGCGCATCCACCATTGTTCGACACAACATATTAGTGAATGGGTTACATAAATTCAACTATGTATGGACATTTGGACATTGACATGCGTACATTTTGTCAGTTAAGTTTTAAGTCCTATGTGTTAAGGCCCCAGACTTTTTCCAATAACCAGGCCGCTATTGAGAATCTTTTTGGTAAAAATTCATTTAAAATTTGTCGACGCAAGCGTCAAATTCTGGACCACACGTAGAGCGTTTGTGCTTTTACTCATCTGTACTACATATATTTTGCCAGCTCAGCTAGTAATCTTATAAAGCTGAAGAGTTTATTTGGTTGAATTTGTTTATTTGGTTCAAATTGAAGTGCTGGATAGGCCATTTATCGAGGAAGGTTATAGCCTATATACCATCACGCTACGACCAACAGGAGCGAAGCATTAATGAAAAACATAACGCAGATGAAGTGGGTCAGCTAATTAGAGGATAATGGGGTCTATATTTATAGTACCCAGGACTAAAGGCCAGGCCTTATCTACCAGAAACCACACGACCATAACAAATCCCAAGGGAAATGCTATTTAATATAATCCCAAACCGCATTGAAGTTTAAATATTTGACATGTCACAGATGTTTAACCCAAAATAGTTACGAACGAGTGTTAGCTTGGGCACAAGAGGTCTTTTGATGTTGCCCGGAAAATGTTAGTTGTCAATGAAAAATAGAATACAGAAGTTCCAACAGCACTTTGAATTTATAAAGATAGAAGAAGACCAAATAGATGATGAATGTTTTTTAGGACAAGCAAACAGATTTTTGTCGGGTAGTTTGTCGCGCCACTTCTTCCCAGCCCACCCGTCACCTCTTCCTAATGTTGGAAGAGGTGACGGGTAGGCGTTTTGGGGGACCAACCAATGAAAGCCAGAATCAACACAGGTGACTACTACAAGAAAAACGAAATTAATCCAAACAGGTGGTCTACTCTCTAAGCCCGAAGTCCGTAGTTTCGACCATAGTGACGGGCGTTTCCTACTCCGTATCACCGGACTTACGATTAGTCCCGAACCCGAACTAAGAATGAATGACAACACAATTTGACAGGAACTGTCAAATCGTGTTGTCATTCGTTCTTAGTGGTTAGGTGATACGGAGTAGAAAAAACGCCCGTAAGTAGCTTAAGGTGGGTCAACGCTAGACGAGCCGAGCACGAGCGGAACACGAGCCGAGCCAAAAATCGTGTAGTGTGGACCGAGTTACGAGCCTCGAACGAGCGCGCTTCGAGCGTTTGGCTCGTGCTCGACTGTGCTCCGCCTATTGTCGGTTTTTTGACGAACATAAAGGGATTTGCATCGCATCGAGGAGAGTGATTGTTGTAGGCTCATTGTACGTCCACACTTAACACCGCGAGTAGAGCGGCTTGACTTGCGCTCAGCTCGTGCTCGGCTCGTTTTGCATACACCCACCTTTAAAGAGTAGATCCCCTGAACAGCGGTGTGATATCAAAAAATATGGAAGCGTTTTGTGAATGCTGAAAGAATTTTTCCAAAATACACGGGATTGACTTCCAGTCTAATCGTACGCACTTGAAAACAATTGTTTACATTAAGTAAGCTGCCACCAATCTCCACAACTTAGTTACTGGACAACTTAATACCCCTTGGTAAGACTGGAGAATTAACATTTAAAACATAATGTTAATGCCGCTGCGGCTGCTGAGAACCTCAAACGGCGGAAATATGAACCTTGTTGGCAATTATAAATATTTTTGAGCCGTTTGAGGTTGAAATTCTTGGAACGTGGGGTCCGAGTGCTCACACGTTTAAAGAACTAGCTAAACGCTTAGTTGACACTTCGCGTGACCCATGGGTTGGCTTTTACCTCGGACAGAGGATAAGCTTTGCCATAGACCGTGGCAATGTCGCCAGTTTTTTGGGCTCACTTCCAGTCGACAGCGATGCGGACGATTTTTTTGACGCCATATTTTAGTTAAAAACAAAACAACAACAAAAATATATCTCAGACAGAGTCGATTTTTGGCAAGTATTCAAAAACTTAGAAACTAGTGTTAGTACTTACATTCTATCTAACTTTAAGTTAAAGTGTATATGTGTAGTTAGAATAAAATTAATACTTTAAACATAATGTTAATTTAAACTTCTGCCTTACTTATACAATAACCAGGATCCTAAACTAATCCGATTTGAAGGCTACGTGAACATTCGACAAACTACTGCCTTTTGATCTTTAAATTAAGGATGTACGCTCAACCACGCTTTTAGTCAAAAACATAATTAAACTAGAAACTGCGTAGTTTTAGAACGGCGTACTTTCAGAATGGCGTAGTTTGGATAATGAGGTGGTGGCGTAGATTTCTAGGTGTAAAAAGTTATATCATATTAGTGGACGTCACGCGGTTTCACCCGCGTAGTTCCCGTTCCCGTGGGAGTACGGGGATAATATATAGCCTATGTTACTCCCTGATAATGTAGCTATCCAATGCTAAAAGAATTTTTCAAATCGGTCCAGTAGTTTCGGAGCCTATTCAATTCAAACAAACAAACAAATCTTTCTTCTTTATAATATTAATATAGATATAGAAGTATAGATGATAGACTAGCATTCTGACTGAATCTAGTTCTAAACTGTCGTGTGCTATGTAAACCTTTCCTAATTCTTCTTCTCCTTTTGGAATCGATGGATAACGCCCTAGACCGTTTGGGCCCAGTAGGTGGCTACGTTAATTGCGGTATCGGTGGCATTCAATAAATCCCCGAATGTACAGATCAGACATGACAGAGACAAAGTCTACGATGGAGCGAGCTTATCCAGAAGGAGCCAGTTCACTCTAACTTTGAAGAGATTGGGGTTGTAAGCGTTTGGAAACACAGACGCAGGCAGAGAGTTCCACTCCTTTGCTGTGCGCATTATAAAAGACGTTTGGAAACGCTTAGTGCGAATAGTAAGTTGACTTTATCCAATAAACCAAAGTATTATCTGGTTTCACGCTGAGGACTAATTTATAAATAGCCTACTTTTTAACTGAGGAATAAAAATGGCGTTCACACAGCTTTTGTTTAGAAAATATTTTAAACAATTATATTTATTCACCCGATAAAAGTTATCCGACTATTGGAAACCCAGCCCTAACATTCACTACAGAACTTTGCAAAACTGGCTGACACAATGCCTTATGTATAGACGAGATTTTTATATATTAGAAGATATAGATCTTCTAATATATAAAAATCTCGTGTCACGGTGTTTGTAACCGAACTCCTCCGAAACGGCTCGACCGATTTTCATGAAATTTTGTGTGTATATTCGGTAGATATGAGAATAGGTGGTAGGGTATTTTTTTTTGTTTGGAAAAACAACGTTTGCCGAGTCAGCTAGTATTAATATATTATTCAAATCAGCAGCGCTGCTTGGCCGAAGTCATAGGTAATTTCCCAGATGAGGACCTTCACTAAGAACTGCTCCTTTTCTTTTGTGGATGGGAAATCATCAAATGACTCCTCCCGCTCCGCTCAGAGCGGGAGAAATCATTGAGTGTCCGACTATTACTGACTAAAACCCATGCGGGTTCCTTCAAACAACCTTTACGTTTCAGGGGGTCTACTCTCTAAGCCCTCAACCTACGGAATTACGATTAGTCCCGAACCGAACGAATGACAACACGATTTGATAGTAACTGACAAATCGTGTTATCATTCATTTATTTAATACTAGCTGACCCGCGCATCTTCGACTGCGTCAAAATTTTCAATACTGCTCCTATTGGTCTTAGCGTGATGATATATAGCCTATAGCCTTCCTCGATAAATGGGCTATCCAACACTGAAAGAATTTTTCAAATCGGACCAGTAGTTACTGAGATTAGCGCGTTCAAGCAAACAAACAAACAAACAAACTCTTCAGCTTTATATATTAGTATAGATTTTACGCACACAGACGTACAGAGGCGGACTTCATTCCTTACAGTGGCGTGCCTAGGGTTTCAAAATAAGGCAAGCCCAATAAAATTTTAACCGATTTCAAAAAAAGAAAGTTCAGTTTTCGACTGAGTATGTAGGTACCTTCGTATGTATCATCGCAATTTTCTCATAAACTGATATAGATGTCTCAATTCGTTGTTTACCAAAATTACCGAAAGAAACCATTGCACACAGGTGTTTATGGGAATTTGCGTGCCTTTTAATGGCGCCAGATATGTTATTTAAATCATTATAACCAGATGTATTCCAAACGGAATCTTCATTCGAAAAAAATAGGCAGCTCCACGAACACAACTTATTAGTGTGCGAACAGCCAACAATCCAACTAGTTTTATACACTGATCTATTAAATTTCGTTTATGCGATTTACTAGTCTAGAAAAACACAGATTAGGCGTCGGTTTTAATGAAGAAATTAACTGTTTTTTCTGAGCAAAGTTTAAAGATTTTACCTTATCTTCGCCAATCAAAACTTGAACGCATTTTAAATCCTCACAAGGTACAATTACCTCCATTGTTGTAGGTAAGTCACCAAAACAATTGTATCACTGAGAAAATCTAAGAAAACACACAAAAAACTTTAACAACATAACTTTTCAACTCTCAAGCAAATAAAACTGAAGTAAGTTGCACTCCGGTGTCAAGAACTACTTACGCAGAGTTGCAGTGTTGTCATTTAGGCAAAAAAAAGCGCCAGGTATATGAAAAATCTAGCTAGATGTCGCAAATTTTTCATTTTTAAGATATTGCTTGAATATTTAATTTCGTTATTTTAAAAAGTCGCTAGTTTTTATTGTTGCTAAATCTTAAAAAAAGTCACCAAACTCGTTAAAAATCTCCAAGATTTCACAACGTCGCTAAAACGGCAACACTGCAGAGTTGGCAAGGTGACAAGGTCACGCATACGCGTGCAACTTCATACGCATGCACGGCTTTAATCTTCCATACTGATCGATTTGTAGACGCACAAGCTTTAGAATTCGTTATACGGCACATCGCTATAAGTGCGAAAGTGACGGAGATAGTATTTGAAAGCCCGGTAAAAGCCGGTACGTGTAAGCGAGATAGCTATATGTAGATGCTGCAAATGCGAAACTCTGCGCGCGAACAATCGCGATGTGTAGTTATGTAGTAATGTGGCATAGGTAGATACTTTGTGTTATTTTGATAAGAATTAAGCGCGCGAACTTTTAAATAGTTCGGGTTTGATATTGATTCTCTATCGAGCATTTTAGTAAGGCATGCCGGGCTTTTGGGCTTATATGAAGGTACCGCCACTGATTCCTTAGGCATTTTCTGCCAATCAACCTTTGGGTGATGCAGAGAATAATAGCGGTAAGTGCAATGTGGATCAAAAGAAAAACCAGAAACGCGGTTAAAATGAACACAAAGATAAATTTATATAAACTAAACATATAATATATAATCAAATTAATAAACTAATACACGAATATACTTAAACAGTTTATGCAAACAAATAATGACAAAAAAAAAAGAAAGTTAGCGCTGTGACGATACTACTACCAACTTTTCATTCTTAGTGGTTTGGTGATACAGAGTAGAAAACGCCCGTAACTAAGGCAGAAACTACTGATTTCGAGCTTAGAGAGTTATGGCCGAGTTAACTCTTTCGAACAATTTCGCAGCCCTAGTAAGAGCCGTGACTGGGATTGCTCCTACTCCATCAATTCGATAGTCACTACTCCTCCAAAGTATTATATTTAAATCATTCCTCAAACAATAATCTAAGTTTTAAGCCTAGTCTCAACAAATTAAGCCAGAAGCTTTGTTAATCTAAACTTCTCAACATTAATATCTCCAAATTCTTAGAACAACTTGAAAACTTGAAGTTTCATTATAACAGAGAAAACAATACCGACTTTGATGTTCTCTTAGCCTAAAACTTAGCCTAAGGCGGAGTTTACACCAGAGATGTACGAGGATGTGTAGCGAGGGATGTGCTTGTTAAGGCGACATACGCCAGCGACCTTGAGGGAACAAAACGCGCACTCGTTTGACACCCGCGCGAGACAAAATTCAGTAGCTTTTTGTACGTACTTTATTATTCTAAGACTTTAAAAGAAAATGCCGTACATCAAAATATAGATAATTAAATTGCCTTTGATATAGTTAAAATTCCATTAAAATATACCTGGCGGTTTTGTTCCGATCGTCGTTTTTATGTCCGTGTTACACATAATTTTACAAATTTATTTCACTACGAATAAAACTCAAAATTTTCATATTAAATATTATTAAAAAATAGTCTAATGTAACATATTTTTTTTAGGGTTCCGAAAAAAAAGGAACCCTTATAGGATCACTCGGGTGTCTGTCTGTCTGTCTGTCTGTCTGTCTGTCTGTCTGTCTGTCTGTCTGTCCGTCTGTCACAGCCAGTTTTCTCCGGATCCACTGGACCGATTCTGTTGAAATTTGGTACACATATGGACTTCTGTGACCCAAACACGGACGCGTTACGTAAATTATTAAATTTTTAGTATGGGGGTCACTTTTGGGGGTCAAACTAGAAAATTAAAAAAAAAAGTTTTTTGAACAATATTGTGTGACGTATCAAATGAAAGGGCTTACTGTGAGGGTTTTAATTATATTTTTTTCATAATTTTAAAATAAATGGTTTTGAAGTTATTCACGAAATTAGACGAAAAATGACCATTCCCCCCCTTATCTCCGAAACTACTGAGCCTAAAATTTTGAAAAAAATGGAGATAATAGATCTTTACCTAAAAATTACAGGAAAACCTATTAGAAGTCTGTAGTGTTAAAATAACGTGTTAAAAAAAAAAATTCGTTCGGAACCCTTTGCACGCGAGTCCGACTCGCACTTGGCCAGTTTTTTCAAAAATTACGACTAGCCGTTTAGACGTAATTCTCATTTTAAAATCAGCTACTCTCAGATATCTCCGCCTTAAAAACCAATAGAATCGCTTCACTAACTTAGCTTCGCTCAGCACAAGCCATCCCATTGATGAAAACATAGGGACACAGTATATATCCTTCTTATTCAGTTTGCGAAATATCTCTTAAATCGGTCCAATATTGGAGGAGAAAACAGTCGAGAGCTAAACCTCGAATTATGACTTTTTACATACAAAGTCTTGCCGCCAGCATTTCCTCTTAACATACACATACCTCGCTCTACGCATCCTCGCTCATCTCGTTTGAAAACGCAGCCTAAGACTTGTAATAATCCAGACTATCTCTTATCTTTTCTTCAACAACTTTCCCGATGAGATTAAGAATGAAAGGCTCAGTGATAAAAAATAATTGATCATTCAATGAAAAAGTTTTCAATTAATCCGTGTCACAGACTAGGGGGAGAATTAATTGGATTTCGGAGATAATGGAATTTTTTATCCAATAGCTTGGCAGTCTTGTCGACGGATTATCTGATGGGTAGTGTTTACTGCCGGGAATGGATATCTGCGGGATTCTTCTTCTGGGGAAAGAAGAAAGGTATAGTGAGATCACTTCCACCGACTTCCGACCATCTTTGTTTAGGAAGTAGAAAAAAATAGTTTATGACTTCTTTGAATTATACTCGTATTTAGCTACAAAATGATACCTTGAATACTTACAAAATGGAGGTATCTGTATTCTCAGAAATTATATAAATAACACAAACAAACATCCTAGCAATTTAAATCTTATTATAACTTCTCATTAAAACAGTCTCATTAAAATAAATTTCATGAACGGTTTTTGAATATCAGAAATAGCAATTTGGTACCTTTCTCATAAAGTGCCTAACTAATTACGTCGTACCTCTTTACATGAAGAGTTGACATTAATACCCATTCACAGAACACATTTGAAAGAACATTCAATCATCATTACATTTACAAAACATCAAATAAAAGACATCACTTGTTACGTAATATTAACCAGTATACTTTGATCCCTAATTTCACCCCCACTACATACAAAAGAAAGATACAGAAAGTCGGCTCCATACAACAAGCGAGAACGCACGCACACATAGACACGTTTCACGTACAGTGAGTGCAAGCGCACTCGCGACCGGCATTTGTTTGAAATAGCCGTACGTACGCGTTCTTTATGACGCGGTCGTAAAAGAATAGCACCATCCCATCACTTCCCATGGGTGTCGTAAAAGGCGACTAAGGGACTCAGCAGAGAATGGGCAGCAGCATTCTCTGTAAAAATGCATCAAGTACACTGCGATCGCCAACGCGCCTGCCAAGCGTGGCGATTATGGCCTATGTCCAGCAGTGGACGTCTTTCGGCTTTCATGATGATAATGACGCGTCCTTGTCTGCGTGCGCCTCTTTTTGTACGCGTGTACATCTGTCAATAGTATTTCTACAGAAATACGAGCAATTTCGCGAAAAGTCGGACTAAATTACGACACAAATTTAGTGTTTCACGAAAATTCTATTTGAGTATAGAGTTTTCAGGAATATAAGGGGTAAAAAGAAGGATTAAATTTTGGGTCTGAAATTCAAGCTTGCTTAGCTCACTGCTACAACTATACTGATAAACGATTCAACTATTTCTTGAAAAAGCGAGAGCGAAACTGCAGAATTCGAAACAATGAGTAATAGTGATTCGGGCCCGATTTTGACGTAAATCAAAACTGAGTTATTGGATTTAAAAATAAACAGTATCCCTAGCCAGAAATTGAACCAGTTGATTTTGGAAAAGAAAACAAACTGTGATTCGACCTTCTGTTTCTCTTTCTACCCATTTGTCCCCAATTTCCCACGTCTGAAGTGTACGTTAGATTTCTAATCAAATAAGGACCGTTATTATATGGTCCTATTTTATCTAATTAAGATAATCTTTATTGGGGACTGTATTCCTTCTTTGAACCCCGAAATAGGGATCAATGGGGTTGAAAGAAGTTCTTATCTTAAAGTGTTAGTGCGTAGGATGTGAGTGGTTGTGATTTTGGGATAAATTAATGATACTTAGTAGGTCGTAAATGAAGTTTATAGGTACAGATTTTATTCCAATTTTAGATCTATACTAATATATAAAGCTGAAGAGTTTGTTTGTTTGCTTGAACGCGCTAATCTCAGGAACTACTGGCCCGATTTGAAAAATTATTTCAGTGTTAGATAGTCCATTTATCGAGGAAGGCTTATAGGCTATATATCATCACGCTAAGACCAATAGGAGCGGAGGAGACAAAGTTGCGTGGGACAACTAGTAGTTAATATTACTAGTGTCTTTATACATTTTACGAAATGTCTTAAAATTGGCCTCCACTTCGTTAGGCTAACAGTAAAGCTAATAACTTGGTTCGATTCCTTGCTTTGGCAAAATTGTTATTGATTTTTCCATGAAATTTATCTTAGCAGCAGCCTTAGGCTCTACGGTGAGATTCTATTAGCTATAACGGTGGGCTTATGTTTGAAACTGATTCCATTCCATCATCAGACTTCAAGACGTACGGCGATGCGGCTCAGATACATCGTAGACATTCCCATCCATACGCTCAAACGGTTTTGGGTTAAGTCTAGGCTAGCGTGCTCCATCGTCGACTACATTATCGCTTAGATTGTGGTCAAGCGCGACCTATCAATAACGCGACATTTCGAAAGGGCAAGTCAATGATTTATGACAATCGCTGAATCACAGATAAAATGTTACTTTTCCTAGGCCCTCTAGAGTATTGGGTGTGTCCTCTATAGCTCAAGAAATATCGGTGTATCATACCCCGTAACAAAAAAAACGCCCAGCGAAGTTCCGATAACATTTTAGGATTCAAAACCAAATTCTAGAACAGACACATAAATCTCTATTCAAAAACAAATCCGCCTTGAGATTAGTACTAATCCCGTCACCAAAGTTGATTAACTAAGCTTATCCGTGACGAAAATATAAGTAAACCGACCTAACTTCCCCTTTCTGCGTTGTTACCCAATTTAGCCCGCTCACGGACGCTGATTGGCTGACGCGGAAAAATGACAGCTATGACAGTTCGACAGATATTCTCGATAAGTGAAGGAAAATGATTGTGAGAAAATCCTTGAAAATATTCGGAGGGAAAATGCTGAGGCTTGTTTTGTAAGGTGAGATCAGCAGAATTATTTTTAAGGTGTTTTTTATAGGGGCAAGGTGGAACAAAAAATCGCTTTTACCAGTTTAGTTATCAGCAGATATATCAAAACATGCTTGCATGATAATTGACTACCGTGAATTTTGCATTTGTTCACCCGTAACAGGTACGTAATTGGAATTAATTCTCGGCACCAGTGGCCTTAGTACGAGTTTTTTACGTTCTCAATCGCGTTGGCGTAAACTTCAATAAGAATTGAAACTGAATAAGCGCCGTCTGGTGACAATAACGGAAAACCTTTTTTTTTCATAAAAATTGACATAAGCAAACGTATACGATACTGCGGTCGAGTACGTTAATAAACTCACACTATGCCCCCTGATGAGATCAAATCTAAAACCAGTTAGTAGGGCTATTTTGCTCCGTGGTTGAGTAGTTTAGGCGTTTGCCTTGTGACTCGGTGGTCGTGGGTTTCATTCTTGCGGGAAGCATACTTTGTAAAGTTGTTTCCAGCTTGGTTAGGACATTGCAAGCTTGAATCACCTGATTGTCTTATAAAAAGATGATTCCGTGCTTCGGAAGGCACGTATAAGCCGGTGGTCCCGGCGGCCAGATGGCGGTCGTCAAATAAACCATGTCAGAGGCCCTTGAGGCGGTTTAGAAACTCTGACACTAGGGTGTGTGGGGTCGTTAGACCATACTGCCCACACGATAAGCAGAAGAAGAAGTTCTTTTTTTTATCAATCTCACTGTTTCACAATGATAACACCAATTGGAACGACAGATCACTTCATGCTCAATTCAACTAAGTATTGTCGGTGATTTTTTTTTTACGTAATCAACCGACTGATACATTACGAATTTACGATCACTCAAATCAAACAAGAACCTAAAACATATTAAAAATAGACTTTTGGCAGATATATAATATATATTGTTAAGTAGGTATCATCATCTACATGTACTACTTACATATAAAGCTGAAGAGTTTATATGTTTGCTTGAACGCGCTAATCTCAGGAACTACTTGCCCGATTTGAAAAATGATTTCAGTGTTAGATAACCCATTTATTGAGGAAGGCTATAGGCTATATATCATCAAGCTTAGACCAATAGGAGCGGAGCAGACGAAGTTGCGCGGGTCAACTAGTATGTTATATATCTACCAAAAGTTAATTTGACTACAGAACTCATTCTTTGGTTAAAACAATGATGACCTTTTCCAAGCTAATCGACACGCAAAACCCAGCACGTCCTAACCCCAAAATCCCTCACAGAATCATAAGAGAATTTTCTTGTAAAATAATTCCAAGGTAAAATTATGGGAGGCCATGTTATGTTCGCCCCACGACTGGGCTAATTGGACGGGATAACGTGGGATAAAGTATAATCCTTGTATTTGCGACGATCCCTAATTTGACTTTAGGTGTTGTCAGTTTGTTCTCATTAGCCGGTTTTAGGGATTTTTTGGAGTGACTCCTTTTTCGTGAATTTTTTTCTTACTTCGTTTTAGGGTTAACATCTTTTGATGTTTAGGTGAGCTATTCGATGCAATTTTGCGTTAAATTTGAATTGCAATGTATTATACCATTCGAAAGAGTGCAAAAAACTGAAGTGGCATTCATAACTCATTTTCGACAAAATATCCCTTACGCCAATTCAAGTTTCCGTCGTCGATATGATATCGGCCGGCGACGAGATGGTTGCCATCGCAGGCAGAACCTGGCTAAGGTTGGCACTGGAGCGTAAGGACTGACACTAGAAAAGCTCTCTTTTGAATGTATTTCTGTATGGCTAGGTCTGAGCATAGGCCTCTACCTATGCCCAGCAGTAGACGAAGTCGAGCTGTGGATGATAATGACTGTGGTGTACTGATGTACACTAGATAATTGAATATATATAGTAACACAGATATCGGCTCACTAGTTCATGCACGCGTCTTCACTCCCTGACAGCTGTCATAAGACTGGCTCCCACGTCACTGAGCCAGCGCTGGGCGCGTGCATAACCGGAGACAACAGAAATACATTCATACAGCCAATATTAATAGACTATATTGATAATTAGTTACAAATACAAGTAATATATTATAATAATAATTCTTTATTTATTCATTGTTTATGTATTTACGTATACACTACAATGATGAGGTTATTTATTAGCTTCATGAAAAATACTGGTAATCAGCTGCATCTGCATTTACTAGAAGCCGAACTGCACATAGTTTTTTTTTGGGACAAGCCCGCCACACATTCCCAACCACTGCAACTCCTGAGAGCCATAATTAACAGTGACCACCAGAAAAACGCTGATGAAGCCCGACGAGTCTTGGAGAAACGATTCAACTGTCTTGGATCCCGCAACGAAATTAATCAGAAAAGTACAGCGGAGAAGTTGGAAAAAACAAATCCACTTCCTTCCTTATTAAGCAGGAGACAGAATACAACTGGGTTAAACCCAGTTGCCAAGCACCACAGATTATATATTAACACTAAAACTAATGGGTCCTAAATTTTGAGCTACTTTTGATTCCAGTAATAGGTAGGTATGGCAAAATCGCTTGAACGCACGGAAATTTGTTCTGGTTTCTACAAGGTCCGTATAGTAAACTACTCCAGATATAACCTGAATACTATCTAACATAATATTGCGTACACTGAACATTGTGGCAAGGATAAGCAGGATGGTTAAATACAACAAGGTAATCGGTACTTATTTTCGTTCTACATTCCCAAAAAATACGACTCGTCCCTGTATTAACAGGGTTGGAATAGTTGCTTCTTTTCAAGAAAAAATATGAGCTTGTTTTTTAACGGTAAAATTTAAGCCCCTACGTTAAGTTTTACCGTATAACAAACCGTGTCTGCATTTCAAACTGTTAATAATAAATGTGTTGCACTACAGGTGCGCCAAAAGCTTCATAATCAAACATTTAGTTTTATTTTTAATTAAAAATAAAACAAAATCCGTGATAATTAAAACTGTGCAAGCAAACCCGGGCTTAGATTACAGTTGATATATTCTCTTTGTGGTATAAAAACATGGTGTACAGTCTAATTTCGCCGAATACGCTGAATTCCGGCACACTCGTATATTAAAATGAGACGTATATGTGGGAATATTTTAGCTTGGTATATGTAGTATTAAAGCTATGCAAAGTTTTTGGCTGATGTATTATTCTGAGCTGACTTTCATATATGAAGAAGTCAGATTGGCACAGTACAACTAACTATTTTTATTAATGTCCCTCGGCAAACTTCGTGTCTCGCCAGTCGTCGGACTGCTATCAGTTGCCCTTTGCACTTAGTGTAGACCGGGCGCTCTCAATCAACTTGGAAGTCATCATCATCTGCCTACCCTTTTCCCAACTACATTGGGGTCGGCTTCCAGTCAAGCCGGATTTAGCTGAATACCAGTATTTTACATGGAGCAGCTGCCTACCAGACCTCCACAACCCATTAACTGGGTAACACGGTACTTCATGGCAAGACTGGAGTCAGATTTACTGGCTTCTGACTATCCGTAACGACTGCCAAAGATCTACAAATGACAGCCGGGACCAACGGCTTAACGTGCTTTCCGAGACACGGAGGAAACTCGGTATGTTAAGATGGTCACCCATCCACAGACCAACCTTGGCAAGCGTTGCTTAACCTTGAATATCGACCCGTACGGCTGTTATTATCTAGCCACGAGCTCCTCAACTTGGAAGTATACAGGGAAATTAATAAAATACCCAAAACCTCTTAATCCTGACTTCGTATCATGTTGAACAACATTTGTTCTACGATTTTGACCTCAACTGAACAATGTAGCCAAAAAAAAATTATTTATTTATCATAAACTTAGAACTAACATTACAGATTCTTTTTAACCTGATGCGATAGTCTTACATCTGTTATACTTAAATCTATTTTAACATAGTTATACACTTTACACACACTTACAAAATACAATAAAATTTGCAATATGTTTTCATTTATTTGAAGTCTGTAAAATTCGCGTATACTACGTGCGCGCATGCACCCAGTCCCGCGCCGCCAGCGGGGCGGCGGCCTTTCGTCGGCCGCCTCGTAAAGAATATGCAAAATTTAGACAGTTTATATTTTTTGTATGGAAAAAAAATGTGTCGAATTTTGAAAAGTCGTAGAACAAATGTTGGTCAGGGTCATGATACGAAGTCAGGATTAAGAGGTTTCGGGTATTTTTTTAATTTCCCTGTATAGAGTTGTTAATAATCTTTTAACTTTAAGTAATTTATTTAAAAAATGGGAAAAAAGCTCATTTGTATTCGGAAATGCGACGATTGCGCGAAGGACATACTGTACGTCTGTGTGTAACTTCATCAAAGGAGGACAACGTCTTGGTAAAGTCACTTTTAATATATTTTTATTTTTATGACTGACAGGCTCTCGCTTGACCACAATCTCACCTGATGGTAAGCGATGGATGGGTAGAGTACGACAATGGAGCAAGTTTGCCTAGAAGCAAATTGTTCACTCTTGACTTAAGACGACGACATACGCCAGCGACCTCGCATATGCTCGCTGAAAACAATCGCGCGATTATATTACTCTTATACAACTGATTTTCTTTTGTTATTAATTTGAGGGAAAAAATGAGCACTCGTTTCACACCCGCGCGACCCAAAATTCAGAAGTTTTTTGTACTTTCCTTACTATTCTATGACTTTAAAATATAGTACCTATATAAAAATGCAGATGGTTAAATTGTCTTTGACATACGCCCGGTGGTTTTGGTCCCATTGTCGTTTTGAAGTTAATTACACTGTTAAACGAATAAAACTCATTTTTTTTTATAACTATATCAAATTATTAAGAAAATGATCTTGTGTAACATATATTTTCTACAAAAAATTACGAGTAGATGTTTAGACGTGATTCTCATTTTAAAAAACTGGCCAAGTGCGAGTCGGAGTCGCGTGCAAAGGATTACGAACGAATTTTATTTTTTTAACATGTTATTTTAACACTACAGACTTCTAATAGGCTTTCCTGTAATCTTTAGGTAAAGTTCTACTATCTCCATTTTTTTCGAAATTTTAGGCTCAGTAGTTTCGGAGATAAGGAGGGGAATGGTCATTTTTCGTCTAATTTCTTGAATAACTTCTAAACCTTTTATTTTAAAATTATAAAAAAAATATAATTAAAACCCTCACAGTAAGCCCTTTCATTTGATATGTCACACAATATTGTTCAAAAAACTTTTTTTTTTAATTTTCTATTTTGACCCCCAAAAGTGAACCCCGTACTAAAAATTTCATAATTTACGTAACACGTTCGTGTTTGGGTCACAGAAGTCCATATGTGTACCAAATTTCAACAGAATCGGTCCAGTGGATCCGGAGAAAACTGGCTGTGACATACGGACAGACAGACAGACAGACCGACACCCGAGTGATCCTATAAGGGTTCCGGCTTCCGTTTTTTTTTTTCGGAACCCTAAAAACAGCTACTGAGGGGTATCTGCGCCTTAAAGACCCGCAGGTCGTAGCTATCGGAAAACAGACACCGGCACGGAATTTTACTCCTGGATACTGGAACTTTCCAAATTTTATTGTTAGAAAATATTTGGACTTCAAGTTAAGTACCCGGTGTGCAAATGATATTTATAAGCAGTCAGGACAATCCTGCTTTCCAAACTTTTAAGATCGCGAGAAATAACCATAAACTTATTCCAATTCTTGACGAAACCATCAAACACAGAAAACGTAACTTCATTTCGACCTGAATAGAAGATACCTACATAAAGCAACGTGTCGGAATTTCTCAGACACTACGCACTAATTAGATTCTTGAGACCCTTTTACAAGACCTAACATGGCTTAACATTAGTATTTAAGCGAACTACTAGGTCGTTTGTACCTTAACCCAGACTAAATCGACTCTAATACCTAAAAAGGAAAGCACAGAAGGTCGTATCCATACAACGAGCAAAAACAGGCTCACGCATACATAGACACGTACGTGGCGATCTGAAACAAATCCCGGTCGCGAGTGCGCTGTATGTGTAGCCTGTCTATGTGTGCGTGCGTGTTCGTACGTGTGGCGATCTCAAACAAATGCCGGTCGTGAGTACGCTTGCACTCGCTGTACGTGAAGCGTATTTATGTGTGCATGCGTGTTCGTACGTGCGGCGATCCCAAACAAATGCCGGTCGTGAATGCGCGTGGACTCGCTGTGCGTGAAGTGTATCTATGTGTGCGTGCGTGTTTGTACGTGCAGGGATCCCAAACAAATGCCGGTCGTGAGTGCGCTTACACTCGCTGTACGTGAAGCGTATCTGTGTGCGTGCGTTTTCATTTGTTGTTTGGAATCGACCTTTTGTTCCTATATATTATGTGCTCCCCTTAGTATGTGCCCTAAGGCTTACAAAATAAGGCTAGACTAACGACCCTATTTTCTTTTCAGCTACAAGTCTTAGCTGTAGAAAATAGCCCGAAATGACCTAAGCAAATTGCGGGCAACATTAGCCCTCCAGAAATGAGCAATGCTTGGGCAATAGCTCATGAAATTAACTCATTATGTTCATATCCTGTGGGTAATGTTTTCGGTAAATGATCAAACTTAAGTGTCAGTTTTGCTTGATGATTTTTGTAGCTTTGGTATTTGAGAATCACTTGATTTGTTTGTAAATAAATATTTATTCGATTGTGTTCAAAGAAAAGTTGCTTTATTTAGAATGCCTATTTAATTGGTTTTAATTAATTAATTTAACTTACCTTGGACTGCTAGTTGAATAATTACTTTATAAAAGAAAGTTCAATGAAATAATGGCATTAATTAAGTTAATTAGGGACTTCTGGTATTATGGTTATTACAAAACACACGCCTGTGGTCCCTAAAGAGGTAGGTAGAAGTGGACACGACGACGGACAATAACAGTTCGTTACTCATAAAGCCCTTTTACTTAATTTTATTCAATTCATTTTTCTCTGTGTAAAATACTGGTACTCAGGTGTCGTTGGACTGGAAGCCAACCCCAATGCAGTTGGGAAAAAGCTAGGGAGATTGACTGATTCATGAAAATCATAGGAGATATCGAAAGAACGGGAGTTTATGATGCAGCGTTGGAAGGTCTGCCACTAGGTGAAGCAATTAATGACCTGGTTATGGATGCGAGACGCACATGACCTGTCGATGTAGCTACACTTGTGCACTTGTGCCTACATGTGTTCAACAGTAGACGTCTTTCGGCTAAAATGATAGAATCAGAATGCTGAAGTGGAATTGGGCCGGCCATGTCTGCAGACGGACAAACGGTCGATTGAGCAGACATGTGTTAGAGTGGAGATCGCGTATGGGCAAACGTAGACTGGGACGCCCTGCGGCACGATGGATCGATGATTTAAAAAAAGTGGCTGGCAGCGCATGGATGCGGACTGCTCAAGACCGGGATGGTTGGCGCTCTTTGGGGGAGGCTTACGTTCAGCAGTGGACGGCAATTGGCTGATATGATGATGATGATGCTGACTATGGCACCCGGGAATTCCACGTACTAAAAACACCGAGAATTCCCGTTTTAAGTACCGGGAGATCTAAACCATTTCCCGGGAATTCCGATATAAAGAAATTAAATAAAACCCACTACGAAATTATGATTTATAAAACTGAGAGTGAGGCGCGCGAAGTCAGCGACACAGATCGCGGAAGAGATCGAGCGCGACACGTCGACAACTCAGCAGTAATCGGCAGTATTCGGCAGCTTTCGGTTCACCGATAGCCGAGAATTCTAAAATCCAGTTCAGTTCCCGTTCTGCAAACCTTAATGCTGACCGAGGCAAAGTCAGTTCAAGTAGGTATCTTGCAAGTCAGTTCGCCATCGTTGTCTTTTTAATAGAACAAAAGTTTATCTACAGAAAGTCTTACCTCACGTCTACGCACAGCCTAATAGTTCCATGTTTTATTCATCAGTTAGTAGTTACACAACAACAAGTACATGGAATTATATTGTCAACTGTTTCGTGAGTGTACTCAGTTTGACTGACATATTGTGTTCAGTAGTCGACTAATAGTTTATACATGATACATTAGTGTTACAATGTAAACATACTCCCATTTTGCCTAGTAATTATACATTTACGTACAGAGGTTCAGCCACAATAGTTCGCTGTCGAAATTTTTTCGACCTTATCTCTGTGAGCCATTACAACATCGACATCTTCTCAGACTCACTAGCCCAATTTAAGTCGAAAGTTATGAATTCAGATTGATGATCCGTAGTCCCTTTTTAATTGCACTTTATGTCATGACAATCATTGATTCCAATTTATAATATTTTAACTTTTGTTTTGTGCATTATTTAATTTGATGTTTTGTAAATTTTTAATTTAATATTAATTTTATAATTCGAATTTGTTTTTATCCTGTTAATTGTTCTCTATTTCAATTTTATAATTCAATTATTTAAAATTTAATTATTTCAATTTCTATCAATTTATCTTTATGTTTTACAATAATTCTCTTTAGTAATTCTCAATCTGTTAATGTAATTTTTACTTTTATTGCTCAATTTTTTGTCTAGTATTTTTTATGAATGTAATGTCAACTGGCTTTGTGAAAGTTGTGCATGCCTGTAAGTGGCTTATTTACACAGGACCTTTGACGTGACAATTTATAACATTCATTTTGTAAATAAGTTGTTGGTGTGCCTTATTAATAAATAAATAAATGAGCTACTTATAAGGTTGTAAAATGGTCAACTGGGAGTTTCCGGGAGGTTGAAATTCGTTTTTAGTCACAAATTTAATATTGAATGTGTAAAACTGGATGACAAGTCCTTTGTGATACAAAAGGCCAAACTCTAGGTAGGGCCTTACTGACCTTATGGGTTAAATCTTGAAAAAGGTTATGTTCGTATCACTCATAACCGGCCTGCATGTATGACCAGAGGGCTACTTCTATTCATTTTCCATTCATTCTTGACAGATTCATCTCATTCCCATTCCATGGACTTATGTCTTAGAGAGTACTCTAAGCCCGAAGTCCGTAGTTTCAGGCTTAGTTGCGGGCGTATTCTACTCCGTATCACCTATGAACTTACGTTAAGTCCCAAACCCGAATTAAGAATGAATGTTAACACGATTTGGTAGTAACTGTCAAATCCTATTGTCATTCATTCTCAGTGGTTAGTTGATACGGAGTAGAATACGCCCGCAACTAAGGCTGAAACTATGGACTTCGGTCTTAGAGAATAGCCCCCCAGATGAGATTTCGAATGTTATTTTAAAACCGGTCAAGTGTGTTCGCGCCGAGTGTTCCGTACCATCATAATATAAAACGTGAAATATTTTAAAATTTTGATTGGCGAGGCTTATTTTAACACTGCGGTGTATATTGCAGTTTCAGATCAGCGCCATCTCTTGACCGATAGTATAACTATTGTAACTTTTGTTGATGATTTTTGAAAGAGTGTGCTATTTAGAGACATCGTATTATTTTTCCTGTAATTTTCACATACATTTCTTTCACATAGAATAATTTCAGATTTTTCTCTATGCAAACATCGGAGATAAGGGGAACGGTCAAAATGTTAACATTTTTCGTCAAAAGTCGAAAAGCATGCGGTCTAAAAAAATTGTTTGAGAATGTGCAAATAGCGCTCTTTCACATGATACCCCACATGCCGTAGTAGCCTCACTTCGATTTTTTAAGAAACCCTTTCAGAATATATACATTTTTATTTCTTTCTTATTTGCAAAATAGTTGAGCAAACGTCATCTAAAACTATTCCAAATTTCAAGTTGATAGCATTAGTAGTTCTTGAGATAGCTGTAACAGACGGACAGACTAAGTCACACCATAAGGGTTCCTTTTTATCATTTTTCACACCATTTAAGTTACTGAAAATATTGAAGTGACATGACATAGGATGCCACAATCGCTAACAAACTTATAACACCCCTCTTTTTTGGCCGAAGGTTAAAAAGACAACAATGTCAAAAAATTCAAAACAAAAGGAGTATGTAACACCCCGTTCCCACTTGTCGGCTGTCGGGCCCGGATTTTAATCGAATGTTGCAAAAGCAGAGCATTTTATTTGAAGATTTTTACACTTGTCTGACACCGATTTGATAGGAACTAAAATCCGGGACCGACAAGATAACTGGCTATGATAAATGATATTTATTTTGCAAATAGGTTACAAGTAACTCTTTTACACATCATTTTTTTTTTTGGATAAATCTATATGAGGCCAGTATTTCCTAGCTGACTATACAATCACCAATAACATATGAAAAACCATGTAGGTTAACGTCTGAGGTGGCCTTTTGAGGAAAGCAACACGCAGGTTTGAGTGGGCTTGTCCAGACAGTGCAAGCATTTGTCAGTTATCGTGCAGCTCAACTCAGAACTTTGAGGAGCTAAACGAACCGACGAACAATGCCAAAGAAAGGACATTTGGGTAAGCCGCATAAAATACTCAAACTGCCAGACAGTCATGAACTCAATCCTTAAAATAACGACCTACATAGTCCTCACACTTACAATATATTTTTTAAGAACCATGCAGATTAAGGTTGGTAGTGGCTGCCAGGATCGTCGCAAGGGGTTTCTGTAGTTTCTGCCTACCCCCATGGTACAAAGTCTGAGTTGAAGTTACTCTGTAACTCTATAAATTGCCGAGTACCTCTTTTTGCTATCTTTAAATGTGAAAAATTGCTGCCCGATACAATTCATTAACATGAAAAAAGTTAAAAGCCAAGATTTATTTACAGCAATATCTACAATATCTGACAATAAAGCCTGATCGTTTGCACTGCCGAACAATGGAAGTCGGTATTATTCTGAACAACGCGAAAACCACAAGTAATCAATCAAAAGTGAACTGTACTGTGCGCCCTACTTACCCCGTTTGAAGGAAACAGGTTACGGAAAGGGGTTAATTTGAACCAATAAGGATGATTTTTATGAAAATATTAGCTGAACTGGCAAACGTTGTTTTGCCACACAAATAAAAAACCGGTTCAGAGCGAGTCCAAGTCGCGCACCGAGGGTTCCGTTCCGTACCATCATATAAAAGGTGAAATGTTTTTAAATTTTCATCGACGAGACCTATATTCGTCAGAGAATTTTAACACTGCGGTGTATATACAGTTATAGATAAGCGCCATCTCTTGACCGATAGTAGAACGAATGTATTAAGAGATATCGTTTTATTTTTCCTGTAATCTTTTTATTATTTTATTTGTGATGGGTTTGCTCTTGACTCTAGTCTAGGTCAGAGAAGACAGAGACAAAGTGTACGATGGAGCGAGCTTACCCAGAAGGAGCCTGTTCACTCTAACTTTGAAGAGATTAGGGTTGTAAGCGTTTGGAAACACAGACGCAGGCAGAGCGTTGCACTCCTTTGCTGTGCGCATTATCTTTACATAAACTTCTATCACAGAATAATTTCAGATTTTTCTCTATGCAAACTTCGGAGATAGGGGGGGGGGGGAATGGTCACTTTTTTACATTTTTCGTCACAAGTCGAAAACCATGCGGCTTAATATAAAAACTGGCCAAGTGCGAGTCGGACTCGCGTGCAAAGAGTTCCGAACGAATTGTTTTTAACATGTAATTTTTAACACTACAGACTTCTTATAGGTTTTCCTGTAATCTTTAGGTAAAGATCCTATTACCTCCGACTACCTCCATTTTTTTCAAAATTACTACTGAGACCATTTTGACCACTGGAAAGTCATAATGACGCTTTTATATCCAATGGTCAACCACTGACACTCTATTGAAAAAATGGCATAGAATCTTGTCAAAATCAACCATTATGAAATCAATGATAGACCATTCTAACACTATTGTAATAGCAGACTTGGGGCCCAGGTAAGGAGTGGATTTCCCTGCCAAAGACTGTTTCTTGATGCCTAACCTGAGGTTTTTTAACAGGTTCACAGTCCCATGAATCACATGTAAGACCAAAATCTGTTACTAATATATAAAGCTGAAGAGTTTGTTTGTTTGCTTGAACGCGCTAATCTCAGGAACTACTGGTCCGATTTGAAAAATTATTTCAGTGTTATAGCCGATCGCCTTCCCCGATAGGAAGGCTATACGCTATATATCATCACGCTAAGACCTATAGGAGCGGAGCAGTAAGGAAAAATGTGACGCTGACGAAGCTGCGCGGGTCCGCTAGTAATATAAATACTAATAAATGTGGATCATTGAGCTGTGAGGTGCTGATTTTTATTTGTGCCTACTGCGCGGGCAGTGAACCTGGTAACTCACGAGTAACGGAAGGTTACATCTAGGAAAGAGGCCCCATAGTCGAGTACATCAGGTGACATTGTGGTCAAACGCGTGCCTATCATGATAACTGATCGATTATCGTGAATTCATAACGAGGCCCCGTTCGAATTTCAAAGTGAAAGAAGTAAGGAACAAAAAGAAAACACAAAGAAGCGGTCATGAAAGTAATTTCCAAAACTGAAACAAAAGATCTAAAATTAGCTGAATTTTTTTCATAAAAATGTTCGAAAATTATTCCTTTAAAGTAACAAAATTAAGCAGAGCCACCTTTTTCTTGGAATTTCACTTTAAAAAGTACTTTTCTTTGTAAACAAAGGCTTTAAAAACCCTTTCACCTTTCCGAATTAAAACAGGCTTTTAGTACCTTTTGGGGTCCCTGATTACAACGTCAAGAGTAGACCGTAATCACGTGGGCCGGGTTCCGCATAATTATGTAAAAACAGCCTTTAAAAGTGTTCGTTAAAAGGCAAACGAGACTACAGATGTTCGTTTAATTTATGATTTTCAGGAATTTTCAAGCGAGAGAAGGGTAGATGGATATATTCGGAGCTGAAGCTTTGTAGATTGATTTTAATAAATTATAATACTGATTGCTTTTGATGCTCGTTCCTGCCAGTTTTCCTTTGCCTGGTGTCATACTTTTGTCGTCCTAATTCTCATCGTATTTGCAAGGTCACGTACATCATGTCTACGAAGTTTTTCAAACTCCGCAGTGCGTCTAGGGATTTAAAATTTCCGCCAAAGTAGTGGTGTTTAGGCAAAACCATTTTTTTAAATTGCCGGATTATTGTATGGATGACCGTTTAAATTCTCCGTTTGTTTCTTTTAACCTCTTAACGTTTTCCCCACGCGACACTGCTGGGCATTTTTTTTTCTATTGGTAGGCACGCGTTTGACCACTATCTCACCTGATGGTAAGCGAAGATTTGGTCGAAGATGGAGCACGCTTGCCTATAAGTAACCTATTCACTCTTGACTTAATGACTCCCAGGTTGTAGCTATCAGGAAACACAGTCGCCGGCAGGGAATTCCACTCCTTAGCTGTACGCACTATGAATGTGTTCCCAAAATGTTTTGTGCGTGTGGGTGGGATGTCCACCATGTACCGGTGGCGCATCGCCGTTCGTCCTGTAGTCCGATGATGGAACAGGCTTGGCGGAATTAAATTATGCAATTCCGTCGCACATTCCCCAAAATGCAACCGGTAGAAAACCAACAGGCTAGCAACTCGTCGTCGATGCTCAAGACTTTGGAGCTTCGTCGCGACGAGCCTATCATTGCCGATGATCCTCTTGGCTCGTTTCCTAATTGACTCAAGGGCATCAAGCTGATATCTGGCAGATCTGTCCCAAAAATGAGAGCAGTACTCCATACACGATCGAACTTGCGCTTGATAGACTTTGAGCAGCTGTTCTGGCGTGAAGTACCGTCTCACCTTTGCTAGGATCCCCAACTTTCTTGCAGCCACCTGAGCCTTTGCCTCTACGAAACGGCCAAAATTGAGGGTAGATGTTATCGTAACACCAAGAAGCTCAAGTCGGTCGGTTATCGGCACGGTTAAACCTCGAAAAGATGGAGCTGGGTTGAATTCGCTCCTATTAGCGGTAAAAAGACATGCTTGGGTCTTAGCAGCATTAAACTTGACCAGATTGGCATCGCCCCATTCAGAGACAGCCTGTAAGGACAAGTTCAAGCGCTCAACCATATCTCCATATCTCCTCCCGGAGAGACTGGATCTGCGACCCACCAGCTCGTGCGTCGGACACGTATCTCTCAGCAACAGTGCTGTCGTCTGCATACCCAAAGGTACCGGGTTTTAGCAGACCATTAATATGCAGCAGAAATTCCTCCCCTCTCGTCTTCCAGTGGTCATTTGCAATATCTGACCTTATCCTAATACAAAATTGTTCCGTTACTGATGAGTGGCAGACTGACAGACAACGCACAGCTGAAACTACTGGTCGTAAAGCTGAAATTTGGCATGTAGGTTCTTTGGAGTGTGTCGCACTAAGAGAGGATTTCCGAAGTTCCAACAGGAACGGGACAAATGGGATATACGCGAACGAAGTCACGCGCAAAGCTAGTTAAACTATAATCTAACCTGTCTAGCCTATTCTGGCTCTCTGCTGGTCACTCCCTCCGTTTTCCACACAATGCTGTCGTGCTAGTTCAGGCCAGTCCTTTCGATAGGAGTCGAACTCGTCCCTCCATCTTCGCCATAGAAGCAGAATTTTGAATATTTCCAAAAAATCTGCTAAGCTTAAGTGGGCGGGGCTAAACCAGACATTTCTGCCGCATGTCATCATCTTTCTGCCCTCCTCCTATGTTACTTGGGGTCGGCGCAACACGTTTTTTTCTTCCATTCTGTCCTATCAGCCGTCACTAACTCCATTTTCTTTCATGTCGCTCCTCACACAATCCATTCATCTTTTCTTCGGCCTTCCTCTCCCTCTCCATCCATCCACATTTATATTCGTAACTCTTCTAGTTACATGCGCTTCATCCCTTCCTCTTCACATCACCATACCAAGACAAGCGATTCCCTTCCGATTAGCAATGGGCAAAAGAACCACCGAAGCGTTGCCCTGTTAAATCACCAGCTCCAAAAAAAAGCTAGTTTCATTGCTAAGTAAATCTATCACAATGAGTGCTACCGTTTTTGTACTCACCAGTTGGCGCCACTGTCGAGTGAGGTCCTTAATCGTAGTATTAAATTAGTTATTACGTGCATGTGAACAAAGTTAGAAGGAAAATAATGTATGATGCCGTGAACGTGCGATTAATACAACATAGATATCGTCGAAGGTTTACGTGGACGAATCATAAAGGAAAAAAAAGAAGCACATATACATATTTCCGACTGAAAAAAGTTCAACGCAGAGATCAGGAGAACCGTAACTTTATCTGCCATATTCAGGCTGTTTTAGTAAAATATTTACAATAAAACAAAACAAATAAATAAATATCCTCTTGTCAGAATCCAACCAATAATGAAATTTGACATATCGAAGTCCTCACGCTACACTAGCGCCGAATTCAAACGCGATAAAATAACGACTTTCCAATCGGTACTTCGGTAGTTAACACCGTAGGTTCTACTTGGGTAACAGCCAAATACGGCATTTTAAACTCTTTCACCAAAGTACCGGCTGCTAGCAATGACTTGAATAAACAATTTCTCACCATTTTGTGGAAAACGATTACGATAACCGATGTTTATGAGGATGATAAACCATGAACCTGTTTTTAGGATTCCGTACCCAAATGGTTACCAACGGAACCCGTTCATCTAAAAAACTGTAATGGGATAGTTGAAATTTGCAGAGTATTTTTTTTTACTATTAATAGGCATACGTTTGACCACTAGCTCACCTGATTGAAAGCGATGATGTGGTCGAAGGTGGAGCACCGTTGCCAAGTAACCTATTCACTCTTAAAGACTCCCAGGTTGTAGCTATCTGGAAACACAGACTGTGGCAGGGAATTCCACTCCTAAGCTGTATGCATTATGAATGTGTTCCCAAAACGTTTTGTGCGTGTGGGTGGGATGTCCACCATGTACCGGTGGCGCATCGCCGTTCGTCTTGTGGTCCGATGATGGAACGGGCTTGGCGGAATTAAATCATGTAATTCCGTCGCACACTCTCCAAAATGCAACCGATAGAAAACCGACAGGCCAGCAACTTGGCGTCGATGCTCAAGACTTTGGAGCTTCGACTCGACGAGCCTGTCATTACCGATGATCCTCTTGGCTCGTTTCTCAATTGACTCAAGGGCATCAAACTGGTATCTGGCAGACCCGTCCCAAAGATAAGAGCAGTACTGCATTTCTATTGCCGCTATAGCAACCAATAATAAAAAATAAATAAAATATTACAGGGGGCTGGGAATACAAGAAACGTGTTTTTTTTTTCGGTTTATGGTACTTACGGAACCCTTCGTGTTAGAGTCGGACTCGCACTTGGCCGCTTTTTTGGGTTTCGTTGTAGTTCGGCAAAATGGTTCTGTATTTTTTTTAGAAAATCCCATCACTATTCTATCTGCCTGTCCCAAGATTGTAATAACGATCTGTTTTATTCCTATATTCGAAAGCCCATATTCCCGCTTACATTACTTTAGTCATACCCGCTTAGTCTACTCAAAATCGAATCATCAAATGGACAGATATCTATACTTTATTTTTAAAGTCCAAAAGCTCGAGGTTTCTCCGTTTTCATGAAGGGAGGTCCTTCAAACTTCCTCCAATACAAATTTGATGGAGCAAACAACGTAGAATATGGGGGTTTAACATGTTCATTGCTGTTCATTTACAAGCTGACAAAATAAATCTACGTCACACCATTTTTCAAGTAAAATAAACAAAAAGATCCGCTAAAATAAATTGAATTACGGCAATAAAAACCTCACACCTCGTACAGACCTCGAAAAAAGCGGCAAGCCACATCCGCTAGCAGTCGCCCGTTAATCCCATATTTGTTTATTTGTCACTCAGGTCATTTAACAAAAGCATCCCGCCTGTATTTTTACACCCAGTATTTGGGTAATATTTCTCATACGATGCTAGTGTGGTTATGCAATTCATCGGGATGGAAAATACGGGAATTGTGGTAAAACCCCGGGATTTTCGTTGTTATGTCATATTTACCTACAAACATCGGGCTAGGAGTATAAATCTCGCTGGAATAACTTTGTGTGTTTTCAGAATCCGGTTTTTGGCGTGGAAGAACATTCTGTTTGATTAATTTTACGTTGAATTTTAGGGCATAAATGGATATAACTATTTTTGTCTACATGGACTTTGGAACAGCAAATTTAAGTATTTTTAATGCAACAAATATTAGGCAGGAATCAATGTTAGAAAAACTCTATTCTTACAATAAAACCGCAAAGATTTCGTGTAAGATCTAAAGTTATAACGTCAACCAATAATTTAATCCAGGCACACTCAAAATTGCTAAAACGGTGTTTAAGAAAATATTTTTCCCTCAAAGTGAAATATCAATCTTACTGTATTTTCATCGGACTCAATTTTATTGTCAAAACGCAAACTTATTTCGCTCAAGTGCGCTCGTCTCATATTTATTTATTTAAACTTTATGTACAGTAGTAGTAGTACATGGACGGACTTAATGCAACAAGGCATTCTCTACCAGTCAACCTTTGGGTTAAAAAGACTACACTGTTTATTTATTTATTTTTATTTATTTGTTGTACACCTACGTGTACAACAAATAAATAAAAATAAATGGAATCTTTTGGAGAACATTATACAAATAATATATTATATGTATATGATATTATACTGGATTTTAAAATTAAACATACAACTACAACCCTTATTGGCAGGCACCATTCAACAAAATAGAAAACGCGGAACCGGTGTTACCCACGTAACACTTCCTTAGAGACATCCCGGGACGCGGGATCCCGGGAACCCGGAATCCGAGACGCCTGCCAACACTAGCCGAGGCTGATTTATTCGCGACAAGCGAGAATTTAAATTAAAGCACATTAGGAGCATATAACGTGTTTTGTGTATGCTTTTGTTCGTTTTTAATGTGGTTTATGTATTATGTTGAAGACGTAAGAAATTATAGAGAAAAAATCCGACTGCTTTTTATTGTGTTAGTTCTTTCTTTCTTGTAACGTTTGAAAAAGTATGATGCTGAATTTGGCGCTTTGTGACGGATCGTAGTGATTATTTACACAAAATTATTCACGCTAGGAAAATTAAGTGGTAGCACTTTATTGCAAGCTAGCTTATTACCGCGGATTCGCTCTCATGGCCTGTCTCACAAGAAACATGTATTATTAAGCGATAAAAATAGCAGGTACAGAGATATGGCCATTATACCGCAGCCCTGGAACGCAAAAGGCATTTCGTGGAACGTGTTCCTCCAAATGCCTTTTGCGTTCCAGAGCCAGGGCCAGGGTCACTCCGTCACTGCCTTCCGCTCCGCCCAGGGCGGGAGGAGTCACTTGATAATTTCCCTTCCAAAAAAAAAGTTTGCGATTATCTGAAATTTTTCCACTGTCATTGATGTTAGCTAAGTAGTACTGTATTACTTCCTATGAACAACACGTATTGATTTCTCATTTTTTAATATTAATTAGTTTAAACAAAAAAGTATTTGGTCTACTTCTCATTTTATTAAAGTAGCTCCTTACAGTTGCTACTTAGACACCCATGTGAAGAGATGAGATTTTTGATTGCCAGAAATTCCTTGGCTCGACATGACGGTGGAAAAATGGCTGCTATTCATTTTTGCGTTAAGTAATTCTCGCATGTAGGTCAAGCCCGTTTTCTCAGGGGTGTCGTAAAACCGATTAAGGTATTGCAATGGATAGGTAGCATACACCTGTGGTCTGATATTATGGCTGCAAGAGTAGCGAAAGATGAGCTCGTGACTTAATATTAACACGCACACGGGTCGATCTTCAAGGTTAAGCAGAGATGTCCGCGGTAACCATCCTAACATGGTAAGATTCCTCCGTGCCTCGAAAACATCGACTCTTTCCGCTAATAAGGGCGTAAAGACCATTTTTGCCAAATTAATTTTTGATCCAGTCTTACTTTTCACACTCTTTCTACCTGTATGTTTAAAATTGCGCTACGGTGAAAAAAAATGGCTTTTACTACCCAACATTTTCTTATCGCTTAACATCTCATTTTCGAAAAACCAAGTCGTAAAACACATCCATACTAATATAGAAAGCTGAAGAGTTTGTTTGTTTGTTTGTTTGTTTGCTTGAACGCGCTAATCTCAAGAACTACTGGTCCGATTTGAAAAATTCTTTCAGTTTTAGATAGCCCCTTTATTGAGGAAGGCTATAGGCTATATATCATCACGCTAAGACCATAATAAAAATTGTGACGCAGACGAAGTTGCGCGGGTCAACTAGTTTCTTTTATATTACGATAACGAACTTGGTGTATCTACAAACAAACATATTTTCTTGAATGTAAAACGGGGTAAAACACAGTAAAAAAAGCAAATTGTGACTTACGCTCTGAAAAAAACATACTGACAACTCTTGATGTAGTCACATACAGCTGCCAGTGGGCAAAGCGAAGAAGAGATTAGCAGAAATACTTTTGTGGTAGCGGCCATCTTGGATTTGAAATTTGTCACAGTGTTACGCCCTTGTAGCGGAAAGCGTCGACATGTTGAGGTGTTTGTCCCGGCTGTCATTTGTAGATATTTGACAGTCGTTACTGCCTATTGTTGTCCTAACAACAGGACAAAATTGTTTCTAGTTTTAAGCCTTTTGTTACGAGTATTTTTTCTGTGGAACGCAGGTTTCTCGGTTGTATTAGAATCTAATCATTAACATCTAATAATTAGGTGGTCACTTATTCACGGACCGGCCTCCGTAAGCGTCGCTTTATCTCGAAAATCGTCCCGTGTGGCTGCTATTATTTAGCTACGAGCATACCTGCAACTACTTACAATCTAAAATTATTTATTCCAAGGACGAATGATGAAAAATTCAGAAAAAGCTCAAAACATACTGAAAACATTTCGACATTCGCTGACAATGCACCCCGGATTTGGGAGTTTGTTCCTCGTGTCGGCATTCAGAATTCGCCGACAACGGTGTCGGCGTCCGAGGGCCATTAACCGACACATTTCGCCGACGCGCAATTCACACGTTCAAATGGCACTTTGAATGGGTATTTTTATTTAGTGGATATTACGTGCATATGCTAGCATATTTTCTCGCTACATTTCCTCTTTTGCATGAGAGAATCTAGAAGCGGAATCATAACACACGGGCTACATATTTCAAAAATTCTCCGTACCTAAAGCTTTTCTAGAGTTTTATTCAATCTAACAAACTGACAGATTTCAAAACATAGACAAACAATCCGCCATTCGCTGACAATGCAGCGGGATTAGCGCATTTGTTCGACATGTCTGACATAGTCTGCGTTTCGCCGACACCGCTGTCGGCGTCCGTCGCCCATTACGCTGACGCGGAATTCTCACATTCGAATGTTCAGTTTGAATACCGAAATGTTTGAATAAGGATTATATTTCGTATGAACTGAAACTAAAATGGCGGATGGAAATTAGAAGTTGGCAAGGCATTAGAATATAGTTATTAGTCTGAAAAGTTAGTTATACAAAGTATTTTGTATAACTATGTAGTTGTAATTTTCAAAGCGGAACACTGGAGAAGCATGCTTTAGTAGAATTCTCGTTGCTACCTAATCTGATTCAGGGTTTGTTCAAGCATTGCTGCAGGAGGTATTCAAGGTATTAAATTGTAGAATTGAGAGCAAAGCTCTTGCACCGTTGAAGCGGCTTAGTTGCGATACAATTAATCTTTTAAGTAAGCTTTAGCAAACTTTGTTGAACTATGCAATCAAAACACATCATCATCATCATCATCTTCCTGCCCACACAAAACACATATACTTGATTTAATAATACAAGACTAATCATTCGCCATTAAGTCGAGTATCGACTATACCGTTATGTATTCTATGTTTATTTTAAAGCATGTTCCAGACGGATGTAATCGAGCGCCCCCATTCAAGATGACCTTGGTGGGAGCTTGGTTTCCATCCGCGAATTTGTTTGAATTTGGATTGCATCTGCCGTCTTGATGGATGGCAACAAGCAAGGTCACCTTGGATGGGACGCTGGATTACATCCGTTCGAACATAGGTAAGTATAAGTAAAACACCATTTGCATTCAATATAACGGCGCGGCGCTTATAAGAAGACGTGATTTAGAAGAAGTTGACGGGCAAAACAGATACTTAGAAGCAGAAGAAGACTTTGTTTTATAGGTACTATTTATAAATTAGATAACAGCAGGTACAAAAAAGCCTTACCCGAAGGTTTATACGTATAATTTGCATCCATGCAAAGCTGGGTCGCTTCACTAGTCTACCAACAAAAGATCATTCATAGTAAAAGAATGCCCATTGGCCATCCCATTCTAGAGTTTCTCCTTATTATTTTCCTATACCCTCAAGCAATATTGACAAAAAACCTTATTAGACGCTGGTTGACCCTCGAGACTACCTCAAATTACGTCGGGTCGAATTGACCCTTGACATAATGCAAAAATTTGGACGCCATCAAGGGTACGAAGGGTCCTTCTTTGTGTAAATAAAGATCAATTAAATTACTTTTGTGTTCGTCCTATTGTGATGGAGGAGTAAGTAAAATTAAAGGAACCTATAGTTTGTCAGTCATGCTAAAATAGCTATGATTGCTGCGCGCTCGAGAAATGCAACAAATATTATACTTACTTAGGTCTTAAAAAAAATCGGAAAGGTGCAAAACGGATTCTGACACGAAGGTTTCTGCACCAAGCACCGAACAAAAGCAACAAGTTTCTTGTATGGGAGACCCAATACAAGAAACGTGTTAAATTTTTAATTAATTAAATTAAATTTTTATTATTTGTTGCATTTCTCGAGCGCAAAATTTCAACTGTTTACCTATTACGGATCTTGAGATACAGCCCGCTAACAGACAAACGGACGGTCGGATGGACGGCCGGACGGACATGACAGCGGAGGCTTTGTAATGGGGTTCCCTTCGGATACGGAACCCTAAAAACTATTAAGTCCGTAAATTAGATAACCTACCAAAAAATATCGGAGACGTATATTTCGCGTGACGTCACGTCTACTCAAAAAGAGGACCACTTTTTATCTAGTATTGACGTAACAAGCTGAACTTTGATGCGTTCCATCGTTGTCAATTTTCATTGATTTGATAAGATAGACCAGTTACAAGGAATACTGTACCTTAACATGCTAGGTATATCGTCCTCTTTTCTTTACAGACAATACCATCTAACCTAAAACGAACGCCATTTCAGATCATAAGAAGCTTTAACTCACAGTATGACAGAAACAAACATATTTCAAATCCCCCTTTACAATGGTTCCTGACATAAATCTTAAAGGTAAAGTACATAAGCATAGCTACATTATGTGTAACACGAAAAACATTCAAAGAATCCTATCAGGAATTCACTATCGTGCCCGAAAAACCATATATTCAGAACAAAATATTGGTTTTTCACCATTCAGCCGCTCTAGCGTGATTTATGTTCTGAGATGGAAAAATTCAGCTCAACGCTGCACCGCTGGATTTCTAAAGGTAGGAATTGTGGTTCGCGCGCTTTTCAATGTTGATGGCTCCAATAACATGCTGGGAAACAATGGGATTTATGTTTTAGATACTAAAATTGGATATTTTGATACTTAACTGGAAGATAACAGTTGTAGATATAAGCGGGTCTAAAAGGCCACTTTTGTTTATCATATTAGGATCATAAATTAATCATACAACAATCTGTCAAAATTTCATTTTCATGTTGGTTCAAGGTTGACTGAGAAAATTTGACTGTTTCGGTTAGCTTGATGTGCGGGTTCTACTAAAGTGGCCTTTTTGGACCCACAGTGCAATGAGAAGTATTACTTTAGGTATCTACACTAATAATATTATAAAGATGAAAGATTTGTTTGTTAGTTTTAATTGAATAGGCTCCGAAACTACTGGACCGATTTGAAATATTCTTTTAGCATTGGATAGCTACATTATCAGGGAGTAACATAGGCTATATATTATCCCCGTACTCTCACGGGAACGGGAACTACGCGTGTGAAACCGCGTGACGTCCACTAGCTTGTATTAAAATAACACTGCCAGCGGTCGATGGCCCCGTACTAAGCTGTTATTTGAAAATATGTTTATAAATATTTGTCGTCATTAAATATCGGGATGCAACCTACCCATCACATCAACTGTCTTTCAATTAGCCTAACCTTTTCTCAACTATGTCTCTTCCAGTCTGACCGGACCAGGGTAAATATTTTTTTTTATTTGATACGGTTTTTTTACTATTGATAGGCATACGTTTGACCACTATCTCACCTTTTTTTTAAGTATGGGAAATCATCAAATGACTCCTCCCGCTCTGGTTGAAGCAGAAGTGTCAGACTCTTTCTGACTAAAACCCATCCGTGTTCCTCCTAATGCCATTTGCGTTCCAGGGCCGCGGTGAATCTTTCGAATAAATTCCGCAACCCCGGCAGGCACTGGCTCTAGCGGGCCCCGTCTTTTATGCTGACAGCTCGTTGAGGCGCGCGTGGAACACAGCGCGCCGTCGACCCGCGCCTGGTTCTGATCGGACGGCGAGCCACCTAATGTTAGCCGTCCGCAGGCCCGCGCCTACGGTGGCCGGGAATCGCCCTGCGACTCTCGACGCCCAGGGCGTCTTCTTCGGTTGAGGCGGCGACCACTGTCTCACTTAATGGTAAGCGATGATGCGGTTGAAGATAGATGATGGGTATGCTCTTGACCCTAGTCCAGATCAGAGGTGATAGAGACAAAGTCGACGATGGAGCGAGCTTAGCCAGAAGGAGCCCGTTGTTAGACTATTGATCGCCGGTAAGGTCGACCGCGGCGAAGGTGGTGTTTCAATCTGATCCTAATAGCGGGGAAAACGTGGCCAGATATCGTCCATGCAGTGCCGAAAATAGCCTTTTCTGCGCCCTGTGCGAGCTTCTATAACTGCGCCCTCGTTTTTTTTTTAGATATTACAGGTACCCTAGCTAGAGCAATGCTATGTATAGGCCTAGTTTATTTAATTCAGGGTGATAAAATAAAGCACAAGGACCTTGGTGTTGGTGGGCCAATTATCTAATATTTTGGAACCTGATGCTTAAGATTTAATTTTTGGTACACTATGGTCTTCATACTTCTATAATAAAATAACAACCTGCAAAGTTTCAGTAAATTGTAAATTAATTTAATTTTAAGTTCTTGGTATGGTAGACTATCGAGAACTAGGGGCGCAACGGGAACTTATCAGGAGCAAACCGAAACAATAGTCCTGCCTGGTCTGGCCATTCTTGCGCCCCCCAGAGTCTACGCCCTGTGCCTGGGCACCGGTGGCACCGCCCTATTTACGGCACTGCGTCCAAGACAAAGAGGTTTGGAAGAACAAAAGGGGGGCCTTTGCCCAGCAGTGGGACACAACTGTAGGCTACCAAGAAAGAAAAAGAAAGATTATTGATACCCATCAGGTACGGTCAGCGACAAAACTTAATTAACAATGCTACTTTTAAATAGCATCTTAATTGACATTCAATGATTCGATATCTGCTTTTTGGCTTTTTTAGCGAAACCGTTAATATTTTGAAATAGTACATTGTTATTTTAGGGCTGAAAGTAACTGATTTAGTCCCGAGACTGCGTTTGGCGCCTGAACGTAGCGAGGGCGCTAATAATTCGAGGGACTAAATAAGTCTTTCACCCGAGGTAAACACTGTGCTTTTCATTACGAATACAAGGAAAGTAAAAATAAAAAATACGAATTAGCTAAAGAGATATAGATTTTTATCTATATCTGAATCTGATGAACTCATCGACGTGTTAATAAAATCTCTTGAAAAAACAAATGAAGATCGGACTGCCGCTTTCCCATCGATTTTGTTTTTTTTTTTCTATGACCGGCCAGCTATTCAGCCATTATTTTACATTATCATTATTGAAAAATGGTAAATATTTTTTCCCAAATCCATGTTATTTTAAAGAAATAGTTGAAAGGAAATTATAGTAACACTAAAGTCATTTAAAAAATATCATCTTTAGTTAATAATCACGTTTACATTATTTCAATTTGGCTGCATAGAAAGTTGGGACATGGTTCAACAGAAATGTTCAACAATTTTTTTTAATAATTTGACGGCTGTCAGTTGAAAACGGGCCCTAGGGCTGAAAAGTAATACTTTCAACCCGCTCCTCAGGCAACTTCAGGCCTACTTTCCGAGTATGAGTAATGAAAAGGTATTTATTTGCAGTCAATATTTTTCTCAGAAAAAATGATTAAGAAAACCAAGGTACAACGATGTTTTTTCGCTGCACAGATCAAGTAAGGCAGATTTGATACCTAAAAAAATATGTAGCAGATACTCACAGGCCGAAACAAAAATCTCCGCCATTTCCCTGCATCGATTATTCGTAGGTAGCTACAGCAAGCTAGCCAACACTCCAGTCTTGGCAGAACCTCAAGAAATTTGAGTGTGCTCTTTGTCTGTTCCGAATTCTAAAAGGTGACTTATTGTCAAGGCACGGATAGAATACAAAGAGGTTTGGAAGAAAGGTATGTGCTGTCCCCTTTATTTTTAACACTTTTAGGTTACTAGCTTGTAGTATTTATTTTCTACTAGCATTTCGCCCGCGACTTCGTCCCCGCTGCAATTTTCTTAAGGATCCCTATTTCTTTTCTAGACAAATTATACACTAAAACCTTAAACACAGTTATTGTAATATTATGTGCGAATTTCGCCCACTAGTACTAAATAAACTACACAAACATGCCTATTAAAAAACACCTGTTATTATGACAATTGTTTCCAGTTCCTGATAAAAAGATGATTCTGTGCTTCGGAAGGCACGTATAAGCCGGTAGTCCCGGCCGCCAAATGGCGGTCGTCAAATAAACCATGTCAGAGGCCCTTGAGGCGGTTTGGAAACTCTGACACTAGGGTGTATGGGGTCGTTAGAACTTACTGCCCACACGATAAGAAGAATGACGGTCTTCAAAATAAGAACAAACTAACTTGGATCCCGGCTCGAAAACACAAAATTACATATTTATGGCTCTTTGTTTTTAAACGATTCCACGATTTCCAGGTATCATCTCATTCCCAATCCCATATAACACTAAAATAGGTTTACCGAAATAGCATTTTGGTAATCCATCGTTATTCTTCCAACCGCCGCTGACAAAACGAAATTTGTCAGCACAGATCATTCCGCATAGATATTGCACATGCAGCCGAAATACTGACATCCAATCTGATTCGAGACCGCGATAGAAATTCGACGAGTTTTTAATATTTTTACGGTATTCAGGGGCGCGAATTTTAGAAAATATTTGATGACTATAAAATAATTTTGTTTTTTCACTTGAGTACTTATTGGATTTTTATCTATCCTTACTAATATTTTAATGCGAAAGTCACTCTGTCTGTCTGTCTGTCTGTCTAGCTTTCACGCCAAAACTACTAAACCGATTTAAATGAAATTTGGTACAGAGATAGTCTAGAGCCTGAGAAAGGACATGGGCTACTTTTTATCCCTGGAGTATGTTCCCTAGGGAACACGCGGGCGAAGCCGCTGGCAGAAGCGAGTACTTAATAATATTATAAAGAGGAAATATTTGTATTTTTGTATGTAAATAATAAACTTACAAAGTACTGGACCGATATGAAAAATTCTTTCAGCAATGGATAGCTACATTATCAGGGAGTAACATAGGCTATGTTTTATCCCCGTACTCCCACGGAAACGGGAACTACGCGGGTGAAACCGCGTGACGCCCGCTAGTTTATTTATATAAATAAAAATTAATAGCCGAAACGTAGGTACTTGCGTAACTTCGTAACGACTGACTCAAATTGGATAATTTATTTTATAGTTGTGTTTGTAATTGTCAGGGCTAGGCTTGTATGAAAGAAAATTTTGAAAAAAGTTAAACATCCGGGCAAGACCGGGGCAGGCCACAGGTTTTTAACAATTGTTATTTGGTATATTCTTTCCGAAATTACATAAGTTCTATTTTGAATTTTATTTATTTGCTGTAGGTACACCTACCACAGTCTAGTCTTTATAACCCACAGATTGATTGGTATAGAATGTCTAAAAAAATAGTCCAGGGCAATTCCCGTATTTTTTAAAGATTCAGTCGCAGTAAAAAAACTATTTTTACATTGACTTTCGCCGACTTGAATTATAATGTATTTAAGTATGGATAAGGCTTACAATAATAAAAAATACAACTCACGGATTTCTTAAGCAAAAATATTCAGCGGCTTACCTGACACAGAAAAAATAACAATATTAATATTTTTGTAGCAAATAATATGCTGTTATTTTTAGGATTCCCTATCCAAAGGATAACCAACAGAACCCTATTACTAAGCCTCCGCTGCCTGTCCGTCCGTCTGTCAGTGCAGCGGGCTGTATCTCAAGAACCGTAATAGGTAGATAGTTGAAATTTTCACAGAGTGTGTATTTCTATTGCCACTATAACAATTAATAATAAAAATTAAAGGGAAATAATGAAGGAACGCCCAGTGGTGGGAAAGTTCGGGCTAGATATAATAATACAATAAAGCGGGCTCCCATACAAGAAACGTGTTTATGGTACGGAACCTTTCGTGTGAGAGTTCGACTCGCATTTTGCGGGTTTTTTCTTATTTAAAACCGCTGGCAGAGCAAACTTTCCCTAAGATTTTTTAAATTCTTCCTATTAATTAATTATCTTATAAAAATCTTCAAGAAAACCCTTTAACATCTTAACAACACCGTTAAAACCTTTGATGTTACCAAAACAAGTTTAACTGGCATAATCAGACTCTCTACAAACTTGGGAGCTTGGGAGTTTGTTATTGAAAACACAATTTTGCCGGAGGTATGGAGCTGGTTCGTGTGAGATGAATAGATGTGTTATGGGATGAGCAGGGGTCACAGTGATAGCGGTTGGCGATTAACGATAGCGTTTTTCTGGTGGCGAACTCTGTTGATTCAAGCTTTTAGGAGTTGCAGTGGTTGGAAATAGCATGGCGGGCAAGAGTGTTAATAGAACCGTATTAGTAAGGAAGCTTGGGAGCTCGTTCTGAGAACACAATTTTGCCGAAGGTATGAAGCTGGTTCGTGTGAGATGAAAAGATGTGTTATGGGATGAGCAGGGGTCTTAGTGAAGCGGTTAGCGATGAGCGACAGCGTTTCTCTGTTGGTGGCCTCTGTTGATTCAGGCGTGAGGGTCGAGGGTAGCCAATGGGTGCGAGACGCACAGGACCGGTTATTGTGGCGACAGTTGGGGGAGGCTATGTCCAGCATGGCGGAATGGTGGGACAGAGTCTCACGCCCTTCCGCCGGCCTCGGCACTATTGAGGCCATCCGGCCAGTGCTCGACCTGTGGCTCGGGAGAAGGCACGGCTCCTTGTCGTTTCGTGTGACGTAGGTCCTCTCGGGGCATGGCTGCTTCGGGAGGTTCCTGTGTCGCATAGGCAGGGAGCCGGACGCTCGGTGTCACCACTGCGTCGACTGTCGGGAGGACACGGCGCGGCATACGCTGGCAGAGTGTGCCGCTTGGGAGGAGCCGCGCCGTGCCCTCATCTCTGTGGTCGACGGCGAGGAGTCCTGGAACGCGGTGGTTTCCTTCTGCGAAATAGTTATCGCGCTGGAGGCTGCGGAAAGGAGAGGGAGATCTCGACCCCTCTCCCGGCCCGCAACTGGCGCACCGGGCGACGGAGGAGGGACGCTGTCCTCTTCCGGCCCCCCTAACTGGGTTCAGGGGCGGCGGTCCTGGGGATAGCCGTCGCCCACCATTCATCCGGACCCGAGGTGGCGGCGCGTGGTGTTCCCGTGCGGAAGCCAAATAAGTTCTCGCGATCCCCGGCGTAGGTGAGAGATGGAACACCGGGATGGTTTTAGTCAGTAAGAGTCTGACAGACACCTCCGCCCGCCCCAGGGCGGAGGACATCCAGACGCAAAGAAAAAGGCTATGTCCAGCAGTGGACATCTTTCCGCTGATGAGTGGTTGGAAATAGTGTGGCGAGCAAATGTCTATGTATTACTAAGCCCAACTGTCGCGGTGGTCAAAAGCCAGGGTAAGGTCCTAGTATCGATTTCCAGATCGGACAAAAAGGGTTAATGTTTTTTTTGCATTAGGAATTTCGCAGTTGCAAAGTCTCTCCGGTCGTGTGACACGACCCGAGAGAGATCAGGCGCACAAGTCCGCAGAATGACGTCTTAATGTGCTTTCCGATGCACGCGGGTCCACCACCAGCTGCCAAACTCCGGGCTCTCACAGAGAAATTCCTAATAGAAAACCCAGTAACACTTTTTGCCACAAATCCACTCCAACGCGGCCATGGAGCAGTTCAGGAGGGGACTCGGGTCGGTAACTCTTGGGCCTTTCTCCATACAAACGCATTCCGCTGTTTTTTTCGAGGATAATGCTGCTGAGCAACGATTTTTTTTTTTTAATCAAGATCTAATATTAATTAGATCTTGATTTGATTGAGGCACGTATTAACGTGCCTCTATATTTCTTTTTCCAAAACATAATTACTTAAAGAATTATAGCAATCCAAAAATCTGAAAAAAAAAAAACAGCCCGTTTTAACCGCCATGTTAGACGACTGTCAGACAAATTTGATAAGTTTTTAACAAAATAGAAATTAATAGAAGCATAGATATAGTCTTCCTCTAAATTTTGATATATTATTTTTTTAGATCACTCCAGTTTTGAAGAAGTAAACAGCGGAATACAAAACGTATTTTAGTAAAGGTTTTTATAGGTGAAATCAGCCTGAACTGCAGTTGTCGCTTTCGCACTTTACTTGGCGCAGCGCGATATACGATATCGGCACCAGTTTTTTCAAATACTTGTTTTACCGACAAGAGTCCCCCTCTTGAATATATATGTGTAGCCAATATTGGGCAATACCCAGTTTGTGTATTTTTTAAATTCATCATACATATATATTACTAACTTCGCCGAACGGGAAAGTTTTAGCTTATTTTTATTTGTTGCTGTATCCATCTAACACTTCTGAATAACTGACACAACATGAAATGGAAATTAAATATGCATGGAAATCTTTAAAAATCGCAATAATTTGCCTAGTGGAATGTTGTGTATTCAATAGTAAATATTTTGTTTTTACAGACTGACAGAAATTAATATTTTTAATATTTCAGTTTTTAACATACGAGATAGAAACTGCAATGTGCTTTATTGAATACTAGCTTCTGCCAGCGGCTTCGCCCGCGTGGTCCCTAGGGAACATTCTCCCGGGATAAAAAGTAGCCTATGTCCAGTCTCAGGCGCTAGACTATCTCTGTACCAATTCATTTAAATCGGTTCAGTAGTTTTGGCGTGAAAGCAAGACAGACAGATAGACAGAGTTACTTTCGCATTTATAATATTAGTAAGGATATTAGTAAGAATGAAAATTCTCTTTAACGGATCGATTAAATAGGCCATGACTTGTGTGAAATTATTGCATTACTACAGTGGCCCTAGTGCGAGTTTTTTAACGTTCTCGATCGCGTTAGCGTTACCGTCAATTTGTATTGAAACTAAATAAGCGCCGTCTGGTGACAATAGCGGAAAACCTTTTTTTTTCTACACGAAATGACATAAGCGGACGTATACGTTAACGGGATCGAGTGCGTTAAATACTCGGAGTAAGTGCTATGCTCTCAAAACGCTAAAAAAAGTATGGTGAAGTAACCGGCAAATCCTAGAACTGATAAAAAAATCAAAGACAAGTCAACGCGTTGCCATTTTAGTCGTTATACAACGGCATCCCACTTAATCTATACAATGACTACTACATATTCATTAAAACAAAGTAATATTTTTGAACATTTGAATTAAAAAAAAAAAGAAAATATTCATTATCATAACGCATGATGTAGTTTGTAACATCCAGGAGCGAGCACAGTCTGAGCCGTGTGTTCTAAGAATGGCGTGGAATGAAACGGCGACATTGTTTTGATATGTAAACAATTTTAACAGAATATTTCATAATTCTATTGCATTATTTATTTTTATTCTACCTATTATCTTAATAAATTATTTAAAAAAAACGCGCCTATAGGTAGTTTATGTCGGGTACATTAAAAGGGCCGTCTTTGTAAAACGACTAAAATAGTACCGTATATAACAACCCGCATAAGGCCTATGTATGTAGCATTACGGCTACGGAGCTCGTAACTAAATAATAACAGCCACACGGACGGAGCTTCAAGGTTAAGCAACGCTTGATGAGTACAGTCCCTGGATGGGTGACCAGCTATACCGAGACTCCTCCGTGCAGCACGTTAAGCTGTTGGGCCCAGCAATAATTTAAGGTCAGAGAATCTGACACTAGTCGTGGCAAGAAGCATCGTGTTGCATCGTTACTGGGCTGTGGAAGTCACATAGGTAGTCATCATCATCATATCAGCCGAAAGACGTCCACTGCTGGACATAGGCCTCCCCCAAGCATCGCCACAACAACCGGTCCTGTGTGAATCAGGAATGATGACATCCGTAAGAAATCCAAGGTTACCGACATAGCCCGAAGGATCGACAGACTGAAGTGGCAGTGGGCAGGCACATTGCTCGCAGGACAGATGGACGATGGGGCCGAAAATTTCTGCAGAGGCGACCGCGTACCGGAGGACGCAACGTTGGAAGGCCTCCCACGAGGTGGACCGATGACCTGGTGATGGTTGCGGGTAGCCGATGGATGCGAGATAGGTAGTCGCTCAAAGTAAAATACTGGTTCTCATCTGCATCCGGACTGGAAGCCGACCACGACATGGTTGGGAAAAGGCTGGGCAGATGTTGTATTATGACCCGCCTTAACTCACAGAGAGGAGGCATTTGTACCAGCAGTGGGAACAACATTATAGAGCGATTTTGCAGAAGTATGCTGACTTACGTACCGTTTTACCCTGTTAATGGGTTGTGGAGGTCTGGTAGGCAGCCGCTCCACGTAAAATAGTGGTATTCAGCTAATTCCGGTTTGACTGGTAGCCGACCCCAATTAAGTTGGGAAAAGGCTAGGTAGATGATGATGATGTTGGCTTCAAATACATAATGTTTAATCCCCTTCTTCTTTTCGTGTCGATTACTTCATATCAATTTTGTACGACCAGTATTGAGCAACCTGTACAGCTCTATCATTCTTTTATATCTACGATGGTACAGGTGGTTGTGCTTTGTGGACGACCGATAATTAAGGAAGTGATGACACTTCGTTTTGGGTGAAGAATGCCCCATTTGGCCAGATTATTTTTATAGCGGCCAACCTGGATCCACAGTCGGTTAAGAGTTAAGTCCCCAAAGACTGGTGGTTGTGCTTTGTGGACGACGGATAATTAAGAAAGTGATGACACTTCGTTTGGGGTGAAGAATGCCCCATTTGGCCAGATTATTTTTATAGCGGCCAACCTGAATCCGTAGTCGGTTAAGAGTTAAGTCCCCAAAGGCTGTTACCTGTGGTTAACACTATCTGAAACTCCAAGAGATTAATCTCTGTTTAGACAAACAGGTTGAGATACGTAAGGTCATTGTAAACGACAGCCTGGCAAGTTGCCACGAAGTGCATACTCCTGCAACTTTTAAATTGAAACACAGTGGTTTTGTTTTCAAGTAAATGTGCTGATTTATAATTTAAGAACAGTAAATTGATAATACGGTGGATGAAAACATTTTAGTACACACCAGGGGTCTGGCCCTTTTTATACAAAAACAGTGTTTTTTGTTCATTCATCATTAGTAGTTTAGGCAAATGATGAATAGGTAGAAATATGGGGAGTGACCGGATCCAGCTGAATATTTTACATGGAGCGACTGTCTAACTAACCACCACAATCCAGTAGCTGGATAGTACGATACTCCTCTGTAAGACTGATTTACACTTTTGCTTCAGACTCGTAATACCGTCAAAGATCTATAAAAGACAATCGGGACCGATGGCTTACCGTGCTTTCCGAGGCACAGAGAAGTCTCGTTATGTAGTGAACGGTCACACGTCATCTGAACACCCCAACAAGCATTGCTTAACCTTGACGATCTACTCGAGCAGCTGGTATTAATTAGCCACGAGCCTTTTATTCGCAGAACAGATAGTCGAAGAAGTCGAAAGGTTCTGTAGTGTAGACCGAGTACCGGAAGATGCAGAGTTGGAAGGCCTCCCACAAGATGGATCGATGAGATCCCCGCGGTCTTCACCAGGCGGTGAAGACCGCGGGAATATGCTGAATGCGGGACGCACAGCATCGGTCCCTAACACTTGGGGGAGGCTTAAGTCGTGCAGTGGACATCTTGATGACAAGGCTTAATTTCACTGGTCAGTATCAATCCGTGTTCTTCATTATCATGTCTAAATGAATCCGCTGTCTCTCAACAATGCACCATACCTCAACTAAAACAAGGCCCAAAATCCATATGAAAAGGGTCCACGGGCCAGGCACCATTGTTCACTTGTTTCCACTGCGGATTGAGGAAACTGATATAAGCATCACTATTATACTATCAATCCCAGTTGGGTCAGATGAGATACGGTTTCGTTACTTGATTACCAAGTAGTGTTTAGATGAGTGGGGTGGTGAGATTTCTTTTTGATGTGTTCTGGGTGTTTCGTGAGCCTGGAAAAGGATCTATGTTTTAGTTCTACTTTTGAGCTAGAATTCGTCTACATTCATTTAGACATTTATGTGTAACGGTGTGACAAATATTTTTGCAGTCTCTTAGATCTTCTTTATGTATCGACGGTACTTCTAACAAGGTATGCGGTTATTGTATGCTCCAGCAGTGTGGTGAGGAGCACTACACTCGCAATGGGTGCTTTGAATGATGAATCGATGACCCCCATTTCAATTTCACTCATTGATCATTTTCAAATTATTTGCAGCACCTGGGTACGCTATCGATTCAGTGCTTCCCAAATACGCCAACACTGTAATTCACGACGAGGAGGCCAGTGTTCTCTTGGCTAAATGAATTCGAGAGCTCGTGACCTTGTAGATAAATTACAGCTTAAGGAAAAGAACTTTTTGTTGAATATATCTTCCAATTTACGTTCATTTAACGATAGGCAAAGCAAATTAAAAGGCCAAAAATCTTACTATTATCTTAATTTTATAAATGGTCCTGAAAGGAGGTCAAATAAGACCAGCTACGTGTAAAATATCGTATCTGGCAATATTGTAAACAGATCGCAATCTAGCTAGATCCAGGGTTGCGGAACTTGTTCGAAACAGTGACCGCGGCCCTGGAACGCGAAGGGCATTACTAGGAATACGGATGGGTTTTAGTCAATCTTAATCAATCAATTCTTTATAACGAGTAACAATGAGACTCATACAGTGTTAGTAACAATAAATAATCTTAGAACTATGTTAGTGAAACAATTACATAACACACACAACAAAATAATCATTGCTTCAGCAGCCCAGCTGAGATACTGGAGCAACGATTTATAACATTACAGTCCAGTCTATCAGCAATCATGCTCAGGATGCTGTTGGAACTAAGAGACTGCACTCCTTCCGCCCAGAGCGGAAGGAGTCATTTGATGATTTTCACTTTCAACGCCACCAAAACACAGTCGTGTCTTTTTACCGCAAAAAGGAGTCGTTTCGACCAAACTCCTACTTTTTGGGGTGCATCTGTTCCTGTTACTGATCGGCTCGAGCTCCTAGGCATGGAGTTGACATCCAGTTTCAACTTCGGCGCCACCATCGAGTACAAAGTCCAAACCGGGGCCAAAAAGCTAGGCATCCTAAATAGGGTGAAGCGATACTTCAGGCCTGAACAGCTTTTAACCCTATACAAAGCACAAGTCCGATCCTGCATGGTGTATTGTAGCTACCTTTGGGATGGCTCGGTGGAACGCAGAGCTAAGAGGCTCATCGGTGACGTAAAACTGGTGGATGCCAAGCTACATAGCTTGGCTCATCGCCGTAAGGTTGCCTGCTTGTCAGTCTTCTACAGATTGTTTTTCGGTGAGTGTGCCCAAGAACTCCACGACCTCATCCCACCGGCCCCCTTCTACCACCGGACATCTAGACGCACTACATCTTACCATCCCTACCTTGTTGCTATTCCACCAATTCGCACTATGCGTTTCCAAACGTCTTTTAAAATGCGCACAGCAAAGGAGTGGAACTCTCTGCCTGCGTCTGTGTTTCCAAAAGCTTACAACCCTAATCTCTTCAAAGTTAGATCTCTAAAAAATCGCATCCTTAAAAAAATCAAACTAGATAAACTTACAGGTGTAAATGAACAAACAAAAGAAGATTTCTAACACTCTATTAAAATCTTTCCTCAAAGAAAGCAGCTGCACCGCTAAAACGCAAAGATTGCCAGAATAAAGGCCAAAATATCCCAGAAATGCTTAAAACATTTCTCAAAAGGTATGTAAATGACATTTGAAAACTTTTTGCTCAAATTTCGGGAGTTTCAAACAGTTTTAACCCTTGAAAGTTAGCGTGTGGGAAGGGTGATGGGTCTTTTAGACCCCTTTCAAAATAATTGGTGTATCAAATTGTCTTATTCGAGAGTTTTGAGGGTTATACTTTATGTAATGAGCTGAAACTTTTGTTGGAAGTGATTTAAATGGTAAGTTTTAATTAATTGGTACCTTAACCGAATGCTTTGTGTTTTCTCATAGAAGATGTAGCATTATTTTTGTCTTCTGTTTGGGTCATTTGAAAAACTACTTACATTAACTTTTCAAAGGACTGCTGAGCTGATCTGACAGATCAATTTTAAACGTGTCGTAATAGGTAGAACGTTTTGTTTTTTTTCTATTTATCTACATATGTTTAATAAAAGAGACTGACTGACTGGCATATCAACGCATAACCGAAATTACTGGGACTAGGAACATGAAATTTTGCACAAAGTTTCCTTCTGGTGAGCGCTAAGAAGCGATTTTCGGAGATTTAGTCTATATGGGAGTGAAAAGCGGAAAAATCATTTGAACTAAATCTGCGCAGATGAAGTCGCGGACGACATGCTAGTTTACTTATAGTTCTTTTTATTTCAATATCATCTGCTCTTATACCAATCATTGTTACCAGTTATCATCATTTTTTGGGGTTGATATCACAAGTTTTCTTTTTAATTCTTCCTTCATTGATAAACAAGTGAATACTTGATCTTTATACATTTTACTCTATGTGAGTAACCAAAGTCAGGTTAAGTCTGTGTTGATTTAATATCCCAACGTGAAAATTGTTCACACATCAGCAAATTTTAATAATTACACTATAAATTAAAATAACGCTGAAGCTAAAAAATGTGCAGGAATTTTCGGAGAGTCTGCCAAAATGGCGAATTAAAGGGTAAACAGAAATATATAATGAAGCTGCAAGCTTAAATCATTTTTATTGTTGCGCACTGAAGGAAGAATGCACGTACAGGAGTTAATTAATTGCGTCGACCTGATGAGAAATGGTAGCTAATATCTGAACGTTGAAATGGAGCACCTGTTTAACTTATTTTATCGTTTTATGGCCATGTCAAGCTAGGTGAAATAAATTATACGTGTTTATAAATTACACACGGTGCCTTGGAGAAATTCGTAGTGTGGGGCAACGTTATTAAAAAAAGAGAAAGGGTGTGCGCGCGCGCCGCGCGCGTTAATCCAGGCATTTAAATTATCAAAATGAAACCGTTTTCTATGCTATTATCTGTACTAATATTATAAAAATGTAAAGTTAGTGAGTTTGTGAGGTTGTAGGGGATAATCTCTGGATGTACTGAACCGATTTTTAAATTCTTTTACCAATAGAAAGCCACGTTATTTATGAGTGTCATAGGCTATATATTAATCCGAAAAATATCGTCCAATGAAATGGGCACGAGTCAGCTAGTAAGTTATAACGAAAAACTAAAATTGGATGAATCTGTCTTCTTTACATGTATTCTTAAGAAGAAATGCTGGCGGCTAGACGTTGTATGTAAAAAGTCATAATTCGAGGTTTAGCTCTCAACTGTTTTCTCCTCCAATATTGGACCGATTTAAAAGATATTTCACAAACTGAATAAGAAGGAAATATACTGTGATATATATGTTTTCTTTTTGACGATTTATTAACTGTATAAGAACTCTCACAAAATGCTCAAAATTGTCCGATAAATCGCTGTCAACAGAGCCCTAGTGTACAAATTTGGCAACTATGAGTATTAATCAAAAAAGGAAAACATAAAGACACAGTATACATCCTTCTTATTGAGTTTGTGAAATATCTCTTATATCGGTCCAATATTGTAGGAAAAAGCAGTCAAGAGCCAAACCTCGAATTATGACTTTTTACATACAAAGTCTCGCCGCCATCATTTCCTCTTAATATTATGTATATTGTAGATTTTTATGTGAAAATTTGGTACAACATCAAAAGCCGGACAGGGCGTCTAATTTGGCCGAATACGCATCCTACAATCCTAACTATGTCCGGCTTTATCCGGATGCTTGGCAACCCTAGTCGTACCCATCGGTCACAATCAAGTTATAGACCACAAGACGGCAATGTGGTGCGGTCGCAATAGGCCATTTGATTCCTAAGACCGCGATGATCGATGGCTCGAACGTTTGCGCCCGATAAGCTGGCATTGACGGATTCCATTTTGCAACGATCCGACTTGAATATGTCTGTGATCCTTTTCGTAAAAGCTTTGAGGATTCATTCCTTATATTTGCGGAAGGAAAGATAATGGTCTGATTTGAAGACGGGGTCTTTGAACTACGTTACGTAGAAGAGTGTTTGAAATACGATGAGATGTCTTTGTTTGGCATAGATTTTGCGGAAAAAGATTAATGATTATGAAACATTTAAAGCATTTTTATTAAATAGCGATGGTTTCATATTAGAGCGCAAAAAAATAAAGAAAGACATGGAGAAGCCTATATCTACTATAATTAATTTTCGTGAAAAAAGGAGATGGTCTATTTTCAAATCTATACTAATATATGTATAAAGCTGAAGAGTTTGTTTGTTTGTTTGCTTGAACGCGCTAATCTCAGGAACTACTGGTCGGATTTGAAAAATTCTTTCAGTGTTGGATAGCCCATTTATCGAGGAAGGCTATAGGCTATATATCATCGCGCTAAGACCAATAGGAGCCGAGCAGTAATGAAAATTGTGACGCAGACGAAGTTGCGCGGGTCAGCTAGTATTTAATAATTTCACTCCAATTCATGAAGTTCCATGGTCATCATTCCGAATATTTCTACCTGTACTACTAATCTCGCCACAAAATCAAACTCAAATCGCTGAAAAAATACTCTAGCTATATTAATTCATCTCAAACACAAACTCGTAAATATAGTGGTTTCGGTTTAGCATTATTAGCGACCATCTCTAATAATAAAAATAATTCGAAGGAACGCGAACCATAAAAAACATACATATGCCTAATCTATCAATACTAATATATAAAGCTGAAGAGTTTGTTTGTTTGTTTGTTTGCTTGAACGCGCTAATCTCAGGAACTACTGGTCGGATTTGAAAAATTCTTTCAGTGTTGGATAGCCCATTTATCGAGGAAGGCTATAGGCTATATATCATCTCGCTAAGGCGCGGAGCAGTAATGAAAATTGTGACGCAGACGAAGTTGCGCGGATCAGCTAGTGTTCTTCATAAATACAAAAAGCGGCCAAGTGGAAGTCGAACTCTCATAGAGGAGTTGCTCTGTGTTATCGTTTTGGTAGGGTAGGTATTTTTATTTAGTTGTAGTTTTATTATTTGTCGTTATAATGGCATTATAAATACACACACACTCTATGAAATTTTTAATTGTCAACCCATTACGGTTAATGAAATACAGTCCACTGTATCGATCACGATAAATGTTGGTGCAAGATAGTTTCAGGGGGGCTACTCTCTCACGAAATCCGTAGTTTCGGGCTTAGTTGCGGGCGGGCATATTCTACTCCGTATCACCTACAGACTTACGATTAGTCCCGAACCCGAACTGAGAATGAATGACAACACGATTTCACAGTAACTGTCAAATCGTGTTATCATTAGTTCTCAGTGGTTAGGTGATACGGAGTGGAAAATGCCCGCCCGCAACTAAGCCCGAAACTACGGATTTCGTTAGAGAGTAGCCCCCAGGTTTTTTTTTCTTTACGAAATTAAGATTGTTACTGGGTCATTGACCGCTATCGCCATTCTTAAACGCAACAACAGTAGGCATGTGGAAGCCAACCTAATTAACACTTAAGTGCTATCCTGACATGCCCATCAACCATCTTATGAAACGCTTTGAGCTCAAAGCACTAATTAACAACCTAATTAAGCTACATTGCTGTTCTCATTACGGAAAGGAGTTAAATAGTCACAGTCGCACGGGTCGATCTTCAAGGTTCAGCAACTCTTGCTTAGGTCGGTCTGTGGGTACGACCGTCTTAACATACCGAGACTTCTCCGTGCCTCGGAAAGCGCGTTGATCCGTTGGACCCGGCCGTCATTTGCAGATCTTTCGGCTTTTTTATTTGGGACAAGCCCGCCACACATTCCCAACCACTGCAACTCCTGAGAGCCAGAATCAACAGTGGCGATCACCAGAAAAACGCCGAGCCAATGAAGCCCGACGAGTCCCGGAGAAACGATTTAACTGTCTTGGATCCTGCAACGAATTTAATCAGAAAATTACAGCGGAGGAGTAGGAAAAAAATATATATAATTTCCACTTCCCTCATTATCAAGCAGGAGACATAATAAAGCTAGGCCAATAGGCACCACGGGACATATACAACTGGGCTAAAGATCTTCCGGCTTACATTTGCAAATTTTTGGCCATTGTTTAGGATTGTCAGAAGCCAGAAAATCTGACACCAGCCTTGCTAAGAAGTACCGTGTTACCCCGTTACTGGGTTTTGGAGATCAGATAAGCAATCGCTCTCTGTAAATACTGGTATTCAGCTGAATCAGGTTAGACTGGAAGCCGACCCCAATATAATTGGGAAAAAGGCTAGGCAGATGATCTAGTTCTCATTACGGGTATAACCTGGAACTCTACTTACCCCCCACAAGAGAACAGCTTGAAAATACGCCTGTGTATGACAGGGTTCAACAGCCGGAATAATTCCAGGAAGTTCGAGACTCGAGTTACAAAAGATAGATATATATTTAAGTATAAATGGTTGCTGTTAAAGAGTGAATGTTGGACATTTTCGAAAAAACTTGAACAGTACGTCTACCATGAGTTTTATCAATCTATACTCGCTAGCGACTGTAATTAAAAAAATTATGAAAACTTAAAAAAATACAAGTTTCTAATTTATTTTTTAGTTGTTAAGCTAAAGTTTTACTTGCAACTTGCTTGCTTGTTAGTTAACCACTAAAAAAAATACATTAGAAACTTGTTTTTTTTTTAAGTTTTCCTACATTTCTTAACTACAGTCGCTAGCGAATATAGATTGATAAAACTCATGGTAGACGTACAGAATAACAAACGACCGAATTGAAAAAAAAAAACTTTATTACATATATTTAGATATGACTTTTATCTAAATATTTTTTGGGTTACATTTTTAGATCCAATTTTCGACAACTAGGTACTGTTATGAATTTGTTACAAAAGGTAATGTGATGAGTTGTTTTGAAGAATATAATTAGCCGTTTTAACTTTGGTCTGTCGCTAGATAAACACACTTTATCAGAATTGCCTGAAATGGCTTATTTAATTAGTTGATAAACACTAATTAAATAAGCCAGTTCCAAAATAAACCTTAAAATTCTTAGCGAGGATCAGAACAAGTGAGTTTTATTCGCGAATTGCCGACGCAAGACTGGGTAGTTGGCAAAAATAAGACATTAGAGTTCGTCAATGCCAAAAGAAAAATATCCATCAAGATCGCCTTGTTCTGTGAAAGCCCATGTCGAGCTGTTAAGGCAGTAAAATATTCGAATATTTAATAGCCCAAACCACGTCTACCATGAGTTTTATCAACTAACAAGCAAGCAAGTTGCAAGTAAACAAACAAACTTTAGTTAACAAACAAATTAGAAACTTGTTCTTTTTTTACAGTTTACATACATTTTTCTAACTACAGTCGTTAGCGAGTATAGATTGATAAAACTCATGGTAGACGTACTGGTCGTAGAGAGCTGAAATTTAAAAAGTACGGTTCCTTGGGGAGTGTAGGGCACAAAGAGAGATTTCCCGAAATTCCTACGGGAACGGGAAAAAACGGGATTTGCGCAAAAGAAGTCGCGGGTAAAAGCCGGTTTTTTGGGTTCCGTACCTACAGGTAACCAACGGAACCCTTTTACTAAGCCTCCGCTGTTCGTCTGTCTGTCAGCGAGCTGTATCTCAGGAACCGTAGTAGGTAAACAGTTGAAATTTTCACAGATTGTGTATTTCTATTGCTGCTATAACAACAAAATATAAATGAAGGTTTATGGTACGGAACCATTCATGTGCAAATCCGACTCGCACTTGGCCGGTTTTTATACAAAAGACTAGCTTTCTCTGCGACTAACATGGAGCTTAGATCAGGACTCAAATCTGTTCAGTAGTTTTTTGCGTAAATGAGTAACAAACATCCATCCTTAGTACACATTAACATCTTCATTACCATGACAGCCGAAACACGTCCACTGTTGCATAAAGACCTCTTCCAAAATGGGGTGGTTTGCCATAATCGCCACGCTTGGCAAGCGGGTTGGCGATCGCAGTGTATGGTGTTGCGTTTTACAGAGAACGCTGCTGCCCATTATCTGGTGAATCCCTTAGTCGCCTCTTACGACACCCACGGGAAGTGATGGGATGGTATTATTCTTTTACCGCACCATACGGCACCGACTGACACCAAACGGCATGTAAGGCACGGTAGGCAAGTAAACTTTCTAGGATTTAAATAACGAACACTGAATTCAAACTTTCACAGCAACATCAAAACTGCTGTACATAAACTTGCTCGAATTCAGGCCCAGTGTAGGCCAACGAGGAATTTTGGACAATCCAATTCTGAAGTACGGCGAACTAACTTTTAGGGAGCTCCAATTACACTGGTCTTCAAGAAATTATAAGGGAGAAACTATTTAAAGCCGAACTCTTGGCGTTGGTCCAAGGATTCCAAAAGTGTTCCGGCTTAGTCAGGGCATGGTTTTATGAATATTGGAGCGGTTATTGCTGTGTGGTCAGCCATGGAGGGTTCCGTGGAAGGTCGTCAAGACGATATCGGTTGGAAAATGGGTATCGATAACCTCTTGGATAGATAAGATTTTGAAGATCTTGATGTATGTATGATCTTGGTATCAGGAAGGTTTGTTGACGCTTGATTAGCGAAGGTTGTCAAAATCTTGCTGGATTTGAATTAGAGGTGTTTATTTTTTTTATCAACCTATATTGCCCACTGCTGGGAAAAGGTCTCCTCTATAGCCTTCCTCTCTTCTCAGTGTGTTGCTTTCTCCAAGCAATCTGTCATGATCGCAGGCCTTCATAACAGATTGGCCCAGTGTTTTCTTGGCCTTCTCCGGCGACGTCGCCCATCCTCTGGCTCCCACTGCGTAACTATTCTGTATAAACATGGCTTTTTAAAATTCATAAGTCCAAACTCAAGGTTTGCGAAGATACAATGGAGCGCGGAATTCTAGGCGTCAAATTAAGAGATCAATTTCGCCACACTGCGTCCCAACACAGATCACCGAAGTTGCTCTGAGAGTAAAAAGTTGAAGTGTAAGTAAGCTTAACGAGCTGTGCGCTAAAATATCCACTTCGTGAAGGCACTGGTACAGCCAGAAGATATGGCAGCAGATCCCGTAGTGATGAATCGAGCTGGTCAGAACAAAGGACTAGTAGTACAGTCATAGATTCTAATACTGTCTTCGACTACTGAACGGTTCGATTGAAAACCAGCATCAGACAGCATTAGTCAGGCTGACATATCGCTGAAATGGACCTTTTAAGTGCAGCCATGAGACGTGTGTGTCTCACGGCTGCACTAAAAAGGTTCATTTAGTTTCTTGCATACTATTTTTAGGGTTCCGTACCCAAATGATAACCAACGGAACCCTATTACTAAGCATTCGCTGTCTGTCCGTCTGTTCGTACAAATAACACAACAAACAATAAATAATTAAATTAAAGGCATACAAGAAAAGCGTTTTTTCAGTGTAAGTTACGGAACCCTTCGTGTGCGAATACGTAATAATATGTAATATAAATCGCACATAACCAATTTTTTGGTATTTCTATGTACCGTGCGTGTTTCATGTATGTGTTAAATCAATTTTATTCTTTCTTTCTTTCCTGCAAATCCTATTAAAGCCGACTACTATTTCTTACAGCACTTACTGCGAAAAAATCTAGAAAGCCTCTCCAGAAATCATTGACAAAACATATCGTCTTACCAACCCATTAACCTAACGATTTCAATACGCACAAGTAAATATCTTTTCAAGTGATTGCCATCAAGTACAATCGGAACTTCGTGTAAGCACTCGAATGGCAAATGGCTGCTCTTAATAGTTTCTATAAAAACATTTGGCAGGCGATACAAACATATCTCTTATATAAAAGACTGTTTGGTAAGATGCCAATGGGAGAGATGTACCATACATAAACCTTTTCAGCAGGTTTTCGTTGGATCATATCGGGATGTGTTAACTGTGGACCTCTCAGTTTTATGGGGAGCGGCGATGCACATATTTCTATTTAATTCAATTTTCTGGAATGTAAAGGAATTTTTCAATGAAAAGTTCAACATTTTAGCGCATGAAACTCGAAAGTTATTTCAAGGGAACTTACACCCGGGATAAAAAGTATCCACGACGTTGTAGCATTGTCTATGCTACCCTGATTGTTACTTGAGTTATGTCAGTACATCACTATGTTTAGTAGCCTTATAGCACATCCCTACAACCAGAAGGGAATGACATTATAGTTCGTGGCCATGACTCCTTCATTTCTCCTAGTATCTTGTTAGTCGGTACTAACAAGACACTAAGTATTAAATATGTATACGTGATGTACCCCAAAACTAGGGTGAGTTCTTCAACGTACCGCTGAAAAATCTTAAGATTGTCCATGAAAAGTTCAACATTTTAGCGCATGAAACTCGAAAGTTATTTATTTCAAGGGAACTTCCACCCGGGACAAAAAGTATCCACGACATTGTAACATTGTCTATGCTACCCTGATTGTTAGTCGAGTAATGTCAGTACATCACTATGTGACTAAACAACGATATTAGTACATCACTACGTTACTAAACAGGGACGAATAGGTTACTAAAATTATCACATCCCTACAACTAGAAGAGAATGGCATTATAGTTTGTGGCCATGATCATTAATTTCTCCGTAACCGGCTAACAAGAACAAGACATTAAGTATTGAATATGTATATATGACTAGCTTCTGCCAGCGGCTTCGCCCGCGTGATCCCCAGGGAACATATTCCCGGGATGAAAAGTAGCCTAGGTCCTTTCTCAGGCTCTAGACTAAGTATCTGTGTATCAAATTTCATTTAAATCGGTTCAGTAGTTTTGTTGTGAAAGCGCGACAGACAGACAAACAGACAGAGTTACTTTCGCATTTATAATATTAGTAAGGATAGTAAGGATGTACTACAACAAAACTAGGGTGAGTTCTTCAACGTACCACTAAAAATCTTGACTTCGTGATTTAATGGTCAGAAAATTACACAAAAAAAATGTTTGTGAAGAAGTGCTGAGTATTATAACGATCTTTAAAATGGAATCTACAGCTTCCAAAATAAAATTCCACTTTAATTCCTTCCCGATAACTTTCACCAATCATTTTCCTTTAAAATCTATATGAAAATTCCATTGAAATTCTTCTCCTGTGCATACAAGAGCATGGCGTGGCTGGATTTATGCATGGAGCGCAGTTTGCGTGATCGTAAATCGAGAATATATAGGGTTCACATACTGGTTACCGGTATGAGACAGGCAGCTATATTGTTACCTGGGATAGGCTGAATTACTTAGTAAACTATGCTGTTAAAATGAAGGCTGCTCTTTTGTTTGGGTTATATTTTGCATTAAAAATGTGGTCAGATCATTCGTATTCATGATTTTTGGTAGGTTTTAATGGTAAAGTATCAAGTGAATTTATGAAAAAACTAGCTGTTGCCCTCGGCTCCACCAGGGTGAAAATTATTCCAAGGGAACATACTCCCGAGATAAAAAAGTATCGTATTGTTATTCTAGACTATAATCTACTTGTGTAGGTACCAAATGTCATCAAGATCCGTTCAGCCGTTAAGATAAGATAAGATCATTTGTTTGTCCAAAACATGAGTATACACACACATGGCATGCAAGATGTTACAATTAAATTACATAATATATCAGTCATGTTTTGCCTTAACGGCGTACAAATATAAATAGGTAAGTTACACTTATTACGTAGGCATGAAATAATTTCAAATTTATCAACTATTACAAAGATTAAACAATCCAAATCCAACAGAACAGCAGTAATAATTCAATTTAATTTATTTAATTCAAATAGATTAAATGTCAAAGTAATTAAAAATACAATTCAATGACAAAGTAATTAAAAACACATTCAATTAAATTAATAAATAATCAAAGTAATAATTCAATTAGGTACATTATTATTTTTTTAAACAATACAAATCCAACAGAACAGCAATAATAATTCAATTTAATTAATTTAATTCAAGTCAGTTAAATGTCAAAGTAATTAAAAATACAGAAATTAGATTAATTTATCATTCAAAAATTCGTCAGTGCTGTAGTAGGCTTTTCCTAAAAGAAGGCATTTTAACCTACTTCTTAATATTTCTGTTGTGTATTCCCTCCAACATTTTGGCAACTTATTCCGTTCTGACGTGATTGAGTAAAACATCCATCCATCCATCCATCCAAATATCCAAACTTTCGCATTTATAATATTAGCTTCTGCCAGCAGCTTCGCCCACGTGATTCTTAGGGAGCATACTCCCGGGATAAAAAGTAGCCTATGTCCTTTCGGAGGCTCTAGATTATCTGTGTACCAAATTTCATTCAAATCGGTTCAGTAGTTTTGGCGTGAAAGCGCGACAGACACAGACACAGAATTACTTTCGCATTTATAATATCACAAGTAAGGATGTTTTATTCCAGACTATAATCTACTTCTGTGCCAAGTTTCATGAAGATCCTTTCAGTCGTTCTAATATGTAGTGATTTGACCAACTTAGGTAAAAGCCAGGACACAGATGACTCGAAAACAATGTAATTACCAACATTAATTATAAACAAACCCTCACTTATTTCCTGAACGCAGCTGCAATGGACATGATAAACGAATTTGAAACTGAAACGAGTGCTGAATTCATTTCATTAAATGCCAAATTGAATGGGCGATGACCTTTGACCCAGTGTTGGTTGGCATGCCATAATTTATGGCGTTGTATTTGGCTGGACTAACTTCTTTGGGGCAAACATTGGACAAATATTGGGATAGGCTTATTTCACTATACATAAAAAACCCAAGATACACACTCAGCATCTCAAAAACGTCCGCAAAAAGACAAGCGCACAATGTGTAATTGTGCGCTAATTTCAAACAGTCTCGCATCGCTCGCCATACTGCACTGCTTTGTAAAAACAACTTTAAGCAATCCGTGTAAGGTTGACTTTGCAAAAAAAATGGTTTATAGTATAACTACACACAACTCACACATGACACTTGATACATGTCAGTTTTTGACGAGTTTCGAGTGTTGCATTTGTTCGAGACTGTGCATCTTGGGTTTTTTATATATCAATGACTACAACTAAATAAGTTCCTCACTTATTCCAGCAGATGAGAAATTTCAATTTTATACAAATTACATCCGATTTTATATTTGGTCTGGAAGGCTTTTGCTAGTGAATAATGCTGAAACTCTACTAAAATAACAAAGATTAATGTATAATTTAACTTCTTCTAGAGTTGCTAATTTAAAAGTCCATTCTGTTAGCAATAGCGTGGCGAAATCGATTGTCAAAAACTGGCCAAGTGCGAGTCGGACTCGTGCATGAAGGGTTTCGTACCATTATTTTTTTACATACATTTAACATACACAGTTGCACATTACTTTACATTTAATGGTATGGAATTACACTAACAATGCCCTTAACAAGTTATCAGCGGATCCCAATCTAGGCGCAGCCTGTGTCTTGGTGACCCAAATAATTCCAAAAACTCCATGTTAGACGTGGCCTGCTAGCGCTACGTAACAATTTATTACGAGGACAAAACACAAATATAAAAATAAAAAAAATAAAACAAACCTGACATCAATCAACAGAGGCAATTCAGAAAACAGTATTTGGTGTGAGTGAGTGTGAAGTGTAAGTGACTTGTTGTTAAAGCGGCAACAGAAATACACATACAGTGAAACGATTTCAACTGTCTACCTATTATTATTATTACTAGCTAACCCGCGCAACTTCGCCTGCGTCACAATTTTCATTACTGCTCCGCTCCTATTGGTCTTAGCGTGATGTCATATAGCCTATAGCCTTCCTCGATAAATGGGCTATCTAACACTGAAAGAATTTTTCAAATCGGACTTGTAGTTCCTGAGATTAGCGCGTTCAAGCAAACAAACAAACAAACAAACTCTTCAGCTTTATATATTAGTACAGATACTCAGCAATCATACAGCACCCTTCGATTCCAGTACAGTGACGCTTTCAGGGTGCTGAAGGGGTTGCTCCGATACTGCAGTGCATCGGGGATGTTTGCTGAAGCTCACGTTGCCTGCTTTTATACTGTGATGCGGAAGCGGTGCGCATCCCTGGTCAGAAGGGTGCGGGGCAGCGCCAACAGCATCCTGTCCATGATAGCAAGCAGGCTAGATTTTGCGTTTATGAACCACTGTTCCTGGGTATCAGCTGGGCCTGTCACCTTGCAGCAGTGATGTCGCAAACTATTTTGTTTTGTGTTTTACTAACATAGTTTTTAAGTACATTGTTACTAACACTATGGAGTCTTGTTACTTGAAATAAATTTAAATTATTATTATTTATTATTACAGTTCATGAGATATAGCCCGCTGACAGACAGACGGACGGACGAATGAATGGACAGACGGACGGACGGGCGGTCAGCGGTGGCTTAGTAATAGGGTTCTGTTGCTTACCGTTTGGGTACGGAACCCTAAAAATATATGCAATTGACAAACGCTGTGAAAATATCACGTGATCAATACTTTATATTTCGGCATTTCGATAATCGCATTCGCTGACAGAATAGCACCTTCAAGTCTCGGAAGTTCGATCAAATGAAATATAATTCTTTCTTGAGTTTCTGGCCCAGGAGTCCTGAGGCCAATCTTCAAATCCATAAGGATTTTAAGATGAGCCTTGTGACCAAAAAATCGACACATATCTGACGCTAAAATAAAGCTTATTAAGGTAGAATGCTAGTTCTCTGCCTACTTCCCCACAGAAAACGCATAAATTTCCTATAAAGTATTTAATGAAGATAACATCTAAGTAATAAATAATGCCCTCAGGATAGCACGCTAATAGCTCCACGAGAAAGCCAATATTTAATACATCCCCAGGTTTTATAATAATATATTCATTACATAAGCTACGTTATCGAAACCAACCCGCAGGCTATAATTAATAACATTCATAAAAAATACTACATAGGCATACTAAATGGGAACCTAAAAAAATATGCAAATACGAATATAACATTATCAAAGCAAAAAGGTTTTAGTTCGCACAAACTGCCACCCATAACATACACACATGCTGAAGAAATACAAAACAAAAACATGAATATATTAACAGTATACCCAGCATTGTTTTACGACTTTTGTTATACTGTTTCATTTGCGCTGTGAGTAAAGGTGGAGATCCAGAGAACCCACGGCTAAGCTACGCATGTGGCCTTAGCTTTGGTTTGCTTGAGAAAATTTTTGCGGGTACCTATTCTACTGCGGCTATCAACTAGGTATTCATTCTCTAGCTGTTGCATAACAGGCGAACAACTTCTGTAAATCATCTAACTCCAAAATCTGTTTTTATGTCACGAAAAATGTAATGTCACCACCAAGACGGAGATAAATTAACAGTAATTGCCCTGTATGTAGTCCCGTCAATCAATATAAGCAGGGCCAATTGAATGCAGTATCCCGGTTCCTCATACCTAATATAGTTGACAGACGTATGTATTTTAAAAAACTTAAATCTAATCTATAGGGTGGACTGTCTACTACTCTGGCCTCCATGCTGCAGCTATGCTACGCATGAAACGTAGCTTAGCTGGAAAACCAGACCGCGCAGACAAGAAGGCTGCTTAAGGCTTGTATTCATGCCAATGACCTTGTACATATGAACGTAGCTAACTACCTCTCTACGCGCCACTCCGCTACCCGCATTTTTAATTTTTTATAATAAAAACAACACATGTTTTTAAAAAGTAACAAATCTAAATTATTTTCGTTTGTATAGCAAAGCAGTAAATATATTTTTATACTATTTTGATAAAAAATGAAGGAGTAAAATAGTTTCATCTCAACGATTTGGAGGTGATTTGATGGTTTTTTTTCTTATTATGTGATACCTATAGATAAATACCGGCTAAACCAAATTACGTATCATTTTATTTAGATTACCAACTATTTTTTTCAGATGTAATTTCTCTGTTAGTGCCGACGAAAAGCTGCTTCATCTGCACGCTGATTCGAGAGAGCAGCCTTAAAAATTAGTTGAATATCTGCGCGGTCTGTTTTTTTTCCCGCTAAGTTACGATTCGTGCGTAGCTTGGCTGCAAAAAATAGTAGAATTGGCACTCTGATGGCAAACCTCTCTTCCAGTGGAAGACAAACCTTAATATTGTAACAAAAACAAAGTACTTATCTAACACTCGAATAATGTTGGCCATTTGTAAGGGTTTGTTCAGACGGCGACACATATGTCGCCTATGTATGAGTAATGGATCGTATCGGGAGTGACGCATCGGATATATGGCGAGTTGTGACGGTTATATATGTTGGGTTCGATGTTCATTGTAGTGAGGGAAAAACTTAGTTACATTTGGAGTTAGTTTTTTTATTGTTTATGAAAGAGTTATGAGGAACAATGAAGCTACTAGGATTGTGTTTTCTTCAGGAATATGCTTCAGATATTTGTCGTAATGACATGAACATAAAAAAATGAGCAGACATATTACCTACGCTAACAAATATAAATATTTTACGGCGAGTGCCTAAACATAAGAACATTTCCAGTCGTTTAAGTCTAGTATGTACGAGAGTTTGATGCACGATTCATCATTACTTTTGGCCTTTTTTAGGGTGCCGTACACGAAGGGTAATTCACGGAACCCTAATACTAAGCCTCCGCTGTCCGTCCCTCCGTTCGCCTGTCTGTCAGCGGGCTGTATCTCAAGAACCGTAATAACTAGACAGTTGAAATTTTCAAAGGTTGTGTATTTTTATTGCCGCCACAATAGCAAATAAAGAAAATTAAATTATTTACAGGGGGCTCACATACAAGAAACGTGTTTTTTGTTGGGTAATGGTACGGAACCCTTTGTGGGAGTCCGATTCGCACATGGCCGGTTTTTGTTTTGTTATTTAGAATGGCAAATCATCAAATGACTCTGACTGACTAAAACCCATCCGTGTGTCCCCAAATGCACTTTGATTTCCAGGGCCGCAGTACTTTCGAACAAATTCGCCAACTCTTTTGGCCTATCTTTTGATTGGCTAAGCTTGCACCGTAGAACCACACCAATGATAGAAACTTAGCAGAAAAAGCCATTCATCTATTATATAGGCTTACGGAATTGCCTTCCGTGTCATTTTATGATCCGTGAAGCTTTACCTCATATTACAATAGGCAAGCGCAACAACATAACAAACTTAGAATCGGACAAAATAATAAATTCGTTTCTTCCAAAAGCTACCCCATGTTTCGGTCATAACTAATGAAGTTAAAGAGATAAGCTGTACATTTAAACACGTTTTAAACACAAAACTGTCTTTATCCATTCAAAGATGAGCAAAGTTAAACTCCAAACACTGACTTAAGCTCCTATTAAGAACACGTACATAATATTATTTACCTCAATTATCTACCCTCGCGACATTTCAATTAGACTAACTTTACACAAACACCGATACAAAGTAAAAGTATCAAGATTCAAGCGACATGTCGGCGAACTTTTAATAATGCAGTAACTCGGCAACAATGTGACAACGCAAATGTGTCCCTGTCTGTACAAGACATTACCCTTGTTGTGGTGGTTCCACACGATGCATACTTTTGTATACACAGATTAAAAAAAAATCGCAAACATGTCGACCGAATGTTTGAGCAGAATTTTCATTGCTACAGACTTCGATTTTTCAACCATGTTATGTTTTTTGGCTCCGATGAATACGCAGACTTACATGCATACTCCGACTTTTCTACGACACCGACATTTGTCTGCATTGCTTTGTTGCACAGACAAATTAAGATTTTATACCGAAAAAAAAAAAAATGTTATTAAACCGTCAGATAGACTTATTGGATACGTATTTTTTTCTTTTTTCACATAAACAAAAAACGAGTACTACAGTACAATTTTTACTACGTCACCAGCCCCCGCTCTTGAACTATTTTAAAAATTCCTTATTGAATACAAAAAAATACGTGTCGAATATTTTTTGAAAATCAAACGGACGGACTAATACAATTATAATTTTGCTACCTCTTAAAATACCCTATTCTGTAAAGTTTAAGGAATTCTGTATGGTGTGGACTCACCTTCATTCCTAAGACTAATTTCGAGTGTGTGAACCGTTAAATTCGGTCTCGAAACTTTGCGACTCAATGGAAATTGCGGGGAAACTTTTGGCCAGTGATTCTGTTGAAGTTTTTTAATGATGCCGCCTTTGCTAATGTACTCATTAACGCCGTCTTTTTTCTTTGGTAACGAGTTCCAAGCAAAGTTTTAGACGGTTGCAGTGAAATGTTTATTCCATTACAGAGTTTTGTTCCCTTTGTTTGGAATTTTGTGTTATCTTGGGTTTACCAGTTTTAAATAGGAGTTGTTACCGCATATTAGGTGCGTAAAATAAAAGAACAATCAGGGCTGTTTCTCTAATTATTGCATTTGACAGGGTATGCACGTGTGTTAAGCTTCGCTTTGCAAGACAATGTGTGTGATTGTGTCCACTGCTATCCACGGACACGCTTCGCATTAATTGACGTCATTGGTACACGCGTGGCTTGCTTGAATATGGCGCTGACGTAGCTCAACGCTGCAGTGCATGCGATACACGCTATACACGAATTTAACCGACGACTATGTCAAAACGGTATCGGAACACAGGTGTGAGATACGCCTTGTGGAACGGAGCTGTGTGTGTGTGCTGCAGTGGAAACGTAGACTCACGTTGTCACACAAATGAATTCACGCAGCTAAAATGCGCGTGTGCCCGTGCACAGCGTGCACCGTGGTGGGATTGTGCCTTAAGTGGATTTCCTTATTTTTACCGTCGTTCGCAAAGGCACGTCAGCATTTCATAATAAAACAATCATTTAACCGTTGAATTCAGGTCAATACATGCCTGAACATGCGGTACAAAATGGACTAAAACCCATCCCATCCCGAAGTTTAAAGTATTTTTTTTTTAACTTACTTTTTCGCTTCCGTTTTAGATCATAGAAGTTCCAAATGTGTGTGTGTATCTTTAAACTGAATCGATATCGTGGATTTGTGAAGCAAATTGACTGTGAAAGGCAGATGAGACGGTCAGACAAACAAACACAAGATTGATCCTATGAGTTTCCCGGTATTTACATACGGAACCCTGAAAAGAGAGAATTTTTTGGGGGAATGTGCGACGGAATTGCATAATTTAATTCCGCCAAGCCCGTTTCATCATCGGACCACAAGACGAACGGCGATGCGCCACCGGTACATGGTGGAGATCCCACCCACACGCACAAAACGTTTTGGGAACACATACATAGTGCGTACAGCTAAGGAGTGGAATTCCCTGCCGGAGTCTGTGTTTCCTGATAGCTACAACCTGGGGGTCTTTAAGTCAAGAGTGAATAGGTTACTTCTAGGCAAGCGTGCTCCATCTTCGCCCACATCATCGCTTACCAACAGCTGAGATAGTGGTCAAACGGGGGCTTTTCATTGGTAAAAAAAACCAGCTAGACTAATGCTCAGCAGGATAACTCAGGCCGATAGCATCAGTAGCAATAAAAACTGCCTTAAAACAGAATAACTGCAGTAATAATCACCACACTAAGTCCAAAATGGGACGTCTTAGTGTTTATGTCTTTGGCGAAAACATGCCATTAAAAATGCAGTCTAGATATTTATCTGTTTGGCAGAGGCTTTCCTTGGCATCAGTATAATTGTGCTCGGCCATAGGTTACTTCTACGTGATTAAAATCTTGAAGATAGTGTTGCAATAAAATTGCTAGGTCGTTAGTAGGAAAGTATTTATGCAAGTATTGGTAGATATTAATAAGTACCTCATATAAACTTCTTGCGTTACTGAGTGACTGACAGACAACGCACAGTCGAAGAAAGCTGAAATTTGGTACGTAGGTTCCTTGGGGAGTGTAGGGGAGCACTAAGAGAGTATTTCCCCAAATTCTTAAGGTAACGGGAAAACACTGGATACGTGCATACGAAGTTGCGAGCAACAGCTTGTAATATCTAAAACTAGCTGACCCGCGTAACTTCGACTGCGTCACAATTTTCATTACTGCTCCGCGCCTTAGCGTGATGATATATAGCCTATAGCCTTCCTCGATAAATGGGCTATCTAACACTGAAAGATTTTTTCAAATCGGAGTAGTAGTTCCTGCGGTTATCGCGTTCAAGCAAACAAACAAACTCTTCAGCTTTATATATTAGTAAGTAATAAGTATTAGTATAGATTGTTTTTACAGATAACGTCGCAGGATCCGACGCGGGTCTTGATAAAAATACAGTCATCTGAATCAACCCCTGGACTTAGAACAAGTATTCGAACAGACTTTCAGAGTCTTTTCAGAGTCTTCATGAGTCCTGTGTTGTTTTAATTTTGGAATTTAGCTTTTGATAGTTTTCCTGACGGAAATTTCGTCACGGATCTTCCGCGTCGGAACGCCAATACATGTTACTGCATATAAATTACTAATAACGGGCACACTACGCGGAAGATCGGTCGCTCCGTCGCGGACCGCTCGCCCTCTGCGTTTGTTTCGGGTTTACCGCAACGGAAGTTCGGCGTCGGAATTTCCGTCAAGTGTGGCGTAGGCCAAATCTCTCAAACTTTAATTCATCTTCACAAAAATCTTCCTCTCCTAAACAAACCTACTTCCCTCCGACACGATCTAGATAGCCGCCGCACTCTGAATGAGATATGGAATCCATTACATAACGATATTATACGTTGGCGTCACGGCTCCAGGGAGACATAGCCAAGGTAATGTTTCAAGACGAAGAACTTGAGATTCAGGCGGGAATGTTTGTTTTGTTTTGTAGATTTTTGTGTAAGAAATAATCACAACATAACATCGCGCCTATTACTCCCTGAAGGTAAGGCAGAGATACACGTAATCTAGAGATATACTAATATATAAAGCTGAAGAGTTTGTTTGTTTGTTTGTTTGCTTGAACGCGCTAATCTCAGGAACTACTGGTCCGATTTGAAAAATTCTTTCACTGTTGGATAGCCCATTCATCGAGGAAGGCTATAGGCTATACGGGAATGGGAAATTCCTACGGGAACGGGAAAAAAACGGGATATGCGCGTACGAAGTCGCGGGCAAAAGCTAGTCCTAATATATTTTTTTTTCCGTTACTGACTGAATGACAGACAGACAACGCACATTTGAAACTACTGGTCGTAGAAAGCTAAAATTTGGCATGTAGATTCCCTACACTCTGTAAGGCCGCACTAAGAGAGGATTTCCCGAAATTCTTACGGGAACGGGATATACGCGACGCGTAGGAAGTCGCGGGCAAAAAGCTAAAGTTCTCATGTAATAGGGGGTAAGCTGGCTGCCACCCAGCTCTTAAAAATCCTGAGCGTCCGAGGAGTTTCATGCACGTTCTTGTCCACAGAGATCTACGCTTTGAAACGTAACTAACAGCATATTTTTGACTGACCGACGTTGACAATTCCAAGTGCCTGTAATATATACGAAGCATCAAAAGATGTCTAAAGTAAAATTTTATAAAACATCCTTTGCAGAGACAAAGTTTTTACTAATTTACGTAAACAAATTGAAATACTTATTTAAAGCACTCCCAAGAAAAAGAATCAAACTTTCTTGGCCATATACTTTTTTTAAATTTGTGTCTATATATAAACCATAATCACACATTAAAACTCGGGTCAAACACACAAATCCAAGAAAAAATGAAATAGCCCTCTTAACATAAGCCCCTCTTTCCAATGTTACCTTGGATGATCACTATCATCTCTGCCTAGTCTTTTCCCAACTATATAAGGGTCGGCTTCCTGTCAAACCGTATTCAGCTGAAAACCAATAATTCACGTAGAGCGGCTGCCTACAAGACCTGCACTTACCTATTAACTGGGTAACACGGTAGTTCTTGGCAAGACTGGAGTCAGATTTACTGGCTTCTGACAATTCGTGGCAACTGCCAAAGACTAACAAATGTCATCTGGGACCAACGGCTTAACGTGCTTTCAAAGACACGGAGGAAACTCGGTATGTTAAGATGGTCACCCATCCACAGACCAACCTTGACAAGCTTTGTTTAACCTTGAAGATTGACCCGTGCGGCTGTTCTTCTTTAGTTTTTCCTTTTTTATGTTTATCTTGGATGATAATAGTAAGAAAAAACTTACGACACACAGCTTTCAGATCAAATTAAGCCAATGAAGAACACGTACCTGTAAACAAAAAATACCAATATTTAATATCTAACATTAAAATGAGTAACTAGGAATAACTTCAAATATCTCGCTGAAATAATGTTGCAACTATCACGTTCGTTGTTTTAATTAAAATTCCTATGACAAAGTCACCCGAAAAATGTACGAAAATTATTTCTGACTAACATTTTAGTCCACCAACTAATAATATGTCAAACGAAGTTCAGACTACCCACATTTATGATGATTTCCCTAGACACTTACCTGTGTTCTGTCATGTAAGTAGTTCTCATATTATTTTACTGAATTTTATTTGCTAGTAAGGTCAAACTAAAGGTAGTTTTAGTTCAAAAACCTTTGACGTACTCTTTCGAACCGTTGCTTTTATCATGAGAATTATCTATACCAATATTATAAAGAGATTTCATCATCAATATATATAAAATTCTTCCGTTACTAAACTAACTGATTGATTAATAAAATTCTTCCGTTACTAAACTGCTGACTGATGATTACTAAACTGACAGAAAACGCACAACCGAAACTGCTGGTCGTAGAAAGCTGAAACTTGGCATGTAGGTTCCATGGGGAGTGTAGGGGAGCACTAACAGAGGATTTCCCGAAATTCCTACGGAAACGGGAAAATCCGGGATATGCACATTCGAAGTCGCGGGCAAGCGCTAGTCTACACTTCTACACTAATATTATAAAGAGGAAAGATTAGTTTGTTTTTTTGAAATGAATAGGCTCCGAAACTACTGGACCGATTTGAAAAATTCTTTCAACATTGGAATCTTACACTATCCCTGATGGACATAGGATATTTTCAAAAAAGTTAGGGATCCGTATGAAAATCTTCGACAGTGAAACCAAGGTGTTAAAAAATACCAAAAAAGATCCTTACATCGCGTACGCTGCGGAAACTATTGACAATAGAGCAAAGTAATGTACTACAGTTTTATAGAGGACATCAATATCTACAAAAAAGTCCGCGAGGGTATATAATTATGTAACTATTATGGTTAAGTCACAATGACCGCTTTTTGTTCAAATTATTCAATCAAAACCCGGGTGAAATGGAATAGTAGTGATTTTAGTATCATGATGTTAATCCTGATCTATTTAAATTGTTTAATAATTAAGGTTGGTTATGTAGATGTAAATCACACTTGAAATTATTCAAATTGGACCTTTCGTTTAAAAGTTACGACGGGTATAAATATACTCTAAGTAAGAAAAATGTTCGGTTTGAGCGAACTGCCCTACGTTTAGTCTATTAATAAGTCATTTACACACTCCCCGAGGGTTGAGGGGAGATGAAGTTCGTGGAGAACCAACTAAACCCGCGCGAACGAACTCGCGGGCGAAGTGCTAGTATTTTATATGAATCTACTGCCTATCTGAATTCCTCAACCCAGTAATTGGGTGCATCGATACTACTTAAGCACACTGGTGTCTGATTTCTTGACTTCAGAGAACCCGTAATGACTATCTAAGGTCCACGGTCGATAAGGATCGATCATTTTCGAGCGGACACGGCAAGCTTTGCTTGACTTTGAAGATCAACACGTGAATATTTCAGTGTTCCTTGGTACCCCAAGATCTGTGGGAACGCTGCGGTGAGACTCCTTTCGAACAGCAGATAAAAAGCCGCAAGTGGAACTGGATCGGCCACACGTTCCGAAGGGATCCTGAACACATACCGAGGCAAGCCCTAGACTGGAATCCCCAAGGAAAGCGTAAACGTGGTCGCCCCAAGCAGACCTGGCGCCGGACGATCATTGCAGAAGCGAAGCAATTAGGAAAGACCTGGAGGGAAATGAAGCGCGAAGCTCAAGACCGTTCGGGATGGCGGCTCTGCCCCATCTAGGGGACACAGGAACTTAAGTCAAGTAAGTCAAGCCTTGGTACCCTGGCTAATGAACCTTGAACTCGAAAATAAACTCTGAGAACCTTCGCACAAACACAAACACGCAGCTTCCCACTCTCAAATTTCCAATTTCAAACGATAAAACTTCTAACTTAAATAAATCAAGTCCAAAAATAGGTTCCCCAGTACTCTCCCTCCCAAAGTACGCCTAAATCGAACATAAACCACATTTAACGAGATACGAATCGCTCAGCATTTGGCAACATTTGTTATCGTGATAACGCATAAGCGTGACGTCATCCATCATCGTATAAACGTCATTAATATTAGAATTTGTTCGAACGATCGCTCCAAAGTACTGGGAAGTTGGGTCGTTATGTTATTATCGAATGGCACGGTTTTGGGTGTTGATTTATTCATTTATTGGTTGAGTAATTTTCAGTTATTTTCTGGTAAAAATACCATATTTTTCTGATTTTTTGGTGGTTTAAAAACCGCAGAATTCTTATTCATTAAGGACCTAGACACATAACATTACATTTTTTGATGGCATAAAGTTTTAACTTAGTGCACCACTTCAATTTTAGGAGGCCAGGCTTGCTTTTGCTACTAAGTTAACATGAAACTAAAATAGATACTCTAGCAGAGGTATCTTATACAGTCATGGCATATGGTTAGAAGTAAGAAATATTTGATAATATAGAAAGATAATTTAAAACAAGACTTAACATACACATCTAGAAGAACTGCCAATAAACTATAATCAACAGTGTGTTCACTACTGAAATCTAACTCGCAATATTCGAATAGGGAGTGATGTAAGTACTCGTACCTATAATACGCCTGCTTTTCGTCACTTATATTTAAGTCTCCTATAACAGGTGGCCAACCTATTGCCATCAACTCGATTCAGATCAAGTTTCATTTGGAGAAGGAATTCCTCTTTTAAACGTTGATTGATAAATTCCAGATGGAATACCCAATACATTTTGCACAGGACTCGATACCAGAACCTCATAGTCAGCAGTAGTACTTCCGACAACTAAAACTAACGATACAGTCATTAAACCTAGACTGGGAAAGGAAAGCAATTTTTTTTTTTTTAACGTTGGGAGATTCTCATGGAAGTCCTCCGCCCTAAGGCGGGCGGAGGGTCTGTCAGACTCTTACTTACTAAAACCACCCCGGTGTTCCATCTCTCACCTACGCCGGGGATCGCGGGAACTTGCGACTTCCGTAATACCAGCTGGTGCCGGCCCGCCTCTGCGGGCCACCTCGGGTCAGCGGGGGGAGTGAGGTGTTTGACTACCTCGGGTCCGGATGAATGAGGGGCGACGGACATCCTCAAGTCCACCGCCCCTGGACCCAGTTAGGGGGGCCGGAAGAGGGCAACGTATGCCCTCCTCCGACGCCCGGTGCGCCTGCTGCGGGCCGGGAGAGAGGTCGAGATCTCCCTCTCCCTTTCCGCAGCCTCCTTCTGCGCGACAACTGTTTCGCAGAAGGAGACCACCGCGTCCCAAGACTCCTCCCCGTCGACCGTAGCACGGACTACGGCCGGCAGCGAGAGTTCACTGCCTACCACAGAGATGAGGGCACGACGCGGCTCCTCCCAAGCGGCACACTCTGCCTTCACGCACTCAGCCCTTCGATTTACTAGACCAAACACCGCAGTCCAAAAACGGACTCCATAAAAATGCAAATAAAACTATTCCCGAGTTTTCCATTCATCTTTTTTATAACCCTTTAAAAGCCCTGCTTCACTTTATAGCCCTCTGGAAACAACCCTTAAAAGATTTATATTAACTTTTAAAATATTCATTCAATTTGGCGGTACATCTAATTTTCTTTGGGGAAAAAACTTAATCTTCTGTCAGTTAGGTGTTAGGGAAATTGTACTAAAAGGTTTTTTGAAGTCAATGAATAGATTGAGGAAATTAGTATATTTTATGAAAGTGTAAAAAAAATTAAGTACTTGTGTATACCAGGTGCGAGACTTATAAAATAAAAGGAGAGTAGAATTACTTGTTGCTGGATCTTTTCAAAGCAAAAGGAGCAATGAAAGATTATTTTAAAATACGTCGGAATACATTAAGTACTGGGCAAATAACAAGAAACAGTCATCGTAGATCCAAGGTGGACCGAAGACCTGATGAGGGTCGCAGGTAGCCGATGGATGCGAGACGTACAGGACCGATTGTTGTGGAGACAAAACAGCATGTTGCCGATGTCCAGCAGTGGACGTCTTTCCGCTGAAATGATGGCGAATTTATCCCTTGGCATAGTAAAAAAACACTTTCCACACGAGCAGTCACGCGCAAAAGATATTTATGTAATAAATATGTAAGTGGATATTGCAGCGCAGCTTGGCAATATTTTTAGAGTATTAACAAGAAACAATGGAGCGTTGTTCATCTTATAAGGCGACCGAAGGGATTTCTCACTAGCAACAGCAGTAATCTTCTTATCAGCTAGAAGATACTGCGATCACCAGTCTGACTGATGATCCATGTTCCCAGTAAAACATTACAGTTTATTTCTACCTAGCCCGTTCCATAATCGGACTACAAGACGTTAAGCAATGTGACAAAGCTACCAACCAATATGTACAAAACGCTTTGGAATATCTTCATTGTGCGCACTGCTAAGGAGTGGAATTTCCTGTCGGAGTCTGTGTTTCCTGATTACAACCAAGGGGTCAAGAGCAAATTAGGTTACTTCTAGACAAGAGTGCTCCATCGTCAACCACATCATAGCTAAATCTGGTGAAATTGTGGTTAAACGAGAGCCTATCCATTATTACAAAAATATTGATGGGCACGCGCTTACAACTGACCCGAAGAATTAAACTTAAAATTTTCGGGTCTAATGTCAAATCCGTGCTGCTCTACGGATATGAAACGTGGAAGGTGACAAAGCAAATCTCACGCCAAATCCAGGTCTTTGTCAACCGCTGTCTTCGTCGCATACTCGGAATTTACTGGCCTGAGACCATCTCTAACGTAGAGCTGTTAGAAAAATGCCACGAGAGCCCGACGACCGCCAGATCAAGAGCCGTAAGTGGAGGTGGATTGGTCACACGCTCCGGAGGGATCCCGAACACATTCCCAAACAGGCTATGGACTGGAAGGATTCCAGTCCATAGCAGTTCCAAGGGAAAAGGAAACGTGGCCGTCCCCGTCAAACCTGGCGACGAACCGTGTTGGCAGAAGCGACGAGCATCGGAATGACTTAGAGCGAGGTGAAGCATGAAGCTCAAGACCGTTCGCGATGGAAGTCTACTGTGGACGCCCTCTGCCCCAGCTAGGGGACATAGGATCTTAAGAAGAGAGAAGGCGCGCTTACATATCAATGATGGAGCCCACCTGCCTAAAAGAAACCAATTCACTCTGGGTGTGCAGGCTCCCAAGGTAGCGATTAGATGGCTGGCTATTTACCCGACTACGCCAGAAAGACGGTTATGATTTTTTGTATGTATGTATATTTCTTTGGCACGCTCTGCAGCCTAAACGGTTTGATGGATTTTAGCTTGAGAGGTGTCGTTAGATTCGTATTGGTTGTGAGTGTCACTGAGTAGGTATATAAAAAAAAAAATTGCCGATTTCTGGCCATCATTAACAGTCTTCAATTTTTTTCTTCAAAACCTATCGAGTGGGGTGTCAATATAAAGGACTCGAGGAGACGATGCCAAAAATTTTACTCATTAAAAAGTAGGAAATAAAATAATTGACTTTGTCAAAATACCCGACCGCTATAAATTCGCTTTTCAAGCAGTCTGATGCAGTTGGTGGTATCAGATCTATGATTGAACTACATCAAATTTTAAGTCATTTTTAGTGGTTGGTTTATTTGGCAAAGTCATTTTCTTACCCGACTGCGCAAGGAGGGTTATGTGTGATGTAGTTATTGTAACCTAATATTGCAAAAAATGCGGTTACTTCAGCATTTCTCAGTAAGAAACAGTAGTCAGAAAAGAAAAAGACGTGGGTAGATTACGTTGGTGACAGAAGACCGTTTTGCAGAAACAAAACTATAAGTTCTGCACTACTTCTAAGAAAAAAAACGAACACTAAAGAACACCAGGTCTTCTTCACTCCTACAACCTTACAAAGTGAAAACTTAATTAAGAAATAATAAAGAAAGAAAGAAACTGTCTAGTGAATGCACTTTCACACCTAGGGTAGCAACTGAAACAATAAAAAGATACTTCAATAGATTCTTTTTATTTTCACCTCATTCAAGCTTGCCCGGTTTAAAACATAAAAGAAACGGTCCATAAGTAAGAACATGAGAAAGGAAAGTACAGAAGGCGAGTTTAAGGTTCCACGTCCGACAAATCACAGTCCGATTTTTTGTAGGTGAAATGTGGAACGTACTGGATGCAGTAGTGTAACGAACATGTCCTATAAAAAATCGGTAGTCTACCTAGCAAGGAAAAGTTGGCCCGATTATCGGTCCTACAAAAAGTCTGACTTGGGCGGGCAGCGTTATAGTACGTTAATTTAGTTACGTTATTAGCCTTCCACAAGGTGGATCGATGAACTGGTGAGGGTCACGGGTAGCAGATGGATGCGAGACGCACAGGACCGGTTGTCACGGCGACACGTGCGGGAAGGCCTATGTCCAGCAGTGGACGTCTTTCGGCTGATATGATGACGATGATGATTACCCGACAGTGAAATGTTTATGCGAGATCTCTCTTTTTGACGCAAAAGTTAAATTGTAAATTTCTCTATAACATCTTTAGTAAGCCAAAGTATTCCCAACCTCTGAATCTCGTAGCCATAATAAACAGTCAAAACACAAAGTATTTATTTCAATTAAACCATTTACCGTATGGTGTCGGCCGGTGCCTTATGGTGCCGTAAAAGAATAATACCATCCCATCACTTCTCGTGGGTGTCGTAAGAGGCGGCTAAGGGACTCAACAGACGCAACACCATACACTGCGATCGCCAACCCGCCTGCCAAGCGTGGCGATTATGGCAAACACCCCCTTCGGGGAGGCCTATTTCCAGCAGTGGACGTGTTTCGGCTGATATGATGGTAATTTACAGGCAAATTGACCTTTGAATTATGGTCAAGGTCGTCAGTCAAAGAGATGCTATTTGCAGTGGTGACTAGCAGAGAAGCGGCGAGTCAATGAAGCTCGACGATACCGGGAAAAACGATACCTACATTTGTCTTTTATTATGGGAAATCATCAAACACCTGCAATTGTCTTTGATCTCGAACAACAGCAGAGGAAAAAGGGATGGTGATATTCATCCCGAATAGCTCCATCTCATCCACTGTGGAATTATGATGGCTTGTTCCTCAGCTTAGTGTTTCTTTCCAAGTGGATTTTCTGTCCTCATTTTATTCGTAAGATCTTCACAATGTGTAAGTAGGTCACGCTAGCGAGAAGTGGAGGATTCTTGTGTCAATCGTGGAGAATTGACACCTGATGTTGTGTCGCTGATTCGAGTTCATGATACATCGACAGCTGCGTTTTTTTTTACGTTCTTGCTTCATTGATTAGGTACCTCACTTGCGTATAAACTTAGGGCTCCCGTAGACAAGCGCGATGCGACAATGTTTTTTTCAAAAAAAAAAATGATTTAAACCTATTTCTATGATAACGCGTTTTCGCACTGCCGCATCACATCTGTCTACGTCAGTTACTTCTTTTTCTAAAAGCTCCCCTTTAGAAAAAGAGGTAACTAACGTAGACACATACTTTTGTTTAAATCTATTTCAACCATAGTAACATGTCACCATCTGCCTAGTCTCTTTCCAAGCTATATTGAGGTCGGCTTCCAGTCAAGCCGGATTTAGCTGAATACCAGTATTTTACATGGAGCGGCTGCCTACCAGACCTCCACAGCACATTAACACACATTAACAGGGTAACACGGTACTTCTTGGCAAGACTGGAGTCAGATTTACTGGCTTCTGACAATCCATAACGACTGCCAAAGTTCTACAAATGACAGCCGGGAACAACGCGTTAACGTGCTGTCAAAGAGACGGAGGAAACTCGGTATGTTAAGATGGTCACCCATCCACAGACCAACCTTGGCAAACGTAGCTTGACCTTGAAGATCGGCCCGTGCGGCTGTTATTATCGAGTTTTACCTATTCGCTCGATCTTTTTGTCAACAACAGACAAGTGCGACACGACAATATGACTACCCGCTTTCCTAGAAATTATTCTATGGGTGAAATATGTCGAAAATCGTTTGTCGCATCATACCTGGCTGCGGGGAGCCTTGAAATATACCTATAACAAGATATTGATCTCATGAACATCAAAAAACGGTTTCAACAAAAATATCTATTGTATGAAAATTAGACCTCAAAGGCTTGTAATGGAAAATCGTATTTTATTCAAACACCCAAAGAAATTTGAAATAGAAAATCTTCACTAAGGCACAGGACTGGCTTCATTCACCCTTTGTTATATCCTGTCCTTATAATTCAATGAATTCACACACAATAAGCAACAATTGATCTTCCTGCTCACACCTTTAAGTAAAAGATTGAATATACAAAAGCTTGTTAACAATGATCAATCGTTATCTGTGTCAACGGTCAATTTCTCCTCTTACTTCCATTCTGAACCTTAAAACTGAGTTGGCAGAGTTGATTTTCCTTTATCCGTATCAACTGCTAATTTCTTATCCTTTTACTTCCATTATAAACCTTAAAACGATGACGTAAGAGATGATTTCCCTTTGTAGAAATGTGACAAGATATTTAGAAAGAAAAGTAAATAATGTGTATGTAGGTATTCAATTTATAATATGAAGTACATTTCGGAGTTGTTACCGAAGATAAGGTTTTGTGTAGGTTTCTGTGATGTTCTGTGATTGGAGTTCTTTCTAATGTTCGCACTTTGCGTGGGTAGTTCAAAATACTGTTTAAGTACAAGGATTTAGGAATAGCCGTTGACCTACATATATGAAGTAAGGACAGAGCGAACCTCACCACTTTTTGACGCCACAATTTGGCCCGTCCGAAGCAAACTCGCCAAGTGTTCGGTAATCTTCGGGTTCGGTCGTATTCTTCTTCTTATCGTGTGGGCAGTAAGGTCTAACGACCCCACACACCCTAGTGTCAGAGTTTCTAAACCGACTCAAGGGCTTCTGACATGGTTTATTTGACAACCGCCATTTGGCTGCCGGTACCACCGGCTCATACGTGCCTTCCGAAGCACGGAATCATCTTTTTATCAGACAATCAGGTGATTCAAGACTGCAATAGCCAAACTGGAAACAACTTAACAAAGTATGCTTTCCGTGGGAATCGAACCACGACCACCGGGTCACAGGGCAAACGCCTAAACCACTCGACCACGGAGGCAGTTAAAAATGCCTTGTTCCTTGTATAGTGAACGCGTATCAGAAAACGTTCAGACTGCACTATATTAACTAGAGGTATTTTCGGTAGTCATTCCACTCACATGGTTTCATTCTGTCACTCACTCAACGGTTTAAAAAAAAATTAAACTTTTTTCACACATTCGCACCAAAGTTCGCCGTCCGTAACAGGCAGCGTTGTGGGGACATCACGACATGAGCGTCGTCGTTTCCGTCACGGCATATGAGTTGCTTTTACTGCCAAGGCGCACTAATAGATGTTTTACATCAAAAACTCAGTATGAATCTACTATTTGATCAAAATGTTACCCTCCGATTTACGTTCTTGGAATATTTTCCAACTATCAGGCGGGCAAAGCCGCTAGTAGAAGCTAGTACCTAGACACCACATGACTAAAAGGACTAAATAAAGAACAAAAAATATTTTTTCTTAAGAAATTTTGATAAAAACTTCGGAAAATATCAGCTAAAAACTAAAAGCATAAGCAAAATTAATGTCAATTTTTTACATAGATATTGTCTCAAAAGAAGATAACAGAGTGTAAGTGGATACCCAAACAAAGTTCACCAAAAATAAACTCCAAAAGGTAAGTAGTTACACTCTCTTGATTATCCCCAAGGAAAATACCTTTTATATGTTATATCTAAGTAATAGACCTTGTAGTAAAAAAAAAACCTTTTTCACCTAATTTTATTTGATCCAGAAAAAAAATGTGGTTCAGATACCTATTTGAAACAAAATTATTATTAAATTATCTTTGAAGTAGCTACAACAAGATCCTGAAGTAAATAGAAAATTAGGAATTTTGTTTTCTCGAAAATTTCTTAAGTTTTTCTTTCTTTTTTTACATAAAATCATCTCGTTGGTTTGTTAGTTGCAAGCGCTACTGTTAAGAATGAGGGACTAAATTCGAGAGGGTTCTTGAATTTCCAGAGTTTTTAGCACTTGCGACGCAGAGGTATCCGAGTGTGGGATCTACTTCTATATCTATACTTCTATACTTATCTACATCTACACTAATATTATAAAGAGGAAATATTTGTTTGTTTGTTTGTTTGAATTGAATAGGCTCCGAAACTCCTGGATCGATTTGAAAAATTCTTTTAGCATTGGATAGCTGCATTATCAGGCAGTAACATAGGCTATATATTATTCCCGTATTCCCACGGAACGGGCACTACGCGGGTGAAACCGCGTGACGTCCACTAGTAATATATAAAGCTAAAGAGTTTGTTTGTTTGTTTGCTTGAACGCGCTAATCTCAGGAACCATTGGTCCGATTTGAAAAATTCTTTCAGTGTTAGATAGTCCATTTATCGAGAAAGGCTATATGTCATCACGCTAAGACCAAAAGGAGTGGAGCAGTAATGAAAATTGTGACACAGACGAAGTTGCGCGGGTCAGCTAGTACTATCTATAAAGCTGAAGAGTTTGTTTGTTTGCTTGAACGCACTAATCTCAGTAACTCCTGGTCCGATTTGAAAAAATATTTCAGTGTTAGATAGCCCATTTATCGAGAAAGGCTACAGGCCATGTATCATCCGCTAAGATCAATAGGAGCGGAGCAGACGAAGTTGCGCGGGTCAACTAGTAAACTAATATTATTAATGGAAAAGTTTGGATGTTTGGATAAATGTTTGTTACTCAATCACGTTAAAACGGCTGAACGGACCTTGATGAAAGTTGGCACAGAGGTAGATTATGGTCTGGAATAACACATAGGATACCTTTTTATCTCGGGAGTATGTTCCCTTGGGAAGATTTTTGACACGGGCGGAGCCTCGAGCGGCAGCTTGTTGTACATAAAGTTTAAATAAATTAAAATATCTATACCAAACGTCTAGGCAAAATTTCAGGTCAATTAGTTTGAGATATGTAATTATCTTAAAACATGTTAAATAATATTTAAATAATAATAATATTTTATTCTCTCAATATGACCAATTTATCAAAGCATAATATTTTATTTTTATTTTTAGGAACAAATTACCGTTTTAACACTCATTCCTCTATTACACTAGTTAACAGTAAAACTATTGCCGGAAAAATTATAGCTGTTGCTGACTCCACATGGTATTATGCAAAGTTCAAATATACCTACAGGTAGATTTCTTTTTTATCGGCTCTGGTTTTTGAGTTTCAGATTTTCTGGCTCTCGCCAAAATACAGAGGTATATCTACCGAACTGCGATATAGCTTTTACATAATTATGTTCTCCACAAATATTATAATTTCCCGATATTCCTACGGGAACGGGAAAAAACGGGAAATGCCCGTACGATGTCGCAGTCAAAAGCTAGTAAATTACAAAATTGAAAAAAGAAAAGAATTGGAGCTGCACATTTTTTTTTTAGGGTAGATTTAAGTAGCAAGACCGCGGCAACAGACAAAAAGATAAATTTTGTAAACTAGTGTTATTTATCGAATTATTTCTTGAAAACTTACAGTCCCTACTCAAAGGCAAACTTTATTATGAAACAAAAATAAATTGCATCATACAAAATAAATCTTCATTTCAGCATTCCGTGCAATAACGACTAATTACGAAAATGTCAAAGAGTGCCGGCGCCGATTTCATGTAAATTGGACGACCAGGCCAAATGAGCCATCACATGCTGACTTCCGAACTCGCTTGTATGAAATATTACCCTTAACTGATTTAATTTCAACTGTAAATTGAGGCATTTTAAGGGGTTAACAGTAATTTATAGGCACGTGACGATTTTATGATATCTACCAGGGCGGGACATCGGCATTGTTACCGGTCGCCTATTGACGGATCAGTTTAGCTACTCGTAACAATAGTTTCGTGTCTCGACAGTAAAATCCGAGGTGAGTATCAAATTCGTATTAATATAAGACCTTATATTGTGTGTGATATCTCACTCATCAACCTGAGTGACAAAGCTCACTAAGCTTTGTCACTAAGGTGAAGCTCGACATAGAAATAGTTATTTACAGAATAGCACTGCTGATCATTGATTTTGATCGTGGATCGCGTTCGAGATTGACTGTGTACGGGCGGCCTTACCGAAGTCGAAACTTCCCGCCCAGGTTCAGTCCAAAGGTGCTTTTATACCCATGCTTTATAATACTCGTATTGATTAATTAACCAAGTGAAAGCCACAGGAATTCTCTGGATGCAAGACGCTAAGGACCGGTCGATGTGGCGACTCTTGGGGGAGGCTCTATCCAGCGGTGGACATCTATCGACTGAAATGATGATGGTGCTTCTCAATGCTTGTTGACAATTTATATAATCTTAAACACTTATAACCAAAATACTAGTTACTAAGTTTCTTGACAGATTTTCGACATCGCAAAAAGAACGAATAATTTAAAATCTCGACGCGCGATATTTTACGACTGATTAGCAATCGATAAATTCTAATATTAAACAAATATCATTAAATACATATTTGAATTTCTAATCTACCACTCAAAGTTTAGACTTTTTTATTTTGTTGTTTAAAAGTATTTTTGTTTCTTTATTTCGATTTAAGTAACTGTACTTTTGTGAGTTAAGTTTTATTTTTTACTATTGATGGATTTGCTCTTGACTCTAGTCTAGATCAGGAGTGACAGAGGCAAAGTCGACGATGGAGCGAGCTTACCCAGAAGGAGCCTGTTCACTCGAACTTTGAAGAGATTAGAGTTGAATGCGTTCGAAAACACAGACGCAGGCAGAGAGTTCCACTCCTTTGCTGTGCGCATTATAAAAGACGTTTGGAAACGCTTAGTGCGAATTGGTGGAATAGCAACAAGGTAGGGACGGTAACTTGTACGTCTAGATGTCCGATGGTAGAAGAGGACCGGTGGAATGAGGTCGTTAAGTTCTTGGGCACACCCTCCGAAGTACAACCTGTAGAAGGCCATCAAGCAGGCAACCTTGTGGCGATGACCTAAGCTGTGTAGCTTGGCATCCACCAGTTTTCGTCGCCAATGAGCCTCTGCTACCTATTCGTTCTACAGAGTCAAACGCGGCCAGTTGATATTCAGCTGAGCCATCCCAAAGGTGGCTGCAATACTCCATGCAGGATCGGACTTGTACTTTGTAAAGGGTTAAGAGCTGTCCAGGCGTGAAGTATCGATTCACTCTATTTAGGATGCCCAGGTTTTTGGGCTTTGTACTCAATGTCTTCTTTTGTTGCATCAAATCAGCGATTTGCTAAAAGTAGATACTTTTAGCAAATCGCTGATTTGCTATCTACTTTTGCCCCTAAAAACAATTCCCTTCTGAAGTCTTTATGCTCTAAATAATTGTCGTCCTAACTTTGGACCTTTGTATTCGACATAATTTATTATTGAAATGGACTTCAAAAGACGTCGAGAATACTAAAGTATCGTTGCCTCCTTGAATATCTAGCAGGCTGGTTTGAATTTTTCAGTGCGCGTTTTCGAGTTTTTCGCGAAGTTGCTAATGAATTTTTGTGTATGTATGAAGTTAGGGGTGGTTTTCAATTGTTTCTTGTTACTTTAGCTATTTAGTTACCGATATCGTGTTCTCTATTTATTAAGTTGAGGTCAGAAGGCCAATTCTACTATTTTTAGGGATCCGAACTTCCGTGAGAAACGGAACACTCATATATAATCACTCGGGGTGTCTGTCTGTCTGTCCGTATGTCACAGTTACTTTTCTCCTGATCTACTGGACCGATTCTGTTGAAATTTAAGATACATATTGGTTTCTGTGACCAAACCACAAACGCGTTACGTAAATAAATAAATTTTGAGTGTCACTTTTGGAGGTCAAACTAGAAAAATTAAAAAAAATGTTTTTCAAACTATATTGTGTGATATATCAAATGAAAGGGCTTACTGTAAGAGTGTTAATTATATTTTTTCATAACTTTAAAATAAACAGTTTTGAAGTAATTCAAGAAATTAGACGAGAAATTACACCCCTTATCTCCGAAACTACTAACAAAAAAACAATTATAATTATAATCAATATATATAAAATTATTTTGTTTCTGGTAACTGACTGAGTGACTGGCACAGCCGAATCTGCTGGTCGAAGAAAGCTGAAATTTAGCATGTAGGTTCCTTAGGGAGTGTAGGGGAGCACTAAGAGAGGATAAACAGGAAAAACAGGATATGCGCATTTGAAGTCGCGGGCAAAAGCTAGCTTAGCCGTATAAACACGTTAGGTACAAACACAAACAGCCAAACACTAATGAGGGACATGTTCGACAGTATCGAGAAAAATAACAAGGCTTTGATAACATACACGAAATACAGGAACTACTTACAAGGTTACACCGCTTGAAGGATTTTTGGATAGATAAATAAAAAACTGGCCAAGTGCGAGTCGGACTCCCGTGCAAAGGGTTCCGAACGAATTAAAATTTTTTAACATGTTATTTTAACACTACAGACTTCTAATAGGTTTTCTTGTAATCTTTAGGTAAAGATCTATTATCTCCATTTTTTTTCAAAATTTTAGGCTCAGTAGTTTCGGAGATAAGGGGGGGAATGGTCATTTTTCGTCTAATTTCTTGAATAACTTCTAAAACATTTATTTTAAAATTATGAAAAAAATATAATTAAGACTCACATTTAAGCCTTTTATTTGATATGTCACATGATATTGTTCAAAAAACTTTTTTTTTTAATTTTCTTATTTGACCCCCAAAAGTGACACCCATACTAAAAATTTAATAATTTACGTAACGCGTCCGTGTTTGGGTCATATAAGTCCATATGTGTACCAAATTTCAACAGAATCGGTTCAGTGGATCCGGAGAAAACTGGCTGTGACAGACGGACAGACAGACAGACACCCGAGTGATCCTATAAGGGTTCCTTTTTTTTTCGGAACCCTAAAAATGGATGTACATGTTATACGGACGGCATTTAAAATAAATATGAATAGAATCTAATATTATTCGACCGAATTCGATCGGATGGCGATCGGTTAGTATGTCGAGACTTCCGCCCAGGGGTAAAATTAATTGTTTATTTGTTTTTGTACTTTCTATATTTGTAAAAAACTATCTTCGGGAGTACTGAAACGATAAGACTTTTGTTTCTTATGCAAATCTGCATATATCCCGTACGCGTTAACTTGACACCTGGCTCGACACATGACTTTTTGAGGTTTTATTGAAGTAAAAAACTTTTTACAAAAAAATATAACTGACTTCCAAACAAAACACTACAAAGAATAAAATAACCTTAATTTCGGAAGTCGGTGTTAAAAAACAAAGAAAACCAAAAACACCGACTTCAGAAACTAAGGTTATTTTATTCTTTGTAGTGTTTTGTTTGGAAGTCGGTTATATTTTTTTGTAAAAAGTTTTTTATTTTTCATTTTTAAGTGGTGATACTTGGACGATGTCTTCGTCAACGCAGAAATTGAAATAAGCAAAAATGGCCATAAAATAAAAACTACTGAACCAAACTGAATCTAATTTTTATGGGACCAAATGGCAAGTATACTACATCGAACTAAAAACGACACTCAAGAATCACAGAGATCGGATCAGAAACCTCGGAGTAATCGGTGTACATACATAAAAAAAATACCCACCGAATTGAGAACCTCCTCCTCTTTTGGAAGTCGGTTAAAAATTGAACAATGCGATTACGTTAAAAACAATATAAACGCGTTAGCATCACTGTTAAGTACTATTGCGTTTATATTATTATCATCGAAATCGAATTGTTCAGATTAAATTAAAACATCAAAACGTAATTCGAGGCAGGCGCAAAGTTAACGCGTACGGGTAGTTACACAACACTATCTTTTAACGCTTACGGGTAGTATATACATAACACTATCTTTAAGTGTAAAAACTTAGGTTTTTATCCTCGATCAAACCTCGGTTCCTGTAGAATTGTCCACAAGACCACAAGCAAAGCTAGTCTTTTATAAAAATAAAAACTAAAGAATCTTGAGGCTTCTACGCCGCTACTACATAGCAATTAATATATTCGCTATCAGTAGTATTACTTATTGAGAAATTTTCTTCGAGGCAGGGGGGCTACTCTCTAAGCCCGAAGTCCATAGTTTCGGGTTTAGTTGTGGGCGTCTTCTACTCCGTATCACCTAACCATTAAGTATAAATGAAAAAAAACTGGCCAAGTGCGAGTCGGACTCGCGTGCAAAGGGTTCCGAACCAATTTTATTTTTTTAACATGTTATTTTAACACTATAGACTTCTTATAGGTTTTCCAGTAATCTATAGGTAAAGATCTATTATCTCCATTTTTTTCAAAATTTTAGGCTCAGTAGTTTTGGGGATTGGGGTTGATTGGTCATTTTTCGTCTAATTTCTATAATAACTTCAAAACCATTTATTTTAAAATTATGAAAAAAATATAATTGAGACCCTCACAGTAAGCCCTTTCATTTGATATGTCACACGATATTGTTCAAAATTCTTTTTTTTAAATTTTCTAGTTTGACCCCCAAAAGTGATCCCCATACTAAAAATTTAATAATTTACATAACGCGTCCGTATTTGGGTCACAGAAGTCTATATGTGTACCAAATTTCAACAGAATCGGTCCAGTGGATCCGGAGAGAACTGGCTGTGACAGACGGACAGACAGACAGACGGACAGACAGACAGACGGACAGACAGACAGACACCCGAGTGATCCTATAAGTTTTCCGTTTTTTGTACGGAACCCTAAAAACGATATGAGATTTGATTTAGATTTCGCGGGTCTAGAATATTAATACCGATCGGTCATAATATTGGTGTGAGGGTATATCATGTTGAAGAACTTAGAAAATCTTGTTGTAAAAATGTAGCTAGGAAACGTGTAATTTTTATGGTTTCTCGGTAAGGTATAAAATAATTCATCATAATCACCTTACACATTTTAAAAGTGACAAAAGATTTGACTGAAAGTCGACAATGTTTAATTAAAGAATAGCCTTGTAGCGCTGATTTTTGAAGACCAGTTTGCCACGAGATTGAAGCCGCGAGCGAAAGTTAGTCTTTTATAAAAATAATAAGGATCTTCAACCGATAGAATTAAAATATTCAAGAAAAATACAAAAAAGTACACAAAGATATAACAACAGGGTTTTAAAAGTTTACTGACCCCCCATAATGACCTTCAAACCCCAAACTGAACACGACATTCTCAATTTGTCTAAACCTCCACTAAATTCAGTCCTCTATTTCATTCAAAGAAAATATCTTTCTCTCAACCATTACACACACGAAAACCTTTCCTTCTTTATTTCTTTCTTTCTTTGAAGTCGATATATTCAGACGTTTGGGTGGAAATAAGTCAAACTACATTACGGCCGGTGGATAGCGACAAATGACGTCATCAGTCACGATGCCTCCGATAGACCTGAAGATTTTGTCTTTGAAAACGTCAGCCCTTTTATTTGAGTTTTTAGGTAGTGAAGAAAAAGCTAGGAAAAGTTAGGAATATATTTCTAAGTAGCTATTTTAGCAGTACAGCTTATGTTTTTTTTTTACTATTGATAGGCACGCGTTTGACCACTATCTGTTGCCCCACACTAGGAATTTCTCCTGTATCGTGGGTGCGTTCACAAACATACAAACTCACATACACAAACATCCAGACCCGGAACATCTATCTGTAGGCCATACAAATATTTGTTCCGTGCGGGAATCGAACCCGCGACACGCAACGCAGCAGCCGATCGCTCAACCACTGCGCCAACCGTGTCGTCAATGCTCTCTCACCTGATGGTAAGCGATGATGTGGTCGACGATGGAGCACGCTTGCCTAGAAATAAACTATTCACTCTTAACTTAAAGACTCCCAGGTTGTAATATCAGGAAATACAGACTCCGGCAGGAAATTCCACTCCTTAGCTGTACGCACTATGTGCTGTGTGTTTGGTCATAAGCTATACTGTTTTAAAGCTAGTAAATAGCTAAAACGATTTATCAGACTACAGAAGGTATCATTACGTATTCTGCTAAAGACATGACTTTTGCTTACCGTAACAAATTATTGCGTCGTTTATTCATTACTTATTATTTACATTATATTTAATATACAAACAAAAAAAAACGATACAAAGTTATCATCATCATCAAAACTAGCATGAAAGGTACAATTTTTAAGGCTTCCTCTAACTACATACTAAGGTTATTCAGCTGACTCCGGTCTGACTGGAAGCCGACCTCAGAATAGTTGGGAATTGGCTTGAAAAATTAGTCATTAAGGTATCACTAAAAAGTGAAAACTAAAAACTTAAAACCGACTTCCAAACAAAACACTATAAAGTATAAACAACTTTAATTTCGGAAGTCAATTGTATTTTTTTTTCTAAGTTTTTTACCTGCTACTTTCCGTTACACATTGTACGTAGGTAGGTATATATAGGAAGGCAGTAATAACCACTTTCAGGTAAAAAGTCACCTACGCACGTTATTGGGAGTGACGATATAAATGACGTCATCAATCTCCGACGCGCGACGTGACGTCACGTGTCCCTCAAGTGATTGCTTCTGCTACATGAGGTTTGACGTCACAAACTCACAAGTATTTTATTTGAGTTTCAAACTTTGGAGTTATTTGTTTGAAACGGATATAGTGGTGAGATATGTATAGTTCGGAGATAGGAAAGTGTTATGTAAATTGTTAATTGTAATCAATACTTTAATCAGAACACGCAAGAAGGTCTGGGGTATTGGAAAACGAGTTATGGAACTCAAAAGCCGTGGTACATATCAGGTAAATGATTACAGTAAGGTAGTGATTGAATGGCGTCCAAGGTTCGCCACTCGCGAGTGTAACTGGGATGAGGGCAGCACAGGAGCGTGGAGATTAGCACAGGACCGAGGCCTATGCCTAGCAATGAGCGAAGTCATGCGGTCATGTGGGTGTGTGCAAAATCAAGTTATTATGCCAACATATACTATGAAAGATTATTAAAAATCCATTGAAGAATTCAGGGCCCCAAGTCTGCTACAATAGTGTCAGAAAATCAATGAAAGACCATTTGGTCTTTCATTGATTTCATAATGGTTGATTTTGACAATTCTATGCCATTTCTTTCAATGGAGTGTCAGTGGTTGACCACTGGATATAAAAGCGTCATTATGACAGGAAGCGCATCCCACAGAATAACGGACTGTATCACAATGTTACTGTCATTTTTCAAATACCCAAACAGACAGAAACAGCCTTCATCTTCTTTTCATCTTCTTATCGAATCGCTTGACTGATATATAACTTTGTCCGACCAGTATTTACTCTCCCAATATTTGTCTACCTACATAAAATTTTGTCAACCTAACACAGTCTTATAATAATACTATTCCAATACCACTAAATTTTCCCACAACCGCAGCTGCTCAAGGAATTGTTAGCCACAAACACCGCCTACCTAACCGCAATTAACTCAAACTAACGATCAAATAAATATAATCGACCTTTATCATAAACGACATTGAAAGAGCCAACAATTTTACCCAAAACTTCGTAAAATATCTCTTTTAAACTAATTAGTAACCGTTGTAATTCACCTTGGTCATAAAATTAAACTTGCGACCGAAATTAGAACATACATTTTACCCTAAAATGCTTAAATACTTTTAGTTCAATTGAGGGTAGTATCATATTCTGACTTTATACAGGGTGGAACATAAGTTACACGTGTTTAAGTAACATTTTATAGTTTTTATTAGATGTAAAAAAATAACCATAACTTTACAAATGTGTCTCCCACAAGGTGGACCGATGACTTGGTGAAGGTCGCGAATAGCCGATTGATGCGAGACGCACAGGAACAGTTGGTGAGGCGTTACTTAGGGGAGGCCCTATGTCCAGCAGTGGACGTCTATCGGCTGATATGTTGATGTTGATGATGATGATACACTTAAATAAATACAAGCTCTTAAATGACGTTTTCTGTTCTCCTTTTTTGCATTACATTAAAATATTTACACAACTTTTTTCTGTTATAAAAAATGTTTCCAGGAAAAGTAATTAATATAAACACACTTGATCGCTTGCAAGAAAAATAAATGTTTCATACAACATTCCCAATTTTTTTTAAATATTTACTGTTTCTCATATTTTTTTTTAACTATGGATTATAACTGGAACAATTTATTTTTTCTGAAAACCATTCACCCTAACTCGTATTTAGCATAAATATCTACAATACCTACAACAAAATCATCCTTTAGATAATCTGAACGCGATAGTTCTGAAGCCATTAAATAGTTTTAATAGTGGTCTGTTATCCAACACCATAGAATTATGGGGGTGTATTGATTACCCAAGTTTTGAGAATTACAGACTGATATCGATGGGATTACACTGTTATTGATAAGGGGTTACAACGGTTCAGATTATGGTTTTAAGATTAATAGCGTAGGTCGAGGTGATAAGGTTTTTAATGTGCAGGTGATGGGATTAAACATGGAGAAAGAAGGCACTTTGTTATTTCTAATTTTAAATATAAAGGGTGAGTTTTTGATTACTTGTTAACTCAACTAATAGGTAATAATAATTTAAATATAAATTCATTTCTTACCCAGTGAAGGTAGCGGGTAGCCGATGGATGCGAGACGCACAGGACTGGTTGTGAGGCGACACTTGGGGGAGGTCTATGTCCAGTAGTGGACGTCTTTCGGCTGATATGATGATGATGATGATCAAATGCATTTTCCGTTCAACTGGTAGTTATTGACCTCATACTTGTTTGACAATTTGTCGAGCTAACAATTGAGCTGTTGATGAAGAAAGGTTGACGCCAACCTTAAGTGATAAGGTAAGAATTGTAAGTTTTTGAACCTAAACTATAAAATTTAATTTATCATTCACTAAAGAATAACGCCGGTAGTTTAAAATGTTACATACATACTCTTTCTCATTACTCTAAATAGTCGAAACCTACAAAACTTAATTTCTTTGTAATTAGATAACATCTACTGAATACCGGAATATTTCACTGAGAGCTCTAAAATATAGTACTTACACGCGATTCTTTTAAAACTGTACTCTTTAAAAGAATCTTGTGCACAAAAATACACAACACACATTGTGGCGCAAAAATCTCATAGAAACAAACACAGAATAATAAAACCACAGTTTTATCTACCTCCGGAATAATAAAAATCTCGACCATAATGTTACGCTCAAGTTACTCAGTGATTAAGGCATTAAATTCTAAGAAAACTCGCTTTAATACTAAATACAATTTTCTTATAAAAATACACAAGTTTTTCAGAAACAAGAAATAGTAATATATTTCGGTTTTCCTGATATTTCGTAGCGCATCGTAGCGTGAAGCGTAGCACCGTAGCTCGTAGCCCGTAGCTCGTAGACGCCGCTACGACGTAGCAAGTAATATATTCGCTATCAGTATTACTTATTGAGAAATTTTCTTCGAGGCAGATTTCGCGGGACTAGAATATTTATACCGATCGGTCATATTATTGGTGTGAGGAAATATCATGTTGAGGAAATTCGAAAATCTTGTTGGCAAAATGTAGCTGGGTAACGTAACGTTTTAATGGGTTCTCGTTAGAGTAAATTAGTCACTGCCTTGTAGACTAAAAATAGTTACATCATTACTAACTTTTACATTTTTATAGTGATACAAGGTTTGACTGCAAGCTAACACTAACCTAATTAAAGAAAAGCGTTGTCGCGCAGATTTTTGAACGACAGTTTTCTTTTAGGAAGTAACAAATAACTCCGTTATTCAGAATAAGAAAAACAATAGAAAATATTTACGATTTTGTCAGCACGCGATCTATCTAAATTATTCATCGAAATACAATGTTGTCGCGATAAATATTCAAAGTTTTCTTCTATCGCGATTCTCGCCGTAATTAAAAGCGACTTTTTACAAGTTAACTTACTAATTTAACTGTTAATAAGTAACATATTTTTTCGACGTTCAATTTGTAATTTTATTTTAAAACGAGTATTTAAATCTTTTTTTAAGTCTTTCTAGAACATAGTGTAGTCCGAAGTTTTGGAGATATTTTTGAAGAACGAAGCCCAAGTTCTGAAAGCTCATTGAATTTAATATTGAGATGCTAGTTTTTAGAATAATTATCGCTACGACGAAGGGCTTTATGTCCAGTCACAAAACAAATGAATAGTCGTTTGTTTTGTTTTAAAAAAAGTTAACGCTAGACCTTTTACTGCCTCGGTGGTCTTATTGCAGCAAACACTGCACTGCCAAGCATGAGGTCCTGGTTTCGATTCCCGGGTTAAGAATAATGATACTGCATTTTTTTAATTTCACAGTTCAGTCTTGATGGGGAATCAACAAATGACTCTTCCTACTCTAGGCTGAGCAGAGGAAAGGCAGTCAAGTACTGGTACTTACACCAATAGACTCGAGTGAGATGGGTAGCATTCTGTACTCGATAGCTGCCCGAGCAGATAGCCCGCTTGTGTGGGCATTAGCCGATCGAACGAGGTCTGTTTTAGTTATTAAGTACTTACTTAGGGTAAGTAATTTTGTTACTAACACGGTGGACCGCATTTGTAGTCTGAATAAATAAATAAATAATAATTATTACAGTCTGACTCTTACTGACACCCATCCGTGTTCCTCCTTTAGCGTGACAGGGCCACGGTGACTCTTTCAAACAAATTCCACAACCGCAGTAGCAGTTTGGAGCCTGTACTGGTGCCCGATTGATGGTAATGCGCTCGCCATTTATTACATGGGACTTGAACCATTTTCAGGCATTTTTCAATCGTCAAATGGTCATTCAGAAAGAATCTATTGGCACGTAAAAAAAACCGGCCAAGTGCAAGTCACCCTTCCTGTGCAAGTCCGACTTAACTCAAAACTTATAACTCATAAATATTATGAGTTATGAGTTAAGTCGGACTTGCACAGGAATAGTTCCGTACCAAAAACCGAAAAGAACACGTTTCTTGTATGGGGGCTCCCATACAAGAAACGTGTTCGCTCTTGAATTTATAATTTACTAATTTTTTTTATTATTTGATTTTATAGCGGGAATAGAAATACACACTCAGTGAAAATTTCAACTGTCTACAGGACGGATGGACGGACGGACGGACGGACGGACGGACGGACAGCGGAGGCGTGTTCCGTTGGTCACCATTTGGGTGCGGAACCCAAAAAAACTTATGAAATGTGGGCCGCTAAGAGTGTACTAAGGTGCACCTCCGCTTTATTCTCCGTAGAATACAGACATGATATTACTTTGTGTTATAATATTTTTGCAAGCCATAATCACTCAATTTTTAAACTGTAATTTCATACATGTTAAACCTCCTCACATAACAAAGCAGTTATTCCTCGTCTAAGGCATAACCGTCTAACGCCCCGTACATTTGAGAGTGGGTACTTTATTTTTATAGCCTAGCCATTCTCTCTGGAACACGAAACTTTACACTTGTTAGAAATATAAGAGAGTTGTGAATTATTTTCTGATGTTCGCAAGTAAGTTTGGAGCTATTTTTCAGTCGAGCGTGGGCAAAGTGTGGTTTTAGGACGAAAATAAACTCAGATTTTTCTTGTTTTAAATTGGGAACAAGTTAACGAGAAACAAAGTTTTTCTAATGACGTGGTGATGTTGTTGAATAAGCTCGAAAAAAGTTAGATAACGCCATACATTTAATCACAGGAATCCAGCCAAGATGCCTAGCCTTTCGCAACTATGTTAAGGTGGGCATCCAGTCTGGAGCGACTGCCTATCAGACCTCAAAACCCAGTAAGCTCTGCATAACCACGAAAATCAAACCAGGCGCTATTTATTATGAAACTACGAATTCGTATGCAAATACACATGAAAATACAATCTGTTTTTTAAAACATCTCCCAAAAATGACGAGGAATTATTTCTTGAATTGTGGCAATTTTTGATCTATTGAATATTATTATGTCGAATGTTGATACAAAAACGCCTATATGTGCTATATACTCAGATTTGTCGAAAGCTTTCGATTATGTCAGCCATAACATACTGCTTCAAAAACTAAACGCCTATGGCATTCGAGGCAATATCCTGAACCTAATAAAAACATATTTATCCGACCGCAAACAGATGACAGAAATTTACAAAATATGTGTCAAGTCTAAATTAGAAAAAAAAATACGTGTCTTCCGTTAGGAAAATTAAATTCGGCGTGCCACAGGAAAGCGTTCTTGGGCCCTTGTTATTTTTAATTTACATTAACGACCTCCCACGCCAAATCCACCATCCCATGGTACTGTTTGCCGACGATAGTACAGCACTTTTAAAATGCAACAGTAATGAAAATTATGAAAATGACATAAACAACACCATTAAAATTATAATGAATTGGCTAAATAGTAACAACTTACAAATAAACATACAAAAAACAAAGATAATGCATTTTTACCAAAGACTGCGTATCAATGATCTTAATATTAACTATAATAGTCAAGATGTGGGCAGAGTAGATGTTACAAAATTTTTAGGAATTATAATTGACAGTCAGCTGACATGGAAGGCTCAAGCGGAAGCAATCTGTAAAAAACTTAGCGCATCTGCTTATGCTCTTTATAATCTAAAAAAAAAGTTAATATCAAAACAGTATTACTAGCTTATCATAGTCTTGTCGTTTCCATTCTAAGGTTTGGAGTTGTTTTCTGGGGTAATTGTACCGATAGAGAGAGTATTTTTAAAGCCCAAAAACGCTGCCTACGAGCAATATTTGGTTTAAAGGTTACTGAAAGCTGTGTTACAATTTTTAAAAGTCATGGATTATTGACATTTCCGTGCCTTTACATTTTAGAAATTGCTCTTTTTGTTAAATGTAATCGACATCTAGTTTTATCTCTATCGGAGAGTAGATACCGAGATGTAACTTTGCGAACTCATTACCAAAACTTGTTACGCACAGGTGGATATAAGACTGCTTTGTTGAGGAAAAGTGTTTTTGGTATGGCACCGGCTATTTTTAACCACATTCCTAACTCCATAAAAGTGGAACCGTTGTCAACTTTCAAAAAGAAACTAACTGAATTACTATTAAATAAATGTTATTACTCTGTATCGGATTTTCTAGCTGATAAATTTTAGTTGTGTATTTCTATGTTTGTATGATGAATGAATTGCATCAATGTTAGCATGCCAAAATGGTAGAATGTACAAGGACTCTTTAATATTATTGTCACCATCTTATTGCAAATACCTACATTCTGAGCAAATCAATAAATATTCTATTCTATTCTTATCATTTCTCAAAATTTGTTACCACTGTATCATCCTCTATCCATCGGTATCCCACATTTTTTCGCATTCACAGAGAAGATATATGCGAAAATGCTTCGCAGTTAAATCCGACGCTCGGTGCGGGTAACCAGGCGTCCTAACAACACTTGAGGTTTTAACACGCTTTCAAATTCATGTTCTGAAATTTAAAAATGTAAGCTTGAAAAATTTCGTTTGAAATTTTATGAAATTATGGCGTCTCTGAGTTGAGGTTTTAGCTCGTAAACGTATTGTTAGAGTCGTGCCGAGAAAAGTGTTGTCTATTTTTAAAGGTAGCTTGTTGGATGCTTGTTTCGGCAATTTTAAGTAGACTTTAGTATGGCTTTCAAGGTTATTATGTTGTACCAAGTAAAAAATATTTTTATAGAAAACAAAGTGGGAATAGATAGGCTACCCTGTGTTGTGTACGGCGACACATCAAAGGTACTTAGGAAAGGCCTATGTCGATGATGATGGTGGTGGTGGTTTAACCGTAGTAACAACTATAACAACAATTTATTTCTAAAACTTCAGTTTTACATAACATCAATGTGGTCTCAACCCCTGAACTAGGACAACCTGAATGACAGGGGTCGAGGTTCATCCGGTTACATGGATCAGAGTAAGGAACCTTAAGACCGCGTTTACTGCAACTACTACAGTGATGTACAAAAAAAAATAATAATAGAAAAGACAAATAAAATACCGAAATTATGGAGGAATTGAGGTAGTGTGTGTGTGGTGAGAAGTGTGAGTGATGTGTGTGTTATTGAGTATGAGTCACTAGGTTAGATTACCGATTAGGATTTCAGTGTCTTCGTAGCTATAGTTTTCCAGCCAAAGTAAGATTTCCTTTTTTATTTGGAAATTAGAAGCATTTCTAACTGATTTGGTTTGATTCATTGTATAGTAGAGGCGTGGCACTAGACTGTTGAAGTGCTTTCTGGCAAACTTGTTCCTTGTCCATGGTACGGGATATCTGACTGTTCTTTTATTTGTATTTGTCAGGTAGGGAACCGTGAGTCGATGATATCTCCGTAGGCACTCATAAATAAATATTTTTATAGTAGTGTGTCGGCCGATGCCGTATGGTGCCATAAAAGAATAAAACCATCCCATCACTTCCCGTGGGTGTCGTAAGAGGCCACTAAGGGACTCGCCAGAGAATGGGAGGCAGCGTTCTTTGTAAAGCTCAACACCATACTCTGCGATCGCCAACCCGCCTACCAAGCGTGGCGATTATGGCAACCCCCCTCCCTTTTGGGGGAGTCCTATTAGTATGAGGCAGTGGACGTCTTTCGGCTGATATGATGATGATGATGATTCCAATTGTCCATGACATGTTCTCTAATTCGACTCCATCTCGAATCATGAATTGTCAGTTATATCTTGTTATTTATTGACATTATGGTAGACGCCAGATCAAAAACAGAAATTAAGACATAAAGCTGTATTGAATCGACTTCTATTGTGGATCCATTACGTACTCCAGTAACGAAAAACGGATCATAATTTATTGTTCGGGTATCTACGATGGGATATTAGGTAAAGGTGAATGTACTTTATTGCAAGTTTATCTGGCGCTTACCATAGACAAGGGTATATTCTGTTATCATTGCGACTGATTTGAATGGAGTGGATCAAGTTGCCATCCAAAGGCAAATTTAGACCTATATGCGGATTTGCATGAATTCCTAGAACTAACAATGAGAGTAGACACCTAGCCCATGTCCATTAATACCCCTTGGTAGATGCTTTCTGCGTCAGAGGCTTTGCTGATAACTTGACATGCCATGTTATCTTGTTATTGTTTTTTTGGAACGAAATTCCTTATCGCGCGTTGTGAAAGGGGGCTAGACGGAAAAAATTCTCACGAAAAGTTGTAACGACACTTTTTGCTATAGTTGTAAGCCGTGCGACGTGCGCGTGTTTCTCTGTCTGGCTCTCTCTCTCTCTCTCATAGAAAGCAAGCCAGTTATTTTCGTTTCGTCTTTCTATTTCTGTTTACATTATATTTGTAAGGTAGGCAGGGTAGGTGGGTAGGCAGGGTAGGCAGGGTAGGCAGGGTAGGCAGGGTAGGCAGGGTAGGCAAGGTAGGCAGGGTAGGTAGTGTAGGCAGGGTAGGTAAGGTAGGTACGGTGGGTAGGGTAGGTAGGGTAGGTAGGGTGGGTAGGGTCTAAATTTGAGCCTACTGATTAAGTTTATATTACATTATATTTGTTAATAATAAAAAAAATATTATTATATATTATAACTTAAAAAAAAAATTATACAATTCCTTCACTAATTACTTCTCCGAACTTCGTTCCATCCGGGTGTCCCTTGACACCTCTCAAGTTTTTTTTTACTGTAGATCGGCATACGTTTAACCAGTACTCTGTCTGTCTATTAGTTAGAAGTCGGTGTTACTTGATAAGTACTCGTATAGGTGACTTAGATGAGCTCGCTCCATCGTCGACGACATCGTCGCTTACCATCAAGTGAGATAGTGGGCAAACGCGACCCTGGAGATTTGAGCTCTCAAATATTCCTTGGCAACAGATACAGATACCTATTTCCGTACTTACAAAAGAAAGGATTAATTTGGTATACAGTTAATTTCACAATATATTTAGAATATTAATTGATTTTCGCTGTTTTCACAGTAAGTTAGTCTAAATATCAAGATAAACGGACTAAACAAAACTTTCCAGACGAAATATTGGCCTGGATACCTCTCTCAGAAGCAGATAATCTTATTAAATACCTAACAAATCTCAGAGGTTCAGCTTAAAGGCGGTTTCACACGAGAATAGTTTCTCGCCCGTGGTGAGGAAACATAGCCTATGCGAGTCTGGTAATTATTTCATTTTTGCACAAACGAGAAAAAAAAAACACTTGTCATCGATCGTCTGACATCGTTACGTTTAGATGGGTTAGAAGTACACTGCGCTTACCCAAAACGAAAGTGTATTGAATTTTGTAGGAGAAGGTCAACCTACCAGGGTTGCGCAATTTGTTCGAAAGAGTTACCGCGGCCCATCAGGAAGAACACGGATAGGTTTTATCAGTTAGAGTCTGACACTCCTTTCTGCTCCGCCCAGAGCGGGAGGAGTCATTAAAATTTGATGATTTCCCATTCATTAAAAAATACCCACCGAATTGAGCACCTCCTCCTTTTGTGGAAGTCGGTTAAAAAAGGGAGAAGGTAAATATACCACAATTAATTAAATCTATTCCCTACATGATATAACTGATTGACCATAGTACTTTTGACCCTAAACTGTAAATTATCTTTACACAGGCGAGGTAATCATCATTTGTCACGCATTTCAGTCCGGCTGCCAATCACATTGATGCATTTTTTTACAAGGTAGCTAGTTGAAATTCCACAAACACCGTGTTACTAAGACTCTTTGTCTTGGCTTTTAATCTCACTTCAGCCTAGGCGAGTTAATATCTTCGTGTAAATGAGCCTTTACTTATAGTCTAGCTAGAATCTTAGTGGTCTCATAAATTTTAACTCAATTACATGATTTACATCAACTGACGGATGGAGGCTGATTGCAATCAGCTAGGAATGGTATTAATATTGTATTGGTGGAAAGTTTTCGTTTGAAACTAACTGTGAGCCGTGACCTGGTTTGTTAAAGAAAGTGTACTGGAAACATTAGCATATTCATTGCTTGTATAAATGTTTGACGACTTCTGCGAGCGGCTTTCGCTCGTGTACTAGTCGAAAATTGTCCAAAGGTACTCCTGGGATGAAAAGTACTCATCCTATGGTCTAGTCCAGGACATTGTCTATATTGGAGGATAGTGGATGACACACAACACTGTTTGCGTGTGCCAAGTTTCATTCATATCTGTTCAGCCGTTACTTAGACATGAGGAGATCTGTCTGTCATCATAACAGCCGAAAGACGTCCATTGCTGGACATAGGCCAAGGCCCCAAAGGGGGAGTTTGCCATAATCGCCACACTTGGCAGGCGGGTTGGCGATCGCAGTGTATGATGTTGCGTTTTACAAAGAACGCTGCTGCCCATTCTCTGGTGAGTCCCTTAGTCGCCTCTAACGACACCCACGGGAAGTGATGGGATGGTATTATTCTTTTATGGCACCATACGGCACCAGCCGACGCCATACGGCGGAGGTCTGTCTGTAACTCTGTAGTATTTTTTATTATTTTACAATTTTAGGAAAACTTACAGCTAAACATTTTCAAACATAAGAGAGTAACAAAAATAAGGCCAATTAAAAGTTTTCACAAATAGAAGAGAGCTTATAAACAAAAATATGTGAGAAGGTAGAGTGTTCTAAGTAAAAACAGTAACTTAGGTAAGAACAAAAACAAAAATACAACCGAATTAAAAACCTGCTCCTTTTTTAGAAGTCGGTTGTGACTCAAACAACGTAGATATTAATTAATTAATTAGTTTACGCTACCAAAAATAAATTACAAAGAGGCCTTTTTCATTTTAAAATACTTGTACTGAAAACATCGATGTCGACGCCCCGGCAGACCATGTATGACTCGCTCTTATTAAGTAAGAATTTCGTCTGCAAATCGTTCCTACTACAGGAGTATGCAATAGACAGTGATTGCGCCGAAAAGTTGAAGGAATACGCAGTCTAATTTTGCTCAGTAATTCGGGATATTATAGTATGTTTGAGGAACAGGCTAGAAATATTAATATTGCCGAGCGTACGGTGGGTTTGATTCCAAGGGCGACTGTGTAATTAGATTTTCGTCAGCCCGAAGTTTAGATGTGTTATATTGTTGAGCATTAAATTTTACCTCCTTATTTCATTAAGAATAAATAAATCCAACCTAAATCACAGAATTAACTAGTAACAGTGTTAGCCATTGTATGAAAACCACAGGAACCAATCCCGCAGTGCTGACCACATTCACTGTGTTATCACACATTATTTATAACGTAATTGGGCTGACCAGAATGTTGAATAATGTCCATTTACGTTGGTAAACTAATCCGTTTTAGAAACGATAGATGGATCATTGGATAAATGTGGAATTATCAAAGTTGTAGCAAAAAGCGAATCTATACTAATATATAAGGCTGAAGAATTTGTTTTTTTTGCTTGAACGCGCTAATCTCAGGAACTACTGGCCCGATTTGATCACGCTAAAACCAATAGTAGCGGACCAGACGAAGTTGCGCGGGTCAACTAGTAAATTATTTAAGTGCAACTTTAGTATAAATTGTTTTTTTTAAGGATGTGATATCATCAAATGACTCCTCCCGCTCTGGGCGGAGCAGAAGGGAGTGTCAGACTCTTACTGACTAAAACCCATCCGTGTTCCTCCTAATGCCCTTTGCGTTCCAGAGCCGCGGTGACTCTTTCGAACAAATTTCGCAGGTATAAGTTGACTAAAACTGCGATTTGAAATCAGTACGTTCGATTTCAATTCCTTTGCTGGTACTTAAAATCAAACTGCATAGCTTTTTTCCCAACTATGTCGGGGTCGACGTCCAGTCTAAACGAATAACTAAAATTAACCAGTTACTGGGATGCTGGGTAATTTCTCAGAAAATATGAACACTAAACCTCAATGCGAGATTTTTCATAGTTAGCATTTAATCGCCAATAGAATATAGGTAAAGTAAAACATTGTGAGTCTTTATAATGTGCACATATGAAAATGAGGGAAACTATGCTTAATTTAATAGACGGAAAACGTATTAAAACAATCTAAATTTTATTTTATATTTTTAGCACGTCTATATCTGTTTTTTTACAACAATTTTTACAATAATCGTTAAATTTCTAAAAAAACCGGTCAAGTGCGAGTTGGCCTCGCACACGAAGGGTTCCGTACCATAAACCTTAATATTTGTTGCTATAGCGGCAATACAAACACACAATCTGTGAAAATTTCAACCGTCAACCTATTACGGTTCTTGAGATACAGCCCGCTGGCAGACAGACGAACGGACGGACGGACAGCGGAGGCTTAGTAATAGAGTTCCCTTACTACTACGGAACCCTAAAAAACCGCACCATTATCTACCTTTTTATTACTTTAAGTTATTCTTCATCATATTAGCTACCCAATAGTAAAAATCGGTTGTTTATTACAGTCAGATCTTCAGAGGTGATGAAATGATTCAGAAAGGGCAAAGCTCTCTCTTTGCAGCTATTGCTCATAAATAGATTTAACAACAATCGAAACTAACACAGATTACAAACAGCCTTATGACCCAATTTTTTTATGATGAGACTCAAAAGACATCTTCTCCAACCAAACAGGATAAGAAAAGTCTTTTAATGAAATATAAACGTCACTTAATCAGCTCAGCGTAGTTTTCCCAGCTTGAATTACGTAAGCTGGCTTTTATCTAGGCACTCTATTTGTTGCCCTAATTGGTAGCAGTAGTTGACATAGTGTAAACTTCTCTTTATGCATAAGGGGAGGCGCGCACTGACGTTAGTCGTGCGTTTTTTTTGTGCACGATGTTGTAAAGCAAAATATTGACATAGATATGGCTTTAGTTGAGTGGTAGTAGACCGCCAGGATTGAGGATTATCGGAAAGAGTTACCGCGGCCCTAAAACGCAAAGAGCATTTATTTAAAGGAACACGGGTCGGTTTTAGTCAGTAAGGGTGTGACACTCCCTTCCGCTCCGTCCAGAGCGGGAGGGCATTTGATGATTACCATCCACAAAAAAGGGTGATAGTAGAGGAGGTCGTGGGTAAATAATAACAGTCCCACGGGTCGAACTTCAAAGTTAACAAACGCTTGAATGGCCGTGAATGAGTGTCAATCTTAAGAGGAAATGCTGGCGGTAAGACTTTGTATGTAAAAAGTCATAATTCGAGGTTTGGCTCTCGACTGTTTTCTATTATATTGGACCGATTTAAGAGATATTTCACAAACTGAATAATAAGGATATATACTATGTCCCTATGTTTTCTTTTTTGATGATTTATTAACCGTATAAGCACTAGAACTCTCAAAATGCTCAAAATTGTCCGATTAATCGCTGTCAACAGAGCCTTAGTGTACAAATTTGATAACTATTAATCAAAACAGGAAATCATAGAGACACAGTATACATCCTTCTTATTCAGTTTGTGAAATATCTCTTATATCGGTCCAATATTGGAGGAGAAAACAGTCGAGAGCTAAACCTCGAATTATGACTTTTTACATACAAAGTCTCGCCGCCAGCATTTCCTCTTAACACATCGTGATTCCTCTGTGCCTCGAAAAGCACGTGCATTCATTGGTCCCGGCTGCCATTTATAGATGACAGTTGTTACAGGTAGCCAGGAGCCAAGAAATCTGTCAACAGTCTTGCCCAGGGGTATCGCGTTACCCAGTTTTTGGCTTGTGGAAGTCAGATAGGTTGCTCCATGAGTAAAATTAAACTGGAACTGGACTGGAAGCCAAACCCAAAAAAGGCTAGGCAGATCAGTTTGTACGAGTTTCTATGCTGTGCAAGAGATTTTGGCTGGCAAAAGTATGAGACCGAAAAGTTCTGGAGTGGTGACCGCGTACCGGAAGGTGCGGCATGGGTAGACCTCTAAAATGTGGACAGATGCCTTAGAATTGCGGAAATTTGATAATTGTGGTTGGCGATTTATAAGGAGGGTGGGGGGGTTGTGTTTTTAAGGAGGGCTCTATCCAGCGACGGACTTCTTGTGGCTGAGAGATATTTGATAAAATAGCTTACAATCCTTTAAAATTATATGTTATTGTTGGCATACAATCATAAATAATTAAAAAACAACTTTTTTATTGCAGTCGGGGGACAGTAGCTACTCTGTAACATTTCTTGAATGGTCCCCCGACTGTAATAAAAAAGTTGTTTTTCAGTTTTAAATTTTTGGGCCAATGCTTGTTTTTAATTTTTTAGTTCATTTTTGGACATGGCAGGCGTGTTTTTTAATTATTTGTTTTTTGTTTCATACCTTTTAGTGATATAACGATATTTTGATTGAATAAATAATGCGAAACTAAATCGATTTTTGATTGGTACCACAATGATACTTTTTTAGGCAGTCGTGTAAAAATACTCGTAACATGAGATTCGTTAGTCGACTTTGAATTTTGACGCAATGTTGGGTCTCAACGAGGCCTGCATCATCATCATCATCATCTGCCTAGCCTTTACCTAACCATATTGGGGTCGGCCTACAGTCAAACCGGATTCAGCTGAATACCAGTATTTTACGTGGAGCGGCTGCCTACCAGACCTCCACAACCCGTTAACTGGATAACACGGTACTTCTTGGCAGGACTGGAGTCAGATTTAACGAGGTCTGCATACATTTTGTAATCCTTACTAATATTATAAATGCGAAAGTAACTCTGTCTGTCTGTCTGTCGCGCTTTCACGCTAAAACTACTGAACCGATTTAAATGAAACTTGGTACAGAGATAGTCTAGAGCCTGAGAAAGGACATAGGCTACTTTTTATACCGGGAGTATGTTCCCTAGGGACCACGCGGGCGAAGCCGCTGGCAGAAGCTAGTATAGATTAAACGAGAAACCTGAAATGTGTCATGGTACTCATTATTATAAAGAACATTTACAAACTAAGAATATGAACAGCTGATTTCTTCTTTTGCAATTTCAGGGTTGGTCCCATGGAAAAATTGGTTGTTGTCCCCTTTTTTTAGGTTTAAAGAATCTTTATTTCTCATAAGAACATACAGTTCACTTAAATGAGATTTACATTTTAACATAAAATCGTCGTCTAATGACGAAGCATGCAGGTGAAGAATAAGTAAAACAATAATATAAGAGAACAACGCAATTAAGTCGGTAGTTACATTTTAAACAAGCTTACAGCTGGCCAATTCGACACCAAGGTACCCTCACAAGTACTAATTATTCAACTTGTGAGGAACACAAACAACGATTAAGAAGCGAACTACTGTGTGAATGTGTTAGTGCATGCACATGTACGATTGCTTGTGTATACCTATTGTAGTCTCGGAGACCGCGGATCATTTATGCATTTGACTTTTTCATTTATTTATATTTTGTTACGTAGGTATGTAATCAATTTAAATTATGTTATAGTTATATATGTATTTATTATATATATTTAAATGTAATATATAAAAAACCTTGTGGTCGGTGTTTGTTACCGAACTCCTCCAAAACGGCTCGACCGATTTTCGTAAAATTTTGTGTTTTTTTCATTCGGTAGATATGAGAATAGGTGGAAGGGTCTTTTTTTTTTTTGGATGGCTAAACGACGTTTGTCGAGTCAGCTAGTATATATATATATTATACAACATATATATTTTTTTAAATGTGTGTAATTATTCTAGTTTTATTCGATCTTAATTTATAGTGTTTACGTGTAGTGTACTTATATTGATATAGTTATTATTAATTTGTTATTTATATAAACCTGTATGATTTTATAAATGAATATATTATCTACGTTTTACAAACGTTTAAATTTATAGTGAGTTCAAACTTCTATCGTTTTCGTATTTACATTTTTGTATTTGTCTTAATGTAATTATTTAATATGGGGTTTTTATGTAGAAATTACTTTTTGCATAATGTAATCTTTTAGTTTTCTTTTGTAAATATTAATACTTCTGCACTCTTTGATTTCATTTGGCAATTTATTATATAGTTGGACCCCTTCATATAAAAAGTTATTTTTTCCATATTTTACTGTTCTAGGAAAACGTAGAATTATTTCGTTTCTATTTCTCAGGTTATGTGTGAATGTCTTTTTTGTAAGTTTGATGTTGGTTTGTGTAGTGTTATCTAAAATCTTTTTTACTAATATACAACTAAAGTAATTGTATAGTTGACGAAGATTGAAAAGTTTAGTTTTCTCATACAGCTGATTGGTAGGTGTTAAGAAGTCATAACAGTATAATCGTTTTATAATTTTGTTTTGGGTTCTCTGTAAGTAATTGAGGTTAGTGTTGGATGCTGCTCCCCAGATCTCAATCAGGTATTCTAGATTAGGTTTTACTAATGAATTGTAGATTGTGCGTTTTATATTAGGTGGTAACCAGTTTCCCATTTTGCGAAGAGCTTCAGAAAGTGACACTAGTTTGGTTCTTACGTGCTCGATATGGGGTTTCCAGGACATTTTGTCATCTAATAGTAGACCGAGGTATTTTTCTGTACTAGACTGCTTAATAGTTAGGTTATTAACAATCAATGGGGCGTGGGGCGGAATCTTTTTGTTTTTGGCTGCAAATATCATGTAAGATGTTTTCGAAGTATTAATGGTAAGTAAGTTATGTAGAAACCACTCATTTATTACGTTTAAATCGTTTTGCGCGTCACTAATGATATCGTGTATGGATTGACCGAAATAAAATAGACTAGCATCATCTGCGTAAAGTGTTAAATATCCTGTTAACCCTAACTGATTAATATTGTTTACATAAATTAGGAATAATGGTGGTCCCAGAATAGATCCTTGTGGAACTCCACATGTAATTTTTTAGGGTCGTAGTACTCTTGTAGTTACCAATTTTAACAATTTGACATCTGTCTGATAAATAGGATTCGAATAAGCTGTAAGCGGTACCAATAATACCCAAGTTATGTAGCTTTTGTAATAGTTTTAAATGAGAAACAGTATCAAACGCCTTTTTCAAATCAATAAAAATGCCTAATCCTATGTTTGTTTTATCTATATTTGTTTTTATATTAGTAACTAGGTCAATAGTGGCTGATAGGGTGTTCGATTTTGATCTGAAACCATATTGTTGGGCTATTAGGAAGTTTTTCTCATTTAGGTATTCAATTAAACGAGTGTATATAATTTTTTCAAAGATTTTAGATATCACCGGCAGCACAGAAATTGGCCTATAATTGCTCGGGTCTGTTTTCGTACCCGACTTGAAGATGGGAGAAACTTTTGCCAACTTTAGGCTATCAGGAAACATTCCATGGTCCAGACAGTTATTAATACAACTAAGGGTGAAATTATAATATTTTTAATACATTTTAACGCTTTTGTGCTAATTCCGTCCACACCTGTACTAGTATCAGCATCCAAATTATCAATAAGTTTAGTAACTTCTTCGACTGTACAAGGTCTAAATTGAGAAAGCGTTTTTGTGTGTTCATGTCTGTCTTTGTACATTAGTGTGTTACCTGAATTTAAATGGTATCTCAATGGTATCGCATTGGCCAGCTCTGTACCAATAGTAGCAAAATACACATTTAGAATATCACAAATTTCTTCGCCGTCTGTTACACTTTGTGAATTTACTATAAGTTTTGGAGGTACAGTATTAATTTTAGTCTTATTCATAGCTAGAGAATGAATAGTTTTCCACATTTTCTTCGGATTATTTTTACATTTTTGGAATTCGTTGTAGTAGTAACTGTTTTTATCATTATTTATCTTCATTCTTACTTTTTTTCGTTCCAGTAAAAACTTTCTTTTCAAGATGCTATTTGCTCCTTCATTTTTTAACTGATGCCATAAGGAATTTCTGCTATCGATCATCTTAATAACTTCTTTGTTAATCCAGTCGTCCTTTGGTAAGTTCATTATTTTTGATTTTTGCTTCTTGTTTTGTAGTATGTGTGACGTAACGAAGGCTTCCAGACATTTATAATCACCATCACCTGTGTATGAGGTTTCGCTAATACTTTTGTATAAGTTTTCATAATCTATTGCGTCATATTGGATTTTTTGTTTAATTTTTGGTTTATATTTAAAAATTTCCAGATAAATCTGTTTATGGTCAGACATAGCCGACTCCAGAATTATAAAATGGAAGGATTGTTTTCGTAGGTCTGTTGCAACATGATCTAAGATGGTGTTAGTTGTTTGAGTTTGCCTCGTGGAGTAGTCCTTATCTATCTTATTTAATATGTCGTAGCCACTTTCTTCGACTTCCGACATGTATTGAGTGGCGCATGTGTTTGGATTCAGTAGGTCTAGGTTAAAATCACCAAACACGATTGATCTCTTTCTAGCTTCCAGTTGCAAGGTATATATTTCGAGAAACCCTTTAACATTCGTGTGGCCTGGTTTGTAGATACCTGCTACATGCAGCGCAAATTTGGGAAGATATATCCATAGGTAATGGTTGCCATCCTTGTAGGTGTCCTCTGTTACTTCGAAGGCAATGCCTTCATGAATGTAGATTGACACGCCCCCTCCCTTACTGTCATGTCTATAATTATATATATGTTTGTAATTAGGTAGATCGTATAATTTTCCATCTTGTTCTGATGTTATCCAAGTCTCAGTAAGAATTATGATATGTATTGTAGAAGGAATTGCTTTTAGGATGCATTGTAGTTCTTCAAGTTTTCCTGGAGTGCGGATACTTCTTACATTAGCATAGAAGGTTTTGAGGAATGATGAGTTTGCGGGCAGGTCTTTATAATTATGAATTATTTGGTATGTGATATTTCCTGGGCTAACATTATTGAAACAACTGGTGTTAGCTATGTTCAGTTTTTTGAGTTACAGTTGTTTTTGGTTATAGTAGGTACTCCTTTGATATATTTTATTATTAGATTGGTTTCACCTTTTTGCTCACGCTCTTTAAGCTCAGTTTGGAGATTTTGCATATAAGTCCTTTGAATTGGTGTTTGGTCCGAATATATCTTTATAGTCTTAGGCAGTTTCGATCGATTCTTCAGTAAATATTTTGGTGTATCCGGAGAATCAAATACAATTTTTATAGGACGAGGTTTGTCTACATTAAATTTGCCCAATCTTGTCGACATTAAAGGCTTAGGGCAATCCTGGTAGGCTTGAGTTAGGATCTTGTGAACCTCTGCAGTGTCGCAATTGTTACCTAAGGAGAGACCAGTGACATCTTGTTCATTCAGACCCACTAATATTATGTTCCTCTCTCTTTGAAGTCTATCTTGGATTTCGACAAAAAACTCGTGCTGTGCTCCAAAACCTAACTCGGGTTTTCTGTTTTCACTTTTTAGTTGATGTAGCTCATCCTCGATTGCAATAATTTTACTTTGTGTAGTCTTATGTTCAATTGAAATACTTTCCACGGATTTATGCAGTTTCTTATATTCTTCTGTTAGTTTATCAGTTGTTAGTTTCAGATCTTGAATATCTTGCCTTATTTCGTTCCGCATTTGTGCTATACTTTCAATTTGGTCGTTCATAGCTTCCTTTATATAGCCCATTATTTCGCTACGAAATTGTGCTAAGTCTCTTTTGAAATCATATTCCAGAGTGTGTGGTTTTCTCTTTCTTGAGTCTTTGTTAACTCGACCTTCATCATCTTCAAAATTAGATAAATTAGAGGTAGATCCACCACTTGCACTTCCGCCAAACATTTGTGTATTTGTTGGAGTTCGCTGCAAATTCATGCTACCTAGCTCTCGAACTAGGCTCACAGAGCTGGTTACGGCTTCTTTGTATCGACGTAGGTAGACTGATTGAGCGATTTGCGTAGTTTCTTTTAAAATACACTTTATTTACAGCAACACAGAACTTGATTTAGTATAGCTTTAGCATTAATATTTTATACTTTAACGATATTTTATTAGAAAGTTTTAAACATGCGTCCGCACACTCCGACGCTTGACGACGTAATCCATTTTTAATAAGTATATGTATTGATCGACAATCAGAATAAAATATATTTTTAGATTTATCTTTGCTAACCGATATTGCCCTTCAAACATGTTACACAAATGTCCCCTGTGTCAGAGCTGAAAGTAGCTTGCCATGTAGTCTGGTTGGGGACGAGAAGTCAACCTTTACGAGTTCTGTGAGTTTCGTGAAAGGTACAACTATACTTAAGCTTTTAAATTGTAGGTAAGGTCGCAGCAAAGTAAGTGCATTTAAAATTTCGATCTTAGTTACGTTTAACATTGAGGAATAGCGTAAAATTCAATTTACTTTGGACTTCGTTACCGAGTTTTTTTTATATTTGGGGAATTGGAAAGCTAATCACCACATAGAAAATGAAAACAGCAGCTCTTGGTCAGTATCATAACCTACTAATGTGCAAAATAAAAGGGATATTTAATGCTAAATATGCTTTTTTATTAAAACAAGCACATCAATGATTCTGAATAATGATGAGCCAAGCTGTACAGAAGGATCTTTGTGAGTAAATTTATTTCTTTGAAACATTATCGCGGCTGGCTACTAGCCATGCCTTTTAAGATCTGTCGTTTCCATATTTCCCGGCAATTTTGAATTTGGAACTGTTCTATATTCGAATGTATTTAAATTTTGATTCTGAAAACAGTTGAAAGTATTAGGATTAATGCTATTGTTTAGTCACAGCGTCGATTGGAATCTGTCAGGTTACGTACGAAAACGAATCTTTCTAAGGAAAATATTCGAGCAATTATTTTCTACAACTTTTGAAGAGGCCTAACACGGCTTCAGTGTTTTGAAGAGCTAACATCTGTGTTCAGTGATGAAGTCCCATGTCTGCGGACTGTCGAACGCTGCTATTTAGAATTCCAGCGATGACATATTAGTGTTAGTGACAAATCTCGCGAAGGACGCCCAAAATCCGCCTTCACTGAAGATAACATCATTGCTGTGAGACAACTAATTCTCGAAGATCGTCATGTGACGTATCGAGAGATAGAGGCTCTATTAGGCATCTCAGGGACAACCATTCAGAAGATCTTGCATGAAGCGCTTGGTGTGAGAAAGCTAGTTTGCCGTTGGATACCGCATCTGCTTTCCGACGATCACAAGGCAGCCCGCGTCAGATGGTGTAAGAAAACTCTGCAAAGGCTCAACCGAGGAGAGTCAAATCACGCCTACGACATCATCAGTGGTGACGAATCTTGGATCTATGCCTACGATCCTGATTCCAAACAACAATCTACAATTTGGGTCTTTCAAGACGAGCCAAAGCCGACTAACTGTTGACTAGCTTGTTCGTTCTCGAAGCACTTCAAAGAAAATGGTGGCCACGTTCGTTGGAAAAATCGGCCATGTTGCGACTATTGCGCTTGAAGACCGTAGAACGGTTAATGTAGAGTAGTATACCACAAATCATCGCCGAACTTCGAAAATATAACTCAAAGCGACGCATCATCGACAACGCAAACTCACACAGCGCTCGTCAAACGATTGAGTATTTGAAGCAGGAAAAAGTAAAAATTCTTGACCATCCTACATACGAAATCGTTTGGGCTTGACCTAAGCCCAAACGATTTCTTTACATTTCCTAAAATTAAGAAAAGTCTTCGTGGTCAAAGGTTCCAGTCCGGTGAAGAAGTAGTCGACGCTTTCAAGTCAGCCATTTTGAACACCCCCACTTTAGAATGGAATAAATGTTATAATAACTGGTTTGAGCAATGGAAAAGTGTATTAAGCTACGTGGTGAATACTTTCAAAAACAATAAAAAGTACTATAAGGTTCTAGTTGTGTATTTTTCTTCAAATGAAAAAACTTAAAAGGCATGCCTCGTGTGAAATATCTTCAATACTCATTACCATATTACACATCACTATTAACAGACCAGTCACCAGTCCACATCAACTCTAAGGCCTCGAGTGAGGATCTGAGTCCTGACGATAATGGCCATAGCTTTATTATTTACAACACAATAACATATAAGAGCATTGCCTGTCCATAGACAACTCATATTGGTACAATGAACATAGAATTGTCTCAATTTGACGGCACGGTTGGCTCAGTGATTGAACGATTGACTGCTACGCGGCGTGTCGCGAGTTCGATTCCCGCACGGAACAAATATTATGGCCTACAGATAGTTGCTCCGGGTCTGGCTGTTTGTTTACGTGAATTAACATTTTTGTAAACGAACCCACGATACAGGGGAAATTCCTGGCGTGAGGCATTCAAAGTCCACATTTTATCAAAATCTTTGATCGACGTAGGTATGCCTTGCCATCGCCAGTGCAGCCCAACTCTTAGCCCGCGATTGACCGCCCTGTGTCCTGACGATTAATGGACGCAGTCCTATTTGAAATTCAAATCAAAGTCCGTGGTCGTGTTAAAAGATTCAGTGCCACCCCTGCTTTGTAGGGCTGTCACGTTGGCGGCGGCACAATTACAGGGGAGAGGCATGTCAGGTATTTCGAGGTGTTGAGATTTTAGTCCTGCGAAGTGAGCGCTAGAATTTGTTGATTTCTGTGTGGGTGTGAATTCCGTGAGTATTCTTAATCTACAAACATAAATCACGTCTATATTCTTCAGAAGGGTCTTTTTCTTCTTTTTTTCGGGCGATGGTTAATTTTTAGGATTCCGAACATCCGTGAAAAACGGAACTGTGTTTCCAGATCGCTACAACCTGGGAGTGTTCAAGACAAGAGTGAATAGGTTACTTCTAGGCAAACGTGCTCCATCTTCGACCACATCATCGCTTACTATCAGGTGAGATAGTGGTCAAACGTATGCCTATTAATAGTAAAATAAAATAAAAAACTCTAGTGTTAAAATAACATGTTAAAAAAATGAAATTGGTTCGTAACCCTATGCACGCGAGTCCGACTCACAGTTGGCCAGTTTTTTAGGAATGTTTGGGCCCAGTAAGTGGCTACGTTAATTATACCATCGGTCAAGTGGTAGGTAGGACTAATTCTGCCAGGGTTGAGGATTTGTTCAAGGAAGTTAGTGCGGCCCTGGAACGCTAAGGGCATTTGGAGGAACACGGATAGGTTTTAGTCAGTAAGAGTCTGATACTCTATCCTGTGCCACTCAGAGCGGGAGGAGCCATTTGATAATTTCCCATCTGCAAAAAAAGACAGAGGTGATTATCACTCTCAACTTACGTGCTAGTTATGTCCCACATATAAGGGGGCAATTAATTAATATCACTGGGCTCATCTCAAGCGCTAGTACAAAAATATCCCTAATAAAAAAATCGTTGTGACGAAAATGGCTGCCCTGCTCCTTTCATCCGACTGTAGTTCGTCATCTTTCTAGCTTTTCCCCAACATATTTGGTCGGTTACCAATCTAACCATTTTCTTTTTTTTTCTTTGGGACAAGCCCGCCAAACATTCTCAACCACTGCAAATCCTGAAAGCCAAAATCAACAGTGGCGACCACCAGAAAAACGCCAAGCCAATGAAGCCCGACGAGTCCCGGAGAAACGAGTCAGCTGTATTGGATCCCGCAACGAAATTAATCCGAAAAGCACAGCGGAGGAGTACGAAAAAAAAATTATGTTTTTTCCTACCAATCTAACCATGTTGCAACTGAATACCAGTATTTACTTGGAGCAACTGCTGCGATCTATAGCTATGTTCCCTTTTATCGTATGGTTATTTCGACAACCCTGTATCAAAGGGTGTTGTTAATGGTAAGCAGAAGCTTCGGTTACACGAAGGTTGCCGTCAGTCTTTGTCCATTTGGGTTGCAAAGGAGGCGGCATGCTGGATTAATAATACAGAAAGGAAAGACAAATGGAACACCTTTATTTTGTGTTTGTGATAATAAGCTGGTTATTAGGCACTTTAGAGCGTAGCAAGAAATAGATTTCCATGTTACAACGCATTGGCTGCAATCCGACTATCCTACTTCCTACTAATTAATATTACAAATGCGAAACTATGTGAGGACAGATGGATGGATGTTTCACGTGGTTTTTGGCAGGTTTCATGGATGCTACTCTTTCACGTCAGAACACCTGAAAGGGTCTTCATGAAATCTGGCACAGAGGTAGATTATAGTCTGGAGTAACATAACACATAGGCTACTTTATATCCCGGGAGTATGTTCCTCAGATTCAGATAATTATCTCCCACAAAGAAGAAGAGAGCAAAGGATGTAGGGCAATACGTACGTTGTCTTACAGCGTTTCGTTATTTTTCGAACCCTCATAGATTTGGTTTTGACAACACCAGAAACCCCAAAATAAAATGTGTTCAAAGTAAAATGTGTTCAGTGGATTAACGAAATTCACAAAGTTTTATTTGTCTAGCTTTTAGTGTATAAAAATACGTCGATATTAGTACTCACTGCCACATTTTTTCGTCTAAGTGTTAGAGTTTTTTTACCTTGAATCGACTCGAGACCTGACAACTTTTTAACTGCAAGAGCTTAAAAGAAATGTTTTGGATGGGATACTACTAAGGCGCCGACCCCACTGCACGCGGTCTAGCGGTCAGAGTTCCGAGTTTTGTGTTCCGCGTCCACTGTAATCTATGCGGTGGGTAAGAATGCTACACAAACAAAAGCTGTTAGATCGCGAGTTCGCGACGATCAAAGTGGACGAGCGTTCTGTCGGAGTTCTAGTTTTTTGCAAAAGCTTTAATTAGTGACAGAAAAACGTTTTCTTTATGATTTGCCAGACATTTGGTTGAGAGTGACTTTTGGTTTTCAGTAAAAGAGCGTCTGACGTTTTATCAGTGCTTAAGATTACTGAACGCCAGATTTTTAGACCGCTCGCAGTGTGCGCGTGTGTGGATGCGGAACGGGCCGCGGAACGGACCGCAGAACGGACCGCGCGCAGCAGTGCGGCCTTACTGCTAGAAATGTATTTCTTTCACTCCAAAGCATTATTATTCACTCTAGACCGAGGACAATCACTTGCCTCTATATTTAACCACTCCAGGGTATATTCAGCCATTGTTCTCTTAGTCACAAAAGTGACCAAAACTCATGAAAACACACTACATAATAGGCATTTACGTTTCAAAGCGAAACTAAACAATGAAGTCTTGTTAGTATCTACATGTTTACAAAATGTACTAACCGTTTGTTGATTCGCTGTAGAAAATGTTCAGCATAGTTAAACATAACTGTACAATTAACTGCATGCAAGGAAACACTTAACTTGCTTCGTTTACATTTTTATGTCCGAGATGGTTTAGTTTAAAATACGGTTAAGTTTAACTTGTTCTGCTGTCAAGTTGAGTTCATGTTAAGTCTTTGTAGTTGTCATACAATGACAGTGTTTTTCTTTGTGCTTATTTTTTTAAAGTATAATTTTTTTGTTTGTTAAGTAGTGGTTGACCAGTCATAATGGCCCGACTTGTGAGTTGTAAGTTGTGCATTCAAACCCAGTCAGGTTACCAACACTGTCCATTGTTGGTAACCTGACTGCTCCTTGGCAAGACTGTTTTCCGATTTTCTGGTTAAAGAAGCTTTATTTTCATAAAGAAATTTACATTTCACTTACATGAGAACAAATTTAAATATAAAAAATAATCACTGTCCTTCGACACTCGGACTTACAATAAATCTAACTTATATTACTATACATATAATTAACTTGCATTGTATTATAAAATAAGGTTTGTGGGGTACTCCCATAATCTAAGTTGTGCCACTACGGGATATTACCCTGCTTGCAAATTTTTTGCCTTCCTACTATTTGTAAATACTGAGAAAGATCTACAAACGCGAGCCTATCAGTGATATAGAAAAACCAGACGCACACATACGTAACACAACGACCTGAACTTCATTCTACCCTCTTAAAAAACAGTGAATTGATGATTCTAAAGTGATCATCATCACCCTAAACCAGTCCACTGCTGGATATACGCCAATCAAATCGCATGATTCAATTGGCGCTCCACCGCTTGCTTAGACCCATTCCAGCATCGGAATGCAAGACATACAGCGAAGTGTCATAGGTAGATGAGGATAGGGGATAGGGTGTGGTAGGTGCAATTAAGTGATATTAACATAGTTTTAAGTTTTTTTTTTAATAACACAATTGTAATTAGGTATATTTATACTTAGAACAGAAGAAGACACCTTTTCCAGAATTGCCAAGGCAAGAGCAGCCTTTGCACAGCTCCGTCCTGTAAATTGACCCAAAGAGTAAAACTCAAAATATTCCGGTCCAACATAAAAACCGTGGTGCTGTACGGATGTGAGACATGGAAGGTCACTAAGGACATCTCGCACAAACTCGAGGTCGTTATCAACCGATTTCTTCGTCGTATCCTCGGTGTTTACTGGCCCGAGAAAATCTCCAACCAAGATCTGTGGGAATGCTGCGGTGAGACTCCTATCGACCAGCAGATCAAACGCCGCAAGTGGAGTTCCACTCGGAGCGTGTGGCCGCATACCGAGGCAAGCCCTAGACTGGAATCCCCAAGGAAAGCGTAAACGTGGTTGCCCCAAGCAGAACTGGCGCCGGACGATCATTGCAGAAGCGAAGCAATTGGGAAAGACCTGTAGTGCTATTCTCTAACAACAATTTCGTATCTCGACAGTAGAATTTGAGGTGAGTTTCAAATGAAAACCTTTATGTTGTGTGCAATAAAGCTCACTTTGTGAGTTTTATCACTCAGGTGAAGCTCGATATCGAAATAGTTTCTTACAGAATAGACTAGCTGGAGCGAAATGAAGCGCGAAGCTCAAGACCGTTCGGGATGGCGGCGCACTGTGGACGCCCTCTGCCCCATCTAGGGGACACTGGAACCTAAGGAGTTACGTAGATTAAGGTATTTATGTATGGGTCTTTGTTACCTAAAAATAAATGGTTTATTATTATTATTATATGGTCGATATCCCACCCACACATTGGTAAAATAAATAAACTCGAAGAAAAGTTAGAAAACTAAAAACTGTGATGGAAAACATCGTAAAGAAATAGGCATGTCCTAGAAGCAAAAATTCGATGAGATAACAGGAATTGTACAGAATGTGTTCCGGAATGTTTTTAGCAGATTAAGGGGCCCGTTCAATGTGCTGATGGTTTTTGTGAGGTATTAATCCCCGGACTTATTGCCAAAGTCTGGGGTCAATTAGAATGTTTCCCCCGGGAACAAAAAAAAAATACCAATCTGTACTGGGTGGGCGTTACTTTATGCCTACTTCCTCTTGCAATGAGGCCTATGTGTCCCAGCAATGGAAACACTATAGGCTGATTTATTATTCCATTTATTTATTAAATATGCATAGTATTTTCATTTTTAAATATTTCTATAAAGTATTTAAAAATATTAAAAATCAGGCCAAGTGCAAGTGTGCGTACCATAAAAAAACAATAAACACGTTTCTTGGTTCTTTAATTTATAATTGTTTTTTTTTTACTATTTGTTATTATAGCGGAAATAGAAAAACTCACTCTGTGAAAATTTCACCTATCTACCTATTACGGTTTGTAAGATACAGCCCGCTGACAGACAGATGGACGGACGGATGGACAGCGGAGGCTTAGTTCCGTTCCGTTGCTTACCTTTTGGGTACGGAACTCTAAAAAAGGCTGATTCATTGTTACTATGCTATGATTTATCCCATCACTTCCCGTGAGTGTCGTGAGAGGCGACTAAGGGACTCACCAGAGAATGGGCAGCAGCGTTCTCTGTAAAACGCAACACCATACATGCGATCGCCAACCCGCCTGCCAAGTGTGGCGATTATGACAACCCCCCCCCCTTTGGGGGAGGCCTATGTCCAGCAGTGGACGTCTTCCGGCTGTTATGATGATGATTCTATGATTCTGTTGTGTCTATGTCACCTATATGCGATGTCGTTTAATTGACGCCAGTCAGTAAAGTGTACCAAGCCTGACTGCCTAGGCTCCACCGGATATAGGTACATTAAACTATCGCCAATTGCGAACTCTATGTTGATGCACCCATGCATGAAAATGATAGAGACAAAATTGGAAATAGGTAGTTGAAAGGCTAGGTTACGCATTACAAGTATTAATAACCTAACCTTATTGAAATAACCTATTTAGAGGAGAAAGGAAACTGAAATAAACTAAGCATAGGAACTCCAAAACATTACCTTGTGAATATAATGCGTTTAATATAACCTTTATGCAAAATTGACGCAGTTAGTTAACGAATGGGGTATACACTTCGCTTCCTATACTAATATGTGCTGCTTGAGTACACAATTGTCTAGCACACTATGCACTATCAAATTAGTGCGATTTATACGACTGAGTTATAATCACAGAGGCTTGTAGTTGGCTACGGATTTATTTGTCGTTAAGAGTGGATTAATGGATAGATACCGCTGGAAACGCATCTGAGTTTCCGGCAGTATCTATTCGGTATCTAGTTAATCATATTCGTTTTGACGTGATAACGTCTTATAAATCGATTAACGCGGGCTGCACGCACGAAAAAGTGTTACGTTCCGCCTGAGCCGAGCGTGATCGCGGAATAAGCGATAGAGAGGCACGATCAGCATAAGCGTCCGGCTTGTTTGTTAAGAATTCATTTTTTTTTCTTATGACGTTATCACGTAAAATTATCGTCCGTTAACCAACTTTATAGACAGCCATTTTTTTTTTTTATTTAACATGTGTATTCATATTATTTTCCTACCTGTAGTTCTATTTATTTATTTTTGTTTTATTCTTTTTAATTTTAATACCCAAAAAATACTCATTCTGATAACGATTGTTCTCAGTTCTCTTAATCATTAGATTATAGCGATCTACAGCTGGACAGAAGCCACTCACACCTCATGATGTGTGTCTATAAGTCAAGAGTGAATGGAGCGTCATCGCTTAAATCGGGTGAGGAAGTGGTCAAAAGCGAGTATTATCATCACCTGCCTTTATTTTCCCAACTATGGGTCGGGTAGGCTTCCAGTCAAACCGGATTCGGCTGAATACCAGTCATTTTACGTGGAGCGGCTGCCTACCAGACCTCCACAACCCATTAACTGGGAACACTAACAATCAAATCGAATGATTCGATTGGCGCTCCACAGCTTGCTTAGACCCATTCCATCATCGGAATACAAGACATACAGCGAAGTGTCATAGGTATATATGGTGGACATCCCACCCACACGCGTAAAAAAGTTTTGGTAATACTCATTGTGCGTACAGCTAAGGAGTGGTATTCTCAATTCCCTGCCGGAGTCTTTAGTTTCCTGATAGCTGCAGCCGGGCGGTCTTCAAGTCAAGAGTGAAAAGGTTACTTTTTTTACTATTGATAGGCATATGTTAGACCACTATCTCACCTGATGGTAAGCGATCGGTCGAAGATGGAGCATGTTTGCCTAGAAGTAACCTATTCACTCTTGTCTTAAAGACTCCCAGGTTGTAGCTATCTGGAAACACAGACTCTGGCAGGGAATTCCACTCCTTAGCTGTACGCACTATGAATGTGTTTCCAAATCGTTTCGTGCGTATGGGTGGGATGTCCACCTTGTACCGGTGGCGCATCGCCGTTCGACGTACTTCTATGCAAGCGTACTCTATCGTCCACTACATCATCGCTTACCATCAAATGAAATAACGATCAAACGCAAGCAATCAACGCAAATACCAAAAATCAATAGAAAAAACACACGCATTTGTAAAACAACGACCTAAATTTCATTCTACCCTCTTAAAAAACAGTGAATTAACGGTTATAAAGTGGTCAGTTTATTCGCGTCAGTTACCCGAAGTGACGGCGACAAGATACGACCAGCCATTCCTTCCACCACTCCTCCATTTTTATTCGGTTCGTTACGGGAAATCTATTTATTTGCGGCGAAGTTCCCCAGTGCGATGGTCTTAATTATTTTTGTTTTTTTTTTTTCAGCCAATCAGCGTGGATTGGCGGTTAAAAAAGAGTAACTTTTTAAGCTGTGTGGTTGGCGACTGAATTTTGTTTCGTTGAGGGGATTTTTAGGGTTCCGAAAAAAAAACGGAACCCTTATAGGATCACTCGGGTGTCTGTCTGTCCGTCTGTCACAGCCAGTTTTCTCCGGATCCACTGGACTGATTCTGTTGAAATTTGGTACACATATGGACTTCTATGACCCAAACACGGACGCGTTACAAAAATCATTAAATTTTTAGTATGGGGGTCACTTTTGGGGGTCAAACTAGAAAATTAAAAAAAGACGTTATTTGAACTATATTGTGTGACATATCAAATGAAAGGGGTTACTGTGAGGGTTTTAATTATATTTATTTCATAATTTTAAAATAAATGGTTTAGAAGTTATTCAAGAAATAAGACGAAAAATGACCATTCCCCCCCCCTTATCTCCGAAACTACTGAGCCTAAAATTTCGAAAAGAATGGAGAAGACGTGGGTGTTATTTCCAGTAGTGGACTACTATAGTTTGGATATTGCAACATGTAAAATACTAGATAAAGACCAAAGGACTATTATTCTCAATGGGAAGACCTTGAACATAGTAGGAAACATATCAAAGTGCGTATTTTCTTTGCCGTTATAACAAAACAAAAATCAGGCCCCCTTGATTTTTCCCCCCTTACAAGATTCTACTATGTGTGCGAGTCCAAATCACACTTGGACGTTTACAAAAAAACTTTACTTTAATTTCCCCTACACATAAACCAAAATTTCCAATTAATTATTTCTAACGATTTACCCCATTTCCCGGTAAATATTGTTTAATTACATTGCAGAGTTTATCCATTCATCTGAAAATAAAATAAGGCGGTGTTAAAAAATACCAGTTAATTCTTTACAACGATTTTTTCCTTTTCCCGGTATATTCTTTTACCAGTAACAATTGAATCCACTACAGTACATAGATCTTGTGTCTCCGTATCGCTATTCATGGAAACCGTTACTTTTCTAGTATTTATGGGGAGTGAGAATTTATAACGGAATTGTTTTAAAGGCAGAAGGAAAAGTCGCGAAGAGCGGCAACATTCGTATCCGCATCTTAGTCACAATCTGTTAGAATGTAGAGATATTCTAGGCGTTTACGACAGATTACGACTGAGAGTTTTACGGGACCAAATGGCAAGTATACTGCATCGAACTAAAAAAGAATCACAAAAATCGGATCAGAAATCTCGGATTAATCGGTGTACACACATAAAAAAAACTGGCCAAGTGCGAGTCGGACTCGCGTGCAAAGGGTTCCGACGAATTAATTTTTTTTAACATGTTATATTAAGACTACAGACTTCTAATAGGTTTTCCTGTAATCTTCAAGTAAATATCTATTATCTCCATTTTTTTTTTAAATTTTAGTCTCAGTAGTTTCGGAGATAAGGGGGGGAATGGTCATTTTTCGTCTAATTTCCTGAAAAATGTGTCTAATTTCCTATAAAAATTATGAAAAAAATATAACTAAGACCCTCACAGTAAGCCCTTTCATTTGATATGTCACACAATATTGTTCAAAAATCTTTTTTTGTTAATTTTCTAGTTTGACCCCAAAAGTGACTCCCATACTAAAAATTTAATGATTTACGTAACGCGTCCGTGTTTGGGTCATAGAAGTCCATACGTGTACCAAATTTCAACAGAATCGGTCCTGTGGATCCGGAGAAAACTGGCTGTGACAGACGGACAGACAGACACCCGAGTGATGTTTTGTGTGTGTGTGTGTTTTATGTTTTCTGTGTTGTATGTTTTGTGTGTTTTATGTATCTTTTGTGTTGTATGTTTGTACCTACTTTTATGAGTCTTGTTACTCGAAATAAACAAATTTAATTTAATTTAATTTAATTTAATTTATAAAGGTTCCTTTTTCGGAACCCTAAAAAACCACCAAATTGAGAACCTCCTCCTTTTTTGGAAGTCCATTAAAAATAGTAGAAGTCAAGAATGCTAATGGTGATTAGACATATCCCATTAACCTTATCCTACAGGACACAGACTGCAGCCATGCATTCTGCAACCTACGTTCTCAGTTTTGATTGGTTCACCACACTGCAAGAGCATACTACCCTATGTACATTCCACCATAACCCTAATTGAACACCAGGAAATTACAAGCATGTTACCTTGTCACGCACTATACCACCATATTTACTTATATGTATGTAGGTAAAGTACTTGCAAGTAACAAAAGCGTGTCATGGGACGTAAGTCAGTGGAATAAGGTTTGAATTGCAATGATTAACGCCTTTTCGATCGTTGAATGTCGTCGGCACCTCAAAATATATCGCCTCGTATATCATATGTGTCAAAATATATCACGATGTCAGCTTCGATACCCCGCGGTCTGGTTGCACCTGAAGTATCTTCATGGTTCTACAATCTATGTATCAACCTAAATTTTGTAGTAGGTAATCTACACGTATGCACTGCGTACTTGCGTACACTTGAAACAAGCAAATAACCTGATTGGTGACGAGCAAATGATAGGTTACAAGTGAATATTTTACTCGTCATACTATTTGTCAGTTTTAACTAGATCAAGCCGATATTTTCTAGCTGAAGTCAGCGGCTTGATAAGAAACGAGGTCCATACAAGTAGATAAGCGTTTGAGGTGGAGAGTAATATCTTTCCACTGCCAATTGTTTTCAATAATTTTGTTTACAAGTATGGCTATTTTGCTATGGCTGTTTACAAGTATGCTATATTTATTATACTTATTTTTTACAAGTATGGCTATATTGTTTACAAGTATGGCAATTTTACAAGTATGGCTACTAACTACTATAAATTTTCCTATTGTTTTAATGTGGTATACTAATATTATATATATTGTTAAAATTAGAAGAAGGTATTATTTTCTAAGTAATGTAATAAAGCATAATAATATGTACCTAAAAGAGTTACCTAACAAATATATGATAGAGCTAATGTTATTTTAATATAATGTAAACTTATAAGAATTCAAATGTTTCTAATAATTTAAGTTATGTTAGTTAGGACTTATTTTTTCTTTTTAACATTTGTTAAAAAGAATTATGTCTATTATTCGAATATTTGTATGCCAATGAATGGCGAAACATGTCAGATCCCAGTTCTCTATTTAATAAGACCTTAAATGTACCATGTTTCTATACAAATAAAATATTCTTATTCTTATTCTTTAATTAATACTTTTTAAGCATTAGGGTGCCTTTCCACCAGATATGTATGCAGCTGTAAAAGTTAAGCTACGAAACTATGTGACCGTTTCCACTGATGACTCAAAATCAGCCTTTAGTCAAGTAATTTAATGTACTACTGTTTGTTTTCCCAAATTTAATAAATAAATAAATAATTAAAAAGTTAATAACTGTCAGAGCACATCAATAAAGTACCTATACATTACACAGTACACTACGCTCTACCAGTAAGCTAGCTACACAAGAACACATGCCACAGTGACGCATGAACATCGATGCAAGTTGACAAGACGCATGCAGTGCGATCGCTGTGACATCACCACTTGTGGCTACCTGGAATATAGGGTAGGTTCAGGGGTGGCGCGGGGGAGAGACAGATAGGGGTATTTATTTCACTTGGTTTGTTTGAAGGAAATGGGATTGGACGAGGAAAAATACTACAGTAGGTAAATGTGCAATATTGGCCATTGACCCACATATTTTTATTGAACTTCTTTATATCAAAAACAGAAGTATAGACATTAAGCTATCCTGAATTGACTTGTTCTATCGTGATCCTACGTTCTCTAGTAATGAAAAACGGTTCATAATTTATGTTTCGGGTATCTACGAAGAGATATTAGGGCAAGGTCAATGTACTTTATTGCAAGTTTACCTGGCGCCTGCTATAGTAGTTTTACTGGTGGTAGAAAATTCTTATTTCAGGCTGCATTTTTACTTGCAACCTGCAGTGCATTGCGGGCCACCGAGAAGTAATGTAGTCAATCGTTTGATTGTGCCCCGAAATGTAATTCAACTTGCATGCTGGTAGAATCGCGGCCTAAGACGTTACTAGAGGTAATATTCTAAGGAAAAAGTTCTCTTGTTAAGTAGGTAATCGAAGGATTCTGAGGGTGCCTGTCCATTACAGCGGAGCGGAGAAACGGAGAAATATTAACTAATCATGTCAGTCAAAATGTCAGTGACTCACGTGGTGCGGAAATTGTATGCAAATCCATCGGTTCCAAAATTTCTCCGTTTCTCTGCTTCGCTCTGCCTCGCTTCGCTGTAATGGACAAGCACCCTAACGCTGCCAGTCTTCTGGAGACGTTTTAGATGACAGCGATGTGATGTGTTTTGTTTTTATGTAACAAATGGTTGGTTATTATTTTGAAAGAGAGAAAGAAAAACATAAATTTGACGACAGTCCATGAGATATTTAAGATATTTATGTAATTGCGTCTGACGAAAACAGTACCAAATTATTTCCAAGACACTGAAAATGTTATATATTTAAACGGATATAGAGATAGTGTATATCAGTTGTATAGGGACTGCCATGGCGTTGTAGTGCTTCAAGAATGTTGGCGGAGGCTCGCACAGATGGTTTCCATGCCATCATGCGAAAGAAAGCGGCCTCCTTACTACAACGCTTGCACGGTAGTGACAACAGCATCCTGTAAATGATAGCTGCCAGACCGGACACTGGGTGGGGACAGTCATAGGTATATTCAAATAAATAAATCTTTTGTATATAAACTAACAATACTAACCTACTTACGTAAGCACCATTGTTACTAACACCAAAATACTAACGAAATTATGGACTGTGGTCTGAAAATAAAGTTTAATTTAATTTAATTTATAGTGATAAGATCTTATATCATAGCTGAATCACAAACAGGGTTAAATTTTCTATCATACAGTATATGCTCTATGTATATATGTTATTTACATAAACATGCTAACAACCCCACTATTTGCTCAGATGCAAGATTTAACAACATTTCTAAGCCAGTTACTTAATAAATTAGCTCCACAGCTGGGGAGGGGAGGGTCTGTATGTATGCTTTTGCGGTTGCACAACGACACGCTTTGCTTTGCTTTGCTTGGTAGTATAGATGCAGGCCTACCTTGCCGTCTCCCTCAGAGACGGGAAGGTGGCGTGGTCTTGAGGGAGAGCGCAACGGTCGTGTAGATCCTCAAGGCAAGTCCGGTGGATATACCTTCTCGAGGTTGCCACCCCGTTTTTGGTCTAATTCCTTATGAATTAGACGTAACTGAAACCACCGGGCGACCCGTAGAGTGGCGGGCCTTCCACTCAGACCCATCCCAATTCCCACTTAACCCTTTTTTCCCGTCTATGACCCCTTCCAACTCCCCTCCTAACTGTGACCCTTCTGTGACGAAGTGGTTGCGGGCTCGGCCGTCACTAAACTCAGCTGATGGCGGGTAGGAGAAACTAGTCACCTGCGCTAGGACCTGCGCAGTTGAGCGCCGTAAGCGGGGATGAAGGAGTCCTGGGGGGTTGAGCCGATCGGCACTGGCGGTAATGTGTCCGTGAGGCAACACGCCCCCTTTGGTCTGGATTTCAAGCGAAACGGTGGCCCTACCCTCTAGCCAAGGGTAGGGAAATGGCCACAGTGTCCCGTCAGAGGGCCACAGGCGAGGTGCGTGGGGTCCGCGGAGGTCGCCCTCGGGCGGCCGAAGCGGTAGGTAAAGGCCATGCTGACGGTGTAAGTGAGGGTTGATTAGTTGCCAACCCGATCGAGCACCCGATGTCGCGCTGTAAACCAGCCTTGCGCACCTATATCTTCCTGGTAGTCCTAACGCTCGCACTCACAGTAGTGCGACGTTCCCAGGTGCGGGCTCCATGGTGGGTGGGAGCCAGGAAGATGAAAAGAGTCATTTTTTAGTATGGACGAATTGAAGCCAACTAAAAACACCGCAGGAGTGGAGTCGGCGAAAGCTGGCAAAGCTCCTAAGCGAGGTGCCTCTGGTGCCTCGCTCGCCCCTGGATGTCCTGCGGCTCACGCCGTGGGCGCCAGCGCGGGCGCCGGTCCGGCTGTGGCGAAAACCGCAGCTAAGACCAAAAAGTCCCACTCCAAGCAAAGGAGAACGGCGCTGCATGGGACCAGTACCGATCCTTCACACAAAAAGGCGAAAACGGAGACGGTTAACACCTCTGCCGGAAGTAGCCTTCCCAAACACCCTCCTACTCCTCCTGTGGCTCCTCAAGCCACATCCCAAGACGCAGCCGTCTCCGGTCACACGGGGACGGTTGGCAGCACCGAGGACGTTTTCGCAAGCGCCTGGCAGGTGCCTACCCGCAAGGGAAAGGGAAAGGGCAAGGGCAAAAAATCCACTCCACAAGCCCATTGCTCTTGTTCGGACCCCTCAGGTCCAGCAGCTCCTACAAGCCAGGGTAAGAGGAGAGAAAGACTGACGCGTAAGGAGCGGCGTCACGAACGCAGGCGGGGACGCAAAGCCCCCCAAAGCACGCAGGTTGCTGCCACTAGCTCGGTTAAACCGACCAAGCCAGGTAAGCTGAACTTCGGTGAAGGGAAGCGGTCGCAGGCTGAGGCTGGCGCTAGCCAACCAACGCCTAATATACTGCCTTCTAAATCCGCAGGAGGTCCGGCCGAGGTGGTAACCACAACGCGGCAATCCGATGGGAACGATCAGGCTGCGGCCAAGCGGGCTCTCAACGAGACGATTTCGCCTCGTGGAGAGCACAAGCGGCCGCGGCTTGACCAGTCCCAGCGGGTTGCCAACAAAAGCTACGCCCAAGCTGCCAGTGCGTCCCTGAACGTCGCGATAACCTGCGACCGGAGGGGAATCATCAGCCAGGGAGTATCGGACCAGGTCTTAGCTGCTATCCACAAGCAGATCATCAGCGAGGCCTGCTCCGCTATGCAGGACACACCAGGGCCGACCTTCAACGCGAAGCCGCTATTCGCCGGTGGAGTCCTCAAGCTGTGGTGCGGTAACGACCACACTTTAGCCTGGCTGAAGAAGACAGTCTCCAACCTGGCTCTCCCGGCTAGCACCTCGCTAGTCGTCAAGAGCCAGACGGAGATCCAGAAGCGGGTACGTTGCGGCATTGCCATCCCCGACGACCAGGGAGTCTACGAGGACTCGACCTTTATTGGACGAGCCCTCTGCTACCAGAATCGCTGGATCGATGTTAAGAGGTGGGTAGTGCTGCACGCCGAGAAGCAGAAGGCGTGCTGGTTCGTGGTGCTGGGTATCCCCGAGGACCAAGTTCCGACCCTGATGAGCGCGGAACGCCGACTCTCAATTGGTTTGGGATCGGTGTACGTCAAGTTCCAGGGTCCAAATGGCAGGTTCGTCGACGTCCCTCGGGGGTGGGACCCGAACACGAGACAGCCGCTGGAAGACGCAGTGGAGTCCATTTCCGCGCCAAACAACCCGGAAGCAACTGCGGCTGAACCTGCTGAAGCAGCAGTGTCGGCCGCCCCTGCCGCCACCGTGGGTGCCGTCCCTTCATCGGGGGAGGAGCCGGACGACGTAATGTTGTCCCCGGTTTCGGACCCGGGGGGGGACGGTTTCGACGAGGGCGACCTGTTTGCCGGGCTGCGACTAGAGGGTGACGAGGAGGGTCTCGCCTGTGATGGCGTCCCCTTTGTCGGCCTGTAAAGTCGTGCAGGCTAACCTCCACCACAGCCAGACCGCGACGGCTCAACTCCGCAAGTGGCTGGAGGACCAACACACGGCCATTGCCCTGATCCAAGAGCCGTGGATTAGGGGTGGCCATATACGAGGACTCTCCAATCTTGGCGGTAAGCTCCTTGTTAATACGGACCATGATCGCCCTAGATCGTGCATCTATGTCACGGGTAACCTTAAAGCACAGCTATTAAGCGACTTCTGTTGCAGAGATGTCTCTGCAGCTAGGCTGAATATACAGCGTGGAGCCACAAAGGTGGCGATCGTCTTCGCCTCGGTTTACATGCCTGAGGCGGAGGAACCGCCCCCACACAACCTTGTCCGCCTCATCACACAGTGTGAAAGCGGCGGGGATGAGGTTGTCATCGGGACCGACGCAAACGCACACCATCCACTATGGGGGATGGAGTCGCAAAACGAAAGGGGTAAGGCATTGGTTGATTACCTGTTTACAACTAACCTATCCCTACTAAACACAGGTTCGGAACCAACTTTCGTAACCAGACGCAGTCGTACAATTATAGACCTTACTCTGGCAACAGAGGGAGCAGCGGAACTCATCACTGGGTGGCAGGTCTCAAATGAGGCTTCCTGCTCAGACCACAGGTGGATCCGCTTTGACATCCAGGTCTGTATATCACCCAAACAACCTAGGCGTAATCCGCGTAACACGGATATAACGGTATACACACGCAACCTCGCCTTAAGGCTTGCGCCACCAGGCGATTCGAAGTCTCTTGCGGACACGGCACAGATCGACGCGCAAGTATCACAACTTACCGAATCGCTGATAAACAGCTACCAAATCGCCTGCCCGGAAACGATTCCGCGCGACACTCCGGGTAAACAACCCTGGTGGGGTGCGGATCTAGAGCGCAAACGCGGTAAGGTAAGAAAGGCTCTTAACAGAGCCATGAACACATGTAGTGATGAGGACTGGGACGCGTATTACGCGGCCAAATCCAGCAACAAGAAAAGCATCAGATTCAGAAGAACTACAGGTTGGCGTAAATTCTGTGGTAACATTGAATCATGCCAACAAGCAAACAGGGTAAGGAAAATTTTGGCGCAACAGAACACACCTGAGGTCGCCACGCTCCGGAAACCCGATAATACACTGACCACGACACCTGAAGAAGCGCAACGCCTCCTAGTAGAAACTCACTTCCCAGGCAGCGTATTCGCGCAGGTGAATATATGTCATGACGTTATCCAAACACCATCAGAAGATGATTGGCTTTATGCAGAAAAGATGATTACGCTGGAAAAACTTCAGTGGGCCATCAAAAGCTTCCAACCTTTCAAGGCACCAGGTCCTGATGGTGTGTTTCCTGCCTTACTACAGTGGGGAGGTACCGCTATTGCAACAAAACTGGTGCCCTTAATGCGAGCGTGTCTGGCCTTTAGATACGTTCCTAAAGGATGGAGGGAAGTGAAAGTCATTTTCATTCCGAAGCCAGGTAAAAGTGACTACACAAACGCCAAATCCTATCGACCTATAAGTCTGACCTCGTTCATACTGAAGACTATGGAAAGACTGTGTGAAAGGGAGCTACGAGATGGCGTTTTAAAAACAATACCACTACATGGTAACCAACACGCATACAGCTCAGGTAAGTCGACAGAGTCCGCTCTTCATCTGGTAGTAAGCCAGATTGAAGAAGCGATTCATCAGAAAGGGTCCTGCCTGGGCACTTTCATAGACATCGAAGGAGCCTTCGACAAGACAAACTTTTCCAGCATTAGTGCCGCCCTCTCCAAACACGGTGTAGAACAGGTACTAATTGACTGGATTACTAATATGTTAAGCAAACGGGTGGTTCGCCTTGAGGAAGAGCAGCAGTTGGCCCTGATAGCCAGAGGCTGCCCGCAGGGAGGTGTGCTCTCCCCTCTTCTGTGGAATCTGGTGATTAACGACCTTATCACCAAGCTCAATGCACATCGTTACTACACAATAGGTTATGCAGACGACCTCGCAATCCTCGTGCCAGGGAAGGTGACTGGAACGATCTGCAACCTCACTCAACAAGCACTACGCATCGTGGAGAGATGGTGCGAAGAATATGATCTGTCAGTAAACCCCACGAAAACTGAATTAGTCATGTTCACTCAAAAACGAGCACTAGGTCACTACCGGCTACCTAAGCTCTTCAACACAGAGCTCCAGCTTTCTAACGAGGTAAAGTATCTAGGCGTCCTCCTAGACAGTAAGTTAAACTGGAGCAATCACCTAGACTTCAAACTAAACAGGGCCTGCATTACCTTCTGGCAGTGCAAGAAAATGATAGGGAAGAAGTGGGGCCTATCTCCCAAAATAATACTATGGCTGTACAGCGCAGTAATTCGGCCCATGTTAACCTACGGGGCCGTGGTGTGGTGGCCACGCACAAAGCTAGCTACAGCCATAAACAAGTTACAACACATGCAAAGGCTAGCCTGCATGGCGACGACGGGCTGCATGAGGACTACTCCAACTGCGGCACTGGAAGCCATGCTGGGTCTCCCTCCGCTACACTTGTTCATACAACAGGAAGCGACGATGGCAGCAGTACGCCTTAAAACACTGAATCTCTGGGGTAAGAGAGAAACACGGCACACCGCTTTGCTCGAGGAGCTCAATAATGAACTCCCAATAACAAAAGCAACCAATGACCGGGTACCCAAGCAATTTATCTTCGATAAAAAATACAAAATCCAATTGCATGAGGATCATCGTTGCGAGGGGCTGTGCCCCGCAGAGCTGCGGATCTTCACCGATGGATCAAAAACAGGTACAGGTACTGGTGCGGGAATCTTCTCAGAGGATCTCAACATCCACACAGCCACACCATTGGGGGTCCACAACACAGTGTTCCAAGCTGAATGCATGGGCATTTCTCTGGCGGCATCAGCCATCCTAACCAGGGAAGTTAAAGACCAGTCAATACGCATACTCTCGGACAGCATGGCTGTCCTGCAAGCTCTGAACAGCCACACGGTCAACTCTGGGCTGATTCTCGAGTGTCACCAACGTCTTAATCAGGTTGGTAGACATAATAAAGTAACCATTCAATGGATCAAGGGACACAGCGAGTCCCGAGGCAACGATGCAGCGGATGAACTCGCCAGAAGGGGTTCGAGTATGGCAGCGATGGGACCTGAACCCATCGTGCCTCTGCCTTTCGGGTACATACGCAATCTGGTAAGGAAACGCACCGGAGAAAAACATCACAAGCTATGGGTTGACCATGGTGAGTGTAGGCAGGCCAAAGAGGCACTTCCCTCTATAGATGGCCGATTCACTAAACAAGCCCTAAGACTGACTAAACAACAGTTGCGTACAGTCACAGCCGTAACAACTGGCCACGGGTCTTTTAATAAACACCTCTATGCTATAGGAGTCACTGACAGCCCGCTATGCAGAGCCTGCATGGAGGAGAATGAGACAGCAGCACACCTGCTTCTAAGCTGCCCGGTAGTCGCGGATTACAGGGCCAAGTACTTCGGTAACCCAGGTACCCTCAGTGAGATAGTTGGAAACACCAAGGCTTTGCTGGCCTTCCTTGGGGAGCTGGGGTGGATCGAATGACACATTTGTCCCACCTGCACGCAAAATACGCGCTTAGTCGTGGAGTTGCGGAAACCAGCCCGATTTACATACATACATACATACATAGCTCCACAGCTGTAAGCAAGCTTAATTCTGCCAGCCCTACAGCGTCTAGCGCGCTACATCACTATTTATCTTCAACCTCGTTCCCGTTACGGGGTGAGCACTTCTGGTAGGTAGCTCCACATTGCAAACAAAGCAGTCTCAGTTCTTGGAAAACTAGATAGAACAAGATAGTTTTTGTTGAAAAAAAAAAGGAACTGTCAGATTATCAATATACATATATAAAATTCTTACGTTACTGACTGAGTGAGTGAGTGAGTGACTGACAGAGAACGCACAGCCGAAACTACTAGTCGTAAGAAGCTGTAATTTGGCATGTAGCTTCTCTACACTCTGTAGAGGAGAACTAAGAGAGGAACGGGAAAACACTGGATATGCGCGTACGATATCGCCGGCAAAAGTTAGTTGGAAAATATTTTGCACTTCTTGTACGCGACGCCACGGTACGCTTAAGCGACCTGTTTAACTTTTTGAGTTCCGAACGTCCGTATGAGAAAAAATATTTGCTTAATTAATTTTGAAACAAAATCTAATCTAACATATAAAAATCTCGTGTGACGGTGTTTGTTACCGAACTCCTCCGAAACGGCTCGACACATTTTCATGAAATTCTGTGTGTATATTCGGTAGGTATGAGAATAGGTGGTAGGGTATTTATTTTATTTTCTGTATGGCAAAACAACGTTTGCCGAGTCAGCTAGTAAAATGTAAAAAAATGAGAACTTCACTAAAAGCTCTTTCATATGAGTTCGTGCGGTACAACGAAAAACTTTTTTTTAATTTCATACTTTTTCTCCCGTCAACATTTATTTAATAACGTTGGGGGTCTGAGTATGGGTTCCAGAAGTTCATATATGTATATGTGTACCAAATCTCAACTAAATGAGGCAAGTGGATTCCGAGAAAATGGCTGTGATAGGCGGACAAACAGACAGACACGATTGATCCCATAAGGGTTCCGTTTTTTCATTCGGGCGCTTGAATCCCCAATAAGATATAGAACCCTCATTTGTATAAGTAACGTTAAAGCTACTTTAAAATTATACAACCTGTAACAGAATAAACGCAATATATACCTCTTAAGGGGTCATTAAACTCATCATTATGAACAACTTTCACTATGGGACCAACACTGAAAACGTGACATTACACGTTTGACGTGACGTACATTCGAAACTAAGCAACTGAACGTAATTTAATACAATCACTCAGGCCCTATTACACACCACACCACACCTCACACCACACCACACACCACAACTACACACATATATGTTCACACACACACACACGTAAGTAATTAAGTAATTAATAAATTGTAATTTGTAATACTTACTTTGCACCGCATCACACTTGTAAAGGCAGCTCAACTACGGTGGTGACGGAAGTAACCGGTGCTTATGGCACAGGAGTGCTCCTAGTTTAAGCCCAGTTGCATATGTTTTGTATCTTGCCATTAACTGATAAAGTCCTGTTTAAGGTACAATTAATTGTAATTCGGTTTAAGTCTTGAACAAATAAATATTGTTTATTTATATATTTGACAGTAATATCAGAAAATTAGTTACGAAAAAGGAACAAATAAACTGACGGACTTAATTTCCTTACTTATTCACGAAAAATAGTTCCTCTATTTCTCTTCATCAATTCCTTACTATAACTAACTCAAAAACATGTACTAGGCACACAGATAAATAGCAGAGTCATACATAAGGAAAAGCAGACAAAATGAAACGTAGTAAATCTAGGGGTCAACTGATGCCTCTAATAAAGTGGTCACTTTATGTGCCTAATTTACGAAAATTGTGCCAAGAAATTGGTAGGAAATAAGGGCTGTGTTCTAGCTAGCTGTTTTTTGACAATGAGCAGATATCCTGGTTTGTCATACTTAAGTAAGCAAGAAAAAACTTGCTACCAATAAGATTCTAAGGATGCTTATTCCACAGGACTTCAACGATATCGATTACCATGTATTAATCAAGACCGTAGAAAAATAATACGTTTTTATTAGGGTTCCGTATCCAACGGGTAATCAACAGAACCCTTTTACTAAGCCTCCGCTGCCCGTCCGTCCGTTCGTCAGTCCATCCGTCCGTGCGTCCGTCTGGCGTCCTAGTTGTCTGGCATTTTGCTGAACTGGACCTATTTGGCGCAACCGCGGAGCACACAATGTTATTGTTTTATTTTTAAAATTAAGTTTTTTTATTGTACCTACCTACATTGTGTGCATTCGTGTGTGCCAAATAAATTAGTTTCTTTCTGTCTTTCTTTGTCAGCAGGCTGTATTTCAAGAACTATAATAGGTAGACAGTTGAAATTTTCACAGCGTGTGTATTTCTATCGACGCTATAACTTTGAATTAAAATATTTTTACGAACGCGTGTTGACTGCATTTATTTGTTGAAAGAATTTTCAACAGCCAACCGCAACTCTTCGATTTTCTTTCCAAAAACCGAGAGTTAGGGTGCCTGTCCTTTACAGCGGAGCGGAGAAACGGAGAAATTTTAACCAATGGAATTGCATAAAATCTCCGCACCACGTGACTCACTGACATTTTGACTGACGTGATTGGTTAATATTTGGTTCCTCCGCTCCACTGCCTCGCTCTCAGAAAAGGCACCCTTAGTCGGTTGCAAATCATACCACCTATCAATCAATTTGTCTAGCGTTTCCCAATTTACAAATACACTAAACTAAAAACAAACTAAAATATAGCATCAAAAAATTCGTCCTCAACGCTGTCAGCTGGTAATGTGCCCAAGAGACTGGCGGCATTGCCACGTTGAATGGCAATGCTTAATCTCTGCCCAAAGTAAAAGCCAGCTCTTGGGTCACGGGAAGTGTCAACCAATTGAGTTAGAGAGAGTGGAGTCGGCTTCCAGTCAAACTGAATGTAGATGAGAACCAGTATTTTACAAGCAGCTACTGCTGCCTATTTGACCTTAACAACTCAGTAACGGGGTAACCCAATCGTGTTACGACGAGAAGTAGGTAACCCGATACTAGTACCGGGTTACTTAGTTGTCGTTGTTGTTTTTGTTGTTGTGGTTGTTTTTGTTGATGTGGTTGTTATTGTGGTGGTGTCAGATTTTCTCGGTTGGTATTACTCGTGACAACTGAAATATGTTCAAGAACAGCCTTTATCGCCATTGAAATAAAGGCGCATATAATGTATCAATCTTCGATAGCTAGTATAATTGAAAAAAAAAAAACACCTTTTCTTGTAAAAATCAGTATTGCTCTCCGTCGGTTGAGCTCATGACGATTTGGCACTCTGATCCTACTGTATACATAGTTCAGAATAGGTATTGTTTCGTATTGCAATAGCCACTCAATGTTTATCTCTGACCTTTTATTTGTTTGACCCACTTGCGATTTGCGACTCCTTCAGGAAACGCAAGTTACAGCAGTATAAGTCCCAATAAAAAAAAACAACAAAAACTTTAGGCACTAAAACTGACCGTGTCATCTGTTCTACAGATCAATATAAGATGGCAGGTGCGACCAAGTGCCAGCACTTCCCCGCTCTTCACAGATGGTTGGAGACTGGATGTGGCAATGACCGCGTTACATCATTGTCGTTTGAGAGACGTTGAAGAGTTGCAGATTTCGTTTTGATTTTATGTTGCAGGTACTAGCAACCTTTTTTTTTTTTTTACTATATATAGGCATACGTTTGACCACAATCTCACCTGATGGTAAGCGATGATGCGGTCGAAGATGGAGCACGTTTGCCTAGAAGCAACCTATTCAACCTCGCACGGGTAGCACTGGCTATAGTAGAAATAGGCTCCCAGTCAGTATGACTTTTTTCCCGAAATCTTCAACAATCATCGTTATATTCGAGCCAATTTTCACAACATCATCACATCATCATATCAGCCGAAAGACGTCCACTGCCAGGCATAAGCCTCGGACCAAGTGTCGCCACAACAACCGGCTCTGTGCGTCTCGCATCCATCGGCTACCCGCGACCTTCCAACGCTGCGTCTTCCGGTACGCGGTCGCCACTCCTCACAAAACCAATGAATTTTATAGACGTTGACAATCCGCGTAAATTTCTCCGTTCATTGGTGAAAAGCGTATAAAAATAATTTTGAGATTATCGCATTCAGACAAAGAGACGCAGCTAGGGGACTTTGTTCAATAAAATGCGGTAATTTTTGTTCACAATTTTCTTGAATTTACACTTTGTTCAGCCAAAAAGCCTTCACGGTAGTTTTTGATCTTCCAACTTGAATTCACTAGCTTTTGCAATCCAGTCAGCTTGACATCCTACCAAGCAGACTTTAAAGCACTTAGTGATTCCAAGGTATCAATTTTATTTTAAACTTCTCCATTTTTTGTTGCTAGCATAAAAATAACAAAGATAAATAGGTATCCTATTGGATGAATTAGATTCCAGACTGTGTTAAATATCTCAGATTTATCAAGTCAAATAAAAACAAACATTTATAAAAACAATATTTTTAGTACCAAAATGTTTTCGAAATAAAGATAAACTTATAACATTTTTTAAAGAACTAACCCCATTACTAAATGTATTTTTATAAGAAATTCTGCTGTCTGCCTGACGAGACCGTCATGCATAATTAAGTACCATAGACAAAGCTCTTGAATTTTTAATGAAAAATACTTGAATTTCGCTTTAATTTGTTTTTTAATACACTCCACCATTTTTCATCAAAATCGAAAACAGTTCTTTATTTAAGAGGCACTTCTAGTAAGACTTATTTTTTTAAATCGCAGTCTCAATCCCGCAATATCGGTCACCCTTACAATGGAACAAAGGAAATTCTGATTTATGTCGAAGCAATAAAACACAAAGTGCATTGATAACCGAAGCGATTTTGATTCCAGATTTATTCGCTTTCTTTTGAAAGAAAACGTTTATTTATTACTGTTTTCGTTTTTACGTAATTAATCTGTGTGAAGCTTCGAAGGGTGGAAATTGGAAAAGAATATTTTTATTCCGTAAAAAATTGGATCTGCTTAGATTTCAATACGCTTTGGTATCCTGATATTTTCTATGATATTCGATATTCATCATTGGTGTTCGAACTTGGCTTCCTTGTTCTGGGGTTCAATCACAATGTCGGATTTAGGGTGAGGCGACACGATGTCTATAAATAAGTCAGTAGGAGTGACTATGACTTAATTTAAGCTGGTTGCAGACCAAGCTAAGTTGATTTAGGCTTAGTGACCGCTAACTACGTATACCTAGCAAGCATGACTAAATTAATGGTATTTTTTATATTGAAGGTTTTCTTCAATGGCGCTAAAAAGAAGAAAAATTTCGTGTCTGTAATACTATGTGACCATTGAGCAGTTGCTCCATACGGAGCCAACACAAGATGGAGAATCAGGTCAAAATATATAAAAAAAATTACATCAGGATTGAACTAACATGTTAGATTTCAATTCTATAGAATAAGATGATATGGTTCTAATTAGGCTTTCTAGATTTGACCAAAAGAAACTAACAAATATTTCAAGTTAAATAAAAGTTTGTAAAAATTCCGCTTTTATCTTAGCTCTTGCTCATAAAGCACTAGTCACACCGCCGGCGATAAGCGAGTAGCGAGTGAAAAGTTTCGATAGTTTTGACACTCGGCTTTCAGCGAGTGCTTTTGTGCGACGGGCTTTTACTCGCAATACTCGCCCCGGCCCGCACCGGTAGAAATTATCGCTGTTTGGTGGGTTCTGACCGCCAAGCGAGCATCGCCGAGCGAGTGTCGCTGAGCGAATACAATCTTTGATAGGTCTTGTCGCTGTGATCAACTTGAGGTAAGAGCCTCTCGCTGGCAGTGTGAACAGCCAGCTATCGACTATGAATGTATGTCTCTTTTACTCACACAAGATCTATATCTTTTGTCCCTTTCCTCAGCGAGCAAATAGTCGATAGCTACTCGCTTCCTCGCCGGTGGTGAGACAAGTGTCTAAAACGTAAAAGTAAAAAGTGGTGTTATCAACTACACTGGTAGAAAATCACTAGCGACTTTTTTCTTAACAGGAGTTGTTAGAAAAACATTACTTTTCACCTTGGAAAAACAAGACCTTTCCTCTTTAAAACAATTAAATAATTCACGACGAGCTTTTCGCCAAATAACCAAATGATTTGATCCTAAGCAACGGTTACAATTGGTCCTCACAGTACCCACTTGACCTTTTTATTTTGAAGGACCTTCTAAAGCGAAGTCTTCATTTAATGAATTACTTACATTTCGTTAATTCGACCTCGTTAATAATTCAGGGTGCCTCATACCTGGAATTTGAAAAAGAAAATGTTAATTTTTGTAACTTGTTTTTTAACTGAAGGGTAGTTAATTAAATAATAGAAAATCGTTATAATATCTACGTTTTCGTTACTAACTAGCGGAGGTCCCCGTTTGAGTATGGGGATAAAATATAGCCTATGTTATTCGCTGATAATGTAGCTATTCATTGCTGAACGAATTTTTCAAATCGGTCCAGTAGTTTTTAAGTTTATTCGTTGCATACAAAAATAAAAAATCTTTCCTATTTATAACGTTATTAGTATTAGTATAGATAACATAGGTTCTCGATTCTATCTTTGAATACTAAAATACTAAAACTAAAAGGATTATAAATATAAGATTATATTTTTTACGAAAAATTCAAATTTTATTTTTTGTTCAACCCAAAGGTTGTTAGAGAATGCCTTGTTGCAGTAAGTCTACCCATGTATCACTATTACGGACTTAAAGTTTAAATAAATACGAATTACAATAACAAATCATTTTACACATGTCCCAAACTTTTACTTGAGCTGTGGGCCGGTTTATGAATTAGAAGAAGACGAAGAAAGAAAGAAAAAGCGTTTATTTGCGCCAAGCATGACGCATACCAAAAAAAAAGTAAAAACTTAATAAAAAAAAAAATTCAATTTTATAACAATTGGAAAGATATGCGTCACATTTGCGCAAAACGGTCATCGCTCAGCATAATGATTCGTGGGCTCGTGTGCGAGACAGAGCCACAGCGCTGGTTTTCAGCGACAGCCGCAATTAAGAATTTGAGTATTTGTCAAGTTGTAAATACTATTCATATTTTTGCCAGACTCTTCCAAAATTCCATCGACTAACTTGCCTGCCAGTGATCTGCAGCCAGCAGGTCCCAGCATCACAAAATTGAAATGAAATCTAAGAACCATGTCGTACTGCTACTTCTCTTCTCCTTCATACTCCTTCGTCACACTTCCAGCCGCTATGGTGGCTCCTTCTCTGTTACTGCAGTGCGCCTCTGGAATTCTCTCCCACATACCCTACGTGACAGTCCTTCTCTTGATGTCTTTAAAAGGAAAGTTAAAGAACATTTCCTTTTCCTATGACATAATATTCATAGATATGTATGTATATATATGTGTGTATTTATGTATGTAGGTATATATATGTGTGATAAAATATGTATTTTTGTAAAATGTGTACTGGATCCACCCTCTATTGTGATCTCTCTCTATCACTCAAAGGTTTGCTGGTATAAAACTCAATTTTTAGTTGACCTCGCCTTTGTACATGAACGTTTTTAATCACTGTAAATTATATAAGTTGTTATGGTGTACAATAAAGAATTAAGAACCATAATTTCACTACCTATCCTTCAAAAAAGCTGGTAACCCTGCAATTGGATCTCAATTCATCGACAGAGTCAGGCCTCTGTCAGTCCCACAATAGGCCAATCGACGTCTGCATGTCAATAGGTTATCTGCTCGTATTCAGCGTTCGACTTCATTCCGGTAGGGGGATCGATGGCAGCCATCTTGGTTTGGGTTGACGGAGGTAAGAATTTTATTTGAGGGAAATTAGTGTGGTATTAGTAAGTTATTCTTACAAGGAACGGTACTCAACTGTCCGGCTCCGATTTGATTTCATTGGATATATGATAGAGTAGTAAAATAACAGACACGTATTTTTAGGGTTCCGAACATCCATAAGAAACGGAATCCTTATAGGATCACTCGGGTGTCTGTCCGTATGTCACGGACAGTTTTCTCCGAATCCATTGGACCGATTCTGTTAAAATTTCGTACACATATGGACTTCTGTCACACGGACGTGTTACGCTAAAAAAATAAAATTTGACTGTTGTGATCACGTTTGGAGGTCAAACTAGAGTATTAAAAAAACATTTTTCAAACTATCGTGTGACATATGAAATGAAAGGGCTTACTGTGAGGGTTTTACTAATGTTTTATTTTCATATTTAAAAAAAAATTGTTTATAAGTTATTCAAGAAATTAGACGAAAAATGACCACTCCCCCATACCCCCCATCTCCGAAACTACCGAGCTTAAGGCAGCGGACTCGAATTCAGCGGCGCGGCCTATAAATATGAGAAAAATAAATGCAGATAATAGTTCTTTACCTACCATGTTACACAAAAACTTATAAGAAGTCTATAGTTTTAAAATAACATGCAAAAAAAAAAAAATTAGTTTGGTTCGGCACGCGAGTCCGACCCGCATTTGGCCAGTTTTTATTTATGTGCCCAATCTCAACCTATTGGGGGAAATTGTCCTCTAAAGTAGGTACTCAAAAGTGACTAATCCCACTAACTTCTCTAGAGTTTTGTTCAAAGAGATATTAGCTATAGCTAGTATTTTTTTTTTATTTGTGATGGGTTTGCTCTTGACTCTAGTCTAGGTCAAAGATGACAGAGACAAAGTCTACGATGGAGCGAGCTTACCCAGAAGGAGTCTGTTCACTCTAACTTTGAAGAGATTAGGGTTGTAAGCGTTTGGAAACACAGACGCAGGCAGAGTTCCACTCCTTTGCTGTGCGCATTATAAAAGACGTTTGGAAACGCGCGCGCAAAAAATATCCTTTAGGTTACACTATCACCCACCACCACCACCATGTTTTACGCAAATAAATATTCTATTCTATTCTATAACAAAACTAAAAAAAACTGGCCAAGTGCGAGTCGGACTCGTGTGCTAAGGGTTCCGAACGAATTTAAATTTTTTAACATGTTATTTTAACACTACAGACTTCTAATAGGTTTTCCTGTAATCTTTAGGTTCTCTCCTTTTATCAGTAGTTTCGGATATAAGGGGGGGAATGGTAATTTTTGGTCTAATTTCTTGAATAACTTCTAAACCATTTATTTTAAAATTATGAAAAAAATATAGTTAAATCCCTCACAGTAAGCCCTTTCATTTGATATGTCACACGATATTGTTCAAAAACTTTTTTTTTAATTTTCTAGTTTGACCCCCAAAAGACCCCCATACTAAAAATTTAATGATTTACGTAACGCGTCCGTGTTTGGGTCATAGAAGTCCATATGTGTACCAAATTTCAACTGAATCGGTCCAGTGGATCCGGAGAAAACTGGCTGTGAAAGACGGACAGACAGACACCCGAGTGATCCTTTTTTTTTCGGAACCCTAACAAGAAATCTACCTCGGTGCCAAATTTCATCAAGACCCGTTCAGCTATTTTGACGTGATTGAGTAACAAACATCCCTCCGTCTATCCAAACATCGAAACTTTCGTATTGATATTAAGTTAAAGTAAAAAGTAGTACTATAAGTACCTAGGTAAGTATAGATTAGTTAATAACTAAAAATAGGCCGGAAAACGCATCTTAGCGTGCCCGATTCTATATTACTACGGAACTAAAAAAACTCGTCCTTACGAAAGTAAAGATGTATTTTAATTCAGTATTTCAGACACTGCAAATAAAATAATACTCTTTTAAGTGCAAAATATCGCCTTAGCTTACAACACCGCTCAAGTCGAAAATTGGCGGTTTTTACATTTTAATGCCGTTACCAAGAGCTGCTCATTGTGCGTCTAATCATTGGTTACATGATATAGATTTCAGCTAATCACAAGCCGTAATACGGAATATGCACGAAAAAAATATTTATTATCTATACAGTTTATCTAAAAATATACACAAATATAATACTAACAGTGAAAATAGAATCGAAATTGCTCGAAAAACAAACGAGATATAATTATTTTAAACAAATGTATCTGTCCCTCTCGCGAAAACGCTGTTTTCTATGGCAGCTGTATAGGCGCCAAGAACTTTGACGTCACAATTCATATCGGACTTCTCTTTCTAATTGTAAACTTTGAAGCTTTATAACTTCATCGCTGATAAAGGTATTTAAAAAATAATTTCATAATTGTTTATTAGAGTTAATAAGTATTACATTTTTCAAATAACAAAATCGTTTGCGTATTCCCTATTCGACAGCGCGCAAGTCGGTTGGCCTCTTAACACCGCACAAGATTGTTCGTCTTCTGTTAAGTTGGTAAAAATGACTTATGCGGTGTTGTAAGCTAAGGGACGATATGGTAATTTTAAAATCAACTTAAATACACCACGCTTAAGTCTAAATTCGAAGTGGCGATGTATTGAAGTTTCTCGAATTAAAGTGTGAAACATTAATGAATGTAGAAAACTGTTACCTATTCTACATAGGAAGATAGGCATGTCAGACCACACCAGTGCACACTACAACTGAAGTGAAAACTACGCATAATTATGCGAAGCCACAATATTGCACATCTTAAAACTGACAGCTGCATCGTCTGAAATTATAAATATTTCGTAACACTTTTAGTGTCAAGCACTCAACATATGGGTCGAACAATAATTCGTTCGTGTGCCCACAACCCGTGCATGCGTGCGACTCGGATGCGTGTTAATACTAGCTGACCCGCGCAACTTCGTCTGCGTAACATTTTAACCTATTAGCCGTAGCATCATGTTGTATAGCCTATATATAGCCTTCCTCGATAAATGGGCTATCCAACACTAAAATATTTTTTCAATTCCAACCAGCTAGTCTATTCTGTAAATAACTATTTCGATATCGAGCTTCACCTGAGTGACAAAACTCACAAAGTGAGCTTTATGGCAACATAAAGGTCTTAATTTGATACTCACCTCGGATTCCGCTATCGAAATACGAAAATGTTGTTACAGAATAGGACTACTGTAGTTCCTGCGATCAGCGCATTCAACCAAACAAACTCATCATCATCATCATCATATCAGCCGAGAGACGTCCACTGCTGGACATAGGCGTCCCCCAAGCGTCGCCACAACAACCGGTCCTGCGCTTATAAACAAATCTCAGCTTTATAACATTGAATTAACCTAAAATTTTACAAAGAAAAGATGCTGGTACTGCCACTGCGGCTGCTGAGAACCTCAAACGGTGGAAATATAGTAGCTTTGTTGGCAATTATATTTTTGAGCCGTTTGGGGTTGAAACTCTTAGTGTCCGAATGCTCACGTTTTATTTAAAGAACTAGCTAAACGTTTAGTTGACACTTCGCGTGACCCAAGGGTTGGCTTTTACCTTTACACAGGATAAGCATTGCCATACAACGTGGCAATGCCGCCAGTCTTTTGGGCTCACTTCCAGTCGACAGCGACGCGGACGAATATTTTGACGCCATATTATAGTTAGGAATTTAATTTTTTATTTTAAGTGTATATAGTTTGTTATTTTAATAAAGTTAACGTTTATTTTCAATATAAGTTTTAACTAAAATCTTATCTCATAAGGAGAACAAAGCAAAACATCACGTGCAACAACTAGGCTAATGAACACACCTTGCAAATGGATTTTTCTTGGACGTGCCTTGAAATCCAGTAGGCATTTTGTCCATAACAAGGTATAAAAAGTGAGAGTCCTGTCAAACAAGTTACCTACCCAGATCAGTACGTTTGTGATTTAAAATAAACTATAACAAATAGGTGGGAACCTTGTGGGAACGTATTACACCCATAAAATCTAACATGCTTATTCGGCTACGACCCGAACCGTCACATTTACGATTTGTCAACATGTCAAAAGTTTTGACAACAATTGAACACAAGTGACGTTTCGTTAAGATTTTGATCTTCATAAATCGATTCCCGTTTCGTCAATCATGCATTTTCTTTATTTTATTACCAGTCAAATTTCTTTCTTCGTCATCATCATACCAATTGAAAGACGTCCACTGCTGGACATAGGCCTTTTTTTACTATTTATAGGCGCGCGTTTGACCACTATCTCACCTGATGGTAAGCGATGCCTCCCTCAAGCCTCCCCCAAGTGTCGCCACAACAACCGGTCCTGTCAAATATCTTTACTAAAATAATTTAAATTCTACTAATACTATCGTTAAGGATATTTGCAAATAGATAATTCTTTCTTATTTCCAGTTACAACTAAAACATCAAACAGATTAAGGAAAATGAGGTAAATTATTTACTTAAAAACACAATGTTATACACTTTTCATCCAACTCGACTCACAGCAAACACAATTCTATTATATCACACGTTTTTTTTACTATTTATAGGCTCGCGTTTGACCACTATCTCACCTGATGGTAAGCGATGATGTGGTCGACACTTATTCATATAAGCCACGCTTATAAACTCCACTATTATTCCACACCAAATGATCCATTCATAATTTCCCATTTACCACTATCACCCATTGACATAAAAACCTTTCAAAATAATCTCAAGCTTTAACGAAGGCTTCATACAAATAGGTGAAGGTTTAAAAAAATATATACAGGGTGACCAACTAGCAAGTATAATTGAATACCACTTTTTTCCGTCATTCCGATTTTTCCCAAGTTTGCACTTGTTTGATATACTACATTTACTATACTATATTTTAGTAAATGGACTTGCGGTTTTGTTTCAGTGGAGTTATTTTTCACTTTACCAACCTATGTATCCTGTTAAATCTTGATTACTAAAAGCAAAATATTTGTTTTTTAGACAGCAAACAGATGTGGTTGTCCATAGAAAATTGCTAGGCCTGAATAATATAATTATGAGAAAACTATTATGTTGCGTAATGTTTTGCTACCCTTACGAAGCCGGGCGGGCCCCGGCTTCGTAAGGTTAGCAAAACATTTGTAAGCTAAGTATCAACTTGTTTTGTTTCGATATTTAACACATAAATATCGAATATGGGAATAAGCATGCAAAAAATATTTATTATCTATACAGTTTATTTAAAATATAATACTAACAGTGAAAATAGAATCAAAATTACTCGAAAAACAAACGAGATATAATTATTTTAAACACCCCTCACGCCCCCCGCCGCGTCCCTCTCGCGAAAATTCTGTTTTCTATGGCAGCTGTACAGGCGTCGTAGACTTTGACGTCAAAGTCCATATCGGGCTTCTCTTTCTTATTGTAATCTTTGAAGCTTTATAACTTCATCGCTGATGAAGGTATTTTAAAAATAATTTCATGATTGTTTACCAGAGCTAATAAGTATTTCATTTTGCAAATAAAAAATCGCATGCATATTCCCTAATCAAATTTAACCTAAATCCTAATTAATTATTCACCTAAACCTGTGACTTACTATTGTTGAAAACTGCATGAAAATGCGTTATGTAGTTTTTGAGATAACCGCGTACAGACTTTCTTTTGTTATATGTAGTGACTAACTTTTGCCCGCAATTTCTTACGCGCATATCCCGTTTTTCGCGTTCCTGTAAGAATTTTGGGAAATCCTCTCTTAATCCCCTATAGTTCCCAAGGAATTTACATGCCAAATTTCAGCTTTCGACGACCAGTAATTTCGGCTTCGCGTTGTCTATCACTCACTAAGTGACTGAAGATTTTTTTTATATTTAGAGTCTGATGAAAGTGATATCTTGCAACTAAAGATTGTGATTTTTTTTTAAAAGTAGTATACATCCGAGTTGGCCACCCTGTATTTCCATAGAGTATAGAGGTTTCATCGCCGGCGGAGTTAGGTCAAGCCTTTGTTCGGCAAATACTGAATGAGGACGCTCGAAAAATGTTATTTTTAGTCCGCTTTTCCGTTGAAGAGTTTTCGTGAATTTTCGCGTGTTTCTGTAGTGCCTTCTTTCGATTATTTTTGCAAACTTTAATGATTACATTGAAACTAGAAATGAGGAACTTTTTAAAGGTTAAAAAGAAGATAAGATTTTTGTTGTGATATGTAAGACGTTATCTCTCCACAAGGTCAAGTGCGAGTCGGACTCTCACACGAATGGTTCCGCACCATAAACCGAAAAAACACGTTTCTTGTATGGGAGGCCCTTTAATTTTGATGAAGACAATACAGTGCGTTGTTTACGTAAAAAAAAGAATCTTCCTATGTTTTTTTGAAATTCTTCTGACGGACTAATTAGATTTTTTCAGTAAAATACCTTATTCTCTTACCTTTCCCTTACGCAATCGACTTGGGTTTGACGCAACATGTAGGTATTCTTCTCATCATCATCATAACAGCCGAAAGACGTCCACTGCTGGACATAGGCCTCCCCCGAAAGGAGGGGTTTGCCATAATCGCCACGCTTGGCAGGCGGGTTAGCGATCGCAGTGTATGGTGTTGCGTTTTACAGAGAACGCTGCTGCCCATTCTCTGGTGTCCCTTAGTCGCCTCTTACGACACCCACGGGAAGTGATGGGATGGTATTATTCTTTTACGGCACCATACGGCACCGGCCGACACCATACGGCGAAGGTATTCTTCTACATCTTCGTAATCTCATTATTTGAAGTTAAAATTATTCCATTTTCAAATCACCGATAATAATGAAACCAATGTTCCTACAAAACTTAAATTACCCAAAAATAATAAGTAAATAAGTATTCTTCCAGCGCAAAACCATTATAATACCTAATATCCTACGTGACAGAATTTACTTCGTTCAAAGTAATAATACCTTTATTTAGCCGCAAAAGAGCTTATCTTTACGAACTTAACATTTTCTTGTAATTATGAAAAGGGAAATTTGAGGGTATTCGAAGAAAATTTCGCCTTTGAATTTGACGGTAGTCGATGTTTTTGTGTTGGTACTTAAGTAGGACACTTTAGAGTTCCATCAGGTGTCTTTCTTGGTACCCATATTGGATATTATAGAGGATTTTGTGTCGCACTGATTTAAGATATGCTTCTGGTAACTAGAAGTCTTGTTTTTCATGACAGATTAATTCTTACTTCCAGAGCCTATCACAAAAATATAAACAACCAAACAATTCTATATCTTTATAATACACCAGCAGGTTTAGACAAAAATCTCACTTTTGCATCTATAGCCGGAACAATCAAAGTATGCAGGTCTAGGCTCATCAAAACTGGTCAATGTACCAGTGACCCGTCTGCGGAATTTGTTTGAAAGAGTCACCACAGCCCTGGAACGCAAAGGGCATTAGGAGAAACACGGATGAGTTTCAGTCAGTAAGAGTCTGTCACTCCCTTCTGCACCGGCCAGAGCAGGAGGAGTAATTTGATGATTTTCCATCCTTAAAAAAAAAACTAGTGTCCCGAACGACGCTGAAATGACCCAAGTTGACCTTTATCAAAACGCACAAGCAAAAACTCGTAAAAGCTTTCACTCGAACTCATTCGCCCTTTCTAAACATATAACAATTTTCCAAGAACTGCTTCCTAAATATTTACTTACACGCGTACCATGACATGAGGAAAACGTATGAAAATAGGGAAAAATACTGGATATTCTGAGCGATTTCCTTAACATAATGGGATGGTATGGGATCGTATGGTAGTGCTGTGATTTACTTATGAAAATAAAGGACAGGCCGTACTCCATCCATCCTCTGCCGTAAATATCGGGTACGTGACCTTTGTGTGTGGTACCAGTGATACGTTTCAAGCGACTCGGAACCAACCAGATCATTACTTGCTCAATTGTTTAATTTAAGATTGTTTATGAGATTTAAAAAACTGTTTACCTGTAGGATGCGTAAGTCAGGCAGATCGATAAGGTTCATACAGCCGCTTTGGTAACAAATTCAGAAAAAAAAAACAAAACCAGAAGCAATATGGTTGGACTAAAGGTGACCTAAGAACAGTGGCGACATTTCTGGTTTTAAACCGACTTCCAAAAAATGAGGACGTTCTCAATTCGGTGGGTTTTTTTTTGTTATTTGTTATGGTTGTACACCGATTACTCCGAGGTTTCCGATACGATCTCTGTGATTCTTTTTTAGTTCGATGCGGTATGCTTGCCATTTGGTCCAGTTTGGTTCAGCAGTTTTTATTTTACGAGCATTTTTGCTTATTTCAATTTCTGCGTAGGTAAAGACGTCGTCCAAGTATCACCACATAAAAGTGAAAAATAAAAAATTTGCTAAGGAGCCTGAAAAGACCAATGGGTGTGCAACACCTACGTAATTTAACTGTCGCGGGCCAAATACAAGACATAATAGGATAGAATACCATTGAAGCCCAATGACTGCAGCATTAGGCTGCAGTCACAGGTTCATCATCATCACATCTATTGTCCTCTGAGTAGTCCCCCTAATAATCTTAAACTTTTCTCAAACCGCTTTTCTCCTATAACTTGTGCACAATATCTTATGCATTCCCGCGGCGTGCCAGAGCCGAGGGTCAGTCAGACAAATGACGTCATCAATGATGACAGATCGCCACCGCGTCTCAGTTCGACATGCCTTGTCTTATTAAATGATACTGTGTTTTTGTAGGACGAGCTGAGATACGGAATAAGTTATTTTTTGTGGTTTTATTTGTGTGTGGTTTTAAGGTAAGATCGCCAGATGCTCTATGTAAAATACTAGCATTCAGCTGAAGAAGCGTGATTGACGGGCCCGTCGGGGCCAGTGCCAGGCAGGTTTTAGTCTGAGTGCCCGTTTACGAAGACGCAGGGCGTCGAGCGTCGCGTGCGGTGTGGCGGCCTGCACTAAATTCAAACATACGGCGTTGTATGAGAGCGTTTACCGAGATGTAATTAAAGCACTGGAAGAAGAGAGTAGCTATCGACTATTTGCTCGCTGAGGAAAGGGACAAAGGATATAGATCTCGTGTAAGTAAAAGAGACACATAAATATATTCATAGTCGATAGCTGGCTTTTCATACTGCCGGCGAGCGGCTCTTACCTCTAGTTGATCGCAGCGACAAGAGCTATCAAAGATTGTACTCGTTCAGCAACACTCGGTCGGCGATGCTCGCTTGGCGGTCAGAACTCACCAAACAGCGGTAAATTCTACCTATAGTGCGGGCCGGAGCGAGTATTGCGAGTAAAAGTCCGTCGCACAAAAGCACTCGCTAAAAGCCGAGCGTCAAAACTATCGAAATTTTTCACTCGCTACTCGCTGCTCGCCAACTCGTTTCGAATTATTATTATTATTATTTTTTTTATTTGTGATGGGTTTGCTCTTGACTCTAGTCTGGGTCAGAGATGACAGAGACAAAGTCTACGATGGAGCGAGCTTACCCAGAAGGAGCCTGTTCACTCTAACTTTGAAGAGATTAGGGTTGTAAGCGTTTGGAAACACAGACGCAGGCAGAGAGTTCCACTCCTTTGCTGTGCGCATTATAAAAGACGTTTGGAAACGCTTAGTGCGATTTGGTGGAATAGTAACAAGGTAGGGATGGTAAGATGCAGTGCGTCTGGATGTCCGATGGTACGAGTAGAAGGGGGCCGGTGGAATGAGGTCGTGGAGTTCTTGGGCACACTCACCGAAGTACAATCTGTAGAAGACCGACAAGCAGGCAACCTTACGGCGATGAGCCAAGCTATGTAGCTTGGTATCTACCAGTTTTTCGTCACCGATGAGCCTCTTAGCTCTGCGTTCCACCGAGTCAAGCGCGGCAAGCTGAGCCATCCCAAAGATGGCTACAATACTCCATGCAGGATCGGACTTGCGCTTTATATAGAGTTAAAAGCTGTCCAGGCTTGAAGTATCGCTTCACCCTATTTAGGATGCCCAGCTTTTTGGCTGCGGTTTGGGCTTTGTACTCGATGGTGGCGCCGAAGTTGAGACTGGATGTCAACTCCATGCCTAGGAGCTCGAGCCGATCAGTCACAGGAACAGATGCACCCCGAAAAGTTGAAGCTTTACCGGCTACTAGCTGATCGCGGGCGATGAGACAAGTGCTTTACACACGCCCAACGTACCGCCCAGAGCGGGAGTAGTTATTTGATGATTTCCCATTAAAAAAAAAACACCATACTTGAGAAATAGTGAGGAAAATGATAATAACTCGTGGAGCGTGCCACCACCGAGAGTCAGTCAGACAAATGACGTCATCAATGATGACATATCGCCACCGCGTCTCAGTTCGACATGCCTTGTCTTATTAAATGATACTATGTTTTTGATCGCGATAAGGAAACGTTTTTTGTGGATTTGTACTTTTTTATGGTGTTAGAAACTACTTCTACTAAAACTATGTTGTAGCCCAGCCACATTGCTGAGTTGCGGTTGGCAGAGGCTTCACTACAGGTTTTCCCATTTGCCTCAAGAATATAATCAACGCCAGGATATGATCAAAGCTTGTCTTTAAAAGGTCGCTTTTACAGAATAGACCGCCCACTGCGTCATGTTGTCTTCGTCCATCTCGCTGTAACTTATACGGTGTACATAATAAAGAGCATTCTATTCCTAGGCGATACCTTATTTTTAAACTAAGTCAGGTCAATTTTCTCGTTTATTAACATCATCATCATCCTATCAGCCGAAAAACGTCCACTGCCAGTGGCGGTACTGCCTTACTAAAATGCTCGATAGAGAATCAATATCAAACCCGAACTATTTAAAAGTTCGCGCGCTTAATTCTTATCAAAATAACACAAAGTATCTACCTATGCCACATTACTACATAACTACACATCGCGATTGTTCGCGCGCAGAGTTTCGAATTTGCAGCATCTACATATAGCTATCTCCTTACACGTACCGGCTTTTACCGGGCTTTCAAATACTATCTCCGTCACTTTCGCACTTATAGCGATGTGCCGTATAACGAGTTCTAAACCTTGTGCGTCTACAAATCGATCAGTATGTACGATTAAGCCGTGCATGCGTATGAAGTTGCACGCGTATGCGTGACCTTGTCACCTTGCCAACTCTGCAGTGTTGCCGTTTTAGCGACGTTGTGAGATCTTGGAGATTTTTAACGAGTTTGGGGACTTTTTTTAAGATTTAGCAACAATAAAAACTAGCGACTTTTTAAAATAAAGAAATTAAATATTCAAGCAATATCTTAAAAATAAAAAATTTGCGACATCTAGCTAGATTTTTCATATACCTGGTGACTTTTTTTGCCTAAATGACAACACTGCAACTCTGCGTAAGTAGTTCTTGACATCCGAGTGCAACTCACTTTAGTTTCATTTGCTTGAGAGTTGAAAAGTTATAATGTTAAAGTTTTTTGTGTGTTTTCTTAGATTTTCTCAGTGATACAATTGTTTTGGTGACTTACCTACAACAATGGAGGTAATTGTACCTTGTGAGGATTTAAAATGCGTTCAAGTTTTGATTGGCGAAGATAAGGTGAAATCTTTAAACTTTGCTCAGAAAAACAGTTAATTTCACATTAAAACCTGTGTTAATCCTAACCTAATCTGTGTTTTTCTCAGACTAGTAAATCGCATAAACGAAAATTTAATAGATCAGTGTATAAAACTAGTTGGATTGTTGGCTGTTCGCACACTAATAAGTTGTATTGCTGGTGTTGCATATTTTTTTCGAATGAAGATTCCGTTTGGAATACATCTGGTTATAATTAATTAAATAACATATCTGGCGCCATTAAAAGGCACGCAAATTCCCATAAACACCTGTGTGCAATGGTTTCTTTCGGTAATTTTGGTAAACAACGCTTTGAGACATCTATATCGGTTTATGAGAAAATTGCGATGATACATACGAAGGTACCTACATACTCAGTCGAAAACTGAACTTTCTTTTTTTGAAATCGGTTAAAATTTTATTGGGCTTGTCTTATTTTGAAACCCTAGGCACGCCACCGTCCACTGCTGGACATAGGCCTCCCCCAAATGTCGCCACAACAACTGGTCCTGTGCGTGTCGCATCCATCGGCTACCCGCGACTCTCCCCAGGGCATCGATCCACCTTGTGCCCGGCCTTCCAACGCTGCGCCTTCCGGTACGCGGACGCCACTCCAGAACTTTTCGGCCCCATTGATCATCCGTTCTGCGAGCTATGTGCCCTGCCCACTGCCACTTCAGTTTGGCTAACCTTCGGGCTATGTCGGTAACCTTGGTTCTCTTTTGGATATCATCATTCCTGATTCGATAAGATATTTATTTACATATTTTTCAAAAATGCAAACTTGGCCTACGTGATCGGATATTTCAAACTCCCTCTCACAAAGAGGCGGCTCGTGTCACAGCAGTGAGAATGCCGCTAAAATTGTACTTTAAGAAAACCCAATAATTAATCTTAACTTTATATGTGTTTTTAACCCTTTGACCGCTTGACTAAATATCGATTGCCGTGTCCCTAGCGCGAGGGCCCGCGCGGCTACTAATCGATAAAATAATACCTACAATAAATAAGGAGGAGCAATCATTGTATCGATAAAAAAATGTGTTTTAATAATATCTCTATTTAATAATAGTTTTAGTTGCACCACGCAGTTCATAGAACGAAAATAGAACTTAGAAATCACGCATGTTCTGTGTCGCAGAAATACGACACGAGCGGTAGGGGCACGGAAATATGTGTCGCATTTATGCGACACAAATGGTCAAAGGGTTAAAAGAAGAAGATGATGAAGAAGTAGAATATAACACCGAAAGTGAATTTGTTTGTTTTGTTTTTGCTAAATTGGAGAATCGTTTTTGATGCATTTTGGTACCTACAGACATGGATAAGAACCCGAAAACGGTAATAAGCTAAATCAATACTAACTCGAGCAAATCCGCTGGCAAAAGCTAGTTGTTCTATAAATTCCTTGTTTCTTTCGAACAGATTGTAAAAAACACTTTATAATTTAATTTTACAAGCCACGTATGCATAAAAGAAACTGCACTAAAACATAATTCAAGCCCGCTTGACATAACGAGCAAGTTTACCGCGAATTTTCTTCCAATTAATATGAAAAATATTATTATAATAACAGCTTCTAAGAAAGTCTTATATAACAACTCATAAACTAGGACATGATCTTATTACATTGAAGTCACGGAGAAGCGAAACTTAACTTGTTACTGTTAAGGTTTATTTTCTTTTTGATTACTTGAACAGAGATTTAACTAAGTTCAGAATATGAGATTCTAAGTTCAAGGATGAGTCTTAGGCCGCGCGCACTTTGGACACGAATTTGTATTGTACGTAAACGTACGATCGTAGTCGTACTAATTCAGTGCCTACACTGAATACGTTTAGCTTCGTCAAATAGGTAGTGATGTCGCATTCGTGAAGTCATCTTTAATTGGAGAGCAATAAATAATCTGTATCTTCTAGATTATTCTCTTATACATAATCTGTATCTTCTAGATAATTATCTTAGAAATAATCTGTATCTTCTAGATTATTCTCTTATACATAATCTGTATCTTCTAGATAATTATCTTAGAAATAATCTGTATCTTCTAGATAATTCTCTTATAAATAATCTGTATCTCCTAGATAATTCTCTTATGAATCGGAGACTGCGGCGACGTCTTCGCTGTCGAAGAACCGAATGGGTGCGTGAAATTTATTTAAAAAGAAATGAATTTGGAGAATTTCATCATATTGTAGAAGACTTAAATAATGACCCCATACTGTTTCATGGTTAATGGGTTGTGGAGGTCTGGTAGGCAGCCGCTCCACATAAAATACTTGTATTCAGCTAAATCCGGCTTGACTGGAAGCCGACCCCAATATAGTTGGGAAAAGGCTAGGCAGATGATGACTGTTTCATGGTTAAGAACGTATGAAAAAATTAACTTTTGAATATAATATTCTAAACACTATACGACCTAAACTGACTAAATACAATAACTTTCGCGACACAATATCCCCTGAAGAACGATTAATTGTAACTTTGAGGTAAGGAAGTAAAATATACTTTTTTTATTAAGGTTTCTGTATTCAAGGTAATATATACCAGCGCTAATTATGGATGGATGACCATCCCACATTGAGTTTCCACCGTAACTTGTAATCTATACTAATATTATAAAGAAGAAATAATTGTTTGTTTGTTTGTTTGAATTGAATAGGCTCCGAAACTACTGGACCGATTTGCTACATTATCAGGGAGTAACATAGGCTAAATATTATCCCTGTACTCCCACGGGAACGGGAACTACGCGGGTGACACCGCGTGACGTCCACTAGTTTAAGATATTTCTCACAAACTTATCGTATAAAATAACCATGGAAACATTTTTTTATAATAAATTCTATAGCCGAAAGTTGATATAATTCCTGATTTTCATGACGAAAATACGCAACACCCCGTCGATTCAGTTGGTGTGTCATTTTATGTCAAAATCTTGTCGTACAGTGGTTAAAAATCGGTTCGGATTGTTTTCGGACGTCGGAACTACACGTACGTATACGTACGACTAACTTTCATCCAGTATGTGCGCTCCCACAGTACTTGTAAGGTTAGGATCGTTGTTGAGCGTGTTCATACGTGTACGCACGAGTAAAATTCGTATGAAAACGCGTTCCAACTGTGCACGCCCTAAGTTAGTACGTTTTCACAACCTTGATAAATTTTAAGAAACCATCGATGTCAAATTTCACGCACATTTTAAAGCGTCATATTAAATTCGCTTCACAGAGGTGTTGCTATCAATAGTCGCGACACTCGAGCAGGGTGTCTGACACTAGCGACACTCCATATCGGAGTGTTTGACAATCGCGACACTCAATCTCGGAATATCTCGCGTATCAGTCTTCTTCGTATTCGTGTCGCTGGCACAACAGTGTCTCAAGAGTCAATAACTAAATCAATATCTAATGTTGATACTTGAACTTAAGAGATCACACTTTTTTAGGGTCCCGTACCCGAAGGGTTACTAACGAAATCCTATTACTAAGCCTCCGCTGTCCATCCGTCCGTCTGTCTGTCAGCGGACTGTATCTCAAGAACCGTAACAGGTAGTTGAAATTTTCAGTGTGTATTTCTATTGCCGCTGTAAAAACAAATAAATAAAATTAAAGGGGGTTATAAAAATACAAGAAACGTGTTTATTCGGTTTATTATAAGCGGAACCCTTCCAGTGAGAGTCCGACTCGCACTTGTTTTTTTTTTGTTTTATGGTCGTTCGATACCCAACACTAATTTATCCTTTTTATGCTTATCCACTGAATGACATTTCAACTTTGCATGGTGCTTCGTTATTGCCATATTCGCATTAAAAAATAAACTTTATACAAAATGTTAACTCTTTAATTTTAATTACAGCAAACATAAAAAACCCAGCTTAACATAAGATCCTATACTTTTCAATTAACACAGGCGACTTCGCAAGAAACTCGCTAGTTATATCCCGACTATGTCGCACTGCAAACTAAGACATAATCTTATTACACTAAAGCCTGAACTTGCGGGATTAGAGCTACGGACTTATGACAGTTTGGTTTTATTATAATTACTGTTCAGATCTATGGAGGATATTAAGTGGAGGGTATTAAACGGATAGTGGGGGGAGTAATCTTGTAGGGGGGGAGCTTAGACTAGGATGTGAGTAAACCTCAGTCAACACTGTGTTTAGTTAGCACCATCACCAGATGAGATATCTGGTGGCCAAACGCGAGCCTCGGACAAAATTCAACATTAAAAAAAAACGGCCAAGAGCGAGTCGGACTTGCACGAAGGGTTCCGTATCATAAACGTTAATTTTTATTATTTGTTGTTATAATGGAAACAGAAAAACATAATCTGTGAAAATTTCAACCGTCCACCTATTACGGTTCTTGAGATACTGCCCGTTGACAGACAGACGGACGGACGGACAGCGGAGGCTTAGTAATAGAGTTCCGTTGGTTACCCTAACCCTAAGCGCTAACGTGCTTTAAACGAAATTTAGACTCAGACTACTGCTTTTTGGTTGTTTACAGCGCCGCGAGCGCACCTTCGAAAAACGTGCGTCGTCGGCGCGTAAAAATTATGCCGTGAGCATAGGTTCTAAACCATACCATATTTTTGAGAGTAAGCGAATGAGATGCGAATGCAAACGTCATCTGCCTAGCCTTTTCCCAACTATATTGGGGTCGGCTTCCAGTCAAACCGGATTCACCTGAATACCAGTATTTTACGTGGAGCGGCTGCCTACCAGATCTCCACAACCCGCTAACAGGGTAACACGGCACTTCTTGGCAAGACTGAAGTCAGATTTACTGGCTTCTGACAATCCGTAACGACTGCCAAAGATCTTCAAATGACAGCCGGGACCAACGGCTTAACTTGCTTTCCGAGGCACGGAGGAAACTCGGTATGTTAAGATGGTCACCCATCCACAGACCAACCTTGGCAAAGCGTGGCTTAACCTTAATGATCGACCCGTGCGGCCGTTATTATTTAGCCACGAGCTCCTCAAAAGAGATGCGAATGCGAACTTTGTTTAAGAATAGTAGAATGCTCACAAGACACAATTTGGGAACGATTAAAATTGTCTTATAGTTCAAAACATAACAATTTTATTTAGCCTATACCAGGAAAACGGCTCTTTCTTCTTCCAGAAATCCTTCCAGATATTTTTTTTTCTTAGCCCTTGCTACTGCAGCCGCCTCTTCCCAGGACGGCCTTGGCGGCGTCGTCTATCCCCAGGCACCACATTATGAAGACTATCGCCCAGTGGTCACTGCATGCAGCTGACGTGACTCACTCAACCCCTGGCAGCCTTTTTTCCTGCGTCTATGCGCTAGCAAGAACTTAAAAAATAATGCAGAAAGACATCAAGACCGCTTCATTCAAAACCGGGTTGTATAATCTCATTAAAATATGAAGTTCCTCGAGATTGTTACGGTGTACTGGTAAAGTGATGCGACTTATGTCATCTTTGTCTATACCAATATTATAAAGAGGAAAGATTTGTTTGTTTGTTTGTTTGTTTGAATTGAATAGGCTCCGAAACTACTGGACCGATTTGAAAAATTCTTTTAGCATTAGATAGCTTCATTATCAGGGAGTAACATAGGCTATATATTATCCCAGTACTCCCACGGGAACGGGAACTTCGCGGGTGAAACCGCGTGACGTCCACTAGTGTTTTATATTTTTGCTAGTTTGAAAGTAGCTGGTACTGTGGTTCTGTCCACGGTTTTTAGTTTCTAGAAGGTATATTTAAACTGAGGACTGTTTGTTCAATGGTGCTTGTAATTAAGGAGAAAAACTGAGGGGAATTTGGAAAGATTGAAGGAAAGGAAAATTGACAAAACGTCATAGTTATCCTGTAGATAAAAGATTTTTGACGACTCAAAAATTGGCCCTGATATTTTTTGCATTTCATGCGACAATTATACTTCATCTTAGTCTTAGTCTAGAATGGCTAAATAATTATGATGACTAAAAGTATAAGTTATCTAACTCCATCAAATTGCTAAAGAAAACACCCTATTCCTAAACAGATAGACTGGATAAACATTCGCATTATACACCAATGTCACATTTGATCTTATGGCTTGTATACATGCCAATGACCTTGTGCATATAAACGGAGCTAACTACCCCTCTACGCGCTACTCACATTTTTAATTTATTATATAAAAAAAAACAATTATTTAAAAAAAGTAACAAAATCAAATTATTTTTTTTGTATCGCAAATTAATTTTTTAGACTTTTGTTGAAAATCGTTACTAAAATTATAAATGCGAAAGTAACTCTGTCTGTCTGTCTGTCTCGCTTTCACGCCAAAACTACTGAACCGATTTAAATGAAATTTGGTACAGAGATAGTCTAGAGCCTGAGAAAGGACATAGGTTACTTTTTATCCCGGGAGTATGTTCCCTAGGGACCGAGCGGGCGAAGCCGCTGGCAGAAGCTAGTATATATATATATATATACGCGGTCGAATAGAGAACCACCTTGTTTTTTAGAAGTCGGTTAAAAATTAAGGCGTAAAATGGTTTCATCTCAACGATTTGGAGGTGATTTTGTGTTTTTTTTTTCTTATTACCTATCAGGTATGTTATCCCGGGAGTACGTTCCCTAGGGACCGAGCGGGCGAAGCCGCTGGCAGAAGCTAGTATATATATATATACGCGGTCGAATAGAGAACCACCTTGTTTTTTAAAAGTCGGTTAAAAATTAAGGCGTAAAATGGTTTCATCTCAACGATTTGGAGGTGATTTTTTTTCTTATTACCTATCAGGTATGTTATCCCGGGTGTACGTTCCCTAGGGACCGAGCGGGCGAAACCGCTGGCAGAAGCTAGTATATATATATATACGCGGTCGAATTGAGAACCACCTTGTTTTTTAGAAGTCGATTAAAAATTAAGGCGTAAAATGGTTTCATCTCAACGATTTGGAGGTGATCTTGTGTTTTTTTTTCTTATTACCTGATACCGATTCATAAATTCTGGCTAAACCAAATTACGTATCATATCATGTAGATTACTACCTATTTTATATATTCAGACATAATTTCTGAGTATTTGCCGACGAAAACTTGCTTCATCTGCACGCTGTTTTTAAGCATTTCTCGAGAGAGCAGCCTTAAGTGTGATTTGTGGTGCAGGTACAACGTCTTCTCTGGAGAAATCTTCTACAGTCTCCTTAGGGAGATGCCCTAACAGGCGTTGCAAAGAGTGATATTTTCTAGAGTGATATTTTAAAGGGTAACCGGGTATCTTCCATGTGCTGGTGGTGACCGCCAAGGTGCTTTTAATGAGGTAAAACTCCCACACTCCGTGGTCTTTTCTCCAATAGTCCAGGGTTTTTTTTAAGGTTTCTCCCCGATAGCAAAAAAAGATATTTCATTTACATACACTTTAAAATCATGCCACATTTTATTTCAGACACTCATGAATAAAAACTAGATGCTTCTTAGTAAAAAACTTGTACACCTAGACGTAGTTTCTGCGACAAAGTAATGCAAATTAAGAACACTGTCAAACCAAGATCTTACTTAACGTGGAATAATTAGTTTTTGCACAAGTTTGACGTAATGGACGGTAAGTAGGTTTTACTTAGTTGCACTTAATGTTGTTTTTGTTCTGTCTCCTATTAGGATTTGATGACTACCTAGAGTATTAAAAGAGATAGTATAGGGTTATACTAAATTACTTGGCGAAACTACACAGATTTTATGGTTCTTAATTTTTTATTGTACACCATAAGAACTTATACAATTTACAGTTATTAAAAACGTTCATGTACAAAGGCGAGCTTAACTCAAAATTGAGTTTTCTACCAGCAAACCTTTGAGTGATAGAGAGAGATCACAATAGAAGGTGGATCCAGTGCTCATTATACAAAAATACATATTTTCGATACTTTTTTTTTGCTCTCGATATTTAAACAGCAGTGCAATATCCGGGAATACGCATTCGATTTTTTATTTGTAAAAACAAGTACATACTTATTAGCTTTAGTAAACAATCATGAAATTATTTTTAAATACCTTCATCAGCGATGGAGTTATGAAGCTTCAAAGATTACAATTAGAAAGAGAAGTCCGATATGAACTTTCACGCCTAAGTCCATGACGCCTATACAGTTACCATAGAAAACAGCGTTTTCGCGATGGACACATATATTTGTTTAAAGAAAAAAAATCGCGAATTAAAATCGGAGTACGGCCTAAGGCCATGCGATTTTTACTCGCGCGAATTTTTTTCCGCAATTCTGTAACACATTGAGTCCTATGCAAGTATCCGCACTTGCGAAAAAAAAATCGCGCGGAATAAAAACCGCGCGCGATTTGCTATGAAATATGATGCGGTGCGGATTTTTAATCGCGCGAATTTTTTGCGCGTACTAAAGCAGTATAGGTATGTCCGCACTGCGAAATAAAATTCGCGCGCGCGATTTTCTGATCACTCAGTCGTGCATCGGCGCTATTGAAAGGATGTCGCGCGCTTCGTCTCCCGCCCGATCGGCGGCCGCACAGGAGTTCCCAGAAAATGATGACATTGAAATAGAGCAGGGATGGCCAGTCAGTCGATCGCGGCTAGTAGTCCAGTCGATCGCCGCAAGCAAGGATAAAAATATAAATACTTATAACAGAATGCGCAACTATGTAAATAATTTAGTTTAATGAAATTAGAATAATCTATAGAGACAATATATAAATAGTACGATAAATAAATAGGTTAGGTTAATAAACATTTACCAAAATAGCACCGCTAACTTAAAACTCAATATTGCTAGATGGACCTTCATTTAAAAAGGGTGAAACCATTCCCCTTAGGTTACACGTAAACGAAAATTATACAAGGCACGGTCAAGAACTCTCTTGAGGTATTCCAAAATAGTAACTCAAGCAGGCTTAAGTACTCTACATTAACGTACCTAAATAGTACTAATAGTTACTTAAAGGGGGAATATCGAAGCACCCGGGAGTATAACGTAACGACTAGCGAAGCAAGCGAGGGCATACCTAATGACTACCGAAGCACGCCGGAGAATTCCCTAGCGCCTGGTGTAAATAGTGTTTAGTTGTAAACAAGCTTATTGTGTAGTTAGTTCATGTATTGATTACCAATTAAATAGGTAAATGAGGACAATTGTAGTCATAAAGGTAGTGTTTAAGTCTTTCAGGAAAATAAACTATTTTGTATTTTTTTTTTGTCGCAGTTCTGTTTTAGTTTGAAGGTCACAGATTATTGAAATACGTTATTAAACCCATTGTTATGTTAATAGAGCCTTCAAAGTTTCGTAGATCAACTGAATGTATTGAGTTGGAACATTTCATATTATATTTTATTTTTGCATAATATTTAAAAAGGAACCGCTTGTCTTGGTATGGTTATGTAAAGAGGAGGGATAAAACGCATGTAACTAAAAGAGTTATGAATGTAAATGTCGATGGATGGGGAGGGAGAGGAAAGCCAAAGAAAAGATGGATGGATTTTGTGAGGAGCGATATGAAAGAAAAGGGAGTGAGTGATAGCGTGACGGCTGATAGGAAAGAATGAAAGAATAAAACGTGTTGCGCTGATCCTAGTAACATGGGATAAGGGCAAAAGATGATGATGATTTTTGCCATGGAAATTCTATGAAGGAAACCAGATTAAAGTTTCAGTTTTTAGTCGCATTTTTATTTCGGGTGTAGAATGATGTCCAGCTATTAGAATAGCGTGGTTAAGAGGAATGGTCGTCATTATCATCATTTCAAATCGAAATTACTGCTACTGCTGGGTATAGGTTTCCCCTTTCTTCTGCTATACTTCCCGATTTAAGTTTAAATCGCCATAAAAATTTATTATTTTAAATGACTTCCTAATGTATACCTTTATATATTATCTACATAGTGGCCCATTTTTAAAGATAGATTTTAGGACCAGTAGAAAAATCTGTATAACTTCTATTACAAAGCTGGAAAGATTGTTTGTTTTTTTGGTTGAACGCGCTAATCTCAGGAACTACTGGTTTGAATTGAAAAATTATGTTAGTGTTGGATAGCCCATTTATTGAGGAAGGCTATATGCTATATAATATCGATACTAAGAGGAGCGGAGCATATATGAAACATGTGACGCAGATGAAGTTGTGCGGGTCAGCTAGTCTCGAATAAAGTTCAGAAGCCTACCCATCCGTAACTCCGCTGACAAGCGTAATTACTATAAAATATGCCGAGAGAGTCTATCCAGTCTAAATCATAACTATAACAACGGAGACGACAAAGTTTTGCTAACGTTAGTTATTTCAGCCTAGTTTTCTAGTAGAGATGTGACACCACTGCTTCGCAGAATGCTACGAATTAAATATCCTTCATTTTAGTTCTATTTTTCGAAGCGTTCGGGTGTATCTTGCGGCATATTTTGTCAGCCACACTTATATTATTATGTGTGAGCAATAGAATAGAATGGAATACTCTTTATTATGTACACCATATAAGTTACAGAAAAAAATAGATGAAGAAAACATTACATAGGGTGACACAATGGGCGGCCTTATCGCTAAAAACGATCTTTTAAAGACAACCTTTGGATGGATTTTAAAGAGGGGAGTGACATAGAGATGATTAATGGAGACCTTTGGATGGATGGGATGGAGTAGATTAATTAAAAAAATATTTCTTTAGTAAAGGCATATCAATTTGCCTAGACTTTTCCCAACTATATTGGGGTCGGCTTCCAGTCAAACCGGGTGTAGCTGGGTAGCAGTATAATCCCCTTGATTCTTAGTTTTAAAATAATGCTAAATATGAAGCACTGGTAACACTGGACTGGAAACCAGCACCATAGTTGACAAAAGACCTTAGTCTTTCTTAGGCAGATCAAGCTAGAACAAATAATCCAGATTTAAATATGCTGGGCTGGCCGGCTTATCTCTCGAATATCCTCCCATCCAATCTCGTCTCCAACTAAACCCACACTACAACTCCTCCTACATAACGCTAAACTAAATCCATCTCACATGTCAGCAGCACGTTTGTCATATAAACTACGGCTAGACACTCCACTGAAAAGCGGGAAAGTTATGCCAACATAAAGTTTTAAGTTAAATTGACTTTCGCGAGCTATGTGGACAAAATTATTCACTCTCCTTTGACGCAGTTAGAGCTTTTGAACAGAGAGCATAAGCGGTGGTTGGGGCGGTAGCGGGCACAGTGGCGGATACGCTTAGGTGGCTAAATATCATGGCTATTTTTTGGATCACCCGGTCTAATCTGTCAACATCCCACCGTGAAGCTTAGGTGGAGTGCGTATATATATGATTTTTAGGGTTCCGAAAAAAAAAACGGAACCCTTATAGGATCACTCGGGTGTCTGTCTGTCTGTCCGTCTGTCACAGCCAGTTTTCTCCGGATTCACTGGACCGATTCTGTTGAAATTTGGTACACATATGGACTTCTATGACTCAAACACGGACGCGTTACGAAAATCATTAATTTTTTAGTATGGGGGTCACTTTTGGGGGTTAAAATAGAAAATTAAAAAAAAAAGTTTTTTGAAAAATATCCTGTGACATATCAAATGAAAGGACTTACTGTGAGGGTTTTAATCATATTTTTTCTTAATTTTATAATAAATGATTTAGAAGTTATTCAAGAAATAAGACGAAAAATGACCATTCCCCCCCCCCCTTATCTCCGAAACTACATGGCCTAAAATTTTGAAAAAAGTGCAGATAATAGATCTTTACCTAAAGATTACAGGAAAACCTATTAGAAGTCTGTAGTGTTAAAATAACATGTTAAAAATATTAAATTCGTTCGGAACCCTTTGCACGCGAGTCCGACTCGCACTAGGCCAGTTTTTTTAAATGTGCCTTCATGGCCAAATCCGAAACTATGAGGAACATCAATAGCTATGAGGAATAGGAATGAGCTCTTTCCTTTAGTGTGCCATGTGTTATTACTCCCCACAATTTGATCCTTATTAGCTACACTGATGGTGTAACAAAAAAGGGTGTTTTTTTTTTTTCAAAATCAACCGGTTCGATTCCTGGGTAGGAATAACAATTTTTCAAAAATCCTGTGATCCAGTTTTGCTTTTCATCAAAATCAGGCTTGAGACTCCTTTCAGTGTTTTTCGATGTTCCTTATAGTTTCGGATTTGGCCCTGAAGGCACACTTGATAAATTCATCCTGTATATCGTGATAGCGCAAATCCTATTTTAAATCATCGTTATCGTCGCGCTGAGCACCGAACATCGTCAGTATGAGCAAGAACGGAAATTTATTTATTACTAGCTTTCGCCCGCGACTTCGTACGCGCATATCCCGTTTTTTCCCGTATCCCGTTTTTTCCCGTCCCTTAAAACTATCCTATCTCTCAAGTTGGATCGAACTGCACATGGTGTGCAAATTTTATTATAATCGGTTAAGTGGTTTAGGAGTCCATTGAGGACAAACATTGTGACACGAGATTTATATATATTAAGATTATTCTTGACAGGCTTGCGTTTGACCAGCATTTCACCACATGGAAAGCCATGATGCGGTCGACGATGGAGCACGCTTGCATAGAAGTAACCTTGAATAGGTTTCTTTTGACTTAAAGCTGCTCTCTCGAAAGAAGCTTAAAACCAGCGTGCAGATGAAGCAGCTTTTCGTCGGCACTAACAGAGAAATTACATCTAAAAAATTGTTAGTAATCTAAATGATATGAGACGTAATTTGGTTTAGCCAGAATTTGTGTATCGGAATCACCAACACCAAATCACCTCTAAATCGTTAAGATGAAACCATTTTACTCCTTAATTTTTTATCAAACGAGTATAATAAATATTTACTGCTTTGGAATACAAAGGAAAATGATTTGGTTTTGTTACTTTTTAAAAAACATGTATTATTTTTATTATAAAAATTAAAAATGCGGGTAGCGGAGTGACACGTAGAGGAGTAGTTAGACATATGCACAAGATCATTGGCATGAATACAAGCCTCAATACCCGCGCAATCTCTTCACCCTAGACGAAACCTTAGACGCATTTAAACACGGATTTGGTGCTGAAGTATACTCCATATCAGTCGTATCTCCCTCTGGGGTGAATATAGTTGCAAGTTGATGAGGAATTATTTACTTTGCAAGTCGATTGGTTTGCAAATTTGATAGCTGAAATTAGGGATGCATTGAGAGGGACTTCACGAATGGTGTGAAGGAAAGTTGGTACTGTGGGTACGGAACCCTAAAAAGGCCAAAGACATAGTCAATCAAGATTTATTTTATCAACAGAATCAGGTTCGCGATTTACGGTTTCTATTGCATTCTTGACAAAAAGTGTAGGTACTGCATTGTGATTTAAAGGAGCTTGTAAGTTTTAAGCCGTGATTCATGCTGGAGCATCGTTCTAAAACTCAGTTAGTGTTCCACTAAATAAGTAACTAAATACTAAAAACACAGCCACATCCACACCCATTTCGCCCCAAACAGCTCTAATACCCTCAATCCAGCTGTAACGAGCTTCCCCTATCACCTAGATAGTTACAGCCGTGCTCACAGCCTCATAGAACTCCCTGATCGCCCCTTTGTCCAGCTCTCGCCTCATTTGGCACACAATGCTAGTAAAATAAAAGGAAAAGGGGCTGCTAATCGCATACGAATGGCGGATTATAGTGATGGAGAGGTTTGAAGGTGGAGAGTGTGATTAAAAGTGGAGGAAGAATTATTGTTTGTATCTGGTGCTTTTTTTTAAACGATTTTAAAAGTGGAAAGAGTTCTTATTACAGCTTGCTACACAGTTGTATTGCCGTAAGTAAAATATCGAATGACATAGCAGCAAAACTAAAAAGATAAATTGTTGAAATGGAAAAATATATTTGAAATACTGAGGTATGATTGCTTATACTAGAGAGGCGAATGAACGGCAATAAATGTATGGTCTAGTAGACATAATTATATCATATAATAACTCAAATCAAAGTTTTTATTTTGTGTAGCAATTTAAATTTGCGAAAAAGATAACCAATAATAAGGTACAAAAACCACTACAGCTTATTGAAATCAGTCTCATAAATGTACAATATAATATTAAAGAATACTTAGTCTACTTATTACCAACAGACATCATACAATTCGCACAGACAGATCTAGCTGTCAAAACGAGGCATCAAATTCTCTGTAAGAACACTAGGATTATGAAAAAGCCTACATACCTATGTGCTAGCTTTACAGCTATGTACCGGGATTGTGGAGTACCTAGGATACACTCCAACGCCTAACTAGTGGGCTTAGGGAGTCCTGGTAACGACCTGTGTTGGTGGTGTGGAACAAGGCAAAGAATTCTAGAAGAAAAAAGTTAAGGGAGTTTTACTTGGAGACAACTGAATCAAATTCGCCTTTGTCATTGATATATAAAAAACCCAAGATACACACTCAGCATCTCAAAAACGTCCGCAAAAAATAAGCGCAATATGTATAATTATGCGCAAGTTTGAAACAGTCTCGCATCGCTCGCCATATTGCACTGCTTTGTAAAAACAACTTTAAAGGATCCGTGTAAGGTTGAATTTGCAAAAAAAATTGCGCATCACTTGCCATACTGAACTGCTTTGTAAAAACAATTTTAAGCGATCCGTGTAAGGTAGAATTTGACTATAACTACACACAACTCCCACATGACACTTGATACATGTCAGTTTTTGACGACAGTTTCGAGTGTTGCATTTGTTGGAGACTGTGCATCTTGGGTTTTTTATATATCAATGGCCTTTGTATATGAACTCTCAAATTATTATATTTGGTACACAATTAAATTAAAGAAGGGAGAAAGGATTGAAAAATGGTCTGATCGATACAAATGGATTGCGAAATTAAACAGTTCCGGTTGTATGTAGTTTTAAAAACATATTGTTATAGGATAGATACAGGTAGAACTTGGCCAACTATTATTATGACGCGCCAATGCGCTCATGATGCCGTTGAAAGCGACAGAGAGACGGAACTATTCAGGTCGAAAAGCACAATCATTTTTTCACAACGGAATCATGACGACATTAACACGGCATAGTGGGGCTAATCTAAGTAAAACCAGAGCCTGCAGTCTCGCTATAGTTATCGATCGTGTACCGACCGAATTCGGTCGATATGTCCAAACGATTTGAAAATATCGATATTCGGTAGTCTCTACATTCAAAGGCAGCGAATGTTGTCGCTAGTAAATGTCGAATTACTGAACTTTGTCGTAATCTTTTGCGAACGTAGCATCGCAATTGACAGCCCGCTAAGCGTATCGTATTATTCGGTAGGCATGACAATGGTATTATTCGATAGAAATTACCGAAATCGCTATCGATGCCGAGACTTCAAGCTCTAGATTATAAACATACTGCCGTGGTGTAATTAAAATGCCGTTATCCGACATCTAGTCGATTTCTTACTTTTGATGATATATTAATGAGAAAAAAATATCTATCGATCTGTTTTTGCGAATTTTCAACATATTGAATAGCTTTGGAAAAGCACAAACACTGATCTATAGATATTTCTTTTTCTCGTTCTCGCATTTGGACGCGCCGCTGCAGCGCTGGTCGTGTCAAATGCTGAGATGTATAATGTAACTGGCCGCGCCGCCTGACGCGACGCTGAGTTCGTGTCCGCGGCCTAAAACCATCTACAGGGGCTAGCCGCTATTCATTTGTAACTCGTACCACATCCACAAAACTCAAAGGTAAAGTCGCACATGTAAGCCTTTTTACTCGGTTGCGGAACCTGTTCGAAAGAGTCACCGCGGCCCTGGAACACAAAGGGCATTAGGAGGAACACGGATGGGGTTTAGTCAGTAAGAGTCTGACACTCCCTTCTGTTTCATTCAGAGCGGGAGTAGTAATTTGATGATTTCCCACCCTTAAAAAAATGCCTTTTTACTCGAACATTGAAAACTGCAGCTCTGCTAGTTTATCCGTGTACAGAAATATCCTGTTACCGTCAGACAACGCACAGCTGAAACTACTGGTCGTGGGAAGATGTAATTTTGTATGTAGATTCCTTGCACTCCTTAGGGAAGCACTATGAGACGATTTCCCGAAATTAATACGGGAACGGAGAAATACGGAATAAATATAGAAATACGGTACGAAGTCGCGGGCAAAAGCTGGTGAACTGTATACAACTTCCTCATGAATTACTCCGCCCATAGGTGAAAACTGTAAGAAATTCAGTTCGTTGAGTTTATTGCGTCCAGGCTTACAAACGCGGCTGGGGAAATAAATCGTTATATATCAAAAAAAGCTTTTTACAAAAAAAAAATACAACCGAATTACAAATGAAAAAAAAACTACAAAGTAAAAAATAACTTTTCTTACGGAAATCGGTGTTTTTGGTAGTTTCTTCATACATATTTCATCAGCGACTTCCGAAATTAAAGTTATTCATTTTTTAGTGGTACCCTACACCTAACAACACCACTGGAAAGTCACTGGAAAGCAAAATATGCAATTTCGTTACTTGGATGACAAACCAAACACGTCATCTAAGTAAACGAATTCCGGCTATATTGATTAAAAAGCCAAACTGCTGAACCGATTTTGATGATATTTGAATGGGACCAATCGGAAAGCATACCCTTTCACATGAAAAATCAATTTTGTATATCGGTTCATAAATGACGGAGTTATGAGGTAACACACAAAAAAATAATTACAACCGAATTGAGAACCTCCTTTTTTGGGTTCCGTACCCGAAGGGTGACCAACGAAACCCTATTACTAAGCCTCTGCTGTCCATCCGTCCGTCCGTCTGTCTGTCAGCAAGCTGTATCTCAAGAACCGTAATAGGTAGTTCAAATTTTCACAGATTGTGTATTTCTAATCCCGCTATAACAACAAATAATAAAAATTAAGGTTAATGGTACGAAACCCTTCGTGTGCGAGTCCGACTCGCACTTGGCCGGTTTTTTTTTAAGTCGGTCAACTAGCACTTCGCCCGCGACTTGGTCTGCACAGATTACCCCAAAACCCCTTAAAGGTTGAGTTCCCATCTTAGCTCTCACCTAAATCATAAAAAGGAAGCTTTGTGCAAAATTTCATGTTCCTAGTCCCAGTTGTTTCGGCGGTGCGTTGATATGTCAATGCCGATTCCCTTTCATACTATAAAATTCTTCCGTTGCGGTGTAAAAGAGTGACTGACAGACAACGCACAGCCGAAACTACTGGTCGTAGAAAGCTGAAATTTGACATTATGTTCCTTTTCCGATTTTCCAATTTCCCGAAATTCTTACACGGGAACGGGAAAAAACGGGATATGAGCGTACGAAATCGGATGAAAAACCTCGGAGTAATCGGTGTACATACATAAAAAAATACCCACCGAATTGAGAACCTCCTCCTTTTTTGGAAGTCGGTTAAAAAATGAAATAAAAACATTATTCATTATCATGACGCATGACGTAGTTCGAAACATCCAGGAGCGCGCAGTCCGAGCCTTATGTTCCAAATTCGGCGAGAAGTAGTTTGGGACATTGCTTTGATACGTAAACATAACAGGTTATTTCATAATTATATTTCATTTTTGACGTGACAATGTCTAATAAATCGATGAACGCCGGCTGCACGCACGAAAAAGGATGACTCATTTGATTGTCCCGTTACGCTCATTGTTTACTTAAATTGAAATTAATTTACTTTGAAATTAAGTATATTGTATATAATCGTATGTTTTGTTATGATGTTGTCATGTTAAACTATCGTCCGTAAACCGACTCACAGACAACCAATTTTTTTTTATTGCACCTATTATCTTAATGAATATTAAAAAAAATCGCGCCTAGAGGTAGTTTATGTCGGGTACATTAAGTGGGCCGCCTTTGTAAGACGACTAAAATCATCGTGTACAAACTAGCCGATCCGCAACTTCGTCTGCGTCACATTTTTCATGAATGCTCCTCTCCTATTGGTCGTCGACCGACGGCTATAGGCTCTATAGCCTTCCTCGAAAAACGGGCTATCCAACACTTACATATTTTTTCAATTCGAACCAGTAGTTCCTGAGATTAGCGCATTTAACCAAACAAACAAACTCTTCAACTTAATAATATTGGTATAGATTGTAATTGTGATAGTGAAGTATATGTAAGAACTAAGAAGTAATATAAATACTAAACATTTATTTTCCTATTTTTACCGAGTTTCCGTAGACACGATCAAAATAAACACCTCCCACTCCCTAGGTGTCAGTTTCCTGCTTTAGTGGGAAAATGAGAAAATAAATAGAATCTCATCTAGATTTATAATTTCTGATACAGAAATACTTAATTCCATTTCATAGAACTTTTAATTAGTTTGAGCTGTTTGCCGAGAAATAAGTTTACGAATTGTTCTTTTTCTGTGAACTAGATGTCATTATAAATGAATTTATTCATGACTAGCTTCTGCCAGCGGCTTCGCCCGCGTGGTCCCTAGGGAACATACTCCCGGGATAAAAAGTAGCCTATGTCCTTTTTCAGGGTCTAGACCATCTCTGCACCAAATTTCATTTAAATCGGTTCAGTAGTTTCGGCGTGAAAGCTAGACAGACAGGCAGAGTTACTTTCGCATTTATAATATTATAGTTAGGATATTAGTTAGGATTTATACAAAAAAATGGTGAAACACTGGTATTCAGTTGAATCAGGTTTGACTGGAAGCTGATCCCGATATAGTTGGGGAATAACTAGGGTATTATACTAAAAACGGAGTGAGTAAAAGAAGTAGTGAAAGAATCAAATTAGTAAAAATATTGGAAAGGTTTTTGTGTATCGAATCAATAAAAAATGACGAAAATAAAACGCACCAGAGAACAACGGGTCTAAAAACCACTTTAGCAAAATCATAATATTAACCACACAACAATTTGTCAAATTTCATTTTCATCTTTATCGCTTACGCGTTAGGTTCAAGGTTGATTGGGAAAATTTGACAGTTACGGTAGTGTGATGTGCTTTCTGATTCTGCTAAAGTGGCCTTTTTAGACCCTCTGAAGGGGTGAGGGTATCTGTATTTTTGTTTATATGAAAAAAGAAAAAATACATGTCCAATGTTTTTTGGTAATCTGTCTGACGGACTAATAAGATTTTTTTTAGTATAATACCCTGTTATCCCATCTTTCATTGTTTTGAAGTAGCGATCGCGTACTGGAAAAGGAAGCATTGGAACTAGTTGGAAGGCCTCTCAGAAGCTCGACTGATGACCAAGCGAAGGCAGCAGGAATCCGCTAGATGCGAGAGGCACAGGACCGATCGACGTAGCGACACTTGGGGAGACCATGCCTGCCTACGTTCAACAGTCAATCATGATGATGATGACGCTAACAAAATGTTAACTGCAAAATTCGTCCGTGTCGCTGTCAATGGGGGCAAAACTCTCGCAGGTGCGTAGCATAGGCACATCATTCACAAAAACGTGAATTTTCGTGAATGAGTAAAGTACTCTTTAACAGTAATCTGTAAATATACCGAATATGACTTAAGAGCCAGTATTTGCAATTTAGTTCGTGGCCTCTGGCTTCTTTATCGTGTGTCCAAGTTTTATACTTTCAAACATAAACAATGGCCTTCTAAAAGTTTATTTTAGGATTAAAGAAAACACTGAAAATAAGTTCCATAACAGGCACATTTATAGCCACCATTTTAGTTACAACCTAGATAACATTACAAGCCCAGACAGACACAAGCACTTATCGGCAAGATAAAAATCACGTTCGGCCTAAAATACTATAAAAAATAGAGTTTACGACCCTTTATACAAAAGTTTATGGCAACATTAAAGGGTATTACAAAACATTTTATTGGAGGGTAGGCAACAAAATTTCAATAATCGGGTAAACAGTGACGTCATCCAGGTAGCGAATTGCGCCATTGTCACGTAAGCTGCCGGAGCGGTCGGACGTGCATATGTTGTGAATTGTTGAGCGAGGCGATAAGCGATTTCTGAATAGTTTTCTATTGAATTTCTACATGCCAGATGGGTTAACGCTTTTCCTTTATAATGCCGTTGAACATTGATCGATATTAAAATTTAAATAGTATGTACTACAAGGTGGACTGAGAACCTGGTGAAAGCTGTGAGAATCAGCTGGATACGAGTAGAACAGGAAATGTCCATGTGATGACGCTTGAGAAAGGCCTATCGCTAGCAGAAGACGTATTTTGGCAGAAATGATGATTATATTTAAATAATTTTGTCTTTATTTAAACATTACTTAGCACGTGGAAAGGAAGCTTCGTCCGGGGATCTTTTAAAATTCATCAGTTCAGCTTTATATTCATACTCTAAGGAATAATTATTCTTGGAAATAATAAAAACAAAGCACTCCTTTCTGGCTGCTGAATTAATTTTCCTTGGAATATTTTGACAGCCGCAACCTGCTACCTAGCTTGTTACTAAATATTAAAATCATAGAGACCCCTTTTATCGATTCTTAGACTTTATTACTGTGCCAACATTGCGGAATTTGTTCGAGTCACCGGCGGCGATTCACTTGCTCGTGGAGATGGCGCCTATGACTGAAATGGGCAACTTATTCTGGCAGTCTCTATTTAATTGTTTTATAATAACTATGAGGTAAACCATAGCCACTCTTGCCAACAATTTAGTGCTCATCATCATTATCTCAGCCCACAAACGCCCACTGCTGGACATAGACCACCCCGAAGTATCGCCACGTCGACTGGACCTGTACATCTCGCATTCAGCGGATTCCCGCGGCCTTCACCCGGACCCCCCCCCCCCCCGGACGGTTTATCGGTCAAACCTATTTGAGGAGTTCGGTTCTTTTTTATTGTTGCCTGGGATGTCCTTTGCCTGGGTTGTACGAAGAGATCAGTGCGTGTTGCCAGTGATGACATACGGAACTGGGCCTCATCAGAAGGCTCAAAGTCACTCAAAGGGCAATGGAGAGGGCAATGCTTGGAGTTTCATTGCGTGATCGAATCAAGAATGATGATATTCGCAAGAGAACCAAGGTTACCGACATAGCCCGAAGGATCGCCAAACTAAAGTGGCAGTGGGCAGGGCACATTGCTCGCAACAGATGGTCGATGGGGCCGAAAAGTGCTGGAGTGGCGACCGCGTACCGGAAGACGTAACGTTGGAAGGCCTCCCACAAGGTGGACCGATGACCTGGTGAAGTTCGCCGGTAGCCTATGGATGCGAGACGCACAGGACCGGTCATTGTGTAGATGCTTGGGGGAGGCCTATGTGCAGCAGTGGACGTCTTTCGGCTTATATTAATTCAAATAATTCCAAACAGTCTATTTTTAAATATTAAAATGGAGCGTCTGCGTAAAGCTATTGATAAGAACAAAAGTCACGCATACCAACACCAAGTCACCGGATACATCCTCTAGTCATTTCGTGCTAATAAACCATAGTTTTCACCATCGGACACAATAAAAAGGTGCTTTGATCAACGATTAAACTGATACCCATCTTTTACAGCTAACCATCACGCTAATACCGAAGGCGGAAGCTTAGTAAGGGAATGAAAAGCGTAAATAAGTACAGAAGGTCGGCTTCATACAACGAGCGAGAAGGCACACACACGTAGACACGCTTCACGTATAGCGAGTGCAAGCGCACTCGCGACCGGCATTAGTTTGAGATCGCTGCACTTACGAACTCGCGCGCACACATAGACACGCTTCACGTACAGCGAGTGCAAGCGCACTCGCGACCGGCATTTGTTTGAGATCGCCGCACTTACGAACACGCGCGCACACATAGACACGCTTCACGTACAGCGAGTTGCAAGCGCACTCGCGACCAGCATTTGTTTGCCATTTATGTGCATGCGTCTGTTTTCGCTCGCTGCATCGAGCCGACCTTCTGTAAACTATCTTTTCCGTGGTGTCGAATTTGGTAGACCTATTTTGTTGCGATGTAGTTCTGGTAAGAATAGATAGTGTTTTACGACTTCGTACTTAAAGAGCCCTAAAGGGGCATTTAGGTATATGAAATAAACCGAAGCTTTTGGTGTCTTTATCCCTTTGTATTTGGGGTAAAGATGATTGTTAAGAATTGACAAGAGGCTAGAGTAAGGGCCCATTTCACTACCTACAATTAAGTGCCCGTCTTCTTACTTACGTTATCTTACTTGGCAGAAAGTGTCATATAAATTCTATTCTATTTTTGTAATTAAAAGTAATTTGTCACTCGTTGTACATCGTGGCTCGTGACACGGGTTCTACTTAGTGATACCTAACTAATTTTCATCATCATCATCATATCAGCCGAAAGACGTCCACTGGACATAGGCCTCCCCCAAAAGGGGGGGAGTTGCCATAATCGCCACGCTTGGCAGGCGGGTTGGCGATCGCAGTTTATGGTGTTGTTTTTTACAGAGAACGCTGCTGCCTATTCTCTGGCGAGTCCCTTAGTCGCCTCTTACGACACCCACGGGAAGTGATGGGATGGTATTATTCTTTAACGGCACCATACGGCACCGGCCGACACCATACATCACATAACTAATTTAACCTTATGTAAAAAGTTAGTGGATTTAATAATGTATGGAATGACATTTCGGAACGTCTTGTCAGCGCTACTGAAATATCGCATAGCCGATCAAAATCCTTTTTTTTACTTTTGACAACCGACTGAATGAGTAAGTATCTAAACTTTTACCACTACACAAAAACAAATTACATAACTATATAATGAATAACATTTCTAAGACATCGTACGACCGAAGATACATTCTACGCCTAGCCTAAATCAGTTCAGGACAATGGTTATAGCTACGCATAAAATTCATTGCAAAATACCCTACAACATGAGCACTTGATTTTAATATAAACTAAAACACATAAAAGGTACCAAGTGTTGCTCTAACCGTGTTTCTCACAGCCTAGCCTGAAGCAATATGATCCTACTCCCAACCACAAGAACAATGGAGGTTATGGCATAGACAAGGCTGGACCAAAAACTGTCGAGGTGACGGTATATCGATATTTTTGGCTATAAGAAATACATAAATACATCATCATCATATTAGCTGAGAAACGTCCACTGCTGAACACAGGCTTCCCCAGGTGTCGCCACAACAACCGGTCCTGTTCATCTCGCATCCATTGGCTCGCGACCTTCACCAAGTCATCGGTCCATCTTATGGGTGGCCTTCCAACGTTGCGTCTTCCGGTACGCGGTCGCCACTCCAGAACTTTCGGCCCGATCGACCATCTGATCTGCGTGCAATGTGCCCTGCCCACTGCCACTTCAGTTTGGCGATCCTTCGGGATATCATCATTCCATTGCCCTTTGGGTGGCTTTAAGCCTTCTAATAAGGCCCATTGTGACATATATGCATGTATGTATAGAAGTATGCTTTGTTAATGCATCTCCACTTCGATTTTCTCGATTCCAATTATTCTGTCGTAAGGAAATTTTTAATCATTTTTAATCATAAGTATCACGGAACTTTCCAAACGGAGGCGTCATACGAATAGCTTCCGAAAGTACTTCTTGAGGAGTTAACTTTGCATATTGATATCAAAGCATGGAGTATTGATAACGTAAAAAAATACACCTTTCAGGTATCAGGGCCTGGTATCGAAAAATAAATTACCCTAGCTCAAAAGGCCGGAGTTTAGACTTGTAAAAGAATGATCATCTACCTAGCCTTTTTCCGACTGTATTAGGGTCGGCTTCCAGTCAAACCGGATTCAGGTGAATATCAGTCTTTGATTTCACTTGTAAAAGAATACTGCAGTGTATTTAAAAAAATGAGAAATCGATATACCGATCGAAGCGATATTTTTAATTGCAATTCTATTTTTGCAGTCATTTTTGCTTATTATAATTCCGCCAAATAAATGCTTTCAAATTAGAGCAGTGGTGGCCGAGTGGTAATGGCTTCGACTTACGAGTTGTAGGTCGCAGGTTCAAACCCAGCCAGGCACATTACTTTGTGTAATTTATTTCATCACCACTGCTCTCAAAACGGTGAAGGAAAACATCGTGAGCAAACCGGCATGTCCTAGAACCAAAAATTCGAAGACATGTGACATTCACCAACCCGCATTAGGCCCGCGTGATGGATTACGGCCCATTCCCTCTCCTAGAGAGGAGGCCTGAGTCCCAACAGTGGGAACATTATAAGGCCGACTATGCTATGCTATGCAAATAAATGCTTTATCTTTTTCTTTTTAAATATCGATAGCAATACATATCGATAATTTTTGACACTCCCGCCATCCCTACCATAGGCCCAAAACCATACTAAACCCGGAAACTAAGAATTTACCAAACAACCCGATCAGTTGGACCGCAGAACTGCAAACGAAGCTGATTCTGAGCGAACGAAGCTAACCGCAGATTTGAATAGTTACCAATAGGTTCCGCGGTTAACGGAAGGTTCAATCGACTGGGTAAAGGTTTGCCTTAGATTATAGGATAGAGTTTGGTTACCAAGATGTTAATATTAAGCTTTGATGCCTCAAATTTATCTTGACTTTATCATCATCTGCCTAGCCTTTTCCCCAAATATGTTGGGGTTGGAGAATTTTAAATGGAGCGGCTGCCCGTTAGTACTCTGAATACCAGTGTTTTACGTAAAGCAGCTAATGTGGCATAAACTCATTACCTACTAGGTAAAAAACTGTGATCGTGTGAATATTATTTTCTTTCGTTTTTATCAGCACGCTACCGCTTATTTATATGTTCAAACCTCAAACCACAAACACTTCCACTCTTGACGACCTTTTCCACATCTGATTGCGAAAAACCGAATGCCCACACATTCCACCCACATGTGCTTTTAGACTACCATAATTACATATTTCCAATCGAGACAACACGAATAGAATTCGATTCAATTATTGTTTTGACCAATAAAAAATCGATTTGAAATCGGAAACCAGATTTCGAACGCATTTTTTTTTTCTCATTCCGTTTCAATTGTATTGCGAGTTCAAAATTAGAATTTGGAACGTGTGAAATGAAATTGCAGTTCGGTTCAGATGAAAATTTGTTTTCTTTTTTCATTGAAAATTTACAATATTTTTTTATAGTGCGATTTTTACGTTTGCAAGTCAGAGCAGCGGGATACCTTGGCGGCCACTGATAGACACAGAATTGATATAACTGTCCCTATCAACCAGGCGTGCAAGTGAGTGCAACCAACTACGTACAGTAATATAAAAGAGATAAGATGTTACAATATATGTCACTGGAGCTATGGCACACAAAACTTACATATTATAGGCCCACGAGAAGATATAGATTTCATAAACACACATTCAATTGTTTCAAATGTTTGTTCCATGAGTCAAATGTGTATCAGTACCACAAAACATTAGCCGAGAGCACTTTATATCGATTAAATATAACCCAAGCAAGTGAAATTGATCGTTAGTTTCGTAATACACGTATGTTACTTTGAGTTGATTGAATTTGGGAGTATTGTCGCTACGTAATTTAGTGGAAGTTCTTTGTTTACAAAATGTTTAGCTTTTTTTGACGGGGACTGCAGTATTTTTCAGCGTACTTAATCTGCAGAGCGCAAAAGTACCAATAAAAGATTTATAATAAAGATTAAGTACCTGGACGTAGTAACAAGTGGTCAACGTTTGCTTACCTGAAAACAAAATAATAAAAGATGTTATTATCAATGGTAACTTCAATCGTTTGAAACTTTAATTATTTGAAAATATTGAGAAATCATGTAGTGCCATCTTTTATATAATTCCATTTATTCAATAAGGGCTTATTAAATTAAGGAAGTAAATTAAGAAAAGGTAAAGTGTTTCTGAAGCTATTTAAACCGACTGTCCCAAGAGGAGGTCTTTAAAAGCGTGATAACAGAACATTTATATAAGAAAATTCTTCAAAAGAGATATCTTCAGATATCTCTTTTATTACTCCCAAGAGAACGGATAGGAAAGAAACGATCCTTTCCTTTCGCTTCCGGAACCACGCAACATCCGGTCTGCGTGCACAGATTTAAATATCGAACGTCTTAAGCTTGACCGATAAATCTTGACCCATCATGATGGCGCCACTTACAAAGACTTCTGTCAAAATCGGACTCGATCGGTTTTAGTTCTACATTTTGCCACGAGTCAACTTTAACTGGTCATGTTATAAAATTCACGAGATTTTTTTTGGGTTTCGCAGAACGTAGATTTTTCTATCCAATATTAATATTATTATGGAATCCTTCAATATTGGCTTTTATTTTAATTAAATTTGACAGAATATCGAAGAGAACGTGAAAAATAATATTCTGGGACGGTGTTTTCCGATTCGGTGGCCTTTGTCGTCGATTATATTATTTTTAATATTTTCAGAGGAATTTTGTCAGTCTGTGAGGTTTGTGTTACATATTATTAAAAAAATGTAAATGCAGAATATTATTTCAAGGACTATTTCAACATGAAATAAGTACAATTTCATTCAACCAGATACAGCGTCACGCGTTTGGAAAATTATTTTAAATTCCAGTTTAAAGTTAATGTTTAAAAACTAAAGTTAAGTCTCATATACACTATAAATTGAGTATTTGCCTAACTCTAGAGCAAATTAATGTTTATTTTATCTTAACTTTTCTAATCAAGCCTGATAACTTGTGAACCTTATGCATTTAAGTAGGGTTTAACCCGATCTTAGGCCGCGTTTCCACCTGCAAGCACCTTGCATGCTAGTTTAATTACATTGCGGGCTACCAAGAGATCACGTGATCAAGCGGTCCATCATGCCCCGCAGTGCAATTAAATTTGCATGCAAGTCGCTTGCAGGTAGAAACGCGACTTTAACTCCAAATACCTCACAATTCGGATAATGAAACCTAAAATGGTATTTTATTTGACAAGCTAAAAAGTAATATTAAATCCTAACTATATACATATGAATATACAAAAACACAAATACACTCAGGCGTCGAAGAATTCCTCCGCATCGCTGTCATCCGGAAACGTGCCCAGAAGACTGGCAGCATTGCCACGTTGAATGGCAATACTAATTCTTCGAGCAAAGAACGAGCCAGCCCTCTGGTCACGCAAAGTGTCGATCAGTCGGCGAGAAATATCCTTAAAAAGGAGACGCGCACTCGGACCCCATGACCCTAGTGTTTCGACCCCAAACGGCTCAAAACTGTAATTACCAATAAGGTTAGTAGTACTTGGAACATGGTTGGTTCAGTATCTTTATACTTGTTTCATCAAAATAATAACATGAAAAGTTTATATACAACGTGTAACAGAATAAACACAATACCTCTTAAGGGGTCATTGTACTCATCATTATGAACAACTTTTACTATGGGACCAAGAAATCAGCTGTTCAGTACATTTTGTCGAGTTATGCGCAGAAAAATGTATGGGGGAGTAGATGTTTTTTCCGCGATTTCAGTGTTGGTCCCATAGTGAAAGTTGTTCATAATGATGAGTTTAATGACCCCTTAAGAGGTATTGTGTTTATTCTGTTACAAGTTATATAACTCTTAAGTAATCTACCAGTCAACTATACATCCATTTCTTATCAGAAACAAACTTAAAATATTCCCCTACACTAGAAACATCCTAGAACAAAATACCTTATTCATAAAACTTTATCAAGTTCTACGTTTTACATAAAATGCTTTTACGCTCAACTGATCCAAGTTATCAATAAATTCCGAGTTCATCGTCTTTTGTAAGGCAAAATATTTTGAACTGGTTCGGTTTCGTTTCTGCACTGATAAACCTGCATAAGTTAGTCTGACTGCATAACTAGATTCAGGGGGGCAACTCTCTAACGAAATCCGTAGTTTTGGGCTTAGTTGCGGGCGGACGTATTCTACTCCTTATCACCTAACCACTGAGAACTAATGATAACACGATTTGACAGTTACTGTGAAATCGTGTTGTCATTCATTCTCAGTTCGGGTTCGGGACTAATCGTAAGTCTGTAGGTGATAAGGAGTAGAATACGTCCGCCCGCAACTAAGCCCAAAACTACGGATTTCGTTTGAGAGTAGCCCCCCTGATAACAGGACCTTCATGATAAGTCAAAAAGTTTTGACTATACCTACCTGAGGGTCAATTCTAACTTTAAGCAACGTTTACATTCGCGTCTCAGTCGCAATTAATCAATATATATTAAACTAGCTTCTGCCAGCTTCTTCGCCCGTATGGTCCCTAGGGAACATACTCCCGGGATTAAAAGTAGCCTATGTCCTTTCTCAGGCTCTAGACTATCTGTGTACCAAATTGAATTTTTATTGTTTGTGTTTATAGCGGCAATAGAAATACACACTCTGTGAAAATATCAACTGTCTACCTATTACGGTTCTTGAGATACAGCCCGCTGACAGGCAGACGGATGGTCAGCGGAGGCTTAGTTATAGGGTTCCGTTGGTGAACCCTAAAATGACATGTAGAAATCCTGAAATCACCTTAAGTTGCTGAATTTCATTTAAATCGGTTCATTAGTTTTGGCGTGAAAGCGCAACAGACAGACAGATAGACAGACAGACAGAGTTACTTTCGCATTTATAATATTAGTAAGGAAGTAAGGATTCTTCCGTTACCAAGTGACTGAGTGACTGACAGACAACGCACAGCCAAGACTACTGGTCATAGAAAGCTGAAATACGGCATGTGTGTTCCTTGGGGAGTGTAGGAGAGCATGAAGAGAGGATTTCCCGGAATGCCTACGGGAACGGAAAAAAACGGGATATGCACGTACGAAGTCGCGGGCAAAAGGTAGTCTGTCATAAAAACCTCCATTTCCAAACATTTTTGACATATTGCGACTGACATGCGAACGAGTCATTATGCTTCACCTCCTATCCTGCTCTCTGTGCCCCAAAACATGGTACCAAACTGACTTATGCGCTGCCACCAACGATTACGGAATTGGTTCGAATGAGTCACCGCGGCCCTGGGGGGCTACTCTCTAACGAAATCCGTAGTTTCGGGCTTAGTTTCGGACGGGCATTTTCTACTTCGTATCACCTAACCACTGAGAACTAATGATAACACGATTTGACAGTTACTGTGAAATCGTGTTGTCATTCATTCTCAGTTCGGGTTCGGGACTAATCGTAAGTCTGTAGGTGATACGGAGTAGAATACGAACGCCCGCAACTAAGCCCGAAACTACGGATTTCGTTAGAGAGTAGCCCCCCTGGAACGCAAAGGGCATTAGGAGGAACACGGGTGGGTTTTAGTCAGTAAGAGTCTGACACTCCCTTCTGTTCCGCCCAGAGCGGGAGGAGTCATTTGATGATTTCCCATCCTTAAAAAAAGCATATTATTTTGTATTTAAGTTCCTACTAATATATCTATGTATTCTATTAAAACTGTCTCCAAATTACCAAAAGTACTTCAAACTTCATTCCCACATTTAATTAGTTCTACCTACGTCCCATCTTCAATTTATTCTTTTATAACAAGAAAAATCTACGAAAATGACAAAACAAAAATAATACAAGGAGAAAAAACAAGAGGGAGCGATATGCCGTAATTATAACTTCTGTAAACAACTGTGTAATAATTTAAAGTAATATAAACCAGAGGTACAAAGATAAGAAATGACCAGAAGGACCAATCAAAAAAATAAAACCCCGTCAAGTGTGCGTCGAATTCTCACACTAAGGGTTCCATACCACAAACCGAAAAAAAAACGATACTTTTATGGGACTCCTCTTTACTTTTATATTATTTTTTTATTATTTGTTGTTACAGCGGCTAAAGAAATACACACACTGAAAATATCAACTGTCTAGCCTGCTGACAGATGGACGGACGGACGAAGAGCGGAGGCTCAGTAATAGGGTTCCGTTGGTGACCTTTTGGGTCGGAGCGGTACGGAACCCTAAAAATGACATGTAGTAATCCTTAAGTTGCTGAAAACCAGCACTGAGTCTCTGTATCGCACAAGTCCCAGCATTATGCATAGGGATGGTAGTATTGCGCTGATCTTATATTTCCCAAACTTGCATAATTTTTCATTTTGTTTTAATTCGTTTTTTTTATGTATGATATGCATCATGGTTGGCCAAAATAAACTCTTTCTATTTCTCTATCTTTTGAAGATATCAGATACCCAACAGTCAGCACTGGGGCGATAATGGCCCAGTTGCTTACACTCAGAGGTATTTTTAGGCTGATTACAATGATTAGTTTCGTGTAAAAACCTTATACAAACGGAAAATCTGAAAAAGGATCAAAGTATTCAATATTTTGAACAACTTTTACTATGACACCAACACCAAAATCGCGAAAAAAAGTCGGTGCACTGCTATGTATTGCACAAAGTGGTAATTCTGCAAGTTATTCTTGTTGTATCGAGGACAAGCAAAGACCTGTTTGCAATTTAATTTAAAGAAAAATAAGGCAGGAAAATAGAGTTCGCAACTTGTTCCGTACCGGAGATTAATCGGATGGGAGCTTCAAGACGGAAGGATACATAATAAAGGTTTGCTTCTGGAATCTAGGGCCAAGTTAGTTATCACAGTACACGGAAGTAATATTTAACTATCAAAGAATTTAAGGCCGTCTTAATTTTCAAATAGAAGATCAAAACAATCACAACTTTATCAAAATGGTCCTTCGAGCCGGATACCTATATTTTTTTACTGCAGTGCTTCTCGTATGATCCCGCATTGTTCTTCGAAACTTCGCAACGGATTTTGATGTAATTTTCATTATAATTTATAAAATTGATTCCGGTTGGTTTCAGTGTATAATGCAACCTATTTCTATCTCTCGATGCAGGATATTAAGTCTTAAAACCGTGCGAAGCAGCGTGCACTTCACTGGTTTAATATCAATTCTGTTCGCTTTATCTACCACCTGGTGACACCGCATTTTTCTTTCTCAAGAAAGGAAAAGATGAGTCAAAGAATCCAAGAGAAAGAGATCAATGAAAGTCTCAGTCCTTTCTTTGGCTGACATCTGTGATGAAGCGAAAATCTTATCAGAAATCTTCGATTGTGATTGAAAGTCTTTCGTCTGACATTAGAAAAGATTGCATTTGACATTTTAGAGACGTCAAATACGTTGTGGATGAAGGGTATTGAAGCGTTGTATAGAGGTTGATTTGTGTTAGATACTAAGTTAAACCTGTGACTTCGTTTGTGAGAGCATTTTTTTATTATTTTTGCTAGGCTCGCGGACATGCCAGGGTTCCGGAATTTGTTCGAATGAGTCACCGCGGCCCTGGAAAGCAAAGGGCATTAGGAGGAACATAGATGGGTTTTAGTCAGTAAGAGTCTGACACTCCCTTCTGCTCCGCCCAGAGCGGGAGGCACCATTTTATGATAAAAAAAAAAACGCACGCGTATCACCACAATATCACCTGGTGGAAAGCGATGATGTAGTTCGACGATGGAGCACGCTTGCCTAGAAGTAACCTAGTCACTCTTTACTTACAGACTCTCAGGAGGTTATTACCTACATATGTATAATATAGTCCCCAGATGATACAGCTAAAGTACGCAAGGTTATATAACTTGACAATGTATTGAGATTTCCTGAGCCTTCCGGAATCAAATCTCGAAAGGATAGTGAAAACCACATCAATATCCGTCGAGGACCTTTGAAGAACAACGCGGTCACACGGACAGACATAAAGCGACTTTTTAAGGGTTCCGTACCTGAAGGGTAAACAACGGAACCCTATTACTAAACCTCCGCTGTCCGTTCGTCTGTCTGTCAGCGGACTTTATCTCAAGAACCGTAATAGTTGCCGCTTTACCAACAGATAATTAAATTAAAAATTAAAGGTGCCTTACAAGAAACGTGTTTTTTTTCGGTTTATGGAACGGAACGGTTCCTGTGAGAGTGCGACTCACAATGGGCCAATTTAAAAAAAAAAATGGAAGAGATGTCTTCCAAAAATGTGTCTTGAAGCTGATTAATAAATAGTACGAATTTGATGGGCAGACAGACATACTGTCACATTAAAGTTCGATTAACTATTTTGAAGCATGTATTATTTGTGTAAATATGTACGAGTATAAAATCACTTGGGAATTTTCTTGACTGAGCTGACTGGTAGGTAAAATTGTAATTTTCATACTTAGACTTATTTAGGTTGGAAGGTGACCTTTTGTCACTACTTGAGGTTTAAAATAAAAGACGTTGTATGAATAATGAGAATTAAAATAAATCGATCATGTTTAAAGGTAGGTTGAGATGAAGATAAGATAAATTGAATTTTAAACTAGCCGACCCGCGGAACTTCGTCTGCGTCATATTTTCCATTAATGCTCCGCTCCTATTGGTCGTTGTGTGATGATATATAGCCTACAGACTGTCTCGATAAATGGGCTATCTAACACTGAAAGAATTTTTCAAATCGGACCAGTAGTTCCTGAGATAAGCGCGTTCAAGCAAACAAACTCTTCAGCTTTATACATTAGTAAGTATAGATAACTTTCCTCGATAAATGGGCTATCCAACACTAAAATAATCATTCATTTAGAAGCAGCAGTTCCTGAGATTAGCGCCTTCAACCAAACGAACAAACTGTTCAGCTTTATAATATTAGTGAAGATAATGTGGTCGATTATACCCATCCACAGATCGACCTCGAAGCGTTGCTTAACTTTAAAGATCGACCCGTGCGGCTGTTATTCTTTAGCCACGAGCTCCTCTGTGTATTCTGTCTTCTCCTTCCATTCTTCAGTCATCTCAGTATTCCCCCTCTTTCTTTTTCACAAACTACATTCACAGTATTATTAATCGTACAAATCGAAAACTAAATGACGTTGATAAAACATGGCAGAACCAGTTGAATTCTTAGCCAAATAGTATTTAAATGAGAAATAGCTAAATCCTTTTATCAGAAACAGACACTAATTTATGAAATATTTCCCAACTAATTTTGCTTCATAATGTTAATCAACAAAGACTGAAAACTAACGGAAATGCCACAGTCAATTAATTTTGTCCAGTAATAAATTAAAAGGCAGTCACAGAGGCGACCCCTGCCGGAATTAAAAACTAAATTAAGATAAATATATATATATATATATATATATATATTTTTATTTGTGATGGGTTTGCTCTTGACTCTAGTCTAGGTCAGAGATGACAGAGACAAAGTCTACGATGGAGCGAGCTTACCCAGAAGGAGCCTGTTCACTCTAACTTTGAAGAGATTAGGGTTGTAAGCGTTTGGAAACACAGACGCAGGCAGAGAGTTCCACTCCTCTGCTGTGCGCATTATAAAAGACGTTTGGAAACGCTTAGTGCGAATTGGTGGAATAATTATAGCAAATAGGCGGATGTTTGTGTTAATATCAATTTTGTAGAAGAGGGAGATATATTAAATGAAGAGTAGGCATTTTCAGCAAAAACCCTTGGAGAAAACAAAAAAAAACACACTCAATGCACTTAACCGAATTTAAAATAACGTTTCAGTTTTATAATGTGTGGAAAAATGAAAAGGACATCTTTGTCATGAGGTTGAGAACGATTATTTTTTGTTTCAATATCGAATTTTGAACTGTTCGGTATTCCCCATAACTTTTCAGAACCTCCATTTGTCTGTCACCCTGATCCAGCCTATATGTGGTGTGCGTCCAGGGCATCTAACCGCCGTTTTTTGCTCGCAGAGAAGACGGTCGATGGGGCCGAAAAGTTCTGGAGTGGCGACCGCGTAATGGAAAACACAGCGTTGGAAGTCCCCACAAAGTAGACTGATGACCTGGTGAGGGTCGCGGGTAGCCGATGGATGCGAGACGCTCAGGACCGGTTGTTGTGGCGACACTTGGGGAGACCTATGTCCGCAGTAGACGTCTTTCGGCTGATATGATGATGATCGGCGAAACCGTCCATAGTCTGGTAACCATTGCGTAGAGACGTTTTTCCAGTGGTCACAGTGGGCCCAAACCCATTATAGGAAATTGGGAGCTATATCATTCCGCATAAGGTTGACTTCACAATGACAATCCTGTTAAGCTTTGGGCAATCACATCTGCTTGTAAACGTCCGAAGCTAAACATGAGCTGTCCAATGACCGTAACGATTAACTGTCAATGAGGAAATTGACGTATTAACTACGCTTAGATACACTTGATTTACTGTCTGTTGTTATTATCTTTCAAATCTATCTGCTTTCAGCGGGCTGTATCTCAAGAACCGTAATAGGTAGACAGTTGAAATTTTCACGCACAGATTATGTATTTCTATTACAACAACAAATAATAAACATTAAATTTAATTATAAATTAAAGGAGACCCCCATACAAGAAACGTGTTGTTTCGGTTCATGGGACGAAACTCTCGACGAGAGTCCGACTCACGCTTGGCTGTTTTTTAATTCGGTCCCTAAAACTTTAAAATATATAAAAATAAAAAATATATATAAAAAATATATATATATAATATGTATATATATATATATATATATATATAATATAAATAAAATATATATATATTTATATCTTTCGCTCAAAAAAAGAATAACATAGACGTAAGTACCGTCTCGAAATAAAAAGGTAGCTACAAAAATTGCTTTTCATATTCAAATTCTGAGCATCCCAGAATTCGTTGTTTCTCCAACACTAGAAACTTTATCCCCTGGGAAATAAGGGTAAAATCTAGTTGTGATTTAGCCAAAGTTGTCACCAATTGAACTTGTATGTCAACAGCAACAAGGCTCAAATTAGAATGAACAATACCAAGGGACAAAATAGAGCTGTCTTTTGTTTCTTTAATAGTAAACAACTAAATTAGTTGTTTCTGTGTCATATGAAATATTCGAAATTAATTAAATGCCAGGTTTTCCCAGAAGGGCTTGTGTCACGAATAACCTATATTAAAATGGCACTTTGTCGGACTAAGCGATGCTTTTTTATGCTGTGCGAGCAGGCAAGCGGCGAGGGAATTTGAAGCATATAAGTATGTATTTATTGACAACATTCTTTTATGTGGCTAGTCGTAAAAGCATATGTCGTGTTTTTATGACTAGGTACGTAAAAGAATATAAGAATATACTGCCTAGGGTTATGTCGAGGCCTGAAAACTCTACATGAAACATAATTTTTCTAATGTCCTCAGTATTAAGTACTTACAGGTCGTATTATATTATTTCAAGGAATTTTTGGTGTCAATTTTAACTAGATACCTCCACGCGATCCTGAGGAAAAGAATCTCGACTCTTGACCGAAAGACAGACAGACGGACTGGCAACGAAGTGATCATATATCATATAAAGGGTCCAATTACGGTTCTTGAGATACAGCCCGCTGACAGACAGACGGACGAACAGCGGAGGCTTTAGTGAAAGGGTTTCATTGGTTATCCCTTGGATACGGAACTCTAACAAACTTTATTTATATTCTTATAATGTTTGTTCAGATTTAAAAAGCTAAACCAATATTGGTTTAGCTAGGACAATGTCTAGTTGATATCATTATTAATATTTAAGTCTTAAAAATTGAAAGAACACAATACTTACTAGAAAATTCATCAAATATCTTTCGACGAACAGAAAAGCCAGTTGCTTAACTTAGACAAATACAAGAGGAAATTTCCATTACCTTAGATCAATATTTGATACAAACATGAGTCTGTTGACGGAAAATGGATAAATAAAGTAAAAAATCTGACAGGAACAGAGTCTAAAACTGGCTATTTCTAAGGATTATTTCGAGAGTTTTTCGAGTAAGCAGGTATTAAAGTAAGTACTCTTTATACCCTAGGTGCATGCATGGTCCTCGCATATAACAAAATTTTTGTATACCAAATATTGTAAAGATTTATTTGAAAAGAGTAACTATGGAGTTTCTTGTCCGTTCTTCTCCATAAGAATCTACCTTTCCGAATGGACAGTAGAATCACTTTAGTATTTTATATTTTTTGTAATGTGAATGACGCTCAAAAGTGCCGTTTAATGGCCTAGTTGGAATTAACGTTTTGACTTTGACTTTTGACTTTACTAAAAAAAGCTTTATTACATCAATCTTACGGAGTCTGCAATTTTACGGTGACATTTACACAGCACAAGTTGCTGAGTAGACAGTAGACAGCTACTCTGATTGCCTACTCGTATGCTAGTACCTCGGCCTGCCCTAGCTGTCTCCACGATGACAGTAGCTGCCCAGTCTCTTGCGAGGCGAAGTACACAAAATATACAGGTTCCGCTCGGAACTGGCTGGTTGACACTGGATAGCTACTGTCGAACTGATGTCCGAGCTACTGCCATTTGTGAGTTACTGTCGGCGGGTAGGCGAGTGAGAACAAAAAATGTTGAAGTAATTCGGATGCGAGCTACTATCCAAACCGCACGTGTCAGTAACTCGTAGATACGTCCAAATGATGCGAGTTACTGCACTGCAGCTACTCGACAGGCTGTCGCACGCTAGCTCGCACTGTGTAAAAAAAATATTTTGTCCTTGGATCGGACTGTAACGCTAGTTGCGTTACAGTCCGATCCAAGGACAAAATATTTTTTTTTGAATAGATAAACTAATGAATTTAGCCTGTAAGAACTAATAAACTATCTCTAACACATATGTTATAAGATACACAACCCAACCATTTTTTGTTCCTCAGCAAAAATACCTGTACAAGAAAAGAATATAACCTTGTAAAGCTTGCAAGCTAAACCCCAGGTTTTCATAATTTTCCTTTTATGTATCTTCGTAACTAGTTTTTCACTTTACTTTTACATAAAGGTATGTATCGTTTAAGCTCGTACGTAAATTTCTTTGTAAGATAAATAATCATTATTTACTGAGGTTCAGAGTTGAGACGTACACGGAGAGTTTTGGAATTGGTGGTTGCTATGGTATGGTAGTTATGGTATGCGCCAGATGAACTTACAATAAAGTACACTGACCTTCCCTAATATCCCTTCGTAGCTACAACAATAAATTATTACGACAGGATTACGACAGAGTATCCAGGACAGCTTTATGTTTTGATTTTTTTTTTAGGGTTCCGAACAAGAAACGGAACTTCTACAGGACCACTTGGGTGTCTGTCTGTCTGTCACAGCCAGTTTTCTCCGGATCCACTGGACTGATTCTGTTGAAATTTGGTAAACACATGGACTTCTGTAACCCAAACACGAACACGTTACGTAAATTATTTAATTTTTGGTAATGAGTCACTTTTGGGGGTCAAACCAGAAAATTTCTAAAAAATGTTTTTTTAACAGTATCGTGTGACATATCAAATGAAAGGGCTTCCTGTGAGGGGTTTAAGTATATTTTTTTCATAATTTTATAATAAATGGTTTAGAAGTTATTCAAGAAATTAGACAAAAAAATTACCTCTTATATCCGAAACTACCGAGCCTAAAATTTTGAAAAAAAAAATGGCGATAATTATTATCTCCATTTTTTTTTTCATGTAATCTATAGTTCTATTATAGAACTATAGATTACAGAAAAAGTCTAGTGTCAAAATAACATGTTTGTGTTGTTTGTTTTAACATGTTTGTAAAATTTTAATTTAATTTAAAAGAATTTAATTCGTTCGGAACCCTTTGAACGCGAGTCCGACTCGCACTTGGCCAGTTTTTTTTATAATAAGAAATTCAATAAATGTATGTGGGTCATTGACCGTTATTGGACATTTATCTGGCGCTTACCATAATAATGTCCTGTCGTTAGATAAATAAGTAAAACATATGTGTTTCATTGGGTTGAATCTCAATTTGGGCTGTGTTATTAAGTTTTAAGGCCCGCAATTCCGAAAGGTAATACGTGAGAATTTGAATGTGACCTACTGCATAATGAAAATAGGTGTCATATGATTAAATAAGATCATAGAACCGGCTCTCTACTATGACGAACCAATGTCATCATGACTCCTTTATGAAAAAGGGATAGAGCTATTCGTCCTGTATAGCTCCGTCTCTCTCTCTCACACACTCACTGGCATTGACACGTCACGGGCCTGTAAGAAACTGTCCGTCAATCAATCCTAATATATAAAATACTTCTGTTACTCACTGATTGACTGACTGACAGATAACGCACAGCCGAAACTACTGGTAGCAGAAAGCTGAAATTTGACATGTAGCTTCCCCGAACTCCCGTAGGATTTCCCAAAATTCCTACGGGAACGGGAAAAGCGGGATATGCGCGTAACTACGAAGTCGCGGGCAAAAGCTAGTGCCGTATAAAACTACTACTTGCTTACCCCTCCCCCAATAAGATGTTTGAATACCCTAAGTTTAAAGCACTAACACACCAACATTAATACCCATAATATCATACAACAAACCTACTCAACCAAACAAAAATCAAACCAGCAACCCTCAATTCAGAAGTCAAACACCCCACCACTAAGCCATTAAGGCCATGACCCATTACACCCCATAACAATTGTCAGTAACAGTTACTGCCGAAGAAAACGGCGCAAAATCCCTCCTTTTCATCTCATTCAGACGCATAAATAGCTTTCTTCTCTAAAGTCTTCGCCTTAACGGTCAAAGGGCATTTTAGAGGTAACAATAGCAATCCCCATGAAACGCTATAGATTGTTTAGGGTTCCGTGCCCAAAGGATAACCGACAGAACCCTATTACTAAGCCTCTGCTGTCCATCCGTCCGTCTGTCTGTCAGCGGGCTGTATCTCAAGAACCGTAATAGGTAGACAGTTGAAATTTTCGCAGCGTGTGTATTTCTGTTGCCGTTATAACAACATATTACAGACTATTAGTGGACGTCACACGGTTTCACCCGCGTAGTTCCCGTTCCCGTGGGAGTACGGGGATAACATATAGCCTATGTTAGTCCATGATAATGAAACTATCCAACGCTAAAAAAAAAATTCAAATCGGTCCAGTACTTTCGGAGCCTATTCAATTCAAACAAACAAACAAATCATTCTTCTTTATAATATTAGTATAGAATTAAATAAAAAACATAACCCTCCACCTGGCGCAGTCGGGTAAAACATTAAAATTAAAGGAGGCTCCCATACAAGAAACTTTTTCTTTCGATTCATGGTACGGAACCCTTCGTGTGAGAGTGACTCGCAGTTGGCCAGATTTTCGTAAATAACCATGACTTGTTTACATGTATGGGGAGGGCAACAATGCTACAATATATGTTGAAAAGAGGGATTTAGTTCGCATTTCTTGGGGTTTTTTGCGAAAATCGTTAGTGAAGTAGGAAATGACTTCTCGATTTAATTCTGACTCGCTTTTGAGTGCGGCAACGTTCGCGTTAGTATAGATTTTTGCAAAAGAAAGTAACCTATCACCGTCTCTAAGGTTCCGTTTACATCTGTAGCAAAATTCATCAATATCGGTTCAGTGATTTAGACATGAAAATAATATTCGTTACCATTAAAAGGATTTTGACAAGACATTAGTACCATCAATCAAGGTGACGCATTTAGCTCAAATAATCTTCAAACTTGAGTGGCAGTGGGCAGGGCACAGTGCTCGCAGAACAGATTATCGAAAGGGCCAAGAGGTTCGGTAGTGGCGAACGCGTGCCGGCAGACTGGCATTGGATGGTCTCACAAGGTGGACTGATGACCTGGTGAAGGCCACAGGAATACGCTGGATGCGAGACGCACAGTACCGATCGATGTGGCGATCGGTGTGGTGTGGTGTGTGGTGGTGTGGTGTGCGGTGTGGTGGTGTGGTGTGATATGCTCGTGCCCCAGAATTGGGTCAGGCGGTCATCACGGAGGAGTCGTTATGTTAGATGATCATCCATCCAGGGCCCCAAGTCTGGATGAAAAAAAAAAAAAAAAAAAAAAAAAAAAAAAAAAAAAAAAAAAAAAAAAAAAGGGCCCCAAGTCTGCTATCACAATAGTGTCAGAATGGTCTATCATTGATTTCATAATGGTTGATTCCGACAAGATTCTATGCCATTTCTTTCAATGGAGTGTCAGTGGTTGACCACTGGACATAAAAGCGGCATTATGACTTTCCATTCCATCTTGTCAAAATCAACCATTATGAAATCAATGATAGACCATTCTATTGTAATAGCAGACTTGGGGCCCAGGCAGTCCTTGGCAAGCGTTGCTTAACCTTTTTATTTATTTTAGGCCTGTCCGTTTTTGTTCTTTTTTATGAATGGGCACATAAATAAATATTTTGTTTTAGTTGTTTTAAAATAAATAGTCGCAATATTTTATTTCATTTGTTAATCTACACTAATATTATAAAGAGGAAAGATTTGTTTGTATGTTTGTTTGTTTGTTTGAATTGAATAGGCTCCGAAACAACTGGACCGATTTCAAAAATTCTTTCAGCAATGGATGGCTACATTATCAGGGAGTAACATAGGCTATATTTTATTCCCGTACTCCCACGGGAACGAGAACTACGCGGGTGAAACCGCGTGACGTCCACTAGTGTTCAATATATTGAAACTTTTATAATATGTGTGTTTATGTTTTCGAGCGTATGGCACTCGTGGGCGGCAGCTGAATATCAGCGTCGTGTGGTACCTTGTGTTGCCAGCTGGCATTTTGCTGAGTTGAGGCCCTTCTGGCATTAATAGTTTTAATTATTAATTTTGTTTAATTTTAAAGTGATTTTAACGGCCTCCGTGGTCGAGTGCCTTGTGACCCGGTGGTCGTGGGTTCGATTCCCACGGGAAGCATACTTTATAAAGTTGTTTCCAGTTTGGCTAGCGCATTGCAGGCTTGAATCACCTGATTGTCTGATTAAAAGATGATTCCGTGCTTCGGGAGGCACGTATAAGCCGGTGGTCCCGGCCGCCAAATGGCGGTCGTCAAATAAACCATGTCAGAGGCCCTTGAGGCGGTTTAGAAACTCTGGTGCTAGGGTGTGTGGGGTCGTCAGACCTTACTCCACACGATAAGAATAAAATTTGTATAATGCCAATAAACACGATTTTTCTTTCTTTAAGATACGGCTGTAACTACGAGCTCCCCCCTCCTCGTCTCGTCATGTATGTCTGTAAGAGTCCCCAGCCTTTATATCGGCACCCTATTTGTACCGCACTAGAATCGTTAACCATCAAATCGTTCACGTCTGTTAATACCCTAAGCCCTATACATTTAGAACTACGTGTTTAAAAGCGTATCGTAAGGGTACTTAACAATTCCAGAACACTCGTAGAAGCTAGGTAGGTGCTCGTACCATAAAATGTTACGCGTTATTGTGCTTGCAATGTACGGGATATACGGCCTATCAGTTTGGGTGAAGACCTAAATGGTATGTATACGAATTAAATACCAGCTTATTACCTCGGCTTCGCTTCTCGTGGCTTGTACAACAGGACCTGTGGGTTTTTTCGGGATAAAAGTAGACTACATTCGCAGGGATCATTTGGTTCCCTTTCTATGAAATAATGTTCGTAATCGGACTAGTAGGTAACTCTCGATATTACCGCTTATAAACAAACTAACACTCTTTAATTATTAATTTAGCTAGTTCGTTATACTATGTTCCAGATAATGTAGAGAAATTGCTTTTATAGGTACTTCAGTTTTACATGTGTAGCTGTACTACTGTACTGTAATCATTACTACTGGCTTGATAGCCAACCTTCATGAATACTTTTCACTTAAGTTCTAAGTTTATTTCGTGTGCGTTTTTAGTTTGTTTAAGTGTGAAGGTCGCGGGTAGCCGATGGATGTGGGACGCGCAGGACCGGTCGTTGTGGCGACGCTTGGGGGACGCCTATGTCCAGCAGTGGACGTCTTTCGGCTGATATGATGATGATGATAAGTTTATTTCTACTTCTAGTATGCAGATCACGAAAAAAAAATACAAATATATTACTACTAGCCTATAAATAGCCTTCCTCAATAATGCCGGCTATCCAACACTTAAATAATTTTTCAATCCGAGCCGTTAGTTCCTGAGTTTAGTGCGTTCAACCAAACAAACAAACTCTTCAGCTTTATTACATTAGAATAGTAGATTAATAAAATGTACTCCTTATCTCTGGTGTCATCACTATCACTGAAAGGTTTGATGGTAGAAAACTCAACTTTGTTAAGCTCGTCTTTAAAGCCTGGCACTACACTACTCGCGAAGTTGCTTTGACGAAGTACTCTTCGAAGTTGACCGAAGTCCGAAGTACGTGACTATACACTCATGCGACCTCGCGAGGAGCTGTCGCCTGGCGCCCGCACGATAGGCATCATGGATAACATTCAAGTGGCAGCTGCCGTTGCAATGTGTACTCTCGCGTATTATAACTACGTGCGTATTTATTACGTCTCGACGCGAACTGAAGTGAGCCGAGTAGTGTAGTAAGACGCTTCGTGTTAGAACTTCGGGACACTTCGAGTCCTATGACTCGGACACAAAAACCGACAACGACTGGAAGTCGCCCGAAGCGACCCGAGGTTGCACGAAGCGAACCGAGGTTGCACGAAGCGAACCGAAGTATCCTTCTACACTATCGTATTCGCTCAATTTCGATCAACTTCGCGAGTAGTGTAGTGCAGGCATCAGCATAACTGTTACACGCTGTTAGATCTCTCAAAAATCAATTTGTATTTGTTTTTGCTTAAGTCTATTTTAATGTCTATTTAATGTGAGCAATGTGTCCTCAATCGCATTGTTGCTGATACTTGCACTTGTATAATTTTTGTTTTATTCTTTTTTTTTTTGTTTCGCCACTTTTTAGCTAACTTAGTTTTGCCTGTGCCGTGTAGCTCTGTAATTGGCTTAAGAGATGGTTGTCATCGTCTCACTGTCACTGAGCAGTGTGTGCGGACTTTATGGAGGATGCTGGTATCAGTAACTTTGACGAAACTGCACTGGGCTGCTCATTGATAGTGAGATGAATATTTATAATTTCATGTAAAATATATTATAAGCTGTTGAGTTACCAAATAAATAAATAAATACACAAGTTGTTTTGGTGTTGAATTAAGAATTGAGACGAATACAAATTAAAGAAGAAAAAAGATGCATGTACAGATATGTGCATAGATTAGTACCCCGTACCAATTGAGAGCCCTTAGAAAATGCATGAAGACAGTTGAACAGGCTGACCGTACCGCAGCACCAATCGTAATTCAGAACTACTAAGACATTTCCTTAAATGTCTCATCCCCACAACCCTCATCCCTTGGACCATTTCAAGGTAATCTGACGCCTTTCACGCACACCCATAAACTGTACATAGAAATGGCAATATTCAAGAGGCGCGGACTGTTTAAAACAGTAGTTCCCAACCTTTATTTGCCCCGGGAACACTTTAAGTAAGAAGAAAATTAAAGTGTATTAAATCTAAGATAAGCTTATAATATTATCATCAAGACTTGTAGCAGAATTATTCATTATAATCAAAAGTAAAGAGCATTATCAACAAACACAATATTTCTGATAGAAACATCAGTTGGCATCAATAACATTTTTGAGGTGAAAAGATTGTTTAAATCTATCGCAGACCAAAGGCCCTTGCGGACCACCAGTGGTCCGTGGACAGTTTGGGAACCAGACTTGTAGCAGAACTATTCATAATAATCAAAAGTAAAGAGCATTATCAAAGAAAACACAATATTTCTGATAGAAACATCAGTTGGCATCAATAACATTTTTGAGGTGTAAAGATTGTTTAAATCTATCGTAGACCAAAGACCCTTGCGGACCACCAGTGGTCCGTGGACAGTTTGGGAACCAGACTTGTAGCAGAACTATTCATTATAATCAAAAGTAAAGAGCATTATCAACAAACAGAATATTTCTGATAGAAACATCAGTTGGCATCAATAACATTTTTGAGGTGAAAAGATTGTTTAAATCTATCGTCGGCGGACCACCAGTGGTCCGTGGACCACAGATTGGGAACCACTGTTTTAAAATTTCCCATAATCTCCTGGTTTAGAGGCGGCGAAGATTCCCCCGTTTACTCTGAGATTATGCTGTGAGCTACTGAATAAATTTTCTTGTAGTTAAAGGATTGAGGTTTAGGTATAGCCTGGGTAGGAGCTGTATTTTTCTTTGGGGTTTCAGGAAAATACAATTTAGTTTTGCATTTGAAATTATAGTTTGGTTAAAGGTCCAGCTTGTTTACTAAACTATTCGCTACAATATAGGTCCAACTATGTTGGGGTTCCAGTCGAACCGAATGAATCTGCAAACGAGCATTTTACAAGGATTGAATGCGAATCTGACCCAGCAATAGTTTTATGGTATAATGACCTCTTAGCAAGTCCGTTTGTCAAATTTTCGTTCTTCCGACTATCAAAGATGAAAAAAAAAATGTAACAAATAATTCTCGAAAAAACCTACTTTTACTGTCAGTAAAGGTAAGCTCATGTTATCCCATCAAAAATTGTATTAAATTACTTAATGTAGAAATTTATTTTCATATTTAACAAATAAAAAATAATGAAATCTCCCAGAAGCAAAAGTTCACACCATCACACCAATAATACAGCACAAAAAAACTGAATAACACATGAGAAAAACATTCAAAAAAATTACGAGAACAATAGTAAAACATTTTACTCCAAATATAAAACCCCGCGCACAGGGAAAGTACGAAAATATGAACATTTTAAAGCATTTATATTCAATTAAATGGCTGAGGCCCCGTAGCTATTTAATCAAAAAGTTTAAACAATAACGTGATTAAATACGGCTTCGAGAATGGAGTCGGTATTTGTTTTGCCACAAAAAGACATGGCGGTTGAAAAAAAAATCTGGCTAAGTGCGAGTCGGACTCGCATGCAGAGTTCCGAACCAAATTCATTTTTGAACATGTTATTTTAACACTGTAGACTTCTTAGAGGTTTTCCTGTAATCTGTAGGTAAAGATAATTTTAGGCTCAGTAGTTTCGAAGGGGAGATTGTCATTTTTGGTTTTATTTCTTTGAATAACTTCAAAACTATTTATTTTAACATTATGAAAAAAAAAACCCTCACAGTACCTAAGCCTTTTCATTTGATATATTACAAGATACAGTTTAAAAAACTTTATTCAAAATTTATTTACATAACACGTCCGTGTTTGGGTCGAGTGAAAACTGGCTGTGACAGACGGACAGACAGACACCCGAATGATCCTATAATGGTTCCGTTTCTTACGGATGTTCGGAACCTTATTGCTAAGCTTGCGCTGTGCGTCCGTCCGTCCATCCATCCGTTTGTCTGTCTGTCAGCAGGCTGTATCTCAAGAACTATAATAAGTAGACAAATTTTACAGAATGTCTATAAAAGAAACGTGTTTTTCTTCGGTTTATGGTACGGAACCCTTCGTTTGAGAGTCCGACTCGTACTTGGCCGGTTTTGTAAAACTAATTCAACATAAAAATCATAATTCACACCGAAACAACATTAACCAAAGTCTTTGTATAACATAATTTTATAATAAAAAAGAACAGAAAAATTACCCTTTGGCCGAAAAAGCAGAGCAATTTCCCTAATGCCTAAAATTTACAGACCTAAAGAATTTGATTAATGAATTTTACCTAACCTTGCCGAGTAGGCATTTAGGTAAAAGGTGTCGGTGTTTTAGTCTGTTGAACCTCGTAGGGGACACTAACTACAAAACTAAGCTTTTATACATGTATAGCACTTATGTTATGTCGGCATTTAAGTGGTGAAAAGACCTTAGGATTTAAAAGTTTATGTCAGAAGGACCAATTCACGAATTTTATGTATGTAATGAAATTACATTTCATTAAATTGAATTTGCCGCGCTTTGCGCGTGTATTAGGTTGTCTGTGGAAGTGATTAGAGGACGCATCGGGGTGACACGTAATTCAATGGCGGATGATGCACAGATTATTTTGTTAATATAATGTTATAAAAAACTTGTAGAGAAATAAATGAAAGGATATAATTGAGGAAGCGATATTAGTGAACTTTAAATGTCGTTTCTTGGTATTTTCAGGTGAGATAAAAGTGTAATTCTCATATTTTGTTGTAATATTGTAAAAGTGTGTTAAATAAAACTTTGTATTTTCAGAGGAACAATTTGTGTTTAATTGCAAAAATCCTCAATAACATATCTTATATGTATAGTTGCCGGCACGAGTCGTGAGCACAGATGAATGCAGCGGTCGATCTCGCCAATGTACGGTGGGTGGGCGAACGAAACTTGCAAGCGCAATAGTCGATGAGCTGACTAACGAACCAATAACGAGAAGCGTCAGAGCTTGAACTCGTCGTCAAACCGACCAATGGAGTGTGCTCACGATGAAACGCGCCGGTTATTATACATTTATACAAAGGGTGTTATGCAGTTTTCATCAATTTTTATTTGCCCTCCGTGATTATTGTATTCTTTGAAGAGATAGTCAGAGGTTTAAGTATAACTAACTATAAACTATTGAAAGATATAGAAACGAAAATAAACTACGCAGATGCATGTCATGTCTGGGGCAACGAGGCTCCCACGCAGCATGATACCAAGCCATAGGCGAACCCGCAGCACGGCGTTGATTTTCATTGGTCGCCTAAAAATATGAAGTACGGAAAACCAAGTCTGGCGAGCACTGTATAAGTGTTTTCTTTAAAAAAAAAAAAAACGATAAGCTTCAAACTATACCAACTAGACCTTCTATTTACACTTCTCAATGTCTGTTTCACCCCCAGCAAGCGTACACGTTTATTTTAAACCGCGTGACATTTCAAATGGGGTCAGTCTGCCCCAAAACAGCTCGTCTGAATTCTAAGCCTTGGTCGAAAATAGTGCTTGGACATTGTGTAAACACTAGGCTCAGTGTTTTTATGTGTGCCTAAGTTATTTGGTAAAGACAAACTAAGTGGATGGGAATATTTTACCGTTTGGTCTAGACTTTTGGAGATAGTGTTTTTGGTCTTAAGTGTATGGCTATGTCGCTTCGTAGGGTTGAAGTTTCTTTTATCTACTTTATGAGGTAGACTTGGTTTACTTATTTGGATTTTATTGGGGTTGCTTGACAAGTTTTGGGTTGTCGGAGTAATTGAATGTTATGTGGCGAGCTCGATGTTAAAGTTAAGTATATTGGTAGTGGGACTAACTGAAAGAACTTAAAGAAAATGCAGAACAATTTCAACTTATCATTAAATTATGTCAATTCTGTGCCCATTATGAGGAGTTCTGTAAAATACATAATGAATAAATTCAATTACTACTTGGGGTCAGCAGAAAATGTTTTCTTTTTGCATTCTCTTCTTTCTAAATGCTATGGTTAATGGTAATTCACTGTCTCTTCTTCGTTACATTCTTTAAAATAACCTATTAATAATCTTTCGCTTGGCCCCCTCTACCACATTTATATTATTCACTCTTTTAACTCTACTAATCTTTTAATCTACTCTTCTTCATCACATACCATACAATGATTTCCTTTCAACTTTTGTTTTCTCCTTTGTGCAATCTTTTATAACACAAACAAAATACAAAAGTATTTAAAGACTTGAAAAAGCTATACATATATTAAAAATCATTTACATATTTTTCTTTCCTCCAAAATATTGAAACCCAAAACATCACAGCAACAAACACAAAAAAAAAACACTGAGTAAATTCAATGCAGCCGACCAGAAAACATCGAATAACATAACTTTGGAAAACCGATCAAAAACTGCAATAACTGAGCTTTGAATCGCACCGACTGAAAAAGTTTCACGAAACACCAATGGGTACTTGATGAATAGAAACATCAAACTGAAATGAAAAAATGTTGAATCAATTTTTAGTTAGTGTTTTATTAGATTTTTGGTTCAGGTATTTTAGGTGGAAATTGTAGGATGAAATAGAAACAGCTTGTTTTGTTCTGTATTCATCACTTCGTCTGCCAAGTTTTTTTCCTAACTCTGTTGGTATTAGCTGAAGTCTAACAAGAGGCAACAGCGTTTTTGACTCCTATGAAAAATATACATGAATGAATACTTATTTGATATAATTATGTTATTAAAACAGTACGATGGGTGAAAAAATAAATTAAATTGGTGGAAAATTAGAGAAGTTATGTGCTTTTGAAGTTCTTCTTCCATAGTTGTAAAAAAATATTAGCTGTAGGTTTTGAGGAATGTAATAAGAAATACACTAAAATACCCTTTTGAATTTTTTACGTGGATCGATTGCCTACCTAACCAACAATCTAGTGACTGGCTTCGGACTACCCTTAAGTACTGCCAAAGATCTTCCATTTATTTCTATGCTAATATCTACTTTTACTAAGCCTCTGCTGACCGTCCATCAGCAATATCTCAAGAACCGTAAATATAAATAGGAAAAGTATTTATTGCCACTGATCTACACTAATATTATAAAGAGGAAAGATTTGTTTGTTTGTTTGAAATGAATAGGCTCCGAAACTGCTGGACCGATTTCAAAAATTCTTTCAGCAATAGATAGCTACATTATCAGGGAGTAACATAGGCTATAGTTTATCCCCGTACTCCCACGGGAACGGGAACTACGCGGGTGAAACCGCGTGACGTCCACTAGTTTGAAATAAAAAATGTTTAATAAAAAAATACTAAAAAATATATTTTTTGTTTTTTTCTTTTGCGTTTTGCTGGGGTGGCGTGACTAGTTTTGGGGTGGGCGGAGTAATTGAATTGTTGTTGTTGGTGCGTGTGTGTGTGTGTGTGTGTGTGTGTGTGTGTGTGTGTGTGTGTGTGTGTTGTGTGTGTTGAAGTTTTTTTTTTCGGTTTACGGACGGAATCCTTCGTGTGCGCCTCAGTGTTGATTGAACAGTTTCGTTGAAAATTTATTCGCTGGGCGCACAAGGGTTGAATATGCAATGAAAGTTTGTCACTTCTGTCGTTGGGAAGTCCCATCGGGCACTATATAGCACTTTTGTGAGTAGTTCTTAGAATCATAGATAAGGGATAATGGCAAGAGATACGACGTAGAAGCCATTTGACATTTTCGGTCAATTTACTCCTCATCCATCAACCTTTGATAAATATTTACTTAGGTAATATATACCTCCGTAAATTTTACTTTATCGACCTACATCTGAATGTGAGCTACATCAAAATACGAGTTTAGAGAAATTATTACTTACCTATTGTACTAAAATGTGTATGTTGTTATGCAACAATCAAGCCGTTTTTGCCCGTTGTTTTTGTGTTTTGTTGTGTGTTTGCAATCAGGCAAAAATGGCTTAAGGGATTTGGATGAAATTTCGCACATGTATAGCGCATATCCTGGAATAAAACATAGGCTACTTTTTATCCCGGTAAACGGCATAGTTTAATGGGTCTGGGGAAGAAGTGGAAATTAAGAGCCGCGAAATTAAGAGTTCACAAGAATCAGGATACCACAAATATCAAGTAGTAGTCCAGAAACATGGTGAAGTATTTCCAGAGATAGGTCGATAATTGATATACGCTCACAATTTCCCGAAAAAAAAAAACTGGCCAAGTGCGAGTCGGACTCGCGTGCAAAGGGTTCCGAACGAATTAAATTTTTTTAACATGTTACTTTAACACTACAGACTTCTAATAGGTTTTCCTGTAATCTTTAGGAAAGATCTATTATCTCTATTTTTTTTTTTCAAAATTGTAGTCTCAGTAGTTTCGGAGATATGGTCATATTTCGTCTTATTTCTTGAATAACTTCTAAATCATTTATTTTAAAATTATGAAAAAAATATAATTAAAACCCTCACAGTAAGCCCTTTCATTTGATATGTCACACGATATTTATCAAAAAACTTTTTTTTTTAATTTTCTAATTTTACCCCCAAAAGTGACCCCCATACCAAAAATTTAATAATTTACGTAACGCGTCCGTGTTTGGATCATAGAAGTCCATATGTGTACCAAATTTCAACAGAATCGGTCCAGTGGATCCGGAGAAAACTGGCTGTGACAGACGGACAGACAGACAGACACCCGAGTGATCCTATAAGGGTTCCTTTTTTTTCGGAACCAAGATTGTAAACTATCGAATTTTGGTTCGTTTAGTTGCAAATGAGATTTGGTTTACAATTTAATATAATCACGCTAGATTTATTGTGCACTGATGCTGCCGTATGGTGTCGGCCGGTGCCGTAAAAGAATAATACCATCCCATCACTTCCCGTGGGTGTCGTCAGAGACTCACGGGAAGTGATGGGATGGATGGGATGGGACTCACCAGAGAATGGGTAGTAGCGTTCTCTGTAAAACGCAACACCATACACTGCGATCGCCAACCCGCCTACCAAGCGTGGCGATTATGGCAAACCCCCCCTTTTGGGCAGGCCTTTATCCAACAGTGGACGTCTTTCGGCTGTCATGATGATGATGATGATGACTTGTGTTTCCAATAATCCAGTGAAGTTTGCAATGTATGACGAATCAAAACTCCAGTTGGTGAAAATAATGAATCCTCATTTCCGAGAAAATTCATTGGGTACCTTAGTTTTCTTTTAAATACGCTTGTAAAAAAATATCGCTAGACAACTTGGCGGAAATAACGAATCCTAAATTCCGAGAAAACTCATTAGTTTTTCATGCTTTTCAAGTTTAAAAACAATTCTTCGTTATTTTGACGGAACATCTCAGCATTGTTATTCAAAAGAAATATATTTTAAATGGAATTCCCCTGTCAAGGAAATCAAGAGCAACGGACGACGGGAAATAGTCTGATTGAATTCAGAAATAAATGAACAACTTTTTGCTGAGTTACTTATAAGATCTTGGAGGAGAACAAAACTGGTCAAGTTCGAGTCGGACTCGCGTGCAAAGGGTTTCGAATGAATTTCATTTTTGTAACATGTTATTTTAACACTATAGACTTCTGAAATTAGGTAAAGAACTACAGAACTACTACCAGTATTTTTTTTAAAATTTTAGACTCATTAATTTCGCAGTAAGAGTCATGGCCATTTTTCGACAAATATCTTGAATAACTGCAAAATTATTATTTTTTCTAAATAATGATAAAAATATTTTTCAATAATATTTTCTATCCTCACAATAATTTGACATGTTGCACGGTACAGTTTGAATATAATAATTTCTAGTTTGTAACCCCCATAATCAATATTTATTTATTTACGTGACGCGTTCGTGTTTAGGTCCACATGTGTGCCAAATTTCAACAGAATCGGAAAGTGACTGTGACAGACGTACAGACAGACAACCTAGTGAAAGAAAGAAAGAATAAAATTTATTTAGCACATATATGAAACACGCACGGTACATAGAACTAGAAATAACAAACAAAAAGGGTATACCAGAAACTAGTTTGTGTCTCACGGTTGCACTAAATAGGTCAATTTCAGCGATATATCAAACTGACTAATGCTGTCTGAAGCTAGTTACCAAATGAACCTTTTAAAGGACGAGCGATAATTCATTTATTACGATATTATAATATAGTTATTGGTATAGTCATAAAGTAGATATAAGACTACTTAAACATGTATAGTTAAAACATAGTATAAATTACAAAAAATAATAATAATAGAAGTGATGAAGTGAAGTGATCCTTTAAGGGTTCCGTTCGGACGTTCGGAACCCCAAAAAAGAAAGAGGGAAAAAATACTGTGTCTAGACTGCCAATTAAGTTATCACGTTGCAACGTTATAGCTATTCCTTACCAAGTTAATATTTTTTATTTTTATACAAAGCAAAGTTTTAGAAGAGCTCGTGGTTAAAATTAAGTAATGGTCGCAAGGTGTGGTGTTTTTGTTTTTTTTTTTAAACGAAGGTCCTTATCGCGCGTTGCGAAAGGGGGCTAGACGGAAAAATTAAGACCAAAGTCGTAACGACACTTTTTGCTATAGTTGTAAGCCGTGCGGCGTGCGCATGTTTCTCTGTCTGTCTCTCTCTCTCTCTCTCTCTCATAGAAAGCAAGCCAGTTATTTTGACAAGCCAATTATTACTATTAAGTTTATATTACATTATACAACGTGTTGTTTTGCATCCTCGTCAAATTTCAGGAGGTTGTCATAAAAGACATAAATAATCAATCGAAAGTACGGTAGCGGGCAATAACTAATAAGCGCTGCTTTTTTTTGTTGTTGAAATTTAACAGTATTTCAGAGTTAAGCCCTTAATTCAAACAGAATCACCCGACTACGCACACAGCGACAATGCAGCTGTGTGCGTGAGTGTCGACGTCTTACCTACGAAATGCAAGCGCGCGCGAGCGATCAATGACCGGTAGCAATAATTTTACCTAATTTTATTTCGAAAATCACTTACATTATTGTCATAAATTTCGCTTGATAATTAACTCATCTTTGAGCATCATTGGAATACGGAAATCTTACTAATGACAATAACACTAGTGCGCCAAAGAAAAGTTCACTGACCTGTTATCAGATGATTAATAAAATGTTAGTTTTGCTTTTCGTAGTGATTTTGTTTTTATTTGTGGATTTCCTTCCTACTTAACGGGCTTAGGACCGGCAAGAATGCCTTAGTTAGTGTAGCGATCTACTAAGTCTAAAAATGTTTTCTACGTTTGATGGAAATGGAAAGACGTGCTAGTTAAGTGAAAGTACGTGGTGATATTTTCGACTCTTAGGTATTATTGGCGTAGTTAAAAATAAAATTTGAAATCAACTTATTTACACTAATAAAATTGATTAAGCTTACAACGTATTTACAAAATGTACAAATAAATAAATTACCTACTTAAGTTACCCGGAGGTATTGTTCAAAGTTGCCACCATCACACTCTTTGCACAATCGAGCACAACGTAGCTGGTTTTCCTTCAGCTTACGTAACACTAACACATTCGTTTTTAAAGTGTCGAAAGCACTAATGATCCTTGCATGTAATTCTGTTACACTTGTCACTTCCTCCGTGTAAACTAACCTTCACAAATAAAAGTCTACAGGCGTCAGGTCTGGAGAACGCGGAGGCCAGGCCACAGGTCTTCCGCGACCGATCGAGTGGTCACCAACTTTTCGGTCAAGTACTCGCGTACTTGCCGACCATAGTGAGAGGGAGCGCCATCCTGCTGGAAGTAGAGGTTGTGCCGTGCGGTAGTGGAACGGGTGTTGAAGTTCACGTTTCAGTAGGCGCCACACTGTGGTGTAGTGCACTCCTAAGTGTTGACCAGCCTCCCGCGTGCTTGCCCGTGGGTCTCGCTGGAAGTATTCCAGGATGTCTTCCTGCAAGGCGACAGGCAGGCCTACGCTGCCGCGAGCATGAGCATGCCGGGGAACGTCAAACTGCCGATGATCCCACAGTCCCTGCGTAGCAGCCAGCATGACGCTCTGTGATGGGGGTTCCCGATCGGGAAACATTTCCGTGAATATCCGGTTGGCTCCACGTAGGCTGTCTCCACTGATGGCATACAGGCGGACCATCTCCACCATCTCGACTTTGAATAATTGTCCGTCATCTTGCACAATTCGCGAACGCGCGCACGCTTCGGCGACATCAAACACACTGTTAGTTCCGGGGCCGCGGGGGCCGGGGGCGTGGCTAGGAGCTTGCGCGGGAGAATCCCCGTACCGTGATTGGGGTGCGATTGATTACCTACGAATTTATCGAATGATCGTTGCGTCTATGCGTTGTGTATGTATTGTTTGCGTTTGTTTGTGTGTGAAAGCGCGATTATAAGGCTAGTAACAGACGGGCCGCGGCTGGTTTACACTTACGGATTTCCGTAAATAAAAAAATAAAATTAAAAAAATACCTACCCATTTTACTGTCGATTTGGGTCGAGAATCATTAGCATAATTACGTCCTTGAATTTGACTAGGATGCAAATCAACACGTTGTATTTGTTAATGATAAAAAAATATTATTGTAACTTAAAAAAAAAAAAGTTATATTTTTTTTCTTCACTAATTAATCGAAAGGAACTTCGTTCCATCCGGGTGTCACATCTCAAGTTCTTTTTTTTTCGTTTTAGTTATTTTATACTTTGTAATGTTTTGTTTTTGAAAGTCGGTTGTATTTTCACATACAAAGTCTATCCGCCCGAATTTCCTCTTAAGACAAAAATCATGTACAAATCCTCTCCATGCTGCTACTGAGAAATTTCAGATGGAAAACCTTGACCTACCAGGGAATAGAGCCGAAGAATTCATGCTCAGCAGAAGCGTTTGCGACTAAAGAGGGCCCCAAGTCTGCTATTCCAATAGTGTCAGAATGGTCTCATAATGATTTCATAATGGTCGATTTTGACAAGTTTGGTAATCTACTAATATAGAAGCGTCATTATTACTTTCCAATGGTCAACCACTGACACTCCATTGAAATAAATGGCATAGAATGGTAATCTCGTACATAATGACAAATTAATAAATAATATTTAAAAACTTATATAAAAGAAATCTGGCATAACTTGTCAAAATCGACCATTATGAAATCATTATGAGACCATTCTGACACTATAGTAATAGCAGACTTGGGGCCCTGGACCACAATGAGGCAATCGGCTTAACATTAGGTGAACACCAATAAACGGTCCTTAATTTCCAAATACAAAAATACAAAGCGAATCCACCTTTTATCTTGAAATAACTTGCGCGTTACCTAATTCGGGGTGACAGAAAAAATGGCCGCCTTATTAAATAAGGAGGGGGAAGAAAGTGGCCGCGGTACAAGGGGAATGCTGATGAGGTACCACTGTTTTGGTAATTAATTAGACTGCTAAAGGTAATAGAGAACACGTTTGAAATGATATACCTATTCTACTTACTTACACGTGTTTCCGCAATTCTCTGTAACCATCATAACCGTTTAAAATAATATCACGTATGTATATGTTTTTATAGCTTCTGCTCGCGGCTTCGCCCGAGCGGTAGTTTTCTTGGTTTTTTTTGCACGGAACCCTAATCCTTTTTCTAAAATAAAAGTACCTTAAGTTACCCTCTATAACATCAGCTATATGCCAGTGACAATCGGTTAGCCTTTCGGATTGGCCGGAACAAACAGACAGGCATCGACAGGAGACAGATGAAATACAAACACTGAGGCCATTGATATATAAAAACCCAAGGTGCAGTCTCGAACAAATGCAACACTCGAAACTGTCGTCAAAAACTGACATGTATCAAGTGTCATGTGTGAGTTGTGTGTAATTATACTGTAAACATTTTTTTTTTTGCAAATTCAACCTTACACGGATCGCTTTAAGTTGTTTTTACAAAGCAGTGCAGTATGGCGAGCGATGCGAGACTGTTTGAAACTTGCGCATACATATTGCGCTTGTTTTTTGCGGACGTTTTTGAGATGCTGTGTGTATCTTGGGTTTTTTATATATCAATGACTGAGGCAGACAACTGTAAAGGTAATTTAATAGAATTTTTTTTTTTTGACTAACATGTTTGTTAGTAAAAAAAATATTCTAGCATGTTTTATATGGAACAGGCGATATTTATAATTATTCTAATTTGAGGGTAGGGATTTTTTTAAATCATTGCTAACTCTGTCAACCTTATCATCAAGAAAGAATCAAACCATCAATTGAAAGTCTATATTAATTTATTCAAACTTTACGTATGAACACCAGTAGTACATAGAAAGGCTTAATACCACAGGGCATTCTCTATTAACAAGTACAGTCAAAGACAAAAGCAGTAAACCATTGAAACAACAAAAAATAATTGTACATTTCACGTCCCGCGGTGTACAGTCGCGGAAACAAGCGCTTCCAATGACGCTATGCACAAAATGAAAAGAACAATAATGAAAATAAATGAGAAATATCGACTGTCAATAAAAATTTCGCTCGAATAAATTCCAACCTTGTCTGAAGAGAATAAGGTTGTAATTGAAATGTCAAACGTTTATGGCTACATAGATTTATTCTCTGGTCTGGAAAATAAATGTGTTCCAGTTGTTTATGATTCGGAACACGTTGGGACATTAAATTGACGGAAGCAGGATATTTTGATGTCCGAAGCGTATGTTGGAGTGAACGGTATTGTGTGAGCCATTACTTTGTGGCACAGTGGCTGCACTTCAATAGGGTAGTAACTGAGAAGGTATGTTTGAAAAATGACGCTGCATTTATGCCATTTTAGGTCCTATTGTAAAGGAGTAACAACCGTTACAGAGGTATAAATCAAATATTTTAAGAAATTTGGAAAGATGACAAAGAAAATCTGCCTCAACTTTTACAACTTTTCTGGGAATCATCTGTTTCCAGTCTACAACCGCATACTGTACCATTATTTTTCATGCCTCGACTGCTTTAAACCACAAATACCTGGGTAAAACCATAAAAATGAAAGAGTCCAACAAAACTTTTCGTATACGAAAAGCCAGGATTCAGCGAAACGAATGCAACAAATATTAATATTATTTCGGTGTGTCCCGCATAGTTTGATAGTGCTCGTAAATCTAAAACTTTTAGACACAGAAAACACTGACGCAATCTGTTTTTCCATATTTTTATGTCAAAAGCTGAGTTTCAAAAACAAACAATTCTAATATATAAAATTCCGTTACTGAGTGATTGAGTGACGGAGTGACTGACAGACAACGCACAGTCGAAATTTAGCATATAGCTTCTCTACACTCCGTAATGGAGCACTAAGAGAGGATTTCCCGAAATTCCCACAGGAATGGGAAAAGACGGAATATGCGCGGGCGAAGTCGCGGGCAAAAGCTAGTTTAGTATAAATTGTTATCCCCGTTTGTGACCTACGCCTAAAAGTTAGCTTTTTCAAGAATATTGAGGGAGATAGATTACTATTTGGCTCAATTTTTTTTTGGGTGTAGTAAGTGTTTTTTTGAGGGGTTTTAGTGTTTATGCCAGACTGTGTACAGTTAGAGAAGTTCATTGTTGGCTAACTAAACGATTAGTTGAATCATAAAACGACGGTCTGTTTGTCAACTGGGCGAATTTGTGACGTGATAACGTCTTATAAATCGATCAACGCCGGCTGCACGCACGAAAAAGTGTCACGTTCCGCCTGAGCCGAGCGTGCAAGCGAGAGCGCGAAACAAGTGATAGAGAGGCACGATCGGCCTAAGCGTTCGGCTTGTTTGTTAAGAATCCAATTGTTTTCTTATGACGTTATCACGTAAAATTATCATCCGTGACCTGTCTTTACAGACAACCAATTTTTTTTTTCAATATTTTTTAAACGATTGTTTTTATAACTGGGAGCCTAGCTAACTCATCCTTTCACCACGATGACTTAACTCGTTTTACCTATAGATTTAATTTGAATATGACATACTTATAGAAGCAGCTTATGTCTGATAGGTTATAATAAATCTTTATTTATTTATTACATACTTTATTGTACACCAAAAATTAAAAACAAAAGGAAACTTCAAACTAAAACACATACAATGGGCGGCCTTATCGCATTCCGCGATCTCTTCCAGGCAAATCTTTACTAACATTAAAGCTGAGGAGTTTGTTTGTTTTATTGAACGCGCCAATTTCAGAAACTACTAACTATTTTAGTGTTGGATACCCAATTGGGGTATTTCATTTCATTTTTAGGGTTCCGAAAAAAAAAGGAACCCTTATAGGATCACTCGGGTGTCTGTCTGTCTGTCTGTCTGTCTGTCCGTCTGTCACAGCCTGTTTTCTCCGGATCCACTGGACCGATCCTGTTGAAATGTGGTATACATATGGACTTCTATGACCCAAACACGGACGCGTTACGTAAATTATTAAATTTTTAGTATGGGGGTCACTTTCGGGGGTCAAACTAGAAAATTAAAAAAAAAAAGTTTTTTGAACAATATCGTGTGACATATCAAATGAAAGGGCTTACTGTGAGGGTTTTAATTATATTTTTTTCATAATTTTAAAATAAATGGTTTAGAAGTTATTCAAGAAATTAGACGAAAAATGACCATTCCCCCCCCCTTATCTCCGAAACTAATGAGCCTAAAATTTTGAAAAAAATGTAGCTAATAGATCTTTACCTAAAGATTACAGGAAAACCTATTAGAAGTCTGTAGTGTAAAAATAACATGTTAAAAAAAAAGAATTCGTTCGGAACCCTTTGCACGCGAGTCCGACTCGCACTTGGCCAGTTTTTGTTAAATTTCTAAAGGCCGGAACAAACAGACAGGAAGTGACAGAAGTCAGATCTAAACAGAGGAATTTATTTGTTTGGTTGAACGCGCCAATCTCAGGAACTACTAACTATTTTAGTGTTGGATAGCCCATTTATCGAGGAAGGCTATAGGCTATATAACATCTCGCTACTAACAATAGGCATGGAGCATTTATGAAAAATGTAACGCAGATGAATTTGCGCGGGTCAGCTAGTGCCTTATAAAATACCTGCCTATAGCTGTCAAAAACTAAAAGGCCCGTTTTGACAGCAGGATACAACATTGATTTACTAGTAAGTATGAAAGAGACATAAAAATAAACCTCTTTCGCACTTAGTGGTAAAGCAATCTTCTATCCCTCTCTACTCAGCTGCCAAATCGGACTTCTTAGATTTTGGTGACTTTACTGAACTAATTTTACTAAACTGCGTGTCGCCGGTTCGATTCCCGCACGGAACAAATATTTGTATGGCCTACAGATAGTTGTTTCGGGTCTGGCTGTTTGTGTATGTGTATTTATATGTTTGTGAACGCACCCATGATACAGGAGAAATTCCTAGTGTGGGGCAACGTTTAAAAAAAATCCATTCGCCTTATACAAAAGAAATACCTTTTTAAACAAACTAACAAGACCCCAACTCACCCCAGTCACAAGCTCAAATAACAAGCTATTTAATAGCGCAGCGCGAGCCATAACGGAAATTAAGCTATTCGAGCTAGACGGATATCTTTCAATATCATTTGCACTTATAACTAGACTCGTAACTTTGAAAGAGGTTAATATAAATAAACGAAAGAAAGAATGTGAAACGAGACTGCCAGGACGTGACTATAAAATGTGGTAGAAAATACTGGAGAGAAGATATACCTAAGGGTTGGCTTCGGGAGCGTGAAAATTGTTTTTTTTTTGTGATAAAAATGCACTTGTATTTTTTTTAGTTGAAAACTTACTATTTAAAATTGTTCTTTAGAAGGATATCTACTTAATCCATTCCTCTCAATTTAGGTAGCTTAAAAATCTATACTAATGTAGAAAGCTGAAGAGTAAGACACAATGTAAATTGTTATTGAATTAAATAAATGAATGAATGACGCGCTAATCTCAGGAACTACTGGTCCGATTTGAAAATTCTTTCAGTGTTAGATAGCCCATTTATCGAGGAAGGTTATAGGCTATATATCATCACGCTAAGACCAATAGGAGCGGAGCAGACGAAGTTGCACGGGTCAACTAGTAAAAATAAACTTATAATTCAGACAGAGTCCATTCATTGGTTAGTATACAAAAACTTGGAAACTAGTGTTAGTACTTATAACTTCCGGAAAAAATACAATTAAACACTATCTAATCTATGACGATAACAAAAAAAACCTCGATTAAAATCAATAAATAGCAAGGTATACCTAACTGTCAATTTTATTGAGGCAGTCAATAGAAGAAAATTACTCAGAATATGGGTATGAGTTGGCACGTAAAATTTCAGGTCGATAGATTCGGAATCGTTAACAGGGTTTCAAAAGTTCTTATGAAAATTGTTGTCAGAAATAAAAAGCTAAAAACTGGGTCAAAAGTTTTTTAAAGGCCCATTCCAACCTAGTATCCCCAGCCAAAGCAACTTCTGACAGCCGAATCTCCAAGGAAGGTCAACGAGTCCCGGAGGAACGATTCAACAGTCTTGGATCCCGAAACGAACGATTAACTGCTGAGTATTTTAGTATCCTCAGCTTCATCGGTGAAAACCAGATTACCACACTGCGCTAATCTTAAAAGATTAGCGCAGTGTGGTAATCTGGTTTTCATCGGTATATTCTAATAGGTAAAGCAGAAAATTACCATTATATATTTAACTAGCTTTTATCTTCGTACGCGCATATCACCTTTTACCCGTTCCAGTAAGAATTTCGGCAAATCCTCTCTTAGTGCTCCCCTACACACCCCAAGGAACCTACATGTCAAATTTCAGCTTTTTACGACCAGTAGTTTCGGCTGTGCGTTGTCTATCACTCACTCACTCACTCAGTAACGAAAGAATTTTATTCATTAGGATTAGTTAAACAAAGATTAGTATAATACCGATCAACAACCATTAATTACAATCATGGAAATCAGTACTCAAATCGCATTGAATTAAATCTATTTGCGCTGTTTAAAACAATCGTACACAAAATGACATAAAACATTGACGGAACCACAATCGGACGCAAACCTACCAATTAGCATGTATTTTCACTAAATTAAAACTGACATAATGATGTGGCGAAAGTTTCGTATTTGTTTTGGATCGAAAAACATTGGTTTAAAAGTCTAACAGGATGCGTAAAACATTTTCAACACACTGAATCGAAAACTGGCACCACACAGCTTTTGAGCCCGCAATGAGGTGTTTTTGGCACTAGTGCGGAAAAAAGCGCCGCGCCGGTCGGAATAGACGCCCGAGCCCCGAGCTGAAGGCGAGATCGTTATGGTGGCGAGTACCAGTAATAAATACAAAGCTCTTTGGTACGTTTTCAAAAGACCCTGAACTAACTTCACAAATAAAATCAAACTGTTTGTTTACTCAGTTTTTATATCAAACGCAGAATTTGACAAAAAAAAAAACCTATTCTAACAAAATCCTCCAGTTTTCTATGCTGGACATTTTTTTTGCCTTTTCAACGGTTTTCAGCATTTTTCGTGTATCTCAACTTTGGCGGCCATTTTGATTGAAGCGTAGTTTCCCAAATAAATATTGACGTAAGAAACTACGTTGGTAGAAAACATTATTTTCGGGTAAACATTACGGAATTTAATTTGATTTCATGTATTTGTGAGTTGGGAAGGGTATATAAAAAGGGGGCTGGGAATTTGGTCTTCAGAAGTAATAATATTTAAGTACAAGGTTACCAAAACGTGAGAAAGTAAATCTAATATATAAAAATCTTGTGACACGGTGTTTGTTACCGAACTCCTCCGAAACGGCTCGACCGAATTTCTTGAAATTTTGTGTGTATATTCGGTAGGTATGAGAATAGGTGGTAGGGTATTTTTTTTTGTTTGGCAAAACAACGTTTGCCGAGTCAGCTAGTCTACACTAATATTATAAAGAGGAAAGATTTGTTTGTTTGTTTGTTTGTTTGAAATGAATAGGCTCCGAAACTACTGGACCGATTTGAAAAATTCTTACAGCAATGGATAGCTACATTATCAGGGAGTAACATAGGCTATATTTTATCCCCGTACTCCCACGGGAACGGGAACTACGCGGGTGAAACCGCGTGACGTCCACTAGTAATATATAAAATTCTTCCGTTACTGACTGATTGAGTGACTGCCAGACAACGCACAGCCGAAAGTACTGGTCGTAGAAAGCTGAAATTTGGCATGTAGGTTCCTTGGGTAGTGTAGCGGAACACTAAAAGGAAACCCCGAAATTCCTGCGGGAACGGGGAAAAAATGGGATAAGCGCGTACGAAGTTGCGGGCAAAAGCTTATAATAACATAAGTGCGATTTTGAGTATTGCTTGTGATACGCTTTCACACAAAAAAGATTGCACTGATTTTGAAAAATTCTGGTACAGAGATAAGTGGAACCCTGAAGGCAGTTATAGGCTACTTTTTGTACGAAAATCTAAAACATTACGAGCGTAGCCGTGGACAATAGTAGAACTATCATCGGTTGAGATAGTGGTCAAAGTTATGTCTATCAATAGTAAAAAAAAAGTGTGTCTGTAATTTTACATGATAACGTCATAAGAAAACAATTGAATTCTTAAAAAAACAAGCCGAACGCTTAGGCCAATCGTGCCTCTCTATCGCTTGTTCCGCGCTCTCGCTTAGACGCTCGGCTCAGGCGGAACGTGACACTTTTTCGTGCGTGCAGCCGGTGTTCCTCAATTTACAAGACGTTATCACGTCAAAAAAAACTATGTATAAATATCATGATAAGAATTAAAGTAGCTAAATATTCCAGAATGTTTTGCATTGTCTCGAAAATAATTTGTGTCGCTAGATAAATATGGAATGGACTATAGCCCCAAACCAGATCTGGGTGCCATAGTAGAAGTTAAGGCTGCTCTCTCGAGAAATGCTTAAAAATAGCGTGAAGATGAAGCAGCTTTTCGTCAGCACTAACAGAGAAATGAGATCTGAAAAAAATAGTAATCTATTATGATATGATACGTAATTTGGTTAAGCCAGAATTTATCTATCGGTACCACATAATATAAGAAAAAAAAAACACCAAATCACCTCTAAATGGTTGAGACGAAACCATTATTTTTATTATAAAAAAATAAAAATGCGGGAAGCGGAGTGGCGCCTAGAGGGGTAGTTGGCTCCGTTTATATACACAAGGTCATTGTCATGAATACAAGCCTTAAGCTATGACTTACAGACAAAATTGAGATTGGTCTACACACACACTGACGTCACCTAAATGTTTACACCAAATAACGCCAAAATAGAAAATGCCTAAACTTTGAATGTCTGTCTCTCAATAAAAATTGAGTTTAAAAAACTGTAACCCGACTACAGAAAAATAAAAGTGATCTGAAAAGTAAGAAACAAGAAAATATTTCAGAAAAAATTCAAGACAGGTACAAAAATGGTCAAAGTAAAGCCGTGGTCGCATGCCTGTATATCATGTGGTTGCCTGGCACACCTATAAAACTATAAAGGCATGCGACCACGGCTTTACTTTGACCATTTTTGTACCTGTCTTGAATTTTTTCTGAAATATTTTCTTGTTTCTTACTTTTCAGATCACTTTTATTTTTCTGTAGTCGGGTTACAGTTTTTTAAACTCAATTTTTATTTTATACTTTTCCGTTTAACAAATCGTTACTATTTATTTAGATTTGATTAACTGCACGTCGCCATCATTTTATCCATGCTTTTTATTGTACAACTAGCTACGCTCGCGATTTCGTTCGAGTGCATGATGGTGAAAAAATGCGATACTATGGCATAGATAAGATTTCAATAACCTGACCCCTCTCGAATTAAAAATAAATAAATAATAAAAAGAAGGTTATGCAGGGTGCTTACTATATCACCACTTCCGTTTAAAGTGGCGACCAGCCCTGGTATCTCCTAGTACCTCGAATCATGATGATTCTTAATTTCTTATCTACTACTAAATATAAACCAATTATACAAAAGAATGAATAAAAAAACACCCAAGACATTATTTTATATACGAATGTTTATTGTCACTGTCGGGTCTCATCCCTAAACGTTTGACGCAATGAAACCTGTTGGAAGTGGGACGCAAAAATTGTTGAGGTCAGTTTGCTCGCTTTTGCATTCTGCACTAGGTATGTATCAACAAAAGACTTCTATAATATTTATGTATGAGTAATCAAAACACTATAAAACTCTTCTGAAAAGGTGTAAAAATTTCAAGCTTCGCTCGCTCTTACATTCTGCACTCTGTTTGTCCTCGAGCTTATCTGTAGAATTCAACAAAACTTATATTTTTACGTGTGAATGATCAAAAGAAAATAAAATCTTTCCGAGTTGCATGTATTTTTGAGCTCACTTCGTTCGTTCTTGCGTTCGGGCCTTTTTCAGTTAATGAGCTTTCTTGCATCAGTTCATGAATTTACTTCTATTTAAGTATGAATAATTATCATCATTATGTACTGCAGATTCCCCCCCCTCCCGAGAAATGGCTTGCGACTGCCATCACCAGTATAACGGGCAACCCATAATTATTTTGGAGTGCCCCAGGTGCCACCCATGCCAGCTACGCCACTGTTACTGAAGTCGGTCTGTGGATGGTTGATCGTCATAACTTATCATACCGGAACTCCTGCGCCCCTCGAAAAGTACTTCAACGTAAGGTTCAGTAGAAAACCAGCGTAAGGTAACTCCTAGTTGTCTGGCATTTTGCTAAACTGGACCTTTTTGGCGCAGCCGTGAGACACACAATATTACTGTTTTAATTAAATGAAGTTTCACAACGTTTATACCTACATTGTGTTTACCTAGGTGTGCCAAATAAACGAGTTTTATTTCTTTCTTTACTTAAATTCGTTAGTCTGTTATTTGTAGATCTTTTACAGTCGTTACGGATTATCAGAAACCAGAAAATCTGACACCAGTCTGGCCAAAAAGTACCAGGTCACCCAGTTATTGGGATGTGGAGATCTGTCTATCCGCGTAAAATATTGGTATTCGACTGAATCCGGTTTGTCTGGACTCCGACTTCAATATTTTTGGGAAACGATTGGGCAGATGACCAAGATTTAGAGCATAGATACAACACTTTATGTTTTGTCTCAAAACTCAACACTTTATGTCTTATCTTAATAGTCGCGACGAACCAATCACGGGGCTTTGCCCCTCACCACGGGTAGTAAACCGTTAAGCCTGCAAGTGACCCAATGTTGCCAGGTTTCCGCATAAAACCGGGGGTCCATCTTTTAACAGCTTTAGTTTATTATAAGTTAAGGTAATATGTATTAGCAGACATGGGGGAAGGTCCTTTTTCCGCGAAGAACACCGCTATTTAGAAATTGTGATCAAATTAAGATTGCTATCCATCGACTATGAAGTGGATCTGGCAACATTTCAATAAGGTTACCATATAACGATAAATCCCTAACAGTAAAATAATACAATGTTCACTTTTCCTTTGCTACTTATCAAAAGTTTCACAAATAACTCCACAGTATGTAACCTGGTGTTATTTCCATGAATTGGTAGTACTATTTTTGTTCAATAGATGGAGTTACGTGTATTTGCTTTACGTTATGTAAATTAATTTCTGCTTCAACACTTTAAATTCACATATCTTTTGATAGATGTGATTTGAAAATATCCGATTGGGATGAAACAATACTTTAATTGGGTACTTTGAGTTACAAAATTATAATAAATAAAAGCTATCTACATTTATTTTGACCTTTCCACGTGTTTTGTACAACTAAACAGACAAACGGTAGAAAATTCAATGCTGGAAATGGGTTCTGTTAGTAATTCTGGCTAATTTATTTAATTTTGACAATCACAAATTTTACTAATATTGAACTTTGGCTCCCTTTTTCACTTTTATGTTTTTGATGGGATTTTTATTTTACACCAAAAATTATTTCCAATCAGCATGAGTATATGTATGTGTTTATATCGTTACGGGTAGTCAGAAGCTAATAAATCGGGTTATGGAGGTCAAATGGGCAGTCACCTCATGTGAAATACTGGTATTTAGCTGTATTAGATTAGACTGCAAGCCAACCCCAACGCACGTAGTTGGAAAAGTTTGAACTAATAAAAAAAACTAACGAAATCAGGTGACTGCCGAGGTTTTGTGAAGCTGCTACACTGAGATAAAGGCACTGCGGCACGCCTTGCGGTACACAACATGCATTTATACATACGTTGCGTTTGAGTTGCTATCACTTTTTGGGCAGGCGCACGCTCGACGAATTTTAGCATTTTTAGCTATGGTACACAGTGAGTGGCCTGTTTTTATAAGCCGAGAGGTTGCCAAGGGCAGGGTCGTAACCGCTCGCCACGTTCCATTACGGGGACGCAACGACATCGCAGACGAAAGCGTGGCGTGATTTGTTTCGACGCCAACACCATCTATCGGGCTTCGAAAAAATCCGAAATATGAATATTTAGTTTTATTTATTTTTCTTCTAATGAGTGGCATAAAAAATTGTATTGATTTTAAAATTTTGATTATCTTCGCGTTGGTGTCATTTTGATCACATTTTTCACTATTAATTGTACAGCCACGCCATACAAGGTACAGGCTTTCTTTTACTTGTTTATTAGCAATTTAAATTTATACGTTTACTAAGACAATATGATATACATACATATTTGTAATGTGCTCGTCAAGACCTTTCTTTTGATACCAAACATGTCACAATTATCTGAAATTTATTTTTTTCGTCGTCTGAAATTTACGTGTCAAGGCCACCATAATACATTTAGGAATAATTTATACAGCCTATGTCACCCGGAACGTTTTTAGAAATCTATTGATACCTCAATCATAAAAATCGGTTCAGTGGGTTAGGCACCAGAGTGGAACATAGAAATATACATACATACATACATACATACCTACATAGACTGCTAAAATCATAACCCTTCCTTTTGGCTTTGCCGTAGTCGGGTAAAAAAAGAACATCTTAATAACTGTTTCCAACATAATTCAAAACAATAAACATAAGAAGACTAATCAATTATCTGCGTACATAGCATAAGTAAATAAGTTACATCTAGAAGATTATTTGGATCTCAAGTTTAGCCAGTCATATAATTTATCAGGCGGGTCTGCCATACTTACGACACATGTGATCCAGTGTACGATATGCTGTGGCTAAGCTATGGCAAGCGACTAAGCCCGTGCGGTTTTCCAAAATACGGAATGAATAGCATGCTCTTCGTAAATGAGCTCTTTAGAAATACAACTAATATATCCATCGTGTAGCTGTGTTCCGGTTTCTTGGAATTAAAACACATGAGGTATTTCAGCATCAGCATCACAGGATGAGGAGGTAGCTCTAGTTGTTATGTTTCTGTAGTATGTTAATACGTGGGATTATACCACTTGCCATGAAAAGGATCGCTTCCTTGTTCTTTCAACAATATTAAGAAATCTCATGCAAACTTATATCACTGCACTTCACTTAATGGATCAAAGAGCTAGTAGAAATCTCTATTTTTAATAGTGTTTCTTGCTGGTTCTTCTCCATAGGAATTGACCAATTCGAACCGAGCACTAGCTTCTGACGTTTTATAAGTGTCAATGTAGGTCTATGCGATATAAAACATGTTGGACATTGATATATAAAAACCCAAGGTACACACTCAGCATCTCAAAAAAGTCCGCAAAAAACAAGCGCAAAATGTATAATTGTTTTAAGCGATCCGTGTAAGGTTGAATTTGCAAAAAAAAATTGTGCATCGCTCGCCATACTGCACTACTTTGAAAAAACAACTTTATGCGATCCGTGTAAGGTTGAATTTGCAAAAAATAAATGTTTTTAGTATAACTACACACAACTCACACATGACACTTGATACATGTCAGTTTTTGACGACAGTTTCGAGTATTGCATTTGTTCGAGACTGTGCATCTTGGGTTTTTTATATATCAATGATGTTGGATTTGAATTTCGTTGCAAATGGACATTGTTTCATAGTTCACCCTTTGGTGTTCCTTTTATGTCTGTCTAAATAATTTCTTTGACTTCGGTGAATCTAATTAGCCTAGCTGCCTAGCCTACCTAGGTCTTAATTTGTTTGTACACATTTCAATGCCAATAAACATATTTTATCTTATTCCACATGTTTAGCTTTAAGTGTACAAAATACCTAACAGAGACAATACCCATATCTATACAAGTTAGGATTAAATCTGATCTCGCAGTTTACGTACCAAAGATGGTACGATAGGGCAATACATTGAACGTGGTTTAAGTTTAAACTTTAGTTAGGGAACTGTTAGTGATATTAGATGTTCAACTTGACTCCGGTTAAGTGCCTGGATACTTGGATGTTCATTTTAGAGGAATTCAGATGATTAGGGATATTGGAAATGGTTAGTTGAGGGTGGAATGTATAGTGATATTGGTTGGGTGTAATTAGTACGGAGAGAGAGGGGGGGTTGATCTTCGAGGTTAAGCGACGCTTGCCGAGGTCGTTTGGCGATGGGTGACCATCTTAACATGGCAAAAGTTTTCCGTGCCTCAGAAAGCACGTTAAGCTGTTGGTCCCGGCTGTCATTTGTAGATCTTTAGCAGTCGTTACGGATTGACAGAAGCCAGGAAATCTGACTTCAGTCTTTTCAAGGAGTACCGTGTTACCCAGTTTATGGGTTCGTAGGTCTGACAGGCAGCCGCTCCAAGCAAAATAGACGTGATATTCAGGTGAATCCGGTTTGACTAGAAGCCGATCCCCATACAGTTGGGTTTAGGCTTGTCAATGACTTCTTCTTCTCAGAGGCAAGCGTGCTCCATCTTCGACCACATCATCGCTTACTATCAGGTGAGATAGTGGTCAAACGCGTGCCTATCAATGGTTAAATATAGACTTTTTATAGGTTTATGTTTTTTGTATTTTTTTTTTTTCAAAATTTTATTCTCCGTAGTTTCGGAGAAGGGGGATGGTAATTTTTCGTCTAATTTCTTGAATAACTTCAAAACTATTTATTTTAAAATTATGAAAAAAATATAATTAAAACATTCACAGTAAGCCCTTTCATCAGATATGACACAGTATATAGTACATTTTTTTTTTAATTTTCTTGTTTGATTTGAAGAAAAAATTAATGATTTACGTAACGCGTCCCTGTTTGGGTCACAGAAGTTCATATGTGTACCAAATTTCAACAGAATCGGTTCAGTGGATCCAGAGATAACTGGCTGTGACATACAGACGCACAGACAGACAGACACTCGAGTGATCCTATGAGGGTTCCGTTTTTTGTTCGGAATCCTAAAAAAGGCTAGGCAGATGATGAGAGAGAGGGAGGTCAAATAAAATATGTATGAATATGATAGAAAATTTAACAGGGGAGAATGGAAGAACAAAAGACGCTTAACCTTGAAGATTCTGACATCACTTAGCTACGAAACCCTTTCTTGCTGTCAAAATGTTCTTCTTGCTGTCAAAATAGTTACCAGCCATACACCTTGTTACTATTCCACCAATTCGCACTAAGCGTTTCCAAACGTCTTTTATAATGCGCACAACAAAGGAGTGGAACTCTCTGCCTGAGTCTGTGTTTCCAAACGCTTACAACTCTAATCTCTTCAAAGTTAGAGTGAACAGTCTCCTTCTGGGTAAGCTCGCTCCATCGTAGACTTTGTCTCTGTCATCTCTGACCTAGACTAGAATCAAGAGCAAACCCATCACAAATAAAAAAAAATACAAAAGACTGAGAGCACTAAAACAATACAGATATTATTTACTACTTCTGTAAAGTTTATTTCACCCAACATTTCCCTTGTAAAAGAGATTACCGTCAAATAAAGCGTTAAAATGAGTACAATGCTAACGTAAAGAGAAAATGTAAGCATTCCTTTTACTAATATATAAAGCTGAAGAGTTTGTTTGTTTGCTTGAACGCGCTAAACTCAGGAACTACTGGTCCGATTTGAAAAATTCTTTCAGGGTATACATATCATTACGCTAAGACCAATAGGAGCGGAGCAGTAATGAAATTGTGACGCAGACGGAGTTGCGCTGATCAGCTAGTTTTTGACTCCAGTAACGTAACGTAAAATTGAAGTATAGCTAAAATATTCGTTTCACACGTAATATTTATTTAAAATGCATAGGTACTAAATTCATGTTTATATGATACTAGCTGTGTAAATCGCATACAATTAAACCAAAATACTTATGGGGTTTCAGTATTTTTTTATTCAAAATTCACTTACGTTAATGTTACTATTCGTCAAAAAATTCGTGCTAAGCCCTCAGATATTATTTACTACATCTGAAAAGTTTATTTCACCCAACATTTCCCTTGTAAAAGATACCCATTACCGTCAAATAAAGCGTTAAAATGAGTACAATACTAACGTAAAGAGAAAATGTAAGCATTCCTTTTACTCCTACAATACGGTATTGAAGCTAGAGTTCCGTGAAAGGAGTTTCGAGTCGCTTTCGACATGTGGATATGTTCTGTGTTCAACGAAACATTGTGACTGGTCTCCTTTGTAAGGTATATTGGAAATGTGTTAGTTGATATCTTCCCCATTATCTATACTAATATATTATAAAGCTGAAGAGTTTGTTTGTTTGCTTGAACGCGCTAAACTCAGGAACTACTGGTCCGATTTGAAAAATTCTTTCAGTGTTGGATAGCCCATTTATCGAGGAAGGCTATATGCTATACGGGAATGGGAAATTCCTACGGGAACGAAAAAAAAACGTGATATGCGCGTACGAAGTCGTGGGCAAAAGCAAGTATATTATAAAGCTGACGAGTTTGTTTGTTTGCTTGAACGCGCTAATCTCAGGAACTACTGGTCTGATTTGAAAAATTCTTTCAGTGGTAGATAGCCCATTTATCGAGGAAGCTACATTTAATTACGTTAAGACCAATAGGAGCGGAGCAGTAATGAAAATTGTGACGCAGACGGAGTTGCGCGGGTCAGCTAGTTATCATTATAAGATGGTATAATGTTTTGTTACTAAAAGGACTATGCACGAAGGGGAAAAAAAAGTTTTTATAATTTTACTCACTGCCAAGAAATTAGTAATCGCTTTTCTAGGGTTCCGTACCCGAAGCGAAAACCAACGGAACCGCGGCTGTATCTCAAGAACCGGGTAGACAGTTGAAATTTTCACGTAGTGTGTATTTCTATTGCCGCTGTAAAAATAAATAATAAAAATTAGTTAAAATTAAAAATTGACGGCCTCATACAAGAAACGTGTTTTTTTTTTGTTTATAATACGGCAGCCTTCGTGTGAGAATCCGGCTCGCACTTGGCCGGTTTTTTTTTCACCGTGTTGAGAGCAGTGATGATAAAATAATTTACACGCAAGCAAGGCGCAAGAAGTGGCACAAAACCAGGAACGGTGGAAGGGAATGGTGGATGAATGAATGGCCTTTTATCCAGCAATGAAACAATTCAACAAATATAGAAGTGATACTGTGCCTGTGTTAACCCTGGCTTCGAACCCACAACCTAAGACTGGTATGGCGTGGCTCGACATCTGTACGTCTACCATGAGTTTTATCAATCTATACTCGCTAGCGACTGTATTTAAAAAAAAAATATGAAAACTTTTAAAAAACAAGATTCTGATGTATTTTTTTAATTGTTCACTAAAGTTTTAATCGAAACTTGCTTGCTTGTAAGTTAACAACTTAAACAAATAAATTAGAAATTTGTTTTTTTTTTACATTTTCATACATTTTTGTAACTACCGTCGCTAGCGAGTATAGATTGATAAAACTCATGGTAGACGTACTGATACGAAGAACCAGGCCCGAGTCGACGGCGCGTTGTGTTCCACGCGCGCCTCAAAGAGATGTCAGCATAGAAGACGGGATCACCTAGGACCAGTGCCTGCCGGGGTTGCGAAATTTGTTCGAAAGAGTCACCGCGGCCCTGGAACACAAAGGGCATTAGGACAAACACGGTTGGGTCTTAGTCATTTGATGATTTCCCATCTTAAAAAAAAGGCCCGGCCATGACCACTGCTCTACTAAGCTCTAAAAGTCACGTAACTCCTAATCCCAAAAAAATGACCAAGAACCCTTTCCCACACAATAAAAGTAAAACCAAAATACACTCGAGAATTGTCCAACGAGAAATATCCTCACACAATGACAATAGCAACGCTATTTACTCTTATCCGATAGAAAAAGGCACTTCAGAACCCGCAAAACCATGAGATAACACTTCGTTCCCACTAAAAGTGTCACAACACTGATCCGGTTCTTTATTAAGTGCATTACAAGCAACTCAGAACGCACTTGTGCGGGAACTGATGAATTATTCCGAAAACGTTCGGGACGAATTCACGGATTTATGAATGTACGTGCTTTTCCGTGCGTGGCGAAAGTTTTAAGTGGAGGATAAGAACAACATATTAATCGGTTTGGGAATAACTTGGCTGATCAGAAAATATTTGGTTTGCCATTTTTAGAGTTCTGCAACCTGATTACTACGCGGTCGCTGTCCGTTCGTTTGTCTGTCTGTCTGTCCTCCCACAAGGTGGACCAATGACAACTGGTGGGGGTCGCGGGTAGCCGATGGATGTAAGACGCACAGGACCGGTTGCTGGGACACTTGGGGGAGGCCTATGTCCCGCAGTGGACGTCTTTCGGCTGATATGATGACTACATGCAGTCTGAAGCCAGAAAATCGGACTCGTGTGTTGTTAAAGGGTGCCGGCCAGGGTTGCAGAATTGTTCGCAAGAGTCAGCGCGACCCTGGACCGCAAAAGGCATTTGAAGGAACACGGCTGGGTTTTAGTCAGTAAGCGACTGACACTATCTGGAGGAGTTATTTAATGAATCCCCATCCATAAAAAAAATGAAGTGTTGCTAAATGGTATTTCAAAAAGGCATTCGTGGGTCATGGATCAGATAAGAAGTCGTTCCATATAAACTATAGGTACTGACAAAATAACTAAAATATCTTTCCTAAATACAGCCTATTTAGACAGAACACTGATCAGCCCACGTTATTACAAATGCTACATATTAATAAGATTTAAAGGATCACACCCACTCAAGCCTTATCGAATCAACATCGGCAAATCTCAAGCGGCGTGAATTTCTAACAAGAGTTCGTATAAATAGAATAATATAACGTTATTGAGTATTTGATTACGTAATAGCTAAAGGAGCTTACAATATAATAGGGTAGGAGAATTGCTAAAATATTTGAATATACCTAAACGGTCCCACTTTAGTCGTCTTACCAAGGCGGCCTACTTTAATTAACACGATATATACTACCTCTAGGCGCGATTTTTTTTAAATTATTTATTTTTCATCATTTATTATGATAATGGTCCGATAAAAATAAATAATGCTTTACAATTATTAAACACTCTGTAATGTTGATATATCAAAACAATGTCGCCGTTTAATTCCACGCCGTCCTTGGAACACAAGGCTCGGACTGCGCTCGCTCTGAATAATATATATTTTTTTTATATATTTAAGGAATTTGTAGTAAGTGCCTAGTCATAATCTGCAATGTGCAGTGCAATGTGTTCTTGTTTTATGAAATAAAAAAAATAATATTATTATTTTATTTTTTATTATTATTTTTCTTTTTTTTAATGGAAAGAAGAAGTGGATCGCCGTTGTGAGACGACGAAAATGGCAACGTGTATACATAACTACCAAGATTGCTTTTCCTGAAAATAGAAGCGTGCATTTGTATAAAAGGCAACGCACATTGTATAATAAAAGACAAGCATAACAAATAGTCGATACTGTTGAATGGTTCTGGAGTTGCGACCGCGTACTGGAAGACTCAGCACTGGAAGGCCTCCCACAAGGTGGACCTGGTGAAGGCCACAGGAATGCGCTGGATGCAAGACGCACATGACGGGTCAGTGAACCAACCCAATTATCCAGTACTAGTGACAGAATATTACTTTTTATAAATTGATTGTTGGATTTCATTTTCATGAAAAGTGTAGTTAGTAGCTATCTGCTTCGTAATAAGAATGTCAATTACAAAGCCTTGGATATTGTCAGTGGTCTGGCAGGGGCCAATAGTTCTTCCATAGTATACGGTAATCACTCCACTAGACCACCCGAACTCATAGCCTCTCGTGTTTTGTTTCCATATCCTGCAATAGTCCTGCACTAACGCAGACTGTCCTTGGGTATACTTTAGCGCATAAAGGGGTCATCGCCAGTTGGTGCCTTATTCCATTTGAAATGTCTGACGGGGCCTTTGCGAGTTGGCTTCGGCCCCTCGTACGCTTAACAAAGGACTGGTACCCTAAGGTTCCGAGATTTTCAAAAAATGCCAAAACGAATTATCATATGTAGAAACATACACAAAATACAGCAATGAAAACTAAGAGCTTTTCAGTCCGATTCAGCAAAAATATCTAAAAGAGTACCCAGGGTATGAGGTTAAGTACACCGTACGTGAAATTCTGTTTGAAAATACAACGAAAGACGAGGACCGACAGGGGTCTCGAAATCTTAGGATAAACGTCACTTTTGGAACTCTAGTCAAATAAAAGAGTAACTATGGAGTTTCTTGTCCGTTCTTCTCCATAAGAATCTACCTTTTGCGAACGGACGACTAGAGTCACTATATTTTATTTTCTTTTGACGTTCAAAAGTGCCTTTATTGGTCCAGTTGAAATAAATCATTTGACTTTGACTTTGAATAAATTGTTAAAGAAATTTCGACGTTCTAGAAAATTCTATTCTATATCGGATTAATTTTAAAAGCAACGTAATTATGGGTAAAGACTTATGCCCTTTGTCACTCACTGAGATTAGTTGAACCTTATATTGATGTTTATTTAAAAGGTTTTTTTTTTTTTTTGAAGATGGGAATTCATCTGATGACTTCTTCCGCTCTGGGCGGAGCGGGAGGGAGTGTCAGACTCTTAGGTATTGACTCCGTGTTCCTCCTAAACTCCATTGCGTTCCAGGGCCGCGGTGACTCTTTCGAACAAATGCCGCAACTACATACAGGGTGTCCCGTAAATAATGGATCAAACGTAACGGGTAGGTAGCTTACCTCATTTCCAACAACTAATTTGAACAGTAAAAAAAAAACCCATAAGGTAACCAAGATAATTTTTTTTTTCGATTTTTACTATTTTCTGTACCAGCATTCAGTGTTTTTAATGCTGTTGCTGCAAATGGTATCATATTTAGGTGTGATTTTTGTCATACATTTCTGAATAGTTTACTAGTGTTATAAGATACCATTTTTTTAAATAACATTTTATTTGCCTTAGAAAAAAAATCTTGAATTGAAAAGTTTTGTTTTTACGATGAAAAGACCAGAATTGGAAAAATTCTCCTGTAAAAAAAAATGTATGACATCAAAGTGTACCATTATTTTAAAAACTTGTAAAATTACTAAGGTTTGCAAATTGGTATAAAACTTACGTCTAGTCCTTGCGGTTACAAAGATATTGCTACTCGTATGAATGTGATGAAGAAGACAGAACAGAAATTAAAATGGTACAATCTAACTTTTCTTTCTCGTAATGGCTTATGCTTGTAATCTAAGCATGTGGTTAAGCGTGTAGCGTAATTCCGAGCCGATGACGTCATCTGTTCGGCATTTGGGACCGCTACCTGCGGAGTTGCACCTCACTCAGTGTGAAAGGGATAGATAGCGCCGCTTTTGTATTTTTGGTAATGTTGCTTGATTTTATTTGTTTAGTTGACACGAATCTCTCTTCGAGTTGATACGTACGTCAGACTACTTTCGCTCCTGCTGTGCCTAACTGTTGTGTTCCTTAAAATTAAACTTGTGCGGTGTATTTGGACTTTGCTTTGCCTAACGATTTGGAACTGTTTGTGTTTTGGATGAATGACTTGGCAATCCTACGGACTTCGAAAACAATCGTTTGTGTGTGGTTGTACGTGTGTGCAGTAGTACGATGCCTCGTTACGAGTACACGCCACGGGAGTATGCCGAAATGCATTTTATCTACGGAGAAGCAAGAGGTAATGCCAGGGCGGCCGCAAGATTGTATCGTGAAAGATACCCGAACCGGGATCGACATCCCGACCATCGCGTATTCATTAGAGTGCATAACGCGCTTCTTGAGGGAAGAATTCTTGGCACCGGAGTTGGGGGTGCCAGTGAAGGGCGACCGTCACAAGTCAATGACGAAATTATTATTCGAGAAATCGAGGAAGATTCGTCGGTCTCAATTCGCGTCATAGCGCAACGCACAGGTATTCCAAGATCGACGGTACATCGAGTTCTAAAAAGGCACCGGTTGCACCCATATCACGTGCAACGTGTTCAAACGCTGACGTCACGTGATTACCCGCAAAGAGTAGCATTTTGCCAAAGGATGCTTAGAATGATACGGGCGGACCCACAGTTTTTTAATAAAATTTTATGGAGTGACGAGTCTTCATGCCGGCGAGATGGATATCTCAATTTGCATAATTTGCACAGTTGGCAGCTGGTAAACCCACATTTGATGCGAGAGGACAGGAGCCAACATCAATTTAAAATAAATTTATGGGCAGGAATAATAAATGGGCAAATAATAGGGCCCTTTGAACTACCAGCAACTCTAAACGCCGAATACTATCTGCATTTTTTAAGGAATGAGTTGCCAACGTTATTAGAAAATATTCCAGAAGACGTGCGGCAAGCAATGTGGTTACAAAATGATGGATGCCCCGCTCACTATGCGACGGCAGTAAGGGCGCAACTCAATGAAACTTACCCTGACAGATGGATCGGCCGATTAGGACCAATTTTGTGGCCTCCGCGATCTCCGGATTTAAATCCCTTAGATTTTTTTTATTGGGGATGTTTAAAAGACAAAGTTTACAAACAACGAATAACGTCGGAAGAAGAATTACGTCAGCGCATCCAATCTGCTGTATCAGAAATAAACAACAGCCATTTTGTCCGTCGGATAAGAGCTTCCTTTATTAGGAGGTGCAGACTTTGCATTCTCGTAGGGGGACGTCAGTTTGAACATTTACTGTAAAAACAAAATAAACGATTTATTTGTATTTTTTTTTTAATTTAACCTCCTAAGTTTCTTCATACGCTGAGATACCTAAACATTTTTAAGAAAATAGTTGAATTGTGCACACTTTTTCAATTTTATTTTATTTCGTAATTTTGCACCTCTGTCAGATTCATAGCAATATCTTTGTAACGACAAAGACTAGGCGTAAGTTTTATACCAATCTGCAAACCTTAGTAATTGTACAAGTTTTTAAAATAATGGTACACTTCGGTGTCATACAATTTTTTTACAGGAGAATTTTTCCAATTCTGGTCTTTTCATCTTAAAAACAAAACTTTTCAATTCAAGATTTTTTTTCTAAGGCAAATAAAATGTTATTTAAAAAAATGGTATCTTATAACACTAGTAAACTATTCAGAAATGTATGACAAAAATCACACCTAAATATGATACCATTTGCAGCAACAGCATTAAAAACACTGAATGCTGGTACAGAAAATAGTAAAAATCGAAAAAAAAAAATTATCTTGGTTACCTTATGGGTTTTTTTTTTACTGTTCAAATTAGTTGTTGGAAATGAGGTAAGCTACCTACCCGTTACGTTTGATCCATTATTTACGGGACACCCTGTATATATCACATATTCGCCGCCGCCGTATGGTGTCGGCCGGTGCCGTGTGATGCTGTAACAGAATAATACCATCCCATCACTTCCCGTGGGTGTCGTAAGAGGCGACTAAGGGACTCACCAGAGAATGGGCAGCAGCGTTCTCTGTAAAACGCAACACCATACACTGCGATCGCCAACCCGCCTGCCAAGCGTGGCGATTATGGCAACCCCCACACCCTTTGGGGGAAGCCTATGTCCAGCAGTGGGCGTCTTTCGGCTGATATGATGATGATGATATCTCTACTGTTAAGTTTTTGGTACCAAAATCACTTTGTCTATAAGAATAAAAAATGTTACCTCGAATCTGAACAACCTGAAATTACAACCTAGTTTTTTCAAGCGAAAATCCTGTACCAAAGACAAACTATTGGAAGAACGGTTAATATTTGATCTATCCCTCATTCCCAGACAAGAGGTCTATTTTCTTACGTAAAAACTTATTTTCATCGAGTCGTCCATTTTGAAGTTCTAGCTTATTTGTTACATTTCTTTTTGTCTAAGTGGGCTTTTCGGACAAAAAATTGACTGTAATTAGCTTTGACATAAAAATGGATTGCTTTGTGTTATTATTGGAAACGACGAGTATTTTTGCTTGTGAAATATTGGGTAGTTGCGACTTTACGAGGTTTTTTTTACAGGGTTATTGTAGAACCTGTAACTTATTGAAAACTTTACTGTGAAGATGTTTGTCTAGTTTTTGATGGCTTACCTGACACATTACCCTATAAAGCTGAAGAGTTTGTTTGTTTGGATGATGGCGCTGAATCTCAGGAACTGCTGGTTGGTTCTATTTAAAAAAGTCTTTAAGTGTTGGATAGCCCATTTATCGAGGAAAGATAGGCTTATATTACATTACGCTACGACCAATAGGAGCGGAGTATTTGTGAAAAATGTGTCGCCGACGAAGTTGAGTGGGCCAGCTAGTATTAGTATATTACTTAGATACACTTAAGACTAATTTTTTAGGTAAGCTTTGTTACTTTGACATAAAAACTTTTTACAAAAAAATATAACCGACTTCCAAAAAAAAACACTACAAAGAATAAAATAACCTTAATTTCGGAAGTCGGTGTTTTTGGGTTTGTTTCTTTGTTTTTAAGACCGACTTCCGAAATTAAGGTTATTTTATTCTTTGTAGTGTTTTTTTTTTTGGAAGTCGGTTATATTTTTTTGTAAAAAGTTTTTATTTTTCACTTTTAAGTGGTGATACTTGGACGACGTCTTCGTCAACGCAGAAGTTGAAATAAGCAAAAATGCTCATAAAATAAAAACTACTGAACCAAACTGACTCAAATTTTTATGGGACCAAATGGCAACTATACTGCATCGAACTAAAAGAATCACGGAAATCGGATCAGAAACCTCGGAGTAATCGGTGTACATACATAAAAAAAATACCCACTGAATTGAGAACCTCCTCCTTTTTTGGAAGTCGGTTAAAAACGCGACTGTTGGTTTTGATCTACAGCAGTCGGTACATATTAGTTGTGGCCATGTAATAAAAAGGTCAATATAGACCTCATTAAAGTACTTTAGCCCTTTTGTCATCAGTCCACTCAGTTCTTAATAATCGAAAATTTATCGTCCATCAACGTTCAATTAATTTTATATTAGCATGTAGTTCCTATCTTTAAACTTTCAACTCTATCTGCTACGTTTAGAGACCACTTTCCTTTACCCAGTCCAAGCCACATGTAATATGTACGTAACGTAATAAGTAAATAAGCTGTAGAACTATAATAAAACTCTTTCTGCCAGCTGACATACCCGTATTTTCCCTTAGTCTACCTACATAAAAATAAGTGAAATATTAAGTAATGAATAAAATATATCTTTGTCTACCGCCTACCCACGTAAATACTTCAAAGCAAAGAAGGAACAGAAGGTTCACTTTTAGAGAACCTTAAAACACATTTTTAACCGAGAGAAATCACAGGAAAATTTACGGTATTATTCTACTCCTAATGCTCGTGGCTAAATATTAACAACCGCACTGGACGATCTTTGAGGTTAATCGACGCATGCCGAGGATGGGTGACCATCCACCACACTCCTCATGGATGTCCTCCGCCCTGGGGCCAGTAGAGGGGTCTGTCAGACTCTTAGTGACTAAAACCACCCAGGTGTTCCAGCTCTCACCTACGCCAGGATTCGCGGGAACTTATGCGCCACGTGCCGTAACTCCTCCGTGCCTCGGAAAGCACGTTAAGCCATTGATCCCGGCTGCCATTTTGATGTCTTTTTCAGTCGTGACGTATACACGCATAGTCAGCAGCAAGAATATCTGACAACAGTCTTAACAAGAGCTATTGTGTTACTCAGTTGCTGGGTTCTGAATGACAGACAGGCATTTACTCCATTTAAAATACTGGTATTCAAGTGCATCTGACTAGACCAGAAGCCAAACCCGTTTTTTTTTTATATGTTTTTTTCCAGATTACTTAATCTATAGTTACACTTGATTTTTGCCATACAACGTAAACCTCACAGGGTTTATCTGTGTACTGACGAGCCATCTTTAATTTACTTTTTACGACAATAATGTTTTAAATGTAATAATTAGGCACACTTATACAGTATAAAATTGCGTAAAGAAACGTTTTGATTTGTACTTATAACTTTTCGAACTCGTTTTATATAACGTTTGTAAGTCTTCTGGAAGTTTGTTAAGAACGTAAGGCACTAATATTCTACAACCCTCATCCAATACACATTTTTGGCTTTTGGTAGAATGTATTTATTTTTAAGTGTAATGGATCTCAAAAAGTCCGGTCTCGCTTTTTTAGTAAGCAGCTCGGGCCTATTTACTTCAGCAAGAGTGAAAAATTCATCTTTATTGAACACATTCATAACATTACAGTATCTAAACAGATCGTCGTCACTGTATACCCGTATTTACAATATACCCATTGTTGGAAAAACCTAGGCAGATTAAATGCGCTTGCAGATGTGTGTGAGCTTGTTCCAACACGTTTTGTATGAAATAGACCTTCTGAACTCCTCTCCACAGTAACACAACTAAGAAGTGGCCAGAACCTTTTCATCAAAAAACCCTTTTTCTATTAAGTACATTGTTTATTTTGTTTGTTCATACAATAGAATAACAGGGAATTGAATTATGTTAGAAAAAGTATTGTACAGCCAATTTAATATGCTATGAAACTGTGACTGTGCTTTTAGTTTAATATTTATTTATTTAGTACATGGAGAACTAACAGCTAATAAAGACAAACAAAATAGGCTAGGAAACCATAGTCACCAGCAAGCCAATAACAAATCCTCACGTATGGAGACAGTATGTAAATTATGGTGTAAGCACAATACAAAAAAACACACCGCTTAAATTAAAATAAGAATTATTTAGCTACATAAATACATGCTACTTAAAGAATTTGAGGCTTAAGCACCTTCTCGCCGAATTCACACTGCCTGTGAATGTATCCAAATCATGGTCCTTGCAAACATTAAAATTACTGCTCGCGCGCACAATATAACTGTTCTGCCTATAATTATTTTGAAGATGTCTGAGGTACACGTATGGGTGGATTAAACCGAAATGTTTTGCTTGGCACATTAAAAGAAAATTTTGTCAATAATTCAGGGTAATCAGTATTATAATATTTAGGGTGTCGGTGTAAGACGACAAAAATGGCATCGTGTGTGTATAGGTATAGTCCTCCTGACCGATTTCGGCCATGGCGGCCATTCTCAACGGAGACTAGCCATCGGCGCGGGACATATTATAGTGCACAAATGTGTGCGCAAACACAGGTGCACTCCCTCTTCCATCTCTCTCATATTAGAATAGAATAGAATACTGTTTATTATATACTCCATATAAGTTACAGAAAATATAGATGAGAAACAGTATTGTTTTAGGGTGTCGGTGTAATCAGTATTGTTTTAGGGTGTCGGTGGAAGACGACAAAAATGGCACCGTGTGTGTATAGGTATAATCCTCCTGACCGATTTTGGCCGTGGCGGCCATTCTCGACGGAGACTAACCATCGGCGCGGGACATATTATAGTACAGGCGTGTGTGCGCAAACACAGATGCACTGCCTCTTCCATCTCTCTCATATTCCTCAGGGACGGCAACCCGACACGACCAGAGAGAAATCTGGCGCAGGAGCAGCGGCTTAACGTGCGCACCGAGGCACGGGGTTGTCACACCACCAACTTCCAAACTCTGGGCTGCCACAGAGGAATTCCTATTGGAAAAATCCAATAACATTTTTGCCCGACCTGGGAATCGAACCCCACACTCGACAGTCACGCTTGCGACCGCGAAACTAACGGAGCAGTTCAAAAGTTTAATATTACGGAGTGCCTGGATATCCCAACCTAGATGTTAGTACTAAAACTGACAGGTGTACAGGGAGCCTTGATATAGGTCTTCAGGGAAAAAGTCGGAGTTTAGAGAAATAGAGTAAAGTGGTTCTAGACGAAAAACGGTATAAATAAGTGAATTGGGAAAGTAGGTTTTATCTTTTAAGCCACACATTTAGGTTTCTTAGCAAAAATACTTAGATTCATTCTTGCTCAAACCATGTCTACTGTCAGTTGGATGTACTCCATATAACCAAACTAATATGTATTATAAATGCTTAAATATCCACAAACAAGAATGTCTGTCTGTTTGTATTTTGTTGCCTTTTCAGGTCTTAACAGCTACAACGGATCTGAAAAAATCGGCTAAGTGCGAGTCGGACTCGTACACGAAGGGGCGGCAATAGAAATACATTCATAATTTACAATCTGTGGGAACTTCAACTTTCTACCTGTTACGGTTCTTGAGATACAGCCCGCTGACATACAGACGGACGGTCGGACGGCGGAGGCCTAGTAATAGGGTTCCGTTGGTTACCTTTTGACTACGGAACCCTAAATAAATAAAATACACTTTTTCCTAACTTAGGGAAAATAGGCTTGCTCATGCTGAATAATTAATTAATTCGGTGATAAATGAAATACAAACTATTAAAGTAAATAATATAAACAAGCTAATAAAAAAATATGTACAGGGTGGATAAAATCGTGAGGGGAATAACTGCGAATGACGACACTGTTGGAACAAATATTTGTATGGTCTACAGATAGTTGTTCCGGGTCTGGCTGTTTGTGTATGTGACTTTGTATGTTTATAAATACACCCACGATACAGGAGGAATTCCTAGTCTGGGGAAACGTTATTTAAAAAAAAACTCATAGTATACCAAAAAAAGTTCCACATCGCTGTCAGCAGAAAAAGTGCCCAAAACACATTAAATAAATAAATAAAAAAAAACATTGCTACGTTGAATGACACTGCTGATTCTTTGGCCAAAGAAAAGGCCAAATACCCTTTTGATTTGGTTAAAATTAATTCGTAAAATCGCTTGCAAAGTCCACGTGAATGCACGAACTCTTGAAAGTAAGTCCATCATTGGCAAGGGTCCTCAGTTCTGTCAGGCCTGTTCCTCCAAGTGATGGATGTCCGGAAGTCGTCAGAGCAAGGCTTCCCTTTCCGTGTAATTCGTCGTGTTTCCTCCGGGAGATACCCGTCATGAGGGACGGACTGGAGTACCGTGGAGTTAGTGATATTGTTACAGAGAAGTGTCTGTCTTTTTAGAGTGATTCCAAGGTTAAATTCTATTTTGATAGATGTTGTTTGGACAATCAAACCGCCACTGCGCAAAGTGAACTATAATTTGATTATTTTCTACTGTTCATTATTATTTATTACTAGCTTCTGCCAGCGGCTTCGCCCGCATGGTCCCTAGGGAACATACTCCCGGGATAAAAAGGAGCCTATGTCCTTTCTCTATTTCATTGGTTCAGTAGTTCTGGCGTGAAAGCGCGACAGACAGACAGACAGTCAGTCAGAGTTACTTTCGTATATATAATATTAGTAAGGAAGTTAGAATTATGGCGGTCGTCAAGTAAACCATGTCAGAGGCCCTTGAGGCGGTTTAGAAACTCTGACACTAGGTTGTGTGGGGTCGTTAGACCTTACTGCCCACACGATAAGCAGATGATATTACTTAGGTGGATCCCTACTGCTTATGTACTGCTCCTATGAAAATTCAGTTAGAGAAGTAACAACCTAAGTCATGAATCGAAAGCCTACAGACAGACAGACAGAGTTACTTTCGCATTTATAATATTAATAGGGATAAGGATAGTAAGGAAGTAAGGATTATTTTAGCGTTTATATGTATTTTATTAGGATTATATATATTATTTGTATATTCTTCCCGAAAAAAAATTCTACTTTAAATTTTATTTATTAGTTGTACACCTACTACAGCGTAGTCTTTTTATTAAAACCAAACCAAAGGTTGACTGGTAGAGAATGCCTTTTTGCATTAAGTCCGCGCATGTACCACATTTCTATATTAAGTTTAAATAAATAAATAAAAAACATTAAGCTTACGTGGGCAAGTACTTATAAAACATCAGAAACAAGAGCACGGTTCCAGTCGGTCGTTTCATTTGAAGAAAAACCGACAAGAAACTCCACCGTTACTCTTTCAAACTTTCTCCAGAAGACTTAATTATAATCTAGACAACAATCATGTAGCTAATATAGGTACTTGATACTAAGTCCTACAAACTTAAGCGTATGACCACACATAACTTAGCATTGTGATGAGAAGTGATAACGTGACGCCAGTTAATAGCTCGTAATATGTTAAGACCTTCATAAAGACGACTTGTCATTAGTAGGTCTGACGTAGTGGGGGGTAAGACCTCCTGGCAAGTCATTATGAGATAGAAAGATACCTAAAAACAAATGAATTCTATTCTAGGTGCCTTTTTCCGGGAGGAAACCTTCAAAAGGCGCCTGGACTTTAGGGGTTAAGACCAGGGAGTGTGGGATTTTTACCTCACTAAAACCACCCCGCTGATCACCATCAGCACATAGAAGGAGCCCCGTAACCTCTTAAAAGACCACTCCGGAACCCTTCTGTGCAACGCCTGTTAGGGCACATCCCTGGGGAGACTGTGAAGGGGTCTCCCTTTAGCCTCGTTGTGCACGGCAGCACGTGATCACTGTGCCACTGCTTTTCCTAGGATCACTGGGTTGGCGGACAGGGACCCCACTCTGAGCGCCCGCGACCCTGGAGACCCACCTGCCTTAAAAACGCAGGCGGGGTTTCGGCTTTTAAGCGTCGAGGCGGTTGCCTCCCTGACGGAATTTGTTCGAAAGAGTCACCGCGGCCCTGGAATGCAAAGGGCATTAGAAGGAACACGGATGGGTTTTAGTCAGTAAGAGTCTGACACTCCTTTCTGTTCCGCCCAGAACGGGAGGAGTCATTTAATGATAAGCCTTTTCCGAACTACAAACATTATGTTGGGGTCTGCTTTCAGTATAACCAGAGGCAGCTAGTTATGTATCTGATTACAGCCTAGTAACAAGAATTCCCTTGACAAGGCTGGTGCCAGACTTTTTGGTTTCTTTCATAGATCAACACATGATTATATATATATATATATATATAGCTTCACGAACTCGGTATACTATGGATTTTTACCCATCCTCCAAATGGCCTCGGAAATCGTTGCTTAGCCTTGAAGATCGATACATGAAGTTGTTATTAATTAGCTTCTCTTCTTGGCTATGCCATGGAATCCTCTTGCAAGCATATCAAATGAGCTAATATCTAGCCGCCACAGAAAATCTCAATGTATACTCAAATCATTCCTAAGTCGGATACGTTGTTTTCGACTTAAAACCGCATAGCCTGAGAAAGAGAAGTCGCACTTTTATAATCTGGGTCGTATTCTGATATTCTTGAATCAAAATTAAGAGATTCAAGAATCTACTTATAAAAACATACTAGATATTCTATGGCAATGCTTATCCTCTGTCCGAGGTAAAAGCCAGCCCTTGGGTCACGCGAAGTGTCAACTAAACGTTTAGCTAGTTTTTAAATAAAACGTGAGCACTCGGACCCCACGGTCCAAGAGTTTCAACCCTAAACGGCTCAAAAATATAACAACATCAAACATATACAACGTGGCAATGCCGCCAGTCTTTTGGGCTCACTTCCAGTCGACAGCGATGCGGACGAATTTTTTGACGCCATATTATAGTTAGGAGTTTTATTTTGTATTTTAAGTGTAAATAGTTTGTTTTTTAAATATAAGAGAACTTAACTTGAATTAAAAAAAAGACATTCTTGAATCAAAACTAAAAGATTCAATAATCTTCTAATAAAAACATACTAGATATTCTTGAATCAAAACTAAAAGATTCAAGAATCTACTATTAGAACATACTAGATATTCTTGAATCAAAACTAAAAGATTCAAGAATTTCTATACTAGTATTAAATCGCGATTTCTGCTTCCGCGTAGTCATAAAGTACGGGCAACAGATGGAAAGGTACCAAATTAAGATCATAAATTCTCTTGCAGCTCGGTCTGTAAGCCGTCCGCATACATGATCTAGGATTTCAATATTAAAATGCAGGTTTCTGTCGACTCCTCGCTACTGTTAAATGATGATGCGAAAAGATTTTTATCCTGGGAACTTCCGTGGAATGAGCCACACCTTAACTTTGATAATCGAACTAGACTCATCATTCATCCATATTAATTCTAAATCTATATCTGTACTAATATTATTAAGAGGTAAAGTTTGTGAGGTTGTAGGGGGTAATCTCTAGATCTACTGAACCGATTTTAAAAATTCTTTAACCATTATTAAGCCACGTTATTCGTAAGTGTCATACTATTACAACAACACAGCTAACACAACAACATACTAACATAGATTTAACATATGCATTGCTTTTGCATATGCATTTTTTTATTTGCTTAGCTTTTACATATGCTTTTTTTATTTGCTTTTTTTTAGCTTTTAACAATTTTTTTTACCAACATTATGGATCATTTTTGTCTGATAATAAACAATTTTTTTTATAGGATATATATTAAACCGAAAAATACCGCCCAACGAAGTGGGAATGGGTCAGCTAGTATTGTAAATGAGAACATAACTGTCTGTCTGTTACCTCTTGAACCCTTAACGGTTGAACTCTTTGTGATAAAACTAGCGTACAATTAGACCATGCCCTCGATCCAGAACTATGTTGATTTATGTTAATACTAGTTGCCCCGTGCAAATAAGTCAGCTACGCTCCTATTGGTCTCAGCGTGATGATATATAGCCTATAGCCTTCCTCGATAAATGGGCTATCTAACACTGAAATAATTTTTCAAATCGGACCAGCAGTTCCTGAGATTAGTGCGTTCAAGCAAACAAACAAACTCTTCAGCTTTATATATTAGTGTAGATGTAGATAGAGGTATAGATTCGTATATGGGCGAAAGATTTCCACAGCTAGACAATAGGCCGCCCCTAATTAATACTGCGACCGATTCGCCGTTACCTAAAAACAAAAAAACTCTACCCTCATAAACGCCAACCATCGTAGCAGCCATGGTTATTAAAGGGGGAAAGCGAGATACCAAGAAATCCCCCCACACTCGCACGTTCCATAACCGCATTTACAACAAGTCCCGACACTTAATTTATTCAAATCCATTTTAATAAACCCGCCGTAAAACATAAACCACTCAGACGTCCAGCAACAAAAAAGGTTGAAAACAACAAAAAAAAAGTTAAAATATTCACAAACAGAAAATGTTCTATTGAAGAGAATTCATTTAAACGTAAATGATTGATGGGTAACCCATTTACTTTCGATCTACGGAACCCGACGTATAAACACGGTTTGTTGACACGTAAAAAGATTTTTATGTTTGTACATACATACTGAAATCGTCGGGAGTAGATTCTGGGAAGCCGCTTAGGGTCCTGTCTTGTAAACGCGTGTTGCTGGGGCGGTAGCGGGTGTAGTCCAGTATTGTTTCCTCATCATCATCATCAGCCTATAACAGTCCACAGCTGGACATAGGCCTCTCCAAGTGCATGCCGATCTCCGGCCACTCTCATCCAGCTGCTACCAGCCACCCTGCGAAGATCGTCGCTCCACCTAGCTGTTTTCCTCACGGTAAAACAATCTTAATGGCCTTTTTTTTAAGGATGGGGAATCATCAAATGACTCCTCCCGCTCTGGGCGGTACAGAGGGCACGAATATTTTGACGTATAGTATCGTTAACGTAAGTGAATTTCGAATTTGAAAATCGTAACGTGCTCTGCGCCGACTGATACGCATTGTCGGGATTGGGAATCGCACAATACTTAACGAAACCGGTTTTTGTTCGTTTTGAGGAACGTTTTTTATTTATTTACTTTGCGTGGATTTACATCTATATACTTTTATTAAATTGTCAATCAACACACACTTATCTATCACTTGACACCAAATTATTATTCATGTTGTATTGTTTACTACACTCTATATTATATTTATTTAACTGTTTATTTAATATTTAAAAACTGATTCATATCCGTATACTCAACGTAAGGTTAAGTTGAAAACCAGCTTCAGGCAGCTCCTAGTTGTCTGGCATTTTCCTGAACTGGACCTATTTGTCGCAGCCGTGGGGCACACAATATAATTGATTTAGAATTAAGTTTCCTTTTTATTTGTACCTACATTGTGTGTATCTGTGTGTGCCAAATAAACGTGTTTTCTTTCTTTCAATTTTTTAATAAAAACTACAACCCCATAGTATTTTGGTTTAATTTTATGGGACATACACAATTTATGTAATTCAAAAATATGAAATAGTATCTAATTTAAATAAATATTATCGTACGTCAAAAATATTCGTACTAGGCCCTGAAGGGAGTGTCAGACTCTTACTGACTAAAACCCATCCGTGTTCCTCCTAATGCCCTTTGCGTTCCAGGGCCACGGTGACTCTTTCGAACAAATTCCGCAAAAATCCTATTGGTCTGGCGCTATTCTGTCTTTTGCCAGATAATGAGGGAAATGGAAATTAAGATTTCATATTCTTCCGCTGTTCATTTCTGACAAATTTCGTTGCGGCATCCAAGACAGTTGGATGTTTTCTCCGGGAATCGTCGAGCTTCACTCGGCGTTTTTCCGGTGGTCGCCATCGTTGATTCCGGCTCTCAAGAGTTACAGTGGTTGGAAATAGGGTAGCGGGATTATCATGATAAATCAATAGACGATCGTTCGCTAGGGAAGCCGCGCAACGCCTGCAATAGTTACTTCAGCCAACCTATTTTGACATCTCTCTTATCATATTTGTATGTATTGTAAAATTACACGGTGGGATGTTTTTTTTTTATTTGTGATGAGTTTGCTCTTGACTGTAGTCTAGGCCAGAGATGACAGAGACAAAGTCTACGATGGAGCGAGCTTACCCAGAAGAAGCCTGTACACTGTAACTTTGAAGAGATTAGGGTTGTAAGCGTTTGGAAACACAGACGCAGGTAGAGAGTTCCACTCACAGCAAAGGTGCGCATTATAAGACGTTTGAAAACGCTTAGTGCGAATTGGTGGAATAGCAACAAGGTAGGGATGGTAAGATGCAGTGCGTCTGGATGTCCGATGGTAGAAGCGGGCCGGTGGGATGAGGTCGTGGAGTTCTTGAACACACTCACCGAGGTACAATCTGTAGAAGACCGAGAAGCAGGCAACCTTACGGCGATGAGCCAAGCTATGTAGCTTGGCATCTACCAGTTTTACGTCACCGATGAGCCTCTTAGCCCTGCGTTCCACCGAGTCAAGCGCGGCATGTTATCAGAATCGCACTAAAGTGTGGACGCAAACTGGCGGTTTCATGTTTGATAAATCGCGTTCGCCTTAGAACCCGCGCAAGCTTCTTACCCTGGTCGAGGCCTTAGGTTTGAAAGGAAAATTGTCGGAAATGGGACGCGGTTACTGACTACAAAACGATGTAGGTAATAATGTTTTCTGAGAATCAGTTTGGGAAGATGGTGGCAATATGTCGAAATGAAGATAGATTCAGGACAATGACTTCGTTTTAATAGAAATAAATAAAGGACTTTTTTTAAGGATTCATTTTTATTTAGCGATGAACTGAACGAATTATGCGGAGCTGAGTCATGTCAAACTACGTTAATGTGAGATAGACAAAAGGTTGTTGAACCCGATATGAAAATTTGGTTTCTTATCAATAAATTCCTGAAGGTCTTCATACATCAGGGAAACCATACTAGGAGGTGTGTATCAGTATGCTGGCGTGTGCCTTCCGGCATACATACAGTGCTCAAGTTTTTTTGTTGTTTTATAGGCCTTTTTTGTCAGTCAGACGTATTAGCATAGAGTTTGAAAAATCTGAGTTAAGGGTATCTTCCGTTTTTGCAACAATTCAACCATTTTATTTCGGGTTGCGGAAAAAGATTATAAGAAAGAAATTCAATTCGAAAATGCTCTTGTACAGGATATGTTCGTGTGGTTTAAGTCAAAAGAGGTAGCGGGTACATAGACAACATAATAATAAACTAACAGTCAATTAATTACTGCCGTTTCTAATTCCCGGAAGTGCATTGTTTCCTCAATGAAACTTTGATGAAGTGTCAGATCAACTATCAGTTAGCTCTAAAACTAGCTGTCAAATCTTAAGTCAGTTGACGTGATAACGTCATTGATATATAAAAAAAAGCCAAGATACACACTCAGCATCTCAAAAACGTCCGAAAAAAATAAGCGCATTATGCGCAAGTTTCAAACAATCTCGCATCGCTCGCCATATTGCACTGCTTTGTAAAAACAACTTTAGGAGATCCGTGTTTGGTTGAATTTGCAAAAAAATTGTGCATCATTCTCCATAATGAACTGCTTTGTAAAAACAACTTTAAGCGATCCGTGTAAGGTTGAATTTGCAAAAAAAATGTTTATAGTATAACTACACACAACTCACACGTGACACTTGATACATGTCAGTTTTTGACGACAGTTTCGAGTGTTGCATTTGTTCGAGACTGTGCATCTTGGGTTTTTTACCCGACTACGGCAAAGCCAAAAGGAAGGGTTATGATTTTAGCAGTCTATGTAGGTATGTATGTATGTATGTATGTATATTTCTATGTTCCACTCTGGTGCCTAACCCACTGAACCGATTTTTATGATTGAGGTATCAATAGATTTCTAAAAACGTTCCGGGTGACATAGGCTGTATAAATTATTCCTAAATGTATTATGGTGGCCTTGACACGTAAATTTCAGACGACGAAAAAAATAAATTTCAGATAATTGTGACATGTTTGGTATCAAAAGAAAGGTCTTGACGAGCACATTACAAATATGTATGTATATCATATTGTCTTAGTAAACGTATAAATTTAAATTGCTAATAAACAAGTAAAAGAAAGCCTGTACCTTGTATGGCGTGGCTGTACAATTAATAGTGAAAAATGTGATCAAAATGACACCAACGCGAAGATAATCAAAATTTTAAAATCAATACAATTTTTTATGCCACTCATTAGAAGAAAAATAAATAAAACTAAATATTCATATTTCGGATTTTTTCGAAGCCCGATAGATGGTGTTGGCGTCGAAACAAATCACGCCACGCTTTCGTCTGCGATGTCGTTGCGTCCCCGTAATGGAACGTGGCGAGCGGTTACGACCCTGCCCTTGGCAACCTCTCGGCTTATAAAAACAGGCCACTCACTGTGTACCATAGCTAAAAATGCTAAAATTCGTCGAGCGTGCGCCTGCCCAAAAAGTGATAGCAACTCAAACGCAACGTATGTATAAATGCATGTTGTGTACCGCAAGGCGTGCCGCAGTGCCTTTATCTCAGTGTAGCAGCTTCACAAAACCTCGGCAGTCACCTGATTTCGTTAGTTTTTTTTATTAGTTCAAACTTTTCCAACTACGTGCGTTGGGGTTGGCTTGCAGTCTAATCTAATACAGCTAAATACCAGTATTTCACATGAGGTGACTGCCCATTTGACCTCCATAACCCGATTTATTAGCTTCTGACTACCCGTAACGATATAAACACATACATATACTCATGCTGATTGGAAATAATTTTTGGTGTAAAATAAAAATCCCATCAAAAACATAAAAGTGAAAAAGGGAGCCAAAGTTCAATATTAGTAAAATTTGTGATTGTCAAAATTAAATAAATTAGCCAGAATTACTAACAGAACCCATTTCCAGCATTGAATTTTCTACCGTTTGTCTGTTTAGTTGTACAAAACACGTGGAAAGGTCAAAATAAATGTAGATAGCTTTTATTTATTATAATTTTGTAACTCAAAGTACCCAATTAAAGTATTGTTTCATCCCAATCGGATATTTTCAAATCACATCTATCAAAAGATATGTGAATTTAAAGTGTTGAAGCAGAAATTAATTTACATAACGTAAAGCAAATACACGTAACTCCATCTATTGAACAAAAATAGTACTACCAATTCATGGAAATAACACCAGGTTACATACTGTGGAGTTATTTGTGAAACTTTTGATAAGTAGCAAAGGAAAAGTGAACATTGTATTATTTTACTGTTAGGGATTTATCGTTATATGGTAACCTTATTGAAATGTTGCCAGATCCACTTCATAGTCGATGGATAGCAATCTTAATTTGATCACAATTTCTAAATAGCGGTGTTCTTCGCGGAAAAAGGACCTTCCCCCATGTCTGCTAATACATATTACCTTAACTTATAATAAACTAAAGCTGTTAAAAGATGGACCCCCGGTTTTATGCGGAAACCTGGCAACATTGGGTCACTTGCAGGCTTAACGGTTTACTACCCGTGGTGAGGGGCAAAGCCCCGTGATTGGTTCGTCGCGACTATTAAGATAAGACATAAAGTGTTGAGTTTTGAGACAAAACATAAAGTGTTGTATCTATGCTCTAAATCTTGGTCATCTGCCCAATCGTTTCCCAAAAATATTGAAGTCGGAGTCCAGACAAACCGGATTCAGTCGAATACCAATATTTTACGCGGATAGACAGATCTCCACATCCCAATAACTGGGTGACCTGGTACTTTTTGGCCAGACTGGTGTCAGATTTTCTGGTTTCTGATAATCCGTAACGACTGTAAAAGATCTACAAATAACAGACTAACGAATTTAAGTAAAGAAAGAAATAAAACTCGTTTATTTGGCACACCTAGGTAAACACAATGTAGGTATAAACGTTGTGAAACTTCATTTAATTAAAACAGTAATATTGTGTGTCTCACGGCTGCGCCAAAAAGGTCCAGTTTAGCAAAATGCCAGACAACTAGGAGTTACCTTACGCTGGTTTTCTACTGAACCTTACGTTGAAGTACTTTTCGAGGGGCGCAGGAGTTCCGGTATGATAAGTTATGACGATCAACCATCCACAGACCGACTTCAGTAACAGTGGCGTAGCTGGCATGGGTGGCACCTGGGGCACTCCAAAATAATTATGGGTTGCCCGTTATACTGGTGATGGCAGTCGCAAGCCATTTCTCGGGAGGGGGGGGAATCTGCAGTACATAATGATGATAATTATTCATACTTAAATAGAAGTAAATTCATGAACTGATGCAAGAAAGCTCATTAACTGAAAAAGGCCCGAACGCAAGAACGAACGAAGTGAGCTCAAAAATACATGCAACTCGGAAAGATTTTATTTTCTTTTGATCATTCACACGTAAAAATATAAGTTTTGTTGAATTCTACAGATAAGCTCGAGGACAAACAGAGTGCAGAATGTAAGAGCGAGCGAAGCTTGAAATTTTTACACCTTTTCAGAAGAGTTTTATAGTGTTTTGATTACTCATACATAAATATTATAGAAGTCTTTTGTTGATACATACCTAGTGCAGAATGCAAAAGCGAGCAAACTGACCTCAACAATTTTTGCGTCCCACTTCCAACAGGTTTCATTGCGTCAAACGTTTAGGGATGAGACCCGACAGTGACAATAAACATTCGTATATAAAATAATGTCTTGGGTGTTTTTTTATTCATTCTTTTGTATAATTGGTTTATATTTAGTAGTAGATAAGAAATTAAGAATCATCATGATTCGAGGTACTAGGAGATACCAGGGCTGGTCGCCACTTTAAACGGAAGTGGTGATATAGTAAGCACCCTGCATAACCTTCTTTTTATTATTTATTTATTTTTAATTCGAGAGGGGTCAGGTTATTGAAATCTTATCTATGCCATAGTATCGCATTTTTTCACCATCATGCACTCGAACGAAATCGCGAGCGTAGCTAGTTGTACAATAAAAAGCATGGATAAAATGATGGCGACGTGCAGTTAATCAAATCTAAATAAATAGTAACGATTTGTTAAACGGAAAAGTATAAAATAAAAATTGAGTTTAAAAAACTGTAACCCGACTACAGAAAAATAAAAGTGATCTGAAAAGTAAGAAACAAGAAAATATTTCAGAAAAAATTCAAGACAGGTACAAAAATGGTCAAAGTAAAGCCGTGGTCGCATGCCTTTATAGTTTTATAGGTGTGCCAGGCAACCACATGATATACAGGCATGCGACCACGGCTTTACTTTGACCATTTTTGTACCTGTCTTGAATTTTTTCTGAAATATTTTCTTGTTTCTTACTTTTCAGATCACTTTTATTTTTCTGTAGTCGGGTTACAGTTTTTTAAACTCAATTTTTATTTATATATCAATGGATAACGTACATAATTTGAAATTGATACGAGGTTGGCTGACAGATGGACAATTCGCGTATGTTTAAGGAGTGTTTGCATTTGCATCGCAGTCACAAACTGTTAAAACCCTCCATTATCTCCACTTTTTGACAGGTTCATGACATAAACTGTCGCTAAGATAATGTTGCGATTTCAATTTGAACCCTTTTAAGTACGAGACTACGGTCTTAAGAATGAAAACAAAACCGTGAGCATAAGGTGGAGTAGGTAATGGGACTTGATTGTTTTTGACGCCATTTCATTTTATTGAAATCTTAACTAGTAGAGGTCTTCTGTTTAGAAAATTTAAAATAGCTTTTCCTTCATCACGATTCCTACATGGCAGCCTCCAAGTTCTTAGGACATTTTTACTCACCAAATTATAACCAATGGTAGACCTAACTGAAACTTCTAAAAATAGCAACCAATCCCTTCTTTTATTACCAGATCAGAAAAAATAAAGCCAAATAACCATCAGAATCTCGTTATGGTACGTAATTCAGTACATTAATGGGGTATAATATTAAAACTCCATTTTCTTTTATTAGTTATATTCAAGCAACGTCTGTTTCGCTCGTTAACCATCAAATTGAGCTGTTGTATTCAAAATGTTTATTAAATTATTCACGTGTTGTTTAAGCGAGGTTCCAACGAGTAAAAGTTACTTGATTCGTTTATAGTCTTTGATTAGTGGCCTTAGTTTAACCATACATTTTTTCGCTGACTTGTAGGACTTAATCTAAGTGAGGCATTTGCAGGGAGTTTCGCTCCTGTGGCTTACCCTCAGGACCTTTCATTTTCCTTGATAGCCTATGGAACTCAACATTGGTATAATTTTCTTTCTGTACTGCTTCAGACAACTTATTTGTTATATTGTAGAATATTAGAGTAGGTACATATATCTATCTATTTATCTATATATCTTGTTCAAAACTCTTTCCACAATTAGACAGTATTTTTTTAATCTAGCGGAACTATATTTCATAGTAAATTTATAATTCAAATGAGCGTCAAAGTTTTACATAAAGACAGTCCCTCAAAGCGCGCATCAGAAACATTTTCAATATTCTGAAATCGCTACCGCTTATAAATTGCACCACACATCTGTCATAGGTGCTCATAAAGAATATTATACGGCCAAAGTGTTGGGATACGAGCGTTTTGGGAATTATAACTCGCGCTGGACTCGCGAATATATATCATTTGCGATTTGGAAGAGTCGGGGCTTGAATCCCAAGTTTTTCCAGGTTAGGGTGTGGACATAAAGGATTGCAGTTTATGTTGTGAACGATTTAAAGTTTGTATCTTTACACATTCTTGTGACTTTTGTCGATTTATTTGAATTGGGTGCTGATTTCAAAGTTTATTGTACTTACGAGAGTTTAAACCCCTTCAAGGATTGCCAGAGAGATTACTGATGCTTTGCCGAACTTACAGATATACCTATACTTAAAGCTGATAGTTTGTTTGCTTGAACGCGCTCTGGAACTACCGGTCTCTAGTCGGATTTGGAAAATTATTTTTGTAATGTTAGCCACATTCATGAGGAAGGCTACACTGGAACGGGAAAAAACGGGATATGTGCGTACGAAATTGTGGGCAAAAGTTAGTGGAATAATAAAATCTTATAGAAATAATAAAATGCCGCATTGTCTTTAATTTCAAGCGCCTAAAATCATGATAATAATGTACGGGTCAACAAAGCTAATTGGTATACAGGCAGACAATATTTATTTGTAATGTGTGCATTCTAATTTTTTAAGCAAATCAAATGCTACCGAGTGTGGTGTACAGTAATTGTCTACTCAGCGCACTCACAACAATATTTCAAAGTAGCTGCAAGTTACAGTTCGCATCACCGTTGTTTACCCCTCCGAAGTTAGGTTTTAGTGACGACCGTGCAGGTGCAATCGCGTAAACAAGTGTTACGTTCCTAGAATATTTTTTTGTTTATACGTATTATATTATAAATAAGTTACAGTCAGACTTCCAGTAACAATAACAATATCAAAAAGTAACATCACAAATACATACACCACAAAAACAAACAAAAAACAAATGAAATAGTAAGAAATAACCAAAATAGTTAATTATAAACAATAACAACGTGTAACACTTTTCGCATCAACAGTCGTATTGCATTGAGCAAGCGGGTCACACGTATGCATGGAACGTATACGAGCGAGTGAGATGCCCTTACACCCGCCATCTTGCGCAAACACGCGCATGCGCGAGCTGCCCGCGCATGCGCTGTATTATGTTTTTTGTCAAATTGACATTCTGCGCACTCGATTGCGGCGTACTTCGGGGAGGTAAAGTTGCGTGACGGGAACTGTACCTGCTTGCAAACCAAATAGCTTTGTTGTACTGTACATTTCAATTTTTATTATTGATCTAACTCAAGATGCAGCCTTCACGCGAAAATTACCTTAACATAATAATAGAGAACCTAAGGCCACCGCCGGCGATCAGCGAGTAGAGAGTGAAAAGTTTCGATAGTTTTGACGCTCGGCTTTCAGCGAGTGCTTTTGTGCGACGGGCTTTTACTCGCAATACTCGCTCCGGCCCGCACTATAGGTAGAAATTACCGCTGTTTGGTTGGTTCCGACTGCCAAGCGAGCATATCCGAGCGAGTGTCGCTGAGCGTGTACAATCTTTCATAGCTCTTGTTGCTGCGATTAATTAGAGTTAAGAGCCGCTCGCCAGCAGTGTGAACAGCCAGCTATTGACTATGAAAGTATGTGTCTCTTTTACTCACACGAGATCTTTATCTTTTGTCCCTTTCCCCAGCGAGCAAATAGTCGATAGCTACTCGCTTCCACGCGCGTGAGACAAGTGCCTAAAGCAACAAGAAAATATTGTCAACCAGAAAAACGTTCACGAAATCTTACGCCTTGTGAACGAGCCCTACCTCTAACCCTTTTTCAATAGTTCTCCAAGGTTTTGCCTCTCATAGTATATTTTGTATCCACATTTTTTTTTTCAAAAGATACTTCCCTATCTATACGGAACATGGCGTTGTTACATTTTCCGGTGCTTACTTATAGGTAATCCTTGCTGACGTGGGGATAAAAATATACCGGTTTTGAGACGCTTATTAAAAGGGTGAATCGGGAACAGCAGAGGGTTTGTTGCATTGCGTTATAAAATTCTACAGCTGGATCTGGGATAGAGGTCTTATGATAAGTTGGGTTTGATTAAAAAGTGGAAACAGTAACAATTTTCTATTTTGTAAGAAGTTAATTCGTTCGTTTTCTTTAATTTGGCGCGCAAAGAGTATTCTATCTACTCATTTTCTTTTAATACGAGGCCCAATGGGGTCGGCAAGTGAAAGCTAATCTCAGATGGCGCCACCACTACACGAACCTTTTTCGAAGTGGGATAAACACTATTAGTCTGTGATTCCAGTCTTTAAGATTCATTTGTTCGTTTGTTTGTGTATTAAAGGCAGTCTAATTTATTTTAAGGTTTCAAAATCGAATTCGCAATTATCTTACATTATAGGTTATGTGATGCAGGTAGGTTTGGGATCGTACAAATAATTGGAAATAGTTTTTGACGATCTAATCAAACTGAAAGTAATCATTTACCTAAGTATTTATCCATCTTTTCATCAAAAACTCTTTTGCTATTGGTCTGTGCGCTAGTAGCGCCACTTTGACAGTTGTCGGCCCCATTCTTTTTTTAGGGTTCCGAAGAAATAACGGAACCCTTATAGGATCACTCGGGTGTCTGTCTGTCTGTCCGTTTGTCACAGCCAGTTTTCTCCGGATCCACTGGACCGATTCTGTTCAAACTTGGTACACATATGGACTTCTGTAACCCAAACACGGACGCGTTACGAAAATCATTAAATGTTTAGTATGGGGGTCACTTTTGGGGGTCAACCTGGAAAATTAAAACAAAAAGTTTATTGAAAAACATCGTGGGACGTATCAAATGAAAGGGCTTACTGTGAGGGTTCAAATTATATTTTTTTTTTTCATAATTTTAAAATAAATGGTTTTGAAGTTATTCAAGAAATTAGACTAAAAATTACCATTCCCCCCCTTATCTCCGAAACTACTGAGCCTAAAATTTTGAAAAAAAAAAATGGAGATAATAGATCTTTACCTAAAGATTACAGGAAAACCTATTAGAAGTCTGTAGTGTTAAAATAACATGTTATAAAATTAAATTCGTTTGTAACCCTTTGCACACGAGTCCGACTCGCACTTGGCCAGTTTTTTTAAACAACGTTTGCATTGGTATGTCAGTCGCAAACTGTCAAAAAAGCCTGAATTTCACTATTTTTTTACAGATTGCTACTGTGATGCAAATGAGAACGTTGTTTAAAAATTGCTGATTCGCGCGCCTCAAAGATCTGTCAGCATAGAAGACGGGGCCCGCTAGGGCAAGTGCCTGCCGGGGTTGCGGAATTTATTCGAAAGAGTCACCGCGGCCCTGGAACGCAAAGGGCACTAGGAGGAACACGGATGGGTTTTAGTCAGTAAGAGTCTGACACTCCCTTCTGCTTCACCCACAGCGGGAGGAGTCATTTGATGATTTCCCATCCTTCCCAAAGTCTATGGTTTGGTCACAGGTAAGATGCACTTATTTATATCATTATCTATATTGCTTGGCTTTTTCTTGAAATGGACTTGCGTCTGAATCCGTAAATGAAACATTGTTTTATTTTCCCGTAGAACCTTTTTGTGCGTCCTTCAAGATTTATACACAAAACAATTTTATGAAATGTTGCCGTTTATATAAATTCGCTTCCATCTCAGTTTACTCACTATGATTAATTGGAGAGCCAGTTGACTTGCCAACAAACTCATCTACTTAACATTTGACGGTGTAGTCAAGTTGTGGCCTTTCGAGATACCGCAGTATTTTGTGCCAATGCCAAATACTTGAGAGCTGTCAACTGAATAACTTAGATTATTTTTATTTTGATGTTTAACTGGGTTAGATTGCGCATCGAAATATCACGCTGGATTTGTTTCGTGCTGTTTAAACTGCTCGTTGGTCTACTGGTCCAGATCTTGGGTACAATTCCCGGGTCGGTTCTGGAGTGGCGTAACAGAAGATGCAGCGTTGGAAGGCCTCCCACAAGTCGATGGATGCGAGACGCACAGGACCAGTTATTAAGGCGACACTTGGGGGAGGCCTATGTCTAGCGGAGCCACACCGTGCCCTCATCTCTGTGGTAGGCAGTGATCTCTCGCTGCCGGCCGTAGTTCGTGCTATGGTCGACGGCGAGGAGTCCTGGGACGCGGTGGTCTCCTTCTGCGAAACAGTTATCGCGCAGAAGGAGGCTGCGGAAAGGGACAGCGAGATCTCGACCTCTGTCCTGGCTCACAGTAAGCGCACCGGGCGTCGGAGGACACGCTGCCCTCTTCCGGCCCCACAAACTGAGTCAGCGGACTTGCGGATGTCCGTCGGCCCCCATTCATCCGGCCCCGAGGTGGCGGCGCGTGGTGTTCCCTTGCGCGCCTCTTTGACGTCGCGGAGGGATTCAAACACCTCACTCCCCCCGCTGACCCGGGGTGGCCCGCGGAGGCGGGCCCGGCATCAGCCGGGGATTACGGAAGTCGCAAGTTCCTGCGAGGCCAGAGATGGAACACCGGGGTGGTTTTAGTCAGCAAGAGTTTGACAGACCCTTCCGCCCGCCCCAGGGCGGAGGACATCCAAGAGGATTCCCCCGTAAAAAAAAAACACGCCTATGTCCAGCAATGGATGTCTTTCGGCTGATATGATGAACAGAACAAGCGAAATTTGGTGTATAGGTGCACCTCTGCCTAAATCTTTGGTAAATATAGGTGTGATTTGTTAGTAGTGTAGACTAAATTGGCAATGGCAATTATTTTTGATAATTTAACAAATTCTAATAATATTTTTGAGCAGGCGAATTTTTCAAACTAAAAACATTAGAATTAGGAAATTCTGAGTCCTTTGGATTGTGACTGAAAGAAAGCCATCGCTGCCTCATTTTCATCATTCCGATTAAAATTCATAAAAAGTGTAGATTCAGTCAGTTATAGCAATAAGCTGATCCATCTTTGCATTAATGGTAGAGATTTTTTAGAATACGAATACAGTGTACCTTTAGCGGCATCAATGCCGCCACAAGAAAAACCAACGGAGCAAATCTACATAGCAACAAAAAGAACCGCGACGCCATCTATCTAACTAGCAGCGAACTACAAGGTTTAAATCCTGCATCGCGCAAATTTACCGTGCGATTTGAACAGATACATTAGCCCGAATATCAACTAGTGGGAAGTAGCCTGCCAGGCACAACAACTGTCTAGTCGGAGGATCCTCCCCTTACAACAGAGGTTTGCAGGACTTTACTCTATGAAGTTTTGAAAAATCTAAGTTTGAACTTCAATCCTTTTATTCTACAGTTTAATAAGGTGTACGATCGGAAATGTATCCTCAAGTTCGTGTAAGTGGATCAAGGGCACCGCTACGTCGTCTGTGCATCCAATATAACGTGAGTAGGTACTATCACCAAAAATTCTTACCGTTAATACTTTGACACACGAGATCGGAGGGAAAAGTCAAGCGTAAACTTCGGTGAAATTCGGCCGATATTCGGTAAATTCTCGACATTATGTCAACCTTTTGAGAGCAGCCGAGAAGCAGGCCGCGGAACCCGGCTAAGCTCAGTTTACTGGGTTTTGAATAAGTTACCATATCCATATCATCATAAAAGATATTGAAAAAAAAAAACAACAACATCAAAATAATGCCTAACAAATTGTTCATAAAAGTTATGGCACCAATCTAAAAATCGCAACAAAAGCTGTTAACTTTCGTCCTACTTATTTTTTATTTTAGCAAAAATAGGTTTGCAGCAGATTTTTAGGGTTCCGTATTTAAAAAGGTAAAAAAGGAACCCTTATAAGATCACTGTCTTGTCCGTCTGTCCGTCCGTGAGTCACCGCCAATTTTCTAATGAACGGGTGGACCTAGCATGTAGTCCCTATTAGGTATATCAAGGTCCTGAGTCAGCACGATAAAAAGATATGGGCAAGATTTTCTAATTATCGTTTTGATGACAAATTGTCACTGTCACTGTAACTTATATTGTTGTGGTCTCGAACTGGGCCATTTTGATATGTCACTTGCTTTAATATTTCTACACCGGCAACGGTAGTGTGTGTGAAACTGTATAATTATTAAGATCTTAATGTACCATATACTCAGAAATAAATTATCTTATCTTATCTTTTCGCGAAAACTTGTAAGTACAATAATTTACTGAATTTTTCCTTTATTTGTGCTGTAAGACCTTGTTTTTTGCCAAATTTCGTGATTCTAGATCAACGGGAACTACCATACAGGTTTTCGACCCAAAACCTATAGGGTACTTCCGGTTGACCTAGAATTGTCGATTTTGGTTAAAAGCAAGTTCTTACAGCGCAAGTAAAGGGAAAAATCTAAAATATAAAAAAGTTGAAAATTAAGGTAAATTTTGGTACTTACAAGTTTTCGCGAAAGTCCTGAAAATCTTTTTATCGTGTTGACTCAGGACCTTGAATTTAAACACCTAATAGGGCCTTATACGGTGGTACGGAACCCTCGGTGCGCGAGTCGGACTCGCTCTTGACCGGTTTTTATTCAAGACTTCAAGTAAATATTGTTTAGATGTTTTCAATTAAAACTAGTAAACTAAGGGAACACCGTAAAACTAATATGACTATATCAATTACAAGAGCTCTTTCATTTTAAGAGCAATTTAAGACTAACGCAGTTTTCAACAAAAGTCATCATCTGCCTAGCCTTTTCCCAACTATATTGGGGTCGGCTACCAGTCAAGCCGGATTCAGCTGAATATCAGTAGGTATTTTACGTGGAGCGGCTGCCTACCAGACCTCCACAAACCATTAACTGGGTTAAGTTCTTTAGTTTTCAACAAAAATTAACATGGTAATTATTGCATCATCTCACCAAAATCTGACACAGAGAAAATGGGTTCTCTCTTGACCCTAGAGAACCCTAACCCGTTCCTACCTGGCAAACAAACGCCGCAGTAACGAAGGGTTTTCCAAGCAAATCGGAAGGGTTAACACGCAGCCTTTATCCGGGTCCCGGAGACAAGATCCACTCAGCACGCTTATTGGACATACCTGGGAAAAATAAAGATGGCGTCAGTCGAAATGTTGAGATAGTTTTGTGAATGGGTTTAGGTAAGTAGGTTTGTTTTTAACCGACTTCGAAAAAAGGAGGAGGTTCACAATTCGGTTGCATTTTTTTTATGTTTGTTACCTCATAACTCCGTCATTTATGAACCAACTTTCTGATTGGTCCCATAGAAATTTCATTAAAATCGGTTTAGTCGTTTGGCTTTTCAAAATAGCTGAAATTCACATGGATGGTGAATTTTGTTTGCCATCCAAGTAAACGAAATTGCGTATTTTGCTTTCCTGCCACTATCCAGGGCCCCAAGTCTGCTATTACAATAGTGTCAGAATGGTCTCATAATGATTTCATAATGGTCGATTTTGACAAGTTTGGTAATCTACTAATATAAAAGCGTCATTATTACTTTCCAATGGTCAACCACTGACACTCCATTGCAAGAAATGGTATAAAATGGTAATCTATGGTAACATAATGACAAATTAATAAATAATATTTAAAACAAATATATAAAAGAAATCTGGCATAACTTGTCAAAATCGACCATTATGAAATTATTATGAGACCATTCTGACATTATTGTCATAGCAGACTTGGGGCCCAGTGGTGTTGTGAGGTACCATTCATCATCTGCCTAGCCTTTTCCCAACTACATTGGGGTACCATTAAAAAGTTAAAAACAAAAACTGTTTTACAAAAAAATACAACCGACTTCCAAATTAAAAAAAAAAAACACTTTGGTATGTAAAGGTTCCTATTGATTTGCAAAAATTAAAAATTTGCATTTTTGTTGTGATTGATCACAAAAAAAAATGCAAATTTTTAATTTTTTTGTGTGTGTCAGAGAGGCAATCCCCGATTCTTTATGGAACGTTTGCATGACGCATCACAGTCGCTATACCTATCTGTCGAAAACATCTATAATTTCCCTACGTTTTGACAACTTTTTAACATTGATTGATCGTCGAGATGACAATGCAATTTGAATTTTGTTATTTTTAAGAATGAGGTCTTCTGATCCGACAGATTCTGCTAACAGGTGATCAACATCATGCATATTTTGAACTTCTGTAACCTGCTAGTTATATCGATCGTCAAAATCCAACAAATCTGTAGGCATTTTCTGCAATCCGTTAAGAGGAAATGCTGGCGGCGAGACTTTGAATGTAAAAAGTCATAATTCGAGGTTTGGCTCTCGACTGTTTTCTCCTCCAATATTGGACCGAAATAAGATATATATGCTATTCATAAACAGAATAAGAAGGATGTATACTGTGTCTCTATGTTTTCCTTTTTTGATTAATAGTTGCCAAATTTGTACACTAAGGCTCTGTTGACAGCGATTTATCAGCATTTTGCGAGTTTTAGTGCTTATACCGTTAATAAATCATCAAAAAGGATAACATAGGGACACAGTATATATCCTTCTTATTCAGTTTGTGAAATATCTCTTATTTCGGTCCAATATTCGAGGAGAAAACAGTCGAGAACCAAATCTCGAATTCTGACTTTTTACATACAAAGTCGCGCCGCCAGCATTTCCTCTTAAGAGTCTATGCTGTAGGTATAGGTACGAGTTAACGACGGTGCTACATCGATTAATAATTTTGACAAAGTACAGACATCGCCTCAGGCAAGTTATTAACCACCAAGTAGCAATAATAAAGTGCCTTCTCAGGTACTTAAGTTAAGAAATCCTTGATTATTTTTACAAAAATCAGACACTTGACTACAACCCGCCTAGTCATTAAGTTTAAAACTACATATAAGTAACGACTTTTTAAAGCTACTGTTTGGTCTTTTTTTCCCTTATATTAATATAGGTGCAGTACCTTCTGACAAGGAAGTGTCAGGAAAGTGAAATACGCCCTCGAGCTAAATTAAATTCTCAGAAAAATAAAATCCTTGATGTGACTGACTGCACAATTATTGGTTAAGAACCAGTCAAGTGATTTGCGATCTTAGACCCTGTGTCGAACGAATACGGTGCGGTTTGTAATTGGGAATTGATTTTGAAACAAAAAAACAGGTGGCGGGATGAGAATATTACGCGATTTTGTGCCGTAGAACTTTACGATAGGGTTAAAATTACACCTGCTAGTTGGTTGTAATTTAAAGGCGTTTACAGATAGAAACAGCTGTGATTTTTATAAAATGTATAGCGTTTACTAGGTACGACGTTTGGCATATTATAACGAATTCGAAATATGTTGAATAGTTGCGTTGATGGACTGTAATTTTCAAAAAATCAATAACATGAAATAAAATGTTCAACATATTTTTTTTAATATTTAGATTTTTTAGTGGTTTCTGAAAACTTGACTTTTGGACTTATGTACTTTACTGTTCCAGCCCTAGACTTAGCCTGCACAATAGGGAATATGCATGCGATTTTTTTATTTGCAAAACGAAATACTTATTAGCTCTAATAAATTGTTTATTAGATTGAAATTATTATGTTATGAAATTATTTTTTAAATACCTTCATCAGCGATGAAGTTATAAAGCTTCAAAGTTCACAATTAGAAAGAGAAGTCTGACATGAATTGTGACGTCAAAGTTCATGGCGCCTATACAGCTGCCATAGAAAACAGCGTTTTCGCGAGAGGGACAGATATATTTGTTTAAAATAATTATATCTCGTTTGTTTTTCGAGCAATTTTGATTCTATTTTCACTGTTTGTATAATATTTGTGTATATTTTTGGATAAACTGTATAGATAAAAGATATTTTTTTCGTGCATATTCCCTATTAAGAAAATCTCACACGACACACGTCAAAAAGTTTCACAGAAAATAAAATCAGTAAACACATAATTACTGCAAACAGGTACGTCAACATTAATAACGTATAAATTAACAACAAAACAGAAATCCAATCTTCATACAAACTCAATAATTCCTGCAAACATGAAACTCTTAACATTATTAGACCAGAACATCGCAAGCGCGTTAAACATATTTAAACCGAATTGCCTACGTCACAGGCGTGACGTCATGTGTAATTTAATTAATCACACCGTTTCCGGGAGTCGTCCGCGTCAGTTTCCGAATTCCTGACTGTTTCGGAATTCCTGATGTTCAATTGATGAGCTCCGAATTTCGGCAAGTTGTAATGGATTGAGGATTTAGGTATTTGTTCTAATTGTAGAAGTGTTGTTCCCGTTTTAGAATTTCGTCTGTCTTATTTTTTCGTATGGTAAAATAAAGTGGATAAGGAATATACAGATACCAAAATTGTTTGTTTGAGTAGGTGATTATTGGTCGATCAAATGTCGATAGCATCATAACTAACCATTTCAGTTTGAGATTTCTATTCGACTTTTGTCTTCTCAAAAGATAAAAGCATTAGATATCATATTCAGCAGTGCGATTCTGTAAACATCTCAACTTGTAAACTTAGGTGAAGTGAACATGAAGTGAGCTCCCAATCCAACAAGATGGAATGACAGTTCAACTTACGCTCACTCTACCGAAGTATTCACGGTGGACGTTTACAGAATCGACCGGCAGTTCAGGGTCAACATACAGGGTTTTAATTATTTAACATATTTTTTTAATTAATTCAATTAATATTTTTAATTCATTCAATTAACATTTTAAATTAATTAAATTAATACTCATCATTAATTAAATTAATATGTTTAATTAATGAAATTAATATTTTAAATTAATTAAATTTATATTGGTTCGCCACATATAGTGCACCATATTGGATTAGAACGATGTTACTGAGCTACATCGTATTTGCTCAATTTCAGCACCATACCATCAGTTGGGGGATAACTGTTATAAATGTGACCCATCAATGTAGTACCTTAGTCAACTTACATTACGAATCGCTTAATTCACACTAATCAGCTCTGAAACACACAAGATATTCAAATTAATCAAACTACTCCCAAACGGCAACAGTACGACAATTGACAAGACAAGACAACGAAACGCAGCGACAGATTATGCACGTCAGTTCGTCTGGAGCATCCCGAACTGTGACAAATTGAATTAATTACCAAGTACTATCAGTTCTAGAACATGTCAGCCATTTCCTTTAGTAAATTAGTACAATTGTTATATAAATTCAGACTGGCGTAACATAGTGGAATTGTAACACGGAATATCACATACAGAAGGTCACATCCATGCATCTGTATAATCTTTTCTCAGCTTTGGTGGGTTCGGGTTCCAGATGAACTGGACTGCTGAATACCAGTATTTTACCTCAGCGACTGCCTATCTGACTTTCCCAAGTCAGTTACTTGGTAACATGATAACTGGAATGCCAGCTGGAATGAACGGCTTAAGTGCTATCGAGAGAAGAACGAGTCTCAGTATGAAATGGATGGTCACCCATCCACGGAGAAACCGAAGCAAGTGTAGCTTACTTAGCCACGAGACGCTATAGAATGATTCATACATAAAACAAAAACAGTCGCACGCACACAGACGCGTACGTGCGGCGACTTCAATCAAATGCTAGTCGCGAGTGCACTTGCACTCGCTGTACGTGAAGCGTGTCTATATTAGTGATGGGCGTTGAATCAACGAACTTGTTGAATCAACGTTGATGTCTCTTCAACGGGATTAACGTTGACCGTGTACACATCAACTCGTTGAATTCGTCAACGAGTTACGAGACAACGACGTTTATGAATTCAACTCGTTTGACGAAACGAGAAAATGAACCCAACGTTTTGTTATTTTCAACGTACGTCAATTGTATTACTTTAACAATAAAACTCCCGCAAACTGCATCAAATTGTTCGTAAATTAACATTACAACAGCATACGTTAATAGAAGCGTTTAGGCGTTTATCGTTCATGCAAGTTGACGTTCGTAACACGTTAACTCGTTGACGAAATTAACTAGTTGATCAACTAGTTGACAAACGCAATTCAACGTTAACGTTTCGTTGCCGGAAAAACCTTCAACGACCCATCACTAGTCTATATGTGCGTGCGTCCTACGTGCGGCAACTTCAAACAAATGCTGGTCGCGAGTGCGCTTGCACTCGGTGTTCGTGAAGCGTGTCTATGTGTGCGTGCGTCCTACGTGCGGCGACCTCAAACAAATGCTGGTCGCGAGTGCGCTTGCACTCGCTGTACGTGAAGCGTGTCTATGTGTATGTGCGTGTGTGTGTTCGTACGTGCAGCGATCTCAAACAAATGCCAGTCGCGAGCTTGCTTGCACTTGCTGTACGTGAATCGTTCTCGCTCGTTGTATGGAGCCGACCTTCTGTACTATCTATTCTGTGACAGCAATTAGGAATTGATTAGGTTTTACGCCTAATTAACTTGAGATTTGAATTAGGGATGGGAATTTGGCTGTCTACGCTTGGCTTTATGAAGATTTGAATTATTATTATGTTTGAGAGTAATTTTGGGATGGTAATTTAAATTAATAGGTTCGCCTTTGACGTTAGCGCAGAGACAAATACTAACTAGGACTACGTATTTGCTACAAAATGAAGTTTTTATGACAGGAAATTAAACTCTAACTAGTCCTTTCGCTTAAAGCTTCCTTCTTGAATTTGAATAAATGAAATACAAAATGATTTCGATTAGTAAATAAAACAGCAGGTCGCACCAATCTTAATCGGGGTCATAGTTACTTTTTATAGGTTTTATTTTTGGTAACGGAAATCTAAAATTGCAACCAGTATTCAAGGCTTGTCAGACCGTACATTACATAATTAACGGCAATTAGAACAGTTTACCTCTATTATAAGTCCGTCAAAGCCTTCGTTTGAATAACGCTAAAAACTGTCTTCTGAATATTGATACTGAACACTTTGGTTTACCTCTTCTAATCGTTAATATATAAAATTCTTTCGTTACTGACTGACTGAGTGACTGACAGACAACGCACAGCCGAAACTACTGGTCGTTGAAAGCTGAAATTTGGCATGTTGGTTCCCTACACTCCGTAGAGGAACCCGGAGGATTACCCGAAATTTTTATGGGTGCGGGAATAAACGGGATTGGCGCGTACGAAGTCGCGGGTAAAAGCTAGTCTTATCTATTATTGTAAGACTGCAGCGTTCTACTGCAGTGCAAAGGCCTCCTTTCCATTTTAGCCTATTTTAGGCAATTGAGCACAATCCACGAGGTAGGAGTGCAGCTCGTCTCGCTATCTCTTTTTGTGTGTAGGTACCACGTCGCCATTTTCTGATATTTAGGACCCAATCTGTGGCAACTTTTGCCTAATTCTCTTGTGGCAATTTTTTCTTTCCTATTTTTTATTTGTGATGGGTTTGTTCTTGACTCTAGTCCAGGTCAGAGATGACAAAGTCTACGGTGGAGCGAGCTTACCCAGAAGGAGACTGTTCACTCTAAAGAGATTAGATTATTATTTCATGATTGCTGGGTTTGTAACGTCAGTGGAATAAATATGGGGGTTATTTTATTTACTTTTTTGGTATTTTTTCTGCTAATGTGAAATATTATGCCTGCCAAAATTCTGCGTTTTTAAAAAATGCGTTTTATTTTTATTTTTTTTAGTATTATTCTTTTAAATATCGCTGATGTGGATGCGGGAGTGTCAGTCTCTTACTGACTAAAACCCATCCATGTTCCTTTAAATGCCCTTTGCATTCCAGGGCTGCAGTAACTTTCGAACAATTCCGCGACATGCGGCTAATCTTTGTGTCAAAATTGTTAAGACTAAGGAGAGTATTACAGAGGCGACGTGACAACGCTTGTTAACAACTAATTACAAGTTACAACGAATTAAAAAGGTGGAGATGATTGCAGACCGAAAACCGACGAAAATCGTCGATCGGTAAATAAGTGGTAGTCAGCGACGTCAATCAGACACGCAGACGGGTTGATTTTATGATTGCTGGGTTTGTAGCGTCAGAGGAATAAATATGGGGGCTATTTTATTTACTTTTTTGGTATTTTTTCTGCTACAATTCTGCGGTTGTTTTTCAAAAATATGTTTTATTTTTATTTATTTTGAGTATTATTCTTTTTATTAATTTAATACTTTATAGCACAAATGTACAAAGGTGGACAGACCTGAGGCATTTTATACGAGCGTGCAGAAACAACAGTGAAAAAAGAAAAAGCAAGGCAAATAAAGCTATTTTAGTTATAAGTTACTTATTTTAAAAAGTTTTTCAAGTTCTGTCTGGTTAAAATTGTTGAGGATATTTAAGAACTGGTCTACCACGTGAGTTAACCAGATTTTTTTAAGATCATGTGCAAATAATATGATTCATTATTTCAGATTACTGAAAATTAAAGCATATAAACATTGCTTAATATCCGAAACTACTGAAAAACAAATTAAATTGCCCTCATAAAACACTCTCCAATTATCCTATTTATAACAAAGTATCAAAACTTCTACACATCTGTCCGTACAGACGGACAATAAAAACTCCAAAGTGATAATTCGGGGAAGCTACACAAGTGTGGAAAGTAGCCGGCGGCGGGCCGGCCACTAATCACAGTAATCAAACAAATAAGAGGGTTTTGAACTAAACCTCTAGGAGTGTGGACTTGAATGTACAAGAATTTGAATATTTTTTACCTTTTTTTTTTTGCTTTGGAGTCATTTGATTAAATTATTTATTATTTTCGTTCTTTTATCATTAAGTTTGCACACATAGGTCTTTAAACAAAATCTTTTTTCATTGGTCGTCGTTTAAAAAGAACAAAATAAAAATGGAAATATACATGAGTCCTTTTTTATATATAGTATGCATTTAATTAAATATTAAACGTAAGGTATTCAAATATAAAATCCTCTTTTACAAAATATTAAGTAGTTTTTTTTTTTTAATAATTTTAGCGCGAAAACACGTGGAATTTGGAAAAATATGTTCTTTATTAAATACACAAGGAAAATTGTGGTAAAACAAAATTAATACGTCGCGCTGTTTTTTTTTTCTTTTTTAAAAATATGCTGCCTGTTAAAAGCGTGTTTTTACTATGAACAATATGGCATACGTTATGACCTCCTTGAAGCTCAAAAGCCTATACTACAAAATCTAACGTCATCAGCGAAACTGCCAAACATCTAAGTTGTTTTCTAGTAATTTCACAGAATATGGTTATTTTTTAACATTAGCTCGTCAGTGAAAACGTGCCTTCATGGTTAAATTAAAAACGTGACATTCCATTTTATAACGGTTAGTAGGTCATTTATACTAAGAAGGACAATTGAATATAAAGAAAAGAAAAGAAAGAAAGAAAAATATTTAATTGGGACTCGCACAAGACATACATATCAATCAATACAAAAAGCGGCGTCTAATATCAAAGGAATACGTTGGGTAAACATTCGTAGTTTAGTCAAATGAAAACCAAGACGGAAAAAACAAAACAAAAAAAAAGTTAAGGTTTAAAGATAACCTTTTAAAGCCGAAGATGTCAAAAGGGTCCATTAATCACCAAATTTAATAAATACCGAGTCGTTGAGAACAAACAAAGATGTGATTAATCGCTCTAGTCTTAGTCTTTCAATTTTCAAGTTCAAGTATCAAGACTTGTTAGTTGTGCTACAATTATTTAAGGCGAGTTAGTGCGACTAATAGAAATTGATGTGAATGTAAATTCTTGTTTTCTAGTGACTAGTGAAGCCTCGTACGTACCCTCTAGACAACATTGACGTTGTCTTAATGGAGTGTGCTAGCTAACAAGCTTAATTTCATTTAATTTGATTTACTGATAGGATACAGTTTTTTTGCGTCATGTATTGTAAACTACTTTGTATACTACTGTATAAAAGTTTTTGAAACTTAACAAACATGTGTTGCAGGGGAGTTTGTTGCGCCATTTTTTTACAGCTAAAAAACTAGGAAGTGGTGACGGGCGGGCGTTTTAGGGGACTTTATGTAGTAGTTACTTTGACGTTCAAAAAGTGCTGGCACTCAGCCTAATTTTAATAAATGAATTTTGACTTTGATTGACGCGCGACATGATGTGCAACATGTTGTTCATAATGTTAAACAGCAGCGAGATACTTAAGTACGTTAACGTTGCGCGCCTGCAGGCTGGCAACGTTGCGCGGTGTTTTGCAACGTAGCTGATCATGTTGAGCGATACGAGTTGCCCGTCAAATGTTGCCTTCTGGACTCGAGGCTTTAAGATACATCCTCATCATCATATCAGCCGAAAGACGTCCACTGCTGGACATAGGCCTCCCCCAAGTGTAGCCACAACAACCGGTTCTGTGTGTTTCGCATCCATTGGCTACCCGCTATCGCTACCTTAAGATACATGTTTCGCAACATTTAGTCACAAGGATTTCAAGATTTCTTCAGAAACTTCGTTGCTAAAAGCATCGCAGCAGATGCAGGCGTAGATGGCAGGATGAGCTGAACTCTTAAAGGAGGGTTTAGTCCCAACTTGAGAGGACAAAAGACAGACACACTGAACATTATCCTGATCAATCAATCAATCAATTAATATATGTATTTAAAACTCTTGCTTTACTGAGTGACTGAGAGACTAACAGACAACGCACAGCCGAAACTACTGGTCGTAGAAAGCTGAAATTTGTTATGTAGGTTCCTTGGGGAGTGTAGGGGAGCACATTGAGAGGATTTACCGGGATTCAACCCCTTTAATTTTTTATTAATTTAATTGTTATATGTTGTTGTTATAGTCGCAATCGAAAAGCACACACTGTGAAAATTACAACTGTCTACCTATGGTTCTTGAGGTACAGACCGCTGACAGACAGACGGACAGACGGTCTGACAGCGGAGGCTTAGTAATAAGGTTCCGATGATAACCTTTTGGGTGCGGAACCCTTAAAACTATATTAAACTGCCAGACGCAGAAAAAGTGGCAGACACTAGTAAGCAATATGTAAACAGCCCTCAAGTCCAAAGTTTAAGTGGTTATTCGGCCAATTACTTAAGAACCAAGCTTGCGAGCGAATCATAGCGCCAGAGCAAACAACTCCAACTTAAATGCAAGCTATCTTTCTTAGAACTGCTTTATTATAGTTCATCGTAAGCTCTCGTTAGTGGAACTAAAAATTGCTGAGATTTTTTGTAATGGTTGTGAGGTTGGAGATTTTTTATGGAAGCACTTAGCTTCTCCCAGATGAAATTTTGACTAGTTTTTTTTTTATAAAACCTGATTAATTAAAATGGCTAGAATTTTTTAAGTAAGTAAGACTGATCTGTGTCAACGCCCAATTAATTAAAATAAATAAATAATATTTATTTACGGTTTAAAACCAATTAGAGTAGGTAAAGACAAGAAAAAAACAGGAAAAAGTGTAAATTTAAAAAAAAAGGTAAACAACTCTTTCATGGTAGCTAGTGGCTGATGGTAGAAGTGTCATGGCATGGCATTAATCCCGCCACACTATGTAGGTATACGAGGTATACGTAAAATATTTAAACACTGTTAAGTATTTGGATTGTTCAGATTACAGATTTCACCTAGGGGATATCTTGGACCGCAGAATGATTGCCTAGTCCCACTTCTTTTGCTACTTTAAGGCAATTTTCAAATTTGCCCATACGCAAAATACATATCACTTAGAATCAGGGCTGGACAAAGTACATGCTTTGTTTTAATCTCACAAATATTTAAAATACGAAATACAAAGTGTCTTTAAGTATTGTATTTGAAATACAAAATACAGTAAATTAGCGATTTTTATTTGAAATACAAAATACTATTAAGAATAAAAAGTAATCCAGCCCAGCATGGGCTAAAAAGCAGAGTAAAAATAAGATTAAACAGTAAAACCAGTTTCCTTTCACGAACACTAGATTTTTACCTGATACTTGACAATTTGACGTATTAACAGTAATAGGTGCAGTGTTGCCAACTCAAAAGATCGACATATTTAGCGGTCGCCATTTTGCTTACGAAATCTATCGAGCGCTATTTCTTTCAGCCCATCAATAAGATCGCAAATGAAGGTTAAATGTATTTATGTTCAAATGTATTTTGATGCCATAAGTATTTGAAATACTAACTACAAAATACCTCGGCGTCAGGTATTTGAAATACGAACTACAAATTACATTTTAAGGAAGTAATTGAAATACAAATACCAAATACGTATTTGTATTTTAATTACAAGTAATTCAAATACTGTCCCTGCTTAGAATACCTTACCGACCCAAACTTTTGGTAAAGCCTTTTCAAACAATCATGTTTGTGTTTAAATGCACCGTCTACCCATTCTCACAAATTTCATCGATCCAAGAAGACCGAACGCTGAAAAAACATGTTTTATGACATTACAGATTCTTTTTACAAACCTTTCTTCCTATCGTGTGGGCAGTAAGGTCTTACGACTCTACACACCCTAGTGTCAGAGTTTTCCAACCGCCTCAAGGGCCTCTGACATGATTTATTTGACGACCGCCATTTGGCGGCCGGGACCACCGGCTTATACGTGCCTTCCGAAGCACGGAATCATCTTTTTATTGGACAATCAGGTGATTCAAGCCTGCAATGTCCTAGCCAAACAGGAAACAACTTTACAAAGTATGCTTCCCGTGGGAATCGAACCCACGACCACTGGATCACAAGGCAAACGCCTAAACTACTCGATCACGGAGGCAGTTACAAACCTAATATATAAAACTAGCTGACCCGCGCAACTTCGTCTGCGTCACAATTTTCATTACTGCTCCGCTCCTATTGGTCTTAGCGTGATGATATATAGCCTATAGCCTTCCTCGATAAGTGGGCTATCTAACACTGAAAGAATATTTCAAATCGGACCAGCAGTTCCTGAGATTAGCGCGTTCAAGCAAACAAACAAACAAACTCTTCAGCTTTATATATTAGTATAGATTCTTTTGTTACTATGTGAGTGACTGGCAGACAACCCGCAGTCCAAACTACTGGTTTTAGAAAACTGAAGTTTGGCATGTAAGTTCCTTGGGGAGTGTAGGGGAGCACCAAGAGAGGATCTCCCAAAATTCCCACGGGAACGGGAAAAAACGGGATATGCGCGTACGAAGTCGCGGACAAAAGCTAGTTAACTGTAAAATTCTGGACTTTAGTAATTGCGGATAGTGTTAAGATAAAACTATTATTATGATTGTATTGGCCGTACGGTGTCGGCCGGTGCCGTATGGTGCCGTAAAAGAATAATACCATCCCACCACTTCCCGTGATGGACTCGCCAGACAATGGGCAGCAGTATTCTCTGTAAAACTCAACACCATACACTGCGATCGCCAACCCGCCTGCCAAGCGTTGCGATTATGGCAAACCCCCCATCTTGGGGGAGGCTTGTGTCCAGCAGTGGACGTCTTTCGGCTGATATGATGATGATGATGATTATTGACCTTATTTCTGTGACATTCAACAACAATTAACTTATAATAATTATGCATGCAATTGATCTATACCCTGTACCTATAGCTAAACATATTGCGGACTTCAGATTAATGTCTGACTTTGACCATGTTTAAGGCAAATAAAGATTTATCTTAGAGTCTGCGATTATGTTTAACCAACTGATTAAAATATCACAGACTTAACTACGTCTAAAATATTCACGAAAGGGTACTTAATCATTACAAACGAGATTGCATGTAATATACCACATGGTACGTACATCAGAAAGATCTCACGAATTCAGCATTTATCTAATTTTAGTGAAACAGTGTCTGGCACTAGATTTATTTAGTTAAACAAACATTTGTATGAGAATAGATCAAATTCCAGACGTTTACATTACGACTGCAAACTCTGCAAAGATTTGCGTATAGTTTGTTGAGAAGATCAGAAGAAACATCACGCTTTAATTCTGAAAGAGGTATGCAGAGCGAGATACATTTAGGGCAAATTTCACCAATGAAACTGAACGCGATCAGCGTACAAACCACGTTTACGAGCTGTCACTGTCGTTATTTTCTGTGGAATATAGACACTGTCAGCTCTTGTACTGATCACAGTTCAGATGTTCTCATCGCGTTCAGTCTCATTAGTGAAATCCGCTCTTAAGGCGAATTTCACCAACGAAACTGATCGCGATCAGCATACAAACCACGTTTACGAGCTATTAGTGTCGTTATTTTCTGTGGAATAATGACACTGTCAGCTCTTGTACTGATCACAGTTCAGATGTTCTCATCGCGTTCAGTCTCATTAGTGAAATCCGCTCTTAGGGCGAATTTCACCAACGAAACTGATCGCGATCAGCATACAAACCACGTTTACGAGCTATTAGTGTTGTTATTTTCTGTGGAATATTGACACTGTCAGCTCTTGTACTGATCACAGTTCAGATGTTCTCATCGCGTTCAGTCTCATTGGTGAAATCTGCTCTTAGGGCGAATTTCACCAACGAAACTGATCGCGATCAGCATACAAACCACGTTTACGAGCTGTCAGTGTCGTCATTTTCTGTGGAATATTGACACTGTCAGCTCTTGTACAGGTCACAGTTCAGATGTACTCATCGCGTTCAGTCTCATTGGTGAAATCCGCTCTTAGGGCGAATTTCACCAACGAAACTGATCGCGATCAGCATACAAACCACGTTTACGAGCTATTAGTGTCGTTATTTTCTGTGGAATATTGACACTGTCAGCTCTTGTACTGATCACAGTTCAGATGTTCTCATCGCGTTCAGTCTCATTGGTGAAATCTGCTCTTAGGGCGAATTTCACCAACGAAACTGATCGCGATCAGCATACAAACCACGTTTACGAGCTGTCAGTGTCGTCATTTTCTGTGGAATATTGACACTTTCAGCTCTTGTACTGATCACAGTTCAGATGTTCTCATCGCGTTCAGTCTCATTGGTGAAATCCGCTCTTAGTGCGAATTTCACCAACGAAACTGAACGCGATCAGCATACAAACCACGTTTAAGAGCTATTAGTGTCGTTATTTTCTGTGGAATATTGACACTTTCAGCTCTTGCACTGATCACAGTTCAGATGTTCTCATCGCGTTCAGTCTCATTAGTAAAATCCGCTCTTAGGGCGAATTTCATCGACGAAACTGATCGCTATCAGCATACAAACCACGTTTACGAGCTGTCAGTGTCGTCATTTTCTGTGGAATATTGACACTGACAGCTCTTGAACGCGATGTACTGATCGCGTTCAGTCTCATTCTTCGGTCTCATTGGTAAAATCCGTTCTTAGGGCATTTATGAGAACTTATAGCCATCAATCGTGCGTGTACTGAGTATAATATCCCATTCAATCTACCTAGCCTTTTCCCAACTATATTGGGGTCGGCTTCCAGTCTAACCAGGTGCAGCCGAGTACCAGTATTTTTGGAGCGACTGCCTACGGGGTACTCCTTGGCATAGTTGGTGTCAGATTATCTGGCTTCTAACTACCAGTTATAACTTTCAACAACTTCAAATGACATCCGGGACCAACAGCTTAGCGGGCTTTTCAAGACACGGAGCTGTTAGTCCTGCCTTTGTAGGAATACCTGTTATAATTAACCACGAGCTATCAATGCGAAGACTGGACTGAGGTTCTTGATCGCCCCAACAGCTGACGAATTGGTAAACCACGGCCTGGACTCGAACATAGGACAATTTCTGTAAGATAATATTCGAGGGCAGCGCCTTTGGCAAATTTTTTTTTAAGGATGGGAAATCATCAAATGACACCTTCCGCTGTGGGCAGAGCAGAAGGGAGTGTCAGACTTTCACTGACTAAAACCCGTCCGTGTTCCTCTAAATGCCCTTTGCGTACCAGGGCCGCGGTGACTGTTTCGAACAAATTCCGCAACCCTGGCTAAACCAACATAGTTGATATAAATCTAATACTACGGTCGTTTCAAGCTCCACATTTAATAGGAGCAGTGGATACGACTCTTAAAACATTTTAATACAAAATTCCTGACATAAAGTCCCACCGTTTACGCTGGAATGCCAGTAAAAACATTGTATCATCTAATTAGTAGTGAGCTGGCTCGGTCGCAACTTTGTAAGACTCAATTGAGGAGACGGTGGAGTTACCACGTCAAATGAAAAGTAGGACCAGACAGGAAGGTCCTGGATAAGTTAACTTCAAAGTTGTCTTAGGACCAGTCCGCACTGCGATATTCCACAGCGCGATTTTTAGCTTAGCTTAGAGATTACATCTTGAACGCACTGCGAAAAAATTTCGTACGATTTTTTCAATTCGATGCAGTTCCCGACTGAGACGAACTTCTAAAATCATCATCTGACTGAGCGAAACGTGCGCAATTTATTTTGCAGTGCGGACATACCCATAAGTCTTTATACTTTACAAAACATTCTTGCGGAAATAATCCGCACCGCATAATTTAATTCCGCCAAGTCCGTTCCATCATCGGACCACAAGACGGCCGGCGATGCGCCACCGGTATATGGTGGACATCCCACCCACACGCACAAAACGTTTTGGGAACACATTCATAGTGCATACAGCTAAGGATTGGAATTCCCTGCGTGGAGTCTGTGTTTCCGGTTAGCTACAACCTGGGAGTCTTTAAGTCAGGAGTGAATAGGTAACTTATAGGCAAGCGTGCTCCATCTTCGACCAAATCATCGCTTACCATCAGGTGAGATAGTGGTCAAACGCGTGCCTAACAATAGTAAAAAAAAATGCATCAAATCACAGATTTTTTTCCGCGCAACTTTCTTTTCGCCAGTGCGGCTACTCGAATAGGATTCAATGTGTTAAACAGAATTGCGAGAAAAAAATCGCGCGGTGAAATATCGCAGTGCGGACAGGGCCTAAGTTAAACGTTTTGTAAAAAAAACACGGTGTGCATTTCCTTCGAATAATTATGGAGCAATTGATACAACGTGTAACAGAGTAAAGGCAATATACCTGAAAAGGGGTAAAAACAACGAAATATTAGAGAAAAGGTAGGTAGTGCCCTTGCACTTCCCTTGGCTTGGCTTGATGGGGCCACTACCATACCCCAGATTCTGTGACACGTATACGGTGTTACTTTTCTATGACCCAATCTTTTTGCAAAATTTTTAACGTCATAACGTCTTTCTTATAAATCGATGAACGCCGGCTGCACGCACGAAAAAGTGTCAGCGCGGAACAAGTGATAGAGAGGCACGATCGGCCTAAGCGTTTGGCTTGTTTGTTAAGAATTCAATTGTTTTCTTATGACGTAAACCATCTTTACAGACAACCATTTTTTTTTTCTAGGCGTTAGATATGAATCAAAGACTCGGAAGACTCAGAAGATTTATGCAAAAATAAACACGCAAAAAACTTTTGTGTATTTTTACTATCCTTTTTTCACAATGGAATCATGATAGAACTAGAACATGACCCGCGCAACTGCGCAACTTCATCTGCTCCGCTCCTATTGGTCTTAGCGTGATATTATATAGCCTATAGGGCTATCTAACACTGAAAGATTTTTTTAAATCGGACCAGTAGTTCCTGAGATTAGCGCGTTCAAGCAAACAAACAAACAAACTCTTCAGCTTTATATACTAAGTACAGATAGATTAAGATGTCATAGTAAGGGCCATGTATATCTCATTATTAACATCTATTTCAAACCATCAAAAAGTTAGCTTAAAAGTTCGTAAAACAAGTTCGTTGTGTAGATATATACTTAACTTCACATAAAATGCCGTATCTCTCTCTAACGATTTATGCAACGTCTAGACTTAATTTAGTGCTCAACAAAATTGAATCAATTTCCTTTGATGTTACGTGTTGCCAGTAATTAATATTGCACTATGAATCAGTACTTAATTAACGCGAGAAGAATCGATACTTTTATTTGCTTTTAAGTTGAATTAAGAGTTGTGTCCTTGCAACGGTTTAATTTGTGTAGAAGTGGCCTGACTTCAAAGTTTTAAGTTTGAACCTAGACTCACATTTTACTCAACTATTCACGACATAGTAAACTCTACGATAGACGCCAGATAAATGGACAATAACGGTCAATAAACCTTCTACATTTCTCATCACGACTTCAAAATAAAAAACAAAATCCATCCAAAGGTTGTCTTGAAAAGATCGCTTTTAGCAATAAGACCGCCCATTGTGTCACCCTATGTAATGTTTGTCATCTATCTTTTATATAACTTACTAGTTGACCCACGTAACTTCGTCTGCTCTGCTCCTATTGGTCTTAGCGTAATGATATTATAGTCTATAGCTTTCCTCGATAAATGGGCTATCTAACACTGAAAGATTTTTTCAAATCGGACCAGGAGTTCCTGAGATTAGCGCGTTCAAGCAAACAAACTCTTCAGCTTTGTATATTAGTATAGATATGGTGTACATAATAAAGAGTATTCTATTAAATTCTTGGCTTGGCTTGGCAAAATGTTAAATTAAAATAAAATGCAAATTGATTTCTTAAATTAAATTAAAACTATATTTGACATAAGTACATAAAAGTTGTTAACACAATTATTAAATAAACCTTTAGTAATTATTACCTAATTCATACAATTTATGTTTCTTGTTAAGCGATAAAACCAAGTTTTAATGTAAAACAGACACGGTAAACTATAAAATTAAATAATTTATATCGGCACTTTATGAGGTTCGAACATTACGTGGGGACCTAATTAAGAGTCACTAGATGTTTAACGATATTTAATCATTTCAAATACCAGAGATACTGTGGACGAACAAAGTATTTGAATGTTTTTTTTTTTAATCGCGAAAGCCCGTTTTTCTATGGATGCGAAATCATCAAATGACTCCTCCCGCACTGGGTGAAGCAGAAGGGATTGTCAGACTCATACTGACTAAAACCCATCCGTGTTCCTCCTAGTGCCCTTTGCGTTCCATGGCCGCGGTTAGGGTTGTAACGTCTTCAAACCGAAAAGCCGGACAGACCAGCCAGTAAGAAGGCCGGACACCCTTCATTTTTTAAGACTTAGTTTACACGACATTTTTTTTTATTGTAAAACAAGGTTTTTATATAATTTACCGTAAATACAAATGAACCAATAAAATTGAACGAATTATTCATTACTAGCTTCTGCCAGCGGCTTCGCCCGCGTGGTCCCTAGGGAACATACTCCCGGGATAAAAAGTAGCCTATGTCCTTTCTCAGGCTCTAGACTATCTGTGTACCAAATTTCATTTAAATCGGTTCTGTATTTTTGGCGTGAAAGCGCGACAGACAGAGAGTTACTTTCGCATTTATAATATTAGTAAGGATAACTTATATTCATTTTTATAACATAGCCAGCTATACAAGGTGAAGTAGGCGGAGCGGAAATCAACACATGACAAATATTTAAAGCAATGCTCAAATTAAAAAAAACACCGGTAGCACTCCGGGAGTGCCGGCAGAAGTGAAAACTTTAGTATTAACGTTGTGTTTAATTATAAGTACAAAAATACTATCATTTATGAGGTAGAATACAATGTTTATTTATTGCGCTATCGTACACAAATATGACAATTTACATGTTATTATTCATAATATTATATCGTTATTTATTTATATATTACATTAATTTTTATCTCTTAGAAAAATCAACTTTCATCCATAATTTCGTAATTCCGTAATTTCGTATCCTTGGATACGCGTGGCACGCTGTACATACACACAGACGGACATTCGCGCAAGCACCCTGTGCCGCCTAAGCGGAGCAGCACACTCAGGCACGGTAGAAAGAGTGGGAGATACTAGTTCCTCTCCCTTCCCCTCGATCTTACGCTTTTTCGATCAGCATCACGTGACCCTGACGCGAGTCCGTCTTACGCTTTTTCGATCAGGTCACGTGTCCTGACGCGAGTTTAAGATTTTATACCCATTACAGAAAAAGTGCTCAACGCCGCTAAAGAAGTTTTCACTTCAAAAAAATTACAAAAAGCCGGACAGGACGGACGCTGTCTAATTTGGCCGAACACACAACCAAAAAGCCTGACCGTATCCGGCTTTATCCGGACGCCTGGCAACGCTAGTCGCGGTGACTCTTCCGAACAATTTCCGCAACAATGCGGAAGGCCCGCCATGCAATTTCTAAGCACTGCATCTTCTGAAATCCGGAATCAACAGTGGCCAACACGGAAAACAAGAAAAGAAGAACACAGAAAAGCGCCGAATCGATCCGAACATAGATATAATAAACTAGTGGACGTCACGCGGTTTCACCCGCGTAGTTCCCGTTCCCGTGGGAGTACGGGGATAAAATATAGCCTATGTTACTCCCTGATAATGTAGCTATCCATTGCTGAAAGAATTTTTCAAATCGGTCCAGTAGTTTCGGAGCCTATTCATTTCAAACAAACAAACAAATCTTTCTTGTTTATAATATTAGTGTAGACAAGTAAATATAATAATACGATTGCGTTCGAAAGCGCACTAGTTCGCCGAGACGACCATTTGCCTATAACATGCTCAACTTGAGCATGTCGCGCGGGCACGAACGCACCCCCTTGCCACTTCTCCTGTTTTTTATATTTCTATGGATCCGAAGCATTCCGAAGAAACAATTCAACCTTCGTTCCAACATCTGCGGATTCAACTGCCTTAGATCCCATAAGGACTCATCACGCCTGTAATTCAGACCCTGCAAATAGGATCGGCGGCAGAAATAATATTTACCTAAGGGGTAATTTTCGTATTTTTAAGGAGCATTCGCATTCGACGAACTGGTGAGCGTCGCGGGTAGCCGATGGATGCGAGACGCACAGAACCGGTCGATGTGGCGACTCTTATGGCCTATGTCCAGCAGTGGACGTCTTTCGGCTGATATCATGATGGTTCGCATTGGCATCGCGGTCGACAACTGTTAAAAACATACTAAAGTAGATAAAATTTAGAACTTTAGAATTCGCCGTTCAAGCCATCTATCAACAAGTTATTATTTAAAGTGCCTAACGATAATTACGGCATTATTACACGCAATAAACTAAATAACATAATGTAGTTATTGCGTACCCATGTCGTATAAAACTCATCGGGGCTATTAAACGGGGGAATATTTAATTGTTTTTACTATGCGGTTGCATACAGAAGGTTTAGTAAGTTTGGTACAACGTAGACACCTCGAAATGAAAGAGGCATTAATTTCAGAATAACATATCCATTTTTTTTATGTGACGCATCTAGTGGCTCGGCGCGACTTGGCAGTAAAACTAACTCGTATGCCGTGACGGAAACGACGGTGTCATGTCGTGATGCCCCCACTACGCCGCCTGTTACGGACGGAGAACTGTCGAAATAATTTAGAAGATTTTTATTAATTACGAGTTCTTATACTAACATAGAGGTTTCACATCTGCCGAGCGTCCCGTGACGGCGAGAGCTTTAAGATTATTTACTTACTTTGTTATTGCGTGAAATTAAAAGCTTCTTTATTTTTTATTATTCTTTTGTAAAATGCACCGTTTTTCCTAAATTTATATTTTTTTAAACACAGTTTTTAACAGATTCTGAAGGAGAGTCTTAAATCATTGCTTCTAGTGATTAAATAATTTATCTATTCGACAAAGTAAACACTCATTGAATGTTATTAAATTGGTGAAATAAAAGGCACAGATTACAACTGCTATATGAAAATTGCTCCTCTGATAAATCAGTTGTAATTTCGTATTTCCTTTAGTAACGCAATACAATAAATTTAAAACCTATCAAGCATTGTATCTTCTGCTTAAATTGTATTGTGACCATCTACAAAATGTCGTGCAGAGCGTTCCAGCTGTGAATAATATAATAAGTTTGTTCTAAAACATAAAATTTCACTACGTATGGTTTTCGAAAAACGTCTATGTCAGGGCAGTCTGCTTTGTTGTATGCCGCTTAAGCTGCTGACTGTGGGAAAATTCTACATCTTTAAATGTCGTTTAAACCTCACTTCAGTCTTGTTTAAATCTTATGTCCCTTTTGTTTTAAGAACCCTGGCAGGCACGGGCTTTTGCGTGCCCCGTCTACTACGCTGACATCTCTTTGGCGTGTGTGGAACTCAACGCGCCGTCGATCCGGGCCAGGGGGGTTACTCTCTCAGCCCAAGTCCGTAGTTTCGGGCTTAGTTACAGGCGTTTTCTACTCCGTATCACATAACCACAAAGAATTAATGACAACACGATTTGCCAGTTACTGACAAATCGGGTTGTCATTTATTCTCAGTTCGGGTTCAAGACTAATCGTATGTCCGTAGGTGATACGGAGTAGAGTACACCCGAAACTATGAACTTCGGGCTTAGAGAGTAGCCCCCCTGGACGGCGAGCCACCCAACGCTCGCCGTCCGCAGGCCCGCGTCTACGCTGGCCGGGATTAGCCTAGTGACTCGTGACGCCCGGAGCGTCTTCTTCTGTTGCGGCGGCTGGGGCGTGAGGTTTGCAAATCCTATGTCCCTGGGTTAGATTCTGAGGATGCGAAGAAGACATCGGTAGACGGAGACGTGGATTTGACGTGAGATGTCAATATACCGTTCAAATTTCGCACCCGTAGTGCTCTACGGGTCAAATCAAATTCAAATCCGAGTTCATGTCAAATCCCGGATTTACCAGGCCGGTGTGGCCTATACAGGAACACGTAATTTCTTTACGGGATATAAATAATAATAACATCAAACTAAATGTAAGCGCCACTACTAATTATACAAAGCCAGCTAAAGCCTACAATAATTGGCGTAAATCTCCTGCGCGTCATAACAAACTAAACAAAAATAATTTAACCGTTTAATATCGTAGCGTTATCCGCATTTTTTGCAGCCCTGTAATGGGGTTACCGGCATGCTTTAATAAGCTACGCCACCTCCATGGCTTAAGCATAAGACAGGAAAGAGTCAGAAGGCCCATAAATTAATTCATTCATTTTAGGATGCCACTTAACTGTGTTATTACATATTTTTATAACGGTTAGTTTTAATTATTTTACTTTTAAGTGTCTTGTGCGAGTCCCAAATAAACATTTTTCTTTCTTTCTTTTATAAATATCTATAGTAATATATAAAGCTGAAGAGTTTGTTTGTTTGTTTGTTTGCTTGAACGCGCTAATCTCAGGAACTACTGGTCCGATTTGAAAAATTCTTTCAGTGTTGGATAGCCCATTTATCGAGGAAGGCTATAGGCTATATATCATCACGCTACGACCAATAGGAGCGGAGCAGTAATGAAAATTGTGACGCAGACGAAGTTGCGCGGGTCAGCTAGTCATAGTATTAGGCGTAAATAACAGAATCAACCGTGGCAACCACCAACAAAGCGCCAGACAGTGAGGGTGCCTGACCATTACAGCGGAGCGAGGCAGCGGAGCGGAGAAACGGAGAAATATTTTCCAATGGAATTGCACAAAATATCAGTGACTCACGTGGTGCGGAGATTTTATATAATTCCATTGATTAAAATTTCTCAATTTTTCCGCTCTGCTGCCTCGCTCCGCTGTACTGGACAGGCACCCTGAAACTCGACGAGTACCGGAGCAATAATACCTTGGTACCGTAACGATGCTAAGACATTATCGTCATCATTGACCACTTGCAGATTTCGCAGGCTCATGTTATGATGAAAAGTCTTTCTTTTCGGTTTCACTCAGTCCTTTCCAGCCATAATAATCTTTCACACGAACCATTCATCGTTTCCTGGGTTTCTTTAAGTCTTAGTTTTAGTTTAGTTTATTATTAAACAACAACAACAACAACAACAAAAAGTCATAGGAGAGATCCCCCTACAGTTTTGATCTTACAGCCAATGACATAATTATTATAGGCGGCGTCATCGTCATGCACCAACATCACATCATTAAAAAGCCAACTTCCAGACAAAGATATTTGGAAGTCGGTTTTTTTTTTGTAAAAGTTTTTTATTTTTCGCTTGTTAGTGGTACCCCACACCTAATAACACCACTGGAAAGTTGCAGGAGAGCAAAATACACAATTTCGTTTACTTGGATAACAAATACGCATAGATATAAGAAACAAGCAAATACGTCATCTAAGTAAAAAAAATCCAGCTATTTTGATTTAAAAGCCAAACTACTGAACCGATTTTGATGAAATTTCAATGCGACCACCAATCGGGAATCCTTTCACATAAAACAAGATTATTTCAAATCGGTTCACAAATTACGAAGTTATGAGCTAACAAACATAAAAAATACAATCGAATTGAGAACCTCCCTTTTTCAGAAGTCGGTTAAAAATCAGAGCAAACACTATCGGCAGCTAGCTACATAGATGAGGTAGTTACCTTCCTTTTTTGTTGCCATAACAGAGTGAGGGCTTCGCATCTATATCATTGCTTACAGCGACAACATTGTCCCAACTTGGACTTCTGCCCACACCCCTAACACACAATGGCTTACTGCCTGCAAGGCACGAAGGTCCGGGTCGTAATTGGCGTAATAATATTCCAGCTACGTGGAGATCTGGGCAATAAATTCACATAGAATCATCTTGAATACGAGTAGCACCAGCTAATGTCTGAGCAGTACTTTGTGCTATTTTGACTGCAATTTGAGTTACTTTTTAATAGAAGAGGATTGAAAGTTGATGTACTTGTTCTGATTAAGAAGAATATAAAGAAAAAATGCTTATTTTGGGCTCACACAGGACAAAAAGAAAATAAAGTTTTAAATAATAACAATTTAAAAAAGACCTGTGCAAGGCTGAAAAGGCTCATATCTCAACATGATATGATGATATTAATCTGACGGCAAGACACGGACAGATAGTCTTTGAGAGATCATAATTTCGCGCGTTAAATTATAAAGTAACGGTTTGGTAAGATATGATTAACTGAAGTTATTATGTACATCATATCCTTTTCAGTCCATCCAAAGGTTGTCCTTTTTTAAGGATGGGAAATCATCACATGACTCCTCCCGATCTGGGTGAAGCTGGGGGAGTGTCAGACTCTTACTGACTAAAACCCATCCGTGTTCCTCCTAGTGCCCTTTGCGTTCCAGAGCCACGGTGACTCTTTCGAACAAAGTCCGCAGCCCCAGCAGGCACTGGCACTAGCGGGCCTCGCGTTTAATGCTGACAGCTCTTTGAGGCGCGCGTGAAACACAGCGCGCCGTCGACCCGGGCTTGGTTCTGATCAGACGGCGAGCCACCCAATGCTCGCCGTCCGCAGACCCGCGCCTACGGTGGCCGAGAATCGCCTTGCGACTCCCGACGCCCGGGGATCCAAAGGTTGTCTGGTAGATACGGCTGTCAACGATAAAACAACCCTTTACCCATAGATTAAGTTTGTGCAAAAGAGTTGTGTAATTTTATTTTTGCTGTACAAACGCCAACACATCAAGCTACGACAATCTGTCATTTTTTTTTTAAGTTTTTAACTTAATCGCTAAAGAGATTAGGTTCAAGGTTGATTGGGAAAATTCGTCAGCTTCGGGTAGCTTCCTGTGCTGGCGTCTGTACAATAAAACATATTCTATCCATCGTCCCAAGTGCTCCACTGCTCTGAAAATCCAATCCCAACAATTTTCATTATTCGACGAGCATCTCGATAAGACAATTCCAGCGGTTTGCCTTTGTTACTTCCAGATAATGTTAACAATAGTTTTCATGATGAAAAACAAAGATATTTTCATTAAACAAGTTCTCCTCTTAATCTAGACATCTGATAAGACGGTTCTAAGAATCAACAAATTGAATTCCTAGACAGAAAATAATTTGATAAAGCTGCAAGCCGAGAGCACGAGCCAGGCGCCACGAATGCTAAGCATCCCTCACACTTAAGGATACGACCAAAAGAAAGCACACAATTGTTCGTCACATCCGCAATCAACCAGGTATGTGGGAAATCAGATTATATGTAGCTAACATATAATTTGAAATTAAAACCATATACTCAGGTCTACAGTCCCTTGAAGCTGCGAAAAAAATCAAACTTCTAAGTTAACGTGAACAAAAAGATACGGCCGTTTATGCCGCAAAAATCGTATATTTCGACACTCTCAAGGGAATCAATATTTAGGTGTTTTCCGTTGTCCTAGAACTACGATATTTGGCAAGTAATACCGTCTTATACTACAAGTATATGGAAGAATCATAAAAAAATATAGTCTATGTTTAAAGTAATATTTACCTACTTTATACGGAACCCTCGGTGGGCGAGTTCGACTCGCACTTGTCATTATTGACAAGCTCGCTCCTAACAAAATAATGTTTGTTTTTAAATCCCATTACGTGGACACAGCCCTAATCTCTGTGAGAGGTAGGAGGCCATAATCCACCACTCAAGTCAAGTGCGGACTGGTTTCCATGTCTTCGAATATTTTGCTCTATGACATGCCGGTTTCAATGGTCGAGGTATGCCTCACTCTTTCTGTACAGGGCCTAATATTTCGAAGAAAGGCCACCATTTATGCAAATACGTCAAATTGGGACCCAGTCAAAGGAGGCCAGGGCCTGGGATCAAACTATCAAAGGCCATTTATGCGGCCGTGACTCAGAAAAGCCTTTACTAAGTTTGGAAGTTATGTTCTTACTTGACATTCATATGTGTATATGTAATGGTCTTACGTTAGAAGTTTGTTTGGTACTTGCATTGGGTTCTAATGTTAAGTTATATGTTTCTACGTTTAGTTGATTTTAGAGACCATGTTTCCTATATGTACTGTACTAGTGGACGTCACGCGGTTTCACCCGCGTAGTTCCCGTTCCCGTGGGAGTACGGGGATAATATATAGCCTATATTACTCCCTGATAATGTAGCTATCCAACGCTAAAAGAATTTTTCAAATTGGTCCAGTAGTTTCGGAGCCTATTCAATTCAAACAAACAAATCTTTCTTCTTTATAATATTAGTGTAGATGTAGATACGGAACTAATTAAGTGTATTATGTTTGCTGAAACTGGATCTTCAGCTGGTGTTGGTCACTTTCAAGTTATGCAACTTAAGGAAGTGGGGTAGTCAAGAAGATACCTTTTTAATCGACGTATTTTTTTATATTTGTTAAACGATTTCTCCGCCACTTTTGGACCGATTTACAAAATTCTTTTTTAATTCCAATGCCTATACTCTTAAGGTCGTCTCACTGCCACCAAGTTAGAATCGAATGATTGGATCTTAGGAATAATGTTTATTCAGCAATACTTTCGCCAATAATGTCAACCGATTACCATGATTCTTTTATACGTTCAAAAGGCGTTTTACTTCACCTAACCAAAACCAACCCGGTGATCATCATGCGGAAGGACCCTCGTGACCCCCCTTTGTGCAACGCCTGTTAGGGCACATCCCTGGGGAAGCTGTACAAGACTCAAGAAAATACCTACACGCACTCTAAGTAACAAAACAAAAGAAGATCATTGTCCCATCATCCAATTCCATAACACTTTGCAAGTCCCCAAACGGACATTTTTCTACCACGATTCCCTAATCCTGGCCACAGCCTACACATGACAAATAGCCAGCCATTAATGTAAAGTACGACTTAACCTCAAAACATACATCACACGAGTACATATAACAAAACAACAATTTTAGAATTCTCTGTTCTGCTCCCGAAACTATAGATTAAAGTGACATTTTCCGGGTTATAAATAACTAATTTCATTTGCGCATAGGAGTTTTCGCTTTAGATTTATGGACACGAGATTATCATGTGTTTATTCGGTTGTTCCAGTTTTGTTTTTGGGTTTAATTAAGGGTAGTTATTGATTGCATTTTGGTTCCAAAACAGGGAGTTGCACTTTGGGTAATTTATTTCTGCACTATTATTTTCAAAACGATCAAGGAAAACATCGAAGGTATGACCTGCTCTTCTAAATCATATTAATTACTAGAAGACCCACGCAACTTCGTTTGCGTCACATTTTTAATTACTGCTCCGCTCCTATTGGTCTTAGCACGGCGATATACACCCACCCTATAAACAAAAATTTGTAACAATTTATTATTTTTTAAGAGTGTCCGTGGAGTTTCTTGCACGTTCTTCTCAATAGAGATCTACGCTTTGGAACGTGCAAATAGCTTCATCTTTTTGGACTGACCGACCTTGACAATTCAAAAGTGCCTGTAAACGGTTTATTTGAAATATACGATTTGATTTGATTTGATTTGATTTGATAGCCTTCCTCGATAAATGGGCTATCTAACACTGAAAGAATTTTTCCGTAGTTCCCGAGATTAGTGCGTTCAAACAAACAAACAAACTCTTCAGCTTTATATATAAGTGCATTTTTTTTACATTCGTCTACTTGTTTGTAACAACCAACTTACCGCACTAATATCATAAATAACTATTACAAAAAAATCTGTAGTGCCATATTTATAGTATTTCCGCGTATAAGCTAGTAGTAATAAATACTGCACAAACAACATCGTTACAATTATGTGAAAAGTAAAATTATACGCTAGGTATTCAATAAAACATCCCTCCAAGCTAGACAATTTAAACATCGAACACCTCACATTTAAATTCCAAGATGGCCGAACTAATTCTAAGGCCATGTTTCCTGTTTCTTGCTACAAATTGCTAGCACCAACCGTGTATTTCACTGATTGGCTGGAAGAGGCCGTGTATGAAATCACAGAGGTGCATACGAACTACTAACTAGATGCTCTAAGGAAACTGAAGACGGACGAAACGGATTCAGGGGTGACACACATTTTGGTCGAGTATAGCATTTCAACATGAGCTTTTGAAGTTGGATTTTGGTATGATTGGAGAGTTTTAACGTAAATTCAATCAATTTGGCTCGTCTTCCAGTCTTACCGGATACAACTGAGTACCAGTATTTCACAAGAACGACTGCCTATCTGAATTCTATAATCCAGTAACTGGGTTACACGGTAATCAATAGCAAGACTGGTGTCAGTTTTCTGGCTTCCGACTACTCGCGACGACTGTCGAAGATCGTTCTATTGACAGCCGGGACCAATGGCTTGACGTGCTTTCCTATGCACAGAGAAAACTCAGATGTTATAAATGTTCATCAAATCCACCGGCCGATCTCGACCTGTGTTCTTCGGGTCTTCGAAAATTGACCCGATCCGGCTGGTATTAGGTACTCAGCCACGAGCTCTTCGTATTTCAAATACTAAGTAATAACTGTCATTTTATCACTAAGGGTGAGTTTCCACCAAAGATGTGTAGCGAGAGATATGTATTTTAAGAATCAATAGAATCGCTTGCGCTTATCGAGGGTAAGTGAAGCGATTCTATTGGTTGTTAACAAACACATCCTTGCACATGTCTCGTGGAAACACATATGCTTGTACTTTTAAACTGGCATGCCAATGATATTCTTAGACCTTACTGCCTACATGATAAGAAGAAGAATGATATTCTTAATTAAATACGCATCATAAATGTAAAAGTTTTAAAGATCCTTAGAATAGATCGACCTTTTACTAGTTTTGAGACAAAACAATTAAGTCAAAAGGTCAATTTGTTGCCCCTAAGCCAACATGAATAATTTGGTTAAACAAAATTAAACTTCTAAGTGGGTATATGTCAGACATTTTTCGTAGAAGTTTGGTAAAGAATTTGTTGTGGGTAGATTTGAGTTACTTGTAAGCCCCTAAGGAGTGTAAAAAACATAGGCTTTGTTTCTTTATTTCTCGTTGCCGCAAATGTCTTCTGATCAAAAGCTTCTGTATTTTGAAGTTATTTTAATTCGCTTCTCAATGCAGTAGTTTTTGTTAACTGAGCATACCTTATGAGTCCTCGAACAAGTGTTCCAAAAATACATAGTTTCGAAGATAATGCTAACATTAGACTCTCGATGGTCATCAAAAAATACGAGTAGGTAAATCATTTGCATTCAAATCAATCTATACTGATATATAACGCTGAAGAGTTTGTTTGTTTGTTTGCTTGCTTGCTTGCTTGAACGCGCTAATCTCAAAAACTACTGGTCCGATTTGAAAAATTCTTTCAGTGTTAGGTAGCCTATTTATCGAGGAATGCTATAGGCTATATATCATCACGCTAAGATCAAAAGCAGCGGAGCAGTAATGAAAATTGTGACGCAGACGAAGTTTCGCGGGTTTAAGCTAAGCTAAGAAAATGCGACGTTGTCATATTTCACGTAAAGATGTTTTACTTATATAATCGTGACCGTAGAATTATTGTGTACGAAAAACAAAACAATTCATGTGCCAGGTGATTCTTTGACATGGTCAATTGATACCCTAGAATTATGGGGTATCAAAAGGAACACGTTGTATATTGAGTTAAAATTTTCTTAAAAACATTCAACCAATCTGTCTAGTGTCTAGCCTTCTTCCAACTATATCGGTATTCAGTCTAAGCGAATGTAGATGGGTACCAGTATTTTATATGAAGCGACTGCATATGTAATCTTTACAACCCAGTACTGTATTTAGGTATTTATTTATTTATCTCCTCATCAGAAGACCTAGCAGCAAAGAGGCGCTAGTGTAGCGAGAGGTCTTCGAAATGTCAAATTTCATTGTTGGTTGGCTTTTGACACGAGTTTATTTACTTATTTGTTTTGTTTTTTTTTTGTGAATATTTTCCTAAAACAGCCTGACTATGGCAGATTTAGTTATGGTTCCACCAACCACTGCATTGAATTATTTTTTTTGTCGGAAATATGTATATATCCTTCTTTGTGTTTCTATTATGATGAGTCCACGTGACACTGCAACACTATCTATGTTGTATGACATCGCTCGTTTACGGCATCATAAATTGTGTTCCTTCTAACTTTGTTCACATGTTACACTAATAACTACCTTAATGTTACGATAAAGGACCTCACTTGACAGTGGCGCCAACTGGTGGTCTTTCAACATCCTGTGTGCGGTGGACTGCTGGACATCGAATGAAGGGAGGTGGATCACGCACGCTCGCTGACGCAGCATCGGGCCATCGCTACTTCAGGATTCTACTTATAAATCCGCAGTCGTTCTTAACAATATTTTATGGGACGATTTCAAAATAAAATTACACATTGTAACAGTGTATAAGACAAGACTTAGGGTCAGATTTTCCGGCTTCTGACTATCCGTAACGACTGTCAAATATCTACAAATTATAGCCGAGTCCAACGATTTAACGTGTTTTCCGAGGCAAATGTATGGTCACTCATCCTCGAACCGACCCCAGCCAGAGTTGCTTAACCTTGAATATCGAACCGTTCGGCTGTTATTATTTACCCACGAGTTTCTTTAACAATGACGTTCCTTTAAAAATCAAAATCAAAAGTCATTTATTCAAATTAGACTGAGTACCAGCACTTTTTGAACGTCAACGTTTACAAATAGACAGTCCCCCAAAACGCCCGCCCGTCACCACTTCCTAGTGTTTTAGCTGTGGAGAAGAAGTGGCCAACAAACTCCCCAGCAACACATCTGTCTGTTGAGTTAGAAGAACTCGCATTTAAACAATAGTATGCAAAGCTTTATAACAAAGAAAATAATAGACTTTGGGTAACACGTACAACCTAAAAACTAAATCATTTGCCAATTGTAAGCTAGCACACTCCATTACGCCATCATAATCAGACAACTCAATGAATTAATAAATAAATAACTCAAGCATAAAAACAATGTAAACCAAACATAATAGGTATGCCTCCAGACATAAAGGGCGTGCCCGCCTACATGTGCAGGGGTAGAATCTAACAATATATATATCTGTGACTCGACGCCACAAGTGATAAACTAGGGCCACCAAATTAAACAAAAGCAGTTAATCATTGTAACATAAAAAAGAAACAAACCATGGCTAACAAGACGACCATTCACCACAAGCAGCACCCGTTCACGAGCATAACGCAAAGATCAGCCATTACCTCCCTCGCCATATTTGAGGAAAAGAGGTAACCCGACCTCCGACGCTACCGCAAGCAGTGAAATCTAAGGGAGCATGACGAAAATGTTACATAACTACCAAAGGTTTGCCAACCCCGTTCAAAAGCACCTTACGATCTATAAGTTAACCATATTTACGCGACGTGTTTATAGAAATAGTAAACAGCACGAATTCAATAGTAATTGCTACGAGAACTCTTTGATATCTGAGAAACAAAAGTATTGAATAACCAATAAATTGAAGAAGCCTGAAATGGCGGAACAAATTGGAACTACGGCGTTGGATTTCAAGATTCTGTAAAGGATAGCGTTTTTAGTTGTTTTTTATGTGAGAGGAAAATGCAGAAGCAAGTGGGATAATCTTACAACTAGATAGTTATTAAATTACTTCAAAAAAAGGAGGTAAGGTTAGGTGTAATATTATCAGAATTGCATGGTATTTGTAAATTTAGTCTATACCAGCTTCTAAACATGTGTGCCAAATTCCATTGGTAAGTTTGTGTCACCGGAAAATAGCAAACTCTGTAAGATTATAAAATAACTTGAGAGATAGTAAACTTTCGTTAAATTGTCAACTGAACATTGGGAATGCTTTTTTACACATCAAAATTTGATTGTTTATAATTTCTCGAATTCATTCCGAGAAGTTATGAACTGAAATAAAATGGCGATCAATCAGAGCACAAGTCTACAAGAAATAGGCTCTCATTGGTCTGTTCAAATGTGATGTCACATGTACGCCATAGAGTAACGAATTAAATGGGCCTCCCGTTGTCCGATGTTGGTTGGTGTCTTTAGGTGTAAAATGTGGGATCACGGGAGCTAAGTTCATTCGAGCCATTCGAGCCTAACCTATCCATGTCGGGGTGCCAAAAGTTAAGTCTTTCTGAGCTGGCGCGGTCGCTCTTTGTTCAGCGGTAAGATCAGACGTCTATTATACAAGATGATAATTAGATCAAAAGAACATTATACTGAATAAGAATATACTAAACGAACGACTAAATCTCAGTTTTTTGTCATGGTTTTTTTTTTATTTCGCGAAATTGAAATCGACTCCATTCAATTCGTAACTTCACGGCGTACATGTGATTGGTCGCCATTTCAGTTCACAATTTCACGGAATCACTTCGAGAATTTATAAACTATCCAATTTTGATGCGTAAAAACGTATTCCAAATGTTCAGTAGGCGATTTATCGAAAGTTTACAATCTCTCAAGTTATTTTATAATCTTAGGAAGTTTTCTATTTTCAGGTGATATTTGTATAGAATAAAATACTGTAAACTAAACTACTCTTTTAAACTACATAAGGCCGGTGTTTCCTATCTGGCTTCCCTGAGAATAAACACCGAAACAAACTCAAAGGTCAAAATCTCTTTACAAGTCCATTCAATGTACAAGTCAAACCATAGGAGAACCATGTAGGTTAATGTCTGAAGTGGTCTTTTGAGGAAATTACCACACAGATTTGATTGGACCTGTTCAGACAGTGCAAGCATTTGTCAGTTATCTTGTAGCTCAAACTTATAACTAGAGAACTTTAGGTTAACTGGTAATGAAAAACGGTAGTGAAAAAAAAGAGGACCTCGTGACTAAATAATAATAGCCGCACGGGTCGATCTTGAAGGTTTAAAGAACGCTTGCCAAGGCTGGTCTGTGGATGGGTGACCATCTTAACATACCGAGTTTCCTCCGTGCCTCGGAAAGCACGTTAAGCTGTTGGTTCCGGCTGTCATTTGTACATCTTAGGCAGTCGTTACAGATTGTCAGAAGTCAGTAAATCTGGCTCCAGTCTTGCCAAGATGTACCGTGTTACCCAGTTAATGGGTTGTGGCGGTCTGGTAGGCAGCCGCTCCACGTAAAACACTGGTATTCAGCTGCCGACCCCAATGTAGTTGGGAAAAGGTTAGGCAGATGATGGAGTAATGAAAAACGGTTAAATACTTATTGTTCGGTTTTAGGGAAAGGTCAGTGTACTTTATTGCACGTTTATCTGGTGGCTACCATAGTTTCCCTACATTTTGACAAGCTTTTGACATTGATTGTCCCTGAGATAATATTGCGACTTGAATATGAACGCTTTTTAAATACGAGCATGGTCATTCACGCATTCCGGTTGGAAGTTCTACGTTATCTGACCTTTCCAAAGAACATCACCAATAAGGTCTGTTCATGTCATTCCCCTCTCATATTATAATCACTGCTTATCCACCCACGATGCCAAAAACCGATCAAAGTAAAGTAATAATAACTTCAGTACTAAAATCAGGCTCAAAGGAAGCCATTTTGAAGTGACGACATGAAAATAAAAAAAGAAATACTGTTCATTAAGTCCCACCGACCGCGAAATTAGATTCTACAGTAATTAACGAAGAAAGGTCAAGGTTCTTTGAAAACTAAGTTTGTATCGATTTTGATACCAGTCCAAATTGTGAAGGAAAACATTGAGAAAAAATCAGCACTGATTGACCTGGCCGTTGACCTGGTGAGGGTCGCGGGTAGCCGATGGATGCGAGATGCACAGGACCGGTTGTTGTGGCGACGCTTGGGGGAGGCCTGTGTGCTTTTGCCCGCGACTTCCCGCAGCTCCCAAAGTTCCCGTAGGAATTTTGGGAAATCCTCTCTTAGTGCTCCCCTACACTACTCAAGGAACCTAATGCTAAATTTCAACTTTCTACGACCTGTAGTTTCGGCTGTATGTTGTCTGTCAGTCACTCAATCAGCCAGTAACGGAATAATTTTATATAATTGTGACGCGCAACTTCGTGTGCGTCACAATTTTCATTACTGCTCCGCTCTTATTGGTCGTAGCTTGATGATATATAGCCTTTGTCGATAAATGGGCTATCTAACACTGAAAGAATTTATCAAATCGGACCAGCAGTTCCTGAGATTTGCGCGATCAAGCAAGCAAACAAAAGCCTTTGTCGATAAATGGGCTATCTAACACTGAAAGAATTTATAAAGAATTTATCAAATCGGACCAGCAGTTCCTGAGATTTGCGCGTTCAAGCAAGCAAACAAACAAACTCTTCAGCTTTATATATTAGTATAGACTAGCCGACTCGGCAAACGTTGTTTTCCCAAACAAAAAAAAAACAGAAAAATACCCTACCACCTATTCTCATACCTTCCGCATTTACACACAAAATTTAATGAAAATCGGTCAAGCCGTTTGGGAGGAATTCGGTAACAAACACCATGACTAGTGATGGGGAAAAGGAACATTCTCACAATGAGAATATTCTCGGAACGAGAATGTTCGGGAATATTCTCGTGAGCGGAGAACATACGAGAATTTATGAGAACTTATGAGAACTTAAAACGAGTCGGTGATCCTTCCTGTTTTAACATGAAAGAAATAACTTTGGTCATTTTTATTTTCATTAATCGATGTAATTTAACATATATTTCTTTGTCTATAAATAGGACAGTGGTGACATAACTAGCAGCTATGATAACTTAATTACTTGTTTGATTCTGGACTTTGTAAAAGGATTTATGATTAAAACTCGATGATCTATTAAACAAAAACAGCCTGAAAATGACTTCAACATAAACCAAAGTAATTTAAATAAGAAAAATACTTTAGCAAATATTATAGAATCTAGAAGTACTTACCTCCTATAAAATGCTATGAATATGTGATTTTAGTAGAAACCAACCAAGATTGAACCAAGATTAAATCAACACAAATTAATATGACGTTCCTATTTTTATTTTATTTTGTCAATTTTTTTTATGTGTCTTGTGCGAGTCCCAAATAAACATTTTTCTTTCTTTCTTTCTTTCTAAGAAATATCTTCTGGCGTATATCATTCACATCTGGAGTGAGGCCATCGAGAAACACGGGAAGGCACTTATGGTCTACCTAGACATCTCGAAGGCCTTCAACAGGGTCTAGCACGATAGCATTATTGGCAAGCTTCCTTCCTTTAGTCTGCCTGCCGGATTGTGTGATTGGATTTAAGATTTCCTGAGGGTTCGGTCTATCCGAATGGTCATAGATGGCTGCTCGTCTGGAATGCTGGATATTAGTGCCGGGGTTCCTCAGGGGTCGGTGCTCTCGGCAACATCGTTCCTGCTGCTTATTAATGAACTGCTAAAACCCGGTACCTTTGGGTTTGCAGACAAAAGCACTGTTGCTGAGAGATACGTGTCCAATGCACGAGCTGGTGGGTCGCAGGTCCAGTCTCTCCGGGAGGCTATGGTTGAGCACTTGAACTTGTCCTAACAGGTTGTCTCTGAATGAGGCAAGTTCAATGCTGCTAAGACCCAGGCGAATCTTTTTACCGCTAAAAGGAGCCATTTCCATCCAGCTCCATTTTTCAGAGGTGTAACCGTGGCGATAACCGACCGACTTGAGCTTCTTGGTGTTACGTTAACATCTACCCTCAACTTTGGCCCTTTCATAGAGGCAAAGGCTCAAGTGGCTGCCAAAAACACGGGGATCCTAGCAAAGCTAAGACGGTACTTTACGCCGGTACAGCTGCTCAAACTTTGTCAAGTGTAAATTCGATCGTGTATGGAGTACTGCTCTCATCTTTGGGATGGATCTGCCAGATACCAGCTTGATGCCTTGACTCAATCGAGAAACGAGCCAAGAGGGTCATCGGCAATTATAGGCTCGTCGAGTTAAAGCATCGACGCCGAGTTACTGTCGGTTTTCTATCGGTTGCAATTTGGGGAATCTGCGACGGAATTGCATAATTTAATTCCACCAAGCCCGTTCCATCATCGGACCACAAGACGTACGGCGCGGTGCGCCACCGGTACATGGTGGACATCCCACCTACATGCACAAAACGTTTTAGGAACACATTCATTGTGCGTATAGCTAAAGAGTGGAATTCCCTGCCGAAGTCTGTGTTTCCTGATAGCTACAACCTGGGAGTCTTCAAGTCAAGAGTGAATAGGTTACTTCGAGCAAGCATGCTCCATCTTCGACTGCATCATCGCTTACCGTCAAGTAAGATACTGGTCAAACGCTTGCCTAACTAGTAAATAAAATCTGGCCAAGTGCGAGTCGGACTTGCGTGCAAAGGGTTGCGAACCAATTTCATTTAAGTAACCAGGTTATTTTAACACTATAGATTTCTTATAGGTTTTCCTGTACTATTTAGGTAAAGAACTATTATTTGCATTTTTTTTTTCAAAATTTCGTGTTCTGTAGTTTCGGAGATAAGGGGTAAACGTTCATTTTTAGCCTAATTTCTTGAATAACTTCAAAACTATTCATTTTAAAATTATGAAAAAAATATAATTAAAATTTTCACAGTCCTTTCAATTGATATGTCGCACGATAAGGTTCGAAATTTTTGAAATTTTCTACTTTGACCCCCAAAATGACCCCCATTCTCAACATTTATTTATTTACGTAACGCGTCCGTGTTTGGGTCACAAAAGTCCATAATTATGTGTGCCAAATTTCAACAGAGACGGTCCAGTAGATCCAGAGAAAACTGGCTGACACAGACAGACAGACAGATAAACAGACAGACACCCGAGTGAACCAATAAGGTTTCCGTTTTTTTTCGGAACCCTGAAAAAGCTAAAAAAGATGGAATACAGTACCAGTTGATAACCAATTGGTACTGTATTTTAGATTCGAAATTCCCCATAATTTAGTTTCCTTCACCAAATGTTTCAAAATACATATAAAATACAAGTAACACACTATAGATTTCATCTATCATACAAATTTCAAGACAGGATTAGATTAAAGTTAGGTTTTGTTACTCCGTTTTTAAGTTCTCGTAAATTCTCTGCTCGGAGAACATTCTCGAGAACATATCCGCAAAGTTCTCGCTAAGAGAATGTTCTCGAGAATTTCCCATCACTAACCATGACACGAGATTTTTATATATTAGAAGATTAGAAGATGATACTAACCTAGATATTTTTTGAAATCGTTGGTAATAAAGTTTTTGTGGTAGAGAAAGCGGTTTTGTACGTAGATAATGATGGGCGGGATACTGACCTGTGAAAGAAAGAAAGAAGAAATTAATCATTTGCTTTATTAAGTGTATTTATTTATTGTAAGTTTGATTTGAAGATTTTTATAGAAGAAGATAAAAGATAAGGCAGATTATAAAGTGAGAAAGACGATATGCCACTCGAAGCGCGAGTCTGTTGGTCCGTAATATGTCCACTGGTACGGTCAAGGTCGGCGACACAATCGATCAAAAACGAATTTTAAGAAAAAAAAAAACAACTCGCATTTTACTCTATTTACCAAGCCGGCCAAGTGCAAGTCGAACTCCGAAAAAAAAAAAAATACGTTTCTTGTAGGAGAGCCTCCGAAAGGGGGCTGATATGGTAGATAATTTGTATTGTTTGTTTTTAAAGCGGCAATAACACTGAAAATTTCAACCGTTCTTGAGATACAAAGTCAAAGTCAAAGTCAAATGATTTATTTCAACTGGACCAATAAAGGCACTTTTGAACGTCAAAAGAAAATAAAATACTCTAGACTCTAGTCGTCCGTTCGCAAAAGGTAGATTCTTATGGAGAAGAACGGACAAGAAACTCCATAGTTACTCTTTTCAAAAATAAGCTTTACAATATTTGCATACATTAATCAATTGATTATATGTAAGGACGATGCTCCCAAAATAGCACTTATATACTACTAATAATTACAATAAAGAAATGCCAGCAGAGGTAAAATTAATAAGTTTGCTAGTAAGGGGACATAGTACTCACATACGTACAAATTTTGCAACTATTGATTTAAATGATCAGTGTGTGAGTTAAATTAAATATAAAAATCAGTAAATAAACCTGTATACATAATAAATATTAATATAATAAACACAAACATATCAGCCAGTTTCACTATGTCAACTACACCCTAGATTGTCCTATGGAGCAGGACTAGCATGTTTCCAAGCATTCTTATCTACAGCGCGCTGACAGACAAATGGATGGACGGACAGCGGAGGCTTAGTAATAGGGTTCCGTTGGTGACCCTTCAGGTATGTGGAGCAGAAAATTTTCCCAAACCCCTTGAACAAAATCCATAGACACAATTTTATAAAAAAAAATACTTCAAACGTAAAACCAGCTTAATACAGCTTATAATCCAGCCATTGTAAATGTCAAGCGAGCCAAAAATATTGCCAAGGGGTTCAAGCTATGGCTGCCATAACTTATGACATGCCCATTAGGGGGTGCCGTCTTACGCACTTTTATAAATGAAAGTCATTCTTTGGTGTTATTGTTTATGTTCAAGCGGTTTTTGGGCTTTTGGGGTTGGCAGAAAATGGTGGCAGCATGAAGAAATTTGGGGCAAGTTTCTTGCGTTACTTCTTTGCGGGTAAAACACTAGTTAGTTGTGGTAGAAGTGGGTAACGAACTGCACTTTTGAAGTTTGGCGTTTATCAAATTTCAGTAAGTGACTTGATTTAGATTTTGTTTTAGTATATTTATTTATAAAACAAATAAGTCATGCCATCCTTCACAATTTTTGTTATTTAGGGCGAAAACTGGTTCGCTCTGAACGACTAGGTACCGAATGACAGCCTAACGAAACAAGATTTAAGTAGTTTGAAATTGAGTCCAAAATAACTATGAATTTTAGAGGTCATGGCCTATTTTTAACGCGCCGACGACGCACGTTTTACGAAAGCGCGCTCACGGTGCTGTAGATGGCCAAAAAGCATTCAGATGCAGAAACTACGCGTCTGAATTTCGTCTAAAACGCGTCAGCGCGCGTCATCAGCACGTCGTCGGCGCGTTCAATAACGCTGTGTACAAAGGCCCTTATAGGTATTTCATGTGACAATGATATACTTCAAATCGTGACACTATTTGAAGACGAACCAAATTAAACAAAACTCCTTTATCTGAATACAATTACATCTAATCCAAACATATTAGATACAATACGAAAGTACCTCCCTGAAGTTCTCGAAAACACTTCAATTCGATCCAAATTACTGCTATTAAGCACCTCAAGTTAATTGCTAAGAGTTTTTAAGTAAAGCGATGCTCACTTGGAACGGAAATGGTAAACTGTAGGCGGAAGTTTTCATGTCTATAAGTATTAAGTAGATTTGTTTAAGGTTTAAGCTTTATGTGTAAAAATTAGAGGGTTATTAAAATTACAGGGCCTGGGATCAAACCATCAAAGGCCATTTATGCGGCCATGACTCAGAAAAGCCTTTACGAAGTTTGGAAGTTATGTTCTTACTTGACATTCATATGTGTATATGTAATGATCTTACGTTAGAAGTTTGTTTGGTACTTGCATTGGGTTCTAATGTTAAGTTATATGTTTCTACGTTTAGTTGATTTTAGAGACCATGTTTCCTATATAGTGTACTAGTGGACGTCACGCGGTTTCACCCGCGTAGTTCCCGTTCCCGCGGGAGTACGGGGATAATATATAGCCTATGTTACTCCGTGATAATGTAGCTATCCAATGCTAAAAGATTTTTTCAAATCGGTCCAGTAGTTTCGGAGCCTATTCAATTCAAACAAACAAACAAATCTTTCCTCTTTATAATATTAGTGTAGACTAGCACTTCGCCCGCGACTTTGGCTGCGCCGATTTAGACGACGAACGATTTTCCCAATTTCCACTCCCAAGAGGTTGAATTTCTAAAGTCCTTCTTTGTCTCACCTAAATCATAAAGGGAAGCCTTGTGCAAAAATTCATGTTCCTAGTTCTAGTAGTATCGACTGTGAAAAGTCAGTTTCCCTTTTATATTTGTGTCATGTATTAATTACTTTGCATACTTTTATATTGATTCAAGTTCTTGAAACGTAACAGACAGATGTTTTGCTGGGGAGTTTGTTGGACACTTCTTCCCCACAGCTAAAACATTGGAAGCGGTGCCGGGCGGGCGTTTTGGGGGACTGTCTTTTGTAAAACTTGACGTTCAAAAAGTGCTGGCTCTCAGCCTAATTTGAATAAACGACCTTTGATTTTGATATACAACTAACTTTTGCCCGCGACTTCGTAAGGGCATGCCCCGTTTTTTCCCGCAGGAATTTGAGGAAATCCTCTTAGTGCTACTCTTCACTCCTCAAGGAACCTACATGCCAAAGTTTAACTTTCTACAACCAGTAGTTTCGGCTGTGCGTTGTCTGTCAGTCACTCACTCACTCAACCAGTCGGTAACGGAAGAATTTTATATATTAAAATGTGTAACAGAATAAACGCAACACCTCTTAAGGGGTCATTGGTAGCATCATTATGAACAACTGTTACTAAGGGACCAACACTGAAATCACGAAAAAGTCTACTGCCCCATACATTTGTGTTCATAGCTCGACAAAACCAACCGTACTGACCAGCTGATTTTTAGGGTTCCGTACCCAAAGGGTAACCAACGGAACCCTTTTACAAAGCCTCCGCTGTCCGTCCGTCCGTCTGTCTGTCAGCGGGCTGTATCTCAAGAACCGTAATAGGTAGACAGTTGAAATTTTCACAGATTGTGTATAACAAGAAATAATAAAAATTAAGGTTTATTGTACGGAACCCTTCGTGTGAGAGTCCGACTCGCACTTGGCCAGTTTTTTTGCTTAAAAGGTATTGCGTTTGTTTTTTTTTCCACATTGCATAAATATTTATTGCTGGAGTGGAAGTTAATTTTTCAAGAGTCAATCTGACCAACCTTATGTTAGTGTCAACTTCGAGTCTAACAGGATACGGCTGCGTACCAGTATTTTACACAGAGCGACTACTTCTTTGATCTCCACAACCCAATAATGGTGTAAAATTTTGGCTGCTGACCACCCGTAACGACTGCTAAAGATGTTGAAATAACAGCCGGGACCAATGGCTTAAAGTGCTTTCAGGGCAAACTGATCTCGACAACCCAAGACTGGTGTCAAATTTTCTGGCTAATGACTACCCGTAAATAGCAGCGTGGTGATCTCGTCAATGTACGGTGGGCAAACGAAACTTGCAAGCACCCGTTCGATGAGCATTGACTGACGAACCAATAACGTGAAGCGTCAGAGCTGTCGTCGTCAAACCGACCAACGAGAGTGAGCTCAGTGCTGTACAGATGTTCAAATGACGGCCGGCGGGACCAAAGGCCGTTCTTCCGAGGTATGGAGAAGTGTACCTACCTCCTTCAAACCTCTACTAGACTGTAGTGATCGCTCTACTAGACTGGAGGAGGTTCAAGTGCTGAGTGTGATTTCCTGGAGTCGACCGTCGGGCAGTGCCATTCGATTTTCTGTTAGGGAATACTCTTTTCATTTTCAACAGGACTTATGTTTGATACAGAAAGCGGAATGTGTAGTCGCACAACTGCCAACTTATTCTTGGAGTATTATAGATTCCTATGTTAATTTGCACTCTCATACAGCTAAAGTGGCGAAAATGTGTTTGTAGAAGTTGCTCAATCGATCACAACTGATTTAATCTACAACCTGTAACAGAATAAACTCAATACCTCTTAAGGGATCATTGTACTCATCATTATGAACAACTTTCACTATGGAACCACCACTGAAAGCACGAAAAAGAAGTCGACTAACTTGACAAAATGTACTGAACAGCTGATTTTTTTTCGCGATTTCTGGATTGGTCCCATTGTTTAGTATAGAATGAAAAGTATTGAATAAGCTAGTCGAAGACCATTAAACTTCTTCCAAAACTTTTAGGCACTAAAACTGTGTGTACACTTTCGACTCTTTACGATACAATAATGAAACCTACGACGAAGATTTACAAGTCTGAGATAGCGTAAAATTAAAACCAGTGCAACTCACATACCTACAAACATTAAATACTTAACGACTTCAATAAAAACAACAGCACGCGCCCTGCTTACCTTAGAGTCATATACAAGTCGTAATGAACTCACATTAAAATACATGAGAGTACTTATAAAGTTATTCGCACAAACTGGGAGTGATTACAAAAATGTTTTGTATCTCTGTTCCCAAAAGTATTGTTAATTATACATTGATATATAAAAAATCCAAGATACACACGCAGCATCTCAAAAACGTCCGCAAAAAACAAGCGCAATATGTACAATTGTGCGCTAGTTTCAAACAGTCTCGCATTGCTCGCCATACTACACTGCTTTGTAAAAACAACTTTAAGCGATCCGTGGAACGTTGAATTTGCAACAAAAATTGCGTATCACTCGCCATACTGCACTGCTTTGTAAAAACAACTTTAAGCGATCCGTGTAAGGTTGAATATGCAAAAAAAATTGTTTATAGTATAACTACACACAACTCACACATGACACTTGATACATGTCAGTTTTTGACGACAGTTTCGAGTATAGCATTTGTTCGAGACTGTGCATCTTTTTCAATTATATTATTTCTTTACATTCATAGATTTTTCTTTCTGAGCTTATGTTCAAGAGAGATTGATTTTGTGTTCATGAGATTTTGAAGAGATGTATTACAAAACGAAAATGAATGAAATATAAATGCGATGTCAGTTTGTTTGAAAGAAACAAGAAGACAGCAGACGTATTTATTGTCACAGAAATAACATGCATTGCATACAGAGTACCAAGTAACTTTCGTATTAGCATCTCAGTCAATGTGTCAAAAAAAACCGGTCAAGAGCGAGTTGGACTCGCGTGCAAAGGTATCCGAACGAATTTTTTTTTAACATGTTATTTTAACATTATAGACTTCTTATAGGTTTTCCTGTAATTTATAGGTAAAGATCTATTATCTCCTTTTTTTAAGAAAATTTTAGGCTAGGCAGTAGTTTCGAAGACAAGCGGAGGGAATGGTCATTTTTGTCTAATTTTTTGAACAACTTCAAAACAATTCATTTCAAAATTATGAAAAACCCTTACATATTTAAGACCCTTACAGTAAGTCCATTCATTTGATATGTCACATTATATTTTTCAAAAAACTTTTATTTGAAATTTTCTAGTTGGACCCCCAAAAGTGACCGTAATACTAAAAAAATAATGATTTACGTAACGCGTCCGTGTTTGGATCATAGAAGTCCATGTGTGTACCAAATTTCAACAGAATCGGTCCAGTGGTTCCGGAGAAAATTGGCTGTGACCGACGGACAGACAGACAGACACCCGAGTAGTCCTATAAGGGTTCCGTTTTTTTCGGAATTCTAATAAAACAACTAAAAATGTAATTTAACCAAAAATAAATATGAAGATAATAATAATATGCATAAAATGTTCAATGATAGGTACAAGTTGGACAGGAAATAATAAAAAAATATTTTTCCAGGAAAAATAATCTAAAGCGCTCTTCCTCTCTTCTAATTATTTAAAGTTTTCTTGAGTCCGATAGGGTCCATAATTGTTTCTATTTATTCATTTTACCACCTGTATGTGTACATTATGGATTACAAAAAACGATTTGAGATTTGATTGAAGTAGTTCTTAAATTATGTCTTTAAAAACAAATATTGTATGTCTCTTTAGGGTTCCGTAACCAAAGGGACCCACAACTACGGGAACCTATTACTAACCCTCCGCTGTCCGTCCGTTCATCCGTACGTCCGACTGTCTGTCATCGGGCTGTATCTCAAGTACCGTAATAGGTAGACAGTTGGAATTTTCAGAGTGTGTGTATAGTTCTACGGCCGCTTAAACAACAAATAACAAAAAAATAATTAAGTAAAAAAATTAAAGGAAGGCCCATACAAAAAAAGTGTTTTATGGTACGGAACCCTTCGTATTAAAGTCCGATTTGCATTTGTTTGTAGGTTGTCACATATTATACATTATACCCATTGATATATAAAAAAACCCAAGATACACACTCAGCATCTCAAAAACGTCCGCAAAAAACAAGCGCAATATGTATAATTGTGCGCAAGTTTCAAACAGTCTCGCATCGCTCGCCATACTGCACTGCTTTGTAAAAACAACTTTAAGCGATCCGTGTAAGTTCGAATTTGCAAAAAAAAATGCTCATCACTCGCCATACTGAACTGCTTCGTAAAAACAACTTTAAGCGATCCGTATAAGGCTGAATCTGCAAAAAAAATTGTTTATAGTATAACTACACACAACTCACACATGACACTTGATACATGTCAGTTTTTGACGACAGTTTCAAGTGTTGTATTTGTTCGAGACTGTGCATATTGGGTTTTTATATATCAATGATTATTCCATTCTTCTTTTTTATGTTTTGTTAAAAGGAGTTAGTTGGGAGTGTTCCGGTCTTTCATGGCTGCTACTCTGCCCTTTTAATTAAAAACGCAGTATCTTCAATGACAATTTAACTTAAAATCGTTAAAAGGAAATGCTGGCGGAGAGACTTTGTATGTAAAAAGTCATAATTCGAGGTTTGGCTCTCGACTGTTTTCTCCTCCAATATTGGACCGATTTAAGAGATATTTTACAAACTGAATAAGAAGAATATATACTGTGTCCCTATGTTTTCTTTTTTTATTAATAGTTGCCAAATTTGTACACTAGGGCACTGTTGACAGCGATTTATCGGACAATTTTGAGCATTTTGTGAGGGATCTAGTGCTTATACGGATAATAAATTATCAAAAAGGAAAATATATCAGTTTGTGAAATATCTTTTAAATCGGTTCAATATTGGAGGAGAAAACAGTCGAGAGCCAAACCTCAAATTATGACTATTTCCATGCAACAGCATTTCCTCTTAACGCCACACGATATTTCATACAAACTTGCAAGTTCTTACTGTTGAAAGAACCAACTTTAATTAGACTAACGCATATAAAAATGCCTAGGTCTAAACAGTTAGTTGAGATATCAAATTGTGTATAGAAAGTGAAATACCAATCTCTATCTTTCTCTGTATTTATTTCTAAACTCTTATTCGAAAGTTCTCTACAGCTCTTAACCTCACTATTTTTACGTAGATCATCATTTCAGCCAAAAGACGTCCACTATTGGACATAGGCCTCCCCCAAGACGGGGGGGTTTGCTATAATCGCCACGCTTGGCAGGCGGATTGGCGATCGCAGTGTATGGTGTTGAGCTTTGCAGAGAACGCTGCTGCCCATTCTCTGGCGAGTCCCTTAGTCGCCTCTTACGAGACCCACGGGAAGTGATAGGATGGTATTATTCTTTTACGGCACCGGCCGACACCATACGGAGCGGATTTACGTAGGTACTGCAAGTTATTTTATAGTGACAAATCCAAAGCAGAAACCACATGGTTATGACCATCTAAATTTTAATTCAACCACTACACAACAACCACCACGAAAATTATAAATAAAACTACACACAATAAACAAATAACGAAGCAAAACCATAACTACCATAAATAAGACCACGTTTTTTGTGGTACACCTAATGAGAGCCCATAAAACCCCATAAAAAGGATGCGTCGGTTTACAACTCATACCGGAGCGGTGGTTCAATTATGACATCCCATAAAATTGTTATGGTGGCCATACATTGTAGATACGTGGTGTTAGATGTAATTATGGATTACTGATAAAGGAGAGGAATTTGGAGTAATTTTTTTAGACTACTTAATTTTTGTCGTGGGTGGCGTTAAAGATTTGAGGGATTATCAGAATGATTAACAGCAACCAGGTTTAGAAAATACTGACGTGTTGTCATATGATGTAAGTCGCAATCAGAAGTCGTTAAAATTTATCTGACTTTTTGAACGTCAAAGTTTTACATGAAGACAGACCACTAAAATGCCCCCCGTCACCACTTCGAAGTGACCACGAGCGCTCAGTGCTGTCATGACTTGCAAGCATTACCAAGCATGATGATTAAAATGAAGATAAAAATGTTTTCTCAATGGACAGATCTACATGATGATCAGGATGTAAAATATAGCAAGTAAATAGTCCTAGAATGTACATACAAACTGAAACTATGACTAAAGTTAGCATTATCCAAACTCTATACTTGTTAAGACTGCTATTATGAGGAAAGAGGGGCAAGTCTAAAACAGTGACACTTCATATCTAACCCAGGAAAGAAACCCCCATATTTCCTATCCATTCGTATAAAATCTACAACTGGAACAACTTTTACAACCACAGAATAGTGACGTGACATCCCGGGATATACCGTTCCCGTTTGGGGACAAAAAGTCTCGCTTCCGCAAAACCACCATGTACAACCACGCCCCATCGATTTAACCCTAAAAACTCTTCCTATTAACAGAAAGCCTTTGTAGATTGTGTCGGATATAAATCAGGAAATCGCATGCATATGTAGAATGAGCCCTGTTTCCTACCGCCATTCATTGGGGGCGCATATATTAGCATGCGATTTGTTAGTGAGGGTGGAATTTAAAATCTTTTGACCGTTGGAAGGTGGGTGAAGAATAGAGTGTGGAACATAGGTGTCTCGTTTTAGTTATGAGTCGGGAATTGCTAATAACCTTGCTAACTTGCGCTTGCATTTTAATCTTCAAACAGTAGTTTTAGTTTGTGTGTTAATGTCAACTTTGGTCGATTTATTTTTCTTATATAATCTAACTCCATGATCCCACTGCAAAGATCTAACACACCAATTCAATAGTACTTTTTAAGACTTGAATATAATACTAACACGACTCTCATACCCTCAGTAAGGATAGAAACAGACGCGCTAAATCAAAAACCGATCTAAAAACATACCAACTAATTGCTCATTCACTCGGAAATGCTCTTAAAAGTCCTTTCACAAAAGCTTGTTCCTTTCTTACACGCTTGCCTCTCTCAAAGCGTTCGAATTCCACTTTCAGAGAAATTCTATCTAATTCACTTGCTACAGAACTTTAATTAAAAATTAAACCCATTAATTTAATGAAAGGGACAGTTCGCTGGTCTTCAAAAATGTCCAAAATGTACCTTCTAAATTATAAAAAGACGGCTTGACAATTCTTTGAATTAGTCCCCCGTTGAATTCAATTAATTCACTTCAGGACGATTAATTTGAATACAATGTCCCCATTTGGGGATCTTCACGTCAGCACTTTTTTCCGCCATTCTTGGACATTTAACAAGTGAAAGAAGTAATTAAAACTTAAGTGCTTGACGTCAAATAAATTGAAAAAGTTTCATCAATATCATGTAATTTTATCCCGTGTGATAGAGATGGGACGACGCGGGACTGCGGGATTGGGTCGCGGCAAAAGTTTCGGTTCTCTCGCTTTGTTTTTCCGGGAACAAGTAAACATGGGGTAATTACTTTATTAAAATTAAATTGAATTTTTCAAAAAGGTTTTTTTAAAAACGCGATAATTAAATAAAAACATGTATGTGGGCTGACTCACGGGTCACGTACTTCGTTACTTTATATTTTTTCACGATTCCTATTTTACATAGTAATTTCGGTACGAACAAAAAACTTGGTCAAACAATGCGTACCTAATTAGGATATTTCTTACCTTTTATTATTTTAGTATAATATCAGGCTGATCCAAAAACAATGATAAAATAATCGGCTCATATTTTCTATACTAATGAAAAAGCTGAAGAGTTTTTTTGGATGTTTGAAAGAGCTAATCTCTGGAACTATTAGTCGGATTTAAAAAATCTGTTTGTATTTGATAACCCAATTCTTGAGGAGTGCTATTTCACATCACGCTAGGAACCATAGGCGCCGAGCAAAAAGAAAATACAACCGATTATCACTATTTTTGTAATACAAGTTGAAGACTGGCTGATATCTTCAATACCTACGACATTCTTTTTTGGGCATAGATTTTTTAGGTAATAGGCACGGAATAAGTTTCAAGCATTTTTGAGCCTGAGTAATGGGTTTGTTTTTTAGGGTTCCGAACAAGAAACGGAACTTTATAGGATCACTTGGGTGTCTGTCTGTCTGTCACAGCCAGTTTTCTTCGGATCCACTGGACCGATTCTGTTGAAATTTGGTGCAAATATGGACTTCTGTGACCCAAACACGGAAACGTTACGTAAATTAGTATTTTTTTAGTATGGGGGCCACTTTTGGGGGTCAAACTAAAAAAATAAAAAAAAAGTTTTTGAACAATATTGTGTGTAACATCAAATGAAAGGAATTACTGTGAGCGTTATAATAATACTTTTTTCATAATTTTAAAATAAATGGTTTTGAAGTTATTCAAGAAATTAGACGAAAAATGACCATTCCCCCCTTATTTCCGAAACTACTGAGCCTAAAATTTTGAAAAAAAAAAATGGAGATCATAGATTTTTACCTATAGATTACAGGAAAATCTATAAGAATTCTAGTGTTAAAATAACAAGTTAAAAAAAAATCGTTCGGTACCCTTTGCACGCGAGTCTGACTCGCACTGGACCAGTTTTTTTTTTAGCTTCAATGAATAACTGCGACGCGACTATGTAGCAAGCTTAACGCTTTTTCATATATATATATATATTTTTTATTCATAGGCTCACGTTTGACCATCATCTCACCTAGTGGTGAGCGATGACGTGGTCGATGCTCTAGGGAATATACGTATAACGGTACCCGAATCATAGATCAATTTCTAAAACAAAGACACTTTACAATTTGTGTAATTTCATTCAGGCCAAATCGGTAACAAGTAGTTTTCCAAACAACCCCCATGCACATTTTTTTTTCATCCTCAACACACACAAATTACAAGATCTCCCGAAAACCGTAGCCTTCCCAAACATGTTGCAACATCTCACTGATTACCCTGGCAACACTAGCAACAGGCCTAAGCAAACATGTCTCCGAACTGCGTCCTTTGCATAGGACTTTTATAAAGCATCTGTTTACTTGTTCACGTGGTTATAAGGGGTTTTGCAGACATGATACTCTTAAGCCGGCATTCCACGGTGCGTGATTATGCGGACTGTCGCGCATAAGCCCGCACCGACGCACCGTGGCAGAGTGTCGTCTGTGGAAGCGCATACAAAACCGTAACGATGCGTAGGATCCGCCGCGAGTCGGTCACTTCAAAGGTGCACACGTAGCGAGTTCCCTTTCACTCTGCATTTTGAAATGACATAATGGCTTCAAATCTAAATTCACACAGACCGACACGAACCGTGGAAAGCAAATGGTGCACGGTGCGTGGCTGTCCGTGATCGTCGGCTCAGCGTGATATTGTATCACGCTGAGCCGACGATCACGGAGAATCACACATTTTCGAAAGCCGGCTTTATAGTGGGTCCAGACATATAATACCATTTTTATCCAGAGTTCAAAGTCTCCACCGACAAGAGTCAGTGTCGTGTGGGCAGCCCATTACTGTGCAGCGATTTAGTCGCTTTATGGAACACTAGCTTAAACACGCAGATTCACGGCAAAATAAGGAGCCTTTAACCATCTCCAGGGTCTCATCTATCTACCAAAATTCATAAAAATCGGTTCAGCCATTTCGGCATTAGCGTTACAAACTAACAGACACAATCACTTAGGCTATCAAATTATACAGCTATGAAATTATTTATATTCATTTTGCAAATAGATTAAAAATAATTTTGAAATTCTGTTCTCCTAAAATTACAAGCCAGTTTTTTTGACGTTATAACGTCATATAAATCGATGAACGCCCGCTGCACGCACGAAAAAGTGTCAGATTCCGAGAGGGAGAGCGCGGAACAAGCAATAGAGAGGCACGATCGGCCTAAGTGTTGGGCTTGTTTGTTAGAATTCAATTGTTTTCATTGTGACGTTATCACGTAACATTATCGTCCGTAAACCAACTTAACAGACAGCCAATTTTTAACCGACTTCAAAAAAGGAGGAGGTTCTCAATTCGGTTGTCTGTTTTTTAATATGTGTTACCTCATAACTCCGTCATTTATGAACGGCTTTGAAAAATTCTTCTTTCATGTGAGAGGGGTATACTTTCCGATTGGTCCCATTTAAATTTCATCAAAATCGGTTTAGAAATTTAGCTTTTGAATCAAAATAGCTGGAATTCGTTTACTTAGATGACGTATTTGGTTTGTCATTCAAGTAAACGAAATTGCGTATTTTGCCTTCCTGCGACTATCCAGTGGTGTTGTTAGATGTGGGTTACCACGAAAAACTGAAAAATAAAAAAAACGTTCTTTTTTGAAAGTCGGTTGTATATTTTTGTAAAAAAGTTTTTTTTGTAAAATTAAACTAGACGAAGCCGGTGTTTGCTAGTACCCTTTAAGGATGGGAAATCATCAAATGACTCCTCCCGCTCTGGGCCGAGCGGAAGAGAGTGCCAGACTCTTACTGACAAAACCCCATACGCGTGTTCCCTTCTAATGCCATTTGCGTTCCAGGGCCGCGTCGACTCAATCGAACAAATTCCGTAACAGGCAGGCAAGTACCCAGAGAAGAAATACCGAAACAAACTCAAAGGCCCTATATTTTTATAAAAAACTTGAGAGGTGTCAAGGGACATCCGGATGGAACGATGTTCGGAGAAGTAATTAGTGAAGGAATTGTAATTTTTTTTTAAGTTATAATAATATTTTTTTTATTATTAACTGTAATAAAAAAATTGAGTGAGAGAGAAGAGAAATGAGAATAATATATATGTTGGCTTCTCTCTGGTGAGGTAGACTAACAAAATAAAATGTAAAATGAGGGTGTGTTCTCATAAAAAAAAATAAAAAATAAATTAAGAATGTATTTCGGGCGCCTTGGAGACCACTATAATTATAATAAATTAAGCCGGAAAAGAATCTATCGGAAAGTTGAACCTTTAATCGGCAGGTGGGTGGCTAAATAGAGAAATAAAAGAATTGAAACTCTTTTGTCTTTTCTCCATTAATAGGCCAGTAGCTTCAAACAATTGAAAAGTTACTAAAATTAACTTAAAATAGGGATTCTAAAGATCAGTTATTATTGTGATATTATTATGATATTATTGCATCTTGTTTATGAGTTAGTAAAATAGGTTTGTATTTCCTACCAGATTGCTTGCTTTAAAAATAAATTAACAAGTTAACCACAGGAATTATGTAGGCAGGATTCCCCATTGGCAAGACAGCACGTCTCCGTTCATGTCTTGAAAATCCAATAAAAATTACTTTGGCAAAACAGCACGGTCTCCGTTCATGTCTTGAAAATCCAATAAAAATGAGGAAAGTGCTTTGAATGTAAGACAACCCAAGAACTTGAAACTAAAAGTCGAAAAAAAGAAAACGCCAACCGAGGATTGATATTGCTGGCTGTAACAAACACAATAATTAGGACAATTCTACAATAAAAAAAACAAGGTACGAACACGTGGCTTCGTGCGTCTTTTGGACAAAAACGTTTCTTTACAAAATCATCGGGTAATCGCCACGCGACTCCATTTAGGGGTTGTGGGTGTTGCTTTAAAAACAACTAAACCTGAAAATATGAACTTATGCGTAAATTTTCCGATATGATTTGATAAAGACATTCCGTCTAGAAGAATGGTTTCTTACCACGAATTACGGCAAATTCTTCATTGCATCATTCGGAATATCCTGCTCAAAACATTCAGAGCAACAATCTGTCCCGAAACAATCGAGATTTCACAGGATTTAAATAGAATTCTGACGACAGGCAAAAATTAATGTTCACTCATTGCGAAAGGGTCGAAAAGTGACGCCATCATGCTTCGATAGACAAAAAAAAAAAAAAAGACTAGAGATGTGACGTTCGAAAATCGACTAAGATTTACCGAACATGTAGCGAGACGAAAACGCTCGTTACATAACAAATGTAAATGTAATATAAACTTAATCAGTAGGCTCAATTTTAGACCCTACCCACCCTACCTACCCTACCTACCCTACCCATCGTACCTACCTTACTTACCCTGCCTACCCACCTACCCTGCCTACCCGCCTACCCTGCCTACCCTGCCTATCCTGCCTACCCTGCCTACCTTACAAATATAATGTAAACAGAAATAGAAAGACGAAACGAAAATAACTGGCTTGCTTTCTATGAGAGAGAGAAAGAGAGCCAGACAGAGAAACACGCGCACGTCGCACGGCTTACAACTATAGCAAAAAGTGTCGTTACAACTTTTCGTGAGATTTTTTTCCGTCCAGCCCCCTTTCACAACGCGCGATAAGGAACTTCGTTCCAAAATCAAAATGTCGCAAAATCGTATTGCATGTCTGCTTAAGCCTTAAATCATTTGTTTACAGTTTACTCACGTGGTTTCTGATATTGGATGGAAATGTAAACAAGGGTTGTGCTTCTGCACACTACATGGCTTCGATTTACACGGATATGTAAAGCAGAGCAGAATAGTCAACTCAAGGGCTGCAAAAACTCAAAAGTAAGTATATAATAGATAGATACATCAGTTTTTCCAAGCATCGTTTATTTTAAGACCGGACCAGGGGATCGTTAGATCCTAGATTTAACATTAGCGAACTCCAGAAAACCGACTTCCTGGAGAGAGCTTCAGTTGTAAAGAAAAAATAACTTTAATTTCAGAAGTCGGTGTAAATTAAAGTTATTTTTCAGTGTACTTTGCTGTGTTCTTCTTTTTTATTTGGATGTCGGTTGTATTTTTTTGTAAAGTTTTTTATTATTCACTTTTTAGTGGTACTCCAGACCACTAAATCGCAGGAAAGCAAAATATGCAACTTCGTTTACTTGGATGACAAAAAACCGTCATCCAAGTAAACGAATTCCAGCTATTTTGATTTAAAAGCCAAACTTCCTAACCGATTTTGATAAAATTTCTATGGGACCAATCGGAAAGAAGAATTATTCAAATCCGTTCATAAATGACGGAGTTATGAGGTAACAAACATAAGAAAAAAAAATGCAATCGAATTGAGAACCTCCTCCTTTTTTGAAGTCGGTTAAAAATTACCAAAATAGGTTCATCCGTTTAGGAGCTACGAGGTCACAGACAAACACAGATACACACGTCAAACTTTTAATACCCCACTTTTTTGGCCAAATGTAGAAAATCGCCACATCTGGTACAGAAACAAACAACAAAGAAGGAAGAGATGAAACAAAATAAAAGTGAGGAAGCAAATTGGACTTTAACGAAAACTTTCAGACGGTGAAAAGCGGAACAAAACTCGTACATAAACAGATCATTTCAGTACAAAATTGTCTATCAAAACATTGCATTTAGTGTTCACAGTTGAAAGCTTACGAACGTAGTACGTGGACATTCTGGGAATTCGGAATATAGTTCAAAGCAATTGAATGCCTTGTTAATATTGATTGCTACATTGAAACCTATAATTTATATCTATAAGCTAGCTTCTGCCTGCGGCTATGTTCGCGTGAAAAGTATTTTCTTGGGTTAATTTTAAGCAATGAACACTAATCCTTTTTCTCACGACCTTAGATATTTGCCAGTGAAAGCTCCGTCAAAATAGGTCCAAAGTAGAAACAAACAGACTGACAAAAAAATTAGAAATAGGTTTTTTGTTATAGGTAACGTAAAAACTTTCATAATAGGTATGCATTTGGTAAAAAGCTGTTATTTGGAAAATATTATTGAACAGACATTTCAATTATATTTATTTGTATACTTAGAGATGTACAAATATACATATTTATACGTGTATGTATAGATGTACATTGTTGCATAAATATGTAGATCTTCTTCTTTTCGAGTCGATGGTTAACTTCTTAGATTTTTTGGGCCCAGTAGGTGGCTACGTTAATTGCAGCGTCGGTGGCATTCATTAAATCCCCCAAAGTACAGGTGTAGGGGCACTTGGGGCACTCCAACGTGTGGCTCATGGTCTGAACAGGAGCACCGCACTCACATTGAGTATCCGACGGGTCCATGAATCCCCATTTCGCCAGATTGTGTCTGCAGCGGCCTACATGGGTACGCAAACGGTTCAGTGCCTTCCAAATAGGCCACTGCAGATCACGACCTGGAGGCAGATTTTCCTGGGGCTGCAAGTAGTCAGGTGGTGGGGGATGATGTTCTTCCCGCAGCCTAGTTCTCGCATTAGGTGGACGGTCTTGGATGGCCTCTGTGCGACGAAGAAAACTCTTCCGGCTCTTAAGCCTACCCGGCACTATTGTATGATCGTAAAGAGGATGTCGGGAATCGGATTCTTGGTCCTTTTTTTCAAGCGCGCATGCGTATATGTAGATGTATAGATAACAAACATACATATTAATCAAAATTATATGTATTGATAGATACCTATGTGAAGGTATGGGCTAACAAGGAAATGGTACAAGCATTCATAATTATATGGTTTGTGGTTTGAATTCCTACAATATTAATAGCTGTGGCTTCTATTCCACATTCTAGTTATTCATGTTTTACTAGTTAATAAGACAAAATCAATAGCTGATATTATACGAACGAAGAAGACGAAGATATTTTTTTCATTTATTCATTGTATTTACATATAATTTACATTTTTAAATATTTCTATAAAAAATAAAAAAATAAAACATTTAAAAATATAAAAAATAGTATTATTATTATTATACAAGGTGACATTCAATCATGTTCAAAACTTTTGAAATTGGCTTGAGCTACCGAAGTGTCATGTGGTGAATTTCAAACTATGGACTATGGAGGAGCTCTTGGCTAAAGAATAACAGCCGCATAGATCGATCTTCAAGGTTAAGCAACCCTTGCTAAGGTTGGTCTGTGGACCATCTTAACATACCGAATTTCATCCAAGCCTCAAAAAGCAAGTTAAGCCGTTGGTCCCGGCTGTCATTTGTAGATCTTTGGCAGTCGTCACGGATTGTCAGAAGCCAGTAAATCTGACTCCTGTCTCGTCAAGAACTACCGTTTTAACCAGTTAATGGGTTGTCGAGGTCTGATAAGCAGCCGCTCCACATGAAATACTGGTATTCAGCTGAATCCGCTTTGACTGGAAGACGACCCCAATATAGCTGGGAAAAGGCTAGGTAGATGATGGATTTTAGTCCATCTTAACGCTATAATGTAAATTTAGAAAGCAAGTTAACATTTCCACAGTTTAAGAAACGATCGAAAAGATGAACGTATCTCAATTTTAAATGACCGTGTCTGTTCTATTGCTGTCTCTATCTGTTTTAGGTGTTTTGTAGCGACGGCAAGATGTTTCAAAAAGTTCTGTTTGAAGAATCGGGCCGCAGAGCATGGAAACTACTAGAGACGCTACTACTAATATTAATCGTTCCCGAGCAATGTGGCCTTATCACAAGAATTCGTTGTCATAGTCAGAATTTGTCACTAGCCATCAATATTGATAAGTAAACGGTGACCAACACATTGTTTAAAAAATCGCCAAACTTAAGTGACAGTGGACAGGGGAAATTGCTTGCAAATCATATAGTTGAAAGGTTCTGGAGTGGCGACCGCGTACCGGAAGATGCAGCGTTGGATGGCGTACAAGGTGGACCGATGACCTGGTGAGGGTCGCGGGTAGCCGATGGATGCGAGACGCACCAGGCCGGTAAATGTGGCGACACTTGGGGGAGGGCAGTGCCCAGCTGGGACGTCTTTCGATTAAAATGATAAATGATGAAATAGTGGTACTTTGTATAGAAAGTTATGGTATTGCCGTATCTAGCAATGGCGTGTCGGTATCCTGTTGTTCATCTGCGACTTATTTCAGGGTCTAACAAGATTGTTAAGTCTAAAAGACTTCCGAAACTCCCCTGCATCCTTAAGACCTTGCCAAGAACTTCGCGTAATTGAATTTATTCTAAGCGAACTTGGGAACAACAGGCTTGTAATAATGCAGGCCCCGTACCAACAGTTCATTTACTTAAGTATGCTGAATATTCTCTACAAACTTCCCCACTTCCCCAAGTTGAGGGAGAAAAATACTTATTGATTTCTTAAGGAGCCGTTCGTTACACAATTAATCTTTTTCCGCCGCTTTTGGACCAAGTTAATTTAGTTTTACGGCTTTTTGTATGGAGCTCCGGCGAAATGGTTCATTTATTTTCTTGGCTTTTAATTGTTTTCTTTTGTAATGGCGATTGACAATTGGTTTGCATCTGGATTGTTATTTTTATGTGGTAAAAGATTAACTTCCAAGTTACGACTGGAGATGGGCTAGAGGTGAGATTAAAACCAACGATCGGGTTCGAACCCAGCGGTATAGAATATTTACCTTTTCACAGTTTTAATCCTAACATATAAAATTCTTCCGTTACTGACTGATTGAGTGAGTGAGTGAGTGAGTAACTGACAGACAACGCACAGCCGAAACTACTGCTCGTAGAACACTGCAATTTGGCATGTAGATTCCTTGGGGAGTGTAGGGGAGCACTAAGTAAGGACTTTCCGAAATTCCTACGAGAACGGAAAAAAACGGGATACGCGCGTACGAAGTCGCGGGATAATGCTAGTAATTTTATATTAATATTTATGCCGTAATAAAAAGCACTGTTCACAAAAACAACTGATGCTATCACATTTGCAATCAGACTAAGATGGAGGAGGGCTACAGCTAGATACATCACACGTTACACAGATAAATAATAGATGGACGATTGAAACCACACCATGGAAAGGTCCACAAAGAAAGGAGTTTCGAAACACCTGGATAATACCATCATCATCTTCCTCGTGCCTACAGACCTATAAGACGATGGACTGATGACATAAATACAGGCAAGGACAGGTATTTGTGGAAACGGCTGGAGGAGGCCTTTACCCAAAAAGGGATCCATGTTTCAAATAAAGAAGACTAACTATACTAACAATAAGTAAATTTACTAATACCCAACATCATTTGGAATGGAACTGAGGCATAAGGAATGAACGGATTTTTTATTATTTTATTTATTTTTAGGGTTCCGAAAAAAAAAACGGAATCCTTATAGGATCATCGGGTGTCTGTCTGTCTGTCCGTCTGTCACAGCCAGTTTTCTCCGGATCCACTGAACCGATTCTGTTGAAATTTGGTACACATATGGACCTCTATGACCCAAACACGGACGCGTTACGTAAATCATTAAATTTTTAGTATGGGGGTCACTTTTGGGGGTCAAACTAGAAAATTTCAAAAAAAAAGTTTTTTCAACAATATCGTGTGACATATCAAATGACAGGGCTTGACGGCGCTACGTCATCGTACGGTTGTGCACGGCACGTGCACCGGACCGATCGGGCGATGTCGCCATCCCCACCTCCCCCACTACTCGACTTGTTTGTGCTCGGACGTAAAAGGAGACCGCGCGGAGCGATCGGGCATTCTATTCTAGACCTCGGTCCGATACACGTGTTGTCATAGCGCCTAGATTTGCTAATAACGTGTTAAAACCTTTTAGTTAATAATTATGATATGATAATTAATTGAGTTCACAGTTATTATAAATTAAGTGAGTTAATCGAATAAAATTGATTAATAAGTAAACTACCTACTTTTTTACTTTAAAATATCCAATCCTGACAATACGCCTATATCAGAATTGGGACGTAACTCAAAGGGCCCACATGGAGATTCGTGACAATGCTAGTGAAATATGTGGCGGTTACGTTTTGAAATGTAATGACAGTGATAGTGAAAATTGCGGTTTGTTTTTAAAACGCATGCGTTTATCCAGAAAAAACTTAAAAACAGCTAAAAACTTGATGTGTGTCGTGAAGTTAAATCCGATAGGCCGAAGTTCGACACACGATCATAGTGTGTCACCGTGGTGGTATGTTTTGTCGAGGATACAGTGATGTGCAGAGCAGTTTATTGTTTTACCATATGGCGCTGAAGAGCTTTTCGCCGAATTCCTTTTCGACGAGTTTTATGCGGCTACCCTCATCAACCTGAACTAAACTAGTTCCGTCCGGGGGCAAGCAACTTCACAACAGCTGGTCAGGTCAAGGAGAGGAGTGTGAATTTATATGAAGATTTCTACGCCAATCTGGTGAGTCGTTTAAACTTTTTAATTGCTGTAGAGCTGCTTTTTATTTCGTTTACGAGTGTTCATTTTTATGATGTGGAGACTGACTTACAAAAGGCAACGCCTTTATGGATGGCAATTATCGATGTTTGATAATTGGCCTGTCGCTTTATCTTAAAGTGAAGCTATTATTAATAGCATAAGTGTTGCAGATTAAGCGATAGCATTTTCAATAATACTTCTTCTTTTCGATTCAATCGTTAACTTTTTTATTGTTTTGGACCAGTAGGTAGTTACGTTAATTGCAGCAACAGTGGCATTCATTAGATACTCCAAATTACAGGAGAATGGGCACTTGGGGCACTGTAACATATGGCTCGTGCTCTGAAAACGGGCACTGCACTCACGTTGGGTATACAACAGATCATTACATCCTCATTTCGCCAAGTTGTGTTTGCAGCGGCCTACCTGCGTGCGCAAATTGCACTGGCGCACGATTTAACGCTTTCCAAAGGCCATTGCGATTCACGACCAGGGACAATTGCTCTTTGGGTTTTATGAAGTCGTGAGGTGGTGGATACTTCTCTTCCCACAGTCTGCTTCTCCCTTTAGATGGCATATCCAGGATCGCCTGTGTAGAAATAAGGAAGCTCTTGCGACTTTTTAGTCTTCCCGAAGTTGGCATGTGGCCATACAGGGATGTCGGGAATCGGTTTTCAGATCCTTCGAACAGCAGGAGGTGCGATGCCTGCAAGCGGATAGTTTGTTTTGTGGAGTCTATTTTAATCAGCCTGATATTATCTGACACGTTTCGTTTAGGGCAATGTCTACTTTACGAGAAAGAGCAGGTCGGTGCCACACTGTGCAAGCAAACACGCCAGCAGAAAAAAATAGGGACATGCCGGTTGTACGGAGAACATCGGGTGCCGCTCCCCAATTGATGGAAATTAGGTGACTGAGCAAGTTATTTCGGGTTCGACGGAGCTAAGTATTGTAACAGTTTGACTTTTACGCTTAGGCCATATCTAACGTCACACCGAGATATTTTGGATTCGAGCAGTGTTGGACCTTGGCTCTACGCCATGTGATGTTAAGCATTCGATTTGCGGGCCTATAGCAGAGATGGAAGGCGCACGACTGTCTCTTAGATGGGTTCGGCCGTAGAGCGTTGCGGTCACACTAATCTCTCAGTACACTGAGTGCCATTGTACGTTTATGCTCCACGTCCATAAAAGTCGCTGCTTGGTTTGCTAGGGCCAGGTAATCCGCGTACAAGAACCGCTCCGTGTGTTAGGTGGAAGGCGGTTCGTTCGCGTAGATGTTAAAAAAAGCGTCGGCGCCAACACACTGCCCTAAGGGAGACCATTCTTTTGCTGTCGCTATCTACTCTTGGTGAATTGGAAGCACATACCTGGAAGTGGCGGTTGCACAGGAGTTCGCTTGAAATGGGCACAAAGCCTTGGTCATTGGTCAAATAATGCTGATGAAGCGATATTATTCTGCTATCGCTGATCGAGTCATGAAGTGAAATACCAGAGAGCTTTTATTTTTTTGGACATAAGAGCGATTTAGTTACCTAACACTTTATTTTGAATATTTTGATTTTATATCACCATTCATAGGCATAGGCCGCTTTCTTGTGCCAATGGTCCGATAAAATTTAGATTTTTATTTACTTTGATACTGTGACTACTACACTTACCTGAAACCTTTTGGCCCACCACAGCTTTTATTGGACTTGTACTGTCGTAGCATTTTTCGGTTTCAGACATCGTATCATGGTGTATAAAGCCAGCAGGAGGCTAGCGGTTGGCATGCTGCCATAACTGCTGAGCAGTTGCAACAACTGCTGAGCAGCTGCAACTTCCGAACGGTTCTGAGCGTGGCAGACCGAAGGTTGGCAAACTGCAGTAGCCAAGTATCATGTCAACATCTGTGGGGTTAAGAGCGTTCAAGGCCGACTGGAATACTTGGTGAGTCGCTCAAGTTTTATTTGAATAGCAAACGAAGCTTTAAAGGGGTTGATACCAATTCGGTGGTTGCATTGATAGTGCTAGGTAATTTTGAAATAGCACAAAGCGAGTACTTAAAAGAGTTTCCCATTGGCGGTAATAGTGTCAAAATTTTATTCAGTGTGAGCTTTAGGTTTAGTTATCGCATAGCAAGTACCACAAGGTCATGTTTCAACTTAGACGTTTTTTTTAGTGAAAATTTGGATCTAGGCTTTCGTATTAACGTACGGAGGCAGTTTGCCTAACATCAGTTAGTAAATTTGATAGTATCAAAACTATCATGAATAGCAATTTGATTTTAATGACATTGATAAAAGCTTTAAAGGTACAGAGAATTCTGAGCTATTACAAGTTCTAAATAGATTTTCCATTTTGTGCAATTTAATACGGGTGAGATTATAATAACATTGATTGATTCGAACCGCACAGCGCAGCGATGATTTTAGATTAACTTAAAGTAATTCGTGAGTGCTTACATGAACGTTAGATGCAGAAAATATCAGTGATGACGTGACGGCGAATAATAATGAAGAACTTGTTCATGAAACTTCCCATAAAAATAAAGTTTTAAGTGGTACTATTTTAGGGCCCACACTTTAAAAAAAAATTGCCGACTCTCGTACTTAAAAAGCCAGTAGCAGTAGTTAACGCATGGGGTACTGTGTTAAATTTTATAATAAAATACCACTTAATATTCTCGAACTGAATGAGAGAAAATTTAAAACATGTATTGAACGCACATTATGTGGACAAGCATATTATAAACTGGAAGATTATGTCTTTGATAAAAATGCTTGGCTAAATGCCGGTCCTGCTCCACAGCCACAGCAGCATGGGTCCACTTGTTAGGTTTTCGATAATTGGAAGAAATGCTTACCCTTTTTTTGTTCTCCTATACAATCATTTATTTATCATTTCTTTGCATTATTGTATTAGCAAAGTATACACAATAAAGCAGCCTTCTATTTTTTCTTTTCTTAGTTACTTGAAACCATAGTTTTGTATAACGTAGAAGCATATTTTCAATTTTTTTGTAAATGTGAGCACTATGGAGCCATTTACATATGTAATTATAGATTTCGTTATTAAATTAGTTTGACATGAACGAGCGTGGCAGTTGAGAGCTTGTCATGCTCACACAAATGTTTTGCTGATGGTGGCGCGTGTTTTGGATCATTTGATTCCCTTCAAAATGGTTGAGTTAGATGGTGCTGATGCACGCTTCATGTTCGTGAACGGGCGCCGTCAGTTGAAACTGGTCATCTCTGGTCACCTGCCACTGGCTTATTTTAATCTGTACCTGCATTTTGAATTGTTTATATGTTTTCTTGTTCTTTGCATTGTCCTCACATATAGAAGCAATCAATGTTAATGTTAACAAGATTTTTGTAATACATCACATGGTTTAAAAGAGTGTCCGTGTCCATAGAGATCTACGCTTTGGAACGTGCAAATAGCTTCATGTTTTTGACTGACCGACTTTGACAATTCAAAAGTGCCTGTAAATGGTTTATTTGAAATATACGATTTGATTTGATTAACTTAATAGATCATGTAGGTACATCATTGGAAGGGTCAACAGACTGGACCAGTAGTATAATTCTGAAGGGTCAACAGACTGGACCAGTAGTATAATTCTGAAGGGTCATAGGACCGGACCAGAAGATGTTACTCTGAAGGGTCTTAGGACCGGACCAGAAGATTATTACTCTGAAGGGTCGTAGGACCGGACCAGACCATGAGATAAGATTTTAATGTCAGGATGAACGAACAGTAAAATTGTGGTTCTCATTACAAATACCTAAGTGCTTCTAAAGTGCGCGTTTGAGGACGTACGCACGTCAGAATGGCCGTGACGGCGCTACGTCATCGTACGGTTGTGCACGGCACGTGCACCGGACCGATCGGGCGATGTCGCCATCCCCACCTCCCCCACTACTCGACTTGTTTGTGCTCGGACGTAAAAGGAGACCGCGCGGAGCGATCGGGCATTCTATTCTAGACCTCGGTCCGATACACGGTTCTTACACGCTTGCCTCTCTCAAAGCGTTCGAATTCCACTTTCAGAGAAATTCTATCTAATTCACTTGCTACAGAACTTTAATTAAAAATTAAACCCATTAATTTAATGAAAGGGACAGTTCACTGGTCTTCAAAAATGTCCAAAATGTACCTTCTAAATTATAAAAAGACGGCTTGACAATTCTTTGAATTAGTCCCCCGTTGAATTCAATTAATTCACTTCAGGACGATTAATTTGAATACAATGTCCCCATTTGGGGATCTTCACGTCAGCACTTTTTTCCGCCATTCTTGGACATTTAACAAGTGAAAGAAGTAATTAAAACTTAAGTGCTTGACGTCAAATAAATTGAAAAAGTTTCATCAATATCATGTTATTTTATCCCGTGTGATAGGGATGGGACGACGCGGAACTGCGGTATTGGGTCGCGGCAAAAGTTTCGGTTCTCTCGCTTTGTTTTTCCGGGAACAAGTGAACATGGGGTAATTACTTTATTAAAATTAAATTGAATTTTTCAAAAAGGTTTTTTTTAAAAACGCGATAATTAAATAAAAACATGTGGGCTGACTCACGGGTCACGTACTTCGTTACTTTATATTTTTTCACGATTCCTATTTTACATAGTAATTTCGGTACGAACAAAAAACTTGGTCAAACAATGCGTACCTAATTAGGATATTTCTTACCTTTTATTATTTTAGTTTAATATCAGGCTGATCCAAAAACAATGATAAAATAATCGGTTCATATCCTACTAATATTATAAATGTGAATGTTTGTATGTTTGTATGTTTGTATGTTTGTATGTTTGTATGTTTGTATGTTTGTATGTTTGTGCCTCAATCAGGCAAAAATGGCTGAAGGAATTTGGATGAAATTTGGCACACATATAGTTCACATATTGGAATCAAACATAGGCTACTTTTTATCCCGGTAAAAGGCATGGCCTAATGGAGATTGAGGAGGAAATGGAAACCTAGCGCTTCTGCTGCCTTAGTACTTCAAATTCACAAGTACCAGGAGAACAGAAACATGTCGTAATATTTCCGGGGCTGAAATTGAGTGCGCTAAAGATTCACAAGTACCAGGAGAACAGAACGATGTTTATGTATTTTTGGGCCCGAATATTTTTTGTTATTTTTTTTTTAACCTTCGAACAGAAATATATTTGTTGAATTTTTTTCCGGGTAGCAATTAAACGCTATAGATTCACATGTGATAGGAGACCAGAACCATGTCGAAGTATTTCCTTGGCTGAAATAATGAGCGCTTAAGATTCACAAGTACCAGGAGAATAGAACGATGTTATAGTATTTTTGGGCAAGAATTTGTTTTTTTACCTTCGAACAGAAATATGTACGTTGAAGTTTTTTCCGGGCTGGAATTGTAAACGCTATAGATTCACATGTGACAGGTGAACAGAAACATGTTTGACGTATTTCTTTGGCTGAAATTATGAGCGCTAAAGATTCACAAGTACCAGGAAACCATAAATATTTCGAAATTTTTACGGCGCTGTAACGGTGACCGGTTAGAATTTAAAAGTACCAGGAGATAAGAAACATGTCGAAGTATTTTCGGAGCTAGGATTGTGAATGCTAAAGATCCAGGAGGTCAAAAATTTGTCGAAATATTTCCGCACTAGAAATATGAGCGGTAAGTAAGGATTCAAAAGTACCAAAACAACATAAAAATGTGGAAGTTTTTCCGGGCAGGAATTATGAGCGCTAAAGATTCTTTATGTACTAGGAGACCAGAAATATGTCGAAGTATTTCCAAGGTTGGAATTGTGAGCAGTTAGGATTCAAAAGCATCAGGAGATCAGATACATGTAGAAGTATTTTCGAGGTCTGGGCTGGAATTGTAAACGCTGTAGATTCATATGTGACAGGAGACTAGAAACATGTCAAAGTATTTTTTTGGCCGAAATTGTGAGCACTAAGGATTCACAAGTACCAGGAGACTAGAAACATGTCGAAATATTTCCGGCACTTGAATCGTGAGCGGCTAGGATTCAAAGGTATCACGAGAACAGAAAAATGTTGAAGTATTTTCCGGGCTGGAATTATGAGCGCTAAAGATTCATTATGTACCAGGAGACCAAAAACATGTCGAAGTATTTTCGTGGCTAAGATTGTGAATGCTGAAAATTCAAAAGGACCAGGAGACCAGAAACATGTCGAAATATTTCTGGAGCAAAACTTATGAGCGGTACGGATTCAAAAGTACCAGAATAACAGAAAAATGTGAAGGTATTTTCCGGGCAGGAATTATGAGCATAAAAAATTCACAAGTACCAGGATACTAGAAACATGTCGAAGTATTTCCGAAGCTGGAATTGTGAGTGGTTAACATTTAAAACTAATAGGAGAACCGAAACATATCGAAGTTTTTTTTTGGGCTGGAGTTATGAGCGCTAAAGATTCACAAGTACCAGAATACCAGAAACATGTCGAAGTAGATCTGGAGCTGAAAGTACGGACAGTAAAGACTCGCAAACTAGCAGAAAAGAATCATGAAGGTGAATATCCGAGAATGAGAATATGGGAAGAAGTTGCGCGCCACCTCTAAAGTCTACGCAGACGAAGTCGCGGGCGAAGTGCTAGTTTTCTATAATAATAAAAAAGCTGGAGAGTTTTTTTTGGATGTTTGAAAGAGCTAATCTCTGGAACTATTAGTCGGATTTAAAAAATCTATTTGTATTTGATAGCCCAATTCTTGAGGAGTGCTATTTCACATCACGCTAGGAACCATAGGCGCCGAGCAAAAAGAAAATACAACCGATTATCATTATTTTTGTAATACAAGTTGAAGACTGGCTGATATCTTCAATACGACATTCTTTTTTAGGGCATAGATTTTTTAGGTAATAGGCACGGAATAAGTTTCAAGCATTTTTGAGCCTGAGTAATGGGTTTGTTTTTTCGGGTTCCGAACAAGAAACTGAACTTTTATAGGATAACTTGGGTGTCTGTCTGTCTGTCTGTCACAGCTAGTTTTCTCCGGATCCACTTGACCGATTCTGTTTAAATTTGGTGCACATATGGACTTCTGTGACACAAACACGGAAGCGTTACGTAAATTTTTAGTATGGGGGCCACTTTTGGGGGTCAAAATAAAAAAAATTAAAAAAAGTTTTTGAACAATATTGTGTGAAACATCAAATGAAAGGAATTACTGTGAGCGTTATAATAACACTTTTTTCATAATTTTAAAATAAATGGTTTTGAAGTTATTCAAGAAATTAGACGAAAAATTACCATTCCCCCCTTATCTCCGAAACTACTGAACCTAAAATTTTGAAAAAAAAAAATGGAGATCATAGATTTTTACCTATAGATTACAGGAAAATCTATAAGAATTCTAGTGTTAAAATAACAAGTTAAAAAAAAATCGTTCGGTACCCTTTGCACGCGAGTCTGACTCGCACTTGACCAGTTTTTTTTAGCTTCAATGAATAACTGCGACGCGACAACGCTTTTTCATATATATATATATATATTTTTTTTTTATTCATAGGCTCACGATTGACCATAATCTCACCTAGTGGTGAGCGATGACGTGGTCGATGCTCTAGGGAATATACGTATAACCCGAATCATAGAACAATTTCCAAAACAAAGACACTTTACAATTTGTATAATTTCATTCAGGCCAAATCGGTAACAAGTAGTTTTCCAAACAACCCCCATGCACATTTTTTTTCACCCTCAACACACACAAATTACAAGGTCTTCCGAAAACCGTAGCCTTCCCAAACATGTAGCAACATCTCACTGATTACCCTGGCAACACTAGCAACAGGCCTAAGCAAACATGTCTCCGAACTCCGTCCTTTGCATAGGACTTTTATAAAGCATCTGTTTACTTGTTCACGTGGTTATAAGGGGTTTTGCAGACATGATACTTTTAAGCCGACATTCCACGGTGCGTGATTATGCGGACTGTCGCGCATAAGTCCGCACCGACGCACCGTGGCAGTGTCGTCTGTGGAAGCACATACAAAACCGTAACGATGCGTAGGATACGCCGCGAGTCGGTAACTTCAAAGGTGCGTAGCGAGTTCCTTTTCACTCTGCATTTTGAAATGACATAATGGCTTCAAATCTAAATTCACACAGACCTACACGAACCGTGGAAAGCAAATGGTGCACGGTGCGTGGCTGTCCGTGGTCGTCGGCTCAGCGTGATACAATCCGCAGAATCACGCATCGTCGAAAGCCGGCTTTATAGTGGGTCCACACGACGCCGGCGCAGACTTCGAACTACGAACAAAAAATTCTGAACAGACATACAATAAAGTCTGCGCAGACATATAATACCATTTTTTATCCAGAGTTCAAAGTCTCCACCGACAAGAGTCAGTGTCATATGGACAGTCAATTACTGTGCAGCGATTTAGTCGCTTTATGGAAGATTAGCTTAAACACGAGGCTTCACGGTAAAATAAGGAGCCTTTAACCATCTCCAGGGTCTCATTTATCTACCAAAATTCATCAAAATCGGTCCAGCTATTTCGGCATTAAAGTGTTACAAACTAACAAATTAAATCACATAGGATTAATACAGCTATCATATTATATTAATTTTGTGAATAGATTAAAAATAATACTGTTCTCATAAAATTGCAAGTCAGTTTTTTTGACGTGATAACATCTTATAAATCGATGAACGCCGGCTGCACGCACGAAAAAGTGTCACGTTCCGAGAGCGAGAGCGCGGAACAAGCGATAGAGAGGCACGATCGGTCTAAGCGTTCGGCTTGTTTGTTAAGAATTCAATTGTTTTCTTATGACGTTATCACGTAAAATTATCGTCCGTAAACCGACTTAACAGACAACCAATTTTAACCGACTTCAAAAAAGGAGGAGGTTCTCTTTTCGGTTGCATTTTTTTTAATGTGTGTTACCTTATAAAACGCTTTAAAAATTCTTCTTTCATGTGAAAGGGTACACTTTCCGATTGGTCCCATTTAAATTTCATCAAAATCGGTTTAGCAATTTAGCTTTTGAATCAAAATAGCTGGAATTCGTTTACGTAGATGACGTATTTGGTTTGTCAATCAAGTAAACGAAATTGCGTAGTTTGCTTTCCTGCGACTTTCCAGTGGTGTTGTTAGATGTGGGTTACCACTAAAAACTGAAAAAAAAAAAAATTGAAAGTCGGTTGTATATTTTTGTAAAAAACTTTTTTTGTAAAATTAAACAAGACGAAGCCGGTGTTTGCTAATACCCTTTAAGGATGGGAAATCATCAAATGACTCCTCCCGCTCTGGGCGGAGCGGAAGAGAGTGTCAGACTCTTACTGACAAAACCCCTTGCGCGTGTTACCTCCTAATGCCATTTGCGTTCCAGGGCCGCGTCGACTCAATCGAACAAATTCCGCAACAGGCAGGCAAGTACCCAGACAAGAAATACCGAAACAAACTCAAAGGCCCTATATTTTTATAAAAAACTTGAGAGGTGTCAAGGGACATCCGGATGGAACGATGTTCGGAGAAGTAATTAGTGAAGGAATTGTAATTTTTTTTAAGTTATAATAATATTTTTTTTATTATTAACAAATATAATGTAATATAAACTTAATCAGTAGGCTCAATTTTAGACCCTACCCACCCTACCCACCCTACCCACCGTACTTACCTTACCTACCCTGCCTACCCTGCCGGGTGCCTACCCTGCCTACCCTGTCTATCCTGCCTACCCTGCCTACCATACAAATATAATGTAAACAGAAATAGAAAGACGAAACGAAAATAACTGGCTTGCTTTCTATGAGAGAGAGAAAGAGAGACAGAGAAACACGCGCACGTCGCACGGCTTACAACTATAGCAAAAAGTGTCGTTACAACTTTTCGTGAGAATTTTTTCCGTCTAGCCCCCTTTCACAACGCACGATAAGGAACTTCGTTCCAAAATCAAAATGTCGCAAAATCGTATTGCATGTCTGCTTAAGCCTTAAATCATTTGTTTACAGTTTACTCACGTGGTTTCTGATATTGGATGGAAATGTAAGCAAGGGTTGTGCTTCTGCACACGACATGGCTTCGATTTACACCGATATGTAAAGCAGAGCAGAATAGACATCTCAAGGGCTGCAAAAACTCAAAAGTAAGGATATAATAGATAGATACATCAGCTTTTCCAAGCATTATTTTAAGACCGGACCAGGGGATCGTTAGATCCTAGATTTAACATTAGCGAACTCCAGAAAACCGACTTCCTGGAGAGAGCTTCAGTTGTAAAGGTAAAAAGTAACTTTAATTTCAGAAGTCGGTGTAAATTAAAGTTATTTTGCAGTGTACTTTGTAGTGTTTTTCTTTTTTATTTGGATGTCGGTTGTATTTTTTTGTAAAGTTTTTTATTTTTCACTTTTTAGTGGTACTCCTACACCACTAAATCGCAGGATAGCAAAATATGCAACTTCGTTTACTTGGATGACAAAAAACCGTCATCCAAGTAAACGAATTCCAGCTATTTTGATTTAAAAGCCAAACTTCCTAACCGATTTTGATAAAATTTCTATGGGACCAATCGGAAAGAAGAATTATTCAAATCCGTTCATAAATGACGGAGTTATGAGGTAACAAACATAAGAAAAAAAAATGCAATCGAATTGAGAACCTCCTCCTGTTTTTGAAGTCGGTTAAAAATTATCAAAATCGGTTCATCCGTTTAGGAGCTACGAGGTCACAGACAAACACAGATACACACGTCAAACTTTTAATACCCCACTTTTTTGGCCAAATGTAGAAAATCGCCACATCTGGTACAGAAACAAACAACAAAGAAGGAAGAGATGAAACAAAATAAAAGTGAGGAAGCAAATTGGACTTTAACGAAAACTTTCAGACGGTGAAAAGCGGAACAAAACTCGTACATAAACAGATCATTTCAGTACAAAATTGTCTATCAAAACATTGCATTTAGTGTTCACAGTTGAAAGCTTACGAACGTAGTACGTGGACATTCTGGGAATTCGGAATATAGTTCAAAGCAATTGAATGCCTTGTTAATATTGATTGCTACATTGAAACCTATAATTTATATCTATAAGCTAGCTTCTGCCTGCGGCTATGTTCGCGTGAAAAGTATTTTCTTGGGTTAATTTTAAGCAATGAACACTAATCCTTTTTCTCACGACCTTAGATATTTGCCAGTGAAAGCTCCGTCAAAATAGGTCCAAAGTAGAAACAAACAGACTGACAAAAAAATTAGAAATAGGTTTTTTGTTATAGGTAACGTAAAAACTTTCATAATAGGTATGCATTTGGTAAAAAGCTGTTATTTGGAAAATATTATTGAACAGACATTTCAATTATATTTATTTGTATACTTAGAGATGTACAAATATACATATTTATACGTGTATGTATAGATGTACATTGTTGCATAAATATGTAGATCTTCTTCTTTTCGAGTCGATGGTTAACTTCTTAGATTTTTTGGGCCCAGTAGGTGGCTACGTTAATTGCAGCGTCGGTGGCATTCATTAAATCCCCCAAAGTACAGGTGTAAGGGCACTTGGGGCACTCCAACGTGTGGCTCATGTTCTGAACAGGAGCCACGATTCGATTCGCCAGATTGTGTCTGCAGCGGCCTACCTGGGTACGCAAACGGTTCAGTGCCTTCCAAATAGGCCACTGCAGATCACGTCCTGGAGGCAGATTTTCCTGGGGCTGCAAGTAGTCAGGTGGTGGGGGATGATGTTCTTCCCGCAGCCTTGTTCTCGCATTAGGTGGACGGTCTTGGATGGCCTCTGTGCGACGAAGAAAACTCTTCCGGCTCTTAAGCCTACCCGGGACTATTGTATGCTCGTAAAGAGGATGTCGGGAATCGGATTCTTGGTCCTTTTTTTCAAGCGCGCATGCGTATATGTAGATGTATAGATAACAAACATACATATTAATCAAAATTATATGTATTGATAGATACCTATGTGAAGGTATGGGCTAACAAGGAAATGGTACAAGCATTCATAATTATATGGTTTGTGGTTTGAATTCCTACAATATTAATAGCTGTGGCTTCTATTCCACATTCTAGTTATTCATGTTTTACTAGTTAATAAGACAAAATCAATAGCTGATATTATACGAACGAAGAAGACGAAGATATTTTTTTCATTTATTCATTGTATTTACATATAATTTACATTTTTAAATATTTCTATAAAAAATAAAAAAATAAAACATTTAAAAATATAAAAAATAGTATTATTATTATTATACAAGGTGACATTCAATCATGTTCAAAACTTTTGAAATTGGCTTGAGCTACCGAAGTGTCATGTGGTGAATTTCAAACTATGGACTATGGAGGAGCTCTTGGCTAAAGAATAACAGCCGCATAGATCGATCTTCAAGGTTAAGCAACCCTTGCTAAGGTTGGTCTGTGGACCATCTTAACATACCGAATTTCATCCAAGCCTCAAAAAGCAAGTTAAGCCGTTGGTCCCGGCTGTCATTTGTAGATCTTTGGCAGTCGTCACGGATTGTCAGAAGCCAGTAAATCTGACTCCTGTCTCGTCAAGAACTACCGTTTTAACCAGTTAATGGGTTGTCGAGGTCTGATAAGCAGCCGCTCCACATGAAATACTGGTATTCAGCTGAATCCGCTTTGACTGGAAGACGACCCCAATATAGCTGGGAAAAGGCTAGGTAGATGATGGATTTTAGTCCATCTTAACGCTATAATGTAAATTTAGAAAGCAAGTTAACATTTCCACAGTTTAAGAAACGATCGAAAAGATGAACGTATCTCAATTTTAAATGACCGTGTCTGTTCTATTGCTGTCTCTATCTGTTTTAGGTGTTTTGTAGCGACGGCAAGATGTTTCAAAAAGTTCTGTTTGAAGAATCGGGCCGCAGAGCATGGAAACTACTAGAGACGCTACTACTAATATTAATCGTTCCCGAGCAATGTGGCCTTATCACAAGAATTCGTTGTCATAGTCAGAATTTGTCACTAGCCATCAATATTGATAAGTAAACGGTGACCAACACATTGTTTAAAAAATCGCCAAACTTAAGTGACAGTGGACAGGGGAAATTGCTTGCAAATCATATAGTTGAAAGGTTCTGGAGTGGCGACCGCGTACCGGAAGATGCAGCGTTGGATGGCGTACAAGGTGGACCGATGACCTGGTGAGGGTCGCGGGTAGCCGATGGATGCGAGACGCACCAGGCCGGTAAATGTGGCGACACTTGGGGGAGGGCAGTGCCCAGCTGGGACGTCTTTCGATTAAAATGATAAATGATGAAATAGTGGTACTTTGTATAGAAAGTTATGGTATTGCCGTATCTAGCAATGGCGTGTCGGTATCCTGTTGTTCATCTGCGACTTATTTCAGGGTCTAACAAGATTGTTAAGTCTAAAAGACTTCCGAAACTCCCCTGCATCCTTAAGACCTTGCCAAGAACTTCGCGTAATTGAATTTATTCTAAGCGAACTTGGGAACAACAGGCTTGTAATAATGCAGGCCCCGTACCAACAGTTCATTTACTTAAGTATGCTGAATATTCTCTACAAACTTCCCCACTTCCCCAAGTTGAGGGAGAAAAATACTTATTGATTTCTTAAGGAGCCGTTCGTTACACAATTAATCTTTTTCCGCCGCTTTTGGACCAAGTTAATTTAGTTTTACGGCTTTTTGTATGGAGCTCCGGCGAAATGGTTCATTTATTTTCTTGGCTTTTAATTGTTTTCTTTTGTAATGGCGATTGACAATTGGTTTGCATCTGGATTGTTATTTTTATGTGGTAAAAGATTAACTTCCAAGTTACGACTGGAGATGGGCTAGAGGTGAGATTAAAAGCAACGATCGGGTTCGAACCCAGCAGTATAGAATATTTACCTTTTCACAGGTTTAATCCTAACATATAAAATTCTTCCGTTACTGACTGATTAAGTGAGTGACTGACAGACAGACAACGCACAGCCGAAACTCCTGCTCGTAGAACGCTGCAATTTGGCATGTAGATTCCTTGGGGAGTGTAGGGGAGCACTAAGACAGGATTTTCCGAAATTCCTACGGGAACGGGAAAAAATGTGATACGCGCGTACGAAGTCGCGGAGAAAAGCTAGTAATTTATATATTAAAACTTTATGCTGTAATAAAAAGCCTTGTTCACAAAAACAACTGATTCTAACACACATGCTCTCAGACTAAGATGGAGGAGGGCTACAGCTAGATAAATCACATCACATCATCATATCAGCCGAAAGACGTCCATTTTTGGACATAGGCCTCCCCCAAGCGTCGCCACAACGACCAGTCCTGTGCGTCTCGCATCCATCTGCTACCCGCGACCCTCACCAGGTCATCGGTCCACCTTGTGGGAGGCTTTCCAACGTTGCGTCTTCCGGTACACGGTAGCCATTCCAGAACTTTTCGGCTCCATCGACCATCTGTTCTGCGAGCAATGTGCCCTGCCCACTGCCACTTCAGTTTGGCGGTCCTTCGGGCTATGTCGGTAACCTTGGTTCTCTTGCGGATATCAACATTCCTGATTCGATCACGCAAGGAAACTCCAAGCATTGCCCTCTCCATTGCCCTTTGAGTGACTTTGATACATCACCATGTTACACAGATAATTAATAGATGCACGATTGAAACCACACGATGGAAAGGTCCACAGAGAAAGGAGTTTCCAAACACCTGGATAATGCCATCAGCCCATCATCTTCCTCGTACCTGTAGACTAGGGATGTTACGAAGGCGGTTTCATCGGAACCGGAGTCGGAGTTTTTAAATTTGGGTTTTCGGAGTTGAAGGTGGAGTCGGAGTCGGAGGCGGAGTTGGAGATGATGGCATAAGAAAGATGTGTTAAGGGCAGGCAATAAAATAAAATAGTACAAACATTAACCAGTCAGCCTCTTTCATTTCAATTAAAAAATAATAAACCTTACAAGATATAAGTGTCACAAACAAAAATAACCACATTTTTATAACAGTTAGATAATTAAATGAAATTAATTGCATATTTAATGAACTTCCGATTTAAAAGTATCGGAACCGAAGTCGGAACCGCAGGTGTAAGATCAATCGGAAGTTCAGACATATCGGAGTCGGAGTCGAAGCTGCGTGACATCCCTGCTATAGACCTATGAGACGATGGACTAATGACATTATCCAGGGGTGAGGAAACGACTGGATAAATACAGGCAAGGACAGGGATTTGTGGAAACGGCTGGAGGAGGCCTTTACCAAAAAAGGGATCCATATTTCAAAGAAAGAAGACTAACCGTACTAAAAATAAGTAAATTTACTAATACCCTACATAATTTGAAATGGAACTGAGGCATAAGGAATAAACGGATTTTTTAGTATTTTATTTATTTTTATTTTATAAAAAGCACTGTTTAAAGACGAATCTAATGTTTTAGGCATTATGCACAAGTCGATCACCTTCGGTTTAGTCGGCATAGTTGCAAAACGTGTTTAATTTTTCGGGCAACACAACAACTTTTTATTGCAGTCGGGGGACCATTAAATATATGTTACAGATTACCTACTGTCCTCCGACTGCAATAAAAGTTGTTTTTCAGTTTCAATTATTTGTTGGAACCATGGCTGTCCTAAAATTATTTTTTAAATTTTCATTATTAGCGAACGAGTGCACATTGAATACTACTGTTATATATTTTTGTTATGTACTAAGCAAGCTCTAGATGATGATAGTATAGGTCAGCAAATTTTCATGAAAATATTAAAAAAATCCGTATTTTTCATGATCCATGGCTACCCCATTATATTTGTTTTAGTTTTGACTAGCCTATGTTACCCGGGATAACGCAACGCTTCTAACGACACCACATACATCGAAATCGGTTAAGGCGTTTAGGAGTTACGATGGAATAAAGAAACTCACAAACATACATACATACATACATGAACCCTGAAAACATAACACTCCTTTTTTAGGCAGTCGTGTAAAAATAAACAGAGATAAAGACGTTTCTAACCTACGTCTTTCGTATCTCAGGGATAAGCGTCAAAACAAAACAATTTTCAACTACCAACAAGATATTTTCAACCAAATGAAAGTGCAATTTACTTCAGTTACTCAGTTATTAAAGTTAACACTAGGAAACAATGGAGTTCTTACTGCAAGTGCGAACATTTTAATTTGCTTTCCAAACCTTTGAATTCTCAACCTTAACACTGAAAGTTAAGGTTGAATTTCAGATTAAAAAGTGGTATTTCATCGTGTATTAATTAGTAGAAATAGTCGGTGAGTCCTAATTGTTTTTATTAAGTGTTGGTGGTTATTGGTGTTTATTGAACCACCAAGAGTTTCTTTAAAGATGTTGTGGGTTTATTAATTTTATGGATATTCATGTTAATTGTCGACGTAATGAGTGAGTTGAATTGGAATTAAACAGGTCAGTGAAAGTTGTGATATGACCTGAGGGTCAATTCTACGATTTTTTAGGGTTCCGTACCCAAAGGGTAACCAACAGAACCCTATTACTAAGCCTCCGCTGTCGATCCATCTATCTGTCAGCGGGCTGTATCTCAAGAACCGTAATGACAGTTGAAATTTTCACAGATTGTGTATTTATATTGCCGCTATATAAACAAATCATAAAAATTAAGGTTTATGGTACGGAACCCTTCGTGTGCGAGTCGGATTCGCACTTGGCCGGTTTTTTAAGCAATGGACGCATTCGCATCTCAGTGACAATCTGTCGAAAAAGCCTCAATTTCCATATTTTTTCGGGTTCCGAAAAAAAACGGAACCCTTATAGGATCACTCGAGTGTCTGTCTGTCTGTCTGTCCGTCTGCACAGCCAGTTTTCTCCGGATCCACTGGACCGATTCTGTTGAAATTTGGTACACATATAGACTTCTATGACCCAAACACGGATGCGTTACGTATATTATTATTTTTTTAGTATGGGGGTCACTTTTGGGAGTCAAACTAGAAAAATAAAAATAAAAGTTTTTTGAACAATATCGTGTGACATATCAAATGAAAAGGTTTACTGTGAGTGTTTTAAGTATAGTTTTTTCATAATTTTAAAATAAATGGTTTTGAAGTTATTCAAGAAATTAGACGAAAAATGACCACTCCCCCCCCTTATCTCCGAAACTACTGAACCTAAAATTTTGAAAAAATGGAGATAATAGATCTTTACCTAAATATTACAGGAAAACCTATTAGAAGTCTGTAGTGTTAAAATAATATTTAAAAAAAAAAAAAATTCGTTCGAAACCCTTTGCACGCGAGTCCGACTCGCACTTGGCCAGTTTTTAGGGATCCGAAAAAAAAAAGGAACCCTTATAGGATCACTCGAGTGTGTCTGTCTGTCTGTCCGTCTGTCACAGCCAGTTTTCTCCGGATCCACTAGACCGATTCTGTTGAAATTTGGTACACATATAGACTTCTATGACCCAAACACGGACGCGTTACGTATATCATTATTTTTTTAGTATGGGGGTCACTTTTGGGGGTCAAACCAGAAAATTAAAAAAAAAAAGATTTTTGAACAATAACGTGTGACATATCAAATAAAAGGGCTTACTGTGAGGGATTTTATTATATTTTTTCATAATTTTAAAATAAATGGTTTTGAAGTTATTCAAGAAATTAGACGAAAAATGAGCATTCCCCCCCCCCCTTATCTCCGAAACTGCTGAACCTAAAGTTTTGCAAAAAATGGAGATAATAGATCTTTACCTAAAGATTACAGGAAAACCTATAAGAAATCTGTAGTGTTAAAATAACATGTTAAAAAAATTTAATTCGTTCGGAACCCTTTGCACGCGAGTCCGACTCGCACTTGGCCAGTTTTTTTTTTTACAAATTGCGACTAACATGCGAATGCGAATGTGGCATACTTAGTAGAATTAGCACTCTGAAATATGACGAGGAAGTCTTAGGCTGTTCTTTATGAGCATAATGCATAAATCAGCATGAATATTTCAGATGGGAGAAAACAATCCCGCACTTGGTTTAAGTAGACTACGTCACACATCATCTGCCTAGCCTTTACGCAACTATACTGGGGTCGGCTTCCAATCAAGCCGGATTCAGCTGAATACCAGTATTTTAAGTAGAGCGGCTGTTATCTGACTTCCACAACCAATTAGGGCTTGTATTAATGCCAATCACCTTGTGCATATGAACGGAGATAACTTATCCTCTACGTGCCACTCCGCTACCTGCATTTTTTAATTTTTTTTAATAAAAATAATACATGTTTTTAAAAGTAACAAAACCAAATCATTTTCGTTTGTATTGCAAAGCAGTAAATATTATTTTAAGAAAATTAAGGAGTAAAATGGTTTCATCTCAACGATTTGGAGCTGATTTGGTGGTTTTTTTTTTCTTATTGTGTGATACCGATAGATAAATTCTGGCTAAACCAAATTACGTATCATATCATGTAGATTACTAACTATATTTTCAGATGTAATTTCTCTGATAGTGCCGACGAGAAGCTGCTTCATCTGCACGCTGTTTTTAAGCTTTTTTCGAGAAAGCAGCCTTAACTGGGTAACACGGTACTTCTTAGCAGGACTAGAGATTTTCTGGCTTCTGACAATCCATAACGACTGTCAAAGATCTGCAAATGACAGCCGGGACTAACGGCTTAACGTGCTTTATGAGGCACGGAAGAGTCTCGGTATGTTAAGATGGTCCCATCGACAGACTGGCCTCGGAAAGCGTTGCTTAACCTTGAAAAGCAACCCATCATCATCATATCAGCCCAAAGACGTCCACAGCTGGACATAGGCCTCCCCCAAGCGTCGCCACAACGACCGGTCCTGTGCGTCTCGCATCCATCGGCTACCCGCGACCTTCACCAGGTCATCGATCCACCTTGTGGGAGGCCTTCCAACGTTACGTCTTCCGGTACGCGGTCGCCACTCCAGAACTTTTCGGCACCATCGACCTTCTGTTCTGCGAGCAATGTTCCTTGCCCACTGCCACTTTAGTTTGGCAATCCTTCGGGCTATGTCGGTAACCTTGGTTCTCTTGCGGATATCATCATTCCTGATTCGATCACGCAAGGAAACTCCAAGCATTGCCCTCTCCATTGCCCTTGACTGTGACTTTGAGCCTCAACCCATGACATTTTTATGACATGAAAATCAACCCATGACACTTTTATTAATTAGCCACGAGCTCAAGTTTCTCATTTCTGTGTAATGGTGTTAAAATGTACACAAACACACACGGGTCTAAAAAGGTCACTTTAGTAGAATAATATTAGGATCATAATATTAATCATACAACAATCTGTCAAACTTTATTTTCATCTTTATCGCTAAAGCATTAGGTTCAAGGTTGATTGGGAAAATTTTACAGTTTCGGGTAGCTTGATGTGCTGGCTGATTCTACTAAAGCCTTTTTAAACCCTCAGAGCCTGTTCTCGTATGAGTGAGATATCTTCTCACAAAAGAAGACTGTCTTATCCAATAACAAAATAACTAAAAACCCAATACGCTCCACTTAGACACAGATACTTCGTATAATACAGCACCTAAACCCAGAAACCAATTCATACAGACTCAGTTAATGTGCCTGCGATTTATAGCGCGGTTTCAATAAGACTCTCTATATAAAAGTGTAATAAAACCTTCAGGGTTTATCTCCGAAGAATTACTGGTGGCTGAAGATTCGGTTATCCGAAGATATTCGCTTTGTAAGATGGCTTGCAAATGGGTGTGTATATTTTTGGAGAGTAATTTTTGAGAAAGCGTATTGGTGTTTTGGGTTTATTTTTAAAATGTGTGAAAATAAATACTCGTATTTTTTTCTGCTTGTGTTAATTCTTATCCGTATATTCTCAACCCTGAAATAAATTGAAGACTAGCTTCTGCAAGCGGCATCGCCTGCGTAATTTTTGATAGTTGTTATGGGTAATCTATTAACTATTTATTTTATTATGATTGTGTTATGAATCTTATTTATATTTTTAATCATATTATTTCTTAAAATGAGAATAGAATGAAGTAAACAAGGTTTAATCATATTTTTATTGTTTTTAAATGCACTAAAATTAGTAAAATATATTTAAAATAGTGAATAATTTTGCATGCACATTGTTATTGAAATTTTATTATGAAAAGCAAGAAATAAAGGACTTATTATTTATAATATTTACGGTTAAAGAAAAACATAAAAATATAGATAAATATTTATTTGGGACTCGCACAAGACACATAAAAGTAAAATAAGTAAAACTAACCGTCATAAAAATATGTTTACATAGTTAGCAACATTCTGAATTTAATCTGTGCGAGGCCAAATAAAGTCCCTGTCTCAGCATTATTGCTGCGATATTTAAAAAAATAAATATCGCAGCGCTGGTTTTATGACAGGGCCTGATGATGGGTACTCAGAAGCCGGAAAATCTGACACCAGTCTTGCCAAGCGGTATTCAGTGACTGGGTTGTGGAGGATAGTCAGGTAGTCGCTCCATGTAAGATACTGGTATTCAGCTGCATCCTGTAAACTGGAAGCCGACTCCAACATATTTGATGTATAGATTTTTTTTAAGGATGGCAAATCTTTAAAGGACTGCTGCCGCTCTGGGCGGAGCGGAAGGGAGTGTCAGACTCTTACTGACTAAAACCCATCCTTTTTCCTCGTAATGTCCTTTGCGTTGCAGGGCCACGATGACTCTTTTGGACAAATTCAGTTGATAGATACGTAGAGTGATTGTTTGCAACCAAAGACAGAATTAATCAGAATCAAATCACAGTACGACAAAAGCTTGTATAAAGAATCGATTTAACAGCAGTTTTTCCCAGTAAACCTTTACAAAGGGGGTTCACAATAAAACCATTGCTGTCGCTCCTAACAAATCTCTTTGAATACCTACCCTTTCAAAGTCTTTGTGTTCATTTAATTTGTTTAATTAAGCGACGGCTCAATGGGTGTTGTTGACTGATCTGAATATCACGTGATTTTTGACCCCTTTTTGTAGTGTGTGAGTCTTTGAGGCGATTTTGAGGTTATAAAGGGCATTTGTGGCTCGAGAGTGTTCGAGTCAGTGAGAGAAAAGTGTCCGCTGGGCAACTGCCCGATAGTTGATATTCAGACTGTTGTATAATTATGTTCAAATGGCACGGAGACTGAGAACTCTGATACTGCTATGCAGGATTTCGTTAGTAGTTTGCTGCTGGTGGGATAGATGGCGTTGCAGTTATTATTGTTGCCGTTTCCGAAATTCAGATTATATATATAGGTATACTAGCTTTTGCCCGCGACTTCGTACGCGCATATCCCGTATCCCGTTTTTTCCCGTTCCAAAAAACTATCCTATGTTTTAAGTTGGATCAAATAACAGATAGTTACAAAGTTTCATCAAAATCGGTTCAGTAGTTTAGGAGTCCATCGCGGACAAACAACGTGACACGTGATTTATATATATTAAGATATATAGATACATATATACAAGAATTGCTCGTTTAAAGGTATTACAAATATATTTATATATTATAGATTAGATAAACTGACAGGTTATCAGAACGTTAAAAAGGCCTTAAAGAGACTAGCAGTGTCGTCTATACCGCCAGGAGTTGCCAACATTTGTTCATTTATAATTCAAAACGTCGAAAAACAAATATCTACTGTTACTGTTACAACTTAAAGAAACGTTCGTTACTTCTTTCCCACAGGAAAAGTCTTCCACAATCAACTAACTCCTCAATAGACTGAAACTTTAACCAACTGTGTACAGAACCAAAAAGTATCAACATTCAAACAGTTCCACCGTTTCTTTCTGACCAAATGAAAGAGATTTAATCCCAACTTCCTTTAGTTTTACGTTTCTTCATCGTTAAACTTTGAAAAGAAAACTTCAAGTGTAGCCTGTGGTAATTTTCTAGCGCAAATTATAAGTCAGGAATGAGAGAAAAGTTGGACATTACTAGAAGTCGGGCTTTGAAATGGTTAAGTACTTGATGGCGCGAATTTCTTTGTGCGCCATCTTGAATAAACGTCGAGTGTTGCTATATCTTTCGGAGTAGTATCGAGGGAGAGTCGGTTATAGTTTTTAGTGTTTCAAGCAGCATCGTTTTGTTTTATTCGTATGTTTATCTAATTAGACTGTTTTAGTTAAATTTACCAAGCAACTAATTCGTTTATTAGTATCTCATTCTATTAGCTATTCATTGTAAATTGCAAACTTAATTCTGAATTTAAGGACTAAATAATTGGATTCATCTTATTTCTGCTCAGTGTAAGGGTTTATTGTACAGAGGATTTTAGTCCATAGTAAATCTTTACTAATATTATAAATGCGAAAGTAACTCTGTCTGTCTGTCTGTCTCGCTTTCACGCCAAAACTACTGAACCGATTTAAATGAAATTTGGTACACAGATAGTCTAGATAGACCTGAGAAAGGACATAGGCTACTTTTTATCCCGGGAGTATGTTCCTTAGGGACAACGCGGGCGAAGCCGCTGGCGGACGCTGGTTCACTAATAAGACCTGAGTTTCTACACATGTACCTATCATAAGTTTCTCAGTATATCTAGCTATTTCATTATTCAAACTAATTCATTCTGCACAAATGTAAGCATTTTTTTCTACGAAATTATTCGAAAACTCAACTCTGATGCAAATCACATGATGAAAAAATATATTAGGGGCTCATAAAATCCCCCGCATTTATATTTAAATAGAAGAAAACCAGCAATTCTTTACGCGTGCTAAGCATAAGAATCATGCAAAGAAATTCAAATATGAAATAATGTATTGCAGAAGAAAGGGACGGAGATATTAAATTCGGTTTTGAATAAAGTGATTCTGGCGAAAATGTTTCGCTTCCCTGGTCTGGAAGTTTTTGTCCAGATATTTTCTCTATGGCGATATTAGTTTTATTTTTTGATACAAGATCTTGTTCGAAAAGAAAAAGTAACTATGTACTATTAATTAAATCTTATATCAAAAATCTTATCATCTTTTTTTTAGCTAGATGTTTTTACAGACATACTGAAAAAAAAAAAAAATTTAAGTCCATATATTTTGTTTTGCTCTTTGCATCTCTCATGATTTTAAGATACGTTGTAATAAATGTCAATTTAACATTTCGACAAAAAATCGCCCAGCAGAAACGTTTTCAAAGTTTAATTTTTCCTAGACCTATACAAGAAGGCCAAGGTCCTTCTTCTAACAAGTTTGTCATCAAGCTTTGAGCTCGTTTTCTTCATTTACAATTAAATGCTGGTTTAGCTGCATTCCCGTGTTTAGTAAACGTAATAATCTTGAATCAAATAACCTTGCGACCAGTCCGGATCTACAAATACCAGTAGCACTGGCTTTGTAGGGTATATTTATCTATTTTTACAAGTACTAGTTACACGAAAATATCTCAGTACAGAAGGTCGGCTCCATACAACGAGCGAAAAGCGGCGCTCGCACAAATAGGCGTGTCCTCGCGGCGACAAATATCGGTCGCGAGTGCGCTTAGTGCATTTGCTGTACGCGAAACGTATCTATGTGTGCGTGCGTGTTCGTACGTGTGGCGATCTCAAACAAAATAATGCCCGTCGCGAGTGCAATTGTACTCGCTGTACGTAAAGCGTGTATATGTGTGCGTGCGTGTTCGTACGTTCGGCGATCTCAAATAAATGCCGGTCGCGATAGCTCTTGCACCCGCTGTACGTGAAGCGTGTCTGTGTGCGTGCGTGTTCGTAGGTGCGGCGATCTCAAGTAAATGCCGGTCGCGAGAGCTCTTGCACCCGCTGTACGTGAAGCGTGTTTATGTGTGCGTGCGTGTTCGTCCATGCGGCGATCCGACAAATACCGGTCGCGAGTGCGCTTGCACTTGCTGTACGCGAAGCGTGTCTATGTGTGCATGCGTGTTCGTACGTGCGGCGACCTCAAATAAAATCCGGTCGCGAGAGCGCTTGCACCCCAGTACGTGAAGCGTGTCTATGTGTGCGTATGTGTTCGTACGTGCGGCGATCTCAAATAAATGCCGGTCGCGAGAGCGCTTGCACCCCAGTGCGTGAAGCGTGTCTATGTGTGCGTACGTGTTCGTACGTGCGGCGATCTCAAATAAATGCCGGTCGCGAGAGCGCTTGCACCCCAGTACGTGAAGCGTGTCTATATGTGCGTACGTGTTCGTACGTGCGGCGATCTCAAATAAATGCCGGTCGCGAGAGCGCTTGTACCCGCTGTACATGAAACGCGTCTGTGTGCGCGTGCGTTCTCACTCGTTGTATGGGGCCGACCTTCTGTTCCTATCTATTCTGTGGCAGCTATGTATAGAAAGTAATTGAACATATAAATAGCTATGTTTCTCAACTAATCGTAGATTGCAAATCAATCCCTATCCCACTGGTACCTCTGAACGCGTTTCTACACGCGATTTATTTTAAGAAGATTACACAAAAGATATTATTCGTGTAGCAATAGCTACTCTTTTTGATTTATTGTTTGAAAAATTAAAAGCTTTTCAACATGTAGCCCTAAATAACATCTTGCTGTTTGGAAATAAAATAGACATAGATTTAAATAGTTTAGTCGTTTTTTTTTTTTCACTTTTGTACGTTATAATTCTAGCCAACACGAAGTTAGTTGTGTTCAATTCATTGACCTAATTCCCATGTCAATTGTTTCTTTTTATTTCAAGATATTCTGTAATATAACTGTTTCAAGACGAACCTAAAATAGAAGTCCGAAGATCCGCCACCGGTACATGGTGGAAATCACACCCACACGCACACATGGGAACACATTCATTGTGCGTACAGCTAAGGAGTGACATTCCCTGCAAGAGTCGTGCTTCCCGATAGCTACAACCTGGGTCTTTAAGTCAAGAGTGAATAGGTTAATTCTAGGCAAGCGTGCTCCATCTTTGACCACATCATCGTTTACAATCAGGTGAGATAGTGGTCAAACGCGTGCCTATCAAATAGTAAAAAGAAACGTAAAAGGAACCGGTACGTAAGGAGGTAGTAACGATATAAAACAGTTTTGTAAAGTGGCTCAATTTTCAATTTCATCTTTGTCGTTATCATCTGTGTCACACAGCACTATAGCTTCTAACCCGTCGGGAAATAGAGATGTGGCATGCAGGTATATTTTTGATGAGCCAGCTCAAAATCAGGTTGGAAATGAGGTTGCCACTAGCAAATGTGATGCAAATGATAGAGCCGGCCGTATTACTGCCAGGATTGCGGAAATGGAGCCGGGTATCGGATCGAATAGCTAATTAATCTGATAACCTCATAGAGGCAGGTTGGTAGTAGGCAGTAAGCTAGGAATGGACGCTGATCTGTGTACGATAAATGTTTGGGCAGCGGTTTTGAATTTTAGGTTATAGTTTTGCGTTTCCTACATTGTGTTACAGTAACGTACCAAATACGGTCTTTGGAACTTGATCAAGCAAGACTTCTTGCGCACTTAATCGTCTGTATCTTGCTCAATGCGTTTTCGTGATTCCAGTTTTATTATATTACTGTAATTTGTAGATATTTGACAGTCAATAGCGTTGTAAATAGTCAAAACTCAGAAAATCAGACTACGTTCTTGCAAAGAAGTTTGAGTATGACACAGTTACTGGGTTGTGGAGGTCAGGGAGACCGTCGCCCCAGCGAAATATTGGCAATCAGTTGCATTCGGTTAGAATGGAAACCGACTTCAACATAGCTGGGAAAAGGTTAGGCAGATAGATAGATTTATTGACATTTATTGAGGTTTTTTTCCGTTGTCATGGTGACTGACTCGAGCGAGAGGAGGTACTTCAAACTGAATTGGAAATTGACCACCTGAGGTGGTTTTAGAGAGTGATATAGTGACAAAATTAAAATATGTAATTTTTGTATTATGTTTTTTACTTTCTCGGGTCCCTGGAGACCCGGTCCTTTGATAGGCGTACGAGGAGCTGAAGCCAACTCGCAGAGGCCCTGTTAGACATTTCAAATGGAATGGGGCACCAACCGACGATTATCCCGGTACGCACTGTGAAAGTATACCCAAGGACAATCCCCGGTTGGAGCAGGACTATTGCAGAATATGGAAACAAAAATGAAACGCTATGAGTTTGGGTGGTTTAGTGGACTGATAATCGTTTACTATGGAAGAACTATTGGCCCCTGCCTGACCACTGACAATTAAAACGGCTTTAAAATGGCAGGAGGTGACTTGCAAACTCAATAAATGGGCCCCCGAAAACGGTCGCTAGCATAAATTGACGTAGCGCCAAGGAGGCAACATATCCTGAGGTGCTAGAGGAGTAGAAAGGTATACCACGGCTATAAGGACAGTTCCGGAAGTACGGTCAAGATCCCTACCAGCATCTTACTGGATTTTACATCCTTTTCCCGAGCACTGGTTTATTATATTATTATTATTTGTGGTACTTTTGTAATTTTTCGGCAAAAATTGCGTTGTGGCTAAGACCTAGCCCAGATGGCAACTAAAGTACAATTGTATTTATTGTTAATGCTAATATCCTAACACTAAATTCTATTAATAAAACCACCTAGGTCGCAACTAAAACAATAATTTATACCTGTATTATGCTCAGATAACGGCAATACTGGTACTTGTTGATTAATTAAGCCCTTGAGTTATCTAGCCACCTGCTCAGTACCTAGGTAATAAGTGTGAATACTAGGACAACTAAATAGATAGCCTATGGTCTAGGAATCCTTGGAAATTAACATATTATTGCATTTAATAACGCTTAATGTATTTTGTGGGATTTAAGTGTTAAGATTACGATTGTTTATGAATGCCGATTTTCTTAATATACAGGGTGGCCAGAACATTGACGTCCAAAATTAAAAAGAGATATTTCTAAATGGGCCAGGTCTATGTACACTACCTCGTAAAAAAGAGAAAAATCCGAAAAATTCGGGGAAAATTCAGTTAATTCATTTAAATGTTTATTGTTGTGGTAGTTAATTGATGTTTATAAATTACTTTTATCGATGTTCAGCATGTTTGCACCGATTTACTTACTCTCTTCTGAAAATAATGACAGTAAACCATAGATCATAGAAAGATAACTGTCAGCTGTCATAACAATGTCAGAAATAAATGTCAAACGTCATTAACCAATCAAAATGACAGCTTACCGCCATGATGGGTTTTTGTTGTGTGTTGCAATTTCAAGTGTAATTTCTTGTGTTTTACCAGCAAACAAAGCCATTTTAAAGAAATTGGGCAATTGAGAACTGTTTTAAATGTATTTTTCTATTTTTAAGTATAGTGTACAAAGACCTAACCCAGGCTCCAATCATTTTGGAACATCTCACTTAGGTCCCTCGTATCGTGGGATGTCCGAATCACCCCCTATGTTCCGCGACTTTTCATAGTTTTCGAACTATAATTTTTTTCTGAGTTTTTGAGAATTATCGACCTGACCAACTTTAAAAAAACATCTAAAAGTAAAAGTAGGAGACTTTGTCAAGATTCCTTTTTTGCAACTGAATCTTCATGAGTTGTACTTTTATGCATAAAATTATCAGCTTCGTAGCTGTGTTGAAACTTGTGAAAATGTTGGTCTAAAGTGAAAAATTTGCGTTCGATAAATTATGACCCAAATGTTCAACTTTAAATAAAATTAAAAATCTAAACAGGTGACTTCATGGTTCCTAAATAAGTCTCGAGAATGTGCTAGACTTTCATAATCATTAAAAAATATTACTTTTATACGGCTACTTTGATTCGCATACCCCACGATACGAGGGACCTAAATTTTATTTTTGGACGTCAATGTTCTGACCACCCTGTATGTAATTGTTTATTAATATTTACAATTTCATGGATATGTCTAAATAGTATTGAACAAAGGCGTTGTATGTCTTTCAGTTTCCCAATTTATTTCTAAACCGTGCAAAAGGTTTTGATACAGATCTACGTTTTCACGAAAGGGAGAAAAACGAGGAAGGCGTAGATAATTTACCAATAAAAACAAAGTGAAAATATATTCTGGTTATCACTTTAGCCTTTCTTTTTTGTGTGCAACAAACATTAAAACATCCAATCACGGAGTCCTGTGTTAACTTCATCATCATCATCATCATATCAGCCGAAAGACATTCACTGCTGGACATAGGCCTCCCCCAAGTGTCGCCACAACAACCGGTCCAACGCGTCTCGCATCCATCGGCTACCCGCGACCCTCACCAGGTCATCGGTCCTGAGAGCCAACTTGTCAACTTCTCTAGCATATATTAATAGATTTCTATCACGACAATCATAATCGTTTTCACCAAAAACAGGAAGCTATAATTTCCCCATACTTGGTCATCTAAGTCAATAAAATAAACAAACTAGGTCAATTATTAGATATCGATTAACTTACAAAGAATTTCAATTAACATGAGAACGTATTTCATTTTTACGGTTTTAGGGACCCGTACCCAAAGGGACACTATGGAAACAACGAAACACTATTACTAAGCCTCCGCTGTCCGTCCGTCCGTCTGTCTGTCAGCAGGCTGTATCTCAAGAACCGCAATAGGTAGACAATTATCAGCACTTTTACATAGAGTGTGTATTTCTATTGCCGCTATAACAACAAATAATAAAAGTTATAGGTTATGGTACGGAACCCTTCGTGTGAGAGTCCGACTCGCACTTGCCCGGTTTTTTTTAAATACATGTATTAATGGACAATAGTAATTTATTAATAGTATTAGTAAACATTTAATATATTCATTGATTAGACGGTGCCTTTTGGTCGCACGCAAGCGACAAGATTCCAGCTTCATGTAATAGTGAACCAGTAAATTAATTCAAAACTGTGAGGCTTTATATTTAAGTGAGACATGAATTTAATTTACTGTTAGTTTGTTACTAATTTCAATTATTTTGGTTTAATTTTCGAATCATATTGCTTGGAACAGTGTTGGGAGGTAAATAAATGTTAACGAGTACAGTGCCAAGTTATGAAACTTTAATTCATTTTGTGGGTTTTTGTTTATTATAATTGATTGTAAGTAAAGGTCCAAGAACTAGGTACGACCCAAGGAGCTACATAAGCCAAATGGAGCGGGGCGGGATGCATGGCAAAGCTTAGTGATGAGAACTAGTTAGTCAGTGCGACCACTGCCGGGGTTGCGGAACCTGTTCGAAACCACCGCAGCCCTGGAACACAAAGGGCATTAGGAGGAACACGGACGGGATTTAGTCAGTAAGAGTCTGACACTCCCTTCTGCTTCACCCAGAGCGGGAGGAGACATGATGATTTCCCAGCCTTGAAAAAAAAGGCAGTGCGACCAAGGACTTGAAGAAGGTATTACTATGTTGGTCCTCTGACGGCGTGATCGATAGAAAACATTCTTGATTCCCCGAGTGAACCTGGATGGGGCTGGTGCAAGAGCGTGGGGATTGGCGCTAGAACAGGGAGGCCTTTGCCCAGCTGTGGGCGAAGTGGGGCTGTGGATAACGATGATGAAAGTTTCAATAAAAAGGCAACTAAATGATGTTATTGTTCTTTTATTTTTTTTAATAGTTTGTTGTACGAGCTACTTGATATAAGATGAAATATTTTCTGATAAATAAAATTAAGTAAAAAAACTTGAGAAAACAGATGCAATGAAAAAAATAAATAGCAAAAGACTAACAAGTTCAATAGTAAACAACTAAACAGAAAATAAACAACTCCATGATATTTCTTCAAGTTGAAAAATAGAAACATTTACATCAAACAGTTTTTCTTTATTGAATACCTAAAGAAAAAAGCAATACCAGCAATTTTTACTTAATATTTATAAGCTTATTGTTTTAAAGATGTGCTTACATAAGCAATTGAATGTCTGAAATATAAGTGAAATATCTTTGGCAAACGGCCCCGTTCCTTCAGGAAATAACTACCGTCATTTCGGTAAGTAATAGGTACATTGCTCTTTGAACAAACTAAGGAGGAGGAAAAAGAAAATATAATGTTGTGTATTTTTATTTTCTTTATGTCCGATATCGTTATTTGGCTTAATAAAGAGGAAGTCTTATTATTTTACGTTTTATTTGTGATCGTATTGATGTCTGTTTGTATTGGGTTGGAATTGGATGAAAAAAAAATGGTATTGTAAGAGATTTTAGGAGAAACTATGGATAAGTATTTAGGTTTTAAGTCGTCTTCTAGGCTGTCAGCCTCGTTAGTAAACCTTGTAGTAGCTTTCATAGTCAATCCATGAAGAACGCACGACGACGACGATACGGGTCGAAATGATAACCTCCTTTTTTTGAAGTCGGTTAAAAAGGGAACTTAGTGAATGGTGAGCCAAGTGACACGCAAAAAACGCCTTGAGAATACTTTTGTTGTGCGTACACCTGAGGAATCGAGTTCGCTGCTGGAGTGTATGTTTTCTGATAGTTATAAATCTTGGGTGTCTTAAAGTTTAGAGATACATCTAGGAAAGCATGCTCTATCGTCGACCACAACATCACTAATCAGTTGGTAACTAACTTCTTATTTGCGCCTAAAAATTCACCACTAAAATAACATAACTTATTTTTATCTACTATCACAAAACATCAAACAGCCTTTTTTTACGTATACCAAGATCGATCAAACATAACCTCCCATAAAAACAATCTCGATACCATCTTATATTGCATAACATCGTCCACGTTTTGTAGTAGACCGTCCAAATGAGTACTATGCACGCAAACGCCGCATTCGATGAAACAAAATACTGCTTCACCTGTATAAGGAACGTGGTGCGTTTCTGACAGAAATGAGCTAAGCGTAGCTAAGGATGTGTTTCATTTCAACCAATGGGATCGCTTGATTTTCTACTTAGATTAGTTTTGTTGAGAAAAACATCTATCATGTCCATTGATATATAAAAAAACCCAAGATGCACAGTCTCGAACAAATGCAACACTCGAAACTGTCGTCAAAAATTGACATTAAACATTTCACACCATTAGTTCTCGAACCTCGTTCAACGCTAAGCTACCTGGCTCATCTCGTATGAAAAGGCAGCCTTATACCGTGGTATATTTAATTTATTTCACTTAGAAAACGTAATGGAATATGAATTATCGGGTGCATTTCATCTTGGACTGCATTATGTGATGAATGGTCATGTATTTTCTTAGAAACAGTGCTTTTAAGTGAATGGCCTGGTTGGAAACGGATTGGGATTATTAGGTTCGTGTTTGAGGTTGTTTAATTCATTTTATTCACTTTGAAACTATTTTTAATTTCACAGGTACAAATGAATCAATATAATCTATATACTATCTATACTAATACTAATCTATACTAATATATAAAGCTGAAGAGTTTGTTTGTTTGTTTGCTTGAACGCGCTAATCTCAGGAACTACTGGTCCGATTCGAAAAATTATTTCAGTGTTAGATAGTCCATCTATTGAGGAAGGCTATAGGCTATATATCATCACGCTAAGGCCAAAAGGAGCGGAAAAGTATTGAAATTTGTGACGCAGACGAAGTTGCCCGGGTCAGCTAGTAATATATAAAGCTGAAGAGTTTGTTTGTTTGCTTGAACGCGCTAATCTCAGGAACTACTGGTCCGATTTGAAAAATTATTTCAGTGTTAGGCAGCCCATTTATCGAGGATCATCACGCTAAGACAGAGCAAGAAAAGGAGAGCAAAGAAAAGGAGCGGAGCAGACGAAGTTGCGCGGGTCAACTAGTTCTTAATAATATTGGTAAGCTACCGGATTGTGAAGGTCACATCGGTAGTCGTTCCATGTAAAATACTGGTATTCAGATCCATTCTGTAAGACTGAAAGACCCCAATGTACTTGTGAATAGTTTAGACAACACATGCCAAGAAACACAAAAAACAACTATAGATAAAAGATGATGTTTGTGCTGTGGCTCTGCCTCGCACTCGAGTCCTAGCATTATACTGAGCGATGGCCGTTTTGCGCGAATGTGACGCCAGTGGCGTGCCTAGGGTTTCAAAATAAGGCAAGCCCAATAAAATTTTAACCGATTTCAAAAAAAGAAAGTTCAGTTTTCGACTGAGTATGTATCAACGCAATTTTCTCATAAACTGATATAGATGTCTCAATTCGTTGTTTACCAAAATTACCGAAAGAAACCATTGCACACAGGTGTTTATGGGAATTTGCGTGCCTTTTAATGGCGCCAGATATGTTATTTAAATCATTATAACCAGATGTATTCCAAACGGAATCTTCATTCGAAAAAAATAGGCCACGAACACAACTTATTAGTGTGCGAACAGCCAACAATCCAACTAGTTTTATACACTGATCTATTAAATTTCGTTTATGCGATTTACTAGTCTAGAAAAACACAGATTAGGCGTCGGTTTTAATGAAGAAATTAACTGTTTTTTCTGAGCAATGTTTAAAGATTTTACCTTATCTTCGCCAATCAAAACTTGAACGCATTTTAAATCCTCACAAGGTACAATTACCTCCATTGTTGTAGGTAAGTCACCAAAACAATTGTATCACTGAGAAAATCTAAGAAAACACACAAAAAACTTTACTTTAACAAAATAACTTTTCAACTCTCAAGCAAATAAAACTGAAGTGAGTAGCACTCCGGTGTCAAGAACTACTTACGCAGAGTTGCAGTGTTGTCATTTAGGCAAAAAAAAGCGCCAGGTATATGAAAAATCTAGCTAGATGTCGCAAATTTTTTATTTTTAACATATTGCTTGAATATTTAATTTCGTTATTTTAAAAAGTCGCTAGTTTTTATTGTTGCTAAATCTTAAAAAAAGTCACCAAACTCGTTAAAAATCTCCAAGATTTCACAACGTCGCTAAAACGGCAACACTGCAGAGTTGGCAAGGTGACAAGGTCACGCATACGCGTGCAACTTCATACGCATGCACGGCTTTAATCTTCCATACTGATCGATTTGTAGACGCACAAGCTTTAGAATTCGTTATACGGCACATCGCTATAAGTGCGAAAGTGACGGAGATAGTATTTGAAAGCCCGGTAAAAGCCGGTACGTGTAAGCGAGATAGCTATATGTAGATGCTGCAAATGCGAAACTCTGCGCGCGAACAATCGCGATGTGTAGTTATGTAGTAATGTGGCATAGGTAGATACTTTGTGTTATTTTGATAAGAATTAAGCGCGCGAACTTTTAAATAGTTCGGGTTTGATATTGATTCTCTATCGAGCATTTTAGTAAGGCATGGCCGGGCTTTTGGGCTTATATGAAGGTACCGCCACTGTGTGACGCATATCTTCCCAACATTATAAAATTGTAATTACGGTTAATTTTTTTTGGTATGCATGCTTGTCGCGAATAAACGCTCTTTCTTTCTTTTCATGATGTGGCTAGAAGGGTGACTATTCAGATAACAGCTAATAGAGCAAGAAGTATTAAGAGGAAGATAAGTAGTACCGACCTCAATACATTGGAACAATGGCAAATAGAATAGAAAACATTTATCCAGCACAAACACAAACGTACAACAACAAAGACAGTGTAAACAGAAATAAATAGTAGGTACAGAATTGCGCTGAGTGTGCCCATACCCAAAGGGTAACCATCTCAGCATTTGCTGGGCGTCAGACACCCAGCGCTGGTATTCAGGTTGGCACCCAGCGCTGGTTTTCAGTTGGTACCCCGCAGTGACACACGGACGAAGGTAGCCATTTCGTTGCTTTTTCGAGTTAAAAAAGAATGTGCCTGATGAGCGGTTGTGCTAGTGAATTTGCCAAATTCCTCATTCACAAACCGGGTGTCGACATAGAACAAAATTCAACCACGGAATATTCTTGTAAACAAGTTTTTTTAAGTACACATATTTGAAGGTTTAACTTACTAATGCCATCAGTCATGTTAGGCAAACGAACTTATGACATGCGACACCAAAATGGCGTCTTATCACGGCATTCTCTCATAGACAAGACAAGGGCACGTTAATCTTAATAAAAATTGACGTGAATCGTTCCCTGGTGGCTAGTCTACGGAATGGGGAAGGAAAGATACTGTGTATTGGTAAATTGATATTGTATATTGGTAAAGAGGAGCTCGTGGCTAAAAAATAACAGCCGCACGAGTCGATCTTCAAGGTTAAGCAACGCTTGCCAAGGTTGGTCAGTGGATGGGTGACCATCTTAACATACCGAGTTTCCTCCGCAACTCGACAAGCAAGTTAAGCCGTTGGTCCCGGCTATCATTTGTAAATCTTTGGCAGTCATTACGGATTATCAGAAGCCAGTAAATCTGACACCAGTCTTGCCAAGAACTACCGTGTTACCCAGTTAATTGGTTGTGGAGGTCTGGTAGGCAGCTGCTCCACATGAAATACTAATCAGCTGAATCCGGTTTGACTGGAAGCCGACCCCAATATAGTTGGGTTAAGGCTAGGCGATCGTGTATTGGTAAAATATTAAATTCAATTTGAGGACTTTTACAAGCATTTATTTAGCTTGATAGTTATGTAGGCAGTATAAATCCTTTGACTGAATTTTAAAATATGAATACCAATCGATTGAGCTGTAATTTTACAAGCACGTTTGGTTCGGATGACAATACACGATTACCACAAATACAAGCGAAGATGTTTCGAATCAGTAACGTGAAAATCTTACTAATCTTAAGAATGTGGAAGTTTGTTTGTTTCTTTGTGCCTCAAGGACTGACCGCATGTTGATGAAACTTTGCAAACGGGTAACCCATGACCTGGATGGTCCGTAGTAGGGATGTTACGGAGCTCCGATTCGGATTCCGATTAGTCGGAACTTCCGTTTGTTTTTGAACCTCCGATTCCGATACTTGTTCCGAAACTTTTCAATCGGAAGTAATCGGAGGTCGATGCCTTGCGGCGGGCGGCGGCATACGACCGGGTCATTTGTTTTTGTTTGTGTTTATGAGTGAACACGTTAACAGAATCTAGAGTTTAACAGCTGTATTTGTGTTTTTAATAGTGTGACAAGTGGCAAATTAGTTGAACAAATTAATTTTATAAGTAGCATTGCCAGCATACTTACAAGGACGCCAGCAGGTCAACCTACACGAATCTGTCAAATTTTTCCAATCGAACGTGAACCTTCCAAATTTGTGATAAATTTGAAAATCTTTTGCAGAAACTTGACAGATTGTGGTAGCTTAAAATGCTGGCGTTTTTACAATGCATAATTATTTTATTAATTAATGACTGATTTTTTTTCAACGCCTCGTCAGGTGTTCTATTGTTTGTATTTGAAATTAAAAGGACTGATTAGCAATGTATGTATTATTTTATTTCATTAATTATATTAACCCTACTTTCTCACACATTCTCTTCTAAAGCATCCGCCTCCGATTCCGAATCCGATTCCTGTTCCGATTCCGATATATCAAATCCACAACCTCCGATTCCGATTCCGGTTCCGATATAATCACATCCGTTACATCCCTAGTCCGTAGTTACGGGATAAGTAAGAGTCGACGCCGTGGTATAAACTAGTATGGTATATCAAGATTAATTCAAAAGAAGATATAAAAAAATATTGATTGCCATCATCATCACGATCGTATCAGCCGAAAGATGCTGGACATACGCCTCCACAAGCGTCGCCACAACGACCGGTCCTGTGCGTCTCGTATCCATCGGCTACCCGCGACCTTCACCTTCATCGGTCCACCTTGTGGCCTTCCAACGTTACGTCTTCCGATACGCGGTCGTCACTTCAGAACTTTTCGGCCCCATCGACCATCTCTTCTGCGAGCAATGTGCCCTGCCTGCCCACTGCCACTTTAGTTTGGCGATCCTTCGGGCTATGTCGGTAACCTTGGTTCTCTTGCGGATATAATCACGCAAGGAAACTCCAAGCACTGCCCTCTCCATTGCCCTTTGAGTGACTTTGAGCCTTCTGATGAGGCCCATTGTGAGCGACCACGAACATTGAACAACAACATTGATTGCCATAGAACTAACAAACATACAAACGATAAACCACATCGACAACCACAAAAATCATCCATCGTACGGACCAAACCCAGCCTTCAGATCCAAATTAATTACCTCACCCTTTCAAATTAAATACCTATTTGTTGGACCCACTTCAAAAGGCGACATCCTCACATACAAGAGAATGTCAATAACATTCTACACAAATAGATGTATGCTGGATGAAATGTTCCCTTTATTGTGTTAGAGAAAGGAGATATCGATTTATAAGCTTACAGTTGTTCTTACGGTGACCTTGGATTTATGTGACCTTAGGGCCTTTGCACACAGCGTTAAGGTTTGTATACATGCCAATGACCTTGTGCATATAAACGGAGCTAACTACTCCTCTACGCGCAACTCCGCCACCCGCATTTTTTATTTGTTATAAAAAAAAATTAAAACACATAATTTTACATCACAACACTTGAAAAAAGTAACAAAACCAAATTATTTTCGTTTGTATTTTAAAAAATTTATTTAGATTTATTAAAAAACTAGCTTCTTCCAGGCAGCGGCTTCGCTCGTGTGGTCCTTAGGAAACATACTCTCCGGATAAAAAGTAGCCTATGTCCTTTCTCAGGCTCTAGACTATCTCTGTACCAAATTTTATTTAAATCGGTTCAGTAGTTTTGGCGTGAAAGCGAGACAGACAGACCGAGTTACTTTCGCATTTATAATATTAGTAAGGATGAAGGAGTAAAATGGTTTTATCTCAACGATTTGGAGGTGATTTGGTGATTTGTTTTCTTATTATGTGATACCGATACATAAATTCTGGCTCCACCAAATTACGTATCGTATCATGTAGATTACTACCTATTTTATTCAGATGTAATTTCTCAGTAAATGCCGACGAAAAGTATCGTCATCTGCACGATGTTTTTAAGCATTTCTCGAGAGAGCAGCCTTAAAGCGCCGACAACGCGCAGACGCAGACAGTACCGCTTCTTGTTGGTCATCTACAGCGCCGTGAGCGCACGTTCATAAAACGTGCGTCTCCGGCACGTTGAAAATCTTCCATATGCATAGGTTCTTAGTCTAGTCCAGGGTCTTGGTATAGTCATTTGAAGAGGAGAGATGAAACGCATGTAACTAAAAGAGTTATGAATATAAATGTGGATGGATCGAGAGGGAGAGGAAGGCCGAAGAAAAGATGAATGGATTGTGTGAGGAGCGATATGAAAGAAAAGGGAGTTAGGGGGCGTCCATTAATTACGTGAGGCGATTTTGGCGATTATCCGACCCCCCCACGCCCCTTGGTGAGATGTCGTGAGATTTGACTCGACCCCCTCCCCCACGTCCTAACCTCACGTGAGATTTTTAAAAACGCGTGTTTTTAGAGTAAACCCGCCAATCTGTGAATCAGACTAGTTAAAGACTTCTTTTTACTGAAATTTGTTAAAGATTATTTTAATTCAGTCCACAGGGACTCGTGTCATGTGTGTACTCTTTTAAGAATAATTACTCAAACCAACATGTCCATGTGATTTTCAGTAAAATCAGCACTTTTAAACTGTTGTACTTTTGCTGGTGTGCTGTGGAATGTTCACCGATGCTCTGCAGCTTAGAAACATCTCACGATTTACTAATTAATTTGTTGAAAGACCAGTTTTCTCGCAATTTTAAATTATTGCATCAGTTGCTTTCGGAAAAAAAATACGTGATATTTGCCGTGAGTCTCCCTCTCCCCCACATGAGATTGGATGAGATTAGGCTCGACCCCCTCCCCCCCTACAATGCCTCACGTAATTTATGGACGCCCCCCTGTGTGTGTGTGATAGCGTGATGGCTGACAGGTCTAATGTTGTAAATATCACAACAGAGTAATTACTATCACGTCAACAATCTAGTACAGGTACCTTTTTTATGGAAAATCATCCAATAAGTCCTCCCGCTCTGTGTAGAGCAGAAGGCAGTGTCAGACTCTTACTGAATAAAACCCATCCGTGTTCCTTAAATGCCCTTTGCGTTCCAGGGTCGCCGTAACTCTTTCAGAGAATTCTGCAGCCCTGGCAGATGTGACCTTAGTCTAGTCGGCTTAGGAGGCGATTCGGCCGCTAAGTTTCGTCGCATCCGGTCGAAACAGGAATTTCATTATTATTTATTTTTAACCGACTTCCAAAAAAGGAGGAGGTTCTCGATTCGGTGGGTATTTCTTTTTTGTTTTTTTTTTTTTAATGTGTTAAAAAACAAAGAAACAAAACCAAAAACACCGACTTCCGAAATTAAGGTTATTTTATTCTTTGTAGTGTTTTGTTTGGAAGTCGGTTAATTTTTTTTTGTTTTAGTGGTGTTTCGGACGATCCTTTTTAAGCAAATTAGGTACAGTCAGAATGAAAAACCATGGGTAGGCCTCAACCTCAGGAAATTGTTAGAAAAAGATAAAGTTTAGAACAAAAGTTCCTCCCTATTTATCAATCATGTGTAAGAAAGATACAGTAATACTTTGTAATGATAGTTTATGTTTTGTTGTTTGTGTGTTAATGTGCGTGCAACATACCAAAAGTCGAAAACAAACCGACCTGTGAGAGATCACTCATTAATGTTTATTTTATTTTTATTAATATTTTTAATCATTTATCTGTAGCCTCAAAGTAAAATCATTTTTAACCGACTTCTAAAAAAGGAGGTGGTTCTTAATTCGACAGCGTATATATATATATTTTTTATGTGTGTTCGCGGATAACATCGTCGTTTATGATCCGATTTCGATGAATCTTTTTTTTATATGAATTCCCATTGCCACCACGTTAGGATCTGATGATGGAAACCCTGAGAAATCGAGGGCAACTCTTGAAAATTGTAGGCACGCATCTGGTAAAAACTTGATATTCGTGTGTATAGCGGGTGATACTACAATAGGATGAAGGTTTGGATCAGACCTGATGATGGAGACGACAGAGAGTCAAGGGAACTCCACATCGGTATGTAGGAACTACCAAGTGTTTGGGCTTATTTCATTCGTATTGACGAGACCTTTACACCGAAAGCACTAAGTAAGTTTTATTTTCATAACATAACATCACGCCGGTACGCTGTGAATGGGTACGCAGGTACCACTAAAAAGTGAAAAATAAAAAACTTTTTTACAAAAAATGTAACCGACTTCCAAAACACAACAACCAAAAACACCGACTTCCGAAATTAAAGTTATTTTATACTTTGTAGTGTTTTGTATTGGAAGTCGGTTACATTTTTTGAAAAAAAAAAGTTTTTTTTAAGTTTCTGACGTTACATTAATAATGAAATTCCTGTTTCGACCGGATCGGACGAGACTCAGCGGCCGAAACGCCTACTAAGTCGTTTAGTCCAAGGTGTAATGTTGTATTCCATAGCCGAGTTATTTCTAGCACATTAACAGTACAGTGTACCTTATGTGGTACACGAACTCAATTTAACTCTATGGGTGGTCTCTGATTTTACGGACTAGTGAAATAAGTCAGCGTGTTATTTGCTGGGGTACTATTAACGCTGTTGCCCATCCTTACTAATTTTGATCAGCTGATGGTACTTTTTCACGGAAAATTCAAAATTTTCATTTTTAGAATTCACTCAGATTTCCTTGTAGAAGAAACAGAAGTTTTTAATATAAGACCAAACCTTTCACCTTCCGTTAAAACTTTTAGTAAAAGGTATCCTGGGTAGGTGTAACCACTGTGGCCAAGCTAACATTGTTAGTCAACATAATTTTATATGAATGAAAGGTCAGCGTCGTTTTGGTGGTAATCAATTTTCTATTTTACTAACCAATGAGAGCCAGTTTCTTGTAGACTTGTGCTCTGATTGGTTGCCATTTTATTTCAGTTCACAATTTTTCTGAATGAATTCGAGAAATTATGAACTATCAAATTTTGATGCGTAAAAAAGCATTTCAAATGTTCAGTTGACAATTTAACGAAAGTTTACAATCTCTCAAGTTATTTTATAACCTTACGAAGTTTGCGATTTTCCGGTAACATCAACAATTATTCGCGTCGTTGGATCAATGTCGTGTCGCACTGTCTGTCAGAGCCTCGACACAGTCAGTACCTAACCTATTCACACACATACAACAAACAAAACCTGGTACAATTAAATTATTTATTGGTAACCAACCTTTTACCGTTAATGCAGTCAACTCCGAACAATCTTCACGTCGAAGTATAAATGAACTACTACCACTTCATACCGACACAAAAACAGACTCGTCAATAAATATTAATTACCTGAAAACAAAGAAAAACAACAATTAATCAATTGAACATTTTATTTATTTTTCATTCTTTACAAAGTTTCCTCCAATTCATTCGTACTGTAGCTACGATAAATAAATTAAGGAACTCATTCAATCGATTGGTCGTTCGTTCGTGAATTCGTTCTTTCGTTCATCGGTCAATATTTGACTGTCAACATCATTGATAAATATTGGACCCTTTTGGGAAGGCTTGTTATAAATTAATAGCCCTTTTTCCATCCGTTATAAGGGTGGTTTTAATTTATTTTTAAAGGGAATTTTTCTTTAAAATTCTTCAGTTTTTTTTTTAACTATTTTTAATAGCAAATAAACAAATTCGTCAAAACTTGTACACGTTCATGTTATTTAGAGAATTCGTTTCAAAACCGTATATTTTAGTACATGTGAAAGAAGACACTCCATGAACTAAGTACTTTTCCTCTTTAAATCTTTAAGGTTAGTAAAATATTTCTGCCGTCAATATGGCCAGTACAAAATTTTTAAGCAGTAGATCGATTTAATTAGCAGATTTTAAACTACAAGGTTTAAAATCTGCTAATTAAATAGATCTACGCGATTACTGGCCGGAAATACGTATCTAAATATAATCGGGAGATTGAATTCTTTGCACTGGTCACACTGGTGGCGACAGTTGCGGTGGCTGGGCACGGATGGGGCACTGTTTGATGGGAGTTGGCAGCGAGCGGTCGTAGTATTGTTGTACTGAGGTGGGTAATTTTAAGAAATAAGTTTTGAAGATAGTAATAAGTTTAGAGAATAAGGTATACTGGCTTTTTCTGAGGTATCCTATAAATCGTATCTTATTATCCTACTAATATTATAAATAAGTAAGATGTTTCTTTCTCTTTCACGCGAAAACTACTCAAAGGATGAAGGTACGCAAATCTATTAGAGTTTGTGAATTTGTGAGGTTGTAGGGGGTAATCTCTAGATCTACGGAACCGATTTTGAAAATTCTTTTACCAACAGAAAGCCACGTTATCTGTGAGTGTCATAGGCTATATGTTAACCCGAAAAATACCGCCCAACGAAGTGGGCACGGTCAGCTAGTAGTTTATAACCTGGATTAACTAAACAACTTGGAGTCCAAGCAGACAAATTCGCGGGCTGAAGCTAGTAGTATAGGAAGAGCTATAAATGAGGAAGGTTTGTGTATCTATACTAATATCATATAGCTGAAGAGTTTGTTTGTTTGGTTGGTTGAACGCGCTAATCTCAGGAACTACTGAATTACGTTAGAATTGAAAATATCTTTTAGTGTTAGATAGCCCATTTATCGAGGAAGGCTATAGCCTATAAATCATCATACTACGACTAATAGGAAAGGAGCAATAATGAAAAAAAACCAACTGTATTGAGAACCTCCTCCATCTTTTGAAGTCGGTTAAAATTGTGACGCTAACGAAGTTGTGCGGGTCAGCTAGAACTAAGAAAAATTAGCGCCTATGCGAAGCCGAGGCAGTCCAAACTAAAAGTAGTCCCTATGTCTACTGAACATACTTCATTCCAAACCATTGATATATAAATACCCAAGATACACACACAGCATCTCAAAAACGTTCGCATAAAACAAGCGCACAATTTAAAAATGTGCTATGTGTACTTCGGTGAGTGTGCCCAAGAACTCCACGATCTCATACCACCGGCCCCCTTCTACCATCGAACATCCAGACGCACTGCATCTTACCATCCCTACCTTGTTGCTATTCCACCAATTCGCACTAAGCGTTTCCAAACGTCTTTTATAATGCGCACAGCAAAGGAGTGGAACTCTCTGCCTGCGTCTGTATTTCCGAACGCTTACAACCCTGATCTCTTCAAAGTTAGAGTGCACAGGCTTCTTCTGGGTAAGCTCGCTCCATCGTAGACTTTGTCTCTGTCATCTCTGACCTAGACTAGAGTCAAGAGCAAACCCATCACAAATAAAACAAAAAAAATGTGCGCTAGTCTCAAACAGTCTCGCATCGCTCGCCATACTGCACTGCTTAGTAAAAACAACTTTACGCGACCCGTGTAAGGTTGAATTTGCAAAAAAAATGTTTATAGTATAACTATACACAACTCACCCATGACACTTGATACATGTCAGTTTTTGACGACAGTTTCGAGTGTTGCATTTGTTCGAGACTGTGCATCTTGGGTTTTTTATATATCAATGTTCACAAAAAAATACTACTACCCAACTACTATAAAAAACCAGCTGTTTAACCGTCAAATGAGTTACTATAAGCCCCTTCTCATGGCCCATTTAAGAGCTACGAGTCCTACTTACTGTCCAGGTAAACTTGTCCCTTTTTTATGGGGCTGCCCCAAGTAATGGTGAGTGGGCACATGGCTTATGGGGGCCGAAAATGGAGGGATAATGGTGGTATATGTAGCTGCAAAAAGTTACGGTGGTGAGTAGTGTTTTGGGGGGAAAGTGGGTTTAGTTTGTTTTATTCTTTAGTGTCTTTAACGAACTATAGTTTTTTAATCCTAATTGATTAAGTCAAAAACTTCTACATGTACGTCTACCATGAGTTTTATCAATCTTTACGCGCAACTAGATTGATATAACTCATGGTAGACGCACTGTACGCTCAAAGTTAGAGTGAACAGGCTCCTTCTGGGTAAGCTCGCTACATCGTAGACGTAATGTTTGTGTCAGGAACACTACGGTACTAAAATAACTTTACTTAATTAAAATGAGTTTCTAATTAAGTAACGACACAAATATGTTTAATTTCCTCAAAATTAAATTTTCAGTACGCCATATTTGTAGCCAAAAATTACAGGAAATTAAAAGCATAAAGAAAAAATAAGAAAACACGTTTTTGCCGCCAGAATGACTCACAAAAACACACAATTAAAATAAAATAACTTAACACACAAAATAAAACCAGTAACATAGTGTACTTTTATTTTCTAACTAGTGGACGTCACGCGGTTTCACCCGCGTAGTTCCCGTTCCCGTGGTAGTACGGGGATAATATATAACCTATGTTACTCCATGATAATGTAGCTATCCAAGGCTAAAAGAATTTTCCAAATCAATCCAGTAGTTTCGGAACCTATTCAATTCAAACAAACAAATCTTTCTTTCTTTAATTAGATCATGCATTTTTTTCCATAAACGTCTTTTAAAAGTCTTATTAGGAGTACCTTAGTGTTGTCAAAGCTGTATAAAATAAGTTAGATGCAAGCAGTCTTAGCTTTAAAATACTCATAGTCTTAAAAGAAAACCTAATTACCTCCAGCCATACTTATACCAAACAAATATAATTCTCAAAAGAAACTGCTCAAATAGCGTTTCAAACCGGATTTGAATGAAACATTTTACCGGATAATCACGGCCTGCAAGACCCCGAGTGCATGAAAGCGCTCGCAACGACTGGCAATATAAAAAGTACAAGAATATGAAATAGGAACTATAATCCGGGAGAAATGGTAAGATTTTATTTTCAAGACGGTAATCAGTTTTGAGGAAATAGGGAGTGGAGAATATTATATTGGTTGCTACTGTTTTTATGGGGAGGGAAAAGAGTATCACTTTTTTGTGTTATTAAGAAGTAAGTTTAATAATAATCAAAATGCACATTTAAAACATAGACATAGAGGATAGACGGTGACCCCCAAACTATTTGGTTTTGAAGAATAAAGCTAAGTTACTGAGTGAGTGACTGACTGACAGACAACAGACAGCCGAAAGTACTGGTCGGAGAAAGCAGAAATTTGACATGAAGCTTCCCATACACTCCGTACGGGAGCCGGAAAGGGAGAGGATTTCCCCAAAATACCTAGGGGGACGGTGAAAAACGCGGTATGCGCGTACGAAGTCGCGGGCAAAAGTTAGTATGAATATATAATCCGGGAGAAATGGTAAGATTATATTTTCAAGACGGTGATCAGTTTTGAGGAAATGTGGAGTGGAGAGTAGGTATTGTATATCACTTTTTTGTATTATTATTGTAAGTAAATTTGGTTTTTAAGGAAAAAACGTGAGGAAAGTTTTGAATCCTAATATATAAAATGTTTCCGTTACTGAGTGAGTAAGTGACTGACAGACAACGCACAGCCGAAACTACTGGTTACTAAGCTGAAATTTGGCTTGAAGCTTCCCTACACTCCGTATGAAAGCACTAAGAGAGGATCTCCCAAAATTCCTACGGGAACGAATAAAAACGGGATATGCGCGTACGAAGTCGCGGGCTAAAGCTAAAATGAATATATAATCCGTGAGAAATGGTAAGATTATATTTTCAAGACATTTATCAGTTTTGAGGAAATGTGGAGTGGGAGTGGAGGTATTGGTTGTTTGATTTTATAGGGAGGGTCAAGATCATCACCTTTTTGTGTAATTATTGTAGGTATACGGTAGGCCGATACCATCGTTCTCCGAAACTGCTTTCAATATGAACTTACAGTTTGAAAGACTTACATTGTTAAGTCACCCAGCAACAGGTCGTCGAAGAAAACTCAGAAAAAGATTCTTTTATCGTTCACTCTATCTTGAGAACAAAAGAAACATTAAAAAGTTATTGTAATTAGTTCACTAAGGCGACTTGTTGCTGTCGTTGCAATTTTTAATAAATGTTTCTGATAGATCGGCAATAATTATTAACTGAGAGTTGAAAACTGTACGTCCACTTCTGCTATCCGGAATGTATTTTTACAATGAATAAAGGCTCGTGCAGACAGTCGCTAACTCGCGATTAGACAAAGCGACAACACAGTTAATGAAAAAATGGTCTACAGATACGACTAAATACGTCAAAAAATATCTTAATATAATCTAAGATAAAAAATATCAGGTTTTCCCTAAAACATTATCATCATCATCATATCAGCGGAAAGACGTCCACTGCTGGACGTAGGCCTCTCCCAAGGGGGGTTTGCCATAAGCGCCACACTTGGCAGGCGGGTTGGCGATCGCAGTGTATGGTGTTGAGTTTCACAGAGAACGCTGCTGCCCATTCTCTGGTGAGTCCCTTAGTCGCCTCTTACGACACCCACGGGATGTGATGGGATGGTATTATTCTTTTACGGCAACATACGGCACCGGCCGACACATCATCCTATTTTTATGTTGTTAAAAATTAAAATAAGATTTGTTTTTTTTTTCGACTGAAAAAATCCACAATTTTGGTATGCCACTCTCCGGAATTGTTTATCGAGATTTTCCCTTCTATGGTTTTTTTCGAGTTGTTTATTTTTCATTAAATCTACAAACAATGAAGAAAAGAAATTGGTTCAAAAACTGGCCAAGTGCGAGTCGGACTCGCGCATGAAGCTCGCGCGGATCCAGGTTTCCGTACCATCATGTTTTTATTATTTGTTGTTAAAGCGGCAACAGAAATGAAAATTTTAACTGTCTACCTATTACGATGCCCGCTGATAGACGGACAAACGGACGGACGGACAGCGGAGGCTTTGTAATAAGGTTCCGTTGGTAACCCTTTGGGTACGGAACCCTAAAAATAAACAAACAAAGGACGAACTGTAAGAAATATGCTATAGCTAGAAAATGCAAACAAAGGAACAAACATAATACACGTAGGCCAGTGCCTGCCAGGGTTACAGATTTTGTTCCAAAGAGTCACCGCGTCCCTGGAACACAAAGGGCATTAGGAGGAACACGGATGGGTTTTAGTCAGTAAGAGTCTGACACTCCCTTCTGCTCAGAGTCGAAGGAGTCATTTGATCTTTATAAAAAAACCATACATACATACATAAGCCAAAACATTATTCTCCTTTGCGTCGCGCACTCGGGTCAAAATGAAAGACTAAAATATATTGGGAAAAGAGCGAGAAAATGGTAATGGATGCAAATTCAGTTCAATACTCTAAAATAGCTCCTGACTCATCCCTCACACCGCAAAGACACGCCCAAATTAAAGGCAATTTAATCCCATTGTGGAAATTAAATTATTGAGTAATTTAACTTGCTACACAAAAGCATTCACTCTCAATCAAAATGGCGGCGATTACGTCAGAGAGCTGTCAAATACATCACAATGCTACGGTCCAAAGAAAAAGGGGCGTATCTGCCCTTTCAGATAAAATTGAATTAACGTGTAATATTCGGATTCCGGAAAACACGCTGCATCTACAGTATGTACAGACGACTGTACATACTGTAGATGCCGATGATAAGTCCGTCTGTCTGTACCACCAGGTACAGACGGGGGTTTCTGCTTTTGAATGGGAATGGCAATGGAAAAGTGAGAATGTAGTTTTCCTGTTAAGGCTGTATACATGCCAATGACCTTGTGCATATAAACGGAGCTAACTACTCCTCTACGCGCCACTCCGCTACCCGCATTTTTAATTTATTATAAAAAATAACACATTTAAAAAAAGTAACAAAAGCCAATTATTTTCGTTTGTATTGCAAAGCAGTAGATATTTTTTTTATTTGACTTTTGTTAAAAAATTAAGGAGTAAAATGGTTTCATCTCAACGATTTGGAGGTGATTTGGTGATTTTTTTTCTTATTATGTGATATCGATACATAAATTCTGGCTAAACCAAATTACGTATCATATCATGTAGATAACTACCTATTTTTTTCTGATGTAATTTCTCAGTATATGCCGACAAAAAGTTGCTTCATTTGCACGCTGTTTTTAAGCATTTCTCGAGAGAGCAGCCTTAACACTATAAGCTATGCAGTTAAACACTACGAGCAAAAGTTAAAAAAGTTATATTAACAACTAGCTGACCCGCGCAACTTCGTCTGCGTCACAATTTTCATTACTGCTCCGCTCCTATTGGTCTTAGCGTGATAATATATTACACACAACCACACAACACACACAACCACACACACACACACACACAACACACACGCAACACAACACAACAAACAATTTATGTTGTTTTGAAATAAATGACTTATGACTTATAGCCTTCCTCGATAAATGGGCTATCTAACACTGAAAGAATTTTTCAAATCGGACCAGTAGTTCCCGAGATTAGCGCGTTCAAGCAAACAAACAAACAAACTCTTCAGCTTTATATATTAGTATAGATAAAATTATAGCAAATAATTATTAGTTACAATCTAGTAGGTAACTAGAAATACTTGTAGGCTTTTTGTACACTAAAAACTTTGGTACACTAAAAAGAAAACAAACAAAATTCAACATGATAAAACTTTTTCAGTCTCATTCCGTTCCGCAACAATAAAATTTATACAAAACTCAGATCCGTGGGTAGATGTGAATTTCGTGCTACGCGCGGGTAGGTAAACGGTGTCAGTGCATAAGTAGTGACAAATTGGTGGGGCAAAGCTGCTCAGTCGTCGCTGACGGGGACTAATGGCCTAACGTGTGGGGCGTGTGCAATGTTGCACTGTGGGAAGATTTTTACACTTCAATATAAATATTACAAGAAGAACTACAGCACGGGACGAATCGCGACGGACTGTTAAGCTTGCCATCACCCCTGATGTGACGATCACGACTATTCGGCCAAAAGTGTGACAACAAAAAGAAGATATAAAGGTAAAGATTATTCGATCTGTTTAGCCTGCAGTTGAGTGGAGTGGATTGTATGTTGTTAAGAGGAGTGGAGTGGATTTAACATGGAGAGACTGCCTGTCTCGTTACTGGGTAACACAAAAAAAAATCTACTTGTAACTTCTACAGTCCCATTCCATCTCGCGTTAAAAAGTCGCAAAATCGTGAAGTAAAATACTGGCAACAATCACGCTACAAAGGCTAAACTTTGGATTTAAAAGGGGTAGACCATGCCTTCGACAAACACAAAGTATACTTTTTATTCGGGTGCTAAAGTACATTTTCATGGGAAAAGTTCGAACTTTTTTCTATGGGAGCTGGCATAGTCCTCCGCTGCCATTTAGATTTTTTTCTCAAAGTTGCGGCGCACGATCTAACATGCATTTATGAGTAGAGGACCCTTAAACAAATAGAAAATGTGAGCAACATGGTGACCTAAAGTGTCAATTTGCCGAGATATTTGAAGGTTCGCTATGTGAGGACAATGAAAATCATTGAAAAAAAAATCAAACTGGCGGGACTATGCCATAACTGTTCTATACACGGTGCCATTTTAGTCGTCTTACAAAAGCGGCTCACTTAATGTACACGACATAAACTACATCTAGGCGCGATTATCTACACTAATATATAAAGCTGAAGAGTTTGTTTGTTTGTTTGCTTGCTTGAACAATTTGAAAAATTCTTACAGTGTTAGATAGCCCATTTATCGAGCAGGCGAAGTTGCGCGGGTCAACTAGTTTTTTTTTATAATTCATTAAAATAAAAGGTACAATAGAGTGCATTAGAGTTATGAAACGGCGACATTGTTTTGATACGTAAACATTATAAACAGGTAATGTTTACGCATCACAATAATGTCGCCGTCCTGTGTATTGTGTGTAACCTTTGTAAGACGTCTAAAATGGCACCGTGTATAATTGTACATATGTCAATTCAAGGTAAAAGCAAGTTTAAATATAATAAATCTGTATGTTTTATAAACAAGCAGCCAAATAAAATAAGTGTCAGGCAGCTGTCCTCTGTAGCGACTGATATTAAATATTTACTATGATATTATCCATTCCTCTTGGAGTTGGGAAGTATTCAAAATTGGCTTTATGCAGATTTCAGCCACGGAGCTCGAGAACTGAGAATTTTAATGCTAAAGTATTGAATATACAATTTTTATTTATAAGTTTTAGGTACTGAGAAATTAGTGTTATTATTTTTTAGACTATCTGACCCGCGCAACTTCGTCTGCGTCACAATTTTCATCTATAATATAACTCCTCCCCTACTCTAACCCTACTCCTACCCTACTCCTACCCAACTCCTACCCTACTCCTACTCTACCCTACTCCTACCCTACTCCTACCCTACTCCTACCCTACTCCTACCCTACTCCTACCCTACTCCTACCCTACATACCTACATTGTTTAAACAACAGTGACTGCTTGTAATTCAATATGAACTTTATACAACAGCAATAAAGCTCGTTTTAGTTAGAAAACGTTTGTATGGGAAAAATAAAAGGGCTGTTTTTAGGGTTTTTCCGGCAATTATTCGAATTTTGAGCCGTAAATCGCCATCTTTGAACTTCAACGAACATTTTAAACAAAGAATTGGCCAAATTGGTCCAGGCGTTGTTGAGTTATGCGCTTACCAACACATTTTGCGATTCATTTTTATATTATAGATTGTTGAGCGTTGTTGTATGAAACATATTTTGATGTTTTTTAGGTAAAAGCGCTAATCAACTCGAAGATTAGGTTAGATTCTCAAGACTGATTTAACTAACCTTTCTTTTAGGATGTGGTATCATCAAATGACTCCTCCCGCTCTGGGCGGAGCCGAAGGGAGTGTCAGACTCTTACTGACTAAAACCCATCCGTGTTCCTCCTAGTGCCCTTTGCGTTCCAGGGCCACGGTGACTCTTTCGAACAAATTTAGCAACCCCACAATAAACTAACCTACTGTTAGAACCTTGACGAGTGATGATACTTATACGTAAAACTGTTTAAATTCTTGCGTGACAAAGGCGATTGTCAAAATATCAATCAAATGTATGGGATTAACAAACAGTTGTAGAAATGTCACATTATCAATCTATACTTAATATATAAAGCTGAAGAGTTTGCTTGTTTGTTTTCTTGAATGCGCTAATCTCAGGAACTACTGGTCCGATTTTAAAAATTCTTTCAGAGTTAGATGGACCATTTATCGAGGAAGGCTATAAATCATTATGCTAAGACCAATAGGAGCGGAGCAGACGAAGTCGCGCGGGTCAACTAGTCCTTAATATACAAAATTCTTCCGTTACTGACTGATTGAGTGACTGACAGACAATTCACAGCCGAAACTACTGGTCATAGAAAGCTGAAATTTGGCATGTAGGTTCCTTGGGGAGTGTAGGGGAGCACTAAGAGAGGATTTCCCGAAACTCCTACAGGAAGGGGAAAAAACAAGGTATAAAATAGTGGCGCCTAGGCGTAAGGTTACGAAGTCGTGGGCAAAAGCTAGTCCCTCATATTTTGGCATTACGACAATCGCATCAGTCTTGAGTTCTAAACAAAATGATGTTCAATCAGTGATATCTATTAAATCAGTTTAATTCGGAGACACAGGCAAAATGAATGGATAATTTAAGCGTGCTCTATACTTCTGTAAAATAAAATAAAATAGGATTAAAATTCATTTATTTCAGGCTATCAAACCCATATAAAACCAATACAATAATTTAAATCAAATGGCAATAGCAACTATTTCACATTAATTATGAATTTAAAAAAGATACACGAAATAGAATGTACGCCTACTCATCCTCTATAATGCACGCAGAATATAATAGAATGTACGCAGACACACACACACACACACACATACACACACACACACTACACGCATTTTAATTTTGTTTTATATTTTGATTTTAGTTCATAAGTACCAACACACGCATTTTAATTTTGTTTATATTTAGATTTTGGTTTATAAGTTTTCCTTTTCTTGTATTCTTTTCTCACTATAATTCCACAATTATTGTTATAATCTTATTCTCAGCGAGGGGGGGCAGGAATCCATAGCACAGGGTATCCTAGTTTGGATTCCTGTCTCCCACAAACCTTTGTACCTCCTTTATAACCTAAAATATTGTAAATTGTAATTTTGTACTTTGTGGGAGAAAATAATAAAATCTTATCTTATTTATAATCGAGTGAGGTTGGCAACCCTAGTCCTCGCACCCCCAGGACGTAGAAGAAAGACGTAGCTGCACGTTGGTGATAGGTAGATAGTAGCATGTTAACATGTCAGCATGTCAGCTATACAGACATAGTTTGTCTCACTTCAAGACAAGAACTACTGAACAACCTTTCAACAAATCCTCGTAAACAATTTCACCACTAAAACCAAGACAGTTCTGCGCCATTTCGGTCAACGATGTACTTTTTTACGATATGATTCAATCTCGAACATTTATTTTTTACGACTGTCCTCCAATTGTACGGCATTGTTGCAACTAGTTGTAAAACTTTCGTTAGTGATGCGACCGTAAAAATTCTATTACATATCGCATCTGGGGTAACGATAATGTCGTTTGTTAGGTTTCAAGCAAACGTGCCACCGACCACAGCCACCGGTGGCTTGCGACTAGCTGTTTAAATGATTTTTAACATGTTTTGTATGGAATCGCCGCAAACGTGTAGCGATTGGCGTCTATGTGTGAATCAGTGTCCGCGACACACCACCAATGTGGCCACACGTGACTCTGTGTCCGTGACATGTCACCGGTGGCAGCCACCGACTACTAGTGGTGGCACATTGGTCGTTTGGGCGGTACCAAAGGACGTGGCGCGCGACAGCCACCGGTGGCTGTGGTCGATGTCCCGTTTGCGCGGAACCTAAATGTCGATCAAGTAGTGATGTTCTTTGTATTGGGTTCTATAGGGACCGTGCACAGCGTTGACTAGGCCATCTAGTGTCGCATATTCGAAGTTTTAAGGGTCAGAATACTTGACATTGACGCTTCTGTGCTGCCACCTGTGGTTCCTACACGCTCAGCTTAGGGGAATGTGCGCGAAGAAGACTGTGCCATCTAGCGTAGCTATTTGGAATTTGATACTTGTTATATACTTGACAGTGACATTTCTGTGCTGCCACTTATAGTTTCTGCACGCTGCCTATAAGAATGGGAGAGTTTTGACTGCTGCGTTGATCGTGCAAAAAGTTTTATTGGGATTTTCCATTAGGAATTTTCTGTGGAAACCCGGACAGGTTTGTAGTGTCCCCAGTGCCTCGGAGAGCACGTAAACCGTTTTCCCTGTGCCAGATCTCTCTCTGATCGTGTCGGATTTCCGTCTAATCAGACTATGAGAGTGATAGAAGAGGGAGTGCGTCTGTATTTGTGGGCGTTTAATATCTCCTGCGCCGATGGTCAGTCTCCGTTGAAATTAGTTGCCATAGGTGAAGTCGATGAGGACGACTCTTAGTATACGAGTGGAAAAGACCACAGAAAAGATAGATGGACTGACTGGAAGATGATATGGCAACAAAGTGGGTATATACTGAGATGACGACTGATACAGAAGTACGGATTTTGAAGACACGTATGTTGCAACACTTTCGAATAAATTGGTGTATGGACAAGTGAATGATGGAAATGAGAATCTGATCAATCTGTTAAGCTTATTTAAGGAGGTATAAATAATCAAAACCAACTCGCCTGCCAAGCGTGGCGATTATGGCAAACCCCCGTTTTGGGGGAGGCCTATGTCCAGCAGTGGACGTCTTTCAGCTGATATGATGATGCTGATGAGTAAAAATAGAATCAAAATTGCTCGAAAAACAAACGAGATGTAATTTTTTTAAACAAATATATCTGTCCCTCTCGCGAAATCGCTGTTTTCTATGCCAGCTGTATAGGCGTCATGGACTTTGACGTGAAAGTTCATGTCGGACTTCTCCTTCTAATTGTAATCTTTGAAGCTTTATAACTTCATCGCTGATGAAGGTTTTTAAAAAATAATTTCATAATTGCTAATAAGTATTTCTGTATGCAAATAAAAAATTCGCATGCATATTCCCTAATTTCCTAAGCCAGGCAAATATCCATAAAGTCTGAATTAGATTTGAATTGCTTTGATCATAAATAGCAATCTATTAATTTCTGACGGTTCTAAGATTTACGCGATTGTTCATTTAGTTATCAGCTCATAAATTTCAATTAGTCAATTCGATTAATCCTCAAGGTTGAGTTACCACAAAGTCAATACGGATTCCTTAATTAAATGTAATTGGAAATGACTACTAGCAAATCATTATTGTCTACGTACAGAATACAGATAATATCCCATTTCATCTAATTAATTATTAGTTCGGATTCATTAGAAATAGACAAAGGGCCACGTCAGTATCTGGCTGAATAAACCCCAAATTATTTAGTTTTCCTCTAACTGCCTCCATTTTCCCATGCAATTCGACATTAAGAGGAAATTCTGGCAGAGAGACTTTGTATATAAAAAGTCATAATTCGAGGTTTGGTTCTCGACTGTTATCTCCTCCAATATTGAACTGATTTAAGAGATATTTCACAAACTGAAAAAGTATAATATATACTGTGTTCCTTTTTTGATTAATAGTTGCCAAATTTGTACACTAGGGCTCTGTTGACAGCGATTTATCGGACAATATTGAGCACTTTGTGAGGGTTCTAGTGCTTATACGGTAAATAAATCATCGAAAAGGAAAACATAGGGACACAGTATATATTCTTCTTATTCAGTTTGTGAAATATCTCTTAAATCGGTTCAATATTGGAAGAGAAAACAGTCGAAAGCCAAACCTCAAATTATGACTTTTTACATACTACTACTGGAATTGGAACGCAAAGGCATTAGGAGGAACACGGATGGGTTTTAGTAAGTAAGAGCCTGACACTGACTTTCGCTCCGCCCAGGGCGGGAGAGGTCATTTGAAAACATTTAAAAACGGCCCTCTGATTGCCTAGCAAATAGACCAATATTTAAATGCTCGTTTACTGTCCCAAAATCACTCAAATAAATTCTAGACACAAAGTTATTGAAAATTGACTTATTGGTTCGCATAAAATCCAAAACTTGTAATTGCATAGAAACAAACAAAGGGCCACAAAAACTCAAAACAGAATTATTGATTGACTTGTTTGGAACTTATTTATCAATATTCATTTTATTCTGTCGGACGTTTGACATTAATATTAACGAATTGGTTTGTAAAGGCGGACCTAAAATAGGGTCAAAATTACTGAGAGATTAATCATAGAATATTCAATGATCTGATTCTGATGGCGGCAAGCGTAGGCAAGAGGTCGATAACAATTTTATCCTGATGTAGAGTATTGTAGGGACTCCATTCTCCGCACTTAGACTCTCATTCGGTTCGTTGTGCGTGGTTATCCTGGCTACGTTAGCCAGTCTAGCTCCGCCCAGCAGCACAGACGTTTCCTGGGAGCTTCACAGGCTTCGCGGAGCGACCTCACCGTTCCGATGATTTGTTGACGTTGGGTAGCCACGGCTTCGCATTCCAGGATGACGTGGGCGGCTGATTCTTCGGCGTCAAAGCAGCCCCTGCAGAGTGGACTGTCTGTGGCGACTATGTTAAAGAGATGTTTGTTTAGGGGGCAATGGCCCGTGATTGTTCCTATAATTAATCTGAAGTTATTCATACTCAGGCTGAGTAGTCGTTTTGTTATTCGCGGATATAGACTTGGCACTGCCATTTTTGACTGTCCTGATGACAAGATTACTCAATCAGTTAAAGTTCTAGACATTCTGCGTGCAGTGTCATCTTTTTAACCTTTTCCTAGACGCATCTGAATTCCAGAATTTTATATTTTCAGATTTACAGTCTTCTGACTACCTGAAACGCCTGTGAAAGAAATACCTACGCCTGCACTATGATTCTTTTGCCAGTATCCATTCTGACCCCATTCACACTAAGAATATAGTCCTCCTCCTTCTGACCGATTTTGGCAATGGTGGCCATTTTCAACGCAGACTAACCATCGGCGCGGGACATATTATAGTGCACAAACGTGTGCGCAAACACAGGTGCACTCTCTCTTCCATCTCTCTCATATTCCGACGGGACGGCGACCTGACACGACCGGAGAGAAATCTGGCGCAGGAGCAGCGGCTTAACGTGCGCACCGAGGCACGGGGGTGTTACATCACTAACTACCTAACTCCGGGCTGTAACAAAGGAATTCCTATTGGAAAAACCCAATAACACTTTTTGCCCGACCTGGGAATCTTACCCAGGACTCCAGTCAATGAAGCAGTTTAGAATACTGTCCCCACAAAGCCTAAAAGCTGGTCGATTTCACAGATTATGAGAATAATCACTTATTTCAAGAAGCTTTCTTTTTACGAATTACTCACTAAATAACTACAATTTACTTGACAAATTCTTCCACAATTTGTAGGAGATATTTCGTGGACCACTCACTCTGATGAATAATGTTGGATAGTAAAGTTTATTAGCTAAATAAAAGGAATGGATCAAATTGGTTTCGTGGCTGATGGGGACTGAGGAGTTATTTAGAGTTTTGTGATGTTAGATCTGACAGAGCAAACCAACATATCTGAGAATTTATACTTTTTGAACGTCAAAACTTACAAAGGGCAAACGTAGTGTGGGACGCCCTGCGGCACGATGGACCGATGTTTTGAAGGTGGCTGGCAGCGGATGGATACGGACTACTCAAGACCGGGATGGTTGGCGTTCTTTGGAAGCTTACGTTCAGCAGTGGACGGCAATTGGCTGATATGATGATGATGATGAACGTCAAAACTTACAAAAACATCAGTACAGTTGAGATTAGACATTTATTAATGAGACTTTCTAAGAAAACACATCATGTATCTGTGCAACGAATGTCTTGATTGTCTCTTGTTTTCATGGCAACACAAACAAATAAATGAAAAGCTGTGTCATTTGGTTGGATAGGACAATCCTGTAATCATATCAAGAAAATACTTAACGATGGTACAATGCGGTGACAAAATATTTACTCTTCGGGTGATTGATAAAGCGACAGTCTACCAGAAGACTGTCAAATGTTCAAAATATGGTGACCAAGTGACATTTCGGTAGCACATGACAATTCGGTCGAGTTCGATCTTTTTAACAATCGTGAAAGCCTATGCACACGGCGTGTTTTTAACGCGCCGATGACGCACGTTTTAGGAACAGCTGTAAATGACAAAAAAGCAGTACTGTCTGCGTGTGAATTTAGAAAAAAAGAAAGAAAGAAAAAGCGTTTATGCGTGCGTGCGTTTGTGCGTTTTTGCGTTTAATTTATTTTAAAGTGCGTTAGCGCGCGTCATCTGCACGTCGTCGGCGCGTTAGAAAAACGCCGTGTGCAAAGGCCCTTAGCGCTGTTGGAATATCACTTTGTCTAGGCCCTACATTCAAGTTTATCACACAATTCTCGGAAATAAAGTTCTGAAGGAAGCCTAGGCTAAACTTCCAGACTTTCTGATTATTCTCAATCTAGAATTTTCGCAGCCCACTTTGTCTGATTATTTAACTTGACAAAGTTTTAGACGCCATATTTCTTGGAGTAGTCAAATTATTTAGATTTCTCAAGTTTCTAGCGATAAAGATAACTTTGACAGTTTTAAAATTCATGCAAATAAGCGAACCTAGACTGATGGGAAAACATTTCAATTCGCAGATTGGCTAAATGGAGAATCTTAAAAATTCGAATATTTCAGTTTTCAAATATTTTATTGCATATACTTAGGCCTGCGTGGGCATTTATAAAACGTCAGGCTAGTGCGGCGTTCGAATTGTACGTTTCCTGTGGAGAAGAACCAGCAAGAAAATCTACGGTTACTCTTTAAAATTTAATTTTACAATGTTTCCATGTTACATGTTCATAGGCACTATTCATAGCTCATCATCATCTGCCTAGCCTTTTCCCAACTATATTGGGGTCGGCTTCCAGTCAAGCCGGATTTAGCTGAATACCAGTATTTTATGTGGAGCGGCACTATTCATAGCTAAAAGGGTTTTATATTTATGAAATATTTCATCAAGAGGCAACTCAGAAAAGCAGTACGTTTTTCTAAGCTGCCTCTTGATGAAAAATTTAACTCATCCGTAAAATAAAACTTGACGAGCAAAGCCGCGGGCACAACTAGCTTCACTTAAAACAAATTTTGCACTATATACAAAAGTGCAACACAAAACAAACATTACTCAACTTTAAACCACTCCGTACGTGACGTGGAGCATCTTTCGTAGCATACTGGCAAACGGGTGTCTTAAGTAGAGCAACTTTCGCAGCGCACTGGCAAATGACGTCATATTCGCAATATGTGCCAAGTACCCCCTCAGTGGTACACAAGATTAAGGAATTTTTTGCAGTATCTCGTACGATTGCAAACGTGTCTCTGTGGCGTGAGTTGATTAGCTAAGACCGGTCATGGTGTCATTGGAGTCTATGGGGATACCAAGGTGCACTAAATTATCAACATCCTAATATATAATAATTAATTATCTAATTTAAAAAAATCTCGTGACACGGTGTTTGCTACCGAACTCCTCCGAAACGTCTCAACCGATTTCCGTGGATTTTTTTTGTGTATATTCGGTATGAGAATAGGTGGTAGGCTATTTTTTTATTTGGAAAAACAACGTTTGCCGAGTCAGCTAGTAAAACATTTTACATATATTAAATTCTTCCGTTACTGACTAATTGATTGACTGACAGACAACGCACAGCTGAAACTACTGGTCTTAGAAAGCTGAAATTTGGCAAGTAGGTTCCTTGGGGCGTGTAGGGGAGTACTAAGAGAGGATTTCCCGAAATTCCTACAGGAACGGGAAAAAACGGAATATGCGCGTACGAAGTCAGTGGCAAAAGCTATTCCTACTATAATATCCTAAACGTGATATTTTGTGATGGATGGATGGTACTACTGAACGAATGGATGAAAAACATAAATTTATGCCTTGAAGATGAAAGTAGGTGATATAAATAAATTAATTCACAAACAAAACGTGTAGGTTGGCGTGAAGGTTAATCTCCTATATTGTAGCGTGTTTTTAATTTACTTTTTTCATCTACTTTCATATTTTCTTCTCGTCATCTTTGTTTGAATTAGCTACCTACGCATTTAGCTTGCCTTTAAGAGTCCTATCTCAGAATTGCGTTTTCACTCACAAAACTGCTGACTCATCGCATTATGTAGAAATTAGGCAGTTGCAATTACGTTTATTTTAGGGTTTATTATTAATTTATTTAATTAATATTTATTAAATTTTCATTTCTTATGAACTATGGTTTATTTTGGTATAAATTTTACGTAATAATTATTGTATTAAGGAGAAATTTACAGTTAATTCTGAGCGTTTTTTTTAGTTTTTATGGATTTGAATGGGATTTTTTTACGGATATCGCATTCTTGTTTCAAATATCTGAGGCCGCTATGAACGAAATGACTATATAAGGAATATTATGATATATTTTTCATTTCCTTTGGTTAGTACAGTAGTTCAATCCACGAGCTCAAAAAAGTGCCGTCGCGCTTTTCATGAGAAACTTACTTCGGAATTTTGCTTTTACAAATAGATAAGAGAAAAACTGGCCAAGTGCGAGTCGGACTCGCGTGCAAAGGGTTCCGAACGAATTTAATTTTTTTATCATGTTATTTTAACACTACAAACTTCTAATAGTAATCTTTAGGTAAAGATCTATTATCTCCATTTTTTTCAAAATTTTAGGCTCAGTAGTTTCGGAGATAAGGGGGGGGGAATGGTCATTTTTCGTCTTATTTCTTGAATAACTTCAAAACCATTTATTTTAAAATCATGAAAAAAATATAATTAAAACTCTCACTGTAAGCCCTTTCATTTGATATGTCACACGATATTGTTCAAAAAACTTTTTTTTTTAATTTTCTAGTTTGACCCCCAAAAGTGACCCCCATACTAAAAATTTAATAATTTACGTAACGCGTCCGTATTCGGGTCACAGAAGTCCATATGTGTACCAAATTTCAACAGAATCGGTCTAGTGGATCCGGAGAAAACTGGCTGTGACAGACGGACAGACAGACAGACAGACAGACACCCGAGTGATCCTATAAGGGTTCCTTTTTTTCGGAACCCTAAAAATGAGAAAAGTGAGGCCGCTATGTTCAATACTAATAACTATTCTCAACTACCCTATAAGCCAAAGTTGTCTAAATATTTCAGTTTCTATGAATAAGAAAGCCAAAGTTAGTCATTTTACGCAAAAAAACACAGTCAAATTGTAATATGCCTTAAACCATTTGCAATTTAAAATTTCCATACAAAAGAAGTATTGGAACCATTTTGTCATCGGGAACCCCACGCGATACCTACTCAAAAATTTATAAGAAATATTAAGTGTGTTTTAGCACTAATAGCCTATTCATACGTACCTATATAATTAAAACTATGCAGGTTTTTAATACTTCTCCAAAAGTCGCCAGTATCACAAATTGTAGGTGCAGTCGCAGAGTACCTTACCTGTCAAGGACCGTAAGGCCCGATTGGGGCCAAATGTATTGTCTTTCAATTGTCTTGCGTGCTCGGTGTCTGACGGGTTCGTCTTTAATTTAATATTTTTAAGTCAAAATTAAAGTGCCAAACTGAAGTGACATGGGCAGGGCACATTGCTCGCAGAACAGATGGTCGATGGGGCCGAAAAGTTCTGGAGTGCCGACCGCGTACCGGAAGACGTAACGTTGGAAGGCCTCCCACAAGGTGGACCGATGCCCTGGTGAGAGTCGCAGGTAGCCGATGGATGCGAGACGCACAGGACCGGTCGTTGTGGCGACGCTTGGGGGAGGCCTATGTCCAGCAGTGGACGTCTTTCGGCTGATATGATGACGATGATGATGAAGTCAGAATTGTAGACTAGGAGCAAATGAAAAGCGCTAGTGGTCGGCGTAGGCGATTTATCTAGAATTATATTTATTGAATCATAAATCTTTAACGTTAAGTTACAAGTTTCTATTCGAAACTTTTAAAGTCGTGAGCTGTTTTTAGTCTCAGCTCTTATGCTACACAAGAACCGACAAATTAATACATGATCTGTAATCAAAAACACAGTTAATCAAATAAAATAAGCTTTTACACTCCCCATTAGTCTCCATACAAAACTACCAGTATAACTAACGCAAGATGACAAGCCAAAAAACTACACTTTTCTAATTGACATGGTGGCAAATGGTAACACATTTAGTCAGAAAACAAAACACGTCTCACCGTACACGAAAAAACTAATTAATCAAAATAAACGGCCATAAACAACACGTTAGACTCGCGTGACTGTCAACGTCGAATAACATTTCTAACACAGCAATTTCCGAGAATAGGATAAACAAACGAACTCACGTTTTCTTTATAATTAGTGGTGTTTGGAGTAGAATACAGGTTGCACGGAAGGTGGGAATAATTATATGGTGTTATACCAGGGGTTAGGGTTTGATATGTGGACGTAGATAGGACGAAACGTAGGAACGATATGTACGTGATACGGACTTTTACTGTATATTTTTTGCTTCCATCAGAATATAAGTCAAAGAATATGTGGAATAATAAAATGTTTCTTATTCTTAAAAAAATGCAACCGAATTAAGAACCCTCCTTGAAATCAGTTAAAAAATTAACACAAAAGCTACGTGCTAGTTATATCAAAGTTAGAACGGATATCTACACTAATATTATAAAGAGGAAAGATTTGTTTGTTTGAATTGAATAGGCTCCGAAACTCCTGGACCGATTTGAAAATTTTTTTTAGCATTGGATAGCTACATTATCAGGGAGTAACATAGGCTATATATTATCCCCGTACTCCCACGGGAACGGGAACTACGCGGTTGAAACCGCGTGACGTCCACTAGTTAATTATAAAATCACATTTATTACCACAACTACATTATCGTTTACTATCCCTAGTTACTTATATCTATACTAATATATAAAGCATACTAATATCTATACTAATATATTAAGCTGAAGAGTTTGTGTGTTTGCTTGAACGCGCTAGTCTCAGGAACTACTAGTCCGATTTGAAAAATTCTTTCAGTGTTAGATAGCCCATTTATCGAGGAAGGCTATATATAGGCTATATATCATCACGTTAAGACCAATAGGAGCGAAGCAGACGAAGTTGCGCGGGTCAACCAGTTATGTATAAAAGCGAAAGTAACTGAGTTACTTCTATCATTATTTATCAGACTGTATGTTAGTTTGTAACCACTTCACGTCTTAACTGCTGAACGGGTTTTAATGAAAGCTAAGCACCCACGTAGACAAAGTAAGACCAAAATACTTTTTAACCGACTTCCAAAACAGAAGGAGGTTCTCAATTCTGTGGGTATTTTTTTATATTATGTACACCGACTACTCCGAGGTTTCAGATTTGATTTTTGTGATTCTTTTTTAGTTCAATGCGGTGTACTTGCCATTTGGTAACGTAAAAATTTGATTCAGTTTAGTTCAGTACTTTTTTATTTTATGAGCATTTTTGCTTGTTTCAATTTCTGCGTTGACGAAGACGTCGTCCAAGTATCACCACTTAAAAGAGAAAAATAAAATTCTTTTATAAAAAAAATATAACACACTTCCAAACAAAACACTACAAAGTATAAAATAACCTGGAGATGTTACTTTGGGGTAATTTTCGACTTTCGCGCGGCCAAAATCTGTTGGTATGTGGTTCTTAAACTACTGAAACGATTTTAACCATTTTGCAATAAATAACTTAATTATCAAAAAGTAACTAAGGCTATAAAATTCATTTTCGAAAAAAATTGAGATCCCTTCGAAAATTGCAATAATAAACCTGCGCGAACGAAGTCACAGGCGAAGTGCTAGTAAGATTTAAATAAAAAGGTACACTTTAATCAAATACTGAGTAATATTTTCTTCCGAATTTTAAGGTGGAATAAAAATAAATTCATTTGCTCGGAGACCCCAAGCTCCTGGGCACGTTAATGGGCTTAACAGTTATCCTTTCGACAAGAATCACTTGTAAAGCCGCAATACAGAATTTCTCAACGGTAAGCGGGGATCCGCAAGAGAACCAAGGTTACCGACATAGCCCGAAGGATCGCCAAACTAAAGTGGCAGTGGGCAGGCAGGGCACATTGCTCGCAGAACAGATGGTCGATGGGGCCGAAAAGTTCTGGAGTGGCGACCGCGTACTGGAAGACGCAACGTTGGAAGGCCTCCCACCTGACCTGGTGAAGGTCGCGGGTAGGCGATGGATGCGAGACGCACAGGACCGGTCGTTGTGGCGACGCTTGGGGGAGGCCTGTGTCCAGCAGTGGACGTCTTTCGGCTGATATGATGATGATGATGAAGCGGGGATCGCAAGATATGTTAAAAAATATCTCTTACAATAAAAGCTGTGGCAATATTTGGCTAAATGTCAGACGTCTCAAGACGAATTGGAACTCTGCCAATCCTTGAACAACTCTGTTCCATGTAATAGTATGTAAACCTCGCACAAACGTGTAGATACACTAATCAAGCATATCATCTAGGTATGTTGATACACTTGTAACCTAAGAAATTGAGTTAAAGGTTAGCTCACACTGAGACGTGACGCACGGTCTTTTTTGTTAATTCATTTAGTTTTCATTGGATACTTTTTCAAGCTCAAAGTCACTCAAAGGGCAATGGAGAGGGCAATGCTTGGAGTTTCCTTGCGTGATCGAATCAGGAATGATGATATCCGCAAGAGAACCAAGGTTACCGACATAGCCCGAAGGATCGCCAAACTAAAGTGGCAGTGGGCAGGGCACATTGCTCGCAGAACAGATGGTCGATGGGGCCGAAAAGTTCTGGAGTGGCTACCGCGTACCGGAAGACGTAACGTTGGCAAGGCCTCCCATAAGGTGGAACGATGACCTGGTGAAGGTCGCGGGTAGCCGATGGATGCGAGACGCACAGGACCGGTTGTTGTGGCGACGCTTGGGGGAGGCCTATGTCCAGCAGTGGACGTCTTTCGGCTGATATGATGATGATGGATACTTTTTAGGGTTCCGAAAAAAAAGGAACCCTTATAGGATCACTCGGGTGTCTGTCTGTCTGTCTGTCTGTCTGTCCGTCTGTCACAGCCAGTTTTGTCCGGATCCACTGGACCGATTCTGTTGAAATTTGGAACACATATGGACTTCTATGACCCAAACACGGACGCGTAAATTAATAAATTTTTAGTATGGGGGTCACTTTTGGGGGTCAAACTAGAAAATTAAAAAAAAAAGTTTTTTGAACAATATCGAGTGACATATCGAATGAAAGGGCTTACAGTCAGGGTTATAATTATATTTTTTTCATAATTTTACAATAAATGATTTAGAAGTTATTCAAGAAATTAGACAAAAAATGACCATTCCCCCCCTTATCTCCGAAACTACCGAGCCTAAAATTTTGAAAAAAATTGATATAATAGATCTTTACCTAAAGATTACAGGAAAACCTATTAGAAGTCTGTGGTGTTAAAATAATTTGTTAAAAAAATTAAATTCTTTCAGAACCCTTTGCACGCGAGTCCGACTCGCACTTGGCCAGTTTTTATGCTGCTCAGAGGCCAGAGGGCCTATTTTACTAATTATTAAACAACGTTCGCATTCGCATGTCAGTCAAAAAAACCTTAATTTTCATACTTTTTTAGGGTTCCGTACCCACTAAGCCTCCGGTGTCCGTCCGTCCGTCGTCCGTCTCTCTGTCAGCGAGCTATATCTCAAGAACCGTAATAGTTAGACAGTTGAAATTTTCACAGATTGTGTATTTCTATTGCCGCTATAACAACAAATAATAAAAATTAAGGTTTATGGTATGAAACTCTTTGTGTGCGGGTCGGTTTCGCACTTGGCCGGTTTTGACAGATATGATGGAGATTCGAATGCGAACATTATTTGAAAATTAGTAGAATTGGCCTCTGATCGTCGTCATTAACTCGACCCTGGTCGCCCGCTCCTGCAGCTCTGCCTTGCAACAGACCCGTGACCAGGGCCCCAAGTCTGCTATTACAATAGTGTCAGAATGGTCTATCATTGATTTCATAATGGTTGATTCTGACAAGATTCTATGCCATTTCTTTCAATGGAGTGTCAATGGTTAACCACTGGATATAAAAGCGTCATTATGACTTTCCAGTGGACAACCACTGACACACCCAGACTCTCGGTCATTATGCTGAGCGATGACTGATTTCCGCGGATGTGACACTTACTTCCCTACCTGTTCAAGTTATTAATATCAGTTTTTACTCGTTTTATTATGGTATGCGACACGTTTGGCACAAATAGACAGTTTGTCTCGGCGGAAAGGAAACACCGGCCTTATCTAGCTAAAATGGTCAAGAATGTCAAACTAACAAAATAATTATCATTTATCCAAACATGTAAAATTCTTCCGTTACTTACGGATTGGGCGACTGAGTGACTGACAGACAACGCACAGCCGAAACTACTGGTCGTAGAAAGCTGAAATTTGGCATGTAGGTTCCTTTCACTCCGGGGGAGCACTAAGAGAGGATTTCCTGAAATTCCTACGGGAACGAGAAAAACCGGGATAAGCGAGTACGAAGTTGCGGGCAAATGCTAGTCTTTTATATAATTCTTTAAGAGGGGACTTAAGTCCCGAGGAATTTGAAAAATAAGTATTTGAAGAAACTATTGCCGATGCTGTCGCGCTGCGCCGTGTCAAGTAAAGTGCGAAAGCGACAACTGCAGCAGATTTTACCTATAAAACCTTGACCAAAAGACGTTTTGTATTCCGCTGTTTTCTTCTTCGAAACTGGACTGATCTATAAAAATTATATATCAAAATTTAGAGGAAGACTATATCTATGCTTCTATTCTGTTGAAAACTTATCAAATTTTTCTGATAGTCGTCTGAACATGGCGGTAAGAACGGGCTGTTTTTTTGGAAAAAAGAAAATGGTAGAGGCAATTATTAATTCGATCTAGATTTTTTGGAAAAAAACATTGCTCTAGCAGCGTTATCTACGAAGAAAACAGTGGATTGCTTTTGTATGGAGAAAGGCCCAAGCCTTTCTCCATACAAAAGCGTTACCGTATAGAGTCCCCTCTTAAGTGTCGTCGCGTTGCGTCTCGGTGTGAGCCGACCCCAAAAAACCTGTCGAAGTTACTTGGATAAACTTGATTGGCTACAGAATCTGGAAATCTAGATGCAAGTTAGCAATAAAGCTATGAACTTTATGAGATGATTGCTATTCCTTAGGATTGAAGTGTGGGAAACGGGCAATAAGGTCGATTGGTAATGTTTACTCTAAGTAATAGGCATAATCACTAGTTTTAGTTCATGACTTGTGTATATAGAGACCCAGTACTTAAAGAACTAACTAACTAACACTAACTAGAATAATGACGGCGTTTGTCAGTCCCATACATTTTTGACGATTTGACGATCGCCTTCGCCACGCTACCTCTGTCAGAATGTCACTTTTCTAGAGGCTCAGATCATTGATTTTTATCGTAGATCGCTTTCGAAATTGACTGTAGACGGGTGGCCGAATTTCGGTCGGAAGGCGATCGGTAAATATGTCTTAGACTTCTCGGGCTGGTTTGTAAAGGGATAAATTACCACATTATTAACAAAGTTCCCACGCCGCGTCTGTCTTTTACACAAAGTGCGTATAGAAACAAAGTTATAATTAACACTTTGATAACTACGAAATTTCTACTAATATTACGAATGCGAAAGTTTGTGAGGATGGAAGAATGGATGTTTGTTACTCTTTCACGTCAGAACGCCTGAAAGGATCTTCATGAAATTTGCCACAGAGCTAGATTATAGTCTGGAATAACACATTGGCTGTAATCATCCCGGAAGTATGTTCCCTAGGGATCACGCCGGTGAAGCCGCTGGCAGAAGCTAGTAACTAAATATTTTAACATGAGATAGATTCAAAAATAACGAAAAAAAAGAACTGAAATCCAGGATTTTTTATTGAACCTCCAATCATCAATCACAGTTACAGTCTGTGTTGCCAAACCAATTAAACAAATAAATAACTGAAATATTTAAACTCGCATTTGGTAACCTGAATTCACTGGTGCTATCATCAAAAATAAAATATATAAAAAATAAAATTGGAGCGCCATGCCACTGTACATATAACATTATTCGCAAGGGAATCTGTGCGATTCTGTTATCGACATTTGTCGATAGGGCTATCGATAAGGGCCAACACTTGTGCTTTAAGAATGAAACATATTATATATAAACTTTATTGGCATTAGTGCAATCAAACAGATGGAAACAGAAGGTCAAAGCAATAAAACGTTTAAAGATACTAAGGCAATTTCTTTGTTATCCTACATAGTATACAAATTGACGTAAGTGTTTGCCAGTAGTCAAATAAAGTGTATCAGAGAATTTCGCAGGAGTGATGGATTCCCAAAGAAGGTAAGAAGAAAGCACTCACTGTAAATTAATATAAGTTGTTATGATAAAGAATTAAAAATTTAAAGAAAGCATCGGATTTTATGACTCCTCCCGCTCTGGGCGGAGTGGAAGGGAGTGTCAGACTCTTACTGACTAAAACCCATCCGTGTTCCTCCTAATGCCCTTTGCGTTCCAGAGCTGCGGTAACTCTTTCGAACAAATTCCGCAACCCATGCACAGGCCCTAGCGGGCCCCGTCTATTTTGTGACATCTCTTTGAGGCGCGCGTGGAACACAGCGCACCGTCGACCCGGGCCTGGTCCTGATCGGATGGCGAGCCACCCAACGCTCGCCGTCCGCAGACCTGCGCCTGCGGTGGCCGGCTCGGACGCGTTCGGCCTCCTCCTTCGCTAGCATCACTGGTTCGCAGGAGGTGACCGCTTCCCATGCCTCCTCGCTCCGGACCATGGATTGAACTAGGGCCGGACGCGAGAGGTCGTCGCCATCGATCGCCTCGACGAGGACACAACGGTGCTCCGCCCAAGCAGGGCATACCTCCACCGTATGCTCCACAGTGTCCTCCCGCCGACTACAAAACATACGGCCACCAGTACATCTCACCCATACACACAAAACCTTTTTGGGAATACTTTAATTGTGCGTACAGCTATGAAGCAGAAATCCCGGCCAGGGACTGTATTTCCTGATGGTTACAACCTGGGGGCTTTAAGTCAAAAGTGAATAGTTTAGTCGCATCATTGTTTACTATCAGGTCTAATGGGTCGAGAGGACACGTGCCAAGAGTGTGACGACAGAGAAGAGAACATAATGGTCAAACACAAGCCTAAATCAATAAAATAAAAACAAGGTTTCTCCTTCTGAATCGTTGCTGTAACGTCACGAATGAAGTATCAATTTTATTGTAACACAGATAGAAGTCGTAAAAGCGAATGCAAACTTTAACGTCTTCGTAGTAAAGTTGAAAATGAACTGGTTTAATGGTCCGTAGCTGTTTGACGTCTTAGCAAGCGTAGTTTGAACTAGGATCACTAAGGACCTTTGCATAGGCATAAGCGGAGCGGGTGAAGTTCAGAGGAATTGTACTATAAATAAATATCTTTGAACTCTTTTTCGTCTTTTAGTACCTACCAATGAACTGAGTTATTTTATTTTAAAAAAGTATTTAACTAGTAATCCTATACTTTTGATTTTTTTCACTTCTATTTGTGGAGTTCCACAATAAATAAACCGAAAAAAAACGTGCTTTAAATTTTTATGTTTCAGGATTCTAGTAGAAAAAGTTGTTCATTTTTTACCCTGTGAAAGATTTCCAATGAATCAAATCCCATGATATAAGAAATAAATAACCATGTAATCCACAAAGCGGGCAGGTAATAACTACACACTACCAAACTACCTTACACCTTTTAGAATTCAATTATTTCGACCACAAATATTATCGAACAGGTAGACGAATCCCACCTTGCATTTTTTTCATTCAAATCTATTGACTACTATTGTGATAGCCCATCCATACAATGGTTGACTTTACCCCATTATTGCATGGCTATTGATCACATATAAAGTTTTTTGATTCGGATCAATGAATGGAGTAGATGACAAAAATGTGGAACATACAATACAATGGAATGCGAAGTTTATTTTGGACGAACATAAAGTCATTCAGAGCAAAAATACGTGAATGGTTATTGAATAAAATGAATACAACTCCGTATCATGATTTCTCAGTAGCAGCCAGGAGTCAGGTGATGTGCCCGATTGTTGGTAAAAGATGATGATGATGCGAGACGCACAGGAGCGGTCGTTGTGGCGACGCTTGGGGGAGACCTATGTCCAGCAGTGGACGTCTATCGGCTGATATGATGATGATGATGGTAAAAGGCTCGCTCCCTTTACTAGCGACTTTAAACATACTGGTAAAATTAAGGTGTTTTCTCCCACGCCAACCATCGCAAAAATTACCGATACTTACAAGGTATGCTTAGTTAGTTATTCTAATAAAATGAAGGCTAATTACAAGTTTTCACTTATAGTAGAAACCAATAAAGAAAATATTCAATGAATTTCGACTTAACGACTATGTAAGTACGTACCACTTCATCCGTCATGTTTTCAGGTGAAAGACGTCCACCACGCTCGGGGCAAGCATATGTCCGGCATATGCTATGCGGCCTGCCCTAAGCGTCACCATTTCGGCCGGTCCTTGGTTCACCATAACGGACATCCTCAACCCTCACCATGTCATGAACATGACCTTATGACTTTAAACATCCAACAGATTAGTAAAACTCATCAAAGACTGGTAACCCACAGCATACATAAACGACACAATCAAAACGAAACAAAAAAAGGTCACAAATAATAAGGTCGCTCAACCGAACCCCGGCAATCATTCTGTTAAATTGCCCAAATTAATTCGCTACCAACCTCACGGCATAAAAAGAAAAAAATGTAACATCCCGCACGGTTCAATTTTCAAATCCTACGCATAATTGACTTGCTCGTAAATATAGAATACCTTCCCTTGTTTGTGGGTTACGAAAAGGGTGAGGGAAAAGAGTCAGGCTCGTACTGATATACGTGATGCTACAATGTTTGTATATGGGATCTTTACAGCAAGCGTAATTTTCGCTGCTCAACGTAAGTGGCCGAAATTACGCTGATTGTTTTTAGTATGTGGCAGATGTGCGGGACGAAACTTAGTTTATTGTCAGCTCATTCTGAGCGATTCAAATAACGTTAGGTATAAGCCCAGCGTTGACTCATGAAATAAGAGCAGATCTTTAAAAATATATTTATTTTTGTTTAGATTCCAATACTTTATAAGGAAAATGACGTTTCGTGAGGAAAAAATTGAGTACGTATAATATTATGTGCATGTCTATGAGAGCGGTGCAAGAGCAACGAAGCGATGGATGAACGGAGTGAAGAATGATATCGCTAAGAAATACGTGACCTGAGGTAACGACTATAGTAACGTAACGTATAGAAGCAGAACATATTTTGCACAAGACGACCACAAATGAATCTGGAAAGATGATATCCGCAAGAGAACCAAGGTTACTGACATGGCCCGAAGGATCGCCAAACTAAAGTGGCAGTGGGCAGCCACTTTGCTAGCAGAACAGTTGGTCAATGGGGCCGAAAAGTTCTGGAGTGGCGACCGCGTACCTGAAGACGCAGCGTTAGAAGGCCTCCCACAAGGTGGACCAATGACCTGGTAAGGGTCGCGGGTAGCCGATGGATGGGAGACGCACAGGACCGGTTGTTGAAGCGACGCTTGGGGGAGGCCCTTGTCCGGCAGTGGACGTCTTTCGGCTGATATGATGATGATTTTGACCTCCATATATTCAAGACTGGACAGTGAAAAGACTAACAATAAAATCATAATTTTTATGATGCACACAATTAGAATTAAAATCTCCCTCCATTTAAGAAAGCGAATCAAAATGTTTACCCGCGAACGCGCCTAACGTAAACACAGGCTTATCCTTTCAAGCGATTAACGTGGTTAGGTTTAGGGATTAAGAAGCAGATTCGCTTGACAAGTTTCGTTAAGGATGTTGAGATAAGGACAGGAAACGCAGGCAGATGTTTTGATAACAAACCTGTTAGTATGTCTTGGGAGTAAACATTGGAATACTGTGTTGCTTGAAATGTGTGAAGATTGTTCGATTATTTAGATTTTTTATTGCATTTTTTCTTTTTCAAAGTTGGTAGGTAAGAACCAAAATTAGAGAATTAGGTCATGTTTTGATGCAAAAAATACCGGGTGTTTGATAAGTTAGTAAAACTGCGAAAATTTCAAACAGATTATTTTTTGAGTGATAGATAACAGTACCGTGCTATTTTTTTTTGTTTTATGTTGCGGCTTGCGTTACCTATTAGTTTTTTGCTCAGCATATTTTTTCTTCGTCATTTTTTTTACCCCACAAACCACATTAAATACTTCCATTTTTATAACGTTCCATAATGACGGTGACATCTGCATAGCATTCGGTAAATTATGCAAATCAAGGGACTTAATTTTTTGACGAAATTCTCTGTTTAACGGCAACTTTAACGTTGACACACAAAAAAAGCCCCGGCTTTGCAAAACACATATTTATCGTGTCGAAAGAGAAAATGTTGTCTTGTTAAAGGAATCCATATTTGGGAATATTCTTTTCTTTAACCCTTATTTCGAATTTGTCCGTACCACCGGACAAGTACTTTAAAAAAATCCACCGCCCCGTCTATTTCTATTTTTGCAACAAAAAAACTACTAAGCTATTGGGAGGTCGGTCAAATTTTAGTAGAAAAATAAATTTTGCGTGTGACAACCCAGAGTTTGACAGTTGGCGAAAAAATGTCGGCGAAACTGCGCACTAAGAAAGTCTTTCAGGTAATTTATTAAAAAATATTATTTTTTGCTTATGTTGCGTAGATTTTTTATTTGTGTTTTGTGAATTTAGTCTACTAACGTTCAAATAATACGATTTCATAGCTTTTGCTTACGTTATTCATAATAATTATCGAGTTTTTTACTTGTCCGCCACACCGGACCTCGTCGAAACACCTGTATTTATTGTGTCTTACAGCTTGTCCGTCACGGCGGACCTTGTCGAAATATGGTATGAAAGGTAAAAGATTTGAGTTGTCGGTATTGTCAAAACATTACATCTATTCTCAGTACCTACCAACTTGTTAGATACTTCTTATCTACCTAACCTTTACATAAAACTAAAATGCTAAAAACTAATTACTAAAAGTTAGTCTACCTACTTACCTGACCTACCTACTTACGTGAAAAGAACCCTATACCTATTCTCAACAGGTACTCACTGGTGTATATTATATACCTACTACTTATCTGCTTAGCGTTTACGTTACACTTACATGCTCAAAATTAAGTACCTACTAACTTTTATTCCTAAAGAACTACTTACTTTTGTAAGAACTGGTTACTCACTGTCTAATTTACAAAACTAATATTGACTCTATAATGTACACCATGAGTCTTTGTATCTGTGTGCCCTCTTACTTACCCCATTACTTTTTCGTATTAACTATTTTTTTTTTAATTGGTGGTGGTGTTTTGCTTAGCACGTATTTCTTTTATTTTGCTTCAGTTTTCCCTGCATGCACGCTCGAAAAAAATATTGGCACTCGTTCCTGCAGAACGTGCACCGTCTGAAACAGGTGATAGCTCCGGCGCCGAAAATGAGCCTCATCCATTTTCTAATCCACCTTCTGTCTTTAGTTCACCTGCACCGTCTATTGCATCTTCGCTAGAGCGCTTGAATATCGCAGACAGCCCTGATGAAAACCCTTCTGAAACAAGTTTTGAACTCAACAACGATTTCCCGACGCCTTTGACTCCAATTATAGAGCAAGTTTTCCCGAACCAGTCGCAGGAACCCAACTTTGCAAGCTTACCTTCTATATCGTCTTTACCCTCGTTGCCAACACCTGTGCATAGAAAAAGAAGACTCAGAGAACCATCAGTTGTGACAAAAAAGAGACCCAAGCAAATTCAAAAGTTTTCCCTCTCGTACAAATGGAAACAGAGTACCTTTTTGTATAGAGCCCAGATAGAAGATACTGCAGTAGTTGAAGATCCTCCCGTAGTACGTTCACCTTTAGATTACTTTTTGACGTTTTTCTCTGAAGATGTGATTGCTAATGTTGTACAAGAAACAAACGCATATTCCGTGCTAAAAACAGGCCGCTCTATAAATTTGACAGAAGATGAGTTTCGCGACTTTCTTGCTATCCTAATTTTGATGGGCATTGTGTCGCTACCATCGTATTTAGATTACTGGTCCAAAAAATATCGGTACGACAAAATTGCTAGTGTTATGTCGTTGAAGAGGTATGAAGCCATCCGCCAAAATTTACACTTTGCGGACAATAACTTTGAAAGCTCTGACCGGTATTACAAAGTTCGCTCTTTGCTTGAAGGAATACGACAAAACTGTCTGGCTCAGGAGAGTGTTACAGGCGAACATACTTTCAGTATCGATGAAATGATGGTGCCGTATAAAGGACGAAAAGCAGGCAAAAGACGACAGTACATGAAAGACAAACCGGTCAAATGGGGTTTCAAGATGTACGTTCGAGCTGGAACTTCGGGCATGATTTACGACTTTCTGCCCTACGGTGGGGATAATACATTCAGGTATCACAAGTTCACCGATGAAGAGCGAACGTTAGGATTTGGTAGCCAAGTCGTGCTTGGACTCTGCCAGACCATCAAAAGGAAACCAGCAACGGTTTGTTTCGATCATTTTTTTTACATCACCTGAACTTGTTTACCTGTTGCGTGAAAATTATGGTATTTTTTCTGTAGGTACCATTAGAAGTAACCGCCTTAGAGGAGCCGAAGAAAAATTGATTAGCGAAAAGGCACTGAAAAAGAAACCAAGGGGATCTTTCAGTCAAACAGTCTGTAACAAAAACAAGTTGTCAGTTGTGAGGTGGCATGACAACAAAGCTGCTACTCTAATCAGTTCCGATACTGACGCTGAACCAGTTAGTAGGATTAAAAGATATTGCAAGAATGCCAAGAGGAAAATCGATGTTGATTATCCCAATATTGTGAAAGAGTATAACAAAAATATGGGCGGTGTAGACTTGACCGACTGTTGATCGCCTTGTATAGAACTCCATTCAGGAGTAAGCGCTGGTACATGGCGATGTTCGCACAAATTATTGATATTTGCGTCGACAATGCGTGGATCCTGTATCGCAAACATGCAAACCCTGCCACTAAATGCATGCGGCTGAAAGATTTCCGCTACGAAGTGTACCACAGTTTGATCAGCACAAACAAAAGTGTTACCTATAAGAAAACGGATGAAAGCACGATCAGGCACCTTTGTAAAACAAGACCGGCAGACAGTTCACGCTACGATGGAGTTTCTCACTTTCCGTCAGTGAAGGAGGAAGGTCGTTGTATGTACTGCAATAAAAAAACTACGGTTTACTGCCTGAAATGTGATACACGCCTTTGTTTTGTGACGGGCAAAAATCCTCGCAACTGTTTTTTGAGCTTTCATGTTAAATAATACTGGCCCTTACAGTTTCTTTGTACCTTTATAAAAAATAAAGGCTCTTTTACTATTATATTCTTTTACTTTATACTATGCAACTTCTTTCACGTATTCGATTAAGTCCGCTAGGACGGACAAGTCATTTTAACACTTTTTTTACTAAGATTCGATAATGTCCGGTGTGGCGGACATCGCTTTTCTCCATAAGGGTGGGGGGTAGATTTTTTTTTTCTTTTTTTGGAGGTTCAGAAAAACCATGGAAACTAGGTTATACAATAAAATTTTAATAAGTTTACTATCACCTTCTCTGTCGAATTAAGGGTTAAATACAAAAGAATCGTCTGATGTTTTCAATACCGATAAACTTAGATAGGTAAGTACAAGACATCAATAGAGAAGTCAATAGGTAAAAATAACACAAAAACATTGCAATATAGATTTCAAAGAATCTTTAAAAAATAATAGACGGACAGGATTTTTTATACATCAATGCAGACAAATGAAATAAAAATATATTAACAAAAAAGGAATACCAATTCATACAGTAGGTACTACCACGCGGCTTCATTAGTATTCAAGTTATACACTCGCAAAAAAGTAGACTATAATCATCTTCTGATGAATTTTGGTACAGACCCTCCCATCTACATCTGTATCAAAATTTGTCAAAATCGGTTCAAACAACGCATTCGCATATCTATACTAATATATAAAGCTGAAGAGTTTGTTTGTTTGCTTGAACGCGCTAATCGCAGGAACTACTGATCCGATTTGAAAAATTCTTTCAGTGTTAGATAGCCCATTTATCGAGAAAGGCTATATATCATCACGCTAAGACCAACAGGAGCGGAGCAGACGAAGTTGCGCGGGTCAACTAGTTTAAAATATTAGTTAGGAATTAAGTCTGTTTCCTGATAGCTACAAACTGGGAGTCTTTAAGTCAAGAGTGAAATAGGTTATTTTAGACAAGCGTGCTCCATCTTCGTCCGCATTACTGCTTACTATCACTATCAGGTAAGATAGTGGTCAAACGTGTGCTTATCTATACTAATATCTAAAGCTGAAGAGTTTGTTTGTTTGCTTGAACGCGCTAATCTCAGGAACTGCTAGGCCGATTTGAAAAATTCTTTCAGTATTAGATAGCCCATTTATTGAGTAAGGCTATAGGCTATACGGGAATGGGAAACTCTTACGGGAACGGGAAAAAACGGGATATGCGCGTGCGAAGTCGCGGGCAAAAGCTAGTCAATAGTAAAATGAAGTGGGTTAAAAGTGCTATGCTGGTTATAATTAGTTCAGTATTGCTAGAAAATGTATAGTTTTCTATTTAACAGAAAATAAAAAATGCGACGAAACAACATCAAAATCACTCCAATCCTTTCATCACAGTAAAAACAGACATTACAAGCACAATAAACGATATATCCTCTGAATACCGAACCCTTTGTTAGTCGTTTAAAAATAGCCGACCGTACCGTCCAAGCGAAAGTTTGTTTATTAGTGTTTCATCCGAAAGCCCAATTTCTAACATGACCAGTTGCATAATAATAACATCATGTTCCAAGAAAGGGAGTAGAATGAAACTGAAATAGTTGCTCGACTTCAAAAAAGAAAGGGCATTTTACTTACAAATTTGAAACAACGAGGAATAGCGAAAAATACTCAAACGAGTCTCGGTCCCGATTTGGATGAAAACTAAAACTGCGTCATTGGATTTTTGCCTTTGAAATAACTCGCAAAATGTAGAATATCGAAGCGTAATGCCTAGGTATGCTATATTTCGCGAGTTATGCTTAACTTTACTCTGTTATAATAGTGAGCGAGCCTATAACCACATGAGCCAGGTACAAATCCAGACTACAAGCTTTTGCTACAGAGATATTCCAGCTATGAAAAAAACCGGCCAAGTGCGAGTCGGACTCGCGTGCAAAGAGTTCCGAACCAATTTCATTTTTTTAATTTGTTATTTTAATACTACAGACTTCTTATAGGTTTTGTAATTTTCAGATATAGAACTAAAAATTGTAGGCTCAGTAGTGTCGGAGATAAGGTCTGTAATTCTGTATGATCATTTTTGGTCTAATTTCTTGAATAACTTCAAAACTATTTAATTTCAAATTATGAAAAAAAACATAGTTAAAACCCTCACAGTAAGCCCCTTTCATTTGATATGTCACACGATACAGTTTGAACATATTTATTTTATTTTCTAGTTTAACCCCAAAAGTGACCCCATACTAAAAATATAATAATTTAAGTAACGCGTCCGTGTTTGGGTCACAGACGTCCATGTGTGTACCAAATTTCAAAGGAATCCGTCCAGTGGATTCGGAGAAAGCTGACTGTGACAGACGGACAGATAGACAGACAGACACCCAAGTGATCTTATAAGGGTTCCGCTTTTTACGGATGTTCGGAACCCTAAAAACTGATAATACTTTGCCAGGATCTCATGCTCAGCTTTCAATTACGAGATCATAGGGTCAGTCTGTAAAAAAAATCCCGTAATGATCCTGTAGACAGACAACATTGTTCGAATAACCAGTAACTCCATACAACACCAAATAAATATTATTGTTTTAGCACACCAAATAATTCATAATCGGTCGGGTATCGGTTGGTCGGTTCGAGGGTAGATACAGCCGAACATAAGCATTTACAAAACTGCCGTTATGTCCGAAATTACGCTCAGCGTTAAACCGGCATCCAACGACCGATATAATGAGCTGCTACTTAATTTTCTACAAATTAAGGCCTTTTTATTTTAAACGTTATAGACACGCAAATGTTTTTTTTATTATTATTTGCAACGGTTAGTAAATCATAGTTATTATCTGTGTTTTTTCTTCTTTTCTGGTGTTCCGTACCTCAAACGAAGAGAACCCTTAAAGAATCACTTTTTTTTAAACGGTGGGAAGCTTTCAATTTCTTTCAATCCGTTTCGTGTTTAAGAAGTAAGCTGAGAAACGGACAGAAGCAGACAGTGACTTTGTTAGGGTTCCGAAAAAAAAACGGAACCCTTATGTGATCACTCGGGTGTCTGTCTGTCTGTCACAGCCAGTTTTCTCCGGATCCACTGGACCGATTCTATTGAAATTTGGTGCACATATGGACTTCTTTGACCCAAACACGGACTCGTTACGTATATTATTAAATTTTTAGTATGGGGGTCACTTTTGGGGGTCAAACAAGAAAATTAAAAAAAAATGACCATTCCCCCCCTTATCTCCGAAACTACTGAGACTAAAATTTTGAAAAAATAATGGAGATAATAGATCTTTACCTAAAGATTACAGGAAAACCTATTAGAAGTCTGTAGTGTTAAAATAACATGTTAAAAAAAAAAATGTTCGGAACCCTTTGCACGCGAGTCCGACTCGCACTTGGCCAGTTTTTTAAAGTTTTCTTACATTTTTTTAACTACAGTCGCCAGCGAGTATAGATTGATAAAACTCATGGTAGACGTATTGTAACTATCAGGAAGCACAAACTCCGGCAATTACAGAGATTTCAACTCCTTATCTGCACGTACAATGAAAGTATTCCTAAAGGTTTTTGGGGGCATATCCACCATGTACTAGTTGCGTATTGCCATACGTACCAAACTTTAAGCCAAAATACACTCAATAAGGGTATAAAAACACTTTCAATATTCTAAGAAATTCTAATTAAGTCTAAGGCATCGTTCACACCAAACGTATTGTCCACCGCCGACTGTGAGTATGCTCACTGTGCAGTAGTCAGCGACAACGCAATACGTTCGGTCCAGTGTGAACGAGGATTTAAATATACATGAAACAGCTATAAACTGCGTAACGCGCGCTCACAGTCAGCGGCCGACAATACGTTTGGTCTGAATTCACACCAAACGTATTGTCCACCGCCGACTGTGAGTATGCTCACTGTGCAGTAGTCAGCGACAACGCAATACGTTCGGTCCAGTGTGAACGAGGATTTAAATATACATGAAACAGCTATAAACTGCGTAACGCGCGCTCACAGTCAGCGGCCGACAATACGTTTGGTCTGAACAATGCCTAAAAATATTCAAAAAGAGCCAACCATTAATATCAATCACAAAACTGTATCACTAATGTATCCAATTAGATCAGTCTAGTCAAAACATAGCCTACATCTGTCCAATCCGTCTGCAACTTCCGACAATTGACAGACAAACTGACAGTCCTGACTGACAGTCCCGATTGTCAGTCTGACTGACACGCACGACGTATGTTTTTACAATGACAAAGGAATTTTAACTATCGTGACCTGCTAATCTTTGTACTTTCTAAACGTAGAAACAGGAAATGAACGCTTCTGAAATGCTTGGGGGAAATTATCCCCCATTTCTTGTTGAAGTTGTTGTTTCGTTATAACATGGTTATAGCGGCCATTGGCTTTTCCGTTTTATTCTCGTAGGAACCCGAAAAACAGTGTTGTTTTTTCAGAAGAAAACATTTTCGACGATCAAGGAGCGGCCTATGTCCAGCAGTGGACGTCTTTCGGCTGATATGATGATGATGATGAAGGAGCGATCGATTTAAGACGGCTTTGAAGTTCTATTTTTTTTTTAGTTTTATTAAGAACTAACTTTTAGTTGTGGCTTCGGTCGCGTTCATATTGATTTTCGCAAAAAAAGGGTTATAACTGTGTGCCAGGCCCTAATTCTGCACCAAAATTCATCAAAACCTATTAAGCTAATTCGTCAAAAATAAACAAAAAAGCTCACTTTGGCAGCGTAATACCTATTAGTTGGAATTAGGAGGTCACTGCTGTTGCCAGATAAATCACAACAGCTATAGCTACTTCCAAAACGTTAATAACAACCCGGAAATGTCCGCTTCCAAACAATAAAACATTGTTCAAAATGTTGGGGGAAATAATCCCCCAATTATTGTTAGAAGGAGAATAAAATTACAAAATACCTCTTATGACAACCCGTCAAAAGGAAAGTTAAAGCACTGATTTTAATTAGAAAACTTCACGTAAAATCATATTCTGTTTCGAAAAAAATGCCTCTACTAGAGCTGGAAAGAAGCATTTGTTTTTCATCAAATTAAATCATTAATGAAATGTTACTTAGGTTACTTTTAGTTCAGGAGACAGTCAGTCCGCATCCTCTTTTCTACAAAACTGATGTGTCGCTCTGCGGACCAATATAATGCTGCTATTTTGCTATCCAATCAGGATAATCATGTAACCAATCAGGGGCATCGGCATGTGACTTAACAAAGAATCTCAGCAGCAGAGTTTAAAGTAATTGCAGTATGTCATCATTATGAGGTTAAACTAGTGGAGACCAATTAGTAGCAAGCGTAGCATGGAACGCTTCCCAGCCTTTTGACTTGTTCTAGTCGAATTTTTTTAGGTTCAAAATGTATGTAATCACGCACTACCACAGGTCGTTTAATGTAAACGACTTGCTTATTTGGATGATGTTATTTAAGATATCTGACCACAATATTTGTTCACTATTCATTTTTAGTTTTTGGGTATCAGCACTAAAAAGTGAGTCCTTGACCGTTTTTAAGTACGAGAATTGGCCTACAGGCCACCGAATTAACTACCACTGGTAGTTTAGTTACATCAAATTATGAGTTTTTTTATGGTATTTAGATATTGATATCTCGTAATCGTCTTTTTCTTAAGCACACAGCACGATCACCATCATAATAAAATCCAATCTGCACATGTAGTCCTGCCTACACCTTTACGAAAGCATCCGTGATGTGTATTTTAATTAGCTAGCTCAAGTAAGATCCTATCTCTCACACTTTGATAGCCATGTTTGCATGAAGTCTTGCTGCGCTTGTAAAACTTACTATGCAATTAAGTTTAAGTTGCAGCACTAAGCATTAAACTGTTGATGTTAATTCGGTTCTGCTTGCGAATGTTAATTAATTAGCTTTTATGGGTAGCGACAGTTGCTGTGAGAAAATTGTTTTGATAGTTATTTGATTTCTCTAGCTAAGGCCATGCTGCATCTACAGCATCCGCATCTACAGTGACCGTTGGGAATTATAGCCCGCTAACTGGATGCCTGAAGATGAACGGCGTCGCCGAAGCCGGGAAGAAACAGGTAACGAGATGACTGGACGGTTAAAATACTTTGAAGGATTTGGGGGAGGCCACTGTCCAGCACTGGCACAACAAAGAATACAAATGGAAAAAAAAGTTGTTAAACGTTTGAAAAATCTACTCGGACCATCTCGTAGACCACTACTCGGACCATCTCGTAGACCACTACGGGCGATCTGAGGTAAAACCCGTAAATTATTTTTCCTTTCATTATTGTTATATTCTCTTCCTTTTCCAATGGGTTTCATCCTACTAATTTTTTTTTCACTTTTTACCATTTTTAAAGGCTTGAGCCCTGGTCTAACAATAAACCTCTCTGAAGCTGTGCCTCTTAACCCAGCCCCGTTATCCGCATTTAAACTGTCCCAGTCAGCTCTTTTAGGCCATCTATCTATAGACCTCCCGCGCCTCAGACAGCGATCGTCAACCAAATTAAACATGACAGACGACTAAATCTTGCCATTATTACAAAACTTGTCAAACGGATGAAATATCAGTACTTAAAATTTGAAAAAAAAAAAAAAAATAACACTTGAACTAAACGAAGCTATTCTTCCCGCACTTATCTCAATCAAACCCCGTCAATAAAAACTGTCAAGTCAGACTGACTCACTGAAGTGCAAATCCTCCGCCGGCCATCGTTTACTTTAGCATTTGGATATTTTTTTACCCGGACTAAGTTTGAATTGGATCGATCAGTCCTCTTGGCCTTTTGCTTCGTAAGAACTTATATTGAGGTCGTCTATCGAAACAGATGAGTTCTTTGATGGAGTAAATAAAAGTTTTCAGTGTGAATGTAGTAGCTTTAAGTGAATGATGATGTCGGAGTAACTGATAAAAGAGACATAAGGCAGCACACACATGAAATACACACGGTGCATAGGAAGAACAAAAAACTTTTTACAAAAAAATTCAACCGACTTCCAAATAAAAAGAAAAACAGTTCGTCGGTGTTTTTGGTAGTTTCTTCGTATTTTGATACCGACTTCCGTAATTAAAGTTATTTTTTACTTTGTAGCGTTTTTCTTTTTATTTGGAAGTCGGTTAGATTTGTTTGTAAAAGGTTTTTTTATTTTTCAATTTTTAGTGGTAGGTACTCCCAACTACGCAATTTCGTTTACTTGGATGACAAAAATCCGTCATCCAAGTAAACAAATTCCAGCTATTTTGATTTAAAAGCCTAACTTCGTTATCGACTTTGATAGAATTTCTATGGGACCAATCGGGAAGTATATCCTTTTAGATAAAACTGGACAAGAAAGAATTTTTCAAATCGGTTCATAAATGACTGAGTTATGAGGTAACAAAGATAGAAAAAAAAGTACAACCAAATTGAGAACCTCCTTCTTTTTTTGAAGTCTGTTAAAAAAAAAGAAATGGTTTGCCAAATTCTAAATTATCGCTCCACGGCTGAGCTAAGAAAAGTCCATTTCAGCGACATGACCGACAGACTGATGCTGCCTGATGCGGGTGTTCTAATAAACCTTCATCTGCCTTCTGATCTCCAGAAGTAGTAGGAAATGCTGTGGTTCTATATCTTCTACTAAGCAGAATTTCTACGTTCCATTTTCAAATGATAGCTGCGCAATTACACGGTCATAAGTCTTAGAAGCATTGTCTCGGTATGACAGTGCAATATATTCGCACCTAAGGCACGTCCTAGGTGGAAACGACCAGTGAAGAGCTGCAGGAGTTATACAATTTTAATAAGTTATTCGCATTGTCTTTAAAAGATCGCTTTTAGCGATAAGGCCGCCCATTGTGTCACCCTATGTAATGTTTTCTTCATCTATTTTTTTCTGTAACTTTTATGGTGTACATAATAAAGAGTATTCTATTATATTATTCAAATAATTCAAAATCAAGTAGCGCTTGCGTCTTGACGACAAATGGTGTAAAGAACTGACAAAAGTAAAATGGACGTTTAATCCTTACAAATTAAATTTTCAGTAATTTGGTATAATACAGGATAAAGAGTATCATACTATCCGATTTATTCAGTTAAAACCAACCACAAACTCCTCAGTTTTATATTATTAGTATAGATTAAACGTATCAGACAATAGTAAAACACAACCTCCCTTAATAATACCATTGCTTACCGTCCTACCATTATTCAGGCACCAAACATTATTGCATAGCGTTGAGGAAAACAGAACCATTAAGCCTGTAAGTGAACCAAAGTGCTAATGCCGCCGAAATTAATTTCCTGACATTGTAATTCTTTTGCCCTCTACTTTCTATTTCCCCCAAATAAAGCAGTGTGCGCATGGAGTCGCACAATTGAATTACAGGATAATATTTGGTTTTGTAGCTCCCATTGCGAGCCCGAGAGTGTTTGAGCGATATTTGTTTTTGGGTCTTATAAAAGTGAGGTAGGTAAAAGCCATGCAGTTCCCAGTTTATACCTGGCTGAACTACATCCTATTTTGGAGACGGCCAATGAGCATACAAACATTTGGTTGAGTTTATTTGCTAGCTATGAAATTACATAAAATACTCATCATCATCATCATATCAGCCGAAGGACATCCACTGCTAGACATAGACCACATGTGTCGCCACAGTAACCGGTCCTGTGCGTCCTGCATCCATCGGCTATCCGCGACTGTCACCAGGTCATCGGTCCAAGTTGTAGGAAGCCTTCCAACGGTGCGTCTTCCGGTACGCGGTCGCCACTCCAGAACTTTTCGGTCCCATCGACCATCTGTTCTGCGAGCAATGTGCCGTGCCCACTGCCACTTCAGTTTGGCGATATCTTGAGGCTATGTCGGTAAACTTGGTTCTCTTGCAGACATCATAAAATACTGTTACTGATGAAATGTAATAAACAATCCCTGTTTATCCTTTCTTGGGTGTGTTATTAACATTTTTCCTCAAAAAAAATGAAAACAAAAGCGTCCACTTTTAGAGTCCCCCAAACCGATTTCAAGAGTCCCCAAACTGAATTACGCTGTCCCCAAAGCATAATGAGGGACATAATAACTAAGTTCAAAGTAACAATTTCTTAAATCAAAATTGACACATTCCGTAGTCTTGAGGGCCGGTTGAACAAAAAGTTATTATTTTTAACGTATTTCCTTAACTGGGTCAAAGAAGAACTCTTTTGTAGGCGGACGTTATTAGAAATATTTCTTGGAAGAACTTTTAAAAGGATTTGGATTCAGTTTTGGTCGTATTAAAAGTTTGTTCAGAAGTAACTGCATTATGAAAATTGCAGCTTTCAATTGTATTGACTGGCTCTTGCACGCGGCTTAGATTTCTATTTTTTTTCCAGATTTTCGGACTACCCTCGACTGTCAAAGATTTAAAATCGCCAACCGGGACCTCTTTATTGACTACCGGGACCTCTTTATTGTGTAAGATTCCTATCCCATTCATACACACAAAACGTTTTGGGAATACTTTCATTCCTGGCAGGAGCCTGTGTTAACTGATAGATATAATCTATCCATTTTTGATTTAAAGACGCCATTTCTTTAAATCAAGATTGGATAGATTACTTATTGCAGAATGTGTTCTCCTGAACTAACAAATCACACAAAATAATAACAAAAGACGATCTCCAACAAACAAAAGCAACACATATAGAACAAGTAATTTCCTGTAGCTTTATCACATGTCCCAAGAACTGAGGCTATGAAGTCAATCTGCGGATAATATTCGTCTTGAACAACAAACCCCGAGTTTTTATCATTTAGGAACAGACGTACGTAGGAGAGAAATATTGCAGAAGTTCAAGTTTGCTTTATGTTTGAAATATTCTATACAAGTCTGTAGTTTGCTATTACGGGCCAGTCATTTCGGTAGGAGTCGAGTTCGTCCAGCCATCTTTGTTTGCCGCGACGTCGTTTGAAAGGACATTGACCGGTTCTGGGCTAAATGCTGCCCTGACACGGGAGTGCTTCCAAATGGTTACTTGCATTAATATATATTTAAAAAAAATAAAAAAAATCTGCCCGAATAAAATGCATACATCAGATTCCATCATACGGAATCTCGGTTCCTTTGTATGCTTACTAGCTTAGAGTTAAAACACAACCAGAGTTGTGAGAAAAATGAAAGCAAGAAAAATAGAGAAAACCGGTAGAGATAAATCGAACAAATCAAAAACTATGAATATCGGTCCAGCAGTTCTCGAGTTAAAATTGTTGTAACAAACCTGGCTTTGTTTTATATCCCATCTATACTAATATATAAAGCTGAAGAGTTTGTTTGTTTGTTTGCTTGAACGCGCTAATCTCAGGAACTACTGTCCGATTTGAAAAATTCTTTCAGTGTTAGATAGCCCATTTATCGAGGAAGGCTATAGGCTATATATCATCACGCTACGACCAATAGCAGCTGATCAGTAATGAAAATTGTGACGCAGACGAAGTTGCGCGGGTCAGCTAGTAAGTCATAAAATAAGTGAGTACTTGCTTTAAATAACTACAGCTTTAATCGGTAAAACGTGCCATTGGTTGTCATCCTTCACCAATAAAAATCTTAACAATTTTTTTTTTTTAAACTCCACGGATAGCTTTGATAAACTTTCGCTTACAGCTTAGTGTTAGCCTAAGGTACATAATGCATTACGTGTTTATTCTGTGCAGCACTTAGCCCAACTCCCATACATGGATGATCAATGTCCTTTAATGGGTTAAAAAATATATTTTTGCCAATTTCTCGTTTGAAACGAGAGAGAGGGACGCGTACGGCCCAATCCCGCTAAAGCTCCGCCTTTTGTTTTAAATATGGTCAAGGTGAACTGGCCAGAACATATGACACGTAAACATAGTAAAGAATGCAAATTGAGGACTGTGCGAGAGAGAAAGAGAAACAAACCAACTCGCAGTCCACCTGTCTGTTTCTCCGCATACTTCTTCGGTACGTTATAATAAGGCTACCTGTCCATAGACGCGGAGTGAGGCAGCGGAGAAACGGAGTAATATTAACCAATGGAATTGCATAAAATGTCAGTGACTGACGCGGGACGGAGATTTTATGCAATTCAATTGGCTAAATTTCTCCGCTCCTCTCCTCTCCCCTCCATTGGACAGTCAGCCTTAACGTGGAAGGTTTGTACATATTTATACAATTTGCATGCGGGCGGGGCGTATTTTGTTCAATTTAAAACAAGACTTATATCAAAATTATCAAATTTATGAAACATCAAGTATCATCTTCATCATCCCACCGCTCTTAACCTAATTTATTTGGGGTCGCGCAGTCTTCTTCCAAATATCGCTATTTGGCGTCATCTCCTCCTTTATTTTATTTCATGTATAGAAACCACACACAGCTACATTATGTATCTTATACATATTACAAACAGAAAAACCACTATAACTTAACTAACTAATCATTTTCAGCCACATCTTTCAGGAAAATTAATAACAAGAAATTAAATAGTTGAAAATCACGATTATTCTAGATGGTTCGCAATGTGGACGGAGATAAACAAAGCAACGGATAAATTGTATTCTATCCATCGTTTCGTAATCTAGATTTTCACAAGCTATTTAATTTCTCTCCACTCATTTAGGTACTCAAAATCCACTATTCCCCGATCACCTCAACTTTTATCTACCTACCATTCAGCCAAAAAAGTCGAGGGTTGGGTGAAGTGATCACGAAGTGAGCTGTCAATCCATGTAATCAAGATGGAATGACAGCTCACTTTGTGCCCAAGCCTTCACTTCGATATGTTTACAGAATCGCACTGCAGTTTATTTAACCAAATCAAAAGCCCGGGTAACACGACAAAGATGGCCGACCCAAATGTCAAGGGGAGCGTCGGGCTACAGCTACACGACTAACATCGGGCTGATACAACAGAACAAATATTAGTGAAGCAGCTGGTAGCTCGTGCATGTGTTTTGAGGACTGGATTCGGAGGTTGAGGACTCTGAAGGCTCTGAGCAGTGATCATGTTTGTTTATTGAGTTTACGAGGTGAGTATATCGGGTAACAGGTTTGGCTGTTACACAAAATAATATTATCCTAGCTTATTAGTTTAACATAAAAGGAACGACTGAATCGCACCAGTGCGTACAAAAAATACTACCTAGGTTCCTTTCTCATCTTCTATTAAGTAACAGTACGTCTACCATGAGTTTTATCAATCTATACTCGCTAGCGACTGTAGTTAAAAATATATATAAAAACCAAAAAAAAAAATAGGTTTCTAAGGTAAGGCCTTGGAGCACCCGAATAAGATAATTTAATTTAATTTTTAACGTTATCATTATGTTATGCTACTAAGAAACACTACCAAATCTTACCGATATGGCAGGTATCTCTACGGAATACCGTTACTTAACGTTACTTTTAATGTGAATTAGTAACGTTTTCAAGCCTTGGAATACAAAGTCCGAATTTAGAACCTAAGTTACACTACAGAAGCACATTTCTTTTCAGCCAGCAACCACTTACAGCAATATATAAATGACGTCACTACCAGATCTTCTGCTTAACCTGTACAGTGGGCAAAAAAGTCGTGGGATGAAAAATAGCTTCTCCGGGTTGAAGGTTTTTGTAGGACGCGGGGTCTTGTCGACACCTTTTGTTTTAAAGGGGTTGACTTTTTAGGATAAGAGGGTTGATTTGTAGGATTCCATAACCGGGGGCCAATGTTAATGGGAATAAAATTGTGGACTTTTGAACGTTAAAATTTTGTAAGAGGGTTTTGTTGTACCTTCCGTTTTATTTAAGGGTAGGATTATTGTTTTTTTTTATTAAATTAATAATGAGTATTTGCGGTGTGCGTATTGTACTTTGTTTTGTTTAATACTGTGAACGTGAGAAAATCGGGCAGCTGCAAGAACTAAAAAACTATACCAGTAAAACATTAAATATGAAAATTATTTCATTTGTAAATAAAATATGAATTGAGATTTTTTAAGAAAACTAGTTTTTGCCAGCGGCTTCGCCCGCGGTTATGTCAATAACTATCCCAAGGGAACATAATCTCGGGATAATAAGCCTAAGTGCTATTTCAGACTACAATCCAAATCTCTATGCCAAATTTTATCCAGATCCGTTCAGCCGTTCTGGCGTGATTAAGTTACAAACATACCTCCATCCAAACTTGCATTTATAAAATAGTAGGTAGTAAGATATCAATGAAGGAACAGATGGCCACACAAGTAGATGCCAATTAATCAATAATGTAGCATTATCTTTAAGGTCATGCCATTAGTGTGCGGCGGCGGCGCTTTCATTTAGTCTTGAATCAAAATTGACATATAGAAAGAGATACATATTCTATTTTATATTAAATTTTCAGTTGCTGCTACTATGATGATAACATAAACGGCTCCTTGGTTGAGGTTAAGCCGTTGGTCTCAGTGGTCACTTGTACATTTTTGACAGTCGTTGCTGGTGGAAGCCAAGAAATCTAACGCCATTCTTGGGTACCGTGTTACCCAGTTATTGGGTTGTGGAGGTCTGATAGGTAGCTCCATATAAAATACTAGTACTCAGATGAAGCCAACCACAACTTAATTTGGAAAAGTCTAGCAGATTTTTTAAAGCAAACTACGCAGAATCAAAGCAAACTATTTTTAGACACACTTAAAATAAATTTAACCTTCTATTAATTGAGTACTACGTTAACATAATAAGAAAACATATTTTAGGAAAATTCCAACATACATGAACATATTATCTACGTAAAATTATTATAAGAAATATAGCTATAACAACAGAGGATCGTCTTCCAATTAAGTCACGTCCCACGTAGAAACAGGGGTCTACGGAAATTGTGGGATTGCCTATCATAATGTTATGCGAAGGAAATCTTTGGCTATGTTATCTATGTGTTGCCATTTGTTTTGGGATCATTGACGGAGTGTTTTTTAAGGAAATTATGAGCCACTAGCTTCTGCCAGCGGCTTCGCCCGCGTGGTTCCTAGGGAACATACTTACGGGATTAAAAAGTAGCCTATGTCCATTCTCAGGCTCTAGACTATCTCTGTACCAATTTCATTTAAATCGGTTCAGTAGTTTTGGCGTTAAAGCTCGACAGACAGAGTTACTTTCGCATTTATAATATTAAAGTAAGGATATTAAGTAAGGATGTTTTATTTTTAACCGACTTCCAAAAAAGGAGGTTCTCAATTCGGCGGGTATTTTTTTATACATATTGTTACGCGCCAGAATTAATGTTGGGTACATGGCGGCATTTGCGTACTGCTAACGCCATCTAGTTTCAACCAACCAAACATTTACGTGCTGCCATCTAGTATCGAGTAGCAGATACTGGCATACTGCTGGCGCCATCTAGTATCCAGTAGCTGACATTTACGTGCTAGAACATTCTCGATGTTTTGACGGGACCTGTGTGTGCCCGAACTTTCCAGAGGTTTCCATACAGGAGGGTTCTGGAAATGACTGTCGGTATATAAAGGGCGGACATCCGGCGACGGCAGTCAGTATTGAATTGGCGATACAAACGACAACTTCGAGAGCGATCTTCGACTGCGAATTATAGTGAAGTGAAGTGTTCAGTAGTGCGATTGTGTTTTATAATTAGTGTGTTTTAAAGTGATAATTAGTGTTGTGGATTAAAGTGTCAGTTTTGGGTTGTTTAATCGGCTGTTTTTATTGTAACGAACCCCAAGCTCGTAACAATTGGTGTCAGAAGTGGGATAATCATGCCGATTCTGCCAAAGGACGACACGGAGGGTATCCGTACCCGTAGTCAACGCCAGCAGGAGACGGACCAGAGGCGTTTTGGTGGTGCAACGCCGCAGACGTCGGAAGGTCAGCTACCGACCATGGAGGCCGGCCCGTCCACAGCAGCTCCGGCATCATCAGCACCAGACTTTGCTGCTCTGATGATGATGCTGCAGGAGCAGGCGCGCCGACAGGAGGAGCAGGCCCGACGCTTGGAAGAACAGCTGCAGCGCGACAAGGAGGAGCAGGCCCGCCGACAGGAGGAGCAGGCCCGACGCTTGGAAGAACAGCTGCAGCGCGACAAGGAGGAGCAGGCCCGCCGACAGGAGGAGCAGGCCCGACGCTTGGAAGAACATCTGCAGCGCGACAAGGAGGAGCAGGCGCGCCGCCAGGAAGAACAGATGCTCCTCATAAAGGAACTTCACGCGTCCTTCGGAAAAGACATGAAGGAGGTGAAGGATAAGGTTGCTCAGCATGACAACCGCTTGTCAGACGCTGAAACCAGGATCAGCAAGTTTGATGACGTCATTGCGGATGTGAAGAAGGAGTTGGGCAACCTTAAACTTGGAGATGGGATTGCTAATTCAGCAGCCACTACACCTTCGCCACGTGGGTTCAAAGTGCCGCCGTTCGATGGGACGTCTTCTTGGTCGGCCTACAAGATTCAGTTTGAGGCTGTCATGAAGGCGAATGGGTGGAGTAAAAATCAGGCCATGACTGCCCTCACCCTAGGCCTGCGCGACCAGGCCTTAACTGTCCTGGAAGCTATCGGTAAGGAGGTGACTTACGAGCAGCTGCTTGAAGCGTTGGAAGCCAGGTATGGCGACGCTCATCTGGAGCACGTGTTTCGTGCGCAGTTAAGGGATCGCGTGCAACGCAGCGGTGAGAACCTGCAGCAGTGGGCTCTTGAAGTGGAGAAGCTGGTGCGAAAAGCGTACCAGTCTGCATCAGCGCTCATTGAAGGGAACCTGGTGCAGGCATTCATCGACGGCATCCGCGACCTTGAGGTCAGGGCTGCAGTGAGGCTCGGGCACCACGGGACGCTTAAGGACGCCTTGGCCCATGCACTGGAGGTGGAAGCTGTGCGGCAAGATCATCGTTCCCACCGCGTCAGGGAGGTTGCAGCGGTTACAGTTCGCGATCGTTTAAAAGGATACAGCCCTAGGTGCTACGGCTGTGGTGAAAGGGGCCACCTTCGATCCAGTTGCCCTAAGCGAACTGCAGAAGGGGAAGGTAGCCGATCTCCAGAGGGCAGGGCGGCTAATAGCACCGCCCAGCAACAGCAGGGAAACGAGTAAAAGCCAGGACTGCGGGGCGGGTGCTGGCTGATGTTCAAGGAGCCCCAATGATTTCGATCTCACAAACCCGTGACGGGAACAGCCTTATCATCAAGGGTGAGGTCAACGGGACACCATGTAAGCTGACGATAGACACTGGAGCTTCTCGCACGGTTGTCAGTTCCCAAATTATAAGTCGGTTCCTTGGGGACTCTGCATACAATCGAGAGCGCATAAATTTAGTGACAGCTACCGGTCAGCGCATACCCGTCCGAGGAGAAAAAGAGATGGAGTTGAAGCTAGGCAACAAAATCTACCTGCATAATGTTGTTGTGGCCGATATAATGGACGATTGCATCCTGGGCTTAGACTTTATGAGGAAGAATCGTTGTGAAATCGACGTTAATCAAGGAGTTATGAAATGTGGACAAGAGGAACTTTTCATGGAAGGGGCTTTACCTGGAAATGTGTACAACCTAAAGAAGATTGTTCTTCCTCCGAGATCGGAAACGGTTGTGCCGGTTAGTCTTCCTCGGAATCCTGGGCAAACTCATCGTTGCGTACTCGTGGAAAGGGTAGACAATGACCTTCCATGGAAAGTGGCACGAACATTGGTCAGAGCCACCGACATCTCAGGAGTACGTGTGCTGAACCTTTGTGACAAGGAGCAGGTGATAGAAAAGGGCACACTGATGGGTACCTGCGAGGAAGTGGATTGGTTGCGTCGATGCCAATATCTATCAACTGGGACCCTCAGCAAGGATGCACAAACGAGAGTGACCACACTTTTAGAAGACTGTCGCAGCGCTCTGTCTCACAATGAAATGGTCAAGGCGAAGAGGATGTTACTTAAGTACACCGATGTTTTCTCTTTGAACGATGCTGACATCGGGAAGACTGGCTTAGTTCAACACAAAATAAACACGGGAGAAGAATTGCCTATCCGTCAACGGCCAAGGAGATTACCGGTAGCACGTGAAAAGGAAGTGGAAACCATGATCGAGGGAATGGTGAAGGATGGTGTTATAGAACCTTCATCCAGTCCATGGTGTTCACCGGTAGTGCTGGTAAGGAAGAAGGACGGCAGCATGCGGTTTTGTGTTGATTATCGTCGTCTGAACGACGTGACGAAGAAAGACAGTTATCCCTTGCCAAGAATTGATGACACGCTGGACATGCTTACTGGAGTAAAGTGGTTTAGCACACTAGATCTAAAAAGTGGCTACTGGCAAGTAGAAATTGACCCGAAAGACAAGGAGAAAACTGCATTTTCGACAGGAAAGGGTCTATGGCAATTTAAAGTTATGCCATTTGGATTGTGTAACGCTCCGGCAACGTTTGAAAGATTGATGGAACTGGTACTAACCGGGTTGATTGAGGATGCCTGCCTTGTCTACTTGGATGACATCATCATCGTAGGCCGTACGTTTGAAGAACATCTTCAAAACCTGGAACGCGTGCTCATGAAGATCCAGAGTGCCAACCTCAAGTTGAGTCCGAAAAAGTGTTCATTTTTCAAACGGCAAGTTAGCTTTTTGGGTTATGTTGTGTCGGAAGAAGGTATCCGTACGGATCCAGAGAAAATCGCCGCTGTCAAGGATTGGCCAATTCCAAAAGACAAGACGCAGGTCAGAGCATTTTTAGGTCTGTGCTCCTATTATCGGCGTTTTGTCAAGAACTTTGCAGATATAGCCAAACCCCTGCACAAGCTAACTGAGGAAAAGCGACATTTCTGTTGGGATGAAAGTTGCGACATCGCTTTCCAGGAGCTAAAGGACCGTCTGTGCAAAACACCTATTTTGGGGTATCCTGATATCAGCAAGGAATTTATAGTTGACACAGACGCAAGTGATATCGGACTTGGCGGTGTGTTATCTCAGCGGAATGGCGATCAAGAGGTTGTGATTGCGTACTTCAGCAAGTCATTGTCGAAACCAGAGAGGAATTATTGTGTCACGAGACGGGAATTGCTTGCTGTGGTAAAGTCATTGCAACATTTTAGCAAATATCTACTGGGGCGGAAATTTCACCTACGAACTGACCATGCTGCGCTGAAATGGCTATTGCAGTTCAAAAATCCAGAAGGACAAGTTGCGAGATGGATTGAACTACTGCAGGAATACGACTTTGTGGTAGAACATCGCAGCGGAAAATCTCATGGCAACGCTGATGCACTGTCAAGAAGACCTTGCCCTGAAGACTGCAAGCATTGTACTAGGCAAGAGGGTAAAGAAGTCATACCTGTGAGGATGCTCAAGACAGACCTCAGCAATGAGTGGAAGGAAAGCCTACAACATGCTCAGCACGAAGATTCAGACATCAAGCCGATTCTGGAGTGGATGAAGGCCAGTGCTCCTAAGCCCACGTTGAGTGATGTCTCAGCGATGAGTTCGATCACAAAAATTTATTGGGCCCAATGGGATAGCTTAGTGATTCAGGATAGAGTACTGTGCCGTAAATGGGAAAATGCTCGAGGAGACAGCTGTCATTTGCAAATGGTTGTCCCTAAAGCTAAAGTACCGGATGTTCTACAGCTGTACCATGATGGCTGTTCAGGAGGCCATATGGGAGTCAAACGGACTCTACTGAAGATACGGGAACGGTTTTACTGGGTCCATTGTCGTGCCGATGTCGAGGACTGGTGTCGCAAATGTACAAGTTGTGCGGCTGTAAAAGGACCTCAAACTCGTAGCAGAGGTGCATTGCAATTGTACAATGTTGGTGCACCATGGGAAAGGATAGCTCTGGATGTTGCGGGACCGTTTCCGGAAAGTGATAGTGGTAACAAGTATTTCATGGTTGTGATGGATTACTTCACTAAGTGGCCGGAAGTCTTCGCCATTCCAAATCAAGAAGCTTCAACAGTTGCAGATAAACTGGTTCATGAAGTCTTCTGTCGTTTTGGAGTACCTTTGGAAATTCACAGCGATCAAGGAAGAAATTTCGAGTCACAAATATTCCAGGAAACTTGTAGAGTTATGGGTACTCATAAAACGAGAACAACTTCTTACCACCCCCAATCGGATGGAATGGTGGAACGATTCAATCAGACATTGGAGAGATACTTGACAAAAGTTGTGGAAAATCGGCAACGCGATTGGGACAAGCATATACAACCGTTTTGTTGTCATACCGAAGTGCTGTTCACGAAAGCACATCAGTGACACCAGCTTTCGCAAACTTTGGTAGAGAATTACGGCTGCCGGCAGATCTGATCACTGGAATGCCACCTGATGCCCCGCGTAGTATAACCGATTATGCGAATGACTTGCGGAACAAAATGAATGACATTTATGAGCACGTCAGAGAATCGGGCCGGCAAATGTCTAACAAGATGAAAACCCGTTATGACCGCAAAATGAACAATAAAGGGTTCGATGAAGGTTCACTAGTGTGGTTGCACAATCCAGTTCGCAGTAAAGGGAAATCTCCTAAGCTTCAAGCTAAATGGGACGGACCGTACCGGATTGTGACAAAAATCAATGACGTGACCTACCGTATACAAAAAGGTACAAGAAGTGCTCCTAAAATCGTCCACGTGGATCGACTGGCGCGTTATTATGGGGCCGATAATGCTCGGGACGAGCATGTCTTAGGAGGGGGCAGTGTTACGCGCCAGAATTAATGTTGGGTACATGGCGGCATTTGCGTACTGCTAACGCCATCTAGTTTCAACCAACCAAACATTTACGTGCTGCCATCTAGTATCGAGTAGCAGATACTGGCATACTGCTGGCGCCATCTAGTATCCAGTAGCTGACATTTACGTGCTAGAACATTCTCGATGTTTTGACGGGACCTGTGTGTGCCCGAACTTTCCAGAGGTTTCCATACAGGAGGGTTCTGGAAATGACTGTCGGTATATAAAGGGCGGACATCCGGCGACGGCAGTCAGTATTGAATTGGCGATACAAACGACAACTTCGAGAGCGATCTTCGACTGCGAATTATAGTGAAGTGAAGTGTTCAGTAGTGCGATTGTGTTTTATAATTAGTGTGTTTTAAAGTGATAATTAGTGTTGTGGATTAAAGTGTCAGTTTTGGGTTGTTTAATCGGCTGTTTTTATTGTAACGAACCCCAAGCTCGTAACAATATGTAAACCGATTACTCCGAGGTTTCTAATCCGATTTGTGTGACTCTTTTTTAGTTCGATGCGGTATACTTGCCATTTGGTCCCGTAAAATTTTGATTCAGTTTGGTTAAGAAGTTTTTATTTTATGAGCATTTTTGCTTATTTTAATTTCTGCGTAGATGTAGACGTCGTCCAAGTATCACCACTTAAAAGTGAAAAATAAAAAACTTTTTACAATTTTTTACGTTTTATTTGTATTATTAGGTTTTGCTCGCGGCTTCGCTCGCTTTATAGTAGCCTATAACCGTCTTCAGGGTCCTATCAATATCTGTACCAAAATTGATTAAGATCCGTTTGGCGATTTGCTTGAAACAAACACACTTTCTCATTATAATATCAGTTTTTTCCTTGTCTTCACTTGTAAGGCGTAGTCCGTGTTTTTATTTCTTCAGGATAAAAAAAAAAAACTGAGCGATAGTGTGGGTAGTTTTCATTCAGTGAAAGAATTTGCACATTCGGATTAATATCTACTCCAGAGATTGCCTTTTCAAACGATATCATTCCGTATAGGTGTAATATTTTTAGTCAAATTAATTATTACAAATTTACAACACGTCAATTTTACATAGTCCGAACATTTTAAAACAATAAACGAATACAAATAATCTTAATCTAAAATACAATTACTCCTCCTTAACAAACGTCTCTCGAATGTGCAATTCTAAATTCAAAATTCCAAACCCCGTTCAAAGAGAGAATGAACCAGAAACGCGGGCGAGTGAACTAAAAGAACGAACGACACGAACTCGCAAACACAGTTGAGTTGCCGCTCCTGCCGGCTGTATTGCGGATCGCATCGACACTTACGCCGAGTGAGTGCGCGCGCGACGTGCTGGCGTGCCTTGTGCTGTGCGCAGAGAACACGGATGTGTCGATCCCGCACTCACTCAGTGTAGTTTTTACCCAGCGGCTGAGGGTTTGGGTGCCGACTGCATTGTGCGGCTTTTTGATACCTACGAACAACAGTTCAGATTTTCTAAAGGGCGCCGATTTATTTGTATAGCAGAGTAATGTGGCAGCGGGACAAATTGTGGGGTTTTGACTAAAGAATGGAATGTAGAGTAATGGTTGTTTGGAACCTGCTTTAGAAGTTTTGATGATATCTGGGATCCTAATACCGATATGGTTTGATGAAACATTAATGTTCTTGATATTTATTTTAGATAAGGTCTGCAATCTATGGGCGGTTGTAAGTGCTAGTAATGTGATAGTTTTCCTAGTTAATTTTTCAAATGACAGCTCTTCATTTGGATACCATTGACTTAGGTGGTCAAGTACGCAATTCGTATCCCATGTGTAGCTATACCTTGGTAAAGATGGTCGAAGACGAAACACGCCTTTAAAAAATCTATGCATTCTGTCGTCTTTAGATATATTAGAGCCTAACAAAAATGCGAGAGCCGACCTACAAGAGTTGAGTGTACCATATTGGGCACCGTGATGAAATTGTTCAGTCAAAAAATGAATGACAGTAGGAACAGAAGCATTAAACACATTGGTGTGAGTATTGTTACAGTAGTGCCACCATTTCCTCAGGCAACTGTCGTATTGCTTGATGGAGTTGGTTGATAATGACGCCATCATTATTTCCAGTGAAGATGGTGGTATGCTTCTTCTTGATAGTGCCTCCCGGATAAGACAGCAGCCTCCAGGGTAATCGTCTGATGTATCCGACTGGAGCTGGAATGCGAGATTAAAGCTTGTTTGTGAGGTGGAAAAGTTAATACTTTTGAGACTGTAAGGGCTTGAAAGACTGGATACCACGGCTGGGTGGGCCAAGACGGGACAACTACAATACCTTTGGAATTTTCGGCGATTATTTTCTTGAGAACTTTCAAAATTACCGAAAAAGGGGGAAAAGCATAGAAATGCGTATTTGCCCAGGATACTGTGAAGGCGTCGATAGCTGCTGCATCAGGGTCTCTATGCCATGAGATATAGGTATCACATTTTTTATTGATGCGGCTTGCGAATAGGTCAACCTCGGGTGAGCCAAAACAATGAGTAAGGTGGTCGAAGGCCCAGTCGGTTAACTCCCACTCAATGTCTGGGTGGTTTCTTCGTGACTCTGCATCTGCAACAACGTTATTACTAGATTTTATATAAGATGCGTAAACGTACAATCTTTGATCCTCGCACCATTCCCAAATTTCTCTTGCAATTTGTGTAAGGTGTGGGTACTGAACACCACCCATCCGGTTGATATAGGCAACTGCAGTTGAGTTATCTACGCGCAAAAGAATCTGGCAGTCAGACATGCCTTTTGCAAAGGTTTTTAGGGCGATAAAAGCGGCCAACAATTCAAGATAATTGATGTGCTTTTTTTGTTCGTTGTTTGACCAACTGCCACTAGCTGTATTGTCCATACAGGCTGCGCCCCACCCCGTCGTTGAGGCGTCAGAGAATATTTCAGTATGATAGTCGTCATTTCTTATGCGACGTACTGAATTCCAAATGTGATTTAGCCACCATTGAATATCTATCTGCAATGAGTCGGGGATAAATATGACCTTTTCATAATCATCGTCGTTTTTTAGATTAAGAAATTTGCAGCGCTCCAGCTCCTTGGTGTGGAGAAGCCCGTATTCTATTCCAGGGCAGGCTGAGACAAGTAACCCCGTTACTTGAGCTAATTTCCTGACTGTGCAGCGACGCAACTTCTGAAAACCTTGTAGTTCGGAACTGATGCGTGCTCTTTTTTCTTGGGGCAAGCTTAGGGTTAACTCGTGGGAGTTAATGATCATGCCTAAAAATTTGCATGTCATGGAGGGTACAAAAATGCTCTTTTCTTCATTGATGATGAAGCCAAGTGAAACCAGCAATTTTTTGGTAATGTCGAGGTTTAGGGCACAATCCGAAGAGGTACGTCCTAGTAGGAGAAAATCGTCTAAATATATGGTGGAGAGCAAACCAGCGGTTCGAAGTAATTTTACTATTGGTTTAGTTATTTTTGTGAACACGAACGGGGCTGTATTGAGCCCGAATGGTAGGACGTTAAACTGGTATAGTTTTTGGTCATAAATAAATCGAAGGTATTTTTTGGAGTCCTCGTGAATTTTCACCAAGAGGTATGCGTCCTTAAGATCGAGGGTAGTCATCCAACAATTTTGTGTAACAAGTTTAATAGCTGTACGGAGGTCCTCCAGCTTAAAATGGTCAGTATTAATAAAGCGGTTAAGATTTTTGAGATTTAAAATAAATCTATATTTTCCATTAGGCTTGGGGGTAAGAAAAATATTTGATATAAATTGGCCCTCGCACGGTTCGCATATAGATACCGCGCCAATATGTAATAAATCACCTATTGCCTCACTGAACTGTCTTTTTTCTTCATTGGACTGTGATGGGGTAGACGGAATATAGTTTTGAGTTGGTGGACTTGAGAAAGGGATTTTGTAACCGTCAATCCAAGAAAGGACTGTACGGTCCTCTGTTATAAGTGACCATTGATTTTGAAAACAATGTAAGCGACCGGCATACTCAACTGTATTTACAGGCGGCGTCGAGTTTGAGTGGGGGGCGGCGGCGGCGGCGGCGGTGGCGGATGCTGACGCGGCCACGGCCTGGATGAGTGCGCGGGCGGCGGCGGGGCTGCGCGGGCTCTCGTTGCAGGCTCGCGGCTCCTCTGTGGGGGGCCCGGCTGCCTGTAAGCCGGACCGGGAGCTTTCCTGTTTAAATTCCTCTGGTTGGGTAATTTTGATCGCTTCGATGAGTTGTTGCTAGGTTGGTCTGCTTTAAGCTCGACCCCTGATTTATTAATTGACTTGGCTGCCTTTAATGTATCAGCCAATGTTTCTCCAAATAGGAAAGCGTCAATCTTTGTACTCGAAAGATGTTCCGACATGTCCTTTTTCAGTGAAAACAAGATAAAGTTTCTTCTTGTCACGGAGTCAGCGTGTTGGACGTCGCAAATTAATCTGCCAAGATCCATCAATTTTTGAAGTAACTCTTTGTCTTTATTTTCACAATTTAATTGAGTTGTGATGATATCACCCAGGCATGAGATCGCACTTGCCACCTGCTTTTGTTTGGCTTCAATGCCTTTATCGCGTTTTATGAAACTTTCTTGCATAGCGGCTTTGACTTCCGGATTTATTTTAGGGGAGTCGATACGAAGACAATTTCCAGGAGGCGGGTACTTTAACATTAGTTCTTTTCTTGTGTCTTTGTTTAATCCCTCTGTGGCTATATGTCCAAATCGAGATGCTAATTCTTCATGGATATCCTTCCCACGTTTGTCCGCAAGTGAAGGATCTTCACCGAGGATTTCCAGAACTTCTGTGTCTAAACATGGGTTAGACTGCGCTGTGACTGTGACCTCCTCTCGTATGGGTAGCGCGGACGTGCCAGGTTGTTCTTGAGGAGCCAGTGTGTCGTTTTGGATATCATTAGGTGATGATTGCTCAATGACATTGGTGTCTGCGTTTTCGAACATTTCCTGTTCGTGTTCTTCGCTCAGCCAATCCGATGGCTCTAGCGCATCAGGAGGGTCTAGAAAAAACACGAATATCGGTTATGATAATCGGTTTTATTTTAATCACTAAGCGTGCGGTGAAATAGCCCCAATGGCCATTCAGGTTACACACTTAATATCATCGCAACGTAAATACGTTGAATTAATAAGGGTACGTAGTTTTAATGTGCAAAGAAGAATTAAACAAAATGATTAATTGTGTCGAAAAATCTACTGAATTGCACATATTTGATAGCAAAAAGTTATTTTGTTCAGGTTAGGTAACAATCCCCAATGAATTGAACGCCAACCGTCACATTTAAATTGCTCCGAAAAAGCCCCAATGGCTGATTCTGATTGCATTATGTAGGTACCCGTAACAACACGCTATAAAGTTATGATCTATCACTTTCACTTTTACACATATTAGTACATACCTGTTTCAACGGTATACGCGGTTCCCGGTAAATCCTCCGATGGTTCCACGGTTTGAATTTTCTTTTTCAATTTATATATTTTACGCATTAAATGTTCAAGGTCTTCTTCACACGTCCTAGATACTTTACGTTTCGGCATTATGGGCACGAAATAGTGGTAAATTATTTAGAATTATAGTGTCTTGAGTGGCCGAGCACTAAACTGCGGATGACAAACCAGTATACTAGCGGTCATCTCGTAACAAGAGTAGACTACCGACATGACAAAAAAAAAAAAAAAAACAAGCTAGGCAAATGAATATTCTCAACTAGTGCAGAAGTGGCGACATCTATGCGATACTACATGTAACAACTAATCTCGAGGACGAGGCGTGAAGTATAATGTAGGTATTTCATTCTGAATTCGAGACAATCAACTTTTGAACAATAATGCCAAAGTTCTGGTTCTATTGCAACCCATACTCTTTTAAGACCTTATTGAAACAAAATGTTCACTTAAAAATCGACTAAAATATACAGGGCTAAAGGTGGTAATTGAGTTACTTGCAAGGTATTCAAAATATTTACAAAAATTGTGAATTTAGGTACCCAACCTTTGTAGTTATTTTCACATGAACCAATATAAATGCAAGTTGGCATTAGTCAAAATTTATGTAGGTTAACGATTCTTAATTTTTATCAGACAATTTAAATAAATAATAATTGAGTTTTTGTTTGTGTGAGTCAAGTGTCCGATTTGTTTAAAAACTGAATTCTATGTAATGCTTTAATATTATATATTTTAATTTGAATAATAATTTAATTTAATTTATCCAAAATTTGTATGCCTATTAGGCTAAACATAGCGATCCTAACATTACAATACGATCTTATTATTGTACCTATGTTTTGCAAATAAATAATTTGTATTTGTATTTAAAAGAAAGAGTCTTTTAAGGATCGAGGAGTTTTTTTTAATAATGATAGGCACCCGTTTGACCACTACCTATCTAAACCATGGTAAGCGATGGATGATGCGGTCGTAGACGGAGAACGCTTGCCTATTCAAAAGTCATTTATTCAAATTAGGCTGAGTACCAGCACTTTTTGAACGTCAACGTTCACAAATAGACAGTCCCACGAAACGCCCGCCCGTCACGTCACGGAGAACGCTTGCCTAGAAGTAACCTATTCACTCTTGACTGAAAGACTCAATTCAGAATTAACCATTTTGCAAAATAAAATTTGAATAATACAAAAGAAAAAGAGTCTACCAATTTAAAATAATGAGTAGATAATTAATCAAAATGTACTGAAGCATTTAAAAAAGTAAATGATGAAGGACAAGGTCAATTAAAGAAACAAACATTCGTAAATACGGGAAACTAACTACTGGAGTAATAAAAACGAGAGATAAAACCATTACGATAAATATCCAGTTTGATAGTACTAATAATAGAAATACTACATTTGGGTACTTATTTTTAGGTCTAGACATTGAGCTAAGGGTCGTATAAGCTCGCAAGATGCGAAGAGCACAAGAATAGACTCAAGCGCTTATTACACTACACGGTATTCAGGGCCCTGTGGCAAGGGTGGGCGTGGCCCCTAAGTAGGGAGCCGCTTATTACACTAGCCGGTCGATTCGGCCCTAACTCAGTTGTGAAGTGACCAGCATCGTCAACGTGTAGGGAATTCCCCAAACTGCGGGGAATCTCAAGTTAATGAGTATTTATTAAGAACGGGCAAGATGTGGGAAAAATGCGAGGATTCCAAATATCGACTTTATTCTTCTGATATTATTCTAAATATCGGATTTGTCCGTCTGGGAATCAGTACATTTTTTGTCCGCAAATTGGGGAAAATGACTTACGTTTTCGAGGAATTTATTAAATTGGTGTTGGCAAAATTGCCTCCTAACTCCCTCAACGCTATTCACTGCCCGGTAGTAAGGAAGTTAGGGAGCTAAGTAGACCGGGTCGCTCCGGTCACCCTGACTAGGGTCCCTAACTCTTATTACACCACCCTAAATCGGGACTTAGGGCCCTGCATACCGTGTAGTGTAATAAGCGCTTCAATGTGGCAACGCTTGAAGGAGGCCTTTGTCATGCAGCGAACGACTTTCGGCTGAAAAGAAGCAGGACAGTCAAACGTAACGTTCGCTGTGTTGACTAGCTACAGTCGACGACACAAAACGTATAATAATATTATAATTTTGTTTAATTGCACCAGCTGCCAGTATTGCAGCATTGGCATTTCTTTCAAATGGCATTTCTGTCATACAGAATCCAATAAGTTTGTAACTTCAAATCCTTTAATCCATCCTCGAAATGGCATTTATACTTAACTAGCGCAAAATCACACGCATCTGATTGTATCCAGTAACAAAGCTAATAACATGACAAGCTTAGTATCGCAAATGTAAGGCTTATCCATCAGATTCAAAAGCATGATTGTATGCATGGATGTTCATAGTAGGGATATTACGGACTGCCAGGGCTGCGGAATTGTTCAAATGAGTCACCGCGGCCCTTTTTAGGTTTCCGAAAAAAAAAGGAACCCTTATAGGATCACTCGGGTGTCTGTCTGTCCGTCTGTCACAGCCAGTTTTCTCCGGATCCACTGGACCAATTCTGTTGAAATTTGGTACACATATGGACTTTTGTGACCAAACACGGACGCGTTACGTAAATCATTAAATTTTCAGTGTGGGCGTCACTTTTGGGGTCAAACTAGAAAATTAAAAAAAAAGTTTTTTGAACAATATCGTGTGACATATCAAATGAAAGGGCCTACTGTGAGGATTTCAGTTATATTTTTTTCATAATTTAAAAATAAATGATTTTGAAGTTATTCAAGAAATTAGACGAAAAATGACCATTCCCCCCTTATCTCCGAAACTACTGAGCCTAAAATTTTGAAAAAAAAAAAATGGAGATAATAGATCTTTACCTAAAGATTACAGGAAAACCTTAGAAGTCTGTAGTGTTAAAATAACATGTTAAAAAAATTAAATTCGTTCGGAACCCTTTGCACGCGAGTCCGACTCGCACTTGGCCAGTTTTTTTTTTAAGGATGGGAAATCATTAAATGACTCCTCCCGCTCTGGGTGAAGCAGAAGGAAGTGTCAGAGTCTTACTGACTAAAACCCATCCGTGTTCCTCCTAATGCCTTTTGTGTTCCAGGGCCGCGGTGACTCTTTGGAACAAATTCCGCAACCCCGGCAGGCATTGGCCCTAGCGGGCCCCGTCTTCTATGCTGACAGCTCTTTGAGGCGCGCGTGGAACACAGCGCGCCGTCGACCCGGGCCTGGGGGGCTACTCTCTAAGCCCGAAGTCCGTAGTTTTGGGCTTAGATGCGGGCGTATTTTACTCCGTACCACCTAACAACTAAGAATTAATGACAACACGATTTGACAGTTACTATAAAATCGTGTTGCCATTCACTCTTAGTTCGGGTTCGGGACTAATCGTAAGCCTGTCGGTGATACGGAGTAAAATACGCCCGCAACTAAGCCCGAAACTACGGACTTCGTGCTTAGAAAGTAGCCCGCCAGGTTCTGGTCGGTCGGGTTGGGCTTTAGTCAATAAGAGTCTGACACTCTCTCCCGCTCCGCCCCGAGCGGGAGGAGTCATTTGTTGATTTCTCACAAAAAAAAAGTATCTCTCCGTATCATCCGATAAGGAGCTTCGACTCCGATTCCGAGAACTCAGCACTTCCGATTGATACTACACCTCCGGTTCCGACTTCGGCTCCGACATGTTATAATCGGAGGTCAAAGCATAATTCGATACTTTTGGAGTCAATTCACTAGATTCCATTTGTAGTTTTTGAAAACAAGATTATTATTTATTTACACAGCCATTGTTAATTAGGTTTAATATATTTGATTGAATTTAAGAAGCTTACTGAATATTTTTTGTAGTATTTTGTGGCCTGCCTTTAACACATCACCCTTCAGTCACCATCTCAGACTTCGATTCAGACTCCAAAAAAATTTTAAAACTCTGACTCCGACTTCGGTTCGTATAAACCCACCTCCGTAACATCCCCGGTTCATAGTCAGCGCTAAATATTTATTCACTTCTGTGGTGTGAACTAATGAATCGAATTCGACAGCGGCAGGTTGATTGCGATGAGGCTCACTGCCAACAATTTGACTTGCATGTATCTTTGTTGAGCTGGCTAAATAATGTTAGTAGAGGCGAAATTTTGCTAGGAAACATTTATATGCTTGAAACAGCTTTTTCGGACTTCGTTACCGTCACCCCATTTGCGTAACTCATAAAATCGCATATTCTTTCACAATCGAAAGGAAGTACAGATCCATTGCTTGATAGTTTACAAAAAAATCGTCTGTCGACAAGGTAAAACATGCAATGGATATGGTTTCAACGTCAAAATGCATCAACGTTAATTTTTGTAACAGTGTATTTTACTGTTAAAAAATCTAATTAATCCGTCAGATAGATTTCCAAAGAATATTGGACATGTATTTTTTCTTTTCTCACGTAAACAAAAAATGAAGATGAAACAATGCGTTGAAAATATGCGTGACGTCACTACGATGGTACATTTTTACCAGCGACGTGACGTCACGCGTGTTTTTAACGCACAACACACGTGAGAAACGAAAAAATACGTGTGCATTTTTTTCTATTTGACAAACTTATTAGATTTCTTTAGTAAATAAAAAAGTACTTTATTCGCAACCAGCGTCTTCGCCCGCGTGGTCCCTAGGGAGCATACTCCCGGGATAAAAAGTAGCCTATGTCCTTTTTCAGGCTGTATACTATCTGTGTACCAAATTTCATTTAAATCGGTTTCGTAGTTTTAGCGTGAAAGCGCGACAGACAGACAGACAGACAGAGTTACTTTCGCATTTATAATATTAGTAAGGTTATATAAATATATAGTAAGGAAGTAAGGATTAAGCTTCGGCCTTAGCCCAATTCATACAGGAACCGTGAATTTTTTTAAGTACAAAAAGTAGCCTAGTTGGCTCTTCTTAGCTATAGTGTCTGTGTAGCTTCCTATCAATGAAAGAATTATCCTAATCGACTGTTTTATTTGCTTGGAAGTGTGGCTCTGATCATCAAGGTCAAGCACAGCTGTTGACACAGCAAATAGGACGGAAATTCATTACATTAACAAACTTTTCTGTTTTGAACAGAAAAGCTTGCAGCCCGCAGTATAGATGGTCGATGGGATCGTTGTGGCGACACTTGGGGTCTATATCCAGCAGTGGACGTCTTTCGGCTAAAATGATGATGATGCTGTTTTGGTACAACGATTAATCAATGATTTGTTTTCTATTTCATTTCTTCAGTAAAATACTCTACTCGCAATTGGGCTTCACAACAATTCGCACAGGTAACAAGATTTTTTTCAGGACAAAAGTAGCCTGAATGGCTCTTCTTAGCTATTACCATTATTTTTCATCAGAGTTAGAACTTTCGGAATTGACTGTTTTATTTTCTTGGAGGTGTGGCCCTGATCATCAAGGTCAAGCACAGTTTTTCACACACCAAATTTCACGGAAATTCATTGCATTAACACGCTTTTCTATTTTGAACAGAAAAGCTTGCAGCTCACAGAATAGATGGTCGATGGGGCCGAAAAGTTGATATAGAGAGAAGATGCACCGTTGGAAGGCCTTACACAAGGTGGAGCGATGACCTGGTAGCCGATGGGGTGCGAGACGCACAGGACCGGTCGTTGTGGCGAAACTTGGGGAGGTCTATATCCAGCAGTGGACGTCTTTCGGCTGATATGATGATGATGATAATGATGATGTTGTTTTGATATATACGACTAATCAAAGAAAGAATACAATTTATTTAGCACATTCATAAAACACGCACGGAACATAGAAATAAACGAATAGATTATAAACGTAGGTTTATCGACGTATAAAACACGATTTTTAGTCTACATTTTATTAAAGAAGACTCTTTACTAAAACTTGTAGACACAAAGGGTGTTTTTGACTCATTCTTCGTTCATTATATCACCTTGGTATCTATTTCAAGCATATTTTTATAGATATTTGGCATATCATGTCTGTGGCATTTGAGGGGAGCGGTTCGTGTTTCATAAAAGTAGCTGTAATTTTCTAAGCCAGGTATTAGATACTTAGGTTAAACTTTATAAACCTAAGATACTAATTTGAAAATTCTCACAAAATTATGAACTTTAATATAAAAGATAAAACCCGGCCAAGTGAGAGTTGAACTCGCACACGGAGGGTTCCGTACCATCAACCGTAAAAATAACGTTTCTTGTATTGATTGCCCCCTTCATTTTATTTTTTGTCTTTATTGCGCTAGAAATACAAAAAACATGAAGTACCGTGTTACCCAGTTCATGGGTTGTGAAGGTCTGGTAGGCAGCCGCTCCACGTAAAATACTGGTATTCAGCTAAATCCGGCTTGACTGGAAGCCGACCCCAATGTAGTTGGGAAAAGGCTAGGCAGATGATGATTGCGCTAGAAATACACACTCAGTGAACATTTCAACAGTCTTCTTTACGTTTCATGAAATTCAGGCCGCTGACAGACCCATGGATTATTCATGCCACAGTCTATTTTATTGAGACAAAAAACGAATGTTTCAACATTTATTTTCCTGTTTAATTATTATTGATAAAATGCTGGTATTCGGCTACATGCAGTTAAGACTGGAAGCCAACATAGATAGTTGAGAAGAGGCATATTATTTTGGATGGGAAATTATAAAATGCCTCCTGCCGCTCTGTGCGGAGCGGGAGGGAGTGTCAGACTCTTACTGACTAAAACCCATCCGTGTTCCTCCTAGTGCTCTTTTGCGTTCCAGGGTGACTCTTCATCATGATAAGGTCGCGTTTGGCCACAATCTCACCTGATGATAAGCGATGATGTGATCGACGATGGAGCACACTTGTCTATAGTATGTACGTCACTCTTGACGTAAATACCACAAACATAAAAATTAAGACATGATAAAATACGATACATACGTCTTCTTATTTATGACCCCATCCGTCGTCATCAAACAGACAAATACATTTAGCTAGCCCACAAGAGCAGTGGAGCAAATTCATTGGATTTAGTTGGCAACACTCGGAGGATTACTGGTACGCTCCCAATAGGCGTAGCTTTAGTGGTTAGGACACCTCTATTGCTGAATATTTACCGCGGTTTCAGTTCATTTGTGTTATTCTGGCGACCGATAATTTCAATTCTAAATTTCGAAACGAATATAATATTCTTATTAACTGGTAAAATTGTTTGTTCGTTTGTATCAATCAGGTAATCTCAGAAAGTACTGAATAGATTATGTATTATCGCCGTCCGCGACTCCGTCCACACTGAACCAATTTGGTGGTTCTATCAACTCCCTTGATTTTTTTTTTACTATACATAGATAGACATACGTTTGACCACTATCTCACTTGATGGTAAGCGATGATGTGGTCGAAGATGGAGCACGCTTGCCTAGAAGCAACCTATTCACTCTTGACTTAACGACTTCCAGGTTGTAGCTACCTGGAAACACAGACTCTGGCCAGGAGTTCCACTCAGCTGTACGCACTATGAATGTGTTCCCAAATCGTTTTGTGCGTGTGGGTGGGACGTCCACCATGTACCGGTGGCGCATCGCCGTTTGTCTTGTGGTCCGATGATGGAACGGGCTTGGCGGAATTAAATCACGCAACTGCGTCGCACACTCCCCAAAATGCAACCGATAGAAAACCGACAGGCTCAAGGGCATCAAGCTGGTATCTGGCAGATCCGTCCCAAAGATGAGAGCAGTAGTGCTATTCTGTAACAACATTTTCGTATCTCGACAGCGGAATCCGAAGTGAGTTTTAAAGCAGGACCTTTATGTAGTTAGCAATACAGCTCACTTTGTGAGTTTTATCACTCAGGTGAAGCTCGATATCGAAATATTTAACTACAGAATAGACTAGCAGTACTCCATACACGACTGAACTTGCGCTTGATAGAGAGCAGCTGTTCCGGCCTGAAGTACCGTCTCATCTTTGCTAGATTTGTTTAGGAAAATGATAAAATCGTGTTGTTATTTTCACATCCTGTTTTCATCATATCACTGCGACACTTACAATTAAAAATAAAAACTCCTTACCAAATATGGCGTCAGAAAATTGGTCCGCATGGCTGACGACTGGAAGTGAGCCCAAGACTGGCGGCATTGCCACGTTGTATGGCAATGCTTATCCTCTGTCCGAGATAAAAGCCAGCCCTTGGGTCACGCGAAGTCAACTAAGCTTTTAGCTAGTTCTTTAAGCAACGCGTGAGCACTGGAACCCCACGGTCCATGAGTTTCAACCCCAAACGGCCCAAAAATATAATTTCCAACAAGGCTAGTATTAAATAATTACTTGGATTTTTCAGGAAAATACCTAGGTATAATACTAATTTCCATACGCACGTCAATACTTAGTTACCGTGTCTATAATTACAAAAGTGCTTATTAAAACTTACTGGGTTAGTACTTAGTTTAATGTTGACATTTACGATTTTCTGTTATTAATAAGTACCCAAATGTCACATAATACGTCATCAATAATGGTGTACTATTAAGAACTAGATATTTAATTTAGTTTAGACGTGGGATGGGATGTCAATGACCCTTGTTACTTAAAGGTTCTTTTATTTTTTGGGTTCCGTAATTACGGAGCAAGGACGGAAAAAGCGGAACACTTGTTGTCCGTCCGTCTATCAGTCGGTTAAGACCTCCTAGGAACTCTAGGATATATCCAGTTGATATTTATCATTATAACAGCCGAAAGGCGTCCCTGGACATAGGCCTCCCCCAAAGGAGAGGGGTTGCCATAATCGCCACGCAAGCGGGATGGCGATCGCAGTATATGGTGTTGCGTTTTACAGAGAACGCTGCTGCCCATTCTCTGGCGAGTCCCTTAGTCGCCTCTTATGACACCCACGAGAAGTGATAGGATGGTATTATTCTTTTACGGCACCCATAGATATAATAAATAAGTTTTTTGTATTTCTATGACGGCACCATACGGCACCGGCCGACACCATACGGCAAGATGTATATTTATACATCTATCAAATACTTTTTTTATTATTTATGTATTAACGGGTACAGTAGTGGTACATGCTACATTCTCTGTCATCTCTTTCGAGGGCTCCGTACCCGAACGATAACCAACGGAACCCTATTACTAAGCCTCCGCTGTCCGTCCGTCAAACCGTCTGTCCAAAGACAGTTAAACCGGTAGACAGTTGAAATTTTCAGTGTGTATTTCTATTGCCGCTATGACCACAAATAATAAAAGTGCGGAACCTTTCGTGTCAGAGTCCGACTCGCACTTCGCCGGTTTGTTCATACACGCAAATAATCTGGGAAATAAATCCAAGACCCTGTGCTCAGTTGTGGCGCTAACAACCAAACTACAAGCGAAGCAAAAAGTAAAGCCAGGTTAAAATTCTTTTAATATTATAATCTCTGAAGCAGATCGATGAGGTCCCCAGGGCGAGCTCAATAAATTCAGCAGCATTATGAATTGACCCGTACCTGCCTGATAACATCTCCTGCGGGAAAATGTGGTGTAAAGGGAAAACGGACTAAAAATGGATTTTATTTTAATATAATGTGATTTGAAGGGGAAGATGTTGAAGTTTTTAAAAGGAAGAAATGTTAGGGCTACAGATAATTGTTTTGTACCCTGGACTTACGCGTCGTAAGTCAAGCCGAAAGCGATGACGTTTGTGTCCACGTCCTTCAAAGATATGTCAGCATAGTAGACGGGGCCCGCTAGGGCCAGTGCCTGCCTGGGCTGCGGAATTAGACCGCGGCCCTGGAACGCAAAGGGCATTTGGGGGGGAACACGGATGGGTTTTAGTCAGTAAGAGTCTGACACTCAAAAGGAGGAGGAGGCAAGGAGTCAGTTAATGATCCTAAAAAAAAGAAAGACCTACGCGAATCCACTATAAACAAGAAAGAAGAACTAATAAGTAAAAATCGGGCATTCACGAACGGCTTAGATAGTTGATATTGAACGAAAGGAACCGTTCAACAAGCGCAGATAAAAATATACGCATGCATATTGGAAATACTGCCATTTAATAACTACGTCTGCAAGCAATAAGACGAGAAATCATACTGCCGTGAATGAGACGCCATCTTTTTTATTTGTTTATGTGAGTGAAAAACAGGTTGCATGCACATCAAGAACGAACTCCATTTCCCTTTCAATTTATTTTTAGTACTGGCTATAATAATACAAGAACCAATATCTGTAATGATCTAGTTGCGGATTTACAGCCTTTATAAAAAATGTTACCATATGCGATTAGTTAAAATACTGATTAGCAGATTCTTAAGAGGGGACTCTAGTCCCGAAGAATTTGAAAAATAAGTATTTGAAGAAACCATTGCCGATGCCATCGCGCTGCGCCCTATCAAGTAAAGTGCGAAAGCGACAACTGCAGCAGAGCTGATTTTACCTATGAAAAAGACATTTTGTATTCCGCTGTTTTCTTCTTCAAAACTGAACTGATCTATAAAAATTATATATCAAAATAGAGGGAGACTATATCTATGCTTCTATTATTTTCTATTTTGTTAAAAACTTATCAAATTTGTCTGCTAGTCGTTTGAACAGGCGGTAAAACAGGCTATTGTTTCGGGTTTTTGGATTGTCATAATTCTTTAAGTAATTATGTTTAGGAAAAAAGAAAATGATAGAGGCACGTATTAAATTTCTTTGGAAAAATATCTTTGCTCTAGCAGCATTATCGACGAAGAAAACAGCGCAATGCGTTTGTATGGAGAAAGGCTCAAGAGTTATTGACTAGCGCCCCCCTCTTAATTCGAATTTGAGTAGCAGATACCCATTCGTTGTTTAACACAGCTCAATAAGGCGAAGTGCCTCATAGATAGGCTACTTCTTACCCTGTAAATACGCACGGTTCCTGGGCGAACCCGTAGCTGAAGCCTAGTTATCTAAGAAATGTTGTAGAGCTAATGGAAGAAACGAACCCCTAAAATACGGACGACAAATCGCTCATCAATGATCCTATTAGGGATCTACCTAGTTGATACCGTACGGTTATTATTATATAGGAACTGAATTATTAGGTAAGTCGAAGTGTTCAATATTCAGGATGTTAAATAGAAGGTATCTTGGTAAAATAATATTCAATAACCAGCGCGCTATCTTCTTTTTGCAGTCTTATACACGAATACAGGCATCAAGTTAAGGCTCACACAGACAAGCGCGACGCGACAATGCCAAACCGATGCGACAACCATTTCTCATACAATAAACTGTTTTAAAGGCCACTAGTGACATGCCCCGGCGACGAACAAGTGCCATTAATAAACGAGGTACAAAACTTCCTCGTTTACCGCTCTAACTATTAATGAAAACCATATCAAAATCAGTTTCGTGCTTAAGAAGTAAGCTGAGAAACGGACAGAAGCAGACAATGACTTTGTTTCTCATCATCATCATCATCATCATACCAGCCGAAAGACGTCCACTGCTGGACATAGGCCTCCCCCAAGCGTCGCCGCAACGACTGGTCCTGTGCGTCTCGCATCCATCGGCTACCCGCGACCTTCACCAGCTCATCGGTCCACCTTGTGGGAGGCCTTCCAACGTTACGCCTTGCTGTACGCGGTCGCCACTCCAGAACTTTTCGGCCCCATCGACCATCTGTTCTGCGAGCAATGTGCCCTGCCCACTGCCACTTTAGTTTGGCAATCCTTCGGGCTATGTCGGTAACCTTGGTTCTCTTGCGGATATCATCATTCCTGATTCGATCACGCAAGGAAACTCCAAGCATTGCCCTCTCCATTGCCCTTGAGTGACTTTGAGCCTTCTGACGAGACCCATTGTAAGCGACCACGTTTCAGTTTTATTCTATTATTTTTTATTTATTTCCCACCATACAATAGAGTAGTGGACTAAAAAAGAATTAGTCCGTTAGATAGATTTCCAAAAAATATCCGACACGTATTTTTTCTTTTTTCACGTAAAAAAAAAATAAGACAATACAGTGTGTTGAAAAATCGTGTGTTGTTAAAGTTAAAAAGTGTACTGAAGTACTGAAATCGAATGATATGTGACATCCTGACGTCTTAATTTTTTGTTACCATATTATCTTTACAGGTTTATCACCTACTGCGATAATGTAGACATCTATTATTACAAACTACAGCTAAACAGTTGTAAAGTAACTGTTTTCGATTTCAAGTACTACAAACACCATTATTTATGCCACAATAGGACCATAACTTATTTCAAAGAGAACTCACTATTAAGTGATAGTGATTATATAGGACGTTTTTTTAAAACAGTGACAAATTTTTCAACAACGTGATCACCAAATTTTCGCGTAAACTTTGGTCTGTAGTTCAGTCAAGTGTTTTGAACACACCACGTAAGCACGGATGTTAATAAAACACATCATTAAGTACTCGTAAGCTAAAGTCGCGTCGCGTTGCCTTTTAGGCAAGCATTGAAGCGAAAGATGTGACGCACGACATAAACTATGAGTCTATGATGCACAACAACGCACAACATGACTTGACAGCTGACAAAATTATAGGTATTATTATGGAACTAAATTCTACTTTAAATAGTATGTATTTAATTGTTGTAGACCCACCAAAGGGTATCCAACGGAATCCTATTACTAACCCTCCGATGTCCGTCCGTCCGTCTGTCTGTCAGCGGGCTGTATCTCAAGAACCGTAATAGGTAGACAGTTGAAATTTTCACGGAGTGTGAATGAAAATTAAGGTTTACGGTACGGAACCCTTCGTGTGAGAGTCCCGACTCGCACTTAGCCGTTTTTTTTTAACCAAAGGCTGACTGGTAGAGAATTCTTGTTGCATTAAGTCCGCCTGTATTCCTCTACTGTACATTAAGTTTAAATTAATAAATAGGTAGGTATTTTGTTTTAAGACGAACTTTGCTAAACAAAACTTGAGTAACGTTGTGCACCCTCAAGCACAAGAAATTTTATCGCGATGAAGTCGCTATTTTAGAAAGTTTGCGCGATTTTAGCTGGCTCTAATAGCGTTCTCGCGTTCTATTAGGACAAGGCTTTAATGCTCCCACAGATAGGCGAGACGCGACAACGACTCGTTTTTATTATGATAGTTCAAATTCAAATTATGTTTCGTTGAATCAAGGAAGTCTGTAGAACAATTTCGAAGTCGAGTTGTTGCAGTGTCGCGACGCATCTGGCTGATGATAAGTACCTAATACTGGAGCTAAATTGTAATACACAATGGCACCGATAGCGTTAAACACATTTTAATTTGATAAGCTTGATACCTGACTATTACTGATTTTTTTTAAATAACTGGCAACGATGATGTAACCCGAAAATTACCCTTAAAATAATCTCCGCTAACATTTGGCTTATTATCACCACTACGATAGTTTTAACTCTTATACAATAACATTACCTGTCACATCTATGTTTCCATGTATTCCTAGTATTCTTAGGTAATTAATATAATACCACACAAAAATTGTTTTTGCTCGGCTTTGTTTTCCTGTATATGTTTTGGTTTGTTTAGTACTTGTTCCACAGTACCTATATTGTATAGCATGTAGTGTTTATCGCTTAATATTGTACATATAGTAGTGTTATGTGCTGTATTATATTAACTATGTATTTATTGATGTAACAATTGTTTGGTAAACCAATAAATCAATAAAATAAAAAATCACAAGCTATACTTACATACCTACCTACTCAGGAATAGGGAGTCATAGCGATCACGCTATGAATCCGCAAGTCAACCATCAGGTTGACTTGGGGCTTGATCCCGCAACGAAATTAATCCGAAAAAAAAAACAGCAGAGTTAGTAAAAACATAATTTCCACTTTTTTTAACCGACTTCCAAGAAAAGAGTTCTCAATTCGGTGAGTATTTTTTTATGTATGTACACCGATTACTCCGAGGTTTCTGGGGGGCTACTCTCTAACGAAATCCGTAGTTTCGGGCTTAGTTGCGGGCGGGCGTATTCTGCTCCGTATCACCTACAGACTTACGATTAGTCCCGAACCCGAACTGAGAATGAATGACACTACGATTTCACAGTAACTGTCAAATCGTGTTATCATTAGTTCTCAGTGGTTAGGTGATACGGAGTAGAAAATGCCCGCCCGCAACTAAGCCCGAAACTACGGATTTCGTTAGAGAGTAGCCCCCCTGATCCGATTTCTGTGATTCTTTTTTAGGTCGATGCAGTATTTTACCATTTGGTCCCATAAAAATTTGATTCGGTTCGGTTCAGCAGTTTTTATTTTATGAGCATTTTTGCTTATTTTAATTTCTGCGTGGATGTAGACGTCGTCCAAGTATCACCACTTAAAAGTGAAAAATAAAAAATAAAACTTTTTACAAAAAAATATAACCGACTTCCAAACAAAACACTACAAAGAATAAAATAACCTTAATTTCGGAAGTGGGTGCTAAAAAACAAAGAAACAAAACCAAAAACACCGACTTCCGAAATTAAGGTTATTTTATTCTTTGTAGTGTTTTGTTTGGAAGTCGGTTATATTTTTTTGTAAAAAGTTTTTTTTTTTCAGATGGGTTTGCTCTTGTCTCTAGTCTAGGTCAGAGTTAGAGGTGACAGAGATAAAGTCGACTATGGAGTGACCTTACCTAGAAGAAACCTGTTCACCCTTATTTTGAAGAGATTAGGGTTGAATTTGTTCGGAAACACAGACGCAGACAGAGAGTTCCACTCCTTTGCTCCCTTCCCTACTTATCACGACAGATCTATGCCAATAAGCACAAAGGGACGTATAGAACTAGAATAAATCTAGTTGCTTGATTATTACGTCAAGGGAAAATAATATTTTATAAGACCATAAGAAACGCCCATACATCTATACTAATACTAATATACAAAGCTGAAGAGTTTGTTTGTGTGCTTGCTTGCTTGAACGCGCAAATCTTAGGAACTACTGGTCCGATTTGAAAAATTCTTTCAGTGTTAGATAGCCCATTTATCGAGGAAGGCTATAGGCTATATATCATCACGCTCAGGCCAATAGGAGCGGAGCAGTAATGAAAATTGTGACGCAGACGAAGTTGCGCGCACAAAGGGAGGGGTTGCCATAGTCGCCCGCTTGGCGGGTTGGCGATCGCAGTGTATGGTGTTGAGTTTTACAGAGAACGCTGCTGCCCATTCTCTGTTGAATTTCTTAGTCACCTCTTACGACACCCACGGGAAGTGACGGGATGGTATTATTCTTTTACGGCACCATACGTCACCGACCGACACCATACAGCTATACTAATATATAAAGCTGAAGAGTTTGTTTGTTTGCTTGCTTGCTTGAACGCGCTAATCTTAGGAACTACTGGTCCGATTTGAAAAATTCTTTCAGTGTTAGGTTAGGTATCGAGGAAGGCTATATATCACGCTAAGACCAATAAGAGCGGAGCAGACAAAGTGTTGCGCAACTAGTTCTAAAATAAATGTTTTGATCAACTTCGCGAGGTCCTATCCTAGCATATACGCCAAACATCATAAAAATTCCGGTAACTACTTCAGTAATAAAAACTCCAAACATAGACCCAGTTATTCCCACATTTATTTTTGTTTGAAAGTGTTAAAATGGTCTAGAATTGTCTATGAGCAAGCCTGGAACGTTAGTACATTATGTAGGCCTAACCTTACTTGTGTTAAACAACCTTTTTGTTCATAAGTACTGAAAGGTCTGTGCCGAAAAACTCCGTTGTTTCAGGCCGAAAAAGTTTGAAGAAACGACAGGCGATGGAAATGGAATCGAAAAAAGAATGCTAAAATCTTCTTTTGTTTTTTTTTTTTCCATTTTAGGTACTCAGATATTTCGGAATACATATAGGATTTTTGGAAATGAATCGTTGGAGATGGTTGACCGATATGTTTAGCTTGGCCATATCCTTTTTGGCGAAGAACATCAACAAACGGAGGTATCGAGAAGAATACAGCTTGGATGAGCCGCTTTTAACAAATTGAACAACTTTCTGAAGTCTGCCAAAATTCCGCAATGTCAGAAGTCCCGCCTCTACAACGAGTTTGTCTCGCCCACCATGACTTACGGTGCTGAGACATGGACGCTCACGCAGGAGGCTGTGTACAGACTGAGAGTTGCACAGAGAGCCATGGAGCTTTCCATACTTAGCATACGTCTAATAGATCGAGTTCCGAAGACGTACGAAGGTTTCCGACATCGGAAAACGAATTGCGGAACTAAAATGGAGCTGGGTAGGACACCTAACAAGGCGCGGTACATATGATAGGTGGAGTAAGGCAGTGACCGGGTGGCGTCCAAGGACTGGAAGAAGTGTTGGTCGGCCGGCAGCGAGGTGGACGGATGACATTGTTGCCATCGCGGGTAGAACATGAGGCGGCTGGCACAGGAACGTGGGGATTGGCACAAGAAAAGAAAGTCCTATGCTCAGCAGTGGGCGAAGTCGGGCTGTGGATGATGCTGATGATGATGAAGAAGGTATTGTTTATTATCATTGATATATAAAAATAAAACTGGCCAAGTGCGAGTCGGACTCGCGTGCAAAGGGTTCCGAACGAATTAAATTTTTTTACATGTAATTTTAACATTACAGACTTCTAATAGGTTTCCTGTAATCTTTAGGTAAAGATCTATTATCTCCATTTTTTTCAAAATTTTAGACTCAGTTATTTCGGAGATAAGGGGGGGAATGGTCATTTTTCGTCTAATTTCTTGAATAACTTCAAAACCATTTATTTTAAAATTATGAAAAAAATATAATTGAAACCCTCAGAGTAAGCCCTTTCATTTGATATGTCACACGATATTGTTAAAAAAACTTTTTTTTTATTTTCTAGTTTGACCCCCAAAAGTGACCCCCATACTAAAAAAATAATGATTTACGTAACGCGTCCGTGTTTGGGTCACAGAAGTCCATATGTATACTAAATTTCAACAGAATCGGTCTAGTGGATCCGGAGAAAACTGGCTGTAACAGACGGACAGACAGACACCGGAGTGATCCTATAAGGGTTTCGTTTTTTTTCGGAACCCTAAAAATATTATCAATAGCGTCGCGTTTGACTACAGTCTCAACTGATGCAAAGCGATTATGCAGTCTACGATGAAGCACGCTTGCCCAAAATTAAATCCTAACTACCTAATAGGGAACATGCATGAAAAAAATATTTATCATCAATACAGTTTATCTAAAAATATAATACTAACAGTGAAAATAGAATCAAAATTACACCAAAAACAAACGAGATATAATTATTTTAAACAAATATATCTGTCCCTCTCGCGAAAACGCTGTTTTATATTGGCAGATGTATAGGCGTCATGAACTTTGATGACAAAGTTCATATCGGACTTCTCTTTCTAATTGTAATCTTTGAAGCTTTATAACTTCATCGCTGATGAAGGTATTTAAAAAATAATTTCATGATTGTTTACCAGAGCTAATAAGTATTTCATTTAGCAAATAAAATAATCGCATGCATATTTCCTATTACCTATCCTAATTAATATTATTGAATACGAAAGTTTCAAGGTTTGTTTGTTGCTCTGATACTTCTGAATTTCGGTTCTATGGGCGATCGAGAAATTATGGCGTAAGTCGATACGCCAGCGACCTTGAACATAACGCACACCCGCGACCCAAAATTCAGTCGTTTTTTTTGTACTTACCTTATTATTCTAAGGGTTTTAAAAAAATGCCGTATTTCAAAATGTAGATAATTAAATTGTCTTTGAGTTGGTGTCAATTCCATTAAAATACGCTCGGCGGTTTTGGTCCCATTGTCGTTTTTATGTCCGTGTTAGATATAACTTTAGAAATTAATTACACTACGGTGGACGAATAAAACTCGACATTTTCATATCTCAAAATCAAAAAGGCATTTATTCAAACTAGGCTGAAAATCAGCACTTTTTCAACGTCAAAATTTACATGAAGACAGTCTCCCAAATCGCCCAGCCCGTCACCACTTCCTAGTGTTTTAGCTGGGAAGAAGAAGTGGCCAACGAACTCCCCAGCAACACAACTGTCTGTTAAAGAACTTGAATTTATATAACATTATTATTCAACATTTTATGATGACATTAATAGGTATCTCCGCCTTATGATTCGAGATTTTGATGAAGCGAGGTAGAGAACTGTAGCGCTGATAATTTAAGTTGTCGATTCCAAGTAGGTAGGAGCCTACAACCGAACTAACATTATCTATCTCTTGCAAATTTTATGAGAGCAAATAATATATTATTCGATTTCGGATAAGCAAAATATCGGAACTAACGGACATTTGAACAACTGATATTATACCCCTAAAAATTCATGAACAATGCAACTATTTTTTTAATTCAATATGATATTGAACTTAAAAAAGTATAAGAACTAAAGTCAGCTGCATTGACGTCGGTGTAGGTATTATAATTATGTCAGTCACATCAGTGAACATGGGCATGCAACGCCATCTATTAAAATTTATTTGAACTAAATTTCCTTTCTTCGTGTTTGGAACCCTGTGCTTTTAGCCACATTCACACAGCACTATTAAATATTTTCATATCTGATACTGCAATGTGGGTAGAGGAAAATATACCATCGTAGGTACCTCCCGTACTGTTAAATTAGCAATAGAGACGGCCGACAAAAGACTAAAACGATGAACAAAGTTGCTAACAGTTGCTATTTTTAAAAAGGAGAATTTCTCGCCTCTAATACCTAAACAGTTAAATTAAATGTCTAGACACTACGCTTCTGCACATGTCATCCATAACAGAAAAGGCTGATGTGAGCTTCTCTGCCCGTTTCACACGTTCGCGGCTGAAATAACGAAGCGGCGCGGTTTTATGGAATTTCGACAGAGGCGTCGTAACTTTATAAAACGGAAAATTAAAAAGTTCACACACGGTTGAAAGTAGGAGAAATAGAAATGGGAAAAACACTAGTGTTGGGCACTTTAAAATAGCAAACGTGAATGGCAAAATGTTTGGACTGAATATTTATTTCAATTCATAAGGAGCACTATAAGGAAAGAATTTTGATTATAATTAAATTATCCCCCACAGTGAATAAACAGGGAATTAAAGTTTGCAGTTCCTTATATATGTAAGAACTTCATCGTTTTTAATTCGGTAGGTAATTCCAAATTCTGACATTGATTTTGTTCTTCAGAAATATAGGTAGGTATTATTTAGGCTTAGGGCCCGGTTCACGATAACCAAATAGCGACTACCTACTTACCAAAATACCTTTCCATTTATTGAATTAATTAAAAAATAGAACAGAAATTCTATGAAACTATCTGCAAAGTACCTACCTACCTAAGTTTACGGTACCTTCATTCAACGTACCTATGGTGATAGTGACACAAGCTTATTCATAAAAAAAAACTAACATTCTGATCAGTTTAAATGATTAGCAGTTTCTTCATACATACAGCTACCTATTCTATAGAGAATTTGAATTCAGAATTTTCGATTGACTTTTTTTAAATTTTGAATTTTAGACGGTTTTTAAATTAATCAATTTTTTTTAGAAATTTGAATGTTTTAAAACTCTTAAAAATCGTGGAATTACCTAAGTACTAGGAACCTACCTATTTTTTCTCATTTTAATCTAGTATTTTCAGTCGGATTAATTAAAAGCTTTGGATATAGACCTATTCATATTCGAAACTTAGGTACCTACTTCACTGGAAGATCTTTTCATGTTATCTACCCAATCATATCAGATCAGTAGTTGCCTACGTTACTAAATCAGCGTTTTTTTTAGCTTAAACGGCAGAATTAGCTACCGATTACAAATTCTAAAAAGATAAAGAGCTGTTTTGAGAGACCTACTTAAGAGTTATGAGAACTACCTACATACTTTTAAAGGTAGGTCCATACATAAAACGGCTTGATATGAAATTATAACGAAGTATTTTTATGGCACGTTTCGTACGAGAAAAGAACTAATGATATACAATTAGGATAAAACCTACTTGCATTCTTCATGAAATCGCGTTTGGTATTTTTTTAGTTTTTTTTTTTATTATTTTAATTATAGATCGTGCCTACACGATGCGGAATTATGAAACTTATAAAAAAGACCGCCGATTCACAAGATTTTATCTTTTAGTTAAATTAAAATAGATGCGACTATGCGGCGTCGAACACGATATTAATTAGTTTAAAACAAATTACATTTGAATAAGTTAACGATTAAATGCAACTTTAATGCGGGCGTCGAAATTAAATGTTTGTTTGATTAATAAAACGGAAATTAACACATTTAGTGCCAAGAACTCAGCGTATGGGTCGAGCAGTGATTCGTTATGTGCCCACAACCCGTATCTGAGTCGTTGTTTTAAGTAGCTATATGTGACTTGTGTCCATGCGCGGGTTGTGGGCACACGAACGAATTGTTGTTCCACCCATGTGTTGAGTGCTTGGCTCTAAAAATGTAAAAACACTTTTGTACTTGGCACTGAAAGTGTTAAAAAATGGTTGGTATTTCCGATGCTTCATCGTTTGGAGATGTCGTTTTGTTCTGGGGTTGCGACCAATTAATATCTTATTAGAAGCTAGGTAGGGAGAACGAACTTTAAAAATAGACGTCCTAGATTGAAAGTAGGGTTTTCATACTAAAATTCCGTAATTAAAACCTGGTGTCTCAATGAAAATTATTCACCTTCTATTTCAAATTTCTTTCATCTGAATTAAGTAAAATCGTTGATCGATCTTAGTAGGTATAAAATTTGCGAAGTGTGAAGGATTTATTTTTCCAAGAATCCAAAATTCGAATGGATATCTTTTTATACAAATGTAGGATGCCAGATATGCCTATGTTGGTACCTGAATAAACAAAATATCACGCCTACAATCTCGGTTCCCGTCCCTTATCGGCCGATACCACCGATAGGCTATTTCTTGAGAACTGCCCGGTTGACGAGTTTCACAGGTTTATGTATTAGCTTTAGATCATTGACATGCCTATCCCTAGCTTAAAACTAGCAATCAAACAAACTAACCTGATATATTGCACAGACACTAAAATTCCCAGAATTCTCGTACAAGTACCAAGTCAAACACAAACCACACACTATACTATAAATCTTATTTCACATAATCCCGTCACAATAAAACATTTTAATCACACACCAAACTCCATAAAAATGCTCCATTTGTGAGCTAAAACTTCATACTGTTTAACATTACACTGAAATCCATCTGTATATCGTCAATTTTACGAGCGACGTAATTTTGGAGAGAGAGCGCGCGACGATCTCTCACATCCAAACGGTACGAGCGAGGAGGCCCGACTGACGCGCGCCGCAGCGAGATCGTGTAAACTCGTACAAAAAAAATACAGCGGCGTTTATCGATATTCCAAATTCGAATTTTTAATTAGGGTGTAACCAACTGTTGGCTACCTGATGAATACAAGCTGTTCATTATATTAATGAATGAATTTGGTAACATATTATTTAATTTTAGATAAGTGTTGCATGAATTTTTATTAAGATTTTAATATCGGAACTCGGAAGTACACAGTTTTTTTATTGCTGTTTTATTATTGTAGGCTGCCCCTAAATCAGCGTTGCGTGGTAATAAACTGTGAAAAGCCAAGTTTTTGCTGCCTAGGTCTAGAGTTGCCATTTCTCAAATACACTTTCTTTTAGCGTTTTAATTATAAACCGTAAAAATAATTATTCTACGAAAAGGTTGTGTAAACCTCATTTATATTCCGTTTCTAACTAAAAATAACACCCATGTCACGCTTGATGGTGAATCGATTGACACCTTGTCAAATTCGGTCCAGTAGTTTTGGAAGGACGAGGGATCATCCGAACTCTTGTACCTAAATATTTATAGGTTACTTATCCATACATACGAACTTCTTACACATATTCCCTCAATTTTCATAATATTAGGTACTTTGGCTAAACTGAAATGGGTTATATAAGTAAGTTGTGAGCCACACGATTAAATAATCGGATTTAGAAGATAAGTTAGGAATTTATTGTTTTCTTAGTTAGTTGATCACTGTATTTTACGTTAAAATTATGTAAATGAAGATCTGAAATTGACAGTATTTCTCAAAGAAACTGTGATAACCTAATGTATGAATGCGGTTGTAACTAAATTACATACACGATACAGTTTGATCATCTTTTTATTTATATATCATCTTTTCTTTTTTCATCTTTTTTTTATTTATCCCCATGGTCGAAATTTATTTATTTGCGTAATACGTCCGTGTTTAGGTCACAGAAGTCCATCGTGTACCAAATTTCAAAAGAATCGGTCTAGTAGACGCGGAGAAGAATTTTAAAACTATCGTGTGATATATCGAATGAAAGGGCTTAATGTGAGTGTTTTAATCACATTTTTCTCATAATTTTCCAATAAACGTTTCCGATGTCATCTAAGAAATTAGACCAAAAATTACCATTTTCCCCCTGCCTTATTTCCGAAACTATGAAATTTTTTTTTTGAGAAAAATGCAGATAATATTTCTTTACCCACAAATTACAGGAAAACCTATAAGAAGTCAATAGTACTAAAATAACCCTTAGCACGCGAGTCCGACTAGCACTTGGCCAGGTTTTTTAAATCAAAAGCACAATTTTGTAATTGGTAATCTTTTTTATACATATTATTAGCTAGTTATTCCATTTTTTATTTTTCAATTTCGTTCACTTTAACCCAAGTCCGAGGTTTTCACGTTTTTTAACGCTCCAGGCACTCCACTAAATAGTCTACGAGTAAAATGGCTTATTACACCCAAACAGTGTTTCGTAAAACTGTTTTAGGTAGCAACGCTGCATTCCCTAGGCTCAGTAGATTACATAATAAATCAATTAAGGTTGATATCAGTGGCTCTTCCCTTCAGCACTTCAAGCGTCAGTTATTCCTCACAATTAATTAGCCAGTCTACGATAGTTTTAACTCTTATACACTAACATTACCTGTCACGTCTACTTTTCATGTATTCCATACATATTATTTAACTAAGAATACTATTGTTTTTGCTCGGCTTTGTTTTCCTGTATATGTTTTGATTTGTTTAGTACTTGTTCCACAGTACCTATATTGTATATCATGTAGTGTTTACCGCTTAATATTATACATCAAGTAGTGTTATGTGCTGTATTATATTAACCATGTATTTATTGATGTAACAATTGTTTGGTAAACCAATAAATAAATAAAATAAACAGGCAGGAGAACGAAACGACATTTTTAGATATAAATGACAATAAAAATAGTTTAAAAAACTATAAAGCAAAAAAAAAAAATAGTTTTATTTTGAAAATTGGTTATAAATACTTTTACATGTCAATTTTCATCGATTTCAACTAGATGAGGCCAAGGCAGATTGATCTGCATAGCCTATTGTGGGTTACCACTGATTAAAATCACACACCTTTAATACTATGAACTAGTGAGTGAACTAGTGCCCCTATGAACCCCAGCTGTTGCTTATAAACACCCCAGTTATACTGAACCCACGACCCATATTCTTACGGCTTCTAGCCCATTTAACTTGTCGCCGGGGTAAACAGGGACACGATAAACTCACGTTTCTATTAAGTAGGTACCTATTTAATATCTTCCTTCTACCAACACAGTTGCAAGTCGTAAAATTAAACTGAATAAATTATTGTACCTAGCTAATGATTTGGTTTCAGTTTAAACACTAACTGCAAAATTATCGAATGGCTAAGTGCAATTTTATCGACTTTCGTGCAGCTCTATTTGTGTCAAACAAAGGTTTGTATTTCAAATGTATGTTTCGTTGATAGTGGGTTGTTTTTGTTAAGTACTAAAGCGCTTACACTGCAGTCTCAAGTTGATTGGGGATTTATTGCGGATGTGGGGAAAATGGGGTGATTCTATAAATCGATTTTATTCTTCTGATAATATTTTAAATATCGAATTTGTGGGGAATCAGCAGATTTTTTTTTTTGGAAATTGACTTGCATTTTCGGGGAATTAACACCAATTTCATAATTGCAGTGCAGCGTAATAGCGTTTAGGGCGTTAGGGTGCTCCCTAACGTCCTAAACGGTATTGCACGCGAGTCCGACTCGCACTTGGCCAGTTTTTTTTTAAATTAAATAACTTATTGTATGCACACATGCTTTACCAATAAACTGTTGTCATTCACACAGTGTAGTCTTTTTAACCCAAAAAGGTTGACTGGTAGGGAATGCAATGTTACATCGAGTCCGCCCATGTACCAATATCTATACTAGTACTAGTATATAAAGCTGAAGAGTTTGTTTGTTTGCTTGAACGCGCTAATCTCAGGAACTACTGGTCCGATTTGAAAAATTCAGTATTGGATAGCCCATTTATCGAGGAAGGCTATAGGCTATATATCATCACGCTAAGACCAATGGGAGCGGAGCAGTAATGAAAATTGTGACGCAGACGAAGTTGCGCGGGTCAGCTAGTTATACATAAAGTTTAAATAAATATAAAAAAACGGCATCGGCTTTGCTTACCATTTTAAAAATACAATGGTACCTCTAGAAACACTTTATAAATGTTTGTTCCGTTGTCCATGGGTTGTTAATATGATTAAGAGGAAATGTTGGCAGCGAGACTTTGTATGTAAAAAGTCATAATTCGAGGTTTGGCTCTCGACTGTTTTCTCCTCCAATATTGGACCGATTTAAGAGATATTTCACAAACTGAATAAGAAGGATATATACTGTGTCCCTATGTTTTCCTATTTGATGATTTATTAACCGTATAAGCACTAAAACTCTCACAAAATGCTCAAAATTGTCCGATAAATCACTGTCAACAGAGCCCTAGTGTACAGATTTGGCAACTATTAATCAAAAAAGGAAAACATAGAGACACAGTAAACATCCTCCTTATTCAGTTTGTGAAATATCTTTTAGATCCGTTCAATATTGGAGGATAAAACATTCAAGAGCCAAACCTCGAATTATGACTTTTTATATACAAAGTCTCGCCGCCAGCATTTCCTCTTAAGTTACTTGTAAGTCGGCTCTACGACAGGTGCAAAACAAAATGTGAATCCTTTAAGTCAATAGTTTGTTAAGGACATACCTACCTTTTTTAGACCAAATATTGGCGTGTTTGTTGTTCTGATCGACAAAAACAGTTATTTTGCAATCTACAACTATGAGAATGGTTTTTTTTTCGTATTACCTCCTTTTTAACCGACTTCAAAAAAAAGGAGGTTCTTAGTTCGACCCGTATGTTTGTATGTATGTATGTTTGTCCGCGATTATCTCGAGATTGGCTGACCCGATGGCTAAAATAAAGGTAAGTTGCTTCTTATTAGAACATCAGCTACCTGCTAATGAAATTCCCGTCAAAATCGGTCCAGCCATTTCAGAGATTACTCGGAACAAAGACGCAGACAGAATTTTAAGTATCGTGTACACTTTCATATATTAAAGAAAAAAACGGTCAAGAGCGGGTCGGACTCGCGCACCGAGGGTTTCGTACCATCATATAAAACGTGAATCGTATAAAATGTTTTTAAATTTTCATTGGCGAGGAAGGGCTCGACGAATACCTTTACTCTATGACGAATAAAGGTATTCGACAGAGAATTTTAAGACTTCGGTGTATAATATTGCAGTTTTAGATCAGCGCCATCTCTTGACCGATAGTGGAACTAATGTAATTTTTGTTGAAGATTATGAAAAAGTGTAATATTTCTCAACTTCGTTTTATTTTTCCTGTAAACTTCTGTCACAGAATAATTTCAGATTTTTCTCAATGCAAACTGCGGAGATAAAGATCCCCCTCTTTATCTCCGCAGTTTTTAGTTCGCAGGGAACGAAATTCTTTTTACATTTTTCGTAAAAAAAAGTTAAAAACTATACGGCCTAAAAAAAGAAAATAAAATGAGAATGTGCTAATAGCGCTCTTTTATATGATGCCCATATGCGGGCTAGTAGCCCCACTACGAATTTTTAAGACCCCAAGTTATTTACAAAATAGTTGGGGAAACGTCATTTAAAACTATTCCAAAAATCAAGTTAGTAGCATTAGTAGTTCTTCAGACATCAAGCTGTGACAGACGGACAGACAGACTGAGTCGCACCATAAGGGTTCCTTTTTATCATTTTGGTACGGAACCCTAAAAGTATTATTTTGATATTACAAACAGACACTTAAATTAATTTATTTGTATGTACAGAGAGATACTCTGCTACCTAGAAGTCGCAAGTTATACGGAGACACATTAAAAAAAAAACCAGGTCTGCCCATCTCCGCCTAAGTAATCACTATCACACGTTCACAATACTACTTTTTATAACCCCACAAACGAATACGAAAGAAAGAAAACAGTCATTAAACGCCTAGTCTATGGGCAGTGGCATTTTTTGCGCTGGCAATGATTGAAAGCCATCAATCTTCATGTAGATTAACTTTTTGTCTCTGATATTGATCAATTACAAAGAAATAACGTGGAATTAATATCGTTTTATTATTTTTTGTGGTCAACTATAATAGGCTTAGGTATTTTTATTGGCATGGGTGTGGAATTGATTAGTGTGGCGGAGGCGCTTAAACAGGAGTTAAGAGTTACTTCGGTAAATGAAGTAATAATATTTTTGAACACTGTAAACAAATGTTGTGTCGCCATATTGTACCACTTAATTAATTATTAGATCATTGTGAAACCGGTGTAAGGCGCCGTCCTCATGCAAAACAATCATTGCACCAAAACAAACCGGGAGGTGCCATCTGTCGGCGCGCTGCACAACTATGCGTTCGTGTTTCCCGTACGAGTGAACGCGATAGTCGCATTTTCGCGCGATGGTCAATTTTATTAGTATGACACCTGACTTGCACCTGACGGCCCCCGCAGACAGTGCGACAATTTGTTCATAAATATTAATGTGGTTTATATTTAATGAAAACTTGTGGTTTACATTTAAATTCTATGAAAACGCATCATGTCCTCGTCGAATTGCGACTAGGTAGGTACCTGCGGTAGCCTCCACCTACCTACTCAAAATTCGTAGAACTTGTACTAGTAAAAACTTGTAAAATATAATTTTAAGTAGTTTTTTCAGGATTGCAGATTTAGGTCTGTATAAAATTTAAATTTCGAAAAGAATTCCAGTATCTATCTAAGTGCAAGAAAATATCCATTTTCAGTTTAGGTTCCTTACCTGTAGGGTATGAACCGAACCCAATAAAATCCCTATAATAATAAACGTGTTTCTTTGACTTACCTACTCAATAGCCATAAATACGTTGCCAATAATAAATTAATCGGTGACGCTTTTAAAATTTGTCATTCAATTGCTTTCCAATTAGATGCCAATCGCTGGACAAGTCTGGACAAGTCACCTCGTGGAAATTAACAAAAAAATGCCGATACTCTGACTGGCTGAAGGTTCCAAGTTCCAGTACCAGTAGCATTCTAGGAATTAGCTATGGGTATTGATCATAGATATATGGAACTAGGGCAGTGCTATGAAATGCCAATGCCAACAATTTTTTTATTGATCAGGTCGCGTTTTACCACTATCTCATCTGGGCTGGCGGGACAGACAGTTGACTTTTTCCCAGCATTGTATGTATTTCTATTGTTGCTATAACAATAAATAATAAGAAATAAATTAAATTTAAAATTTAAAAGGGGCTCCCATACAAGAAACGTTTTTTTTTCGGTTTGTGGTACGGAACCCTTCGTATGAGAGTCCGACTTGCACTTGGTCGGTTTTTACTATTTGATAACAACAAAAATGCACAAAGATAAAGAGCATCCAAGTTCAGTCAGTCTATTCTGTAAACAACTATTTCGATATCGAGCTTCACCTGAGTGACAAAACTCACAAAATGAGCTTTATTGCACACAACATAAAGGTCTTAATTTGAAAATCACCTCGGATTCCACTGTCGAGATACGAAAATGTTGTTACAGAATAGCACTACAGATGTGGGGGCGGTGACGTCACTTGACGGTATGGAGTGTACCTATACCTATTCTTTGGTAGTCAGTCTATCTGACGGACTAAATAGTTTTTTTTTGTTCAGAAAAATACCGTACAAATATACCTACACAATAAACAAACAGCTATTTAAAGATACCCCTTAAGCATTTTTTTTTACTGTTGCTAGGCATACGTTTGACCACTATCTCACCTGATGGTAAGCGATGATGCGGTCGAAGATGGATGTATGGTGGATTTAATAGCTGAACAAGCGTAAATAAACACATACACTATGTACCGACAACTCTATATATCACAGCCACTTTGCCTCGAATCTACTGAAAATTTGGAGCAATTTGGCTGTGACAGACGAACAGACACAAACAGATTGATCCTACAAGGGTTCCATTTTTTGATACGATCGTACGTAACTCTAAAAACACCCACTTAAATATACTCTTAAAGCATACAATAACAAAACAAGTGTAAATAAACACACAAACACAACACACACACACTCTGTGATCGTGTACTGTACCCGCGACTCTATTTCCCGCCTGAGCGCTCCAACACTGTATCTCATGAATGGCATGCGTTGGAATCGCTTACATTTGCGGAATTAAACATCCAATGCTTTTCTTGAATTTCTAGTTACTTGAATAGTAAGTGTGTTTGTAGTTTTTCTTTGGAAATTGCAGCCAACCGTTCAGCCAATTTATGGTAAAGGTTAATCAAGGTTCACCTTAGATACGGCAAAGATTAAGGTAAAATGAAGGCTTCCTTAACAATACGGTATTGGACTAAACAAATATAATTAGCTCGTCAGCTAGATTTCCAAAAAATATATCTCGTGTGACGTCACTCGTCGTTTAAAAGTACTGAAATCAAATGATATGTGACGTCAAGAAATGCTGGTGGCGCGGGCGAGACTTTGTATGTAAAAAGTCATTATTCGAAGTTTGGCTCTCGACTGTTTTCTCCTCCAATATTGGACCAATATAAGAGATATTTCACAAACTGAATAAGAATAATATATATTGTGCCCTGTGTTCTTGGAGGAGAAAACAGTCGAGAGCCAAACCTCGAATTATGACTTTTTACATACAAAGTCTCGCCGCCAGCATTTCCTCTTAACCATCTAAGCGCCCCGGGCGAGCCATGCATTTGGCGCCCTTTAATATTTCAATATTATTAAAATAACTTGTTTAGAAAAACCTTTACGTCCAACTCCGATAGCTTCACCCCTGCACATCAGTACTGTTACGAGCTTGGGGTTCGTTACAATAAAAAAACAGCCGATTAAACAACCAAAACTGATACTTTAATCCACAACACTAATTATCACTTTAAAACACACTAATTATAAAACACAATCGCACTACTGAACACTTCACTTCACTATAATTCGCAGTCGAAGATCGCTCTCGAAGTTATCGTTTGTATCGCCAATTCAATACTGACTGCGTCGCCAGATGTCCGCCCTTTATATACCGACAGTCATTTCCAGAACCCTCCTGTATGGAAACCTCTGGAAAGTTCGGGCACACACAGGTCCCGTCAAAACATCGAGAATGTTCTAGCACGTAAATGTCAGCTACTGGATACTAGGTGGCGCCAGCAGTATGCCAGTATCTGCTACTCGATACTAGATGGCAGCACGTAAATGTTTGGTTGGTTGAAACTAGATGGCGTTAGCAGTACGCAAATGCCGCCATGTACCCAACATTAATTCTGGCGCGTAACACTGCCCCCTCCTAAGACATGCTCGTCCCGAGCATTATCGGCCTCATAATAACGCGCCAGTCGATCCACGTGGACGATTTTAGGAGCACTTCTTGTACCTTTTTGTATACGGTAGGTCACGTCATTGATTTTTGTCACAATCCGGTACGGCCCGTCCCATTTAGCTTGAAGCTTAGGAGATTTCCCTTTACTGCGAACTGGATTGTGCAACCACACTAGTGAACCTTCATCGAACCCTTTATTGTTCATTTTGCGGTCATAACGGGTTTTCATCTTGTTAGACATTTGCCGGCCCGATTCTCTGACGTGCTCATAAATGTCATTCATTTTGTTCCGCAAGTCATTCGCATAATCGGTTATACTACGTGGGGCATCAGGTGGCATTCCAGTGATCAGATCTGCCGGCAGCCGTAGTTCTCTACCAAAGTTTGCGAAAGCTGGTGTCACCGATGTGCTTTCGTGAACAGCACTTCGGTATGACAACAAAAACGGTTGTATGTGCTTGTCCCAATCGCGTTGCCGATTTTCCACAACTTTTGCCAAGTATCTCTCCAATGTCTGATTGAATCGTTCCACCATTCCATCCGATTGTGGGTGGTAAGAAGTTGTTCTCGTTTTATGAGTACCCATAACTCGGCAAGTTTCCTGGAATATCTGTGACTCAAAATTCCTTCCTTGATCACTGTGAATCTCCAAGGGTACTCCAAAACGACAGAAGACTTCATGAACCAGTTTATCTGCAACTGTTGAAGCTTCTTGATTTGGAATGGCGAAGACTTCCGGCCACTTAGTGAAGTAATCCATTACAACCATGAAATACTTGTTACCACTATCACTTTCCGGAAATGGTCCCGCAACATCCAGGGCTATCCTCTCCCATGGTGCACCAACATTGTACAATTTCAATGCACCTCTGCTACGAGTCTGAGGTCCTTTTACAGCCGCACAACTTGTACATTTCCGACACCAGTCCTCGACATCGTCACGACAATGGACCCAGTAAAACCGTTCCCGTATTTTCAGTAGAGTGCGTTTAACTCCCATATGGCCTCCTGAACAACCATCATGGTATAGCTGTAAAACATCCGGTACCTTAACTTTAGGGACAACCATTTGCAAATGACAGTTGTCTCCCCGGGCATTTTCCCATCTACGGCACAGTACTCCATCCTGAATCACTAAGCTGTCCCATTGGGCCCAATAGCCTTTTGTGATCGAACTCATCGCTGAGACATCACTCCACGTGGGCTTAGGAGCACTGGCCTTCATCCACTCCAGAATCGGCTTGATGTCTGAATCTTCGTGCTGAGCATGTTGTAGGCTTTCCTTCCACTCGTTGCTGAGGTCTGTCTTGAGCATCCTCACAGGTATGACTTCTTTACCCTCTTGCCTAGTACAATGCTTGCAGTCTTCAGGGCAAGGTCTTCTTGACAGTGCATCAGCGTTGCCATGAGATTTTCCGCTGCGATGTTCTACCACAAAGTCGTATTCCTGCAGTAGTTCAATCCATCTCGCAACTTGTCCTTCTGGATTTTTGAACTGCAATAGCCATTTCAGCGCAGCATGGTCAGTTCGTAGGTGAAATTTCCGCCCCAGTAGATATTTGCTAAAATGTTGCAATGACTTTACCACAGCAAGCAATTCCCGTCTCGTGACACAATAATTCCTCTCTGGTTTCGACAATGACTTGCTGAAGTACGCAATCACAACCTCTTGATCGCCATTCCGCTGAGATAACACACCGCCAAGTCCGATATCACTTGCGTCTGTGTCAACTATAAATTCCTTGCTGATATCAGGATACCCCAAAATAGGTGTTTTGCACAGACGGTCCTTTAGCTCCTGGAAAGCGATGTCGCAACTTTCATCCCAACAGAAATGTCGCTTTTCCTCAGTTAGCTTGTGCAGGGGTTTGGCTATGTCTGCAAAGTTCTTGACAAAACGCCGATAATAGGAGCACAAACCTAAAAATGCTCTGACCTGCGTCTTGTCTTTTGGAATTGGCCAATCCTTGACAGCGGCGATTTTCTCTGGATCCGTGCGGATACCTTCTTCCGACACAACATAACCCAAAAAGCTAACTTGCCGTTTGAAAAATGAACACTTTTTCGGACTCAACTTGAGGTTGGCACTCTGGATCTTCATGAGCACGCGTTCCAGGTTTTGAAGATGTTCTTCAAACGTACGGCCTACGATGATGATGTCATCCAAGTAGACAAGGCAGGCATCACCAATCAACCCGGTTAGTACCAGTTCCATCAATCTTTCAAACGTTGCCGGAGCGTTACACAATCCAAATGGCATAACTTTAAATTGCCATAGACCCTTTCCTGTCGAAAATGCAGTTTTCTCCTTGTCTTTCGGGTCAATTTCTACTTGCCAGTAGCCACTTTTTAGATCTAGTGTGCTAAACCACTTTACTCCAGTAAGCATGTCCAGCGTGTCATCAATTCTTGGCAAGGGATAGCTGTCTTTCTTCGTAACGTCGTTCAGACGACGATAATCAACACAAAACCGCATGCTGCCGTCCTTCTTCCTTACCAGCACTACCGGTGAACACCATGGACTGGATGAAGGTTCTATAACACCATCCTTCACCATTCCCTCGATCATGGTTTCCACTTCCTTTTCACGTGCTACCGGTAATCTCCTTGGCCGTTGACGGATAGGCAATTCTTCTCCTGTGTTTATTTTGTGTTGAACTAAGCCAGTCTTCCCAATGTCAGCATCGTTCGAAAAGAAAACATCGGTGTACTTAAGCAACATCCTCTTCGCCATGACCATTTCATTTTGAGACAGAGCGCTGCGACAGTCTTCTAAAAGTGTGGTCACTCTCGTTTGTGCATCCTTGCTGAGGGTCCCAGTTGATAGATATTGGCATCGACGCAACCAATCCACTTCCTCGCAGGTACCCATCAGTGTGCCCTTTTCTATCACCTGCTCCTTGTCACAAAGGTTCAGCACACGTACTCCTGAGATGTCGGTGGCTCTGACCAATGTTCGTGCCACTTTCCATGGAAGGTCATTGTCTACCCTTTCCACGAGTACGCAACGATGAGTTTGCCCAGGATTCCGAGGAAGACTAACCGGTACAATCGTTTCCGATCTCGGAGGAAGAACAATCTTCTTTAGGTTGTACACATTTCCAGGTAAAGCCCCTTCCATGAAAAGTTCCTCTTGTCCACATTTCATAACTCCTTGATTAACGTCGATCTCACAACGATTCTTCCTCATAAAGTCTAAGCCCAGGATGCAATCGTCCATTATATCGGCCACAACAACATTATGCAGGTAGCTTTTGTTGCCTAGCTTCAACTCCATCTCTCTTTCTCCTCGGACGGGTATGCGCTGACCGGTGGCTGTTACCAAATTTATACGCTCTCGGTTGTATGCAGAGTCCCCAAGGAGCCGACTTATAATTTGGGAACTGACAACCGTGCGAGAAGCTCCAGTGTCTATCGTCAGCTTACATGGTGTCCCGTTGACCTCGCCCTTGATGATAAGGCTGTTCCCGTCACGGGTTTGTGAGATCGAAATCCTTGGGGCTCCTTGAACATCAGCCAGCACCCGCCCCGCAGTCCTGGCTTTTACTCGTTTCCCTGCTGTTGCTGGGCGGTGCTATTAGCCGCCCTGCCCTCTGGAGATCGGCTACCTTCCCCTTCTGCAGTTCGCTTAGGGCAACTGGATCGAAGGTGGCCCCTTTCACCACAGCCGTAGCACCTAGGGCTGTATCCTTTAACACGATCGCGAACTGTAACCGCTGCAACCTCCCTGACGCGGTGGGAACGATGATCTTGCCGCACAGCTTCCACCTCCAGTGCATGGGCCAAGGCGTCCTTAAGCGTCCCGTGGTGCCCGAGCCTCACTGCAGCCCTAACCTCAAGGTCGCGGATGCCGTCGATGAATGCCTGCACCAGGTTCCCTTCAATGAGCGCTGGTGCAGACTGGTATGCTTTTCGCACCAGCTTCTCCACTTCGAGGGCCCACTGCTGCAGGTTCTCACCGCTGCGTTGCACGCGATCCCTTAACTGCGCACGAAACACGTGCTCCAGATGGGCGTCGCCATACCTAGCTTCCAACGCCTCAAGCAGCTGCTCGTAAGTCACCTCCTTACCGAGAGCTTCCAGGACAGTTAAGGCCTGGTCGCGCAGGCCTAGGGTGAGGGCAGTCATGGCCTGACTTTTACTCCACCCGTTCGCCTTCATGACAGCCTCAAACTGAATCTTGTAGGCCGACCAAGAAGACGTCCCATCGAACGGCGGCACTTTGAACCCACGTGGCGAAGGTGTAGTGGCTGCTGAAGTAGCAATCCCATCTCCAAGTTTAAGGTTGCCCAACTCCTTCTTCATATCAGCAATGACGTCATCAAACTTGCTGATCCTGGTTTCAGCGTCTGACAAGCGGTTGTCATGCTGAGCAACCTTATCCTTCACCTCCTTCATGTCTTTCCTGAAGGACGCGTGAAGTTCCTTCATGAGGAGCATCTGTTCTTCCTGGCGGCGCGCCTGCTCCTCCTTGTCAAGCTTGAGCTGCTCTTCCAAACGACGGGCCTGTTCCTCCTGTCGTCGGGCCTGCTCCTCCTGTCGTCGGGCCTGCTCCGCCTTATCGTGCTGCAACTGTTCTTCCAACCGACGGGCCTGTTCCTCCTGTCGGCGGGCCTGTTCCTCCTGTCGGCGAGCCTGCTCCGCCTTGTCATGCTGCAACTGTTCTTCCAACCGATGGGCCTGTTCCTCCTGTCGGCGGGCCTGTTCCTCCTGTCGGCGGGCCTGTTCCTCCTGTCGGCGAGCCTGCTCCTGCAACATCATCATCAGAGCAGCAAAGTCTGGTGCTGATGATGCCGGAGCTGCTATGGACGGGCCGGCCTCCATGGACAGTAGCTGACCTTCCGACGTCTGCGGCGTTGCACCACCAAAACGCCTCTGGTCCGTCTCCTGCTGGCGTTGACTACGGGTACGGATACCCTCCGTGTCGTCCTTTGGCAGAATCGGCATGATTATCCACTATTCTGACACCAATTGTTACGAGCTTGGGGTTCGTTACAATAAAAAAACAGCCGATTAAACAACCAAAACTGATACTTTAATCCACAACACTAATTATCACTTTAAAACACACTAATTATAAAACACAATCGCACTACTGAACACTTCACTTCACTATAATTCGCAGTCGAAGATCGCTCTCGAAGTTATCGTTTGTATCGCCAATTCAATACTGACTGCGTCGCCAGATGTCCGCCCTTTATATACCGACAGTCATTTCCAGAACCCTCCTGTATGGAAACCTCTGGAAAGTTCGGGCACACACAGGTCCCGTCAAAACATCGAGAATGTTCTAGCACGTAAATGTCAGCTACTGGATACTAGGTGGCGCCAGCAGTATGCCAGTATCTGCTACTCGATACTAGATGGCAGCACGTAAATGTTTGGTTGGTTGAAACTAGATGGCGTTAGCAGTACGCAAATGCCGCCATGTACCCAACATTAATTCTGGCGCGTAACAGTACTTTTACGATGTTGTTTAAAACACCATTCCCTATAACTATGCCAAAATTTGCTTATACACGATTTCACAGTACGACTTCTTTCGCCTTTTTTTGAAGTTTTCGGCTTTCGTTTGGTGAGCTATAATTTAAGTTTAAGAATACGCAGCGATATTCAGGTTTATAATTCTTGAAGATTGTGCCATTTAGTAAAGTTACAAGGTTTCGATAGATGTTGCCTGAATATCAACGAGATTGTGTTGCCGACCTAAAATTTTATCGCACAACAATATACCATCAATTTCTGATTTTTTCTTTACATTGAAAGAAATAGGTAGGCACTAAAATTATGAGCAGCGCCCTCCAGTTGCCGGCGCCCCGGGCGGCCGCCTGTGTCGTCCGGCCCTAAAGCCGCTACTGGTGACGTCACACGAGTTTTCAACGCACTGTATCGTCTTAATTTTTTGTTTACGTGAAAAAAGAAAAAATACGTGTCGGATATTTTTTTGAAATCTATCTGACGGACTGATTAGTTTTTTTTATCCACTACCCTATTACCAATAAAACTGCCTAGACACGCGGCAGCATGTCCAGCCAAATCCAATATTACGGGATCTAGCTGAGTACAGTTGGTACCCAACTGATATGGCTTACCGATGTACCTGCACAGAAGATGAATATTTTCAACGCGCGGGAACTGCTATTGACCAATCGGCACGCTCCACGCAACGCGCTTTTTTTTCCTGTATTGCTATTGGTAGGCAGCTGCCGCCATGTTAGCGCGCGCCACGTGGCATGCACGTGACTTGCGAGTGAGACGGAACTAACAGCTGCCTTATAATGGTGATCTAAGGTTGATTGTAAGTTTGCTTTCTTTCGTTAATCTTCGAGGCCATACTTTCTTTTCTGTGCGAACGAAGATTCACGACGCGCCTTATCAGTTGGGTACCACTGTACCAGTATTTTACATGGAGCCTATCTCGTACCTTCACAACTCAGTAACTGGATAATATGCCTTGGCGAGCCTGGTGGCATTTTTCTGGTTTCTGACTATAACGACTGTCAAAGATTTACAAATGACAGCCGGGATCAACGGCTTAACGTGCCAGTTGGCAATGATCTCCCATTCAAGGAAGGACCTCGGCAAGCGCCGCTTAACCTCGAAGATCATCCAGTGCACCTATTATTACTTAGTCACGAGTTTTTTCTTGTCTTCTTGTGTACCAATAGCTTTTACTCGCGACTTCGTACGTGCAAATTCCGTTTTTTCCCGTTCCCCGAAAAATTTTAACCCAAAGGTTGACTGGTAGAGAATGCCTTGTTGCATTAAGTCCGCCCATGTTCCACAATTGTACATAAAGTTTAAATAAATAAATAAATTTCGGCAGATCCTCTCTTAGTGCTCCCCTACACTACCTACACCCAAGGAACCTATGTAGCAGTGGGACTACTCTCTAAGCCTAACGTCCGTAGTTTCGGCCTTAGTCGCGGGCGTTTTCTACATGAAGGTATAGATAAAAGTGGAGGCTGCACTCTAAATACCTAAGTGAAGCCGACTGTGGTCGGACGCTCCCTTTCTGAATACATACATAAGATAAAGAAAACAGATATCACTGTCTCGTTCTTATGTATGTATTCAGAAAAAGAGCGTCCGACCATAGTCAGCTTCACTTAGATGTTTAGAGTGTTGCCTCCACTTTTATCTATACCTTTATGGTTTTCTACTCCGTATACGATTTACGATTTGACAGTAACTGGCAAATCGTATTGTCATTCATTCTTAGTTCGGGTTCTTTTTTTTACTATTAATAGGCTTACGTTTGACCACTATCTCACCTGATGGTAAGCGATGATGTGGTCGAAGATGGAGCACGTTTGCCTAGAAGTAACCTATTCACTCTTGTCTTAAAGACTCCCAGGTTGTAGCTATCTGAAAACACTCTGGCAGGGAATTCCATTCCTTAGCTGTACGCACTATGTTGGTTCGGGACTTATCATAAGTCCGTATGTGTTACGGAGTAGATAACGCCCGCTACTAAGGCCGAAACTACGGACTTCGGGCTTAGACAGCAGCCCCCAAAATTCAGCTTTCTACGACCAGTAGTTTCGGCTGTGCGTTGTCTGTCAGACATACTCATCAGTAACAGAAGAACTCTATGTACAACGTGTAACAGAATATACGCAATACTTCTTAAGGGATTATTGTACTCATCATTAAAAACAATTTTTTCTATGGGATCAACCCCGAAATCGCGAAAAAATCTGATGTACAGTGCGTTTTGTGTTTTGTTGTTATGTTTTGTCGAGGAGCTACATCTGCCAACAAACTGCTTTGCAGTTTGGCAGAAGTAATAATATACTTGTAAAATGCATTTTCGTGAATAAACACTTTTTAATTATTTTTTTTTTCATTTTATGGCAGTCGATTTTATTTTTTCACGATTTTGGTGTTGGTCCCTTAGTGAAAGTTGTATTAGGAAGGATTACTAGAAAAAGACTCAGCCGTTTTAAACCCAACTTTGCGAATACTAGACTTTTAAGTAGGTAAGCATGTCTCCGCTAACACCCATATCCGCTAAAACTTCGCGCTAAAGTTCAACCCTTAAGTTTAAGACTTCTTGATAACTTAACCAGCCGGTAAGTTTCAGTTACGGCTTTACAACTTGGAATTAGGACGTTTGTAATACAAAAACGGGATGGTTAATAGTGCTTGCAACGAGCTTGGGGTTCGTTACAATAAAAACAGCCTATTAAACAACCAAAACTGACACTTTAATCCACAACACTAATTATCACTTTAAAACACACTAATTATAAAACACAATCGCACTACTGAACACTTCACTTCACTATAATTCGCAGTTGAAGATCGCTCTCGAAGTTATCGTTCGTATCGCCAATTCAATACTGACTGCCGTCGCCGGATGTCCGCCCTTTATATACCGACAGTCATTTCCAGAACCCTCCTGTATGGAAACCTCTGGAAAGTTCGGGCACACACGGGTCCCGACCGACCAGGTGTCTAAATATCGAGAATGTTCTAGCACGTAAATGCCTGCTACTGGATACTAGATGGCGCCAGCAGCACGCAAGTGTCTGCTACTCGATACTAGATGGCAGCACGTAAATGTTTGGTTGGTTTCCGTTACTTGATACTAGATGGCGTTAGCAGCACGTATATGTCGTTATGTAACCAGCATTAATTCTGGCGCGTAACAATAGTTTTGGGCAAAAAATTTGGTAAAATTGTTGTTACAGAAAAAAGGTTTTCTCAGCATTGACGCATTGTCGTACCTGCCCATAAAAACGTTTATTGAATTGACAAACGTAATATTATTCTAATATGTATAATTAAAGAAAGAAAAATGTTTATTTGGGACTCGCACAAAACATACAGATGTAAAATTAATTAAAACTAACTGTAGTCTATTACTTAATCAATAATAATTTAGTCTGTGCGAGGCCAAAAAGGTCCCAGGGATCTTAGCATGTGCTGCGAAATTTAAAAGATAAATAAAACAGCGCTGGTTTTATCTAAGTGCCAATTTTACTAACAACCCCCCCCCCCAGACGCACTGCATCTTACCATCCCTACCTTGTTACTATTCCACCAATTCGCACTAAGCGTTTCCAAACGTCTTTTATAATGCGCACAGCAAAGGAGTGGAACTCTTTACCTGCGTCTGTGTTTCCAAACGCTTACAACCCTAATCTCTTCAAAGTTAGAGGAACAAGCTCCTTCTGGGTAAGCTCGCTCCATCGTAGACTTTGTCTCTGTCACCCCTGACCTAGACTAGAGTCAAGAGCAAACCCATCACAAATAAAAAAAAAGTGCGAGTCGAACTTGGGTGCCGTACAAATTTACGTATACGTATATAATGTACTTACGGTTGACCTATAATTGTCAGATTTGGTTAAAAGCAAGGTCTTACAGCACAAGTAAAGGGAAAACACCGAAAAAAAAACATGAAAATTAAGGTAAATTTTAGTGCTGATAAATTTTCGCCAAAATCTAAATTTGCCCATATCTTTTTATCGTGTTGACTCAGGACCTTGGTTTTTAAACACCTAATAGGGACTATAGACCTTAGTATCAGGTATAAATTTCAACTTGCTAGGTCTACCCGTTCCTGAGAAAATCGGTGGTGACACACGGACAGACAGACGGACAAGAGAGTGATCTTATAAGGGTTCCTTTTTTACCTTTTGAGCATTGATATATAAAAACCCTGTGCATCTTGGGTTTTTATATATCAATGCTCAAAACAAATCGAACAAATGCAACACTCGTAACTGTCGTCAAAAACTGACATGTATCAAGTGTCATGTGTGAGTTGTGTGTAGTTATTTTAAACAATTTTTTAGTTGCTATAAACAATTTTTTTTTGCAAATTCAACCTTACACGAATCGCTTAAAGTTGTTCTTACAAAGCAGTGCAATATGGCGAGTGATGCGCATTCTTTTTTGCAAATTCAACCTTACACGTATCGCTTAAAGTTGTTTTTACAAAGCAGTGCAGTATGGCGAGCGATGCGAGACTGTTTGAAACTAGCGCACAATTATAAATATTGCGCTTGTTTTTTACGGACGTTTTTGAGATGCTAAGTGTGTATCTTGGGTTTCTTTATATATATCAATGCTTTTGAGGTAAAAAAACGGTTGCATTCGCATCTCAGTCGCAATTTGTCAAAAATCGTCTTAGATGAGCAAACGACCGTTGGTTAGAAATGAGTTAAATTCGCTCTCAAGTTCAATAACATTTTTTCCCATTACCGTATTAGTAGTAAGTGTTCCAAGTATTTTATTCGGAGTCCCAATCCCAACCGAGCTCTTTTGTTATTCGCTACGCCTATCATTGTTCTCAGTCACACGATAACGTTAGGTCCGTTAGGTCGCTCACAGTGGGCCTCATCAGCGGGCTTAAAGTCACTCAAAGGGCAATGGAGTGGGCAATGCTTGGAGTTTCCTTGCGTGATCGAATCAGGAATGATGATATCCGCAAGAGAACCAAGGCTACCGACTTAGCCCAAAGGATCGCCAAAATAAACAGATGGTCGATGGGGCCGAAAAGATCTGGATTTGCGACCGCGTACCGGAAGACGCAACGTTGGAAGGCCTCCCACAAGGTGGACTGATGACCTGGTAAAGGTCGCAAGTAGCCGATGGATGCGAGACGCGTAGGACCGGTCGTTGTGGCGGCACTTGGGGGAGGCCTATGTCCAGCAGTGGACGTTTTTCTGCTGATATGATGATGACGATGATGATGTTATATAGTCTATAGCCTTCTTCGATAAATTTTAATGGTCTATCCAAAACTAAAATAATTTTTAGGGTTCCGAACAAAATACGAAACCCTTATAGGATCACTAGGGTGTCTGTCTGTCTGTTTGTCTGCCTGTCTGTCTGTCCGGCAGTGGACCTCTTACGGCTGATTTGATGATAATGATGATGACGACGATACGATTACACCTATTCAATTCCGATTATTCTGCAGCAGTAAAAAATCGCAGACAGAAATTGTAGCATCAATATCATTCGTCGTTATTCCAAATCATATCTCAAAAACAGCTGTACCATTAAATGTAAACACGATAATAATAACAGCTCACGACTAAATATAAACACGAGTCTGTTTTACTTTATAACTGTAATGTGTCCAGTTACAGAGGTAATGTAATTATTTATATTATGATTAATTATGGAAATTATAATCATAATGTTAATGTAAATAAAATGTAAGCAAGCTGCGTAATTAGACGTGATTTGTAAACGGAATGCGTGTTTGTGAATGCTATTTGTGTTACTACTTCTAATGAAATTTCAGAATAGTTGTTTTTTTTTGTTTTACGAACAGTACAATAAATTAAATAAAAAATTAAAAAACACGCCTGCCATGTCCAAAAATGAACTAAAACATTAAAAACAAGCATTGGCCCAAAAATTTAAAACTGAAAAACAACTTTTTTATTGCAGTCGGGGGACAGTAGGTACTCTGTAACATTTCTTTAATGGTTCCCCGATCCCCACAAACATCGAAATCGGTTAAGGGGTTTAGGAGTTACGATGGAATAAAGAAACTCACAAACATACATACCTACATACATGAACCCTGAAAACGTAACACTCCTTTTTTTAGGCAGTCGTGTAATTCCTTTGTTTCAAAACTCAAATTGCAGATGAAGGCAGTGCCGATCCTGCCAGGGTTGTGAAAATTCGAAAGAGTCACCGCGGCCCTGGAACGCAAAGGGTATTAGAAGAACACGGATGGGTTTTAGTCAGTAAGAGTCTGATACTCCCTTCCCCTCCACCAAGAGTGGAAGAAATCAGTTGATGATTTCCCATCGTTTAAAAAAGGGCAATGGAGATGCCCGATTATTACTTTTATTTGGCAGTTATTGTCTTATTAAAATGGAATAGGGCAGGATTTGTGAGGCGTATGCTATAAGAGAACTTGGCGAAAAGAGCCATAGATTGGGTTCGGCTGATGTGGCGATACTTGGAGGAGGCCTATGTCCAGGCGTGTATGGATAGGTATATTTTAACGACTGGAATTATGAGGTTGATGACTTTTCTCATCATCAATTATTGCTTCTTATTCCTCCACAACAGTAATAAGTAGTAACAATGGCTATCCGAAAAACACCAAAACTTTTTTTATTTATTTCAATTTTTACAACGGCTGAAAACCAATTTGTTGAAATATAACCAATGTCAAAGTGTTGCCATCTACAGTACTTATTTATAGGTGTGTAGGGTAACGTGGTTTAAAAAAAAAAAGTTATTCTGTTACTTGTCACCGAAAGCGTTGTTTTATTTTTAACAATTTATTACAGTAATATATTAGGAGTTTAAAAAACACAAAACTAAACATATAAAAACAGAAAACAAACGGATCAATTTAAAAGTAAATAGAAAACGTAAAACGGTGTAAATAGAAACAAATCTTTGAAGGGAATTTGCACTTTATTTAAATTCTGCTCGCACCTTTTAAGGACTCCAATTTTTACATCATTATTTGTCTTCATCATATCAGCCGAAAGACGTCCACTGCTGGACAGAGGGCATATAGTGGCCTGCGCACACAATATAACATCACGTTCCGGGTGTTGATGGGGCTGCCGCGTTTTTGTAGCACGTCCGGCATGTTTGCCGACGCGAACGTCGCGTCGATAGTTTTTCGGCCATTGTGCGCAAGAGATGCGCATCTCTGTTGTGCCGTGTTCGCGCCAGCCCCAACATCATCCTTAGAGCGTTGAGTGAAAGGTGGGACTCTCCGATCTTGGGGCGGTGGATACGACTGCACGCAGTCAAGTAGACATTCCCCAGGATCGACGTGCGTCATGTTACAAATAAATAGTTAATGAACATTACTCACACTAGTTTATAAGTTTACATTGTTACTAACAAATTATTGAAGATTCTGAAATAAATGTTTATTATTATTGGCCTCCCTCAAGCGTCGCCACAACGACCGGTCCTGCGCGTCTTACTTAATTATTTGTCTTAAATAATTATTATTTTTTTAGAAAAGAATAATGTGGCATTCAATTGGAAATACCATTCAAAGTTTTCTTTCTATTAACCCTGTTTAACCGATACCTTTTAATACCTACCTACTTACATCCATAATATCATGTTGTCAACAGGGATATTGCCCTTGAACGCCCACCAAAACAGGACGGTCCCTTTACCTATAGATACCTTTACTGATAGGCTTTAAGCAGTCCTAATCTATTTTCAGCACCATTTCCCTTAGCCGTCCGAACTACACAAATTGTGGGCCTCGTCCGAGTGTCCAGTCAGGTGTTGAAAACCGTTGAGTGTTTCATTGGTTCCGTATCGAGCGATACAAACGGACGCGCTGATTTGCGCTCCAGTGCTTTTTGTCGCTTTAGTAAGCCAAACTTTGAAATGTCGATATCGTAGAAATATAATTATATCTATGGTCGATATAGTTCGTTGGGTGACCATTTTTTTTTCAATGAACATGAGAAGAAAATATAGGGTTTTTATTGGAACGGAGATCCTTATCGCATGTTATCGTTCTTTGTTTACGGGCTGAGGGGCTGGACCGAAAAATGTGTAACAATGAAAAACGACACCTAAATCAGACATCTTTTTGCAGTGATTTTTAGGCACTTCCCGATCACCTAGGTAACTAAAACTTTTTCAATCGATTCAGCTGGGCGTCAATTTTGAGAATATGCAAAATTATTTTATAATTTATTTATTTAATCTATTTATATCTATATATATATAATCGTTTTATTTATTTAATCACTACCTTCTACCAGCGGCTTCGCCCGCGTGGTCCCTAGGGAACATATTCCCGGGATAAAAAGTAGCTTATGTCCTTTCTCAGGCTCTAGACTGTCTCTGTACCAAATTTCATTTAAATCGGTTCATTAGTTTTGGCGTGAAAGCGAGACAGACTGACAGACAGAGTTACTTTCGCATTTATAATATTACTAGCTTCTGCCAGCGGCTTTGCCCGCGTGGTCCCTAGGGAACATACTCCCGGGATAAAAAGTAGCCTATGTCCTTTCTCAGTCTCTAGACTATCTGAGTACCAAATTTCATTTAAATCGGTTCAGTAGCTTTGGCGTGAAAGCGCGACAGACAGACAGACAGACAGACCGACAGACAGACAGAGTTACTTTCGCATTTATAATATTAGTAAGGATAGTAAGGATTACTTAACACAAAAACAAAAAAGGAAATCCGTTCCAACCGGGTATCCATAAGACACGTCTCTATTAAAAAAAAAAAAAACAAAAATGGTGTTTTTCAACTTCGGTGACTCAGAGTTTTTTAAAGAAAGAGAGCTCTTCGGAAAGGTCAATAGGGAATATGCACGAAAAAAATGTTTATTATCTATACAGTTTATCTAAAAATATACACAAATATAATAAAAACAGTGAAAATAGAATCAAAATTGCTCGAAAAACAAACGAGATATAATTATTTTAAACAAATATATCTGTCCCTCTCGCGAAAACGCTGTTTTCTATGGCAGCTGTATAGGCGCCAAGAACTTTGACGTCACAATTCATATCGGACTTCTCTTTCTAATTGTAATCTTTTTTTCTTTATAACTTCATCGCTGATGAAGGTATTTAAAAAATAATTTCAAAGTTGTTTATTAGAGCTAATAAGTATTTCACTTTTCAAATAAAAAAATCGCATGCATATTCCCTATTGCAACTTACTTACTCCTACTTAGTAAGGAGTAAGTTCTGGTAATTTCTCCCAGCCCCCGTAGGAAAAAGGTGGGCTAAAGTGTCCGGTGGAATGGGTACGCCCAAATTCCTTGAGGACAGGGAGTCTTGGCTAAGCTGTCTCCTGTAACCTTAACGCACTATAGACTAGCTGTAATCTTCTATACTAATATTAGAAAGCTGAAGAATTTGTCTGGTTGAATGCGCTAGTCTCAGGAATCACTGAATTTGAATTGAAAAAAACAGGCCAAGTGCGAGTCGGACTCGCGTGCAAAGGGTTCCGAAGGAATTTATTTTTTTAACATGTTATTTTGACACTATAGACTTCTTATAGGTTTTCCTGTAATCTATAGGTAAAGATGTATTATCTCCATTTTTTTCAAAATTTTAGGCTCAGTAATTTCGGAGATAAGGGGGGGTGTGTGTGGAATGGTATTTTTTCGTCTAATTTCTTGAGTAACTTCAAAACCATTTATTTTAAAAAATCTAATTAAAACCCTCACAGTAAGCCCTTTTATTTGATATGTCACACGAACTTTTTTTTTTTTTGTTTGACGCTATTGTGACCCCCATACTAAAAATTTAATAATTTACGTAATATGTCCGTGTTGGGGTCACAGAAATCCATATCTGTAGGTACCAAATTTCAACAGAATCGGTACAGTGGATCCGGAAAAAACTGGCTGTGACAGACGGACAAACAGACAGACAGACGGACAGACACCCTAGTGATCCTATAAGGGTTCCGTTTTTTGTTCGGAACCCTAAAAATTATTTAAGTGTTGGATAGACCATTTATCGAAGAAGGCTATAGACATCATCATCATCATCATTTCAGTAGAAAGACGTCCACTGCTGGTCATAGACCTCCCCCAAGCGTCGCCACAACGACCGCTCCTGCGCGTCTCGCATCTATCGGCTACCCGCGACCTTCACCAGGTCATCGGTCCACCTTCTGGAAGGCCTTCCAACGTTGCATCGTCCGGTACGCGGTCGCCACTCCAGAACTTTTCGGCCCCATCGACCATCTGTTCTGCGAGCAATGTGCCCTGCCCACTGCCACTTTAGTTTGGCTATTCGTCGGGCTATATCGGTAACCTTGGTTCTCCTGCGGATATCATCATTCCTGATTCGATCACGCAAGGAAACTCCAAGCACTGCCCTCTCTATTGCCCTTTGAGTGACTTTAAGCCTTCTGATGACGCCCATTGTGAGCGACCACGTTTCAGTTCCATATGTCATCACTGGACTTTGGTCTTGAGACACTGTGGTACGTGGGACGAGAAGATACCACGCAAATTCCCGAACGCTGCCTAGGCGAGTCACATCGATGTAACATCACGCTACTGAAAAATGTGACGCAGACAAAGTTGCGCGGGTCATCTAGTTTATTTATAAATATATCCATATTAGGTGAAATTTAAACAAACAGTTCGTTTTTTCATCGTCTTCAAAGAATTACTTAGAGCACAAGAGACAGAGTAGCTGTCAGCTAACTCCCTGGGGGCACAGCGCAATGATATGAATGTTTTGATGCCTCTTTTATTTATAGAAGGCGCCTACAGTTACATTTATCTTTTAGTCTTGAGTTTTTATTTTGTTTTTGAGGGCATATTATCAAATTTTTCCATATCTTAAATGAAAAATTAAAGGTAAATTTACTTTAAAAATCATTACATTTTTGCGTCTTCACGTCTGTCTGGGGCTATAACTCAACAACAGTTGACTCGATTTTAATGCGATTTTCTTTTGTTTACCCTAGAAAGTTTCAGAGTGATCCAGTTGGGATTTGTCGTCATGTGATTTTGTTATCTTGAACTTTACTAGTATCTTAACAAGTCAATTAATCTGCCTAGCCTTTTCCCAACGATCTATCGAGTCTACCCGGATGGACCTGTCTTCCTAAACCCAGTTATTGGGTAACACGGTACCCAGTGGCTAGACTGGCGACAGATTTTTATGGCTTCTGACTACACGATACAACAGTCAAAGATCTACAAATTTCAGCAGAGACCATTTTCTTTTTAACTTTTGGTAGGCACGCGGTTGACCACTATCTCACCTGATGGTAAGCGATGAAGTGGTCGAAGATGGAGCACGCTTGCCTAGAAGTAACCTATTCACTCTTGTCTTAAAGACTCACAGGTTGTAGCTATCAGGAAACACAGACTTTGGCAGGGAAATCCACTGCTTAGCTGTACGCACTATGAATGTGTTCCCAAAATGTTTTGTATGTGTGAGCGGGATGTCCACCATGTACCGGTGGCGCATCGCCGTTCATCATGTAGTTCGATGATGGAACGGGCTTGGCGGAACTAAGTTATGCAATTCCATCGCACATTGCCCAAAATGCAACCGGTTAAAAACCATCAGACTAGCAACTCGTCGACGATGCTCAAGACTTTGGAGCTTCGACTTGACGAGCCTATCATTGCCGATGATCCTCTTGGCTCGTTTCTCAATTGACTCAAGTGCATCAAGCTGGTATCTAGCAAATCCATCCCAAAGATGAGAACAGTACTCCATACACGACCGAACTTGCGCTTGATAGAGTTTGAGCAGCTGTTCCGGCATGAACCATCGGCTTAACGTGCTTTCCATTGCACTAAGGATTCTCACCATGAAAATGGATGGTCACTCATCCACCTCAGCAAACGTTGCTTAACCTTGAAGATCGATCCATGCGGCTGTTATTACGAATCACGAGCTCCTCCATTACAATCGATACGTGCAAGTCTTTTCATCTGTTGTTTTCATAGTCCAACATTCCGATAGTAAAGGCCGTAATTCACTCGCATGTACTAGGCTGGTCCAAAAGTAATGATAAATCGGTTTATCAATCAATATACATAGAATTCTTCCGTTACTGACTGACTGAGTGACTGACAGACAACGCACGGCTGAAACTACTGGTCGTAGAAAGCTTAAATTTGGCATGTAGGTTCTTACACTCCGTAGGGGGGCGCTAAGAGAGGATTTCTATTGGACATTCCTACGGGAACGGGAAAAAACGGGAAATGCGTGTACGAAGTCGCGGGCAAAAGCTAGTACTAATAGTAAAGCAGAAAAGTTTTTTTTGTATGTTTGAACGTGCTAATCTCTGTAATTATCAGTCGGATATAAAAAAATCTTTTGGCATTTGATAGCCCAATTCTTGAGGGAGGCTACAGGCTATTTTAACATTAGGCTAGTACAAATAGGCGCCGAGCAAAAAGAAACATAACCAAATATCATTACGTTTGGATCATATATTGCACAAAAGTATGCAAGTAGCTCGCAAGCCATAAACACTTCCACCAATCAGAGCTTGCTATGGTATAATCGCATGCAAGATACTTGCATAGGTACTTTTGTGCAACTTACAAGCATATGTATTGCGGCCTGTACTTTACATGAAAGACACAAAAATGGGAAAGGCTAGCGAGAAACAGGTTACAGTAAGTTTAGTTGAAGATATAGATATATAGGTACCATATATTTAATACTAGCTTCTGCCAGCGGCTTCGCCCGCGTGGTCCCTAGGGAACATACTCCCGGGATAAAAAGTAGCCTATGTCCTTTCTCAGGCTCTAGACTATCTCTGTACCAAATTTCATATAAATCGGTTAAGTAGTTTTGGAGTGAAAGCGCGACAGACAGACAGAGTTACTTTCGCATTTATAATATTAGTAAGGATGTTGGCAAGTACTTAATTGTTACTGAATAATTAAATGATTTATCTTGATTATTCTTGTCTATCAAGTAACCTTTTAATTAAAGTAATTTATGATAACTGCAACTTTTTTATTGGCAATTTGAGATATATTTTTATCTTAACTATAAAACGCAGGTTCACAATCTTTAAAATACGGGTACAAGCTGTGTTTCAACAGCTATAAAATAATTCTGGGGCTTCGGAGATACTCCTTTTATTTAATTAAAACAGTTAGATTCTTACACTATCTATAGGCAACGTCCACCGCGATGACCATGCCATCTAGTGTCGTATGTTCAAAACTTTAAGGCCATCAGGTCCGTTGATCTAGAACTACGAATTTTGGCAAGTAATAACGTCTTATACTACAATTATAGGGAAAAATCTGAAAACTATACATTTGTAATTAAAGCATAAAAAATATAGTCTTTATTTAAAACTAGCTGACCCGCGCAAATTCATCTGCGTCACAATTTTCATAACTGCTCCGCTCCTATTGGTCTTAGCGTGATGATATATAGCCTATAGCCTTTCGATAAATGGGCTATCTAACACTGAAATAATTTTTCAAATCGGACCAGTAGTTCCTGAGATTAGCGCGTTCAAGCAAACAAACAAACAAACTCTTCAGCTTTATATATTAGTATAGATAATGTTTACCTTAACGGAGCCCTCGGTGGGCGAGCCAGACTCACACTTTGTCTGGCGTTTTTAAAGTGTTTTGATGACTACTATATGAATATCGTAAGATTTTACCGTCTTCACAATAATTTGCAGCTAAGCCAATTTCAAATAATACTAACAGGACCTGGTACTACAGTAAATCCCCAACACATATTAAAACTTCACGTCAATTATGCAGTTCAACGTCCAAAATAAGTAGAAAAATCGTATCAAAATATCCATATTGTACGTAGTAAGACAAAACAGCTATGCTTGTTAACACAATAAATTACCCATGAAATATCATTCCACGGGCAATTTATTAACAAAACTAAATTATATAGGTAGATATGTTTTACTAAACAGTGGTAGAAAAACGTTAATACCTAACTAGTTTCTGCCAGCGGGTTCACCCGTTTCCAAGTCTCACGTTGAACAATATTTGCTCTTTCATAGAGGCAACGGCTCAAGTGGCTGCCAGAAAGTTAGGGATCATAGCAAAGGTGAAACGGTACTTTACGCCGGTACAGCTGCTCAAACTCTATCAAGCGCAAGTTCGATCGTGTCTGGAGTACTGCTCTCATCTTTGGGACGGATCTGCCAGATACCAGATGCCCTAGAGTCAATTGAGAAACGAGCCAAGAGGATCATCGGCAATGATAGGCTCGTCGAGTCAAACCTCCAAAGTCTTGAGCATCCTTGCCGAGTTCCTAGCCTGTCGGTTTTCTATCGGTTTCATTTTGGGGAGTGTGCAACAGAATTGCATAATTTAATTCCGCCAAGCCCGTTCCATCATCGGACCACAAGACGTACGGCTATGCGCCACCGGTACATGGTGGACATCCCACCCACACGCACAAAACATTTTGGGAACACATTCATAGTGCGTACAGCTAAGCAGTGGATTTCCCTGCAAGAGTCTGTGTTTCCAGATAGCTACAACCTGGGAGTCTTTAAGTCAAGAGTGAATAAGTTAATTCTAGGCAAGCGTGCTCCTTCTTCAAGGTGAGGTAATGGTCAAACGTATGTCTATAAAGAGTAAAAAAATATATATTAGCCCAAGGGATTATACTTTCGAAGCTGAAAGTATCCTATGTTCTATTTCAGGACATGGTGTACCTGTGTACCAAGTTTCATCTAAATCTTTTAAGGCGTTAAGACGTGAAAGGGTCATAAATAGACATACAAATAAATAGAGAGAGTTACGACTAGTATACTCAGTGCGAGCTGCTGCCTAGGCAGTAGACAGATACTGGTATTGACTACTCGTAGTTGCCTAGACAGGACAGATACTCGGCTCGCCTTGGCTGTCTTCACGATGACAGTAACTGCCCAGTTTCTTGCAAAGCCGAACACACAAAAAATGCGGGTTTCGCTCGCATAGCCTTGTGACACTGGCCAGTTACTGCCAAACGCGTCCGAACGATGCGAGTGATGTCTTAGCTGCTGTCATGCGCGTGTTACTATTAAGCGAACAGATGAGTGAAAACAATAAATGTTGAAGTAATTCGCATGCGAGATACTATCCAACTCGCACGTAGCAGTAACTCGTAAAACTGGCCATTGCTTGCAGAACAGTAGTAAGTAGTAATCATTGATATATAAAAATCCCAAGATGCACAGTCTCGAACAAATGCAACACTCGAAACTGTCGTCAAAAACTGACATGTATCAAGTGTCATGTGTGAGTTGTGTGTAGTTATACGATAAACAATTTTTTTGCAAATTCAACCTTACACGGATCGCTTAAAGTTGTTTTAAGAAGCGGTGCAGGTATGGCGAGCGATGCGAAACTGTTTGAAACTTGCGCACAATTATACATTATGCGCTTGTTTTTTGCGGACATTTTTGAGATGCTGAGTGTGTATCTTGGGTTTTTTATATATCAATGGTAGTAATACCCTTTTAACATAATGTCACATGTCTGTGCCTAATAATGTTGTTACCATCTGGCATGCATGACTTTTCTTGTATGTATAACACATGTTTGAGCAAATTCTTTTGTATTCGGAAATGCGATGATTGCCAACAGACATATTAACTATATACACTCATTAACACGAAATTATATATAAAAACAAAATCAATCATTGGGCATCAAAAAAATAATCCACATCGCTGTCAGTGGCAAAAGTGCCCAAAACACTGGCAGCATTGCCGCGTTGAATGGCAATGCTGATTCTTTGACCAGAACAGACATTAAGAAAATAGTTGTACAAACGAAGTCGCGGGTAAATTGCTAGTAGCACTTAACTAAAACACAGACACAGTTGTAAATGTTATGTCTAAGAAATTATTATTCATAGATGCAATGCAATTACACTCGCGCTTTGCTCTCAAGGAAGCGACGTCGTAGGGTAATGGCGTCGCGCATTTTGCCGAGCCACTGGGTACGAGAAAATTTGAGTTAACATTTCTGTACATTATTAGTTTTAGTGGTGTATAGGCAAACGTAGTGTGGGACGCCCTGCGGCTAGATGGATCGATGATTTAAAGAATATGGCTGGCAGCGGATGGATGCGGACTGCTCAAGACCGGGATGGTTGGCGCTCTTTGGGGGAGGCTTACGTTGAGCAGTGGATTGGGTGAAATTAATGATGATAATTTTAGTACTTACAAAACGTAATACAATTTCTCCGGAAGGGATGTAGGATTGCACATCCTGCCAAGGTTTCTGAATTGTTTGAAAGAGTTACCCGGAACGTAAAGGCAAAGGAGCACGGGTGGGTTTTAGTCAGTAAGATCCTGACACTCCCTCCCGCTCCGCCCAGAGCGGGAGGAGTCATTTTGATGATTTCCTATTCAAAACGAAAAGGTAATGATATTTATCATTATTAATGGTACATTTTTTTCTATGCGTCCTACCGCTTATCTGTGAACAGCGCGGTGGGCCACAATATCGTGATATGTTTTGTGTAACTTTGTTTTCTATCTATACTTCTATACTAATATATAAAGCTGAAGAGTTTGTTTGTTTGTTTGTTTGCTTGAACGCGCTAATCTCGGGAACTACTGGTCCGATTTGAAAAATTCTTTCAATGTTACATAGCCCGTTTATCGAGGAAGGCTATAGGCTATATATCATCACGCTAAGACCAATAGGAGCGGAGCAGTAATGAAAATTGTGACGCAGACGAATTTGCGCGGGTCAGCTAGTGTTTGATATTGCATCTGTTTGTTGTTCCTTTTACATAAAATAAAATAATGAGTGTCGAGGAATTTGCAGTTTTTATTTCTGGGGCTGTACTATGCAGTTCTAATGCCATCATGATTTAGTCGTGAAAAAGGGATAGTGCTATTCGTCGTATATGTTGCAGCCAACTGGCTTAAATAGTCGTTAATATGGATGGCCTTTTTATTGAACGGCGCCGATTGATCGGCGGCCTAAATGACCAATATGAATAGAAAACATTCTTTACGTGTTGCATAATCCTTTTAAATCTATGACCTAAATAAGCCTGAAATGGAAGAATTCACTGGCTCCTGAAATACCTAGCTGTGTTAGGGTTATAAATAAATTACTCATTTAAATTGCAAGATACGGTAGTATATTCACTAACGGACTCGCGGTAATAGGCGGATTCTAGCTAAACCGCGGACTTATGCATAGTTGATAGCCCTAAAATATCGATTGATGTTACCCGTATTGTATCAATTACTAAGTCTGTTTTAATCATTTAGTTCAAATTATGGTGGGTGTTGAAAATTCAAGGAAATAACTCTTGTCCTTAGTGTAGTTTTAACGATTTTACACCTGAAAAAATTTGGTTATTATGTACGGCTTGTGTATGGCTTGGTATTTTTAGGGTTATGAACAAAAAACGGAACCCTTATAGGATCACTCGGATGTCTGTCTGTCTGTCCGTCTTTCACAGCCGGTTTTCTCCGGATCCACTGGACCGATTCTGTTGAAATTTGGTGCACATATGGACTTCTGTAACCCAAACACGGACGCGTTACGTATATTATTAAATTTTTAGTGTGGGGGTCACTTTTGGAGGTCAAACTAAAAAAAATCAAAAAAAAGTTTTTTGAACAGTATTGTGTGACATATCAAATGAAAGGGCTTACTGTGAGGGTTTTAATTATATGTATTTTCTTCATAATTTTAAAATAAATGGTTTTGAAGTTATTCAAGAAATTAGACGATAAATGACCATCCTTATCCATATTATGACCATATTATCTCCGAAACTACTGAGCCTAAAATAAAAAAAAAAAATGGAGATAATAGATCTTTAACTATAAATTACAGGAAAACTTATAAGAAGTCTATAGTGTTAAAATAACACGTGAAAAAAAAGATTCGTTCGGCACCCTTCGCACGCGAGTCCGACTCGCATCTGGCCAGTTTTTTTATCAGCCTATTTTGACCTACTGCTGGGCAAAAGCCTCCTACATATTTTTCCAGTTAACTCTATCTGTTGCCTTCTCTGGCCAGTCTGTCAGGAATGAGACCACGTCGTTGCGCTAGCGTTTTTGAGGCCTCGGTTGCGATGTCCATCTTCAGGCACCCACTGCGTGGTTAAAATAAATTAATACGTTTTGTAACTTTATGTACTCCGATTATGTTAGTAAGTTCTGGGTCCACAGAAAAAAAGCTTTTTATTTTTATTTTTTTATTTTTGATGGGTTTGCTCTTGACTCTAGTCTAGGTCAGAGATGACAGAGACAACGTCTACGATGGAGCGAGCTTACCCAGAAGGAGCCTGTTCACTCTTAACTTTGAAGAGATTAGGGTTGTAAGCGTTTGGAAACACAGACGCAGGCAGAGAGTTCCACTCCAGCTTTCTGAAAAGAAGTTCGTTCGGAAATACTGTTTTAATTCTGGGAAATTCTCACTAAGAAAACTAAGGTGAACATGAATTTAGCGGTCAATCCCACCAATCAAGGCGGAAATTCAGTCCACTCGAAGTTCACTCCACGTAGGTAAGCTTTTACTCGAAAATGTTTACAAAGGGGAACTGCTACTACCATACCCAGCAGAAATAGCTACCTATGTTAGGCGTCAGATTTATATTTGCAACAAAAAAGGTATGATTACAATGACTTTTCCCCTATATCTTTCGTAGCCCATTCGTTGCTACCAACGCACCATTTGCGTTGATCGAGATTACTACGTCATGCCACCAACGTACCATATGCGTTGAGTGCACTCTAGGACGTTTTTTGCCATTACATAAAAATGATAGAAATTTGTTTAAATATTTGGCAACATTCACAGCTGGAAACAATTTTTGAATGTGGAAACACTGTTGGTTTTTGCTTCGGATTGTCATTCTTGTTTTGGTAAGGAAAAAACTGTCAGTGCTGTGAAGGTCGTATTGAAATTCTGAAATAACTGAAGTTTTATTGGGTTTTATTGTATACTAGCTTTTGCCCGCGGCTTCGCTCGCGTTAAGAAGTTTAAAATTGACAAAGTTTCATACAAACTTTCATCCCCTATTTTATCCCTTTGGGGGTAGAATCGATCAAAATCCTTTCTTAGCGGATGCCTACGTCATAACATCTACCTGCATGCCAAATTTCAGCCCTATCCATCCAGTGGTTTGGGCTGTGCGTTGATAGATCACTATGTCACTCAGTCAGTCAGTCACCTTTGAGTTATATATATTTAGATATGTGAATTGGGAGATAAAGATAGGCAATATTATTTTTATAATTTTTGTCCGCTGTATCATCGTGTATTTTTTAAATTAATTAAATCACATGCACGCATACGGTGCGTTCATTGGCATGGCAGTAAAAAACAATTTTAGAATGGTTTTATACATAACAAATCACGCCAAAATGTGTGCACGTTACTTAGATTACGACGATGTTTAGATTACGAGTAGTAAATGACTTACATACCTACTATTTTATGTGGAACTACCACAATGGCATTAATAATGCTATTCATCCTCAGGCCGAAATCTTTTGAAACAGAGTACTATATTAGGAGTAGTAGGAAATATTAATACTAAGTTATAAATAAATATAGATTGACATATCTTGCTTGCTTGTTCTCCCAGAACATGTTGCATAATACTATCCAAACGTCAACGCAAACGGTGTGTTGAATGGCACTTACGATTTAAATTCTTTCATTAGTGCCACCAACGCATTTGTTGCATTTACCATTTTAAGCTGTTTTTTTATATTTAGGTTTTTTTTTTTTAAATTAAAAAACACATTTAATTACGTATTTTCTATTGTCATCATTTAAAATATTAAGTGGCACCCAGGAGATGTTTTTAAAATTTAAGTGGCAATGGGGTAGGCACTAAATATTTATTAATCGTTTTCCATTACTAGAAAATGTATCTAAAAGACCACGATAGATGTCGATTCAGGACAGCTTTATGTCTTCATTTCAGTTTTTGAAATTGAGAATGTCAATAATAGATAGGTCAGTGACCGCTATTGCATTTGGCGCCTACATGTAAATGCTAGTTCAGTGTCAATGTTGTTGACTCTACTTCGTACACAGATCGATACTCACCTAATTCCACCATCAGTACGGAAGTTTTACTACATCACTCTTCAAAATAAACATACGAATGAAACCAAAAAACAACTTTTCGACCGTGGCAGGACTCGAACCTGCAATCTTCGGATCCGAAGTCCGACGCCTTATCCATTAGGCCACACGGTCTATGATGTAAGTATGACAATAACCTATTGTGTTTTTACGGAGAAGGGGCTAATGAATAGAAAACTCCATACTCTTTATTACGTACATCTCATGTCACGTTGTTTGTTACCGAACTCCTCTGAAACGGCTCGACCGATTTTCATTAAATTTTGTGTGTGTATTCGGTAGGTATGAGAATAGGTGGTAGGCTTTTTTTATGGCCAACTACATTTACCGAGTCAGCTAGTAGAAGTATAAGTTACAAAAAAGGTAGAAGAAGAAAACAGTACTTAGACACAAAGGGAAGCCTTATCGTTAAAAGCGATCAAGCGAACGTCAAAAGTACAACAGTGTAACCAAAGGGTAACCAACAGAACCCTATTACTAAGCCTCCACTGTCCGTCTGTCCGTCCGTCCGTGCGTCCGTCTGTCTGTCAGTAGGTTGTATCTCAAGAACCGTAATACGTAGTCGAAATTTTCACAATGTGTATTTCTGTTGCAGATATAAAAATTAAATAAAATTAAACATTAACCAAATAAAAACACGTTTCGTGTACCCCTTTAAGTCCACGAAATGTGTTTTTTTTTTGGTTTATGGTACGGAACCATCGTGTGAGAATCCGACTCGCACTTGACCGGTTTTTTATTAGATGCCAAAATAAATAGTGTCAGTAAGTTCTCTAAAAATCACTTACCTGTAAGTTACTAAGTGACTGCGATGAAAGGGTAATTACGAAAGGTTTTTTCAGCTTAATCGCTGACTAGCTTTTTGTCCTCGATTTCGTACGCGCGTATCCTTTTCCCGGGACGGGACGAATTATATATATATAAACCTTCCTCTTGAGTCACTCTGTCTATTGAAGAAAACGCATTAAAATCCGTTGCGAAGTTTAAAGAATATAAGTGTACAAATAGAAAAAGCGATTATGTAAGTGCCTGTCCATTGCAGCGGAGCGATGCAGCAGAGTGGAGAAGCGGAGTTTTAATTGCCCAAAATCACAGCATACTTTACGCAGGTATAAAAATTACCTACCTGCAAGTTATTTTTACATTTCAGTACAACGTCAGTTTTTTTTTTAATAAAGTAACGTTTTGTCACTGATTTTCAAATTATTTGTGTTTTTTTTTTAAATAGACTTCAAAAAACTTTACATAACTTTTCGATTTGTTCATTTAGATGTTGAAAAACACGTACTGTAATTAAGTTTCTATTGTCCACATGAAATACACAAAGGTTTATTACCGGTCATACATCAAGGGCCGTGTGGCCTAATGGATAAGGCGTCGGACTTCGGATCCGAAGATTGCAGGTTCGAGTCCTGTCACGGTCGAAACGCGACTTCTTTTTACATTTCTAGGAAATTATGGCGAGGTTAACTTGACTACTTTCCGAAAGAAAGGAATGGCTCAATTGTTTTAGAAAATAAGTGTGTGGATAATTGAGAGCTCAGTTTTACCACTGTAGTGGGAAAATATTTGCCAGATAGATTTTTAAGCAACAATTAATGTAACAATTTTTTTTTCTTGCTTTTTCATGCAAATTTTGGACTTTTGTCAGTCGTCAGTCGAGAGTCCGACTCGCACTTGGCTTATTTTTTAGGTAAATGTAATAGGACACATGTAATCAAAAAGCACATGTTCACAACTGGAATGAGTTTGTACCATATGCACCTATAAATTAAAGTGTCGACGTTTACAAGTCGGTGATTAGATTCAATTACAATAAAGTTGCAATGGAAACCATTTGCAATTCAATGGGTTCATTAGAATGTAGATATTATTGTTGGTTTTCGCATGGAATAGTTACAAACATCCAACGACCATGCATCAAACCGTTCATGTATATGTATGAGTTTCATTGTTCGTACAGCTGAGGATGAGAGTCCCGTGTCGGAGTCTGTGTTTCCTGATAGCTAAAACCTGTTGGCCCTTCATGGGTCTTTCAGTCAAGAGTGAATAGGTTACGTCTAAGTAACCGAGCTGGATTTAGTAATCTGTGGTGCTGCATCGTCGACCAAATCATCGCTTTTCATGAGATGAGACTGGTCAAACGCGATCCTTTCAAGATTAAAAAAAACTTGAGCGAACGAAGTTCCTTTCGATTTATTAGTGAAGGAATTGTAAAAAAAATAATAATAATAAAATAATAATAAAAAATATTAATTTTATTTTTTTTTAAGTTATAATAATTTTTTTATTATTAACAAATATAATGTAAAATAAACTTAATCAGTAGGCTCAATTTTAGTAATAATTGGCATGTCAAAATAACTGGCTTGCTTTCTATGAGAGAGAGAGACAGAGACAGACAGAGAAACACGCGCACGCCGCACGGCTTACAACTATAGCAAAAAGTGTCGTTACAACTTTAGGCCTTAATTTTTTCCGTCTAGCACCCTTTCGCAACGCGCGATAAGGAACTTCGTTCCAAAAATATGTACATTTAAAAGTTCATTAGTGCTTCCTGAGTAATATGTCGCAACATACATACTCATCTACTCAGAGAGCACATGCTCACTACTGGAATGAGTTTGTACTAATTCCAAGCAACCGTAAATTAAAGTGTGGACGTTTACAAGTCGGCGATTAGATTCAATTGCAATAAAGTTGCAATGGAAACCATTTGCAACTACATAGGTCCATTAGAATGTAGATATTGAAACGAATGTGTGTTATTACGATTACGCAATCGTACTGAGAAACATTTTACATAACTAGTTGTTCCGTGTGACTTCGTTCACATATAACTTAACTTCCTGAATGACTGCACTGAATGATGTTAAGGATAATCTTCCAGAACTTCCTATACAGCACCGATAAGATATCATCCTTTCAGTCGAAGAATGTTCACTGTTGGGCATAGGTCACAAGCCTTTTGTTAACGATGGAAAATCATCAAATGACTCCATCCGCTTAGTAAGAGTCTAGGCAGTGCGGAAGAGACACTCCCTTCCACTTCGCCCAGACTCTTACTGATGAAAACGCATCCGTGTTCTTCTGCTCCACAGAGATCACAGGCCTTACGCTTCTTGCAAACAGCGGGCCACCTTGTCCGCTGTCTGCCGTCAGTCCACCATGTGGCATTATACAGTGTTATTTGTAAAATACCAATAACCTTTCTACAAAATGCAATATTTAGCCCATGAAAATGTATGAAACAGCAGATATTTTTTTTTGAGTTTTCAGGGTTGGACTCAAAGTAAAAGTTATTTGTAATCATGTGTACTTTCACTACCTTAGAGGTTCTTGGTGTGTTACAAATAGCCCTGTATACATGTATTTCAATTTTGGACAAATTCAACTGAATGATATGTAACAAATGCGGGCCATAGACGTTCAAGTAAGGTTGACATTTGACAACTCATTTTTGATCATCCGACATTCATAGCAATTTTATAAAACTGTTTGAACCAGCCTGTTCGATAAAATTACTTGAACGTCTATGGGCCGCATTAGGATCATCTTGCATCTTCCTACTTGTGGGGTGGAGTGACATAATTTTTTTTCGATATGCTAAAAACATCCTGTAGAATACTATTTTTTCAATCGAATAAATTTATGGTTCAATGTAGATTGAACGACATACCTAGTTTTTAATGTATTTAAAAACCTGTAAAGTGCTACTCAGTAGTTTAGCATTAAAATTGCTCATTAGGCTTTCGTAAATGTTCTTTATGTGTATCCTGGGCACTTAACCCTCCTGTGTATTTGACGTGGGCGGTCTGCTTATGCCATTAACTTTTCACCGTGCAGACACGTGAGAAGAAAATCTATTAAAACAATCTGTCCAGCTTTTTCCTATGTTGGGGCGCCATTCAGTGTTACCGGACGCAGCTGAGTACCAGTATTTTTACCCACGACGGTACGGAGACGGTATATGCGTTTGTTACCCCTGACGGTACGGAGACGGTATATGTGTTTGTTACCCACGACGGTACGGAGACGGTATATGCGTTTGTTACCCACGAAAGTACGGAGACGGTATATGGCGTCTGTTATCCACGACGGTATGGAGACATTATATGCGTTTGCGGTGAGAGGATGTTTGTTTGTTTGTGCAAACCAATGTTGCCATTTATCACCAAAACTACTTCTTCGATATTTATGCGGTGTTTAGTGATGGGTTCAGGTTTGATTGGCGCATGTTCTTAGATAGGTGTTACAGTGACAACTAACCAGGGGGTGCTGCAGTAAACATTGTTTTTGCAAAACCAAAACTACTAGTCCGATTTTGATGCGGTTTTCAGTAATGGGTTTGTGGGTGATTAGTGAGGATTCTTAAATAGGTGTTGCGGTAGTAACTCAGAAGGGGGCGCTGCAGTAATATATTTTATATTAGCTACTACATATTAAAGAAACTTGATAGAGCTCGATGGATATGTAATGATATCGATTTGAGTTACAACAAAGCTCCGGGCAAAGTTTAGTTACAAATACTCATATATTATTACTATTAAGTAAACAATATCGATATGTTGTACAATGTACATAGAACCCATGCTCTCTAAAGTTTAAAATAAAGAGCAAAACTAAAAATTTTGAAAAAAAAAACAAGGCGGTCAAAACGTTATTGAAAAAATCTTTTTTACAAAAAATGTAACCGACTTCCAAAACAAAACACTACAAAGTATAAAATAATTTTAATTTCGGAAGTCGGTGTTTTTGGTTATTTCTTTTTTTTACACCGACTTCCGAAATTACAATTATTTAAAAAAAAAATACAGTCGAATTGATAACCTCCTCCTTTTTTGAAGTCGGTTAAAAAGGATATAATAATTTAAAACCCCCGACTTAAAGAAGACCCAAGAATATCCGTCGGGTGCTGCCATTGCTATTTTATATTTCATCATAAATATAAATAAGTATAGCAATAAAATATCTCTAATTATTCACGTTGCTATAAAACTGGTAAAAAACTAGTTTATTTAATGGCAACCCTGGACGGATATACTTGGTTCTTCTTTATGTGGAGCGATCGCCTATCTGTTCTCCACAATCCAGTATTTGGATACAACGAATACACTATTGCAAGACTGGTGTCTCTAAGCTCGAAGTCCGTAGTTTCGGGCTTAGTTGTGGGCGTATTCTACTCCGTATCACCTAACCACGAAGAATTAATGACAACGCGATGACTGTTGCTGTCAAATCGTGTTGTCATTCATTCTTAGTTCGGGTTCGGGACTAATCGATATTACGGACTTCGGGTTTACCTTCGGCCCCAGATTTTCTGGCTTCCGAATTCCCGAATCTTACCGAGTCTTACCGAATGACAATTAAAGAATTCATAAACTAGAGAAACCATCAAAGGCACAGACAGAAACCATACAAATAATAAGTTTCCGAGATGAGTAGCCAAATTAATATTCAGCTCGTGATCAGCACAAGTAAAAGTAACTAACTGATATTACTGATATTAATCGTTAAATATTACTGATAGCAGATTTCTCCGAGAATATATATCATAAAGAATAGATATTACTCGTATACATGGTGTATCCTTATCTATACTAATATTATAAATGTGAAGGTAACTCTGTCTGTATGTTGGACTGTTTGTTACCTCTTCACGTTGTAAAAGCTGAACGGATTTGTATGAAACTTGGGTAGAAAAGGAGGAGGGGTTCTGGAAAAGGACGTAGGACTTTTATCTTTTACTCCGGGAAGTGAAAGTCTAGCCCAAGAACACAGTGTGTTTCCTTGGGCTTGGCTTTTCACTTCACGTAGAATACTGGTATTCAGCTGAATCCGGTTTGACTGGATGCCAACCCGAATATAGTTCCGAAAACGTCTGATAGATGATGATGTTACCGTGGGATTTTTTTTTTTGTTTTTATTGCTTTTGACTCTAGTCTAGGTCAGAGATGACAGAGACAACGTCGAGAATGGATTGAGCTTACCAAGAAAAAGCCTGTTCACTCTAACTTTGCGTTCTGTTTACTGTTCGCTCTTTCTAATGCGTTCGGAAACACAGTCGCAGGTAGAGAGTTCCACTCCTTTGCTGTATGAGTATAAAAGACGTTTGAAAACGCTGGGTGGGAATTGGTGGAATAGCAACAAGGTAGGGATGGCAACTTGCAGTAAGTTGCCCGATGTTAGGAGGGGGCCGGTGTGATGAGGTCGTGGAGTTCTTGGGCACATTCACCGAAGTACAATCTTTAGAAGACCGACAAGCAGGCAACCTTGCGGCGATGAGCCAAGCTGTGAAGCTTGGTATCCACCAGTTTTACGTCGCCAATGAGCCTCTTAGCTCTGCGTTGAACTTTCACGCGAGCAAAGACGCTGGCAGAAGCTAGTAAAGAATAAATGAATTGTTCGTGCCCTCATTAGTAAGGATCAATTTATTCATCCCTTGAGTAAACCGGACATCGGGTGGAATGGGGAAAATCTATTTGTGGGAGAATTTATTTGGTTTTGTTCTCGTGTTTTATTTATTGAATTTATGTGGTGCAGCTTCGTTACCTAAAAATAAAAATACAGGTATTTATTATTTTTCTTTTCATGCGAGATGTGTTTGTTTTTAATAACGATATTTTTGTTGTTGATTTTTCTTTATTTATTATCGTTACCAAATTGTGTAATGTGCACATGGGACACTTGAATGCCGTAAAACTTCAACGTAATTTGTATTTTTCTTCAATACTGAAGTATTATATTTGAGGACACACAATTATACGAGAGAATTCCTCCAAGCCCAAAAAAGTTGAGTAGGTTTTTTTCAGTTTTCACTTAACTGAAAAACCGAAGCATGTACCTAAGTGAAATTTCTGAAAAAAAAACGTCATCGGTATGTCGAACGTTTTCTCAAGACCTCAATTTTTCCGCCGTTTGGCAAGTCTGTTCATAGAATGAGAAAAGTAACTTGAATGTTAGTATTTACAAAATTTTGTTATCAATATCTATAACCTAAAGTCATTGCTAAATACTAAAAACACTTGACTAATGAATTCGACAAAAATATCAGCTGTTACATACATTTTCATCGGCTAAATATTGCATTTTGTATGAAACAGCTGATATTTTAGTTTTACAAATAACCCTGCATGATTTCTAATAAGGTTATTATAATGAAATTGAATTGAAAGATACACCCTGTATATGCATTGTTAGTGAGACAGTACAGTAGTAATAGTGTTCTTAAAATGCATATTATATTTTTATGCATGAACCTACATACATATTTGTGCATTTATGAAAGAATGAATATCTTAGGGATTTTCCGAGATGATATGGAAATAATAAAAGAAGAAGGGTTTATAACGTTTGTAAAATATTGTCTTAATATAGCGTTATACAGACGAGAGTACATTTGTTTTAAGCCTTTTTTTTATTGTGTTTATTTAACACGGGGTTTTTATCCACATGGATACGCCAACCCCATCGTACCCTATTAGTGCTTATTACACTTACTTAAATAACAAATTTGAGTGAGAGGGACTCGTCAATTAGAGAGCCTTGCTAGACCACTTAACCTTTTAGCTAACTGCGATTTAGGACTTGCCAGTTTTAAGCCTTGCTTTTAGTTGGTTCGGCTTCCAATCTAACCGGATCAGCTGAATACCAATAGCTTACATAGAGCGACCGCCTTTCTGACCTCTGAAAAAAGAAAGAAAAAGCGTTTATTTGCGCCAAGCATGACGCATACCAAAAAAATAAAAATTAAATAAAAAAAAATTACAATTTTATAACAATTGGGACCCAGTTACTGGGCAACCAGTTATCAGGCTTTTGGATTTCTCGGGACCTTTAATGATTGTCATAGATCTAAAAATGTCAGGAAGTACCGAGTGATAAACGTGCCTTTAAAGGAATTGGAGGTCATTGAATTGTACCTGCTGTGTCAATTGTTTTCTAGTTTTTTTTTTTTTTTTTTCGTTGTTATCAACACATACTTATCTATTGATACCAAATTATTATTCATGTTGTATTGTTTACTACACACTATTATATATTTATTTAACTGTATATTTAATACTAGTGGACGTCACGCGGTTTCACCCGCGTAGTTCCCGTTCCCGTGGGAGTATGGGGATAAAATATAGCTTATGTTACTCCCTGATAACGTAGCTATCTATTGCTGAAAGAATTTTTGAAATCGGTCCAGTAGTTTCGGAGCCTATTCATTTGAAACAAACAAATCTTTCCTCTTTATAATATTAGTGTAGATTGTAAAACTGATTCACATCCGTATACTCAACGTAAGGTTCAGTTGAAAACCAGCGTCAGGCAGCTCTTAGTGGTCTGGCATTTTGCTGAACTGGACCTATTTGGCGCAACCGCGGGGCACACAATGTAATTGATTTAGATTTAAGTTTCCTTTTTATTTGTACCTACATTGTGTGTATCTGTGTGCCTAATAAACTTGTTTTCTTTCTTCATTTTTTGTATTTGATGGTCACCAATCCACGACTTCGGCTAGCGTTGCTTACCCTTGGAGCTCGTGGTACTGTTGTTGTTTACCCCTTTAGGTAGGTTTACAGTTGCGGGAATTGTTCGAGAGACTCACTACAGTCCTGGAACGGGCACTATTTTGGAGGAACACAGGTCAAAGAAGTTATTAAAAAAATGTTAGGTTTATAAACCCTTTCATTAAAATAGAAATTGAAAAACTGAATCAGCGAAAAAGCATCAAATTTCAATCAAATAAGTTAAGGCTGTTCTCTCGAGAAATGCTTAAGAATAGCGTGCAGATGAAGCAACTTTTCGTCGGCATTTGCTGAGAAATTACACCTGAAAAAATAGGTAGTAATCTACATGATATGATACGTAATTTGGTTTAGGCAAAATTTATGTGTCGGTGTCACATAATAAGAAAAAAAAACACCAAATCACCTCCAAATCGTTGAGATGAAACCATTTTATCCTTCATTTTTTAACAAAATTCTAAAAAAAATATCTACTGCTTTGCAATACAAACGAAAATAATTTTGGTTTTGTTATTTTTTTTTATGTATGTATTTTTTTTTTAAAATAATTAAAAATGCGGGTAGCGGAGTGGCGCGTAGGAGTAGTTAGCTCCGTTTATATGCACAAGGTCATTAGCATGTATACAAGCCTTAAAAAATGAGACTTCGAGTGGTAGCGAAGTAATGCTTAAATATGAACAAGGCTTTATAACATTTCTAAGCACAAAATAGTCTTCCAAGAAAAAGGGAAGAATCTCTCTTTCTTGCGATGTGAAAGTTACGCGATGTTTTCTCCTTTATAATTAAAACTAGCTGACCCGCGCAACTTCGTCTGCGTCACTATTTTCATTACTGCTCCGCTCCTATTAGTCTTAGCGTGATGATATATAGCCTATAGCCTTCCTCAATAAATGGGCTATCCAACACTGAAACAATTTTTCAAATCGGACCAGTAGTTCCTGAGATTAGCGCGTTCAAGCAAACAAACAAACAAACAAACTCTTCAGCTTTATATATTAGTATAGATGAATGAACCGACTGTTACCACGAGAGATTTTAGGGTTTCGCAGAATTTTATATACCACATAAACACCATTGCCCGTATTTTATATACTAACTAGCTAGCCTGACAAACGTTTTGCCATATAAATGAATAATAATAAGATTTTTATTTTATTTTTTTTAAACCTTTTTGGAAAAAGAGAAAGTTATCACTCATTGTTTGTGGAAAACTTACTGGGCCACAGTTAAGAACAACCGTAAAATTGAAAAAAGTGGAGAGAAATCTTTGCCCAGCGTTGGGATAGTATGGGCTGATACAATAGTTACTAATAAAACAACAAGTTTTTAATCAATAATCTAAAAGTGTAAATTTCTGCATACAGCAAACAGCTTTCCCCCTTTTACCGGAGACTAGAACAGAAAAAATCTGAGCGCCTAACTTAGTCTGAGTCAGAACCGAGACTTTGCTCATAAAAAAAAATGCCTAGAATCCTAAATCCAATCCAATATAATGTCACACAGACAAACAGCTCTCTCACGTTATTCTGAAGATGCTAATTAAGACAAAAGTTACTAAAATGTACTTGTATACTTCCCAAAGTCTAAGAGATAAAGTTTTCTTGCGCCCTTGACCTTCACTTGGTATAATGCCAAGAATACTGGCATAGTTTAGGAGATTGTTGTAGATGCGACGCTCCTGTTTTGCCAGGAAGTTTGATGCGTCCGTTCATCCCAGCTAAATTACTAGGAAGTGGTGACGGGAGGTGGTTTTCGAGGACTATCTTCATGTAAATAATTTGACGTTCAAATAATGCTTACAGTATAAGGATACATTTTAGGGCCCATCAGAGACTTTACTACGCAGTCAGAATTTTATTATTGGCTTCACTTTTTCACACACGTTCGAACTGAAAACCATGCAACTCTGATTGAGTAAAAACAAGCATTTTAAAAATTTAGCGTGAACTAGTTATTTTATAGCAGCGGAGACTGATTTTAATCACTTAGTGTTACTCTATCGTCAAAATGGATGATGAAATTAGGGCTTGAAGAAGATTCAAGTTAGTGAATTCGGCTGTTTGACATTGAGCACATTTTACTTCATAACAGCACCTTGATTAGAAGGGTTACTTGACCATTTATAAGACATAAATTATTTCAAAACCATAAATAAAAATATTAAAAACATCAAATCTTTCATCATGAAGATAATTGAACATTGTGTTATTATAGACGAAATTTCTTCGAGCAGACCTGCGGCAGGAGAAATGAAAAAGATTCAGTTCTCCTGCCGCAGGTCTGCTGGAAGAAATTTCGTCAGAAATAAGCAGTTCCTTTGTACTCATAATTATAATGTTATTTATTACTGTTTTTAGGGTTCCGAAAAAAAAAGGAACCCTTATAGGATCACTCGGGTGTCTGTCTGTCTGTCTGTCTGTCTGTCTGTCTGTCTGTCCGTCTGTCACAGCCAGTTTTCTCCGGATCCACTGGACCGATTCTGTTGAAATTTTGTACACATATGGACTTCTATGACCCAAACACGGATGCGTTACGAAAATTATTAAATTTTTAGTATGGGAGTCACTTTTGGGGGTCAAACAAGAAAATTAAAAAAAAAAGTTTTTTGAACAATATCGTGTGACACATCAAATGAAAGGGCTTACTGTGAGGATTTTAATTATATTTTTTTCATAATTTTAAAATAAATGATTTAGAAGTTATTCAAGAAATTAGACGAAAAATGACCATTCCCCCCCCCTTATCTCCGAAACTACTGAGCCTAAAATTTTGAAAAAAATGGAGATAATAGATCTTTACCTAAAGATTACAGGAAAACCTATTAGAAGTCTGTAGTGTTAATATAACATGTTAAAAAAATTAAATTCGTTCGGAACCCTTTGCACGCGATTCCGACTCGCACTTGGCCAGTTTTTCTGTGTGTAAATCTACACTAATATTATAAAGAGGAAAGATTTGTTTGTTTGTTTGTTTGAATTGAATAGGCTCCGAAACTACTGGACCGATTTGATAAATTATTTTAGCATTGGATAGCTACATTATCAAGGAGTAACATAGGCCATATATTATCCCCGTACTCCCACGGGAACGGGAACTACGCGGGTGAAACCGTGTGACGTCCACTAGTAAATAATAAAATAAAGTGCAAAAAGCAAAAAAAACTGGCCAAGTGCGAGTCGGACTCTCACACGAAGGGTTCCGTACCAAAAACCGTGGCCCCCTCTATAATTTTTAATTTATTTTAAATTTTAATTTTGTTATTGTGGAAATACACACTCTCTGAAAATGTCAACTGTCTACCTATAACGGTACTCGAGATACAGCCCAGTGGCAGACAGACAGACGGACGGACAGCGGAGGCTCAGTAATAGGGTTCCGTTGGGTTCGGAACCCTAAAAAGCGATCAATCGTTTATTAATTAAGCGTCGCTTCTATAATTTTAGCTACTCTATGAACCTAGTGACTGTAACTTTGTCTTAATCCAGCTCAGTTACTCTGTAGTGGAATAAAACGCTTGATTCATATCAGTTTAGTTAAAGAGCTGACCTCTTGAGATATATCTTTCTATCTTCGTTATTTTGTTGAACTAGGTCTTCTCTAAAAGATTGGATAGTTTTCTCTAATGTTTTATTCTCTAACGGTATAGGTAAATAGACCACATGTCTTAGAATTTAATTGAAGTGGACAACAAAATTTCTTCAGACCCCTTTTACAGTTATTTGCGGTTTTTTTGTTTCAGGATTGGCCGTCATCAAATGACTCCTCCCGCTCTGGGCGGAGCAGAAGGGAGAGTCAGACTCTCACTGACTAAAACCCATTCGTGATCCTCCTAATGCTTCCCTTTGCGTTCCAGGGCCTGACTCTTTAGAACAAATTCCGCAACCCTGGCAGCTTTCGAACAAAATGTTATCATTTCAACAAATGGGCATTTACTTATACGCGTTACGCGTCCGTGTATATGTCATAGAAGTTCATATGTGTAGTCAACTTAGTCAGTCTAGTAGATTGGGAGCAAACTAACCGTGACAGGCAGATAGAGAGACACCCGAGTGGTCCGTTAAGGATTCAGTTTTTTCAAGGGTACTGAAGCCTAAAAAAGCTGGCCAAGTTTTTCTGTAATCTATAGGTAATGATCTAATATCTCCATTATTTTTCAAAATTTTAGGCCCAATAGTTTCGGACACAAGGGAAGGGGGAATTGTCATTTTTCGTCTAATTTCTTGAATAACTGTAAAACTATTCATTTTAAAATTATTAAAACAATTTAATTAAAACCCTCACAGTAAGCCCTTTTATTTGATATGTCATAAGATATTGTTAAAAAAACTTTTTTTGTTTTTTTTTTAGTTTGACCCCCAAAAGTGACCCCCACACTAAAAATTTAATCATTACGTAACGCGTCCGTGTTTGGGTCACAAAAGTTCATATGTGTACCAAATTTCAACAGAATCGGTCCAGTGGATCCGGAGAAAACTGGCTGTGACAGACGGACAGACAGACACCCGAGTGATCCTATTAGGGTTCCGTTTTTTGTTCGGAACCCTAAAAAAAAAATATTGTAATTTAATATCCCTGGTTCACCAATAGTTCGGGACTGTCAAATGATTATTTCTCAAGTTTGGTAAACTGTTAATAATTCTATGTTCTTCGTTCAATAACCGTTAGCTAGAAACATATTTACATGACGTTTACCCAGTTCGAACGCTAAAGATTGCCGGTGCACTCTACGGCTTTCAATATTCAAAGTGAAACTAATTAAAATGCAAGAAACCATAGTCTTAAAGGTGACAGTAAAAGCTCGACGCCCACATCTTGCTTAGGGACCGTGCACACGAAGTTTTTCATACGCTGATAGCTGGAATCGCTTGCGAAAAGAAGATAAGCGCTTTCTCTAAATAAAATAAGCGCTTTCCGCAAACGTTTGTAGATAACGTTTGCGGAAAGCGCTTATTTTTCCATTATGATCATGTTAATTTAGGCCATCTAGACATAGGCCCCTCCCAAGTGTCGCCACATCGACCGATCCTGTGCGTCTTGCATCCAGCGTTTTCCCGCAGCCTTCACCACTCAAAAGGTCATCAGTCCAACTTGTGAATTTTATTAAGCATGTTCCACACGGATGTTATCCAGCATTAAGTCCAAGGTGACCTTGCTTGTTGCCAACCGTGTAGACAGCAGTTCAATTCTAATTCAAACAAAATTCGCGGATGGAAACCAAGTTCCCACCAAGGTCACCATGGATTGGACGCATCCTTGTAGAACATGCTTTATAAATAAAGTCTTAATATCAAATCAATACTATTCCGCGTACCGGAAGACGCAGCGTTGGAAGGCCGATCCGTTCGATATGGCAATGGAGGCTCATCTCCAGCATTTTCATCTATGTTATCAGTTTGTGTTGCTAAGAAGTGGAATTCTACCAGAGTTTGAGTTTCCTGATGGCTTTAAGTTGAGAGTTTTTAAGTAAAGTGTAAATTGGTAACTTCTATACAAACGTGCTAACACATAATCGCTTCTCACCAGGAGAAATTTATCCATTTTAATTATTTCATCATCATCTGCCTAGCCTTTTCCCAACTACATTGGGGTCGGCTTCCAGTCAAGCCGGATTTAGCTGAATACCAGTATTTTACGTGGAGCGGCTGCCTACCAGACCTTCACAACCCATTAACTGGGTAACACGGTACTTCATGGCAAGACTGGAGTCAGATTTACTGGCTTCTGACTATCCGTAACGACTGCCAAAGATCTATAAATGACAGCCGGGACCAACGGCTAACGTGCTTTCCGAAGCACGGAGGAAACTCGGTATGTTAAGATGGTCACCCAGCCACAGACCAACCTTGGCAAGCGTTGCTTAACCTTGAAGATCGACCCGTGCGGCTGTTATTATCTAGCCACGAGCTAATTCACGAGCATCCATTTTAATTATTTATCAATAATAATTAAAATAAATAAATTTGAAGCACGTCGTATCTGCGTAGAATAGCACTCATGTAAACAGTTCCTAAGGATTCAATTTCTCTAGCTTTTACCACTTTTACTCGATACTCACGAAGTGCTAGTAATAAATTAAAACCCGATGTGCACCTTTCCATTCGTTGCTAGCAGTAAGGAAGGCATTTCCATAACAATACTGATGGTAGACAAGTATAATATAATAAATATTTATTTTAGTCTCAATAACACTTTCGCCTTGTTCAGTATCTGAGTTCCAATTTTACTCAAACGGAACCCTGTAAATAAGCCTCCGATGTCTGTCCATCCGTCCGTCCGCTCGTCCGTTTATCTATCAGCGGGCTGTATCTCGAGAACCGTAATAGGTAGACAGTTGAAATTTTAATTTCTTTTTGTGTATTTCTATTGCCGCTGTAACAACAAATAATAAAAATTACGGTTTATGGTACGGAACCCTTTGTGTGCCAGTCCGACTCGTACTTGGCCGGTTTTTAAGTAACGTATTCGCATCTCAGTTGCAATCTGTCTAAAATATATGGAAACTAGCTGACCCGCGCTACTTCGTCTGCTCCACTCCTATTGGTCTTAGCGTGATGATATAGCCTATAGCGCTCCTCGATAAGTGGGCTATCTTACACTGAAAGAATTTTTCAAATCGGACCAGTAGTTCCTGAGATTAGCGCGTTCAAGCAAACAAACAAAAAAATCAACTCTTCAGCTTTATTTATTAGTATAAATTGTGCTTTTTTCACAGTTTGCGATTGACATGCGAATACGAACGTTGTCAAAAACCGCCAAGATGCACAGTCTCGAACAAATGAAACACTCGAAACTGTCGTCAAAAACTGACATGTATCAAGTGTCATGTGTAGTTATACTATAAACATTTTTTTTGCAAATTCAACCTTACACGGATCGCTTAAAGTTGTTTTTACAAAGCAGTGCAGTATGGCGAGCGATGCGAGACTGTTTGAAACTAGCGCACAATTGTACATTGTGCGCTTGTTTTTTGCAGACGTTTTTGAGATGCTGAGTGTGTATCTTGTGTTTTTTATATATCAATGAAATCGAGGCAGTTTTGACAGTTTGCGATTTTTAGGGTTCCGAACATCCATAAGAAACGAAACCCTTATAGGGATCACTCGGGTGTCTGTCTCTCTGTCTGTCACAGCTAGTTTTTTCCGGATCCACTGGAGCAATTCTATTGAAATTCGGTACACATATGGAATTTTGTGACCCAAACACGGACGCGTTACGTAAATTATAAAATTTTTAGTATGGTGGTCACTTTTGGGAGTCAAACTAAAAAATGGAAATAAAAGTTTTTAAACTGCATCGTGTGACATATCAAATGAAAGGGCTTACTGTGAGGGTTTTGAATATATTTTTCCATAATTTTAATATTAATATTTTTGAAGGTATTCAAGAAATTAGATTAAAAATGACCATTTCCCCCCTTATCTTCGAAACCACTGAGTCTAAAATTTTCAAAAAAAAAATGCAGATAATAGTTCTTAATCTGTAAAGAACTATCATCTACATTTTTTAGCTCAATAGACTTCTTATAGGTTTTCCTGTAATCTTACAGGAAAACTTATAAGAAGTCTATTGAGGTAAAAGAACATGTTACAGAAAATAAAATTGGTTCGGAACCCTATGCACGCGAGTCTGACTGGCACTTGTTTGACATTCGCTATTTCTGATATAATGATACTTTGTCTTGAGTCCACGGAAGATATTATAATCGTTCTAAGTACACTATGAACTAGGCAAAGTACCTACAAAAGGACGAGAGCTTTCAGTAGGATTAACGTGTTCTCGAAATTTATATACTTCAGGAACTAAAACATACATAATTACATAGGTAGTACCTACCTTCAATTAAACTGCGATCAAAACTCTACCGTGTGTCGACGACTTGACGCGAAGTAACGCATACTCCAACTTGCTCTAAGTTTTAGTGAAGATCGTGAGAGTAAGGGTAAGATTCTGTGTACCTTTGATGCAGTTTTAATTGCGGAAGATTACGTAATGACAAGATTATTATGTATTGATACTCACAAATTCACCTACAACCTTTCAATTAATAATATTAATTCAAAGGACTGGCCCAAAATTGCAAAAGACCGGGAAAAGAGAAGATTCGGATTTTTCCAGTTTGAAAGAATCATTGGGGTTCCGTACCTCAAAAGGAAAAAACGGAATCCTTATAGGATCACTTTGTTGTCCGTCCGTTCGTCTGTCAAGACCCTTTATCTTGGGAACGCGTGGAGATCGAATTGAAATTAAAACCATATACTCAGGTCTGCAGTCCCTTGAATCTGTAAAAAATCAATCAAGATACGGCCGTTTATGTAGCAAAAAAACGTATATTTCGATAAAATTTATTAGGGTATTTTCCGTTGACCTTGAACTATGAAATTTTGCAAGTAATACCGTATTATACTGCAAGTATGGGGGAAAATCTGAATCTAATTAGTAATTACATCATAAAAAAATATAGTCTTCTATTTAAAGTAGTATATGTATCTACAAACTTGTACAGAACCCTCGGCGGACGAGTCTAACTCGCACTTGTCCGGTTTTTTTTCTAGTAACAGCACAGCACGAAATAAATGATTACCGATTTCGGACCATAAAGTCAGTCTTTAAAAACCATGGTAAAGGTATTTTTTTATACTTAAGATTTACTATTAGTATGCATGTCAGTTCTGTGACACTAAAAATAACTTAGTGTAATTATGCTTAGTGATGGCCGTTTGACGCATATTGTCTCAACCTGAATAAGTAACATATGTAGCGCAGCGTTTCTATGGGTTGCCTTGGCCACGACGCCGGTTCTCAGGCACCCACTGGTTTTGATTCATCTTGTAAAGTGGTTCTGGGCCGGAAAACTTATAGGTTATCATTAGGTATTAGACCTATATTTTGAATATTCAAAACCCATAGCGTTAAATGACACCCGAAGCGAAAAATACGTAGGTTTAAATAGCCTCCACACAATATAGCCTATACGGCGTTATATGCCGTAAAACCGGCTAGAATGGAGCACATAATACTCTACGAATTTTCCATTCTTTTCCCGGAGCCAGCATTATTATCGTTTAGCCAGCTAAAATGTTCGGGTACTCCCTTTTAGTAAATTAACTCCACCAGAACAATTTTAGTTAGTAAAAAAAAATTGCAAGTGCGAGTCGTTCTTGCGCAATCAGCGTTCCGTAGATCTAAAGATAATTTTAGTATTTATTAATAGCCTGTGGTGTGCTACGTCAAAATTCTCCCTACTCTCTTTCCCTATTTAAATAATAATATTAATAATAATAATTTATTTACTTCAGATATCAATTATCCATATTTAAAATTCTCACACGTCAACTTAAAAGAAAAAAAAATACACAAAAATAAAATTGAAATTAAAATAACACTGAACTCAAATTAAATTAACTAAATAAAATTATATAAAATTAATTTCATCATTAATATAAAATCAGAACGAAATTAAAATTAAATCAAAATCAAAAATTAAATTAAAATAAAAATTGCAATAAAAATTATTTAAATGAAGCTGCTAAGACCTGGATCTTACTGAAGAAGTTCAACTCATCCTGCCGTCGACGCCTAGACTTGTCACGAGAGAGGACACATCAGGCAACACATCGAAAGAAAGACAACGAACAAATATGTTTATTTTCGTCTACGTAGTTTTCATCGTTTTCATGTTTGAGACCTCATTGGTCAGCTACCTCTAAAGATACAATCGTATGATATACAGACATACAACAATAGTTTAAGTTATAGGGTCCCCCCTTCTCTACGGAACCCTAAAAAGAGCATAATCCGGTGCAGTATAACTTCCGGCTTGAGCCTAGATTTTCCTGTGCTAACACTAATCGCGCTGACGTGGTGAAGGGTGACCGCACCAATTTCTATGCCGCATCGATAACTTTGTTACTTTTTGCATTTTGTGAAGTAAATGGAGTTCCCCTCAATCCATGAGGTTTAGATCTAGTTTAATGCAGTACCTACGTTTATTTTGTTTGTGAGTTTTGACGAAGAAATTTTGAAATATGCTCGTCTATTCTCTGTGACAAATAAAATGTGTTATGTTCTTAATAATGTATCTTGATAAGTTTTTCTTTATTAACATGACAATGCCTTTTGGTAGCAGTACGTTAAATGAAGGGCACTGAAGATGAGGAACTTTGAATTCATTATTCTTAATCTTTATTTTCTTAGAAAGGTACGACGACACATTGGCTGTAAAACTCTTATCACGTAAATTAACTAAGTCAACCCCGTCCCCCTAACTTTCAGAGGTGAACTTAATAATAACAGGTCTAAGATCGGCCCATGATCTTGAAAATTAAGCATCATTTCGAAGCATCAAGCCGAAGTCGGTCCTTGGATGGGTCACCATCTTAACCAACTGAGACGCCTCCTTACCTCGGAAATTACGTTAAACTATTGGTCTCAGCTGTCTTTTGTAGATCTTTGATATTGGTACCGGCTGTCATTTGAAGAACTTTGAGTATTTTTGTGATTTTTCTGTTGCATGGTACGGGACCATCCGTGTGCGAGCCCGACTCGCACTTGGCCGCTTATTTTCTTATTAATTTTATATTAATTTCTTATGCGGATACTTGTAAAAAATATAACAATTTTTATCAAACATTTAAAAGTTTATTAACCCAAATTGGATCTTTCAATTGTTTTTCCACCCTACCTACACATTTTAAGCTCAGCCTCGATCCTGCATGGACGGGCTACATTTATGTTCCGATTCATACATTTTTAATGAGATTATACTCCAACTACGCTAGCTGCAGTGTTCACACAGTTTCGAAAGTTTTCATAGCTCTTCTTAAAATAAAGTCAATATAGTGGGAGTGTATTTTCAGGAGGTAGAAATAAAGTACATGATTTTTTAAAACTCTTATCTTCGAGTTTTGATATGTTTATGTTGACTTTGGGCATTAGCTTGTGACTTGTGGCTCAAATAGGTAGTTTGTGATATTTTCTACATTATTCGAAGTTTTTCGTTGAAACAAAAGTATTCCAACTAACAGCCTTATTCATAAATTAAAAAAAGCTACCATCCGAGCTCAATTTAAATACTAATTAGCTGCTTCTTTATTCAAATTTTCTATTGAAAATTCGAATTAAGTATCCGTTATTCAGTATTTAAACTAAGGTAATGGTTACATTTTTTTATGAATAAACCTGCATATGATTAGTTTAAATACTGGTTGGCAGATTGCAGCAGAATTTAATATTTTTTATAAAAAAAAAAGTCTCGAGAGTGCTCGAAAGCAAGCGTGCTCCATACTCAATAATATCGTCACTTACGATTAGGTGAGATAGTGGTAAAACTCGAGCCAAATAGAAATGAAGGTAACTGTGTGGTCGCAGCATAAATTGACAAATCATCAAATAACACCAGTTTTCAACAGATAATACTTCTCCCTACCTTCCGTTTCACTGCGAAATCTCTTCATTCAACATAGTTTGAACTACAAACTTCACGTTGATGTAATATAAGGCCTTTTGTTCCAACATAGTTATATGATAAAAGAGGATTCAGGCGGAAGTTTGGTCTGCATATAAGAGCTCATTAAAACGTTTTAATTTATAAGTTTGGAATAGATTTAGGTCAAGCATTTGATGAAATGAGTTTTATTTATAAACTAGCACTTCGCCCGCGACGTCGTTCGCGCGGGTTTAGTAGGTACTCCACGAAATTCATCACCTATACCTTCCTCTTTATAGGGTAATGTGTAAATTACTTATTAATAGACTCAACGTAGGGCAGTTTGCTCTAAACGCAACATTTTTCTTACTTAGAGCATTTTATACCCGTCGTAACTTTTAAATGAAAGGTTATATAATCAACGTTAATTATCAAACCATTTAAATGAATAAGGATTGATATCATGATACCAAAATCACCACTATTCCCGGGTTTTGATTTAATTATTAAAAAAAAGCGGACTTGCGACTTAACCATTATTATGGTAAAGTCGCAAGTCCGCTTTTTTTATACAAAGACATATATCTCCGGGGACTTTTTTATGTAATAACGAGTACTTCAATTATGTGGTATATTATTTTTATGTATCATCAATAGTTTTCTCAGTGCACGCCAAATAATTAATTTTATAGGCAAAATTTTGCTACTTTGGGTTACATTAAAGCAATTTTCTTAAGGATCTCTATTTTTTTTTGAAAATCTTATATAGCCTATCTTCATCAGGGATAATGTAGGATTCAAATGATGAAAGAATTTTTTAAATCGGTCCAGCAGTTTCGGAGCCTATTCATTTCAAACAAACAAACAAATCTTTCCTCTTTATAATATTAGTGTAGATGGAGATGTAGAAGTGTAGATTGATAGATGCAGAGGGAGGCAAAGGCCAAAATCGGATGGGTGGGCCAAAATTGGATTGTGGAACACCCGGTTCCACAATCTAACAAGACCAATGATCAGCTGTTTTCCTGTATTGCACATACAAATATTCCGTTTTCTTCCAACCGTATTTTCATTCGTATCAAGAATCCAAATAGTTTTAACTTACCTCTGTGGTTTCAAAAGCTGCATTACGCTAGATAGGATTTCTCTAAGCTGGAATAGAAACGGATGCTGAAATCCTAACCGTGTTGAATGTGAACACATTGCAGTCTAGGTTGGCTTTTACAGACGACCGACAAATCGGTCCCAACAAGAGTCGGAGCAAGATTGGACGAGTCAACCAAAATGTGAATAAGCAGCTTTTGCCCGCGACATCGTTTGAGTGGAAGAAACATTTTATGGCATTCTGGCACCCTATAGTGTAGATTTCTATATGTGAATTTTCGTAATTGCGAGAGAGGGACGGCGCTATGTAGTACGAATAGCCCTATCCCGTTTCCACGACGGAATCATGATGAAATCAGCACTTCGTAGTACGAAGTGCACTCTATACTTGTACCTGTACCTGTACAGAGAATATATTGACACACATAATTTTTCTATAATACTGTAATATATATAATATAATATAATATTATAAAGAAGAAAGATTTGTTTGTTTGTTTGAATTGAATAGGCTCCGAAACTACTGGACCGATTTGGAAAATTCTTTAAGCATTGGATAGCTACATTATCAGGGAGTAACATAGGCTATATATTATCCCCGCACTCCCACGGGAACGGGAACTACGCGGGTGAAACCGCGTGACGTCCACTAGTAAGGAATACTTTGATTGTGCGTACTGCTAAGTAGAGGAATTCCCTGTCGGAGTCTGTGTCTCCTGATAGCTGCAACCTGAACCTGGGAGTCTTTAAGTTAAGATTGTATGGGGTACTTTTAGACAAGCATGCTTTATCGTTGACCACATTGTTTTCCATGAGATTGTGGTCAAGCGCGAACCTATCCATAATCTAAAAAAAACTGGCCAAGTGCGAGTCGTACTCACACACGAAGGGTTTCGTACCATAAACCTTAATTTATATTATTTGTTGTTGTAGCGGCAACAGAAATACAATCTGTGAAGATTTCAACAGCCTAACAATTTTTTTTATTTGTGATAGGTTTGCTCTTGACTCTAGTCTAGGTCCGAGATGACAGAGACAAAGTCTACGATGGAGCGAGCTTACCCAGAAGGATCCTGTGTACTCTATCTTTGAAGAGATTAGGGTTGTAAGCATTTGGAAACACAGACGCAGGCAGAGAGTTCCACTCCTTTGCTGTGAGCATTATAAAAGACGTTTGGAAACACTTAGTGCGAATTGGTGGAATAGCAACAAGGTAGGGATGGTAAGATGCAGTGCGTCGCGATGTCCGCTGGTAGAAGGGAGCCGGTGGGATAAGGTCGTGGAGTTCTTGGGCACACTCACCGAAGTACAATCTGTAGAAGACCGACAAGCAGGCAACCTTACGGCGATGAGCCAAGCTATGTAGCTTGGCATCCACAAGTTTTATGTCACCTATTACGGTTCTTCAGATACAGCTCGCTGACAGACAGACAGACGGAAGAATGGACAGCTGAGACTTAGTAATAGGGTTCCGTTGTTTACCTTTTGGATACGAAACCCTAAAAATAAAACAAATAACTTTATCCTCTTATAATATTAGTTTTGATTTTAAAGACTGTCACTGTCAGACAGTCTTAAAAAAGTATTATTAAATCGGAACCAAGTACCTTCGAACCGATTTTTTGGGTAGAACATAATAGTGAAGACACCCTTACACAGACCAGCGGGTCTAAAAGGCCACTTTAGAAGAATCAGAAAGCACATCACGCTACCCGTCATTGTCAAATTCTCCCAATCAACCTTGAACCTAATGCGTTAGCGATAAAGATGAGAAATTGACAGTGACAGGTAGCGAGACTTGCTTTCTGATTCTGCTAAAGTGGCGTTTTTAGACCCGCTGAGCCGTGACCGAATCTATCCGACCAAAACCGACCGATACCGAATCGGTCGCAGAGAAAAATAGGTTGTATTTGAGAGGTCTCTAAAACCGGTGTCGCATTTACCAAGAGAGCTGTATTAAACCATTCCAGTTTGTTGATGTTAAGGATAAAAAGCTTGGAGATCTATGATATTTTCCTCAATCTGGCGTTTTGCCAGAATCTGCTTTGTTGAGCAAACTGTTCCGTGGAATGGATCTTTTGAAAGGGAAACATATCTATAATATTATTCAATCAGTTTAAGCGTTTTGATACAACGTAGCGTTGTTCTTGTGAGATGTCTAAGTGCTGTCAGACATTGGGATATTAAATAAATCCTAACTAATATTATAAATGTAAAAGTGAGTTTGTTTTGACGCATTCAGGGCCAAATCGTTGAACCGATTTTGATGAATTTTGGTAAAGTGATAATTGTTTTTTTTAGGGAAAATGTATTTTACACGAACAAAACCTCAGGCAAAATGATAATTAATTCTAGAAACTTTATTCGGTTCATTTTTACAAAGTACAATAATGCATTACATACGAGCCATAAGTTGGCACTTACGGCTCGTATGCAATGCATTATTTTACTATGAAAACCTAGCGGTTTTTATATATTCTGGATCCCACATTAGGATTCCCTGTATTGTGGGGCCTAGTTTCTTCCGTGGAAAGGGAAACAGTATAATGTGTACGTGTTTATTTACGGTTGAACCAAAGCTTAAAAAAAGGAGAGAAAAATACACTAAATTCTTCTGCAATAAAAAGTTATGGTAGTTCACATTGATAGTCTAATACTAATTAAAATGCATTAAAGATGTAGTAACATTAGCAGAATTTAACTAAGTGTATCGATCGGACCTACTAAAATTCTCAACGTTTTGCTAAACTGGTACACATACACTAAACTTACAGCTTGCTAAAATATAGCATGAAAACTTCGTCCTCAACGTTGTCAGCTGATAATATCCCCAAGAAACTGGCGACATTGCCACTTTGAATGGCAAACATACGCATTACATTTTGCTAAATGCCTAACCTAGCCAGAATCAGAAAAGCTCAGGCAATGAAGCTTGACGAGTCCCGTAGAAAGATTGAACTGTCTTGGATCCCGTAACGAAATCTATACTAATATACAAAGCTGAAGAGTTTGTTTGTTTGTTTGCTTGAACGCGCTAATCTCAGGAACTGCGGGTCCGATTTGAAAAATATATCGATAAATGGGCTATCTAACACTGAAAAAAGAAATATTTCAGTGTTAGATAGCCCATTTATCGTGGAAGGTTATAGGCTATATATCATCATGCTAAGACAAATAGGAGCGGAGCACTAATGAAGAATGTTTCAAAGTCGGGGGTATTTTTTCCTTTTGAGAGCTTCCGCTGCGTGCGTTGCGTAAACGGTTAAAGTTTCGCAAAAATACGACAGCATATACCTATCTTTTAAGGTTGGCTCACTATTACCTTTTTTATGCTACCCAAATTTGTTCGAAAATAATGCATTATTTGCGAAGGTGTTTTTATAAACATGATATTCGCGACGAAGCTCCAAAGTCTTGAGCATCGACGACGAGTTGCTAGCCTGTCGGTTTTCTACCGGTTGCATTTTGGGGAATGTGCGACGGAATTGCATAATTTGATTCCGCCCAGCCCGTTCCATCATCGGACCACAAGACGAACGGCGATGCGCCACCGGTACATGGTGGACATCCCACCCACGCGCACAAAACGTTTTGGGAACACATTCATAGTGCGTGCAGCTAAGGAGTGGAATTCCCTGCCGGAGTCTGTGTTTCCTGATAGCTATAACCTGGGAGTATTTAAGTCAAGAGTGAATAGGTTACTTCTAGGCAAGCGTGCTCCATCTTCGACCACATCATCGCTTACCATCAGGTGAGATAGTGGTCAAACGCGAGCCTATAAATAGTAAAAAAAAAAGGAGATATTGCAGTTTTAAAATAACATCGCAGCAAAATAAGTACTGCGCGCACAGCCGACACTACTGGTCGTAGAAAGCTAAAATTTGGCATGTAGGTTCGTTGGAGACTGTTGAGGAGGATTTCCCGAAATTCTTACGGGAACGGGAAATAACGGGACGTGCGCGTACGAAGTCGCGGGCAAAAGCTAGTTAATTATAAAAGTACAGCTGCGGATCGAAAAATACCGGCCAAGTGTGAGTCGGACTCGTACGAGCCCCTCTTAAAACATAAAATCCACCACTTATATTAATCTCCCTAAAATTCTTAATAAACCGACCATAGTTATCAATGACAGCACCTATACATTATCAAACAAACCACCAATTCAACATTTGGGCCACTATCACCCCAGAACTTATTCAAATCCCAAAATACACTTTAATTCCTACCTAGGCCCAAAATATCCCTAACACTTAAATTACGTAGGTAAAATACTCCGTGTAATATTCATAAGTAGATGAACTTGTTATACCTACCGTTTGTCACGAGACAAAACAAATAGATACAGAAGGTCAATTGAGACGGAAAGCTTGTTAAGGCTCTACACAAAATGTCATTAACACAATTTGTTCATCATTGAATGGACTTCGCATTCGCTGATGAACACTGCGCAAAATATATTTAATTCATAATCAATAATTTTGAACGTTTTGGTAATCGCATTTGGCACGCCACCGCTTACAGAATGTCAGTTGTCTAGACTATAAGCTGTAGGTCCCGGCTGTCATTGGGCGTCGAAGGGCGCTCAACGATCTCCCGATACCATAAGTAGGCATAGCTTCAACAACATCTGGTTGGACTAAAAGGCGTCCCCAACGTAGTTGGGAAAAGACCAGGCAGATGATGGGATGGTCAGCTCCATGCAGCAAGCCAGATTGTACGCTCACATAGACACGTTTCACGTACAAGGAGAGGAAGCGCACCCGCGACCGGCATTTGTTTGAAATTGCCGCACGCACGAATACGCACGCACATATAGACAAGCGTCACATGCAGCGAGAGCAAGCGCACTAGCGATCAGCTATTTGTTTCGCCACACCGCACGTACGAACACGCACAGACATATAGACAGACACGCTTCACGTACAGCGAGTGAAAGCGCACTCGCGACCAGCTATTTGCTTCGCCGCACCGCTCGTACGAACACAGACACGCCTCGCGTACGAGTGCAAGCGCACTCGCGACCGGTATATGTTTGAGATCAAAGCACGTACGCGTCTATGAGTGCATGAGATTGTTTTTGCTCCTTGTTCGACGAATTTGATCTTCTGTATCTATCTATTCTGTGCACACGGCGTCAAATAAGTCACTTCTACTTCAAACTAATAACTTCTGAGAACTAATTAGTAATATGAGAAAACTCTTGCGTCCTATTTTGGCAGAATTTGGGTAGGATGTATTAAGTATGATTATATGGGACGGTGTACGAGGCCTGATGTATATAAGGGGTTTGTGCGTTCCAATGTTCTACAGTTTAGCAAATGGTTATCGATTTTGTTTGTTTGAAAAATAAATATTTTTCCTTTATTCTTGTACATGGTTTTATGCTGTAGTTATGGTATATGGGATCAGGATAGTTTTGGTCAAAATATTCTTTAGGTACTGATGTTAAAAGAAGAAAACTGTTTGTTTGCATGTAAAAGTTAATGTCTGGAACTTACTTATCTACATGATTATGCATTTTATACCGAAAAAAGTGAGGTTTCTGAGGTATAGGCCACGGAAAAGAGTTAAAAGGGAAAGAAAGAGAATTTTGAGTTTCTTTCAGAAATAAAAAGAATATCACAAAATCATCATCAATCACACACTACCCTTCATAAAATTCTTCAGAACACCGTTAAAGACGTCCCACATTCATATAGTCCTGCAATATATTTTTGTTCGGTCGACCCCGGTACAAACGAGCGGATATCCGGCTGCTTCCGTGATCACAAGAGACTAAAGATATTTACTGCTAGACATAGTCTTTTTTCCAAGCATTGCCGAAGCGAGGAGCTTCTGAAGTTCGAAAATTCAGTGTATGCAGGATCCGCTAGACCAGTTACAGATTGGTGTTTGGGGTTCTGTAGCTAAAAGGCAACCAGTGGAACCTTAAAGTCAACTTGACTTGAAAGAGAAAACCTATGGAATACCATACCCGCCGGTAATCAATGAAGCCCTGTTATGTGGGTAAATGTAAGTGTACCACTAATTTGGATTGCAATGATTTTTTTGAAAATATTCTAGTTTTTATTACCTGTCATGTTGACCATACAACTTAAACCCACAAAGACCCTCCACATACTGTAAAGACGTCCCACATTGATACTCCTGTAACAAACTTCTGTTCTAAGCAGTGGCGTAGCTAGTTCCAAAGGGGGGCCTGTGTCAATCATTTTTGGGGACCCCGTTATTAGGGGTATAGTTTTTTTTTTTTAAATAGGCCCTACTAGCTCAGAAATTGTCTTGGCAGGCCACGAAGGTAACAGTGGGACTAAATGTGGCTTTGTGTCCCTTGTAGTCCGGGGGCCCTGTATCTTTGATACGGCTGATACGGCAGTAGCTACGCCCCTGGTTCTAAGAAGCGCGGGCACAACGACCCCGGTATAAACGAGCGGAGATCCGGCAGCTTCCGTGATCACTAGATCACTGGCAGTACTGGAAGTGACTGTTGGAAAATGCCTAATATATAATATAATCTGTACTACATCATTTTATGTATGACCTGGCAACATTACCACGACATTGTCTATAATTCAATTTGACGTTTCCGGTCTTCAATGAGCTCCTCTTTCTCTGAGATCATCAACCTGTCTGGTAATGTTCCCTAAACTGTTTTCTATATTTTTGGATATATGTACCACAAATTGTATCTGTGTTTATCTGAGTATTAAACCAGAGCATATTTGACGCCACTGCTGTGTTTTTGTCATCTCCACGCACACACCTATTATTTCTGTTGCAAATCAAACCACGTGGTTGGACTAGGCATAATCTTCACGTAACGCATACCGATCCGCAACCTCTAACAGGTTATTTAGCCCAGATATCGTTGAAGATTTGCGCGATATCACTAATCAGTGGAAACCACAGAAAGCGCGTGATTTTATATTTTCATTTGTGTGTGCGGAACGCGTCGTGTCCGTCAAGATGGCGGGTGACAACTTTGAGCAAATCATTGCGGCGCAGCCTGGATCGAATGCTGCATCTATGGGTGCTGCTTTGTCATTTGGTGGTGGTGTGCAAATTGAGAAATTGGAAGGCGTCAGCAACTACAATACATGGAAATTCCAAATGAAAATGTTATTAACTCTTGAAGGGTTGTGGAACTGTGTTGAGGGAGTCGGCGAGACAGACACAGTGCGAGACCAACGTGCGCTGGCACGCATTTGTCTTAGTGTTAAAGCTGCGTGCTATCAACATGTGCGTCATTGCCTGAAAGCAAAGGATGCATGGGAAAAGCTGGCAATCATTTTTGAAGACAAAGGGCTTTATAGGAGAGTATTACTCTTACGTCAACTGCATCACACTGATTACAATCAGTTCAGTTCAATGACTGAATACATAGATGGTATCATGACTTTGGTTCAACAGTTGGCCGATATTGGCAAAGTCATTGAGGATGCAGAGATTGCTGAGCTCCTGCTGAGTGGATTGCCCCAGGAATTTGATGCGCTGGTTTCTAATCTGGAAACAGCATGCATCACAAACACGCTATCAAGTGAGCTGGTTAGAACTCGTCTCATTCAAGAAGAATATCGAAAGAAAAACTTTGACAACACTGATGCTGCTTTACTATCAAAAAACAAGAAAGTTTTTTTCCGGAAGAAAATTGTCTGTCACTATTGCAAGAAGGCAGGTCACATCAAAGCAAAATGCTTCAAGTTGAAGAAGGAGAAGATGTTCAAGAAACCAGAAGAAGAAGAACAGAAATCTTTTTTGGCTACAGCATTCCTGGCCAATTCGCAGGATTGGATTGTTGACTCTGGGTGTACAGCGCACATGTGTAATAATAAGGAATTATTTTCAGAATTAATGGACACTAATAATTTCATAAGTATCGCTAATGATGAGAAGCTGGATTGTTTAGGTAAAGGGACAATTCACATTCAAACTGGGAATGTGGTAAGGAAACTTATAAATGTTTTGTATGTTCCCAAGCTTTCTCATAACTTGTTGTCTGTTAGCTGTCTCACACAGAAGGGCTTTACAGTTTTGTTCAGTAATGGGGCATGTTTTATACATGATAATAGCAGTAAAATATCTGGCAACCTAATAGCTTCTGCAAATAATGTAAATGGTCTTTATAAATTGAATTTTAAAGTATGTAGGTCTGATAGGTATTCGCAATTAGTGCACTCTTCTCTCCTGTGTGATAGACAGGAGATCCTGAGTGCTAAGGTTGCTGCTTGTGATGTGCCTGTTGATTTGTGGCACAAAAGGCTTGGCCATTTGGGTATACAGGGCATGTATACATTAAGGAATGGTAGTGCAATGGGTGTTCTGTTTCAGACTGACAATGTGCAGGTACTGAAGGAATGTGTCCCTTGTTTGGAGGGAAAGTTGGCTGCCAAGCAGTTTCCGGCTGGAGAGGCAAGGCGAGCTGAAATGTCCCTGGAGGTAATCCATTCCGATGTGTTGGGGCCGTTACCCGTGAGCAGCTGGAGAGGTGCGAAGTACCTGGTAACGTTTACAGATGACTATAGCAGGAAGACTTTTGGATACATTATGAAGTTTAAATCAGAGGTAATGTCTCACTTTATTAATTTTAAAAATATGGTGGAAAAACAAGTGGGTTTGCCTATAAAGATTTTGCGTTCAGACAATGGTGGTGAATACTGTAACGAAAAGTTTTGTAAGTATTTGCGACAGCAAGGAATTATTCACCAAAAGACTGTACCCTATTGTCCTGCTCAGAACGGCGTCAGTGAGCGCCTTAATAGGACTCTTATGGAGAAAGTGAGGTGTATGCTTAGAGGTGCTGGTCTCTGTGGGCGGTATTGGGGTGAAGCGGTTAATACCGCAATTTATTTGAAGAATAGGACCCCTACTTCAGCTCTTTCAGGACGTACACCTGAGGAGTTTTGGACCGGATCTGTACCAGATCTTAGTCACCTTCATGTTTTTGGTTGTGTAGCGTACTCTCTTGTGCCTGAGCAGAAACGTAGGAAGTTGGATCCCAAAAGTAGAAAATTTATATTTGTTGGGTATTCTAACACTTCAAAGGGTTACAGGTTGATTGATCCATCTGCCCCCAAGAAGGTTGTGATTTCGAGGAATGTAGCTTTTATTGAGAATAAATTTTATAATGATTGTAGTAATAATGTTAATAATGAATGCATATATTATGAATTTGAGAATAATAATAATTTGATGAATTCTAATAATGATAATGTACCGAATTCTAGTCAAATTGGAGAAAATAATAATTTGTTGAATTCTGGTGCAGAAAATGTGTCAAATTCAAGTAATAATGATAAGTCAGGTGTTAGTGATGGGCAGTCTCTGTCAAAAGAAATAATAGGTGATCCTTTGGTTTTTTCAGATACTGATGAGTACTGCACGGACAGCGAGGATGAAGGCATCCCTACTGAATCACTGGTGTGTGAGACGTCCACACGCGAGGGGTCAGCTCAGGGCGGAGGTATAGTTTTGCCCCCGGTAGTCGACAGTCAGCGACCCGTGCGTAGTACGAGATCAAGGTTACCGGTAAAGTACAAAGACTATGCTTTAGACTTCTCATTGATAGTGCAAGATTATTTACTTGATGAACCTCAATGTTTTGAGGATGCTTTAAATGGTCCTGATAGTCAAGAGTGGCATATTGCTATGAAAAATGAATATGACTCGCTTATTTCAAATAATGTATGGAAATTAGTTGAAAGGCCACTTAATGAAAATGTAATTAAATGTAAATGGGTCTATAAGAAAAAATATGATGCAAATGGTAATTTTGAAAAATACAAAGCTAGATTGGTTGCCAGAGGTTTTACACAGGTAAAGGGTATAGATTTTAATGATACTTTCTCTCCTGTAGTGCGTCATAGTACCATGCGGATATTGTTTTCATTAGCAAATGAATGGAATTTAAATATAGACCATATTGATGTTACTACTGCATTTTTAAATGGGGAACTTCAGGAAACAATATTCATGGAACAGCCTCCTGGTTTTGGTAATAATGATAAAGGCAAGGTTTGTTTATTGTTGAAAGGAATTTATGGACTTAAACAGGCCAGCCGTATTTGGAATATTAAAGTGCATGATTTATTAACAAGTAATGGCTATACACAAACTAAATGTGAACCTTGTGTTTATTTAAAAAGGTATGAAAAAGATATTACTTTGATTGCTTTGTATGTTGATGACTTTTACATATTTTACAGCACTAAATGCAATGAGTTATTGCCTTTGCTTGAACAGAATTTCAATGTTAGAAATTTAGGTAATTTAAGAAATTGTTTGGGAATAAACATTGAAAGAGACCGAGCAAAAGGCACTATGAAACTTTGTCAATCTGAATATATAAAGAAATTATTAGTGCGCTTTGGTATGGAAAATTGTAAAACTGTGAAAACTCCCATGCCTCTTAATTATAAATTAGTTAAGGGTGAGACTAACTTAAATGATGATGTGTATAACTATAGGCAGCTTTTGGGATGTCTTATGTATTTATCAGTATGCACGAGGCCTGACATCTCATATGTTTGTAGTCAGTTAAGTCAGTTTAACAACTGTTTTGATGTAACGCATTGGCAGGCAGCTAAGAGGATATTGCGATATTTAGCAGGGACAATTAACTATTCTTTATATTTTTATAAAGGAAGTAAATTGAATTTAACTGCTTTTGCAGATGCTGATTGGGCCAATGACCCTAATGATAGAAGGTCTTATACAGGATTTATTGTAAAACTGGGAAATAATGTCATCAATTGGGAATCACGTAAACAGCGATGTGTGGCTCTTTCTAGTACCGAGGCAGAGTATCTAGCAATAACGGACGTATGTAAAGATGTTTGTTTTCTTAGAAACTTTTTATCAGAGATAGTGCCTAAGGAATATAATGTAACAATATTCAATGATAACCAGTCTGCCCAAAAACTGTTACATGTTACAGAATACTGTCATAAACGTACCAAGCATATAGATTTACGATACCATTTTGTTAAAGACTTAGTGAAAAATAATGTTGTGACAGTGAAGTACTTACAAACAGATTTAATGGTTGCAGATGTGCTTACAAAACCACTATGTACTGTCAAACATAATAAGTTTCTAAATGAGATGAATGTAAAAGTCTAATAATTGTAATTTAAATGTTGTATTAGTTTGATTTAAGTTAATAAGTAGACCACTTTACTGACTTTATTGTTCTTATCTGACATGATGTTGTACAGATTAAGGGGTAGTGTTGGAAAATGCCTAATATATAATATAATCTGTACTACATCATTTTATGGCAGCTGGCAACATTACCACGACATTGTCTATAATTCAATTTGACGTTTCCGGTCTTCAATGAGCTCCTCTTTCTCTGAGATCATCAACCTGTCTGGTAATGTTCCCTAAACTGTTTTCTATATTTTTGGATATATGTACCACAAATTGTATCTGTGTTTATCTGAGTATTAAACCAGAGCATATTTGACGCCACTGCTGTGTTTTTGTCATCTCCACGCACACACCTATTATTTCTGTTGCAAATCAAACCACGTGGTTGGACTAGGCATAATCTTCACGTAACGCATACCGATCCGCAACCTCTAACAGTGACAAGGAAAAAAAATATTTTAAGAGGCAAGGTTACCCAGTTGATTGGTTAATGTTATTTGTGATCAAACGTTGATTAACAATCGGACATCATTATTTAAATCTTTTTATTCTGAATTGTTTTTGGAGCAATTTTACATGGAGCTGCTTGCAAGTTCTTCTCCATAGAGAATCCCTTTGGAAATTAGCTCCATCTCTCTGACTGACCGACTTTTGAACGATTCAAAATTGTCTGTAAATTTATCATCTTCCTGCCCTTATCCCATGTTACTTGGAGTCGGTGCAACACGTTTTTTTTCTTCCATTCTGTCCTGTGTTCTTCCATCCTGTCATAGAAGTCTGTAAATTATTTTAAAAGTACCACTATTTAAAAATAAAGCTGGTACTGTTTAGGAGCAATAGCCGAAGCACCTGTGCTGTGGTAGCTTGAAAGAGAACTACGTTCTGTAGTGATCTTTCCGAGGTGCAACCGTGCCGATAACTTTAGCTTTTTCGGGTTACATTAACATCTACCCTCAATTTTGGCCCTTTCATAGAGGCAAAAGTTCAAGTGGCTGCAAAGAAGTTGGGGATCCTAGCAAAGGTGAGACGGTACTTCACGCCAGAACAGCTGCTCAAACTCTATAAAGCGCAAGTTCGATCGTTTATGGAGTACTATTCTCATCTTTGGGATGGATCTACCAGATACCAGGATACCAGCTTGATGCCCTTGAGTCAATTGAGAAACGAGCCAGGAGGATCATCGGAAATGATACGCTAGTCGCGACGAAGCTCCAAGCTCCAAGTCTTGAGTATCGACGACGAGTTACTAGCCTGTCGGTTTTCTACCGGTTGCATTTCGGGGAGTGTGCGACGGAATTGCATAATTTAATTCCGCCAAGCTCGTTCCAGCATCGGACCACAAGATGAACGGCGATGCGCCACCGGTACATGTTGGACATCCCACCCACACGCACAAAACGTTTTGGGAAAACATTCATAGCGCATACAGATAAGGAGTGGAATTTCCTGCCGGAGTCTGTGTTTCCTGATAGCTACAACCTGGGAGTCTTTAAGTCAAGAGTGAAAAGATTACTTCTAGGCAAGCGTGCTCTATCTTCGACCACGTCATCGCTTACCATCAGGTGAGATGGTGGTCACAGGCGTGCCTATCAATAAGGAAAAAAAAACTTTGATAGGCTGAATTGATAGATTGATCTGCTTCCACGCTTATGGTGTTTCATTGGATCCTCGCGTTCTGTTATCCAGCTGATTTCAACCCATTACCACTTTTAAATAAAGCTTCGATATTTGTCAAACAGTTGCAATAAATGCGCCAAAACAGCAACTTCCTAGTTTTTTCCCGAATAACAATCAGTACTTTGGGGTAACAACATGAAATTGACGGAATAGTAGATATTCAAGTGGATCTGTGGAGCTTTTCAGGGATCTCAATATCGTCAATATCTATACTAATATTATAAAGCTGAAGAGTTTGTTTGGTTGAACGCTAGCGCGTTCAACCATCAGCTTCATCTCAGTAACTACTGGTTCGAATTGAAAAAAATATTTTAATGTAGGATAGCCCATTTATCGACGCTACGACCAATAGAATAGGTCACCTAGTGTAGAAAATGTTGCGATGGTGGCGATGATAGGCGAACTTGCCCGTCAAATGTAGGGTAAATACGCTCAATGACACTTCTAGTTAACGCAACGCTACACATGTCTTGTATCATAACTAAGAGAAAAAATCAAATATATATATTAGTATGTTCACTGTCTGTGAACTAACAATGTTTTATATTATTTGTATCCTTATGTTATTTACGTTATTTCTTGTTATTGTACAAAAATCATAGTTATTTTTTAGAATTCCTAAGTTACCTCTATATATAAAATACTAATAGGTTCTGTGACTAACATTATCTAACCCAATTGACTATTAGCGAATAATAGTCAAGTGGGTTAGATAACATTGGGCACAGACTGTACAAGAAAAGCAATATGCCTTGCCCACTGCGGCAGCACACAGCTCGAAGTAGTCCGATGGGGTCGAATGGTTTTGGAGTGGCGACCGCGTTCTGGAAGACGCAGCGTGGTAAGCGTCACACCTGGTAAGGACCTTAGAAATCCTCGGGACGGGAGACGCACAGGACCGGTTGACCTGTCGACACTTGGGGGAGGTCTAAGTCCAGTTGTAGACATCTTTCGGATGAAATCATTATGATCTTGAAAAACTACACTGCTGTAACCGAGTGACATAGAAAAGGTTTCTTTTATGCAGACGAAGTTGTGGGTAGATAATAGTGTGTTTATAATGCTCAACGTCTCCCTAACATTTTTTTTCTTTTTCCATTCTTTACTGGCACTTAGGGATATTATTATAAATATTTTCTATCTTATTTTATTCTATTCTATTCTATTCTAAATAACCGTTAGCGAGCTTATACCTCGAGAACCACTAATCCGATTACCGTCTTTCTTATATATTTTCTCTCTCTAGGTTTTAATTGTCTAGCTCTTGTGCACCTAATCAACAACCAAGTCAATGGCAATTGTATTTCATTTAAAAATTCCGCAATATTTATCTCCTGATTTACGGTGCAAATAAGCATCACACGATTTTGTTATTTATTTATTTAGTACATGGAGGACTCGTTAAACACCTGCGCGACCCAAAATCCAGTAGTTTTCGACTCTGGCCTCGAATATCCCTAGAGGATAAACCCGTTAACTGTCATTTATCCTTAGAGGATAGATGTTCGCGCGCTTTTGTTTTGACCGTTATATTTGTGTGAAAACTATGCCTATCGAGCTCTGACTTGCCCAACGTCTCGTGAAAAAAAAACAAGGATCATATTCTGTCACTCAGACGGTATCTGGCCCATAACAATCGTCGTGTGTAACTCGTCAATCCAGTACCATGCTGCGCGTCATACAGCTGGTTTGTGCCTGCGCTTTGTCCGTGAATTACTAGTGAATATAGTGTTATTTTACCAGAAACGTATGGAAAAATCATGGAAAGGTAAGTACTGAACTGTTTTTAATCGCTTGATTGTGTATTTGGCATGAATTCCGGAAGAAATCCTTATTTCAACGAACATTGTCGTCCATTTTTCGCGCCATGCGACCGGAGGGTAGGGACCGTTTGTTTCATGTATTAAGAATAGTAAATACGACTTATGCTTATCAAACTATCGTTATTAACAATACTATGTTAATTACAAAGTTTCAATTGCATTAGTTTTAAGCAATATCGTCAGAAATGTGAGTATAATTGAAAACAATAACACGCCTACCCGTAATCGACCTCTAGGGATAGCTCGACACTCCGGGGATTCGTGACGTCATAATGGTTTTGCTAAGACGTAAGAAAATATGGATAAGACTTACCCGACTGTGCGACGCAAATAAAGAGTTGTGGTTTATAAGTTGAAAGGAAAGTTATGGTGTATTATGTGACTGTTTTTTTTTGCATTTCTCATAGTGACGATGTAGCAGATCTAGTGGATTGTCTGATGCGGTGGTTGTTGTGATGTCTTTTTTTGCAGCTTTTACTTTTTCATTTTTTTTTTCATAAGATTCTAATCTATTGTAATGTTTCATTTTGTCAGTTATAATTTAGAGTAATTTTTAATCGAGTTCAGATGTAACAACATTGAGTCGTATCCATACTATGTTAGTCTAAGTTGTGCGTTTTTGTTAATGTTGCTGGTCGATTCCTGGAATGTTTTTGTTAGGCAACATACCCTTGTGTTGTGTTTTTATTAGTAAGTATCATCATCATGTGGATTGTGAAATAAGATTTCAAATAAACGCAATAATACTTGCTCTGTGATTCAAATGATGGAAGCGTCTTTTTTATCGCTCTTTTTCAAGTGTTTGCATTGTGACTCATAACTCGTAAACTAAACAATTCTAAATGTACCAAACTATGTAATAAGATACTATTCTAAGCCACTTGGCTTAGAGAGTGCCCGGAACTGAAGTACAAACATACACATTTTTTTTTGTTATCGCCCGGGTCGTTCTACTTGAGCAATTTTTTGTAAAGCTTGTGGTATAAAAAAATTGTATGGAGAAGTGTGTTTTTTCATCGATTAATGAAAAATAGGGTGTATTTATGTAAATAATACAAAAACTTTTTGAAGTTATGGTTTAGTTTTTTGTTTCTATCCATTTATGTACACGAAACTGGAAAATTTCACTAACGCTGACTTCAAACTAGAATTTCTTATATATAACAAAGTAAAACTGGACTAATTTACATGAAATATATTAACTTATTACCTTTAATACTTATATATCGGTAACGGTTATTTTTATATTCTAAGACTATAAAAATAACCGTATATCAAAATGTAGATAGTTAAATTATCTTCGAGATAGTGTAAATTCCATTAAAATACGACCGGCGGTTTTGGTCCGATTGTAGTTTTTATGTCCGTGTTAGATATAACTTTACATATTAATTACACTATGTTGCACGAATAAAATTCAACTTTTCTATATATCTAATTATTTAGAAAATAGTCTAATGTAACATGTATTTTTTCCAAATAATTACGACAAGACGTTTAGACGTGATTCTCATTTTAAAATCAACTTCCGCCTTAACTATGACGTGCCAAAGTCAGCATCATTCCGTTATGAGAGACAGAGACGGAGCGATGCAGAACGAAAAATAATACTGATCTTTTTCACACAATCATGATGGAATCGGTACATCATGGCTATTCTGTCTGACTCTATCCTTCGTTAAAATGATAAGTTCTATATTCTAACTCCTTTTAACCAATTTGATTGTGTCCAGTGTAAGAAATTACTTAAAATACGAGCCTAAGTTTACGTGTGTATTAGTCATAGAGTACCGACAACTCGAAAGCACAAAACCTATGATTAAATGGAACCTCTCAGCAGACCAATGGCTCAATATGGTCAGCAAACACAAGACAACATACGTCTCAGTCAATCTTGTGCGAAATCCTGACAAACAAATGTTTCAAGCCGACACTGACTGACCGGACGAAAATAACGGGTTTCTTTTTCTAGTTTTGGTTCGGCTTTGCTTGCGCTTCAAGAAATAAAATTTTGATTGGGCCCTGTTCATCATTCCAGCCGAAGGACGTCCGCTGCTGGACATAGACCTCCCCCAAAGGGGGGGTTTGCCATAATCGCCACGCTTGGCAGGCGGGTTGGCGATCGCAGTGTATGGTATTGATTTTTACAGAGAACGCTGCTGCCCATTCCCTGGCGAGTCCCTTAGTCGCCTCTCACGACACCCACGGGAAGTGATGGGATGGTATTATTCTTTTACGGCACCATACGGCACCGGCCGACACCATACGGCGGGGGGGGGGGGAACCTGTTCGGAAGAAGACAATTATGAATGAGTTGTTGATAATGATAAACGTGAATACAAAATATGTTAATAGGAATAACCTATCAGGCTGACCCAAAAGTAATGATAATTGGTTCATATTTTCTATACAAATAATATAGGTAGCTGAAGAGTTTTTGACGTGATCATATACATTTAGAAAACTGGTAGATATTGATATTTTGTGACAGCAACGTATTTGAGGATATAACAAAGATGGCCAATAAATTGCAGTCCTTAGATACAGCTTGTCTATAATTGCACCAGCACCTATACCGATTACCGACGCTCCTTGACACCAAAAATATTACCGATACTAAGTACTATCCAAGAGAAATTCTATCTCAAGAACCTTAAACTACTATAAGTTATGTGACGTAACATTTCAGCTGATCGTCTCCCGCGTTATTGGGTACATTTGTCCCCCATAGTTCGGTTACAGCAAGTAATGTAAGTACTTCGTCGCGGTTCGAAGCTGGTGGGTTACAAATGTCCCCCTTTCTTGAAACGTTTCAGCTTGGTCGTTGTACTTAATATTACAGTTGATGTTACATTCGATTTGGAAATTTAACTTAGCGATTTCAAGTTACTATGATAGATTTTTTTTATGTATCTTGAATAATCTTGATTTGGTTTACAAATACTGACGTCTTTACAAATACTGACGTCTTTACAAATGCTAAAGATAAGACTAAATATGAGATGTCTAACGGTTCATCTGCGACTTGGCTTCGGCCTACGTACGCTTACCAAAGGTCCGGGACCCCAGGGTCCCGAGATTTTCAAAAACGAAGTTACAGTAACTTTTTTTTATACGTTCGAAATTGTGACCCGGAGTGTAGATACCATTACATTAAAATTTTTAAAAAAACTTAACCCCCACTATAAAAAACCTCAAGAAGTAAAAAATAATTTCTATTGATCCTTTTAGTTTAATATAGGTACGATTCTTTAGGCCAAGCATCTTCTCCTCGAAAGACCGCAAATCTCAATCAATAGAAATTAATTTATACTTTTTAAAGATTTTTTTTAAATTTTAAATTTAATTTTTATTTCATGTTTTTTAAACTTAATGTTCGTTTCGCTAGTTAATATTGCTCATTCCCTTTTAATATAGTGTACATTATTCTACTAGTCAAGCCCTTTCATTTGATACTCAAATTGAGGGAGTTGTGAAAATATATGTAGTCCGCCATTTTGTGGCAGCGGCCATCTTAGACTGATTTTCATCAAACATAACTAATAACACTCCCGACTAATTCACCTTTCAAACAAAAAAATCTAAATCAAAATCGGTTCATCCGTTCGGGAGCTACGATGCCACAGACAGACACACACACACAGACACGTCAAACTTCTAACACCCCGTGGTTTTTGCGTCGGGGGTTAACAAGTGTTTTGTGAAATAAAGTTAACTTAAATTTTTCATAGGTACATCAAACTTATTGACCAATGCAATAGCATCAGCGTCCTACTTTTATCTTTTATGGTGTTGGCACAGTAAAAAATCTTTCATACATCTACACTAATATTATAAAGAGGAAAGATTTGTTTGTTTGTTTGAATTGAATAGGCTCCGAAACTACTTGACCGATTTGAAAAATGCTTTTAGCGTTGGATAGCTACATTATCAGGGAGTAACATAGGCTATATATTATCCACGTACTCCCACGGTAACGGGAACTACGCGGGTGAAAACGCGTGACGTCCACTAGTCTCTTATATATGACGTCATTTCAATCGTCACCTCCGTTCTAGCCATGTCATCTTTGTCACACAATCCATACATCGATTTAAAAAACTGGCCAAGTGCGAGGCGGACTTGCGTGCAAAAGGTTCCGAACGAATTTCTTTTTTTTTTAACATGTTATTTTAACACTATAGAATTCTTATAGATTTTCCTGTAATCTATAGGTAAAGGTCTATTATCTCCGATTTTTTTCAAAATTTTGGGCTAAGTAGTTTCAGAGATAAGGGTAGGGGAATGGTCATTTTTCGTCTAATTTCTTGAACAACTTCAAAACCATTTATTTTAAAATTATGAAAAAAATATAATTAAAACCCTCACAGTAAGCCCTTTCATTAAATATATCACGCGATATTATTCATAAAACTTTTTTTTGAAATTTACTAATTTGACCCCCAAAAGTGACCTCCATACTAAAAATTTCATAATTTACATAACACTTCCGTGTTTGGGTCACAGAAGTCCACATGTGTACCAAATTTCAACAGAATCGGTCCAGTGGATCCGGAGAAAACTAGCTGCGACAGACGGACAGACAGACAGACACACACCCGAGTGATCCTATAAGGGTTCCGTTTTTTGTTCGGAACCCTAAAAATTACACAATGTGATAGAGATCCATACCGTCGGTGAACAGACAAGTCATCTCTTTGGCATCTATACAAATACCTGTATAAACCTGAAGAGTTTGTTTGTTTGCCACCATCGAGTACAAAGCCCAAACCGCTGCCAAAAAGCTGGGCATCCTAAATAGGGTGAAGCGATACTTCAAGCCTGGACAGCTTTTAACTCTATATAAAGCACAAGTCCGATCCTGCATGGAGTATTGTAGCCACCTTTGGGATGGCTCAGCTAAGTATCAGCTTGCCGCGCTTGACTCGGTAGAACGCAGAGCTAAGAGGCCCATCGGTGACGAAAAACTGGTGGATACCAAGCTACATAGCTTGGCTCATCGCCGTAAGGTTGCCTGCTTGTCGGTCTTCTACGGATTGTACTTCGGTGAGTGTGCCCAAGAACTCCACGACCTCATTCCACCGGCCCCCTTCTACCATCGGACATCCAGACGCACTGCATCTTACCATCCCTACCTTGTTACTATTTCACCAATTCGCACTAAGCGTTTTCAAACGTCTTTTATAATGCGCACAGCAAAGGAGTGGAACTCTCTGCCCGCGTCTGTGTTTCCAAACGCATACAACCCTAATCTCTTCAAAGTTGGAGTGAATATGCTCGTTCTGGGTAAGCTCGATCCATCGTAGACTTTGTCTCTGTCATCTCTGACCTAGACTAGAGTCAAGAGCAAACCCATCTCAAATAAAAAAAATAAAAAAAAACGGGCTTATCTCAGGAACTACTTACTGGTTCGAATTGAAACATTCTTTGAGTGTTGGATAGCCCATTTATCGAGGAAAGCTATATGCTATATTTAATATCATGCTACAACCAATAAGAGCATTAGTGAAACATGTGACGCAAACGAAGTTGCGCGGGTTAGCTGGTAGTGGTATATATGACCAAAATCCATTATTTTGGACAAGGGAAATTCACTCTATATCCAGAACAGCGACCCCACGAAAATCCTAAGGTCGAAAATTACTTAAGCGACAGACAGAAACACGTACAGATTTATTCATATGTTATATGATGTGTTGGCCGGTCCGTGTAAATAATACTAAGCCGGATGATCCGTTTGGCGATACCTCAAGTGGCGACGTACGGACGGCCAAAGAACTGGATGCGAATACTGATATCTTGGAGTTAATATGAGGGAACACTTCACTAGCAAGGTTCAAGGTGGAATTAATTATGAAAACGCATAGTAATAAAGTTGTTAGAGTCTTTAATAGTGACTATGCAAAGTAGAAAGTATGATTGTATCCGACTCAGACTAAGGGGCCATCTCCACGAGTAAAAGAATCGTGGCGATATTATCGTCGTGCCACGTATTTTATAACAACTCTATGAACGTGTCTCCACACGGCGATATTATCGCGGCGATTCGATGAGTGAAAAAAATCAACTCGCCGCGATTCTCTCGCTCGCTCGTGGAGACGGTCCCTAAGGCGCATTCAAAGTCAAAGTCAAATGATTTATTTCAACTATCCCAATAAAGGCACTTTTGAAAAGGAAGGTGGAAAAGAACGGACAAGAAACTCCATAGTTACTCTTTTCAAAAAAAAGCTTTACAATATTTGCATACATTAATCAATTGATTATATGTAAGGACGACGCTCTGTTGCTGAGACAGCATATGAGATAGTCGTATGCAGACGACAGCACTGTTGCTGAGAGATACGTGTCCGACGCACGAGCTGGTGGGTCGCAGATCTAGTCTCTCCGGGAGGCTATGGTTGAGCGCTTGAACTTGTCCTTACAGGCTGTCTCTGAATGGGGCGATGCCAATCTGGTCAAGTTCAATGCTGCTAAGACCCAAGCGTGTCTATTTTCCGCTAAAAGTAGCCAATTCCACCCAGCTCCATCTTTTCGTGGTGTATCATTGCTTACCATCAGGTGAGATTGTGGTCAAACGTATGCCTATATATAGTAAAAAAAAAATGCTCCCAAAAAAGCACTTATATGTATACTACTAATAGTTACAATAAAGAAATTGTTAAAGAATTCAAAAAACTTTATGAGATAAATATATTCATAGGAGAAAAAAATACATAATAAAATCAGTGTTGTCTATCTACATTGGCTATATGTTTTATAAATAAATAAAAATTATGAAAAAAAATATTTGAGATCATGATATACCCCATACATTGATATATAAAAAACCCACCCCATATCATGTTTTGTACCGTTAAATTTTTTTTTTCAATTTCCCCTTACCTTAGTGAATTACTTTTCGCTTAAAATATATTGGAAAAGCAATAATAATAAACTCAAGTTTTGACTTAGCCCTTTGACACCCAATCTAATGAAAATCGTACCAAAACATAACACGTAGGTAATTACAAAAAATTTGTTCAACGATTTACGCGTGAAAGTGTAAAAAATAAATTCACTTGTGCATATATTTGTTAGGATATGATGCCATTTATGCCAGAAATGAATATTATTAGCACAGTTATGTCGAATAGTTTAACATGAATTCACATCCATACCTTTACCATAAGTAATCCCAAAATCAACATTCTACTTTTTTAGGGCTCTGAATTAAAAACGGAACCCTTATAGGGTCACTCGGGTGTCTGTCTGTCCGTCTGTCACAACCAGTTTTCTCCGGATCTACTTGACTGATTCTGTTGAAATTTGGTACACATAATATGGACTTCTGTGACCTAAATACGGACGCGTTACGTAAATCATTAAATTTTTAGTAGGTCACTTTAGGGGGTCAAACTAGAAAAATTCAAAAAAACAGTTTTTTTAACAATATCGTGTGACATATCAAATGAAAGGGCTTACTGTACGGGTTTTAAAAATATTTTATCATAATCCTAACTAACATCCTAACTAATATTATAAATGCAAAAGTGACTCTGTCTGTTTGTCGGTCTGTCTGTCTGTCTGTTGCGCTTTCACGACAAAACTACTGAACCGATTTAAATGAAATTTGGTATACAGATAGTCTAGAGCCTGAGAAAGGACATAGGCTACATTTATCCCGGGAGTACGTTCCCTAGGGACCACGCGGGCGAAGCCGCTGGCGGAAGCTAGTTTTAAAATAAATGGTTTTGAAGTTATTCAAGAAATCAGAAGAAAACTGACCATTCCCCCCCTTTATCTCTGAAACTACAGAGCCTAAAATTTTGAAAAAAAAAATGGAGATAAAAGATCTTTACCTAAAGATTACAGGAAAACTACAATAAGTATATAGTGTTAAAATAACACGTTAAAAAATGAAATTCGTTCGGAACCCTTGCACACGAGTCCGATTCGTATTTGGCCAGTTATTTTTTTGACAGATTGCGACTGAGGTGCGAATGCAAACGTTGTTTAAAATCGGCATTGGCCCTCAGCTGTTACAAAACCCACATGACCTCATGAACTGTTGAAAGGCCACATCCTTGGTGGCCTGGTCACTCAATTGACTCACGCACGCTCCGACGCTCCTCAATGGTCACGCTCTAATAAAACTGCTGTGGACATAAATACCTACTAATGCCATACGTGGTGTGTAGGTATTATGTTGAGAGGTAATTCGTTTTGACGGTAATCTGTGATTTTTAAAGGATTGATACACAGATAACTGAAAAAAAAAACCCGTCCGGAGAAAATTAAAAATGACCTAAGGAGTGGAATTCCCTGCCAGAGTCTGTTTTTCCAGATAGCTACAACCTGGGAGTCTTTAAGACAAGAGTGAATAGGTTGCTTCTAGGCCAACGTGCTCCATCTTCGACCGCATCATCGCTTACCATCAGGTGAGATTGTGGTCAAACGTATGCCTATATATAGTAGAAAATAAAAAAAAATCTAAAAAGTACGAAAGAAGAAAATATTTCATGCGAGGGTGAGCTTTACCTAGACCATTCTTGTTACTTATGGGTACAAGAATGATCTTAAATTTTGCCTGAAATATTTTCTTGTTTCTTCCTTTTGGCTTTGCCGTGCTCAGGTAAAAAAAATACCTCGCGTTGACAACCATTTACAAGTTGTAATATACTTACTCCTAATACTTGTCTCGAAAAATTCTTAAAAATATATCGCATAAGTGCCCATGTGAACTCATGAAGCATGATGGGGTATGAAGCCGAGGAAGAAGCTAGTCCTTACAAATATTATAATTGCGAAAGTAACTCTGTCTGTCTGTCTGTCGCGCTTTCGCGCCAAAACTACTGATCCGATTTAAATGAAATTTGGTACAGAGATAGTCTAGAGCCTGAGAAAGGACATAGGCTTTTTATCCCGGGAGACAACGCGGGCGAAGCCGCTGGCAGAAGCTAGTATTAAATAATTTCTATATTACTGTAACCGTCTGGCACAACGACTTTTAGCTTATTTTCCCTAAGCTATCTTCTAAACGTACTTAAATATGAGGTGCGCCAGCATTCCTCAAATGGTTTCAAAATTACTTGGTAATAAATAACGAGTAGTACGTCAAACGATCAAAGTCGGTCAAATGACCCCAATGAGGCATTGGTGAAGCACCTATCATTTACAAATTACTATAAATCGTACAGACATGTTTATCGGAAAGGGCAAGTTTTAGCAATTAAGGTCCCTACACACATTTAATGATTGATGAAAAGTCAAAATGTAAGTTTGAACACGACGACATATTTTGGTAGAACTTGTGAGGATGAAATTTTTGAATATCACTATACATAGGCAACTTCTTCTGTTCTTAATCTTACTGGCTAAAACCTACTCGTGTTCCTCCAAATGCCTTTTGCGTTCCAGGGGGGCTACTCTCTAACGAAATCCGTAGTTTCGGGCTTAGTTGCTGGCGGGCATTTTCTACTCCGTATCACCTAACCACTGAGAACTAATGATAACACGATTTGACAGTTACTGTGAAATCGTGTTGTCATTCATTCTCAGTTCGGGTTCGGGACTAATCGTAAGTCTGTAGGTGATACGGAGTAGAATACTCCCGCCCGCAACTAAGATCGAAACTACGGATTTCGTTAGAGAGTAGCCCCCCAGAGTCGTGATAACTTTTTCGAACAATCCGCAATCGAATTCGAGACATTTACCCATTGATATATAAAAAACCCAAGATGCACAGTCTGGAACAAATGCAACACTCGAAACTGTCTTCAAAAATGACATGTATCAAGTGTCATGTGTGAGTTGTGTGTAGTTATACTATTTAAACATTTTTTTTTGCAAATTCAACCTTACACGGATCGCTAAAAGTTGTTTTTACAAAGCAGTGCAGTATGGCGAGCGATGCGAGACTGTTTGAAACTAACGCACAATTTTAAATTGTGTGCTTGTTTTATGCGGACGTTTTTGAGATGCTGAGTGTGTATCTTAGGTTTTTATATATCAATGCATTTGCCTTGTGAATACTTGACATTGAAACTACTGTGCTGCCATCTGCTGCCCCTACATGCTCTCTTTAGAGGAACATGTACAGCGTAGACGATGCCATCTCGCGTTGCAAATTCTAAACATTTACCTCATAAATACTTGACATTGACACTTCTGTGCTACTGCCACCAAAAGTTACTGCACTTCTTCCAGAGGGCCAATTTTATTAATTTTTAACCAACGCGGCAACGTTTGCATTCGCATGTCAATCACTAACTGTCAAAAAAGCCTTAATCATTCAATATATATAAAACTAGCTTCTGCCAACGGCTTCGCCCGCGTGGTACCTAGGGAACATACTCCCGGGATTTAAAGTAGCCTATGTCGTTTCTCAGGCTCTAGAAAATCTGTGTATCAAATTTCATTTAAATCGGTTCAGTAGTTTTGGCGTGAAAGCGTGACAGACAGACCGACAGACAGACAGAGTTACTTTTGCATTTATAATATTAATTTAAATAAGGATTAGTGAGGATTAGTAAGGCTTAGTAAGGATTAGTAAGGATTGTTCCGTTACTGAGTGATTGAGTGACTGACAGACAACGCACAACCAAAACTACTGGTCATAGAAAGCTGAAATTTGGCATGTAGGTTCCTTGGGGCGTGTAGGGAAGCACTAAGAGAGGATTTCCCGAAAATCCTACGGCGCACGCACGTAGTCGCGGGCAAAAGCGTAGTTTCCATACATTTTTAACAGATTGCGACTGACGTGCAAATGCGAAAGTTGCTTAAAAATTAGTAGGATTGGCGCTCTGACAGAACGCCACTTTTTACTTTTTGATTAACGTCGCCAATTAGTCACGGACTGTACGTGAATGACTGAGACGCACAAAACGTGACGTGTCTGACGTGCGGGGCCAGTGTCCTACGAATTCTATTAAATTATATATTTTGACGTGAATAATGTGTGTTTTTGTACCCTTACTTGAAAGATAAGCAATGTGACAGCTGGACGTGAATTGCGTCCTATATGAAAAGCACTCAATCAGCTGTGTATCTAGGTAGACCGCTGCAAATACAATTCCGTAAAATGGGGTTTTATAGACACAAGTGTTGTGCCCATGTCCAAAACATGTCCCACTTGTTGGAGTGCCCCAAGTGCTTAAACACGCACTTAGTTTTTCAATCAACAAAAACTCTTTTTAATGAGCCTTTTCTGACAATGTTGAAAGTCCAACTGAATGCAGCTGAATACCAGTATTTCACATGACTGTCTATCCAACCTCTACAACCCAGTAACGTACTACTAAAATTGAGGTTGCCTTTCACATGACAGAAAGCCAACCCCAATTTAGAGAAAGACTAAAAACAAATCTGATGATGAACAAAACATGTCTTTACAAATTCCTTTAAAAATAATTTCTGTAAACCACGGAACCACTGAGTGACTATTCCATGTTACGAACATAATTACGATAAAATGGTCGAGTAGTGATGTGCTCTTGCTCTATTTGTTACTCGATATTTTAATCAAACTTAATAATTATTATTTGAACCTAGACCACTGACGCCCATGCGAATAGTTTTCTGCTGATATGTGAACTATTTGCATGGTTTCACATTTTTGTGTGTTTTTTTTATATATAGATACATTTAATGTTGAAATAATTATTGATGACAGGAACAAGCTGTTGGATAGTGTCACTAATGTCATTTGTCAGTCACCACGAAAGCGGGAAGCTGGTGAGGATTTTAGACGATGCGTGAACCTTGGACGTGGGCTTAGTATACTGACTGATGTGCAAATGAGTTATTCTAATAACGACTTATAAATTATGAGTATATTGAACGGGTTTTACATACATGATTGAGTTTGGCAAAAATAGCTAATTACTTAAAAGTTTCTTCCCAATAGCCTTAATTCAAGCTAAACGGGAATTGCTCAGAAAACACATAAACCAGGAACCGGTGCTGACCCACAGTCCGTAATAAGATTAAGTGATTTACGGTTACATTCAAAGATCAATATACCATACACTACCGTCTCTTTCGAGCAAAGCTATCTGCGTCAAAATCACCATCAATTTCATTCATCACATGTCAAAGCTTATTTACGAACATCCCGTATAACATCCAAGCCCAATAGGATACCATGATACAGTAGTAATAATTATACCATTGATTTTGACTTACGATGCATAAACTCCATTGAACGCACCGCAACGGGACTGGAGATGGGAAATAATTGTATCGATAAATTAAAGAAATATAAAACGAGCGGAGATTTTATAGGTCACGTTTTAAATATCGATAAATTTTAGTATACACCACTATTATTATGTGGATGTTAAGGATTTTATTGTACGTGTCACTTGTTTATTGAAACTTCGGAGTTTTAATTGAATTTTGGTGATAAAAGGTTGATTGGCGTTAATATTGCAAGGGCTTTTATTCAACTGCAGAACCAATTAAGTGTACAAAAGTGTCAACTTTTTTGTAATTTGATGTTTTAATTACGGTAAAAGTGGGTTAACTAACTGTTGAGTTAATTTAAAATAAATAAATACCTAAGTTGCTTAAACTATAAGAAATTAAAAAGCCGAATGACTTCGTGGGCAATTAAAAATATAACTGAAATTGTTGCAGTTGGTTTTTTATTTGCAACGTTTTGCAGTTAACTGAACATGATTGTCTCATAAACTTTCATTTTCTTAACGAGTTTCTAAAATTAGTTAACACTAACAGCCCTGTTAGTGTTAACTAATTTTAGAAACTCGTTTGTTTGAAATAAAATTTTATTGTTTCATTAAATAAAAATGTCGATGTTGTTTGTTCTTTTATATGTTTAAAGTTAGGTTTGATATAAAAAGTACCCGTGAAGTAATGACAGGGTAATATAATTTAAGCACGCGAAAGACTTTCCAGGGTTTACCAAGTCTCTTCTTAATTTCAAATTGTAATTTATCTTCTCGGGGTTAGTATTATTATGTATAAAAGACATGCGGAACAGAGAGTAAAATCCCGCAAACCTCCATTAAAAAGGAAGGATCCTCCGACCAGACCGGTGTTGTGTCTGGTGGGCACTGCCCGATAGCTGATATTCGGACTGTTGTATATGTTCAAATCTCACGGAAAACTCTGTTTGATGCAGGCGCTGCGGTACTTTATGTTGCCGTACAAAATTCGCTTTGTTAGTTTTTCTTGTTGAAATATATTATTATTATATATAATATTATAAAGAAGAAAGATTTGTTTGTTTGCTTGTTTAATTGAATAGGCTTCGAAACTACTGGACCGATTTGAAAAATTCTTTTAGCATTGGATAGCTACATTATCAGGGAGTAACATAGGCTATATATTATCCCCGTACTCCCACGGGAACGGGAAATACGCGGATGAAACCGCGTGACGTCCACTAGTGTTGAAATAAACCTTTCAAATAATACAAACATCGATGACCAACTAATTTTCCACCGACATTGCCCATCACTAAACGGGTGTCAGCTAGACTGACCACAGCCAGCGTTTCCTCCTAGACTGTTCAAGCTCCGATTATAAATTGCGGGCCCTTTATTGTCCTTAAATAGTGCTGTGCCTTGTGGTCTCCTTTGGTGACACTTTGTGGTCTCTGCAGTCAGTTTGTCGAGTTAAGCGATACTAAATTGTCGTGATTTAGTTTGTGCTGTGATTGTTTAATGAGGTCTTTTAATGATTAACCAGCTCGGAATAAAATATGTTTGTGCTTGTTGATGGTTTTGTAGTCTGCAATCATTGACATAAACGATATTAAACTTGGATGCTATCCAGACATTCACTGACAAGGTGGGAACCTTAGTCAGTGTTCCGTCAGGGACGGATAAAATGGTTTGAATGCGTCTTATATGATTTTTAGGGTTCCGAACAAAAAACGAAACCCTTATAGGATCACTCGGGTGTCCGTCTGTCTGTCCGTCTGTCGCAGCCATTTTTCTCCGGATCCACTGGACCGATTCTGTTGAAATTTGGTACACATATGGACTTCTGTGACCCAAACACGAACGCGTTACGTAAATTATTATTTTTTTAGTGTAGGCTTCACTTTTGGGGGTCAAACTAGAAATTAAAAAAAAAAGATTTTTTAGTAATATCGTGTGACATATCAAATAAAAGGGCTTACTGTGAGGGTTTTAATTATATTTTTTTCATAATTTCAAAATAAATGGTTTTGAAGTTATTCAAGAAATTAGACGAAAAATGACCATTCTCCCCTTATCTCCGAAACGAATGCGCCTAAAATTTTGAAAAAAATGTAGATAATAGACCTGTACCTATAAATTACAGGAAAACCTATAAGAAGTCTATAATGTTAAAATAACATGTAATAAAAAAATGAAATTCGTTCGGAACCCTTTGCATGCGAGTCCGACTCGCACTTGGCCCGTTTTTTTTTTTCATGTAGTTTTTATTCACCCGGGTCGTCTTTGCCTCGGACCGTGGTTAGTTTTCTGAATAGTAAGCTAAATACTAACAATTCAAAGAAGCCTGTGAATGGTCTAAATATAATAACACTTCTAATTTGAACTTGACACTGTAAAAGTCTATCTCATCCTCGTAAAATTTTCAACCACGCAACATGCCGCTTCAAAATCGGTGCCCTTAACCTTAGTTTCACCAAAACAATTAATTTATCAAACATTATTCACTTTTCAAAATTCGGTTGAGAACTTTCAGATTTAATGTCTCCAGAGTTTTAACTATACACAACAGCTGTTGTGCACCGCAGTGAACTCTGTGGTCCCTCTAGTTGACTTTATGTGGTCACATGAGTCCGTTTTTAGTCTTAACTAACATTAAATTGTAGTATGAATAACGTTACTTTTTGTTATTATCTGTTTTAAACAGAATTTTAACGCGATTATTATTGCCCTCGTAATTTTTGGCAAAAGTTGGTCCCTCGAGCCGGATTCTATGAAACTATCAAAACGAAACGAATTTCTCTCTTGTGATGTTAAATCCCTTGGCTCAGTCATATACAATACCTAAAGTCGCACGCATCTGGTAAAAACTTGATATTCGTGTGTATATCGGGTGGTACTACAAAAGAATAAGGGTTTGGATCAGACCTGAAGATGGAGACGACAGAGAGTCAAGGGAACTCCACATCGGTATGTAGGAACTACCAAGTGTTTGGGCATATTTCATTCGTATTGACGAGACCTTTACTCCGAAAGCACTTAGTAAGTTTTATTTTCATAACATAACATCACACCGCTAAGCTGTGAATGAGTACGCAGGTACCACTAAAAATTAGAAAATTAAAAACTTTTTTACAAAAAATATAACCGACTTCCAAAACAAAACACTACAAAGTATAAAATAACTTTGATTTCGGAAGTCGGTGTCAAAAACGAAATAACCAAAAACACCGACTTCCGAAATTAAAGCTTTTGTCCAAATCTTTGGTCCTTAAAAACACAATTCTATGTCCCAAATGCAATGTAGGTTAGTCTGGGCAAAGTGACCAAGTACGAGGTCATTCAGTAACTTAATCTTAAGCACTAGTCTAGAAACTTAGGTAATAGTACTTCGAGGTAATGCACATTAAGTGGTGTTCTGTTCGATAAGAGTTTTATTGCTTTTCGAGATAGCTTGCAACGTTGAAAGGGTCAGTTAAAGAATTTATAATGTTTTCTCGTCTCAATGGGGTTAAAGAGAATATTTTGTGTTGTGGTGAAAAGGCTATGTGTATAGAAGCTAAGTATTTAATCTATACTAATATTTAAAGCTGAAGAGTTTATTTGTTTATTTGCTTGAACGCGCTAATCTCAGGAACTAATGGTCTGATTTGAAAAAATCTTTCAGTTTTAGATAGCCCATTTTAACATCACGCTAAGACTAATAGGAGCGGAGCAGACGAAGTTGCGCGGGTCAACTAGTAATAAAATAAAAACACCATTTCAACTTCAATATTAAACATTTAAAAATTTTAGGCTCAGTAGGAGCTCTATATTTGTATATAAGACCTATTTGTCAAATAAAATTCATTTACAAATGTTAAGCGGTTGATGATCCATCTGGTAGCCGATGGATGCAAGACGCATAGGACCAGGGTCCCAAGTCTGCTATTACAATAGTGTATATAAAAAATATAAAAGCGTCAGTATGACTTTCCAGTGGTCAACCACTGACACTCCATTGAAAGAAATGGCATAGAATCCTGTCAAAATCAACCATTATGAAATCAATGATAGACCATTCTGACACTATTGTAATAGCAGACTTGGGGCCCAGTTGTTGTGGCGATGCTTGGGTGAGGCCTATGTCCAGCAGTGGACGTCTTCCGGCTGATATGATGATGATGATAAAAATGACATTTATCGTTAGATTTTGTAGATAACGTTTTGTTGAAGTACGCCTTTAAACCCCTTCTACACGGATGTAATCTAGCGTTCCATCCAATCCTATCCAAGGTGACCTTGCCAGATTACATTCGTGTAGACGGCAGATGTAATCCAAATTCATACAAAATTCGCGGATGGATATCAAGCTCCCACCAAGGTCACGTTGGATAGAATGCTAGATTACATCCGTGTAGAAGGGGTTTTACTTAGGCATATCTATCTTACATAAAAAAATCACTTCATTATCATCCCAATGCTTCCATATGCATATTATCTGTAAAGAAAAAACTCCAAATAACAGTAAGTCTCACACACCATATCCAACCCATATCCTAATTCTCCTATTATAGCATATGATAAATATTTACCTTACAAACCTGCGCACGCGCCGACCGCGTAAACCGAGATTAACTACGCGTATATCAATCTTAACCCTTTGTAGTACAGTTATAAATTACCCAGTTAACCGTCGTTAACTGTTGTTAAAGTTTAATTTTAAACCGGTTAGTGTAAACTAGGTATTTTTGATACTATTGAAGTTTAATTCGTTGTTATAGGAGTTTGTTGGCACTAATTATATTTTGATTTAATAGTTGTGCAATGTTTTTTGTGGATTCGTTCTACTCGGTACCGTTATACTTATGTAGTTAACTTTTTAGTGTTTTCTTTTTGGGGTTCGAACCTCTGTATGGATGGACAAACGGAACGTTTATAGGTTGACTCGGTGGTCTTTCTGTCCATCTGTCACGGCCGATTTTCTTCAGTCTAGTGGACCGATTTGGTCTCAATGTGGTACACATATCAGCTTCTGTGACCCAAACACGGACGCGTAACGAAAATTAATAAATTTTGAGTATGGGGGTCACTTCTGGGGGTCAAACTAGAAAATTTCAAAAAAAGGTTTTTCAAACTGTATCTTGTGACATATCAAATGAAAGGATATCTATATTGTGAGGGTTTTAATTTTTTTTTTATAATTTTAAAATAAACAGTTTAGAAGTTATTCAACCGCAGTTCAGGCTTGAATTGTATAAGAGGAACTCGTACATTAATGCTGTAAAGGTATATAACAAATTACCAGACGCTTTTAAAGATCTACCTTTGACCATGTTTAAAAATAAGTTAACGCAATGGTTAAAAGAAAAAAGCTTTTATAATATTAATGAATATATGTCATATCGCGGAGAAGGAAACGTGAATTAATAATATTGGTACATACTTTCTAGTAATTGATAAATGTTAAAATTTTACTTTGACATTATTATAATAATTATGACATAACAATTACAATTATTTATATTTTCTTAATCTGACATTTTATCTTGTGAACCGACATCTAAGTTATAATTTTGACATTAATAGATATATTATTTTTTTGTAATTCCATATGCATGAGAACTGTTGCTGTCTGTGTTCTTTTTTGTATTACTAATTAAAAACTAACATAAAATAAAATATTTGCACACCATATGTAATGGTAGAATGTAAGGGCCCAATATAGTTTTAAGATCTTATATCAACCTACACTGTACTACATTCTGGCAAATAAACAGATTTGATTTGATTTGATCAAGAAGTTAGACTAAAAATGACCACTGGCCCTTATCTCCGAAACTACTGAGCCTAAAATAAATAAAAAATGCAAATAATAATTCTTAACCTAACAATTACAGGAAAACCTATAAAAAATCTCTAGTTTTAAGATGACACGTAGCAAAAGTGAAATTGGTTTGGAACCCTTTGGACGCAAGTCCAACTCGCACTTGGCTAGTTTCTTTTTTTAATTATTTATAGACTCGCGTTTGACCACTATCTCACCTGATGGTAAGCGATGATGTGGTCGAAGATGGAGTACGCTTGCCTGGGTAACCTATTCACTCTTGGCTTAAAGACTACCAGGTATACAGAAAATACCGATTTAACACTTTAGCTGTACGCACAAGCACCCATCACCCATCCAGGAACCGACCTTGGCAAGCGCTGCTTGACCTCAAAGTTCGAACCGGGCGTCTGTTATTATTTAGCCATGAACTTACTAACAGTATTTTTTTATAACCACCTCAAAAGTTCAGCGTCCTCTTATCGTTAAGTTTTCATTAAAATTACAAGCGATTAGCTTGCATTACTTGTCATAAATAAAGCGGATTAAATAATAAGATTACGGTAAAGTTTCACCGACATCAAAAGATTGTGCCGTTTTCACGGAAATCCTTGTTAGACTAATTTATTTTCCTTTGTACAGTCACGTGCGAAAAGGTTTCACACTTCAGTATGATGAAACAAACGTAATATTTTCTTAGAATTTTGATTCAAGGTATTAATTAGCTTTTAGTTACCTACACGGCAAAATTTTCGTACGGGGATTTAAAAAAGAGACTTTCTCCGATTTCTGGAGCTAAATTTCACACCATTACAAATATATTTGACTGGATGTTTTGTATTACATTTCTCAAAACCTAGAGAGCAGACAAGGCGCAATTAAAAATATTGCTAAATAATTAAAAAGGCGTTGTTATCAGCGGTTTATAATCCATGATATACACAGACAGCACTAATGACGTGTGACATCACTCACAAGTTCCGCCATATTGAATTGAAGCCATCCAGTAAAAACGACATTTTGTGTGACAAGGATAGAAGAATAACTTCAAAAGCGTGTAACTTCTCTGTTTTTCCACCAATTTTATTTATTTTTAGGGTTTCGAACCTCTGTAATAAAAAACGGAACCCTTGTAGCAGCATCAATGCCGCCACAAGAAAAACCAACGGAGCAAATTTACATCGAAGAAAAAAGAGTCGCGACGCCATCTATCCAACTAGTAGCGAACTACTACGTGGAAATCCTGCATCGCGCAAGCAGAGTTTACCGAGCGTACATCAGCCCGAATATCAACTATTGGGCAGTAGCCCGCCAGACACAACAACTGTCTGGTCGGAGGATCCTCCCTTTTCAATTGAGGTGTGCGGGACTTTACTCTCTGTTCCGCACTACCTTCCAAACCCTTATAGGATCACTCGGTTGTCTGTCTGTTTGTCCCGTCTGTCACAGCCGGATTTCTCCGAATGTACTTGGCCGATTCAGTTAACATTTGGTACATACATAAATTTTTATGACCCAAATACGGAGGCGTAAATAAAATATATAATTTTTGAAAATGGGGTTAGTTTTAGGGGAAAATTAATAATTAAAAAAAAAAGGTTTTCAACTTTACTGTGTGTTATAGCAAATCAAAGGGCTCATCGTTAGGGTCACAAACGTATTTTTTTAATTTTAAAATAATCCATTCCGGAATTATTTAAGACTAGCTTTTGCCCGCGACTTCGTACGCGCATATCCCGTTTTTTCGTGTTCCCGTAGGAATTTCCCATTCCCGTATAGCCTATAGCCTTCCTCGATAAATGGGCTATCTAACACTGAAAGAATTTTTCAAATCGGACCAGTAGTTCCTAAGATTAGCGCGTTCAAGCAAACAAACAAACAAACTCTTCAGCTTTATATATTAGTATAGAAAATAGATGAAAATTGACCAGTCATCCTCCCCTGGTACTCTTATCTCCGAAACTAATGAGCCTAAAATTTTGACAAAAATATAAAATAATAGTTTTTTACCTAAACATTATAGAAAAACCTACAAAAAGTCTATGATTCTAAAGTAACATGTTAAACAAATATTATTCGTTCGGAACCCTATGCACGCGAGTCCGACTCGCACTTGGCCGTCTTTTTCACCAATCACACTGTTTGAATAACATCTACCAAACAAGTATTCAAGTGAAATACCAGCGAATCAAGTGTTGAGATTAGCTGTTGACAAATTATTCATCCAAATACAGCATCTAAAACGCGTTTGACTTACTATCACATTATATTTTACCATAAACTTCCCGAAATTTGGCTTATATCCTTTCAAGGACTAAAAACAATAAATTATGATCAAAAAATGGTGAATAGGTGACAATTCATTACAACACTAGACTCCTCTGTGCCTCAGAAAGCACGTTAAGCCGTTGGTTCCGTCAGTCATTTGTAGATCTTAACGGAGAGTAAAAAGCCAGAAAATCTGGGGTACCGTATTACCCAGTTACTGGGTTGCCCAGGTCAGGGCAGTCGCTCCATTTAAAACACTGGTATTTACTTAACACTGGTATTTAGTGTACTGTATCCGGTTAGACTGTAAGCCGACCCCGATATTTGAGAAAGAGCTAGCTAGCCTAATAATATTATTCACGATATTAATATCACACGGTTTTGTATGTGTTATTCAATATTACCTATCTAAATAAGCTCCTCATCTTTAACACAAAATAAAAAGAACCATCCAATTGTTTATAAGGTCCGTAAAATGCTTGTTTTTCTCTTAAAAACAATTTATGGCCCCACCCTAGGGGGTAATGTGGACGCTTTGTTTTCTATTAAGTGGGCACACTCCTTTATTTATTGGGGGAACGCGATTCGAATACTTTGAATTTACATTTTAAAATGGCCGTTTGGGAATGAAAGATGGAAGGCATTTTTGTTTAAAAAGGTATGTTTAGTAATTTTATTATTTTTGGGCAGATTTTTGTGCTAACACAAAGTTGTGAATCAACTGCGACTTATTTTCTTTCATTTGTGAAGGAGCAATTGCATTGTTTTTTTCTTTCAGGCGGCGTGTTCGGTTTTCTTGAAGGATGGTCACGGATCAGCCAGCATCAGGGATTATCAGTAAGAGTAATAAACTTTTGGCGACCCCAATATAGTTGAGAAAGGGCTGGGCAGATTATAAAACCAGTGTTTGCCCGCGGCTGTGCTCGCTTTAAAGTAGCATAAAGGAAAACATATAAACACAGTGTATATCCTTCTTATTCAGTTTGTGAAATATCTCTTATACCGGTCCAATATTGGAGGAGAAAACAGTCGAGAGCCAAACCTCGAATTATGACTTTTTACATACCTACAAAGTCTCGCCGCCAGCATTTCCTCTTAAGCGTGGAAGCGTAACAAACAAACTCACTTTTGTAACATTAAATTAGTTTCAATATTACATTATAATATTAGTTAGGATTGGATAGGTGGCGCCCGTCCGCCATTCTTGTCCGCACAAGTGCGGAAATAGAAAGAGAAACGCACTTCTCGTGGAAAATACTTTACATTTGTACCTAAAAGAAGTGCGACTGGAGCCAGTTTTAAAGAATTGCGCTGAAAATAGATATTGAGGCCTGTCTTCCCTTGAGGAATGGCGATGATCTAAAGGACAATTAAAAATGTAGGGAAATCGAGGCTTTTTTGACAGATTGCGACTGAAATAGGTACGAATGCAAACGTAATTTATTAGTAGAATTGGAACTAAAGTTAAAAGTAGAATAGGCCGAAGATTAAGTAAGAAATCTTCACAAACAAACACTACAAAATCACGTTTTATTGTAAACCCATTTCCGAACCCATTTCTCACATAAAAAATCTGTGTCAACGATTCCTAGGTTTCAACGGTTCTAGAATTTATTGCCTAGATTTATAGTCCATAACGTTTAAGACCTAAAGGAAGGGATGACAGTCAAATAGGGTCTTTAAATTGTAATTGGTACTTAGATTTAAGCTGGTTTAACATTTTCATATAAATATTTATTGCTGTCTATTTTTATTAGTATTTCATTTTATTAGGTTATTTTTGGAAGCTGACGTACCATAAAAATCGGATAGTAGTGAATCGGGCTTGCAAATGAAGGGATAATAAATAAATTGAAAAAAAAACACGTTTCTTGTAATGGCTCCCTTAATTTTACCTCCATGTTATTCTTATTAATTGTTATAATGGTAATAGAAATATAAACGCTGTGACAACAGTCAACAGTCTACCTATTACGGTTCACGAGATACAGCCCGCTGACAGACCGATGAACTGACGAACGGACAGCGGAGAAGGTTTAGAACTTCAGCATATAAATTGTAACTTACCAACCAACTAAACCAGCAAACATACTTGAAACACAGTAAAATAACATAAATTCTATCATGGAAATAATAGCTTAAATATTCAAATGTACTCCACATATTTTAATGAACCGTCTGTGAATAAAATTTTATGTTTTACGCTATCGGAACTGTTATTTCTATTACTGAAACGGTTTTATATAAAGGAATGTTTTATTTACATACATGTTAGTTAATTTTTTGAGTATATATGTGTGAATATCATCATCTACCAAGCCTTTTCTTAACTTTATTGGGGTTGGCTTCCTGATTCAGTTGAATACCAGTGTTTTACGTGGAGCAGCTGCCTACTAGACCTCCACAACCCATTAACTGGGTAACAGTCATATTTACTGGCTTCAGAAAATCCGTAACGATTGCCAAAGATAGAATAGAATACTCTTTATTATGTACACCATATAAGTTACAGAAAAAAAAAAATAGATGAAGAAAACATTACATAGGGTGACACAATGGGCGGCCTTATCGCTAAAAGCGAACTTTTAAAGATAACCTTTGGATGGATTTTAAAGAGAGGAGTGACAGTACTGCAGGTAGTCTTAGGTGTACTATTTATATACACAATAATTACATAGATAAATACATATAAACAATATAGCAAAGAACCCAAGTAAAGACGATTAAGGAGAGAGATAATGAAGAGAAAGATCTACAAATTACAGCCAGGACCAACAGCTTAACGTGCTTTACGAGACACGGAGGAAACTCAGTATGTTAAGATGGTCATCCATCCACAGACCAACCTTGGCAAGCGTTGTTAACCTTAAAGAACGACCCGTGCGGCTGTTATTTATTTTTTATTCTTGATAGGCACGCCTTTGACCACTGTCTCACCTGATGGTATTTATTTAGCTACGAGCTCCTCAGTATCCTCCTCCTTGCGTCGTATTCCTCAGTGCTGAGGGTCGTGATCTCCCTTCTGTATCACTTTCACACGTATGATGTTTCTCCACCTGTTTCTCTCCCTGGCGGTGTGGAGGGCGTTGTGAACGGTAGTGTCAAGGGCGGTGCGAATCTGGTCAGACCAACGCATTGGACTGCGTCCGCGAGGTCTTTTTTCATCTACTTTGCCGGTTACGATGAGCTTCTCGAGGTTGTCACCTTCTTTCCTCGCAATATGACCGAAGTATTCTAGGACTCTGCGCAGACACTCAGCTGACAGCCGCGAGGATATTTTCAGTTTTCGCAATATGGACACGTTAACCGAAACAGGATAGCCCTCCAAGGAATACGGAACATCTTTCTCCAGCACCACATCTCAAACGCGTCAATGCGTTTGCGGTCTGCAGCTCTCAGTGTCAGTGCTCCTCAGTATATATGTATGAATATAAGGGTTCTAATTAGTACCAGTCGTTTGGGTGGTCAATAGGCCAGGGAGACCAAGGGTCGTAGGAAAACTATCAGTATTTAACATGGAGTGGCTGCTTACTTGATCTCCACAATCCTGAAACTGGGTAACGCGAGACTGGTGTGATGTCGTGTGTGGTGGTGGTGGTGATTCTGGCTTATTTTAATCTGTATCTACATTTTGAATTGTTTATATATTTTCTTGTTCTTTGCATTGTCCTCACATATAGAAGCAATCAAAGATAATGTTAACAAGATTTTTGTAATACATCACATAGTTTAAAAGAGTGTCCGTGGAGTTTCTTGCACGTTCTTCTCCATAGAGATCTACGCTTTGGAACGTGCAAATAGCTTCATGTTTTTGACTGACCGACTTTGACAATTCAAAAGTGCCTGTAAATGGTTTATTTGAAATATACGATTTGATTTGATTTGATTTGATTCCTAACGACTGCCAAAGATCTTTAAGTGACAGTCGGCAACGGCTTAACGTGCTATCCGAAGTACGGAAGAGTATTAATAGGGCCACCTATTCATGGACCCACCTCGGCACGCGCCGCTTATTGTTTAGCCACCAAATCTTCATACCAGTGCCGGCTATTAATAATAACAAACCATAAATTTCAGGTTACGAAGACCCATAGATAAATACCTTAACCTAATACATATAACAATTGTGCTAAAATTTAAAACTATGTTAGTATCACTTAGTTGCACTAAGTTTTTGTGCGTTCCGGTGGCACTTTGTCTGATGCAGGTAACATGTTGGTCTACGCACCACAAACGCTTTAAAGTTGACGTTGCGATGCGACTCCAGCAGCAGCACTCTCGCTCTTATTTCGCCATGTCATTATCGTCATCCATTTTACATCCTTACCACGAGGTTCACCACCACTAGATCCGCCACAGATGGATCTCCACACTCTATACAACGTTGGTATGACAGAGGGGCATTAAATTACACTACGTATACTATACGTGTTTAGTATTAATCCGATACGGTATAAAAATAAAAAGCTACAAAATTGAGTTTTTTTTTCTTTCAAACAAACTAAATAGCTTACAAATCAGAGTAAAACGCAACCACCCTGTGCAAATAAATTCAACTGACCTAGGGAAAAGCGGCAACGTCGCGCGCGCGCCTGAGCGCGGTGTGGGTATAATTGTGGTCGGGCGGGCGGCCGGCGGTGGCGCAGGCGCGAGCTTAGGCCTCCGCTCGCGCCCGCTTTTATGATAGGTAAGGTTTTGAAGTAGGTACGCACACAACAACAATCACAACAAAAACACTAAATTTTTAAATTCTCGATGTGTGGAGGACACATCGACAATTTAAAAATTCACAATTCACAAAAAAAAATCACAAACATACCTAATTCACAATTAAAATCATGTCCGTGTAGTCTGCCGCCGTGTTAGTTACACGAGGCATTGTTGAACACTTTAATTACACGCACACACAACCAAAGTTTAATTACGTGTCCTATCACAATAAAAAACAGTCGATCACAAAAAAAAAAACACTAACACTAATAATAATAATCCCAAGTTACGTGTCCTGTCACAATAAAAAAAGAAATACTTTCTTAAACTTATTTAGTATCTTATCACAATAACAAAACAAAATCAATTGTTTGCGCGCGGGCGCAGCAGCTTCCGTGTTACGTAACATACGTTCCGGAAGGAAGACATCGGCACACTGAGGCTTACCGATCGCAAATATCTAGAATGCAATAACAACACACTGACCTATTTCTATTTCTTTTACGCGCGGTATGTTTTGCTATGATTGTCACTCTCGTAATGAAAGTGCAAGTGTGTGTTTATTGCTTCCTTTTTTGCATTGCCATCTTTTTAGTGAAAATTTGGTTGTACTTATGAATTGCGTCGGAGCGGCAACAACGCATCGTAGGTTATACTCGATTTATCGTTTTAAGGTGCATGACCGATGCGTAGGCATAATCAGCTGTTAGGAAAAAGATACATCGTGTTCAATTGAGGCAAAAACTTAAAAAATTATTTGCGACTAAACTACTGCTCCTATTTAATTGATTTTTGGTGCAGAGCTTGGAAATGGTACCTAGTATAGGCAGTTTAAAGGAAAGCCCCTCTGTCGTATCAACTCGGTATAACATATCCTACCTATAATTTTGATGCCATGAAACGCTCCATATATCCTTTTAAGACATTAATTTCGCAAAAACTTCAGCGTCGTAAATTAGGTAAGGGTAAAACACAATAAATATGGTAACGAACTAAAACTTTACAAAATAAACAAGGCCTACGCTGGTACCCATAGACTTTTATAGCCTATCCCCTTTTGGGATAAAAATCGGTTTTCAATAGTCTAGATTCTAGTTTTGGGCAGCGATACCTGAAACGGTTTCAGGAGAGAGATTGTATAATAAGTTAGAGAAACAATGTTGTCATTGTGCAGTTAGGAGACAGAAGTACCACTTAACACTGCATTCTTTAAAGGAATAGGTAGAGGTGTACATCCAGCTTTCTCTAGTTGCAGCTGGTGATTCCGGGTTCGATCACTAATCCGGGTAAACCCGGATTTTTGAACAATTAGGAGAACGTTATTCTCAGCAGGTACCAGTCGAGAGTGAGGTTTTGGCAATAAGCTTGTCCCATGAAATTCTAAATAAAAACACTAGTTTAATAAAGAATATTGCTGTGTTTTTTTTCCATTACGGCGTGGGTGAATTTGAAAATATGAGAAATATCTCAAAAATTCTCGGACACGACTTTTAATGAAATCTAAAACTGCATCATTGAAAAAATCATCCTTTATATATTACAAGCTTCTGCCAGCGGCTTCTCCCGCGTGGTCCCTAGGGAACATATTCCCGGGATAAAAAGTAGCCTATATCCTTTCTTAGGCTCTAGACTATCTGTGTACCAAATTTCATTTAAATCGGTTCAGTAGTTTTGGCGTGAAAGCGAGACAAACAGACAGACTGAGTTACTTTCGCATTTATAATATTATACAAGTAAGGATTCTTACTAGGATATATTCTTTTAGCAGGTTACTTACTTTTAGAGGTCAGACAAGGCTTTGTTTAGCTGCATCGAGACTGATAGCTGACCAGACGATGGCTTAAGAGTACAGAATACTCTGTCTAGCCTTTTGGAAATATATGCGATATTATTTACACCAGTGTGTAACTCACTAACTTGACTGACTTAAGGTCCTATGACCCCTAGCTGGGGCGATCACAGTAGTCCTCCATCGCGAGCGATCTTGAGCTTCACTCCACGGTATTCCGATGCTCGTCGCTTCTGCCAACACAGTGCGTCGCCAGGTTTGTCGGGGGCGGCCACGTTTCCTTTTCCTTTGAGGATTCCAGTTCATGTTCTGTTTGGGAATGTGATCGGGATCCCTCCAGAGCATGACCAATCCACCTACAATTACGACGCTTGATCTGGCGGTTGATCGGGCTCTTGTGGCATTTCTCCAGTAAATCCCGAGGATGCGACGAAGGCGTCAGTTGACGAAGACCTGGATTTGGCATGAGATGTCCTTAGTTATCTTCCATGGACGGATTTGACATTGGACCCGAAGATTTTTAGTTTTTTTAATTACTGACTCAGAATACTGTTATATACTTGCACATTGGCAAGGCATTTCTGAAATGAAGTTTTTATGGAAATAGCGCAGTAGGTATATAGCTCACGTAATATATCTTTGGCTCAAAAGAAATTGCTCAAGTGTACTGTGAGTTATTATCTTCATTCATTGCTAAATATTTATTTGTATGTTCATGTTTTATTTAAGGGATCAAGCCTTGAAGTCTTGTACAAAATATAGCAACCCTAATCTTTTGTCGATGTTGTAAGGAAACTCAAATATGAGTGCTTTCAGATGAATTGCTCATGTTTTTTTGAAACATCTCACGTTTTATAATTCACTAGCTTTTGCTCGCGACTTCGCACGTGCCTATCCCGTTTTTTCACGTTCCCGTAGGAATTTCGGGAAATCCTTTCTAAGTGCTCCATTACAAGGAACCGTTATGTCAAATTTCAGTTTTCTACGAGTAGTAGTTTTAGCTGTACATTCACTCAATCACCCAGTAGCGGAAGGTTTTTATATATTAGGATTGAAGCTGGTATAATTAAAATTAACATTATCCACAGCCCTATTTCATCATCAGTCGCACTTGTATATCATTTTTGATATCCAAACAGTGCTGATTTTCAATCTTATTTGAATAAGTGATTAAATCATGAATTTGATTTTATTCAGTTGCTGCTAAGAAATTCCGTATTTTAATTCCTAATGACACTTTCTGCCCTACTTGGGAATCGAACCCATCACCTGAGGCTCGCCGGAAGACGAAGATGTTACGAACATCTGCCTGCCTGTCTAGCTTTATTCAAACTATTGATGAACTATTGATGGAGTTGAGTACCAGTATTTACGTGACCAAGGAATATCATAAGTAATTAAATGTAGGTACCTATAGTGATATCATAAGTAATTAAATGTATCTATGGTGTCCACTCCACTCTGTGGTTGCCAAGCAGACACGGCAACGTTACTGTACTCCGATGGATGCCAATGTTAGGGACATATGACAACATTAGGACAATAAGGGACATATTGCAGCTTTGACGTCGACGTCGCAGACTTTGTCCCTGTCATCTCTGACCTAGACTTGAGTCAAGACAAACCCATCACAAATAATAATAAAAAAATAAGATGTAGTAACGCATCGGATAATCCCCTTGATATAACAGGTATCTGGAGACGATATATAATTTGCAATAGATAGACTTGGAAAATTCAAGTTGCAATATGCATAGCAGACGTTGCGGGGCCAGTGCCTGCCAGGGTTGCGGAAGATGTATATAATTTTTATGTCAAAACAGTGCTGATTTTCAATCTACTTTGAATTAATGATTGAATCATTGATTATTATTATTTCATGCAACTGCTGCTCAGGAATGCCTTGTAGAAATTTCCACGGTACGAGACGATATATAATTGGCAATAGATAAACTTGGAAAATTCAAGTCGCAATATGTATTGCAGACGTTACGGGGCCAGCGCCTGTCAGGTTTGCGCAATTTGTTCGAAAGAATCATCACGGGCTAGGAACGCAAAGGGCATTAGGAGGAACACGGATGGGTTTGAATCAGTAGGAGTCTGACACTACCTTCCGCTTCGCCCAGAGTGGAGGGGTCATTTGATGATTTCCCATCCTTAAAAAAAACATCTTAGCGACAATCAATGTCAAAAACTTTATCGTCTCTTAATGGATATGTATAAGATTTGGCACACAGACAGACCATGTTTTGGCTTAAAAGGATACCCGGTTACCTGAAGTGATTTCCCTTAAGATACGCGAGAAACCGCAGCTGATAAGTAAGTAAATTTTATTATCATCATTCCAGCTAAAAGGCGTCCACTGCTGGACATAGGCCTCCCCCAAGTGTCGCTACATCGACCGGTCCTGTGTATCTCGCATCTAGCAGAATTCCGCCGCCTTCACCAGGTCATCGGTCCACCTAATGGGAGGCCTCCATCATCATCATATCAGCCGAAAGACGTCCACTGCTGGACATAGGCCTCCCCCAAAAGGGGGGGGGGGGTTGCCATAATCTCCACGCTTGGCAGGCGGGTTGGCGATCGCAGTGTATGGTGTTGCGTTTTACAGAGAACGCTGCTGCCCATTCTCTGGCGAGTCCCTTAGTCGCCTCTTACGACACCCACGGGAAGTGATGGGATGGTTTTATTCTTTTACCTTATTATGGTATTACGCTTCCAACATCAACTCCATTTAAATGTCATTAATATAGATCCCAATTTAATTTAATTCCAGATTGGTTTTCAATTCAACAAATCGGTTTTCAATGTTTAATTTCTATACAAAACCGATTCGTTCATTCGTAACGTGGACATACAGTGTAATGAATTAAATGACACAACCATACGAGGTACACAATACAGGAATACCTGTACCTGTTGTGTACTTTATGTTCTTGCTTTTAGCCCTGAATTGATTTTATTGAGTACGTACTAGTTGTTGGAGCTCCTAAAATGGCGGAAGCTGAGATGGGTAGGTTGCAGGAAAATGAGATGAAAAGGGATGATGACATTATGAAAATCCTAGGACGATACATGTTGCAAGTCTGATTTTGAAACTAAGCCTCCGCTGTCCGTCCGTCCGTCGCTCTATCAGCGGGCTGTTATCTCAAGAACCGTAATAGGTCGACAGTTGAGATTTTCACAGAATGTGTATTTCTATTTCCGCTGTAAGAACAAATAATAAAAATTATATGAAATTAAAAATTAAAGTGGGTTTGCACATGAAACTTTTTTTTTCGCTTTATGGTATGGTATTTTACGGGTTTTAAAATGATGTTACTTACATAATTTTAAACCCGTATTAATATATTTATATTTTTCAAGGTGGACCGATGACCTGGTGAAGGTCGCGGGTAGCCGATGGATGCGAGACGCACAGGACCGGTTGTTGTGGCGACCCTTGGGGGAGGCCTATGTCCAGCAGTGGACGTCTTTCGGCTGATATGATGATTCATATTTTGACAATTAAATTAGTCATCTTTCGGAGAAACACAGGTTTAATTATCTACGACTCAATTATAATTGAAAATCTCGTTGTTTGACCACAATCTCACCTGATGGCAAGCGATGTTGTGGTCGACAATGGAGCACGCTGGCCTAGAAGTGACTTGTTCGCTTTTGGCTTCAAGATTTCTCGAGGTTGTAGCAGTCAGGAAGTTAAGACTCCGGCAAGGAATTCTACTCTTGACTTATTTCTCCTGTACAAAAACTGGCCAAGTGCGAGTCGGACTCGCATGCAAAGGGTTCTGAATCTTTTTTTTTTAACATGTTATTTTAACACTATATGTATATTATTTACATTATTTTAAAATGGAGATAATAGATCTTTACCTATAGATTACAATCTATAGGTAAAGATCTATTATCTCCATTTTTTTTCAAAATGTTAGGCTGAGTAGTTTCGGAGATGAGGGGGGAATGGTAATTTTTCGTCTAATTTCTTGAATAACTTTTATTTTAAAATTATAAAAAAAATATATATTCAAAACCCTCACAGTAAGCACTTTCATTTGATACGATATTATTGAAAAAACTTTTTTTGAAATTTTCTAGTTGGCTCCCCAAAAGTGACACCCATACTAAAAAAATAATAATTTACGTGAATTCTGTGACCCAAACACGGGTTTGGGTCACAGAATTCCATATATGTACCAAGTTTCAACAGAATCGGTCCAGTGGATCCGGAGAAAACTGGCTGTGACAGACGGACAGACACCCGAGTGATCCTATAAGGGTTCCGTTTTTTGTTCGGAACCCTAAAAATGGGTGAAGTCTAAAGCTGGGTAGGTACTGACCGGTATTACGGGGCTTAATGTACCATTCGCAGTGAGCATATTACGTTACGCTGTGTCCTAAATCATTCTCTTCGTGTAACATGCTCGTTTCGAACTCGTCGCTCGCCTCTCGGTCAAGATGATACTGACAACGAGATTGTGTTGGGATCTATGATTCTACAAAATAATTGTTAAATCCAAATTTACCTAATACCATGTGTAAAAACCATTCATATAGCAGACTGGCGGTTCTAGTGGCCACAACCAAACAGCTTATCAATTTGTATCTGAATACGTATCTCAAAACGCCATTCACCTACACACAAACATCAATCTATTCTGAACTTTAATCCTTTGCAATAAGGTCACATGTTTATGTGTTTAGGCTTTATTTACTTTAGCTTCTGGGATACCCACGCATGTCAAAGTTCTAATCATTCCTAGGGTATTAATTTAGATATCAATTTTGATCAACGCAATTTAAACTTTATTTCGAGTGACTTAAGGTAAAATTTTCGTTGTGTAAGTTTTTGAAAGTGGCGTAGGCGTTAACATTTGTGTGAATACTAGATAAAATAGTTTATGGAATTAGGTATCTAGTTTTGATCTTAAAGTAAACGAGTTTTCCTAATGTTCATATTTTATTATGGGAGCATTGGAAGCCGGTAGCCAAGTATAGGGTTACATATGTACATAATAATTGAATACGAATTGGAAATTATTGTGATATGGTAATTTAGTCGCTTCCCAGCACGATATGGTGAGTTTTATGTAACACCTATTGCCATCTTCCACAGAAACATTAAAGTACCATCTACAAGATACTATTAGTTGAGATTTTAAAGCTCCAAGTCCTTTTGACCGGCTTGTATGTTTAATCGAAGCGTGAGCACAAACAGTTCGTGCCGATGAGGGAAGAAGACGAAGCTCAGACTCTTTCATACGGCATTCGTCCAGTTCAATAACGCATTCGGGCTGCCCCGATACTGCAGCGCTTTGGGCATGCTTGCGGAGGCGCGCACCGACTGCTTTCACGCGACGATGCGCAAGCGGTGAGAACAAATGTGTTATTTTCATGCGAGTGCTATATCTAGATAGAGTTCAGCGGTGTTCTGTCGCGTTCAGCGCTGTTCCGCCGCATTCAGCGTCGAACGCGGCGGAACAGTGCAGAAGTGCTATTCTGTAACAACATTTTCGTATCTCGACAGCGGAATCCGAGGTGAGTATCAAATTAAGACCTTTATGTTGTGTGCAAAAGCTCGATATCGAAACAGTGGATGGTTCTCGACTCCTTGTGTGACTGACACTGGCATGGCCACCACCAGGGATTTTAATTTTGATAACAAAAATAAATGTCGCTAATTAGTTAAAGACAAAGATAATTTTATTCAGAGTGCGGGGCAGCGCCAACACCGTCCTGGAGATGATCGCTAACAGACTGGATTGCCCCTACATCCCGCAATGCTGTAGCAGACATATTGTTACCGTGTGAGTTTTCATGTTCGTTTTTGTCTGTGTTTGTTATCCTGTCTGTATCCCTTTATGTATGTTTGTACGTGAGTCTTGTCACTAGAAATAAACTTATTTTATTTATTTATAAATAGCATTTAAGAAGTAAGAAACAAAGAACTGTGTCGTTTGTTGTATTTCTCCAATATCTATATTTTTGACAAAAGAACCTCCACGTGAAGATCCGCCAATCTAATACCTGAGTACCAGTATTGTATTCGGGTGTGTCAATGCAATAAGACGCACTTGTAACAAGGATTATTCGTGTCAATAACAGAGTATAATTATCTTTGAATTAATACAATTACAAAACTATAATTTACAATGACTGGGAATCGCCACAAACCTTACACACAGAACTTCTAAAATTAACGACACGATTACAGAAACAAGACAGCTGACCACTTAAGTTACTTAAGTCACCACAATGTATCAATCTGTCTAAACTTAGATAAATAACGCCAGTTTGATCACGTTCTTCGGATCTAGATTTGGAACCGGTTTTGATAGATAAGATAAGTAGGCAAATGCAATGAATGGCCTTGGATCATCGTGTGAATGGAGTAAAGGGACTCGGATAAACTGGGTTTTGAATCCTTTAAGCTTCTGTTCACATGTCCCTAAGATCCGGACGTGTTGTGGAATTTGTTCCAGAATAAATTCCGCAACACGATTGCACGCGAAACCGCGCGCACGTGCGTGTGCGGTTGCGTTTGCACGGTTTTTGTTTGCGTCGCGTTCCAGAACGCAAAGGGCTCTTGGAGGAACACCGGTGGGTTTCAGTTAATAAGAGTCTGACACTACTCATGATGACCGATTGCGTTGTTTGGTACACATTTGCAGTTCTGTGACTCATACATGGACAAATAAAGTAAGTATAAATACATTTTCACTGTATGGATACTCTATGCAATGTCATTAGTTAATATTATATTTCTCCGCTCATATCCATTCCGCCCCAGTCAGCCTTATTGTGAGCTCCCAAATAATTTTATTTTTTGTTATGGAGGAATGCATTACGTTGAAAGGCCAAAAGGTGGACCGAGCGACCTAGTGAAGGTTGCGAAAGTCTGCTGGATGCGAGAAGAACAGGATCGGTCGATCTAGAGGAGCCTATGTCTGCAAACCTCAGGGCCCAGCCGCCGCAACAGAAGAAGACGCATGGCGATTCCCGTCCACCGTAGGCGCGGGCCTGTGAATGGCAAGCTTTGGGTGGCTCGCCGATCAGAACCAAGTCCAGGTCGACGGCGCGTTGTGTTTCACGCGCGCCTCAAAGAGATGTCAGCATAGTAGACGGGGCCCGCTAGGGTCAGTACCTGCCAGGGTTGCGGAATTTGTTTGAAAGAGTCACCGCGTCTCTGGAACGCAAGGGCACTAGGAGGAACACGGATGGGTTTTAGTCAGTAAGAGTCTGAAACTCCCTTCTGCTCCGCCCAGAGCAGGAGGAGTCATTTGATGATTTCCCATTCTTAAAAAAAGAAAAAGGGGAGCCTATGTCTGCAAACTACACGCCCCAGCCGCTGCACCAGAAGAAGACGTAGAGCGATTCCCGGCTAGTCTAGGCGCGGGTTTGTGAACGGCGAGCATTGCGTGCCTCGCCGATCAGAGCCAGCCCCGGGTCGACGGCGCGTTGTGATCCACGCGCGCCTCAAAGAGGTATCAACATAGCAGACGGGGCCCACTAGGACCAGTGCCTGCCAGGGTTGCGGAATTTGCTCTAAAGAGTTACCGCAGCCCCGGAACGCAAAGGGCATTAGAAGGAACACGGATGGGTTTTAGTCAGTAAGAGTCTGACACTCCCTTCTGCTCCGCCCAGAGCGGGAGGAGTCATTTGATGATTTCCTATCCTGAAAAAAGGGGGAGCTTATGTATAGCAGTCCAGATCTTTTTCAGCTAAAATGATGATGATGTTGTAGAACTTCATTGTCCAGCTCCTTCACATACAACTTTACAACACAAACGGTATTCTAATCATAAACACACATTTCAAACATCTGTTTACGCTGCTGGGAAGACAAACAACAAAGAAACGTTACTAGACATTTTTATTGCACTTTTCAAGGCAGTTGCCTCCACCGCATATATTCTCGAGTACTTAGTTTTTATGTAGAACAATATACTTTTTGTTTTGCGACGTATATTTTAACGATGCTCATACAACTTCGGTCACATATATTTTTACCGGGACATGAGTTATTATTGTCGTAAAGTTAATACGCCAAGATTGGTGACTCTGACTTCTAAGGGGACGACTTAAGCCCGGTTTCTCAGGAACGTTATCAGTAGTTTATCTGTCCGTTAACCACTAACTAACCAATGGTGTTATGACAAAAAGCGTTAACGGACAGACAACCGATAAAAATCTCAGAAACCGGGCCTAGTATGTATGCCAGCGCGGCTGACGAGAGATGTATAAAAAAATGACACAATCCTTCACTCTAAGAGCAACTGCCCCAAGGAATCGAACTATAGTGGTCATCCTGGAAGATCTTCACAAATTGTGGGCCTAGGTTGGCCGTTGTAGAAAAAATCTGGCCAAATGGAGTATCATTGACTTATCCCGAGCCCTTTCGCAGATTATGTCCGGCCTACATTCCTGTTCTGTTTTTTCCATCCACCTGCACAATCCAGGACCTGTGAGTAGCTAACGACAGACCGGTCCAGGACGCCACATACTGTTCAGACCAAATTAATAAAGTTGAGTGAAGCGTCACGAAAAGAAGAAGATAGTATGAAAGAGAGTTCGTTTTGTGTTGTCCACCAATGCGTACACCTCCATAATGTGTGTTAAAGTGAAATTTTCAAAGTGTGCCTGAATGGCCAAGTCCGAAACTATGAGGAATATCGAAAAACACTGGAAAGAGTTTCGAGCCCGATTTTAGTTTGCCATGTGTTATTACTTCCCCGAATTTGATCCTTATTAGCTACACTTTCGGATGGTGTATTCAGGGTGTTTTTTTTTTAAATCAACTGGTTCGATTCGTGGGTAGGAATTACGATTTTTTTTTTAATTCAATGATGCATTTGAATTTTCATCAAAATCAAGCTCGAGCGTTTCGTGTCTGGCCTTCCAGGCGCACTTAAAAATTCACCTTGTATAAAAGAAGCTGAGTTGAGTGATTCTTATGAATAGAGACTGAGAAATAGCACAAAATATCGTCTTTAAAAGATCGCTTTTAGCGAAAAGGCGTGTATGTTTAATAGACCATCAGACCGAATGCAGTGCTCCCGTTTATTCAAGTCCCAAAAATTGCAGTTGCAGCATCCATATGCCTGCACTTTTCATTACCTAAAAACGTCATTGACGCTACAATTGGCGTGGAGACGAAAATCTGCTGCCCCATTTGTTTGCATTGCCCGCGACTATATCCCGTTTTTTCCCGTTCTCGTAGGAATTTTTGGAAATCCTCTCTTAGTACTACTGCCCAACACTCCCCAAGGAACCTACATGCTTTCTAGGACCAGCAGCTTCGGCTGAGCGGTGTCTGTCAGTCACAAACTCACTCACTCAGTAACGGAAGAATTTTATAGCATTACTCGTCAAACAGACCTACCTGTCAGCGCCACACTCCATAGAATAGAATAGAATAGAATAATCGTTTATTTGCACAGAAAGTAGGTACAATATACAGATATTATTATTATTAGGGGAGCCATATACTTTCTACCTTGACTAAGGCATGCAAAAAGTAATATAGAGGTAAAAAATTAAATTAAACAATACAACCACAACACTACAAGCATAATTCAAGCATATTGATAAAATAAGTCATTAATTATATTCACAAATAAAAAGATATTACCTACGAAAAATGCCAGTGAATATCCATAAAATTCATTTTACATTCATTCATTATTCATCTTAGGGTAATATTTTTTTTTGTTTTTTTATAGTGCTGCTAATCGTGACGGTTGGAGCAAACCCGTAGTGAGTTTCGCGTTATTTCTGTTACGCGAAACCTGAAAAGGGCATTTATCATCGGCTCGATAAGAAAAAGGTAGAAATAATTTCCAAGTCGTTACTAAAGCTTCTTCAGGGCAACGAACTCAGAAAACATAAGCAAAATCTGCCTTTTGTCCTCCAATACATATATACATTAGACTCTTTTCACTATTTGATGTATCGTGTTTAGAGGTATATATATCTTAACGTACCTATTTGTGAATAAAATTGTGGCAAGTGGTTTTTCAACAGAGGCCAGATTAATTCATGAGGATACTGTGGATTTCGCTGCGGTAAGGGGTGGTCTCACTTGCGGAAACGACTTCGAAATGGTTAAGTGTTTAAAGAGTAGTGATTAATTTATTTTAATGAAAAAAAGAAAAAAACTTTTTAAACACTTTTCAAATCGTTTAAACTATTTAAATTAAATAATTTTGAAAATTATGTTCGTTTCTTTTTTAAGTTCGGTATTCTTCAAACTGGCATTCTGTTTTTCTTTTACTTTTGCAGGTCATAAGCAAAATTCTCATGGGTACGTGATACTTACAGACCACGAATACCTATGTTCAGTAAGGTTAGCCTTCAAGTCAATATCACAAATCTTCATTGTAATACCCTCGTATGAGGCTCATATTCAATAGACGTCTACGTGCTGACAACTAAATATTCCTATTATTATGTAATATCTACGTAGTCTAGACCAGACTGAAATAGAATTAATTAATGTAGCAGAAGGCATACTAAGATTATTACAACATCTTATCCCTGATTTACTAATGAGATAGTCCCTGATGGGAAATAGCTCACTGATTGCAAGAAACTTGTCTCAGACAATTACTTTACTGTTTGTTTTGATTATTGTCGTGTATTACTTATACTAGTTATTTATAATATCTTATAGCTTTTTACTAATAAAATGGACCATATTGTTGTCCGAAATGTTTATAAGTTAGTATAGGCAAAATTATTTAAAAATTCTTCTACCAAAATCCAGAACCTATTCTGACTTCAACAAGATTTTATGCCAGCGACTTCGAATCCCCACATTGTACACTCAGCCTTGCTTTCGGCTCAAAGTGACAGATCCCTGTTGACAGCACTGTATTGTGGGCTTCGCCCGGGTATTTTGCGTAATGCTCTGGTTCTTTCTTTATTGTTTTATTTCGGAGACGATCTGTCGGTGTTATGTCAATTACGATGTGGAGACTTGAGAACAGAAATTGTATTTTTATTTAATTTATTAAGAGAAATAAAAATTCTTTAGCTAATTTGGATGGAGATTTGTACCTTTTAGATAAATTAGTTGCTTATTGCTTGTGATGTGCCAGTCTTTATAAAATGAGGTGACTTTGATGGTTAATTAATTAACTCGTATTTAGAATAGAGACAGAGTAATAACTTGAAGTTTAAGTTTTGCCCTAGAAGGTTAAATCAAGGCTCTATAAATGTATTAATACTTATGTTTTACTAAATAAATGTTGCCAATTGCCAGTTGCCACACTACCATGAGGTATATAATCTATATTACTAATATATAAAGCTGAAGAGTTTGTTTGGTTGGTTTGCTTGAATGTGCTAATCTCAGGAACCGATTGCGCTAATCTCAGGTCGTATTTGAAAAATCCTATCAATGTTAGATAGCTCAATTTATCGAGGAAGGCTATATGCTATATATTGTAGGGCACACCACTAGGGCTTCTGGAATGCCCCCGGAATCGATTCAATAAAACAGCCTTTAAGCGATTTAAGAGATTATTATATTGAGCTGGTGCTCTCAGGAAAAACTTTTACAGACCTGTCTTAAAAACAAATCAATCATTTTTATGTCAATATTTCAAACCTATTCTAAAATCCTAATTCTTCTAAACCTTTTTAATTATTAATTTGACGGAGGTTCCCGGAGGGTGAGCCATCCAAGGAGGATGTATCACATGAGCTACGCCCTCACGAATAGAAGATACTAGGAAAGTCCTCCTGTAATCTTATATTCCAAGCTTTGGAAGAGTTAAGCACCTACCTAACCCTAACCAGGAGTTCCTGCCTATGGGTAGAATGATCGTAGACAGGGTTGCATATGCTTCTATAGAAGCAGCTTCAGTCATATCCTGCGATAAGCATTATTCTTTTAAATTCTAATGCGCCATTTGCGCTGAACAAAAACACAGACATGCTGAAACCCTGCTGCAGTAAAACTACCCTAAAATCTGCAGCACACCGCCAAACGTAAACAAAATGATGTGACAAATCACATCCATCCAGAAGGGATTGACTTCTCGAAAACTACCCTAACTAGTCTACGCGGCAGCCAGACGGTTAAGAAGCGAAGGTCTATTCTGTCAAAGAATTAACTGCTAACATCGAACTCACTCCAGTAATCAAAATCTGTTAGAAAATATATGAATTGAAACTATTTGCCTCCATCGAACAGCTCAACCAATGGTGACAACTTGCCACCCCTTGCGAAGGCTATGCCCCGTATGCAAAGTTGGTATCACCGCCCATGGAGTCCTTCAATTGCGTTACAGTGGACGCTGAAACCTTAATACAAATATAAAACTGGAATAACTTCAGCCTAGCTAAATATCGTTATTACTCGCGACCTTCTCTTCTCCACCCGGCAGCATCATCGAAGAAGTCTATCATCATCCGTATTCCAACATAACATGAAAAAGAAAAACCGATTAATAAACTATTCAACATATCCAAACTAAAATAATGTTTTGTTTACATAAAATGATTATAGTATTGACATTTGATTTGACATCATATTTTCCTACCATAGATCCGTTTTTTTTTTTTTTAAAGTCTAACGTAAAATGGTTTCAACCTATTCACATGGACAATATCTCTGAATCTCCTGTTGTTAGGTTTACTTATCACATAATTTACTTCTGAAACCCGCCTAATAATTTTGTATGGACCTTTATACAACCTACAAAGTTTCGTGCTTCTACCTATATGTCGCCTAGGAGTATAAACCATTACTAATTGATTTACTACAAAATTCCTGACTTTCGCCTTCTTATCATAAATAGCTTTCTGTCGGACTTGCGCCTTTTTTATATTATCTATGGCACAGCGTGACAGCTGACTTTTCAGACTATGACGTCCTACAAAATCTAATGACTGATTCTGTTCCCCAATATTTATCGTTAAATCTGTAAGAAATGATGGCTCCTTAGCATATAATAATACGTAAGGTGAAATCTTGGTGCTTGACTGCTTACTGGTATTATACGCGAAACACACGAGAGGAACATAGCTACACCAATTTCTCTGATCCGTAGCAACATACATGGACAACATTTGGGTTAAAGTCTGGTTAAAACGTTCGACCAGACCGTTCGATGCGGGGTGAAATGCTGTGGTGAAGCGTGACTTCGCCTCGAAGAATTCAACAGTGTCCTTCACTAAGTGTGACGTAAAAACCGACCCCCTATCCGACACTATTTCTTTTACACCACCATACCTACAGAAGATTTCTTCAATTAGGAACTCACTAATTCTTTGTGCCGTCGCTCTAGGAACCGCCTTGCAGACTGCATATCTCGAAGCATATTCTACACTAACGATAATATACCGATTACCTTTCATCGACTTCCTAAAAGGCCCTAGAACATCAATGCCTACTTTCTCCATCAAATGGTTCACCTGGATTGGCTGTAACTGTGCCAACTGCTTACATTTCTTGCGCTCCTGACATAACCGACAACTTCTCACATATTTATCTATCTCCCTCTCAGCATCCTTTATGTAATATCCTGCTCGAAATTTACCTAACGTCTTGGCTAGACCTAAGTGACCACCTGACCATGGATCATCATGCAATTCCCTTAATATCTCCTTCAGCAAACAACCTGGGATCACTATCAACTCTCGAACCCTATTCAATCTCCTTGCTTGTTTACATAATACACCATCTATGACACTAAAACCTTTGAGTGTACTTCCACTACTAGCTGCCAGTTTATCAAACCAACCTCTACAAAACTCATCTCGCAGCTGCTCTTCTCGCAACCTCACAACCTCTAACCTATACAACTGCATGCCGTCCTCTAACTTTTTCTCGGACAACTTTGACTCCTCCTCCTTTTCCTCGGCCAAGGGATTCCTACTCAAAAAATCCGCTATGACGTTGTCCTTCCCTGCACAATGCACTATGTTGAAATCATATGCCTGGATACACAGCGACCACCTAGCTAACCTTCCATTCATATCCTTTCTGCTCCTTAACCAACATAGGGCTTTATGGTCAGTCATCACCTGAAAAGTCAAACCCCATAGAAAATGTTTGAAATAATTCAATGCCCATACCAAAGCAAGACATTCTTTCTCCGTGATTGAATATTTCTTTTCCCCATCGCTTAGCTTCCTTGATGCATATGAAATAGGAAACATTACCTCTTCACCTTGCATGAGACAACAACCAACTGCTTCATCACTGGCATCTACATATAACCTAGTGATCATGTTTTTATCAGTTGAATAAAAATGCAGGATAGGTGGTGATTCCATAATCTTTATAATCTTTCGAAATGCTTCTTCTTCCTTACTACCCCAAACAAACGCTTTATTTTTTTTTTAAAGCTTTGTTAGTGGTAATACAATCTGTGCAAAATCACTAATAAACTTTCTATAGTATGAAAACAACCCTAAGACGGATTTAACTTGCTTTGCGTTTTTTGGTGTCTTCAAAGTTTTTAAAGATTGTAATTTCTTATTATCGGGTCTGACTCCCTCTCCTGATATCTCATGTCCCAAGACTGAAATTCTACTATACCCAAAACTACACTTGCTTGGTTTTAAGGTAAGGTTTGCTTTCTTTAAACGTAACATAATCTCTTCTAACGATTCAATAAATTCCTCAAAACTATTTCCCCAAACCAAAATATTATCTACATAACAAATGGCCTTTTTATATTTTATTCCAGCCAGTACTTTGTCCATGACTCTTTGGAAAACAGCTTGACTTGTTTTAAGTCCAAAAGGTAAAACATTGAATTCATATAAACCTGAAGAAGTAATAAATGCAGTTTTATGCTTATCTTCTTCACACAATCTATGTTGCCAATAACCTGAATTTAGATCTAAATCTGCAAAATATTTGGCTCCCGATAAGTATATCATAATATCCTCAATAATCGGTAATGGATAGCTATCTGTTATCACCTTTTTATTCAACTTCCAATAATCTACACAAAATCTCCACGACTGGTCTGGCTTCTGCACCAGTACTACCGGGGATGCATATGCACTTCTGGATTCCCGAATAACTTTATTAGCCAACATTTCCTTGACTTGTGTATTTATTATGTCTCGCTGCTTGGGTGAAACCTTATATGGTGGGTGATGAACTGGTATATCATCTACAGTTCTAATAGTAATTTCTTCTATGCTACAACTACCTAATTCAGAGGCCTTAAAAGCGAAGTTATCTCTGTATAAGGTAAGAAGGGTTCTCAGTCTGTTTCTTTTCTCCGAGCTTAAACCTAAATTAACATCAAGTTCATTAACTACATCAGCATTAGCTACTTTCGATAAAAAATTATCATCACAGTTTTTAACTAAATTCGAAAAATATAAATAATCAGTTTCCGATACAGAATTAAAACTCCCTTCTCCCTTAGATTCACGAACCTTCATAATGTTGTTATTTGGAATTATTTCATTATTATGGTCACGGCACACCACTTGCGATTCTGACATAGCATTTTGTTCAGTACATTTGTGAAAATTTATACAACATCTTCCCATTAAAGTAATACACCCATTAGAAAAATCGATAACTGCTTCGTATTTACGAAAGAAATCCTGTCCCAGGACCAATTTCTGGTTAATGTTTTTAATAATCAGGAAATCATTCACAAAGACACTAGAGTCCACTATAAAACTTATCGTCGTTTTCCCGACAACTTCTAAGCATGATCCCGATATTAACTTCACAAAATGATTTGCCTTGTCACTGGTATGATTTAAATTGAGATTCAACGCATATTGATCTGATATACACGAAATTGATGCTCCGGTGTCTATCAGAGCAGAACAGGCTTGATTATCTATTGTAATGTTAATAAATGGATTGAGGTCACCACATTTGCTATTTTTCTTTAGGAGTTGATCTCTTTCGGACACAGCCTGCAACTCCACTTCATTATTTATCGACTGTGCCCTTCCGCGTTTGGGTGGCCATCAGAACGTGGGCTTCTTGAGCTGGGGGTAATTGGAAATCGGTTATTTCTATTATCAAACCGTCTCGGCCGCAAATTATACCTCGGAGTGTGATACGTATCCGTATCACCGGCTAGGTTTGGCGTCGATCTTGCAGCAGTCTGCCCCGGGCTCGTTGGTCTCGGTGAAGTTGGGTATCTCTGACTTCCGGCTGGAAAATGATCAAAACTGACCCGCGGAGGGTGCAACGAAAAATTTGCCCGGTCGGGCTGCGTCTCCTCAAATATTTCTTTTATTTGGTCAATGGTGGCACGCAACTCAGCTTTTGAGTTATATAATCGGGTCCCCAGCTTTAATTTATAATGCATATTTATACCCTTCAAGAAAATCTTAATGAATATCTTTTCGTCGGTAATTCCGAACTGTAATCCGTAATCAGCCAGTCTATAGAAAAATGCGACTATGTCTTCTTTAGTGTCTTGACGCGCATTGTAGAATTTCTCAACAAAATCTATTCCTGATGGGAATTCAGACTTCAGGCTGTCGCAAATCACCTTAAATGACATCCCTTCTTTGTACGTAAATTTGAAAAAAGCTAGGGCCGGGCCGTCCAAATAAGCACCCATAATGAGGGCTAAATCACTCTCCGGCCATCTATTAATGGCTGCGATTTGGCGAAACTGTGTAAGGAAATCGTCGAACGAGCAGGTGGAACCCGTACCCGTGAAGGATACTACTTTCGCCATCTTGCGAAATTATATTTATTTAATAAAAACCACTTATCTTTATACTTATCCAGGCGTAGAAATTTCGCCTGAGCATCACTATAAAATGGGGGTCTTCATGCACTTTTTTTACGCAGTGCATACGCGAAATTATCTTTATACAGTGTACGCCCTGTATACGCGAAAAACGTACTTTTCTATTTATTAAATACCCGGCGCCGCCGCCACATGTAGGGCACACCACTAGGGCTTCTGGAATGCCCCCGGAATCGATTCAATAAAACAGCCTTTAAGCGATTTAAGAGATTATTATATTGAGCTGGTGCTCTCAGGAAAAACTTTTACAGACCTGTCTTAAAAACAAATCAATCATTTTTATGTCAATATTTCAAACCTATTCTAAAATCCTAATTCTTCTAAACCTTTTTAATTATTAATTTGACGGAGGTTCCCGGAGGGTGAGCCATCCAAGGAGGATGTATCACAATATCATCACGCTAAGACCAATAGGAGCGGAGCAGTCATGAAAAATGTAACGCAAACGAAGCACCGCGGGTCAGCTAGAAGTGAATATAACAAATACTTAGCTTTGATTTGGCTTAAAATCTTCCTATTTCTATTCTAACAAAATCTTACTATTTATTTGGTAATGTACACAATCCTTCTCAATATTTGTGTATGACTAGACTTCAACGATTTAACCTCCACATATAAATATACAGTGACACGAATGTGATAAGACAACCTCATTCCCATCCTCTTTATAAAAACAGAAACTTATTTATCTGAGTTCTAGTAAATCCGCAGCTAGAAAGCTCTGACACGTTCCTAGATCTTAGATATGACATGTGGGGCCAAGCGCTTTATCTTAGAGTATGAATAGTGCTGTAGCGCGCCTGTGATTATATTAGGTACGTAGTACAACAACCCTAGAGGGAATGGATCCACAATGACAAAGAGTAGAGTAGAACATGCTTTAGTACAGTAGAATATTTTTTTTTATCTATAGTTTCACTTACGTTAAAGTAGCCTTTTTTTAAGGATGGGAAATCATCAAATGACTTCTCCCGCTCTGGACGAAGCAGAAGGGAGTGTCAGACTTTTACTGACTAAAACCCATCCGTGTTCCTCCTAATGCCCTTTGCATTCCAGGGCCGCGGTGACTTTTTCGAACCAATTTTGCAACCCTGGTGCGTTAAAGTAGCCTATGACCATCTCTAGGGTCCCATCTATCTCAGTGCCAAAATTCATCTGCATCGGTTCACGGTTGAGGCGTGAAACAGACTCACTTTCGCATTTATAATGTTACGAGCTTGGGGTTCGTGACAATAAAAACAGTCGATTAATTAACCAAAAATGACACTTTAATTTACAACACTAATTATCACTTTAAACACACTAAGTAAAACACACATTCGCACTACTGAACACTTAACTTCACTATAATTCGCAGTTGAAGATCGCTCTCGAAGTTATCACTTGTATCGCCAATTCATTACTGACTGCAGTCGCCGGATGTCCGCCCTTTATATACCGACAGTTATTTCTAGAACCTTCTAGTATGGAAACATCTGGAAAGTTCAGGTACATTCTGGCCCCGACTGACCAGGTGTCGAAACATCGAGAATGTTCTAGCATAGAAAAGTCTAGAAACATCTTGACTCCACTAATTCCGCTACTCGATACTAGATGGCGCCACTAATACGTAAATGTCGTTATGTACCCAACATTAATTCTGGCGCGTAACAATAACATAATTAGTGGACAAGTTAGGCTGTCGAGCCGCTGTGATATTATACTACGAACTTTTCTCAACCGGAATAAATGACCCGCACTGGCAAAGAGAATAGCAAAGTGTGGAGTAGGGAGTGAATGAGTTTCATTTAGCGCATTTCTCACTATCGTCTCGTCACGACAATGACGCAAGGGTCATAATATTATGACGCGGTTTCCAAATTACCATCGATTGTCGTCATCTTCCTCACTTGGGGCCAACACAACGCGTTTTCATCTACCATTTTGGTCCTGCCACGCTTTCACTGCCGTCCTTTCGTCCGACTATACCTGTAGTCTCCGTTACGAGAACCTATAAATTTCGTAAACAAAGAACTTCTACTAAGTTACGTAGCGACAACAAATAGGTAATCCTAAAGTGACATATTTGTAATACGAAACTAACGAGCAATTTCACTTGGTTGGGTTATATTTTATCGATATAAAGCGCTGTCGTCTAATGTTTTGAGATAAGTACTGCGGGTCTAAAAAGGCCACTTTAGCAGAATCAGAAAGCAAATCACGCTACCCGTCACTGTCAAATTTTCCCAATCAATCTTGAACCTAATCCTTTAGCGATAAAGCTGAAAATGAAATTTGACAGATTGTTGCGAGATTGATATAATGATTCAAATATGATTCTCCTAAAGTGGCCTTTTTAACCCCTCTAGTTTGTTCCATGAGTCAGACGCGTTCTAGTATTATAAATACTCTATTCATTTTAGTTTTCTTTTAATTATTTGTTGCCCAAAGCGCTCTATTTCTCGTCTTCGTACTCAGACCGCTCATCCCCATATAGTTGTGACCTAAATATCTCCAAGTTTCTTCAAGTCATTATAGAAGTACACACGCCTTATTCTAACCGGTGAATACATAGAAATGTGGGATACTTTGTCTTATATGTAAGTAAATAATTTATTATCAAATAACTTCATTCAATTAAACTATGCTAAATATATACACTTAAAATAAAATATCCTAACTAAAATAAGGCGTCAAAAAATTCGTCCGCATCGCTGTCCACTGGAAGTGAGCCCAAAAGACTGGCGGCATTGCCACGTTGTATGGCAATGCTTATCCTCTGTCCAAGGTAAAAGCCAGCCACGCCAGGTCACGCGAAGTGTCAACTAAGCGTTTAGAAAGATCTTTAAATAAGGCATGAGCACTCGGACCCCACGGTCCAAGAGTTTCAACCCCAAACGGCTCAAAAATATAATTGCCAACAAGGTTATTATATTTCCGCCGCTTGAAGTTCTCAGCAGCCGCAGCGGCAGTACCAGCACAGCACGACGGGCTAAATAATTAACTAATGGGCGATAGTGACTTCAGTTAAACGGTCAAAGCGAGGGCTGGGGTTGATATGTTTCAAGTTCGAGTTGCACCAGAGGACTTAGCACGAAAATTTTGACGTATAGTAAAGTTAACTTAAGTGAATTTTGAGTATAAAAAATAATAGTTTAAAAAACAAAAAAGCACGTACTAAACATTACAAAATAATTCGGACATTTAGTTTGATGAAAGAAAGCGTCGAGCGTTTTGTCCAAAAAGAGTAAAGATTACATAAACGCTCCACGCTTTCTTTCAGTTTTTTAAACTATTATTGTTATTTTATCCTTTTTATGATATTATACGCGATTATTTTTTAAGTATCCCATTCAGCAAACCCTTTCATTTAATACCCATATCATGGGGGTGTATTTCAAATAGCCAATCCGCCATCTTGGATGTCCGCTATGTTGGATTTAAGTCACGTGACTATTTTTTTTCGTTTTTCTGACAGCAAACCCTTTCATTTGATACTCATATCATGGGGGTGGATTTCAAACAGCCAGTCCGCCATATTGGGGAGGCCGCCATATTGAATTTGTAATAACGTTTCTTAGCTAGTCATGTATTGTCATCAGAACTCATAGCGTGTGCAAAATTTCATCCTAATCGAAGACCGGGAAGTGTGTCAAATTAAGATTCCAAGATTTTCTTACATAAATAGTTACAAATGAAGCTAATAAAAGCGTGTTAAAAAACTGCAACCCCATAGTATTTTGGTTTAATTTTATGCGACATACAAAATTTGTATCATTCAAAAATATGAATATAGTATCCAATTCAAATAAATATTATGCGCGGAACGAGTATATTAGTTGTAGTAAAATTTTACGTTACGTTACCAGACGTCAAAAATATTCGTGTTAAGCCCTTTGTTGCTTAGGTGACGAAAGTAGCCTAGTACTAGTATACCATACGTTCTAGGGATAGTAAGTGAAGTGAATCCGGCAGTAGTTCTACCAATACTGCTCAAATGAAGTGTAGGTTAAGACTTTCACAGACTGGCGCATCACAGGTGCGACGATGTGACATCCCTTTTTAACCGACTTCTAAAAAAGAAGGAGGTTTCAATTCGACCGCGTATTTGTATTCTTTTTTTCATCTGGTAAAAACTTGATATTCGTGTGTATATCGGGTAATACTACAAAAGAATGAAGGTTTGGATCAGACCTGATGATGGAGACGACAGAGAGTCAAGGAAACTCGACATCGGTATGTAGGAACTACCAAGTTTTGGGCTTACTTCATTCGTATTGACGAGACCTTTACACCAAAAGCACTTAGTAAGTTTTATTTTCATTACATAACATCACACCGGTACGCTGTGAATGGGTACGCAGGTACCACTAAAAAGTGCAAAACAAAAAACTTTTTTACAAAAAATATAACCGACTTCCAAAAACAAAACACTACAAAGTATAAAATAACTTTAATTTCGGAAGTCGGTGTCAAAAAACGAAATAACCAAAAACACCGACTTCCGAAATTTTATATAAAGTTGTTTTGTTTTTGGAAGTCGGTTATATTTTTTAAATAGAAACTAGTTAGTTCGTCTGCGTCACATTTTTCATTAATGCTCCGTTCCTGTTTGTCGTAGCGTGATACAAAGCCTTCCTGGATAAATGGGCTAGCCAACACTTAAATATTTTTCAATTTGAACCAGAAGTTTCCGGGATTAGCGCGTTCAACCAAACAAACAAACAAATTCTTCAGCTCTATCTTCTTCTAATATATAAAGATCTCGTGTCACAGTGTTTGTTATTGAACTCCTCCGAAACGGCTCGACCGATTTTTACGATTTTGTATTGTATATTTGGTAGCTCTGAGAATAGATCGTAGGGATTTTTTTTTGTAATTATATGGCAAAACAACGTTTGCCGGCTCAGATAGTAATATTTTATAAGTATCGATAAATGTTCTCATTTCAACCGCAAGACACATCCACCGACCTAAAGCGTGTCCCGTCCAGCAGATTCCCACAACCCTCACCAGGTCATCGGTCCACCTTGTGGGAGGCCTTCCAATGCTGTGTCTTTCGGTACGCAGTCGCCACTTCCGAAATTACACATATTCTCATCGCCTAGCTATGTGATCTAAGTACAGTAGAGTCCAATTATAACGACGACCAATGGACCGGTGATATTACGTCGTACTAACTGGAAGTGATACTAAACGAACTGACAATTTCATAGTGGCTCATATTAAAACCAAACATATGCCTATACTTACGTCGCTAAAATCGGTTGGTTGTTATATGCGAAGTCGTACTAAACGGACTACACTGTGTTACCAACGTGCCCTGCAATAGCTCTCCGTAGAACACATAACAATCTCTATTAGTGCTCCCACACTGATAAAACTGTTAACAAACATTATTAATAAACAGCTTCTAAACCAACATTTGACGCACTGCATCTTACCATCCCTACCTTGTTACTATTCCACCAATTCGCACTAAGCGTTTCCAAACGTTTTTTATAATGCGCACAGCAAAGGAGTGGAACTCTCTGCCTGCGTCTGTGTTTCCAAACGCATACAACCCTAATCTCTTCAAAGTTAGAGTGAACAGGCTCCTTCTGGGTAAGCTCGCTCCATCGTAGACTTTGTCTCTGTCATCTCTGACCTAGACTAGAGTCAAGAGCAAACCCATCACAAATAAAAAAAAAAAAATTTGATCACAATGTTAAGAAAATGTTTTAGTAAACATTTTAGTTAACTAACTCATTAACTAAAAAAAACTTGAGAGGTGTCAAGGGACACCCAGATGGAACGAAGTTCCTTTCGATTAATTAGTGAAGAATTGTTATATTTTTTTTTAAGTTATAATATTTTTTTTTATTATTAACAAATATAATGTAATATAAACTTAATCAGTAGGCTCAATTTGAGTAATAATTGGCTTGTCAAAATAACTGGCTTGCTTTCTATGAGAGATAGAGAGAGATACAAACAGAGAAACACGCGCACGCGGCACGGCTTACAACTATAGCAAAAAGTGTCGATACAACTTTTGGTCTTAATTTTGTTCGTCTAGCCCCCTTTCGCAACGCGCAATAAGGAACTTCGTTCCAATAAATTAACAATTCCTAACGTTTGATAGTAAATTTACCTATTAGACAATGTGTGGTTTTCCAAATAAAACATAATTACTTACATTCTTTGTTCAGCAATCTCATTCCCTTCCATTCCATTCGAAGAATTATTTATATAAAGGCGACGTGACATTTACCCAAATGAATATAAATCATAGGTTTACTGACATTTCTTTAAAATACCCGCACGTTTCGAACAAATCTTGGAAGCGACATCTGGGACGAATATCAACACATCCCTTTATTATTTGAACTGAATATTTACTAGCTTTTAGGGTTCCGTGGCTATATTTTCTGCGAGAGCTACTGGCTAAGACATAATACCTCTCGAACTTGAAGGTTTACAATGCTTGCCGAGGTCTAACCGAAAGGTCGCCCGCGGCCCTGGAACGCAAAGGGCATTAGGAGGAACACGGATGGGTTTTAGTCAGTAAGAGTCTGACACTCCCTTCTGCTCCGCAAAGAGCGGGAGGAGTCATTTGATGATTTCCCATCTATAGAAAAAAACATCCATAACATACTGAGTTTCCTCCGTGCCTCGGAAAGCACGTAAAGCTGTTGGTCTCGGCTGTCATTTGAACATCATTGACAGTAAACTTAGGTGGCCAGAAGACAACACATGTGACTCCAGTCCTGTCATGGGGTAGCGTGTTACCCAGTTACTGGGTTGTAGTGGTCAGATAAGTAGTCTATCTATGTAAAATCCTGGTACTTAGCTGCATCTCGTTAGAGTGGAAGCCGACTCAAATAGACTTGGGAATAGGCTAGGTAAATTCTCTTTTCGTTTCACAAATGTCGGCAAATATAAGGGCGCCTACAAATTTGCCGCAAAGTGCCGTGTGGCGGCAGCGCTGTAGCTGCGCTGCGGCCGCGTATCATTTTATCGATCGAATAGTGATGATGCGCACGTAGTTTTTATTCAAGTCTAAACATGAACGAAAATCAGGTTAAAGAATTTATCGATGAGGTTGAGTCGTCCAGCGACATGGGATCCGAAGTCAGCGAGTGTTTTAAGGAGTCTTTCTTCAACACAAATAGTAATTTGAAGGATGTATTTTGTTTTCCATTATAAGGTTCCAAACGGGGAAGTAATTCGTAGAGTTGTTTTCTTGATAATTGTAAGTAATTCTGAAATTTTTGGTCACAGTTAACCTTTTAATTTAAGAAATTCAGGTCGTTAACTTATAAAAAATAACGGCAACATTTTCTTAGGTTTCTTTTTTTTCTTTTTCCAAAATCTTTTTTTTTACTATATATAGGCAAACGTTTGATCACAATCGTTTTATTTAATAGTAACACTAACAGTGTTTCGTCGTCAGAGTCCATCGTGAAACTAAATGTACAACACTATGATGCTTGAACCTAGCGGTTGCAGCACTTGCAGCGCGGCGGCAGCGCTTCAGCCGTGCTGCCACCGCGCGGCACTTTGCGGCTAATTTGAAGGCGCTCTAAGGTGAAAATTGAACACTGTTTGCCAGTATATTATACACTAGCTGACCCACGCAACTTCGTCTGCGTCACATTTTTCATGAATGCACTGCTCCTAGTGGTCATAGTGAGATGTTATATAGCCTTCCTTGAAAAATGGCCTATCCAACACTGAAAGAATTTTCCAAATCGGACCAGTAGTTCCTGAGATTAGCGCGTTCAAGCAAACAAACTCTTCAGCTTTATATATTAAGTATAGATTATGTAGTATAGATTTATGTACACACATTTAATAAAAATATAGTAATATAAAATAATGCTTGCCAGTAATCATAACTTTTCATTCCTCAGCCCGTTGTGGTGTCCTCCCATCCTGAAACTTTTTAACTATGAATCCTGAAAGTCTGTAAAATAACACGTGTTATAAAGTTTCCAACAAAGAGTTACGGCCAGCGTGGACAACTTCAAGATTTTCCACACTAGTTGACCCATGGTTTTATAATGAACTAACTTTTACCACTGGTTTCATCCGTGTAAGTTTGGTCGGCAGCATTTTCATGCAAGTTTTCTTTTATGTTATAGTAATTGTGATTTATGGTATTCAATATATATTTTTTTATAAGGATGAGAAATCATTAAATGACTTCTCCCGCTCTGGGCGGAGCAGAAGGGAGTGTCAGACTCTTACTGACTACAACCCCATCCCCATATAATGCTCTTTGCGTTCCAGGGCCGCGGTGACTCTTTCGAACAAATTCCACAACCCTGAATGGTATACAATATCTGCAAGTCTTCCTTAGTTAATGGAATTAGTTAGGAATAATAAAAAATCGTATAAATGCTTATAGAATTGGGCGGGTCACTTCGCTGAGCAAATCTCTCCACAGAGCGTGGACAGTGTCGCCGGAGCAGCAGTGCTATTATGTAAATAACTATTTCGATATTGAGCTAAGTGAGCTTTATCACACACAATATAAGGTCTTAATTAATTCGAATTTGATACTCACCTCGGATTGACTGTCGAGACACGAAAATGTTGTTACAGAATAGCAATGCTGGTCTAGAACGCGGTGGTCAGGTCACCGCGCACCACGAAGGCTGGTTTGAGGTGGGGCAAAAAAAAAGATATAGGGTACGTGTATGCCCAGCAGCTGCTAGTGTATTCTGTTAGTTACTATTTCGATTTCGAGCTTCACCTGAATGACGAAACTCACAAAGTGAGCTTCATAACACACAACATAAAGGCCTCATGTTTATACGAATTTGATACTCACATCGGATTCCGCTGTCGAGACACGAAAATGTTCTTACAGAATAGCACTACTGGTAACGTTTGGGCTAAAAACATAGATGCAAAACTCCCACTATAATTATTTATTTACTATATACTTTATTGTACACCTCATAAAAAGCACAGGAAAAACGCTTATAAAAACTAGTGTACAATGGGCGGTCTTATCGTACTGGGCAATCTCTTACAGACAACCTTTGGATGGACTGAACTAAAGAAGTTAGATTTAGGGCGGTCAGTGTACAAACATCATAAATAATATTAATAGAGAGACATACATGATCACATAAAACAAATACATACAATACTAAATAATATACTAATAAATATCAAATATATAACAGGGAAAGGAGACAAAAAGTTATAGTGAGAGGTAATGTTCCTTCACCAATTATGAAAAAAAAAAAATACGCTTATCATTTGCAATCTGCTGGATTAACCTAATTATTCTCAACCCTTATAACTAAAAAATATGACATTTTGATTTTCTACGACGACATTAACCATTTCCAATACGGAACCGCATTTTTCCAACACACACTTGACCAGCTTTTTTACTATTGTACGTCAATGTCTGTATATCAGACGACCTAGAACCTGACAATATTTCAGGCCGAACCTAGAGTGAGTATTGAATATTTATTACATTTCAGGCTTTCTATTTGCTAAGTTATTGGATTTTTTTTTTAGTTCGTGTCTAATCGGTTTTTGTCTGGTTTTTGAGTTCAACTTCGGTCGGGACATTGATCTTTTTCAGTCGTGTATATTTTTTGAAACAGGGATTATTCATGTCATATTCATTAGGTCATAGTCACCAAAATGGCGAACGAAGGGCGGGTTTTAAGGGTTCCGTACCTTAAGAGTAACCAACGGAACCGTATTACTAAGCTTCCGACTGTCAGCGGGCTGTATCTCAAGAACCATAACCATCAATCAATAATCATTTTTATTAACCGACTTCAAACAAAGGAGGAGGTCATCAATTCGACTGTATTTTTTTTTTATGTTTGTTACCTCATATTAACCGACTGGATGAACCGATTTTCATGATTCTTTTTTTATTTGAAAGCTGGTGCTTCCCGTGTGGTCCCATTGCCACCACGTCAGGATCTGATGATGGAAACCCTGAGAAATCGAGGGCAACTCTCGAAAATTGTAGGCACGTATTTGGTAAAAACTTGATATTCGTGTGTATATCGGGTGATACTACAAAAGAATGAAAGTTTGGATCAGACCTGATGATGGAGACGACAGAGAGTCAAGGGAACTCCACATCGGTATGTAGGAACTACCAAGTGTTTGGGCTTATTTCATTCGTATTGACGAGACCTTTACACCGAAAGCACTTAGTAAGTTTTATTTTCATAACATAACATCACGCCAGTACGCTGTGAATGGGTACGCAGGTACCACTAAAAAGTGAAAAATAAACATAGGTAGTTAATACAGTTCTTAGATTAGTTCATAGTTTGCTATATCATGCCAAGAAGCGTACAAATTTCATTGCAACAAATAAGAGAAAAAGAAAACAGTAAATATTAAGTAACAACAATAATACGATGGGGTCACAAAGTGTGTATTTCTATTACGGCTAAAACAATCATCATCATCATCATATCAGCCGAAAGACGTCCACTGCTGGACATAGGCCTCCCCCAAGCGTCGCCACAGCGACCGGTCCTGTGCGTCTCGCATCCATCGGCTACCTGCGACCTTCACCAGGTCATCGGTCCACCTTGTGGGAGGCCTTCCAACGTTACGTCTTCCGGTACGCGGTCTCTACTCCAGAACTTTTCGGCCCCATCGACCATCTGTTCTGTCACTCAAAGGGCAATGGAGAGGGCAATGCTTGGAGTTTCCTTGCGTGATCGAATCAGGAATTATGATATCCGCAAGAGAACCAAGGTTACCGACATAGCCCGAAGGATCGCCAAACTAAAGTGGCAGTGGGCAGGGCACATTGCTCGCAGAACAGATGGCTAAAACAATAAATAATAAAAATTTAAAGTGTTTTTTTCGGTTTATGATACGGAACTCTTCGTGTGAGAGTCCGACTCGCACTTGGCTGTTTTTTTATTTATTTAAAGTTTATTTACAGAAGCGAAACATAGGAGGAATTATTAATTAATGAAAATAGACATTTTATACCCGGTAAAAGACTGCACTGCTTTGCAACAAATCTACACTAGTATTATAAAGAGGAAATATTTGTTTATTTGAAATGAATAGGCTCCGAAACTACTGAACCGATTTGAAAAGTTCTTTCAGCAATGGATAGCTACATTATCAGGAAGTAACATAGGCTATATTTTATCCCCGTGCTCCCACGGGAACGGGAACTACGCGGGTGAAACCGCGTGACGTCCACTAGTACTTAATATTTAAATAGGTATAGTAGCCAGCACGGGTGGTGAGCTGAGATGAACGAAGCTTATCTCGCCAATGTACGGTAAGTGAACGAAACTCACAAGCTCAATAGTAGATGAACATTGACTGACGAACCAATAACGTGAAGCGTCAGAGCCGTCGTCGTCAAACTGACCAATGGAGTGTGCTCACAACTTTGCCAGTTATGATAGTTTGGTTGTCAAGGAAGTTGTTTCAAATCGACAACAACCAATTACCCACTCAACCAAGAAACAAGAATTGGTCAAAACTATCTCAGATTTAACCCTCAACCGCAGGGTTATCCTTACTAATATTATAAATGCGAAAGTAACTCTGTCTGTCTGTCGGTCTGTCTGTCTGTCGGTCTGTCTGTCTGTCTGTCTGTCTGTCGCGCTTTCACGCCAAAACTACTGAACCGATTTAAATGAAATTTGGCACACAAGTAGTCTAGAGTCTGAGAAAGGACATAGGCTACTTTTTACCCTGGGAGTACGTTCCCCAGGGACCACGCGGGCGAAGCCGCTGGCAGAAGCTAGTTAAGATATAAATAAATATCCCCGTCTATTAACCCTATTCACCTCTTAACCTATCACCTGAACTATTAATAAGGCTCAGAATTATTTAATACATTCGCTTTGGAAACTGATTTAAGAGGGTTATATTTTATCAATGGGTCTTTCGAAGGTTTTACCCGTCAAATAAGGGTTAAAGTTGGGGTGGCAACAGATTTGTTATACGTAATGACTGTATCGTTTTCAGTTTTTGTAAAAAGAATATCTTCCCTCTGCAAAGCAAACTTACTGCTATTGTGAATTGCAAAGGTTTTGATGGATGAATGCATTCTTGTTACTGCCAAACTCGTAAACGGATTTGGATGAAAGGGTCCGTCATTAACCCCCGACCAAAAAAGAGGGGTGTTATAAGTTTGACCGCTATGTGTGTGTGTCTGTGTGTCTGTCTGTGGCACCGTAGCTCTTAAACGGGTGAACAGATTTCGATGCAGTTTATTTTATTTGAAAGCAGGTTTTCTAGCGATGGTTCTTAGACAAGTTTCATCAAAATCGGTTGAGCCGTTTGAAGATCATCAGCTCTTTTCATGAAGGCAGTTAACCAGCTTTTACGGGTCAGATCGATGCAAAATTTGGTATTCTGTTACTTCAGTGACATTGCAAAAACATGGTTATATTGAACTGATGCTGTATCATAACCTGAGGTCAGCAGAATACCCAACTCCTCACTAAGTTCCAGCAGAGGTTTCGTGTTTGAACTCACTGGAATGGTTTCAATTTACAGATTATATTTAGATCAGTTACCTTAACCTGACGCTAAAGCATGTCCTGAAATCTGCAGGATACCCAACTCCTCACTTACTTACAGCAGACCTTCCGTTTTCGTATTAATTTAAATGGTCGCAATGAATAGGTTATTGTGATCAGGATCTGATGACGAAGCAGAAAAGAGAAATAAGTGAATACTTTGGTGAAAGATGCAAAGCTACTTTCCAAGCTTGTAGGATGAAGTGTCGTATATGTGAGTGTAGATCATATGCGGATGGATGGAGAGGGAGAGGAAGGCCAAAAAAAGATGGATGGATTGTGTGAGGAGCTATATGAAAGAAAGGGGACAGTGATAGCGTGACAAAGGGGAGTGATAGCGTGACGGCTGATAGGACAGAATGGAAGTAAAAAACGTGTTGCGACGACCCCAAATAACATGGGATAAGAACCTATGATGAGATTTTAGGTTTTCTACTAGTACCTATTAGGTAAATTAAGTTTAAAAAGCATAAAATAAAAATTTAATTAAAACTTAAAAAAACCCCCGACTAAAGAATAACTTTAAAAAGTGAAATATAATACAGTGATATATAATAATATATACGTATTGATCCTTTTAACCGGGACCGCTAGAGGTTTAACAAATACAAAAATTTGCGGTCTCCCGAGGCGAAGACGCTTGGCCCAAAGAATCATACCTATATTAAATTAAAAGGATCAATACGTATTATTTTTCACTTTTTAAAGTTATTTTTTAGTCGGGGGTTTTTAAAATTTTTATTTTTACTATTGGAATTTTTGACGACATGGTTGGCGCATCGGTTGAGGGCTTGGCTGCTGCGCTGTGTGTGTGTCGCGGGTTCGATTCCCGCACGGAACAAATATTTGTATAGCCTACATACAGTTGTTCCGGGTCTGGGTGTTTGCGTATGTGAGTTTGTATGTTTGTGAACGCACCCACGATACAGGAGGAATGCCTAGTGTGGGGCAACTTTTTTATTAAAAAAAAAAATTAATAATTTAATGCATATAAGCACATAATTAAGTCATTTTTGCCTCGAAATATCTCGGCAACGTGACACTATCGCACCAAGTTGCTATCCTTAAATGCATGTTATATTGTGCGTCGCAACTGTAAACAAAATGAAAATTGTGGCGGGGGACGGCGGGGACGGCTATGCCAGCTCCGGACTATAGAAAAATGTTTGGCACAGATATATATTACAGTCTGGAATAGCACATAGGCTTTTCATCCCGGGTTTTGTTCCCTTGATATAATCACTTTTTAGGGTTCCGAACAAAAAACGAAACCCTTATAGAATCACTCGGGTGTCTATTTGTCCGTCTGTTTGTCTGTCTGTCTGTCCGTCTGTCACAGCCAGTTTTCTCTGGATCCACTAAACGATTCTGTTGAAATTTGGTAGGCATATGGACTTCCGTGACCCAAACAAGGAAGCGTTACGTAAATTATTAATTGTTTTGTATGGGTGTCACGTTTGGGGGTCAAACTAGAAATTTAAAAAAAAAGTTTTTTGAACAATACCGTGTTACATATCACATAAAAGGACTAACTGTGAGGGTTTTAATTATTTATTGTTTTAAAATAAATGGTTTGGCAGTTATTCAAGAAATTAGACGAAAAATTACCCCCACTTATCACCGAAACTTATGAGCCTTTTGAAAAAAATGCAAATATCTTCATCTTCGATATCTTTACCTATAGATTACAGGAAAATCTATAAGAATTCTATAGTGTTAAGATAAAATGTTAAAAAAAAGTCGTTCGGAACCCGTTGCACGCGAGTCCGACTCGCACTTGGCCAGATTTTTTTAAGTTTGTTACAAATGCAACATTAAGTGTGCTGTGCGACAACCGAATACAGATTTTTTTTCTTTAGTCCAAACCGAATTCAATAATACTTTTAAAAAGAAAACTAAAACTATCTGCCCTAAGTTTTTATTTAGTGACTGGGCAACTAAAGGACTCAGAAAAAGTAGGGAAAGACTTTATGAGTTGTATGGCCTTAAGCCTTTTATTAACACTGAGACTTTTAATAAGTATGTAGCTACCTACTCAAAGATTTATAAAACACTTGTAAGGTAGCTAAGGCTTTATATATAAGTAATAAGGTAAAAACAGTTTGTAAATTTCTTTACGAGTATCCCTATTAAAACTACTGAAGCCTTAAATTCCTCGCCTTCACTTGCTTTTGATTTATTACAGGCGAACGTTTCAGCCAGCCCGACTGAATTTAATTTTAAACATATATACCCCATAGTAGTAATAAAAGCTTTTAAACAAATCAAAATTAAATTGACCGAAGATCTATGGGGATTGTCTATCAAAGTTTGTACCTCAATCATCGAGACTGTAGCGCCGTACTTAGCTGTAATATTTAATTTGTGTGTGGATCAAGGAGTCTTTCCGGACCTAATGAAATTCAGTAAGTAATACCACTTTTTAAATCTGGGGATAGTAAAGACACAAATAATTATAGACCAGTATCTGTGTTGCCAGTGTTTAGTAAGGTATTTGAAAAAGTGATGCTAAATCAGATGCTTAATCATTTTAACACGAATAACATCTTTCATGATAAACAGTATGGTTTCACCAAGGGACGTTGTACAACTGACGCTGGTGTTACCTTACTAAAGCACATCTTTAATGCGTGGGAGGACGCACAGGATGCCATAGGTGTCTTTTGTGATCTCTCGAAGGCGTTTGATTGCGTTGATCACGATACATTACTCCTGAAGCTCGGGCATTACGGACTGGTCAAAACTGCGTTAAACTTGGTCAAATCTTCTTTGAATGATAGAACGCAATTAGTTCAAATAAACGGTGTCAATTCGTCGGGATTAAACGTGATAATGGGCGTTCCCCAGGATTCGATTTTGGGTCCTTTCTTGTTTTTGGTATATATCAATGATTTACCCTATTTATTGCAACAAAAACTTGATATGGTGCTGTTTGCAGACGATACCTCCTTAATTTTTAAGATAAATAGACAGACAGACAGTGTTGATATCATAAATAATGCCCTAATGCAAGTCCAAAATTGGTTCACGGCGAATAATTTGGTTTTTAATGAAAAGAAAACGAAATGTATAAGATTTGCTTTACCCAATGTCAAAAGCAGTGATTGTGACATAGTATTGAACAGGGAAAAACTAGAATTTGTCGATAAAACGGTTTTCCTTGAGAATTACGCTTGACCCAAGGCTACAATGGGGCCCTCATATAACATCTCTTTCTGGACGGCTAAGTTCAGCAGCTTATGCTGTTAGGAAAATTCGCCAGTTAACGGATGTCGATACCGCGAGACTGGTCTATTTTAGTTACTTTCACAGTATCATGTCTTACGGTATTTTACTATGGGGACGGGCTGCAGACATTGAGTCTATTTTTATTCTGCAGAAAAGAGCCATCAAAGCGATATACAATCTCCGCCGGCGCGATTCTCTAAGGGAACTGTTTAAGAATATTAACATCATGACGGTACCTTGTCAATACATTTACGAAAACATCATGTATGTCAGAAAGAATTTACATCTTTTTAGTAAAAGAGGCGACAGACATAATTATGGTACTAGAAATAGGGATCAATTAGTTCAACCAGGTTTCAGACTGGCTAAAGTTGCCTCATCTTTTATGGGGTACTGTTTAAAATGTTATAATAAGATACCTCCCCATATATTAGAACTTAATGAGACAAAATTTAAATCTTGTATTAAACGCACACTATGCAGGCAAGCATATTATAAGTTGGGGGATTATATTGAAGATAAAAATGCTTGGCTGAATGCTGGTCCGGCTCCACAGCCACTAGGGCGCACAAAATAATCTGTTAGCATTTGGAAACATTGTTGGACCGGCTGAAGATTGTAAAAAAAAAACAATATTTGCATTGTATAGACTCAATTTTATTTAGCAATGTATAATTTCATCCATTTTAACGGCACATGTGTGAGTACTGTGTACCTTAAACTTAAGCTATAGCTATCAGTTTTAGGTTTGTTTTTGACTTGAATGTACCCTGGCGGTTGGGAGTGTCATGCTCACACAAAAGTCTGGCTGATGGTGGCGTATGCGTTGGATCATTTGGCTCCCTTCAAAATGGTTGAGCCGAATGGTGCTAGCGCATGCGTCATGTTCGTGAACGGGCGCTGTCAGTTGGGACTGGTCATTTCTCAGTTGCCATGGCTTATTTTAAATATTTCTTTGAATTGTTCCTTTTTTTCCCGGACGCTTTTATCCTGCTCGTCTTTTACATCGTTCTCACATGTTTAAATAATTTCAACTTGATGTAAACAAAAATTTGTAACAATTTATTATTTTTTAAAAAGAGTGTCCGTGGTGTTTCTTGCACGTTCTTCTCCATAGAGATCTACGCTTTGGAACGTGCAAATAGCTTCATCTTGTTGGACTGACCGACCTTGACAATTCAAAAGTGCCTGTAAATGGTTTATTTGAAATATACGATTTGATTTGATTTGATTTGAACCCTCCTTTTTAAATGAAATCGCATTTTGGCTTGGTTGCCGTTTTGTCACTTCACGTTTAATGTTAGTCGGATTACCTGATAAACGGGGGTTTATCAGATAATCCGACCGATCGAACGGAAGCTCTCATCAGATTGAAGCTAATAAATGTAGTTTATAAATAGGTAGGTATTTTATGAATAATAATTTAATAAATAATTTCGTGGAAAGCTTTTCATATGTGAATCAAAGTTCAACAGTCCAATAAACATTCTGTGAATCGGACAATGGTCAATTACTTTACCTATCACGCTTGGTTGCATTTAGGTGTTTCGGGGAACAATACATAAGCGCGGTTTTGGTATTTATAGCAAATCTACATCTTTACTTATACAAGGCTATTTGCAAAGTTGCGGAATTTATTCGAAAGAGTCACCGCGGCCCTGGAACGCAAAGGGCACTAAGAGGAACACGGATGGGTTTTAGTCAGTAAGAGTCTGACACTCCCTTCTGCTCCACATAGAGCGAGAGGAGTCATTTGATGATTTCCCATCCTTAAAAAAAAAACTCGAAAAAAATACTAGCTGTATCATACATTTTCATTAGCTAAATATTGTATTTTGTATGAAACAGCTGATATTTTTTTCGAGTTTTGTCTCAAAGTAAAAGTTGTTTATAACCATGTGTACTTTCACTGCCTAAGACGTTGTTGGTGTTTTACAAATAACCCTGTACACCTAACTGCCGCACGGTTCGATCTTCGAGGTTAAGTTGCGCTTGTGGAAGTCAGTCCGTGGTTGGGAAACCATCCACTACATACCTCTCGGTATCTCGGAAAGCACGTGAAACAGTAAGTTTTTTGACAGTAGGAAGTCAGAAATTCTGACACTAGTCCTGCCAAGAGTACCTAGATACCGTGATGCAGTCACTGGTTTGTCGAGGTGTAATAGGCAGTTAAACTGGAAGCCGACCTCAACATAGTTATGAAAAGGTTAGGCAGACTGTTTATGGTTGCGGAATTTTTTCGAGAGTCACCGCGGCCCTGAAACGCAAAGGGCATTAGGAGGAACACGGATGGGTTTTAGTCAGTAAGAGTCTGACACTACCTTCTGCTCCAACCAGAGCGGGAGGAGTCATTTGATGATTTACCATCCTTAAAAAAATGCAGACTGTTTATGTACCTTTATATAGGGTGAATTTTTCAAGTGTGTTGTCAGGGCCAAATCCGAAACTATGAGGAATATCGGGAAACACTGAAAGGAGTGTCGAGCCCGATTTTGATGAAAAGCAAAACTGCATCATTGGATTTTTGAAAAATTGTTATTCCTATCCAGGAATCGAATCGGTTTATTTTGAAAAAAAAAACACACCATCCGAAAGTGTAGCTTCATCATCATCATCATCATAACAGCCGAAAGACGTCCACTGTTGGACAAAGGCCTCCCCCAAAGGGAGGGTTTTCCATAATCGCCATGCTTGGCAGGCGGGTTGGCGATCGCAGTGTATGGTGTTGAGTTTTACAAAGAACGCTGCTGCCCATTCTCAGGTAAGGCCCTTAGTCGCCTCTTACGACACCCACGGGAAGTGATGGGATGGTATTATTCTTTTACGTATAGCTTATAATGATCAAATTCTGGGAAGTAATAAACACATGGCAAACTAAAGGAAAGAGCTAATTTTTAACAAAATCCTTTTTCATCTTTCAAAAAGAAAAATATCGACCCATTTTTTTTTAAATCAATGTTGTTTTCATTAATATCGTTTCAGTTTAGATAGATAGCTTTTTATAAAAATAAAAGCTTTCATTTAGTTTGACGTGTGTTATTACTTCCCAAAATTTGATCCTATATATATAAGCTACACTTTCAATTGGTGTAATAATACAGTGTTTTTTTTTTTCAAAATTAACCGGTTCGGTTCCTGGGTAGGAATCACAATTTTTCAAAAATCCAATGATGCAGTTTTAATTTTCATCAAAATTGGGCTCGAGACTCCTTTCAGTGCTTTTCTCATAGTTTCGGATTTGGCCATGAAAAAATTAAAAAAAACACCTGTATAACATTCACCAAGAGAATGCAGTTAATTTTGGAGTCAAACCCTCAATATTATTGTATCCAGTCATAAAATCATACCTGTGTTTGTCACAAATAAATTCCTGATACCCTCCCTTATCGTACATAGGTGAGTTATAAACTGAAGTTTACGACTAATCCGACAATAGTGTCTCCAGTTAAACGCCAGTTGAACTGTCATTAATGAACGGTGAATAACTCCATCTATCTGGGATCACAGTAGAGGGTTGTAATTTGAATGAAAATGTGTTCAAACAATGCGTTTGTTTTCATCATAAAACAAAAGACATACGTGAAAATGCAACATTCCCACGTAAACTACAGGAACCCTGACGTTTTAAACCATGATGCTAATGAAAAGAGAGAGACGCAGCTATAATAAACGCATGACAATATCACTTTTTCACAACAGAATCATGATGGCATTGGAATGTGTTCCAAAGATTCACCGCGGCCCTGGAATGCAATGGGCAGTTGGAGGAGCACGGATGGGTTTTAGTCAGTAAGAGTCTGACACTCCCTTCAGCTCCACCCAGAGAAGAAGGAGTCATTTGTTGATTTACGATCCTAAAAACAGGCGTTTTCTTCCAATTGCGCAATCATTTCAACTACCCTAAATAGTGAGAACAAAGCAGCACTTTACTGCTTCAGAGTAAAACAGTGCAGTGAAGTATGTATGAAAATCATGCATGGTCAACTAGATTTATACCAACCAATCAGCGTTATTCTGACCACACAACAGGCCAATCGCAGACTACAAGCATGACCAACTTTTCTACCAGCCAATCAGCGCTATTTTTATTCCAGGGAACAACACCAGACTGGACAAAAAAAAATGAATTGGCGCGAATCGAATCGCAACGTTTTTCCATTTCTTTGGCGCGTTGTTCGAATGTTACTATTATTTTTTCTAAATAAATTGTTTCTACTTTATTTGACTTCAGTTCCTTATTCGGTAGTTGAAAGAAAAGCAAATTATGAACCTCGCGAAAGTGACGTTTATAATTTTATTGCAGTCGTGTTTTAGAGCCCTCGCTGAAGCTCGGGCTCCAAACTAACACTCGGTGCAATTATAAGTCACTTTTTGCTCGATGCAACAAAGCTTTATGTGTGTACACCGATTACTCCAAGGTTTCTGATCCGATTTCTGTGATTCTTTTTTAGTTCGATGCCGTTTGGTCCCATAAAAATTTGATTCAGTTTGGTTCAGTAGTTTTTTAAAAACAAAGAGACAAAACCAAAAACACCGACTTCCGAAATTAAGATCATTTTATACTTTGTAGTGTTTTGTTTGGAAGTCGGTTATATTTTTTTGAAAAAAGTTTTTACATACCATAAAAATAATCAAACCGCCTTATTATTCTGCAGACAAAATTTGTCAGATGATTGCAATATCTTCCTTGAGTCCATTCAAGATTTAATTTCCTATTCCTATCCTTTGCCAATCACCAAAACAACGTTTTCATACATCTCGCTCACTCAACAATACTAAACTGCACTCCTTTGGTAACGATTCCAAGATCAATTTCCCCTATAAACCTGTCCCACTCTGACACGTACGGCAATATATTTCCCTCTCGCTCATACATCAGCTCCTTCTGGAGCAATCTACAGGATGCGTAATAAAATATTGGAGGTATTCTTCAATAGCTACCTAATTATGACCAAACTTGGTTAAGTTAAGTGGAATGGTTATAAGCGGGATATGGTTACTATCCTGGAAAGGTTGTGGTTCGATTTCGAGCGAGTAAGTTAGACGATGGAATTGAAAATCGGATAGAAATGAGGGGCAGGACATTATAATTCTTGTTTACGGTGAGCACGTTCGTGACAGGTATAGATGTATGCGGTACAGGTAGGCAGGTAGGGGGTAGGGGGGGTAGGGGTAGGTAGGTAGGTTATGTCCTGTTGGCAAAGATTACATTTCCTATTCCTATCTTTGCCTACCACCGATAGTTGATATTCAGACTGTTGTATATGTTTAAATCGCCCGGAGAACTCTGAAACCGCGATGCAGGATTTTGTTAGTAGTTCGCTGCAGGCGGTATGGGTGGTAGTACGGTTAGTTTTGTTGCAATGTAAATTTGGCTATATTGGTTTTTCTTGTGTAGCATTGATGCCGCTATACAGGTATTTCGTCTGGTGGAAAGCGGTGGATGATGCCTGCGATGGAACCACCGAGATCAGAAGATGCTTTTTCACTATAGCTTTTGCGTTTAGCTTACTTTGAAAGGAATAGAAAGAAACAAAAATTATGTTTATTGGCATTACATAAATAAAACCCCTTAAAAATTAACAAATTAAATAATTAAAACTATTAATGCCAAAAGGGCCTCAGCTCAGCATAATGCCAGCTGGCAACGCAAGGTATACCACCTGACGCTGATTTTCAGCTGCAGCCCATAAGTATCATACGTTCGAAAACAAAAACACACATATTATAAAAGTATGAATATTTTGTACAAAAAACTGAAATAAAATATTGTGACTCTTTATTTTAAAACAACTAAAACAAAAGATTTATTTATGTGCCTATTCATAATAAAAATAACAAAAATAGAAGGCTACGCCTCTGCGAAGACTAACCAAAGGAAGCGACGCAATATTTTGTAATAAAGGAAGTACTTTAGAAAGTGTAATGCATGTGTGTGTATTGTGCGAATTTGGACTCCTTTCACTAAGTATTGCAAGGTGTAGTTGCTGAACTAACCAAATACACGAGTTTCAATCAATTAGGTAAAAATAAGGCCCACGTGGCGACCGCGTACCGGAAGACGCAACGTTGGACGGCCTCCCACAAGGTGGACCGATGACCTGGTGAAGGTCGCGGGTAGCCGATGGATGCGAGACGCACAGGACCGGTCGTTGTGGCGACGCTTGGAGGAGGCCTATGTCCAGCAGTGGACGTCTTTCAGCTGATATGATGATGATGATGAAGGCCCACTTGTTGGAGAGTCCAAAGTGCTCTTACACCTGCACTATTGAGGACCTGATGAATGCCACTGATGCCGCTCTCTAGGCACAAAATATTAGGAATTATTATGATACTAGGTGACACTATTGTGTGATACTATAGTATGACTGTATCTATATCGTATGATATGATACTGTACGATCAACCTCGAAATTGCGAAAACAAAAATCAGATGTTCAGTACATTTTGTCGAGTTATATGCACATAAATGTATTCGGCAGTCGATTCTTTTTTCGCGATTTCAATGTTGGTCCCATAGTAAAAGTTGTTCATAATGATGACTACAATGACCCCTTAGGAGGTATTGCGTTAATTATGTTACACGGTGTATATACGGTGTGCCCTTTTTAAGGCATATTGCACTGCACTGTACTCGGGGTCCCTGTGGTTCAGATATACCCAAAGGGCTTACAATGCTCTGCGTGTCCAATACAACAATGCGTTCAGGGTGCTGTTGGGACTGCCACGCTTCTGCAGTGCGTCGGCGATGTTTGCCAATGCGCGCACTGACAGCTTTGACGCAGTATGGCGCAAGAAATCTGCCTCGTTACTTCACAGGTTGCGTGATAGTCCTAACACCATTCTGCACTCGATAGCTGCCCGGGCAGATAGCCCGCTTGTGTGGGCACTAGCCGATCGAACGAGGTCTGTTTTAGTTATTAAGTACTAACATAGGCTAAGTAATTTTGTTACTAACACAGTGGACCGCATTTGTAGTCTGAATAAATAAATAAATTATTATTATTATTATATGTAGAGTTGTGATCTTTTTTCGGTGTACAATGTAGCTTATCCTTACTAATATTATAAATGCGAAAGTAACTCTGTCTGTCTGTCGCGCTTTCACGCCAAAACTACTCAAACGATTTAAATGAAATTTGGTACACAGATAGCCAGAGAAAAGACATAGGCGTACTTTTTATCCCGGGAGTATGTTGTCTAGGGACCACGCGGGCGAAGCCGCTGGCAGAAGCTAGTTCTAAATATACCCTATTAAAACTACACTGTGAGCTTAACTGGCAAAATTCCGGGTACTTACAATATCACAGAGGGAGATAAAGCTAGGATGAGAAGGCTTGTATTGGAGGTGTGTATTAATTAAGCTTAACAGTTGCATCGAATATATTGAGAGATTAGAGGAAGCGGCGGATTTTGTAACATCGATGTATTTGGTGGGGCTAGCTGTGTAGTGATAGCGTAGCGATTAAAATCTACGTAGCGACAATCTGCGTAAGGCGGCCGATAGCAGCTGGATGATAGGATCCAGCAGAATATCAGCGTCTTCGAGGTGTGTGTCGAGGTGGATTAAACTTTAGGTAGTTGCTTTGATTTGTTTTAAAATCCCGTATAAGTGAATGAAAGCAGAACAAAAGAATCGTGTGTCTGCCTGTCTGTCTTGCAGTGTGTCCGTCTGGCACTGCAAGTTCTTTTACAAATAAAATGGTCATTTTTCGTCTAATTTCTTGAATAACTTCAAAACTATTTATTTTAAAACTATGAAAAAAATATAATTAAAACCCTCAAAGTAAGCCCTTTCATTTGATATGTCAAAAATTATATATATATATTGCTCAAAAACTTTTTTTTTTTTTTAGTTTGACCCCCAAAAGTGACCCCCATACTAAAAAATTTATAATTTACTTAACGCTTCCGTGTTTGGGTCTGAGAAGTCCATATGTATACCAAATTTCAACAGAATTGGTCCAGTGGATCCGCAGAAAACTGGCTGTGACAGACGGACAGACAGACATACGGACAGACAGACAGACACCCGAATGATCCTAAAAGGGTTCCGTTTTGTGTTCGGAACCCTAAAACCATTAGCTAGAACCTACACATCGCGTAGCGTTCTGTACAGAGACGCCTTAACCATTACCATACAGAATATTATTCGTAGAGCATCGAATTTGGCCCAAATCCTATTTCCTGATGGAATTTAGAGTTTATGGGCAAAGATTTGGCTTTAATGGGCCATTCCGATGTGGGCATATAATCTTAGTGACCTGTACTGTTATAGGCATGTATAGATTTCTACACGAGAGTGGAATTAAAAGATACATCTGGAGTTAGTTCGTAGGCTAGCTTACTGGTCCGGCCCTGGTTCAATCCATGGTCCGGAGCGAGGTGGCATGGGAAGCGGTCACCTCCTTTTGCGAAGCAGTGATGCTAGCGAAGGAGGAGGCTGAACGCGTGCGAGAGAGGGAACGCCCCAGCCGCCGCAACAGAAGAAGACGTCCCGGGCGTCGGGAATCGCAGAGTGATTCCCGGCCACCGTAGGCGCAGGTCTGCGGACGGCGAGCGTTGGGTGGCTCGTCATCCGATCAGGACCACGCCCAGGTCGACGGCGCGCTGTGTTCCACGCGCGCCTCAAAGAGATGTCAGCAAAGTAGACGGGGCCCGGTAGGGCCAGTGCCTGCCGGGGTTGCGGAATCTGTTCGAAAGAGTCGCCGCGGCCCTGGAACACAAAGGGCATTAGGAGGAGCACGGATGGGTTTTAGTCAGTAAGAGTCTGACACTCCCTTCTGCTTCACCCAGAGCGGGAGGGGTCATTTGATGATTTCCCATCCATAAAAAAAGGCTAGCTTACTGGAAAACTGCATTCTTGTTTGTGTATTATTTGCTTAAATATTTTACTCCAAAATGAAAAATCATAGTGCATCAAGCTATTTGTTCTCTAAAGCTATTTGTCCGTGTTGTGCATAATTATTATTATTTTATTTTAACTTTGTTATAATACAACGTGTTGTTTTGCATCCTCGTCAAATTTCAGGAGGTTGTCATAAAAGACATAGATAATCAATCGAAAGTACGGTAGCGGGCAATAACTAATAAGCGCTGCTTTTTTTTGTTGTTGAAATTTAACAGTATTTCAGAATTAAGCCCTTAATTCAATACAAATAAAACAGAATCACCGACTACGCACACAGCGACAATGCAGCTGTGTGCGTGAGTGTCGACGTCTTACCTACGAAATGCAAGCGCGCGCGAGCGCGACCGATCAATGACCGGTAGCAATAATTTTACCTAATTTTATTTCGAAAATCACTTACATTATTGTCATAAATTTCGCTTGATAATTAACTCATCTTTGAGCATCATTGGAATACGGAAATCTTACTAATGACAATAATACTAGTGCGCCAAAGAAAAGTTCACTGACCTGTTATCAGATGATTAATAAAATGTTAGTTTTGCTTTTCGTAGTGATTTTGTTTTTATTTGTGGATTTCCTTCCTCCTTAACGGGCTTAGGACCGGCAAGAATGCCTTAGTTAGTGTAGCGATCTACTAAGTCTAAAAGTGTTTTCTACGTTTGATGGAAATGGAAAGACGTGCTAGTTAAGTGAAAGTACGTGGTGATATTTTCGACTCTTAGGTATTATTGGCGTAGTTAAAAATAAAATTTGAAATCAACTTATTTACACTAATAAAATTGATTAAGCTTACAAAATGTACAAATAAATAAATTACCTACTTAAGTTACCCGGAGGCATGCAATCGAGCACAACGTAGCTGGTTTTCCTTCAGCTTACGTAACACTTAACGCATTCGTTTTTAAAGTGTCGAAAGCACTAATGATCCTTGCATGTAATTCTGTTACACTTGTCACTTCCTCCGTGTAAACTAACCTTTTAACGTCTCCCCACAAATAAAAGTCTACAGGCGTCAGGTCTGGAGAACGCGGAGGCCAGGCCACAGGTCCTCCGCGACCGATCGAGTGGTCACCAACTTTTCGGTCAAGTACTCGCGTACTTGCCGACCATAATGAGAGGGAGCGCCATCCTGCTGGAAGTAGAGGTTGTGCCTTGCGGTAGTGGAACGGGTGTTGAAGTTCACGTTTCAGTAGACGCCACACTGTGGTGTGGTGCACTCCTAAGTGTTGACCAGCCTCCTGCGTGCTTGCCCGTGGGTCTCGCTGGAAGTATTCCAGGATGTCTTCCTGCAAGGCGACAGGCAGGCCTACGCTGCCGCGAGCATGAGCAGGCCGGGGAACGTCAAACTGCCGATGATCCCACAGTCTCTGCGTAGCAGCCAGCATGACGCTCTGTGATGGGGGTTCCCGATCGGGAAACATTTCCGTGAATATCCGGTTGGCTCCACGTAGGCTGTCTCCACTGATGGCATACAGGCGGACCATCTCCACCATCTCGACATTTGAATAATTGTCCGTCATCTTGCACTTTGTTTGTACCTACGTCTCAACGATGTACGGAGAAGCGGAATTCGCGCACACGCTTCGGCGACATCAAACACACTGTTAGTTCCGGGGCCGCGGGGGCCGGGGGCGTGGCTAGGAGCTTGCGCGGGAGAATCCCCGTACCGTGATTGGGGTGCGATTGATTACCTACGAATTTATCGAATGATCGTTGCGTATGCGTTGTGTATGTATTGTTTGCGTTTGTTTGTGTGTGAAAGCGCGGTTATAAGGCTAGTAACAGACGGGCCGCGTTTAAATACGGCTGGTTTACACTTACGGATTTCCGTAAATAAAAAAATAAAATTAAAAAAGCTTCTACCCATTTTATTGTCGGTTTGGGTCGAGAATCATTAGCATAATTACGTCCTTGAATTTGACTAGGATGCAAATCAACACGTTGTATTAGTAGGTACGTATTTAAAAATTTACTGCTTACAAAAATGACAAAATAACTCAACAGGAAAAATTTCTGAACATTCTGAAATTATCAAGCGAAATAATTATTTTTAATATGCTACATATTTTTATAAATAAACGAAGGAACCTTCTAAGTTATCCGTTTATTTATGTAAAAATATCGCATGAAACATAGTGAAAATCACGATCTAATTTACATGGTATATATTTATTTCAGGTAGAGAATTTGCACGTATATTTCAGATTCCAATCAGGTCTAAGTTTCTCATTAATTTCGGGTAGGGAAGTTATAACAATATTATGATATATGACCCGCGCAACTTCGTCTGCGTCACAATTTTCATTACTGCTCCGCTCCTATTGGTCTTAGCGTGATGATATATAGCCTACAGCCTTCCTCGATAAATGGGCTATCTAACACTGAAATAATTTTTCAAATCGGGCCAATAGCCCTGAGATTAGCGCGTTCAAGCAAACAAACAAACTCTTCAGCTTTATACATATATTAGTATAGATTACAATAAGTTATCAACGTTTCTAGAAAACAAAATCCAAGTTTTGTATGTTTGTTTTCATAAAATGAGGGAAGAAAAAGATGTAACGATTAAATAGCTGAACGAATTCACATTTTTTAATTGTTTCGAGCAATTTTTAGCATTAATATCGCAAGCAATTTCTTCGTAGTCTCATTTAAAAGTAATTTAAGTTTTCGTGGTTGTGACATTAAAAAAAATTAAAACGTAAAAATCTCATTAGAAACGGTTACAAAACTTTAAATGATTTTTAAAATTAAACTAGGTTAAACAATTTGTCATCTTCATGTAACAGCACCGCCTTTGTAAAATAGAACAAAAAATTATAATAGTGACGAGTCAGATTTTATGAAGTAAAGTATGATCACTCAGACCCCGCATGTTGTCGGCTGGTGCCGTATGGTGCTGTAAAAGAATAATACCATCCCATAACTTCCCGTGGGTGTCGTAAGAGGTGACTAAGGGACTCACCAGAGAATGAGCAGCAGCGTTCTCTGTAAAACGCAACCCACTGCGATCACCAACCCGCCTGCCAAGCGTGGCGATTATGGCAAACCCCCCCCTTTGGGGGAGGCCTATGTCCAGCAGTGGACGTCTTCCGCTATTATGATGATGATGATGACGACTCAGACCCCATGGGCCTAAAGATTCAAACGGCTCAAATATATAACTCCAAGTTACGTTATTATATTTTTGGCGTTTGAGAGTTTTTGCTCCTGCAGTAGCTACACAGCCCGCCGTGCTAAGAAATTGTGAATAAAAAACAACAAATTGTGTCATAAAAGATAAAATTCCATAGCAACCCATACTTTTTAGGGTCTTTCTAACACAAGTCATCATGATCATCATCATGATATCAGCCAAAAGAGTAAAGACGTCCACTGCTGGACTTAGGCTACCCCCAAGTGTCGCCATAACTACCGGTACTGTGCGTCTCGCATCCATCAGCTACCCACGACCTTCATTCACCAGGTCATCGGTTCACCTTGTGGGAGGCCGTCCAACGCTGCGTCTTCCGGTACGCGGTAGCCACTCCTGAACTTTTCGGCTCCATCAACCATCCGTTCTGCGAGCAATGTGCCCACTACCACTTCACTTTAGCTATCCTTTGGTAGCTGGTTCAAGTACCTGAAACTGAGGGAGCATCCAAACACGGTACACAGTCAGGTTAGTTAGTAGTCCTCTGTAGCCCCAAAGTATGAGCGCATGACATTTTCGTTTATGGATTGTGTCCATCGCATGCGCTGCAAACAGGCGGGGCCTCGAGGCCCTAAGCTGGCCCGGGTCGGCCTCGTCCGCACCGATGCGCAGGTGGTGGAGTCGTCGGCGGCGAGAAGTCATCGTCGCTCGAGCTCGACGCAACTGCAGCTACTGGAATCTCAGGACTCGCAGCTGGCACAGGTCCCGGCGGCTGCGAGGCGGAGCTGAGCGACGAACCCGAAGATATCAGGCTTGCGCTTTGTTCTTGAACTCGGCTTCTTGTCAGCATATCACATCATATTGTCGGTCCAAAAATGTCGGTAAGCTTTGTTCTTAATACTGGTCACTTAAAATACACAACGCAAACCCGATACTTGAGTTCGTGTAGATGAATTCAAATTATCTCGAATTAAAAATTCAAGTAAAAAACCTTCTACAAACACTTAAAAAACTTTCAATAAGTCGAGAAACCCCACGTGTTCCACCAGTTTAGAATTTCCTAAGAAATCACTTCAACTTAATATGAAACGCCGAGGAAATTACTTCAACTCATTTGAAATGCCGAAGCAAAGGACTTGAGATGTTTCTAATTGGCTAATATCCTGAGATTGTGAACGAGAATAAATCACGGGCCTACTAAATTACTTTTGAGGGTTTTGAGGCCAAATATTGGAGGGCTTTTTTCGACTTTTATTAAGAGAAGCCTTATTAGCCTAGGTTTGGGGCTGTCAAAGTTTTGTATGCCTAGCTGTTTTTTTATAGAAATGACAAGCAATGGTGGAATAGGCGACAGCAAAACAATACTATAAGAAATCTTAGCCAAAGTTTCAGAAGATTATTTTTTTTCAAAGTTGAGCACGTCTTTTGATCAATCGTTTTCATTAGTGATATCAAGCGTGTTGACAAAAAATGCAGAGTTACTAAAAGTATAGTAAATTCGTACTGTTAAGTTCCTTAAAGTATTTTGATATGTTTATTGGGTGCCGTATGTCTGAATGCAAAACGTAACCCTTATCTGAACACTCGTGTGTCTTTATGTTTGAGTTTAACAAATGATTATAAAAATAGCTCATTTCAGTTAGTCCAAAAGTAAAGACGAAAACGGTTAGATATCAGATATAATAAGATTGAAAATCATTGGAGGACCTGAATATTAAAAAACTGATTGTAAACTTTGAACTATCAATGATGATATGAACTATAAATGATGAGCTATGAAATATGATGATGATGAATGATGATGAACTATCAATGATGATGTGAACTATAAATGATGAACTATGAATGATGATGATGATGAACTATGATGATGAACTAGCAATGATGATATGAACTATAAATGATGAACTATGAATGATGATGATGAATGATGATGATTTATGATGATGAACTATCAATGATGATATGAACTATAAATGATGAACTATGAATGATGATGATGAATGATGATGAACTATGATGATGAACTATCAATGATGATGTGAACTATAAATGATGAACTATGAACGATGATGATGATGAACTATGATAATGAACTATCAATGATGATATGAACTATAAATGATGAACTATGAATGAAGATGATGATGAATGATGATGAACTAGCAATGATGATATGAACTATAAATGATGAACTATGAATGATGATGATGAATGATGATGAACTAGCAATGATGATATGAACTATAAATGATGATGATGAATGATGATGAACTAGCAATGATGATATGAACTATAAATGATGAACTATGAATGATGATGATGAATGATGATGAACTATCAATGATGATATGAACTATAAATGATGATGGTGAACAATGATGATGTGAACTATAAATGAAGAACTATGAATGATGATGAACTAGCGATGATGATATGAACTATAAACGAATGATGATGAACTGTAATGATGAACTATCAATGATGATATGAATGATGATGAACTGTAATGATGAACTAGCAATGATGATATGAACTATAAATGATGAACTATGAATGATGATGATGAATGATGATGAACTATCAATGATGATGTGAACTATAAATGATGAATTATGATGATGAATGATGATGAATTATCAATGATGATATGAACTATCAATAATGTAATATGAATGATGATGATATGATTTGACTTTCATTGTTAGCATTTAAAAGTGTACCTAAATAAACTAAACCCAGACTGAGAATAAATTAGGTATCTGCTGTTTTCTATTTAGGGCGATTATTACATCACAGTAAATTTCATTTATAGTAAATGTGACGACAGGTAAAGTGAGGCAATGACTGACAATGCAGATGTACTTTATTACATCTATGCCTAATCCTTGAAACTTTCATTGTTAGCATTTAAAAGGGTACCTAAATAAACTAAACCCAGACTGAGAATAAATTATTTATCTGCTGTTTTCTATTTCAGGGCGATTACATCACAGTAAATTTCATTCATAGTAAATGTGACGATAGGTGAATTGAGGCAATGGCTGACAATGCAGGTGTTCTTTATATATCTCTGCCTAACCCTTAGAACTTTCATTGTTAGCATTTAAAAGGGCCTAAATAAATAAAACCCAGGCTGAGAATAAATTAGGTATCGGCTGTTTTTTTTTTACAATATCCATTTTCAAGGCGAGAAAATCAAAGTAAATTTCATTCAAAGAGGCCGTTCAAGTATTACGTAATCACCAATGGGGGGTGGAGGGGTCTTTACTATGCTTATTTTTGATGATATGGGGACGGGGGCGTTTGAATGGTAAGTACGTCAGTCAATATTTACTTACTTTTTTGTTAATAGATTTTTATTTGACATAATTATGGCTAGTTAGTTTTACTCTCACACGATGTTTCATTGTTAAGTAAGAAATTTCAAAAGTGGGGGAAATAGGTCCCGCTCGAGTAAAAACGATACCAATGCTTACGTAAGCATAGGAGGGAGGGATAAGAGCTTTGATTAGTAGCGCTGACAAGGGGAGGGGAGGGGGCTTAAAAATGAATAAAATTTTGCTTACGTAAGCATTGGTATCGTTTTTACTCGGGCGGGCCCTATTTCCCCCACTTTTGAAGTTTCTTAAACGGCCGCATAGTACCTAAGGATGATGACAGGTAGACTGAGGCAATGGCTGACAATGCAGGTGTACCTCTGCCTAACCCTTAGAAGTACATAGGCGTGATATTATGTTACGCAAAATCACTGTAAGCAGAGATGGTTAAGCTTAGTTATTGTAAAACCTGAGCTACTTTTCTGTGTAAACTATAGAAAAAAATTCTATTGATTAATATCTGGTGCACATCAGCATATGCCTAGCCTATTACCAACTATATTGGGGTCGGCTTTCAGTCAAACCAGATTCTGTTAAATACATGCGACAGTTTTTTGTTGCACAACACTTCAAAAATTCAAGCGCCAAATTCAGCAAAAATAAATAGCCATTTCACAATGTATATATATAAAAATCTCGTGTCACGATGTTTGTTCGAGATAAACTTTGAAACTACTGAACCGATTTTGATCAAACTTTGTAACTATCTGTTATTTCTTATCGTGTGGGCAAGTAAGGTCTAACGACCCTACACACGCTAGTGTCCGAGTTTCTAATCCGCCTCAAGGACACTCACTTAAAAGATAGGATAGTTTTAAGGAACGGGAAAAACGGCATACGGGAAAATAACGGGATATGCTCGTACGAAATCGTGGGCAAAATCTAGGTTAGTATAAATATCTACTGTCAATATCATTTTCAATGAACACTTTGGATTACTTAAAAGCTAATTTTCCTGACATGACTGCTAGTTTCAAACACATATCCATGTCTTAAAGTTTTAACTCTTCACTGAAATGTCTATTTCCTTATCTAGAAATTCTGAAATAAAAATCTTTCAGACATCTGACAGAACCGTTTACGTGAAACTCCTGTAAAACGCAACACGTGGGACGAAAACGAAATACTTACCGCTGACTAAAAGAGGGGTAAGTGATGTTTTCACAATTTTGAGCAATATACCTTACTTATAGTTGAAGGAACTTCCAGATTTATTGCTTTGACCATTGCCTTGTTTAAACTGAAGTCCTAGTTAGGACATTAAATGATGAAACACGTTAAAATAGGAAAGATGACAAACTATTCTATTCAGTAAACCAACATCTTCTTTAGTAACCAGTAAGCTTTAGCAACCCGAACTCGCAAGGTCGAATAACATCAAATGTAACGATATATTTGATTTCATAGCCTAAAATAGTTCTGCATCGATTGTGGGTAGGTATCTACTTGGGTGTATTTGCATAGTAAATAAAAGGGTAATCGTCGGTTGGTGTCACAATGCATTTAAAAATGTCTAACGAGGTCGCTGCGAGTTGGCTTCGGCCCCAGCCACGCCTTTTGAAGGTCCAGGACTCCAGGGTCATGAGATGTAACCTAAAGATCACAAATAAAAGGTCCCTAAAGGGATACCTAGTCCTACCTTTTATTAGTGCTTCCCACATCCAGTACGCCTATCATGAGTTTTATACTATTACTATATATTTTATACTCGCTAGCGACTGTAGTTAAAAAAATGGATGAAAACTTTAAAATAACAAGTGTCTAATCTATTTTGTTAAAGTTGTTAACTAACAAGCAAGCAAGTTGCAGGTAAAACTTCAGTTTTCAACTAAAAACCTAAGCTTTTTTTTTAAGTTTTCATAATATTTTTAACTACAGTCGCTGGCGGGTATAGATTGATAAAAGTCATGGTAGACGTACTGGTGATTCCCCAGTTCATCGGCACACGTTATCCTTAAAAAACATTGGTCATACCAAACTGAACAATTAAGTTTTCTCAGATACGGTCACTTTAGTTCGCAGCCGGCAGAGTATTTTTCATCGTAAATGTTTGCGCTGTGACACTCAATTTGTGCATGTTATTGACACGGCCACATATTTATACAAAATATCGAGAATATCTCCAGGACGATATTTTTATATAATGTGTCGAATTCCTTGTAAGAACTTGTTTTCATTGATTGTCGTGTGATTCTTACATAAGTGCGTATTGTTTTATTTATCTTTACACTTATATAAAAATGAATCCCTGTTTCCCTTGGTCACGCCATAACTTGAGAACGACTTGAACGATTTAATATTTTTTTTGTGTTCGTAATTGTCAGAGCGAGGATTGTATGAAACGACGACATAAAAAAACCTTTTTACCAAAAAATACAACCGACTTCCAAAAAACAAAACACTACAAAGTATAAAATAAACTTTAATTTAGGAATTCGGTGTTTTTGGTTTATTTTTTCGTTTTTTGACACCGACTTCCGAAATTAAAGTTTACTTTGTAGTGTTTTGTTTTTTGAAGTCGGTTGTATTTGTTTGTAGAAAGTTTTTTATTTTTCACTTTTTAGTGGTACCTGCGTACCCATTCACAGCGGCGTGATGTTATTTTATGAACTGAACTGAACTGGTGTAAACAATATTCAGATATGCGATTTCAGCAATCCCGGGAGATTTGCTATCATTTATTGAAGAGTTCCGTTGCCTACCTCCAAATTCTACATCAGATCTACACCAAATCATCTAAATCGATTGACAATTGGCCAAAATATCTCTTACCAAACATTTTTTCTGGGATCCCATCATCAGATCCTGACTTATACCTACCATCATCAGCTCAGCAACATGAAATGATTACTAGGCACAAATATCTTAATTGCGTTACAAAGTATATGAAAAAGCCCTCGATTTTCCTGGGATCCCATCATCAGATTCTGACTTGGTGATAATGGGACCACTCTGCAGTATAGGCTTTCGATTAAAAAAGGTATTTTGAAAATCGGTCCACAACTGGCTGAGAAATCGGTGAATATACATAAAAAAAAAACATACATACAGACGAACATAGAACCTCCTCCTTTTTAAAGGAAATCGGGTAAAAATTGAGACATCGAGCAACACAATTATAAAACATTTTATAAAATTCCGTATTTTGTTTAATATTTCTCTTTTCCTCCGCTCCACTACCTCGCTCTTCTATGGACAGGCAGCCTAAAAATAATCACTAAAATCATTTTGTATACAAACTGGCAAGTCCTTTTTCTTGTATTAATAAACCGATTTTAATGAACTTTAAGACCAAGGTATTTTGAGTTGGCTTATAAAGTATGCCAATGCGGTACTATGAAAATCCGTTCTGTATCATAACATCTATGGCAAACATAGCTATTGCCAACATATTGAATCCTGTACAGTTTCTAATGGCACATTTTTGCGTCATTAACTATAAAAACTGTCGTAACAATTTTTTATGAAAACTGCACCAAAGAGAAACGCGAATAAATTAATACATTAAGCAGAACATTTTGCGGTAAAATTAATATTATGATGTTATTACGAAATTAATGCGAAAATTGTATTCATTTAGTCTATAATGTTGGGTATGAAGACGAAATATACTATAATATTCATTATATGTAATAGATTCTTGGAATAAACCTGACGGGGTTAAATGAAAATGTTTAGCACCTGTTTTTTTAAAGAGCATTAATAGCTTTTATCATTCAGGTTTGAAATATGTCTAGTTTTCGTTTAAATTGAAAGGCTCTCTAGTAGAAAACATTTCGACATAACCTTCATTTCAAATTATATATATATATTTTTTCCTACTCCTCCGTTGTACTTTTCTGATTAAATTAGTTGCAGGATCCAAGACAGTTAAATTGTTTCTCCGGGACTCGTCGGGCTTCATTGGCTCGGCGTTTTTCTGGTAGTCGCCACTGTTGATTCTGGCTTTCAGGAGTTGCAGTGGTTGGGAATGTGTGGCGGGCTTGTATAACCTTAATTTTCTCTGATCAAAGGGTTTTGAAAACAATGAGCTGGTTCGTTCTTTGCTCAAAGATTCATTATCATCATTATCATATCAGCCGTAAGACGTCTACTGCTGGACAGAGGCCTCCCCTAAGTGTGGCCACAACAACCATTCCTGTGCGTCTCGCATCCCTCGGCTACACGCGACCCTCATCAGGTCATCAATCCACCTTGTGGGAGACCTTCCTACGTTGCGACTTCCGGTACGCGGTCGCCAATCCAGAACCAGAAAGATTAACAGCATTATAATAGGTACCATTCAACGTCAATTTTGCCAGTCTTCTGGACATGTTTCCGCGATATGGAGGAGTAGTGCTTCGACGCGGGATAGGTAAAGTTGGTCACAGACCTTACCATGACACCCATGACATAAAAAACTTAACCAACATCGGACAACGGGAGATCCTTTTAATTCGTAACCCTATGGCGAACACGTGAGCTCACACCAACATAGACCCTATTGTGGTTCTGACTTGTGAACTATGTAAGGCGCCCATTACACGCTCATGCAAGCGTCACTCAATTCCAAAAGTCATGAATGACAATAGGCTTGTCCACTGAAAAAATCTAATTAGTCCGCCAGTTAGATTATCAAAAAAAATTTGACTCGTTTTTTTTCTTCTTTTGTTACGTTAACTAAAATTGACGAAGATACGACGCTTTTAAAATTCTCAATACGTCACGCCGTGGTATATTTTTTAGTGTGTTCTGACGTCACGAGACCCCACTCCTGAGTTTTGATGCGTTTTATCTTTGTCATTGTTCATTGATTTACAAAAACAAAAAAAACTTGTTCATTATTTTTCAATACTCTAACTGACGGACTAAATAGATTTGCAATTATTTGGTGGTGGAAACTAGCCTATTAATGACGGATGGTGAGTAATGGAATTCAATCGAAATTAGCAGCTCATTCTTAAATACGCGACGATATATTATTACGGGGTTCCAAAAAGGACAAGGATTTTACCCATTCCATAAACATTCAAAACAGACGCATTCACATAAAAGTCGTGACTAGCGAAATATCCAGATTTTCGTCAATCAATTTCAGGCTACCATCAGTCACTGTATTACACGATAGGTTATCTGTCAGTCACAACTTAGACTGTGGTTAAATTGACAGCAAAACTTATAGTGTAATAGGCGCCTTAGACTCCTTTCTTAGGAAGTATTTCCAAAATAAAACTTTCTAGAAAACTGTTCACACCGATTACCCTCAATTTTCGCTACAAATATAAATTCAAGCCCTTTGATCAACAGCGTGTACCCCACATTTAATTATTGCAGCAACAAACCAGTATATTGCCATACAAATTTATTGCCACCGATAAATAATGTCATAATAAAAGTTCAAAACAAAAATATAAAACATGAGAGATATGATAATAATTGCGTCTTAAAAGTACAAGATGATAATTTATAAGCACCTTTGGGTAGTTATATTAATTGAAAGTCTTAAAGCGGACTATATTAAACTGCCATTACTGACAACCCTCAGGGCTTTAGGCTGGGTGCACGATGGCGACTTTTCGATTATCACTTGTTTCTTGTGTTGGTCGCAGAGTTTATACCATCGACTATTCTGGAGGGCTACTCTCTAAGCCCGAAGTCTGTAGTTTCGGGCTTAGTTGCGGGCATATTCTACTCCGTACCACCAAACCATTTGAATTAATAACAACTCGATTTGATAGTTACTGTCAAATCGTCTTGTCATAAATTCATAGTTCGGGTTTGGGACTAATCGTAAGTCAGTAGGTGGTACGGAGTAGACGCCCGCAACTAAGCCCGATACTACGGACTTCGTGCTTAGAGAGTAGCCCCCCAAGCTCCCGCACCACCGGGTCTAAAAATCACGATTAGGCGAGGTTTGAGAAAGCGGGGCCTTGCCGGTTCAAGATGCTAAAAAAAATGACAGAATAAAATTTATTTTATCGATTGCGATATTATTTTTTTATTTCGAAAGTACTTCAAGGTTCTTCGCTGTATTCTTATCAGCAATTATGTCATTTTATCATATATTTAAATGAAACTGATTAACGAAATCCATGAAGACAAAAAGTCCTGTTTTTTTTTTGCTTTTCGCAGTCGGATAAAATTATATTTTGAATCGGTCGCGTCACTTCGCCATTACCTTTGCTTATCATTTCTTAGTTTACAAAAATGGTGCTTAAACATATAGATTAACAAAACCTTTACTACAAAGAATTCGCAAATTACCATAGTAATACGGTCATTATAATTTGTACTGTTACTTCAGATTGAATTCCTTGGTTTGCATGAATATCGGTCGTTATTTGAAAAGCGCAGCAGTTCTCATGCAAGCGAACCACTTAGCAAAGTAAAACATGAAGTTATTAGATACCTAAATTAAAAATAACGATTACTTAAAAGTCGAAACGAAGTTCCTTAAAATTTGCTATGTCAAAGAACCTAATTTATATTTTAATATTGAATTTTTAGTTATATTGCCTTGAATATGATGGCGATAAATTTGAATGCACGCATTTATGTAGTAACAAAAAAATTGCGAGACCATCTACTGTATTGACTAATCTATTTTTTATTATCAAACTAAGAACAAAAAATTTTAACGAATTTAGCATCAACAGTGAATCTATACTAATATTTAAAGCTAAAGAGTTTGTTTGCTTGAACGCGCTAATCTCAGGACATACAGGTCCGATTTGAAAAATTCTTTCAGTGTTAGATAGCCTATTTATCGAGGAAGGCTATAGGCTATATATCATCACGCTAAGACAGACACAATAGGAGCCGAGCAGTAATGAAAATTGTGGCGCAGACGAAATTGCGCGGGTCAGCTAGTCGATAATAATTTAAAAACATTAAAATTCAAGTTGCAATAATTATCATCTCAGCATTAATATCAAATACGTCAAAGTTTAGGGAAATGAATATTGTATTTGACAGTTTGCCACTGAGATAAGATTGCGACATTTTCTTAGAGGCACAAGAATTGGTACTGCATCAGCCGGTCTACTATGTCAACACCTCACCGTGTACACTTAGACGCCACCTCCACGAGCGAGTGTATCGCCGCGAGTTGACGTTTTGTCACTCGTCGAATTGCCGCGATAATATCACCGAGTGGAGACGTTCATAGAGTTGTTAAAGAAATATGTGGCACGGCGATAATATCGCCGCGATTCTCTCGCCTTTGGTGGAGTGAGTATGCAGTGAACAAGTGTCATCTCTTTTGTATGGATTGACAGCTCACTTCATGTTCAGAATCACATCACTGGTTACTTCTAAGCAAGCTTACTCCATCGTAGACCACATCATTGCTTACCATCAGTTAAGATAATGAGCAAAACAACTGTCAAGGAAAATGAAAAACAATAATACATTAAAACTGAATGATGTTATCATCTTAGTCGAAATTCTGCAACTATTTGATACCTGTCTAAAAAATTCACATAACTATGATAAATCGCACATACGATAAAACAGATACAAATATCCAGCTCTTAAATAACAAATTGACTATAATAAACCAATAAATTTTCCACACTGCAGAATAAATCTATGGCTGACAGCGTTTGAGATTAAAAATTTGATCGATTGCCTCTCGATTTTTAAATGACAGCCCTATAAATTTTAGAATCGATATGATTACAATTAGGTTGCTGAATCGATAATCGGTTCTTGATACAGAGTATAGAATCTTAGCGCCGAGTTATGTTTGTGTTCGAGCATTGTGCGCCGAGTACAAGAAAAGATTCGGCTATCAAAGACGTCATCAGAATTGTAATAATCGTTACAATTTCTGCAGAAAGACGTCCACTGCTGTGCATAGGGATCCCTCAAGGTCGCCTCATCGCTACATTCGTTAATGCAATTACAACATCGTTTTGTAATTTAAATCTTATAATCATTAATTGGCATAATTTCGGTAGAAAACTTTCACACCTGGATTTGTACTGACGCTCATCGACTGGTCCTGTGGGACTTGTATCTAGCGGATTCACGCGGCTTTCATCAGGTCATCGATCCACCTTGTGGCAGGTCTTACAACGCTGCGTCTTCCAGTACGCGGTCGCCACTCCAGAACCTACTTACGTAGGCCTTGCTAATTATCAATATGTTCAACGATAATGAATACTAGGAAAGGCCCGGTGGCACCTTATATCAAAACATATTTCATGAAAAATTTAACGTCTTTAAAAAATTCTATCGGTTTCTGTCGATCGGGCCCTATCAAACATTCGATCTGCGAGCAGTCAGAATTGTCACGGACCGTCAACTTATATTATTAAGATGACTAGTTGCTTCGTTTGTAAAGAAAGTGTTTACTATGTAGTCTCTAGTTTAGCTGGTCTGGGGATGGGTTAACATACCAAGGTTTCCTCCGTGCCTTGGAAAACACATTAAGCCGTTAGTCCCGGCTGTCATTTGTAAATCTTTTGCAGTCTTTATGGATTGTCAGAAGCCAGTAAATCTGACACCAGTCTTGCCAAAAAGTACCGTGTTATCCAGTAAATGGGTTGTGGAGGTCTGGTAGGCAGCCGCTCCACGTAAAATACTGGTATTCAGCTGAATCTGGTTTCAATGGAAGCCGACCCCAATAAAGTTGGGAAAAGGCTAGGTGATCAACTCAGCGACAATCTATATCAAAAACATTTCATGTTGCAGGAAAATAAAAAGTGCTTTAAAAAGATATTCGCAATCTTTTTAAAGCGATGCGAATGTGAATGCTACTTAAAAATACGAGATTGCACCTCTTGTGTCTCGATACTCTGTGGTTCTCGATTAGCTATGTATCATGTTTTTTTAAATGTGGAACAAATGCTCTTCGACTGTTTTCATTCCTTGAGGCGTCGGTATTAAGGTCCAGTGTACATGAGATCTATAATGTCATATTATTCTTGCCAAGGTAATAAATTTATGATTTGCAAGTTATTAATGTTTATTTAATTGAGGAAGTTAAGGACAATTTGCGCTTGGAAAGTTATGGGTGGGCCGCCTTCGGCATGTTCCAGCATTTTATTACTGTGGATGTAAAAGATGTCAATTTCCGTCTTCCATATATTTATAGTACTGCTCACATAGACTATTGACTACAGTTGTATTAATAGTAGGTTATGCACCTAGGGGATAAAGCAGTGTCTTATGTTACGGGCGTAATATTGTATCTCGAACCTGAGGAAGGATTCGGAAGTTAACTCCAGAGGGTAGCGAAGGAGTTTAGAGTTTAATTCACGAGCGAAGCTAGGGAGTTAATACAATAATTCTGAATGCAGCGAGGGATTCAAGCTAGCCCAAGGCAAAAACACCTTTATCTCTGAGGAGCATACTCAACTTTTCACACCTACTGCGAGAAAATTGTTTGCAACTCATGAAGAGAGGTGGCTGGCCGCGAGTGGCTCCCGTCGGTTTCCAAGTTGCGTTCCAAATTCAAATCACATTATTAAAAACTAGTAAAAAACACTGTACAAAGGCGGACTTAATGCCTTAGGCATTTTCTACCAGTCGATCTTAGGGTGGTGCAGAGAAAATATGGCAGGTGCAAATTATAGAAAAGAAAAAACAGAGACAGAAAAAAATACAACCATGAATACATAGATACATACATATACATAAATAAAATTTACAACGTTATTAAGAGAGAACGAAACCAACGAATTAACGCTGTGAGGATTCTACCAAATTCTTGCGAATGTGCTCACGTGCCTTCACCTTAAAGGACAGCCGGCTGGTTGCCGTCCTGATGTTCAGAGGAAGCGCATTCCAAAGGAAGATCGCCTGGACAAAGAAAGAAGAGTGGATAAACCCAGAGCGGTGTGAGGGACATCGTAGAAGAAGATTATTGGATGAGCGAAGATTTTTACTGTGGGCAGAGCAAAGGAAATTAATTTGTGAAGTGGGAGAAGAAGGATTATTAAGAAAAGAAAACAAGCTAGTCAGGGCCCTCAGCGCTCTGCGCTGACGGATGGGTAACCATTTTAACAGTGATCGATGCGCCGATACGTGATCATACTTACGGAGGTTGAAGACAAATCGAATGCAGTTATTTAGAAGACGGTCAAGTTTATTGCGGAGATCTGCATTCAGTTCGTAGTAGCACACATCACCATAGTCAATCATGGGGAAAATTAGGGACTGTACAAGCATGGCCTTTATGTGAGCTGGGAGAAGATTTTTCAGGCGATACAGGGACCGCAACGTTCCGGTAACTTTCCGACTGACACTCGTGACCTGCTTTCGCCAGTCAAGACAGGTGTCGACATGCAGACCAAGATCCTTAACCTCGGAGCCAAACGAAATGACTGTGTTGTCAAAGATTACAGGTGGTACAGTTAAGCCATTAAGCTTTCTCAAGCTATGGGGACTCCCAACTATGATAGCCTGACACTTGAGAGGGTTAACTGCCACCCCAAATCGCTCCGACCAACTTTTAATCAGTCTCAAATCCCGGTTGAGCTCCTCGATCGCATCTGATAAATTGTCAACACCTGCCTGGCAATAGAGCTGAAGATCGTCAGCATAGAGATGATACGCACACTGAAGCTCGGTAGTGATAAGATTAATAAAAATAGAGAACAAAAGAGGAGATAAAATACCGACTTGAGGGACGCCAGCTGCAAGATCACACCACCCGGACGAAGATTCTCCAGCACGAACTGACTGCTGACGCCCCTGAAGATAAGAGGAAAACCATTCCAGTACCTCGGGAGAGACCATAAGATAGGAAAGGATAGCTAAAAGGACTTCGTGACTGACAGTATTAAATGCGTTGGAGAAGTCGATTAACACTAAAGCGGTAACTTACGTGTCTTCCATACCCCGCCTTATATCGTCAGTCACTTTGAGGAGAGCTGTCACGGTACTGTGCCCTGGCCTGAAACCAGATTGAAATGGGCTGATGAGGGAGTTGAGGTAAATATAATTGGAGAACTGTTTATGAACACAAGCCTCGAGCACTTTGGACAGGAACGGAAGGATGGAAATTGGACGGAAGTGACTGGAAAGAGTGGGATTGGGAATCTTAGGCAGGGGCCGGACATGAGCTTTACGCCATAGGGAAGGAAATGTACCAGAGTAAAGGGAAAAGTTAACAATATGGCAGGAAGAAGTTGATCCAAAGCCGAAACGATCATTTGACGATTGATGTTATCGCAGCCCACGGCTTTGGATTTAATGGATAGGATGATCTTTTTTATCTCTCCCGGATCGAAAGGGGTGAAAATAAAAGGGGCAATATTGGGACGCGTCAGACCAGCAAGGTAGTCAATAGTTTGGCTTTTTGTTAGACTATCTAACATAGGAACAGTAGCGAAATGGCGGTTTAGATCGTCCAAGCCGATTGCGTTAGGAAGGTCTGATTGCCGCGATTTGCCGATACCTAGAGTTCCAAGGAATTTCCAAATATCGGCAGAAGAAGAAGAAGTGAACACATTATTGAACTCCGAGCAGTAAAATTGTAATGAATTTCATTATAACCCACCGGGCAAGAATGAGTTACTTTAGGTTGAGTTTGCATGGCATTTAATCTGACGTTATCGTGCAGATGGTGCGAATAAAGTTTTGAAAACCTGTTTGGTTCTTCTTCTTACGTGTGGGCAGTAAGGTCTAATGACCCCACACACCCTGGTGTCAGAGTTTCTAAACCACTTCAAGGGCCTCTGACATGGTTTATTCGACGACCGCCATTTGGCGGCCGGGACCACCGGCTTATACGTGCCTTCCGAAGCAAGGAATCATTTTTTTATCAGACAATCAGGTGATTCAAGCCTGCGATGTCCTAGCCAAACTGGAAACTACTTTAAAAAGTTGCTTCCCGTGAGAATCGAACCCGAAATCGATCGAAATGTCGCTTAAATTACCTACAGAAGAAAATGTCTATTCTATTCTATATTTTTATATGGGAAACAAATCCGATATCGACGATTCTGCTGCAATGCTTAAAGTAGATTGGAAAAGCAAGTATGTTTATAAAGATAAGGAAAATATCATCAATTGTGTACGGTAGGACTTAATAGCTGTCAATGTCGTCGCTAAAATTCTGAAATAACAGAGTTAGAGTAAATGAAATCGTTCCTAGAGACAAACATAAGTACGTACCTCACGTGTCCGTCATTCCGCAGTTTTTTTTTTACTATGTATAGGCATACGATTGACCACAATCTCACCTGATGGTAAGCGATGATGCGGTCGAAGATGGAGCACGTTTGCCTAGAAGCAACCTATTCACTCTTGTCTTAAAGACTCCCAGGTTGTAGCTTATCTGGAAACACAGACTCCGGCAGGGAACTCCACTCCTTAGCTGTACGCACTGTGAATGTGTTCCCACAACGTTTTGCTCGTATGGGTGGGATGTCCACCATGTACCGGTGGCGCATCGCCGTTCGTCTTGTGGTCCGATGATGGAACGGGCTTGGCGGCGCAGTGTGCATAAGCCCTTACAATGTTTTACCTTTTTTAACTGACGTCTTTGTAATGTAGCCGTAGTAATGCAGATTAAAAACTAGGCTATTAAACAGTTGATTTACATAATTGCCTGAACCCCAAGCCTATAAGAGTATCTGGTAGATAAGGTATTCTGATGCATAATATTCTTATACCCTTAACTGACATTTTCGTGATGCCCCGGAGGAGTTTGGACACGGTTTTTGAGAAGGTAGTGAGTGCGGAACCTGCAAGCATTAATGTTATTTTTAATTTTATTTCACTTACTTTTTAGATGGGTCTGGACACCGCAGACTTAGCAGAAGTCGTTGTAAATCACTAAGCAGAGCTAAAGATTTCATCAACCAAAATTTCATATGAGCACCAAATTTCAACCAACTGAATCGGTCCAGTAGATCAACGGATCTAAAAAGGCCACTTTAGGTGAATCAGCCAGCATATCAAGCTACCCGAAGCTGACAAATTTACCCAATCAACCTTGAACCTAATGCTTTAGTGATAAAGATGAAAATTTTAATTTGACAGATAGTTGTAAGATTAATATTATGGTCTTTATATGATTGTACTAAAGTGGGCTTTTAAGATCCGCTGGAGAAAATTGGCTGTGACAGCAGGACAGACAAACGGATGATCCTATAAGGGTTCCGTTACTTCATTCGGAAGAATGGAACCCTCAAAAACTTTCGACTTTCGTATTTAAAGTATTTTTTTTTGTAAAAAGGTTTATTATTTTTTGCTCTTCAGTTTTTTCAGAGATTGTTTTTTTTTGTTAAAAAGTTTTATTTTATACTTTTTTGTGGCTATAATATACTAATTACCACAAACATGGGTAGGCCTACAAAAAATTCTACTCAGCATTAAAATCTGTGAGTGAACTATTAATCACCTCCTATTTTCCCACCCTAAGGGTAAGTTTTTTTTTCCAAATTTATATGGGACCAACTTTGGTGTATATCCTTTCCAATAAAAAAAGAATTATCAAAATCGGAGTACTCTGTAAAAAGTTATGCGTGTTCATACATAAAAAAGAATATACGCGTCGACTTAAGAACTTCCTCCATTTTTTCGTCGGTTTAAAATGGAGAATTTCTTTTCTAGCCGACTGCGCCAGGAGGGTGCTATTTCGAGAGTGTTTTTCGATGCAGTTCAATCACAGATCTGCGGGTCTAAAAAGGCTACTACCATACTACTATGATTCTACTGAAGTGGCTTTTTTAGACCCGCTGATTCCACCAACTGCATCAGACTGCTCGAGAAGCGAGTTTTTTGGAACTTTTTAGTCGTTTTTAGTGGTCAGGTTTTTGACAAAATAAATTATTTTTAATCGTTGATATGTAAAAACCCAAGATACACACTCAGCATCTCAAAAACGTCCGCATAAAACAAGCGCACAATTTAAAATTGTGCGCTAGTTTCAAACAGTCTCGCATCGCTCGCCATACTGCACTGCTTTGTAAAAACAACTTTAAGCGATCCGTGTAAGGTTGAATTTACAAAAAAAATGTTTATGGTATAACTACACACAACTTACACATGACACTTGATACATGTCAGTTTTTGACGACAGTTTCGAGTGTTGCATTTGTTCCAGACTGTGCATCTTAGGGTTTTTATATATCAATGTTTTTAATAGATTTTCAATGCTGTCAATAACACTCTAACATGTGGGTTATTATATCAAAGTTTACAGTTTCAAACGTGTCGCGTTTTAACAATAACCTAAATATGGCATTATTTTACGCTGTGGTCTAGTTTAACCGATAGCACAGGTAGAGGTAGAAATAATTAATTATACACAAAATAATTAAATAAACTACTTCACCCGGTATAATTCCGTGGACCGTAAATGTTGTAAATTATATATTTTTGGTCTGTTGTTACTGCGGGGAACCGAGGAAATACACAGGTATTTTTTACTGATGGATAATGTCTGTTGATATAAAAACTTCGTTCATATTATTAATTACTAGCTTCTGCCAGCGGCTTCGCCCGCGTGGTCCCTAGGGAACATACTACCGGGATAAAAAGTAGCCTATGTCCTTTCTCAAGCTCTAGACTATGTGGGTACCAAATTTCTTTTAAATCGGTTCAGTAGTTTTGGCGAGAAAGCGCGACACAGACAGACAGAGTTACTTTCGCATTTATAATATTAGTAAGGATAAGTCACTACCTTTTGCCAGCAGCTACGCCTGCGTGAAATCGAAAATTATCCAGCGATTTATTATTTCCGAGATGAAAAGTATATTAATACTAGTAGCTGAGCCGGCAAACGTTGTTTTGCCATATAAAAAAAATAGCCTACGACCTTTCTCAGACCTACCAAATATACACAAAATAAAAACATAAAAATCGGTCGAGCCGTTTCTGAGGAGTTCGGTAACAAACACTGTGACACGAGATTTTTATATAGTAGAAAATTTGTTCCTGGGTTTAAAAAGTATCATAAAGTGTCTACCCATAATATGTGCTAACTGTCATTCAAATCCTTTCAAGCGGTTTGACATGAAAAGGTAAAGACAGAGTTTTGCCACCCATAGCAGTAACGACGTCCGCCTGAAGTATGTAAAAATATTTACATATTAACTAGCTTTTGCCCGCGACTTCGTATGCGCATATTCCGTTTTTACCCGTTCCCGTAGGAATTTCGGGAAATCCTCGCTTAGCTGGTAGCTGCTCACCTACACTCCCCAAAGAACCTGCATGCCAAATTTCAGCTTTCTACGAGCAGTAGTGCTGTGCGTTGTCTGTCAGTCGCTCACTCAGTAACGGAAGAATTTTATACATATATTAGGATTCGTAATTGTTACGTTTTCTCTCGTGCTCACACACAGACATTCGATGTACAGTTCCCGTCACTCAACTTTACCTCCCCGAAGTACGTCGCAATCGAATGCGCAGAATGTCAATTTGACAAAATACATAATACAGCGCATGCGCGGTCAGGTCGCGCATGCGCGTGTTTGCGCAAGATGGCGGGTGTAATGGCATCTCACTCGCTCGTATACGTTCGATGCATACGTGTGACCCGTTTGCTCAATGCTATACGACTGTTGATGCGAAAAGTGTTACACGTTGTTATTGTTTATAATTAATTATTTTGGTTATTTCTTACTATTTGATATGTTTTTTTGTGTGTTTTTGTGGTGTATGTATTTGTGGTGATACTTTTTGATTTATTTATTTCTTGATAGGAAACTCAACAGCTTTTTTTACAACGTTCAAGATATGGTAACAACGGCATATGGGGTTCTGAAGCCTATTATAGAGTTTCACAGCATCCATTATATAAAACTAGAAAGTAGAAGAAAATTTTGCTTAAATATTGTAGGTAAAAAATTGGTAGTTGTAAAACTTTAACTAAAATGAAAAGAAAATATAACAACTGATAAACAATATACGAATATTATTCACTTATTCATGAGTATTTTTACAAGATATTTACGAAACGCTACCTTGGATAAATGGAATATATCCAGGCTTTCAAATTTGTCTATATATAAGCGAGGCAGTCGAGTCATAACAGCATTCTGCCCATAATTGGAACGGTGTAAAGGTACACTAAATAAGTGGGTATGTCTTGTGCGAAACCTTTGCGTGCAAAATTCTATGGATGACAAAAGGTCACTGCAGTCAATCTCCCCACGAAGAATATTAAATAAGAGCTGCATATCCATCATTTTACGTCTATCATTGAGTGGAAGCAAGCAATAGTGACTAGAGTCTATTTCTATTTTTTTTGTCTAGTTGATATTTTTATTGTTACTGGTAGTCTTTGTTACTTATTTATAATATAATACGTATAAACAAAAAATTATTCTAGGAACGTAACACTTGTTTACGCGATTGCACCTGCGCGGTCGTCACTAAAACCTAACTTCGGAGGGGTAAACAACGGTGATGTGAACTGTATAGTGGTCTATTTTAACTTTCAGGTCAGTAGAATTACCGCATAACAATCGCGTAGACCTAAACAGGACTTTGGGTAATCGTCAACGCTAACAGAATGTCACTCTGTCTAGTCTAGTTGTAAACTAACGACTCATGTAACTGATTCACAAAAAGTTAAACCAATGAACCAGAGTTAACTACAACTACGGTTAGTTTATTCAGCCCCATAACATGAGAACTTGTTAAAATTAACTGCCGACTGAAATGAGAGTTGGTCACGTTATTCAGGAAAATTTATAAATTACGTTAAAACTGTTTGGTCGTCTATTTGTACAGTGTTTTATGTTACTGCTAAGCTGGTGTTTCTGTTGGTTTGTGAAGCTTGTAATAGTTTTCTTGCAGAATAAGCCTTATTTGTGACTAGCTTTTGACTGTGGCTTTATTTATTTATTTATTAGTTACTAGTGGACGTCACGCGATTTCAGCCGCGTAGTTCCCGTTCCCGTGGGAGTACGGGGATAATATATAGCCTATGTTACTCCCTGATAATGTAGCTATCCAATGCTAAAAGAATTTTTCAAATCGGTCCAGTAGTTTCTGAGCCTATTCAATTCAAACAAACAAACAAATCTTTCTTCTTTATAATATTATATTTCGTCTATTTTTTTTTTTTTTTTTAAATATATCTTAAAAAAAAAACAATAAAAAATACATTTAAAAATATAAAAATAGTAGTCCGCCGGTGTCGGGAGCAGGGTCCAAGCTACCGGTGGTTAGGGCTCCAGAGAAAGGAACCGTCTCACAATACGAGCCGTATCGAGGAGTACTGCCTTCTGTATCAGGCCCTTTACCCAACCTCGTAACGCCAGCTTTGACAGGTGGTCGTCGAAGCTATTGGCCATCAGGCCATTGGCCGTAACGACAATCGGCACAATGACAGCCGAGTCCACATTCCACAAGTCGACAACCTCGTGTGCCAAGTCGAGATACTTAATTTGTTTCTCTTTCTCAGCTTTCACGAGATTCTCGTCATGTGGAATGGTAACATCGATTATCATTGTGCGGCGCGCTAATCGGTCTATCACCACTATGTCAGGCTTATTGGCAACAATAGTCCTGTCGGTAATGATAGACGATCCCAGTACAACGTGACATGGTCATTTTCGAGAACTGGTTCGGGCACATACTTATAATACGGTACCTCAGAATCCACAAGTTTGTATTTCAAAGCAAGTTGCTGATGGATTATCCTGGCCACTTGGTTGTGCCTGTGCAAGTACTCGCCGTTAGCCAGACGAGAACAACCAGAGATAATGTGTCTGATGGACTCACCTGGACGGTGGCATGCCCGACACACGTCCACCATCCCGTCCTTCATAATATGCCTCCGGTAGTTATTCGTCAAGATAACTTCGTCCATAATCGCACAGATAAAACCTTCAGTTTCTCCGAAGAGATCACTGAAACGTAGCCAGGCCACGGATGCTAAAAAATCTACGTCGGACCCATGAAGAGCCCGATATATATATACTTTTCGCACACAGATGTACAGAGGCGGACTTAATGCCTTAGGCATTTTCTACCAGTCAACCTTTGGGTGATGCAGAGACAATTAGTGGTAAGTACAATTGGTGGCTTGGCTCGCGTTCCAGTATTCTTTTCGCAAAAAAGTAGCCTATAAATATTTCCAGGGTCATATCTGTACTCTACCGAAATCCATCAAAATCTGTTCACCAATTTAGCGTGAATTGCGTAAAAATGAAACTCACTCTCCCATTTATAATATGACCCCCGCAACTTCGTGTGCGTCACTTTTTTTACTAATGCTCTGCTCCTATTAGTCGTAGCGTGATGTTATATAGCCAATAGCCTTCCTCGATAAATGGGCTATCCCACACTAAAGTAATGTTTCAATTGGAACCAGTGTTTCCTGAGATTAGCGCGTTTAACCAAACAAACTCTTAAGCTTTACAATATTAGTGTAGATCAGTGGTTCTTAACCGGTGGTCCGCGGACCACTGGTGGTCCCTGGCAACACCCGTACTGGTCCTTGGCAGTACCCGTAGTGGTCCTCAAAACCTACTTAATATCCGATATTTTCGCATAGCTTAATAAATTGAACTTTCAACTCTTTAAGGTTCTGACTCTCCATGAAAAAAATGGCATAGAATTTTGTCAAAATCAACCAATATGAAATCAATGATAGACCATTCTGACACTATTGTAATAGCAGACTTGGGGGCCCTGATCTGTGGACTCAGCTATATTCTACGGATGTAGATAGTGGTACTGCCGACCTATTCTGACAACGTCTCACCGGGTAAACTTGGGTGCAGTGAGCGTGAAGTGAACTGTCGGCCGTTTTTTTTTAAGCAATTGCAAAATTAATTCAAATATTTTAAACTATAATTGAAGGAAATACGACAATTTAATAGATATTATTAGTACATCATTTGACTCTAGTCAAGGTTATTTGGTTCGATAAAATATTTATAAATTGTTACAATACTTATTGTAACATAATTAAAAACCATGAAAATTAAGCCTAAAAAAACATGACATAGATATTTGTATTAATATAATTATAAAAGTTTAACGTCCATCTATTGACTTGAAGTTCGCCCGCTACCCTCCCCCACACTATTGTCACGTGGGCACTGAGCAGTCAACTCAACTAATGGTGTGGTCGAGGTGGGCAGTATATCATCGGTCGTCGAGTAGGGAAGTAAAACTAAGTGTGTGTATTAGTGTTATTGTAAGAAAAAAAGATTTCATAAAGTCTTTCACTGGTTTTTCTTTCACTTTGTATGGATTGACCGCTCACTTCACCACCACCAAGTTTACAGCCGGTCGATTCAGCAGTGCGATTCTGTAAACATATCGAAGTGAACACTTGGGCGAAGTGAACGACAGGTGAGCTGTCAAATCATACAAACAAGATGGCGTGACAACTCACTTGTCGTTCACTCCACTTATGTGGTCACGGTGAGATGTCGACAGAATCGACCGGCTGTAAACATGTCGAAACGTAGGCTTGGGTGAAGTGATCATGCAGTGAGCTGTCATTAATAATAATAATAATAAATTTATTTATTTCTCTTCACAAAAAAACAAACCTTACATAATAACAATGTTACTTATATCTATTTAAACACAAGTATCTCGATCGTCTAGAATATGTGAGAAGCTGGTGTCTGAGGTAGGCATAAAAATGCCTGTATTTCAGATCACCAGGTCCCCCACACACGGAAGGAACAACACCAGTTGTATTTGAGTGATCATGATATAATAGCACTTTTGATATAAGGAGCGATTATATAATACTACAGTAGGAGAAACATGGGTAGGTAGTTAAATTATAATTTGTTAACTAAGCATAAAAACTAAAACAAACGCCTCAGTATGTTGTATATGTATGTTAGGGTGTGTTGTGAATTGTGATGTGTTGTGTCTAGGGTTCGGTTCATTCCATCTTGATTCCTTAGACTGACAGCACACTTCATGGTCATTTCAACTTCGACATGTTTACAGAATCGCACTGCTGTATGAGACGATTACAGTGCATCATCTATGCGGATAGTGCTGATCGCACTGCAGCTTGTCTAAAAAGGCCACTTTAGCAGAATCAGAAAGCACATCTCGCTACCCGTCACTGTCAAATTTTCCCAATCAAACTTGAACCAAATTCGTAAGCGATAAAGATGAAGATAAAATTTGACAGATTGTTGCGTGATTAATATTATGACTCTCCTAAAGTGCCGTTTTTACCCCCCTGATCAGCACTGTCTGATGTCCCAATATTAACCTGAGTAACTAACTATGTCGGGTTCGGCATCCAGTTTAACCTGATGCAGCTGAGTACCAGTATTTTACATGGAAATACTGCCTTTCTAACCTCCACCACCAAGTAACTGTAAATACGGTACACTTTGGCAAGACTGGTGTCACATTTTCTGGCTTCTGAGTATCCGTAACGACTGCAAAGATCTTCAGTTGCTAGCCGGGACCAATGGCTTAACGTGCTTTCCGAGGCACGGAGGAAACTCGGTATGTTAAGATGGTCACCCATCTACAGACCAACCTTGGCAAGCGTTGCTTAACCTTGAAGATTGACCCGTGCGGCTGTTATTATTTAGTCATATGCTCTTTCACGCCTATCTGACCTTCAAAACCAAGTAACTAGAAACGCGGCACCTTTTGGCAGGACTGGTGTCAAATTTTTTGACTTCTGGGTATCCGTAACGACTGTTAAAGATCTACAAATGACAACCGGGACCAAACTGGGAGCAAATCTACATCGCAACAAAAAATAGAACCGCGACGCCATGTATCCAACTAGCAGAAAACTACTACGTCAAAATCCTGCATCGCACAAGCAGAGTTTACCGTGCGATTTGAACATATACATCAGCCCGAATATCAACTATCGGGCAGTAGCCCGCCAGGCACAATAACCGCCTAGTCGGAGGATCCTCCCTTTTCAGCAGAGGTTTACGGGACTTTACTCTCTGTACCGCATACCCTCTAAACTACACTACAACACCCACTCACTGTGTTACTATGTTCGTTCCGGTTTACGATGATTTGATTCACAGGTGTTAAACGAACAGTTGAAATAATTTACATAAGTAACAAACTACATACACTTCAAATAAAAAATAAACACTCCGCACACACTAAAATATGGCGTCAAAAAATTCTTCCGCATCGCTGTCGACTGGAAGTGAGCCCAAAAGACTGGCAGCGTTGCCACGTTGTATGGAAATGCTTATCCTCTGACTGAGGTAAAAGCCAGTCCTTGGGTCACGGCAAGTTTTAACTAAGCGTTTAACTAGTTCTAAACGCGTGAGCACTCGGACTCCACGGTCCAAGAGTTTCCAAGTATAGTAAGTTGACGTTCTTCGGAAAAATAGTTCCTTAAATAACACGTGAGCACTCGGACTCCACGGTCCAAAAGTTTCAACTCCAAACGGCTCAAAAATATAATTGCCAACAAGGTTATTATATTTCCGCTGTTTGAGGCTCTCAGCAGCCGCAGCGGCAGTATCAGCACAGCACGACGAGCTAAGAAGATGGGATGGCACGAGAGTATCGACACAAGTATCACTATTGGTTGTGACATATTAGAATTAAATGAAAGAAAATTTAAAACGTGTGTAAAAACACGCTTTGTGAACAAGCATATTACAAATTAGATGATTATATTCAAGATAAGAATGCTTGGAAACATGCTAGTCCTGCTCCATAGGACAATCTATGGTGTAGTAGACACAGTGAAACTGGTTGATATGTTTGTGTTTATTATATTAATATTTACTATATATACAGGTGTATTTACTGATTTTTATATTTAATTTAACTCACACACTGATCGTGTAAATCAATAGTTGCTAATTTATACGTATGTGAGTACTATGTCCCCTTACTAGCAAACTTATTAATTTTACCTCTGCTGGCATTTCTTTATTGTACCTATTAGTAGTATATAAGTGTTTTTTGGGAGCATCGTCCTCACATATAATCAATTGAATAATGTATGCAAATATTGTAAAGCTTTTTTTGAAAAGAGTAACTATGTATAGTATAGTTTTTTGTCCGTTCTTCTCCATAAGAATCTACCTTTTGCGAACGGACGACTAGAGTCACTGTAATATTTTATTTTCACTTGACTTTCAAAAGTGCCTTTATTGGTCTAGTTGAAATAAATCATTTGACTTTGACTTTGGTTGACGTTGTTCGGATGAAATAGTTCTTTAAATAACGCGTGAGCACTCGGACTGTACGGTCTAAGAGTTTCAACCCCAAACGGCTTAAAAATATAATTGCCAACAAGGTTATTATATTTCCGCCGTTTGAGGTTCTCAGCAATAAGTATGTCTATTGGTTGAAATTATTCGAACGAAATTATAACGTAGCTTACCAAATTCTGAACTTATTATCAAGTTACTAGTTAATAAAACCCGACGGACCCACAAATAAACGTGGAGAAGAACTGATTTAAAATACCAAAAAGGCCGGAATAAAAACCAACGAAATAAACACAAGTAAACCCGGGTTCTTTTATACGTTTTCGTTAATAAAAGTGTATGCGTCCCGGCTTGTTACGAATTAATTGATCTGAAGAGCTAATTATTACCGTCATGAGTAATGGCGCTCGTTATTGGTGCTGTTTTTACTTTCATTCATGTTTTTTTCCTGTAGTAAAAGTGTTTGTAATTATTTTTCTATTGATATTTAATTATTAAGCCGGTTGTAGACTAAGACTGAAGTAAGTTAGCTTGAGCACAAGGGAACATACAATATTTCCATGTTTGCTTTAATTTTAAAGAACTTCATCTAGAATAGGCCACCACATAAATAAAACATGAAAACGCTTTAATTTTTTGCCAAAATTGCGTTTCTAAACCGACAGTTTAAATTTTCGCGCGAAAACGGACGATGACGTCACTCCTGTCTGCCACTGGTCGAGAACTGTCCAAACTCAAAGACATAAGGTTGCCTTTTCCTTGTCATAACAGCAGTAACGTCACTTAACGCTGATTATTGTTTTTAAATACGTTCCGTTTTACGTTACTTTAATTCATTATTTTTTGTTAAAAATCGATATTTACTAAAATAGAAATGCTATACAATTGCAATGGCCTTTATTTTATACTTTTTTATCATTTTACCAACAACATTCTCATAAATTCTGTATTTGCATCTTCCCGGATATTTGACGTATTTTTAGCCGAAATATATTTTCCAAAATCTAAATTCATTCAATTCTGAATTCGACTTAATTGGTCTTCTGCATCTGGCATTCAATAAAGTAACTTTTTTCAATTAAATTATTTTTAGTTTTAAATTCAATACTTTGGTAATGTTTGTTTGTGGTTAGTTGGTTGGTTGGTGGTTGTGTGGTTGGTGGTTTGTGGTGGTTGGTAGTTGGTAGTTGGTTGGTTGGTATTGTTTCTTGCCCTTCAAAGGAACAGTATTTTTAAAACTAAACTGCACCTTCTGTAATAATTCACAACATTTTATCTCCTTAATGAGCAAAAATGCTCGCTTAATCAAGGTCTTATTCTCAATACCTATTACTTGAACCGACTGCCAGTGCATAAAACCCGTTTATGTTTAATATCACACAGACATACCAACATTCCTGTTAAATATTGATATACAGGATGGGGTTTTATGGATTTAACCATTGGCAGCTGTAGGAAAGCGACTTATTTGGAGACTGTGCGAACTTTTTAGTGATAACTCGTCTGTACCCTAAGGGTAACCAACGGAACTAAGCCTCCGCTGTCCGTTCGTCCGTCTGTCCGTCTGTCTATCTGTCAGCGGCATAAATACTGTTTTTTATATTTCTATGGTCAACGGGCTGTATCTCAAGAACCGTAATAGGTAGACAGTTGAAATTTACACAGATTGTGTATTTCTATTGCCGCTTTAACAACAAATAATAAAAAATGAGGTTAATGGTACGGAACCCTTCGTTTACGAGTCCGACTCTCATTTGGCCGGTTTTTTTTTGCGATTTGTGACCATTCGTCTCAGCATAAATGGTTTGAAAGAGTTTAGCCATTCTAATTTTAATCAGGATCGTCTGACAATAAAGCAAAAATAGCCCATTTAATTGCTGTGCGCGGTCGCCACTCCAGAACACAATTACACCCAGTCTCTTTTGGAGAATATCCCTAAATTTTTTACTAATTGCTAAATGCATTCGCAGATGCATTGGGTATCTTATGGGAAAAGTTACATCTCCCAACTGTGTAGTATGCAATAAAACTGAAGATATACTTCATTTGCTGATGGATGGATGTGTAAAGAACAAAGATGAGATAAAGTCATTAATTAAAGAGCTTAAACTAAATTTTCTAGATGTTGGGTAAATTCAAACAATTTTGGCAAGTCCTAAATCGCAGTTAGCTAAAAGTTTAAGTAGTCTAGCAAGGCTATCTAATTGATGAGTCCCTTTCACTCAAATTTGTTATTTATGTAAGTGTAATTAGAACTAACCGGGTACGATGGGGTTGGCATATCCATGTCGATAAAAAACCCGTGTTAAATAAACAGAATAAAAAAAAATGCAGCAACGTTCGAAAGCCCATCTTATGTTGGACCTTATGATGGCCTGAAGGAAGTCGTGGGAATCCGCTGAATGCAAGACGCACAGGACCGCAAGACAGGATACGTTTGGGGGAGAATAGTCCAGCAGTGAACGTCTTTCTTATAATTCTTTACTAACTTTTTTATAATGCCCGTCCCTGACACAGGCTGGCAGTGGTTTTACGGACGAATGTTTGTCTCTTATTTTGTTTTATAGCTAGTCTGAAGCTAGGTTAAGGTGTATTTTTATGCCTACACCATTATTTAAAAAAAAATCCAGCCTGTATAAATATGTAAACGTTCTCTTTCACACGACTCCATAATTATACGTTTAAAAATCGAACAGAAGCAACGATTATTATCGTACAGGAGTCCAATGGTTCTTAATTCAATCTTTATTAAAACGGTACCACCCACCAATAAACAAGAAAGACGTAAGTAACAATAAAAAGTTACAAGCAAAACGCGCCCATACTGCAAATAAAATATTCAAAAAAAAGAGCGAAAATTGAATGGTTTGTTTTGTAAGTACAAAGAATTCTTTACATTTGCGTCGTTGCAGCCTTGTTTTTCGCATTGTTTTAAGCGACAGAATTTACTTGAGCTATTTCGGACCTTGCTACTCAATTATACAGTATATTTTCGATTGGTTTTTAGGGCCGTTCATTTATTGTTTCTTTGGGTCATAATACCACCCATTTTCTCGTCAATGAACAGGCGCCAGTAACCAGTTTGACCAGTCATGCGCATGCGCACTTAACTTTGATTCGAAAATTTTGGAAGCGCAATTTACCATGTAGTAACTTAAAAAATGGCAGAATTGGTTTAAGTTAGATTATACAACTACCAACTTCTCCAGTTTAATTTAATTTGTTTTTTATTTCTGTATATGTATTTTTATTTTATTTGAATAGTGGTTAGATCACAGAATTAATGTATTCCGTAATTGTAGGTAGTTTTTTTTTTGCCTTAACAACAATTTACGCATAATAATGCATCCTAACAACCTATGGTAAGCGCCATATAAACTTGCAATTAAGTACATTGTCCTTTTACTAATATCGCTTCGTAATCGTAGATACCCGAACAATAAATTATGAACCAATATTCATTTTTCATTACTTGAGAACGTAAAGGATCACGATAGAAGATGACTAAAGACAGCTTTGTCTTTATTTCTGTTTTTTATTAAGTAAGAAAGTCAATAAATGTTTGTGGGTCAATGATTCTTATTGCACATTTATCTGGCGCCTACCATAATGTTATGAGTGTTTTATTTTGTTTGTTACGTTTTCACGCCTAAATAAAAAAAACGATTTTGATGAATTTTAAGCAGAGATAAATAGGAGACGGTTATAGGCTACTTTCTTGCGAAAATAAAACTTGAACACGAGCAGAGCCGCGGGCAGCAGCTACTTACGTTGCAAAACATCATTCATCTATAAATTTTCAATGTTTTCCCTAAAAAACATAAAACATCGGCATAAACACCGATAACAGGAGTCAGAACATAAACCATAAACAGAACAATAAAAAACACAAAAAAAAAAAACAGAAATCATAATGTCAAAACCACAAACCAGCGACCGTAGCATAAATTGGTAAAATATTCCAAATAATCATTCCGGTTATAGAGAGGTTCCCCAATCTTTTATCATTTTCCCGCATTTCCGGGACACGGGATCGCTCTACGATATTTATATACAGGCTTATAAATGTCGCGGGATATTTGGGGGAATCATTTTTTTTTTGCAAAATTCCTAGGTTTTTTTGCAAAACTCTGGATTATTTCGTTGTCATTTTATGAGTTAACTAGCTGACCCGCGCAACTTCGTCTGCGTCACAATTGTCATTACTGCTCCGCTCCTATTGGTCTTAGCGTGATGATATTTAGCCTATAGTCTTCCTTGATAAATGGGCTAACCAACACTGAAAGAATTTTTCAAATCGGACCACTGTACCTACTTCCTGAGATTAGCGCGTTCAAGCCAACAAACAAACTCTTCAGCTTTATATATTAGTATAGATTTATATATTAGTAAGTATAGATTTTAGGATGGTTACGAAGAATCTTGTCTATTTAGGACGATTTGAAATTTAATATTGATTGGCTAATTTGAGCGTCCATTCATCACACCTTTATTCCGGTGTAATCTGGTTGGTCAGAATATAGTTCGAATGTGGGAGCTATTAACCAATCAGCATACCCTTCAGTGCATTGCGTTCACGGGGCCAATTCGAGAATTGGCCCGCATATCAGTGTTTAAATTCATAATTGATCTTCGGATTAACCTAAGACTGATAAGCTGTTTTTAGGGTTCCGTACCTCAAAAGGAAAAAACGTAACCCTTATAGGATCACTTTGTTGTCCGTCCGTCTGTCTGTCAAGGCCCTTTATCTCGGGAACGCGTAGAGGTGTGAAATTAAAATCAAATACTCAGGTCCACAGTCCCTTGAAGCTGTGAAAAAATCAAACTTCTATGTTAATGTAAAAAAGATACGGCCGTTTATGCCGCAAAAAACGTATAATTCGACACTCTCAGGGGAATCCAAATTTATAGGGTATTTTCCGTTGACCTAGAACTATGAAATTTGGCAAGTAATATTGTCTTATACTACAAGTATAGGGAAAAGTCTGAGGCGGCGAGCCTCCTTGCCGGACTGCCACCATGGGATCTGGAGGCGAGAGCCCTCGCGCTCATTTACGAATGGCGCGTGGAGGCGCAACGCCGGGGCGAGACTCCTTTGCCGCGGCAAATCGCGGCGCAGCGGACGGAGCTCCGGCAGGATCTCATGGCGGTATGGAGACAGCGACTGTCGCAACCCAGCGCTGGGCACGCCACAATCCTGGCGATAAGTCCCCTCTTTGAGGAGTGGCTAGAGCGGCGCCACGGCGTCCTCACCTTCCGCTTGACGCAGGTACTCACCGGACACGGTTGTTTCGGGAGGTACCTGTTTCGGATTCGGCGGGAGGATACGCCCGGTTGTCAACACTGTGAGGATCGCCCGGAGGACACAGTGGAGCATACGGTAGAGGTCTGCCCTGCTTGGGCGGAGCACCGCCGTGTCCTCGTCGAGGCGATCGGCGGCGGCGACCTCTCGCGTCCGGCTCTGATTCAATCTATGGTCCGGAGCGAGGAGGCATGGGGTGCGGTCACCTCTTTCTGCGAAGCAGTATTGCTAGCAAAGGAGGAGGCCGAACGCGTGAGAGAGAGGGAAACCTCACGCCCCAGCCGCCGCAACAGGAGAAGACGCCCCGGGCGTCGGGAGTCGCAGGGCGATTCTCGGCCACCGTAGGCGCGGGCCTGCGGACGACGAGCATTGGGTGGCTCGCCGTCCGATCAGAACCAGGCCCGAGTCGACGGCGCGCTGTGTTCCACGCGCGCCTCAAAGAGCTGTCAGCATAGAAGACGGGGCCCACTAGGGCCAGTGCCTGCCGGGGTTGCGGAATCTGTTTGAAAGAGGCACCGCGGCTCTGGAACGCAAAGGGCATTAGGAGGAACATGGATGGGTTTTAGTCAGTAAGAGTCTGACACTCCCTTCTGCTTCACCCAGAGCGGGAGGAGTCATTTGATGATTTCCCATCCTTAAAAAAAAAAAAAAAAAAAAGTATAGGGAAAAGTCTGAATTAAATCATAAAAAATATATTTAAAGTAATTTGTACCTACAAATCTGTACGGAACCCTCAGTGGGCGAGTCCCACTTGTCCGGTTTTTTTTATAGTTTTAGATTTCAATTCAACCGGTCTTTCACAAAAATGCTAGAATTTTCAGGAAAAAACGAATCTTCAAATATCCTGCAACATATAACAGCTTATAAACAACTCTGATATATATTTTTTCGCTGTTCGCATTTAGCCTGAAGCGGGGAACGCGAAGACCATGTTTTTTGCAAAGTAAAGTTTAAGAACGTCGTCGGAACGTTTTTCGTCTTATTCTTAGGTCCACGGTAAAGAAGTTTGTTGTTATTTTTTTGTTTTAGTGATGGACTTAAATAATCTTATTATGAGGGATAAGCCTAGGAGATTATTGTAAGGACGTAATCTCTTTGTGATTCTGCTACTTAAAACTTTTATTTGGTGGGCCAGGCAGATATTAGAATGTTTATACTGTACTAACATTACACAAACAAAACAAAAAGATGAATAGATAAAGTTTTGCACTTTCGTAGATTGGATATTGTTTCCGATTAAAATATTTAATATATTACTAGCTTCTGCCAGCGGCTTCGCCCGCGTGGTCCCTAGGGAACATACTCCCGGGATAAAAAGTAGACTATATCCTTTCTCAGGCGGACTATGTGTGTACCAAATTTAATTTAAATCGGTTCAGTAGTTTTGGCGTGAAAGCGCGACAGACAGACACAGACAGACCGACAGACAGACAGACAGAGTTACTTTCGCATTTATAATATTAGTAAGGATAGTAAGGATAACTAGGTTTCGTCCGCGACTTCGTACGCGCATATCTCGCTTTTTCCCGTTCCGGCAGGAATTTCGGCAAATCCTCTTTCAGTGCTCCCCTACGTAGTGTTGGGAAGCTACATGCCAAATTTCAGCTTCCTACGTACAGTAGTTTTGGCTGTGCGTTGTCTGTCAGTCTCTCACTCACTCAGTAACGGAATAATTTTATATATTAGGATTGGATAATTGAAAACATAATGGAAAAATATAGCGCTACTTACAAATTCTCGAAAACAGCCCATACTCATGGGCTGACTCCAATAAAGTCCAAATTCAAGTAGTAATCTTATCAATGTCAAAAACGTATCAGTGTAAACAAAGCGAGGTAATCTGAGGCTGTAGACAAAGTGATGCCTATCATCGAAAACGACTATCGAATCTTCAAAAATGAATTGGATTGACAAACACTGCCGAAATGTCATGTGATCAATCCATTGATATATAAAAAACCCAAGATGCACAGTCTCGAACAAATGCAACACTCGAAACTGTCGTCAAAAAGTGACATGTATCAAGTGTCATGTGGGAGTTGTGTGTAGTTATACTATAAACAATTTTTTTTTTGCAAATTCAGCCTTACACGGATCGCTTAAAGTTGTTTTTACAAAGCAGTGCAGTATGGCGAGTGACGCGCAATTTTTTTTGCAAATTCGACCTTACACGGATCGCTTAAAGTTGTTTTTACAAAGCAGTGCAGTATGGCGAGCGATGCGAGACTGTTTGAAACTTGCGCACAATTAAACATTATGCGCTTGTTTTTTGCGGACGTTTTTGAGATGCTGAGTGTGTATCTTGGGTTTTTTATATATCAATGGATCAATCCCTTATATTTTGGCAATAGCTGACCCGCGCAACTTCGTGAGTGTCAGATTTCTCGTAGCGTGATGTAGCCTTCCTCAATAAATTGGCTATCCAAAACTAAAACAAATCAACCAGTCAAACAAACAAGCAAACTCTTCAGCATTTCTTCTTCTAATATATAAAACACAGTGCCACAGTGTTTGTTATCGAACTCCTCCGAAACGGTTTGACCGATTTTTATGATTTTTTTTGTGTATTTGGTCTGAGAGTAGGTCGTAGGCTATTTTTTATTTATATGGCACTAGTAGACGTCACGCGGTTTCATCCGCGTAGTTCCCGTTCCCGTGGGAGTACGGGGATAATATATAGCCTATGTTACTCTCTGGTAATGTAGCTATCCAATGCTAAAAGAATTTTTCAAACAAATCTTTCTTCTTTATAATATTAGTGTAGAAAACAACGTTTGCCGAGTCACCTAGTAATATTATAAGTAAAATTTTAAGTATAGATTTCGACAAACGCATTCACTGAAAGAATGAATTGAAAAGACATCTTGAGACCGAGTTTAGAATACGAACGTTCCTTGCCCCAGCAAAAAATCCATACCTAAAAATCAATCACTACTTCTTATCCACGCCACTGAATCCTTGTCAATTCTTTCCTGCGACCATGTCGGCTAACTTCAACCTCGCGTTAATGTTATCAGTTTGATCACATCACATCACAGAACATCTGCCTTACCTCAGTAATTAACGTATTAATAAAGAGACCGGACCGATCTTAAATGCGACCATCTTGAGTGGGGAAGATTTATTGCTTTGAGCGTATTGTACAGGTAAATATGTAATGCCTTCCAGGTAGTAATTATTGATTTATCGGAGTATATCTCTTCAAAGTTAGAGTGAACGGATTCCTACTGGGTAAGCTCGCTCCATCGTAGACTTTGTCTCTGTCATAACCTAGACTAGAGTGAAGAGCAAACCTCTCAAATGAAAATAAAAAATGAATACCTAACATTGAAATAAGCTCCACTAGTATTCATATTATTAAATTATGTACTGATAGCTTAGACTAAACAGATGATTTTTCTATGAAGACAATGAAAGAGCGCACCATAGCAAAAATTTAAGAGTGTCTAATAGCTCTGTCTGTCTGTCTGAATTGCTGTAAAATAAATAGCAATTGGACGCCATTATTGTTTTATTTTATTTGGAAAACTTACAGCTAATTACAAGGCATGCTTACTTATTCTAATATATTGAAGGCCAATTACAAGTTTTCACTTATGGTAAAGGCGAACAAATGAAGAAAAAAAACAACTATAGGTAGGTACTGACACTACATAATATATGCACATCCAAAAACAATTTCAATGTTTTTCAAAAATTTAGTAAGTCGCGGAAAATAAGTAATTAATAGTAATAAATTTACGATATTAGTTAATAGTACCTAGGTATGATACATGAATAGTAATAAAAACTAGAAAGTTGGAATTTCAACCACCAGAAATGCTCGTGAAAATTTTATAAAGGGTCTACGAGATTAGAAGAACTAAGTGGAGAACCAGACTGCCAGGTAGCGACTTCTACACTACCTACACTACACTAATATTATAAAGCGGAAAGAATTGTATATTTGTATGTTTGTTACGAATAATCTTATACTAGACTGATTTCAAAAATTCTTTCACCATTAGAATGTTACGTTATCCCTGAGTAACATCGGTAAAAAAAGTATATTTAAGACAATTGCAGCGTGGACGAAGTCGCGGGCGTAGTGATAGTCTACACTAATATTATAAAGATGAAAGATTTGTTTGTTTGAATTGAATGGGCTCCGAAACTACTGAACCGATTTGAAAAATTCTTTCAGCATTGGATAGCTACATTATCAGGGAGTAACATAGGCTATATATTATCCCCGTAGTCCCACGGCAATGTGAACTACGCGGATGAAACTGCGTGACGTCCACTAGTCTACACTAATATTATAAAGAGGAAAGATTTGTTTGTTTGAATTGAATAGGCTCCGAAACTACTGAACCGATTTGAAAAACTCTTTCAGCATTGGATAGCTACATTATCAGGGAGTAACATAGGCTATATTTTATCCCCGTACTCCCACGGGAATGGGAACTACGCGGATGAAACTGCGTGACGTCCACTAGTTATTTATAAAGAAAGAAAGAATCGCTTACAACAGAACAGTCTTAAAGAGAAATTGTGCAAATGCGCAGAAAACTGTTGGTAAAAGACAAGACTTTCATGCAATTTGATCACATAAAAAAACTGCCTTACCTCAGTAATTAACGTATTAATAGAGATACCGGACCGATCTTAAATGCGACCATCTTGAGCGGGGAAGATTTATTGCTTTGAGCGTATTGTACAGGTAAAGATGTAATGCCTTCCAGGTGGTACTTATTAGTTTATTGGAGTATCTTGTATCCCTATATATACCCTCGAGATATCAATAAAAATAAAATAAAATAAAATTCGTTTATTTCAGGCTATTTATTATAAACCCATAGAAATCAATCAATACCTACAACATTTTCTCCTTTCTCAATTTACAAAACGTGTCATAAAATTAAAAATTAAATTATATTTTATCACATTAAATTGAATTAATTATCCATTGATTATATAAATCCAATGAATTACAAAATTTATATACTAATTTAATTAAAAAAATCATCATAATAGTCCGTTACAAATTCCATATACTAAATTGTTTAAAAAATAAAAAAAAAACAATGTAACTATACATTGACATCTCGAAGGTAAATCATAACAGCCGTACTGGTTGATCTTCAAAACAAATTAACGATTGGCGATGTCTAGGTCCGTGCAGGTATCTATCTTAAGGATTTCGTGCCCGAAAATGGTGGGGTAGCCTACGGCTAGTTTTCGAGTAAGTTTGTTAGAAACGGCACGTGATACAGAGCATTTGTCATATCACTATCTCGGCTCCGGCCTTACTCGGTCTCGTATCTATTCCTCCTCGCCACCACTTGTATTAAGGCTGCTCTCTCGAGAAATGCTTAAAAACAGCGTGCAGATGAAACAACTTTTCGTCGGCATTTACTGAGAAATTACATCTGAAAAAATAAGTAGTAATCTACATGATATGATACATAATTTGGTTTAGCCAGAATTTATGTATCGGTATCACATAATAAGAAAAAAAATCACCTCCAAATCGTTGAGATGAAACCATTTTACTCCTTCATTTATTAACAAAAATCTAAAAAAATATATACTGCTTTGCAATACAAAGGAAAATAATTTGGTTTGGTTACTTTTTTAAAATATGTTATTTATACAATATAACAAATTAAAAATGCGGGTAGCGGAGTGGTGCGTAGAGGAGTAGTTAGCTCCGTTTATATAAACAAGGTCATTGGCATGTATACAAGCCTTAATAAAAGATACTGTTTCCAAGCTCTAAAATAATCATAATGTTTATATCTATATACCCTATTTTGTCCAACTGCTGGGCAAAGGTCTCCCTCTCTCTTTTCCACACAACTGTACTTTTCATGTTCGGGCCAATCTTTTCGGTAGGAGTCGAGTTCGTTCCGCCATTTTCGCCTTGATCCGTCGCAATGTCTTCTGGCATTTCATCATCATCATCATCATAACAGCCGAAAGACGTCCGCTGCTGGCCATAGGCCTCCCCAAAGGCCCGGGTTTGCCATAATCGCCACGCTTGGCAGGCGGGTTGGCGATCGCAGTGTATGGGTTCTGGCATTTAATGGGACCCATTCGGATGTAATTTTTGCCCATATATGCGGTAAGATGCCGCTTACGGTTAGTTTTAATTAACTTACTTTTATATGTATATGTCAATAATAAACATTTTTCTTTCTTTCTTTTTCTTTGTAACATAAATATATTAAAACGTCTGCACACCATCTTGCGGGTGACAAAGAGCCAAAATCATACCATTGAATAAACTTCAAAAAGCTTAAACAAAATTACCAAAGATCAATGAAAAAAATCGCAGAAACGCGACCAAATTCTGCCTACGAAACTTAATAAGCATTACTCTCAATATAAATGCGAACCTTTTACGTATTCAGATATGGAAATATAAAAAAGCAAAGTCGGTCAATGGTAAAGGAAAAAAAACTAATATAAAATGGATGTTAGGTCGTTCAAAGGGAGTCAAGTAAATCTTGGAATGAATGACTTCTACACACCTTCAGTAATATACGAGGCGGAGGTAAATCAACTTTGATGTACAGGGTGCTGTTTAAATTGCCCATTATAGGAAAAATAGGATGATAGAATAGAATAGAATGGAATGGAATGGAATGGAGTGGAATGGAATGGAATGGAATAAAATAGAATAGAATAGAATAGAATAGAATAGAATAGAATAGAATAGAACAGAACAGAACAGAACAGAACAGAACAGAACAGAACAGAACAGAACAGAACAGAACAGAACAGAACAGAACAGAACAGAACAGAATAGAATAGAATAGACTAGAATAGAATAGAATGTACACCATAAAAGTGAAGTGAAGTGTGATGATTTAGTGAAGTATATATGTTTTTGGCGGCTGGTAGGTGAGTAGCAATGATACGTTGGTTGATCAGTTTTTATTCTTCTCGTGTCGTGTCTATGTGCGCGTTGATTTACTAATCAACTTTTTTATCAGAGCTGTTTGATGATTGTAGGGGATTATGACGTGCCAATGTCTAAATTATTCGTTTATGAGATATAGTCGGAGCTATATAGGACGAAGAGCTTCTTTGGATTCTTTTCTTTTTCTTTGGATTTTTTCTTTCTTTTTGCATACAACACTCAATGACAACACGCTTATTTTTTATTTGTATTTATCAGTGGCATCAAAATCTTCTTCTACGTAATAGACTAAATCAGATTGTCAATGGCTGTTTAATACTGGACTTGCGACACTTCTATGCTAGCTTAAACATATCTACGGCGTCACACTCACAGACCACCGATCAAACAGACAGTATTACACATGGCGATCAACAAACCCTAGGCCAATATTTAATTAGTTGAGATAGTGGTCAAACGCGTGCCCATCAATAGTAAAAAAGAAGTTGTTGTCACAGCACCCCAGTAAATTGATTACAAAAAAATAAATAGTTATTCGCCTTAATTTAAAGCTAGTAAAAATCGCCCCAATTACCGGTGTTGTTTGCAAAGCGGCGGCTGAGCCCAGCATAAGGGTGCCTGTCCATTACAGCGGAGCGAAGCAGCGGAGCGGAGAAACGGAGAAATTTTAATGGAATTGCATATTATCTCCACACCACATGAGTCACTGAGATTTTGACTGACATGATTACTTCGCTGCTTCGCTCCGCGCAAATGGACAGGCAGCCTTAAAAACTCCTACAAATACCTATTTGTCACCGATATACCCACAAAATCATTATTCCATTCTCTTTTTCATTCCATACTGCCGTGGTATAACTAAAATGCCATTATCCGACATTTCGTCGATTCTTAAATTAATGAATGAGCAAAAATGACTATCGATCAGTATTTGCGAATTACCAAAGCTACTTATTCAAGGTATTGAAAATTCGTAATTACACAGATCGACAGATATTTTTTTCTTATTAAAATACTCAAAAGTTAAAAATCAACCAGCTATGCTGACGTTATACCACGGCAGCATAATAACGTGTAAAGTTTATTAACCTACACCCTGTATATCAGTAGTAAGTCTCTATTGACGTATGTATACCTAAGTTAAGTCACGGGTCGCGGCCTAGAATTTATTTGAATAGAAAAATGTGGTTTGTGCGTTGACTAATGGTTATCCGGATCGAGTCACGTAATATTTTTTGGCGTTACGATGAACTACTGAAGGAAACTTCGTTGGGTAAGCTAGAAGATACCTATTTTGTTAAGGAGATTTTTATTATTTCTGGGCTACGGTTAGTTTAATATTTATGGTGTCACTGAATGGGCAGCAGCGTTCTCTGTAAAACGCAACACCATACACTGCGATCGCCAACCTGCCTGCCAAGCGTGGCGATTATGGCAAACTCCCCCCGTAGGAGGCCAGTAGTGGACGTCCAACAGTGGACGTCTTTCGGCTGATATGATGATGATGATGGTGTCACTGATGAATTTCATTATCTTATCAGAAAGCACTCTTTTTGAGCAGATGCTAGATCGCCGTATTCAGCTAAGCTATTACTTATGTCTTCTCCACTTTAGTCTTTCTTCTTAGTTGTATACATAAATACTGTGAAGTTAAAAGAGCCCTTCTTTCCGTATCCGAAGGGTAACCAACGGAACCCTATTACTAAGCCTCCGCTGTCCGTCCATCTGTCTGTCTGTCTGTCAGCGGGCGTCAAGAACCGTAATAGGTAGACAGTTGAAATGATCCAAGAGTGTGTATTTCTATTGCCGCTATAACTTCGAATAATATTAAATTAAAGGGGGAAGAACCGTGTTTTTTAAATGCGAATACGACTCGCACTTCTGTCCGGTTTTTCAAAGTATACTACCTACATATTATTTTTATGCTGCTACAGTGTTGTGATACTGTGGTAGCATAGTACGCACGTACGTATCGTTACTATAGGTGGTAGTTGTGACTATTAAAGTTGTCAAAAAATAAAAGGCCCGTTTTGACAGCAAGATACAACATTGGTTTACTAGTAAATATGAAAGAGACAAAAATAAATCTCTTTTGCACTTAGTGGTAAAGCAATCTTCTATCCCTCTCTACTCAGCTGTCAAATCGGACTTCTTTGATTTTGGTGAGTTTAGTTACAACCTATAGTAACGACTACTATATCATACGGACTGTTATCTATAATAGTTAGTATGAGAGTAATACTTACTTTACTCTATTCTTACAATAATAGATTCAATGTACCGTGCATACAATCTATAAATTTTATTAGCTACCCAGAAATTGGCACAAATCCGAATTGGGACGGTTTGAATAATATTGTGTATGTGCAAGGCAAGTAGTGCTTATTTATCTTTATGTGTTTACTGTTCCATGTAATATCTGTGGAGTAATAAAAAGATTAATTTTAGCAGGCACGACTTAATGTCTTTTAAAAGATAAGCCTGAATTAGTGTCACACTTCAACTTCTTCCCAATAAGATGATTTGCATTCAAACTCAAGTAGAAATATTATATTTATATTTTTTCCTACTCCTGCGCTGTATTTTTCTGATTAATTTTGTTGTGGGATCCAAGACAGTTGAATAGTTTCTCTGGGACTCGTGGGCTTTATTGGCTCGGCGTTTTTCTGGTGGTTGCCACTGTTGATTCTGGCTTTCAGGTGTGCGGTTGGGAATATGTGGCGGGCTTGTCACAACCGAAAAAAAAAACAAACTCAAAGATTTGGTTGAACTTTAAGTAGAAAGAAAACTTGTGACAGTAGTAGCACATTGCTCGCAGAACAGATAGTTGATGGGGTCAAGAAGTTGTGGAGTGGCGATAGCGTACTGAAAGACGCAGCGTTGGAAGGCCTTCCTCAAACTGAACCGGTAACTTGGTCAAGGCAGCGGGAAGCCGTTGCTTACGAAGTGCACATATAGCGACACTTGGGGAGCCCTAGGTGGAGGTCGAGCATTAGACGCCCCTGCCAGGGTTGCGGCATTTGTTCGAAAGAGTCAACGCGCCCCTGAAACGGGTATTAGGAGGAACACGAATGAGTTTTAGTCGGTAAGAGTCTGACACTCTCTTCTGCTCCGCCCAGAGCGGGAGGGGTCACTTGATGGTATCCCTATTAAAAAATATTATATATGTATATAATAAATGCTATAAAAAAAAGCATTAGACGCCATTTGACGGTCTTTGCCCAGCCGTGGATGATTTTGAAATGATGATGATTTGACAAACTTTGGTCCAAAATTCTCTCTACGAAATCATAAAACTGCGAATTCTTACCCCAAAATACCCTGTCATTATTAATCTAATTCATTTAACCCATTAACGCCCAAATAAAAACCATCTAAAATTTTACGTAAACAATTTTTGATATAGTTAATAAAACACTTTAATTGAGACACTGTATAGAAAAAAGAAACAAAAAATAATCGGAACTTGTATTTTTAGGGGTGTACTAAGTTTAGTACAATGGGCGTTTAGGAGTGATATTGGGCAAAGCATCCTCTATCCAGGCATTGTGTTTTTAGAAACTTGTCACATGCTCTTTTGACCCGGTTGGAACACACAACACATCTCAGTTGATTCAGTATATATTTTTGAGTTATGCCCATATTATTTTCTATTTTCTCCGTTCAATCCAGAGGAAAGAACGTCTTGTTTTATTGTTTTTTCTTTGGCTCAAATTCGTTCGTGCTATGTGTCTGCGAAACGTTAGCTGATCCACACGATCATCGGGATTTCTAGTCTCCATGTAACATTCCACATCGATTTTTTTTTGTATTTGTAAATGATCACAAAGTGGACGCAATTTGAACATTTTATAAGTAGACATAGGTTGCTTTTATTTCCAAGAATCTGTTTCTTGACGTGCACTTCGAAACTACTGGTACACCGAGATCGTCATCTAAGCTCCAATATGACTTTCACTAGGTAATTTATGGTAACCAGTAATTATAAGAATGCCCAATAATTTACGGAGTTCCTCTTTGGTAAAAACTTTTTCATGCCTATTGTTTTGTTCAGCATATTTTTTGCTTTGCGTTGCGATAAGCTCTAGCACTTCATCGTCAAAAAGATGCTCAAAAACTTGAACAGCGTTACCCTTTAGGATATCCGAAACATTAGCACGTCGTTCTTCACTAGACATTTGATCTGTAGTAGACCGAGCAACGGAGTAAAAAGGCAAATATTTTCTCCAAGTTGGCACCTCACCAATAGTTGAATTCTTCTTCTCTTTGGCACGTTTCGTCAAGTAGATGATGCGAATGTTGTGAGGGGTTCATCGGCACCACTGCTCCATTCATCTTCAACAGTGGACAGTGGTATGTCTGTGAGGAACAACTTGTATGTTGCCGGCAAGCAGGAACGTCTTCAGGTAATCCATGTTCGTCTAAGTCGTCGTCTCCACCCTCCTCTTCATCGGTGATTACGTCTGGATTGGGTGGTAGCATAAACACATCGTAAGTAGCATTATCATCATTATCTTGGCTTATAATGTCGTGAATAGCGTCTTGTAAACCAAAATAGATTTTTTTTTGAGTAAAAGTAAGGATGTCGTTTTGCCATTTTGTACTTTTACATGGTTTTCTCTTGCCTTCTGATAACAAAATGAATAAAGGGTCACTTATAGAAAGAAAAAAAACAAACAATACATAAAAACACGACTAATAAGCATAGTACAAAAATACAAAAATGTTTTAACCATGCTACCTTATCTTACCTCAAGCGCCCAGTGTACTAAATTTAGTACAGCAGCACTTTATGTGTTCAGGATCTCATGGCGGTATGGAGACAGCGACTGTCGCAACCCAGCGCTGGGCACGCCACAATCCTGGCGATAAGTCCCCTCTTTGAGGAGTGGCTAGAGCGGCGCCACGGCGTCCTCACCTTCCGCTTGACGCAGGTACTCACCGGACACGGTTGTTTCGGGAGGTACCTGTTTCGGATTCGGCGGGAGGATACGCCCGGTTGTCAACACTGTGAGGATCGCCCGGAGGACACAGTGGAGCATACGGTAGAGGTCTGCCCTGCTTGGGCGGAGCACCGCCGTGTCCTCGTCGAGGCGATCGGCGGCGGCGACCTCTCGCGTCCGGCTCTGATTCAATCTATGGTCCGGAGCGAGGAGGCATGGGATGCGGTCACCTCTTTCTGCGAAGCAGTATTGCTAGCAAAGGAGGAGGCCGAACGCGTGAGAGAGAGGGAAACCTCACGCCCCAGCCGCCGCAACAGGAGAAGACGCCCCGGGTGTCGGGAGTCGCAGGGCGATTCTCGGCCACCGTAGGCGCGGGCCTGCGGACGACGAGCATTGGGTGGCTCGCCGTCCGATCAGAACCAGGCCCGAGTCGACGCCTCAAAGAGCTGTCAGCATAGAAGACGGGGCCCGCTAGGGCCAGTGCCTGCCGGGGTTGCGGAATCTGTTTGAAAGAGTCACCGCGGCTCTGGAACGCAAAGGGCATTAGGAGGAACACGGATGGGTTTTAGTCAGTAAGAGTCTGACTCACTCCCTTCTGCTTCACCCAGAGCGGGAGGAGTCATTTCGTATATAAATCAAGTCAACAAGTCAAATAAGTTACTTGCACCAAATTAGGCGCATCTTGCGTGCTCTTCTAGATCTTTTTGTTGATGATGGGGAATCATAAAATGACTTCTCCCGCTGTTAGCGAAGCGGATGTCAGACACTTACTGACTAAACAAACTTTGTACAAAAAATACAACCGATTTACAAATAAAAAAGCACTATAAAGTAAAAAATAACTTTCATTTCGGAAGTCGGTATTTTTGGTAGTTACTTCGTATTTTGACACCGACTTCCGAAATTAAAGTTACTTTTTACTTTGTAGTGTTATTTTTTTTTTTGTAATTTTTTTATTTTTCACTTTTTAACACCACTGGAAAATCGCAGGAAAGCAAAATAAGCAATTTCATTTACGTGGATGACAAAAAACTGTCATCCAAGTAAACGAATTCCAGCTATTTTGATTTGAAAGCCTAACTTCCTAACCAATTTTGATAAAATTTCTATGGGACCAATCGGGAAGATGTCCTTTTAGGTAAACAAAGAATTTTTTAAATCGGTTCATAAATGACGGAGTTATGAGGTAACAAACATAAAAAAGAATATACAACCGGATTGAGAAACTCCTCCTTTTTTTGAAGTCGTTTAAAAACCACCTCTGTTCCTGTCCTTCGAATGACCTTTGCGTCCCAGGACCGCAGTAAATTTTTCGAACAATTAATCCTGCAACCCTGGCAGGCACTGGCCCTAGCAGGCCCCCTCCATTACGCTGACATCTTTTTGAGGCGCGCGTGGAATACCACGCCATCGACCTGGGCCAGAGGGCAAAGTACCCTCACAAATATTTTTACCACGGTAACAGAATAAACGCAATACCTCTTAAAGGGTCATCGAACTCATCATTATGAACAACTTTTACTACGGGAGCAACCCCGAAGTTCCGAAAAATAAAACAGCTGTTCAGTACATTTTGTCGAGTTAAGCTCTCAGAAATGTTTTTTTTTTTTTACGTTTGACCACTATCTCATCTGATGGTAAGCGATAATGTGGTCGAAGATGGAGCACGCTTGCCTAGAAGTAACCTATTCACTCTTGACTTAAAGACTCCCAGGTTGTAGCTATCAGGAAACACAGACTCCGGCAGGGAATGTAATTATGGCAATCGTTTTTTTTTTCGCAATTTCGTTGTCGGTTGGAGAGTAAAAGTTGTTCGTAACAAGACGTTTTGGGGACGCTTGCTACCGTGCTACCAATTTTCAAATTCCAGTCCACCTTCGACATACAAACAAACATACATTAATATAAACCTCAATCAATCTCCAACAGAACTAATAAATACAATAAATTAAATTCAAAAGTCGCCGCTTTAACGATCGAAGGGTTTTTACAAGAACCTTCTATTAATAATGTACTTTCAATGTCGTATCTTCGTTGAGTCAGAACAATTTGGCTTGGAGAAAAAATGGCAGCTGCAGTTTTGTTTTAAATGAATAAGATTAATAATGACAGGGTATTTTGGGGTAAGAATTCGCAGTTTTATGATTTCGTAGAGAGAATTTTGGACCAAAGTTTGTCAAATCATCATCATTTCAAAAACGTCCACGGCTGGGCAAAGACCGTCAAATGGCGTCTAATGCTTTTTTTTATAGCATTTATTATATACATATATAATATTTTTTAATAGGGATACCATCAAGTGACCCCTCCCGCTCTGGGCGGAGCAGAAGAGAGTGTCAGACTCTTACCGACTAAAACTCATTCGTGTTCCTCCTAATACCCGTTTCAGGGGCGCGTTGACTCTTTCGAACAAATGCCGCAACCCTGGCAGGGGCGTCTAATGCTCGACCTCCACCTAGGGCTCCCCAAGTGTCGCTATATGTGCACTTCGTAAGCAACGGCTTCCCGCTGCCTTGACCAAGTTACCGGTTCAGTTTGAGGAAGGCCTTCCAACGCTGCGTCTTTCAGTACGCTATCGCCACTCCACAACTTCTTGACCCCATCAACTATCTGTTCTGCGAGCAATGTGCTACTACTGTCACAAGTTTTCTTTCTACTTAAAGTTCAACCAAATCTTTGAGTTTGTTTTTTTTTTCGGTTGTGACAAGCCCGCCACACATTCCCAACCGCACACCTGAAAGCCAGAATCAACAGTGGCAACCACCAGAAAAACGCCGAGCCAATAAAGCCCCACGAGTCCCAGAGAAACTATTCAACTGTCTTGGATCCCACAACAAAACTAATCAGAAAAATACAGCGCAGGAGTAGGAAAAAATATAAATATAATATTTCTACTTGAGTTTGAATGCAAATCATCTTATTGGGAAGAAGTTGAAGTGTGACACTAATTCAGGCTTATCTTTTAAAAGACATTAAGTCGTGCCTGCTAAAATTAATCTTTTTATTACTCCACAGATATTATATAGAACAGTAAACACATAAAGATAAATAAGCACTACTTGCCTTGCACATACACAATTAAATAAATAAAAAAATTTACAAAAAAAATAACACTACAAAGTAAAAAGTAACTTTAATTTCGGAAGTCGGTGTCAAAATACGAAGTAACTACCAAAAACACCGACTTCCGAAATGAAAGTTATTTTTTTACTTTATAGTGCTTTTTTATTTGTAAATCGGTTGTATTTTTTGTACAAAGTTTGTTTAGTCAGTAAGTGTCTGACATCCGCTTCGCTAACAGCGGGAGAAGTCATTTTATGATTCCCCATCATCAACAAAAAGATCTAGAAGAGCACGCAAGATGCGCCTAATTTGGTGCAAGTAACTTATTTCGTTACCACTGCTCTCAAAACAGTACAGGTAATCCGTTACCTGCACTATAGTCGGAAAAGGTCTCGTATTCCGATACGAGACCTTTTCCGACTATATTGGGTTCGGCTTCCAGTCTAAACGGATGCAATTTAGTACCAGTATTTTATAAGGAGCAACTGCCGACCTGACCTCCAAAACCCAGTAACTGGGTTACGGGACACCCTGTAACCCAGACACGACCCTGACCCTGTTTTCCGAGACACGGAGGAATCTCGGACTCTCGGTGTGTTAAGAGGGGACTCAAGTCGGTAACTCTTGGGCCTTTCTCCATACAAACGCATTCCGCTGTTTTCTTCGCGGATAGTGCTGCTAGAGCAATGTTTTTTTTTCCAAAAAATCTGGATTGAATTAATACGTGCCTCTATCAATTTCTTTTTTCCAAAACATAATTACTTAAGAATTATGATAATCCAAAAACCCGACAAAACAGCCCGTTTTTACCGCCATGTTCAGACGACTATCAGACAAATTTGATAAGTTTTTAACAAAATAGAAAATAATTAAAGCATAGATATAGTCTTCCTCTAAATTTTGATATATGATTTATTTAGATCAGTCCAGATTTGAAGAAGAAAACAGCGGAATACAAAACGTCTTTCGGTAAAATCAGCCCCTGCTGCAGTTGTCGCTTTCGCACTTTACTTGATAGGGCGCAGCGCGACGGCATCGGCAATAGTTTCTTCAAATAACTATTTTTCAAATTCTTCGAGACTAGAGCCCCTCTTAAGACGGTCACCCATCCACAGACCGACTTTCGCTAGCGTCGCTTAACCTCGAAGACCGTCCCGTGCGGCTGTTATTATGTAGCCAACGACTATCCTAGAGACCAAACGGTAATAATCAACAATGCTTCACTATCTCATAATATAATATCTCCACTACCAATCCATTATGTGTAAAGGCTGTCCTATTATTGGACAGTAACATTATTTCCGTCACATTTAGACCACAAAGCCTTTTATATCTTAGATCAGAGAATTATTCATACAATTAAGATGAAAGAATACTAATTTACACGACACACTACTAAGGATACACAACTCTAATCTCCTTGAAACATGGTGTAATATCAGTTGTGGTGTTACCAAAAGGAAATCCACAAAAACTTTCCGAACTATGTGTGTGGTCCTTAACGATGTTGATACACTGCCGTGCAAAAAATGTGTGCAATTTTCTTGAATATTTGTTAGCGTTTAGTAATATGTGTGGCATTCGGTTTCATCGCCAGTGTAGTTGATGCCAAGATTATGGATACAGTGTGGGGAATTTTAATTGATCAATGTGGAGATTGTAGAGATATCATGTGTCGTGGAAGGTAAGTTGGCGCATTATTACCTAAATTGTGAAACTTTTTGAAGAGACTATGCCGCATGGATCATTATTTTATTATTGACCAGCTCTTGCCCGCGACTTCGTACGCACATACCCCTTTTTTCCGTTCCCGTAGGAATTTCGAGAAATCCTCTCTTAGTGCTCCCCTACACTCCCCAAGGAACCTACATGCCAAATTTCAGTTTACTACGACCAGTAGTAAACTGAAATTTGGCTAGTGAAGTTGTAAACTGAAATAGTGCCGTATGGTGTCGGCCGGTGCCGTATGGTACCGTAAAAGAATAATATCATCCCATCACTTCCCGTGGGTGTCGTACGAGGCGACTAAGGGACTGGTCAGAGAATGGGCGTTCTCTGTAAAACGCAACACCATACAATGCGATCGCCAACCCGCCTGCCAAGCGTGGCGATTATGGCAACCCCCCCCCCAATTGGGGGAGGCCTATGTCCAGCAGTGGACGTCTTTCGGCTGATATGATGATGATGACGACCAGTAGTTTCGGCCGTGCGTTGTCTGTCAGTCCCTCAGTAAAGAAATAATTTTATAAATTAGGATTTGATCGGGTTTGACAACAATCTCACATGATGGAAAGCGATGTGGTCGCCGGAGCACGCTTGCCTAAAAGTAAACTATTCACTGATGACTTGATCCCCAGGTTGTAGCCATTAGGAAACAGACTACAGCAGGGAATTACCTAAAATCATTACCTACTTATAATACGAGTCCCAGCTGGTCTATTCTGTAAAAAACTATTTCGATATCGAGCTTCACCTGAGTGACAGAGTACACAAAGTGAACTTTATAACACACAACATAAAGGTCTTATATTTATATGAATTTGATACTCACCTCGGATTCCGCTGTCGAGACACGAAAATGTTGTTACTACAGGATCTACCTTCCTTGCAAACATAATCTGCCCAGTCCAAGAACGGATGCAGCTGAATGTCTTTTTTATATCTGCAAGAGCACAGATTACTAAGATAAGGTTGTGGCGATAAGAACGCCCACTGTTTTACACCTTATTAACTCTATTGATCCTAATTATAATTTGCTATGGTGTGTATTCTGTCCGTCTTATAATTATTATAACTAGCTGATAGTGCAAAATTTTTCATGATTGTTCCGCTCCTATTGGTCGTAGCATGATGTTCATCATCATCATGATATCAGCCGAAAGACGTCCAAGATAGCAAGATGCAGCAAGATGTTATATAGCGATAAATGGGCTATCCAAAACTAAAAGTGTTTTCAATTCGAACCAGTAGTTCCTGAGTGTTCAACCAAACAAACTCTTCAGTTTTATAATTTTAAATGACTAATTAATATTATTTATTATGTTTTTGTTCAACCCATCCAGAGGCTGACTGTAAGAGATTGTCCTGTGCGATAAGACCGCCCATTGCAATTGTACACTGGTTTTTTTCATTGTCCTGTCCTTATTATTAGGTGTCCATATAATATACTAGGGTGGATTAGAAAGTAGGCGGCCTCATATAGACGGGATGAAAATATTTAATTCCGTCGACTTTCATAATATTCATCAATTCATTAGTTGTCAGTATGCGAAGTTTTTTTTTTTACTATTTATAGGCACGCGTTTGACCACTATCTCACCTGATGGTAAGCGATGATGTGGTCGAAGATGGAGCACGCTTTTTGTTTGTATTACTTTAGATTAAAAGATTACAACGATTTATTGAACGTTAAGTGTAGGAATTTTAAAAAATGGAGAGAAAACTGAACATCGCTTAACAAAAATTCTTTTTCGTTACCAATTTTTCTGCAAGCAACTTTAGTCTTAAAAATAAAAATAGAGATTGTCGGTGTTCGTAGAAGTCTAAAAGACCCTTTTTATCATCGGTAGGACGCGCATAAAGATCATTTATCATAATCAAGCTGTGAACCAAATATCTACTGAAAGATACCGACACTCGAGGGGGGGAGCCACTGAGTGGAGGAGTGGGGAGAAGGCTAGGTTTGTTGTTCGGTATATCTTATGTTGTTATTGGTATCGTGAGATTTCGAAGGTGTTTCCCAATTTAAAGTTACTTAACTGTTGCGGCAGATAGTAGAGAATGTAGATATTATCTTCATCTTGTTACTTTTGGCTTAGTGTTTTTCTGTTCAGTTCAGTGTCCAGCGGAACTAAATCAACAAACAATCGTAGGAGGTTTTTAGCAATCAGTGGGTTACTGTGTAAGAATGTCCAGTTTAACATTATACATTTTTGAGGCATCCCATTTTTTTAACCCCCGTCGCAAAAACGACGGGTGTGTGTGTGTGTGTCTGTCTGTGGCATCGTTGCTCCCGGACAGATGAACCGATTTTGATTTTGATATTTTTGTTTGAAAGGTGAATTAGTTGGGAGTGTCTTAGCTATGTTTGATGAAAATCGGTCCAAGATGGCCGCCGCCACAAAATGGCGGAAAACATATTTCTTCAGAACTCCCTCAATATGGGTATCAAATGAAGGGGCTTGACTTGTACAATACTATACACTATGACAAATTTCAAATTCAAGATGGCCGCACCACAAAATTACGAATATATAATAATACATTTTTTTTTCACCACTCCCTCAATATGGTTATCAAATGAAAGCGCTTGACTATAGGAATGAGGAATATTAATTAACGAAATGAAAATTAAGTTTAAAAAGCATGAAATGAAAATTAAACTAAAAATTTAAAAAAACCCCGACAAAAAACCTTATACTTATACCTAGTACATAAAAAAGATTTGCGGTCTCAGCGGCGAAGGCGAAGATGCTTGGCCCAAAAAATCGTACGGATCAATTGAAATTATTTTTAACTTTTTAAAGGTTTTTTGTCGGTTTTTTTTTTTTTTTTTTTTTTTGTATGTTAATACATAAATACGCAACTATAACTTGCAGTGCCGTATTGTGTGTAAATACTTGTCCCATATGCCTTGGCATATTGATGGAAGCAGGCCTTCTGTTATTGTCCTCTTCAGTGCCAGAACCTTCGGAAGTGGGTTCGGGTAGTAAGATCCCTTCACCAAGGGGGGGATGAACACCTCATTTGTCTTGTATTATCAAAGTTATGATTAGATAGCGCTGTACTTCAAGTTTGTACTGCAAAGTGGGAGAAAGGTCTAAGTAAATATGTAGACAACATTGTAAACGGAATGTAGACGTTTTAAGAGTTACAGGGATTAAGTGGGTAACCCCATAAACAGTTGAATGTTAAATTATAATTCAATACAATCACGTGCCTAGCTTTTTCCCAACTATATTGGGGTCGTCTTCCAGTCGAAGGGTTCGACTGGAAGACGACCCCAATGTAGTTCGTTCAGTAGTTATATTCAGCTAAATACCAGTACTTCCCAGTTCGGCAACGAGGGTGTTACGCTGCTGAACCCAGGCTGGTAAACTGGCTTAACACTGCTCAATGGATGTCGGTTCTCTGTCGGCGATGTGACACAGGTACTTTTCGAAGCAACTGTGCCCCGAAAGTACTTGCGTCAGCTGGAAGTTCAGCACTCCCTGGCGCCGCTCTACCCATTATACGATTGCTGGTCCTGAGGCCAGCCCTAGGCTGCATCAATCTTTCTCTCCACTTTGCCGTCACTACTTCTTGGAAATGGTTTTATTTCTCATTTATCATTATTCGTGCTGATATTTGTGTCCACTTCCTTGCGTCAGATATAAACGACGATAATGACCATGGAACTGACCCAGCCAGAGCACACGCTACCTAGTCGGATTAATTCCCACGTTCCTGTGCCAGTCTCATACAGGTTCTACCCGCATTGCTGAGTTCTTATTCCATTTTGTTTTCATATTTAAAAAAAAACGTTGCACTAGGAATTTTCTGGTAATAAAATATTATAATCGGGGTCTGATAGTTCAATCTATTAAACAAACTACTATTGCCAATCAAGTTTCATGAGAAAAGTTTTCAGATTCCAAAGAAGCGTATAAAGTTACCTTTTTTTAAGGATGGGAAATCATCAAGTGACTCCTCCCGCTCTGGGCGGCCTACCACCAGCCAGCCACCTAGGCCAGGTAGCTAGGGTAGGCAGCTAGGGTAGGCAGCTAGGCTAGGTAGCTGGTGGTGGCGGATCTAGCCGGTGCCAGTTCCGTACTTGATTGTAACCGAGATACCCCATTTCTGTTTTCTGTTTAAATGAAATCTTCTGCTATTAATATTCACATTTTCTTCCACAAATACAAAATATACTTCTTTAAAAAAACAATGGATAATGTTTCTTTCGCCAGAGCATTTTCCGAACGGGATTTCTTCAGGTATTCAGAATAAAACAGTTTGCGAAAGAATTTGTATCTCTGTCGCTTGTACACAAGTACGAGTGTGCAGACAGAAAACTAAGTACGATTGTAATAGTCTTGAAATAACTGAAATAAAAGTGCTTGCTGTCTTTTCCTGGAATGCGTTGAAAATGTAGAGTTACATGGTAAGGAACAAAAGTATAAAAATACAGAGGAATTGTAATGGCCTACGTATACGGTACGAAATGGCAAAGGATTTAAATTTTTACCAAAGGACATTCAGACTTATCTAGTAGGAATCCTACTTAAACCTACTTATCAATCATCAATATATATAAAATTCTTCTGTTACTGACTGATTGAGTGACTGACAGACAACGCACAGCCAAAACTATTGATCGTAGAAAGCTGAAATTTGATATGAAGGTTCCGTACACTCCGTAAAGGAGTACTATGAGGATTTCCCGAAATTCATACCGGAACGGGAAAAACGATATGCGCGTACGAAGTCGCGGGTAAAAGCTAGTCCTACTATATAATACCAGCTTCTGCCAGCGGCTTCGCCCGCGTGGTTCCTAGGGAACATACTCCCGGGATAAAAAGTAGCCTATGTGCTTTCTCAGGCTCTAGACAACCTCTGTACCAAATTTCATTTAAATCGGTTCAGTAGTTTTGGCGGGAAAGCGCGACAGACAGATTATTATTTTCGCATTTTAAGGATTATCAATGCGAAAATTTGTGAGGACGGATGTTTGTTTGTTACTCTTTCACGTCAGAACGCCTGAAAGGATCTTCATGAAAATTGGCACAGAGGTAGATTATAGGCTGGAATAGCACATAGGATATTTTTTTTCGTCATTATACGGGCGGAGACGCGGGTGACAGCTAGTACGACATAAATGCCAATGTTATAAATTGATTCCGTGGTATCGAAAGGGATTTCTTGACACGGCGTTGGAGAGCGCGCTACTACCCAGTAGCGCGGGATGTCTTGGTAGGCAGCCGGAATGCAGTTAGCATTTCGGCGGTGGGATCTAAGTGGCCAGGAGGTGGCAAAATCCTCTAGCATTCCGTCCCGGTGTTCGTGGGCCTCTGATAATAGCTTTGTTTACATGAATAAGGCACTTGTCTCACCGTCGTCGTCGGCGAGGAAGCGAGTAGCTATCGACTATTTGCTCGCTGAGGGAAGGGAATGTATGTGTCTTTTACTCACACGGTTGGCTGTTCACACTGCCGGCGAGCGGCTCTTACCTCTAGTTGATCGCAGCGACAAGAGCTATCAAAGATTGTAGTCGCTCAGCGACACTCGCTTGGCGATGCTCGCTTGGCGGTCAGAACTCACCAAACAGTGGTATTTTCTATCTATAGTGCGGGCTGGAGCGAGTATTGCGAGTAAAAGCCTGTTGCACAAAAGCACTCGCTGAAAGTCGAGCGTCAAAACTATTGAAACTATTCACTCGCTACTCGCTGCTCGCCAACTCGTTTCGTGTTTGAAGCTTTACTTGCTACTCGCTGATCGCCGGCGGTGAAACAAGTGCCTTAAGGGAGTGTGTTTTTAATTGCAAAATGCAAATTAAAGACGCGTAAAAGGTCGGGTCGATCTTCAAGGTTAAACAACGCTTGCTGAGGTATCACGTTACCAGATTACTAGGTTCTGGTGACAGGTGGTTGCTCCATGTAAATTGCTGGTACTGGTATTTAGATAAAGCTTCATCCGGTTTGACTGGTTGCCGACCCCAATAAAGTTGGGAGAAGGCTAGGCCAACGACCAGACAGCCCCACATGGTCAGCTATATGGTCGTTGGGCTACGCAGATTGATAACACTTAGGTAATCATCATCTCAATCTCCATCTCAAATCGTTTATTTCAATCCATAATGTAGGTACATACAGGTGGTAACATGAATAAATAGGAACAATTATAGACCCTGTTGGGCACAGCAAAACTTTAAATAGTTAGGAGAGGAAGAGCGCTTTAGATCATTTTTCTTGTAAAAATAAATGTTTTTTTTTTCCAATTTCCTGTCCAACTTGTACGTATTATTGAACATTTTATGCATATTATTATTATCTACATATCTATTTTTGGATTAAATTACATTTCTAGTTGTTTTACTGTTTATTGTTGAGGTCGTCTAGACTTTCCCAACTATGAGGTCGGCTACCAGTCAAACTGGATTCAGCTGAATACCAGTATTTTACGAGGAATGGTTGCATACCAGACCTCTACAACCCATTAACTGGGTAACACGGTACTCCTTGGCAAGACTGGTGTCAGATTTCTTGCTTCTGACTATCCGTAACCACTGCCGAAGATCTACAAATAACAGCGGGGACTAACGGCTTATCATGCTTTCCGAGTCTCGGTATGTTAAGATGGTCACCCTCCACATACTAACCTCGGCAAGCGTTGCTTAACCTTTAAAATCGACCCGTGCGACTGGTAATATTTAGCCACGAGCTACTGAATACCACTAGTTTACATGGACCAACTGTCAATCTTAGCTTCATAACCAGTTACTAGTCACATGATACACCCGTTGTCGCACGTATTGAGCAGAGGGCTTAGTGTAAGTTTTTTAACGCACTCGATCGCGTTGACGTAAACTAGGGATGTAACGGATGTGATGATATCGGAACCGGAATCGGAATCGGAGGTTATGGATTTGATATATCGGAATCGGAACAGGAATCGGAATCGGAATCGGAATCGGATTCGGAATCGGAGGCGGATGCTTTAGAAGAGAATGTGTGAGAAAGTAGGGTTAATATAATTAATGATATAAAATAATACATACATTGCTAATCAGTCCTTTTAATTTCAAATACAAACAATAGAAAGCCTGACGAGGCGTTGAAAAAAAATCAGTCATTAATTAATAAAATAATGATGCATTGTAAAAACGCCAGCATTTTAAGCTACCACAATCTGTCAAATTTCTGCAAAAGATTTTCAAATTTATCACAAATTTGGAAGGTTCACGTTCGATTGGAAAAATTTTACAGATTCATGTAGGTTCACCTACTGGCGTCCTTGTAAGTATGCTGGCAATGCTACTTATAAAATTAAAAAATTGTTCAACTAATTTGCCACTTGTCACACTATTAAAAACACAAATACAGCTGTTAAACTCTGGATTCTGTTAACGTGTTCACTCATAAACACAAACAAAAACAAATGACCCGGTCGTATGCCGCCGCCCGCCGCAAGGCATCGACCTCCGATTACTTCCGATTGAAAAGTTTCGGAACAGGTATCGGAATCGGAGGTTCAAAAACAATCGGAAGTTCCGACTAATCGGAATCGGAATCGGAGCTCCGTAACATCCCTAACGTAAACGTTCGCTTATATGTCAAAATTTATATAAAAAAAAGTTTTTCATTATTGTCACCAGACGGCGCTTATTCAGTTTCAATACAAATTGACGTTTACGATAACGCGATCAAGAACGTTAAAAAACTCGCACTAAGGCCACTGTCAACTACTACACGAAAAAAATATTTATTATCTATACAGTTTATCTAAAAATATACACAAATATCATACTAACAGTGAAAACAGAATCAAAATTGCTCGAAAAACCAACGAGATTTAATTATTTTAAATAAATATATCTTTCCCTCTCGCGAAAACGCTGTTTTCTATGGCAGCTGTATAGGCGCCAAGAACTTTGACGTCACAATTCATATCGGACTTCTCTTTCTAATCGTAAACTTTGAAGTTTTATAACTTCATCGCTGATGAAGGTATTTAAAAAATAAATTCATGATTGTTTATTAGAGCTAATAAGTATTTCATTTTTCAAATAAAAAAATCGCATGCATATTCCCTATTGCCAAGAGAGCATCTGCAAAGCAAACGTTTACATGCGTAATCTAAAAACCCATTTCATTCAGAACATCATCATTGAACCCGTTCCCATTCATTTCATTGAACCCGTTTCACCTTCCCTAATCACGGCAACAGAACCCGTTCGAATTTCAAATAAAAATCAACTTGTCAACTACTTCTTTGTGTATCACAACAGTCACAAAATCACAACGGATCGAATACGAAACGGTTCGTATTTCGAATCACAGATAAGAGACGGCGCGGATACTCGAGGCTTTTTGCGAAACGACACTACAACTCCACCGCATCACGTATATACAACAAACTTACTATTAAAAATGCACAAAATTTGAATAATCATAATTTCGGAAAGAGTGTACTAAACTGGCTCAGCAAATTAGACTACGAACAAACAGAAAATCTAGTCAAATGTAACCCAAACCAATAAAAGGACTGCACTACCGACACAACCACACACACCGTAATTCTCACGAATATACAATAATAACACAAAAACACACCAACATGCACCACACACCACACCACATGGGCAATCATATTTTTCATATTTTTTTTGTTTTAATCAAGTTCATATTTTATCTAATTTGTTTTTTTCTAATATCATAGGTACGTTTCATACATTTTTTTTAAATGTTTTATTAGACTTGTACCTAGCATGTAAACAAAATGTATAACGGAGCATCGGGACCATTCGGGTTTTTAGAAATAGTGACGTCAGCAGAGCTGACGTCACCATCTCCACCAACGGGCTCACTCATTGCAAATAATGAATACACAATTTAATTACACACGTTTTATTCCTATTAATAATTTCGCACAACAATAATAACCTTAAAATTTAAATAAAAACAGAAATCGTACTCACAAGATTTTACACGACCTCTCGTCACCAAGTTCTGCACCAAAGTGGCCTCGCAACGGCTCGCCTTTTCAATATCAAACATGGCGTCGTCGTTGCGAAGTCATTACACTCATTTTTACCCACAAGTTGCAGGTAACATTGATTTAAGTAACAAACTACGATTTGTTAATTCATTTAACTATTTTTAGCACTAGATTTTAACATTGAAACAATTCTAGCATTACTTAAAACTTTGCATAAACATTAAACGTGCGCCATCTTTATCACGTGACCAATAGTAATTCAATCAACTGTTTATTAAACAAAAACCAATCAAAAGTCATTTTTAAGCCAACGCCTATCGCTTATTAATTAATAAATGAATTTATCAATCATTAAAAGGTTTTTAAACCTAAGTTTTAATAAACCTACAGTTATGGTTTGCTGTTATAGTAACAGCAAGTCATAACACGGCTTTTTACATTGAAAGGTAGCAAACTGACTACAATAATTAAATCTAAACTAATTTAAACCTATCCTGCAATATTTAACTGTTAAACTTTAAGTAAAAGTTTATTTTAAAGTTTACGTTACGACGCCTTGCGTCGACACGGCCATTCTGCGAGACGGTGTGCGTGCCCTGCACCAGTCGCGAATCTGAAAATGAAAATTACTTTTTCTGAGCTAGGTATCCATTCACTAGTACACTAGCCTGACAACTTGTCTGTGGTCGGAGCTGCTGTTGATTCAAAATGATTTCAAAAAGTTTTGTACCTTGGCTAGGCTATTATAGCCTGAACTTTTCAATAGCAGGTAACTGATTCCAACAATCCAAGTTATCAGCCATTACTTTTATATAAGGTTATGTAGTTAGTTATTGTTAGTTATAGATATTGAAGTTTATATGGAAATAATAAAGTTTACATGAGTAGTAAATAAATAGGATTTTCTGTACATAGGGAAGTGAGTGAAGATGTTGAAGTGTTGTAACGCTACGCGCTTACTCACACGTTCATTAAATTATGTCAATGCAAATGCTCCACGCATACATGCATGATTTGATTTCTCGTAGACAGGGATGATGCTGTGGTGCTGAGCGGTCTTGTACGCCGTGGTCCACAGAGGCTCTACAGGAAAGGAAACTAGGGTGGTGCTGGGGCCTAGGCCTTATATTTATGACCGTGGCCCCCAGAGGCTCTAAAAAAAAAACAAAATAGAAGTAAAGTTCTTACGTGGCTGTTTATACAGCTTGTTTGGATTTGATGCTGTGGTGCTGAGCGGTCTCGTACGCCGTGGTCCACAGAGGCTCTAAAGGATTTGGAAGGACGATGCTGTGGCCTAGGCCTTACTCTGACCGTGGTCCACAGGGGCTCTGAAAACTTATATAGCAACTTTATGGATGAAAATAACTCACAGGAATGATGCTGTGGCGCTGAGCGGTCCTGTACGCCGTGGTCCACAGGGGTTCTAAAGGATTGGGAAAGGACGATGCTGTGGCCTAGGTTTTATCATTTTAACCGTGGTCCACAGAGGTTCTGAAAAGAGTGTAGGAGGGAAGCGGGGTATACGGATTGTACATTATTTTAGTTAGGTATCAGTCCGTCAACAAAGACAGATCAATAACGGATTTCCCCACTGTTGTCTTGTAACTCAAATTCACAATTGCTATCAAGATAACAGTAAGAAGGGAGAAACTCACTTTGTTTAAGGGTCCAGCAGCTGGGAGGTAGACGGCTGTGGCTCTTTCGATGGCGGCGTACTGATCATCTGAGATGTAGTTTCTTGTAGTGTGACATGGACCAAGTTCATCGATGAGTCATCAGCCAGCCGGGTAGCCACTTGCTGAGGGTCATCCTCGTTATTAGTCGACACGGTTTCCTGCTCGCCTGGTTGTGGCGCTCGGCGCAGCTGGTCGTGAGCGACCTTACGTGGACGCCCTCTGCCGGTCACACGTTTCACTATGTATCGATCGTTGTCCAGGATCCTGTATATCTCGTATGGCTCGCTGAATTTCAAGTCCAGAGACGTCTGGTTTCGGGGATTGTTCTTGACGAGTACGTAATCTCCTCGCTGAAACGGACGCATTTTTGCCTTGCTCCTGTCGAATCGCTGCTTGTCATATTGTCCCGCAGCTGTCATTTTATCTTGCACGTGTTGCTCAAGTAAGTCGAAGTCTATGCATTCATTATTAATATTTACCAACCTTAGTAGTTCTGGGGGTACACTGTGTTGGCGGCGGGTCAGTAGTGTAAGCGGTGCGACCCCCGTTACTCTATGTGGAGTGCAGTTAAATGCGAGCTGTAAAGCTTCTAGCGCCGTCTGCCATTCTTCAGTGTCGTAGTTTTTGATCATGGTTAACGCGTTTTTCAGCGTGCCCATGATTCGTTCGACCTGTCCGTTTGCTCGGCTTACTCCTGGCGCAATGGAGTGTATGTCGATTCCGAAACGGTCCGAGTAGACTTTAAATTCCCCAAGGAATTCTCGACCTCCATCCACCACGACTTGCACTGGAGTTCCGAACAGGTGCACGACACGTTTCAAAGCTGCGAGGCTGCTGCTTGGGCTCTTGTCATTCGAGTAGCTGAGCAAGACGTATTTGGTGTATGCGTCAATTGTAACAATTACATACTCATCTCGTCCCTCAGCGCTTCTCGTACCCAGCTTGCCAGTAATATCCATGTGGACAACCTGGAACGCTGCAGTGGGCTTCTGAATCGGGTGTAGCTGGGCTTGAATAGCGCCCGACGGCCCTTTCGAGGTCTTACATACAACACAATTGTCTACAAACCTTCTGACGATTGTGTTCATTTTGGGGAACCAGTAAGTTTCCCTCAGCTTCTGTAAGGTTTTCTCCCATCCAGGGTGTTGCAGAGCGACATGGAAGGAGTTTATCAGACTCCATTGAAATGACCTAGGGACTACAATTGGTTTATGTATACCGAGTATAGAATCCGTGAGAGTCTTCTTAAGCACGCCTTCTTCCAAGACGTAGCCTTCAGCCGGACTGTCGCCGCTGATAGTGTCTATAAGCGGGCGCAGCACGTCGTCGCGGCGCTGCTCGATCTGCAGCCACTCAGAGTCTCTTGTCATGAAGTTGACGGATCTTTCAGTGGAAGGATTTCTACTGAAAAAATCCACGTGCTGTAACCGCTCACCTTTTCTATACTCGACCTCGAACTCATAATTCTGCAGGAAGGCCCACCACCTATGGATTCGAGGAAGGAGATCCTTTTTGTTCTTGGACGCTTTCAAGGCGTTACAATCTGTTATTACCTTAAATTTTCGGCCGTATATGTAATGCCGAAAATGCTTGACTGCCCTTACTACCGCCAAGGTCTCGAGCTCGTACGAGTGGTAGCGGCTCTCGGCGTCGGTGGTTCGCTGGCTCATGTACGCGACTGGATGCTGGCGACCACCAACGGTCTGCACGAGTACCGCCCCGTAGCCAATGCTGCTGGCGTCTGTGAAGAGCTCGATTGGTGCGTCCTCCTGAAATAGCATAAGGGTAGGCGCAGTAGACAAGTGTTGTATGATATAATTTCGAGCCTCATCATGCCTTTCGTTCCATTCCCACTTCGCATTGTTCTTGGTCAGCTCATAGAGGGGAACCATCACACGCGAGAAATTGGGAATGAAGCGTCTAAAGTATCCAGCCAATCCGTTAAACTGCCTAACTTGTTTGACAGTCTTCGGGATTGGTGCCTTCGTTAAAGCTTCCACCTTTCTTGGACTGGGACTGACTTGCCCATCTGCAATGATATTGCCCAAATACTCGATGGAGCGTTTAAAGAAGGCAGTTTTATCGACATTAATTGAAAAACCAGCCTTTTGGAGGGCAATCAAAATGCGTTCGATATGGGCTAGGCCCTCATCGAATACCCTACATTTTGATAAAATATCATCGACATAAACCTGGCAAACCTGGTCCACCGAGCTCAAGAGGTGACCTAAAGCCCTGTTTATACAGCGCTGATAAACTGACACCGCGTTACTGAGTCCGAACGGCATGGTCAAATACTCATATAGACCGTCCGGCGTAACAAAGGCTGTTTTCTCAATCGAGCCCTCTGAAATAGGTATTTGGTGGAAACCGGCTGCCATGTCCAATGTCGAGAAATAGTAACCCCCCGCCAGTTGATCTATTTGATCTGAAATGATCGGTAGTGGATAGTGGTCTCTCAGAGTATTCCTGTTTAGTTCGCGGTAGTCCACGCACATGCGGTCCTTTCCATTTTTCTTTTTAACTAATATTATTGGGCTGGAAAAAGGCGATTTACTTTCGCGGATAATTTTATGCTCGAGTAGTTCATTTACTATTTCCCGAACTTTTTCGCGTTCGACTGGGCTCAATCGGTAAGGTCTGCGTTCGACACACTTACTATCATCTTTTAAGCGTATTTCGAGCTCACCAGTATTAACGCGTGTATGAGGGTAACCGCGAATAAATAAGTGTTCGAATTTGTTTAACAAAATTTTCAATTCATTGATTTGTTCGTCATTAGTCAAGTCACAATCTAGTTTATCAAACTTTTCACTTTGAGATCGCACATGGTAAACAACCGGTTGAGGAACCAGAGTTGCACCCTGAGAGTTCACTAGCACGCTTAAGTTGTTTTTCTCGACAAGATTCATACCGATCAGAATGTCTGAGCAGACTTCGTAGTCCGGCACCACGTGAAGTTCAAGTTCTATCCGTAAACTATCAATGATACAAATCGTCGTTAATATCGAAAGAGATACTACCGTAAACTGACCTAATCCCTTCAAGTAGCTTACTTGATAGACTCGTTTTCCGGGTAGTTTAGCAGCTATCGACTCGCGTATCACTGAACATTCGGCCCCACTGTCGAAAATCGCGAGTATTTTTAAATTTCCCGCGACTACTGGCATCGAATTTAATTTAGATGTACCTACGCAGTTGACGTTGGAAACCACTGCGCGTTCTCGCTTATAACACGTCTCATAAGTGTGACCTATCCTTGAACAGAACGTGCACGTAGGTTTTCCTACATTTTGAGATGGGGTTTTACTTTCTTGTTGACGCGGTTGAGAATTATCATTTTTGTCACGGTAACGACAATCACGTGTATCATGACCGGGCTTTTTGCAGATTTGACAAAACAACGAAGGTTTGTCAAAACGTGATCGCTTAGCGGGACCCGGATGGGCACCCGATGTACCCGGTTGAGGGCGCTTAACGCTTCGTATAGAAGATGCAACAGAAATAAGTTCGGGTACTGATGTGGCCCTGGCATTCAGTAACTCAATTCTCAACCGCTCATCTCCAATGCAACCAATAACTGCCTCAACTGCGTCATCATTCGATAACTTATCCTTAGTTATACGCCTCCATAACACCCAAGCTTGTGACAAGAACTGCGCAATGTCTTTGGAATTGTCATAATTATGTTCCTTAAAGCGTACAATGTCCCGGGAATATCTATTCTCAGGTTCAAAAGTCGTTATTAGAACATCGCGCAATTCATGCCACGTGGTGGTAGACACAAGCCAATGGTCAACCCATAACCTCGCGCGACCTTTGAGCAAACTACCAGCCTTCATTCTCACTTCATAATCGCTCAGGTCATAAGTTTCCATGGCTGTGGTCACATGTTGGCACCACTCTCTAACCCCAATATTGGTGTCCGGATCGTATGACGGCAAAAACACCTCATTTATTCTAATTTTGGGTGTATCTTGTGTCGTGATGCGATCGGACATGTGCTTCATCACTTGCAACATCTGAGTGAAAAACTCCGTCGGTACCCCGCTAACAGAAGTGGTTAATTTTTCATTATTCGAGTCAGATGGATGGGCAAAAGTGGGGTTCAATCCCACGCCTGATAACGGAGCATCGGGACCATTCGGGTTTTTAGAAATAGTGACGTCAGCAGAGCTGACGTCACCATCTCCACCAACGGGCTCACTCATTGCAAATAATGAATACACAATTTAATTACACACGTTTTATTCCTATTAATAATTTCGCACAACAATAATAACCTTAAAATTTAAATAAAAACAGAAATCGTACTCACAAGATTTTACACGACCTCTCGTCACCAAGTTCTGCACCAAAGTGGCCTCGCAACGGCTCGCCTTTTCAATATCAAACATGGCGTCGTCGTTGCGAAGTCATTACACTCATTTTTACCCACAAGTTGCAGGTAACATTGATTTAAGTAACAAACTACGATTTGTTAATTCATTTAACTATTTTTAGCACTAGATTTTAACATTGAAACAATTCTAGCATTACTTAAAACTTTGCATAAACATTAAACGTGCGCCATCTTTATCACGTGACCAATAGTAATTCAATCAACTGTTTATTAAACAAAAACCAATCAAAAGTCATTTTTAAGCCAACGCCTATCGCTTATTAATTAATAAATGAATTTATCAATCATTAAAAGGTTTTTAAACCTAAGTTTTAATAAACCTACAGTTATGGTTTGCTGTTATAGTAACAGCAAGTCATAACACGGCTTTTTACATTGAAAGGTAGCAAACTGACTACAATAATTAAATCTAAACTAATTTAAACCTATCCTGCAATATTTAACTGTTAAACTTTAAGTAAAAGTTTATTTTAAAGTTTACGTTACGACGCCTTGCGTCGACATGTATAATATAATTAGGAAGGGAACTGTCTCCTGAGATAGAGGTTACTACCTAGTTCAGGAGGCAGAGCTTTTATGTAACAGTGATACTTGTTTGCAAATAAAGTAATTTATTCTTATTATTATTATTTTTAGTTGCGCTGGTATTGAGGGATTTGGTGGGACTGAAACTGTCATACTTATAAAGGTTCGAATTCAAATAGTCAACAACTTGTCAAAATGTACCTAGGGAAATTAGAGATGTTTAAGACAGATTGTGAATGAGATAAGAATGCAAAAACTCGTTAAAGTACGAGAATAGGGAATATGTATGCGATTTTTTTATTTGCAAAATAAATACTTATTAGCTCTGATAAACAATTATGAAATTATTTTTTAAAAACCTTCATCAGCGATGAAGTTATAAAGCTTCAAAGTTTACAATTAGAAAGAGAAGTCCGATTTGAATTGTGACGTCAAAGTTCTTGGCGCCTATACAGCTGCCATAGAAAACAGCGTTTTCGCGAGAGGAACAGATATATTTGTTTAAAATAATTATATCTCGTTGGTTTTTCGAGCAATTTTGATTCTATTTTCACTGTTAGTATTATATTTGTGTATATTTTTAGATAAACTGTATAGATAACTATTTTTTTAGTGCATATTCCCTCATTATGAAATCATCTGCAATCTTTTTTTTAACTCTTGATTTCTCTAGACTACTTCAACTTTTGATGTTCACTTGTGTAATTGTGTTATCAAAGCACCCATTTCTTTAAGACGATAACCCGTTCTACCCTAATCACGGCAACAAAACCCGTTCGAATTCCGAATAAAAATCAACTTGTAAACTACTTAAAGGCGGTGGCACACTATACGGTAATGCGGATACATTGTGTATCACAACGGATACGAAATGGTTCGTATTGCGAATAACAGATAAGAGACGGCGCGGATACTTGAAGCATTATAGTCGCGCAGGCATTGGGGAATTGGCCGGTGAGAAAAATTTCGTAGTATTTTTTTTTAAGTATAGATTTTACGAAAATATTAATTTGCAAAAAGTTAATCCTTATTTCGAAATCGAGAATCCAAAGTTAAGAACTTGTCAAACTCACACTTGTCACTCATGATTGCTAAAAATTGGGCAATACTACAAAGTGCGAGTGTAATAATGATTCCGTTGTGAAAAATAGTAGATAATACTATTCGTCCCATATAGCTACGTCTCTCTCTCAACGAAATTATGATGATTTTAAGACGGGTTTGTATTTTAATGTTGCTTGACAAACAGAACGATGTTCTTAACTTGATGTTTAACACATATTTTTTGCCGCGTAAAACGTAGGTTGAAACCAAGATGTTTTTCTATTCATTTTCAAATACACACACTCATAGATATAATAAACAAGTTTTTTTTATATATTTCTATGCACACACTAAATTGTACTGTCTCGGGCCCATAATTTAACTATTACGTTCCTATCCTATACATAATTATCTTCCCACCCAAACAAAACAACCTAATCTAATTTACCGTCTTAAATAGACAATAACTATTTCATTCAATTACCTAAACAAACATAATGTCAAACAACCACAATCAAAGACATGGAAATCAACCACACCTCACAGCAGTGGCCATCAAATAAAGCTAAATTAATACCTCTTACAAGTTATATAAAAACAAGAAATGCTTGCCTGCTGCGCTTCCCAAGAAACGGGATGAACTTGTAACGCATCTATTGACCACTTACTGGGAATATTATTCCTTATAAGGTATGTCGTTCTGTTTTGATTGTAATGACTCAATCAGGAGTGATAAAAAGTGATAAAACGGGATAGTAGTCAGGTAAAATGAGTTTTGGTAATAATCAACGCATACAGAAAAAGATTTCTTTTGAAGTCGTTTAAAAATACTTGTGACTTTCTCGTTACTCTTAGCCAAACTTTTTAACCGACTTCCAAAAAAGGAGGAGGTTCTCAATTCGGTGGGCATTTTTTTATGTATGTACACCGATTACTCCGAGGTTTCTGATTCGATTTCTGTCATTCTTTTTTAGTTCGATGCAGTATACTTGCCGTTTCGTCCCATAATTTTATTCAGTTTGGTTCAGTAGTTTTTTATGTTATGAGCATTTTTGCTTATTTCAATTTCTGCGTTGACGAAGACGTCGTCCAAGTATCGCCACTTAAAAGTGAAAAATAAAAAACTTTTAACAAAAAAATATACCCGACTTCCAAACAAAACACTACAAAGAATAAAATAACCATAATTTCGAAAGTCGGTGTTAAAAAACAAAGAAACAAAACCAAAAACACCGACTTCCGAAATTGAGGTTATTTTATTCTTTGTAGTGTTTTGTTTGGAAGTCGGTCATATTTTTTTGTAAAAGTTTTGACTTTATTTATTAATTTATATATTTTATTGTACACCAAAATAAAAACCGGGCAAGTACGTGTCAGACTCGCGAAAGAACGAATCATATTTCTAAATATTTTTAATTTAAAATATTAGTCTTCTTATTGAACAGAATGAACTTGTTGCATCTATTGACCGATTACTGAGAATATTACTCGTTATAAGGTAGGTATGTCGTACTCATTTGATTGTGATGACTCAATTGGAAGTAATAATACAGGATTCGTGGACATAGGGGTAATTCTCAGATTTTTAAGGTTGCATCGCATTCGCAAACTGTCGAAAATATCTCTTTGCCTACATTTTGACATGTTTTTGGAATTGATTTTCGTTGAGATGATATTGCCTGCTGTGCTTCCCAAGAAACTGGGAAAAGTTTTGTTGAAGTCATTTGATTGTAATGACTCAATCGGGAGTGATAAATAAAATAGGATTGGTGGTCTGATGGGCATTTCTCATATTTTTAAGGAGAGATCGCATTCGCTGCAGTGTCGAAATCATCCCTAATTTACCAAAACTTTGACAAGTTTTTGACATTGATTGTCGCTGATAGGTACCTATTATAATAATGCGAGTTGAATTTGAATGCTTTTAAATACGAGAATTGGTCAACGATGGACACACGAAATGTACATACTTAATTAATTTCAATATTTTGAGAATATGCTGTGAGAAATGTTTTGAGCTTAACTGTCGAAGTGAAATACACTTTTTTTTGGAAGTCGGTTATATTTTTTTGTAAAAAGTGTTTTTCACTTTTAAGTGGTGATACTTGGACGACGTCTTCATCTACGCAGAAATTGAAATAAGGAAAAATGCTCATAAAATAAAAACTACTGAACTAAACTTAATCAATTTTTTATGGGACCAAATGGAAAGTACACCGCATCGAACTAAAAAGAATCACAGAAATAGGATAAAAAGAAAAAAAAAACCCACCGAATTGAGAACCTCTTTTTTATGTATGTACACTGATTACTCCTAAGTTTCTGATCCTATTTCTGTGATTCTTTTTTAGTTCGATTTTTTTATGCGATTGCCTTTTATGGAAGTCGATTAAAAATGTAGATTTGTAGCAATACAGGAGTGAATCGAAAATGTAACAACATATTTCTAGAAATTATTTACGGAATTTCTATGAAAACGTGCCGTACCTACTCATAGTATTTAACTTTAATTAAAGAATGAGTAATGAGAATACCTAAAGAGGGAGTTAATATTTAGATGATAGATGGAGAGATACTCTCAAGGAATTAAAAAGTTTAGCAACTTTTCATGTCGGGAAGGTAAAATATCTTAACGCTCTAATTAGTAATGTAAGTGCGATGAAAACGTCGCTAGTCGCTTTGTTTAACCCAACATATTTCATTTTCATGTTGAAAAAATTCATGTTCTAACCTTAGAAAACCAAAATCAATTAAATTTTAAAAAAGAAGGCCTCAAAAACTTCATATACTCCTATTTAATCCCATTAAAAATAAAAGGTTAAAACCATCTCAGTGGATGGGAGACTAATTCAATTCCGGCGCGCTTGGGTCGCGTGGCCACACTTTTTGCTTGTTAAAATACCTGCCCGCAGTGAATGAAAGAACGAATGGCCGAGTGAATGGTTGAGTGAATGAGTCCCGGCGGGACATCGGCGCAATTATGTTTTTTACTTGAAACGTGTCGTACGGAAATGAAACGACTTTATAATAGGGATGATTGAATCAGCCTCGTTTTAAGGGCTTGTAATTAGAGGATATTTGTCGGACAACGTTTTGTTTTGGTTTTGAGGATTATTCTCTAGATTAATAACTTGATTTATGTGAAGTAAATTACAGAAACGTTACAACGCTTTTCGAGCTAGGGCCTTGAATGAATAACCATCTTAACATACAAAAATTCCTCCGTACCTCGGACAGCATGTTCAGTTATTGGTGCCGGCTGTCTTCTGCATGCAGATATTTTAGGCCACGGCCACGAACTCAGGACTTTTTGACCTTTCTTTTCAAAGATAGAACGTCACTTTGTTTTTTCCTTTGCTATTCCATGTTCCATGTTCCATTGTTTTAACAATAGTTATACTTCTATGAGCAATTCTACGAGAAATTCCTAGGGCATCTATAATTTTCTTCATAGCGTGTCGATGGCAAGCAGAGTGATTAAATTTTATGTTTGGCTCAGTACTCAGCAACGGTAACGGCATTCGCTGACGCAGCCATAAGGTCCTCACAAGTACACCTGTACTATTTTAAAGTGCACTGTACCATTTTTCTTGTTTTGCATTTAAGGTGCCCTAAAATGCAAGACAAGAGGTGACCACACAAATTAGCCTGAATAATCAGCATGTAACGGAGGCTGTTACACGTGTATTGCAAGGTGAGCATCTTATTTTGAGCTCAATTAATCTTGTATAATGGATAACTCAACACCCGTGACGTGTATTGTAGAGATAATGTATGCTTAGTCGAGGATATTAGGTGTGTGATACTAAATCAGGAGTATACTAATTTTGTTAAAGATTTGACTGGCTATTGAATGGTATGATTTTAGTTTTTGGAAATTACCAGTCCCACAAGGTAGACCGATGAACTGATGAGGGTCGCGGGAAGCCGATCGATGCGAGAAGTACAGGACCGGTTGTTGTGGCAACACGCGCGAGGAGGCTTGAGTTGCAGACTCTTACTGACTAAAACCCATCCGTGTTCCTCCTAATACCCTTTACGTTCCAGAGCCGCGGTGACTCTTTTGAACAAGTTCCGCAACTGGCACCAACCGAGACACATAGGAATATTACCATCTTAACATACTAAGAAATCACTTCGGCAAGCGTTGCTTTGCTTTTATCTCATCGTCCTTTGCGCCTGTTATTAATGAGCTGTTATTATTCAATATGTTTTAAAACCAATGAATTGAATGTAGAAACATTCATTCAATGAATTGAATGTAGGAACTATCGGCGAGTTGCTCACCGGACACAACCGTCCAGCTGGAGGATCCTCCCTTTTATATGGAGGTTTGCGGGACTTTATTCTCTGTTCCGCATACCTCTAAACTTCTAAAGGTATACTTTGAGAGACCCTCATTATATCTGAAGAATTATGGTCTCCATATTTTATACGCTGAAATTCTCTGTGGTCTTTTATTAGCTATATGTTTGCAGCTTCAATTTTCCCACATTTAACGTCATAGGTGAACTATTTCTGCAGTTTGTAACTGTAATTGAAATTTCTCTCCGCTTTTTCATTCTGTCAGATTAGATCGAGTACCTAATCTCTATCAAAGTACTATTCGATATTTTTTGTTGTAGTTTAGTCATTTTAAACGAAACTCAAATTGAGATTCATCGCATCTAGGTTAATTTTTATACCTATATTTCCAAAAAATTCTATCAACATGGAATACATGTATGTTTTGATGTTTGGTAATTAATTACGCCTCAACGGCTGAACAGATTTTCATGACACTTGGCATACGGATAATCTATGGATTAGGACATGTACCGTCCAAACCGGTGAACGACCCTGTGGGACGCGGGCGAAACTGCAGGCAGAAACTAGTTGGTTTTCTTATTAATATTTTCACAGTTACATACGAACAACAATATGAAAGAACATGACAGTTACCCACTAGTCATAAAAGAAATGCATTGCGCTTAATCTTTTCATTCCGTGACTGGACATAAAGATTGCAGATACAATTCCTTTACGACCACAATCAAGTCTGTAGAGATGAAACAAAGGTACAAAAGAAGCAAAAAGCGATGGAATTAAAGTCCCGCAAACTGAGTGCAATGCGCAGGGCACGTGCCATCTCGGTACCAATTAGTGAGCTGTGTGCCTTTCCAATATACCTACAATATGCCTATGCCAAAATGTAAGGGATTGATCTCGTGCTGTTTCTTTGACTCAAACAATTTTGACCATGGTGTTGAACGCAGTATTTTATTATTTCATTTCTGGTTTGTAAATTTACTCGACCAAAATTAGGTATATGCTTTTAAAAAGAAAGGTCCCTCAAAAGTGACCCTATGTTCATTTTTTTTATATGTATTACGCGTCCATGTTTGGGGTACAAAAGTTCACATGTTTAGGTAACTTTCAACTGAATATGAAGACAATCTTCCGGGAGGATTATGTAAGGAGCGGTATGAAAGAAAAGGGAGTTAGTAATAGCGTGACGGCTGAAAGGACAGAATGGAAGAAAAAAACGTGTTGCGCCGACCCCAAGTAATATGGGATAAGAGCAGGAAGATGATGATAAAGACAACCTTCTCTGGTGGGGGTGGGGGTCTAGAATGGCTCCGATCTTCAGCGTTTGTGTGGCGTCTCTCCGCAGTCCATGGCCCACCTTTCGTCTAGCGTCACATGCCACCTGTACATGTGAGGACCTTATTTATGGCTGCGTCAGCGAATGGTGTTACCGTTATTGACTGGGCCAAACAAAAAATTTAGTAACACTGTTTGTCATCGACACATTAGGCAGATTTCATTCAGAACATTCGAATCAAATTAGCTGTGAAAGATGGGCAGACAGATACACGAATGATCCTATGAGAGTTCCGTCTTTGATTCGGACGTACGGAACACATAAAAAAACTGGCCAAGTGCGAGTCGGACTCGCGTGCAAAGCATTCCGAACGAATTTCAATTTTTTAACGTGTTATTTTAACACTTTAGACTTCCTATTGGTTTTCCTGTAATTTATAGGTAAAGATCTATTATCTCTATTTTTTTTTCAAAATTTTAGGCTCAGTAGTTTCGGAGATAAGGGGAGAATGGTTATTTTTCGTCTAATTTCTTGAATAACTTCAAAACCCCTTGTTTAAAATTAGTAAAAAAATATATTTAATATTTTTTTAAATTTTCTTGTTTGACCCCCAAGAGTGACCCACATACTAAAAATTTAATGATTTACATAACGCGTCCGTGTTTGGGTCACAGAAGTCCATAAGTGTACTGAATTTAAATAGAATCGGTCCAGTGGATCCAGAGAAAACTAGCTGTGACAGACGCACAGACAGACAGACACCCGAGTGATCCTATAAGGGTTCTGTTTTTTGTTCGGAATCCTAAAAACCATATACAGACTTGCTGAACCAAATAGCGACTTTAACACGAGCATTTTCAGAACTCATTTAAAAACATCTCAAGATTTTCACGAAAATGGACCGTATAATTCTGAAACGTTTTCACTGACCAGAGTATTTTTCTGAGAAATAATTTTAAGTGAAATGGTTCTTGAACTTCAATAAGGAATCATTGGAAATTGGTTATTGGCTTGTCACTAATGAAAACAAACGTCAGTGGTACAAGAGCGAGTAACTCGCCTTTGTACCACAATATCAGCTAGAAATGGTTTCATCAAGGTTAGACCAAAACTGTTTTAGTCTAACGTGAAAACAAAACTTGATAAAACCATTTCTTGCTGAAATTAATATTTTATTTGACTTTCACGTGTTTTAAATGGAAAATGGAGAGGGCAATTCTTGGAGTTTCCTTGTGTGATCAAATCAGGAATGATAATATCTGCGATATGTTCAGTTTGGCGATCCTTCGGGCTATGGCCCGAAGGATCGCCAAACTGAAGCGGTAGTGGGAACAAATGGTCGATGGGGCCGAGAAGTTTTGGAGTGGCGACCGTGTACCGGAAAACGCAGCGTTGGAAGGCCTCACACAAGGTGGACCGATGACATGGTGAGGGTTGTAGCTGATGGATGCGAGACACACAGGGCTGGTTGTTGTGGCGACACTTGGGCGACATCCAGCAGTGGATGTCTTTTTGCTGCTATGATGATGATGATGTATTTTAAATTTTATGTTAGAGATTGCGGAACAGGATGAAAAGTCCTACAAGCCTCCATTGAAAAAGGAGGATCCTCCGACCAGACGGGTGATATATCTGTGAATTTTGATACAGCGATGTGTGACGGCTGGTCTATTTGTAGTTCGTAGCTACATAACGATTAGGTTTTATCTAACACGAGCTGACCCGCGCAACTTCGTCTGCGTGGCATTTTTCATTAATGCTCCGTTTCTGTTGGTCGTTGCGTGACGGTGCCTTTCTCGATAAATGGGCAATTCGACACTAAAAGATTTTTTTCGATAAGAACCAGGAGTTCCTGATATGAGCGCGTTCAAACAAACAAACTCTTCAGCGAAATAATATTAGTATAGATACCATTTCCAGGGTTCCCAAATTGGAGAAAAAGTGTGATTGGGTTTTTCCATTGCGAATTTTCTCCGTGTGTGATTCCCTCGTGCCTCGGAAAGCAAGTTAAAGCCACCGCTTTAACTTGCTTAAGGAAGAGACCTGATGAGAGTAAATTAAAGAGAGAGTACACTTGTATTTCCGCACACACTTGTGCACTATAATATCTCCTGCTTACATGGCTAATATGAGATCACCGTTGAGAGACTGAAATTCGATCTTGAGGTTTTTTTGCTTCTTCTAGAGGCACCTATGACCAGTGATCCGCAAATGTAATGCTAGTTTAGGTCAATTAACCTGAATGATGATGTTTATATGGACATACCCCGGGATTCCTGCGAATATTTTTCTGAATGTCGATGTTTTTTTTTTTTTTTGGACGGGGACCACTCGTAGTTCACCTCTCTAAGGGTGGTTACTACTCAACCGGGCTAGCCTGTGGTGGCCTCAGAATGAATCTAAAGCCCCCAGCCAAGGCAAATAAAATGAATGTCGATGTATTAATCCTTTCGAGACCCAGAACTCAGCATATGGGTCGACGACGCGGATGCGAGTTGTGGGCACACGAAAAAAATATGTTTCGATCCATATGCTGAGTGATGGGCACCGACGGGCACTAAAAGTGTTAAATTAAACTGTTTAAGATATCAAACTACTAATTTCCGGTATATGCTGGTCCCGCGTGGTGCAATGTGTTTGCCATATTACTTACTGATCCCGGGATTCAGAAGGCATAACCATGTTAAGATAACGGTCACTATATAAATCCTAGGAATAGCACTACCTATGCTTATGACACTCGGTTTAAAACGACTGATCAATGGAAACACACACACACTATCATTTCTTCACTAATTAAAGTTGTAGGTACCTAATACAGGTTTAAACCTGACACCTCATTGTTTTTACGATAAAGGCCTAATTAGGACCTCGTAATACTTAGAGGTAAAAGTTAATAGACCTTTCAATTTAGCGTTTTCGGGACGATTAATTTTGTTAGGTTTAGACGATTTGGGACGTGTTTTAATAGAATTAAGTTGGCGATAGTGGTCTAGGAATACGTAGATTTAACATTTTGTTAATTTGTGTTTTATATTTTTTGTAATAAAGTCCGTATGTTCATTTCAGTTGACCGGTGTGCACTTAGAGAGGCATATGTCCAGTAGTGGACTGCTATAGGTGATGATAATGATCATTACTTAGTTATAACAGTCGTCGTCGATTTTAAAGGTAAAACAACTCTAACCGACGTCGGGTCTTGGACCGAACATTCGATATCGAGCCTTCTTCAATGTCATGTAAAAGAAATAAATAAAAAAATATATTTATTTTGTTTCAGACCTTTGTCCATATGATGTTAGTAATACACACTACTCAAAAGCTATGTTAGTAGGTAACAGACACAATACAAAACAGATTTTAATTCATATTTGTTGCGCTCACCTGACGCACCGGGCACATGCGGACATACGCATATGCATGTGCCCGGTGCGTCCGTGCGTACGGTGCGGCCGTGTTGCGCCATCATGGCGCATTGGGTACATACCCAATGCCCCATGATAGCGCAACACGGCTTATCACTAACTAGCTTTTGCCCACGACTTTTTACGCGCATATCCCGTTCCCGTAAGAATTTCGGGAAATCCTCTCTTAGTGCTCCCCTACACCCTCCAAGGAACTTACATACCAAATTTCAGCTTCCTACGACCAGTAATTTCAGCTGTGCGTTGTCTGTCAGTAACTCAATCAGTCAGTAACGGAAGAATTTTATATAATACTAGCTGCCTCGGCAAACTTTGTTTTGCAACACAAAAAAAATACCCTACCACCTATTCTCATACCTACCGAATATACACACAAAATTTCATGAAAATCGGTCGAGCCGTTTGAGAGGAGTTCTGTAACAAACATCGTGACACGAGATTTTTATATATTAGACTGGCATGATGCTATATATCCTATAGCCTTCCTCAATAAATGGACTATCTAACACTGAAAGAATTCAAATAGGTCATGTAGTTCCTGAGATTAGTGCGTTCAAGTAAACAAACAAATAAACAAACAAACTTTTCAGCTTTATATATTAGTATAGAGTATAGATATATTGATTGATGACCCTAATTTCAAAAGCAAAGCTTGTTAATTTGATGGTCCCAGCAATCATGGTTAAATCTTTGACAGTCATTCTGGTAGTCAGAGTCTTTCCATGGAGTATCGTGTTACTGAGTTGCTGGGTTGTGTAAGTCAGAATAGGCAGTCACTCCATGTAAAATACTGGTATTCAGCTTCATCTGGTTAGAATGGAAACCACGTTGGGAATAGGTTAGGCGGAATCTTATCAAAATCCATTGTGTGGTTTGGATGAAGTAAGTTGAGGAAGAAATATAATATGCAGACTGCGAATTTATTTTATCTTACTAGTAGATATTCTACTAGGTAAACGCAGTAGTGGTAGACTATTGACACGCTAGGAAGATGAAGTGAGATAAATAGCTGGCAAATTATGGACCAAAGTGGCACAAGACAGAGAAACATGGGCATCTTTGGAGGAGGCCTTTATCCGGGGTTCTTGCAGACTAAATAGTTCGAAATAAAAATAAAATATAATAAAATCAAATCAAAATCAAAAGTCTTTTATTCAAATTAGGCTGAGAGCCAGCACTTTTTGAACGTCAAGTTTTACAAAAGACAGTCCCCCAAAACGCCCGCCCGTCACCACTTCCTAGTGTTTTAGCTGTGGAGAAGAAGTGGCCAACAAACTCCCCAGCAACACATCTGTCTGTTACGTTTTAAGAACTTGAATCTATATAAAAGTATGCTAAGTAATTAATACATGACACGAAATTTATAACTTGTTAGCTAGCACACTATGATACTGATAATGATAGAAATGTATAATAAAAAAAAACAACGAATTGACCTACATAGACAGATAAATAAAATAATAATAGGTAAATAAAAAAAACAATATTATATGAATACATATAACCTGTCATAAGCTAATTATTTAAAGAGAAAGAAGTTGATAATTATGACATTGTCTTGCGTTTAACACAGCGACCAACTATTCTTATCGTCTAAATAATCATTAATATGCCTTCGAACAAAGGTTAGATTTAACTTTAGCTTTAAATGAGTTAAAATACACTTAGTATTGGGACACTTCTCATTCTCTCTTAGGTAATAGATGAGATTGTACCAATTAAATAAATTTTTGACATTTTCGCCATCGTTATTGCTGATAAAACGTCATTTTATGCAAGCCCTATTGCAACGATTGCTAAACAGTTGCACAATCGGCAACCAACTCCCTCTCTCCTTAAACTACACGACAGTTCCACATAAACCAACCAGAATAATACATTACTTCGTTCGAAACATATTACTTATTAGGCTTTTAGAAAGTCCGTCGCAATTATCCTTATATGTGAGTTATAATTGACTCTTTTGTTTAGCGTACAATGCTTGACCAACCATTATTTGGATTGGCCAGCCTCGAATTGGTCAATAATCAAATATTGTAGGGAAATGCCTTTGTCCTATTCAAACTGGGTTGTTTGGATATTGAGTATGTTTTTGTATGTTCGTTTTCGTATAATGTTTAGAAATAGAAAAAGAACATGGATAACTAATTACTGTAAAGAGATACTCTTAACAAAATTTTTTAGAAATTAGCAAGTCGTTATTCTTGGAATTTATGAACTGATTTAGGTGAAAATTGATGTGCATCAACAAAATTCTTGCTGTCTAAAACTAAGCAGTGAGAAGTTTTGCGAAAAATAGTTTAGAGTGATGGTGTTTTATGTTTGTTATAGTTTTTCAAGAATAAGGACTTGTGTTGAAAGCTCTAGACGTTAAGCCCAGTGACCGAATACGCAACAACACGATTCACTACAAGCTCGAGTTGCCGAAATACGTGTCCAATACTTTTTTTTTGGAAATCTAACTAGATTTATTTAGAAAAAAAACTTTTTACAAAAATATGTAACCAACTTCCAAACAAACACTACAAAGTATAAAAAACCTTAATTTCGGAAGTCGGTGTTTTTGGTTTTGTTTTTTAACACCGACTTCCGAAATTTTCACTTTTAAGTGGTGATACTTGGACGAAGTCTTCGTCTACGCAGACATTGAAATAAACAAAAATGCTCATAAAATAAAAACTACAGAGCCAAACTGAATCAAATTTTTACGGGACCAAATGGCAAGTACCGCATCGAACTAAAAAAGAATCACAGAAATCGGATCAGAAACCTCGGAGTAATCGCTGTACATACATAAAAAAAAAATACCCACAGATTTGAGAACCTCCTCCTTTTTTGGAAGTCGGTTAAAAATAACCTATTGTTCGGAAGAGTTACTCTAGAACCAAAGGGCATTAAAAGGAACACGGATGGGATTTAGTAAGAAAGAGTCTGGCATCAACCGGTGTCAACTTTCAAAAATAAATTAACAGAATTACTATTAAATAAATGTTATTACTCTGTATCGGATTTTCTAGCTGATACATTTTCGTACTGTATTTCTATGTTTGATGATGAATTGCATCAATGTTTGCATGCCAAAATGGTAGAATGTACAATTATTGTCACCATCTTATTGTAAATACCTACATTCTGAGCAAATAAACAAATATTCTATTCTATTCCTTCCCACTCTACCCAGAGAGGGAGGAGTCATTTGATGATTTCGAGCGACGAAGCTATTCGTACCGTGACCGTGTCTAACGTAATTTCGCATTCTGTTGCCAACAATTAGGTATATTCTACGACTTCTCACAAATACACTCAGGAACAAACATGTAGGTATCAGCTGCTAATTATAAATGACAAATACGGCAATTGGGTTACAGTGAGTCAAGAGTAACTTTCATATTGTTACTATTTACGACAAATGATTCATAATAATGTTCTTAATAGCGGAATTATATTGTGGATTTAGAGTGGACTTACCTCCAAAACAATTAATATTGATCAACATTATTTATTGATATTTCAGAGTTACAAGTTGCGACATAATAAAACATTAAAAGGAACATTATCTAGTGTCTAAGGTTTCAAATGCGGTCGTTTAGCTTAAAGCAAGCTGTTTCATTTTTAAAGATTTTAGTAGCAAGAAGTGTCCCAGCTGTTATTTGTAGATTTTGGCAGATTTTTTCCGTCAATAGTCAGTAAATCTGCCTCTAGTCTTGCCAAGAACTACCACGTTACCCAGTTGATGGGTTGTAAAGGTCTGGAAGGCAGCCTCTCTACGTAAAATACTGGTATTCAGCTGAATCCGGTTTGACTGGAAGCCGACCCCAATACTGCCTAACCTTTTCTCTAGTTGGGAAAAAGGTTAGGCAGATGACGAGTAGCAAGCAGACTTGCTGAAACACATAAATTAAAAACAAGTGGAGTATGTTTTTTTACTATTATTATTGACTAGTTAGACTAGATTTCGATTATTACAGTACACCGCTTCCATTCCCCCCTTAAAAGGAATTGCGGGCGGAGAGACTTTTGAGTAAAAAGTCATAAGTAATAAAAGCAAAATATACTGTACCCCTATGTTTTCCTTTTTGATGAAATATTATCCGTATATGCACTAGAACCCTCAAAAAATTTTCAAAATTGCCCGATAGACCGCTGTCAACAGAGCCCTATTGTGCAAGTTAGGTAACTATTAATGAAAAAAGAAAAACATAGAGGCTCAGTATATATCTTTCATATTCAGTTTATGAAATATCGTTCAAATCGGTATAATATTGGAGGAGGTAACAGCCGAGAGCCAAACCTCGAATTATGATTTTTTACTCAAAAGACTCTCCGCCCGAATTTCCTCTTAACATTAACATTTATGAAAATCGTTTCTAAACGAAAACCTACGATCTAATAGCCTTTGTTCGACATTTCAGCTTTCTAGGCTTAGTATTTTGGTGCATTGATTATAATCAGCCACGACAAACGATTTTGTTACTATAGAATATACGTAGGCTTGCGTTTGACCACCATCTTACCTGATGGAGAGCCATAATGTGGTCAACGATGAAGCACGCTTGCCTACAAGTAACTTATTCACTCTTGACTTAAAGATCCCAGGTTGAAGTTATCAGGAAACACAGACTCCGGCAGGGAATACCACACCTTAGCACATGCTTAAAAACAGCGTGCAGATGAAGCAACTTTTCGTCGGCATTTACTGAGAAATTACATCTGAAAAAAAAAAATAGATAGTAATCTACATGATATGATAGGTCATTTGGTGTAGCCAAAATTTATGTGTCGGTATCACATAATAAGAAAAAAAACACCAAATCACCTCCAAATCGTTGAGATGAAACCATTTTACTTCTTAATTTTGTAACAAAAGTAAAAAAAAAAAAATATCTACTGCTTTGCAATACAAACGAAAATAATTTGGTTTTGTTACTTTTTTTAAATATGTGTTACTTTTTTCATAAATTAAAAATGCGCGCAGCGGGAGGCGCGTAGAGGAGTAGTTAGCTCCGTTTATATGCACAAGGTCATGGGCATGTATACAAGCCTTAAATCAAAATGGATAGACTTCAATTTCAAAGAAACGTACAGCAAGCCAGCTAATCTACTGAACTAAAGAATTCACAAACAAACAAAAAAAAAAACCAATTGACAGCATTATTATTCAAAAACGTTCTCGATAAAGTTGTTCGAACAACCAGTTGTTATCAACAACTAGTCGTTACAAAGTATATCGATATAATTAATTCAGGGAACATCACTAAATTATGTTTAATGTCTCATATTATAGGCTGGACGTTAGGAGAATAAGTTTATTAAGCTGTTTATGTACTGGAGTAGAATATTAATGTCGGTTTTAGGATCCAGAAGGAAGGATACATAAGTGTTATGGTTATTTGTTAAACTTACTCATAAAATATTTTTTTGATCATATCAGCAGAAAGCGACTGCCTATCTGAAATACGCAGTACAACCCAGTAACTGGGAACCAGATAACCTTTGGCAAAACTGGTGTCAGATTTTTTGGCTTTTGACTAGGTACCCGTAAAGATCAATAAACAGCTGGGACCAACAGGTTTTTTTTTTGGTGGGAATTTATCAAATGACTCTTCCCGATCTGGGTGGAGCAGAAGGGAGTGTCAGACTCTTACTGACTGAAACCCATCCGTGTTCCTTCTGATGCTCTTTGCATTCCAGAGGGGTGACTATTTCGAACAAATTCTGCAACCCTGGCAGGACTACTAGATTTAGGCACAAGACTGTTTGCCATGGCTCTGCCTAGCTCACGAGTCCCAGCATTATGACGATGTTTTCCCTAGCTGCAAAAAATTATTTTATTTTCTTGCTTCTCAAATTCAGCGGATTCCCGCGGCTTTCACCAGGTCATCGGTCTACCTAGTGGAAGGCCTTCCAATGTTACTTCTCTCTGACGCGGTCGCCTCTCCAGAACTTTTTGAAGAAGAAGCTTAAGATACGCCTAACAATATTAGGTACTCTAGTTCAATTCCCTTAGATTAGAATTAGAATTAGAATTAGAATTAGAATTTATTTCCAACGTACTTAAATGTTACATTGCATACCACCACTTAAGACTAAGTATAAATTAAAATAAGTAGGTACTTACAATTAGCTTACAAAACATACGTTCTTAAATATTATATAATTATTTCGTGTGTTAAAAAATGAGTTTTGATTTGAAACTCGAAACTATACAAAAATTATCTTCGAACCAAGTTAACATAAAGTAAACTACTTGGCGGTATACAGGTATAAAATCTTTACCTTCCGAGCTAGTCAAAGACTGTGTTACGGCAAGGTAAGGATTCTCGCTCCATAAATGCCAACCGTAAGTTTATTGAAATAAAGACAATTTTCCACTGTTTATGGTCAGAAAGAGATATACAAAAGATGCGATAACAGCTAACGAGTTTGGCGTAAACAAGTAGTACATGCAAAAATATCAGACCACTTGAATTATAACTAAACAGATACTTACTAGAATAAATGTAGTCTAATATTGAATGCACCACTTTTGTATATGTATGTATTTTTTTTTTTATACTTATATGAACACTTAACGATTAAACATATTTTTCACTAATGTATTTAACTATAATAATGTAATTTATATATCTATATTTTGTCGTGTATTATTTGCATACTTAAATAATGTGTGCTTGGACTTATATTTGTATGATAAATGATAAATTCCCATATTTTGACAAATAGGGGTATAAAATAAATAACATAGCATATATCCTATATACACATTTTTATGAGTTTTTCAGTCCTATCATAATCCAATTTACCCAGAAACTCATCCAGTGCCTTTCTACAAACATAACTATTCATATCTTTGAGGGGTTTTATTTTACTAACGCGATTGTACAATAACGGAGCCAGGAAAAAAGAGAAACTCTGTGCAAATGTTGTCTTACATGCTGGGACAATGTACACCTCATGTGATCTTCTGGTAGATTTATTAGTTGGTATTTCACGGATATGTTGTTTTAGAACTATATTCTGTATAAAGAGTTGACGAACGTTTAGGACTTCGAATTCTTTGTATAGTGCAGACGTCGGATACCTAAATTCCTTGAAATTAATAACTTTTAAAATACATCGGTGTACCCTTTCTATTTTTATGATAGTACTTTTCTTAGCACCACCCCAAGCAGAGATACCGTAAGAAACTATTGAACGACATAGTGTAAAATAAACCGTTCTATTAGTGGTTTTATCCTTTAAATTTCTAACTTTTTTAAAAATCGGTATCAATTTGCGTATTCGAGATTTTAAGTTGCTAATGTGCTGCTTCCAATTTAAATTTTTATCGATTTCTATGCCAAGATATTTAGTACTATCAGTTGAAGCTAACAATGAACAATCGCAATTATTAGTATTCTCACAATTAGAATAATGAGCTTTCAAGGTGAAATCTGAGGGAGGTTGTAAATTATTTTTTATACTGAAAGTTATATATTTTGTTTTTAAAAGATTTATGGTAAGTAGGTTGTGATCAAGCCATTTAATTATCGTCTGAAGTCCTTGCTCGGCTGATGACTTGACGTCGGCCCATGTAGCATGCTGGAATAAGATTACCGTATCATCAGCGAAAGTAGTCACCTTGGCGTTGGCTATTTCAATATTACAAAGGTTATTTACATAAATAAGAAACATTGTCGGTCCAAGGACAGATCCCTGAGGAACACCGAAATTAACAGGTTTTTTAGAGCTAAAAATATTACCGATTTTTACAGTCTGTGACCTGTTTGTCAGGTAGTCCTGGAAAAGATTAAGTGGAATTCCTCGAATACCTATGGCCTCTAATTTACAAATGAGTAGGGGAATTGAAACAGTATCAAATGCCTTGGCTAAATCTAGGAAGACACCAAGGCATTTTTTCTTGTAGTCAAGATTGCCAGCTACAGTTGTAACCAAGCTCTCAACTGCATCTATGGTCGATTTATTTTTCCTAAAACCAAATTGGTTTTTAGAAAGAATGTCATTCCTATCTAGATAATTAATTAGCCGCTTATTTATAATCTTTTCGAGAATTTTGGCAAAAGTAGGCAAAAGTGATATTGGACGATAATTAGTGATACTGTCTCTTTCTCCTGATTTGAATATAGGTATAACCAATGAGTCTTTCAGTACATTTGGAAACTTCCCGGAAGAAAAACATAAATTGAATATATGTGTTAAAGGTGTAATGATAAATTTAGAAGTTTTTTTAATAAACTCAGCGGAAATTCCGTCCCATCCAGTAGACTTCGTATTTTTTAAAGACAAAATAGTTTTATGTACCTCTGCTTCATCAGTCTCCCATAACATAAATGAGTTCATAGGACTATTTGTAAACTTATTTTTGTGCACAAGATCATTCTCAGTAAGCTGTAACTTTTGCAGAATATCGTTAGATAATTTAGAGCCCAAATTAACAAAAAAATTATTTATGAAGTCCACAGATTCTTGCGGTGTTGACTTTAATTTTAATAATTCAATTGGTACTTGCGACTTATTCGATACTTTTAAATTACATACACGTTTTATAACATTCCATGTTCCTTTAATGTCATTTCTGTTATTATTTAAATCTGCTTTATCGTGATCATTTTTTAAATTGTGGAGAATTTTGTTGCAGTGATTTCTGTAACGTTTGTAGGTGACTTGCAGATCTCGATCATTTGGTGACTTTAAATATCTTCTATGCAATGCATCCCTAAATCTAATGCAACGCAATAGACCTGGCGTTACCCACGGTTGGAAGGTTTGGCGTCTATTGGGCACGGCAGTTGTGTGGCTGCATTTTTGAATAATTTCAGATATGTTCTCAATAAGTACTTCAGTGGCTTTATTGGGTTCTCTTAAAGATATTATATTGGCCCAGTCCAATTGTGTCAACAGTTTATATACCTTTTCATAATTTACTTTTTGCAGATACTTTTTTTGTTTATTTTTACGTTTCTCAGTTAGAGGTACACTAATGTAAATACTACTATGATCAGTAACCGACGATTCACACACAACAGTTATTATTTTGCGCTTTGACTTGACAAAACAATGATCAATACATTTATTAAAACGCGTCGGAAGTTGGTGACTAGGCAAAAGACCGTGAGTTGCTAGAAGATTCAAGTAGTCATCAGATCTTTGATCAGTACTACGGTCACTGATATCAATATTGATGTCTCCAGTTAAGTAAACATGAGACACGTGCTTTATATCTAGCAGAATTTCCTCCAAAGAACCGAGAAAATTGGTGAGCGATGCAAAAGAAGGCGATCTGTACATGCAGATAAAGGCATGACTGTTGTCAATTTTTACTATCAAGCAATCTGCGTCCACAAAATTTGGCTCATAAACTGTGACACCTGTTAAATGGCTTTTTATATAAACGACTACACCACTGTTCTGATTGATATGCCTGTTAGTGTGAAATGCTGTATATTGGTCCAGACTTGGTATCACACTTGAACCCTGTAGCCAACATTCTGTAAGTATTATAATGTCATAATTTAAGTTACTCCTTGCAAGAAATACCTTAAAGTCTTCAAAATTTTTATGTATGCTTCGTATATTTTGTACAATAATTCTCAGACAAAACTCCGTTTCAAGTTTGTATTCCGAAAACACTTCTGGATCCTCAACCAAAAACGAGTCACCGACGTTGATATTTCTATCTACTTCGGTGACTACCTCATCTATGTTATCCATAGCAAAAAACGTTTAGTATTTACATTTGTATTAATATAATGTTTTTGGTTGATGATCAGAGTTCCTGCAATTAGTATTATTTTATCTTCTGTATAGGACTTGTAATAAACATAATATAATGATATAATACACAAATATAATACATATAAGATATAACATTTGTAATATGAAAAGCTTCCCAGCATACTTTTTATGTTGTTACACGAGTTCAGACTAAAACAAAAAGACATAGAAAATTGAAAATAATAATATAAAGTTATCAAACTAGAAAAAAAGCAAAGTAGAAAAAAATACCATAACTTCCTATACTCAATAGATAGTCATTCCGAGGAGAGGGTAAGATCCATAATTTGACTTAGTGATTTAACGACGATCGCCGGCTGTCCTTCCTGTTTACGCAGCAAGATATTTCCTCTTGAAGCCCAGCAGTACTTAAACGATCCATTCTTTACCAGCTCTCTAGCCGCTGCTAAAATCTGCTTCGACATGGAGGTTAGAGACTGGGATACATATATTCGTGTAGAAGCTCCTGCAAATCCCAGAATATCAGTGCTAAGGGGTTTATCTTTATTATCAGAATTGTATTTCCTTGCAGCTTTAATTAGTGTTTCTTTGCTGTTGCTGTCATGGTACTCGATGACAATTGGTCCCTTTTTTCTGCCTCTTCTAAAAACAGTTGCATTTTCATTGATTTGTGGTATCCCCAAGGTTTTATATAAATTAGTGACAATATTACGTACATCTTCTTTGTCATCATGCGGGATATTTCTAACTTCAACCGTATTTTTCAGAAAATGTTTTTGTAATACGTTTAGCTGAGTCTCTAATTGATTAATGCGTTCCACAGCTGCTTCATGTTTAGTTTCAATTATTTGTACTTTGTTGCAAATTTCCTTATAGTAGGCAGCATTTAATTCGAGTTGGCTTTTTATTTCAGCATTCGACTCAAGTATCTTGCTATTTTGATCCTTAATAACAGTGATCTCAGCAATCATCATTTCTTTGAATGACTGGATGAGGTCTTCTTTTAAGTCTGCCATTTGTTGTTCGTCAGGATTTTTCTTCCTTATGTTTTTCCTCATGTTTACATTTCTAGTAATTTCTCGATCTTGGGATTCCATTTCAGAGGAAAGATCTGGTTGCGACGAAAACTTTACTGGTTGTGGTGATCGTTGCATTTTATCTGAGTTCCTTGCATATACTGCACAATCACTCAAAAACGACTAGATGTTTAAATGTCGAACGGAGATTCTGGCACCAAACAGAATTATACTTTAAGACAGTCGTAGAAGAGCTTAAAATCGGAAACCTTTATTATTTTGAATATCTAAACACGTCGTACCTCAACAGCGATACAAACGAGATACCTTAGTAGTAGTCCTTTTTAGGGTTCCGTACCCAAAGAGTAACCAACGAAACCCTATTACTAAGCCTCCGCTGTCCGTCCGTCCGTCTGTCTGTTAGCGGGCTGTATCTCAAGAACCGTAGACAAAATTTCACAGATTGTGTATTTCTATTGCCGCTATAACAATAAATAATAAAAATGAAGGTTTATGGTACGGAACCCTTCGTGTGCGAGTCCGACTCGCACTTGACCGGATTTTGTTGTAGATCCCTTCGTCATCCTATTTGTGTGAATCCACAATTAAATAGAACATCGATACCGTCCTGTGTGGTCTTCAATTAATACCGATATCGTCCTATATACCCATAATTGCTACCAATATTAATTACTGACTACTGTAAGCTTTATTAGTAGAGCTACCGGGGAAAACCAAAGATTCGAATCAAAGATAATTAATATTAAAAATAAAACAAAATTCTTAACATGCATGACGCTATAAATACAATCTAATTTAGGCTTCGTTATGAAAACGTCTCGATTAATCGTTAATCGAGTCGGTTCATTAATCGATTGAAATTAATCGATTCTATGTGTGTGGTCGGATGTGTATCTATTAGTACTGTTAATTTTATACTTACTTATATTGACTAAGAGTATACTAGACTAGTTGACCCGCGTAACTTCGTCTGGTCCGTTTAAGTCTTAGCGTGAAGATATATAGCCTATAGCCTTCCTCGATAAATGGGCTATCTAACACTGAAAAAATTTTTCAAATCGGACCAGGAGTTCCTGAGATTTATCTTTAAGTGATCTCTGCCTCAAGCTCCGAAGATGACGATTTAGCAAATTGTTTTACAGGTTTTTTTTTGCAAATCGAACAGTGATTTAATACATCAAAAGTCGCATTTTTAGCAATATCCTGGGGAACAAAAGCACTCGTTTTTGTTCGAAAGAGGTTTATTCCGAAATGGTCCCATTTAAATTTCGTAAAGATTTGATGGGACTGAGGGTTGTAATAGGCGACTAAGGAACTCACCAGAGAATGGGCAGCAGCGTTCTCTGTAAAACGCAACACCATACTCTGCGATCGCCAACCCGCCTGCCAAGCGTGGCGATTATGCCAAAATCCCCCACTTTGGGGGAGGCCTATGTCTAGCAGTGGACGTCTTTCGGCTGTGATGATGATGAAAGATCTGATGAAGAACTTTTGAGATAGACTGGCTGGAGTTCTTGTGGAGTAGTTAGCACTAAAAACTGAAAGATAAAAAACTTTTTTTACAAAAAAATCAAACGATTTTTTTTTTGTAGCGTTAACTCCTCCCGCTCTGGGCGGAACAGAAGGGAGTGTCAGACTCTTACTGACTTAAACCCATCCGTATTCCTCCTAATGCCCTATGCGTTCCAGCATCGCGGTGATTCGGAGACGGTTATAGGCGAATGTATCAAAAGCTATTTTGTTTTTGGGTCAAGCCCGCCACACCTTCCCAACCACTGCAACTCCTGAAAGCCAAAATCAACAGTGGCGACCACCAAAAAACGCCGAGCCAATGAAGCCCGACGAGTCCCGGAGAAACGATTCAAATGTCCCTGCAACGAATTTAGTCAGAAAGGCACAGCGGAGTAGGAAAAAACTATATATATATAATTTCCACTATCTATAGCATCAAAAGCTAGTAGGTAATCAAATAAAAGACACCTTCATTCTCACGACTGTTATTTCGAAACTATTGTGTTTGTGTTAATAAACGCCTACAGAATCCTCTCATATTGCCTACCCAGAAACGATTCACAAATCGTATTGAATTTCATTAGACCTACATGAATGGGAAATATTGTTATTGAAATAATGCACTAACAATAAAATAATTACTTTAATTGAAACACAATAATTGTTCATTGGGTATCAATAAAGCTATAGAAGCTATTTTATTAAATAAATGTATCTTCGTGCCAACAGGGTATTTGACTAAAACAAACGAATTAGTCCGTCAGATTGATTTCCAAAAAATATTGGACACGTATTTTGTCTTTTTTCACGTAAACAAAAAATGACGAAGTTACAGTACGTTGAAAACTCGCGTGACGTCACTACGATAGTACAGTTTTACTAGCGATGTGACGTCACCAGCTCCCTCTCCCGAGTTTTGATGCATTTTATCTTTGTCAATATTCATTGATTTACAAAAACAAAACATACGCTTCCATTATTTTTCAATACTCCAACTGACGAACTAAATAGATTTCCAATTTATTGATGGTGGAAACTAGCCTATTGGCGTAGCTCTGCTGTCTCCTTCTCGATAAGGAGGGAAGTGGAAATTATGTTTTCCTTACTCCTCCGCTGTTCTTTTCAGATTAATTTCGTTGCAGAATCCAAGACAGTTAATTTATATTCCCGGGACTGGTTGAGCTCCATTGACTTGGGCGTCTTTTTGGCGATCGCCACTGTCATTCTGGCTCTCAAGAGTTGCAGTGGTTAGGAATCGTGTGGCAGACTTGGTAACAAATAAACGATTAAATTTGACTCTCGTTACATCTTTAGTGTGATTTATGTTGCAAGAACATATTCGAACACAGAATAATTTTACTTCGCCTATAATATTTTGAATATAGACCCACACTCCCGAGCTCCTTACTGATAAATTACACATGGAAAACCCCAGAAAAAAATTGCCTGACCCACAAATCGAACCAAATTAGTGTCCTTATCAGGCACACACGAAAAGATATGCATCTTCCATAAAAAAAACATACCTAGCGCTCTATAACTTGCATTCATACTCAATTGAAAAGCCATTAGCCTGAATACTAAGTCCCAGTTGCTTACGAAATTATTTGTATTGCTGTATTAGAACTGATTGGAAAACTTTAGCGGTCTCTTTGGTATTAATTTGAATAGGTTATTTGGTTTGCTACAGTAAGCCTGTGTAATCTAACTATACATTTTGCATTTCGTCTTGAAGTTTCTTGGAGTAGTGGTGTATCAGTGCAAAGTTACGGGCATGTAGCGGCATTAATGCCGTCACAAGAAAAACCAACGGAGAAAATCTACATCGCAACAAAAATAACCGCGACGCCATCTATCTAACTAGCAGCGAACTACTACGTCAAAATCCTGCATTTCGCAATCAGAGTTTACCGTGCGATTTGAACATATACATCAGCCCGAATATCAACTATCGGGCAGCCAGGCACAACAACCGCCTGTACGGAGGATCCTCCCTTTACAATGGAGGTGTGCGGGACTTTACTCTCTGTTACACGTACTTCTAAAGGCACATTACTGTGTAGTATTGTTTCGTGGCGCAGGATACGACATATCACAATGAGTTTTCTAGTCAAGCAACTGTGTCAAAAGGTGCCACGATACGAAAAAACAGCAGTCCGACCCACTTAGGTACTATACATGATGACCGCTGGGCAATAGTCTCCACGCAATGGATGCCAGAGGGTGGACGGTGCCGCCAAGGCCGGCTTTCAAAGCTGTGGCTAGACGATCTGGACGCACACCACGAGGACCTGGATCTGGGTTACGTAAAAATGTTGTCTGAAAGATATGGAGGAGGCCTTAGCCCTGCAGTGGTATACTGTAGGCAAATTTAAAAAAAAAGCGATGAAGTGACGTAGTGGATACCAAGCCATACTGACACTACACTTACTGATATAAATAAGGGGTGCGTCTTAACGGTGGGAACATCTTGAGTTTCGTCTTCATCGGCTAATAGCGGTCGACCTTTGTAGAAATGTTTATCCAATCGTACACTATGTAACTTAGCCACTCTATGTAGCTATTTGCTAGTCAATTTCATCGTATTAGGTATCAAAATCAAAAATCATTTACTAAAATTACACTGGGTGCCATAATTTTATGAACGTCACTTTAAAAAAACACTAGCCAAGTGCGAGTCGAACTCGCGTGCAAAGGGAACGAATTTCATTTTATTAACATGTTATTTTAACACTATGGACTTCTTATAGGATTTCCTGTAATCTATAGGTAAAGATCTATTATCTCCATTTTTTTTCAAAATTTTAGGCTCAGTAGTTTCGGAGATAAGGGGGGTATGGTCATTTTTCATCTAATTTCTTGAATAACTACAAAACTATTCATTTTAAAATTATGAACAAAATATAATTAAAACCCTCACAGTAAGCCTTTTTATTTGATATGTCACACGATATTGTTAAAAAAACTTTTTGTGAAATTTTCTATTTTGACCCCAAAAGGGACCCCCATACTAAAAATTTAATCATTTACGTAATGCGCCCGTGTTTGAGTCACAGAAATCCATATGTGTACCAAATTTCAACAGAATCGGTACAGTGAATCCGGAGAAAACTGGCTGTAAGAGATGGACAGACAGACAGACACCCGAGTTATCCTATAAAGGTTACGTTTTTTGTTCGGAACCCTAAAAAGACAGTTTTTTAAAACGTCGACCCGTCACCACTTCCTAGTGTTTTAGCATGGAAGAAGGCGTGACGGGTGCAACAAATTTCAGTATTCGTTAGATAGTTCCAATAAAGACTATGAACAGGCCTACTATTACCAAAACAAACCCTTGTGTTGATACCCACTAAAAATTCAAAACAAAACGTATCCAATCGCCTTGAAAAGATATTTATCAGTAAACCATAAAAGTAAAAGGCGGTAAACGAGTAATATATCCGTAAGAACACGTTAACCCGTCAATATCGATAGGAAACTGTAAAAAGGTCGGTTGAGACGTAAAATGGAGTAATTTTGGCCGGAGAATAAACGATATAACGTCCTTTAAACGGATACTAGTGTTTATGAGTGAGTTTGTCTGCGATTTATTATGATTTTGGCCAAAATGTATCGGATGCTGCGCTGCATTTACAGTGCTGCAAGGATTTCAACTATTTGCAAAGAAACCTGGAGTTTTTCGGTCACACAGCGAAAAAAGACGGACAATACTTAAGGCTTCTCTCTCGAAAAAAATCTTAAAATAGCGTGCAGATGAAGCAGCTTTTCGTGGGCACTAACAGAGAAACAACATCTGAAAAAAAAATGTTAGTAATCTACATGATACAATTCTTTATTTTGATTTAGCCAGAATTTCTCTATCGGTGTCATATAATAAGAAAAAAAAAACCACCAAATCACCTCCAAATCGTTGAGATGAAACCTTTTTACTCCTTCATTTTTTATCAAAACAGTATTAAAAATATATTTACTGCTTTGCAATACAAATGAAAATGATTTGATTTTGTTACTTTTTAAAAACATGTATTATTTTTATTATAAAAATAAAAATGCGGGTAGCGGTGTGGCGCGTAGAGAGGTAGTTAGCTCCGTTTATATGCACAAGGTCATTGGCATGAATACAAGCCTTAAAACAAGTAATGGTAAATGTTGTAAGCATTTGCAATCCGTCTGTCTATCTGCAGCCGTAATATGAAAAAAAAAAACAGTATTAGTATATGGTTGCTTTCTATAATAAAAAAAAAATACGGAGAAGAACCGGTTTTTTTCAGTTTATGGTACCAAACACTTCGTTTTCGAGTGCGGCTCGCACACGGCAGGTTTTTTTTAATATTTAAACATATGAACTGTCGAAAACTCTCGAAAAAATATTTTGAAAATAAAACTGCTACGTGTACAAACAGTACCTAAACAAAATATGCAAAAAACAATACCCAAAACAAACAAACATTGTAGATTTCCACCATATCGTTAACACAGAGTGTTCCCACCATTTTATGTGCACCCTCTATAAGAAAGTGTTCCTCTAAATGTGTATTAATTTCGTTCCAATGCGTTTCGAATGGCAAAGGGTTTTTCGTCGCCATTGTGAATCCTTTGTTCCTGGTTGTTTAGTTCGAAAAGAAATAAAAACGAAGTTTTTTAAACTTTTTGGGAAGGAAAGAAATCTGGGGACGTATGCAATAATACGTTGGTAGGTAAACGTGCTTATATTAAAATTATTTTGTAGACAATAACAAGTGCAACATTTCATTATTTTACATACATGACGCGAAGAAAATCAACGTTACCTACTACGATCCTAACTATATTGTGTCACCGAAAAATTGCAAATGTCGTAAGATTGTAAAATATGGCGTAAAATTGTAAACAATTTTTTCTTAATAAGACTTGGATGTATTGGAAATTATTGAATTGGGATGTGATTTATAGTATACAAAACGATTTTTTTAGGAACGAGGAATTATAATCTAATAGAGAATTATAACAACGTTACGGCGTCTGTAATTTTCCGGTAACATATTTCATAGGTTATTTAAAAGAAAAAATAAAACAGTTATAGTCTTTAATTCACTGAAACAGTAGGGTCAGTTCGACAAGTTCGACTTATTTTTAGTAAAAATCTATTTCTATGAAATAAATTATTGTTTCTTAAATTATGTATTTAGTCCTATTTGAAACTATGCCCCCTTGTCATCATCTTCCTGTCTTGGCCCATGTCAGTTGGAATTAGCGCAACACATTTGATTCTTGCGTTGACCCCGAGACCCTCCACCGTAACATTACAATTCGTCCCCTTTTCTTTTAAACATTTCTCACACAACCCATCCAACTTTTCGTACGCCTCCCGTTGCATCCATCCGTATTTGGATTCATAACTCATTTTCCCTAATGTTGTAGAATATTTGTTATTTTGGCAATACTTTCGCAGTCTTTCGTACTTTATCAAAGAGAGTACAAAAAAGCCTAGTATTCCACAGTACCTTTCATTGAACTGACACAACATCTAGCCAATCAAAATCATTCTGCAATGCAGCCTGCGTCCGCGCACAGTCGATCATGACGTCATCAATCCTAGCTAAGTAACGACACTATGTCAGCCGATGACGTATTTATTATTATAGCTCAGAATAAGTTAATAAATAAATAATTTAAAGAGATCTTGTTGCGTTCCCATTAAGGTGATATGGAGTATGATTTGTTTTATGTTTGTGAGAGTGAGATTAAATCTTGTACGATAAAATATGTTTTAGTGTCTTAATATAAATGTTTATTTGGCCTATGCTGCAGTTTTTGTCTCATGTCCCATGAGAACATTTTTTTTTCAGTCTGCTCAGTCCGCTACTGGAAAAAGACGTCATTGTACCTCTAGGTATTATTTGTCGTCTAGTTGTAGACTCTCCACCTCCTTCTGGGCCGGTCTCGGTGGCGTTGTGATATGAAAGAGAGAAAAAGTATTTATTAGCTCCAAGAAGACGCATCCCAAAAGTAAAAGAAAAAAATTAATGACTTATAATATCTGCGTCCGCGATAAACAACCGTCACGCAGCATAATGCTGGGACTCGTTCCATACATTTCACATTTCTACAATATTCTTGAGGAAACAAAACAAATCCAGTTAATTTAACGTTTACCGTTGTAAAAAACTTGGCACTTTTTAGTTTGTACTTCGAATAATCACGGTCGCGCTCGCGTAGCGAAGGCCTACGAAAAATTTTATCCATGCACGGATAAAAATAGTGAGGTCGTAGATAAGTAATAATTGTATTGCTTGCGTTTGAATAAAATGTGTACCGCGATACAACAAGAATCATATTTAACAAACAAACCCCAAAATAGAACGACGACACAATTTCTTTTCTTATTAAATAAGGCTGAAAATACTCGACATTTTACTAAAAAAGAAAAATATTTTCACACCAACAACACTGGAAAATTTGACGTCAACATTCATCAAGCTCTGACAGTTAGAAATAAGTGCAAATTGTGAGTTGTGGCGTGTCAATTTGTGACAGTGTGTCCCGACCTTATTATGCGCGGTTCTGGGGACTAAGCCAGACTCGTAAGTACTATATTTTGGGGGGATACTCGTGAATACCGCGGGTGTGCTTAGGATCTAAAATGTAAGGGACAGGTGATTCAGATTTTTATTCTTAAGTTAGAGTTTCAGAGCAAACACGGGCGGACAGACTTTGTATGTAAAAAGTCATAATTCGAGGTTTAGCTCTCGCCTGTTTCCTTCTCCAAAATTGGACCGATTTAAAAGATATTTCACAAACTGAATAAGAAAGATGTATACTTTGTCCCTATATTTTCTTTTTCTGATAAATAGTTTGTTTTTTACTATAGATAGGCATACGTTTGACCACTATCTCACCTGATGGTAAGCGATGATGCGGTCGAAGATGGAGCACGCTTGCCTAGAAGCAACCTATTCACTATAGTTGCCAAATTTGTACACTAGGGCTCTGTTGACAGCGATTTATCGGACAATTTTGAGCATTTTTTGAGGGTTCTAGTTCTGGTTCTTATACGGTTAATATATATCATCAAAAAAAAAAAAACATAGAGACACCGTATATATCCTTCTTATGAAGTTTATGAAATATCTCTTAAATCGGTCCAATATTGGAGGAGAAAACAGTCGAGAGCCAAACTTCGAATTATGACTTTTTAAATACAAAGTCTCGCCGCCCATGTTTCCTCTTATATTAGGGATCTGATCCAATCTAATCTTATCACCAGTTTTACCAAGAGGTACCATATCGCTCAGTTACTGGGTTGTGGAGTTCAGACAGACGGTCGCTTCATCTATACTAATCACTACATATTATTAAATAAAGTTCTCCGCCGCGTCTGTCTGCATGTTCGCGATAAACTCAAAAGCTGCTTCACCAATTTTCATGCTGTTTTCACCAATGGATAGAGTAGTTCTCGAGGAAGTTTTAAGTATATAATTTGCCTAGAAAAAAATAGATAACCTTAAGAAAATTGCAGCGCGGTCGAAGTCGCGGGCAAAGTGCTAGTAATAATATAATATTATAAAGAGGTTAAGTTTGTGAGTATGTAAGGGGTAATCTCTAGATCTACTGAACCGATTTTGAAAATTCTACCAAATCACCTCCAAATCGTTGAGATGAAACCTTTTTACTCCTTCATTTTTTATCAAAACAGTATTAAAAATATATTTACTGCTTTGCAATACAAATGAAAATGATTTGATTTTGTTACTTTTTAAAAACATGTATTATTTTTATTATAAAAATAAAAATGCGGGTAGCGGTGTGGCGCGTAGAGAGGTAGTTAGCTCCGTTTATATGCACAAGGTCATTGGCATGAATACAAGCCTTAAAACAAGTAATGGTAAATGTTGTAAGCATTTGCAATCCGTCTGTCTATCTGCAGCCGTAATATGAAAAAAAAACAGTATTAGTATATGGTTGCTTTCTATAATAAAAAAAAAATACGGAGAAGAACCGGTTTTTTTCAGTTTATGGTACCAAACACTTCGTTTTCGAGTGCGGCTCGCACACGGCAGGTTTTTTTTAATATTTAAACATATGAACTGTCGAAAACTCTCGAAAAAATATTTTGAAAATAAAACTGCTACGTGTACAAACAGTACCTAAACAAAATATGCAAAAAACAATACCCAAAACAAACAAACATTGTAGATTTCCACCATATCGTTTACACAGAGTGTTCCCACCATTTTATGTGCACCCTCTATAAGAAAGTGTTCCTCTAAATGTGTATTAATTTCGTTCCAATGCGTTTCGAATGGCAAAGGGTTTTTCGTCGCCATTGTGAATCCTTTGTTCCTGGTTGTTTAGTTCGAAAAGAAATAAAAACGAAGTTTATTAAACTTTTTGGGAAGGAAAGAAATCTGGGGACGTATGCAATAATACGTTGGTAGGTAAACGTGCTTATATTAAAATTCTTTTGTAGACAATAACAAGTGCAACATTTCATTATTTTACATACATGACGCGAAGAAAATCAACGTTACCTACTACGATCCTAACTATATTGTGTCACCGAAAAATTGCAAATGTCGTAAGATTGTAAAATATGGCGTAAAATTGTAAACAATTTTTTCTTAATAAGACTTGGATGTATTGGAAATTATTGAATTGGGATGTGATTTATAGTATACAAAACGATTTTTTTAGGAACGAGGAATTATAATCTAATAGAGAATTATAACAACGTTATCTGTAATTTTCCGGTAACATATTTCATAGGTTATTTGAAAGAAAAAATAAAACAGTTATAGTCTTTAATTCACTGAAACAGTAGGGTCAGTTCGACAAGTTCGACCTATTTTTAGTAAAAATCTATTTCTATGAAATAAATTATTGTTTCTTAAATTATGTATTTAGTCCTATTTGAAACTATGCCCCCTTGTCATCATCTTCCTGTCTTGGCCCATGTCAGTTGGAATTAGCGCAACACATTTGATTCTTGCGTTGACCCCGAGATCCTCCACCGTAACATTACAATTCGTCCCCTTTTCTTCTAAACATTTCTCACACAACCCATCCAACTTTTCGTACGCCTCCCGTTGCATCCATCCGTATTTGGATTCATAACTCATTTTCCCTAATGTTGTAGAATATTTGTTATTTTGGCAATACTTTCGCAGTCTTATACTTTATCAAATAGAGCACAAAAAAGCCTAGTATTCCACAGTACCTTTCATTGAACTGACACAACATCTAGCCAATCAAAATCATTCTGCAATGCAGCCTGCGTCCGCGCACAGTCGATCATGACATCATCAATCCTAGCTAAGTAACGACACTATGTCAGCCGATGACGTATTTATTATTATAGCTCAGAATAAGTTAGTAAATAAATAATTTAAAGGGATCTACTTGCGTTCTCATTGATGCTACGGCGATATGGAGTATGATTTGTTTTATGTTTGTTAGAGTGAGATAAAATCTTGTACGATAAAATTCTGTTTTAGTTTCATAATAATATTTTTTTTTAGCCTATGCTGCAGTTGTTGTCTCATGTCCCATCAGAACATTTTTTTTTCAGTCTGCTCTGTCGGCTACTGGAAAAAGACTTCATTATACCTCTAGGTATTATTTTTCGTCTAGTTCGATTCTCTCCACGTCCTTGTGGGCCGGTCTCGGTTGGGCCGTGATATGAAAGAGAGAAAAAGTATTTATTAGCTCCAAGAGACGCATCCCAAAAGTAAAACAAAAAATATAATGACTTATAATATCTCTGTCCGTGATAAACATCCGTCACGCAGCATAATGCTGGGACTCGTTCCATACATTTCACATTTCTACAATATTCTTGAGGAAACAAAACAAATCCAGTTAATTTAACGTTTACCGTTGTAAAAAACTTGGCACTTTTTAGTTTGTACTTCGAATAATCACGGTCGTGCTCGCGTAGCGAAGGCCTACGAAAAATTTTATCCATGCACGGATGAAAATAGTGAGGTCGTAGATAAGTAATAATTGTATTGCTTGCGTTTGAATAAAATGTGTACCGCGATACAACAAGAATCATATTTAACAAACAAACCCCAAAATAGAACGACGACACAATTTCTTTTCTTATTAAATAAGGCTGAAAATACTCGACATTATAGTAAAAAAGAAAAATATTTTCACACCAACAACACTGGAAAATTTGACGTCAACATTCATCAAGCTCTGACAGTTAGAAATAAGTGCAAATTGTGAGTTGTGGCGTGTCAATTTGTGACAGTGTGTCCCGACCTTATTATGCGCGGTTCTGGGGACTAAGCCAGACTCGTAAGTACTATATTTTGGGGGGATACTCGTGAATACCGCGGGTGTGCTTAGGATCTAAAATGTAAGGGACAGGTGATTCAGATTTTTATTCTTAAGTTAGAGTTTCAGAGCAAATACGGGCGGACAGACTTTGTATGTAAAAAGTCATAATTCGAGGTTTGGCTCTCGCCTGTTTCCTTCTCCAAAATTGGACCGATTGAAAAGATATTTCACAAACTGAATAAGAAAGATAAAATTTTTGTGATAAATAGTTTGTTTTTTTACTATAGATAGGCATACGTTTGACCACTATCTCACCTGATGGTAAGCGATGATGCGGTCGAAGATGGAGCACGCTTGCCTAGAAGCAACCTATTCACTATAGTTGCCAAATTTGTACACTAGGGCTCTGTTGACAGCGATTTATCGGACAATTTTGAGCATTTTTTGAGGGTTCTAGTGCTTATACGGTTAATATATATCATCAAAAAATACACACACACAATCACATAGAGACACCGTATATATCCATCTTATTCAGTTTATGAAATATCTCTTAAATCGGTCCAATATTGGAGGAGAAAACAGTCGAGAGCCAAACCTCGAATTATGACTTTTTACATACAAAATCTCGCCGCCCATGTTTCCTCTTATATTAGGGATCTGATCCAATCTGATCTTATCACCAGTTTTACCAAGAGGTACCATATAGCTCAGTTACTGGGTTGTGGAGTTCAGACAGACGGTCGCTTCATCTATACTAATCACTACATATTATTAAACAAAGTTCTCCGCCGCGTCTGTCTGCATGTTCGCGATAAACTCAAAAGCTGCTTCACCAATTTTCATGCTGTTTTCACCAATGGATAGAGTGGTTCTCGAGGAAGTTTTAAGTATATAATTTGCCTAGAAAAAAAATAGATAACCTTAAGAAAATTGCAGCGCGGTCGAAGTCGCGGGCAAAGTGCTAGTAATAATATAATATTATAAAGAGGTTAAGTTTGTGAGTTTGTAAGGGGTAATCTCTAGATCTACTGAACCGATTTTGAAAATTCTTTTACCAATAGAAAGCCACGTTATTTGTGAGTGTCATAGGCTATATATTTATATATTAACTCGGAAAATACCGCCCAAAGAAGTGGGCACGGGTCAGTACGTCGAAGATGAGTTTTATCAATCTACAGTCGCTAGCTAATTGTTTAAGTTGTTGACTAAGAAGCAAGCAAAATGCAAGTAAAACTTTAGTAAACAACTGAAAAAATAAATTTGAAACTTGTTTTTTAAAAGTTTTCATACATTTTTTAACTACAGTCGCTAGCGAGTGTAGATTGAAAAAAAATCATGGTAGACGTACAGCTAGTCCCCGATATAATACTGGAATATAGGCAGCATCTATGAAATCTAAAAGCCGGCCCTATCTGACCACCAAAATGTACTTACTAGGTTACACGATGCTTTTGGACTCTTAATGTGAACACACAGTGGTAAGTTTTGGATGGTCACCCATTCACGGAAGAACCTAAGGCAAGCGTTGCTTAACCTCAAAGATCGACCTACGTGGATGTTATTGCCAACCAAGAAAACCCTCAATATTTACCAAAAATCACGCTCGAAGTTTAAAAGAAACTTTTTAACGAGAAACATGTTACAAATAACGAAAACTCGTAAAGTCGTAAATCATTCGTTAAAACAAATACCTAAGTAAAAGTTTTTTAATAATATCATCCACCCTTACAAGCTGGCAGGTCCAATTAGGATACTCCCTTTAACATCCATTAATTTTCTTCGGAACACCGTCGGAACTTGTTAAATGTCCATCAAGGGATTTGGGGTTCCCATGGAGTAATAGTGTACCGTCAACAGGCTGTGGACAAGGTGACGTTTTTTTTTTTTGAGACAAGCCCACCTCACATTCCCAACCACTGCAAATCCTGAAAGCCTTGACTCAGTGGAACGCAGAGCTAAGAGGCACATCGGTGACGAAAAACTGGTTAATGCCAAGCTACATAGCTTTGCTCATCGTCGTAAGGTTGCCTGCTTGTCGGTCTTCTACAGATTGTAATTCGGTGAGTGTGCCCAAGAACTCCACGACCTCATCCCACCGGCCCCCTTCTACCATCGGACATTCAGACGCACTGCATCTTACCATCCCTACCTTGTTGCTATTCCACCAATTCGCACTAAGCGTTTCCAAACGTCTTTTATAATGCGCACAGCAAAGGAGTGGAACTCTCTGCCTGCGTCTGTGTTTCCAAACGCTTACAACCCTAATCTCTTCAAAGTTAGAGTGCACAGGCTCCTTCTGTGTAAGCTCGCTCCATTGTAGACTTTGTTTCTGTCATCTCTGACCTAGACTAGAGCAAACCCATCAAAAATAAAAAAAAACCCAATCAACAGTGGCGACCACCAGAAAAACGCCATACCAATGAAGCCCGACGAGTCCCGGAGAAACGATTCAACTGTCTTGGATCCCGCAAAGAAATTAATCTGCCAGCAGTAGCGTGGCGAAGGTGATTATCAAAAATATATGGGATTGACCAACGCTGTCGAAATTTCAAGTGATGAATACCTTATTAAATTTTGGCATTTTGACAATCGCCATCACTGATAGAATGGACCTACCACAGTTATTTGCAGGGTTCGTTATTATGGGCCTAGACGTGGGGCAGTTCTAGATTTTAATTTGCAAAACCATTTATTGAAGTTATCATCAAAAACAGAAAAAACTACTAAATCTGACTATATACAAAAGAATGTACAAAAACAAAATACAGGCGTCGAAGAATTCCCCAGCATCGCTGTCATACGAAATCGTGCCCAGAAGACTGACAGCATTGTCATGTGGAATGGCAATGCTAATTCTTTGAGCAAAGAACGAGTCAGCTCTGGTCACAGAAAGTGTCGATCGGTTGGCGAGGTATTATAATCATGATTTTAATTATAAAATGCAGCAAGCAAGCATAAAACAGCCATGGTAAGTAATCTCTTGCCACAACACTTTATGTTAGATGAGCTAGTGGTTAAGTAAGTATTAATCCTTGCCAATTAATCATGTGTATTTAGGGAAACGTATTTTAAGCTGAAAATGAGTAAATTGGCTCTCACACTGTATATTCTGAATGCCAATTCTACTAATTTTCAAGCAACGTTTGCAATTTTGCGTATCAGTCGAAATTTGTCAAAGATACGTACGATTCTGTAAACATGACGAAGTGAAAACTTAGGCAAAATTAACGACAAGTGAGCCGTCAAATCATTCAAACAAGATGGAATGACATAAAGCAATCACATTTGTCGTTCACTCCGCGTAAGTCTACACGGTGAGATGTTGACAGAATAGACTGACTGTAAACATGTTGAAGTGAGGGCTTAGGTGAAATGATAACGAAGTTAGCTGTCAATCAAGATGGAAAGACAGCTCACTTCGTGATCACTTCACTTCGACATGCTTGCAGAATCGCATTGCAGACTCGCCGGCTGATTACCATTATCGTTAATAGAATGACATTTTATACCATGGACTCCATTTGTATGGTCTACGGCAAACAGTTAAAAATTTAATAGAAAAACCAATTTTTCTCTTTATAAAGACCAGACAGACCATCAAATACTTTATTATTAGTGATACCAACACATTATGTAAATATTCACGCCGCGACTCGGCGACATCCACAATACAATGAGTTTTTATATATATTATTATATGAATGTATTCGAGAATAAATTCAAGGGATGAATAATTCAACGTTCTTCTCCTTAAGAATAGCCTGGATGATATTTGACGTTTAATTTCAAGATTCTCTTCCTCTTTTTAGGGGGAGCGCGGATGAAAGTTGTTGGTGCCTGATATTTTTTCGGCGAATATTCTAGCATACTTTTTAAATTCCATTAGTCGATCTAAATGTTGCGTGGTAGATATTGCTGTCAGTGATATAATAGCTATTGAACCCGTACAATTTTATAAAGAAAAGTAATGTAACATAGTTGTCCTCCCCCCCTTCCTATCGTGTAGGCAGTAAGGTCTAACGACCCCACACAAACTAATGTCAGAGTTTCTAAACCGCCTCAAGGGCGTCTGACATGTTTTATTTGACGGCCGAAACCAACGCCACCGGCTTATACGTGCCTTCCGAAGCACAAAATCATCTTTTACATAGTTGTGTAAGAAGACTTCATTGCTAAATAGTAACAGCCGCGGTCGGGATCCCTCCGGAGCATGTGACCAATCCACCTCCACTTATGACTCTTGATCTGGTGGGCGATCGGTCTCTCGTGCAATTTCTCTAACTGCTCTACGGCTCGGGCCAGTAACTCCCGAGTATGCTACGAAGGCATCGGTTGACGAAGACCTGGACCCAAACAGGCCATGGATTGAAATCCTCAAGGGAAAAGGAAGCGTGGCCGTCCCCCTCAAACCTGGCGACGGCACCGTGTAAGTCAAAGACATGGTTCGATCTTAGAGGTTAATCGGCGCTTGCCGAATGAAGCCTCGTATCCACTACGCAATATTTAACGCGCAACACGTGACGCCCAACTTTTTCAGAAACTTGCACGACAACGCGCGACGTTGCCAGCGGGCGCGCAACAGACAATGTTTATTTATTTATTTATTTATTTAAGCATTATGGAAGACTTACAGCTAAAACAAACAGGTTGAGATCAATAAATAAGGCTGTCAGCCAATTACAAGTCTCCACTTATAAGATACAGAAAAAAAGTAAGTAATTTCTATGGACATTCACACCAAGTTACTCAATAACTAGTACTTATAGCACAATGTAGCTCGTACTGCTAAACGATATTTTATATAATTAATTATTTTCAATGCTTAACAACTTATTTGAAAAAGTTTCGACTTAAGCACCTCCTGGCTGAGGACACACTAGTTGTGAAGGGATCTAAATCGTGCTGCTTACAAAGCTTGTTTAAATTTCTGCTTGCACGCACAATGTATGAGTTCTGCCTATAATTTGTTGAGGCAAATGGCACACGCAAAGGTGGATTATAACGTTTAGACTTCCTGGGGGTGTTGAAATAGAATTTTGACAAAATATCGGAGCAGTTAATGTGGTTATTAAAGATTTTCAACAACATTACGCAGTCAGAAATCTCGCGGCGGTTGGCTAGAGGAAGAATATGATATTTTTTGCAGAGGTTAAGGTAATTCTCCGAGTGATACGGAATTTTCTGATGGTAACACAAATATCTTATAAACCTTTTTTGGATGCTCTCAATTCGGTTAATGTATTTGTGGTAACATGGGTTCCATATTTCCGACGCATACTCCAAATGGCTTCTAACATAAGTGCAGTATAGGATCTTTAAAGTTTTAGCTTGAGAGAAGCACTTGGATAATCGCATTATGAAACCCAATGTTTTAGATGCCTTAGCGACTATTGCATCTATGTGTACTTCAAAACTGAGCTTGGAATCGTGGTAAACCCCCAGATCACGGATGGAGTTTGATCTAGGCAGAATTTGATGACCTAGGGTGTATGATCCGGTAATGATTGAGCGCTTCCGAGAGTACGCAATAACCGAGCATTTAGCGGGATTAAGATCTAACTTTTTCCCTTGACAGTAGTCCTCCAGATGACACAGATCATTCTGGAGTGCCGTTACATCCATTTGCGACGATATTTTGGCATAAATTTTCATATCGTCTGCAAAACATAATAATTTGGATGAAGTCAAGCAGGAGTCAATATCGTTTATATAGATTATAAAAAGTAGTGGGGCGAGCAATGAACCATGCGGAACTCCACTGGGTATAGGTACCCAGCTTGATATATAATTGTTGAGTACTACTGCTTGGGACCTATTCGCAAGGTAAGACGAAAACCATCTGAGTAGATCGCCGCGGATTCCGATGCCATTTAACTTAGACATGAGGATGCTATGATCGATACGGTCAAAGGCTTTGCTATAATCCGTATAAACAACATCAACCTGTTCACCATTGTCCATGGCATCAGTTATAAATTCATTAAGGAGAATCAGGTTCGTGACTCTAGACCTCCCTTTCAGAAAACCATGTTGGAACGAGCTAAATGAAGCTTTGAGAGCCGAATAAACCTGGTCATATATTAATCTTTCAAAAACCTTTGCTATTAAACACAATTTAGATATCGGCCTGTAGTTCGCTATATCTGTTTTGACACCTTTTTTATGTATAGGCGTTATAAATGCAGATTTCCATACTTGCGGCACAACACAACTGTTCAAGGATTTTCTAAATAGAATCGAAATAGGTTGCGCTATCGAGGGTGCACAGCGGATTAGAAGTTGGGATGGGATGTTATCTGGACCAGCCAATTTACATGTGTCTAACTTACGAAGCAAATTAATAATTTCATCAATATTAATAACGATACCGCAGATGTCAGATGATGGGTTCGACGAATCGGTACAATGATAATCTGGAGTGATAGGATGGCCAACACTGGGATTAAGAAAAGTAGAATGAAATTATTCTGAAAAAGCCTGACAAATAGATTCCCCTGTCCGCAAAGTGTCACTTTTGTAGTTTAATGTACTTGGGATTGCGTTTGAGTTATGGCGTTTTTTTTACAAAAGTCCAAAAATATTTGGGGTTATTTTTAATTGAACTCTCTGTCAGATCCAAATAATTTCGGTAGCATTGGGATTCCAAACTTTTTGACCTTTCACGAAGGAGCTTGAATGTTAGTTCATCAGATATATTGCCGTAGGTTTTGAATCTTTTTAAGTATTTAAAATTTTCTTTGATTGTTTTAATAAGTGACGAACTATACCATGTTGGATACTTTTTATTCCGAGTCAGCTTTTGTGGGATATATTTTGTTTGTAGATCAAAAATAAACTGATTAAAAAAGTTAACTGAGTAATCAATTGACCGCGCCGAGAACTCTGTTTCCCAGTCAGTCGTACAAATGTCTCTGCTGATGGATTCATAGTCCCCTTTATCAAACAAAAATTGAGTACGAGGCGCGCACTCAAGCAGAGGCGTTGCAAATACGTCCAAATTAATTAATAATGCTGGGTGATAGGCATCAATAGGCACAAGCGGGCTAGGACATTCCGACACGTTCGCTATTTCATTGGAAAGTACTAAGTCTAGGATTCTACCAAACCTATTAGGTACGACATTATATTGAGCAAGACCAAGAGTGCATAATTCATCACAAAACAAAATTTCATCGTTACTGTTAGGATTCAAAGGTACAAGCGATAGATCATCAGATGGCGCCCAGTTAATACTGCTCATATTAAAATCGCCGATAACGAGAAAGGTATCAGAGGTATAGTTAATTACTGTTTCGTTTAGTTTGGCAAGAAAATTAGACAGTTGTGAAGAAAAAGAAAGGCCTAAGTTTTGTTGACACAGATAGATATCACAAATATGCAGTGTAATATTATTCCGAGTGGTATGATTTTTTAGGCGTATAGATAACCAAAGGTCCTCCGCTGTAGAATGGTTGGCAAATAACAGATAATTCCCTACGAGTAGCAATAAGTACGCCCCCACCGCGCGATTGCCCGGTTAAAACGTAGTCCCGGTCACGGCGCCAAACAATGTACCGATCATCAAAAAACTCAGAATTTAAAACACCATCCAATAACCAAGTCTCAGTAAGTACTATGATATCATACGAATTAAGTGACATTTGACGATAGAAAGAATGAGTTTTAGTTCTAAGACCGCGAACGTTCTGATAATATATACTTAAGTTACTATTAGCCATTGAAAAAGCAGTTAATAATTGGATATAAATCGGTATGATGTATTACAATGTCACATTTCTTAGAATTATAGTATATAGCGAGGTAGAATAAAAATTTAAACACTCCAGGAAGCTAAACTTTAAAAAAGTTTGCGCGAAAACAAGAATCATACGACATTGAGTAACAAATAGCTGTGCGAAAGAGCAAGCAGCAGTGCGTGGTGCGTACAAGCGAGAGCGAATCAAACATATTGAAATACATTAGAGCTTCAAGTAAACAGCGCGATAAGACACATAGAGGATTCTTATAGCTAAACAAAAGAAAGGTGTCGAAATCATTAGTGCGCGTGAGGTGCTCAACCTTTGGTAAACAACTATTGAGATACAAAAGATCACAAAAAATATGAGCAATTTAAATGTAGAATATAGTAAAAATAGGAAACACATTACAAAATCTTGTTTAAATCTGATTCTTTACGTATAATAGCTACTTTACAATTAGTATTTTTTAATACATGAATTTTGCCATGCTTCACCTATACGAACTCGTAGTATTTTTCTTTTGCCAAGATCTTGACCTTACTTAAGAGCTTTTTATACTCCACGCTCAGGTGATCATTGACATACACACGCTGAGATGTGCCCTGAAACCCTATATGGGAAGTGGATAGGTCCTTAACAGCACGTGCCGCAGCGACAAAATCTTCTTTCACATATCGGTTTAAAAAACTCACGATGATCAGTTTTTCGTTAGAATTGTAAATTGGAACCCTTGAGATATAATTCACCTGTGATTTGGGACAGTTGTAATTCACCTTCCGGCCGATAGCATCAATTATCGAAAAAAGATTTTCATCTTTTCTTGTAGGAACTCCTTTGATTTCCACATCGTTGAGGCGGGATCGTTGTTCATATGTTGCCAGCGCGAACTTGGACCTTTCTAAGTCAGTCTGCAAACAAGTAAATGTTTCCCTAATCCTGTCGAGATCCGTTGCTTTTGCTTCAATCTCTGAAAGTCGAGTATCAAATAGGTCGAGTCTACCACAGGTGCCTTCGCAAGTCATTTTAGTTACTAAAGAAAAGTTCCTCGTTGCCGTTCAACATGATGAGCAACATGTTGTGCTTGTGCATCATGACGCGCATCAAATGTTGCCTAGTGGATAAGCGGCTTTAGGTTCGTGTATTGTTGACCATCTGATATACAGAGACTCCGTACCTCGAAAAGCACGATAAGCCGTTGGTCCTGGCTGTCATTTGAAGATCTGAGGGGATCTTGAGGGTTGTTAGGGATAGTCGGAAGCCAGAAAATCTGACACCGGTCTGGCAAAGGGAGTGGCTAAATTATAACAGCGGCACGAGTCGATCTTTTCGGTTAAACGACGCTTGACAAGGTGGGTTGGCGGATGGTTGATCATCTATTGTATGCAGTACTGGGACTCTTCCGTACCTCGAAAAGCACGTTAAGCCGATGTTCCGGCTGTCGTTCGAAGATCTAAAGGGATTTAGACGGTCGTTTATTTATTTATGTACACACAATATACTTAAAAAGAGTCATTATGGGTAGTCAGAAGCCAGAAAATTTTACAATCTTCTGGCCAAGGGAGTGGCTAAATAATATTAGCCGCACGAGTCGATATTATCGGTTAAACGACGCTTGCCGAGGTAGGTTGGCGGATGGTTGATCATCCATTATATACAGTTCAAGGACTCCTCCGTACCTCGAAAAGCACGATAAGCCGATGTTCCGGCTGTCGTTCGAAGATCTCAATGGATTTTGACAGTCGTTTATTTATGTACACACAATATACTTAAAAAGAGTCGTTATGGGTAATCAGAAGCCAGAAAATTTGACAATCTTTTGGCCAAGGCTAAATAAATTTAGCCACACGAGTCGACTTTTGCGGTTAAACGACGTTTGCCGAGGTAGGTTCGCGAAAGATTGTCCATCTATTACATGCAGAGACTCATCCGTAACTCGCAAAGCACGATAAGCCATTGGTCCCGGCTGTCTTTTGAAGATCTGACGGGATCTTGAGGGTCGTTACGGGTAGTCAGAAGCCAGAAAATCTGACACCAGTCTTCCCAAGAGGTATCGTGTTATGCAGTAACTCTGTTGTCAGTAAGGCAGTCGTTCCAACTAAAATACTGGTAGTCATCTGCATCTGGTTATAGACTGGAAGCTGACTACCGTCCGTCAGTCCGTCCACCCGCCCGTCTGTCTGTCAGCGGGCTGTATCTCAAGAACCGTAACAGGTAGACAATTGCAATTTTTCCAGTGTTTATTTGTATAGCCGCTATAACAACAAAAAATATTTATTTACTCATTTTTACACGTTTCTTGTATAAGAAACGTGTTTTTTTTGTTTTATGGTACGGAACTTCGTGTGAGATTCCAATCCGCAGTTGGGCGGTTTTTTTTTAGCTGGGAAATAATTCAAATTCAAATTCAAAAATTTTATTTCAGACCAAGAAGATCCATATAGTGTGAAATGTGTATGCATATAGATTGATTGAACGCATCCCGAACACAATTGCTATTAATATTTACCGGACCCGTAAGTCGCTCGTCTGTTGTCGGCCTTAGCATTAGTTTGCTGGAGACGCTCATATTTTGAAGTAGTTTCATGAATTTTCTGATGTAATTAAGTAGACTCGGTTTTTATTTATGAACGAAGTAAGGCGTTCCAGTGGCTCTATAGAAGTTTGACTAAGACTTTGTCTACAGAGTGGAAAACGCATGTTGGGTCCTCTCTCATCTACACTAATATTACGACGAGGAAAGATTAGATTTTTGTATGTTTGTAACGAATAGGCTCCGAAACTACTGCACCGATTTTAACCATTTTTTCTAATCATGTTACTGGGGATCTGAATTTATTTTAAATAAATTATAAAATTTAATGAAAAAATTCAGATCCTTAAAAAAATTACAGCGCGGACGAAGTCGCGGGCGGAGAGTTAGTTTACTCATAAAATTTCAATCCTTTCATAACGATTTCTTTATCCATATTTTTTTTTATATTAACACCCAGTATTAAATTAAAACGTCCAAAATGAACATCCTTACCTACTAACACAAAAAGAAACGCTATAAAAATCCACACCAAAATCATAACTTATAAAATTTTATTATATAAATTCCCCCTCATCACTCTTCTTTTACGACAGAAAATCAAAATCTGATCCATATTGCAACATTAAAATATTTTAAAGGACTGTAAACCGTCAAAATTCCTTCCTTATAATCTTGGGAATGCACTTAAATATACGATAAAAGTTTATCATCCGTGATATACCTCAGTAACTTCGTACACAGATCGCTTTCCAAACCTTAGGAAACCTCTCATTAGATAACCAAAAACCACCACACCAAGAACCCTTAAATACATAAAAAACTTATACCCAGATATCTCAGTTTAACCTGGTCAAGCAAAAACAATAACCAGAATCCCATGACCTCTGGTTTTTCTTCCATTTATTAGCAAAGTTAGGTTAGGTTAGGGGTCAAAGGAAATTGGCTCTAAATAAAACGATATCCATGATCGAGCGTTTAATTTATATCCGTTGTAAAACACGAATAATATTGCTTTGGTATTGACAAGAAGTATGAGTTTTGGTAACCCTTGTTTTATTAGAGGACACAGTGTAGAAATATAAACGAAACTGCAATACAAAAATGCAGTAGGACAAGTTTTTGCATTACGGGTTTGAGTTAGGCTGTGACATTTCATAGGGTTGTGAATCATGCTTGGGTAATACGAGAAAAATACATCGATACTAGTCGAGTTAGATTACCTAGCATAACGGATGGATGAAATAATTGGTCTGAACATGTCGTAAATAACAATGAAATATTGCTTTGTTTTACAGTAACAAGACCTATGTGATCGTTATAGTGAATTTCTCTTTGCTATTATTTCATTTCTACAATAAACAATAAATTGAAGTAAATAGTCAAATAAATAATAAGGTACCGTAACTTTTAGAGATTTATCGATTTATGCCTGGGAAAGAACAAATAATTTTGTTTGGTTCTGTTATTCAGTTTTAGATAACTGTGAGAATAGACTAAAACTCTCGTAATATTGAGAGCAGAATGTGTAATAGCTGTCATTGTCTTAAATTTATTGACATTCATTATTTCAAAAACAGAAATAAAGACTTGATTTCTTTATTTACCAAATTGGATCCTAGCAATTCTACAGATTCGTTGATTTAACGTTGGTCGTTATTTTGTTCTTACAACTCGGTAAAACAATGCACCTGACATGTGGTAACATGAAAAGGTATCTTCACTATGCTATTAAGTCCGCCTTTTTATTGCATTCATGAACTCTAAATAAATACACAACAATCTCAAGTGGACTGCAAACCAATCGTAAACAAAACAGCTCACCATATCCCGACCAACATCGATACTCAATCGAACGAGCCAGTAATCGTTTCCCCTCACTACTCGTAACTCGTACCGCATAATTCGGCAGTAAGCTATCATCCACTGGCGACATAACTGCTCCAATGACGTAGTTCTATCGATTCTGCCTGATACTTGTTTATGGGAAAGCCTTGCATCTTGGGTAAGGATTTGAAATAAATATCGTCAAGAATAGAGAAAGTAACTTTTACAAAAGCTATGGCGGCTTTTATTGTAATCAAGTATACACCAAAGACGAGTCTTCTCATAATAATTCTACAAATTCAACAATTCCTGCCGACTGCAAACCAATACCAAACAACGCAAGCTCTAGCCAAGTATCGATACTCAATCGAATGAGCCAGTAATCATGTCCCCTCACTACTCGTAACTCGTACCGCATAATTCGGCAGTAAGCTATCATCCACTGGCGACATAACTGCTCCAATGACGTAGTTCTATCAATTCTGCTTGATACTTGTTTATGGGAAAGCCTTGCATCTTGGGTAAGGCTTTTAGAAATAAATAGAGGCAAGAATTGTTTGAGAAGGTGTTGATGTTATTAAAATATTAGGCTGACAGTAATTTTGACAAAAACGTAGGTATTTAGAGATATGCGGGACAGAGAGTAAAGTCCCGCAAACCTTTATTGGAAAGGGAGGATCCTCCGACCGGACGGTTGTTGTCTCCGGTGTGGGCAACTGGGTTCAAATTGCACGGTAAACTCTGATTGCGCGATGCAGGATTTCGACGTAGTAGTTCGCTGCTAGTTGGATAGATGGCGTTGCGGTTCTTTTTGTTGCGATGTAGACTTGCTCCATTGGTTTTTCTTTTGGCGGCATTGTTGCCGCTGCTGGTAAATAATAACAGCCACACGTTTAGATCTTCGAGGTAAAATCGACGCTTAACGAGTTCGGTCTGTGGATGAATGACCATCTATTGCATAGTATCAAAACTCCAATACGCTTCGGAAATCACCGAAAGCCGTTGATCCCGGCTGTTATATGTACATTTTTAACTCTTACACCAACCCAACCGACCACCAACCTACCAACCAACCAACCAACTAACCAACCAACCAATCAACCAACCAACCAACCAACTCTCTTATACTGGTACTTTTTTTTACTATTTATAGGCTCGCGTTTGAACACTATCTCACCTGATGGTAAGCGATGATGTGGTCATCTTCGACCACATCATCGCTCGCATCGCATCGCATCGGAGCACGCTTGCCTAGAAGTAACCTATTCACTCTTGACTTAAATACTCCCAGGTTATAGCTATCAGGAAACATAGACTCCGGCTGGGAATTCCACTCCTTAGCTGCACGCACTATGAATGTGTTCCCAAAACGTTTTGTGCGCGTGGGTGGGATGTCCACCATGTACCGGTGGCGCATCGCCATTCGTCTTGTGATCCGATGATGGAACGGGCTTGGCGGAATCAAATTATGCAATTCCGTCGCACATTCCCCAAAATGCAACCGGTAGAAAACCGACACGCTAGCAACTCGTCGTCGATGCTCAAGACTTTGGAGCTTCGTCGCAACGAGCCTATCATCGCCGATGATCCTCTTGGCTCGTTTCTCAATTGACGAAGCCGCATCTTCTTTGACTAGAAGCCCAATTTAGTTGGGAAAAGGCTAGGCTGTGTTATTTTTTTTTACTATTGATAGGCACGCGTTTGACCACTATCTCACTCTTGACTTAAAGACTCCCAGGGTGTAGTTATCAGGAAACACATACTCTGGCAGGGAATTCCACTCTTTAGCTGTACGCACAATGAACATGTTCCCAAAATGATTTGTGCGTGTAGGATTATGATTTCTAAAAAATATATATTTATAATTATTCACATACAAGGAGACATTGAATGTTGATAATTGGCCTCGAGCTCCGAATCCAAAATTAGCTCCAACGCATCCAAAAATAAATACCAAAATGTTGTCACGCAAACGCGACTACACTATCCCTAATCTTCCCCCTAATCTTTTCCCATCACAAGACTACCCTCTGATGTTTGTCGCATAATTCGGTACTCAGCGACTACCGAGTACCGATTCCCGTATCGATTCCCGGAATCGAGATAAGTGCCAATGTTAGGTTATCTTTATAGAAGCTTTCCTTTGAGAACGCCAAGTAATATCGATTGAATGAAAGATATAGTTTTCCTTTAGCTTGAAGGTTATTTCGATGGCTTTGATGCTTAAGCTCGTTAGTGAATGATCTTTGATATTATTTGGTCTTGATTATAATTAGGTATTAAGGATGTAGCGTAGATATCGTAGCGGAGACGGAGGTACAGAGCTTGAATTTTGCGAACGCCAAGGTCTATTGAGGTAGATACGGAAGTATGGAAATAGAGATACATAAATTTCTTCGAAGTTTTTTTTTGCCTACTGATTCATATAGACTGGCTCTTCTGTGATTTTAGAAAGTGCAGAGTATTTATCACAACAAAAAAAAGTTTTGCGGCTTTAGCACCTTCTAAGCGCTTTTATATAGTCCCATAAAATAAACCGACTCCGTACAACTCAGCAGTTGTTTATTAGCTTTGCATTGTTCGTAGTGCTAAGCAGTAGAATTCCCTTTCAGAGTATGTATTTCCTGATACCTACATCCTGCGGGTTTCTTAGGTTAACAGTGAATAGGTTTCTTCTAGCCGAGTGTGCTCCATCATCGCTGACCATCAGATAAGATGTGATCGAACCTAGCAATGGTAAAAAGAATGACTTTGTAGCGGCATCAATACCGCTACAAGAAAAACCAACGGAGCATATCTACATCGCAACAAAAAGAACCGCGACGCCATCTATCCAACTAGCAGCGAACTACTAGGTTGAAATCCTGCATCGCGCAAGCAGAGCTTACCGTGCGATTTGAACATAGATATCAGCCCGAATATCAACTATCGGGCAGTTGCCGCTAGACACAATATTTCACTTTACTAGAACCTTAAAAATTTAATAGAATTGTTAAAACTTGCGAAGCCAGCTGCTGTTGAGAAGGTACGATTTCTTGCGGAAGTTCCGCATTTGCTCATATAGATGCGAAGTTCCGTTACAACCCTAATAATTACCTATATTAAGAGCCTAAGTTAATAATTTCTGACAGTTCGAAAGGCGTGGCTTAGCATCCCTCTCCCCGAGCGCACCGCACTCTCCTCGTCGAAAGTTCAAAAAATTCTAATATAGCGACACCTCGTCAACTAATTCAAACCGCCAATAACATATATTATATCGATACTCTTAATAACAACCCCAAATGTTGTGCTTTAGGCACTTTTAGTCCTTTATTTCATAATTTTTTTATAAATAATTTAATTGTTGGTACGAATATAAAATGGCTACGATTATATTAGTCCAAGGTCACAAAAACTCACACGGTGGAAATAATTTTATATCACTAATTTTAACAATTAGTAACTTTAAGCTGCTGATCTATTTATAAAATATTTATATATATATTTTTTTATTTTTAATCTCGGGACCCTGAGGTCCCGGTCCTTTGGTAGGCGTACGAGGGGCCGAAGCCAACTCGCAGAGGCCCCGTTAGACATTTCTAATGGAATGGGGCACCAACTGACGATTATCCCTATATGCACTATTAAAGTATACCTAAGGACAATCCTCGGTAGGTGCAAAACTATTGCATAATATGGAAACAAAAGGTGACAGGCTATGGGTTTGGGTGGTTTAGTGGATTAATTAACGTATACTATGAAATAACTATTGGCCCCTGCATGACCACTGAAAATAAACACGGCTTTAAAATGGCTTTAAATTTATTAATAAAAAAATAAATTGCGAAAATCTGACAGCTCTGATGTGCAAAAAAAGTGACATAGGTATTACTTTGGCTAGGCCCACGGACCAGCTGAATTAATCTGAATAGACAGTGATGCAAATACTTTTAAAAGGTAAAAGAAGAGGCGATGGAATGAGGGTGGCTCGGAATAAATAACGTAAGTGCCAAACGTAAATTTCGGATATTATAACATAAAAGTATTATGAAATCAAAACCTGTAAAGAATTGAGCTAGATAAGGCTATTTTATATTATGTTTAAAAGCAGTTTTCATCACATCAATCTAATGCATTACGTCATGAAAATGAAAATGGCTAAAAGACAGATCGAACTTTGTATTTTTTTCTATCGAGAAAATTTCTTCGCATCGTGTATTTCTTTAGAATTTAGGTAGATCATATAGTCAAGAAACATGAACCAAAATATCAATTCATTTTAACAGGTACTTTACGAGAAAAAACAATTCTCAAAACGGTCTTATTATTCGCTTTTCGCCTTAATGAGCCTTTTCTATAATAAGGGTTTATGTACTTTAGTGCCCTCTTGTTCAAAAATAATAAATCGGATAAATGAGATGAATGTAGCTATTTTGGTAATTATTTTTCTCGTAAGCAATGCCGTATTTATCTTTGTATTTATTTTTTCAATGAGAGTCTAAGTGTGGAAGTTGGAGTCCCTGATCTATCAGGTACGTATTAATAGGGCTGGTATATCTTCTTATCTGGAGGGTTCGAGTAACATGCTGCCCACCATACACTAAAGTGCAGTAACAGCAAAATCACGATTTCGAGTAAAACGCATTTAAAGTTAAGAATTGATTTTAAAAAATCAACAGAATGTATAAGCAAAAAAATTTGAATGCAGAAAGGTTGTAAAGGCATAGGTTCACACGTTAAAGCAATAAAAAAAAATATATCTTAATAACTGAATTTATTATGGCCATTTATTCTTTTTGGTGCCTATTACTGCATAGCCTTTTTTGTAAAAAATACCATTTTAAACTTAGTAAAATGCAGCAAAAAGCCCTATTACTGCGTTTGGATCAGTTATTTTGTCAAGAAACCCAACTAACATGCAGTAAGGTCAAAAAAATACTGCATTTTAGTTAGTTTTTTAAGAAAAAAGTGTTCAATTTACTAGTGCAGTAAGAAAAATAGCTAGTTCACATTTTAAAGACCGTTTATTTCTTATTATTTAATCACAATAATTCAACTCACTTATGTAAAATTTACATATCAAAAATAAAAAAAAACATCTAATTAATAAAGGACCCTGCGCAGAATGCACAACCTCCTTTGACAGTTTTCTCTTAATATTAACATATATAACATAATGTATCTTTATGTTTAACAATAAAATATAGATAGTAAATGTAGGTGAGTATTATAAAGGTGGACATAAACTTGAGATCAACATTACAGTAAAACAATCATCACACACAAAGCATTACAAGCCTTGGTAAGTCTTAGGTAGGTACATAATTAGTTTCTAAAAGTAATTTTTAACAGTATAACGCGCTTTAAAATAACATTGGTTTAGTTTAGCTTTTGAAGCCTCTTATTATTCTTACTACTAGACATAATCTTGAGATCAACATTAAAGTAAAACAATCATCACACACAAAGCATTACAAGCCTTGGTTATTAGGTAGGTACATAATTAGTTTCTAAAAGTAATTTTTAACAGTATATTAACGCGCTTTAAAAATAACATTGGTTTAGTTTAGCTTTTGAAGCCTCTTATTATTCTTACTACTAGATTTAAAATAATAAAAATGTATGTATCATACAATTATCAAAACAGATCAGAAAAATATTTACTTAGTTCTTTTGTTGTACTTATTAATAATCAGTCTTAAGTTAACTTTAAGGCACATTGTTTCTTAGAATTTGAAGATAAAAAATACAGACTATTAAAAATAAATTCAAAACACATTAACAGTTTAAGATTATTCATCAATATCAAAATTAAATTCTTCTGGTTCTTGTGACGTAGAACCAACAGAAAGATTTTTCCAGAAGATTAATCTATTTGGTGGAATAAGCGGCCCTAATACGTTTAAGATGTTTCGCTTCCTTTCCCTATCAATGCCTTTAGGAACAGTTTTTACAGTAAAATTAGGCAAGTTCTTTGATTTGAGACAATATAGTTCTTTGAATTCTATATCATCAAAGTTCTTTTTGTAAAAGAAACTATGACTTCCCCTTTTTACCATAAGATGTACAATATCTTTGATGTATACCCGGTTTCCATCTATATCTTTGTTTTTTTTATGTGAAATATGAGATTTAAAATTAACAAAATCTATTATTTCCATACTTTTGACTTCTACCTTCCCCGATTTCAATGATGTTTCAACAGCTTCTAAAAAGTCTTGATAATCGTACAGCTTACCCTTTTTGTCCATCGACTGCTCTACAAAATGGTGGAAGGAATCGGCGGACATAAAAGTATGGCCCGGTTCAAAAAACTTGAGTTCAATTGTTGTGGCAGAAATCTCTAAGTTGTTAATTATACTTATCAAGAAAGTAAAAAAACACCAGTTTTTATTTTGTGCCGAGCAATTATCAAGCCATAAAACGATGTGCTCTGCATCACGATTATTTAGTAAGAATGCTTTAAATGTACTAGTGATGTCTTCTTGCTTTCTCCCTGCCACTCCTTCATGCCAAACTGCTGCAAATACGTGACCTTTCTTGAAGTTTCCTAGAGGTACAAAGGTTTCATTGTACGCCACAAGCCTGGGGCAAAACAGAGCTGCTTTAAAGGTATCAATGCGAGGTAACATTATTACTTTTTGGAGGTCCACAGAAACAATTACAGTATTACGCTGACTATTAGCCTTTGTATCTGCATCGTACATCTCTCGGGCTAGTGTATACTTAATTTTATGATGAGCGTAGGTCTTACAAATTTGGCAATCAGTACACGGTTCTTTTACATGATCAAGGTTATGGAGGTTGAAGGTTTCACATGTCTCGCATTGTTCATGGCCGAGCTTAGCAAAAGAAATGTTCATTTTGTTTGTCAAGTGATCTCTGTAAGTTTCAAGACTGCATTTGAATTCGGGGTACTTCTCTTGGAAGTTTCCATACATATCAACAATTGTAAGGTCACTGGGCAAGTATCTCTTATTGGGTGCATGCACTCGTCTATAATGATGCACACATGGATTGAACGATTCAATATGAGCTGTGATCAAAGTACGATCTATAGCATGACAATTTGTCAAATTACGGCCATCCCTATTATCCTTTTGCTCTAAAATTGACTTTTTCAGGACAGAATTTACACGCCTGTCATTTTTTTTGTCATATCCTAAAGTGCCTAAAAAAAATACTTTGCATACCTCATGCGATAGTTCTTCTGTATCTCTTTTTGTTAAACTGTACTTGTAAGTTACGTTTCGTGGTCGTTTCAAATTCTTTGTACTTTTCTTGCAAGCCTCCTCCGTCACAAGATTTTTGATAAATATTCCTTGATGTTCCCAATTCAAAGACCAATAATATTTGTTAATTTTTTTTCTATCTTCTTCAGTAAAATGTATAGTACATAGTTTTTTACATAAATTTTGACAGGGTTCTCGCACCGGATATTTCTGTATGTTTTTGGCATATTGAAGTTCACTTTTACGTTTCCTACATGACTTATTCCGTATTTTCACAACAGGTAATTGTGCTGGCTGGGTATTGACATTGTTGACCTGAATTTCTGCTGGATCGTTTGTGATATCTAAATCTCTTAAACTCGACGATGTTGAAGATGGCTCAGGAACATAGTTTTTATCTTTTACAGAATCATCTGAATCTTCTATGAATGAATCACAGAATGATGTTGAAGGCAGCGTTTCATTACATAAAAGATCAAAGGTCGCTGTATCCACGAGATTACTAATTAAGCTGTCCTGGTGAGCTTCTGGCAGATTTATGGAGTGGTGTTGTGTTGCTTCAGAGATTTTGCTCAAATCAATATTTTGGACGACAGAGTCGTTGTTTTTATGCACATCCCTTAATATTGCTTTTGGAGGCGAGTCATTGTTATCGTGATGAGGTAGCTGCGATATCATTCTATCCGGTGGTAAGACGTCATTTTCCAAATTGCTTAGCAGTGACATAATTTGTTTTGATCTCACATTCATATTGATGAACCTGCACAGAAAGATAAACGAGAATTGGTAAGTACTTACTGACTAGTATAGGTACATTAAAACTAATTTTAATTTACATTTATACTAAAGTTTTAAATTATTTTGAAATCGAAAATGGACTGAAACTTGATTAAAATGCTAAAACGGCAAAACGGTATATCAACCAAACATAAATTTGACGCAAGTGTATGGCCGTTAAGTTTGCAATGAGATTGTAGACAGGTACCTAGAATAATTTGAATTTAGAATGAGATCATAGCGATACTGAACTGTATTAATGTATGGTTAGGTGAATACCTACCCTATCTATTTTTAGTCTATTCAAAATATAATCTCAATTCTAACTCAGTTCGTTAAAAGTCAAACCATAGGTTACCATTAGTTACGAGTTACGAGAATAATTGGCCTACTGATTGATATAGGTACATAGATACTACTTTTTAAAGTCAATAAATACTTATAATACATAAATAGAAAACCATCCAAACACAAACAAATGATAGTTATTCAACACACGAAACATTTTATGTAAGGATAGAAAATAACCTATTAGTTAAAGTATCTGTTTAAAGTACGTCTTAATACTATAAAAGTTTTATTAATCATAATAAACTTAAGTAATATAATTATGTAATCTTACCCGCCAAATCCTGTCGCCAAAAAAACGTAAGCAGTGCGAGCGACGCCGACGGGCACGTCCACACTGGCACGGTTCACTGGAGCGACTGATTAATTAAGTCAAATCGCATGCAATCTAGCAGTAAATCCTTTGCACACTCTGTCTCACAAATAAAGTTTTATCTATTCAAACCGACTAAAATGCAGTATCAGCTTGATACTGCGTTTAAATTAGTTTAATTTACTATAATTTGTTAAACTTGATCCCAATTAAAATGCAGTATTTAAAACATTAACTGCACTTTAGCTAGGAATAATCATATCTGTGTCATTATGCTATCCAAACTAATCTGCAGTAATGCTGTATTTTACTGCGTGTTAGTCAGTTTATAATGATAAAAGAATGTTAAGTATTCACAACTAAAATGCGACAAGCTTTGATTTTACTGCATTTTAGTTGGGAGTTCGTGACAATAAATTGTATTTTCTTAATTTGCAGTAAAAATAGCTTGTATGGCGGTAATTTTACTGCGTATTAATTTTTTTTTTAATTTTTTTCCAGAAATATAAAACTATCTAAAGAACTGTAAAATTATATTGCTTACTGCATTTTAGTTATGAAACCTTAAAATTTAATCTGCAGTATAATTTATACTGTATTTTAGTTGGGAAATCACGCCAAATTGTTAATTTTTTTCGTTTGCAGTAAGTGAAAACTGTTAAATAAAAACCATTCTAATAGTCTTAGAAATAAGTAAGTTAATTCAATAGAAAGCTTAAGAAACCCGCTTTCAGAATCACTAATAAAACGAAAAATCACAAAAGGGCTGTTACTGCTCTTTAGTCTCTGGTGGGCAGCATGGAAGATAGTTCTCAGACATTTTAGTAAGTTTTTTTTTTAACCTTATTCAAATCCCGAACTCATTCACCTCAAAAAATCTTTTTTAGAAATGTACTCGCTTAGTGTCCTATACAATGTGTTACAGAATAAACGCAATACCTCTTAAGGGATCATTGTGCTTATCATTACGAACATATTTCTAAATAAAAAAAAATATAAAAAAATAATAATAAAAATAACCCCACCGCCGTATCTCTACGCTGACGTCGTGGTGGGGCTTGCGTGCCCCAATGAACCTCAGGTACTCATACTTAGGGTGAGGGGCCAGACAAAGAGAGATACAATACGCAAGGCAGTTTTGTGGCGAACTGTTGGGCAGTAGCGACCCCACGGACCTGATCTCCCGGGAGAAGTCTTGTTTTTCATCACCGGCTTGCCTTTATTGGCTGGCTGGAGTGAACACTGACGAGGAACAGAGCTCCCAACTCTTTCTTGCCTTAATCGGCCGGTCTGAGTGGAGATTCGCAAGAGCAAACGTGCTCGGGAGAAGGATGTATAATCCAGTAAGATGCTGGTAGGGATCTTGACCGTACTTCCGGGATTGTCCTGATAGCCGTGGTATACCTCCCCCCTCCTCTAGCACCTCAGGATATGTTGCCTCCTTGGAGCTACGTCACTTTGTGCTAGCGATCGTTTTCGGGGGCCCATTTATTGAGTGTGCAAGTCACCCCCTGCCATTTTAAAGCCGTGTATATTTTCAGTGGTCAGGCAGGGGCCAATAGTTCTTTCATAGTTTACGTTAATGAATCCACTAAACCACCCAAACCCATAGCCTGTCACCTTTTGTTTCCATATTATGCAATAGTTTTGCACCTACCGGGGATTCTCTTTAGGTATAGGGGAGACCGGGGCTTCAATTAACAGAGGTAAGTATTAACAAGCGAATTTCTAAGAAACTATAAATAGCACGTCACTAAAGATTGCTGGTATTCGTCCCCGCGAGAGTGCTGTACAGGTTGAGACTCGTCAGTACCGCTCAGTGCGCCGTGGGTGCGAGTTCTGTGATGTGCGTCTATTTTGGCCAGGTAACAAACTTTTTTCACTTTACGATTTTTTGATTTACGTGTTGAATATTTGGTTTTTCCGTAATATTTTTTTGTTTCGTGGTGGCTACTTTTATTCTTAATAATGCTACATAACTTTACTAACGCTAATGTAAACAATTTCTTAATTATAAATTTTATTATTGAAAAAGTATCCATGGGGCTTAAATTAACAAAATATACGGGGCAAGTATTAACATGTTAATTCTTACCCCATATGCGGGGTAAGTATTAACAGTATATACCTGCCTATAGATTCTATTGTTTTGTGTATGTTCACCATGGTATCTAATTACTATTTATCTTAAATATTCAGCATGAGGACTTATAAGGGAAAAACCGCTCGAGGCATGACTTCGCTGGCGTTCTACGAGTCAGCTGCTTTAGAAATTATGCAGAAGAAAAGAAACTACAGGGAAGTAGCCACAGAATTTCAAATCTGTCACGTTACGCTGTTCAAGTTTGTGAAAAAGAAGAAAACAGGAGTTCCAGTAGAAGTAGGCTACAAAAAGACCCGGTTAGTATTCACTTCTGAGCAGTAGAAAAGAATTGCAGACTATTTATTAAAGTGTTCCAATATTTATTTCGGGCTGCTACCTACGGAAGTAAAAAAATTTGCCTACCAGTGTGCTATTTTTTACAAAATCCAGAATTTGCCAGAATCATGGAGGGTTAAGGAAATGGCGGGTGATGACTGGTTTACGAATTTCATGAAAAGAAATACAATGTTGTCGATTAGAAACCCCGAAGCGACAAGTTTAAGTAGGGCGACATCCTTCAATAGAACAAATGTGCACGCATTTTTTGAAAAGTTCAGATCTGTGTTAGAAAGATACAAACTTAGCCCATTCTGGATTTGGAACATGGATGAGACGGGTGTAACAACAGTCCAAAAGCAAAAAAAAGTGGTTGCTGGAAAAAACAAGCCCTAGAAGAGGAAGAAAATAACAGAAATTTAAAAAGAAAAAAGCCACAGAATAAAGACGATAGAAAAGAAGAGCAAGGTGAAGAAAAGGGTAAAGAAAAGGGTAAGGGCAAGGGTAAAGGAAAGGAGAAAGGAAAGGGAACATCACAAGTGGAAAAAGCAAAGAAAAGGATATTGGAAGAAAGCAGCGACAGTGCAGAAGATGAAAATTTCTGTATCGTCTTATACAATGAAGACACATCTAGTGCAAACTGGGTACAATGCATATTGTGCAAGCAGTGGGCCCAGTCAGGATGTATCAGAGGCGACACTATTTCATACATTTGCCGAAATTGTGATTCAGACGATGAATATGAATAAAAATGCAACATAATTATTGTGATTAGTTTATTACTTACCTACCTCCCTATATAAAAATGATTCCTATTAGATTATAATATTGTTAAGATGTTGATTTTATATGAAACTAAGCTTTATTGATATAGGTAGGTTATATAAAGACTGCTACGATTAAGAATAAGCCATTTACTACCTCATATAATGTTATTAGGTATAGGGTTATATTGTTATTCGATATCACATAAGTCTGATTAAAGAACATATTGAAAATATGATACGTAAAAGACTGTTATTATAACAGTAACAGTAGTTTTGAATTAGAAATTATCTAAGGATTTGTTGATTTTTGTTCTTCTACAAAGAGGTTTTGTTTGAGTTTTTGTTTTCTATACTTATATGTATATCGCTGAACAAAATTTTACAACTTAAGCTTAATTTTTATTGTTTCACTTAGTAAAAAATGTGATTATTGAAAACTGACGTTTTTTTTCAATAATAAAAAAGTAAAAGTAGCTGTTAATAAGAAGTCATTCAGAGATTTGTTGATATTTGTTCTTCTCTAAACAGAGGTTTTTGTTTGGGTTTCCATTTCTTTATATTTATATTACTAAAATATTGTTGCGTGGACAAAGTGCTATAATTGTATAGCTAATAAAAAAATGACATATTTTTTTGTTTTCTTTGATTTTAGAGAAAAATACCAAAAATGTTAATTGTTGCCCCTTTTGTTAATACTTACCTCGGAACCGTTAATTCTAGCCCCAACCGCGGGGTAAGTATTAACTTCTGACTTTTCTGAGTAAAATCGACTTTTTCAAAAAAGTACCAATTTCTTGTCAAATTAAAACCAACGATATGGTTATTGAATAGTTTGGACGTCATTTAACACAAAAATCATATCAAAATGTTTAGGCGTTTTGAAGCTACAACTGAAAATATAAATTTTGTTAATTCGCGCCCCGGTCTCCCCTACTTCGATAGTGCATATAGGGATAATCGTCGGTTGGTGCCCCATTCCATTAGAAATGTCTAACGGGGCCTCTGCGAGTTGGCTTCGGACCCTCGTACGCCTACCAAAGGACCGGGGCCTCAGGGTCCGGAGATTGTACAAGACATGCCTTAAGATAATAATAATAATTTATTTATTTATTGTTATTGTTATCTATACATATTAATACCTATTTAATTTAATTGGATATAAATCTGGAAATAAATCATTTCATTTCATTTTTCATATTTTACAAGGGGACCAACACTGATATCGCGAAAAAAAAATCCACTGCCCCTTACATTCATGTGCGCATAACTCGAAAAAATGTACTGAACAGCTGATTTTGTTTTCGCGATTTCGGGGTTGGTTCAATAATAAAAGTTGTTCATAATGATGAGTACAATGACCCCTTAAGTGGTTTTGCGTTAATTCTGTTACACATTGCATAGGCTACTTTTTATTTCGGAAAAATATACGGTTCCTGTAGGATAGGCTAGATGCGTTTGGCCACTATCTCACCTGATGAATAGCGATGATGTGATAGACGATTCAGCATGCTTGACCTCTTAAATTCTTAACGTAAAGACACCCAAGTTGTAGCTCAATATAAAAAAAAAATCACAAAACGTTTTGTACGTATAGGTGAGATGACCACCATACGCACTGGTGGCGCAACGCTGTACTTCTTATAACATGGTAGATGATGTAAGTGAAAACTCAGTTTTCAGTTTTCATCAGGCACAGTAGTGGATAAATGGAATCGTCATCATCATCGGCCTATAGCAGTCCACTGTTGGACATAGGTATCTCCTAGTGCATGCCATTCAACTCGATTTCCGGCAACTCTCATCGATCTGTTACCAGCCACCCTGCGAAGATCGTCGCTCCACCGAGCCTGTCCTAGCTTACGTTTGGCGATTCGCGGTCTCTACTCAAGAACTCGTCTATCCCAAAGGTTATCGGTTCTACGGCTAATATGGCCGGGCCCATTGCCATTCTGTGAGCTATGTTGACAACTTTGGTTCTCTGTCGGATCACTTCGCTGCGGATTCGATCCCTCGAAGAAACTCCAAGCATAGCTCGTTCCATAGCTCGCTGAGCGACCTTGAATTTATGGACTAGCCGTACCGTGAGTGTCCACGTTTCGATAAATAGAATAAGTACTTCATTGTGAAGAAAATGATGGGTTTGCTCCATCGTAGACTTTGTCTCTGTCATCTCTGACCTAGACTAGAGTCAAGAGCAAACCCATCATAAATGAAAAAAAATGAAGGGTCAAAACATATAGCGCAAAGTTGATAAGAAGCAGTATAGTCTTCAAATAAATAAAAAACAATATAGGTACAGATGATAACCCGTTCAAATATCTACGGAAAGCAACCCAATGGTTTTCAACTTTGCATACAGACGTGACCACATTGTGAATTTTGAACCCAATATTACCGAGTGTGTGACTTGGAATGATGCCAGTTCTAATTCTAACACTGGTAGAAACTGTAAAAGGCAAAAAGACTGTAGTCTAATATAAGCTAAACTCGAGTTCAAACTTACTTTTCTTTCTCTTTCTGTTCTCTTTTTTTCTCTCTTTCTTTTTTTTAATTTCAATCCGTCGCCATGACTTTGAGTATAGACCTTAGCTTCGTATATTTTATGGCGTTTTTTCTTCGCTTACTATCATGTGAGATACTGGTCAAACACGAGTGTATCAGTTAAAATATTAAAAAAAAACATTGCAAATGAACTTCCGAGCCAAGAAGCAAACGTGGTATAAAAATTAAATAGGAGTTAGCGGAAATCCAACATTATATATAATTTTTAATTTCCATTTCAATTAAATTATCATATTCCTTAAATTTATCAACGGAAATGGTCATTTAAAAAACCAAAATAAAAATATTATGGTAAAGAGTGACCCCACTTTCCACATTACTCTAATCTGTTTTGTCCACAAAAAAACATGACACATGATTGTATGTATATTCGTCGCATTTATGACTAAAAGCCTACCGGAAGTCGGCTAGGGTTGCTTTCATAGAGCATCCGGCACGCGACCGGAAGTACACATCCACACATGAGTAAGAGACGGAAATGATGGCGGTTTGTCGTCGCCATGTTTTATGAATAAAAATGCTGTCAAGTTCGAGTTGAATTCCAAGGGTGAATAAAAATAAATAGAGGGCTTGCTTCCAACTCCCTCCGTGCCTCGAAAAGCACGTTAAGTCTTTATTCCGGCCTGTGGTTGAAAATCTGACAGGGACGGGTAGACAGAAGCCAGAAAATCTGACACTAGTCTTGCCAGGGGTATCAGGTTACCCAGTTACTGGGTTGTAGAAGTTAGATAGGCAATCGCTCCATAGAAAATGTTGGTACTCACACATTGATATATAAAAAACCCAAGATACACACTCAGCATCTCAAAAACGTCCGCAAAAAATAAGCGCAATATGTTTAATTATGCGCAAGTTTGAAACAGTCTCGCATCGCTCACCATATTGCACTGCTTTGTAAAAACAACTTTAAGCGATCCGTGTAAGGTTGAATTTGCAAAAAAAAATTGCGCTTCACTCGCCATATTGAACTGCTTTGTAAAAACAACTTTAAGCGATTCGTGTAAGGTTGAATTTGCAAAAAAAAAATGTTTATAGTATAACTATATACACACAACTCGCACATGACACTTGATACATGTCAGTTTTTGACGACAGTTTCGAGTGTTGCATTTGTTCGAGACTGTGCATCTTGGGTTTTTTATGTATCAATGTACTCACACTCAGCAGAAAATAATTTCAATATACAGAAGTGAGTTTTTAAGTTTTTAAAGTGTTCGTGGATGGCCAAATCCGAAACTATGAGGATTAGCAAAAAACACTGAAAGGAGTCTCCTACCCAATTTTGATGAAAACTAAAACTGCATCATAGGATCTTTGAAAAATTGTTATTCCTAGCCAGGACTCAAACCGGTTAATTTTGAAAAAAAACTGGCCAAGTGCGAGTCAGACTCACGTGCAAAGGGTTCCGAACGTTTTTTTTTTTAAGATGTTATTTTAACACTACAGACTTCTAATAGGTTTTCCTGTAATCTTTAGGTAAAGATCTATTATCTCCATTTTTTTCAAAATTTTAGTCTCAGTAGTTTCGGAGATAAGGGGGGTCATTTTTCGTCTAATTTCTTGAATAACTTCAAAACCTTTCTTGAATAAATTTTAAAATTATGGAAAAAATATAATTAAAACCCTCACAGTAAGCCCTTTCATTTGATATGAAACAAACTTAAAGAAAGAAGAAGAACTTGTTGACCCCCAAAAGTGACCTCCATACTAAAAAATTAATGATTTACGTAACGCGTCCATGTTTGGGTCATAGAAGTCCATATGTGTACCAAATTTCAACAGAATCGGTCCAGTGGATCCGGAGATAACTGGCTGTGACAGACGGACAGACAGAGAGACAGACAGACACCCGAGTGATCCTATTAGGGTTCCGTTTTTTTTTTTCGGAACCCTAAAAAACACTATATTATTATTACCCCATCCCAAAATGGACTAAGGATCAAACTTTGGGAAGTAATAACATATGACTAACTAAAAGAAAGCTCTTATTCATAGACACACCTACAACATCATCATTACGTCACCATGTAAACATAACCCTAAAAAGGACAAGGCCGAAAAACAAACCTCCCACTCAAGACCTCCATTCAGATAAAGTCCTCAGCCGGTCCTCATAGCAACAACACTCTTGAGAAGGCCCCAAACTCGGAAACTTGTCGACAATTCCGATACAAAATTAGTATGGACTGTCAACCCCTCGATGCTGAGGAGTTACATGCAAAGCCGTTACACGACATACGAACGCCTCTTGAAAGTGGATGGGAAGTTGGCTGGTACCATTGGAGGGTTGGGGGACCGTTCGAGATAATTTTTTGTCGTGTAGAGATTTTATGAGCAGTGAGATGATAAAGACATGAAAGACCGGAACCCTTATTATAAGATCACTTGTTTATCTGTCTGGCACACTCAAAATCTACTGGACTGAATCAGTGGCAATTTGGTACACGTATGAACTTCTGTGACCCAAACACGGACGCGTAACGTAAATAAACATTTTTTTGGTAGGTAGGACAAATAACAATTAAAAAATAGTTTTGTGAGCTGTGTCGTGTGGCATATCGTTTTACATTCGGACGTACGGAACCCTTTATTTTAAAACATCTTTAAAACTCCCCTACATGAAATATATATTTTTTTTAACTTGAAATGGATTTGTCATCGACGACGGAGTGAGCTTAAAGTTTAGTTAACATCAACACACACACATACATATGTCAAAAAGATTGTGGCGTTTCGATTTTCGAGATACATCGTGAATAAGTAACAAATGGTACCAACCCTCCGAGGGTTAAGTGTGACCAGTCTCAAACTCATGTGGAGGACTCTCGGACCGCGGATCATCTTATGTAACACAACTTATACATACACATAGCAGCCATGTATATGTGTCACACTGACGGATTATTACACTTCTTGTTGTTCGAGTTTTCGAGGACATTTGTCACGGAATACTTGGGTCGGTAATCTTTTATTGGGGTGCAAATTTAAGATCCGAAGAGTGGGTGATACCTTAAAAGTATTTTAGGCTGACTTCCAATAAAGTACATTGAACAGTCCCTAATATCCCTTCGAAGACACCCAAAAAAAACTATGAACCATTTTTCATTTCTAGAGAAGGTAAAGGATCACGATAGATTCGATTCATGACAGCTTTATATCTTTATTTCTGTTTTTGATATTAAGAAAGTCAATAAATGTATATGGGTCAATGACCGTTAGGTCATCATCATCAAAACAGCCAAAAGACGTCCACTGCTGGACATAGGCCTCCCCCAAAAGGGGGGGTTTGCCATAATCGCCACGCTTGGCAGGTGGATTGGCGATTGCAGTGTATGGTGTTGAGTTTTACAGAGAACGCTGCTGCCCATTCTCTGGCAAGCCCCTTAGTCGCCTCTTACGACACCCACGGGAAGTGATGGGATGGTATTATTCTTTTACGGCACCATATGGCACCGGCCGACACCATACGGCCGTTAGGTATTGCACATTTATCTGGCGCTTGCCTTAAGCGAAGCTTATTGTTATAGTGCAGGTTTAGAGTAGGTTTTGGAATTCCAGACTTCTGCATAGAAACACGGGACGCTTATAGGATCACTCGTATTGTCTATCTATCGTGTAAAAGACTGAATCTACAGGGAAGGCAAACTAGACATAAAAAATACAGCTTTTCCCACTGTGGCGCTTTACGGCGTGACATATCTTTAAGGTAAAGTTTCGTATAAAAAAACTGGCCAAGTGCGAGTCGGACTCGCGTGCAAAGGGTTCCGAACGAATTTTTTTTTAACATGGTATTTTAACACTACAGACTTCTAATAGGTTTTCCTATAATCTTTAGGTAAAGACCTATTATCTCCATTTTTTTCAAAATTTATGCTCAGTAGTTACGGAGATAAGGGGGGGGGGAATGGTCATTTTTCGTCTAATTTATTGAATAACTTCTAAACTGTTTATTTTAAAATTGTAAAAAAATATAATTAAAATTCTCATAGTAAGCCCTTTCATTTGATATATCACACGATATTGTTCAAAAAACTTTTTTTAAAATTTTCTAGTTTGACCCCCAAAAGTGACCCCCTACTAAAAACTTAATAATTTATGTAACGCGTCCGTGTATGGGTTATAGAAGTCTATATGTGTACCAAATTTCAACAGAATCGGTCCAGTGGATCTGGAGAAAACTGGCTGTGACAGACGGACAGACAGACAGACAGACACCCGAGTGATCCTATAAGGGTTCCGTTTTTTTTTCGGAACCCTAAAAAACTATCGTGATTAAGAGAATTGACCCTTTTTCCGAACCTAAGCCTAAAATTTAAAAAAAAGGTAGAATTTTGTTAATTGCTTATAGATTACAGAAAAACAGAAAAAGTAAAAAAAAAACAGTTCTCAACCAGTTCTTTAGAATTCTGATACAATTTAGTTGTATAGAAGAAGACAGATAAAAAAATAAAATATATTCTGCACAGACAAAACGCACGTTCTACAGTAGTCTCATCACCCAAAATTCAGTAGTAACACAAATAAATACATCTGTTACCTCGATGTTACTTCATATATTTATACGAGTCGTCCCTCACTGAATATAATAAAACACGTGCCTGTGGTATGTTGTCGTAAAGTTACAAATTACGATTGACAGTAACTGTCTATTTAAAGAGCAAGAATTTTCCAAATCTATACTTAATGTTGTAAAGCTGAAGAGTTTGTTTATTTGGTTGAACGCGCTTTTCTCAGGAACTGCTGTTATTTAGTGTTGGATAGCTCATTTATCGAGTAAAGCTATAGGCTATACAACGTGTTACAGAATAAACGCAATACTTCTTAAGGGGTAATTGTACTCATCATTATGAACAACTTTTACTATGGGAACAAGCCCGAAATCGCGAAAAAAAAATCAGCTGTACATTTTGTCGAGTTATGCGCACATAAATGTATGGAAAGTCGATTTTTTTCGCGATTTCAGTGTTAGTCATAGTGACAGTTGTTCATAATGATGAGTTACAGTTCCAGTTACTGGTTGTATAACATCACGCTACGACCAATAGAAGCGGAGCATTCATGAAAAAACTGACGCAGACCAAATTGCGCGGGACAGCTAGTCGGTTTATAAAGTAACAAACATAAACAAGTCATATAATTTAAAGCTAAGTATAACAAAACACAACAATTATATACTTAGTAAGGTAGGTATAACCTATTATTAACACAAACACATCACAATGAACTACTAAATATAACCAAATATTTGACTCACAAATGCAGACATTCCCCAAAAAGCCCAACATTAATACTTGCACCGCGGCACGTGTGTGCGGAGGAAAAAATAAAGAAAAACGCAAACGTCCTGCGCACCGAGATAACGTCAATTAGTAAGATGTATGGCTGTTTCGTAAAGTGTGGCCTGACCACGTCACAGAATAAAAAAGAAGGTTAATGATGTAAAAGCATAGCTTTTCATAACTGAATCCGTACGCAAATCTTATTGAAAACACATTAAAGAACATCACAGTTCTTAAAATCAAGCGCTTTTTCTCAATGTGGTAAGCGCAATAAAGCCGACCCGCCGACCTATGTCGGCGGGCTGGTCAGCGGCTTCACTCATTGCAAGTCGGAAAATGTTGTCGGTGTACTCGATTTATTAGTTCCTCGTGTCATGCTCAACATGAGGAACTTATAAATCGAGCATGTCACTACAGATTGAGTGTCGCCGAGCGTGTGCAACGCAAAACCGCATGTAGGCGGCATGTTGACGGGCTACACGCACGGGTGCATGTCGCCGACATAATTCTTTTCTTATAGGCCGCCGGGTTGCGTCGGCGGGCTGTGTCAGCGGGTCGGTGGCTTTGGTGGATATTGCGCTTTAGCCCGCCAAACTATTTTCAACCACTGCAACTCCTGTGAGCAAGGATCAAAAGTGGCGATCACCAGAAAAACGCCAAGTCGATGAAGGTCGACGAGTCCCGGAGAAATGAATCTTGGATACCGCAACGATATTATTCAGCGAAGAACAACGGAGAAGTTAGAAAACATTATTTTCACTTTATTCTTATCAAGCAGAAGACAGTCAAGTAGGCTGGAAATACTTTAGGATCCAAGAAAACAATGGCAAAGTCAAAGAGTGTGGTTCGTGTAAAGCAAACATAATTATTCTGTTATTTTATATCCTACTAGTTGTTCCTTGCGGCTTCGCTCGCGTTGTGCCTTCAGTTTTATTCTAGCATAAAAGTAGCCTATCTATAGTACTGTCTCCATTGTCCCATCTATCTCTGAACTAAAGTCTTTCAAATCGGTTTGGCGAAATAGGCGTGAAAGCGTATCACACAAACAAAATTGCTCCTGCATTTTTACTTCAAGTTAGGACGTTGCAGCGGCATCAATACCGCCACAAAAAGCGTTTGTACGGCAATAAACAGAACCGCAACGCCATCTATCCCGCCAGCCGCGAACTACTAACGAAATCCTGCATCGTGGTATAAGAGTTTTTGTGCGATTTGAACATATACAACAGTCCGAATATCAACTACTAGCTGACCCGCGCAACTTCGTCTTCGTCACAATTTTCATTACTGCTCCGCTCCTATTGGTCTTAGCGTGATGATATATAGCCTATAGCCTTCCTCGATAAATGGGCTATCTAACAATGAAAGAATTTTTCAAATCGGACCAGTAGTTCCTGAGATTAGCGCGTTCAAACAAACAAAGTCTTCAGCTTTATATATTAGTACTAGCTGACCCCCGCAACTTCGACTGCGCCACAATTTTCATTACTGTTCCCCTCCTATTGGTCTTAGCGTGATGATATATAACCTATAGCCTTCCTCGATAAATGGGCTATCTAACACTGAAATAATTTTTCAAATCGGACCAGTAGTTCCTGAGATTAGCGCGTTCAAGCAAACAAACAAACAAACAAACTCTTCAGCTTTATATATTATAAGTATAGATATAGATATAGATTGGGCAGTTGGTCACCGGACATAACCGTGCAGCCGGAGGATCCTCCCTTTTCAATGGATGTTTGCGGAACTTTACACCCTGTTCCGCTACCCTCTATAAAATCAAAAGTAGAGACCGCCACCGAAATTCAAAGACGATACAGAATTAGACTTCTTACTTACTTTCCATACACCTTGGCAGATATAATAATGTATGAGATGATTATACGATCTCATTGTGGAGCAGTGACCACTCGAATTAGTGTCGCTATATCTCACCGGGCGTTAGCACATGGATGAAGATTTTAAGGCCTTTGTTTAGGCCCCCAACTGTAGAAAAATAAAGAAAATTCTTCAGTGAATGGAGTCCAGGAAAAAACAATTGAAAAGATTCATCGTGAGGGATGAAAGGACCTATGTGTGACGGGGACCGTTAGGGCCAGTGCCTGCCAGGGTTGCAGAATTGTTCGAAAGAGTTCCCCGGTAACTCCTTCGAACAATTCCCTGTTACACAAAGGGATATTTTTATGGATATCGGGTGTGTTTAACCGGTAAGAGTCGGACACTCCGTCCGCTCCTAAAACTATATGTCATACGAAAACAACAATTGTTCATATTGTTGTTTATGAATCTACCATATACATATATTTTTTTCCAATCTTTTGACCCAGCTGTTAATGGGGAATATCCTTTAGAAAGTAGCCTTTTGACGGCTCTGAAGCAGAGGTAGGGCCTTAACTGAAAATTTGTCATAAAAACATTAAAAAAAATAAAAAAAAGGTAAAATTTATACCAAAATAAACCATAGTTCATAAGAAATGAAAATTTAATAAATATTCATTAATAATAAACCCTAAAATTAACGTAATTGCAACTGCCTAATTTCTACATAATGCGATGAGTCAGCAGTTTTGTGAGTGAAAACGCAATTCTGTGATAGGGCTTTTAACTGATATTTTTATAACATGGTTTGAGCTATTCTTACGAAAAATTATTTTATTCTTCCGATACGAAAGAAGAAGATTGAAATAAGTCACAAAACAAAGATATAAAACCCACCTCGCTATCTCACCCACAAATAAACCATAAATATGTCACCCATACCATCTCAATCATATTAGGGGGAAACCGCAGAGCAACGAAATGCCTCGTCGGCCACATTGGCTATAGTTCACATACAAACGAAGCTTGTCAGTGAGTGTAACGTTTACGCATACAAATTGACGGCTTGTGACATTTCAGTCTAGTGCAATGACAGCCGGAACTTGTGTTCAGCGCAATAGGGTATTTGTTTGGATACCTTTTGTTATATTTCATAAGTCCTAGAGACAGACACTGTTAAAAATGGTTAAGCAATGACGGAGTTGAGCATTTTAAAATCTGTGACAAACAGACAGCACTAACTGCATGTGACATCACACGCAAGTCACGCCTTAGTGAATTTGAGCCATCCTGTACCAACGACATTTTGCATGACAAGGATAGAAGAATATTTTCAAAAGCCTGGAACTTCTCTCATTTTCTACTGATTTCACATCGTGCAATTTTAGTGACATCTGTCAAGTAAATATTAAAATTACATAATATTCGTGACTACGGAATTGATATTTCAATACATTATTGACAGTAGTGAAATATCAATTGCGTAGTCACGAATATTATAAGCAATGGTATGTCTATTCATTGCCACAGCGGCGTTTTATGCTCTGTGGTAAAAGCCATGTTTCGGTCCCATTGATCATTTTACTTATATCTGATTTTACATTCCTTCCGTCCATAGATTTAACATGATGAAAATTTTGATAGTAAAATATATAGGGGCGGTTTTATTAAGCTTTTATCTTAATAAGTGATTTTAGTTGTATCTTCGCGTTAGAGAACTCATGTGCGAGAACTAATGTTTAGCGACTCTTGCCGAGGTCGGTCAGTGGATGGATACTGAGACTACTTCGTGTCACAAAAAACACGTGAAACCGTTGGTCACGGCTAACATTTGAAGATCTTTAACTCGCTACGAATAGTCTTACAACAGGGTAATTTGTACTTATATGCTGTACATAATAAAGAGTATTCAATTCTATACTATTTGTTACTCAGTTACTGAGTTGTGGAGTAGTGCGATTTTTTAACGTACTCGATCGCGTTAATGTAAGCGTTCGCTTATGTCAAATTGTGTGAAAAAACGTTTTCCGTTTTTGTCAATTCAGTTTCAATACAAACTGACGTTTACGCTGGCGATCGAGAACGTTAAAAAATTCGCACTAAGGCCACTGAAATGCAGTCTTTCTATGTAAAATACTGGACTGCATCCGATTACGGACGATTACGGCCTGGAAGCCGACCTGAGGCTCTAGACAAGTGACATTTTTGCAGCGGTAGCGTGGCGAAAGCGATTGTCAAAACGTCAAAAATGTATGAGATTGACATAAGCTGTCGAAATGTCACGTGATCAATCCCTTGCATTTTGGAATTTCGACAATCGCAGACGCTAATAGAATTGCATTTTGTCTAGGGCCCCAAGAATAGTATATATAGTCAGGAAAAGACTAGGCAGAATGATTGATTTGTATCTTCACGCTGGCTTCTATGACGGGTGGTTTAGCAGATTTTAAAGATAGCAGCGTAAATAAATAAATGCGTTTGCGTAAACCGTATTATAATTATAAATTATATACTACCTGTACTTAACTATACCTATGTTTTAAAAAATAAATGATTGATTGATTGAAATTATTTCTGTGAATTGTTTGAAGATGGAAATGAAAATGGAAAGGATTTTTCATTTATTAAACTTGAATGATTTTTAAATGTCATTCAGGTCTGGTAGGTTCAAATGCCCCTTTATTCGATTTATATAATATTTTTTGAAGAATGAAACTCAACAATGAAAAAATTCGAATCACCTTCGATCACGTTGGCAATAAAAAGCGAAGGTAACTCAAAAATTAAAAACTGGCCAAGTGCGAGTCGGACTCGCGTGCAAAGGGTTCCGAACGAATTTAGTTTTTTTAACATGTTGTTTTAACACTACAGACTTCTAATAGGTTTTTCTGTAATCGTTAGGTTAGGTTATTATTATCTCCATTTTTTTCAAAATTTTAGGCTCATTAGTTTCGGAGATAAGGGGGGAAAGGTCATTTTTCGTCAAATTTCTTGAATAACTTCAAAACAATTTATTTTAAAATTACGAAAAAAATATAATTAAAACTCTCACAGTAAGCCCTTTTATTTGATATGTCGAACGATATTGTTCAAAAATCTTTTTTTTTTAATTTTCTAGTTTGACCCCCAAAAGTGACCCCCATACTAAAAATTTAATGATTTACGTAACGCGTCCAAGTTTGGTCATAGAAGTCCATATGTGTACCAAATTTCAACAGAATCGGTCCAGTGGATCCGGAGAAAACTGGCTGTGACAGACGGACAGACAGACAGACACCCGAGTGATCCTATAAGGGTTCCTGTTTTTTCGGAACCCTAAAAAGGGCCAAGTGCAAGTCGGATTCTCACTCAAAGGGTTCCGTTAGGTACCATAAGCTGAAAAAAACGCCTTTCCTATACCTACGGAGATCCCTCTAATTTTTAATTTAATTTTATTATTTGTTTTTATAGCGGCAATAGAACACACTCTGTGAAAATTTCAACTGTCTACCTATTACGGTTCTTGAGATACAGCCCGCTGGAAGACAAACAGACGGACGGACGGACGGACAGTGGAGGCTTAGTAATAGGGTTCCGTTGGTTACCCTTTGCTTACGTAACCCTAAAATGTGTGGCAATTATCCAGCTTTTAGCCTAGACTGGAATGATTTTTAAATATCATTTAAGTTCACAGGTTAAAATGTTATTCATCATCATCATTTCAGCGGAAAGACGTCCACTACTGGACATAGGCCTCCCCCAAGATGGGAGGGGGGTTGCCATAATCGCCACGCTTGGCAGGCGGGTTGGCGATCGCAGTGTATGGTGTTGAGTTTTGCAGAGAACGCTGCTACCCATTCTCTGGCTAAAATGTTATTGGAATTACGTAATTTTTTTTTTTTTTTAGAATGGATCTCAACAATGGAAATATTCTAATCACCTTCGATCAAAAAGCGAAAGTAACTAATATATAATAAAAAGAGGCCGAAGATAATAAACCCACACGATTTACTTTTAGATGAAACATTTTTAGACAGAGAACTTTCACAAAAGCACACGTACGTAGTTATTTGAAAACTTTTTCAACAAGTTACCCCTTTTTGTTGGAAACTATGTTAATCTATCCTTTGATATTCGATGTAAAAATGTAATGAATATGTAAGGTACATATATATTTTGTACTAGCTTCGCCCGCGTGGTCCCTAGGGAACATACTCCCGGGATAAAAAGTAGCCTATGTCTTTTCTCAGGCTCTAGAATATCTGTGTACCAAATTTCAATTAAATCGGTTTAGTAGTTTTGGCGTCAAAGCGCGACAGACACACAGACCGACAGACCGACAGACAGAGTTACTTTTGCATTTATAATATAAATATATAAAAATAGTAAGGAATAAGGAATTAGTAAGGCTTTATGTACGTATAGAATGCATTAATGTTTGAGGTTCATCATCTGCCTAGCCTTTTCCCAACTACATTGGGGTCGGCTTCCAGTCAAGCCGGATTTAGCTGAATACCAGTATTTTATGTGGAGCGGCTGCCTACCAGACCAAATATTATAATATTATTATATTATATGAGGTTATAATATTCAAATTCAAACTTTCTTTTTCCAAATATTTTTCAGGTGTACAGTGATAGTTGAGGAATTGATTACTGCGCTGCGTATCGCGGGTTCGATTCCCGCACGGAACAATATTTGTATGGCCTACGGATGGTTGTTTCGGGTCTGGCTGTTTGTGTTTCTGAGTTTATGTTTATAAACGTACCCACGATACAGGAGAAATTCCTAAAGTAACGTTTTAAAAATAAAAATATATATTCATGCCCTTGCCGATCTTCGCAGGGTGGCTGGTAGCAGCTGAATGAGAGTTGCCGGAGTCGAGTCGAATGGCGTTCACTTGGAGAGGCCTATGTCCAGCAATGGACTCCTCTGGGCTGATGATGATGCCCTTATAGGAGAACCAATTTGAATTGATAAACGACTATAGTTACCAAGTACCGTAGATAGCTTATTAGCTATACCAGTACTATGGTACATGGTGGACAATGCACCCTACATTTTTGGGAAGACTAACTAAATATATATAACCAATACTACTCACATTGTGAGAATAGCTGAGAAGTGAAATTTTGTGCAGGAGTCTGCGTTTCCTGATACTGCTGAGGAAATGCTGGCGGAGAGACTTTGTATGTAAAAAGTCATAATTCGAGGTTTGGCTCTCGACTGTTTTCTCCTCCAATATTGAACCGATTTAAGAGATATTTCACAAACTGAATAAGAGTGTGTCCCTTTTTGATGATTTATTAACCGTATAAGCACTAGAACTCTCACAAAATGCTCAAAATTGTCCGATAAATCGCTGTCAACGGAGCTCTAGTGTACAAGTTTGGCAAATATTAAAAAAAAAGTAAAACATAGAGACACAGTAAATATCCTTTTTATTCAGTTTGTGAAATATCTCTTATATCGGTCCAATATTGGAGGAGAAAACAGTCGAGAGCCAAACCTCGAATTGTAACTTTTTACATACAAAGTCTCGTCGCCAGCATTTCCTCTTAAGGTCTCCAATCAGCCAGGGTTGCGGGATTTGATCGAAAGAGTCACCGCGGCCCTGGAACGCAAAGGGTATTAGGAGGAACACGGATGGGTTTTAGTTAGTAAGAGTCTGACACTCCCTTCAGCTCCGCCCACAGCGGGAGGAGTCATTTGATGATTTCAATCACAGATCCGCGGGTCTAAAAATGCCACTTCAGCAGAATCATATGTTATTATTAGAATCATATTATTAACCACACAACAATGTGTCAAATTTTGTGTTCATCTTTATCGCTCACGCATTAGGTTCAAGGTTGATTGGGAAAATTTGACAGTGACGGGTAGCGTGATGTGCTTTCTGATTCTGCTAAAGTGGTCTTTTTAGACACCCTAATGCCACCAACTGCATCAGACTACTTGAAAAACGACTTGTTTAGTTAAAACGTTTTAGTCGTTTTAAACGGTCGGGTTTTTTGACAAAGTATTTATTTACGTTTATGGAATCGTCTCCTTAAACCCTTAATTTGGATACCCCTCTCGATGGGTTTTGATGAAAAATATTTTTGAAGACATAGTTGTGGCCCCAAAAATCGGCCATTTTTATTTTTATATCCCAATGTCTCTCTCACAATTAAGACGAATGCGAACACTTCAGAGCGTGCCTTAGGCTACAGAGCATGCCAAAGAAACATATACATACATGCATACATAACATACATACACAACATAACCCTCCTCCTGGCGCAGTTGGGTAGAAAAGGTCTCCGATCAAGAGTGAATAGGTTACTTCTAGGCGCGCTCCATCGCTGATGAAGGCATTCCTATTGGACAAATGTCTGTATTCGTTGGATGATGACATTTCCACATTTTAATTTTTATTTTTATTAGATAATTGTGAATGAATTATTAATTTTCAATGTTATTTTATTATTACTAATTTTTTTTTTTATTATTATTTTCTATAATTTATTAATTAATTTAATTGTGAAATGAGTGTGTTATTTTTAGTGTTTCGTGACTTTTGTAATTTTATAGAATGTAATTTCAAACACAATGTGAATTGTTCCTGAAATAAATAAAAAAAAAAAAAAAAAAAAAAGATTAATGAAAGCTGTGTTCATTATATTAACGTTGTACAAAGTTTTAAAGTAAAACAGACCATACTAATGATCTGCTTTTAATTCACTGTTAACTTTTTGAAAGACATCGGGTCAGCCATTGTTAGAGGAGTAAGTTACTTCAGAAGCCTTTGCTTACTCGATTTTAGTTTTATAGACTTCAAAAATTAGTTTTGGTGTACTTGTTTAAAAGTTATTGAATAAATGAAAATTGAAAATCGAAAATTGTATCTGAAAACTTTACCAGATTCTTTTTAGGGATCCGAACCTCCGTATAGAAAAACGAAACTGATTTTCTCCGAACCTACTGGACCTATTTGTTTGAAATTTGGTACCCATAATGACCTTCTGTGACCCAAACTCGGAGGCGTAACGAAAAAAAAATTAAAAAGTTTATCAATTTTCGAAAAAGGGTCACTATTTGGGGTAATTTGTAAAATTAAAATATCAGGTTTTCCAACTGTGCTGTGTCCTATATCGAATGGGAGGGCTCATAATTAGGGTCACAATAGTATTTCTTTTTAATTAAAAAAAAATGCTAATAATACGTCGTCTTATTTGCATTTTCTCACTCATTAACTTCAAAGACAAGGGGGAAATGGCCAATTTTCTTAATACCTTCAGAATGGAATATTTTACCCACAGATTACAGTTAAACTATGAGAAGTCTGTGGTTTCGAAGTAATATGTTAAAAAAAATATTATTCGTTTGGAATCCTTTGTGCGCGAGTCCGACTCGCACTTGGCCGGTTTTTCCTACATAGTTTTGTAGGTCTAAAGTCGCAAGTGCTACTACTGTGTGGCGTTGAGTTCTTTCATCAGCAAATTCTCCGAAGCAACTTGGAGTGTGGATTGGTGAAAGGCTCACCCTACCCCAAGGGCAACCAACGGAACCCTATTACTAAGCCTCCGCTGTCCGTCCGTCCGACCGTCCGTATGTCTGTCAGCGGGCTGTATTTCGTGAACCGTAATAGGTAGACAGTTGAAATTATCACAGAGTGTATTTCTGTTGCCGTTATAAACAAAAATAAAAGGGAAATTAAAAAAACTTTTTTTTATAAGGGTATGGATCCTTGTGTAAAAACATACAAAGCGCATTTAAAAAAATCACGTACAAAAATTTAATAAAAAAATACAAACACGGGTCGCGTATGTGTCTCTATTTTCCATTAAGTTTTCATATTTCATATTATGTTCAGAACATAATTGAGATGCATTGCCTCTCTAAATGTAAAATAATGCGTTCTACATTCGATATTATTTATTCCATTTTCAATCTCAATACTTATCAGGGACTAGAGTAAGATATTAATAAAAACATACTTTTATGTAATCTAAAACGAATAAATTTTTACATTTCTCGACCATATCAATTGTATATGTCACTGGAAAATTGCAGACTACATATGATTGTCATAAATCTTTATTAGATTGTAATTTCTCGACATAATCATAATAATCATAATCATACACACACACACACACACACACACACACATACACACACACACACACACATATACATATTATGAAAAAAACGTTTTGTACAGGTACAATACCAAATTCAATAGTTTCCAATATGACCGTGGCTTATTAAGCAAAAATATTTTACAATTTCTCGCGATATTTTACAATTCTATGACGTTTGCAATTTTCCGGTGACATATATAAAACTTTTCCATTACTGAGTGACTGATTGACAATGCACAGCCGAAACTACTGGTCGTAGAAAGCTGAAATTTAGCATGTACCTAGGTTCCTTGGGGAGTGTAGGGGGTTAAGAGAGGATTTCCTGAAATTCCTACGGGAACGGGAAAAACGGGATATGGAAGTACAAAGTCGCGGCCAGAAGCTAGTTTAGTCATAAAATCTTTTAACCCAAAATAAAGCTAACGGAAGACCAATTGACAAACAAACTTACTTGCTAAATAAAAATACCCTTACCTGTTTTTGTCATATTAATTCTATACATAAAAGCTTTTTATTTTTGGAACTTATTGCGAAAATAGCGCCGTCTATAGAATTACTACCGAACAAGACTGGCAGCGGTCGATCTAGCGAAGCGTTGGTTGGTTGGTGACGCGGCCATGTTGAAACAAACATGCTGGATGTCATCCGCGGCGACCGTGCTCCACAAATCCGATGAATCACTAATATACCGAATATTAGTGATTCGTCGGATAATCATTTATTATTTCGTGATCAGTTCGATTAATTGTTACTCATAATTCTAATAGGTGTATTCATTTTTGTTTTAATTTTTTTTTTCTGTGCCCTATGGTGTCGGCCGGTGCCGTATGGTGCCGTAAAAGAATAATATATCCCATCACTTGCCGTGGGCGTCGTAAGAGGCATCTAAGGGACTCACCAGAGAATGGGCAGCAGAGTTCTCTATAAAACGCAACACCATACACTGCGATCGCCAATCCGCCTGCCAAGCGTGGCGATTATGGCACCCCCCCCCCCAAACTTTGGGGGCGGGCTATGTCCAGCAGTGGACGTCTGTCGGCTGATATGATGATGGTGATATTAATTGGAGGATTATTATAAGAAACTGATTGTGTGACATTTTACAAGATTTTGATATAAAAGTACGCCCATATATCCTCGCCAACGCTATGGATGATCCTGAAGCCACTCCTGATATCGCGTTTATACACTCATAATTTTATTTCTTCTGAAATACACACAAGTATAAGACATGACGACTTTGTAATTTATAACTTAAAAGAAAATGTATGTGGGAAGTCGTCGTCGACATGTCTTTTAATATTTAATCGTTGCCATTTAGCTACGTTTCAAAGACAGGAATATTTACTTGAATTTTTATACATATGTGGATAGATAGCTGTACTGTTTTTAGGGTTTCCGTATCCGAAGGGTAATCAACGGAATCCTATTATTAAGCGTCCGATGTCCGTCAGCGGGCAGAATTTTAAGAACCGTAAGAGGTAGACAGGTAAATATAAATATGTACACGTTCTGTACATATTTCTATTTGTCACTACAACTACTTTTTTCAGTTTATGGTACAAAACCTTTCGTGTGAGAGTCCGACTCGCACTTGGCCTTTTTATATTTTTTATGCTGAGAGCGTGGTTAAAACTTATACATCGGTCCACCTTGTGCAAAGACTTCCCCAAGTTCCAGCCGCGCCGTTCGTCTGCGAGCAATGTGACCTACCAACTGGCATTATGTTTGGCAATTCTTTGAAAGGAAATCAAGCAAATAAAAAAATGACTTGCTTCAAAAAACTCGAACACGAAAAGTGACTAAGAAGCTCCAAACACGTTTTTTAGCAGTCTGATCTGTCTGATGCAGTTGGTAGCGTTAAACCTATCTAATGAAACCATAAGGATACTTAATTTGTTAAAATCTATCCGCCCATTTAGGCTACAGTGTGTGCCAAAGAAATAAACATACACAAGAATACATAACATCCTCGTATGGTATCCATCGGCCTTGACCTCAACCCCTCCAAATGTGAAATTTTTCTATGTGACAATACCGACAGACAAATGACTCTACAGAAATTCAACTCAATTGCTCCAGATATCAAAATTTTAGACAAGAGTTCACTTCACCTTCTAGGTTCACCAATATTGGAAGACAGTTTCTCTGCATTCATTGACGCCAAAATTAATCGTTTTCACGATATTTCGGAAAGACTTAGTAAAATTAATTTACATTCGGCCTTCACACTCATTAGATATTGTTGTTTTGGGCCAAATTTTATGTATTTTCTCCGCTCTTCACCGTTATGGAAGCAGTCACATCTTTTGGACAAAGTCGATCAAATCATTCAAGACACACTAACTTCTATCTTAAATGTGGCTCTGGATGACCGAGCGTGGCTGCAAGCCACACTACCCATTCGCTTTGGTGGGCTCGGCATCCGCAAAATTTCTAGTGTAAGCTTACCGGCGTTCCTGTCTTCGGTCAACAGCACTGAAAAGTTAACCAAAAGGATATTAATTCCATCATTGGTTAACTGTGAAGTGCCTTGCTTGACCGATGCAGTGAACGTCTGGAAAGTGGCTTGCCCGAATACGGCGTTGCCCGATAACCCATTCTCCCAAAGACAATGGGACGAGCCGCTCTGCAGATTGGTACGGAATAACCTCTTAAATACGACCACCAATACTGCGGAGCGTGCCCGCCTGCTGGCTGTGGGTGAATGGGAGTCGGGTCTTTGGCTGCAGGCACTACCGTCACCCAACGTAGGTACTATGCTGAGTGACAGTACTTTCCGGATCGCTACGTGTCTGCGTTTGGGTGCTCCTAGCGGAGCTGCACATCGCTGTCAGTGTGGTGAAGCAGTCGACCGCCTCGGACACCATGGCCTGTCCTGTAGTAGGAGCGCTGGACGGTTAGCACGGCACGCTAGCATTAATGACATTATCCGTCGGGCTTTTGTCACCGCCGGGGTGCCAGCTGTTTTAGAACCCAACGGCTTGACACGCGACGATGGGAAAAGGCCAGATGGGATGACCATAATGCCTTGGAAGGTGGGTAGGCCTTTGGTGTGGGATGCAACATGTGTCGATACCCTTGCACCATCCCATCTTCTCAGCACGGCGGGCTGTGCTGGAGCGGCTGCTGCAGGTGCAGAAAACCTCAAACGGCGCAAATATAACAACTTAATTGGGAGTTACATATTTGAGCCGTTTGGCGTTGAAACACTAGGCCCATGGGGTCCGAGTGCGCATCGAGTCTTTCGGGACATTAGCAAACAACTTGTCGACTGTTCACGTGACCAGAGGGCTGGGCTTTTTTTCGGCCAAAGAATCAGCATTGCCATTCAACGCGGCAATGCTGCCAGTGTTCTGGGCACTTTTGCCACTGACAGCGATGTGGATTATTTTTTTGATGCCCAATGATTTATTTTGTTTTTTTTTTTTATATTATTTCGTGTTAATGAGTGTATATAGTTACTAGATTAGTTATTAATTTTATTAAAATAAACAGCTCGTATGGTACATAACATACAGGGTGAACCGATGACCTGGTGAGGGTCGCGGGTAGCCGATGGATGCGAGACGCACAGGACTGGTTGTTGTGGCGTCCCTTTTGGGGAGGCATATGTCCAGCAGTGGACGTCTTTCGGCTGATATGATGATAATGGTGATGACATAACATTAATTAAATACTCTCGAAAAACATCATCCTCCTTCTGGGGGGCTACTCTCTAAGCCCGAAGTCCGTAGTTTCGGCATTAGCTGAGGGCGTTTCTTATCTATCACCTACGGGCTTACGATTAGTCCGAACTGTCAAATCGTGTTCTCATTCATTCTTAGTGGTTAGGTGATACGAAAATGCCCGCAACTATGGACTTCGGGCTTAGAGAGCAGTCTGGAGCAGTCAGAATCAAAAATGAGTTAAATAATTCTCAGTTAATTTGATCAAATAGTTACTTTGTGTCACGTAAACTGGGAAACCGCTGTGGTTACCAATGTAAGTTTTGTTACCGAACATATAACTTTGTTCTTACAAGTTTGCCTTAAAGTTATGTAACAGAAACTACGTTATTTGCTAACAGAACCGCTTTGTAGTTTTGGCAATCGGATAATTGCTAAAGGCTGTTTGTAAAGTAAAGTACCTTTGTGAGTTCGTTGACCTTGAGAACATAATATCTTCTTGCATATTATGTTATGGAGAGCATTATTTTTTCCTCGCTTATGGCCTCGTGAGATAGGTCCGTGTAATGTTCCCAATGATTGAGCAGCTAATTAAAAAAGAATTTTGCTTCTACAACTAATGCTTCAAGCCTTTAGGTTCAGACAAATACGAAAGTAAGCAGGAATGGGACGATAGGCAGGTAACACACTATGCCTAGGAAAATATTTACTTGGAACACTTTGTTTCCGTGCGTGGTCCGGAAAATTCGGTGTTGCAGTTAACCCTCACAGTACGTTTACCATGAGTTTTATCAATTTAACCACAGTCGCTAGCGAGTATAGATCGATAAAACTCATGGTAGACGTACTGGTGTCAGGTGATCATTGTTGGGAGTCCGCGATGCTTCGCTAAACTGGATGTTGCAACTTTGCCACCGGTTCTGTTTGATAGTACGATCGTTCGTAAAGCACTTAGGCTTGCGTATTGATAGCACCCTAAACTGGCGTGCGCAAGTCGCTAACGTCAGTCAGAGGGTTAAGGGAACGCTGCGGGCTCTGTATCGCTTGAAAAATTTATTGCCGTCGAACACAAAAAAAATGCTTGTGCAGACCTTAATTTTCCCCATCATCGATTATGGTGACGTGTGTTATTGTGACCTGAATGCAGATCTCCTCAACAAACTTCTAAATTACTGCATTCGATTTGTTTTCAATCTACGCAAATATAATCACGTCTCTGCGCACCGCTTGCTTCTAAAGTGGTTGCCCATACGTCAGCGCAGAGAGCAGAGGGCTCTAACTACCTTGTTCTCATTTCTTTACTCTCCTAATTCCTCAAGTTATCTAGCCCCTCATTTCCAATACATTTGCGCCAACCACAATAGAAATCTACGCTCATCCCATAATCGTCTTCTTCACTGTCCATCTCACCGTACTGACTTTATGCACAATTTTTTTTTTATACAATTCATTTCTCTGTCGCTTCCCCAGGAAATCAGAATGGCAACCAACCGATTAACTTTCAAAGTTAAGGTTCTTCGAGAGCACATTCGTAAGAAGTTGGCAGTAGTATCGTCACAGCACTAATTTTCTTTTTAATTTAGTCCTCCATGTACTAAATATTTTTTTTTTCTCATTATTTGTTTGCATAAACTGTTTAAGTATATTCGTGTATTAGTTTATTAATTTGAGTATATATTATACATTTTATTGTATGTATAGTTTATATATATATTTATCGTTGTATTCATTTTAATCGCGTTTCTGGTTTTTCTTTTGATCCACATTGCACCAACCACTATTTTTCGCTGCATCACTCAAAGGTTGACTGGTAGAAAATGCCTAAGGTATTAAGTCCGCCTCTGTACATCTGTGTGCGTAAAGTATTAAATAAATAAATGAATGTTAGGGCGCACAGGATCGGTTGTTCTGGCGACATTTGGGGGAGGCCTATGTCCAGCAGTGGACGTCTTTCGGCTGATATGATGATTTTCAAAAGAGACTGATAATAATATTAGGGCTCAATGCAAATCAAATCAATTAAATTTATCTATAAAGTTAAAAAGGCAACAGCCTTAGTCGATCACAAAAACAGATTGCATCAAATTCAACGAAATTTTCAGAACAGCAATCCAAACTCGGTACCAGGTTACCAGAACTCGACAAGAGCCATTACTTACATATGAGGAAACTCAATAATACCATACGCGTTCCCATTACACTCCTTGATGATACGTCATAAATATAATCTGAACATTATTGTTCCACATTTGACTGCTAAATTCATATTTACGACAATTTTACGAGCGACGACTCGTTTCTAATGAAGACGTTAATTTAATTCCTGGCTTTACGATCCGTCGGTGACAAACGAGCTAGTAAATTACATGGTATTTTTATAAATGGTGCCTTTTAAATATTTAATTTTCAAGGAAATTGGGGGTTTTGTATAGTAGACTCACTTCTGCCGGCGACAATGCTTCATGACTCATAAAAGTGATATTTCTTTTCAGCTTTTAAGTGTCATTTAGAAACATAAATAAAGATAGAAATGCCACCCCAGAAAACTCTTTCACTAAAAAAACATAAAAAATGCGGTCTCAATTTATCTGCACGAATTACCATTCAATTTTTTCAGTAATTGAGCCAACAAAATGAAAGAAACAACATTATAAAAAATAAGCCAAATATTTTCCTTTCCCAACGAAAAGAAAAGTTACCAAATCTTTATTTTCCATCTTCAAATATCAATATCCATTACAAACATAATGAAATCACAATTAGGCCAGCAATAAGTCATAACAATAAAAAAAAGAATAGAAACACGACCTCATTTCTCGGAACGGCTTCATGCCATAGACAATTAAAAATAAATTAACGTCATGGCGGGAAATTTGACGTTTGGGATGCAAAATGGAGGCGCTATTACTTTATTATTATTAAGTCGTATTACTACGTTTTACGGCATTTTCACGCAATCTAAATCTCACTGTATTAATGATTTTAATATAGTTTTGATGCCAAATGGGGCAGGGAAATGGGTCGACGATTAATCTGAGGTATTAAAATGTTGTTGCACAAATATGATTAAATGGAACTGTTAGTTTGAAACAGTAGTTTTAGTACGGTTGTGATTTGTTTCAGGTTAAGTGATTCTCAATAAATAATAAAGAAGTTATAGTCAAGAGTTTCCGGGAAAAATATTGAGGGTAGCATTTGAATTCTGAAACGTGACAGTTTTCCTACTATTTACGTATATTTCTTCTTTTAGGCGTCTTAACTCTTCATATGTTTACACTTATGTAATTACAACAACCTACCGTTAATGTTGCCAAACAGCGCTTTGTGGGTGTTGCCACTTCATAAAATAATAATTTTTAGTGAGAACAACACCACCAGTTTCGCTTGACAACTTTAATTACTTGCGCAAGTGGGTTAGTGGGTAAATTAAACATTGAAAGTTGGGTTTTATTTCAGCGTTTTATGTAGTAAATGAAGCATAGTGTAGTGCATAGAAAAGCTTCCTCAAATAACGATACCTTAATACAAACAGCGCAGGCTGGACTATAAAATATATATAAATATATATAGGGTTCGATTCCCGCACGGAACAAATATTTGTATGGCCTACAGATAGATGTTCCGGGTCTGGGTGTTTGTGTATGTGAGTTTGTATGTTTGTGAACGCACCCACGATACAGGAGAAATTCCTAGTGTGGGGCAAAGTTTTTATAAAAAAAAAAAAAACTTGCTCTCTAATAGCTACTAGAGAGCAAGATTTTATAGTCCAGGATGCGCTGTTTGTATTCATAAATTATGTTTACTAAAAGAGTAATAAATATAAGGCGCCAGCCCCACTGCGCGCGGTCTAGCGGTCAGAGTTCCGAGTTCTGCGTTCCGCGTTCACTGTCATCTATGCGGTGGCTTAGAATCCTACACACACAAAAGCCATTAGACCGCGACAGTCAAAGTGAACGCATGTTCTGTCAGAGTACTATTTTTTTGCAAAAGCTGAAAGGTCACGATGTCCGACGAGATCGAAAACTTTATTTAATTAGTGAGAGAAAAACATTTTCTTATGATTTGCGAGATATTTGGTTGAGAGTGACATTTGGTTTTCAGTAAAAAGAGCGTGTGACGTGTTATCACTGCTTAAGATGACTGAACTCCAGATTTTTAGACCGTTCGCAGTGCGCGCAAGTGTGAACGCGGAACGCAAAGCTCTGAACTCTGACCGCTTGACCGGGCGCAGTGGGGTCGGCGCCATATGCGGTGGCTTAGAATCACATACAAAAGTAGTCATGCCGTGACGGTCAAAGTAAACTCGAATGCTGTCGGAGTTCTATTTTTTGCAAAAGCTGGAAGGTCACGACGTCCGAAGAGATCGAAAATTTTATTGAATTACTGAGTAAAAAACGTTTTCTTTATGATTTGCGAGACATTTGGTTGAGAGTGACATTTGGTTTTCAGTAAAAAGAGCGTGTGACTTGCTATCACTGCTAAAGATTAGTGAACTCCAAATTATAGACCGTTTGCTGTGTGCGCGTGTGTGAACGCGGAACGCTGAACTCGGAACTCTGACCGCTAGAACGCGCGCAGTGGGGCTGGCGTCTAAATGTGGATGGATCGGGATCGAGAAAAGAAAAGATGGATGGACGGTGTGATGAGTGATATGAAGGGAGTTAGAGATAGCGTGACGTCTGACAGGGCAGAATGGAAGGAACTAAGCCCAAGGAACAACGACACGACGATTTGTCTCGACATGAGTTTCATACTTCATCTTATATCTCACAAGTTTTTGCCCGCGACTTCATTCGCGCGTATCCTGTTTCCGTACAGCCTTCTTCATGAATATGGGTATCATAAAAAAACCAAATCCGACTGGTAGTTCCAGAGATTAGCGCGTTAAACAAATAAACAACCAAACAAGCATACTTTTAAGCTTTATTATATTGATATAGTATAGATGAGAGACATATGCACAAGCATAGGTACATGAAAGATTGGTATTATTGAAAAGCGCTTCAAAGCCCCCAAAAAAAATCTAAATCTTTTGACGCAGCTTTTTATGTAAAACAGAAAACTTTTTAAATTCAAGTACTAAGATTAAGCAATATCAGTGTCAAAGCTTTCATATTTCTGTACCAGCGTACTATGAAAGAAAAACGATTTGATATGTCAGCTCTTTTCAGATATTATAGTTTTTGTGGCACGCGCCTTGCTTGTTCCAACAATCTTTTGTTTGATTTCTGCTGATGCTGACGGTTTTTTTTTTCTTGGAATGTCTTTGACTTAAATATTGGAGCGTATTTGGGTTTTGACAACTGTAGGCGATTTTTTATGTAAGTTTAGCTTTATTTAAGTTTCTAACTTGTTGTTTTGGAATGTGTGATTTGATTGGTATATGATCATTTATAGGCGTTATGCGAAGTGTGATGATGTCACCAAAGTTATGAGATATACACAGAACTGGGAATTAAGACAGGTAAGAAAAAATACTTATACCCAGCAGTAAGTCGCGTCAGACTGACATGATGATGATAAATAGCGATCAGCACCATTTATTGATTTCTGATTAAATTAAAATATGTCGAATAGACGTCAGATAGGCATGACCCCCACATCCGAGTAACTGGACGATTGGCAACTATGCCACCCACGATAAGACCTCGACGAGCGTTGCTTATTTGCTGTTATTTTTTAGTCACAAGCTTAAATAGCAGGCAGTAATACATAGAATAACCACCAAAACTTTACAGACGCAGTTGAATATTTATGTACCTACCAATAGGTGAATATTTATGTACCTACCAATAGGTGAATATTTATGTACCTACCAATAGGTGAATATTTATGTACCTACCAATAGGTGAATATTTATGTACCATACCCCTTAATTGGATATAACAGCTAGTATATTTTCCACAAGTGCCACTGGGTACCAAATATGGCAGTTTATCGCAAATGAAATCAGCAGCACCATAATTAAAATCGTGAAAACGAAAAATAAAACAATTCGATCCTCAATTATTCTACCGTCACCAATAAACATAAACAACACGTTTTATTTCTTAATTCCATATTCAAACAAGTTGAAATGAAATAAACGAACACCGAAAAAAAAAAAACGAATTGAAAAATATGCCTCTACATTTTTTTTAAAGGCGACCATAAATATGGCCGTTTCGGTTTTTAAAAAAACTTGTACAAGTAATATGGAAACATGGAAATTGAGTTATAAAGTTGCCAGTTGCAAAAAAGATTTAAAACATGCATTTTAGTAATAATGAGAGATTTATTGACTGGTTCGGCGGTACTGTGGGCAGTGAGTTTGCATACCGGTATTTGGTTGAATGAGTTGATGTAGTAATACACATCAATTTTGCTAGAATAAACCCGGGGAAATATGTGAGATATTTACCGTTCTATATTGAATAGTAAATAAAAATTGTGTAACAGCTGCGCAAAATGTGTACTTATATATGCATGGAAATCGGTAGTGCAAAACGAAAATGAAGGATGCAATCAATCACGGACATACAACATCCAGACTCCAAGCTGCTCCTGAGAAACTTCAGTTAATAATATCAAAATATGACTCCTTCCGTTCTGGGCGGAGCAGAAGGGAGTGTCAGACTCTTACTGACTAACACCCATTCGTGTTCCTCCTAGTGCCCTTTGCGTTCCAGGGCCGCGGTGACTCTTGCGAACATATTCCGCAACCCTGGCAGGAGTCCTATTACCTAACAATATAATGTAGTCTACCAACTCGTTAATAAGTTGAGATATGAGTCTCCATACTTAATATTATAAATGTGAAAGTATCTGTCTGTTCGTCTATTTGTTAACTCTTTACTTATCAACGATTGAATGAATTTGGATAAAACTTGGCACTCAGCTTGATTGACCATGTGTGTAAAAGTCGGAAATTATCCCAAGGGAACATACTCTTGGGATAAAAATCCTATCTTACATCCTAATTCCTATTTAAATCTATGGTCTACCCATGCGCCAAAGTTCATGCATATCTGACGTGAAGAGGCAACAAACATGGAGACTGTCATAAGCTACTTACGCATTAATAATATTATTAATAGCTTTTGCCCGCAACTTCGTACGCGCATATCTCGTATTTTCCCGTTCCCGTAGGAATTTCGGGAAATCCACTCTTAGTGCTCTTCTACACTCCCCAAGAAAGCCGAGTTTTGGCTTTCTACGACGAGTATTGGCTGCGCGTTTTCTGTCAGTTACTCAGTCACTCAGTAACGGGAGAGTTTTATATAAAAACCTGAAACGGGGTCATTATACTGGAAATCGCCAAAAAATAATCAGCTGTTCAGTACATTTTGTCGAGCTATGCGCACATTTCCGGAGCGAGGAGGCATGGCAATCAGTCACCTCTTTCTGCGAAGCAGTTATGCTAGCGAAGGAGGACGCCGAACGTGTGAGAGGGGGAACCTCACGCCCCAACCGCCGCAACAGAAGAAGACGACTTGGGCGTATGGAGTCGCAGGGCGATTCCCGGCCACCGTATAGGCGCGGACCTGTGGACGGTGAGCATTGTGTGGCTCGCCGTCCGATCACAACCAGGCCCGACGGGCCGACGGCGCGCTACAGCACGCGCGCCTCAAAGAGCTGTCAGCATAGAAGACGGGCCAGTGCCTGCCTGGGTTGCAGAATTTGTTCGAAAGAGTTACCGCGCCCCTGGAACGCAAAGGGCATTAGGAGGAACACAGATAGGTTTTAGTCAATCAGAGTCTGACACTCCCTTCTGCTTCACCCAGAGCGGGAGGAGTAATTTGATGATTTCCCATCCTTAAAAAAAAATGCGCACATTTCAGTGTTGGTCCCATAGTAAAAGTTGTTCATAATGATCCCTCCATAAAAGGTTTTGTGTGTATTCTGTTACACGTTGTTTATTGATACGTATTTAGTGTTTGCAAGCAATTTGTAAGGATAAATAAATAAAGCAACTTTATATTCTTTTATAAATAAACAAATACCCATACGTAGTACGTAAAACGTAAAAAAATAATTAATAAATAAAAATAAAAAAAATAAAAATAAAAATAAAATAAAAAAATAAAAAAAAAATAATTAAAAAATAAAAAATATTTTTTTTTTTGTTTTTTTTTTTATTTTTTTTTTTATTTTTTTTTTTTATTTATTATTTTTTTTATTTTATTATTTTTTTTTATTATTTATTTATTATTAAAATAATGAATAAATAATTATTTTTTATTTTTTTTGTTGTACACCTACCACAGTGTGTGTGTGTGTAGTGTGTGTGTGTGTGTGTGTAGTTTGCTTTACATTTTATTTATCCTTACAAATTGCTTGCAAACACTAGGTACAACATGTTTTTGGCAGTTCTCGTTCCAATTAATATTTCGAAATTCCCTAAATTTTTCCAGAACGATAAATACCTACGATGGTTTCGTTTAATTATGAAAAATGTTCAGTGTTAGTTTAACAGTTTTAGGGTTCCGAACCTCTCACCTCCTTATGAAAAACGGAACCCTTATAAGATCACTCGGTTGTCTTTCTTTCGGTCTGTTTGTCAGTCTATCTGTCTGTAACAGCCGGTTCTCTCCGAATCTACTCGACCGATTCAGTTGTTTAGTACACAAATAACCTTCTGTGACCCAAACACAGGCGCGTAACAAAAATAAATAAATTTTGAGAGTGAGGTCACTTTTTGGGGGGAATTAGAAAAAAAAAAAATAAAAAAAAAACCAACTCTACTCTCGTGTACATATCAAGGGCTCATTGGAAGGATCTCAAAAGTATTTTTTTTCTGTCATTAATTTTAATTTCTTCAATTCCAAAGTTAATAAAGAAATTGACCATTCCCCCTTACCTCGAAACTACTGAGCCTAAAACTTAAAAAAAAGTACAGATAAAATAGGTAAAATGTACGGAACCCTTTGCACGTGAGTCCGACTAGTATTTAGCCAGATTTTTATTTAATCGTCCAAATACAATTGTTACAACACATAGCTACAATGAATGAAAAAAGAAATGTTGCATAGCTTGCAAACGTCAACAATGATTTTCTCCATCATGTGCGATTATTAGTTAGAAAAACTGGTTACCTTTTTGTAATTTTTTATTTTATTTTAGCCTACACTGTCCCACGGCTGGACAAAGGCCTCCCCCACTAATTATTTCCCGAGCCACCTCGAACAACCCTGTATAAAATTTAAAGTAACCAATTTTTATTATTTATTAAACTTCTTACTTGTTTTTTCTTACCTATCGCATCAAAAATCTAGTTTGTTTAGTAATGGCCAGCTATAAAATTTAATTTGCATAAAATCCCGGCCATTGTAGCCTAAGCTTTATTTCTAAATAAAAATAAATCATTTCAACTTTTACATTACAAAAAGGCAACAATTAATTAAATCAATTCTCTTAACTAATTACAGTGGGATTAGAAATTTAACAACAATTAATAAAAGTTTTTTAAAAGCTTTGCATATTTTAAACAAAGTGAAAATGTTAGATATTAAAGGATTTCGGCCTAATATAAAATAGTAGCTTTATAAAATACATCTAGTTAATACACCGTAGTTATATAAAATTTCAAAATAGTCAGGAGGGAAAGACGGTAATTTAAGTTTTTGAATTGAAATAAAAATCACTTTCTCTTTCCTTCGGGACTTTTTGACGAAAAAATTCTAAACTAACTTTTTAGACTTAGCATACTCCTTTAAATCGATTCATATATTTCAAAAAATAAGGTCTTGTAATTTTGTATAAAACACCGTCTAGAACGTTCACTCTTAACTAAATATTCAATTGAGAAACCTGCCTTTAGCGATGCCTAAATGTGGGTAATGCGTAACAAGCAAGCTCAACTTACTGTAGCTTGACTAGAGCCAAGAGCAAACTCATGTCAAATAATAAAAAACACAATAAAATCGTTTTACCAACCGCAAGGGGAGACAATACCAAGCTATTCTATTCATATTCATAGCCCATCCTTATTTTTAGAAAATAGCCTCGTCTAAAATTGTCTTCCATTTAACCAATTCCGGAAATAAATTATACATAATTAACCAATCTTATAATTAGAACTGAACTCCAGTCAACAAACTCTGACAAAAGTAATATTTGTGTAATTTAACTTCCAGATTCCAACAGAACAAAAGTAACTTTGCCGTGTGCTAAGGACAGGGTAATTCGAAATAATTCTGCATAGGGATGTAATAATCTAAACGAAGGCGGAACTGTTAGGAAGTTTCATCAATATCATCATTTGGGCCTGGAAATATCCATTGCTGGGGGGTATAACCAAAGCCGAAACTGCAGCCAAAAAACTGGCATATTAAATAGAGTAAAGCGATGCTTCAGGCCTGGCCAGATTTTAACCTTATACAAAGCACACGTCCAATCATGCATGGAGTATTGCAGCCACCTTTGTGACGGCTCAGCTAAATACCAACTTGCCGCGCTTCATTCGGTGGAACGCAGAGTTAAGAGGCTCGTTGGCGACATAAAACTGGTGGATGCTTAGCTGTGTGGTAGATTCAAGGCTTGGCTTATCGCCGCAAGGTAAGCTAGATGATCTGCCCAACTAATAATAATAATATATTGTGAGGAGGTTCCTTTCTCTGGAGCCCTAATCACCGGTAGCTTGGACCCTGCTCCAGACACCGGCGGACTACTATTTTTTATATTTTTAAATGTATTTTTAAGACTTTTTTTTTTAAATCTAATCTTTACGTACAGAAAAATAAATAAACGAAATAATAAAAATAAATGTTTATTCACAAAAATTACAGATAGTCTACTCCACTTGAAACATATCGCTCTGTCAAAAATAATTTTCGTTTAAGAAGAAGACGGGTCGATCTTCAAGGTACTGAGTTTCCTTCGTGCCTCGGAAAGCACGTTAAGATGTTGGTCCCGTCTGTCATTTGAAGATCTTTGGCAGTAGTTACGGATTATCAGAAGCCAGTAAATCTGATTCCAGTTTTGCCTAGAAGTACCGTTTTACCCTGTTAATGGGTTGTGGAGGTCTGGTAGGCAGCTGCTCCACGTAAAATACTAGTATTCAGCTAAATCCGGTTTGACTGGAAGCCGACCCCAATATAGTTGGGAAAAGGCTAGGCAGATGATCATCAAGGAGGGTCACGGTCCATACCAAATTACCCTAATTCCTACAGTAAAGAGCCTCCAAAAAAATTAGATATAAAAGTTGGCATAACTTCTGAACGCCATCATTATAATCTACAAACATATAAAAAATGCTATGACAATTCGTTCAGGCGTAGTAAAATGCCTTTGAACTCGGATCAGTTCTGCAGATATCGTTCAGTTCCTTTGACAAAAGACCTAAAGGACCTTCATTTATATGGAGGCGATTTTCTTCTTAAGATCTGTGCTAAAGTCTTGCAGAGGCGTATTCGGAGGTAAAATCTCTTGAAGGTAGGCATATTAATACTAAGAAGTGGTAACTTCATCAAATGTTTTCTCCCTCTCTGGGCGGAGCGGGAGGGAGTGTCAGACTCTTACTGACTAAAACCCTTTAAATGCCCGTTGCGTTCCAAGGCGGTATTCTTTCGAACAATTCCGCAACCCTGGTGACAACCCTACTAGAGGATATATCATAACTTTTCCATTTCGTAATTATTTATCAAAATGCTCGGTATATCGGGCAAAGTTGTCTGCTTATATGAGCCAGTGTTTAAAACATGTTTATTTTGCCCAACTGGGTTGATTAAAAGTTGTGTGTGAATGGAGTATTGTTTTGTATTTAAGTAGATGATATTTATAAACAGTTTTAAATGTTGAATGTAGAACCGAATGTTTGCGGTTCTGTCTGTAAAGAGATTGAGAGATACCTACATTGTAATTTATGGTTTACTAGCTTGTTTGTCCGCGTTTTTGCTCAGCTGTGTTTTTTTCTGGGATAATCTAAATATAGTGTAGCTTTTTATAAGTGAGGGTTACCTTTTACAAAGATATAAAGAAAGACAAAAACAAGTCTTTGACTTAGAAAAACTACCTACAAGAAATAAAAAATAAAGTAACAGTGTGTGGTGGTATTTAACCCAAACTTACCATTAGGTTAGATTGTACCATAAACTACAGTATTTTTAATAACAGCAGTAGGACAGAAACAAAGTCTTTTAAAAGACCACAGCTTGCGAAACACATATTATAATTTCCGAGTAAATTAAAGAAACTTCCATTTTCTCACATAAACCCATCCAACGCTAATAAGAAAACGATCTCCTGTCGAATTAACTTTACCCACACTCGCCGCCATATTTTAAAAATACGACCAAAAAAACTGGGCAACGAGTTCAATTTGCATGAAAGCTAACAAAAAGGTTCATATTTTTTGCTGGCCGCCAGTGTACAGATTGTGACTATTTGCATTCTAAATTGCAAATAATGGAATTGAATATTTTATACTTGCTTTAGTATCTGCTGAATTTTAAACTAAAATGGACAACATGCTAACAAATTGTTATTAGTCAATATTAATTCGTGTTGATTGAGTTTTCATGTTAATTAGGTTTATTTTATGTAACTAGGTATTTTACTGCTACTAACAACACTTTTGCCAGTGAAATTCAGATTTTAGAATATTGGGTTTTACAATAGTGAGGTCAGACGCGAAGCTGCAACGTTCAGCTTTCATTTGTAGATTTTTGACAGTTATTACGGATAGAGAACAACCAGTCTTACCAAGAGGTATCGTGTTACTCCATAACGCAGTATTATTTTGGTAACACGATTCAGCAACAGTATTTCAAGGCAGCAATATTATTGTTGTGAATTATTCTATAAACATCAGAATTGTCGTGTGCAACTGTAATAAAGTAACTGTCACTTTCCTATTTTTAGGGTTCCGAAAAAAAAAACGGAAGCCTTATAGGATCACTCTGGTGTCTGTCTGTCTGTCCGTCTGTCACAGCCAGTTTTCTCCGGATCCACTGAACCGATTCTGTTAAAATTTGGTACACATATGGACTTTTATGACCCAAACACGGACGCGTTACGTAAATCATTAAATTTTTAGTATTGGGTCAGTTTTGGGGGTCGAACTAGAAAATTAAAAAAAGTTTTTTGAACAATATCGTGTGACATACTAAATAAAAGGGCTTCCTGTGAGGGTTTTAATTATATTTTTTTCATAGTTTTAAAATAAATAGGTTTGAAGTTATTCAAGAAATTTGACGAAAAATGACCATTCCCCCCACATTATCTCCGAAACTACTGAGCCTAAAATTTTGAAAAAAATGGAGATAATCGATCTTTAACTAAAGATTACAAGAAAACCTATTAGAAGTCTGTAGTGTTAAAATAACATGTTAAAAATTTTAATTCGTTCGGAACCCTTTGCACGCGAGTCCGACTCGCACTTGGCCAATTTTTTTCTTGTAATGTGATGTGACTGTACTTAATTTTTTGATGAATAAATAAAGATAATAGAAAAATCGTTTTTTTTTTCCTAAAACAATTTAGAAAATCATTCTAGATAATGAATAACAAATTGGTACCTTTGTATTGTCGTATTCTTATCGGCCAAAAGAATATCAAATCAGAATAATGTGTGATGGCAACATTTCGTGCCTTTTTTATAGATGGGAAATCATCATGACTCCTCCCGCTCTGGGCGGAGCAGAAGGGAGTGTCAGACTCTTACTGACTAAAACCCATCCGTGTTCCTCTAAATGCCCTTTGCGTTCCAGGGCCGCGGGGACTCTTTCAAACAAAAGCAGCAACCCTGTGAAGCACTGGCCCTAGCGGAACCCTTCTTCTAAGCTAACATTTCTTTGTGGCGCACGTGCACACAACGCACCGTCGACCCGGGCCTGGGGGGCTACTCTCTAACGAAATCCATAGTTTCGGGCTTAGTTGCGGGCGGGCATTTTCTACTTCGTATCACCTAACCACTGAGAACTAATGATAACACGATGTGAAAGTTACTGTGGAATCGTGTTGTCATTCATTCTCAGTTCGGGTTCGGGACTAATCGTAAGTCTGTAGGTGATACGGAGTAGAATACGCCCGCCCGCAACTAAGCCCGAAACTACGGATTTCGTTAGAGAGTAGCCCCCCTGGTTCTGATCAGACGGCGAGCCACCCAGCGCTCGCCGTCCGCAGGCCCGCGCCTACGGTGGTCGGGAATCGCCCTGCGACTCCCGATGCCTGAAACATTACGTACCTGAAGCAGATGTACAGCTGCAGCCCACGAGTGATATACGCTCGAATACTATGAACTAGATTGTGGGATCAGATAAACAGTCGCTCCATTTCGGACTGAAAGTTGACCTCATGAGTTGACATGATGGACATACCCACACGCACAAAAAGTTCTGGGAATACATTTTTTGTGCGTACAGCTAAGGAGTGGAATTCCCTACCGGAGTCTGTGTTTCCTGATAGCTACAACCTGGGAGTCTTTAAGTCAAGAGTGAATAGGTTACTTCTAGGCAAGCGTGCTCCATCTTCGATCACATCATCGCTTACCATCAGGTGAGATAGTGGTCAAACGCGTGTCTATAAATAGTAAAGCAAAAATAACTTAGGAAAAGGCTAGGCAGAATAAAAGACCAATTTTATCGTAATTTTGGAATAAAAAGTTTCTCGACCTATTTTATAAGCTCATAACATCATAGTTAATGACTCCAGTCTAGTTCGTTACAAGGCAGACAGATAAAATGCACACGAATAAAGCCGTAAATACTCTTAAATGGTATGCAAGTGTTCCTGTTTTCCATTTGCTAAATTTATGTAGGCAGCCTCGGTACTAAAAGATGAAATATTATCTCAAAGCATTAACTGCCTCAGGTGTGAAAAATGTAATGGGTGCTATTACATGAACGCCAGTGTAATTTTTGGAGTAAAAGAAAAATAGTGTTGGTATTTTTTTTATGTGTTGCTTTTTTTGTGCAAAAAGTTTAGGTGTTTAATTAAATTGTAAATTAATTGCGAGGACATTACAGTCATTACGGGTAGCTGGAAGCTAAAAAATCTGACACCAGAGGGTCTAAAAGAGCCACTTTAGCAGAATCAGAAACCCCAGTCCTTCCAAGGGGTATCGTGTCCCAGTTAGTGGATTGTGGTGGTCAGTTAGGCGGTCGCTCCTTCACTACATATTATTACACAAAATCTTACGCCGCGTCTGTCTGTCTGTCTGTTCGCGATAAACTCAAAAACTGCTGCACCGATTGTTTTCACCAATGGATAAAGTGGTTCTCGAGGAAAGTTTTAGTAAATACTTTGTCCAGAAAAAATTAGGGATCCTTAAGAAAATTGCAGGCAAAGTGTGAGTGTAAAATAATGGGAGATATTCATCTAAAACAAAAGAAAAAAAAAAGAAAGAATAATTGTTTATTCCGCCCAAACAGACGCACATTAACATGACATTGTTAATGAGTGTGTGTGTTGTTTTGTTTTTGTTTTTGTCGTTGTTTGTCATCTGTATCCGGACTGGATGCCAACGCCAAAATAGTTGGGTAATGGGTAAGCAGATTGATTATACGCATACCTCATTAATTGATTTTTGCTAAAAACTAAGACTCTTGTATCTTTGCCCATAGTGTCATCCTTCTGATCCAATCCCTTTTTTTAAGGATGCTTCTGCTCTGGGCGGAGCGGAATGGAGTGTCAGACTCTTACTGATTAAAACCCATCCGTGTTCCTCCTAGTGCCCTTTGCGTTCCAGGGCCGCGGTGACTCTTTCAAACAAATTCCGCAACTCTGATCCTATCATGCTAATAATAATAAATGGGAATCTTGCTTTAAGATTTTTAATGACGGTTTGGATAAAATTTGGAACAAACATGTCATGACCTGAAATTGGACATATAAGTCATTTATTAATTTGTTAATACAGGTGCAATTAATACTTGTTATAAAATTACAAGTACGCTATGTTATGCCAGAAGGCGTACAAATATACATACATAGATGTCATTGATATTAAAATTGAAAACATAATTACATTAATTACATGACTATTTCTATCTCTTTTGTATGTTCCCGTAATATTATTTTCGGGATTCACGCGGACGAAGACACTAACAAAAGTTTTAAATCACGGGTCCCAAAACATAAAATTGTTCCCTAGATATTCTAAACTGCAGACGAAGTCGTGAAAAACTAGTATGCAACTCATAATTTACAAAACCACTCTGAACACAAAAATACCTATTGTATTCCATGTATCCAGAGAGTTGTTTTGAAGTCAAAGACCGGTCGTTACTTTTACATGGATGTTGCATGAAAAATAATTATGGCAACACTGCTTCCAGTACAGACTTTGCTTGCATCCATTTTGATTTATTTAAAATGGATTTCTCTGTAGTTTAGCTGAAAAATAAAATTATACTTCCGTCGAAAAGTACCTAGAAAAAAAACCTTTCACAAAAAAATATAACCGATTTCCAAACAAAACACTACAAAGTATAAAATAACCTTAATTTTGGAAGTCGGTGTTAAAAAACAAAGAAACAAAACCAAAAACACCGACTTCCGTAATTAAGGTTATTTTTTTGTAAAAAGTTTTATATTTTTCACTTTTAACCGGTGATACTTGGATGACGTCTTTGTCCATGCAGAAATTGAAATAAGCAAATATGCTCATAGAATAAAAACTACTGAATCAAACTGAATCAAATTTTTACGGGACCAAATGGCAGTATACCGCATCGAACTAAAAAGGATCACAGTAATCGGATCAGAAACCTCGGAGTAATCGGTGTACATACATAAAAAAACCCACCGAATTGAGAACCTCCTCCTTTTTTGGAAGTCGGTTAAAAAGGTATTTTATAAAAGCTTAGAACTCTTGAAAAGTCAGTATTTTCTAATAAGTAATTCATGTAATCACGGTTAGGTTCGGTTAACTCATAGATTTCCATGGGAGTGCCAATGTATGAAGTTGTGTGTCCACTTTTTTTTTACTCTACAGCTTCAAACAGCTGCTTCGTCCGTGGGAAAGTCGGGAATTAAAAAAGGGAACATATTATTCCCGGGTCATTTTCCCGTATCCTATGTTCTATTCCAGAGAAAGGTCTCGTGTGCAAAATTTCATCCAAATACGTTCATCTGTAAAAACGTGAAAAGGTAACAGACAGACCGACCGACACAGTTACTTTCGCATTTATAAAATTAATATGGATATATCATCCAATGTTATGCTTGCGTCACAGCAAAAGTATTTTCAACAAACAGACCGACTCCACTGCATTTTTACAATAAGATAATTTGTAAATATGTATTTTGCATTCTGCCAACGTTCCCCAATTTTAATATAAAGATCGCATCTTAAGATAAGTGAACATCTTATTATCTCGTGTAGGCTCATCAGATGTTTGATTTTTGATTATGACGTTGTAGTAAAAGGTTTGTAATAGGACATTTTGTGTTATATCCGTGAAATAAGATTAAGTTATGCTTGCTGGTAGGTACAAAACAGCATTATTGAGAAAAAGCTTTTTATCAATGGGACCCGTCATCTATAATAAAAGGCTAATTATTTTTGAGGCGAAAACCAACTTATTAGGCGATTAACTACTTGGTTACAAAAAAATAACTTGGTAGCGATTAAATATTTTTAGCACAATTATAATTATATGAGCTACGAAAGGCAAGGATCTATAAAAACTGAATAATGGCTGCTATTATAAGATAGCAAATATATTAAACAGGGCCAATGAAATAATAGGTGAGGTATTAAAAATAATGACTCTGGCGGCTAATATTTAAAATTTTACGTACTCCTGTAAGCCATACCGGGCCTCCCTTGACTGGCCAAGTCGAGCTCTGGACTTGGGGCACCCCGTCTCGGACAGGTTAGGTTAGAAGGGGATGGCGGGGTCGAGTGAGCGAGCGAAGCGAGCGAGTAGACCCCGGCATCCCCTTCGTGGTCATTTTTTTATAAACCATTCAGAACTAGGACCCCGCAAAGCGGTTCTTCGTCTACCAGGCCTAGTAGTTAATTTTATAAACACCAAAAAATCACTGCCAATTTAAATTTAAACAAAGCTACAACTCAAAATAAAGCTACTACTTTAAACTTAAAATGCTACTTCACTGAAGCTGCCAACCTATTAATTTGCTACCCATTTTAATTATTTTTAAAACCCTAAATCACATTAGTTTGTCGCCGCGTTAAATACATGCCATAATAAAATACTTCATGCCCACAAAGAAGAACCATTAGGTACATTTAAAAAGAGGCTAACATCCTTACTATTGGATAAATGTTATTATTCTATACAAGATTTTTTGAATGACAAGAGATTATAATGTTACATTATTTAATTATATTTTATTTCAAATTTAATTTAGTGTGTGTTGTATGTGTAATGGATAATTTGTAGAAATATGATTTAAGATTGTTGTTTTTTTTGTTTAGATATAAGTATTTTTAGGGTTCCGAAAAAAAAAGGAACCCTTATAGGATCACTCGGGTGTCTGTCTGTCCGTCTGTCACAGCCAGTTTTCTCCGGATCCACTGGACTGATTCTGTTGAAATTTGGTACACATATGGACTTCTATAACCCAAACACGGACGCGTTACGTAAATTATTAAACTTTTAGTATGAGGGTCACGTTTCGTGTGACATATCAAATGAAAGGACTTACTGTGAGGGTTTTAATTATATTTTTTTCATAATTTTAAAATAAATGGTTTTGAAGTTATTCAAGAAATTAGACGAAAAATATTATTATTATTAAATTCAATTCCAATATTTTGCATGCCGTAAGGCAAAATGTATCGGGACAATTTACAAACATTCCAACCTATATGTATACCTACATTATAAGCAAATAAATGATTGATTTGATTTGATTTTGATTTGAAAAATGACCATCCCCCTCATATCCGAAACTACCGAGCCTAAAATTTAGAAAAAAAATGGAGATTATAGATCTTTACCTAAAGATTACAGGAAAACCTATTAAAGTCTGTAGTGTTAAAATAACACGTTAAAATCGTTCGGAACCCTTTGCACGCGAGTCCGACTCGCACTTGGCCAGTTTTTTTACTTTTGCATGCCGTAAGGTAGAGTGTGTTGAACTACTATTTTTTACAATATCGACATCTTATTGTGTATACCCACATTCGTCGCAAAATAAATTATTTCTGATTTCTTGCTGAGATCGATTCGGATGGGTGACATTGAATTACATAGGAACTGAGACTCCACTTTACCTCAAAAAGCTCTTACTTAAGGCTGCTCTCTCGAGAAATGCTTAAAAACAGCGTGCAAATGAAGCAACTTTTTGTCGGCATTTACTGAGAAATTACATGTGAAAAAATAGGTAGTAATCTACATGATATGATAAGTAATTTGTTTTCGCCAGAATTTATATATCGGTATCTCACAATAAGAAAAAAAAAATCACCAAATTACCTCCAAAGTTGAGATGAAACCATATTACTCCTTCATTTTTTGACAAAAGTCTTAAAAACAAACATCTATTGTATTGCAATACAAACGAAAATAATTTGGTTTTGTTACTTTTTTTAAAATATGAGTTATTTTTTTTATAATTAATTAAAAATGCGGGTAGCGGAGTGGCGCGTAGAGGAGTAGTTAGCTCCGTTTATATGCACAAGGTCATTGGCATGTATACAAGCCTTAACCTGCCAGTCAGATCCAATATAAATATGAAGCTCTATGAACCCAAAAACTTAAATTGTTTCCGTTTTCAAACCATCACACTGCCTACCATTATTTCTAACACGGCAATTTAAACCACACCGTTCCTTTTCCAACTGAAAATCATCGAAAACATCTTCAATATAAAATATTTTCAATCAAAAACAACTAGAACTTGGCTCAGTCCACTCTGAAATAGAAAATAACATTTTATAGCACTAACTGAACACATTTTCCGTCTCTAATATGTCGAAAATAACTACATTTCAGACTGTATGTTTTGGACAGTAATTACACAGCTATTCATTAAAATATCTGATTTCGGGTGATCACAGGCAACTCAACGCCCGTGGCACTAATACACATGAATATTTTTTACAAAAAATAAGTTTACAACACTGTGTACCTATATTATCAACGTAAATCAAAAGGTTTTTATCTTTAGGAACTTTCGTTTTAAGGTTGTGTTAATAAAGACATTTCGTCGATCTTGATTGTGTTGTCAATTCGTGATTAACCGATAATGATAACGTCGTGTATTTGGTTCTGAAGTTTTTATCTCATTCTTGCTTTCCTTTTTAGTTGTTGTTACTAAGGGCCTTTGCACACGGCGTTTATGACGCGCCGACGACGACATGCAGAAGACGCGGATATGTGAACTGTCTACCTAGCGGTTCATGAGATACAGTACGCTGGCAGACAGACGGACAGCGGGTGCTTACTGATGGGGTTTAGTAGATAACCAACGTATCCAGTAGGACACACTTAGAAAGTAATTACCAAAAAAAATATTTAGGTATAGAAATAAAAGGTACTATTTGACATAGCGGAGAGTTAAGTCGACTAATTTTTAAGGGCACTTACAAAATCGAGCGCTTGGCGCCGACTAAATTAGCTACAGACCGCGTTTCTCGAGATTTATAGTGATTGTAGCACTGCATACAACAATTGATTAAAAATATTGTTTTACATTTAAATAGATAATTTTTCATTCAAGCAAGGTAACATGGTAACCTTAGTTATTAGTTACTTTTGTTTGAGTTTTGATTATATTTTCATAGATAAAAAATACAGTTTTGGACGAAAAATTATCAGTAACTCTCTATTTTACGGAATTATTTTTGGTTTATGTATGAAACATAATAAATTGCATTAAGCATTCCAAAGTAAAAGATGCAGTTGTATCATTAACATTTTTATTAATGATTAAATTATTATATCTTCGATGTAACAAAGCATCGAAAGATGCCTGAAGTAAAATTTTATGAAACATCCTTTGCAGAGACGAGGTTTTTGCTAATTTATGTAAACAAATTGACATACTTATTTAAAGAACTCCTAAGAAAAATAATGAAACTTTCTTGGGCATTTCTTTTTTTTAATTTGTGGCTATATCTTAGCCATAATCACACATCAAAACTCGAGTCAAACGCTCAAATCCAAGAAAAATTGTAATAGCCCTTTTAAATAACGTTCGCATTCGCATCTCAATCGCAAACTGTCAAAATATCCATACATTTGACAGATTGCGACTCACATGCGAATGTATACGGTGCCTATAAATTAGTATATTTTACCCTCAGGTACCCGTTTTCAAGCAAATAATCTCGAGATGCTTCAGTCTCCACAAATAAAAGTTATCATAAACGTCAAAGAGGATAAGAATAAAAGTTATTTTATTGTAATTGCAGCATAAAGATTAGAAGATAACACTGAAAACAATTTTCGGTGTCACTTGAACCCCATTTATGCGGTTTTGGTTAAACGCAATAAGTATATCAGAAGGATAGTTCTTACATAACTCTTTAATGTCTTGTATTTTTCCATTTATGTCTAAGTATCTATATGTCGGAAATAAGTCAGTCAATTGAACAATCGGGCCGCCAGCGCCATCTAGTGGCGTTCGACGGAGTCTAGGACGTTGTGCTCGACAGAGGCTGAGCTCAGTCTATTGGTGGCGGTCGAGCAGTGCACACGTCTAGAAACCGCCGCGTGTTCCGAATACTTGTTCAGTGTACCTATTGTGTGAAAATATTGTAATTGAGACTTTCGAGTGTGAACAATAATTTGATTTAAAAGCAAACGGTTTTTCTATTGCGTAATAACCAACACTTCTCAAAGTTCCAATATCCTGGCTGATGTAACCTGGAGAGTTGTGCTTTCGCTGACATAATTATATGTCAATCTAGCTGACCCGTGCTCACTTCGTAGAGCGGTATTTTTCGGGTTTTTATATAGCCTATGACACTTACAAATAACGTGGCTTTCTATTGGTAAGAGTTTTCAAAATCGGTAGTTAAAAACCTCACACACAAACTTTATCTCTTTTTAATATTAGTGTAGAGTATTCCGCGTTCAATCTTCAAGGTTAAGCAACGCTTGCTAAGATCTGTCTGTGGATGGGCAACCATGCATTACATATCAATCATTTGAAGATCTTTAACATCGTTAGGTAGTCAGAAGCCAAGAAATCTGACACCAGTCTTGCCAAGGGATATTGTTGTACCCAGTTGCTGTGTTCTAGAGATGTAATGTTTGTGGTCCTACAAGGTGGTTTCAAGGAAACAACCACATTTGTTTAGTACTATTTAATGACTAAAAATGGATACTATAAAATATGCGCATTAGAGGTAATTATGCTGAGTTCAGCATAATTATAAACCAGTGTACTTACTAACTAAAGTAAGGGAGCATACATATTTATTATTACACTTCAGAGAGATAGATAGGTAACTGCATTTTTTTTTTATTTGTGATGGGTTTGCTCTTGACTCTAGTCTAGGTCAGAGATGACCGAGACAAAGTCTACGATGGAGCTCTATCTGCTCCATTGTAAAATACTAGTGCTCTCCTACATCCAGTTAGACTGGAAGGCGTTGGGGTCGACCCATGACATTGTGAACAAAGTGACAGCTGTAATTTTATTAGTTTGACGCGGACAAAGTCGCGGGCAATAGCTAGTCCTACTCCTACTAGGGAGGATGGATGTTTCTTTGTTACTCTTTCACGTTAGAAAGCCTGAAAGGATCTTCATGAAATTTGGCACAGAGGTAGATTAAAGTCTGGACTATCTCCTCATCGTTGTCACTGTGGCGAAGCTGTCAACAGCCTCGGGCAACACGGTCTCTCATGCAGTCGAAGTGCGGGTCGCTTTGCACGGCACGCAAACATCAACGACATTATCCGACGCGCTCTTGTCGCCGTCGGCGTTCCAGCTGTACTAGAACCCAATGGCCTGCCACGCGACGACGGCAAGCGACCGGACGGTATGTCTTTGTTTCCATGGAAGATGGGTAGGCCTTTACTGTGGGACGCTACTTGTGTCGATACTCTTGCGCCATCCCATCTTCCTAGCTCGTCGTGCTGTGCTGGTACTGCCGCTGCGGCTGCTGAGAACCTCAAGCGGCGGAAATATAATAACCTTGTTGGCAATTATATTTTTGAGCCGTTTGGGGTTGAAACTCTTGGACCGTGGGGTCCGAGTGCTCATGCCTTATTTAAAGATCTATCTAAACGCTTAGTTGACATTTCGCGTGACCCAAGGGCTGGCTTTTACCTCGGACAGAGGATAAGCATTGCCATACAACGTGGCAATGCCGCCAGTCTTTTGGGCTCACTTCCGGTGGACAGCGATGCGGACGAATTTTTTGACGCCTTATCTTAGTTAGGATATTTTATTTTAAGTCTGGACTAACATATAGGTTACTTTTTATCCCGAAAGTATGTTCCCTAGGGATCACGCGTGCTAAGCCGCTGGCAGAAGGTAGTCAATAATAAAAAATACTTTTGTAAGTTCTGCCACCGATTTTGGCATAACCTGTGAACTGTGGTACTTCTACAAATATCCTTATTAAACGACACAGTAAATAAGTATTGTTATCATTATTTCCGCTAGTAAAACCGCCCATTCATTGGCTTATCTTGTTCTAACAAAATCTTATTCCGACCATTAACATTAAATGTCCGTGAATCCCTGAAGTAAAGCCGTTACAACTGCGATTTGGTAAATATATGGAGACTTAAGTTAGTTCTAGAACACCTGTAATGCCTTTTTTGTTTGTGGCTAAATATTAACTGCCGCACAGGTCGATCTTCAGGTTAAGCAACGCTTGCCGAGGTTGGTCTGTGGATGGGTAACCATTCAAGACACAACGAGACTCCTCCGTGCTGGAAAACATAGTATAGTCTATAAGTTCTTCGTCAGATCTTCACCATATTAAAATGGGACTCGTTGGGGAAAATATTCTTTCAAACAAAAAAATAATCATCGAAATCGGTTGACAATTGGTGAAAATATCGCTGAATAAACATTTTTCCTGGGATCCCAACATCAGACATACCTTTCATTATCTGCTCAGCAACATGAGATGATGATTACCAGACACAAATATTTAAATTGCGTTAGAAAGTATATGAAAAATATATACAGTGCCTATAAAATCGAGGGCACTCGATTTTCCTGGAATCCCATCATCAGATTCTGACTTGGCGACAATGGGACCACCCCAGGAGTAAAGACTTGCGAATGAAAGGTGAGACGGTACTTCACGCCGGAACAGCTGCTCAAGCTTTATCAAGCGCAAGTTCGATCGTGTATGGAGTACTGCTCTCATCTTTGGGACGGATCTGCCAAATACCAGCTTGATGCCCTTGAGTCAATTGAAAAACGAGCCAAGAGGATCATCGGTAATGACAGGCTCGTCGAGTCGAAGCTCCAACGCCTTGAGCATCGACGCCGAGTTGCTGGCCTGTCGGTTTTCTATCGCTTGCATTTTGGGGAGTGTGCGACGGAATTGCATGATTTAATTCCGCCAAGCCCGTTCCATCATCGGACCACAAGACGAACGGCGATGCGCCACCGGTACATGGTGGACATCCCACACACACGCACTAAATGTTTTGGGAACACATTCATAGTGCGTACAGCTAAGGAGTGGAATTCCCTGCCAGAGTCTGTGTATCCAGATAGCTACAACCTGGGAGTCTTTAAGACAAGAGTGAATAGGTTGCTTCTAGGCAAACGTGCTCCATCTTCGACCGCATCATCACTTACCATCAGGTGAGATTGTGGTCAAACGTAAGCCTAAATAGAGTAAAAAAAAAAAAAAAAATTTGAATTTTGAAGATCGGTCCACAATTGGCAGAGAAATCGGTGAAAATACATGAAAAAAAAATACATACAACTGAACATAAAACCTCCTCCTTTTTGAATAAATCGGTGTGAAACAGCATTACTGTATCCAAAGAAAACGAGTATTGGGTGTTCCAAGTGTACAGTATTCGAAACCATTTCTGCACGTCTACCATGAGTTTTATCAATCTATACTCGCTAGCGACCGTATTTAAAAAAATGTATGAAAACTATTAAAAACAAGTTTCTTATTTGTTTGATTAAAAAAAAAAAAAAAAAAAAAAAAAGCAAAGTAAGTAAGTTGTTAACTAACAAGCAAGCAAGTTGCAAGTAAAACTTTAGGTAACAACTAAAAAAATAAATTAGAAACTTGTTTTTTAAAAGTGTACACGTACTGTTTTGTCGCTCAAGATGCCAAAAGCAATGTATTCCGTACGACTGCAGTTTCACGATCAGGATACGTCTTGCAAGACAAACTGTTTTGTAACCACTACTAAATCCTTAGTTACATGGTATTACTAACTTTCTGAAATCACTACTTATAGCGGTATAGGTACCTGCTGATTGTTTTCCTTTCTTCCCTTTTAGGGTTCCGCACGCAAAGGGTCTGTCACTGTCCGTCCGTCCATCTGTCTGTCAGAGGGCCGGGTGTCTGTCTCAAGAACCGTAATAGGTAAACAGTTCAAATTTTCATAGATTTTGTATTTCTATTGCCGCTATGACAACAAATAAAAATTAAGGTTTATGATACGGAACCCTTCGTGTGCGAGTCCGACTCACACTTGACCGGTTTTTTTTGCTTGTGAGTAAATAATAACAGTCGCACGGGTCAATTTTCAAGGTTAAGTAAGCACCGCTTGCTAAGGTTGGTCTGTGGATGGATGACCATCCGATAGATGACACTTGTCCATGCCTCGGAAAGAACGTTTGTGTTTTGTTTTTTTGTTGGACAGAGTAAAATCTATGTTCACAAAGATCCCAGGGAGAAAAATATAATGATTGGCTGTCAAGCGTCTCAAAATGTATTGTCACTATTATTTTCGGCTCTCGGACCACATCATAATAAATGAAATTCCGGTGAAAGGTTTTTGATGATTTTTGAAACTTGTGTTTTTCGTAAGCCAAAAAACAAAAGAAAAAGTTTACAGATTTATTTCAACTGACAACTAATATGTATTTATTTATTTATTTATTTATTTATTTATTTATTTATTTATTTATTTATTTATTTATTTATTTATTTATTTATTTATTTATTTATTTGTTTATTTGTTTATTTGTTTATTTGTTTATTTATTTGTTTGTTTATTTGTTTATTTATTTGTTTATTTATTTATTTATTTATTTATTTATTTATTTATTTATTTATTTATTTATTTATTTATTTATTTATTTATTTATTTATTTATTTATTTATTTATTTGTTTATTTGTTTATTTGTTTATTTGTTTATTTATTTATTTATTTATTTACCAACAGCACTGTCACTTACATTTTATACTAAATAACATTTGAAATCGGCATTTTAGTAACCATGCAAATAACAGGTATGCATGACATTGACATACTTTATATACCCACAATCTCACAATTTGCTTTACCAAGAAGGTTTCCTCAGTATTTTTTCCATTCTTAATGCGACGTCGTACACTAGCGACCTTGAGTGAACAAAACGCGCAGTCGTTTCACACCCGCGCGACACAAAATCCAATAGCTTTTTTGTACTTTTCTTATTATTCTATTACTTTAAAAAAATAGCCGTCTATCAAAATGTAGGTAATTAAATTGTCTTTGAGATAGTTTAAATTTCACTAAAATACGCCTAGAAGTTTTGGTCCGATTATCGTTTTTATGTCCGTGTTAGACATAACTTAATAAATTAATTAGACTATGTTGAACTATATTTATAGTTCTATACTAATATTATAAAGAAGAAAGATTTGTTTGTTTGAATGGAATAGGCTCCGAAACTACTGGACCGATTTGAAAAATTCTTTTAGCATTGGATAGCTACATTATCAGGGAGTAACAAAGGCTATATATTATCCCCGTACTCCCACGGGAACGGGAACTACGCGGGTGAAACCGCGTGACCACTAGTGTTGAATAAAGCTCAACATTTTCATAAGTATATAAAATTATTAAGAAAATAGTATAATGTAACAAATATTTTGTCCAAAAAATTACGACTAGCCGTTTAGACGTGATTCTCATTTTAAAATCAGCTACTTTCAGGTCTCTCAACCTTAATAACCCACTCCAAACGATTAATTATTCATGATGCACGTTTAGAAGCAAACTGCTAATGTCGCGCCAGTTAAACCTAGCAAGGGGTTCAGTTTGCAGTCTAAGCTGATTAACCCTGCAACCGTTATGTATGGGTATGTGTAATTCTGAATATGAATAAGCACTAAGTATTTGTGTCGCTGGGAATAGGGTATTTGACTTGATTTATTTTACACTAGCTGACCCGCGCAACTTCGTCTGTGTCACAATTTTCATTTCTGCTCCGCTCCTATAGCCTTCCTCGATAAATGGGCTATCTAACACTGAAAGAATTTTTCAAATCGGATCAGTAGTTCCCGAGATTAACGCGTTCAAGCAAACAAACAAACAAACTTTTCAGCTTTATATATTAGTAATAGACAGATATAGATTTCTCAAAACCTAGAGAGCAGATAAGACGCAGTTGATAATATATAAAAATAATGCTTAAAAATCTCAAAAAATGGCAGTGTTGTCAACGTTTTAAAATCTTTGACAAACAGAGACTATTGCGTGTGACGTCACTCACAAGTCCCGCCATATTGAATTGAAGCCGTCCAGTATAAACAATTTTTGTGACAAGTATTTATTTTAGCAAAGGGTCCAGTTTGCAGACTAAGCTGACTAACCCTGCAAATGGTACGTATGGGTTAGGTAATTCTGAATATGAATATGCACTTGGTACTCAGAGGTGCCGTATGGTGTCGGCCGGTGCCGTGTGGTGCCGTACAAGAATAATACCATCCCATCACTTCCCGTGGGTGTCGTAAGAGGCGACTAAGGGACTCACCAGAGAATGGGCAGCAGCGTTCTTTGAAAACTCAACTCCATACACTGCGATCGCCAACCCGCCTGCCAAGCGTGGCGATTATGGCAAACCCCCCTTTTGGGGGAGGCCTATGATGATGACTGATGATGTTTATGTTTTAAGATACTAGCGAATCGACCCGGCTTTGTACGGGTACAAATTATATACTCAAGCCTTCTTCGTTTATCTTTCTTTCTATAAGTAAAAAGCGTGTAAACCGGAGAAACAGACACAGGCTGACAGCTACTTGTTTTAAACTCCTTACTATTTGCCGATGGATGCGAGACGCACAGGACCGGTTGTTGTGGCGACACCTGGGGGAGGCTTAGTCCAGCAGTGGACGTCGTTCGGCTGGTATGATGATGACTATTATCTGTGCCCGTTTTTCTCTGGGCTTTCGTAACAAAGTTTTCTTCATTCCGTCACATCACATAACCCATCTATGACATTCGGCTATCGACCATTTGTGCGCAACAGAAGCAAATTCACAGCTAATCTTCTGTTTGAGACGTTTCTTGACTGCCCAGCACTCTGAACCATACTCCATCACCAGAAATCTCCCAAATAAAACTAGGTTCATTTCGTTTTGCATTACAGATCCCTTAGAAGATAAAGGAAATAATATTTCCATAACATATCCCTATGTCAAAGTTGTAAGAAGTTTTGACAGGGTAAAAACCACAGCGCAGCGGGGGAAAGTTTGTGAGCCAAGTTATCGTTAGGGCAAGACCACGAATGTAGCGGAAGCGGGCTAGCTAAAGAAACAGCACGAATATTTTTACGTACAGTAACGTTAACGTAAGTGAATTTTGAATGTGAAAAAATACAACCCCATAGTGTTTTGGTTTAATAATATAGGACATATACAATTTATATCATTCAAAAATATGAATATAGTATCTTATTCATATAAATATTATGTGCGAAACGAATTTTGTAGAAATAATAAAATTTTACGTTATGTTACTATACGTCAAAAAAACTTTTGGGGCTCTGATCTGTCAAGACGCTTAGTTAACACTTCGCGTGACTCAAGGGCTGTTTTTTACCTCGGACAAAGGAAAAGCATTGCCATACAACGTGGCAATGCGGCCAGCCTTTCGGGCACATTACCAGTGGCCAGCGATGCGGAAGAATTTTTCGACGCCATATTTTATTTTTAATTTTAGTTAGGTATAGTTAAGGAGTTCTTTATTTAGGTTTATACATAGATACTTAAGAAATTTAGACATCGAACAAAACACGTTTCTAATAAATTTTATTTGTAGCTAAATACCAATAATAAATAATAAATATACCATTTCATTTCAGATAACAAAGACCCATAGATAAATACTTTAACCTAAGTATACATATAATTAGTAAAATAAACTTAAAACTATGTTATATCACTTAATTGCACTATGTCCGTGTGCGTTCCGGTGGCACTTGTCCGCGAAAGCGGCGGAAAACCACATCCTGAGGCCAAAAACTTTCTTCCGTTACCTGAGGCAGGTAGCATGTTGGTATGCGCACCACAAACGCCTTAAAGTTGACGTTGCGATGCGACTCCAGCAGCTGCACACTCGGCGCGTACTTCTGCCTGTGGCGCACGTACTTCGCGATGTCTTGCAATAGACGCGCGGGTCGATCTTCAAGGTTAAGCAACGCTTTTCGAGGTTGGTGACTATGTTACCAAACATAATGAGACTCCTCCGTGCCTCGGAAAGCACGTCAAGCCGTTGGTCCCGGCTGTCACTTATAGATCCTTTGCATTTGTTACGGATTGTCACAAGCTAATCTGCCATCAGTATTTTCAAGAAGTACCGTGTTACCCAGTTACTGAGTTGTTCAGGTCAGATATGAAAACTAAATGAGACCAAACTTAAAAATTGTATAAAACGCACACTATGCAGACAAGCATATTATAAACTAGGGGAGTACATTGATGATAAAAATGTTTGGATTAATGCTGCTCCGCTCCACAATGACTAAAGTGCCCAAACTTTGATTAAGACGTGAAAACATTGTTGGACCTGCTGAAGATTGTAAGACTATCTTTGCATCAATCAATCTCTTTTACATTGTATAATTTCAATCATTAATTATTTCAAACGATTGTAACCATTATTATGTAAACACTGATTAAAAAGAGTGTCCATGGAGTTTCTTGCACGTTCTTTTCCATAGGATCTACTCTTCGGAATGTGCAACTGCCGCGTCGGATCTATGGTCGGGTGCGTTTTGCTGCAGAGCAACATGCTGCTCTAGTCGCTAGCGCTACAGAATTAACTTCATATATTTGTCTGACAGACCTTGACTGTTCAAAATGCCTGTAACTGGTCTATATGAAATAAAGTATTTTGTATTTGTATTTGTAGATAGGCACTCGCTCCTTCTAAAATACTGGTATTCCGTTGAATCTGCCCCTCATATAATTTTGAAAAGGCTAGGCAGATGATTTTGTTTTTGTTATAGCAGCAACAGAAATACACACCATAGGAGCTGCAGCCCGCTGCCAGACAGACGGATGAACGGGCGGATATTCTTCTTCTTATCGTGTGGGCAGTAGGGTCTAACGACCCTACACACCCTAGTATCAGAGTTTCTGAACTGTCTAAATGTCTTCTGACATGGTTTATTTGACGACCGTCATTTGGCGGCCGGCACCACCAGCTTATACGTACCTTTCGAAGCACGGAATCATCTTTTTATCAGACAATCAGGTGTATCTCGCCTGCAATGTCCTAGCCAAACTGGAAACAACTTTACAAAGTATGCTTCCCATGGGAATCAACCCACGACCACCGGGTCACAAGACAAACGCCTAAACCACTCGACCACGGAGGCAGTAAAGGGACGGATGGACAGCTTAGTAATATAGTTCCGTTAGTTCGGATCGAAACCCTAAAAAGAACAGAGGAGGTATAAAAAATAATTCAGAAGAAGACCATTTTGCCACACCTGACGAATTTTCCTCCCTTACGAACCTCGTCGAACAGAAAGGCGTAAATAAACTAACATACTAACAAACTTATATATATTCGCTTGTCAATCAAGTCATCCGCTCCGCTGTACTGATGAAGCTGCCTTCCGAAACTATTAACAACCCCCAAGCGAATTTGCACTCTACGATCAAAGTTATAAGAGTTTGTTTTAGTTTGCTTTCTTCTCTCTCTTGTGTATCATTGCGTCTTTTATTTTTTTCTTTCAGTGTCTTATCGATGGGTCATAGGTTTTATACGTAGGTAAGGAAAGTTTGTCAAGCACGCTTGCAGAAAAAATTTGGGATTCTTTTGTGTTTTATTTTAGTTTTTATTATCAGTGTGATGGTCATGTAGGATACTGGATTTAAACTTCTTATTGATATTTTTGCACGTATAAGCCGGTGGTCCCGGCCGCCAAATGGTGGTCGTACACCACGCCAGAGGCCCTTGAGGCGGTTTAGAAACTCTGACACTAGGGTGTGTAGGGTCGTTAGACCTTACTGCCCACACGACAAGAAGAAGGAGAAGACTGATATTTTCTTCTCACGTCATTTTATGAAAAACAGGCAACTCTGTTTTTTAGTTTTAAAATAAAAAAAAATAATGGGGCTCCCTTACATATTAATTAATTTTGAATTTAATTTTTATTATTTTTTGTTGTTACACCGGCAATAGAAATACACTGAAAATTTCAACGCTCTACCTGTTACGGTTCTTGAGATACAGCTCGCTGACAGACAGACGGACGGACGGCCAGTGGAGGTTTAGTAATAGGGTCCACTGGTTACCCGTTAGGTACAGAACGCTAAAAACTTTGTCTATAAAGATTTGTGTTTTTGTCGTACATTCTTTAGGCAAGTGTGTGACACTAAAACTCTCAGCAAAAGTTTTCTTTGTAAGAAAAACCGATACAACTTGTATGAAGTTTCACTCCGCATTCTCGCTGTAGTTTGATTTTTTTGCGCTGGCAACATTGACGCTCTTTGGAATTCCGATACTGTTGGCATTCATCTTAACTTTTATATTTTAACTTGACATACGAGATTTTTGTTTTTTTTTTGTAAATAAATCATCCTAGCAGTTGCTTAAGATCGCAATACGAAGGATCTATCTATCTACCTACGTATATCTCATGTTACGCCAAACAGAGACAGCACTAATTGCATGTGACGCCACTCGCAAGGCAGGCCATAGCGCCATTCAGAGACCTTCTTGCGAGTATTTTAAGGCCGCTCTCTCAAAAAGAGCTTAAAAACAGCATGAAGCAGCTTTTCGTTGGCATTTACTGAGAAAACATATCTGAAATAAATTGTTAGTAATCTACATGATATGATACGTAATTTGGTTTAGCCAGAATTTATGTATCGGTGTCACATAATAAGAAAAAAAAACCACCAAATCACCTCGAAATCGTTGAGATGAAACCATTTTACTCCTTCATTTTTTTATCAAAAGAGTACAAAAAATATTTGCAATACAAAACAGAAATGATTTGGTTTTGTTACTTTTTAAAAACATATATTATTTTTATTATAAAAATTAAAAATGCGGGTAGCGAAGTGGCACCTAGAGGGGGTAGTTAGCTCCGTTCATATGCACAAGGCCATTGGCATGAATACAAGCCTTAACGTTCTTGATCGCGTTTAAGTAAACGTCACTTTCATTCAAAACTGACTAAGGGCTAATATCGCCAAAAACTTAACTCAGAGTGATGTGCTAATATATTTCTAGTTGGTAGTCAGCAATAGTATGCAACGGTTCGTTTATAAACTTTTTTTCTTAGTAGAAAAGTAAATATTCTGCCTAATGAGCAGATTTATTCATGGAATATACGTCGACTTGGCGACTAAAGTTCATAGGTTTGCAGAAAAATCCTAAAGTACGAAGATCGATTTAAAAAGACGTACAGTTGGCAACGCTGGTGCTGGTGCTACCAGGGGTTCCATCCGTTGCCCTGTGCGGACCCAGCTGGACTTCATCAGGTTGTAAAAGCATTTTAATTTTTTCGTATACAACCTGTAACAGAAAACGCTATACCTCTTAAGGAGTCATTGTACTCATCATTATGGAACAACTCTCACTATGCATAGATATAATGTGTTACTGTTTGTTTGACCCAAATAAATAAATAAACACCGAATCGCGAAAAAAAAACGACTTCCCTAAAATAAGTATTATGTGTACATAACTCGATAGAGGTCTCCCACAAGGTGGACCGATGACTTGGTGAAGGTCGCGGTTAGCCGATGGATGCGAGACGCGCAGGACCGGTTGTTGTGGCGACACTTGGGGGAGACCTATGTCCAGCAGTGGATGTCTTTCGGCTGATATGATGATGGTGATGTATCTGATTTTTCGTGATTTAGGGTTTCACCCCATAGTAAAACTTGTTCATTATAATGAGTACAATAACCCCTTAAGAGGTATTGGGTTTATTATGTTACATGTTTGCCGTATGGTGTCGGCCGGTGCCGTATGGTGCCGTAAAAGAATAATACCATCCCATCACTTCCCGTGGGTGTCGTAAGAGGCGACTAAGGGACTCACCAGAGAATGGGCAGCAGCGTTCTCTGTAAAACGCAACACCATACACTGCGACCGCCAACTCGCCTGCCAGAGTGGCGATTAGGGCAAACTCCCCCCTTTGGGGGAGGTCTATGTCCAGCAGTGGACGTTAATTATGATGATGTTACATGTTACATATTTGAAAACTAAAAATATCTATACACAACGTCAGCACAGCTTCGAATTTCAAGACATGCCTTGAGTTATAACTTATAAGGCTCTTTGAAGTAGCGTCCCCAATTGAGGCTCGTACGAAGTTCCTAGAAGATCCGCCTAGGAAGTTTACCTACTCCTAGGCACTTACTAGGTGTAGGAAGGAGCCTCGTCGACAATCCTTCTTAGTGAGTGTAATGTGGTATTCAAACTGTTTGACAGCTCTTTGAGAACTGAATGCATTTCAATTTGGAATAATTTATGGTACGGAGATGAGGTGGAATGCTTTCTGTTTGGAAGGGGAGATTAAAAAAAAATCTTCTAAGTATTTGAGTTTCAATAGAATGTCAGTCCAGCTTGTACTGTTTTTTTTAGTACCTACTGTCGTGTCATGTTAGACGAAGAAGGTTTGTGAATGCAAATCCTTCCATCTTCAAAGTGAACATGACATGAGCTGTCAATTCATTCAAAAAAAAGAACGACAGTTCGTTTCAAGCTCACTCCGCCTAAATTTTCACGATGAGATGTTTACAGAATAGCCACTCAGGATCCGTGTCCCTTTTGGAACAAAACGTTCCAATCCCCCGTATGTCCCGAAAGGAACTTACGGATCATGAGTGGATAGACCGGTTGTTGTGTGTCGATTTGGCAGTATACTAACAAAGGTAGATAGATAGGTATGTATCGACCCACTTTAGCTTTTAAATAATTATTTCCAGAATAAGTTCTTAGTTTCTCATACGACTGCGCGTTCATCTCAAGTAGATACCAAACATTGCAAATGAAATAGTTTTTATTAACCAAGCTTTATTAAATATCTTTCAATCTCAAATAATTAACGCTCCTGACATTGATAAGCCCAAAAAGGACACTGTATTATTAAACCACAAAAGACGTAATCCCATTTAATTTGTATCAAGATATGCAATGGGAACCAAAAATACATAACTTTTAATCTCATCATAAATAACTGGCTGCCTTTCCGGTTGCCACTTAAAATTAAATACCGAATAAATTACTTTGAAGATATGAGCAAAGAGATCACAAATCGAAGACCGCATCTGTCAATTACTGTGCCCGCTTTTAAAGTTTAAAAAAAGTAAAAAACAAAGATGGCGGTGCGGCCCGTCCCGCCAAAACAAAATGGACGAGTGTGGTAGCGTTCGAACGTCAATAAGCGTTGCTTTTTTTTGTTTTTTGGGGTCCTATTCATGTTTGGCTGCGCGCATAAACTGTGCTAAAGTTTGGTTTCTGCTGTACCTACTGATATATGTGAAGTGGGGATCTGATTTTGAATGAATGTGTGTGAATGATAGCTATCCATACAAGTACCTACGTGAAAAGTAAAGGAATAGTAAAAATTCAACAATCGTTAAATCCCCATGAAAATGTGTGAATTGTTTAAAATCAAGAGTGAATAGGTTACTTCTAAGCAAGCGTACTTCATGGTCGACTATTGCATCACTTTCAATCAGAGTGCCAATCTACTGATTTTAAGCAATTTTTGTATTTGCATCTGAGTCGCAATCTGTCAAAAAAGTCTCAATTTCCATACATTTTGCCCTCAAGTGAGATTATGGTTAAACGCGATTTAATAAAAAAATATGTGGTGTCGTTAATGATCATCAGTTTGTATTTGTTTATCGAAGTCCTGAAATCGAATCGAATTCAGATTGTTTCGATTAGTTGAAATAACTAACGAGTTACGCAAGCGGAGGTGTCACTGGGGCGGCTAACTACATAATGGCCGATAACCGTTGGGGTGATTGTTCTTGAGCCAAAACTGAACAGGCCAACGACGTTTCAGTCAAGGTAGGTACGTGAAGTGACTGGTGCAAGCTAGTTAGTGGTAAATAGTGGAAAGGGGGGATTGTTCCTTCTTGACGTACCAGGAGGTACGTACGGGTAAGTTTGTGCTGAATCTTCTGCTGGTCCAACTCCGCAAGGGCTGCAATATAGCTCTGGCTGTGGCTTCCTCGGGCATTGCTGCAACTTTGCTTAGCGGTGGTCGGACTGCACATTCCGTTTTTATGTTGCCGCTTTAACAAAAACAGCGACCAGGAGTCCTTTTGTAGCAGTGCAAAACGACGACGACGACGACGTGTCGCCAAAAAACGAGTTGGTAACCTTAACGCCGTTTAATTTTGTTTAGGAATTCTACCGCCCAAATTACAGCGCCCAAAGAAACATCTTTTATAGTCATCACCACATTGATCACATTTTGATCAGGTGGTCCGTTCTTACACATTAAAAATTTTAAGTCACGGGCAACAGCTAGTTATCCCTGTATGTGTGTTGTTATTATTACATTACTGTGTGTGTTGTTATTATCATAATATTAGGTAAAGCATTGAGTAATATTTTGTAAATACATAGATATAAGTACATATTATATGGAAATAATGTAATTAGGTTAGGTATTCTATTTATATTTTTCCTCCACTCACTTAATATTTCCTGTATCATGTCATGTTGATTCGTTTTTAAACATAAATTTCCTATGTACATTTTTTGATGCTTTAATCAAAACTGCGACTGAATTAAGGCTCTCAAAGACCGGCGCGACGAGAGAATGCGACCACGATTTTACTAAAAAATTGATTTCGTCTCACGATACCTACCTATCTGCTAATAACCCAACAGTTGTCAAATTTATTATTTACCAGAAAATGACACACAATACTTTTAATACGGTTGAAAAGAAAAAAAAGACTCCATCTATTCGCAAAGAAATTAAAAAGCTATCCAAATGTTATTACAGTGTCAACGAATATTTTAATGATAAATCCTTAAAACTCGTATCAAATAAAAATATAAATTAATCTTCTAATATGTAAAAATCTCGTATCACGGTGTTTTTTATCGAACTCCTTCGAAAGGGCTCGACCAATTTTGATGATTTTTTTGTGTATTTTTGGTAGATCGTAGGCTTTTTTTTAATATTGCAAAACAATGTTTACCGAGTCAGGTATTTTATATATAAATTTTAGAAAAAGTTATATAAGATACTTAAATGATAAGTCCGCCTCCACATATCTTTCTATTGCAGTACCCGACAGGATCTACAATTGATTCTTTTGGCAAAATGTCTACCACCTAAGCCTACATTGTGGAATGCAATAACCGACCCAAAATAATATAATCGACTTCCAAACAAAACACTACTAAGTATAAATAACCTTAATTTCGGAAATCGGTGTTAAAAAAATAGAAACAAAACCGAAAACACCGGAATTTGGAAGCCGTTTATATTTTTTTATAAAAAAGTTTTTCAACATTTTGTCATACAAACCTTGCCATAATAATTACGAACACAACTATAAAAGAATTATCCTATTTGGGTCGGTCGTTACGAAGTTATGCACGTACATACATTTCGACGTTTATTTTTTTTTTATATAGATTATCAGAAAGTCCAAAACCACCGGTTATTTTAATAAATTAGTCAGCTCGTAATAGACTATTTACCCCACCATGTAGCCTGCATTTAACAAATACTGCTAAACAAAGGGTTGGAATAACAAACCTATTGAACATGTACGAAATTGAGCCTAAACACGTTAATAATTATTTCAACCATAGCACACTCATTGCATAGAATATAAATGTATAGAAGCGAAAATCCTGCACTAATTGCATGCCTATATTGTTAGGTACTCAAATATTTACGACATGCATTGTCAAAATGAAATGTCCGACAGATGTCACGATTTCTTTCGATGCTCCTTGTATATTTGTAGTTAGATTGTAGGTAGTTTTTAGGGTTCCGAATATCAGTAAGAAATGGAACCCTTATAGGATCACTCGGATGTCTGTTGTGATAGACGGACAGACAGACATGTCTGTCCGTCTATCACAGCCAGTTTTCTCAGAATCTACATTGGTACACATTGGACTTTTGTGACTCAAATACGGACGTGTTACGTAAATAAATAAATTTTGAGTATGAAAGTCACTCGCGGGGTCAAACAAGAAAATTTCAAACTATATCGTGTGACATATCAAATGAAAGGGCTTACTGTGAAAGTTTTAACGATATTTTTTTCATAATTTTGTAATAAGTAAATGGTTTTGAAGTTATTCAAGAAATTAGACTAAAAATTACCATTCCCGAAATTTATCTCCGAAAATACTGAGCCTAAAATGTTGAATAATAAAAATACCAGCCAAGTGCGACTTGGACTCGCACACGAAGGGTTCCGTACCGACAACTAACGGAACCCTATTACTAAGCCTCCGCTGTCCGTCCGTCTGTCAGCGGACTGTATCTCAAGAATCATGATAGGTAGACAGTTGAAATTTTCACAAATTGTGTAGTTCTATTGCCGCATAACACATAATAACAAATAATAAATATTAATGTTTATGGTACGGAACCCTTCGTATGCTAGTCCAACTCGCACTTGGCCGGTTTTTTTGACTTAGTTGTAGTGTAGCCGATTGGTGCGGAGCGATAGGTGATTATTTTGGCAGCATGTCGGTGCCGAGTAACTAACGAAGTATTTATTATATAGGTACATGATTATGTCGGCAGTGTGTCGCTTCCACAAAGTTATTTACTCTATGCCAATTGTCATCAGTTTACATAGGGAATCGGTCGAATGGGCCTGCAACGGCGTGTGTACGTGTCATTAAATATTAGTGGCCACGGTAATTGAAAACGTGCTGTTTGGTGTTAGGTATAAATGTGTATAAGCTATGCACAATAGTACATGCACCTCTGAATCAGTTATATATTTTTTAATCATTTTAAAATAAATGGTTTTAAAATAAATTAGACGAAAAATGACCATTCCACCCTTATCTCCGAAAGTACTGTGCCTAAAATTTTGAAAAAAAAATGGTGGTAATAGATCTTTTCCTATAGATTACAGGAATAAGAAGTCTATAGTGTTAAAGTAACATGCTAAAAAAAAATTCGTTCGAAACCCTTTGCACGCGACTCCGACTCGCACTGGCCAGTTTTTTAGAGTAAGATCACTGAGATTTGGTGCAGAGCGATGATGTTGTCGACGATGGAGTACTTTTGCCTAGAAGTAACCTACTGATTCTTGACTTCAATACCCTCATCATATCACATCACAAACGTCGCCACAACTACCGATCCTGCGCGTCTCGCATTCATCGGCTACCCGCGACCTTTACCAGGTCATCGGTCCACCTTTTGGGAGGCCTTCCAACGTTGTATCTTCCGGTACGCGGTCGCCACTCCAGAACTCAGGTTGTAGTTATCAGAAAACCCAGACTCCGGCAGAGAATTCCACTACAATGACGGTATTTCCAAAACGTTCAGTGCGTGTGAGTGCGATGTTCACCATGTAAGGTTCACATGTACAACTATATTAATGACGCGTTAAATTGTTTATTGTAATCGTCATAATAAAATTAAAATAGATCTGGGACTAAAGACGGCTTTTCCTCTTCAAATACTCACATGTATCCCATCCACTGGTCGACCTCGACAGCGGCCGATATGCTCTAAATCGAAATTTAAATGGAATATTATGAAACTGCTATCTAATAATAATGAATAAAATGTAATGAATGTATTTTGAATTAATGCATGTATAATAATGATAATGAAATGAATGTACTTTTAATGAATTAATGAATTAATGAATGTATAATAATTAATGTATAATTAATCAAATCCTATTTGATGCAATTTTAATGTTTTTTGTTTTGTTACTAAGTTATTTATTTATTAGTTAACTATCGTGAGTGATGTAATAATTTCGTTATGAATTTTTTTTTTAATAATGCTTTCTAGTGGCACTCATTACCAAATATTTTAATTATTAATACGTGGATAATGTAGTGGGCTGCAATATTGTTTTACTGTACCCGATATATTTTTTTTTTGTTAAAATTTTATGTTGTAGCTGTTTGTTGTCCCTTAAATAAATAAAATAAAATAAAATAGATACAATATAGCTACAAGCTCCTAGTAAAAATATAAAGTAATGATAAAAATATCGTATTATTTGGAATGACGAGTAAAAGCTAATTTAAAACAGTTCTACAGAGCCTTATCTCTAACCGAATGTCGTGTTGATACAAATAAATAAAAAATGCAAATTCAAAGGAATGCAATTTAAACTAAATAGTCATAATAAGAAACATCGTGTTTGCTGAACTTTAGGCTGTGGAGAGAATTGACTTTGTCTAGCTAGTTTGTGAAGGTGTGGGTGGTTACTGTGTAAGCGAGAAGATTTTAAATGAAGGTCACATGGAATAATATATAACCAGCAAAGCAGCAGCACGGCGTTGCCTCGAATTTAGGCTACGGCTAGCCGCCAGCGCGCTATCTAAGTGTCGTCTGCGAGGTGCAAGCCCGCCATCCGCGCGCTGGCCGCGAGTTGCAAGCTTGCTGTCATCGCAAACAGAATTGTTTTATGACATTTGTTTTCATAATGTAACAATGCGAGTCGAAGTTGGCTTGCAATAAGCACGCGGTCGAAGCACTGTAAGCACGCGGTCCGCTCGCTTGCAGCGCGCGGGCTTCGAGTCGAGTTGTATGGTAGCGGCAAGCGCGCTGACTGCCCGCCGTTGGTTTTTACATAGGTATTGACATTACGAAATATATTATTCGGCACGAGATTTAATGCTCTAATTTAAATGAAAAGTAAATTGCTGGGTTGGAATGATGCCGTTGCGGTGCCGTTATAGTGTGACATAAACTTCAGACAAAAATAGTTCTACGGAATTAAAATATCCTTCGTCTTAATGAATCTCGGACCAATCCATTGGTCCGAGGTTCATTCAAATTCTAACATAAAGATTCGCCACAAGCAAGACTAGGCTCGTCGGTCTCGTCTCGAGGCTGAGAGGTCTTTAGCTCGCGATTTCGTACGCGCCTATCCCGTTTTATCCCGTAGGAATTTTGGGAAATCCTCTCTTAGTGCTCCCTTACACTCCTCAAGGAAACTATATGCCAAATTTCAGCTTCCTACGACCAGTAGTTACGGCTGTGCGTTGTCTGTCAGTCACTCAATCAGTCAGTAACGGAAGAATTTTATACATATTGATTGATAACATGATCTAAAAGAGTGTCCGTGGAGTTTCTTGTCCATAGAGATCTACGTTTTCGAACATGCAAATAGCTTATATTTTTGACTGACCGACCTTGACAATTCAAAAGTGCTTGTTAATGGTATATTTGAAATAAATCCTCTGAATCTTGATCTTGATCCGTTGCAGGATCCAAGACAGTTGAATCTTTTAGTGCGGGACTTGCCGGCTTTTTTCAGTCGGTCGCCACTATGATCGGTTGGCAATACAGTGGCAGCCTTGTCCCAAATAGTAAGTAAAGTTAGTATTAGGTATAAACATGCCCAAAAGCTGTTAAGCTAGTTTTTCTTATGAAAAAAAAAACAACTTACTGGGAATCACAAAACTCTGTAACTCGGACCATAGCCCCTGAGTTAATAGTAACCTTACCCATAAAATTGTATCAATTTGCACAAAGACAGAACATCTACTATGCTGTTATTACTTGGCTTGGTCTTGAGGAATGTTCGCCAATAGCACAGACAGGCTCGAAGCGCTAACGATGCGATGATCATTAACCATAATATAATTAACATTTGGTATAAAATCTGTAACAGAATAAACGCAATATCTCTTAAGGGGTCACTGAACTCATCATTATGAACAACTTTCACTATGGGACCAACACTGAAATCGTGAAAAAAGGGCGACTCCCCCATACATTTAACCGACAAAATATAACCGTATAACTCGACAAAATGTACTGAACAGCTGATTTTATTTTTTGCGATTTCGGGTTTGGTCCCGTAGTAAAAGTTGTTCGTAATTATGAGTACAATGACTCCTTAAGAGGTATTGCGTTTATTCTGTTACACGTTGTATACAAAAGAGCTAGGCAGAGGTCCATATTTCGTCACTAATGTTAACCACCACATATAAAGGGGCGAACCAATTCCTATCAGCTAGGCATACGTCCAGACTTCGGAAGAGAATGCTACTGAGTAATTTCAGTTAGAAAAACCTAGTTACAATATGCACGCTCCGGGAATCGAACCAAAACCTCATGCACAGCAGTAGCGCTTGCAACCACTCAACCAACTAGGCAGTTAAAGAAAGAAGTTATTTTGTAGGTCATATTACCGTAGAACATTATTTAAAATAAGGAAAAATCTCTTCTTAATTTGAAAATGACTGAGTGTATAGATTATTTATTTAAATAAGGTATAAATATAAACACGTACATAACCTCAATAAAACTGAATTTATTAAACTTAACGAATAGTATTTTACCGAAGGGTCCTAAAACAGTATCTCATGGTTTTAAATAATAGTTTTAGGGTTCCGAACAAAAAACGGAACCCTTATAGGATCACTCGGGTGTCTGTCTGTCCGTCTGTCACAGTCAGTTTTCTCCGAACCCACTGGACCGATTCAGTTGAAATTTGGTACACATATGGACTTCTGTGACCCAAACACGGACGCGTTCCGTAAAAAAAAAACATTTTTGTTATGGGGTCACTTTTGGGGGTCAAACTAGAAAATTAAAAATAGTTTTTCAAACTGTATTGTGTGACATATCAAATGAAAGGGCTTACTTACTGTGAGGGTACCTAATTATTTTTTTTTCATAATTTTAAAATAAATACCTAGTTTTGAAGTTATTCAAGAAATTAGACCAAAAATAACTATTCCCCCTCCCTTATCTCCGAAACTACTAAGCCTAACATTTTGAAAAAAATGCAAATAATAGTTCTTTACCTAAAGGTTGCAGGAAAACTTATAAGAAGTCTGTATTGTTAAAAAAAATTGGATCGGAACCCTTTGCACGCGAGTCCGACTCGCACTTGGCCAGTGATTTTTTTTTCAAAATAGCGGCGCACTATCTAATATCCTAATAGTTATCGTGGATAAACAAGACTCAAGTATCTTGATAACTTTTTTTCGTGCTCAAATTTTATAATCTCGACTTATTTATGGACATGGTCTGAAATAATGATTTATAATTATTAATATAGGATATATTATATGGGTAGAGGTCACTTCAACTAACAACAAAGGATGTTTGTTACTCAATCACGTCGCAACGGCTGAACGGATCTTGATGAAATTGGCATAGAGGTTGATTATAGTCTGGAATAGCACATTGGCTTATTTTTATATCCCGAAAAAAGTACGGTTCCACTGGGATAAAACTGTTTAACTTTTTTCAGAGCAAAGGGTTTGAATTAATTCTTTGTATAGTGGTAATTTTGAGGTCATAGAACGGCGTAGACTACTTTTTATTGCGGAAAAATGCACAGTTCCCTTGGGATAATTTGTTTTATTTTTAAGGGGCCAGGTGTTGGAATTGGTTTTTCATAATGGTAGTTTCAGGGTGACTGAAATAGGCTACTCTTTATATCCTAGAAAAATGTACGGTTCCTTTAAGGGAACCGTGTATACAAAATCTTTTTGACAAAATAATACAGCCGACTTCCAAATAAAAACACTACAAAGTTTAAAATAACTAATTTCGGAAGTCGGTGTTTTTGGTTTTGTTTCTTCGTTTTTTGACACCGACTTCCGAGATTAATGTTTTTATTTGGAAGTCGGTTGTATGTTTTTGAGCACAAAACCAATCCAACTGCGTCAAGGTGTAAAACAGGGAGACGTCATCTCTTGGAAACTGTTTACGAACGCGTTGGAGGACGTTTTCAAGACGCTTGATTGTAAAGGACAGGGCATAAATATCAACGGTTAGTTCATCTCGCACCTCCGATAATTGCGTTTGACATTGTCATCATGTCAGAATCTATGTAGAAGGTGGAGGTGATGCTGAACAGCCTAAGCGTCTCTTCAAGCCGGGTGGGTTTCAGGATGAATCTGGACAAAACCAAAGTCATAAAGTCATGTACAATGGTCATGTCACCCCAAGACATGTAATCGTAAATTGCGCTACCCTCGTGGTTGTGCAAGCATACATATATAACTAAAGCCAAATTATACAACTGGGGCGGCACAATATTGAGAAGGAGGCGACCAGAAGAATTCGCTTGGGCTGGGCGGCATTCGGGAAGCTGCGTGATATCTTTGAATCGTCGATTCCACAATCCCTTAAGACCAGGGTCTATAAACAGTACGTCCTACTCGTAATGACTTACGGAGCCGAAATGTGGACACTCACCATAGGCCTGGTCCACAAATTCAAGGTTGCTCAGCGTGCAATGGAGAGAGCAATGCTCGGGGTTTCTCTGGTGGATAGAATTCACAACGAAGTCTTTCGCCTGAGAACTAAAGTCACCGACATTGCGCGTAGAATCAGCATGCTGAAGTGGAAGTGGGTCGGCCATGTCTGTAGACAGACAGTCGGTCGATGGAGCAGACATGTGTTAGAGTGGAGACCGCGTAAGGGCAAACGTAGTGAGGGATGCCCTGCGGCGCGATGGATCAATGATTTAAAGAAGGGCGCTGCCAGCCGGCAGCGGATGAATGCGGACTGCTCAAGACCGGAATAGTTGGCGCTCTTTCGAGCAGTCTTATGTTCAGCAGTGGACGGCAATTGACTGATATGATGATGATGTATATTTTTGTGAAAAAGAATTTTATTTTTTAGTAGCTTCTGCCAGCGGCTTCGCCCGCGTGGTCCCTAGGGAACATGCTCCCGGGTTAAAAAGTACCCTATGTCCTTTCTCAGGTTCTAGACTATCTGTGTACCAAATTTCATTTAAATCGGTTCAGTAGCTTTGGCGTGAAAGCGCGACAGACAGACAGACAGAGTTACTTTCGCATTTATAATCTTAGTAAGGATTAGTAAGGATTTTTAGTGGTGATCTTCACAACCCAATTAAAATTCACATGCGCCTTCAAAGCATACCAGCGTGATGTTATGTTACGAACTGGTGTGAACAATAAACAGACATGCGATTTCAGCAATCCAGGTCCATTTGCTATAATCTACTGAGGAGTTCCGTTGCCTATCTCCGAAGTTCTTCATGAAGTAATCGTGAAAATCATGATTCACGGACCCTACGGCATACAAAACCCATCGTCTCCTTGCATGATGAATGGAAAGTGCACGAAAAAATACCCCCGGGCACTACTGAAGGATACGCAAACCAATCACAGTGGATATCCTCTATACAGGCGGAAAGCTCCCGAAAATGGTGGTAGAACTATTAAAATCATAATTCGAGGCGGCTTTGTAAAAGTTGAAGTGAACAACAGCTTGATTGTGCCCTATTCACTCCTATTGTTGAAAATATTTAACGTACATTTAAATGTTGAATTCTATAGTTCTGTTCAGCAAGTCATTAAATATATTTGCAAAAGATGGTCATTTCCTTTGCAAATGCGGTTTCAGTGTCCAACAAGGTAACGCCGGTAACCCCAGAGATGAAGTGCAAACGTTTAGGGCAGTTCGATAGGTACGTCAGCAGCAACGAAGCAGCGTGAAGGATCTTAACTTACCGCGAAAGATACCCCACTGTTACTCACCTGGCAGTCCACTTACGCTTCGGCGAGCGAGTATACTTCACTTAACAGAATATCCGAGACAGAGTGGCGACGCCTCCGAAAACAATACTAACTGCATTCTTTCACTGTGCGAAAATGGTAAATTTGCAAAAACCCTGCTCTATTCTGAAGTACCGCGGTGGAATGCAACTAGGAAGAAATGGAAGTGTCGTGCACGGGGAACACCGGTTGAAAACGTTCTAGGTGTGAAGACAGGAGACGTATTGGGTCGGATATACTGTGCTCGTCAGCAACTTTAAATGTTGCTTCCGATTGTTGCTTAGTGAGGTGCCAGGCCCGACCAGTTTCCAGTTGCTTAAAACCGCAGATAGTCAAGAACGAGTTCCGTTCAGGGAAGCATGTGAGGCCCGTGCCACTAGGACGCGACTATAGCGGAAGCCGTCCTTTGTCGCTCAGCAGCCAAAGTTGAAGGCAGCCAAAAGGACCTGTTCGCAATTTTAGTGAGCACTTGCGGACTATCCAACCCCCTCCAGCTGTAGGATAAATACAAGGACGCTTTATCAGAAGATTATTGTGCATAGGGTTTGACGGCGCTCACAATTACCTGATCATTAACAATGCTTTGGCATTGATTGAGGATAAAATGATTTCCAAATCTGCAAAATGTCTCGCTGATTTCGCCTTCCTACACCGCAGCGAGGAGGGAAATAGTAATAATATCGTTTATTTATAAAACAGAGCACATTTACAATAAAATATCTTACATTTTTTTTAAAGAACACAGTTGCTGATTTGCCTGAACTAGGTTGAAACCTGTGCTTCAGGCTAGATAGTGCTTATGTAAACATCAATAATAAAATAACAATTTATCAATTACCTATAATAAAAACTTAAAATTAAACGACACATCATGTTTTATTTACATACAAAAAGAAGGTCTTCTGTCTCTACGTACGAGATGCTTAATTTAGCTTGCTTGCTTGCTTTGCTTATTTTGCTTTTAGTCTATTGTATAGAAATGGACCTAAAAATGTAAAAAATCTTTTTACAAAAACATATTTTGAAAATGAATTAAAATCGCAGACAATATCATTCCGTCTCTTATTAGTATTTTCGGTGTTGTAAGTAAGCATGGTGTGCTGTTTTAGTACCAATTGCATAATGAAAAGCTGGCGAACAGTCAGTACGTTGCAGGATTTGTATAGGAGATCTGTGGGATAGAGAAAGGGATGGAAATTGGCTACTTTTAAAATGGCTCTCTGAGCTCTTTCAAGAGGGAGTAAGTGAGTTTTGGGTGCTCCACCCCATGAAGTGATACAGTACTGGATTACAGATTGCCCTAGGGCCAAAAAACTTGTGTCATTACTTTTGGATCCGCAATAGCACGCAGTTTTTTAAAGACAGATAAATTTGCGCACTCTTTTAAGCAGACTCTCAATATGTGGTCTAAAAGAGAGAGTATCGTCTATTATTACTCCTAGATATTTTATGTTGCATGTTTGGAGAATAAAAGGACAGTCACATGTACTGATTGGGTGGAGTACACATTTATGAGCAAACAGATGAGGATGAGTAATGTTAAATTAAGGCTTGCGCATGAAGAACTGAATATATTTTGTCTTGTCAGCATTTAACGTTAGTAAATTTCTTTGAAGCCAGTTAGTCACAGTATTGAAACCTAATTGAGCGTATTCGTACAATTCTTTACTGGTTTTAGCGGTAAATACGAAGGCCGTGTCGTCAGCATATGAAACAATTTTGCCATGTTGTATGTTCAAATTGCACAAATCTATAATATAAAAATGAATCGCAAAATGTGTTGGTAAGCGCATAACTCAACAACACCTGGACCAATTTGGCCAATTCTTTTTTTTAAATGTTCGTTGAAGTTCAAAGATGGTTTTTACGGCGAGAAAAATTCGAATAATTGCCGGAAAAACCCTAAAAACAGCCCTTTTCTTTTTCCCATACAAACGTTTTATAACTAAAACGAGCTTTATTGCTATTGTTTAAAGATCATATTGAATTACAAGCAGTCACTGTTGTTTAAACAATGTAGGTATGTAGGGTAGGAGTAGGGTAGGAGTAGGGTAGGAGTAGGGTAGGAGTAGGGTAGGAGTAGGGTAGGAGTAGGGTAGGAGTAGGGTAGGAGTAGGGTAGGAGTAGGGTAGGAGCAGGGTAGGAGCAGGGTAGGAGCAGGGTAGGAGCAGGGTAGGAGCAGGGTAGGAGCAGGGTAGGAGCAGGGTAGGAGCAGGGTAGGAGCAGGGTAGGAGTAGGGTAGGAGCAGGGTAGGAGTAGGGTAGGGTAGGGTAGGGTAGGAGCAGGGTAGGAGTAGGGTAGGAGTAGGGTAGGAGTAGGGTAGGAGTAGGGTAGGAGTAGGGTAGGAGAAGGGTAGGAGAAGGGTAGGAGTAGGGTAGGAGTAGGGTAGGAGTAGGGTAGGAGTAGGGTAGGAGTAGGGTAGGAGTAGGGTAGGAGTAGGGTAGGAGTAGGGTAGGAGTAGGGTAGGAGTAGGGTAGGAGTAGGGTAGGAGTAGGGTAGGAGTAGGGTAGGAGTATGGTAGGAGTAGGGTAGGAGTAGGGTAGGAGTAGGGTAGGAGTAGGGTAGGAGTAGGGTAGGAGTAGGGTACGAGTAGGGTAGGAGTTAATAATTTATATGGCAAAACAACGTTTGCCGGGTCAGCTAGTCATTAATATAAACGAGGAAAAGGGTTGGGGCCAAAATGCTGCCCTGGGGAACACCAAAACCAGTATTTTTTGCTCATCGCTCGTGATATTGTCTATTCTAACACATTGATATCTATCGTCTAAGTAGTCAGCAAAGAGTTTCAGCGGGGTTCCCCTTATTCCCATGGTCTCTAATTTGTTGGTAAATTGTCAAGCGATGTTGTAAAGGAGCTAATTTACTATACCGCGGTTTTAGAAGTGCATGTCAATGAAATGGCACCACGATTACTTCTTGAGCAGCGTCAAGTCTACGAAACGATTCTGCGCAGAGTACATAGTGGAGAGGGGGATTGATGTACCAGGGGGTACGGGTAAGACAATTGTGCTGAATCTTCTGTTGGCCCAACTGCGCAAGGGCCGCAATATAGCTCTGGCTGTGACCTCCTCGGACATTGCTGCAATTTTGCTTAGTGGTGGTTTAATTTGCCGCTTAATCTTGCAAGCGAAGATACTCAAACATGCCATATTACCAAAAACAGCGGCCGGGGAATCCTTTTGCAGCAGTGCAAGCTCATAGTATGGAACAATTACACAATGTCGCACAAGTATGCATTAGAGGAGTTGAACCGTAGTCTGCAGGACATTTGTGTCAACAAGGCGCTGATCGGCAGTGTTGTCCTTTTGCTCGTAGGCGATTTTAGATAGACACTGCCAGTTATTGAAAGTGGCACCGGCAGATGAATTATACGCATGTCTCAATGCGTCACCACTGTGGTCCATGTCAGAAAAGCTCCATCTTAGGTGCAACATGTACGTCCAATTGTACAACGACCACGAATCAGGTGACTTTGCGAATCAGTTGCTGAAAATTAGAGAAGGTCGTCTGGAATCGGCTAAAGAAGATGTACTTATCATGCACGTTTTTCCCAATTTGGAGACTAATATGAACAATGAAGATTAGTTGTGGGAGAGGGCAGTGCAGTCGCCAAAGAACGAGTGGGTCGCCTTAACGCTGTTTAATTTTGTATAGGAATTCTGCCGCCCGAATTACAGCGCCCAAAAGAACACCTTTTGTAGTCACACAAATTAATTTCCACGCGAACGAAGTCGCGGGCAACAGCTAGTATTATATAAAACGGTTTACGAGGATAATTCCACTTAGCTTCCACTGATTAAAACGATTTGTTTTTGTATTTACATCTGTTATATACTGGTCGCTTTTACCTATTATATATGATATTTAATTATGAATGTTATGGTTTTCCCAAATAAATAAGCTGATAATGTTTTTTTCCGAATTTTGTATCCCTCATATGGATGTACCTACTAAACAGATCGCGTTAGAAACAATATACTGCGTTGCATAAGGCTGCCGACACGAAGTCACCGGGCGTGGGGTAGCGGCAACGGCGGCGTGGCGAGCGGCGTGTTTCAATGCATAGATTTATATGGAACTGACTACGAAGGCAGCGGCGCGGGGAGAGGCATGACAATGATACAAGCGACTAGTGGGCGTCTAGCGGTGCCCGCGCGTCTCCATTGACGTAGTGTTTTTCGTTTATGTACTCGTAGGAATTTCGGGAAATTCTCTCTTAGTAACGGAGTGTAGGGAACCTACATGCCAAATTTCAGTTCTCTACGACCAGTAGTTTCGGCTATGTGTTGTCTGTCAGTCACTCATTCACTCAACTACTCAGTAACGGAAGAATTTTATATATTAGGATTTCTCCAGATCCGGTACGCGGTTCGGTTTAGTCTAAGAACACTCACTGGAATGAGCTCTTTCATTTATTTATGTTTCATATATTAAACTATACAACGTGTCACAGAATAAATGCAATACATTTTGAGGGTACATTATACTCATCAATATGGACAACAAAATAGTCAACTTCCCCATACATTTATGTGAGCATAACTCGACAAAATGTACTAAAGAAGATTTTTTTTCGTGATTTCAGGTTTGGTTCCTGTAGTGTCCACGCATCGTATCACTAATAGTAGGTATTTGGCTCGCCTACGCACCACCACGTGCTGCCTGACTGACGGTTTAACACAGACTGCCTCCCACCAGTCCGTACGTTGTGACGTACGCGCTCGAAACCAATCATAAGTATATACATACACTACAGTTCCATAGATAGGTAGTAAAAGTTATTCATAATAACAATACAATGACCCCTTAAGAGGTATTGCGTTTATTCTGTGACACGGTGTAAATAAGATTAAATAAAATGAAAAAATAAATTGTTTTATTATTACATTTTTAATTCTTCATCATAAAAGTTATCGTAATCACCATAGATAATTGCTCTGAGAAGTTCAGGACTCATTGTGGTTGTTGTCGGCGAACATTTTCCGTTCCAAAATCTATACATACGTCCTGGACAAGGTTTGGAGTTTTCTCCGAAGTAGACCGATAGCACTACGTCACACATGGCGGCGACAGCAATCAGCAATAGAACAGCTCTCATTGTAGCGGCTCTTGTTGACTGGAAATAAGGTATATTATTAAATACTAGCTTCTGCCAGAGGCTACGCCTGCGTGGTCCCTAGGGAACATACTCCCGGGATAAAAAGTAGCCTTTGTGTTATTCCAGACTAAAATATACCTCTGTGCCAAATTTCATGAAGATCCTTTCAGACGTTCTGACGTCAAAGAGTAACAACACACATCTCTCCATCCATTCATCCATCCTCACATACTTTCGCATTTATAATATTAGTAGGACATAACACATGTTTCCAAATGCATACAACCCTAATCTCTTCAAAGCTGACTTTGAAGAGATCAGGGTTGTACTTACTTTGCATTTATTTACTTTCGCATTTTTAATATTAGTAGGACATAACACATGTTTCCGAATGCATACAACCCTAATCTCTTCAAAGCAAAATTGTAAATTAATTTCAAACCTCTAAGTAAACAATGAGCGTAACGCTGACTCAACAAAGACAAAGCTGACTTTGAAGAGATCAGGGTTGTATGCATTTGGAAACATGTGTTATAAGAAGCCTGTTCACTCTAAAGTGAACAGGCTTCTTCTGGGTAAGCTCGCTCCATCGTCGACTTTTTCTCTGTCATCTCTGACCTGGACTAGAGAAGAGCACCCATCTCAATTAATAAAAAAATAACAACTTCATCCTACATCGTGCTTTCTTCCTAAAAAGTGTCCAAATAAATTGCTTGTCTATACAGTCGGTTTATGGACGATAGTTTAACGTGACAACGTCATAACAAAACATACGATTACATACAATATATACTTAATTTCAAAGTAAATTAATTTCAAACCTCTAAGTAAACAATGAGCGTAACGTTACAATGAGCGTAATGGGATAATGAGTCATGCTTTTTCGTGCGTGCAGCCGGCGTTCATCGATTTATTAGACGATGTTACGTTGCTATTCCACCAATTCGCACTAAGCGTTTCCAAACGTCTTTTATAATGCGCACAGCAAAGGAGTGGAACTCTCTGCCTGCGTCTGTGTTTCCAAACGCTTACAACCCTAATCTCTTCAAAGTTAGAGTGGACAGGCTCCTTCTGGGTAAGCTCGCTCCATCGTAGACTTTGTCTCGGTCATCTCTGACCTAGACTAGAGTCAAGAGCAATCCCATCACAAATAAAAAAAAAAACGTCAAAAATTAACTCGACAAATTATTCCGCTTTATAAATCAGTAACTGTAGAGAAATCATTCATTTTAATGCAGACATTTTACGCAAATTCTCTTTCAAGGGTCGAAAACGGTCAAATCAATTTGCAATTTCATCTAAGCGACTTATCATTGTCCATCTCACTTATCCGTCTTCCAGTCAAACAGGATGCAGTATATAACGTGGAGCTACTGCCTATCTAACCTCGACAACCCAATAAGGGAGAGTTCAAGTACCTATTACGTAACGCAATTTTTGGAGATTTTTGAGCCCCCCCTCCCCCTCATGTAACGCGCTGTAACGTTTTTCTGTACCCCCCTCCCCCCTAGTAAAACGTTAAGTAACCACCAAGTGACGTAAAGTACCGGAAAGTCGCTAAAATACATTTGTTAATTGAAATTTTGAGAAAAAAACGTTTTAAAAAATGTGTGAGAGAATCTCTCTATGCGACTTTCTGAAGGGATAAAAAAAAACAATGTTACGCAACGCGTAGTTCAATAAACCCCCTCCCGCCCCTGTAACGCATCGTAACGTTTTACAAGACCCCCCCCCCTTCCCCCCAAATTCGTTACGTAATACTTGAACGCCCCTAACTGGATAACACGATACTGGCAATCCGTAACGACTGACAAAAATGCACAAATCACAGCCGGGACCAACGACTTAACGTGCTTCCCGAAGCACATCATCATCCATCCACAGACTGACCTTGGCCAGTATTGCTTAACCTGCGGAAGATCAACCCGTGCGGTTTTTATTATTTAGCCTCTATAAAATTTAAAATGTTGTCAACTAATAAAAAAAACTGTTTTACTAATATTATAATTAAAGTTTTTCAACAATGATGGTGCTCTTCATTGTACCCCATAACAAAAACATTTGAAATTATACAAATTAGTCAAGTCTATCATCGCCAATTTGATCTTTATTCACAGTTGCGATGTACTACGATACTACCACGTTCGAGTACTGTAAACACTGCGACTCACATGCACAAACCAGAATCATCTTTAACTCCTAGTTAGTTGCCAACCCGGCGCCATTATGTATGAAATATTTGTTGTTTAACCTCGTGGTGACAACTAACTCAAACTCAAGCATTTAATTCAATTGGGCCATTAACAGGCACTTTTGATTTGTCAAGGTCGGTCTATCAAAAAAATGAAGCTGCACGTTCCAAAGCATAAAACTCTGTGAAGAAGAACGTGCAAGAAACTCCACAGACACTCATTTAACAAATCTGAAATTTTTACAAAGTTATGGTTATGTGAGAACGATGTAAAGACGTGCAGGATTCAAGCGTCAGGAGTAAAAAGAAACAAAACTCACAGTCAAAAACTGATCGAAATATAAAGTGCCGCATATTGTCATAACTTCACCAAAATATTTAGGGCCCGTTTAACGGTGTCCGAATAGCCACTACTTACTGAATACATTTAAAAATGTCACAGATTTTATTTTTATAAACTGCCAAGTAAGTTAACTTGAACTAAATCGTTCATAATTATGTAGGTGGTAAAACAGACCGTTAGAGACTAAAGAGTGTATCAAAACATTCAAAGAATTTCTTAATATTGTAATTATTAATGGTATTTTCAATTGTTTAATATGAAATGAAACTTAATATGTACCCTTTTTGTATGAAATCTTATCAAACGGCACGAAATATTAATGACGGCGGAGTGCGCTTTATAAAACAGCAATTTAATTACACTAATAGATTATTGCCTAACGGCGTGATTTCCGTATTTTTAAGAATAATCGCATAAATACGGACGTAGTGTTCATCAAGGACGACGAGCATTGGGTGGCTCGCCGTCCGATCAGAACCAGGCCCGAGTCGACGGCGCGCTGTGTTCCACGCGCGCCTCAAAGAGCTGTCAGCATAGAAGACGGGGCCCGCTAGGGCCAGTGCCTGCCGGGGTTGCGGAATCTGTTTGAAAGAGTCACCGCGGCTCTGGAACGCAAAGGGCATTAGGAGGAACACGGATGGGTTTTAGTCAGTAAGAGTCTGACACTCCCTTCTGCTTCACCCAGAGCGGGAGGAGTCATTTGATGATTTCCCATCCTTAAAAAAAAATAAAAAAAAATAAAAAAAAAGTGTTCATCAAAACTGTTATGATGAGTAAAAGACGATTGAAAATATTTCTATTTTAATATTTCCTGCCGTTTAATAAGATTTCATACAAAAAGGGTCATATATATTGCGATATTACTAACAAAGCAAAGAAAAAAATGATGAAAAATATAATAATTAATTTTGAAAAAGAAAAAATATGATTTAAATAAAAAAGTTCTTATGAATTTAAAATTCCAAGTCCAATAAAAATAATCATAGTTCATAGTGGCACGAAAAAAGGGGTAGTGTCCTTAGTAAAGTATCTAATATAATATACATAATTATATTGCTAATTACCTTTTAAAAATAACTTGCCCCAGGACGGCACAATAGACGGAAAATATGTAAACGAGGCTGATGCCAAATAGCTACTGAATACAAAAATTGCTATTGTATTGTATATTGTATTGACATGTATTATTATCTGATGACTGTACAATGCCATTACTCATTATGAGCGTATTTAGAGTTAGGAACAAAGCAGGATAACTACCATCGGCAATAGATTACTTTGGGTACCAACAAATTTACCTCCAATGTTACCTCCTTCCCTCTAATATGGCGAGGGAGGTAATGGCTGATCTTTGCGTTATGCTCGTGAACGGGTGCTACTTGTGGTGACTGGTCGTCTTGCTGTCTGTGGTTTATTATTGTTAACATTTTTAAGTGTTATAATTTAACTGCGATGGTCCTAGTTTATCACTTGTGACTATGGGTCACAGATTATGGTTGAATTGCATTGTTGCACATGTAAGCGGGCACGCCATTTATTTCTGGAGGCTCATTTTGATTAGTATTGTATGCTTGACTTTACTTATTTATTACCTATATATGTACTTAATTAGTTTTATCATTGTTTCATATTTAATTTTTGGGATAATATAGTGTGCTAGCTGACATGTGCCATCCATTTATTTAATTTAATGATCGATATCTATCATAAAATGTTGAATAATAATGTTATATAAATTCAAGTTCTTTAAACTTAACAGACAGTTGTGTTGCTGGGGAGTTCGTTGGCCACTTCTACTTCCCAGCTAAAACACTAGGAAGTGGTGACGGGCTGGGCGATTTGGGGGACTGTCTTCATGTAAATTTTGACGTTCAAAAGGTGCTGATTTTCAGCCTAGTTTGAATATTTGCCTTTTGATTTTGATTTGAATATGTTTTAAATCCAAAAAATCCTATAAAATTTCGTACCTAACGTTAAGTAACTCTTTATAGTCCCGAGGCAGCTGTACAGCAGGAAAATAATATAGTACCTAATGAATTTGATTATAGCTCGCTAGTCAATAATGTGATTTCAATTTAGAATCTTAACAAAAATAAACTTTTAGATACCATGACACTTCAATTTAATTTCTGATATGGTGGGGTAGAGCAGAGCACCGTGGCCCTTGAATGCAAAAGGCAGTAACACGGATTGGTTTTAGTCAATAAGTCTTACACTCCCTTCTACTCCGCCCAGAGCGGGAGGAGTCTTTATTTGTCTTACAAAGCGGGCCACTTAATGTACCCGACATAAACTACCTCTTGGCGCGTTTTTTTTTAATAATTCATAAGATAATAGTACCTACAATAAAAATAAATAAAACAATGTCGCCGTTCCATTCCGAATCGTCCTTGGAACACAAGGTTCGAACTGCACGCGCTCCTGGATGTCTCAAACTACGTCATGCGGCACACTCGGAAAGGCAGTGAAGTTGCGTAAGGAGCGGGTTGAAAGTATTACTTTTCAGCGCTATGGAGAATCGTTTTCAACTGACAGTCTTCAAATTATAAAAAAAAAACTTCTATACGACTTTCTATACAGCCTCTCAATTACAGCGTGATGTTAAATTGAAATAACATAAAGATGAGTATTAATTAAAGATTATATTTTTTAAATGACATTATTATAATTTACTTTCAACTTTTTCTTTAAAATAAGATAGATTTAGCAAAATATTGTCAATTTTTTCAGTTATGAAAATGTAATATAACGGCTGAATAGAGCTAGCCGGTCACAGAAAAAAAAAAACAAAACAAAATGGTCGGGAAACCGGCAATCCGATCTTCATTTGTTTTTTCGAGTTGTAGTGTTTTGTTCTCATGCTTTCGTATAGCAGAGATTTGTATTAACACGATGAGTTCATCAGATTCAGATATGGATTTTTTCTTAAGCTGATTCGTGTTTTTATTTTTACTTTCCTTGTATTCGTAATAAAAAGCACAGTGTTTACCTCGGGTGAAAGATTTATTTAGTCCCTCGAACTATTGGCACCCTCGCTACGCTCGGGCGCCAAACGCCATCTCAGGACTGAATCAGTTCCTTTCACACCTTAGATAACAATGTACTATTTTTTTAATAATCAAATGTTCATAATATTTTTTTAATGATTTTTTTTTTTTCGAAAGATTAAGTGGGCTGCTGTTGTAAATCGACTAAAATAGCGCCGTGCAAGATTCAAAAACCTGTTTTTTCCTAAACACCACCAATGAACGTTTCCTTGTTTGTCTGTCATGATATTCTTTTAGTAAAGGCTCTCCCCTATTTTTTACTCCTTTGCTGTAATTGGTGTATGGCGTACCATAGGGTAACACACAACGCCTCACGTGTTCAATATGACGCGGCGACGTCGCGTTCAGTGTGCTACTGGGGCCACTTCAGTGTGCCACTATTCTGTAGTGCTTCCATTGTGATCACAGAACCGTACAATCTGGCTCTCATCTGATTTTCATGAAATGGCCCTTTTTAGGAAGCAAGGTGCGTCGTTTGCTGAGCCGTAATATAACATGTCCATAACTGTGTTGTTTTTGTGCTTACATCACCATCAACATCCTACTCTTATCCCATGTTACTTGGGGTCAGTGCAACACGTATGTTTTTCCATTCTGTCCTGTCAACTGTCACGCTATCACTAAACTCCCTTTTATTCATATCACTCCTTACACAATCCGTCTGTCTGTCTTTTGGCCTCCCTCTCCCTCTTCATCCAATGCTCACAACTCTTTTAGTTACAAGCATTTGATCCCTCCTCAGGTTTTTCGTTTATTTTGTTGCACTCTATAGTAGGACGCGCCGTGCACGTTCCTAGAAATAGAGGACCTAGCACAAATATTTTGACGAATAGTAACGATACAGTGTCATTAACGAAAGTGAATTTTGAATATAAAAAAAACTACAACCATATACTAGTTTAATTTTATGCGACATACAAAATATGTATCGTTCACAATATAAGTAAAGTATCGCATTCATATAAATATTATGTACGAAACGAGTATCGTAGTTATAGTAAAATTTTACTTTCTTTACGTTACTATACGCCAAAAAGCATTCGGCACTAGACCCTCAGTAAACAGCTTTTTTCTTTCAAAATCAACAAAGAATCGCATCGAACAAATGAAAACGTTCGGCTGTTCTACAAAAACAAAGATGGCGGACTTGAACGAACGCGTCTCCAATAAAATGCTAATAACAAAAACTTCAATTTCAGTATTGAAATATTGAGAGCTGGCGCTTAGGAAATCCGTACGATGTGGGTTTTGTAATATGTCTGCTATATGAGTTTTATAAGGTGCGTTTACGTGCCTGGTTTATTAGGGTTCAATACCCAAAGAGACTAACTAACAGAACCCTATTACTAAGCCACCGCTGTCCGTCCGTCAGTCCGTCTGTCTGTCATTAAAGAAAAGAAATTAGCAATCACGCCGCGCCGTATCTCAACTAAACAATATTAGCAACGAAATATACACAACTCCAATTAGAATTATTTAAATCGTGAGTAAACTAGATGTTAAGGAAATGATATATGATGTCTTTTAAAAGGATTCGATTAAATAAAACTAAAAATTAAAAACATAGAAAGTCACACGAAAGTAAAATATGCAATTTCGTTTACCCGGATGACATATTTTTACCAGCCCTTTTGATTTAAAAACCAAACTGTTCAACCGATTTTGATGAAATTGGGGATCAATCGGAAAGTATATCTTTTCACATAAAACAAGAATTTTTCAAATCGGTTCTTAAATGACGGAGTTATGAGGTAACAAAAATAACCTCCTCCTTTTTTTAAGGCGGTAGAAAACACAAATTAATTAGAATGATTTACATCGCGAGTAAATACAAGATGTTGAGGAAATGCATCTCCTTTGATTGTGATGAGGTACCAGCTGAGATTGATGGTCACAGCCGTCGCGTCGTCTCGTTAGAAGGAAGATGAGCGGTAATGGAGGCTGTGTAATAAATAGGACGAAATGTGCTAATTATTGTGTTTTGAATTAAAGATTGAAAGAAACAGCAAAGTGTTGTTATAATTTTGTAAGAAAACTACAACTTTAGAAGAATAAGTTTTAAAACGTGTGATCTCAGTCGGCAAAAACGGAACTATTATAGAATCCCTTTGTTGTCCGTCTGTCAAGAACCTTTTTCTCAGAAACGCGTAAAGAAATCAAGCTGAAATTAATATCAAATACCCAAGTCTACTACCTCTTAGAGCAGTGAAAAAATCAAACTTCTAAGTCAATTCAATCTAAAGATATGGCCGTTTATGGCGCATGTTTTGAAACTCGCAAGGGAATCAAAACCTATCTTCCCGTTGACCTAGAATCATGAAATACGGAGCACGGAGCCTCGGAGAGCGAGTCAGACTCGCACTTGTCCGATTTTATATTCATACAATGTTAGTCAAATCTTTCAAATAAGAAACAATTGAGAAACGAGCCAAGAGGATCATCGGTAATGACAGGCTCGTCGAGTCGAAGCTCCAAAGTCTTGAGCATCGACGCCGAGTTGCTGGCCTGTCGGTTTTCTGTCGGTTGTTTTTTGGGGAGTGTGCGACGGAATTGCATGATTTAATTCCGCTAAGCCCGTTCCATCATCGGACCACAAGACGAACGGCGATTCGCCACCGGTACATTGTGGACATCCCACCCACACGCACAAAACGTTTTGGGAACACATTAATAGTGCGTACAGCTAAGGAGTGGCCTGCCAGAGTCTGTGTTTCCGGATAGCTACAACCTGGGAGTCTTTAAGACAAGAGTGAATAGGTTGCTTCTAGGCAAACGTGTTCCATCTTCGACCGCATCATTGCTTACCATCAGGTGAGATAGTGGTCAAACGTATGCCTATCTGTAGTAAAAAAAAGGAATTAATTTATGTAGATTTTTGATAGTAGAGCTCCACTTCTTTCTCCAAAGGCCTGCTATTCTGTAAAGGAAAATTGCTCAGTTTGTTCGACGGTTTGTCTGATTTATCTATCGTATCTGTGGAGAACGTTGTTGGTTGCACATTTGTATAATTACTTATATTCTATTTTTTATATTGTGAAATTGTTGGTTCTTCCGAATAAATAAAATAAATACAAAGAAAGAAAGAAAAAGAAAATGTAATGCATACATATAGTCAGACTTTACATGACTAATCTGAAAATGTCTACGATATACTTATTCTTTCATCCAAAGCTGTTAATCCTGAATTGAATAAATGTAAATTCCGATACTTATTTGTAAATGTAACAAATAATTCAGCTAAAAGGTTCCTCTTACATTAATACCTGTTTATTTACGATTTAATTTACTCGCCTGTTTCATCCAATAGTTATAAATATGCCAACGTTGTTTTTTGTTTATTTGTTTTTGCTTCCTCATTGTTTTTTTATGGTAAGGATTCCAAGATGGGGGACCACTACTACAACAATATAATACAATATCTTTATTTTGGACCACATAAAATAAACATAGTGTTAGTTAACATACAAAAATAACTTATTACCTAGTGTTAGTAAAAATCAACCTCCGACAAACTGCAGTACAATCGGAGAACCAAAGACCGAGCTCTCGGCTACAGTTTTCAGGATGCTGTTTTGACTGTTAAGGGACAGTCTCTTCTCAGTAGTGACGCAGTTTTCTTTGCGTATGATTGCAAAGAAGCCGTCGATACGGGTTTGCGACGCACTACAGTAGCGAGGTAGCCTCAACAGCATCCTGAAAGCATTGTTATATTGGACGCGCAGGACATCCAGCGATCTCTTAGCACTATTGACCCATAGACTACCCGTGTACAAACTTTGGCAATAAGCCTTGAAAAGTGTTACTTTTACTTGGTCTGTACACCGCGCAAATCTACGGGACTTGACGGGAAAACATATTGCTACGGACCGCTAGAGCCCTGTACGCCTACCATTAGTTTTATCAATCTATACTCGCTAGCGACTGTAGTACAAATCACCTGATTGTCTGATAAAAAGATGATTCCGTGCTTCGGAAGGCACGTATAAGCCGGTGGTCCCGGCCGTCAATTGGCGGTCGTGAAATAAACCATGTCAGAGGCGGTTTAGAAACTCTGACACTAGGGTGTGTGATGTCGTTTAGACCTTACTAACCACACGATAAGAAGAAGAAGCGACTGTAGTTAAAAAAATGTATGAAAACTTTTAAAAAACAAGTTCCTAATTTTTTTTTTGTTTACTAAAGTTTTACTTGCAACTTGCTTGCTTAAAAGTTAATAACTTAAACAAATAAATTAGAAATTTGATTAATATTGATAAAACTCATGGTAGACGTACTGCGCTCCCTCTCAATGTTTACATCTTCCCTGAGGTCAGCGGCAAGACAGTGCCCTAGCACTAATAACACACTAAAAATGAAGATTAATTATTAACATATCCTGTGCGAAAACTATGGGACTTAATAGCACAGAACTGCGAGGGCAATGTGAACATTCCACCTATACGCACAAAACTATTTGAGAATACTTTCATTGTGCGTACTGGTGAGAAGTAGAATTCGCTGCCGGAGACATTGTTGCCTTATAGCTACAACCTGGTGTAGGTTACTTCTTCATCATCGTCTTCCATGAGGCGAGATTATTAGTCAAACGCTATCCTTTCAAAAACAAAAAAAAACTGGATAGTTCCGTCCAAACTGGCAAGAAGACAAGAGAGCTCACAAAATATGGAAGATGTGGAGGGATGCTAGCGTACGCTAGTATTTCAGGAGCACGAATGCTGTGTTTCCTAAGGCCTTACTTGATTTTGAGTTCCTTGGGGCTTATTTTTCAACAGTCTCTTACAACAGATAACTTTTATCTGAAAAATGATTATGAACGTTTGACAACATTATATCTATACTATATATATATTATAAATTAATATTATAAAGAGGAAAGATTTGTGTGTTTGTTTGTTTGAAATGAATAGGCTCCGAAACTACTGGACCGATTTGAAAAATTCTTTCAGCAATGGATAGCTACATTATCAGGGAGTAACATAGGTTATATTTTATCCCCGTACTGCTACGGGAACTTGAACTACGCGGGTGAAACCGCGTGACGTCCACTAGTTTTCTATAAAACAGCTGTCAAACCGCAATTTTATGCTACTCATAAAAGTTATCTAACTATAAAAAATCAGCCGTTAAACGAAACTCACTAGGGACTCATAACTACGAAGAAAACTACACGACTTTCAAACAATAAATTAAAAAAGCGAACACTACAAAATCCGCATCACCTGTATAAAAAGATAAAGTAGAAAGGGGAGAACGGGGGTAATATTTTGTTCTCGTTTGTCCCCCTTCCCCCGATACCAGGGATTTAGTAGCGATGCACGATAGTGCCACCGGCCAAGTTCGCGCGAAAATGTGAATCCAAATGAGCGGATTTTATCTCTGATTTATGTTAGCGGTACACGTGTGTTGCAAGCTCGTACTTTATTCGGGGAAACTAAACCAGAAACATGGATTGGTTCAGCTTTGGCTTAGGCATTACATCTGCGGGCAATAGGTGTTAAGTTTTTAGTAATTTATTGCATTTTGCACATGTTTTTTTTTACATTGACCGTCTCGCGTTTACCGGGAAGCAATCTTGTGGTTGCCGATATAGCACACTAGTCTAGAAGTTCACCAATCCCCAGGTTGTAGCTATGAGGAATTACAGCAGGGTATTTCAAAGCTAAGTTGATGTGTTCGGTTGTAAGAAAAGGCACTACCTACTCCATGTGACATTTCAACTTCGCCTCTCAGATAACAAACATATTCTGCGAAAGCACTGATATTGCAAATCTTCATAGACATCATTGACCACGTTCAATGTGATTCTTAGTCAAGCCAATTCTAAAGTAGTAAAGTGTCTGTTTGAATTAATGGCATCGAAGTAAATTTCTATATTTATTGTTTAGTATAAGCTTTTGACTGTCAGATGTGGTTAGGGTATAATGGGACTGGTATGCACAATGTTTAAAAGACCTTATAATAAATAAAAAAAAAATCCTGTATTGCTTTGTCTAATAGAAGCATGGCAGGCGGGCTATTACGAAATTTATTCGAAAGAGTCACCGCGGCCCTGGTACGCAAAGGACATTTGGAGGAACACGGATGGGTTTTAGCCAGTAAGAGTCTGACACTCCCTTTTGCTCCGCCCAGAGCACAAGGAGTCATTTGATGATTTCCCGTACATAAAAAATAAAAAATTGTCAGGTGGGTTGATTTTTAGAGTTCCGAAAAAAAAGGAACCCTTATAGGATCACTCGGGTGACCGTCTGTCTGTCTGTCCGTCTGTCACAGCCAGTTTTCTCCGGACCCACTGGAACGATTCTGTTGAAATTTGGTACACATATGGACTTCTGTGACCCAAATACAAACGCGTTACGTAAATCATTAAATTTTTAGTATGGGGGTCACTTTTGGGGGCCAACTAGAAAATTAAAAAAAAAGTTTTTAAACAATATCGTGTGACATATCAAATGAAAGGGCTTACTGTGATGGTTTTAATTATATTTTTTTCATAATTTTAAAATAAACGGTTTTGAAGTTATTCAAGAAATTAGACGAAAAATGACCATTCCCCCCCCCCTTATCTCCGAAACTTTTGAAATTCTGTAAAAAATGGAGATAATAGATCTTTACCTAAAGATTACAGGAAAACCTATTAGAAGTCTGTAGTGTTAAAATAACATGTAAAAAAATATAATTCCTTCGGAACCGCACGCGAGTCCGACTCGCACTTGGCCAGGTTTTTACCAACCAATGACTATTATAAGACAGGTTTTGCAGTGCACTGACGTGGATTTTATCTTATTAGATAAGTTATTAAACAGAACTTAGCAAACTCTACCACAGTTTGTGGGATTACGTGTATTCGCTACCTTTACTCGTATATTCTATAAAATCTCATAAAATCGTAAATTACGAACGTGTTTTCATGCAACATGTTTTACGACTAAAATATATGAAAACTCACTCCTGTATTAAATAGAAATAATAATTTTGCGCTGCATTCAGATTTATTTCATCTCAATGTGGAATTTTGGTTCGTAGGTGAGAAATATTTTCCAAAAATGATGTACTTTATTCTTCACGGGAACGAATTTTCAAGTTTTCGACTTGAACCCTAATTTAGGACAGGTCAGGGACCTACGAGTATCTCCAATCGTTCCTCACCAGCAACCACACCTTTTTAGGGTTCTCACTGACTATATGAAAATTCAGAACCCTTATTACTTTTGTGTCTATCTGTCTGTCCGTCTGTCACAGCCAATTTGCTGCCAACAGCCGGAAACAACAGGTTACATGCTATACGAAGCATGGCGGGGTCTCGTCGGGGGTACTGGGTTGCTACCCATCCACAGATTGACCTCGGCGAGGCCAGCTAAAGGACGAACAGGTTGAACCATGATGATCAAACTGTTCGTCCTTGAGTATCTAGCCATGAGCTCCTCAACCCAAACTACTAACAGTCAAAAAATATTGTAACAAACGCAATATTATTTTCTTTCTTTCTTTATTAGGCCTATTGCGAATGGTTGAGCTACATCAACGCATGGAGGTTGGGGCTCAAAGCCTCTAAGTAGCTTACAATTCTTTACTGTGAACCCGACAACGGTGACACTTAAAGAGAAGCTAAGCACAATGGTGAAATATTTATTTTCTTGACTGCTATAGTTTTTTTGTGAAATAGCGTTTAAAGAGAATTTTGTGGGTGTAAATATCATTTGAAGATACTTCTTTTATAATTGAAATAACATATGGCGTAATATATAATATAATCCCCAGACAGAAGTATGCCTATATAGTACACCCAGATTTTGCCAGTTATGAGTAAGTCCCACGTGATAGGGCCGAACCTATTGTCACGAACTTGATAGAAATCACTATTCCGTGGTACTACTGAGAAGTCCTTGATGACAAAACCAAGAAACACGAAATAATCCTCTGGTTTAGGACATTTATTTCTCAAAAACAGAATACAATTATTCACTTATAATGAGAAACACTGGTTACATAAGATAAACGTTACTTAGAACGAGGATCGGAACGATATTTTGAAGTTAGAAGTACAATAGTGTTAGTCACTAACTTATCCCTATGTTAGTAATTGAGACTATGCTAAAAGAGATCGAGTTTAGAAGATTTTTTGAAGTTTTTTTTTAGGTGTTTATTTTAGTTTGTTATTTACATAGTACACAGGACAATTTCGGAGTTACTAAAAGTTTTTATTATTAGTATTTAAGTTTATGTAAAAGTGAGTGTTATGAAAAAGTTAGACTAACATAATTGAAAATTTTTCATTATGTGGAATTTTATATTATGTATTTCCTGCATAATTTAAGTGAAATCCTTCTAACATCGAAAACAGACCCCTAAGTCCCCAGTTATAGCTTTAACTCGAGGAAACTTGTAATAATATGAGCCATTTCGAAGAAACAAATAGTTGGGTCTTGCATAAAGCCTTTTTGTATTTGAATCTATATCTATACTAATATATAAAGCTGAAGAGTTTGTTTGTTTGCTTGAACGCGCTAATCTCAGGAACTACTGGTCCGATTTGAAATTCTTTCAGTGTTAGACAGCCCATTTATCGAGGAAGGCTATAGGCTATATCATCACGCTAAGACCAATAGGAGCGGTACAGTAATGAAAATTGTGACGCAGACGACGTTGCGCGGGTCAGCTAGTCTATACTAATATATAAAGCTGAAGAGTTTGTTTGTTTGCTTGAACGCGCTAATCTCAGGAACTGCTGGTCCGATTTGAAAAATTCTTTCAGTGTTGGATAGCCCATTTATCGAGGAAGGCTATAGGCTATATCATCACGCTAAGACCAATAGGAGCGGTGCAGTAATGAAAATTGTGACGCAGACGACGTTGCGCGGGTCAGCTAGTACTTAATAATCACAAACATAAGTTTAACTAGAGTAAAGAGCATGATGCGGAGTCTGTCCAAAACAGTCACCGTGACCCTGGAACGCAAAGTGCATTAGGAGGAACACGGACGGGTTTTAGTCAGTAAGAGTCTGACACTCCCTTCTGCTACCGCCCAGAGCAGCAGGTTTCATTTGTTGATCCCATGGGAAGATGTGAAAGTAAAAAACATTATCTTTGATATTTCCAGAGTATTGACGATTTTTGCAGACCTTTATATTGTATGACATCTATAAAATAAATACATCTACACTTATATATATAACATTATAAAGAGGAAAGATTTGTTTGTTTGTTTGAATTGAATAGGCTCCGAAACTACTGGACCGATTTGAAAAATTCTTTTAGCATAGAGCTACATTATCATGGAGTAACATAGGCTATATATTATCCCCGTACTCCCACGGGAACGGGAACTACGCGGGTGAAACCGCGTGACGTCCACTAGTGTATTATATATTTAACACATATTTAGGTACAACGTATTATTTATGGATTGGGCAACTATCTCCATAGTTGCCTAATCCATATAGGTTTAGGATAGATGTTCTGCCGAGAAAGAGAATTTTTATCAAACAAAAGCTTTGATCGCACCTTGCCCTCCCATGCAATCGCACAAGCTTAAGAATCTGCGAAATTAGAGTAATTAAAATCAACTATACCCCTGGAGGAACTATGGTCCCTAACTGGGCTACTAACTGGGGACACACAAACAGGTAAATCTCTTTTAATATGAGTTTAGATTTAGACAACATAAAGACATACTTGTCTGAGACCTATTTTTAAAATAGTGACACAAATTTAAATTATAATATCTACTGTAAAGCAAGACTTGAGCTGTAAAACCTGAAACAATCTAAACAAAACTTAACTCACTGCGCGGGATAATATTTTTTTATTATTTTCCGAGATAAAAATATGTTGGTGCAAGTCATGGGAACCACTCAAACTTGCAGACTCAAGGCATTGGTCGACTACACCGAATCATACTGTGACCGGGTTAAGAACGTGTCAGTAAAAAAAAATTGTACTGTAAAGTATGAGACTATGTCTACTAGCTAGACCGTTCCATTATGACGTCATACGAAAGTAAAAACATTTAGCCCCACTTGGGCGAGAGGTCTTTGAAAACGTAACTTTGACGTGAACATGACGTTGACGTTTGACAATTTAACTAATGTCGGTAAACGAAAGCCTATTGACAGCTCTAAAGCTATACAAAGTCCATTCTATCATTTTCGTGACAATCTAAGAATTAATTAAGAACTAATTTGACAGCTGTCAAATCCGACTTGTTGACTTGTTGTTGTTGTATTGTTTTACCAGTAAGTGTCAAAGAGATTTATTTTCACGTCTCTATCATACTAAGGGCCGATTTTTCAATAGTCAGATAAATTATATCAGAGGAATAAAAATAGCGGTTATACAGCTTTTGCATTGAAAATGTGTCAAACAGCCATATTTTTTCTTCAGTTCAAAATTATCAGACTATTGAAAAATCGGCCCTTACTAGTAAAGCAATATTGCATTCTGCTGTCAAATCCGACCTTTTAGATTATCACGAACATAGCAAATGCGACTATCGAAATGGCGAAATATAAGGGACTGACCAGGTGACATTGTGAAAACGTTTCTCAATTTCATAAATTTTTGACGTTTTGTCAATCGCCAGCGCCACGCAACTGCTGACAGAGTGTCACTTGTCGGAAGCCTCAGAAGTAGGTATAATTTCAGAAAACCCGTATTACTCAGATTTTTATTCTGTAACCTAGTAGAAATGCAAAGGAAAAACAAATAATATCGTCTACATACTTGCTTCAAAACGCTAATCGCGCTTCACTTGTCCCTCACACCATGCCCGATATTCTTTTTTTTAAGACGGCCGGACCTCAAAATTGTAAATTCATGTCTCTGGTCTACAATACCAGCGCCAGCGCACTTTTGAGGGTTAATTAGGGTTGTTCATTTTTTTATGTATTCTTAATGGTTCCGTACCGTTGCGTTCAGTGTTTCTTATTGCTGGGACTGAAATATTACTGTTTTATTTGTTTACTTTTGGGTTCGTACTTTCTTTTTTTTTTGTTTTGTAGCAGTTGGAAATTAGTTTTTGGGTTACAATAAGAATATAGAATAGGGAACGCGCAGGGAACTGTAGCATCTAGTGTTGCAAATTCGAAACTTACCTTTTCAGTCCCAAATTCCTATAAGTGCGCAACCACTGAATTTTGAAAAAGTAAGTTTGCGTGCAAACGTCCATTCGCGCAAGTTCCCATACGCGTTGTCTTACGGGCAAAAGTCCATTCGCGCAAGTGATCATTAGTTTCTTTCGCGCAAATTGATTTCGCAATAGTGTACCGGATCCGGTCAATCGGTCACCCATCATCGGACTGACCTCGGCCAGCTTGCGTAACCTCGAAGATTGAACCGTGCGGCTGTTATAATTAAAGGCACAGCCTCACAACGGCGCACAGAGAAGCTACGCACATGTGTTAAGCTTCGCTTTGCAAGAACATACAGGGTGTAAAAGACATCGTAACGCAAACTTCGCGTAAAGGCTACACCTAATGCCACTAACCAAATTGTGGAAGTCATTAATCTCGCTAATGATCGGTTACAGAAATTGTCATTTTCGAGCACGCAATGTATTGTGAACAACGCGATCTAAACGCGCGAGAGCGTTGTACGGACTTACGGAGTACGTACCTACACTACTTGCTCACACACATACACAAGGCTGCGACGCCGCGCGCGCTGCGGTCTTTAAATGTACTCGTAGGTGCTTACCTACGAATATCGCCTACCTATCGTCGACAACAAATCACACAAAATCATTTTAACACTCAGAAATACCTACGGTACCTACTGATGGTAGGAAAATGTTTATGCAGAATTTAAGAGAAGAAAAGGATCCATAAGCTTGGTCTCTTAAAATCACAATTCCGATAAGGATTGATAAGATAACAAAAAAGAAACTTGTAAGTACCTACATTGAGATCCCGTAACGTAGGTATAAATTAATGAACTATCTAACTCACTTTGAATGTAGGTACTATGAATATCGCCTTTCGCGGCACAACAATAATGCCTTTCACATAAAATGAATCATTTGTATCATTCAGAAATACTTACCTACTGATAGTAAGAACTATCCAATACGAGTCCAGGATTGATTAATAAAAAATAAGCTGGAAGTACATTGAAATTCGGTAACGAAGATAACTAATGCACTACCTAACTAACTTTGAATGTACCTAAGTACCTACGAATATCGGCCCTTCGCCAACAACAACTGACATGTTTATGCAGAAGTTAAGGAACCATAAGCTTAAGCATGTTCCACACGGATGTAACTGATCCAATGTACAATCCAAGGTGACCTTGGTGGGAGCTTGGTTTCCATCCGCGAGTTTTGTATTAATTTGGATTGCATCTGCCGTTTACACGGATGGCAACAAGCAAGGTCACCTTGGATGGGTCGCTGGATTACATCCTTGTGGAACATGCTTTAGTCTCTTAAAATCACGAACACGATTCCGATAAGGATTGATAACAAAGCCGGCCATGTTCGAGTCGGACTCTAAAACAAAGGGTTACCATAACCCAAAAAAACGTTTCTTGTATGCGAGCCCACCAGTAAATTAACTAGTCCTTCAGACGGACGGACAGCGGAGGCTTAGTAATAGGGTTCCGTTGGTTACGCTTCGGGTACCTACGGAATCCTAAAAATAAAATTGTAAGTAATAAAACCTACATTGAGATCCGATAATGTACCTACTACTAACTCACCTTAAGCTCGCTCACCCCTAACCAGATAGGGTTCGAAGTGGCCGCCGCCAGCACGCTCGCAGATCTGAGCGCGACGCAGAGTTTCTGCGTGGACACGGGGCAGAAACGTTGGGTCCTGGGCACACTCCTCACGCAGCGACGCAAACACATTCACGATGCGATTCCTCATCTCGGCTGCGGAATCGCACTCTGACAAAAACACTTTGTCCTTGACGTAACCCCAAAGAAAAAAATCTAACGGGGTCAAGTCTGGTGAGCGAGCTGGCCATGGCTCCGGGCCGAATCTTCCGATCCACCGGTTTCCGAAAGACTCGGTAAGGCAGCGTCTGACGGGAAGAGTCGCGTGCGGGGGAGCGCCGTCGTGTTGGAACCATGCCACTCTGTACTGGGCTAGAGGTATATCCTCGATTATTTCCTGGAGGTTTGTTCTAAGGAACTCCAGGTAATTTGTCCCGTTTAATTGTTCCGGGAGAAAAATCGGCCCAATCACGCAGTCTTTATAAATGCCCACACATTCACCGACCATCGAGTTTGGTGTCCCGTCTGCTGCAATGTGAACGGATTGGTACGAGCCCAGATATGGGAATTGCGCCTGTTCCACATTCCATTTCGAGTAAACGTGGACTCATCCGTCCATATCACATTTGCAGCAAAGTCAGGGATTTCGTCGTGCTGTCGTTGTAGCCACCGACAGTACCTAACACGGGATCCTCTGTCTGCGGGTAATAACGCCTGCACTTTGTGAATGCGATACGGGCGCTGGCGATCTCTGCGTAAAACCCGATGAACAGTCGAATGCGAGACGCGGGTCCTGTAACGGTTACGCACCACACGAGCTGCCGTTCGTACTCCCAGTCGTGGGTTCTGCCGCACGACATTCAGGATGTGGTTCGCTACGCTGGGTCTAACGGGCGTTCCAGCTCCCTCGCGCTGAGGCACAATCGGCTGGTTGTCTAAGACACGCTGGTACGCTCGTGTTATCACTCGAGAATCTCGTGGATGTCGAGCTCCTGGATACCGGACTACGTAAATACGCAGTGCCTCACGTGCGTTCCCACGTGCTTCGCCATAGCACATCAGCATGTTACCATATTCTTGGGCACTGTAGTAATCATTAAGTCCAGATGACATCTTTAAATGAAACGCACAAAGACACACACAAACACAAAGAGAAACCAAAAGTTGACTTTTCAAACGTCCCGAAAACCGAATTTTGCAATAAAAGCACACTCGTTTGCTATCAATGTCAACAAGGAACTGACCAAAGTCTATCATAAAATGTCCTTTTCGAACTTTCCTTTGAGCTCGCCGACAATTACCTACGTGCATTAGTACAGTAGCGTGGCTATCAAAGGCTTTTTTATTTTTTTGAATTAAATGATTTAGTTTATTGAAAAACTGAATGAGTTACTTGGTCGTTTTATACAAACAAGATTAAGATCTAAGAGAAACCAAACTGTAAAATACCGAACGATTTTTTTTTTCACGGGGACCACTCGCAGTTCACCTCGCTAAGGGTGGTCACTGCTCAACCGGGCTAGCCTGTGGTGGCCTAAGAATATGGATATGACTCTAAAGCCCCCAGCCGAGGCAACAAAATACCGAACGAAGCGATCAAGTTTCGCCACTGAATGTAAAGTATGATTTTATTTAATCCTAACAAAACTAAATTAGCGTCATCACTCATCATTATTAAGTCTCAACACCATGTACATAATTTAGTGCTGCCGTATTTAAAATTCTGTCACATTGATGTATTAAAACGTAAATTGGGTATACCAAGAGCCAATTGAGATAAGCGTAACATTACTAAGCGTAACATTACTTATTTTACCTTAAGAATTAGTATGGTTTGTGAAACGTTAGTAAAAAGAAAAATTATTTTTTCTCGATCAGGTAAAACTACTTAACGGGTTAGCCCCTCTCCCTTACTACTATCAACGCCACAGAATACCTACATCAACTGTTGGCGGCGGCGTCGGCGGCATGTGCAAAGGCCCAAAGAGCGCGCACTACGTATTGCCGCTATAAGAAAATAGGACTTATCGACACAAAACGAAGTAACCGATTTTCGACCTTAAGCTATTACATTAAAGTTGAAATCAGTTACTTCGTTTTGTTGTGATACGTTTTATTTTCTTATGTCGGCAATTTTAGGCGGAATCCTTTAGCGGTGCCTTTGACAAGCTACACACACACATGCACACTCGTTGTGTGCAGGCAGCTACTAGGCATGCGTTGACCTTTCGTTTGAACTTTGGACAGCTGAGCAGATACCTATTTGTAGTTTTATTTACATTGCTATTTTTAGTAAAAGTAGTGAGTTAATTATTTTTTTACTGAAAATCTCATTGGGTTAGGTCAGAATAACGATTATGAGCAGTCTAAAGCAAAAAAAACTCCTGAAAAAAATGAAAAAATGAGGAAAAAGCCGACGAAAAATTCCAACTTGGGGGTGTCCAGAATCATGTCCTGGACCCATGGAAATCGTTTGTGCGTCGATGTCTTTTACACCCGGTATATGTGATTGAGCCCACTGCAACCCAAGGACACGCTACGCATTAATTGACGTCATTGATACATGCGTGGCTTGGTGGAATATGGCGCTCACATAGCTCAACGTTGTTAACGCCATGCACGCTGTGCATGCGGTACACACTATACACGAATATTAACCAACTACTGTTGTTTTTGACTTGAATGTACCCTGGCGGTTGGGAGTGTCATGCTCACTCAAAAGTCTTGCTGATGGTGGCGTATGCGTTGGATCATTTGGCTCCCTTCAAAATGGTTGAGCCGAATGGTGCTAGCGCATGCGTCATGTTCGTGAACGGGCGCTGTCAGTTGGGACTGGTCATTTCTCAGTTGCCATGGTTTATTTTAAATATTTCTTTGAATTGTTCCTTTTTTCCCGGACGCTTTTATCCTGCTCGTCTTTTACATCGTTCTCACACATGTTTGTATAATTTTAACTTGATGTAAACAAAACTTTGTAACAATTTATTATTTTTAAAAGAGTGTCCGTGGAGTTTCTTGCACGTTCTGCTCCATAGAGATCTACGCTTTGGAACGTGCAAATAGCTTCATCTTTTTGGACTGACCGACCTTGACAATTCAAAAGTGCCTGTAAATGGTTTATTTGAAACATACGATTTGATTTGATTTGATTTGATTTGACTACTATAATATGTACAACTGTATCGCAGCACAGTTTTAAGACTTGTGGAACGAATGCGTGTATAGAGAATACTGCAGTGGAAACGTAGTACATTGTCAAACAAATAAATCCACGCATTTAAAATGCGCCACGTGCCAGTGCACAGCATGCACCGGGGTCTACGCCGTTAACCACAAGCTTCTCAAACATGAAATATTTGTCCCATTTTTCTCTACACCCATACTAACTTCCAATAATACTTCCAACTCAGAAATAAAGTACCTTGCACACTTATACAATTAGGCCAAGAGCAAGCAATGTATTCAATTGAAATATTAAATAAGTTCCATGTGTAAGGGCCGGTATAATTGAGTTAACAAATGTGTACAACCCTATGATTAGAGGGCTTTTATCATGCGATTAGAAATTGTAAGGGTTTGCGTACACGGTAGTTTTTTTAAATTATGTTTTTCGTTTTCAGCGTCATATTAATTTTGAGCTTGATGAGCCTTTTTGGCCTCGCTTTTTATGTTTTTTATGTTGATAGCTTTTATTACATATCTAGTAGTATCTATAGGTTTCAGCAAACTTTATACCGCCACAGAGTTATTTTTTGCCGTGTTTTGTTTTTATCATGTACTAGTGGACGTCACGCGGTTTCACCTACGTAGTTCCCGTTCCCGTGGAAGTACGAGGATAATATACAGCCTGTGTTACTCCCTGATAATGTAGCTATCCAATGCTAAAAGAATTTTTCAAATCGGTCCAGTAGTTTCGTAGCCTATTCATTTCAAACAAACAAATCTTTCTTCTTAATAATATTAGTGTAGAAGTGTAGATCAGAAATGGCGTCCTGTATGAGAAAATTATTTTTGTAAGTACTTTCTTTTTCTTTAATTTTCCCATTGTGTTATTCTGCTATTCGGGGCCAAGAAAAATCCAAACAAACCTTGATCTTCGAAACCTGTCCAGACATTCTTGATTTATAAATGATGTGACTAACCCGACTTTGTTTTATATGCCGTAAGATTGTAAAATATCGCGTGAAATAGCAAACTCATTTTTCTCCATAAGACACGAATATATTGAAAACTGTTGAATTTGGATAGGAATTATTGTCTTGAAAATGGTTTGTTCATAATATATAGAGAAATAAAATGTAATACAGATTTATTATGTATTTAGTATGCATTCCACATCCTTCTTTGACAAATCATTCACTATTCAAGCAGCTCGTTTGTGGAATGCATTACCCATAATTATGTGACGCGTGCTCAAACGCTACCAACGTTTAAAAAAATTGGTGAAGGAACATTACCTCCCACTATAACTTTTTGTCTCCTTTCCCTGTTATATATTTGATATTTATTAGTATATTATTTAGTATTGTATGTATTTGTTTTTATATTATGTTTGTCTCTCTATTAATATTATTTATGATGTTTGTGCACTGACCGCCCTAAATCTAACTTCTTTAGTTCAGTCCATCCAAAGGTTGTCTGTAAGAGATTGCCCTGTGCGATAAGACCGCCCATTGTACACTAGTTTTTATAAGCGATTTTCCTGTGCTTGCTATGAGGTGTAAAATAAAGTATATAATAAATAAATTAATAATATTACAATCTTACGGAGTTTACAATTTTCCGGTGACTTATACAATGTGGAACAGAATAAACGCAATACCTCTTAAGGGGTCATTGTACTCGTCATTAAGAACAACTTTCTCTATGGGACCAGCACTGAAATCGTGTCATGAATCGTGTGTCCAGTTAGGTAGGGCCAACTTCGAGAAAGAGATCAACCGTCGAATCCGACTCGGTTGGGCAGCGTTCTGGAAGTTGCTTGGTGTCTTCTCGTCCCACATAGCACAGTGTCTCAAGACGAAAGTCTATGACCAGTGTGTTGCGAGTGATAACTTATGGAACTGAATCGTGGTCGCTCACAATGGGCCTCATCAGAAGGCTTTAAGTAACTCAAATGGCAATGGAAAGGGCAATGCTTGGAGTTTCCTTGCGTGATCGAATCAGGGATGATAATATCCGCAAGAGAATCAAGGTTGCCGACATAGCCCAAAGGATCGCCAAACTAAATTGGCAGTGGGCAGGGCACATTACTCGCAGAACAGATGGTCGATGGGGCTGAAAAATTCTGGAGTGGCAACCACGTACCGGAAGACGCAACGTTGAAAGGCCTCCCACAAGGTGGACCGATGACCTGGTAAAGGTCGCGGGGAGCCAAAAGATGCGGGACGCGCAGGACCGGTCCTTGTGGAGACGCTTGGGGGTGGCCTATGTCCAGCAGTGGATCTCTGTCGGCTAATATGATGATGATGATTAGTTTAATTTTATATTGTTGTTTCTTTCTTCCTTTCAAATGGGACTTCAATCTTAGACTTCACCAAAATGAATAGTTTACTAGGCGTTTAAATCAAAATCTTTAAAACACTCTTAGAGTTGTTTTAAACCTATCTAGAGTTTTTTAAACCTATCTTTCACGTCTAGACTTACTTAATTATTCTACCCAAAGTCTATATTGAAGTAAATACTCAGAAACTTCGGCTGTAATTCAAAAGCTTCCACGAGTATCTCCTCATTATGCCGACACACGATGGCGAACGCTCCTCAAACATCACTCCTTCAGAACTAACGTAGACATAGACAGACAGCTACCTATACATGGTTACTTCAAATTATACGGCCCAAAGAGCAAAGAACCATTTTGGCATAGCCGCCGCCGCAATTTTGTTTTTTTTAGGGTTCCGAACAAAAAACGGAACCCTTATAGGATCACTCGGGTATCTGTCTGTCTGTCTGTCTGTCTGTCACAGCCAATTTTCTCCGGATTCACTGGACCGATTTTGTTGAAATTTAGTACACATATGGACTTTTGTAACCCAAACACGGATGCATTGCGTATATTATTATATTTTTAGTATGGAGGTCTTGGGAGGAAGAAGTCTATAGTGTTAAAATAACGTGTTAAAAAAATTAAATTCGTCCGGAACCCTTTGCACGCGAGTCCGACTCGCACTTGGTCAGTTTTTTCCAAAGTTGCGGCCCCCGATCTAACATGCATATTTGGGCAGAGGACAATCCAACAAACAAAAAATGTTAGAAACATGGTGCCCTAAAGTGTGACGTTGCCGAGATATTTTGAGGTAAAGTCACCATACTTATTGTTTTAAAAGGCTAACAAATTCATTAGCAAAACACACAGTCTGACCCCAGCCTTACACCCTTGAGCATTCGAAGCCAGAATCGAATGTTTCTAGTATAGCTCATAATTATTTATAGCAAGCCTGTTGAGATTCAATACTGATGCCTAGATTAGATAATATAATTGCTTAGCTATAAACGACATTTTCTTGGTTTATTTATTTTCGTAAATAGATTTTGTAGCTGGTCTTAGCTTGGCGACTAGCTTAGAGGTTGTTTTTAGTGGCGTTTAATATTGTAAGGATTTTGTGTTCGAATTTGGATGGTCGAAAGAGAATTTACATTTAATATTTGTCTAAACCAATCCCAATTGGCCTAATAGAAGCAAACCTCACGCCCCAGCCACCGCAACAGAAGAAAACGCCCTGGGTGTCAAGAGACGCAGGGCGACTCCCGGCCACTTTAGGCGAGCAATGGGTGGCTCGCCATCCAATAAGGACCAGGCCCGGGTCGACGACGCGTTATGTTCGACGCGCGCCTTGATGAGATGTCAGCATAATAGACGCGACCCGCCAGGACTAGTGCCTGCCAGGGTTGTGGAATTTGTTCGAAAGAACCACCGCGGCCTTGGTACGTAAATGGCCTTGGAGGAACACGGATGGGTTTTAGTAAGAGTAGACAACGTCTTTCTGTAAGAAATGTTATGTATGATTGCTTTGTATCTAAATACAATTAAAAAATCTATAAAAATTCGTCGTTGAAATAGTCGCCTCATACTTTGTGGATTTGCTGGTCAGTCATGGCTTACAAAAAAATATATCAAGTTTGTTAGGCTAAAAAGGCGAGTTGGATAAGAACAGTATACTGGCATATTGTCACTTTTCGAAGCATCTTCATAGAAACAAGAATCAATGTGAATTGAAAACGGCAAAAGTCAATGTTTCCCCGTTGAAGATTATAGACCAAAACCGAAATATTCGGTTATTTATCCCAAAAAAAGCTAGCCAAATAAATCCGCGAACAGCGCACAGCCCATCACTCACAAAAACATGCCATAGATAAAAAATGGCGGCCGCGGTACAGAGAGGCACTTGCATCAGTTATCTGTGGAAACCTTTCACACTTGTCACCCCAAATCATGTCGACTACTTCCCTGAAAGATATAGTACTGACATGCACGTAAATGTTGAAGAGAATAAGAGATTTTATGTTTTTTTTAACCCCCGACCAAAAGAGAGGGGTCCTATAAGTTTGACGTCGATGTCTGTCTGTCTGTCAGTCTGTGGTATCGTAGCTCTCAAATGGATGGACCAATTTCGATGCGGTTTTTTTCATTTGAAAGCCAGTTTTCTTGCGGTGGTTCGGGCGATGCGGTGCGGGTGGTGCGGTGCATCGTGTCAGGGGACCGCTAATAATATAGGTACTTATAAATACAAAAATTGAAAAAAGAAGACGCGTGGCCCAAAGAATTGTACCTATATTTAATTAAAAGGATCAACACGTATTATATTTTTTTTGTTGGAGGTTTTTTTTGTGAAATGTTTTATCTTTACAATTGAATAAGGTCATGCAATTTACTTACCATTTTTTTGCTGTGTTGGTACAAAAATATGCCTCCGCATCAAAACATTATATTAGCAAATCGTCCGATTCGTAAATCGTCCTATTAGCAGAATGTTTTAAAACAAGAGAATGGGAAAAGTACAGTCGTACTACACAATAATATAAAAGACGTTTCGAAACGCTTAGTGCGAATTGGTGGAATAGTAACAAGGTAGGGATGGTAAGATGCAGTGCGTCTGGATGTCCGATGGTAGAAGGGGGCCGGTGGGATGAGGTCGTGGAGTTCTTGGGCACACTCACCGAAGTACAATCTGTAGAAGACCGACAAGCAGGCAACCTTACGGCGATAAGCCAAGCTATGTAGCTTGGCATCCACCAGTTTTACGTCACCGATGAGCCTCTTAGCTCTGCGTTCCACCGAGTCAAGCGCGGCAAGCTGATACTTAGCTGAGCCATCCCAAAGGTGGCTACAATACTCCATGCAGGATCGGACTTACGCTTTATATAGGGTTAAAAGCTGTCCAAGCCTGAAGTATCGCTTCACCCTATTTAGGATGCCCAGCATTTTGGCTGCGGTTTGGGCTTTGTACTCGATGGTGGCGCCGAAGTTGAGACTGGATGTTAACTCCATGCCTAGGAGCTCGAGCCGATCAGTCACAGGAACAGATGCACCCCGAAAAGTAGGAGTTTGGTCAAAACGACTCCTTTTTGCGGTAAAAAGACACGCCTGTGTTTTGGTGGCGTTAAAAGTGACCACATTGTCATCACCCCACTGGGAGACAAGGCTTAAGGTCAAATTTGTCCACTCTACCATGGCCTCTCTCAAGGAACGAACTTCATCCCCGCTGGTTATTGCGCTGGACAAGTATCTCTCTGAAACCGTACTGTCATCTGCGTACCCAACAAGACCAGGCTGAAGTAGGTCTTTGATGTGCAGCAGGAAAAGAGTTGCAGAGAGAACAGACCCCTGAGGAACTCCGGCATCAATAGCCATGAGGTCAGAGGAGCAGCCGTCAACAACTACTCGGATCGACCGTTCACTCAGGAAGTCTGATATCCAGCTACAAAAACCAGCTGGGATGCCATAAGCAGGAAGCTTGCTGAGTAGACCTGCGTGCCAAACCCTGTCAAAGGACTTCGAAATATCGCGCGACACGGCAAGTGCTTCGCCGTGTCTCTCGATGGCCTCGCCCCAGCAGTGCGTGACATACACAAGAAGATCGCCAGTTGACCGTCCCCGGCGAAAGCCATATTGAAGGTCACTGAGGAGATCATTGTCTTCAAGGTAAGTCAGCAGCTTACTGTTAAGAACCCTTTCCATAACCTTGCACAGGATGGAGGTAATGGTGAAGTACATACTGGTTCGTCTGAGATTTTTTAGAATAGGGTTTAGAGTAAAATTAAAGAAATAAATATTTACTATCTTGCCAGCGTGCTCCACCCAGTAATTATTTTCCATGAATCTGATTCCGTGGTGGTTGTAGGTTCTTTACCACTCATGATGGTTCCAGCCCCGGAAATACTTGTTCATAATTCTGGTCTCCTGGTAGTTTGTGAGTCTTTACCGCTCCTGTTTACAAGCTCTGAAAATACTTCTTCATGATTTCTGGGCTCCTGGTACTTTGTGAGTCTTTGTTGCTCTAGATTTCAGCCCCAAAAAAAGCCCGTCTCCGAGCTCCTGCTTCTACCAGTCTCCTAAAGCCTCTGTACTTAGAACATGAGATTGTACATATTAGAGTTGGGCACTCAGCACATGTGCTAGCACGTTTGTATCGACTCACTTTGTCAAAAAGAGTCACTCGCACACTTGATTTAGATGTGCTACCACAGTTGAATGTTGCAAACTTAATAAAACGAGTGGCTGAGTGCCTCTAATGTGCCGTGAGTTGTGACTGGCTGAGTCTAGTTTCGATTGAAAGTGAGAGCTAGCGATTATAGTGTATTTATCTATCGGCCGCGGGCGGGTGCAGGTGCAGGCGCGAGGCGCAGAGGAGCGCAAGGCGAGCTCGTTCGTGAGGGAGCGAGCGAGACAGAACAGCGGTGAGCCGGTCAGCCGGCGGACATATACGAGTAGACACGAACACGATGCCTCGCGGCAGCGGCACTCAGCCTCGCCTCAATCGTGCTAGCACACTGTGCTAGCACACTTGAGAAAAAGAGTGCCTCGCACGATCCTCAATAAAAATGTGTGTGCTACCCAACTCTAGTACATATAATGCTGCCAACAAAGGATGTGTCCAGGCCAGAGGTATAATATCTCCATTTCGTTTGAATTGTAATTTTAAAATAAAATAAACAATGAGCCATGACGAAAAACCGATAGTATTTTTAGGGTTCCGTACCTGAAAAGGATAAAACCAGCCAAGTGCGAATTGAACTCGCACACGAAGGGTTCCGTTCCATAAACCTTAATTTTTATTATTTGTTGTTATAGCGGCAATAGAAATACACAATCTGTGAAAATTTCAATTGTCTACCTATTTCGGTTCTTGAGATACAGCCCACTGATAGACACGGACGGATGGATAGACGGACGGACGGACGGACGGACAGACAGTGGAAGCTTAGTAATAGGGTTCCGTTGGTTACCCTTTGGGTACGGAACCCTAAAAACGAAACCCTTATAAGATCACTTTGTTGTCCGTCGTCTGTCTGTCAAGACAGACTTTGTTGTCGTTTATGCCGCAAAAAACGTATATTTCGGCACTCTCGCGGGAATCAAAATGTATAGGGTATTTCTCGTTGACCTAGAACTATGAAATTTGGCAAGTAATACCGTCTTATACTACAAGTATAGGTAAAAGTCTGAAAACTAAACATTTGTAATTAAATCATAAAAAAATAGTCTTTATTCTAAGTAATTTGTAGCTACTTTATATGGAACCCTCGGTAGGCGAGTCTGACTCGCAGCACTTGGACGGTTTTTGTTTTCAACATAACTTTACTTTGACAATAGGACGTTCTGCTAGTAGGGCATTTTGCGAATGAGACAATTTGCTAACAGGACGTTTTGATACGGAGGCATATTTATATCTTACTAGTGGACGTCACGCGGTTTCACCCGCGTAGCTCCCGTTCCCGTGGGAGCACGGGGATAAAATATAGCCCTGATAATGTAGCTATCCATTGCTGGAAGAATTTTTCAAATCGGTCCAGTAGTTTCGGAGCCTATTCATTTCAAACAAACAAACAAATCTTTTCTCTTTATAGTATTAGTGTAGATATACTAATATATAAAGCTGAAGAGTTTGTTTGTTTGTTTGCTTGAACGCGCTAATCTCACTAACTACTATTGGTCCGATTTGAAAAATTCTTTTAGTGTTAGATAGCCCATTTATCGAAGGCTATAGGCTATATATCATCACGCTAAGACCAATAGGAGCGGAGCAGTAATGAAAATTGTGACGCAAACGAAGTTTCGCAGGTCAGCTAGTACTAATACTAATAATATATAAAGCTGAAGAGTTTGTTTGTTTGCTTGAACGCGCTAATCTCAGGAACTACTGGTCCGATTTGAAAAATTATTTCAGTGTTAGATAGCCCATTTATCGAGGAAGGCTATAGGCTATATATCATCACGCTAAGACCAAAAGGAGTGGGGCAGTAATGAAAATTGTGACGCAGACGAAGTTGCGCGGGTCAGCTAGTAGTATTAAATCTTGGGAAAGTTTGGCTGGATGGAAGCATGTTTGTTACTCAATGACGTCAGACCAGCTTAACGGATCTGGATGAAATTTGGCAAAAACTTAGATTATAGTCTGGAATAACACATAGGTTACTTTTTATCCCGACAGTATCGTCCCGTGGGATGATTTCCGATATATGCTTTGAATCCGCTGGCAGAAACATGCATTTTATAAATCTATCGCAATCAAATGTATAATTATTTTTGTTTTCTGTATTTTAACCAATATATAGAATCACAGCACTACTGAAAAATTTCGATGGTTTAACTTTAAAAATGAAAAACTACAAAAACAATCCTCGATTCCGACAAGTTCTATAAAAAATATTCTATCCTATCCTATTCACAAAACCAAACAAAACATTTATTATTGAAATAACAAAACTCGATTTAAAATAAATCCGGGCATACGTTTTAAACTTGCATTTTGCTGCATAGACCGAATATTATAAATATTCAGAGAGCATAAATCACTTGTTCGCGAGTGTACCGGGCGCCGTGCCAAAGATCTATGACCAATATCTATGTGATATGATATGACACTCTCATGTGGATAACCCGTTAAATTTTATTATATATTTTCACCCAAGGGATTAATGGAATGGTATAATAGTGTTTGAATACTATCAAAAGTTTGTATAAATGAAACTTATTTGAAAAATATTGAATGAATACTTATTTGTTGGGTTAATGTTCCATTTCTTCTTGGCAGCTAAAATACTAGATATTGGTGACGGCTGGGCGTTTTGGGGACTATCTTAAGCTATGTAAAACTTCGAGTTTCAACAAGTGCTGGCTCAGCTCAGCCTAATTTGAATAAATTACTTTTGATTTTGTGACTTAAATAGTGCGATAAGTAAAAAAATAAATATTTCAGTAAAAAAATATACAATTACAAGCTATTTATCTATGATTGCCACGCAAATCGTCATTTGCAGTGGATGGCGTGACTTGTGTGTGTGCTGTCGAAATCAGTTTTTCTCTATTTATACCTACATGACATTTTAAACATTTTATTTCTGCGTTCTGTTTTTATAACTGAAACAATGTGTGTTATCTAGAATCAAAAACTTTGTACCCCTTTTTACGAAAATTACGCAGAAGGAGTATGAAACTTAGCAGAGTTAAAATTTATAGGGTTATTCATATAAACTGGTATAAGAGTGCTAAAAGCTAATATTTTTTATAACAATGATTAAAAAATAAATTAACATCATAAAAAAGTCCGAATTTCGACCACTGGGCGACCACTAGTAATAACTAAAACAAAAGAGAAGAATACGCTCATATCAACGACTGATCCATCGCCATAAATTAAACGTAAAAAATATTAAAGTAAGACAATTGAGCATATCTACTAACCATGATTGTCAAAGCCGGGCACAATGCCAAAGATTTATTTGACCAATAAATGTTATGTATGTCAAATCGACGATACAGTTCCAACCCTGATCTAATCTCGCCCCAGGAGATTATTGAAATACACTGTGATGAGTATCTATTCACAATAACTTATTTATCTATACTAATATTATAAAGCTGAAGACATTGTTTGTTTGGTTGAACGCGCTAATATCAGGAACTACTGAAAAAATATATTTTAGTGTTAAATAGCCCATTAATCGAGGAAGGCTATAGGCTATTGACCAACAGGAGCAGAGCATTAATGAAAAATGTGACGTAGACGTAGTTGCGCGCATCAGCTAGTATACAGATAAATACAGACTATTAAATTTCAAAATACAGACAATACTTGTTTACTTTAAATAGATTACGGGTTAACCTACAAAAACTCTATGCTTTTAATTTAAACACGTTAAAGAATCTAATACCTTCGGAACTCTTTGCGCGCAACTGCGAATTGCACTTGGCCTGAATTTTTTATCACTATAGTTCGACTTTTAATTGTATTCAATAACTTGACAGTTCAACTGTCACATTTTAATAGTGTTTAACATTGGTGTTTAACGTGTTATTTTAAGACAAGTTATTCAATTTAAAATAAAAACTTTGCAAATAAAAATATTATTTAAGTTTATTCAATTTCGTTAATTCTTACACCAACTCACTATTTTTTTTTCTTGTGAAAGTCTGACAGTTGAACTATAAAGTTACTGAATACAATTAAAAGTCGAACTATAGCTGACTTTTCCTTGCCGACTACTCCAAGATGAAGCGGAAAGGTCAAAGTCTATGCAACTATTCGTGTTGTGTTTCTATGCCTTCTTAGCCGAGAATCTCATAAAAATACAAAGAATCAAGACTGAACACGTCATGATTTTTTATTTAGGATGTGTGTTAAATGACTCCTTTCGCTCTGAGCGGAGCAGAAGAGAGTGTCACTGACTCAAACCCATCCATGTTTTAGGCTTATTACACTACACGGTATTCAGGGCCCGGTGGCAAGGGTGGGCGTGGCCCCTAACTAGCCGCTTATTACACTAGCCGGTCGATTTGGCCCTAACTCAGTTGTGAAGAGACCAGCGTTGCCAACGTGTGGGGAATTCCCCAAACTACGGGGAATCTCAAGTTGATTGGGATTTATTGGGGTTGGCAAGATGTGGGGTTTCTACATATCGATTTTGTTCTGATATTATTCTAAATATCGAATTTGTGGGGAATCAGTAGATTTTTTTGTCCCAAAATTGGGGAATTTGTCTTGCTTTTTCGGGGAATTTGTTTAATTGGGTTGGCAACACTGCTCCATAACTTCCTAAACGCTATTATACTGCCCGATAGTAAGGGAGTTAGGGAGCTAACTAGACCGGGCCGCTCCGGTCACTAATTAGGGTCCGATAACTCCTTAAATCTTATAACACCACCCTAAATCGGGACTTAGGGCCCTGAGTACCGTGTAGTGTAATAATCGCTTTCCTCCTTGTAGTGTATAAATAAATACCGACATGCCTTACTGGTGGGGCGAGCGGTGGTGGGGGTGCGTACAGGGAGTCGCTTCACTGAACGCACACTCTCTGCTAGTCCGCCGAGCGAGTAAGACATGCGCGTTGAAACCATACTGTGTTGTTTTATTGTATTTACCACGTACCTAACACCCGAATAGTGACCTGTACACTCCTAATGCCCTTTGTATTCCAGGGGCGCGGTGATTCTTTCGAACAAATTCCGCAACCCTGGCAGGCGCGTCATGATACGCTCATAATGCCTAATACCATTTAATCAAGGAGTGGAACTCCCTGCTAGAGACTGAATTTCCAGACAGCATCAATCTGGGGGTCTTAAAGACCCCCAGATTGATGCTGTTGAAGCCAAGAGAAGGTTTTTTTAGGGTTCCAAACCTCAAAAGGAAAAAACGGAATTCTTATAGAATCACTTTCTTGTCCGCCCATCTGTCTGTCAAGACCTTTTATCTCGTGAACGCGTGTAGGTTTCGAGTTGAAATTAAAACCAATTACTCAGGTCTATTAGTCCCTTGAAGCTGTGAAAAAAACAAACTTCTATGTTAACGTAAAAAAGATACGGCTGTTTATGCCGCAAAAAACGTATAATTATTTCGACACTTTCAAGGGAATCAAAATTTATAGGGTATTTTCAAGTAATTTCGTCTTATTCTACAATTATAGGGAAAAGTCTGAAAACTTCACATTTGCAATTAAATTATCAAAATTATAGTCTTTATTTAAATTAATATGTACTTACAAATTTGTACGAAACCCTCTGTGAACCGAACAAGTCCGACTCGCACTTGTCCGGTTTTTTTTTATTTGAGATGGTTTGCTCTTGACTCTAGTCTAGGTCACAGATGACAGAGATAAAGTCGAGGTCACTTCTAGGCAAGCGTTCTCTATCGTCGCTTACCATCAGGTGAGATTGTGGTCAAACGTAAGCCTATCAAAAATTTAATAAACGCTATCTACGTTTTCTTTCCATTTCCTTTAATAGAAATGAAGCGTTCTTCTAAAAGCTCTAGTTAACATCCCCTAATTTAATTCACCTCACATGATTCCTATTTTTCTTTCATTCCGTTCTTTTAAAATACTTATAACTTCACTACTTTTTCCAGCGACCTCGTCCGCGTGCACATTACAAATAATTTCAAGAGGATGTTCTGTCAACTATCGGGACAACGAGTACCTAGATTAGTCTTTCTGATAATCTAGAACATGACCTACCCATGCGATATATCCAAAAACCATCAAATCTCAATGGCTTGACGATTTTTGGACATTTCGCTTTTTATTGTGAGTCCTTTCAATCCATTCTGTGTGATTTTGGTATCAGCGATAAGATCGCCATTAATACTTACCCATAGAATTAAGTATATATATGTAAAAGAGTTGTGTAACTTAAAATAAATGTTGTCTATCTATCTATCAAACATTCATACACATATAACACAAGTAAACCAACAATACCAATACTATGATTATGCATGACGGTGAAGGAAAACATCGTGAGGAAACCGGCATGTCCTAGAACCAAAAATTCGAAGACGTGTGACATTTACCAACCCGCATTGGGCCCGCGTGGGGAATTACGGCCCATTCCCTCTCCTAGAGAGGAGGCCTGAGTCCCAACAGTGGGAACATTATAAGGCCGACTATGCATGATTTTTAATAAATTTTAATTTGTAATCCTCACCTAGATTTGCACACAATATTTGTACGCCTCCTGGCATAACATAGCGCTCTGTTAATCAAACATAAGATCTGTATTTCGTTACCTATATTAACAAATAAATAAATACTGAAAACTGAAGTACTAACTTCAGACAGCGGCGTCACCCGCGAAAAAATCGGTAAGTAATCGGTAAGAAAGGAACATGCTCTCAGGATAAAAGTATTTTATATCCCATGTCTTGGTCCAAGGTCCGATCAATACCTATTTAAACCAAAAAATCAAAATTAGTTAAGCGGTTTCATCATATCAGCCGAAAGACGTCCACTGCTGGACATAGGCCTCCCCCAAGCGTCGCCACAACGACCGGTCCTGCGCATCTCGCATCCATCGGCTACCCGCGACCTTCACCAGGTCATCGGTCCACCTTGTGGGAGGCCTTCCAACGTTGCGCCTTCCGGTACACGGTCGCCACTCCAGAACTTTTCGGCTCCATCGACCATCTGTTCTGCGAGCAATGTGCCCTGCCCACTGCCAGTTTAGTTTGGCGATCCTTCGGGCTATGTCGGTAACCATCGTTCTCTTGCGGATATCATCATTCCATTAAGCAGTTTAAGAGTGAAAATATAAAAAGCAAATAGACAGACAGAAATTCTTTCGCATTAATAAAATATTAGCATGGAACTAGGAAGTAAGATTTAATATGGCAATAATAACCGTCTTTATATTCATCACATGTGTTTTATAGCTCATTCTCGCCTCTTATTGAAGGCACGAACTAATTTTATTAAGCCCGTATCTAGGTGACCCAGAAATCTTTTGTGAAAATACGTGCGCGGATGTGATATGCAGTTTCTTTTTTTTGTTATTTTTCTATGAAAAGGTATTATTAATACCTATAGTTTGCTGTGTCATGCCTTGTGAATGGGTTTTATAATGTGCATTCATAATTTTGTAGGACATTTTTGTAAGTCGCGCAGGAATTGCGAAAGAACAAAGGAGTGCGTCAATCTGAACCCCAAATCGCCTTTTGTAAGGGCGCCTTCAAATTTTACGCAAAGTGTCGCGGCAGCGTGATGAGGGACCTAAGAATGCTAGAACAGCGGTCTATCGTCTAAAACACGAAGAAAAAGTATGTGACTTGTTGTGAAAACGTCAGTGCGTCCCATTGCGATTCCTACAGTACCCAACAGGACTTGAACCTTCTGCGGACGCAGAAGACATTAGTGACAGTAAATTGAAAGGTTAGTTCAGCATGATTCCCACCACTTTCCTTTTTGCCTAATGTCTTACTTTCGTCGTCTTAATTCACATCGCAAGGTCACGTAAATCATACCTACATACTTTTTAACCGACTTGCAAAAAAGAAGGATGTTCTCAATTCGGTTGGTATTTTTTTTATTATTTAGGTACACCGATTAATCCGAGGTTTCTGATCCGATTTCTGTGATTCTTTTTTAGTTTGATGATAGGTACCATTTGGTCCCGTAAAAATTTAATTCAGTTTCGATCAGTAGTTTTTATTTCATGAGCGTTTTTGCTTATTTCAATTTCTGCGTAGACGACGACGTCGTCCAAGTTTACCCACTTAAAAGTTAAAAAATATTTTTTTTTTACAAAAAAAATATAACCGACTTTCAAACAAAACACTACAAAGTATAAAATAACTTTAATTTCGGACGTCGGTGTTAAAAAATACCGACTTCCGAAATTAAAGTTGTGTTTTGTTTGGAAGTCGGTTATATTTTTTTCAAATCCCGCTTAAGGCCCTACCTCTGCTTTAGAGCCGTCAAAAGGCTACTTTCTAAAGGATATTCCACATTAACGGCTGGGTCAAAAGATTGGAAAAAAATATATGTATATGGTAGATTCATAAACAACAATATCAACAATTGTCGTTTTCATATGACATATAGTTTTGCTGTAAAAAAATATTTAATAACACGCTATTTTTTGGATATTTCTTCCAAACGGCTTCGAAGTTTAAAAATATATTTACATGGAAAAATTGCTGGTAAAGTGTACTACAAAGTGAACATTTCTCATGTAAATCAATCAATATTTTGCAAAGAAAATGTTCAATATTGAGTCTCCCATATACAAAAAGCTCTGTTTGCGCGAAGGCGGCAGTCGTGCGTTAGCATTGAGACGGGGAGGCTGTGTCGCTCGTTGCTCCGCTCGCGCTATCGACCGACTACGCGTATATGAATGTGTTAGTGCAAATATTTACGAACTTTTGTATTAGTGTGCGTTCATAGACTAGCTCTTTGCAGAGGAGCCAGCTTGATTGAGCGCGTGGGCGCATTGTACAGTTTCATACAGCAACTTTTATCAAAATAATATCGGCGTCGCTCGGGTTTTATTTTTGTCTGCTCTTTTTTTCAAACGTAGCCGACGTTAATTCTAAATTTCTTTTATTACCAACAAACTGACTAATCATCATCATCTGCCTAGCCTTTTCCCAACTACATTGGGATCGGCTTCCAGTCAAGCCAACAAACTGACTAATATTAAGGAAAAATAAAAAATCAATATAAGTTTATTTATTCACTTAAACTTCATGAACAATAGTGGTACATAGGCGGACTTAATGCTACGAGGAGTTCTCTTTTAGTCAACCTTTGGGTTAAAAGAAATACACTGTCGTAGGTGTACAGCTCTTCAACACAAACATAAACAAACACAAGTTCATAAACAAATATTTATTTTCATTATTCGGTCGGTATATGCGGCGTGTCAGTCGCGTCTGTGGGGGACCGTTTGGCTAAATTAAATTGTTTTGATAAAATTATGATATCTTTTGAATATTCGATTTGAGTAATTCAAAAAAATAAGTAAATTAAAGTACGATTTATTTATAAAACTGATACCAAGGTGCGAATAACGTGGTCTGCTTTGGTATGTCATGTCGTATCTATTAATTTTTAAATAAAAAAGTGACATACAATAATAGTTGGGCATTTGGTATCACTGCCTTTTCTGTTTGTAGATATTGATGGGTCCTCTAAAATTCGAGTTTATTATTTTATTATATCATCAATCATTTTCGCAGCGCACGCAAAGGGAGGTAATTTGCAGGGTTCCGTAGTTAAATAAGGATTTACATCGGTAATTCTTTTCAGAGACATTTCTCCAGTGTGTCTTCACTGTCACTTGGTCGGGTTTTTTCAACAATCATCGTCGTATTTCCAGTTTACAAAATAAACCGATATAAAAACGTTATCAATTAAACCCTAAAACTTTCACAGGAATCAAGAATCAGAAGTTTTTGAGTTAATGAAATTGCTACAAAATTATTTAGCAGAGCTGAAATAGGCTTAAAATTTATTTATTTCATTTACTTTACTTACTTTAGAATGTACTTTTTTATTTGAAATCTTTTTACGAGACTATAAAGTAGTATAGGCAGAAACAAAAAGAAGTAGGTACACTGCATACTCGAAAGTCAAGGTCAAACTGTTACCAGTGCACTGGTAACAGTTTGACCTCGAGATTCGAGTATCTTTATATAGATCGTAAGCAGAAAAGACGAAACTGCTTCACAAAATGTTTTTATCTGACCTATATTGTTTTACTTCTATTTAACCACATTCGTATAAAAAATGAGACCAGTGAATAAAAATATGCGTAACGTATGTATCTATCTAAACTAAAAATTAGCCGTGCAATCGCCATACTCTTGTGTAGTCGTAGGCAAAAAAGCCGGCTTGGCGCGCATGTCTGCGTCCTCGCGTTATCTTTGATAATAGTATTGAGGTAGCGCGTGCGCTACGGAAATGTTTGTGTGTGCGGCGCAGATATGAATGTGTGGCCCAGATGCTCAAGGTTATTGAGCCTACTATACACCTTAAAATAGTGGACTGCATGGGGTACAGTCCACTATTTGTAAACCAGCACCCTGCGTCTAGGGATAACCGCTATCAATTTTATTTTTCCGCATAAATAGTGGTGTAAGGCGCTGCCATTCTTTTGTGGTTCAATCTTCGCAAGGGTTATCCAGTTACTGGGTTGTAGTTGTCAGACTATGCAAATAGACTAGAATTCAGCTGCATCCAGTAACACCCTGAGCCACTTAGCTTAGCCCAATTGTATATGTCCCTTGGTGCCTATTGGCTCAGCTCTGTTTTGTCTTGACAAGGATCAAGAGCAAATTATATTTTTTCCTACTCCTCCGCTGTTATTTTCTGATTAATTTCGTTGCGGGATCAACGGCAGTTGAATCGTTTCTTCGGAACTCGTTGAGCTTCACTGACTCGGCGTTTTTCTGGTGGTCGCCACTGATGATTCTGGCTTTCAGGAGATATACTAGTTGGGAATGTGTAGCGGTATTGTACCAAAAAAAAAAAACCGTGAGCCAACCCCAGTATAGTTAGATTCGAGGATAAGATGATGATAATAACTTTCAATATTCTGGAACACAATTCTCGTACAAATAAAGCGTTCATATCAAGTAGCAGTCAAAAAAGACTCAATTTCCATAATTGTTTGACCGATTGCGATGGGCATGCGAAAGCGAATGTTGCTTCAAAATTAGTAGAATTTCCAATATAAAAATTGAGTTTAAAAAACTGTAACCCGACTACAGAAAAATAAAAGTGATCTGAAAAGTAAGAAACAAGAAAATATTTCAGAAAAAATTCAAGACAGGTACAAAAATGGTCAAAGTAAAGCCGTGGTCGCATGCCTGTATATCATGTGGTTGCCTGGCACACCTATAAAACTATAAAGGCATGCGACCACGGCTTTACTTTGACCATTTTTGTACCTGTCTTGAATTTTTTCTGAAATATTTTCTTGTTTCTTACTTTTCAGATCACTTTTATTTTTCTGTAGTCGGGTTACAGTTTTTTAAACTCAATTTTTATTTTATACTTTTCCGTTTAACAAATCGTTACTATTTATTTAGATTTGATTAACTGCACGTCGCCATCATTTTATCCATGCTTTTTATTGTACAACTAGCTACGCTCGCGATTTCGTTCGAGTGCATGATGGTGAAAAAATGTGATACTATGGCATAGATAAGATTTCAATAACCTGACCCCTCTCGAATTAAAAATAAATAAATAATAAAAAGAAGGTTATGCAGGGTGCTTACTATATCACCACTTCCGTTTAAAGTGGCGACCAGCCCTGGTATCTCCTAGTACCTCGAATCATGATGATTCTTAATTTCTTATCTACTACTAAATATAAACCAATTATACAAAAGAATGAATAAAAAAACACCCAAGACATTATTTTATATACGAATGTTTATTGTCACTGTCGGGTCTCATCCCTAAACGTTTGACGCAATGAAACCTGTTGGAAGTGGGACGCAAAAATTGTTGAGGTCAGTTTGCTCGCTTTTGCATTCTGCACTAGGTATGTATCAACAAAAGACTTCTATAATATTTATGTATGAGTAATCAAAACACTATAAAACTCTTCTGAAAAGGTGTAAAAATTTCAAGCTTCGCTCGCTCTTACATTCTGCACTCTGTTTGTCCTCGAGCTTATCTGTAGAATTCAACAAAACTTATATTTTTACGTGTGAATGATCAAAAGAAAATAAAATCTTTCCGAGTTGCATGTATTTTTGAGCTCACTTCGTTCGTTCTTGCGTTCGGGCCTTTTTCAGTTAATGAGCTTTCTTGCATCAGTTCATGAATTTACTTCTATTTAAGTATGAATAATTATCATCATTATGTACTGCAGATTCCCCCCCCTCCCGAGAAATGGCTTGCGACTGCCATCACCAGTATAACGGGCAACCCATAATTATTTTGGAGTGCCCCAGGTGCCACCCATGCCAGCTACGCCACTGTTACTGAAGTCGGTCTGTGGATGGTTGATCGTCATAACTTATCATACCGGAACTCCTGCGCCCCTCGAAAAGTACTTCAACGTAAGGTTCAGTAGAAAACCAGCGTAAGGTAACTCCTAGTTGTCTGGCATTTTGCTAAACTGGACCTTTTTGGCGCAGCCGTGAGACACACAATATTACTGTTTTAATTAAATGAAGTTTCACAACGTTTATACCTACATTGTGTTTACCTAGGTGTGCCAAATAAACGAGTTTTATTTCTTTCTTTACTTAAATTCGTTAGTCTGTTATTTGTAGATCTTTTACAGTCGTTACGGATTATCAGAAACCAGAAAATCTGACACCAGTCTGGCCAAAAAGTACCAGGCCACCCAGTTATTGGGATGTGGAGATCTGTCTATCCGCGTAAAATATTGGTATTCGACTGAATCCGGTTTGTCTGGACTCCGACTTCAATATTTTTGGGAAACGATTGGGCAGATGACCAAGATTTAGAGCATAGATACAACACTTTATGTTTTGTCTCAAAACTCAACACTTTATGTCTTATCTTAATAGTCGCGACGAACCAATCACGGGGCTTTGCCCCTCACCACGGGTAGTAAACCGTTAAGCCTGCAAGTGACCCAATGTTGCCAGGTTTCCGCATAAAACCGGGGGTCCATCTTTTAACAGCTTTAGTTTATTATAAGTTAAGGTAATATGTATTAGCAGACATGGGGGAAGGTCCTTTTTCCGCGAAGAACACCGCTATTTAGAAATTGTGATCAAATTAAGATTGCTATCCATCGACTATGAAGTGGATCTGGCAACATTTCAATAAGGTTACCATATAACGATAAATCCCTAACAATAAAATAATACAATGTTCACTTTTCCTTTGCTACTTATCAAAAGTTTCACAAATAACTCCACAGTATGTAACCTGGTGTTATTTCCATGAATTGGTAGTACTATTTTTGTTCAATAGATGGAGTTACGTGTATTTGCTTTACGTTATGTAAATTAATTTCTGCTTCAACACTTTAAATTCACATATCTTTTGATAGATGTGATTTGAAAATATCCGATTGGGATGAAACAATACTTTAATTGGGTACTTTGAGTTACAAAATTATAATAAATAAAAGCTATCTACATTTATTTTGACCTTTCCACGTGTTTTGTACAACTAAACAGACAAACGGTAGAAAATTCAATGCTGGAAATGGGTTCTGTTAGTAATTCTGGCTAATTTATTTAATTTTGACAATCACAAATTTTACTAATATTGAACTTTGGCTCCCTTTTTCACTTTTATGTTTTTGATGGGATTTTTATTTTACACCAAAAATTATTTCCAATCAGCATGAGTATATGTATGTGTTTATGTCGTTACGGGTAGTCAGAAGCTAATAAATCGGGTTATGGAGGTCAAATGGGCAGTCACCTCATGTGAAATACTGGTATTTAGCTGTATTAGATTAGACTGCAAGCCAACCCCAACGCACGTAGTTGGAAAAGTTTGAACTAATAAAAAAAACTAACGAAATCAGGTGACTGCCGAGGTTTTGTGAAGCTGCTACACTGAGATAAAGGCACTGCGGCACGCCTTGCGGTACACAACATGCATTTATACATACGTTGCGTTTGAGTTGCTATCACTTTTTGGGCAGGCGCACGCTCGACGAATTTTAGCATTTTTAGCTATGGTACACAGTGAGTGGCCTGTTTTTATAAGCCGAGAGGTTGCCAAGGGCAGGGTCGTAACCGCTCGCCACGTTCCATTACGGGGACGCAACGACATCGCAGACGAAAGCGTGGCGTGATTTGTTTCGACGCCAACACCATCTATCGGGCTTCGAAAAAATCCGAAATATGAATATTTCGTTTTATTTATTTTTCTTCTAATGAGTGGCATAAAAAATTGTATTGATTTTAAAATTTTGATTATCTTCGCGTTGGTGTCATTTTGATCACATTTTTCACTATTAATTGTACAGCCACGCCATACAAGGTACAGGCTTTCTTTTACTTGTTTATTAGCAATTTAAATTTATACGTTTACTAAGACAATATGATATACATACATATTTGTAATGTGCTCGTCAAGACCTTTCTTTTGATACCAAACATGTCACAATTATCTGAAATTTATTTTTTTCGTCGTCTGAAATTTACGTGTCAAGGCCACCATAATACATTTAGGAATAATTTATACAGCCTATGTCACCCGGAACGTTTTTAGAAATCTATTGATACCTCAATCATAAAAATCGGTTCAGTGGGTTAGGCACCAGAGTGGAACATAGAAATATACATACATACATACATACATACCTACATAGACTGCTAAAATCATAACCCTTCCTTTTGGCTTTGCCGTAGTCGGGTAAAAATAGGGAGGCATGCGATTTTTTTATTTGCAAAATGAAATACTTATTAACTCTAATAAACAATTATGAGATTATTTTTTAAATACCTTCATCAGCAATGAAGTTATAAAGCTTCAAAGTTTACAATTAGAAAGAGATTCCGATATGAATTGTGACGTCAAAGTTCTTGGCGCCTATACAGCTGCCATAGAAAACAGCGTTTTCGCGAGAGGGACAGATATATTTGTTTAAAATAATTATATCTCGTTTGTTTTTCGAGCAATTTTGATTCTATTTTCACTGTTAGTATTATATTTGTGTATATTTTTAGATAAACTGTTTAGATAATAAATATTTTTTTCGTGCATATTCCCGATTGCTACTAAAGTAAGAAAATATACGGTTAAAGATATTTATTTCTCAAAAGAATTACAAATTCACTTATAGAGAAAACATAAATAGGGTTATAAACATGTTATCTGCCAGTAAGCGTAGATAAAAAACAAAAGCAAGTATACATCTTAAAAGTAACATTCCAACAATACTTTGACTTAACACATATCATTTTAGTATAACTAGTATAAAATAAACAGATCCAAAGGTAGGTTACACATAATAAACAGCACAACAGCAAAAGTTTTGAGCTTAGAAATATCTTATCATATCAGCAGCAATCAATGTCAAAAACTTGCCAAAAAGATATATTAGAGGTGTTTTGACAGTTTGCTACTGCGCTGCGATGCGAATGCGAATGTTCCTTAAAAATACGAGAACTATCCCTTAAAACTTCACGCCCTAGCCGCCGCAACAGAAGAAGGCGCGCCGGGTATCGGGAGACGCAAGGCAAATTCCGGCCACCGTAGGCGCGGTCCTGTAGACCGCGAGCAATGGGAAGCTCGCCATCCGATAAGGACGAGACCCGGGTCGACGGCGCGTGTTATTCCACGTGCGCCTCAAGGAGATGCAAGCATAGTAGATGGGGCCTGCTAGGGCCAGTGTCTGCCAAGGTCGCGAAATTTGTGCGATAGAATCACCGCGGCCCTGGAACGTAAAAGGCATTCATTTCGATGGGTTTTAGTCATTAAGAGTCTGACACTCCCTTCCACTCCGCCCAGACTGGAAGAATTTTTGATGATTTATCATCCCTAAAAAAACATACTTACCCAAGTATCACATAGGTCCTTAAACATCCCGGTACATAAGTTGGTTCCTGATGTTCATAAATCCACACGAGCAAAGCCCCAGGCAAGACCGAGTATATGTTATGCAGCAGTTAAACCAGACACAGTAATTGTTACTTTCTTGACGCATTTAAGATTGTCTGATAAAACGCTGCGTATCGGTTATAAGAGGGTAGTTTAGTTGAGACGAAGTTGGTCCAAGGCACTAGTGATCAGCATTGCGAGTAAGTAAACATTTCACCGATAGACTTAGGTGAACTGAAAGTGTAATGAAATGTTAATCCATACAAATAAGAATAAATGGGTAATGATAAATGTGATATGTTTACAGAATCGCACTGCAATCAATCAATTGCAATCAATCTATGTTAATCTTTTATCTGTATGCACTTAATATTGAAATTTGCACGCCACAGTTGGCAGAATATGATGATACCACATAATAATTTTAAGACCATTGTACCATATTCAAACAAATGATTATTATTATTTATGGTATGTCTTGAACAATCTCGGGACCCTGAGGTCCCGGTCCTTTGGTAGGCGTATAAGGAGCCGAAGTCAACTCGCAGAGGCCCCGTTAGACATATCTAATGGAATGGGGCACCAACCGACGATTATCCCTGTATGCACTATCAAAGTACACCCAAGGACAATCCCCGGTAGGTACAAAATATTGCATAATATGGAAACAAAAGGTGACAGGCTATGGGTTTTGGATGGTTTAGTGGATTCATTACCGTATACTATGAAAGAACTATGGGCCCCTGCCTGACCACTGAAAATATAAACGGCTTTAAAATGGCAGGGGGTGACTTGCACACTCAATAAATGAGCCTCCGAAAACGGTCGCTAGCACAAAGTAACGTAGCCCCAAGGAGGCAACATATCCTGAGGTGCTAGAGGAGTGGAGAGGTATACCACGGCTATCAGGACAATCCCGGAAGTACGGTGAAGATCCCTACAAGCATCTTACTGGATTATACATCCTTCTCCCGAGTACGATTGCTCTTGCGAGTCTCCACTCAGACCGGCCGATTAAGGCAAGAAAGAGGTGGGAGCTCTATTCCTCGTCATTGTTCGCCCCGGCCAGCCAATAAAGGCAAGCCGGGATGAGGAACAAGACTTGTCCCGGGAGATCAGGTCCGTGGGGTCGCTACTGCCCAACAGTTTGCCACAAAACTGCCTTGCAGATTGTACTCGTATCTCTTTTTGTCTGGCCCCTCACCCTAGGTATGACCTAAGGTTCATTGAGGCGCGCAAGCCCTACCACGACGTCAACGTAGAGATACGGCGGTGGGGTTATTATTATTATTATTCCATTTATTACATTAAATACATATAAATTTACATTTTTAAATATTTCTATAAAAAAAAAATCATTTAAAAATATTATTATTATTATTACTGCAGGGTTTATTTCTTGCAGTGCATAAGAGATATACACCATCTTTTTTTGGTAACTTTAAAATACGGTCCATAAACAATTGATTTTAATTTAACATATTTTATTGTTGTTAAATAATAACAGTCGCTTAGGGTCGATCTTCCATGTTAAGCAGCCCTTGCCGAGGCCAGTCCCTGGATGGATGCTCAACCATACCATGGTGAGACTCCTCCATGCCTCGTTAATCACGTTAAGCTGTTGGTCCCGGCTGTCATGAGTATGTACATTTTTGACAGTAGTTAAAGATAGTCAGCGGCCAGAAAATCTGACACCGGTCTTGCCAAAAAGTGCCGTGGTACCCAGTTACTGGGTTGTGGAGGTCAGATGTAGTCTCTTCATGTAAAACACTGGTACTCAGCTCCATCTGCTTAGACTAAAGTTCGACTTTAATCGTATTCAGTAACTTGACAGTTCAACTGTCAGATTTTAATAGTACTTATATAATATATTGTCAAGATATCGTGTTATTTTAGAAAAGTTACTAAATTTAAAGAAAAGTTTGCAAATAAGTACATTATTTAAGTTCATTCAATTTCGTCCATTCATTCTTACACCAACTAACAGTCTTTTTGTTGTGAAAATCTGACGGTTGAATAGTCAAGTTACTGAATTAAAAGTCGAACAAACTTAATATTGATGAATGTTGTTTTGTTTTCATGACTGACATCCCGACAAATATTGAACTATTGAAAAAATCAGACAAAAATCCGCCAGAAAAAGGACTTCATTTTTTTTTCAATGTTCCAATTTTTTCGCAAGTATTTTATGGTTATAAAGTATGTACATGTTAAAAATTAAGATTTGATTCGCACTTGACCGATTTAGTTTTATTTTGATTCAATTTTATTTCAACCCCTGAAAAACTGCCAATAAATCAAAAGGCACACCCTTTAGTATTTATGGTTCTTCAGGAGTCTTTCATAACAACCACGGCTTTTGAAAATACATTTTAAACTCGCTGACCACTTGAAACTTGCAACAGATCCATCACACTTATTCAAGCTGAGTGACACGGGTGCACTTAGTTAGTCTGGTACCATCGTCAACAAAATTCATTACTTCACTAGTCCATTTAAATATGAATGCTCTAGATGAGATTGCAGACTGATTGAATGACTGATGTATTCAAATTAAGTTGTCTAGTATACCTACTTAATTTACGATGTATTTAATGTTGAAATTCTTTGTGAAAATGTAGACTTATTTGCTTGAATTTCGAGTTTATTATGTTGTTACGTTTCATTAGTTTTTCCATATGAATAACTTAAAAAGTATCAAGTCTTTTTTTAAATCAAGTTGCCAAGTCACAAAATCTGAATTGATGGGTAGAAAGACCTTGGGAGAATGAGCTGCGTCAGTAACGCGTGGACCTAACCTTGGATATGCCATATAGTCTGTACTAATATAGGCTGAAAAATTTGTTTGTTTCTTTGGTTGAACGCGCAAATCTCAGGAACTTCGGGTTCGAATTGAAAAACGATTTTAGTGTTGGATAGCTCATTTATCGACAAAGGCTCTATAACATCACGCTACGACCAATAGGAGCGGTGCATTCATGAAAAATGTGACGCAGATGAAGTTGCGCAGGTCAGCTAGTATAGCATTATAATAACAGACAGATCGAGGCCTATAACGTCAGTGACCCTGTAAAATCAGTATTTCAGTCAAAAGACATCTTTTGTTGAACAAAGGTCATATGTCCTCCTTGTGGGAGGCCTTTTAACGCTGCGTCTTTCGGTATGCGGTCGCTACTCCAGAACCTTTTTTAAGTGGAACTGTTTTAAGTTTGCGCGCTACTGTTACTGTTTTAAGTGGCAACAAACATAGGAGCACATTACTTGTTGACACTTAAGACAGTACCTCTGACCCTGTACACACGTACGTATAGGTTTGTGTTTGTATACTTATCTTTATACATACAAAATCCCCTTTTTTAAGGATGGGAAATCATCAAATGACTCGTCCCGCTCTGGGTGGAGCAGAAGGGACTGTCAGACTCTTACTGACTAAAACCCATCCGTGTTCCTCCTAATGCCCTTTGCGTTCCAGGGCCGCGGTGACTCTTTCAAACAAATTCCGCAAACAAAAATCCCCTGCAATACGTTACTCTCGGAAAAATTCGAGTATAACTCAATCAATTTTTTTTTAAAGACTGTTACAATCAAATTAATTTTAGGTGGTAAAACTTCACCAGGTCACCCAGGTTAATTCAAAATTGTTTTTGTCCTAACACTTCCGTAGCCAACAGTACTCGTTAGTACTCCTCACTAACTGACGTACCATGATAAGTAAATTGAAAAATCTGTGAATAGTGAACTTACCACTGTGGTTAAAAACTGTTAATAATAATTATCACTATCTATGAATATCTAATTCCAAACATAGTTAACTTGCCAATATGGCGATGTCATTTAAGATTTTCTTCTGATAATCGTTTGATTCAATTTTTAATGATTTCCCTGCGTGTGGTCTAGGAAAATCTGTTATTAGGTGGTTAATTACTAGCTTAGATGTGCCCGGGGGCCCGTTACGGCCAGTGCCTGCTAGGGTTGCGGAATTATTCGAGATAGTTATTAGGTGGTTACTTACTAGCTTAGATGTGCCCGGGGGCCCGTTACGGCCAGTGCCTGCCAGGGTTGCGGAATTATTCGAGATAGTTATGTATTAGGTGGTTAATCACTAGCTTAGATGTGCCCGGGGGCCCGTTACGGCCAGTGCCTGCCAGGGTTGCGGAATTGTTCGAGATAGTTATTAGGTGGTTAATTACTAGCTTAGATGTGCCCGGGGGCCCGTTACGGCCAGTGCCTGCCAGGGTTGCGGAATTATTCGAGATAGTTATTAGGTGGTTAAATTCTAGCAAAGATGTGCCCGGGGGCCCGTTAGGCCAGTGCCTACCAAGGTTGTGGAATTATTCGAGATAGTTATTAGGTGGTTAATTACTAGCTTAGATGTGCCCGGGGGCCCGTTACGGCCAGTGACTGCCAGGGTTGCAGAATTATTCGAGATAGTTATTAGGTGGTTAATTACTAGCTTAGATGTGCCCGGGGGCCCGTTACGCCCAGTGCCTGCCAGGGTTGCGGAATTATTCGAGATAGTTATTAGGTGGTTAATTACTAGCTTAGATGTGCCCGGGGGCCCGTTAAGGCCAGTGCCTGCCAGGGTTGCGGAATTATTCGAGATAGTTATTAGGTGGTTAATTTCTAGCATAAATGTGCCCGGGGCCCGTTATGGCCAGTGCCTGCCAGGGTTGCGGAATTATTCGAGATAGTTATTAGGTGGTTAATTACTAGCTTAGATGTGCCCGGGGGCCCGTTACGGCCAGTGCCTGCCAGGGTTGCGGAATTATTCGAGATAGTTATTAGATGGTTAATTTCTAGCATAGATGTGCCCGGGGGCCCGTTAGGCCAGTGCCTGCCAAGGTTGTGGAATTATTCGAGATAGTTACCGCGACCCTGGAACGCTAAAGATATTTGGAGAAACAAGGGTTGATTAATGATTTCCCATTCCTAAAACAACCGGCCAAGTGCGGGGTGCCAACTGAAAACCAGCGCTGGGTTTCTAACGCTCAGCAAACGCTGAGATGCTACCCTTTCGGTATGGGCACGCTCAGCACAATTATTGTGTACTCGTACCTACTATTATTTCTGTTCACTTTGTCTATATTGCTGTGAGTTTGTGTCTATGCTGTATAAATGTTTTCTGTTCTATTCTATTTCGTTTGAATTGTAATTTTAAAATAAACTAAACAATGAGCCACGACAAAAAGCCGATAGTATTTTTAGGGTTCCGTACCTCAAAAGGTGAAAACCGGCCAAGTGCGAATCGAACCGGCACACGAAGGGTTCCGTACCATAAGCCTTAATTTTTATTATATGTTGTTATAGCGGCAATAAAAATATACAATCGGTGACAATTTCAACTGTCTATCTACGGTTATTGATATACAGCCCGCTGACAGATAGACGGACGGACGGACAGCGGAGGCTTAATAATAGGGTTCCGTAGGTTATTCTTTGGGTGCGGAACCCTAAACAAACTGGACAAGTGCAAGCCGGACTCGCGTGCAAAGGGTTCCAAACGATTTTTTTTTTAACATGATGTTTTAACACTTCTTATTTTCCTGATATCTATAGGTAAAGATTTACTATCCCAATTTTTTTTTTCCAAATTTTACGCTCAGTAGTTTCGGAGATAAGGGTAATTTTTCGTCTAATTTCTAGAATTACTTCAACTTCATTTACTTTAAAATTACGAAAAAAAATATGATTAAAACTCTGACAGTTTTTTCTAGTTTGACCCCCAGAAGTGACCCCTATACTAAAAATTTAATAATTTACGTAACGCGTCCGTGTTTGGGTCAAAAAATTCCATATGTGCACCAAATTTCAACAGAATCGGTACAGTGGATCCGGAGAAAACTGGCTGTGACAGACGGACAGACAGACACCCGAGTGATAATATAAGGGTTCCGTTTTTTGTTCGGAACCCTAAAAAAGAAGCTTATTTAAAATCCACCTTTTATCGATGGGAGGGGTGGAGGGGGGGGTTATTTTATCGAGGGGAGTGTCAGACTCTTACTGACTAAAACCCATCCGTGTTCCTCCTAATGCCCTTCGCGTTCCAGGGCCGCGGTGACTCTTTCAAAAATTTCCGCAACCATTATAGCAGGCAGGTTATAATTTAACTACCAGGTATTTAGAGAGTTTTAAAACTACGAAACCATTTTTATAAAAACTAAACGATTAAATGTAAATGTTTGTATTGTATTTTTGTACTTTATTTAAGTTTAGCAACTAGCTCATTCTCGCAACTACGTCCGCGTAATTATATGTCGGCTTCAAAGAACAAAATTATTTCTTATTGGATGCTTACGTTACAAAATAAACCTACTTATATTTCACAGTTCAGCGTTCTATAGTTCCTGTCACGAGAAGCTATAAATTTTGTAAACACACATTCAATTATTTCAAATTTTTGTTCCATGAATCAGTCGCTTTCCAAAACAAAACATTAGACGAAAGCACTTTATATCAATAAAATATAACCCGACCAAGTGAAATTGCTCGTTAGTTTTGTATTAAATATATTAAAGTTACTTTGAGTTGATTGAATTTGGGATTATGGTTCGCGAACCAGCAACAGATTTCCATGACCAAGTTCCTCCCGGACGATAACTTGTAAAATGGTTAAGAGAGGTTTATCATGGAGTTCTTTAAACGTCAGCTGCGATACGGTGCATGGGTTAAACAGCGGCAACCTCCCAAACACGCTCCGGCTGGATGATTAATCTTTGAAGCTTTTATTTAGTGTGTACTAGTTCTCATAAGAATCTAATAACACCGTATTTTGATAGTTCGTGTGACCAGCTGACAACCTTTCCGCCGAGATACAGCCGGCTGACGTTTTGTTTTCTGCAAGATATTAGCTGTAATCTGACACGATTTTCATTCGGGAGGAAATTACTGAAAAAAAAAATTTTTTTTAACTTGTTTGGGAGGCTGCCATTGCTTAACCCACCCACCGAATCGCAGCTGACGATCACAGAGGTCCATAATAAAGCTCTCTTAACCATTTTACAAGTTATCGTCCGAGAGGTAATGTATGACAAAATTTGAGCCTGGCTTGTGGTCTATTAGTAGAAGTTGTTTGTTTACAAAATTTATAGCTACTCGTGATCGGGACTATAGACCAAGTAGCTTTGTGTGTGCGTTAAAAGAGTCAGTCAGAACAAACGATTTTATAAGAATATTGTTTTCGATTACACTTTTATCTTTATCTTCAAGGTGAATGAAAGACAGAGTATAAGCATACATCGTTTTATTTTCCACAGAAGAATGGACAACGTTTTTGCCGTTTCTCTGGTGTTAGGATGTGCTTATCAGGATGGTCACCAGTTTCAATTTTGCAATAACAGTAATTGATCCACATACATTTAATATCAAAAACTGGCCAAGTGTGAGTCGGACTCACGTGCAAAGGGTTCCGAATGAATATTTTTTTTTTCTTCGACATGTTTTTAACTCTATAGACTTTTTATAGGTTTTCCTTATCTAGGCTTAGATAAGGGGTTATCTTCATCTCTACAGAGCCTAAAATTTAAAAAAAAAATGGAAATAATAGATCTTTACTTATAGATTACAGAAAAACCTATAAGAAGACTATAGTGTCAAAAAACATGTTGAGTGATGGGAGCATGGTCATTTATCGTCTAATTTCTTGAATAACTTCGAAACTATTTATTTTAACATTATGAAAAAAATATAATTAAAACCCTCACAGTAAGTCCTTTCATTCGATATGTTACATGATATTATTCAAAAAGCTTTTCTTTTTTAAATTTTCTAGTTTGACCCCCAAAAGTGACCCCCATACTAAAAATTTAATAATTTACGTAACGCTTCCGTGTCAAAACTTTCCGCAAAATTTTACGCTCCTTACTTTCGGGGACAAGGGTCATTTTTCGTCTAATTTCTTGAATTACTTCAACTTCATTTACTTTAAATTACGAAAAAAATATGATTAAAACTCTCACAGTAAGCCCTTTCATTTGATGTCACACGATATTATTGAAAAAACTTTTTTTTTGAAATTTTCTAGTTTGACTCCCAAAAGTGACCCCATTATGAAAATGTTTTTTTTTTTTACGGAATGCGTCCGTGTTTGGGTCACAAAAGTCCATATGTGTACCAAATTTCAACAAAATCGGTCCTGTGGATCCGGAGAAAACTGGCTGTGACAGACGGACGGATAGACAGACGGACAGACAGACAGACAGAAAGACAGACACCCGAGGGATCCTATAAGGGTTCCGTTTTTTGTTCGGAACCCTAAAATCAGAAATAAAGGTATAAAGCTGTCCTGAGTCGGCTTGTATCGTGATCCCTTACGTTCTCTAGTAATGAAAAACGGTTCTTCATTTATTTTTCGGTTATCTACGAGAGGATATTAGGGAAAGGTCAGTGTTTTTAATTGCAAATTTATTTGGCGCCTACCATAGGTAGAAAGCCACCCTTAAAAAAGTTAAGCGAAATAGAAAATTCAAAACCTGTAATTTTACAAAAGCACCTGGTCATCTAAACACTTTAGAGAGGCCTCCCAACGCTTCGTCTTCCGGTACGCAGTCACTGAACCAGAATCTTTCGACCCCATTGTCTATCTGTTTTCAGCGGGAGAACGGAGGTTCCCAATATCATCATCATCATCATATCAGCCAAAGACGTCCACTGCTGGACATAGTCCTCCCCCAAGGGTCGCCGCAACAACCAGTCCTGTGCGTCTCGAATCCACCGGCTACCCGCGACTCTCACCAGATCATCGGTGCACCTTGAAGGGATATCGATGTTCCGATATAAAATCGCCAAGCTAATTGGCAATCATAATATGATTTGAATAAAATTAGAAAAAGCGAAATGAAGACCAAACAAGTTAAAAACCCTGTCCATTTCAGTACTACCCAAAAAATAAAACCCTAAAACACGAACTTGCAAATACGTTCAGTATACACGAAAGTTTCATGCATCTTTTATGACGTCATCCAATCTGATGCCGTGCATTGTGACGTCAGAAGCTATGACGTCACACAGATACTGCCTCAACAATGTTCAATTGGGAATTTTAAATACAATGACTATATAAGGTTGCGGAAAAGTATTCGATGGTTTAAGGAAAGTAAAACCATAACCATATTTGTGTTTCAAACTAAATCGTTTGTGTCACAATCGAGGGAAATTCCTGATCCATTGCTTCGTCATTTTTTATAATGATAATAATTTGCATGACAACGTGAAAAAACGGCCATTGCGAGTTTTTTTTATCTATACTTAATACTAACTGACCCGCGCAACTTCGTCTGCTTCACAATTTTAATTATTGCTCCGCTTCTATTGGTCTTAGCGTGATGATATAAAGCAAACAAACTCTTCAGCTTTATATATTAGTTTACAAAAGTATATAGATATAAAGCTGAAGAGTTTGTTTGTTTGTTTGCTTGACCGCGCTAATCTCAGGAACTACTAGTCCGATTTGAAAAATTATTTCATTGTTAGATAGCTATATATCATCACGCTAAGACCAACAGTAGCAGAGCAGATGAAGTTGCGCGGGTCAACTAGTTCTATATAAAAAATTGTAGTAATACCAGTGACAGAAACGCATAGGTACACACTCGGTGAAAATTTCAACTGTCGACCAATTACAGTTCATGGGATACAGTCCGTTGTCAGACAGACGGACAGCGGGGGCTTAGTGACAGGGTTCCTTTGGTCGCCCATCGGGTACGGAACTACTATCAAAGCAATGAAAACTGTACACCACCATTCTGAGTTCTGAGTTCTCAAAGTTCTGAGTTGAGCTGCACGATAACTGACAAATGCTTGCACTGTCTGGACAAGCCCAATCAAACCTGCGTGGTACTTTCCTCAAAAGGCCACCTCAAATGTTAACCTACATGGTTTTCATATGTTATTGGCGATTGTATGGACTTCAAAAGAGACTATGACCTCTGAGTTTGTTTCGGTGTTTCTTCTCAGGGTAGTCAGCTAGGAAACATCCGGCCTCATCTAGATGAATATGTAAAAAAAAATTGACGTGTAAAAGAGTTACTTGTAACCTATTTGCAAAATAAATATCATTTATAATAATAATAATAATAATAAACCTTTATTTCGTAAAAATACAGATTAAAAATATTTTATATTAAGACAATTTATATGAGCTTTGGTAGTAACACAATTCGATACAAATCTAAGTACTGAAATCTGTACACAATATATAAAACCCTGCCTCTCAAACTAGGTAATAACCTGTATCTTGAGAGACAGTGATTTAGCTTAGAATGTGATGCTGTAAGTATAATAGTAGACTGTGTCGATCTACCTGAGCGATTGAATATAATAAAGCTAATTTAAGTACCTATATATTAAGTGATGTGTATGTGTGTGGGTGATGGTGTGTGCGTGTATGTGTGGGTGTGTTGTGTGGGATTGGAAATATGTAGGTAGTTAGGCGACGTACTTTAGCAAGGATTCTGTTTGTAGATAGTCCTGTTCCAGTAGCCATTCCGTTAATTTTGATTTTATTTCATATTTATTTAGATCTATAATGTATTTTTTTTTGTGAATTTGTTTATAGATGTATGTACTTAATGTGTAGTATTGGTGTTTAGCGAAGGTGGTTTTGTGAGGGGTACTTAAGGGTAGTTTCTTCCTTTTTGTAGGGTCAGTTGGGGGAACGCTAGCGTGTTTTCTTACGGTAGACTGAAGTACAAAAAGCTGGCGCACTGAAAGTACTTTGCAATCAGCGTATAGTTGCGTAGTGGGATAGCGATAAGGTTTGCGCAACATCACCTTCAGTACAGCTCTCTGCGCTCCTTCAATCCTCAGAAGACTGGTTTTGTTTGCACCACCCCATACTGTGATGCAATATCCAATGACGGATTGACATAATGCAAAGTACACCATCTTAAGGGTTTCAGGTGCAGCCAAATCTCTAAGGGATTTGAAAATATGCAGAAGTCTCATAGATCTAGGGGTAATGGCGTCAACCTGTTTGTCCCATCGTAATCCTCCGTCTATTTGGATACCCAGATATTTCACATTATCAGTTCTTGTAAGTGTCGTACATAAGCATTGTGGGGATTGTTTGGAGCAGGTGTGCGCTGTTATGGAGAAAGATTTGTCGGGCAAGTTGTTACGACGGATAGCGAAAGGAATGAACGATGTTTTATCGCAGTTTAGGGTTAGTAAGTTTAGGTTGAGCCATTTCATTATACCCGTTATTGCCGCTTCTGCGTAGCGCTTAACGCTATCCCAAGTTGGACCGTAAACTATGACTGCGGTATCGCCTGCATACGCAATGATCTTGGAGTTGGGGATGGTCATTCTGCACAACTCATTGACGTATATTTGGAAGAGGGTGGGTCCTAAAATGCTTCCCTGAGGTACACCGTAAGTGGTTGATACTTCGTCACTTATATACTCTCCAATTCTTACTCGTTGGGTCCGGTTGTTCAGATAGTCTTTGAATATTTCGAGGGTGTTTCCTCGTACACCTAGGAGTTCCAATTTAGAGATAAGTTTGGGAACAGATACTGTGTCAAATGCTTTAGAAAGGTCTAGGAAGATCCCTAGACTTTTAACTCTACTGTCAAGATTTTTAGCAACCAATTGCGTCATCATTATCATTATCATTTAACACGTTGTTGTTAATTTTTAAGGTTTAATGAAGTTTTTGGTATGACAACACGCACGCACATACACACACGCACACACACACTAGATATGTCTTGTATAAATAATAGTTAAAATAACTATTGTTTAGTAACTATTGTCAAATACAGATGCTGTTTCAAATTTTATATTAAACGCTCACTATTTTATATAATCCGCCAATCAGGGGACCGGCACTGTCTCTCCTTAACACAGGCTAAATTTTAGCCTAGCTAGGAGAACAGTACTTCACCCGTCTTTATTGTATACAACTGCGTCTGCTTCACAATTTTCATTACTGCTCCACACCTATTGGTCTTAGCGTAATGATATATAGCCTATAGCCTTCCTCGATAAATGGGCTATCTAACACTGAAAGATTTTTTTCAAATCGGACCAGTAGTTCCTGAGATTAGCGCGTTCAAGCAAACAAACAAACAAACAAACTCTTCAGCTTTATGTATTAAGTATAGATATAGATTGTTATTGAACCTAAAAATGTGTAAATGCAACATTTGTAAACTTTGCAATCCCATTATGAAATAAACTATTATTATTATTAAAAAAATAAATCCACTCAGGATCCGTAATTGTTTGATGTTATTGGTAATCCATTTATAATTAGTTAACATTAGTACCTATATTAGTTAGTGGTTTTATTTCTTATTGTGTTGACATTGTGATTTTTATTAATTTGAGATGATTATATTTATTTTTCTATTTTTAGGATTCCGAAAAAAAAGGAACCCTTATAGGATCACTCGGGTGTCTGTCTGTCTGTCCGTCTGTCACAGCCAGTTTTCTCCGGATCCACTGGACCGATTCTATTGAAATTTGGTACCCATATGGACTTCTATGACCCAAACACGGACGCGTTACGTAAATCATTAAATTTTTACTATGGGGGTCACTTTTGGGGGTCGAACTAGAAAGTTTTAAAAAAGTTTTTTGAACAATATCATGTGACATATCAAATGAAAGGGCTTACTGTAAGGGTTTTAATTATACTTTTTTCATAATTTTAAAATAAACGGTTTTGAAATTATTCAAGGAATTAGACGAAAAATGACCCTTATCTCCGAAACTACTGCGCCTGAAATTTTGGAAAAAATTGAAATAATAGATCTTTACCTAAATATTACAGGAAAACCTATTAGAAGTCTGTAGTGTTAAAATAAAATGTTAAAAAAAAAATTCGTTCGGAACCCTTTGCACGCGAGTCCGACTCGCACTTGGCCAGTTTTTTTTATTAATCGAGTAACCAATGTTTTGTTTTTGTTACTTAGCATTTGTTATTGTAACATGTAAATTGTTATCGAATTGAAGAAATGAAATTTTATTTCACTAAAAACTTGCGGGTTTCAAGTCTGTTACTTGAACCCCGCAAGTACACTAACAATCATTTTGTTACTTCAACTCCGCAAGTACACTAACAATCATTTAACACGTTACTGTACTTAACTATCACCGTTAAAACTTACAACCAACCAACAGGTCGCCGACAATACGAGTAAGTATAAAACTACCCGGCCATAAAACTTAACAAAATAAATCCTTCAACTGCCAACGTTCCATTTAATCCTGAGCACCGCCATCTGTTGGCAGTTTCCGGGAAACGTGGCGCTATAAAAATACTTAGCATTCCGCTTCCCTAGTGGAAAATAGGAGAAGGGGGAACTGGCTATAAGCTGGCTAAATAGCTGTAATTGTGTTCTGAATTGAATATTCTTGAGTGTTAGATTTTAATTACTTTGATAAGGTGTTGCTTTTCTAAAGTTATTAGTGTGAATTTCTAGATTATTCAGCGAAACAGACAGGAGCACAGCTGTGTGAATTGTTGAGTTTGTTCGCAGTTTTCTATATTTAATTTTAACTAGCTTCTGCTAGCGGCTTCGCCCGCGTGATCACCAGGGAACATATTCCCGGGATGATAATGCCTATGTTCTTTTTCAGGCTCTAGATCTGTGTACCAAATTTCATTTAAATCGATCTAGTAGTTTTGGCGTGAAAGTGCGACAGACAGACAGAGTTACTTTCGCATTTATAATATTTTAAGTAAGGATTGCTTGAAGCGTAACTGTTCATTGACTACTCTTAGAGCTTATGCACACGGCGTATTTTTTACGCACCGACGACGACGTTTTACGAACGTGGCTCTGCAGATGACCAAAAAGCAGTACTTTCTGAGTCTGGATTTCGTTTAAAGCGCATTAGTGCACGTCATTTCCACGTCGTCGGCGCGTTAAAAAAATCCGTGAGCAAACGCCCATATATTTAATTAGATGTGGTCGTTTACAACGGAACATCAGAACTGCTTAAAGTCACTCAAAAGGTAGGACTGAAAAATCTAAAATGAACCAGCCTATGTGTGCGTATTCCAGCAATGGACGTATTTCAGCTGATATTATGATGATGATATTTAATACATTGCAAGGAACTGAGGGTCAATCCAAATAATTTTTAAGTCTGCTCTCTCGAAAAAAGCTTAAAAATTGCGTGCAGATGAAGCAGCTTTTCGTCGGCACTAACAGAGAAATTACATCTGAAAAAAAATAGTAATCTACATGATATGATTCGTAATTTGGTTTAGCCAGAATTTCTCTATCGATATCACATAAAAAAAAAACTGGCCAAGTGCGAGTCGGACTCGCGTGCAAAGGGTTCCGAACGAATTTAATTTTTTTTACGTGTTATTTTAACACTACAGACTTCTAATAAAATTTCCTGTAATCTTTAGGTAAAGATCTATTATAACCATTTTCTTCAAAATTTTAGGCTTAGTAGTTTCGGAGATAAGTTGGGGAATGGTCATTTTTCGTTTAACTTCAAAACCTTTTATTTTAAAATTATGAAAAAAAATTAGTTAAAACCCTCACGGTAAGCCCTTTCATTTTATATGTCACACGATATTGTCGAAAAAACATTTATTTTTATTTTCTAGTTTGACCCCCAAAAGTGACCCCTATACTAAAAATTTAATGATTTACGTAACGCGTCCATGTTTGAATCATAGACATCCATATGTATACTAAATTTCAACAGAATCGGTCCAGTGGATCCGGAGAAAACTGGCTGTGACAGACGGACAGACAGACAGACACCCGAGTGATCCTATAAGGGTTCCGTTTTTTTTTTCAATACATATTTTTTTATCAAAACACTAGTGGACGTCACGCGGTTTCACCCGCGTAGTTCCCTTTCCCGTGGGATTACGGGGATAATATATAGCCTATGTTACTCCCTGATAATGTAGCTATCCAATGCTAAAAGAATTTTTCAAATCGGTCCAGTAGTTTCGGAGCCTATTCAATTCAAACAAACAAACAAACAAACAAATCTTTCCTCTTTATAATATTAGTGTAGATTATAAAAAATATATTTACTTCTTTGCAATAAAAACGAAAATGATTTGGTTTTGCTACTTTTAAAAACATGCATTATTTTTATTTTACAAAAAATTAAAAATGCGAGTAGCGGAGTGGCGCAAAGAGGGGTATTTAGCTCCGTTTGTATGCACAAGGTCATTGGCATGAATACAAGCCTTAAGCAACTTTCGCGTTCACATCTCAGTCACATCCTGTCACAAACATCGCGTTAATCGCCTTTCTAGTTTTTCTTTTGATCCACATTGCACCTACCACTATTATTCTCTGCATCACCCAAAGGTTGACTGGTACAAAATACCTAAGGCATTAAGTCCGCCTCTGTACATCTGTGTACGTAAAGTATTAAATAAATAAATCTATACTAATATGTAGAGCTGATGAGTTTGTTTGTTTGTTTGCTTGAACGCGCTAATCTCAGGAACTACTGGTCCGATTTGAAAAATTATTTCAGTGTTGGATAGCCCATTTATTGAGAAAAGCTATAGGCTATATATCATCACGCTAAAACCAATAGGAGGGGAGCAGTAATGAAAATTGTGACACGAACGAAGTTGCGCGGGTTAGCTAGTATTAAAATAAAAAAAAAACTCATTTTTCATACGCACCTTGCATGCAAACGTTGCTTGAAAATTAGTAGAATTAGCACTCTGATTTAATTAATTGTATACCCAATTTTTTAACGAATTAATCACTATTATGTTTTTATTTAATATAGAAATCTTCAGCTTACTTTACTTATTTAAGACGACACGGTTGGCGCAGTGGTTGAGCGATTGACTGCTGCGCTTCGTGTCGCGGGTTCGATTCCCGCACGGAACAAATATTTGTATGGCTTACAGATAGTTGTTCCGGGTCTGGCTGTTTGTGTATGTGAGCTTTGTATGTTTGTGAACGCACCCACGATACAGGAGAAAGTCTAGTGCGGGGCAACGTGTAAATTAACAAAAAAATAATAATAATACAAAGAAAGAAAATGTTCCCATTTAGGTACAAAATATATTTATGTAGATATACTATGCTGTACTTGGGTCACAGAAGTTCATACGTATGCCTGACTGGATCGGTCCAGTAAATTTGCAGCAAATAGACTGTGACAAACGGCCCGGATACACGCGGTGATACAATAAGGAATCTGTTCTTTTTTTTGCGAGGCTCTCGAGCGTCAATTATTATATACTAGCTTTTGATCGCGACTTCGTACGCGCACATCCCATGTTTTCCTGTTCCCGTGAGAATTTCGGGAAATCCTTTCTTAGTGCTTCCCTAGACTCTCCAAGGAACCTACATGACTAATTTCAGCTTTCTACGACGAGTAGTTTTGGCTGTGCGTTGTCTGTCAGTCACTCAATCAGTCAGTAACGGAAGAATTTTATAAATTACTAGCTGACTCGGCAAACATTGTTTTGCCATTCAAAAAAACTGGCCAAGTGCGAGTCGGACTCGCGTGCAAAGGGTTCCGAACGAATTTTATTTTTTTAACATGTTATTTTAACACTACAGACTTCTAATAGGTTTTCCTGTAATCTTTAGGTAAAGATCTAGTATCTCCATTTTTTTCAAAATTTTAGGCTACGTAGTTTCGGAGATAAGGGGGGGGGGGAATGGTCATTTTTCGTCTAATTTCTTGAATAACTTCTAAATCATTTATTTTAAAATTATGAAAAAAATATAATTTAAACCCTCACAGTAAGCCCTTTCATTTGATATGTCACACGATATTGTTCAAAAAACTTTTTTTTTTAATTTTCTAGTTTGACCCCCAAAAGTGACCCCCATAATAAAAATTTAATAACTTACGTAACGCGTCCATGTTTGGGTTATACAAGTCCATATGTGTCTTAAATTTCAACAGAATCGATCCAGTGGATCCCGAGAAAACTGGCTGTGACAGACGGACAGACAGACAGACAGACAGACACCCGAGTGATCCTATAAGGGTTCCTTTTTTTTCGGAACCCTAAAAAAATACCCTACCACCTATTCTCATACCTACCGAATACATACACAAAATTTCATGAAAATCGGTAGAACCGTTACAGAGGGTTTCGGTAACAATCACCGTGACACGAGATTTTTATATATTAGATTATCTTACGTACGGAACCCTAAAAAAGATGAATAAAATAATTTCAAAGTTCTGCCACACTACAACACTATTTGTAACAATCTACGAGAGCAAGCAAGTACCTACAGTTTCCTTATTCAAATGCTGTGGGTTGAGTAACAGGGACATGAGGCACAGACATTCCACTGTAGTCTCTGGATAACAGGCATAATGCAATAACGCGCAGGACAAAGCACGTTCTGTAAACGTGATCTATGAGGCCTGGTTATAAGCAGAGGCAATCTCATAACACCTAGGTCGTACAAAGATGTAGTCAAGACTATCTTACGTTACGGTTACTGTATGCATCATTTCGTCATTCATTTTTAGGGTTCCGAAAAAAAAGGAACCCTTATAGGATCACTCGGGTGTCTGTCTGTCTGTCCGTCTGTCACAGCCAGTTTTCTCCGGATCCACTGGACCGATTCTATTGAAATTTGGTACACATATGGACTTCTATGACCCAAACACGGACGCGTTACGTAAATCATTAAATTTTTAGTATGGGGGCCACTTTTGGGGGTCAAACTAGAAAATAAAAAAAAAGTTTTTTGAACAATATCGTGTGACATATCAAATGAAAGGGCTTACAGTGAGGGTTTTAATTATATTTTTTTTCATAATTTTAAAATAAATGATTTTGAAGTTATTCAAGAAATTAGACGTAAAATTAACATTCCCTCCCCCTTATCTCCGAAACTACTGAGCCTAAAATTTTGAAAAAAATCGAGATAATAGATTTTTACCTAAAGATTACAGGAAAACCTATTAGAAGTCTGTAGTGTTAAAATAACATGTTAAAAAAAAAATCGTTCGGAACCCTTTGCACGCGAGTCCGACTCGCACTTGGCCAGTTTTTCTCCATAGAATCTACTCTCTGGAACGTGCATCTGCCGCGCTGGAGATAGGGTCGGTGAGTGCGTTTTGCTGCAGAGCAAGTTGCTGCTCTTGTCGCTAGCGCGGCAGAATTAGCTTCATCTATTTGATTGACAGACCTTGACTATTCAAAAGTTTCTGTAACTGATCTATTTGAAATAAAGTTTTTTGTGTTTTATGAACTAAATACTTTTGTTATGGGGCCAACTCGGAAATCGCTAAAATTCAATCAAAATGACTCCTTTTCAGCGGCTTCCCTAATTGTGTAATGTGTTTCGGCAAAGGAAATAAATAAACTTATTCTAATTTTAATAAATTAGCTATATCCATTTTGTGGAGTGTAGATAAGCAGGAAGCTATTAAGAAAAGGTATGTAGGATAAAATGGAGACATGGACTCTGTAGCACTATCGAAATTAACTTTTTTATGATGCCATATCATTTCGGTGCTGGTTTCGTTATTTTATAAAATTATTAATCTGCCTTTTAATAAACTCAGCAGTAAACATTTAATTAATAAATAAATTCAATTAATAGCAATACATGAACAAAGTAAACGAAATGCAATTACAACTTCTCACGTATTCATACAAAAGTTTAATTTAAATAAATACCAATTAACATCGGCAAATAAAAGGATATTTATTAAATTCCTTGTTTCATTTCATTTGTTTTGTGATACAGTGAAAGAGTTTTTTCAATCTACATATTACTTATTTCTTTTGTCTCCAAAAGATAATCAAATAAAGATATCATAACGAAACGTTATGAAAAAGATATCATTCAATTTTGTCTTTCGTGTTTACTGTGAGCACTTACCATACGTTGGTTGTTACCCGACTGCCTTACATACATACACTCGAAAAATATTATACTCTCCTTGTATAATATTTTTCGAGTATATGTATTTATGTATGAATGTATAATAGCTGACACGAGTCGTGAGCACAGATGAATGCAGCAGGGTGAACTCGCCAATAAACAGTGGGCAAACGAAACTTGCAAGCGGAATAGTCGATGAGCATTAAGAGGAAATGCTGGCGGCGAGACTTTTTATGTAAAAAGTCATAATTCGAGGTTTTGCTCTCGACTGTTTTCTCCTCCAATATTGGACCGATATAAGAGATATTTCACAAACTGAATAAGAAGGATATATATTGTGTCCCCATATAAATCGCTGTCAACAGAGCCCTTGTGGACAAATTTGGCAACTAATAATCAACAAAAGAAAACATAGAGACAGTATACCTACATCATTCTTATTCAGTTTGTGAAATATCTCTTATATCGGTCCAAGTTTGGAGCAGAAAACAGTCGAGAATCAAACCTCGAATTATGTCTTTTTACATACAAAGTCTCGCCGCCAGCATTTCCTCTTAACTGACGAACCAATAACGTTAAGCGTCAGAGCTGTCGTCGTCAAACCGACCAATGGAGAGTGTTTAGCGGCACCAATGCCACCACAAGAAAAACCAACGGAGCAAATCTACATCAAAACAAAAAAAATCGCGACGCCATCTGTTCAACTAGCAGTGAACTACTAGGTACATCGAAATCCTACATCGCGCAAGCACAGTTTACCGTGCGATTTGAACATATCTCACTACTCCGACCCACTGGGGCACCGCAGACAGTCCCGACTCACCGTGAACACTGCGACTTCCGGTTTCGACTCACTGGAACCAACTTTCCACTGGCCTGGCAAGCATCTCAAAATGCATTTACGACTAATCCACTATCGACCTCCGGTCTCCGGAGGGGAGTGATGTAGCGGCACCAATGCTGCCAAAAGAAAAACCAACGGAGCAAATTTACATCGCAACAAAAAGAATCGCGGCATCTATCCAACTAGCAGCAAACTACTACGTCGAAATCCTGCATCGCGCAAGCAGAGTTTACCGTGCGATTTGAACATATACATCAGCCCGGTTATCAACTATCGGGCAGCAGCCCACCAGGCACCACAACCGCCTGGTCGGAGGATCCTCCCTTTTCAATGGAGGTTTGCGGAACTTTACTCTCTGTACCGCATACTCTCTAAAAGTGTACTCATGACTCGTGCCGGTTATTATATGTATGCATTGAATCAACAAATACCTATTTCTTTGGAACGCCCTGTAACCTAAACGGATGGATAGATTTTAGCAAATGTGGTATCATAAGACTTGTCTTGTGGGGTATAAAAAACTGGCCAAGTGCGAGTCGGACTCGCGTGCAAAGGGTTCCGAACGAATTAATATTTTTAACATGTTATTTTAACACTACAGACTTCTAATAGGTTTTCCTGTAATCTTTAGGTAAAGATCTATTATCTACATTTTTTTCAAAATTTAAGGCTCAGTAGTTTCGGAGATAAGGGAGGGAATGGTCATTTTTTGTCTAATTTCTTGAATAACTTCGAAACCATTTATTTTAAAATTATGAAAAAAATATAATTAAAACCCTCACAGTAAGCCCTTTCATTTGATATGTCATAAGATATTGTTCAAACAACTTTTTTTTTGTAATTTTCTAGTTTGACCCCCAAAAGTGACCCCATACTAAAAATTTAATAATTTACGTAACCCTAAAAATGGCTCGAGGTGACAATTCCAAAATTGAAAAAAAAATCGGCCAAGTGCGAGTTGGACTCGCACACGAAGGGTTCCGTACCATAAAACTTAATTTTTATTATTTGTTGTTATAGCCGCAATAGAAATACACAATCTGTGAAAATTTCAACTGTCTACCTTATATTACGTTTCTTGCGATACAGCCCGCTGACAGACAGACGAACGGACGGACAGCGGAGGCTTAGTAATAGGGTTCCGTTGGTTACCATTTGGGTACGGGACCCTTAAAATGTACCTGTGTAAACCTGTGTATACCCGACCGCAAAAACAAAACTACTACTACTGCCAGTCCTTACTAAAAAGTTTGAGCCAAATCAGCCACTTGTCCAGCAGTCTGATGCCAGTTGGCGGCATTTGTCTTGATTCTACCAAAGATTTGATGCCACGACACGGGCCAATTTTTTTTACAAATATTTTGGTTTCTCAAACTTGCTTGGAAATTTAAGCATTATTTTGACAACCTTCTTCGAGATAAATCGAAATTGCTGTACTGGTCAAATACATGCCAACAGCGGCCGGCAAAAGTTGTATGAAAATCCATATCTGTAGTGGTTAAGCGGCCAAATTAATTACATAGTAAACTCATATTTTAAAAATGGAACGATCTTTTACTCCGACCTATGGCAACCGAGGAAGCAACTTATCAAAGGTTTTATTTAAATTTCGACCTTGCTTGCAAATAGAAAGCTGTTTATTGAAAAAAAAGAACAAATAAACACTTTAACGCGGGAAAAATTATTGTTGTTCTTCGTTCGTCATTGATTGTGAAAAGTAATTGTACTTTAATTTCCACGCATTATTTGAGCAAAGTACTATACAAGCCTTGGCCACAGTAGGCATTGATAGACGTATGTGTGCTTCGGCTTCGCCTCGGCTCACATTTACACGTTCGTCCATCAATGCCTCTTTTGCTGGCCGCTGCAGTAATGTACTATTAACATATATGTACATGAGGTTTGCCAGATAAGCTACGCGGTTTAAGGAACCTCGTAGCCGTAGCGTTCGTCAACTACGCATCTACATAGAGTGGCCGTGCATTGCACTGGACGCCAACTACTATGAGAAGCGACGTACAAGTGTATTACTTAGCCATGGGGTATTGTGGAGTGCAAACTTCTCACCATGTAAGTTTAAGTGAAGTGGACATGAACTGCAGAGCTGTCAATCCATAAAAACAAGATGGAATGACAGTTTACTTTATATTGACACTAAGGCAATGAGTGAATTGCACGAACCTGAAAAGAACTCGCAAAATTAATAAATCTAATTTTAATAAATTTGGAAAGTTGAAAACCTTCGCCTTTATAATTCAATATGTTACAAACTTTCGGCCGTGGCTTCAAGTTTCTTCAAAACTCGGAAAAGGAAGGCAAGAAAGTAAAAAAATCGAATTTACTTTAAGTATCCAAATGGTTTCAGTAATGTGAAAAGTTGTATTAACTTTCACAATGTCTAGTGTATCGCTTGGTATATTGTTATTGAGTAGATCCAAGTCGTGTTTTTTGCGCTTAACTTACCTTAATAACAGAAGCTCGTGGTTAAATAAAAACTGCCATACGAGTCGATCTTCAAGGTTAAGCAACGCTTGCCGAGGTTAGACTGTGGATGGATTTAACATACCGGCACTCCTATCATTTGTATCTCTTTAGCAGTCGCTATGGATTGTCAGAAACCTCAAAAGACGTGTCATAGAATAAACGCAATACCTCTTCGCCGTATGGTGTCGGCCGGTGCCGTAAGGTTCCGTAAAAGAATAATACCATCCCATCACATCCCGTGGGTGTCGTAAGAGGCGACTAAGGGACTCGCCAGAGAATGGGCAGCAGCGTTCTCTGTAAAACGCAACACCATACATTGCGATCGCCAACCCGCCTGCCAATCGTGGCGATTATGGCAAACCCCCCCTTCTGGGGGAGGCCTATGTCCAGCAGTGGACGTCTTTTGGCTGTTATGATGATGATGATGATGAATACCTCTTACAAGGGATCAGTGTAAAAAATCTGCTGTTCACCGACGCGGAAGACATCGTGAAATACGTGCGCCTGAGGCTGAAGTACGTGCCGAGGGTGCAGCTGCTGGAGTCGCATCGCAACGTCAACTTTAAGGCGTTTGTGGTGCGCATACCAACATGCTACCTGCCTCAGGTGATGGAGGAAAGCTTTTGGCCACAGGATGTTGTATTCCGCCGCTTTCGCGGACAAGTGCCACCGGAACGCACAAAAATTTAGTGCAACTAAGTGATATTTACATAGTTTTAAACACTAACACAATTGTAATTATATTTAAACTTAGGTTAAGGTATTTATCCATGGGTCTTTGTAACCTGAAACTAAATGGTTTATTATACATTTTGTCGAGTTATGTATGCGCACATAAATCGACTGGAATAGGCTGTCGACTTTTTTTCGCGATTTCAGTGTTGGTCCCATAGTGAAAATTGTTCATAATTCCCAACTATATTGAGGTCGAATTCCAGTCAAACCGGATTCAGCTGAATACCGGTATTTTACGTGGAGCGGCTTTTATGTGGTGTACCTACAAAAACAAAGAGTATTCTATTGTACGTAGTGGAGGGTTTAAGTGATTTAGATACAGTGATAATATTTCATCGAATCAACTTTAAATCAAATACTTACTTATTTTCCGACTTACGAGAATACAGCAAAGCTGACACAATCTATCTTATTTCTTTCCAAAACGAATTCGCCAAAACTCAGTAAATCTTCATTAAAAAGCGATTACGCAAAAAGACCAATTTTATTTTCTTTATTTTACGCTTTTCCGCTTTCGTAGTAAGATCCAAGCGGCGTCAATAATGAGAACTAATGGTTAAGTTACTCACAACTACTTTCCATAGTGATATGCTTAGAGCAGTGGTTCTTAACCTTTTAATCATAAGGGACCATTTGGCCAAATTTCCTTCTTCCCATGGGCCACCAAGTTTTCGGAGGTAATAGATAGTAGGTAACTTTTTTACTGCATAATCTTGACTAAAATTTGAATCCAGTTCAGTGCTGCTCAAGGCCATACGCATGCCAATACTGACATCCAGCCGATTTTGGTGGCATAGATATGCCGATGAAACGTTGGTAGCGTGTAGCACTATTTTGAAACTTTGGAAGAAACATTGTTATTTTTCTCTAAAAAATTTTGTATTCTAATTCATTTCCTGTCTTAAAAACATCTTCCAAGTTAGTAGTCTATAGCATATCAAAAACTTTTTATTTCGCAATATTGCATTGAAATTATTCAGCTTTGCGAAAATATTGCATTATAGAATGGCTACGCGGACCACTTCAGACTCTGCCAGGGACCACTGGCTTAGAGGCACCAGATAAACTTGCTATAAAGTATAATGACCGTGAATTTGAGTCGAGTTGACTTAAAATATTGGGTTTCGATTACCGCCATTATACCAGCGATGAAGTTTGCCAAATAATCCAAAATGTATTGGACATGGGCTACCTAAATGTCACCTGGTCAATACCATATATTTTTACTTTTTTACTGCCGTCATTACTAGTCAAGCTTTAATCGACTTTCCAAGATATTGCCAGCCCTTGCCCATTTACTCGTTTCGTCGCGTATGGTCAAATTCGCAATCGACCAAATTCATTAAAATCCGTCAAAACGGCAAAGCGACAAAATAGCAAGCCGTCAAAATTACAAGACGTCAAAATAGCGAAACTCATAGACAATTTACCTTTCAACTTACCTAGGTCTTGATTAGATACACAACACACAACAATTTCGCCGAATCTTCCAAACATGAACCTTCCCAACCACATCTTGAAAGGATACAACTCACGCTTGACATTTCTATTTGGGAATTAATTCATTAGAGCACAACAGGGACCCTTCTTAAGGCAGGAAGGGTTCCGTACAATGGTAGGATGCCTTCTTTTTTTCCTAACGAAAGAAAACGTGTCGAATAAAACCTACCCTTACAAGTGGGTCATTGAGGTACGAATTTGACGAGGAAATGGAGTAGGTAAAATGTTATTACAATAAAGAAACTTGTACAATGTGTCATCCAGTGTACAATGAGTCGTTTTGTAGATTCACCCTTTTTTATACGGCTTGTACCTAAAAGAATAAACGCACTACATCTTAAGGGATCATTTTACTCATCATTATGAACAACGCAACACCTTTTAAGAGGCTATTATACTCATCACTATAAACAACTGTTACTATGGGACAAACCCTGAAATAGCGAAAAAAATTGACTTCCCCATTAACTTATGTGCGCATAACTCGACATAATGCACTGAACAGCCGATTCGTTTTTCGCGATTTCGGGTTTAGTCCTATAGTAAAAGTTGTTCGTAATGATGAGTACAATGACCCCTTAAGAGGTATTGCGTTTATTCTGTTACATGTAGTATTTTGCACAATTACAGCTCAGCGATGGTGAGTGCATCTGGTGCCAACTCCACCTCGGAAAAATGCGACCTTTGGTAAGAGAAGCTCAAGCATCCTGACTATTTCATCGAGCCATCGGAGAGCCCTTACCTTGAAATGCTACTGAGCCCTCTTCCTCTCCCCTAATTTTTACTGTGCCCGTCAGGGTCCATATTGATCTTTTATCTTGTTTATACCATCCATGTAATACATATGGAATGCAATAAAGTATTGAGTATTAAGCTTTCCACTCGAGCACGTATTAACATGGCTGACCTGGAAATCTCTTAACTCCAAACAGACTCGGCTCTTAGTTCGGCCGCAGTAAAGACAACCTCAGCAGGCGAGATATTTTTGTCTGTGTGACGGTTTGTTTGTTTCAGCTAATCTACGAAACGGCTAAACCAATTTTGAAGGTACTGGCAAATAGCTGATGTTACAGGAAGAAAATTAGGCTACATCTCCTCTACTAAATAAAAATCTCGTGTCACGGTGTTTGTTATCGAACTTCTCCAAAACGGCTTGACCGATTTTTATGTTTTTTTTTTTTGTATATATTTGTTATTTATATGACAAAACAACGTTTGCCGGATCAGCTAGTAATTATTTAAGAAAAAGAGTTACGTTCCCGCGCAAAAAAAAAGGAAATCCCATGAAACTGTCACGTTTAATTCGGTGTAATACATAAAAATAATTTGTAACAACTAGTAACACATAAAAACGACGTTGTAATATACAAACAAAAACAAAATTTAATCACCTTAATAAGTTCATTACTTAAGCGATCCATTTGCCGGTAAATATCACATTAAACTAATTAATTCGTTTAACTTTCGTTCAATCATTCGTTCCATTAACCCGATATTTTGTGAAGTCTATTAGCGCCCATTATGCTATGTTTTTCAATAAAAAATGGACTATCTGCTTCCCGTAGCTTCTCTCGCTTGGTAAACATTTACTATGAATATATTGCCTAGCTTGAGGTGCTCGTGGCTAAAGAATAACAGCCACACGGGTCGATTTTCAAGTTTAAGCAACGCTAGTCAAGGTTGGTCTGTGGATGGGTGACCATCTTAACATACCGAGTTTTCTCCGTGCCTCGGAAAGTTAGCCGTTGGTCCCGGCTTTCATTTGTAGATCTTTCGCAGTCATTACGGATTGTCAGAAGCCAGAAAATCTCGAGTCTCCAGAGACTCGAATCTTGCCAAGAAAAACCGTGTTACCCAGTTAATGGGTTGTGTTGTGTATTCAGCTGAATCCAGTTTGACTGGAAGCCGACTCCAATACGGTTTGGAAAAGGCTGGGCAGATGATGATACTGCCTGACTTTGCTAAGGTCGGCTTCCAGGTGAACCGGAAGCAGGTGACCAGCATTTTTTAAGCAGCGACTTCCTATCTGACTTTTACAACCTAGAAAACTGGTAACTGTGTAAGGCTGCTTTAACACCAGAAATGTGCCTATATATATTGTTCCTACCAAGTTCGTATTTGTCTAGTGTCATAGTTTTTAATCGACTTCAAAAAAGGAGGAGGTTCTCAATTCAGTTGTATTTTTTTTATATTTATTACCTCATAAATCCGTCATTTATGAACCGATTTAAAAAACTCTTGTTTTATCTGAAAGGATATATTTACCGATTGGTTCCATAGAAATTTTATCAAAATCGGTTAGGAAGTTTGGCTTTCAAATCGCTGAAGTAAAAAAATTGCTAGAATTCGTTTACTTAGATGACGGTTTTTTGACATCCAAGTAAACGAAATTGCGTACTTTGCTTTCCTGCGATTTTCCAGTGGCGTTGTTAGGTGTGGGGTACCACTAAAAAGTGAAAAATAAAAAACTTTACAAAAAAGTACGTCGGTTTTTGTTTTCGGTGTCAAAATACAAAGATACTAACAAACATACAGATTTCCAAAATTAAAGTTATTTTTTATTTTGTAGTGTTTTTTTTTATTTGGAAGTCAGTTGTATTTTTTGCCCTAATTCGTATCGCGTTTGAAAAGGCACGTACATTATACCTACAAATTTTTCAAATCCCGCATTTCCTATACAGTCCACTATATTTTGAACCAGCAGCCTGCATCTAGAAAATTCCACTACAATTTTATTTTCCGCAATTCGTGACCGCACATGTTGCGCTGAGCACAAGTTTTCTGACACATCTATAGCCAGAATTGTCACGGTTCGTCAATACCTTGAGTAAACAGTCATTCTCACTGACAGACACGGTTTGTATAGCCTGCGTTGACAATACACCTCTTTTATCTGAGGGGCTAAAAAGGCCAAAACTTGGGTTCAAGGTTGATTGGGAAAATTTGACAGTGACGGGTAGCGTGATTTGCTTTCTGATTCTGCTAAAATGGCCTTTTTAGTCCAGAGGGGCTAAATGGCCACTTTAGGAGAATCATAATATTAATCACGCAACAATCTGTCAAATTTCCGTTTCACCTTTATTGCTAACGAATTGGGTTCAAGGTTGATTGGGAAAATTTGACAATGACGGGTAGCGTGATTTGCTTTTTGATTCTGCTAAAGTGGCCTTTTTAGACCCGCTATTCTGTGGACAATACCGTCTCTGGCAGAGGCAGCTGAGGTTGCACATTGCTCTGTGAAAACATTCAGATTTTCACATTAATTTTAATTATTTTACAATTAACATAAAGTATGTTGGGATTATCTGTTTTAAAGCATAATGAAGAGTGGTATCCAGAGTATTGATAATTAGTATTAATTAGTACTGCTGATACAGTAATCACGTTATTCAGTGAGGACTTTAAAAATGTAATACTATATTTAAATTAATCTGTTATATTGAAGCTTTTCAATATTTTCATTCAGTAATTTAATAGTTATTATGATTACTTTTATCTTTTAGTCATATTTTATTGGTGGGATGTAATATTTTTAATATAAAATTGACGTCTGTTTAAATTGTATTAAAATACATTAATTATATTTTATACCGTGCCCAGTGACTGTAGAGTACATTATAGTTCACCCAAAAATCACCTTAGTAAATATAGATTCAACCGTCCAAAATAAATGAATGTGGAAAATGACTTGAGGAGAGTTTTAAAAATGAATGTGGATGGCTGTAAAATTACCTAGGATCAGACCAAAGGAATGATGGATTAATGTGTGAAATGTCTAGAAAGGCGGTGGTCGCTGAAATGAGGTATGAAATTAATAAAGAAGTATTGAATTGAAGAAGACATGTTGTGTCGAGCCAAATATGTATTACCAAATACGGATCTTTTGACTGATGATCAAACCCTTCAAACATATTTAAACTAAGTCATCTTTGATTCCATTAGTTATTAAAAAAAAACATTCACTCCATCATACGTAACCATAATCCATTCACTCATTCACAACTCAAAAACATTCACTCAATTTTGACAGAAGGTTCCTCCAGTGTTTTCGCACATCGCGTTCCTCAGACGGTATTAGATAAGAGTCGTCTCGTATCGTGTGAGGGTTGAAAAGGGTGCGCGGCTGTGCCAAGACGCCCCTGATTAGGACCTGAATCTATTCCCCAAGATATATTGCCTTTATTTCCCCCTTTTTATTATTCCACCCTCTAAAAACATCTGTTTGACTTTTATTGCAATTTACTTACTTGAACCTTTCTTTTATGTTGTGTTGAGGTTTACGGCGAATGAACGGAATGAACGAAAAGTGAATGGCTGAGATTGACGCGTTGAAAGATTGAATGGTTCGTTTCTCTCTGAATGGTTGTGTGGAGTGGTTTCGGTGTATGTTTTTAGATAGCTGTGGCTTCTTATTCCTTTTGGTGAATGTGATGGGAATAGAAGAGCTTAACTTTGAGACGAAAGAACTGCGAAGGACTACTTTATTTTACGGACTACTTTGGTGAAATGTACATTTTATTTATGTATCCCACGCATACGCACAAAACGTTTTGGGAATACTTTAATTTTGCATACAGCTAAGGAAAGAAATTCCCTGCCGAAGTCGGTGTAGCTTGTCTTTTTGTCTGATATGAGCAGTCATGATCTTCAAAGATGAATCTGCTTTAGACGTGGACATCCTCTTTAAAGCCACATCCTCTATCTATCTATCTATCTATACTCTATATACTTAATATATAAAGCTGAAGAGTTTGTTTGTTTGTTTGCTTGAACGCGGTAATCTCAAGGACTACTGGTCCGATTTGAAAGAATCTTAAAGTGTTAGATAGCCCATTTATCGAGGAAGGCTATAGGCTATATATCATCACGCTAAGACCAATAAGAGCAGAGCAGTAAAGAAAATTGTGACGCAAAGGAAGTTGCGCGGGTCAGCTAGTCGTTTATATATTTTTTCTCTGCTCTTCATTCATACTAAAAACTTTAACCACTGCGTGTTTCACATTCCTCCGAACCATTCAATCTGCTAGCCTTTTCCCTACTATATAAATGTATATTGGAGTCGGCTTCCAGTCAAACCGAATTCAGCTGAATACCAGCATTTTACGTGGAGCGGCTGCCTACCAGACCTCCACAACGCAATTACTGGGTAACCTGCCGGTGTCAGATTTTCTGGCTTCATACAATCCGTAACGACTGCCAAAGATCTACAATTGACAGCCGGGAATAGTGTTGCCAGGTCCGATTTGTTGTAAATCGGTACATGAGGTCAAAAAAATCGGGATGTAGGGTTGCAGATCGGGACAGTAAACAATAAAAAAAACAAGGGGTTTAAAGTCTATTTAATCTTACATAACAAGTAATCAGTCTTGCTAGACTAGTAGAAATTATAAAATAAAATCGTAATTGACACACTTCAGAAGAATAAAGTACCTAAGTATTAATGAAAATTATTTGTTTTTATTAAAATTATATTTTTTATTGGACTTTGCCGCCTTCAGAATGGCCTTGTTTTTTATAAAATAGTAAGTTATAAAATTACGCCCGCGTAGATTAATGAATTTGTATATGAAGCAATAAAAAAATAAAATTGATATATTTACGCCGTGCACTCACATTCATGTCGATAAACCAACAGCAAAAACCAGCTAGGTACAACAACAAAAACATTACCTAAAATCCCTAAACGCAAATTATAATATGAATAACAAAATGCGAGATAATTGTTAAAAGCTGCTGCGTAAACATTCACAATCACAATTCACATGTTTCTTACCGGCAAAGAATCTCCAAGATATCAAATCAAATCAAATCAAATCAAATCGTATATTTCAAATAAACCATTTACAGGCACTTTTGAATTGTCAAAGTCGGTCAGTCAAAAACATGAAGCTATTTGCACGTTCCAAAGCGTAGATCTCTATGGAGAAGAACGTGCAAGAAACTCCACGGACACTCTTTTAAACCATGTGATGTGTTACAAAAATCTTATTAACATTGATTGCTTCTATATGTGAGGACAATGCAAAGAACAAGAAAACATATAAACAATTCAAAATGCAGGTACAGATTAAAATAAGCCAGTGGCAGGTAAGAGATGACCAGTTTCAACTGACGGCGCCCGTTCACGAACATGACGCGTGCATCAGCACCATCTAACTCAACCATTTTGAAGGGAATCAAATGATCCAAAACACGCGCCACCATCAGCAAAACATTTGTGTGAGCATGACAAGCTCTCAACTGCCACGCTCGTTCATGTCAAACTAATTTAATAACGAAATCTATAATTACATATGTAAATGGCTCCATAGTGCTCACATTTACAAAAAATTGAAAATATGCTTCTACGTTATACAAAACTATGGTTTCAAGTAACTAAGAAAAGAAAAAAAAGAAGGCTGCTTTATTGTGTATACTTTGCTAATACAATAATGCAAAGAAATGATAAATAAATGATTGTATAGGAGAACAAAAAAAGGGTAAGCATTTCTTCCAATTATCGAAAACCTAACAAGTGGACCCATGCTGCTGTGGCTGTGGAGCAGGACCGGCATTTAGCCAAGCATTTTTATCAATGACATAATCTTCCAGTTTATAATATGCTTGTCTACATAATGTGCGTTTTATACATGTTTTAAATTTCCTCTCATTCAGTTCGAGAATATTAAGTGGTATTTTATTATAAAATTTAACACAGTACCCCATAAAAGAAGTGTGTACTTTAGCTAATCTGAATCGGGGTTGATCTAATTTGTTCCGATTTCTAGTATTAAAATTATGCCTATCACTAATTTTACTAAAAAGATGAAGATTTTTCCGAACATACATAATGTTTTCATATATGTATTTCAGGTATGATAAAATTATTTATAATTTATAATATAACACCGCACCGGCCCGCCGGAAAACAAAACTGTCATGGTGTTTCTACAATGAATCGGATAAGGAATAAGAAGTATAAGTATGCATCGCCATTTCGTAGAAGCGAATCGAGTTACGGCCCCTGTGTATTTGAATATATCCAAATCCGATAATATATAGATGGCGTTCCGTGTTAAAAAAATTACGTAGCGTAAATATACATTTTTTGTTTTTATTTTCATTTTTTGATGAATCGGGACATTTAGCGTCCCGATCAGGTACAAATCGGGACGCTTCCCCAGACCCCTGAAAATCGGGACGTCCCGCGCAAATCGGGACACCTGGTAACACTAGCCGGGAACAACTGCTTAAGAGGAAATATTGGCGGAGAGACTTTGTATGTAATAAAAATTGAGTTTAAAAAACTGTAACCCGACTACAGAAAAATAAAAGTGATCTGAAAAGTAAGAAACAAGAAAATATTTCAGAAAAAATTCAAGACAGGTACAAAAATGGTCAAAGTAAAGCCGTGGTCGCATGCCTGTATATCATGTGGTTGCCTGGCACACCTATAAAACTATAAAGGCATGCGACCACGGCTTTACTTTGACCATTTTTGTACCTGTCTTGAATTTTTTCTGAAATATTTTCTTGTTTCTTACTTTTCAGATCACTTTTATTTTTCTGTAGTCGGGTTACAGTTTTTTAAACTCAATTTTTATTTTATACTTTTCCGTTTAACAAATCGTTACTATTTATTTAGATTTGATTAACTGCACGTCGCCATCATTTTATCCATGCTTTTTATTGTACAACTAGCTACGCTCGCGATTTCGTTCGAGTGCATGATGGTGAAAAAATGTGATACTATGGCATAGATAAGATTTCAATAACCTGACCCCTCTCGAATTAAAAATAAATAAATAATAAAAAGAAGGTTATGCAGGGTGCTTACTATATCACCACTTCCGTTTAAAGTGGCGACCAGCCCTGGTATCTCCTAGTACCTCGAATCATGATGATTCTTAATTTCTTATCTACTACTAAATATAAACCAATTATACAAAAGAATGAATAAAAAAACACCCAAGACATTATTTTATATACGAATGTTTATTGTCACTGTCGGGTCTCATCCCTAAACGTTTGACGCAATGAAACCTGTTGGAAGTGGGACGCAAAAATTGTTGAGGTCAGTTTGCTCGCTTTTGCATTCTGCACTAGGTATGTATCAACAAAAGACTTCTATAATATTTATGTATGAGTAATCAAAACACTATAAAACTCTTCTGAAAAGGTGTAAAAATTTCAAGCTTCGCTCGCTCTTACATTCTGCACTCTGTTTGTCCTCGAGCTTATCTGTAGAATTCAACAAAACTTATATTTTTACGTGTGAATGATCAAAAGAAAATAAAATCTTTCCGAGTTGCATGTATTTTTGAGCTCACTTCGTTCGTTCTTGCGTTCGGGCCTTTTTCAGTTAATGAGCTTTCTTGCATCAGTTCATGAATTTACTTCTATTTAAGTATGAATAATTATCATCATTATGTACTGCAGATTCCCCCCCCTCCCGAGAAATGGCTTGCGACTGCCATCACCAGTATAACGGGCAACCCATAATTATTTTGGAGTGCCCCAGGTGCCACCCATGCCAGCTACGCCACTGTTACTGAAGTCGGTCTGTGGATGGTTGATCGTCATAACTTATCATACCGGAACTCCTGCGCCCCTCGAAAAGTACTTCAACGTAAGGTTCAGTAGAAAACCAGCGTAAGGTAACTCCTAGTTGTCTGGCATTTTGCTAAACTGGACCTTTTTGGCGCAGCCGTGAGACACACAATATTACTGTTTTAATTAAATGAAGTTTCACAACGTTTATACCTACATTGTGTTTACCTAGGTGTGCCAAATAAACGAGTTTTATTTCTTTCTTTACTTAAATTCGTTAGTCTGTTATTTGTAGATCTTTTACAGTCGTTACGGATTATCAGAAACCAGAAAATCTGACACCAGTCTGGCCAAAAAGTACCAGGCCACCCAGTTATTGGGATGTGGAGATCTGTCTATCCGCGTAAAATATTGGTATTCGACTGAATCCGGTTTGTCTGGACTCCGACTTCAATATTTTTGGGAAACGATTGGGCAGATGACCAAGATTTAGAGCATAGATACAACACTTTATGTTTTGTCTCAAAACTCAACACTTTATGTCTTATCTTAATAGTCGCGACGAACCAATCACGGGGCTTTGCCCCTCACCACGGGTAGTAAACCGTTAAGCCTGCAAGTGACCCAATGTTGCCAGGTTTCCGCATAAAACCGGGGGTCCATCTTTTAACAGCTTTAGTTTATTATAAGTTAAGGTAATATGTATTAGCAGACATGGGGGAAGGTCCTTTTTCCGCGAAGAACACCGCTATTTAGAAATTGTGATCAAATTAAGATTGCTATCCATCGACTATGAAGTGGATCTGGCAACATTTCAATAAGGTTACCATATAACGATAAATCCCTAACAATAAAATAATACAATGTTCACTTTTCCTTTGCTACTTATCAAAAGTTTCACAAATAACTCCACAGTATGTAACCTGGTGTTATTTCCATGAATTGGTAGTACTATTTTTGTTCAATAGATGGAGTTACGTGTATTTGCTTTACGTTATGTAAATTAATTTCTGCTTCAACACTTTAAATTCACATATCTTTTGATAGATGTGATTTGAAAATATCCGATTGGGATGAAACAATACTTTAATTGGGTACTTTGAGTTACAAAATTATAATAAATAAAAGCTATCTACATTTATTTTGACCTTTCCACGTGTTTTGTACAACTAAACAGACAAACGGTAGAAAATTCAATGCTGGAAATGGGTTCTGTTAGTAATTCTGGCTAATTTATTTAATTTTGACAATCACAAATTTTACTAATATTGAACTTTGGCTCCCTTTTTCACTTTTATGTTTTTGATGGGATTTTTATTTTACACCAAAAATTATTTCCAATCAGCATGAGTATATGTATGTGTTTATGTCGTTACGGGTAGTCAGAAGCTAATAAATCGGGTTATGGAGGTCAAATGGGCAGTCACCTCATGTGAAATACTGGTATTTAGCTGTATTAGATTAGACTGCAAGCCAACCCCAACGCACGTAGTTGGAAAAGTTTGAACTAATAAAAAAAACTAACGAAATCAGGTGACTGCCGAGGTTTTGTGAAGCTGCTACACTGAGATAAAGGCACTGCGGCACGCCTTGCGGTACACAACATGCATTTATACATACGTTGCGTTTGAGTTGCTATCACTTTTTGGGCAGGCGCACGCTCGACGAATTTTAGCATTTTTAGCTATGGTACACAGTGAGTGGCCTGTTTTTATAAGCCGAGAGGTTGCCAAGGGCAGGGTCGTAACCGCTCGCCACGTTCCATTACGGGGACGCAACGACATCGCAGACGAAAGCGTGGCGTGATTTGTTTCGACGCCAACACCATCTATCGGGCTTCGAAAAAATCCGAAATATGAATATTTCGTTTTATTTATTTTTCTTCTAATGAGTGGCATAAAAAATTGTATTGATTTTAAAATTTTGATTATCTTCGCGTTGGTGTCATTTTGATCACATTTTTCACTATTAATTGTACAGCCACGCCATACAAGGTACAGGCTTTCTTTTACTTGTTTATTAGCAATTTAAATTTATACGTTTACTAAGACAATATGATATACATACATATTTGTAATGTGCTCGTCAAGACCTTTCTTTTGATACCAAACATGTCACAATTATCTGAAATTTATTTTTTTCGTCGTCTGAAATTTACGTGTCAAGGCCACCATAATACATTTAGGAATAATTTATACAGCCTATGTCACCCGGAACGTTTTTAGAAATCTATTGATACCTCAATCATAAAAATCGGTTCAGTGGGTTAGGCACCAGAGTGGAACATAGAAATATACATACATACATACATACATACCTACATAGACTGCTAAAATCATAACCCTTCCTTTTGGCTTTGCCGTAGTCGGGTAAAAAGTCATAATTCGAGGTTTGGCTCTCGACTGTTTTTTCCTCCAATATTGGACCAATTTAAGAGATATTTCATAAACTGAATAAGAAGGATATATACTGTGTCTCTATGTTTTCTTTTTATTTTTTAACCGTTAATTTTTTAACCGTATAAGTACTAGAACTTTCACAAAATTGTCCGATAAATCGCTGTCAACAAAGCCCTAGTGTACAAATTTGACAATTTTTAACCAAAAAGGAAACCATAGAGACACAGTATACATTCTTCTTATTCAGTTTGTGAAATATCTCTTATATCGGTCTAATATTGGAGGAGAAAACAGTCGAGAGCCAAACCTCGAATTATGACTTTTTACATACTAAGTCTCGCTGCCAGCCTTTCCTCTTACGGTTGTTTCGGGAGGTACCTGTTTCGAATACGGCGGGAGGATACGCCCGGATGTCAACACTGCGAGGATCGCCCGGAGGACACGGTGGAGCATACGGTGGAGGTCTGCCCTGCTTGGGCGGAGCACCGCCGTGTCCTCGTCGAGGCGATCGGCGGCGGCGACCTGTCGCGGTCGGCCCTGTTTCAAGCCATGGTCCGGAGCGAGGAGACTTGGGAAGCGGTCACCTCCTTCTGCGAAGCAGTAATGCTAGCGAAGGAGGAAGCCGAACGCGTGAGGAAGAGGGAAACCTCACGCCCCAGCCGCCGCAACAGAAGAAGACTCCCCGGGCGTCGGGAGTCGCAGGGCGATTCTCGGCCACCGTAGGCGCGGGCCTGCGGACGGCGAGCATTGGGTGGCTCGCCGTCTGGTCATAACCAGGCCCGGGTCGACGGCGCGCTGTGTTCCACGTGCGCCTCAAAGAGCTGTCAGCATTAAAGACGGGGCCCGCTAGGGCCCAATGCCTGCCGGGGTTGCGGGATTTATTCGAAAGAGTCACCGCGGCCCTGGAACGCAAAGGGCATTAGGAGGAACACGGATGGGTTTTAGTCAGTAAGAGTCTGACACTCCCTTCTACTTCACCCAGAGCGGAAGGAGTCATTTGATGATTTCCCATCCTTAAAAAAAAAAAAAAAAAAGCCTTTCCTCTTAACGTGCTTTCCAAATCTCGATATGTTAAGATGGTCACCCATCCACAAATCGACCTCGATAAGCGTTGCTTTGCTTAACCTTTAAAATCAATCCTTGCGGCTGTTATTATTTAGCCGCGAACCCCTCTAAATGCGTCCTGCATGGTCCACATTCATCCACCTCATTTCACAACTATCTTGGGGTCGATTTCTAGTAATAACCTGATGAACGGACCGCCCCAGACACTGGATGCAGCACAGTACCAGCAGTAGGTATGTATTTTATATAGAGTGACAGTTTTTTTGACCTCCATAAACCAGTAACTGGGTAACCCGAGGCACGGAGAAATCTCCACTTGTTAAGATGGTCACCCATCCACGTACCGACCTCGGCAAGCGTTGCTTAACCGTGAATATCGACCCGTGTGGCTGTTGTTATTTAGCCACCAGCTACTCCTAATCTTTAAATCATAAAATGATCCTTATTCCCAATCTCAATCTCAATCTCAAATCGTTTATTGCAATCCATAATGTACACATACAGGTGGTAAAATGAATAGATAGAAACAATTATGGACCCTGTCGGGCACAGCAACACTTTAAATAATGGAGAGAGGAAGAGCGCTTTAGATTATTTATCTTGTAAAATTAATATTTCCTGTCCAACTTGTGCCTATTATTGAATATTTTATGCACATTAGTATTCTCTACATATCCATTTTTGGATTAAATTACGTTTTTAGTTGTTTTATTGTTTATTTAATATTGGTTTTTATTATTAGAATAGTGTATTATTTATTCATTATTATTAATAGAATACTATATTATTTATTATTATTAATAGGATAGAATGTCATTTATTTATTATTATTAATAGAATAGAATGTCATTTATTTGTTTCCCTCGCATTATATGCCTTAAAAACCTTGATCAGATTCCCTTCACAAAACAATTTGTACAAAGTCGACTCAATAATACGTCTCCAATTATATTTTCATGAACTAATGTAGCCAGTAACTTTACGAACATAGAAACTGTTCGCGCGGCGAAATGTTTCAAGTAAATACCTCTTGCCAGCTGCTGGGCCATGGGCTCCCAAACTTTTGGGTGTGCCCCACTTGGGGGGCGTAGATTAAGCCCTAAAATTAAACTGTGTGGATGTTGTTTAAGTTTAGTGTTTTTTAGTATTCATGGCTAAGCAATAACAGCCGTACGGGTCGATCTTTAAGGCTGAGCAACGCTTGCCGAGTTCGGTCTGTGGGTAGGTGACCATCTTAACATATCGAGAATCTTCTTTGCCTCGGAGAGCACGTTAAGCCGCTGGTCCCGGTCCTGGCTGTCACTTGTAAATCTTTGGTAGTTGTTACGGATTGTCAGAAGCCAGAAAATCTAACATCAGTTTTGCCCAGTTAATGGGCTGAAGAAGTCAGGTAGGCAGTCGCTCCACGTAAAGTACTGGTATTCGGCTGAATCCGGTTTGATTGATAGCTGACCCCAATATAGTTGGGAAAAGGCTAGGCAAATGATGATTTAGAAAATATATTTATTTGAACAATCCTGGCGGGCGAATCTGGAAACATTTCACCCTGAAAATTAAGATGAGGAGAACTTGAAGTGAACCGTCATTCCACCATGACTGGACGCACTGAAAGCCTACTTCAGAGAGCTTAGTGCGAGTTTTTTAACGTACACGCTCGCCTACGTCAAATTGTATGAAAAAAAAGGTTTTCCGTTATTGACACCAAACGGCGGTAATTCAGTTTCAATACAAATTAACGTTTACACTAACGCGATCAAGAACGTTAAAAACTTGCATTAAGGCCCCAGGTTCACTTCACATGGGTGTTGACGGTGAGATTTTCACGAATAAGTAATGAGGTTGCGGTGACGTGAGGGCCAATTTCTGTATTCTTAAGGGACGGAAAAACCATTTACAATTTGAAACTGCCACTAATAGGGACGGATTCAGTTTTTGACATTGATTTGACAATCAATGTCAAAAACTGAATCAGTGACCTGAGATGATATTGATTATGTAAAAGAATAGGTCCTTCGCAACAACGTCAAGTAATTTGACGTGTTCGTTGCACATTGGCACACATCATCAGTTACTTATGGATGGCGCCGCCAAAAAAACGGTCTCCCTCAAGGCAGTGTGCTTGCTCCCACGTTGTTTAACATCTACACCAACGACCAACCTGCTACGAAGCACACTGAACGCTTCCTATATGCGGATGACTTAGCTTTGGCGGCGAAATCATCATCTTTCACGGAGGTTGAAAATCCATTGACACAGGCACTCGAGTCACTTGGTGGGTACTATGACAGTAATGCCCTTCGCCCGAATCCGTCTAAAACTCAATCATGCGCTTTCCATCTCCGTAATCGTTTCTCAAATAGGAATTCTCGTTTCTGAATAAACATCAGGTGGCGGGGAACTGACGTAGGACACTGCAATAACCCGAAGTGCCTAGGCGTTGCATTAGATAGAGCCTTAACTTTTAATGTGCACTGCCATAATACGAAGCAGAAGGTCGGGTCCCGAAACAACCTATTGCGCCGACTTATTACTACTACTTATGGATTGCCAAGGATCTTTTGAGGATCTTGGATACTAACCACAGCAGGGATCGATCTTCAAGGTTAAGCAACACGTGCCACAGTCGGTCCGTGGATGGATGATCATCTTAACATACCGACAAGAAAATCACGTTAAACCGTTGGTCCCGGTTACCTTTTTTTTTTACTATTGATAGGCACGCGTTTGACCACTATCTCACCTGTTGGTAAGCGACGATGTGATCGAAGATGGAGATATAGTATATAGATCTTTCACAAGCGTTATGGGTCATTATAAGCAGATAGTCAAACACCAGTCTTGCCAAGGGTTATCGCATTACCCAGTTACTGGGTTGTGAAGGTCTGCTGGTGGCAAAATACTGGTACTTAGCTGTGTTCAATTAGCCTGGACGCTGACCTTAACATAGTTGGGAAAACGCTAGTTAGATTAAGTTAAAAGGGTGCATTTGTTAAATAGTTTGGGAACCACTATGCTAGCGAATAGCGGTGCGAATTGTGTTGGGTTTCATTTTGATGTACATCGCAGTTTACGTGGAGTATTGTTTGGTAGTTATTTGAACTATTATAGGAACTGTTAATGAATGAACTGCTGTGTTTTATTTAAACTCTCTCTTCGGTCGACGAGCGGCCAAGCCAAATTTCATAATAGAGAATGTTCAGGGAAAGCACACAAGCACAGGCAGCACAGAAGTTTCAATGTCAAGTATGTATACGGTAAAAGAATAGAGTAGAGTAGAGTAGAGTAGAGTAGAGTAGAGTAGAGTAGAGTAGAGTAGAATAGAATAGTTTCGAATTTGCAACGCTAGACGGCACTGTCCTGTTGTCCACGCCTTGTACTTTCCCCTAATGGAAGCGTGTAGGAGCGGCAGCACAGAAGTGTCAATGTCATTTATTTATGAGGTAATAGTTTTGAATTTAGAACGCTAGAAGGCACAGTCAGATTGATTTACACTATCAGGTGCACATTTTATATGTCCTTGTCCAGGCCGTGATACAGGCGTATGTGAAGTAGTTCATCGTGACCACGGATCGCCAACGTCTCAGACACCTGATATGTGTGCACCAACCTTCATTGATTCTTTTGTTCACTTAGTTCGGAGATTAATATTTAAAAAATTATGAAATTAGGCAAACTAAACCAATAAATGGAGTGGCGACCGCGTACCGGAAGACACAGCGTTGGAAGGCCGATGGATGGAGGAAGCCGATGAATGCGAGACGCACAGGACCGGTTGTTGTGGTGATACTTGCGGGAAGCCTATGTCTTTCAGCTGATATGATGATGATGATGAAGTCAATAAATTCACCAAACCCAAAAACTTATTATTATTATTTATGCCTTTATTTCCCAAAAAATTACATTAAAATTAATTATAATATTATCATAAAAATTCTAATTTGAATAAATTCATAACAATCGTGCATTTTAATAATTTTTATATAAACGAAAGAATTTTAAATAAATAAATTGATTATATAGATTGAATAAATTAAATAGAATAATGAATTGTTCATTGTGTGAATTAAATATTATAATTTGAGTGCCCATTTAGGGGCGAAGGCCTCCTCCATCTTTCTCCATTCCTCTCTATCTTGGGCTATTCTAGTCCAGATGGGGCCGGCCACGTCCACAATATCATCGCACCACCGGCGCCTGGGTCTGCCTCGGGTGCGTGTTGCATCGCGAGGGTACCAATGGAGGACCCTCTCGCTCCATCGTCCATCTGTGGCTCTAGCTACGTGTCCTGCCCATCGCCATTTCAGTCTGCAAGTTAATTCCACAGCATCTATTATTTTAGTGCATCGTCGTATGTCTTTGCTTCTTTTTCGGTCTCGGAGTTTAATTCCTTCCATAACCCAAAAACTTACGAACCCTGAAATCCACTAATAACTGCTAGTATTTTTTTCATTGTTCACCATGCAATGTATTGAAAACTGGATACCAAAACAATCGTCTTTTCCACGACACTTCGTTTGTATTGGAACTCAGTGGGCACCAAGATTCGACTTGCTCAACTTTGTTTGTTTCTCTTGTTCGACTTTGTTTGTTTCACTTGTTCAATTATGAATTCAGATTTGAACACACAAAACTGTCTTTGCGAATCTGAAAACAATAGAATCATAGACAATATAGAAGTTTTCGAGCATAAGTAATTGTTTTTTTTTCTTTTAATAAAGTTTTGTTCGACAGATGTTTCTAAAACTTAAGTACAATTCGTTCAAAGAAATCTTTTTAGACTTTAAACAAGTTTTTAAAATATGATTTGATATTTTTCTACAAAGGACTTAAAACTGTTTTATTAACTTGTTCTGAATTGAGAATTGTGTGAGCTTTATTAAAACCGTTCGGTTCATTAGACTTTAGACTTGAAGAAAAGTCTGGTCGATTTACTGAGAAAGAACTAACTAAAGTAAAGTAATTTTAAGTATTATATTTAATAGAAGAAGAGCTACTTAAGTAAAGGATTAGCAGGTCGCAGTGATGATCACCGTCACGCGGGCCTGCGGATGGCTACTGGGTGGCCCGCCGTCCGATTAGAACCAGGCCCGGGTCGATGGCGCGTTGTATTCCACGCGCGCCTCGAGGAGATATCAGCAAAGAAGACGGGGCCCGCTAGGGTCAGTGCCTGCTGGCAGGCACTGACCCTAGCGGGCCCCGCTACGGAATTTGTTCGAAAGAGTCACCGCGGCCCTGGAACGCAAAGGGCACTAGGAGGAACACGGATGGGTTTTAGTCAGTAAGAGACAGCTTTTTACACTCCCTTCTGCTCCGCCCAGAGCGGGAGGAGTCATTTGATGATTTCCTATCCTTAAAAAAAAGGGCGCGGTGATGATAGGAGGAATAGGACGGTGGCCAAGTGGTGTCGTCAGACTGAAAGAAGGAGTTTCAGGAGTTGTACATAGCGTATATTCTGTTACACGTTGTATATATCATTCACAAACCTTGCGTTGTCGTGTTACAAGTACAGTCGTGTCTTTCCGGAACAAAGGTCATCAGACTATTCTCCAAAATATTAATTTCCGAAAAAACAGCGTCGTTTCGTAAAGAAACAACCAAAAACCAACTACGATTAATTAATCTTGCACCGCGACCCATCCAATTACTGCCCCCCCTTATCGCCGCTTCACATCAAGTCAAGCTATTAAGTCGCCCTCTCTGTTACAATACTATTAATCATTGCTTAACAACAGGTAAATAAACTACAGTTATATCAAGCTTTTTAGGGTTCCAAACGTTCGAATGGAAATACGGAACCCTTATGTGTACATGTGTGTATCTGTCTGTCCGTTTGTCACAGCCAATTCGCTCCTTTACTGGACCGATTTAGATGACATTCGGTACACATAATTTATGAAATTCTATTTTCAAACAGAAATGTCTCACTATATTTTTTTTTTGTTTCGGGATGGGTAATCATGAAATGAATCCTTTCCTTCCGCTCTGGGCGGAGTAGAAGGGAGTGTCAGACTCTTACTGACTAAAAACAATCCGTGTTCCTCCTAATGCCCTTTGCGTTCCAGGGCCACGGGGACTCTTTTGAACAAATTCCGCTAACTAGATAGTGTCAAAGTAGGTAGACACCTACTACCTACTTTGTGGTAATGCGTTACTTGTCCGTTCTTCACCATAAGAATCTACCGCTGCAAATGGACGATTGAAGTCACTATTTTTTTTTAACATCAGCTTCAATAAATAAACGCCACCAACTGCATCAGACTCCTTTACAAGTGATTTGTTTGTCGTAGATTTACGGTCGGGATTTTTTACAAATAGAAAATGACAAGCGTTAAGGCCTATTCCGACCTACGCGATATTTGTTACCTAGAGCGGTAGCGATAAATGTCGCTCGGTTGCGCAGTATTCTGCCCGGTATTTTGTTTGGAGTTCCGCGACTTAGGATCGAACAGTAGGATTACCACATACCTACTCGATTTTCGCTACCGCTCTAGGTAACGAATATCGCGTAGATCTGAACAGGCCTTTAAGGGGAAATGCGGGCGGCGAGACTTTGTATATAAAAAGTCATAATTCGAGGTTTTGCTCTCGACTGTTTTCTCCTCCAATATCGGACCGATTTAAGAGATATTTCACAAACTGAATAACAAAGACATATACTGTGTCCCTATGTTTTCCTTTTTGATGATTTATTTACCGTATAAGCACTAGAACTCTCACAAAATGCTCAAAATTTTCCGATAAATCGCTGTCAACAGAGCCCTAGTGTACAAATTTGCCAACTATTAATCAAAAAAGGAAAACATAGGGACACAGTATACATCCTTCTTATTCAGTTTGTGAAATATCTCTTGTATCAGTCCAATATTGGATGAGAAAACAGACGAGAGCCAAAACTCGAATTATGACTTTTTACATACAAAGTCTCGCCGCCAGCATTTCCTCTTAAGTTAACAGTGGAAGTTTCTTTATTTTAACTTTGGCTTCGCTCGGTTTGTGCACTAATGGCGGTTTATGAGGTTTTTATCCCTAGTTTATCTGTCCGTAATCGCTATTTGTCATAACGCAATGGTTTGGTTAGTGGTTAACAGACAGATAAATGACCGATAAAAACCTCACAAACCGGGCATTAGCCAATTACAGTGGAAGTTAAACTACACAAACAAAGCGGGACACGTCAAAAATTAACTTCTCCTAAAGAAATAATTAAAATAAATTAATAGATCGGAAGTTGTCGAATTAAATACTTATATAAATTCAACCGAATATTAAAATATTTTATAATTAATACGGAAACACTAATATGAATTAAAGTAAATCAACACGTAGTCTAATTAAGAGCTCCGGGATGCGATGAGAACGCGCGTATACAAAATATTATGTGTTTTAATTTGTAATCACAATATAGAATGTTTTTGCGCCGTATGTACATGCTAACCATAGCAGTAAGTACTGCACTGGTTGGCCACTGCTTGTTTTTATGCCAAGTTGTGCGTGTGCTATGCTGTCAAGTCGTTTATATGACATAGTATGTCTCGCGATAAAGTCATGGACCCTAAAAAGTTACTACAATATGTATCTACATTATGACTTATGAGTATAACAGTGTAGTGCAAAAATTTTGTACTTGGTCTGCGTAGGTATACGCAGACCAAGACATGTATAATTGTATATGTATGTGTACTTTTACTTTACTATGTTTTCTTTGGCTTTCTGGATACATTTTATCTGACTTCAAAAAAGGTTATCAATATATCTCTTTTTTGTCAAACGTATCCATTAACGGATCGTCGCAGACCGTCTTAGCGGCAAACAGTACATTCAATGGAATAGTAATATAATAAAATACACCTGAAGGTATTTTGATTTAAAAGTAAGCGCTTCCTAGGACGCGAACAATGTTATTGACGACACGATTGGCGCAGTGGTTAAGGAATTGACTGCTGCTATGCGTGTCGCACGGAGCAAAAATTTGTAAGGCTTACAGATATTTTCTTCCGGGTCTGGCTGTTTGTGTATGTGAGTTTGTACGTTTGTAAACGCATCAATGATACAGGAAAAAATCCTAGTCTGAAACAACTTTGTACGAGAGTTATGTATAGGAGTGAATGTCGTAAGTAAACCTGCAAATTAATTACATTAAATATAGAAAGCATAAATACTGCTCCAGGAATCGTTCTCAAAGTGAAAGATGCATTTCATTACATGTTTTTTATTTCTAAACTATACGCATAATAATGCATTCTTTGGCTATTATGTTTCGCATTTCCCTTTTTCAGGTGCTGTTTCCACTGAATTCAAAAGTAAACAACCTTACCTAACAAATATTCGAGAGCGGCCCTATCTGCAATATTTAGCAAACACTTCGGGGTCAGTGGGTGAATAGAAAAACTGCCACATAAGAGAATAGGCACAGAAGTTCGCTTCCATATAACGAGTGAGAAGGCACGCACAAATAGACACGCTTCACGTACTGCTAGTGGAAGCGCACTCGCTACCGGCATTTGTTTGAGATGACTGCACGTACGAACACAAACACACACATTTACACGCTTCACGTACACCTAGTGCAAGCGCACTCGCTACCGGCATTTGTATGAGATCGCCGCACGTACGAACACACACGCACACATAGACACGCTTCACGTACAGCTAGTACAAGCGCACCCGCCTCGATCGGCATTTGTTTGAGATCGCCGCACGTACGAACACACGCACACATAGACGATTCACGTACTGCGAGTGCAAGCGCACCCACCGCGACCGGCATTTGTTTGAGATTGCCGCACGTACGAACACACACGTACACATAGACACGCTTCACGTAGAGCTAGTGCAAGCGCACTCGCTACCGGCATTTGTATGAGATTGCCGCGTCTATGTGTGCGTGCGACTATTTTCAATCATTGGCTGAAGACGACCTTCTGTACTTTTCTATTTTTTGAAACGGGACCGTGTCAAGGTGAAATTGTATTGTTTAGGTTTTTATGAAAGTGCTTCTTTTTTGTTTTCCACCTCTTTTGTTTTTGTTTGTTTTTATTGTCATGGAGTACCGGAGGCTGTACGTTTTTTTTTAGTTTCATTTACTTTAAAGTAATAGGTTTTCAAAGACTTTGAACAATACTTTTTTGAAAGAAGAAGAAAAACATCAACAAGGTTTTGGGAAAAAAGTAGATATGTATCCGCTTCCAATATTAGGATTTAGGGAATATGCACGAAAAAAATATTTATTATCTATACAGTTTATCTAAAAATATACACAAATGTAATACTAACATTGAAAATAGAATTAAAATTGCTCGAAAAACAAACGAGATATAATTATTCTAAACAAATATATCTGTCCCTCTCGCGAAAACGCTGTTTTCTATGGCAGCTGTATAGGCGCCAAGAACTTTGACGTCATAATTCATATCGGACTTCTCTTTCTAATTGTAAACTTTGAAGCTTTATAACTTCATTGCTGATGAAGTTATTTAAAAGATAATTTCATAATTATTGTTTATTAGAGCTAATAAGTATTTAATTTTTCAAATAAAAAAATCGCATGCATATTCCCTATTATATCCCAACAAAAGATCGAAGCCATTCAAAGGCTGCCAGGTTAAAATCAATAAATATATTAGTTATAGCTATAAAATTGTGATTTATGTTCGTCCGTATGTAAAATGTAGGTAGGTACTGGGTGCTTATAAAAAGCCCTGGACCAAAGTAAAAAGCACTGGTATCATAGAAGTATCCATTAACTAGCTTATGCCAGCGACTTTACTCGCGTCAATTTCTAAAATTATCCCAACTAAACATACACCCAGGATAAAAATACTTCTATTTCCTCTTCCAGGACATTACCTAACAAATAGACAAACCGAGTTTCTTCCATAATTATAATTAATATTTTTAACATATGGATGTGGTACATAAGAAATGACGACCTCCACCGTGACGTTAAAATGGAATTCGTCACCACTATTATCCAAAAATTTCTTGAAGCCCACAAACACCGACTTCATCGACACGTGAATGTTGAGACAATTCAGCTGCTAGACAACACAAACTTAGTGCGTAGGCTAAAAAGAACTAAACTTTTTGAATTAGTGTACAAAGTGAATGAATTACAGTAACAATGTTGTGCTATACATACATATAACACATGAATATAGTGTTTTGTGTGTGTGTGTATATAGTGTTAGTGTGTGTGTGTGTTTTGTATACCTAGTGTTTAGTGTTTTCCCTATAGGATATTTATCCTGATTTAAATTCCAATAAATAAATAGCAATATAAATTATACCAGACTCTAAAAAAGTGCTACGGACTTATGTAAAAGTTCAAACGGACGCTATTCTTAGTTTTAACATAATCTATCACGTAACATATTAAGTTAGAGTAAAATAAATTGTTTATAAGTCTTTTAGGCAAGATCGTAATTAATTATTAAGAATTTTGTTCATAATAACAAACTACAAAAAAAAATATAGATGTGGCTAAAAACAAAAAAGAGTCGTCAAGAAAAATAATGTCCAAAGAATAACCTGGGGTGAAAACTAGTGAAGGTTCATAAATTTTCAATTAGCACGGTAAACCTGAAACATGAAACAAGACTAATTAACTGAGTTGAATGGAAATGTGTTAAAATTAACCGCAGTCAAGTGCCAAACGTTTTAATTTTGAAGCTAATCATCTGGAAGTCTGAACAGGATTGAAAATTGACCACGAATCTAAAATTGTACCTATTTGTAATTATGCTTTCGACTGTAGATAGATACTAAATAAAACGCCAAAAGTACGGTATTTTAGAGGATTTTCCTTAGGGCCCGTACAGACCGCGCGTTTGTTCAAACGGAAGACGGCGGCCGGAAGAGTGTGTGCACACTCTGACGGACAGTCTGTTTAAACGGAAGACGGCGGCGGCCGGACGTGCGTGTGCACACTATGACGGACCGTCTGTTTAAATGAAAGACGGCGGCGGCCGGAAGTGCGTGTGCACACTATGATGGACCGCCTGTTTAAACGAAAGACGGCGGCGGCTGGACGTGCGTGTGCACACTATGACGGACCGTCTGTTTAAACGGAAGACGGCGAACGGACGAGCGTTTTCACATTATGACGGACCGTCTGTTTAAACGGAAGACGGCAGCCGGCCGACGGCATGTAGGTGTACTTAATGGGCGAGTTCCGTAATGGACAAGCGCCATCAGTAGGAGTCTGACACTCCATCCAAAACCAAATTAGACTATTGTGAATTGTCTGCTTGAGCTTTCTATGAGTGTTGACGAGTTTTTTTTATGCTCAATGAATTATTTCTCTGCCCCCTTTTATATAACATTATAACATTAATTTGTTTAGTTTTTTAGTGAATCGAATTTAAAGGACAAAAGAAACCATAGTTTCAAAAGGGAATAAGTAGAATTAGAATACTTAACTGATAAAAAAAATAAAAATAAACAATATTTCACATTAAACCTAAATTATTTATCACTTCCAGTCGACAGCGATGCGGACGAATGTTTTGACGCCATTTTTTAGTTATTTCAAATTATTTATATCTCAAGAAAATAAACTGAGATACTTCGAAGCAGTTTTTATTTAATTAGTAGTATTCATATTCATCTATTTGCGTTCCACAAGGTTAAATTCAGTTAAGAGTCAAAAGTGCAGCCCCAATCACCCAGGGATAAAGTGCCTGAATAATGTAGTTGTAAAAGAGGTTTAATGGTCCATAACTGATTAAATCGATAATATAGAATCTAAAGTGTAGGTTCTACACATCTTTTACAAAGAAATTTGAAGCAATTTAGCTTTGGCTGATAGAGACTATACTTTTAAAACCTTGATTGTACATATCGGCAATAGTTTCTACTTATTGTTATTATTACATTGGTCAGAATCTAGTACACAGGTCTATCTTTAGTATCCTACTGAAAACATAATGAAGCAGCAGCAGTACTTATTCTCAGTATACTCTAACATTTTAAATACTTCGGGACTTTTTTTTATTTATTTGGTTAGTCAACAATTGTTTATACAACACTTACATTTAGCTTAATTGTATGCCTACATTATTAATGTAACAATTACTTATAGGCTAACACCACATACGTGGACTTATCGTGGTTGTTGCTGGAGCACATTCTCCATTTTCAAATCTGAACATGTTACCAGGACAAGATGCTTCTTTAGTTTCAGTAATGCCTGATTGTCTGTGGATTTCACAGCTCATAAGTGACGTAAGCGCTTTGTCATAATGGTACAGCAGAACGCCCGCAGTGCTCCAGTATCGTGGGAACTGGCTCTCTCGTGCTGGGGAGCTCGGACGCGGCAGTGGCGACTGAGATCAGCCTTATTACTCTAGGGATCGTAGCTGAAATAAAGTATTAAAATTTTAAAGATCATAGAAAAGGATTAAACGGCCAACGCCCCATCAGAAACTAAATTCCCTTGTTGTAATTGCTAATCGCTATCTTGAAGAAGTTTAAAAGTAGTGACTGTGACGAAAAACTTGAAAGGGAATCGTTTGTCTTGGTTTGTTTTTAATGAAACGCATGTAACTAAAAGAGTTGAGAGTTGGGTTGATTATAAATGTGGATGGATGGAGAGGGAGCTGGCGACCAAAGAAACGATGAATGATTGTATGAAGAATGTTTTGAAAGAAATGGGAGTACAGGATAGCGTGACGGTTGACAGGATAGGACGGAGGAAAAATACGTGTTGCGCCGACCCCAAGTAACATGGGATAAGGGTATAAGAAGATGATCATGATCTCAAAATAATGACAATCAATGTTAGAAACTTGTCCCATAAGAAAATAAACAGGCAAGGTGCTTTAATAAATTGAGACTTAAGTCATTTTGAGCTCAGTTCGCATGACAACACAAAAAACCCACGTACAATGTAAATATTCAACGTGTAATGAATAAACGCAATACCTCTTATCATTGTACTCATAATTATGAACAACTTTTAATATGGCACCAATACCGAAATCGCGAATAAAAATCAGCTGTTCAGCTAGTTTATTCTGTAAACAACTATATTTCGATATCGAGCTTCACCTGAATGACAAAACTCACAAAATGAGCTTTATTGCACACAACATAAAGGTCTTAATTTGAAACTCACCTCGGATTCCTCTGTCGAAATACGACTACAGTACATTTTGTCGAGTTATGCGCAAAGAAATGTATGGGGGAGTCTTGGTCGCTTTTTTTTTCACGAATTCAGTATTGGTCGCACAGTGAAAGATGTACATAATGATGAGTTCTATTGCGTTTATTCTGCTACAGGTTGTTTAACAAACTAAATATGTCGATTTAATGATTCGAGATTAAGTCAAGTTGGAGGATATGACTAAGAAAAAACTTTTTTGCAAAAAATGTAACCAACTTCGAAAACAAAACACTACAAAGTATAAAATAACTTTAATTTGGGTGTTTTTGGTTATTTCGTTTTTTGACACCGACTTCCGAAATTAGTTATTTTATACTTTGTAGTGTTTTGTTTTCGGAGTCGGTTACATTTTTTGCAAAAATGTTTTTTATTTTTCACTTTTTAGTGGTACCTGCGTACCCATTCACAGCGTACCGGCGTGATGTTATGTTATGAAAAGTGCTTTCGGTGTAAAGTTCTCGTCAATACGAATGAAATAAGCCCAAACACTTGGTAGTTCCTACATACCGATGTGGAGTTCCCTTGACTCTCTGTCGTCTCCATTATCAAGTCTGATCCAAACTTTCATTCTTTTGTAGTATCACCCGATATACACACGAATATCAAGTTTTTACCAGATGCGTGCCTACAATTTTCGAGAGTTGCCCTCGATTTCTCAGGGTTTCCATCATCAGATCCTGACGTGGTGGCAATGGGACCACACGGGAAGCACCAGCTTTCAAATAAAAAAAGAATCATGAAAATCGGTTCATCCAGTCGGTTAATATGAGGTAACAAATATAAAAAAAATACAGTCGAATTCCTAGATATAGATATAGAGATAGAACCTCCTCCTTTTTTTGAAGTCGGTTAATAAAGGGGTACCAGGAGCCAACACCTACCTGCCACCATGGTGGTGACTGTCTCGATGACACGGTGCAGCACACTCTTGAGAATTGCCCAGCTTGGGCAGAGCAACACTGTAAACAAAGTTGCTATTTGTGACAAATAACGTGTTAACATAATATTACAATACAATACCTGATTAGATTTTTACGATGGAATTTAATATTACATCATACAATATACCACTTTTATAATAAGGTAAAGTGAGTTTTCCTTATTACAGCAGCAACAACTTGGAAATATCAAAACCACATTGTTAATAGAGGAAAGTATCGACATATAGTGGTATTTAATGGACAACCGTCCTTTGTCGGACCTAATTTGGCATTGCAGATCGACGCGTGTGTCTGGTATAACTTAGCTTGTTTTTAGCGACGGGAAATCATCAAATGACTCCTGCTCTGGGCGAAGCAGATGGAAGTATCAGACTCTTACTAACTAAAACCCGTCCGTGTTTCTCCTACTGTCCGCAAAGGGCATTAGGAGAAACATGGATAGAGTTCCAGGGCTGCTCAAATTTCGTCTTTGCCTGTTTCGAACTAATTCCGCAACCCTGGCAGGCACTAGCCTTAGCGGGCCCCGTCTGCTATGCAGACATGTCTTTGAGGCGAGTGTGGACCACAACGCGCCGTCGACCCGGGCCAGGAGGGCTACTCTGTAACGAAATCCGTAGTTTCGGGCTTAGTTGTGGGCGGGCATTTTCTACTCCGTATCACCATATGGGACCAAATGGCAAGTTGGTATACTGCATCGAACTAAAAATCGCACTAAAACGCAACACCATACACTGCGATCGCCAACCCGCCTGCCAACCGTGGCGATTATGGCAAATCACCCCCTTTGGGGGAGGCCTGTGTCCAGCAGTGGACGTCTTTCGGCTGATATACTGAGACAGTCTTGCACCAGTTTTATTTATCTACTAGCTTTCGTCCGCGACTTCGTACGCGCATATCGCGTTTTTCCTGTTCCCGTAGGAATTTCGGGAAATCGCTTAGTGCACCCCTACGGAGTGTAAGAAAGCTACATGCCAAATTTCAGCTTTCTACGACCAGTAGTTACGGCTGTGAGTTGATCGATCTGTGAGTCAGTTTCTGTTTTTTTTTAATAAAGATTTTATTACGCTTGGAAAAAAAGCAGTAATATGCATATCCAAAACTGAATTAAATATTTTTCAGAAATTACTTTACAAAAAAATTAAAATAAGATGAATGGGTATCAAAGGGTGTCGTCTTACCCAGTAAAGGGTTTTGGAGGTCAGATTTGCATTCTCTTTCTCATCTGCATCCGGTTAGACAAGACTCTTAGAAAAGGTTAAGGGATTAAATAAATATGAAAAGGTAGGGGATTGATTGGGTAGGCCTTTAGTGTGAAAAGTGTGTAAAAGTGAAAAATAAAAAACTTTTTACAAAAAAATATAACAAAGAATAAAATAACCTTAATTTCGGAAGTCGGTGTTAAAAAACGAAGAAACAACCAAAACACCGACTTCCGAAATTAGGGTTATTTTATTCTTTGTAGTGTTTTGTTTGAAAGTCGGTTATATTTTTTTGTAAAAAAAAATTATCTGACAGTATCATAAAGTACTAACTGCCCTGTCGATTACGTCAGCGTGTGGTCCTGGTTCAATTCCCAGCGGGTCTAAAAAGGCCACTTTAAGGGGCTATGCGAATAATAAGGCCATTTTGAGAATTGTTTTTTCTCGTAAAGTACCTATAATAGGGATTTGATATTTCGGTTCATGTTTCTTGACTTTATGATCTACCTAAATTCTAAAGGAATACACGATACGAAGAAATTTCCTCGATAGAAAAAAATTGCGAAATTCGGTCTGTCTTTTTGCCATTTTCATTTTCATGGCGTAATGCATTGTATTGATTTTATGAAAACTACTTTTAAACATAAAAAATAATCTTATCTAGCTAAATTCTTAATATGTTTTGATTTCGTTATATTTTTATGTTATAAAATCCGAAAATTAATTTTGGCACTTACGTTATTTATTCCGTGCCGCCCTCATTCTATCGCCATCTCAGCTTTTGCCTTTTAAAAGTAATTGCAGCACTGTCGATTCAAATCAATTTAGATGGTCCGTGGGCCTTGTCAACGTAGCCCTATCCGTATATATAACCTATGTCACTTTTTTGCAGATCCGAGCTGTCAGATTTTCGTAATTTAATTTTTTTTTAATATTTTACATAGTTCAGCAGCTTAAAGTTGTAATTTATTAAAATTCGTGCTATGAAATTGTTATCACTGTAATTTTGTGACCTTAAACAATATATAATCGTAGTTATTTTCTATTCGTGCCAACATTGAAATGATGTATAAAATGGCATGAAATAAAAGACTGAAACTAGATAAAGCACAACGTTTGGGTACATACCTGAACGCAACAAAGGATTCATTTCATAGGAAATTAATAGTGGCTAATAACACCGGCAAATCATTATAAAATCATCACTTTCACTTTTGTGTATAGAACATCCACAAACATAATCTTTCACTCACGTAAAGTAATATAGCTATAGCGTTTTTTTTTCTGGACTGGAGAGTCTATTTTTATAGCTTTTATCCCAAAATTTATCTTAAGAAACAGGCTAAAATAAATTAATTTATTTCGTGCTTTGAAAGACGTCAAACATCAATATGTCATATAATTAAACTTGCCAGTTTACGAAAAAAATTGAGTTTAGAATAGAAACTGGCTTCTGCCCGCGACTTCATCTGCGTGAATTTCAGAACTAGGTCAAGAGGGAAGTGAGAATAACTTAAAAAATGTATAACGCATAATCATAAAGAGGGGAATGAGGTCAGAGGCCTCAACACCTACTTTAAAGGAAATAAAGAGTAAATAAATAGTAGTCAGTCCCGAAAATTTTACTCCTTCATGATTCTGACCTCCTTGTAGTCTCTACTGCTCATAATTCTAGCCCCAAACATACTTATTCGTGATTCTATTAGACATTGACGCTTTTATTTAGATGATTTGATGTTTATTATTTGATTTATAATGTTGTTGCGGTACAGAATTAAAATATTAGTTCTAAAACCAATCAATAGGTATTAGTCCGGTCAAATTAGACCAAAAAATAGGAGTGAAGTTGCAATAATCGCACCCAGCTCAAAATTGTAAGGATTGTTCAAAACACTATGATAAATGAAATCTAAAAAGGCCTCATCGATCCGATACCTGGAAAACTTACTTGGGGTTAAAGTCACAAAAACGTGTTTTTCGCTATTTTCAGCGAAACGGTAGCTATCTATTAGGATTTGGTTTCCGCACTTAGTCCTGATGTTGGACTATTGTGCGTGAACCAATACTCCAACCAGCCAACCTCCCTCCAGAAACAGAAGCGCTATTCTGTAACAACATTTTCCTATCTCGACAGTGAAATTCGAGGTGCCATTCAAATTAAGACCTTTATGTTATGTGCAATAAAGCTCACTTTGTGAGTTTTGTCACTCAGGTGAAGCTCGATATCGAAATAGTTACTTACAGAATAGACTAGCTGATTAGTTTTCCCGGTATGTAAAAACATCTGTAAGCGAGCTCTGTGACCCTATTGTTTGACTCCGTATTTTGGTAACGCCTGTGCACTCAAGGAGTACGTGCGATACCGCATAAAGGACTGTCCGTAATAGCTATCGTGTGTAAGTGTTTGTTCAAGGATGGCATAGCCTCCCTGGACTGCCTACTGCGGGGTGCTAAGGCCTACCAGCGTTCCGCTTGTATGTGGGTGAGTTCGTGTAGCCATGTGCGCAGCTGGCCGAAGGGGAGTGGTACTATGGGTTCGGCTCCAACAGCCACAGTATCAGATCCCCTCCTGGCCAGCTCATCGGCCGCGTCATTTCCTTGTGATCCGCTGTGTCTTTTTATCCACTGCAGCGTCACAGTGTTGCGGTTGGTCACCGTGATGCGTTCTAGTGCATTGTGGCATTCTTGTATGAGTTTCAAGGTGGTGTGATGCTTCCTTAGGAATTGAGGGACTGAGGCGCTGTCGGAGAGTATGTGAATGTGGGTATCTGTGACTCTATGGCTTCTATGGCATAGACCGCCAGGATAAAGCCCACGCATTCCGCCTGATAGACGGTGTTTAGTTTACCTAGCGGTCTGGATATTCTGATGTTAAGGTCATTGGAGTAAACTCCAACTACGGTTCCGGTGCTTGTCTTTTCCGTCAGTGTAGATTCACAGCTCTTTGAGACCTGAGTGATCGCTCAAGGTGGTGTGGAAACGTGTGCATATTATGACGATTACAACTCTTCCAACTTTTTGAATCGATATATCTCAGAAACGGTGGTTCTTAGGAAAAAAGTATGTAGCCGTTTTTATAGATAATTATTTATCTGATCTGCAATTTTTGTCTGAACTAATTTTATGATAAAACTTACCGTTTTGCTGAAAATCGCGAGAAGCCTATCGTGTGTAAGGCCTCATCGATCGATCGTGATGATGCGTGCTAACGCGCTTGAAACGAAGTTCAGGCGCCGATGGTAAATTTTTGCATACAAAAATTTTGTGGCGCTGTAATCGTAGACCTATGACCAGACCACCAGAATGTAGTTGGGATAAGGCTAGGCAGATGATGATATAACATGAATAACTTTACTATTTGTCTACTTTGAATATTTATTTTATTCTTTCTTTAGAAAGGTTGTTAATAAGAGTATCGATATATGTTAATACAATTTGCTTGCGAGTAACCCTGAATTATTTGGCGGTTTGTATTAGTTGATGGAGTGTCGCTATATTCGATTTTTTTAACTTTTGATGCGGGAGTACGAGGAGAGTGTGCGGTGCGCTCGGGGAGAGGGATGCTAAATCGCGCCACGAAATTATTTACTTAGGCTCTTAACAGAATCAGAAAGCAAATCACTGTCAAATTTTCCCAATGAACCTTGAACCTAATGTGTCAGCGATAAAGATGAAAATTAAATTCGAGATTGTTGTGTGATTAATATTATGATTCTCCTAAAGTGGCCTTTTTAGCCCCCAGATCAAGCAAAAAGTGTTTTTGGGTCCCAGTGGACTACGAGTCTAAAGGAACGGAGAGAACACCTGTGTTTGCGCACACACTTGTACACTATAATTTCTCCTGTGTACTTGGTTAGTTCTTAACTGTTTTGGCACTAAACAAAAGTTTTATTATTAGGTATAGGAATGCGGTAAATCTTCGGATTTACTGTAGTTTGATGGTTAACAGTCTTCTTCTTCTTCTTACCGTGTAGGCAGTAAGGTCTGACAACTCCACACACCCTAGTGTCAGAGTTTCTAAACCGCCTCAAGGGCCTCTGACATGGTTTATTTGACGACCGCCATTTGGCGGCCGGGACCACCGGCTTATACGTGCCTTTCGAAGCACGAAATCATCTTTTTATCAGACAATTAGGTGATTCAGGCCTGCAATGTCCTAGCCAAACTGGAAACTACAAAGTATGCTTCCCGTGGGAATCGAACCCACGACCACCGGGTCACAAGGCAAACGCCTATACCACTCGACCACGGAGGCAGTATGGTTAACAGTGACACAAATCAATACAGGAAATCACTTAAAACTGTTTTTATACGTAGTTATCGTTGTCCTACTTCCTCCCAATCTATTTGTTTTGCTTTAAGTTTTAACTACTGGCCACCATTTTCAGTCATGACTGCTATATAATACGCGCTAATCAATATAAAACTCCATTTTAATAAAGGAAAGCTGTTTGGAATTATCCTTATGTTCATTCTTTAATACCAAAAGTTAACATAATTTTACGCTGTGTTGTGCGGTTTTGGTTCCATATATTTTACAAGGTAATTAGTAATTATCTATATTTTACTTATAATACATTATTTCTAACGTAACAGAATGGTAAAGTAAGACCTTCCAACATTATACTCTGAGACCGTATTCAATGTAATTTAAGTAAAACCATATTAAGATTGTTTTGCTGTAAATGTGGTATAATTTATTCAAAGTGAAAATAAGTAAACACCTAAGAATTGAACCCTGAGGTTACCCCATTCTCACGATTGATCCCGACGAATTGACACCGTTCATTTCAATTAATTGCTGTCTATCATTGAAATAGGCATTTGCTTAGCTTAATGCTGTTTTGCCCAGTACGTAATTGTCAAGTTTTAGAAGTAATGTTCCGTGTTTTGCGAAATCAAATGACTTCAGGGCACAAACGATACCCTCCACCATGTGCCTCTTCTCAGACATTAAAATGTTTTTAATAAGAGTATACTGGTGTCATTTGTACAACGTACTTTAATGAAAACAAATGTATCAATTGTTTAAAGCTAGAAGGAGATTATGAAGGAGAAATAAATTTGCGACTGTCTTGAACTCTTTAATTGGCCAAGTTGATATTTCATAAGAGATGTCCTTTAAATGAACTTGGCCCATTAATCCGAAAGAAAACATACACCCATCAAAAACATAACTAGTAAATAAAAATTGAGTTTAAAAAACTGTAACCCGACTACAGAAAAATAAAAGTGATCTGAAAAGTAAGAAACAAGAAAATATTTCAGAAAAAATTCAAGACAGGTACAAAAATGGTCAAAGTAAAGCCGTGGTCGCATGCCTGTATATCATGTGGTTGCCTGGCACACCTATAAAACTATAAAGGCATGCGACCACGGCTTTACTTTGACCATTTTTGTACCTGTCTTGAATTTTTTCTGAAATATTTTCTTGTTTCTTACTTTTCAGATCACTTTTATTTTTCTGTAGTCGGGTTACAGTTTTTTAAACTCAATTTTTATTTTATACTTTTCCGTTTAACAAATCGTTACTATTTATTTAGATTTGATTAACTGCACGTCGCCATCATTTTATCCATGCTTTTTATTGTACAACTAGCTACGCTCGCGATTTCGTTCGAGTGCATGATGGTGAAAAAATGTGATACTATGGCATAGATAAGATTTCAATAACCTGACCCCTCTCGAATTAAAAATAAATAAATAATAAAAAGAAGGTTATGCAGGGTGCTTACTATATCACCACTTCCGTTTAAAGTGGCGACCAGCCCTGGTATCTCCTAGTACCTCGAATCATGATGATTCTTAATTTCTTATCTACTACTAAATATAAACCAATTATACAAAAGAATGAATAAAAAAACACCCAAGACATTATTTTATATACGAATGTTTATTGTCACTGTCGGGTCTCATCCCTAAACGTTTGACGCAATGAAACCTGTTGGAAGTGGGACGCAAAAATTGTTGAGGTCAGTTTGCTCGCTTTTGCATTCTGCACTAGGTATGTATCAACAAAAGACTTCTATAATATTTATGTATGAGTAATCAAAACACTATAAAACTCTTCTGAAAAGGTGTAAAAATTTCAAGCTTCGCTCGCTCTTACGTACTGCACTCTGTTTGTCCTCGAGCTTATCTGTAGAATTCAACAAAACTTATATTTTTACGTGTGAATGATCAAAAGAAAATAAAATCTTTCCGAGTTGCATGTATTTTTGAGCTCACTTCGTTCGTTCTTGCGTTCGGGCCTTTTTCAGTTAATGAGCTTTCTTGCATCAGTTCATGAATTTACTTCTATTTAAGTATGAATAATTATCATCATTATGTACTGCAGATTCCCCCCCCTCCCGAGAAATGGCTTGCGACTGCCATCACCAGTATAACGGGCAACCCATAATTATTTTGGAGTGCCCCAGGTGCCACCCATGCCAGCTACGCCACTGTTACTGAAGTCGGTCTGTGGATGGTTGATCGTCATAACTTATCATACCGGAACTCCTGCGCCCCTCGAAAAGTACTTCAACGTAAGGTTCAGTAGAAAACCAGCGTAAGGTAACTCCTAGTTGTCTGGCATTTTGCTAAACTGGACCTTTTTGGCGCAGCCGTGAGACACACAATATTACTGTTTTAATTAAATGAAGTTTCACAACGTTTATACCTACATTGTGTTTACCTAGGTGTGCCAAATAAACGAGTTTTATTTCTTTCTTTACTTAAATTCGTTAGTCTGTTATTTGTAGATCTTTTACAGTCGTTACGGATTATCAGAAACCAGAAAATCTGACACCAGTCTGGCCAAAAAGTACCAGGCCACCCAGTTATTGGGATGTGGAGATCTGTCTATCCGCGTAAAATATTGGTATTCGACTGAATCCGGTTTGTCTGGACTCCGACTTCAATATTTTTGGGAAACGATTGGGCAGATGACCAAGATTTAGAGCATAGATACAACACTTTATGTTTTGTCTCAAAACTCAACACTTTATGTCTTATCTTAATAGTCGCGACGAACCAATCACGGGGCTTTGCCCCTCACCACGGGTAGTAAACCGTTAAGCCTGCAAGTGACCCAATGTTGCCAGGTTTCCGCATAAAACCGGGGGTCCATCTTTTAACAGCTTTAGTTTATTATAAGTTAAGGTAATATGTATTAGCAGACATGGGGGAAGGTCCTTTTTCCGCGAAGAACACCGCTATTTAGAAATTGTGATCAAATTAAGATTGCTATCCATCGACTATGAAGTGGATCTGGCAACATTTCAATAAGGTTACCATATAACGATAAATCCCTAACAATAAAATAATACAATGTTCACTTTTCCTTTGCTACTTATCAAAAGTTTCACAAATAACTCCACAGTATGTAACCTGGTGTTATTTCCATGAATTGGTAGTACTATTTTTGTTCAATAGATGGAGTTACGTGTATTTGCTTTACGTTATGTAAATTAATTTCTGCTTCAACACTTTAAATTCACATATCTTTTGATAGATGTGATTTGAAAATATCCGATTGGGATGAAACAATACTTTAATTGGGTACTTTGAGTTACAAAATTATAATAAATAAAAGCTATCTACATTTATTTTGACCTTTCCACGTGTTTTGTACAACTAAACAGACAAACGGTAGAAAATTCAATGCTGGAAATGGGTTCTGTTAGTAATTCTGGCTAATTTATTTAATTTTGACAATCACAGATATTATTAATATTGAACTTTGGCTCCCTTTTTCACATTTATGTTTTTGATGGGATTTTTATTTTACACCAAAAAATATTTCCAATCAGCATGAGTATATGTATGTGTTTATGTCGTTACGGGTAGTCAGAAGCTAATAAATCGGGTTATGGAGGTCAAATGGGCAGTCACCTCATGTGAAATACTGGTATTTAGCTGTATTAGATTAGACTGCAAGCCAACCCCAACGCACGTAGTTGGAAAAGTTTGAACTAATAAAAAAAACTAACGAAATCAGGTGACTGCCGAGGTTTTGTGAAGCTGCTACACTGAGATAAAGGCACTGCGGCACGCCTTGCGGTACACAACATGCATTTATACATACGTTGCGTTTGAGTTGCTATCACTTTTTGGGCAGGCGCACGCTCGACGAATTTTAGCATTTTTAGCTATGGTACACAGTGAGTGGCCTGTTTTTATAAGCCGAGAGGTTGCCAAGGGCAGGGTCGTAACCGCTCGCCACGTTCCATTACGGGGACGCAACGACATCGCAGACGAAAGCGTGGCGTGATTTGTTTCGACGCCAACACCATCTATCGGGCTTCGAAAAAATCCGAAATATGAATATTTCGTTTTATTTATTTTTCTTCTAATGAGTGGCATAAAAAATTGTATTGATTTTAAAATTTTGATTATCTTCGCGTTGGTGTCATTTTGATCACATTTTTCACTATTAATTGTACAGCCACGCCATACAAGGTACAGGCTTTCTTTTACTTGTTTATTAGCAATTTAAATTTATACGTTTACTAAGACAATATGATATACATACATATTTGTAATGTGCTCGTCAAGACCTTTCTTTTGATACCAAACATGTCACAATTATCTGAAATTTATTTTTTTCGTCGTCTGAAATTTACGTGTCAAGGCCACCATAATACATTTAGCAATAATTTATACAGCCTATGTCACCCGGAACGTTTTTAGAAATCTATTGATACCTCAATCATAAAAATCGGTTCAGTGGGTTAGGCACCAGAGTGGAACATAGAAATATACATACATACATACATACATACCTACATAGACTGCTAAAATCATAACCCTTCCTTTTGGCTTTGCCGTAGTCGGGTAAAAAAACAAGTCTCGCAACTCAGTCCATCTGCCGTAAAAAGTTATGAGATCCATGTAATACCAAGTCGGTTAATTTATTCAGTCCGTACTTAAGGGTCCTTCTGTCTTAAGTTATTAAGTAATTAGCTAACCTAACAACATCTGATAGTGACCACTTCAATATTAAAAATCTTTTATGTTTTAAATAAATAGACTGACTTGGCCATCGGATGAAAATACAATGTATTTCACATGTAATACATTTAGTGCGATTGCCAAGTCAATCTATTTATTTAAAACATAAAAGTTCAAATTGAATGAAATTTGAAATATACCGTGTTTATACAAGGCCTGCTTGGTTACTGAAAATTCAGGCTTCTAGTTATATCCACAACGAATTTATAGGCGGTCGAGAATGGCCTAAACTGCTTCGAGAAAAGGACGGCACTACCGTGCTCCCAGATATGTGATGATGTTATTATCTATGTTAAATATTTATTAATTTTCAGCACGTCTGCCTAGCGCCACAAAAATGAGAGTAGTAATATTGCTGATTGCAGTCATTACTGCTGCTGCCAACACGACTGAGATAGTCCCTGAAATATTGAAGGACACTACTCCTGCTGACGTATTGCTGTATCTCTATGACGTAGCGCTTACGTCACACATGCTTGCTGCAGTCAACGAACAAGGGGGTCCGATTATGACTACGAAAAATTGTGATGGCCGCATGCCCTTACTTTTAAACGGAGAGTGTGCACCTACAACAACCACAGTGAGTCCCGAAACTATGAACAGAATTTTCAGTAGTGATTACGATTATTATTAAAATGAAATCAATTATTAAAGAAAATTTTATTTTTCCAACTTACTCAAAAACTTTATCACCCCCTTCAGGGGTCAATTTTAGAAAAATACAAAAACACGTTTTACTTGTTACTTATCAAAATTGTCAATGACCGAGGTTCAGCTTTATCGGACCAAGCGTTTAAATTATTGTATAAAAACTGTAAATCCCCTAAATCATAGTTTGGGGTTACTTGAGAAAAACTAATAATGACAACCTTTATTATTCACTTAGGCCAGTATTATACCAAGATACAAGTATATAGACCCAAGAAATGAGATTCGTCATTTCAATTTCTCAATTAAATCCTTTCACAGCTGACGTCTCCTACTCATCTTCCTTCGTGCCAAATTTCGTGTTTGTAGGTCAAGTAGTTTTTGAGATTTCGAATAATATAACTTATCATTGTCACATTTAGTCGAAATCTTAGTTTATCACAAAATTAACATTTAAGTTTGACCAGTCCTAACTAGTACTCGTAAAACTAAACCAATCTGAAAAAAAAACCAACTGAAAAAACGAAAAAAAATTGACTTTGCATGTAGTTCAATCACAGATCTTAAACCATCAACTGCATCAGACTGTCTGAAAAGCAACTTCTTTGGAACTGTTTAGTCGTTCGTAGCGGTCGGGTTTTTTGACAGTCATTTTTTTATAACGTACATTTTAGTGGGTTACATTTTTTGGAATCGTCTCCTCGAGCTTTCATACCCCACTCGATAGATTTTGAAGAATAAATATTTTTTGCAGATATAATTATAGCGCCAAAAATCAGCCATTTTAATTTTTACCCGACTACGGCAAAGCCAAAAGGAAGGGTTATGATTTTAGCAGTCTATGTAGGTATGTATGTATGTATGTATGTATATTTCTATGTTCCACTCTGGTGCCTAACCCACTGAACCGATTTTTATGATTGAGGTATCAATAGATTTCTAAAAACGTTCCGGGTGACATAGGCTGTATAAATTATTCCTAAATGTATTATGGTGGCCTTGACACGTAAATTTCAGACGACGAAAAAAATAAATTTCAGATAATTGTGACATGTTTGGTATCAAAAGAAAGGTCTTGACGAGCACATTACAAATATGTATGTATATCATATTGTCTTAGTAAACGTATAAATTTAAATTGCTAATAAACAAGTAAAAGAAAGCCTGTACCTTGTATGGCGTGGCTGTACAATTAATAGTGAAAAATGTGATCAAAATGACACCAACGCGAAGATAATCAAAATTTTAAAATCAATACAATTTTTTATGCCACTCATTAGAAGAAAAATAAATAAAACGAAATATTCATATTTCGGATTTTTTCGAAGCCCGATAGATGGTGTTGGCGTCGAAACAAATCACGCCACGCTTTCGTCTGCGATGTCGTTGCGTCCCCGTAATGGAACGTGGCGAGCGGTTACGACCCTGCCCTTGGCAACCTCTCGGCTTATAAAAACAGGCCACTCACTGTGTACCATAGCTAAAAATGCTAAAATTCGTCGAGCGTGCGCCTGCCCAAAAAGTGATAGCAACTCAAACGCAACGTATGTATAAATGCATGTTGTGTACCGCAAGGCGTGCCGCAGTGCCTTTATCTCAGTGTAGCAGCTTCACAAAACCTCGGCAGTCACCTGATTTCGTTAGTTTTTTTTATTAGTTCAAACTTTTCCAACTACGTGCGTTGGGGTTGGCTTGCAGTCTAATCTAATACAGCTAAATACCAGTATTTCACATGAGGTGACTGCCCATTTGACCTCCATAACCCGATTTATTAGCTTCTGACTACCCGTAACGACATAAACACATACATATACTCATGCTGATTGGAAATAATTTTTGGTGTAAAATAAAAATCCCATCAAAAACATAAAAGTGAAAAAGGGAGCCAAAGTTCAATATTAGTAAAATTTGTGATTGTCAAAATTAAATAAATTAGCCAGAATTACTAACAGAACCCATTTCCAGCATTGAATTTTCTACCGTTTGTCTGTTTAGTTGTACAAAACACGTGGAAAGGTCAAAATAAATGTAGATAGCTTTTATTTATTATAATTTTGTAACTCAAAGTACCCAATTAAAGTATTGTTTCATCCCAATCGGATATTTTCAAATCACATCTATCAAAAGATATGTGAATTTAAAGTGTTGAAGCAGAAATTAATTTACATAACGTAAAGCAAATACACGTAACTCCATCTATTGAACAAAAATAGTACTACCAATTCATGGAAATAACACCAGGTTACATACTGTGGAGTTATTTGTGAAACTTTTGATAAGTAGCAAAGGAAAAGTGAACATTGTATTATTTTATTGTTAGGGATTTATCGTTATATGGTAACCTTATTGAAATGTTGCCAGATCCACTTCATAGTCGATGGATAGCAATCTTAATTTGATCACAATTTCTAAATAGCGGTGTTCTTCGCGGAAAAAGGACCTTCCCCCATGTCTGCTAATACATATTACCTTAACTTATAATAAACTAAAGCTGTTAAAAGATGGACCCCCGGTTTTATGCGGAAACCTGGCAACATTGGGTCACTTGCAGGCTTAACGGTTTACTACCCGTGGTGAGGGGCAAAGCCCCGTGATTGGTTCGTCGCGACTATTAAGATAAGACATAAAGTGTTGAGTTTTGAGACAAAACATAAAGTGTTGTATCTATGCTCTAAATCTTGGTCATCTGCCCAATCGTTTCCCAAAAATATTGAAGTCGGAGTCCAGACAAACCGGATTCAGTCGAATACCAATATTTTACGCGGATAGACAGATCTCCACATCCCAATAACTGGGTGGCCTGGTACTTTTTGGCCAGACTGGTGTCAGATTTTCTGGTTTCTGATAATCCGTAACGACTGTAAAAGATCTACAAATAACAGACTAACGAATTTAAGTAAAGAAAGAAATAAAACTCGTTTATTTGGCACACCTAGGTAAACACAATGTAGGTATAAACGTTGTGAAACTTCATTTAATTAAAACAGTAATATTGTGTGTCTCACGGCTGCGCCAAAAAGGTCCAGTTTAGCAAAATGCCAGACAACTAGGAGTTACCTTACGCTGGTTTTCTACTGAACCTTACGTTGAAGTACTTTTCGAGGGGCGCAGGAGTTCCGGTATGATAAGTTATGACGATCAACCATCCACAGACCGACTTCAGTAACAGTGGCGTAGCTGGCATGGGTGGCACCTGGGGCACTCCAAAATAATTATGGGTTGCCCGTTATACTGGTGATGGCAGTCGCAAGCCATTTCTCGGGAGGGGGGGGAATCTGCAGTACATAATGATGATAATTATTCATACTTAAATAGAAGTAAATTCATGAACTGATGCAAGAAAGCTCATTAACTGAAAAAGGCCCGAACGCAAGAACGAACGAAGTGAGCTCAAAAATACATGCAACTCGGAAAGATTTTATTTTCTTTTGATCATTCACACGTAAAAATATAAGTTTTGTTGAATTCTACAGATAAGCTCGAGGACAAACAGAGTGCAGAATGTAAGAGCGAGCGAAGCTTGAAATTTTTACACCTTTTCAGAAGAGTTTTATAGTGTTTTGATTACTCATACATAAATATTATAGAAGTCTTTTGTTGATACATACCTAGTGCAGAATGCAAAAGCGAGCAAACTGACCTCAACAATTTTTGCGTCCCACTTCCAACAGGTTTCATTGCGTCAAACGTTTAGGGATGAGACCCGACAGTGACAATAAACATTCGTATATAAAATAATGTCTTGGGTGTTTTTTTATTCATTCTTTTGTATAATTGGTTTATATTTAGTAGTAGATAAGAAATTAAGAATCATCATGATTCGAGGTACTAGGAGATACCAGGGCTGGTCGCCACTTTAAACGGAAGTGGTGATATAGTAAGCACCCTGCATAACCTTCTTTTTATTATTTATTTATTTTTAATTCGAGAGGGGTCAGGTTATTGAAATCTTATCTATGCCATAGTATCACATTTTTTCACCATCATGCACTCGAACGAAATCGCGAGCGTAGCTAGTTGTACAATAAAAAGCATGGATAAAATGATGGCGACGTGCAGTTAATCAAATCTAAATAAATAGTAACGATTTGTTAAACGGAAAAGTATAAAATAAAAATTGAGTTTAAAAAACTGTAACCCGACTACAGAAAAATAAAAGTGATCTGAAAAGTAAGAAACAAGAAAATATTTCAGAAAAAATTCAAGACAGGTACAAAAATGGTCAAAGTAAAGCCGTGGTCGCATGCCTTTATAGTTTTATAGGTGTGCCAGGCAACCACATGATATACAGGCATGCGACCACGGCTTTACTTTGACCATTTTTGTACCTGTCTTGAATTTTTTCTGAAATATTTTCTTGTTTCTTACTTTTCAGATCACTTTTATTTTTCTGTAGTCGGGTTACAGTTTTTTAAACTCAATTTTTATTATATACCCAGTGTCACCCTCACTATCAAGGCAAATGACACCTCTCAAGCTAAAATCCTTCAAGGCGTTTAGGCTACAGAGCATGCCAAAGAAATATACATACATACATACACTCGAAAAACATAACCCTCCTCCTGATGCAGTCGGGTAAGAAGTTCCAAACAAGGTCACTTTTCGCACAGTAAGCAGTTTCTGTCATGTTCTGTCTCTTCTCCACTACAAGGCATTAAGTCGATCGGTAAACATGGTTAAGTCCGCCTTTCTGCACTAGTGCATGAAAACAAATAAGTTACAACCTTAGGTATCTTGAAAACTGTATGTAGGGACTGAAAGTAAATAGTGGTATTCCTACTACCTTCCAATATATTTGTAATGACGTACGACAAATAGGTACCTACTTTACTATCCATTGTGATTCAGTTGTTCCATTATAATAAGTACCTAATGAATAAGGAAATAATATAACTCTCACCACTGCGAATAGCAACGACTGGTATATAATAGATACAACAAACATGATTTTTTCACTTGAGGGTAGACCTCAAAAACTAAAAAAGCTCCGTTTTCATTGTATTTTATCTGTAAATGTATTGTATTAATTCTAACTTCAATTTTAAACTTCACAGATAAGTCCAAAAACGAAATGTGAGTGTTATCTTTAATGGAAAATGGAAAATCAGTAAAAACTTATCATAACAGCTAAAAGTGTCAACAATAAACTTGAAGATATTATGCTAATTAATTGTGTTTAAAAGTGTCGTAGTGATGAGAACAAATTAAGTTTTAACAATTTAGTGCAAAAAACAAACAACAATATTTCTAATGAGTCATTCACTAACGACTTAATTATTTTAAAAACATGACATGAAAATAGTGGTGCCCAATATCAACTGCTTTTTACCAAATCAAATAGTCGAGGAGCTACGAAGTGTATCTCGGAAACGTGAGATGGTGTAGCACCTCTTACCAGATTTTGTTTTTGGAATCTACACTAATATTTTAAAGAGAAAAGATTTGTTTGTTTGTTTGTTTGTTTGTTTGTTTGAAATGAATAGGCTCCGAAACTACTGGACCGATTTGAAAAATTCTTTCAGCAATGGTTAGCTACATTACCAGGGAGTAACATAGGCTATATTTTATCCCCGTACTCCCACGGGAACGGGAACTACGCGGGTGAAACCGCGTGACGTCCACTAGTTTATAATAATTAAAAAAAAACTTTTAGATAGTTCTCAACTTCGACTCCGAAATGGTTCAATAACGAAACTGCGATGGCTAATTCAATTCAATTTGTTTATTATTCAGACTAATAATGTCTATAATTGTTAGTAACAGAGGTCTTAAAACTATTTTAGTCAATATTAAAAAACACATAGAAACAATTAAAACAAATCAATCGTTAAAATTAAATTCAAAATAATAAAATCTCTGGGCGGAGCGGGCGGGAGTGTCCAACTCTTACGGACTAAAACCCATCCGTGTGCCTCCTAATGCCCTGAATTCGAATTGAATGGGCCGCGGTGACTCCTTCGAACAAATTCCGCAACCCTGGCAGGCACTAGCCCTAGCGGGCCCCGTCTACTATGCTAACATCTCACCTGGGTCTGGTCCTGATCGGACGACGAGCCACCCAACGCTCGCCGTTTTTAGGCGCGGGCCTGCGGTGGCCGGGAATCGCCATGAGACACCCGACGCCCGGGGTGTATTCTTCTGCTGGGGCGTGAGGTTCTCTCACGGATGAGGATCTCTCACGCGTCCAGCCTCCTCCTTCGCTTACTGCTTCGCAGTAGGAGGTGACTGTTTCCCATGCGTACTCGCTCCGGACCATGGATTGAATCAGGGCCAGATGCGAGAGATCGCCGTCGCCGAACGCCTTGAGGAGAACACGGCGGTGCTCCGCTCAAGCAGGGCAGACCTCCACCGTATGCACTACCGTGTTCTCCGGGCCATCCTCACAGTGTTGACACCCGGGCGTGTCCTCCCGCCGAATCAGGAACAGGTATCTCCCGAAACATTCGTGTCCGGTGAGTCCTGTGGTGAACCTTCTTGACAGCTTTATGTAGCTGGCAAAGTCGGAAAAGCTTTGTAAAGGTCGGAGGAAAACATAATAGAATATTTTTAAAGTAAGAATGTTCAAAGTAGTTTTGTTTTCAAATGTCATTCTTGTATTAGCTTTCAACCGGGCAAGGTGCCCGCCCTAAAGCAACCCAAACTGTGTTTCATTTCAATAATGTGATATCGCAGCGGTAGTAACCTGCGGTACCACAGTACCCGCGTCAGGAGGAAGGTGAGGACGCCGTGGCACCGCTCTAGCCACTCCTCAAAGAGACTTATCGCCTGTGACAGTTGATGTCTCCATACGCCATGAGATCCTGCCGGAGCAGCAAAAAAAGATTTTTTTATTAAACTTTTCTGTCTGTCTGAATGTCTGTTAACGCTAATCTCCGAAAGAACTGGTCATTTTATGGTTTATGCAATTACGTTTGGGTTAGTTCTGAGCAACATTTAGGATTTGTTTCAATAAAATTGGTGGTCGGGAAAAACGTTATGGTAATTTAAAGATTTTAAAATAACATATCGTTGTCTATTTCCGGCTTGTTTTGTACAGAGTATGTTTTGATATCACTTCCCGTGGGTGTCGTAAGAGGCGACTAATGGACTCACCAGAGAATGGGCAACAGCGTTCTCTGTAAAATGCAACACCAAACACTGCGATCGCCAACCCGCCTGCCAAGCGTGGCGATGGGGCCCTTTGAGGGAGGCCTATGTCCAGCAGTGGACGTCTTCCGGCTGCTATGATGATGATGTTTTGACAGCCGCAGTCAAAATCCATAACAATATTATAAGATCGGGAATTTCAACCAAGTGTTAAAAAGATTCGTAGACCAACGGTACAATGACTGCCTCCCAATCAGCATAGGTTCGAACCCCAATTGCCAAATATGTTTTTCGAATTATTTTTAGTTAGTATTTAAAGGTATCTTTTTGCTTTTTTTTTTTCAACTTAATTTTGTATTTTTTAGGGTTCCGAACATTCTTGAAAAACAGAACCGTCTGTCACAGACAATTTTTTCCGAATATACTATACTAATTCTGCTGAAATTTTATACCCTCAACACGGACGCGTTAAGTAAATAAATAATTTTTGAATATGTGGGTCACTTTGCAATGATATCTATTGATCCAAATAGTACTTTCGACGGCATGAGATTACACCATAACATACTTTTTAGATATTAGTGGTACATTTAAAACGTCTTAAAAAAAGTGATTCTTTTAATACCTTAAAAAAATATCGTTCTGAATGAATGTAATATTCCTATTAATAAAAATAAAACGAACTCCAAAGTTATCTTTGTAGTTCATCTTCATATTCCATAGATGGTGTTATGCATTTGATCTCATTTTCGCGGTATTAAGATTACAATATTCGTCAACTTGCGTGCGCTTACATTTGCTAAGCTTAATAAGCTAAATCTGCTCAATAACACCTGTACTTTGCAGGATTTAATGAATGCCATCGACTCGAAAAGAAGAAGAATGAACCTTTACAGGCCCGAATCCAGGGGACATATCATACCACCCGCGAGCAAGTGGCGAAGTCCCATGATAGAGGAGTCGAGGAGTTGAATGAGCTCGGAGAATCGGCTGTCTAACTGTGTTCTAAAAACTTAACATCGTCATAATTTACGTTCCTGGTTCGAGATAAATTAGGAATCAACTTTATAATGTAGTTTCTTAACTTCGTAGTTTGAAGAATAGCAACATTCATTTAGCGTAATATAATATCAACACGTTAAAGTTCAAATATGCGCCATAAAGAAGGCTGTTGGAGGTCTCATTACAGAGCGATCCACACTGCAGAAGACCGAATGGCTTGGAGACACGACGTATGTGGTCGCGATCCTCAGCAGTGAGGAAACGACGACGAAAAAGAAGAAGGCCACTCAAATGCGCATAATTTTACGAATACTGTTAAAAATGGCTGATGGCGTATACCTACCACAATCAAGAAGGTGGTTAGGTTATTTTAGAAGTTAGATCTGTGTTGTCCCGTTGCTTCAACATTCATTCATTTCTTCTGTGTACGGGGAACCCACCGACCAAGCAGCAACCATCAATACACATAATATTGATAAATGTTTGTGGGGAAAATATTTTCATGAAAACGGGCATGGACGAAATAATACAATCCTATTAAGTTCTATGATTATTATTGACATATTTAATTTCGATTAAATAATTTTGCAAAGGCACTCGGCAGAAAGGCGCACATATCCAACAAACCGGTGACGATGTGATCATTCCTAGAATCCCCAATCATTCCCAATTATTATCCATTTAATTTCTAAGCTGCAAATTCCCAGTTAGCCAATGATAGGTACGTCATGACCAGCTCAGGGCGAAAAAGTATCCGTTGCGGGCTTCACCTCCAGTGGATCATGTTGGACAGGCGTGGGCCCGTACGGCGTCGGGCAGCGGTGACGCTTGATGGGCATGTCGCAGATATGTCCAGCCCAGTCCCAATTAATCTAGGCTGCTTTCTGAGCCTCGTCGACGATCTGTGTTAGGCCGCGGACACGAAAACTGGCGGCGGCGGCACGGGCAGCGGTGTGGCGACGCAAACCCGATCACGAAGCCAGCGGGCTGATCGCGCGGCGCTAGAGAGGTGTTGTGTTACGAGAAATGAGTGTTTTGTTCGCAAACGAAATTTCTAAACAGCGACGAAAACATATTTTTTTATCAAAAAATAAAATGCACGACATTACATCAATGCAGACACGCGGGCACCGCTAGGCGCCCACTAGTCGCTCGCCGCGCCGCCGACGCCGCTACCCCGCGCCCTCTGACTTCGTGTCCGTAACCTTATGCAACGCAGTATATTGTTTCTAACGCGTTCTGTTTAGTAAATACATCTAAAATAAACATAAATAAATCGGAAAAAAAATATCAACTTGTTTATTTGGGAAAACCATAAAATTTATAATTATATACCAATGATAAACATAATAGGTAAAAGCGATCAGTATATAATAGATGTCAATACACAAACAAATCGTTTGATTCAGTGGAAGCCAGGTGGAATTATCCTAGTAAATCATTTTATATATATCTCTAGTTTATAATAGTGTCACTTCGTTCCAGATATTTTAACAAGGTAATTACAATAAATAAAATGACTAGATACTTTAAGTTTATATTTAACTAGTGGACGTCACGCGGTTTCATCCGCGTAGTTCCCGTTCCCGTGGGAGTACGGGGATAATATATAGCCTATGTTACTCCCTGATGATGTAGCTATCCAATGCTAAAAGAATTTTTCAAATCGGTCCAGTAGTTTCGGAGCCTATTCAATTCAAACAAACAAACAAATCTTTCCTCTTTATAATATTAGTATAGATGAAGTATGCAGTACTTTTATATAATTCTGGAAAGTGCACAATATTGTTAATATATTATGTACATATATTTTTTTTATTTCTTTATACTTGTAATTTTATTGTATTAATATAATTTATTGCTTTGTCGATTAAGCCAGAGTGAAATTCAAGATTCTCATTTTGATTTCTTTATGAGGAATTATGTCAAATAAAAAAATGGCGATAGAGGCCTAGGCCAGTAACTATCATCACTTTAATTTTTATACAAAGTTAGGATTTAGTTACGACTTGACATTATTGATTTATTTTATTAGGCAAAATATTTAAAATTATAAAAATCCTTCAATATACTAAAATAATAAAAAAACACGTGTTGTTAACAATTAAATGCATTTTAATAAAAAGAAGACTTTAGGGTCAAAGTAGATTAAATTTTAAAAAATCTCTTTGTTTGTTGGATTTGTTATGATTTAACACTTTAATTGGTCGATTTTGTCATTTAATTATATTTGAAATGTATCAATTGAACGTATCTATTGCTTTACTAATTAAGCCAGAGTCTAGTCCATAGTGGCCAATTGAGGCATTATACTAAAAATAGGCCTAGTTATAGTAGTCACGCATTGGTATTTTGATTGTTATCAAAGATTGCTTCATAATTTAAAAAAAAAAAAATATTAAAGTTATTCAAAAATTAGATGAAAAATTAGCATTGTTTCTTTTTACTCCAGACCCTTTTATCGTGCACGTCGTTCTACATTGTTTTTATAAATATGAATATTTTCAACATGAACAATGTAACAACAACTTTGAAACAATTTATTGATTTAAAAGTGTGTCCGTAGAGTATCTTGCACGTTCTTCTCCATAGAGATTTTTGCTCAAACTCTATGAAGCGCAAGTTCGATCTCGCATAGAGTACTGCTCTCATCTTTGGGACGGATCTGCCAGATACCAGCGTGACGCCCTTGAGTCAATTGAGAATCGAGCCAAGAGTATCATCGGCAATGAAAGGCTCGTCGCGACGAAGCTCCAAAGTCTTGAGCATCGACGCCGAGTTGCTGGCCTGTCGGTTTTCTACCGGTTGCATTTTGGGGAATGTGCGACGGAATTGCATAATTTAATTCCGCCAAGCCCGTTCCATCATCGGACCACAAGACGAACGGCGATGCGCCACCGGTACATGGTGCCCCCTATCCACCCACACGCACAAAACGATTTGGGAACACATTCATATTGCGTACAGATAAGGAGTGGAATTCCCTGCCGGAGTCTGTGTTTTTGATAGCTACAACCTGGGAGTCTTTAAGTCAAGAGTGAATAGGTTACTTCTAGACAAGCGTGCTCCATCTTCGACCACATCATCGCTTACCATCAGGTGAGACAGTGGTCAACCGCGTACCTATCAATGGCAAAAAAAGAGATAAACGCTTTGGAACATGCAAATAGCTTCACTTCTTTGACTAACCGACCTTGAGTTTATTATCTTCGTAACTACTAAGACTAAAATTAAAAAAAAAACTTATTATTTTTTTTACCTATCGACACATTACAAAAAAACTGTTAAAATCTAGTGTTTTAAAGTTACATGTTATAAAAATGAAATTCATTAGCACGCGAGTCCGATTTGCACTTCTTTTGCAAAAAACACGGTAGAACAAATAATACATACTTACCTCTTAATTTTTAGTGATCTTGTTATACGTAAAATTTACGCACTGACTCCGAAGTAACCCTGTATATTTTATTTCCAGTTCGTATGCCGTAGTTGCTGCAATGCTCTCAATAATATTCCTGATCACAGTCGCCACCGCTGTGGCTGAGCTCACACCGATTGAGATTGAGCCAGTCCCCACGATACTGGAGCACGCTACTGCTGCAGACGTGTTGCTGTACCTCTATGACGTAATGCTTACGGCACACATGCCTGCTGGAGTCAATGATCAAGGGGGCATTGCTGAACCTAAACGTTGTGCTGGTAATATGCCCAGATTTGAAAAAAGCGGAAGGTGTGCGCCCACAACAGCTAAACCAGATATTTTCGATATTTCCGAATATATTGATTACGCTTATTAAAAATCGATACGCCATGCACATTCAAAGACGATGATGATGATATGCATGAAACCCCTTCACCTCTTAAGAGTTCATTTAAAAAACAAATTAAATGTTTGTTAATTAATCAAACAGGACATTTTTTGTGTATTATACACGTGCCGTATTATTTAAGACCATGAAATACTATTTTAGGACCTTGAACTTAAGGTAAAATACGATTTTTTAAGTTTTAAGTGAATTCTGTATTATTGAGACTACGTAAATGTTCATATTTGTACCTTATTTAATTAAATAATATAATCTATACATTATGTCATTTTAATGTTAGGAAAAGTGATTTTCCTTATTTTAAATATAGCAATAGCACGGTAAAAGAAGGTGCCAATCAAAGCCACTGTGTATATCGATAGTGGATCTAAAACAACGAACTTCGAATTTATCTTATGTTTTTGTACACGTAGCTATGGAAGATGGCATAGGAGTTATACATACTACACTTATTTTTCTTAAAAGTTGAGATGTACGAGATTGAACTGATTAGAAACAAAAAATACCAGAAACATTAGTTAATGCATGACCCATCCAATAAACGCCGAAAACACAAGGTATGTCATCATCATCATATCAGCCAAAAGACGCTGGACATAGGCCTCCCTCAAGCGTCGCCACAACGACCGGTCCGGCGCGTCTCGCATTCATCGGCTACCCGCGACCTTCACCAGGTTATCGGTCCACCTAGTGGTAGGCCTTCCAACGTTGCGTCTTTCGGTACGCGGTCGCCACTCCAGAACTTTTCGGCCCCATCGACCATCTGTTCTGCGAGCAATATGCCCACTGCCACTTTAGTTTGGCGATCCTTCGGGCTATGTCGGCAACCTTGGTTCTCTTGCGGATATCATCATTCCTGATTCGATCACGCAAGGAAACTCCAAACATTGCCCTCTCCATTGCCCTTTGAGTGACTTTGAGCCTTCTGATGAGGCCCATTGTAAGCGACAAGGTATGTACACGAACATAATGATCCTAGAACGTCTTTTACCAGAATATTTTACACAATTTAGTATGGTCAAAATAGACATTTCAAATAACAATAACTCTGACAGAGCTGTATGCGATTCTTAGAGAAAAAATTAAATAAGACCATTTTCGTAGATTATTTTATGATCTTCGTTTTTGTATGGGCAATATTTTAGATAAAACTTACCGTTTTCGAGAATAACTTTTTAGCACTCATGGGATCGATGGGGCCTTTGGCACTTTATTTCTACTGGTGTACCCAAGGTCTCTACCGAAATTCAGCTCTGTCGGAGTTTTTGTTATTTGATCACAATTTTTTGTCTATTAGACAAAAAATTGAATTGAAAAATTGATTGAAAAAGGCAAACAATTAGACCGGACTAATTGTTTGCCTTTTTCTTTACGATAGTCAAATACCCTATTGTTCTACGGTAATATTATCTACAAAACAATTTCTTTCTTTCACTGCCTAGTTGGTTGAGTGAGTGCAAGCGCTACAGTACTGCTGTGCATGAAGTCTTGGGTTCGATTCCCTAATCAGGCAAACTGTTTATATCAAATCAAATCAAATCAAATCGTATATTTCAAATAAACCATTTACAGGCACTTTTGAATTGTCAAGGTCGGTCAGTCCAACAAGATGAAGCTATTTGCACGTTCCAAAGCGTAGATCTCTATGGAGAAGAACGTGCAAGAAACTCCACGGACACTCTTTTAAAAAATAATAAATTGTTACAAATTTTTGTTTACATCAAGTTGAAATTATACAAACATGTGAGAACGATGTAAAAGACGAGCAGGATAAAAGCGTCCGGGAAAAAAAGGAACAATTCAAAGAAATATTTAAAATAAACCATGGCAACTGAGAAATGACCAGTCCCAACTGACAGCGCCCGTTCACGAACATGACGCATGCGCTAGCACCATTCGGCTCAACCATTTTGAAGGGAGCCAAATGATCCAACGCATACGCCACCATCAGCCAGACTTTTGTGTGAGCATGACACTCCCAACCGCCAGGGTACATTCCAGTCAAAAACAAACCTAAAACTGATAGCTATAGCTTAAGTTTAAGGTACACAGTACTCACACATGTGCCGTTAAAATGGATGAAATTATACATTGCTAAATAAAATTGAGTCTACACAATGCAAATATTGTTTTTTTTTTACAATCTTCAGCCGGTCCAACAATGTTTCCAAATGCTAACAGATTATTTTGTGCGCCCTAGTGGCTGTGGAGCCGGACCAGCATTCAGCCAAGCATTTTTATCTTCAATATAATCCCCCAACTTATAATATGCTTGCCTGCATAGTGTGCGTTTAATACAAGATTTAAATTTTGTCTCATTAAGTTCTAATATATGGGGAGGTATCTTATTATAACATTTTAAACAGTACCCCATAAAAGATGAGGCAACTTTAGCCAGTCTGAAACCTGGTTGAACTAATTATTTTAGCCAGTCTGAAACCTGGTTGAAATAATAGGTTTTTCTATCTGGAATTTCCCAATAGGTAGCATTCTCATCCAAAGTCTGAATATTTGCCTGGTTGATAGGAATTAGCTCGCCCCTAAGTATAATAGGCCTAGCCCTTCGGTGTATACTGGCGAGATGTTTAAGAAAAAAATATAAGGCTAAGTTCATATGACCGCGCATTCCCACGTGGAACTACAAGATCAAAATAAATTGTGTTTGTCATCTACATTACCGCGCGTTACCAAGCGTTACAAGTTCTACAAACCTGCATCGACTCGTTCAGTTGATCCGCGCGGTTTGTAATGTGTCCCGCGCGGTCATGTGGACTTTGACTAAAACAATGATCATCGCACCGTTGTCACAGTGTCGCTTTGAGTTCGTCTAAGCTTTTGGCAAACATTTCTCAAGAACAAGCCAAGTAATAACAGCATAGTAGATGTTCTTTCTTCATGCAAATTGATGCAATTTTATTTGTAAGGTTACAATTAACTCAGGGGCTATGGTCCGAGATACAGAATTTTGGGAATCCCAGTAAGTTATTCTTTTTTGAAACTTGTTGACAGTTTTTGGGCACATTTATACCTAATATTAACTTTACTTCCCTAATATTTCGAACAAGACCGCCACTCTATTGCCCACCGTCCCACGGCCTCTCGTTTCCGTGATACACTTCGTAGCCGTTCGACCAATTTTATTTGGTAAAAATGCACTTGAAATTGGGCACCACATTTTCATGAAGTGTTTTTAAAACACAGTCGTTAGTGAATGACTCATTAGAAATATCGTTATTTGTTTTTTGCACTAAATTGTTAAAACTGATGATCGCTAACAGACTGTATTGCCCCTACATCCGGCAATGCTGTAGCAGGCATATTGTTACCTTGTGAATGTTCGTGTTCGTTTTTGTTTGGTAATCAATCCTGTCTGTAACTGTGTTTTATGTTTTCTGTTTTGTATGTTTTGTGTGTTTTATGTATCTTTTGTGTGTTGTATGTTTGTACCAACTTTTATGAGTCTTGTTACTCGAAATAAAAAATAATAAATTTATTTAATAATAATAAAACTTAATTTGTTCTCATCACAATCACACTTTTACTTCACTTTTAAACACAAGTAATTGATACAATATGTTCAAGTTTATTGTTGGCACTTTTAGCTGTTATGATTAGATTTTTACTGATTCTTCATTTTCTATTAAAAATAACACCTTTCCAACACAACACTTTCCTTTAACACTTTTCCTTTCACAGGTATGCTGAAAGAGATTTCTTTTGAAATAAGCATTACCTTTGTACCTATTTTTCTGTTTTCTTCTTTTTATCTTTCTACTAGCTGACCCGCGCAACTTCGTCTGCGTCACAATTTTCATAACTGCTCCGCTTCTATTGGTCTTAGCGTGATGATATATAGCCTGTAGCCTTCCTCGATAAATGGGCTATCTAACACTGAAAAAAGTTTTCAAATCGGACCAGTAGTTCCCGAGATTAGCGCGTTCAGCAAATAAACAAACAAACTCTTTAGATTTATATATTAGTATAGATATAGATGTAATGTGTGTTTATAAATTGTTAAATAAATAACACTCACACTTTGTTATTGGGCTAATGTGTAGTTTAAAATTGAAGTTAGGATAATACAGTTCATTTATAGATAAAATACATAAAATGAAAAACGGAGCTGTATACTTTTTTTTTTGAGGTCTACGCTCAAGTGAAAAAATTACGTTTCTTGTATGGGAGCCCCCTTTAATATTTTATTTAATTGTTTTTTTTTACTATTTATTGTTATAGCGGCAATAGAAATACATTCTGTGAAAATTGTAACTATTACGGTTCTTGAGATACAACCCGCTGACAGACAGGCGGACGGACGGACGGATAGCGGAGGCTTATTTAAAAAAAATAGGGTTCCGTTAACCTACCCTTTGAGTACGGAACCCTAAAAATACCTCGTCCTTTTTTGGAAGTCGGTTAAAAATAGTTAGTGTGATGGTTGGTATTGTTTTGCATTCGCAAGTATTTTTTAAAGCGCATTTTAAGTCATGTACCACATTGGGTTACGTATCATAATATCTAAAGTTATTCTAACTATTTTCGATATAACTACGGATTATTCACATATTTCCATAACACGTATTGGTCGACTGAACTAGGTACTGCTTTAACCGACTTCCAAAAAAGGAGGAGATTCTCATTTCAGTTGGTATTTTTTTATATACCTACCTATATACACCGATTACTCCAATAATTCAGTTTGGCTTAGGCAGTGGTTCCCAAACTTATTTTATCACTTTGAGAATAAATTATTTTTAGCGCCCCCATTTTTTCACCTACTTAAAAACCACTATAACTTCACAGTAAATATAATTAATTATTGTGAGCTATATTAGCGAAGATGAAACATTCATTCTAAACGAGAGTTTTACTATAGCCCGCAAGAGTTAACTTCAGACCTAAGCGCAGTAGGTAGTATACAACGGCGCTCAGGTCTCAAGTTAACTCTTACGGGTTACACCTGCCAATGAGAATGATTATTGAAACGCAACTTTATAGTATTCAGACAGATTATCTTTTATTCAAATTAAAACAAACATAATCGATTCTTATATAAAAACTAATGTGAAGGATGAATCTGATGCTGTTTAATAAGTTTGTTGATATCAGGTTCCAATTTATTTAAGAACAGCCGCAAGTCGCCACGTTCGGTAAAGTGCAAACGATTTCTCTTTTTAGTAATGAGCGTTGCCACAGCACTAAATCCACGTTCACACAAATATGACGATGGGAATGCTATCAAGAATCGTTGAACGATTGACCACAATCCTGGGTACAATTGCGGGATCGGTTTTTGTAGCCAAAATTCTTGGTAGCCATTTTTGAACTTGATTTTTATTTCCTCGTTTGTTGTCAATTCTATAAGTTCTTCTTCCAGCTGAGGTGACATTGCTGTGTTGACATTTAAAAACAGATCCAACACCCAGTCTGGTATTTCCAAGTTCAAAATGTCCTGGTATCGTATGTGAAGTCAATGTTGAGGTGTTCATCGTTACTGCAGGATACTGATAAATTCGAAAAACTGTGAAACTGACGTCTGCCCATATTCTTTTTGTGTAGAAGTAGTTTGGCTGCGAAAGCAGCAACAACTTTTTTTGTTTTAATTAAATTTAGTTCATCGCCTTGCAGTTGGAGATTCATATCATTGAATAATTTATACAGGTCTGTCATGTAAGCTATATCATTCTTTGATGTAATGAGCTTGTTGCGCAATTCTGTATCTTTAGTTTCCATGAACTCTATCACAGAGTCCAACAGGTTGTAAAATCGAGTCAGAAAATTGCCTCTTGATAGCCAACGAACTTCAGTATGAAACAACAAACGGTTGAAATCTTTGTCATTAGCATCACAAAGCTGATGAAATAATCTATCATTCAAAGAGCTGTTACGGATTTTATTGACTGCTTTGATGACATATTGCAGCGATTGAAATAGTCGTTCAATTAAGTTTGTAACAACCAAATGTTGTCTATGAATAACGCAATGTACAGCAAGGACATCTGGGAATTTATTTTTGAAGTACGCTATGAAGCCTTTACGGCACCCTGTCATAGCCGGAGTGCCATCCGTAGCAACTGATATAATATTTTTCAAGGGAATCTCTTTCTCATCACAAAACTTTTCCAATGTATTGAATATGGTTTCGAAATTTCTAGCAAACAATAGTTCTTCACATATTTTCTCATCTTTAATAAACCTCACGTAAGACAGCAACAATGCTTCATTAGTTGGTAAAGTGGACTCATCGAGCTGAATCCTTCAATGTTTTCAGCCATTTCATCAATTCGTCTTTGCACAGAATTATTACTCAAAGGAATGTTTCGGATAATATCTACGGCCGGTTTATGAAGCAAAGTAGTTATTACTTCCTTTATTGCTGGCAAAATTAACTCTTCTCCGATGTTATGTGGTTTGCCTTTTTTACACGACTGCCTCAAAAAAGGAGTGTTATGTTTTCAGGGTTCATGTATGTATGTATGTTTGTGAGTTTCTTTATTCCATCGTAACTCCTAAACGCCTTAACTGCTTTCGATGAATGTGGTATCGTTAGAAGCATTGCGTTATCCCGGGTAACATATTCTCAAAACTAAAAAACATATAATGGGGTAGCCATGGATCATAAACAATACGGAAATATTTTTTTATTTTTATGAAAATTTGCTGACCTATACTATCATCATCTAGAGCTTGCTTAGTACATAACAAAAATATATAACAGTAGTATTCAATATGTACTCGTTCTCTAATAATGAAAATTTAAAAAATATTTTTAGGACAGTCATAGTTCCAACAAATAATTGAAACTGAAAAACAACTTTTTTATTGCAGTCGGGGGACAGTAGGTACTCTGTAACATTTCTTTAATGGTCATGTGTTAAGTCTCGCCATGTAGTAAATTAATTTTTTACGTATTTTATTACGTTTTAATTATTAGGTATTTTTACTCCCACAGAATAGCTGATTCATCCCCGCAGAGGTAATCACCCCCAGGTTTGGAACCACTGGTCTAAATAAATAAACGTAATTTTTACGGATTTACTGGGATCTTTAACAATAACATCACTGGAAAAACTATAACTTTAAATTATTTTCGGTTAGTTAACTTCCTCCCAATTAGTTTGTTTTAGGTTTTTATTACTCTTATCGGTCATTATGAACGCTATATAAATAAAATACTTGCTAATCATTATGAAATCCATTTTAGTTGCGGAAAGCTGTATGAAATTATCATTGTGTTTATCTTATAATACCATATAATTGGACACTGTGTTGTACCGTCTTGGTTGCAGATATTTTTACAAGGAAATTAATGATTGCCTACATTTTACTTATACTCCTCTAGCTTCTGCCAGCGGCTTCGTCCACGTGGTCTATCCACAGATTAGCATAAAGAATTAAAACTTTAATTTCATCGGAGGTAAAATTGACATGCATTACAACCACAAATAAAACAAAAAAAAATGCATTCTATTTAAGTATATTCAAATAACTGAACTACGTGAGCGCACTAGTGCTGAAAAGAGTGAAAGCTCAAGAGTGTCATACAATACAAAATCTTTTCAATCTGTTCGATTACTTGGTTGTTACATTGTAACAACCACTAAAGTCCACGTTTAGCAAAGACCCACTATAGAACAATACTTATATTTAATACTAGCTTTTGTCCACGGCTTCGCACTAGTCAATATAGATTTTCGGGAAACAAAGTAGCGTTTAACCGTCTCCAGGGTTTCATCTATCTTTGTACCACAAATCGGTTCAAGGATTTAGGCTTGAAAGCATAACAAACAAATTAACAACTCACTTTCGCATTTATAATATAAGTTAGGACAGTAACTATACAGGGAACTATTTAAGAAGTTTTTGAGGACGTGTGCGCTTGAGTTGTCGTGAATCTTGACACGCCTGTTTCGCCTCTCGTTTGAGACTGGAAAAGTACCAAATGCTTGGAAGCAAGCTAACGTGCAGCCCGTGCCACCATACGGGTTCCGCCGAAATTGGTCTACCGGGGATCTTCTAGCGTATGCCATTCACATCTGGAGTGAGGCCATAGAGAAGCACGAGGAGGCACTTGCGGTCTCCCTTGAAATCTCGAAGGTCTTCGACAGGGTCTGGCACGATAGCCTTATTAGTAAGCTTCCTTCCTTCGGTCTGCCCGCCGGATTGTGTGATTGGATTGCAGATTTCCTGAGGGATCGGTCTATCCGAGTGGTTATAAATGGCTGCTCGTCCGGACTGCTGGATATTAATGCTGGGATTCCTCAGGGTTCGGTGTTCTCGGCAGCATTGTTCGTGCATATTACTGATCTGCTAAGACCCGGTACCTTTGGGTATGCAGACGACAGCACTGTTGCTGAGAGACGTGTCCGACGCACGAGCTGGTGGGTCGCAGAACCGGTCTCTCCAGGAGGCTATGGTTGAGCGCTTGAACTTGTCCTTACAGGCTGTCTCTGAATGGGGCGATGCCAATTAGGTTAAGTTCAATGCTGCTTAGACCAAAGCGTGTCCAAAGCTCTATCAAGCGCAAGTTCGATCGTATATGGAGTACTGCTCTCATTTATGGGACGGATCTGCCAAATACCAGCTTGATGCCCTTGAGTCGAGAACGAGCCAAGAGGATCATCGGTAATGACAGGCTCGTCGAGTCGAAGCTCCAAAGTCTTGAGCATCGACGCCGAGTTGCTGGCCTGTCAGTTTTCTATCAGTTGCATTTTGGGGACTGTGCGACGGAATTGCATGATTTAATTCCGCCAAGCCCTTTCCATCATCGGACTACAAGACGAACGGCGATGCGCCACCGGTACATGGTGGACATCCCACCCACACGCATAAAACGTTTTGGGAACACATTCATAGTGCATACAGCTAAGGAGTGGAATTCCCTGCCAGAGTCTGTGTTTCCAGATAGCTACAACCTGGGAGTCTTTAAGACAAGAGTGAATAGGTTGCTTCTAGGCAAACGTGCTCCATCTTCGACCGCATCATCGCTTACCATCAGGTGAGATATTGGTCAAACGTAGGCCTACATACAGTAAAAAAAAAGTGGGCGTGGATTACCAAATTCGGAACCACATAGAATAGCGAAAAATACTAATGGAAGACTCGGACCCGATTTTAATGAAAACTCAAACTGCACACGCACTGACTGTTAAAAGGCTACTTTGTTTTACGAAAATCTATTTTGTCTCTAGCCTGTATAATACAATCAAAATAAGTAACACTGTTATGCAATGTTATTGCTTCTTTGATTTTCGTCTAGTTCAGTTTGTTTTTACTGAGCAACTGGATGATGTCAGCTCATGTTCCCAGGCCAGCTTAACCTAGGGTACTCCAAAAGTAAGCCTTAGAGAATTTGCATACAATGGCAGCCAGAGGGTCAATTCTTCTAATGTTTAAGCAACGTTCAAAATCGCATCTCAGTCGCAATTTGTCAAAAATTCCTTGTAATTTCTCTACATTCTGCGACATTGCGACTGAGAAGCGAACACAAGCGATTTAGAATTGGCCCTCAGTAAGTGTACAACAAAACTTAAAATCACTGTAGATAAGTTTTGTGAAGTCAATGGTAATGTCGCACTAAGCGTTTCCAAACGTCTTTTATAATACGCACAACAAAAGAGTGGAACTCTCTGCCTGCGACTGTGTTTCTTAACGCTTACAATCCTCATCTCGAAGTCAGTGTGAAAAGGCTCCTTCTGGATAAGCTCGCTCCATCGTAGACTTTGTCTGTGTCATCTCTGACAGACTAGAGTCAAGAGCAAACTCATCCCAAGTTAAAATAAAAAAACAAGTAAAATAATAGTTTATTTATTCTTCATCATTGGGAGACAAAAGGCTCTTCAAAATTTCGGGACTCACTGTTGTTGTTGTATGTGCACATTTTCCATTAGAATAAGTGGGCATACCACCAGCACAATTTTTCGGAGGCAAAAGCGGGGTGCCTTCATCGTTGACTGCAGTATCCATGTGTGACGAAAGCGCTACGTCATAGAAGTACATCAATATCTCTGCAGGAGTAGCGTCCTTCAATATTTCAGGGACTATCTCAGTCGTGTTGGCAGCAGCAATAATGACTGCAATCAGCAATATTACTACTCTCATTTTTGTGGCGCTAGTTAGATGAGCTGAAATAAATAAATATATAAAATAATACCATCATCTCAAATGTTTTATCCCGGATTAACTGGCCAAGTTCAATTAAAGGATATTTCTCATGAAATATCAACCCGGCCAATTTAAGGCCTCAGGCATGAAATCAGAGGGCGCGGGCGCGGCGCGTTCAGATGCATAGATTTATATGGAACTATTCACGAAGGCAGCGGCGCGAGAGCGGTGCGGCGGCGGCGTACGAGGGGCGTGCGCCAGTTGAGCGGTGGCCGCGCGTCTGCAGTGACGTAGTCATAGATAGGCAACTTCCCAAAACACAACGCTATACGCGCCGCTCTATCGCCGAGCGATTTCCCGCTGGCTTAACGGTCTTGCGTCGCTGCGCCGCTCCTTGCTTGCTGAGTTCGTGTCCGCGGCCTAAGAGTTAAAAACAGTGAAAAGTGACAAAAAGTTCCAAGTCTATCGATTTTGTTTATTTGCGTAATGTGAATGTGATATTTTTGTGGTAACTTGATTAGTAGCTATATCTCCCCCTAGCTTAATAACACACATTTAAAAACTGACCTTTTACAAAACCATACCATAACCGTGCTGGTAACGTCTTATTAAAACACATTTTTATTTTGTGAAAAGAGGCACAAGATGTCTAAGTTATCGTTTGCTACCTGTCTAAGGCATTTGATTTCGTTAATCACGAAACATTACTTCTGAAACATGAGCATTAGGAACTAGACAAAACAGCGTTAAGTTTAGTAAAACCTTATTTGAATAATAGACAGCAATAATCCATATACTTATAATTTTATAATATATCCGAACATATCCGTGGTAGTTTTAAAGTCGCCCCAATATCGGAGAAACTGACCGAGAGTCGTCGAGATGGTATGGTCACGTGATGCGAAGAGGCGAGGAACATGTAACCAAAAAAGCGTTGCAACTTCCTGAACACAAAAGAGGTAGAGGACGACCTTCCCGCTACATGGTGGATTAGCATGACGAAACTCTTATCAGAGGCAGATCTGCTCGACCCGACAACCCAGGACAGATTGTCCTGCGCCTCAACATTAGGAAAGCCGATTCCACATGAAGTGGGAAAGAGCAAGGAAGAAGAAGAAGAGAAGATAATGCTGAAGAGTTTGTTTGATTGTTTGCTTGAAAGCGCTAATCTCGGGAAGTTCTGGTCCGATTTGAAAAATTATTTCAGTGTTAGATAGCCCATTTATCGAGGAAGGTTATAGGCTATATATCATCACGCTAAGACCAATAGGATCAGAGCAGACGAAGTTGCGCGTTGAGTCAACTAGTTTGAAATAAACGCTATCAATTAGTCGGAATCACACGTAAAAATGGGGGTACCGCAGGGTTAATTTTAGGTTTTATTTTTTTATTCAGTTTGAATAAATTATACCCCATTTATAGCAAAACAACCTTAATATTGTTTTATTTGCCAACAATACTTCTTTTGTCTATCTATACATATAATAAAACAGTAGGAACCGTTGTGTCTGTCCATTAAACAAAATTACCAAAAATGGAATGAGGGCGATGCAAAGTAGTAGAAACCAAAAAAAAAATTTTTTCTATTAATCTTGTTGTCTATCTGTTAACGCTAATTTTCGAAAGTACTGAACAGATAATTTTATGGTTTATGCAGTTACGTGTGGGTTAGTTCTGTCTGAGCAACATTTACGCTTTGTATCATTAAAATTGGTGGTCGGCAAGAAAATTTATGGTAATTTAAAGATTTAAAATTACAATAAACACGGACGCGTTACGTAAATATATAATTTTTGAAAATGGGGGTCACTTTTGGGGGACAAACAAGAACATTCCAAAAAACATATTTTTCAACTTATTGTGAGAGTTGAGAAATAAGATGAAAAATCACCATTCCTAAAACATTTAGATAATAGTTCTTTTAGATTACAGGATAACCCATGGATAACCTATAAGTCTATAGTGTTAAAATAACATAGCATGTTATAACAATGAGGTTCCTTCGGAACCCTTTGCACGCGAGTCCGACTCGCACTTTTCCAGTTTTTTTTCCTGCTATATCTAATCATTTATTGCATAGTTCTTACAACATTGATATTTTTTAACAAATACCTCTATCTAAACGTACATGTAAAGTAATAAATCTAAAAGATAACTAAAAAACTATTTCCAGCATTTTGTTGGTTATTTTCTGTTAGAAGAATATACCTACAGTGTTCTGTTTAGTTGTGTTGTTATCACGTAAACATTACAAAACCAATGTTGATAACTTTTACATGACACTTTGCGTAAGTCTGAATACTACGTAGGTTTTGTTACATCACAATCGGTTGACTCTCCTAAAAGACATTAAATGAATAATAAAATATGTACAAGAAGAAATCAAATCATTAGGTTATGCATATAAACGCAACGCCATCAATTGACTGAAATACTTCTTAGTGCTAACGGATGCATGAAAATCACACCAAAACACGAATGAATCAACTTGATTCATCGCGTAGTTTCTTCATTTAGTAATTTCAATAGTCACAATTTCTTCTATTGTCAGTTTATTTTTTTTATTTTGATTCGAAATACGAAAATGATGATATTAATTCTCAATCATCAGAATGGTTTCTTAAACTATTTGGAAACGGCGCACAAAGCTGTGGAAGCAGCAGTCAGGATTTTGTGAGTCATAAGGCGAAATGACCGGCTGACGTCAGGCGTTACGGTGTTTTTCTATGATCAGACACTCCCAATAATACCCCGAGGAGCGATAGCCAATGCAATAGTTGCCGGCCCTAAGAGCTCTTTTCTGTGTCGCAATATAAATAATATGAACACATTAAAGTTCAGTTATTCGAGCATATTTAGCAAGCCAAAGAAACACGCAGAAATTTTCGAATTTGCTGTTAACAAAATTGGTGACGGCAGACATTATAATCAAGAAAATCTTAAGCATTTTTTTAGAGAGCTTGTATTGTGCAGTTGCTTCACAGCATGAATTATTTCTTCAACGATTTATTTTGACCCCTCGAAACGACCTAGCGGCAACTATCAGAAGTACCAATGTTTCTGGAGAAAGAAGGGAATATATTTATATGAATACGGCCATAACAGAATTTCTTTTATATTTATTTAATTATTTTAGCTTCAAAAAAGGAGGTACCGTTTTCGGTCCGAATTGTAAGGATGTATGTATGTAACTCCGCGATTTTGTTTCTGTATAGTTTCAAACATATTAATTTCCCAGTAAGCCTTAAAACACATCATGACCAGCTCACGGCTAGACATTAACCCTTGCTGGGGTAGACTTCTCTTCTGGTTGCATTTCCCATGGCCACCTTTATGTAGCTCTATCGCGGGTTAACAAGAACAACCCTCGCAACTTTTTTGCGTATGTCCAGGTGGTTCTGTCACCGGAAAATGGCAAACTCCGTAAGTTAATAAAATAATTTGAGAGATTGTGAACTTTCGATAAATTGTCAACTGAACATTTGGAATACTTTTTAAGCAACTATTTTTTTTATTTCTCGAACTCATTCCGAGAAATTGTGGACTGACAAATTTTATTATTATAAAATGGCGACCAATCAGAGCACGCGCGCGCGTCGACGGGTTCGCCGCGATCATACGGAAGCGATACGCTTCCATGATGACGCGCTTGCGCTCCACCTCTAAGGGCTTCCTAAATGTGTTTTCAGATCGGTGGGACTCTCCCCTTTTGCAAAGATGGGTAACAGTGCAGATACACTAGTCCAAATAGACTGATGTACTGTGCGTTCAATGGTACATTAGTTAATTATTATTATTAATTTAATTTAATACTAACATTAGGCTAAGTTATACTACTACTAACATTATGTGGATAGTATCCGAAATAAAATATTTGAATTGAATTGAATAACACTCTTCCAAATTCCTAATTCTAAGAGAGGTCAGGTAATGCAGGATATTGACTGTTCGTTTATCTTACCTTAGCGACCTTCACCGACATACACGCGAACGAAGTCGCGGGCAACAGCTAGTTCTAACATAAGTAGACGGACTATCTTGAGGGCGGTAAAACCGACCTACTGAAATTTCCAAAATTGGTTCAGTAATTTAGCATCAATGGAAAGAAAATAAATGCTTAGTATTTGCTTCATTAAATATCAAAAGTAGGGATTATGACATAATTATATAATACGGAAAAAACTAGAATTCGTCAATTACCTAGGAATTAGCATTAAAACGGTACCGTGTACCAATATATCAAGCACGTTAAAAATAATGTACTTATGATTAGAATACAATAATTACTAATAATTACCTTGAAAAAAAAATCTGAAACTCAGGTTGCACAGCACAGTTTAAATTATGTAAACTGTTGGTACGATAAAATTAACACAACGATAATTCCAAACAGATTTCCGTAATTAAATAGAATTTAATATTGAGTAGCGTGTGTTATAAAGCAGTCATTATAACACATTATGGTGATACGTAATTAAAACCTCAACCAAATCATACATTGGGGGGAAGTGGGATAAGCATAACTGGAAATATTTTAAAGTGAATTTTTTACCTGTTATGATTTGTCCATAGAAGTTATTGTTAACATCGAACTACGTCAAAAAGTCAAAACGTTTTACTTCAATAAATAAGACCACCAAATGATAATTTTGAACATCAACATATATAGTTTAAAAAATATGTATAAAAACTGGCCAAGTGCGAGTCGCACTCGCGTGCAAAGGGTTCCGAACTAATTTCATTTTTTAACGCGTTATTTTATGACTAAAGACTTCTTATAGGTTTTCCTATAATCTATAGGTAAAGATCTACTATCTCCATTTTTTTCAAAATTTTAGGCTCAGTAGTTTCGGAGATAAGGGTGGGAATGGTCATTTTTCTTGTCTAATTTCTTGAATAACTTCAAAACAATATATTTTTTAAAAATTAAAAAAAAATATTTAAAACCCTTACAGTAAAATATTTAAAAACCCTCACACGATATTGTTCAAAAAACTTTTTTTTTTAATTTTCTAGTTTGACCCCCAAAAGTGACCCCCATACTAAAAATTTAATGATTTACGTAACGCGTCCGTGTTTGAGACACAGAAGTTCATATGTGTACCAAATTTTAACAGAATCGGTCTGGTGGATCCGGAGAAAACTGGCTGTGACAGACGGACAGACAGACAGACAGACACCCGAGTGATCCTATAAGGGTTCCGTTTTTTGTTTGGAACACTAAAAATAATAAAGTGACTCTAGTGTACATTTGCAAGGTTCTTATGTAGAAAAATGGACAAGAAACACCTCTGTCACTCTTTTCCTAAACTTAACTTTTCCTAACTTTAACCTAATAATAAAACATCTTTTTAATTTAAACCTCTGTTTAATACCGTCTTCTTTCTAATCATCTGCCAAGCCTTTCCCTAACTATATTGGCGTCGGCTTCCAGTCAAACCGGATTCAGCTGAATACCAGTAATTTACGTGGAGCGGCTGCCTGTCGGACCTCCACAACCCATTAACTGGGTAACACGGTACTTCTTGGCAAGACTCGAGTCAGATTTACTGGTTTCATACAATCCTTAACGACAGCCAAAGATCTACAAATGAAAGCCAGGACCAACGGCTTAACGTGCTTTCTGAGACTATGTTAAGATAGTAACCCATCCTCAGACCAACCTTGGCAAGCGTAGCCTTAACCTTGAAGATCGATCCGTGCGGCTGTTATACTTAAGCCACGAGCTCCTCATCTTCTTAGTACTCATAGAGCTAAAAACCAAAATGACAAATAGTAGTTTGTGATACTGGCACATAGCAAATAGTGTGTTTTAAATCCTAATTGCACTTGTTACCTGACTGCCTCCGTGGTCAAGTGGTTTAGGCGTTTGTGACCCGGTGGTCGTGGGTTCGATTCCCACGGGAAGCATACTTTGTAAAGTTGTTTCCACTTTTGCTAGGGCAATGTAGGCTTGAATCACCTGATTGTCTGATATAAAGATGATTCCGTGCTTCGGTAGGCACGTATAAGCCGGTGGTCCCGGCCCTTGAGGCGGTTGAGAAACTCTGACGCTAGGGTGTGTGAGGTCGTTAGACCTTACTGCCCACACGATGAAAGAAAGAAAGAAAGAAACTTGTTAACCACTGCACTCAGTTTCACACAAATCTTTATCTAATCTCATTAAAAACTTTACACATCACATGTGCAGCCCTAAGTAAAGTCTGTCAATAAGGTATAACTTTTTATTGAATGCCAGCGGCTTCGCCCGCGTGGTCCCTAAGGAACATACTCCCGGGATAAAAAGTAGCCTATGTCCTTTCTCAGGCTCTAGACTATCTTTGTACCAAATTTCATTTAAATCGGTACAGTAGTTTTGACGTGAAAGCGCGACAGACAGACAGAGTTACTTTCGCATTTATAATATTAGTAAGGATTATCAAACTTAAGGTTAACATATTTAGCGGAATTGTTCGCAAGAGTCACTGTGACCCCATGGTCACAGTGACCATGGGGTCACAGTGAAATGCTCTTTGGGTTCCATAACCCAAAGAGCATTTGAAGCTCCCCCACTCCGCTCAGAATGAGAGAAGTCTTTGATGATTTCCCATCCACAACAAAAGGCTGTGGTCATCAGGAAACACAGACTCCGGCAGGGAATCCTACACCTTAGCTGTATGCATAATGAAAATATACCTAAAATGTAGTATTCCCAATGAATATCTACCATGTAGCGATGAAGCATCGCCGTACGTTTTATAGTCTGATTAAATAAACAGCGAGTCGAGGCCGCGGCAGACCTGGATGTCTTCCTTACGAACTGGAAGGAAGAGGCACAACACCGTGAGCAGTGGATGGAATGGAGGGAGACCTTTGCCCAGCAGTGGGACAGTACGGGCTAGTATTAATATAATAATAATTGTTATAATAATAATAATTGTTATTATAATAATGTTATTATAATAATAATTAATAATAATAATTGTTAGCCCGGTTTCCGGTAGTGAGTGCGAGTGGTTTAATCGATGGCGTTCGGTTTCATTGATGAAATCCGCCCTAAGTATTCACGGTTACACGTTTACAGAATCGACCGGTAGGTTCCCTGTAGGGGAGCCCAAAGAGAAGATTTTCCGAAATTTCCACGGGGCTGGGAAAAAACGGGACATGCAACCTATTTTTTTTTTTTGGTTACAAAAATAATAATTCTTTTTGTTCCGTCAGTTATATTTCAAAAGTTTTAGACACGTATGTATGTTTTGCCTATATCAATCAGAACAAATTGACAAAAATAAAGCGTATCGAAATGGAGTGGGGCTTGCTGACATCACTTGTTGGTAAAACAGAGTGATGTCACGCGAAATTTCGATGCACTGTGTTTTTGTTTACGTTTCAAAAGATCAAATAAGTTTCCAAATCTGGTGTCGACTATCTTTTATTTTTTATTTTATTTATTTTATTTATCCAGGGACAATAAACAGCTACAAAATTTGTGTTCGAACAGAGAAAAGGTAATATAAAATATTTACAATATTGCAGCCCACTACATTATCCGCATAAGAAAATATGATAATGAGTGCCACTAGATAGGTTATAAATAATAACAATAATATCAAATTCATTGATAATAATTACATCATGCAAAATAAAATAAACATTATTCTCGGCAAGAGAGCAATAATTATTTAAGTCGGTGTTTTTGGTTTTGTTCCTTTGTTTTTTAACACCGACTTCCGAAATTAAGGTTATTTTATTCTTTGTAGTGTTTTGTTTGGAAGTCGATTACATTTTATTGTAAAAAGTTTTTTATTTATTTTTCACTTTTAAGTGGTGATACTTGGACGTCTTCGTCAACGCAGAAATTGAAATATGCTCATAAAATAAAAACTGCTGAACCAAACTGAATCAAATTATGGGACCAAATGGCAAGTATACTGCATCAAAGAATCACAGAAATCGGATCAGAAACCTCGGAGGAATCGGTGTACATAAAAAAAAGAGAGAACCTCCTCCTTTTTTCGAATTCGGTTAACAAAAATAAAATCTGGACTAGCTTACATTCCTAAAAACATTACTGGTTAGTAATCATTTTTCATGAGGTCATATGGGCAGTCACTCCATATTTAATAAGTCAAAGTCAAAGTCAAATGATTTATTTCAACTAGACCAATAAAGGCACTTTTGAACGTCAAATTAAAATAAAATAAAATATTATACCTACTGGTATTCAGGTGCGTCCGATAAGACTGAAAATGGACCCCAACAAAGTTAGGAATTAAGCTAGACAGATTTTTGAAAATGGGCCCCAACAAAGTTAGGAACAAGCTAGACAGATTTTTGAAAATGGGCCCCAACAAAGTTAGGAACAAGCTAGACAGATTTTTGAAAATGGGCCCCTACAAAGTTAGGAATAAGCTAGACTGATTTTTGAAAATGGGCCCCAACAAAGTTAGGAACAAGCTAGACAGATTTTTGAAAATGGGCCCCAACAAAGTTAGGAATAAGCTAGACAGATTTTTGAAAATGGGCCCCAACAAAGTTAGGAATAAGCTAGACTGATTTTTGAAAATGGGCCCCAACAAAGTTAGGAACAAGCTAGACAGATTTTTGAAAATGGGCCCCAACAAAGTTAGGAATAAGCTAGACTGATTTTTGAAAATGGGCCCCAACAAAGTTAGGAACAAGCTAGACAGATTTTTGAAAATGGGCCCCAACAAAGTTAGGAACAAGCTAGACAGATTTTTGAAAATGGGCCCCAACAAAGTTAGGAATAAGCTAGACTGATTTTTGAAAATGGGCCCCAACAAAGTTAGGAACAAGCTAGACAGATTTTTGAAAATGGGCCCCAACAAAGTTAGGATCAAGCTAGACAGATTTTTGAAAATGGGCCCCAACAAAGTTAGGAACAAGCTAGACAGATTTTTGAAAATGGGCCCCAACAAAGTTAGGAACAAGCTAGACTGATTTTTGAAAATGGGCCCCAACAAAGTTAGGAATAAGCTAAACAGATTTTGAAAATGGGCCCCAACAAAGTTAGGAATAAGCTAGACTGATTTTTGAAAATGGGCCCCAACAAAGTTAGGAACAAGCTAGACAGATTTTTGAAAATGGGCCCCAACAAAGTTAGGAATAAGCAAGACTGATTTTTGAAAATGGGCCCCAACAAAGTTAGGAACAAGCTAGACAGATTTTTGAAAATGGGCCCCAACAAAGTTAGGAACAAGCTAGACAGATTTTTGAAAATGGGCCCCAACAAAATTAGGAATAAGCTAGACTGATTTTTGAAAATGGGCCCCAACAAAGTTAGGAATAAGCAAGACTGATTTTTGAAAATGGGCCCCAACAAAGTTAGGAACAAGCTAGACAGATTTTTGAAAATGGGCCCCAACAAAGTTAGGAATAAGCTAGACTGATTTTTGAAAATGGGCCCCAACAAAGTTAGGAACAAGCTAGACAGATTTTTGAAAATGGGCCCCAACAAAGTTAGGAATAAGCTAGACAGATTTTTGAAAATGGGCCCCAACAAAGTTAGGAACAAGCTAGACTGATTTTTGAAAATGGGCCCTAACAAAGTTAGGAATAAGCTAGACAGATTTTGAAAATGGGCCCCAACAAAGTTAGGAATAAGCTAGACTGATTTTTGAAAATGGGCCCCAACAAAGTTAGGAACAAGCTAGACAGATTTTTGAAAATGGGCCCCAACAAAATTAGGAATAAGCTAGACAGATTTTTGAAAATGGGCCCCAACAAAGTTAGGAATAAGCTAGACTGATTTTTGAAAATGGGCCCCAACAAAATTAGGAATAAGCCACACAGACAGATTTTTGAAAATAAAATGCTTCGCACGTGTAGGCTGGGTATAAACGAAAATTACCAATCATACCATTTAATTTACATGAAATAGGCAAGTATACATGATATCCTCATTAAGGTAAAATCATGAAAATATAATTTTCCCTCGATACACATTAATCATGAAGTACCTCTAATTTCAATGCATCCTAAATTAATATTTTAAACGAGAAACTGAGTTTGTTTGTCACCCTTTCACGCGTTAATCGCTAAACTGATTTTGATGAATTTTGGTACAGAGATAGGTGGAACCCTAGAGAACGTTATATGCTTTTTACAAAACATCAACGGTTTTGTAAAAAGCATATAACGTCCTGCTGCTGGGCAAAAGTCTCCTCCGCCCATCCAAATTTGACCCTTTTTAGGGTTCCGGGTTATAGGATCACTCGGGTCTCTGTCTGTCTGTCTGTCCGTCTGTCACAGCCAATTTTCTCCGGATCCACTGGACCGATTGTGTTGAAATTTGGTACACATATGGACTTCTGTGACCCAAACACGGATGCGTTATCATTTTTTATTAATATTGGGGTAACTTTTGGGGGTCAAAGTAGAAAATTTCAAAAAAAAGTTTTTGGAACAATATTGTGTCACATATCAAATGAAAGGGCTTACTGTGAGAGTTTTAATCATATTTTTTTATTATTTTAAAATATTTGGTTAAGAAGTTATTCAAGAAATTAGACGAAAAATGACCATTCCCCCTTATCTCTAAAACTACTAATCCTAAAATTTTGAAAAAAAAAATTGAGATAATAGCTCTATAAGGAGTCTATAGTGTTAAAATAACACATTAAAAAAATATAATTCATTCGGAACCCTTTGCACGCGAGTCCGACTCGCGCTTGGCCAGTTTCTTTTTATTTAATTTTCAGCTCTAATCGCTGCAATGGTCTCAGTAATATTGCTGATCGCAGTCACCTCTGCTGCGGCCGAGCTCGCCAACAAGAGAGAGCCAGTACTGACGGACGCTACTCCTGCAGACGTTTTGCTATACCTCTATGACGTAAAAGGTACTTACGTCACACATGACTACTAAGAACAACGGTCAGGAGACCGTTATAAGTACAGACAGTTGTGCTTGGTGGTGGCCTAAGTTTCTTAACGAATATGGTGCACCTACAACAACGCCTTCAAATTAACCGCAAAGTGCCGCGCGGTGGCAGCGCGGCTGCAGCGCTGCAACCGCGTTAATGCGAAAATAGGATAGTGCTGTGTGCTATTCGTCTAGTATAGTTCTGTCTCTCTCTCTCACAGCGGAGTCAACGTGGCATTGGTAGATGTGCACCTTGACCAGCAGCTTTTTTTTTCATAGAGCCATTCCCATATTAAAGAATATTCATATTTATGAGTTTATTATTCACTGAAATAATTTAATAAAACTTATTAATTGCTTCGCATTTGTATTTATTAGTATGCAACTTAACGAAATGCATTCCCCATACTTAAAAGTGTACATTTTTATAGATACGCGATTGTATAATCGATTAAAGAGTTAGCAAAACTTGTACATTTTTAGATGTATTCATAGGTAATTACATATTGTATCAAACAATTTAGGAAAAAAAGAGTTTTCCTTATTTTAAATACCACAGCATCAAGTACCTAAATATGAAGTTCATTGTGGCCAAATCGGGATTATCCAGTTATTATCTGTGATCCAGGTTACGACAAATATAAATAAAATACGAGTAAGTGCACAATCGCCCAAAGTTAGCAGAGTTTTCAAGTTTCTGAGTTGCTCTACAGTAAGCATGCTCTATCATTGTCAACTGCATGATCATTTTTATCATCAGGTGAGATAATGGCTTACTCGAGAATAGAAACAAAATCCTCCCGAACGAAATTCGAAGACACAGGCGCAAACACAGGTGCCCCTCTTCATGACTCTCATAGTCATGGGTCGGCCAGGATTAGGCGCATAACGTGCTTTCCGAGGCCCGGGGATGTCACACCACCATCTTGCAAACTCCTGGCTGTCAAAGACAAATTCCTAATGGCAAAATCTAATAACGATTTGTTTTGTCCAACCTGGGAATCAAACCCAGGTCCCCACACTAAGCAGTCACGCTTGCTGACCGCAAAACCACGGAAGCAATGGGGTTTTTGGCAGGCACTAGCCCTAGCGGACCTCGTTTATTACATTACCCCACCTACAATTATGGAAGGACTATGGTCCCAGCCTGACCAAAGGCCTTTAAAAAAAGAACAGCGTTGTTAGGGTTCCGAACAAAAAACGGAACCCTTATAGGATCACTCGGGTGTCTGTATGTCTGTCTATCCGTCTGTCACAGCCAGTTTTCTCCGGATCCACTGGACCGATTCTGTTGAAATTTGGTACACTTCTGTGACCTAAACACGGACGCGTTACGTAAATCATTAAATTTTTAGTATGGGGTCACTTATGGGGGTCAAACTAGAAAATTAAAAAAAAAGTTTTTGAACAATATCGTGTGACATATTAAATGAAAGGATATATTTTTTCATAATTTTTAAATAAATGGTTTTGAAGATATTCAAGAAATTAGACGAAAAATGACCATTGGGGAATGGTAATTTTTCGTCCCCCTTATCTCCGAAACTACTTAACCTAAAATTTTGGAAAAAAAAATGGAAATATTAGATCTTTATCTATAGATTACAGAAAAATCTATAAAAAAGTATATAGTGTTAAAATAACACGTTAAAAAAATTAAATTCGTTCGGGACCCTTTGCACGCGAGTCCGACTCGCACTTGGCCGTTTTTTTTTTGTTTGTTTTATTGTTCGAGTATCTACGAAGGGATATTAGGGAAAGTTCAATGTTCATTATTGCACGTTTATCTGACCCCTACCATATGATAACAACAACTGAAGCTTGAATGAAATTATTATATTTTTTTTTTTTTTAAAAACGTTGCCCCACACTAGGAATTTCTCCTGTATCGTGGGTGCGTTTACAAACATACAATTTCACATACACAAACCAAACAGCCAGACCCGAAACAACTATCTGTAGGCCATACAAATATTTGTTCCGTGCGGGAATCGAACCCGCGACACGCCGCGCAGCAGTCGATCGCTCCACCACTGCGCCAACCGTATCGCCTATTATTAATTTATTGGATGTATATCATAAGTTGTTATAACAAGAGATGATTATAACAAATGAAAATTATATCAAACGAAATAATAACGTCATTTGCATTAAAAATAGTTATACCTAACATTACACACCCTATGAAATGGGTATTCGTATTTTAGTATTGATGTACACACTTTTTCACATTTCGGGTTTTGACATTTCGAAATGTCGGTGTTTTTGGTTATTTTCGTTTTTTGATACCGACTTCCGAAATTATTATTATTTTATACTTTGTAGTGTTTTGTTTTTAGAAGTCGGTTATATTTTTTGTGAAAAAGTTTTTTTATGTTTCACTTTTTAGTGGTACCTGCGTACCCATTCGCAGCGTACCGGCGTGATGTTATGTTATGAACTGGGGCCTATTTAATAAAACTTACTTAGTGCTTTCGGTGTAAAGGTCTCGTCCATACGAATGAAATAAGCCCAAACACTTGGTAGTTCCTACATACCGATGTGGAGTTCCCTTGACTCTTTGTCGTCTACATCATCAGTTCTAATCCAAACCTTTATTGTTTTGTAGTATCACCCGATATACACACGAATATCAAGTTTTTAATACGTTTTTTAAAATTTCGAGAGTTGTCTTCGATTTCTCAGGGTTTCCACCATCAGATCCTAACGTGGTGGCAATGGGACCACATCGGCAGCATACACTTTCGTATAAAAAAAAATCATTGAAATTGGTTCATAAACGACTAAGTTATCGGCGAACACACATAAAAATATATATATATATATATGTATCCACGCGGTCGAATTGAGAACCTCCTCCTTTTTTTGAACCGTTTAAAAAAAATGAATCAATTAAAAATTAAAGGGATCAACCCTCATTTTCATGTTGTCAAAAACAAACTACAAGTAGCATTACACTACCATATTATTATGTTTGATAAATGGATCATGACAAAACATACATTACAATGTTGCATGTGTTTGATAAATGGAGGGTCGGCCCACCCCTGCTTTTTTGTTCACTTACATCCATACTTAATATTATATGGTCACCCATCCACAGACCAACCTTGACAAGCGTTGCTTATCCTTGGAGATCGACCCGTGCGGCTGTTATTATCTTGCCACGACCTCCTCGTTTGATCTACCCTAATTAGTAAAAATAAAAACTACTATTATTTGCCAGGGACTTCGACCGCGTAAAAACCAATAATAATTCCACAAGAACTGATTGAAAATATTTTTCTTGTCCTGGTTATAGCTGACCCATTTCAAACAAGTACATTCAGCTGTTGAGGCATAATAATTTAACGAACATGCAGTAGAATAATCTAGAACATTTAAATCAGAAGTTGTGTTACGTTAAGTTTAAAAAAATTACACTTTTTCATAAGAGAGTCCAAATAGACTGGTGTACCATTGAACGAACAGTTCAATTGTACATTAGTTATTATTATTAATTTAATTGAATACTAACATTAGGCTAAGTTATACTACTACTAACATTATATGGATAGTATCCGAAATAAAATATTTGAATTGAATTGAATAACACTCTTCCAAATTCCTAATTCTAAGAGAGGTCAGGTGATGCAGGATATTGACTGTTCGTTTATCTTACCTTAGCGACCTTCACCGACATACACGCGAACGAAGTCGCGGGCAACAGCTAGTTCTAACATAAGTAGATGGACTATCTTGAGGGCGGTAAAACCGACCTACTGAAATTTCCAAAATTGGTTCAGTAATTTAGCATCAATGGAAAGAAAATAAATGCTTGGTATTGGCTTCATTAAATATCCAAAGTAGGGATTATGACATAATTATATAATACGGAAAAAACTAGAATTCGTCAATTACCTAGGAATTAGCATTAAAACGGTACCGTGTACCAATATATCAAGCACGTTAGAAATAATGTACTTATGATTAGAATACAATAATTACTAATAATTACCTTGGAAAAAAAATCTGAAACTCAGGTTGCACAGCGCAGTTTAAATTATGTAAACTGTTGGTACGATAAAATTAACACAACGATAATTCCAAACAGATTTCCGTAATTAAATAGAATTTAATATTGAGTAGCGTGTGTTACATAGCAGTCATTATGACACATTATGGTGATATGTAATTAAAACCTCAACCAAATCATACATTGGGGGGAAGTGGGATAAGCATAACTGGAAATATTTTAAAGTGAATTTTTTACCTGTTATAATTTGTCCATAGAAGTTATTGTTAACATCGAACTACGTCAAAAAGTCAAAACGTTTTATTTCAATAAATAAGACCACCAAATGATAAGTTTGAACATCAACATTTATAGTTTTAAAAATATGTATAATAAAAAACTGGCCAAGTGCGAGTCGCACTCGCGTGCAAAGGGTTCCGAACGAATTTCATTTTTAACGCGTTATTTTACCACTAAAGACTTCTTATAGGTTTTCCTATAATCTATAGGTAAAGATCTACTATCTCCATTTTTTTTTCAAAATTTTAGGCTCAGTAGTTTCGGAGATAAGGGTGGGAATGGTCATTTTTCTTGTCTAATTTCTTGAATAACTTCAAAACAATATATTTTTTAATATTTAAAACCCTTACAGTAAGATCTTTCGTTTGATATGTCACACGATATTTTTCAAAAAACTTTTTTTTTGCATTTTCTAGTTTGACCCCCAAAAGTGACCCCCATACTAAAAATTTAATGATTTACGTAACGCGTCCGTGTTTGAGACACAGAAGTCCATATGTGTACCAAATTTTAACAGAATCGGTCTGGTGGATCCGGAGAAAACTGGCTGTGACAGACAGACAGACAGACACCCGAGTGATCCTATAAGGGTTCCGTTTTTTGTTTGGAACACTAAAAATAATAAAGTGACTCTAGTGTACATTTGCAAGGTTCTTATGTAGAAAAATGGACAAGAAACACCTCTGTCACTCTTTTCCTAAACTTAACTTTTCCTAACTTTAACCTAATAATAAAACATCTTTTTAATTTAAACCTCTGTTTAATACCGTCTTCTTTCTAATCATCTGCCAAGCCTTTCCCTAACTATATTGGCGTCGGCTTCCAGTCAAACCGGATTCAGCTGAATACCAGTATTTTACGTAGAGCGGCTGCCTGTCAGACCTCAACAACCCATTAACTGGGTAACACGGTACTTCTTGGCAAGACTCGAGTCAGATTTACTGGTTTCATACAATCCTTAACGACAGCCAAAGATCTACAAATGAAAGCCAGGACCAACGGCTTAACGTGCTTTCTGAGACTATGTTAAGATAGTAACCCATCCTCAGACCAACCTTGGCAAGCGTAGCCTTAACCTTGAAGATCGATCCGTGCGGCTGTTGTTCTTAAGCCACGAGCTCCTCATCTTCTGTACTCATAGAGCTAAAAACAAAATAACAAATAGTAGTTTGTGATACTGGCACATAGCAAATAGTGTGTTTTAATACCTAATTGCACTTGTTACCTCCCTCTTTCTGACTGCCTCCGTGATCAAGTGGTTTAGGCCCTTGCCTTGTGACCCGGTGGTCGTGGGTTCGATTCCCACGGGAAGCATACTTTGTAAAGTTGTTTCCACTTTTGCTAGGACAATGTAGGCTTGAATCACCTGATTGTCTGATATAAAGATGATTCCGTGCTTCGGTAGGGTGCGTGAGGTGTGTGAGGTCGTTAGACCTTACTGCCCACACGATGAAAGAAAGAAAGAAAGAAATTTGTTAACCACTGCACTCAGTTTCACACAAATCTTTATCTAATCTCATTAAAAACTTTACACATCACATGTGCAGCCCTAAGTAAAGTCTGTCAATAAGGTATAACTTTTTATTGAATGCCAGCGGCTTCGCCCGCGTGGTCCCTAAGGAACATACTCCCGGGATAAAAAGTAGCCTATGTCCTTTCTCAGGCTCTAGACTATCTTTGTACCAAATTTCATTTAAATCGATACAGTAGTTTTGACGTGAAAGCGCGACAGACAGACAGAGTTACTTTCGCATTTATAATACTAGTGCGGATTATCAAACTTAAGGTTAACATATTTAGCGGAATTGTTCGCAAGAGTCACTGTGTGTTTTTGGTTTTGTTCCTTTGTTTTTTAACACCGACTTCCGAAATTAAGGTTATTTTATTCTTTGTAGTGTTTTGTTTGGAAGTCGATTACATTTTATTGTAAAAAGTTTTTTATTTATTTTTCACTTTTAAGTGGTGATACTTGGACGACGTCTTCGTCAACGCAGAAATTGAAATAAGCAAATATGCTCATAAAATAAAAACTGCTGAACCAAACTGAATCAAATTATGGGACCAAATGGCAAGTATACTGCATCGAACTAAAAAGAAAAAATCACAGAAATCGGATCAGAAACCTCGGAGTAATCGGTGTACATAAAAAAAAGAGAGAACCTCCTCCTTTTTTCGAATTCGGTTAACAAAAATAAAATCTAGACTAGCTTACATTCCTGAAAACATTACTGGTTAGTAATCATTTTTCATCTTTGCCCAATTACTGGTTGTGGAGGTCATATGGGCAGTCACTCCATATTTAATACCTACTGGTATTCAGGTGCATCCGACAAGACTGAAAATGGACCCCAACAAAGTTAGGAATAAGCTAGACAGATTTTTGAAAATGGGCCCCAACAAAGTTAGCAATAAGCTAGACAGATTTTTGAAAATGGGCCCCAACAAAGTTAGCAATAAGCTAGACAGATTTTTGAAAATGGGCCCCAACAAAGTTAGCAATAAGCTAGACAGATTTTTGAAAATGGGCCCCAACAAAGTTAGGAATAAGCTAGACAGATTTTTGAAAATGGGCCCCAACAAAGTTAGCAATAAGCTAGACAGATTTTTGAAAATGGGCCCCAACAAAGTTAGCAATAAGCTAGACAGATTTTTGAAAATGGGCCCCAACAAAGTTAGCAATAAGCTAGACAGATTTTTGAAAATGGGCCCCAACAAAGTTAGCAATAAGCTAGACAGATTTTTGAAAATGGGCCCCAACAAAGTTAGGAATAAGCTAGACAGATTTTTGAAAATGGGCCCCAACAAAGTTAGGAATAAGCTAGACTGATTTTTGAAAATGGGCCCCAACAAAGTTAGCAATAAGCTAGACAGATTTTTGAAAATGGGCCCCAACAAAGTTAGCAATAAGCTAGACAGATTTTTGAAAATGGGCCCCAACAAAGTTAGCAATAAGCTAGACAGATTTTTGAAAATGGGCCCCAACAAAGTTAGGAATAAGCTAGACAGATTTTTGAAAATGGGCCCCAACAAAGTTAGCAATAAGCTAGACAGATTTTTGAAAATGGGCCCCAACAAAGTTAGCAATAAGCTAGACAGATTTTTGAAAATGGGCCCCAACAAAGTTAGCAATAAGCTAGACAGATTTTTGAAAATGGGCCCCAGCAAAGTTAGCAATAAGCTAGACAGATTTTTGAAAATGGGCCCCAGCAAAGTTAGCAATAAGCTAGACAGATTTTTGAAAATGGGCCCCAACAAAGTTAGGAATAAGCTAGACAGATTTTTGAAAATGGGCCCCAACAAAGTTAGGAATAAGCTAGACAGATTTTTGAAAATGGGCCCCAACAAAGTTAGCAATAAGCTAGACAGATTTTTGAAAATGGGCCCCAACAAAGTTAGGAATAAGCTAGACAGATTTTTGAAAATGGGCCCCAACAAAGTTAGCAATAAGCTAGACAGATTTTTGAAAATGGGCCCCAACAAAGTTAGCAATAAGCTAGACAGATTTTTGAAAATGGGCCCCAGCAAAGTTAGCAATAAGCTAGACAGATTTTTGAAAATGGGCCCCAGCAAAGTTAGCAATAAGCTAGACAGATTTTTGAAAATGGGCCCCAACAAAGTTAGGAATAAGCTAGACAGATTTTTGAAAATGGGCCCCAACAAAGTTAGGAATAAGCTAGACAGATTTTTGAAAATGGGCCCCAACAAAGTTAGCAATAAGCTAGACAGATTTTTGAAAATGGGCCCCAACAAAGTTAGGAATAAGCTAGACAGATTTTTGAAAATGGGCCCCAACAAAGTTAGGAATAAGCTAGACTGATTTTTGAAAATGGGCCCCAACAAAGTTAGGAGTAAGCTAGACTGATTTTTGAAAATGGGCCCCAACAAAGTTAGGAGTAAGCTAGACTGATTTTTGAAAATGGGCCCCAACAAAGTTAGGAATAAGCTACACTGATTTTTGAAAATGGGCCCCAACAATATTAGGAATAAGCCACACAGACAGATTTTTGAAAAAAAAAAATGCTTCGCACGTGTAGGCTGGGTATAAACGAAGTTACCAATCATACCATTTAATTTACATGAAATAGGCAAGTATACATGATATCCTCATTAAGGTAAAATCATGAAAATATAATTTTTCCTCGATACTCATTCATCATGAAGTACCTCTAATTTCAATGCATCCTAAATTAATATTATAAACGAGAAACTGAGTTTGTTTGTCACCCTTTCGCGCGTAAATCGCTAAACCGATTTTGATGAATTTTGGTACAGAGATAAGTGGAACCCTAGAGAACGTTATATGCTTTTTACAAAACCGTTGATGTCCTGCTGCTGGGCAAAAGTCTCATCCGCCCATCCAAATTTGACCCTTTTTAGGGTTCCGGGTTATAGGATCACTCGGGTCTCTGTCTGTCTGTCCGTCTGTCACAGCCAGTTTTCTCCGGATCCACTGGATCGATTGTGTTGAAATTTGGTACACATATGGACTTCTGTGACCCAAACACGGATGCGTTATCATTTTTTTTAATATTGGGGTAACTTTTGAGGGTCAAACTAGAAAATTACAAAAAAAAGTTTCTTGAACAATATTGTGTCACATATCAAATGAAAGGGCTTTACTGTGACAGTTTTAATTATATTTTTTTATTATTTTAAAATATTTGGTTAAGAAGTTATTCAAGAAATTAGACGAAAAATGACCATTCCCCCTTATCTCTAAAACTACTAATCCTAAAATTTTGAAAAAAAAAAAATGGAGATAATAGATCTATAAGGTCCGACTCGCGCTTGGCCAGGTTTTTTTATTTAATTTCCAGCTCTAATCGCTGCAATGGTCTCAGTAATATTGCTGATCGCAGTCACCTCTGCTGCGGCCGAGCTCGCCAACAAGAGAGAGCTAGTACTGACGGTCGCTACTCCTGCAGACGTTTTGCTATACCTCTATGACGTAAAAGTTACTTACGTCACACATGACTACTAAGAACAACGGTCAGGAGACCGTTATAAGTACAGACAGTTGTGCTTGGTGGTGGCCTAAGTTTCTTAACGAATATTGTGCACCTACAACAATTAGGGCGCCTTCAAATCAACCGCAAAGTGCCGCGCGGTGGCAGCGCGGCTGCAGCGCTGCAACCGCGTTAATGCGAAAATAGGAAAATGCTATGTGCTATTCGTCTAGTATAGTTCCGTCTCTCTCTCTCACAGCGGAATCAACGTGGCATTGGGAGATGTGCACCTTGACCAGCAGCGTTTTTTTTTTCTTAGAGCCATTCCCATATTAAAGAATATTATGAGTTTATTATTCACTGAAATAATTTAAAAAACTTATTAATTGCTTTGCATTTGTATTTATTAGTATGCAACTTAAAGAAATGCATTCCCCATATTAAAAAGTGTAAATTTTTATATATCTATAAAAATTTCGCGATTGTATAACCGATTGAAGAGTTAGCAAAACTTGTACATTTTTAGATGTATTCATAGGTAATTACATATTTTATCAAACGTGTATTTACCTCTATAATCAAAATAAACAATTTAGGAAAAAAAGAGTTTTCCTTATTTTAAATACCACAGCATCAAGTACCTAAATATGAAGTTCAATGTGGCCAAATCGGGATTATCCAGGGTATTATATTATCTGTGATCCAGGTTACGACAAATATAAATTAAATACGAGTGAGTGCACGAACGCCCAAAATTAGCAGAGTTTTCAAGTTTCTGAGTAGCTCTACAGTAAGCATGCTCTATCATTGTCAACTGCATGATCATTTATATCATCAGGTGAGATAATGGCTTACTCGGGAATAGAAACAAAATCCTCCCGAACGAAGTTCCAAGATACAGGCGCAAACACAGGTGCCCTTCTTCATCACTCTCATAGTCATGGGTCGGCCAGGATTAGGCGCATAACGTGCTTTCCGAGGCCCGGGGATGTCACACCACCAACTTGTAAACTCCAAGCTGTCAAAGAAAAATTTCTAATGGCAAAATCCAATAACGATTTGTTTTGTCCAACCTGGGAATCAAACCCAGGTCCCCACACTAAGCCGTCACGCTTGCTGACCGCAAAACCACGGAAGCAATGGGGTTTTTGGCAGACACTAGCCCTAGCGGACCTCGTTTATTACATTACCCCACCTACAATTATGGAAGAACTATGGTCCCAGCCTGACCAAAGGCCTTTAATAAAAGAACAGCGTTGTTAGGGTTCCGAACAAAAAACGGACCAATCAATTCCTTTCATTTGATATGTCACACGATATTATTCAATTTTTTTTTTTAATTTATAATTTGACACCCAAAAGTGATTTCAACAGAATCGGTGAAGTGGATCCGGAGAAAACTGGCTGTGACAGACGGACAGACAGACAGACACCCGAGTGATCCTATAAGGGTTCCGTTTTTTGTTCGGAATCCTAAAAATAAGACCTAATCTAATAATATACGTAGCTAGATGGTAAAAATATAAAATTATAGATAGCCCACAGTAAGAACCGCATATGGCATCTCTTTCTTAAGTTGCATTTCAGCCATGAGTAAAAAAATCATAATTAGGATCTGAACACCTTTGGCGAAAGACTAGAGTCGAATATCCTTTTCTAGCGAACAGGATAATTTAAAATGTTAATACCCTACACCCACCATAGATGTGTAAGTGGTTTTTCAACTTTGGTTACCCTGTCATCAAAGGCAAGAGTACTAATATTAAGGCATAGTTCGCATTCGTATCTCAGTCACAATCTGTCAAGCAAACCTCGTTTTTAACCGACTTCAAGAGGAGATTCTCAATTTGGTTGTATTTTTAGGGTTCCGTACCCAATGGGTAACCAACGGAACCCTATTACTAAGCCTCCGCTCTCCGTCCATCCGTCCGTCCGTCTGTCTGTCAGCTGGCTGTATCTAAAGAACCGTAATAGGTATACAGTTGAAATATTCACAGATTGTGTATTTCTATTGCCGCTATAACAAAAAATAATAAAAATTAAGGTTTATGGTACGGAACGGGTACGGTCTTCTCCTAAAATTGTTTGTCCGAAAATCATTATCCATAACACGTTTGCTATAAACTTTAGTAACCATAATGTTCAAAATCCCGAAATTTTGTTTAGCATATCTTTAGTTCTAATAGTATTCTGTACTTTTCACACACCCAGTAATATTTTTCGTTGTAGAATCAATATTTGTCGTAAGTAAAGCCATCACAATTTAATTTTATGCCACGTACATTTTCAATCATTTATTTTTGATACGAGTAAATTATAAAACCAAAACGCATTTATCCTGCTACTAAACAAAACTACATAACATATGAAATATCTCAAAACAAGACGGTAGAAAAAATATTTGCCCGCTCGTATCTACGTAACGCCTTAGAGAAGTTCATAGCAAAAGCTTTGTTATACAAATTTGTTCTAAGAATATTATTATTATAAATAAACATTATGTAATTTGAATTTAGGACTTATAACTTTTATTGAAAACGGTTTTATGTCTTTTGTGATTGTAATATTTATGACAAACGGATTTATGACATATATTTAGGGATTTCAATTTTATGGCATGTGATATTAAATTCGGGTAAGTTATCATTCGGACAAATGATGATTAGGACAAAAAAAGTTATGGCACTTCAAATTATGGGTAAAAAAGTAACCTACGGAACGCCCTTTATGTGCGATTTCGACTCGCACTTGGCCGTTTTTTTTTTTTGTTTGTTACCTCTGTCATTTATGAACCGTTTTGATTTTTTAATGTGAAAAGATATACTTTCCGATTAGTCTCATAGAAATTTCATTAAAATCGGTTCAGTAGTTTGGTTTTTAAATTAAAATAGCTGGAAAAAATGTGTCATCCGGGTAATAGAACTTAGTTAGGAACCACTGATTTAGATGAAACATCGCTTACCATCAGGTTAGAGGTCAAACGTATGCCTATCAATAGTAAAAAAAAAACATGATTCACGGGTCCCGTTCCATTGCGTGACCGAATTCTGATAAGTGCGCTCTCTGATTCTGTAGTCTCATACTTTGTTGGAACAGTGATCCGACACGATTAGGAAAGATCAGGCGCAAGTCCAACGGCTTTATATGTTTTCCGAGACAGGGAGTTGTCACACCACCAACTCCCAAACTCCGGGATCATCATCATCATATCAGCCGAAAGACGTCCACTGCTGGACATAGGCCTCCCCCAAGATGGGGGGGTCTGCCATAATCGCCACGCTTGGCAGGCGGGTTGGCGATCGCAGTGTATGGTGTTGAGTTTTACAGAGAACGATGCTGCCCATTCTCTGGCGAGTCCCTCCCACCCAACTCCGGCATGCTACTGAGGAATTAGTTGACGCGTATGGTAGACGTCAGATACCCGTGCAATAACGGTCATTGACCCACATACATTAATTGACTTTCTTAATATCAAAAACATAAATAATGAAATAAAGCTGTCCTGAATCGACTTCTATCGTAATCCTTTACCTTCTCTAGCAATGAAAAACGGTTCATAATTTATTGTTCGAGTATCTACGAAGGGATATTAGGGAAAGTTCAATGTTCATTATTGCACGTTTATCTGACCCCTACCATATGATAGCAACAACTGAAGCTTAAATGAAATTTATATTTTTTTTTTTATTGCCCCACACTAGGAATTTCTCCTGTATCGTGGCTGCGTTCACAAACATACAATTTCACATACACAAACCAAACAGCCAGACCCGAAACAACTATCTGTAGGCCATACAAATATTTGTTCCGTGCGGGAATCGAACCCGCGACACGCCGCGCAGCAGTCGATCGCTCCACCACTGCGCCAACCGTCTCGCCTATTATTAATTTATTGGATGTATATTATAAGTTGTTATAACAAGAGATGATTATAACAAATGAAAATTATATCAAACGAAATAATAACGTCATTTGCATTAAAAAAAGATTATACCTAACATTACACACCCTATGAAATGGGTATTCGTATATTAGTATTGATGTACACACTTTTTCACATTTCGGGTTTCGACATTTCGAAATGTCGGTGTTTTTGGTTATTTCGTTTTTTGACACCGACTTCCAAAATTATTATTTTTTTATACTTTGTAGTGTTTTGTTTTTGGAAGTCGGTTATATTTTTTGTAAAAAAGTTTTTTATTTTTCACTTTTTAGTGGTACCTGCGTACCCATTCGCAGCTTACCGGCGTGATGTTATGTTATGAACTGGGGCCTATTTAATAAAACTTACTTAGTGATTTCGGTGTAAAGGTCTCGTCAATACGAATGAAATAAGCCTAAACACTTGGTAGTTCCTACATACCGATGTGGAGTTCCCTTGACTCTTTGTCGTGTCCATCATCAGGTCTGACCAAACTTTCATTGTTTTGTAGTGTCACCCGATATACACACGAATATCAAGTTTTTACTAGATGCGTGCCTACAATTTTCGAGAGTTGCCCTTGATTTCTCAGGATTTCCATCATCAGATCCTGACATGATGGCAATGGGACCATTTCGGCAGCATACCCTTTCATATAAAAAAATGTTCATCGAAATCGGTTCATAAACGACGAAGACGTCCGCGAACACACATAAAAAAAATATATCTATATTTACACGCGGTCGAATTGAGAACCTCCTCCTTTTTTTGAAGCCGTTTAAAAAAAATGAATCAATTAAAAATGAAAGGGATCAACCCTCATTTTCATGTTGTCAAAAACAAACTACGAGTAGCATTACACTACCATATTATTATGTTTGATAAATGGATCATGACAAAACATACATTACAATGTTGCATGTGTTTGACAAATGGAGGGTCGGCCCACCCCTGCTTTTTTGTTCACTTACATCCATAATATATTAATATTATAAATGCAAAAATTAGCTGTCTGTCTGTCTGTTAACTCTTCACGTCGGCTGAACCAATTTGGATGAAACTTGGCTCTATGCTTGACCATGTCTTAGATTAGGACAAGGGATATCTTTATCTCGAGAGTATATTCCCGCGGGCAACACCTAAAAAAAACACCTAACAGCCTAATACAATGTCCAGTGATCACGACACAGGATTGGGATAGGGTATCATTTAAGCTATCACCAATTTAATTAGTTTTGTGTTTCTTAAATAATAGGGTTTGTCCTCCAAATAGTAGATCTGTCACCAAAATGTAGTCACCAAACAATATAAAATCAATTCCACAATAAATCACCTAAAATCATGGAGATATAGGGTCTAGTACCAAATAAATGTTTTTGTATGTATTATAATAGGTTTGTCCTAATAAGTATTTAAGCAAACTAATTTAAAGAGATCACCAATAAATCATAATATTATGTCACTAGAAAATTTCATAAAGTTCCAAAAAAATTTAGGGTTGTTATCATCATCGTTTCAACCTTTTGGTTGAAACGATGGTGGAGTCTAGCATAATGTTATAAACGCATATGGTTTATAAAAAAATAACCACGAAGGGGATGGCTATTCGCTCGCTCACTCGACCCCGCCATCCCCTTCGTGGTTTTTTTTTTTCTGTCCGAGTCGGGGTGTCCCAAGTCCAGAGCTTGCTTTGGTCGCTCTTGCATAACTCCGACTTATGCCAAAACATATTAGACTAAACGATAGTTATGCTAACCTTTTTGAATGACTTGCATTACCTTCACCACTACTTGATGCCATAATCAAAAATAAACATTTAAGAAATTAACTAAAACAACAAATTATCCACAACGATAATAAAATGCACCTACAACAATGAACGTGAAATCGCGAATGAAGTAAACTTGCATCTCTCTCGCACGCCGCCCGCGTCACGCATCGTGTGATCGAACCTAGTTACCTACAACCCATCGTTGAGGCCGGATTGGTCAATTTTTAAAGCGCGCCAATTTGTCTCCGCCCCTTTGATCATTTTTTCATTAAAATTATAAATTGATGTATTAAATTGGTAACGAATACTATTAATTTAATATCTGAACGAAATAAAATGTTACTACTGTATTGGTGACAAAATATCAAATAAAAAGGAGTCGCAGTCAGGGATCGATAATCGATTTATTTGGTGACAGATCTACCATTCTGAGCACAGAGCTATTATTTAAGTAACAAAACTGTTATTATAAGAACGAAGTTTATATTCATGTAATGCAATATAATTTTATTGGTTATCGATCTCTTATTTTACACATATATTAACATTAATTTGATAATTCATACCTGGGAACAATTTTTGTTTATCTGAGAACGAAAATATTTCGTGGCGATAGATCTATGTATTAGGTGATACAACTTGATGACAAATATAAATTTTGGTGATAGAAAATATATTTCCCATTGGGATATAGCAACTCGGCGTGCTATTTCTCTCGTGGTGTATCCTTCTTCCCTCAAAGTTAGTAAAACTTTTGATAATCCTCTTGGCATTTTTCAATTACAACTTTCCGCGAAAAAGTATTTTAAATCCGTTAAAATTGACTAAATCAGAATTCTGAATGAGCGTAAGCTAGGACTGAAAGCCTTTTTATATGGAACTAGTGGACGTCACGCGGTTTCACCCGCGTAGTTCCCGTTCCCGTGGGAGTACGGGGATAATATATAGCCAATCAAATCGGTCCAGTAGTTTCGGAGCCTATTCAATTCAAACTAACAAACAAATCTTTCTTCTTTATAATATTAGTGTAGAAAACAATTGAACTGTTTTATTGTTTAGTATTCTAATTCTATATTTTTTAATAAAGAATCTAAAAATTAGAAGAAATCGTAATATAATCTACCGTAACAAAAAGGTTTTTGATTTTCCAAAGTGATCGTAAATCTTTTTTTATGTGTGTATGTAGGTACGCGTATAATTTGAGAAGTACTTTACCGATTTGAATAATTCTTATATAGTTGTGTTCATAAATGTCACGGCGAGTTATGTAGGGGCGGTAGAAGGGGTGGTAGAAGCTAGTAATATTATAAAATGGAGAAATTTTTGATCTACCCTCAACATCTGCCTAGCCTTTTCCCAACTGTATTGGGGTCGGCTCCCAGTCAAACCGGAGTTAGCTGAATACCAGTATTTTACCTGGAGCGGCTGCCTACCAGACCCCCACAACCCATTAACAGGGTAACACGGTACTTCTTGGCAAGACTGGAGTCAGATTTACTGGCTTCCGACTATCCGTAACGACTGCCAAAGATCTACAAATGACAGCCGGGACTAACGGCTTAACGTGCTTTCCGAGGCACGGAGGAAACTCGGTATATGATGATGGTCACCCATCCACAGACCAACCTTGGCAAGCGTTGCTTAACCTTGGAGATCGACCCGTGCGGCTGTTATTATCTTGCCACGACCTCCTCGTTTGATCTACCCTAATTAGTAAAAATAAAAACTACTATTATTTGCCTGTGACTTCGACCGCGTAAAAACCAATAATAATTCCACAAGAACTGACTGAAAATATTTTTCTTGTCCTGGTTATAGTTGACCCGTTTCAAACAAGTACATTCAGCTGTTGAGGCATAACAATTTAACGAACCTGCAGTAGAATAATCTAGAACATTTACATCAGAAGTTGGGTTACGTTAAGTTTAAAAAAATTACACTTTTTCATAAGAGCTTAAGTGTTATTTAATGTGGTTTACTGAATAAATTAATCAAAAAACCAACAGCACTAAAAATACACAATCGATGCACAAAAGTAGTCCAAAAATCATCACGTTCCTGCCTTATACTAAGCTAACACCCACGGCTCTGCCCGCGTGAATGACGAAAATAAAAATCCTATGTGTTATTCCAGACTATAATCTACCTCTGTGCCAAACTTCATGAAGATCCTTTCAGGCGTTCTGACGTGAAAGAGTAACAAACATCCATTCATCCGTCTTTACAAACTTTCGCATTTATAATGTTAGTAAGATTACTTGGAGTCGACGCAATACGTTTTCTTCCTCCGTTCTGTCCTATCAACTGTCATGCTATCACTGGCTCCCTTCTCTTTCATGTCACTCCACACACAGTCCATCCATCTTTTGTTGCCTTCCCTCTCTCTCTCTATGCATCAACTTAAATCGTCCAACAATATGCAATGAATCCCCTCGTAGCAGTCGCGTAGCTCGCGAGACAGCTACGGCGTAGCAATGACGTCAAAAGTCCGCTACGCCGTAGCAAGAATGCTACTTATTTCAACTAAATGGGCTTGTGTCTTTAGCTGCACAGATTGATCTTCAAGGTTAAGCAACGTTTGTCGCGGTCGAGTTGTGGATGGGTGACCATCTATTACGTACTGTGTTGACTAAACTAATATTTAAAACATATTTGTTAGATTGTAGAAGGTAAAAGGAGCTCGTGGCTAAACCATAACAGCTGCACGTTTCGATCTTTAAAGAAAGAAAGAAAGACAGAAAAATGTTTATTTGGGACTAGCACGAAACAGATAGATGTAAAATTAATTAAAACTAACAGTAGTCTATTAATCAATAATAATTTTAGTCTGTGCGACGCCAAAAAGGTCCCTATCTCAGCATAGGCTGGAAATTTAAAAATAAATTTAAAGTAAAGCAACGCTTGCCGAGGTCGGTTTGCAGACAGATGACCATGTTAACATAACAAGACACCTCTGAAACTCGTAAAGCAAATTAAACAGTTGATCCCGGCTATCATTTGTAGATCTTTGACAATCTTTACGGTAGTCAGAAGTCAGATAATCTAACACCAGTCTTGTTACCCAATTACTGGGTTGTGGAGTTCAGGAAGACAGTCGCTCCATTTAAAACGCCGGAACTCAGCTATATCTGTTTAGACTGGAAGCCCAAACACAGGCTTTGTCAATTTTGTCATAGTTTTACTATGAATAACTTATTACCTAGTGAAAAATTTATTTACCGGAGAACAAACTTCGAATAATAAAAGCCAGTTTAAAAAAAAATGCAGCAAAACTGTGGGAGATAATTCCTGGAATCCATTTAATCAGTCCACCTATTCAGACAGAAAATAAATAAAAATGTAAAGTATTTTACTGGGTAACCTGTATGCAATACTACTATTTATCCAGTATCTGTTAAATAATTTAAAACTGAAAGTCATTTTAAAAATAGTGACTTATTAACGATCAACTCGAAGATAAAATTGTATTTATTTGCACAAACTTATTATGGATTGGTTTTTCGTGTACCTACCTTCTCTTTTTTAGGGTTCCGTGTCCATCCGCACAACCAACGGAACCCGATTGCTAAGCCTCCGCTATCCCTTCCGTCCGTCCGTGCGTCTGTGTGTCAGCGGGCTGTATCTCAAGAACCGTAGTAGCTTTCACAGAGTGTATATTTCTACTGCCGCTATAACAAAAAATAATAAAAATGGAGCTAAATAAAAAATTAAAGAGGATCCCATACAAGAAACGTGTTTATTAGGGTTCCGAAAAAAAAACGGAACCCTTATAGGATCACTCGTGTGTCTGTTTGTCTGTCTGTCCGTCTGTCACAGCCAGTTTTCTCCGGATACATAGGACCGATTGTGTTGAAATTTGGTACACATATGGACTTCTATGACCCAAACATGAAAGCGTTTCGTAAATAATTAAATTGGTAATATGGGGTTCACTTTTGGGGGCCAAACTAGAAAATTAAAAAAAAAGTTTTTTGAACAATATCGTGTGACATATCAAATGAAAGGACTTACTGTGAGGGTCTTAATTATATTTTTTTCATATTTTTAAAATAAATGATTTAGAAGTTATTCAAGAAATGAGACGAAAAATGACCATACCCCCCTTATCTCCGAAACTACTGAGTCTAAAATTTTGACAAAAATGGAGATAATAGATCTTTATCTAAAGATTACAGGAAAATCTATTAGAAGTCTGTAGTGTAAAAATAACATGTTAAAAAAAATTCGTTCGGAACCCTTTGCACGCGAGTCCGACTCGCACTTGGCCAGTATTTTTGTTTATGGTACGGAACCCTTCGTATGAGACTTAGAACCGCACTTGGCCGGTTTTTATTATTTGTTTCTTGCTTCTGTGTTGCGTCTGTGTGTAATTTTCACTTCTATTTATTTGGTTAGCCAACAATTGTTTACACAACAAATTAAATTTAATTGTATGCCTACATTAACAAGTGTAACAATTACTTAAAGGCCAACACCACATACACAAGTTTTGGTTAAGCAATTACAATAATTCATAACATTAACTAACGATACAAAAATATTAAAATATAAATAAATCGATTATAACGATTACAAATTAATAACAATAACAAGTTCATAAAAATAGTATGAAATTGATTTAACAATTAATAGAAAAAAATAAAAGCATTCCAATAAATTAAAATCAAAATCATTAATAAATTTTAATTTAACTAATTAATTTTATGTTTTAATGTTATATAATCATATTTATTTATATATTTATTGTTACGAAACCTTATTACTAAGCCTTTGCTGTCCGTCCGTTCGTCCGTCTGTCTGTCAGCGGGCTGTATCTCAAGAACCGTAATAGCTAGACAGTTGGGTATTTCTATTGCCGCTTTAACAAAAAATAATAAATTAAGATTTATGGTACGGAACCCTTCGTGTGCGAGTCCGACTCGCACTTCGCCGGCTTTTAGTAGTTTTTTTGTGGTCGAACTTTAAAAAAAATGTAACCTTTATCGGTTTTGCTATTTTTTCTTTAATGTTTATTAGTTATCTAACGTCACCCTTAAATATGACCACACACTATTAGAACACCGTGTATACAACCACCTGACAATAACTGTCGAGCAATTTTTCAATAGAGATTTGCATCTACCATGTTTCTGGTATTTCTATTCTGCGCTGGACCGAATACCCCCTGAACCCTATTGAATCATTTACGGCAAAATATACCTTTCCAAAACTATCATATAATGTATTCAAACCAACTAGTTAAATTATGACCAATCCAATACATAAAATATACAATTAAATAAATAATAAATTACATTTTCAAAATCCGATAATGAACGACGCTAGTGTAAAGCGTCTGGCTTATTATAATAAAATTAATATATAATTATTATCACACTGATTTTAATATTTATTGAAATGTGAGTGCATTCATTTTAATCAGTCCTGTTCAGTGGGATTATGTATCGATGAATTGAACTGTTTTTGATGATAATGGTCGTAAAATAGATTTAAGTTTTCGGTTGAATTTTGTAATTCTTTGCGGTTGGCGGTCTCTTTATATTTATATAAAATTATTTAATTGCAACAGAGGAATCTATAAATTACGACTTTATCATAAGTATCTACATTTGTGTGGATGATTAGGAAGGAGGTGATATAGGCTTAAAAAAGTAAACCTAATTTTATTCGACCTCACGCCATTTACCTCACACAAAAACCTAGGCTTCCTTCCTTCTAAAAAAGTGGTACGTCTCTAATACGACTTTAATTTTCTTGTACAGTTTTATTTTTGTTATGTATGTTAATAGCACCTATACAGAGGGTTTTTTTTTCCTTAATACTTTTTGCCACCCTTTTTTGAAATTTCGTCCGAATTCATTCAGTCTTTGAGTTGTGTGATTAACAAACATGATAAACATTAATCTACCTAGCCTTTTCTCAACTATGTTGGGCTCGGCTTCTAGTCTATACGGATGGGACTGAATTTCAGTTTTTACCACAACAAGATGATATAACAACTGGAAAGATAACTGGAAAGACACTAGTCAGAATTCGTTGGCCTCTGGCTACTAATGACAATCGGGACATACAGCTTAACGTGCTTTTCGAGACAAGGAAAAATCTCAGTATGTTAAGATGGTCACCATCCACAACCAACCCATGCAAGCGTTGATTAACCTTGTAGATTGACCCGTGTTGCTGTTATTACTAAGCCACGAGTATTTAACAAACATACAAACATCTGAAAATAAAGATACCCGGTGGGAACTCTCGACATATTTAGCGATCGCCTACCGTCCAAATTCGGTCGTTAAGTCCTAAGGCTGCTCGTACACAGTCAATCTAGAACGCATGCCACGGATCAGATCATTGAATTTGATCGTAAATCGCGTTCGAGATTGACTCTGAGATTGGCCCTCAGATAATAATAAGTAAAAAACTCTTTACAAAAAAATATAACCGACTTCCAAACAAAACACTACAAAGTATAAAATAACCTTAATTTTGGTAGTCGGTGTTTTTGGTTTTGTTTCTTTGTTTTTTAACACCGACTTCCGAAATTAAGGTTATTTTATTCTTTGTAGTGTTTTGTTTGGAATTCGGTTATATTTTTTTGTAAAAAGTTTTTTAATTTTCACTTTTAAGTGGTGATACTTGGACGACGTCTTCGTCAACGCAGAAATTGAAATAAGCAAAAATGCTCATAAAATAAAAATTATTGAACCAAACTGAATCATTTTTGTACGGAACCAAATGGCAAGTATATTGCATCGAACTAAAAAGAATCACTAAAATCGGATCAGAAACCTCGGAGTAATCGATGTACATTCATAAAAAAAAATACCAACCGAATTGAGTACCTCCCCCTTTTTTGCAAGTCGGTTAAAAATCGTTACTTTATCCACGCACACTTGTAAATTAACCACCCTGTATTTATTTAGCCAAGGCGACCTTACACTGAAACTAAGGGTAACATATTTTCTGCTAACGATGAAACTTTTCCCTTTGAAGTGTAGTAGACGTACTATTAAGGAGACCCTAAGTGGTCTGTTCATTTTGTGGTCAAAGAAAGTGCAGTGAAAACTTTTTTCTTTAACGAATTTACTGAGAAAGTTGTTAGTTTACCACCTTTAAATTTGCGGTAAAGATAGTTCTTTGAGTCGGTGCGAAAGATATTATGAAGCAGAATAACAAGAACGTAAACATTTTTACAACGTTTTACAGATTCACGCAATACCTCTTAAGGGGTCGTTTCATGACATGTTTTCTAAATTGAGAAAGGAGAACGTGTTGTAGTTATTGATTGATTTCTATGGCTTTATAATAGCCTGAAATAAACGATTTTTTCTTTTTTTTTTAATTTTAATTATGAACTTTCACTACGGCACGAATACTGAAATCACGAAAAAAAACGATTGTCCATACATTAACGTGCTCATAACTCGACCAAATGCACCAGATCAGCAGATTTTGTAAAATCTCAGTATTAAAGTTCAACAAAAAGTTAGCGATTTAAGCGTGACAAACAAACTCACATTCGTATTCATAATTATATTTTTTTTTGCGTTTTGTTAAGTTAATGTCTTATCAAATCTTTAATTTTTTTTTTATTTGAATAAAAAATCATTTTAATCTTTAAAACCCCTAATACAACAAGTAAGAAACTTAAAATAAAACAAAATATATACACTTAAAATAAAAAAAACCTAACTAAAATAAGGCGTCAAAAAATTCGTCCGCATCGCTGTCCACTGGAAGTGAACCCAAAAGACTGGCTGCATTGCCACGCTGTATGGCAATGCTTATCCTCTGTCCGAGGTAAAAGCCAGCCCTTGAGTCACACGAAGTGTCAACTAAGCGTTTAGAAAGATCTTTAAATAAGCACTCGGACCCCACAGTCCAAGAGTTTCAACCCCAAACGGCTCAAAAATATAATTGCCAACAAAGTTATTATATTTTCGCCGGTTGAGGTTCTCAGCAGCAGCAGCGGCAGTACCATCACAGCACGACGATCTAGGAAGATGGGATGGCGCAAGAGTATCGACACAAGTAGCGTCCCACACTAAAGGCCTACCCATCTTCCATAGAAACAAAGACATACCATCCGGTCGCTCGCCGTCGTCGCGTGCCAGGCCATTGGGTTCTAGTGCGGCTGGAACGCCGACGGCGACAAGAGCGCGTCGGATAATGTCGTTGATATTTGCATGCCGTGCAAAACGACCCGCACTTCGACTGCATGAGAGGCCGTGGTGCCCGAGGCTGTTGACTGCTTCGCCACAGTGACAACGATGAGGAGAACAACACGATGCGCCTAAGCGAAGGGAAGCAGCGAGGCGGAAAGTTGTATCGTCGAACAAGGTGCCTATGTTCGACGACGAATTATGGTACTAGAAATAGGGATCAATTAGTTCAACCAGGTTTCAGATTGGCTAAAGTTGCCTCATCTTTTATGGGGTACTGTTTAAAATGTTATAATAAGATACCTCCCCATATATTAGAACTTAATGAGACAAAATTTAAATCTTGTATTAAACGCACACTATGCAGGCAAGCATATTATAAGTTGGGGGATTATATTGAAGATAAAAATGCTTGGCTGAATGCTGGTCCGGCTCCACAGCCACTAGGGCGCACAAAATAATCTGTTAGCATTTGCAAACATTGTTGGACCGGCTGAAGATTGTAAAAAAAAAAAAAAAAAAAATTGCATTGTATAGACTCAATTTTATTTAGCAATGTATAATTTCATCCATTTTAACGGCACATGTGTGAGTACTGTGTACCTTAAACTTAAGCTATAGCTATCAGTTTTAGGTTTGTTTTTGACTTGAATGTACCCTGGCGGTTGGGAGTGTCATGCTCACACAAAAGTCTGGCTGATGGTGGCGTATGCGTTGGATCATTTGGCTCCCTTCAAAATGGTTGAGCCGAATGGTGCTAGCGCATGCGTCATGTTCGTTAACGGGCGCCGTCAGTTGGGACTGGCCATTTCTCAGTTGCCATGGTTTATTTTAAATATTTCTTGAATTTTTCCTTTTTTTCCCGGACGCTTTTATCCTGCTCGTCTTTTACATCGTTCTCACATGTTTGTATAATTTCAACTTGATGTAAACAAAAATTTGTAACAATTTATTATTTTTTAAAAGAGTGTCCGTGGAGTTTCTTGCACGTTCTTCTCCATAGAGATCTACGCTTTGGAACGTGCAAATAGCTTCATCTTGTTGGACTGACCGACCTTGACAATTCAAAAGTGCCTGTAAATGGTTTATTTGAAATATACGATTTGATTTGATTTGATTTGATTTGATTTGACGGTAGTGCGTGAAGCCAGAGGCCCGACTCCCACTCACTCACAGCCAGCAGGCGCGCACGCTCCGCAGTAGAAGCAGAAGTGGCTATGAGGTTCCTCTGAACTTCTCTGCAGAGCGGCTCATCCCACTGTCTCTGGTATGATGGGTTGTCGGGTAGATTTACATTCGGGCAAGCGAGTATCCAGGCATTCACAGCCTCGGTGAAGCACGGCACATCAAAATCAATCAGTGTGAAAGAAAGGATATTCCTGATTAATTTATCAGTGCCATGAACCGAGGATATAAAAGCCGGTAAACTAATACTTTTAATTTTGCGGACGCCGAGAATCTTTAAATAATTTAATTTATACTCTGATTAACACGAAATTATGTCAAATTATTATAATATTAGTCAGAACAAAGTGACTCTATTTGTATTAGAACATTTAATCACTGACTAATTACATCCCTAAAAACCCCCGACTTGACAAGAAACAATTCCAAGTACTTCAAGAACTTTCTAACAAATCAATTATGTTTGCTCGAACTAAATCGAAAATTCTATTTGCCAAGTCCCGAATTTCACAAAGGCCTTCCAATACGGCCTGAATTCAATTATTTCTAAAAATAGACTCACTTTAATTGGTCCAGAAGTTGTCCGGACTTCTTTATTTCGAGGCTCTACTGCGAAGAAAGGCTGTACTTAAGGGGAAGTTATTCGGAGCTCTGTTAAGGAGTAGCGACATCTTGGGGCCTTAATATGTTGAGTTGCGTCGCAACCGAGCGTGAAGATAACACTGCGTTGAAAATTGTACATACGGATCTGTAGAGAGGCAAACAGGAATAATTTTGTGCTTGTCCCGATTATTTAACTACTGCTGCTGAGCGTTTGGTACTGGGTTCGATGCGAGTTCTTCTAACTCAACAGACAGATGTGTTGCTGGGGACTTTGTTGGCCACTTCTTCTCCACAGCTAAAACACTAGGAAGTGGCGACGGGCGGGCGTTTTGGGGGACTGTCTATTTGTAAACGTTGACATTCAAAAAGTGCTGGAACTCAGCCTAATTTGAATAAATGACTTTTGATTGATTTTGATTTAAATACCGCGAGTCAAAAATTGAGATCAAATACATAACGCCATCTATGGAATATGTAATTTAACTGTTAAAATATATGTTCGGAGTTTGTTTTACTTTTTATTAATAGGAATATTATTATAAAAAAATATCGTTCTGAATGCACAGAACGATATTTTTATAAGGTATAAAAAAATTACTTTTTAAGACGTTGTAGAAATAAAAAAATATTTTCTAGTATAATTCTCAAGCTGTCGATAGTAATATGTCGGTCAACAGATCACTGCGTGTATCTGCATTACGTAGAATAACACGTTGATTTCTTCTAGAAAATTGCTACAATTCCTATCAGGTTCATGTGTATAACTTATCAACATTGATTTTGTACTTTTTTTAAAACAAAGCAGAATACAATACTGGGTTCGATGCCCAGGTTGGGCAAAAAAAGTAATTGTGATTTTCCATTAGAATTCTCTGTGACAGCACAGAGTTTGGAAGTTGGTGGGTTTCCGAGGCAATCCCGTATTTCGGAAATCATGTAGAGCTGTTGGTCCTGCGGCAGATCTCTCTCCGGTCGTGTCGGATTACCGCAGGAGAGTGCATCTGCGCCCACCCTGGTGTACCATAATCATCATCATCTGCCTAGCCTTTCCCAACTTTTTTGGGGTCGGCTTCCAGTCAAACCGGATTCAGCTGAATAAATCATAATATATGATGATCATATGAGAATATGATGGCTAGTCTCGGTTGAGAGACATTGGTCAGGAGAAACTATTCTTAGACGTGACAATGACAGGCTGAGGACCCATTCTTAGACCTGACAATGACAGGCTGAGGAACCATTCTTAGACGTGACAATGACAGGCTGAGGAACCATTCTTAGAAGTGACAATGACAGACTGAGGAACCATTCTAAGACGTGACAATGACAGGCTAAGGAACCATTCTTAGAAGTGACAATGACAGGCTGAGGAACCATTCTTAGAAGTGAAAATGACAGGCTGAGAAACCATTCTTAGACGTGACAATGACAGGCTGAGGAACCATTCTTAAACGTGACAATGACAGGCTGAGGAACCATTCTTAAACGTGACAATGACAGGCTGAGGAACCATTCTGAAACGTGACAATGACAGTCTGAGGAACCATTCTTAGACGTGACAATGACGGGCTGAGGAAAAATTCTAAGACGTGACAATGACGGACTAAGGAACCATTCTTAGACACGACAATGACAGGCTGAGGAACCATTCTGAGACGTGACAATGACAGACTGAGGAACCATTCTAAGACGTGACAATGGCGGACTAAGGAACCATTCTTAGGCACGACAATGACAGGCTGAGGAACCATTCTGAGACATGACAATGACAGGCTGAGGAACTATTCTGAGACGTGACAATGACAGGCTGAAGAACCATTCATAGACGAGACAATAACAGGCTGAAGAACCATTCTGAGACGTGACAATAACAGGCTGAAGAACCATTCTGAGACATGACAATAACAGGCTGAGTAACCATTCTGATACGTGACAATAACAGGCTGAGGAACCATTCTGAGACGTGACAATAACAGGCTGAGGAACCATTCTAAGACGTGACAATGATAGGCTGAAGAACCATTCTGAGACGTGACAATGACAGGCTGAGGAACCATTCTAAGACGTGACAATGGCGGACTAAGGAACCATTCTTAGACACGACAATGACAGGCTGAGAAACCATTCTGAGACGTGACAATGACCGGCTGAGGAACCTTTCTGAGACGTGACAATGACAGGCTGAGGAACCATTCTGAGACGTGACAATAACAGGCTGAGGAACTATTCTGAGACGTGACAATGACAGGCTGAGGAACCATTCTTAGACGTGACAATGACAGGCTAAGGAACCATTCTTAGACGTGACAATAACAGGCTGAAGAACCATTCTAAGACGTGACAATGACAGGCTGAGGAACCATTCTGAGTCGTGACAATGACAGGCTGTAGAACCATTCATAGACGTGACAATAACAGGCTGAATTCTCCAACGCTCGCCATCGTCCCCACCCGTATGTCCCAAAGGTTCAACAATGCACTTCCAACGGTTGCAGGCACGCGGTCGGCGCGAGGGAGAGACCATTAAATTTTATTGTGCTGCAAAATCGCGGTATTTGTTAACGCGGTTCTAAGCTTTGTTATTTTGATTGATGTTGCCGAGAAAGATTTTTGTAAAATTATCTTGTGGAAACGGGGGTATATTAAAATTTGTTCAGCTTAAGATAATAAATTCGCTCTCTTTTTGGTCCTACGAAGAGACTCACTAGCAAAACAAGTTATATAATCGTTGCTGCAACGTTTTCTACTTACCTTAGTTCTTTGTAGTCATTACAATCATCAATACACGGTGCTATTTTAGTGGACTTACAACGGCAGCACACTTCATCTGTCCGATGACTTCTACACATATATTAATAAAAAATCGATACTTATGATCATGCGAATTACTAAAAAAAAAAATATTATTCATTACCATGACGCCTTACGTAGTTTGAAACATCCAACGAGCGCAGTCCGAGCCTTGTATTCCAAGAACGGGCGGAATGGAACGGCGACATTGTTTTTATACTGTAAACATTAATAACAGGGTGTTTCATAATTCTAAAGCATTTTTTTTTATTGTACCTATCATATTAATTAATTTTTAAAAAATTGTCGCGCCTAGTTGTAGTTTATATCGGGTACATTAGTAAGACGATTACATTAAGTAAGACCTTTGTAAGACGACTAAAATGCCGTGTTTACATAAAATTATTTCGTTACTGACTAACTGAGTGATTAAGTGACTGAGTGACTGACAGACACCACACAGCTAATACTGATGGTCGTAGAAAGCTGAAATTTGGCATGTAGGTTCTTTGGGCATGGGCACGCCAGAATCCAGCCGATAAGTGCCATCTTTGAGGAGTGGCGGGAGCGACACCACGGCGTCCTCACCTTCCGCTTGACGCAGGTACTCACCGGACACGGTTGCTTCGGGAGATACCTGTTGCAGCATTGTGTTCTGCAGGTTTGGCAATGAAATCTTTTTTTTCCAAATTTAACCTCATTCGTTTAGACACACATTTTTCTTTTTATGATATAATTTAAATTGAGATTCCTTCAAAATGACACTAGACAAATTTCAAGAAAATATGGTCAGTGTCTGGTGAATTTTTCACAACGATTGTAAACATGAAATATAAATAAATTGGAAGAAAGTAGCATACGTGTTAAGTGTGAAGTATAATGATATAATCCAAAGGCAACTAGCTTAATGTTATAAAATACCGGTACGTAAATATTTTCACTTTCTTTCCTTTCTTAGAAATTCTATTTGAGAATTATGTCGCTCATATTTCGTTTATTGGTGTAGATACCGATCGGAGCTGACGAAGGTATCGGTCCACGGGCCACCTACCATATCTGCGAAGGCTAGATGGTATCCGTGAGCATAATTATTTATTCTTTCGAGTTCTCTTGGAGTACTTAAGTGCGATCGCAAAGTGTGATCGTGTGATCGTCGTAGCCGCCGACTCCCAGGATTTGTGCTGTTCATGGACCTAAATATTTAATCATAGACTATTTAAATTGTTTTATGTTGTTAGCATAACATGCTGCTCCTTCTGAGCTGGTAGTTAGTTTCCTTATTTTTCTGTTTGAATATTGTCTAGGAGTTGCGAAATCCACTTAGAGCCGCATCTTTCATGCAATTTAGCTGTTGGAGACGCTCCTAGACCGTGTTTTATTGATTGCAATCACTATCTGGTTTAGAAGCACGTTTGTTCTGGTAAAGCTTCATTAACAAATTTGGAGAACGTGCTTAAGTCTATTTTGCGTTTTTAATCATTACCAACTAAAAAATTCACCGACTAACCAACATAGCATTTTAAAGTTTTTTAATTTGTCTGTTTTTTATATCTTTTTTTATAGTCACTATTAGGTTTTGTTATTATATAAAAATTATATACGTATGTTTAGCGAAGACCTAAATCTTTTATTTCGCTACACTGTGTCGGATTCGGCGGGAGGATACGCCCGGGTGTCAACACTGCGAGGATCGCCCGGAGGACACGGTGGAGCATACGGTGAAGGTCTGCCCTGCTTGGGCGGAGCATCGCAGTGTCCTCGTCGAGGCGATTGGTAGCGACGACGACGAGCATTGGGTGGCTCGCCGTCTGATCAGAACCAAGCCCGGGTCGACGGCGCGCTGTGTTCCACGCGCGCCTCAAAGAGCTGTCAGCATAGATGACGGGGCCTGCTAGGGCCAGTGCCTGCCGGGGTTGTGGACTATGTTCGAAAGAATCACCGCGGCCCTGCGGGTCTAAAAAGGCCACTTTGGCAGAATCAGAAAGCAAATCACGCTACCCGTCACTGTTCCAATCAACTTTGAACCTAATGCGTTAGCGATAAAGATAATTAAAGACAGATTGTTTTGTGATTAATATTCTATTATGATTCTCCTAAAGTGGCCTTTTTAGCCCCTACACTTATGACACTCCTTTCTGCTTCACCTAAAGTGGGAGGAGCCATTTGATGATTTCCCATCCTCAAAAAAAAGGTTCTTTGGGCAGTGTGTAGGAGAGCACTAAGAGAGGAATTCCCGAAATTCCTACGGGAACAGGAAAAAACGGGATAGGTGCGTATGAAGTCGCAGGCAAAAGCTAGTAGGTTTATTGCATTATAATTGTAGAATGTACGTTTATTCAAAGCAATTTTGCCGCAAATTAAACGTCTTTTATTATTTTTATAACATTGTGTTACTGTTGTATAATCAAGATAGTGACAATTTTATCTTTCTACCTGTTACGTTACATAACTCATAAACCGTAATAAGCGGCTATATCTGATGAACACAGACAGACAGACAGACAGTTGGACGAACAGCGGAGGCTAAGCAATGGGGTTCAGTTGGTTATCCATCGGTTATGGAACCCTGAAAACTGAGATTACCTAACATTTGACATTTCACGATTCCCTTAATACTCGCCTATAAGCCTTCCAATTTTTGGTATCTAAAGAAAATGGACGGTTTTATGTATATCTCCCCCAAACTAGTTTTCATGAAACCGTAACTTAATGCACAATACCCAAAAAATTAAACAAAAAGAACCAAAAGAGTTTTTTATAAACGACTAGCTCGCATGCTAGCCGTCGTTAACCGCTGAAAATTTCAGCTGGAACATGTTAATGGGGCATGTTTAACTAGCTATCGTAATAACAGGAAGGAGCGAAATAAATTGGTGTTGTTGAGCAGACGTAAAGTTTCTATTAGCTAAGGTAGCACACGGGCAATTTATGTTGCTCAATCATGGGTAACTTGTATGCTTAGTTGCTTTAGCGTAAATAGTTCAGTGCTGCTGAGACGTCATAAATCGTTTACCTTCGAAGGTACTGCAACACCATACCGATAAAGAAGCATATCAAATTGTAAATTGTATTTATCTTTGAAGTTCTTTGTCAGCCCTATATTTCCTATTCCGTAAGAATACCGAAAAACACCTTTTATCTATATCGTGAAGGGTAAATTTGCAAAATTTCAAGGGGAGGGAGGGAAAGAAGAGTGAATGTGTGCACTTCCTCCTCCTGTTGTTTCTCCACCTGTTTCTGTCCCTGGCGGTGTGGAGGGCGTTGTGAACGGTAGTGTCAAGAGCGGTGCGAATCTGGTCAGACCAACGTATTAGACTGCGTCCACGAGGTTTTTTTCCATCTACTTTGCCGGTCACGATGTTGCTTACCTGTGACAACTGTTGTCAATAATAGTTGCCCGTGTACGTAACTTTATAACAGAGCGTTCGAAAAGTGACGGTGAAGTTTCGACGTGCAAGACATCAGAAGTTTTCGGAAGACAATTTTGTAAGAAGAAGTAGTTCTGTATTGAAAGAGCTGTTTTTAATTTTGTTCGTTTATTAGATGGTGGTTTCGGTCGCGTTATATTAGATTATCTCAAAAAATAATAGTAGCTTATAACCGTCTTCAGGGTCATCTCTATACCGAAATTCATCAAAATCAGTTCTATGATTTGAAAGCGTAACAAACAAACTCAAATTCGCATCTATACAATAAATACTCAGATCTGATGCATTCTACCGTGCTTGACCTATGGCTGCCAAACTTAGGAAGTATACATCAAAGGTCAATAACCAACTAATAAGCTGCCAACGAGGAATGGAGTGAAGTTTGCTAAATAGGTATTTGGAAAATCCAAAAAATAGATACAAAAATAAGAGAAACCACAAAATCGATAGATGCTCTTGAATATGCCAAAAGTCAAAAATCGAAATGGACTGGACATGTAGCAAGACTCCAGGATCAGACATGGACTGCAAGAAAACGTCATGGAAAGGGCCACAAGGGAAAAGAAAAAAGGGTCGCCCAATATCAAGATGAGAGGATGGTATAAAAACTATTACCGGCGAAAATGGTTAAAAGTAACCCAAGACAGAACCAACAGGAAAGATTTGGAGGAGGCCTTCACCTGTTTAAGGGGTTCCTGCTAAACAAACTAGACAAGTTGAATTTATTACTTACCTATCTATTTTGTATTTAAGAAGGAAATATAAGGCTTTTGTTATTTTTATTTATAACTAGCTTCTGCCAGCGGCTTCGCCCGCGTGGTCCCTAGAGAACATATTCCCGAGATAAAAAGCCTATGTCCTTTCTCAGGCTCTAGACTATCTGTGTACCAAATTTCATTTAAATCGGTTCAGTAGTTTTAGCGTGAAAGCGAGACAGACAGACAGACAGAGTTACTTTCGCATTTATAATATTAGTAAGGATAAATACAAGTACAGGTTAGGATAGCATGTGGCTGGGAGGCTATAGAATATCAAACCTTGTTTACAGGAAAAATATTAGATATTTTTTTTATCGTTTATTAACCAAGAACTTTTTTTACAAGTTTAATGTATAAACATACCAACACAAGCCATCGCGGGAAATTAAATAAAAAACAAATATATTAAAAGGATTGGGCCTAATCAACTTTTGAATTTTAACCTAAAACAATGTCGATTTTCCATTTTAAACTACGAAACGGATTTTAATGCGGTTTTCATCAATAGACAGTGATTCAAGAGGAAGGTTTATGTGTATAATTCGTCCCGAAATTTCTAAGGGAACGGGAAAAATGGGTTATGCGCGTACGAAGTCGCGAGCAAAAGCTAGTGATCTAAAAATATTTACTAAAAAAACATATAACCGACTTCCAAACAAAACACAACAAAGTATAAAATAACCTAAATTTCGGAAGTTGGTGTTTTTGGTTTTCGGTTTTGGAAGTCGGTTATATTTTTTGTAAAAAGGTTTTTATTTTTCACTTTTAATTTGTGATACTTGGACGACGTCTTCGCCTACGCAGAAATTGAAATAAGCAAAAATGCTCATAAAACAAAAACTACTGAACTAAACTGAATCAAATTTTTACGGGACCAAATGGCAAGTATATCACATCGAACTAAAAAATAATCACAGAAATCGGATTAGAAAACTCGGAGCAATCGGTGTAGGTACATAAATAAAAAAAATACCCACTGAATTGAGAACCTCCTCCTTTTTTGGAAGTAGGTTAAAAAAACATATTCATCCAATCGTGACCTCAAGCTTTTCGAGTGACACCGAGTTAACAAATTAAGGGCCATGCATACGGCGAACTTTTGCCTCAACATCCCTGGATTTCGAAAGCCAAATTCTCCATCCAATAAAACATTGTCAAAGACATACTCTTACATAAACGACCTCCTTGATTAAAGCGCATGTCTACCAACATGACGCAATGTACACGAATGCCAACCGAATGGAAATACAGCGGATAGACTGACTGGCACGATTGTTTCAAATTGTCTCTGTGATGCCAGAGCCATTGTGTTTGGGGTATTTCTACCTAAATATTGCATAGTTTGGAATAGTTCTGTTGAAGGTGTAATTTCAATGTTTAGGTAGGTGCTGTGAGATTAACACGGTCATATAACGTGTTACAGAATAAAAGCAATACTCGTAACTGAAACGGTCAATGTACTCATCATTATGAACATCTTTTATTTACTATGGGACCAATACTGAAAGCGTGAAAAAAAATGTACGCATAACTCGACAAAATGCTAGGAAGGCTCGTCGAGTCGAAGCTCCAAAGTCTTGAGCATAGACGCCGAGTTGCTAGCCTGTCGTTTTTCTACTGGTTGCATTTTATGGAATGTGCGACGGAATTGCATAATTTAAGTCCGTCAAACCTGTTCCATCATCGGATCCCAAGACGAACGGTGATGCGCCACCGATACATGGTGGACATCCCACCCACACGCACAAAACGTTTTGGGAACATATTCATTGTGCGTACAGCTAAAGAGTGGAATTCCCTGCCAGAGCCTGTGTTTCCTGATAGCTACAACCTGGGAGTATTTAAGTCAAGAGTGAATAGGTTACTTCTAGGCAAGCGAGCTCCATCTTCGAACACATCATCGCTTACCATTGGGTGAGATATGTAGTGGTCAAACACGTGGCTACCAATAGTAAAAAAATGTAAGTAGGTACTGAACAGCTGATTTTTTTGCATTATCATTTTTTCATAATGAAGAGTACAATGAACTTTTCAGGTATCTATTGAGTTTCACATTGTGTAAAAGCATTTGTGCATTTTCATATTCATGGTTTTTACAGATTTTTTTTTCGAATTTATCTAGAAATCAAAATCAAAACCCATCATCACAATCCTTAATATCAAATCGACCATTTAAATGCACTTTCGAATTGTCAAGGTCTGTCAGTCAAATAGATGAATCTAATTCTGCCGCGCTAGCGACAAGATCGGCAAGTTGCTCTGCAGCGAAACACACTCGCCAATCCTATCTTCAGCGCCATGAGTTTTCCAGTCTCGGAATTACTCCCGCAAGCATGCTCTATTATCGTCAACTGCATGTTCACTTTTTGTCATCAGGTAAGGTAATGGCTTTCGCGAACATAGAAATATAATCTTCCCGACCGAATTTCGGCCACGATGGCCGATCTTAACGGAGATTAGTCAAGTCCGCAGAAATTTTATCAAGTGTGTGCGCTTTCACAGATGCACCAACGGCTTAGCGTACTTTCCGAGGCACGGGGGTGTTACACCACCAAATTCAAAGTTCGGGTTGCTACCGAGACATTCTTAGTGAAAAACCTCAATAACAGTTTTTGCCCGACCTTGGAATCAAACCCAGGACCACTCGGCAGTCGTGATTGCAGCCATGAGACCAACGGGTATACCTATTTAATATTCTATTTCAAATATTATTGCCTTTTTGTCGTTCTAAGGGACGAAAATAACCTCCCTATTTATATCTGTACTTCTATACTAATATAAATCTATACTAATATATAAAGCTGAAGAGTTTGTTTGTTTGTTTGTTTGCTTGAACGCGTTAATCTCAGGAACTACTGGTCCGATTTGAAAAATTCTTTCAGTGTTAGATAGCCCATTTATAGAGGAAGGCTATGGGCTATATCATCACGCTTATACCAATAGGAGCAGACGAAGTTGCGCGGGTCAACTAGTTATTCATATGATTAGCGATCGACTAGTGATCATTATCGATGCGTAAGTTCGGTCATGTATGGAGTACTGCTCTCATCTTTGGGACGGATCTGCCAGATACCAGCTTGATAGCCCTTGAGTCATTTGAGAAACGAGCCAAGAAGATCATCGGCGATGATAGGCTCGTCGCGACGAAGCTCCAAAGTCTTGAGCATCGACGACGAGTTGCTAGCCTGTCGGTATTCTACCGGTTGCATTTGGAGAATGTGCCAAGCCCGTTACATCATCGGACTACAAGACGAACGGCGATGCGCCACTGGTACATGGTGGACATCCCACCCACGCGCACAAAACGTTTTAGGAACACATTCATAGTGCGTACAGCTAAGGAGTGGAATTCCCTACCGGAGTCTGTGTTTCCTGATAGCTACAACCTGGGAGTATTTAAGTCAAAAGTGAATAGGTTACTTCTAGGCAAGCGTGCTCCATCTTCGACCACATCATCGTTTACCATCAGGTGAGATAGTGGTCAAACGCGTGCCTATCAATAGTAAAAAAAAATTATGACGTCGTAAATACGGCCTAATATTTTACAGGTATAAAGTACTTATTTCTTGCACTAATTATGGAAATTCCGAAATTATATCTATTCTATTGTGGCTTTTTCAATATCTGCAAATATAATCACAAAAATGACAATCGGAACCGATGCTACAGTAGAACGTGCTTGCCAAGAAACAGAGGGGCTCATTCGCTCGGAATCCACCGATTGACCGCAGCTAGCTCGGCTTACCCCGGCACATTAATCGATCGGACCTCGGATCAGATCAAAGTGTAATAAAATACGACTCCACGAGATACGATATCCCGGAGCTCTAGACTAGAAAGTTACCTACATTTTATCAACGAAAATGGTATTTTTAGGGTTCCGAATATCCGTAAAAAATGGAACCCTGATAGGATCACTCAGGTGTCTGTCTGTCCGTCTGTCACAGCCAGTTTTCTCCGGATCTACTGAACCGATACTATTGAAATTTGGTAGGTATACATAAATATGGACTTCTGTGACCCAAACACAGACGCTTTACGTAAATAAATAAATTTTTAATATGCAGTCACTTTTGGGGTTCAAACTAGAAAATTAAAAAGAAAGTTTTTCAAACCGTATCGTTTGACTTATCAAATGAAAGTGCTTACTGTGAGGGTACTAATTATATTTTTTCATAACATTAAAATTTTACATTTTTGAAGTTATTCAAGAAATTAGACCAAAAATGACCATTCCCGCCCCTATCTCCCAAAGTTCTATACATAAAGATTACAAGCTATTAGTTCTATACCTATAAGAAGTCTGTAGTGTTAAAATCAAGTGGTTCGGAACCCTTTGTACGAGAGTCCGAACCAATTAGTTTTAACACTACAGTTCTTAGTTTCGCACTTGGCCAGTTTTTTCAATCGGCTCTCGGGGGCTACTCTCTAACGAAATCCGTAGTTTCGGGCTTAGTTGCGGGCGGGCGTATTCTACTCCGTATCACCTACAGACTTACGATTAGTCCCGAACCCGAACTGAGAATGAATGACAACACGATTTCACAGTAACTGTCAAATCGTGTTATCATTAGTTCTCAGTGGTTAGATGATACGAAGTAGAAAATGCCCGCCCGAAACTAAGCCCGAAACTACGGATTTCGTTAGAGAGTAGCCCCCCTCATTTGAACACTATCTCATCAGCAGTGCGATTCAGTAAACATGTTGAAGTGAAGGCTCGGGTGAAGTTATCACGAAGTGAGCTATCATTCCATCTTGATTACATGGATCGACAGGTCACTTCACGATCACTTCACCTTCACTTCGACATGTTTACAGAATCGCACGGCTGTACTTCTCGTGAAAATATATATTTTGCTCAAAAATACTTTGACATATATTTGGTCTCTTGAAACTGGTGAATCTTTAGCGCTAAAAATTTAAGGCCAAAAATACATACTTGGATTGACAGCTCACTGCGTAAGCTATCACGCAGTGACCTGTCAAAAAAAAACACTTGTCTTGTTTGAGCCATAATGTGACGTCTTAAAACCATCATGTTTCCATTGTGGGAGGGAGACGGAGCTATACAGGATGAATAGCACTATCTCTTTTTGGCAATGGTATCACGATGGCATTGGCACATCATAGTAGGGGTCTGAACTGTGTGTTCCGTTACCAAATGACTTGTTCCTCGGAAGTATTTTAAGCATTCTTACAACTCAGCTCATGCTCATACTTATTATTTTCATTACACCTAATATAACGAAAACAATAACTATTTGTCCGATAAACATTTTCTTTCGAACATCACATTTAGTACCACTATTTAAAGCGAAAATACTATCTTTATAAGTCCCAATAATCAAATTCAAATATCCCCGATTTATTTATTCACTTGTGGTGAGCAAAACGATAACAAATATCATAGTAACTCTAAACTGGCAACATCTACCAATTCTATTCAATGTTCGACACGCTCCCGTCCCGTCCCGTCCCGCCAACGTCCCGCTAACGTCCCGCTACGTATCGCGCTTCGTTGTGCCCGTCCTTTTAATTTCGCCCCAACTGAATTAGTAATGTGTTGCGTAGTAACAATTGTTCGTTTTCTACTCCCTCTCAAAGGGAACTCGGTTCTATTTAGTTATTTATTTTATTTTCTTGATAACAGAACTTTACTTTGCCTTGTCTTTTGAGGAGTAAATTGGAAGACCTATGAGAAAATAGACTTGGGAATTGCTGTTGTTATTTACTCCTATTTTATGAAGTATTTCTTTGACTTTCAGTAGCTATGCTGAAAATACTCTAAAAGTCGGCTGCTAACACCCGAAAATAGAATCCCAATTTTATTTAGCCGTGCTCTGGGTCCATGGCACAGCATCGAAAACCAGATAGTATTCATCATCATCATCATATCAGCCGAAAGACGTCCACTGCTGGACATAGGCCTCCCCCATGCGTCGCCACAACGACCGGTCCTGCGCATCTCGCATCCATCGGCTACCCGCATTACACATGCACCACCTTAGCATAGCTAGCATTCAACTCATAAATAAAATGGTGGTTTAACGGGCTTCATATAGAAGACTAGATTTTCAACGTGGCTTCGCTAGAATTAAACTAGAATGTGCAGAAAAATAAGCCACAACCGTCTCCAGGTTCCATCTTTCTCTGTACCAAGATTAACCACAATCGGTTCAGCGGAGGCGAAAAACAAACTGATTTTCGCATTTATAGTATTAGTTTGGATGTGTCAAATATCCATATTTACACATTTCAGTTAAAACATTACCACTAGCTTTTGCCCGTGACTTCGTATGCCCATATCCTGTTTTTTCGCGTTCCCGGAAGAATTTCAGGAAATCGTCTCTTAGTGCTTCCCTACACTCCCCAAGGAACCAACATGCAAAATTTCAGCTTTCTACGACCAGTAGTTCCGGCTGTGCTTTGTCTATTAGTCACTCAGTAACGGAAGAATTTTGTATATTAAAAATAAAAATAAAAATCTTATATTTCAGACAGAGTCCATTTTTTTGGTTAGTATTCAAAAACTTAGAAACTAGTGTTAGTACTTACATTCTATCTAATTTTAACAAAACTATCATAATTACCTACACCACAGTCACATGTAGGCCTATCCAATGCCCCAGTATGGGGCTGTCTCACCTGTCCGCTATAGCTCTCAGCATGCTGTTGGGGCTGGCGCGTACCCGGCGCATGGTGGCAGCGCATCGCTTGCGCATGATTGCGTGAAAGCCATCAATCTTCGCCTCCGCGAACATGCCGGATGCACTACAGTAGCGCGGCAACCCCATCAACACCCTAAACGCATTATTATATTGGACTCGCAGAGCGCTGTATGCCCTCTGCGTATAGTTGACCCACAGACTGCATGCATAAAACGACTGACAATACGCTCTAAACAACGTAGCCTTTACGGCAGTCGAGCATTTCGCAAATCTGCGAGCCAACATATTGCAGCGGACAGCCAACGCTCTGCGCTCACGCTCAATGTCCAGGTTGTCTTTAAGGTCTTCGGAAACCCAGTGGCCCAGATACTTGAAGATTGAAAAATCAGCGCTCAAAACTACCTCGACAAACCTAATGCGAGCCATACACATTCAAGTAATCTGATCAAACAGGCTGATTTAAAGAGTTTTATCAAATTCCATGATTGTGTGTGGGAAAATTTGATCAAAAATGAGTCGCCAAATGGCATATACAAATACGAAATTTGAACCAGCCTGTTTAACTGAAATCCCGCATATCCCCTTACAAAAACAAAAAGCAAAGACTAACTAAGCATACCCAGAAAGGACACTTGAAGAACATGAGAAAAGAAAACAACGTCCCTGCCTCCGCGCTCCGTACACATCCGTGCAAGAGTGTAGACCCAGCATTGTTCGCGTGGGAACACAATGTAACCGGTTTTGAGAAGACTGACAAAGCTTTGCTTGTCTGATGTCTACGCAAATATAGATATGAATGGTGTCTAGTCTTGAGTTAGGGATGCTGGATACGGTATTTAACTATGTTTTACTAGCTTTAGCTCGCGGCTTCCCTCGTATTTAGTATAGATTAAACAACAACAAAAAATATAACCGACTTCCAAACAAAACACTACAAAGTAAACAACACTAAAAAGTACAAAGTAAACTAAACAAAACACTACAAAAAAAAAATACTCGCCGGGTTGAGAACCTCCTCCTTTTTTGGAAGTCTTAAAAGTATCACCACTTAAAAGTGAAAAATGAAAAACTTTTTACAAAAAAATATAACCGACTTCCAAACAAAACACTACAAAGTATAAAATAACCTTAATTTCGGAAGTCGGTGTTTTTGGTTTTGTTTCTTTGTTTTTAACACCGACTTCCGAAATTAAGGTTATTTTATACTTTGTAGTGTTTTGTTTGGAAGTCGGTTATATTTTTTTGTAAAAAGTTTTTCATTTTTCACTTTTAAGTGGTGATACTTGGACGAAGTCTTCGTCTACGCAGAAATTGAAATAAACAAAAATGCTCATAAAATAAAAACTACTGAACCAAACTGAATTACATTTTTACGGGACCAAATGGCAAGTGTACCACATCGAACTAAAAAAGAATCACAGAAATCGGATCAGAAACTTCGGGGTAATCGGTGTACATACATAAAAAAAATACTCGCCGAATTGAGAACCTCCTCCTTTTTTGGAAGTCAGTTAAAAAATAGCCTGTAACTGTCGCCAGGGTCGCGTCTATCTAGATGAGACCCGCTAGAGCCAGTGCCTGCCAGAGTTAAAGAGTCACCGCAGCCCTGGAATGCAAAGGGCATTAGAAGGAACACATATGGGTTTTAGTCAGTAAGAGTCTGATACTCCATTCTGCTTCGCCTAGAGCATAAAGACCCTAAAAAAAAGATCCCATATCTATACCTGAACCAAAACTGTAAACAAAACAAACTCATTTTAGCATTTATAATATTAAGTAGTTAGGATTAATTTTTAAGTTTCCCAGAGTACAAGAGAGTTTGTCTATGTCACGGGATTATTGCAGACACCGTTAGTTTATAATAAATCTATTCAACGATTAAACTCTTGATACATTTTTCTAGCTTCTACCCGCGACTTCGTACGCGCTTATCACGTTCCTGTAGAATTTCGGGAAATCCTCTCATAGTGCTCCTCTACACTCCCCAAGGAACCTACATGCCAAAAACCAGCTTTCTACGACCAGTAGTTTTGACTGTGCGTTGTCTGACAGTCACTCAATCAGTAGCGGAAGAATTTTATATGTTAGGATATCACATAGAATTAATATCATCCAAATTCGTCAGTTAACAACCATGTCTTTCGAAATGAACTTTTTGCAATCTCACGATGACGCCGACGACTGATTATAAGCTTACGGTATTTGTAACAAAATGTTCACATGAAGGTACAAAGCAGACTAAAAAAACATTTTGAGTTTATCGCGTACAGACAAACAGACAGATGTGGCGTAGGACTTTGTTTATTAATATGTAGTGATAGCGCCCAAAATCTTTTAAAACTTACCGCTAACTTACCGCTCGTAGCGGTAGGTAAGTTACAAGACCTGGGATAGGAATAGTTCCTGGTTTTCTAGGAAAATCAGTGTTAAGTTGCGCAAACACTTACAAAGAGGTGTTTCGTGATATTAGTTAGTAAACAAGACAAAACACATAGAAAATTGCTTTTAAATACCATACAGTACTTCTTACAACAAGTCCAGCTTACTTTAAACTAGCTTTTGTCCTTGGTTTCGATCGCTTTAATGTAGATTTTCGCAAAAGAGTAACCTATATCGTCTCTCACCTACCATCTATCCATATCATATCATATTCACCAAAATCGGTCCAGCGATTTATACGTGTGAGCATAGCAAAGAAACACACTTACACATTTATGATGTTCACTAAGATTTGAAAAACATATTTATTTAAGTAAATAATGTTGGACCTTTGGCCACAGAAACGAGATCCCACTATTACAATCCTTTACATACAAATAATTACAAAAAACCACACGTCTCTGTATTCCTGGCCGTTACTGTAATTATAAATTATGTACTAACATGTTTATTCCTTTCTTAATCCATACATTTAACAAGCTCAATAAAAAGCTATCTTACCATTCCATTTTTTTTAAGTTTTATTTTTTGCTGCAGTAGCTCAAACTAATTAATAGCGTGCAACCCAGTAACTGGATTATGGTGGTCAAAAAGTAAGTCACGTATATTGTTGGTTTTCAGCTGAATCAGGTTTTGGCTGGAAACCGAGTCCAATATAGTGGGTAAAAGGCCAGATATATAGTCCTCTTGACCAATTTCAGCCATAGCGGCCAATCTCAACCGAGACTAGCCATTGAAGCGGGAAATATTATAGTGTATTCGTTAGGTCTATGATCAGTGCGTGATGACATACGGAACTGAAACGTGGTCGCTTACAATGGGCCTCATCAGAAGGCTCAAAGTCACTCAAAGGGCAATGGAGAGGGCATTGCTTGGAGTTTCCTTGCGTGATCGAATCAGGAATGATGATATCCGCAAGAGAAACAAGGTTACCGACATAGCCCGAAGGATCGCCAAACTAAAGTGGCAGTGGGCAGGGCACATTGCTCGCAGAACAGATGGTCGATGGGGCCGAAAAGTTCTGGAGTGGCGACCGCGTACTGGAAGACGCAACGTTGGAAGGCCTGGTGAAGGTCGCGGGTAGCCGATGGATACGAGACGGTCGTTGTGGCGACGCTTGGGGGAGGCCTATGTCCAGCAGTGGACGTCTTTCGGTGATATGATGATAATGATGATGACTCGTACAAGTGTGTGCACAAACACAGATGCATCCGTCTCATCAGAGTATGAGAGTGATAGAAGAGGGAGCTCTTCTATCACTCTCATACTCTGATGAGACGGCCACCCGACACGGCCGGACAGAAATTTGGCAAATTAAATCAAATCAACAGTCGTTTATTCAAAATAGGCTGAGAGCCAGCACTTTTTGAGCGTGAAGTTTTATAAAAGACAGTCCCCCTAAACGCCCGCCCGTCACCGCTTCCTAGTGTTTTAGCTGTGGAGATGAAGTGGCCAACAAACTCCCCAGCAACACATCTGTCTGTTACGTTTTAAGAACATGGAACATGGCGCAGGACCAACGGCTTAACGTGTTTTTCACACGACCTATGTAGTTCCAAACTCTGGGTAGATAGAAAGTAGCTAAAACTAGTAAATTGCAATACGGATAATTTGTAAACCATTTCATAAACAAGATTTCCTGAAGCTGTTAGCTATATTCTAGAATATTCAAAGCAGTCTGCAAAATTAGATACACTGCTACCTAAGGAAGAAGAATACATAATGGATCACCGAGTTTACGCCTCAACAATTTCAAAGTCAAACAGAATAAAACTTTTGTCGTTTGAAAATTTCGTTGGTTTATGTAAAATACGTAGGAAGTTTGGCGCTGTGGTTCTTGACTAAAAATAGCCCAGGATTTATCTTCTGTAGTTGTTTAAATTCTTCTGCATTGTGTTTCATAGATGAAACAGACAAAACTACATGAAAAGAACTTCATGTCGTTATTGGAAGACATTTTCACTATGCATACAGCTATAACCAGTGGAATGCGCTGTCGGAGTCTGTTTCCTGATAGCTACAACTTGAGGGTCTGTACGTCAAGCTTGCCTAGAAGTAATCTATTCAAGGTAACTTCTAAGCCAGCTTGTTCCATCGTCGATCACGTTATCGCTTTTCACTATGTGAGATAGTTGTCAAACGCAAGTCTATTAATAATTAGAAAGATTTGAATTGAATTAAATTAAAAAAGCATCTAAAATATTACAGTTTTGGGATCATTATTTTCCGTGGTAAGCCACAGAAAATAATTTTCGTGAATTCCATTACCATTTCTTCAAATCACGCTTCATGTCCAGTAGAAAGCAGACAAAAGTGTAAATTACAAAAACAATTTAACAAATATTTAAATCTCTGCTTCTAAATATTTGTAACCGCCACTGTTTAACAGTTTCATTCGAAACGACTAGGCACTACACGTAGTTCATACGTACTCAAAACTACTAGTTATACTTATAACTTTAAATTTTTTCGTTTCGTCGCGCGTACCTAAGTAGTGTTTTACACTACACGTTTAAAATACCGCGTAACTTAATGCATCACAGCTACAGGAGAACGAAAACTCTTCATTTTTTCATACATTTCTTTTTTTTCCATTTAAACGATCAAAACCACAGCTAATCTACATCTTTGTAACCGTCACTAACAAACGTAGACTACGACTACGCGTAGCTCATACGTACTCATACCTACTAGTTATACTTACTTACGACTCTGTAGTGTCGTCGCGACTTCACAGTACACTTTTGTTTAAGTTCTAACTAGCTGCGCCTTCGGGGTTGGTCTGTGTGTAAACATTGTCGTGATGAAGAGTAGCTAAGAGAAATGGGACTTGGTGTGGATGTAGCATTTATAACTTTTCATCTCAAATAATTGACAACAGAATATTTTTTTACACCGTAACTGATTTCCGACTTTAAAATATTTTCTTAATGGCGGAAATCGGTTTCTTCGTTATGTGTAGATACGTCCTTTTTTCTTATGACGGCAGTTTTAGTATTTAGCTACATCTGATTGGACTGGAAGGCTACACAAACTTGTAAAGTTCACTTTGAAAACGCAAAACAATAACGATATTTGTATTTACCATACTCAAGGTATTTCTGAAACAATTGTAAGTACTTAAAAAATTGAAAAAAATACAGGCAATATCTAGCTAGTTTTTTACGCATAGACGTTAGAAAAAACCTAAACAGCTTTTGGTTTGAAAGGAGTTTGGACATGTCTGGTGGAGCAATGGGCGATTGTCTAGGTAGTTAAACAAAATGTTCAGTAATGATTGTCACAGAAGACATTATTACAATCGCCATATTTTATAGTTTTTCAATTAATACGTTTCAGTAGTCAGGATCTTGTCAAAACTGGTCAAAATAAGGTTAATACGCTGGGGATTTTTCTTAGTTTTTTTAGTATAACGCCATTTGTGAGTGAACATTTATTTATTATTATTTTCCAAAAGGCAGAAACTGGACATGTCCTTTAAAAAAAAATACACGTTCTAAATATCGTATTAAGTTACAACTGACTCAAACCTCCTTATCTAAAGACTCAATATACATCTGCTTTATAGGTACATATTATATACCTCTGAGGTTTTGTTAACACGTCACCACGGCGCGTCAACGGAGCGTGATCAAAGACTACAATAGTATAGACGCAACACAAACTAACGTAACGTAGCATTTAGAAATTACTCGTGTGTTACTATGTACCTACCTTTGAGCATTGAGGCAGTTAACTGGAGACAGACAGACGGAGTGTGTAGTTCTACAAACTAAGGACGAAACTGAGTCAAAGGAGATGTGCCAGAAATGTATGGAGCCTGGGCTAGCACTATGAACACTATATGTATATATCGCTTAATAACATAAATGTGAGTTACCGTTTTTTATTGTTAATTTTCTTTAATTTCACTTCATTTCAATGTACAGTCAACAAAGGTATTCGGTATTCAGGCAAAAATATTAATTTTTCCACAGCACTGCCAATTTTTATTTCCAATGTGTGCATTATAATTTTTTAAGCTTTCGACATACATTCATACAATAATTGTCTACTCAGCACACTCACATTGTTTATTAAAAGGAGTTGCAAGTTAGCCGCCTGCATCTCTCTCTCTAAAAACTCCGAAACACATCAGAAATTGGAAAGTCTCAAAGACTTCTTAAAACTGTCAAAGTCATCAAACGTCATGTCAAAGAGCTGTCATGTCTACCCTAAAAATAGAGTTATCATATTAAAAAAAACCTAAAAATTGATTTGTTATATAGTATTTTCATAAATTTCCCTATTTTTTTCCTATTTTATCTATATAGTGTACGCAGTGGTTACCCAAAATCGAACATCTCCTTTTGGACAGAAGATTTGAGGAAAAAAAGGAAAATCAGCCAAAATCACGTTTATTTATTTCACATAAAAATTTCCCCAAAATCAAAATATATTTATTTCACATAAAAATTTCCTTCTTACCATTAATTTGTTGTAGTCCAAGTATAAACTCATTCAAAGTCTCAATTTGACAGGATCCTGAGACCTGGTTCCTCAAATTTTATAAGTTACTAGTTGACCCACGCAACTTCGTCTGCTCCGCTCCTATTGGTCTTAGCGTGATGATATATAGCCTATAACCTTCCTCAATAAATGGGCTATCTAACACTGAAAGAATTTTTTAAATCAGACCAGTAGTGCTATTCTGTAACAACATTTTCTTATCTCGACAGTGGAATCCGAAGTGAGTTTCAAATTAAGACCTTTATGTTGTGTGCAATAAAGCTCACCTTATGAGTTTTGTCACTCAGGTGAAGCTCGATATCGAAATAGTTTCTTACAGAATAGAGTCGCAGCAGTTCCTGAAATTAGCGCGTTCAAGCAAACAAACAAACTCTTCACCTTTATATATTAATAGTATAGATACATAAACAGCGTTTAAAAAACATTATACTAAAAATAAACAGGGGTAGCGCAGGCAAGTCATATCTGGAACACAAACGTGCCCAACGGGCTGTGTTAAAAGTTTATCTTGGCAGGCCGCGACCTTATCCAACAGACGAACTCTATAAAGAAGCAGGCGTCTGCGTGTCCGACAACTCTATATCCTGAGTCCCTCCTGAAACTAGTTGCCGTCTCAATTTATGCGCACCCAAATAGGAAGGGTAGGAGCGTACAGACTACCGATTCCAAGAGTAAGAACAACGTTCGCCACTCGGTTTTTACTGTTTCTACCGATTCGAGTCTTCAACACAGTAAATAAAGGTACACTATGGATCCCTCGAAAAACATATGAAGCCAAGAAAATATTAAATACATGGTTGCAAGACTTGACATAATTATGACGAAACTGAAAAGATTTTATGTCCGTTGAGATGACCAGCACCAGGATATGAAGAAACAACCTCTCCTATTCACTACTTTTCCCTGTTCGACAGTCACTCACACACTCTCCACTACGCCATAGAACTTCTCGCTGTCACACCCCTTCACTCCTTGATGTGTTCAGTACGTCTACCATGAGTTTTATCAATCTACTAGCTGACGCCGCGCAACTTCGACTGTGTCACAATTTTCATTACTGCTCCGTTCCTATTGGTCTTAGCGTGATGATATGTCTATAGCCTATAGCCTTCCTCGATAAATGGGCTATCTAACACTTAAAGAATTTTTCAAATCGGACCAGTAGTTCCTGAGATTAGCGCGTTCAAGCAAACAATATTAGTATAGAGTATAGATACTCGCTAGCGACTGTAGTTAAAAAAAAATGAAAACTTTTAAAAACAAGTTTCTTACTTATTTGTTTAAGTTGTTAACTAACAAGCAAGCAAGTTGCAAGTAAAACTTTAGTTAACAATTAAAAAAAATAATAAGAAACTTGTTTTTTTAAAGTTTTCATACAAGATACACACTCAGCATCTCAAAAACGTCCGCAAAAAACAAGCGCAAATTGTATAATTGTGCGCTAGTTTCAAACAGTCTCACATCGCTCGCCATACTGCACTGCTTTGTAAAAACAACTTTAAGCGATCCGTGTAAGGTTGAATTTGCAAAAAAAAAATTATAGTATGTATAACTACACACAACTCACACATGACACTTGATACATGTCAGTTTTTGACGACAGTTTCGAGTGTTGCATTTGTTCGAGACTGTGCATCTTGGGTTTTTTATACATCATATTGTCCTTTACTTTTTTATTCTGATGTAACCTATTTATACATACCTAACTAATCAACAGTATAACCTGCAGCATTTTGTTTTTTTTATGACTCGTGCTGATTTTTGTTTTTAATTTTTCCGTAATCATCTGTATTGTTGTTTTAACTTTGATCTTAAATTTGAATTTAATTTTTTTGTACCTAGTATTTTGAATGTTAATTTTGATCTCAAGTGTGACTTGTCGATGTTAAACTATTTTTTCTTCATAAATTATTTTACTCTAAAATTTTGTCATGTTTAAAATTAGGTTCCTTTGTGCTGTCACACATAATCGAAATCAATCTGCCTGTTCAGTAATCCTGAGCTACCAAGATACAGGCTGTGCCTAGTTTGGGGCCCATGGCTACTTCTGCTGCACACACTGTTTATTTTTTATTTTATTTTACTAGCTTTTGCCCGCGACTTCGTACGCGCATATCCCGTTTTTTCCGGTTCCCGTAGGAATTTCCCATTCCCGACAAATTTCCTCGACAAATGGGCTATCTAACACTGAAAGAATTTTTCAAATCGGACCAGTAGTTCCTGAGATTAGCGCGTTCAAGCAAATAAATAAAATAAATGAAAACAGATCTAAGACATCCTGTTATTAACTAAAATAACAAGACGCTAAAATGACTATACTGTAACAATTTTACTGACTTCTTTTTTGTCTCTACTCCAAAGTTTAGAGGTCTTATCTACAAAATTATTTTAGACTAGCTTCTGCCAGCGGCTTCGCCCGCGTGGTCCCTAGGGAACACACTCCCGGGATAAAAAGTAGCCTATGTCCTTTCTCAAGCTCTAGACTATCTCTGTACCAAATTTCATTTAAATCGGTTCAGTAGTTTTGGCGTCAAAACGCGACAGACAAATCAAATCAAATCAAATCGTATATTTCAAATAAACCATTTATAGGCACTTTTGAATTGTCAAAGTCGGTCAGTCAAAAACATGAAGCTATTTGCACGTTCCAAAGCGTAGATCTCTCTATGGAGAAGAACGTGCAAGAAACTCCACAGACACTCTTTTAAACCATGTGATGTATTATAAAAATCTTGTTAACATTAACAGACAGACAGACAGACAGACAGACAGACAGACAGACCGACATTTATAATATTAGTAAGGAAATAAGGATTACAATAGTTAATTTATTATTTACTTATTCTCTCTCACTTCTTATTTATCTGTTGTTTGCATGCCTGTTGTTTAAAAGCTCGCTACTAACTAGGTACTTTTCTGTTTTAACAGCTTAGAATAGCGCACTATTATATTATGACTTAAATATGTTGTGGAAAATATCGTAGGTTATACATTTGTTATTCTGATATATTTATAACTTAGCATAAGATTTATAATGTATAGCTGTTTATTTTCCCGAACAAATAAAATAAAATAAAAAATAATTATTTCGTTACCAAAACTCCATCCAGGGTTTTGAGAATTCGACTGATTACGCAATTACCTCTGCAGATTGTGCCGGGGTGACAAATAAGCAAACAACATATATACCAACACTGAAAACAACATAGCCCTCATTTCGTCTGTTAAAAAGCATTTAACCTTACCTCCTATACACAAAATTAAAATTAAAAAATACTTTGATGTTGTTAGTGTCTTCAGATCTGTGATTGAACTGCATCAGACTGCTTGAAAAGCGACTTGTGTGGTACTTTTTAGACGTTTTTAGCAGTCAGGTTTTTAGACAGTGACAATTTTTTTATTTCCTACATTTTCGTGAGTTACATTTTTTGGACGTCTCCTTGAGCGCTTTATCTTGACTCCGTACTCTATAGGTTTTAAAAAAAAAATTTGAAGATATAAAACGGCGCCAAAAATTGGTCATTTTAATTTGTATATACCCAGTGTCATTCTCATAATCAATACGACACCTTTCAAGCCAAAATCCATCAAGCCGTTTAGGCTACCGAGCGTACCAAAGAAATATACATACATTCGAAAAACATAACCCTCCTTCTGGTGCAGTCGTGTAAACACAAAACTTTATTATTTCCCTCGACCATCCAAAAAATATCCTACTAAAACTTAGCCAAAAACCCAGCGACATAACACATCGGGCGCAAAAAAGTTAGTACCTAACACCCGCGCGCCGTACACTTGCGGCCATAACGAGGTGTGCAGCGTCGCGACTCCCGCCACCTTAATTGTGCGCGCCGCGCACCGGCAGGTGACAATGTTACCGACATGCGAACTGACGTAATATGGAAGGAGAGAAGGAAATATTTGCAAAGGAATATTGTTAGAAATATCGGAATGTTACTGTATTGACTTTTGTTGATGGTAAGGAGTTTTCGACGTTAGACGTTGCCTTACTTAATATTCTAGAGGTGAAAACTGTTTGCTTGTTTGTAAAAGATAATCTCTAGATTTATTGATCCGATTACGAATACTAATAGAAAGCTGCACTATCGCTGATATTCATACTTAGGCTACTTTTAATTCCGAGAATTTGAACAGTCCTTGTGGCATATAGGTAATCTATTTCTGAAAAAATTTAATTATTCAATAGAATAATATAGAATTGAATAGAATACTCTTTATTATGTGCACCATATAAGTTACAGAAAATATAGATGAGGATAACATTACATAGGGTGACACAATGGGCGGCCTTATCGCTAAAAGCGTCTTTTTCAAGACAACCTTTGGATGGTACCTTTCAATGTAAGTTGCATTATGATTTCTTGTAGATATTCTTGAATATAACTGTTTGACAGCATCCTATGTTCTTAATACGCAACGAATGTACCCAAATCGAGAAAAATCCCCCACATGACATGCCAGAAGCATGTTTAGCCTGTTTATAACTCAGAAACAGCATTTTCCATTCAAACATTTAGAATAACATGACAAATTGCAAACTGCAATCACTCTATTTACGAATCTAGCCTGCACACACAATACAAACAAAAAAAAGAGCGTGAAATTAAAGCTGTAACATTTTAACTGCGTGCCGACCACGTCACAAATGGAAAAGCTCACAAAAAACCGCGAACGAGTAGAAAAACAGGTGAAAACACACTTGAAACGCGTCAGTGTTTGTGACTAGTGAGTAGTGGGTACCTGTATAGCCCGGTCGCGACGCCTGTCTTTACATAGGGCTTCTATTGTGGCCCAAGTTATGAGCAGAGCGGTTCATTTACAAAAAATACAATCGTCGTTTCAGTAATTTAATAAATTTTTAAAAACAGTATGTCTTTAATGTCCATGTTTTTAGTTTTACATGTTTTTAGTCATGTTGACGTGTTTTGTGCCTTAAGTGCGTGCTTAATTAACATAATTTCTGTCTTTCAATACTTAATGGAAGGTGTGGTTATTATTTTGTCTCCTACTGTAAGTATTTTAGCGGAAAGACAATATTATTTTCTATTACTGTTTTCATACTGTCACTTCGACTCAAATCCATGCCAAGATCTCACACTACTGTGATAACTATGTAGGTCACAACTGAAGGATTGTCATATGTTTGCGATTAGATAATTAAATAATTCGCAAACTTATATTATATGTATTATATTTTATACATAAAATAAAATGTAGTTTGATCCTGTTATTACATACCTCGCTTACCATCAGGTGAGATAGTGGTCAAACGCGTGCCTACCAATAGAAAAAAAAAATACATAGTAGTTGTTTTCTTAGCACCTGTAGTGCTATTCTCTAACAACAATTTCGTATCTCGACAGTAGAATTCGAGGTGAGTTTCAAATGAAGACCTTTATGTTGTGTGCAATAAAGCTCACTTTGTGAGTTTTGTCACTCAGGTGAAGCTCGATATCGAAATAGTTTCTTACAGAATAGACTAGCTGCTTGTCCATTTTTTCTAAGTGTTTATTGCTTTTAACATTATAATATTGGAAGGAATATATTACGTACAAACGTACATAAATTAATTATTAGGTTTGTACAAAAGAGTTATGTAACTATTTTTGGTGAACAATAAAATTAACTCTATCTACGTATCCATATTAAATAAAATCAACCTTATTTGCATACATTTGTCGACATCTTTTTTTGGATTGAAAACCACGAAATGACTTCTCCCGCTTCTTCTTCCGCAGAGAAGGGAGTGTCAGACCTAGTCTTACTGACTAAAACCTACCCGTGTTCCTTCAAATGCCCTTTTCGTTCCAGGTGCAGGGACTCTCTAAGCCCGAAGTCCGTAGTTTCGAGCTTAGTTGCGGGCGTATTCTACTCCGTATCACCTACGGACTTACGATTAGTCAAGAATTCGAACTAAGAATGAATGACAACACGATTTGACAGTAACTGTCAAAACGTGCTGTCATTAATTCCTAGTGGTTAGGTGATACGGAGTAGAAAAACGCCGAAACTACGGACTTCAGGCTTAGAGAGTAGCCCCCCAGTAACTCATCGGAGCAATTCCGCAACCCTAAGAAACCTTGTCTAGATTCGAGTCCAAAAAAACGCCATTTAAAATTTTACTTCAAAATAAATTTAAAAATATTCAACAACGACGTCATTATAGAGGTTGTTAAGAACACTAATCATTGTTCACTTTTTACATCAAAACAATTAATTTTCACTTGATGTTATAATCAGGAATCACGCTAAAAAGCAATTTAGTTTTAATAGTTACATCAACCATTTTTAAATATTTTGTACGTGTTTTTGTAACAATCTAATTACAAGGCAACTTTAGCATTGAAAGGCTTAATAGATTAGGTACTGTTGTTAAGAAAGTACCGTTTTTGTATTCTTATAATTCTCACATTTTTAAGTAGTATTCCCATTTTAATTGCAGTCGCAAACTGTTAAAACACCTGTATTTTACCCTACACATTGACAAGTTCTTGACATTGTTTTTTAGGGTTCCGTACCCAAAGAGTAATCAGCGGAACCCTATTACTAAGCCTCCCTGTCCGTCCGTCCGTCCGTCCGTCCATCCGTCCGTCCGTCTGTCTGTCAGCGGGCTATATCTCATCAACCTTAATAAGTAGAGAGTTGAAATTTTCACAGAGTGTGTATTTCTGTTGCCGCTATAACAACAATTAATAAAAATATCATGGAACGGAACCCTACATGCGCGAGTTCGACTCGCACTTAGCCGTTTTTTTTTTACTTGAGATGGCTTTGCTCTTGATTCTCTAGGTCAGAGGCGACAGAGACAAAGTCGACGATGGAGTGAGCTTACCTAGGAGAAAACTTCTCTCTAACTTTTTGGTTTATTGATCGTCGCACAAGTATTGCAACTTGAATTTGAACGCGAATATTGCTATTATACTTAGAAGTACGTGAATAGGTCTACTATGTATTTATTAGGCCCTCATATGGCTAACATTTTTAGGGTTCCGGACATCCGTAAAAAACGGAACCCTTATAGGATCGTCTGTCTCTCTGTCTGTCGGTCTGTCTGTATGTCTGTCGGTCTGTCAGTCTGTCAGTCTGTCAGTCTGTCTGTCTGTCAGTTTTTTCCGGATCTGCTGGACCGATTCTGTTGAAATTTGGTAAAAATATGGACTTCTATGACCCAAACACGGACGCGTTACGTAAATAAATATTTTTTTAGTATGGGTCACTTTTGGGGGTCAAACTAGAAAATTAAAAAAATGTTTTTCAAACGGTATTGTGTGACATATTAAATAAATTATGGGGGTTTTTTAATTATATTTTTTTCATAACTTTAAAATAGTTTTGAAGTTATTCAAGAAATTACACCAAAAATTACCATTCCCCTCATCTCCGAAACTACTGAGCCTAATTTTTTTTTAAAGTACAGATAATAGTTTTATACATAGAAATTACAGGAAAACCTATAAGAAGTCTGTAGTGTTAAAATAACATGTTAAAAAAATGAAATTAATTTGGAATCTTTTGCACGCCAGTCCGACTAGCACTTGGCCAGTTTTTTTAAGTGTCCCAATTATACGCATGTTAAATCGTGCGCCGCAACTTTGAAAAAAAAACATCAATATGGCGGCGGCGGACTATTGAATCTGAATTTCGTTTAAAGCGCGTTAGCGCGCGTCATCTGCACGTCGTCGTTGGCGTGTTAAAAACACGCCGCGTGCAACGGCCCTTATGTAAATCGCTCTCGCTACCGCCTCCTATTTACACCATTTCCTAAACCCAGCCAGACTCCGCGAGTGGTGTGCATGAACTATTCAGTACACTTGTCGTGTAGTTAATGTATTTCTTCCTGTAGTATGTTTATATAACACTAGTCTCGCGCCCCGGCCTCTCACGGAATTTTGACACGTGCTTACGGCTCTTGAAAGACGGTGCGTTTTTTGTAGCAGTTTGAGTATTTTTTTTTCGGTTTCATTTTGGCAGTTGATCTGGGCGGCTATAATTGTTGGAATATTTGATGCTGCTGACAAAGTTCTTTTGGTATGTGCGTCTTATTCTTGATTATCTTTGTTTGTTATGTATATGTTTGTTTGTTTGAAATGAATAGGCTCCGAAACTACTGGACCGATTTGAAAAATTCTTTCAGCAATGTATAGCTACAGTATCAGGGAGTAACATAGGCTATATTTTATCCCCGTGCTCCCACGGGAACGGGAGCTACGCGGGTGAAACCGCGTGACGTCCACTAGTTATAGATATCTTTATCTACTGATTCTTACTAATGTCCTAACTATTAATAACACTGCAAAAGTCAGTTTGTGAATTTTGGACTTGGAGACGGTTATGGGCGAGTGAATCCATGGGCAAAAGCTATTTGGTTAATAATAATTTTACAAAATGGGCATATTAATCCAGAACGGCAGTATCAAAGTTGATGACAGTAGTACCCATAGATATAAACTAAACCTAGATTTAATTTTTTTTAAGGATGAGAAATCATCAAAACGTCTCCTTCCACTCTGGGCGGAGCAGAAGGGTGTCCGACTCTTAGTGACTAAAACCCATCCGTGTTCCTCCTATTGCCCTTTGCGTTCCAGGGCCGCGGTCACTCTTTCGAACTAATTCCGCAGCCGACAGTATAACCTAGCATAAGGGTGCCTGTCCAGTTGCGCGGAGCGAGGCAGCGGAGCGAAGAAACGGATAAATATTAACTTATCATGTCAGTCAAAATGCTCCGCTGCCTCGCTCCGCTGTAATGGACCCATAACAACTGTTAGTTTGAGCGACTACAGACTATTGAATGTATTTAGAAAATATATCCAGGATGTCCAACAAACAGTTCTTTCTACTGTTTAAAATTCCAGATAAAAAGAAAATGAAAGAAAGAAGCATGCTACACAGGCCCCCATATCCTATCGTGTGTAGCTACTCAATAACGCTCTCACACCGTGCTAGACAGACGCTTAGTTTCCAAGATAAGTACCTACACAAACATACAGACACACCCCCTCACACTCTCAATGCAAGTTTAGTAATAGTAATAATGCTCGTCTTTTTCAGTCTAGTCGCATGAGTTGCCTTCTCGAATGGCTCGAAATTTTTCTAATTTCGAGCTGAAACACAAGTTCGCTGTAGCTTCAGTACACCTTGAGCTGGCAGCTTTTTGTTTGTTTTTCTTTGTGCTATCAAGGTATTTTATGCTTATGCAAAGTTAGAACGTGAGTTATCAAAGTTGATAAAGTTTTAAACAATTTTTTCTCTCGTTATTTTATCATTAGCCTTTTATAGGGATGGGAAATCATCAAATGACTCCTCCCGCTCTGGGCGGAGCAGAAACGAGTGTCAGGCTCTTACTGGCTAAAACCCATCCGTGTTCCTCCTAGTGCCCTTTGCGTTCCAGGGCCGCGGTGACTCTTTCGAACAAATTCCGCAACGCTAGCGGGCTCTGACCCTAGCGGGCCCCGTCTACTATGCTGTCATCTCCAGACTTGTATCGAGCAAGGGTTATCATCATATCAGCCTAAAGAACGTCCACTGCTGGACAAAGGCCTTCCCCAAGTGTCGCCACAACAACCATTCCTGTGCGTCTCGCATCCATCGGCTACCCGCGACCCTCACCAGGTCATCGGTCCACCTTGTGGGAGACCTTCCAACGAGCAAGGGATTTCGTGTTACCCAGTTACTGGGTTTCGGAAGTCAGGTTGTCGTCATATTAAATACTGGTATCCAGCTGCATTGGGTTAGACTCGCAGCCAACGACAACATAGTTGAGGAAAGGATACGGGGGTTAGTTGTGTGTTGATTAAGGAACTTGGACTTGTGGTTTTCAGTAGGTACTGAGATACTGTTAGCCTCAATAAATTGGTTTCATACTAATAAAGATATTAAAAAACTTTTTTACAAAAAATATAACCGACTTCCAAAAACAAAACACTACAAATTATAAAATAACTTTAATTTCGGAAGTCGGTGTTTTTGGTTATTTCGTTTTTTGACACGCAATGGGACCACCTCGGCAGCATATCCTTTCATATAAAAAAAGATTAATCGAAATCGGTTCATAAACGACAAAGTTATCCGCGCATTTAAAAAAAAAAAAAATATAAATATACGCGGTCGAATTGAAAACCTCCTCCTTTTTTGAAGTCGGTAAAAATGTTGTTATTAAATATTGGTTGGTGTTTACAAGAAGGCAAGCCCGAATACAATGGACTACCAATAAAAAACACTACAAAATACAAAATAACTTTAAATTCGGAAGTCGGTGTTGTTTGTTTTGTCTCTTAGAAAATACTCTTTCAAACAAAAATTAACCATCAAACTTGATTGATAATATTGGCAAAGATACCACTAAACAAACATACAAAAAAAAAACATTCAGTCAAATTTGCACCTCTACATTTTTTTTACCCTTTCTTTTTACCCGAAGGGTAACCAACGATACCCTATTACTAAGCCTCCGCTGTCCGTCCGGCCGTTCGTCCATCTGTCCGTCCATCCGTCTGTCTGTCAGCGAGCTTCTCACAACGTTATAGATAGACAGTTGAAATTTTCATAGTGTGTATTTCTGTTGCCGCTATAAAAAGAAATAATGAAAATATGATAGTACGGAACCCTTCATGCACGAACCCGACTCGCACTTGGCCGGTTTTTTTTTTAAATCGGTTGGAAAACACGTCAATTTTCGCAAAACGTCACAACAGCGCTAAATAACAAAACAATTTCAAATTTCGCAAACTCAACAGACAGTCAATAAAATGCTGGCCGGATTTTTCACCGGACATCCCCGACGTCAGGTGACGGACCGGGTGAACCGGACGTGACGTCAGGACCAATCACCGTTGAGCCTCCACTTAATCCCGACCTGAGTGATTTTGATGGCACAATTTTGTGCCTGCATAATTTTTGAATTACTGGCCAGGTACCTATGGTGTAAACTCTTGTTTTAAGAAAGAACAAAAACGAGTTTATGTGCACCAAGCATGTGAAAAAAAAAACATTTCACAAAAAAAATCGTGTTTTTGTTTGTTTATTTGGTTTTTGACACCGACTTCCGAAATTAAAGTGTTTTTATGCTTTGTTGTTTTTTTTAATTTGGAAGTCGTTTTTTTGTAGTTTTTTTAACTTTGGAATTCGGTTGTATTTTTTGTATAAAAGTTTTTACAAAAAATATATCTACTTTTTGTAAAAAAGTTTATTATTTTATTTTTCCATTTTTAGTGGTGGTACCCCACAACTAAATTATTAACATTCCAATTCCACTAATAAATATTCCGATAGTGAGTGGTTGCGCTATTTGCTAGTAAGGCGTTACCTTGTGTGCCTTCACAGCCCAAGGCCAGACCAGCTCATAGTTAAATATCTGCTATTGGAGTCGGCTTCCAATCTAACCAGATGAAGCCGAGTACCAGTATTTTACATGGAGTGTCTGCGTATCTGACCTCTACAACTCAATAACTACTCTTCTTCTTCGTCTTCTTATCATGTGGGCAGTAAGGTCTAACGACCCCACACACCCTAGCGTCAGAGTTTCTAAGCCGCGAGTTTCTAAAGGGCCTCTGACATGGTTTATTTTTCGACCGCCATTTGGCGACCGCAACCAACGGCTTATACGGGCCTTCCTAGCACGGAATCATGTTTCTTTCAGACAACCAGGTGATTCAAGCCTGCAATGTCCTAGCCAAACTGGTATGCTTCCCGTGGGAATCGAACCCACGACCACCGGGTCACAAGGCAAACGCCTATTCCACTCGACCACGGAGGCAGTTACTAACAACTACTTAGGTAACACGATATCCCTTGTCATCACTGGTGTCAGATTCAGACTTCTGACAATCCGTAACGCCGGTCCCAGTGGTCTGGATCAACGGCTTAAAGTGCTCTCTGAGGCACAAAGGAGTCTCGGTATCTATGTAATAAATGGTCACCCATCCAAGGGCCGACCGCGGTAAGCGTTGCTTAACCTGAAAGATCGACACTTGAGCAACAAAGATGAAAACTTCAACAAAACAAAGTCACGATAAAATATGAAAAAATGCTTGTTTACAAGACGATACAAGGGACAGCTATAAATCCAAACAGGGGTTTACAAATACCCAACACTAAAAAGGTCATATAATACCCGTCAAATGGGAAAACAAAACACGATCACAAACACTCGATTTTTAACACCGAATCGATTATCCTAACCCCTATCTCGAGTAGCGATAAGTCGACATCGATTCTGAGGGATCCGTCAATAACCCTAGCGTTACCCTCGTCATTTCGAGTGACACCATCGCATATCTTGATGCAAAAATATATTTGACTAGTTTTGCCTCGCGGTTTCAACCAGATATATTACTACTTTCGCGTAGCTTTTTTTTTAGTTTTAATTTTTTTATTTTTGCAAGGTTGGTCTGTGGATGGGTGACCATCTTAACATACCTAGTTTCCTCCGTGCCTCGGAAAGCACGTTAAGCCGTTGGTCCCGGCTGTCATTTGTAGATCTTTGAGAGTCGTTACGGATTGTCAGAAGCTAGTAAATCTGACTCCAGTCTTGCCATGAAGTACCGTGTTACCCAGTTAATGGGTTGTGGAGGTCTGGTAGGCAGCCGCTCCATGTAAAATACTGGTATTCAGCTAAATCCGGCTTGACTGGAAGCCGACCCCAATGTAGTTGGGAAAAGGCTAGGCAGATGATGATTTTTTTATTTTTGCTCTTATCCTAAGAGTCGTAATGTGATGTTAAGAAGTATTGATTACTTCTATGCTAAAGCTGAAGAGCTTGTTTGTTTGATTGAACGCGCTAATCTTAGGAACTACTTAAAAATATAACTTATTTTATTTTTTATTTGTGATGGGTTTGCTCTTGACTCTAGTCTAGGTCAGAGAAGACAGAGACAAAGTCTACGATAGAGCGAGCTTACCCAGAAGGAGCCTGTGCACTCTATCTTTGAAGAGATTAGGGTTGTAAGCGTTTGGAAACACGGACGCAGGCAGAGAGTTCCACTCCTTTGCTGTGCGCATTATAAAAGACGTTTGGAAACGCTTAGTGCCAATTGGTGGAATAGCAACAATGTAGGGATGGTAAGATGCAATGCGTCTGGATGTCCGATGGTAGAAGGGAACTATTGAATTTGAAAAAAATCTTTTAGTGTTGGATAGCCCATTTATTGAGGAAGGTTATAGGCTATATAACATCACGCTACGACCTATAGGAGCGGAGCTTAATAAAAATATGACGCAGACGAAGTTGCGCGGATCAGCTAGTAGTCTATAGCCTTCCTCAAGACAATAATTCCCCGACCGAATTTCGAAAATGGTGGCCAATCTCACCGGAGATATAATAGTGCACAAGTGTATGCGCAAACACAGGTGCACTCTCATAGTCCGATGCACAACCAACGACTTCAATGACGTGATTTCTTGGGCTATTACTGAGAAATTCCTAATAGAAATACCCATTTACACTTCCCGACCTAGGAATCCAACCTATGACCCTACGCTCGAAAGTCGCGCTTTTTTAGGGTTCCGTACCCAAAGGGTAACCAACGGAACCCTATTACTAAGCCTCCGCTGTCCGTACGTCCGTCTGTCTGTCAGCGGGCTGTATCTCAAAAACCGTAATAGGTAAACAGTTGAAATTTTCACAGATTATGTAATTCTATTGCCGCTATAACAACAAAGAATAAAAAATAAGGTTTATGGTACGGAACCCTTCGTGTGCGAGTCCGACTCGCACTTGGCCGGTTTTTTGGGCTACGAAATGCTTAAAAATTTTTTCAAATCGTACTAGTATACCCAGAGAATAGGTCGTCATCATCATCATCATGATATCAGCCGAAAGTCATCCACTGCTGGACATAGGCCTCCCCAAATGTCGCCACAACAATCGGTCCTGTGCGTCTCGCATCCATCGGCTACCCGCGACCCTCACAAATAGTATTATTCCATAACAACATTTTCGTGCCTCGACAGCGGAATCCGAGGTGAGTATCAAATTTGTATAAACATAAGACCTTTATGTTATCTATACTTCTATATCTATACTAATATTATAAAGAGGAAAGATTTGTTTGTTTGTTTGTTTGAAATGAATAGGTTCCGAAACTACTGGACCGATTTGAAAAAATCTTTCAGCAATAGATAGCTACATTATCAGGGAGTAACATAGGCTATATTTTATCCCCGTAATCCCACGGGAACGGGAACTACGCGGGTGAAACCGCGTGACGTCCACTAGTGTGTGGTAAAGCTTACTTTGTGAGCTTTGCCACTCATGTGAAGCTGGATATCGAAATGGTTATTTACAGAATAGACTAAGCTGGTCATCAGTCCACCTTGTGGCAGACCTTCCAACGCTGCATCTCCCGGTACACGGCCACCACTCCAGAGAATAGTTTGCTTAAACAAAATAACAAACAGACAGTCTTCTCAATAAAGAGTATATCTAGTTAAAATATACATGATTTAGTATCCTCGCCGATTATAGTTGGGGTCGCGGGTGAATTGCTAATGTAGGTCGGATAAGTAATGGTTTGGTTGACATCATACCCGCGGTTCACTATGACAGCTTGAGTATTGTGTGGTGGAATAAATAATGCTTTTAAAAGAGCCATAATATAGAAAAGTTTTTTATTCATTCAAGAACGAATGAGTTATTTTGAAAGTATCAGATTAACACCCAGAATGGTGAAGATTTCTTATTATTTTCGATCGGATCGAGTCGAAAGTTCGCTAACTAAATAACGCTGCCCTTTTAAAACACAAGTAATCGGTTTCAAAATTGATGCAAATTAGCCCTAAAATTATTTATTTCAAGAAAAATGACTAGTATGAAACCAAATTTAAGATTTAGGTATGTTAAAAATACTGACCGATTTAATTGTTAAGAAGTTTTTGGAGGAGAACACTACACTCATTTATACCTACTACCGCTCAAAAGTATTTGGCCACCTGCATTTTATGTGGCCAAAGCTTAGTGAGCCGTCATTTAAAACAAAGACTGACACATGCATATTTATTATTATTAGGGTTAACATATTTATTATTATTAGGGTTAAAGTGGGACAGAACAGGCTCCTTCCACTTTCTCCGGTCTTCAGCATCTTTGGGCCAGTCCTTTAAAAAGCAGTCCAGCTCGTCTCGCCATTTCTTTATGGGCCTGGGCCGCAAACGTAAATGAGTCTAAAATCTAGAAACACTATTGTTATTTTGTTTAAGAAATTGTTAGTAAATAATTAAATCACTATGACGTCGCCGTATTTATTCAAACTTTTACAAAATACCGTTTTCTAGGTGGCCAAATAGTTTTATAGTGGTGGTGGTGGTGGTGGTGGTGTGGTGGTGTTTGTGTATTTTATCTATGGGCCTCAGTTGCCTGATAATAAAATGAATATTATTTTTATACATAGTCAAATCCTATACAATGAAGTAAACAAATACTCGAAACCGTCATCACAATTTTGACACCCATATTAATATCAAAAACACGGCCTTCTCTTTGATACATGCAACCATTCATAACAGCTTAACGAATCGTGAAAAGAATGTAATCCTCGGAATTGGGGCAGATATATGAAATCATACGAGACGACGAATTTACAGCGAGCAGTGAACAGGGTGCTCTTTTAATTGAAACCTTTTTTATATGTTGGTAGAAAGAGAGAAACTTGAATCAAGAGTTTTTTGGTTTATTTCATACTAGCTTCTGCCAGCGGCTTCACCCGCGTGGTCCCTAGGGAACATACTCCCGGGATAAAAAGCTCTAGACTATCTCTGTACCAAATTTCATACAAATCGGTTCAGTAGTTTTGGCGTGAAAGCAAGACAGACAGACAGACAGACAGAGTTACTTTCGCATTTATAATATTAGTAAGGATTAGTAAGGATTTTTTATTATTTTCCTTAAAAAATCCAGTTACTAATGTCCTCTCTGCTAACATTATATCACACTCGTGCGATGACTTTACTAACCATGCGTGTACTTGCCCTAGATTACAACAAACTTCCTCAATCAAATACTTGGGCATTATTATCGATGATAAGTTAAATTTTCACGCTCATATAGACATGATTGCAGCCAGAACACGCAAACTTATTGTAATTTTTAAGAGTTTGCGACATGTGGCGGATGTACAGCTGATCAAATCTGTGTATCTAGCATTGTCACAATCACTATTATCATACTGTGTCACCTCGTGGGGAGGTACTACTAAAACACACTTTCTTAAAATTGAAAGAGCTCAAAGAGCTATTCTAAAAGTAGCTAATTTTCTACCATTTTTTTACCCCACGTCTGATCTTTACAAGCTAACGAAAGTGTTAACTGTCCGACAACTGTTCATCTTAAATACTGTTATTAGAAAACATTCCCAAATAAACTATGAACCGGAAATAAACATTAATACTCGTAGGAAAAATAGGGTTTGCGAAACGCAAGCATTTCATACAAGCTTCTCGCACCGCTTCTATTGCTATCAAAGCAGTAATCTCTATAATAAATTAAATAGTCTTTTGTCAATCTACTCGCTTACAAAGGTTAAATGTAAAAAGTTGGTCAAGGAATGGCTGCTTGACCTTGACTATAAAGAAACAGAAAGCTTGTTAAACAATTTGAAACAGGGATAACACACATACACACACACACACTCACACAAACACTCACACAAACACACTTTTTACACTAAAACACAAGGTTTGATCATAATAGTAGTAAAAAAAAAACTCCTGACAGCAATATATGTAACTCGTACTACGTCTTATCAAATAAAAATGTGAATATACAAATCTGTGGGTGGGGACCTGGTGATCTGTAATACAGGGTTTAACCTACTTCAGACACCAGCTCCTCACATATTCTGGACTGTCAAATTTGATTAAAGGTGTCATCAGTGTATGCATTATGTGAGGAGAAATAAACGTTATTATGTTATATTATATTATTATTTTAAGAAAATGTAATTTGGTTAATCAAATCCGTCAAAACAATTTTTTTTTACTAGTGATAGGCACACGTTTGACCACTATTTCATCTGTAGGTAAACGGTGATGTGGTCGAAGATGAAGAAGGCTTGCATAGAAGTACCCAATTCACTCCTTAAACTGCGCAAATGCTAGGTATGTACTTCCAAATTGTATCTATATCATGAAGGGTGAACAATTATCGTAAAACGCTTTCGCATTCGTATTAATGGAATGGAATGGAATGGATTTGAATTGAATTGGATAGAATGGAACAGAATAGAACAGAACAGAACGGAAGGGAACCGAACGGAACAGAACAGAACGGAACGGATCGGATCGGAACGGAACAGAATAAAATAGAATACTCTTTATTATGTATACCATAATTATAAGGCATACATACACACATACAACATACAGACAGGCAGGCATACAGACATAGGGTGTCACAATGGGCGGACTTATCGCTAAAAGCGACCAAAACACCGCCTATGCATATTTTTAAAGGCCCTTTTTGCCAAGTTTTTGACATAGATTGTCACTGAGATAATACTGCAACTTGATTTTTAGCACTTTTTAAGCACAACACTTAGCGTTTTCACAGTTTCTACTCGAAAATGTTAAATTATAATATGTCATGAGGTTAACAACAAAGTACCTATTTAAAAGATAAATGAAGGTGTGCCTTCGGTTAGTGTTAAAATCACACAACCTGTATAATATTTGCCTCCACATTCGAGAATTAGCAGCACCATTATTTGAATTGTTAATTCTACCTAATTTAGAATTTATGAAAGGTTTAATTGATCCGCCCCAGCTTTGTGGGGTTAAGACGCCATTGACAGAGTCTATATCATTATGGAAAAATAAGAATTAGTTCATTAATGTCGTAAATTCAAAGAAAACTTAAACTGTCCTTTAGTGGAAAACAAGCGTGAATATACACATAACACACGTTTTGCCCAAAAAGATATGTTTTACGGACTTTAATTCATGTATGGTGCCGTAAAAGAATAATACCATCCCATCACTTCCCGTGGGTGCCGTAAGAGGCGACTAAGGGACTCACCAGAGAATGGGCAGCAGCGTTCTCTGTAAAACTCAACACAGTCAACACCATACACTGTGATCGTCAACCCTCCTGCTGAGCGTGGCGATTATGACAACCCCCCCCCCCCCCGCCTTGGGGGAGGCCTATAATAATAATAATAATTAATCTTTATTTCAGACCACGTCCATAAATAAATCAAGATTATAAAATTTGAGCACGAATACAAGTTTCCAGGATACTTGAGTCCTGAAAAGTCTTAGTGTCTCTGTGTGTGTGTGTGTGTTAGTGTCTTAGTCTTAGTGTTAGTCTTGTCCTATGTCCAGCAGTGGACGTCTTTCGGCTGTTATGATGATGATGAATACCACACTTTATTCAAAACCTTACCTTACACAAAATCAAATCAGCCCAAGATGAGTGATCATCCAGATTCGTACAGTACTTTTATTCATGAAAACAAACAAACATCCGTCCATGCTCACAACCTTTCACTTTTTTAATTTTACTGGAATAGGGTAGGATTATTCATCATCATATCAGTTTAAAAGACGTCCACTGCTGGACTTTGGTCGCCACCACAACCGGTCCTGTGCGTCTCTCATTCATCGGCTAACCGCGACCCTCACCAGCTCATCGGTCCACCTTGTGGGAGGTCTTCCAACGTCTTCCGGTACGCGGTCGCCACTCCAGAACTTTTCGGCCCCTATCGACCATCTGTTTTGCGTAGAATTATTAGGAAGTAGGATATACCCAATAATTACAAGAATTCATAATTCCATCCTTCAAAACCTCCTATAATATTAAAACAACTCTTTCACCGTCAACTCGAGTTACCACTATGATTGCGGCGCGCATAAATAACAGCACTTGTGCGAAATCAGGCGCCAACACAAAGGTGGGCTCGCCTTTGATATCCGAGGCCAGAGACAATACAGAGCGGTAGTCCGGGAGCCGGGGTTTTGTTAAAACATTGAAGAGATTTCGCGCGGAAATGGACTCTTCAATAAAATTCTGACTACGATGGTATGCGAAAGCTATTCGTCCTGCAGAATATTTATCGACTACGCTAGTATTTGAAACATATTCTATATTGAATTAGCTACTAAATATTTTTTGATTGATTAAACGTAAACTATGAGGTGATCTTAATAGTCTCAGGGAAATTCTTAAAAGATGAAAAACACTTAAGATTTATTTTTAATCCTGAAAAAGCAATGAAAAAGAAAATTTAAACTCTCGAGGCTACAATAATAAAGGCTCTCGAAAATAGCGTGCGACACGACATTGCGAACATCGCGATTTTACAATAAAATCTATGAAAACTTAAGAGCACACCGACTTTTTGGTTTAGGTGCTCTATGCGGTCTCTGTATGTATGCGTAAGCGAAAGTGAAAACCATACGTAAGCGCGAAACACAGAGTTCAATGTCCAGCGGCCGAAGCAGCACCAAAGCGGATAGGGGGAAGCAAGGCGGCTCTAGCTACGAGTAGAATGGACGGAACGCGCACTAATTTAGGTATTTCGATCGTATTATTAAAACAAACACACATTTTGAAAATGTGAAATGTATATGTTATAGAAAATATGTAGTTTTATAATTATTCAAAAACTGATTATCTTACGTGAAATATTTACGCCGTACTGAGGGTTTATTTGTTTTTTTAGAAATCACTCTAATTTTTTTCTTCTATCGAGGAAACTACAAGTAAACGCGTTTCTAAAGTGTACGATTTATAGAGTGAATCCTTAAATATCTTACTACTACTTATCTATACTTCTATATCTATATCTATACTAATATATGAAGCTGAAGAGTTTGTTTGTTTGTTTGTTTGTTTTTTTGCTTGAACGCGCTAATCTCAGGAACTACTGGTCCGATTTGAAAAATTATTTCAGTGTTAGATAGCCCATTTATCGAGGAAGGCTATAGGCTATAGGCTCTATATCATCACGCTGAGACCAAAAGGAGCGGAGCAGTAATGAAAATTGTCACGCAGACGAAGTTGCGCGGGTCAGCTAGTTAAATATATAATTAAAGGTTAAGTAATAACGATGCAGCACGGGATCAAACGAACGTCAATTACGTATCATTTCCTGGGTGCCCCCATAGAAAAGGAATCGTAGCAGGTGACGTTATGTTCCATAGTTTCTGCCTAATCCCCTAAGGCCCCAGTCTATGTACGAGTACATAAATTATGGTCTTTGAAAACATGTTGCCACATTGATGTGAAAATTTCGACTTCGGTAATGATCGAGTTCGCAATGTTAAATTAAACGACATACTCATACATTCAAACATTAGATCAAGAGATAATATTTTCACTTTCTTCGCAAAAAAAAAGAGCTAACTCCCGGTCTAATCGAGCACGAAAAAAATAATATAGGTATACCTTGGTCGTAAATCTCAGCTTTCTTAAAGATTGATTTGAAGAGGAAATCCTTTGAATAACGGAGATTAGAATTCACAGGATCGAAACGACTCCATTCCTTTGCTGTGCTAAGGAGAATTTTATTTAAAGCGTTTTTATACTTTTAGGTAGTTCGACGATTCTGGGAAAATATCTAGCGAGGTGTAGTTTACTTACATCTTATTATTTATTGAGATTTCATACACTTAGGTAAAAGGCAGACTCAGTGCCTTAGGCATTCTCTTCCAGTTAGCCATGAGTGGTAAAGAGAAAAGATGGCAGGTACCTGCATGTTTAATCAGTTAGAAAAAAAAGAAAATCGTGTAACTAATACAGACCATCATTTATACTGAGAGGATGTACCTTTTTTTTTAGGATGGGAAATCATCAAATGACTCCTGTCGCTCTGGGCGAAGCAGAAGGGAGTGTCAGACTCTTGTAACTGACTAAATAAAACCCATCCGTGTTCCTCCTAGTGCCCTTTGCGTTCCTGGACCGCGGTGACTCTTTTGGACAAATTCCGCAACCCTGGCAGACACTGGCCCTAGCGGACCCCTTCTTCTATGCTGACAGCTCTTTGAGGCGCGCGTGGAACACAGCGCGCCGTCGACCCGGGCCTGGTTCTGATCGGACAGCGAGCCACCCAACGCTCGCCGTCCGTAGGCCCGCGCCTACGGTGGCCGGGAATCGCCCTGCGACTCCCGACGCCCGGGGCGTCTGCCTCTGTTGCGGTGGCTGGGGCGTGAGGTTTCCCTCTCTCTCACACGTTCGGCTGCCTTCTTCGCTAGCATTACTGCTTCGCAGAAGGAGGTGACCGCTTCCCATGCATCCTCACTCCGGACCATGCAATGAACCAGGGCTGAACGCAAGAGGTCGCCGCCGACGAACTCTTCGAGAGAGGATATTCCTTTCATTCATAAAGAGCGAGAGTGTTTAAAAAATATGACATCACTTGCTCGAAAATTACAAATAGGTACGTCATTCAAAACTAACCAGTAAGTAATTCTTGCTGTGATGGGGCCGTGATTACAGCCCGGCAATAATCTGTATTTAATTAATCAATTCTAATAGGTATATAAAATTCTTCCGTGACAGACAACGCCCAGCCGAAACTACTGGTCAGAGGAAGCTAAAATTTGGCACGTAGTTTCTTTGGGGAGTGTAGGGGAGCACTAAGAGAGGATTTCCCGAAAATCCTACGGGAACGGGAAAAACGGGATATGCGCGTTCGAAGTCGCGGACAAAAGATAGTTTTATTATAACCCGCTGGATAACGTTACTTCAATTTGTAACATCATCAGCTGAACTCAACATTTGTATGAAAACTTATCAAGAGACTTGCACCTTGCAGAACTGTACAACACTCGCACCGACCAAACACCAATCCTCGTGGCTTGCTTTCAATGCTTGGCATCTCGCAATAAGTAGGTGTGACAAGTAGAGTATCCTAGGGATAAAGCTGTTACTGTCTAGGTCTAGCTTCTAAACTCCTAAAAGGTGCTCCAAATCAAACGCAAAACCTGGTAGCAAAAATGTTAGGGGTGGCAGATTTTTTTTTTACGATCTCTACGGGACCAATAGTTAAAGTTATTCACAGTTAATTAGTGCAATGTTTTCAGGTTTTGCGTTAAATCTGCACTAGTGCGATTCTGTAAACACCTCACCACACTTCACCTAAGCTTACACGGTGAGACTGTGTAAGCTTAGGTGAAGTGAACACGAAGTAAGATAACATGCCATACAAACAAGTTTTTTTTTTTATTTGTGATGGGTTTGCTCTTGACTCTAGTCTAGGTCAGAGATGACCGAGACAAAGTCTACGATGGAGCGAGCTTACCCAGAAGGAGCCTGTTCACTCTAACTTTGAAGAGATTAGGGCTGTAAGCGTTTGGAAACACAGACGCAGATAGAGAGTTCGCTTCAAGCTCAATCCGCCTAACTGTACACCGTATAAGCTTAGGTAAAGTTACCGTCTTGTTTAAGAAACCTACACTCTTTCAATGCATTCAAATCTTAACTTAGCCAGCACATAATTGCGGATCAATCACTTCTAAAGAAATTATTGCATTGGATGGGTATTAACATGCTACCTTTTGACCCGACCCGACCCTTTTGTAAAATATGAATGTATGTTTTTTAGTATTGTTCTCGAGTAAGTAACTAATGTCTTTATTGAGAACAAAGTTTCTATAAACCGAAGTGAGCATGAAGTGAGTTGTCAATCCATACCACAAGGTGGAATGACAATTCACTTCATACTCACTCAACTAAAGGTCCGGCTGTACCCTTAATATGGTGCCAGTGACATAAGACCCTGCTATGGTGCACAATCTACTGTTATACTTTTGCGTCTATTTTAAAACAACCCTAAAGATTACCTCTTAGTATTTTCAATTACATAAAGAAGATTAAGATTAAAAGGCCATCGGCCTCACAGCATAAGAATAAGAATAAATCCTACTACTATAATAAATGCGAAAGTTTTTCTTTTTTTTTACTATAGATAGGCGTACGTTTGACCACTATCTCACCTGATGGTAAGCGATGATGCGGTCGAAGATGGAGCACGTCTGCCTAGAAGCAACCTATTCACTCTTGTCTTAAAGACTCCCAGGTTGTAGCTATCTGGAAACACAGACTCTTAATTCCACTCCTTAGCTGTACGCACTATGAATGTGTTCCCAAAACGTTTTGTGCGTGTGGGTGGGATGTCCACCATGTACTGGTGGCGCATCGCCGTTCGTCTTGTGGTCCGATGATGTTACGGGCTTGGCGGAATTCGATCATGCAATTCCGCCGCACACTCCCCAAAATGCAACCGATAGAAAACCGACAGGCCAGCAACTCGGCGTCGATGCTCAAGTTTGAATGGATGGATGTTTATTACTCAATCACGCTAGAACGGGTGGACGGATCAGGATGAAATTTTGCTAAAAGATAGATTATAGTCTGGAATAGCACATTTTTGTCCCGGGAGTATGTTCCCTTGAGATAATTTCCGATATTTACGTGGGTTTGACAGAAGCTAGCTTGGTAGATAATAATCTCGAACTTTTAATGCAAATTAAAAACGTTCTGAAACGTTATCACTAGTCAAATTTTACTCACAGACATCCTCAAAATTCTGTTAAAAGTACGGCACAAAATAACAATATCAACCATGCAACTACCTATTGGTTTTCTTTTGATATTGTAAATTGTTATTTTCTGTAGAATTCAAGAATTTAATTTGTGAAACTGTTATTATTTGTGTATAATATAGCTGTGTGTTACTGTTTTAGTGACACAAAACAAGTTAATAGATTAATATTTGTATGCCATTATTAAATGGCGGAATGTATCTATGAATGTATTATTGTAACATCTATTTCTACCTCATTTTATGCAAATAAATAATATTATACCGACTACTCTAGGTACGGCAGTTTCAGAAAACCCACAAGCAAAAAGATCGCCACTCAACGTAATCCAATCTCAGCCGGAGGGTTGAGTGGCAAACAGCATAATACTGGCTCGCCTAAAGTCTTGACTTAACTTCTGAGCTGTGACCAGATACTGCCGCGAGGGAATACTTGCCGCAACTCGTAAACTACTTACGAATTTGTTAGGCGATGAGCTTGTTGAAAATTGGTGCGGATTTTTATGCAGTTTTTTTTTTGTGGCGACATCTATTTCGCCACGTAGGAACTACAAGAATAGACAAGATGTCATGAATACAAATCCTACATCGTGCTACGCGTCATCTGTACTCGTACATAACGTGTACCAGTACAAACGTAATTCCTGAACTCTATGGCGTACATGTGACATCACATCTGAACAAACCAATGACAGCCTAGTTTCTGGTAGACTTGTGCTCTGATTGGTCGCCATTTTATTTCAATTCACTATTTCTCGGAATGAATTCGAGAAATTATAAACTATCAAATTTTAATACGTAAAAAAGCATTCCAAATGTTCAGCTGACAATTAAACGAAAGTTTACAATCTCTCAAGTTATTTTATAATCTTACGAAGTTTGCCATTTTCCGGTGACAAAAAGGGAAATTGACTGACAGACATAATATCAACGCACAGGCGAAATTACTAGGACTCGGAACATGAAATTTTGGACAAGGGTTTATTTTATGGTGTAAGCTAGCCCTAAGAAGGTATTGTTGGAAATATAATCTTTCAGGGGGCGAAAAGGGGGAAAACTGTTGTTCCTAAATCTGCGCAGACGAATCCCATCAACAACATCATCATGCCCGACAATAACCATCGGGCCCACCAGACAAAACATTCATTGAATGGCGAAGATGCTCCGACCAGACGAAGTAGGTATCCTCGCTTTTCAATGAAGGTTGCGGGATTTTACACCTCTTTCCGCATCTCTATATTTTAAATGGCCTTTCTTCGTTTGGTCTTTAGTAGTTCTTTCTTTAATAGCCTAGTTACAGATTGTGTATTTTCCACACATCATGAATCGTATACTTACTTAGGTGGTGTGCAAGGTGCACATAGGTACATACACATATATCAAGCCTGAACGATTTTTAATTTTGAAAATTCTTTATTATTCGCTGATTTTTTTTAAATGACAACTTTATCAGGTATCTTTTTTTGTAAGTGCGAGGAAGAGTTATTTTTAAGCGTTATCTAGTAGGTATACCAAAAAGGCATTATACAACTTACTCAGCTAGCTTCCTTAATGTTGGTTCCAACGTAAGCCAATAGATGGCCTCCAAATGACCGAATTTGTTATTTCATTATTATAAATATTATAGATTCAAAACTTTAAAAAGTAGTATTTACTTATGGGGTGTCCTACGTCACTTCGAAACTTGTTTACGTTACATCGATCTAAAGTGTTTCGATCTAATAAGTTTCGTACTAACATCGTTTTGGACAATAGTGTTCGAACTAATACCTAAAAATCGAACAAACAAGTTTCGAACTCACGTCCTAACGTTACTCGCTACTTTTTAAAACATTTGTTATTTTCTATGAATTTCACAAAATGATAAAAATGTACAGAAAGAAAGTAGAAACCAACTTATCCGAAAATGATTCGCCCTTAATTTTTTTTTTTTTGCATAAATTACCCAAACTGAAACAAAATGTTATAGTTTAAAACCTATTTTCAGATTCACAACTTTTTAAGCAATCACAAAAAATAAATCTAAGTATAAAAACTTAGATTATAATCTAGAACTTTAAAATAAAAGCGAGGTAATCAAACAGCAATTTTCGCTGAAGTTATTTGAAGCATAAAAATGTAACGCGTTGAAACTTTAGATGTGATTTCGGCGCCAAACTTTTGCCTTTTCGTCTGTTCTGAAACTTTAGGCACTAGTTTCTGAGGTATTATTTTAATGGTTTTAATAATTTTTAAAGTCTTGACAAATGTTTTACCTATTAGTAGAAGAAGACTCGCTACGCACAGCGTCCTTCTTTCAATTGAATTGGTCATTTCAAAAACCTCATACGTCACTCAATTAGAATTTTTCTAACTGCTGTCTTCTCTTTTTACTGTTGTCTGAATAATGGATGTCCTAAAAAGACAGCAGTGACGGATCCAGAAATGTCGTTTGGGGGAGGTTTGACTCCGTTAAGGGTAGGATTTACCAAAGTAAACATTAAAAAGGCACGAAACATTTTATTCTGCTTAACGCATAACAAACATCCTTGGACAACTTTTCGTAAATTCCTCAATAAACTTCGTAAGTTTGTAGATTATCTACCAAAGATGGTTCTGGCCAGGGGGGAGGCATGAGTCCCTTAGAGCCCTACTGGATCCGGCAATGAAAGTTTCTCATTAGTCAGTTTCGTGCCTATTGTTTGAAGCACCAAACTTGTATGTAGGTACAGTAATCATTCCTCCCTGTTTAATCAGTAATATTATTTAGGTACACCACCTGCTTCTCTTTACTTAGGACATTGGTGGAACATTGGTGGAACTTTTTTTTAAGGGAATCCCACAAGGTGGACCGATAACCTGGTGAAGGTCGCGGGTAGCCGATGGATGCGAGACGCACAGGACCGGTCGTTGTGGCGACGCTTGGGGGAGGCCTATGTCCAGTAGTGAACGTCTTTCGGCTGATATGATGATGAAACCTTTTTGAAGACAAAGGGTTCCGAACGAATTTAATTTTTTTAACATGTTATATTAACACTACAGACTTCTAATAGGTTTTCCTGTAATTTTTAGGTAAAGATCTATTATCTCCATTTTTTTCAAAATTTTAGGCTCAGTAGTTTCGGAGATAAGGGGGGGGAATGGTCATTTTTCGTCTAATTTCTTGAATAACTTCTAAATCATTTACTTTAAAATTATGAAAAAAATATAATTAAAATCCTCACAGTAAGCCCTTTCATTTGATATGTCACACGATATTGTTCAAAAAACTTTTTTTTTTAATTTTCTTGTTTGACCCCCAAAAGTGACCCCCATACTAAAAATTTAATAATTTTCGTAACGCATCCGTGTTTGGGTCATAGAAGTCCATATGTGTACAAAATTTCAACAGAATCGGTCCAGTGGATCCGGAGAAAACTGGCTGTGACAGACGGACAGACAGACAGACAGACAGACACCCGAGTGATCCTATAAGGGTTCCTTTTTTTTTTCGGAACCCTAAAAAAAGTACAGACACAAATTAAGGCCTGGCTGTACAAACAAGAATTATCTCTTAAACACAGCGATAGCTGTTGTCATTTTAGTTATTAGTTCCTATATTCTCTTGCTTATATAATAATATTAAGTATGTTTGTATTGTATTACGTTTCGGTTCTATGTTTCAGTTCTTACTACCTAGGTATGTATATTTCTCTGTTAAAATTGTTTAAATTTTTATTTGCACCAAGTGTAGCCCCATTTCATGTCCAGGCTATCTCTTTCCATTCTCGTTGCCTGGAAAAGATCGCGGAATGCGATAAGGCCGCCAATTGTATATTTTTTAGTTCAAGGTTTTCTTTATCTAAACTAATATTATAAAGAGTAAAGATTTGTTTGTTTGTTTGTTTGAATTGAATAGGCTCCGCAACTACTGGACCGATTTGAAAAAATCTTTTAGCATTGGATAGCTACATTATCCGGGAGTAACATAGGCTACATATTATCCCTGTACTCCGACGGGAACGGGAACTACGCGGGTGAACGTGACGTTAACTAGTGTTTTATATTTTGGTGTACAATAAAGCATACTTATATAAATAAATAGTATAAAAATACTTAGGTTTACCTAGCAGATATTTCATACATAATGGCCCCGGGCCCCTGGTTAGAAACTAACTCGGATTAAAAAACAAATGGTTTGTGGAACGTGCAGCCGGTCTTTATCGCAAAAAGATGAATGAAACTACGAAGGTGGAAGAAGTGTAAGTAAAACAAGTGAGGATCGTAGAACGAGACATTTTGTAGTGTCTGCCTTCCATAGAAGAATAGGTAGCTGCCAGTAACCACAGCACACGGAACCGTCACTCCGTCACCTGTGGTAAGTCAGTTTTGGAATGTGTTGAAAAATAAATTAAAATATCGAACGGATTTCTTTTAGGTCCCTACAGTTATTTTTTCTTAAACATATTTTATTTTCCTTAAAAAATAAGTAATCGTTTAAGCCACGCTGCCATTCCGTCAAGCTTTGCCGAAGGCGGGCCCTGGCCCTTGGCGCCTGGAGCAGCCGCTCCGTTAATCCTATGGACGGGCCGGCCTTGAGTATGATTACCAGTCTCATCAATGGGTATACCCAGTAGATAAATGGGTCAAATAAACAGTCGCTCCATCTAAAATACTAGTATTCAACTGCATCTTGAGGTGGACTGGAAGCCCACCAAAGTCTTGGCAGATTAATTCCTAATCGTATAGTTTTACTATGAAAATGGTCCTCGAAATATGTAAATTGAGGGATGTGATACCTACCTTCATTTTTATTGTCGGCCTCACGAAGCTTTGGCCTCACAATGTGGCTATACTTTGAGCAATAGTGTAGCTACTAAAGTATCATAGGAACAAGAAGCTGGCCGAGTGCGAGTCGGACTCTCATACGGTTCCGTACGATATACTTAGACTTTGTCTCTGTCATCTCTGACCTAGACTAGAGTCAAGAGCAAACCCATCACAAATAAATTAAAAAAAAAAACCTAAAAAAAAACTGGCCAAGTGCGAGTCGAACTCGCGTGAGAAGGGTTCCGAACGAATTTTTTTTTTTAAACTATAGACTTCTTATAGGTTTTCCTGTAATCTATAGGTAAAGATCTATTATCTCCGTTTTTTTCAAAATTTTAGGCTTAGTAGTTTCGGAGATGAGGGTGGGGAATGGTCATTTTTCGTCTAATTTCTTGAATAACTTCAAAACCATTTATTTAAAAATTATGAAAAATATAATTAAAACCCTCATAATAAGCCCGATATACCACACGATATTGTTCAAAAAACTTTTTTTTGAAATTTTCTAGTTTGACCCCCAAAAGTGACCCCCATTCTACAAATTTAATGATTTACGTAACGCGTCCATGTTTGGGTCACAGAAGTTCATATATGTACCAAATTTTAACAGAATCGGTGCAGTGGATTCGGCGATAATTAGCTGTGACAGACGGACAGACAGACACCCGAGTAATCCTATAAGGGTTCCGTTTTTTGTTCGGAACCCTAAAAACACGTTTCTTGTCCATACAAGAAACGTGTTTTTTGCACCCTTTAATTTTTAATTATTATTGTTGTTATAGCGGCAATATAAACACTGAAAATTTCAACTGTACCTATTACGGTTCTTGAGATAGGTAGGTACAGCTCGCTGACAGACAGACAGACGGAGGGACGGACAGCGGAGGCATTGTAATAGGGTTCCGTTGGTTACCTACCCTGCGGGTATGGAACCCTAAAAACTTGTTTCTGGCCTGGTATGGTAGGTATTGAATGTACTTACAGACATTGCCGCTTCTAGCAACAACTGCCGCAGCGTTTCCGTGCTCTGTGCCTTACTCTGCTTATTACTTATAGCTATGTTCACGTCATAGAAACTGCTACTTGTCTTTGAATGAGTAAGCAACAATAGCGTCTACTCCAAGCTTCGTCGGTGCGTTTCTCAGGCACGCACTGCGAATGCTACACTGACGACTGATCTAGCTAGGCAGGTACTAAGTAGGAGCTTAAGCAAGTATGTAATCTCCTCATATTGAGCTTCTCATGAAAAGAGTCAGAAAGTTTATTTGGATATTCAAAACATTGCGTCAAATTAGTTCAAGAAAGCTTATTAATAAAATATATGTAGTTCTGGCGCAATCGGTTATAACTTACTGTATTCCAGTATGGGGTGGCGCTGCAAAAATGAAATTTCTCGATCAGGGCCCCAAGTCTGCTATTGCATGGATATAAAAGCGTCATTATAACTTTCCAGTGGTCAACCACTGACACTCCATTGAAAGAAATGGCATAGAATCTTGACAAAATCAACCATTATGAAATCAATGATAGACCATTCTGACACTATTGTAATAGCAGACTTGGGGCCCTGGAGAAAGCTCAGCGATCGCTTATCAAAGTGATGCATTTTATTCCCTTTCGCTTCTCTACTACAGACCTATAAAAAGCTTGTAACTTGCTTTCAATTAGAAAACTGTATCTTTAAATGTATCCCTCACCCTGCATAAATGTTTATATTTTGAACCCGCTACTCAGACCAGAAGACGGAGAGATATAGGTAGCACGGCTCACTACGCGGGGGTTCGAACAGTTTTTGCTAGACGTCAATATATGACACAATCCACCTACATCTACAATAAATTGAACTCGAAATTGAATATGGATACTGCTGCTACTACACGACTGAAAAATAAAATAACTGAATGGCTAAAACTCTTAACATACGAAGAAACAGAAAACATATTGGTCAGGATAAGCTAAAATAAATTGGTACACGACACACACACACACACACCTTCACACAGACACACACACACACCTTCACACACACCCACACCATTCACAGTAAGATTGTTTATTTATTTTATTTCCTTACATTTTATATTTTGCACATACATTGTACAGCCACCAACTAAGGGAAGAGCGTGACAGTCCCAACACAAGTACTATTGTAACTTACTGAGGCTGCTACAATTCTTGTACCTATGCTCACAATGTTTTGAGATGAAATAAATATTTTTGTATTTTTTTTTTTTGTATTTGTATTTTTGCTAATAATGGATAATCATGAGTCACATTTGTCCATTGAGGCTTTAGATTTATCGAAACAATCGGGGTGTTGTGGTTCTAACATATCATCCTCAAACTACTCACAAACTGCAACCCTTAGATGTGGGTTTGATGGACCCTTTAAAGATCTATTATTATTCCGCACTTGAGTCATGGATGCTACAGAACCCAGGGAAACCAGTTACAATCTACGAGATAGCAAAATTCACTGGTCATGCTTATCCCAGATCTATGACACCACTAAACATATCGGGCAGCTTTCGCAAAATGTGGAAATTTTCCCTTTAGTAACGTGACCGACCGCCCCGTTCCTGGGTGTCACAAACATTGCCTGATGCTGAAGCTTCTGAAATTCTCGGTATGAATAGAAGCAACAATCAACAGGATTCGACTCCTCTAGAGACACGTCGTTCAAGTTATGATCCTGTTGTAACCCCTAATCGAGAAAGTCCATCCATACTATCACAAGAACATAGTTATTACCAAAACGTGACACCACTAAAGAAACCAGATGAAGCATGCAATGATGAAAATCATCCACCAAAGTCGGAGCATATCATCACTCCAGTAATGTTCTGTCCACCACTAAAGGCCGGCCCTCGTACCGACAAACGGAGAGGTAGAAAACTAAGCAAAAGCATGATAGCAACGGACACACCAGAAAAGGAAAGAATAGCTGAGGAACGTAATGCTGCAATAAATAGAAAAGGTTTGCATAAAAGGAAAGTTCTACAAGATTGTGGAAATGAAATGCTTCCATCGACAAGTAAAACAAGAAAAATACCAAATAAGAGGAACAATAAAAGAAGAGTTGTACTAGACGAAGACAGTGAAACGAGTGAAGAAATAATTCTTGAAACTGAAACAAGCTTAGAATCGGATGAGGAAGATGGGCAAATTATAGATAAAGATTTTCCTGATTTACAGCGTAAGTCAATGATTGACGCAAATGTTATTGTATTGCTACAATCTAAAAACCGGGTTGATCATTATATTACGAAGATTGTGGTGATGATGACGTTTCGTACCTGAAATTAAAAGATCGTTTTAATAAAACGTTTGTTTCCATTAGAACCTGATATGGCAAATGTGACACTGATGACATTAAAATGATTCTCTCTCCTCCTTGTGTGTCAGGTACAAAATGTCTGATTAAATATTCCACCGACGTAAACTTATCTTTACTAAATATGGCGTGAATATTTAATTTGACGCATTTTGCGGTTCTTTAAGTGATAGGTACGAATAGGTACCATAGTGGGGTAGTGGTAGGTAGGAATGAAGATTGTTTATTATACTATTATAAAAACCAACCCACCATCACCACCATTACCATCTAAAAGGCTGATTTTTAATTATACAAAGAGAAAACGTTAATTATATTAAGTAGGTACCTAGGTAACTACTGAGAATCAAACTATAAGAATATTTAATTTTTAGTTCAAGTTATTATTATCTATACATATAATAAAATCGTAGACTAACCGTGTCTGTACATTGAATATTTTTGCATGAAAATTACACAGAAAACTCAGGAAAAAGGTATAAAACACAAAAATGCAATTTTCGAAATTTTTGTCTGTTTGTCTGTTTATCTGTTTGTCTGTGCGTTTGTGGGAGCATCACGCTTAAACCACAGATTAGATTGCAAATCTAAATACTTAAAAATATTAAGGGATAACCCGAGTAACATTTAGCGTTTATTTCGTCAAAATCGACCCACAAAATCAAAAGATATTGAATTTTTAAGTTTAGGAAGAAACTTCCTAATGTATTCTGATGAGTCAGAGCGCCATCTATTGAGAATAATAAAATACACGAAAGCATTCAAAATTGTTGAGTTATTTGTGAAACTTTTAATACGTGGCAAAATAAGAGTGTTCATTTTATACCTTTTCGTTATTGATCGATACAATCGATCCACAAAATCAAAATATATTGAATTTTTAGTTTAGTAAGAAACTTCCTTATATATTCTGATTAGTCAGAGCGCCATCTATTGAGGAACCAAAAAATGCATGAAAGCATGAATGTTACACCAAAACACATTGATTGAGTTATTTGTGAAACTTTTAATACGTAGACGTAGCAAAATAAAAGTAAACATTTTAATGTCTTATCGTTATTTACCGTTACATACGGGCTTCTTATTTAACGTCTTCCGCTGCCAAATATTTTGTCAGTTTACATGGTCGATAGATGGCGTTGCACTGATGACGCGTTTTTCTGAATTGCGGTGTTAAGATTTTCCGCTGGAGAATGACCTCACACAATTTCTAAACACAGTCGTGTTTCGAAGGAATTTCGGTGTGGTCTCTGAAAGGTCTTAAACTGTCAGGGATCATAATTGGTTAAATCTCTGGTGCTGGTTTCGTTTAAAGTGCATTTATCGTAGAGTCTTAAACTGATTTAGTTTTGCGAAGTTCTGGACGGTTCGACTTGCGGATCAGGCCTGTAGGGTCCCGTACCAAAGGTGCTGTGCTGACGGGACCGTACTGCTAGGCCTCCGCGATTGATTCCGTTTAGAGCGAAGCAACGAACGGTTCGATTTGCGAAACAAGGCTAATAATATAAATAAAAATCTTATATTTCAGACAGAGTCCATTTTTTGGTTAGTAGTTAGGTTTAGGTTTAGTTTAGGTTAGTAGTTTGGTTTTTTATAATAAGGTATCGTACCAAAGGTGGTCACGGTGACGGGAGCGATCGATTTTGGGAGGCTACTCTCTAACTCCGAAGTCCGTAGTTTCGGGCTTAGTTGCGGACGTATTCTACTCCGTATCACCTACAGACTTACGATTAGTCCCGAACCCGAACTAAGAATGAATGACAACACGATTGCACAGTAACTGTCAAATCGTGTTATCATTAGTTCTCATTGGTTAGATGATACGGAGTGGAATATTTTTTTTTTATAATAGATAGGCATACGTTTGACCACTATCTCACCTGATGGTAAGCGATGATGCGGTCGAAGATGGAGCACGTTTGCTTAGAAGAAACCTATTCACTTTTGTCTTAAAGACTCCCAGGTTGCCCGCAACTAAGTTTTTAATTCGTGCTAAGTATCAAACGGTTCGATTTGCGAGCCAAGGCAAATTATAGGGTTCCGTGCCAAAGTTGCTAATGGGACCCTATTATTTAAGCCTTCGCGTACGATTTTGATTCGTGCGAACCCAGTCGATTTTTAGGGTTCCGTACCAAGTTTGCTAACGGAACCCTTTTTTTTAATAAGCCACCACTGTCCGTCTTCCTTCAGTTAATGCGTTTTATTTCTGTCTCGCTAATATAAAAAATGTCTTCTAGAAAAAGGTCGAATCTTTGACAATATAGCAAAATTCTTAATCTTCTTAATATATTTAAAACAAAGTCGGTTTTGTTCGAACACTTTTCTAACTCGAGAACGGCTCGACCGATTTTCATAGTTTTTGTGTTTTTGGATTAGTCTTCGTCCGGAATAGCATAATAAGAATTAAAATACAAAAAAAAGAGTAGGTAGGTAGGATAGGTAGGTAGGGTAAGTAGGGTAGGAAGGGTAGGTAGGTAGGTAGGTAGGTAGGGTAGGTAGGTAGGGTAGGTAAGGTAGGGTAGCTATGGTAGGTAGGATAGGTAAGTAGGTAGAGTAGGTAGGTAGGTTAGGGTCGGTAGGTAGAATAGCCAGTTGACGGGAGCGAAGCCGCGCGGGTCAGCTAGTTGATAATAATTATGTTGTTTTCCGCGGTTTTTTAAATGAAGGCATAATACCATCAAAAAGGCTGGTTGTTAATAATCTAAAAAAGGTTTAGGTATTTGATAACGTTAATTTGTTTTTGTAAAAGATACATTTTATTATTTGTATTTTTAATAAGGTTTATTATAAAAAATTGCGTGATTTCTTTTCACAAATAAGCATTTTTTACTATAATGAAATTATGGTTCACTGATGAAGTGTAGGTGGTTCAGTGTAAACTACCCACAGTACACAGTGAGCCAAATTTCATTTTTTAACCTTCTATGAGGGTCATAGTTTATTTCTCTGGCTTTCTGTAACTTGAAACTGAGAAACCTTATGAAATTACCTAAACGATGTCACCTATACCAAAACTTTAGCTTTGTTTTCTAGCAAGTTATAGGTACGACTTAGAAAAAAGGGTGGTTCACTGTTAAACAACGCACCCTACCTTCAATGCCCGATTTGAACTTGCTATTAATAAGTTTCGGAGGTTAACTAAAAACTAACCAGCACTTGCATAAGGGACGAACAATACTAAAATCTTATCTTATCCAACCCACATACACAACACCTAAATTCCTTTTGCAGTACCTAGAACCATATCCCACCTACGAAATGAGCTCCAAATCTTAACGCATCGTGCTTAGAACAATACAGCGCTTGATAAAATGAAGATTAAAACACAGATTGTCGCTGCAGCGCTGTTTGGCTTGGTGACAAGACCGCATACATGTGGGCTCATTTGCAGTTGTAGTACAGACCATGATAAAGCCACTAGTTTGATTTACTGGACGACTCGGCGGCGACATGTGCTCAGTTGGCCTACCTTTTGTGAATCTTATCTTTAAGAAAATACGCTGTGGTTCTGGGATATAAACATTGTGTTATCTCAATCATTCTCAATCGCGTTTTCCCAATTATTTTGGAATCGGCTTTCAGTCTAGGCGGATGCAGCTGAATACCAGTATTTTACATAGAGCGATTAGGTACTTATCTGACCTCCACTACCCAGTAACTGGGTAGGTAACACGATACCCAATAAAGCCTATCGCAGTTCACTGCTGGATATAGGCCTCCCCCAAGGTGCACCACAATACCCGGTCTTCCATCTCCAGTCTGCCCCAGTCACCTTTTAAGTCGCTGGCCCATCTAGCTGGGAGCCGTCACATGCTACGCTTGCCGATCAAGTCTGCTGGGCCCCAAGGCCCCAAGTCTTTCCAGATATTCTTCTCCCGCGCAATAGCGTAGCAAGACGGAGAGGGGTTTAGGGGTGACACCCAACCATGTGTAGACTGTTTTTGGCACGGTCGGGTCTCACCCCTAAACGGTTGATGCATTGAAACCTATCGGAAATGAGGTGCAAAAATGTGCCCGTACCTCAGAAAGCGCTTAAAGCTGTTGGCCCTGCATCTGATCTCTCCCCGGTCGCGGCAGATTGAAGTCTCATTGGACTAAGGAACAGACAGTACACCTGTGTTGGCGCACACACTTGTGCACTGTAATATCTCCTGCGTAATTAGCTATTCTCCGTGAAGATTGGCCACCGTGATTGATTGATGATTGATAATTAGGTAGACAGCACGCTGGTAACTCGACAGCCACCCAGCGTACCTAAATAAATCAGTTCTTTCCTCTATCGGCAGATTATATCTCAGGCTAAGGCTCAACTATATGCTCATATGGGATCATAATTAAAGCAATAAAAGAGAGATTGTTTGTTTATTTGTTTGAACATATCCTCAAGTCAAGAGTGAATAGGTTACCTTTATGCAAGCGTGCCCCCCCATCGTCGACATCATCGTTTTCCATTAGATTCTCATCTGACAAACTACTTTGTGGACAAACGCGAGCGTATGAATAATAAAAAACTGGCCAAGTGCGAGTTGGACTCACGTGCAAAAGGTTCCGATCCAATTTCATTTTTGTAACATGTTGTTTAAATACTATAGACTTCTTATAGGTTTAGGGTCACCTGTTCACAAATGAAACACCCAAATTTCAAAACATCTTGTCTCTGTCGTTTCTCAAGTTTCGAGTCTAATTTTTTGTACCAAGATAGACAATTTAACTAGTAATCGCATAGTATTTAACATTTTGACTTTACTTTTATAGTTTATTTATAAAAAAGGTTTTTTAAAAAAATGAACTTTGTTTCATTGTGTCCGTATACACGTATTCAATGAAACACTTGATTTTTTACAATGAAACAGTTAATTAGGTACAATGAATATTAGGTAGTATATGTAGGTATGTAGATATTTTGTTTGCTTTTAATCAACTAGGTAAGTAAGCAATAAATTTAAATGAAAAAATATGCTGTAATCTTAATAAGTTAATAATCAGATTTGAACATTAAAAAACACAGAGACCTACTGGTTGCGGACTAACAAGAAATCAATCACCCTGTCCATGTCACAGGTCTTAAAAACTAAAAAAATAAAAAATAAAGTTTGATTCTTCTAATACGTGTCATTCCCATTCTTATTGTTTTTAGCATATGTAACGGAATAATGTGGGTAGTGTGGGTACTGTGTATACTGTTTTATTGTATACAACATGCTTTCGTTTCATTGTAAACCAACCACGTCATATTTTATAAACTATAGAAAAATTCCAACAAAAAGCGAACTATTTTCATATGGATTCAGGTCAAAAGACACTTTGAAATGTACAGAATGCAACCTCATACTTAACAATACGAAATAATTTTCTGTAATTTGCTAAAAAAGCACCAAATATTTCGAAATTTTTTTACTTTTTTGTAGCAATATCGGTTATGTGTCACTAGAGACGCCCTCTTACACACGGCGCGCTCGCAAACTTGGCATGTGCGGGGGGGTCCTGAGCATGTCCTTTCTTGCTATCTAGTACAATCTGCCAACGTCGTGTTTTAGAAATATCGCAAAGTTTCACTGTGTACAATTGTTTCAATGTTGGACAGGTGACCCTACTCGTAATCTGTAGATAAAGAACTAATCGAATCTGCATTTTTTTCGAAATTTTAGTCTCAGTAGTTTCGGAGTCTGCATTTTTTTCGAAATTTTAGTTTCAGTAGCTTCGGAGATAAGGACCAAAGAGGGGGTTCCTTTGGTCTTTTTTTATCTAATTTCTTGTATAGCTTCAAAACAATAAATTTAAAAATTATGAAACAAATTTATTTGAAACTCTCACAGTAAGTGCTTTCATTTGTTACGTCACACGATGCAGTTTGAAAATATATTTTTTTTAAATTTTCTAGTTTGACCCCCGGACTCAAAATTAAATAATTTACGTAACGCATCCGTGTTTGGGTCACAAAAGCCCACAGTGTATCAAATTTCAACAGAATCGGTCCAGTGGATCCGGAGAAAAAAAAAGACAGACAGACAGACAGATACAGTTCTTGAGATACAGTCCGCTGACAGACAGACGGCCGGACGGACGGATAGCGGAGGATTAGTAATAGGGTTCCGTTGGTTACCCATTGGGTACGGAACCCTAAAAAAATATCATATCCAGGGTGATAAGAAAAAAAGAAAGAACAAGATTACAATTTTAACACAAAGATTTAATTGAATTTAATCCAACAGTAACACATTTTAATAAATTAGTTTGTCTAAAATAAATATTCTTACAGCCTATGTTTTAAAGCTTGGTCTTACGCTATGGATTTGACCGGGGGGACGCCCAATCGAAGTCGGTCCCGAAGTCGCAAATGTCGCTTGAACATTAACAGTTTGTTGGGTGGGAAACTTGTTTTGGTGTCTTTTTCCTGTAAACAAATAAATATTTGTTTTATAAAAGGTACAATTCGCTTGAAGTTTTCTGGTCAGAAGTAAATTATAAAACTGTATGACCCAGCTTTTCGAACGTAAATGATTAAAATACTTGCTGACCCACGCAACTTCGTCTGCGTAACATTTTTCATTAATGCTTCGCCTTTCTCAATAATTGGGCTATCCAACACTAAAATAATTTATCAATTTAATCCAATAGTTCCTGACATTAGCGCGTTCAACCAAACTAACAAACTCTCCAGATTTATATATTAGGACAGATAAGTATTGTAACAAATTGTCAGATGCGCGTTATCTAGCTGTGATTGATTGAATAAGGTTTCAACAGCCAATCACATCACCTGACTTGCGTTTTATATTTCGAACGGGTCGACATTTTTATTCCAGAAAGCGGGGGTATGAATCTTATACTGAAGACAGCAGCGCATTATAATTTTAGAAAAATGATTGTGACAAAGACGATAACTATTTTTTTATGGAATACTTACAGTTCAGCCTTCGATTACCAATAGATTGAATTAAACTTTTAAAGAGTTTCACTATAATTTTTTTTTAACTCCACATCCATCCAGCCACCGTCTCAATCTGTACATGTGAGTGAAATTGGGCTGCAGATGTCAAACTTTACCTAGTTGTCCCAATCACTCCTTTTAAATTAAAATTCAAGGTCATTTAATGTCCCTGTCCCTAGTTTCCATTGGGGCAGTGATTACTTTGAATAAAAATAATTTACTCACATGAGGAAAGAAATCAATCTCCAACACCATAATCTCAAAGAATGTTGCCACTACAATGACTGGGCCAGACTTCCTTTCACAAACATCCAGTTGAACAGCATATTTCTCCTCTGGCAACTGCGCTAACTTCTCAAATATAGGCCTAGTGGCAAATTTCTGGCATGACAATCGATACAGTAATATTTCACCAGCTCTCGTGCCAATCAGAACAAAGTCTCCATAGAAGAATAAAGCTGTGATTGGTGGAAATTCTAAATACAAATGTTGGTATTTGTCTGTTTCAATTTTGAAGAGATTTCTTGAGTAACAAACAAAGTTTGTATCGTTGAATGCACAAATATGTTTGATTTGTTTTATCCATTCTGGAGGACAGCTTATGGGTTTCACTGTGACGGTTCTGTCTTTTCTAATAGTAACGATTTTACCACAATCAGTGAAGATATAGAAGTTGGATTTGTAATACTGAATTTCTTTAATATCATAGTCACAGTGAAGCATAAGCTTTGATTCTAAATTCTTCATGGTCAAGTCACATTTGAAAACATCTCTATTGTTGTAGAAATACAGTTCTTTTCCATTTAGTACAAAGTTGTCTGCTCTGAAAAATGCTTCAGCCATATAATTTACGTCTTCAACTGTTCTCTGGAGAAGTATACCACATTTCAGTAGCATCACAGTTGCATGGTCATTATTTGCAATTTTGAAACAATCTTTTTCTGGTACTGCCACTGGTATGTGCTTCAGAGTGCTCATGTCATAGAGCACTATGCCTCTAGTGTCTTTCAACGGTAGAACACTGTAGTCAATGGGTAAAGCATGATTCTTGTCATGTAGGGTAAATTTATAATACTCACGAGCTACAGGATCGAATGAAGCGACGTGGGCCCACATTGAGAGGTTTTTATAAATATGGTACCACTTGCAGTCATTACCAGACTTCTTTTTGGCTATTGAGGAGGAACATTCGAACTCTTTGAGGCAAATTTTCTCCCAAATATGATCATTCTCATCTATGTATTCCTTCCATTTTCTGCATACCCTACGGCATTTCCCGACGGTAATGCCATCTGCTCGTATTAATATTTCTATGAAAGCCTCCAATGGTAAGCTGTCTATTTCCATTATTGTTTGAAAAATTTATTAATATGTTGTTAAAATAGAACGGTATTTATCTGAGCTTTCTTTCATCACATGTTTTCCGCACACAACTGAAATTTATCAAATATACACATGAATATTTTGAAGGGTTGTTATTCTTTAATTTTCTTACATTTAACAGATTTCAGACCACTTATTCTTTAAATAACTCACCGTGTTTACAATTTTATCTCCTATCATTTGACCGATAAACTCGTGATTTTGACGTTTGGTTTAGCAATGTTGGTATTTCTTTTCTATCAATTTTGAATCCTATGTTCAGAAACGTGAAAAATCAAACTTTTACAAGAGAAAAACATTATTATGTTTCAGACTACAAAATATAATTCTTTCATCAAAATACTCTAACTTGTAAGTAGTTTAATTCTTTTTTTAACAGAATCAATGCAAAGATTTTTCAGTAGTGAAAATTATGTTCGACGAAAAATTTAATTTCAGGTCTACCAACTGATAAATTTATTAGGGCGCGAAATTAAGAAAAAGCTTTTAACTGCCCGTTTGATTTTGTTTTGTTATACTAAACCACTAAAGGACCGTAATAACTTTGTGCATTCGAACTATACTGAAATTAAGCCAGTTATATGTGAGAATTACTACGAGTTTATTTTTCAGACACATCGAGCTTGAGGAATCTCGCAGGATAAACTCTGACACTAGTGTGTGGGGTCGTTAAACCTTACTGCCCACAATAAGAAGAAGAAGCAGGATAAGAACCTAAAAGGTCAAGTATACTTTTTACTTCTAGGTATATGTCGTCTTCTCTCAGTTCTTTAAATAGCACATAGAAACCTTAGCTTTCCAGATTGTGATTCACATACATAGGTACTTATCTATTAAGAGGCCTATTAAAATTTGACTGTTTTTTTGCGTAAAATGACCAACTTTGGCTTTCTTATTCTGAGAAACTGAAATATTTAGACAACTTTGGCTGATTGGGTAGTTGAGAATAGTTATTAGTGTTGAACATATCGGCCTCACTTTTCACTTATCTTTTTGTAAAAACCCAAAATTCAGAAGTTTCTCATGAAAAGCGCGACGGCGCTTTTTCGAGCTCGTGGATTGAACTACTGTACTGAATAAATGAAATGAAAAAGCCTTATATAGTGGTTTCGTGTACAGCGGCCTCAGAAATCTATACATATAATAAAACAGTGGAGACATACATTAAACAAAAATACCAAAAATCGATTAGGGGTGATAAAAAAATTGGTATAGAACACAAAAAGAGCATTTTATTTTTTTTGTCTGTCTGTACACGCTAATCTTCGAAAATACTGAACAGATTTTGTTGGGGTTTTCAAAGTTAGATTAAACTTATTTCTGAGCAACATTTAGTATTTGTTCATTCAAATTGGTGACCGGAAAAAAAAGTTATGGACATTTAAAGTTTTTATAATTACGTATCAACGTTTTTCGACAAGTTTTGTTCAACTTTCAATTATTCGTTCAATTCAGTATAAAATTAGCCTTTAAAAACATATCCTTAGAAATTGTAATCATCACGCTATATATTCTAGGAGCTAAGCAGTCAATAACCATAAATTATTATAATATCGGCTATTTAAATACAATGTCAACTGAGTTCATAGACCCGGTACAATGACTGACTTGCAAATGAATTGGTGTAAGTTCAAGTCTCAGTTTTCGCAACATTTTTTAAATTATTGTTGACTAATTTTTACTTTTTTATGTTCCTGCTCTAATATTTTCGTTGGCCGCGACTTCGTTTGCCTGTACGTTTAAAAATGTGTGGAATTTGATGTGACGAAGTACTGAAATTCCGGATTAGTATCTAGGATAATTAACAGAACCTATTAACTGTTTTTCTGTGATCTTTTTTGTTCGCATCAATCGCATTACTATAAAAAGTACAAAACCAAAGAAGATAACTTTTACACATAAACCTGATAATTTCTAGCAATGTAAATGAAATGAACTACGTAAAAAAGATACCTGCAATGCCATCTATTGACCCAAATAGTACTTTCGACGGCATGATATTTCACCAAAACATATTTTTAGTTATTTGTGGTACATTTAAAATGTCATAACTCATCTGTTGATAGTTCAATTTCATATTCCATAGATGGCGTTATGCATTTGATCTCTTATTTTGTTTTATAGCTGTTTTTATTATTTGTGTACCTACTATTAATGTGCGTCTGTTTGGGCGGAATAGATCATTTTTCTTTCTTTTTTTCTTTATCTCATTTTCGCGGTTTTAAGATTACAATAGTCGTCAACTTGCGTGCGCTTATTTTTGCTAAGGTTAACAAGATAAAGCTGCTCAATAAGACCTGTACTTTGGAGGATTTAATTAATACTACCAATGCTGCAGTTAACGTGGCCACCTACTGGGTCAAAACAGCATAAAGAGTTAACCATCGACTCGAAAAGACGAAGAAAAATGAACCTTTATAGGCCTGAAGCCAGGAGTCATGTCACCCGCGAGCAGGTGGCGAAGTCCCATGATACAGGAGTCGTCAAAACAGTTGAATTAGCTCGGTTAATCGGATGTCTAACTGTGTTCCAAAATGAAGGCTGTTGGAGGTAGCATTACAGAGTGATCCACACTGAAGAATGGCTTGGAGACGCGACGTATGTGGTCCCGATCTTCAGCAGAGAGAATGAAGAAAAAGGCCACTCAAATGAGCATAATTTTACGAATACTGTTAAAAATTGCTGACAGCGTATACCACAATCAAGAAGGTGGTTTGGTTATTTTAGAAGGTAGCCTTTGTTGTCCCGTTGCTTCAGCATTAATTCATTTCTTCTGTGTAACGGGAACCACCGACCAAGCAGCAACCATCAATATGCATAATATTGATAAATGTTTGTGGGGAAAAATTTCCATGAAAACAGGCATGTAAGAAACGGTACACATCATCCTATTAAGTTCTATGATTTTAATTTATATATGTATTTAATTTCGATTAAATATTGCAAAAGCACTCGGCTGAAAGTCACACACCCAACAAACTGTTACAGTAGCTCAAATAAGATTTTGGCTGATTGCGCCGGTGACGATGTGATCATTCCCAATTATTTTCCATTTATTATCAAAAGTGGCAAATTCCCAGTGAGCTTATGATAGTTATGTCATGACCAGCTTAGGGCCAGAAATTATCCGTTACGGGCTTCATCGTCCAGTGGATCATGGGGAGCTGTAGATCCCGAGGCAATGACGCCACAGACGAACTCGCGAAGAGGTTCCAAGATGGTAGTGCTGAACCCATACCCACTCTTCCTGCTACCTTTCTCACAGTTTCGTACATGAATTTGCCAGAGATCAACTATGGCAGTCAAAAATGGTGACTAACTTAATTACATCTCAACCTTAGTAGAAATACCTTCCGAATAATAATAGGTATAACCACGGGACATTGCCATCTAAAAAAAAAACATTTTTACAACAAAGGCGCCGTAGACAGCCCAATTTGCAGAGGTTGCTACGACGCCGACAAATCAGTCGCCCACTTCACCCTGGAAATGAGGCCGTTGCTTCCCGACGTGAACAAATCCTTGGAACGGTGAGTTGAGTCGCTCCGTGAAACCTGTGGAGCATCCAGGAGGCTTCTGTGACTTAGGATGAAGCTAGGCTGGCTAACTTAGCCAGAACACTTTAGCGCAATTATGGAGTCTCTACTCCATCCGTTGCGGGGTAGACTTCTTTTCTGATTGGTATATCTGTGGCCAACTTTATGTAGCTCTATCGCGTGTTAACAACCCTAACAACTTTCTTCAACATCGTGTACAGAAGTTTCTCATTACGAAAATTACCAAAAATTACTCGAAAATTACTAGAGCTAGACGGCATTTTAAACAGAAGAGATGATACGGCCAGTGCCTTGCATAACAGTCTTCCAAATTCCTAATTCTAAGAGGGGTCTAGCAATGTTAGATATTGACTGTTTGTATATCTTATCTTAGCGATCTTACATAGCGACATCATTTTACTTTTCGACATACACGCGAACGAAGTCGCTGGCAACAGCTAGTTTGAAATAAGAATGGTATATCCGTAAAAAAAATCGCATTCAAATTCATAAAAAATACTGGAAACGCTCAGAATAAACTGCAAATTTCTCCTTAATATATTAATATTGACCATGGGCAAATTTGTGTGGAGACTGGACCAAATCCTGAACGTTAATGAAACCTGCACCAAATGAAAGATTTTGGGGTATTATTTAATTGTTACTATGGGAGCTAAGTCGAAATCTAGCGCGAATATGGTGATTTGGGGGTGGAGCCGCTCCTGTGGGAAATCGGCTACGACTGGGTGCTACAGTTTGCTACGCTGTCAACTCGCTGGTCCTTGCACAAGGGGAATCGCACCAGGTGGCGGCCGACGCTATGACACGCGGGGTTGCGACAGTAGTTGAGAGGATCCTGCAGTTGGGTCTCGAGTTCGCCCTACATAAATCCGAAGCCATGTGCTTCCATGGTTCTCGGAACAGGTCACCATCAGGATCCGAAATAACGGTAATAAGCGTCCAGCCCGATACCTCAACGCGTCCTAGAGGGTCATGGCCATCCGGCTGGCCCGGGGATACCGCACGGTCTCCGGCGAGGCAGCGAGCTTCCTTGCCAGACTGCCGCCATGGGATCTGGAGGCGAGAGCCCTTGCACTCATTTATGGGTGGCGCGTGGAGAGGCGGCACGGCGGACGGAGCTCCGGCAGGATCTCATGATGGTTTGAAGACAGCAACTGTCGCAACCCAGCGCTGGACACGCCACAGTCCAGGCGATTTGAGGAATTGCTAGAGCGGCGCCACGGCGTCCTCACCTTCCGCCTGATGCAGGTACTGACCGAACACGGTTATTTCGGTAGATACCTTTTTCTGATTCAGATCGGAGAACACGCCCGGGTGTCAACCCATTCCCTGCCAGGGTTGCGGAATTAGTTCGAAAGAGTCACCACGGCAATTGAACGTAAAGGGCATTAGGAGGAACACGGATGGGTTTCAGTCTGTAAATCTGACACTCCCTTTTTCAAAACACCATATTCGCGTACGAATTCGAGGTAGCTGCCATTATAAAAAAATAATAATACCCTAACAGCTTTCATATGGGATAGGTTTTATCACTGTTGAGTGATTGGTCCAAAATCACTCATGGTCCTTTATACCAAAATAAACCATAGTTCATAAGAAATGAAAATTTAATCAATATTCATTAATTAAATTAATAATAAACCCTTTCTTTTTTTTATTTGTGATGGGTTTGCTCTTGACTCTAGTCTAGGTCAGAGATGACAGAGACAAAGTCTACGATGGAGCGAGCTTACCCAGAAGGAGCCTGTGCACTCTAACTTTGAAGAGATCAGGGTTGTAAGCGTTTGGAAACACAGACGCAGGCAGAGAGTTCCACTCCTTTGCTGTGCGCATTATAAAAGACGTTTGGAAGCGCTTAGTGCGAATTGGTGGAATAGCAACAAGGTAGGGATGGTAAGATGCAGTGCGTCTGGATGTCCGATGGTAGAAGGGGGCCGGTGGGATGAGGTCGTGGAGTTCTTGGGCACACTCACCGAAGTACAATCTGTAGAAGACCGACAAGCAGGCAACCTTACGGCGATGAGCCAAGCTATGTAGCTTGGCATCCACCAGTTTACAAAAACCAGCTGAGATGCCATAAGCAGGAAGCTTGCTGAGTAGACCTGCGTGCCAAACCCTGTCAAAGGCCTTCGAGATATCGAGCGACACGGCAAGTGCTTCGCCATCTCTCGATGGCCTCGCCCCAGCACTGCATGACATACACAAGAAGATCGCCAGTTGACCGTCCCCGGCGAAAGCCATATTGACGGTCACTGAGGAGATCATTCTCTTCAAGGTAGGTCAGCAGTTTACTGTTCAGAACCCTTTCCATAACCTTGCATAGGATGGAGGTAATGGCGATTGGACGGTAATGTGCAGGGTCAGCACGGTCTCCCTTTTTGGGCACCGGTTGCACATTCGCAAGCTTCCATGATTTCTGCACCGTTCTTTTTTCAAGAGCGAGGCGGTACAGGCGAGTCAACCCTAAAATAAAAGCAATTGCGACTGCCTAATTTCTACATAATGCGATGTGTCCGCAGTTTTGTCAGTGAAAACGCAATTCTGTGATAGGGCTCTTAAAGTATCAGCTCTCGTGGTAGCACCTATAATATTTTACTTAGGTATTGAGAAATTGAATCAGAAAAAAAGAAAAAAATCCAACGAATGCGATATTTTATTACACCATAACAAATTACACAATTAAAATTCACATTACATTTACCATGTCACATTTGTAAATTCACTGAGAAAAATGTAGTCATAGCTTATACCTCTGAGCCAGCGCAATCTGTCAGCTGGTTGATTCTGTTAAAAACACACTGTGAAAACTTTCAAGTGAGCTGTTTCAATTGATGTAGGTAGGGATTGATCCGGTCGATTCTGTAAACATGTCGAAGTGAAGTCTTGGGTGAAGTGATCACGAAGTGAGCTGTCATTCCATCTTTATTACTTGGATTGACAGCTCACTTTGTAATCACTTCGACATGTTTACAGAATCGTACAGGCCGTCGATTCTGTAAACATGTCAAACAATGTGCTCACTTCACCTTAGACTCTACGGCGAGATGTTAACAGAATAGCGCTGCAGTTAGTATACCCCGATCTCATCATTTAGGCCCTGTTCTCACAGGGACAATCAGCACGATTTGAACATGAAATTTGAATTACCTATGTAATGTTGGCGTGATCCCAATTTTTTCGCAGATTTTATACGACATTCGCGTTTTCTATGCAACCTCACCGTTTTGTATGATCAAGTGGTCCCGAAATTATACAGTTAATGTCACATTAATTTGATGACTACGCGAAGCTAGGTACTGATCATCGCCATATGAACAATCGCTGCTGCTCTGAGTAGTGTATACCGCGTAGGTGTGAAATGGCCTTTATTTTGTCGAATGTCGAGTCCACTAATATAGAGGTCTACTCTTTGGGTATTTAATATAAATATTAATATACACACAAGTTTGTAGTTAGGTGAGTAATGTTTTAGTACAATATCCATTATCCGAAGAAAGTTATATTTTATTTTCAAGAATATTTAATTATTATAAAAATCAGTGTGTTCTGTTTATTATTATCGTTAGATTATTATTATACAATCATGAATTTTGATAACAATATAAATAATTCAATTATATAAAAGGCACATTAAAATAAATACCTAATTAAATATCCACCAAGATTTAAATAAGTTCCAAAATGATGAAATATAAAAAAAAAACTATTATAATGAAATGATAAATATCAAATAAAATCCGCGGTAACTACGTAACAATAATCCAATGTCTAGTACAGCAATATAGTAAATTAGTCATACAAAATTAATTTGTTACCATCATCGAGTTTTCAGTTCGAGCAATACAATAAAATATCAAGCTTTCAAACACAACATAATATGAAAAAAAACCTTAATCTCATAAAAATAAGGTACAAAATTTGTGAAACGCCAAATTGTGAGGCTTACAGGCATAGAATATCATGGTAACTTAACATTATCCACTTACACTGAGTTTCCATTCACTACTCCAGAAAATAAAGAAAATTATTCCCATCTCAAACATGGACAACACAACGTTATATGACTTCTATTTGTATTGACATAAGGCTTAATTTACAACCATTGACGCGCGCTCATCAAATGCAAGATTCTTATCAGACATACTAAACGTTTCTTACACCTCTGAAAAAGAAACCCTAATGCATATTCCCCTTTAACAAAAAAAAAACACCGTTACCCAAAGATAATAAATAGCTTAAATAATCTTAAATTACATTTCGTTAGGAATGCTTTCACATTACCGCAACGTAGACCATTGCCAACGCACTTAGGACGAGTTTAAATACCTTAGTTAACTCAACCAATGGTTTAAAAATTGTGGGTTAATTTTTATGCGTTTTTCGATCAATTGTTAGCGATCAATGGGCAAATCATGGTCGATCTTCAAGGTAAAGCAAAGCTTGTCGAGGTTGGTCTGTGGATGGGTAGCCATCTTAACATACCGAGAATCCTCCGTGCCTCGGAAAGCATGTTAAGCCGTTGGTCTCGGTTGTCATTTGTAGATCTTTGGCAGTCGTTACGGATAGTCAGAAGCCGGAAAATCTGGCACCAGCCTTGCCAAGGAGTATCGTGTTACCCAGTTAATGGGTTGTGGAGGTCTGGTAGGCAACCGTTACATGTAAAATAAAAAGTGTTCACCCGAATCCGGTTTGACTGGAAGCCGACCCCAATATAGTTGGGAAAAGGCTAGGCAGATGATAGTCAAGCCCAATATTGATCTAAAAACGCACATCAACGAAATTTACCGACAATTTAAATCACTCGTTAAGTAAACTACGCATCAAAAAACTCGGCCTTAAGGCTCATAATAAACTTCTCACTGGATTAAATTATATTTGTTCGAATAAACAGTTTAAAACTCAATATTCATTCAATACAATGTTGTATTGAATGAATATTGAGTTTTAAACTTTTTTTTTTAATTGAAGAATTATAAATGCAAACGATTGAAATGCTATATAAAAAAAGTTATATCCCGATCGATAGTATGACGAATGGGGACATAGATAAATTTTCATTTTTATAGATTGTTCACAATGACAAAGTATTCATTCAAACGAACAAATACATTAGTTTTGCCTCGAATAAAATGGCAAAAAAGGGTAATAAATCCATAGTAGAATAAGTATCCTTTCCGGTAAATAAAAAAAAACATAAACCTGTCATATTACCCAGTAACTGGGTAAAGAAGTCGCTCCATGTAAAATACTGGTATTCAGCTGCATTCGGTTACGATTTGAAGCCAGCCCCAATATACATAGTGGAAAGTTAGTCAGACTGATTTATACTTGTACGGCTTGTGAAAGCTGTTGCATACACAAACGTATGTCAAGTGACTTATGTCAATGGAATAAGGTTTAAATTAGAACTACGACGAGCGCTCGTGAAATACAACAACTTTGCCTGTAGACCTAGACACTTATTCTAGTACGAATTAGGAATGATATAAAATTTCAAATAATTACGATTGATATAAATAAAATTCGTTCACTACAATTGACTTAAAAACTACTTCTAAAGTCTTATTGAGGTCATATTAAATCTACTAATATCAACATTGTGAAATTATTTTGTAACTTCAACCAATCTTTGATTAAAAATATTTTAAAATGATTAAATTATTAATTCGATTAGCAAAATGAGCAAACCGACTTTATAGATTAAATATTCACATAAATAAATAATTTAATAAATGCAATTTTAAAATTGTAATATTATGAAACCAATATTGTTGGGAATTAAACTATGTATATGCTTACTTCGAGACATAGATCTTAAAGCTTTCGATTTAATGAGTTACATCTCTCTGACTATATACCTAGTCAGAGATTTTTTTAAGTGGTCGCGAGAAAATGATTATTCCTTTAATAAATAAATTAAAATGCTACTGGATTTCTTTCAGACACTCATTTTTCTTCTATAATACACCGAAAGTATTCTTATATGCTTAAAAAGCAACAACATTATCGTAGAATAAATATATATGTTTTATATTTAAAAGGTAAGGTTTAGATACAAAAATCCCTTAAAATATTAATGTCCTAAAACAAGGTACAGAGAACGGCACTTCAGTAGTAACACTAGCATAGGAAAATCATGCTTACTGTTACGACACAAGTGGCCGCAGTCTGTAAATGTTAAATTATCACCAATGTCGTGCGGTTGTCTGTACCTGTGGTAGGCGCCAGATAAATGTGCAATAACGGTCATTGACCCACATACATCTATCGATTTTTTAATATAAAAAAACAGAATCGACTTCTATCGTGATCCTTTATGTTCTCTAGTCTAGTAATAAAAAACGGATCATAATTTATTGTTCGGGCATCTACGAAGGGATATTAGGGAAAGGTCAATTTACTTTATTGCAAGTTTATCTGGCGCCTACCATATTGCGATTTTTTCCAGTCTAGTTATCACTTATTTGTATACTTTTAATTTGTTCGTCAGCTGTCCCATTTCTGTAGGTGAGATAATGTAAAATTACAACTACCCTCATTTTAACAAAATTGAGTTGAATAAATAGTTGAATGAGTTGTTTTGAAATAGAAGGATAGAAGTATATTCACATTCAATAAATGGACATTAAAAGTTTTTATAGGTTTACAGTTTACATAACAAAGTGTTCGATATTAGATGTATTTTCACTGTATTATTTACATCCATTCATAAATAAGCTATCTACATAAAGAAATTGCATCAGATTTGTGACACGAATTAACATTAAACATAAATAAAAAGCGCTAAGTTTTCTTGTTCTACACTAAACAGCGAATTAAAAACTTATTCTAGAACGAATAGAGCCTATTTTCGCTTATCACCTGTTTTTGAGCAAGTTTGAAACGGCTAGCATTGCAAAGCTACCTATGATGTAAAGAGTTGCCGGTATGGAAGCCAAGAGCCTGTATCTTTCCTCTGTAACAGAAAAAGATTGGAATTTGTTAATAAAAGATCATTTTTTCAATGAGCACACAAAAAAATCCTTGAAAAACGTCTTCTGCTGCACATAGGCCATTCCCTAAACCGGTATAGAAAAAAAACTGTAAAAGAGTCTTAAATCAAAAGTCATTTATTCAAATTAGGATAAAAGCCAGCACTTTTTGAACATCAAAGTTCTACATAAAGACAGTCCCCCAAAAAGCCCCCGTGACCACTTCCTAGTCATTTAGCTGGGAAGAAGTGGCGCAACATGCTCCCCAGCAACAAATCTGTTTGTTAAGTTTTAAGAACTGCTTTGTGTAGTCTTTGGGTAGGCCTATAAACAACAGGGAATAAATCAATCTAAACAGAAATATGTCTTGTGAAAAATGCGAAATTTTGCGATCTCAAAACTAAAATTCTAATAGCTACTCATACAAGTCAGAATGCTCGAATCACTCAATGAATATGTGAATACAAAAAAATACAATAAATAATTGAAAATACTTATCGTTTGAAATCTCAAAATTCCGCAAATTCGGGGCCGCAACAACACGTCGAAAATGTAGCACTTCCAATGTTATCTTTATGTGAACTTAATAAAAAGTAGTTCTTGCAAATCACTAACGAGCATAGCTTTTATACACATTAAAATAAGGCTGTTAGTACAACGCTCGCTCGTGATATGCACCAACTATACAGTACGATTCAAACTTCATTATTCAGACCAAACGTATTGTCGGCCGCTGACTGTGAGCGCGCGTTACGCAGGTTATCGCTTTTCCATATATATTTAACTTCTCGTTCACATCGAACCGACTATACGCTGTACGTAGTGCGCTGTCGCTGACTACTGCACAGTGAGCATACTCACAGTCGGCGGCGGACAATACGTTTGGTGTGAACGATACCTAAAGTGCGGCTGTGAAATGCGCTACGCCACCAATAGTTTCTGTGAGAACCCCCCCAACCCTTATCACATAAATAAGCTACTGCGTAGCGATTTATGCTCCAAGCCGTTATTAAATTTGAATCGTAAGTACTATACCAAATGTCAAAATGTGGATAAATATGAATGTTGGTTATGGTCACCGCATATTATTGACCAATAGAATATGCTTTAGTTACGCTGTTAACACAACTATAATTGCGCAATCACAGTTGTGTAAACAGCCCAACTTCATTTTCCCATTGTATTAAGTCACCAAGGGGTGATTTTGTGTGTTAAATTGTCTGCCTAAAGTGTATTTTAAACCATGAATTAATCCACGGAACATCACGAGATGAGTGTATTAGAGTCCCCGTAATTGTTTCAACATTTTATCTACATATCATTTGCAAATTCTTTATCTATTGTCTGCTTATCATAAGTAGAAGATTTATCTCGTTTATTGGGGTATAAAAACCATTAATTCTTTGATTTTGCTGGCAGTTTTGTGTGAACTGTCGAGGAGACAGCACGTCTCATTCGAAACCTACTCTTTCAAGATTTTGTACAGGTTTTATAAATACATGTATGCAAATGCATTTTCATTTTCAAATGATAACCAAAAATTAAATAAATCTCATGCGATGAAATTTTAAACTTGATTTTCATGAGTCATGCAAAAAGTATTCATGCCAAGGAGTAACCAAAAATAAATTAAAGACCCAAAAAGGATAAATAAATATTTTTATTCAATATTCAAGTTAATACCAGTCTTATTTTAATGTTAGTAAAACAATAACAATATAGACGACACAGTATCTAGCGAAAAGAACGAACTAAATTATAAAGCACATTTTATTGAAAAGGGTCATAAAAATACATTTTAACATACTATGCTCTATGATTATTCGAATTGAGGAACGAAATATCTAAATTTTCAGTATGAAATACTTTTTAAAAAATATTTGAAGTATAAATCGGTGCATGCGAACCCTAGAAGGTCCTAAAAATGATTAAAAAAGTCGTAGTAACTTATTTTTTATTATTTTAAAAACATAAATATGCTCTTAAAAATTAAGATAAAACTATATTACTGTATATTTTTATATTATCCTTCTTACGATTTGAAGACCCAATTCATGTAACAAAGTGCTATTTCTACACATTTGATTTTTTTCTAGTTGAGACAATAATATACTAAAAATGTCTTTTAATAATACCTTGGGGAGCAGAAATACATCAAAATTTGGCTTTGAGTAGTATCGTAATCTAAATTCATTAATTTTTAAACTAAATTCTAGTACTTTTGACTTTTAAGTACAATACGCCTAATGAATTTCAAACATAATTCGAAAATATCACATTTTAATATAATAACAGGTAGTAACAATGGACTACGTAACAATTAATAACACCTAATTATTCGTTGTATTTCGTCTTTTTGGCGTTATTCGCCATACATTTGATTTTTAGCTATGTTTCAACCTAGATTAAGGATTCGATTTTTCTTTTCGCATTTTGCTTGTTTATATTTTTCCTGATATTTGAGCGTGCATTCAGCATGAAACCCGCGTAGTAACAATATCCTAAACCTTCATAGGAACTTTACTATGGCAATCCGTAGCTAGGCCTTTTATAGCCCCAAAGTAATAAAAAATAATTATTTTAATTACTACACAAAAAACTCACAGGAAACATTCACGTTAAAGGACTGGAAATTTTACTGTAAATTGACTTAAACAACGCCGGGAGCTTGTCGAAGTGAATTTTTTTGCTCAAACTCGCGGCCCCTATGCTTAAAGCAGAAGTCAAAAAGACTGGCTCAGCCGTTCTGACGCGTTCAACCATGATAGGATTATCGTCAGAATCGAAAATAATTTCCGGATCATTTTCAATGATCTCTTCAATCGATTCCCAATTAGTTTGAATCTTTTTCTCAACAGGGCAACACTCACACATGCCATAGTCACATTCTTTTTTATTCATAAAGTACTCGACATCATCTAAGATAGTACGTTCGCCGACGCGTTTTTTAACTGGGGCAAATATTGAGAATTTACGAGCTGAATATTGTAGTAACTCTTCAACATAGTGGTTAACACCCTCGTCGAAGTTTTTATCGTTTTTTAATTCTAGTAAGATTGGGTTGTGGGGTTCAAAGAGTGAGTTCTTCCTACTGTCCGGTAAGGATGAAACGTCTAGACTCTGCTGAGTCGGTGGCATCATGCTACACTTTCTTTTGGCCTGACCTGTCATGGTGAACGATTTTTTAGTCGTCGCCCAGCCGAGTGATCGTTGTACCGCCATCTTCCATTTGGTGTATCTTGCGTCGCGATCTGAAAGAAATATTTCTATTAGTATTACTTATTTCAAGGGCATTCACAATTTTTCTTTGATTCTGTCAAAGTTATCAAAGTTTGATTCTGTCACGAAGTCCTCACAATATTGGAATGTCTTATAGTTCGACATCGGTTCATAAGGAGAACCTATATAGATTTGATGCGATAAAGCTTTACAAAATTATAGAACTGATGCGCTCGACAAATAACTGGGTAACACGGTATGCCTTGGCAATACTGGTGTCAGATGTCTTCTGACTACCCGTAATGTCAAAGGTACTTATACATCAACAGCCGGGTCCATCAACTTAACGTGCTTTCCCAGGCACGCAGGAGACTCGGTATGTTAAGATGCAAATGCAGACCCATCAATGGACCGAGCTCGGCAAGCGTTGCTTGAAGACCGACCCGCGCAGCTGTTATTATTTTGCCACGAGCTCTTGACACAAATGTACTGTGTAAGTACGTACCGTCATCAGTAGTGGTAGGTAGGAAGGTGTCGTTGAGAGTGGCGTGCGTGCGCCACTTGTCCGTGCTCCACACGCCCACCGCGCCGCCAGCCACCACCGCGACGCCTAGGGTCGACATGTCCCACGATTGAGCTCGCACTGGACAAGAAAACAAATATTTTGAGAATTAGGGAAACATAAAGATAGCCTTTTTGTTCATTACTATCATGAGGAAGGGTTAGGTGTATAATTCATTACAGGTTTTGTGTCAATTTGCTGAAATATGACGATGATTGGGGACACCGAGGCCTTTATTTCCTACGAATCTTGCCCCTCACAAGCTTAGCGTAGTTTGGCTATCTTATCAGTCCGCTATGTCTCAAAGGAGGGCAAAGGCCTCTTTCTCCCTTTTCCACGTTTGCTCTCTGCAATAGGCTTGTCAACTGAAAAAATATAATTAGTCCGTCAGTTAGATTATCAAAAAATATTTGAACCGTTTTTTTTTCTTTTGTTACATAAACCAAAATTGACGAAGATACGACGCTTTTAAAATTCTCAATACGTCACGCCGTGGTCTAATTTTTAGTGCGTTCTGACGTCACGAGCTTCCACTCCCGAGTTTTGATGCATTTTCTTTGTTAATATTCATTTCTTTGTCCTAGCCACTTCCCATCATTTGGGGTCGGCTCTCCTCGTTCTGCGGCGCCAGGACAGTCTGTCCTGGGTTGTCGAAACATTTGTTTGGGCAAACTCTAAGTCTTTGGCTACCGTGGACCGCCAGGTGGCCAGTGGGCGTCCTCTACTTTTCTTATTATTCGGCAGTGCTAAGGCCAGATTTACGACATGGTCTTCGGGGCGTCTCATGACATGACCAAACCATCGTAGTCGGCTCTCAGTGAGTTTTTCTGCTATGGGCGCGACCTTGAAACTTCCTCTGATGTGTTCATTTCGCACTTTATCGAGTCGGGTTACACCTGCTGCCCATCTCAGCATCTTCATCTCGCTTGCGTGCATTTTCTGTACGTGGGCTTTCTTTATGGCCCAGCACTCGGCCCCGTACGTCATGGCTGGTCGGACTGCGGTCTTGTAGATCTTGCCTTTGGTTTTAATCGGCATTCTTGTGTCACATAAAACCCCCGTCAGAGCCCTCCACCTTTGCCATCCCACGTTAATTCTATGGGTAACATCAGCCTCAATGTTCCCGTCGGCTGTCAGCATCGCACCCAGATACTTAAATTGGGATACCTTTGGCAGTGGATTCCCGTCGATGTAAATGGAGTTGGATTTGTTGGTGTTACCATTGAATGCGCACTCCAAGTATTCAGTTTTACTTCTGCTGATTCGGAGGCCGTTGTTTTCCAGCGCGAGTCGCCACTTTTCGAGGGTAGTTTGGAGTAGTTCAGCATCTTTATTTATGAGGACTATGTCATCTGCGTATAACATACACCATGGTAAGGGAGACTGAATGTCCTTTGTTAAGTAATCCATTACCATATTGAAGAGAAGTGGGCTCAGGGCCGAGCCTTGGTGGACGCCTACTTTGACTTCGAAGCTTTTGCTTAGTCCGGCCAGGCTTCTCACGCTTGTGCAGCTGCTGCAGTACATATCCTGTACTAGGGCGACATAGTACTCGGGTATACCTTGTGCTCTCATGGCTTGCCACACCAGTTTCCGAGGCACTCGGTCAAACGCCTTCTCAAGATCAATAAAGACTAGGTGTAGATCTTCGCGGTTTGCCCGATGCTTCTCCATAATGATTCGGGTGGCCTGGATAGCGTCCGTAGTGGATTTTGACGGTGTGAAGCCATATTGGTTTTCAGATATAACAACGTGTTTGAAAAGGCGGTTGTTGAATACTCAACAACCGCCGTCATAATCTGGGAGAGAATACTCTCTCCCAGATTTTGAGGGTGTGAGACGTCAACTTAATCCCTCTGTAGTTTCCACAGACACTGACGTCCCCTTTGTTTTTATAAAAAGGTACCAGGTAACTTTGGCGCCACGCCTCTGGGATAGTGCATGAAGTGCGGATGGTGTTGAACAATCTCGTGAGCCACTCCAAGCCTGTGCAACCTAATCTTTTCCAGATGATTGCGGGGATTTCGTCAGGGCCTACCGCTTTGTGGTTTTTCATTTGCGCTACTGCGAGTTTCACTTCAGCTATTTCGATTCTGGGTGCCGGTCCTGCAGTGGGTTGCAGCGGGTGCAACGTCTGGCTAGGGAATTCTTCATTCAATAGCTTTTGGTAGTATTGACACCATCTATTAGTGATACTCGCATTCTCTGTTAGGAGCTGTCCATTTTCGCCTTTTATGTATTTATTGACCTTAATGTCTAGTGTTGATTTGTGTCGCTGTTTAGCTAATTTAAATATTTCAACATCATTTTTAGCGTCTTCCATTCTTTTGTATAGACTCTCCTTCGATTGCGCAATTAACTAGGCCACCACACATTTCGCCAATTTCTTCGCTTCTTTGTATCCAATGCGATCTTCCTCGAGTTGCGTTTTTTGCCACAGTTTAAATAGATCCCTTTTGGCTTTTACTACCTGTTTTACATCATCGTTCCACCAGGTAGGGTCTTTGTTGATGTTGAGGCCTCCTTTAGATACTCCAAGGATTGTAGCTGCGTTTCTTCGGCACATAGTTTCGAGGCTAGACCATATTGGTTCGGCGATGTTGTTATAGTCGTTGCTCATATCTTCTTCCAGATATTTCTCAAGTTTATTTACTAGTTCATCGCCCTCAGCATTGTAGAGTTGTTGCCATTTAATTTTTGGGGTTTTATCTTTTGTTGTTTTAATCGGATTTGGCAGAGTCAAGCTTGTGATTAATATTCTGTGCTGCGAGGTCAAGCCATGACCGGGGATTACTTTGCAGTCTTTGAAGTTTTTCAGTGATATCCTGTCTGCCAAAATGTAATCAATTTGTGTGCTGTGTCCTGAGCTCTTGTACTCTTTTTTAATATTCATTGATTTCAATTTGTTAATATTCATTGATTTACAAAAACAAAAAATACGTGTCCATTATCTTTCAATACTCTAACTGACGGACTAAATAGATTTGCAATTTATTGATGGTGGAAACTAGCCTATTGCGACCAAGCCCTTCCGGTAAGAGTCAAGATCATCTCTCTACCTTTGTCTTGTCTTCAGAGTGTAATATTTATTCGACATCTGTTGCCATGACTCTAAAATCTAGACATTTTGCATACATTTTATATTTATATGCAGATTTTTTCTGACTTATATACAAAAAGGGTACTTACACACAGGTATACCGATAAGGTCTGCTTGTAGCTGCATCAGTAGGTCATTGGATGTCATCCTACCATCCACGTGAAGTTTAGCCAAGGGCATGCCACAGTCTTTGTTCATTGCTTCTAAAATATCCCTGTACAAGAAACATTTAGTGTTATGTTTGTTCGGTCGGCTGAATTGTATTAAAGAACATATGTTTTTATATTATTGTTATCGATTAGGCCTAATCTTAAAAAATATCGCTAAAAAAACGCACTCGCTCGCTTTTCCTGTGATACACTTTTTCTTTCTTCTATCTATTTTTACAGATGGATTGGAGAAAATTCACTCCCACAGAAACAGGTCGAGTTGCTTATTTTGTTAGCCAGGAACCAAAGTACGTAGTTCTTGTATGTGTACACAATCATGTTTGGGCAAATAAATATATCTTTATCTTTTATCTTTATTAGAATTGATTCTATTCGTAATATAAAAAGCGATATTAAATAATTTACCTCGTCTGGAAACATACAGCTTCCAAGGCCGCTCTGATAATGTGGTTCTTAGTCGTAAATGCAGTCAAACCGCAGATGATTCTGTAACAAACATATGACATTGTTAGAATTATTATAGTTGTCAAAAAATAAAAGGCTCATTTTGACAGCAGGATACAACATTACTTTACTAGTAAATATGAAAGAGACATAAAAATAAATCTCTTTCGCACTTAGTGGTAAAGCAACCTTCTCTACTCAGCTGTCAAATCGGACTTCTTAGATTTTGGTGACTTTATTCGCTTTGAGCCTCGAATATATTTGTAACTAGCTTTAGCCTGCGGCTTCGCTCGCAATAAGGTAGCTAATAGCAGAGTCCAGGCTGCTATATCTTAAAAAAAAACTTGAAAATCGGTTTGCCAATTTAGCCTTAAAAGCATATCGGACAAAAGAACTCACTTTCTCATTTATAATATTAGTAAGGATAACGTCCCGAGTGGCAATACAAAAAGTTTAAACCGTAGCAACGCATGAACTGAGTAAACTATAGGTGATTATGATTCCATAATTTTGTACGCATACAGGCCGCTGAAGGCCGGCACGAAGTACACGTCGCCCGTAGAGAACACCTGGCCTGCGATGTGCTCGATATCCATCACTACGTCTTTGATTAGTCGCAATAATGTGTGCCTACCCTCTAGCGTCCTTCCTCCAGTAAGGCGCATACAGGCCACTGAAGGCCGGCACGAAGTACACGTCGCCCGTAAAGAACACCTGGCCTGCGATGTGCTCGGTATCCATCACTACGCCTTTGATTAATCGCAATAATGTGTGCCTACCCTCTAGCGTCCTTCCTCCAGTAAGGCGCATACAGGCCGCTGAAGGCCGGCACGAAGTACACGTCGCCCGTAGAGAATACCTGACCCGAGATATGCTCGGTGTCCATCACTACGTCTTTAATAAGTCGCAATAATGTGTGCCTACCCTCTAGCGTCCTTCCTCCAGTAAGGCGCATACAGGCCGCTGAAGGCCGGCACGAAGTACGCGTCGCCCGTAAAGAACACCTGGCCTGCGATGTGCTCGGTATCCATCACTACGTCTTTGATTAATCGCAATAATGTGTGCCTACCCTCTAGCGTCCTTCCTCCAGTAAGGCGCATACAGGCCGCTGAAGGCCGGCACGAAGTACACGTCGCCCGTAGAGAACACCTGGCCTGCGATGTGCTCGGTATCCATCACTACGTCTTTGATTAATCGCAATAATGTGTGCCTACCCTCTAGCGTCCTTCCTCCAGTAAGGCGCATACAGGCCGCTGAAGGCCGGCACGAAGTACACGTCGCCCGTAGAGAACACCTGGCCTGCGATGTGCTCGGTGTCCATCACTACGTCTTTGATCAGTCGCAGGTTGTCGCGCAGGAACTTCATTGCGCCACCAGCTACAGCTATGGAACCTGATGAAGAAAGAAAATTGATAATTAATAATGATTGATTTACTTCATTTGTACTATTTTTTTGAGGACGACCTGTGAGTGGGATTTACCATAAAGTATGTTCAACTCGGGAGAACATTGATTGCGCGATGTACGATACGGGCGAAGTCTTCTTAGATCGTATACGGAGATAACTGTCAGAAGGCGTTTATCTTACAGAAACGTGACATAAGGACTATTGTAAGGATCTCACAAATAGACTCATGCAGAGAGCATTTTAAAGAACTGGAAATATTAACAGTACCTAGTTTATACATATTAGTAATACTAAATCATTTTGCTAAGTATATTCGTCAGTATGAATCACAAGAGGACCGTAAAATAAGAGAAAGTACAAGAAGGAAGAATTTAAACACAAGATGTTTCCAAATAATGTAGCTAAATATTGCTCCGGGTACCAAGTAGTCGAATTGTCTAATAGGTTACCAGCTAATTTAAAGTTATTAATTTATAGCCCTCACTTATTTGAACACAAATTAAAAGTCTTCTTGTTGGAAAAATGTTTCTACTCAGTATCAGATTTTATGTAAAATGATAAAATTATTTATTATAATAATAACATTGTAACAACTTTGAATTGAATTTATTTTTGACTTATGCTTTGACATTGGCTAATCATCTGACATAACTTACATTTGACATTATATCTGACATTCTTTTGGACATTTATTTATTTACTAGCTGACCCGCGAAACTTCGTCTGCGTCACAATTTTCAGTAATGCTTCGCTTCTATTGGTCTTAGCGTGATGATACAGCCTATAGCCTTCCTCGATAAATGGGCTATCTAACACTCAAAGAATTTTTCAATTCCTGAGATTAGCGCGTTCAAGCAAACAAACAAACTCTTCAGCTTTATATATTAAGTATATATATAGATAGACATCTTTTGAATTTATTGACTAGACATATTAATTTATTTTAGCTTTCAAATTATTTTGCATGTAACAATTTTATATTTATGTTATTAATTATTATGTACCTAAAATTCTACACAACGTATATTGTTTGAAATAAATTGGCCAAGTGCGAGTCGGACTCGCGTGCTATGGGTTCCGAACGAATTTTTTTTTTGACATGTAAGTTTAATACTACAGACTTCTAATAGGTTTTCCTGTAATCTGTAGGTAAAGATGAATTATCTCCATTTTTTTTTCAAAAATTTAGGCTCAGTAGTTTCGGAGATAAGGATGGGGGGAGAATGGTCATTTTTCGTCTAATTTCTTTAATAACTTCAAAACTATTTCTTTTAAAATTATGAAAAAAATTTAAATAAAACCCTCACAGTAAGCCCTTTCATTTGATATGTCACACGATATTGTTCAAAAATCTTTTTTTGAAATTTTCTGGTATGACCCTCAAAAGTGAACCCCGTACTAAAAAAATAATGATTTACGTAACGCGTCCGTGTTTTGGTCATAGATGTTCATATTTGTACCAAATTGCAACAGAATCGGTCCAGTGGATCCGGAGAAAACTGGCTGTGACAGATGGACAGACAGACAGACACCCAAGTGATCCTATAAGGGTTCCGTTTTTTTTCGGAACCCTAAAAATGAAATAAATGAGATGGATGTCGCTACAGTACTACAACTTACCCTCGGGCGCATACACGGCGGGCGTGTTGGGCCCCAGCTTGTACGCCACGGTGGTGATGAGGCCGTGTGTGGACTGCACGCGCCGAGTGCCAGTGTTGTATAGTAGGAAGCAGCCGCTATCCGTGTTGTTATACCATAGAGTGTGTTCAACCCGATGAGATGTCGCTACAGTACTACAACTTACCCTCGAGCGCATACACGGCGGGCGTGTTGGGCCCCAGCTTGTACGCCACGGTGGTGATGAGGCCGTGTGTGGACTGCACGCGCCGAGTGCCAGTGTTGTATAGTAGGAAGCAGCCGCTATCCGTGTTGTTATACCATAGAGTGTGTTCAACCCGATGAGATGTCGCTACAGTACTACAACTTACCCTCGAGCGCATACACGGCGGGCGTGTTGGGCCCCAGCTTGTACGCCACGGTGGTGATGAGGCCGTGTGTGGACTGCACGCGCCGAGTGCCAGTGTTGTATAGTAGGAAGCAGCCGCTATCCGTGTTGTTATACCATAGAGTGTGTTCAACCCGATGAGATGTCGCTACAGTACTACAACTTACCCTCGAGCGCATACACGGCGGGCGTGTTGGGCCCCAGCTTGTACGCCACGGTGGTGATGAGGCCGTGTGTGGACTGCACGCGCCGAGTGCCAGTGTTGTATAGTAGGAAGCAGCCGCTATCCGTGTTGTTATACCATAGAGTGTGTTCAACCCGATGAGATGTCGCTACAGTACTACAACTTACCCTCGAGCGCATACACGGCGGGCGTGTTGGGCCCCAGCTTGTACGCCACGGTGGTGATGAGGCCGTGTGTGGACTGCACGCGCCGAGTGCCAGTGTTGTATAGTAGGAAGCAGCCGTTATCCGTGTTGTTATACCATAGAGTGTGTTCAACCCGATGAGATGTCGCTACAGTACTACAACTTACCCTCGAGCGCATACACGGCGGGCGTGTTGGGCCCCAGCTTGTACGCCACGGTGGTGATGAGGCCGTGTGTGGACTGCACGCGCCGAGTGCCAGTGTTGTATAGTAGGAAGCAGCCGTTATCCGTGTTGTTATACCATAGAGTGTGTTCAACCCGATGAGATGTCGCTACAGTACTACAACTTACCCTCGAGCGCATACACGGCGGGCGTGTTGGGCCCCAGCTTGTACGCCACGGTGGTGATGAGGCCGTGTGTGGACTGCACGCGCCGAGTGCCAGTGTTGTATAGTAGGAAGCAGCCGCTTCGGTACGTGTTCTTGGCCTGACCCGCTTGGAGGCAGTTTTGGCCGACTAGAGCCGATTGCTGGTTGCCTAGAATCTAAAAAAAAAACAATACAATGTTTAGAAAAAAAATGTTGCATTTTGGATTGAACACTGTCCGCAATTATTTTGGCAGTCATTCCCGTACTTAAGAACGTTTCAAATCAAGTCTGGCGAGAATCAATAACTAGACTTCTTTTTTGACAGATGCGGGACTGATACCGAATTGTGACCGTTCATAAAGTACGGGAATAGGCTAGTTTCCACTATCAATAAATTGCAAATCTATTTAGTCCGTCAGTAAGAGTATTGAAAAATTATGGACACGTATTTTTTTTTTTTTTGTAAATCAATGAATATTGACAAAGATAAAACTCATCAAAACTCGGGAGTGGGGCTCGTGACGTCAGAACGCACTAAAAATTATACCACGGCGTGACTTTTGACAATTTTAAAAGCGTCGATCTTTGTCAATTTTGGTTTACGTAACAAAAGAATAAAAAACGGGTCAAATTTTGTTTGATAATCTAACTGACGGACTAATTAGATTTTTTCAGTTGACAAGCCTATTGTCCATGCAATTTTAAAACAAGTGACACAAAACATAAGGCACTCTGTAGCGACCTGAATGAGAGCGATAGCGCACTGCATCCGAATCAGACCCGTATGGGAAATATCCTTAAGGAAGGAATGTGGATCTAAGGTCAGGAATGATTTGGCTATTTCTAGGCAAGTATGCTCCGTCGTCGACCACAATATCGCTTTCCATTAGGTTAGATTGTGGTCAAACGCTTTCAGTAATTTAAAAAAAAAATAATAATTAAAACCCTCACAGTAAGTCCTTTCATTTGATATGTCACACGATATTGTTCAAAAAACCTTTATTTTTAATTTTCTAGTTCGACCCCCAAAAGTGAACCCCATACTAAAAATTTAATAATTTACGTAATGCGTCCGTGTTTGGGTCATAGAACTCCATATGTGTACCAAATTTCAACAGAATCGGTCCAATGGATCCGGAGAAAACTGGCTGTGACAGACGGACAGACAGACAGAGAGACAGACAGGCAGACACCCGAGTAATCCTATAAGGGTTCCTTTTTTTTTCGGAACCCTAAAAACCAACCGGTGCGAGTTGGACTCTCACACGAAGGGTTCCGTGCCATAAACTTAAATTTTTATTATTTGTTGTTATAGCGGCAATAGAAATACACCATCTGTGAATGTTTATCTTTCTACCTATTACGGTTCTTGAGATAAAGCCCTCTGACAGACAGACGGACGGACGGACAGCGGAGGCTTAGTAATAGGGTTCCGTTGGTTACCCTTTGGGTACGGAACCCTAAAAACGACAATTCCTAAAAAATGTTTGTACTACTCTTTATAACTATCAAAATTTCAAGAACCCAAAACCAATAGTTTCCCAGGTAGGGCCTAGAAGAAAAAAGGAATCCCAATGATGGGAAGAATGCGGGATTTCGTTACCATCGGTCTTTTCACACCCGATATAGTACAACGCTACTTCGGACAGACATTCGTAGTTTCATTGGCGTTTAGTAGTTCTTATGTCTGTTTATAACTTACCCCAGATATCCTAATGCCGTCCAAGATAGAGCCATCTTTCACTGTGCCGTATACTTCTGAACTGCTACGAATTGTGGGCAACGAGTCTCGATGGATGCCGAATAACCTGGTAACAATGACATAGATTGTTTATAGTCTAATAGGGAGCGTGCAGAAACTATAGGTGGCAGCACAGAAATGTCACTGTCAAGTATATTTCAAGTATAAAATTTGAAATAGCTACGCTAGATGGCACAGTTTACTTCGCGCACATTCCCCTAAACTGAGCGTGCAGGAACTGCAGGTGGCAGCACAGAAGCGTCAATGTCAAGTATTCTGACAATTAAAGTTTCAAATATGCGACACTAGATGGCATAGTCAACGCTGTGCATGTTCCCTATAATTCAATAGGAGACAATAATGATACTATGGGATGTCACAACCACAGTATGTTTGTTAATGGAAGAGTGAAAAATATGTATGTTTGAAAATCGTACTAATAGTAATAACAAACCTACTTAAAATGTTTTTAATAGATTTATGGAAACATTTTCACTCAATTTTTCTTTCGTATCTTTTTGTTTGGTTTACATCATTTTATTTTTGTCATTTTCACACCAAATTATTATCTAGTTTGAACTTTCCCACAGCTGGACAAAGACCTCTTTCCATTCTTTATATTGTTTCCGGTTCTATTTACGAGTTCGAACCTTACCTCAACAAGATAGGGTCCCAATTCAATGTCTCCAGATTCATGAGCAGAGTTCTAGACGCATTTGTGACGTCAGTGATGTGCAAACCGCCGTGTGGACCACCGGTCATGTTCTGAAATAAAAGAGAAAACATTACTTTTCTTAAATAATGATCAATTAAAGTCACCAAAATCTAAGAAGTCCGATTTAACAGCAGAGTAGAGAGGGATATAAGATTGCTTTACCACTAAGTGCGAAAGAGATTTATTTTTATGTCTCTTTCATACTAGTAAAGCAATGTTATATCCCGCTGTCAAAACGGGCCTTTTATTTTTTGACAACTATAACAGTGGACAGTACATGATCATAATAATATCAATAAGGCCCGCTTTCACTGACCAGAGTTATCTTTTAACTCTTCCTGCCAATGTCTGGTAAAGATCCTTATTTTTCCCATACATTCCGGTAGATAAATGATATTTATAATTTTTGATATATTATATTTTTTTTAGGTTTATTTATAATTTTGATAAGTAAATAATCCTTATTTATAATTTTTTGATAAAAGTTTTTTATATTTTTTTATAAATGATATATTTTTTTTTTAATAAATTATATTGATCATTTTTTGGTTCCCGAGTTCCTTGATTTCAAAGTGATTCAACTGTTTTTGTGCCCCAAGTGTCCATAAATCTGTACTATGGCAATTGACGTAGCCACCTACTGGGCTCAAATATCATAAGGAGTTAACCATCGACTCGAAAAGAAAAAGTAAGAACAGCGTTTCAACTCACCCACACAATCCAACTATCAACAGTACCAAACAGCAGTCTCTTATCCCTGCTGGCGCGCCGCACAGCCTTGACATTGTCCTTCATCCAACGCATCTTCAACGCGCTAAAGTACGGTGATATCGGCAGGCCGCAAATGTTCTTGAAATAGTTCTTATTGCGGTCGGGGATCTTGGCTAGAATCGCGTCCACTGTTGCGTCTGTGCGGATGTCGTTCCAAGCTGGAATGAGGAAAAAGGGTTACTGAATGTATGGTAAAGAAATAAAGTAAAGGAAAAAAGTGTTTATGTCGATTGACGTCGATCAACGACGGGTCGATGGTCGATCAACCACTTTATCGATATCAATCGGTCTGAAAAACCACCACACCAATTAATGTCGTTGATCGATCGATAAATAATCGATCGATTGGTGTTGCCACCCTAATACTTCGTATAAGGTAGTAATGGGCGCATTAGACAACACGGTTGGCGCAGTGGTTGAGCGATTCGACTGCTGCGCTGCGTGTCGCGGGTTCAATTCCCGCACTACATGGCCTACAGATAGTTTTTCCGGGTCTGGCTGTTTGTGTATGTGATATTATATGTCTGTAAACGCACCCACGATACAGGAGAAATTCCTAGAATGGGACAAAGTTCTATTAAAAAAAATCGTCTATACGTATACGGCGTATGCGTATAGGCGTAACACAATTTTTAACACGCCCGAAACAGAGTTTTATCGTCTTTACAAAGCAACATTTTCTTTTTATGATTTGCAACTCAATAAATAAAACTTCACAAATCTAAATATTATTTTAGTATGCCTTAACAGTAAACAATAAAAACATTGACGAATAATATCAAATTAAGTACTCAAAATCAAAATATTTACCTATAGCTGCATGCAAGGGCTCTCCCGTGTACTTGTCCCAGGCTATTGTTGTCTCCCTCTGATTTGTGATGCCCAAAGCCACAATGTCATCTTTGGTATAACCTGAAAATAAACAATTTACACTATAGTGAGCAAAAATATATGAACCATAGAAGGGTTGCCCGTACTCTGAAATGGCAACATAAAAAGAAGTTAACTATCGCGACCCTATATCCCGCGCGCGTATACTTAGCTATCTTCCTACCGATGAATATCGATAGTGTTGAAGCTGTTTTTAGAGATGCGGTGTTGGTGCATGACAAGTTTATTTAATATCATTGATAGTGGGTAAATATATGGAAAATGCGCAAACTACATAGCAGGTTTTAGAGGTCGAGTGAATGTTTTTGTTAATGTCTGCACTGCATCTAAAAGCGTACATATCATGTTTTGATGGACGCAATTTGTCTGGTAAAACCGGTGCGAAAAAATGAAAAAAGTATTGAATTTTTTTAATATAATTTTTGATATTTCGACTTCATGTTTTATAAATCGTGTAAGTACCCAAGTATTGCTTTTTCAAATTCATTATTTGGGTTTTACGGAATGGGAATCTCATACAAACAAATCAAATAAACACACAATGTTTTGTTTTGTTTAAAAACATAAAACTTTGATCCAAAACGTAGCCAAAGTCAATCAATCAGTTTCTTAGTAAATAAACAAGTTAATCAAAAACAAATTAATTCATAAAACGGTTGATTGAACTGTGATAGTTAATGTATTCGGTGTTCGCTGACACTGATTCAATAATACATGTCATTAGATCATTTGAAGTACGTCGAAACGCAGACAGTTAAATATTCATTAAAATACAAAATATTGCGTATTATTTTGGACTTAATAGCTCCTTTTCGTGACAGTTATTTTACTTTGCAAACTATTTATTTACTGCCCGCGTCTTCACCCTAAACATTTTTCTAAAATAAAAGTAAGTAGCCTAAGTTCCTCCTTATAGCATCAGCAGCTTCCAGTGAAAATCACTCCAACCTTTTCGGAGATTAGCCGGAACAAACAGACAGACACTATATTTTTACGTCTATAGTTAAGTAAAAGCTGTTTGTTGATATAAAACAAATACGACACTTCAATTTTGTTAATTTGTAAGTATAGATTTACGTAAAGACTACATAAGTGGACTCAATGCAGTAAGTATTTATCTACCAGTCAACCATTAGATTAAAAACAATACACTATGGTAGGTGAACTACCTATTGAATGTGGCCTATTTTTTCTAACTTAACAGACAAATGTGTTACTGGGGAGTTTGTTGTGGCGACGCTTGGGGGAGGCCTATGTCCAGCGGTGGACATCTTTCGGCTGATATGACGATGATGATGATGATGAAGCTAGAAAGTGTATGTCATTGTTTTGCATTTCTATATCCATTCTTTACTTCCTGGGCTGAATTTCAGCAGTGATAACCCTTAGCAGCTCGCAAAACAGATCAAACACATCATGCTATAGTAAAACAGCCACCATGAATTTTATGTGAACACGGGACCAAAGGCTGGCTAAACATCACACGCTAATGTCTACGTCGAAGTAAAAAAATATTAATAAATTTTACTACAATATTTGATTTTTTATGAATGTTACTAAAGATAAGAGATAATAACCAGACGATTACGTAATCGCTACTAACAAAAATAATTACAATTCTGACGAGTTATTTTGGCACTATTATTTTGTCTAAACAATCACTTACTTTCAACTAAGGAATTGGTCAACCCAAATTAAAATAATATGACGCGATTTGAGAAAATGAGTCGATATTGATATCATTCATATATAAATATATGTTCACTCAGTTCCTGATATCCCTTTCAGAAAAATAACTGATTTAAGAAAGAAAGAAAGAATGAAAAATGTATATTATGTGTGTGTGTGCGTGTGTGTGTGTGTGTGTGTTTGTGTATGTTTATGTGTAATTCATCCACGTGCTGCTCAGCGCTAACCGTCTGTATTATCGCGTGAAGCTACTTAAAATAAATCAATAACTTCTACAGGGTAAACTGCCACTCCTACAAATGTCATTAGTATCTGATAATAAGCCTTACCTAGCTCCACCAATTGATCGCAGGCATTTTCTGCACATAACTTGATGTGGTGCAGAATTTCTAAGGGATCTTGTTCCATCCAGCCTTCGTGGAGCTGTATTTCTGCTACGTCCATCTGGTATGACACCAGCTCATCCGAACGACCTGCTTCATATACCTGAAAGGTTAAAGTGAAATTTCATCATTTTTTACATACGGGACATTATTACAGCACCTTTGAGGCCGCGGCCGCGAAGTCAGCAGGCAAGAGCGGCGCGGGCAGTTACATTATACATCTATAAATTTGACGCGACCAGCGCTGCAGTGGCGCGTTCAAATGCAGAGATGTGCAATGCGCTCATTGCCCGCTGAGTTCGTGTCCGCGGCCTGACAGTCGTTACAGGTAGTCAGTAGTCACAAACTCTGACACCAGTCTTACCAAGAGGTATCGTATTACCCAGTTACTGGGTTGTAGAAGGTCAGATAGGCAGTCGCTCGTATGTTAAAAAAAATCGGCCAAATGCGAGTCGGGCTCGCCCACCGAGGATTCCGTACAATCTTGTAGGTACATAAATTACTTTAAATAAAGACTATATTTTTTATGATTTAATTACAAATGTGTAGTTTTCAGACTTTTCCCTGTACTTGTAGTATGAGACGATATTAATTGCCAAATTTCATAGTTCTAGGTCAACGGAAAATACCCTATAAAAATTTTTTATTCCCTTGAGAGTGTCGAAATATACGTTTATTGCGGCGTAAACGGCCGTATCTTTTTTCTCGTTTACTTAGAAGAGTGTTTTTTTCTTCACAGCTTCAAGGAACTGTAGACCTGAATATGGTTTTAATTTCAACTCGATACCTCCACGCGTTTCCGAGATACACAGACAGACGACAGACCGACGGACGGACGGATGGACGGACGGACAAGAAAGTGATCCTATAAAGGTTCCGTTTTTCCTTTTGAGGTACGGAACCCTAAAAATACTAGTATTCAGCTGCATCCGGTAAGCCTGAAAGCCGACCCCAACATATTGAGAAAAAGCTAAGCAGATTGATTTTACGGGGAACATCGATGTCGTCATGTGGGAATCGTCTGGTGCAACGGTGGTCACTTCAACTAGATCTAGGTAGCTGAGGCAATGCAAAACTTTGTACAGAAGACGGAAAATCGAATTTAGTAACGCAATCGGCAATGAGCTTATGTCCAGCGGTGGTCTGCAGTAGGCGGAATTGACTGATTGTAGACTTTGATAGAGTAAAAAGTGTAGATCCTTGTCATCGTTACCTATCATATAAGTGTGTTACTTATCTCATTGATAAAAACACAAAAAGCAAGCAGTGTGGTGATAATTTGGTCAAAAGAGGATATTATTATAATCAATCATTGACTGCAATATCATTAATCGGTAATGGAAAAAAACGATTGGTGCCTAATCCGATACGACTTAAATTGAAACATATACTAATTGTACGCCTTATTTCATTAATGATTCACAATATTTTTCCAAGTAACTAGATAGTGGAAAAATACTGTTAAATTCTTCAATAAGAATTCGCGATCAAATAATTACTACGAAATTTGATAGAACCAATTCAAAATCAAAACAATTTTTGAAACAACAAAGACGTTCCGAACATTGTAAAACGCTTCAAAACGAAATAATAACAATCACAGCTAAAATTTCTATACAAAATTTTTCATGTAGTAACAAAACCTAAAGTTCAAAGGTCTCCAATTAAAAACTGTTATCAAAACCACACCTATGATTCCCTGACCTTGTAAATATTTAATATTTTGATTGTAATGTCAAATATTATCTAATTACCTATTGTGTGTGAATAAAAAACATGACTGTGGTAAATTAATTGTATAAATTGGGATGACCGCTATTTAGGAGCATCGAACTGAAAATGTAGCTAGGTAATTCTGACTCCAGGGTTGCGGAATTTGTTCGAAAGAGTCACCGGGATTCTCAAACGTAACGGGCACTAGGAGGAACAAGGATGGGGTTTAGTCAGTATGAATCTGACACTCCTTTCTGCTCCGCCCAGAGCGGGAGGAGTCATTTGATGAATTCCCATCCTGAAAAAGAAGGTAATTCTGACTATAAAAAACTCATCATCATCAACCCCGCCTTTTACCCAATTTATTGGGTTAAGTATACATATATATATCCAGTCTAACCGGATATAGCTGAATACTCGTATTTTTCAAGGTGCGTCTGCCCATCTGACCTACACAACCCAATTTTGGGTAATAAATATGATACCGCTTGGCGAGACTGCCGAGACTGGTTTACAGACTTACGTGAAGGAAAAGATATCATAAATCATTTTCAAAGAAAGAAAAAGGGTTTATTTGTCGGATTAATGCATACAGCATTGGAAAACGACTATGAACCCTTTGACTAATTACATACAACGTATAACAGAATACCTCTTAAGAGAAAAAAATCTGCTGTTACATTTTGTCGAGTTACATGGGGCAGTCGATTCTTTTTTCGCGATTTCTGTTTTGGTCCCATAGTGAAAGTAGTTCATAATGATAAGTGACATTTTAATACACGTTGTATAGGTATCACACATAGTGATAAAATATATAACATATAGTCACTTACCACAAATCTAACAGTCTTGGTGCCATCGTCTACGACTCCGACTAGCGGCCGCTTAGAGCCGTCCCTCACAGGCATCTCGCTGCCTGAAAAAGAAGAAAAAGAACATTATATATTTTCACATCATAGCCCACACTGTATCGATGGCGGAACGACCTTGATGTATTCCCTAAGAACTGCAAGGAAGAGGCACTAAACCGTGACCGTTAGAAGGAATGAAAATGAAATGTTGGAAAGCAGTGGGACAGTACGGGCTAGGAATAATAATAATAATATAATCCTATACTGTCGCCTCATGGCGAATGATCGTGATGAAATGGTCAACTTATGTCTGTCACATGATACATTTCCCTTAACCGAAAAACCGTTGAATTAAGAACATAATGAAGAATACATAGCCACGATAAATCACACAGTTGACAGTACCACACATACTTAAAGAAAGATCAATCAAAAACCAGCAACACTCCTCAGATCACTGCAGATGTATATCACGCACTAAACTAATTATTTCATCATTTCCACATATTGACAGCCAAGTACTCGTAGATTAACGAAAGGTTACCACGATTAATACTCTTATCAATCTTAAAGTCGTTAGGGTCATTATAGAAGACGGATTATATTAGCACCAGAGAATTATTATAATATTTATTACTTAGAAATTCATAACGTCGGTCCCTCTGTAGGCAACCTATAACTCAAAGGGCAGAGATCAAAATACAGAATTGATAAAACTGTTTCTTTCCTTACTGATCTCCGAGTTTCTGGGCAAAATTACTTTCTATTAGTGATAATAAATATGAGCTAGTGAAATTTCACGTGGTCAATTCCAACCATTTTGAAAATAGCTGTCGATGATCGAGTATCACTTTCTCTAGGCCCCTTCAAATCAAATGACATTAATTAAGGTTTGGCTGAAAATCAGCACGTTTTGAACGTCAAAATCATATTATTAGTCATCAGTCAGTTCATCATATTTATTAGTTTATTATTTTAGCTTGTCTATGTATTTTATTAGTATTAAATATATTATTTGTATAATGTTCCCCAAAAGATTCCATTTTTTTTTTTGTTGTTCACCTACCACAGTGTAGTCTATTTAACCCAAAGGTTGACTGGTAGAGAATGCCTTGTTGTATTAAGTCCGCCCATGTACCACTACTGTACATAAAGTTTAAATAAATAAATAAATAAAAATTTACATGAAGATAGTCCCCCAAATCGCCTAGCTCGTCACCACTTCCTAGTATTTTAGCTGGGAAGAAGTGGCGCAACTCCCCAGCAACCTTGAGCTTGAAATAAATTTTCTTTAGTTGAATTAGATATTTTTCCATGAACTACGACAGCATTGAGACGGTAATACCCTAAAGAGGCACAGTAAATTATATTTATTCATCATCTAGAAGATAAGTGTGAATTATCACAAATCCTATATACAGTAATAAACTAATCTTTACGTTCATTACTTTATCGTTGAAACAAACACTGTGAGTAGTGTAGTAAAATTTATTGGCTTAAGATAGTAAAATATTAATTGTACCTAAATGATTATAGTATGCGTTGACTCATCTATCTTTGTGCATACAAAAATATTGGTCCTTTGAGCCTGGAGTATACAATATTAGTAAGTAGGTACAAAGGCTCAGGTAACCACAAATTTTCAAGCCCGAATCAAGGATCACACTAGAAGACTTCGTCGAGTGCATTAAAACCAGTTTCTGATTTTGATCGGTATTAATTTATAAAAAAAAAACATAACCCACGGTTATATTAATAGGTTTCTTTTTCCACAACAGTACCCACATTCTTTCTAACCCACTTCTTTATCGCCACATGTGAGTTAACTTGGTTACAGCGATCGATATTCTGCGGGCTTTTCCCAAATTGAGCGGTTCAATAATTCACCTCAAGGAAATTCTTTTCAGTCACTCAAGGCACAATTCCTTTGAAATTTACAAGCAATTCATTACATTATTTATTATTGGTTGTATTGATTTCTGTATTAAGTACACTTTTGTAAGTGTCTAGGTAGCAAGTGAAATTGTCCTTTCATCGTGGATATTCAATGGTTCAAATGGTTAATCTCCTTGAAATTGAAGGAGACACTTTCAATATCATAAAATTGGCTTCAACCAAATGAAATGGCTGTTTTCAATAACATGATTGAAACATAGCAATTTGTCTGATGGGCGGGGAAGCCATAGTTATTGTGATTGCAAGGCTGAATTGCATTAAACAAAGCATATTGTATCGCAATAATATAAAGTAATCGCGGTAGATATATGAAATCCTAAAAAGAACTACAATTACAAGCAATAAGGCCGATTACAAAAAAAATTACGACCCAATCATCAATTAATAACGGTATAGCAAATAACATTAGCTATACTTAAATGGAAAAATACTGATAAAATAACGGCTTCAGAACGTACTTACGAGGCAATCTTAACAAAAACTGAAAGAATAATTAACACCAAAACAGATGGACATACTCGTAGTAAATAGTTACATCGCAATAAAGCAGTTTTCCTGGTGGCGAAGATTCTTTAGTTTTACTTGGGAAATCCCGAGTACAATTTCTAACAGGGTTAGGCGAATTTCTTAACCATTTATTGACTAATACGAGGAAAAAGTGAGAAAACTCTCCATACAATAGTTATAGTAAGGAAGCCAAACATTTTAAGTTTTTTGCCTGGCCTAGTTTTCTGCAATCCGGCTGGGTTGTCCACATTGGTTAGGCTTTGTCCCTCATAGTGAACCTTTTTTAGTTCGACCTTGTTGAAGGCAACGCGTCCAGTTAACTAAAAGGGTGTTTTCATTCGTAGATCTGACAACATCTAAAGTCTATTGTTAGTGGTAGCAAGGCAATGTTGATTCGAACGATGATCAACTTTATGCCAGTGTAAGTATTTGAATTAAGTAGCACTATGCACACATATATTTTTTAACATTTCGGAATCGAAGACTGATACAGCCAAAGATACACTACTAGAGAGATAACTGTAAAAGATACAGCAATCAGCGTAACAGAAAAAATAACTACAAGCTCCTATTACACCTGTAGGAAATGCCACCATCCATTAAGACTTAGTTCCCCCACATGGCCGGATTGTTCTCTAGAGCAGTTCATTTAGCCTTTCCTGCACGTGATTGCATAGTTGCATCAGCCTTGAGTAGTGGTTAACACATTCAGTGCCAAGAACTCAGCGTATGGGTCGAGCGGTGATTCGTTATGTGCCCACAACCCGTATCTGAGTCGTCGTTTGAAGTAGCTATATGTGACTTGTGTTCATGGGCGGGTTGTGGGCACACGAACGAATTGTTGTTCGGCCCATGTGTTGAGTGCTTGGCTCTAAAAATGTAAAAACACTTTTGCACTTGGCACTGAAAGTGTTAAGGAAAATCTTCAATTGATCGCTAAACGCGCCGGAGATAAATCTATAAAGTGGCAAGGGAATTACCACGGTCCTGGTGTTATTAGCAGTGGTCACTTAGGGCCAATTTAGTTTACACGAGTTTTTTATCGCGTGTAACTATGATCCCGGAAAAAATGTGGTTCGTTTTGTGAGATACGTATTTGCTTATCTGGTCGGGTTTATTGTGAAATCGACTCTGAAAATTGACGTCAATGACCTACTTAAGTTACATCTTGTGAAAACTATGCTATTACTACTTCTGAAAGAAACTTATCTGACAGTCTGGCCGCATTTAGGAAAGAAAGGAGCATTACCAAAAGAAGACAAATAACGTGGAACATGTTTATGGCAAGCAGGTAAAAAAAATGACAGCAAATGCACGATGGTATGCCATGGCTACATTATCGAGATGCGGACTACTACATTACAATACAGATTTGGCAGAAGTCATGACAGACTTCTTGTTATTTTGTTTTGCTATAGCTGCCGACAACTCGATAGGCGTAGGTCACATACAGGGCTAAAATACATTTACATACTTAATCATCATAGTAATCTCGATTCGAAATAAAAAATATATATGCCAATGTTAGTAACTTGCGACTGCAGGTGATTCTGAATCGGGCAATATTCTTAAATCATCGGCAAAAATGACGCACTATATAAAATTCTATCTCCATCTTCTTTTTTTTCTTATTGCTTACTTTTCTTAAACATATTAGAAAATCGTGTACAAAATTTCAAGCTTGTAGACCTATACCTAGGTTTAGGCTGCGCATTGTCTTCCGTACGGTTTCATCTGTACCTATGTAAGTCTACAATAAGCAAACTATGGGAATATGCTGTTATTTAACAATTGCCTTCGACTATCCTTGTAAAACCTTTTCAGCGATTACACGACTTGAAGATTGCATCAAATCCGCTTAAAACCAGATAGGCAAATATAAATAAAGACGAAACTTTATTACGCAATAGTGCATTCATACTAGACGTTAAGCCGTATGGTGTCGGCCAGTACTGTACGGTACCGTAAAAGAATAATACCATCCCATCACTTCCCATGGGTGTCGTAAGAGGCGACTAAGGGACTCACCAGAGAATGGCAGCAGCGTTCTCTGTAAAACTCAACACCGTACACTGCGATCGCCAACCCGCCTGCCAAGCGTGGCGATTATGGCAAACCCCCCCATTCTTGGCATTCTTGGGGGAGGCCTATGTCCAGCAATGGACGTCTTTCGGCTGATATGATGAAGATGATAATGACTAGACGTTGGAGATATACGCCTTTACGATCTCTGATATCAGTGTAATAGCGATATCAATACACAAGACAGGAACACATAAGATAGAAGCATAGGTACTCGACTTGATAGCTTGAAATATAATACTGAAAAATTGATTGTTGATTGCCTATATGATTCATAATACGTTTTGTTCTAGATATAGTTAAGTACTTTTTATCTAAATAGATAGTTTGTGGTCTTATCCTAGCTTTAGATACTTTGTAAGATAGGAAGGTAGTTAGAACACAACTGCGCGGCGGTTTGTAACGTTGTCATTTAAATCTATTTTTCTTTCTTTTTAACCGACGAAAAAACGGAGGAGGTTCTCAAGTCGACGCGTATATATTTTTTTATGTATAACCACGCATAACTTTTTACAAATTAATCCGATTAACTTTCTCTCTCTTCTTCTTTGACTTTAATTTCGGAAGTCGGTGTTGAAATACGAAGAAACAATCAAAAACACCGAAATTAAAGTTATTTTTTGTAAAACGGTTTATTATTTTTTGCTTTTCAGTTTTTTCGGAGGTTTAATTTTTTGTTAGTAAGTTTTTCCTTTTCTCGTTTTTACATGTTTTCTTTCTTATCTTACTTTCCTTTATCTATCTTTACCATCTTCCTTTCATGGGTTTCCAATTCCTTGAATCATTTTGTATTTGAGAATATATAGTTAGACAGAAACTAACTGATACTTAGGCATCAATATAACGAAGCCTGCAATTTGCAAACAAGGAAAATAAAAACCGGAAACTTTGTTAATAAGACTCGTTTGAGGAAAAACAAAGCAGCTGGGGGCGCGGCCCGCGTGAGAATTGTACACAAAAAAACATATAGCCTGACTTCCTAAATATTTCGACCAGGTCATACCGGATAACAGGCATCCACAGTCTCAAGTGGGTGCTTGACCAATTTAATTATTTAAGTTCCTTGAATATAAGCAAATCCACTTGACTGCTGTTCAGTGGACAAACTTAGAACCTTAGCAAAAATAATAAAATGTGGTAGGTATAGTCTTCTTTGAAGTGTTTTTTTTATTTTTATTTTCGTAAAGGCATCACGCCACGATACCCTTTGGGGGTTTACTGCTACTACGACTTTCCTTCCACTGATCTAATAAATTAATACGAGTGCGCTAGATGAAAGTAGGTACGTTCATTAAATTAAATATAGTCCTTGTTAGACTTTATTTTAATTAATACCAAAACTGCATGATGCAAATATCCAAACATACGGTTCTTCTATAGACATAATTATTGAAAACGCATTAAAAAGCCAGTGATATGAATCTTTAAACCATTGTGACCACCTTGACTTTAAGTTCAGAAACCATTTTTGTAAAACAGTAAGATAAGAAAACTACTGTTTACTTCTTCAACAAATTCGATATTTTACTAAAGTTTCCATTGTTCTACAAAATTGATAAAACTGGCAGACTTCAACTGGCTTTTGACCTCTTTGTTATTATTTTATTTTTCAATCAAAGTCCAAAGGCGACAACACAGAGATATGCAAAAGTAAATAAACGAACTTATGGAAAAACCACAGTGGACTTTGATTAATTTTATTTATTTATTTAAACTTTATGTACAGTAGTGGTACATGGGCGGACTTAATGCAACAAGGCATTCTCTACCAGTCAACCTTTGGGTTAAAAAGACTACACTGTGGTAGGTGTACAACAAAAAAATAAAAATAAATGGAATTTGTTATATTTTTTATAGAATTAATTCAATTTGTTATAGAATTCATTTATCAACACTGTCCGTTCAGGTCAAACTCTGTATCTGTTTGTCAATATTAAGGAAAGTGAAAATTTTAATGAGGAAATATTAAGAGATACTACATGACAATGGTGACAACTGCAACTTAGGAAATAAAAACTACTTATGGGAGCAACATTTGTAATTTCATTAGACATTAATTAAAGCAACAATACTTCTCCAGTACTTTCAGAGGAAAAATACAGAAACAGCATGAATTTTGCACTGTGACCGGCAAAAAATGTGATAAACTCACACTCTATCCGGTTTAATTTGCGATAAATATTTAATTAATAAATTATTTACGCACATTTATTTTATTCGGTCACGCTTATTTATATATTTGCTTTGCAAAAATTTCCTCTTATTTAAATACTAAAATTCAAATCCGATCTTAATATTATAATTACCTATTAGTCATACTTTCTTCAGTGTAATCTTCTTTTACCAAAAGGTTGATTGGTAGATACTTGTTGCATATGTACTACTAGTGGACTGAGGACATTGCTCGCAGAACAGGTGGTCGATTGGGCCGAAAAGTTCTAGAGTGGCAACAGCGTTCCGGAGGCCACAGCGCTGGAAGGCCTCCCGCAAGGTAGACCGATGACCTGGTGAGGGTCGCGGTTAGCCGATGGATGCGAGACGCACAAGACCGGTTGTGGCGACACTTGGGGGAAGCCTATGTCCAACAGTGGAGGTCTTTCGGCTGATATGATGTTATACTACTATACTTACAGTTTAAATAAATAAATGCAATCTTTTGGATTTTGCCAAATGGCTTAACGGCTTCATAACTCCACACCTAACATACATACGTTTGTAGCTTAGCTCTTGAAAGAACACTCAAATATATAATATTGGGTCCTATTGTGTCTCTGTGAGTAAATAATAATTGCATGCCTAAATTATATCCCCACTGATGGAAAAAGGCCTTACAATTCTCCTTTTAAACCCCTCTAACTTATGCGATCTCTAGATAAAATAATTGATTCTAATGTAATTAAGAAAAAGGGTACTTTTAATCCCATTGCTAGAGAAATCGGAATTTGAAATGAACGATCCAAGGCTGCAAGGTGTTGAAGGCAATAATAATTGCAATTTGAATAGCAAACTGACAAGAACAAATTAGAATTGCACACTATAAATTATTTCACTTAAATCTATACTAATATATAAAGCTGAAGAGTTTGTTTGTTTGCTTGAACGCGCTAATCTCAGGAACTACTGGTCCGATTTGAAAAATTCTTTCAGTGTTAGATAGCCCATTTATCGAGGAAGGCTATAGGCTATATATCATCACGCTAAGACCAATAGGAGCGGAGCAGTAATGAAAATTGTGACGTAGACGAAGTTGCGCCGGTCAGCTAGTATTCCAATATTTATAATGGACAACGTATACAATTTTTTGGCCGGTAGACAAACTCTACTATGATCTATTTCCTTAGACCTTGTTACAATTAATAAATGAACCAATAATATTACAGATAATTACTGACGTTAATTAAGTAGGTAATTGAGTAATGCACTCGAACTATCATCCCTTTCAACAAAATCTTTCTTTTGCTCTAGTGCAGACAAATTTTACAAGCTAATTCGTCAAACTGTTTTTTGGATTGGACTAGTAGGGTGCTGGGTGAAAAACCAATTTATTTTGAAGAAACAACAGGTTACTCTACGAAGTATGGTGTATTTACTTTACGAAGACGTGGTTAGAAGTTAGTATATGTATTTTGCAGTGGTGAATAGAATTTTTAGGATGTCAGTACTTAAAAGCTATTTCTCTGGTGCGTAGACCGTACGCGTAGGGTGAGGTAGCAGGTTCTGCCAGGGTTGCGGAATTTGTTCGAAAGGAAAATATTCACAAAAAAGGTAGAAAGACCAGACGAGTTTAATTTTGGTCCTTCTGCTTTCGAGTTATTTTACTCTTAAAAAAAATAGAATCACTGTCTGTGTGACTTTCTGAATGAAATTGACCGATCCCAAAACTTGCTAAGTGTAAGGAAAATAACTTTATACAAATGAGTTGCAAAGACATAAATGTTGTAATTTTTCTATGACAGATGAGAGACAAGTATAATTTGTTAGAGCAAGGCATAGTAACGTTAAATAAGCACAATATTTCTTGTCTTTGTACTACTTTTTACCATGTAAATCGGTCAGGAAGTCACTTCAAAACAAAATTACGTTCCATAAAGTGTGTTGAACTAAATTACGTCATAACAACATAAAAATGACAGAATACAAGGTTCACTGAAAATCTACAACAAAAACAACTAAGTTCTTACATAATCTGTTCAGCCTTTGTAAAATACGAGTAAATTACATACCAAAGTCAAGGTTTTGTCTGTGGTTACCGTAAACAATGTTGAGTACAAGGAAAACCTGACACCGGACGACATGACACACGTGAAAAGAGCGGGAAAACTCATTGAGAGACACTGTCATTTGTTTTTTTTATACGTAGGTAAAGGTATTCATTTACAAAGCAATTATACCGAGAAGTAATAGGTAAGTTGTTTAGTAGTTTGTACGTGTTTTTAGGGTTCCGAACTCTTATAGGATCACTCGGGTGTCTAAAGCATTAAACTTTTAGTATGAGGGTCCCTTTTGGAGGTCAAACTATAAAATTTGAAAAAAAAAAAAAGTACTTATAACAATATCGTGTGACATCAAATGAAAGAGCTTAGTGTGAGGGTTTATTTATATATTATAATTTTCATAATTTTAAAACAAATGGTTTTGAAGTTATTCAAGAAATTAGACGAAAAATGACCATTCCCCCTCTTATCTCCGAAACTAATGAGCCCAAAATTTTGAAAAAAAAAAAATGGAGTTTATAGATTTTTACCTACATTGGTTACAGGAAAACTTATAAGAAATCTATAGTGTTAAAATAACATCTTAAAAAAAATGAAGTTCGTTCGGAACCAAGCACGCAAGTCCGACTCATACTTGGCCAGGTTTTTTTTTATGGCTCCATCAATGTATACGTTGGTTGGTTCTAGTGAATTTACATATACTTAATTAAAACTGTCTGATAGTCCAAAACCGATTTAGTATAGGTAAAAGTGAGATTGATTTCAATAGGGTAATTACCTAAATCCTTAAGTACTGTATAAGTGTACTCGGGTAAGTACTGTTTTAATAATAAATTCACTATCAGATGACGATCAATTTATTAATCGACAAGTTAAGCTTTCAACAGAGCAGAGATACGACTTTTGATAAATAAAAATAGTATCAATAGAACTTGACATTTTACATTTGCTAGGCAGGAATAAAAACAAGTGACTATAAGAATGCGGTTCTAAAATCTTTTGAATAAAACGCCTTGGCGAACTTTCTAAATAGTTTTTTTTTTTATATCCAAAGAGAAAGGAAAAAATTCAAAATGAAATCGAATGAAGAAGAAACAAAAAACAAACGTGATAGACAATTTCTGAAGAAAAATAAAACAGCACGTTTACTAAGTATACAAACAGTAACAACTCACAAGCTTATCAGGGACAAAGTACTTCTTATATTAGGTATTAAAACTTATCTCCACTCTAGACAACGTTGTAAAGATTAAGACAAACTACAATTAATCTTTACTGAATATTATAAACTCAGATTAGGTTTCCAAGATCCGTATCGCAGCCCATACTTCATCACTTGATACAATGTTTAAATAAAGAATATTATTTAAAAAGGATTTGACAGTTTGATGACATATCTTTTTTTAATGCAGAAATCCAGTCCACACTAGGAATTTTAGGATCAAAGCACTCGAAGGTACAAAACGTGTATAATATTTAAGGTTATCTTCATTCTAGTTTTGGTTTGAAAATAACAACAATATTACAATTAGTAGTGGCGTCGTTTTCAACGACTATGCTATTGTGTAATAGAAAATTAAGTGTGCATAAAAAAACATTGTCAGTACATTTTTTTTTTGTTTTTCGGTACCTTTTATTGCATAACGATTAAACCATGCACCTGTTATTTCCCTAGGAATTCCCCTGAGTGTGGGTGTACTAAAAACGTCCATAATTTCGCTGATAGCGATAAGACGATAATTATCGTAATCGGAAGAACCAAGTTGATGTCACAAACTAAAAAAAAACAGAACGTTTTTCTACTACTGAATTTTAGGGAAAAAAAAACATCAAAGGAAAGAAAATCTAATTTTTTGCTTAACATAAACACTTTTTCTCACAGAAAAATAAATTATTCAATTGAAAAAATATAATTCAAACAAAAAATGATGCATTAAAAAAATTAAAAAAAGGTTTTTTTTAGTCACAAAACTGTAAAAGGAACTCGATGTCAATGTTATTTTACAAAGGATTGATGAGACATTCAAAACTTTTGTTTTCCTTCACATCATACTTTTATTGTTTACTTTTCCGCCCTTAACAATTTGACACGAATTTCTCTTTATCTTTAAGCACTTGAGTATGAGACTTAGCGACTTCATTATTTATGTTTACATTTTCCTCGATTTCCCGGACGATAATCTACTTTCTAGTTAATAAGCAATTAAATTGCTACTTATAAATGTAGATACGACGGCACTTGTTTTGTTCAATAAAAGGAAGTTGATACTTTTATTTCGATCGTGGGGCACAAAGTGAAAAGTCGACTACCTTGATCTACTATGCGCGAATTATATCAAGCTATGCTTGTTTTACCAATATTTAAAGAATTCAAGCTTTGCTCAATTTCTGCCAAATAATTATATTCTCATTCACAACAAAAAAGCAGAAAATGATATCCTAAACATACCTTCATCCATATTATTTAACAAAAAAAAGAACAACACTGGCCGAAAAATTCAATCAAATTCACTCCTCACGTAACCACTAAAAATATTTCAGCGGCAAATTTAATTTCAGAACACTCAAAACGCGGGCGTTCCCGCGAAAAACGACAGTCGAACTGCGGAGGCGCGGCGGTTTACACACCCACGCTACGTGTTATCACTCGGCCGTACGGTGACGTAGAAAATTTAGGTATAAAACAATAATTACGCGAACATAAAGTCGTATATAATCATTATTGGCGGCAGAACGCAATTTCGCGGTTTTATCGCGACAGAATGTCGTTTAACAAAAGCCCTATGTATCGATCGATAATGAGTCGAACAACTAACGATAAGATTTATTCAAAATTAACATATTTTTCTATCTAATGCTATCATAAATACTTAATTCTTTTTCTTACGGATTTTAGTTTTTGGCTTAATCCAAGTCTGTTTCACTTTCACTTCTCTCATTTTCACCATCTTGTATATCACTACCACTAGTACAACTAAAACAGGAATAATTTTTCCCCGATACATTACGAGCGGTTGACCAAACTGACCAATAGCAAGTTGTGTAAGGTTGATCAGTATTAAAATAGCACACAGGTATGTACACACTGGCCAAAAAATTTTAATTGCCAATCATAAATTAAGTTACGTGGAAATGTTTGGATATTCGTCGGTCAGTATTCCCATATTGTACTGATGACAAATCACAGGTAACACTAAATGAAAGTAGGGTAGCACTATGGCAAATATCCAACAAGTCTGGACACATTCGTGCCTGTCACCCCCTATAATTCATTGATCCAAAATAAATCGTACGACAGAAACATTACTTAAAGTATGATTTGTCTTCTATTACGTAATGTAAGTTTTTGGGCAGACGTATACAAAACAAATTAACAACAACTAGTCCAAAAATAGTTGATCACGACAAAGTCAACATGCGTCATTCATTATGGCATACGCAACGCTTTTTTTATCTCTCGAGGGTATCATGTGCGACTTTTTGCACTGGTACTTCCGTTTTGATACAACAAAATATTTTTCGCGTATTTTTTCCGTATATCAGAAGCCAAATATTAATAAATCTTAACTGCCAAACGAATTATAAACAAAGAAAGCGAATGTTACTACGTGTCATCTTAAAGTAAGTACCAAATTATCTTCAAAATGTAAAAATAAACGTTTGGGGACTCTCCAAATTTGGAAATACGCTTGGAATGTCAATGCTTCTAGAAAGAAAACCCTTTGTCTTCGGAATGGAAAATAACAGAGCTCTTGACGCGTATGACCCATTCTTGGACTTGGAACAACACTAATATTCGAAGGGGTTGCTCGTTTAGTCACCATGCTTGGCAAGTGCATAGAAGTAGCTATTGCTATCTCCCAGTAGACAGTCATAAGCCCAGATGCCTCTTAAAACCCCTTTGATGGAGGATTTCTTTAAGTCCTTTAACGGCTTCACCGTTCTAACTTTATTATGTCTACTTAATGCGGTAATCATCCTTGTCCCATTAAAAAGAAAGAAATGACACAAACGAGACACTACCGCGCCCAGTTTCATCAAAACAGTGTTTCCAGCTGTGTAGTCGCATTTTCATAAACAGTCGCAAAATAAAGAATATTGTATAAACAGCTTAAAACTATTCACCGTGCCCCTGATGTACACTTCGCCTACGTCGATTTATTTTTAAAATACAATTGCGCTGTACAATACACATCGTGTCACAAGATGTATTTTATTTGCTTCTGGTCTTCCGATTCGAATCATAGGAAAGTTATGTACTTTCATTCAAGTCATGTGCCATGCGGTCTCTGTTTTAAAGCATCAGTGCCAGCCAATACCAACCCTCCCGTGGGTGTCATTGGGATCTAAAAGTATACATCATGCATAGGTTGAGTGACCAGAGTCATCTCCAACTTATACAACTTTGTTACGGCCATCAGTCCGGCTTAGCATGATACTGTCAATATTTATGTCCACACTCGTACAGAGAAGTCGCCTTTGAATTGTTTCCAAAGGTTACTACATAAATATTAATATTCTCCACTGATAATTTTATTCGGATAAACCTGTAGTCGCCTCACACGACTCTAGTATACGTAACATCACAAAAACTTGCGTCAATGTCACCTTGATTGCTAAAACTGCTTTCATAAAACAGTTGGGGGTGTGTCCGTTTGCCTCTCTTACGTAAACACTATCAAACGAAGGCCGATGACGTTTTTATTGGTCGAAACTGCTGTACCCATCGGGCTATGCCACTGTTTGTAGACTTTGGGTAAACGAAAACTGACGTGGGAATGTTTTTCCAATAAAGGAGTGATAGATAGCTACTAGAAAGTGGTGCAATACTATGAGATATTGTGAAATTTTAAATTGTGCCGAAATACCAAATTATTTTTTGTTTTCATTACGAGTCGATTAATTAAATGTAATGAAACCACTGTTTTGAATACAACGCCCAAGTTATAAAGTCGAAAACAAGAACAGGTAAGACTTTATTTTTGTACAAAGGACCAACTTCAGAGACCCTGATTTAATTAAACCTAAACCTTTTGGCGTTTAGAGGTCAAGCTTCACTCGTCCATATTCATTGGACCTAATGGATTTAGACTAAGGTATCGCAAAATGGCCACACCTACACCTTTTTTTGGCAAAATTCTTTATACATTATTCAAATTCATTTGCATAGAGACTATTAAACGCATAAACAGCTGTGACGTCAAAACATGTTTCGGCAATTCGGCATTGGTAAATGTCATTTTAAAGTCTTGATACTTACTATTATTTTGTTTTTCAAATACTTGATACCATTTATGGTGAGTAACAATTCTTCTGTTTTCACTTGATTCAGTGATGCAGAAATGGGCACATTTGGCGTTAGTATCGCTACGAAGGGTTTATAAATTGCAAGTTTCTAGTTTTTTCGTGGCGAAAGATCGATACGGTGAAGGAGGTTGTGGAGACAACGTTACAGAACATAACAATTGGAACAGAATCCAGCCAGAACAACCAGGAGAGCACAAATAGAGAAAAATAAGCTCACAAGACATGAAGGCATCACAGACATGAAGGTGACACTGGGAAGAAGGGATCCTATTAAAAAACCGATCACTATTTGGCTTTAGACGAACAGAAATTGGAGTAAACAGATATCACCCGAACTTTGAACCGTATGTAATAATTGTCTTTGTTGCAATCAGTTCAATGTCCCATGTTATTTTAATATATTCAAGTGTCTTTGGGATGATGACATCATGCGACGATCTTTGAGCCCACTGCCAAGCGAGGGATTTATAGGAATTGGCGACAAATCTGTTGTGCAGATGAACGAAGGATAATAAACTTTTTTGTGCAGAGTGAACGATAAAAAGTTATATAATAAACGATAACAAGAGACGGAAAAATATGTATTTAGAAAAAATTCTTGCGGAAAGGAGCTCGTAAACGTAGGGTCGCGTATTGATTGGCCTATAATACAAAATACTCTATACCTACGGATAGAGTGCCTGAACTCGTAGATGGAAAAGTAAGTCAGATAGAAGTTTTTAGGATAGTCTCTCACTTAATATGGTTCTGGAAACTTGGAAAGTATTGAAAAATCTTTTTTTAAGATGGCTGTGACAGGAAGGAAACTTGGCGTTTACCTCGGACTGAAGTTTGAACTGGTATACCTATAATAAAACGCTGATTCATTGCAAGTAACACTATTTATCATTTTTCCTGCAATTAGAAAAGATCCACCAGCTTTTAGGTTAACTAGTACTACAATGCAACATCGATATGGGCCGATATGCTAAGGTTAGACCAGCTGTCGACATATCCGGGGCCGTCGTACCCGGCTGTAAGAATATCGTCCGACAGGGCTATTTTTATTTACTAGTAGTAATAGTAATTACTAATACATGAAGAACGAAGAGCCAATGCTTTTCGCAACGACTCTGAACTAAACTAACCGAACCTTTCCAATTATTCCCGAACTTGGCCTCCGGTCGAAAAGGAGGTATGTTACCAATATTTTATGTGGAGTGATTGCCTATCTGCTTGAAGCCAGTAAACTGACTTCAGTCTCGCCAAGAAGTACCGTGTTACCCAGATAATGGGTTGTGGAGGTCTGGCAGGCAGCCACTCTACGTAAAATACTGGTATTCAGTTGAATCCGGTTTGACTGGAAGCCGACCACGATATAGTTGGGGCATAATAGGCTGTCATCATCATCTGCCTACCCTTTTGGCTAGGCAGATGATGATGACTGTCTATCTGACTTTCACAACTTTACTACCAGGCAACAATCTTGTGAGACTGGTCGACAGACTTTTGGGCTTCCATCAACCCGTGAAGATATTTGAATGACAACTGGAAAAGACTGCCATTCTGACTTTCCTTCTCTCTTTTACATCCATCCACCAAAGGTTGTCTTGAAAAATCGCTTTTAGCGATAACACCGCCCATTGTGTCACCCTATGTAACGTTTATTCATCTATTGTCGTGTACGTGGCCCGGACGGGGCACGGATTTGAAACTTTACATACATTTTGTATGAAGCAGTAACAACCGTGGTGTAGACGAGCGTCGTCTGGGCCCGGACGGGTCACGGATCATGCACTGTGTAATATAAACTGCTTCACACAAAATATATGTAACGTTTCAAATCCGTGCCCCGTCCGGGCCACGTACACGGGCCCTATTAAAGAAGGACGCAACGATGGCAACAGCAAACCTGCCAAACCCCTTGACCTGGGCGCTGGGGAGTGACTTGGGCGATTGCCATTTACCCCATGATTCAGTGCAGAGACTCGGTGAAGTCCTGACACAAGAATAGGGACTCAGAGGCATGGCTCAATTTAGCGATTTGTCAAGCCATATTATCACTATTACTACATCATCACTGAATATTATAAAACAAAGTCCTCCGCTGCGTCTGTCTGTTCGCGATAAACTCAACAACTACTGCACCAGTCTCTACTCGAGTGGTTCTCGAGGAAGGTTTTAGTATATAATTAGCGTAGAAAAAAATTTGGGATCCTTAAAAAAATTGCAGCGCGGACGAAGTCGCGGGCAATGTGCTAGTCTTGAATATTTGCAGTGCAGTTACGTAATTAATATTTATGTTCTAATTGTCTGGTCTTCATAGTTTAGTACAAACATATTAATTGTCTTCATGTTTCTACAATTAGTTCTTATCTTTAATTAAATGATAAATGTGCTGAGACTGGACAAAGTGCGATGGATTTAAAGCCAGGGGTCAAATGTTCAATTGCAATATTCATTAATTTTATCTATTTGATATGAAAATAATGACTGTGTGTTGAAATCTAACTAAACTTATAAAGGGGTAAAATAGTATGTTTATAGAAGGCAGTCTCGGAAGTATTTACTGATCAAATAACGATTATTCTTTCAATTGGATACTTAGCATAAAGCTACACTGTCACCAAGTGCCATAAGCTATTTTTTTCTCTCAGAAAAAGTTCTGGGCTCAGTTCCTGTAGGACTTGACATAGCTGCGAGAAAGAGCTGGTGTATAATAAAAATCTTAGTTTTTTGGTAATTTGCTGATTTATTAATTTTAAGGCATGCGCAAGGTGTCGGTTGACTGGACTGCTTTGCAAATATTCCTATTAATCAATCAAATTCTTATCTCAAATTGGTTGATAATAACACTGTGTTGTCTGATAAGTACGTTAATCGGCACGGCATAAAAGATTTATATGTAAGTTCACAGTGGTAAAATAAGCAAGTTACACTCTGCAATACTTATAAGAACCTAATTAGTACAAAACTGATATGCACTAATGTTGCTAAATAAAATGGTCAATCACATGGACATACATTGGCTATGTTTCTCAACATAAAAAAGAAAGTTAAATAATAAAAGGTGAAAAATAAAAAGAAGATTTTTTTAAAAGAAAGAAAAAAATTATAATTTAAGAAAAATAAATATAGAATCTAAAAAGATATAATGATAATATTTTAAATTCCTGTACCAAAAGAATTAAAAAAGAGAAAATGAAAATGTTTTTTGTTTTCATTTTTTTGTGGACAAGTGACTGAATTTTCATTGTGATAATTCAACTAAAATCAGTTTGAGAAGGACTGGTGTGCTATTTAAAAGATAAGAAACAAAATATTTATGGCATCCTATCAGAGCTGTTTAGTTTAACAACAAATTAAGAAATTTTAGGTGTGTTCTGATTAATATTCAGATACCTAATGGAATTTTAATCTGAAATTATTACAACATAATTACAATTTCTTTCTTACACCTGACGGGCCACCCAAAGACTGATATAATCTAAAAAAATTTTTGTTTGTCATTACTCAATCCATAGGCGTCGTCCTAATTGGCTGACGATTATACCAGTTAACAATGCGATTTCAACGCGATGACAATGATACCTGTGCCCATACGATGATTTGAATATCATCGCGCGGGCACAGCTTCAATTAAGGCACTTTAAAGCAATGTGCGTGTTTGATCTCGTCGTGCGACAAAATTGCATCGTTAACTCGTACGATGAATAGCCAATTACGATGACGCCTTATATACTTAATCTTAATAATATATATAAATCTCGTGTCACAATGTTTGTCCTCAATGGACTCCTAAACTACTGAACCGATTTCGATGAAACTTTGTAACTATCTGTTATTTGATCCAACTTAAAAGATAGGATAGTTTTTTGGAACGGGAATTAGCGGGATACGAGAAAAAACGGGATATGCGCGTACGAAGTCACGGGCAAAAGCTAGTATTACTTAATAAATTAATTTAAAAAAGTAGTTTTCCATCTTGTATGGAAATAAGATCTCCTTGCTAAAGTTGTCTGGACCTATTTAAAAGTAGTCTGACTAGTGACCTACTAACTACTGAGTGACCTATTAGACTCATACTAAGATTTACATATTTTTTGTTGTATTTAATTAAAGGAAAAAAAATAAGGATTCTATGTTTTTTTTTTCTCTAGTCTTTTGCAATTAGACCTTGTACTATGAGCAGAATTTTTATGGTATGGTTATGCAGAGTGATTTTCAGCGAAATATCCCTCTATTTTATGACATCAGCATCATCTATTTTGTAAGTCTAAAATGAATTAAGGTAATCTGTGATTTCTGCAAGAATTTTAATGTAAATTGATCAAATATCATATTGAAGTTCACTGGTAATGAGTTAAATAATGCTTAGATTTTTTTAAATTGGAGTTTTGTATATCAGTCAATCTCAGGCAGTTCAATATGTTTTTTTTTTAATTCTAGCTTTTGCCACGACTTTGGCCGGGTGAAATCGAACAGTGGGATTGTTGCCCAGAATATAAAGTGACCTTTCCTTATTATGTTAATAGATAGTCTACAAGTTTTCCAAATTCTATCCAAATCTGTTAAGTTATTAAAGTATTATTGATTAACGTCCAGACTTTCCCATTTATATAACACTGCTTCTGCCAGCAGCTTCGTTTGCTTGGTCCCTAGGGAATATACATCCAGGATAAAAAGTAGCCTATGTCCTTTCTCAGGCTCTAAACTATCTGTGTACCAAATTTCATTTAAATCGGTTCAGTAGTATTGGTGTGAAAGCGCGACAGACAGACAGAGTTACTTTTGCATTTATAATATTAAATATTATAGTAAGGAAATGAGGAATAGTAAGGAATTGATAAGGATAAATATAATAGGAACATAGTAAGACTACTATGGTGATGAAGGATGCAACTGTAGCAGATTCAGACCTAGTTTCTTCAGTGCTGAGTGCAGTAACTGCTTACAATGATTGCAGGTAACCCCAACTATTTAAATACAATTATGTAATTAGTATTCTGTTAGAATCAGTCCACAATGACTCTACAAACCCACAAATCTTTCTGGAATTCTAAGCTTTATCAAATCGCAATAAAGTTTATATTTGTTTAGTACTATCAATCCAGTTAGGACATTCTAGACCTGGATTTTGGATCCGTGATGCAAGAGAGCAGCTGAGTGAATCGGAGAGCTCTACAATAGGTTGTATACTATAAATACACCTAGATATACTATTTATACTGAAGTTCCTGTCAAAACATTGCAGTATTCAGCTTACCGGTCGAAAAAAATTACTACGTTTTAGCCACACGAAATCAATACTTTTTACGAACACATTTCACATGGGTAACGAGCCGTGAAACACGATAATATTAAACAATACTCATTTTGGTAACAATTGATGTCCAGTTTTTGTAATAAATCTTTCGGAATTTAATCACTTCAGTCAATTTTAGACAAAACCATTTCCTGAGAGAAACAACAATATGATGACTTACCTCAAGTAATTAAAAGTTGTAGAATTAAAAATGCACAAATTAGCACAACACAGAGCACGATTTACATGCTTTTCTAAATTATTTTATTAAATTTTATTCAGGTTGAAAAACGTTTATCAAAGTATGCGAATGACGGCAGGCGACCCAATATTTTTTAACTTTTTTATCTGTTTTCAAAATTAATGTCGCGAAAAAATACTCGACTAAATGGTAAAACGAAATTGACATAAGTTTAAAAAAAAATTGTAATGTAATTTCTATTATCTAAGCTTACCTACTTTGCTGTGTAGAATCCCTTGTTCCACTTCCATCGCATCTTCCTATCTTTCCAGAATATGTTGGAGGAGCTGCTTTATTTAGTCTTAAACGAGCAAATATACAAAAATAAAAGAATTTGGTGACTTTGTGGGTTTGGATTTGAAACATAATGGCAGCCACACACATAGTGATTTACTTGCGCAAGTTTAGACTTGCACAAGTATACTGTAACGTGTGTTGGAAGACACTTGCGCAAATTTCTAACTTGACACACACACATTCAAGTTTACTTGAACTTGAACATTTCAAAGTTATTGGATCAATAAAGATTATTATTATTATTATTATTAACGTGTGTGCAGTGTGCATATAAGTTTCAGTGGCGAACTAATTTTTGTATCGTAAAAATGAGTGAGACAATGGCGATGCATGAAACTCGCGAGATTTTAAAAGAATTCATGTATATTTATAGGAATGAGCCATGTTTTTCAATTCAGCGTCACTACCCTATTAATATACAACGTGTTGTTTTGCATCCTCGTCAAATTTCAGGAGGTTGTCATAAAAGACATAAATAATCAATCGAAAGTACGGTAGCGGGCAATAACTAATAAGCGCTGCTTTTTTTTGTTGTTGAAATTTAACAGTATTTCAGAATGAAGCCCTTAATTCAATACAAATAAAACAGAATCACCCGACTACGCACACAGCGACAATGCAGCTGTATGCGTGAGTGTCGACTTCTTACCTACGAAATGCTAGCGCGCGCGAGCGCGACCGATCAATGACCGGTAGCAATAATTTTACCTAATTTTATTTCGAAAATCACCTACATTATTGTCATAAATTTCGCTTGATAATTAACTCATCTTTGTGCATCATTGGAATACGGAAATCTTACTAATGACAGTAATACTAGTGCGCCAAAGAAAAGTTCACTGACCTGTTATCAGTTTTGCTTTATTCTTCAACCTAAAGTTTTCGTAGTGATTTTGTTTTTATTTGTGGATTTCCTTCCTACTTAACGGGCTTAGGACCGGCAAGAATACCTTGGTGTAGCGATCCACTAAGTCTAAAAATGTTTTCTACGTTTGATGGAAATGTAAAGACGTGCTAGTTAGGTAAGTGAAAGTACGTGGTGATATTTTCGACTCTTAGGTATTATTGGCGTAGTTAAAAATAAAATTTGAAATCAACTTATTTACACTAATAAAATTGATTAAGCTTACAACGTATTTACAAAATGTACAAATAAATAAATTACCTACTTAAATTACCCGGAGGTATTGTTCAAAGTTGCCACCATCACACTCTTCGCACAATCGAGCACAACACACGTAGCTGGTTTTCCTTCAGCTTACGTAACACTAACACATTCGTTTTTAAAGTGTCGAAAGCACTAATGATCCTTGCATGTAATTCTGTTACATTTGTCACTTCCTCCGTGTAAACTAACCTTTTAACGTCTCCCCACAAATAAAAGTCTACAGGCGTCAGGTCTGGAGAACGCGGAGGCCAGGCCACAGGTCCTCCGCGACCGATCCAGTGGTCACCAACTTTTCGGTCAAGTACGATCCTGCTGGAAGTAGAGGTTGTGCCTTGCGGTAGTGGAACGGGTGTTGCAGTTCACGTTTCAGTAGGCGCCACACTGTGGTGTGGTGCACTCCTAAGTGTTGACCAGCCTCCCGCGTGCTTGCCCGTGGGTCTCACTGGAAGTATTCCAGGATGTCTTCCTGCAAGGCGACAGGCATTCCTACGCTGCCGCGAGCATGAGCATGCCGGGGAACGTCAAACTGCCGATGATTCCACAGTCTCTGCGTAGCAGCCAGCATGACGCTCTGTGATGGGGGTTCCCGATCGGGAAACATTTCCGTGAATATCCGGTTGGCTCCACGTAGGCTGTCTCCACTGATGGCATACAGGCGGACCATCTCCACAATCTCGACATTTGAATAATTGTCCGTTATCTTGCACTTTATTCGCAAAATACGCACGCACGCTTCGGCGACATCAAACACACTGTTAGTTCCGGGGCCGCGGGGGCCGGGGGCGTGGCTAGGAGCTTGTGCGGGAGAATCCCCGTACCGTGATTGGGGTGCGATTGATTACCTACGAATTTATCGAATGATCGTTGCGTATGCGTTGTGTATGTATTGTTTGCGTTTGTTTGTGTGTAAAAGCGCGGTTATAAGGCTAGTAACAGACGGGCCGCGGCTGGTTTACACTTACGGATTTCAGTAAATCAAAAAATTAAATTAAAAAAATACCTACCCATTTTATTGTCGATTTGGGTCGAGAATCATTAGCATAATTACGTCCTTGAATTTGACTAGGATGCAAATCAACACGTTGTAGAGCAATGTCACTTGGGTTGTCGGAATTCACGTCACATCACTTGGCCTTGACCTTGACGTGTGAAGACCAAAACTTGTACAGGCGAGATGAGAAGCGAAGTGAGTGTGACTTTCGAGATGACTTTCGAAGTGATTTACCATTTTCAGAATAGCACTGCTGAAGAGAAAATTAAGACCGTTTGTTGTTTGCAATACAGCTCACTTTGTGAGTTTTATCACTCAGGTGAAGCTAAATATCGAAATATTTATTTACAGAATAGACTAGCTGGAAGCTCACTTTGGCAGCAGAAATGATATTTGTACAAGCGTACTTCAGCAGTCAGTGGTCACCTCGGAATAAAGTGTATTACTTGCGCAAGTAAATCGCTACGTGTGTGGCTGCCATAAGACCAATCTCTTATGAAGAGATTTGTTGGTTTTTCACATGACTTATTTGCTTCGACTGATAAAGTGTATCAAACCTGTCGCTTTCACTGATGGTAAATTTGATCCTGTGCGGCGCGAGGTGCGGATATTCATAAAGTTCACTAAAATGGACAGTCATTTAGTCGATTCTAACCACAATGACAAGTCATTAAACATTAAAAAAATAACTAAAAACTCTGGCACAGCACTAAAATACATTGACTTTGGCAGTTCTCGCATGACGTTTCGCCGTTCACGGAAATTGTAATTTTGTTTCGTCAAAACTGTACTTGGTAGATTTATTATTTTGCAATTTATTCATTTAACACAGATTTCGATATTTTTTCTTCCTATTTTTTAAATATTCAAATTACATTATTTGCTTTACCTAAAATGACGTCAATAAACAACGCTTTGAGCTGCATTGTAAATAGGAAAAAAGACTTCTGTTGTTTATGTTTGTGTACTTTAGAAGAAGAACCGATTCGATTAAATGACGAAGTAGTGGTTAATATACATAGTTATGAATACGATACAGTTATTTCAGAGGTGTTGAGCTTTATTTTTGATGAAGAGGTAAGGTTATTTTTGTTTTAGTTCCTTTGTAACAACCTTTTCAAAGAATATTTAAGTTGTGCTTTGACCGAAATAAGCATAAGTACTGGAAGATAGCCCGAACTAAAATTTTTACTTGTGTCATCCTATTGTCTAGTCAGACCTGAAGGAAATATGTTTGCCTCTAACCTATCTATGTTACAAATTACTGCACTTAGGAGTAACAAAACTCAGCAATAGAATTTAACCCTTCACTATTTTACTAAACACAATTATTTACATTTATTGTTATTCTAAAAGGTATGTATTACACACAATTCCAGGATATAAAGTAGGCTAGGGTTGCTAACTTTTTTAGAAGAAATGGAAATGTCTCTAGATTAAAGAGTACAGGTGTGGTACAGGTGTGATGGTCTTAGAAATTTTGTTTTAGTTTTCTTCTCAAAACAAACACTTTTTAAAAATAAGTATACAGCTAATAGACAACTTCAATTATGCCATAGTTTTCTCTTACCGTCACTTTAAAGTTGTGAATGAAAAGACAAAAACTCCTTTACTTTTTACTGAATTGGCACAATTTCATTCATTTGACCAAAGACAGAATCAACATGAATAGAGTATTTTAGCATGCTCTATTGCTTTTGTAGAATAAAGTAAGTAGCCTAACCAAAAAAAGAGTAAAGAAACAGTAAGATCAAATCACTACTTTATAAAATTACAGATCAGAGTATGGTTGGCAACCCTACTCTGGCTAGAATTTTCGTATCTACCTTATTGGGCTTCAAGAAACTATCCTAAAAGCACACAATTTTACTTCTTTATGATTTTAGTTTACGTCTTAGATATCAAATAATGCACACTATTATATTTTATCGCTTTCCAGATGTGTTCCTATATAACTGCATTCAATGCACTATGTGATAAGTGCATAAAATCAGCAATAAGTTGCTACCGATTCAAACATACATGCCAGAAAAATGCTGAATATCTTAATGATGTTCTCGACAAAGTCTCAAACAACTTTGAATACGCTACACCTGAGCTATTTGACTGTGCATCTATGTATGTCTCACTTAATCTCCAAGACTTTACCAGCAAACAATTCTATGATACCAAGAAGAATGTAAATACCCCACGAGCAGCGGTACGCAGGTTCCGCACCCTTGATAATAATACTAATAAAATTAATGTTGAAGACTTGATCTTACCAAAGATCAAAGAAGAAGGAAGCGAAAATGGAAAAGTGAAAAGTGGCAAAACTAGAAATACAATTGACATTCCAACTAGTGAAATGTTGCTTGATAAGAACAACCCTGATTTACTAAGGTGTAGACAATGTTACAAAGAATACCCAACAATTTGGAGTTTGAAGAATCATTTTGTAAGAGTACATGCACCGAAAAGCTTTAAATGTTCTGAATGCCATAAGAGTTACGGTTCTGCATCATTACTGGAAGCTCATAAAACAGACAGTCATTGCCCAATAGTTTGCAGTGAGTGTGGGAAAACTTTTAATAATAAGCATACTCTAAAAATGCATGAATTGGGCCATCATTTAAGCTTAGTTTGCCAAGACTGTGGCAGAGTGTACAAAAATAAAACTACATTCAAAAAGCATATTGAGTTGAATGTTTGTGGAAAAGAAACAAGGGCTAATCCTGCAGAAGCTACATTCACTTGTGATTATTGCAATAAGAAATACACACAAAAAGTATCTTTAAGAGTTCATATTCAGCATGAACATGGTAATTATAAGTCTCATGTCTGTGAATGGTGCGGAAAGAAATTTTGGGCACAAAGTCGATTAAAAGCTCACTCAGTAAAACACACGAAGGAGAGAAACTTCCCTTGTTCAATTTGCGGAGGGAAATTTGTTACTAGAGAGTCCCTCTTGTATCACACAAGAACCCATACGGGCGAGAGACCATACAAGTGCCCACATTGCGAATGCAGATTCATTTCTGCTTCCCGAAGAACAGATCACGTGAAACGTCACCACTTGGGAGCCACACTAGAATGTAAGATATGCCATAGCAAATTCAATTCAAATACGTTTTTACTAAAGCATCAAAAGACTCATATTATGAAGTCAGAGACCAAGGACAAATTAACTTACGAAGATGTGAAAACGAATATTATAAAACTAAATTATGGAGACCAAAGCAAAAGAATCACGGAGCCAGTGGCTGAAAATAAAGATCTTTGGCAGATTAGTAAAGTTGATGAAGATACTATGCCGAGTTTCCAGAAAATGATTGATTCTAGTGAAGTTGACTTAGAACAGTTTACGGAACAAGTCTATGAAGATGAGAGTACACGGCAGTCTTCAGAGGATGGCAAAGTGTATTTAGAAGTGTCTGATGATACTGATGACTATATCAAGATATTGGGTGTATAGTATAAGGTAGAAGCCGCAGTGTTTTATCGTTAGTACAGATGGAAAAACTTGTATTTTCCAGTATGTCATAGCATTATATTCGCTAAGCAAGCAACACTACTGAAATTTTTTTTTTTCTATGAATTTCTCCTGTATTGTGTGTTCCTGGTGTGTTTACAAACTCACATACAAAAACAGCCAGACCCGGAACAACTATTTGTAGGCCTTACAGTTACGTGCGGGAATCGAACCCGCGACACGCAGCGCAGCAGTCAATCGCTCAACCAAAGCACAACACCCGCCTTGTCGTTTGAAAATTAGTGGTTTTGTGAGTAAATAGAACTCTTGGTCGCGGGTGGAACCAACAGTGAAGCACCTTTCAGTAATCAACTAAACTTAGGTCAATATTCAAATAGTTGTCACGGTAACGCAGTACACACGATTTTTTTTCAGTAATGTTACTCAAAATTACTTGAATGGTGTTTCGATGATATAATGTTAGGTACCAGTTCTGACTAAAATGCATTTTTTGTACAAATCATGAATGTATCCTATTTGTTAGAATACCTAATTGTCCTAATTATAACAAAATTCAGACTCAGTTTGGGGAAACTACTTTTAAAATTGTCAGAAATAAAACACGAGTCAAGTGATGGCTGATTAAACATTCAACCAATCATAGCAAGTTCGATTATTCATTAATTGTGCGATAATTTTCGTTCCAGAACTTGCTAGTCTATTCTGTAAACAACTATTTATCGATATCGAGCTTCACCTGAGTGATAAAACTCACAAAATGAGTTTTATTGCATCCCACATAAAGGTCTTAATTTGAAACTGTCGAGATACGAAAATGTTGTTACAGAATAGCACTACTGGCCATCATTGTACTTCTAAGTGTGGCCTTGTAACAATTTATTTGTAAGTTGTTATTATAATCATATTATTTGATGTTTATTGTGTTAAGTGTACATATTACATACATGGTCTTTCATCTGTGTAAGAGGATTTTTTTTCTACTGTGATCATTTACATGATGGTATTATTTACGGAGCTGCATTTTTATTAAAGCACCATTGACTTACACAAAATGTAACATAGTAAACGCAAAGCCTTTAAATGGGTCATTGTACTCATCTACATTTTTAGGCTCATGCATAATAAAAGTTGTTTATACTGAAAGATGAGTACAGAGACCCTTTTTCAAGTATTGCGTTTATTTTTTATACGTTTTACAGTAAGGACAGACCCAATCCGCGCGTTTTTCTGACGCTACAAATTGGCTCGACTGAAGTGGGCTCACCAACGTTCAGGGGGCCTAGCACGAATGTTGTGACGTACATTAACGTTACGTAAAATTTCACTATTACTATAGTAGTCGTTTCGCACATAATATTTATTTAAATTAGATACTCCCTGTAAAGTTTTTTTGTTGTATGTATGTAATAGCGCAATAACACTTGGTCTTTAGCTCGTATTCGATTGCCTATGGAATTCGGACAAAAAATAATAATATATCATTTAATTCAGGTAGCAAAGACCCATAACATATACCTTACAGACTATCAATATTTATAAAAACCTTAAAAATATAAATTAACTATTGTACACGAAGACTACGGAGACGAGTACGCCCGTATTCGAACAGCTTTCGTTTTGGTTACCCGACGCCGTGTTCCAGTAACCGAACGTGAGTAAAATAATGTAAGTAATTAATGCATCGGGTGCCCGAATTCGAGTAACGTCGTTCGTGCACCCGAATATAGGTTAACGACCAAGTGTAATTGCGAGGTATTTCAATAAGAAGGTTTTTCATTTAAGTGACGCTAGATAGAAGAATATAATAATTAAATGTTATGCTATTATTGCTGCTATTATTTATACCTAGTGGTAATTTGTTATAAAATAAAATTGGTGTTGTCTCAAACGTTTCCTCATTTCTCCAAACAAGCAATACCTTCAAATTTGCCTATGTCGGTAGGCAGAAACGACAGAATATTTTTTGCTACAATGATAAATTATATTTATTTTGCAATAGGTTTTTTTTGTATAAATCTTAGATGAGGCCGGATTTCCTAGCTGACTACTCTGAGAAGAAACACCGAAACAAACTCAGGTCATAGTCTCTTTTGAAGTCCATACAATCGCCAATAACATATATTATGAAAAACTATGTAGGTTAACGTCTGAAGTGGCCTTTTGAGGAAAGCACCACGCAGGTTTGAGTGGGCTTGTCCAGACAGTGCAAGCATTTGTCAGTTAAAGTACCGTGCAGCTCAACTCAGAACTTTGAGGAGCTAAACGAACCGACGAACAATGCCAAAGTAAGGACATTTGGGTAAGCCGCATAATATAGGTACTAAGGCCCGTATTAATAAACCTTACTCAGCCCATGAGATCGCACTTGGTTTGAATGTTGAGATGCTGCTCGTATTAATAAACATGATTATTTATGTTCTCAAGTTGCGGATTAGGTTTATGTCATCAACTGAGTGATGGACTGATTAATAAACGAAACTCAACCCTTAAGTATACATCGAGCGCGGTTTACTGAGATGCTATATCGTGAGTGTAAACGGACCATGACTTGAGGAGTGATTAGCGTGGCGCCAAACATGGAGTTTGAAAATATTGAAGTGAAATGAATTATTACGATGAAGTAGATAACTATGACGATATTTTGTGGCCTTTGTGATTTCGTTTACCAAAAATTTATATTTATAAGAGATGCTTCAAATCCTTTTGAGTTACCTAGTGAAAATTAAAAAAAAAACAGCGAAGTTCGAGTCGGGTTCCGTACTACAAACGAAAAAAACACGTTTCTTGTATTGGAGCCCCTTTAATTTTTAATTTAATTTTTATTTTTTGTTGTTATAGCGGCAATAGAAATACACACTCTGTGAAAATTTCAATTTTCTACCTATTACGGTTCTTGAGATACAGCCCGCTGACAGACGGACGGACGGACGAACAGCGGAAGCTTAGTAATAGGGTTCCGTTTGTTACCGTTGGGGTACGAAACTACTAACTACTACTAATATGTGTACCTACCTATTAAAAAAATAGTTTTATCTAATATTACTAGAAAAAAAAACATTAATTCTTGTGATAATGCACCTAACGTAATTAATTTATATTCTTAAGATGTTCGTGCTGAACACAAACAGATGTTTATGTTTTGCGTTCCTTTTTTGACACTGATGCTACATTGCGTTATGTTGTTTATGCTTACTGAGTTAAGTAGTAAACAATTATGTCATATTGGGAAATAAATACACAACTTTTTTGACAATTTAACGCTTTCTTGGGTAGCAACCAAGTTTATAACATGTATTAGCGCTATTCATTAAATATTTAATGAAATAAAAGTATTTAAATCAAAAATTTTACATGCGACAAGTCTCACTCAAAACTTCGGTCAATTGGACGTCATCGTTCACGCAATCAAGGCATCAAGTACAGCTAGGTGAGATGCTGATCTTGGTTACTGAGATACTGTATTTATGTGTCTATTAATAAACAATAATCTTGAGATGCTGATGATGTCATAATGCCGTATCAAATGACAACGCATTTGAGTACGTTGTTGAGGGCCGTTTATTAATACGGGACTCAAACTGCCAGACAGTCATGAAAGCAATCCTTAAAATAACCACCTACATAGTCCTCACACTTAAAATATATCATTTTTTAGGAACCATGCAGATTAGTGTCTGAGATGTTCTTTAGAAGAAAGAACCACACAGATTTTAGTGAACTTGTCCAGTAAGTGCAAGCATTTGTCAGTAATCGTGTAGCTCAACTTAGATCCACTTAGGAGCTCAACAACTCGACGAACAATACCGAAGAAAGGACATTTGTGTAGGCCGTACAAAGCACTCAAACTGCTAGACAAACATTAAAATTGCTCGAAAAAAATAATCCACATAGTTCCCATTCATAATAAAAATAATAATAATACTTTACAGTCATTAATTATGTCAAATTGTGTATAAGAAGAAAAATAAAAAGATAAAATAAAAATGTCAAATTGTATAGGTACAGTAAAAATAAAATGTCAAATTGTATATATAAAAAAATGTCAAATTGTATAAAAAAATTGACAAATTGTATATAAAACAAAAAAAAATGTCAAAATGTAAACTAAAGTATTTGACGGCGCAACGTCATCGTACGGTTGTACACGGCACGTGCACCGGACCGATCAGGCGATGTCGCCATCCCCACCTCCCCCACTACTCGACTTGTTTGTGCTCGGACGTAAAAGGAGACCGCGCGGAGCGATCGGGGCATTCTATTCTAGACCTCGGTCCGATACACGTGTTGTCATAGCGCCTAGATTTGCTAATATCGTGTTAAAACCTTTTAGTTAATAATTATGATATGATAATTAATTGAGTTCACAGTTATTATAAATTAAGTGAGTTAATCGAATAAAATTGATTAAATAAGTAAACTACCTACTTTTTACTTTAAAATATCCAATCCTGATAATACGCCTATATCAGAATTGGGACGTAACTCAAAGGGCCCACATGGAGATTCGTGACAATGCTAGTGAAATATGTGGAGGTTACGTTTTGAAATGTAATGACAGTGATAGTGAAAATTGCGGTTTGTTTTTAAAACGCATACGTTTATCCAGACGCTAAAAACTTGATATGTGCCGTGAAGTGTCGTGAAGTTAAATCCGATAGGCCGAAGTTCGACACACGATCATAGTGTGTCACCGTGGTGGTATGTTTTGTCGAGGATGCAGTGATGTGCAGAGCAGTTTATTGTTTTACCATATGGCGCTGAAGAGCTTTGCGCCGAATTCCTTTTCGACGAGTTTTATGCGGCTACCCTCATCAACCTGAACTAAACCAGTTCCGCCCGGAGGCAAGCAACTTCACAACAGCTGGTCAGGTCAAGGAGAGGAGTGTGAATTTATATGGAGATTTCTACGCCAATCTGGTGAGTCGTTTAAACTTTTTAATTGCTGTAGAGCTGCTTTTTATTTTGTTTACGAGTGTTCATTTTTATGATGTGGAGACTGACTTACTAAAGGCAACGCCTTTATGGATGGCAATTATCGATGTTTGATAATTGGCCTGTCGCTTTATCTTAAAGTGAAGCTATTATTAATAGCATAAGTGTTGCTGATTAAGCGATAGCATTTTCGATAATACTTCTTCTTTTCGATTCAATCGTTAACTTTTTATTGTTTTGGACCAGTAGGTAGTTACGTTAATTACAGCAACAGTGGCATTCATTAGATACTCCAAATTACAGGAGAATGGGCACTTGGGGCACTGTCACATATGGCTCGTGCTCTGAAAACGGGCACTGCACTTACGTTGGGTATACAACAGATCATTACATCCTCATTTCGCCAAGTTGTGTTTGCAGCGGCCTACCTGGGTGCGCAAATTGCGCTGGCGCGCGATTTAACGCTTTCCAAAGGCCATTGCGATTCACGACCAGGGGCAATTGCTCTTTGGGTTTTATGAAGTCGTGAGGTGGTGGATACTTCTCTTCCCACAGTCTGCTTCTCCCTTTAGATGGCATATCCAGGATCGCCTGTGTAGAAAGAAGGAAGCTCTTGCGACTTTTTAGTCTTCCCGAAGTTGGCATGTGGCCATACAGGGATGTCGGGAATCGGTTTTCAGATCCTTCGAACAGCAGGAGGTGCGATGCCTGCAAGCGGATAGTTTGTTTTGTGGAGTCTATTTTAATCAGCCTGATATTATCTGACACATTTCGTTTAGGGCAATGTCTACTTTCCGAGAAAGAGCAGTTCGGTGCCACACTGTGCAAGCAAACACGCCAGCAGAAAAAATAGGGACATGCCGGTTGTAAGGAGAACATCGGGTGCCGCTCCCCAATTGATGGAAATTAGGTGACGGAGCAAGTTATTCCGGGTTCGACGGAGCTAATTATTGTAACAGTTTGACTTTTACGCTTAGGCCATATCTAACGTCACACCGAGATATTTTGGATTCGAGCAGTGTTGGACCTTGGCTCTACGCCATGTGATGTTAAGCATTCGATTTGCGGGCCTATAGCAGAGATGGAAGGCGCACGACTGTCTCTTAGATGGGTTCGGCCGTAGAGCGTTGTGGTCACACTAATCTCGCAGTACACTGAGTGCCATTGTACGTTTATGCTCCACGTCCATAAAAGTCGCTGCTTGGTTTGCTAGGGCCAGGTAATCCGCGTACAAGAATCGCTCCGTGTGTTAGGTGGAAGGCGGTTCGTTCGCGTAGATGTTAAAAAAAGCGTCGGCGCCAACACACTGCCCTAAGGGAGACCATTCTTTTGCCGTCGCTATCTACTCTTGGTGAATTGGAAGCACATACCTGGAAGTGGCGGTTGCACAGGAGTTCGCTTGAAATGGGCACAAAGCCTTGGTCATTGGTCAAATAATGCTGATGAAGCGATATTATTCTGCTATCGCTGATCGAGTCATGAAGTGAAATACCAGAGAGCTTTTATTTTTTTGGACATAAGAGCGATTTAGTTACCCAACACTTTATTTTGAATATTTTGATTTTATATCACTATTCATAGGCATAAGCCGCTTTCTTGTGCCAATGGTCCGATAAAATTTAGATTTTTATTTACTTTGATACTGTGACTACTACACTTACCTGAAACCTTTTGGCCCACCACAGCTTTTATTGGACTTGTACTGTCGTAGCGTTTTTCGGTTTCAGACATCGTATCATGGTGTATAAAGCCAGCAGGAGGCTAGCGGTTGGCATGCTGCCATAACTGCTGAGCAGTTGCAACAACTGCTGAGCAGCTGCAACTTCTGAACGGTTCTGAGCGTGACAGACCGAAGGTTGGCAAACAGTTGGCAAACTGCAGTAGCCAAGTATCATGTCAACATCTGTGGGGTTAAGAGCGTTCAAGGCCGACTGGAATACTTGGTGAGTCGCTCAAGTTTTATTTGAATAGCAAACGAAGCTTTAAAGAGTTTCCCATTGGCGGTAATAGTGTCAAAATTTTATTCAGTGTGAGCTTTAGCTTTAGTTATCGCATAGCAAGTACCACCAGGTCATGTTTCAACTTAGACGTTTTTTTAGTGAAAATTTGGATCTAGGCTTTCGTATTAACGTACGGAGGCAGTTTGCCATACATAACACCAGTTAGTAAATTTGATAGTATCAAAACTATCGTGAATAGCAATTTGATTTTAATGACATTGATAAAAGCTTTAAAGGTACAGAGAATTCTGAGCTATTACAAGTTCTAAATAGATTTTCCATTTTGTGCAATTAAATACGGGTGAGATATAATAACATTGATTGATTCGAACCGCACAGCGCAGCGATGATTTTGATGATTGTAGATTAACGTAAAGTAATTCGTGAGTGCTCACATGAACGTTAGATGCAGAAAATATCAGTGATGACGTGACGGCGAATAATAATGAAGAACTTGTTCATGAAACTTCCCATAAAAATAAAGTTTTAAGTGGTACTATTTTAGGGCTCACACTTTAAAAAAAAAATGCCGACTCTCGTACTTAAAAAGCCAGTAGCAGTAGTTAACTTAATAGATCATGTAGGTACATCATTGGAAGGGTTTTTGGATCCTAAACCAATTAACATTGTGACAAGTGCTTTAAATTCATAGAGAAAATTGATTCAATAGAACAAGGACAAATCACGAGTTAATTTATTATTATATTAGCTACAGGGACCAGTTTAGTCCGGCCTAGCAAATCTAGGAACAGTTTAAATTAAAAGATACGTCACGGTTGGCGCAGTACTTGGGCGCTTGTCTGCTGCGCTGCGTGACGTAGGTTCGATTTCCGCACGGAACAAATATTTGCATGGCCTACAGATAGATGTTCCGGGTCTGGTCTGTGCGAGTGAGTTTGTATGTTTGTGAACTCACCCACAAAACAGGATAGATTCCTAGTGCGGGGCAGCGTTTAAAAGGAAAGAAAAAAAAAACGAAAAACAAGGAACGAAAAAAGAATTAAAAGAGCTTGAAGAGTCTTCCGGACTTCTGGACCGGCCGGACCAAGCAGTAATAATCCTGAAGGGCTAGTTAAACCGGACCGGGAGATTTTAACACTGAAGGGTCGTTAGAACCGGACCAGTAGTTACAAATCTGAAGGGTCTTTAGACCGGACCAGAAAATTATAACTCTGAAGGGTCATCAGACTGGACCAGTAGTATAATTCTGAAGGGTCATAGGACCGGACCAGAAGATATTACTCTGAAGGGTCATCAGACTGGACCAGAAGTATAATTCTGAAGGGTCATAGGACCGGACCAGAAGATATTACTCTGAAGGGTCTTAGGACCGGACCAGAAGATGTTACTCTGAAGGGTCTTAGGACCGGACCAGAAGATGTTTCTCTGAAGGGTCTTAGGACCGGACCAGAAGATTATTACTCGGAAGGGTCGTAGGACCGGACCAGACCATGAGATAAGATTTTAATGTCAGGATGAACGAACAGTAAAATTGTGGTTCTCATTACAGATACCTAAGTGCTTCTAAAGTGCGCGTCCGAGGACGTACGCACGTCAGAATGGCCGTGACGGCGCTACGTCATCGTACGGTTGTACACGGCACGTGCACCGGACCGATCAGGCGATGTCGCCATCCCCACCTCCCCCACTATTCGACTTGTTTGTGCTCGGACGTAAAAGGAGACCGCGCGGAGCGATCGGGGCATTCTATTCTAGACCTCGGTCCGATACACGTGTTGTCATAGCGCCTAGATTTGCTAATATCGTGTTAAAACCTTTTAGTTAATAATTATGATATGATAATTAATTGAGTTCACAGTTATTATAAATTAAGTGAGTTAATCGAATAAAATTGATTAAATAAGTAAACTACCTACTTTTTACTTTAAAATATCCAATCCTGATAATGCGCCTATATATTCATGAAAATTTCCAAAACAAATACCAAATAAATAAAAATGACAGTAATAATAATAAAAACAAAAACTGTCTAAGTATTTTTTATTGGAGCAGCTCAATCCCAAGACTTTTTGTCTTCAAGATAATCTTTTATGGTGTAAAAAGCCTTCTGGCAAAGTTTATTTATTATGCTTAGGTCTTGAATGTGACTTGGATGTTTATTATAAAAGCGTATACATTGGCATCTAAATGATCCCCCTATTTTTTTTTTACTGTAAAACGAAAATTGTCTGGATATCGGCAGCATTCTCCCATAATAGAATACCATACGACATGACACTGTGGAAATAACTGAAGTAAACTAAACGGGCTGTTTCTAAATCAGTTAAATTTCTAATTTTTCTGAAAGCGTATGCAGCAGAGTTAAGTTTGTTCGATAATTTGTCTATATGTGGTCCCCACTGAAGCTTAGCATCTAAAGTTATGCCTAAGAACACAGTAGTACCTTCAGGACTCAACTCTTCACCCTTTATTAGCACACTAGTATCCACTCGCCTAACCTGAGGCATCGTAAACCTAATACATTTAGTCTTTTTTTCATTAAGATTTAAGTTATTAACATTAAACCAGTGTACTATTTTTGAAAGAACGTTATTTATCTCGTCAGTAACCGGTTGCTGACGTTTAAGTTCAGTCTATAAAATATACAGGCGAATTCTTTGTTTTATTGTAATTTATTAGATAGCTATTTAGAAACAGTGGCGTAGCTAGGTGACTAAAGGCCCTGGGGCAAAATATCAACTGGGGCCCCTAAACTATTTAGGTTTTATCAATCAATTTATATAAAACTAGCCTATGCCCGCAACTTCGTTCGCGCATATCTCGGTTTTTTCCGTTCCCGCAGGAATTTTGCTAATCAGGGTTTTGGGGCCTCCTGAGCTTGGGGGTCCCGGGGCACTGCCCCGCCTAGCCCCTTGGTAGCTACACCAGTGCTTAGAAAACTTGCAGCTAATAACAAGGCCGGCTTATTCTAAATAATTGAGGAAATTACAAAGCACAAACAAACAGATAAAAATATAACCAACTAAAGGGACTACAGGTGGCAGCACAAAAGTGTCACTGTCAAGGCTATTTTACTTATAACTTTTGGATTTGCAACGCTAGATTTTTTTTTTACTTATCCTAGCGTTCATTAAAAGGATGAACCCTATTTTTATTACAATCTAGCCTTTTATATATACTAATAAGTAATTTAATTAAAACCTAAACTGTTAAATTGTCTTTACTAAGAATGTGTCCAAAAGCACTTTTCTTATTGTCTCTATTAAGGCGAATACACTTCGTTCTTGTGTTTATTTGGTAACACTTGTTTTACATTACACTATTCACTAACACTGAACACTAACTCAAACGGTTTTGTTTGCAACGCTAGATGGCACAATTCACTTCGTGCACGTTTTCGTAAAAGTAGCGTGCAGGTAATATAAGTAGGTACAGCACAGAAGTATCATTATGGTCAAGTATATTTTACTTATAAGTTTCGAATATGCAACACTAGATGGTATAGTCAACGCCGTGCACGTTCCCTACTTACACCATAATCATGCACATCCAATAAAGATGACATGATTTTTTTGTCAAAAATTGGTACTAGTAATATTGTTCTAAATAAAAATGGAAAGCGCTGGAAGTCTGGGAGATGCTCCTCTCAAACTCCCAGCTCTTTCGAGTTTTGGTGGGAAAACTGCAGAAAATGCACAAAACCCAACACAAGTGTAAGTTACAGGCGTTACAGCTTAGATCGTCATTCTTCTAGTTGTCAGGTTTCGATTTAGGAAGAGCAAAGCATTGTTTGGGGACAATGTTACCACAGGTTAGCTCCTATACGTAGGTAAGCGAAGTAAAAGCAGCAGAGTCTGTGAAGCGAGTTTAAATGTAGTTGAGTTTAAATCGACTAAAACTCTTCAATTGTACTGTCTGTGTTTATTGTTCTTCAGTGTTTTGTCAATGTCAGCTGTCAACTCTCCAGTCAGCCGATCGGCTGTCAACATACGTCAAACTTGTTCTGTTGTCTGCTTATTTTTCGATTTTTTCAGAAAAGTGTGAAATGTTTTGAACAAATTCCATACAAATATTGTGAGTCTAAAGAGAAGGATTGGAATGCAAAATGACGTTTTTGGAGGATACGTTGATAATTTTAGTATCGCAAGTAAGTTTAATGTAAACAATGTCGGAGGTTATGTATTGATAATATAATTTCCAAATAATACGATCATAGAACTAAACATTTCGGTAGTAAAAGATAGTACAAGTTTAATAATATAACTGCTACTATATTTACATCTTTTTCAACGTTTAGTAATGTTTTAGCGCTAATTATCCGAATACTTCAATTCATATTTGATTCTTATCAAAACAACAGTACTTAATTAAATTGAAGTCTGAAATATTGCTGTAGTTGAATAATTATTAATGGTGTTGTATTGACTTTTTTCCAACTGTAATTTCTCAATGCTAGCCTGAAGTCTGGATTCGTGCTTAGTTGATAGCAATATGCTTGACTTCCATTAAATAGGTACATTAATTTGGGACTTAAAGTAACTGGCGGAGTGTGGATCTACTTTGCCATCACCCATGATGATGATGATGTTAATATTTTTTACCTAATTTACAAGTTAAAACATAATTTGATAGTATGTAAATTGTTAACCACCTAGACCTCCTAACTTTAGACATTTTTAACTGCCTTTTTACTAATTCTGCACTTAAAACCTATATCTCATACTATAGAAAATTACAAAAAAAAAACAAGTAAAACCAACTTTTTTAGGGTTCAGAACTTCGTAAGAAACGGAACCCTTATAGGATGACTCGGGTGTCTGTCTGTCTGTCACAGCCAGTTTTCTCCAGCTCTTCTTGACCGATTCTGTTGAAATTTGGTATACATATGGACTTCTGTGACTCAAACATGGATGCGTTATGTAAATACATAAATTTTGAGTATGGGATCGCTTTTGGGGGTCAAACAGGAAAATAAAATAAAAAAATTTTTTCAAATTGTTTCGTGTGACATATCAAATGAAAAGTCTTACAGTCTAGGTTTTAATTATATTTTTTCATAATATTAAAATATAGAAATGGTTTTGAAGTTATGCAAGAAATTAGGCCAATAGGAGATCTTGGGGTTCATTCCTTTTATTGACCAGTAAAAAATAAACAATTTACATCTCATCTTCCAGATAGTGTTCTTCGTTGGTGGCTGGATATTCTTTGTGAAGCAGCTGTTCCGTGACTATGAGGTCCACCACTTGCTGGTGCAGCTCATCTTCTCCGTAACCTTCGCTCTCAGCTGCACTATGTTTGAGCTGATTATATTTGAGATAATTGACTATTTGGATTCTAGGTAAGGAATTACATTTATTAATAGGAATAGAATAAACGTAATAGGTAATTGAAAGATGCATTCAAGAGCACTTTTGACACATGCCATAAAACGGGGTGAATAGAAATGCAAGAGTACATAGAAACAAAGCTTTGAAGGGATTTTCACTTTAATTAAATTCTGATTGCAGTATTTAAAGACACTAATTTTTAAATCAATATTAGTTTTAAAAGATTGATAATTTTCTAGAAACCAATAATGTGGCATTCTATTGAAAATACCATTCAAACTTTTGTTTCTATTCACCCCTGAATTTGTATTCATCCCGTTTTACCGATACTAAACCGTTGACTAATTTTATTAATACTGTAGATTGTAATCAATACAACAAGAATCTAATATTAAGAAAAATAAAAGTTGAGTTTCTATTGATTTATTTGAACAGGCTCTTATTTAATAGTTCTGTAGACAAACATGATTTGTCATCCTCAAAATTAGTTAACCAGTTCACAGTTCCATGAATCACATGTGGTATTCACTGATTTTTTAACTATTGAGTCTGTTTAAATGGCCGAGAGGCCATTTAACCTGTTAAAAATAACTAAGTACTGAGCAGTGTCACAGCTTTGCTGCTTCATTTAGTTTTGTTCAGATAGTCTGCCTATGAACTCACACTGGGCCTCATCAGAAGGCTTAAAGCCACCCAAATTGCAATGGAGAGGGCAATGCTTGGAGTTTACTTATGTGATCAAATCAGAAATGATGATATCTGCAAGAGGTTCAAGGCTACCGACATAGCCCAAAAGATCGCCAAATTGAAGTGGCAGTGAGCAGAGCACATTACTCACAGAACAGATGGTAGTTGTGGCCCAGAAGGTACTGGATTGGCGTTCGCGTACCGGTAGACGCAGCGTTAGAAGGCCTCCGATGGTAGCCGATGATGCGAGACGCACAGGGCCGGTTGTTTTTTCGACACTTGGGGGAGGCCTATGTCCAGCAGTGGACGTCTTTCGGCTGATGTGATGTGTGATGAGTAAGTCTGCCCATTTTATGGTGTTGTATCCTACACTTAGCTTTTGGCTTGCTCCAGCCCCTTTTCTATGTGTAATTTATTTCTCCCCCAGCTCAAGATATTTCCACTGGAACATGGGTCTCTATTCACTGCTGTTCATGGTGATAGCTCTGATACCATTCTATATTGCATACTTCTGTATCAGCAACATTAGATTTGGTGAGTAATATAATTAGGTATACAATACTGCAGTCTAACTTTGAAGAGATTAGGGTTGTAAGCGTTTGGAAACACAGACGGAGATGGTATTAGGTTACTTTTTTCTGAAAATCTATCCACCGTGTTCCGGCCGATATACATAAACTTCGACCGGATGTTCAGAACATGGAAATAAGAATAAATAATTTTCATACACACTAAATACCTTGACGTAAATCACCCGAATGCATGCCTCTTTATCCGAATTGGCATCGAAAAACTATTGAAATTCAATCAATTTTTCTTTTTAATTGCACTAAGCGGCAACATAGGCCACATTAAGACCCTTTCATAATGCATAGCTCAATTAAATGAAATTACAAATATCTTGTAATGAAGCCTTTTTAACTACTACTTCCTATGTTGGATTTGATTTGTTAAAGCTATAGAAGCGTTTGCTAAAGTTTATAGATAACGTGAAGAACACGGTGTATAAACCAGGGATGTTACGGAGCTACGACTCCGACTCCGATATGTCGGAACTTCCGATTGATCTTACACCTCCGGTTCCGAGTTCGGTTCCGATACTCTTAAATCGGAGGTTTATTAATATAATTTGCTACTTCTGGAGTCAATTAATTAGATTTAATTATGTGTATTATATAGGTTTATTATTTTTATTAAATTTCCTCTTTAAAAATATTTTGCAAAGAGGCTGACTGATTAATGTTTGTACCTACTATTTCATTTTTTTTGACGTTTTTTTTCCATCTTTCTTATGCCACCGTCTCCGACTCCGCCTCCGACTCTGAAAAACCAAATTTAAAAACTCCGCCTCCGACTTCGGTTCCGATAAAACCACCTCCGTAACATCCCTAGTATAAACACAAGTGAAGCTAGCTTACTATACTTTTGAATATCACAACAACAATATATTAGAATCTGCCTAGCCTTTTCCCAAGCATGTTAGGCTCGGCTTCCAGTCTAACCAGAGTCCAGATGCAGCTGGAGTACCTGGTATTTTACATAGAGCGACTGCAGCATCTGACTCAACCCAGTCACTTGGTCGAAAACCCTTTGCAAATCTAGTGTCAGATTTCTTGGCTTCTTACTACCTGTAATGACTGTCAGAGATCTACAAATGACAGCCAGGACCAACAGCTTAACGTGTTTTCCGAGGCTCGTAAGAATTTCATATGTCACCCATCCACGGACCGACCTCGGCAAGCGTTGCTTAACCTTGAAGATCAGCATGTAAAGTAGAACATTGTCGATACTAAATGTTTTAAAACAGACACGGACGCAGACACGGTTGGCGCAGAGGTTGAATGATTCGCTGCTGCGCTGAGTGTCGCGGGTTCGATTCCCGCACGGAACAAATATTTGTATGGTCTACAGATAGTTATTCCCAGTCTCGCTGTTTGTGTATGTGAATTTATGTTTGTGAACGAACCCACGATACAGGAAAAATTCCTAGAGTCGGGAAACGTTTAAAAAAAAAAAATACTAACTAGGCTATTTAAAAAAGATTGTTTATTTTTCCACACTATACCAGCTACTGTTTATTTGTGCAAACAACTTGAAAATATGATTGTCTCTCATTGTTTCAGTGTCTCAGAATATGATAAGGCCACTGACAATGTTTGTATGGTTCATATACTTGTACTTCTTTTGGAAGATTGGGGATCCATTCCCTATATTGAGTCCAAAACAGGTGAGCGAGAATTTATGCCATTGCTATTTTTTTGGTGGAAAATCATCAAATGACTTCTTCTGCTCTGGGCGGACTGGAAGAGAGTGTCAGGCTCTTACTGACTAAAACTCATCTGTGTTCCTCCTAATGCCCTTCGTGTTCCAGGGCTGCATTGACTCTATATAACAAATTCCGCAACCCTGGCATGACACTGCTAATACCCGTGCGCGTTAACTTGGCACCTCCCTCGAATGACGTTTTAATTTAATATGAACCATTCGATTTCGATGAAAATAAAAATAATATAAACGCAACGGTAATAGTAATGCTAACGCGTTTATATTGTTCGAAATGTGGTGAGTCAGGTGTCAAGTCGCGTACGGGATATAAAACGTGAAATGTTAATGGTTGTTTTCCCGCAGCGAACTTTTTCGTGCGTGCAGCCGGCGTTCATCGATTAAGACGTTACTACGTTAAAAAGAATAACAAAAAATAGAAGATGCTTGCGTGCAGTTAATGCCGTATCTATCCCTACGTATGAGAGCTTATTGTGCTCTGAAAATTTTAGGAATCGCTATTCTCTTATCGGCAGCGTGTGCGTTTTGAGTAGTTACTTATCTACGTTGCTAGTGAACTACTATTGTTTCTCACTCTTTCAAGTTTATGAATATTTTTGTTATTATTTGAAGACAGAAATTATTATTTAGTAAATTAAATGTTATGTTTCGATAGTAGGTACTACTATCGCCAATCGATCTGCCGCAGGAATACAACCATTAAAATTTCACGGTAGATAGGGAAACTGCAGGGCAGAGACTGTGCCATTTAGTGTTGCAAATTTTAAACTTATACCTTATAAATACTTGACATATTATTATACTCTTCTGTGCTGCTCGTCCTGCGATTTCAGGGCACCAATATTGAGTTTTGTGGGCCTACCGCTCGACGGGCATGCGTTAGACATGTCAGCCCAGTCTCATTTAAGCTGGGCAGTTTTCAGAACTTCGTCAACGATCTGTGTTTTGAAGTACAATTGCGATTTGCTGGAAAATGTGACTTAAATTATAATATTTACTTTGTAAATAAATTTAAAGTAGGTAGCACTTCTACACGTCAATATTTTTCGGTCAGTTTAAGCTAGATGAGGCCAGTGTCTCTAGCTATCTACCCTGACAAGAAACACCGCAACAAACTCATGGTCTAAGTCTCTTTTAACGTCCATATAACCCGTACTGGTCTAATGATATGAGAACCATGTAGGTTAATATCTGAGGTGGTATTTTAACGAAAGTACCACACAGATACTTATATTCATGACAATCTAAGACGTCAGATTTGACAGCAGGATACAACATTGCTTTACTAGTAAGTATGAAAGAGACATGAAATAAATCTTTTTCGCAATTAGTAGTAAAGCGGTCTTCTATCCCTCTCTACTCAACTGTCAAATCCGACTTCTTAGATTGTCACGAATATAGTTGCATATAGGTACTCATGTAATTTCTTATGTTTACGTTTCAGGGTATATTTTCAATAGAACAAGGAGTATCGCGTATTGGAGTGATTGGCGTCACCGTAATGGCGTTATTATCCGGATTTGGTGCAGTCAACTACCCATACACTTCTATGGCTATCTTTATAAGGTATATACTATTTTACTATAAAAGTAAAATTTTCACGCGGTTTGGCCCATTGTGGCTTATCCCACAGGAACTGTATATTTTTCGCGGGATAAAATTATATCTATGAGGTTAAAGAGACTATTCGTGAATATAAATTCTTAATTGGCTATTTATTTAGTTAAACTTCATGCATAGTAGGGGTGCATGGAAGGACAACTCTCAACGTTTGGGTGGATTGGTTCAATTTTACTTCTTAATAATATAAGTTTAGAAAACAATATTCTTAATGTTTAGGGTTCCATATCCGAAGAGTAACCAAGGGAATCCTACTACTAAGCCTCTGCTGTCCATCTGTCTGTCTATCAGCGGGTTTGTATCTCATAAACCGTAATTGGTAGACAGTTGAAAAATTAATTATGTATTTCTATTGCCGCTGTAACAAGAAATAATAAGAATTTGACAAAAAATTAAAGGGTAACGCCCCTTTAATTATTTAAAAGATACGTGAATTTTTAACTTTCTAATAGCCTTTTCTTTAATTAGTCCCATGACATACTTGTGCTGTTTAATTCGTGCTGACACAATAGAACAAATATAGTTGTATCACCATCATCACATACTACTTTACATTTCTTACTATTTCAGAGCACTTTAGAGAATATGAAATATTTGTGATTTATATCACAAACGCTTCGCGAAACATAACGTCAGCACAATTAGTGTTCATTCCTCTAATAATTCACGTTGGCAACATTCCAGTCCCAGACTATAAATTGGACGATATGAGTTACATCACTACGCCCACTCAAGATAATAGTGCAACATGAGTTATTGTTATTAGGCAGAAGTATATTATTTCTCATTACAATGATTTCCGTTTGTTTAATTAAGATATTGTGCCAATGGTTAGACAATATTCTCTTTTCCTCAAATCAATTTTAGAAAAACATATGTTACCTGTAGCACGGGTTCCCAATCTTTTTATAGTGTGACTCCCTTTAAATCTTTTTTTTTTATTTATTGCAAACTTGGCCTCACCCGTGCGCACTTCGTTAGGCGGTATTGTTCGGGTTAATATATAGCCTATGACACTCACAAATAACGTGGCTTCCTATTGGTACAAGAATTTTCAAAATCGGTTCAGTAGATCCAGAAATCCTACAAACTCACAAACTTTAACTCTTTATAATATTACTAGCTGATCCGTGCCCGTGCAACAACGAACAGAGCCGAGCATAGACCAAATACAGCAACGAACATTTTCACGATCATTCTAGCGAACGCTCTAGTAAATGCTCGGTTAAAAATGTATGCTTCACGAAGATGTCGAACAACAATGACAAAATTGCTCGGCTCGGCAAAAAATTCGAAGCAAATTTACTGGCGTTCGCTGGAAAGCTCGCTGGAATGCTCGCTAAAACACTCCTGTTTATTAAAACAAAAGAACAGTCGCTAGAATGCTCATTACAAGTGAATGTTAAAGTAAATCAGCGGCTTTATGTACACAGAAATGTTTAGAGCAGTCACTTTTTAATAGCAACTAGCTTTGCCCGCGACTGTACGGGTATATCCCGTTTTTCCCGGCTCTCGTAGGAATTTCGGGAAATCCTCTCTTAGTGCTCCCCTACACTCCCCAAGGAACTTTGGAAGAAGCTTTTCAGCTTTCTACGACCAGAAGTTTCGGCTGTGCGTTGTCTGTCAGTCGCCAGTAAGGGAAGAATTTTGTATATTAGGATTTCTGGTTTGGTCGCGTGAAATGAAATAAAAGCATACTTAAAAATAAAGAACTGGGATTTTGTTTCTAAACCTATGCGAACGAAATTACGTGAAAAGCGCTTATAAATTATATATTTTGCTTCAGACCAGTAACACAAGCGGACGTCCTCTCAATCGAGAAGAAACTCCTTCAAACCATGGACATGATACTCGTGAAAAAGAAAAGGATAGCGCTAGCCGAAGCCAACAGTGTGGGAGCGAGGCAACAATATAATATGTTGGACCAGTCCAATGTTAAGAACAGGGGCGGCTTCTGGACTAATATACTGTCCAGTGTTGGGAGTATTACTAATACTTTAGGTCATGGGACTGAGAGTGAGTATGGAAAAGATCTATCATTCAACATTTTTGAGAACTGTAATTGTGAAGTGCGAACCGTATTTAAGGCCGTGATTACCAAGTGGATTCGTGATTGGAGTATGTTGTTCTACTTAGGGCCAATTTTTCAACCGTCAGATAACCTTTGACTGAGGAATAAAAATGGCGGTTTGACATATTTTCTTTATAAAATCTGTCAAACGGCCATTTTTATTCCTCAGTTAAAAGTTATCCGACTATTGAAAAATCAGCCCTTAGTAGATAGGTTGGGGTAAGGCTTATTTTGACTACCCGAGGTGGCGGCGCGTGGCGTTCCCGTGCGCCCCTCTCTGACGTCGCGGGGGGGGGGGGGGGGTCAAATACCTCACTCCCCCCGCTGACCTGAGGTGGTCCGCAGAGGCTGGCCGGTACCAGCCGGGGATTGCGGAAGTCGCGTACGTTCCCGCGATCCACGGCGTAGGTGGGAGAAGGAACATCGGGGATGGTTTTAGTCAGTAAGATTCTGACAGACCTTACCGCCCGCCAAAGGGCGGAAACCACCCATCCCCCCCGTAAAAAAAGGATTTACTTTGACTCAAAATTCAACGCCAGCTGTTCACGACGCGTGCACCATGTGGAAGAGGATCGAGTGCTCTCACACTCATCAATATCTTCTTATAGTATGTTGTAGTGTGATCGTAATTATCTTTCTTTCTTTCTTTCTATCGTCTTCCAGACATAACCCAGCTCCGTCAAGAGCTATCAGGGCTGGAGGAGCTGTCCCGCCAGCTGTTCCTCGAGGCTCACGACGCGCGCACTATGCGGGAGAAGATCGAGTGGTCGCACACCTTCCAAGGGAAGTACTTCAACTTCCTAGGATACTTCTTCTCGCTGTATTGTGTTTGGAAGATTTTTATTGTGAGTATGAGATTCATATACGGTTATACACTACGCAAAAATGTCTAATTTGTCAATACTCCTATTTTTTGTCAATCTTAAAAATATCTTCATTTTTCACAGTCAACAATAAACATAGTCTTCGACCGCGTCGGTAAAAAGGATCCAGTGACCCGCGGCTTAGAGATAGTGGTCAATTGGCTGGGCTGGAACATCGATGTCGCCTTCTGGTCGCAGCACGTGTCTTTCATACTAGTCGGGTGCATCGTACTGACCAGCATCCGAGGGTTACTGCTCACACTGACAAAGGTAAGTTACTTAGTGAGCCAGTGACTAGAAGAAGCCTAAAGTTAGTGGTCCACTGGCTGGGCTGTAACATCGACGTCGCCTTCTGGTCGCAGCGCGTGTCCTTCACTACTAGTCGGGTGCATCGTACTGACCAGCATCCGAGGGTTACTGTTCACACTGACCAAAGTAAGTAACCCTTGGCTAGAGATTGTGGCTCACTGGCTGAGCTGGGACATCGATGTCGCTTTCTGGTCGCAATACGTGTTCTTCATACTATTTGGGAGCATCGTACTGATCAGCATCCGAGAATTACTGCTCACACTGACCAAGGTAAGAGACTTAGTACCCCGTGGCCTGTAGATAGTGGTTCAATGGTTGACCTAAAACATTGATGTCTCTTTCTGGTCGCAGCACGTGTCCTTCATCCTAGTAGGGTACAGGTTCGTACTGAACAGCATCCAAAGGTTACTGCTCATACTGACAACGGTAAATATGTGATAATAGTTAATCACAATAATAGATATAATCGATCAAAGGGTGATTGTTAAATAATGTGAACAGTAGTTTTTTGCACAATTAATTAATTTTATCTGATTTCTGCCATTTTCGTGTAATTTGAAACAGGATAATCTTGGTGATGGTACAGAATGGTATTACTTTTAGTTGAGCTCCCCGTGAGAAATAAATAAAAGGTCGAAGGAGTCAGGATCTTGATAAAAACAAAACTAAACCTTTCGTGGTTTTCGACTTAAAAGTTCACATCATACAGGGAAACCCCTGTTTCTTTTTTGTTGTTATTTATATTTCAGTGTATTATTTTCCTATATTTGTTTACAGTTTTTCTACAAAATCTCCTCATCAAAATCCTCAAACATCATCGTACTGATACTGGCCCAAATCATGGGAATGTACTTCTGTTCGTCCGTACTCCTGATGCGGATGAACATGCCATCCGAGTACCGCATCATCATCACCCAGGTTTTAGGTGACCTACAGTTTAACTTCTACCATCGATGGTTCGATGTCATATTTCTTGTTAGCGCTTTGACCAGCATATTTACGTTATATTTAGCTCATAAACAGCCGTCAGTTAATTAGATGTTAGTTGAAGATTTATCAGTGTAACTGTGTAGTGTATATCGATGTTAAACGATACCAAAATTCAAAAGTATTTGATACTCTAATAATAATAAACCATTTTGATTTGAAATCGGCTATTTTTAAGATGAATGAATTGTGATAAATGTAGAATTGGAAAGCAGCACTGCCGTTTGTATGTGTTGTATTGTATTTATTTCGTCTTTATATTTTGAGATGCCATTTCATTTGCAAAAACAATTCATGTGATCGTTTAAGTAGATTCGGAAAATCAAGTAGCTCTACAGATTGTAAAAATGCACATACGCCTTCAAATTTGCCGTAAAGAGCCGCGTGGCTGGAGCGCTGCCACCGCGCTGCTTTGTAGAAAGAATCTTTAAAACACTCGCTGACTTCGAATCCCATATCGCTGGACGACTCTCAACCTCATCGATAAATTCTTCAACCTAATTTTCGTTTATGTTTAGACTTTAACAAAAACTACGTGCTCATTAGCACTAGTCGATTGATGAAATGTAAATAATAAACGCGCTGCGGCCGCGCGTAAAATAAACGAAAATTAGGTTGAAGAATTTATCGATGAGGTTGAGAGTCGTCCAGCGATATGGGATTCGAAGTCAGCGAGTGTTTTAAAGATTCTTTCTTCAGCACAAATAGTATTTTGGAGGATGTATTTTGTTTTCCATTATAAGGTTCCAAACGGCAAAGTAATTCGTAGAATTTATTGTTTTCTTCAGTTAGCCTTTTACTTTAATGCAGTTCGTTGACTCACATAAAATAACAGCAACAGCATAAAATCTTTTTTCGTTTTAATAGTAACACTAAAGTCACCAAAATCTAATAAGTCCGATTTAACAGCTGATTAGAGAGGGATAAAAGATTGCTTTACCACTAAGTGCGAAAGAGATTTATTTTTATGTCTCGTTCATACGCGAGCCACCGCGCGGCACTTTGCGGCTAATTTGAAGGCGCCCGCCCTTATTGGGTCTTTACTTGAAATCTTGAATTTAGTCTATTCCTAGCATTAGAAGTAATGACAACATTGCTGTTCTTTAAACAACTGACCGTGTAAATTTAGGTGAAGCAAACATTAAATGAGCTCTCAATCCATTCAGATGGAATGACAGTTCACTTCATGCTCACTCCACCTTTTTTTTAACGGGGGAACATCCTCATGGATGTCCTTCGCACTGGGGAGGAGTTTGTTAGACTCTTGCCAACTAAAACCACCCCGGTGTTCCATCTCCCACCCATGCCTGGGATCGCGAGAACTTCCACGACTTCCGCAATCCCCGGCTGGTGCCGCACCTGGGGTCAGCGGGGGGAGTCGAACACCTCGCTCCCCCCGCGACGTCATAGAGGGGCGCACGGGAACACCACGCGCCGCCACCTCGGCTTCACTCCACCTATGTTGCAAGTTGGCAGAATGGAGCGGCAGTTTACCTCAAGCTCAATTCAACCAAGTTCTCACTGTGACCTGCCGGTCCATTCTGTAAACATCTTACTGTACAAACTTAAGAAGGGACTCCAGTCGGTAACTCTTGGGCCTTTCTCCATACAAACACATTCCGCTGTTGTCTTCGTGGATAGTGCTGCTAGAGCAATGATTTTTTTCCAAAAAATCTAGATCGAATTAATAAGTGTGGCTTTTGGAATGTCATAATAGTAAGAATTATGACAATCCAAAAACCCGATAAAAACGCACGTTTTTACCGCGATGTTCAGACGACTATCAGACAAATTGATAAGTTTTTAACAAAATAGAAAATAATAGAAGCAACGATATATCTTTCTCTAAATTTTGATATATTATTTTTAGATCATTCCATTTTTGAAGAAGAAAACAGCGGAATACAAAACGTTTTTTGGTCAAGGTTTTTATAGGTAAAATAGCCTGAGCTGCAGTTGTCGCTTTCGCACTTTACTTGGTATGGCGCAGCGCGACGGCATCGGCAATAGTTTCTTCAAATACCTGTTTCACCGACTAGAGTCCCCTCTTAAGTAAAGTGAGCTTGGAGTTAATCACTATTAGCACCTAAGTGGATTCACAGAGCACACTTTCCCTGAATTTGCCCTAAAAGAGGATAATGCATGCATGCATGCATGGGTAGTCGTGTTTTTTTTTGTCTCCTGCGCACATTTAATAAGTGATGAAAACAGAGATAATAAGGAAAACAAATAAAAACCATGTTACATAATAGTTATAAGTAGTTACTATTAGTTTTTTAAGACTGATTGATAACTTAAAATTAAGGAAAAATAAAACTTCAGTAAACATAAAATTAAATAGTTTTATTTAACAACTTTATTTATTTATCTTACATAAACTATATCGAAATAGTTAAAAATAGAAAAGTTTATATGGAAAGGCCACCTTAAGTTACTTACTTAAAGAAATAGAAAATGTATCTATTTCACTAAAGTATTTATTTGTTTAGAAATTTCGAGAATTTGAACTTTACGATGAAGCTATTTTGATATTATTTTACTTAATTGATTTGAGTAAGGATTCGTGTTCTTTAGATTTTTCCACAACCACGATTTACTAACTTTGGAAGTAAAAGAATGCAAAAAGATTATCATTCTTAAAATAAAAGAAACAATTATCAAAATAATTACAAGTTGTAGCAAAAAATATCAACCATGAAATCCATAAATTATTTACAAAATCATAAATACTCAACACCTTAAAATATTTTGACGAATCCTTTCAAAAATCGTTGGAAAACTCTATAGATTGGTGTTACTTGAGCAATAAATTCGAGATTGCTACGATTAAGCGAATGTTCTATGTTGTCTGTGGCTAGAGGGCGGTTGTCTATTCTCCCATCAGATCCTCGTATTGCTTTCTGAAACAGTCTCCCACGGGGAAGAAGTCCCAGCATCTTTGTGTGTACATGTTCCACACGTACGTTTCTTGACCTGGGGAATAAATGTTTTGTTGTTACGTTGTCACTTCACTTTGTATGTATTTGTAAAAATATTCAAGTCGCTAGTGCAATACAAAATAAACGTCTTAACTTTTGAAATAAGGTTAATTTTGTATTGCACAAGTGACGCAAGTATTTTGACAAATACGCCAAGTGAAATGCCATTATTAGAAAATTGTTGGGTGAAAGTTATACCGACGGTGAATTTTTAAAGTGTGCCTTGAGGAACAAATCCTAAACTATGAGAAATATCGAAAAACTCTGAAAGGACTCTCAAGCCCAATTTTGATGAAAAGGAAAACTGCATCATTGGATTTTTGAAAAAACGTTATTTCTACATAGGAATCGAACCGAACGAGCGAAAGTTTTTTTTTCAAAATCAACCGATTCAACAATTTTTTTTGGCTATGAAGGCACACTTAAAAAATTCAACCTGTTAATAAATCTGTTATTTTGGTATTACAAACAGTCACTTCCATTTTACTTTATTTGTATAGAAGATATAATATCGTACCTGTATACTCCGTGTCGGGTTTATTAATGAGATGCATAAGGAAGAACATGTAGTTCGCTAAATTATGCTCTCTTTGGACGTGAGTGTCGAACCCGTGCGGCACCTGGAATAAAAGATATTATAATATAAGAAACTTGTCTCCTAATTTTTGTATGAAATTATCAGTTATATCCCGTATATTATGCCTAGAGATTCTTAAAAATATAGACGTTACTTATACCTATCTATATAATCTAGTCCAAAAAAAACATGGTCATCGGTCCAAGCTAAATGGTTACTACTGTATGCCACACATTTTGTTAATGATAAAATAAGTAATGTTATAATGGCTATGGAATGTGGCCTTATTGACCAAGATTTCATAGCCATAGCCCCCAGACATTATTTACTGTTCACTAATTTGTAGTGGTCGATGAGCATCCATATTTCTACTAGTTTTTTTTTTGTGATTTCTGCCTAGAATACACTTACTTTATCAAAATAGTCTTTATTGATGCCACATATGAAGCAGTTGGACTCCATGTCCTCTTTCACGGACTCGAGCTGGTCACGCAGTTCTCCGAACGCGTCGATGATCAAACCTGAAGCGATATTGTTTAGGATTAGTTCAATAATGACACACACAGAAAAATTGGAAAGCAATGCAAAAGATGGGAGGATGAGTTAAAATTGACAGCCGGTCCCAACTGGAAAGTGGCTGCTAGAGAAAGAAACGAGTTTCCGGTATGTCTCGGAGAGCACGTTATGCTGTTGGTCCCGTTTGTCATTTGAACATTTTTCACGGTTGTTATGGGTAGTCAGAAGCTTGATAATCTGACACCAGTCTAAGTAGTATCGTGTTACTCAGTTACTGGGTTCTGGAGGTCACTTCAAGTAAAAAACTGGTACTCAGCTACATCGGTTTCGACTGGAAGCCGACCTCAATATACACGGTGCCATTTTAGTCGTCTTACAAAGGTAAGCCTTTGTATGTACTTAATGTACCCGACATAAACTACCTCTAGGCGCGATGCATTAGAATTATGAAACACCCTGTTAATAATGTTTAGATGTTTACGTATCAAAACAGTCGCCGTTCCATTTCGCGCCGTCCTTGGGACACGAGGCTCGGGCTGCGCTCGCTCCTGGTTATATATAGTTTGGAACATCCAGGCATCGCGCCATCCAGGCCACGGCATCGCGCACCACCCCGCGCTAGGCGGTGAAGCGGATCTCATGTCACATTGGCCTCTAATAAATCCGTTGATGGCCAACCACGTACACCGCCCGACGGCGCGGTCGAGCGGAGCTTTTACCGCCACCGACCATCCGCGCTGTCGTCCGCGCCCACACACACACACCCACTCGGGGCGCCGCATAACTGCGCGGGTCTCGTCGTCGGCGGTAATCATCGTGGGTGTTTTCCTTATCTTTGCTAACAAATAATCAAATGAAGTAGTCGACATTCGCGTCTAGTTAACAAAAAATATCTTCATGTATTCTCAAACTTTTATAGTATAACATGAATGTCTCATTCAGAGTTCTGCTTCGTAAAAATAGATGAACCCAATATCTTCTTACTTTTTTCTTTCTACGCCATAAAAGCCAGATTGCGGCTACTTTAGCATCCATTCTTTTCAGTGTCTGCGATCAAACTGGTCAAAATCGCGCTAAACCCATCCTCGCGGACAGGCGCGTAAACCGCCTTACCGGGCGGGGCACCGCTACGAAATCCGCTTTACCGCCACCTCCCACCGCGGCGGTGCGCGGTGCCGTATGATAATTGTCATGCGACATGATGATGAATATAATGTATTATTTTTAGGGTTCCGAAAAAAAAGGAACCCTTATGGATCACTCGGGTGTCTGTCTGTCCGTCTGTCTGTCTGTCTGTCTGTCTGTCTGTCCGTCTGTCACAGCCAGTTTTCTCCGGATCCACCGGACCGATTCTGTTGAAATTTGGTACACATATGGACTTCTATGACCCAACCACGGACGCGTTACGTAAATTATTAAATTTTTAGTATGGTCACTTTTGGGGGTCAAACAAGAAAATTAAAAAAAAAAAAGTTTTTTGAACAATATTGTACATATCAAATGAAAGGGCTTACTGTAAGGGTTTTAATTATACTTTTTTCACAATTTTAAAATAAACTGTTTTGAAGTTATTCAAAAAATTAGACGAAAAAAATTGGTTGCCTGTAAAGTCGGTATACGGGCGAAAGTTTTACGTGACAACGACTTTGAGTGGTATAGGTATACGGTGTATGCCTATCTCTCTCACTCTCTCTCTCTCGCTCTGTCTCTCTCGCTCTTAGGCGGGCTAACTGTGCTCGAGTGGAAGGGACGCGTGCCTTTCACTTTTTATGTCTGTCTCTCTCGCTCTTAGGCGGGCTAGTGGAAGGGACGCGTGCCTCTCACTCGCTCTCATTGTGAGCGCATAACGTGAGCGGAGCGTAACGCAGTTTCTTGAAGTGTCACCCGGCAAACCAATTTATAAGACGTTGTCACGTCAAAATTACCATTCCCCCCCCCTTAACTCCGAAACTACTGAGCCTAAAATTTTGAAAATATTGAGATAATAGATCTTTACCTAAAGATTACGGGAAAACCTATTAGAAGTCTGTAGTGTTAAAATAACATATTAAAAAAATTAAATTCGTTCGGAACCCTTTGCACGCGAGTTCAACTCGCGCTTGGCCAGTTTTTTTTAATAAATCAACTGTTCATAAATACCAGTTATAGGCTGCCGTTGTAAGACGGCTAAAATGGCACCGTGTAGTTTGGAAAGGCTAGGCAGATAGATCCAAGCTCTCCAAACATCACGCTACTTACCCTGCAGGATAGCCAGCAGGATGACGATGATGAAGAAGAAGAAGGTGATGTCGAAGATGATGCGGTACACTTCGGAGTCGTCTCCGTCGGGCGGCTCCAGCTCGTCGCCGATGCCGCCGCCCGCGCGCACGCCCTTGTACAGGTTGAACACGAAGCACTGTCGGACAGACGAACGATTTATTGCATTCGTTTCAATTTAAATAAGATGAATTATCCCGCCACCTTTCATAAAACAACGTTGTAACTGGCTGGTATCCGTCTTAAATAAGTTCAAAATTATATAAACATCGAAGTAGCAATGAAGAAATCATCAGATGCAGGCTCATCTCATTCACAAAAAGTTTTGTTTTTCAACTAAGTGCTCGTAGCTTTTGAGTTTTGACCGTAATTCATCGAAACAGGCCCCCGCCTACTCTCTAAACCCAAAGTCCTTAGTTTCGGCCTTAGTTACGCGCGTTTTCGACTTCATATCACCTAACCATAACACTAACAATGAATATTTAAACAATTTGTCAGTTACTGTCAAGTATTGTTGTCATTCATTCTTAGCTGGCTATTACCTCGGATAGAGGATAAGCATTGCCATACAACATGGCAATGCCGCCAGTCTTTTGGGCTCACTTCCAGTGGACAGCGATGCGGACGAATTTCTTTATGTCTTTATTTAGTTAGGATTTTTTTATTTAAAAGGCTAGGCTGATGATGAAGTGTTTACATTTTGTTTTAATAAATAATATTTCTTAGTTCAGCTTCGGGACTTATCGTAAGTCCGTAGGTGAAACTGAGAAGAAAACGCGCGTAACTAAGGCTGAAACTACGGACTTCGGACTTAGAGAGTAGGCCCCCAGGTTCGGTGATTTAGACTTGAAAGCGTAACAAACGAATTGACTTGCGCATTTACTCGAATAGTATTAGTTACAATTTGACTCCTTGATTTTTGTTTTGCAAAATTTATCAAAAATAAATCCAGTCAAACACCCTACAAAATATACAAATACAAAAAACATTTTCTTCCACAAGTGTGTGCTAAATTACATCTAATATTTGAAGTGCCCTTTTAAACACGAATTGACTGTATTACTCTTGAAATAAACTGTGTATTAAAACTAAATGAGCATGTGTACGTACCGTCAACATGTCATGGCAGTTCCTGTTGACCTCGTCGTCCTCCTCTTGCACGTAGAACTTGCGGAAGAAGTTGAATGCGATCACCGTGTAGATGTACACGATGATCGTCAGCAGCATCACCGTCAGGACCAGCTGCGGAGAGGACGGTTATTTATTAATTAATAGTGAGCAATAACGCTTCTAAAGGTACCGTACTACAAGTATGTGCCAAACCCAGTCCTCGAAAATGACCATGTCACGTTGAACTGGGTTCGGTCTATCATCCCTGATAGGACTACTGTTACAAATAAGCCTGACATAGTGATGATAGACCGATAAACGCGCCGCACAATGATAATTAATCGATGTTACCATCCCGCATGACGAGAACCTCGTGAAGGCTGAGAAAGAGAAATCAAATATCTCGACTTAGCACACGAGGTTGTCGACATGTGGTATGTGGATTCGGCTGTCATTGTGCCGATTGTCCTTACAGCCAACGGCCTGATGGCTAAATGCTTCGATGACCACCTGTCGAAGCTAGCGTTGCGGAGTTGGATAAAGGGCCTGATACAGAAGGCAGTACTCCTCGAATCGACTCGTATTGTGAGGAGGTTCCTTTTTCTGGAGCCCTAATCACCGGTAGCTTGGACTCTGCTCCCGACACCGGCGGACTACTACTTTTTATATATTTTTTTTAAATATAAATGACTATGTAAGGATAAATCAATAAAAAATCGGCTCAGTGGTTTAGGCGTAAGAGTGGAACATAGTTATATACATACATAGACTACTAAAATCATTACCCTTCCTTTTGGCTTTGCCGTAGTCGGGTAAAAAGAACAAATGCCAGTGTCAGACTCTTACTGCCTAAAACCCATCCGTGTTCCTTCAAATGCCCTTTTGCGTTCCAGGGCCGCGTTAACTCTATTGGACAATCCCGCAATGCTCGAAAACCCTAGATTATGTTTATGGAAGCTTGAATTTTATGTTTTTCTAAATAGTCGACTGATTTTGCCCTTATTTACAAAAAAATATTACTCTATTTCTTTTTTTACTTTCTCCCTAGCGTTCAGACTTCACGACCGCGCACTAAGTATTTCTCTTCTACTCTATTTTCTTCTCTAATATTGCCACCATGTTTTGTCTCTGCATCTCTAGATCGACTGGTAGAATGCCTAAGGTATTAGGTTCACTACATTGTTCCGCTACCACGTCAAGCCGTTAGTTCTGCGCTGATGTCGTCCCGGTCGTGTTGCGCACACACGTCTTGTGCACAAACATAGTATATAATATCAGGGGGGTTAAAAAGGCCACTTTAGGAGTGTTTCTGTTAGAATCACAATATTAATCACGCAACAATCTGTCAAATTTCATTTTCATCTTTATCGCTAACGCATTAGGTTCAAGGTTGATTGGGGAAATTTGACAGTGACGGGTAGCGTGATTTGCTTTCTGATTCTGCTAAAGTGGCCTTTTAATGGCCCTGTACAGTTCCCGTCACGCAAGTTTACCTCCCCGAAGTACGTCGCATTCGACTGCGCAGAATGTCAATTTGACAAAAAACATAATACAGCGCATGCGCGGTCAGGTCGCGCATGCGCGTGTTCGCGCAAGATGGCAGGTGTAATGGCATCTCACTCGCTCGTATACATTCGATGCATACGTTTGACCTGCTTGCTCAATGCAATACGACTGTTGATGCGAAAAGTGTTACACGTTGTTATTGTTTATAATTAATTATTTTGGTTATTTCTTACCATTTCATTTGATTTTGTGTGTTTTTGTGGTGTAGGTATGTATTTCTGGTGTTACTTTTTGATATTGTTATTGTTACTGGTAGTCTTTGTTACTTATTTATAATATAATACGTATAAACAAAAAAATATTCTAGGAACGTAACACTTGTTTACGCGATTGCACCTGCGCGGTCGGCACTAAAACCTAACTTCGGAGGGGTAAACAACGGTGATGCGAACTGTACTTGGCTGATCTCCGATGAGACTAGCCACCGTGATCGGAATTCAGTCGGAAGGATTATTATTAAGAACTTTACTGAAAAAATCTAATTAGTCTGTCTGATAGATTTCCAAAAAAATTGCTTATTTTTTACTTTTTTCACATACAAATATAAAGATACCTACAATGCGTTGAAAACTCGCGTGACGTCACATTTTAGATCAAATGTTACGACATCAGACCCCACTCTTGAACTTTGATGCGCTTTTATCCTCTGCCTAGCCTTTTCCCAACTATATTGGGGTCGGTTTCCAGTCAAGCCGGATTTAGCTGAATACAACCAGTATTTTTTTAACTTTGATACGATTTAATTTGATAAATTTTTATCTGAGAGATATTAGAACCCAATGTCTAACAAAAATATACGTTCTCCACGTTACCTGCTTTCCGTTATGCGTGACAGACTGCAAGATAGTCCTCAGAGTCTTGAAGCCGACAGCGACATCCAGAAGATGGGCAGCAAAGAAGAAGTTGTTGAAGTTGCCCATCACGGAGAACGAGAAGTACCATAGAGAGTAGAGGAACGAGTTATCTGTGATCGTGACGCCCGCCTTCCAGACTTGGTAGCGCCAGTCGATGTTGATTATGCTGGAAAGGGGATATAAAAAGGGAAATTAGTCAATGATAAATACTCCTTTGAAAAACATTCTATAAGTGCCTTGTAAACAAAACAAATTATACTAGACTAACTTCTGTCCGCAACTTCGTACGCGCATATCCCGTTTTTTCCCGTTCTCTTAGGAATTTCGGGAAACACCTCTATTAGTGGTCCCCTAAACTCCTCAAGGAACCTACATGCCAAATTTCAGCTTTCTACGACCCGTAGTTTCGGCTGTGAGTTGCCTGTCACTCAGTCACTCAGTAACGGAAGAATTTTAATTATATTGATATCGATTAAGCAAGAGCTCGTGGCTAAGTAGGTAATAACAGCTGCACAAGTCGATCTTCAAGGTAAAGCAACGCTTGCCATGGTCAGTCCGTGGATGGATGACCATTCATTGCATACCAAGTATCCTCCGTACCTCGGAAAGCACGGGTAAGCTGTTGGTGGGCTATTATTTGTAGATCGTTGACAATCGTTACGGTAGCCAGGAGCCAAGAAATCCGACACCAGTCTTGCCAAGGGGTAACGTGTTACCCAGTTACTGGGTTGTGGAGATCAGATAGGCAGTCGCTCCATGGTAAATACTGGTACTCAGCTGTATCCGGTTAGATTGGAAGCCAAGCCCAACAGTTAGGAAAAGGCTAGGCAGGTTAAAACAATACTCTCTAATGAATGTATCCCTTACTGCCCTCCTCTTCTTGCAAGGTGGTCTTCTCCATGTGGAGCGTGTTAGAGATGGAGTCGAAGTCGAATTCGCTGAGTACTTGGTTAATGTTGTAATATTCACTAATGAACGAGTCCCTTGCTGCCCTCCTCTTCCTGCGCGGTGAAGGAAGTCTTCTCCATGCCGAGCATGTTCGAGATGGAGTTGAAGTCTAAGTCGCGGAGTGCTTATTTATATTGTAATACTCACTAATGAACGAGTCCCTTGCTGCCCTCCTCTTCCTGCGCGGTGAAGGAAGTCTTCTCCATGCCGAGCATGTTCGAGATGGAGTTGAAGTTTAAGTCGCGGAGTGCTTATTTATATTGTAATACTCACTAATGAACGAGTCCCTTGCTGCCCTCCTCTTCCTGCGCGGTGAAGGAAGTCTTCTCTATGCCAAGCATGTTAGAGATGGAGTCGAAATTGAAGTCGCCGAGTACTTGTTAATATTGTAATACTCACTAATGAACGAGTCCCTTGCTGCCCTCCTCTTCCTGCGCGGTGAAGGAAGTCTTCTCCATGCCGAGCATGTTCGAGATGGAGTCGAAGTCGTAAGTTTCGGAATATTTCGCACGGACTTTCTTTTTCACGAACTTGTCCCAGTAATTTACGGGGAACGATCTGAAAAAAAATGAATGGGTTTTCAAAATAATGATGATTTACAAAATTAAATTTTGTTTCTTTCGTCTGATTTCGGCAAACCGGCCCACACGGTCACTCACACCATAATATGGGCCCGTTTTCGTAATTCAAGTGCGTGTGAATAAATGAGTGAGAAAATGTAAGACCATAAAGAACTCACTGCCACACTTTTGCAGCCCCCTTCCGACGGGTTTCATTCATCAACCGTTTAAGGGTGACACCCGACCGTGACAAAATACAGTCAACGAACGTTCGGGCGATACCTCTGAACTGGTGTCACCCGGGGCGCCTTGACTTCTCTCTCTCTGAGACTCTTACTCACTGCCCTTCGCATTTCAGAGCAGCGGTAACTCTTTCGAACAATAGGGACTAAAAAAATCTAATTATTCCGTCCTGATAGATTTCCAAAAAATGGACACGTAGTTTTTCTTTTTTCACGTAAGTACACTTCTACAAACAAGTGACGTCACCAGGCCCCACTCCTGATGTTTGATACGTTTCTTCTACGTCAATTTTTATTGATTTGATGAAGCAAAAAATACGTGTCCAATATTTTTCGATAATCTAACTGACGTACTAAATAGAATCATATATTTTTTTACTCAGGAATCTTCCCAACTATACTAACTTGGCAGATATAACGAGTTTGTCCCAGTGGCTCTTCAGATCGTCGTCCTCCGGCTGCTCTGCGATGTACAGTCCGTCGAACTCCAGCTTACGGGCGATCTCCTTCTCGCGCTTGAAGATGGCTAGCGGCACCTGGAGGGTAAGGGAGCTTGTATGTAGTTTGGGAGAAAATTTAACAATTTTTTTTTTAGAGAAATTTTCTGGTGAGCAGAATGAGACGATTTTTTGCTTTTCTAAGGGGTTTTGGGGCCGAAATAAGGTAGAATAGGATTAAAAAATAACATAAATAAAATGAGCTCTTGTCGAGGTTGGTTCGTGATTGGATGGCCATCTAATACATACCGAGTTTCCGCCTCAGAAAGCACGTTAACCTGTTGGTGTGGTGATAGCCCGAACACCAGTTTAGTCAAGAGATATTGGGTTACCCAGTTACTTGAAGGCCAGGTTAGTACTAAAAATATGTGACATTAACGCTTCTGTGCTGCCATCTATAGTTCCTGCTCGCTCCCTTTAAGGTAACGTACACGGCGATGACTATGCCATCTAGTGGTGCAAATTCGAAACTTTTACGTTAAAACACGTGACATTGACGGCATATTCCCTATAGACTCACCTTGAGATGGTAGTATCCTATGAGGATAGCGAGGGACACGACGGAGTGCAGCGCGGCGGCCACTTTGATCACATGCTCCATGTAGAAGAAGTCTTCGTCTATGTGGACCACTTCAATTACGTCATCGTCTTCGCCCGATTCGCCGCTACCACCTGGGAATAGGTATGGGATTTAATAAATCTAACTAGCTTTTGTCCGCGACTTCGTACGCGCATATGTAGTAGGAATTTTGGGAAATTCTTTCTTAGTGCTCCCCTACACTCCCCAAGGAACCTACATGCCAAATTCCAGCAGTTTTGGCTTTGCGTTGTCTGTCAGTCACTCACTTGTAACGATTTTTTTATATATTATATTGATAACAGGAGCAACAGTTTTTGATAATTGAATTTTGAGTTAGTAAAACTAAAACTGCTGATTGGATTTTCGAACCAAGAATCGAACCTTTGATTTGATTAACAAAAAACCCACACTCTGTATTATTACAGTATCGAAAAGTGTCCCTACTAAGTATCAAATTCTGGGAAGTAATACACACATAGGAAGAGCTCATTTTTAACTAAATACATTTATAATTTTATTACGTAGCCTGCCAATTGAACCTTAAGTGATTAACTAAAAAGAGAAAAACAATGCTGCCGTGTTGGTTGTCCTCAAAATCGAGACTCCTTTAAGTTTTTTTTTCGCTATTCATCAAAGTTTATGGTTGTTGTGTGTGGCCATCATGCGAGATGCGCTTCGATATATTTCACAAGTCATAGCATAATTTTACAGGTTCTAGTGTAGAAAACATATGTATTTCCAGTCTAATTTAAAACGTTACACGTTATACGTTTTCTAAATCTGACGAAAAAGAATGTTTGCGAGTGTAAGAACGTTGAGAAAATATAAGGTCATACCATCTCCACTGCCAGAACCGGATCCCGAGCCAGAGCCGCCGCCGCCGATGATGTCACCAATTCCCGAGCCTTCACCGCCTTCCGCGTCCAGCGTAGACACCTGAAGAAACATGGATAATGTAACGTGCAAACAACTTTTACTTTAGGAGCAACACTGAAATCGCGAAAAAAATGGACTCCCCCATACATTTATCTGCGCTTAAATGTGTGAAATGTAAATGTACTGAACAGCTGATTTGTTTTTCGCGATTTCGGGGTTAGTCCCATGTTCATAGTGATGAGTAACCTCTTAAGAGGTATTGCTTTTATTCTGTTACACGTTGTATAGTTGGGAAAAGGCTAGGCAGATGATAACAGCCGGCGGGTCTAAAAAGGCCACTTTAGCAGAATCAGAAAGCAAATCGCGCTACCCGTCACTGTCACATTTTCCCAATCAATCTTGAACCTAATGCGTTAGCGATAAAGATGAAAATTATATAGAATTTTTAGAGATTAATATTATGATTCTAATATAATTCTCTGGTTAGTGTTGGGATTTATGCTTTAAATTGTATAATATAATTAATTTTATTTTATTAGGCGTTCTTATTTCGAACAGCTAATCACAATAGTTATCCAACTGACGAATAATTTCATCGGTTTTTTGAAACTTCAGACTGTAAATTACTCATTAGAAAAGAGTTGTTTTATAATATTACTGTTGCACATGTTAAATCGAAGTTTTATCTTAATAGAACTTCAATTTAACAGGTGCGAGAGCACTCTTATTAAAGATCTTAGTTAATCATACTTCAAGTGTTATTTGTACGTTGTAAACTAAACCCATCTTACAAATTCTTACAAAAATCTTACCTTATAGAATAGCAGCACAAAGTTGATACAGAAGGCCAGCACTAACGCCACATACTTCAAGTTGTAGAAGTTGCGCGCCAAGAACGAGACCGCGCGCCGAGTGTACTGTGACAGGTCCACTTGAGATAACGCTGAGGGCGCCGGGACTTGTACTGCCTGTGGGACATAATAATTATACTTAGTATAACACCTATATCCTTCTAAGGCAGTGTTTCCTGACGTGTGGCCCGCAGACCCCTGGGCGTCCGCTGTCGGAACATTTTACAATAATAAGTAAAATACACCAATAGTCTCGTAATCGCTACGCTTACTGCTAAGATTTGAGATAACAACATAGTAACATCAACGCAAATATCGCTAATTTAGTGTCTAAAAAAGCAGCATCAACTTTTACATAACGTATTTTTTATATATATACTAGCTGACTCGGCAAACGTTGTTTTGCCAAAAAAAAAAAATACCCTACCACCTATTCTCATACCTACCGAATATACACACAAAATGTCATGAAATTCGGTCGAGCCGTTTCGGAGGAGTTCGGTAACAAACACCGTGACACGAAATTTTTATAAATTCGATTTTTTTTGTTTTTGTAATACTAAAATAAATGGTCCGAAATTAATTGCTGTGTTTGATTAGTCCTTCGACTAAACAGACACGAGACAAAATCGAGAAAAGCTGTTCTAAGGGCCGGAGAAGTTTTCTAAACGTGTTACACATTAGGTGAATTTCTACTCGTGAATGCACGCGGGTGCGCGAGTATGCGCTAGACTGCGTGTACTCGACACACCGTCGTCATTTGTATTGCATTTTTTCATTGAGTTCAAACGTGAACGACCGGAATCGGACGCGCGCGGAGTAGCGCGCATGCTCGCGCAGTCGCGTTCCTGCGCCCTACCTTTTGTATGTAGTCGCTTCGATGCTCTTCAGGAATTAATTGTTATGTTAATTGATTTTAAATATTGTTACGCGCCAGAATGAATGCTGGGTATATAACGCCATCTAGTGTCAAGTAGCAGACATTTAAATGGTGCTAACGCCATCTAGTATCAATTAGCAGACATCTACGTGCTAGAACATTCTCGATGTTCGACACCTGTAGTGCTATTCTGTAACAAAATTTTCGTATCTCGACAGTCGAATTCGAGGTGAGTTTCAAATTAAGAACTTTATGTTGTGTGCAATAAAGCTCATTTTGTGAGTTTTGTCACTCAGGTGAAGCTCGATATCGAAATAGTTGTTTACAGAATAGACTAGCTGGTTAGTCGTGACCGGTATGTACCCGAACTTTCCAGAAGTTTCCATACTAGAAGGCTCTAGAAATGATTGTCGGTATATAAAGGGCGGACATCCGGCGTCTGGGTCAGTATAGAATTGGTGATACAAACGATAACTTCGAAAGCGATCTTCAACTGCGAATTATAGTGAAGTGAAGTGTACAGTAGTGCGATTGTTGTAAATTAAAGTGTCAGTTTTGGTTGTTTAATCGGCTGTTTTTATTGTAACGAACCCCAAGCTCGTAACAATATTATTACAATGAGGACAATGAAATAATAGTTTGACAGTGAAAAATGTTCTGCGCTGCGCTCCGCCAAATGTGCGCCGGCCCTGAGACAGACATGACACATTTAGACACATAAGTTTAAGTCTCATGTTTCAGAATGCGGCCTCAACCAATTGTACTACCTCCCTCAAATAAAAACTAACTTAGATGAATTTACAACAACTAATGAGTGGCATTAACGTACCACATCGCCGATTTTGAATATTGTTATGCTCACTTTTCACGACAATCTCACCTGGTGGAAAGCGATAATGTGGTCGACAATGAAGTACGCCTCTAGAAGTAACCTATACACGCTTATCTTAAAAAAAACTCCCCTTATGGGGTATGGATCAATTATATAAGCACTATGAATGCAGGTGATTTACCTTTTTTGGCCTTAAAAACGATATTGAGCGTCCGCGCTGCGATAAATGGCAAAAATGGAAATGATATTAATGAATATTGTAACATTAGCTTTAGTAATGCATTTTTAATTTCAAACTTACGAACACATAATTTTCTGGACAACAAAATAAGTTGAAAAGAAAGAACAGAGTATAAAAAGTGTAGGATAGGCGAAGAGCAAAATGAGATGAAATATGTATTTCTAAAAATACGATAGCAGAAGTCAGCAGAACTAAATTATAGTACCTAGTGTAAATTTCTATTCAGCCATTTGCGTCATGGTTGCTATTCGTAGAACAGTAGCGAAAACCGAATGGGTATGCGGTAAACCAACTGTTCAAACGTTAGCGGACATCGCTACCACTATGGGTAGCGAATACTTTGTAGTTCTGATCAAGTCTTAGGTAGATAACGAAGATCAACAAAACTAAAGAGTAGTCATTGTTTTTATTGTTAAGTTGCTACGCTTTAAAACTATGCTTTGAATACGGCAGTGTACCAAGCTAAGTTCGGTAAAAAGCGACCAATTCATACCTTTTTGCTTTCAGCTTCGATGGCGGACATAGCAGCCTGTTGAGCAGCTTGAGCTTCCATTCTTTCTTGAGCTTGCTTCTTGGCCTGTTCACCTCTGTATTTAGGAAATAATATTTATCAATATAAATAAGGGAAATCCTTTAACATCTTTCGAGAATTGACACTAGAATTTCAGAATAGCCATTCAAATTGGATATTCGGGCGTTAAACTTATTTCTAAATATTTTTTTGTTTTACATCACCAATTTTAAGACAGTGGTTCTAATTCAGGAAATCCGGTCGTGGAAAATGCAGAAACAAGTTTGGATTGACACAAATTATAGACACAAAAATTTAAAAAAATACCTTACAAAAAATTTAAAAAATACCTATAAAAATGCTTACAGACACTACAAACATACATTTAGTGTTGTTGCCGTGTCAACCTTGTTTCCAATTACAATAAATTCCCTCAATACTTTTAAATATAATTATGTCAACGTGACATACCCGAGCAGATCAATCAAAGACGGCGGCCTCTGTTCCTCCGAGTGTTCGGTTCCTTCGTCCGGCGACACCTCCGCCTCCTCGCCCGAAGACGGCGTTGACGTGCTCGGCGACTCGTGCGGCTTTACCTGTATCCTGGGGAAGGAGAATTATTTAGTTAGTTTTTATTCATTTATATTCTTTATTTAAATTTATATGTAGGTACTAGGGGTGGACCATCTCAAAATGTATGTTCATCACACATTGCTTTGCACAGCTTCGGTTTTATCTGATGACAAGATGAAGTGAAATCTCGCTGGAGCTACGGCTTAAGAGACACCAAACATATGGGCCGTGCCCGGGACGTGTCTGTTTATCATAGATTTCAAAACGCTCACTGGGTACTTTATAACTTTTTGAGATATTAAAAAAAATACTGTGTCTTACTTTTGTTCTAGGTTTTGAAAAATTTAATAAAAATAATCCCGCCAATCATCCTATTGTCAAGGAGTTGTATCTCACGGCAGAGTGAAGTAATCCATTTCCATCTGTCTTTTATAATTAGGGAAATGTATGGAAAATTGGACCACCAGGTAAATTGGACCTCGTTACTGGCAACACTAAGCCATATGCAGGAAAAATGTATGCACGCAAGCATATCGCTTAGCTAGTAACAACTTTCCGAAAATATTTGATAAAACGTGAAGGTGGTCCAATTTACCTTGCGGTCCAATTTACCCTATTTTCCCTAATACGTGTTCAAAACCAATACTTACTGTCCATTGTCTTCTTTGGTGATATCGAGTCCGAAGGCGGAAACCTGAAGCTGTCCGGTGTCATCCGCAGGAGGCAGAGCCGGTAGATGTCGAGAACCTGTCGTGTTAGAGAAGATTGTTTCGTATCATACGTTCTGTGCTAAGACGCCACATTTTAATGTGTGTGCCTGTGTGACAAGGTGTCAAAAATTCAACGGTAAACCAAATAGGGGTAATTTTACTCATTTTTAGAGGTATGAAGAACAGGGTGTATAAAGTCCCGCAACCTCCATTGAAAAGGAGGGATCCTCAGACCAGACGAATTTTGTGTCTGGTGGGCAACTGCCGATAGTTGTTGTTGGGCTGTTGTATATTGTAATGCACCTTCTTGGTTGCATTGACCAGTCGATAAAGCTTTGGGGGACTTCATAAAAAAGATAGATGATTATTTAAAAATAAAATAGAACGATGTAGAATATATCTTGTTTTAGAATGACAGAACCGTAATTCATCTGGGAAAATGCTCAATATAATTATGCTTTGAATCCAATCCTTATTTGATTTCACGTAGTTTCCAGTGGTGCTGCTGAGGAACTAACCAGCAGTACCACAATATGTTCAAAACGCGCGAAGAGCTTTGTCACCGCGATGTATCATTTGTGACGTCAGATCTTTAGTTCGCATGTGGTATATATGCCGCTGCGAACTATTATGGAACCAAACCTGATGTCACAAAAAAACACAGCTGTTCAGCAGGTACATTTTGTCGAGTTACGCAAATATAAATGTTGTTTATGACCCCTTTTCAAGTTTTGCGTTTATTTTGTTACACCCTGTAGATTTTTGTAATAATCAAATTATATTTTTATGTAAGTATGTGGTTGTAATTTGTATGGATCGTAACGTGTTCTATAGTTTCTGCTTAAACCCACGGGAAAAAGGTGTGAGTTTATTTAAATTTAAACTATGTAGTTGTAAGTTTTTATGCACTGGATAAAAAAAAACATGTCAATGCTGACTTTGCAATTAATCTTACGTGCATAAATGCAAAAGTTTGGATGTATGTATGTTTGTCAATCATGCCAGAACGGCTTAACGGATCTGGATGAAATTCGGCACAGAAATAGTTTATAGTCTGGAAGAGCACATAGGCTACTTTTTTACCGGGAGTATGTTCCCTTGGGATCAGTTCTAACATTCACGCGGGCAAAGCCGCTGTCAGAAGCTAGTTAGTAATAAACAAACGACGACAATGACACAATATTCACAGATTTACACGACATTAAGCTAAAAACATGTGTTAAGCATTTCACAACGTATTTCCCTATCATAAACAGTCCCATTTATGTCTTTGTGGCTTTAGAAAACTTCTGGTAGATTAAGAGCTAGTGACCGTCAACATTGTTCTTATAAGTTCGGTTGAATTAATGAGTTTTCTCAAACATGCTTGGAAATTTCAGCATTATTTTGACAATCATTTTCGAGATAAATTGAAATTGCTGTAGGTACTGGCTAAAAAAGGAACACTTTAACGCGAGAAAAAATATTGTCGTTCGTTGTTCGTCATTGATTTTGAAAAGTAATTGTATTTTAATTTCCGCGTATTATTTGAGAAAAGTACTATACAAGCCACAACTAGGCATTGATGGACTTACGTATGTGTGCCTCGGCTTCGCCTCAGCCCACATTTACACGTTCGTCTGGCCGCTGCAATAATGTACTAATACTCTTGGCTCGAATCCACATGATACCGGGAAAACAAACTAGACAATTCAATACCTGTGTTATAAAATTTGACTACAACTGAGCTGCAGCGATAAACTAAGTTTTATTTATGGTATGCGTCATGCTTGGCGCAAATAAACTCTTTTTCTTTCTTACTTTCTATATACTAGAAGTATTAAGTGTCTAATAATTTGTTCGGCAAAACCGGAGAGTATCCTCGGTCGCAGCGACAATGCGTTCGGGTTATTCTATACTTACAAATGAACATGACAAACGCTTATTCGAGCGATTATCGCTTTAGGACGACGCTTTAGGGAGAAACTTACTGTTGTATACGACAATTCTATGTAATTTTGGTATAAATAATTTAATAAGGTCGTCGCCTTAATAAATATTCAAAAGTTTTGTGAAGAAGTTGAAGAAAACAGGAGCATAAAATTAAATAAGTGTACCTAATGGTCACTAGATCTTAGACTATTTCAGCTCTCTTGTTAGCTTACCTGTTATTTCCCAAAAGCAGATTCGTTACACCATTGAATGTTATAATTAATACAATTAATGCCAATAAATTAATAGATAATTTTGAAACCATTAGGTGTTACGTTTAGTTAAACCTGCGTTTGGCGATTAAGTGTTTCTTGTTTTTGATGCGTTTGGTCACTGCTGGGCTAGAGTACGGAGTACAGGAGAGTACATGAAATAAATTACACTTCGTAACAAAATTTTTTTGGACCAATTTAAAATGTTGGTACCCTTTAAGAACATTATGAATTCTGCCGTTTTAGGGCAGTACCTATCAGAATATTATTAATATTTTGTAATTTTATGCTTTTCGCTTCGAAATTTTAGAAAGCAACAAATATTAAGACGATTAATTTTCTTGCATTTCTTAAAAAGATAAATATTCATATTAGTTTTATAAAGATTTGTGGAGAATGGGTTTCAGTTGTCTTCAGTAGCTTTGTTATACAAAAAGCTTCGGAAGGCACATATAAGCCGGTGGTCCTGGCTGCCAAATTGCGGTCGTCAAGTAAACCATGTCAGAGGCCTTTGAGGCGGTTTAGAAACTCTGACACTAGGGTGTGTGGGTTCGTCAGACCTTACTGCCCCCACGATAAGAAGAAGATCCAAAAGAAAATAATTAAACTCATTCGCCAGTGACCAAACGCGTCGTGCTAAGCGGCACCCTGTGTGTATACCTGCTATGTGCTTACTTTGTGTGGCTAGCAACCTGTGCCTCAACTGACCGATTTTCTCCTCTTCCGTGGGTTCGGGCGGCGGTTCGTCCGTCTGAGGACCTCGCATCAGACCGAGGAGGACGCCGAATATATACCTGGAGGTATGGAACGGTTAGATTGGGTCTTGGTGGTTGTGCTACTGTATTTTAAGATTGACCGGAAAAGAGCGACTAAATTCTGTTATTTTACTCTGCAGATTGTGGCTATTCTGGGGAGCTACTCTCTAAGCCCGAAGTCCGTAGTTTCGGGCTTAGTTGAGGGCGTATTCTACTCCGTACCACCTAACCACTAAGAATCAATGACAACACGATTTGACAGTTACTGTAAAATCGTGGTTCGGGACTAATTGTGAGTGCATAGGTGATACGGAGTAGAATACGCCCGCAACTAAACCCGGAACTACGGACTTAGGGCTAAGAGAGTAGCCCCCCTGCAACGGCGCTCCGTCACTGGAATATTTAAACTTGCAGTGCAAGTTCAAATGTTCCATAAATAAGCGCCATGTTCTGTCGCAATTTTCCGCCCAGATTCGTCCCTAGCTTTGGCCACTTTTCCACTATCAAGAAATCTAAAGAAAATTTCTACAAGAAGTTGCAAGCTTTCTGTATAGTTTATTTTTCCAAATTGCTATCAAACCGTAATTCTAACATTCATTGCATCAGTTTTGATGATTGTGGAATCGCGGCCTTTAACAGTGCTATAGTTTTTTGAAAGGCTACGTTTTAGAAGGACAGTTCTAAGCGATAGAGGTGCTATCTATCTAAATAGACAACAAACTAGTGAATGTTGATTGAGTTCGTTCCTTTAAATGGGGATTCTAGAGCTGATATGCAACGATTTTGACCCCATAACTTTTATTCTTTTAAATTTACTACCTCACACCAAAAAATACCAATAGTGAGAAATCTCCTTCACTCTGAATAGTAAACTGATACTTTTTGAGAGCTCATGAACGAATAAATACCTCATAATAATTTATCAGAAAATACCCATCACTTTGGAATTTAAGTGGTGCAGCTCAAGCTATAAACATTTCTTTAAACATCTTTTCTAAAAACACGCGTCGATTACTTGAAAAACAATCGAGTCAAACTTAAACAAGTCAAAAATATTGACGATACAGTTGGCGCAGTGGTTGAGCGATTAATTGACTGCTGCGCTGCGTGTCGCGGGTTCGATTCCCGCACGGATCAATATTTGTATGGCCTACATATAGTTGTTCCGGGTCTGGGTGTTTATGTATGTGAGTTTGTGTTTGTAAACGCACCCACGATACAAGAGAAATTCCTAGTGTGGGGCAACGTTTTCTAAAAAAACAAAAACTTAATTTGGCCACTAAGTTATCGCGGTCAAATCGTTACATATTGGCTCTGGGACATCTCATTTGAAGGAAAGGACACAATTACAAATCACCATGAATACAAGTGTCTACGACAACACTGACTCTTAGTACTTTTTGACACTTAGGGCTATTTTTTTATAACAAACAATACATTTTACTACATTAAGGGCTGATATTTCAATAGTCTGATAATTTTTAACTGAAGAATAAATAAGGCTGTTTGACACATTTTCAATGCAAAAGCTGTCAAACCGCCATTTTTATTCCTCTGATATCATTTATCTGACTATTGAAAAATCGGCCCTAAGGAAGTTATCGAAACACATATTTGACACTAGGTATTTATTTTTGTGCCCGTGCTAAAGCAATTACTATAGATATTTGTGCTCTAAATTATAATTACACATCCCTAATCTATGTACACACAATTTTTGTACACACATGCACAAATTAGTACTAACATTTAGTAAGAAATACATGTGGAAAGGAAAGGTGAAGAAGTAGCAGAATGTGAATGAAGAGGAAACAAAAAGTGTATTTATAAGTAAAGGCTCTTTTATCAACCTGTGACAGTATAATCATCAAGTATTTCTTTTAAAATACGCTAAAGAATAAAATAAATTCGCGGTATTTTTATTCCTTGCTAGAAAATTCCTGCAACATGTATCAGCTGATGTGTGAAAGCGTCCCTTTGAATTTGGAAAATGACCTACCACATTGTCTTTTTTTTAATTCGAGGTATAGGCCCGTTTTGACAGCAGGATACAACATTGCTTTACTAGTAAGTATGAAAGAGACATAAAAATAAATCTCTTTCGCACTTAGTGGTAAAGCAATCTTCTATCCCTCTCTACTCACCTGTCAATCCGGACTTTGGTGGCTAGATTTTGGTGACTTTAGTAATCATATTTCTAAGACGTGACTAGGGGCTATAGTAGACACCTGATATATGTGCAATAACGGTCATTGACTTACATACATTTTTTGACTTTCTTAATATCAAAACCAGAAATAAAGACATAAAGCTGTCCTGAATCGACTCCTATCGTGAGACTTTACGTTCTCTAGTAATGAAAAATGGTCCATAATTTAATGTTCGGGTATCTACGAAAGGATATTAGGGAAAGGTCAATGGACTTTATTGCAAGTTTATCTAGCGCCTACCATAGAGCACAATCAACACAAACTATCCTGTTTACACATTATAAATGGCCCTAGACTTACTTTCATAATAAATGTGAAGCATTACAACAGTAACTAGACTAGACTATCTTATGACGTCACAAGCCAATAAAACACCCTACAACGAGAACTATTTCAATAGTGAAGCATTTACCAATGACTGTGCACCGAAAGTAGCGTGGAACACAAATGAAACAAATCACTTATGACGTTCGGTTGATTATCGACCTTATAACCGATAGCATAAAGTCCAAATTCAAACTCACCTGACAACGACGAGTACACCATAGCCTAAATAGTAGAATAAATAGAAGAACATTTTGAAGAAGCCCACTGCTAGTTCGGCGGGCGGCATCTGTTGCATGTCTGCGATTTTCTGCTTTATGTTGGAAGGAGATAAGGATGAAAATGCTGTGGAGATTCCATCCTTTACCGACTGGAGTCCGCGACGGAATGGATCTTTGCCGGCTCTGAAATATATATTGTGAGATGTACTTGGGAAGGTTAAAAAAAGTGATAAATTCTCTAACTTACTTACAGGTATGGTATCCTGACATTATCAAACTCAACGATGATGACAGTTACTATTGCCCTAATTTCCTTATAAAGATATTAGAGCCCTTGAATCTTTAAAAATCTGTCACTTGATTTCTAATGCCTATCCAAATTATTTTAGCTTGGTCCTGTTAAAATTAGGCCATATAAGAAGTGTCAAGGTCATCGTTGACATACTCAGTGCAAAGAGAGGGACTACACAGAACATTCCATGTCATGACCATTCTCCGTATGGTGTCGGCCAGTGCCGTATGGTGCCGTAAAAGAATAATACCATCCCATCACTTCCCGTGGGTGTCGTCAGGGGCGACTAAGGGACTCACCAGAGAATGGGCAGCAGCGTTCTCTGTAAAACGCAACACCATACACTGCGATCGTCAACCCGCCTGCCAAGCGTGGCGATTATGGCAAACCCCCCCTTTGTGGGAGGCCTTTGTCCAGCAGTGGACGTCTTTCGGCTGTTATGATGACGATGATGATGATGACACAGAACATACAGGGCTATCCTTGTTTTTTGGACAGGGTTCTTGATCAATGAATGAGGATGAATGTTATCTATGCAAACTCAGTGATAGCGTTCTATCAGTGAATTTCGTAATCAGATTCTTCTTCTTCTTCTTCATCGTTTCACTCTTGACAGAGTGGTCGTGGTCGTCTTTAAGATTGTGCAGCATGCTTGACAATCCGTCGCCACTCTTCACGCACCTTTGCCTTTCTGGTGCACTCATACAAGAGACCATTGTCTAATGCTACCTTAATTTGTAATCAGATTAAAAAGTTTTAAATAAACAAATAGGTATTTTACTGAAAGAATCTCCGAAGTCCGTCAGACAGATTTCCAAGAATTATAGGACACGTGTTTTTCTTTTTTCACGTAAACAAAAAAAGAAAAAAAAGACAAAGACTCGTGACGTCACGAAAAGAAAAAATATGTGGCCAATATCTTTTGGAAATCTATCTAACGGACTACGTAATTAAATTTTTTCAGTTAAATATCCTATAGCCCGCTAAGTAATATTAGTTCAGAAAACGATCTATTTAAAACCGTATTCTCTTACCTTTCATCATCATCATCTCCCATATACATATAGCTGGCCTCCCTGTTCTTGGTGCCTCCCACCGACTCCTCAGACGCCGCCATCAGACCGGAAGCGTGCGTCATTTCAAAGATGGCGTCCTCGCAGAAGTTGACGAAGGCCTCCAGCTTCTCCTTGTCGCCACCTTCTGTTACTATGCTGTAGAAGAACGCGCGTTTGGATTCCTGGGGGAAAAAGGGTATTAAATTTAGTTTTGAGAGCTCTGTAAGCCATCTCTCGTGGGCGAGTCTGAATCGCATTTGGCTGCGTTTTTTTTTTGGTAAAAATTAAGGTAGCTTGTCTTTTTACAGACACTTCTGTGATATTTTTGAGGAAAAAATGGACGTGTTGCAAGCTGTGATATAGATTTGGTCCGATCAACAGCATAGGATGTATGAATGATGCATGTAGAACTGCAGCCCACCTTTCCAACATTAGTCTGAGTCTTGAAATACAGTTTAGACCCCTGGAGGTGGCTTTAGGTCGCCTTTCATTTCTCTATTCATGGAATTCTATCGATCGTTCCTAGTATTAGAATTGGTTATGAGGATATACGTCCATCTGTTTTTGATCCTAACATAACTTTTTTTCGTTTGTCGACGCTGCCCCTCTCCTGGGCAAAGGCTCCACTTCTTCCATCATTCGCGAGCTCGCGCGTCTTTTTGCCAACAATTGTCCCGGTCTCCTCATAGCCTTCCAATGATCTTTGCATCTTCCTATCTCTGACCAATCCATTAGGAACGAGTCTAAATCGCCCCGTCCTCAAGCACCCACTGCATGACGATCCTGGCTGATCGGTCTTGATGTAATCTAAAAGTGTGCCCCGCCCAGTTCTCATACATACCTTGATCTGCGGCTTCTCCCACTGCTCAATGTTGGACTCCTTGATCTCGAAGTAGACGCGCTCGATGCGCTTGGAGCCGCCCATGATCTCGATGCGGCCTAGGAACGGCTCGAAGTAGTTCAGCACCGAACCCGCTGTCTCCAGGAAACGGGCCAACCTAGGGACAGGCAAGCATGTAGCATAACTAGCATAGCAGTGTACACGGTCTAAACTACTGACTCGAAATATCGTAAGGCCATATTAAAGTAAGCTTGAGATGTTTTATAAGTCAAAAGTATTGTCTATTTAAACTAAAAAATCTCCCGATGCAAGTGAAAGCCCAATGAAATAAACATGACATTAAATAAAATTATCCCATGGCTTGAACAAAATAATCTTCATATTAATATTAATAAAACAAAAATGATACAATTCCAGACATATAAAAGTACGCGTCCACGGCTTAAAATACAATATGGAAATGAGACAATAGAAGAGGTCGATTACGCAAAATTCTTGGGGATAATAATTGATAAAAACTGTTACTGGAAATCTCATATTGATGATCTATGTAAAAAGATAGATAGATTTGTTTTCGTTTTATACAGACTAACACGTGTGGCTAGTGTTGACGCAGCACTATGTGCATACCATGGCTATGTCTCATCAATCGTGCGTTATGGTATTATAATATGGGGTAATTCGGTTGAACTTCAAAGAGTGTTTCGAGCTCAGAAAAAATGCGTACGCTCAATTTGTGGAGCGCACCCACTAGACAGTTGTGTTCCATTATTTAAAAAACTTAAAATACTACCACTTCCAGCACTATACATTTTTGAAATTTGTATCTTTGTTCACCAAAACAGACATGAAGTTGAATTGCATAATGATGTTGTATCGAGACCCAGCCGGAAAGTGCATATGCTAAATGTACCTAGGCGTAGAATTAAACTGTTTTCTAATAATGTATACTGCATGTCCATTACTGTCTACAACAAATTACCTGATGGCAACAAAACTCTCAGCCTCAGAATATTTAAATGTAAATTATTTGACTTTCTTTTAAGCAAATGTTATTATTCGACAGAAGATTTTATGAACGAAAAACTTACCTAATTAATAATTGACATTAATTCCCATAAATCATATTTAATTATTTTTATTTAGCTTGACTTAATTGAATTTTGACTAATGACCCATAATTTCACCAACTATATTTGTACGCCGGAAACGGCAGAATATTATGGACGTAATACATAATAATGCACATAACAACTTTGTACAATATTCTGACAAATAAATGCATTCTATTCTATTCTAAGCATAACTCCTGCTCTAAACAAATTTAACATTTTACGATTAGCCTACCTGCAATTCTGCGTATATACAACACGCAGAAGGAGTAGAAGAAGGAAGTTCCATTAGGCATATATTCGGATAGGCGGGCTCGTGGAAGTAATCGCAGAAGCCGATGTAGTCTAGTGTATGTCTATACAATATATCTTACCTGGGCTCGTTAGGCATATGTTCGGACCAGTTGGTCAGCAACACAGCCAGGTTGAAGCCGATCTCCTTGGCGGGCTCGTGGAAGTAATCGCAGAAGCCGATGTAATCTAGTGTATGTCTATACAATATATCTTACCTGGGCTCGTTAGGCATATGTTCGGACAAGTTGGTCAGCAACACAGCCAGGTTGAAGCCGATCTCCTTGGCGGGCTCGTGGAAGCGGTCGCAGAAGCCGACGTAGTCAAGCTTGCCGTCGTGGTTCGTCTCACAACACGCTAGCAGGAACTCGATTTCTTCGCTGTGGAAGAATTATTAGGGGTTTTAATAACATATGCTTTAGCTTTATTTAATAGAAATAAATAACTTTACATCACGAATGTGTTGTGAGTGTAGACTGTAGAGGTTTCCTTGTTTCGTTTGACTTCAATGCCGAGGTGTCATGACTTAAGCGAACAATTTTCTTGCGGACTATTTTCGCCATCATAAGCGATGTGGATGGCATCGCAGACTGTGGTCTGAGTTAAGCTTGGGCATAAAACCTACTACATTACGGTACGATATTAAGTCAGGCAATTCTCTGCTCAAAAATTAAAGATTTATCCCAAACAGTGGCAAACAAGTAAATGTCCCAGCTGATAGTAATTGGTCACCGTCGCCTATGGACATCTACGATACCAGAGGTATCAAAGGCAGAAAAATTAAAGCTAACTTTAATAAAAATCACTCACGGCGTATAACTCTTCTGTTGCTCCATCTTCTCCTTAAAGTCCTTGGGCAGCACCCAGCCGTCGTTGTTGGCATCTATCTCCTGGAAGCTGGCGCTGGACGTGAGGTCCTTCAGCTTCAGGAACATGTCGAAGTACTTTAGGATTAGCTCCACGTTGGAAGCCGATTCCACGAGGGTGTCCACCATTTGTTTACCGATTGTGCCTGCGAGAGAACATGAATATAAATTTGTTACAAAAATGCTTAAAACTATACCGTAAGTAATTATAGGAAGGTGGGCCCTGGAATAGTATTTCTTTTTAGTCCCATACTATCCCTTTAATTCTTTAACTTTTTATAATCCAAAGTTTGAGAGGAGTTCGTGGCTAAATAATAAATAGCTGCCACATGGGTGAGGTTTTAATCACAAGATTAAAGAACACTTGCCGAGGGCGGTGTGCAGATGGGTGATCATCGTAACATAAGGTTCCTCCGTGTCTCGGAAAACACGTTGAGCTGTTGGTTTCAGCTGTCATTAAATTTGTAGGTCTTCGACAGTCATTACAGAATTGTTAGAAGTAAAAAAATCTGAAGCTAGTCTGACCAAGGGATATCGTGTTACCCACAACCAGTTACTGGCTTGTGAAGTTCGGATAGATCATGTAAAATACTAGTACTTAGGGGCTAGAATGGAAGCAGACGTAAATAATATTCGGAAAGGGGACTTCCCTTTGAAAAGAATGATTGTTTGACCTTTATAAGTACTGTTAAAAAATCATCAGACCATCTTACCATTAACAACGTTTCCTTCAAGCATAGACAGCATCATGGTGATCATGTCTTTCTGCAAGTTAAGCAGTTCCTTCAGCAGATCCACCTGAGACGAGTGCTTGGACAGCTTGTCTTGCATATGAGAGAACAGGAACAGGAAACCGCCTACTGCGTCCCATAATCTGAGGAAGAATGACGTTAGTTGGTATTGGAATAAGAAAAGAATCATCATGCCCGTTTGTCGTGTGTAGGTGTATAGGATGAACGCTCCACTTCCGCCGGTAATTTTGACGGCGCGGGGAAGCCACGACGCGCTGTCAAAATTGACCAAGCTAGTTTTTTTTAAAGGGTCAAGTTTTTTATTATTGCAATTGTTTCGTTACTGTATATCAGATAAGCATCAACCATAAATATGACTACGCACTTTTAAGACACTCTGTATAAATAGTGGAATGCATCTAAATTAAAATTTAAATATTTACCTGGAGTGAGCCAAAGCCTGTTGATTCTGCGTACAAGGACCCTGGATGACTTCAGTGAGGGTGTTGAACACTTGTGACGCGACGCCTATCGCTTTGAAGAAGTTCGCTTTACCGGCCGGGTCGATCAGTTCCTGAAGATGAAAAGTTGGTTAGTTTTTGATGCGATCATTTGTTCGGTAAAACCGGAAGGCGCCCTCTGTAGGCGCGATGACACGTTGGGTTGGGGTTTTGCCGAAGAAATGAAAGCGATGATCGTGTTTTCGCGCGATGATCGTGTTTTCGCGCGATGATTACTTTATATTAGGATGACGTCATATTCAATTAAATTGTGGATAGTACTATGGTGGAATGACGTTGGAACACACGCCAATCTGAATATTTCGCTATAGGCAAAATATAGCGCGGTCGTTCACCAAAAAGATCCGATTAATTGAGAGACTCGTCGTCCTCCAAATTCTACACGGTCGTTAGAGAAGCGTTGGTCAGAAACCGGCGGAGGTAGAGCATCTGCTCCAGATACAAGTAAGCTCCTAGTGCTGACCACGATCCTCAGACATGAGAGACTATGGGGTCCCATAGACATCTTTTGCCTAGCCAAACCGGATTCAGCTCAATATCAGTAATTTACGTGGAGCGGCTGCCTACCAGACCTCCACAACCCATTAACTGGGTAACACGGTAGTTCTTTCTTTAAAAATTCTCCCCAGAATATTCAATTGAGTCTACTGACCTTGCTTGAGTAATGCCAGTAGAAGTCCATGATCGACTCCTGAAGTCGCAGCAGATAATCCACAGTACAGATGACTACGTTGACAGTCGTTGTGTTACCGGCTTGCGTTCTGAGGTAGTTCTGCCAGTCTGCGGGTAGGGAAATATTATTATAGTGATGAGAAGAAAGGTGATTTTAACTTCACACAAACATCAACAATTCCTTATGGTGTCGGCCAGTGTCGTATGGTGCCGTAAAAGAATAATACCATCCCATCACTTCCCGCGGGTGTCGTCAGGGGCGACTAAGGGACTCACCAGAGAATGGGCAGCAGCGTTCTCTGTAAAACGCCACACCATACACTGCGATCGCCAACCCGCCTGCCAAGCGTGGCGATTATGGCAACCCCCCTTTTGGGGGAGGCCTTTGTCCAACAGTGGACGTCTTTCGGCTGTCATGATAATGATGATGATGAACATCAACAATAGTTTCAATGGAGAAATTATATTTCATCGTAATTTTTAACCGAATACCCAAAAATGTAGTCAGAAATTTTAAATAGGTGTATGCAACACATCGAGGTACCCGAAACTGTAAAATTTTCCCAATTATGCTTGAACCTGATGCTTTAGCGATAAAGTTGAAAATCTATAAAATAAAGACAGATTGTTGTAGCTTGATGTGCTGGCGTCTGTACCTAAGTTACACATCGACATCACAAAGATTCTATTCTTTTTACTTTCCAAGTTTATTCTTTAAACCAGAACAGAACGATGTAGGTATAGTGTCGTAAGTTTTCTTCGTAAGAAAGAGCGTATCTATAAGGTAAGTAGCACACTGACCCAAGTTGTGTCCTTCACAGGTCAGTTGTATGAACCTGAAGAGCGCGCACGTGAACTCCGCGTCGTGCATGTTCTTCTCTCCGGCCGCACCTTCCAGGCCCACTCCCAAACCTGGAAAAGTTATGGCATATTAGCCGGCCGATAACCTTGCATGAGTGTGTGCGTAGATATGTTTTACGACGCACAAACGTTTTACGTTTAGTAACAATAACATTTTTTATAAAAAAAATGACCAGGTTTGGTTTAAATTAGTTTAATTACGGATGTTGTTTTATACTTATAATTATTATTGGGGTGTCCGAGGTAGTGCGCTTAATCTGTTACACGTTGTATAGAATAATTATTTGACCCAAACTGCCAATGTTCTGCTTATGAACGTGTGAATTTCCATTGATTTATTCTACCATTTTCCACAAAAGATTCACAACGTTAGACGATGTCTTTTTCTACTGATAAGTTGCAAAAGTTTACCCTTAAAATAATCTATGGGGTTTCCTGGTTGCTTCGAAGTTAAATGAATTAAACGGTTACAAACTAACAAAAAACTTAAACTTAATTAATTTCTTAGTTGCTTAACATTTACTTACGTCAAAGTTAATGGAATAAGTTGTAACATACCTTCAGCCTTAGTGTTTCTCTCAAAAGCGTCAAGATCCAACACAGAGCAAGAGTTCATGAGACCAGCGATCGAAGTGAAGAAGCCGACGTCTTTCTTGTCTTTTAGGTGGTTCAGCATACCCTGGGAAGGAAAAAAATAAGGTTACTTAGTGAAAATACAATTTTATTTATTTCTGTGGTCCATTAATACATCTAATATACTAATATTATAAAGATGAAAGATTTTTTGTTGCTTTGTACCGAATAGGTAGGCTCCGAAATTACTTTTTGGGGACGCAGATGGAAGGTATTCTATCTGTGAGTCTTACGATGAGGTTGAAGATCGGAGACGAAGTGAAAGTCCAATTTTTTCACCAATAGAAAGCTAAATTATCAGGAAGTAACATAGGCCATATATTAAAAAAAAATAGAGATCCTTAAAAAAATTGCAGCGCGGACGAAGTTGCGGGCAAAGTGCTAGTTGTAGATAAAGGCGAGTACATTTTGTTGACATGTGTGAGTGACCAGAGATATTCATGCTTCGTTGCCGAAGCTCGGATATCTTAGGTTGCACATTGAGCCGTTGTTACCGACTGTCTTTAGGATATCTTCGACAGTCGTTACTGTCAGTCAGGAGCCCAAAATTCTCGTCGCTCCATGTAAAATACTTAATAAAATACTCCTTAATCAAGACCCTTTAGCCATGAGCTTCTATTACTACGAAACTCTGCTTAACGAGCTTCTCTTACCCAAGAGCCCTCCCCTTCAGCCACAAGTTTCTCATGCTACTTACCGTCTGTATATCAATATTGCCTCTACTCAGTGTAGATATACCCAATTGTAGCATCTTCATCATCATCTCACTGGACAGGCCTTTGGAAGCCGATATTTGTAACAGCACAATTTCTGCCACCTGTCTGACTGATATGCATGGTCAGTTGGGCATCCATCACGGAGCTCCAATAGCCACGAAGCTCCCCTTAATGAGGCCTTGTTAGCCACGGGACCTCGGCGACCAACACTCTTTTACCAAGGGCTTTGCCACGGGCCCAATTTCGCTACAAGCTCAATTTTACTATGAGCCCAATTTTGCCACAAACTCAATTTTGCCACGACCCTAAATTTGCCAAGAACTCAATTTTGCTACGAGCCCATCTTTGCTACGAGCCCAATTTTGCCGCGAGCCCAATTTTACCACGATTCCAATTTTGCTATGAGCCCAATTTTATCACGAGCTCAACTTTGCCACGAGCTCAATTTTGCCATGACCTCAATTTTGCCATGAGTTCAATTTTGCCACAAGCATAGAAAGTTACGTACCATCTGTATATCGATATTGCCTCCCCTCAGTATAGAGATGCCCAGCTGTAAGGTCTTCATGACCATCTCACTGGGTAGGCCTTTGGACGCCGATATATGAAGCAGCACCATTTCTGCCACGCCCCTATCTGCGAGACGGGCTTGATGGAAGAGGAGCTTCTGTTTCTCCATTTCTTGTTCCTGTTTGAGAGAAATACACAGTATTATGATAGCAAATTATAAAAAAAGAAGTTATAATTTTTCCAACTTTTTTGAATCTAAGTATCTAAATTGTATGAATTATAGCGTCCGCCATATGATTTTTCGAGAACGTCATTGTAGGTATCAGTAGGTAACTTTTTAATGTTCTTATAATGTTTGTCATATTTCTAATGTGCGTTTTGTTTGTGTGGAATTAACTATTTTTCGTTACGTACGCAATTACAGTAAAAAGAAGAAATCTTAAAAATATGTTCAACATACATACCATAAACATATCCACTGTTTTCTGCTTGTAACATATAAATAAATATTTAAGAGCATGTAAATATTTCTTGAAAGTTAATCCTTTTTACCCTCTAGCAATAAAGTAATAGCAACAAAATTACTAATTTTCCGTCCCCGTCGACATCAAATTATCCTGTAACCCTAACACTAACAAAACAAAGTGCTAAATACAATAACTCACGTGTATACTAGCTCTGCCTTCGTCTTCTGCCTCAGCCTCTCCCCCTCCTTCCTCTTCTTCTCCGCCGCCTTCTTCCTCTTCTTCTCCACACGACTTCGCTATGATGTGTGCGTACGACATGTATAGAGGATCCTCCTGAAAAGTGTTAGAACATTTCTTTGAGAACTGATCTAGGACGGAATGAGGCGGATGACATTTTTAACCGACTTCAAAAACGGAAGAGTTTCACAATTCGGTTGGTATATACAACGTTTAATAGAATAAAAGCAATAACTCTTTAGGGGAAATTGTACATCATTATGAACAAGTTTTATTATGGGACATCATGGGTTTATCAACACGGTTGGCGCAGTGGTTGGGCGATTGACTGCTGCGCTGCGTGTCGCGACACGCAGTTCGATTCCTGCTCGGAACAAAAAATTGGAAGGCCTACAGATAGTTGTTCCGGGTCTGGCTGTTTGTGTATGTGTATTTATAGTTATGTTTGTAAACGCACCCGCGATACACGAGAAATTCCTAGTGTAAAGCAACGTTCTTTTAAAAAGTAAGTAAAGCATCTCTGAAATCGCGAAATAAATTGACTGCTCCATACATTTCTGTGCGCATTACGCGACAAAATGTACTGAACAGCTGATTCTTTTTTACGATTTCCTGGTTGGTCCTATTGTTCGTAATGATGATACAATGAAAAAAAAAAAAAAAAATGAAAAAATGAAAAATGTTTTATTTGTTTTACAAGTAAACTTAACAACTAGTGATTGGAGTCTCCTTTTCAGCAAAAAAGCCTGTGTTAGGAGACTCCGCTCTTCCAAAACTTAAAATATTAACATAAAATTACTTGTTTTAAGTGTTATAAAAACAGGCGATTTAAAATAAAAAGAGAAAATTAAAACTAGACAAGAAGCATGCAAATGCGTGAGTGAGAGTAGGGGTGTGTGAATGTAAATATGAGGGTGTGTGAATGTGACTATGACTTTGAAGGTGTGTGAATGTGAAAATGGAGGTGTGTGAGTGAGAATACTGAGGTGTGTTACTGTGAGTATAAAGGTGTGTAAATGTGAATTTGAATGTTGAATGTGAGCAATTGTGTTTGTGAAAGTGATAGTGTGAGGGTTTGTTAAATTTAATGTAAAAGACAGAGTGAGTGTAAATGGCAATGAATGAAAACAGACTGTGTATGTACAAATACGAATGATAAGAGCATTAAATGTAAGGTTTTATTTATTCCAGTAGCTTCTCCGTGTCGTCATAAGTGAGTGGTTTTATCCAATTAGTTACTATTTTTTTACAGTCAGTTAATGGTTTATTGTATATGTAGATCTCTTTGTTTACTCGATTGTAAAGCTGAGATGAGCGTTTGTCGTATTGAATACGGGCGAGCTTGGTTTTAGTTTTAGGAATTTCAACTATTATATCTTTTCTTCTTTTCAAGGTTAAGGTGGGATCAAAATTAAGAGTTTTATGTTTCCTGAGAATAGTTTTAATTATATATAGTTTGCGAACAGAGTGTAAATTACTTATTTGATAAAGACTTTGTGTAGGGTACCTTAGGTTTTTGAAGTACATTAATTTAATTAGAGCCCGTTGCCCCCGCTCAAGGTCTATGAATTTAGTCTTAGCCGCCCCACCCCAAATGGGGATGCAATATACTAAGACAGACTGGACTATAGCTATGTATATTTCATTAAGTAGATTTCGGGGTTTATTTGTGTTGGTGGTTATTTTGTTTGGCACGATATGCCTTAAATTTTTGAAAATCCAACTCAGTTTCCTAATTCTGTTGGTAACTTGTTCAAGATGGGAGTACCAAGATAATCTTTGGTCAACAACAATACCAAGATATTTGGTTTGAGAAACTTTGACTAGTGTTGGACATAGGCAGTTAATTGAATCGTCACACTCGTGTACCTTTATAATAAAGTCGGGATTTGGTTGTGTCCTGTGCGATATGCTAAAACATATGTAATTTGTTTTAGCTGTGTTAAGTGTAAGTAAGTTATTTGAGAGCCATTTAGCAATTTGCGTCATACCAGCTTCAGCACTTCCAGCAACATCGTCCCAAGACTTCCCAGAAAAGACTACTGCAGTATCGTCAGCGTAGGAAAAAACTCTAGCGTTATTTATTTTAAGGTTGCAGAGGTCATTAATATAAAGTAGGAATAATGTAGGGCCCAGCACACTTCCCTGAGGCACACCGAAAGTGACTTTTGCATCGTTACTAATGTACTGTACTTGTAACCTTTGTTAACAAATTATTGGAAATAAATATATTATTATTATTATTATTATTATTCTCCTACCTTAACTCTTTGTTTCCGGTTCGAGAGGTAGTCGGTAAACAATTTAAGTGGAATTCCTCTTATACCTGACGCTTCTAATTTGTTTATGAGGATAGGAACAGAGACGGTGTCAAACGCTTTTTTCAGGTCCAGAAAAACCGTCAGACATTTTTTACCGCTATCCAGATTACCTGCCACTAGGGAGCTAAGAGCAGTAACTGCATCCTCGGTTGATAATCCCGGCCTGAATCCAAATTGCGAGCTGCTTAAGATGTTAAATTTGAGTAGAAATTTTAAGAGCCTCCTGTTTATAAGCTTTTCAATAATTTTCGATATGGCTGGCAAGATGGATATAGGTCTGTAATTGTTGACATCGTCTCTGTCCCCACCCTTGTGAACAGGAGTGATTATAGATTGGTTAAGTGGTGCAGGGAAGCTGCCCTTTGCAAAGCAAAGATTGGCCAAGTGGGTTATTATGGGAACAATATCATGCCTAATATGTTTTAAAAATCTTGTAGACACGTTGTCCCAGCCGGGTGCACTGTCAGACTTTAGGCTCATCAAAACCCCATCGACTTCTTCGATATCCGTATCCAAAAGAACAAACGAGTTTGTCTGCGTAGATAGTGTTTCAGAATTAAAAGAATTTAAGTTGTGTGCTGAGGGTTGAACTTTTTGGGCTAGCTCTTTGCCAATATTTGCAAAGTAGTCATTGATGAAATTAACAGACTCAGTTGAATTTGATCTCATTTGTAATAATTCAGTGTTATGACTTTTTGTATTATTGGTGTAAGTTAAGGTTTTAATGTTTTGCCACAATAATTTATTATTTGTTACAGAATTAGCTAGTAGGTCTCTTTCAAATTTTCTTTTAACTTTTTTATTAGGTTATTACAGTAGTTGCGATATCGTCGGTAAGTTATTTTTAGGATATTATCAAAAGGGTCGTTACGTGCTTTTTTTTGGAGTTTGTTGCGATTCCTAATGCATCTTAGTAAACCGGAAGTTATCCATGGCTTAACAATACGCTTGCTATTAGGAATGGCTTTAGTAACAGTGCTTTGATTAATAGAATCAGTTAGTTTATATATTAGTAGGTCAGTTAAATGGTCCGGGTCACTACAAAACAGTAGGTCTGCTATTTTATTTTCTCTAATGCGGTTTAAGGCTTGTTCAAAATCAATAGATATTTTAGTTTTACTGGTAATAACTTTAGTTTTTAGCTTAGATAAAGATAGAAAGGTAGTGAAGTGGTCGGTGATAGAAGTGTGTAATATAGCAATAGAAGCAGATATTTTCTTTTTATTTATTTTGATCATAAAATGGTCTAAACAGTTGGATTCACGTGTAGGTAAAGTATGTCCAGGTAGAATTCCGTATAGTGATAACATATTTAAATAGTTAACCCTATTTCTGTATTCATACGGCGGCTCAGTGTCTTTGGATTTGAGATTTATGTTAATATCCCCCGCTATAATGATACTTTTATGAGAAGTTAAAGTATTGAGGTGAGTACTTAGAGAATCTACAAACATATCCGTGTTTGGGTTGGATGGGGATCGGTACACGCCTAGAATAATATTATTAAGTACTTCCAACTGTAGACATGAAGCATGAGTCAGATTTATTTCTTTAACTTTAGGTTTTAAGTTTTTTTTTACGTAAAGTACTACACCATCATTTTGATTTAATTGACGAGTAGTTGAAAAAGAGAGATAGTTGTCAAGTTGAGGTATAGGTTTATTCGTGTGTAGCCTACATTCGGTTAAAATTATGATATCCGTGATGACACCTAAAGAGGTATTGCATCTATTCTGTTACACGTTGTTTTTATTTTTATGTGTGACCATGAAATTATTGCAGGTTTATCCTACTGGAAAGGGAGAAAAAATAAAGAGAACAAAGAGATAATATTTGCTGTGTGCCTCACGGCTGTACCGAAAGATTCACGTCAGCAGTAATGCCATTGTTACAGTCCTTCTGGCCAGTGTCGGATTAAGAATTCTTGATGCCCTAAGCAGTCCACGCCTGTGGTGCCCCCTATCCATTAGCTACAGAAAAGGTAAGAATGATAAGAACACATGCAGCAAGTGTAAGCAAAGCAAGCTCGAACATTTTAGCACTCTGCCTTTTGACTACGATTTTCTTTAACTGGTGTTTTTAAAATCCACATCTTTAAACCAAAAATGACCATTCCCCCCCTTATCTCCGAAACTACTGAGCCTATAATTTAGAAAAAAATGCAGTTGTTATGCCTTTAGATTACAGGAAAACCAGTAAGAAGTCAAAAAAGTCATGTGTTAAAAAACATGTTACGAAAATGAAATTCGTTCGGAACCCTTTGCAGGCGAGTCCGACTCGCACTTGGCCAGTTTTTGTAAGTGCACGTCTCTAAGAATGACTTTTGGGTCTTGTTGTAACTAACACCTTGCTGACTTTTCGGAAGGTTTACTAAATTTCGTCCCACTTGACCAGAATAAGTAGGTACCTACGACCTCTAATTCTTGTAGTTTATCTGTTTATGGAGCCACGTATGGGGGAGACGTGATGCCCTAAGCAATTGCTTAATTTGCTTATGGGTTAATCCGGCACTGCTTTTGGCGTTTCTTCGACAGTTTAAATAGAATAACCGTACCTGCAACGCGCCGGATCTTTCAGTCATGGCTCCACGACAGAAGGTGGTGACCAACTGTGTGAGAGGGTCAGGCTTCTCTCCTTCTTCTACCACATCACTCTTCTTTAGCTCAGCGTCTTCGAACGATTGCTGGAAAATTAAGAGTAGATAGGTAATTGCTGGTTTAACACTTAACAAATACTTACTTATTTTATAAGTAAAAATATAACTCTATCGGTTTGTCTGTCTCTTTGTTACTTTTTCACGTTTTAAAGGCTGAACGAATTTGTATGTAACTTGGCACACGTTTTCACGGAACCCAAAATAAAACAGGCCTGAGTTAGGTACTCCTTATAACATCAGCTATCTGCCAGTGTAGGTCACGTCAAAAATGATTTTTTTTTACTATTAATAGGCACGCGTTTGACCACTATCTCACCTGTTGGTAAGCGAAAATGTGGTCGAAGATGGAGCACGCTTGCCTAGAAGTAACTTATTAACTCCGGCAGGGAATTCCACTCCTTAGCTGTGCGCACTATGAATGTGTTTCCAAAACGTTTTGTGCGTGTGAGTGGGATGTCCACCATGTACCGGTGGCGCATCGCCGTTCGTCTTGTGGTCCGATGATGGAACGGGCTTGGCGGAATTCAATTATGCAATTCCGTCGCACATTCCCCAAAATGCAACCGGTAGAAAACCGACAGGCCAGCAACTCGTCGTCGATGCTTATTCAGCCGTTTTTGAGATTAGCCGGAACGAACAGACAGACAGACCAAAAAAAAAAACTATAAGCATGTGTATTGTGTGTGTGTGTGTGTCTTCAACTTACTGTTAGATCTTCTATCATAACTTCTTGTCCAATGTTCTCCTCTTCTAACCACAGTTCGTAGTACGTCCTAGCGAATATGTTGCAAGCTCGATGTCTGTAAAACATAGATACAGATTAAAATAGTTAAATTAGAACATATTTTGAAATTTTGTATAGGAGTGGTATAGCGTTATCTTATTGCATAGCTTAACAAAGATTTGCTAGAATACAGAGATATAGTTCGTAACACCATGCGAAAACGGTTGCAGGCGAGCCAGACAAAACGTTAGTACAACTATTAAATTAGGGCTTGGACTCCTAAATAGGATTTTTTCTTCATATATAGTGCAACTTTATACTATAGACGTTCTCAAAGGGTCCAATATTCTTAAGAAAAATGGCAAGTATACCGGCATCGAACTACAAAAGAATTACAGAAATTGGATCAGAAACCTCGAAGTAATCGGTGTAAGTACCTACATACATAAAAAAATCCCCACTGAATTGAGAACCTCCTCCTTTTTGGAAGTCGGTTAAAAAAAGGTACCTCCTACTGGCTGCAACCCTGATGATAACTTTCTTTGAAAAAACTGATTCCTTTTTGGGAGTTGGCTATGACTTCCTCGGAGCAAGTTATTTGTCTACATAGGCCCAGCTGTTCTTAAAAATATGACTAAACATTTCCGTTACACCATGTATACAATTATTTCCTAATTACTTCTTCTCCAAAATCTAGATCACCTCCCAACCTACCGACTCATCTTATAAAGATGTATGGACCGTAGACATGCGATAGCAGCCCGCTTCCTGGCCGCACACAACACTCTCTTCCACACATCGGAGCGTTGGCGCGGCTTCGTCGCCTAGGCGGGTCCAAAGGCAGCATGCGCAATCATACTTACGTACAACATTTTTATATAAAGCAATCATAAGGAACTAAGTATGGAGGAGAAATTTGCCCAGCAGTGGGACAATATACAAAGGTTAACTAAAAAAAGGTCTAACTAGTAGAGCAATAAGTTTTTCAGTTCAGTCAAAAAGCTGTGAACGTCTAACAGGACGTTCAGACATTCATTTTTAAACTTGTGATCAGAGCATTTTTAAAAGATAGGTCTTTTAAAAACAAGTACGGCGTTTAATTCAACTTATTTTTAAATAAAAGTTCTGGAGTTCGCGTACCAGAAGACGCAACGTTGGAAGGCCTCCCACAAGGTGGACCGATGACCTAGCGAAGGTCGCGTGTAGCCGATGGATGCGAGACACGCAGGACCAGTTGTTGTGGTGACACTTGTGGGAGGCCTATGTCCAGCAGTGGACGTCTTTCGGCTGATATGATGACGATGATTTTTAATTAGATTAAAGAGTTTAGTTATAAAATAATAAGGAGATCAATGTCTATTTATACGTTAATCAAAAGAACACTGAATTAGGATACTGCACTCTCAAAAATGACTAACCACACACATGCTACTAAAACGGGCCAAGTGGTTTTAAATCAACCTATGAGCCTTAATCAAACGAAACTGTTTTGTTGAAGATGGGCACTATGAGAACATTAGTCAGTTTTGAACTCATTTTTATTGAATTATTATCAATCAGATATTTAATTCGAATCAATCATTCGATTTACAAATCGGTAGGTGATTGCAATTGGCCATCTTCGATTGATAGGTTATTTTAAGGCCTTTTTCGATTTTCTGCGTGCTATATTAGTATGTCCAGTAAGCACACAACATCCACATCCTGCACACATTATAGGGACCTGGGCAGAGAGTGTAGCGATGTTTGTCTGAAGCAAGCGATGACGGCGCGCTTTCGTTGTATGGACACCACCGAGCGATACACGTTCTTACTCATTTGTTGAGGATGGTCGATCTATAATGGGGTAAATATTATGTGAAAATAACATAAATAGTAAATAAATAAAGTATGTGTGTGTTCTGGGTAAGCTCGCTCCATCGTAGACTTTGTCCCTGTCATCTCTGATCTAGACTAGAGTCAAGAGTAAGCCCATCACAAATAAAATAAAAAATTGTGTTGTAGAAAACCCTTATTAAGAGTTTCTGAAATCCACTACACGAACATGAACAATTATTTTTAGGAAGATATGTATCGTCTAATTCAATGTGGTAATTTTTATATTATTCATCAAATAACCAATTCTTTTAAATACTCATACTAAGAGATCTATTCTTGAATACATAATTTACTGCTTTTCATTAGGTTACTCAAAACCAACACCCTTTGTCATATTATTAAAATTACTGATCACTAATTAAACACAAAAAGGCCTTGAAATTGACCCGTCAAAATTTCACATAAGTACCAGAAAGAATAAAATGAGCATTTTTAAAGTAAGCAGCATCTGTGCTTTTCTGTCTGTATTTGTTCTTTTCTCTTGTGCATAAACAAATAAATATTTTTTGAAAGACTTCGAAAAGTTGAAGGTTCTAAATCAAGCATCCACTTACCATATGCAATCCAAACAGTACTTTGCTCATAGCCACGATTCTCTCGACTGTATCATCAATAATCTTGGCCTTATTCTCCGCCGTCTCCACAGTAATATTGCTTTTACTCTTCGAACCTAACTTGCTGTACAAATAATGTTGCCAAGACATCTCGTCCGCTGGGTCGATTTTGTCTGGCAGTGTAAGTTGTGTCTTCGCGAATTCGGCTACGTCTTGTTCCGACATTTTCTGTGAATTTAAATTTGGAGTGGTTTGTTTAATTATTTTGTTGATAAAAGCTTGATGGAGAAAAGCAGGGGGGTCAAATATGTCAGAGGTGCCATAAAAGATGACTAAAGCATTGTTGAGGTAGACTTGACATCTAGCGTGGACATTTAGAGGTCATTTACGCTGCTTTAAGTCGACGCTGACTCCGTGTCGTTTATTTACAATCATATGTACTCGATGCTAAACTAGCGTCTACGCAGCGTTTGAACGGCGTGTACGTGTGTGTACGTGATATTGTCAACCAAAGTCAGATGCAAAGATATCTTTAGGTCAAGAGCACTTGCCACAGCGTCTTTCTTTGTCTTTACAATACGATACTGCAATCCCTTATCTATTTCGTAAATTTGGTGATAAACCTTTTATGCTCTATTGTCATATAATAAGGGTGGTGATATGTCGTTTCTTTATATTGGAAAGAAAGCAATATAGGACCACAGGTATAGTGCAATAACATCACTTTTCAATCACCAACCATGCCATTAAGAGTGCCTCAAGTTTGGTAAAGGATGTGCAGAAATAACGTTATTATGTAGGTGTAAAAATAAATAAAAATATTTATAAAATATGTATAATATAAATAAAATATAAATAGGATCCGATCAAAAAAATATTGCAGCTGTTTTAAATAATATCGTTGTTAGGGCAGAATTAAAAGAAAATTTAAAGAAATAAATAATAAGGCTAGCCTTTAAATATTTTGCCTCTCCTTTCACAGAGTTAGAACAAACTTTGACCAACTCATTCCGAGAAACAAAAGAAGGCAACGGTTTCGAGAATAATATTTTATTGTTAGACTGAGAAAAAGAGATAGCGATACGCTATTTCTAGCTTCATTTATTAATCGAACGAGAATAAAATGACATAAACAGTTTCCAATACCACCCCAGTTTATTTATTTGAAACCCTTATTTCACAATTGCTGCAAACATTTTTCGATCAGCATAATATTAACTAAAAACGATGGTATTAATGAGGAGATAGATTACCTTAAGGGTTCCTACCTTCAGGAACCTGTCTTTACAATGTTGGACCAACTCTTGCTCCCTGCCGGCGAATAGGTTCAGACCTACGGGCAGTAACCTCTTGAGACAGGCCACCATCAGGGATGCCTGGACTTCCTTGTCTTTGTCTCGCTTCTTGTCACGGTGTTTCTTTTTTTTCTGTTTATGATATAAATACGTAAATATGGGTAACAGTTGTGCTTGTAGGCTTATAGGTGTATGGTATGACGATATCAGAAATATCAATAGACGTAAGGGAAATTTACCCAAAATGCTAACATATTCCTTATGACAATACATATAAGGGATGTTTATCCAATATGCTAAAACATCGCTTACGCTATCTGATACTTCCGGTATCAAGGAGTTGAATATTAAAGCCTTTGCTACACAGATTTTCTTATAATATATTTTATTGTTGGGCTAACTCAAATGCAGATGAAAGTAAAACCAACACTTTTGAAAATTAAGTTCATTTTCTTCACTCTACATCATTTTTGCAGTACTTGTAAAATTAAGTTTTGTGTAGCAAAGGATTTAAAGGGTTAAATGTTCTACCATGTATTATGTAAGGTGTATTTTGAATTGCTTTAAATTAATTGGAAAAAATAAAAAAGACTGCCAATCTATCAAGGGGTAAAATCGCAAAAAAAGAGACTTAAATTAACAAACTAGTACGTCTTATAATATCTAAAAATTCAAAATAAAATAGCGAGGGAGTATTGTAAAATTTCAGAGTGCTAATTCTACTAATTTTACGCAACGAAGGTTGCTTAAAATTAGTAGAATTGGCCCTCATGTTTAAAAAGCCAATCAAACGACAATAATACGAACAAAAAATGAAGTCACAGTGTAGCAGTAACTAAAACATGAAATACTGAAGTAGTATAGATAAAAAAAAAACAAGTTTCTTACACAAATTCGAATCACGAAAGACATAAAAAGAAAAAAAGAACAGTCTGTGTGTAACAATGTACAGTTAAAACCCAATCAATCATTTGTGAATCATTCAAATGGTTTATAAAACAGAAAGTTTATCGATGATTTGTGAATCAATCACGAGGTTGATAGCGATTGAGGGGTAGTAAGCTAAAAATAGACCAGTTTGTGCACGGTGATCTAAAACCTGGATGTCGTGTTGATCCTCGTATTGTATCAATGTGTCTCGAATACTTACGAGTAGTTTTGCCTAGAGGTAAGTAATTTTGTATTAGTGCTTTGAAACAAACAAGTGACTAAATTGTTAAGAGTGCGTATGGACTGGAACATTTTGTCTGTAAAGACTGATAAATTGAATATTCAAGTCTAAACGCACCGTAATATAACTGTGTTATGTTTAAAGTGCCATATGTAAACTAATTAATTGTGCAATACTAGTAATAATTAGGTTATCAATATTTTAATTTAGCATAACATCTTTTTAATTTTGTTTAAATTTTAAAATATGTTTAGTCTGATTTATTGTTGCGAAAGCCAAAAACTTTAAGTAAACTATCAGCTCTTGAAAATAGCGGCTTTTGATTTATTAAATCTGATTGAAAATACCTTTCCACCAGCTTGTGGAGTACCATCTGTGACTGCTGTTACTCTTCTGGTCGCCGTAGGCATGATGAGCACCTGTTATAGAAGCAAAAGTTAATATGGAATTATTTTTTTTTCATCAGAAGTAGTTGTAGTGCAAGTCGACTTGATTTCCGAAGGAAAATAAGACACCTCGCTATAGGGAACGTGCACAGCGTTGACTATGCCATCTAGTGTCGTACATTCGAAACTTTATGGGTCAGAATACTTGACATTAACGCTTCTGTGCTGCCACCTGCAGTTCCTACTCGCTCAGTTTAGAGAAACGTGCGTGAAGTAAATTGTGCCATCTAGCGTAGCTATTTCGAATTGTATACTTGAAATATACTTGACAGTGACATTTTTGTGCTGCCACCTATAGTTTCTGCATACTCCCTATTCGCAAGGCGACATCCACCAAATTGCTAAAAGGTATGTCATAAAGAAAAAATAGAGCTAATAAGAATAGTTTGGTTGTTTTAGCACAATATAGGCTAGCGATGTTAAATCTTCAAAAGAAAATTAAGTACCTATAAGGACAGTGTTATCTTGTGCGTTACTTTCATGAAGCCTATTGCGATATTTTTCAACTTGAATAGGCTGAAAAAACGTGTATTTCAAATAAATAGTTGTCTTACCATGTTATCGATCTCGTTGGCCGAGATGAAGTTCTGTTCCTCCTTCAAGAAGTACTGACTCTTGGACCAGATGTTGAATATCTCCGCCACGTGGTTGTACAGTTCTTCCGCCTCTGTTCAATGCAAACATTTACAATAAAAATACTTAGTTTATATTATAACAGGGCGAACATTTGGCTTCATTCAAGAAGTTTTGTCAATAGAGATTTTAATATTTATGGCTGTTTAAAATTTTTCCAATAAAATGATGCATGAAGTATCAAAAGAACGGGCAGATTTGAACTCTTGTGCATAGCAACAAAAACTGTTGTAATTGTTTACCGAACTGGTTGTCAAGCGTGGTCATTATAGCAGAGTCGTCTGTCTCAAAATATTTTAAGCTGAAACATTGGACACCGATTCGAGCCATTTCGAAACAAAATATATCCTGTATTGACAAGGGTCTGTTAATTTATGAATCAATCAAACGGATGATCTATTCATTGATTGATAACACTTGCACATTGCTGCTCTGCAGCAGTTGGTATCTGGTATGGGTTGATTGATAAATCAATAAAATTATTGATTAATTGGTGGTTTTACAAACCTGGCACATTGTTTCTCAGCCAGTGGTTTCTCTGCAGGTCCACATATTTGATGAGAAGAGGGTAGAACGAGTAGATGTCTCGAACTAGCAGCTGCCAGTCTTCTTGGATTTGAGACTCTACTTGAGAAGTGTCGTCCGTTGATGACTGGAAAATAATAAAGAATTGTATTAATTAACTAGTGGACGTCACGCGGTTTTACCCGCGTAGTTCCCGTTCCCGTGGGAATACGGGGATAATATATAGCCTATGTTACTCCCTGATAATGTAGCTATCCAATGCTGAAAGAATTTTTCAAATCGGTCCAGTAGTTTCGGAGCCTATTCAATTCAAACAAACAAACAAACAAATCTTTCCTCTTTATAATATTAGTGTAGAAAAAAGCATCGCAAGCAAGTCATCGATCGACTGGACTCAATCATTCGTTTGTTTTCAACGTGAGCTCTGACGTTGTTCCTAGTTATTTTTTGTAAGGAACTTCTCAAAATGAAATGATAAGTACTAAGCGAATGCGAGCTGGGTTGGTCGTTAAGGTAGTGTGATAAAACGTAATTATTCTTGCTAGCGTATACTTATAAAGTTCCATCTCTTTTTTATTTGTTGAGATACGTATTTCAATGATTCTTTCACATTTTTGTTTTATTTTACTTCATCTTTTATAATTAATGCATGAAGAAATATAAACTTATCCATCCCAGAAACACTTTGGTACCATTACTTTTGTTTGAATTTAACCTGCAAATTTTTTAGTAAGATGAAGTTCAGTAGGTGATCGGGCACTGCTGTGGAAGACAACCACAATTATGAATTTCATTATCATTACCAAGAATTCTCTTTAGAATTAACGTTTACGAAATATTTGATTTACCCTATCACGATTACATTGGGTTGACAGTGTTACCATCACGAAAATAAGAAGGCTTTTGCTATGAAACATTAACTTGAGGGTTCATGAAACATTTACCTTAATAAACCCTCTCAAACTCTCCTCCTTATGGAACATATTATCGGTCCTCTTCCTCACTCTCTCAGCCAGAGGCAGGAAGGAGTCCCGGAGCAGTTCTTCTGAGCTGTTGATGATGATCTGCTGCGTATACGTCGCGATACGCGTCATCCAGGGCGCGTTCTCGTTGCCTATGTTCTTCTTGATCAGCTTGAGGACGTTCTTCAAAAGCTGATTCATGTGTTCTGCTGTTACCATTGTTACGTGGTTTCTGAAAAGGAAAGGGTCATTTAAGACCTCAAATACTACCAGCGTCTGTTGGCATAATATTTCTTCGAATCGGTGCTGACAAAGGCGATACAGGCCTAATTTTGAAACTTCTATAGGATGATAGTTTGTAAAATAAACAAGAAAATGTAGGTTCATTTCGAATATTCCGATTGAAAATGACACTGAAACTTTACTTCGAAGACACACAAGATAGTGGGATAATGATTGCCCGGCTAATAATAAATCTAAACTAATATTATAAAAAGGTAACTAGTGTGACTATAACTCACCCGCCAGTAGGAGTGACATTGTCGGGGCCCAGCGCCCACCAGAAGGGCAGGTACGAGCAGAGTAAAGGCAACACCACGTCTATAACGTGCGGTGACTCGTTGTAACTAGTGTGACTATAACTCACCCGCCAGTAGGAGTGACATTGTCGGGGCCCTGCGCCTACCAGAAGGGCAGGTACGAGCAGAGTAAAGGCAGCACCACGTCTATAACGTGCGGTGACTCGTTGTAACTAGTGTGACTATAACTCACCCGCCAGTAGGAGTGACATTGTCGGGGCCCTGCGCCCACCAGAAGGGCAGGTACGAGCAGAGTAAAGGCAGCACCACGTCTATAACGTGCGGTGACTCGTTGTAACTAGTGTGACTATAACTCACCCGCCAGTAGGAGTGACATTGTCGGGGCCCTGCGCCCACCAGAAGGGCAGGTACGAGCAGAGTAAAGGCAGCACCACGTCTATAATGTGCGGTGCCTCGTTATAAGTCTTGTCTGACTCCACAAACTGGTCCACTTCGCCCAGGATCGTTTCTAGAGTCGGCATGCATTGTTCCATTTTCTGCATTATGTCTGTTAAGATTGTGTTGAGAATTAGTTTTGCGTTCGTTTCGAAATCTTGTAAATCTATCTTGAGTTAGATTCAAATTTCTGTTCTGATCTTTATTAAATTTTGCAACTTTTTTGAATTAAACGTTTTGCCTTTGATGGAGTACTTTTAATCCTAGTAATTATAGTTGTCAAAAAATAAAAGGCCCGTTTTGACAGCGGAATACAACATTGCTTTAGGTACTAGAAGGTATGAAAGAGACATAAAAATAAATCTCTTTCGCACTTAGTGGTAAAGCAATCTTCTATCCCTCTCTACTCAGCTGTCAAATCGGACTTATTAGATTTTGGTGACTTTAGTAAATAAATCTGCTTAGCCACAGTTAGTTAAAAGAAGATATTTCTATCTTACCTTGGGCTTCCAACGAATGGTCAGCGATCCTGTTCAGTAAAGAGAACTGGTTGTGTTTGTTCAGGTGAGGTTCCAAGAACGCTACCGGGAAGGTGGAACTGAACGCTCCTAAGCACGAACCCTACAGAAAATACACATTTACGATGTCAAAAATATAACATTCATATAGTAGGTAGAGATACCGTCGCCCTACATAATTATGCAGAGATGGGGAAAACTGTTTCGTAGATGGACACACTACGTAAAATAACCGCGTTTTAGACATTTTATGTGACAGTCATCATGAGCGCCGAGAAATGGGTGCAAGGGGGTGCTCTGGCACCCCCTTTTTTTCAATTGTTACTCCTCCCGCTCTGGGCGAAGCAGGAGGGAGTGTCGGACTCTTACTGACTAAAACCCATCCGTGTTCCTCCTAGTGCCCTTTGCGTTCCAGGGCCGTGGTGACTCTTTCGAACAAATTCCGCAACCCTGGTAGATACTTGCACCTTCCACCGCTTTCAAAAACGCATACGAAAACATGAAGATATTAAAAACATATATGAGATAAGTGGAATGTACGCGGCCAGACTAAGCTGGTGAATGAGACGCCGTTGACGCGCGCACTCCGTATCCTCAACAGTATGGCAGAAGAAATGGATATAATTTGTTGTACTCTGGGTGAGTTCATAGTGACAGCTCTGTTTGAAATGTTATGGTCGTACTAAAACATACATATGGTGTTTGTAGTTTTAGCATTTAAGTACTAGGATCGAAAACTATTCGTTTGTAACTGTTTTAGCTGTAGTTTGTAATAATAATAGTTGTCTACATTATCGCATTAGGTGATAAACCCGTTAAGATAATTGTATGGTGGAAATAAATAAATAAAAAAATTAAGCAATAATAATAATAGAATAGACCTAACAAATCTTAAGTACTTCAGGCTTCCTCGCGTTCGTTCTTGGACTCATCTTTAGTTCTCTGCATAAGTCAACAAAGTAAGTTCCATCTCTGTGTGAATGGGCAAAAGAAAACCTATCCTATTCGAGGAGGCTATCCGTATAGTGTCGGCTGGTGCCGTATGGTGCCGTTAAAGAATAATACGAGTACCACCCCATCACTTCCCGTGGGTGTCGTAAGAGGCGACTAAGGGACTCACCAGAAAATGGGCAGCAGCGTTCTCTGTAAAACGCAACACCATAGACTGCGATTGCCAACCCGCCTGCCAAGCGTGGCGATTATGGCAACCCCCCCCCCCCTTTGAGGGAAGCCTATGTCCAGCAGTGGACGTCTTTCGGCTGTTATGATGATGATTCGAGGTGGGGTTTTGAAGATGCACCCCCCCAACAATAGTCCTGCTGGCGCCCATGACTGTCATAGAATGATAGTTGTGGCATATGGATAAGTTGTTAAGCTAACCAAGCGTTTCATTTAATCATGAGATGGTATGAATGTGAATGAAACAACTAGGAATATTCATATCCATCTACTGATTAAAAATGTTCAGCATTACTTTCAAACCGTAACACAGCAACTAACATTTAATGTCAGAAATCGATATTACGTTATTTCTACTCAAATTTTCCTTCTCAAACTATATAGTTTGAGAAGGCTTTAGTGAATAAATTTCATTGATTCTGGTAATTAACACCCATTGCATAAAATCAATAATTAAAATAATATCACATCAAAGCAAACACTTCTTTTTTAACCGCCGACGCAAAAGCGACGGCGTGTGATAAGTTTGACGTGTGTGTGTCTGTGTCTGTCTGTGGCATCATAGCTCTCGAACAGATGAACCGATTTTGTTTTTTTCTTTTGAAATGTCAATAATTAGTCGGGAGTGTTCTTAGCTATTTTTGGTGAAAATCGGTCCAAGATGGCCGCCGCCACAAAATAGCGGATTACATATTTTTTTACAACTCCCTCAATATGGGTATCAAATGAAAGGGCTTGATTAGTAGAATACAAAACGTTATGTCAAATTTCAAATCCAAGATGGCCACCACCACAAAGCGTCATGGGAGACCGCAATACTTTCGTATTTACTACGTATAAGTATTATTAGCGGTCTCCCGACGCGATGACGCTTGGCCCAAAGAATCGTACCTGTATTAAACTAAAAGGATCAATAGAAAATATTTTTTTGGGGGTTGTTTATTTCTTTTTGAACTTTCTTCTCGAATAACACGCATCGCTAAGACATTCTAGTTCACTCTCCTGTTTTGTGATGGTAAAGAAAACTTACCAAGGCAGGCTTATGCCTCTCGATCTCAGTCTTGAGGTACTTCCTGTCGTGTGTGAGTGTAGCGTCCGTGCCCAGCGCGTACAGCGAGCCCAGCATCTTGTATGAGGCGACTTGAATCTCGTCCACTGTTGGCCAAAGAACGAAGAATAGAATAATCTTTTACAACTTAGAAAATATATGTTTAGAAACGGTTTTATTAGGTGACGCAGTGTGCAACTTTATCCCTAAAGTGATCTTTTAATGAAAATCTTTATCATATAATCTAAACCATATTAAGCTAAAAGTTTTAATTATTCTACGTTATATCGGATTTACTTTTATTAGACTATGTTATAAAATTAACACCTGAAAAGAAAGGGAGAATAAAAATATTTCCTTGACAATGGGAATGCCAAGTAAACTAAAATAAATTTCTTCGGCTTCTCAATAAATAATGCATAAAAATAAAATGATTGTTGTGAAATAAACGATAAAAAACACGTGTCACCGTGTGAACAGGTTCGGTTTATTGCACAAAAGTTAAACCTCTAATAATTTAAATGTTGTTCCACGATGTGCTCGTGTGTTTCGTGGCTTTATTGGTAATTTTTATAGTTACCTACTCAAATAATAATAGACCACAAGTCTGATCGAAATCTATTGCATTATTTATACTTATACAGTCTATGAAGTAAATTTATTACTCTTATCCTTTTGTCAGCCACTTGTATTTCCAACTTGACAAAATGACGAAGCTATTAAAAAATAACATTCTGTTCTAGGCTCCAAAAATTGAAACAAATGCCCAATTTGATCCAAAAACCAGAAACCAGAACAAGCCAGAAGCAGCATTCGCTGATGTCATCAAGAATATTTCACGCGTCAACATCGAATTACAAAATCTGATCTATAACTATGAACGACTTCAGAAATCGCTCACCTCCCAAGAAGACTTTGCCGTCAAGAAACCATACGTAAGTGACTCGGAAGGAAGTCGCGTAAATAGAAATAGTGACAGTAATAAGGGAAGTCCTTCGGAAAAGAGAACGACTAATTCATATCAAACAAAAATGATTTTTGTGGAAGACGATGTAGAAAAGAGCAGCGAAACAGAAAAAAGTAGCGAAAAAGAAGGAAGCAGTGAAACAAAAACGAGCAGTCAAAAACAAAAAAGCGATGAGGTAGAGAACAGTCATGAAGAAGTTTTTAAAAAGCCCATTGAAAATACTGTAGAAAACAACCAAACAGTACAAACAACTACTACAGAGCCAAGTACCACAAACCAAGCGCCAACAGCTACGACACCAAATAAAAAAGAGATAGAACCTAACAATCAAGACTTCAGTGACATTCATAATAATATGAAAACCAAAACAGATAGATTGAAACGAATCGTAGCAGAAGCATACCAGAAGCCTTATCAGACAAAATACAACAAAAGTGAAGAGCAGACAAAATATCTAGACGGAGACACTCCCCAGGCTTCTGAATCCGCAGAAGGTAAACCGCAAACAGAAGAGAAAGAGGTTAATCCAAAAAATATGCAAGAGCGGGCGTTTGAGGGAAAACAAGTTCCTATAACGGCTGCAGTTTATTTAAGAAGTGCATTGAGAGAAAATACAACGACCAAGGTATATATTTGGTGTGACGTACTATGGATATGCCTCGGAAAGCACGTTTTGTTGTTGATCCTGGCTGTCATTTGATAGTCGTTACGGGTAGTCAGAACCCTATAAATCTAACTACACGTTTAGCAAGACGTATTGTGTCACCCAGTAACTGGGTTTTGGAAGTCAGACCGCTTCAGTAAAATACTAATATTTAGTCGAATTCCGTTCGACTGGAAGCCAACCCGAGTTTTAGAATTTATCTGCCTAGCCTGTTTATAGAGTTGGGTAAAAACTAAGCAGATGAATTCGCACTCGCTTTGCTATAGAAATGGTGAGCAAAATGAGTAAATTGCAACTGTGCGAAGGATGGTCTGTTCACTAGTAGGTGTTCAACAGAGATTATTTTCTTGTAGTAATAGGAATTATCCGCGAGAAAAGTTTTTTGGGCATCAACATTATCTTTGTGTCCTTGTCCCATGTATACCTGGATTCGGCGCAAAACGTTTTCGTCTTGGACAACAGTCACGCTATCACTTCATTTCGGACTACAAAGAAATAACCTTTTTACAGAATCCCGTCAATGGATCTTTGGAATTGATCGACAATGACGAAGATCTATCCAAAGATGTGTTTAAGACAAAAATTTTAAGGCAGGCTTATGGAGATGCATGCTTGAAACTTGTCATCAGAAAATGTTACAAGGTAAGAATTTAATTTGTATCTTTGGTATTTCAGTTAAAAGTTTTCAACAAAGAGAAAAGAAAAATATGGTCACCCATGTTGCAAGACTAATTCCTAATATGGGGCAACTGAACCCAAAGAAGTGAAAATGTGATCCCGTTAATGCACCTCTACCGTTTGTTTCTCTGTCTGTAACTGCAACGTAGGTTGTTGATTATTAAAATTATCAGTTTTTAGGGTACTGTACCCAAAAGGTCCAAAAGAAGACATATTGTATTTGCTTATCAGTATTTTTGTTCCTCCGACACAATGGCCTAGCGGTTAAATCGTTGATGAATCAATAGAATCGTTTAATTTACCTAGCCTCGCTCAGCGTAGTAATTGTATTGGTTCTTAACATAATCATCTCACGCTGGGCATCCTCGCTCATCTCTTGTGAAAACGCTGCCAAAGAATAACTGAAGTATAGCGAGCAGTTGCCTCCGAGTCGATTTTTATTATTTAGGCCAGTATTTTTCAATATTTTCGAATACACAACCCTTTTACAAGTTATACATTTGTAGCGACTCTCTAGGGCCATTAAATGTTAGTGATTTGAAAAAATACGTTTACAATTTTCTTCTAGGACCTATATAGATTAAATTGGCTTGTTCAGAATCGTTTATGAAGACACGGGTTCGCTTCATCGCAATTATTTTTATCATACAGAGGTCAGGTGGCTATCCAAAGAAAGGGTATTGACAACAGAAAGCTTAATAGGAAATATGCATGCGATTTTTTAGGGTTCCGAACATCCGTAAAAAACGGAACCCTTATAGGATCACTCGGGTGTCTGTCTGTTTGTCCGTCTGTCTGTCAGTTTTCTCCGGATCTACTGGACCGATTCTGTTGAAAGGTATACATATGGATTTATGTGACCCAAACACGGACGTTTTACGTAAATAAATATTTTTTTAGTATGGGGGTCACTTGTGGGGGTCAAACTAGAAAATTAAAGAAGTTTATCAAACTGTATCCTGTGACAAATCAAATGAAAGGGCTCACTGTGAAGGTTTCAATAATATTTTTTTTCATAATTTTAAAATAAATAGTTATGAAATTATTCAAGAAATTAGACCAAAAATGACGATTCCCCTTTTCTCTGAAATTACTGAGCCTAAAATTTTGAAAAAAATGCAGATAATAGTTCTATACTTAAAAATTACAGGAAAACCTATAAGAAGTCTGTAGTGTTAAGAAAACATGTTCGGAACCCTTTGCACGCGAGTCCGACTCGCACTTGGCCAGTTTTAAGCTTATTTATTTGCAAAATGAAATACTTATAGCTCAAGTAAACAATTGTAATTTTTTTTTATACCTTCATCAGCGATTAATTTATAAAGCTTCAAAGATTACAACTAGAAAGAGAAGTCCGACATAAACTATATCGCTGCCATAGAAAATAGCTTTTTCGCGAGAGGGGATACATTTGTAAAAAATAATTATATCTCGTTTGTTTTTCGAGTGATTTTGATTCTATTTTCACTGTTAGTATTATATTTTTGTATATTTTAAAATAAACAGTATAGATAATAAAAAAAATCATGCATATTCCCTATTGTTAATCTTCTCACATGATGCTATAAATACTTACGAATGTGTGTGGTTTATCCAATAATATTTTTTATCTATAGCGTAACAAAAAAGTTACAACATAGAAGTTTTTTTTTAAGGCGTGCCAATCTTCTTCTACAATTGCCTGTCGAGCGGCTATAAAATGCAAGCAGGAATTTAAAACGTATTTCAAAGAAAAATCCAAGAATAAATGCCTTGAAGAATTCAATCGTACTAGTAGTCTCCGAAGATTCGCAGAACGTGAGACTCTTTTTTTACTTTACACCATCAGTTGTTAATTAATAGAAAGCGATCGTTGCGCGAGTTCGCGATCCTTGTGATCATTTGATCGGCAAACGGAAGGCGTCCTAAACGTTTAAGATCTGCCAATACTATTTAAGCGTTAGGATTGGCAGATCTTAAAACTGGAAAGCCGATCAGATCAGCTAATTTAGCCGTACTTTGGGCAATTTAATAAAAAGGTTGGACAAGTTATGGTATTCAGGATTTTGTGTCTATAAAATAATATTAAGTAGCATTATTGTAAGTTAATCCAGGTTTTTTGAGTAGCCAAAACAAAACCGTTTTAAGCATATGACGAAACAAAATTGAATAAATCTTCTTAATATGCATTTTTCAGCGATATTCTAGTAAAATATTTAAAGCTTCACAAAAGTCGGACAGGGTCTAATTTACATCCCAAAAGTCTGATTTTGACCGGCTTTATCCAGACGCCCGACAACCATAGACTGCGCGACGATGATGCGTTCGGGTTTGGAGAACAATTGAACGCGACGATCGCTTATTCGTGCGATGATCGCTTTGATGTTGATATTACATTAAGTATTATTTTCTATATTCAGCTAAACAGATTGCCGGAGGTATTACACAAGAGGGGTATTTATCAGTGGCCTGCCAAACACCTCTAAGAAGAACACTGAACAGTGTACGTAATACATTGTACTTATACATAATTTTTAACACCGTATTCGAATTTTTATCAATCGAGACTGTACGTTGAAGGAAAGTCGTAAAATCTTCGTAACCGGCCGCAATGCCTGGCGTCTTTGTGAGTCGCTTAGCGCTAGTAAGCCGTCGCGGGCAATGTATTTTCGACCTTCGATTCTTAACCATCGCGCTGTAGGGTAGTAAGATTAGTATGCTGTCCATAGTGTCCATACAACATTTTTACCTTCTACAGTTTCAAACTAACATAAACCTTGGTTGCTTATTCATTTCTGAAACTTGTGCAATATTTATCGTCTAAATGTTACCATTTAGTTGCCTAATTTAAGATATTTCTCTTTTCCTGTCAATAGGTAATTGAATAGTTTTTAGGCCCTTATCTGAAGGGTAATCAACGGTAACCCATTAATAAGCCTCCGCTGTCCGTCCGTGCGTTTATCCGTCCGTGTGTCAGTCAGTGGCCTGTATCTCAAGAACCGTAATAGATAGACAGTTGAAATTTTCACAGAATGTGTATTTCTATGGCTATATCAAAAAATAATAAAAATTCAATTAAAACTTAAAGGGGCCTCCCATAAAAGAAAAGTGTTTTTTTTTCGGTTTATGTTACGGAACCCTTCGTGTGAGAGTCCGACTCGCACATTGCCGGTTTTTATTTGTTCTCACGTGTTAAACTATGACGTCACGTCCTCCAATCACGTCTGCGAATTTTTATTATCCAATCCGACCCTGTTTACGAGTAGTTGCTTCATTACCTGTAACAGAATAAACGCAATACTTCTTAAGGGGTTATTTAACTCATCATTATGAACATCTTTCACTATGGGACCAACACTGAAATCGCGAAAAAAAAATCGACTGCCCCATACATTTATGTGCGCATAGCTCGACAAAATGTACTGAACAGCTGATTTTTTTTTCGCGATTTCGGGGTTGGTCCCATAGTGAAAGTTGTTCATAATGATGAGTAACCCCTTAAGAGGTACTGCGTTTATTCTGTGACACGTTGTATATGTGCGTCTCAGTCATTGAATCTTTAACCATGTTTTAACTACAAAAACTCACAACACGGGTGCGTTTTGCAATGTACAAGCACATAGTCGTGTTCAAATAAAGTATATTTTATCTATCTTACATTTTTCAGCCAACACCAGTGTATAGCAACACCGAGTCTTTAAATATTCTACGAGACAAATACGAACGAGCCTGTACGAAAATATCGCAAAAGAAATGTACCACCGCGTGCCAATCCGCACTAGACGCATCGTGCGATAAATACGAATGCAAGAAAAAACTGAAGAACAATTTTAAGAAGCACTGCCGTAAGCAGTGTAAAAAATTTTATTCAAGTAAATCCAAATCTAAAGGTAGTGGTAGCGATAGCGAAGACGATAGCGATCGCGATAGCGACAGCGATAGCGATGATGATAGCGATAGTGATGATGACAGCGATTCGGGCTCAAGCAAAGACGATGATGATACATCAAAATCAGACAGTTCGAAAAAGAATAAAACTCGAAGATACACAAAACTCAAAGCTTAGTTCTGAATTACTTTTGCTGAATTTTTGAATGCAAAATAAAATAAATCATTAAAAAAGCAAGTAGGTACCTACTTATTGTATTTCTGTCAGCGAACTCAGTCGGTTAAAAATAGGCAAAAATAGGAAAAAATAGTCCGCCATTTCGGATTTAGAACTACGTCACTTAGCTAACCATGTACGTCATCAGATTTATAGTTCAATCGGTTGGGGCGCAATATTTTCGTGTCTCGACAGCGGAATCCAAGGTGAGTATCAAATTCATATGAATATAAGACCTTTATATTGTGTGTAATAAAGCTCACTTTGTGAGCTTTGTCACTCGGGTGAAGCTCGATATCGAAATGATTATTTACAGAATAGACTAGCTGGTCACCATCCGGTCAGATAGCAGGCAAGAGTTAATAGGGGAATTCTAGGCAAGCGTTCTCCATCGTCGACCACATCATCGCTTTCCATCTGATGAGATTATTGTGGTCTAACGCGAGCCTCGAAAATGCGATTGTTTGTTCACGCTTTCACGCCAAAATCGCTGAATCGATTTTGATAAATTTTGGTACAGAGACAGATTTGACCCTTTTAAGGGTTCCGTTGTCAACAAGGAACCCTTATAGTTTCGCCATGCCCGTCTGTCCGTCCATCTGTCTGTCCGCGTTTTAGCTCAGAGACGCTTAGCACTAGAAAGTTGGAACTTGGTATGGGTTTACATTTTAATCACGCCCACAAAGTGGTAAAATGAAACCTTGAAAAATATATTTTTTTAGGGTTTTTTTTATCGTCTATTCCATGGTGTGGGTATCATTGGATAGGGCGTTTAATAATATTGAGGGTATGCGAAAACCATTTTTCCATCCACCTATCCGTTTGCGAAATATAAAGCTTTAAAGTGGTAATTTTTGTTAGAGTCACGTATCCCCCACCCCTTCTGCCAGCTAAACGGTTGATTTTGGAGACGTCAAAAAAGATGGGAACTTGGACACGGTTACAGGATACTTTTTTAATTGATTACGCTTTGGGAGGACTATTACCAGCAGTGGTCGTTTTCGACTGTAATAATAATGGTGAATCACAATACTTACACAGCAGATCAGCTCCGTACTCGCAGTTGGCCAGATGGTCGAACTTGGCCGTCAGTATCGGCAGTAGCACGCCGTTAATATAGCCGAGTGATGTTGAAGTCTTGAGGTGGGTGCCTCGCAGGTGAGCGTATTTACCCTGGGTGAAGAAGATTAGATTTATTTTGATATCATAATAGATAGAACGAAAGTAACTTTTACCCTATTTTTACTTTTAAATCATTTTCTTTTTTTACTATAATTCTTTATTGTGTTTGTTTAATAATCTCACTAATTGTTTAAAACTTCTGCTACATGCTGTGATATCAATGACCTACTTCAGCCTGGTCTTGTTGGGTATGCAGATGACAGTACGGTTTCAAAGAGATACTTGTCCCGCGCAACAATCGGCGGGGATGAAGTTCGTTCCTTGAGAGAGGCCATGGTAGAGCGGACAAATCTGACCTTAAGCCTTGTCTCCCAGTGGGGTGATGACAATCTGGTCACTTTTAACGCCACCAAAACGCAGGCGTGTCTTTTTACCGCAAAAAGGAGTCGTTTTGACCAAACTCCTACTTTTCGGTGTGCATTTGTTCCTGTGACTGATCGGCTAGAGCTCCTAGGTCCGAAGTTCCGAAGTTCAACCAGTCTCAACTTCGGTGCCACCATCGAGTACAAAGCCCAAACCGCGGCCAAAAAGCTGGGCATCCTAAATAGGGTGAAGCGATTCTTCAGGCCTGGACAGCTTTTAATCCTATACAAAGCACAAGCCCGATCCTGCATGGAGTATTGTAGCCACCTTTGGGATGGCTCAGCTAAGTATCAGCTTGCCGCGCTTGACTCGGTGGAATGCAGAGCTAAGAGGCTCATCGGTGACGTAAAACTGGTGAATGCCAAGCTACATAGCTTGGCTCATTGCCGTAAGGTTGCCTGCTTGTCGGTCTTCTACAGATTGTACTTCGGTGAGTGTGCCCAAGAACTCCACGACCTCATCCCACCGGCCCCCTTCTACCATCGGAAATCCAGACGCACTGCATCTTACCATCCCTACCTTGTTGCTATTCCACCAATTCGCACTAAGCGTTTCCAAACGTCTTTTATAATGCGCACAGCAAAGGAGGGGAACTCTCTGCCTGCCTCTGTGTTTCCAAACGCTTACACCCCCAATCTCTATTCGCTATTTAAGTTCCTGTGTCCCCTAGATGGGGCAGAGGGCGTCCACAGTGCGCTGCCATCCCGAACGGTCTTGAGCTTCGCGCTTCATTTCGCTCCAGGTCTTTCCTAATTGCTTTGCTTCTGCAATGATCGTCCGGCGCCAGGTCTGCTTGGGGCCACCACGTTTACGCTTTTCTTGGGAATTCCAGTCTAGGGCTTGCCTGGGTATGTGTTCAGGCTCCCTTCGGAGCGTGTGACCGTTCCAGTTCCACTTGCGACGTTTGATCTGCTGGTCGATAGGAGTCTCACCGCAGCGTTCCCACAGATCTTGGTTGGAGATTTTCTCGGGCCAGTAAACACCGAGAATACGACGAAGAAATCGGTTGATAACGACCTGGAGTTTGTGCGAGATGTCCTTAGTGACCTTCCATGTCTCACATCCGTACAGCAACACGGTTTTTATGTTGGACCGGAATATTTTGAATTTTACTCTTTGGGTCAATACTTCTTCATCGTTCCCATCACTGCAAAGGATTGCGACCACATACGAAGCTTCTCCAAGTTTCACAGTCAACTGTATTGTTGACCGCTCGGTATATGCTACGTCCAGCGGTCTTCTTAACTGCATCTGTTTATCATTCTTGCTTGGCAATGCTTAGGTGACCGTGCAATATGTCGTAAAAAGCTATTGGCTCGCTCCTGGTATAATCCAGATAGCCGCTTGGTAATAATGACACCGTATTTATTTATTATCATCATAGATATCGCCAAATGAATCATTTCGCTCTGGGTCGAGCGGAAGGGAGTGTCAGACTCTTACTGACTAAAACCCACCCATGTTCCTCTAAATGCCCTTTGCGTTCCAGGGCCGCGGTAACTCTTTCGAACAATTTCGCAACCCTGGCATAGTGACACCCTACTACTATCTTGTAAACCATACTTTTCCCATTACTGCTACCTAAACTGTAGAAAAATATAACACAAAGTAAGCAAATCTTTACCTCCTGTAAATTCAGTATGGTATGGCCCACATCATCAGCCACATTGTTGAAGAAGGTCAGCATAGAGGTGCGGATGAACTCGGGGCAGTTCTTCACCAGGGACTTGGCGTCGATGCCCTTCACCAGGACTTGGAGACAACGGACGGTTATGCGGACGTCGGGGCCGAAGGCTGCGAGTCTAGGGAACAGAGTGGGGATTAATGATAATTTTTGGGTTCAACAAGAGTGCGTGTGTTTGAATCGAGGTGCTCTGACTCTGCCTATTTTGCCTCGACAGTGAAGTGGCTGTCCACTACACCGTCGTCATTGCAGTTTACAAAAGAGAAAATAGTCTAAGTAGTTCCCAAACTGTGTGTCGCGACAGTTACGACTCCCCAGAGTGTCGCAGTACTTTCCCAGAAGCGTCGCAAACCGCCACGGAAATATGCTGCAATTGCCAAATAAAATGGGATCGTCCTGTTTTGAAACCTTTCTGCATGCAAATTTTTTGAAGATCTGATCTGAAGCCAAGTTTGCAATAAATGAATCTTAAAAATATTTTTCAGTGAGTCTTAATCAGTAAATTTAACTTTGAATTTCTCATTGACTGTACGTACCTACTGGTTTTCCCAAATGGAGCTACCACAAGTATCTTCTTTTATAAAGGCGTCGCAAAAAATAAATATAAAAAAGATTGGGAGGTGGCCCTGGTCTAAAGAAACCCGTTACAGTTCATTAAACTTCGATAACACGAGTATTTATTTTTATAAGACACGAGCACTACATAATGTTAGATATTAGTTCAAAATTTTGGTTTTTAAATAAGCGATTTTTCGTTCATTGGCAAGTAAATGCCAGAAGCTTAATAGTCTCGTATAGGACGATGCAAGACTAAATCAAACCCCTTCGAAGTCGTACAGGAGTTAGAACCAAAAGTCCAAAAAAGCGCACTTTCAACTTACCTAGACCTCAGCAAGCTAGCCAGCTTACAGAAGAGAGCAGCAACCATCTCTTTCTCCTTCAAACTGGCCGCCCCGACGTTATTGGTCGCGGTAGCCACGGCAATGAAGTAGTTCCGATGCGTCGAGAAGTACTTCTCCATCAGAGGCAACACCACCTGGAAATTGGACCTTATTGTAGGTGAAACCGAGTAGGTTTTAGGTTGGCAGTGATGGTGTGGGAAAGCTGGTTAGTATGTGTTATTTTGGTGGGTTTTCTTTTTTTCTGTGATGTTGTGTTATACATACATGTTTAATCTAATGAGATACTGAAAGTGTTTGTGTTGGTTATAATTGTTTGCATCTAAAAGCATGTTCAGACTTACGCGGTATTCTCTACCCAGGGCGGTAGCGATATAATCCGCCGGGTATTCTGTATGGAGTTTCGGTGCTAGAGCGAAATAGATGACACCAGTATCGTCATACCGCCCAGGTTGACAGTATCTTTTTGCTTGCTTTGAGAAAAAAGTTCCGCAATGACGTCGACGCGTTAAATTGTTTCGCAAGTAACTTTCGCTACCTATAGCGGTAGCGATATCTGCTTACGTTTGAACAGTAGGATTACCTACATACTCTGTTTTCGCTACCGCTCTGGGTAGCGAATATTGAGTAAGTCTGAACAGGCTTTAATATATTTGTACGCTACTGTGTCTTAAATATTTATGATTTATATTCCTGTAGAATCATTCAGTAAATCATGCTATTTAGTATAATTCTACTGGTCAGCTATTTCATTAAAAGACGAAGTAAACATGCGCTATTGATAAATATTTAAGAGTTATGCTAGACATAGCGAGCATTGCATTGCTTTTTGAAGGCTTCTCATCAAGACTCATTTTTTGACGTGATAACGTCTAATAAATCGATAAACGCCGGCTACGCGCAAGAAAAAGTGTCACGTTCCGCAAGCGATACAAGCGATAGAGGGGCACGATCGGCCTAAGTGTTCGGCTTGTTTGTTAAGAATTCAATTGTTTTCTTATGACGTTATCACGTAAAATTATCGTCCGTAGACCGACTTTATAGACAACCATTTTTATTTGTTTCTTTTTTTTCGATCAATTTTGGTGTACGCCAAAAGCTAGTCTCAGCAGTTTTTTTTTATACATAGCAGATTTGAACACTACATTTAATGTAGGTGCAAAGTAAACAATTAGGGGGAAGTATAATAAATTGGACCCCCTTTATATTTTACTAAATAATTTTGAAGACTTGTTACCGGCTTTACTGGCTACTTTAAGCGATATGCATTTCATGTACATTTTACCTGCATATCACTTAATTTTAAATTTTCAAAAATATTTAGTAAAAAAAATAAAAAAATATACCTACAGCCGAACATAGAATCTCCTCCTTTTTGAAGAAGTCGGTTAAAAATGGGAAGCTGGTCCAGTTTAGCTTTCTTTTTATTCTCAAATGACTACCACCCGCTTTGGTGGAGAGAAGAGAGTGTCAGACTGTTACTGACTAAAACCCAAACAGACATAGGTTTAATTTAGTTGCAGGCCCAATTCAGCTGGCTATCCAATTTAACTGGAGATCCAACTAAAGCTGGTGGTCCAATTAAAGTTGGCATTCTGATTTAGTGGGAGGTCCAATTTAGGTGGCGGTCCAATTTACCACACTTTCCCATATATTTGATGCGCAAGATTACATGGTGTAGTCACGCTCTAAGACACGTATGTACCTTCTTGAAGTATTTTATTTCCGACTTGTGTTGCTTGGAAACCAATACACATTATTAAAGCATGCATGTAATATTTATAAATTACATACAAAATATTTTTAAGAAGGTAGCAGAAGAAAGGTACCATAGACAAAATAGACAGTCAATTAAATTTTCTTAATAACCAACAGTTAAAAAGTAAGGCTTCAGTTAAAAAAGAACTATGTACCTACTTTAGTAAAAACCCTACCTTAAAATCACAAAACTTGATACCTAGTGTGAAAAAGTCTAAAAAAAATATAGTTTTTTGACTGATCTACGTGGCGTATTTACAAGTTCTATATAACTACCTTTCCTGTGAATAAATAACTATTATCATCTACAAGAAAGAAAACCTACGTTCAAAAAATCACAAAAGAAATTTTTAACTGGTAGGAATAATTAATAGAAAACTCACCTTAGAAAAGAACTTAATATCCCTCGTACTAGTTTTGAAACTAGTCCTCCTACTAAAAGTAGTCGACGGTTTCAACAGTTTCATATTGATAGTAGCTCTATCAATGTACTGTATCAACTTCTCCAGTAACGAATACGCGAATCTGAGCTCTATTGCTACGCCCGTAGTGGTCTGTTCTGTGTCACTCTGCGGGGCCTTGCTGGGCCTGTGGAGTTTATAGCCTTGGTACTGCAGGTATTTGAGGAATTCTTGAGAACGTTCGCGATCCTTTTTCTTTTCTTTGTCTGTAAGGAGGTCGTAGGGCACTAATTGGGGATGGATACCACCTGTGGACATAAAAATAAAATGTTACTCATTATTCTATTCTTTTTTTCTACAGGTATCGCCTCTCTCTCTCTCGCTTACCTCCGTTAGTAACCAGCTCTTCCTTCTTCTTCTTGGCCCAGATATCGTGCGCGTTATCAGCGAGCCTCTCCGCCATGTTCTGCATCTCTCTCTCCGTAGTTGAGTCTATCATATCTCCCCTCTCTCTCAAGTGAGAGAGAGGGGAGATATGATAGACTAACGGAGGTAAGTACCTCCGTTAGTAACCAGCTCTTCCTTCTTCTTCTTGTCCCAGTTATCAGCGAGCGTCTCCGCTATGTTCTGCATCTCTTTCTCCGTAGTTGAGTCTATCATATCTCCCCTCTCTCTCACTTACCTCCGTTAGTAACCAGCTCTTCCTTCTTCTTCTTGTCCCAGTTATCAGCGAGCCTCTCCGCTATGTTCTGCATCTCTTTCTCCGTAGTTGAGTCTATCATATCTCCCTTCTCTCTCACTTACCTCCGTTAGTAACCAGCTCTTCCTTCTTCTTCTTGTCTCAGTTATCAGCGATTCTCTCCACCATGTTTTGCATCTCTCTCTAGTTGAGTCTATCATATCTCCCCTCTCTCTCACTTACCTCCGTTAGTAACCAGCTCTTCCTTCTTCTTCTTTGCCCAGATATCGTGTGCGTTATCAGCGAGCCTCTCCGCTATGTTCTGCATCTCTCTCTCAGTAGTTGAGTCTATCATATCTCCCCTCTCTCTTACTTACCTCCGTTAGTAACCAGCTCTTCCTTTTTCTTCTAGTCCCAGTTATCAGCGAGCCTCTCCGCTATGTTCTGCATCTCTTTCTCCGTAGTTGAGTCTATCATATCTCCCCTCTCTCTCACTTACCTCCGTTAGTAACCAGCTCTTCCTTCTTCTTCTTGTCTCAGTTATCAGCGAGTCTCTCTACCATGTTTTGCATCTCTCTCTAGTTGAGTCTATCATATCTCCCCTCTCTCTCACTTACCTCCGTTAGTAACCAGCTCTTCCTTCTTCTTCTTGTCCTAGTTATCAGCGAGTCTCTCCACCATGTTTCACATCTCTCTCTAGTTGAGTCTATAATATCTCCCCTCTCTCTCACTTACCTCCGTTAGTAACCAGCTCTTCCTTCTTCTTCTTGTCCCAGTTATCAGCGAGTCTCTCCACCATGTTTCGCATCTCTCTCTAGTTGAGTCTATAATATCTCCCATCTCTCTCACTTACCTCCGTTAGTAACCAGCTCTTCCTTCTTCTTCTTTGCCCAGATATCGTGTGCGTTATCAGCGAGCCTCTCCGCCATGTTCTGCATCTCTCTTGATAGCGTCAGATTGGTCATGTCGACTGGGTGAGGGTTGTAGTTGAAAGGCGTTGCTGAATCTGTCTGCTGGAAGTTAGGGAGATTGTGTTAGAGAAGGAAAGAGTTATCATAGCGATGCGCCAGGGTAGGCCGAAAAAATCTGCTTAGTATCCATTTGTCGCTAGTATATTTGTATCAAAGTATAAATGATAGAAAATTACATTATCAATCATTATCATTTTTTATTTTGTGAATAAATAAATAAATAATCAGTTGGGACTAAAAAAAATCGCGACTAAGGGGATAGAGTGGGCTCTATCCCCTTAGTCGCGATTTTTTTTATTATCTACCAATTTAATATCAAGGAAAGAAACGAGTAATTTAAATTGCTGAAAATTTAACAAAGAAGAAAAAATAAGGTTGATTGAAAAGTATAAATAAACCATAAACCATAGGTGTAAATAAACTAGAGCTGGAAGAGAGAGACAGCAAAAGAAGAGGTTTTATTTATTCGTTGTGAATTGCAGTCGAGTTGTTTTAATTAACATGCATTGAAGCAAGAAGCATTAGTTAAAATTGAAAGCAGTATAGGATAATTTGAATATTAAATTATCATAAAGAAGAAAGAAACCGTTAAAAATGATTAAAATAAAGATTTGGTACCTAGCTAAAATATTATTGTGATTATAGCAAAATCGTTTATACCTTATTTTAATTATACGTAAAAGTCAAATTGTATTTCGAATTTAATACAAATGATAAACAGAAGAAGAGCAAATAAACCTTTTAAATTAACTATAATATTTTCCAAAAATTAATGCATGCGCCATTTTGGAAATGGCTGTTTAGTTTTTTTTTACTACGATTAAGCTAAATAACTAAACTACGCTATTCTAATTTTATTCTAACAAGACTAAATCTTTAAATCAATTAGTTATAAAACTCACCACAATATCGGGAGGGCGCTGTGCGTTGCGGGGATATGAAAATAACACACAAGTCAAGTAGGTGAAAAAAGCAATTTGACGTGTACAAGGTGTTCATTCAATCATTCATAGACGTTCACTGAATGATAGGTTCATTCATAAATGGTGCAATAGTAATATATAATTTTGTGCATTCTTCCATGTAAGGTGAATATATTTTACCCGATTTAAAAATTATAGTAGTCGACAGATTAGTAAACGAATAATGGACGTATTTAGAATAACACGTTAACTTGATGAAATTCAATATGTTCTTGTCGAATTATTTAGGAAATGAAAATAAAAAGCTGGTGTCGACTTTTACTTCCAGTTTCTAGAACGTCAATTATTAAGTATGCAAAAAATAATGTGTAAAATTGTTTCCTGGCAATAAATTCAATGAATCACAGCAGTTTACGGTTGAATTGCCCTGTGGACACTGGCAGACTGGCGGGCAGAGGATTTTTAATTTATCAATTGAATTTAACAGTTATCCAATCGAAATAAGATTACTATTTGTCTGTTCGGTAATTGACCTCGAGGTATCGCAGCGCAGTTTTCTCTGGAGCATCGAAGCATTGAAATTATACCTTACTTCGATTGGGTAACTATTAAATTCAATTGATATAATATATATAATAGAAATAAAAATCCTCTGCCCCGTCCGCCAGTCTGCGCAGGACATCATTGTGTGCTGTTCAATTAAATAATTGTCAACAGACAATCTGGGTTTATTAAACGCGCTTGAAACTTAATTCCATAATTTTTTCGATAATTTTCTGATTCGATAAATATTGAATTGGGAACGGAACTAGGAAACTCGAAAGTTTGAAATAAACGTATTTCGGCATTTTCTTTTGGTAATAAAATAGAAGAATGCTAGTCATGCCAATTGTTTAAGTGCGCACATTCATATACATTTGGTGCCCATAGACATTAGGTATGTATAGGTATATCAAAAGCTTCATATAAGTTTGGAGCCTATAAACAAAAGGTATGTATAGGTATATCAAAAGCGTAGTACCGTTGGCTCCTTGACTCTTTCGTCCTTTGGCTAGCATGCACAGAAAATATACAAATATAGGGTGATAAGTAATTGAGTTCCTAAATTAGCTCGAGCTAGAACATTTGTCATTTGAAGGAACGTACCAATGATATATTCTAGAGCTGATTTGCAACGATTCTGACCCCGATAACTTGAGGACTGCGCGTGATGACCGCGTACCCAAATATGCAGCGTTGGAAGGCCTTCCACAAGGTGAACAGATGACCTTGTGAGGGTCGCGGGTAGCTTATAGATGCGAGACGTACAGGACCAGTTGTTGTGGCCACACTTGTGGCGGCCTATGTCCAGCAGTGGATGTCTTTTGGTTGGTATGATGATGATGAACTTCAGGACCAATTTGTTTTTTTTTTATTTCGAGTAGGTACCTATCTAATCAAATTCAAAATCTTTGCAAATTAGCTCTAGAACTAACGATTCGTCGTCTTTACGTCTATTTGAAGGAACGTATTCAATTACCAATCAGCCTGCATAAAAATTATAGCAAATTGTTTTTTACTGACAAAAGCCACGACATATTTTGAATTGAATGAAGTAGACTCCAATACTTTCTGTAATAACCGGCACGAGTCGTGAGCACACTCTTCATTGGTCGGTTTGACGACGACAGCTTTCGTTTTGATACAACATGACGGGGAATAATAAGGCTCAAATAAAGCGTAACCTGTTTTTTCAAAGAAACCCAACTGCTCTACTTATTGGAGACTTCTTCAATAATTTGATTAATCAGTTTGAATTGCTAACTTTTAACTAATAATCACTAGGTAACTTTCTTTGAGGATACCCATCCCCCTACCCGCATAATTTCTCTTCAACATATATAATTATACATCACATATAGAAGCAATATACAAGTATTTATACAACTTACGCCTCCGGACTTGGATTGGCGCCTCATGGAACTGCGGTTGGTGCTGGGGATGTCCACTTCTGAATGCTCCACCGACCAGCCAATGGCGAGGAGTGCCTTCAAAGATTCCCGGACGGGCTCCTTGTAACGCTCTTTTTCCTGAAAGTTGAAAGTATGTGATGTTAGTTGGTACTCTATTGGTCTCTGTTGGTCTCTCTTTCTTTGTATTGGAGACCGAAGGCGAAGGCTTGTAATAAAAAGCATTCAGATTCTAGTCGCAATTTTATTTCAGCTATAATCAATAACAAAAACTTGTTAAAATGTAGGGGAATTATAATAATAATAAAATTTTATTTATTAGGGCACTAAGTCCCAATAGCATAATTAAATTTAAAAAAAAATACAATATATAAAAACACAAAATTACAAATAAAAAGAAATCAATAAATTACCAAATTACAATACAATTTAATCTAATCTAATTTAATAAATTGAAATCAAAATCAAAATTAAAATCTAAATTATAATTAAAATCAAAAAAAAAAAAAACAAAATATAAATTAAAATCCAAATCAAAATAAAAACCAAAATCCAAATTAAAATCAAAATTAAAATCAAAATTAAAATCAAAATTAAAATCAAAATTAAAATCAAAATTATATATGTGTTTTTGACAGTTTGCGCAAGCGAACGCTCCTTTAAAATATGAGAAATGCACCTCAGATATTAAAATGAGGTCCGGTGGTCTCACACCACTTGCTTTGAAACTCCGAGCTGATAATGAGAAATTCCTAATGAAAAAACCCAATTACACGTTTTGCCCGACCTGGGAATCGAACCTAGGACACCAAACTCGGCCAGCACCAGTGTGTACGCACACCGCATCGTTCTATATCTTTCTAGAATGTTCTATAGCACACTACTTACGTAATCATTTAGCAGATTGTACGGCTTCAGTCGTGGATGCGTCTTCTGTCTGTCAGACCAGCCCTCGTCGTATACTCTGCCATTCTCGATCTTTCTAAATTGTTCTCTAGTACACTACTTACTGAGAGAGCTGAACTTACCCCGGAATGACTGGCCCACAGACTGTGCCAGAGGGCTGATGTGTGTGGAAAAGGAAGAGGGAGTCTTTGTCCTATGAGAGAGGGACATAACGGGTTAATTTTGATAAGATTACATACGTAGTCATTCAGCATGTTGTATGGCTTCAATCGAGGATGCGTCTTCTGGCTGTCGGACCAACCCTCGCCGTATACCCAGCCGTTCTCGATCTTCCTAGAAGCCCAGGCGTCGTGGTAGTGTTCCGAGAATTTCTGGACGATTGTGTTCAAGTCATTGTTCAGGGCTACTGACGAAGTGTTGATGGGCTGTGGGTCGTATTGAGGGTTGTCGAGGTCTCCTGGAAAATGTGGGAAAATTTCGTCGTCAGTCTCTTGCCGTTATGTCAATTTATTTGGGGTCGACGAAACGTGTCTTCACATCGTTTTCCATATTTATCTATAACTATCATTTAAATTCTTAAACAAGAGTTCATCGTAAAGAAACAGATACAATAGAGATTTTTGGATTAAAGGTGACCCGCGTAATTTCGTCTGCGTTTCATTTTTCATTAATTCTTTGCCCCTGTTGGTCGTAGCGTGATGTCATATATGCCTTTCTCGATAAATGGGTTATCCACAATTAATTTTTTTTTTTAAATTCGAACCAGTTTTTGAGATAAACGCGTTCAACTAAACTCTTCAGCTTAATTAGTATAGATATACAGGGTAAATTTAATCCCGTTTATCTGTACTATACAGAGTGAATTTTTAAAGTGTTCGTGGATGCTCAAATCTGAAACTATGAGGATAAGCTAAAATTGTTTTTTTTTATATTCCTCATAGTTTCAGATTTGGCCATCCAAGCACACATTGAAAAATCACCTTGTATTTATACTAATATATAAAGCTGAAGAGTTTGTTTGTTTGCTTGAACGCGCCAATCTCAGGAACAGGAGCAAGCCCATTTATCATCATGTATGCCAGATTCAAAATCGGCGTTGTTAAAATTACAGCGACAGAGTAAGTACCTACCGTGTTGATTAATCAAGGTTTTCAGTTGAAGTCTTAACGGCAGTCATCGCATTTTTCGATTTTGCGATTTATTATAACACATTACTCAAGAAGAGAGTAGTTCTTTTTTCGACACAATTTAAACGACACATTCCATATTATGAAATAAAATATTTTACGACATTTCGACGTCATCGACATACTTGTTTTTCTTAAAGCTGTACGTTAAGAAAACCTATGTTTCTTGTTTTAGATTTTAAGATTTTATCAGCGTCGACCTTTAAGTACCTATATAATTATAATTAAACACGAGAAAAACCAGTGTTTCGAAATGTTGTTGAGGACAGCAGGAAGTCCTGTTTTAAACGTGACGTATGGTCATGTTCATTCTAATAAACAGATACCACTCTTTAATCGGCTTCTAAGAACGTGTGCAACTACACTTCCTTCATTTTTCATTTTCTATTTTTTGTTCTACCGTAAAAACGCTTCGTTCGTTTTACGTTCCGTTCGTTGTTCGTTTGTTCATTGTGCGAATATGATAAGCAATAAATCTGCGTTATATACCAGGTGAGATTTTCAAAAGTACTATTATATAATTATGGTTACTTTGGAAAAAGTGTGCAATTTTTTTCCATGCAATAAAAAAAGTATTTTTTTTATTTTTTGTTTAATTAGGTATTTTATGTCGTTAAGTATCGAAAAAAATTACTATGATTCGCCCTCAGTGCATGAGACCGACTCACTCTTAACCGATTTATTATTTGTATAACAAGTCCCACAATATTTGTACACAGTTTGATGCTTTAATAAGTTTCCATTTTTAAGATAGCGTTAAAACAAAAATAACATTAGTCGTTCTAGTATAATTATGGCGGCAATAGAAATATACTGAAAGTTTCAACTGTTATCGATTACGGTTCATGAGATAGAGCCCACTGGCAGACAGACGAACTGATAGCGGAGGCTTAGTGTAAAATGTTAATCTTTTATTTTAATTTCAAGATTTGCATGCCGTTTGAACATGATTTCTGATCTGATTCTTGATAAGCCTATTAAAAGTTTAAAGGCAATGGCCGCGGGTATTGTTAGATACTTCTTAATCATTTTTTCTTTTCTTTTGAAGTCCTTATTGTAATTTGTTATAAAAACTATATTGATCTATCTATCTTCACAAAGCTTGTAATTATGTAAATGAAACACGGATCTTCAAACTTAAAGTGAACACAATGAATTCGCCCGACTTCCAATTACTAATTTGAAGTAATTTTCTTGCGACAACTTTAACACTCATAATACGTTGTTTTATTTATTCAAACAATCATATATCCATCTATACTAATATTATAAAGCTGAAGAGTTTGTTTGGTTGATGCGCTAATCTCAGGAACGCCTCCCACAAGGTGGACCGATGACCTGATGAGGGTCGCGGGTAGCCGATGGATGCGTGACCCACAGGACTGGTCGTTGTGGCCACACTTGGGGGAGGCCTATGTCCAGCAGTGAACGTCTTTCGGCTGATGTGATGATGATGATGGATAGCCTATTTATCAAGGATCTTTTATGGCACAATTTGCGTTTTACTTATCCAAAAACAATCGTGAGTAATGTGGGGTGGCCCGGATAACTCTAGTTTGATATTTGTTATTAAAATAAAATGTAATTAAAATGATGATGCTATATTAGCTTTTGACCACGGTTTCGCTCGGGCTAGATTTTTGCAAGAAATAGTAGTTTTTTTTACCCCTTATCTCCGAAATTTACCCTTCGGAGATAAGGGGGGGAATATTGTAAATCGGGCCATTTACTGGGACGTAGCTACCGCCGTATCAGCCGTTTTAAAAATACGGGGCCGCCGCGCCGGTCTACAAGGGCCCGACTACGCAAGGCCGCAAAGCTATACATTTAGTCCCGCCGTCTCCTTCGTAGCCTGCCAAAACAGTCCTTACCTAGAAGGGCCTTTTTTACTATTGATAGGCATACGTTTGACCACTATCTCACCTGATGGTAAGCGATGATGCGATCGAAGATGGAGCACGCTTGCCTAGAAGTAACTTATTCACTTTTGACTTAAAGCTTGTAGCTATCAGGAAACACATACTCTGGCAGGGAATTCCACTCCTTAGCTGCACGCACAATGAATGTGTTCTCAAAACTTTTTGTGCGTGTAGGTGGGATATCCACCATTTACCGGTGGTGCATCACCGTACTTCTTGTGGTCCGATGATGGAACGGGCTTGGTGGAATGAAATTTTGCAATTCCGTCGCACACTCCCCAAAATTCAACCGTTAGAAAACCGACAGGCCAGCAACTCGGCGTCGATGCTCAAGACTTGGGTCTCCGTGAACTTAGCAGATCATTTCCCGGCAGAGCATAAAAAAATGTGAGTTCTATTCGCATGCAGCATAGTTCTAGAGTTCCTGATACTTTTTGGAAATAGTTCTGGCGTTTTTCCCGGAAAAAAGTCAAATGAAAATATGATCTGCTAACTTCCGGTAGCAGATCATTTTTTCCAAAACAAAAATTTTCAAAGTGTTTTCGGTCCATTAAGGTGAGTTCTATAGTTCCTGATACATTTTAGAAAGAGTTCTGTAAATATAGGCTCTCAAAAAAATTACAAACATATTCAACCGATACCAGAAATAAAGCAATATTTTTTGTTCAACTGACGGTAATTCCAAACAACGGCCAAATATATTCATTATTGTCACCAATATCAGTAGTAAGGAATTGAAATAAATAGAAAAGAATATAATTAAACAACAAATTACTCTAAAACACGAGCAGATCACAGTAGAAAACTTAGTTTAGTAAAATAATGACAGTACTCAATGTCGAAAAGAAAAAAAGATAAATAATACTTAAGAAAGAGAACTCTTCGTTTTTAAGATGAAACAATAACAAGACTATAAAAAGGCATTACAAATAAATCCGGATCTAAGACTTAAATATCAGCAGAGCATGGTTGAAGATCTAGATTAGCAAAAGTCATGATAAATTTTAATTGTCCGAGCTGAAAAATAAAAAATAAAGTATTTTTAAACGACCCATCAACAAAACTCTTCGTTTAAAGATAGAACAGTATCAAGGCTATAACTTGCAATGCAAAACAAACCCTGGATTTGGGTATTAGCACAGCACGGTAGAACACCTAGATAAGACTAAACATGAAAGATTTTAAGTCCCAGCGTTAAAAAACCAAAAAAATATCAAGCATATACCCAGGATGAAGAACTCTACGTTATACAATAAACGTAAAATGAATTATACGCGTAATTGATAAATGAGCTAAGAACTCAGACTAAGGTTGGTAACAGAGCATGGTTGAAATCCTAGATTAAATTAAATCATGAAAAATTTAATAAATCCCAAAAAAGTATCTAGAAACTATGCAACACTTAGAACTCTTAATTTTACGATAGGCCTATAGTAGTACTATACGTTGTATTACAAACATTACTCAGAACTCAGACTCATATATCAGCAGAATATAGTTAAATTCCTAGATTAGACTAAATCATGAAAATTTTGAGTGTCTTAGTAGAAAAATCCAAAAAAATATCTAGAAAGTACTTAGCAATGAGAACTCCTCGTTTTACAAAATACAAATATATACACAATACATAACAGTACAAAGTTTTCTCAGAACTCAGAATCAGATATCAGCAGAGCATAGTTCCTAGATTAGACAAAATCATGAAAATTTTGAGTCTTAGTAAAAAATCCCAAAAAAATATCAAAAAAATACGCAGCACTGAGAACTCCTTATTTTACAAAAGAGATATAACTGCACTATACATAACTAATCAAAGTTTTCTCAGAACTCAGACTCAGATATCAGCAGAGCATAGTTGAATTCCTAGATTAGACTAAATCATGAACATTTTGAGTGTATTAGTAAAAAATCCCAAAAAAATATCAAAAATACGCAGCACTGAGAACTCCCTATTTTACAAAAGAAATATAACTGCACTATACATAACTAATCAAAGTTTTCTCAGAACTCAGACTCAGATATCAGCAGAGCATAGTTGAATACCTAGATTAGACTAAATCATTAAAATTTTGAGTGACTTACTAGAAAAATCCAAAAAAATATCTAGAAAGTACTTAGCAATGAGAACTCCTCGTTTCACAAAAGACAGATAACGACACTATACACAACAATACAAAGTTTTCTCAGAACTGAGACTCAGATATCAGCAGAGCATAGTTGAATTCCTAGATTAGACATAATCATGAAAACTTTGAGTGTCTTAGTAAAAAAACAAAAAAAATATCTAGAAAGTACGTAGCAATGAGAACTCCTCGTTTTACAAAATACAGATAACAACTCTATACATAACAATACAAAGTTTTCTCAGAACTGTGACTCAGATATCTGCAGAGCAAAGTTGAAATCCAAGATTAGACTAAATCATGAAAACTTTGAGTGTCTTAGTAGAAAAATCCAAAAAAATATCTAGAAAGTACTTAGCAATGAAAACTCCTCGTTTTGCAAAAGACATATAACTACACTATACACAGCAATATAAAGTTTTCTCAGAACTCAGACTCAGATATCAGCAGAGCATAGTTGAATTCCTAGATTAAACTAAATCATGAAAATTTTGAGTGACCGTAGAAAAATCCAAAAAAATATCTAGAAAGTACTAAGCAATGAGAACTCCTCGTTCAGCAAAAGATATATAACTGCACTATACAACACAATACAAAGTTTTCTCATAACTCAGACTCAGATATCAGCAGAGCATAGTTGAATTCCTAGATTAAACTAAATCATGATAATTTTGAGTGTCTAAGTAAAAAATACCAAAAAATATCTAGAAAGTACTTAGCAATGAGAACTCCTCGTTTTACAAAAAAACAGATAACTACACTATACACCACAGTACACAATTTTTTCAGAACTGTGACTCAGATATCTGCAGAGTATAGTTGAAATCCAAGTCTAGACTAAATTATGAAAATTTTGAGTGACAGTAGAAAAATACAAAAAAATATCTAGAAAATACTTAGCAATGAGAACTCCTCGTTTAGCAAAAAACATATAACTACACTATACACCACAATACAAAGTTTTCTCAGAACTCAGACTCAGATATCAGCAGAGCATAGTTGAAATCCTAGACTAGACTGAATCATGAAAATTTTGAGTGACTTAGTAGAAAAATACAAAAAAAATATCTAGAAAGTACTTAGCAACGAGAACTTCTCGGTTTACAAAAAACAGATATTCACACTATACATAACAGTACAAAGTTTTGTCTAAACTGTGACTCAGATATCTGCAGAGCATAGTTGAAATCCAAGACTAGACTAAATCATGAAAACTTTTAGTGTCTTAGTAGAAAAATCCAATAAAATATCTAGAAAGTACATAGCAATGACTACTCCTCGTTTTACAAAAGAGAGATAACTACACTATACACCGCAATACAAAGTTTTCTCAGAACTCAGACTCAGATATCAGCAGAGCATAGTTGAATTCCTAGATTAAACTAAATCATGAAAATTTTGAGTGTCTTAGTAAAAAATCCCAAAAAAATATTTAGAAAGTACTTAGCAATGAGAACTCCTCGTTTTACAAAAGAGAGATAACTACACTATAAACCACAATACAAAGTTTTCTCAGAACTCAGACTCAGATATCAGCAGAGCATAGTTGAAATCCTAGACTAGACTAAATCATGAAAATTTTGAGTGACTTAGTAGAAAAATACAAAAAAATATCGAGAAAGTACTTAGCAATGACAAGTCCTCGTTTTACAAAAGCGAATAACTACTCTATACAAAACAATACAAAGTTTTCTCAGAACTGTGACTCAGATATCTGCAGAGCAAAGTTAAAATCCAAGACTAGACTAAATCATGAAAACTTTGAGTGTCTTAGTAGAAAAATCCAAAAAAATATCTAGAAAGTACTTAGCAATGAGAACTCCTCGTTTTGCAAAAGACATATAACTACAATATATACAGCAACATAAAGTTTTCTCAGAACTCAGACTCAGATATCAGCAGAGCATAGTTGAATTCCTAGATTAAACTAAATCATGAAAATTTTGAGTGTCTTAGTAAAAAATATCTAGAAAGTACTTAGCAATGAGAACTCCTCGTTTTACAAAAGAGAGATAACTACACTATACACCACAATACAAAGTTTTCTCAGAACTCAGACTCAGATATCAGCAGAGCATAGTTGAAATCCTAGACTAGACTAAATTTTGAAAACTTTGAGTGTCTTAGTAGAAAAATCCAAAAAAATATCTAGAAAGTACATAGCAATGAGAACTCCTCGTTTTACAAAAGAGAGATAACTACACTATACACCACAATACAAAGTTTTCTCAGAACTCAGACTCAGATATCAGCAGAGCATAGTTGAAGTCCTAGATTAGACAAAATCATGAAAACTTTGAGTGTCTTGGTAGAAAAATCCAAAAAAATATCTAGAAAGTACTTAGCAATAAGAACTCCCCGTTTTACAAAAGACATATAACTTCACTATACAGAGCAATATAAAATTTTCTCAGAACTCAGACTCAGATATCAGCAGAGCATAGTTGAATTCCTAGATTAGACTACATCACGAAAATTTTGAGTGACAGTAGAAAAATCCAAAAAAATATCTAGAAAGTACTTAGCAATGAGAACTCCTCGTTTCACAAAAGACAAATATATACACAATACATAACAGTACAAAGTTTTCTCAGAACTCAGACTCAGATATCAGCAGAGCATAGTTGAATTCCTAGATTAAACTAAATCATGAAAACTTTGAGTGTCTTAGTAAAAAATCCCTAAGACACTCAAAGTTTTCATGATTTAGTTTAATCTAGGAATTCAACTATGCTCTGCTGATATTTGAGTCTGAGTTCTGAGAAAATTTTATATTGCTAAGTACTTTCTAGATATTTTTTTGGATTTTTCTACTAAGACACTCAAAGTTTTCATGATTTTGTCTAATCTAGGACTTCAATTATGCTCTGCTGATATCTGAGTCTGAGTTCTGAGAATACTTTGTATTGTTATGTATAGTGTATTTATATATCTTTTGTAAAACGAAGAGTTCTCTTGGCTGGGTATTATTTAGATATTTGTTTTGGATTTTTTACTAAGGCACTCAAAGTTTTCACGATTTAGTCTAATCTAGGAATTAGTTCTGTGTTCTGAGTAATGTTTGTAATACAACGTATAGTACTACTATATGCCTATCGTAAAATTAAGATTTCTAAGTGTTGCATAGTTTCCAGATACTTTTTTGGGATTTATTACTAAGACACTTAAATTTTTCATGATTTAATTTAATCTAGGATTTCAACCATGCTCTGTTACCAACCTTAGTCTGAGTTCTTAGCTCATTTATCAATTACGCGTATAAATCATTTTATGTTTATTGTATAACGTAGAGTTCTTCATCCTGGGTATATGCTTGATATTTTTTTGGATTTTTTAACGCTGGGACTTAAAATTTTTCATGTTTATTCTTATCTAGGTATTCTACCGTGCTGTGCTAATACCTTAGTCCAAATCTAGGGTTTGTTTTGCATTGAAAATTATAGCCTTGATACTTTTCTATCTTTAAACGAAGAGTTTTGTTGATGGGTCGTTTAAATTTTTTTTTATTTTTCAGCTCGGATAATTAAAATTTATCATGACTTTTGCTAATCTAGATCTTCAACCATGCTCTGCTGATACTTAAGTCTTAGATCCGGATTTATTTGTAATGCCTTTTTATAGTCTTGTTATTGTTTCATCTTAAAAACGAAGAGTTCTCTTTCTTAAGTATTATTTATCTTTTTTTCTTTTCGACATTGAGTACTGTCATTATTTTACTAAACTAAGTTTTCTACTGTGATCTGCTCGTGTTTTAGAGTAATTTGTTGTTTAATTATATTCTTTTCTATTTATTTCAATTCCTTACTACTGATATTGGTGACAATAATGAATATATTTTGCCGTTGTTTGGAATTACCGCCAGTTGAACAAAAAATATTGCTTTATTTCTGGTATCGGTTGAATATGTTTGTAATTTTTTTGAGAGCCTATATTTACAGAACTCTTTCTAAAATGTATCAGGAACTATAGAACTCACCTTAATGGACCGAAAACACTTTGAAAATTTTTGTTTTGGAAAAAATGATCTGCTACCGGAAGTTAGCAGATCATATTTTCATTTGACTTTATTCCGGGAAAAACGCCAGAACTATTTCCAAAAAGTATTAGGAACTCTAGAACTATGCTGCATGCGAATAGAACTCACATTTTTTTATGCTCTGCCGGGAAATGATCTGCTAAGTTCACGGAGACAAGGCTTGGGAGCTTCGACTCGACGAGCATACCATAGCCAATTAACCTCTTAACTCGTTTCTCAATTGACTCAAGGGAAGCTGGTATTTGGCAGATTCGTCCCAAAGATCAGAGCAGTACTCCATACACGACCGAACTTGCTCTTGATAGAGTTTGAGCAGTTTTGTTTGGGCCTATTTTGTTTAACAAAACAATACCTCTAAAACATGTTTGATAAAAGGCCCGTTTGAGACTAGCTACGCCACTGGCCATTTGCATTCAACAAACGATTCTCATATTTATTATTGGGTATTTAAAAGTCAAAATAGCGTACCTGTGACCTGTTCCTTGCCGTAGAATTCATCATCATAGTTCTTGGACAGCGAGTAGTCAGGCGGTAGAGCACAACCTGTGAACAACAATATACATTGGTATTTTATCACATAAAAACATAGCATTGTAGAGGCATTTATACCGCTATATACGAAGTCGAGGTATCAAATCTTTTCGTGCGATTTGAACATATAGAACAGCCCAAATTTCTAGCAACAGGCAGTTGCCCACCGGACACAACATTCGTCTGGTCGGAGGATCCTCAATTTTTTCATAAGGTTTGCGGAACTTTACACTCTGTTCCGCATAGGTACTTACCTCTATAACATCACACACCTACATTATATGTTACTGGTAACTTTAAATTTTAAGCTATTACGTATTTACGGTTTAATTGACAAAGTTGAGGAAGCAAACTTGCTAGCTTGCTTCCTCAACTTTGTCAATTAAACCTTTGAAGGTTTTAAGCAAATTTTATTTTTGTTCAAGCATTGTAATGTGAAGCAATGAAAACCTACATTCCAAGAGGGTTAGACAAAGGTGTAGGCATTTATTTGTAGTATACTCACATTTCGCTAGTTATTTTAAGTTTCGTGCAATAGGAGGCGAGATGACATCAACTTTATGCCCAGTTGATGTCATCTCGCATCTGTACACCGCGCTGCTACTGAGAAAATTTAAAATGTGGCGCAGCCTTATCGCTAAAGATATATAGCGATAAGGCTGCGCCTCCCTGGACAGCTCGGGCTCGAAGAATGGTGATGCAGCCAGGCTAGTTGTTAAGGTAAAATTAAACTTATACCTAAAGCGATAAGGCACGCCAGCGCTCCACTGAACAGCTCGAGCTCGACGAATGATGGTGTAGTCAAGCTAATTGTTAAAGTAAAATGAACTTTATACCTTTAGCGATAAGGCAGGGCAGCGCCTTGCCGAACAGCTCGGTCTGTGGGTCTACCTTCCATTCTTGCTAGAGTAAAATGAACCTTACACCTATAGCGATAAGGCAGAGCAGCGCCTTGCCGAACAGCTCGGGCTCGTAGGCTACCTTGGAGAGCGAGTCGAAGATGTTTCTAAACAAAATCATGGTGGATCTGCCTTCCATCCTTGCTAGAGTAAAATGAGTCTTATACCTATAGCGATAAGGCAGGGCAGTGCCTTGCCGAACAGCTCGGGCTCGTAGTCCATCTTGGAGAGCGAGTCGAAGATGTTGCTGAACAGCATCATGGTGAGCCTCTTCTCTTCGTCGGAGGACGCACCGAACACTCCTTGGCCAGCGCCCGTGCTGCCGTAGTACTTGGCGCAGCGTTCGTAGTGGAGGGTTAGAAGCTGTGGGAAGAATGTTAAGATGATTTATTTGTTTTGGAACGGAGTTTAATTATATGACATGCTAGGGAGACGGAAGATTTTTTTAGGCACCAGATGACCCAGTGAACTTCATACCACCTAAAATTCATTTGATAGTAATACTTTTCTCTTCTTTTGGATCTCGCATCCAGACCTTCAGCAAGACATCGACTCACATTGTGTTTTATCCAACTATCCAAGCATACTAAAGGAATCTCAAGTTTTAAAAAGCATTAACTTAATTATTATCATATATAAACAATGCCACTCTAGAGGATCTAAAACTTATAGTTATGATATCATTTTTAGGGTTCCGAACATCCGTAAAAAACGGAACTCTACGCGTTACGTAAATAAATATTTTTTTAGTATCGGGGGTCGTTTTTGGGGGTCAAACTAGAAAATTAAAAAAACGTTTTTCAAACTGTATCGTGTGATATATCAAATGAAAGGGCTTTTTTCATAATTTTAATTCGACCAAAAATGCCTTATATCCGAAACTACTGAGCCTGAAATTTTGAAAAAAAAGCAGATGGGTTTGTGCTTGACTCTAGTCTAGGTCAGAGATGACAGAGACATAGTCGACGATGGAGCGAGCTAACAGATCAGACTTACAAGTTCCTAAATTAACATTCATTTACGTGTAGCGTGGCGTAGACGCATCAGGTATGAGCAATAGAACTAGACTGCGTTTTTAGCTAAGTCAACATATGTCATATCAGACTCACTCTAAGAGCGACAATAGTATAGTCGGATAGCTTGGATACATCAACGGTAAGTTTCTTCAACAAACAACATGAGCATGGCTGATGTGAGCGCCACTAAGAAGTCTGATACTGCTTCACGTTGGCCCTTGGTTAGCAGTATGAGTAACATATTGATATGCAATACTACACCTTATGACACTCACCGTAAGAACCACTGAGGTTGGTGACAGTTTGAGCTATTAAATAAGGCAAATAAGTACCGTTGACTTGATATGCAATATTACGTCTTATGACACTCACCCACCAGTGATATACTCGGATAGCTTAGAGACATCAATGGTAAGTTTTGTCAGCAGTTTCAACAACATGGATGGCTGCATCGCTGACGTGAGAGCTACGTACTAAGAAGTCTGATACTGTTTCACGTTAGCTCTTGGTTAGCAGTATGAGCAACGTATTGATACACAATACTACACCTTTTGACACTCGCTCTAAGAACGACAGTGGTGTACTTGGTCAGTATGAGCTACTAGATAAAACGAATAAGTTCCGTTGACTTGATATGCAATATTACGTCTTAAGACACTCACCCTAAGTGCGACAGTCGTGTACTCCGACAGCTTGGAGACATCAACGGTAAGCTTCCTCAGCAGTTTCAACAACATGGATGGCTGCATGGCTGATGTGAGTGCTACTAAGAAGTCCGATACTGCTTCACGTTGACCCTTGGTTAACATGCGGTTCTTCGATAACCTGAAATGGAAAATTGGGTAACATAAAATAATTAACAAAAACCCCGACTTAAAGAATTTATCGGCATCAATCGCGTGGTAATAACATATTCAACTACCTATGAACTTAATACAAAACCAAGAATATCCGTCCGGGTTTGTCATTCGTGCTGTTTTACGAGTTTGACGCTGACAAAGTCAGGGACAAAAGCTAGTTTAAAATAAAATTGTTGCATACCTATAAACAGTATGCAGCGTGGCGTCTAGAAGAGATGCGTAGTTCTCTGCTTCGTTATAGAAGTAGGCGTGTTTGATGAGCAGAGGCAGGATCGAGTTGCCGATGTAGCGGTTCATTGACAGCGCCATGTCGGACTCGCAGCCGTCGTTCTGCAAGAGTAAAATGAAAATACAATAGGGTATATGCACGAAAAAAATAGTCATTATCTATACAGTTTATCTAAAAATATACACAAATATAATACTAACAGTGAAAATAGAATCAAAATTCCTCGAAAAACAAACGAGATATAATTATTTTAAACAAATATATCTGTCCCTCTCGCGAAAACGCTATTTTCTATGGCAGCTGTATAGGCGCCAAGAACTTTGACGTCACAATTCATATCGGACTTCTCTGTCTAATTGTAAACTTTGAAGCTTTATAACTTCATCGCTGATGAAGGTATTTAAAAAATAATTTCATAATTGTTTATCAGAGCTATTAAATATTTCAATTTGCAGATAAAAAAATCGCATGCATATTCCCTATTAGAATATATATAATACGTCGACGGCAGGTTTTTGAGGAACTGTAAAACCAACATATATATTTTTTTTCGATATTTTGGAATAGGAATTGATGACAGCTAACAGAAGATAGTTAAAGATAAAAACAAATTGCAGCAAATCTTCCGGTCTTAGCAATTTGTTATGGTTCTATAAATGCCAGGGTTGCGGAATTTGTTCGAAAGAGACACCGCGGCCCTGGAACACAAAGGGCACTAGGAGAAACACGGATGGGATTTAGTCAGTTAGAGTCTGACACTCCCTTCTGCTTCGCCCGGAGCGGAAGGAGTCATTTGATGATTTCCCATCCAAAAAAAACTGCCAAGAGCGAGTCGGACTCGCGTGCAAAGGGTTCCGAACGAATTTCATTTTTTTTAACATGTTATTTTAACACTATATACTTCTTATAGGTTTTCCTATAATCTATAGGTAAAGATCTATTATCTCCAGTTTTTTTCAAAATTTTACGCTCAGTAGTTTCGGAGATAAGGTCATTTTTCGTCTGATTTCTTGAATAACTTCAAAACCATTTATTTAAAAATTATGAAAAAAATATATCTAAAGCCCAGTAAGCCCTTTCATTTGATATGTCACACGATATTGTTCAAAAAAACTTTTTTTTGAAATTTTCTAGTTTGACCCCCAACAGTGACTCCTATACTAAAAATTTAATAATTTACGTGCGGGTCACAGATATCCATATGTGTACCAAATATCAACAGAATCTGTTCAGTGGATCCGGAGAAAACTAGCTGTGACAGACGGACAGACAGACAGACAGACCCGAGCTATCCTATAAGGGTTCCGATTTTTATTCGGAACCCTAAAAAACGGTGGTTCTATAGAGGTATGCGAAATCTGTCGGTATAGATGCCGCTAGAGTTCACTGCCTGAAATAAAACAGAAGTAAATACGGGAAAGAAGCGTCATTTTCTCTCTACAATTCTGTTTGCCTGATAATTGGCAAAATACATCAATAGTTTCACTTTTTTTTCCTGTCTGTGATGGGAGTTTCTATCAAAATGTAAATGGTTTATACTTACTCTATCTAACATAGTGGCGGCCCTCAAATCCGGGAGGAAGGCTTCCTCCAGTAGCTTGTAGAACAGTTCCTGGGTCTCAATTCCGTACACTCGCTCTAAGAAGAGGCCCACGCTCTGCTTGTGACCAGGGATCAGGCCCGATGGCATATCTGTTGGAAAACAAAGTTGCTCTATATTATGAATCCCTATGTGGGTTTTCAATTAAAAACAGCCTACATATTAATATTTTTACCCGACTGCATCAAGAGGAAGGTTATGTTTTTTGGTAAACACTGATCGAAGTCTATCATAAAATTATTGTTGAATAAGATAGCAACGAAAGTCGTAATAAAATCGAGCGAAATCTTTTTCTAGTCAAATCCATCTCGACGCACGACAGACCATTTTTAAATTGCCGCTAATTTGTAAAAACAAATGAATTATCAATACATCTGCAGATTCTCAAAGAGTTCCTAATTCGAAATTTAAATACTTATTTTAATCGGCTGCTTTCTTACTGGCCTATTCTAAAAACTTTCAGTGTGAACCCGTATGTTACGCCCAAAGATCGAAAACGTTCATTTAGCGAAAAAACATCTCACAAGGCGTTGTGATTTGTTCCTGAATTCCACATCGCGTCTTGACACACAAGAATACGACCACAACGTGTGGTGGAAATAAAGAAAAGCCATGACGTGTTCTGAGCCCTAACTGATGTATCAGTACCACATCACGTGCCGCGCTGGAGATAGGGTCGGTGAGTGTGTTCTATTGTGTCGATCTATTTGACTGACAATTCAAAAGCGCCTGTAACTGGTCTATTTGAAATAAAGGAGTTTGTATTTGTATCTATGAAATATCCTGAAAAGCTAACGCTTTTAACTCCATGGAATATGTTACCTTTAGAATGAATAAAATTAAGGTAATAGTGTACTTGCGACGCTTGGGGGAGGCCTATGTTCAGCAGTGGACGTCTTTCGGCTGATATGATGATGATGATGAATAGTGTACTGTAATACTAACCAGACTTAGGTCGTTCCTCTCCGGCGGCGGGGTTGTTGAGCGTGAACCTCAGACTTAGCACTCCTTGCAGGTCCTCCAGCGGCACTAGAGAACGGAGGATAGCGCGGGCTCGAAGGGACTCGTTCTTGCCCTGAAGAGAATTATAACGTCAAGAAATATGAAGAAAAAGTTATGAAAGTTAAGAATGGGTAAGACAAAATATGGGAACCTGGTTCTTTCCCAAAGACCAAATAATATATCTCTTGATTGATCAATTCAATTTACAATATCCGTTTTAGTATATTTTTAATACGACCGAATGTCAAACTCCTACCAGAAATGAATGCTCGTTTTTCATTGTCTTTACGAGTATTATTACTAATTCCTTTTATCAGTGATTGGAGTTAAGTCCACACTGACACATCAGTTACGTCACCTTTAGAAGTAGTACCCAACTGATATGGCTTAACGATGTACCTGCGCAGAAGATTATCAAAGCGCGGGAAATGCTATTGACCAATCGGCACGCTCCACGCAACGCGCTTTTTTTTCCTGTACCGCTATTGGTCGACAGCTGCCGCCATGTTAGCGCGCGCCGCGTGGCATGCACGGAACTAACAGCTGCAGTGTATTATGAACCTTATAGTAGTGATCTAAGGTTGATTGTAAGTTTGCTTTCTTTCGTTAATCTTCGGGGCCATATTTTCTTTTCTGTGCGAACGAAGATTCACGACGCGCCTTATCATTTGGGTACCACTGTACCTATCAGTAACATGAACGGTGGGATTGTACGTAAATAACCGAGAGCCAGAACCATGTGCCAGTCCTGCGGGTCTAAAAAGGCCACTTTAGTAGAATCATATTAGGATCATAATATTAATCATACAACAATCTGTCAAATTTCATTTTCATCTTTATCGCTAACGCATAAGGTTCAAGGTTAACTGTTTCGGGTAGCTTGATGTGCTGGCTGATTCTGCTAAAGTGGCCTTTTTAGACTCGCTGAAGTTACTGACGTATGAGGTCGTATCTTACGATTTCTACAGAACTATCTTTTTAAACATGACTGATCAGCGATTTGACGGTTACGTGACTTATGTATGTCGAGAACATGTAAATCGGGACGTCAGCGCCACCTGGTGGTGTTCGACAGAGTTTAGTACGTCGTGCTCGACCAAGACTGAGTTCAGTCTGTTGATGGCGATCGAGCAGTGTACACGTTTAGACATTGTCACTTGTTCCGTACACTTGTGTTGTGTACCAACTGTGTGAGAATATTGTTATTGTGATTTAGTGTAAACTATAAACTGATTAAAATTAACGCTTTTTCTATTGTTATTTGCAATAACCAACACTTTCCATAGTACGCCCATAGTAGTTCCAATATCATGTCTGATAAAATTATCTAGAGAAATATATCATTTCCAACATACTAATATAGGCTGTACGTGAACTTTCTGGTACAATTATAAGTATTTATAAGTCAACTATTATTAGTCCTATTTTGTATACTTACAAGAGCAATAACGCCCGCATCAGGCGCGCACCTGCCCAGCAGGTCCACCAACGTGCAGTAGAAGTTCAGTATGGCAGCGCCCGTGTCGATGTAGTCTTCATCCTCGTCCGATTCGGGCAGGGGGTGGCTGAACTGTAATAATAATGAATGAATTCAAAATAATTGTAATGACTGTTAAAGTCCCTTAAATAATTACAAAACGCGTTGCCTTACGTTTATAGTCATGTAAGTTGAAGCGACATAACTGCTGTTGAGTCATATGATTTCATTATGTTGAAAATAACTTCATATTACGAAAAAAATAATAATAAAAAGACGTAGTAAAATAGTGACACGTAGGAACTTCCATATCGTGATGAGCAAATTTCAGAGTTGTTTAGCTTAGTTAATTTATTCCGTTAAGAGTTTGTGCTGGTCAACAAAATACGCATTGCTGTAAATTGAAATAATATAATTGAACAATCGGTATTACTAAATTAAAGTAACATAAAGTGAATATTACTTTTAATTGAATGTTAACGCGACTGCGTCACTTAGGTTCGAGACACAATGCCTTTACCATCAAGTGGCACATTGACCTGTTTCATAATTTCTGCTTGAAAATACTCACGTTAACATCTCCTTCCTGCTCCATCTCCCTCAGCTTCCTTCTATCAGCGATCCTCTCGCTCATCTTGTTGGCGTCCACGATGGCCTTCAGCAGGCCCTCGCCCTCTCCCCTGAGCGCGGGCCCGAGGCACTCCGGTCGACGGATCAGGAGACGGATTACTAGGTTCGCGTTTTCTTCTACGCTTTCGCCATTGACCTGTATCGAAGAGAGTTTGTTGTTATTGTGGAACTATAGCTTCTGCCAGTGTCTGCGCCCGCGTGATCTCTAGGGAACATACTCCCCAGATATATATAGCCTATGTGTTATTCCAGACTATAATCTACCTCTGTGCCAAATTTCATTAAGATCCTTTCAGGCGTTCTGACGTGAAAGAGTAACAAACAGACATCCATCCCCACAAACTTTCACATTTATAATATTAGTAGGAAGTAGGATAGTCAAGGGATTACAATGTCGTATGCTTGTTCCTTTTTTGTTTGAAATGAGATCATCTCAAGGTAGCCTTAGCCAATCAAGTAGGTACAGATACAACAATCAACCTGCTTAACTTTCTTCCAACTATGTTGAAAGCGGTTTCCAGTCTAGCCGGATGCAGCTGGATACCAGTACAAGTGACTGCCTATGTAACCTCCACATGTTGCGGAATTTGTTCGAAAGAGTTACCGCGGCCCTGGAACGCAAAGGGCACTAGGAGGAACACGGATGGGTTTTAGTCAGTAAGAGTCTGACACTCCCTTCTGCTTCACCCAGAGCGGGAGGAGTCATTTGACGAGCTCCTATCCATAAAAATAAAAACCTCCACATCCGAGTAACTGGGTGACACGATATCTATCAACTAGACTGGTTCCAAATTTTGGCGTGTCGAAGATCTATAAATGATAATCAAGATCAATAGCTTAACGTGCTTCCTGAGGCCTATGAATGCACCTAAAGTTGTTCGTTCTTGGAAGGAATTTCGGTATGTTAATATGTCCACCTATTCTATTCTATTCACGGATGAGCCGAACCCATCCACAGATTGACCTCGAAATAACTTTAAGATCGACCCGTACTGCTGTGCTCAAGATTATAAACACCTATGACAGTAAATAAAAAATGAAATACTCAATAGTACATCACAAAAGTTAAAAGGGAATCGCTTGTCTTGGTATGGTCATGTGAAGAGGGGGGATGAAACACATGTAACTAAAAGAGTTATAAATATAAATGTGGATGGATGGAGAGGGAGACGAAGACCAAAATATGGATGGATTGTGTGAGATGCGATGTGAAAAAGAAGGAGTTAGTGACAGTGTGACGGCTGATAGGACAGAATGAAAGAAAAAAACTTGTTGCGCCGACCCCAAGTAACATGGGATAAGGGCAGGAATATGATGACTCAACAGTACATGGCAAATGTTTTGATGATCATTTTGCCAAGTATTCAAAAACACAAGTTTTCATTTACCCAGACACAGAACCGGAGGAAGTCGAGATAACGCTCTCCCTCCACTGGGTCCCACCCGAGGTCAGGGTATCCCTTCTCCACGAGCTCCGAGTTGCTTTGCAGACCACAGCGAGATAGGTATACTGCTATCTTTTCTAGGTAGTGTTCTCTGAAAAATGATACAGAAATATTTAAGAATTCATTTTAGTAAATGGTCGGGTCTCTCCATATATAATCTTCATATATATAAAAACCTCGTGTCACAGTGTTTGTCATCGAACTCCTCCGAAACGCCTTGACTGATTTTAATGAATTTTTTTGTTTACGTTTGATAGTCCTGAGAATAGGTTGTAGACCATTTTTATGGCAAAACAACGTTTGCCAGGACAGGTAGTATTATTATATAAATCTGATGTATGTACATGCCTACGAACAGCAAAACTACTGGGACTAGGAACATGAAAATATGCAGAAGGCTTCCTTTTATAACGTAGGTGACTTAAGAAGAGATTTCTGAAAATACACCCTAAATCGTGAAAATAAATCAGCTGTTCAGTATATTTTTGTCGAGTTATGCGCACATATTAAATGCATTTTCGGCGTTGGTCCCATCGTAAAAGTAGTTCGGAATGATGAGGACAATAACCCCTTTCCAGGCCTAGCGTTAATTCTGTTACACGTTTTATAACTTGCTAAACAAATAAAAGTCCGTCTTTTGAAAACGTTACACTGCATATTACTATCAATTCTCACCGCAAAGCCAGCGCGAGCTCCGTGTTCTCCATAAGACTGGAGTAGGCCACATCCAGCGGCGTGGATCCTCTCAGCGAAGGCCTGGACAGCAGGATGTTGGAGTTCTCCAGTAAGAAGTCAAAGTGGTCGAACATGGCCTTCTGGTTCTGTCGTCCCGTGCGGCAGAAGTAGCAGAGGAAGCGGCAGCACGCCACTACCATCTCGTGGGATGTGTCCTGAGGGAGACGAACAAGTAAACTATGAAATTTGTGCTTCTATAGAGTCAACTGTCACAATCATTATCATCATTATCATAGGCTAATATGATGATGATGAAAGAAGTACACTGCTGGATATAGGGCTCCCCCAAGTGTCGCCATAGGAACCAGTCCTGTGCGTCTCGCATCCATCGGCTATCCGCGACCCAGCAGTCATAATAAGTAGGTCAGTATAAGTGCAATGAAGAAAATGTTACGTATAGAGTAACATTCGATTTTTCAACATTTAACATTTTCAACATTTAAGTTCGTAAAATCCCATGTCCTGACATCTACGAACTCAACAAAAGAATATATAAGATGACCATTCATGTTGGTCAAGTATTACAATGTGTGCCACAATGTTAGATTTGACACCATCAAGTGAGCCAGTGATATTTATTTATTTATTTATTTATTTATTAAGGATCTCCAACAAAGAATATACACAACTCATGGCTCTTAACTTACAAGTAATAAACAGTATCTCGTAGGTGTACTCCTTCACTTATAGGAGACCACAGCATGCACAGTTAACAACTAGGCTAACAAAGTTACTTAACTACATAGAAAAGGTAAAATTAATACATAATAAAAATAAAAAAGTAAAACAACAAAATGCACAGACAGTGTAAAAAGGATAAACACAATAAACAAATGAATCAAATAACAAAGGGTATTAAATTAATTCCTTCAAATAGGTTTTAAATATTGGCAAAGACCTACAGATGTCTAAATCTGTCGTTTTAGCCAGAGCATTATATTGCCTACAAAGTCTTGGCACAGCGGCGTAATGACCGAGGTTAGTTTTGGAACTAGGGATACAAAATAAGTCATACGTATTATGCCTGGGAATTCGAATTGGAATTTTGATGGCAAATAAGCTCAAAAGCTCGTTGCTATCAATTGTTCCACTCAATATCTTGTGTAGGATGATGCAGTCAAGTTTCTTTCTACGACTGGCTAAGGTTTCCATACGATAGTGTTTCAACCTGTCGGTGTAACTAGACAGTTGCTTAGCTAGGTGATCTCCGTAGCAGAGATGGTAAAGAAACCGCTTCTGGACACTCTCTAAACGCTTAGAATAAACTTCGTAGTGCGGATTCCAAACCACTGAGCTATATTCCAATATTGGGCGGACCAAGGTGTTGAAGAGCTTTTTTTTGGTAGCTGGTCTTTTAAATTCCTTACTACTGCGCAAAACAAATCCCAGTACTTTGAAAGCTTTTGAGACTGAATTTAAAATATGTACATCGAACTTCAGTGCATGGTCGAGCTGAACTCCCAAGTCACGCACTGTGTTAAGTTTCTTTACCTCGACTCCCTCTATGTAATATTTATTATCTATCACTTTTTTATTACGAGTGAACTGGATGTAATGACACTTACTGGTATTTAAAAGCATCTTGTTTTGTTTACACCAGTCTACAAGTCTGTCCAAGTCTTTCTGTAGCATATTAGAGTCAACGCTAGTTTGAATTGGTTTCATTATCTTTAGATCATCCGCAAATAAATAATACCGGGAGTGTTTGAAGCATTCGGTGATGTCATTGATGAAGACGTTAAAAAGTATTGGACCCAAATGCGAACCTTGCGGAATTCCAGAAGTCGCTAGGTAAGCATCGGAGGAATGACCATTCACTACCACTTTTGATTTTCTCTTTTCCAAATATGATTTAAACCACCATATCATCGGTCCGCCCACCCCCAGTTGAGTTAGTTTGTTAATGAGAAGGCAATGGTCCACTTTGTCGAATGCCTTACTAAAGTCAGTGTAGATCGCGTCAACCGGAATGCGATTATCAAGGTATTTAGACACAGCCGATGTAAAACAAATGAGGTTAGTGTTAGTAGATCTTGATTTAACGAAGCCATGCTGAAATTCAGTAATTTGTTGTTTAAGGTACCACATCAGATGTTTGCTAATCAGTTTTTCAAATATTTTTCCAAATGTAACAAGTATGGAGATTGGTCTGTAATTAGTCACTAAATGCCTCTCACCCGACTTAAATATGGGTACGACGATGGCTTCCTTCCAGACCTCTGGAAAGATACCATCGCGTAAAGATCTGTTAAATATTTTTTGTAGAGGTGATACTAAAGCCTTGGCGCAGCGTTTTACAAATATTGGAGGAATACCGTCGCCACCCGCGCCCTTAGCTTCGTCTAGTCCATTTAATTCACGATATATTTCTTTGCTATCAAGTTCTAAGTTATACAATGCAGTAGACGTGAGAGAACAACTGGAATTGGTGTTGGTGTTGGTGAGACTTGGACTGTGTGTCGGAACACTAAAGGTACTTGCAAAATTCTTTCCGAACATGTTGCATATATCCCTTCCACATGATGCGGTTTCGTCGTTGTGCGACATTTGTGCCGGATATGTGCTGCTTCCTTTTCTCTTACTTTTAATAAAAGACCAAAATATTTTCGGGTTATGTGTAATGCTATCTTCTATACTGCTGATGTATTTCTTGTAGCATGACTTACTTAGAACATCGCATTCATCTCGCAATCTCTCAAAGAACTCACGGTCTAGTGGATTCTTGTACTTTTTAGAACGAGTGTGGTACTTGAACTTTTCTTTAAGTAGTCGTATAAGATCCCGTGAGTACCAAGGTGGATATGTATTGCAGGCTGTTCTTTTCAAAGGAATACATTCCTTAATAGTCCCCCTCAATAAGTTGTAAAACCTATCTACCATTTCGTTAACAGAAGCACAGTTTACGAGCTCACTATCCCATTCAATTGCTGTCAAATGATGAAGAACTTTGTCATAATTTGCCCGACGAAAGTTAGGTTTTCGTTCATTTTTTACTTCTAGAAAACGTTCAGCCGGTACTGAAAGATGAAACTCAAGTGGCGGGTGGAAAGGGTCCTCTTTTGTCAAACTGTTAATACAGCGAGCGACATTGGTAACGGAAGTATTACAAAGTATTAAGTCTAATAACTTAGACTTGTTATTTAATACATTATTGTATTGATTTAGGCCGTTTAAATTTAAGAACTCAGATAAAATTGTATTAATTTCTGCGCTACTGGATTCTGGATGCAAGAATTTAAAGTTATCGTTTGTAAGCCATGTTATATTAGCGAGGTTAAAGTCTCCTAAAATCAGAATTTTTTCATCTTTATTCACTACCCTATGGACGTTTTTGGTGAACAACTCTAGTGTATCCCTGTGAATTGGAGGCGGTAGGTATACCCCGCTGACATACAATTTATTCGTGTTTTTTGAGGAGCCTATATCGATGCTTATCCATAAATCTTCAATCTCGCTCTCAAAGTGTGATAATCTATGTGAATTTAAACTTTTTGCGACGGCTATTAAAACTCCTCCACCATCCTTACGAGTATTATACCTACTAGATTCACGGTCCCGTCTGTAAACGACGTATCTATCGTCGAACAGCTCAGAATCATAGACACCGCTGTTTAACCAAGTCTCTGTGAGCACCACAATATCATAATTTTGTAAAGATAAAGAAAAAGATTTTGTAAAGATTGTATAAGATAAGATATTCTGAATTGAAGAAAAAATTGCCCTGCGGGTGTCAGTTGCAGAGTATGCGAGAAACCGTTCTGGTGCTCTGGCAGTCATAGCTGCTTAGATGTTGGTATCAAAGTCAAAGTCAAAGTCAAATGATTTATTTCAACTAGACCAATAAAGGCACTTTTGAACGTCAAATTAAAATAAAATAAAATATTATAGTGACTCTAGTCGTCCGTTCGCAAAAGGTAGATTCTTATGGAGAAGAACGGACAAGAAACTCCATAGTTACTCTTTTCAAAAAATAAGCTTTACAATATTTGCATACATTAATCAGTTGATTATATGTGAGGACGATGCTCCCAAAAAAACACTTATATACTACTAATAGGTACAATAAAGAAATGCCAGCAGAGGTAAAATTAATAAGTTTGCTAGTAAGGGAACATAATACTCACATACGTACAAATTTTTGCCACTATTGATTTATATGATCAGTGTGTGAGTTAAATTAAATACAAAAATCAGTAAATACACCTGTTTACATAGTAAATATTAATACAATAAACACAAACATATCAACCAGTTTCACTATGTCTACTACACCCTAGATTGTCCTATGGAGCAGGACTAGCATGTTTCCAAGCATTCTTATCTTGAATATAATCATCTAATTTGTAATATGCTAGTTCACAAAGTGTGTATTTTACACACGTTTTAAATTTTCTTTCATTTAATTCTAATATTTCAGAAGGAATTTTGTTGTAACATTTAATACAGTACCCCATGAAAGATGTTCGTACTTTGGATAATCTAAAAAATGGTTGATCTAGTTTATTTCTATTTCTAGTATATAATTGACATGGGCTTAGGTACATCTGCTCACAACTACAACCATTTTTTTTTTAAATACTGTACCACAACTCGGCAACTGGCCCGAAGGATCGTCAAATTGAAATGGCAGTGGGCAGGGCACATTGCTCGCAGAACGGATGGTCGATAGGGCTGAAAAGTTCTGGAGTGGCGACCGCGTACCGGAAGACGTAGCGTTGGAAGGCCTCCCACAAGATGGACCGATGACCTGGTGAGGGTCGCGGGTAGCCGATGGATACGAAACGCACAGGGCCGGTTGTTGTGGCGGCACTTGGGGGAGGCCTATGTCCAACAGTGGACGTCTTTCAGCTGATATGTCAATGATGATCTCAGCAAAGGCCTCCCCCAAATCCTTCCAGGTATCCTTCCACCTCGAAGTTTACTATATGGCAATTAATATATAGTAAGCTGTTTACCTTCTCCTGCTTGTCCTCAGCGACGGGCGGGCTGGCGGGCTGCGCGTCGGACTGCGCCTGCGCGCGCCGCCCCAGCGTGTTCATCATCACCGCCATCACGTTCTCGTGCACGCGCAGCACTCTGAGGTACAGGGAATAGACGGTTTTGTTTCACATAGTTGATGACTTTTGCTTTCAGCTGGTCTATTCTGTCAACGTGTAAATCAAGGTGAACATGAAGTGAACTGTCACTTCTTCTTAATTGTATGGATTGACCGCACACTTTATGTTCACTTTTCCTTAGCTCTCATTGTGATTTTTTTACAGAATTGCACCGCAGTACATTACAAGGAGAAAAGAAACGTATCGTGGAACATACGGTAGTATTTTAAAAAGCATTCTAAGTAAATAAAAATGCACTTATAAAAGAGATTGTTCCAGTATATTTACTTACCTAATCAAATCTGGATGTTGGAAGAATGTGTGGTTGTTGACGAGTTTCCTGAAAACGATAAACAATCGATTTGAATTATGAATTCCACAAATTATATCATTTGCATTTTCCTATACAAGTTAATTGTGCGTGGGGTTTAAATTTGAAGGAGCCTTATGGTTTTCTTTTGCGAATTTACTTACCAGAGCCTCTTCCTCATGAGCTCCTCTTCCTCCTGACTCATCTGCACAGGCAGCAGCGCTCGGATCTGACTGAGTCCCACCCACATCTCTGGCAAGTCTATAGATATCGTTACAACACTCACCAGAGCCTCTTCCTCATGAGCTCCTCTTCCTCCTGACTCATCTGCACAGGCAGCAACGCTCGGATCTGACTGAGCCCCACCCACATCTCTGGCACGTCTATAGATATCGTTACAACACTCACCAGAGCCTCTTCCTCATGAGCTCCTCTTCCTCCTGACTCATCTGCACAGGCAGCAGCGCTCGGATCTGACTGAGCCCCACCCACATCTCTGGCACGTCTATAGATATCGTTACAACACTCACCAGAGCCTCTTCCTCATGAGCTCCTCTTCCTCCTGACTCATCTGCACAGGCAGCAGCGCTCGGATCTGACTGAGTCCCACCCACGTCTCTGGCACGTCTATAGATATCGTTACAACACTCACCAGAGCCTCTTCCTCATGAGCTCCTCTTCCTCCTGACTCATCTGCACAGGCAGCAGCGCTCGGATCTGACTGAGCCCCACCCACATCTCTGGCACGTCTATAGATATCGTTACAACACTCACCAGAGCCTCTTCCTCATGAGCTCCTCTTCCTCCTGACTCATCTGCACAGGCAGCAGCGCTCGGATCTGACTGAGTCCCACCCACATCTCTGGCACGTCTATAGATATCGTTACAACACTCACCAGAGCCTCTTCCTCATGAGCTCCTCTTCCTCCTGACTCATCTGCACAGGCAGCAGCGCTCGGATCTGACTGAGTCCCACCCACATCTCTGGCACGTCTATAGATATCGTTACAACACTCACCAGAGCCTCTTCCTCATGAGCTCCTCTTCCTCCTGACTCATCTGCACAAGCAGCAGCGCTCGGATCTGACTGAGTCCCACTCACATCTCTGGCACGTCTGTAGATATCGTTACAACACTCACCAGAGCCTCTTCCTCATGAGCTCCTCTTCCTCCTGACTCATCTGCACAAGCAGCAGCGCTCGGATCTGACTGAGTCCCACCCACATCTCTGGCACGTCTATAGATATCGTTACAACACTCACCAGAGCCTCTTCCTCATGAGCTCCTCTTCCTCCTGACTCATCTGCACAGGCAGCAGCGCTCGGATCTGACTGAGTCCCACCCACATCTCTGGCACGTCTATAGATATCGTTACAACACTCACCAGAGCCTCTTCCTCATGAGCTCCTCTTCCTCCTGACTCATCTGCACAGGCAGCAGCGCTCGGATCTGACTGAGTCCCACCCACATCTCTGGCACGTCTATAGATATCGTTACAACACTCACCAGAGCCTCTTCCTCATGAGCTCCTCTTCCTCCTGACTCATCTGCACAGGCAGCAGCGCTCGGATCTGACTGAGCCCCACCCACATCTCTGGCACGTCTATAGATATCGTTACAACACTCACCAGAGCCTCTTCCTCATGAGCTCCTCTTCCTCCTGACTCATCTGCACAGGCAGCAGCGCTCGGATCTGACTGAGTCCCACCCACATCTCTGGCACGTCTATAGATATCGTTACAACACTCACCAGAGCCTCTTCCTCATGAGCTCCTCTTCCTCCTGACTCATCTGCACAGGCAGCAGCGCTCGGATCTGACTGAGTCCCACCCACATCTCTGGCACGTCTATAGATATCGTTACAACACTCACCAGAGCCTCTTCCTCATGAGCTCCTCTTCCTCCTGACTCATCTGCACAAGCAGCAGCGCTCGGATCTGACTGAGTCCCACTCACATCTCTGGCACGTCTGTAGATATCGTTACAACACTCACCAGAGCCTCTTCCTCATGAGCTCCTCTTCCTCCTGACTCATCTGCACAAGCAGCAGCGCTCGGATCTGACTGAGTCCCACCCACATCTCTGGCACGTCTATAGATATCGTTACAACACTCACCAGAGCCTCTTCCTCATGAGCTCCTCTTCCTCCTGACTCATCTGCACAGGCAGCAGCGCTCGGATCTGACTGAGTCCCACCCACATCTCTGGCACGTCTATAGATATCGTTACAACACTCACCAGAGCCTCTTCCTCATGAGCTCCTCTTCCTCCTGACTCATCTGCACAGGCAGCAGCGCTCGGATCTGACTGAGTCCCACCCACATCTCTGGCACGTCTATAGATATCGTTACAACACTCACCAGAGCCTCTTCCTCATGAGCTCCTCTTCCTCCTGACTCATCTGCACAGGCAGCAGCGCTCGGATCTGACTGAGTCCCACCCACATCTCTGCCACATCCAATTTGGTCTTGGCATTGATGACGTATGTCTTCTCTAAGGCGCGGATTAGCTCGCCTACTGCGTCGTATTGACGGACTAGAAGACTGAAAAAGAAAAAATGTTACCTCGTCAGAATTTTATAAGACATGTTCTATGGTGCAATTTGTAGTAACACTGTAGATTGCGTATTGGCGAGTTTTTTGGAAGTGCGAGAGTCGAAGCAAGTAGAACAGGCGTCTTTTGGGCTAGCTCACTCCATTGTAAACCTTATCCATCGCAAACCATCCGGCAAGATCAAAGTTAAGAACAAGTTCATCAAGAATAAGAATTTAAAATAAAAGCGTACGTCTTTAAAATTAATCTAAGAGACGTGGTTAACTTTTTTTTGGGACTAAACTTGCCAGCGGCCACTTTATTTTAGGAGGTGTGTTGTTTCCTCGCATTTTTAGTCACACCATCCTTTGTATTTATATAAAACCTATTGTGTTCCACTGTAGGGCAAATGCCTTTTTCTCTCTTTTTAACCGACTTCCAAAAAAGGAGGAGGTTCTCAATTAAGTGGGTATTTTTTTGTGTATGTACACCGATTACTAGAGGTTTCTGATCCGATTTCTTTTGTTTTTTTTTTTAGTTCGATGCCATTTGGTCCTGTAAAAATTTGATTCAGTTTGGTTCAGTAGTTTTTATTTTATCAGCATTTTTGCTTATTTTAATTTCTGCGTAGACGAAAAATTCCAAGTATCACCAATTAAAAGTGAAAAATTACAAAAAAATATGACCGACTTCCAAACAAAATACTACAAAGAATAGAATAATCTTAATTTCGGAAGTCGGTGTTAAAAAACAAGGAAACAAAACCAAAAACACCGACTTCCGAAATTAAGGTTATTTTATTCTTTGTAGTGTTTTTTAATCACACTTTTGCTTTTCGCTAGTGCGGACCAGTCTTCTTGGACCTTTCTAACAACAAAATTGTTTTTCGGGACACATATAGACATATTTCGTTGTACTTGCTCAGAACAACAACCGTAAGAACATTTTTTATACGCAGTTAAAGATGTTTCTTGTACTATGTATAACAATTAATCTTATCTAAGAAATTATGATAACTTACCTGAACATTTCTCTGACTAGTTTAGGTGTCTCTATCTGCGACTCCTCGGCCCAGTTGACGATTGTCTGGATCAGTACCTTGCGGAACTTCTCCTCAGGAGTCTTTCTTATAGGCTCCTCTATCGCCTATAATGATATTAGTCTGTAAGTCTTCCGAAAAATAAATAAATAAATAAATAAATAAATATAAAAGTAGCAAAAATGTTGCACGACTTTTGTCTTTTGTTAAACATAAATATAAAACACTAGTTGACCCGCCTAACTTCGTCTGCTCCGCTCCAATTGGTCTTAACGTGATGATATATACGCCTTGAGACCTCTTCAATAAATGGGCTATATAACACTGAAAGAATTTTTCAAATCGGACCAGCAGTTCCTGAGATTAGCGCGTTCAAGCAAACAAACAAACAAACTCTTCAGCTTTATATATTAGTATACATAGATAAAACATTTTCCATGTTGCTAAAATTTCATGTAGCAGAATAATGCTACATTGTAAATTAATATGGGGCATTATCGTAAAAATCAAGTTATTTTTAAAACAACTTTCAATTCGAATTTGGGCTTTCGCCTTCGATTTTTTACAAGAATTAATCCATAAAATCAAAAATCTTTTTCGCTACCTTAGCTTCCTCTTCCAACTCCTTAACAGTGTTAATAATGTTGTAAAGCTTGCCAAACGCGCCCGGCTTCACCTCTGGCTCTTGATTGTCCTGTAACAATAATTACGGATCAGCGACCACCATCACTTTTACTCTAATACCAAATTATATTTGGGGTCGCCACAACACAACATTATTTTTCTACGTGTACCGTACGCAAAATTTGGCTTGGATGTGGGAGTTACGGACACCGGTCCGAGTTAAATACATGACTTCTTCTTCCATATATCTCTAGATTCCAATATGTTAGTATTCAACCCCTTTCTAGCAATATTAGATAATATTGTTGGAAACTATTGTAATGAATTTTATCATCATCGGAAGCTGACACCAAAGGCTCAGTCAGTCTAATCAGATGCGGCACTATTTTACATGAAGTGACTGCCTATTTGCAGGTCTAAAAACGCCACTTTAGCAGAATCAGAAAGCACATCACGCTACCTGTCATTGTCAAATTTTCCCAATCAACCTTGAACTTAATGCGTTACCGATAAGGATGAAAATGAATTTTGACAGATTGTGTCATTAATATTAAGATTCTAATATGATTCTACTAAAGTGGCCTTTTTAGACCCACGGACCTCCACAAACCAGTTACTGGGAAGAACAATATCGAATCTTTGTCATTCGAGTTTCAGACCGCCGGGCGTAACGACTGTCAAAGATATACGAGTAGTAGCGTCAATTATTTAGCGAGCTAATAGGGAAAATTCATGCGATTTTTTTATTTGCAAAATGACATACTTATTAGCTCTAGTAAACAATCATAGAATTATTTTTTAAATACCTTCATCAACTATGAAGTTATAAAGCTTCAAAGATGACAAAAGTCCGATATGAACTTTGTCGTCAAACTCCATGGCGCCTATATACAGCTGCCATAGAAAACATCGTTTTCGCGAGAGGGACGTAGGGTGTATTTGTTTATAAAAATTATATATCGTAAGTTTTTCGAGCATTTTTGATTCTATTTACACTGTTAGTGTTATATTTTTTTTGTATGTTTTTAGATAAACTGTATACAGTTAAAGTACAGGGAACAGGGAATATGCATGAAAAAATATTATATAATAATATATAATAATAATAAATATATATAATATTATATATATTTATATTCCCTATTGAGGGACAGATCGGTCTAGGCTTAGCTACATCCCTGACTCATGTCTATCAGTAACCTACCTAACTCGCACATTCTACATCATTCCTACACTAGAGTAAACCTCTGAACCTGCTTTAATATAAGTTATACCCACGACTCGACATTTTTGTTTCGCTGTCGAGGTTAGTGTCGAGAGAAGTGGAGGAAATTCCTTGAAAAGGAGTATTACCTCTCCATCGGGCTCCTGTAGCGCGTGTAGCGACACATGCGCCATGAGGCTCTCGTGGAAATCGTTCATGCGCGCGATCAGCTCCTCGCCGCATGGACAGTTGTCTTTATCATCTGATTCTTCTAAGTGCTTGAAACCTGTTGGGAAGAAAAGAAGAGGTCACAAAAGTATAGTATGTGAAAGAATCGCCAAATTCTGATGGCCAAAGTCAAAGTCGATTCATTTCTTTCAATGAGACCATTAAAAGGTACTTTTGAGCGCCAAAATGTACAGCTTAAAAACAAATAATTGTCTATTCGCAAACACCGACAAACGACATCGTCGTTTGGATCGACAAACAGATTCTTCAAAATACTGTGGAATATCTAAAGGTATCAGTTAATTTTCGCGCTTATTATAGGCGCCAGATAAATTTGCAATAAAGTACATTGCCCTTTCCTGAATCCTTGAGTACACCATCATGGTTTACCTTATTTATTGTTCAGTTTTCAAAAGGGGGCTCTAGTCCCGAGGAATTTGAAAAATAGGTATTTGATGAAACTATTGTCGATGCGTCGCACTGTGCCCTATCAAGTAATGTGCGACAACTGCAGCAGGTAAAAATCAGCCTCTGCTGATTTTTACCTTTTTTTCACCACTATCTCACCTGATGGTAAGCGATGATGTGGTCGAAGATGGAGCACGCTTGCCTAGAAGTAACCTATTCACTCATGACTAAAAGACTCCCAGGTTGTAGCTATCAGGAAACACAGACTCTGGCAGGGAATTCCACTCCTTAGCCATACGCACTATGGATGTGTTCCCAAAACGTTTTGACGTTACCTATAAAAACCTTGACCAAAAGACGTTTTGTATTCCGCTGTTTTCTTCTTCAAAACTGAACTAATCTAAAAACATCATATATCAAAATTTAGAGGAAGACTAATTTTGTTAAAAACTTATCTTTGTCTGACAGTCGTCTGAACATGGCGGTAAAAATGGGCTGTTTTTTCGGGTTTTTGCATTGTCATAATTCTTTAAGTAATTATGTTGTGAAAAAGAGAAAATGATAGAGGCACGTATTAATTGGATCTAAATTTTAAGGAAAAAAATCATTGCTCTAGCAGCATTATTCACGAAGAAAACAGCGGAATGCGTTTGTGTGTAGAAAGGCCCAAGAGTTACCGACCCGAGTCCTCTCTTAATACAAAACTTAACAAAAAAACTTACTGAGTATAGCATTCATCTGCTCCCTAGGTGGACAACGGAACTCCCTCGTCTTTTTAGCTGCAACCGCGCTCGGCAAGTCTGACTGCTTAATCTCTGTGTAACGTCTGTAAAATTACAAATATTTATGAAACAGATATTTAACACGGCATTGAGTTTATTGTAAACCCAGGATCCAGTAATGCCGTTGAGCAAGAGCAGTTCTGTATCTCTCCGTGAACTCACTGTATCTGGTTTGAGTGGAACCCAGTAACTAGATAAGATGATCCGCCTTGCCAAGACTTTCTGGACTACCCGTAACAACTGTCAAGTGACAGCCAGGATCAAAATCTTTCCGTACTTTCCGAGGTATGAGTGGTCTCGGTATGTATTCACCCATCCACGGGAAAACCTGAGCAGGCGCTGCTTAACCTTGAAGATCGACTCTTAAAGCATCTAAAACCATTTTACCTCAACTGATCAGACTGTAGGTCCCCTACGAAGTCATGCGCGAAGGCGATGATGGCCTCCACGCGGTGCCGCAGCTGAATGTCGTTGAGATGCTGCAGCAGGTAGCACATCTGTAGCTTTGCGCCCTCCGCCATCTTCATGTGGAGCAGGCCTTTGCGGTGCTCGTCTTTACCCTCTGAGGAATTGAAAGAATTAGTGAGAAATGTTCTAGAATAATGTACTCGTATAGTTGTTGTACTGAGGTATATACGTTAGCAAGTTAAAAACTATCATATTTAGTGAACACGCTCAGACGGGACTTTACATTTAAACTAGTGAACTGTATAAATAGTACTTTTAATACCACAATTCATAAGAGTCGACGAGTGCCGGCAAACATATTATGTGATGCGCCGACATATGGTGTAAATAATTAGTTTCGCCTATATACTGAGCTGAGATATTTTTTTTTTTTTACTATTGATAGGCACGCGTTTGACCACTATCTCACCTGATGGTAAATTATTTAATTTGGTCCATTAATAATTACCGAATTGGAGAATGGTAGTCTGAATTATTTAAAAATAAATCATATTTTTACTAAAAGGACCTAAACATTAAATGGAAATTATTGGATTAAAGGACCGGAATAAGTTTTTAATAGACAACAGCTACAAAGTGTTTAAGAAATAAGTCAAAAATATAAAAACCATTTTAATGTGGTCATGTATTTAAGTTTAGTTAATAATACCAATGACTGTAGTAGTAAAATAAATTACCTTTATCAAAAGAAGGATCCCACGTCTCAGGGTTGGTCATGATGAGCAGTTTCTCCACGTCTTCGTCGCGCATCATACCGACCAGTAACAGACGGTCTACCAGCTTGATCAGTGGCCTGAAAGGACGAATGTGGTTTATGAGATAAATCATCAAATGAATTACGTTAATCATCAAATAACAACGTGTAAAAGAATAAACGCAATACCTCTTAAGGGGTCATTGTACTCATTATTATGAACAACTTTTACTATGGGACCAACACTGAAATCGCGAAAGAAAAATCAACTTCCCCATTCATTTATTTGCGCATAACTGACAAAATGTAGGTATTGAACAGCAGATTTTTTTTTCGCGATTTCGGTGTTGGTAAAAGTTGTTCATAATGATAAGTACAATGACCGAATGAATTACACGTTGTAGAAAAATAAACAGACTATTAGCTATCAGAAATAAAGAGAGCCCATTGCTCCGCAGAAGGACCATCAAGGTTCAATAAAATAAATAACATCGCATTTCCACAGGCCAGTGGGCGAACAATGAAGAGTCAAAGGTCATCAAATGTATCCACCAAAAACCGGTTAGAATGGGCATCAAGCGAGTATGTCACGGAAAAGAACGAAATCTCGCGAAAATTACAAAGAAAGCTATAACCTGGGGTTTTAAGTTAGGAGTGAAAAGTTTTCTTCTAGGTAAACGTGCTCCAACTTCGACTATAACATCGTTTTCCATCATGTAAGATTGTGGTCAATGATGGATTTTTTAAAAGATCCTTAATACAATACTCACAGGAACAGGTTCTCATTGCTGCCTCCCACAGGGTCTCGGTTGTGGTTGGTCACCACAGCCTCTGCTAATGCTTACATCACCATCTCCCTCTAACAGACTGCTGAGAATGAGACAACAATACACTTACAGGAACAGGTTCTCATTGCTGCCTCCCACAGGGTCTCGGTTGTGGACCCGGTTGGTCACCACAGCCTCTGCTAATGCTTGCATCACCATCTCCCTCTAACCGACTGATGAGAATAAGACAACAATACACTTACAGGAACAGGTTCTCATTGCTGCCTCCCACAGGGTCTCGGTTGTGGACCCGGTTGGTCACCACAGCCTCTGCTAATGCTTGCATCACCATCTCCCTCTAACCGACTGATGAGAATAAGACAACAATACACTTACAGGAACAGGTTCTCATTGCTGCCTCCCACAGGGTCTCGGTTGTGGACCCGGTTGGTCACCACAGCCTCTGCTAATGCTTGCATCACCATCTCCCTCTAACCGACTGATGAGAATAAGACAACAATACACTTACAGGAACAGGTTCTCATTGCTGCCTCCCACAGGGCTCGGTTGTGGACCCGGTTGGTCACCACAGCCTCTGCTAATGCTTGCATCACCATCTCCCTCTAACCGACTGATGAGAATAAGACAACAATACACTTACAGGAACAGGTTCTCATTGCTGCCTCCCACAGGGTCTCGGTTGTGGACCTGGTTGGTCTCCACTGCTTCTGCTAACGCCTGCATCACAAACTCGCGAACCACTTCCAAGGGGAAGTACGGCGAGTATAGATTGCTGATCTCTGTAATACTTTCACTGTAAAGAGAAAAAGATTAAATAGATTTAAATAATTGCAGAATGTTATCACTTTACCCACTAATTAGGACAGTTCTTAAATAGAAGACCACTTTATAAAAAACGAGTAAGGTTGTCGTAACGTTGTTTTGAAAATATTAATTCTGGAAGTAGTGATTTTCTTTCTCTTAGTAATTATCCCACGGCGTCGTTTCCAGATCAAGTCTTTTTTCCCAACTTCTTCATTGATTACTTATTCTAAAAATTTAAAACTATGTTTATTTGTACTCTGGGATTATCATCTGTTTTATAATACTCACGCAATATCAGTCATCTTCATCTGCGGCCGCACACTCTCCGTCTGCAAGGAACGTAAACTGTGTCCCATGTCGGGGTCTTCGTACAGCGACTTTAGTTCTGGTCCTAGTGGTATCACGAATTCGTTCTTACACGCCTCCCTGTTTACAAATAGTTAGATAATGGTTATTTTATGAAGGTTTGCAAAAGGACATGTTGTATAGCACATCAACTGCCTAGTTATTTCCATTCATTGGCATAGACCTGCCAACAGTGTTGTGGTGCTTTTAGTTTATCTGGATATAGCAGAAAACAAATTGGTAACTTACAAAGAGCAACTACGTATGTGATTTCCACAGCTCACCAGAAACACCAGAGGATATCTTATACATATATAGAGCTACGACGCATATGAACCCCAAAACACTATTTCTAGATAACACGATGCCCCTTGGTTAGACTGGTCGTCAGGTTTTCAGGATTCGGACGACCCGTATCGACTGACAAAGATCCATATATTAAATGGGACTCTGGTCACCCATTTTCTGTCTAGTTCAGCGTTATAGAGGGCTTATTTTAAATATGCGCCTCGGCAACCATCGTCTATCTTCGGAAACCCGAAGATTGCCGAAGCTAGCACAAAAGTTTACTGGTTCTATTGAAAGAGGTGTACTCACATTGTAGTTGCGTGCGACTCCAAATGCAAGGCTATGAGCAGATCATAGAAGCCTTGTCGTAGTGGACCCGACATGTACTGAGACTGGATCGCGTAAAGAAGCTGTTTCTGATCTACGTGGGTGCATAGAGCGTGGGCAGCCCTGAAAATTATTATAGAATTATTTTATCAGGATTTCTTGCTGAAATACGTTGGTTTAAAAATATATCGTGGAGAGACTGACAGCAACTATTGAGAATTAAGAAAACAAAAACAAAAATTTAAGTTTTCCTGCAAGGATTGGGTGATAGTATTAATAATATTAATTTTAAGAATCGAGAATCTCCTCCTTTTTATTCAAGTCGGTTAAAAATCTACAGCAAAAAAAAAAAAACGAATTACTAGAACTTGTAAACTGATATTTATTGTTATATGGGTTTAAAATAAAAAGTTTATTTCTTACTTAAATTGATTTTTAAAGGATTTTTAGAACGATTGTTTGAATGTGTTATAATTAACAATTACTTGAATTTATTCATTTATTTATTTCTTCGTCTTATATCTATTATCAAAGGTAGATGATATAATTGATAGAATTACTTACCTATAGTTACTCTGGTAACACAACGCAGCATACAGCGTCAGCGTATGAGAGTGGAAACTTAGCAGCTTATCCATTTCTATCAGCTCCAAAATGTCTATACAACGATCTTCCTCTGTAAACAAAATTTCTCATTTTAACATCAATAACAAAAGAAAAGATCACAAGGAAGGGCATTAAAAAGCGAAAAAGTTAAGCAATTTTGTGGCGCATGTCACCTTTTCAAACCGACTTTTTCATTCAAAATGTTGGCATTACGGAGCCGGAAAAATTATAAAGTGCAAGTAAAATTGAACCTTAAAGTGCTGATCTCCAATAGCCAGGGTGTCATTACACATAGGTGAACTCACCTGGTATATGTAAAGCCAGCATAGATACTGCATCTTCACACAGCATGGACCAACCGCGGATGTCAGACAACTTGAGTGCGTGCACTTGTAGAGATTGATTTGGTACCTGAAAGTCAACAAAACCGGTTTTTAATAACAAAAGTAAGCCTGGGCTGGAACTGCGGTATAACATGCTTGTCGCTGGTCGGCAGTACTGCGGTAGACAGCGGCAGGCTGGTGGTAGACCTGCCAGTTGTATCTGAAGACACTCACCCTAGCCCACTGGTGCGGCTTCAAGCACTGCACCTTCAGCCTGGGCGGGAACTGTGGTATGACGTGCTTGTCGCTGGTCGGCAGTACTGCGGCAGACAGCGGCAGGCTGGTGGTAGATCTGCCTAGCTCTATCTGGAGGATCTCCTTGGATGTGGCTTCAACGAAGATCGCGGGAAAGAGTTTTGTTTCGGGCTCCATCTGTGGATGAAAATGGCGGTTTCAGTCTTTGTGCGTCGAAAGGGAACCAAGGGACAGAATGGGGTAACCACCTCCTTCTGTCCCTTGTGTCTTCTGTCTGTGTATTCTGCCACGGGTACATGACTATGTCGTGTCACTGTATAAACCAATCAAACAATTTCAGTCCTGGCCTTCGTCATATCACAACGAGTTTTGTAGCTAATCAACTGCATCAGGCCGGGCTTTAAAATGTATTAAAATGAACCATAAGCTAAGGTTTTGGGTTTGAATTTGCTTAGACGATAGGCAGTAAAGAAACATTTTTCATTCCTAAAGAAAACTCGTACCGACAGACCAAATCACAGAACACAACTAATAAATTTCAACCACTCACCTTAAATTTAAAGCTAGTATCCTTCCCCTCACAAGTGAAGGACACTGTTCCCGTGGAGGTATCCACGGAGCATCCTATGAACATACCCTGCGAGGCACCCTTAGCTGTAGCTTCGGCCATCACCTCGTTGTACAGTTCATCGGCGCGGACCATGTAGCATGACTGGCGGTTTACGCTGAAAAAGAAACGGCATATTGTAAACTTCATTTTGGAGGGGCAACTAGATAAGTTAATTTTAATGGCAGGTATTTGATTGTTGCTATTATGGACCTCTAATCGCAATTACTAATATAAGATTTGATAAGAAGACTATCATCAAGAATATCAGGAAAAGTTAAGATTCGAATTTTATTTCTGACTAACTTTTTTCCGCGACTTCGTACGGGCATATCCCGTTTTTTCCCGGTCTCGTCGGAATCCCGGAAATCCTCTCTTAATGCTCCCCTACTCTCCCCAAGGAAACTATGTGCCAAATTTCAACTTTTTACGACCAGCAGTTTCGGGTGTGCGCTGTCTGTCAGAAAGGATTACCCGAAATTCCTACGGGAACGGGTAAAATCGGGCTATGCGCGCTTGAAGTCGCGGGCAATAGCTAGTTTTATATATTAGGATTACTTTTTATTTCACGAATATTCTGTGAGACCCACGCTACTTATGACTGGCGTTAAGAAAAATCCTCTTGCACTTTCCTCTCCCTTTGTTGAATGAACTTTATCAAAATGACTACTAGGCTGTTTCAGCGGCGGTGCGTGCGCTTCGCACTCGAACTCGATGCGTACGCAACAACATTTGTGAGATGGATGCTCAGCGTAACAGATGCTGCTGTCCAATTATGCCTGCAATAGTTTGAATGTAAGGAACTTACTTCTCAACGACCCTGTCGTAGTCATCGGTGATGATGACGGAGGATTTGGTAACCTTGCTCTGGTTGAAGTCCTTTGAGTGAAGGTGGTACTGAGTCGTCACCCAGCCGATGTACACGTGGGTTGGATCCTGACCAGGGTAGATTCTGAAAGAGTAACACGAATTTAGTGCAATTTTAGAAGGCTTCGTAGCGGCATCTATGCCGCCACTCACAAACTCAAAAGATCTGACGTCAAACAAACTCTGCATCGCGGTTTCAACATTCTCCGCGCAATTCGAATGTAAACAACCACCCAAAAGACAATCATCCGGCATTTGCCCACCAGACACAAAACCTGTCTGGTGGGAGGATCCGCCCTTTTCAATTGAGGTTTGTTGTACTCAAAATCCTGTTCCTGTATTGCTTTTTGCGTCTCAGTTATAGTGAAATAAGCTTAGATTTCGCCTCAGAATATTTTGAGGAGCGAGACCGAATCACTTCCGAATTTAAAACAAATCTACAAATGCCAGTATTTAGAGCGAATGCCTATCGGATCTCCACAACCTAGTAACTGGGTAATACGGTACCCCTTGGCAACACTTATGTCAGATTTTCTGGCTTCTGACTATCCGTAACGACTGTCGAAGATCTTCAAATGACTGCTGGGAATCAAAAACTACTAGCTAAAAAATTACTTAACGGTACTAACCTGACTCCATAAAAGTATTCATTGATAAGCTTCAAGCACTCTGAGTCGAAGATCTCGTTGCCCACAGTTTCGGTGGCCGACTGCGCAAGCGTGCTTGTCGTCATCTGCTTCCGGTCCTGTGTCGGCGTCGCCATCTGCGCGTTCGACTGTGACGTCACACGGCCGGTGGAGTGGAGAGAGGGAGAAAGAGAGAGATGAGAATAAAGAAGAAGCAGTGCTCGAAAGCTGGCCTTCTAAGTTGGTGACTCTACGGTTGGTAAGCTAAGAGTTGAAAGAGGTTCCAGACAAAGTGTCAAGTCCGTCTATTAGTTGATATCAATTAGATATGTGAAGAGTGCGATCTATATTTGAGTTAATAACTAAATAAATAATATAAATATACGAAATTTTAATAAATAATGTAAGTGTTTGATTACTACAAATATTTAAGATAAGTAAGACAGAGAGAGATTAAGTAATAGACTACTTTTAATTTAAGTAATTTTACATCTGTCTGTTTTGTGCGAGGCCCAAATAAACATTTTTCTTTCTTTCTCTCTTTTTCTTTATTTGAGTGTATAACTATTTATATTTAGTTATGGCTAGTTTTGAGAAATGTAATAAAAAATCCAGTTAAAAACCATATTGCTGTCGTAATAATAAACAATAAACAATATTTATTTGTTCAAGACTTAAACCTAATTACAATTAATTGTACCTTAAAGAGGACTTTATCGGTTAATGGCAATGCTTATGATTGGATAATATTTTAACCTGTTACGAGAATTTTTATCGCCGACAGAACGATACTTTGTCTAGAGCCTACGTTGACAGCAAATAAATAGCAATAGGATAGCAATTTATTTAAATTACTTTTTTTAATTATAAAATATTTAAAAGACAGTCTCTATTTATACAGCTCATGCTGTACTACAAAAGAGTTCCTTCATGAATGTTCGAAAGAATTTTCGAAACTTAAAAAAGGATATTTACTCATTTTTGGATCACTTGTTAAATGTCTACATATCACAAAGTTACCTACGTATTGCCATACAATTAAATTTAAAAAAATCTATAATTTTATGCAAATATATTTGTATTGGGTATATAAACATAAATAAATGGCAAAATAAGAAAAGAGAATGGTAAATTGTTAGTCCGAAAACCAATGAAAGAAATGCATTGTTAGTTTAAAACCAGGGTTTATGAGAGGACTTACGTTCAGACCAACTTGGCTTCCATACAAGTTGGACCTGCTAGGTCGCGCGTTCATGCCGTTATATCTTTGATTGGCCTTGTGAGAAATTAACAAAAACATCATAAAAAGTAACAAAACCAAACAAAATGTTGAAGTAATGTGAAAGGACGGAAGGACCAACAAATGAAATGATGTGTCCTTTTGTACGAAGGTACAAACGTTATTTATAGTGTTATACCATATTAACTTATCATTAACAATGTGGTATGTCGTTGGGCCAACGTGAAATAAAATAATGCAAGTAGCAAAATAACAAAAATAATAATGATTAATTTAAAAGATCTGTATCTTTTCGTTAAAACATTAGAAAATTAACCAAACAAACAAATTTCAAGTTTTTGTGGAGTTAAAAAAATAATGAAAAAGTTAATATAGTTGAGAGATTATTGACTTAGTCAAAACATCGATATTTCAAAGTCAAACTTTGTACAGTAGAATTCATATCAACGATGCAACATTACCTTTTTTTCTGTAGATCCATAATCCAAATCCAATTAAAAACACAATGCAAAATTAACTTTAAATACTTGCAATAAAGTTGAACATACCTGTGACACTTTGATTTGAGGGTTGGGTCTTCGAGACGAAGGTCCACGTTCAGGCGATACCTCGGTATCACTGAAGGGATCTGGAGTCTTGGATTTACGGGACTTGGCCCGGTCGTTACTTTCTCCGCGCTTGCTTCTGAAGAACCTGGATAAGGAAGACGACGATTCTTGGGGTTGATTTTATAATATTTGGGAGTTAAGCTGGCTGGCTACGTTAGCCTGGACCCTCATGAATCTCGAGTTGGAGCCTCAGTGAGGAACATGTAGTCTACACTGCTCTTGTTTAGACTATAGAGATTTGAATTTTCGGTAGTTATATGATTTTTTCTAAAAGGCAATGTGTGAACGGAAAATGTTGAACAATTCTAAAAAAACATTTTATTTGCAAAATTTTACAAAATATCCGATAGTCCCGAGTGACAAAAAATACTTTTTCTACACTAATATAATAAAGAGGAAAGATTTGTTTGTTTGTTTGTTTGTTTGAATTGAATAGGCTCCGAAACTACTGGACCGATTTGAAAAATTCTTTTAGCATTGGATAGCTACATTATCAGGGAGTAACATAGGCTATATATTATCCCTGTATTCCCACGGGAACGGGAACTACGCGGGTGAAACCGCGTGACGTCCACTAGTATGTCATAAAATGCAACATTATTGTGGATATTGGGTTTTCTTAATTTACACTGATTTCACGGTCGGTAGTATTTATTTTATACTTCAAAAGAAAGTAGCTTTATTTATTGTTAGACATACGGGAAAGACCAACTTACTTAAAAGGCGACCGTCCTCTCTTATCCTTCTTATCATCAGGTGTCAGGCTCTGTGCCCCTCCCAGCTCATACTTTGCCATCTCTGCCTCACTTGTAGACCGGTGCATGCCGTTAACTTGACCTGGATCGACAATTACACTTTAGAACAAGGGAAAAACGAAATGGGGATCAAAGGACCAATTTTTTTGTTAAGTTTTCGAGTTTAAAAATTAATTGGCTGTAAATCAAATGCTTTTAAAATTAATTGTCTGTGAATCCAAGCATGTGAATTAGCTTTCAACTTTTGTGTATTAAATCAAGTATATGTACAGCAACAACTTCTACTTAATTTATAAATTTAAAGCGCCTGCCTCCAAGATTCAGCTAAATCCGGCTTGACTGGAAGCCGACCCCAATGTAGTTGGGAAAAGGCTAGGCAGATGATGAAAGCGCCTCCAAGATATACCATACAATTATATATTTGTGAATTAATTCCTGTAGGCTCAAGTTGGTAAGCTAAAGCAGAATTACACTGTGGAAACCTAGTTTCCTAATTAAAGAAGCTAGTTAGAATACTAACAGGCATCCTCTTAAAGACTAGAAAAAAAGTTTTTATTAGTCCAGTAGACACTTGTGTATATATTTATTGAAGAAGATTGAAGATGAAGCGATAGACCGACAAATCAACACAGTGCTCAAGTGACGAAGTGACGTGATTATTTAAAATTGTGTTGTTTTATTGTTTTAGTTATGTCTAAAAAACAAATTTAGTAGTAAGAAGCTTATAACTGTTTAATTTGAATTATGAATAATGCTATGCCAGTTATTATATAAGTTTCATCTTTTAGTTCAATTTTCGCAATTGGCGCTGCCAGACGAATACGTCTACGCTGGGCGCGATTTCTTCATCAGCGTTCCGTGACACAAGCCTATATTTGTTACAGAAAAATCTACATTCCTATGTCACTTACCTTAAAATCAATAATGATATGACAATCATGACTATAAGATGACAGAAACGTCGACAGCAAGCTCACAACAACAAGCCAGCTCAATATACAAAAAGCCTAGTATTAACCTGGTTGCAAATTATTGTAATTTTGTATCGAGACCCCTCTGGTCATGGAGCCCTTACGTGGTGGTCGGGAAGGCTGTCTCTTGACCTTGGAGGTGGACGGCATCTCTTCCTGGTTGTCTTCGTAGTGCAGACCTTGGGTGGTGGGAGAGAAAGGTGAAAAGCAAACGTTTAGGGAGGTGTTTGCAATGTGTTAACAGTGTTTTTTATTTGTGGTGTGATTGTAAATACAGTTTATTTGAAACTTTAGTAGAACAACTTCTTGGAGTCGATTAAAAGTATGAATGAGACCGAGATTCACGGTTGACCATATATTACAGTATGGCAGAGCGCTGTGCGCTCTCCGCTCTTTATCTCAAAAACCGTTGAGCGCATGAAAAATGTTCGTTACAAAAATTGTTGCAAATTTTACACTCTACAATTATTTTGATCATAGGTTTAGAGCAATAGAAGCGAGATAATCGCTAAGTACCGATTTTTGATCCATTTGACCTTCAATAACGTATGACGCAGACACAAGATTTTATGAGACTTTTGACATAACATTTAGAGCGCCAAAATGAAGGTAAACGAGTTTCCAGCTTATTATCTCTCATTCCGAGATTGACAAATTTTTTATGCTTATTTGACTGGACTGTTGTCTGAAGAATGACGTGAGCGTTTTAACAGCATTAGCATAAATTTACCTGTGATCTGATTAATCTGTGTCTATGTATTACTTTTGGATGAATGAAAATTATTATTATAATATTTATGTGAAAAAAAAAACTGGCCAAGTGCGAGTCGGACTCGCGTGCAAAGGGTTCCGAACGAAATTCAATTTTTGTAACATGTTATTTTAACAGTATAGAATTCTTATAGGTTTTCCTGTAATTTATAGTTAAAGATCTATTATCTCCATTTTTTTCCAAATTTCGTGGCAAACAAGCTCAGTGGTTTCGGAGCTAAAGTTCATCTTTCTTCTAATTTCTTGAATAACTTCAAAACCATTTATTTTAAAATTATGAAAAAAATATAATTAAAACTCTCACAGTAAGTTCTTTTATTTGATATGTCACACGATATTGTTCAAAAACCTTTTTTTTAAATTTTATAGTTTGACCCCCGACAGTGACCCCCATACAAAAATCTTAATAATTTACCTAACGCGTCCGAGTTTGGGTCACAGAAGTCCATATGTGTACCAAATGTCAACAGAATCGGTCCAGTGGATCCGGAGAAAACTGGCTGTGACAGACGGACAGACAGACAGACACCCGAATGGTCCTATAAGGGTTTCGTTTTTTGTTCGAAACCCTAAAAAGTGTAAAAATCAGCCCAGACCTTCAATCGACTCCAAGAAAATTTCTCAATATTTTTGAAAGTGTAGTTTGGTTAATTTTCTGTGCAATTTTGTGCAATCATTGACATTAAAGCATAATTATGTTTGTCAATCAAGTTTGTGTATTTACATATTGCATACACCTTACGGACAAGGACACTGATGCAAAACATAATATTAAGAGACAAATGGGGAGAACAAGCCAATCTTTAAAATAACTGCGGAACACTATTCTAAGATTTATTTACTTTAGATCCAAAGAGCCAGACTTTCAAAGTAAAAACAATAATATACAGTCGAAATGAAAAAAATCTCCTTTTTTGAAGTCGTTTAAAAGTAAGTTTGATGAATCTGAAATCTATACTAATATTATAAAGCTGAAGAGTTTGATTGTTCGGTTGAACGCGCTAATCTCAGGAACTACTGGTTCGAATCGAAAAATACTTTTAGTGTTGGATAATTTATTTATCGAGGAAAAACAAAACATCACGCTACGACCAAAAGGCGCGGAGCATTAATGAAAAATTTGACGCAGACTCAGTTGCGTGGGTCAGTAATAAATTGAACTAAATGTATCACTGTATTTTATTCGGTCAAGAAAGGGTATACTACCTACCTTAAATCATGTCAGTTTAGATCAAAACAAATAATAAAATCTGAGGCACAAAGGCCGCGTTTCTACCTGAAAAAAACTCGCATGCAAGTTTAATTACATTGCGGGCCACAATCGAGCAATTGATCACATTAATTCTTAGTAGCTCGCAATGCAATACAACTTGCACGCAAGCTGGTTGCAAGTGGAAACGTGGCTTTACGAGCAAGAAATGTTCAAAAAATCTGGCTCAACGAATCTTTTCAGGGCAAAAAAAGAAAAAAACTTCATGGAAACAACAAATGGGAACAAATAGAAGATAAAGGTATCCAAAAAGAGCATCCACTTACAAATCTACCGCCCATACCTTTGATATCATTCATAGTGAAGCCACTCCTCATGATCTGATCGATGTGGGCTGGCATCTGCGCTTCCACGGCTTCCTTCATCAGGATTTGCTGGCGCTCCTTGATTTCTATCCAACGTCTGGCTTTTTCTGCCTCACTGTAATAAGTGTGGTTATTAAAATTAAAAAAAAAAACGGTAAACTGTGTAGTATAAAGATCAGCTCACACCGAGACGTATTGCTGCGCTTGCGAGTACAGACGCCAGCACATAAAGCTACAACAATCTGTCAAATTTCTGTAATAGATTTTTAACTTTATCGCTAAAGCTTCAAGGTTGATTGTGAAAATTTGTCAGTTTCGAGTAGTTTGATGTGCTGGCGTCTATACTCTTTAAAATAACGAAACACATCCGTCACCGGATTATTGGAAACATCGTAAGATGTCACGCGATTTATTATAAGCTTACGGCGTCTATGTATGTATACACATATAATAATGGCATCGCGTCAATTCGTGTCTCGGTGTGGGCTGACCCTAAAGCCCTATAGAGGTGTTCCCAGAAGTGCGTGGAACAGGGTGGTGTGATAGAGCTACTACACAGTAAAGAAATAAAATTACACCACAAAAAAGAAAAAAAAAATACAATTTTCAAGCAGTTTGATGCAGTTGCTAGTATCGATTCAGTGATTGAACTAAAATAGACGCCCTCAACTGCATCAGACAGGTCGAAAAGTGTTTTTTTTGGAACATTTTAACCGTTTTCTGCGTTCGGATTTTATTGTAAAGTTTATTTTATTTATTTTATATTGTGTCTTTATTTTATAGCAGCTATAGAACACCACCCCTTAATGTGACCACGCAATCCAACAATATCCTGTATTAAAAAAAACTACAATATTATTGTAGCATATTTTTGTGTCGTGAGAGACATTGCTGGTAAAATAGAGAGTAGCAGTTTTGCAGGCAACATGTTTATGGTAAGCAATTGCTGCGCGGCATATTTACCCGATTTATTTTTCTCAACTTCAGTTGTCATACTGGGCTGTATTAAATCATTTTAGTCATGCAATTTGCATGTTTGTTTCGCATATATCAGTGCAGAACAGAGGTATGATGTTCAAGGTGGTTCTTCGCAATAAATAGATTAAGCAGTAGATTTAAACAATAAAGGTAAACTTAGAGGAAGAAAGATAGAAAAAGAGTTGAAATAGGTAAGACAGTTAGAGGAAATAAAGGTAGGTAAATGTCATGCAAAATAGAGGCCCGTCAGTTAAGTTTACAAAAATATTGGACACGCAGTTTTTGCTTTTTCTAATCTATTGATTAAAAAAAGCAAAAACTGCGTGTCCGTCAACTAGATTTATTAATCTATCTGACGGATCATATATGTTTTTCACGAAAATAGTCTTTTACTTTTACGATGAGGAAAAGAAACATTACAGTATCCAGTTAAACTATTTTAATAGGTGTAATAAAACATGCAAGTGCTTAGGAAAAAGTGATTTCTAAGTAGAATATAAAAGTGTACCTCTTTGCAAGAATCGCTTTTACATCCAAAGGTTGGCTGATAGAGAAGGCCTTATGTACCATATATTACAGTGCATTATACAATAGATCAGTTCACAAATATATTAAGTAAACTTACTCAATAAACTCGAGGTGACAGATGACGGGGAGAGACAGTCGTAGGAACTCCCAGTTAGCCTTCTCCATAGTTTCGAATGTGTTGTGGGATATCTTCAAGCACGGTGGAGTATCTGAACATATACAAAACATACAATGTTACCAAAAAAGTTTTTAGGACACCTCGGTACGCACAACGGACATAATGGGAGTCTAAGTGCGCAAAATCGAGTCCTTACTCTACTCTACCAACAAGGTTTTAAGAGTGGCCGGAATCTTTTTAGAGGTGGTCCTTTATGGGAATCAAGGTTAAAGTTTGTGTATGGAAGGATTTGTTTTCAGACATAGAATTAGTGAGGAGTGGTTGTTTTTAAACCAGCTCGAAGCGTATGTTGAATGCTTCATATGCGTATGTTGAATTTGTATGAGCACGTTTTGAACGATAAAACTTACAAAAGAATATCCCCTAAAATATATCACCAATTCCTGGTGTGTCAGAAAGAAGGGGCGCAAAAAAACGCCTTCGACTGAAATTAGTACCACTAAGTGACGGACTAGTTGATAGTGTTACCTGATCCAGCTGGTATCCTTGTCACATCAATCCTGGTATCTGTCATTTCATCCGTGTTCTCAAAGATGGGCTGGTCCTTCGTGTACCAGTGAGTGACGTCTCGCTTCATGTTACTGTAATATGAAATGTAGGTTTAATTACACTTCATACTAAATTCACAAAAATCGATGATAACGTTAAGCTGGGCCGTAAATAAATTGAAAGTATTTTGTGACATTCTAATGCGTTTAACAAACACCCTTGCACAATTATTCTGATCCTTAGGAGTTCTACTAAAGTTTACAAAATAGTAAAATGTTAGCAATATTATTTCCTACAGACAAAAATTAACACAGTTCACATTTGTTAATGAAGCTACAGTACTTACACACAGAACGGCTCATATCCCTCCTGCAGACCACATGTTGTGAAATACTTCAATGTGTTCACATCTTGACCGTATGTTAACCTGTTGATTAAATAAATATTATTAGTATTAGTTAATTTGTGAGTAGGAACTTTATTAAATTATCTTTTTTACGAAAAGGCCAAAACAAGAAAAATAAACAATCTGAATTGTTACATACTTAGTAATAACGCATAGCCGAAACTTCTGGTCGTAGAAAGCAGAAATTTGGCATGTAAGTTCCTTGGGGAGTGTAGGAATTCCGGGAAATCCTCTCTTAGTGCTCCCTGCACTTCGAGAGGATTTCCCGAAATTCCTACGAGAACAGGAAAAAACCGGGTATGCGCGTACGAAGTCGCGGGCAAAAGCTAATTATGTATAAAAATCAGAGATGAAAAAACAAGATTATTAAACAAGATTATTTATTATTGTTGAAGTAATGGACTACTTTTACTTTTAATTTATTTTACATCTGTCTGTTTATGTGCGAGTCCCAAATAAACATTTTTCTTTCTTTCTTTTCTTTCTTTTCTTTCTTTTCTTTCTTTTCTTTCTTTTCTTTCTTTTCTTTCTTTTCTTTCTTTTCTTTCTTTTCTTTCTTTTCTTTCTTTTCTTTCTTTTCTTTCTTTTCTTTCTTTTCTTTCTTTTCTTTCTTTTCTTTCTTTTCTTTCTTTTCTTTCTTTTCTTTCTTTTCTTTCTTTTCTTTCTTTTCTTTCTTTTCTTTCTTTTCTTTCTTTTCTTTCTTTTCTTTTTCTTTCTTTTCTTTCTTTTCTTTCTTTTCTTTCTTTTCTTTCTCTTCTTTTTTTCTTTTATTTTCTGTCTTTTAGATGAAGGAAAAGATCCGTATTGGTTGCAGTTTCTAGTAGGATCCAAAAGGAAAATCCAGGACATGCAAAGCTATTAAATTACAATCTAAAAATGAATAGTCTTACCTAGCTTTCTGCCCCACTCCCAGAGTGCAGGCCGGTACAAAGTTGTCACCCTGAACATCAGCAAACGTGGTCTCTCCACCGAGAGCGTCCATTAATAACTCCCCGTTTAGAGAGAAACCTGGCACATTTTGTATGTATTAGTAAAATGTTCTTATAGTTTTGTGGTTTTCGGACCTAAGGACCAATCTTCGTTGATACGATTTCTGATCTAACTGCGGCAAGCATATACAGAGATACTTTTCTATTGGAGATGTTATATTTATAGATAAATTGTGACCAATGCTAAAAAAATACTTTAGAGAACAAACAACGACACTATACTACTGAGGAAGTGGCTTGATAAATAAATTAAACAAATATTTAAAACCAATAAACAATGTAAAGAATTAAGCTATTCTAAAAATGTAAATTCGAGTAGGTATACCCTTTACGTGGGGAAGCTAATGGCTTCGAAAAATAAACATAAGTAAGCTACAAGTTGTTATTGTAAACAATAAATTAATATTCAAGGGACAGGCAGGAATAGTAATATTATTGCACAAATTTATCGCAAAGTGCAAAAAGAGTTTTCTGAAATGTCCACGCAAAGTGCGACAAATCAGAAAACTTTTTTTGTGAATGGGGTCAGTTCCACCCACAGGTATTAATACACTGAAGATTATATATGAGTATTGAAGATGAAAGAACAAAAAATAGATCAGACCAGAGGAGAGATTAATATATAATGTCTTTCAACTTCACCAAAATTATGCAAGGTTAAAGGTAGTTTTTCTTTTATTTACATTACAAAGGCATTTCAGGAAATGTTAGTCACACAGTTAGGGGATGTAGTTTAGATATATTTTGACTACTAATGTCTATGCTACATTTCTTTGATGAGACTACTTTTACCCGACTATTGCTAAGGGTTATGATGATGAAGTGTTCATACAGCTAGAATAACTGATTTTAGCTCACCCTCAATACTGAGGACCATTTTAACTAGACATTTATTTTAAGCTGATAAGTTTATCATAAGTCAATCTGTTTTCAAACAGGTTTCGATATTGATATATGAGGTGAATTTAATTTGGCTAAAGGAAAGATTAAATCAGATGTAGGGCATCAAATAATGATGTTCACGGGCGTGTAAATAAATTTCCTAGCAGTAAAGAAAATTTAGCTTTGAACCCAATTGGAATAAGGACCAGATCCTGGAGATTAGGAACAAGTTGTGTTAATATTTAAAATCACATTTTCTGAGAATATGATACCTCCGAAGATCATGAAAAAAGTGGATTAGCTGTGAGTTAAGAACAAACAGTGCACAAGAGACCACGGTGCTTCCATATTTTTCATACTTGGAGCATCTGCATATCTTCTGTTAAAACAACAAACGTGTTTAACAATGATCCCAGTAAGGGGTGAGTGTGCAATCAATCAACTTATAATATCAATAATTATTATCAATCTATCAATCGTTCAATAGTGCGATTCTATCATTCATAGCAAGCGAAGCGATGCGGTGGAAACTAATGCCGATTTCATTTAAGCGTTCTGCGTTTAAGCATTTAAAGTAATTGTTGTGGCTTTTTTATAGTGGCAGGAATATTTTTATATATAAGTAATATATATATTTATATAGAAACTTATAAATACATACATAAATAATACTTGGATTGATAATAAATAAAATATCTAAGTCATGTGATTGAATTTAATCTTGATATATTTTTGCAGGTAAACAATAAATAATATTAAATAGCAATCGCTAAAAAGTTGCTAGGGAAAAAGATAGCACAGCTTAATATATAAAGATGAAAAACAAAGACAAAATTTTCAAAGAACTAAAGTGAAACCCGGAAACATATTATAACTAAATACTTAAATCAGGGATAGAAATCTATCAATATAAAGGAGGAAGAATAATTTAAAGTCTTCACACAAAAATGTTCCTGCCACCACGCAGGCCAGTTTCACTCTGATATTTACTTATCGTTTTATCAATGAGATCTAGGAACACTCCCACTACGTCACCAACAGCCCATTGCTTGCCGAAAGACTCTGTGCTACCGCTGTACACTTTTTCCTCCTTGAAAGTCGGGAAAAAATAGTTTTTTACCTTTTGTCGAATGGCATAGAGATGGTTTTTTGTTAAGTTTTATGTTCTGCTTATACCTTTTGTTTTTTGTGAAGCGTTTGATGCCTTATACGTTATCAAACACACGTGAAAATACATACGACACAGATTTTTGATTGCATACAGAACGTGGTTTTTGTTAATGAACTAACGTAATAACGGAATAACGCCAGCAAATTTTATTTTATTTGTACTAACTTGTCGCACAATTGGTTTTCTCAAGAGAGTGCCTCAGGGTTTTACCATCGGCCCAAGTTTATATAAACTTATCTAAAAGAAACCGTGGCTCAAAATCCAACCTTTTAAATAAAACCACGCTCTATATGCACATAGAAATTTAGGATGGCCAATGAAACTAATAAAATAGTCACTACTGAACAATATGGTCTACATAGAGTCTTAACACTTAAACAACATATAATTAAAGGTTTCATTTTAATAGAGATTGGGGAACATTCAACAGAGGATAGCAGCGGGAGAGGTGTTTACGGAAACGTTACCACGAGTTAACCACATAGTTACAAAAGGAAAAGATCTGGTAGAAAAGGTGCTACCCTGATTTGGAAAAAAAAGCTTTATTTGTAAGAAAATGAGAACTTAATAGGAGCAGCGTTTTCAGGGATGAATCCTTGTTTTTATTTGCTCAACAAATGTGTTTATAACTTTGATCCAGTGTAGTTGCATTCATAACAATACAGAGTCGAATTAAATTAGCTACCTTCGCAGATGGAATAGGTATCAATATGTAATAACGATAAAACAACAAAATAAAATATTTTTCTTAATTTTAAATAATATATAGCTGACTATGAGATCAACGGCCACTCTTTAGAAATGGGTTTTGAGATTTTATTGGATATGTTATCTGTTGAGTTCGCTAGTTTATTCTGTTTGAACCCGTATCATAATTATTTAGTAAATTCTCTGTAAGATAAAGCATTATTTTTTATCTTTGTGAGATCAGCAAAAAATATAACTAAATTCCAGTTTTCGTGGAACTAAGGACCAAAAATCAGAGTAGCACCCTTTTGTCCCTATCTGTGGTAACTCACTAATTGTCTGGTCTGTGACATCGAGGAAGCAGCCGACAATATCGCCCACTTTGAGCTGCAGCCCGAAAGTATCGGACGCGGCGCCGTGCACTTTAAGCGACTGTAGTAATAATAGGTTTAATTTGTGTTCTGTTGTAAAGGCCTTAAGTTTTACTTTTGATTGAGATGTGTAGTTTAGCTAAGGTGTTTTTCGAATCATGTTATTGTAGCTACACGGTTTTTTATACAAATCCAGTATTATGGTATTATAGTAAAACCATGTTTCAGACACAATACAAATTAATAATTTATTGAGAATACAGTTGTTCCGTTTTGGCATGGCATTAACGGTAATTGCCCTCCGCCTAGTATCTCTTCGTAGGAATCAGTAAAATAAACATATATCTTTTATCACTACCTACTAAAAAAAATGGGGATCACGATAAATGCCAATTCAGAATGGATCTCTATGTCATTCTTTTCGCTGTCTTACTAGGTCTCAGACCGCTATTGCCATGATAAAACGCCAGTTTTTTTAAAAGTGTTTTTGCTGCGATTGTGTTTTTACGCTCAGCTACTACCACTATGAGGGAATAGCCAAATAAAACAAAATCAATATTATTTGTGGCTAAACGTGAGCTGAAACTTACATTGTATCCGTCGAATGCCCAAGAGTTCTCATCTTGTCCGAGCATCATTCCTGGTGCCATATCAGCGTGAGCCCAACCAACCTGCAACGAAAGGTTTCAATTTATAGACTAACCTTAGGTTTATTTTATGCGCTTTGATAGTCCATAGACTGGAAATAGTAGTATCACTATTTCAAACTAGAAAGAAGAAAGAAAATACGTTTATTGCGCCAGAAATGACGCACAAAAACACAAAATTCAAAGAAAATAACTTAAAAACTAACTAAAACCTGAAAAAGTACGTAGGTATTCTTTAAAAAAATCGCAACGCACATTGCACGTTCTTTGATATATTGAAAAAATAAAACGGTTTTTAACCAAACTAAGAAAAGTGATGATATATGCGCTTAGTAGCGGCAGTTTTCTGTAGTTACACGAGTAAGTGTAGATAAGTAAAAAAAAACTAATTTAAAATGTGTAGTTACTAATGCTGCAATAAGTGTGGCCATCTACTCGAAAAGAAGGAGAAGAAGCTGAATATCATAATACCGGAAATACATACCCTCATAGGCCCAGCAGTAAGTATCTCAAACTCGAAGTACCACTTGCCGGAGCTAACGGCGTAGTTCTTCTCCGCGCGGTACGTTCTGAAGTCCGCCTGTTTCTGCTTCGATGCTTCCAGCAAGAGTGCTGTTAAAGAATCAATGTAATAATTCAGTTATACACCAAGTTTTAGATTAATATTATTTGATACTGTCCTCATTTTGTAGCTATGGTTTTCGGTTATATTCTCGATGCCGTCGAGATAATATGCTGTCTTTACAGCAGCTTAGGGTTTTTAGAAGCGACAAAAAAAAGTTTTGAGAATACCGTCAAGTATCATTTGAGTATTCGGTTGGTTTTATGTCTGTTCCAATCTCTTAACCTTTTCGACGCCCATCTATATAATACGCGATGTGTCCTCCAGCGCCACGCAACAAATGTATAACGTATCTATAGTAAAACGTAGGGATGGGACTAATGTCCTATCGACAAATAATATTATAAGTTGAAATTAATGTTTATTCACCAATTTACGAAGCTAAATAAAAACTGATACCGTATTTTCATATTTTGTTTTATTTCATAAAAAAATCAATATGAAAACCTGGATATATTTCCCATAATAAAAGAAAAGAATTGTAAATTTATTAGACGTGTGTTCTAGAAGGCACATCCTTATTTGTTTCCAAATGTAATCCTTCTACTTCATATCAAGTCGTTGGCGCTCGAGGCACGTCAAAATCCTTTCTGATATAAGGATGTCTAGATGTCTATGTTATAGTATGTATTTTTCATTTTTATATTCACTGTGGTCAAGTTACACGTGCATAAACTCAACCGATTCCTGCATAATTTATTTCGTTTACTTACAACAAATAGAACCAAATACAATCAATAGAAGCTAGATACGTGGTTTTCTACGTGTTTTTTTTTTAAATTAAAATGGAGGGTAAGTGACTGTTTTACGTAGATGTTACAGATCTTTTTTTTTAATGGTGTCGCAAAATACTAGCAAAGATTTTTCTTGTTTTTAGAAACTAATAGAAAACGGAAGTACATTCCTGAAACGGAAGTTGACGACTTAACGGAATGTCAAGACGACGAACTATTTCAAAATTCTGATTCAGACTCCACACCTTGTAAAACTCGCAATAATTCGTCATATTCACCGTCACTCATTTTTTTGTAAGAACACGTGCGCCAACGCAAGATGTAAACATTGCACTACACTAAAATGCACAAAGTCACTATGACCTTGAAACCCGTCCGCTTATGACGTCACAGATTTACTTCTATACAAGTTCGTGGCGTTGTGCGCACTGACAACTAGCCACTTTGTAAGGATGGGTTTTTCAAACGGTGTTTCACTATCGACAATGATTAGAAAACCTATTTATTCTTGATTAAGGTGAATAAAACGTAGTTTATAGTTTACAATATTTATAAAATATTATTTATTCACGTCATTTTCTTGCAATAGTAGTATTCATGATCGTTTCGACGAGATGAAATATAGCGAGGTCTTCATCGTGTCCCATCACTGGCTTACTTTATATCAAGTACTTGGCGTTGGGGGCATTAAAATATTTTGTGGCGTTTTTGTTTCTATTGAATATAAAACAAACAAGAACTTATTATGTGTGAAAAAGTTAAAAATATGGCTTATGACAGGGCAATTTTCCATAAAAACAAAATAAAAGGTCTTTTAAAAGTCGTAAATTTATTTTATACTATTATTACTTCTAATCAAGTAGTGGCGCTGAGGGCACGATAATCTCGAACTTGTATAGAAGTGATTGGCGTTCAAAAGGTTAAAGAGTATTTTTATAAATTCTCTACGATTAAGACTTATGTAGATTGGAACATTTTTACAGATTTCATCTAATACGCGTGCAGGTGTTAAAGAGGGATATCCAGTTTAAGGAACTGTTCGGCTTTATACAGCGTATTCTCAAGTACCTACCAACACTGTGAAAGAGAATAAGGAGAACACGCTCGAAGTCATCATATGTCTAGTCTTTCCCAAATATAGTGGGGTCAACGCTGAATGAATAACAGTATTGTGCGTTGAGTTATTGTGTTATGGAGGACAAATGGGCATTCCATTTTACCTCCATAACCTAATAATTGGGTAAGACGGTCGTTCTTGGAATGACTGGTGCTTCATATTCTGGTTTATGATAATCCGTAACGACTAACGACGAGAACACGCTCGAAGTGCAACCTCTTAGTGAAAAAAAAGCATCACCAACCTTCATGCTGCTCCCCAGTAGGCGGGTCCAGGTTGTACCCATACACTAACAGCGTCCTCACGGTTTCCGAAGCCGTATCCCTGTTCGCCTTCTTGATGGCGTCGTCAACCTTCGGGTACGGCACCAAGTGTGGAGAGCGGTGCATGTCGGGGTCCTACAATGTTGGGATACGTTAGTGAACGTGACTGGAAGAATGTTGAATTTTTAATGGGTTTTCATAGGGTTTATTTAACAAGAAACCTTTATTCAGGCCAAGCTTTGAAAATTATGGACATATGGCTTTGCTGGAGTCAGAAAGTATGTACAAAATAATAAAAGAAAATGATCCTCTGATCAGCAGCTCGTCATAGCTAAGGGGAATAAGAGGATGAGCCGTTAACCTTCGGGTACGGCACCAAGTGTGGATAGCGTTGCATGTCAGGGTCCTACAATGTTGGAACACGTTAGTCAAAGTGATAAGAAGTTCTTTATGGGTTTGCTTTTAGTTTATTCAATGAGGAACCTCTTGGGTGGAGGTGGATAAAACCAAGTGTTAGTTTAAAAAGTCATCATCATCATTTCAGCTGAAACACAACCATTGCTGGACATAAGCCTACGACCAAGTGTCTCCACATCGACCTGTCCTGAGCATCTCGGTTCCAGCGGATTCCTGTTGCCTTAACTATGTCTTAAAAAGTATGGATTAAAATAAAAATATAAAGATAGTCCTCTGATCAACAGCTGGTCCTAGGTAAGTGGAATAAGGCTGCTTTTCCACCAGGTATTGCGAGGATGCGTAGCGAGGCATTTGTTTGTCAAGGACCAATAGAATCGCTTGCGCTGAGCGAGGCTAGGTGAATGAAGCTGTAGCGGCATCAATGCCGCCACAAGAAAAACCAACGGAGCAAATCTATATCGCAACAAAAAGAACCGCGACGCCATCTATCCACCTAGCAGCGAACTACTATGTTGAAATCCTGCATCGCGCAAGCAAAGTTTACCGTGCCATTTGAACATATACATCAGCCCGAATATCAACTATCGGGCAGTAGCCCGCCAGACACAACAACCGTCTGGTCGGAGGATCCTCCCTTTACAATGGAGGTGTGCGGGACTTTAGTCTCTGTATTGTGTGTTGTGTATTGGGTTCTTAACATCCACATCCCTCGCTACGCATCTCTGCACATCTCTGGTGGAAAAGCACTGTAAGGGGAAGAGCGTATTTTAGAAGGGATTTTTTACAGCAAGCTTTTTAAATAGAAAGAAGATTATAACGATTTCTTAAAATATTTTCACACAAATACCTATAATTAATTGAATTATTCCATTTGATCCATCGGATCGCAATAACTCAGAAAAAAACACATTACATTGTAATAAGTACAAAGCACAAAATAAATAATTAAAGCACATAATAGGTACACAATATTACATAATACGCGAAGAGTTCTTCTTTCTTCATTGGAGAGGCACTCAGTAACATCTTGCTGTGACCCTCACACCTAATAGAACGAGACCATACTAAGTGTGAGAGTCACAGCAGACGGCACTGGCAGTTTCCCGAGGCAGGAGATTTATCGACAATTCTGGATCGATAACGAAAAGAAAACTAAGGCACCTCAAGTATTATGCGGCCACGATCACGGCCTGTGAGCGCACGCACCATATTAAAATATAAGAAACCGAATGCACATCACATACTAGGCTGCAACGGCCAAAATACCGTCTTACCCAGCCGTACTCAACCTTTTTCTCTCAGGGCCACATTGCGTTTCTACTATAGTCATGATGGGCGGCAATAACCTATAGTAAAATAAAATTCTACGTTTAACAGTATCTACATGAATGGGACTTTTGAATTTGGACAAAGTTGCAACGTTTTCACGTCATTAGTGAGTGAGGAATAGTCTCAGTACATCATAAATTCACATTGATGCACTGATTAAATATATCATCAATAAGTGTTAGGTTACAGGGCCACACGGAAAAACTTGGCGGGCTCCAGGTTGAGTATAGCTGGTCTAACTAGTTGCGGCCAAACTTCAAACTAAATCAACAAGGATGGAGTTTCTGCGGTCAAGATTGCGACCGTAAGTCGTGATCATGGTCGCTTAATACATACATACATACAAGAAAGCTTTTTTTAGATCATGAGTTATTTATTTGCAATACTTTTCATCCATTAGTGCATTCAGGTAACCAACTTTGTTAAATTCTATAGCGGCATATTTTTATTTACAAAATTGTGTTCACCATATATGCTATCAATATAATTCTGAAATAATGGTGATGGTGATGATAGATGAAACAGCAGTAACATCTTGCTGTGACCCTCACACCTAATAAAACGAGACCATACTAAGTGTGAGAGTCACAGCAGACGGCACTGGCAGTGTCCTGATGAAATGGGGGTGGCCCGACGAATGATTGGTAGAAGACTTGTGATACTAAACCATCATCTGCCTAGCCTTTTCCCAACTATATTGGGGTCGGCTTCCAGTCAAACCAGATTCAGGTGAATAAACAATATACTTGTAGATATATACTACCTAAATAAACTGCTTAAACTGCGTGAATAAAAACATCAAAAAAATATTTACATGGCTTATTAATATAAACATGAAATAAGAAATTATTACGATTTAATTAAAGCTATTTATAGCTGGCATGCGACTTATTTAAAGAACGAAAATAAATAAGTATAAATAGTGACACAATGAATTCGTGATCATAAACAGTATAAATAAGTTACTTTTCAATGATAAACTAAACACAAATCAGCATTTGAGCTGTGTCAAACAGTTTCTGGTAAATTGTCAGACGCTGCAAATTAATGATTTGCACGATATGATTTCACAATATGATTAAGTCTGCTTTATTTCTGCAAAAAGTTTCTAATGTTTTAACTAAGGATGGTCTGCTTAGGCAAGCAGACCACCCTAGCTCATAAATTGTGTGTAGTCTCTGCTAAGTGGTCCACAGATATCTTGCGCTAAGGATAGTCCACTCACCTCGTTAAGTCCGTAGGTTCATCCCTGCTGTATTCTCTCCTTGGCCTATAAGTAATGAGTATTCTCTGCTAGTTGGTCGACTAGTCTTGTTGTCCTTAGGATGGTCCACTCACCTCATTAAGCCCGTAAGTCCATCCTTGCTGTATTCTATCTCTGGCTCATAGGTTGTGTGTATTCTCTGCTAAGTGGTCTAGAGTTATCTCACACTAACAATGAATCACTCACCTCATGAAGTACGTTAGTCCATCCTTGCTGTATTCTCTCTCCTTGGCCCATAGGTTGTGTGTATTCTCTGTTAAGTGGTCCACAGTTATCTCACACTAAGGATGATTCACTCACCTCATTAAGTCCGTAGGTCCACCTTTGCTGTATTCTCTCCTTGGCCCATGGGTTGTGTGTTTTCTCTGCTGACTAGCTTACAGTTATCTTACTCTTATGACAGTCCACTTGCCTCATTAAGCCCGTAGGTCCATCATTGCTGTATTCTCTTCTTCGAACTTAGCCTGTGTGTATTTTGTGCTAAATGGTTCACAGTTATCTCACACTAAGGATGAACCACTCACCTCATTAAGCCCGTAGGTCCATCCTTGCTGTATTCTTTCCCTGGCCCATAGGTTGTGTGTATTCTCGGCTAGCTGGTCGACTAGTTCGTCCATCTTGGGTGTCAGGGTGACAGCACTCAGGTCCAAAGGTGCTGGCTTGTAGCCGTTTGACTGGAATATATAACTGTATTTTAGCAAAATGGATATTCAGTACATTTTGTTGAGTTATGTGCGCATAAAAAGGAGCGGTCATTTTTTTTTTTGCGATTTTTTTGTAATGATGAGTGCAATGACCCTTTAAGAGGTATTGTGTTTATTCTGTTACACATTGTATTGGTATTTGTATGTTATTGAGAGCAATAAAGAAAAGAAAGAAGAAGTATTTACCTGCATGAACGGTTCGTTGGGCAGACGAACGTTGCGGATGCGCGCCGGCGGCTTGTCCAGGCTGATGTAGTAGCCCAGAGCCAGGATAGTCCTACAAAGTCACTCATTATTTATTTATGTACACAAAATCATCATCATCATCATTTACAGCCCGACTTCGCCCATTGCTAAGCACAGGTCTCTCATTTTTTGTTCCAATCCCCGCGTTCCTGTACACACAATACACCCAAAAGAACAACACAGAGCCACTGCTTATTTCAAAAAACCCGTGGTAAGTAGCAGATTTATGGCCGTTTTCACTACTTTTAAATGTAACGTCGCATTTAGGTATTGCGAATAAAAATGGGTGTGACATTCTTGTTCTTTCGGGTAGGTCGCCTCGCTTGCTGCGGTACATATTTTTACACGATCACACGTAAGACAAAAGAGGATAGAATCTTCCAAAGCTCTGTTTAAGCATATAACGAATTTTATTAGAAAAAAAAAATATTTTAGGACCAATTCTATTCATGTCCTACATTTTTATTCAAAAGTCTATAGTTCTCTAGCGCCATCTTTACTGCCACTTTATAACCAAACTAGCTGACCCGTGCCCACTTCGTTGGGCGGTATTTTTCGGATTAATTTATAGCCTATTACACTCACAAATAATGTGGCTTTCTATTGGTAAAATAATTTTTAAAATTGGTTCAGTAGATCCAGAAATTACCCTCTACAACCTCACAAACTCACAAACTTTACCTCTTTATAATATTCTATAGTAACTAGCTGACTCGGCAAACGTTTTGCCATACAAAAAAAAATACCCTAACACCTATTCTCATACCTACCGAATTTACACAGAAAATTTCATGAAAATCGGTCGAGCCGTTTCGGAGGACTTCGGTAACAAACACCGTGACACGACATTTTTATATATTAGAAGAAGAAGATATAGTATAGAAAAGACATGACGTCACACAATCTTATATCCCGCTATCAAAGTTCTTCTCGCGGTTTAAACATTTACAACAGCCCAACAACAACCATCGGGCAGTTGCTCACCAGATGGCTACAACCTGAGAGTCTATAAGTCACGAGTGAATACGTTACTTCTAGGCAAGCGTGCTTCATTATCGCTTACCATCAGGTGAGATAGTGGTCAAACGCGTGCCTATTAATAGTAAAAAAAGGTAACACCCATCTGGCGCCTTCCTTTTCAATTGAGGTTTGCGGGACTTTACACCCCGCTACGCATACTTAATATATATATTTTATATAGTTTTAAAGGTGTTATCAACTTAGTTTAGAGAGTAACGCACTTGAGTGTTTGCACAGCAAGTTGTATGTCGTATCGCTTCTCAGCGGGCGGCAGGCGCTCGAAGGGCACGAGGCACGGGTGGATCTTGTGCAGGTCCTCGCGCTGGTCGCCGTACATCCAGCCCGCTTCGATCTGGACGGAGCGAATAAAGTGTTATTCTTAGGAGCAAGATGTAATCTAGGCTTCATTAATGTGTTGTAAATACAATAAATGATAATTGAGAAATAAGAGAGACGAATAAATAAAAACAAATATGACGTATTTTACTTTGATATTAGTATACAGTTAATAGTAAGATAGGACAGTCGTAGTATTTTTCATTTCAAAATACTCAATAAAATGAAAGGACTTATGGAATGATTGAAAAATAATTACGAGAAAAAAAATCCTACCTTATTCATAGCCCACATTTCGTGAATGTTTTCAGCTAGCTTGTCCCTGATTTGTTCTACGTAGGATGGCAGCGTAATCTGAAATAAAGTGGCGCATCAGTATCTCTGAAATACCCGATAAACTGGGACCAATATTTTTTAACTGCACTGGTGTCTCAGAATATAGCATTTGGTTTTCATCTCGTTAAGAAGAGAAGAAAACCAAATGCTATATTCTGATGGCGAATGGCTATAGCGAATGGCGAAAATCCAACCCATATAATAATGTGGGTATAATCTGGTGCTACCGCAATAGAGGAGACTCCTAAAGAAGAAATAGCCTCTATACAAACTCACCTGTAGAGTATCCACCGGTGTCGGAACAAAAGCTGTATCATCCTGAACCAACGGTGGCCCAGCCAACGCTCTCTTGGACAGGTTGCCGAAGTAGAAGCAGGGCTCTAAGCTCAGGATCTGTTGAGGTAGAAGGGACTCCACCAATGGGGAGTAACCTTCGGGCGCTGCGTAGCGGAGGCGACCGTGCTCTCCGCCCAAGAGGAAGCGACAACTGTGGGTGGAAGCATCAGATTAAACAAAGAATCAGACTATACTGTATAATCGAAACATAAGTGAAATGATTTTATTTGCTTTTTTGTATAAGGAAAAGCATTGACACTGCTGAGTAGATTTAATAATTATGATGTTTAACCCTGATTTTATTTAAAAAAATAATATAGTACTGAAATAAGTTTTCACCAAGAGGGAGAGGTTGTAAATCATACCGAAGAAAGCTAAAGCATCCTCATCAACCTCATTCAAACATTAGTGTAGTGTCCATGCATCGTATCACTAATAGTAGGTATTTGGCTCGCCTACGCACCACCACGTGCTGCCTGACTGACGGTTGAACACTGACTGACCGTTGACTGACCGTACGTTGTGACGTACGCGCTCGAAAGCAATCATAAGTATATACATACACTACATCCCTTCCTTTTTTTTATTTGTGTATAAATACTTCCTGTAGTAAGTTTTTTATGGATCTAGGTACTTATAAAAAATATATGTATGTATTTATTACTAAGTATTTATTTCCTTCCAAACACTGTACATGACACTAGAGGTATTTTACTCCTTTATTATTATTTTTTTTCGGTTAACGACCCGATTATACTATATTGTAATTATATACCAATAATATTTTTTTTCAACGATCACATGTGAGATAATTGTTTTGATTTTCTTTATTGTATTCAATGTTATATGCCTTGATATTATTATTATCTCTATCTTTCTTCCCTTTTCTCTTTTTAATTTAGTCATAATTAATCAATCTTATTTATGAAGCAGATGTATCTTTTTGATTCAATTCCTTGTTTTTTTTTTATCATTAAAAACTTTCCACTGACCTTCAATTTCTATAAATGTACGACATTTCTTTTTCATCATTTGTCCTGTTTCATCATTATATACTTCAATATCCCCCAAGAAATTTGCTATCGTTAATCTCTACGGCAATTGTCTAAATTTTTTTTTTTACACACAGAGCTATTCCAAATCTTCAGTTAACTGACTTTTCGTTCAGTGTTTTAGCCATTCGACAGTTCTAAACTGGCTGTAATCAATCCTTTAGGTTTGATTCGTGATTCACTAGTATTCGTGATTACCAAGTCCAAGCACCAATGAAGTCATAAAACTCACATTGATTTTAACAAAGAATGTCAAAGACTACGTATCTTATTCACAGTCAACATCTATCTCATAGCTCAGCAAAACACAATTCCTATACTCGCACTTCCCCATGGGAAGAATACCGAGTAAACTCTAATTTGTACCACCAATAGCAACGACACCCTGATACAGACTTCCTCGTCTATATCACTCTGTGATACTGCTACGATATCCTGGTAGCCCGCCGACCCACAGAACTAAGAACCTGTTCACACAAAATAATTTTATGCTTACTCGTCATCTATTTCATAACTTCACAACGTCAATTATTCATATACTTGGCCTTGGGCATCTTCCCGACAATGAGATTTTAAAACATACCAACCGGTAAGTTATGCACATCAGAGTTTACGAAGAGAAGAGAACCTAGGCCTGTCAATGTTTGTGCCTACGTTCATGTGAAGGGGCTACGTTCATGAATTACTCTACGTCAATCTACGAGCATCATGGTCATAACTGCACCAAACAGTTTGAATCAATCAATATTATTTTAAATCTTACTTATATTAACTTACATCTACAGTAAGCAACCCGGTAATATCAAGTTACGGTTTATAATCGTTTACTATCGAATTTACGAACTGAATTTAATAACTTGTTATGTAAGAAAACTGTCACCGACACGTTAATATAAAAGCTTAAATCCAATTTTCACTAAACACGTCTAAGTTGGAACATGACCTTGTGGCAACCTTGCCATGCAATATCTCATTCTTTAAGTTCGTACTGAATAAAATGTTGAAACTATTACCACCTACGGGAATCTCTTTAAGTACTCGCTTTTTTATATTTATAGGCACCAATATCTCACCTGGTGGCAAGCGATGACGTGGTTGAAGATGGAGCACGCTTGCTCAGAAGCAACCCAATCACTCCCGACTTAAAGATTCCCAGTTTGCAACTATCAGGAAACACAGACCCTGGCAGGGAATTACGCTCCTTGAATATTTCTCCAACCATAATCATGTATTTGTCAGAATATGGTAGGTACATTATTACTGGTCTTAAGATTAGTTACTGGTAACCGTTCTTTTATATTTTTTTTTCAACTTTTCTTCCTATTATCCTTCTTAATGATTGAGAAGCTGGTTGTACTTTCTCATCGATTGGCACTTCCACTAAAACATCATTGGATTTCGGAAACTGTCTTAGTTTCCATTTGGTCAATTTGTAATCCGATTTTAAGTACACCCATTATCAAAGTGTTACTTTTATCAAGTAACACTTTTTAAAGCATATTGCCAGGGTTTCTACACGGGGAATCTTTGGGTCAACTATACCAAAAGATCGCTGGATGACCTACGCGTCCAGTATAATAACATTTTTAGGATGCTGTTGGGACTGCCACGATGGTGCAGCGCTTCTTGTATGTTTGCGCAAAACCGAACCGATGGCTTCCACGCCGTCATTCGCAAAAAACCGCGTCGCTGTTGTCAAGGTTGCGGGCGAGTGGCAACAGTATACTAAAAACTGTGGCGGAGAGTATCGACTCTTCGATAATTAAAAATTTTGTGAGAAGGACTATCACTAACCATTAGATTGGGGTTGTCCTTTTCACAATAATATTTATTCTGTTCTGTCTTCTTCTCTGTTGTATTTTAGCTACTAACACTAGTAATAAGTTATAATATTGTTTACTAATACGCTGGATCATTGTTGTCCGAAAATAAAGAATTATTATTATTATTATAACTATAGCCATGGCAATTTCTTTCCCAAGTAGATCTCTAGTTCCATCAGAGATGCAAAAAAAGTAAAAAGTTGCATTTTCGGATCTATCTGCTACTTTTATATTTGCGTCAAATGGTCCTGTTAGGTCTTGACCTAACAAGACCATTAGGAAGAACCCCTTGGGTTTTCTTACTTTAAGAACAAACAAAAACTTGTTTTGTTTCATATTTTCCCAAGTTTTGTGCGTGATTAAAGTTGGATTTACCTACACGCAGAGTCTACTAACATTTTTTTTTTTAACCTTCATTCCACCTATACGACAATCTAGTAAACTGTCATCGTCGATTTTGAACACATATTGTATGTCTTTCGACTCTGTTTGAACTGAAATCTGTCTGCTTATTGTCTAAGACGTACTAAGAAATTTTTGAAACTTTTCATTTGCCCCTTGTTTGATCAATCAAAAAGAGTGACGTTCTTAATTCTCAATTTGTTTAGGTGTAAAGTATGCGTGGAGTTTGGTGATAGCCACTTCAAAGACATCCACTCCATCAGCAGGTGATATTTGTATCTGGTATATTATTAAACTAGCTGATCCGAGCAACCTCGTCTTCGTCACATTATCCATTAATGCTTTGCTACTATTGGTCGTAGCATGATGTTAGATCCTATAGTCTTCCCCGATAAATAGGCCGTCCAACACTAAAATAGTCCTTCAACTCGAACCAGCAGTTCCCGAGATTAACGCGTTCAACCAAACAAACAAACTCCTCAGCTCTACAATATTAGTATAGACATTTTTAGCAATTCTAGTCCACAAAATGTAGCAGTAAAGCCCGTTACTTGTCACTACCCTTGATGCCAACAGCTTCCAGGTAGATCAAGAGTTCCTACGTCCAGCGTTTTTATCTCGTTCCTACTGATGAAGGTTCCCCCTCACAATCAAATTTGTCAATTTAATGACCAGTATGTACATAAAAAGTACCACTAGGCACTGCTGACCTATTTTATCTTTGATAACTAACTGTCAATTTAATGACCAGAAGGTATATTCTGCTGTAATTACTGTCATTCAATGATTACTTGTCAATTTAATGACCAGTAGGTGTATTCTACTGTTATTACTGTCATTCAATGATGACTTGTCAATTTAATGACCAGTAGGTGTATTCTACTGTTATTACTGTCATTCAATGATGACTTGTCAATTTAATGACCAGTAGGTATATTCTACTGCAATTACTGTCATTCAATGATGTCTTATCAATTTAATGTCCAGTAGGTATGTTCTACTGCTATTACTGTGATTCAATGATGACTTGTCAATTTAATGACCAGTAGGTATGTTCTACTGTAATTACTGTCATTCAATGATGACTTGTCAATTTAATGACCAGTAGGTGTATTCTACTGTTATTACTGTCATTCAATGATGACTTGTCAATTTAATGACCAGTAGGTATGTTCTACTGCAATTACTGTCATTCAATGATGACTTGTCAATTTAATGACCAGTAGGTGTATTCTACTGTTATTACTGTCATTCAATGATGACTTGTCAATTTAATGACCAGTAGGTATATTCTACTGCAATTACTGTCATTCAATTATGACTTGTCAATTTAATGACCAGTAGGTATGTTCTACTGCAATTACTGTCATTCGATGATGACTTGTCAATTTAATGACCAGTAGGTATGTTCCACTGTAATTAAATTTATGCGCTCTTTGATTTATTATTTAGGAACTAACTATGTAGTACAAATCAAATATCTAAGCATGAGGTCCCTGGTTAGACTCCCAGGTCGTTGCCTTTTTCTTTTCGATCTTGTCAATACCAGAAGCATCGAAATAGATAGTGTTCGTTTCCCACGCTCCCATCTGACTCCAACCGAAGAACGTTCTCCTTCGCAGTCGAACTTCTCCAATGTGAGTTGGGACATGTTAGTGTTATATCGTGAACCAACTAGTTTGTTGTTTTTTCAATATCAATTTTTTTATCACAAAATTCTGCTTCCTTTTTATAATGCGTCAATTTGATGACCAATAATGCTGTTGAGGATCCTCTGAACATAGTCAAACGGTGTCAATTTAATGACCAGCAATGCTGCTCCAACGTCATAATAAATCAGTATTATTATATCATTATACTGTTATAAAACTTGAAAATAACTTTATTATTTATTTGTCGATTAAATGACCAGGTACTACGCCAGTTTACATGGAATATAAGTAAGTTACTGGGGTATATCCGTTTAATTAGGTAACGTCCAGACGGTCAATAATTGTTTTTGAACTTGTCCTAAATAACCACCAATAAATACCACAGTACTTAAATAATACTGCAACCTATCCTTCCGATAAGGCCAAGCATAATATTAGGGTTCAAAATAAGAAAATCATTAAAAATACTCCACGTCTCTGACCACGTTTTTAAGATGTGGTGGTGTTTATTTTTCAGAATTATTGAAATATCCACTAATCACTTTGTTCATTATGGCACATGTAGGTACTTCAACAATTTAGCAATACCTATGAATATTATTATAATTACAAGATCACTGGGTAGGGTAAAACCGACATTATATTAATGTTTGTCGTAATTTATAACTTACGTAGGTGTAAATAAACAAACACAGTTTAACATTTGTTCTTCAATACCATTATGATTATTCTATGGTCCATTATTACTTTAGTGCGAGTTACTAAACAACGAAGAACATTCCTTAAAATGTTATCAGTGTAGCTGAACATTCCAATGTAATGACTTTTTCGTAAGTTAAGCAATAGTCACCACTGTTAAGTAGGTGTAAATTTTTATAATTTTGAATCATAATGGGTATCTATTTGTTAATTAAAGTAAACTAATGGTTTAAACCATATTTTGGGTAAAGGTAATTATAATAGCTGAGAAATGTAAATGAAAATGTCGCATGTTTTCTTAGTTTGAATAAGTAACATTCATGTACCTAAGTAGCATAAGTAAATTATCTTGCCACTTCGCCAGTCACATTTTCTCTTTTTTTTTATAAAGTCACTTTACTTACAGTTTTAATTATTTTTTTGTCCTCGTCGCCATATGTAGTGTCCATGCATCGTATCACTAATAGTAGGTATTTGGCTCGCCTACGCACCACCACGTGCTGCCTGACTGACGGTTGAACACTGACTGACCGTTGACTGACCGTACGTTGTGACGTACGCGCTCGAAAGCAATCATAAGTATATACATACACTACAATTAGGTATTATTAACGACACGCCACTAACACGCCCAGCAGATGATGGAAGTGGCGGCGAGGGCAATTATTTGCGACAATAGATCGTCGATCGTTGTAGTTCCTTCATGACACACATAATAGATATCTGAGGTCATCGGAAAACTTGAGACTAGCCGGTGCATTCCACCACCTTCTATGACAATTCTTTCACGATTCAAGCGGTGAGGTTATGGAATGCCTTGCCTGTGTCGATAAGGCGGGCTCAATCTTTGTCCATTTTTAAAACTTTGGTCAAGAACCACTATCTCTCTCTTTAAAGCGTTTGTTACTAGAGTTCTCTGCTATTGTTTCACAATTATCATTGTATAAATTTATCTATTTAGTATGTATTGATGTTTGTATAAATAGTACACCTAAGGCTACCTACAGTACTGCATCTCCTTTTTCTCTTTAGAATCCATCCAAAGGTTGTCTTGAAAAGATCGCTTTTAGCGATAAGGCCGCCCATTGTGTCACCCTATGTAATGTTTCTCATCTATATTTTCTGTAACTTATATGGTGTACATAATAAAGAGTATTCTATTCTATTCTATTCTATTCTACAACGGATTTCTATACAGCAACACAAACGAAGGACAAATATACCACAATGCTCTACAGTGGATAGAACAGCAACAACAGCTTGGACAAGAGCGGTTAATTAAGTCTGGCTGACAAAAAACCTTAAATCAAATCTTAAAACGATTTAAAATTCCACCTTTTGCTTGCACAATCGACATAAACCTGTTGCTAATATTTGCCAGTAGTCGAAAGAAAGACGAAGGGAAAATATTTCTTACCTCAGTTTACTCGAACAGCTGATGACCGGGAAGAACATGCCTTCCAGGTTGAAGTTGGTGAAGGAGCCCGTGACGCGCACTCCGTTGAACATGAAGTTGATGATGGGCACCGTCAGGTCCAGCGCGCAGCCGATCACGTCACCTGTGGGAGGAACGACATGAATACGTCTGCATTTGCACATTTGTAGCGGCATCAATGCTACCATAAGAAAAACTTACAAAGCGAAATTTTTACGGAAACAAGAAGTATCGCAGCGCCAGCAGTGGACTACTAAACGAAATCCTGCATGGCGATATTAATTTTCTCAGTTTCCGTGCCATTCGAACATATACAACAGTCCGAATATCATCTATCGGGCAGTTGCCCACCTGACACAACAACCATCCGATTGGAGGATCCTGCGTTCTCAATGGTGGTTTACGGGACTTAACACCCCGTTCCACATAACTCTATACATTTTTGTAACCCAAAAGTTAAAAGAGAAGGAGTTTTTAAATGAGTGTAAAATTCCGTGATAAATTATACTAATAGTTAAAATAGGAAACGCGATGAGTGGAGAATCTCCCATAGAATTTGGTGTTCCCCAAGGATCTCTGCTATCCCCCCTCTTATTTGCTATTTACATAAATAACATTAAAGATTTAGGCTTAATTGGACAACTGACTTTGTACGCCGATGATACTTGCCTATTTTACTTCGGAAACAACATAAATACCATTGTAGCTGACGCTCAAAAAGACTTGGACATATTGTACAACTGGTTTAGCTCCAATTTACTTACTATAAACGCATCAAAAACATCGTACATGAGATTCTCAGCTAAAAATAAAAAAATCTCTGACCACCCAGCCTTACACATAAACAACACTAAAATCAACTAAAGTAATTGTGAAAAATACCTCGGACTTAGATTAGACTACAAACTCACTTGGCAAGCGCACATTGATAACATAAGATCGAAAATAACATCGCTAATGGGATCAATGCGCGGGTACATTAATAACATTCCAAAAAAATTCGCTTCAACATTTACAACTCATTGATTCGCTCACACATAAATTATCTTATCGAAATCTGGGGATGTGCTCCAAAATCTGCAATTAAAGATCTACAAATAGCACAAAATAAAATAATTAAACTTCTATTCAACTACGATTATCATACACCTACATCTGAACTATACAAAAACACCAAACTAATGAGCATTCATCAACTTTACACATTCAATTCCTGCATTCTCATTAGAAAAATTCTTAACAAAACCATACACACACAGTTATCCTTCAACACGAAAACATCCAAATACAGCCAAAGAAACCCTAACCAATTACAGACGCGTCCCCCGCGAACGCAATATGGCAGGAAAAACATAAAGTACGAAGGCGTCCAGCTGTATAATAACCTACCAGCAGATATTACGAACACATCCTCTTTTAATCTATTCAAAGCTAAACTCAAGCAGTACGTCAGTAACAACATAAAACTTCTAAGTTAATAATATCAATGTCGACTTCGTACCTACCTACATTAAGAAAACAAAACTGTTAGCTACTGGACTACACTAACCTTAGTAATGTATTTATTCGCTAAGTGAACAATGTATGTTCTATTAGAGTAAATAAAGAATCTTTAAACCCAATTGCCAGATACTACATATTTTACAAAGAAGGCCTTTATCACACGGCACGGATTTCGTAGCGGTTCCCTGCGCGGTAATGCGGTTTACGTATGTTAGGTACAATTATATCAACGGATTTATTAGAGGCCAATGCGACATGAGATCCGCTTCACCGCCTATCGCGGCGGTGCGCGGTGCCGTGTGTTAATCGCCTAACACTGTCTTGCGTGTTCTGATCATTATAACCCACGGAAGCTTATGATATTGCTATCCTCATAACTATGTGTTTGACTGATTTAATTTTGATTTTCAGTGACGTTTTTTTACATACAAGTTCTTTTTCAATTAAATAATATTTTTGTATGGAACTCCTTAATAATGACTCTATAAAAACTGCATTTTTGATATTTTAAAGTAAATATTCGATATTATTGACAAATTAAGCGCATAACTTTTTTTTCTACGGAGAGGAAGAGGGAGGCCAAAGAAAAGATGGATGGATTGTGTGAAGAGCGATATGAAAGAAAAGGGAGTTAGTGATAGCGTGACAGCTGACGGGACAGAATGGAAGAAAGAAACGTGTTGCGCCGACCCCAGTTAACATGGGACATGTCTACAGATAGTTTTTGTCACATTCAAGATGAGGACCTTTCCTAATATAAGGCTCCTCGTGATGCGTCCTGTTGACCATAGTCTTCCTCCCTCCAGACCAGAGGTAGGCGCCGTCGAAGCCGTACGAGTACAGGTCGTCTCCCACGCCGTTACCACCCCACTTCTCACCACCGCCTGGGTAAGGGACGTAACTGGAAGCAGATATATAAATATGGAGTTAAGACCAGTTTTCTAAAACCTAGAAAGCACTTTATGTGTCCCGATAATTGTACTTTATACCCCGCAATACTTGTTATCTTCAGGCAAAGGAATTAGGAAATCGAATCTGAAAATCATGTCTCTTTGGCCAGTCTTACAGTTTGCCAGGCTGGCTGTATTTGATTTCGTAATCCATTTCTCATTCGGGCGTCCAAATGCACTCATTTATACTATGTTTTAACAAGGCATATATGTTATGTTGCTTATGCCTTTGATTCGGAAACATTGCTTGAAGAAACCGTCACATGGTATGGTTGACTGGGATGATGCTCTATAAAACTAAACTTTTCCTGAAACCTGATGAGCAACGACCACGTACAATATTTGGAATTGTGAAATTTTTGACGTTCTTATCATGGTCGCTGTTTATTATTTTCTTAAAATCTTCGTGAAATTCGTAAAATTACCCAGTCGTGTTCGCCCATCCGATGCGTAGGTGCGGCATCATATGCGTGGTCTTCTCGATGTGGTCCATGGTGACTTCGAAATACCACTTGCGGTACACTGCCGAGCCTTCGACACGACCCACGAATATATTTGGACGGACACTGCAAAAATTTAAAAGAATTTGTTGTGACATTGGTGGTACTAGAAAAGAACGAAGACAAAAAAATTGACAGTAAAGACGATTTTAAATTATGTTATAGTCGAGTATTGGAAGTGATTGAGTCCCCACAAAATGTTACTGTCATCTCGCTCCAACATACTAAATAGAGTGAGATGGAAGTTGAAACTTCGGTCTATGAAAGTATTCATTACTTGGAGATTTATAGTTGAAATGATAACTCTATGTCAGTCATAACATAAATGTGCTAAAAAACTTAAGTGACATCACGTTGTCAAGCTAAAATAGGCACTATGGAGAAGATCTTTACGTCGAACTCACCTAGACACGTGATCAACTAGTGCAGTTTGCAGCAGTAGGTTCTTCCCTGGCAGCAGATAGTCACAGATGTTGTTCTGAGAGGACCTCACGGCGACTCCGTTACCAACGCAGAGGGAACAGAGGACGTCCAGTACTTTGGGGTCTCGACCGTGTTTTTCTAAGAGGGAGATTATCACTTTTATGTGTTCGTCCTGCGGGAAAGAAAACAATATTTTAAATAACATGATTTCAATTTTGATGACGCGTTTGGCGCAGTGGTTAAGTGGTTGGCTACGGCGCTGCGTGTCGCGGGTTCGTTTCTCGCACGGAACAAATATTCGTATGGCGTACAGATAATTGTTCCGGGTCTGGCTTTTTGTGTATGTGATTTTGTATATTTGTGAACGTATCCACAATACAGGAGAAATTCCTAGTGTGGGGCAACGTTTTTTTAAAGAAAGAAACAAATGTAAGTGTTGTACTCATAACTTATTCAAATAATTGAATGATTATTTTCCTTCCATATTTTGTTTATGTTCAGATTTCTCTGAACAACATCAAATCGTGAAAATTCCTGTATTTTTAACGTTTTTAGTATATAAATCTCAGTCACAATAGTTCAAAAAGTCCTGTATTTTTCCACGATTTTATAATTTATTGATTGCATGAATGATCTGCCTATTGTCGCTGAGATGAGTTTGCGATTTAATTCGAACATTTTTTATTTCTCTTAATATTGTTTCATGATTTTCTTTCACAATTATTTTGTTTAGCGAGTATGACTTCATTCATGACGCCTAATTTTCATTTTAAAAAATACCCCCCATACTCAATAAACTGACTTACAGCTGTTTTGCAGCAGAATCATTAAGTTGTACTTCCTTAGAGCACCTCCACATTTTTTTTTCAATCTGTGACTCACCCTCATCATGTTCAGCGCTTCGGGCGAATCAATCAGCACGCAGTGCAGTACGTCCAACATTCCCGTTCCCTCCCCTGATGCTTGAGATCCGAGTCGGGAGAACAGCCAGTTCAGGCGGTTGGAGTTGGCGAACTGCGCGCAGTTGGTGTGGTTGCCTTTGATGATGGCGGCTGTGGGGAGAGGAAATAAGGTATTAGTTTGATGTCAATACCCGACTGCGTGCCACAAAGACGGGCTTATTAGCCTATGTGTGAATGTTTGTAGGAGGGCCAAATACTGATTCTTACGTCTGTCAGTTTTGTCTTAATCTTGTGAGTGTCGAAGACGAGACAGTAATCAAAATTCGATACGGCGATAACAAAGATGCCAATATTACGAAAAGGAAAAAAAAATACGAGTAGTCAGAAGCCCGTAAATCTGACACCAGTCTTGCCAGGGGGTATCGAAACCACATGAACGACGTTGGTTCATGGTTGTTACCAGTTTTCCAGTTACTGGACGGAGATAGACAGTCAGTCAGTCAGTTCATGTAAAACACTAGTAGGTACTCAGCTACATTTGGTGAGACTGAAAGCCGACTCCAACATGGGAAAAGGCTAGGCAGATTAGTATCTCAGATACTCACCCAGCAGCTGATACAAGTATCCCGAGATCATCTCCCAGCTCTGGCCCGACTCGTCGCCCGCGAGGAAGCCGGCCAGGAAGCCTTGTGACGTGATGACGTTGATCTTGTCGATGGCTTCGAGGATCAGGTTGAGGATGCCTTCCTCTTGGAACAGGTCTTGACGGTTGCGGAGGGCGCGGAAGCGATTCTGTTTTTCTTCGTGTTCTGAAATGAGAAAGGGAAAAGTGGCTTTAGAAAAGTATTCTTAGCGTATCGAAGGCAAATACAGTGTTATTAAGTAGGTTGTTTGGCCCAGTAGTGCCATTCGCTGACGCAGCCATATAGTTTTAACATAAACAGGCGACAGGACATGCGGCGCAAGACGATAGGCGGGCCATGGAATGCAGTGAGCCGCCACACTTACACTGAAGATCGGTGCCATTCGAGAACCCCCATCTGAGTTGTCTTTACTGCGCTGCGACCGACCTGAGAGGCGAAGTCTTTAGAGTTATCCAGGTCGGTCACGGCAACGCGTGACTGACCGCGCGGAATGTATGGACGTGCATGTGTAGATTTCATTTACACTGGCACTGGCAATTATCCCTAAGTTTCAGACAGTATAAAGTTCTCGTAAGCGGTTCTCCAGTAAGCGAGATGACGGGACCAGTTTCGTGAAATATTCTGTCACCATCTAGTGAATACGATATTGGACATTACACAAAGCTTGGTCGTAAAGTAAGTGCTAATTATGAAACAACGACATTTAGAGTTCAGCTTTGTAGAGCGTCGACTTTTACCAGATATGTGACTCTAGCTTCTGCTATCGGTTTTGCTCGTGAAAAAGTTGTCCTATTCCAAGACCTGATCTACCCGTGTGCCAATTTACATACGTTTATTTGTTTAGACGTGAACAGGTTACAAACAGTCAAACAGGCAGACATTTATATTATTAAAACTTATACCATCATTCTTCAATGAACGTGGAGAGGTTCAGGGGAGTACCCAAAACATTCAACTTACCCATGTCCTCATCAGGCTGTGCGAAGTAGTTGATCAGATCCTCGAGGCACATCACCATTTCTCCGAGGTTGACTGACGCGAAGAACATGGAGTGTCGTCGGTTCTCTTGTAGAGTTTCAAGGCCACTGTGGAAGGATTTTTAAAATATAAGCTGACACGCAGTCGTCAGAATGATGACCAAAATGGGTTTAAAAAAAAAAATAAAATTAAATAAAAATAAAAAAAAAAACAAATTAAATTAAAGCAAGATCTATGTTTGAAAGTAGAATGTTTGACACCCTAAGTCTTCAACCTTAACTTTTGTGTCGAATTAAAGTAAATGTAAAAGCCGCAAAGTCATCAGAGCTTGCCAAGGAAACCAGCTACTCCAGTCCCTCAGTGCCTCGAATAGCATGTTAAGGCAAAAGTTTTAGCTGTCATTCTGAGTGAGTAGATGAATGAATGACCCTCGACTGTCGCTATGGGTCGTCAGAAACCCAGAGTTCTTACCGCAAGGTATAGTATTGCCAAGTAGCTGGGTTGTTGTGGTCAGATACGCAGTCACTTCACGTAAAACACTGGTATTCAGTTGCATCCGGTAACAACCGGTCCAACAATCAAAATCAAATCAATAAAATCCGATCCAACAACATTCGATTCAATATTTATTAAAAAAGTCTTAAATATGACTATATTCGTAGTACTTACTTGATAAACTTGGTGAAGAGCGAGGAGCACTTCCGTATGACCCTGGCGGTGCGGGACTCCTCCTCCTGCGAGCGCGAGAAGTCCAGTCCGTCGTCCATCTTGCCTTCCTCGTGCAGGATCGCTTGCTTCTCCTCTACTTTACCCACACCTTTCTTCTTTGTCTCATATGACTGAAAAAAAAGCAGATCGTGAACGATATAACATGATACAATTTTGAGTAATAGTTTGTTCCAGATCGTTTTGATCGTTCGTAGTTTCGGATTTTGTCTTGAATTATTAGGAAAATAACTCATTAAAATAGGGCGAATTAATTTTTGAGATTTGACAATAAGGTGAAATAAGGCACTTGTCTTGCCGCCGGCGATCAGCGAGTAGCGAGTAAAGCTTGAAACTCGAAATGAGTTGGCGAGCAGCGAGTAGTGAGAGAATAGTTTCGGCGGCGGGCGATTACTCGCAATACTCGCTGCGGCCCGCACTGTAGGTAGAAATTACCGCTAGTAGGTAAGTTCTGACCGCCAAGCGAACATCGCCGAGCGAGTATCGCTGAGCGGGTACAATCTTTGATTGATCAACTAGTGGTAAGAGCCGCTCGCCGGCAGTGTGAACAGCCAGCTATCGACTATGAATGTATGTGTCTCTTTTACTCACACGAGATCTATATCTTTTGTCCCTTTCCTCAGCGAGCAAACAGTCGATAGCTAAATGCTTCCTTAGAGGACAAGTGCCTTACAGTGACCAAAATTTTACTTTGGTGTTTGACTAGTTTATTAAATCGATCGAACTAAATTGGTCGCCTGAAAACAAATTAATACCTGTAGATTTTTTATTGGCAAACTGCCTTGAACATTTCGTATAATTCTATAATTTTGTTGATTGAGAAAGTAATTTTATTGTACCTTATAAGAGAGCCACAGGCCAGTCTCCGAGTGCTGCACGATGACAGTAGAGTCACCATACTTGATGATGGGCGCACCAATCACCTCCAGGTCTTTGTCTTCCAGCACCTGCTTCTGATCGTCCTTCTCTTGACGGAGGCAGAAGGCGCACGATGCTGTTGTGGCTTCCTCTCTGTGGACCAGAATAGTTTTAGGTTTCAGATTAAATACAGGGATTGAGAAAGATCTGATATAAGAAGAAGGAGAATTTTCATAGCTGCACTTCGACCTAAGAAATTAAAATGAGCGAGTGCTCAAGTATCTGAGTGATTTAATTAAATGCGTCTTTTTTTCTGTCCAAGTTTATACTAGTTTAGAGATAGTTATTCTCACACCAATTCTTAGCTACATACTAGGGAGAAGTCAATCTCTAGGACGATTAATACTTGATTATATAAATATAGCAGAAGACCTAGTTAAAGAATTGGATGGCAGAAACCATGGGATTGCCCTGAAGATTTTAGAAATGAATGGCAGAGAATCCTCTTATAGAAGTATACAGGACAGGGTGTAAAGTCTCGCAAACCTCCATTGAAAAGGGAAGATCCTTCGACCAGGCGGTTGTTGTGTTCGGTGGGCAACTGCCCGATATTTGATATTCGGACTGTTGTATAATTATGTTCCAACCGCACGGAAAACTGATACCACGATGCCGGATTTCGTTAATAGTTTCCTGCTGGTGGGATAGTTGGCGTTGTGGTTATTTTTGTTGCAGTACAAATTTCGCTGTGTTAGTTTTTCTTGTTTTTTTGTTACTATTGATAGGCACGCGTTTGGCCACTATCTCACCTGACATGTTGTTGCGGCATTGAAGCCGCTACACTCAGGTAGTGATTTCTAAAATAATACGACGCTTAACTCGAGTACATAAATATGGCTTGGCTGAATATAGGTGGTCGCACATACCTGCTAACTAAATACAGCTCATTCTGGTCGTTGACGCCCAGGTAGCGGCCGGTGGTGATGTGGCGGATGCGCATGGGGTGGTACCAGTTGATGAAGCCGCCCGCCCACTTCGTGCGCGCCAGCTCCAGCCGCCACAGCGAGCGCGCCTGCGACATCACCGAGCCGCCTTCGTACACCACGATACTGGAAGAAGATTGACAAGTGTTATGAATAAGTTATGCTATGGGGCCGTACAAAGAATGGCCAGTCATCTTTGATACGATGCAAAAATAAAGACTTTAAAATAGACCACTCCTTTTTACACTTTGACCCAAAGTATGTCAGAAAATATAGTTCCGCCCGCGCCCGTATTATATTGGTTTTTAGGGGTAGTGTTGCTAGGGAGCAAATCTTTCAAATCAGTGTTTTATGATATTCTCAAAAATATACGGATAATCTAACACGGAAAAGGTCGTTTATTTTATTAAATCGTTCGAATTTAAAAACAGAAAAAAAAGCTTTCTGCATTTACTAAGTCCGTATACCTACTGCCGAAATTGAACTTTTTATCATAAACATCTTACATGTTTTGATCACATTAGTAGACATTAATAGCTTGATCCACAGTGATTGAAAACACTATCAAATAAGTTGAAAATACAAATAAACAGTATTTTTCACTGATAATTTGACCAAAACATATCCGCACAAGAGTGAAACGAGCTACAAAAGTAAAAAAAAACTTAATCCAAGATGAGACTCACTTCTGCCCCCCATCCTTTGTCCAAGTACTGGGTATGGTGAGGCACTCGTCCCCCCCGTGGAAGAACCGCAGCACGTCGCCGCCGAACACGTAGCCCACGTACTTCATGCGCGATATGCCGGTGCCGTAGGGCTGCACCGACCAGTGCGTCACGTGGAACGATGCGTTCACTATCGATACTTCGTTCTCTTTTGTCGTGTGCTGGAATTTTAGGATGAAGGTTTTAATAAAGTCAAAAGTCATTTATTCAAATCAGGCTGAAAGCCAGCATTTTATGAACGTAAAACTATACATAAAGTCCTCCAAAACGCCCGCCCGTTACCACTTCCAAGTGTTTTAGCTGAGAAGAAGAAGTGGCGCAATATACTCCCCAGCAACACATGTCTGCTAAGTAATTGGTGAAGAATAAACTGGTGGTGATAGCTGACTTTAAAGTTTAAATAGGTACTGCAAATTGATAGTCTAGGAAAATCAAGTAAATCCCATTTATTTGGCAGTTACTGGGTGTGATCTCACTTGGAGATAGTGGATGACCCATAAAAACCTGCGTCCAGTTTATTTATTTAAAAACTAAAACAATATCTTAGCTAAGGATTTTTTTTTAAAGTTTTTAGGTTAGTCCACTCAAATGAGGGATTCATCTCGGAATTGGAGATAACAGTTGTAAACTTGTAAGAACCATTATTTTGGCGTTCTTTAAGTCTTCTCAAAGAATGCCAAAATAAAGGTTTGTACAACTTTACAGTTTTTCATTGAGAGTTTGAACCCCTTTTTGCCTTAATTGACTGGACTAGACTAGACTACGATTATCTTTCTTTACAAATAAACTACATAGCAATGTAGTTTATTTGTAAAGAAAGATAATCGTCGCTCAGCGTAAAACTTTTGTTAGCTCTTATAAAAAGTTTAATTTCAAGTTTTAATTTATATTTAGAAGTAAGGAACTTAATTTTTTTCCAAAATCTGGTTGGTGAAACTTTAATTAAGAATGAGAAATATTATGAAACAAAAAAACACATTTGGGACAGCACAGAGGTACTAGAAGTAAACACATTTGAAGTGAACAAAAACTTAGAGACTCGTGATTTACATTTGCAATATGAAAACTATACCTACGAAAAAATGTGAAAATTAAGTGCGCAAAATGTGTTCGAATAAAAACAATTCTGTATTTGTCATACAAAATAAACACAACAATAATGTGAATAGCATAATATACTTAAGTGTAGATATTCTGCGTCTGACATACATTACAAAACAAATACGACAACATTTAAGTACCAATGGAATACAACGACATTTAAAGTACCAATGCGATGTAACAAGTACAACATTTAAAGCCACAGAGGACTTTAAACATTTAAGTGATTGTGAAGAGGCCAAATTCTACCACAAATCAGTAAATACATTTAGTGCAAAATGAACTTAAATCATCGGTACATTTTATCATGTTTTAAACGAGTTCAGCATTAAATGTATTTAGATATTTGTGTATCAAGCCTTTAAACCACAAAGGGCTTTAAAGATTTAAATTACCTTTGGAGAGACAATACGATACAAATGTTAGAAGTATCACACTATACTTTTTGATAAAAAAATATTGTGCAATGCTTAAAAAGCTCAAAATAAACACGATATTTAACGACCTAAGTCAAGAAATAATCCATTTAATGAAACCAATTTCGATGAATGCTTCAACAGTGAATTTTGAGACAGAGTGATCACAAAATGGAACATGGAGACAACTAGAACATTCAGGCGTGTGGCCTCACCGATAATATAAACCTTAATCCTTTCGTGATGATGCGCGGAGCACATTCTGCCGGCGATAATATGACCTTGCCCTGAGGTTAAATAAGTACTAAGTTTTTAATCAAAACCCTATTAAAAAACTTAAGAGGAAATGCTGGCAGCGAGACTTAGTATGTAAAAAATCATAATTCGAGGTTTGGCTTTCGACTGTTTTCTCCTCCAATATTGGACCGATTTAAGAGATATTTCACGTACTAAATAAGAAGGATATATACTGTGTCCCTGTGTCCCTTCTTTTTTGATGATTTATGAACTGTATAAGCACTAGAACTCTCACAAAATGCTCAAAATTTTCCGATAAATCGCTGTCAACAGAGCCCTATTGTACAAATTTAGCAACTACCTATTAATTAAAAAAACACAGTATACATCCTTCTTATTCAGTTTGTGAAATATCTCTTAAATCGGTCCAATATTGGAGGAGAAAACAGCCGAGAGCCAAACCTCGAATTATGACTTTTTTCATACAAAGTCTCGCCGCCAGCTTTTCCTCTTAAGAGGTACAATTCCTGTTTCTGAATCAAGAATTTGAAGGTGAGTATTTGTCAGCCCGAACATTTGCACAAATGCAGCACCAAATAGTGTTTTGACACGTTCTTAACTCCAAATTTATCAATTCAGAAAACGGGTGCATGTAATTTATGCTATGTTGTGTACCAGTTGCCGGAAAAGATTGAGAAAAAATTAGTATTCAAAGCTAATTCAAGGAAGCTAACCTTTCTTAAAAGAAAACTCCTTTAAAACAACAATTAGGTATGCAGAAGGCACAGCTAGGTCAAGAGTACTGGGTTAAAGTATAATAAATCAAAATTATAATTAATATTCGTGTGTTGACACATTTGTTGCTATCGACGGGTTTTAGACAAAGCATTAGATATCACCTGGCTAGCTTGAGATTAGCTCATTACTTAAAGTTAAAGTAATATATTCTTACCAAGTATCTCTCAGTGGCCACGGACACGAGAATCAAGTCATCTCCGACTCGGACCTTCTCACCCTCGGATCTGTTGAGTTATTAAAAGATAAGGATTAATTTAAGTTATGACAGCGATTATAATTGAATTTGTCACCCAGCTTGCTGCCATTAGTCGGCAGGGATGGGATTTAAGCAGACTCTTGGTAATAAATGGCAACGGCTTAAATTCTCAAAAATCTAGATTTTTTTTTCATCGGATAACTTTGTATATTTTTTGTTGTTGGGAAAATCTTCATTGCTTCTTTAATCTAGGCAGTCTACAGACTAAAATCTTATCTTACCTAAACACCCATAAATCAGGGCGCGGAATTCTACGAATATCAACCTAAACCCAAAGGTTGACTGGTAGAGAATGCCTTGTTGCATTAAGTCCGCCCATGTACCACAATTGTGCATAAAGTTTAAATAAATAAATAAATATATGATAGTAACCAACAGCAAAGTAAGTACTCAAGAATATTATAAAGAAAGTGTTTATTTGCGCCAAGTATGACGCATACTATAAAAAAAAACCGGCGAAGTGCAATTCGGACTCGCCCACTAAGGGTTCCGTACTTTGTAGGTCCGTACAAATGACACTTTAAATATAGACTATATTTTTTATGATTTTATTACAAATGTATAGTTTTCAGACTTTTCCCTATACCTGTAGTATAAGACGGTATTACTTGCCAAATATCATAGTTCTAGGTCGACGAGAAATACCCTATACATTTTGATTCCCTTGAGAGTGTCGAAATATACGTTTTTTGCGGCATAAACGGCCGTATCATTTTTTTACGTTAACATAGAAGCCTGGTTTTTTTACAGTTTCAAGGGACTGTAGACCCGAGTGTATGGTTTTAATTTCATTCTATAAGGATTCCGTTTTTCCTTTTGAGGTACGGAACCCCATAAAAATACAAAAATGAATGACTTATACCGGTTGGGAAAATAAGTGTCACATCTGCGCAAAACGGTAATCGCTTAGCAGAATGTCTGAAAAGTTGGAGTAGGTACTGGTACAACTTCCGCCGGCCTCGTCACTATCGAGGCCATCCGGCCAATGCTCGACCGGTGGCTCGGGAGAAGGCACGGCTCCCTGTCATTTCGTGTGACGCAGGTCCTCTCGGGGCATGGTTGCTTCGGGAGGTTTCTGTGTCGCATAGGCAGGGAGCCGGACGCTCGGTGTCACCACTGCGTCGACTGTCGGGAGGACACGGCGCGGCATACGCTGGCAGAGTGTGCCGCTTGGGAGGAGCCGCGTCGTGCCCTCATTTCTGTGGTAGGCAGTGACCTCTCGCTGCCAGCCGTAGTCCGTGCTATGGCTGACGGCGAGGAGTCCTGGGACGCGGTGGTCTCCTTCTGCGAAACAGTTATCGCGCAGAAGGAGGCTGCGGAAAGGGAAAGGGAGATCTCGACCTCCCTCCCGGCCCGCAGCAGACGCACCGGGCGTCGGAGGAGTGCATACGCTGCCCTCTTCCGGCCCCCCTAACTGGGTCCAGGGGCGGCGGACTTGGGGATGTCCGTCGCCCCCCATTCATCTGGACCCGAGGTGGCGGCGCGTGGTGTTCCCGTGCGCCCCTCTCTGACGTCGCGGGGGGAGTCAAACACCTCACTCCCCCCGCTGACCCGAGGTGGCCCGCAGAGGCGGGCCGGCACTAGCCGGGGATTACGGAAGTCGTAAGCCCCCGCAATCTCCGGCGTAGGTGAGAGATGGAACACCGGGGTGGTTTTAGTCAGTAAGAGTCTGACAGACCCCTCCGCCCGCCTCAGGGCGGAGGACATCCATGAGGATTTCCCCCCGTCAAAAAAAAAAAGGAACTGGTACAACAGATTAAAATTACCTCTGCTTGCTGGCAGGATGCAGGGTCCACCAACAGGCTTCACCCTGAGAATGCTCCTGCAGACCTACATCGAAGGCCAACTTGTCCTGAGATGATGATGTCGAGAGACAGGCCAGGTACTGGAAAATACAATCGCTCGTGAATGAAGAACTTTTTACGTGGCCGCCAGGATTTATAGTCGTAATTAATAAAAGCAAATGTCAAAACGCGAAATTTGTAGATTTTATGACGGTTGTTTATTACCAAATGTGGTAAAAAGTGTCGTTTAAAAAGCACTTAATATCAGTTTGTTACGAAAACAAAAACACTTTTTTGTTGTGGGATCACATAAACTTGCTTCAGCGTGACAATGATGATGTGATCCGACCGATTTCGCACATTCACATTGCTTCAGCGTATCAATATGGTAACATTGAATATTATCTTAAGGTTCATTCAAGAGAGAAATAACGGTCTAGTTATGCATACCATGTCACTGTTGAGATGTCTAAGAAGAATGGCATTGCCGTACAGCAGAGTACGATGCCCAGAGCCGGTGCCTTTACCCTGGAATAGAGAAACGTAGAGTAGAACAACACTATCTTGCCATAAAATGGTAGGATTTAAATCGATAAAGATTTTCGATAAACACATTTAACAAAAAGTTTTAGAACGGGCTATGAAATTGAATACGAAAGTATGCTGTATGCTGAATATAATTTCTTGTCTGTACTGTTGACTGTTGAGGAGTTGTTTCGCCCGAAGCCAACGTTTTATTGAGAATCAAGTCATAGTTATCATAAGAACTGGCCAAGTGCAAGTCGGACTCGCTCTCCGAGGGTTCTGCACTTTAGTGAAGTAAAAGTAAAATAATCCTTTATTGCTGTTTTACAATAGTTACAATGAGATTTGTTACTGACGATCGGTTTTCAAACAACAGCTTGTCCTTCGACATAGGCCTCCTCCAAAGACTTCCACTTATCTCTGTCTCTTGCAATTCTCATCCATTTTTGGACCGGCGACTTTTTTGAAATCATCTTCCCAGGGTTTCATTTGTCTACCTTTACTTCTTTTACCATCCCTGGGGTACCATTCTGATATTAGTATAGGTACATATGACACTTTAAATAAAGACTACAATTTTTTATGATTTAATTACAAATGAACAGTTTTCAGACTCTTCCCTATAGTTTAAGACAGGTATTACTTTCCAAATTTCATAGTTCTAGGTCAACGGGAAATATACATTTTGATTCCCTTGAGAGCGCGAAATATACGTTTTTAGCGGCATAAACGGCCGTATCTTTTTTACATTTAAATAGAAGCTTGATTTTTTCACAGCTTCAAGGGACCGTAGACCCGAGTATATGGTTTTAATTTCAACTCGATACCTCCACGCGTTCCCGAGATAAAGGGTCTTGACAGACAGACAGACGGACAACTAAGTGATCCTATAAGGGTTCCGTATTTTCCTTTTGAGGTACAGAACCCTAAAATGAATTGTCATCGGAACTGAACCAACATGTAAAATTTTGAACTCAAGGAAAGTGGTTCAATTCAGCAAGATTTGACCTAAATAACCTATCATAAGGAAGTATTTTGCTAGTTAAATAAAAGCTTGTAATAATGATGAATAAGAAAAAATACTAAGTTAACAACTTTCCTCTGACAACAATAACTAAATTATTGATCAAATGTCAGTTCAATATTTCAGTTTGACCTTAATCGAATTATGAACCATCCGAAAATAATTATGGTAACATCTGACACATCCATACATCACTGTCAAACCGTTTTTGTTGAATGACGATCGTTTTGGCAGAGAACGTTGTAACTGGGGCGCGATATGGCAGTAATTTTAATTGCTTCTTTAGAATGCTAACTAGGCGATATTATTTCGCACCTCGGGATATATTAATTGGGTTAAGCCCGTTCTATTATTGTAATGGAATTATGAGAATTTGAACTTAGGCCCTTTGAATAGATTCAATGAAACCTGTATTATCTGTATTATTATATCATAGCATATTGTGCGTTAAAGGGGGAGTTCAGGGTTGTATAGTTTCAATGTATCAACCATGAATCTCGTATGAAAGTGGCTTTAAAAAATAAAATTTTGTAGCTTGAAAAATTTAAAAAGTCACAAAAAAATGTTATCTACAGATACTTTTAGCATTATTTTCTGTTTTATAAAATCTTGTTAATGTTGTATTTAATCCAAATATGTCTTAAGAAAAATAATTAAAATAATACTTACTATTTACAGTAAATTATTATTTTTAGTAAAGGGAAGACTCAACAAAAGTTCTTTCTAATCTAATAAAATACACATGCGAAGGATTAGCGATAGAAATAGAAAAAAATATCTGAATAATAACTGTACCATCTTATTTTTTGCTTTGAAAATATTTGGTCAAGGTCAATCCGGAATAACACTTTTTAGGGTTAACTTTTGTTTCATGTCTGTTTTGTACTTCCAAAATAATTTAGGGTCGAGAGATTTTTTTATTCAAAATGAACTATTGGGTTAAAAGTTGGTTTCATTACAAAAAATACGTTTTATTATATTTCATTCCGAAAATATTGAGAAAATATAAAAAAATACAGATGGTATCATTTTTCAAACTAATAAATTAGTATTTTATATTAGCGATCACATAATGAATTTTGAAAGTTAAACCATTTATTATAAAAAAATAAAATGTTAGGAAATAAAATTTTGCCAGAAAAATTTTGAAAAGTCAAAAGTAGCCAGTTGTTTTTTTTACCAATTAGCCAAAAAATGTAAATGATACAGCATGCAGTTTTTACCGATAGGCAGATATACTCACTAAGTTTTCTTTTCCCTGGAAAAATTTAAAACACGATCGCAATACGTAAAACGAAATTATTCACAAGAGGACAAAAAATATTCATATTTTGTTAAAACACAAGATTATAATAAATATATGGAGTGTACAAAATCATACAAAAGATTTGCCTTTTGAAATCTTTATAGGACATTAGGAATTTGTTTCACCATTTCCTTGTTCAAATATAATGATAAGAAATTAATAAAGGAAGAAAGAAATAGTCGTTGGTAGTAAAAAAAAGTCCAATTAACAATAAAATATACACGATAAAAAGTTAATAGTGAAACCAACCCTTATTAGAACATAATTAAAGTGTAGTTTAGTCAAAAAATATATAATTGAAAATTATTCATAGGGTGGCATTATTATCTTCGGAAAGGTTTTCAAAATGTTAATCTTACAGGTACATATAATTATGGAATACTTGATGTACATTTCTATAAGAAAACTGTTGACCAAATACTTACAGTTTCTGAACCTGCAGCCGTCACTAACTCTTGCAAAGCTCTGACTGACAGCGCCTGAAAAGAAAAAAGAATATGTTTCATACTTTGGATGATAATAAATTTAGTAGGTATTGCTTTTCGCAAAAAAAGTAGCATATAACCATCTTAAGGAGGATATACCTGAGAGCAGCTTATTTTAAAATGAGAATCACGTCTAATAGGCTAGTCGTCATTTTGTGGAAAAAATATATGTTATATAAGACTATTTTTCTAATAATTTGATATATTAAAATTTTGAGTTTTATCCGTTCAACATAGTGTAATTAATTTGCAAAGTTATGTCTAACACGGTCATAAAAACGATAATCGGACCAAAACCGCCGGGAGTATTTTAATATAATTTACATTATCTCAAAGACAATTTGATTACCTACATTATCTACATTTTGATATACTGCTTTTTTAAGTCTTAGAATAACAAGGTAAGCACAAAAAATCTACTGAATTTTGGGTCGCGCGGGTGTTTCAAACGAGTGCGGTTTATTCCCTCAAGGTCGTTGTTGTATGTCGTCGCCTTAAGAGTCCCTGCTATCTCTGTACCACACTGCGTCAAAATCGGTTCAGCGATTTAGGTGTGAAAGCGTAACAAACAAACACTCACTTTTGCATTTATAATATTATAATTACGCGTAGGATAGTTAAAATTTTATGATTAGCCACGTTAAAGAGGTTTTCGTGGCTAAGTAACAGCGATGGTAGGCGCCAGTATAAAGTACATCGACCTTTCCCCATATCCCTTCGTAAATACCCGAACAATAAAGGATGAACCGGTTTTCATTACTAGAGAACGTAAAGGATCATGATAGAAGTCGATTCAGGACAGCTTTATGTATTTATTTCTGTTTTTGATATTAAGAAAGACAATGAATATATGTGGGTCTATGACCGTTATTGTACATTTATCTGGCGCCTTTCGTAGAAGGGTCGATCAATCATGGTTAAGCTACACTTACCGCGATCGGTCCCTGGAGAGTGACCATCTATTTCACGCGGAGACAGCTTTCGTGGGTCGAAAAGGATTCTTAGATACCTATTTATTTTAAAATAATTACAGGTACCTAGTGTGAAATCGAAACCCTGACAACAAGTTTTAACAAGAGGTTTCTGGCTAGCCGATCTATTAAAAAAGATCAATAGAAAGATCGAAAAATACTGGTCTCCAGCTGCATCCGGATACACTAGAAGTCGACCGCAAGTCGTGGAAGAAAATGTCTTTTAAGGTCTAAGAAATGGCACAGCCAACGTGTGGAACTCTCTGAATCTATGCACCCTAACACCTTTGTCCAATCAAGACTGTATAGGCATCTTTAAGGCGACGTCGTAAGACAAAGCGATCATCATCATCGATCGCCGCTTTCATTTGTGTGGCAAACGCGTCATGACGTTGACAGCGGAAGTTTCCCTTGTTTTGCCGAACATATTAATGCGATGATCGCTTTATTTTAGGACGCCCTAAGCTCGCTCGCTCAATCACGGCATCATAGACCTCATCCATCGCTTACCATCAAGCGAGGTCTAAGTAAAGAATGGGATAATCACGAATCATCTTCCTAGCCTTTTCCCAGCTATATTGCAGTCGGCTTCCAGTCAAACCGGATTCAGCTGAACACCAGCATTTTACGCGGAGCTGCCTACCAGACCTCCACAAAACCATAACTGGGCAACACGGTAGTTCTTGGCACGACTGGATTTACTGGCTTCTGACAATCCATAACGACTGCCAAAGATCTACAAATGACAGCAGGCCAAACGGCTTAACACTTTCCGAGGCACGGGGGAGTCTCGATATGTTAAGATGGTCACCCATCTAAAGACCGATCTTGGCAAGTGTTGCTTAATCTTGAAGAGCGATCCATACGGCTGTTATTATTTAGCCACATGTTTCAAGGAATAGAAATACAAATATCACTGACCTGTTCAATGACGAACACGCACTGCGACAGATCCGGTGGTATGTTCTTGTCGGCGATGTTCTCCAGAAAGCAGTGCCGGTTACCGAAGCCCTCGGCAGCCAGGCACACCCTCTCGCCTGTGGCTGTGCACGACAGGCACACCATGTCTTCCTGTGAAATAACAGAGGTGTGTTTAAAGAAATGTTGAAAGTAAAGTTGAAATTGGTTGGTTCTCTTTACTTATAAGAAGCGTTACCTATACGGTTTCCATCCGATAGCCGAAAAGTGGGATCGAGCTGTAATATTATTTCTAGATGACAGATTATAGCGTGTTCTGATTAGATACCGGTATGAAACCATTTTTCGTGCAACAATGTCGAGTTTTCGAAGTAATGTTGCGTGACTCAATTAAAGTGTCCTTAGTTTACAGAAAGAATATTAAAAATGTTTCCGTGAAATCATTGTGACTTTCATCATTTATTTCTTTTACGCATCTAGTATGAATGGCAGGTTTATTATTTTAATACTAGGTCAAATTAAATTTGGGGGCCATACTTAATAAAAAAAGCTTAACTTAAAATTTTAAGCAACGAAACTGGAACCGGAAATTATTTAAAACTAGTTTCTGCAAACTGCGTCGCCCGCAAGACCGTACCCCGTAACGAACCCCCTACCAGGGTTGTGTAATTTGTTCGCCGACGGCCTTCTGCTCCGCCTAGAGCGGGATCAGTCCGCGGATTATAGTGTCTCTATAGGTACATTCATTAAAATTAGTTCAGCGATTTAGGCGTGAAAACGTAACAAATATACACAGACAGACAGAAAGAGTTACTATCGCATTTATAAAATGTTTAGTTTGAATTAAGTTTAAAAAATCATGAGAATTTTCACCTAATGGTGGACATCCCACCCACACGCACAAAACTTTTGGGAACACATTCATTGTGCGTACAGCTAAGGAGTGGAATTCCCTACCAGAGTCTGTGTTTCTTGATAGCTACAACCTGGGAGTCTTTAAGTGAAGAGTGAATAGGTTACTTCTAGGCAAGCGTGCTCCATCTTCGATCGCATTTTCGCTTACCATCAGGTGAGATAGTGGTCAAACGTATGCCTATCAATAGTAAAAAAATGGAAAAAGACCCTACTCATCTTCCATGGGAATAAAGACAGGTACCGTTCGTTTTTCATTTACCTGAAATAACTCCTTGCTCAACTTTTCGTCTTTTAATGATGTCGCTTCCCACTACTCAAACGTTACGACTGTACCCACTTGACAAAGTCCTTGACATTCATATTTATTTCCTCGTAAACTCGTTAATATTTTATTTTCATTTCCCATTCGTATCTTTGAGATGAGCTGTTCTCGTCGTGCTTTATTCCAGTCAAACATAACGGAGTTCTGTTATTTCTTATTCTCAGAGTTTGTTGGTAACATGAGGGATGTACAGGTAGCGACAAAAGTGGAGGATAACAACAAGATTACTCGTATTTATTAAACAGGGTTTTTTGTAAAACACAACCTCTTAGGGAGTGAAAGTACACACGAAAAAAATATCAGCTAATAATTCTCAATACTAATAAGCCAAAGTTGACTAAATATTTCAGTCTCTGAGAATAAGAAAGCCAAAGTTGGTCATTTTACGCAAAAACACAGTCAAATTGTAATAGGCCTCTTAATTACATCGCGTAGAAATTGTAAAATTTATTATCAAACATTAAATTTATTGGATGAGAAGTTCGAGGAATTCATCATCTCACGTGGTGGTGGCTACCGAGTCCTCAACTGGCCACCGAGATCGTGTGATCTAACACCGCTCGATTAATTTACGTGAAATCTTGAGTCTATGATGACAAACCGTAGACAACTGCTGCCCTGAAATCCAACATAACTCGCGTTTTTCATGATATTGAGCCCCATTTATACGAAAATGTCGATCAAAATTGATGCAAAGATAGATGGTACCCTGGAAATTGTATTAGGCTGTTAGGTGTTTTTTTTTTAAGATAACATATATTAACGCGAGCGAAGCCGCGGACAAAAGCTAATGTACTAATATATGTAGAGTTGTCGACACCGTTACTGATAAAATAATTGTTAAATCTTTGGTTGCCTTTTGATGTAGACTGTACATGTACCTATGAATTTGATTTCAGTACTACAAACGATTTACAGGCGGAGCATTTTCACCTGCCATTCGGTTGCTTTTCTAATATTCTGAGTATGCAGATGTTAAGAAATTTCATCTTGAAATGTCTAGCTGTATGCCTGGCCTACTTACAGAAAGCCTTTTCTAACATTGTATAATAGTAAATGAGGTGTAATCTCTGATCCAATGAGGTTTTTCTCAAAAATGACGTTCAACAGATGGCAGCATTGAGGCGTTAGGTCCGGGCGACTGTCAAACGCTGTTTCCCGACATTATTTGAAATGATGTCAACGTCACGTGACGTTAAAGTTACGATTTCAAAGAAGAGGACATTTTGCCTTAGTGGTGTCAACTGGTGGCGTGTATTTTCCCGAAGAAAAACCTATTTTGAAAAATTTCTCACTAATTGAAAGCTGCACTATCACTCAGTAACTGGAAATATTCATGGTTCCTATGGGATAGATCACGGGACCGAAGCCGTGGTAAAATACGAGTGTAGGTTTAATCTATATCATTCTATACTAATATATTAAGCCAGAGTTTGTTTGTTTGCTTGAACGCGCTAATCTCAGGAACTACTGTTCCGATTTGAAAAAATCTTTCAGTGTTAGATAGCCCATTTATAGAGGAAGGCTATAGGCTAAGAAAGATATATATATGATCATGCTAAGACCAATATGAGCGGAGCAGTAATGAAAATTGTGACGCAGACGAAGTTGCGCAGGTCAGCTAGTGCAGTATAAAACTAAATAAAAGTCGGAAATGCAGGAAAATAAATTAAAACTTAAATTGATCTTCAACGCTTCGATATTATTAATGCAGGCAAGTAGGTTTAGTTCCAATATCTCAAAACTTGGCATACTCTACAAACGGGCCAAGCTTTTAAGTTAAGCGGATTTAGGTATGATAAATTGACAATATTACTATAAAGCATTTTCGCCTGCGTGAAAATAAAAAAATATCTCACGGGAAAGTGTTATCGCAAATCCACGATAAAAAATATCCTATTACTCAATCCAGGTCATGATTTAACCCGTGTTTTAGTTCAGCCTTTGAGCCGCTATTGATTTACAAACATCCAAACAGACATTCACACTTTAAATATTTGTTCCTATTTTAGTGGAATGAAGTAATAAAAACCGGCCAAGTGCGAGTTGGACTCGTACACGAAGGGTTCCGTACCATAAACCTTATTTTTTATTATTTTATTATTTTTTGTTATAGCGGCAAGAGAAATCTGTGAAAATTTCAACTGTCTACCTATTACAATTCTTGAGATACCGCCCGCTGACAGGCAGACGGACGGACGAACGGACGGACGGACGAACGGACGGACGGACGGACAGCGGAGGCTTAGTAATAGGGTTCCGTTGGTTACCCTTGGTTACGGAACCCTAAAAAACTTAGCAAAGGCCAAAACCGCAAGGCAATAAACAAAATACAACAACATGACAAAATATAGCAAGATTTTGCAGCACTTATTCATGAACATAGTACCAGTATGTAGGTTTAGTCCCAATCTTGGCACGCTCTACCATCGGGCCAAGGTGTTAAGTTCTTGAATATTGTATTATAAGCGGATTAAGGGATGATAAATTAATTTCGCGGTTTCGGGTTCCGATGGATTTAGTATTAACGAGATTCCGCTATAGGCGAGTAAGGCCAAAGGGAATAGAGAAAATATTGCCGGTTTAATATTTTAAAGGATGATGCTGGCTTTGTGGTTTCCGGAAAACTTTGCAGTTATGATTTAGGTTCTTAAATCATGAATATTTCGTTTGATGCATTCTACAGGTTTGTATTTTCCTGGATAGGTTTTCTTTCAGACTTACTTATAGTATAGTAGGTAGGTGCATCAGTGGTAGCAAAAATATCGGCCACAACCCGAAAAAACACGTTTCTTGTATGAGAGCCCCGTTTCATTTTTGTTATTGTTTGTTGTTATAGCGGCAATGGAAACACACACTGTCAAAATTTGGACCGTCCATCTATTACAGTTCTCGAGATACAGGTCGCTGACAGACAGACGGATGGACGGACGGACGGACAGAAGAGGGTTAATAATAGGCTACGGATGGTTACCCTTTGGACACGGACCCCTAAAAACAGTACAAGATGGCGCCATGATTTATTGCAACGCCTTCCCTCGCTAAGTTAGTTCAAGGACAAGGTGCTATTCTACAGATTATAATGGTTTCAAACAAGGAATTTTCATTCATAATTTCCCGTCTCAAAAAAAAGTGGCACCGAATTGACAACCTCCTTCTTTTTTGAAGTCGGTCAAAAGCAATTACTTACATCTCAATTAAAAGTTAAAGAAAGCCTAACCAAAGTCAAGCAGTTACAGTTAATTATAAAACAATAACGACTTCCGTAATAATGATAGTCAAGTTAAAAACAACAGTACTCCAGAGTCCGATTCTAAGTTAAAATCAAGTACAAGTCAGTACAAACTTGGAATAAACTTAGTACGGCCCGTACCGGCACGGGTATCGTTATAATATTATTGTCACGTTATAAATTATAACTCTCTTCTAAAGTTTAATCTTCGCCCTTGTTGCTGTTAATTATTAATTTACTGTCTTGACCTCATTTTGCTTTTTATTAGCGCTTTTCAGAGCTTTTCTTTACGACGCAGTAATTTTATTAAACAATACTTCATTGTCTTATCCGTGTTCGTCACGAATTTGCGATGCATAGTGTCCTCCATTTAACACCATTGTTCCTTGTTCGCTGTCTTTCAGAAGAGAGAGACGAGATTTTTCATATTTTGTTGTGGAGCCATTAGTATTTGATGATTAATGGCTTCAAGGATTAATAGCCATTAGTATTTGATGATTAATGGCTTAAAGGATTAATAGCCATTAGTATTTGATGATTAAGAATAACAATAAAGTTTATTAGTTCAGTGTTACATAAAAAAACCGGCCAAGTGCGAGTCGGGCTCGCACACGAAGGGTTCCGTACCATAAACCTTATTTGATTATTTTTTGTTATAGCAGCAATAGAAATACACAATCTGTGAAAATTTCAACTGTCTACCTGTTACAGTTTTTTAGATACAGCCCGCTGACAGACAGACGGCCGGATGGACGGACGGACGGACGGACAGATGAGGTTTAGTAACAGGGTTTCGTTGGTAACTCTTTGGGTACGGAACCATAAAACTAACCTTACCACTATTACATAATTAAATTATCTGTAACTAAGTATTTTGTCATCATGATTTTGCGGACGGTGGGCCCCAAACTAGGTAGAACCTGTATCTTGGGGTCCTTTGAAAGTAAGTTACATATTTTAAAAATAAATTACACCATTATTCATCAATTTTTTTTTTCATTTTTTATTCGTCATTATGATCAACTTTCACTATGGGACCAATACCGAAATAGCGAAAAAAAAACAGCTGTTCAGTACATTTTGTCGAGTTATGCGCACATAACTGTATGGGGAGTCGATTTTTTATCACGATTTCAGTGTTGGTCCCATATTACGTTTATTCTGTTACACGTTTTAGAAAAACTAGCTAACCGGGCAAACGCTGTTTTGCCAAATAAAAAAAAATACCCTACCACCTATTCTCATACCTACCGAATATACACACAAAATTTCATGAAAATCGGTCACGCCGTTTCGGAGGAGTTCGATAACAAACACCTTGACACGAGATTTTTATATATTAGAAGAAGATACATATTACTACTCTGTTGCTACATTTTTATCGACTGGAAATTTTTAAATGTTTCATGTCCGGTTAACGATAATTTATTAATAATAGAATTTATATTTATTTTCAATTTAATTTATACAAATTAATCAGAATTCTATAATCACTAATTGTATTAATTTATAATTTTTATGCCCAAGTGGCTCATCATGGAATGAACATTAAGAAGTATAAAATTATATAATAAACACTTTTACGTAACCCATGTATCACAAAGAAACGATTTGATTAATTGACACTTGCTAGGATGTTCTATGCCATTTTTTATGGGATATTATAAATTGCATATCAAATAAATAATCGCTTATCAATACATACTCATCATTTATATTCTTTTTTACATCAAATAAAGTTTTACTTCATTACAAATAAACTAAATGTTTAACAAAACTCAAACTGCAGATAATTCGAAATCATACATCAATATGACATTACTTTTTTCCTCATAATGCAAAACAGTTAAATTTATTTTTGTACAAAAATACTACATACATAGCATAAATACTGACTGCACAGCAAATTTTCCATATTTATGGACAACACCCCGACTCAGACTACCCCGACTCGGATACGTTAGGTTAGAAGGCTAAGGCGGGCCGCCTTAGCCTTCGTGGTTATTTTTTTTTAAACCACCCAGAACTATGGTGAGTCGCAGTACAGTTTTGTCGTGCATTAAGATTATTAGCTGTGCATTGATGAAAAATTTTGCTTTAGGAAAAATCGCTGTACGCTGCGAAAATCAATTGTAGTGTGTTTAGTGATATTTTGAGTTGAATATTTTGCTGTGCAATCATTAATTTTGATGGGAATTCGGAATCTTATTGCATAGAAAAAGGATATTTTTTGATTTGCGTTTAAATACTACCCTTTTTATAAGTGCCATTACCTAATTATCAACTTTTTGGCAAACCAGTGGATCAGTGCAGTATGCGCATTTTTTATTTCGGGACATTGACACATTACAACACCCACTTGATATCATTCTTAGCCACGATTCCTATATAAAGATTTTCGCCCCACAAGCACTCTCTTTTCCGGAAACCGCACACCAAATTAACCCAAATCTAAGTAACTCAACACCAATTTACTTAAGATAAGCAAACAGAGTCTAATCTCTCGTCACACAAAGAGAGCGATTAGCACAAGGCAGCAGTAGGCTGGGATCAGTGGCGGCCTTAGGGAGTGGAAAGCAAGGCAACCGCTCGAAGCCTCGCTCTTGCAGGGGCCTCGCGCAAACGGAGTTCAAAAAACCTTGCATTACAAACGCTTTATACAGAATAAACGCTTTAACATCAACGCAATACCTCAAGGTACCTCACGTTTATTCTGTTAGAAGTTGTATGACTAGCAATAAAATGAAGTTATTTCATAGTAAATTACATAAAATTATATAATAAGACGTGTCATCGAGTTCCCAAACTTATCCGCTTTGATTTTTTTACCTTCTTAGCCTTGGTTAAAGTCCCAAATATTCTAGACTAAAAATATCAACTTTCGATTTTAATGAATTTAAAACAGAACAAGAACCTCGCAAAGGTCTGCTGCCCAGGGCCTCCCAAAAATCTACCAACCGGGGTCGCCGAAAACTCTGCCGCCCGGGGCCTCCCATATATCTGCCATTCAGGCCGCCGCTGGCTGGGATAGCTAGCTATGTAGCGAAAAGCGTTTCCCTTTCAATTTAGGCGTTAATTCCGCACAATAGTCGGCCAGTTCGCGCCTCTGCGATTCCATTTGCAACAATCATTTTCTTCTGGTTAGGGTTGGCACGCCAGATGCTAATAATGGTTAATTTGGCTTTAATGAAATATTTTAGTGGTATGGTTGTGATAATAATGAAATTAATAAAGTGATAAATTGTACAAACAAGTATTTTTTTTAAGGGTGGCAGGTGTCTTGTCTGAAAATTAAAAAAGAGAGAGTCGTAGGAAAAGATGGATGTGATCATTTTGAACATAACTTTAGTGACAAAATTATCAGAAAGAAAGTTAAATCAGAGATGGAAAACAAGTTATATAGACCAGAGTGCCAATTCTACTAATTTTCAAGCAAATTTTACATTCGCAATCTGTCAGAAATGTATGAAAACTTGACTTGAGCTTCTTGGTGTTACGTTAACATCTACCCTCAATTTTGGCCCTTTCATAGAGGCAAAGGCTCAAGTGGCTGCCAGAAAGTTGGGGGTTCTAGCAAAGGTGAGACGGTACTTCACGCCGGAACAGCTGCTCAAGCTCTATCAAGCGCAAGTTCGATCGTGTACGGAGTACTGCTCTCATCTTTGGGACGGATCTGCCAAATACCAGCTTGATGCCCTTGAGTCAATTGAGAAACGAGCCAAGAGGATCATCGGTAATGACAGGCTCGTCGAGTCGAAGTTCCAAGTCTTGAGCATCGACGCCGAGTTGCTGGCCTGTCGGTTTTCTTTCGGTTGCATTTTGGGGAGTGTGCGACGCAATTGCATGATTTAATTCCGACAAGCCCGTTCCATCATCGGACCACAAGACGAACGGCGATGCGCCACCGGTACATGGTGGACATCCCACCGACACGCACTAAACGTTTTGGGAACACATTCATAGTGCGTACAGCTAAGGAGTGGAATTCCCTGCCAGAGTCTGTGTTTCCAGATAGCTACATCCTGGGAGTCTTTAAGACAAGAGTGAATAGGTTGCTTCTAGGCAAACGTGCTCCATCTTCGACCGCATCATCGTTTACCATCAGGTGAGATTGTGGTCAAACGTATGCCAATATATAGTAAAAAAGCGTAGTCTTTTTTGACAGTTGGCGACTGAAATGCGAATGCGAAAGTTGTTTAAAAATTAGTAGAATTGACCCTCAGATCGTAAGCGCTGGAGTAAAAGTTTTGGGCCAAATCACAGTTGTGCCAACGATATGAATAAGAAGACAAGAGTTAAGATGAAAAACAAATCAGGGATGTGACAATTTAAGTTTAAAAGTGTAACAGAGAAATTTCATGAAACAGATTAAGCTTCGCTAAAAAAAACACTTTTGTAATTTGTAAGTTGCAATTTTCAGTAGGAGATTTGAATGTTAAATCATGACAAACGGGATATTTAGATTCCTTATAAAGATACGCCATGAAACGAGGACCTTACCCATTACGGAAGTAATTTGAACGCTTATTGACTATTCGGTAAATTTACTGTTAAAAATGCTTTAGACCAAATGTTTAGCTGAAGTAGGACCGTAAATTGTAACAGATTTATTTATAAGGTAATACAAGATGACCCACAGGGATCGTGCGTGACAGTGATGCTCCCGCTCGGAGAAGAAGGCATGCACTTCAACGCCTTACACGCCTAAAGGCCATATACTAGATTTAATGCAGGCGGGACTTTGGAGCAGAGACTCCGTCCGTTCAACGAGTGGTTCCATGAAAGAAGGTGGTCACAGTGGTCACGTGCCATGCACAGTGAGGCTCAGTGGAGACCCCTTGATAGTCTCCACAGGGATGTCTCAAACAGGCGTTACACCGATGTGGTTACAGCGTGGTCTTTTTAGAGGTAACGGGGCCTCTTTCATGAGCTTATGATAATCACCACATTACGGTTTTATTGAGGTGAAAATTCCACATTCGCTGTCGAAGTCAACCATCGAGAGACATAGATACTTGAAAGCCGAAGGACACAGTCGCTTCAGTGTAGAAAACTGTTCGTCCGAGGTGACCTCGCCTGGAGTGGGCAGATGTTATCCGATGTTATCATTGATTGTTTACAGTAATGATAACATCGGCAATGATAGGCTCTTCGAGTCGAAGCTCCAAAGTCTTAAGCATCAACGCCGAGTTGCTGGCCTGTCGATTTTCTATCGGTTGCATTTTGGGGAGAGTGCGACGGAATTGCATAATTTAATTCCGCCAAGCCCGTTCCATCATCGGACCACAAGACGTACGGCGATGCGCCACCGGTACACGGTGGACATCCCACCCACACGCACAAATTCGTTTTGAGAATACATTCATTGTGCGTACAGCTAAGGAGTGGAATCCCCTGCCAGAGTCTGTGTTTCTTGATAGGTCAAGAGTGAATAGGTTACTTCTAAGCAAGCGTGCTCCATCTTCAACCGCATCATCGCTCACAATCTGATGAGACAGTGATCAAACGTGTGCATATCTAATATAATACCTTTAAACGAGCAATTCCTGTATATATGTACCTATATATATAATCTGAATCTCGGAAACGGCACTAACGATTTAATTAAATTTAGTATGCAGGGGGTTTCGGGAGCGATAAATCGATCTAGGTACGTTTCATTTTTAGAAAACGTCGGTAAAAAACCGAACGAAGCTCGGTCATCCTCAATAGTAAAAAAATACAGTCTCTTCTCAGTCAAGCAAATTGTATCATTTATAGGGAACTATACCTTCATCTAAATGTCTCTGAGTCAACAACAATCTAGTATAATTCAAACTGATTCATAATTAACACTAATAATAGGTTTGCCACACACAGCAACAATCGGAGTCGGATTTATTGCCAAAATAATAGCGTTTGCCTTCATTAATGCCTAATGGTTCGAATTAGTCATCAAATTAGCAATTTACTGATATAGAACATTACGTGGTATCATGTTTCGTATATCACGGTTGTTATGCAAATGGGGAATAAGTAGAAGTATTGGTACTGTATCAGTCAGGCTCCGCTGAAGATGGACAGTTGGTTGGTTTTGGTGCGTAAAGTCAGGAATATAGTAAGTATACATAACAGGAAGTTTGAAACTGGCAGAAAAATTGAAAGGAAAAACTGGCCAAGTGCGAGTCGGACTCGCGTGCAAAGGGTTCCGAACGGATTAAAAATTTTAAACATATTATTTTAACACTACAGACTTCTAATAGGTTTTCCTGTAATCTTTAGGTAAAGATCTATTATCTCCATTTTTTTCAAAATTTTAGGCTCAGTAGTTTCGGAGATAAGGGGGGGGGGAATGGTCATTTTTCGTCTAATTTCTTGAATAACTTCAAAACCATTTATTTTAAAATTATGAAAAAAATATAATTGAAACCCTCACAGTAAGCCCTTTCATTTGATATGTCACACGATATTATTCAAAAAACTTTTTTTTTTAATTTTCTAGTTTGACCCCCAAAAGTGACCCCCATACTAAAAATTTAATAATTTACGTAATGCGTCCGTGTTTGGGTCACAGAAGTCCATATGTGTACCAAATTTCAACAGAATCGGTCCAGTAGATCCGGAGAAAACTGGCTGTGACAGACGGACAGACAGACAGACAGACACCCGAGTGATCCTATAAGGGTTCCTTTTTTTTTCGGAACCCTAAAAAGAAAGTTTGGCTTGTTATATGCATATGAAAAATTCTTGCTTATTAAATTTAGTAAAAATTTATATCGCTTATGTCACTCGGAGTATTATTACGAAAATTTTGATACCCCATTCAATAAAATCGATTGAGTAGTTTAGGCGCTACGGTGTAACATACATACATAACCCCTCCGGGTATGATTTTAACTGTTTAGTGTCGGTATTGGCTTTGTTGTAGTCGGGTAAAAAGAGGAATAAAATGCATGTGACTAAAACGGAGATAAATATAATTGTGAATCAATAAAGAGAGAGAGGGAGGCCAAAGTAAAGAAAGATTAATTTTGTGAGAAATGATGTGAAAGAAAATGGACTGAATGATATCGTAACAGTTGACAGGAGAGAATAAAAATAAGAAAAGTCTTGCGCTGATCTCGAGTAACATCGGACAATGGCAGAAAAGCGATGAGTTAGATGCAAAGGGGGTAACCCTACTACTATTTATCGAGCACTTTACAAACATCAGTTGGGCTGCTACTGAGAACTTCAACAAACATAAAACGTTTGGCCGGAAATTGGCGTCTGTTGAGTGTGATTGGAAGCTTAGGTTCCAGCAAGAGCAATCAGCCATTAGGAATAGTTCTAATATTCACTGAAGTAGAAATAAGGATTGATTATTCATTGGTAACCCCAAAATCAAGCCATGAATACCTATACCTATACCTATTTGATATTTTCCCGCGGTTTTAGCCCAGAGGCCTATATTCTCAAAAAACAGTGATTTTTTTCTATAAAAATGTTACCGATGACACTCAACAAGTCCAGCGTATTTTGTATGTATATCTCATAACAATATCCTTAAAAATAATGCTATTTGTCAGCTGTCCACTCTAAAAACCGAATAAACGAGCTTTTACATGAAAACGTTACATAAAAAGGGCCATTATTTTAATTTATGTAGAATTTTAATTACTTTGTGAGCTTGCTGGTATCAGGAATTTTATACTAAAGTTGGGTCATGTGAATATTTTAACTTGGCTTAAAAATGTTCGTTGCGGAATTTTCTGTGGGTTAAAAAGGACAAGGATTTGACATGAAAGGGGACATACATGTAAATACAAGGTGTAAAAACTCTTTCATAATATTCTACAGTTCAGATTTGTAGTCGCTCAGAGTGCAACTGCAAATCACACCCGGTATACTGGTATGCAGCAGCGTCAGAGGAGCTCGTTGCTAAATAATAACAGCCGCACGGGTCGATCTTCGAGGTTAAGCAGCGCATGCCGAGGTCGGTCATTAGATGGGTCCAATGAGAGCATCCATTGCATACTGAAACTCCTTTGTGCTTGTGAAATCACGTTAAGTCCAACGACTTAACGTGATTTCCCAGGCACAAAGGAGTTTGTGTCCCGGCTGTCATTTGCAGATTTTTGACCGTCGTTACATAACCGGTCAAAGATTAACTAGGAATTCTTAGAAGCTAGGTAATCTGACAACTGCATCCATGGTCGAGTGGTTTAGGCGTTTGCCTTGTGACCCGGTGATCGTCTGTTCGATTCCCACGGGAAGCATACTTTGTAAAGTTGTTTCCAGTTTGGCTAGGACATTGCGGGCTTGAATCACCTGATTTTCTGATAAAAAGATGATTCTGTGATTCGGAAGGCACGTATAAGCCAGTGGTCCCGGCTGCCAAATGGCGGTCGTCAAATAAACCATGTCAGAAGCCCTTGAGGCGGTTTAGAAACTCTGACACTAGGGTGAGTGAGGTCGTTAGATATTACTGCCCACACGATAAGAAGATGAATCTGACTTCGATAATTGGAAGAAATGCTTACCCTTTTTTTGTTCTCCTATACAATCATTTATTTATCATTTCTTTGCATTATTGTATTAGCAAAGTATACACAATAAAGCAGCCTTCTTTTTTTTTTCTTTTCTTATTTACTTGAAACCATAGTTTTGTATAACGTAGAAGCATATTTTCAATTTTTTGTAAATGTGAGCACTATGGAGCCATTTACATATGTAATTATAGATTTCGTTATTAAATTAGTTTGACATGAACGAGCGTGGCAGTTGAGAGCTTGTCATGCTCACACAAATGTTTTGCTGATGGTGGCGCGTGTTTTGGATCATTTGATTCCCTTCAAAATGGTTGAGTTAGATGGTGCTGATGCACGCGTCATGTTCGTGAACGGGCGCCGTCAGTTGAAACTGGTCATCTCTTACCTGCCACTGGCTTATTTTAATCTGTACCTGCATTTTGAATTGTTTATATGTTTTCTTGTTCTTTGCATTGTCCTCACATATAGAAGCAATCAATGTTAATGTTAACAAGATTTTTGTAACACATCACATGGTTTAAAAGAGTGTCCGTGGAGTTTCTTGCACGTTCTTCTCCATAGAGATCTACGCTTTGGAACGTGCAAATAGCTTCATGTTTTTGACTGACCGACTTTGACAATTCAAAAGTGCCTGTAAATGGTTTATTTGAAATATACGATTTGATTTGATTTGATTTGACAACACTCTTGCCCTTGGGTATCGTGTTACCCAGTTACTGTGTTGTGGAGGTCCGATGAGTAACCGTGGCTCCATGAAAAATGCAGCTGCGTCTGCATTGACTGGAAGTCCACCCAAATATAGTTGGCAAAAGTCTAGGAAAATTATGAATGATTAAGCTGTTGCCACCGCAAATTAAATTCACCGTCACGTTAGCAAATTGTTTTATCCAAAACCTGAAATCCTAAAGGGATTTTGTTTGGAAAATTGCCTCCCTACTCCTGGTACAGACCGGGATATAAATTATGTTTGCCGGTTTCAATATTAATGTCCTGATCTGTGCGATAATGGAATATCTGGGTATTTTCAAGGTGATTTATGTGTAGCAAGGTTAATACGGTAGAGGTGCAGTGCGCTGATATTAGTCAATTTTCTTTAGTGTTTAACTAGCTTCTGCGAGCGGCTTTGCCCGTGTGAATGTTGAAAATTAACCCAAGGGAACAAACTTCTGAGACAAAAAGTGTGCGCTATTGCAGACTAAAACCTAATTCTGTGCTTTCATCCAGATCCGTACAGACGTTCTTGCGTGATTGATTAACAAATATCCATCCGTCGTATCTCATCTATGATGGTAGATTGTGGCATTCTTGGCTAAAATTGCCAAATTATAAATGTAAATTATAAATGTGGAGGTAATAAGAAAAGTTGATAGCTTTTTAAATAAAAACAAAGCTAGTTCATGCTGCGGCCACACTACTGTAATATGGCAATAATTGTGGCCATAATTGAAACAAAACCCACTGAAAAAACACCGATTATGGCCGTAATTATTGCCATATTACAGTAGTGTGGTCGTAGCATCAGAAACATACATGTGGTGTAGAATGAAGATAAAACATGATGTGCCTGCGTAAAACACAGAGAAAAGATGACTCCTTTGACGATGCGGTGCGAGACTGGGACAACGGTCCTCTTCACCAATAGTGGCACTCCTACCATACGCCGATAACATAATTCGCGGCTTCTAAATTTGCAATTGTCGATACCATTATTTATTGTTAGCTTTATGTATTTATCTATTAATTTGAATGTTAATCTGGAAATAATATTTCTTTTCATTTTTGTACGTTGAAAATTATTTTATAACTTCTTCTTCTTATCGTGTGAGCAATAAGGTCTAACGACCCCGCACTTTTTATAACTAAGAATAAATTAAAACCCCTCCATTAGTCAGAGAGGTTCACATCAATAGGAATCAACGAGGTTCAGACCCACCATATTCAATTCATTTCCGAGCTTTAATGAAGAATGCTTAATTAACTGCGCAAAAGTAAATGCAAAATGTTGAAGCACATGGAAAAATATATGCAAAATGGCTGAAAACACGCGCGGAAGTAATTTTTTTTACTTTATAAGTCTTGATAAGCATGAATGCAGTTATTTTGCTACCTAACTATTTAGCTGCGTCAAGATGGTAAAAGGTCATATTTATGTCCAAGGTCATAACGGTTAGCAAGTTAACGATGCCAAAAGGTTTATTTAACTCAAATCTAATCCCTTCAAACCAGCAATTCTTGTATACAGGGTGAATTTTTCAAGTGTACCTTCAGAGCCAAATCCGAAACTATAAGGAATATCGAAAAACACCGAAAGGAGTCTGGAGCACGATTTTGATGAAAACTATAATTGCATCAATGGATTTTTTGAAAAATCGTTTTTCCTACCCAGGAATCGAACCAGTTGATTTTGGAAAAAATACGCACCCTGAATTAGCACACCATCTGAAAGTATAGCTAATAAGGATCATATTCTGTGAAGTAATATACACGGCAAACTAAAGGAAAGAGCTCATTTTTATTTATCTTTTTCATTTTTTAACGATTTGATATGGTAAAAAATACGTGTCCATTTTTGAAAATCTAACGGAAGAACTAAATAGAATCATAATTTTTATATCTAGTGAAGTATTATTATTTACAAGAAATAAAAATTATTAGCAAAAAAATATGAAAATAATTTGTCAAGACTTTTTTCAAAACACCCGACCGCAAAAAACGATTTAAATATTAAGAAAAAACTGTCTGATGCATGTAGTGGTGTTTATTTTCGCTTAAACACAGATTCAATGTCACCGACTGTTTCTTTTTGGAACTTTTATTCGTTCTTTCAGGTCGGGTTTTAAAAAAAAGTCATAGTTTTTTTTTTATTTTGGTATTAATGAAAATGATAGTTTATTTGGGAGTTTATGGTACATTAGGGTCTTAATATTAAACAGTTTCACATACATTGTCGTTGCCGGTGTAGACATATTAAACTAAGTTCAAAGTTTAACTAGTCAAAATACAGTACAGTTTGTCATCGAAACTATAAGTAGAAGATATATGTTCATTAATTAAATTATAAATTAGTTGAAAATAGCAGCTACATACAGCACCCTTCTACTACTTCTGGAACACCCTGTATACTGATATTCAGCTATCATCACATCGAGTTAGACTGGAAAGTGCTAGGCAGATGATGGATTTAATTTTAAATACCTCGAGGCGAAATAAGAAGATTTCAAGGTATTACTTTATGAAATCTAAGGATCTAAGGATAATCTTTTTGAGGAGCTCGTGGCTCGATAGTAACAGCCGCACGGGTCGTTCTTCAAGGTAAAGCAACGCTTGTCAAGGTTGGTCTGTGGATAGATGATCATCTTAACATACCGAGTTTCCTCCGTGCCTCGGAAAATTGTTAAGCCGTTGGTCCCGGGTATCATTTGTAGTCTTTGGCAGTCGTTACGGACTGTCAGTAGTCAGTAAATCTGACTCAGTCTTGCCATGAAGTACCGTGTTACTCAGTCAATGGATTGTGGAGGTCTGGTAGGCAGCCACTCCATGTAAAATACTGGTATTCAGTTAAAATCCGGCTTGACTGGAAGCCGACTCCAATATAGTTGGGAAAAGGCTAGGCAGATGATGACTTTATGAAATCTGTTACTAAGTTTTTAGAATAAACGTGTCAGCCCTAACAGCAGTCGGTCGGGCGACCAATTACCGGCTCTTTCACACAGAATGGCGTTTTCATTATAATAGCTCTCTTTTAATTGAAAATTATTTCAGTTTTTTACTGAATAAACAGAGGTTTCGTATCTCTCATTCAATTTTTCATGGGGTGCCACAAGGACGTATCTTTGGGCCTTTACTGTTTATGTCTCATGGGGAATTGTAAAAGTATCAAAGATTTTTGTTTACTGTAAATATCTGTTCATTTCTTCTACGGAGTTACTTTTTTACGCTCGCGTCTGACCACATTCTCACCCGATGGTAAGCGATGATTTGGTCGACGATGACGCACGCTTGCCTAGATGTAACCTATTCACTCTTGACTTTACTCCTAGATTGTAGCCATCAGGAAACACAAAACTGAAAGTTTTCCAAAAATGTTTTTGTACGATGGGTGGGATATACCCCTTGAACGGGTGACGCATCGCCGTGCGTCATGTAGTCCGATGATGGAACGGGAAGATGAAATCCACTGACTGATTTCAACTAATTCACAAAGGGTGTTTGCAGTGTCGCCCATAAATGTTTGCAGGGAAGTTTAAATGCTGGAGGTAGCCAAGGTGACAGAATTGTTCCACACACGGTTCAAAATCGCTTGACACTTGAAAATAAACTTCAGTTCTTCGTTATTTACCAACCTAAAATATTAATGACCGAATAGTGGCTTTGGTGCTGTTAAAATCAGCGTTAAGAGCCTATACACACGGCGTATTTTTGACGCGCTGACGACGCACGTTTTACGAACGCGCGCTCACGACGCTGTATATGACCAAAAAGCAGTACTATCTACGTTTGAATTTCGTAAGTGCTTAGCGCGCGTCATCTGCACGTCTTCGCCGCATTAAAAACACGCCTCGTGCAAACACGGTTGCGGGACAGTGACAACAGTATTCTGAGAACAGTGGCGGGGAACATCTACTCTCCCATTCTGAGACGTTTTGTGGAGGTGATGAACGCTTTTAAATAATTAATAATAGTCACTAAGTTGCTTTTAATTGATTTACTAACATTGTTATAAGAGGTTTTACTAACACAGTGGATCATATGTTGTCTAAAATAAAAATAAAACATTATTATCTCCTTTATTAATTTATAATTATTATCAGTAAAGGTCCTCAAGCGGGGATACTTTGATTTAACGTTGTACCATCAAGCTATGTCTTTAAGAGAATATGACGTTTTATATTATCTTCAAACATCTTTCCTTTTCCTACAAAAACTGCTTTAAATTCATTGTCCCTTTCGTAACTACAGTAATTTGTCAAGCTCTATTACCTCTGAAAACGACTACGTTGTCATTTCAACCTGGAATAGATGACTAAGAAATAATACTTTGTAATTTTCGTCTCATAACTTTGTAGGAACAATTTAATTACTGCAGGTTTAAACCAGGTGGATTTACAACACGGTATAAAATTTGATCAGTGAGGTAAATTATTCTACGAGAGGTTTTCACAAACTACCGAAAGAAGAAAAACTTGCACGTATTTTTAACTACCTTCTACTCCGCGTTAAAATCGATTACTATGATGCCATACATCATACTCGTGAGATTTAAAGTCTCCTATGACCTAATTCAGGAGACGGACTAACGGCGTGCCAACTTTCAAACAAACAGACGTAGATACTTTTTATTCAGAGTGTGTGTTAGTAGGTATGTACGAAACCATTACTGAATCGTCAGATAATAATAATTATCTACATCTTTACGACAGTCTTAGGAAGCCAAGATATTTCACCTTAGAACCATGTCAATCGTAAAAAGTTTCATTGCTGACTAATTAAATACCTGGGTAGTAATATTAATAGCCACTAAAACTAATTCGAGGACAGTCATAAAGAAACGTTGTAACTAGATACTTGGAAGAAATACCTATTTATGGAAACTAAGGACCAGTTTTAATGGCAAAGCTGGGAGAGACCAGATTAATTAAAGATGAGCCATAATTAGTATTATGTGACATTAAGATTGACCTAAAAATATCAGGACTGAAAAAAATAACAAATATACAGAACTCAAGGATGAAATAACTAGAATATGGCGACAAGGTAAAGTTTATGTGGTCCCTATTGTCCTCTCCACAACAGGCGTTATCCCGAATCATCTTCTACATAGTCTGAAATTGCTTGATTTAAAAAAAAAAACTTTGTATATCACTCTGCAAAAAGCTGCTATCTTAAATACATGTCGAATTGTAAGAAAGTTCATGCAAATAGATGATAACGAAATAGCTGCTCCTCATAACACACCCCCAACATAAGACACCACTCGCTGCATTTACTTGGTTTCGGCCCGTAAATGTAGCATAAAACCAGCCAAAGAGCTGAGAAGAAAAAACACATTCCAATAATAATAATACTTTATTTTGTACGGAATACAAAGATAGTACAGAATTGTGTCATTAATATATAGACCGTGGTCCGTTAAAGTTAAAACAAAAATCAGTGACAAACTGACAACCTACATTTTATAATATGATCTCATTCACACACGTCCGTGTTCGGGCCATGCATGACACGAACGACCAAGGTGTCTGTCGATCCGTCTACGGCCTATACATATGTGAATCAACTTCTATTAGGGTGCCTTTCCATTACAGCGTAGCGAGACAGCGGAGCGGGGAAAAAGAAAAATTTTAACCAATGGAATTGCATAAAATCTCCGCACCACGTGTGTCACTGATATTTTGACTGACATGACAGTATAATATTTCTCCGTCTCTCCGCTCCGCTGCCTCGCTCCGCTTCAATGGACAGGCACCCTTAGTCTTATTTGTAAGTTCACCGCATTTTATCCTGAGAGGTGGTGGCTGGAGGTGGTGAGAGGGGGTGCCGAAGGGCAATTACGACGGCAATTTTCACAACAGAATCTATTGAAACTCTCATTCATAGATATGGATAACAAGGAGATATGTTCGGTAGACAAAATTGTATCGGAATCCTGTGTCTCCAGTATGCCCCTACCACCCGGCAACTACTACACATGTACATCAGTAAAAGCAATAGATACGCAGTCGCGCACACCCGCATTTCTCAAACCAGAACGTACTACACAGTCAATTATAAACCTTATCCTATTAAACACAGCGTGTATTTACCATGCACCGTACAACTTACCCACACAAAAACAGCGCACGCTATCGTTGCAAAAGCAATTTATTTCACATATACGCTAGTGATTGAATAAATCGGAAAGTTTTCGAATCTTCCATTTATTATAGTACGAAAAGAAATTCCGCGGCCTAACTACGCGTTGCTTGCGCTTAATAAAGTATCGTTTTGTGATTTTTACACTGTTTGTCCAATGACTTAGTGACAAACTTAGGTAGTGGTTAAGGAGCAATGTATTTATTGCAAAAATAATACAGTCGCTGTGATATTTGAAAACAAGAACAATATAGTCGGCATTCCAGCGAGAGTGTTGAGGCAATGTGCACCTGAACTGTCTCCTGTGTTGACTTGCCTGTACCGCCTCTCTCTTGAAAAAAGAACGGTGCCGAAATCATGGAAGCTTGCGAATGTGCAACTGGTGCCCAAAAAGGGAGACCGTGATGACCCTGCACATTGCCGTCCGATCGCCATTACCTCCATCCTATGCAAGGTCAAGGTTATGGAAAGGATTTTGAACAGTAAACTGCTGACCTACCTTGAAGACAATGATCCCCTCAGTGACCGTCAATATGGCTTTCGCCGGGGATGGTCAACTGGCGATCTTCTTGTGTATGTCACGCACTGCTTGGGCGAGGCCATCGAGAGACACGGCGAAGCACTTGCCGTGTCGTTCGATATCTCGAAGGCCTTTAACAGGGTCTGGCACGCAGGTCTACTCAGCAAGCTTCCTGCTTATGGGATCCTAGCTGGTTTTTGTAGCTGGATATCAGACTTCCTGAGTTAACGGTCGATCCGAGTAGTCGTTGACGGCTGCTCCTCTGACCTCATGGGTATTGATGCCGGAGTTCCTCAGGGGCTGTTCTCTCTGCAACTCTTTTCCTGCTGCACATCAATGACCTACTTCAGCATGGTCTTGTTGGGTACGCAGATGACAGTACGGTTTCAGAGAGATACTTGTCCAGCGCAACAACCGGCGGGGATGAAGTTCGTTTCTTGAGAGAGGCCATGGTAGAGCGGACAAATTTGACCCGAAGCCTTGTCTCCTAGTGGGGTGATGACAATCTGGTCACTTTTAACGCCACCAAAACAAAGGCGTGTCTTTTTACCGCAAAAAGGATTCGTTTTGACCAAACTCCTACTTTTCGGGGTGCATCTGTTCCTGTGACTGATCGGCTCGAGCTCCTAGGCATGGAGTTGACATCCAGTCTCAACTTCAGCGCCACCATCGAGTACAAATCCCAAACCGCGGCCAAAAAGCGGAGCATCCTAAATAGGGTCAAGCGACACTTCAGGCCTGGACAGCTTTTAACCCTATATAAAGCGCAAGTCCGATCCTGCATTGAGTATTGTAGCCACCTTTGGGATGGCTCAGCTAAGTATCAGCTTGCCGCGCTTGACTCGGTGGAACGCAGAGCTAAGAGGCTCATTGGTGACGTAAAACTGGTGGATGCCAAGCTACATAGCTTAGCTCATCGCCGTAAGGTTGCCTGCTTGTCGGTCTTCTACAGATTGTACTTCGGTAAGTGTGCCCAAGAACACCACGACCTCATCCCACCGGCGCCCTTCTACCATCGAACATCCAGACGCACTGCATCTTACCATCCCTACCTTGTTGCTATTCCACCAATTCGCACTAAGCGTTTCCAAACGTCTTTTATAATGCGCACAGCAAAGGAGTGGAACTCTCTGCCTGCGTCTGTGTTTCCAAACGCTTACAACCCTAATCTCTTCAAAGTTAGAGTGCACAAGCTCCTTCTGCGTAAGCTCGCTCCATCGTAGACTTTGTCTCTGTCATCTCTGACCTAGACTAGAAAAAAAAAATAGTAAGAGCAAGACATATTTTACGATTTGTGGTTTTTCATGATTTTAAAGACCAATGTAGTAAAATACTAATACGTAGATGGTGTAAGTGATTCCATTATTTACGAAGTTTTGGTTTAGTCTTCGGTTTTTACAAGAAACCACTGAACAACACGGAATTCTTATAACTTGTCACGATCGTGATCGAAAGCGCACTAGTTCGCGGAGACGGCCATTTGCCTATGATATGGTCAACGTGAACATGTCGCGCGGACGCCGACACGCCCCCTTGCCACTTCTCTTGTTTTTTATATTTCTGTGCTCTTTCTTATTCATATACATTCTGTACTTTTTAAAACCTTTCCATTTACTTCTGAAGTCATTATTATCTGTTAAATAACCCAATTTAACTGTTTAAGTATTTTATCAATGCTTCCTTTGGGAGCCACTTCAATGGCCGTAAAAGGGTACTGCAGCAAAACTTATTCCTTATTATCTATACTAATATTATAAAGAAAAAAGATTTGTTTGTTTGTTTGAATTGAATAGGCTCCGAAACTACTGGACCGATTTGAAAAATTCTTTTAGTATTGGATAGCTACATTATCAGGGAGTAACATAGGCTATATATTATCCCCGTACTCCCACGGGAACGGGAACTACGCGGGTGAAACCGCGTGACGTCCACTAGTGTACATATAAATACAATACTATAGGATAGCTTACGTACAAAGGCGAGCTTAACTCAGCATTAGGTTCTTTTACAGCAAACCTCAATTCGATTGACAGATTTGTAAATGAGTACAATATCAAAACATGAGTGCAGTAGGGCTCGTACTTACATCTAAGTTAATTCAGAGTCTACATACATAGGAGCTTAACCTTTCGAAAAAATGGGCATGAAGAATATTTATGAAATATTTTCAGAAAAATTCAACGAATCTAATGTTATTTTCCAACAATATCAAGAAATTCGTTTGACCTTTTCAGCAAAAAAGCGTAAAACGATCGGAAAGAATAAGTTCCTTTCTTTGCGATATCAATTCGTAATGACATCGGCGGGAGATCTTGCGACACTGGCGTGGTGGCATCCTAGTTTCTTTTTTATCGCAGTTTGTGTCTAGAAATGTAGTTTTAGATTGATCTAATCCCAGCAAAGTTGTGAGTTAAGCGTTTGTGGCACGAGTGGTTTATGTATGTGTGATTTCAGTGCTATATGTGTGATGACAGAATACAGATGACAGAATAAACGCAATAATACCTCTTATGGGGTCATTCTACTCATCATTATGAACAACTTTTACTATGGGTTGAATCCCGAAATGTCGAAAAAAAAATCAGCAGTTCAGTACATTTTGTCGAGTTATGCGCACATAAATGTATGGGGGAGTCGTTTTTTTTCGTGATTTCTGTGTTGGTCCCGTAGTGAAAGTTGTTCATAATGATGAGCTCAATGACCCCTTAAGAGGTATTGCGTTTATTTCGTTACAGGTTGTACACGTTCATAGTCGATCAGAAAAAAAATACGTTTAGGACTGACTCAAAACCATTTCAGTATTTCAGAGACAAAGTGTTAAAGAAATTAAGAGCAAAAATAAATTTTTCATACAAAGTTGAAAATCTGAAAATCACTATCTCTTTTACTCCAAACTATTTTTCGGTTAAGTTTCCAACTAACTTTTTAGACCTAGGTATCTTGCGTATTCGTACCAAGTTTCATTAAAATCGGTTTATTCATTTCTAAGAAAAAGGACTTTAATGTTTGTATGAAACTAATTAACACTATGAGGAGTATTTTTACAAGTAGTTTCGATTTGTCAAGGAGTTGGTTAGTTAGAAAGCTGTATGGATGGAGTTGTATGGATCAGAATGGTGAAGAAACAGGAGTGATGCCCTAACTTGAGCAACAACAAGCCCTATGTCAAGCATTGAACTGTGGACTTTCCACCGCTTTCCAGTGTATTTGGAGTGATGATACAGGCCTCAAGGACAACTCTGAATTTGAAGTTAAACTATTCTCACCGTGTATAAATTGGAACAGACAACTCCGCTAGACAGCGAATCACTACAATTCCATTTTTAACCCAAATCGTTTTAACGTATTGCTTCCCAGCTATCCATTTGTGGTTTATTTTGGACCAAATTGCTTGTGTTTAGTTTGATACTAACCACGTAACCACAGCTGTGCCAAGAAGCTATAAATACGGTAATAAGTCATCGTCAATTACGTGGCAAGTTGATTTGTGAATGGAAGATTATCATGCTCTCTTCGTAGCAACAAACGTATATTGTGACCTGAGTATGAGCTTTTGAACCTATACGCGTTTGCATAAACGTCTATTTATACTAAAATGGAATAATGCGGGCCATACACGTTCAAGTAATTTGATCAAACAGAGTGGTTCAAACAATCAGGAAACAGACTCTGGCAGGGAATTTCACTCCTTAGTTGTACGCACAATAAATATGTTCCCAAAACGTTTTGTGCGTGTGGGTGAGATGTCCACCATGTACCGGTGGCGCATCGCCGTACGTATATTTTTATTGAAACTAAGAAAATCACGCTACTACAGCTATTTCTCGTAAGATTATGCAGCTTTGTTTCTTAAGTTGTCTATCAAGTTTTAAGTTGGTACTTGTAATAGCTTCTATTTTTCAATAAAACGTAGCTATCGTTATCTCATACACGTGTTGCATACAGGGGTGTCACAGAAAAGGACAAAGGATACCTTTTATCCAGAAAACACTACGGAGACGTGAAACTAGCGCTCATTATCATCTGCCTAGTCTTGTCCCAACTATATTGGGGTTGGCTTCCAGTCAAACCAGTTTCCGCTGAATACCAGTATTTTACGTGGAGCAGCAGACCTCCACAACCCATTAACTCGCAACACGTTACTCCATGGCAAGTCCGGTGTCAGATTTATTAACTTCTGACTTCCGTAACGACTGCCAATCTACAAATGGCAGCCGGGACCAATGGCTTAACGTGATTTCCGTGGCACAGACGAGTCTCGGTATTTTAAGATGTTCACCCATCCGCGGACCAACCTCGGCAAACGTTGCTTAGCCTTGAATATCGATTCGTGCGGCTGATATTATTTAGCCACGACGAGATCCTCTTGAGAGTGTGAGACTAGCGCTCACATAATGTAGAAATTAGCCACAAAACTATACGAGTCTCCCGTTTGCCTCCTACTTGTTTTAATAATGCATGAGTATGAGGCACTGCAGTAAAGTTCTGCCACCTCGCACCGCACACGTCATCACTATGCGCTTGTTTTCTAATGTAAAGGTCGAAGTTTTGACATTGGACCTAAGGCACTTGTCTCACCGCCGGCGATCAGCGAGTAGCGAGTAAAAAGTTTCGATAGTTTTGGCGCTCGCCTTTCATCGAGTGCTTTTGTGCGACGGGCTTTTACTCGCAATACTCGCTCCGGCCCGCACTATAGATAGAAATTACCGCTTTTTGACGAGATCTAACCGCCAAGCGAGCATCGCCGAGCGAGTGTCACTGAGTGAGTACAATCTTCCATAGCTCTTGTCGCTGCGATCAACTAGAGGTAAGAGGCGCTCGCCGGCAGTGTGAACAGTCAGCTGTCGACTATGAGTGTATGTGCCTCTTTTACTCACACGAGATCTATACCTTTTGTCTCTTTCCTCAGCGAGCAAATAGTCGATAGCTACTCGCTTTCTCGCCGGCGGCGGTGAGACAACGGCCTAAGTCACAAACTTTTGAGGAAACATGGGCTAACAAGGAAATTTTCGCTCTTTGATTTCCTTTGTTTTATTACTTTAGGATGTAGACAGTACTTTGTAGTTTATAGGTTTTTTGAATTAATATTGATTCCTGATCGGTTAGCTTTAGTATCTGTATAGAAAATAATGATTACTCAAGCTCATGATTTTTCAAAACTCATAGGACAAGCTTTATTATTTTCATGATTGTTAGTTGAATACGCGACTATCGCAATTTAAAATTAAAAACCATCTGAAACTAACCATGACCCTGACAGCTATAAATGGAACGATAGCGCAATGTCAATACGACTGACGATGACGAATTTCAACAATCGGAATCAAAACGTTGCGAAAATGTCAACAGAAGCAAATTTGTCCCGAATCTGTATGTTTGTTCAACGTATTTGTGTAGGCAATAGCGCCAACGAAACAGGAAATCAACTTATTGTATGTGAAGCCATGTGAGGAAATCGTTTAGTTCTGTTTTGGTGGTACACATAAACTGTCTATAGAAGTAAACAAAATTTGTTTATGTTACAAAAACATAGCGTCTACCAGCGGCTTCATCATCAGTCGGAAATTATTCCAAGGGAACGTACTCCTTGAATTAGGTATACTAAATCCTTCTACAAGATTGAATCTACCTCCATACAAAATTTCATGGAAATTGGTTTAGCGGTTTAGTCGTAAAAACGCAACAAACAGGCACAGCTACTTTCGTTGTTTTATGATATTAGTGTCCACACACACAAATACACAAAAATATTTGCAGTCAGAATTGTTTGAGCACTTTATACATATTTGGATTTCCGACATAATATTGATTCGAGAAATTATTTGTTGATGATTTATTTATTCGTCTTATTTTCCTTGGTAGGTACTCAAAAATATCCAATATCATCGAGAGGCATGGCATTTTTGCTTCCCATTATTTTCGACATCATCCGATCACTCGGCACATTCCTTTATACGCGTGTCAAGTCAGGCCATACTCAGATTTCCGGCAGATCTCTGCTGTCCCCTAAAAATAGCTGTCGCTTTGACAACACACTTTGTCTAGCTGCTTGCCAAGTCCCGGACTGAATCACTAGGTAACATTAAGATGGGTATTATTAGATTTGGGGTCCATATGCTGGATGGTTATCTGTATCTTTATTTACGCTTTGCTTCGACCTCGTTTTCGTTTGGAATCTGTAAACATAGTTCATGTTGTTATGAAAATTGATCAGTCGCCTAGGTAATAAGGCATACTGCCTACTGCGAGCCAAACACGTTCAAGTAATTTGATCAAATAGACTGGTTCAAACTGTTTGATCAAATAGAAATACGAAATTTCGTTTTTCCTCATGCCTTTGACAACTTATTTTTGATCATAGACATTCATGCCAATTGGATAAAACTGTTTAAACCAGCCTGTTTAAATAAATAAGTTAAACGTATATGGCCCGCATGAGGTGCATCGAACGTACATTCAGTCCTTGCTACATTTGCCCGTCATCTATGATCTATATAATACTGAAGGTAAGTCCTGACTTAGTGGTTCTCTCACTGACTTGTAGACAACGGATCTTTTCATCCACATTTATGTCCACCTGTTAGATACATGCATTTCATTTCATCTCTTATCATATTCCCATTGCCCATAACAAGACAAGCGATTCTCTTTCACCTTTTCTGTCATAGGCATCTCCATCAAACTTCCTCCAATATACCCATTTTTTTATCGATCATAGTATTTTTATCAACAAAATGTACCTTTTCCTCTTGACCTCAACGCTCCTCGTCAACTCGAATCTAAATTTGTATTCGGCAGTACAGATATAAATATATAAGTTATCTCTGTAGGTCTCTAGATACAGGCTGTAATTTCTACCTGTGGTACCCTTATCACAGACCGCTTGGGTCTAAGCCAGGGGTTCCCAAACTAATTCAACCCGTGACGCACTAACAGGTTTAGTATTTTGTCTTAGCGCCCTAGCTAACTGAAATCTGCCAGAGCTACGGAATTTTGCCAGGGTGGCGGAAGTCGGCCAGGGTTTCAAAATTTGTTCGATAGGCTCACCGTGGCCTTAGAACGCTAAGTTCATATGGAGGAACACGGATGGGTTTTAGTCGGTAAGAGTCTCGAGTCGCCTTCCGCTCCGCCCAGAGTGGAAGGAGTAATTTGACGATTTCCCATCATTTAAAAACAAAAAAGAACCTATCTGAAATAGAGTGCAATCTTCTTATCGTGTGGGCAGTAAGGTCTAACGACGAAGGGCCTCTGACATGATTAGATAGAGTGCAATGATAGTTCATAAATTAAAACATCTACAATATGTCTAAAATACTACGTCAACTTGGATAGTTAATGTGACTTGCGAGCTTGGTGATCTCCACACATTTTTTCAAAGAGTAGAAAGCTACCTACTCTCATCTCTTGTTCCACATTGATCGGACTTTTCAACACATATTTTATTTTCAATTCTACTAAACGGTCAGTGAGCGACGCTTGCAGAGAGCGGGAAGTTAACTGTTTATTAAATATTGTATCCGCAAATACTTACGTCTAGTTTTCGAAGAATGGCGCACACTTTGGGGACCTCTGATCTAAGCTAATTCTATAGGTTTATCGCGATGGAGGTGCTTTTGTTGTCTTTTGAGGTTGACACGGGTACAGAGGGCATTGAAACGGTAAAACTGCCGTGTGGTTTTGAAGAGTTCTCCACTACTTTGACGTGCCAATGCCATCTTGATTTTGTTATGAAAAAGGGATAGCTCTATGCGTCTTTAATAGTTCCGTCTCCCTCTCATCGGATAGTGGTTTTAAGAAGTCATATTACGGCTTTTCAATATAATTACGGTTGAGGAAGAATGTTTTCCCGGTATAGGATTTCTGTTATATCGAATACAACGTTGTATTTTTAGTTAAAATATTTTTATTGTGTCTGGTTACTTTTTGTTTACTTCATGTCTCAGTGAAAGAAATATATTATTAAGAAAACACAAATGTGCTATATCTAATTTATTGTCGTAAAAGAGAGAACTATCTCTGATCCTACCATGACCTCGCTAAGGAAGTACTAAGACGCGAAAATGAGTTTGTTTGTTTGTTATGCTTTTACGCCTAAATCACTGAAACGATTTTGATGCATTTTTAAATAGTGATATGTAGAGGTACCCTGTTTTTTTTAAGGATTATCATCAAATGACTCTTCCCGCTCTGGGCGGAGCAGAAGGGAGTGTCAGACTCTTACTGACTAAAACCCATCCGTGTTCCTTCTAGAGCCCTTTGCGTTCCAGAGCCGCGGTGACTCTTTTGAACAAATTCCGCAACCCTGGCAGAGATAGAGGGACCCTGGATACGGTTCATGTTACTTTTTTGCGGATATTTCGCGGGCAAAAGCTACTTACTTGTATTATACAGAAATAATAAACTGGCTATCACAAGAAAATAACATCCGATCACTACAAACACTACAATTAATTAATTCAAGCCTAGAAACAGAATCGCATTATCACACAAACACACACATACATAATAATAGATTAGCACAGATAATTAATTTGAATGGGGTTTAGACCATAAATTACATGAAACTGTAATTCTGCCAGGGCTGGTCACAGACCTTTAATTATAACCATGGCATGGGCGGTGTGTCGCGTCTTTAATTATGTAAGTGATAACTTTGTGGAGGAATAGCCGTATCATTATTAGTTCGGCTCTATGAATTGTATGATGAAAGAGCCCATGTAAATACGGCTGAATTTAATTCTTATGTTAAAAATTATTCAAAATTATTTAAAAAAGTTTGTTGTATTGCAAAGTCGCGTTATTTGAGTAATAAGATTAAAAATAGTAATAATATAATCAAAACAACGTGGAATATTATTAATAGTGAAACAGGAAGGACAAAACCTCGTTGTAGTGACTACAGCCTTGTAATTAATGACATTGTAATCAATTCTGACTCCCAGGTTGCCTCGGCTTTTGATAAATTTTTTTCAAAGGTTCCTATTTTAACAACAAAATCTCTGAACTCATCACCCACTGCAGCAGAGTCTCTGCTTAAAGAAAATGTTAAAGTTTGCGATTCTGAATTTAGTTTCCAACATGTCACTGGTATAGATATAATTAAAACATTTAACAGTTTGAATGTGAAAAAGACTGCAGATTTATGGGATAATTCAGTGGACGTTGCAAAGTCCATTATTACCATTGTGGCTCCTACTTTAGCACTTATTTTTAATAATTGTATTGATTGTGGTGAGTTTCCTGACCTAATGAAGCATAGTAAAGTAATACCATTGTTTAAAGCGGGTAGTACATTTGACCCCACTAATTATAGACCTATTTCAGTGCTACCCACCTTTAGTAAGTTATTTGAAAAGCTTATTTTAGAGCAGTTGCAAAGATTTTTTAACAGACACAAACTTCTACATACCAAACAATTTGGTTTTACAAGGGGTCGTTCAACAACTGATGCCGGTGTTGAACTTTTAAGACATATTTATAATGCATGGGAAGACAAATGCGATGCCCTGGGAATTTTTTGCGACCTATCCAAGGCATTCGACTGTGTTTTTCATGAAACATTGATCAGGAAACTACACCACTACGGGATCCGGAACTCCTCACTGGATCTTATTACTTCATACTTGAGTGATAGGATCCAGAGAGTTGACGTGAACGGGAAAAGATCTCCTGGATGTACCGTAACAATGGGTGTCCCCCAGGGTTCAATTCTTGGCCCATTTTTGTTTCTTGTTTATATTAATGACTTGCCTTACCTCATAAAGGATAGTCAAGAAATAGTGTTGTTTGCAGATGACACTTCACTTTTATTTAAACTTAAACGTCAGCAACCGGTTACTAACGATATAAATAACGTTTTTTCAAAAATAGTACACTGGTTTAATGTTAATAACTTAAATCTCAATGAAAAAAAAAACTAAATGTATTAGGTTTACGATGCCTCAGGTTAGGCAAGTGGATACTAGTGTGCTAATAAGGGGTAAAGAGTTGAGTCCTGAAGATACTACTGTGTTCTTAGGCATAACTTTAGATGCTAAGCTTCAGTGGGGACCACATATAGATAAATTATCGAAAAAACTTAGCTCTGCTGCATACGCTGTCAGAAAAATTAGAAATTTAACTGATTTAGAAACAGCCCGTTTAGTTTACTTTAGTTATTTCCACAGTGTCATGTCGTATGGTATTCTATTATGGGGGAATGCTGCCGATATCCAGACAATTTTTGTTTTGCAGAAAAGAGCTATTCGTTCAATTTATAAATTAAGTCCTAGATACTCCCTCAGAGATAAATTTAAAGATATAAATATAATGACTGTCCCTTCTCAGTTTATTTATGAAAATATTTTGTATGCCCATAAAAATATAAAAATGTTTAAAAAATACAGTGATATACATAATGTTAATACTAGGAATAAACACAAATTTGTTGTTCCTGTAACCAGACTTAAAAAAATAGGGGGCTCATTTAGATGCCAATGTATACGCTTTTATAATAAACTTCCAAGTCACATTCAAGATCTAAGCATAAATAAATTCAAAGCATTTGTAAAACGTAAACTTTGCCAGAAGGCTTTTTACACCATAAAAGATTATCTTGAAGACAAAAAGGCTTGGGATTGAGCTGCTCCAATAAAATACACTTGCAGTCTCTGTTTTTATTATTATTGTCAATATATATTTATTTGCTTGATTTATACATTGACATTTTTTTTTTATCAATTTTTTAGTTTTACTTTTGACATATTTTTTTATTATACACAATTTGACTTTTATACATTTTTTTTTGTTTTATATACAATTTGACATTTTTCTTTTTATTATATACAATTTGACATTTTAATTTAATTTTTTATATACAATTTGACATAATTCTTTTGACATTATCATTATTTTTATTATGAATGGGGACTACGTGGATTATTTTTTATTTCATTGAGTAACTTTAATGTTTGTCTGGCAGTTTGAGTGCTTTGTACGGCCTACACAAATGACCTTTCTTTGGTATTGTTCGTCGAGTTGTTGAGCTCCTATGTGGATCTGAGTTGAGCTACACGACTACTGACAGAGGCTTGCACTGACTGGACAGGTTCACTCAAATCTGTGTGGTTCTTTCTTCTAAAGACCATCTCAGACACTAATCTGCATGGTTCTTAAAAAAATGATGTATTGTAAGTGTGAGGACTATGTAGGTCGTTATTTTAAGGATTGATTTCATGACTGTCTGGCAGTTTGAGTATATTATGCGGCTTACCCAAATGTCCTTACTTTGGTATTGTTCGTCGGTTCGTTGAGCTCCTCAAAGTTTTGAGTTGAGCTGCACGATAACTGACAAAATGCTTGCACTGTCTGGACAAGCCCACTCAAACCTGCGTGGTGCTTTCCTCAAAAGGCCACCTCAGACTTAACCTACATGTTCTTCATATGTTATTGGCAATTATATGGACTTTAAAAGAGACTGTGACCTCTGAGTTTGTTTCGGTGTTTCTTCTCAGGGTAGTCAGCTAGGAAACATCCGGCCTCATCTAGATAAATAAGTCAAAAAAAAATATGACGTGTAAAAGAGTTACTTGTAACCTATTTGCAAAATAAATATCATTTATCATTTAGTGAGGCCTATATTGAAACATGACAAAGGAAAATGGTGGAAATTGTCTTTGAAAAAGTACCTTTTCAGGCATTTATTTTTCATTTTAATGTTAGGCTAGATGACGTGGAATCTGGCTTTTGTCATACTGGCTGTTTTTGTTATACTGGCTACTTTTGACATACTGGCTACTTTCGTCATCCTGGCTACTTTTGTCATACTGGCTACTATTGTTATACTGGCTATTTTTGTCATACTGGCTACAAGAGCGAAGCCGCGGGAAACGTCAATAGAAAAAGCTAACACTATAATCCTGTTAAATTAATAAATAACCAAGCTGAAAATATAACGAATAAATAACCATTGATTACGGTCTCAAGGTCTTAAAGAATTTAATTAAGAACTGAAGTTTGCAAGACATTTGGCTCGGCCGCCATTAAACCCGCTCTTTCGGTAATAAGGTCAACTCCTGAAACTGTTAATTAATATAGGGGCTCCGGATTTTGGAATTACGGTCGTATTTTTGGCAGTTTTAAAGAGTTAAGAGTTCCCCAAGTATTAGGTACTTAAATAAAATTGGTCTTTAGATTCGCGTTAAATAAGTCTTGTTCGAAGAGATTTATGATGATTTTAGAATAGAACGGTGAGAATTCAAATGACGTCATTAACATTTTGGCAGCTCTTTTCATGATTCCTCTTCAAGGCACTTGTTTGAGCAGATAAATTGATTAAGTATTGATTCAAAACTTAAGATGAGATTCAGATGGAACCCGAATTTTCTGAGAGAGACTACATCATCGCTCACCATCAGGTGAGATAGTGGACAAACGCGAGCCTATCAATAGTAAAAAAAAGGGAACGGGCCGTAATATATTATCAGGCTGTGTGGGTTTTTTTTTTGTGATGAGTTTGCTCTTGACTCTTAGTCTAGGTCAGAGATGACAGACAGTGGCGTGCCTAGGGTTTCAAAATAAGGCAAGCCCAATAAAATTTTAACCGATTTCAAAAAAAGAAAGTTCAGTTTTCGACTGAGTATGTAGGTACCTTCGTACGTATCATCGCAATTTTCTCATAAACTGATATAGATGTCTCAATTCGTTGTTTACCAAAATTACCGAAAGAAACCATTGCACACAGTTGTTTATGGGAGTTTGCGTGCCTTTTAATGGCGCCAGATATGTTATTTAAATCATTATAACCATATGTATTCCAAACGGAATCTTCATTCGAAAAAAATATGCAACACCAGCAATACAACTTATCTAGTGTGCGAACAGCCAACAATCCAACTAGTTTTATACACTGATCTATTAAATTTTCGTTTATGCGATTTACAAGTCTGAGAAAAACACAGATTAGGCGTCGGTTTTAATGAAGAAATAAACTGTTATTTCTGAGCAAAGTTTAAAGATTTTACCTTATCTTCGCCAATCAAAACTTGAACGCATTTTAAATCCTCACAAGGTACAATTACCTCCATTGTTGTAGGTAAGTCACCAAAACAATTGTATCACTGAGAAAATCTAAGAAAACACACAAAAAACTTTAACAACATAACTTTTCAACTCTCAAGCAAATGAAACTGAAGTGAGTTGCACTCGGGTGTCGAGAACTACTTACGCAGAGTTGCAGTTTTGTCATTTAGGCAAAAAAAGTCGCCAAGTATATGAAAAATCTAGCTAGATGCCGCAATTTTTTTTATTTTTAAGATATTGCTTGAATATTTAATTTCGTTATTTTAAAAAGCCGCTAGTTTTTATTGTTGCTAAATCTTAAAAAGTCCCCGAACTCGTTAAAAATCTCCAAGATCTCACAACGTCGCTAAAACGGCAACACTGCAGAGTTGGCAAGGTGACAAGGTCACGCATACGCGTGCAACTTCATACGCATGCACGGCTTAATCGTACATACTGATCGATTTGTAGACGCACAAGGTTTAGAACTCGTTATACGGCACATCGCTATAAGTGCGAAAGTGACGGAGATAGTATTTGAAAGCCCGGTAAAAGCCGGTACGTGTAAGCGAGATAGCTATATGTAGATGCTGCAAATGCGAAACTCTGCGCGCGAACAATTGCGATGTGTAGTTATGTAGTAATGTGGCATAGGTAATACTTTGTGTTATTTTGATAAGAATTAAGCGCGCGAACTTTTAAATAGTTCTGGTTTGATATTGATTCTCTATCGAGCATCTTAGTAAGGCATGCCGGGCTTTTGGGCTTATATGAAGGTACCGTCACTGATGACAGATGACAGGGTTGGTGGTATAGATACATCAAAACGTAGCGGAGTTCACGTAGCAGAATATTGAGAACGTATTTTAAAATGCCATAAATAATAACACATTGGGCAATCAACAACAAAACTATGGGGGTCTTTCATTAATTCCCAGCATCAAAACGCAATAAAATAGAAACCCATTACTCATAAAACATCACACCCGGATATAACAAGAATCTGTATAACTGTCAGGCTACATGATGGACTATGTTCGTCGCGAGAGAACACACACAGTGCCATGTTCTGATATACGGCTGGTTACATATGAACCGACAACGCGGTGGCATGCTATCAATTATCCATTGCTAGTGAATGTCTATCGGTGTAATGTAGTCGTTTGTACTGGATAATTTCAAATGCTTTGAATGCAGTTCGTATTGTGTTTAAATTAAAAATGAAGTCTTCATCGGTAATTTTATTTATCTTGAGTATTAAAGGTACTTTTCCTCCACGTGGCAAAGTCTTGGGACGCCCTGTATATACAACCTGTAATAGAATAAACGCAATACCTGTTAAGGGGTCATTGAACTCATCATTATTAACAACGTTCACTATGGGACCAACACTGAAATCGCGAAAAAAAATCAGCTCCCATACATTTATGTGCGCATAACTCGACAAAACGTACTGAACAGCTGATTTTTTTTCGCGATCTCGTGATTGTTCCCATACTAAAAGTTGCTCATAAGTACAATTACCACTTAGGAGGTATTACGTTTATTCTGTAACACGTTGTATTAACGTGTTGTTCAATTTAAACTCGTATAAAGTCGTACATATTATCTGCAACCACTTGATATTTCATCCAAAACAAATGAATAAGTAACATCATGTTAACATCAACAGTTTACGAGCTCCTTCAAGCATCACTACATCCGTTTTCAAATAAACCGATACTAAACGTTTTACGGTTAATCGATATACTAAACTGCTTCATCGAAAATGTTTTCGCCAACGTCGTCACTAGACCTACAGTTTTGACAGTTTATTACCGAGATGGTGGGCGTTAATCACATTAGTCGACGTTATACTGACGTAGTCACAGAGCTAGGAATTGCCAGCAAAGGTCGGCTTCCTGGCTAAGTTTTTTTAAAAAAAAAAAAACGTTTCCCCACTCTAGGAATTTCTCCTGTATTCTATTTATCATATCCAACAGCCAGACCCGGAACAACTATCTGTAGGCCATACAAATATTTGTTCCGTGCGCAAATCGAACCCGCGACACGCAGAGCAGCAGCCGATAGCTCAACCACTGCGCCAACCGTGTCCGTAGTCATCAAGGCATGCAGTTTGGATGGAGCATGGAGCGACCCAGTGGAAAACCCCGTTTCTGGATATACGCTATAGAGGTATACGGAACAAGGAGTAAAGTCACGCAACTTTCATTGAAAACGCTAGATCCTCCGACCAGGCGGATGTTGTGTCTGGTGGGCAACTGCTGGATGGTTGATGTATTGCGCGGGGAACTTTAATATCGCGATGTAGGAATTGTCAGGTCTATTTTGTACATGTGCTACGAGCAATTTGCTGTGAACATAATTGTCATAATATAGTCCCGGGCTAACCGAATCCATGACACTATCTGGACAGGTTTACCAAAAGACCAAACCATATGAACCACATGTCAGTACATGCATTGTTTGAATGGAACGTTTTGACAACGCCGTCTCTAGCAATGGCCGCCGAGGCCATTTCGGTGCTCTGTGGTCGACGTCATCGTGATAAGGCTCGTTATTAAAGAGCTTAGACATCGACAGTTTTGTTATTTATTAGTGAGTAAAAATCTGATTACTTAGCAAAGGTTCAAGTTTATAAAAAAATGTTTGTAAAGGTAAATCATATCTTTCCTACTACTATTTGACGCGAAAGTTTATGAGAATGGATTATGGTTTGTTATTCTTTTACGCAAAAACTATTGAACAGATTGCAAATACTGGCAGCATTACCACGCGAAATGGAAATGCTAATTCTTTCGGCAATGAACGAGCCAGCCCTGAAGTTACACAGTCTTTCAAAATTGTTAAAAAACATGATTACTGCCACATTTTATTATATTATACATATTATTGGGGCAGTCAGGTTCACATTCGGAAGGTGATACAATTTCAAATTTTTAAAATAAGACTATAAATCTCTGTTTTTTTTTTAAACATTTCCATTTCCTCATTACTTAAAACTGGAGAAGTTCAAAGCTGTGTGTTTCACCTGGCTATCACTTTAGTCACCTGTTAATTATGCAGCCCATTCATAATAACACCATTATTTGATTTGATATTAACACAATAATATTTTCTCCCTACCCAAAAACCAGTCACAATACACTGACTTCTATCCAGTTCTCTACGCATATTGTATATCAAACTAAATCAACACCTGTATCTTAAATTGCATTATCATCAAAAGATCGTTAGCTTCCATCCTCTAAAAGCTTCCTTTCCTTTACTTATATTTTATTAAAAATAAAAACAAATGCAAGTCACTCACCGTACGCAAGAATGAAACATCATCTTGCTCGCTTGCTCCTCCCTCTGCTTCCGCCATCTTGGATTAGTCGACTGTCAGTGCGTTACTGCAACGTTGCCATAACACTCGAAATGCATCACTGTGGACAAGGAAACATAACTTTAATTTATTTCATTAATGCTATACATAAAAACGAAAAAAAAAACTGGCCTAGCGAGTCGGACTCGCGTGTTTTCGAACCATATTCATTTTTATAATATGTTATTTTAACACAATAGACTTCTTACAGGTTTTTTTGTTATATGTAGATAAAGAACTATTATCTGCATTTTTTTCAAAATTTTAGGCTCAGTAGTTTCGGAGAAAAAGGTGGAGGGGTCACAGAAGTCCATATGTGTACCAGTACCAAATTTCAACAGAATCGGTCCAGTAGATCCGTAGAAAACTAGCTATGACAGACGGACAGACAGACACCCCAGTGATCCTATAAGGTTTCCGTTTCTTACGGATGTTCGGAACCCTAAAAATACATCATTTTTCAGTAATTTAAACTAAAATGATGTTTCAAACGAGATTGCCTGTTCAGAGTTTCAGGTTTCCTGAAAATCGTCAACTAAATCCTGCCAAGGTTGCGGAATTTGTTCCAAAGAGTCACCGTTGCCCTAGAACACAAAGTTCATCAGGAGGAACATGGATGGGTTTTAGTCAGTAAGAGTCTCTCACTCCCTTCTGCTCCGCCTAGAGCGGGAGGCAAGCATGTCAAGCATGCTACACAATCTTAAAGACGACCACGACCACTCTGTCAAGAGTGAAACGATGAAGAAGAAGAAGAGCGGGAGGAGTCATTTGATGACTACCCATCCTTAAAAAAAAGCGACAACTAAATGGAAACCTTAGAAAAAAGTTGTGTGATTTTCAACGCTCGCCTTTGCGCTGAGTTGTAAATGGAACATTGGAATTATACCAATGAGGAATTTCAGGAAAATTTACTCCATCAGTTGGCGCGACATAGGCGAGAGGTCCTCTTCATTGAAAAAAACTGGCCAAGTGCGAGTCGGACTCGCGTGCAAAGGGTCCCGAACGAATTTTTTTTTTTAACATGTTATTTTAACACTACAGACTTCTAATAGGTTTTCCTGTAATCTTTAGGTAAAGATCTATTATCTCAATTTTTTTCAAAATTTTGGGCTCAGTAGTTTCGGAGATAACGGGGGGGGGGGAATGGTCATTTTTTGTCTAATTTCTTGAATAAATTCTAAATCATTTATTTTAAAATTATGAAAAAAATATAATTAAAACCTTCACAGTAAGCCCTTTCATTTGATATGTCACACGATATTGTTCAAAAAACTTTTTTTTAAATTTTCTAGTTTGACCCCCAAAAGTGATCCCCATACTAAAAAAATAACAATTTACGTAACGCGTCCGTGTTTGGGTCATAGAAGTCCATATGTGTACCAAATTTCAACAGAATCGGTCCAGTGGATCCGGAGAAAACTGGCTGTGACAGACGGACAGACAGACAGACAGACAGACAGACAGACACCCGAGTGATCCTATAAGGGTTCCTTTTTTTTTCGGAACCCTAAAAGTGACTTTGACATTAACAACATTGACATTGACAAATGTCAGAAAACAAGCGATTTGATAGGCTGTTTGGGATTGACGCCTCAGTGCTGCCACCTGGTGCTCGACATTTCGGAAAACCCTCATTAAGAACCTGCTTCGTTACCTACGATTAAGTATCCTTTGACTCACTTGGCAGACATACATAATTTCACATATTGATATGTAGAGACCGTGAAACAGATCTTCAGAAATGGCGCTTATGTTAGTGAAACGCTTACAAGAATTATATCATCAATTCTACTAAAAGGACATAAGACACCCGTCCGGTACCGACGTCCCACATATGGGACGGTGCGCTCGCGCGGTTTTAGTCTCTATTATTAAAATAATGCAAGGTCTTTTATGATGTGGCCGTTTAAGCGCGTGGGGACGGGGACGGGGACGGGGGGGTTAAAGGTGCTACATCAGTTAGCCCGTAATGCGTCATAACGGCACGATTGCCCAAAGAACTGTTGGTCAAAGATTTACTTATTGTAGAAAAGATACTCGAATTATTCTTTGGCCCAAAGACAGATTTGGTCAAGACGCTATAATTATTTTTCGGAGCAACGGCTGAGCGCCCGGTTTACTACGATTATTATCCAGAAAACGCAATTTTTTTCGGTGTATATTTTTTATATCTTCCCATCCTTACTAATATGATGGGGCCCGCTAGGGCCAGTGCCTGCCGGGGTTGCGGAAACTGTTTGAAAGAGACACCGCGGCCCTGGAACGCAAAGGGCATTGGGAGGAACACGGATGGGTTTTAGTCAGTAAGAGTCTGACACTCCCTCCTGCTTCACCCAGAGCGGGAGGAGTCATTTGATGATTTCCCATCCTTAAAAAAAAAATCCTTACTAATATACTAATTTACTAATATTACATATTATTATATTATATACATTATTATTATTAATATTATAAATGCGAAAGTAATTCTGTCTGTTTGTCGGTCTGTCTGTCACGCTTTCATGCCAAAACTGCTGAACCGATTTAAATGAAATTTGGTACAGAGATAGTCTAGAACCTGAGAAAGGACATAGGCTACTGTTCATCCTAGGGACCACGCGGGCGAAGCCGCTGGCAGAAGCTTTTTAAATATAAATATAAAGGCAAATAACAGGTGCACTACAAACAAAAGTTGTAATTGCTATTTTCATGCGAGTACGTCATAATTCAGGCTTTAACTACGCAATAGGTTTTAACATTATTACTTAGCTGTAACTGCTGAAAGGGGTGATGTACTAAAATAATTGTTCACACTAATGAAAATAATAGGCGATAACAAATAACAGTTTTATTTATTAGTCGCACGTTTGTTACATACGGGTACACGTTATAAATCAACTAGGTATAGCGCACTATACCTAGTTGATTTATAACGTGTAACGTGTAAACGATTTATGGCGCAATAACACTTGGTCGTTAGCCCGTATTCGGGTGTTCAAAAGACTACTCGTATTCGGGCACCCCATGCACTAAGGACAAGCTGGAAGCAAGAAGCTGGTCTAGATTGTCCGAAGACGGTTGTAAGAACCTGTTCGAAGTTTGGTCGTTAGCCCGAATGCTATCGGTAATCGAATTTTTTGCAACCAATAAGGATAATATGGACCTTTTTGTACTTTTTACGTCCACTTCTAGTAGTACAGTCGATAACAACAAATTAGTTTTGTAGTCCATGAGGATGTCTTTTTCATAGTAAGGTATTACTTTGATAAGTTTACTAAATGAATTGCAATAAGAATGTTTTCTAAATGTTAGGAAACAGAATTTGTAAAATTAAGAAATTATTAACGCTATATTTATGAACCAAGGAACGCTGGTTTCTTTTGTATACCAAACAATTCAACAATGTTTTATGCACCTGTTGGCACGCGATCATCATTTTTCATTACCCTTTTCACCTATTAAACGAAAAACCAAGTCACCACACCCGCTATAGGTACTTCCCATTTTTCTTCTTTTCAAACATTAATGTCGACTCACTATCCTGAATACCGCGCCAACCTGTTGTACTCAAATAATAACCCTGTCGTGAAATAGCGCTGAAGGGTTAAAGTTATACCGCGCCGCTTGACGGTTAAACTACCTGAAACTTGTGGGAGTGAGAAGGGTTATGAGTGCTTACATTTTTGGAAAGTGTGAATACGTTAATAGTTAAGAAACTATTTCAAATTAAAAGCAATTAGGAGATGAGGTAGACATAAATATCTAAGTCTTGCCAAGGTGTATTTTGTTACCAGTAACGTGAAGTTGAAGTTTGTGAAGGTGGGCAGTCGGTGTAACCTACTGGTACGCAGTAGGTTCTGGAGGACAGGTAATCAGTCACTACATGTAATACTAGCACTTCGCCAGCGACTTCACTTGCGCGGGTTTAGTATTGCAGTTTTCGTAGGAATCTGTATTTCTTTTTCCTAAAATAAATTATAGCCTATGTTATTTTCTGAGAATTTAGCTTTCTATTGGTGAAAAAATGGTTAAAATCGGTCCAGTACCTTCGGAGCTTATTCGGTACAAACAAACAGGACGTGACGGTGAACTCAATATTAGTAGGGAAAAAAACAGACAAACGATGAGTATGAAGATGAGGTAATTTTATTTCAAAAGTATCGATCAACGAAATGTCACTAGAAACAACTTCAACTTCAGTACTTTAATTAGTGTCATTTACTTTCATATCTAATTCTAACACAAAGGCATAATTTCCCTAAGGTATGAGACCTTGACACACTTACAAACATGAGTACATAACATACGGTTATAATGTCCCTAGTAATAGTTATTCCAAGTTTACTGCATGCCTACCTAATTGACCGTCAAATTCGCAGCCGGATTCTAGTAACTTCTATAGCAATTTCTACGAGTACCTAATCGTAATTAAGGAATGACGAAATACTTTAACTGAAAAAACTATTTAATACATTTGTCAGCATCGACACAAGTTTTAAAATGTTGTGCCAAAAATGCTTCTGAAATAAAACGTCTACATTGGTAAACTGAATTTTTAGTAAATTATATGGGAACGACCCTAGCATTAGTTTGCAAAAAAAAAAAAAATTAGTTTGGTTTGAATTCTAAACCTAAATTATGACCTTAACATGATACCAACATACTTTACCCGACTGGGATAAAATTGAATACCCCTTACTCAGCAGTCTTATGGTGAGCCTAGATTCTGTCTTCTTTTCTATACTCCGCCCTCTTATTTTAAAATTACTTTATTTACTTTTATGAACAGTGGTGGTATATAAAGTTTACTTAATTAGTGTAGTTTACTTTAGCTGCAAGATTCAAGTCAGTTGAATCGTTTATCTAGGAATCAAAGTGCTTCAGTATCTCAGCGCTTTTCTGGCGATTGCCACTGTCGACTTCTGGCTTTCAGAAGTTGCAGTGGTAGGCAAAAGGATAGCGGGCGTATGGCAAAAAAATATACTATTTGTTACTACTTTGGCCTAAAAGGCACTTGCCGGATTTGGTACGAAAAGCGGCGTCATTTTTTTTTCACGTGGCTATTAGTCGAATTGTCTTTTAGTCAATAACTATGTCCAAAACACACGTCAGTCCAATTACCAGGTCATGACCGATGACCTCGGAGTAGGCAAAAGTCTGCCAAAACATCGACCGTCCAAGGCAAGCCGATGCCCCGAGTCGCCCGAACCCTTGAACACACTACGGTAATACATAGCCTTGTATACTCGGTACGATGTGTACTCTGCACTATTTATAAGCGGTTCAATGCCAGCGTTGCGAATATCGTTACGGGTGCAAATGATTACGTTTGGCATTTGTTTTGAATAGAATTTTTTACGTCGATTAGTTGTTAGGTACTACAATTTAGTTTCGTGTCTGTGTTTTATCGTAATTTGAGTGTGTACCTAAATGAAAATATTTTATTCATTAAACTTGATACAACACAAAGGTACAAAAGCGGACTTTTGCCCGATTTCTGAGATACTTTATCGGTTATTTATCTGTCCGTAACCAATAGCGATATAATAAACAGTTAACGAACAGATACCTAATCGATCGATAAAAACCTCGGAAACCGTGCATTAATGTTTTAGACGTTTTTTACCAGTCAACTGGTGGTGAAGAGACAACATGACAGACAAAGGTACCTATACAAAATATGATTTTAAATATTTTCGTTAAAAAAAAAACGATTAATTTAAAGAAGCATGACGCAAACTTTATGAAATGTTGAAAATTATATGCGATATGAAAAGTATACTCGACGTTCATATAAAGCTTAGGTATATATTTTCATGTTACGCTTATTGACTGTGTAAGCGTGATTAAAATGTAATTAAATAAATTTCCAGAAATACCAAAGTAAATTCTAGGTACCGGTAACTTACTTACTTATATCTAGAACTTACGTATTTTTATATGTACCTAATCATTTAATGAGCAAAAATAATAGCCTAGACTAGACTATATCAGCGTTGCTACTACAAAAATGACTTGGTAAGACTATTACTAAAGAGTAAGATCCAGTCTTTCAAACTGAGAAAATCCAGTATTATCTATTTCATAAAATACAATGGACTCTCAATTTGTCAACCTACCGAGCTTTACAAGGGTTCAGCTTTTCAATCTCTAAATCCCACAGCTAAGCCCCGTACCCAGCTGAACGTTTGAAAAAGGTTCTACATTTTTCACCTACTTTATTTATACCCATCTCAAAACTTACAGGTGTACCTGAACTTCTCACTCAGGCACATCTGTGTAGTAGGATATAAACTTGATACCTGAAGTCATATTACTATTAAGAGGTAAAATAGCCATGTTTTCTGCTTTGGCGATGGTTAATTTAGTTCCGAAAACCTATTACAGCGCCATTTACGCCAGGGACTAGGCACTACGGAGTAATAGATTTTTTCCTCTAAAAGAGAGTAATAAAATAATACCGGCAAATATCATCATCATCGTATCAGCCGTAAGACGTCCACTGCTGGACATAGACCTCCCCCAAGTGTCGCCACAACAACCAGTCTTGTGCATCTTTCATCCATTAGCTACCCGCGACCCTCACCAGGTCATAGGTCTACTTTGTGAGTGTGGCCTTTCAAAGTAATACGCGGTTTTGACATAACATAATTCGTTACATTATGGTTTTTATTAAGTGACCCTGTGAGTAAAAGCCCTGAGTATCGCTGAGCTTCATCCCGGAATGAACGAGTCCTTGGGGATGACTTACGGAAACAAAGCCGTGGAACAAAATTGTACGTACTTCGAACGAGTAGTAGATAAAACTTGTTCTAACCAAAAGGTTATTCCGCAGTTGCATGCAAATCCCAGAACTGTGTATGCAACAGTGCTAAGTAAACGTGATTTATGCTCCACAGTCAAAAACACGAGGTCTTTCCTAGCTATGCCGTGCTATTGCAGGTTTTAGTAGGCTTCAACGTCGGGTTTATGGAAGAAACGTGTTAAAATGTAAACTAGAAAATACATCTGTAAAAAAAATCTTAATGTTTGGCTATGTCTGTATCTTGTATGATAAAAACTCAGGTCGCACGGAAAAGTTGAAAGGGAGATTTTGTAGTAAGTACTGTGATACCCCAGCTACTGCTGGTAGGGTATCACCTATTATCTACAGTAAATCAAACAACGCTTGGGTTCATGAAATAATTATTGGAGCACTTGCCCAAAAGATTCCATTTATTTTTATATTTTTGGGGTACACCTACCACAGTGTAGTCTTTTTAACCCAAAGGTTGACTGGTAGAGAATGCCTTGTTGCATTAAGTCCGCCCATCTATCAAAAAAAAAAAAAAAAATTAAAATTTAATCAAAATTTATTCAAAATAAATGTTATCCTCGTTCTAATTAGAACGAACCGTAGGTACTGGAGACCTTCTTGGTTGAATTGACCTGTCGATAAAGCTTTGTGAGGTTTAATGAAAAAGATAGAATAGGATTCAAATAAATTTATTTGAATCCTATTCAAGAAGGTCTACAGTACCTCCAAGTTTGTTCTTGGAGAAAATTGGCTGTGACAGACGGGCAGACACACACGCAGACAGATACCCTCGTAATCCTATGAGGGTTCCGTTTTTTACGGATGTTTGGTACCCCAAAAATAATCGTTTGTCTTGATAAAATACATGTGACTGAAGAATAATGAAATTATAATGATAGATGAAGAGGGAGAGGAGAGAAAAAGCGAATGGACTGTGTTTGTAATCACGTGAAAGAAATAGGAACAAATTATTGTTTTACGGTTGACAGGGGTGAGAAAAAGAAAACATGGTACAAAGGCAGAAATGCAGCCTGAAAAAGAGCTGTTTTAAAATATATTTTTTGTGCCATATGGTTTTGGCCGGTGCCGTATGGTGCCGTAAAAGAATAATACCATCCCATCACTTTCCGTGGGTGTCGTAAGAGGCGACTAAGGGACTCGCCAGAGAATGGACAGCAGCGTTCTCTGTAAAACGCAACACCATACACACTGCGATCGCCAACCCGCCTGCCAAGCGTGGCGATTATGACAAACCCCCCCTTTGGGAGAGGGCTATGTCCAGCAGTGGATGTCTTTCGGCTGTTATGATGATGATGATGAAAATAACTTTTAGGTACACACTACATAGGTAAAACGTCCTATAAATTTAGTAGGTAAAATTTTAGTAATAAAACATGAGTTTGTTTCCCAATTCCCGAATTTGGATTCACGAAAGCTTTGAGTACATTTCATTCTATTTCACAACTTTTCGCTGTCACAATATTTTGAATTTATGATTTGGAAAGTTTTCTCTCGCGTGATATTTATTATGCAAGTGCTTTGAATATTTTATAGGAATGTTTGGTACATGTATTTTTATTTTCAAGAAAATAAAAATGATATTGAGCCATGTTTGAATACCAATGGAACACAAATTTAGAAGAAGAAAGATGCACGAAAGGTAGAAAGATACAGAAGCAATGCATTTTATAATCTTACTAGCATTCGCCCGCGACTCCGTACGGGCCATATCCCGTTTTTTTCCGCTCCCGTAGTAATTTCGAGAAATCCTTTCTTAGTACACCCCTACGGAGTGTATGGAAGCTGTAAGGAAGCACTCCGTAGGGGTGTACTAAGATGAGGTGACATGCCAAATTTTAGTTTCCTGCGTTGGGCTGTGCTTTGTCTGTTATTCACTCACTCAGTAACGGAAGAATTTTATAAATTAGGATATATAAAAACTAGTTGACCCGCGCAACTTCGTCTGCTCCGCTCCTATTGGTCTTAGCATGATGATATATAGCTTATAACCTTCCTCGATAAATGGGCTATATAAAAATGAAAGAATTTTACAAATTGGACCTGAGATTAGCGCGTTCAAGCAAACAAACAAACTCTTCAGCTTTATATATTAAGTATGGATATAGATAGAAGTATAGATATGATGAATTCCTAGTACCCCACAGCATCACGCGTGAACGGTTGGACCGATTTCGCTAATTCTTTTTTTTTGTTTGTTACCGCCAGGAGAGTTTTATGAAGGAAAATATTTGAAAGTTATCAGTTGACGGGAGCGAAGCCGCAGGGGACAGCTAGTAATGCATAATAGTATAAAAATAGACACAAATTGCCACAGAGATTACTCTGTGTAAATTTGTGTCTATTACACTTCTTATTTTTGAAAAAAAAATAGATTTTAGATGATGAACGATGAAACTCAAACTGTTGTTTGAGTTTCATCGTTTTAATGTACAAGAGAATTTCTGTTGCCTTTTGCGTGGAATTGATCCTGTAGGTAACATTCCCTAACGATAGCAAACTGTAAATAAAACATCAAAGATGTCAACAGTACATGACATTGAAATCTTCCATTCGTACAAAGACACCTACCTATGTCTAAAAGTATTGGCACCCACACAACGGGCATCGAGTTTTTTGTTCTCTGTAGGTTACGAACAGCACTGTCATGTTAAATTGAAACTCGATATTGTTTTCATGTTGTTGTTACAACAAGAATTCTGCAATTTAACGTTCTGTCCAGAAATGGCAAGTCGTTGTAGTTATTGCATTATTAAGTAGTGCTGTTTTGCTGGGAACTTATGGCTTGACACTTCTTGAGTGAATGGAATTAGTAATGTATGGCATTGCAACAATGCGGAAGCTCCTTAGCATTATGTTTTGAAGTTCATACAATATCAATGTTTACTATAGATTTTGCTACAAGGGTGAAAATCTCTGAATATTTTAGTGCTTTTGAGAGAGTTCTTAAAGGGGAAAATCTTCTTAGGTACCTATCGAAAATTTCGTTAGTGCTCAAAACTTTATACCTACATACCTATTTTAGTTTTAACTGTCTTTTGTCACCAACTAATATGTACATTGAACTTGTGTGTAATTTAAAAAGAAATCAGTGGGTAGCACATTTAATACGTCTAAGGTCTTCATGCTATTAATAGACTTTTCCCAAAAAAATAAATAAACAAAAACCATTCAACCGGGCAAACTATCTTCTTCCCAGTTTCATCAATCATTTTCGCACTATACCAGCAACATTTATAATATCGATACTCTTATTTTGTACCCATATATGTGTGTGTAGAGTGTAGGTATTTGAGTCCCAGGCTTACATTCATCATCATCAGAATGTATTCACTTTCACATCTGCATGAATAAACCGTTCGCGTTCGTGTGAAATGGAACGCATTTGTTATTCTAGTTTTTACGCCTGAAGGATAAAAGTGTAAGCGAATATTTGTGATGGTTTTCTTACGTTGTTCCCCTAGGATGTAGTGGCATTAATTTGATATGTTTTAATTCATAAATATCTATACCCTACCCCATCTTATCTCCTGTACACTTTTCTATTTACAAACACACTTATATACTAACGATCTGGTTAAAGCGTAAAATGTGATTTTATTGTTATCTTTAAATATTAAAATGCGAGTAAATTCCCGATGTTGTAATTAGTTTTATGATATTTTTTCATTTCTTTCACACGTAAAAATTGTAATGTTCTTTGGAGAAATAAAACGAATTTATTTCTTTGGATTGCTTATAGATATATGCAGACCAACACACCACTTCACATAAAATAAATTTTCATCGGGTGTTCTTGAAGCTGTTTTCCCTATTTGAATAAATATTTATGAGGACAATATTACTTGCTATTTGTGTATTTGATCGAGGACAAGATAATTATTGTAAAAAAATGAGTATTTCTAGACAGTTCTGGATGTACTGATCAGTGTTATCTATCACTGCTAGAAAGCCAACCTATCGCCGAGTTCCAGAAGGCTACCTTTTATCCCGAAAAGTAACGAACACATACAACCCTAATCTCTTCAAAGTTAGAGTGAACAGGCTTCTTCTGGGTAAGCTCGCTCCATCGTCTACTTTGTCTCTGTCAACTCTCCAACCAGACGAAACCATCTCAAGTAAAAAAAAAATAGCAAATAACAGTTTCTGAAGGATATGCCATTGGGGCGAAGCGGCATGAAAATAAATCACCATGATTGATATGCCCACCTAATATGCAACCGTCATTTTTTTTTATCTGTGAATGCCCGCACGAGTAGTACTAATATTATAAAGCTGAAGAGTTTGTTTGGTTGTACGCGCTAATCTCAGGAACGACTGGTTTGAATTGAAAAACTATTTAGTATTGGATAGCCCATTTATCAAGGAAGGCTATATATAGGCTATAGAACAACACGCAACGACCAATAGGAGCGAAACATTAATGAAAAATGTGATGCAGACGAAGTTGCGCGCGTGAGCTAGTCTTTAGATAATACTGTACGGTCCTTTGAAAAAACTTCAATAAAGATGCAAAATCCGTCACATTAATTAAGGAAACCGTAGCTCGCTTGCTAATGAGCTCATCATAAGTTTGTAAAGACAAAGAGAACTTCAACAATAGGTTCGCAAAACGATATGGAAGAAGACTTGAAAGCGAATTTATGGTATATTAATACTGGTTATATGGTCGTAAGATATCCTAACGAATTAGTGGGTTCTGATCGCTGTTGATTGCTTATTAATCCCGGATGAAAAGTAGCTTACCTTAATTCCTTTCCAGTTTTCGTCAACTTTGCATCGGAGACTACGGTAGGCGCCAGATAAACTTGCAATACAGTACATTGACCTTTAATTCTTAATTGTACACCATAACAACTTGTAATAATTTACATGATTAAAAAACGTTCATGTACAAAGGCGAGCTTAACTCAAAATTGAGTTTTCTACCAGCAAAGCTTTGAGTCCTAACCTAACCTAATATCCCTTCATAGATACCCGTACAATAAATTATGAACCGTTTTTCGTTACTAGAGAACGTAAAGGATCACGATAGAAGTCGACTCAGGTCAGCTTTATGTCTTTATTTCTGTTTTTGTTATTAAGAAAGTCGATAATTAATGTATGTGTGTCAATGACCGTTATTTCACATTTATCTAGCGCCTACCATAGCAAACATATGCTTTAAAAATTTGGACGAAGTGTACGTAATTTTTAACCTTGCTTCATACCTAAGTATTTGATTCAACTTTAAGAAAGTATGCCTTTACAAAAAATTACATTCACGATCGCACGATACAAAATAAGATTATTTAAATACATAAGTAATTATATAAGAATTGATTCCGAGCATGAATGGTTCTTTGGAGTGAAGGCCGATCAATCTTACGGAAAACGTCTGTGGAATTCAATTAATTCTATATGCCTTTTGTACGATTTTCAATGGGTATTCCAGATTCAAGTCCGATGAAGAATTTATTGGGCATTTATCACTGGTTTAAGATGTTTTTCGCCGGACATTCATAACGATGGCCGTTCAAGCAAATAAGATTTTCGTAAAAGATTGAATATCGGCTAATAGAGACTTATATGGTGTACATAATAATAAAGAGTACTCTATTTTCTATAAAGCGTGAATGTGACACGCTGTGATTGCAGTCATGTGAAATAACTTACTGTCAGATGAAAATAGCTGATTCAGTGTGAAAGATATAATAGGAATGCACTATACCACTGTGTTGCAGATGTTTATAGACAACGGTGATCAGGATCACGCTTGGGTTCCAGTCTAACCGCATGCAGGAAGCCGCCAATTTTATAGTACCTTTCTCTAGAGTGCAGCGGCATATATACTACAACGCATATGAACTACTAAAAGAACTGACGTCAAACAAATCGAAGTTCAATTAAAGTTCTCCTTTTCCAATCCACTTTAGACATTGGCAGAATAGTCGACATTGGCTTTGTTTGCCATATAAAAATATAGAATACAATAAAAGTTCTCGGCGCGATTTGAATACATACAACAGTTCGACAACAACCATCGGGCTGTTGCCCACCAGACAACAACTGTTATTATCAAATACAACTGAGGTAGCAACACACGTTATTTATTAAATGCCGCCCAGGTAGCTTTACCCGTTATTTTCAAATACTACCCAGGTAGCAACACTCGTTATTATCAAATGCAACCTAGGTAGCATCACCCGTTATTATAAAATGCAACCCAGGTAGAATCACCCGTTATTATCAAATACAACTCAGTTAGCAATACCCGTTATTGTCAAATACAACCCAGGTAGCAACACCCGTTATTATGAAATACAACTCAGGTGAGAACTCCCGTTATTATCAAATACAACCCAGGTAGCAACACCCGCTATTATCAAATGCAACCCAGGTAGCATCATCCGTTATTATCAAATACAACCCAGGTAGCAACACTCGTTATTATCAAATGCAACCCAGGTAGAATGACCTGTTAATATCAAATACAACCTAGGTAGCAACACCCGCTAATATCAAATACAACCCAGGTAGGAACACCCGTTATTATCAAATACAACTCAGGTAACAATACCCGTTATTATCAAATACAACCTAGGTTGGTACGCTACCTCGTAAGGGCGTATTCACACGACACGCGCACGCTCAGCGCACGCCACCCGCGTCCAACTCGCATTGAAATTTGTTAAATAAGAATTTGAGTCTTATAATCCATCAATAGATCTCAAATTGCATTTAAGGAGGTCTACACGCGCACGCCAAGCGCACGCCCTGCGCCCGCCTCGCGTCAACCCTGCGCTCGCCCTACCCGCGCTCTTCATCCTCCCCGCATTAATCATTTTCTTCCAGTGTTTATACATATAGAATGTAATTAGAACTTTGTTTAACCTAGTCAAATCCATTTTGCTTAAACGTTCACACGTTGTGACACCTGAAAACCACTATGCCTAGTGAATGAAGTAGTACAGTCACTAGAAATATAAGTGGGTGCGAGGCGTGTGCGAGGCGGATGCAGCGCGTGTGCGGATTTAAGGCGGGCACAACGCGTGCGCGGGTGCTGTGCGTGATCGGCGCGTGACATCTGAATACGCCCTAATACATATTTATGTGACAAAAAAATCACTGTACAGATGAAACTTCAAGTGAAAGTTCGATCATAAGTTTACCGGTAAAAATGCTTCAAATTGATCAATGAGTTTCTGACAATAACTTTTTTCATATCTTAACAAAAAGGTCAGATTAGAATTAGATTAAAATTCAAATGAGTCAATTTCTATGCCACCCTCGTTACGAAAATATTTCTCGCCATATTGGAACTTATAAGAAAATGGAATAATATACCACTGCGATGGCTTACTGAAAGTTATTACGATATTGATCTCCAGGGATTTAAGACATTCTGGTACAGCTATCCGGCAGTCAAGGTCACGTTATTAGTTTGAATATATCTCGGGAATTATCGAAAAAGTGATTCTATATTACTTACTGTTTAACCCACTCTGTAATCTAATAAGGTGTGTAAATGTTCATAAGGTTCAATTTTCATAAAAAACGAGTATACCTCTATGTGATAACGACCTTGAAGTTACTGACCAATAGACTGGAAACTTTGCAGTAGTCGGAACCTATTAAGAGTTTTAATTGCTTAAAACGGCTCAAATGTACTAATGAAATGAGACCTTTTTATCCATAGAATAATTTCTATGGAAAATGGTCGCCGCAGTGTCGCGTTGACGCATCATTGCGTCGCGTCTGTTTGCGGAATCTTTAAATAATAATTGCTGTATGTGGATGAACTACACAACACATCACCACTACCTATGGCACACCACTAACTAACCATTCCGAGAACATTGGCGTGATGTTATGTTTTGTGGGTGTCAAAAATTGTAGAAGGCGATGTTTTATTAACGCTGTATCTGTCGTTTTGGTGAAAATATTTGGTCATACTTGTACAATCAAAACCTCACCTGGTGACAGAGGAAGCCTTAAAATAATACGTATATGTATAAAATTTAAAAAACCCCCGACAGAAAAAATAACCTTAAAAAGTGAAAAAGTAATACGTAAATAGGTACGATTCTTTGGAACAAGCGTCAACGCCTCGGGCACATCATTGCCAACCATCAGGTGAGAAAAATACTTAGCGTATCAAAATATCTAAACCACAGACACATCATTGAATACCTTCAGAACCCACCAAACGAAAAAACCTATCAATGATAATAAAAATAAACAACAAAAGTCCTTTCCTGCTTTGACTCCAGTCTCGGACACAATGTCAAAGAAGCCAATAAAAAAGGTCCTCAGTACCTCTCACTCGATTCCACAAACGAGGTAGTTACTTCTCAAGTGTGGGAACTAACCGAGCGTTGAAGTGGACTACAAGTGGGTAAGGACTGTTTCACACGAAACTTTGAAACGTGAAATAAAAATATAGGTATGTGAAAATAACATTGCACCTGTATTACCTAAAGAGTTAGGCAGAGGTGCATCTATAGTAACTCCCAAATTTCTTAAGTTGGGTTTTATTTCCACAAGCTGACCCGAACTTCGTCTGCGTCACATTTTTCATTTATATTCCGCTACTTTTGGCTGTAGCATGCTGTTATGTAGCATATAGCTTTCCTCGATAAATGGGCTATCCAACACTGAAAGAATTTTTCAATTCGAGCCAGTAGTTACTGAGATTAGCGCGATCAATCAACCAAACAAACAAACTCTTCAGCTTTATAATATTGTATACTCATAAATTTTAGATGGCGAGCATATTTCCATCCTCCATCGTAGACTTTGTCTCTGTCTTCTCTGACCTAGACTAGAGTCAAGAGCAAACCCATCACAAATAAAAAAAAACCTTGAGAAGTGTCAAGGGACACCCGGATGGAACGAAGTTCGGAGAAGTAATAGTGAAGGAATTGTAATTTTTCTTTTTAAGTTATAATAATATTTTTTTATTATTAATAAATATAATGTAAAATGTAATATAAACTTAATCAGTAGGCTCAATGTTAGACCCTACCAACCCTACCCACCCTACCTACCCTGCCTATCCTGCCTACCCTGCCTACCCTGCCTACCCTGCCTACCCTGCCTACTCTGCCTACCCTGCCTACCCACCTACCCTGCCTACCCTGCCTATCCTGCCTACCCTGCCTACCCTGCCTACCCTGCCTACCCTGCCTACCCTGCCTACCCTGCCTTCCCACCTACCCTGCCTACCCTGCCTACCCACCTACCCTGCCTACCCTGCTTATCCTGCCTACCCTGCCTACCTTACAAATATAATGTAAACAGAAATAGAAAGACGAAACGAAAATAACTGGCTTGCTTTCTATGAGAGAGAGAGAGAGACAGACAGAGAAACACGCGCACGTCGCACAACTATAGCAAAAAGTGTCGTTACAACTTTTCGTGAGATTTTTTTCCGTCTAGCCCCCTTTCACAACGCGCGATAAGGAACTTCGTTCCAAAAAAACAAAAAAAGGAAGGTTCATCTTTTAAACGGATTTCTAATTCTTCCCTCTATATCTTTTTTCTACTTCGGAAGGTCTTCTTCGTTTGTTGATGCTTCTTAACCTCGACTCCACCAAATTCATGTAGATTCCTATTCCAACATTTTCGAGGAATAGTTTAGGTTTCCCGGGTCAGTTGGGTACATACAAAGGGCGATAATACCGACCGAGGTCAGTTGATTTAATTCTACAAAGTTCAACGCTAAAGGATACCAACTGTGAGTACTGTGAGTCTGTGACTGACCTCACTGAACCCGAACAATCTAACAAAGAGCCAATGAGTATCAAAAGTAGGTTACTTGTATTTCCGTGACACGAACTTGGACAAACAAAGTTTCTACTCCTTTGTAGACGTGATTGAGAAAGAGACACTTTGGTAGTAGTTTATTTGTTACTTATACTTTCGTGATTTAGAGAGCAAGTAAAGCCGTTAGATTTGGTTTTCTAAGTAACACTATAGTAGTAGTTAACAGTTTTAGCGGCTCCGCTTCTTTGAGCTATCCCACAGTAATAGTGTATTTTCACGGATGAAAAATATCAACGTCATTCAGCCTGTGTAAATAATTTTAAATGAAAGTAGTAACTCAGTCTGGTAGTATTTTAGAAAAGGATTGAACCAAAACATATCTATAGCCTAATAACTTAATAGCAAACAAATAAATCTGGTCAAATCAGTCGTAACATAAATTAAAACGAACAAATACTAACGTTCATAAAATCACTGCAAAAGATGGGTGCTACGAAGTGTAGATTTCTCGTAGCGCTCGTAGCGCCTTCGTAGCCAGTTGCTACGAGCTACGACCCTTCGAATTGAGTTCCAACTCAGATTGAATCTGTTTATAATTATATTCATTCAGTTACGGAAATATAAGCTTTAATGGAATATAGATTATTTACTAATATTAGTTTTTGAATTTTCCTAATCAAAACTACTGATCCCATGTCGCAAATTACTTTTACAAAACTTTTGTTTTTGATTGTTTCTTCGTATTTTAACACCGAATTCCGATATTAAAGTTATTTTTTGTGAAAAGGTTTTATTTTTTTTGCTTTTCAGTTTTTTCGGAGGTTTAATTTTTTTGTCCTTACTTAATATTATAAATGCAAAAGTAACTCTGTCTGTCTGTCTCGCTTTCACGCCAAAACTACTGAACCGATTTAAATGAAATTTGGTACACAGATAGTCTAGAGGCTGAGAAAGGACATAAGCTACTTTTTATCTCGGGAATATGTTCTCTAGGGACCACGCGGGCGAAGCCGCTGACAGAAGCTAGTATTTTATAATTTTTTGTGGCGTATTCAATACAACAATGCGTTCAGGGTGCTGTTGGGACTGCCACGCTTCTGTAGTGCATCGGTAATGTTTGCCGATGTGCGTACTGACAGCTTTGACGCAGTATGGCGCAAGAAATCTGCCTCGTTACTTCGCAGGTTGCGTGACAGTCCTAACATCATTCTGCACTCGATAACTGCCTGGGCAGAAAGCCCGCTTGTGTGGGCATTAGCCGATCGAACAAGGTCTGTTTTAGTTATTACCTACTAACATAGGCTAAGTAATTTTGTTACTAACACAGTGGACCGCATTTGTAGTCTGAATAAATAAATTATTATTATAATCTACTAATTACTACTAACATGGGTAGGCCTACAAAAAATGCTGCACAGCTCAGCATTAAAATGTGTGAGTCAACAATAAATCACCCCTATTTTCCCACCCTTAGGGTAGGATTTTTTTTTACAAACTTATATGAGACCACTTTCGAGGTATACCCTTTCTGATAACAATAATAATCAAAATCGGACAACTCTGTAACAAGTTATGCGTGTTCATACACAAAAATTCATTCATACACAAAAAAAATATGCGTCGACTAGAGAATCGTAGAGAATCGTTTTATTGTCGAAAAAAAGTAATCTTTGGAATCTTCGTAAAGAAAAAAACAAAGACAGTTTTACCTCTCTTTATAATATTAGTTTTTAGATGTCGTTTGGCTAAAATATTCTATCTGATGAAACGAATGAAAGCGTTGTAAATCCTTATAGGGCCGATGTTTCATTCATCAGATTACTTTTATTTGAGAACTAACTGACCCGCGTAACTTCGTCTGCGTCAAAATTTTCATTACTACTCCGCTCCTATTGGTTTTGGCGTAGTGACGATAAATAGCCTATAGCCTTCCTCGATAAATGGGCTATCTAACACTGAAAGAATTTTTCAAATCGGATCAGTAGTTCCTGAGATTAGCGCGTTCAAGCAAAAAAACAAACAAACTCTTCGGCTTTATATATTAGTATATATAGATTTAAAATGGCGTTTTGACAGCTTTCTATAGGAAATATTTCAAATTACCATTTTTATTATTCCGGTTAAAGTTAACCGACTATTAGAAGAATCAGCCCTTAATGATGTACCTCTTGAATAACGCAGAATTTCTTTTAATCTAGAACCCAGTCTTTTGGGCTCATTTCCAGATGACAGCGATGCGGACGAATTTATTGATGTCATGTTTTAGTTTGGAGTTTTTATTTTAATTTTAAGTGTATTTAGTTACATTGATATTTAAAATATAAAGTTTAGAAGGAGAAAAAAAGAAATAGAACAATTAATCGGGCCAACGACAGTCTTGTGTTAAGACTATCGTCGAGACTGAAGAATAAATCTCAGTAGGTCAGAGATTTTTATCTATATGCAATTGACTCCTTGCTTGAATTTTATCTTCAATTTTATCTCGGATTTGTTGTTTTAGCTGATTAGTTCCCTCATTGCAGAAATTACACTGCGCTTTTAAAAATAGATTTTTATCATATTTACTTTCTTACCAACATTATAAAAATGTATGGAATAGGATGAAATATTAAATATCCTTCATCTCCATACATATTTAACCCATTTGTAAGTTACCGTGGGATAATTTTGGGCATTCGGGCGAGCATGTGTTCCTAGAGATTGACAGAAAAACAAGTTAATACTTTGAAAGATATACTTAGTCCTTTAGTAAAATAATGGGTACTTGGCACCATTCAATCGCCCCAGCTTTTTGGCCATAGCTTCTTCTTTGTGACGATCGCAAGAAATTAGCTTCGATGTTATGGGCCCAGAAAAATTCCATTTCTTCAGCATCATTGGTGGCAGCGTCACTTTGGCTGCGTGTTTTGGGCCACAGAGGGCAGTATAGGTTTCATTTTTTTTACATCTATTTTAGAGGAGTGATCATTTCTGGCTGCTACATTAACTGTCATTTTCCAAACCAAAAACAGCTTCTCACAACAATAAGGCCAACAAATTCTCTTCACAAATAACTTCCTTATTACAAGAGTCAATGATCCTACTAAACCTACCCCTACACACGTATACGCACCATAAATTGAGGGGTAGCCAACATTTTCATCCGGCATTTTGCAATTCCCCGCTCAAATGTAAGGGGTCACCCAATTTTACCCGACACACCTCATATTAAAACTATGCGGCTTCTTCTGAATTATTCCATGAATCCTGTTTCATGGAAACAATGTAATATTTTCGAGGCTTTGTCTGAGGATTTTTGTGAAAATATTAGTGAAAAGTCTACCTCCAATTTTGTTTCTTCCATTAGCGTTGTGTATATTAACTAATATTTTTTTAAACTAAGAGTTAATATACATCAAATGTTCCGTTTGTTTAAAGATAGTTTGGGTTGGGGGAATTTTGGCTTACACAATATTCTGTTCCCAAGCAAGTTTCTTTGGCTACGTTTTATTCACTATTTCAATTTTAATAAAGTTAAGATGAGATAATTTGGTAACGAGTGAAAAGCTTCTTTATAAAGATTTTAAATTCATTGACTGACAAGCAACGCGCAGCTTAAAGGTCGTGCCACATTATTGTGTTGTGACGAGTCATCTTCTGGCAGCTGCCTGCTTACAAAACGTTGTGATATGACGAAGGCTTAAACAGATTAGTTTGATCGATGTATCCCGCACCACCCCGACACAGAACCTAGCTTAGATCACAGGGTATATGTAACTAAAATGAGTACTAAGGTAGAATTACTAATTCATCCCCTGAAGTGGTAACATAGGGAGTTAAAATTTTATGGAAGCTCGTCACTTTTATCGATGAGAAATTCCAGTATGCACTAGACTGGCTGTCCACTGGAGCGGAGAGGAGAGGAGCGCAGAAAGATTAACCAATGAAATTGCATAAAATCCCAGCGACTGATGTGGAGCGGAAATTTTATGCAATTCTATTGGTTACTATTAGGCTTGTATAATTATAAGCTGTCTCACGGTTGCAGATGCGAACACTACAGTTACTCTCGAAAACATAATATTAACCCATGATTAACCCACACCGTAAGAAATTTAGCAACGGCAAATCTAGCTCTGCAAGTCCAATTTACTTCCACAATTAACTTCCAAGCAAAATTAAACGTGTAATTGCTTATTAAGTCGGGTTCAGTAACAATGAAGTAATTGCATTTCAGGTTAGTTGTTCCTAAATTAGAAAAAAGGAAACCTGGTAAAGGCGCCTGGACTTTTGGGGAAATTTCGATGGCCTCCTGGACGTGGTAGACTGATGAAATGATGACCTGGCGAAAACCGCGGGAATCCGCTGGATGCGAGACGCACAGGACCAGTCCAAGTGTGTAACGTCGATGTTAATTTAGCGTTGAGGACGAATTTTTTTGATACTATATTGTAGTTTGTTGTTAAAGTCATCAAAATCTAATAAGTCCGATTTAACAGCTGAGTAGAGAGGGATAGAAGATTGCTTTACCACTAAGTGCGAAAGAGATTTATTTTTGTCTCTTTCATACTTACTAGTAAAGCAATGTTGTATCCTGCTGTCAAATCGGGCCTTTTATTTTTTGACAACTATAGTTTAGTTTATTTAATTTATTAATTTTCTACTTACTTGTGGACGTCACGCGGTTTCACCCGCGTAGATCCCGTTCCCTTGGGAGTACGGGGATAATATATAGCCTATGTTACTCCCTGATTTTGTAGCTATCCAATGCTAAAAGAATTTTTGAAATCGGTCCAGTAGTTTCGGAGCCTATTCAATTCAAACAAACAAACAAACAAATCTTTCCTCTTTATAATATTAGTGTAGATGAAATTTTGTGAATGCTAATATATAAATGAACTTCCCATGTTACTAGTTGACTACAAACTATACAAACAAATAAATTAATTAATTTAATGATTCCAGGCCGAGTCGAATTGGATGACACGACTTAGAATATCGAGGTAGAGCTAGCTAAACTACTTATAAGCTCTCAAAGCAAAAGGTATCTGAATTTCCTTAGGCACTGTTTTTACGAAACCACACTTGAAACCGCTTGTCTTACTCGACGTGCTCCCAAATGTTTTCGTATAGGGTTGTCTTGTCATTGATACATTGAATTGGCAAGTTATTCTGAATCTGTATACATTGAAGTACTTTTCAGTTTGGTTTCGTTTGACAAGCATTGATTGTTGGTATTGTGTTAAATGTGTCACAGACTTGCCAAAATGTTATCTTCTAACATATAGTAATCTCGTGTCACGGTGTTTGTTACCGAACTCCTCCGAAACGGCTCGACCGATTGTCATGAAATTTTGTGTGTATATTTAGCAGAACAACGTTTGCCGAGTCAGCTAGTTTATTTATATGCCCTGTGTTTTACTCCGTGGTTTCTTCACAACTTTTCAACTTTACTTTAGCTGATAAAATATTAGTACGAAGGTTCAGGTGAAAGGAGCACTTACCAATATCTTCTTCACGCAGTATTTGGGGTTTTGACTATTTTAAAAATATTTTAGGAAGCTGATTGAAGGTTTCTAACCGACATTTCATACAAGAAAAATTAAAATTTGTGGTTTATAAAATGTCCAATGTCCAGTTGTTTAGCATCATTTTCTTGCCAGAAGATAAGAGGACACTGCTACCTATAATCTTATTTATTTATATACTAGCTTCTGCCAGCGGCTTCGCCCGCGTGGTCCCTGGGGAACATATTCCCGGGACGAAAAGCAGCCTATGTCCTTTCTCAGGCTCTAGACTATCTGTGTACCAAATTTCATTTAAATCGGTTCAGTAGTTTTGGCGTGAAAGCGAGACAGACAGACAGACAGACAGAGTTACTTTCGCATTTATAATATTAGTAAGGATTTAAGGACAAGCAACAAAGCATACAGCAGAATACATGTTGAAGTACGCATATTTGTAAAAAAAAATTGTTTTTTTTTTTTACTCTTGTCATTATAGTCACCACTTACAATCAGACGCGACTTTTCTTTGGTTCTCCCTACTGGAGTCTGTGTTTCCTGATAGGTCTTTATGTCAAGATTGGATACGTTATTTCTAGGTAAGCGAGATCTATGGTGGCTTTCCATCAAGTGAGTTTGTGGTCAAACGGGAGCCTGTCAATAGTAAAAACAACAACCTTTATACTTTACAGAGCCATTATTCGTAACACTAGTGTGTTCGCGTCCTGCAATCACTACATATTATAAAACAAAGTCCCCCGCCGTGTCTCTCTGTCTGTTCGCGATAAACTCAAATACTATTGAACGGATTTTCATGCAGTTTTCACCAATGGATGAGGTTATTCTATTGTAAGGAAGGTTTACGTGTATAATTTGTTAGTTTTGTGTAAATTGGCTGGAATATGCTAATTGCTGCGCAAAGTATCAAAAGTTAGCACCAGTGCGAAGCCGGAGCAGTTCCGCCAGTTTTTAGGGTTCCGTATCCAAAGAGTAACCAACGGAACCCTATTACTAAGCCTCCGCTATCCGTCTGTCCTTCCGTCTGTTTGTCAGTGTCGTCGGGCTGTATCTCAAGAACCGTAATAGGTAGACAGTTGAAATTTTCACAGATTGTATTCTATTATTTATTTATTTATTTTATTATTTATGTACACACAGAAAAACAGTAAAAATTAACATTATAAATACGAGTACAAAGGAACTGCTTATTTCTAATAAAATTTCTTCCAGTAGACCTGCGACAGGAGAAATGAAAAAGAAATGTAGACAATAATGTGTAACAACAAGTATGTAAAGTCTTAAAATTAAAGTAACAAATAAAAATAAAATATATACCTATACCGAATACTATCTATAATAAAAATTAAGATTTATATAAGGTAAGGAACCTTTCGTAAGCGAGTCCGATTCACACTTGGCCGGGTTTATTATGAAAACCGTTCCTGCTCTTTCAAGTTAGTAAGTTCTGTGAGCCATTTTATCGATCGGGCCATGTTTACCATATTTGTCGGGTCTCTGGGGTCATGTTCATTGATTCGACAAGTTACGTATGACACTCGTTTTGTCTAGACATCCATATTAATAAGTTATAGAGGTCACGGAACTCCAAAAGGACAAAAAGGCAATAAGTTTCTATTTGACAGATAGACCGGCGTCGCTTTAATTCAAATAAGTTAGGTTTTGTTGAGAAAATAGGAGTAGAAGTATTTCAGAATTATTCAGTTTGTTTTTACATGAAACATTGAAATTTTATTCTTCTCACTAGCTTTTGCCCACGACTTCATACGCGCAGGTCCCGTTTTTTTCCGTTCCCGTAGAAATTTCGGAAAACCCTCTCTCTTAGTACTCCCCTACACTAAACAAGGAATCTACATGTCAAGTTACAGCTTTCTACGACCAGTAGTTTCGGCTGTGTCTTATCTTTTTTTTCTTTTTTTTTTAAGGATGGGAAATCATCAAATAACTCCTCCCGCTCTGGGTGAAGCAGGAGGGAGTGTCAGACTCTTACTGACTAAAACCCATCCGTGTTCCTCCCAATGCCCTTTGCGTTCCAGGGCCGCGGTGTCTCTTTCAAACAGTTTCCGCAACACCGGCAGGCACTGGCCCTAGCGGGCCCCATCTTCTATGCTGATAGCTCTTTGAGGCGCGCGGGGAACACAGCGCGCCGTCGACCCAGGCCTGGTTCTGATCGGACGGCGAACCACCCAATGCTCGCCGTCCACAGACCCGCGCCTACGGTGGCCGAGAATCGCCCTGCGACTCCCGACGGCTGTGTGTTATCTGGCAGCCACTCAGAACCTAACTCAGTCAGTCATCAGCAACGGTAGAATTTTGTATAATTACTAGCTGACTCGGTAAACGTTGTTTTGACATATAAAAAAATAGCCTACCACCTATTTTCATACCTACTGAATATACACACAAAATTTCATGAAAATCGGCCGAACCGTTTCGGAGGAGTTCGGTAACAAACACCGTGACACGAGATTTTTAGATATTAGAAGATTAGATAAACTAGCTGTCTTGGCAAACGTTGTTTTGCCAAATTAAAAAAAAAATATCCTACCACCTATTCTCATACCTACCGAATATACACACAAAATTTCATGAAAACCGGCCGAACCGTTTCGGAGGAGTTTGGTAACAAACACCGTGACACGAGATTTTTAGATATTAGAAGATTAGATAAACTAGCTGACTCGGCAAACGTTTTTTTGACATGTAAAAAAAAATAGCCTACCACCTACCACCTATTCTCATGCCTACCGAATATACACACAAAATTTCATGAAAATCGTTCGAGCCGTTTCGGAGGAGTTCGATAACAAACACCGTGACACGAGATTTTTATATATTAGAAGATTTTGGTTGAGACTTTATTCTTCTTCTTGACCCTTCGTTTACGTAACTGTTATAATGCTCGATCAAAAGAAATAATCATTTTTTGCCGAACGTAACATTTTTCTGAAACTATGTTTACGTGTCGATAAAAACAGGAAAATATCCTAAATATTGAGCAGCCAATCTATCAAAATATTTTGTAGACAGCAAACTGGAAACACTATCAATCATCCTAACACGATCAATGAAACAGGATCTGACATCAAAAAACAAACTGCTCAATTAAATTTCATACAACAAAAAAAAAAAGCGTAAACTAACTGAAGACGGTCCATACTAAAGAATTCATTTCTTTTACCACCGGATACGACAGCAAATATCCTATTCCCAAAAAGATAAGGAAAGATTCGCAAAGAAATGGCGGTAACAGGAAAAAATACATTTTTGTCATACGGAGGGTATTGCCCCAGTTATGTTAGCTGAAAGTGGTTGACAAATAAATACGAGTCACATACACGGTTCGTCTGGATGACTGACGTAAGTCACAAGTAATTGACAAAATATACGGAAACGAGACGCAAGCTGTTGTCAGAGGGATGATATTGGCTATCTCATGTGAACCCTTATAAGTCGCGTTTAATAACACTGCTGAGGAAAATATCAATCTACCACCCTATTGGAAATATGCGTAGGACAAATTAAGTACGAGTATAGTAACGTTTGGTATGAGGGTAGATGTAGATTGTCGAAAACTGATTGATAAAAATGATTATAGACGAAAAATATCAGAACTCACCATCGTTCATCGATTTTACAAAAGTATTCGAGAGATCCGGGAAAGTTGGGAACTATTGATACAAACTAACATCACAAAGTCGTAAAACTTTGTTTGTTTGTAGGAGGTAATCCCAACAAGTACTGCTGGAAAAAATAGCACTGCAAAAAGCACTGATAGAGAGCTACACTATTGCTGTGTCATAGCTTCTTATGAAGCTCCGAAAAAATGCACTGCCTTTGAGTTTTCCCGGAAAAATGGTCGTTACCTGCAGAATAGGTTACGGTAAGCAATCTGCGGGATAAGGCTTATGTCATGATAAAAAGATCATCATCATCATACCAAAAGACGTCTACTGCTGGACATATGCCTGCCCCAAGTGTTGCCACAACAACCGGTCCTGTGCGTCTCGCATCCATCGGCTACCCGTAAAAAGATCAACCACTCCTAATGGCCGCTAAAAAACTAACTCGAATTCTCGTGACACGCCCAACTGTGATCGTGGGTAGCCTTAATGGCAGGTTTTATAGATGACCATTATCCTAAGAGACCACTTACCATTTAGTTACCCTAAAAATGAGGTACACCTGGTATACTGAAATGTTTTATACTGTATCCTCCGTCGGGATATTTTGGTTTATTTTGGAATATGAGGATGAGTAGGGAGGTCCAAGGATATTTAGTTAGATTAGAAGTTATTGAGAGGGTTTAATTAGTTGTATTTACTGGAGTTTTAGTTACTATTAACTTTTACCCAAAGGACTGTTAGAAAATGATAATCAGTGGCATGTTGATTGAGAAATTCGTTAATTTTGTGACATATCACTGAGTTTTATCTATTTATATAAATAAGTATTATTACATCAGGTTTTAGGTACCATAGACCAGGATTTAAAATTGATTATTTGAAGATAAGAACTTGTGTGTTGTGAACTTGCTGTTGTGACATCAGCATGAGAAAGTGCCAAACTTAAGCATTAGAGTTTGGCAACTTCTGAACTGCTAACTCTCAATTCAGAAGCCTGGAGTTAATTTTTTTCACCAAACGACATAAGTTAAATCTATACTAATTCAAACGGTGCGTGTATTCTGAATTAACAAATTAAGTAGACATTACATCTCTTATTATTGCTATGTAAAACAATGTTTTCAACAAAATAATGGTAGAACAAAGTTGTTAACATATTGATGGCCTTAATTATATTCTGACAACAAGCGCACGCGAACGTCAATCATTGTACGATTATAATCTACCAGCCCACATTACACACGATACATAATTATGCTTATCATGAGTGTTTAGTATAATCTACTGTTCTATAACTACTGTCCTGGCCTGTGTGACAAGCAATGCAACAGCACGGAGCTCTTTAGATACCGGTTAAGAATATCACTATTATCTTACTTTTAGGGTTCCGAAAAAAAACGGAACCCATATAGGATCACTCGGGTGTCTGTCTGTCTGTCCGTCTGTCTGTCTGTCTGTCTGTCTGTCTGTCTGTCTGTCTGTCTGTCCCTCTGTCACAGCCAGTTTTCTCCGGATCCACTGGGCCGATTTTGTTTAAATTTGATACACATATAGGATTTTGTGACCCAAACATGGACGCGTTACGTAAATTATTATTTTTTTAGTATGGGGTCACTTTTGGGGGTCAAACTAGAAAATTAAAACAAAAAGTTTTTTGAAAAATATCGTGTGACATGTCAAATGAAAGGGCTTACTGTGAGGGTTTTAATTATATTTTTTTCATAATTTTAAAATAAATGGTTTTGAAGTTATTCAAGAAATTAGACGAAAAATGACCATCCCCCCCTTATCTCCGAAACTACTGAGTCTAAAATTAAAAAAAAATGGAGATAATAGATCTTTACCTATATATTACTGGAAAACCTATAAGAAGTCTATAGTGTCAAAATAACATGTTAAAAAAAAATTCGTTCGGAACCCTTTGCACGCGAGTCCGACTCGCACTTGGCCAGTTTTTTCATAATCATCATCATATCAGCCGAAAGACGTCCACTGCTGGACATAAGCCTCCCCCAAGTGTCGCCACAACGACCGGTCCTGTGCGTCTCGCATCCATCGGCTTCCGACTACGCGACTCTTCTTACTACCTTATTATTATAAATGTGAAAGCTTGGGTGGATGCATGTTTCTCACTAAATCACGCTAGAACGGCAATACAGATCTGGATGAAAGTTAGCACTGAAATAGACTATAATCTGGAATAGCACATAGGCGTTTTTATCTTGTGAGTATCTCTTGGGATAATATCAGGCAGAAGCTAGTAAGATATATATTATATTATAACAATAGGACTGTTCAAAGAATATCCAACCTTAAATAGTAGTGTGTAGAGCACATTATTTGCAGAACGGATGGTCAATGCGACCTAAAGGGTCTGGAGTGACCAGCATGTTCGCGCCAACGGGCTGTTCAAAATTATCTTCTTCTGGATACCGTTTAGCACCATAATATGTCTTTAACTTCTAACCTATTCAAACACGCCAGTGAGCCTAAAGTATCTACCTACCTACCTGTAGGTAAGCTTTTGACGATCCCTGGGGAATTACTTTCGGTTATTATTTATGTAAGCAACACGCACGTTTGTCGCACCTGCGTGTAGTGTAGCTAAGGGTAAATGTCTTGTATATGTTGCTAATTTCAGGCTTTCATGCATGTTATTATTAAATGTTAACATCTAATAACACAATTAACAATAAGAATAAGATTTGTAATTTCAACTGCCTCTGTGGTCGAGTGGTTTAGGCGTTTGCATTGTGACCCGGTGATCGTGGGTTCGATTCCCACGGGAAGCATACTTTGTAAAGTTGTTTCATCACCTGATTGTTTGATAAAAAGATGATTTTGTGCTTCGGAAGGCACGTAAAAGCCGGTGGTTTCGGCCGCCAAGTGGCGGTCGTCAAATAAACCATGTCAGAGGCGGCCTTGAGGCGGTTTAGAAACTTTGACACTAGGGTGTGTGGGGTCGTTAGCCCTTACTGCACACACGATAAGAAGATTTCTAATTTTTTTGCCAACTGTCTTAGGTTGAAAACCCGTTAGTGAGTAGATTTTTTGATTATAGATAGGCTCGTGTTAACACTATGTTGCCTAATGGTAAGCGATGATGTGGCCAACGATGGCGCACGCTTATCTAGAAGTAACCTGTTCACACTTGACTTATCGACCCCCAGGTTGTAGCTATCAGGAAACTCCGACAGGGAATTCCACTCCTTAGCTGTACGCACAATGAAAGGATTCCCAAAACGTCAGGGTATTTACGGAAATAAACTCTTCAGGTCTCTTTTGGTCTTCCTATTTTCTCTCTTTTATCTATGGACAGAGACAGAAATAATGGATGTTATACTCTGACAAATACTTCTAAAATAAAAAAAAAACAATATCATTAGCTAACCTTAATTTTACTACATAAATGTCATGTACCTATACCTAACATAAAAATATATCGCAGTCAGTCAAACAATCTCAAAAAGCCTGTCTTTATGATCAAATTCACACCAAAGTTTGTGAGAGTCACAATAAGCATACCAAAAAGAGCATAAAAGCGAAATGACCGCGGGTAGAATGCCGCAGACATAAAATGTGAGGGCCGTTACAGACAAACAGATTTATATTTTGGACATGGAAATGTGAATAAAAACCTCGACACATGAAGCTGTTTTATGTAAATGAATTCTGGACCTTGCATCTTTTTATCGGACTCCGATACATGGGTCCAAACAATATTCTGTGTTACTTAAAGGTTTGGTGTTGAAAATAAAACACCTTTATGTTGATAATCCTTCTTCGGTAGGTATGTTTATCACTGAATACCTCCTAAACGACGGGACCGTTTGGGATGAAATATTTTGTTTGTGTTTGAGTAGGTCCCTGAATAGTTTAGATTCATATTGAGATTTGGTAGGTGGCGCTGCAATCGAAGATTTTGATTTTTTTGCGAAAACTCAACGATCGGGCAGGACTACGTTTGTCGGGATACTAGTATCTATGCTTTATTATTAATATATAAAGCTGAATAGTTTGTTAGTTTGCTTGAATACACTAATCTCATGAACTCGTGGTCTGATTTGAAAAATTCTTTCAGTGTTAGATAGCCCATTTATCGAGGAAGGCTATAGGCTCTATATCATCACGCTAAGACCAATAGGAGCGGAGCAGACGAAGTTGCGCGGGTCAACTAGTAAATTATAACTTTCGAGCGGTATTTCTCTCAAGAAAGTTGCGGAATTTGTTCGAAAGAATTACCGCGGCCCTGGAACATAAAGGGCATTAGGAGGAACACGGATGGGTTTTAGTCTGTAAGAGTCTGACACTCCCTCCCGCACCGCCCAGAGCGCATGGAGTCATTTGATGATTTCCGATTCTTAAAAAAAAAACACCAGGAACCGTGCACGTTTCGCGACAAAATGAATAGCCTTCAGCGATACTGCAGCTTTCTTACAAAGAACTTATGTAATCGAAATAATGCCGTATGGTGTCGGCCGGTGCCGTTAAAGAATAATACCATCCTATGACTTCCCGTGGGTGTCGTAGGAGGCGAGTAAGGGACTCACCAGAGAATGGGCAGCAGCGTTCTCTGTAAAACGCAACACCATACACTGCGATCGCCAACCCGCCTGCCAAGCGTGGCGATTATGGCAAACCCCCCTTTGAGCGAAGCCTATGTCCAGCAATGGACGTCTTTCCGCTGTTATGATGATGATGAATCGAAATAGTAGCTACTACCATTGATTACGTTTTAGCAACAAAATTTTACATCTTTAAAATATTAGTTTAGATGCGCTATATCAGGCTTGATTGAGACCGATATCAATACTGAAATTTTGTTAATTTTGGTGTAACAAAAGTACTCTAAAAGTGGTATGTGGTGTGTAAAGTGGAGTAAGGTATATCTAGAGGTATAAACTATTCCATATCACATAATACATAACGGAACGCTTTTATTCGGACACCGGACATGTCTAAGTTCGGCAGACATCTGACCGGATAGAAGCAACGTGACCCTATCCGCCATTTTGTTCAAGAAAATAATATTGTAGCTTTAGGAAGATGATAGTGTTATGTTTGACACAGTCAGGGATTGTCACGTGTAGAAGTGTTTTATTTACAGAGTGACTTTTATCTCCTTGGATTGTCAAGGAGTCTCACCCTTTCAAAGACAGCAATTTTCGGGTAAGACTGCTGCTGCCTAGTAATAGAACGTTCATCCATTCATGAAAGATTGCCAATTAATTAAATGACATTCTGCAGGTAGGTATATGTTGTATGAGCTTTTGCCCGCGACTTCGTACGCGTATATCCCGTTTTTTCCTGTTCCCATAGGAATTTTGGGAAATCCTCAGTTAGTGCTCACTTACACTCCCCAAGGAACATGCCAAATTTCAGCTTTCTACGATAAGTAGTTTCGGTTGTGCGATGTCGGTCAGTCATTCAGTCCGTAACGGGAAAAAAATATATACGTGTAGCAGATTAAGTGCCATACCTAAGTACGGCACTACAGAAATAATTAAACAAAAAGTTCCCATTTTTAAAACCATATTGGGCTCAATAAAAATATCCTAAAAATTTCCGTTAGTCTGAGTTCCAAATAATATCTATAATAATTTTTCATAGCGTCAATTATTTTTTTCTGAAGTGTGTTTTCTACACAATAAGTGAAATTGTGCTTAATTCCCAATGAGATAATTATGAACCGATACTTTATTATTATGACGATAACTAAAATAAATTGACTGCTCTTTATGTAATGAAATAAGATGGGCCACGTTGCGAGAATTTCGAGTATGAATGGGCTAATTTTGTAATGCCTGTGTCTGGCTTTTAGCTTGGCTAAAATATTGTTATATTTCTTACTTTCTGCCTTCAGAAATGAACATAGCTGTAATGTTTAGTGAGGCCATAAATTATTATTCATAATAACAGAATTACACAAGGTATTTTTGGCGTAACTTGGTGAATTTTCTTTTGTGACGAGCTATATGAAAATAGCTCAGAATTTGGAGAAAGATAAACTCGTCAGCAGGGTTGGAAACTGAGCTGAATGGCCCGGGTATGGGTGTGGGCTGAAACGCTTGAGGGTCGAGTGTACACAGGTTACTTCTAGGCAAGCGTGTTCCATCATCGACTACATCATCGTTTTCCATCACGCGAATTGTGGGCAAACGCGTGCCTACCAAGTTTTAGAAAATAAAACGGTTAGGTAGGTATATAGTAACCCGTAGAGGTACCTACTTTTAAAATTATAACCGGAAAAGTGATAAAAAAACAATATGTTTGTAAAATTCAGTGTGTAAAACAAAAATAATTAAGTAATTCACTTATCTATTCGCATAAAAATAATAACCCTTAAAAAAGCGGATTGAAACCATTATATTTACTCAAAACATAATTTCGTGGATAAAATTTAATAAAAAAGTGTATAAAAATGTTTAGGCACCGCAGCGGGGCGTCAAAATGAATGGTAGTATAATATTTCAGCCGGGGAACTGGCTCTACTATAAATCGTCGAACTGGGCTGAACTTACAGCATTTTCAGGATATATATTTTGTTTATTTAGGGCAGGAATTATCGGGTTCAATTTGGTTTTATTTATTGATTTTAGCAGCCTTTTCTTTAACACAATATTCATTATGATTTCGATAAAATGTCGGTAGGGGAAATTTCCGGAAGACGCAGTTTTGGAAGGCCTCCCACAAGGTGGATCGATGACCTGTTGAGGGTCGCGGTTAGCCGATAGATGCGAGACGTACTGGACCGGTTGTTGTGGCGAAACCAAAAATATTGGGGTCGGTGTCAGTATAAGCGGGCGCAAATCAGTACCAGTGTTTTTATCGGACGCCTATCAGACCTTCATAACCCAGCGACTTGGTAACACGATACCTCTTGGAAAGACTGATACCAGATTTTCTGGCTGTTTGACAGCAGTTTACTTACGTACCGTCATTGATATATAAAAAACCCAAGATACACACTCAGCATCTCAAAAACGTCCGCAAAAAACAAGCGCATAATGTATAATTGTGCGCAAGTTTCAAACAGTCTCGCATCGCTCGCCATACTCCACTGCTTTGTAAAATCAACTTTAAGCGATCCGTGTAAGGTTGAATTTGCAAAAAAAATATTTATAGTATAACTACACACAACTCACACATGACACTTGAAACATGTCAGTTTTTGACGACAGTTTCGAGTGTTGCATTTGTTCGAGACTGTGCATCTTGGGTTTTTTATATATCAATGCGTACCGTGCAACAAATTGAGAGCCTATGAACACGCCGTATTTTTAACGCGCCGACGACGCACGTTTTACGAACGCGCGCTCACGGTGCTTGTGATGATCAAAAAGCGGTAGATTCTGTCTGCGTCTGAATGTCGTTTACAGCGCGGTAGCGCGCGTCATCTCCACGTTTAATTTAATTTTCGTTTACTTTTTATTTAATTGATTTTATATATTACGTTTACTAATATAGTTTAAAATACTTTACCTGCTAACAAAATATGGATTGTTATTGTACAAAATAAACGTTTTGATTTATTGATTGAAATGCCCTCAGACTCTTGGTCGTTACTCGGAATACCGTAATGAAAAATCAAATAACTTTTTATCCATCACTGGATCAACGTAACTACATATTACTCAAGCAGTAGCGTAGCTAGCATGAGTGACACCCGGGGCGGATCATGTGGTGTCACCCCACAAATGACCCCCCCCCCCAAATTATGAGTTGCGCCTTTGGCTTTTCGTTCTGGTGACGGCAATCGCAAGCCGTTTTTCGGAAAGGGGGGGGGGGGGCGAAGGTGTGCCATCATGCTTACTTACAAAAAAAATCTCGAAAATTAGATTATTTTGATTTTGTTTTCATCGTTATCGAAACCCAACTCGCAACGCAACGCATGTAAACTCAAGAACTAAAAGAGGGCATAACACAAGAGCGAGCGAAGCGAGCTCGAAAATTCACGCATCCCACCTCGGATAGGTTTTATTTTCTTTTGATCATAACATAGTGATTTTACTGAGTCATACAGAAACGCTCGAGAAAAAAGGGAGTGCAGAAAGTAAGAGCGAGCGAAGCGAGCTCGAAATTTTTTACACCCCACCATTGACGGATTTCATTATGTCGCCCGTTAAGGGGTGACACCCGACCGTGACAAAAAGTCAACGAACGAGTCACCCCTAAATGCAGAAAACCTGAAGGACTAAAGAAATTTTTCCACCTCATCTCGGAAGGGTTTTATTGTATTTTGAACATTCATACTGAAATTCAAGTTTTTGTTGATTTATATAGACAAACTGTGACCTCCTGTCAGAATGCAAGAGCGAGCGAAGCGAGCTCAAAAATTTTTGCACCCTACTCTCGACAGGTTTCATTGCGTTAAACGTTTAGGGGTGCCACCCGACAGTGTCAAAAACCAGTCAACGAGCGGTCGGGTGTCACCCCTAAGCGGGTGCACCCAGTGCGCGCGCCCCCCCCCGCCCCCCCCTCGCTACGCTACTGCACTCAAGTACTCTCAGCTGTTAGTCTAGGTATTTTGTAAATAACCATTTCGATATCGAGCTTCACCTGAGTGACAATGCTCACAAAGTGAGCTTTATTGCACACAACATAAAGGTCTTACGTTTATACTCACCTCGGATTCCGCTGTCGAGATACTAAAATGTCCATACAGAATAGCACTACAGGTCCAGCGCGGAAAACTACTATTATTTACAAGAAACCGCAAATATTTTCACCTTCCGACTCTAACACGTAATCTTCGCGATGACTCCGAATACCTATGTACCATCTAGATCTCTCTACAGACCTACATAACTGTGTTCGTGCCTTCAGATGAGTCGAACAGACCCGACCCGACATAACTTCACGGAACATACATACTTCTCCGGGCAAGTTAAGGTATGTGATCCTCGTAAATTGTCCTGAACGTATATCTACTTAGCACTTAGCCATCTACAGATGCCTGGGATTAATGTCTGCTTTGTAACAAGTTAAATCAACTTAAAAAAATGTTTCTTATCCACCACACTGCAGATTTTTGCACCTCGATATAGATCCTTGTACGAATGAAAAATTAGCTTCAACATTTATCTTACAACTTCATAAAAAAAATGTAGAAAAACTTTTTTGTTTTTCGTATTCGTCTTAGTTAACCCTGTATCATAATTAAGATATGGATAGGGTTTATAAAAAATAATTGGCTAACCGTGTATTATCATCGAAAACAAACGTGTATACAACATTTCAGCTCAACTGGTTGGGGACAACTGTTTCCAAATTGGGTTGCAAGATGTGCCATTTTAGTAGAATCAGTCAGCAATTCAAACTACCCGAAACTGTCAAATTTTCCCAATCAACCTTGAACCTAATGCTTTAGCGATAAAGTTGAAAATGAAATTTGACAGATTGCTGTATGATTAATATTATGATTCAACTAAAGTGGCGTTTTAGACCCGCAGGTCATACAGAGTAATTAACAAACAGGGCATGCTGAATACAATATTGTAAATGCACTACAACAACTTTTCCTAAAGTACTTTTTAGGGTTCCGTACCTCAGAAGGAAAAAACAGAATCCTTATAAGATCACTTTGTCGTCCGTCCGTCTGTCTGTCCAGACCCTTTATCTCGGGAACGCGTGGAGGTATCGAGTTGAAATTAAAACCATATTATACTCAGGTCTACGGTCCCTTAAAGCTGTGAGAAAATCAAAGTTCTTAGTTAACGTAAAAAAAAAGATACGGCTGTTTATGCCGCAAAAAACGTTTATTTCGACACTCTCAAAATGTATAGGGTATTTCCCGTTGACCTAAAACTATGAAATTTAGCAATTAATACCGTCTTATACTACAAGTATAGGAAAAAGTCTGAAAACTATAGATTTGTAATTAAATCATAAAAATATAGTCTTTATTTAAAGTAATATGTACCTACAAATTTGTACGGAACCCTCGGTGGGCGAATCCGACTCGCACTTGGCCGGTTTTTTTTATTATATAGCATACCCATGGGAAAAACTTTATCGATCAAGTACCTAATTATTTGTGCATATTTGCTACAAAGTAACTGATCAAACATTACAGCATCTTCAGCGTAAAACTACGTAACATTATTGAAACTGCTAACCACAAACAAAATCACAATGAAAGCAAAGAAAATACATTGTGCCTACTAAATATTTAATTACTCCATCTTGCTCGGAGATTTACGACTGCAAACTACTTTCTTTCTGGTAGAACAGGCGGTTTATTGCGGTTCCATCTTTTAGGTTTTATTACCACAAATACTTTTAGAATGGAAATTGAAGATGTTGTAAACGTTATGCCGTATGGTCTTTACCGTAAAACGATGTATGATACTTCCTAGTGGCAGAACAGGAATTTTACATAGGCAATAGGTATAAACTTTGTATCCTTTGAGTTTCTTTGGGTGTTCTTATTTATTATCTATACTAATATATAAAGCTGAAGAGTTTGTTTGTTTGCTTGAACGCGCTAATCTCAGGAACTACTGGTTCGATTTGAAAAATTCTTCTAATGTAATATAGCCCATTTGTCGAGGAAGGCTATAGGCTACATATCAACCTGCTAATACCAATAGGAGCGGAGCAGACGAAGTTGCGCGGGTCGACTTGTTCACAAATACTTAGTTACAAAAAAAAACATCGCTAGATTAGCTAGATCCGATACACCAACAAAATGAATGGCAGGCTAAAAGAGAGGCTTGACCAGAGTCCAGGAGTTCAAAGGCACGACAGACAAGGCTAGCAGTCAACTAAAACAATATTCAGCAGGTAATAAATATTCCAACACTGCCGACGTAAGTGATAAGTCTACGAAGCTATAGTGGGACTAGACGGGTCACACTTACATACAGGATGCATCAAGACTGATGGATCAGGATCGTCACGCACTGGGCGCCTCAGGTCATGCGTCGTAATCGATTTATGCCACAGAAACGCTGTTGTGACCATTTGGATTCAATCCTTGCGAAATGGCCGGAGATGGTTAAATACAAAAACGTTGGAAAACTATAGGGGAGACCTGTGCCCAGTAGTGGGCTAATATTAAACAAAAAATAATACTGCAAGTCACCAGTATTTAACAAAAGGAAAATAACACGTTTCATATGTCGTGGGTTCTTATGCAAATTAATAAGATGATATGTTTAATTCATAGCACGTAAGACGTCGACCAGGCTTTTGCGAGTAGAATCAGGGAGATTATGGCTAACACATTTGTTGGCAACGCACACGATGCATATTTTATCATACTTGATGTGAGTTTATATAGTGTAGGTTATATAATAAAATAGCATCGTGGTCATTTCCCACATACTCGTAGGTACAATTTTATATTTCCTGTAGTAATTACGATCAACTGATGATAACGGTGTTTTTGGAAATTGTCTTTGATTGAAGAAAGTCGTTTACCTTCGTACTAGTTTGTAGTAAATTCTACACTTTTCCGGTACAACGCGTACAGACTAGGTAACAATTCAAAATATTTACTCATTAGCCCTAATTTAGGGATGTCTTCACATGCTCGTGATGATTGGAGAGAGAAGAAAAGTACCCAGAAGGATAACATCTACCTCTAGGTTCCTATATATCCTTCAGGACAGTCATCATCATCATATCAGCCGAAAGACGTCCTCTGCTGGACATAGGCCTCCCCAAAGTGTCGCCACAACAACCGATCCTGTGCGTCTCGTATCCATCGGCTACCCGCGACCCTCACCAGGTCATCGGTCCACCTTGTGGTCTTCCAACGTGTCGTCTTCCGGTACGCAGTCGCTATCCCAGAACTTTTCGGCCCTATCGACCCTCTGTTCTGCGAGGAATAAGCTACTATCCATTTCACTACAGACAGGACAGTATCACTACATTTTGGATGTTAAAACATGAAGCAGGTGACAATTTCTGCCTCAACCAATCACTGGCTCAACAAATGGTTTGTCAAGCAAACATAGTCCTTACGAACGAGTTAAATACACTAACAGAATAAACAAGAATCCTGAAAGTTAACACAAACTACCAAAGGACTCAAAGAAGGCATACAGACTTATCTACTTCGTCTCAAAGTCCTTACATGTCCCGGCAAATAAAATAACACAGTTTTTCAAGTTTCAGTAATATGGAGAGCTAAATTCTGTGCCATTTTTCTTCCCAAGATGTGTATCTTACGACATTGTAAAGTTATACGCATATTTGCTGGCTTCATAAATTTAATTTCCTATCTCACTTACACTTACTAAAACGGAAGATATTTTCGTCTTGCTCATACATTAGGACAGAAGAAATATGAGGTATGTGAATAATTTTGCTGCGGAACGTACCTAGTCGTAATATGCGAATTTAGGGATGGTAGTACAAAGTTTTGAAGAATACTGGTGAAGGTTATAAAATAAAGTGAGCTATGAGCAAACAATGTTTTTCTTTTTTAAGACGTATAAAAAGTAAGTTCAAAAAGTAAAACCGACTACTGAAAAATCACGCTCTAAACAGTGTGAAACAAGAACATACTCTCATCTGAAATGTACAAACAATTAATATTTGTATCGTCTATTAAATAAACATCTTACACGTTAAATAAGAGTATTTTAATACATAGTTATGTTCAGAGGATAGCTGTGGTCATAATTATGACACTGCTCTAAAGCTTAAGATCGCTTGCTACTAGTACTTATTGCTAATTATTTTCTGTGCTAACTCAACAAGTTTCCAAGAGCAATCTAAAGTAACAGAATTAAGAGAAGTGGTGCTATAAAGCGCGCACTGTTCTTATCTTTGGTGATTAGTGCAGCTAACTTACTCACTTTGTGATGACTCTACAAGAACTACTATTGTAAGTTTAGTTCGAAGAATATTGCTAATAAGTAGCTTGGTACAATTTCCTTAAGCTAGGTCACAGATCTGTGTAGGTAGGTAAATTAAACTCTCAATTATTGAGCTTACAAACTACATAAAAATAAATTGTACTTATAGCGGCAACAGAAACACACTGTGGAAATTTCAACTGTCTAGCTATTATGGTTCATGAGATACAGCTCGCTGACAGACAGTCAGACGGACGGATGGACAGCGGTGGCTTAATAATAGGGTTCCGTTGGTTATCCTTTGGGTACGAAACCCTAAAAGACAGACTTATAGATTGTTTGAAAGACGATTATGTCTAGAAAACGATCAATAGAGAAGTATGGAAAAAGTAGACATAAACCTAACCAAATAAATGGGAATAACGGCAAGAGAACGATGATGAAAACAGAAGCAAAATAACTAACAAGACTCGAGGTATACCCGAAAAAAACGACATAAGCCGCGTACGCACGAACGAACAAAAACATGGTGAACACGAACATCGAACACTTTGTTCGCACGTGCGTACCACTAACGAACATCAAACACCGGTCGTCAAAAATGTTCGTGGCGATCCAATTCGGTGATCGACGTTCTTGTTCACCATGGTTTGTTCGCTTGTGCGTACAAGGCTTTAGATTGACATTCGCAAACCCATTTATTAGTGATGTCCCTCAAAAATTCCGTCCCACTCACTAAACCGAAACGAATGAAATGGACGGAAAAATGGCGCAGGCCAGCTCCGACACTAATCTGAGAGTAGATACAGCTAAAGCCTCTTAGCGGCTTGCAGTGACATTGGTAAGGCCCGGGTCGAGTGGTTTGGCATGTCCAACAGTTTTTATGGACGAAGCAAATATGTGTAAGTAAGTTCAAATAAGAGTTAAATTCTATAGCTCTATAGATCTAAATGCTTACTTTTGATATGAAAACATGTAATTTAGGAAATATCGTTTCAGAAGTGTGTGATTATCTACACTAATATTATAAAGAGGAAAGATTTGTTTGTTTGTTTGAAATGAATAGGCTCCGAAACTACTGGACCGATTTTAAAGATTCTTTCAGCAATGGATAGCTACATTATCAGGGAGTAACATAGGCTATATTTTATCCCCGTACTCCCACGGGAACGGGAACTACGCGGGTGAAACCGCGTGACGTCCACTAGTATATTTTAAAGTTAATGTTCTGTAGGTATCTGATACACAGTTACTTTTTTAACTTTTGTCATAATAAAAACTTTTTACAAAAAACACAACCGACTTTCAAAAAACAAATCACTACGAAGTATAAAATATGTGGTTTTTCGATGTCAAAAAACAAAAAAAAACAGCCAAAAAGTTGTTTTTTTATTTTTTTTTTGTTTTTTGACATCGAAAGAATTCCAAATCGGTCCAGCCATCTTCGAGTGATCGGGGAACAACCATAAAAAAATAAATAAAAAAAGGTTCCGACGAATTGAGAACCTCCTCCTTTTTGAATTCGATTAAAAAACGACGAAATATTTTCCAAATTAATCACTTTTCTATCAGTCTGTTGCAGTTGGTTGCATTTATTTTCGTTTAGCCCAGATTTGAGCTCTGACACTAATCTGAGGTTGAATAGTTTCTATGAAAGAAGCAAACATGTAAGTTCAAGTAAGAGTTGAATTCGGTAGTTCTGTTGGCCTTAGTGCAAGTTATTTGTACTAAGACTGAAAATGTGTCGTTGTGTCTGGTAACAAAAAAGGGTACCCTCTTTTTTTCTTCAATATGATTTGACATAAGCGAACATTTACGTAAACGCGATCAGGTACGTTAAAAACTCGCACTAGGCCCTCAGTTTTGCTTGCTTGTCAAACTTTTGGAATGGTTATTATAACAATGGCGGATTTCAACATAGACCATATACATCGTATAGATATTTGAATGATATATCCTAGACCACTCCTTATCCAATGAATGAGAAGGGTATCTGAATGAAAAACCGGCCAAGTGCGAGTCGGACTCGCACACGAAGGGTTCCATATCATAAACCTTAATTTTTATGAATGGCAATAGAAATACAGAATCTGTGAAAATTTCAACCGTCTACCTATTACGGTTCTTGAGATACAGCCCGCTGACAGATAAACGGACGGACGGACAGCGGAGGCTTAGTAATAGGGTTCCGGTGGTTATCCTTTGGGACCTACAGAGCCCTAAAAATGATGAGGAATACCAATACACAACATCAAAATGTGAGCAGTAATTCTTTTGGCATCCCTAGTAAACGCGTCGCTTTCGACTTCAAATCATTTGGGTAGGTACATTATAAAATGATGAAAATATTTGGGATAGCTGAGTAGACCACAGATAGATCGAATACTCTATGAATTTTATTTTAGAGAATATAGTCGTTAAATTGTAAAAGAGCGGTGAATTTTGTGAATAAATAAATAAATATATGTGTTTTATACCACCTATCCTAACCTGTCAACCTTGAAAGCAAGAGAACAATGTACAGGCATTGCTCGTTCCATCGTAGTCATCCATGGCTTTACATTAAGCGAAATCGAACTCAAGAACTGGCTCAATTTGAAATTGTAAAAAGCTTGGTACATCCCCTAATTTAAATCCGAAATTCGGTGCTCCGCCTAAAACTAGAAACTGGAACAAACAAATTCTAAAAACAATTCCCGTCACATTCACGTAATAAAACAAAGAAAAACTTTTCAAAACACCAGCTTTCCGTTTGACCAACTTAAATGACATCACAGCACGACAGAAAAACTTTTATTTTCAACTAAATTCAACCGTAAACAGTTTGTGACTTTTAGTGAAACAGAAATAATACTTGCCTAAAACTTGTAAACATCAGTCTTGGGAAACAATACTAAACGAGATGTATAGAACAAAGTTTATATCGTTGAACACAACTTTTATGTTGTTGTGTTGACATCATGCCGTTACTCCCCGAAGGGTAAAACAGAGGTGTATCACGATAATCCCAAGTATTAGAGAGTAAGCCTAAGATTCAGTTGGCAACCACTGTCTGGCACTAGTTGCCTGCGCGTTTAGGCTGAACGTCCAATGGAGCGGAGAAAAGATCGGAACGGAGCTGTGCCAATATTGACCAATGGAATTGAATAAAACCTCCGCTCCTTTTCAGTGGACAGGGATTTGAGAAAAGGTTTAAAAAAATATACAAAACTGGGAAGTGGATCAGGGCAGCGGAGCGGAGAAGCAGAGTTGGATAGCGGAGCGGGGAAGCGGATAAAAACCGGCTGCTCGCTCAAATTACTTATCGCGTGAACTCAGGATAACTCCGCACAGTCCGCAACTCTGCTCCGCACCGTTTCGCTCCGCATCAATGGACATACACAGTCCGCAACTCCACTCCGCATTACTCCCTCACTCCGCTGCGATGCCTCGCTTTGCGTCAATAGAAAGGCAGCCTTATGGTGAACTGGAACTATTTGGCGCAGTCACGAAGTTTTTTTTTAACGTTTTAGAAACCTACTGATTTTGTTTTACCATTCTGATTTTTTATGACCTGTAAACGTGTTGTGTGCCTTAAAATACATTTGTATTTTCTTTTTTTGATTGAGTGCGCTGTTCTACCACTGAGATTTCTTCTATGGAAGTTCTAATAATACTGCCGGAAGCCAGACCTTTGTTTGGATCGAACCGCGAATACTAAGCTCAGAATAGAATAGAATACTCTTTATTATGTACACCATATAAGTGCGCACACACACACACATACACAGCACAGCACAGCTGCTTACAAAGACAATACTAACAAGGCATCATGTGCTACACCAAGCACTAATACCAGTTTTAACTTTGCCTAAACAATTATCAAGCCATTTCTACAACTTCTAGTTAGGCACAGCGCAATATCCGAAGTTGGACTGCCAACCAAATGGTCTTGGGGGATATTACTGTGCCCGACACGCTTATCATACGAACTAGTGATGTGCAAACGAACTATCTATGTTGTTCGAGATAAGAGGGAAAACACTTCTATGTACAAATATTATAAAAGAAAAAATTAAAAAAGGGCGGATTTATGGATGTTTGTCACTCTTAAAAAACTGCTGAATGAAATTCGATGAAATTTTACTGTAATATAGCTTATACATCAGAATAACGCAAGCTTTTATTTGCAGAGGGGGGAAGTACTAATTACTAGTGGGTGAAGCCGAGGGCGGCAGCTAATACGGATGATAAATCAAGATTGGCAAACTTGGCATGAATATTACTTGCGTGATTCAGTCAGAGGACCAACTCTACTAAAGCAATGTTTGTATTCGCTTCTCAGTAGTTATCTGAGTGGAAAAATGTATGGAAATGGAGGCTTTTAGAATTTGCACTCTGGTCAAGACTGTCCACTTATTCAAGGTCATCTTTGACGTGACATTAAGGTCGACAATATTTGTCTCCGAAATTAGAATATCTGGAGAAGAAACTGGTGTCATCAACGCAACGGGTAAACAAGCAGGCAGCTTGAAGAGCCAAAGTGGCAGTGGACAGGCCATGACCGAGATATCTATCGCTTGGTATTCGAGTTGAAGAGTTTTAAATGCAGACAGGGCACTGCAAAACGTAGTACATGCGTTGATATTAACCTACGTTCTTACACTCTATGTTTACAAGCAAAGCTATTTGCAGTTGCCATAAATGCTTGGAATAATTTGACGGAAAACGATCGTGTGCGTTTGCAGATTAAACGTCCACGATGCAGCGGAAATGCGAAAACAACTCCTCGTTCATATAAATCACGTGCTGTAACATTATGCATATGCAATAAATAAATACATGGCGCCCGCCCGTTATTCCGTATTACGAAGATAAAAGAATGACTGAAAATTTTGGATAAGGTTGACATGACACTGGTTGCTGATTTCTTGCAAGGTCGACATGGAGTTTCATGCACGGTCTTGTCCATAGGATCCATCTGCGCCGATATACGTATTCTAATATTTCCTGCCAAAGATGACGAAGGCAATTTTTCTTCGACTTAACTGAAAATAAGAAAACACTTATACCTTTTTGTTTGAGTGTCTATTTCGTTTAAACTACCCACAGAGTATAATTAATTAAGGACCTTGTCTATAACTATGCCAGCCTAAGCTCCCCTAATGAAAACACGTCAACTAACAGAATAAAGTAAAAACAATAAACCAAGAAACGACACTGAGCCAACCAGATAATGATCCCAGGCGACCCTCAGAAAGTAGTTTACTTTTACGACACATCGTAACCAAACCGAGACATATCGACTATCGATAGTCGACAATCGATGTTAGGTATACACCGAATGTGTACACCACTAGCGACCACCAGGGAAATAAGCTTGTGGATGTATCTCAAACCGAATTATGCCTCTACCGTTTTTCCTGAAATATTGAATGCAGAATTTTAATTTCGGATACCATATATTGCTGAAGTATTCGAATACGTGTCCATTTATATTGATTTACGATTGCGGTACTGCATTTAATAAAAAATTGAAATATAGGTAGTAAACTAGCTTAAGCCCGCCGTGGTTTCGAAGGCGCATATCCTGGTTGCCTGTTCCTGTAGGAATTTCGGGGTAAAATTTTCCGTTACTGACTGAGTGACTAACAGACAACGCACAGCCAAAACTACTGGTCGTAGAAAGCTGAAATTTGGCAAGAAGGTTCGTTGGAAGTGTAGGAGAGCACAAAGAGAGAAGTTTTCCCGAAATTCCTACGGGAACGGAAAAAACGGGATATACGCGTACGAAGTCGCTGGCAAAAACAAGTAAATAAATAAAAAACCAGCTTCAAGGTCGCATTTTATTCTAACTTCTACAATCCTGGTAATAACTACGAGATGGCAACCATTTAAACTCTCAAAAGCGACAGCAACATTATTCAAATTAAACCAAAACTGAGCGTGTCTAGTGCTTATCACACTTCGAAAGTTGTAAAAACAAATTGAGCAAGCGCTACTATATAGCTTGTAAACAAATGGGCTACAAGTTCTGTTGTAGCCAGTCCAATTTACATTTAAACCGTAATATACACTGACATTGAGGACAATAGGGTATTTGACTGCTATGAAAAATATACATAATTTTTTTGATAGGTGTTATTAAAACAATACGATTGGTGAAAAAATAAATATAATTGGTGGAAAAATAGAGAAGTTATAACCTTGTTACACAAAATGTCTTTTGTACTAGATGACTTCAATTCAATATGGCGGGACTTGTAATCGACGTCACACGCCATTAGTGCTGTCTCTGTTTATCACATACCATAAAATGCTGACAATACCGCCATTTTTTTGAGATTTTAAAAGCAATATTTTTAACTGCGTCTTGCCTGCTCTCTAGGATTTGAGAAATGTAATAAAAAAACTGGCCAAGTGCGAGTCAGACTCGCGTGCAAAGGTTTCCGAACGAATTTAAGTTTTTTAACATGTTATTTTAACACTACAGACTTCTAATAGGTTTTCCTGTAATCTTTAGGTAAATATCTATGATCTCCATTTTTTCAAAATTTTAGGCTCAGTAGTTTCGGAGATAAGGGGGGGGGAATGGTCATTTTTCGTCTAATTTCTACACTAATATTATAAAGAGGAAAGATTTGTTTGTTTGTTTGTTTGAATTGAATAGGCTCCGAAACTACTGGACCGATTTGAAAAATTCTTTTAGCATTGGATAGCTACATTATCAGGGAGTAACGTGGGCTATATTTTATCCCCGTACTCCCACGGGAACGGGAACTTCGCGGGTGAAACCGCGTGACGTCCACTAGTCTTGAATAACTTCAATACAATTTATTTTAAAATTATGAAAAAAAATATAATTAAAACCCTCACAGTAAGCCCTTTCATTTGATATGTCACACGATATTGTTCAAAAAACTTTTTTTTTAATTTCCTTTGTTTGACCCCCAAAAGTGACCCCCATACTAAAAATTTAATGATTTACGTAACGCATCCGTGTTTGGGTTATAGAAATCCATATGTGTACCAAATTTCAACAGAATCGGTCTTGTGGATCCGGAGAAAACTGGCTGTGACAGACGGACAGACAGACACCCGAGTGATCTATAAGGGTTCCGGAACCCTAAAAATCCAGTCAAATACCCTACTGGAGTTGTCAAGTCCGTGAACCTAGATAAAGGAATAAGAAAGAATGGAACAGGCGGTTATTGCTTCGTTTAATCCCTGGATTAGGCGAGGCAATAGCTAGGAGTCTCGAAAAGTGTTATTTGTGGTACAAGTAATTTAGAGAGCCATTTATTGCCCCTAGGGCAATAATATGTGTGACAGAATAATGAGAGAACTAGGAATTTGTTGTCCTTCGACGTCCTCTGAGTTTTGTGAAAGACAAGAGCGTTGTTGGCACAGATAAAAAAGGTTTACTAGAGGTAGAAGACTAGAGGTAGGTTCGACATCTATACTATCTATACTGATATATAAAGCTGAAGAGTTTGTTTGTTTGTTTGCATGAACGCGCAAATCTCAGGAACTACTGGTCCGATTTGAAAAATTCTTTCAGTGTTAGATAGCCCATTTATCGAGGAAGGCTATAGGCTATATATCATCACGCTACGACCAATCGGAGCGGAGCAGTAATGAAAAATGTGACGCAGACGAAGTTGCGCGGGTTAGCTAGTAACATATAAAGCTGAAGAGTTTGTTTGTTTGTTTGCTTGAACGCGCTAATTTCAGGAACTACTGGTCCGATTTGAAAAATTCTTTCAGTGTTAGATAGCCCATTTATTGAGGAAGGCTATAGGCTATATTATGCTAAGACCAATAGGAGCGAAGCAGACGAAATTGCGCGGTTCAACAATATGTCATAAATGCAGATTTAGTTCATCATACGAAGATTGACATAGGGGTATTCCTGAAACTGATATAGCCCTTTTGATGACATATTAAGGATGTAGATATCTACACTAATATTATAAAGAGGAAACATTTGTTTGTTTGAAATGAATAGGCTCCGAAACTACTGGACCGATTTGAAAAATTCTTTCAGCAATGGATAGCTACATTATCAGGGAGTTACATAGGCTATATTTTATCTCCGTATTCCCACGGAAACGGGAACTACGCGGGTGAAACCGCGTGACGTCTACTAGTAGAATATATTTTATTGTACACCAAAAATGGTTTCACAGCTCTTTCACACTCATTCAATTCTATGGGTACAAAGCAACTATACATGTGGTTAAGTACACAACCCATATTGATCTTTAACTCATAACTTCGCATGTTATTACAATCTGATTCGAAAATGAACGAATGCATTATTCATGAAAGCTAGTGCTATCTAAATAAAATTTACAAGTTCTATATTATGAAGTAATATCAACTATCAACATGCCTACGTGAAAACAGAGGGTGTTATTACTAAGAACCTCTAAAGCTAGATATGTACTAGGCTACTATTTTTCTCGGGCGTATATTCCCTTGGGATAATTTGTTCTATAAAAATTAATATCGACTATTAACATGCCTAAGTAAAAACAGAAAGTGTTATTATTAAGAACCTCAAAAGCTAGATATGTACTAGGCTAAGATCTTTCTCAGGCGTATTATTCCCTCGGGATAATTTTTTCTACATATAGAAATTATTATCTACTATCAACATGCATAAGTGAAAACAGAAAGTGTTATTATTAAGAACCTCAAAAGCTAGATATTATATGTACTAAGCTACTATTTTCCCGGGCGTATATTCCCTTGGTATAATTTCAGACATTCACGCGGGTGAAGCCGCTGACAGAAGCTAGTATTGAATAACGTCACTTTGTACTAAATGATGAATTTAATTTAATTTAGCGAAAAGAAATAATCGATATTTAATTGTATTTTAAAATCTCAGATTTTTCAATATGACTATACATTTCCCATTCTCATGCAGGGTTAGGAAATTCTGATAACAGGACGATTTGCGAATGGGACGATTTATCGATGTATCTTTAACGCAAGTGAATTTACAATATAAAAACTACAACCCCATAGTATTTTGGTTTAATTTTATGCGACTTATACAAATCAACTCTTTTATGATCAAAACTGTTTTGTTTTTCTAACGTGTAAACAGCTTGACAAACAAAATATACCTATCCCTTTACATATATAACAAGTAGGACACATGGAATGGAAGACTGATATTTTTTTTATATTGCTGTTGTTATGACTGTTGTCTTTTATTTATTTGTAGAGGTCACGACCTTTTGTGTGTTATTTTCATTTCCATTCGGTTAAGTAAGCAATACATACAACGTGTAACAGAATAATCCCCAAACCTCTTAAGGGGTCATTGTACTCGTCATTATGAACAACTTTTACTTTGGGACCAATCCCGAAATAGCGAAAAAAAAAATCAGCTGTTCAGTACATTTTATCGAGTTATGCGCACAGAAATGTATGGGGGAGTCGATTTTTTTTTGCGATTTCAGTCTTGGTTCCATAGTGAAAGTTGTTCATAATGATTAGTTCAATGACCCCTTAAGAGGTATTGCCTTTATTCTTTTACAGGTTGTATAAGCATTTAGGTAAATGTTTTTTATTTGTACAAGTAGCTTTATCTATGAAATTAATTTGGATTTAAAACATATTTATTTGTTGTGAGTTTACTACAGTGTAGTATTTTTAACACAAAAGTTGACTGTTAGAGAATGCCTTGTTGCATTAAATCCGCCCATGTACCACTGCTGTGCATAAATCTTAAATTAATAAACAAATATACGATGGCTGGTTATGACACAGTATATATTGGTTATGATTATATATGTATAGGTACTATGTGTATGGTGGCGTTTGTATGTATTTAATTTAAACACGAATATGCTCAAACACATTTATTTCTTCCGAGTCAAGAAGTATTGAGGAACATTGAGCGAGTGCTCGAACAGAGTAATTAGATTCTGTTGACAGCAAGTCGAACAGATGAATTCAATTACCTAATTGTATACTTACTGTAGAATAGCTACATACAGAAATTAAAAAAACATATTTATAAATAGAAGCCACATAATATCTAGCACATACCTGTATTTGCATAGGTATTTGGTATTCAGGAAAACATATTAATATTTCCACTGCACTGTGCCAATATTTATTTCTCACTAGCTGACCCGCGCAACTTCGTCTACGTCACAATTTTCATCTATAATATAACTCCTACCCTTTTTTTTTTTGTTGCCGGGGTGGAAAATCCTCATGGATGTCCTTCGCCTGGGGCAGGCGAAGGGGTCTGTCAGACTCTTACTGACTAAAAACCACCCCGGTGTTCCTTCTCACACTTGGACCGAGGATCGTACCTACCCTACTCCTACCCTACTTCTACCATACTCCTACCCTACTCCTACCCTACTCCTACCCTACTCCTACCCTACTCCTACCCTACTCCTACCCTACTCCTACCCTACTCCTACCCTACTCCTACCCTACTCCTACCCTACTCCTACCCTACTCCTACCCTACTCCTACCCTACTCCTACCCTACTCCTACCCTACTCCTACCCTACTCCTACCCTACTCCTACCCTACTCCTACCCTACTCCTACCCTACATACCTACTTTGTTTAAACAACAGTGATTGGCCAAATTGGTCCCGGCGTTGTTGAGTTATGCGTTTACCAACACATTTTGAGATTCATTTTTATATTATAGATTCTAATTAGTTCTTTATAACTTTTTAAGTTAATAACATACTTACGAGTGTGGAGTATAATAATTGTCTACTCACTACACTCACAACATTGTTAAAAATAGTTGCAAGTTAGGTGCCTGCATACCAAATAGCTTTGTTTACTGTACATACACTTTCTTTGATTATGCAAGTCATAAATAGAAAAAACCTTGACCCGAAGCTGACAAGTAAAGCTACGTATAATAAAAGTAACTAGCAGTTAACATTGTAATAAAGAAGTCTGTTACAAATAGCTTTTTAACCGACTTCCAAAAAAGGAGGTTGTCAATTCGGCGGGTATCTATACTAATATATAAAGCTCAAGAGTTTGTTTGTTTGTTTGCTTGAACTTGCGCTAATCTCAGGAACTACTGGTCCGATTTGAAAAATTCTTTCACTGTTAGATAGCCTATTTATCGAGGAAGGTTATAGGCTATATATCATCACGCTAAGACCAATAGGAGCGGAGCAGTAATGGAAAATTGTGACGCAGACGAAGTTGCGCGGGTCAACTAGTACTAATATATAAAGCTGAAGAGTTTGTTTGTTTGTTTGCTTGAACGCGCTAATCTCAGGAAATACTGGTCCGATTTGAAAAATTCTTTCAGTGTTAGATAGCCCATTTATCGAGAAAGGCTATAGGCTATATATCATCACGCTAAGACCAATAGGAGCGGAGCAGTAATGAAAAATGTGACGCAGACGAAGTTGCGCGGGTCAACTAGTTTATATATATTTTGTTTTATGTATGTACACCGATTATATTGAAATAAATTCAAAGCAGATCCAATGTTATTAATTATTATATATGTTTTTTTTTCTTTCATACAAACCTCGCCCTGGCAATTACGAACACAACTATAAAAAATATACAATTTGGGTCAGTCGTAACGAAGTTATGCGCGTACATACATTTCGGCGATTCATTTTTATTAAATAGATTTTCAACTTTATGATCACATGCAGACAAGTATGCATCAAGGCATTCTCTATCAGCCAATTTCTGGTATTCACGTGATAAGACAGGAATTTTCTGGTCATATTAGAATAGAATAGAAAAAAGTTTCACAGAGTGTATATTTCTATAACCGCTATAACAACAAATAATAAAAATTAAAGTTCCCATACAAGTATATATTCGTAAGCTTACACTGTCCGTCCATTCGTTTGTCCATCTCTCTGTCAGCAGACTGAAACTCAAAAACCGATTTATGGTACGGAACTCTTCGTGTGAGAGTCGGACTCGCACTTGGCCAGTTTTTTCTAATGTTGTCCAAGTGCTATGCGTTGTGTACGATGAATTTATTAGTGGCATGGAAATATGCCAAAAATTCAGCTATCTTTCAAAATATTTCAATTCAATTTTATGTTTTATACCTAAGCGTATTTTGGCACATGATTTAGTCCACGGAGAAATTTCGTGCTATCGATGTTTTCGATTTTCTTTACTGTTCTAGCATCATACTTGTTTCTTGTTGAGATGGTCAAGATTAGGCAAGGTAAGGTCGCTTGGGGGAGGCCTATGTCCAGCATTGGACGATTTTCTGCTGATATGATGATGATGATGATGAGGCAAGATAATGAGATAAGGTCTTAGGGTGCGTTCCCATCAGGGATGTGCAAGGATGTTCCCGTGAGCGATGTGTTTGTTAATAACCAATAGAATCGCTGTATTTACCTAGCCTGTAGCGATGCTAGGCTCTGGTGGAGACAGACCATTAGCTTCTTATGAGATAGAACAATAACCTGCAGTGCTATTCAGTAACAACATTTTCGAGTCTCGAAAGCGAGATCCGAGGTGAGTATAAACATAAGACCTTTATGTTGTGTGTTATAAAGTTCACTTTGTGAGCTTTGTCACTCAGGTGAAGCTCCATATCGAAATGGTTACTTACAGAATAGACTAGCTGCATTGCTGTAACAACATTTTCGTATCTCGACAGCGGAATCCGAGGTGAGTATCAAATTAAGACCTTTATGTTCTATGCAATAAAGCTCACTTTGTGAGTTTTGCCAATCAAATTACATTTTACTACGAGACATCTCATAAAAATTCTTCTCCAAACATGAACTGGTTCAAAGAAGTCACAGGGGAATAAGCTCAAACGGATGAAATTGCCGTACAATATTTCCAAGTCAGTCTTTCAAGGAAACGAAAACAGAATAATAAAAGCAATGTGGGTCAACTATTACCCGATGACAATCTTACTACTATTAAAGCATGTTCTAGACGGATGTAATCCAGCAGCGTCCCATCCAAGGTGACCTTGCTTGTTGCCATCTATCGGCAGATGCAATCCAAATTCAAACACAATTCGCGGATGGAGACCAAGCTCCCGCCAAAGTCACCTTATATGGCACGCTGGAACATGTTTAAATGCGAAAGTTTGGATGAATAGATGGATGTTTGTTACGGCTGAACGGATCTGGATTAAATTAAGCGCAGGTAGAGCATTTTTTTACTCCAAGACTATGTTCCCTTGGGATAATTTACGTCATTCACGCGGGCGAAACCGAATAACCGAAATAATGAAAATGGTCCGATTTAAGTTTTTTAATAAAATCCGTGCTTTAGAATAGGCCTCCCTCGCCTTTCAGGCAAGGCGGCGAATTTCACGAAGAATTTAATAAAAAGAAAAACAATTCTAGGGAATTCTCTATCGTCCTCAGTTATAGGGATGGGCAATGAATGTCGATACTATAGATATGGGTACAAATTTGTGGCTGAAGTTTCGCTTGAGTAATGCAAAAGTTCGGGTGATGTAGGGATATGAGAGTCCCTATTGGTAAAGTTTTGGTTAGGTAAGGTTTTAATTAAGGAAATGGTGCGTAGGGCTGATTTGTATTAACCTATTTGTTAATTAATTACTAGGCAGGCATTCAATGAACAAACCTGAAAAAAAGCCCTTCGTTTTTTATGAGTTTGAATTAGTTGTATAATAGTAATGTAGCATTTAGGTACTATTTTCTTAAATTATATTCATACTAGCACTTCGCCCGCGACTTCGTTCGCGCGGGCTTAGTAGGTACTCCACGAACTTCATCTACTACACCTCCCTCTTTATAGGGTAATGTGTAAATTGGGCAATTCGCTCTAACCGCAACATCTTTCTTCTTTTTACCACAGAAGCCATTTGCAATAAATCCGATAAAGGAACGCCGGAAACAACTTCGACAACAATATTTTTTCAATCAAACTTTGACCCGCAAAATATTCAGCAACTCATGAAAAACTTTCTAACCGAAATCACGAAGTTTTATAGAAAACTTTCCTGAAATGAAATCACTAGAATTGCCGCGACTCCGAGGTTATTATTGCAACCCGCTGCACTAAAATATTGTTAGATATTATCTAGGTGTTCGGGCCAGGCCTTTATCAGTTAAAATTCAAGGTAGGGATCATTTCAAAGAATGTGGTCTATTTTAATTTTAGTAATACAACGTGTAACAGAATAAACGCAATACCTCTTAAGGGGTCATTGTACTCATCATTGTGAACAACTTTTACTATGGGACCAATCCCGATATCGCGTAAAAAAATCAGCTGTTCAGTACATTTTATCGAGCTATGCGCACATAAATTTATAAGGGAGTCGATTATTTTTTCGCGATTTCAGTGTTGGTCCCATAGTGAAAGTTGTTCATAATGATAAGTTCAATGACCCTCTTTAGAGGTATTGCTGTTACAGGTTGTATAACCTGGTGAGGGTCGCGGGTAGCCGATGGATGCGAGACGATCAGGACCGGTTGTTGTGGCGACACTTGGGGGAGGCCTATGTCCAGCAGTGGACGTCTTTCGGCTGATATGATGATGATGATGAATGTAACAAAAAGGTTAGAATCCATATTGATATTATACGTAGGCAGTAGTTTTCATTGAGAGTGTATTTCTATTGCCTCTATAATTTAAATTAAGTTAAAAATGGCTCCCAACTGCCATACAAGAAACGTGTTTTTTCGGTTTATGGTACGGAACACTTCGTGTGAGAGTCCGACTCGCATTAGGCCGTTTTTCTGAACTACATTGGATTCGGCTTCCGACCGGAAGCGGCTTAGGATAAATATTTTTCACGGTGCGACTGCCAATCTAAGTTCCATAATCCAGTAGATATCCTTTAGGTACTCTCATGACACTCATATGACAATATGATCCCGAGTAATAATTCCTCAAGGACGCTGGCAAAACCGCGAACAAAGTCGAGTTCTCTCGAGTGTAACTGAATTATTTAGCTATTCTTTTACAAACCTAGTGAGGTGATTAATAGTACGAATGACATGCAAAAAAATTCACTACGAGCGTACACAAATAGTTGAAAACAACATGAAAATATATCTACAAGCACAAACATTCGCTACTAACGGGGTCTCCCAAAAAGTTTCGAAACAAATGGGTTCTTTCTTTCAATTTTCCGCAGCAAGTGAGCAAAGGGGAAACATCGATTGTAGTGGAAGATGAAACGTTTAAGTGTTTTGTGTTGCCGAAGTTACAGTTTGAGTTTGATGTATCGTACTTTTAGGGATATGGGTAAACCGTTATAAGTACGTGGATCTCAAACAACTTCATGCAGTTCATCTTCTTAAAACACCGTATTTTGTAACTTTGGTAGTAACAGGCCAAAATATTGAGCTCTTTAACTCAAGAAAACATAACATAACACCTTTAATGGGTTCTTTCTTTCAATTTTCCGCAGCAAGTGAGCAAAGGGGAAACATCTATTGTAGTGGAAGATAAAATGTTTTGTTTCGTTAATACAGTTTGAGTTCGATGTATTGCACTTTTAGGGATATAGGTGAACCGATATAGGGTTCGTGGATCTCAAACAACTTTATTCATTTTCTTACAAAACCGTATTTTGTAACATTGGTAGTAAAGGCCAAAATATTGAACTCCTTAACTCAAAAAAGCATAACACCTTTTAATGGGTTCTTTCTTTCAATTTTCCGCAGCAAGTGAGCAAAGGGGAAACATCTATTGTATTTGTAGTGGAGATTGTATAAGTGTTATGTGTTGCTGACGTTACAGTTTGAGATTGATGTATCGTCCTTTTAGAGATATGGGTAAAAGTGAACCGATATCAATTCAATTCAATTTAATTTATTATACAAACTTTAACAATAAGATGTGTATATTTGTGTATATAGCCACAGAGAGATAATATATAGTAAAATCTTATATAAAGGTTTAATTAGTGCCTAAATTAAAACTAGTAAATGGCTAAATTATATTTTTTATAGGTAAAAGATATTTAACTTAACATATGTAGCGGCCTGCCCGATCTAGGTTTATTTAAATCTGTGTTTCAGGAGATATAATAAATGCGTAGATCTTAAACGACTGTAATCATTCATCTTCTTAAGTACGGCATTTCGTTTCTTTGAGCTTTGGTAAAATACGAACGTTTTTTATGCTATTATTCCCTTTTTAGCTGAGCTGTAATCCTAAGATTAATTTTAGAAATTACTATATGTATAACATTTTGGACTTTTTAACACACCCAAACATATATTGTTATGTTTGGGTGTGTTAGGCCACTAGGCATTGCTATAGCCCACCACATCTATACAGCCTGTATTCTCCGAGGGGTTAGCCAGAGGCGTAACTGTAGCCGCATCAATGTCGCCACAAGAAAAACTTAGGAAGCAAAATTTTTACAACAAAAAAAAATCACAACACCATCTATCCCGCCAGCAGCGAACTACTAAAGAAAACGTGCATCGCGGCATCCGTTTTCCGAGTGATTTGAACATACTTATACAATAGTCCGAATATCAACTATCGAGAAGTTGCCCACCGGACACAACAACCGTCCGGTCGGAGGATCCTCCCTTTTCAATGGAGGTTTGCAGGACTTTACTTTCTGTTCAGCATACCTCTATATAACTATGTACTAAATACAGAGTATGACGGAAAGCTCCAGTCATACTAGTCATGTTTTAAAACTGCATTTGCCCGTGTATACAGAACAACTTTCTTCAAGTCCAACTAACGTCTAGTCAAATCGGAAAAAAAATCCTGTAACACTCACATTTTATCAGTTATGGCTACGTGCTACAGAATAGGGAGCGAGTCTACTCTCATCAAATGGGCACCGATCTCGACCCTGGGCTGCTACCTGCTACTGAGAAACTCTGGTCAGAAAAACCCCATGTCACTTTGCCCAATCCGAGAAATGAATGCACGTCCAGAAGTAGCACTTGTTGCCACTAAACCAACGAGGCAAGTCTGCGCTCATTATGAGTCATCACATTGCAGTTGGCGTGAAAATTCATGTTTACTTTGTTTTTAGGTCTTTACGGAACCTTGCAAGAATGTCTTTGTATGATGCATTTCTTACTAATGAGCTATGCTGACCTTGGCCCCTGCGGAAATAGTAGTACTGTGATTCAGGAAACTTGAATGTTCTGCAGTACCTAGGTCTGGCGTCATGATACTGCAATCATCATCATCATCATCATATCAACCGAAAGACGTCCACTGCTGGACATAGGCCTCCCCCAAAAGGGGGGGTTTGCCATAATCGCCACGCTTGGCAGGCGGGTTGGCGATCGCAGTGTATGTTGTTGATTTTTATACGAGAACGCTGCTGCCCATTCTCTGGCGAGTCCCTTAGTCGCCTCTTACGACACCCACGGGATGTAATGGGATGGTATTATTCTTTTACGGCACCATACGGCACCGGCCGACACCATACGGCGGGTACTGCATAAACTACTAATATTAAAACTGCCTAGATGATCTAGTGGTCGCAAATCGCAAGTGAGCGAGTGCTGATCGTTAGGTCTTGGGATTGATTGCCGGGTCGGACAGTATTATTGGTTTTTTTCATTAGAAATTTTCTCAGTAGCAGCTCGGAGTTTGGAAGTCAGCGGTGCGATGAGCCTCGGAAAAAAAATGTTAGTCACAGGTTTAAAAGCAGTTCTTATCAAAATAATATGTAGATCGCTGTAAGATACCCACAGGGGGGCGTACAATATAAATAAATAAATAAATTCTTTATTGTCGCCAGTTAATACATTCATCTTATTAATCTTACATAAATGCATCGTATTAATGTATTACATAAAAGTTACTGCTACTGATTCCCAAACTAAGCTTGAGCTTGTATTTTGGGAAACAGTGTTCAGCCGCAGGAGGATTCACATAGTAAAATACGATACAATGGTTTGGATGTCGCTGCAGTAGACTTACAATATTAAGATAACTTTATCGATATATTTCTAATTCTATAATCTAATCTTAATTTTACATTCTAATTTATTTAAGTTTAACAGATGTGAGTGGTATGTGTGTGTGTGGTGTGAGTGTGTGTATGTGAGAGTTTGTGTAATAGTATTGTATTATATGATATATATTACGCAATATATGCCAGTAGGTCTTCCGTCTTCTGATAGTCTAATAGTTGGAGCCATTCAGAAACTTTCCCTTTCAGTTCGTGTCTGTTAAGAGAAGTACTGTTGAGATGTTTGTTCATAATGTTGTATAGCTTACAACTTATGACCTCGTACTGTCTCCTTGCAAAGGATGTCCTACACGGCACACCAGGGCACACAGGCATATTACTGCGTCTATTGGGGTTGGGTAATGGTACGCTTTGATGTTTCCTGAGAACAGTTCTGAGCACAAAGAGTTGGCGAACTGTTAAGACATTACATTCCAAGTACAGCTGAGATGTTGGATGTCTATAGGGCTTTCTTGTCATTACTTTCAGCACCGCTCTTTGTGCTCTCTCTAAACTCAATAGATGCGTCTTTGCGGCCCCTCCCCATACAGTGATGCAGTATTGTACTATTGATTGACATAGGGCCAAGTATACAAGTCTGAGTTGTTCCATAGTTGCACTGTCTCTAAGCGTTTTAAACACATAAATGAGTCGTCTTACCCTGGTATTAACTATTGTTATGTGCTTTTGCCACCTCAAGCTACTATCCATGTGTATGCCTAAGTATTTCACACATTCCGCGCGAGTAATTTCTTGGCAATTGCAGTTGGGCTGTGAGATGCAAGTGTGTGCTTGTATGGTAAAACCTCGGGGTGGAGTCTTAGTTTTGTTGATGGAGAAGGGAACAAATTGCGTTTTGGCTAGGTTTAGGGTTAGCAGGTTGTGAGTCAGCCAATTTTTCACATTGGATAGTGCGAATTCTGCTCTCTCTTTAACTGTGTGCCAGTTTGGACCCCAGACAAATATGGTGGTGTCGTCTGCATACGTGAAAATGCGAGTGTAAGGGAGGGACATTGTGCAGAGGTCATTGATATAAAGCAGGAAGAGGGTGGGACCCAAGACACTCCCCTGCGGCACACCGTAGGAAACGGTCTCCTCATCACTCATGTAATCTCCAATTAAAACACGTTGCTTCCTGTTCGTGAGGTAATCTTTAAAGATTTTGTAGCTTATGCCACGCATCCCCAATGTCTCCAGCTTGGATAGAAGTATGGGGACAGAGACTGTGTCAAACGCTTTAGATAGATCAAGGTAGATACATAAGCAATTACTTTTAGCGTCTAATGTTCTAACCACGAGATTACTCAGATCCATCACTGCATCCTCGGTGGAGAGACCTGATCGAAAACCATACTGATTGTCGGCCAGAATATGAAATTTGTCCAGAATTTTTTTAAGAGAGTTATTAAGTATCTTTTCTAAAATTTTTGATAGGGTAGAAAGCACTGCTATGGGGCGGTAATTATTGACACAGTCTCGGTCCCCGTCCTTGAAGATCGGGTGAATGATCGCAGTTTTAAAGGCTTCAGGGAAGACGCCTGTAGCTATAGCTCGGTTACATATATGAGTGATGGAGGGGACCAGCTCCCCCCGACACTGCCTCACAATCTGGGATGAGATCCCATCCCAACCTGTGGCACATTCTGGGCGAAGCCGTAAAATTATGGATTCAACATCCATTTCAGTCACCTCAGAAATGACTAGGGAGTTAGGCGGACTTCTAATATGCGTGTAGGAGTTTGATGTTATGTCGGGGGCATTTTCTGAAACAGTATTTGATGCAAGAATTTTATCAGCAAAAGATTTTCCTACGTGTGTGAAATAATTGCAAACATAATTAGCAGACATCATCGGGCTATTGGTAATTTGTAATAGCTTAGCTGGACTGATCTTGCTTTTTCTAGTATTGGTTATTGTTTTGATAGCTTGCCAGAGGGCCTTTGGATTGTTACCTGCTTTTTCCAATTGAGCTTTTTCGTAGGCTATTTATATGCATATCTATACTTTTTATTTATTATATTTTAAATTACGTAAAGTTGTTGGTCCTCCTAATGATCTACCCCCGGTTGTGTCAAGTTGCCGTCCCAGCGGACTGTGAGATTAAAGAAACAGAGAGCTCACTTGCACACACACTAGTAAACCTCCTACGAACTTGGCTGATCTCCATTGAGGTTGGCCACCGTGGCCCAAATTCGGTCGGGAAGTTTATTACAAATGTGCAAGCCTGGATTTTTGCTTCAATCACGCCGCAACGGCAAATGGACTAATGCGGGCCATACACGTTCCAATAATTTGATCAAACAGGGTGTTTGATCAAATTGGCATGAAAGTCTTTGGGAAAATTTTATCACAGACCAGTCGTCAAATGGCATGAAGCAATACGACATTTCGTATTTCTATTTCATCAAACAGTTTGAACCAGTATGTTTGATCAAATTACTTGATAGTGTAGGTACTTATGGCCTGCGTGCTGCTTATGGTTTGCCATAATCGCCACGCTTGGCAGGCGGGTTGGCGATCGCAGTATATGCTGTTGCGTTTTACAGAGAACGCTGCTGCCCATTCTGTAGTCCCTTAGTTGCCTCTTACGACACCCACGGTAAGCGGTGGGATGGTATTTATTCTTTTACGGCACCATACGGCACCGGCCGACACCATACGGCACATGCATTAGATAGGCATATGGCCTGCATTAGATAAAAAGAAACACTGAAAGAGAAAGAAAGAGATAAACTGGATTAAGTCATAGGATATTTTTCATCCCGGTAGCATGTTCCAGCGGGATAATTTTCGACATACACCCAGCCGATGCCGATGGCAAAAGCTAGTATACGAATAAACTTCAATAGGTATTATTTATGTATAGCTCTTGAATTGGATCATCTACGTCAATAGGCCAGACATATATCAATTGTAGGTGCTTTGTATCTCGACACTACACTTGATCTGTGTCTTGCTATTGTTTGAGCTTAGAAATCTGAGGTAGATAATTCACAATGGGAACTTGTCTATACGCCCGTTTGTAAAAGTAAGTTAGGGATTTGTATACTAGTGTGTTGTGACTTTGGTACTATGGTAGACACCAAATAAATGTGCAATTACTGACTTTCTTAATATCAAAAACAGAAATAAAGACAGAGCTGTCCCGAATCGACCTCTATCGTGATCCTTTGCGTTCTCTTGTAATGAAAAACGGTTTATAATTTATTGTTCGGGTGTCTACGAAGGGATATTAGGTCAATGTACTTTATTTATAAGGTCAATGTACTATATTGCAAGTTTATCTGGCGCCTACTAAAAGTAAATATATCAAATAAAATAAAAATAAAAAAGCCTTTTATTTCTAAAGGAAGTCACAAAGAAAAAAGTTTTTTATTTTTCACTTTTTAATGGTACCTGCGTACCCATTCACAGCGTACCGGTGCGATGTTATGTTACGAAAATAAAACTTACTAAGTGCTTTCGGTGTAAAGGTCTCGTCAATACGAATGAAATAAGCCCAAACACTTGGTAGTTCCTACACACCGATGTGGAGTTCCCTTGACTCTCTGTCGTCTCCATCATCAGGTCTGATCCAAACCTTCATTATTTTGTAGTATCACCCGATATACACACGAATATCAAGTTATTACCAGATGCGTGCCTACAATTTTCGAGAGTTGCCCTCGATTTCTCAGGGTTTCCGTCATCAGATCCTGACGTGGTGGCAATGGGACCACCTCGGCAGCATACCGATTCATTTAAAACAGATTCATCACAATCGGTTCATAAACGAAGAAGGCGAACACACATTAAAAAAAGTATAAATATATATATATATATATATATATATACGCGTCGAATTGAGAACCTCCTTCTTTTTTAGAAGTCGGTTAGAAAGAGAATAAATTGTAAGTGCGAGTATCGGCAACAAGCTCAAAGACTAAAGAAGTTTCTTACCAGAAAAACTTAGTGGTCAAACCGAACTATTAAAAGCCCGAAGTTCTATCAATGATCAATCCGTCATGGCCTAGATAAGTGACATTTACTAGAAACAATAAATTGACAAAAACATCAAAATGTGAACTATTGACATTGCCGTAGCTGATAGAATTGTATTCCGTCTAGAAGCCGTTGTAAATTAATTAAGTATCACATTGCGTGCTTCGGCAAAGTTAATCGGCAAGAAAACCAAGCCAAAGAAAATCAATTTAGAAAAGGTAACAATAGAATCAATCAAATACTACCTGGCAATTTTCTTCAAAATTTCCAGACTAACGGTATCGAAACAAGCAAAGCTCTCTTCAAACACACATTTATTTCGCTCTCACGTACCGTAACCGTAAAACTGAAACAATTTTACCGCTGAAACTACTATTCTCGGTTCTATACTAGAGTAACTTAGGTAACGGAGTTACATTCGAACCAAAAGGATATGGAAAGAAAATATGACTCAACTTATTTCATTATATCTCAAACAGTTCGGATCAAACACTACGGGAATTTACGCACACACACGGGAATATAACACTACAATTATTACTGAATTACCACTGCTGAGAACATCGAAAAGTTCTAGAACCTATTAATATAAGCTCATCATCTGCCTAGCCTTTTCCCAACTACATTGGGGTCGGCTTCCAGTCAAGCCAGATTTAGCTGAATACCAGTATTTTACATGGAGTGGCTGCCTAACAGACCTCCACAACCCATTAACCGGGTAACACGGTACTTCATGGCAAGACGAGTCAGATTTACTGGCTTCTGACTATCCGTAACGACTGCCAAAGATCTACAAATGACAGCCGGGACCAACGGCTTAACGCGCTTTCCGAAGCACGGAGGAAACTCGGTATGTTAAGATGGTCACCCATCCACAGACCAACCTTGGCAAGCGTTGCTTAACCTTGAAGTTCGACCCGTGCGGCTGTTATTATCTAGCCATGCACCACCACCTATTAATATAAGCTATTCCACCAATTTGCACTAAGCGTTTCCAAACGTCTTTTATAATGCACACAGCAAAGGAGTGGAACTCTCTGCCTGCGTCTGTGTTTCCAAACCCTTACAACCCTAACCTTATCAAAGTTAGAGTGCACAGGCTCCTTCTGGGTAAGCTCGCTCCATCATCGACTTTATCGCTGTCATCTCTGATCTAGACTAGAGTCAAGAGCAAACATATCTCAAATAAATAAAAAAACAAAAGGAACCATACCTTCAAGTGACATGCAACTACCAGCACTGGGGGCGAGTGGTGGCCTACTCCCTTTCACAGAGAGGAAGCTTGTATATCAAAGTGGGAACGTTACAGACTAATCTTATGCTTTACCGAGAAACTCAGAAAACTTTTGAATGTTTAGTGTAGTGTGAGAAAATAGGGATTCGACCATCCTCATTTTACCCACTTCATGTGTTTAAGGCCTGACCTAAATCGATGCCACAGGAACTCATTTTGACCCTCGTATAAACAAGAGCTCTGTTGGTAATGATGCCTCAGGGATTCTTAATGGTAACGAAGGATATAAGGGTTGGATAGGTCCCATATATTATGTAGTTTAAGTTAATTAGGTACATAAGAGTAAATATGTTTGCAAAATTCTCTTTGTAGATGGCATTTTCGTCTACGGCAACTTTACTTTGTTTTTTAATCATAAATTGAATTGAGTTTGTACTCTATGAATATTACAAATGCCTGTAAAATATTCAGATGTACCTATGTTAATAAAGAACGGCTGAACAGATTTGAATGAATGTCGTAAAACAGGTGAACAATGGTCTAGATTAACTTACAGTACGACTTTTTATCCCAGTATCACGTTCCCGTACAATCATTTTCGACTTCCATTCATTCAATAGTCGAAAACAGCGGAAGAAACCTGATTCAATCAACGAAAACCTTTTCCTTACCTGTTGACCTGCATGTATTGTGTTTCCCAACATTTCTGAACTACATCGACACTCCTATCCCTAAGGAAATCAAAAACGTGACAAGTATATTGGAACAGGCAGTCATTTCTTCCTCAAGCCTTAGGTGTGAATCTTCACATACACCTAAGTAAAAAGCATATTTGAAGACTATCGATCCCATTTCTGATTTAATATTCAACCCAAGTTTCATGAAACTGATAGCAGTAATGTTGAAGCAATATATTGAAGCGATCTACACGATTAAGTATGCATTTTCGAGGATATTAGCCAAGCTTAGACGACTAAAGATAGTCCTAAGCGTTCCTGAACATAGTTTTGCTTTGATTTTGGCGTTGGCTATCAAAACGTCATAACCTAAAACTTTTCAAAGAAAGAATATTAACAATGGGTGGTGACAGCCATGGTACAAGATCTATGAAAAATAAATTTTGTTGCAACATAGCCAATCTGATATGAAAACAAGGCGCACACGAGCCCATGGGGGCAGAAATGTCCAACTTCTATACAAATTGTTATTCCTTACGTAACCCATATTGCTTATATTTGTTATTAAGGTCTACTATAAACTCTTCTGCAAAATTAGATTGTGCGTTGTGTGACAGTATTATTAATTTATCTATGGAAATTTTATTTATTTTGTAGGTCAAGGTGAACTTTCAATTAAGAAATGCGCTAGACTACCCACAGGCTCATGATGACATGCACACATCCTCCGTAACAGGCCATCCATCATATCGTCTGAAATAACTGACTTATAAAGTTATAACTTTATCAACTCACGATCGATCCAAAGCTGTAACTTTTTCCTCATCAAAGATGGCTGCCATCAAAACAAGCTATAAATTACTGCGAGGAGAGACAAGGCGAACTATTTTATGCCCAACTAACGAAAGCTGACCTAATTCGGCGTCTGTTAAAAATAGATACTGTCTGGGAAAGAGATCTAATATGGGATCGACGATTTGTTTCTTGAGAAGTTGAAAAATGCCGCGGAAACTGTATGTATATTGTGAGATTTAGTTTTGGTTTGTAGGTAGATATTGACACTTGAGTTTGGTCTACTTTCCTTGTAGAGGTACCGAAAAGAAGACGAAGAATTAATACGTTCATTGTGCGTACAGCTAAGGAGAGGATATCCCTACCGGAGTCTGTGTTTCTTGATAGCTACAATCTGGGAGTCTTTAAGTCAGGAGTGAACAGGTTACTTCTAGGCAAGCGAACTTCATCGGCGACAACACCATCGCTTACCAAGGTGAGATTATGAACAAACGCGAACTTATCAGTGTTAATTAAAAAATATGCCTGCAAGTAAAATAATACATTGTAGAGATTTCTAGAAAAATAAATAAACGAAAATTAAATAAATACTTTTCAAAGAATTGCTATATAATAAAAAGCTTGGTAAAATCAATTTTCACTCCAAGTGACAATAGTGTAATCACTGGTACCATTTATTAGGCAATAATGTTTCTATAGAGGTCAAATTAGGCCACTTTTGTGACCTTGTCCCACGAAATCGAATCATGTGACCTCTAGCTAACTAGAATGGGATTAGTGTCCGTTTTATAGGGGTTTTATACGGGTCTATGGATTTTCTCTTGGTAAGGGATTTCTAAAGGATTCTCCTCTTGACCCTTTATACCGGATTCGAACAATTTTTCCTCGAAAATAAGCATTTTCCAGTGTATTATTTGGTTAACGCTCAGTTTTGTATAAAAATTATGTTAATTTTATGAAAAACGACAGTCGAAAATGTAAATTCTGTCTTTATTTAAGCACATAATGTTTTAATTTTTCGCGAAATTATTACTGAGTGTTAAAGTATTTTGAATTTAAATGAAAACTTTTAAAAGCTATATCTGGTTATCGCTTGTCTAGCCTTCGGTGCGAATCGAACTATTGGTAGTTTAAACTAAAATACTAGCCAATCAGGAAGTTACGCTGAAACTGATTATGAAGAAAGAAATATATTTAAGTATCACCACTTGTTTTCCTCAGTTCCTATCATTGCGGTTGTATATAGACTGAAAGTTAAAGAATTTCTACCGTATTGCGTAGGAATCGCGTATTTTTCTGAGATATAGAAGCCTATATAGCACATTATCTGTGATAGCACCCAGCCAGCTTAGTTTTTTATTGGTGAAAGATTATTCGTAATCGGATCCGTTCTTTCAGCGATTCAATGCCATAAACAAACAATTTTTTTTACTCTAAGTAAAGTTAATTATTTTTTATATCTATCTAATATCTCGTATAACTGATAAAAGTTGACCTTTTAAAGCACACATGGACGATGAACCAAACATGGAAAATCAAAACATTATTCTTGCCCGTACTTCGTTTCTAAGGAAAACAGTGGCTATGAATATGTATGCCGCCTACAAAATAACTTCTAATTATGTGTACGGGATATTATGTTAAAACGTATGAATATTAATATGCTAGTAATGCTATATTAGTTTGAGGTGGCAGGTGGCACTTAGTACACCTTAGGTTACATTAACTTTCAGTGGAAGTCGAGTGGGTACGGATATTAGTGAAAGAACTCGTAGGCGGACTTACACTTGTACGGTCAGAAATCTATCCATACTAATAACTAGCTGGCTCCGCTCCTATTGGTGGTAGCGTGATTTTAAATAGCCTTTATCCTTCTTCGATAAATGGACTATCCAACACTAAAATAATGTTTCAATTCAAACCAAAACAAAAACAGTAGTTCCTGAGATTAGCGCGTTCAACCAAACAAACTCTGTTGAACATCATCTACACTAATATTATAAAGAGGAAAGATTTGTTTGTTTGTTTGTTTGAATTGAATAGGCTCCGAAACTGCTGGACCGATTTGAAAAATTCTTTTAGCATTGGATAGCTACATTATCAGGGAGTAACATAGGCTATATATTATCCCCGTACCCCCACGGGAACGGGAAATACGCGGGTGAAACCGCGTGACGTTCACTAGTCTCTGATAAACATGAAAATTGGCACATAGATAGACCGTGTCCTGTGTCTTAAAATACATTAGAATACTTTCATTCCGGAAGTATTTTCCCTTAGAATAATTCCTGACTTTAACGCGGGCGAAGCCGGTAGCAAAAGCTAGTATTTCATATTACTTTAATTGATACACTACGTACATTTTCCTTTTTTTTAAAGGACGGGTAATCATCGAATGACTCCCGCTCTGGACGGAGCAGAAGAGAGTGTCAGACTCTTACTGACTAAAACCCATCAGTGTTCCTCCTAATGCCAGGCGTCCCAGGCCTCCCAATGCGTTCCAGGGTCACGGTGACTCTTTCGAACAAATTCCGCAACACTGGCAGGCATTGGCCCTAGCGGGACCGTCTACTATTGCTTGTTATACCTAGCTATTTCATACAACCAATGGTTAAAAAATTACAGTTACGATTCAAATAAACACACGATCAATATGAATGATAAACAAATTATTTCCCTGGATTTATCATTTTATTTAGCCCTGCTCTTGAAATTAGGTACTACATGTTAAAAAATCTTGGCGAATCTTAAATTTTCGGCGATTTTTCTTACACAGCATGATTTTTCTGCTGCGTCGGCCAAGATAAATATCTCCAGGTAGAGAAAAGGTGAAAGGCATAAAATCGAAAACCGGATGCTTGATTGAATCGCGACCCGAATTTATGAAATGTTCGTGATTTTAGTTTTATTTTTCAGTAGATATACGTTCTAAGCTTTTGGAACGACCCTATTGCAGAACTGCTGGCAAACATGTATAAGTACAGAAGTAAGCACATTTTACATTTCGGAACAAACACTTAAGTACGATAAAAGAGAAGATTCATTCTTTGTTTGTAGGACTCTGGAGGTACTTATCTGATAACGAAAATTCTTTCATTGATAGAACGCTAAAGGCTACCTTTATTCTGGAAAATACACGGCTCGGCGCGGTACCTTAGCTTAACCATAGGGGAAAAAGCTGGGATATAGGTAAGAACCAACGAAAAAAAGTTTATTTGCTCCAATACACAACTGCTGTAGGTAAATCTTTTTTTTTTAGTTCTATCTAGGTCCCTGCCCCATAGGTCCTTGCCACATACAACGAACATTTCTATTCCCTTACAAAACCACATAGCTAAAATCATAACTTTCTCTTTGGCATCAATGTACTGAATATAAAAATAGTAACAAGTCGATCTAACATAGTATTATATCGGACTTGCACCCACGCAACTGTAGTGAAGGAAATAGCCTGTTACTAGAGATGGACCGACTAGTCGGGAAGTCGACTATTCGGCAACATTCATAATCGACGACTAGTTGCCGACTAGTCGGCAAAAGAAACATACTAGTTGACACTTAAAACGAGTTTTTTTTTATCTGTAGTTTCCAATTGGATAACTGGGGCACCTTAATTTCGTTAATGTGCGCGACCAATAGTAAAATAAATAACAATTAGTTAAAAACTACAATTGTTCGAAAAACTAAATTAAACGTGTCCAATCGGTAACTACGGATAAGAAAGCTCGCCCTTGGTGTCGTCCTGACAGGAAATAAAATAAATTTATAGTCAGTACTCAATTTTACAAGAACAGTGCGTCCTATCAAATTATAATTTGTACATTAGTAGGTAGACGCAACTTAAATGTTTTAAAACAAAAAACACAATCATTAATAATTTTATTGAAACATGAATTGATATGAACCGACTAGTCGGCAATGCTGAATATCAGACCACATGTACAGTTGACGACTAGTTGGCAAAGTCCAAAGCCAGCCCATCTCCACTTATTACGTCTTAGCAGGCAATCCGCAAGGGTAGGCCGATGCACTGGCCGATATATTATTCAACAAGTCATGAGTGGGGCTGCAATATAAATGTGGTAGAGAGGTTTTATAATGATAATGATGATGTGGTAGTGAGTTGTTGCTACCGCTTAGGTATAAATATTTTTTTTTTATTTGTGGTGGGTTTGCTCTTGACTCTAGTCTAGGTCAGAGATGATAGAGACAAAGTCTACGAAGGAGCGAGCTTACCCAGAAGGAGCCTGTGCACTCTTACTTTGAAGAGATTAGGGTTGTAAGCGTTTGGAAACACAGACGCAGACAGAGTTCCACTCCTTTGCTGTGCGCATTATAAAAGACGTTTGGAAACGCTTAGTGCGAATTGGTGGAATAGCAATGGATGGGTTTTAGTCAGTAAGAGTTTGACACTCCCTCCTGCTTCACCAAGAGCGGGAGGAGTCACTTTATGATTTCCCATCCCTAAAAAAGCCGTTGGTCCCGGCTGTCATTTATAGATCTTTGAAAGAAGTTAAGGAGATTCAGGGATCAAGGGGCTTTCGGGAGCACGACCGCGGATTTTTCTTGTGGTCCCAAAGTAATACTCAAAAATAATATAGGTGGATTCCGCGGTGCCGTTCCCGAAAGCTCCTCGACCCGGGTCAGAAGCCACAAAAACTGACACTAGTTACCAATTAATAGGGTTATGGTTGTCCGTTAGGCATGAATACTGGTACTCAGCAGCATCCCTTTAGACTGGTTGATTGATTGAAGGTTTGTGTTTATAATTAGTAGGTACCTAAACATTATCATCTACCTAGCCTTTTCCCAACTATATTGGGGTCTTCCAGTCAAACCGGATTTAGCTGAATACCAGTATTTTACGTGGAGCGGCTGCCTACCAGACCTCCACAACCCATTAACTGGGTAGCACGGTACTTCATGGCAAGACTGGAGTCAGATTTACTGGCTTCTGACTATCCGTAACGACTACCAAAGATCTACAAATGATAGCCGGGACCAACGGCTTAACGTGCTTTCCGAGCTACGGAGGAAACTCGGTATGTTAAGATGGTCACCCATCCACAGACCAACCTTGGCAAGCGTTGCTTTACCTTGAAGGTCAACCCGTGCGGTTATTATCTAGCCACGAACTCTAATTATTACCTAAACATTTTGTACAAAATGGCTGAACTATAACGATGTTATTAATTACACCCGTGCAAAGCAAGGCCGGTTTTCTAGATATTAATACACTAGCTTTCCCCGGGACTTTGTACGCGATTATCCCGTTATTTCCCAGTCCCGTAGAAATTTCGGGAAATCCTCTCTTAGTTGCTCCCCTACAATCCTCAAGGAACCTACATGCCTATTTCAGTTTCCTACGACCAATAGTTTCGGCCATGCGTTGTCTGTCAGTCACTCAATCAGTCAGTAACGGAAAAAAATTATATACATATAGATATCTGTTTTTTGATAATCCTTCCATACCCTTACCAAATTAAGTGGCTGCATTGCATGTAGTGACCGTTCAGTCGACTATACATTGTCCAGGTCACATCTTCCGACACCTTTAAATATTACTAACTGAAAATCATATTATTAGTAAAATGACGATCACAGGTTTATTTTTGTTTTTTTTTTGGTACTATAGATAGGCTCGCGTTTGACCACTATCTCACCTGATGGTAAGCGATGATGGAGCACGCTTGCCTAGAAGTAACCTATTCACTCTTGACTTAAACGACTCCCAGGTTGTAGCTACCAGGAAACACAGACTCCGGCAGCCTTACACTAAGTTATATTCGATCCGCATTCAGCAGATTGTTAACAAACCACTTTTTTTCACAATTCCAGTCACAGATCACAAATTTAGTAAAAGAGCAATTCAGACAGCAACGTCATTGAGGAAAGCTTTAAAAAGGTACACTTTTAAGTAATCTCTGAGGCATGAAACGCTTAATCCTACAAATTCGGCATAAATACTGAATAAACCATCCTTTACGAGTTGAAACAGTTGCTGAAGGATTATCACCCTTCCTGTACGGAAAATAAAGTGCAAAGCTAAAGAGAGTGAGGTAACATCCCTTATGCAAATAAGTTTGTTAGCAGTTCTTTGTCTCTTACAGAATTATTAGTTTAATGCAGCTTACCGACTTATTAACAAGAAATAACGACCCAGACTATGTTTTATGTATGACAATGTAGTAGTATTACAATAACTTTCTATTAAACAAAGAAAAACTTCCCATGCCAAGCCTTGTGACCTAAAACACGGAAAACAACAATTACCACTAGCTTAACTAAACAAAAACTAACTAATATAAACATACTGAACAAACCTTTTTAACATCACTTTTCACTACAAACACAGAACAAACACATACACAAATTTTTAAACGTAACGACACAGCACAAAACTACGAAGAACTTAACAGTAATTTATTGTTAGGATTTGGACGAAAAATTCCGTGAAGCACACGTCACGCCGCGGCGAGGTGCCGCAGAAAACTGAAATCTGCAAAGCGATAAAGCTTTCACTGTAACCGGAGTTGCTAGCGTTAACAAACTACCCCTGAATTAGGGAAAACTGATGAAAGCTCAATGTTTAGGTACCGTAGATTAGGCTAGGGTTAAAAAAAAAACTAATCCAGTGCCCCGTCTGAAAATTTTAAAAGCTCATGTTAGATATGAGTGATTATTTAGAAATTTATAAAGTAATAATTATACTTTATTGTACATCATATTAAAAATACTTTAAGTGAACCTATTACTAAACTATTTATGAATGGACAAGCTATTGGCGCCTGCAGTGCAGTAAATACTAAAACTGAAAACATTAGTATGTTGTACGTCAAATAGGTTATGATGCAAACAACATGTGTGGCCAAGAGGATATAATAAGTCTGAGATATGAGTATGACACATTAATATTATGACGTCAATTCGTGACTGAAATACTTTTGAGCAATTTTCTTTTTCCTCTACTATGAGCTTTTGTCGACATTCAGCCCATTATGATAAGTATGATACAATATCGGCAGAAACATAGGCTTTTTTCCAACTAGGTAGGTACAAGATCTTTTCCCCCACGTAGGTACATTGAAAGATTGATCACTTTCTCACAGCGTGTTGGATTTCAGATAAGTCAAAAAGTAGTTTCACCATATTTTCTTTGCAAAACACCAAAGATTTAAGATTAATTTATAAACATCGTCATTTTCTCCCCTTGTTCCCAAGTTTGGGTTGTTGGGACATCGGCACTTTACGGTTTCTTCTTCTATTCAATTGTTGCACTAAAAAAACATAATTTCATTTTAAAGGTTTTTAGAAACCAAAGGCTAGCAACCCTTGTTTACTCAATTGCACAGTTGCAACCTTTAAACCATTTACGCTGAACGTGTGTATGTATTGCGGGCCATTTATTTACACTTCAACTGACCCGCTTTTCACTAGCGGAAAATTGTATGATAAAAGTACTAAAATATAGTTTGTTATCATTCCTAACTAGATAATCCTACTTATATTATAAATGCGAAAGTTTGTGAGGATGGATGGATGTTTGTAACTCTTTCAGGTCAGAACGCCTGAAAGGATCTTCATGAAATTTGGCATAGAGTTATATTATAGTCTGAAATAACACATAGGTTAGTTTTTTAGAAGCCGCTGGCAGAAGCTAGTTATATTATAAATGCGAAAGTGAGTGTACACCGAAATCATCAAAACGATTTTGATGAATTTTGGTACAGACTACAGAGATATATGGGACTCTGGAGCCGGTTATAGGGTACTTCTTTTTGCGAAAATCTGTATTAACGCGAGGGAAGTCGCGACCAAATTCTGGTTTTAAATAAATACTACAGCCAATCTAGTAGATCTCAGTGTAATCTTTTCTTTGACCAAACCTTTTGGAATGGATATCCTACACAATACTGAAGAGTAAAGAACATGGTACAAAAAAGGAATAGCCCCAGGTGACACTAATTCAGAGCGGTTGATGTAATGTAACAGGTTTCATTTCTTGGCCAGTATTTTTTTTTTTTATTTTAGAGTGTAGGATAAAGTTCCACAGTCTCAGAAGTTATGTAAAACCATAGTCATGCAAGCAAATATAAAGAAAGAAAGAAAAAGAGTTTATTTTGGGGAAAAAATGACGCATACAAAAAAGAATAAACAAAATTATAATTTTATGAAAGTTGGGAAGATAGGCGTCATATTCGCGCAAAACTGACAATAAAGCTCCATATTCAGCTGATGTTTTCTTTTCCAAATAATTTAAACTAACTGAGGTACAAAACATAAGCTTTGAAAACGACATTTAAATGAAACATGTAAAATAAACTCCTGTATTGTGAAATTCTGCATCAAGGACCCGATACCAACATCACAGATATCTAGACCAAACCAATATCTAAGGTCAAAAAAGGTCAATTAGGCAACGTGGCAGCCATGTATGTACGAGTATACTGTGAAAAACATAACCCACTTTTGACACAATCGGGTAAAGTAGGTCAGGGACGCTTTAAAGACAGCAGTTCAATTACGTTACCCGATTAAAAGACAAAAAGACAGCGGAAATCTTGAAGACGCGGAATTTTACGAGGCGAGGTCCTTGGGAGAGAATAGATTATCTTGTTCCTTGAGAGGGCGAAATCGAAGAGAAATTATAAAAGAGTTATTTCAGGGAGATGGGACAAAAGATTACAATAAGACATGTATCTTGAAGTCGTTAGTTTCATGTGTATTCATAAAGAAAGGAGAGAAAGTCATCAAAAAACGTTGATAGCTGATTCACAAATCCTGTCCTTTAGATAAAAGAAACAGAAAAGTTAAACAGAAAGCTTGTGTTTTTTTTTACTATATATAGGCAGACGTTTGACCACAATCTCACCTGATGGTAAGCGATGATGCGGTCGAAGATGGAGCACGTTTGCCTAGAAGCAACCTATTCACTCTTGTCTTAAAGACTCCCAGGTTGTAGCTATCTGGAAACACAGACTCTGGCAGGGAATTCCACTCCTTAGCTGTACGCACTATGAATGTGTTCCCAAAACGTTTAGTGCGTGTCGGTGGGATGTCCACTATGTACCGGTGGCGCATCGCCGTTCGTCTTGTGGTCCGATGATGGAACGGGCTTGGCGGAATTAAATTATGAATATGAAAATATGAATTCATACATCACAGAAAATACAGACAAAGAAGAACTAAGAGAGATGGAGACGTCTAGAAGATATTTTAAGAAGAGGGTTATAGAGACTACAGGATGTATCTGGAATGAACTTGATTTAAAGAAAGAAAGAAGACAAGAAACGTTGAATGCCACAAACATGGCACTGACGATCACGAAAGCGCAATGCTAATTAAACACATTTATGTAGGTACACACTGCCAAGCCCTTTTCAAACTGTGGTGGTTTCTTCCAGTCTAATTGAATGCAGTTGAATACCAGTTCTCTAATGGGCTGTTTTCATTAAGTCGGTCACCGAATACGGCGACTGTATTCGTTTAAGTTGTCGGTTTACCAGATTCGGTGACCACCGAACAATGAAATGGCACGTTTCAACAAATCAGCCGTATTCAATCACCGAAAACGGTCTGCTGCCGAAAACGGCTAACTGAAAACCTGTTTATATTATTCGGTGACCGAATACGGGCTGTGGTCGAATACGGCTAACCAAAAACCCGTTAACACTAGTGGGTTACCGAATACGGGCTGTGGTCGAATACGACTAGCCAAAAACCCGTTAACACTAGTGGGTTACCGAATACGGGCTGTGGTCGAATACGGCTAGCCAAAAACCCGTTAACACTAGTGGGTTACCGAATACGGGCTGCAACCGAATCAGTCAAAACGACCTAATGTAAATGGCACATGTGTGTTACTGGATTGTGGAGGCCAGATAGGGAGCTATGTGATTTCCACAACCCAGTAACACACAGGGCAACACTATCGTGATCGATGTATCTTGGGAAAACTGTAAACAGCATAAAACACACACACGAATTTAATGAATATACGTATAACTAATCTAATTTCTACGTGCGTGTCGCATTTAATTTCGAAGCCAAGCTTGCATTAGCGAGTAAACAGTACTTAAGTTTCTCATTCGACTAGTGTTTACTGTTCTCCTAAAACTAATTAACTAATGTGAAAACCGTGTGCTGAGTTGACAATTATAATATTTTCCTGAAAGCTCCACTGCTTGAATACATTTTCTGTATATTTACACCTGTTAAGGGAAATAAAAGGTTTGCTAAAGCTTTGTTTCGATGGTATAAGTAGCTGGAAAATTATATAGGTACGAGTATGTATAAAAATATATTATTATGTAAAATCTAGCGGTTATTTAGTGAACAGCTGAGCAGTAGTTGAAGTAAATAACTCACTAACGGAGTTTCATTGTGTTATCATTGTGTCGGAGTTATGAATAGTGTCGCTTATGAGAGACTTCTGTAGTGAACTTTATTGGATTGGAATTTGTAATGGCGTATAATGATGATTTTTTAATTATTTTAGTATATCCAATTAGTAATAGACTTTTTTTTTTTGGAGCTGAGTGTCTGCGCAGAGTCCTAGAATACTTCGGTCATTTTGCGAGGAAAGAAAGTGGCAACCTCGAGAAGCTCATCGTAACCGGCAAAGTAGATGGAAAAAACCTCGTGGACGCAGTCCAATACGCACCGCCCTTGACACTTCCGTTCACAACGCCCTCCACACCGCCAGGGACAGAAACAGGTGGAGAAACATCATACGTGTAAAAGTGATACAGAAGGGAGTTCACGACCCTCAGCATTGAGGAATACGACGCAAGGAGGAGGAATGGACTATAATGTTTTTGTTTTTAATTAATTTAGTATATCAATTTTGTAATTTACTGGATTTATATAATGAATGGATAATTAATAATGTGTAAAAATTCAATTTTATGTCATAAAATATAATTGAATTTTTAATTTCATGGCATGTTTTGTAAATTGAGAAAGGAGAAAATGTTTTAGGTATTGATTGATTTCTATGGGTTTATAATCGCCTGAAATAAACGAATTTTTTATTATTTTTTTTAATTGTGGGTTGGGAAGTCCAGATATTATTAACCTAGCAAAACAAAATTAGTAGCGAAGATGTAACAGAAATGCAACAGGGTGTAACAAAAATAACGCAAACCTGAAAAAGGGCTTTTTGCAATGAACAATAGGGATGATTCTTGAGTAAAACAAATATGATTCTATTAAGAGGAAATGCAGGCGGCGAGACTTTGTATGTAAAAAGTCATAATTCGAGGTTTGACTCATATTATGACTATTTACATACAAAGTCTCGCCGCCCGCATTTCAAACGTAACGTACTGTATCGTCTTAAATTTGTGACTACATAAAACAGAAAAAATACGTTTCCAGTATTTTTGGAAATTTTATATCTGATGGACTAATTACATTTTTTTAGTCATCTACCTTTATTAAATCTACTCGTATACTAATAATATATAAAGCTGAAGAATTTGTTTGTTTGCTTGAACGCGCTAATCTCAGGAACTACTGGTCCGATTTGAAAAATTCTTTCAGTGTTAGATAGCCCATTTATCGAGGAAGGCTATATATATATCATCACGCTAAGACCAATAGGAACGCAGCAGACGAAGTTGCGCGGGTCAACTAGTATAACAATAAAAAGATCAATTTTTACTATGGGGCCACTCTTGAAATCGTGAAAATGATGAGTACCAATCCCGTATTTGCGTTATTTCTATTACTCCATGTATTCTGACGTGGTAATCAGAACCAATCACAGTCTAGCGTTTTCCCCAGTATTTTGGAATCGTCTTCCAGTCTAAACGCATGCAGTAGAATGCCAGTATTAGGTACCTATACATGGAGCGACAAACTGAAAACTGGCGGTATATGGCGAAATGTCTTGCCACTTGCTATTCAACGATCTGGCAACAACGTAGAAGTATGAAACAAAGCTTCAAGCAACACCAGTTTAGAAGTACCTACATCTACACTTATATCTATACTAATATATGTATAAAGCTGAAGAGTTTGTTTGTTTGTTTGAAAAATTCTTTCAGTGTTAGTTAGCCCATTTATCGAGGAAGGCTATAGGCTTTATATCATCACGCTTAGACCAATAGGAGCCGAGCATAATGAAAATTGTGACGCAGACGAAGCTGCGCGGGTCAGCTAGTTAATATTATAAAGATGAAAGATTTGTGTTTTTGTATATATGCGACGAATATAGGATTTTTTTTTTCGAATAAATAGAGATCTGACACAGAGACAGGGACCTTTTTGGCCTCGCACAGATAAATTATATGATGCCGCTTACGGTTAGTTTTACTTATCTTACATTTATATGTCTTGTGCGAGTCCCAAATAAACATTTTTCTTTCTTTTTTTATCCCTACGAGTGCAACACTAAACCCGCGCGAACTTAGTCGCGGGTGAAGTGCTCGTCTATACTAATAAAAATTATAATAAAGCTGAAGAGTTTGTTTGTTTGAAAAATTCTTTCAGTGTTAATAGCCCATTTATCGAGGAAGGCTATAGGCTATATATCATCGCGTTAAGACCAATAGGAGCGGAGCAGTAATGAAAATTGTGACGCAGACGAAGCTGCGCGGGTCAGCTGGTTAATATTATAAAATGAAAGATTTGTATTTTTGTATTTATGTAACGAATATAGGGTTTTTTTTTAATAAATAGAGATCTGTCACAAAGACAGGGACCTTTTTGGCCTCGCACAGATTAATTATATGATGCCGCTTACGGTTAGTTTTACTTATATATCTTACTTTTAAATGTCTTGTGCGAGTCCCAAATAAACATTTTTCTTTCTTTTTTTATCCCTACGAGTGCAACACTAAACCCGCGCGAACTAAGTCGCGGGTGAAGTGCTCGTCTATACTAATAAAAATTATAATAAAGTTGAAGAGTTTGTTTGTTTGAACGCGCTAATCTCTGAAACTACCAGTTTACCAATTTTTTTTTTGTATATGATAGCCATATTCATGACGAAGACTATTATAGGTAGGCTATAAGGGAATGGAGAAACGGGATTTGCGCGTACGAAGTTCCGAGCAAATGCTAGTAAGTAGGTAAGTAACAAACAAAATTGCTTGTAGGTACAATAACCTTTAACGACAGACGATGCTTTTCAAAAGCTTCAGTACTATCATAAATGGGTATATCAAACGCACCGTTTTCCAAGTGAGTTTATTTTTATCCCTTGTTTGATTGTTATGCCCTTCGAAAGAGAAGATTAAGAGAGAAATTCATATCAATGCATGAGGGTTAACGATAACCCTGTGAAGAGCTTTGTAATGAAAAAATGGCTTTTCGTTCAGCAATTACGGTTAGGTTTTTTGAAGAAAAGGGATGTGTCGAGATAAAATAAATTAGAGACGATTCATGAGGACTGAACGAAGGACTTAAATACGACGGCTGTATTGGATAATACTGCCATTCTATCTCAGTATCCGTCCATGCTATTTTTTACTTCAATTAATTGCAGAAGAGTACAAGGACCATAAAATCAAGACTTTACTCAATTAAACATCATCGATATGAAAAAAAAAAACATAAAAAAGATTCCGTCGAATTGAGAAAATCCTTCTTTATTTAGGATAAATTCATTGATATACAACCCAAGATGCACAGTCTCGAACAAATGCAACACTCGAAACTGTCGTCAAAAACTGACATGTATCAAGTGTCATGTTAAGTCATGTATGAGATGTGTGTAGTTATACTATAAACATTTTTTTTTTGCAAATTCAACCATAGACGGATCGCTTAAAGTTGTTTTTACAAAGCAGTTCAGTATGGAGAGTGATGCGCAATTTTTTTGCAAATTCAACCTTACACGGATCGCTTACAGTTGTTTTTACAAAGCAGTGCAGTATGGCGAGCGATACGAGACTGTTTGAAACTTGCGCACAATTATACATATTGCGCTTGTTTTTTGCGTACGTTTTTGAGATGCTGAGTGTGTTTCTTGGGTTTTTTATGTATCAATGGATAGAATAGAAAACATTCATTTGAAGTCACATACGTAGGCCTATGTAAAATAAATTATTTTGAAAATATGACAAAATATAAGTACCTAAACGAGTTTTGAATATCAATCTACATTAAAAGAAAGAACGTAATGGAATTCTTATTCAAATAAGATGAATCAACAGACAGATGAAATATCTCTCAAATGAAAGCTATTTATAAATTACAGCTCTCAAATATTTATCAGACTAAATAGCTTCATTCAATTTTTATTCGTGGGCCTTGGTCAAAAACTATCGTGAAATATATGGAGACAAATAAACCTGAGGCCAACACTATAAAAGTTATGTACCTCTTCGATTTCACATAACTTTCCATTTATTGCCTCGTGTAGTCTAGCTAGAAATAGTGTCGTAAAAAGGAAATATATTAAGAATCTACCTATAAAGTTGCAATATTTATCTGTTGTATTAAACGTTTATTTCATTTCATTTATTTATTGCTTCAAATGTGGTAGGTACAAGTTCTTATCTATACATATAATAAAATCGAAGACTAACCGTGTCTGTACATTGAATATTTTTGCATGAAAATTACACACAAAACTCAGGAAAAAGGTATAAAACACAAAAATGCAATTTTCGAAATTTTTGTCTGTTTGTCTGTTTATCTGTTTGTCTGTGCGTTTGTGGGAGCATCACGCTTAAACCACAGATTAGATTGCAAATCTAAATACTTAAAAATATTAAGGGATAACCCGAGTAACATTTAGCGTTTATTTCGTCAAAATCGACCCACAAAATCAAAAGATATTGAATTTTTAAGTTTAGGAAGAAACTTCCTAATGTATTCTGATGAGTCAGAGCGCCATCTATTGAGAATAATAAAATACACGAAAGCATTCAAAATTGTTGAGTTATTTGTGAAACTTTTAATACGTGGCAAAATAAGAGTGTTCATTTTATACCTTTTCGTTATTGATCGATACAATCGATCCACAAAATCAAAATATATTGAATTTTTAGTTTAGTAAGAAACTTCCTTATATATTCTGATTAGTCAGAGCGCCATCTATTGAGGAACCAAAAAATGCATAAAAGCATGAATGTTACACCAAAACACATTGATTGAGTTATTTCTGAAACTTTTAATACGTAGACGTAGTCTTCTATACATATAATAAAATCGTAGACTAACCGTGTCTGTACATTGAATATTTTTGCATGAAAATTACACACAAAACTCAGGAAAAAGGTATAAAACACCAAAATGCAATTTTCGCAATTTTTGTTTTTGTCTGTTTGTATGTGCATTTGTGGGAGCATCACGCTTAAACCACAGATTGGATTGCAAATATTAAGTGATAACCCGAGTAACATTTAGCGTTTATTTCATCAAAATCGACCGACAAAATCAAAAGATATTGAATTTTTAAGTTTAGGAAGAAACTTCCTAATGTATTCTGATGAGTCAGAGCGCCATCTATTGAGAATAATAAAATGCACGAAAGCATTCAAAATTGTTGAGTTATTTGTGAAACTTTTAATACGTGGCAAAATAAAAGTGATCATTTTATACCTTTTCGTTATTGATCGATACAATCGATCCACAAAATCAAAATATATTGAATTTTTAGTTTAGTAAGAAACTTCCTTATATATTCTGATTAGTCAGAGCGCCATCTATTGAGCAACAAAAAAATGCATGAAAGCATGAATGTTACACCAAAACACATTGATTGAGTTATTTGTGAAACTTTTAATACGTAGACGTAGCAAAATAAAAGTAAACATTTTAATGCCTTATCGTTATTTACCGTTACATACGGGCTTCTTATTTAACGTCTTCCGCTGCCAAATATTTTGTCAGTTTACATGGTCGATAGATGGCGTTGCACTGATGACGCGTTTTTCTGAATTGCGGTGTTAAGATTTTCCGCTGGAGAATGACCTCACACAATTTCTAAACACAGTCGTGTTTCGAAGGAATTTCGGTTTGGTCTCTGAAAGGTCTTAAACTGTCAGGGATCATAATTGGTTAAATCTCTGGTTCTGGTTTCGTTTAAAGTGCATTTATCGTAGAGTCTTAAACTGATTTAGTTTTGCGAAGTTCTGGACGGTTCGACTTGCGGATCAGGCCTGTAGGGTCCCGTACCAAAGGTGCTGTGCTGACGGGACCGTACTGCTAGGCCTCCGCGATTGATTCCGTTTAGAGCGAAGCAACGAGCGGTTCGATTTGCGAAACAAGGCTAATAATATAAATAAAAATCTTATATTTCAGACAGAGTCCATTTTTTGGTTAGTAGTTAGGTTTAGGTTAGTAGTTTGGTTTTTTATAATAAGGTATCGTACCAAAGGTGGTCACGGTGACGGGAGTGATCGATTTTGGGAGGCTACTCTCTAAGTCCGAAGTCCGTAGTTTCGGGCTTAGTTGCGGACGTATTCTACTCCGTATCACCTACTAAATACCTTCAGAAGCCGGCTTCGTCAGTTCCTTATCAACTCGCAGAAAGAACTGGGCGTGGCGATTTCTAACACGTCGATAATTTAGGTCTAGCGGCCAGCCGTCGCAGATTGGAATAAAAAAATTAAGGACATTCTGTTGATGGAGCCAATCTTTCAGTATATTTAATTTATTTTAAAAATATCGTTTTCAAATACTAGACACTATTGTAGTAATTATTGATCGCAGCCACTATTATATTTATTTTTTATATTTATTTTTCATATCGTTTGAACACTACACACAATCATATAAATTTCTATTCCCGTATCTATGAATGCCTGTGCCTGTTGTTACATTCCCACACCTACACATAAATAAACAAAACACAATATTTAATAATCAATTTTTAAATAAATATGGGTAACTCACCGTGCAAAACCATTATTCAACTTTTTAATTTTTTCTGCACCTGCTCGGCGTCCGTAAGCGCCACAGGGATCCAGCAGAATATCAGCGTCAGGTAAACTGCCTGACACATGCTGAGCTGGGCTCCCATTCGGTACAACTTGAAGACACGAACCGCACAAGGATTTTACTTTGTCACAAATCTTAAGGTTGTAGGTAGTTAGGAAATCCTACCGAGGATTGCCATAAACAATTATTTCATTATGTTCTCGTTTTCTTTTTTAATGTATTACCTATGTTCTTTATGTTCTAATCGACTTGTTTCTTTTTCTGTTTTATAATTTATATAATCATGCTTTTGTGTTGTGTCTTATTGTGTTGTACTGAATAAATGTTTTATCTATCTATCTATCTACCTACAGACTTACGATTAGTCCCGAACCCGAACTAAGAATGAATGACAACACGATTGCACAGTAGGTAACTGTCAAATCGTGTTATCATTAGTTCTCATTGGTTAGATGATACGGATTGGATTTTTTTTTTTTATAATAGATAGGCATACGTTTGACCACTATCTCACCTGATGGTAAGCGATGATGCGGTCGAAGATGGAGCACGTTTGCTTAGAAGAAACCTATTCACTTTTGTCTTAAAGACTCCCAGGTTGCCCGCAACAAAGTTTTTAATTCGTGCTAAGTATCAAACGGTTCGATTTGCGAGGCAAGGCAAATTATAGGGTTCCGTGCCAAAGTTGCTAATGGGACCCTATTATTTAAGCCTTCGCGTACGATTTTGATTCGTGCGAACCCAGTCGATTTTTAGGGTTCCGTACCAAGTTTGCTAACGGAACCCTTTTTTTTAATAAGCCACCACTGTCCGTCTTCCTTCAGTTAATGCGTTTTATTTCTGTCTCGCTAATATAAAAAATGTCTTCTAGAAAAAGGTCGAATCTTTGACAATATAGCAAAATTCTTAATCTTCTTAATATATTTAAAACAAAGTCGGTTTTGTTCGAACACTTTTCTAACTCGAGAACGGCTCGACCGATTTTCATAGTTTTTGTGTTTTTGGATTAGTCTTCGTCCGGAATAGCATAATAAGAATTAAAATACAAAAAAAAGAGTAGGTAGGTAGGTAGGATAGGTAGGTAGGGTAAGTAGGGTAGGTAGGGTAGGTAGGTAGGTAGGTAGGTAGGTAGGGTAGGTAAGGTAGGGTAGCTATGGTAGGTGGGGTAGGTAGAGTAGGTAGGTAGGTTAGGGTCGGTAGGTAGAATAGCCAGTTGACGGGAGCGAAGCCGCGCGGGTCAGCTAGTATACAATATAACCGTTAAAGGGCAATTTCGGCATACTCTGTTAGTTACTAACTATAGTCTGTTTTTCGGGATTAAAAAACAGACTATAATTCCTATTTTGAGTTCATCATCATCATCATATCAGCCGAAAGACGTCCACTGTTGGACATAGGCCTCCCCCAAGTGTCGCAATAACAACCGGTCCTGTGCGTCTCGCATCCATCGGCTAGCTGCGACCCTGACTAGGTCATCGCTTCACCTTGTGGGAGGCCTTCCATCGCTGCGTCTCCCGGTACGCGGTCGCCACTTCAGAACTTTTCGGCCCCATCGACCATCTGTTCTGCGAGCGTTGTGCCCTGCCCACTGCCACTTCAGGTTGGCGATCCTTCGGGCTACGTCAGTAACCTTGGTTCTCTTGCGAATATCGTCATTCCATCACGCAAGGAAACTTCGAGCATTGCCCATTTTCAGTTACACCAGGAAATATCTAATGAACGATTATTTTCAACTCTCAGCTAAGATCGTCGAACACCTAAAATTACGCTTTTATTGAATAGGTATCTTCTAGTGTTATAAAACGGGTAAAAATGACCCATTAAGCATTTAAACGTATTGTCTCGTTATGCAAAAATAATTTAAACTAGCACTTCGCCCGCGACTTCGTTCGCGCGGGTTTAGTAGGTACTCCACGAACTTCATCTCCTATAAAGTCCTCCCTCTATAAAGGGTAACGTGTAAATTACTTATTTATAGACTAAACGTAGGGCAGTTCGCTTTAACCGCGACATTTTTCTTAGAGTATTTTTATACCCGTCATAACTTTTAAACGAAAGGTCCAATTTGTATAATTTAAAGTGTAATTTTCGTATACATAATCAATCTAAATTACCAAACCATTTAAATGGATAAGAATTAATATCATGATACCAAAATCACCACTATTCCATTCCACCCGGGTTTTGATCGAATAATTTGAACAAAAAGCGGTTATTGTGACTTAACTATAATAGTTGAATATATACCTTCGCGGACTTTTTTGTGGATATTAATGTCCTCTATAAAACTGTAGTACATCACTTTGCTCTATTGTCGATAGTTTCCGCAGCGTCTGCGATATAAGGACTTTTTTGGTATTTTTTTCACACCTATATTCTTTAGGGATAATGTAGGATTCTAATGGTGAAAGAATTTTTCAAATCGGTCCAGTAGTTTCGGAGCCTATTCAATTCAAACAAACAAACATATCTTTCCTCTATATAATATTAGTGTAGATAGTGTAGATGACCACCATCAAAATGTTAAGGTACCAGAGCACTAAGGTTCAGGTCAGGTGTTAGGTCGGACAAGGGCTAACCCTGAATAACTTAAGTATAGGGTTTGTTGAAATAAGAGTTTTCTGTGTTGACGCCATTAGGGAGAGAGGTCTTCCGCGTTGAAAACAGGACGACATTTCAGAAAACCCTCATTAGTCTTAAGTCTCCCAAATATGTGTTGCTAGCTCCCTAGAGAGCCACGAACAATAGGTATTTTAATTATTATCTCACTAGTGGACGTCACGCGGTTTCACCCGCGTAGTTCCCGTTCCCGTGGGAGTACGGGGACAAAATATAGCCTATGTTACTCCCTGATAATGTAGCTATCCATTGCTGAAAGAATTTTGAAAGACTTGTTTGTTTGTTTGAATTGAATAGGCTCCGAAAATACTTGACCGATTTGAAAAATTCTTTTAGCATTGGATAGCTACATTATCAGGGAGTAACATAGGCTATATATTATCCCCGTACTCCCACGGGAACGGGAACTACGCGGGTGAAACCGCGTGACGTCCACTAGTAGTTTTATATATAAAACATTTCCGTTACTGAGAGACTGACAGACAACGATCATCCGAAACGAATGGCCGTAGAAAACTGAAACTTGGCATATAGGTTCCTTGGGGACTGTAGGGAAGCAATAAGAGACGAGTTCCCGAAATTTCTACGGAAACGGGAAAAACGGGAAAAACGGGATATGCGCGTACGAAGTTGCGGGCAAAAGCTAGTAGTAATTTTATATATTTAAGATAGCCTGGTCTAAATTTAAAGATGATTCAACGAATATTTGCGTAATTATGTCATTATCATTATCGAACGTGTTGCTTGGCTTCAATCCATCGCAATTAGTACAATGAGTTATTATAATAAGGTCAATATCTTCGGTAACAGCAATAGCCAATGAAACTGCTTGAATACTTAAAAAGTGTTCAAATTCAAGCCGCAATATCATGACAGCGACAATTAATGTCAAAAACTTGTCCAAATCTAAGGAAACTAGGTTTTTGAGGAATCTAAGGGTGACGAACCCGATCGCTCTTTAAAAAAATATCGAAACATCGAAAAGACTAATCTTCATAAAATATGTGGGAAATTGCTAGACATTCATTTGGTATCATCCTTTCAGCCGAAAGACGTCCACTGTTGGACATAGCTCCAAGCGTCGCCACAACGACCGGTACTGTGCTTCTCACATCTAGGGGAATCCCGCGCCCTTCATTACTGCCGTTATAAGATGTAGGTATATACACAAAACGATTTGACCGATTTCCGATGTATAAAAAACTGGCCAAGTGCGAGTCGGACTCGCGTGCAAAGGGTTCCGAACGAATTTAATTTTTTTAACATGTTATTTTAACACTATAGACTTCTAGTAGGTTTTCCTGTACTCTTTAGGTAAAGATCTATTATCTCCATTTTTTTCATAATTTTAGGCTCAGTAGTTTCGTGGTTAAGAGGGGGGGGGGGTCATTTTTCGTTTAATTTCTTGAATAACTTCTAAATCATTTGTTTTAAAATTATGAAAAAATATAATTAAAACCCTCACAGTAAGCCCTTTCATTTGATATGTCACACGATATTTTTCAAAACACTTTTATTTTTTTAATTTTCTAGTTTGACCCCCAAAAGTGACCCCCATACTAAGAATTTAATAATTTATGTAACGCGTCCGTGTTTGGGTCATAGAATTCTATATGTGTAACAAATTTCAACAGTATCGGTCCAGTGGATCCGGAGAAAACTGGTTGTGACAGACGGACAGACAGACAGACACCCGAATGATCCTATAAGGGTTCCTTTTTTTTCGGAACCCTAAAAACAAGTTAAGGTCGAAAATCGATAACTTCGTTTTGTGTAGATACGTCCTTTTTTCTTATGACAGCAGATTAGGTCATCGGTCCATCTTGTGGGAAGTCTTCCAACGTTACGCCTTTCGGTACAGGGTTTTCTACCAACTATATAATTGAGAATTCAGGTATCGTAAGGGGCGCGACACACTTAAGCGGCGAAGCCGAAAGGTGTAGACTGAATGTGTCGACCCGCATATAACCCTAATGGACTACCCGATCGGCACTATTCGAATAAAATACAATATGTGTAGTTATTCGGGCTGGCCTTGTCGTTCAACAAATATTGCCGAAACGATTGTACCGGCCCCCTTAAGAGAAAATGCTGGCGGCGAGACTTTGTATGTAAAAAGTCATAATTCGAGGTTTGGCTCTCGACTGTTTTCTCCTCCAATATTGGACCGATTTAAGAGATATTTCATAAACTGGATCATCAAAAAGGAAAACATAGAGACACAGCATACATACTTCTTATTCCGTTTCTGAAATATCTCCTATATCGGTCCAATATTGGAGGAGAAAACAGTCGAGAGCCAAACTTCGAATTATGAGTTTTTCCATACAAAGTCTCGCCGCCAGCATTTCCTTTTAAGTGTGTTGCGTCTCTAAATAAGCACTAAATGATGAGACATTGAGTTGACAGAAATGCCAGAAAAAAACAGCTCTATAAAATCCCCGACATAATATATGCCGTGAGTTCGACAATGACTAGACAGGAAGTCCATATTTTTTGGCTAGCGTTGTATTCTGACAAACAAATACATTTATAACGAGAATTGTTCTAAGAAACTATTTTATTTTAACCACGAAATTGACTGAGTTTACGCCAGTTGGTACACCAATTAACTTGAAAACTGAGGCAAGCGTGCTCATCGTGCATCGACATAACATAAGAACATAAGATTAGGTACATATTGCCGGAAAGGAGCCTATCTTCATCAGTACGTGTGTGTGTGTCACTAAACTCCTCCTAAACAGCTAGACCGATTTTGATAAAATTTGTTGTGTGTGTTTGAGAGGATCCCGGGATAGTTTAGTTGTGAATTTACCCCGGCAGCTAACGATGAATCGGGTTCTAGAATGTTTGTTTCTTACGAAAAGCAAATGTTAGGGATTTCTAGTTGCTAGTGCTAGGTATATAAAAAAAGAAAACAGTAGTGACTAGTGAAATCACTATATCATATCTATGTCTAGATGAAAGATCGAACTTTATAAAGAAGCTGTCACACATGTATGAGCGACAGAAACAGCGCTCTACAAAGTCGTACTTCTGTCAAAACTTCATGAGCCATAAGTCGGGTACTGTAGGCAATTATTTATTTCTAAATTAGCTTTAGTCCGCGCCTTCATACGCGCATATGCCGTATTTTCCCGTAGGAATTTCGGGAAATCCTCTTTTTGTGGTCTTCTGTACTCCCCAAGGAACCTACGACCAGTAGTTTCGGCTGTGCTTTGTCTGTCAGTCACTCAATCAGTCAGTAACGGAAGATTTTTATATATTAGGATTGATTATTGCTAAATATGATACGCTATCCAACTAATTGCTTGTAGGTAGGTACACATTCAGGAATACGGAATTCCTCTTAGAAAAATACTTGAAACTACGCTCAGTGAAGATAAATAGTTAATTACAAGTATTAGTAACACATCCGTGTTAGATCCAGGTAGATTTAAAAATAACGAAAGTTGGATGAACTTTAGCTCTCAAATAATCTTTCGATTACTACCCAATGGATTAGTATGAATTCTCCGCAAATGTCTTAGTACCAAAAAGTAACCATGCAGGAGTCAACCTTATTTTTTTCGGTAGGAACCTTCAAAAGTCGCCTGGGCTTTTGAGAAGTTGACCAGAGAGTGTGGAGTTTTTTACCTCACTTAAATCACCCCGGTGATCAATACACACATCGCAAATGGAAGTTACCTACCCCTTCCAGACCGAGGAGTCAACGACCTTGCTGGCAAATATTTTGACAAAACCTATTTCAAATATTTAAATTTCGACACTGGCAATCAGTAAAACTCCTAATTTTAAAGTCAAGAATTCGAACCACATACTCAAAATCGTTTCTTATTTCTGTTACCATGTGATTGCGGACCAACCAATAGCCAATTAGACAAACTATAGGTGTCTATAGATAAACCAGCTATGACAAGACCGATCAAGTGTCAAAGCACTTTTATAGCACTATCAATCCATTAATTAGATGACCTACAGATTAGCATAATTCTAAGCCCGGCGCTCAGCCAAATTGCCAAATAAAATTAATTGCCTGGGCAACGGATTATTTATAGTTATGTAACGAGACTTTATTCTAGAATTTTAGGGTTTTTTGTTACTAACTTATTCAGGTTTTCAACAAAATCGTCGATTTTCTACCTGGAATTTTCGTTAAAAAATGGTAACAGTAAAAAATGTACTTACCACATGCGTCAAAACGCACAAATAAATCCTATTTTTCTGGAATCAACGCTGCACGCACTGTTCACACATTTTCACCGTTCACAACACTAAAGATTCTAAATTCGAATAAACAAACGTTCCTTAAACAAAATATAGCAATCACGTGGTGGCCTTTCCAGTCGGAGTCGGGATTGGACTTTCGAAATTTGGATTTCGAAAATCCGATTTTCAAACGTCCGGGCCGCGCGAGCGCCGGACTATGTGAATTTAGAACAGATCGGGAACGCGCATGCGTACCGGTGCCGCGCTATTTATATTTTCGCTGGGCCAAATACTGGCCAGTTTGTTTAGACACCTCGTTCCCGAGTTTTACAATTTAATTTAAGGTAGACCTATACCTAGCCGGAGCTCAAAACGTTTTGGACAGTTGTCTTTATTTTGACTGAGAAACACTTGATCGAACCCGGGAGTTTATGACTTTTAATTTAAAACTAAAATGTCAATGGGTTAGGTATAAGATGTACCATTACGAATTGCACAATAATAAGGTCCATATTGGTTAATATTCACATTAATTAAAGCCAAAAACGATTCCTTTTCGCACGTAACACGGAAAAGATTCGTTTTCGCACGTGTCTAAACCACGTGAAGAGCTCGACATGACAAATTGGCTAAACAAATCTCCACGCTACGAATTTTTGAATGTTTCATTTAATTTCAAAGCGGAAACGTGGGTTGTTTCCACGTGACATAAAGCTTGTATGTTCTTTCGAGGTGTATACGCGACGGACGGTCGACGTTATTGCTTAAATTGATGTATTTTCATATTTTTTCAGGAGCCTTTATCAGCCAGTCGGCCAGTTTGAAATGCTTTTGTGGTAGTTGCTTCAACTACGGGGCTTTTGATACGCCCAGTTTCAATTCTATTAGCTTAATAAGTCTTTCTTTTTAAAAAGTAAACTACCTAGGTACTCTTCACTTAGGTAGGTACCTAAGGGATAAGAAGATACCTAAGAAGTATTTTATTGGTACTAGAAGACATCGTGTAGTTTTTGGCTGTGGGACACGATATTTTCTTTCAAGCTGCAGTCGGGGAAATCAATTGAATAACCGTTCCAACCTTTAGTTGAATGTCAGTTGTGTTTCATAAACGACAAGTTCTTTAGTATGTGACGGTGAGTTACGTTTCAACCTAGTGAAGCATAAATTCACTAGCAAGGCAATAGGGTATTTAACTACTATGATAATATCCGAATGAAATATCTGAATGGTATGTATATATGTATGAATACGTATTTGATAGATGTTATTAAAACAGTACGATTGTCGAAAAAATAAATAAAATTGGTGTAAAATCAGAGAAGCAGAGCTTTTGAAGTTATTCTTCTATCCTTGTCACACAAAATGTCGTTTGTACTGGATGGCTTCAAATTAATATGGCGGGACTTGTGAGTGACGTCACACTTTAGTGCTGTCTCAGTTTATCACAGACTTGCACTTCAACCGCGACTTCGCTCGCGCGGGTTTAGTTGGTACTCCACGAACTTTATGTCCCCTCTACCCTCTTAAAGGACAATGTGTAAATTACTTGTTAATAGACTAAACGTAGGGTAGTTCGCTCAAACCGCAACATTTTTCTTACTTGTGAGTATTTTTTTACCCGTTGTAACTTTTAAACGAAAAGCCGATTTGAACTGTAATTTACATTTTCAATTAACAAAGCTATTGGGTATGCAGGCAGCTAAATTGCAAACAATGTTGTTGTTGTTGTTACTTTTAAACAATGTTGTGAGCGTGCTGAGTAGACAATTATTGTACAACACACTCGTATGTCAAAAGCTTAAAAAATATAATGCACACATTAAAATAAACATTGGTAACGCTACGGAAAAACTAATATTTTTGCCTGTATACCGAATAGCTTTGTTGACTGTACATAACCAAACTTAATTATTAAACAATTTAAACAGATAAGGATTAATATCATGATACTAAAATCACCACTATTCCATTTCACCCGGGTCTTTATTGAATAATTTGAACAAAAAGTGGTCATTGTGACTTAGGGCGGGACTCTAGTCGGTAAAACAGGTATTTGAAGAAACTATTGTGGATGCCGTCGTGCTGTGCCATACCAAGTAAAGTGCGAAAGCGACAACTGCAGCTCAGGCTGATTTGACCTATAAAAACCTTGACCAAGTCCAAAAGACGTTTTGTATTCCGCTGTTTTCTTCTTCAAAACGGGACTGATCTAAAAAAATTAAATGTAGAGGAAGACTGTATCTACGCTTCTATAATTTCTATTTTGTTAAAAACTTATCAAATTTGTCTGACAGTCGTCTGAACATGGCGGTAAAAACGGGCTGTTTTTTTTCGGGTTTATGGATTGTCATAATTCTTTAAATAATTGTTTTGGAAAAAAGAAAATGATAGAGGCACGTATTAATTCGACCTAGATTTTTTGAAAAAAAAAAAATACTTCTCTAGCAGCATTGTCCACGAAGATAACAGCGGAATGCGTTTGTATGGAGAAATGCCCAAGAGTTACCGACCCGATTCCCCTCTTAACCGTAATGCGGACTTTTTTGTAGACATTGATGTCCTCTATGAAACTAGTACATCACTTTGCTCTCTATTGTCTCTAGTTTCCGCAGCGTACGCGATATAAGGATCTGTTTTGGTATTTTTTCACGCCTGGGGTTACACTATCGAAGTTTTCATACGGATCCCTAACTTTTTTTTAAATATTCTATAGCCTATGTTCATCAGGAATAATGTAGGATTCTAAAGGTGAAAGAATTTTTCAAATCGGTCTCGTAGTTTCGGAGTATATTCAATCCAAATAAACAAACAAACTTTCCTCTTTATAATTAATACTAGCTGACCCGCGCAACTTCGTCTACGTCACAATTTTCATTACTGCTCCGCTCCTATTGGTCTTAGAGCGCAGTATTCTAGGTTTAAATCGAATCGAATAGAGTACGGAACACCACGCTGCGCTCCAAAACAGGTATCATAGACGTGGGCAGAAAAGCTGCCAGGCTGAAATGGGGCTGGGCGGGTCACACCGGGCGCATGCATGGTGACCGCAGGGCTAGTCTCCACGCAGTGGGTACCAGAGGATGGAAGGCGTCGCCGAGGCCGGCCAAGAAAGCGGTGGCGAGATGATCTGGACGCACACTGCGAAGGCTGGTTCGAGGTGGCGCAAGAAAAGAGTGTCTGGAAGGATATGGGGGAGGCCTTTGCCCAGTGGGATACCATAGGCTATCAAAAAAAAAAAAAAAAACAGTCAAACACCCTATTCTTGTCAAAAGTATTCAGTAGGTCATTTACCGTACTTTAAGAGGTAAAACCATAACCCTACTTTTGCGCAGTCGGGTGGCAAAAAAAAACAAACGCAAATCGAGAATTGAAATAAATATTTAATTATAACAACAGCCGATTATGAAAGATGCAGTACAAGTAGAATATCCGATACATATTTACAATTTACATACATTTTTACACGTTTTTATCATTATTTAGGCACGGTGTACCTACAAACAAATTATGCGTTTCATCCAAACACTTGACTTCAGTGATGTATGTATCTTCGTTGATGAATGAATGTTTTTTTTTTGCTTATAGCTGACCAAGGGGTCTTCAGGTCAAGAATAAATAGAATTACTATTAGGCAAGCGTGCTCCATGGAACGCGCACGTTGACTACGCCATCTAGTGTCGCATATTCGAAATTTAAAGGATCAGAACATTTGACATTGACGCTACTGTGCTGCCATCTGCAGTGCCTGCACGCTCAGTTTAGGGGAACGTGCGCGAAGTGACAGTGCCATCTAACGTGGCTCTTGCTGTTGTTTCGAATTATACAACGTGTAACATTATAAAAGCAATAGCGGGTCATTGTACTCATCATTATGAATAACTTTTACTATGGGACCAAACCCGAAATCGCGAAAAAAAATCAGCTGTTCAGTACATTTTGTCGAGTTATGCGCACATAAATGTATGGGGGAGTCGACTTTTTTTTCGCGATTTTAGTGTTGGTCCCATTTTTTTTTTATTTGTGATGGTTTTGCTCTTGACTCTAGTCTAGGTCAGAGATGAAAGAGACAAAGTCTACGATGGAGCGAGCTTACCCAGAAGGAGCCTGTTCACTCTAACTTTGAAGAGATTAGGGTTGTAAGCGTTTGGAAACACAGGCGCAGGCAGAGAGTTCCACTCCTTTGCTGTGCGCATTATAAAAGACGTTTGGAAACGCTTAGTGCGAATTGGTGGAATAGTGAAAGTTGTTCATAATGATGAGTTCAATGACTCCTTATGAGGTATTGCGTTTATTCTTTTACAGGTTGTATAAGTAGGTGAATTATAGTTGACTGTGACATTTCTGTGTTGCGACCTAGTTTCTGCACGTTCCCTATCGTCGACTACATCATCGTTTACCATCAGTGGAGATAGTCGTAAAAAAGCGAGCCTATCAAAAAAAAAAATTGGTTATCTGTCGGTTTACGGACGATAATTTTACGTGATAACGTCATAAGAAAACAACTGAATTCTTAAGAAACAAGTTGAACGCTAAGCCTGATCGTGCCTCTCCAACGCTTGCTCCGCGCTCTCGCTCTCGGAATGTGACACTTTTTCGTGCGTACAGCCGGCGTTCATCGACTTACAAGACGTTATCACGTCAAAAAAAAAAAATAAGACGTCATATTTTATTGAACTGGCAGTATAAAAGTTGTCGAGAATATATTTATAAAACAAACTGAAAGCTTCAGTTCCTTTAACCTTATTGTTTGAAGATTAAAGGTCAAAAATACATCACTGAAGTCACGGCATAACCAATTCCAAGGGATGAGTTAGCGTTACCAATTAACCATGTTAAAACTAAACAAAGGAATGCACAGCAATCCTGTACAGTATCCGGCCGTAAGTCTATACTAATATAATAAAGAGGTAAAGTTTGTGAGGTTGTAGGGGGTAATCTCTGGATCTACCGATTTTGAAAATTCTTTTACCAATACAAAGCCACGTTATTTGGTGTGTATATATTAACTCGAAAAATACCGCCCAACGAAATGAGCACGGGTCAGCTAGTATAACATATCCTTATGAGTCTTGGACCCCGCAATAGAACAATCAGAAAAGAGCAGCGAGACTATGAAAAGTATAATTCGAAATTCGAATCGGTAGCGGCTTGTAGAGAGGTCTCTCTACAAGCCGATTTTAAAAAAATAAAAAAATAAAAGCGATATTTTAATCTTACAGCCGGCCACTGTACTAACACCTGGTTTCTCAAGCGAAAATTATCGCAAAATTAATGTGACAAATAGGGATATTACCTGCGTAAAAAAATATGATTATATTTAGCCCGTCACTCAGGTTATCGAAAAATATTGGACACGTATTTTTTTTGTTTTATCATATCAATAAAAATTGACGAAGATAAAGCGCATGAAAAATCAGAAGTGGGGGCTTGTGACATCACTTTCCGATAAAAAGTGTATGGGAATGTGACGTCATACAGGTTTTCAAAATTCACTGTATTGTCTAAATTTTTTGCTTACGTGAAATACGTGTCTAATATTTTTTAGAAATCCATCTGACAGACTAATTAGATTTTTTAGACAACATCTCCATTGTCTACATTCAAGAGCCAAACAGTAATTTACGCGCGCGTTTAACGATAGGTCACATAAATTCTGTATTAATTCTCGTTGCAGAAGCTGGGAAGTCTTTTATTTTTGTGGCAACACTTATGTTCACTTCAATATATCTAAGGGCAATTCGATTATTTCTATTTATCATCATTAACAATGAACACAAAAATTTCTCACTTATTAATATTTATTGCATCGTACATACTCATGGCTTTTGAACTTCATTCACTTTAGCACCGATATCGATTAGGTATCGATGAAGCATCCAATGGAAACATAAAAACCGTGATATCGAAACCACCACCCTAATGGACTACTCACTTATTATAAATAATAAATTTTATACCCATAGAAAACAACGATTTTGTATATAGACGCGTACGCATCCGTTCAGCTTTCGCGGCAAACAAGTTTAAAATGAGGACACATATGTGTTATTATCATGCAAGTGCTATAGATAGAGCTCAGCGCTGTTACTACTAGCTTACTTACGGCGCTGTACGTGGCTGATAGAAGCAGAACTGTATAAGTGTAACCAAAATCGTTCAGCAAAACGCGAATTGAGCTGAATAAGTGTGAGTAGTCCCTTATTCTGCCGTCATAAGAATAAAGGATGTTTGTAAAACGAAGTAACTGATTTCCGACATTAACAAAATAACTTAAGGTCGGAAATTAAGTACTCCGTTTTAGGTAGATACGTCCTTTTATATGGCGGCATTATAGCCAAGTTTAAAGTATGACAAACTTTTGCAAAATCGCGATGCAACTTAAAAGAATTCACCTTAAAACCAAAATAATTAGAATTAGACATGACTTGATCGACACGAAAAGAAGAAAACTTGACCGAAAAGAAGTCAGTCAGAACGAGGAATCAAACCCAAGTACCTAGTCCTTATCAAGAACAAGTCCTTGACAGTACTCAAGGGACAAACAACAACAGGACATACATACGAACGAAGTAAGTTAATATAAAACTATGGTAGGCGCCAGATAAACTTGCAATAAAGTACATTGACCTTTCCCAAATATCCCTTTGTAGATACCCGAACAATAAATTATGAACCGTTTTTGATTGCTAGAGAAGGTAAAGGATCACGATTCAGGACACCTTTACGTCTTTATTGCTGTTTTTGATATTAAGAAATTCAATGAATGTCAATGGGTCAATGACCGTTCATCATCTGCCTATGATGAACGGTCATTGACCCATTGACATTCATTGGTACTTGGTACTTGGGCCTTTTCCCAACTACATTGGGGTCGGCTTCCAGTCAAGCCAGATTTAGCTGAATACCAGTATTTTACATGGAGCGACTGCCTACCAGACCTCCACAACCCATTAACTGGGTAACACGGTACTTCATGGCAAGACTGGAGTCAGATTTACTGTGGGGGTCAATGACCGTTACTACACCTTTATTTGGCGCCTACCATAGTAAAAACAAGTATGGGGTCTCGACAAAAACATTACGGATTAACCAAAAACTCAACTATCGATATTTAATTATATCAACACTATTTCTTGTCGTAAATTAAACCAGGCATTACAAAAAGCTCTTTCACAAAAATCTTCACACAATAATTTATTTTATATCATTGTAACCATATAACAATACATGGGATAGTATCGACTACAAAAGTTTTTGCGATAAATAAATTCCATTAAAACAATCACATAAAAACTTACTTATTTACAAAGTAGCCATTGGTCAAAATTGATACTGTATATTTACTATTTATTATATTATCAATTACCAAGTTTAGAGAGGCAAAATCGACTACTTATCACATTTTCAAACTTCGACAAAAGAAGTTAAATAAAACTAATGTTCGGTCTTTTTATATTCGTGACAATGTTAGAAGTCGGATTTGGCAGTTGAGTAGAGAGGGATAGAAGATCGTTTTACCACTAAGTGCGAAAGACATTTACTTCATGTCTCTTTCACGCATACTAGTAAAGCAACTTTTAACTTAATCATCTAAAACTTATGTATGTGGGTCCTTATTAAGACTTGCACATACCCCGTAATTGAATAATAAGTATCCATAAATCTATGTCAAACAATATTAAGTACAGTAGTACCCAACTGATATGGCTTACCGATATACCTGCGCAGAAGATGAATTTTCAAAGCGCGGGAAATGCTATTGACCAATCGGCACGCTCCATGCAACGCGCTTTTTTTTCCTGTACTGCTATTGGTTGGCAGCTGCAGCCATGTTAGCGCGCGCCACGTGGCATGCACGTGACTTGCGAGTGAGACGGAGCTAAACGCTGCAGTGTATTTTGAACCTTATAGTAGTGATCTAAGGTTGATTGTAAGGTTGCTTTCTTTGGTTAATCTTCGGGGCCATACTTTTTTTTTGCGAACGAAGATTCACGACGCGTTTTATCAGTTGGGTACCACTGTAATAACATGTATTGATGTTTGTAAAGGCGATAGCCTATGTAACAAAATTAAATTGTGACTAGTGTAACTTTTCAAATCTTAAATAATTTTTCCTGAGATTAGCGCATTCAAGCAAACAAACAAACAAACTCTTCAGCTTTATATATTAAGTATAGATAAAAACCTTGTAAAATCAAATCAGAATCAGTAAAGCAATGTTGTATCCTGTAGTGCTATTCTGTAACAACATTTTCGAGTCTCGAAAGCGAGATCCAAGGTGAGTATAAACATAAGACCTTTATGTTGTGTGTAATAAAGTTCACTTTGTGAGCTTTGTCACTCAGGTGAAGCTCGATATTGAAATGGTTACTTACAGAATAGACTAGCTGCTGTGAAATCAGACTTCTTCGATTGTCACGAATATAATATTTATCTCTGAACTGTTTAAGACTTAAGTAACCAGTTAGTGAAATTCTCAGTACTGCCGTGCTAAGCGTTATAGCGGTATTTTAAAAACCGTAAAGTTGATTTTTTGGCATGGGACAGCTTAAAAAACCTATCCAATTAATAAGGCCAAATAGCGGTATCTTTTAAAACATTAAAAAAACCCTTAAAAATATTCTCTCCATCTCTGTTTAAAATAAAACTACATTTCCAAAACTTCAATCCTCTCGAAACTAGTTTTCGCTATTAGTCTGTTTTTTAATCCCGGAGACTAAATTGATGTCAAAACTGGCTAAAATGCTATTGTAATCTATGTCAGTTTGCCATTTGCATTTGTCAATTTAGTCTCCACGGTTAAAATACAGACTTTAAGATACCGCTTTTGCTGTAATGACGGCAAGAATTTGAATTAGTAAAATCAACTAACAGTTCAAGAGATCTTTGTAGTATTATCGAACATAAAATTATTTCTGAACATAAATTTAATTTGGCTTTTGCAATCATCAATTCCATGTAAAATTGTTAGGTACCATACGCAACCTTCAATAAAGATGAACTTTTTCAAAGAAGTCAATTTCGCCCAACGGCCACTCGAGAACCACTATTTAGCCTCATTTTCCTGGCTCACACTTTGTCCGGTATCCAGAATCGCTTCAGCACTAGGTATAACTATCACGTCTACAACTTCAGCACATTCTGAATCACAGATATTCTCACTCTCCGCACTGCTTTTCTTCTCCAAATAATCCGCTATATCGATGTCCTCAACTCCTTTAGAATCTAAATCTAAATGCTTAGCAATGTCTAAGCCTTCCTGAACTTTGTCCGTACAACAGAAATCTGTAATTTCCGAACATATCTTTTTGACGTTTTCGTCCATTAGTGTTGTGATCAAATCGTCCTGGTTGTTAGTCGATATTCTGACTAGTTGCTGGGCTAAGTCGATGGTCGATTCTCCGCCTAAAGTAAAGACCACTTTCGATTCATTTTGCTCGTTGTCGTTCAGTCTGAGTATTTCTGAGTCAGAGTTGTGAGACTTGAGAGTTTGCGGTAGGTCTGAGTTATCGACTTGGGTCAGTTTCATGTTGTAGATGTTTGGTTCGCTGCCCATTATTGAAGTCGTTGAGTCTTCTAAGTTTGGCAGCTCCTGGAGGGTAATATTTTATTAGTATGTTGGCCAACGTATTGATTGGTTGAGTACAGTACAAGGATCTTTCCAAGCGCATTTATCGCATTGGGTTAAACCTGTCATGGTAGATGTAAGGAGGAAATAAATAAATAAAATGAAATAAATGAAAAATAAAATCTTTTGGTGATTGAATGACCAATAAACATTTGTACCGCCATCTTGTTGAAAAATCTGGTTAAGTGTGAGTCGGACTCTCACACGAAGGGTTCCGTACAATAAACTGAAAAAAAAACGCGTTTCTTGTATGGGAGCACCTTTATTTTTTATATTTTTTATCATTATTTTCTATTATAGCGGCAATAGAAATACACACTGTAAATTTAAATTGTATTACGGTTCTTGAGATATAGCACGCTGACAGACAGACAGATGGACGGACGGATGGATGAACTGATGGACGGACTGACAGATGGATGGACTGACGGACGGACAGCAGAGGCTTAGTAATGGGGTTATGTTGGTACGGAACCCTAAAACTAAGGCAGGATTAGTACTAAATTGTTCTTTTAGGTCTAAACCTGCCTTACTTTAAGCGCTATAAGGATGGGTCTATGGCACATTAGCATTTGTCAAATTCGCTTTTATATCTTACGTTGGGTTGTGCTTTATAACGAATATGAGCTGACAATATTGCAAAAAAAAAGTTTTAATACTACTTTCTATTCTATCCGACCTAAGATACATCTGCTTGTTTTGACAAAACTACTATCTAGTGTCTACAAATTTTACAAAATAAATGTAAAAGGACTTACACTGAAAATAAAATAAAACAAACCAAAAAAATAATAATAATAACGTAAAGTAATTTCGCAGCAAAAAATAGCAAAAGCAGGCATTCGTTACAAGTCTGAATATCAACTATCGGGCAGTTGCCGACCGGACACAAAAACCGTTCGATCGGAGGATTCTCCCTCTTCAATGGAGGTTTGCGGCACTTTACTCTCTGTTCCGCATACGTGATGTGGAACTCGCACTTGTCAGCCAACAAAGCGACAGAGAATATTTATCTTTTGAAATCACTCGCTCTATAGTACTCTATCCATCGGTTACCGTCAAACGAAATCAAAAGCGGGCTCATCAGGAAAAAAAAATAAAGAAAACAGAGTCTCTAGTTTTTCCGGAATGGCGATTTTGTGCTCTATTGACATATAAAAAGGTTTATTATCATGAAATAGCTAAGATTTTAAGCGTACCTGATCGTCATGATAACTGCCTACGCTTCGCGACTGCCTGTGTCTTTTGTTCATCGCTGATTGTGGGGACTGGCCGTCTACCGCGTCCTGTATGGAAATAATTCGATGAGTTTTGAAATAGCTAGGTACTACTTGGTGAAATGGCTGAATGGAAAATGGTATGGACATATCCTAAATATTTGGTGAAACAGACGAGTAAAAATAAATATCCTCCCTTGACTTAGCGCTCCTACGCACTAGCGGTTGGCCGCGGGGGCGGCTGACTGCGGCTGACCGCTTTTCCAGTTTAATATGCAACCCCTTATGAGTGTACGCCCTTAACCACCATTAAATAACAAGCGGTTGCATATTAAACTGGAAAGCCGCGGTTGGCCGCCCCCGCGGCTGACCGCTAGTGCGTAGGAGCGCTTATATGTGAGGTACCCTTACATTTTTTGTCAATATTTTATTTTAAGACATTTTAAGCGTGATAAATGTCTATAAACATGCCAAATTACAGCTTCGGTCTAGAACCAAGAGTCTCTGAATTAAACCACGGGCGGACGGACTGACTTGGCTATACTATAAAAATTCCTTTTTGTTTAACCACGCAACCCTAGAAAACACAGCTGTTCTTACATTTTGTTGAGGTAAAAGAGAAAACCTTTTGATGGTTCTAATAAATCCGGTCGAAAGGGTCTCATACCTTAAACCTGTTGAACTGCCGGTACTTGCACCTCTCCGAAGCAACGAGACTTCTCAGTGACTGCGTCCGAGGACACTGATTGTCCACCAGCCATCTGTACGAGCCGTACAACTTTGTTGTGTCCGACCTTGAACATATGATGCAGTTTAGTTTGGCAGAAAAGTTTATGTAGATATTACAAAATTTATTGAGAAGCTTATTAGTTCGCATTTAGATTAACCTCTGTCTGCAAACCAGTTAGACGGCCATAATAAGACAGGAAGCATATCAATAGCGCACGAAGTGTGACTTTTATCAGCCTTAGCATACGATTTAAATTACAATTAGTTACTCGTGCTTATTAATAGCAGTCGTTTTAAGTGATTTTAAGTGGGACTAATCGTCACTATCAGTGCAGATGTTGCATTTTAACATAGTACACAATAGACATCGATTCGGGACGTTAAAGGATTTTATTTTCGATGTTGAATTGAACAACGCTAGAAAATGTAGGTGGATTTATAAGTTACTAGCTGTTGCCCGCATATCCCGTACGTGTAGGAATTTCGGGAAATCCTTAGTGCTCCCCTACGGAGTGTAGGGAAGCTACATGCCAAATTTCAGCTTTCTACGACCAGTAGTTTCAGCTGTGCGTTGTCTGTCAGTCACTCAGTCAGTAACGGAAGAATTTTATATATTAAAAGATTGCCATTCTAAAACCCGGTTTTAATTCTGGCGCGCGGCACTGTCACAGAACCGATATTATTCTAAGAGAATACTTACGTATTAGTAGCAGTAGTAAGCAGCCTCTGTAGATTGGCCAACGTTGGCCGTATATCGGACAATGGTAGACCACGGCCAACCACGAGTTGGCCGATACATTTGTTGAGAAGGAACAGTCCGTAGCGGAATAGCGTGGTGTCCCCGCCTCGAGGGAAAAGTGGTATGCTGAAACAAATTGTGTAATACGTTTTTTTTTACAAATTTTATGAATAAGGCATTCAAAACTCAAACTCAAAACATTTATCCTTACTAATATTATAAATGCTAAAGTAACTCTGTCTGTCTGTCTGTCGCGCTTTCACGCCAAAACTACTGAACCGATTTAAATGAAATTTGGTAAGTACACAGATAGTCTAGAGCATGAGAAAGGACATAGGCTACTTTTTATCCCGGGAATATGTTCCGTAAGGACCACGCGGGCGAAGCCGCTGGCAGAAGCTAGTTTCAAATAAACCATTTACAGGCACTTTTGAATGGTCAAGGTCGGTCGGTCCAAAAAGATGAAGCTATTTGCACGTTCCAAAGCGCAGATCTCTAAGGAGAAGAACGTGCAAGAAACTCCACGGACACTCTTTTAAATATAATAAATTGTTACAAAGTTTTGTTTACATTAGATGAATTTTTTAACTGTAAGACTTAATCTCTGTAAGTTATGAGTTGATCTCTTGTATTTGTGAGCTATTTTATTATATTTTACTATAACTAGTAGTAAATTTTCGCATGCCTCCTATTGGTGAGATGTGTGAAACTCTTTCTACTTTCTTGTAACACCCATTGTACCATATCTCGGGCGAAATAAATGATTTGATTTGATTCACATCATGTTGAAATTATACATATTTGTGAGAACGATGTAACAGACGAGCAGGATAACAGCGTCCGGAAAATTAGGAACAATTCAAATATAATCAACATGGCTCAAATCCCAAGAGAGGCTTGAATCCACAAAATTTTAGCAGTAATGTCTGCCCAATGTACAAGGATGCTTCAGTATAAACAATATAAGAGACCAGCACCAATATTTTTTTTTATTATAAACAAAAACTCTTTTTCCAGGGACTGCATTCCCATTCCAGATTTAGCTTTTTTAATGGTTAGTTTAATAATGGGAGCATAAATTTTACACTCGATCCTACTCTCTATGTGACTCAGTCAGTTAAAGGGTAACAGGGAGAAAACTCAACTTTGATTCGTTCAATTTATAAATTAAGTTCCAGGTACTCCCTTAGAGATAAATTTAAAGATATAAATATGACTCCCTTCTCAGTTTATTTATGAAAATATTTTGTATGCCCATAAAAATACAAAAATAATTAAATAATACAGTGATATACATAATGTTAATACTAGGAATAAACACAAATTTGTTGTTCCTGTAACCAGGCTTAAAAATAGGCTCATTTAATGCCAATGTAATAACCTTCCAAGTCACATTCAAGACCTAAGCATAAATAAATTCAAAGCATTTATAAAGCGTAAGTTTTGCCAGAAATCTTTTTACACCATAAAAGATTATCTTGAAGACAAAAGTAACAAAGGCTTTGATTGAGCTGCTCCAATAAAATATACTTACACATTTTTTGTTTTCATTATTTTTATTGTCATTATTTATTTATTTGGTATTTGTTTTGGTTTACACATTGACATATTTATGAATATTTTAGTTTTACATTTTTATTTTTTTCATATACAATTTGAGTTTTTTTCGCGTTTATTCTGTTACAGGTTGTATATAATATTATAAAGAGGAAAAATGGGTTGGTTTGTTTGAATTGAATAGGCTCCGAAACTTCTGGACAGATTTGAAAAATTCTTTCACCATTAGAATCCTATTCTCCCTGATGAACATGGGCTATAGAATATTTTCAAAAAAAGTTAGGGATCCGTATGAAAACTTCGATAACGTAACCGAAGGTGTAAAAAAAATATCAAAAAAGATCCTTATATCGCGTACGCTGCGGAAACCATTGACAATAGAGCAAAGTGATGTACTACAGTTTTATAGAAGACATCAATATTTACAAAAAAGTCCGCAAGGGTTTATTTGTAACTATTATGGTTAAGTCACAATAACCGCTTTTTGTTCAAATTATTCAATCAAAACCCGGGTGAAATGGAATAGTGGTGATTTTAGTATCATGATATTAATCCTCATCAATTTAAATGGTTTAATAATTTAGTTGGGTTATGTACATGTAAATTAAACTTTAAATTATTCAAATCGGACCTTTCGTTTAAAAGTTACGACGGGTATAAAAATACTCTAAGTATGAAAAATGGTAACAGTTTTGGTTTGAGCGAACTGTAGGGTAGTTCGCTCAAACCAAAAATGTTTGAGCGTTAAGTTTATCAATAAGTAAGGGAGACGAAGTTCGGGGAGTACCAATTAAATTCACGCGAACGAAGTTGCGGGGTGGTGTGCTAGCTAGTTTAATATAATATATCCAGCAGTAGTCGTCTTTCGGCTGATATGATGATGATGAAATATAATATAACATAAACATTCTAAGCTTTTCTTAAAATAAAAAATCACTCACTTCGGATCCGGCAAATCCGGGGTCTGATCCAAGATCTTGCTGGCAGAACCCAACAAAGTAATCTTGTACCTCAGCGGCTGGTTGAGCAACGCAGCGGCCAGGCAAGTGGCCTGGGCCACGAAGCCGGCGGCTACCGAGTCGCTGAGCGGGCTGGAGCCGCGCGGACTCTCATCGCCGCACACCGCCAACGGGACGCCGCATATCGTCCAAGTTGAGACGTCTTTCTGTTGAGTAGCAGGACGTTGAAATGCCATCAACGTTTTATAAAGGACACGGTAACGGCTTCTGTGCCACAACATTTGAACTATTAAAAGACGTGACGTCACACAAACCCTACATCTCGCTACCAAAATTCTCCGCACGATTTGAACGTTCACAACAGTCCTTCAACAACCATCGGGTAGTTGTCCACCAGACACAACACCCGTCTGGTCGGAGGATCCCCCCTTTTAATGGAGGATAAGGGACTTTATACCCTGTTCCGCATAAATCTATAACACAAATTGTGTAAATAGAGAAAAGACCGAATTTCGAGTGTCTTTAGAAAACCGACCTCGAAAGACCCAAATAAGTACAATCAAACAATATTTCTGGACAGTTTTAAGATTTTTTCACGCCGAGTCTTGCTCAGTCTCCTACAGTGAAATAGGTCGCCTGGGCCACAAAGCCGCCGGCTACGGAGTTGCTGAGCGGGCTGTAGCCGCGTGGAATCTCGCCGCACACCGCCAGCGGAATGCCGCAAATCGTCCACGTTGAGACGTCCTTCAGTTGAGTAGCAGGACGTTGAAGACGGGAAATTAAAGGATTTAATGACAACGGGACAGATATGGGACCATTTTAAAGGAACTAGAAAAAAGAAAAGGCCTAGGCAGATTGATTGTTCTGTGTAGGTCCATCTATTAAACAGAGCTTAAGCTGTTTGGAGCTGGATAAAGGGGAATAACACAATGTACCTCAGTAACTAAACAGTCATTATAAGTCTTGTTGACTACAGCTAAGGTGGAGTTTACATCGCATTATACCACAGCGTATCTCACCTGCTCAATATAGAAAATATGATGCAACTGCTTGAGCAGCTCAGTCCTTTGCGCACACAAGGCATGGTGTGACGACGCCGCTAACTCTCGAATCGCCGCACAAGATAACCGCGTCTCTTTAACGTTTTCATTCCGCCGCGAGAGGGAGTGGTAGTTCTGCATCAGTTCCGTCCCTGAAAATGTATTCTGATTTAATTTGAATTCAGAATCTTCGATAGTTTTCATGTTTTTCGATAGCTAATTTAATAACAATAAGGTTGAAATTCCCTTGAAAGCTAAATTGATTTAGGAATTTTAATCCGAGAAGGACTTTTCAAGTAGTCTGATGCAGTTTGTGGCATCAAATCTGTGATTGAACCGAAGTAAATGCCACCAATTGCATCAGATTGCTTTAAAATGTGACTTGTTCGAAACTTTTTAGTCGGTTTTTTCAGAAATGGTTCGCTAAGTAGATAGTTGAAACACTGGCAATATAATGCTCTCTACTAAGATTCTGATTTCAAAATTAAGTCCATTCATTACGACTTGCACATCCTACGTGCGATTTATTTAATCAGGTGAGATTGTGGTCAAACGTATGCCTATATATAGTAAAAAAAAAAAAAAAAATCAGCACTGCTGCTAAAACTGTGAAGTGAAACACCGCGCGGAGATCCGCATGTACCAGCACTTAACATTTTATAATGCCCCACAAACGTGCACCGAAAAGCCTTATTCTGAGTTCTTTGGTGACAAGAAAGGACTGATAAAAGCATCGAATGATTATAGCTTATAGTGTGCATTTTACATGATGTCGAGTTCCCGATACGCATAACAGTTGTGAACTTGTGAAAAGCAATGTGAACTTAAAGATACATTTATTAAACCAGCACCTCACTTCAACATAGACCATTGAAAAATCATAGGAGGAACACGGATAGGTTTTAGTCAGTAAGAGTCTGACACTCTCTTCTGCTTCGCCCAGAGCGGGAGGAGTCATTTGATGATTTCCCATCGACAAAAAAAAGAGGCTCCGGCGTTTGGGCGGGCAACACAGCTTAACCACTCGGGATCCGCTAGTCCCTTTCGGGACAAAATCGCCCCAACCGTCAGGATCCGTTAGTCTCTTTCGAGATAAGCCGACCCTCGCGCGATTTAAACGATTTTAGTAGGCGCCTTGCGTTTATTTTCACTTGACCCAATAGGGACTTACGGATTCCTATGTTTAAAAACGATTTTGCCCCTCGGGGGCTGACGGAGGCTGAGTGGTTAAGGTTCATTTTTCAACACTCTCTTGTGATTCCAAGAGCTGGTTGAATAAATAATAAATATACTATTAAAAGCAGACATACCACGTATGAGAACCATCCCTCTTCATGATAACCCAGAACACCTTTAAAAAAAAAGTATCCTTACACTCACCAACATCCTGGTTTTCTTCGAACATTTTAGCATGCCTCTCTTTCAGTTTTCTTATGTTGGTCAACTTGCTGTCTCTTTCGTCTGACAGTATGATGCGTTTGAACCTTAGAATCTCCAACTGTTTTGTTAGTCTTACGTGTTCCGCCCTTTGGAACGGCGAAGGTTTTGCCTGGAATATTGAAGATATTTTTAAAGATTAATTGAAATGTCCTATGGGCATCAAACTGGCACTGTAGAGTGAAAGTTTGATGCCCATAAAAAGGATTGAAAAAATAACTCGCAATGAAACAAAAAGTAAAAATTACGTAGTTAGATAATACGTGTACTTTTAGACGCATTACAAATTTTATTCTGTTTTCATTACACAAACTAAATTGTAATGTGGCAATCGGATTAATGTACGACTTTACAGTGACCTAGGATCACAACATAATGCGTACGTGTTAAGATCCAAAGATCTATATCATATCCTAGCCAGTGTATTAACAAAAAATAAAAAAAAACATCTCGTTTTATACAAACCTTAAAAGATAAGAGATCATTCAATTTCAGAGTCAGCCTCGGCCCATTGGACACGATAGGCCTATCCTCCTTAATTTTCCCATTCTTAACGCTCAGATCACTTTGTGACGAAGACTTATCCTTACTTAAACTATCACCGTCATCAGGAGAGAACAGGTTCCTCTGAGATCTGCTCTTGCACTTCAGTCTGACGTCATAGGCATCATCAGGCGACGGCCAATCGTTATTCGTCAACGCAGACTTTTTGTATATCCTCTCCTTAATTTCCTGGACAGCTTCCTGCCTTTTCTTGATTGAGTATTGGAGCAAATGCAACTTTTGTAACTTTGTCGCATTGTAACTCGGCCTTATTTCAGACTTTAGAAAGTTCAGAGCCATATACCTGTATTTAGGAACTCCGTCGGCTTCGTTTCTCAAGTCATAACTCTCAGCTGTTTCACTTAGGTCTACGTTACAAGTTAAATCTTCTTTTGAGGCGTTTTTACACACATTATCACAGTTTACGCTCGAAGTGTATTCTTTAACGTCTAAATTCTCCGGCGAGTGTTCGTAAATATGGTTCGCCGGTTTTGGATCACCTTTTCCATATTCCGAACCCTCATCTCGTCTCCTATAATAATCTCGTTGACTTTGGCTAATGTTTAAGCTCGCAGACGTCCTCAAAGTCGGGAAGTTCTGCTGAAATCCTCTTTCTACAGGACTGTGACTTTTCGAATACTCTTTTTCAGACTTTTTAGTATATTTACTAGGTGAAATGGACCTCGATTCTTTCCCTAACTTATGATTCAATATATGTTTAGCTTCTAAATTGATTTTAGATAGATTGGTCCTTCCAGAGGAGTCCGAAGATATGGAACCATGTTCTAATTCGTATTCTGGGGGTATGACATCTAGCTTTAGACTTTTGTATGAGCAGAAGTATCCGCCATGCATTTGTAAGACTAAAGTGTTGCTTTTGAAGCAGTCGGACGTGAAATTCGAAGCGAGATTAGCTCCGATGTATCTCAATCCACTGAAATAGACTCCCCAAGTTTGAATGATTGTATCCTGCTGCAGTTTACTGGTGTCATCATTCGGATGTAGGATATGACACCATATACGTATGACGACATTTGTTGACGACATGCGGTGCGTCGATTCTGCAATAAAGGATGATTCAGAACGTGACGCAATTGAATTTCCTAATAGCTGGGGGGTGATAACACGAGTATAAATAGTATCTTTGTTGTGAATGTCAATTTCAGTGATAGTGTAACGCTTTTATCTGAATGGGTGTTGAGAGAGGCGAGATAAAATGTTTTTATCTGGCTTTCTATACAGTACAGTGAAAGAAAAAAACATGTTACATTGATCGATAAAACTATAATTGTACGCATGTTTTACTTTAACGCTTCGTTATCTATAAAAATATTATAAAGAGGTAAAGTTTCTGAGTTTGTAGCGGGTAATCTCTGAATCTACTGAACCGATTTTAAACATTCTTTTACCACTAGTAAGCCACGTTATTTGTGAGTGTAATAATAATAATAACCTGAAAAATACCGCCCAACGAAGTGGGAACGGGTCAGCTAGTTATAGATTCGTTGCATTATCCCCGACGATTTGGAGAATTTTGACGCAATTTATTCAGCCTGCCTGCCTAGTGGTACATACAATTTTGTCGGTCACAAGCTAAATGATACTTACAAATTAACATACCTAATTATCTTTATTTTCGGATCTGGGTTCAAAGCCCGCATGGGTCATACAGGTAGTAAGTAGGATTTAAAAATACATTCTCCACAGAACGATTAATTGTTTTGTGTCACATACACACACGTATAGACAGGGCATATAGGGCACAGCATATTTTTATCTCATTAAAATGCCTTCCTCAGGATATTTTTAACCGACGAAAACACGGAGGAGGTTCTCAAGTCGACGCATACATATATATGTATATATATGACCACGCATTACTTTTTACAGAGTAGTCCGATTTTGATAAATCTTTTTTTATTGGATAGGGTATACCTCGAAGTGGGTCCCACATAAATTTGAAATCGTAATTTGAAAAAAATATCCTACCCTAAGGGTGGGAAAATAGGGTTGATTTATTTTTCACTTACAGATTTTAATGCTGAGTTGTGTAGCATTTTTTTGTAGGCCTACTCATGTTGGTATATAAAGCCAGTTTTTTTAAAAGTATTTATATTATACAACAAATAATTGTAAAAGTAGGCTTATATAACAGTTAATAGCTAAAGCAAGGTAGGTAGCTATTTTAAAAGAAGTAAAAGATTAAGCATGTAGTAATTAGTAGATACAAAAAAGTAGCCACAAAAAAATTATAAAATAAAAAAAATTAACAAACAAACAAAAAAAAAGTTATACCTCGGAAAAACCGGAAAGCAAAAATTAATAAACCTCAAACACAAACTAAAAAACCAGGTTTTTTTTTTTACAATGCTGGTGGCAAAACAGTAACGGGGCATGGTTTATCATACCTCCGAATTTCGCTTCAAGCTAAACAAACGCGTTATTACGCACAAAGTTCATAGCGTGCCACATAACGGATAACAACGTCAACAGTTCACTAATTAAACATATTATATTATTGCATGATAAGGATTGACACACTTTAGTCAAACATTATAGTCAAGTGAGTCATGATTTGAATGGACCTTTGAAATGTAGCGACTTTTATTGTTTTGAAAATATTTACCATACTAGCTGACCCGCGCAACTTCGTCTGCGTCACAATGTTCATTACTGCTCCGCTCCTATTCGTCTTAGCGTGATGATATATAGCCTATAGCCTTCCTCGATAAATGGGCTATCTAACACTGAAAGATTTTTTCAAATCGGTCCAGCAGTTCCTGAGATTCGCGTTCAAGCAAACAAACAAACAAACTCTTCAGCTTTATATATTAGTAAGTATTGAGTATAGGTTTTGGTTGAGAGTACTTCCGCTTTAGATCTGGGGGGCTACTCTCTAAGCCCGAAGTCCGTAGTTTCGGGCTTAGTTGCGGGCGTAAACTATTCCGTATCACCTAACCACTAAGAATTAATGACATCACGATTTGGCTGTTACTGTCAAATCGTGTTATCATTCATTCTTAGTTCGGGTTCGGGACTAATCGTAAGTCCGTAGGTGATACGGAGTAGAATACGCCCGCAACTAAGCTCGAAATTACGAAGTTCGGGCTTAGAGAGTAGCCCCCCTGAGTCAGACATTTAAATTCTTTACTAGCTTCTGCCCGGGGCTTCGTTTGCGTGAAAAAAGTTTATATTATACTAGTGGACGTCACGCGGTTTCACCCGCGTAGTTCCCGTTCCCATGGGAGTACGGGGATAAAATATAGCCTATGTTACTCCCTGATAATGTAGCTATCCATTGCTGAAAAATTTTTTCAAATAGGTCCAGTAGTTTCGGAGCCTATTCATTTCAAACAAACATACAAACAAACAAACAAACAAACAAATCTTTCCTCTTTATAATATTAGTGTAGATAACTGTCTTAGTATATCTGTGGGTGTACCATACAACGTATAACAGAATAAACGCATTACTTGAAACTTTTTTTTTCGACCTTGCATTCTGCCATATCAATCTATACTAATATATTCTTATCTATACTAATATATAAAGCTGAAGAGTTTGTTTGTTTGTTTGTTTGTTTGTTTGCTTGAACGCGCTAATCTCAGGAACTACTGGTCCGATTTGAAAAATTCTTTCAGTGTTGGATAGCCCATTTATCGAGGAAGGCTATAGGCTATACGGGAATAAGAAATTCCTACGGGAACGGGAAAAAACGGGATATGCGCGTACGAAGTCGCGGGCAAAAGCTAGTATATACTAATCTATAAAGCTGAAGAGTTTGTTTGTTTGCTTGAACGCGCTAATCTCAGGAACTGCTGGTAAGATTTGAAAAATTCTTTCAGTGTTAGATAGCCCATTTATCGAGGAAGGCTATAGGCTATATATCATCACGCTAAGACCAAAAGGAGCGGAGCAGTAATGAAAATTGTGACGCAGACGAAGTTGCGCGGGTCAGCTAGTATATACTAATCTATAAAGCTGAAGAGTTTGTTTGTTTGCTTGAACGCGCTAATCTCAGGAACTGCCGGTACGATTTGAAAAATTATTTTAGTGTTAGATAGCCCATTTATCGAGGAAGGTTATAGGCCTATAGGGTTTGTTTGAACGCGCTAATCTCTGAAACTACCAGTCCGATTTGGAAAATTATTTTTGTATATAAAACGTGAACGGGAAAAAGCGGGATATGGGTATACGAAGTCGCGGGCTAAAGCTAGTTATTATATAAATGCAAAAGTTTGGATGAATGGATGGATGGTTGTTACTCAATCTCACCAAAACAGCTGAATGGATCTGGTTGAAATTTGGCACATAGGTAAATTATAGTCGTTCCCGACTATAATCTACCTATATCTATAATCTAACAGGGAGTATATCTAACGTGACCAGACGTCCCGTTTTGAACGGGACGGTCCCTTTTTATGATTACGAGTCCCGGTGTCCCCGAAACGAATTCTGGGACGCAAAATTGTCCCGTTTTCTGAAAACGCGCGAAAACTGAGTAGTCGTTGAGTCGGACGCGAGCGGTGTGCGAGAGCGAGACCGCGTCGTCGGTCGACGCGATGACAGCCGAGAGTCGAGAGTGGCCAAGAAGTCAGCGCTCGCGCTTTATTGACTAATTGTTTGATAGATTTTTCGTTCGCCCACTTCTCGATATTTGTTTTGTTGATGTTTGATGCTCGTTTACCTACCTAGTAACTAACTTAAACGCAAGTGTTCATTCAATGTTAACTTACAAGCAAAAATGTTGACACCCGAGTGATCCTATAAGGGTTCCGTTTTTACAGATGTTCGGAACCCTAAAAACGTGCCAAGAGTTTCATTCTTATAATCATCACCAGTTACAGCAAATTTGTTCCTCTGATAAATATAAGTATAACTATATAAACGTTTCGAGTACCTATATATATATTTTAATTTGTAACTTTTAAACTAACTGACTTTTTCTGAATAAATAACTTTAAGAAGTGTTTTTTTTTTCATTGACTGCCTGGTAATTTGATCTAAATAAACCAATTTCCCGTTTTGAATCAAAAAATAAATGGTCACGTTAAGTATGTCCCCTTGGGATAATTTCCGACATACACGCGGGCGAAGCTGCTAGCAGAAGCCAGAATGCAAATAAAATCAAAACAACAAAAACAGAATATTAACAGTGACATCAGAATCAAAATTGATAGACATATCACAATAAATAACATTAAAGTAGTGAACCTGTGTCAATCTCCTTCCACTTGGGATGTGGCGAGGATATCCTTTCACTGGTGTAAAATGGAGCTGACATGGTGGTATGGTGCAGCGACAGATAGAAACTACATGGAGACGTGCACCACTCAGGTGGCCTGATATTGTAGCCCACGATCTGGAAAAATAAAGGCAATAATTAATTCACATATATGACGAAGGGCATAGAAGGGCAGTAAGAGCTGCGCAGATCAATCTTCAAGGCTAAGCAACACTACCATGCCTTGGTCTAAGCAGTTGTTCCAGCTATTATTACTATTTTTGTTTTTCACTTTCTCGGGTCCCTGGATTATCGCTGTATGCACTGTGAAAGTATACCCAAGGATAACCCCCGGTTGGAGCAGAACTATTGCAGGATATGGAAACAAAAGATTTAAACGCTATGGGTTTGGGTGGTTTAGTGGACTGATCATCGTTTACTATGGAGGAACTATTACATATAATTATAAAACGTTCTTAAAAACTACTGCTACTACTGCTGTAGGTAACCAATGGAACCCTATTACAAAGCCTCTGCTGTACGTTCGTACATCTGTCTGTCTGGTAAGAACCGTAATAGGTAGACAGTTGAAATTATCACAAAGTGTGTATTTCTATTGACGCTATAACAAAAAAAAAAAAAAAAAAAAAACGGGAAACCCCTTTAATTATTAATTTAATTAAATTTTCTGTCTAAACAAGAAACATGTTCTTTTTTAACCGACTTCTAAAAAAGGAGGTTCTCAATTCGACCGCGTATTGTATATATACATATTTATTTTTAAGTGTGTTCGCGTGTAACTTCGTCGTTTATGAACCGATTTCGATGAATCTTTTTTTATATTAAAGGGTATGCTGCCGAGATGGTCCCATTGCCACACCAGGATCTGATGATGGAAACTCTGAGAAATCGAGGACAACTCTCGAAAATTGTAGGCTGTAATTGTATATCAGGTGATACTACAAAAAAATGAAGGTTTGGATCAGACCTAATCATGGAGACGACAGAGAGCCAAGGGAACTCCACTTCGGTATGTAGGAACTACCAAGTGTTTGGGCTTATTTCATTCATATTGACGAAACCTTTACACTGAAAGCACTTATTAAGTTTTCTTTTCATTACATAACATCACGCCGGTACGCTCTGAATGGGTACGCAGGTACCACTAAAAAGCGAAAAATAAAAAACTATTTTACAAAAAATAGAACTGACTTCCAAAAACAAAACACTACAAAGTATAAAATAACTTTAATTTCGGAAGTTTAATTTTCAGATTTCTGGTTTTATATATTCATATTTTTTTTTATAGTATCTGAGATTAAAACAGAATGAGCCCTAGCTAATTCTGTTAAAATAAGTACCTATACTTGATTAGCAAAATTGAATGAGCAGAGGACTTACTTGCACCAAATATGTTAAGCACTGTTTCTATAAAGCATTTTAAAGATGACAAAAACCTTGTATGGGAGTCATTTTTAATTTAATTTAATTTATGGTAATAGGGATACACGCTGTGAAATTTTCAACTGTCTACCTATTACAGACAGACGGATGGATGGACAGACAGACAGCAGAGACTTAGATTTTGGTTTCGTTTGGGTATGGTACCCTAAACACGAATAGGGAATATGCATGCGATTTTTTTATTTGCAAAATGAAATACTTATTAACTCTAATAAACAATTATGAAAATATTTTTTAAATACCTTCATCAGCGATGAAGTTATAAAGCTTCAAAGTTCACAATTAGAAAGAGAAGTCTGATATGAATTGTGACGTCAAAGTTTTTGCCGCCTATACAGCTGCCATAGAAAACAGCGTTTTCGCGAGAGGGACAAATACATTTGTTTAAAATAATTATATCTCGTTTGTTTTTTGAGCAATTTTGATTCTATTTTCACTGTTAGTATTATATTTGTGTTTATTTTTAGATAAACTGAATAGATAATAAATATTTTTTTCGTACATATTCCCTATTATGTTTATAATAATGTCCTGCATAAACACATCATGATTTTGGTGAAAATATATTAGAAGGCAACAACGTACTTATGTAGACATTCAAATATCAATCTTTTAAGAATATCTAGACCAACAGAATGCTTAAAATGCTGTTACAAAATAAAATACCAGTGCTGCTTTTTTTGATTAAAATATTGCTGGTTGTGCAGAATAAGAGCATTTTTTGGTCTCGCACAGGTATTTTTTATGTTATTAGTTTCAGTCACTGCATTTCATTTATTTATTTGTACAAAAATAAAAATAATTTTTATGTCTTTAAATTTGTGTTTAGAAATAGAATAATCTTTTCTCAGACAATCATATTAATCAATAAAAAGCTGTGTTTGTATGTTTTAACTGTGTCTATAGGTTTTACTCTAACAAAAAACAGGTAAGTATTCCACAGTCAAGCTTTTGCTAAACAGTCCATACCTATTACTAGTAATTAAATCTATCATTAAATTTAACTATCCCTAAACTGTTCCAGTGTGAGCAAACAAGGAAAATTATCACAAAAATTTGGGCACAATGTTCAGATAGGGATATTAATGTTTAACGGCTTGGCAAGCGAGCACTTTTACTTAAGTGCAGTTTACTAGCTTAGATTACTAATGTCAATGATGACAATAAAATATCACGCAGTCGAATCGTGCTAGCGTGGGCGTGTGTTAGTAAACCTTTGCCTAAAAAACTTATGAAATTTAGCTCCATGCCCCTTTGTCTATTACCTGTATCAAACTTCGAAGTCGCAGCTGCTGGGTGGCTAGTGGAGTCCACTCCCTACATCTCGGCCTCCCAAACATTTTTCAACAAATTATTACAATTTTTAACAATGGTTCTCAAGTACCAAACAAGCATAACATCTACAAGATGTCGATTTGAAAATAGAATAACACATTCCCAATATAGACAAGCGCAATATTATCAATGGGTTGAGTAAAAGTTTCTTTTTTGTGATAAATAAATAAAATGCATTGTTCAGCTGACTTGACGACTCGAATGTCAAATTAAATGTTCCAGTTGCAAGTAAAAAAATATTAAAAACTACCATTTAGGAGACGGGTTGGTTAGTTATTTTTTATAAACTTTTTGAAATCAGTATATATGTACAGAAAATGGTGAATTTATAATAAAAAACCTCTTCAGAATCAGGTGGTCCTGCATTTAGTATGATTTGGAAATAAAAGTATTTTTTTTTTTGTTTTAGTACATTACACCAGTACAGCGGGGTTTTAATCATGGCAACACAGACCAGATGCGTTCTGCGTTTTGTTACTTTTTGTTGCCTTTACATTATTCAATTTCACAGCTAATGTATTCAGTATTTTTCAACTTATGGAGGTACTTATTTTAAGAACGTGAAAGTATTTTATGTCCCTGGATAATTTTAATCCAGTAGAAAAGTTGCGGTGGATCAAGATATCTATCACAATCTGTCAAACTTTAATAGATTTTCAACTATATCGCTAAGTAATTAGGTTAGTTTGCGTTCCCATTGAGGGACCACATTTGAATTTTGAGCTTTTCAATGTTAGGAGGTAGCGGAACAGAAAGTCCCGCACATCTCAATTGAAAAGGAAGGATCCTCCGACTAGGCGGTTGTTGTGCCTAGCGGGCTACTGCCTAATAGTTGATATTCGGGTTCGGGCTGATGTGGACTTAAATTGCACGGTAAACTCTGATTGCGCGATGCACGATTTCGACGTAGTAGTTCGCTGCTATATAGTTGGATAGATGGGTTCATTTTGTTGCGATGTTGATTTGCTCCTTTGGTTTTTTTCTTGTGGCGGCATTGATGCCATTACAAATGCGTCATCAACTTTTAGTAAAAGTTCTCAAACATTTGAAAATTCAGCCTCTAATTTGTCAAAGTAGCCACCCAAAATTTACAATCGGTTAAAGATGGTCCCTCAGTCGTGACCGACAGGCATCCATATCTCAAAATGTAGTTAAAATTTACGACTAGGTACTATTAATAACTTACTCTTTGTAAAAGATTTGTAAAATTAATTTATTGAATATCAACCCTTCCTGTTCAAAAACTAAAAAGAACTAGCATGCGGAAGGTGGTCCCTCAACCGATCACCATAAGTTCACCTTGAGTGGAGACCACAATATATGGGTATAGCGTTAGTACCTAAAAGTACATAGGTACCTACTTGAACGATTGTAAATCCAGCCTCTAATTTGTAATAGGAGCCATTCAAAAGTTACAATCGATTGAAGGGGGGGGGTCTCTCAATTGAACCATTTATCACAAGAAAAAACAAGTTTACGTCGCATTCGGAAGTTATTGACGAATGCTACAGTCTATCCTTAAGATTTTTTTTTTACTAGCGTTTACTTTACTAAACATTATCAGAAAGTATACCGTTTTATTGCAAATAATATTTATTGAAAATTAATATAAATTAAAAACCTGGGAAGAAATATTAAGATAAAGGTGACCACACAGCGGGATTTTCGGATAAGTAAAAACTGCTGACTGTTTTATGATATTAATTTTAATTAATTTGACATCATTTTACTAATTTAAAAAAACAGAAAGAAAATAAAATAATCCTACTAATATCATAAACTAGCACTTCGCCCGCGACTTCGTCTGCGTAGACTTTAGATGTGGCGCGCAACTTCTTCAGCGTCTTTAGCGCTAGTAATTAGAGCCCGGAAAAAACTTCCATATGTTTCTGTTCTCCTGGTACTTTTCAATCCACACATTACATTTCCTGCCGAAAATATAATTTGACAAAAATAATTGTTTGTGAATCTTAAGCTCTCTCAATTTCAACCCCAGAAATACTTCGACATGTTTCTGGTCTCCTGGTACTTTTGAATTCTTACCGGTCACAAATCCAGCGCCGGAAATATTTCGACATGTTTATGGTCTCCTGGTACTTGTAAATCTTTAGCGCTCATAATTTCAGCCAAAGAAATTCTTCGACATGTTTCTGGTCTCCTGTCACATGTGAATCTATAGCGTTTACAATTGCAGCCCGGAAAAAATTTCAATATAAATATTTCTGTTCGACGATTAAAAAAATAACAAAAAAATATTTTTTTTATTTTTTATTTGTGATGGGTTTGCTCTTGACTCTAGTCTAGGTCAGAGATGACAGAGACAAAGTCTACGATGGAGCGAGCTTACCCAGAAGGAGCCTGTTCACTCTAACTTTGAAGAGATTAGGGTTGTATGCGTTTGGAAACACAGACGCAGGCAGAGAGTTCCACTCCTTTGCTGTGCGCATTATAAAAGACGTTTGGAAACGCTTAGTGCGAATTGGTGGAATTATTATTCTAGCCCAAAAATACGTTTATATCGTTCTGTTCTCCTGGTTCTTGTGAATCTTTTACGCTTATAATTACAGCCCGGAAAACATCTGATTATTATGTATCATGTGGTAAGAAGCGTGGTGTGCTTTATTTAGGTGTGGTGTGTGTGTAAGATGTAGTGTGGATTGATGTAATGTGCAGTTTGTGGTGTGGAGTGTGGTGGTGTGTTGTGTTGTGGTGTGGCGTGTGGTGTGGTGTGGTGTGTGGTGTGATGTGGTGCGAAGTAGTGTAGAGTATGGTGTGTATCGTTATGGTGTGTGAATATATTTATTACTCATGATAAACCAGAAGCGCTTCCGTATCCTCATAAGTAAGAGATTTAACCCAGTTTGTTATAATTTTTTTACAGTCATAATTGTTTTTATTGTATACACACATGTTTTTATTAATCCTATTGTATATTTGAGCTGAGAGATGGTAAAATTATCTGCTACTAAATTTGGTCTTACTTTGGGGAACAACTGCAATCATATCTTTTCTCCTTTTATGTGTCTTATTCACATGATAATGAAGGGCTTAATGTTTTTTTAGAACCATTTGGGTTATGTACAGTTTCCTGACAGAGAGTAAATTACTGATTTCGTATAGGATTTTAGTAGAATATCTTTAATTTTTAAAATACATAACTTTTATAAGTGCTCGTTGTGCACGTTCCACGTCCATAAATCTAGTTTTAGCTGCGGCACCTCAAATGGGAATACAATACAGAAGGACGGACTGTGCTAGAGCAATATAAATTTCATTTAGCAGGTTTCTAGGTCGCTTATCACACCTAAACATCTTAGTAGGGGCCACGTGTCTTAGTGTTTTGAATATCCAAGTAAGCTTTCTAATCCTGCTCAAGGTGTGAGTACCAGGTCAGAAACTGGTCAAGCATCACGCCCAAGTATTTCGTCTTAGAGACTCTATTTAGGCATGCACAGTTACAGCTTATTCTGTTCATATCTCCGCATGTATGAACCATTAAGTTGAGGTCTTCATTTGGCTGTGTCCGGGAACTAAAACTAAAACGTAAGTAGTTGGTCTTGGTGGTGTTTAGTGTTAGTAAGTTTTTTTTCAGCCATTCAGCTATGTGGGCAATCCCTACCTCTGCGCTCAGTTTAACATCTTGCCAAGAATTACCAGAAAATACAACAGCAGTATCGTCAGCGTATGCAAATACCCTGGCATTTGTTAATTTAATATTGCAAAAATCATTAATGTATACCAAAAACAGGGTAGGACCCAAAACACTGCCCTGCGGTACGCCGTATGTTATTTCTGCTTCATCACTCAGGTATTGTCCTATTTTCACTCTGCTTTCTGTTTGATAGGTAATCCCTGAGCAAGCTGACCGCAGTACCTCTTATTCCGGCTTTTTGTAATTTGTTTATAAGGATAGGGACAGAAACGGTGTCAAAAGCTTTTTTGAGGTCTAGAAAAATGGATAGGCACTTGTTTCCCTTGTCGAGATGCTCGACAATATGAGAAGTTAGTGCAGTTACAGCATCTTCGGTACTTACAGCCTGTCTGAAACCAAATTGTGAAGGAGATAGTAAGTTGAATTTATTTAGGAATTTCGAGAATTTTTGATATAGCTGGTAAGACCGAGATAGGTATGTAATTATTGACATCGTCTCTGTCCCCTCCCTTGTGCACTGGGGTTATAATAGATTGCTTTAGGGGAGCCGGGAAGATGCCTTGCTGGAGACAGAGATTTGCAAGGTCAGTTATCAAAGGAACGACTTCCTTTCTTACAAACTTTAAGAATTTTGTTGAGATGTTGTCCCAACCCGGGGCACTATCAGATTTTAAATTCGTTAATGTACTGTTCACTTCAGTTTCGTCAGTGTCAATTAGTACGAGGGTGTTTAGTGGAGATATATCTGGGTGAACAGGGATATGGACATTATTTAAAGTTGGGTGAATTTGATCGGCTAGTTGTTTTCCGATGTTGGCGAAGTAATCTACACTAATATTATAAAGAGGAAAGATTTGTTTGTTTGTATGTTTGTTTGAATTGAATAGGCTCCGAAACTACTGGACCGATTTGAAAAATTCTTTTAGCTTTGGATAGCTACATTATCAGGGAGTAACATAGGCTATATATTATCCCCGTATTCCCACGGGAACGGGAACTACGCGGGTGAAACCGCGTGACGTCCACTAGTCATTAATATAATTAATCGAGTCATGAGAGGTAGGTTTTATATTTAATAGTTCCAAGTTTTGACTTTTTATTTTATTAGAGTATGTGATATTTTTTATGTTTTTCCATAGTAGTTTATTTTTCGTTTTTGCAAGTAAGTCTCGTTCATGTTTCTTTTTTATTTTTTTTTATTAGATTATTGCAGTAATTCCTGTATCTAGTGTAAGTTATTTTTAGTATTTCATTGTAGGGGTCATTGCGAGTCTGTTTTTGTAGATGATTTCGCTTTTTAATACAGCATAGGATATCAATAGTGATCCAAGGTTTGATGATCCTTTTACTGTTTGGAATTTTATTTGCGATCGTGTTGTCATTTATAATAGAAGTTAAAGTATTTATAAAGCTAGTAATTAATAAATTCGGTCATCACAAAAAAGTAGATCAGATAATTTCTTCTCCTGAAGATCTTTCAGAGCTTGCTCGTAATTTAGTGTGGTCGTAGTTTTATTTGCCGTAAAAGTATTTTTTAATTTTGCGAGAGCTAGGAATGTGGTGTGATGGTCAGAAATAGTCGAGTGTAAAATAGCAATAGAGGCAGAGAACTTCTTTTTATTTATGTTTAACATGAAGTGGTCAAGGCAGTTTTGTTCCCTGGTGGCAAGTGTATACCCAGGCAGTATCCCGAAATGAGATAGCATATTTAGGTAACTAACTCTATTTTTGCGATCATGTGATGATTCAGTCTCTCTAGCCTTGATGTTGATGTTTATATCTCCAGCTATAATAGTGTTTTTATTTGACTATATCGAGTTAAGGTGTGTACTAAGAGAGTTAGTGAATCTATCAATGTTTGAATTTGAAGGTGAGCGGTATATACAATACACATCACAACCCAGAATATCCAGACGTAGGCAGGACGCTTGGTCAAGTTGTATTTCCTCATCTTTGTGCTTTAATGAACTTTTTACATATACCACCACCCCATCGTTCTGATTAAGTTGTCGAGTTGTCATATAAGAATTGAGACTGCATTCCGTCAGGATAATGATATCCAGTTCGAGATTAAGTGTCGACAAATTGATAATAAAATCGTCAAAGTTATGGTATATGCTTCTTATGTTTTGGGATATGATTGTAAGGTCAACATTGTGTATTACAATGTGATCGTGGAGTTTTGAGTAATCACAAGTGATAGAACGAGCCATTTCAATGTTGTCTAAATCAGATACAGTTTGTAGAATATTATCCATTAAAATAGAGTGAATCTAGAATAAATATTTGTATCAAGAAAGTGTTTATTTCAATATAATAAGATAGTAGAATACCTACTACTTTCTGTAATAATTGCTTTAATATGAGTTATGCGTGAGGAGTATGTTTTTGTTGTATAAGTTAACACTCATTTGTTTACTCAAACGCCAGAGGTGTTTGAGTAAACAAATGAGTGTATATGTCGTAGGATAATTTGATACTTCGAATCTTCGCGGAAATCCTAGGGGTTTTGCGAAAACGCGGATAATTAGACATAGGCGAAATTATCAAATCTTACTGGACAAAGTCAGGATTTTTGCGAAAATACTCGTTATTATAGCAATATTTAGTTCTGGGTGGTTTAAAAAAAAATAACCACGAAGGCTAAGGCGGGAGCGAAGCGGAGCGGAGCTCCCGCCTTAGCCTAACCTATCCGAGTCGGGGTAGTCTGAGTCGGGGCTATGTCTAATTATCCGCGTTTTCGCAAAACCCCTAGGATTTCCGCGAAGATTCGAAGTATCAAATTATCCTACGACATATATATTGTAGGTATGTGCTTTGAGTTTGTGTGTTTATGTGTATGGATATAATTAGGTTGTGTACTGTGTGAATATGCGTATTAATAACATCAACAGAAAAGTTTAAAGGACTGGGCAAACCATTGCAGGATATTTGGCAAAACAATTCCAAATGTAGATTAACAGACACATCTAGTATAAGCAATAATATTACTAATTCAACAGTTTTTTTTTTTTTTTTTTTTTTTTTTTTTTTTTTTTTTTTTTTTTTTGATAATGACCACTCGTAGTTCACCTCTAGACGGGTGGTTACTACTTAACCGGGCTAGCCTGTGGTGGCCTCAGAATGACTCTAAAGCCCCCAGCCAAGGCAACTAAAAATACTTAAACCTACAACTCTGCTCACTGGGGGCACCCCCTGTGGGGTTCGGGCCTCGGCTCAGTGGCATCGTTATCGGGAGGGCAACTAATTCAACAGTAACGCGAAATTTAACTATAGAGCTACAATATAATAGTTTATAATATATTGTTTATAATATTATATACATTATACATTAATATTATGCGGACAGCTAGTCTATAGAACCTATAGACCCCTCGGTTTCACTCCCGTCAACTGGTTACCCCGCCACTTTTTTAATTTTTAGGGTTCCGTACCAAAATGGTAAAAAAGGAACCCTTACGGTGTGACTAAGTCTGTCAGTCTGTCACAGCTGGATATCTGAAGAACTACTAATGCTATCAACTTGAAATAATCTTAGATGACGTTTGCGTTTGGAAATATGAAAGAAATAAAAAGTTTTTTTTTTTCCTGCATCAGCGATTGATATGGCTTCTTGAAAATTCGAAGTGGGGCTACTAGGACATGTGAAGTATCATATGAAAGAGCGCTATTTGCACATTCTCAAACACATTTCCTTTGTTTTAGGCCGCATAGTTTCGAATTTTGACGAAAACAAAAAATGTTGATCATTCCCCCCCTTATCTCCGAAGTTTGCATAAAGAAATCTGAAATTATTCTACGTGATAGAAGTTTATAATATAAAGATTACAGGAAAATAATACGATGTCTCTAAATAGGTAGCACAATTTTTCAGAAATCAACAAAAGTTACATTAGTACCACTATCGGTCAAGAGATGGAGCTGATTTAAAACTTCAATAAACACAGATGTGTTAAAATTCTCTGACGAATATAGGCCTCGCCGATAAAAATTTAAAAACATTTCGCGTTTTATATGATGGTACGGAACCCTCGGTGCGCGAGTCCGACTCGCTCTTGACCGTTATTTTTTTCTTTCATAAGAACTTCCTGCCACTAACAAACAACAAAACAGAATTATCGAAAACGGCCCAGCTTTTCACGCGTGATACCGAGACCAAGGGAAATAGGGATTCATTTTTATATATATCCTAGCTTTTGCCCGCAACTTCGTACGCGCATATTTCGTTTGTTTCCCGTTCCATAAAACTATCCTATATTTAAAGTAAGAGATAGTTTCGAAGTTTGATCAAAATCAGTTCAGTAGTTTCAGAGTTTATCTCGAACATACATCGTGACACGAGATTTTTATATATATAGACATGTATATAGATTAGTATCAACAAACAGTCCCTGCGAAAAATTCTGCTTTGTGGTCACACCTATCTTAGTATTTCTTCCCAGGAATTCAATTATTATTTGCAATAAAACGGTACATTTTCTGATACTGTTTACTTAAGTAATAGTTAGTAAAAAAAAATTACTAAAGGATAGACTGTAGCATTCGTCTCTTTAACATCCGAATGCGACGTATATTGATTTTTCTTATGAAAAATGGTTCAATTGAGGGACCACCTTAGATCGATTGTAACTTTTGAATGGCTTCTTTTACAAACTAGAGAATGAATTTAAAATCGTTCAAGAACTTTTACTAACGCTAGACCCATATGTTAATTTCAAATTCCATTGTGGTCTCCACTCAAGGTGAACTTATTGTGATCGATTGAGGGACCACCTTCCGCATGCTTGTTATTTTTATTCTTTGAACAGGAAGGGTTGATATTCAATAAATTAGTTTTACAAATCTTTTACTAAGAGTAGTCATTAAAAGCAGTTGTAAATTTGAACTAGGTTTTGAGATATGGATGCCTGTTGGTCACGACTGAGGGACCACCTTTAACCGATTGTAACTTTTGAGTGGCTACTTTTACAAATTGGAGAATGAATTTACAATTGTTTGAGAACTTTTACTAAAGGTCGACGCATTCAAAAGCTCAATTGTTCCCTCAATGGGAATGCACAAGAATTGGGAGGTTTAGTTTACTAAATAATACATCGTAAATGATTATAATTATTACACCTGGTAGGGGCCATATGGAAAGCACTGAATCGGTTGCGCACCCAGGTAGGCCGCTGCAGACGCAACGTGGTGAAATGGGGTTTCACAGACCCTTCGGATGCACTATGTGAGTGTTCAGAGGGCCTAGCATGAATATTTTTACGTATAGTAACGTAACGTAAAATTTTACTATACGTAGGTATGGTTTTACTCGCTTCACACTTAATACTTATTTGAATTGAATACTATATTCATATTTTTGTATGATTTAAATTGTGTATGTCCCATAAAATTAAACCAAAAAAAAACTATGTAGTTGTAGTTTATTTTATATTCAAAATTCACTTACGTTAACTTTACTAAGTATATGTCAAAATATTCGTGCTAGGCCCTCAGGATATGAGTCACACGTTGAAGTGCCCCAAGTGCCCATGCACACAGGTGCATGCGCACTTGGGGCACTTGGGGCAAAGTAGGTACTGTGGCACATCCTCCTTGGAGTGATGGGTACATTATGGGTACATATTTGGACGGGCCGGCCCTAGCATATTTTAAATTTACCTATAAAGAAGGAGTGTCATTTAAGGTTATGTGCAACAGCCTAAAGTCTGAATTCCCATCAGGAATAGATTTTGTAGAAAAATTCTACAATGCGCGTCAAGACACTAAAGAAGACGTAGTCGCATTTTTCTATAAACTGGCTGATTACGGATTACAGTCCGGAATTACTGATGAAAAAATATTCATTAAGATTTTCTTAAAGGGTATAAACATGCATTATAAATTAAAGCTAGGGAGCCGATTATACAACTCAAAAGCTGAGTTGCGTGCCACCATTGACCAAATAAAAGAAATATTTGAGGAGACACAGCCCGACCGGGCAAATTTTTCGTTGCACCCTCCGCGGGTCAGTTTTGATAATTTTCCAGCCGGAACTCAGAGACACCCAACTTCACCGAGACCAACGAGCCCGGGGCAGACGGCTTCAAGATCGACGCCAAACCTAGCCGGTGATACGGATACGTATCACACTCCGAGGTATAATTTGCGGCCGAGACATCGGTTTGATAATAGAAATAACCGTTTTCCAATTACCCTCAGCTCAAGAAGCCCACGTTCTGATGGCCACCCAAACGCGGAAGGGCACAGTCAATAAATAATGAAGTGGAGTTGCAGTCTGTGTCCGAAAGAGATCAACTCCTAAGGAAAACTAGCAAATGCGGTGACCTCAGACCTTTTATTAATATTACAATAGATAATCAGGCCTATTCTGCTCTGATAGACACATCAATTTCGTGTATATCAGATCAATGTGCGTTGAATCTAAATCTAAATCATACCGGAGACAAGGCAAATCATTTGTGAAGTCAATATCGGGTTCATGCTTAGAAGTTGTCGGGAAAACGACGATAAGTTTTATAGTGGACTCTAGTGTCTTTGTGAATGATTTCCTGATTATTAAAAACATAAACCAGAGATTAGTCCTGGGACAGGATTTTTTTCGTAAATACGAAGCGGTTATCGATTTTTCTAATGGGTGTATTACTTTGATAGGAAGAATTTACACACAAACGTACACACACATAATGCCCTGAAGAGACATGAGTTCATAACTCGTTATGAATACAAGTTTCCTCTTCGAACCCTAAATAAAATAAAGAAAACAAGGGTGAGAAGAAAGACAAGGAAATATTCCACTTATATATATACATTTAAACAGAAATCATTCACATCAAATCATATAAATCATTCTATTAATGGTTTGATAGTTCAGCAGCCTTTAATTTTTATATGGAATTATTTTAGGAAGAAATATGAGATTATTTTACACAATTATAAAGTCAGGAAACGCTTTATTTTGAAGAGTTTAGTTATTTGAGTTTCCACTTTCTAGTAATATAATGTTAGTTATTTTCAAGTTCTTTGCTGATCTCATAGCATATAGTTTTATTAATTTTTAATAGCAACGAAACCCGAAGTATTGGCTTGTATTATTTTAGTCATAGGTTGGCATGACAACGTAAAAAAACAATTTGTCATAATGTGTCAAATTAACTTAAAAGGACACAGGATAAATAGAATTTTTAGCTGCTTTATAGATTGTTCATGTAAATAGGTAGAAACCATTTTACGTTAGAGTATAGAAGGAAAAAACGGATTTATGGTAGAAAAAAGTATGATGTCAAATCAAATGTCAATTGTATAGTCATTTTCATGTAAACAAAACATTATTTTAGTTTGTTATGTTGAATAGTTTATTAATCGGTTTTTCTTTTTCATGTGATGTTGGAATAAGGACTAGTACCTACGATGATCGACGACTTCGATGATGCTGCCGGGCGAAGAAGAGAAGGTCGCAATTAATATCAATATTTAGCTAGGCTGAAGTTATTCCAGTTTTATATTTGTCTTAAGGTTTTAGTGTTCACTGCAACGCAATTGAAGGACTCCATGGGCCACCATGGGATACCAACTTTGCATACGGGGCATAGCCTTCGCAAGGGGTGGAAAGTTGTATGTAATAATTTCAGTTCCTATTTTTTTTTAAACAGATTATGATTACTGGAGTAAGTTTAACGTTAGGAGTTCATTCTTAGATAGAATAGACCGTCGCTTCTTAACCGTCTGGCTGCCGCGTAGACTAGTTAGGGTAGCTTTCGTGAAGTCAATCCCATCTGGATGGATGTGAATTGTCACATCATTTTGTTTACGTCCGGCGATGTGTTGCGGCTTTTCGGAAGGTTTTGCTGCAGTAGGGCTTCAGCATGACTGCGTTATTGTCCAGCGCAAATGGCGCATAAGAATTTTAAAGAATATTGCTTATCGCAGCACATGACTGAAGCTGCTTCTGCAGAAGTATATGCTATACCTTGTCAGCAAAGATTCCTTCCAGAGGTAGGGACTCCTGGTTGGGGATAGGTAGGTGCTTAACTCTTCCAAAGCTTTGAATAGACGATTACAAGAAGTCTTTCTTAGTATCCTCTATTCGTAAGGGCGTAGCTCATGTGGCACATCCTCCTTGGTTGCCTCATCCTCCGGGGACCTCCGTCAACTTAATTATAAAAAACAGCTTTAGAAGAATTAAAAAAGACAGTTCATAATTTTGAATATGTTCAAATAATGACATACGTAAAGTACGGCCAACGAGAAGCGATACCAAATGTAAACAAAACACATGCAAGGTCATTGGGAATAGCAGGGGTGCGTAACTTTTTTTGGAGAAGTAAAATCTGTTGATTTATCTCTCGACGTACTTGGTTGTGGCTCCATCATTAACCACTCTTAATAAAAACAAACAATGATCAACAAAAAATAACTTAAACAAGAAATAATTAAATAAACAACAAAATAATAACAAAACTTTAACAAATAACTTGTATCACCACGAGCGCGTTTCGAAACAGAATGAATCTAAAATGGCCGCCCGAATTGTTGGCGAACCCGTCTTGACGTTGTCATGTTTTTGTCGGGAGAACGAGACATTACGACAAAGGCACAAGATGGAAAGAGATAGATATTAGATTGTCAACGCCGCAGTTGTTTTTTAGGTTAATGACCTTTCGTATCGCTTCTCGTTGGCCGTACTTTTAGATTGATTTGTTTTTCTGACAGAACTGTAAAAGTTTTCTTTGGAGCACCAGCTCAATATAATGATCTCTTAAATCGCCAAAAGTCTTTGATTTCATATCGATCCCTAGACGTAGCAGAAGCCCTAACCTGAACGTCTACAGTACCTACCTACAGAGGTAGGTACCTACTTTGAGGGATTTGATGAATGCCACCGACGTCGTCCAAAAAATCTAACAAGTTAACCATCGACTCGAAAAGAAGAAGAAGCCACAATATTATCTATCTCAGTTAATTTACTTTTTGCTACAACTTGGTATCTACTTATCATGGATCATCACGGTTTATTGTTAACGACAGCATACACCGTCATTTGTATTATCCTTTGTTATGTAAATGCGACAATTATTTGGCACTATCCATTTTAAAGAAGGTTTTGTAGGTGTTACACGTTTGAATCTGCCATTTATGTAAACATATGCGCTCTTCTCCGTCGTAATTTCCCCATGGATATGTTTACCACCATGTTCATGGTTCCGAAGAATTTTTTTGTCTTCTTGGTAACTTTCTTGAGCAAAATCGGTTGGCGAATCAGGAACAAAAATCACGATACTTTTTTCTAAGTTTTGCTGTCGTGAATGAATATCTTTGTGCTCTGTTTTCGCCCTTAGAGCATTAAATAAGTTTTGTAAATCCGTTAGACAGATGGCGAAATCGACGTGCAGTAAGGTGACTGTACTCAGCTAAAATGTTACCAATTAGTAATTAGCGTGTGTGTCAAAATAACTTCTCGTCCTACAAAGCGATCGTCGCGCGAATACGCGATCATTGCATCCATTTGTAGGGCAAACCAGAGGGCCTAGCACGGATGTTTTTGACGTATATACCTACCTAGTAAAGTAAAAAGACAAAGACCAGAATCGCCCTGTGCAAGAAAAGTATCGGACATACACGATAATTAATTTTCTATTTTATTATATTAGTTGCAAATACTTTTGTAACACGGACTAGCTGCATGCCAAAATGGACATTAGAAAGTATTTTACGCGACTAATAACATTAACCGCCGCCATCTTCGCCAAACGTCATGTCATGCCCAATGATTGGTTGTACCTAATCGATTGAATGAATTTTTAATGGACTGTTGTGAATGAATATATTTCGAATAAAGTGCAAATAGAAGTTACAATAGAAACATACAACCACTTTTCTATATATCATTATTCCCTAAAAGTATAACATGATGAGGTCATTTTCGATTTTAAATAAGGCTGAAGTGAACACAATAAACCTACATAATTATTTCATCATGATCATAATTCAGGGTTTTTCAAAAGCTGTGTACGCACGAACGAACAAAAACATGGTGAACACGAACATCGAACACTTTGCTCGCACGTGCGTACCACTAACGAACATTAAACACTGTTCGTCAAAAATGTTCGTGGCGATCTAATTTGGTGATCGACGTTCGTGTTCACCATGTTTTATTCGCTCGTGCGTACACGGCTTAATAATCGTTTACCCACCACCTACATCACACACACAATGCATGGGCGCAGAGCATTGTCCTTTTATTACTATAATTATAATTCTATACTAATACTCATTTCGCACATAAAATGTATTTATTTGGATTGGATATCTAGGTATTAATATTCATCATATTTTTGTCTATTACAAATTGTGTATGTCGCATGAAATTGAACTAAAATACTATGGGATTGTAGTTTATTATATCCAAAATTTACCACAGTTAATTTTAAGTTGAGCTGTCAATCCAAGTACTCGAGATGGAAAGACAGCTAACTTCGTAATCACTTCACCAAAGCATTCTCTTCGACACGTTCACAGAATCGACCGGCTGTAATGTTACTGTACCTACGTCAAAAATTCGTGCTAGGCACTCGGGTCGCGACGTCTTCGCGCCGAGATAAAAATTGTCTTCAGGAAATTTAAAATAAACTAAAAAAATCGCGCGCTGATCGCTGACACAGACAGACGTTTTATTTTATTTTAATCTTGGTCTAAAAAAACGAAACTCACACAAAATATTCCAAATAAAGAAGTCATGTCCAAGTCCAACGGTTATTTATGGCATTTCTAATCACTTTGTTCGTGCATTTTATTGAAAAAAATAATTGCATGAATTTAATTACCAAGTTGCAGTATATTACCTACTGCGTAATATCCGTAAGAAACGAAACCCTTATAGGATCACTCGGGTGTCTGTCTGTCTGTCCGTCTGTCACATATCAAATGAAAATTTCCTAATTTTAAAATAAATGGTTTTCAAGTTATTCAAGAAAATAGACTCAGCATTATTTAGTAACTTCGCCATATTATGTAACGTTAACTATCGCTATTTTCACTAATGAAGCATATTAGATATTGAACGCTGTGTACAGTAATAATTGGATTTATGTATTGTATGTTGTCATAGCTGTGCTGAATTTTCTTAGTCTGTCACTATACTTATAACAATAAAATAAAATTATTTACCACTAGTGGACGTCACGCGGTTTCACCCGCGTAGTTCCCGTTCCCGTAAGAGCACGGGGATAAAATATAGCCTATGTTACTCCCTGATAATGTAGCTATCCATTGCTGAAAGAATTTTTCAAATCGGTCCAGTAGTTTCGGAGCCTATTCATTTCAAACAAACAAACAAATCTTTCCTCTTTATAATATTAGTGTAGATTACTACCACTGAGCATAAAATGTTGAAAAAAAAATGTAGATTTGTTTGAAATGTTCTTTACCTATAGATTACTGGAAAACCTATAAGAAGTCAAAACAAAACAAACAAATAACATGTTACAAAATAAAATTGGTTCGGAACCCTTTGCACGCGAGTCCGATTCGCACTTGTCCAGGATTTTTTTTAAACAACGTGTCAGTTTAAACGCAAAACCTGTTTATTCTGTAACACTTTGTATATTATTTACCTAAACGTTGATCCAAAAATCTAAACATATGAGGACCGTGCCGTAGTCTTTCAAAACTTGGTCTGATACGTCTTGGACATGGTCCGGATACGGACGTGAGTGAAAAAGGAGGATAAAATCTATGTACCAATTATAATTGTTTGAGCTCCGGACGGACCATGGGTCGGACGCGTAAATACAAAGGCGGCTGCAACATAGACAGTAGCTGTTCTGTAGCGCAGCCGGTTCCGTATATATAAATCATTACACGACTATACCACAGACATTTGGAAACTGTCTGCACTGTGATCGGTTTCGAAAGACATTGTTTTGACAAAAACGGCTGCAAAACAGAACAGCTCATAACCTACTCGGTAGTGTCTGTACGATTAGAGCAAGAGCCCACGACGGCCAGATCTTCGTTATTTTATAAAAGCTGAAAGTTTTTCTGTGCATGTCCCCCCCTATACAGGTAAGAACAACCAGCGACTATAAGAGTTTGGGTTGTGGTTACTTGGGCAGGTAAAAGGTAGTAAAGGTGTATAAATAGACCCTTAAATTCGTTAAAGTATAAAGCTCAATTTTTTCATATTTTCTTCGGGGTAACTTTAGGAATCTCGTCATCCATTGCCGGACACTTATGACAGTTGCTACCCCCTGCCAGATACTCCTAAACTTTAATAAATTATAATTATACTTTCGTTATAGTATAAAAGTTAAATTTAAAAATGTTACTTGGGGACCTATATAAAAATGTTACCTCAATAGCCGGGCAGTTTTAATGGTTTTTACATCTTGCCAGACACTTTGAAAGTCCGCTGTAAGTGCGAGCGCAAGTGCTTAATCGATTGCGATCTTTTACGATATCCAATAAAAAAAAATGTTTACGTTCATAACCATGTTATATAAAGTAATAATAGATAATAATAGCCTTTATTCAGATCAACTTAACCTAATAACAAATTCTAAACAAAGATAAAACTTATTCTAGTATTTGCTGGTTTCTTATTTTCTGTAGATCTGTTTGACAATCGGCAAAGGCCTCCTCCTACCTTTTCCATTCAGATCTTTTTAGAGCCACTCTGTGCCACATCACTCCTGCCACTTCTCTGATATCATCATCCCACCTGTTATGCGGTCTGCCTCTTTTTCTTCTACTTTTCTTTGGATACCAAGAGACCACAACCCTCCAACAATAATTGAGAACAACAAAAATAATAACAGCAACAAAAATCATAAACATCAAGAATTTAAAATCTACATCGCAGCCCTCATTTTACTTAAAAATAAAGAAAATCTTACAGAACTAATGTATGCGTTAAAACACATCAAATGGGCCTGAATGAAGTGAAAAGAATGGGTGAAAATATCAAATCTTATCCAGATTACATATTTTACCACATAGGTGAGATCCCGGGCCTCCATGGGGTTGGATTTATCGTTAAATATCGGAAGGATTTGTAGGTATATCGGGGCGTATTCGAAATAACCTAGATATAAAAATCCTTGGTCGATAATACAAATATATTCGCCTACTGAACAATCGAGTCTAGATACAAAAAATACATTCTACCTTGATTTGAACAAAGCGATCCACGAGCACGTTCATATAAACCTAAGAATAATGGGAGACTGTTATGGTCAACTTGGGGATAAGCGCCCAGAAGAAAAACAGGTACTAGAAACTTTCACGTACAACAATAAACCCAGAAATAGAAATGGAGAACATATCACGAACTATGCACTAGAAAATAACCTAACCATCTTAAATACTATGTTCATGAAAAATAAGAAAAAAATGTGGACCTGGATCTCGCCAGACGGTAAAACAAAGAAACCAAATTGATTTTATAATGACCAACAGAAAAAGCTACTTCACTAACTTTACCATTATCAAGAAATTGAACTGCAGACCGCATAAAAGGTGGGATGCTGATATCAAAGAAGTGGCAGGAATGATGTGACACAGAGTGACTCTAAAAGATCTGAATTGGAGAAGGCCTTTGCCGATTGGCAAACAGATCTACAGAAAATGAAAAAGCAGCAAATACTAGAATAAGTTTTATTTTTAATTTAGTATATTGTTATTAGGTTAAGTTGATCTGAACAAAGGCTATTATTATTACTTTATATAACATGGTTATGAACGTAAACATTTGTTTTATTGGATATCTTAAAAGATCACAATCGACTAAGCATTTGCGCTCGCACCTACAGCGGAATTTCAATGTGTCTGGCAAGATATAAAAACCATTAAAACTGTCCGGCTATTGAGGTAACATTTTTATATAGGTCCCCAAGTAACATTTATAAAATTTAACTTTTATACTATAACGAAAGTATAATTATAATTTTTTAAAGTTTAGGGGTGTCTGGCAGGGGGTAGCAACTGTTAAAAGTGTCCGGCAATGGATGACGAGATTTCTAAAGTTACCCCGAAGAAAATATAAAAAATGAGCTTTATACTTTAACGAATTTAAGGGACTATTTTATACACCTTTACTACCTTTTACCTGCCCAAATAACCACAACCCAAACTCTATATACAGTCGTATAGTCGTATATATAGTCGCTGGTTGTTCTTACCTGTATAAAAAAAAACAGAAAAATTTTCAGCTTTTATAAAATAACGAAGGTCTGTCCTTCGTGGGCTCTTGGGCTATATGATCGCGTTCGGAACGGCAACGTCGCACAAATGCGGTGGCTTTGCAGACAGATCGAATCTTAAATGTCCTTGACCACGTTGAGTGGCATAGGGATATTTTTTCTCCCTCGATATATCAGGTTTATGATGTCCGATTTTCGTGATAGTAAGTTTCTTCCATTAAATAAGACTCGAAGTTATTTGTCCAGTATTGGGACTTGGAGCACCCTCAACTCGGGTAGGTTAGGGGTTATCTTTTTAAACCACCGGAAGTAGTGGCTTACTAGGGCTTAATAAGAGGGCATTATGAGGGCCAGTCTTTTTTCTTCAACCGAAAATATAATTAAGTTTGTAATCTCAGAAAATGTGGTCCGCGAGCCAAGAACAGACTTCCATGACCAAGTTCCTCCCGGACGATAACTTGTAAAATGGTTAAGAGAGCTTTATCATGGACCTCTGTGAACGTCAGCCTCAGTGTGGGTTAAGCAGCGGCAGCCTCCCAAACACGTTGAATAATTTTTTTTTTCAGTCATTTCCTCCCGAATGAAAATTGTGTCAGATTATAGCTAACCCAATATCTTGCAGAAAACAAAACGTCAACCGGCTGTGTCTCGGTGGGAAGGTCGTCAGCTAACGCCCTGAAGGGGACCGTACCTATCGCCTACTAAAATTCACCAGCTGACGAGTTTTCCCTCGGCATCTTGCCAGCTAATGTATTTTATTACTTAAAATAGCATATTAACTAAAGAACTATCTACTTGCTAAAGGTCAACGGGAAGTTAACCTATTGGTTTTGATTGCGAGCGTCAATACAAGCGCCATAAACGGATCATAAGGGACTACTCACACTTTTTCTGTTCTATTCAGCTTATGCCCATAGAAAACAACGATTTTGTATGGAGATGCTCACGCATCCATTCAACTTTCCGCGTCTATTCAGCTTTCGTGGCAAACAAGTAGGTACAAAATGAGGACAAATGTGTTATTATCATGCGAGTGCTATGGTTACACTACATTAAAACGAAAAACTTTATTCCGACAGTCACAAATACGAATTTCAAAATACCGATTTTCATAATTCCGAATGGTTCAAAATTCCTAACATTAAAACTCCGATTTATCATTAATTCTTATTTATAATTTCGACATATCAATATTCCTAATGTTTATAATTACTATTCTTAAAATACCGAGTTTCAATTGGTCGAATAACAAAAAGTCCGACTTAATGATAATTCGAAACATCAAAAATACGAATTCCGATTATTAAAATACCTATTAATCAGAATTCCGAAATAAAAAACGCCTTGTAAAACTGAATATTGATAAGTAAGTGACAGAACTTACTTATCAGTATTCAGAGTACTTGGCCGGTGCCGTATGGTGCCGTCAAAGAATAATACCATCCCATCACTTCCCGTGAGTGTCGTAAGAAGCGACTAAGGGACTTGCCAGAGAATGGGCAGCAGCGTTCTCTGTAAAACTCAACACCATATACTGCGATCGCCAACCCGCCTGCCAAGCGTGACGATTGTGGCAAAGCCCCGCTCCCCCTTTGGGGGAGGCCTATGTCCAGCAGTGGACGACTTTCGGCTAATATAATGATGAAACTGAATAGCAAGACAAATAAACACAATTGCTCGTCAGTACAAAGTATATTATTATGTTTAGTATGAAGAGGTAGAATTAAAAAACTAATGACAGATGCAAGATGCATGCACGCAAGCAAGCATGCTGTACGCAAGCAAGCATGCAAGCAAGTATGCAAGCAAGCATGCAGCATGCAAGCAAGCAAGCATGCAAGCAAGCATGCAAGCAAGCAGGCATGCAAGCAAGCAAGCATGCAAGCAAGCATACAAGCAAGCAAGCATGCAACATGCAAGCAAGCATGCATTATGCAAGCAAGCGTGCAGTATGCAGCAGGCATGGTTTCTGTCACGGCTCCTTATCGTCGCAGATGGTTTTAACGCTCACCACCTGCTCCTCAGCTCGCGGGCCGCCTCGCCCCTCCGCGCCTACGCGGGCTTAAATTACACTCTAGGGGTAGGGCAGATAAGACTACGTGAAGTCGGTTTTATAGCGATTCGTTTCTGTCACTTGACTATTTAAGAAAAAACTTTAATTTAAGGTTCAAAATGCAAAAAAAAATTCGTTAGGCATATTTAACAGTAGGTCTTTTGACCGTAGTTATTTCGAAAATAGTTAAAATACCTTTGGATATTATAATATGTAACTAATTAAATATTATACTGATTGAACCTAAATCAAAATCTTAATTTAGCAATTTATTCGAAGTATTGAAAATCGGAATGTCGTTTTTCGGACCGAAAACCCATCGAGCATTTGATTCTTCAGACGTATGAAAATCGGAAAACAAACAAATCGCATTTATGACTTTCGGTCAAAAAAGTTTCGTGATTTATAATAATGGATATTATAATTCTTAGGTAATTTGAAATTCGGACTTTTGAAAATCGGAATATCGAAATTCGGAATAAAATATTTTGGAATATTTGGGTGTTCCCGAGTGCTATATATTATTATATTAGTTTAGCGCTGTTCCGCCGCGTTCAGCGCTGTTCCGCCGCATTCAGCATCGTACGCGGCGGAACAGCACTGTACACGAATGGTTCTCGACTCCTTGTGTGACTGGCACTGGCATGGCCACCAACAGGGATTTTAATTTTGATTATATAAAAAAAAATTCGCTAATTAGTCGCGAAATATCAGAATTAGTCGGTCAATGTATCAAAAGTTATAAGGGTTTATAGGTGGCCAATCTTTGTGCGTTCCCATTGAGGGACAAATTTGGATGTTGAGCTTTTGAATGCGTAGACCTTTAGTAAAAGTTCTCAAACAATTGTAAATTCAGCCTCTAATTTGTAAAAGTAGCCACTCTAAAGTTACAATCGGTTAAAGGTGGTTTCTCAGTCGTGACCGACAGGCAACAATATCTCAAAACCTAGTTAAAATTTACAACTGATTTTAGTGACTACTCTTAGTAAAAGATTTGTAGAACTAATTTATTGAATATTAACCCTTCCTGTTCAAAGAATAAAAAGAACTAGCATGCCGAAGGTGATCCCTCAATCGATCACAATGAGTTCACCTTGAGTGGAGACCACAATGGAATCTGAAATTAACATATGGGTCTAGCGTTAGTAAAAGTTCTTGAACGATTGTAAATTCATTCTCTAGTTTGTAAAAGAAGCCGTTCAAAAGTTATAATCGATCTAAGGTGGTCCCTACATTGAACCATTTATCATAAGAAAAATCAATTTACGTCGCATACGGAAGTTAAAGAGACGAATGCTACAGTCTATCCTTTAGTACTTTTTTTACCAACGATTACTTTAGTAAACAGTATCAGAAAATGTAAGATATATATTTTGGATAAGTAAAAACTACTGACTGTTGAAATACATTTTTATTAATATTTGACATAACAAATTAAAAAAAACGGAGAGAAAATAATGCTTATAATAATAAAAAAAAATAACAAAATGATCTAACTTAAAACGTTAATACGATTTGTTTCCCTTTTACTGGACAAACTCGAAAGATTGGGAATTAGAGGTGCATATCTGAAACTTTATACTAGTTACCTGACTGGTCGGTCTCAATGTGTTCGTATAGGAAAATGTTAAGTTCTCACCTTCAGGTTACACACGGTGTACCACAAGGTAACATTCTGGGACACAACTTATATTATGTATACACGGTGCCATTTTAGTCGTCTTACAAAGGTGGCCTGGTTTATGTACCCAACATAAACTACCTCTAGGCGCGATTATTTTTCAAAAATAATTCATTAAGATAGTAAGCACAATAAAAATAAATGTTGCATGGGCGCCTTCAAATTTGTCACAAAATGCTGTTGTTAATCCATACAAATATTAAAAGCAAAGTCCCCCGCGCGATGGCAGCGCTGCAGCCGCGTGTTTATTATTTTACGTATCCAAACAATGTCGCCGTTCCATTCTGGGGCGTGCTTGGAACATAAGCCTCGGACTGCGCTCGCTCCTAGAGATTTCAAACTACGTCATATTTTCATTTTAAAATAATTTAAATGTTTATGTATTTTTTTTTGTTTAAATGAATGTGTCTTTGGATAAAAGAAACGGGCTGCCATTGTAAAACGACTAAAATGGCACCGTGTATAAATGAAGTCACGAGTCTTGAACTCACCCATGGTGAAATCATATCTTTTGCAGACGACACGAAAAACGAAGGAAAGATAATTAGTACCTATGCGAAAGAAGTAAGCTGTTTGAAACTAAATTTATTCGACGCTTTGTCCACTCCTCCATTTGCCATTAATTAACAACAATAGGATTTACAAAATCCTTACTATATAATCTACACTAATATTATAAAGAAGAAAGATTTGTTTGTTTGAATTGAATAGGCTCCGAAACTACTGGACCGATTTGAAAAATTCTTTTAGCATTGGATAGCTACATTATCAGGGAGTAACATAGGCTATATATTCTCCCCGTACTCCCACGGGAACGGGAACTACGCGGGTGAAACCGCGTGACGTCCACTAGTATATAATAATAATAATAATAATCTGAAGTGTGCAGCGCATGCGATGGACACAATCCATCAATGAAAATGTCATGCGCTCATACTATGGGGCTACAGAGGGGGGAACTAACCTGACTGCGTACCGTGGTCGGATGCTCTCTCTGTTTCAGGTACTTGAACCAGCTGTCAACGTGTCGGCCCAACGACTGTCGGATCAGGTGCGCGTCATCCAGCGTAACTGTATGTTGGATGATAGTGTACTTGATCGCCTCCGAACTGAAATGTGTAGCCATGTCATTGCTACTTCGTTGCAGACTGTGGCACCACAACAGTCAACCCAGATTCCTAGCCACGCTGACGAGGAGAGTAATGACAGGGTTACAAACGTAAGTACCCAGTGCAATGACGAATTGAGGAGTGCTTTGGAGTGTGCTATTCAGGAATATCGCTACATGCCGCCTGAACTTAGATCACGTTTACCTCGTTTGCCCATGCATAACAAGAACAGGGCGCTGGTGGCTGCTCTGGATTCGCAGTTGTCACATCATTTTGATGAATGCGAAGACCTCACTGATGCACACTCGATAATGTACTGCGCGGCTGTAGCGGCATGTCGTGTAGCTCATGTCAAAATAACCAATGATAGAGTTACACGACCAAAACCAGCCGTACCAGCTTGGCAGTGCAGGATCGAGCGTCGTATCAGCGAGGCCAGAGCGCTAATCGGCAAACTGACCTGCTTTAGGGAGGGCAACAGTCGCCCTAGAGTGATGCGTTTTGTGAGACGGGCGTTTTCGGGGACTGATGTCAATCCACGAGACTATATATCTCGTGTCACAGAGCGCATCGATTTCCTGAAGCAGAAGGTGTATGCATGGGCAAGCCGTATTCGTAGGTATAGGCGGCGAGTGGAGCGATACACCCAGAATCGCACATTCCGAAGTAATGAAAGGTGGGTATATAGGGATTGGGAGCGACCGGACCAAGGTGTGACTGATATGTGCCTGCCGGATGAGGATGCCATGTGTTCATTCTGGCGCAGCATTTGGTCGGTCCCTGTCAGTCATACTGAGGGCGATTGGACTCGGGAGGTCGAGCGCGTGTGCGATGTGATACCAGAAATGTGGGTAATCACCATCAGCCCCCAAGATGTAGCTTGTGCAGTTCGTCCGTTGCCTAACTGGAAATCTCCAGGGCCGGACGGGCTGCACAATTTCTGGATTAAATGGTTCACAAGATCGCACACTTGCTTGGCGTCTCAATTCCAGTCTGCCTTAGAGTCTGGGTCGCTACCCCAGTTCTTAACTACAGGAATAACCCACCTGCTCCATAAATCAGGTAGTACTGCGGACCCTAAAAATTATAGACCGATCACGTGTTTACCGACGGTCTATAAAGTTCTTACATCCATTTTGAGGGCAAAGATTAATAGTCATATTAACAACAACAACATCATGTCTGCCTCTCAAAATGGATGTAGGAATGGGTCCCGCGGTACTAAGGAGCTACTCCTAATTGATATGGCCATTAGCCAACAGGTTCGTCGTTCCCGAAAGGATCTGTCGACATGCTGGATAGACTATAAGAAGGCCTACGACTCGGTGCCTCATACATGGCTCATGAAGGTGCTAGAATTGTATAAAATTGATACAACGCTACGCACCTTCCTGATCTCGTGTATGGGGCAATGGAGGACAGTCCTTCGCTATCCAGGATGTCGAAATATCCAGAGGAATAGCGAACCGGTAAGGATCGAGCGAGGTATATTTCAGGGCGATAGTTTGAGTCCGCTTTGGTTTTGCCTAGCCTTGAATCCTCTTAGTACACTGCTAGAGAATTCAGGGCTAGGCTATCGGTTGAAGAGAGGTGGTCAGGTTATATCTCACCTCCTTTACATGGATGATCTGAAACTCTTTGCCCCCACTAATCTGCAACTGATGGAGCTACTGAAGGTAACTGAAACCTTCAGTGACGCCATCAGGATGGAGTTTGGTGTGGACAAATGTGCGGTCATGCATGTAAAGCGAGGAGAGATTATGGGATCCGTGGGAACTCAACTCTCGGATTCCATAAACCTGAAATCTCTCTCTTCAACTGAAACTTACAAGTATTTGGGTATGTCGGAAGCGTTAGGTATCAATGTTACTGACATGAAGCAATCGTTGAAGGAGCGCTTCTTTGGCCGCCTGAAGAAGGTATTCAATAGCCTTCTATCAGGCGGAAACAAGGTGCGCGCCTTCAACGGTTGGGTCATGCCGGTATTGATGTACTCTTTCGGCGTACTCAAATGGACTCAGACGGAACTTGACGCTCTGGATAGGCGGGTCCGCACACTGCTTACTGCATATCGAATGCATCATCCACGGTCGTCGGTAATGAGACTGTATATCCCGCGAAAGTGTGGAGGTCGTGGCTTTTTAAATGCTAAGACTCTCCACAATCGCGAGATATGCAGTCTCAGGGAATATTTCCTAGCTGTCGACGTGGGTATGCATCGAGATGTAGTGGCGGTGGACAAGGGACTCACCCCGCTCTCCTTGGCAAATGAGAACTGGCGCAAACCTGCGGTGCTTGACACTAACGATCGCAGGGCGGTATGGCAGAGTAAGGAGCTTCACGGACGCTTTTTCCGGGCCCTACATGGGTCGGACGTAGACCAACTAGCGTCCGTAGCCTGGCTGCGTTTTGGTGATCTGTTTGGAGAAACCGAAGGTTTTGTCTGTGCAATTATGGACGAAGTTATCATGACAAAGAACTACCGGAGATTTATTGTGAAGGACGGCACGGTCGACATATGTCGGGCATGTCACCGTCCGGGAGAATCAATTCGCCACATTATCTCTGGTTGTTCTCGTCTAGCTAACGGAGAATACTTGCATAGGCACAACCTTGTAGCCAGGATTATCCATCAGCAACTTGCTCTGATGAAATACTCTCTTGTGGAGTCGGAGGTGCCGTACTACAGGTATGCGCCCGACCCAGTGCTCGATAATGGCAATATCACATTGTACTGGGATCGGTCCATCATCATTGACAGGACTATTGTTGCCAATAAACCTGATATAGTGGTGGTGGACCGAATAGTGAGGCGTGCAATGATTGTAGACATAACCGTCCCGCATGACGAGAACCTTGTGAAAGCCGAGAAAGATAAACAAATTAAGTATATTGACTTGGCTCGCGAGGTTGTCGACATGTGGGATGTGGATTCCGCAATCATTGTACCGATAGTCATATCAGCCAATGGCTTAATAGCTACGAGCCTCGACCAACACCTCAGGAGGCTCTCGTTAGGCAGCTGGATCAAAGGCTTGATTCAGAAAGCGGTACTTCTGGACACGGCTCGTATTGTTAGGAGGTTCCTCTCTCTGGAGCCCTGACCGCCGGTAGCTTGGACCCTGTTCCCGATACCGGTGGGCTACTATTTTTATATTTTTAAATGTTTTTTTTTAATGTTTTATTTAAATATTTAAAAATATGATTTCTATGTTAAAAAATAAATAAACGTAAATAATAATAAGAGGCTCTCGTTGGGTAGCTGGATAAAGGGCTTGATCTAGAAAGCAGGACACGGCGCGTATAGTAAGGAGGTTCCTCTCTCGGGAGCCCTGACTACCGGTAGCTTGGACCCTGTTCCTGATACCGGTGGGCTACTATTTTTTATATTTTTAAATCATAAAATAAAAAATAAAAAAAACAAACACAAATATTTTTTTTTTCATTTTATTTTTATAGAAATGTTTAAAAATGTAACAAATATGTAAATAAAATGAATAAATGGAATAATAATAATAACCCCACCGCCGTATCTTTACGTTGACGTCGTGGTGGGGCTTGCGCGCCCCTATGAACCTTAGGTACTCATATTTAGGGTGAGGGGCCAGACAAAAAGAGATACAATCCGCAAGGCAGTTTTGTGGCGAACTGTTGGGCAGTAGCGAACCCACGGACCTGATCTCCCGGGAGAAGTCTTGTTCTTCATCTCCGGGTTTCCTTTATTGGCTGGCCGGAGTGAACACTGACGAGGAACAGAGCTCCCACCTCTTTTTTGCCTTATTCGGCCGGTCTGAGTGGAGAGTTGCAAGAGCAAACGTGCTCGGGAGAAGAATGTATAATCCAATAAGATGCTGGTAGGGATCTTGACCGTACTTCCGGTATTGTCCTGATAGCCGTGGTATACCTCTCCACTCCTCTAGCACCTCAGGATATGTGGCTTCCTTGGCGCTACGTCACTTTGTGCTAGCGACCGTTTTCGGGGGCCCATTTATTGAGAGTGCAAGTCACCCTCTGCCATTTTAAAGCCGTGTATAATTTCAGTGGTCAGGCAGAGGCCAATAATTCTTTCATAGTATACGGTAATGAATCTACTAAACCACCCAAACCCATAGCCTGTGACCTTTTGTTTCCATATTATACAATAGTTCTGCACCTACCGGGGATTGTCCTCGGGTATACTTTGTTAGTGCATACAGGGATAATCGTCGGTTGGTGCCCTATTCTATTAGTAAGTCTAACGGGGCCTCTGCGAGTTGGCTTCGTCCCGTCGCATACCTACCAAAGGACCGGGACCTCAGGGTCCCGAGACTTTTCAAGATAATAATAATAATCATTTATTTCGGACATAATTAAAAATCCATAATGAGTTAGTAACAGAAAAACTTACAACTATGTCAGTAACCTTAAAAAAAAAAAAAACTAAAAAGTTTAATTCATAAACTTTCCCTCTGCACCGGACCAGCAGGCATGCCTACGGGACCAGTGCGCCAGGAAAGGGCAGTCCGGTCTTTCAGCAATAACGCTTAGGATGCTGTTGGGACTACCACGCATCCTACGTATCAAGGAGGCCGCCCTTATGCGCATGATAGCCTCAAAACTATCTGTGCCTGCCTCAGCAAACATGCCCGACGCGCTACAGAACCGTGGAAGCCCCAGCAGCACCCGGAAGGCGTTATTATATTGAATACGAAGAGCGTTGTAGGCCTTCTGCGTATACTTGAAACACAGGCTGCAGGTGTCAAAAGTCTGGCAGTATGCCTTAAACAGTGTAATTTTCACTTCTTTAGTACACCTAGCAAACCTGCAGGCCAACATATTACATCGAACCGACAACGCTCTTCTCTCTCTCTATATAATATATAATATAATATATAATATCATAATGTATATATATATATATTATATATTTATATTATAAATGCGAAAGTAACTCTGTCTCTCTGTATGTCTGTCTGTCTGTCTGTCGCGCTTTCACGCCAAAACTACTGAACCAATTTAAAAGAAATTTTGTACACATAGTCTAGAGCCTGAGAAAGGACATAGGCTACTTTTTAATGCGAAAAAGGGGTTGTAAGGGGTTGAAAGGGGGGATGAAAAGTTGTATGGAGGTATCGTCATTTTTAGACCTAGAAGCTTGAAACTTATTTTTTAGGCTGTTGATTCGATATAAATAAATTATACATTCAAAGTTTGTAAAAGTTTTACCCTCAAGGGTGTAAAATGATAATAGGGAATAGGGGATGAAAGTTTGTATGGAAATAAGTAAGGTTTATGCATTGTGTGAATGTTTTATAAGTTTGAGACAAGCGACAAAGTATAGGTAGGGTAGCTAGGTAGGGCAGGTAGGTAGGTAGGGTAGGTAGGTAGGTAGGGTAGGCAGGTAGGTGGGGCAGGTAGGTGGGGTAGGTAGGTGGGGTAGGTAGGTGGGTAGGTAGACGGTGTAGGTAGGTGGGGTAGGTAGGTGGCGTAGGAAGGCGGCGTAGGTAGCTGGGGTAGGTAGTTAGACTAGGTAGGTAGGTTAGGTAGGTGGGGTTGGTAAGTGGGGTAGGTGGGTGTGGTAGGTAGGCGGGGTAGGTAAGTGGGGTAGGTAGGTGGGGTAGGTAGGTGGGGTAGATAGGTGGGGTAGGTAGGTGGGGTAGGTAGGTGTGGTTGGTAGGTGGGGTAGGCAGGTGGGGTAGGTAGGTGGGGTAGGTAGGTGGGGTAGGTAGCTGGGGTAGGTAGGTGGGGTAGGAAGGTGGGGTTGGTAGGTGGGGTAGGTAGCTGGGGTAGGTAGGGTTTTTAAATTAATGAAAAATTTAGTTGCGGGCGTATTCTACTCCGCATCACCTATGGACTTATGATCAGTCCTGAACCCGAACTAAGAATTAGTGGTTAGGTGATACGCACAACACAATCGGATCTTAAGTTTTGTCCGTTTGGGTTATTTGTTGGGGTTTAAAACCGAATGCACGTGTGAACTTATTCATATTAATTATATTGTGACGAAACCGTCTCCTGTAAAAAACAGATCCGACTAAGAAATTTATATCGTCGTTACTGCCGTCTGTACACGTCTTCCCTTTCCCAGTTATTGTCTTTTACACACATTGCCGGCAGCGTATTCGGTATTGTACAGAATACCTAGGCAAAGTATAAAATGAATAATATTTCATACTTTACCTGAATATTTTAGGTATTACATACATTGCCTAGGTATTCTTTAGAATACCGGATTATACAGATTGCCGGTAATATTATACAAAAACTTCTGTTACTGACTGATTAAATGACTGACAGACAACGCACTGCCAAAACTACTGGTCGTAGAACGCTGAAATTTGGCATATACTTTCCCTACACTCCGTAGCGGAGCACTAACAGAGGGTTTCCCGAAATTCCTACGGGAACGGGAAAAAACGGGATACGCGCGTACGAAGTCGCGGGCAACAGTTAGTTCATAATATAAAACCGTTAACAAAAATGCAATGCAAGAAGAAATTTACCGAATACCTGAAAAGTCTAACCTATATATGAACAGACTGAACTTCTGTACATAGCATTCTAATAAAAAAACTTTGTAATACAATATAACATACATTTCTCATTACAAATCACAATACAACACACAACAGAACAATAGAAACACCACATACATATTTTTTTCCAGGTATCGGATCGATGAGGACATTTAAGATGTCACTTATGATAGCTTTTTTTCACAATCCTACCAATTTTGAGCTGGGTGCGAATTACTGTACCTTCAATCCTATTTTTTGGTCCAATTTGACCGGACTAAATGTGATATTGCCATTACCGAGAACTGGGTCGGGCGCATACATGTAGTACGGCACTTCTGATTCCACAAGAGAGTATTTCAGAGATAGTTGCTAATCCTGGCTACAAGTTTGTGCCTATGCAAGAACTCTCCGTTAGCAAGACAAAAACAACCAGAGATAACGTGGCGAATTGATTCTCCCGGACGGTGACATGCCCGACATATGTTGACCGTGCCGACCTTCACAATAAATCTCCGGTAGTTATTCGTCATGATAACTTACATAAAAAAACATTATTCTTGTTAAAACTCTGAAGTTTTTAATTCAAACATTACTACCAATAAGACAGTAGCAAAGTGTGTGTTTAAAAATTGTTTCATTTGTAAGCAACATTTATTTCAATCGACTAAGGGCCGATTTTTCATTGGTCAGATAAATGATATCAGAGGAATAAAAATAGCGGTTTGACAGCTTTTGCATTGAAAATGTGTCAAACAGCCATATTTGTTCTTCAGTTCAAAATTATCAGACTATTGAAAAATCAGCCCTAAGGATACTGTGTATTTGCCAATTAGTTTTTGACACACAATGGCAAGGCTATTAGCTTATTATATTAACTCAGACATAATTAGTATGTCGAAGTCTTGTGTAATTAAATCCACAATGTTAATATTTACTATACTAAGAATCTGGTGGAGAGCTTAAATAACTGTAGTACTATTGCTACAACTTCTTTTACAAATTGTACGAAGGAGGTTCCATGTATCACTACGAAAGTTTCATTTATTAATGTGGGAGGCATAAGAAGTTGCAACTCACTGCCAAGTGATGATACTGAGTTCTTGGGGCAAACTCCGGATAGTCATTTAAACTAAGTCTTAAGACAACAGAGGATACCAATGACAGAATAGTTATGCTTACCAAAAACAAGGTATCTTCTTGCTCTCTGTTGACTAGATGTCAGAAAGGGGGTGAGCAGCATGCCTTGAAAATATTTCATCAAAATATTCAAGGTGTCTCTTCCAAAATATTAGAAAATGAAATGTTTTTAGAAAAAACAATGAATGACATTGTATGTTTTAGTGAGCACTGGTTGAAGGATTACCAGATGCTAATTTGTTATGAAAATTATAGTGTGGCAGTTGTTTTAACCGCAAATCTATGTTGCGCGGTGGGTCCCTCAACTTAATTAAAACATGCTTAAAATTTAAGCAACGAAATGACATTGTTAGCTTGTCAGTGGAACATTGCATCGAATTGTTGTTGTTGAGCTAGATAAGCATGTTATAGTGTGCGTGTATAGACCCCCTAACCCTCAAAACTTTACGTTATGATCTATATGAAACAACAATGGAAGATATCCTTGCGAAACTTGCAGCAGGTAACAAATCCGTGATTATTTGTGGAGATTTTAATAGTAATATTATAGAAAATAATTCAAATAGTAGCAGATTTTTAAGTCTTTTTAAATCGTTCAATCTGTCTAATGTTTTTACAGAACCAACTAGAGTAACTCCAACTTCTGCAACCTGTATTGATAATGTATTCTGCGATTGTGATTATTTAGATAAATTTGAACCTTTAATCTGATCACAGTGGTCAACTGGTAACATTTAAGTACAAAGCAGCCTTGCAAAAAGTTAAAATACAATTTAGGCCAATAACAACTGGAAAACTAGCAAAATTTAATGGACCCTTACAAAATAAGTAAAATGTTCTAGGCCATAATATTGAGGATGCGAATAAATTTTATGATGGTTTCAGTGGTATTAAAAGAATTCAATGCAACTTTTGAAAAGAAGTCCAAAGATTCTTTCCCTAAGTTTATATTTAGTGATTGGGCGACTAAAGGCATTAGAATAAGTAGGGAGAGACTGTATGATATATACGGCCGTAAGCCTTTAATTAACACTGAATCCTTTAATAAGTATGTAAACAAATATTCTAAGGTTTTCAGAAATACTTGCAAATACCTGTACATTAGCAACAAGATCAAATTGGCAGATAATAAAAAAAGACAGTTTGGAAAGTTATCAATAATGAAACTAACAGAAATAAAGTACGAAACACTGACTTTTTACTAGAGACTGCGCATGGTGCCATAAGCTCTAATTTAGAAGTAGCTCAAGAATTTGTAAAAATTTTCACCGATATACCATCAAAAACGACTGAAGCTTTAAATTCTTTACCCGAGGTCTCATTTGATTTATTAAGAGTAAACATTCCAGGTTGTACGGTTGAATTCCAATTCAAACATATCAACCCTATGACACTTATTAAAGCCTTCCGGCAAATCAAAATTAAATTGACTGAAGACATATGGGGAATGTCTATCAAAGTGTGCACGTCCATAATTGAGACCATAGCACCATACTTGGCTCTAATATTTAATTTATGTGTAGACCAAGGGGTCTTTCCGGATATAATGAAATATAGTAAGGTGATACCACTTTTTAAATCTGGAGATAATAAAGACAAATAATTATAGACCTGTATCCGTATTGCCGGTTTTCAGCAAATTGTTCGAAAAAGTAATGCTCAATCAAATGCTCAATCATTTTAACACCAATCAAATCTTACACGAACAACAATATGGTTTTACCAAAGGTCGTTGTACGACTGACGCAGGAGTCACCTTGTTAAAACACATATATACAGCGTGGGAAGAGGCGCAAGATGCCATAGGAATCTTTTGTGACCTCTCCAAGGCATTTGATTATGTAAATCACGAAACCTTGCTCCTAAAACTAGAACATGACTGGGTAAACTTGCATTCAGTTAAGTGAGGTCTTATTTAAATGATGACAGACAGCAGCAAGTTCAAATAAATGGTGTCAATTCCCGGGGTCTGAAAGCTAAAATGGGGGTACCTCAAGGCTCAATATTGGGTCCGTTCCTCTTTCTAGTATACATTAATGACCTTCCCCATCTTTTAAAAAATCAAACTCAAATGGTGTTATTTGCTGACGATACGTCCTTAATTTTTAAGATAGGTAGGCGTGCCACAAGTCTTGACGATGTAAATAACGCCCTTCAGCAGGTCCAAAATTGGTTTTGCTGCTGATAATTTAGTTTTAAATGGCAAAAAACTAAGTGTATCAGATTTGCTTTACCGAATGTTAAAAGTAATAATTGCGACATAGTATTGAACCAAAAGAAACTTGAATTCGTCGAAGACACAGTTTTCTTGGGGATCACGCTTGACTCAAGGCTATAATGGGGTCCTCATTTAACATCTCTTGCGGGACGGCTGAGTTCAGCAGCATATGCTGTCAGAAAAATCCGTCAGTTTACTGATATAGATACCGCAAGGCTGGTCTATTTTAGTTACTTTCATAGTATCATGTCTTACGGTATCTTATAATGGGGACGTGCTGCAGACATCAAGTCTATATTTATTCTGCAAAAAAGAGCTGTCAGAGCCATTTACAATCTCCGCCGGCGCGATTCCCTAAGGGAACTGTTTAAAGATATTAACATCATAACGGTACCTTGTCAATACATATATGAAAACATTATGTATGTTCGGAAAAATCTTCATCTTTTTAGTAAAATTAGTGATAGGCATAACTTTAATACTAGAAATCGGAACAAATTAGATCAACCCCGATTCAGATTAGCTAAAGTACACACCTCTTTTATAGTTACTGTGTTAAATTTTATAATAAAATACCACTTGATATTCTCGAACTAAATGAGAGAAAATTTAAAACATGTATAAAACGCACACTATGTAGACAAGCATATTATAAACTGGAAGATTATGTCCTTGATAAAAATGCTTGGCCGCATGGGTCCACTAGTTAGGTTGATAATTGGAATGCTTACCCTTTTTTTGTTCTCCTATACTATTATTTATTTATTTATTATTTCTTTGCAATATTGTTATTAGCAAAGTAAGTACACATAATAAAGCAGCCTTCTTTTTTTTCATCTCTTATTTACTTGGAAACCATAGTTTTGTATAATGTAGAAGCATATTTTCAATTTTTTTGTAAATGTGAGCACTATGGAGCCTTTTACATATGTAATTAGTAATAGATTTTGTTATTAAATTAGTTTGACATGAACGAGCGTGGCAGTTGAGAGCTTGTCATGCTCACACGAAGGTTTTGCTGATGGTGGCGCGTGTTTTGGATCATTTGGTTCCCTTCAAAATGGTTGAGTTAGATGGTGCTGATCCACGCGTCATGTTCGTCAACGGGCGCCGTCAGGAGACTGGTCATCTCTTACCTGCCACTGGCTTATTTTTATCTGTAACTACATTTTGAATTGTTTATTTATTTTCCTGTTCTTTGCATTGTCGTCACATATAAATTAATCAAAGATAATGTTAACAGGATTTTGTAATACATCACATGGTTTAAAAGAGTGTCCGTGGAGTTTCTTGCACGTTCTTCTCCATAGAGATCTACGCTTTGCAACGTGCAAATAGCTTCATCTTTTCGGACCAACCGACCCTGACAATTCAAAAGTTATTCACTGTAAATGGTTTATTTGAAATATACGATTTGAGTTTGAGTTTGAAGACTTTTCTATAATTTAAAGCGTAAGGCGTCGTAAGAACGAATGCTCTCATTAAAGAAGTAGTGACATCTGTAATGGCCGAGGTCACTGACGCTAGGTCCGGGAATAAATTCAATAGCTCCAACTAATTTGTAGAAATTTTGTTTTACTTTGATCGTTCGGGGTATATAAACGACACACCTGAAGAAGGTTAAATTAAAGAAATAAAATCTGTAAGCTCATATTTGTACATGACTTGATCATTACACAGTATACATTCTTTAATTTCATCACGAATTAAAATGGCTTCTTCCAAAATACTAACGCCAAACATTTTAATTAGCTGAATGTTCAAACTGATAAATGTATATCTTTTTGAAGTGAAAACTTCTTTAGCGGCGTTGAGCACTTTTTCTGTAATGGGTATAAAATCTTAAACTCGCGTCAGGACACGTGACCTGATCGAAAAAGCGTAAGACGGACTCGCGTCAGGGTCACGTGATGCTGATCGAAAAAGCGTAAGACGGACTCGCGTCAGGGTCACGTGATGCTGATCGAAAAAGCGTAAGATCGAGGGGAAGGGAGAGGAACTAGTATCTCCCACTCTTTCTACCGTGCCTGAGTGTGCTGCTCCGCTTAGGCGGCACAGGGCGCTTGCGCGAATGTCCGTCTGTGTTTATGTACAGCGTGCCACGCGTATCCAAGGATACGAAATTACGGAATTACGAAATTATGGATGAAAGTTGATTTTTCTAAGAGATAAAAATTAATGTAATATATAAATAAATAACGATATAATATTATGAATAATAACATGTAAATTGTCATATTTGTGTACGATAGCGCAATAAATAAACATTGTATTCTACCTCATAAATGATAGTATTTTTGTACTTATAATTAAACACAACGTTAATACTAAAGTTTTCACTTCTGCCGGCACTCCCGGAGTGCTACCGGTGTTTTTTAAAATGTTTTCTGTTTGACACCAAGCATTGCAACACTGTTTGGAGAATTTGACACTAAAAAAAATACCATTAGTAACTTCTTCGAAAATTGTAGATACATTACATTCGCAACTGTAAACAACGACGTCTCGAATTTTATTACATGTTGAGGAAATTATTTGTGCTCTCAGGATGTTAATATCATCTATCTTGTTATTATTGTCATTTAAGCCTTTTATATACATTGAAATTATATCACCATCAATATTAGCCTCAAATATAGTTCGGAAATTTTCAATTTTGTAGTAACTTTCGCTCAACAGGTACAGTCGCCAGCGCATTAAGTTACCACACTTTGACCTTGAGCGCGTTATGAGCAACAACAGCAAGAATCGTACGAAAGAGATAAATAGTTTTTTGTCCGTTCTTATTAGTAATGTTTCGTGCTGCAGTGTGTCGTGAGCGTGTGTGCGTATGTGCGTCGTTGTGTAGAATAAGAGTATCTTACTATCCGATACAAAATAGCGTAGCAGGTTGAATACTTGAATGGAATCGAAATGGCAATAGAATGGCAATAAAAACAGGTGACCCGCGCAAAACCGTATGAAAGCTAATAACCAATTTTTTTTAATCAAACTTTATTAACTACATAGGTATGCAGACATGCAATAAGCTTACAAAAAATACTTAACTTTGCCGGGTTTTGTGTTACCTACTATTTTCGTGCGAACCGAATTTAATTTAAATTATACGTTCTTGTATAATTTTATTATTGTGCGAGTGAAGCTTAGCCAATTAATATTATACTTACAAAACCCTTTAATTTATTAAGGTGGATGCGTCAGGGAAGCCCACGAAATTCAAATTTTCTTACCTTTTTGCAATTTGCAATTCAGTATTAGGTTTTTATGTTGATTACAGTATGATTCGCGGGCGTAAGAATTATGTATTTTCAGAATTATAACCATTTAAGTCAGCAATGAAACTCCATAGGGCCAGGTAACCCGAAAGAATGACTACCTATTTCATGAAATCTTGACATTTTAGGATTATACCGACGTATAGAGTTATTTTACTGGTTTTAATGGTTGGCCTATTACGGTTCTTGAGATACAGCCCGCTGACAGACAGACGGACGGATGGACGCATGGATGGACAGCGGAGGCTTAGTAATAGGGTTCCGTTGGTTACCCTTTGGGTACGGAACCCTAAAAATTGGTTAGACACTACTGGTATCTACCCTAAGTCCATCCAAAAAAAAATCAGTATGGTTCAGCATACTGCCAACTAAAATGTCTCGTATGACTGGCCTAGGAGTGTTATGAATCTTAATAGGTACGTAACTAGACATTATATATCTAATCTGTGATAAAAGTGTTTGTCATGCATTATCATAAAATTTTGCATGCATTTTTTCTGGATGGAGAGGGGTCTTTTGCCAGTAACGTCAAAAAAGTCAGTGACCTTTTTTTAAGTAAAGAAATGTGCCGGCGGGGCCCCCCCTTACGGCTATAGCTACCCCCTGCTTTTGACGACTTAACTACTTACACAAATTTTGCACACCTACTTATAGATTGTCAGGACTTCAGAAAAGGAAAGGTTCCTACGGGAACACGGGTGAAACCGCGGGAAAAATATTAAACTAAATGCGGAGTAACAACCAAATTATTTTTTATTTTTAAACATTAAACTGATATGATGATAATGATTAATACAATGAAAATAAAAAATACCTACTCTCAATTTGAAACTACACGACAGATAATATAAAACTAAAATATTCAAATCAACAAGTAACTTTTTATTCGTAACATAATTATTAATTACGTTGAGGAGCTCGTGGCTAGATAATAACAGCCGCACGGGTCGATCTTCAAGGTTAAGCAACGCTTGCCAAGGTTGGTCTGTGGATGGGTGACCATCTTAATATAACGAGTTTCCTCCGTGCCTCGGAAAGCACGTTAAGCCGTTTGTCCCGGCTGTCATTTGTAGATGGCAGTCGTTACGGATAGTCAGAAACCAGTAAATCTGACTCCAGTCTTCCAGTCCAGTCCAGTTAATGGGTTGTTGAGGTCTGGTAGGCAGCCGCTCCATGTAAAATACTGGTATTCAGCTAAATGAGGCTTGATTGGAAGCCGACCCCAATGTCGTTGGGAAAAGGCGAGGCAGATGATGATAATTATTAATTACGTTCGTAAAAACTTTTAACAAAAAAATTAAACTGAAATGCAAAAATAATAAACCTTTTTACAAAAAAAAAAACAACTTTAGTTACGGAAGTCGGTTTTATTGTTTCTTCGTATTTTAACACCGACTTCCGTAAGTTAGTTTTTGCTTTTCAGTTTTTTCGAAGGTTTATTTTTTTTTTGTTAAAATGTTTTTATTTTACATTTTTTTGTGACTTATCTACTAATTACTAGGGTAGGGTATTTTTTATTTCTTATGGTATATAAATTTGACTTTTATTTAAAAATAGAATTATCAAAATCGGACTACTCTGTAAAAAATTATACGTGTTCATGCATCAAATCATAAAAAAATCTACTCGTCGACTAGATAACCTCCTCCGGTTTTGAGACGGTTAAAAAGTTAAATCTACTGCAATGGCTGCCAAACAAAAGTAAGATTTTACCTAGAACAATATAATTTGACTGGGATATGTATCCATAAAGTTATTCTCCAACAAAACTTAGTAGGAAGATTTCTGAATCTGCCAATGAGAAATGTCGAATTATTGTGCTTTAAATTATCACCAAAAATATTAGGTAAAGGAAATAATCTCAAGAATATAACAATGATGTGAAAAGAAGTATGTATAACATTTTAATTTACAATATTAATTATTATATTACCTATATGACATTATTGAAGCGAGAGACCACACTGGTCCTACGTACGCAACGTACGCAATTTTCATATGAAATCAAGAGTCCAGATATCATAATGCTTTGCATACGTTGCGTACGTAATATGAATGTAGTATAAAACCTTTACCAGTTACAACCAGTTTGTAGTATAAACCACTTTATTATGACACAATATCAACGAACGACATGTCTGGCAACTTTCCCGAATCGAGCAATGGAAGAATAAGCGTTGGTTGAACAATCTTTATTTTGGGTAATAAAATTATAATTATTATTTAAATGCTACTAAGCTGAAGAGTTTATTGGTTTGGATGAACTCGCTAATCGCACGTTCGAATTGAAAAATAATATTACTGTTGGATAGCCCATTTATCGAGAAAGACAATAGGCTATATATCATCAAGCTACGACTAATATAAACAGAATAGAAACAGCAGGTCGATTCTGTAAACATGTCAAAATTAAGTTTTGGGCGAAGTGACCACGACGTTACCTGTCATTCCATCTCGATTACATGGAGTGACAGCTTACTTCCTGATCACTGCACCCAAGCTTTTACTTTGACATGTTTACAGAATCGCACTGTTGAGCATTACCTAATGAAAAATGCGACGCAGACGAAGTTGCGCGAGTCAGCTAGTGGATTGTAAGGGTGCCTATGCATTACAGCGGAGTGCAGAAACGGAGAAATTTTAACTATAGTTTTGTAGACTAAGGTTTACACTAAATTATTTTCTTTTTAGCGAAAATAGGTTCAACAAATAAAAATTTTCCTCTACACAATAATAGTGTAGATTAAAAAATTGCCCTGACCTTAAAAAGCCCCAACTTGAGCTCAGAAATATGCAACAAGATTAGCGTTTTAGATGTTAAGAAATATTACTACGCGTTACGCGTTGTCGAAACAATATATTGTTTAATATTGAATAAAAGCTTACTTACATAAATTAATGAATACTGTAAAATTAACAATAACTAGGTAAACAAAATTATTATATAACAATACAAACATAAGCAAATATATATAAATTTAGGTATTTTTAATATAATTATAAACAGGTAGAATAGGTAGGCTGTGGGTAGATGACAAACTTACTTGGAAGCTACATATAAATCATATGAAAACAAAATTAATATCACTTTTAGGTACGTTACGAAAGATCACAAAATGTATTCCGAAAAAAGTACGTCTAATTATTTATAACTCGCTAGTAAAATCAAACTTAGAATACAAAACAAAATTATCAAAGTCCTATCTCATTATCATTGATATCTAACAAAAACAATATACGAAAAAACTGATCTACTGAATCTCACACAACTATACACATATTACACCTGCATTCTAATAAAAAAAATCACCACGGATTCTGTACAGTCAAACATAAAACTACATAAAAAGACACCCACATACAACACAAGAAGTAAAAACAAGTTCCAGCTAATGACCACACGTACACGGACTAACTACGGCAAAAATAATATAAATAGATATAATGTGTTACTGTTTGTTTGTCCCAAATAAATAAATAAATAAATAAAAAAACAACATTGGCTGAGGGAGCAAAATTACTTAATGATTTATCGGAAGATTTAAAGAAGTTTAATAATATAAACCTATTTAAAGCAAAGCTTAAGCAACATATATCTATCCAGTAATGTCGCCAACACCCCCTATAGGCAAATATACTTTTTAGATGTAAGCACTATATATCTCTCATGTGTCTCTCTGTTATTTCTAAGTTCTTATGAAAATAAATTCTTTAAACCTAGGCGGTTTTGTAAATATACAAAATAAAAAGAATAAGCTTAACATATAATAAAAAAAATACCGGGTTGGACCACCTCGCGCATCTAATACAGCGTCTAGTCTGCCCTTCATACCAGCCACCATATTCCAGCAGGTGCTTCCAGCGTCCCTGCCTTTTAATTGCTCCCATGTAGTATGAGCTTCTCGCCGCAAGTTTTCATTGTTGCGGTTTCTGACGCATCCTAATCGAGAACCATGAGACCCCATAAATTCTCGATTGGGTTTAGGTCAGGGCTCTTTGCAGGCCATGGCAAGCTGACATCTCTCACTCCTGCGCTACTCTGCAGGTGTGCACGCGGCAGTTGTCTTGGCAGAGGTAAATTATGCCCTCTGGGAAGTAAAGGCGTACGGTGGGGATCATCATGTCACTTAAAATTTTGACGTATTGATCCCCAGTCATGCGCCCGCTTACCTCTACCAGTTCACCTGGTCCCATAGAGCTCATCCATCCCCAAAAATTTAGGGAAATTCTTCCACTTGCCCGATTTGGCAAAATGTTTGCCTCCACATACCGTTCGTTGTCTCTGCGCCATAATATTTTTCTCCCATCCGTATCCGACTGGAAGCTTTTTTCGTCCACAGAAATTACAATATTATTCTCCCAGTCAAAATTATAATGTTCTAGGCAAAAACTAACTCTGGCCTCCTTATTGGCCTGGGTCATACGGATCTTCTTGGCAGGGCTGCGGCACCAATGTCCGGCGTCCTTCAGGCGCCTTCTCACGGTGTCCATAGATATCTAAAACAAGGAACATGACAATTTGAATACATGCTACTACTACTACTTTACTATGACAAAAAACCGGCGAAGTCTGAGTCGGTCTCGCTTGTTGCTCGTTACACACGAATACTTTTAACTTGTTACTTTAAAATCATAGACTTCATATAGCTTTTCCTGTAATCTGTAGGAAAAGACCTATTATTTGTATTTTTTTATTTATCTTAGATTCAGAACTAAGAGGGAAGGGGAATGGCAAATTTTCATAGATTTTCTTCAATAACTTCGAGTTGAAATATTTTAAAATTATAAAAGAAATACTTTTGAGACCCTGAAAAACCCCTTTGATGTGATATATCACACGGTACAGCTGGTTTTTTTTTAACTGCCAAATATTCTCCCCTAAAAGTGACCCCATTTTTAGGGTTCCGTACCCAAAGGGTAACCAACAGAACCCTATTACTAAGCCTCCGCTGTCCGTCCGTCCATCCGTCCGCCTGTCTGTCTGTCAGCGGGCTGTATCTCAAGAACCGTAATAGGTACAGAGTTGAAATTTACACAGATTGTGTAACTAAACTATAACAACAAATAATAAAAGTTAAGGTTTATGGTACGGAACCCTTCGTGTGCGAGTCCGACTCACACTTGGCCGGTCTTTTTAAAAATTACTTATTTTCGTTACGTGTCCGTATTTAGGTCACAGAAGGTTATATATGTGTACCCAACTAAATCGGTCCATTAGATTCGGAGAAATCTAATCGAATTCGGATGTGACAGACAGAGAGAGAACCGAGTGATACTATAAGAGATCCGTTTTACCCTACAGAGGTTCAGAACCCTAATTATAAGGGTCAACTGAACTAAATGCGTATGGGACTGTTAAATAAAAACAACTGGCCAAGTGCGAGTCGGACTTGCGTGCAAAGGGTTCTGAACGATTTTTTTTTTGACATGTTATTTGAACACTATAGAATTTTAATAGATTTTCCTGTAATCTATAGGTATAGATTACAGGAATTATTAGTTCCTGTAGTCTATAGGTAGATTTATTATCTCCATTTTTTTCTAAATTTTAGGCTCAGTAGTTTCGGAGATAAGGGGAATGGTCATTTTTCGTCTAATTTCTTGAGTAACTTCAAATGTATTTATTTTAAAATTATGAAAAAAATATAAATAAAACCCTCACAGTAAGCCCTTTCATTTGATATGTCGCTTGATATTGTTCATACTAAAAAAAATATGATTTACATAACACGTCCGTATTTGGGTCGCAAAAATGCATGTGTGTTCTAAATTTGAACAGAATCGGTCCAGTGGATCCGGAGAAAAATGGCTGTGACAGACGGACAGACAGGCAGTCTGTCTGTTCGTCTGTCACAGCCAGTTTTCTCCATTGTAGGTATTTTTTCTTTTTCTAACGACATTCCTGAGAACGAAAATGTTACGTTTTACACATTATAAAAATAGAGGTAACTCGATTTCCATAGTTTTTATTGAAATAAACGAAGTTTTTTTTTTTTTAGCTGACCCAGTTTAAGGAAATACACGATTCAAGAAAAATATCAAAGTTTGGAATTTATGCAAGGTTCAAAGATAAATGTGACTGACCATGACATTCACTGAGTATCGAGTCTAACATTATGCACGCGTAAAACCGGTTTGAGCCGAACCGAGCGCCAAGCGGGCTTTTTGTCGATTGTCTAGCGAACTTAACAACGTGAGACGTATGTGTAGATGAATGTATGAAGTGTTCTGTCAACTATAAATTTATTAATATATATTATACGGTACAGTTAGGTCGTCTAATGCAATATTATGTCAGCTTTTTAAATATAAAATGATAGGTAATGGTAGAAAATATAATCAAGCGTTATCTCAATCTGTCAGCTTGCGGCAAATTTGTCGCAAAGTGCCGCGCGACAGCAGCGCGGCTGTCGCGGTGCTTTGTTATTTTATACAAATAATAGACACGCGGCCGCAGTGCGGCTGCAGCGTGGCCGCCGCGCGGTGTTTTGCGTTTATTGTATTTGAAGGCGCCCTAAAAGTCTGCACAATATTTAATTAGGGCTCGTCATCGCTGCCGCCATCTTGGGTTTTGGTTTTGAAAATTGGTAAATAAATTCAAACTGACAAAATACTAAGTATTCTTTCTAAGAAATATCCAATAGAATTATATAAAAAGTAACAGCAAAAGAACATCAATTATAACGTGAACATGAGCTTTACGTGTGCCGAACCCTTCGGAGAATACAGGCGTGAGCTTAAAATATGAGATTAGCGCAAGTCCCTATCGCGGAATTGACTTTCGCGCAAGTAGTTATAAAAATTCCCCGGGCGCGCACCGAAAAACACCATTCAACTGCAAACGTTCTTCGAGACAACTTGTTGTATGCGTGACTGCGTGAGCGAACTGTAGTAATTATACTTATTTGCCGCCCGCCTTGTCCGCTCGACGGCGCACCGCGCAGTGGATTATACATATTTACAATACACTAAGCAACAACATTTTAACACCTCGGAATCACTGACCACTGTATCATATCTATCACGCGATCATTACGAAGCCTATAATGCATAGATATAAATATGGCCTATTTTGTTGTTATGACGTGTTATTCAGGTGTAGTGTGACACATGGGTTCATTGATTTTATACTTAATTCAATTTATCTTATTATACCAACTACCTAATGTTAAAGCAAAACCGTGCTTATTAAGTGTAAGTATGTAGGTCTATGTTAATCAATTTTGTAACCTATTTACTTTGAAAACCATGTTTTTAGTGGGTAGGTAAATGATGAATACTAAGTTAGGATGATAACGATAGATAAGTTTTATAACAAGGTATCATAGACTCACGCTGTACGAAGTAGAAGAAACTCTCGTGCTGAGGAACGGATCGGCAATGTGTGCAGCGACTATAGCCGCATCTTCTGCCGCCGCGCCGTCGTGGCTCTTGCGTAAAGTTGGCGGTGGTGGGCTTGGAGAGTTCCACTTTCTTCCTACCGCCGAAGCCAGAAGTAAACAGTTTTTCTCTGGAACGGAACATATAGCTATCGTTTATTTGCATATATTATGCATATAGACGAAGTTGCATTAATACTAATATAATTCCCTACAGTAATTAGATCACTTATTTATTTTTATATTATTTTTTTACACACTTGATTGTCATGACCATAGAAATATAAAATACATCTATGGTCATGCCCATTCCGGGATTACACCCAATGCGATAGCGTGGTAACTAGATTACCTAATGTGAACTGAGCCCGCCTGTTGAATTACCTACGTGGTATGTTTCATAATAATAATAAAGTAATTATGCCTTGTCCCTGCAATGCAATGTTTCAACAGACAAAAATAAAGTGCAAAACTGTGTAGGTATGTATTTACTTTTAAATCTTATCACTACCTATTGGATAAACTTTTGTTTAGAATCATTCAGGACGAAATGAATAAAAAACAATCGTTTTTCGATGTTGGTTTACAAAGGTATAAATCTAAGCTTACATCACGGTTACTCTACATTTTAATGGCGTGTAAAAAGAATATTACCTAGCTATCCCTTGTTTCCTTTTTTCGAAAATTTGATTTGATTTGACCGTTGACAGACATTTTTCAATATTAGTATTATTTTAATTTAAAATAATATGTTAAAAAATATTTACTCACCGTTATACCCGTCTGCCGACAAATATCAATCACTCGGGAGCCACTCAATCTAAGCGCTATGCGCTCTCGCTCAATTTTTGTCAAAGGTGGCGCCATTTTTATTTTCCACTGTGACTGGATACGGTTCGCAACTACATACTTCACCACTCCACGAATTTGTAGAGACTTACGCAATCGATATCGGGAGACCTCGGGAGCGCTGGCGTACGCGCAAGGGCGCGGAGGCGTGGTCTATTCTAAGTGAGGCATATTCATTGGTTCCTAAGTTTTAGCTTGTGCAACCATTGGGTCATTTTGGAAACGTTGAAATTCCACCAATCATGCGAAAGATACTTTCTTTCTACCACTCCACGCTGCGTCATATTTATAGATATGTATAATTTTTACCGTGACGAGCTGGCGACTGTACGTAAATGAATCAATCGCACAAGTATTATTAACTTTTATATTATTAAAGCCGACCTCCACAGGTGGACATAAGTTTCCGTGTTTTAATGAATTTTACATTTTTGTCGAACGCTATTTGATTTTTTCTGCCTTAACCTTTCCAGTTTTCTATCGAAAATGTCCGATTATCTGCCCACTTCCGACTTCCTTGTTTTTTTCCATCGGGACTGCTTATTTAAAATTTTCCGTTTTACTAAACGTGCTTTAGTAGGTTTTATTTTATTTTGTATACCTTGATTAAGATCGCATAAAGCCGTTTTCATTTCCCCATCCAAATAATGTGAGTTTAGTTTTAAAAATTCATCTACTCTGTACCGTTTTACTTAAAAATAAGTTGTTTCAAAGTTTTAAAATAAATCTCTATTCCCGAAGAAGACAGCGCTTTATTTTCGGAATTAAAAATTGTACAAAGTAAATTCGACCATAGGGGTAATTTTAACAATAACCTTCTAAAAGTGGGAATAAATACAGGAAAATAATACAAATTACTGTTTCTGGATATTACGTTATTTGATTGGTTTTTTAGTTTTATGGTTTCCATTAATTTATCGAACCATGATGCAAACTCAAAATCATCAGTGAAATCATGACTCGAATCATCAGGTGTTGGTTTTGGAATTTCGCTACATTCTCTTTCTGGCTTTGTCTCAGGATGATGAACGTTTTCGAGTATTTTACCAAGCCTATTTTTAGCAGCCTCACAATCGTTGTTGCTGTTGTAAATATCGTTTACTTGCCCGAGACACACTTCAATAATATCTTGAATAACTTGTTTAACTATTCCAAAGTTTTCGGCTTCTTTTATAAATATAATGCATTCGATATAAAATATTTGATTTTCTAATTTACATCTTTTTTAAAACAAGTTATTTTATGTAACGTTTTAACGAAATGGCTTGTATCCAGCCTAACAAAAGTATTTGTTTTATTTTTTCCATATAATTTTTGGTGGAACAGTGTAAAAGCTTGAATACAAGCCGAAATTACGCTGATGAATCGTCCGTTATGATTGCATGGGTAAAGCAATCTACGGAAGTCAACCATATTTCCAACCATGTCAAAATTGACCGTTGGCCATGTGAATCTGTAACCATTTGAAAAATGGGTACAGATTTTAATTTTTCGTTGGATGTGATAAGCCCTGCGTATAAAAACAATCGTTTTGTTGCTATGGTGCCGTCGGGTAGAATAATATTTTTGAAAAAAGAAACAGTTGCGTCTATAGTTACAGTCACTCTTTGATTTTGTTTAACATAGTCATAGTTTTATAGTCATTCCGTCGTGCGTTCCGGAGCAAACAGGTCGTCTCGTTCTCACTCAATAACAGTAATAACTTAAAACTAACTTTAACGTGTGTATGACAATACGTGTGTGACTAATTACCCATCGGTGTTATCGTTAACTCTTGTACTCGTGTTTGAACTTATTTACCTTTACTAATTAGCACAAAGTAGTGTTGCGGACAGAGACATGGCTTCAATAAACAGCGCCAACGAACATATAAGTGAAGTCGACATACATACATCTGGTGGGATGAGTGTAGACGGCTCCTTAATAGAGAAGGAGTCCCCTCCTCCTTACGTTACATTTCGCCAAGGGATGTCATGCAGAAAAGATCCAGACTGCCGTGACGAGCTTAAAGATTTCCAAGCTAGTATGAAATCTATGCTCGAGACCTACACAACTAAACAGGATGAAAAATTTCATTACTTTTATCAAAATTCGAAAGTCAATCAATAAAGTTCATTAGCGACAAATATGACTGTCTAGAAGAGAAGTCGAATGAACTGCTCGATCATCTGATGATTTGAAATTGAGTGGCAATCCTCAAAAAATCTACATAAATGAGCACCTCACACTGCAGAACAAGAAGTTGTTTCGTCAAACAAAGGAGATTGCAAAACAAAATGGATTTAGATTTGTTTCGATTAAACATGGTGTCATACTCGTTCGCGCTGACGTCCCCGAGGCGGCTTTCACTATTCCTTGCGAAGAGGATTTATCAAAAATCAAACCTTATGATAAAGCGTCTGGGCAAAGGTTTAAATAGGTGCAATAACAATTGGGTTAAAGTGCGGGCTCATTTATTATTTTACTTAACTTGTTATTTTGTTTACCATACAGTCTTTGTTCTCTGACTCTTACATTACTCCAAGTTGTTTACGTAGTTTTTACTAATGACGCGCTTGCGAAATATTTTACGATCACCACCACGTACCTATATAATTATAACATTAACTTAAAATAACGGAATATCAGGGAAAGCAGCGGAGCGGTCATGATAATCGTCATCCATCATGGGCGTGTTATATCAGGATCGTTGAAATAATACCACGTTTGTGATTACTAACAGTCACTCATTTTATTCGATTACACTTGTACACAAAATATACGGTGGAATACACGATGAAACTGGATTACGAGCCAATAGGTGTTAGCACGCGTGCACTTCGTGCGCTATCTATCAAACGAATGCCAGATTGCCAGCTGTCACGGCGTAGGCGCACTACCCATTTGCTACCCTATTCGGGGTCACCCGCTCATATTTTAATATTCGACCAATTTACATAAATCATCATTTTAATTTAAAATTTAACAATTACAAATCTATTCGCCAAAGTACACACTCAGTTTTAGTTCAGAAAATTGTTAATTGTTGATTCTCCTTTAATTTAGCTACGCGCCGTCATACCTGTATCTTATTGTATTGATTACTGGTAAACATTGCCTAATTCTGGTAGTAATAGGGAATATGCATGAATATGCATTAAATTAAATTAATTAATTTAATAATATAATTTAATTTTATAAATATCTTATCTTTTTCCTATGACGTAATCATTCTTACAGAGACCTGACTTATAGCGAGTACATCTGACGGTGAGTTTATTAATGATCGATATTTAGTGTTTAGATGCGACCGTGACCGCTGCACCACGGGGAAGCGTGATGCAGCGGTCGCGGTCGCACTACGGTGATAGTCGTTCTACGTACTTTACGACCAACTAGCATTTTTACAAGCCCTTCTCACGCTGATATTGAACACGTCTTGGTCCAGCTGCCGGGGTCGTATCCTACAAAGTGCTATATTATAAGTGCTGCTTACATACCGCCGCGTTCTCCTGACGACTTGTACACATCACACTTAGAAAAATTGCAGGATGTAATTAATAGTGCGAGTACTGACACATTCTATATAACAGGTGATTATAATTTACCGGGCATTAACTGGCTTGATTGTAGTGGATGTAAATATGTTGTTCCACAACCGACCGACAATGTGAGCTGTCATCTATGCAACTTTATTTCCCTAACTAATATTTTTCAACATAACACACTGAGGAATAACCTAGGACGTATATTGGACTAAATTATTTCTAACGTTGACTGAGTCTAAAACATGTACACCAATTCTACCGATCGATGTTCACCATCCGCCTTTCTCGATGCTAACTTCACTTAATACAAAATGTAATTTCCTATTAAGTTGGTTGGACTGGAATCAATTGTTTTACTGCCTTTCTGCGGAGCAATCCATTAATGTATTTTACGATCAAATCTATAGTATAATTAAAAAGCATATACCGCTATCACGTCTCAGGAATTTTCGTTTTCCTGTATGGTTTTCTCCTTTACTTATCCGTATTTTCAGAAATAAAGAAAAAGCGTGGCTAAAATGGAAAACTTATGGTAATGCATCGGACTACGAAAGCTTTTCTACCCACCGTAAACGTTTTAAAACTGAATGTGACAACTGTTTTGAAAAATACATGAAATCGGTTGAAAACGGTATTCCACTTAGTATCAAAAATTTCTGGACTTACGTTTCAAATAGGAAGGGCAGGGCGGAAATTCCAGCGAATATGTTTCTTGAAAATCTTAACTCAAATAATCCAACAGAAATATGTAACATGTTCTCCAGGTTTTTCACCTCTATTTATGAACCCACGAATCATAACCCCCTGATGTGGCAGCCAGCTAATGCATATGCAGATAATACGCCTTGTATTTCTGATACCCACTTGACAGCAGATGTTGTACATAAAGCGATAACGCAATTAGACTTAAGCAAGCCCGATAGCTTGCCACCAGTCTTCATAAAGAGGACTGCTGGAAATATAGTATTTCCGCTTCATATTATATATTTAACAAATGTTTACGAGAAGGCATCTTTCCTAATATTTGGAAACGGGCACATATCACACCGGTGTTCAAGAGTGGCGATCAGCGGCACCTTGTCGAAGCTTTTCGAGAGTCTTGTACATAGTGAAATATATTCTCACATTCACAACCTCATTATTGGTGAACAGCATGGGTTTGTTAAACGACGTTCGACGAACACCAATCTCATGTTGTTCACTGACTTTGTATTTAAAAGCATGGATGAACAATTTCAAGTTAACGCTGTGTACACGGACTTTCGATAGGCTTTTGACAAGGTCGATGACAAGCTGCTCTTAGATAAAATCGCTTACAACGGAATACGTGGCAATTTGTTACGATGGTTCATAGCATATATACACAATACATCGCAAAAGATAGTCATTAATGGTTACCAATCATGTTCAATTATTGTCACTTCCGGTGTGCCCCAGGGCTCAATTATGGGGCCCTTACTCTTTATTTTGTTTGTCAATGACATTAAGAACTGCTTCATCCATTCCAGATTTCTAATGTACGCCGATGACATCAAAATATATAAGTCGTGTACAAGCACACAGGATTGCCTGCTTTTACAGGAGGATCTTGACAGACTTTCTCGATATTGTTCATATACCAAGCTCCAGCTTAGCTTACCTAAATAATGCAATGCAATCACTATTACAAAAAAAGCATTATAAGATTTGATTATAGTCTACATGGTGTCGAGATGGACTCTAAATTGCATTTCAATCTTCATATTGACTATATCGTTCGTATGTTTGGCTTCGTCATGCGTTCTTCAAACGATTTCAAAAGACCATCTACTTTTTTACTTCTATACAAAGCTCTAGTCCGTTGTCAATTGGAATTCGCAGTACCGACTTGGAGTCCCTTTTTTGATATTTGTATAAAAAGAATTGAAATGGTTTAGAGGAAATATTTACGTGCGATGAAATACAGATGCACCAAGTCTAAATAAAATTATTATATGCTTAATTATTGAAGCTTTATAAACTTCAAAGCTTGGAGTCAAGACGCAGCCTACCGATGGCCATGATGCTTCATGGTCTGTGTAATAACAGGTTCGATTGTCCAGATATCACCAATAACCTATGTTACATTGTACCCAGAACCGTTATGCGCCGAGAGGCGCGTGTGCCCCGACTTTTCTATTTAGGTGCAGAACTCACGCTGGTGCACGGGCGTCTCTACGACGCATTGTAGATACGTATAACATGAAAAAATGAAAAAAAATTATAGCAGGAACTTGTACAAACTTTTACAGGTACTCTCACATTTTACGTAAAAGATATACCTGTGCTAGGAGGTCCCGCTCTTCAATGACAAATAAATGGCAAAAGTAGTGTACAAAAGATTACAGAACATAAACAAAAATAAAAATTACAAGTAAGATCGCAATTTAAACAGGATATAACTAAATAAAGGCAACCAACAAAAGGAACTTTGAGATATTATATCTTAAAAGAATGTGTGTGTGTGTGAAGGTGTGTGAGTGCGTATTCTCTCATGTTTTCGATTCATAGTCACGATGCTTGCAGCAATAACTCAATGTCATCATAGGTCTTCAGCTTTAGCCATTGAACTATTGCCTTTTTGCAGTCTACAGTAGTCATAGGATAGATGTTAATAGTTTTATTAATTTTATTATATAGGGCAGCGGAATTTGTCTTAAATTGTCTTTTGGCATATGCAGTTTTAACAAATTTTACTGGTGTAACACTGTATTTTCGTCTCTTTTCCTGATAGTGAGGGTCATAGGGCACGGCTTTGTGTAATTTTAGGATAGCATGTAGGATGTATAATTTCCGGACTGTGAGAATGCTACTTAGGGAGTATTAACTCATTGGTTGGGAATCTGTACGGTTTGGTAAACATGACCTTGATAAGAGATCTCTGTGCTCGCTCTAGCTCAAGAAACTTCGTTTTTTGTCGCACCGCCCCACACGGGTATACAGTAGGTAAGAATTGATTGAGCCAGCGAGACAGACTTCAGTTAATATTTTTTTAGTTGTCACATGTCTTAGGTTCTTAAATATCCAGATAAGTTTTTTTACACGGTCCATGACCATATCTGTATGAGTATGCCAGGACAACCGGTGATCAACGATTATACCTAGGTATTTTATATGAGTCACTTTTTCAATATTTTGACAAGAACAGTTTGTGTCAGATATATTATGACAAGTGTGGATTTTGAGAGTAACGTTAGGTCCAGGTTGAGTGTTGTTGTAGATAGTAAACGCAATATATTTTGTTTTGGAAATGTTTAGTGTAAGAAGGTGTGAGTTCAACCAGTCAGCAATCCTGGAAAGACCCTTTTCGGCAGATTGATATACAGATTCCCATGAAACACCAGAGAAAACAATAGCAGTGTCATCTGCATATGAGAAAACACGCCCATTATGTAATATCATTTTGCACAGATGGTATCATTTTGCATTTTGCACAGTAACGCTAACGGTTTTCCCCTTACTCCTATACTTTCTAGACTGTGCACAAGAATGGGGACAGAAACGGTATCGAAAGCCTTTTTCAAATCAAGAAATACAGCTAGACATTTTTTTCCTGAGTCTACTAAGTTAACTATATGAGTGGTCTATGCTATAACTGCGTCTCCTGTAGATAATTTTTGTCTAAAACCATATTGAGCTTGTGAAATAATGTTATAGTTGTTAGTGTAGTTGGTAAGTCTTATGTTAATTAGTTTTTCAATGATTTCAGATATGGCAGGCAGAACAGAGATAGGTCTGTAGTTATTAACGTCATCTCTGTCTCCACCCTTATGCACAGGTGTAATTATGGCTTGTTTTAGAGCTGGTGGAAATTTGCCTTGGCTAAAACACAAGTTAGCAAGATGCGTAATTATGGGTACAAATATTTCACGGGCAGTTTTGAAAAATTTTGTTGTTATTTTATCCCAGCCTGGAGCGCTTTCAAATTTTAGGCCCATTAGCACGTTATAGACTTCTCTAGGGTCCGTTTCAAGAAGCACGAAGGACGAAGACTGTGAATTTACTATATGATCAGAGTGTTGAAATTGGAATCGGCTTGCGTTGGTAATATATTCAGCCAGGGATTTCCCGATGTTTGAAAAGTAATCGTTTATGTGGTCTACTGAAGCCTGTGGGGTGATCTTTATCTCTAATAATTCTGAGTTAGATTTTTTTTAGGTTTGCGATGAGTTATATTAGTAATTGTGTTCCACATCTGTTTCGTATTCTTGTTTGCTTTTTGTAGTTGTTCCCCCTATCATATTTTCTTCTCAGCTTTTTAACTAAACTGTTGCAATGGTTGCGATACCTTCTATAAGTTATTTTTAATATATTGTTTTGTGTATCAGATCGTTGCTTCTTTTCCATATTATTTCTATTTTACAATACAGCGCAAAATTCCTAAAGTTATCCATGGTTTAAGAATGCGATTATTTCTAGGAACTAAAGTAGTAATAGTGTTTTGCTGAAGGCACTTTTGGAGTTTGTATAGATAAGGTTATTGGGTAATTGATTAAATTAAGTTCACAGATTTTACTTAGTTTTAAGGCTGTTATTGTTTTATCAAAGTCCACTGTTTTTATAGTTTTCGAGCATTTATGAGAATTTACAAAATTGGATAATTTAAGGAGAATCATGAAGTGATCCGTGGTATAAACTATGCATTAGAGACACGTATCGCATGCAACGCAACATACGATAAGTGTCTCTAATGCATAGTTTCTCATATAAAATCAAGAGTCCTTAAACCATAATGCGTTGTATACGTTGCGTACGTGGGACCAGTTTGTCTCTCACGTTAACGTGTTTTGTTTTGCCGCCACTTTAATCGATTGAAACTCGGTATTTTGAGAATAGTAATTATAATCGTCAGGAATATTGAAATTTTCGGAATTATAAAATAGGATGAGTGATATATCGGAGTTGAAATCGGTATTTTGAAATTCGTATTTGTGACTGACGGAATAAGGTGTTTTTATTTTAGTGTATTTTTGGTCGTTAGTTGGAACTTTCTATAAACATTAAGAAAATAGCAATAAATATTAAAACTATTTGTTTGAATAGCGTGGAGTTTTCGTTTCTTGAAACCGTAGTTGTCAACAGCGCACTTTGACAAGTGATATCTTGCCATTTTATTAAAATCTACCCTCCATTTTTTGGATTTACATATTCTATTTGCAAGTCAACTTTAAAAATTTGGTTTTAGTCCGCCCTCGTAAAAGTGTGCATACACTTAAAAAAAAAATCGACGTGCGCATAACTCGAAAAAATGTAGGTATTAAGTACACAGCTGATTTTGTTTTCACAATTTCGGGGTCGGTCCTATAGTAAAAGTGGCTCATGAGTACAATGACCCCTTTTCAGGTATTGCGTTTATGCTACTACACGTTGTATGTTAGGTGGAGTTTAATCGGTTAGGTACTTATTTTACATCTCTTTATTTTTAATATATATTTACTACCTATTTTACATTACCTCCTAATGTATCAAGACATTGTCATATAAAATTAAAATAATACTCAATTAGTCCTAAAAAAGAAAATTTTTCGGAAAAAGTACGTAGCCTATACTTACCAACTTGTTATATCTTGTTTTTGACTGTCCAAAATCTGATATATTAAGAATCTGGTGTTTTGAGAAGTCGGTCATTTGAGAATCTGGTATTCTGAGCATGAACCCATGTTTTTATATGAAAAACTATGCAATAGAGACACACTTATCGTATGTTGCGTTGCATACGATAAGTGTCTCTAATGGATAGTTTCTCATATAAAATCAAGAGTCCATATACCATAATACGTTGTATACGTTGCGTACGTGGGACCAGTTTGTCTCTTGCTTTAACGTGTTTTGTTTTGCCGCTACTTCGGCCCGTCATAATCTTGGGCCGAGTTCTAGCATAGCATAGTCTGCCTTCTATAATGTTCCCACTGTTGGGACTCAGGCCTCCTCTCTAGGAGAGGGAATGGGCCGTAATCCACCACGCGGGCCCAATGCGGGTTGGTGAATGTCACATGTCTTCGAACTTTTGGTTCTAGGACATGCCGGTTTCCTCACGATGTTTTCCTTCACAGTTTTGAGAGCAGTGGTGATGTAATAAATTACACAAAGTAATGTGCCTGGCTGGGTTTGAACCCGCGACCTACAACTCTTAAGTCGGAGCCGTTACCACTCGGCCACCACTGCTCTCGAGTTCTAGCGGTAGCGTTGAACTAAGCGATATATCGGCGGACGGGATGACTGCGTTCGAGTGACGGGCATGCGGTGGACACTCGGCTAATAGTAAATGTATATATCGCTAAATCGGCGTCGTCATTTCGTTGTTGGTGACGTCCCGGTGACGGTGGCAGTGGAGAAACGGCCTAAGGGTTCCGTACTATGCAGTCGCAGCTTGAAGTAGCCAATCCCGACTGTTTCAAGCTGCCCGTGTAGGTATGGCCAGTCTTTATGCCATCGGCATCCGGCGCGGCAGAGTCAGCGGACTAATTTTGTCCCGTGTCACGGCAAAGGCACTATGTAAATGTGACAAAATACTGAATGTAATTTGACATTAGCTGTATGAGCAGGTACAGAATTCGGAAGTCGTTATCGCAGTGCCGTTGTCGAAATGCATTATACAAACAGGCTGCCTGTTTTGAAAAGAACAAAAATACAAACAATATTTTTTCAAACTACATTTATTATTTAACAGGACTGTAAATTAATAACATGATGTCACAACAATAAAAAATAATAAAGTTAGTATTTTTATCGAGCATTTTTAAAATTAAAATAAAAAAACAAATAATTTGAATTCGCAACATGTGCTATTTTTAAGAAAGAACAATGAGCATAATTAAACTGACTAAGTTTTTCTAAAATTTCCCTTATTCCGTTGATACCCGTACCCTATGTATTAAGTGAAAAGTCAAGAAACATTAAATTAACAATGAATTACAAGCCTACAAAGCCACATTTGCAAATTTTCAAAATCTTTGCCTCCGGATATCTCGGCAATGCGACGCTTTTGGGCAACATCTTAGGATTTTGTTTAGGCCCTCGATCAATTTATACCAGCTACTTCAAGCGACGCAAATTTTTAGAACAATTAAAATGACTTAGTCAGTTTCCATATGAATGGTTTAAACTCCCTTCAAGCCGCTATCACTACCAAATCATCTTAAAACAAATATCGGAACGATGTTTCAGACTATCAGCAAGGACGACACGAGTAACTAACTATACTTGAAGGTATACAAGCTATACATTTTTAGTTTAAGTTAAGTAAGTTGAACTCGCATTGTACGACTTTCCATACAGTGAGAGGTCCGCTTACACTGAGTGGGAAATCCTCTCGCCTTGGTCTTTCGATCCGGTCACCATCACTTCATATATGAGGGACTCTAATGAATTCGTGTAAAACCTTCTTGGTCGTATGTATTGGTACATGAAATTCAATTTAATTTTTACCGCTTCTCTTTTAGTTGTTAAAAATGAGCATAAATGTTTTTTTTAAAGGATATGTTAAAATGTAAAAACATTTTAAACAAAATATAAATTAAAATTTTATGTTTACTGTCAAAAGTTGTACTACAATATTTGTATGCCTCTAGATATTCAAAAATATACTATGTACAAAGAAAAATAATTCACAGAATAAATGTGGCAAATAATCTAAACTAATACTATAAAGAGGAAAGATTTGATTTTTTTGTTTGTAACGATTTAACTCAAAAACGCCTAGACCGATTTTAAACATTCTTTCACCATTAGAATGCTATAGTATACCTGAGTAAATAAGCTAAGCTTTAAGCTAAGCTAAGCTTTAAGCTAAGCTAAGCTTTTACTACTAGAAAAAATTAGGTATCCCTACGAAAAATTGTAATATTAAAACCGCGAGAACAGTCGCGGGCGAAGTGCTAGTATAGAATATAAAATTATAGACGGCTCAAAACTAGATACGCTGATTATCATAAAATTGAGGAAGCGGTAAAAACAAGGTTTGAACTCATGCAGGTTATGGTCTTCACACAAATATATTTAGAGTCCACTAACCGCTAACCTTACTTATGTATTATGACAAATTCAATGCCACAAATACGGTGACCAACTCCATTGCATTCACCATGGAACCGCAGAAGAAGACTAACGCTCCAAGAAAAATGAGAATCAAACCTCTCCAGAGCCTCCATTTCATGACACCAAGACCTGGCCTGTGCCATATAACCATTAAAGTGATGAGGTTAGGCCAAATAAATGCCATGTTTGAGAGGCAGAAACATCCAATCTGAAAAGTAAAAAATATTTGGTAGAGGTAGGTACGTATCTCTAAGACTGGTCACATACGTATGGTTTTCTGATTTGGATTTCAGATTCGCAGACCGGAATGCTTGCCTTACATTCACAGAGTTCTACTAGACGCACACGTTTGTTTATTGTCTAAATCTATCTTATACCTTTAAACGAGTAATTCTTGTGTATATGTACCTACCTATATATATAATCTGAATCTCGGAACCGACTCACAACGATTTTCATGAAAGGACATTGACCATCCATGTATGGGAGTTGGGCTATGTGCTGCCCAGAATAAACGCTTACTGCATTATGTAGCTTAGGCTAATACTGTAAATTTGTATGGGACCACCCTCGAGATATACCCTATCCAATAAAAAAAGAATTATCAAATCGGACTACTTTGTAAAAAGTTATGCGTGTTCATACATAACAAAAAATATACGCGTCGACTTGAGAACCTACTCCGTTTTTTCGTCGGTTAAAAAACCGAAACCTAATAGACCGCGAGCCAGGCTCAACTTTTGTCATACATTTCCTCCCGAACGAAAACTTGTAAGATGGTTAAGAAAGCTTTATTATGGACCTCTGTGATCGTCAGCTGCGAAACAGGTTGAAAAAAAATTTTTTGGGGAGCGCCCTGAAGGGGGCATCTATCGCCTAGCTCGGTGGGCAGGTCGTTTCCCACCGAGATATAGCCAGCTGACGTTTTTTTTTCTGCAAGATATTGGGTTGGCTGTAATCTGACCCTATTTCCATTCGGGAGGAAATGACTGAAAATTTGAAAAAAATTACATGTCCGTGTGAGCAGCTAACGACCTTGACACCGAGATACAGCTGACGTTTTGTTTTCTGCAAGATATTGGGTTGGCTAATCTGATCCTATTTTGGTTCGGGAGGAAATGACCGAAAAAAAATTTTTTTTCAACGTGATTGCGAGGCCGCCGTTGCTTAACCCACCCAACGTATGGCAGCTGACGTTCACAGAACTGCATAATAAAGCTCTCTTAACCGTTTTACAAGTTATCGTCCGGGAGGAACTTGGTCATGGAAAACTGTTGCTGGTTCGCGGGTCATAACAATCATAGTAACACTTCCGAGTTCCACATAGATTCAGCCAATAATACATCTAAATTAAAATGTATAAATGTAATATCCGATATTCTAAACCGCTACATATATAAGATTTGCTATAGTGTAAAAACGATATTGCCCATGCCTTTTTTTAAGGATGGGAATTTATCAAATGACCCCTGCCGCTCTGGGTGAAGCAGAATGGAGTGTCAGACTCTTACTGATGTCCACCATGTACCGGTGGCGCATCGCCGTTCGTCTTGTGGTGCGAAGATGGAACGGGCTTGGCGGAATTAAACCATGCAATTCCGTCGCACACTCTTAAAAATGCAACCGATAGAAAACCGACGGGCCAGCAACTCGGCGTCGATGCTCAAGGCTTTGGAGCTTCGAGTCGACGAGCCTGTCCTTACCGATGATCCTCTTGGCTCGTTTCTCAAATGAATCAAGGGCATCAAGCTGGTATTTGGCAGATCCGTCCCAAAGATGAGCAGGTGGCCTACTATGACGTCTTAAAACGATTGTGTATAAGGTGTTGGAAGGAGACAGAGTTATACAAGACGCATAACACTATCCCTTTTCCTCAGCTTAATCTGGATCGCATTGGCACGTCATAGTAGGGCCCCAGTACTCCATACACGATCGAATTTGCGCTTGATAGAGTCTGAGCAGCTGTTCCGGCGTGAAGTACCGTCTCATCTTTGCTAGGACCCCCAACTTTCTGGCAGCCACTTGAGCTTTTGCCTCTATGAAAGGGACAAAATTGAGGGTAGATGTTAATATAACCCCAAGAAGCTCAAGTTGCTCGGTTTATATTCAATATAATATAACTCCTCCCCTGGCTCAAACATATGCGGAGATCCTCCTGGGCATGCTGAGGATCAAGTTATCCAGCATTTCTTGGGATAACCTGTCCCATTCTTGAATAGCGGCTTCCCTGAGCTCTGGCACTGTCTGGGGACGTGACTGACGGTTCCAAATAGCTCATTTAAAACGTCCCACGCGTGCTCTATTGGGTTTAAGTCAGGCGAGCCAGCAGACCTTGTGATGTATTCTTGGAGAGCAGCATTGACTCGTTGAGCTCGATGTGCGGGCGCATTATCATCGACCAGTACAAATTCGTGTCCATTGGTTTACTCGGAATGGTCTGACAATTGCATCAATAGCAACTGCTTTATACATGTCTGCTGTCATGAAGCCTCGATACGGGATCAAAGGCGTTCTAACTACAATCATAATACCACCCCAAAACGACAACGATTTCCCGCCTTGCTGAACTGTTCCAGTGGCAGTTCTTTGCCTTTCACGGTATCCTGGTCTTCTCCAGACACGGACACGTCGTTGACTAAATCAGAATTCTGAATGAGCGTAAGCTAGGATTGAAAGCCATTTTCTATGGAAAAACAATTAACTGTTTTATATTCTAATTCTATATTTTTAAATAAATCTAAAAAGAAGAAGAAATCATAATATAATCTACCGTAACAAAAAAGTTTTCGATTTTTCTAAGTGATCGGAAACTTGTTTTGATGTGTGTCTTCTAGGTCATATAATATTTATGCGTAAGCAGCATCCAAATCGTAAAACAATAGCAATGTCGATTGACGAATGACATATTGCTATAATAGTTTATTTTTCAATTTGTCAACCGTTTTCACCCAGTTAGAAGATTGATGGGAAATAATGTTTTTTTACTTATTTTAAATTATTTTACAGCGTAGTAGTGAAATGCGTAACCAACTTTCGTAAAGTTAATTAAATTTTAGGTTAAAATCGGTGGAGTATTTATAATTTTCTGGACATGCTGTTTTTCATTTATTTCGTTTATTTATTTTTTTAACATATTTTAAATTATATTTTTAAATATTTCAATAAAAACATTAAAAAAAACATTTAAAAAATATAAAAAAGTAGCCCACCCGTATCGGGAACAGGGTCTATATTTTATCGACTATAGTACGGCCAACGAGAAGCGATACCAAATGTAAACAAAACACATGCAAGGTCATTGGGAATAGCAGGGGTGCGTAACTTTTTGAAAGTTGGATTTATATAGTTTTAAAAAATATCCGGCAAATTGTAATAATACCAAAAAGGATAGTCTATTTTTATAAATTTTATCATAATTTGAATTATTGTATAATGTAGATTTAAATTAAATTAAATATCTCTCGACGTACTTGGTTGTGGCTCCATCATTAACCACTCTTAATAAAAACAAACAATGATCAACAAAAAATAACTTAAACAAGAAATAATTAAATAAACAACAAAATAATAACAAAACTTTAACAAATAACTTGTATCACCACGAGCGCGTTTCGAAACAGAATGAATCTAAAATGGCCGCCCGAATTGTTGGCGAACCCGTCTTGACGTTGTCATGTTTTTGTCGGGAGAACGAGACATTACGACAAAGGCACAAGATGGAAAGAGATAGATATTAGATTGTCAACGCCGCAGTTGTTTTTTAGGTTAATGAACTTTCGTATCGCTTCTCGTTGGCCGTACTTTAGATTAAAACTGAAACTGGACTGGATTATTGTTACATTTTTTTTGCGCTCTCGTCTAATATTTTATGTATATCAGAACGTTCGGCCAGTCGAGATAGGGAGCTGGCTGCTACTCCAGTTTTTAGTGACGATTATGTGACGCATAAAGATGCCAGCCAAAGAATTTGTGACAGGACAGTTCGAAAGTTAGAAGCATTTATTTATGGCCGAACGGCCTGATATCATATCAGAACGTTCGGCCAACCTGAATCTCCATAACTGAGGACCTTAGAGAAACTGTTAATGAATAAAGATTTAGTGACGAGACAAACGAATTTTTATTGCTTTATTTCTTTTTGTGACGGCCCCTTTAAATAGTAAAATGAAAATTTAACATTATAACCTCAAAATACTGGGATTATCAATTTCTCCACAAGGAAGAAGCCCAGAGAAACCGTTAATCAATAAAGATTTAGTGACGACACTGAAAAGAACTTTTATTGTTTTATTTTTTTTGTGACTGCCCCTTTAAATCGTAAATTGAATATTTAACATATAACCTCAAAACATTGGGATTATCGATTCCTCCACAACGAAGAAGCCTAGAAGACTCGTAAAACCCCTAATGTGTTTAAGGTTTTCAGTGCAATGGTGTCAGTATTTTTGTCAATTCAAAATTAATCTATAAAAAATGCACTTTGGCGGATGGCGACTGAAATAGGGTGACCATGTATTCCAACGAAACAAGTATTTATCGAGTACTTAATTACCTAAACAATGAAGCAAAACACGTCGTAATATTAAATTAAACAGGTACAAGCAACGTTGAGCTGATGCCTGCATACCAGTGTCCACTTTTGAAGTTTTTGTCATATTACTCGAGTCTATTTTGGCTAAAAGCAAACGAAAGTGGAAAGGTGACTGACATTGGAGATTGGAAAATTTGACTGAGTACGAGAATACTTAAATAAATAGGTAAACAAATTAAAAAAATGCTTTGTTTGTAATCAATCATCCAAAAACTGGCCAAGTGCGAGTCGGACTCGCGTGCAAAGTGTTCCGATCGATTTTTTTTTAACATGTTATTTTAACACTATAGACTTCTTATAATCCAGTTCCTATAGAGTTCCTGTAATCCAGAGGTAAAATCCATTTTTTTTAATTTATGTCCAGTAGTTTCGGAGATAAGGGGGGGAATGGTCATTTTTCGTCTAATTTCTAGAAAAACTTCAAAACCATTTATTTAAAAATTATGAAAAAAATATAATTAAAACCCTCACAGTAAGCCCTTTTATTTGATGACTAGTGGACGTCACGCGGTTTCACCCGCGTAGTTCCCGTTCCCGTGGGAGTACGGGGATAATATATAGCCTATGTTACTCCCTGATAATGTAGCTATCCAATGCTAAAAGAATTTTTCAAATCGGTCGAGTAGTTTCGGAGCCTATTCAATTCAAACAAACAAGCAAACAAACAAATCTTTCCTCTTTATAATATTAGTGTAGATAGTGTAGATATGTCACATGATATAGTTAAAAAACAGTTTTTTTAATTTTCCAGTTTGACCCTCAAAAGTGACCCCCATACTAAAAATTTAATAATTTATGTAACATGTCCGTATTTGGGTCACAGAAGTCCATATGTGTACCAAATTTCCACAGGTCTAGTGGATCCGGAGAAAACTGGCTGTGAGACAGACGGACAGATAGACACCCGAGTGATCCTATAAGGGTTCCGTTTTTTTTCGGAACCCTAAAAAAGCGATAGGTAGTTAGGTACGTAACAATTTGTACATTTTAGAATTACAGTTAAATTGATTTCCCACGAGAGAAGATATATCGATTTGACAGCTTCTTGTGTTTATTGCTAGGTGATTGACTTGAAACTTGTCAAATCGGGTTTCAAGTCAATTTTCAAGAAATCTGTCAAATCGATATATCTTCTCTCGTTTACCAATTTAACTGTAATTCTAAAAAGTACAAATTATTATGTACCAACTACCTACCGCTTTTTTTAGATGATTAATTACAAATAAAGCATTTTTTAATTTGTTTACCTATTTATTTAACTATTCTTGCACTTAATCAAATTTTCCAATCTCCAATGTCAGTCACATTTACACTTTCGTTTGCTTTTATTCAAAATAGACTCTACTAATATCGACAAAAACTTCACAAGTGGACGCTGGTATGTAGGGGTACACTACATTTAATACGAAAAACTTTATTCCGACAGTCACAAGACGAATTTCAAAATACCGATTTTCATAATTCCGAATGGTTCAAACTTCCTAATATAACGACTCCGATTTCTCATTCATCCTTTTTTTTTATAATTTCGACATATCAATATTCCTAATTTTATAATTACTATTCTTAAAATACCGAGTTTCAATAGGTCGAATAAAAAAAGTCCGACTTGATGATAATTCGAAACATCAAAAATACGAATTCCGATTATTAAAATACCTATTAATTAATCAGAATTCCGAAATAAAAAACGCTTTGTAAACTGAATAACAAGACAAACACAATTGCTCGTCAGAACAAAGTATATTATTATGTTTAGTATGAGGAGGTAGAATTAAAAAACTAATGACAGATGCAAGCTGCATACAAGCAAGCATGCAGCATGCAAGCAAGCATGCAGCATGCAAGCAAGCATGCAGCATGCAGCATGCAAGCAAGCATGCAGCATGCAGCATGCAAGCAAGCATGCAACATACAGCAGGCATGGTTTCTGTTACGGCTCCGGCGCTGCGGGGCTTCGGCGGCCCCCCGCGAACTTATCGTCGCAGATGGATTTAACGGTCACCACCGCAGCTTCGGCTTGCTTGGAATGTCGTTTTTCGGACCGAAAACCCATCGAGCATTTGATTCTTCGGACGGATGAAAATCGGAAAACAAACAAATCGCATTTATGACCTTCGGTCAAACAAGTTTCGTAATTTATAATAATAGATATTATAATTATTAGGTATTATGAAATTCGGACTTTTGAAAATCGGAATATCGAAATTCGGAATAAAATATTTCGGAGTATTTGGGTGTTCCCGGTATACGTAGGCATCAGCTCAACGTTGCTTGTAACAGATTAATTTAATATTACGACGTGTTTTGCTTCATTGTTTAGGTAATTAAGTACTTCAGTACTTTCAGTCGCCATCCGCCAAAGTGCATTTTTTATAGATTAATTTTGAATTAACAAAAATACTGACACCATTGCACTGAAAACCTTTAACACATTAGGGGTTTTACTTGTCTTCTAGGCTTCTTCGTTGTGGAGGAATCGATAATCCCAATGTTTTGAGGTTATAGGTATGTTAAATATTCAATTTAAGATTTAAAGGGGCCGTCACAAAAAAAAAATAAAACAATAAAAGTTCTTTTCAGTGTCGTCACTAAATTTTTATTGATTAACGGTTTCTCTGGGCTTCTTCCTTGTGGAGAAATTGATAATCCCAATGTTTTGAGGTTATATGTTAAATTTTCATTTTACTATTTAAAGAGGCCGTCACAAAAAGAAATAAAGCAATAAAAATTCGTTTCAGTCTCGTCACTACATCTTTATTCATTAACGGTTTCTCTCAGACCCTCAGTTATGGAGATTACGTTGGCCGAACGTCCTGATGTTCCAGGAACCAAAATTCATTTTACTTTTAACCGGTGGCATTACGAGTAAAAGTAAAGCATTCGTTGTTTGTCACCAAATCGTCACTAAATCTTTATTCAGTAACAGTTCCTCTAAGGTCCCTGGTTATGGAGATTCAGGTTGGCCGAACGTTCTGTACCCGGCCGTTCGGCCATAAATAAATGCTTCTAACTTTCGCACTTTCCTGTCACAAATTCTTTGGCTGACATCTTTATGCGTCACATAATCGTCACTAAAAACTGGAGCAGCAGCCAGCTCCCTATCTCGACTGGCCGAACGTTCTGATATACATAATATTTTTTGGTACTGGAACGCGTCTGACTTAAGAAACAAATATTTGAAACAAAAAACAGTTCATAGCTTCTTGTAGCGGGAACTCTCCATTAATATATGGATAAAAGAAAATTTTCATTCAAATTTGGAATTGTGATAAAACTCTAAAAAATAAAACCTCTTTTGATTTTGATTTTACTGATTCAATTTTTTTGGGGTTTGTATGCCAACGCTCAAGTAAGTCCATGGATCATTTTTATATTTCTGAAAATCCCACACCACTGAACGGGGAAACATTACATAATATCCTTTTATTCTTCTTCTCGTCTAAACTACAATATCAAATAGGTAAATCAAACGATTCGGAACATTTTTTCATGTGCTCAGCCGTGTTCATGATAGAGGGCGGAGAGGCTACACGCCAATACAACATTTCACATATATATCTAACTAGCACTTCGCCCGCGACTTCGTCTGCGTAGACTTTAGAGGTGGCGCGCAACTTCTTTGTCCCATATTCTCATTCTCGGAAATTCATCTTCATGATTCTTTATTTTGATAATTTTGTGAGTGTTTACTGTCCATACTTTCAGCCCCGGAACTACTGCGACATGTTTCTGGTATTTTGGTACTTGTGAATCTTTAGCGTTCATAATTCCAGCCCAGAAAAATTTTCGATTTTCTGTTCAACTGGTACTTTTGAATCCTAAGGCCAAACATGCATCGACATGTTTCTGGTCTCCTGGTACTTGTGAATCTTTAGCGCTCACAGTCCTAGCCCTAAAACTACTGCGACATGTTTCTGTTATCTGGTACTAAGGCAGCAGGAACTCTAGATTTCCACTTCTTCCTCTACCTCTATTAAGCCGAGTAAATTACCGGGAAAAAAGTAGCCGATGTTTGATTCCAGGTTGCGAAATATATGTGCCAAGAAATCCTTTCGTTCTTCTGATCTTTTGATAAAATTCAAGAAATTACTATAACAAATAGTTTAAAGACCATGGCATCATAAGAGCAGAAGAACAAAAGGATTCTTTAGAACAATTAGTCAACGAACGTGTTTTTCATGAGTATGCATTGATCGCTGCTGAATCGAAGTACCATACCGTTGCTATTGTAATTTCTCTATACAAAGTGGGTAAATATAATTTAACCTATTTATTAGATATACGTGAAATGTTGTTAAATACAATGTACTAATAATTTGATAGCACAAATTATTCATCGTAAGAAATATTTCTTAACTTCAAACAGGATATTATTCACCGAGATTTACGGTTGACAATATATTACAGTATGGCTGAGAGCTGCGCTGCGTGCTCTCCGACGTCTGTATCAAAAACAGTTGAGCGTATGAAAAAATGTTCCGTGCACAAAATGATTACAAATTTTACGTTCTACAAATTTGATCATAGGTGTTAACATCATCGCAGCCATACAAACTGAGATAATCGCGAAAAACTGATTTTTGTGACCTTTGACCTTCAATAACTTAACGACGCAGACCCGAGATTTTATGAGCTTTTGTACACTACATTTAAAATGTCAAAATGAAGGTGTATATGAGTTTCCAGCTTATCTCTCATTCCGAGGTGAAATGCTAATTTGACTGGACTAGACAGGGCAAGAGTTGTTACTACTTAGGACGGGCGTCATCACGGAGGCAGGTCTAGGGACATAGAAAAATTCATGACGGATTGGTTGGAGATTGTGAAACTGGGAAGAGTGAAAGGCTGTGGAGGAGATCTTTGTCCAGCAGTGGGACAAAGTAGCCTGATAAAAAAAAGTTTTAAATAAGAACAACTAATATGATATTAAAATTATATATAACAAAATCATAACTTACGAAACCCATAATAGCATTTATGTCCGGAAATATGATTGCGACACAACCGATGATAACCACAAAAATTGCACGATAGATCAATTCCCATCTGACTTGCTTTTCCGGCGGGTGCAATCTCTTCAAATAGTAGAAGCAAAGATTGAATGGCACCCAGAAGTTCAGCGCGTGAGTCACATAGATCATCACAGCTATTAAACCTTTTAGAACCTTCGGAAAACTGAAAAATGAAAAATATTAAATTCTATAGCAATAGAGTATTTTACTAGATAGAAAAAAAACTGGCCAAGTGTGAGTCAGACTCGCGTGCAAAGGGTTCCGAGTCAATTTCACTTTTTTAACATACACATAACACTACTTATAGGTTTTCCTGTAATCTTTAGGTATAGAACTATTATAAGCTTTTTTTTCACACAATTTTAAGCTCAGTAGTTTCAGATATAAGGGGGCGGGAATGGTCATTATTATTTATTAATTTTAACTTAATTTAATGCAACAAGGCATTCTCTACCAGTCAACCTTTGGGTTAAAAAGAAACACACTGTGGTAGGTGTACAGCAAAATAAATAACAGGAGACGTTCAATAAATGTATGGAGCTTGGTAGTAAAATAATTGATAATTGAAACAGCCTTAAAATGTCCAATTCTCAAAATGTCCAACGGTGTCAAAACGTCCAATTCACAAAACGTCCTATTCCGAAAATGTCCAATTCTTAAAATGTCCAATTCTTAAAATGTCCAATTCTCAAAACGTCCAATTCTCAAAACGTCCAATTCCCAAAATGTCCAATTCTCAAAACGTCCATCTCCCAAAATGTCCAATTCCCAAAATGTCCAATTCCCAAAATGTCCAATTCCCAAAATGTCCAATTCCCAAAATGTCCAATTCCCAAAATGTCCAATTCCCAAAATGTCCAATTCCCAAAATGTTCAATTCCCAAAATGTCCAATTCCCAAAATGTCCAATTCCCAAAATGTCCAATTCCCAAAATGGCCAATTCCCAAAATGTCCAACTCCCAAAATGTCCAATATTTGAGAATGTGGTAAATTTTGTTCAATAACTCATCAAAGCGCTTTTTTAAAGAATCAAAATACATTTTATTTAGAAGTAGCAAATTAAATTAAAAATAAATATTTTATTATTATATATGAATATATATATACATAATATATTGAATATTATACACATTAACGCATGTGTCGCGAATTTCAAAGATTTTGATATAGAAAGAAAAATTTGAACCGCGAGCGGGTTTCGAACCTCACTGTAAGACGTTAGAAATGGTTTGTAGAATTTGGCACTTGTAGGTAAGAGCCTCGGTGGCTCGGTTGGTAAGAGCATCGGATGTACTGACTCCGAAGGTCAAAGATTCGAAACCCACTCGCAGTTTAAAATTTTCTTTCCATACAAGTGCCAAATTCCACAAACCATTTCTAACGTCTTACGGTGAGGTTCGAAACCCGCTCGAGGTACAAATTTTTCTTTCCCTATAAAAATCTTTGAAATCCGCGACACTTGCGGTAATGTGCATAATATTCAATATATTATGTATATATATATTCATATATAATAATAAAATATTTATTTTTAATTTAATTTGCTACTTCTTAATAAAACATATTTTCATTCTTTCAGTATTTTGTAGGTATTTATTGTTTGACGTAAGTATTAAAAAAGCGCTTTGATGAGTTACTGAACAAAATTTACCACATTCTCAAATATGGGACATTTTGGGTGTTGGACATTTTGGGAAATGGACGTTTTGAGAATTGGACATTTTAAGAATTGGACATTTTGGGAATTGGACGTTTTGACACCGTTGAACATTTTGAGAATTGGAAATTTTGAACCTGAACGCTATATACGCTGAAAGTGTGTAATAATTTTAATGTGTTTGGGCATTTAATGTTCTTTTTACAGCCACCCGTCTTTTTTTAAAACAAGTGTTGAAAATTAAAATGCTTGCATCATTAAATACAAACAATAGTTATATATTAGGGTTGGCAACCCAGTGCCAAATGATTTAACAATGACAGTCACAGTCACAGTCACAGTCACAGTCACAGTCACAGTCACAGTCACAGTCACAGTCACAGTCACAGTCACAGTCACAGTCACAGTCACAGTCACAGTCACAGTCACAGTCACAGTCACAGTCACAGTCACAGTCACAGTCACAGTCACAGTCACAGTCACAGTCACAGTCACAGTCACAGTCACAGTCACAGTCACAGTCACAGTCACAGTCACAGTCACAGTCACAGTCACAGTCACAGTCACAGTCACAGTCACAGTCACAGTCACAGTCACAGTCACAGTCACAGTCACAGTCACAGTCACAGTCACAGTCACAGTCACAGTCACAGTCACAGTCACAGTCACAGTCACAGTCACAGTCACAGTCACAGTCACAGTCACAGTCACAGTCACAGTCACAGTCACAGTCACAGTCACAGTCACAGTCACAGTCACAGTCACAGTCACAGTCACAGTCACAGTCACAGTCACAGTCACAGTCACAGTCACAGTCACAGTCACAGTCACAGTCACAGTCACAGTCACAGTCACACAGTCACACAGTCACACAGTCACACAGTCACACAGTCACACAGTCACACAGTCACACAGTCACACAGTCACACAGTCACACAGTCACACAGTCACACAGTCACACAGTCACACAGTCACACAGTCACACAGTCACACAGTCACACAGTCACACAGTCACACAGTCACACAGTCACACAGTCACACAGTCACACAGTCACACAGTCACACAGTCACACAGTCACACAGTCACACAGTCACACAGTCACACAGTCACACAGTCACACAGTCACACAGTCACACAGTCACACAGTCACACAGTCACACAGTCACACAGTCACACAGTCACACAGTCACACAGTCACACAGTCACACAGTCACACAGTCACACAGTCACACAGTCACACAGTCACACAGTCACACAGTCACACAGTCACACAGTCACACAGTCACACAGTCACACAGTCACACAGTCACACAGTCACACAGTCACACAGTCACACAGTCACACAGTCACACAGTCACACAGTCACACAGTCACACAGTCACACAGTCACACAGTCACACAGTCACACAGTCACACAGTCACACAGTCACACAGTCACACAGTCACACAGTCACACAGTCACACAGTCACACAGTCACACAGTCACACAGTCACACAGTCACACAGTCACACAGTCACACAGTCACACAGTCACAGTCACACAGTCACAGTCACAGTCACAGTCACAGTCACAGTCACACAGTCACAGTCACAGTCACAGTCACAGTCACAGTCACAGTCAGCAAGGCCACACGATAAAGTTTGAATTTTTTTAATTTTCTGGTTTGACCCAAAAGTGACCACCATACTAAAAATTTATTTATTTACGTAACCCACAGAAGTCCCATATGTATACCAAATTTCAACAGAATCGGTCCAGCAGACCCGGAGAAACCTGGCTGTGACAGACGGACAGACAGACAGACAAACAGACAGACAGACAGACATGTCTGTCAAATCAAGACAGGTAACAAAATGGTCAAAGCAAAGTCATGGTTGCATGCCTATATACCATGTGGGTGCCTGGCACACCTATTAAACTATAAAGGCATGCGACCACGGCTTTACTTTCGACCATTTTTTGTACCTGTCTTAATTTTTTTCTGAAATATGTTTTTGTTTCGTACTTTTCAGATCACATTTATTTTTCTGTAGTCGGGTTATAGTTTTTTAAACTCGACGAGGAACAGTTCTCCCACCTCTTTCTTGTCTTAATCGGCCGGTCTGAGTGGAGATTCGCAAGAGTAAACGTGCTCGGGAGAAGGATGTATAATCCAGTATGATGCTGGTAGGGATCTTGACTGTACTTCCGGGATTGTCCTGATACCCGTGGTATACGTCTCCACTCCTCTAGCACCTCAATTTTTTTATTTCATACTATTCCGTTTTAAAAGTCGTTACTATTTATTAAGATTTGACTAACTACACGTCGCTATCAATTTAATCATGCTTTTTACAACTAGCCTTGCTCGCGATTTCGTTCGCATGGTTGTTGGTGAAAAAATGTGCACAGATAAGACGACAATAACCAGACTCTTCTAGAATTAAAAAAAAGAAGGTTAAGCAGGGCGCTGACTGTATCACCTCTTCCGTTTAAAAAGCCGAACAGCCCTGGTATCTCCTAGTATACTTCGAATCATGATGATTCTTAATTTCGTACTACTGAATATAAACTAATTATACGAACCACTCACTCAAAACAAAACAATTTTCAATGAAGAAACAATGAAAGAAAACACTATTATATTATAAGAAGACATTATTTTATATATGAATATTTTTTGTCACTTTCGGGTTAATTAGCCCCCAAAATTTGGTCATATAATTGCTAACAAACGTTTGAACGCGACTGTACGGCCAACAGCTTAATACGTCCAATAAAGAAGATCATCGATATGTACGAATACGTCGCATTTTTTGTAGTCATTCGAATTTGGTTGAATAACCAGCCGTTGTTGTTTACATGCTTGGTTTTTAGTTTATATCTACTTTCAATGTGAATCCATTACAAGCTAATAATTTCCCTATATACTTTTACTGCACGTCTTAAGTTGAGTTTCTTGAATTTTAAAACGCATAAATGTATACTTTTGTAACTTTTTATAAGCGTCAAGACGGACCGAATACAGTTTTCAGCGAGCTTATACGTTTTCTCATTTAGGCGCTGCGACCAACCAGGGTATCATAATATATAGGAGAGATGGTGGTACTTTCAGCTGGTGACTTTAAACAGACCCTGCCGTTCATTACTGGGGGTATACCGATAGATGAAATAAACGCCTTTTTTTAAAAGCATCTGCGTGTAAAAAAATGACTACAAATATGAGAGTACAACTACACAATGATTTGGATATTTTAAATCTTCTACAATTTTTTATGGCACACGGCTACAAATTATTCATCTGGGACGCAACATTACAAAAGCTACAATCATGACTGGAATGGCAAAATGAGAAAATTCCCCGTATTCCAATAGTTTCGACCGATTTCCCAATTCTGTTTAAAAGAGTGCAGTTTCCCCTGAAAGCAGCATTTGCAATAACAATTAACAAAGCTCAAGAACAGATGCTTTTAAGTTGCAGGTGAACATTTAGAAAACAAATGTTTTTCCCATGGACCAAGGACTATGTTTTGGTACTCGTGAGCACGCCACAGAGTTCTATGTGGCGTGCTCACGAGCACCAAAACCGCAAAATCTTTATATTATAGGTATTCTAAAAAACTAAAATGCTGCCCAAAGTAACTATTCCACGCGGACGAAGTCGCCCGCATAAGCTAGTAGTAAATAAGGATTAAGACCCCTTCAATCAACACACAACTCATACAATCCACTTAATTGATTATTACATTAATCCCAGTATAAGCTGGCCCTTATTACACGGTGCTTTCAAGTCGTAGGTACTAGTGACTTGCGCAAAAAACAAAGTTTGCCATGTACTTACGTAGTCATAGGGAAGTTTATCGTAATTGGTGCTTCGCAGTCGTCCAAGAAAGCCGCATACCCGGAGAAGGATATCATGAACACACAGATTATAATTAAACCCATGCCTGAAATAACAGTAAGCGTAAAGGTACATCCACACAGATCCGGTCCGCGCTCGGGTCGCGGCTGGGCCTTGGTCCATCCGGATTTCAAATAAATATCGGTGCGTAGTTGCGTACATTTTATTTGAACTGGTTCAACACACATCTGTGGCAGTTTTAATTTACACTATAATCGGGCTCGAGACTCCTTTGTATTTTTCGCTATTCCTCATAATACCAAAACTACCAATCCACGCCCACTTGAAAAATCCATCAAGTTTAGTTATAAATCAATATTCTAGTCAACAAATACTTTTTTGTCCAACTTTTCTCAGTAGGTCGGAAAAATATGAATGAGGTGTCATTCATTGCCGAAGGAAAACTCGTCAGCTGGTGAATTTAAGCACACCATAGATGCCCCCTTCAGGGCACTAGCTAACGACCTTTCCACCGACCTACAACCAGCTGACGTTTTGATTTCTGCAAGATATTGGATTAGCTATATAATCTGTCATTATTTGCTATCAGGAGGAAATGACTGAAAATCTGAAAAAAAATTACATGTTCGTGTGACCAGCTGACGACCTTTCCATCGAGATACAGCCAGCTGACGACCTTTCCATCGAGATACAGCCAGCTGACGACCTTTCCATCGAGATACAGTCAGCTGACGTTTTGTTTTCTGCAAGATATTGGGTTGGCTATAATCTGACCCTATTTTAATTCGGGAGGAAATGACTGAAAAAATCAATTTTTTTCGACGTGTTTGGGGGGCTGCCGCTGCTTAACCCACCGAATCGCAGCTGACGATCAGGTCCATAATAAATCTCTCTTAACCATCTTACAAGTTGTCGTCCGGATGGAAATGCATGACAAAATTTGAGCCTGGCTCGCGATCTGTAATATATAGGTCATTTTACGAATAGCAATTCTGCTAATAGGACGTTTTGCTAATAGGACGTTTGGATACGGGAGGCGTATTTTCAACCCTCTGGGAAAGTTATAAATATTGCTCCTACAGTTCCGGGAGTAATTTTTTTTTTGGAAATTCCTACACTTTTCGGATCTCTTTATAGATTAAAAAAATCGTCATTGATTTCAGAAATGTTTAAAAAAAAATCAAACCCCTTTTTCTTTTTTCGATAAATTATTTACAACTGTTGCAGTTTTTTCGAGAGGGACTTAATTTTTTTTTCATCTACATGCTCTTCCGAATCGAATGACACCTCGTTCATATTTTTCTGAGCCTGCTGAAATAGGTTGAACAAAAAAGCACTTGTTGACTAGACTACAAAGCCTACATGTTAGTGGAGTGCCTGGGGCGTTAAAAACGTGAAAATCTTGGATTCCGGATACAGTCAATGTTATTTAAAAATGGCACTGATTTAAACAGGCAGTTGTAAATAGCGGTTTTGGTAAGTTAAAAATTATAAATGGCACGTTTAATAACTAGTTCAGCAGTTAAAACTAAGCAGTAAAGTAAACAAAAATGAGTAATAAACAATAAAGAAATTGATTAGTGAATATATCATTGAGCAGGAAAATAATTAGATGGGCGGTAAAAAATATTGAACGAGCGGAAACGTGTGGGCAGTATATATATAAATCGGAATTTGTCGGTAAGAAATCTCAATCTAAGCAATTCTATAAACAATGAGGTGGTAAAGTAGATTCTTAGTCAAATTGCTGATAATAATAATTTGCTGATGATAATTGTCAACATTAAATGATGTATTATGCAATGTGCCTATTATAGAGCATATATTAATAAATGCAAACAAAAAAAAAATTAATGATGTACTATATATAGCCCAAGAGCCAACGACGGCCAGACCTTCGTTATTTTATAAAAGCTGAAAGTTTTTCTTTGCATGCCCCCTATACAGGTAAGAACGACCAGCGACTATAGAGGTTGGGTTGTGGTTACTTGGGCAGGTAAAAGGTAGTAAAGGTGTATAAAATAGTCCCCTTAAATTCGTTAAAGTATAAAACTCAATTTTTTTTCAGGGTAAGTACATTGAGGGCTGCGATGTACATCTTAAATTGATGTTTATGATTTTTGTTTTCATTATTGTTGCTGTTATGATTTGTGTTGTTATTATTTTTGCTGTTATTATTTTTGTTGTTATCACTTATTGTTGGAGGGTTGTTGTCTCTTGATGTCCAAGGAAAGGTAAAAGGAAAAGAGGCAGACCGCATAAAAGGTGGGATGATATGAGAGGAGGGGCAGGAGTGATGTGGCACAGAGTGGTTCTAGAAAGATCTTAATGGAAAAGGTTGATGGAGGCCTTTGCCATTTGCCAAACAGATCTACAAAAAATAAAAAAAGCAGCAAATACTAGAATTAGTTCTATGTTTGTTTTAGAATGTTGTTTTGTTATTAGGTTAGTTGATCTGAATAAAGGCTATTATTGTCTATTATTATTATTACTTTATATAACATAGCTATGAACGTATTTTTTTATTAGATATCTAAAAAAGATCGCAATCGACTAAACACTTGCGCTCGCACCTACAGCGGACTATCAATGTGTCTGGCAAGATGTCAAAACCATTAAAACTGTCCGGCTATTGAGGTAACATTTTTATATAGGTCCCTAAGTAACATTTATAAAATTTAATTTTTAAACTATAGCGAAAGTATAATCATAATTTATTAAAATTTAGGGGTGTCTGGCAGGGGGTAGCAACTGTCATAAGTGTCCGGCATTGGATGACGAGTTTTCTAAAGTTACCCCAAAGAAAAAAAAAAAAAAGAGCTTTATACTTAAACGAATTTAAGGGACTATTTTATACACCTTTACTACCTTTTACCTGCCCAAGTAACCACAACCCAAACTCTATAGTCGCTGGTCGTTTTTACCTGTATTAACATGCACAGAAGAACTTTCAGCTTATATAAAATAATGAAGGTCTGGCTGTCGTGGGCTCTAGCTCTAATTGAGCAATATTAAAATATTTTTTTTAGAATCGAATCTTCAGGAAATGTTACTTTTTCATACGACGACTGCTGGCTCTCAGTTTGAATTGAATAAGTTTTTTGACCATGAGGATATGACGACGGATGAGGTGACGCAGTAGTGTAACCTGAGAAGTTGAACGCGTCACTAATACTTGTTGAAGGCTGTGAAGGATTTGGTAGACTTTTATAATTTTTGATCACATTTATTATTTCGGTTTTCGCATCCAGCTTGTAATCATTAGAAATTTTTGTAAAGTTACTATACAAAGACAACATTTTATCTTCATCTATATTTTTAAATATTTTCTGTTTTTTCTCTTGGTTTTCTTCTATCACAGTTTTTTCAAAACGCTGTGGTAGTTTTTCAATCATTATATCATTTTGCGTATTGTTTTTGCATTTTTTTTTTTGGGTTGTAGCAGTATTTATCGTTTGCGAATTGTCATCAGAATTCGGTGGAGGAATACTTGCATCAGTCAAACCCCTCTCTTCGTTCATACTTTCAGGAAAAGCAATTGGTTGTAATAAATGTGGAATTTCTACTGCAAGTGAAATAGTAAAGGAAGTTTGTCAAAAGATTTGGATTCTTATGAAAAATAGTAATATACCAGAACTGACAAAACAAAGATGGAAAACTATTGCACACGGGTTTAAAAGACACGCTCATTTTCCCAATTGTCTTGGTGAAGTTGATGGAAAACACGTTAGAATTATTTGTTCTCACTACAATTATAAAAATAACTTCTCTATAGTTTTATTAGCTATTTGTGACAGTGATTACAAATTTACTTTCGTAGATGTAGGATGTAACGATTTTTGAAGAATCTCCTTTATATACTAAACTTCAAAATAAAACTTTGAACATACCAGAATGGCCACCTATGGCAGTGATGGATTACCATATGTGTTTGTCGGTGATGAAGCATTTATTCTGTCACAAAATTTACTACGTCCATATCCAGGAAAAAACCTTTCTCTAAAAAAATAGAGTGTTTAATTATCGTCTGACATTTGCAATACGATTATGTAGAATGCTCCTTCGGCATACTGACAAACAAATGGTGAATATTCCATAAGCCCATGGACTTATCATTACCATTTTCAAAGGATGTGGTAAAAGCATGTGTAATATTGCATAATAACGTACGACAGAGAGATGGCTATAAATTTCAAGATACTCTGGAAATTATTGAATTGGAAGACGTAAGAACAATGGAGGTAATTGAGGGTATGTCTGCAAAAAACATAAGAGAGGTTTGCTGATTTTTTTTCTAGTAATGAAGGTAGTGTTCCTTGCCAATCAAATTTCATATAAAAATTATGTTTGTTTGAATAAACAGACCTATTTGGTATAATAATAAATACTTTACTCACCAATAGAATTCTTTAATTTGTGATTTATTTTCATAATTTTGTACAACTTCTGCACACACCGATTTCCAAGCATTCGTTTAAGCAAGCATTTTATTACTATGTTCTTTGGATTTGTAGTTCCAAATACATTCGTTTTTTAATTGAAGAAATTAATAAATCTACACTAATTTCGTCGTCACTCATTTTACTTGTAATTTACGTGCGTATTCTAGACTATTTTTTGCTGACTGCACGGACTTACTGCAACGACACAACTGGGCGACGTTGCCGCCGCTAGGCGACAACGTCGTCGTCCATGGTCGTCAGCAAGGCGACTACGCCGCAGCACTCGTCGTCGAGTGTCGTTGGTCTGTAAGCGCCCTTACACGCACATGGCCTGTTTTTTTTTCTGTTTCCTATGGTTATAATAAAAAATACGCTGCCTACATTTTGATATACAAAGATGTTCTACAGTATATTAAGTATTTACTATTTGAATTATTGCAACAATCGTTTTTTTTTAACCAAATGTACAATATTGAATAGTTAAGGCTTCCTTTTTTTTTCTTTCTTTTTCGTTATTTTTTAGCAAAACATTCCATTTTAAATTAATTCACTTTAACAAAAGACCGAGGTCCAAACCCCTAGGCACTCCACATGTTTGCATCTAGGTGCTCCTAGCTGAGCTCCACATCGTCGTCAATGTGTTGAATCATTCAACGCTTATCCTGCAGGAGTTGCACCAGTTGGATAGCACGGCACACCAGCATTAATGACATCTTCCGTCGGGGCTCTTGTCACTCACTGCCCTACCGGGGTGCCAGATGTTTTAGAATCTAATACCTTGGCGCGTGACGATGAAAATAGACCAGACGGAATCACCATGTTGCCTTGGAAATGGGTTTTACATAATTAATAACAAGACAAAAATGCACTACAAAACACAACACATCACAAAACATACTCAAATTCCTGAATCAAGAATTTGAAGTTAGTTTTTTGTCAAACTGAAAAAGCTGGTCAAACTTTAGCATTCAAGTAAGGTTCGACACATTCTGAACTTAAAATTCTCATTTAAGAAACTTGCTCTTACTAATTAATTATCCATAGGCAATAGCATGACCTAGATTTTAAACAACTTAAATACTATCATACTGTGCGTTGTAGGTACGTACCTAATATGAGGGCTATGGGATATAAATCCGGTCTATCCATATTGTTTTCTATTGGGATCACTACTCCGGCGCAAGACATACTGAATACTGACATTCCAATGTATTCCATAGTGCCATATAGTGATGTAGATGGTCTTAAGTTTTCTAGAGTAGGGTTTAACATAAACATATAGTAAATCGCCATGCCAATACATAAAACTGAAACAAAAAAAAAAAAAATATTAATGTTAATATATGGGTTAAATGTCAATATATGGGTTAAAATTTCTTAGGGTGAGGTCAAGCGAACGAAATTTTGTGAGTTGCGTAAAATGAGTCGGCGGAATTCGGTTTCATACTAAAGTCCAGCTCATTTTGCGTCGCCGTGTGGCACAAACAGGATGCAGCGTAAATTCCGCTGACTCATTTTACGCGTTATGTTCGCTTGGCCTCACCCTTAATAAACGGGTGTCGTGGACGGTCCAGAATTGGCGTTAATTCGAATAGACTCGCTCTTTGGGTTTTGCTTGTGATTTATGATCACGAATAACCTCACGAGACATTGTCCTAAAGATGCGCTTACACAGACAATTAATTGCGCAATGCTAGGCCAACACACCGGTCAATTCTCGGCAGTATCAGATTTGTATAGAAATTGCAAAAAAAAAATACAGTTTTAGTTGTCCGTGTAGGCCGCACACTATCTACAACTGAGACGAGATTTTTTACTGTGCGTTGTATTCTTCTCATTTCCCATTCTTGTCATTAGGTGGTGTCACGCGATATTAAGGCGCCATTTGATGGTTCCACACGGTATAGCGCGTGCTTGTTGGTTGTGTCACATGGTAGAGCGGGTGCCAATTGGTTGTATCACACGGTATGACAGTTGGTGGTGTCAAAATGTAATTAACTTGAATAAATATGGATCAGGAAGTCGGACTTACTTATTACAAAATTAGCGCCTATTGAGAACGGTGCCAAATATTTCAGATGCCTGATTAGACATATTGCTATTACCAAAGGTATCAAAATGGCTAGGTACACCCTCAAATTCGGATAACCTTAAAAAAAAAAGTAAACAATAATGTGAAAATGACAACAACAACGTAAAAGAAATATGGCCAATGTTCACAGACAGCAATATTTTAACCATATACCAATATTTTTACCATTGAAATGTTGAAGAAAACAGCGGCAGTATGGGTTTCGGCTCATTCATTCATTCATTCATTATCATCATTCGTAAATCTTTGGCAGTCGTTACGGACTTGTCAGAAGCCAGAAAATCTAACAACAGTCTTACCAAGAAGTACAGTGTTACCCAGTTACTGGATTGTGTAGTTCAAATAGGTAGTCGCTGTACGTAAAATACTGCTATTCAGCTGAATCCAGTTTGTTGGTATGCTGCATCGCGGTCTAAGTACACATTTTCTTGATGGAAATATTATTTACTATTTACGTCTACTTCATATTATTTACTTACCTTCATGCGCTCCTGCAATGTCAGAATCAGAGGTGTCTTCAATCAGCTGTTTTATTGATTTTGCTATTATTATTTGGTAGCAACAGCACGAACCGAAGAGATCAAGACATATAATAATATCTATTGCGTACCTAGAAAAAAATAAGTAAGACGAATAATCCAAGGAACGTAGAATAATTTATCGCGACCGAGACGCGCGACCATAGAAATATAAAAAAAAACAGGAGAAGTGGCAAGGGGGCATGTCCGTGTCCGCGCGACATGCTCAAGTTGAGCATGTCGGAAATGGTCGTCTCGGCGAACTAGTGCGCTTTCGACCGCGATCGTGACAATTTATAAGAATTCCGTATTGTTCATTGTTTTCTTGAAGAATCCGCAGCCTAAAACCAAGACTTTGTAAATCAAGGAATCAATTTCACTATCTAAATATAAGTAATTTACTATATTTTAAAAACAACAAATCGTAAAATATGTCTTGCTCTTACTATATTATTCTTGTTATCAAATATCACAGCGACTGTACTATTTCTACAATAAATACATTGATTCTTATCCACTACCTAAGTTTTTCAATAAGTCACTGGACAAGCAATGTAAATATTACATAACGATACTTTAATTAAACGGATGCAACGCGTAATTCGGCCGCTGCTTCTTGGGACGAGTTAATGATGTGCTTGTGCAGATCCACTTAGCACACGTGCAGAACACGTAGGTTATCGACACAATGTCGATTGACGAATGAAATCTTGCTATAAAAGTTTATTTTCTATTTGTCAACCGTTTTAACCCGGTTATAAGATTGGTATACGCTTATAAAATAACGCTTTTTACTTATTTACAGCGTAATAGAGAAATGCGTTACTACCTTTCGTAAAGTGAGTTAATTAAATTTTAGGTTAACAATCGGTGGAGTGTTTATAATACTTTCTGGACATGCCGTTTTTTATTTATTTTATTTTTAGGCGCCAAAAATGTTTTTGTCCAATAATAAATGGAAGATTCGACAACTTTCCGATTAAGTTAATCACTAGCATATATGTGAAAGAAATCGCTTTTGCACAGCACAATGATATCGACCGTTGTTTTTATGTGCGTAAGTTGTACGGTGCATGGTAAATACACGCTGTGTTTGATGCGATAAGGTATATAATTGATTGTGTAGTACGTTGTTTTAAGGAACGCGACAATACGTTCTTAAGGGGGCAAATTTTTCATTAATATTGCGATAGGACGCACCGTTTTCGAGATATAAGCAAACTAGCTGACCCGCGCAACTTCGTAGTTCCTGAGATTAGCGCGTTCAAGCAAACAAACAAAAGGATTAAATAAAAACTGTTTTTGCAATCGAAGTCAAGGGGTTTGGAGTGTCAGAGCGCTTTCCTGTAAAAAACCGAATTGCGTATTCACGCGGTGACACGCCATTCGGTATTCCACTCCATGCCTTGTTCTATTGACTTACTTCGGTCGTAATATTTTATTACTTTTTGTAAACTGCTTTGTAAAAACAACTTTAAGCGATCCGTGTAAGGTTAAATTTGCAAAAAAAATGTTTATAGTATAACACATATAATATACACACACTCACACATGACACTTGATACATGTCAGTTTTTGACGACAGTTTCAAGTGTTGAATTTGTTCGAGATTGTTCATCTTGGGTTTTTTTTTATATATCAATGTACTTAGGTTTAAATTGGATACTATACTCATATTTTTGTATGATAAAAATTTTGTATGTCGCTTAATATTCAACCAAAATACTATGGGGTTGTACTGTGTTACTATACGTCAAAAATTCATGCTAAGCCCTCTTTTGTACATACTGTGGATACTTATCATGAAAAACCAAATTATCTCAAAAAAAAAGTAACTAACCTGAAAGGTTTTGCAAAATATTGGACCTTGCTGTTGGGAAACATCATAAAGGAAGCTTCTCCAACGTCTGCATACGACAGAACAGGAATCCTCGTACGTTTGTAAAGTATTTTCGCAGATAATACAAGTAACTGAAATTAATTAAAAGGTATTAGAATAGAATATGACGGCGCCACCGTCATTATTTTGTAAACTGCGGGTACAACGCGCAAGCAGTGAACAAACAACTGACAGACTTCATTCAACCCCAATGCCGAGCGACATAATTATAAGGCAGCACGCGCGCACGACTCAGTTTCAAGTCCGGTTAAGTAGTTGCAACCTTCCCAGGTTCGTAACTGCGAGTGGCGATCGCCAAAAAAAAAAAAACGACTCAGTTCAGTCGTTCGCCAACCGTTGCCCGGTGCACACGTTACGTAATCGCTGAGTTAGCTTTTGCCAAGTAGTTTTTATAATCAGTGCAGATTAATTTAGTTATTCGATTTGAAAGTTGTTGTGAAATTAATAAGGTTTATTTAATCCAAATAAACCAAGTGATTGTGTGAAGACTTTTGTGTTTTTTTTTAAATAATGTCGGACCCTGACGCTACAAATATATAAATGAAAACATTTATTCGGTAAAGACAAATCTACAGTAACAAAGTAAAATAAATAGCAATAGGTTCAGGATTGAGCTGAGCGTGCCCACAACGAACAGTTTACCATCTTAGCATTTTCATTAATAAACAGCATTCATTTTGCTATAAGGCGTATACAGGGCGTCTCATGATTTTGCCACATTGAGCAAAAGTACCTTAATTAAATACTGTAGATACAAAAAAGAACCGAATGAAGACTTCATTCTTATTTAAAAACAATACGAACTGTATTCAATGAAAAATCGGCTGTCTGACCGGTAATCGAACCCGATAAATGCGAACAAAACCTGTAATTTTATTGAACCGACCGAAAGGTTCATTCATAGACATTTATTTCTTCTAAATAACATAGCATTATTGATATATAAAAAACCCAAGATATACACTCAGCATCTCAAAAACAAAAAAAAAAACAAAAAAAAAAGTTTTTTTTGTCCGCAAAAAACAAGCGCACAGTGCGTAATTGTGCGCTAGTTTCAAACAGCCTCGCATCGCTCGCCATACTGCACTGCTTTGTAAAAACAACTAAGCGATCCGTGTAAGGCTAAATTTGCAAAAAAAAAATTGTTTATAGTAAACTACACACAACTCACACATGACACTTGATACATGTCAGTTTTTGACGACAGTTTCGAGTATTGCATTTGTTTGAGACTGTACATCTTGGGTTTTTTATATATCAATGGGAAGACCATTAAAGTGCATAGAACCATTGTGACATAGCCCCCCGCCGCCATTTCTTTTTTTTTTTTTCAAAGATGCGGCTTGCGATCTACGGTGCATATAATTATGGGTAGAGAACACTTCAACAAACAAAAAATGTTAGGAACATAGAGCCCTAAAACTTCATAAATGTACGATCCCATAAAAATCAGAGGGAAACCCTCAAATTTTATAGGCACATACAATGTTTTTCATAAATTTTCTAACGCAATTCAGATATTTGTGCCTGGTAATCATCATCTCATGTTGCTGAGCTGATAATGGCAGGTGTAAGTTAGCATCTGACGATGGGATCCCATGAAAAATGTTTATTCAGCGATATTTTCACCAATTGTCAATCGATTTGGATGATTCTTATTTTGTTTGGAAGAGTATTTTCCCGGACTAGTCCCATTTCCATTTGGTGAAGATCTGATGAAGAACTTTGGAGGTAGGCAAAGGAACTCTTCAATAAATGATAGCAAATGGATCGGGATTGCTGAAATCGCATGTCTACTATTATTACTATTCAGACATTTTTTTTTTTAAAGTATGAACAGTGACAATGTCTGTTTACACCAGTTCATAAAATAACATCACGCCGGTACGCTGTGAATGGTGGGTACGCAGGTACCACAAAAAAGTGAAAAATAAAAAACTTTAATTTCGGAAGTTTGTGTTTTTGGTTATTTTTTCGTTTTTTGAAACGGACTTCCGAAATTAAAGTTATCCATTTAAGACCTGTGCTAACTGCGTGGTGCTCAGAAACTTCAAAATTTTTGGTCATTATTCAGACTTTGGCTTATAATTATCTTTTACCTAAACGGTGAATTCTACGTAAAAATTCAATCAACTTTTTTAAACTAAACATTTTTTTTAAATTAAATTGCAAATGCAGTTTAATTGCTTTTAATAGATATTGAGATTTAACTCGTCAAACACGAACCTTATTTCCCAAAAAATCGAAATTGTAGTTTAAGAAAAATGGAGCCCTGCGAATTGCACGACTTTCGAAAAGGATATGAAAGATAGCTCAATGAAAAATGTTTCTTATCATATAAAACGAAAACTAGTACTGCAATAAAAAAGAAACGTAGGTATAAACTTATCAATCTTAAATATTACACATATTTTGGTAGTATTCAAAGGACATTGTAAAAAGTGGCCTATGAATCAATACGTATGAAACCTTTAGGTACCATAAAAATCGCACGGTGAAATATCGTAGTGCGGAGACTACGCTATTTCACCGCGCGACTTTTTTCTCGCAATTCTGTAACACATTGAATCATATACAAGTAGCCGTACTGGCGGTTATTTGAAGCGGAAAAAAATTGTGATTTGATGCAAATTGAACGCGATGCGGTGCGGATTATTTCCGCGCGAATGTTGTATAAATTAGTTATGGGTATGTCCGTACTGCGATATAAAATTCGTGCGCTTCGCTCAGTCGGATGATGATTTTAGACGTTCGTCTCAGCCGGGAACTGCATCGAATTGACAAAAATCGTACGAAAATTTATTCGCAGTGCGTACAAGGTGTAATTCCGATCATGGAATTTATTAATCGAGAATAAAAAACCGCGCGGTGAAATATCGCAGTACGGACAGGGCTTAATTCCTAGTTTATTTTTTTATAATTTACATTTTAATTATTAAAATAGAACAGATACTTTAAAATTACGAAAACATTTTGAAAAGTAATTCATTTCGGTCTTATTGCCAGGCGCCATTATTTTTTCAGCGCTTGAGGAATAAGATTTTTAGTTGTGAAACGAGCAATAAAACAATTTTTTTTTTCAAATCGGTTCATAAATGACGGAGTTATAATGTAACAATTATAAAAAAATGCACAACCGAATTGAGAACCTTTTTTGAAGTCGGTTAAAGAGAACGAAACAAGAAAATATTTTAACCGTGGTCGCCTATATACCTACCATGCGGGTGCCAGGAATACCTCCAAAATTATAACGGCATGGCTGTCTTTGCTATGCCATGGTCGGGTAAAAAAACGTTGTACAAACCATTCAGATAATCTTTTCAAAAAGCATGAACAGGGCAGCTAATACTTACATAAAGACAGTAACCCATGTAAACGCCAAAGAATATGTTGAGAGGTACGGATACTGCAACACCACCCTTCATATAGCTCACATGACCGCTAAGGAGTCCACCTCCCAGGGCACCCTTCACCATGTGAGCCACAGAACCGAACAGACTGAAATCGGAAAGAGTTGCTAGATAAGTAAGTAGGATATCTAAACCTATAAAATCATCATCTGCCTATCTTTTTCCCGACTATATTGGGGTCGGCTTCCAGTCAAACCGCGTTACTTCTTGGCAAGACTGGTGTCATTTTTCTGGCTTTGACCTTAGATCTGTAACGACTGCCTAAGAAGTCTCAGTATGTTATGAAACTCGAGCTATTCTATACTTACAAAACCGATCGTCCTAAATTACTATCAAAGAATAGTCAAACACCAGTTTGCTTGACCGCTGACAAAAATAGTTTTGCTGACGAAATGCACCACTATCGGCATTTACAAATATTTCTTTATACCTGGTGAATTTGACAGTCGGTATATTCTCTCTTTCCTTCCGGTAGTCATAAGCATCTTCGTCGGCCTGGGTTGCAGCAAAGTTCCTGAAGTTTCTGCTGGGTCTCGGAGCGACGGCACCCGGTGCTGGCGGCGGAGTGACCGGAAGTACAACCGGCGAACCAGTACCGCTCTAGACAACAAAAAACAAATCCTAAGAAGTTAAGGTTAAGGTTTTATTTTCGCCAACAATAGCGGTTCTACACGTACGTTGATAGGTACTAGATGAGCACTTGCTCATACACCGCAAGTGTTTGTTGATAGGTACTCACCTATCATCGAACAAATTCAAACACGTTGGTACGATAAGTATCGAGCGATATTTATTTAAACGAACGTAAAAACGTCGTGCATGTGCGCACGTGTGGATTTAGCATTAGACGTGTAGATATTACTATTTAAATTTAATGATAAAATCAATCTGCCATTCCTTTTGCCAACGATATTGACGTCGGCTTCCCGTTTAATAGGTTGCAACTGAATACCAGTGTTTTACAAGGAGCTATCTAACCCAGTACTTGAGTAACACGAAAGTCACCAGACTGGTGTAAGATTATTACTTCTCGCTATTCGTAACAACTATCAAATACGTTAAGGCAACTGGGACCCAAAGGCTCATAAGTGCTTTCTGAGGCACGGAAGAGTCTCGGTATGTAAAGGTGTATACAGACATTGCGAGGCATGCGCAGCGCACGCGCGTGCATCGCATGCATCGCAATATTTGGACGTTCATATTCGTGGTGAGGCTACCCAGGCAAATTTACATTGAAACGTGTGCGTTGCGAGGCGTGCGCGGCGCATGCCTCGCAACGTCTGTATCCACCTTAACGGAATGTCACCCGTTCACAGACTAGTCTCACATGCGACTGTTATTACTTAGCCTCAGACAATGGACAGGCTTGGTTCTGTACATCCTGAGGTTTTTGGAATTGCTTGCAACTTTTTATCATCATCATCATCATATCAGCCGAAAGACGTCCACTGCTGGACATAGGCCTCTCCCAAGCGTCGCCACAACGAGCGGTCCTGTGCGTCTCGCATCCATCGGTTACCCGCATCTTGCATCTTTTATTCCCAGCCAATTGAAAGGTCCCCACTCCCGGTGCCAATGACTGCCTTCGACAGGTTCAGACTGCTTGAAAAGTGACTTTGTAAAATTTATTTGGTAATTTTGGGCTTTTATTTTCAAGTCAATTTTTATTGAGGCCGAATACCTAAAATATTTGAGGTTTACATATTGATAGTTACAAAAAAATATATTTCGCGGAGGGGTTAGTAGCCAAAATTATATTGTGGTCGAAATATCATTAACACATTTTCTTTTATCAAATACTTGTCCAGCAATTGTTTCGATTGGCCACATTGCGATTTCATGAAATTTTATTTCTTCGACAAACCACTGGACTTTGCTCTAGTAGTAGATTTGTCTTCAGCATTTTAAGCTTAGGTATTTCATCTTTATTGATACGTTGGCACTGTTGACTGTACCTACATTAGCAAGGGAGCAATCCGAAAGAAAACTTACCTAACTACATTAATCTAATAAATTTAAATATAATGCTGAATAAAGCGAATGAATTAAATAACACAATTATTGAACGTACCATTTTCAATATTCAGAAAAAACACATTTTATAAAATCTATCCCAAAAATATTTTCACAGAATTCTATCAAGATACTTTAAACAACTGTCATATGTGTTGTTCTTCTCGCAAAAAAAGGCATCTTCTTAAAGCAGAATTGAGAGAAAATAGGTTAGTTTGAATATTATTTCTTTTTTTTCTGACGGACTGGCCACATGTAAAACCGACCAAGTGCGAGTCGAACTCTCACAGGAAGGGTTCCGCACCACCGATAAAAACATGTTTCTTGTGTGGGAGCCCGCTTTAATTTTGAATTTAATTTTCATTTTAATTTGTTGTTACAGCGGCAATAGAAATATACTCTCTGTGAAAATTTCAACTATCCACCTATTACGGTTCTTGAGATACAGCCCGCTGACAAACAGGGTTCCGTTGGATAAACTTTGGGTACGGAACCCTAAAAAGCGTCTTTTGTGCTCTGCGCGTAAGAGTGAATCATTGAACCACTGAGAGGACTGTAGAGAACAAAGAGTACAGTATAATATTAGACACTAGTGGACGTCACGCGGTTTCACCCGCGTAGTTCCCGTTCCCGTGGGAGTACGGGGATAAAATGTAGCCTATGTTACTACCTGATAATGTAGCTATCCATCGCTGAAAGAATTTTTCAAATCGGTCCAGTAGTTTCGGAGCCTATTTATTTTAAACAAACAAATCTTTACTCTTTATAATATTAGTGTAGATAGAGAGCTGATATGCATATATGGCAACTCGTGCAAGCGCATCGCAATTTATTCCTGTATATGACTTGTAAGTTTATTGAAGGGAGTTGACGAGATTGAATCCAACCCCCAAGAAACACAACCTAAAACGACGCGGAGGACACAGCGTTGGACGGCCTCCCACAACGAAGTTATTATTTTTAAAAGAGTGTCCGTGGAGTTTCTTGCACGTTCTTCTCCATAGAGATCTACGCTTTGGAACGTGCAAATAGCTTCATGTTTTTAACACCGACGCTCCTTGTAACTCTTGCATTTGATGACTTTATTTCTAGTCACATTTATGGCTTCTATCTTTTTTTTCCATAGGCAGATATTTTTGTCCAAAAAAAATTACACACTTTTAACGAACTTTAAAATGGTTGAGGTAATGTGAAAGAAAAATGTTTATTTGGGACATTTTTCTTTCTTTCTTTCAAAAAGATTTTTTTGAAAGAAAGAAAGAAAAATGTCCCAAATAAACTCTTTTACACACACACACAGACACATTTATGGCCACTAACTTTTTTCTTCATAGTCCAATCGGACTATGAAGAAAAAAGTTACTTGCGAGAGAAGAAATTGTAAAACGCAAGAGTTACAAGGAGCGTCGGTGAATGAGACTACAACCATTTTAAAGCTCGTTAAAAATGGGTATTTTTTTGTGTCTGTAATAAAAAATAACACTCTTTTAACGAGTTTAAAATTGCGTAGGTATGTCTCATTCACCTACGCTCTCTGTAAGTCCTGTAACTCTTGCATTCGACGATTTCCTTTCTCGCTAAACACATTTACGGCAGAAACCGTAAATGTGTTTAAGTTTTTTCTCTTTAGCCAATTTTGTTGTGTCCATATTTAAAAAATAACACACCTATGCTTTACAATGGTGTATTTTTAATTCACTTCTTACGACGCTTCCTGTAACTATTGCATTCGACGATTTATTTTCTCGCAAATCCCATTTATGGCGATATCTTTTTTATCATAGGCGGTTAGTTTTGGTGTCGTTAATAAAAAATAACACAATTACAATAAGCTTTTAAAAGTGTTCAGTTTAATTATCCGGCGCTTCTTATTAAGCCTCCAACCATTATTTAAATTTAGATTTTTTAATGATCGATAACTTATCTCTTTTTCACTGAGGATTTCTCGGCTCCATCATAAAAAAAAAACTGGCAAAATGCGAGTCGGATTTCGGCATGCAAGGGGTTCCGAATCAATTCCATATTTTTTTACGTGTTATTTTAACACTACAGACTTCTTACAAGTTTTCCTGTAATCTTTAGGTATGGAACTGTATTTTTTTGTAAATTGTAGGCTCATTAGTTTCGGAGATAAGGGGGGAATGGTAATTTTTGGTCTGAGTTCTTAAATAACTTCAAAGCTATTTATTTTAAAATATTAATATAATTTTAACCCTCACAGTAAGCCCTTTCATTTGATATGTCACACGATATAGTTTGAAATACTTTTTTTATTTTCTAGTTTGACCCCAAAAGTGACCCCCATACTAAAAAAATATTTATTTACGTAAAACGTTCTGTTGAAATTTGATACACATATGGACATATGTGTATCCGGTGGAAACTGGCTGTGATAGACAAACAAACAAACAGACAGACAGACAGACAGACGGACAGGCAGACAGACACCCGAGTGATCCCACTAGGGTTCCGTTTTTACGGATGTTCGAAACCCTAAAAATGATGCTTTTTCAATAAGCTTTCAGAATATATATCGAGGTCTCATTCACCGACACTTGGACCGATTCCTCCCCATCTCCTTAATTCTTATTTGTCTGTAAGGCAATTAGCTCGTCGCTCTTTTGAAAAAATGTAAAGAAAAAAATATGAAAAACTGAATTTCTGTGGCAAATCCAAAAGTATTATTTAGTAATTCAGTTTTATATTCAGCCTATGCTGTCCGACTACCGGGCAAAGGCCTCCTCCAAATCCTACCAGGTAAACTCTTCTCGAGCCAACTCGAACCAACCCTGGCAGTAGGTGTCTAGGTCGTCCACTTCTTCCTTCCTAGACCGGGCTCGGAAGCGATAAGCTCGGTGAAACAATTAAAATTCGATTAATTTTTTCCAATCACGAACTGCAATAAAATGTGATTGCTTTCCTGACTTTTATGTTATTCCTATGCTGTGGGTGTCATGAAGAGTTTGCTATTAATTTTTACTATTTGTTCTGTAGGAAGGATTATTAATGTGGTAAGAATGTTTTGCGGAGTCCATTCTCATCTAATCTAGCCCGTTATGTCCAACTGCTGGGCAAAGACCTCCCTCTCCCTCTGTCCCCTCCACACACGTCTGTCCCCTGTCATTGCGGGCCAGTTCTTAATGTCTTCGAGTTCGTCTATCCACCTTCGCTTTGGTCTACCACGATGTCGCCTAGCATTGAAAGGGACCCAATTAATGGTTATTTTAGCCCAAAGCTCATTTGACATACGATAGACATGTCCAGCCCAAACCCACGTGAGACAAGCAGCTTTCCGGGGCATTTTTGTTTTGTCGTGCAGTACTGTGTTCCTAATACGGTCCGAAATACGGGAAACTCCCGGGATACTGCGTTCCATGGCTCGTTGGCATTCTAGTGCTCAATTTAAGTAACTAGATATGGGCCTACTGGCTAGACTACTAGTCGCCAACGTTCAAATGACCGACTTATCTTGACTTGGAAAGACTTGATGACTTTTAAGACATTTTAGTTTTGTAGGTACGTTTAAGCTCGTCGATCGATATCCAAGAATAAGCAATGCTTGCTTAGGTCGGTAAGTGGACCCACTCATCCACTAACTAACCTCGGCCATCGACCTTCCATTCCTTGCTTCGGAAAGGACGTCAAGCCGTTGATCCCGGCGATTACCAAAGATTAATATCCCGGCTGTCATTTTTGACAGTTGTTACGGGTGGTCAGGAGCTAAAAAAATCGAATGTGATATAAGTCTTGCCAAGAGGGATGTCAGACGTTGACAGGCCTTTTTTTATAACGGGGGGAAATCCTCATGGATGTCCTCCGCCCTGGGCGGGCGGAGGGGTCTGTCAGACTCTTACTGACTAAAACCACCCCGGTGTGCCATCTCTCACCTACGCCGGAGATCGCGGGGGCTTACGACTTCCGTAATCCCCGGCTGGTGCCGGCCCGCCTCCGCGGGCCACCTCGGGTCAGCGGGGGGAGTGAGGTGTTTGACTCCCCCCGCGACGTCAGAGAGGGGCGCACGGGAACACCACGCGCCGCCACCTCGGGTCCGGATGAATGGGGGGCGACGAACATCTCCAAGTCCGCCGCCCCTGGACCCAGTTAGGGGGACCGGAAGAGGGCAGCGTCCTCCGACGCCCGGTGCCTCTGCTGCGGGCCGGGAGGAAGGTCGAGATCTCGCTCTCCCTTTCCGCAGCCTCCTTTTGCGCGATAACTGTTTCGCAGAAGGAGACCACCGCGTCCCAGGACTCCTCGCCGTCAACCATAGCACGGACTACGGCTGGCAGCGAGAGGTCACTGCCTACCACAGAGATGAGGGCACGGCGCGGCTCCTCCCAAGTGGCACACTCTGCCAGCGTATGCCGCGCCGTGTCCTCCCGACAGTCGACGCAGTGGTGACACCGAGCGTCCAGCTCCCTGCCTATGCGACACAGAAACCTCCCGAAGCAGCCCCGAGAGGACCTGCATCACATGAAATGACAGGGAGCCGTGCCTTCTCCCACGTTGACAGGCCTCCCACAAGGTGGACCGATGACTTGGTGAAGGTCGCGGGTAGCCGATGGATGCGAGACGCGCAGGACCAATCATTGTGGCGACGCTTGGGGAGGCTTATGTCCAGCAGTGGACGTCTTTCGGCTGATATGATGATGATGATGAAGAGGTATGTATCATGTTATCCAATTATTATTACTGGGTTTTCACAGTGTATAACTAGTAAGTAGGTAATAGAGGTTGGGTGGGTTGTGGAGGACACATAGGCAGTGGCTCCATGTAAAGTAGGTACTGGTACTCAGCTGCATCCGGTTATACTGGGAGCTGACCCCAACATAGTTGGAAAAGCTAGGTAGGTATATTGAGTTTTGTTCATTTAAGTTTTGCTGACGTAGCTCGTAGGTAATTATATCGTAGGCGTAGTTTGATAGTAGGCTCTATGCTAGGTGTGTGCTCTTTGATTTATTTTTTTGTACATTGAGTGCCATTAGTTCTTAAGTAATACGCTGCCCGCCCACGTCAGAATTTTTGTAGGACCGATAATCGGGCCGACTTTTCCTTGCTAGGTAAAAACTACCGATTTTTTTGTAGGACGTGTACGTTACACTATGGCAATTAGTAGGTACGTTGTACCATGTTTCACCTACAAACAATCGGTCGTCGACTATCGGACGTGGGCGGGCAACCTGAGTCAGCATTTATTGCCGTCTAATTGCCGACACTAAATGCCGTCAGGTAAGTAGGTATTCAATTGTCCCGACTTGTCTGCAGAATTCGCATTACGCAATGGGTAAGTAACCTCAAAAAAAAAACTAAAGTTCTATCTATAATACATTTTTTTCAAGTAGCAAGGCCAATATGAATCGTATTCGGATTCGGGCAGCGATAATCCTTCTTCCCTTTCATCTGAAGTCAAGGCTGAAGAGGTCGGGAATAAGGACTACGCATCCTCTGGTGAAAGCACAAGTGACGCCGATGTAACTGGCAATCAAGATGGAGAATCTGCTTCAAGTTCGAGTTCCTCTTCACATTCTACAGAAAATGAAAAAAATCCCGGGGAAAAAATGACAGGAAAGCTAGCAAATGGGCGGCCCTACAAGGGGCCCTACGACGGGCCGCCAGGTTTCTTGGAGACACAAACTAAAGAACGCAAGGTAATGGTGCCAATCAACAAGCAAAAATTAATTTAATCTTCGAAACAAAATTCGCAACCGCATCATTTAGGAAATTTAAGTAGTATTTAAGATGGTTCTTAAAAGTTCATTTGGAATTAATAAACTGGGTAGGTATGTAATTTTTAGGGTTCCTTACGTCTGAATAAAAAAACGAAACCCTTATAAGAGCACTCGTGTATCTGTTTGTCTGACCGTCTTTCATCTGTCTGTTACAGCCAATTAACTAGGAACTTATTGGACCGAGTCAGTTGATATGGTTCACAAATGGACTTCTGCCACCCAAAGACGGATGCGAAAAATAAATATTTTTTTAAATGGGGTCACTATTGAAAAAGTGACAAGCTAGCCAATTCGTTTGGATTCAGTGGGAAATCCCTTGTACAGGTAGTACCTAAGTACTACGGCTACTTCGGACCGTTTCTCGGATTTAAACGCTCGAAGGCCAGATGTGCCATCTGCCTTGTGTATCTACTCTCCAAGTATTTTTTAGGAACAAACGGCACTGTTCGCACAGGAGATGACAGCGGGTGACCTAGCTGATCTAATAGGCCAGAATCAACATGTTCGACAAGCAAACGTCTATGATGATTTGGGAAGAAGGTCTATGAGTCGAGTAAGTGCCTGCCTACACTCTTGCGACAAAAAGAAAATCAGCCTGATTTTTAATCACCGTTCAACATTTTATATTTAACCAGCGACCCGCCCCGGCTTTGCTCGGGACCAATTTAGAACAAAAAAACTGGCCAAGTGCGAGTCGGACTCGCGTGCAAAGGGTTCCAAACGAATTTTATTTTTTTATGTTATTTTAACACTATGGACTTTATAGGTTTTCCTGTAATCTATAGGTAAAGATCTATTATCTCCATTTTTTTTTAAATTTTAGGCTCAGTAGTTTCGGAGATAAGGGGGAATGGTAATTTTTCGTCTAATTTCTTTAATAACTTCAAAACCATTTGTTTTAAAATTATGAAAAAATATAATTAAAACTCTTACAGTAAGCCCTTTCATTTGATATGTCACACGATATTGTTCAAAAAACTTTTTTTATTTAATTTTCTAGTTTGACCCCCATACTGAAAATTCAATAACTTACGTAAAGTATCCGTGTTTCGGTCACAGAAGTCGGTCCAGTGGATCCGGAGAAAACTGGCTGTGACAGACGGAAAGACAGACAGACATCCGAGTTATCCTATAAGGGTTCCGTTTTTTGTTCAGAACCCTAAAAAGAAGTGCGCTGACTGTAAAATTATTTTGTAACGCGGGTGCCTTTATTTTACGATAATCCAATTTTGTTGGGTGTTAAAATCATCAAATAAGTCCTTCCGCCCTGGGTGGAGCGAAAGGGACTGTCAGTCATACACCTTAAATAAGCTTCTAAAATAATTAATTACTTTACAAGCAAAACTTAAGAGATGAAAATGGTTAAAGTGACCAACTGCTACACCGCGGCGCCATTTATGTTTCGCTGAGAATGATATTTTCAGTCGCGGGTAATTTTAATTCTGCGATATCTTCTAAATTGTTCATTTAAATGATATACTGTAAAGGTCATTTTAAATCTATATTAAATTGTCAAGATAACGAACACATAAAAAATTTTCTCGTAAAAAGTAAAGGATAAAAAATGGTTATTGTGGGTTATCCCTAAGAGATTTACATATACCATCGGGGACTTTATTGTAGACCTTTTTAAGGTGTACAATACTGTAGTACATTATTTTATCGTAGGGTTTCACATTAGGAACCTCTAAAATTATCAGCGTTTCTCAACTATATTATGCATGTTATACACATATAAGCCTTCCTCTTGAATCACTCTATCTATTAAAAAAACCCGCATCAAAATCTGTTGCGTAGTTTTAAAGATCTAAGCATATATAGGGACAGACAGACAGGGGGAAGAGACTTTGTTTTATACTACGTAGTGATAGTGATAGTGATGATGATGACTCTTCACTTATGCGAATGGTTAAATAGGTAATTGATTTTAGTTTTAGTATCGCTCGGAACTTACCTGCTTGTGTGACTTCAAGTGCATAGTTCGTGTCTTTGTTTGATAACCAACGGTTGGATAAATTGATGATAAAAATCCAGCCTTTTCCAAACTATGTTTAGGTCGGCTTCTAGTCTAACCGGAAGCATCTGAATACCAGTCTGAATACCAGTATTTTACATGGAGCGAATGCCTATCTGACTTTCAGAACACAGTAACTGCGTAATACGATACCCCTTGGCAAGACGGGGATCAGATTTTCAAAATCAACGTAAAAAATTGCCTATCCTTACCTAGGTATGTTATCATAAGTATTCATAAAACACAGGCAGTTCGTGAATCTAGTTTCACGAACTGCCTGTGTTTTGTAGGTAGGTACGTAGACAATAATCTAAAGGACGGATCATGTACCAGCCAGATTAAAACCAGTCAAGAGCGAGGACTCGCGCACCGAGGGTTCCGTACCTACCATCACATAAAACGTGAAATGTTTTTAAATTTTCATCGGCGAGGCCTATATCGTCCGAGAATTTTAATATTGCATTTTTAGCTCAGCGCCACCTCTTGACCGATAGTAGAACTAATGTAATTTCTGAAAAAGTGTGCTATTTAGAGACATCATTCACATAGAATAATTTCAGATTTTGTCTATGCAAATGCAGATAAGGGGGAAGCAGTCAAATTTTTTATAAGGGTTCCTTTTTTACCATTTTGGTACAGAACCCTATAAACGGCGTTGTTTCTTATTTGGCCATCTCGTGTTCAGCGAGATTATTTGGAGTATCGCTTACAGAGGTGAGTCGGCGTTGAGAAATAGAGAAAGACTAAGAGTAGTCTCTAGGTACTAGAAAGAGAAAGAGAGAAAATATCGCCGTGAACATTTTGTCTTTCTCTTGGCAGACAGCGACAGATTAAAAATGAAACATTTTTTTTTCTAGGAGTCGAAAAAAACATCGGCCGAAAATGATGATTATCTCACACCTGAGAAGGTATGTAAATGGATATCGTCGACCACATCATCGCTTACCATCAGGTGAGAGTGGTCAAACGTGTGCCTATCAATAGGTACTTAGTAAAAAAAAAACTTTAGTATTAACGTTGTGTTTAATTATAAGTACAAAAATACTATCATTTATGAGGTAGAATACAATGTTTATTTATTGCGCTATCGTACACAAATATGACAATTTACATGTTATTATTCATAATATTATATCGTTATTTATTTATATATTACATTAATTTTTATCTCTTAGAAAAATCAACTTTCATCCATAATTTCGTAATTCCGTAATTTCGTATCCTTGGATACGCGTGGCACGCTGTACATAAACACAGACGGACATTCGCGCAAGCGCCCTGTGCCGCCTAAGCGGAGCAGCACACTCAGGCACGGTAGAAAGAGTGGGAGATACTAGTTCCTCTCCCTTCCCCTCGATCTTTTTCGATCAGCATCACGTGACCCTGACGCGAGTCCGTCTTACGCTTTTTCGATCAGCATCACGTGACCCTGACGCGAGTCCGTCTTACGCTTTTTCGATCAGGTCACGTGTCCTGACGCGAGTTTAAGATTTTATACCCATTACAGAAAAAGTGCTCAACTAACAATATAACTTACCGGCAATTAAGCTCAACGGAACTCAAGAGAGTTGACATGTTTAAGTATCTTGGGCATTTATTAACCGCTGACCTGAAAGACGATGCAGATATTGAAAGGGAGCGTAGGGCGCTGTCTGTTCGTGCGAATATGATAGCCCGCAGATTTACTCGGTGTTCGAAGGCCGTCAAAATAGCCCCATTCAGGGCATTGTGTACGTCCTTTTATACTGGCAGTCTGTGGGTGGATTACACGCAGAAACATTACAGCGCTCTACGTGTCCAATACAACAATGCGTTCAGGATGCTCATGGGGCTGCCTCGCTTCTGTAGCGCGTCGGGGATGTTTGCCGAGGCGCGTGTGGATTGTTTGCACACAATCATGCGCAAGCGGTGCACATCCCTGGTGCGTGGGGTGCGGAGCAGCCGCAACAGTATCCTGAGCGCTTTAGCTGAACGTTTTGACTGTCAGTACGTGAACCACTGTTGCATGGTTTACGTACGCACTAATGTTGACATATTGTTTTAATGTAATCCAATCTAATCTAATCTAATCTTGATATCTATTGAAATTATTTTATTAATGAAATTTAATGTATCTAATAAAATTGTAGTAATGTATCTTATTTTAAATTCACAATTTATGTGAAATAGTTGCTAATGTCATTTGATTTAAATTATTGTATTGGTTTTATACGGGTTTGATAGCCTGAAATAAATGAATTTTAATTTAATTTAATAAACTAAAAATAATCACAAAAATGCATAAAACTGAAAAAAAAAAACAGGTTGCCTGGAAGAGATCGCGGAATGCGATAAGGCCGCCAATTGTATATTTTTTAGTTTAAGGTTTCCTTAATGTGTTTTAATTTTGGTGTACAATAAAATATATATAAATAAATTAATAAAAAAACTTTTACCAAAATTCCCGACCACAAGAAACGACTAACCGTTCTAAATATTATTTGTTTATTCATCTTTACTGTACACCAAAATATAAAAAGAACTAGCTTTTGCCCGCAACTTCGTAGATATGCACAATTCTGTAATCCTAATGCAATTTAAAATTCAGGCATCCGTTTTTGATACCCACAGACTGAAATAATAAAATTCATACTTATATGACTATCTCTAAACGGAGTTTTAATAAAAAATTACAGGCTCCTCCAGAACTTGTGTTGCTTGTGGCAAAGGAATCTGCGTTATTAGGACCCGGCAAAGATGCGGAATTCCCAAGTGACTTTGATCAGAAGAAAATATTGAGATCTGGGGTATGTACCTATTTATTTTAGTTGTGTTGTCAAAGAGCACAGAACCATTGTGGCACTCCCACCGCCATTTCCTTTTTATTTTTTTATTAGTTTCGGCGCACGATCTGACATACAAATAACTATGGGTAGAGGGAGGATACTTCAACAATCAAAAATGTTAGGAACATGGTGCCCTAAAGTGTCACGTTGCCGAGATATTTCGAGGTAGGTAAAGTCGCCATGCCAGCTCCCATAGAAAAAAGTTTGAACCCCTTTATAAAACTACATAGGTATTGTATCTTGCGTATGAAATTTCATTAAAATGGTAGGTCATTTCATTTCCAAGAGTAGTAGCACTTGCGAGTTTGCATGAAATACCACGAGGAGTAGGTACAGGCTAAAGCCGTTTAAAGAATAAATACTATTTTCATACGCAGATGTTTAAATGTTTCAGGATTACTGGAATGGAGTATGGAAAGAAGAAGTGAAACCAAAAAGTGCATTGAGGTCTGGGACGCAGAAAAATCTGGTGAGATTTCATATTTTACCAGGGAAGTTAATGGTCGAAGCCGGCGTACTTCCGACTAGTTTCCCGGGCCCCCGACTCATGGTAACGGTAGGAACTGTAGGGTTTTAGTCGGTAAGAGTCCAACATAACACTGCGTCTTCCCCAGATGGAGTATCCGTGAGAATTTCCCCACAATAACACTTTAACAAACAACGGTGCCTCAAATTTCTTTTAAGCGCCAACAGCCTTGGATCCCTAATGTCTAACCGGTGCAGTCTCACAGCTGGGCAAAGGACTTTTCAACAAGGAGGAACTCGTGGCTAAATAATAAAAGCTGCTCGGGTTAAGCATGCCAATGTCAGCCCGTGGATGGATGACCATCCATTGCGTACCGAGTAGGTATCCTCCGAGCTTTCGGAAACACACAGCCGTTTGACCCTGTATATACATCGTAACAACTAGCCATTACTGGTAGTCGGAGTCTAGCCAAGGGCATTGTATTATCCAGTACCTTACTGAGTACAGGGTAAAACGATACCTTACTGGGTTGAGAATGTAGAGGTCAGACAGGCAGTCGCTCCATTGCAAATACTAGTATTCAGCTGGCTCCGGTTAGACTAGAAGCCGACCGCAACATAGTCGGGCGGGGAAACGCAAGGTAGAATGATTGAGCTGGTCTAAAGCCTGCCCCGATTCCTTCCAAAGATTCAAACTATTTATAACCACTTTTGAACTGTCAAGGTCTGTCGTCAAAACATGAAGCTATTTGCATGTTCGGAAGCATAGACCTCTCACTTTAAAATCATGTTATGTATTACAAAAATCTCGGTTACATTATCCTTTTTGCTTCTATATGTGAGGACAATGCAAAGGAAAAAAGAAACTAAGTACCTACCTAAAACAATTCAAAATATTAAGATTAAAATAAGCCCGTGGCAGTTAAGAGATGACCAGTCTCAACTGACGGCGCCCGTTCATCAGCGAAACATTGCATTGACAGCTCACTTCACCCAATCCTTCACGTCAGCAAGTTTTTACACTGCTGCTCTAGACCGCTCGCGATGCAGGACTTCTGTGGATGCCTTCTACCCCAGGTATTTTAAGTCCAGTAAGTGATGTGTGCTAAGATTTATCTACTGTAATATTTTCATCTTTGCAGGGATCAATAAAAGTAAAAATAAATGAAGGTACAGAATTGTACAAAGTGGTGTCAAAATTGAAGGAAATGTCTCCAAAAATGCTTTATATTATTAATAAAAAGCAGCTTTAAGACTTTTAACGTTTTGTTTTTTTTTCTTCATTTAACGTGATTATGAAAAAACTAACCTTAATAATCAATAGGTAATCATTTTTATTTGTGTAGTTCGCTATGTTATGCCAAAAAGCGTACAAATTAGTGCTTCGAGCCGAATGTTTACTACCGACGTAGTACACATTCGGCTCGAAGTGTACTATGTCGTGTATTCACCTCATGAATGCACTAGAAGGTTGACCTTATGAATACACTAGAAGGTTGAAAATCAAACAACAAACTGTTTTATGGTCTAAGCTGGTTCCTGGTACTCTTCGTCGGGCTGCGGAACAAGGGTGGCTACGCTGAACTTTAAAAATTCAGAGTGTATGCTCTTGCGTCTGATCCGGCTCGAAGCACCAATGTTTACAACCGACGTAGTAAGGTAGGCCTTATGATAACACTAGATGGTTGGCCTTATGATAACACAACAAACTGTGTGAACAACAAAGAACCTATAGTTCTACTAACAGAAGTAGGCTAGTTTCCACCATCAATAAATTGCAAATCTATGTAGTCCGTCAGTTAGAGTATTAAAAAATAATGGACACGTATTTTTTATTTTTATAAATCAATGAATATTGACAAAGATAAAAACGCATCAAAACTCGGGAGTGGGGACTCGTAGCGTCAGAACGCACTAAAAGTTATACCACGGCGTGACGTATTGAGAATTTAAAAGCATCGTATCTTCGTCAATTTTGGTTTACGTAACTAACAAAAGAAAAAAACGGGTCAAACATTTTTTGATAATACCTATCGGTTTTTGTACATATGCCTAATCCGCTCTCAAACTGCCATGCATTCTAATTTCATAATAAAACTAGCTGTTGCCCGCGACTTCGTTCGCGAGTAAGTCGGAGGGTAAAATGTTGTCGCTAGATTACATTATTCTAAGATAACATATATACGAACAATCAATATCTAGCATTTCTTGACTCCTCTTAGATTTAGGAATTTGGAAGAGTATGGCTGTTTCAAATCTTCTGTTCCAAATGCCGACCAGCCCTAGTATTTTTTAACCGGCTTCCAAAAAAGGAGGAGGTTCTCAATTCGGTGGGTATTTTTTTTTTTAATTATGTACCCCGATTACTCCAAGGTTACTGATCCGATTTCTGTGATTCTTTTTTAGTTCGATGCAGTATACTTGCCATTTGGTCCCGTAAAAATTTGATTCAGTTTGGCTCAGTAGTTTTTATTTTATGAGCATTTTTGCTTATTTCAATTTCTGCGTTTGACGAAGACGTCGTCCAAGCATCACAATAAGCATTGCCTTTTCAAACATTTTCGACATAATGGGTATTATGGTGATAGGACGATAGTTATTAGGGTCTGATTTATTTCCTGTTTTAAATAGCGGTTTCACGATAGATATTTTAAGCTGCTCAGGAAATACACCTTCCAAAAAAGATAGATTTATTGTATGTGCTATTGGATGACATATCCAAGAAGCACACGCTTTCAAAACTTGCGCGGCGATGACGTCATATCCGATAGTTTTGCTATTATTTAGGGACATTATGATTTTATAAGCTTCTGTTGCATCTACGGGGTTTAGGAAAATAGTATTAAATTTTTTGTTATTTTGATTTAGCTTATTATTAATTGAATTCATTGGCTGATTGGATATCAAATCAATAAAATAATTATTAAATATATTGCAAATGTCTGATGGACTGTTATATGTCACATTATTTAAATTTATTTCGTCAATGTCATTCTTTAATAAGTCATTATTCGTTAAAGTTGAGGAAATGGCATTCCAAGTAGCTTTACATTTATTTTTATGGATTTGTATACGCCTTGTCATTAAAATTTTATGTGCTTTTTGTGCACATCGTTTAAACATATGATTATAAAGTTTATAGTTTTTCTCATTGTGTTTTTGATTTATTTTACTGGTTATGAATTTTAGATACAGCCGACGTTTTGTTTTGCTAGACTTTTTAATACCTTTCGTTATCCAGTTTTGTGTGACTGGTCTATAACTTTAACCGTAATTTCTGGAAAACACAGATCGTAAAATAACTTAAATGAATAATAAAATAAATTAAAAGCTTTTGCTAGAGTCTTAGAGTGAAGAGTTTCCGAAAACGAAAGAGAAGACATACATTTGCTAAATTTATCGAGATTTTCCGAACAGTAGTCACGTTTCAATTCGCACCAACAGGATATTGTTTTGTGTTTTTTTGCTTTAATAGTAATTGTTCGTGCTGTTTCGTGATCTGGCAGGCCGAAGTGATGAATTTCTGACTGAACATTCTTTATATTACAGGCGATTTGATCAATGCAAGAGTTCGCCCGAGTATGTGAGCTTCAAAATTGTAGTTATGAAGTATACTTAAAAGTTCCTTCGTTGCAGTGTTTTGTTTTAAAATGTCAATTTTCCAATCACCACAATTTATTATTTTCTTTCTTTTGTATTGGTCCGTCAAGTAATTCAATAAAATGTCAAGTTTATGGAGAAAGATACCTATTTGTGCCTTTCTTTGGTCTGGTATTCTATATACATTAACAACTATCAGACTCAAACGGATAACCTCTACGCCACAGCATTCAAAATAAAATTTCGTGGCTAGATTTAAAGGAATATTTAATGTTTTGGTGTTAAATGTCTTATTAGTTAAAATACAAGTTCCCCCTCTACATTTATCTCGACTAAATGCAGCAGCCAGTTTAAAATTACTAAGTTTAATGTTAGCCTCTGAGCCTTGTTTAACAAACGTTTCACTAAAATATAGTATATCAGCCTCCTAGTTGTTTTCTACCAATTCAGATAAAGTTACTTCTAACATGGCTAGTTTGTTGCAGATAGGTACCGGCTATATTTTGGTGTAAGATTCACACTTTACAATTTCGGCAATCCTGTTTTGAGGTGTCATTATTTACTGAAGTTTTATTAATAGTAATAGTAGAGTTAGGAACCAAAATATGTTAATGTTTTGTCAATACGAATAAGCCCAAACACTTGGTAGTTCCTACATACTGATGTGAAGTTCCCTTAACTCTCTTTCGTCTTCATCATCAGGTCTGATCCAAACCTTCATTGATTTGTATTATCACCTGATAAACACACGAATATTAAGTTTTTACCAGATGCGTGCCTAAAATTTTCAAGAGTTGCCCTCAATTTCTCAGGGTTTCCATCATCAGATCCTGACGTGGTGGCAATGGAATCACCTCCGCAGCATACCCTTTCATATGAAAGAAGATTAATCGAAATCGGTTCATAAACGACGAAGTTATCCGCGAACACGCATGAAAAAAAAAAACTTGAGAGGTGTCAAGGGACACCCGGATGGAACGAAGTTCGGAGAAGTAATTAGTGAAGGAATTGTATTTTTTTTTAAGCTATAATTATATTTTTTTATTATTAACAAATATAATGTAATATAAACTTAATCAGTAGGCTCAATTTTAGACCCTACCCACCCTACCTACCCTACCCACCGTACCTACCTTACCTACCCTACCTACACTGCCTACCCTGCCTACCCTGCCTATTCTGCCTACCCTGCCTGCCCTGCCTACCCTGCCTAACCTGCCTACCCTGCCTACCCTGCCTATCCACCTACCTAACCTGACCTGCCTACCCTGCCTACCTTACAAATATAATGTAAACAGAAATAGAAAGACGAAACGAAAATAACTGGCTTGCTTTCTATGAGAGAGAGAGATACAGACAGAGAAACACGCGCACGTCGCACGGCTTACAACTATAGCAAAAAGTGTCGTTACAACTTTTCGTGAGATTTTTTTCCGTCTAGCCCCCTTTCACAACGCGCGATAAGGAACTTCGTTCTAAAAATATATATAAAGGGTTGTTAACGTGCGATAGAGCTACATAAAGTTGGCCATGGGAAAACCAACCAGAAGAGAAGTCTACCCCTGCAACGGAAAGAGTAGAGTAGAGACTCCACTATCCGCACCATGTTAGACTCTCATTCTCAGTCAGTCCTGGCTAAGTTAGCAAGCCTAGCTCTGCCAAAATGTACAAATGCCTCCTGGGTGCTTCACAGATTTGGTGAAGCGACCTCACCTTTCCGAAAATTTGTTCATGTCGGGCAGCCTCGGCATTACTTTTTGAATGACTTGAGTAATTGATTCCTCGGTTCGAAGCAACCTCTGCAAATTGGGCTGTTTACAGCGCCTGTGTTGAAAAGAAGTGTCTTAGGAGCCAATGACCCGTAATTATACCTATTAATATTCGGAGGGTATTTCTACTTGAGCTGAGAAATCGTTTAGTTAGTCGCGTGTATAGGCTTAAAGTTGCTAGTTTTGACTGCCTGCAATAATGTAGCCTGCGACCATTTGTTGTCACGAAGTTCAGTTGATCTCTGGCAAATTCATATACGAAAATATGGAAAAGGTAGGAGGGGGAGTGGGTACGGGTTCAGCACTATCATCTCGGAAACTCTCTTCGCGAGTTCGTCTGTACAGTTCCCCTTGATCAACTGGAAAATAGAAGTCATAAAACTTAATCGGATGATGTGTTTTTTTTTCTTCCATGGCCGTTTTCTTGAAAATATATTCTCCCGAAACATTTGTCAATATTATACGTTTTGATGGTTGATGCTTGATCGTCGAAGCTACGGGATAGAATAGGTTATCTTCTAAAATAACCGAACAATCTTCTTGAAACTACTTGATGAATCAAGTTTATTTTTTATTTTTTTAGCGCAAATCGAAATAATGTTATGTTTTTAAAACACAGAAATCCAATTTCAGCGGAGCTAATGCAATTCTTTCGACTCCTCTATCATAGGACTTCGCTACCTGCTCGTGGGTGATATTACGTGCACCTTGGCTCCAAGGCCGTGTAGGCCCAGTATTGGGCAACTTTAGCAAAACTTAGCAAATGTAAGCGCGCGCCTGTTGACCAATATTCTAATCTTAATACTGCGATTCAAAATATGAGATCAAATGCATAACGCCATCTATGGAATATGTAGTTGAACTGTTAAAATATAAGTTTGGAGTTTGTTTTAATTTTTATTAATACCTAGGAATCGTTTTGTACTTTTTTAAAACGTGATGCAAACAAAACAATACAGATATTAATGTTCTTTTATACTTAAACAGTCTGGCTATTATATTTCACATACTTGGATAAATGCTAAAAAATATCCGAAATACAACAATAACATGTTATGAAAATATTAGGTAAAATAGGAATCACAAAAGTAAGGAAATGCATTAGTAAAACAAATCTAAAAAAATTACGACTGCTGAGATTCGAACCCACATCAACTCTTTCGACAGGCCGTCTTTAAACCGATGGTCTATAACTACTACAGTGAAATAGCCGATCTTATTTATGTCATAGGTTTTCGCTGCTCAACTTGAAAGTAAAGCGTGATGATAAACATTGCTAAGGTTAGACCCATAAGTATCTGCAATATTGTAATCTGTTGTGGCTTCTTAAACAATTCCTCAGTTTGGTAGAGTGTGGAATAAACTTTTAAAAGTTATTTTAAGTACGAAAACACCCATTTTATTTTTATTTTGACGATATTATGATGTAACACTAGAGTTCAAAAGAGAAAATAAATACAAAAATAATATCTGTTGCTCGGGATCGAACCATGGGCTACTTCTCGTTCAACACAGACATTTTTAAATATTGCTCATCTTCCATAGCATATAGCGTGATAAAATATCGCCTATAGCCTTACCGTACCTATAAGGATTATTTATGCAAATCTGTTCAGTAGTTTTCGTGCCAATCGGGAACATACACCTCAAGATTTACTATTTTATCTATACTCCTACACTAATATATAAAGCTGAAGAGTTTGTTTGTTTGTTTGCTTGAACGCGCTAATCTCAAGAACTACTGGTCCGATTTGAAAAATTCTTTCAGTGTGAGATAGCCCATTTATCGAGGAAGGCTAGTCTATATATCATCACGCTAAGCCCAAAAGGAGCGGAGCAGTAATAAAAATTGTGACGCAGACGAAGTTGCGCGAGTCAGCTTGTTACATGTATATATATAGAAAACACTTATTTTAATCGTAATATAGTTCGAAATTGTATCCATAAATCGTGTTTCCAATTTACCATATTTCCCTTCAATTAAATAAGAAATCTATAGCAGTATAAATTAAGTTGATTTCGGAACGACTGTGCTACTGAAACCACCATAAAAGATTGAAGTTGTGACGGAAACTTAACTTTATGTGTAGGTGTTAAGTAAAGTTACTTTTCCAAAATCACATAAAATTGTGAAACAATTGAAATTGGTTTATACAGGAAATGTCAGTTACCTTCATTGAAAGTACCGATTATAGCGTAGCTTAAAACAGTTTGATTTCATATTTATGCCTACAATGTTATTTTTACATTTATTTTTCTGTATTTTTATTTTATTTGGATTGATTGAAAAGGTAAATACCTACTCCTACTTATTATAAAACTATAATTATTACCTACGTAGGTACGCTTAAAAAATCTATAAGTAGGTAGGTATGTATGTCATGTACCATGTCAGAGTTTATTTGACCTGAACAGAATATAATAAAATATGGCATCGAAAAATTCCTCCCCATCGCTGTGGACGAATGTGTGCAGAAGATTGGTGACATGTCACGTTGTATAATGTATACCTAGTTATGGCCTGGTAATCCTCTGGCCAAGGTAAAAGCCAGCCCTTTGGTCACGAAAAGAGTCAACTAAATTCTGGACCAAAAACAACAAGCAAAAACATTTTTTTTTATTTGTGATGGGTTTGCTCTTGCCTCTAGTCTAGGACTCTAGGTCAGAGATGACAGAGACAAAGTCTACGATGGAGCGAAATTATTTACCTATTTAGATTTAAACTTTATGCAGTTGAAATAAAACAAAAACCCTACAAAGGCAGACGGACTAAAATGTCTAAGGCCCGGACTCCACCAAAGCGGAGATCGTCCGAAGAGCGTCCGAAGCGGAGACGAGATGTTTTTCAGCTAGTGTGTCCACCGAAACTGTGCGGAGATGCGTAGGTACTGGCTAGAGATGCATGTAGCAGAGATGTGTGGTGGCTAGGGTGGACCTAAGCTGCGTGCGGCGAGAGTTATGTATGTTCTATTTAAAGTAATTATTTACGTTGAAACTGCACGCTATACAAGTTGATATGAGAAGTATGGCCGCGTGCGCAGTACTAGCGAGTACTTTTACCGCGGTCCAGCTCAAGCCGCGCAGGCGACAGTGGCTCCATCGCGCGCGCCTTTGGGCTTACCGAATCTCGATGGATCGAACAGACTATGCCTGACCACGGCAGGCTTCAACGGATGCGTCGATTCCAAAGGCTTGTTGACCTGGCCTGGCGCGAACTGGCCTGCGAAAAATCAGGCCGTGGTCGTGGGACCGCAGTTTAATGAGTACGAAAACTACAAGTTTTCCCATTTCAGATCGAACCACTGAGGTATGAAGTGTCGCCAGAGCTCAGATTCATACACTACCCCACAATTAATTACTACGCGGAGAGAAGGAACGAAGCCATGCTGCCCATGAGGATATCTAAACTTAAACCTGAGAGAACATCCAGGGCGACGCGAAGGAGACTTTAGCGTTTTGTAAACTAAGTCTATTTTACAGCAGCAATACTTGTTTTCGTGACGCCTGATCAAGTAGGTAACCGCCAAGTAACGCAGTCTAAAATCAAAAATCGAATAAACCAATACTTACGAATGCTTAACCTTTTGAACGTCACGGTCGGCTATAGCCGACAAATGAAAACGTGCCCAACACGCCACCGTCGGCTATAGCCGATGAGAAAACGATTTTTTTTAAGATGATGCAGACATTGAACGGGAGCGAAGGGCGCTGTCGGTTAGGGCGAATATGGTGATCCGTAGGCGCCCACGATGCTCAGCAGAAGTTAAAGTTACTCTCTTCAGAGCTTACTGCACTACATTCTACACATGCAGCCTATGGACTAACTACACGCAAGTTTGTACAGCGCCCTTCGTGTCCAGTTTAACAATGCGTTCAGGATGCTGTTGGGTCACCCCCGTTATTGTAACGCTTAGACAATGTTTGCGAGGCGCGCGTAGATTGCTTTTATATAACAATGCGCAAGAGAGGTACCTCGCTGGTTCGGCGAGTGCAGAGGAGCTCAAAGTGTTCCAAAAGCATGTTGGCCGCGTTCGCGGAAAGGGTCGATTGCGCCTACATCAATCACTGCTGTGGGTTACACATTGAACGCAGGTTATGTAACATCACTGCAAGCGTCTTTAGTACTTATTTGTTGTTTTGTTTGAATTATAAATTTAACTGTGTATGTAATTGATAATGATAATTTAATGTGACTGTGTGTTATGAATATTATTTTAATGAGTCTTTGAAACTTGAAGTAAATGATTATTATATTATATTACCTACAGCAGTCGGGTTAAAATGGACAAGCCCCGACTTTTTTTTTGAGAATATAATACGACTTACAGCGACCGCGGTGGCGGTTCCTTCATACAAGCCCAAAAGCCCGGCATGCCTTACTAAAATGCTCGATAGAGAATCAATATCAAACCCGAACTATTTAAAAGTTCGCGCGCTTAATTCTTATCAAAATAACACAAAGTACGCTACCTATGCCACATTACTACATAACTACACATCGCGATTGTTCGCGCGCAGAGTTTCGCATTTGCAGCGTCTACATATAGCTATCTCGCTTACACGTACCGGCTTTTACCGGGCTTTCAAATACTATCTCCGTCACTTTCGCACTTATAGCGATGTGCCGTATAACGAGTTCTAAACCTTGTGCGCCTACAAATCGATCAGTATTGAAGATTAAGCCGTGCTTGCGTATGAAGTTGGACGCGTATGCGTGACCTTGTCACCTTGCCAACTCTGCAGTGTTGCCGTTTTAGCGACGTTGTGAGATCTTGGAGATTTTTAACGAGTTTGGGGACTTTTTTTAAGATTTAGCAACAATAAAAACTAGCGACTTTTTAAAATAACGAAATGAAATACTCAAGCAATATCTTAAAAATAAAAAAATTGCGACATCTAGCTAGATTTTTCATATACCTGGTGACTTTTTTTGCCTAAATGACAACACTGCAACTCTGCGTAAGTAGTTCTTGACACCGGAGTGCAACTCACTTCAGTTTTATTTGCTTGAGAGTTGAAAAGTTATGTTGTTAAAGTTTTTTGTGTGTATTCTTAGATTTTCTCAGTGATACAATTGTTTTGGTGACTTACCTACAACAATGGAGGTAATTGTACCTTGTGAGGATTTAAAATGCGTTCAAGTTTTGATTGGCGAAGATAAGGTAAAATCTTTAAACTTTGCTCAGAAAAAACAGTTAATTTCTTCATTAAAACCGACGCCTAATCTGTGTTTTTCTAGACTAGTAAATCGCATAAACGAAATTTAATAGATCAGTGTATAAAACTAGTTGGATTGTTGGCTGTTCGCACACTAATAAGTTGTGTTCGTGGCCTATTTTTTTCGAATGAAGATTCCGTTTGGAATACATCTGGTTATAATGATTTAAATAACATATCTGGCGCCATTAAAAGGCACGCAAATTCCCATAAACACCTGTGTGCAATGGTTTCTTTCGGTAATTTTGGTAAACAACGAATTGAGACATCTATATCAGTTTATGAGAAAATTGCGATGATACATACGAAGGTACCTACAGACTCAGTCGAAAACTGAACTTTCTTTTTTTGAAATCGGTTAAAATTTTATTGGGCTTGCCTTATTTTGAAACCCTAGGCACGCCACTGAGCGACCGGCCCGTATCCGGCCGTTTAGGAGCGCATTGTACAATGTGTCATACTAAATTGGAAGTGACCATGAAGCAATTAAATGTAATATTTGCATGGCAACCGGGTACCGCAGCGGGCATGCAGATACGAAAGGATTTAAATCCGATTGAAATTCCATGCAAATATGACACTTAATTACTTGTCTGTGTTTCCAGATAGCTACAACCTGGGAGTCGAGAGTTTAAGAGTTTAAGACAAGAGTGAATAGGTTGCTTCTAGGCAAACGTGCTCCATCTTCGACCGCACCATCGCTTACCATCAGGTGAGGTAGTGGTCAAACGTATGCCTATCTATGGTAAAACAACCGCTTTAATTTTGCTCAATACTGCACAACGCGCTCCGATGATCTCCGGAGCGGCCTAGTCTGTGAAAATAAACATGAGACAGGTCTAATATTTCATACTGACGCTAAAAATAATCCACAGTAACTTGACCGACTCCGTTTGATGCCCCAAAGAGTTTCAAATATACACATTGCTCAAAAATATTGATTTTTTCTTATTTTTTTTTGGTCATTCTCTGACGTAGGCGCGGTTTTTTCCTCAATTCATTTCGTTGTTTAATATATACCTGCTACTAAAAGTAATAATTCAAAATATATTTGAACTTATTTTACAATTATCCTTTATTCATAAATCCAACATTACTTCAGTATACATACAACCTGTATCAGAATAAACGCAATACCACTATGGGACCAACACTGAAATCACAAATAAAAAATCGACTACCCCATACATTTATGTGCGCATAACTCGACAAAATGTACTGAACAGCTGTTTTTTTTGCGATTTCGGGATTGGTCCCATAGTAAATGTTGTTCATAATGATGAGTACAGTTAACCCTTAAGAGGTATTGCGTTTATTCTGTTACACGCATTGGTTACACGTTGTATAGTTAAATCAGTCAATCTGAAAGAATGACGAACGGTCTTCATTCATTCATTACAAAACAGTGCCAATCCGTCCAAGTATTCTCATAGGTAATACAATCGTGCTTTTAATTAAATCTTATAGCCTATGTTCACGGTGTATTTTTAACACGCCGAAAGACGCGCGTTTTACGAACGCGCGCTCACGGCGCTGTCGATATGACCAAGTAGTAGTACCTACTGTCTGCGTCTGAATTTCGTTTAAAGAGCGCGTTTGCGGGCGTCATCTGCGCGTCGTCGGCTCGTTAAAAAAACACCGTGTGCAAAGGCCCTGTTCTAGACTAAGCTGAGATCCGAAAGCCCTCAAACCTTATTTATTTTCTTTTAACATACGCACAATTTTCAGCGTATAAAAAAAATGAATGACTAAAAATTTTTTTGAGACAAAAGCTGTAGGGAATTTAGCCCTCTACATTTCTACAATATTGATAATAAATACAAATAGAGAAAAACCAAAGGAAACGAGATATGTATTTGGAAAAAAAAAAGTGTAAATATCGATTTTTTGATCTTTGACCTAGGGGGATCTGTAGTCGCGGACACCCTACGATAAGTAGGTTTTGAGACAAGTTTTAGGGTGTCAAAATACAGGTTTATACAAGTTTATAGCCCAATATCTCTCATTCCGAGATTCTTACCTAATTTGACTGGACTAAAAAATGTATGAAAATTAAGGCTTTTTTGACAGTTTGCGACTGATATGCGAATGCGAACGCCGTTTAAAAATTTGTAGAATTGGACCTCTGCTAGTTTGCAGCGACGCCGTCTCATTAGATACCTTCCTAGATAGAAAAAAAAAATACAATTCTATTAAGTCTGTCCGCTAGATTTTCAAAAATTATTGGACACGTATTTTTTGCCATTTAAAATCTATAAAAAAAATTAAGATAAAGCAAATCAAAGTTCAAGAGTGGGGGCTGGTGACGTCACGTTTTATTAAAATGTGACGTCACGTGAGATTACAACGCGAAAAAAAGAAAAATATCCTGTCCTATACTTTTTGGAAATCTATTGGACTAATTAGATTTTTTCAGGAAAGTATCCAATTTACAGGTATCAGGCGCTGATGTTACATAAAACAGTTTGGCGGGCGTAATTAGGCGCTCGGGGACCAAGTAGTGTAGTACTTACACTTCAGTACAGACGCAAACGGCGCTTTCATTTTTGTTCGATTCTTTGCACCCACTTGCTGCGTGACCGTCACAATTTTAAGAAGCTCCTATAAAAAGTTTTTAACAATTGCCATTAAAACGTCTTTCCATCAATTGGCAAAGACTCTGGTATACTATAATGCTTCTAGTATACCAGAGTCTTTGCCAGTCCCTTATCTCGTACTGCATACCAGCCTGGGGTGGAACCTATAAAACATCCTTACTTTCCGTAGAACGTGCTCAACGAGCTATCCTAAAGATAATGCATTTTAAACGCAGAGATTTCTCTTCAGCCCAACTTTATTCCGAGGCACAAGTTTTGACTGTTAGACAGCTCTTCATTCTCCGTGCCGTTCTGCGTAGGCACTCCATGCTGCCTATAACGCCAAGTGCCCTGTTAAGACGCAAAGGATTCCCTGTTTGCAATACTGTCAAATGTCGTACCGCATTCGCCAGTCGCCAAATTCTTGCAACAAGCTCTCGACTTTATAATAAAATAAATAAAATTTTGTCAATTTATGCTTGTACAAAATATGATGTTAAGAATATTCTAACCAGGTGGTTGCAAAAGTTGTCATATGATGAAACTGAAGCTCTTATCAAAATTAATTATTAAGTTACTTATTTAGGTATACTGTATGCACATAATGTGCTGTTGATTTTTTTTTTTTTTTGTATTTCTTTTGATTTCCTTTTATTTAACATAAGAAGTACTTGCACGTGTATTATAAATATATGTTTGTCACCTCAATTTTGGAAAAAAATGGCTTCTAAGATACAGGCTTATTGCCTAGTTTAGAAGTCAGACGTTCGATCTTGAATTTTTGTCACTGTTGTACAACATACTTTTAATGACACAATTCTGTACTATCTTTGTATTTCGTACCAATAAAGGATTATTATTATTATTATTATAATTATTTACTTGTTTTCTTCTCAGAATAATTGCTAACATTTTTTTTGCAGGCGCTTAGTGTCTTATGAACAACTTGTTTCTGGATGTCAATAGTGAAGTTTATCCATTTATAAAATTTTATAATTATTTACATATAGTATTCATATTCAGTTATATAAGTAAGTACATTGCATATAAATTATTTACCCCACGTCTTATTTTCTTAAGATAGGCACTTTCTAAATAAACTTTAATTCATAACTTTTTATAGGAGCTTCTTAAAATTGTGTAAAAAATATATGTTAAGGTAGCAAAAAGGTACTAAATATTGACATTAACAACGCGGTTAATACAACGCTAAAACTATGAGAACTTGGATGTCGTCAGCCAACCTGACGTCAGAATGGCTGACCACTTTATTTCTTTAATATTTTTCTAAACGCAAAGGTAGCAAATATCTCATGATAGGTAGTAAATAGTAGCAAATAGGTATTAAATAGTGCACATAGTCTCGTGTACATATCTCGTTTGGTCCAGTCATGCTGACGGTCACACTTGCTGCTGCTGAGCATGGGGTCCTGGGTTCGATTCTCAGGTCGGGCATATATACGATTGAGTTTGGAAGTTGCTGTGCCTCAGAAAGCACGCTAATCCGTCCTGCGCCGGATCTCTCTCGGGCCGTCTAGGATTGTCGTCTCATTAGACCATGAGAGGTATTTTTTATTTGTGATGGGTTTGCTCTTGACTCTAGTCTAGGTCAGAGATGACAGAGACAAAGTCTACGATGGAGCGAGCGTATCCAGAAGGAGCCGGTGCACTCTAACTTTGAAGAGATTAGGGTTGTAAGCGTTTGGAAACACAGACGCTGGCAGAGAGTTCCACTCTTTTGCTGTGCGCATTATAAAAGACCTTTGGAAACGCTTAGTGCGAATTGGTAGAATAGCAACTAGGTAGGGATGGTAAGATGCAGTGCGTCTGGATGTCCGATGGTAGAAGGGGGCCGGTGGGATGAGGTCGTGGATTTCTTGGGCACACTCACCGAAGTACAATCTGTACAAGACCGACAAGCAGGCAACCTTACGGCGATGAGCCAAGCTATGTAGACTGAGATGGAAGAGGAAGTGTATCTCTGTTTGTGCACAAATTTGCGTACTATATTATTATTATCTCTTGATGGCTAGTATCCGTAGAGATTGGCTGCCAGGGACAAAATTGTTCAGGATTAGACATGCCTTTAGAGTGTTAAAAAATAGATTTTTTCACGATCAGATATGTACTAGTAGTTATTCATGTCCAAGTTTCAATTTTGGCACCAACAAAATCCTCTATCTTCAATCTTTTGACACTAGGAGGTAAGTTGTCACCGTAACTGTCCAAAATGCTATTGTAAGTCCATGGAAAAACATGAGTGACTCCGTTATCATCGTACATAACTGTGTTGCCATTGCTTGAGTCTTGATTTTTATTATTTGTTTTTTCATCGAGAAGCTTATGTATCAGCTCTTCAAAGGCAGGAAATATAACATCTTTGGGGAGGTTCTTTGATGCAACTGAAAATAGAAATATAAGATTGTCGTTGCTTAATTCATTTACAAATGCATTTTCTCAACCAATATCATAACAAGTTAAATTGTTTGTATGTTTTTTTGTGTATTTTTTTAGGTATACAATCTGTAGAAGTACTGATCTGAATACAGAAATACATTCTCTGATAGAAAGCCACACTACTGTGGGAACTCCAATTCTAAACGTAGACAGGATTCATAATAACCGGCCAAGTGCGAGTGCAGACTCTCACACGAAAGGTTCCGTACCACAAACCGAAAAAACACGTTTTGGCATGGCTCTCTAATTTTTATTTTTTGTTGTGGCAATAGACATATACACTCTGTGAATATTTCAACTGTCTACCTGTCTTGAGATACAGCCCGCTGACAGACGGGCGGTCGAAGAGACAGACGGACAGCAGAGGTTTAGTATTAAGGTTCCGTTGGTTACCCTTCGGGTACGGGACCCTAAAGAGTACCCTATGTCAATCAACAATAATAGAGCTTTGTAGCAGATTAAGAGTTTTCATAATCAGATCAGTAACTCCTCTTACAAAAAAACATATATTTTATCTCTTCATAATATTAGTTCAGTTTATACTAACAGGTTGTTCCAGAATTGCGTGGTCACATTTAAGGATGATGTTAGGTAGCTGGTAAACATTAAAGGAAAAAAATAGCAAAACAAAAAATAAAAAAAATTGAAAAAAAATTGGTTGTCTCTAAACTCGGTTTACGGACGATAAATTTTACGAGATAACGTCATAAGAAAACAATTGAATTCTTAACAAACAAGCCGAACGCGTAGGCCGATCGTGCCTCTCTATCGCTTGTATCGCGCTCTCGCTTGTGGAACGTGACAATTTTTCGTGCGCGCAGCCGGCGTTCATCGATTTATAAGAAGTTAAAACGTCAAAAGCAGCCAAAAATACGAAATAAAAGATCCGAAAAAAATTACTAATCATGTAATTTGATTTTTTATTTTTGAAAAATGTCACATTTTTTGTTTTGCTATTTTTTTCTTAATGTAGGTAGGTATATCAGCTACCGAACATCAGCCTTTAATATGACCACACACTTCTCGAACACCCTGTCTACGCTTATAAAGAAGTAACAAAAAAGTCTTACCATGTTGTCTTAGAGCGTGCAGTTGTTCTTCACTGTAATGAGAAAAGCGGCATATGCTACCAAACTGACATTCTCCGTTGGCAAACCTTGTACATGGTTTCTTTTTTTTCTCTTCTGCTAAAATGGTCTCTGGATCTGAAATATTATAACATGAAAACTGAATTTAGGGAAGAGTAAAAATATTAAGGTTTTTGAATTTAAAAATGCCATTAACTTAGGTAGGTCTATGATTATTCCCAACTAACCAACCTATAAAAACGGATATACTAACCAACCTATAAAATGTTACAATTGTCACATGCAGCTATGGAACCCTACACTGCACCTGGCTCAACACGAGGCAGTATTTTTACGTCTAATTTCTTAAATTATTCCGAAACCATATATTTTAGAATTATGAAAAAAAAAACTTTGAGACTTTTATGATGAACCCCATGTATTTGATATGTCACATGGTACAGATTAAAAAAAACTTTTTGTTTTGGTTTTCTAATTTGTGTCCTTACTCAAAATTTATTTATTTACGTGATTTAGGTCACAAAAGTTCATACATGTACCAAATTTCAACAGAATCAGTCCAGTAGTTTTAGAGAAAATTGGCTGTGTTAGATGGACCGACAGAAAACAAAGTGATCCTATAAATGTTCATTTTTTACGGCTGTTCAGAACCCTAAAAATAAATCTATAAAGCTGAAGAGTTTGTTAGTTTGCTTGAACGCGCTAATCTCAGGAACTGCTGATCTGATTTGAAAAATTCTTTTAGTGTTAGATAGCCCATTTATTGAGGAAGGCTATAGGCTATATATCATCACACTAAGACTAATAGGAGCAGAGCAGTAATGAAAATTGTGACGCAGACAAAGTTGAGCGGGTCAGCTAGTGTAATATATTGCCCAAGCAGTCAGACCCACTTTGTCATCGACTCGTCTGCTCGCCGTGTACGACAAATCTGACGTCAAGAACTTCCAAAAGCTAATCAGTGGCCTAGAGTTGGGTGATCAAAAACCCACGCAACTGTTGCGCAGGATGAGAGAACTAGGGAGTGGCATGATCACAGATGAAGGGCTAAAAATCGAATGGCTCAATCATCTACCCACACAGATGCGCGTTGTGCTTTCGGTCAACACGGAATCATCGCTAGATACCCTCGCTGCAATGGCCGATAAAATGGCAGAATACACCGAACCAGCAACGGTTGCCGCAGTGGCCACGACCTCGCAAGATACCGTGACGTCAACACAGCTAGAAGTCCTATCGAAGCAAATGGAGAAACTATGCCTAGAAGTGGCTGAGCTACGCGGACGAACAAGGGAACGTCACAATAGACCCCGTTTCACATCGTTCAAGTCACGGTCACGATCACAGTCTCGCCGGCATAGCAACAAGACGACAGTCAAACCCGGCGATCCTACATGGGAGTGTAGATACCACTATCGCTTTGGTGACAAGGCGAAACGTTGCGAGTCACCGTGCTGTAGGAGAAACAAGAATCACACGACGTTAAACTAGCTACGACATCGACGGTGGCGGAAGTCGATGTCCCCTGCACCACCAACCGCCTTTGCGTCTTCGATCGCGACACTCGGCAGCGTTTCCTCGTAGACACCGGCGCCGAAATTTCCGTGTTAGCCGCAACAAACAAAAGAAAAACGAAGACAAGCGCCTACAAATTATTCGCTGCAAACAATACACCAATCGAAACTTATGGTGAAAAAACACTAAGGTTAAATCTTGGCTTGCGACGCAGTTTTCTATGGACGTTCATCATAGCCGACGTGAAAACCTCGATCATAGGGGCGGATTTCCTACGTCACTACCAGCTGCTAGTCAACCTTCATAAAAAGAAGCTCGTCGACAGCGTAACCGACATGTCAATCGACGCCATTGAAGTTGCAACGAGTGAACAAACCATACATGTCATTAGCTCCGACCAGGCGTACTATGACATCTTGAAGTTATTCCCGGAGGTGCTGCGACCTATGTCTTTGAAGGAGCCAGCAAAACATGACGTCGTGCACCACATTGAGACAACAAGCGCTCCAGTCTTCGCACGAGCCCGTCCTCTGCCCGCCGACAAATACAAAGCTGCAAAGGAAGAGTTCGACCACATGCTGGAACTTGGAATATGCAGGCCATCAAAGAGCCCGTGGGCGAGCCCCCTGCATATTGTGAGAAAGAAGGATGGAGGCCTAAGGGTATGCGGCGACTATCGTCGGTTAAATTCAGTCACACGACCAGACCGCTACCCTATACCACGAATACAAGACTTCACGTACCAGCTGCACAATATGAAGATATTCTCGAAGCTAGACCTCAAAATGGCCTATTATTGGATCCCAATTGCAGAAGAAGACGCCCAGAAAACAGCAATCATCACACCATTCGGGCTGTTCGAATTCAAATGCATGACGTTCGGCTTACGTAACGCTAGTCAAACGTTTCAAAGGTTTATGCATCAAGTACTGCGGGGCATAGACAGCTGCTTTTGTTACGTCGACGACATACTTCTGTACTCAAAAACAGAAGAGAGCCACAGACAACTTCTACGGCAAGTACTAGACCGCCTAAAGAAGTACGGCGTCATGCTGAAGGTTGAGAAATGTGAATTCGGCAAGGACAAGATTGATTTTCTCGGCTACGAAGTATCAGGCAACGGGATCAAGCCCACTGAAGAGAGAACAAAAGCAATATCAAGTTACCCCAAACCAAAGACAATAGCTGAATTACGACGTTTTCTGGGCATGATTAATTTTTATCGTAGTTGCTTACCCCGTCAAGCTGAACTACAGAACGAGCTGAATAAATATCTACATAACCAGAAACGCAACGACAAAACGCCCATCGAGTGGACGACGCAAGCAGAGTTGGCTTTTGAAAAGTGCCGTCAAAGCATTTTGGAAGCCACACAGCTGATCCACCCATTACCTGGAAGCCCCCTCGCCTTGATGACAGACGCGTCTGATTACAGCCTTGGCGCTGTTCTACAACAGAGAATAGAAGGAAAATGGAAACCTCTCGCTTATTTTTCAAAAGCGATGAGCAAGACTCAGCAACGCTACAGCGTATACGACCGCGAGTTATTAGCGGTTTATACGGCTGTCAAGCATTTCAGAAATCTTATAGAAGGAGGCGATGTCACAGTGTACACAGACCATAAGCCGCTAGTGAATGCACTAACACGCCCACCGAGTAGCAGCGACACCATGCGTCGAGAACGGCAATTACATTTTATCAGCCAATTTTGTACGAGCATCAAGTACGTGAAAGGCGAAGAAAACTCGGTGGCAGACGCATTATCACGCATAGAAGACATACAATGCCCTTCCGTCATCGACTACGCAACATTAGCCAGCGAACAAGGAAAAGATCCAGTATTGAAACAGCTCAGAAGTCAACCAAACTTGAAGTTTACAGACGTCACAATGCCCGGCGTAAACCAACCAATCACGTGCGAGACGTCTACCGGCACACCTCGGCCGTACTTACCCACAACGTATCGTTTTGAGGCATTCAAAGCTCAACACGATTTGTGTCATCCCGGCGTAAAATCCACCAGAAAACAAATGTGCTCAAAATATTTCTGGCCCAGCATGAACAAAGAAGTCAGCAACTGGACCAGATCATGTATCAGCTGTCAGCGAGCGAAGATTCATCGTCATGTCGTTACCCCACTGCATGAATTCCCACCGTCGGCGCGCTTCGAACACATTCACGTGGACGTCGTGGGACCACTTCGATTGTCAAATGACCGACGCTACTGTGTAACTATCATCGATCGTTGCACCAAATGGCCAGAAGCCGTTCCTGTACTTGAGATTACCGCTGAGCAAGTCGCGAAAGCCATCTACGAGAACTGGATTGCTAGATTTGGTTGCCCACTAAGAATATCAACAGATCAAGGACGGCAATTTGAATCATCATTGTTCCGATCACTAATGAAAAAGTTTGGGATTTCACGAATACGGACCACGGCATATCATCCGCAGTCCAACGGCATGATCGAGCGGTGGCACAGATCACTGAAGGCAGCACTCATGGCGCGAGGTACTACTACACAGTGGACAGAAGAGCTTCCTACCGTACTATTAGGTTTACGTACGGCGTTGCGAATCAACGGCGGTTTAAGCCCAGCAATGATGACGTATGGCACTACGCTTCGCTTACCATCGGATTTCATCGTGCCAACCAAGTCAAACATCGATGAGAACGACTATGTACGTCGCCTTACAGAAACCATGGCATCGTTAAGAAGTGCGCCTCGATCAAACAACAGTCGAACAGAACCATTCATACATCACGACCTCGTCACGTGCACACATGTTTTCGTCCGCAACGACACTGTACGTTCTCCGTTAACACCGCCGTATGAAGGTCCCTACGAAGTTATCAAGCGCTATGACAAGTGTTACAAAATAAAGTTACCGCTACGCACATCTGTGGTTTCAATGGATAGGCTCAAACCAGCCTACATATTCAACGAGTCTGAAGATGTGGATCATCGCACCCCTGATCAAGCAATCCAGCCATACATCACAAGATCTGGAAGAACCGTGAAGCCCGTTGTTCGCTTCGCTTAGGGGAGAGTGATGTGGGACACGCACAAACACGACGCACTCGACACCGCCAACCTGCAAGCATCAAACGACCGCGCGGCACGGACGCGCGGCGCGCACTGGCGTTGGAATGCGGCCGGTTAGAAGGCGCGCGCGCACACCGGTGGAGCAACAAGCTCGCACCCAAGCTAATGAGAGACTGCTCACCGCTCGGCGGCGCTGTGCGTATTTATAGTTGGCGCACTCTGAACATGCTCCGAACTCCACGAGACCGGGAACCCTACATCTGATTGGCTGAGCAATTTTGAGTATGATTCTAAACCACAACTACGTTAACCATTCATTTTGTAAATATAGAAGTTAGGATTTTGACAATAAAATAATTCCCATTTTGAATCTCCATTGTTGTTTCATTTGAACTCAAGCAACCGAACATAAGTGTGGAATTACCCCCACAAGGTTATTAACTCTTTCTTCTACAGATCATTTCAAATACAAGAAATTCCATTCAAATTCTATTTACCTTCTAGTATATTCCTGGCTTATCAAGAAAGATTTGACTATTATATTTCAGGCAATTTATTATAAACATACAGTGTTTGGAACAATAACTCAGTGATGGTAACATAGTCAAGGCTTAGTATTGTAGCATTGAGGTTTGCCAGGCATCCGAATAAAGCGGGACATAGTCAGGCTTTTAGGATAGGCCTGTTTGGCTTCTAATACTTTACAGATTTTCATTGAAAATATCATATTAAAGATTGATACATCCAATTTTGTTTTTTCATTATAACTTAACTGTTTTATGGGCTCTTATGAGTCAAATATTATAGTAACCCGTCAGGCACAGAGCACGCAAGAAAATTGAAAGGCAAGGCAAGGGTATAGCTAAAAGTAAAAAAACGGCTAAATTAGCTGGTTTATTCGGCTCTCTAGATTTAGGAACCCTAGCAGCATTGAGGTTTGGTTTTCCCAAACCAAGGGTTGGTTTAGCCCGCCATGTACATAAACATTTCTATCGTGTTTACAATTATATGTTTTTGTGTGAAAAAAATAAATAATCCGTAGTTCATTAATTTACCTTTAAACTGTTGGTAGTGTTCTTGAACTAACTTTTGATGTATCAGTCCGTTGTTGTGCGTCCTTACGATTGCTGGTGCGGCCACCATTGACTTGTTGCAGTAATCACAAATGTATCTTTTACCCATTATGAATTAACTGCTGGGACCAGTTATAACAGATATAAATAAATTTACTAAAACAGTACCTAATGGTAAAGTGTAAAGTAAATAAACTGAATGTATAAGTGTATTTTGCGATGACACACGTCATGTACTGACATTGACATTAGAAGTTTGACATTGACTCCTCACTTTTCGTTTTGAAGTGGCGTTTCGTTCGGAAAAATGCAGCAGCATTGGATATCCGCAGTCTAGATTTTATTCTTTAAATCTAGACTGCGGAGCTCAGCTGTGTATATTGTTTGACCTGATGATGATGACTAGAATACTTGCTAGTGCTAGTTGTAACAATAAGTAGCACCCAGTAGTTTCATTTTAATAAAATTCTGAATACGTACCTAGGTACTTTTATTAATTAATTTTAATAATGATTAGGGCTATCTACGAGCCTTTCAATACTGCAGTGTTTGTGTCAGTGCTGAAAACCGACTACTTATGTAATTTGGAAATACTTACCGCTTGACAAAGTCTTACGCTATGTGGCAAATAGCCAAGAGATCTTATAAAAAACAAATATAAGTACCTCTACGTGCAGGACAGCCGCATACATAGTCTTAGGTTTATATTTAGTTCATGTTATATAGTAAAAATACCTTTTAGTTAACAACATGTTTTTAGAAAGTAGCCAGATGTAAGGGACTATTCGACACCTGGAAACTTTCGGGTGGCATTGTCAATCTTGTTATTGCTTGAGTTATGACCGACCCCTGTGGTTAAGATCCCTTATTTGTATTATTTTTATCGTTAATAGAATTGTGTATTTGTTTCAAATATTTCTTAAGGGCTGGCAGTTACCCTTTGTAATCTGCGCCGAAAATAGTTTCTAATTTTATAAATAAACAACCGTAGCGAGTACCATTCTACCTGAATTAGGTTATATCTGAAGCTGACGAAAACAGGATTGCAGGTCAAAACAAATTTCCTTCACGCTGTTCCTTCACCCAGTACCGATCAGAGTTCTGACTTATGGTTGAGATTTAGATCTGCTACGAGGCAGGGGGGGGGACTTGGCTCAGCAGGGACAGTACTCGCAACCATCAATAGTGGAAATAGTATTTTCATTTCAGTACTTCCAACGTGGTAGCACCTTCTTCAAAGTGACAGTATTTTGTCTTAAACTTGTACGACCCATAGTTCAAACACAAAATGTCTAAACTATGTAAAATCTAATGTGAGGTTAAAATAGCCAAGAATATAACAAAAAATATATTTAACTAAATTAAAACAATCTTAAATATCTTGAAAGGGAGGTTCATCCCATGTGTAACGACGAACTCTCCGCACATTGAAAGATCCAAAGTTCTCCGGATGCTGACGTTGGGAACGGTAATTACTCGGAAACTCATTAAACGTTCTCTTTTGTGACTTAGGATGATTTGATGCTTCCAGTAGCTTTTGGAATACTTCGAAATTGTTAGGGGATGCAATCTGTTGAGGTGGAGCCTGCGTGGTCGCCTTCCTCATGGGTGTATAGGAGTATGTATTTGTATTAGGTCCGTAGTCATTGTAGTCATCCAACATCTTGGAGTCTTCATATTGGGGTATACCAATGACTCTGTTATGCCGGTGCTTGAAAGCTTCTACCTCTGGATTCATATTATGAACTCTATTTTGGACCCAGTTATTGCGTCCTGTTAATCGGTCCAAAAGAGACGGTCCTGTTTGCATTGGATATAAGGTTGGTGTGTACACAATTCCATTTCTAGTCAGCACTGGTCGGTACTGAGGTACGACCATTTCACCGTAGTTTCTCATAGGGTTAGAATCTGTAAAGGTAAATTATTTAGTTTGTTAAATTGTTATCTTATAAATTGCTCCAACCTCCGACCTGATTCAGATTTTAAAAAACTTCTGTCTTCTTTAAATTACGTCTTATAGGGGTTCAAAACTGACTACAGTGAGGGATAGTAAAAAAAACAGTCTCAAAGTTCGAAGGGAATGAAAAGGGAATGACGGGAGCTGCTAGTGTTCTCTAACCCTTTTTTATGGATGGGAAATCATCAAATGACTCCTCCCGCTCTGGGTAAAGCAGAAGGGAGTGTCAGACTCTTACTGACTAAAACCCATCCGTGTTCCTCCTAATGCCCTTTGCGTTCCAGGGCCGCGGTGACGTTTTCGAATTAATCCCGCAACCCCGGAAGGCATTGGCCCTAGCGGGCCCCATCTTTTATGCTGACAGCTCTTTGAGGCGCGCGTGGAACACAGCGCGCCGTCGACCTGGGTCTGGTTCTGATTGGACGGCGAGTCACCCAATGCTCGCCGTCCGCAGGCCCGCGCCTACGGTGGCCGGCAATCGCCCTGCGACTCCCGACGCCCGGGGCTTCTTCTTCTGTTGCGGCGCCTAGGGCGTGAAGTTTCCCTCTCTCTCACGCGTTCGGCCTCCTCCTTTGCTAGCATTACTGCTTCGCAGAAGGAGGTGACCGCTTCCCATGCCTCCTCGCTCTGGACCATGGATTGAACCAGGGCAGGACGCGAGAGATCGCCGCTGCCGATCGCCTCGACTAGGACACGGCGGTGTTCCGCCCAAGCAGGGCAGACCTCCACAGTATGCTCCACCGTGGCCGCCGGGCGATCCTCGCAGTTTTGACAACCGGGCGTAGCCTCCCGCCGAATTCGAAACAGGTTCCTCCCAAAACAAACGTGTCCGGTGAGTACCTGCGTCAGGCGGAAGGTGAGGACGCCATGGCGCCGCTCTAGCCACTCCTCAAAGAGGGGACATACCGCCGCAATTGTGGCGTGCCCAGCGCTGGGTTGCGACAGTCGCTGTCTCCATACCGCCATGAGATCCTGCCGAAGCTCCGTCCACCGTGCTGCAATTTGTCGCGGCAGAGGAGTCTCGCCCCGGCGTAGCGCCTCCACGCGCCACTCGTAAATCAGCGCGAGGGCTCTCCCCTCCAGATCCCATGGCGGCAGTCCGGCAAGGAGGCTCGCCGCCTCGCCAGAGACCGTGCGGTATCCCCGGGCCAGCCGGATGGCCATGACCCTCTGGAACGCGTTGAGGTAACGGGCAGGTCGCTTCCTCAAGATAGGCGCCCACACTGGTGCTCCATAAAGGGCCATGGATCGCTCGAGTTCTTTACCCCTTCACCTCCTTATCGAACCGAACCTATCTGAGGATCTTACCCAACCATGTTCATAAGCTCGCTTTAGCCTCTCTCACACTCTTCTTTTATTAAACCTATTTTGGCAAACCGCGGTTAGGTGATAAAATCACAGCACTATTATATTCCTCTCACCTAGCATTCCATGATTCTCGAGTGGCCCATAACGTCTAGCATTCATTGATCTTGTATTAAATTGTTGCCTTCTTTCGGGCTGTCTTGTCTCCATTCTTCCTTTTACTTGTAAGTCGATCTTTTTATCCGCGTAGTCTTCAATACTCTCATCTTCAATACTTCCTTCACTTTCCGCTTCATCCCCATATTTTTTTTCATTAGAATGGAAATGTTCTGCACTCCTCCAGTTATTTTCGCCTTCGTCAGCACTTTCCTCTTGACTTTTTTCATCATTATTGTATGCTTTAGTAATATATTCAAAACCAATAGCTAATTTGTCTTGGCCATTGCTGTACTCATTAACGTCTTCATTTAAAACAGCATTAGGCGTAGACACTGCTCCAATGTTATCGTTTCGGTTTTCTAAGGATATTTCACCAGAGTTTTTTATTACTTCTTCAAAAAAAGCATCGTATTTGGCTTCAGCTTTCGTTGAATTTGTGTCTTTCACATCTTCTGTATAATTTTCTTCTTCGAGCGGATAATCCTCATGTTTTTCTGAAGATTTTTCTTGTTTGTCTGCGACAACTTCTCTTTGAACAACTTGTATTGAGGCTGACTCATCTTCATCGTCATCGTGCTTAGTATTTTCAGTGTTGTCTGTTTTTTCATCTGATTCCTTTGCCTATAAATATTCACGATGTGATTAAGTTTTTAAATAATATCTACAAATAATAAAAGCATTTACGTGTCACATCACAGTTTGTACTACCTAACTATACATAGTTATGAAATTCAAAATTAAGAATTTACCGATATTTTAACAACGTAAAAGGGTAAGGGGGGGGGGGTAAGGTATAAGGTTAGGAATAAAGTTGAGTAATATATTCCATTATAATCGCTTCCCATGTTAAATTTAATATTTTAATCAAATGCTTAAAAAAATAATTACCTACCTTTCCAGCTTGTAAATAACTGCAGACAAATAAAAAAAATAAAATTAAAAATATTTTAGCCATCGTAACATATTTATGTACTATCACACTGATAATACTTTGTGAACTAAAATGTACTTACGGTGACTGCGTTGATTATCCACGATGTATGAAATCAATTGGCAAGGTAAGTATTTTACGACAGCCGTAGACAATCGGAAAGCTATTTACACTCACTTATTTTTATGTTGATTACTTTTCATGCATGTTTGGGTAGGTACTTTTAGTGTTGAATACCATGCAGGGCAGTTGCAGCAACAATCAACACACATTTACCTATGTACAGACGCCAGCACATCTGTCAAATTTCTTTAATAGATTTTCAACTTTATCGCTAAAGCCGGTTGAAGGTTGATTGGAAAATAATGTCAGATTCGGGTAGCTTGATGTGGTGGCGTCTGTACTAGAACGTGAGCTCGATGGGATCTCCTATTGTAAACAATAGTATCCGATCGAAAGTCGATTTCTGGCCGTAGGTGAAAGTTAGGCCGATGGAGGTACTTTTGTGGTCGAAGGTAGCCGAAGCCGAAGCTGAAGGTTCGGTCTGACATTACTTCTTTACAAACTTGTATCTGCATACGTTTCTCCCAAAGTTGTTCGAGGAAGCAAGGTGGTGCGAAGGTAGCAGACGCTGTTGTGCAGGGAAGTGTAAGTTCTTGTGAGTTTTTTTAACGTACAATATAAACAACTTGACCACATTCGTCACATACACTTCTCGAATCACTCCTTTTGTTTGTAAAATTACCTGCCCCCCCCCCCCCGCAAGGTAATTACTTGCTTTCTTATAAAATAACTAACTGTTTCTCACGACTTCCTGCGCGTATGTTCCGTTTTCCCGTTCCCGAAGGAATTTCGGTAAATTCTCTCTTAATGCTTACACTCCCGAAGGAACCTAGTTACCTACATGCCAAATTTCAGCTTCCTACGACCAATATTTACGGCTTTGCGTTGTCTGTTAGTCACTCAATCAGTCAGTAACATATGGATAGAATGATCGAAATTGGTTGACGTGGTGTGTTAGTACCTCTTACATAAATTTTCGCTAAACCTTTTATGTTAGCAAAGGTTCTGTCGAATTAAAAACTTGCTTTTTTGAAGTTGGATACTACTGGGCACTAAAAATGTAAAACAACATCAGTCTGTGATCTTAAAAAAACATATTATTAATTACAATAAAATTACAAACTAGCAATTAATCCTTTAACATTTGAATAGGTGCCAGCTACAAATAACAGTACTCCGACGATGAGAACTATGACGTTCTTCCACAAACGCCATTTATACCTTCCGAGGCCAGGAGTTTCCCAAACCACCAGCAGTTCTATGATGGCTGGGAATATGAAGCCCATATTTGACAAGCAAAATGCACCGAGCTGCAAAAATAACAGTGTGTTAGGTAAATCCACAGACAGGAGTTAAGACGAAATGCTGGCGGCGAGACTTTGTATGTAAAAAGTCATAATTCGAGGTTTGGCTCTCGACTGTTTTCTCCTCCAATATTGTACCGATATAAGAGAATTTTCGCAAACTGAATGAGAAGGATGTATACTGTGTCTCTATCTTTTCCTTTTTTGATTAATAGTTGCCAAATTTGTACACTAGGGCTCTGTTGACAGCGATTTATCGGACAATTTTGAGCATTTTGTGAGAGTTCTAGTGCTTATACGGTTAATAAATCATCAAAAGGAAACACAAACAAGACATAGGGACGGATAGGGGGAAGGACATATACTGTATATATCCTTCTTATTCAGTTAGAAATATCTCTTAATTCGGTCCAATATTGGAGGAGAAAACAGTCGAGAGCCAAACCTCGAATTATACTTTTCAAAATCAAATCAAAATCAAAACTCGTTTATACAAATTAGGCTGAGAGCCAGCACTTTTTGAAAGTCAAGTTTAACAAAAGACAGTCCCCCAAAACGCCCGCCCGTCACCACTTCCTAGTGTTTTAGCTGTGGAGAAGAAGTGGCCAACAAACTCCCCAGCAACACATCTGTCTGTTACGTTTTAAGAACTTAAATCTATATAAAAGTATGCTAAGTAATTATACATGACACGAAATTTACTTGTTAGCTAGCACACTATGATACGGATAATGTTAGAAATGTATATTAAAAAAAATAACGAATTGACCTACATAGTCAGATAAATAAAAAAAAATAAACATAAAATAAAAACAAAAAAAAAAAAATATTATATGAACACATATAACCTGTCATAAGCTAATTAATTTTGCTTTTTACACTCAAAGTCTCGCCGCCAGCTTTTCCTCTTAAACTTTAGCCCTCGTCATTGGAATAAAACCTTATAGGTCTGTGAATAATTTAAAAAGTATAAGTTATGGAGCTAGCTTGCTACTTTTTTTTTAACACATTTGAATCGTTCCTTCGGTCCCACAACGAAATTAATTCGTGAAAATTTCAACTGTTTTAATAGGTACACAGTTGAAATTTTCGGTTCTTGAGTTACAGTCCGCTGACAGATAGATGGACAGACGGATGGACGGACAGTGTAAGCTTACTAATAAGGTTCCGCTGTTACCCTTTGGGTTCGGAACATTTATTTAAACAGAACAAACTAAACATTTTTGCATTAATTTAAATAGATCCTGTAACTTATAACTACTATGTAACTGAATGATATATATATTTACCAGTCCCATCAGATTTCCTATATTCGGAAAAGCGATCGCTAAAGAAGTGATAATGACGATGAACGTAGCACGATACACTCTCTCCCAGATCCAGTACTTCTTTGGGTCATGTTTTTTGGACACGTAGTGCCAGACTAGGTTGAATGGTGCCCAGAAGTTCAGTGCGAACGTGACAAAGATCATTATTGCCATTAACACCTTCAGAATTGTTGGAAAGCTGTAAAATAACGGTTTACTGTAGTTAGTCAAGTTATTATGGTAGGCGCCAGATAAATGAGCAATAACAGTAATTGACCCACATACATTTATTGACTTTCGTAATATCAAAAACAGAAATAAAGCTGTCCTGAATCGATTTCTATCGTGATCCTTTACTTTCTCTAGTCATGAAAAATGGTTCATAATTTATCGTTCGTGTATCTCAGAAGGGATATAAGGGAAAAGTCAATGTACTTTATTGCAAGTTTATCTGGCGCCTACCGTAGTGTAAATACCACAGAACAGATAATTATGGTAGATACAGTAGGCGCAACGTAACGCAACACCTTGGTCTTGAGTAAGCCTTTGGGATGAAGTATCAATCCAATGCAAGGCCAGCTACCAGTGGTTCTTGTTACCTTAGACGGGTGTCATCTTGGAAATGATTCAGAACAAGTAAAAAGATTAATTTTTGCAACAAATCTACAAACGTTGAAACGAATATACCAAGGAAACACACTTGATGAAGTTTTTGAAAGTAATTTTCCGAGGGCTTTTTATGGCATTATCTATACTAGGAGGCGAGTCTTATTATCATTAGCATACATGAATTTATGAACCAATATGCTATTGAGAATTTCCTGGATGAAAATTTTGTATCACTTTTCCCTATCTGGAGATTAGCAATCGTGCTTGCGGTCACTAGACCAATAAGACAGTAGGTACTTACATTTCAGAAGGGAAGTTCAATGTGACCGGTGATATTGATTTCTCTCCAAAACCCCAGTATCCGAAGAATCCGACTAGTATAAGGAACGAAACTACCACTGTCATTCCTGAAGAAGAGAACGTAATGATAGTCAACGCCAGCTCATTAAGTTTAATTTCTGTAGCAACTTGCATAATAGGCTAGTTTCCACCACCAATAAATTGCAAATAAAACGCATCAAAACTCGGGAGTGGGGGATCGTGACGTCAGAACGCACTAAAAATTATATCATCGTGAATTTTGGTTTACGTAAGATTATTATTATAAGATATATATTTGGTTACGTAAGAAAAGAAAAAAACGGGCCAAATATTTTTCGATAGTCTAACTGATGGACTTTTGGAGGGTATGCGGTACAGAGAGTAAAGTCCCGTAAACCTCATTGTAACGGGAGGATCCTCCTACCAGACAGTTTTTGTGTCTGGCGGGCAACTGCCCGATACCTAGTTGATATTCGGGCTGATGTATTTGTTCAAATCGCACGGTAAACTCTGCTTGCGCGATGCAGGATTTCGACGAAGTAGTTCGCTGCTAGTTGGATAGATGGCGTCGCGGTTCTTTTTGTTACGATGTAGATTTTGCTCCGTTGGTTTATCTTGTGGCGACATTGATGCCGCTACAGACTTATTAGAGTTTTTCAATTGACAAGCCTATTGTGTGTAACAGAATAAACGCAGTACCTCTTTAGAGGTCATTGTACATAATTATGAACAACTTTTACTAAGGGACTTAACGGGACCAACCCTGAAATCACGAAAAATATCGGCTGTTCTATTTCATTTTCGTTTTGGTCTAGCTATGTTATGTGCACATAAATGTGTGGGCCAGTAGATTTTTTTCCGCGATTTCAGTGTTGGGCCCATAGTAAAACTGGCAAAGGTATAACGGTCAATTTGATCATTCGAGGTGAAGTGGAGTTGAAGCTGGTGGACATGACTTTGGATATATAGTTCAGTCTGTTACAAATAACCGACTTTTGCAAAAGCGCTTAAATGACTTACCACCACATAGCACCATGGGGAATTGCTTAGGATTCTTCATATTGTTCTCTATAGGCAACGAGACGCCTATTCCTTCCATACTGAACACCACAATGCCACAGAATTCGAAGAACCCAATCACGTCTTTCCACGCTGGCATCTCAGAGATCTTCGGAGCTGTCCGTTGGCTGTACACAATTGTGGCTATCACGCAGGTCACTGAAAATATTATGACTTTTGTTTTGTACAAGATGAATTTAATTATTAGTTAGAACCTCAAACGGCGGAAATGTAGTAGCCTTGTTGGCAATTATATTTTTGAGCCGTTTGGGGTTGAAACTCTTGGACCGTGGGGTCCGAGTGCTCACGTTTTATTTAAAAACTAGCTAAATGTTTAGTTGACACTTCGCGTGACCCAAGGGCTGGCTTTTATCTTGGACAGAGGATTAGCATTGCCATACAACGTGGCAATGCCGCCAGTCTTTTGGGCTCACTTCCAGTCGACAGCGATGCGGACGAATTATTTGACGCCATATTATAGTTAGGAGTTTTATTGTGTATTGTAAGTGTAAATAGTTTGTTATTTAAATAAATTATTAGTTTAATACTAATCTATACTAATATATAAAGCTGAAGAGTTTGTTTGTTTGCTTGAACGCGCTAATCTCAGGAACTACTGGTCCGATTTGAAAAATTCTTTCAGTGTTGGATAGCCCATTTATCGAGGAAGGCTTTATATATTATCACGCTAAGACCAATAGGAGCGGAGCAGTAATGAAAATTGTGACGCAGACGAAGTTGCGCGGGTCAGCTAGTCTACACTAATATTATAAAGAGGAAAGATTTGTTTGTTTGTTTGTATGTTTGTTTGTTTGAATTGAATAGGCTCCGAAACTACCGGACCGATTTAAAAAATTCTGTTAGCATTGGTTAGCTACATTATCAGGGAGTAACATAGGCTATATATTATCCCCGTATTCCCACGGGAACGGGAACTACGCGGGTGAAACCGCGTGACGTCCACTAGTAGATTATAAAGAAGAAAGTTTGTTTGTTTGTTTGAATTGAATAGGCTCCGAAACTACCAGACCGATTTGAAAAATTCTCTTAGCATTGGATAGCTACATTATCAGGGAGTAACATAGGCTATATATTATCCCTGTACTCCCACGGGAACGGGAACTACGCGGGTGAAACCGCGTGACTTCCACTAGTATTAAGTATAGATATAGAGTGTAGATAGATTATAAATTAATGTATAAACTACATTATAAACTACACTAATAAAAAAACTTAGTTGCATGCAAACGCGAAATAAAGAATAATGATGTGCAAGGCGTAAAAAAAGAATTCTAAGGCATCAAAAATTTCATCCACATCGCGGAAAAGTGCCCAGAACACTGGCACTCTTTCTTTTTAACCGACGCAAAAACGGAGAAGTTTCTCAAATCGACGCGTATGTTTTTTTTTCAGTCAATAGTTAACAAGATGTATGAAATACTTATAAAAAATATGTTAAAAACAAAAACCGGCCAAGTGCGAGACGGACTCTCACACGAAGGATTCCGTACCAACCGAAAAAAACACGTTTATTGTATGGGAGCCCCCTTGAATTTTTAATTTAATTTAGTTTTTATTATTTGTTGTTATAGCGGCACAAAAATCACACAGAAAATTTCATCTGTCTACCTGTTACGGTTCTTGAAATACAGCCCGCAGACGGACAGACGGAGGGACGCAAAGCAAGCCTGGCTATATTAGCCAAGGCCTTCACGCACAACGGACCGAATGGGGGTCTGGATGCAAATTCTAGAGTCTCTACTACTAATTAGATCTAAATTCACGATATTCTTAAGGCAGCTCTCTCGAGAAATGCTTAAAAACAGCGTGCAGATGAAGCAATTTTTCGTCGGCATTTACTGAGAAATTAAATCTGAAAAAAATAGGTGGTAATCTACATGATATACGTAATTTGGTGTAGCCAGAATTTATGTATCGGTATCATATAATAAGAAAAAAAATCACCAAATCACCTCCAAATCGTTGAGATGAAACCATTTTACTACACAAAAAAAAAATATCTTCTGCTTTGCAATACAAACGAAAATAATTTGGTTTTGTAACTTTTTTATAATATGTGTTATTTTTTATAATAAATTAAAAATGCGGGTAGCGGAGTGGCGCGTAGAGTAGTTAGCTCCGTTTATATGCACAAGGTCATTGGCATGTATACAAGCCTTAGCGATGGCAGCAACTTACCAATAAAGACATCAGCAATCAACGTAAATGGTGCCAAATACTTCAAGGTTGTGATCATGCAGAGTAGCAGTATGGGTACTAGTAAAGTTAGTATGTATAGCCTTAAGTAATCCATGTTTTCTGTCCCCTCGTCCGTTTCCACCAGCTGCTGTATGGTCTTCGCTATTATGATCTGGTAAACGCAGCAAGCTCCGAACAGATCTATGCATATTATTAGGTCTACTGCATACCTGAAATAGATTAAATATTCGAATAGATAAGAATTCGTTAGCTATTTTTTTTTAAGTTACAAAAATGTTTTAACACTACTTTTAAATCGCATTTAACGGTTTTTTATTATTTGGTTTGCTCTTGACTCTAGTCTAGGTCAGAGATGACAGAGACGAAGTCTACGATAGAGCGAGCTTACCCAGAAGGAGCTGGTGCACTCTAACTTCGAAAAGGTTAGGGTTGTAAGCATTTGGAAACAGACGCAGGCAATGAGTTCCACTCACACGGTGGTCTATGAACTTTGCAGAATCGGTCTATCTGACCTTCCCGCTGTTGAGACAGGCCTCTTCGTAGCGACATCTATATCGCCACAAACGAGCTAAAAATTCATCAAATAAAGTTTACTTAGGCTTAAGATTCATCATCTGCCTAGCCTTTTCCCAACTACATTGGGGTCGGCTTCCAGTCAAGCCGGATTTAGCTGAATACCAGTATTTTACTTAGGCTCAAGATTGATTGGGAAAATTTGACAGTGACGGGTAGCTTGATTTGCTTTCTGATTCTGCTAGACCCACAAGCTGTGGCAAGTAGGGCACGAGCCCTGGGCGCCTATCGAAAGGGGGCGCAAAATCGGCAATAATTAAATTTAACAACAAAGTATGTTATACTGTTTTATTCAATTAATTTATTTCGTGATTTCAAATCAGCGACAGGAAATTAGAAATGCGTGTCCCGGTGCGTTAACTGACATCCAGGTTTGAGTTTCTTCTAGATGTGATAGTACTTTGCTTATAACTGACGACTGCGACAACTTAGAAAATATATGTAAAGAATTTAGAGATTCCTATAGTTATACGAAGACAGGGTAGGATAGGACTGGCTAAACTGGATAAAATTATACATTCGAGGTGGCGTTTGTCAGCCTAGACCTTAGCATATCCCCGCGGTCCTGGGTTGCGGAGCCCGCGAAGCCTAGGGCCCGGCTCTTACCTAAGATACTTCATCCAGGATGAAAATATTTTCGAGCTCGCTACGCTCGTTCTTGCATTCTGCACTGTTTAGGTTCTTGAGCTTTCCTGGTTTAGTCAAAATAGACTTTATGTGTTCACATAAAATACCTCTTTTATCTGTTCTTTCTAGAAAATCAAACCTATCCGAGATTCTGTAAAAAATATTTTCGAGCTCGCTTCGCTCGCTGTTGAATTCTGCCGTCTCTTAGTTTTTGACCTTTCTCTATGACTCAAAAAGTCAGTTCTTTTTATCTATGAATGACTAAAAGAAGATAAAACCATCCAAGATGGGGTGCGAATGAAGTTATTATCATTATGTAGGTATAAAATGTTTTGTATGTAAGATTTATGACGGTTTTATTTAGTGTACTTATTTGTTTTTTTTTTATATTAAAATAATTTATGAAGGGACGTAACAATGATGCGTGCCCTAGGCGTCATTTCCAATAGTAACGCCTCTGCCCGCAGGTATGAGGGATTTTCCACTCAGTTCCACTTATTTATATATCCTCAATTCCTCGTTGTGAGAGGAAATAGCCCGTAATCCGCCATGCGGGCTAACTGGTGGTTGTTGCCCGTTTTTTCACTTTGCTTTTTCGGACCATTTGAAGGGCAATTATGTAAAAAAATTATATGACGCAAAGTGAAGTTTGTGAACGGAGTTGATCCCAAGACTTGCGACTGGTAAAAAAAAATATACGTACCTAAACCACTTGCTATATTTCCTCAAGCTAGGAAAGGGTCCTACTTCTAGAGACGCCTCCGCCACGTCCGGATACGACATCTGTGGTAGATGTAGCCTCTTGTATAGTAACTGTGCTGAACTAACTAATATCTGGAAACAAAAAAGAGGTTTTAGAAATAGTAATGGACTATTTGGATAAAGTGTACAGGATGTAAAAGGGCATGAGATCCTGGTTTCAATTTCTGTCAGGTAAAGTGTCGGGTTTTTTCTACCGGCTATTTCTCAGTATCTAGCAGCCCCGAGTCTGGAATTACAATGGGACTTAGCTGGCACAATGTACCTTTTTAGGCCCATTTTTATATAACAAAATTAATAAAACTCTTCATGTTTACTCATTGAATAGGGCAGAGATGAAAACATCTGTAACTCATTGGCTGGGGAGGCTGACGTATGATCAAACTGAGGATTTACTGACTATCTTAAAGTAGTGATATGGTGTTGTGGCAGAATTTGTGATCGGATTTGTATAATTATGCACTCTATCAATTTTTCTACATGAATCTAATAGCAAAATATTCGGAAACCTCTCTAACACACCCTCTTACACACACACACTCATCCCTTTCATCTTACACACCCAGAGGACCATAACCTTTATTTTAAAAGTATTAAGTATATAAGCATGTAAACTTTGTTAATTTTAGTTTAGTACATATTTTAATGTTTACTTTTGTTTGTGAGCTCATACTTGCATATTACTTTGAGGGCTTGAGGCGCTGCGTACTGAAACACAGGCTATAAACCTAGTTCGGTAGCAGATGCTAAAAATAGACACAATTATGTAATTATAATTTTAAGATTATTTTAGAAGCTTGTTAACAAATTGTGTGAACATAACATGTATACCTTTCTAGTCTAATAAAGATTATTATTATTATTAATGTTGAAGTATCTACTAGAGGTCTACTTCGCCAAATCTATTCAATTCGCTTCGGGCAACATACCGTCGGGTTTTTACTATATATAATTTTTCAGTACAGTTCATCATCATCATCATCATATCAGCCAAAAGACGTCCACTGCTGGACATAGGCCTCCCCCAAAGGGGGGATTTGCCATAATCGCCACGCTTGGCAGTTGGGTTGGCGATCGCAGTGTATGGTGTAGAGTTTTACAGTACAGTTTGCACAGTATTTATCTTTAACATATTGTGATAATTATAACAATCCGTCCATCAAGTTTCACCTCTATACAAGATATTTCAGTCTAAGATTTATGATGCAATACAATAAATAATATATCTTACATGCACGCAATAAGCGATGTAGAAACCGAAGATAACGGTGACAACTAGGGATGTCCAGAGACCACACTTCATATACGCCTCGTGGATGCCAAGGATGCCGCCGCCGAGGCATCCTTTTATTAGATGGCCTGTTGATTCTAGAGCACTGAAAACATGGTGAACAAACAATTTATACTTCTATACTAATATATAAAGCTGAAGAGTTTGTTCGTTTATTTGTTTGTTTGCTTGAACGCGCTAATCTCAGGAACTACTGATCCGATTTGAAAAAATCTTTCAGTGCTGGATAGCCCATTTATCGAGGAAGGCTATAGGCTATAAATCATCACGCTAAGACCAATAGGAGCGGGGCAGTATTGGAAATTGTAACGCAGACGAAGTTGCGCGGTTCAGCTAGTTTTATATAATTAGAATTCATAATGGGGAAGAATGTGTTGTCTGTTAAGCTGGGTTAGTGATGGGCCTTCTTACCCGAGTGACCGAGAAGGAGTGAAATCGAATGCATTTTCTTTTTCGAGAGATCCTATGTATTTTGTAAGTGTGTACCTATTTATTTATGTTTGTAAGTCTACTTCTTTACCACGCCCTGTAACCTAAACACCTGGATATATTTTAACAAAAGAGATATTAAGTGCGTGAGCTTCATTGATATATAAAAAACCCAAGATACACACTCGGCATCTCAAAAACGTCCGCAAAAAACAAGCGCACAATGTATAATTGTGCGCAAGTTTCAAACAGTCTTGCATCGCTCGCCATACTGCACTGCTTTGTAAAAACAACTTTAAGCGATCCGTGTAAGGTTGAATTTGCAAAAAAAATGCGCATCACTCGCCATACTACACTGCATTGTAAAACCATCTTTAAGCGATCCGTGTAAAGTTGAATTTGCAAAATTGTTTATAGTATAACTACACACAACTCACACATGGCACTTGATACTTACATGTCAGTCTTTGACGACAGTTTCGAGTATTGCATTTGTTCGAGACTGTGCATCTTGGGTTTTTTAGATATCAATGGTGAGCTTATATGAATTTTGACCAAGTGCAAGTCGGACTCTCACACGAAGGGATCCGTACCATAAACTAAAAAAAAACACGTTTCTTATATGGGAGCCCCCTTTAATTTTTAATTTAATTTAATTTTTATCATTTTTTGTTATAAATACACACTCTGTTTAAATTTCAACTGTCTATCTATTACGGTTCTTGAGATATAGCCCGCTGTCAGACAGATGGTCGGACAGCGGAGGCTTCGTAATAGGGTTCCATTGGTTACCCTTTGCTTACAGAACCCTAAAAGGAACGAGATGGCCGTCACTCGTGTAAAGTCACTTGTATGGAAGGGAGTCGTTTTATGCGGTCGAGTTTTTTGTTTACAAGTTCAAATTAAAGCACTACTTTATTATTTTGTCCTCCTAACCGACACTAAGAAATAAGAATAATGACATCTTGAGCATTGTTCAATGTTCTATAATTTAGAGTAACGAATTCAGCGTGAAGGTTGAATCGTTTAAAGAAGAATTGCTTATTATAGATGGCTTCAAACAAATTGATGGTAATATTATACGTTCAATAATGATCTGTTGGCGTAGAAATAGAAGAATTGTTGTACACGTGAATCTTATAATTATAAAGTATCATAAATTAAGTCCGTGGTTTTGCCCTCATGAAAAGTGTTTATTTATTTAACCGTTTCCGTACACAAATTAAACACATAGATAAAACGAAGGAAACAAAAAAATTGGTACAAAGGTGATGCTTATTTCTAAAGAAATCACTTCCAGCATGCCTCCGGAAGGATAGTCGAATAAAAGAGATGTCGCATTTTGGGGAGTGTGCGACAGAATAGCATAATTTAATCCCGCCAACCCCGTTCCATCATCGGACCACAAGACGAACGGCGATGCGCCACCGGTACATGGTGGACATCCCACCCACATGCACAAAACGTTTTGGGAACACATTCATAGTGCGTACTGCTAAAGAGTGGAATTCCCTGCCAGAGTCTCTGTTTCCTGATAGCTACAACCTGGGAGTCTTTAAGTCAAGAGTGAATAGGTTACTTCTAGGCAAGCGTGCTATCATTATCGCTTACTATCAGGTGATAGTGGTCAAACGCGTACCTATCAATAGTAAAAAAAAAATGTAGACACCGTGTGTAAAAGTTATAGGTAGGTACTTAAAAATAACATACAATATACAATACATAAATATTACCAAAATAAATATGACACAAATACATACTAAATAATATATATCGGAAACGTAATATCGGGTAATAGGTATATTCAAGCTATGGTCTTCCCTTTTTTAGAAGCCGTTCAGCCATGATTAATAAACAAACTTCCCACAGCTGGGACTCAGGCCTCCTCTCAAGAAGTGGGCCGCAGTTCACTATGCTGGCCCAGTATAGGTTCACGAATGACACACATGATTGTCTTTGGTTCTTCTAACGTACTTGCAATGGCTTTATTGCTATTACACTCTGACCATTTATCATCAGAGCAGCTTTTTTGTACGCCAATTTACATGTTATGAACATTAAAATTAAAAAGGTGCATATTTTAAAATTTGGACGTGCGAGGTACTCAATCTCCAAAGCTACTCATCCGATTTTATTACTGAAAAACTGTTTTACTGTTATAAATCTACACTTTCACTGAATACTTCTAAAAAAGAAGGTGGTTCTCAATACGACCGCATATATATATTTTTTTATAGATGTGTTCGCGGATAACTTCGTCGTTTACGAACCGATTTCGATGATTTTTTTATGTGAAAGGGTATGCCGCCGAGGTGGTTCCATTGCAACTACGTCAGGATCTGATGGTGGAAACCCTGAGAAATCGAGGGCAACTCTCGAAAATTATAGGCACGCATCTGGTAAATACCTGATATTCGTGTGTATATCGGGTAATACTACAAAAGAATGAAGGTTTGGATCAGACCTGATGATGGAGACGACAGAGAGTCAAGGGAACTCCACATTGGTATGTAGGAACTACCAAGTGTTTGGGCTTATTTTCATAACATAACATCATGCCGGCACGCTGTGAATGGGTACGCAGGTACCACTAAAAAGTGAAAAATAAAAAACTTTTTTCGGAAGTCGGTGTTTTTGGTTATTTCGTTTTTTGACATCGACTTCCGAAATTAAAGTTATTTTAAACTTTGTAATGTTTTGTTTTTGGAAGTCGGTAATATTTTTTTCTAAAAAGTTATTTTTCATCATCATCTGCCTAGCCTTTTCCCAACCATATTGGGGTCGGCTTCCACTCAATCCGGATTCAGCTGAATACCAGTATTTTACGTGGAGCGGCTGCCTACTAGACCTCCACAACCTATTAACTAGGTAACACTGTACTTCTGGCAAGACTGGAGTCAGATTCACTGGCATCTGATAATCCGTAACGACTGCCAAAGATCTACAAATGACAGCCGGGACCAACGGCTTAGCGTGCTATCCGAGGCACGGAGGAAACTGGGCATGTCAAGATGGTCACCCATCCACAGACCGACCTTGGCAAGCGTTGCTTAACCTTGAAGAATGACCCGTGCGGCTGTTATTATTTAGCCACAAGCTCCTTAAGGTCACTTTTTATTCCGGAAAAATGGCCGTCTCCAGCCGAATGTGCCAGGAAAAACCTAGTTCATAGTTATACAGAAGATTGCACATAACTTACTTGGTAGGCTTTGCAACGCATCTGTGCGCGACAAAGTCGTAGGTATCCTTTTCAGAGTGCAGTACATACTTCGGACCATCTGGAGGTGGCTGAGGGGGCGGCTTCGTCACAGGGTCTGCATGTTCCACATTGGTGTGATTTCCCTGGAACATAGTCATTGTTTATGATTAGATGGATTAAATTACTACATTACCTTCTCTTAAAAAAGTCGATAAAATTTATTACGTTCCCATTGCTGGTATGAAAAGAAGAAGCAGACTGCTTTGACACTGTCCTCTTGTCTAGGGAGTGATAGGGAGATAGGGAGTGGACTGTAATCCACTATAGAAATCTTAGCTGAGAAAATAAGTAACGTCTGGGGGTTCTGGGATCTTGGACTACTGGGCTCAGTGCGGGTTGGTGAATTTAGTTTATTGTGTATCTACCAGAAAAAAACAATAATGGTAGCGATGCGCCACCGGTACATGGTGGACATCCCGCCCACACGCACAAAACGTTTTGGTAACACATTCATTGTGCGTACAGGTAGGAAGTCGAATTCCCTACCAGAGTCTGTGTTTCCTGATAGCTACAACCTGGGAGTCTTTAAGTCAAGAGTGAATAGGTTACTTCTAGGCAAGCATGCTTCATCTTAGACCACATCATCGCGTAACATCAGGTGAGATAGTGGTCAAACGTGTGCCTATTAATATTAAAAAGAAAACGTAAAATTGTACTTGGACTGTTCATTTGACCTAGATGAGAACTACCTACACTTACATATAATTGCCTAAATGAAGGCGATTCTTAGGGTTACGTACCTTAAAAGGAAAAACGGAACCCTTAAAGGATCACTTTGTTGTTCGTCTGTCGATATCGGTCTGATACGATCCTTTTTCTCAAAAATTCGTGGAGGTATCATGTTGAAATTAATATCAAAAACTTAAGAAACAAACACCTAGAATTATGAAATTTGGGAAAACAATTACCTATTGGAAAAAGTAAAAAAAAATATAGTTTGCAGTTTTACCACATAAAAAAAAAATGCGATTGCAAACTTAAATTAGCAGTTGAAGAAAGTCCGTGATGTAAGCTTAAATTATGTAACAGACATTCATACTTTAACTTTAAAAAAATACGAGTACTTATTAGTAGGAAGGAACTGGTGTCGTAGAATTTCAACCTAATAATCTAATGAAAAAACTATATTAACTATATTTTTGAGCCGTTTGGGGTTGAAACTCTTGGACCGTGGGGTCCGAGTGCTCATGCCTTATTTAAAGATCTTTCTAAACGTTTAGTTGACACTTCGCGTGACCCAAGGGCTGGCTTTTACCTCGGACAGAGGATAAGCATTGCCATACAACGTGGCAATGCCGCTAGTCTTTTGGGCTCACTTCCAGTGGACAGCGATGCGGACGAATTTTTTGACACATTATTTTAGTTAGGATTTTTTATTTTAAGTGTATATATTTAGTATAGTTTAATTGAATAAAAAAATAAATAAACAAACTTATATTAAAAATGTAAAAAAAAAATGAAAAAAGAAACAAATCAATTTTCCAATAATTTTCTCAACTATGGTGGGGTCCGCTTTCTGTCTTACCTGATGTAGCTTAGTATCATTATCTATATTTATACTAATATTATAGGGAGGTAAAGTTTGTGAGTTTGTGAGGTTGTAGAGGGTAATCTCTGGATCTACTGAGCCGATATTGAAAATTCTTTTACCAATAGAAAGCTATGTTATTTGTGTCATTGACTATTTATTAACCTGAAAATACCGCCCAACGACGTGGGCACAGCGGATCTAAAAAGGCCACTTCAGCAGAATTATACTAGAGCCATTATATTAACCGCACAACAATCTGCCATATTTCATTTTCATCTTTATCGCTAACGCATTAGGTTCAAGGTTGATTGGGAAAATTTTACAGTGACGGGTAGTGTGATGTGCTTTCTGATTCTGCTAAAGTGAACTTTTTAGATAAAGCGATTGCCTGTCTATTAAAAAAACTACGCCTGTCTGAACTCCACAACTCAGTAACTGGGAAACACAATATCCTCTGGCAAGACTGGTGTCGGATTTTCTGACTTCTGACAAAGGTTTTACGTGCTCTCTGAGGCACAGAGGAATCTCGGTATGCTTGTCGGTAGGCTTGTTGGCTACCCAACTGCGGACCGAAACCGGCAAGCTTAAGAAGAAATGCTGGCGGCGAGACTTTGCATGTAAAAGTCATAATTCGAGGTTTGGCTCTCGACTGTTTTCTCCTCCAATATAGGACTAATTTAAGAGATATTTCACAAACCGAATAAGAAGGATATACACTGTGTTCCTATGTTTTCGTTTTTGATGATTTATTAACCGTATAAGCACTAGAACTCTCACAAAATGCTCAAAATTGTCCGATAAATCGCTGTCAACAGAGCGCTAGTGTACAAATTTGGCTACTATTAATTAAAAAACGAAAACATAGAGACACAGTATACATCCTTCTTATTCCGTTTGTGAAATATCTCTTATATCGGTCCAATATTAGAGGAGACAACAGTCGAGAGCCAAACCTCGAATTATGACTTTTTACATACATTGTCTCGCCGCCAGCATTTCCTCTTAACCTTGAAGTTCTAACCGAGTAGCTTTTATTATTTAGCCACGAGTTCCTCAATTTTGGTCGAACTGGTCTCTCAGAGTTCACGTTCACAACCTTGTCACCGCGACCAATTTACTGTAATAATTAATTATAAATGAGACTTTTATTATTCTGTTGTCTTTCTACGTGAGCACTAGGTCAATGAAAAGTTCGATATGATCTTGATTTCTTTATGACATCTGTAAAATATTTAAGGCCGAACAAGACGTAAAGTGTGTCTCTGTCAGACTGAATAGAAAAGAAAGAGATGGCCGACGATATTTGCAAATTATTGTAAAATACCCGTGAAGCAATTCAGTTTGTTTCCTGTAGTGCTATTCTGTAAGAATATTTTCGTATCTCGACAGTGGAATCCGAGGTGAGTATTAAATTAAGACCTTTATGTTGTGTGCAATAAAGCTTATTTTGTGAGTTTTGTCACTCAGGTGAAGCTCGATATCGAAATAGTTATTTCCAGAATAAACTAGCTGGTAGAATGAATAGGTTACAAGTTGACCACATCATCGCTTACGATCAGGTGAGATAGTAGTCGAATGCGAGCCTAAACCAAAAAATCGGTATGCCTAGGTAGTCAATTTTTTTTAGTAAATAATTATAATTAATTAAAAACAAACAAGTTCCGCATTACGATATGTTTAGTTATTTTTATTAATTTGATCGACGTTCGTTGACATGAAATTCGGATATTTTAAGACAGCTTGTAGGCATCTAAAAGCTCTCTTGCAGTCGTGTCGTGACCCCCACAAATTCAATCTCAAATAATAGATTTTCAAAAAGTCAAAGTAAAAGGATTTTGTGTTTCGGAATCAACCAAATTTTAGAAATATAGTCAAGATAACATATATTTTCCGTAGGCTCGAACAAAATAGATTGCGCATCTTTTGGAAATCCAGTTCAGAGTCTGCATTTATGCCCAATATGTGCCTGCTTTCTACTAGATGGAAACTAAGAGTAACGATTATCCCCTTCCCTAACCCTCGCGGCTTATCCTATAGCTACAGGAACTGTGTGGCTGCCCGGAATTAACGTAGCCTATGGGGAGATTTCTATCGGGATGTATTATACGAGTATTAGAGAGATAACCTAGGTAAAGGGGTTCAAACGTTTTTCTATGGGAGCTGGCATAACCCTCTCCCCCCCTGCCATTTTGGTATTTTTCCAAGTTGTGGCGCACGATCTAACACACACATATGTTATTATGGGTAGAAGATACTTAAATAAACAAAAAATGTTTGCAACATGGTGACCTAAAGTGTCACGTTACCGCGATATTTGAAGGTAAAGTCGTCATGATTGTGACAACAATGAAAATCATTAAAATTTGCCAAATTGATACACACGTTTATGTGTGTATAATTATTTTCGTGGATTTAGTTGTAGTGGCACCTATACTACGTTTTAAGAGTCAACGTACTGCTCAGAGGTTATTGTTGCTGATTGCGGGAAAATCTTGCTTGCGAGATGTAGGATACTGTGACGTCAGGTCTTGTCGTCTAACTAGCTAGCTGGCTGCGTAGTTCTAACGTGGCGGGATAGATGTCGCTTAATGAGAATTCCTATATACCAACACACGTGAACAGTTCTAGGTCTCATTGAAACTAATAATAATGATAGAACGTCGAAATCCAAGGGTCTCCTATTATGTAAACGTTTCATTCCATGCACATTATGACTGCCTTCGGTTTAAAGAAACTTTATTCTCAATAAAGACATTAGTCACTTACTCGAGAGCAATACTAAAAAGACATATATAAATATTTTACAAAAGGTTCGTCATCAGTTAGTGTTACATGTTAATACCCATCCAATGCAATCATTTCTCTAGAAGTGTTTGATCCGCAATTATGTGCTGGCTAAGTTGAGATTTGAATGCATTGAAAGAGTGTAGGTTTCTTAAACAGGACGGTAACTTATTATAGAGTTGTGCTCCTTCAAAAGTTAGCATTTTTTTGCCATAGTTAGTTCTTGTTTTGGGTAAAACTAGCAAACTTGCTCGCCGTGTGCTGCGTTGACTAACTTGTTTATAGTGGGTGAGTGTTAAGTTTGAGTGAACGCTTTTGTTAAGAATGTTTCTGATGAAAATACATGTGTTGTAAATATATAGCTGTTTAATATTCATTATTTTTGTGTCTTGATAAATTTTACTTGTTGATGTTAGATATGATAGCAGAAAAGTATTTTAATGAGTTTATTTTGGGTGCCTTTGTTTTAATATTCCTGTTTTATAGTAAGTAGGTAAACGAAACGCAATAGTACCTCAGAGGTCATTATGCTCATCATTTAAACCACTTTCACTGTCGGACCAACACTCAAATCGAGAAAAAAATACGATTGCCCCATACATTTTATGTGCGCATAACTCGCCAAAATATACTGAACAGTTCATATTTTTTTCGCGATTTCGGGGTTCGCAATTAAATGATAATGATATTTGATTTGCAAATAGGTTGCAAGTAACTGTTTTACACGTCAATATTTTTTGTCATATTAATCTAGATGAGGCTAGCTGATTACCCTGAGAAGAAACACCGAAACAAACTCAGAGGTCATAGTCTCTTTTGAAGTCCATACAATCGCCAATAACATATGAAAACCATGTAGGTTAAAGTCTAAGGTGGCCTTTTGAGGAAATCATCAAGCGGGTTTGAGTAGACCTGTCTAGACAGTGTAAGCATTTGTCAGTTGAGGAGCTCAACGGGGGTTGATCCCATTTTCAAAAAGGGTTCCGAACGAATTTAACTTTTTTAACATGTTATTTTAACATTACAGACTTCTAATAGGTTTTCCTGTAATTTTTAGGTAAAGATCTATTACCTTCATTTTTTTTCAAAATTTTGGGCTCAGTAGTTTCGCGGATAAAGGGGGGGAATTGTCATTTTTCGTCTAATTTCTTGAATAACTTCAAAACCATTTATTTTAAAATTATGAAAAAAAAATATAATTAAAACCCTCACTGTAAGCCCTTTTATTTGATGTGTCACACGATATTGTTAAAAAAACTTTTTTTTAATGTTCTAGTTTAACCCCCAAAAGTGACACCCATACTAAAAATTTAATGATTTACGTAACGCGTCCGTGTTTGGGTCACAGAAGTCCGTATGTGTACCAAATTTCAACAGAATCGGTCCAGTGGATCCGGAGAAAACTGGCTGTGACAGACGGACAGACAGACAGACACCCGAGTGATCATAACGATGAGTAAAATGACCCTTTAAGAAGTATTGCGTTTATTCTATTATACGTTGTCTTACTTTACAGTGTGCTGGCAGATCGCAAGGAGGTACACCAAAAAGATGACCTACAGGGAAAATCATAAAGTAAGGTCATAAACAGCTATTCAAAACAACCAGATTTTTAAGTAATTTGCATAGGTTTTCCTTAACCGAAACATTTGTTTTTTGCAAAGGAAACAACCAGTTTCTTAAAGTTACTCTGTTCAGATTTTCCTTATAATTCAAAACATTCTTGCAAATTCAAATAAGATGCTCGGATCACGTTTTGAATTCTACTAGAAATAAAACATAGACGGATGGAACAGGGGGTCTAAAAGGGCCACTTAAGCAGAATCAGAAAGCACATCACGCTACCTGTCAAATTTTCCCAATCAACTTTGAACTTAATGCTTTAGCGATAAAGATGAAAATGAAATTTGACAGATGGTTGTGTGGTTAATATTAGTATTATGATTCTAATATGTTTCTGCTAAAGTGGCCTTTTTAGACCCCCTGGTTATCAACACGTATTCTTTTGTTTACAACCTAGTACAGTGGTACCCAACTGATAAGGCGCGTCGTGAATCTTCGTTCGCACAGAAAAGAAAGTATGGCCCCGAAGATTAACGAAAGAAAGCAACCTTACAATCAACCTTAGATCACTACTATAAGGTTCATAATACACTGCAGCTGTTAGCTCCGTCTCACTCGTAAGTCACGTGCATGCCACGCGGCGCGCGCTAACATGGCGGCAGCTGCCGACCAATAGCGGTACAGGAAAAAAAAGCGCGTTGCATGGAGCATGCCGATTGGTCAATAGCATTTCCCGCGCTTTGAAAATTCATCTTCTGCGCAGGTACATCGGTAAGCCATATCAGTTGGGTACTACTGTAATGAGCTAACTTGGTGCCTAATCCTGATTATATAAATTTCTTGCGTTACTGAGTGACTGACAGACAACGCTCAGCCGAAACTACTGGTCGTAGAAAGTGGAAATTTGGCATGTAGTTTCCTTGAGGAGTGTAAGGGAGTACTAAGAGAGGATTTCCCAAAATTCCTACGGGAACGAGAAAATACGGGATATGCGCTTACGAAGTCGTTGGCTAGTCAATGCACAAAATTCCCACTTCAGGACACAGACCTTCTTTGTGAAAGGGTCTTGAATTCACTAGTGAGCCCAGCGTGGGTTGGTGGATATCACATGTTTTCGTAGTTTTGGTTCTACATAGGGCAATCTAATTTCCAGATTTGCGGGACTGCATTAAGGGGACTTAACTTTAACTTTTTGTTCAATCACACATGGGACATGTGTGATTGTACAAAAAGTTTAAATAAATTGATTGAAAGAGGTAAGGTTTTACCCAGTTAAAGGGTTGTGGAGGTCTGGTAGGCAGCTGCTCCACGTAAAATACTGGTATTCAGCTGAATACGGTTTGACTGGAAGTCGATCCCAAAATAGTTGGGAAAAAGGCTAGGAAGTTGATGATGATTGAAAGAAGTACCGCAGTCCTGGAACGAAAAGAAATGCCCTTTGCGTTTCAGGGCTGTGGTTCGAGCTCACTTCGTGATCCTTTATTTCGACATGCTTACAGAATCGACCGGCAGAACCGCACTGCAGAGTTGGCTACGCTTGTGGGCACCCCATATTTAGAAAGAAAAAAAAAACTGTTTATTCACGCAAAAAATGACGCACAGACATTCACCCCATGATTATATTCTTCTTGTAACAAAAATCCCAAGATGTCTGGTAGGACTCAAGTGATAAGCCAGAGTTCGGCCTTCTGCCTCATTTGTATTCCTACTTAAGCGATGTTATTCGGTAAACACAAAATTTGCATATTTTGAAAAAAATATTGAACCATATCTATTTAGTTTGAGGCTGAGGAAATTGTTGTTTCCGGAACTCGTTTTAGACGAAAACACTTGATACAAATGAAGGGCAAACTTATCTCTTTCCTTCTAAAAATGACAACTATATTACCTAGATACTTACTAACCAAATGCAGAACTTGGTTGTTTTAAATTTTTCAAGACTCAGTTTTTTTTTAATAAATCGATCAGTGGTATGTACTGTGCAGTAAATCTCAAATGATGTGTCGTTAGCCATCTCTTTCGTTTGTATGCAATCAGACAGTGACCACGCTTAAGTCTCGTCACGGCCTTATCATAAATGAATCAGTATTTGAAATTAATTCAACAATCAATCTATTGACTTCTAGTTAATAATTTGTGTCGGAATAATACGGTGGATATTTGTACCAAGGCCTGGCGATAGTTTTGGTTTAAATTTCAATGTATAAAGATTATAACTATCCTTACTAATATTATAAATGCGAAAGTAACTCTGTCTGTCTGTCTGTCGCGCTTTCACGCCAAAACTACTGAAGCGATTTAAATGAAAATTGGTACACAGATAGTCTAGAGCCTGAAAAAGGACATAGGCTACTTTTCATCCCGGAAATATCTTCCCTAGGGACCACGCCGGCGAAGCCGCTGGCAGAAGCTAGTATGCTATAACTACATGAAATCACGCTTTGCTGCTTTGTAAAGGGGTAAACAGAAAAACCAGCAGTGCGAGCCAGACTCTCACACGGAGGGTTCCGTACCGTAAACCGAAAAAAAAAACACGTGTCTTATATGGGAGCCTCATTTAAGACTTTTCTGTCGAGAAATGCTTAAATACAGCGTGCAGATGAAGCAACTTTTTGTCGGCATTTACTGAGAAATTACATCTGAAAAAAACTGGCCCAGTGCGAGTCGGACTCGCGTGCAAAGGGTTCCGAACGAATTTAATTTTTTTAACATGTTGTTTTAACACTACAGACTTCTAATAGTTTTTTTATATTTATAGTTTTAGTTTTCCTATAATCTTTAGGTAAAGATCTATTATCACATTTTTTTTTTCAAAATTTTCGGCTCAGTAGTTTCGGAGATAAGGGAGTGAATGGTCATTTTTCGTCTAATTTCTTGAATAACTTCAAAACCATTTATTTTAAAATTATGAAAAAAATATAATTTAAACTCTCACAGCAAGTCCTTTTATTTGATATATCACACGATATTGTTCTAAAAACTTTTTTTTATTTTCTACTTTGACCCCCAAAAGTGACCCCCATACAAAAAAAAATTACGTAACGTCCGTGTTTGGGTCACAGAAGTCCATATGTGTACCACATTTCAACAGAATCGGTCCAGTTGATTCGGAGAAAACTGGCTGTGACAGACAGAGAGACAGAGAGACAGACAGACACCCGAGTGATCCTATAGGGTTCCATTTTTTTTTTCGGAACCCTAAAAATAGGTAGTAATCTACATGCGTAATTTGGTTTAGCCAGAATTTATGTATCGGTATCACAAAATAAGAAAAAAAAAACACTAAATCACCTTCAAATCGTTGAGATGAAACCATTTTAGTCCTTCATTTTTTAACAAAAGTCTAAAAAAATATCTAGGTACTGCTTTGCAACACAAAAGCAAATAATTCGGCCTTTTTACTTTTTAAAATATGTATTATTTTTTATAATAAATTAAATTAGCTTCATTTATATGCACAAGGTCATTGGCATGTATGCAAGCCTTAATTTTTATTATTTGTTGTTATAGCGGCAATAGAAATACACATAGAAAAATTCAGATATGACGGTTATTCAAATACAGCCCGCTGGCAGACAGACGGACGCATGGACAGCGGAGGCTTAGTGATAGGGTTCCGTTGGTTACCCTTTGGTTACAGAATCCTAAAAAGATAGATACCCTTACATACATTAAGCATTTTAATATCGCGACTATTTTTCGAAGCACTCAACCAAAGGACTGCGTTAATACATGCCTACTTTTCAGGAAACAGTGAGAGAACTAAATTTAATTAGACTCAAATTACGTTGCAATTCCAAGTCTGGCCACAAACAATAACCACCAACAAAACAAAAAGAATACTTACATAATTTGAATTCAGTTCCATTTTGAGGCACAATATTTAAACACAGAACACAACCTTTTCCTCCAGCAGTTTGATCTTATGTCAATTAAATGTTCAACGCAAACGGTTCCATCGCGCGGCCTTCTGCTTTACACTTGGGTGCAAAAAAACGCACATCAGAATAGTATTATTTTATTTTCAAATTATTCCTTAACAACTTCCCAGCATATATGACTCATTTTGATTAACGGAAATTGTTAAACTATTTTCAGATGGTTACATTCATAATGTAGAGCGATTTCAATGTTTTGTATATTATACTATTATTGTAATTGTTGTGACACTTGCTTTTTTGTATTTAGGCACGTGAAATACACAACTTTATTATTTAGCTTTGACTTAAATTATTTACTTTGACCAGATTGTCACACCATATATTTCAATCTTGGAAACATACTGACGAGCACTTGTGAACCATTACATTCAAGAAATAAGTAAAACTACGAAAACCGAATCCGTTATCACGTGCTAAAAAATGTTCACAGTTGATTTTTCTCGGTATTCTCGTAATTAAAACAAAATATTATATGCTATAATCATTCAAGTGTTGTATGTTTAGCTTTTTGCGTAACGCAAATCAGTTGTTTCTCAAACAATAAATGAGTTTGGTAATAATTTCTACTTTTAAACATGATTTATACTTTTACACGTCTCCTGTTCCTAATTTTTTTATTTCTATATCTTAAAATACCTGAAACAAAGTCAAAACGTTTATTCTATTAAATGGCTCTTTTGAACGTCAACACTGACAGTCAAAAGAATATCTAATATATAAAAATCTCGTGTCACGGTGTTTGTTACCGAACTCCTCCGAAACGGCGTGACCGATTTTCATGAAATTTTGTGTGTATATTCGGTAGGTTTGAGAATAGGTGGCAGGTTACTTTTTTATTTATATATCAAAACAACGTTTGCCGAGTCAGCTAGTAATTATATAAAAATAATAAAGTCACTCTAGTGTTCACTCGTAAAGGTAGATTCTTATAGAGAAGAACGGACAAAAATTCCATAGGTACTGTAGACGTTCAGGTTAGGGCTTCTGCACCAATACTACTGGGGATGCATATGCACTTCTGGATTCCCGAATAACTCTATTAGCCAACATTTCTTTGACTTGTGTATTTATTATGTCTCGCTGCTTGGGTGAAACCTTATACGGTGGGTGATGAACTGGTATATTATCTACAGTTCTAATAGTGATTTCTTCTATGCTACAACTACCTAATTCAGAGGCCTTAAAAGCGAAGTTATCTCTGTATAAGGTAAGAAGGGTTCTCAGTCTGTTTCTTTTCTCCGAATTTAAATCTAAATTAACATTAAATTCATTAATCACATCAGCATTAGCTACTTTCGATAAAAATTTATCGTCGAAGTTTTTAACTAAATTCGAAAAATATAAATAATCAGTTTCCGATACAGAATTCAAACTCCCATCTCCCTTAGATCCACGAACCTTCATATTGTTGTTATTTGGACCTATTCTAAATGATGAACTGTCTTTTTTAATTCTTCTAAAGCTTTTTTTATAATTAAGTTGACGGAGGTCCCCGGAGGATGAGGCAACCAAGGAGGATGTGCCACAGTACGTTACTCTTTTCATATAAAAGTTTTATAATGTTTGGTATACATTAAATAATTTATTATTCGTGAGGACGATGCACGTAGAGTATACTTCTAACACGAACAAAGTAATACCAGCAGAGTTTAATTTATTCTCAAATAGACTCACATATTTACAAATATTGCAGCCATTGATTTAACAGCATGTGAGTTAATAGTAAAATTAAAAAAAAAAAAAACACTTAATATAAAATGGCACAGATTGATTTTGTCTACACTTTTGATTGTCCTATAGAGCATGTTTACAAGCATTATTGTTTTGAATATGTAAAACAAAATTTAAACAATAAGTGCAAATTTTGTATCAAAGTTTCAGGACAATAAGAAAATTAATAAAGATGTATTTTTTTGTTTATTATTTCCAGGTTCCAACCTTTTTACCGATTTGCTGAAGTACCTATCTGATAAAGTACCTATTCCTTTTTATATTATACTGATCAATCATTTTTATATCAATTATTTTTATTTTAATATCCATGTTCAATACACAAAAACATTAAAAGCTGACTTAAAGTGGCGAAAGCAAGGTAAAAAACTTGTGTTAAAATAAATTTTAGCAAGTAGCACAATATTTTGACTTATAGTTCATTATCCTTTAGTAAAAAACTTGATTTGTGCGCTGTGCGGTAGAACTCGATTTTTGGGAAAGTCGGCAGTCATTTGTTGACCAGTTGCATTTTTGGCGTCTTTAAGTGTGTGGAGTGCAAGAATAAACAAGGTGAAATATAGAAACAAGTCTGCGAGTTAGAAAAAAAAGTAAATCTCAGTTTAATAAATTATTTTTATGTCGTCTCAAGTCGCCAAAAGTTGTCAGATTGGAATAGAATTGATTGCATCCTTTTTTGATGATTTAATAAAACCAACACGTTGTGTCTGTGCTTAAAAATCACGTATTCGTTTTGTTTTTGTTTTGTCCCGGTAAAGATTACTTGCAAGTCACCTTGCCCATTCTCGTATACCTAACAAGGAATAATAAATGCAAAGTTTGTCATAGTTTTGAATGTCACTAATATTTGTTTCTAAGTAATCAATGAATATAGAAGAGTGAGGACTCACGGTTATAATAATAAGGAAAGTGTTTTTATGACTTTGCTTAGCTGCCGCTTTTAATGAGTGGGTGACGTGGGTGCATCTGTTTTGATTTTAAGCACTAATATATTCATAGTCATACTATATCAATTTAAACGAGCGAGGAGATAAACAAACAAATAAATGAAGTGAATATAATATGTTAAAACCATTGATATATAAAAAAACCCAAGATGCACAGTCTCGAACAAATGCAACACTCGAAACTGTCGTCAAAAACTGACACATATCAAGTGTCATGTGTTAGTTGTGTATAGTTATACAATTTTTTTTTTTGCAAATTCAACTTTACACGGATCGCTTAAAGTTGTTTTTACAAAGCAGTGCAGTATGGCGAGCGATGCGAGACTGTTTGAAACTAGTGCACAATTATACATTGCGCGCTTATTTTTTGCGGACGTTTTTGAGGTGGCGAGTGTGTATCTTGGGATTTTTATACATATATCAATGGTTAAAACGTAAAAACTTTAACGTGTCAAAACGTGTCACCTATGTTATACTCAACTTTCATTTAATGCCAAATCAATATGACATTAGATGTGCTTATTTTTCTGCAAGCAAGTGCATCTCATTTTCATGTGCCCGAAGTATTTCAAGTTTCAGTACATTGTGCGATGTGAATGACGGAAAAGTTAACAGTTCTTGTTAAGAAATATGAATATTGGAACAACATGTAAATTGCTTGTTACCGTGGAATTAAAACACTGTAACATGTATTTTATTTAATAAACTCGGTTGCATTTGCAATGCTACGAAAGCGGTTTTCTTGAATTTAATACTCTCGTTGTTGAGCCGATCATTGAAAATACAACAGCCAGTTTTTAGGGTTCCGAAAAAAAAGGAACCCTTATAGGATCACTCGGGTGTCTGTCTGTCTGTCTGTCTGTCTGTCTGTCCGTCTGTCACAGCCAGTTTTCTCCGGATCCACTGGACCGATTCGGTTGAAATTTGGTACACATATGGATTTCTGTAACCCAAACACGGAAGCGTTACGTATATCATTAAATTTTTAGTATGGGGGTCGCTTTTGGGGGTCAAACTAGAAAATTAAAAAAAAGTTTTTTTAACAATATCGTGTGATATATCAAATGAAAGGGCTTACTGTGAGGGTCTTAATTATATTTTTTTCATAATTTTAAAATAATTGGTTTTGAAGTTATTCAAGAAATTAGACGAAAAATGACCATTCCCCCCCCCTTATCTCCGAAAGTACTGAGCATAAAATTTTGAAAAATATGGAGATAATTGATCTTTACCTAAAGATTACAGGAAAACCTATTAGAAGTCTGTAGTGTTAAAATAACATGTTAAAAAAATTAAATTCGTTCGGAACCCTTTGCACGCGAGTCCGACTCGCACTTGGCCAGTTTTTATTTTTGTATTCCTTCAGATGTCACCTAGTGATTTAAAAACAAGCATTTAAAAATTTGTGAAATCAACCAAAAACAAGCATTTTTAAATTGTTAAGGTAATCAGTCCAAAAGATAAAACTAATTGCAAACTTGCAACTAACTCCAGTTTTAACGCCAAAGCGTGGATCTCTATGGAGAAGAACGTACAAGAAACTTCACGGACACTCTTTTGAATCAGTACTGATTTGTCCGTCACTGACATCATCATGTCCTGACACCAAGCCTGATTCAGGTTCTACCAGACTAGCTGACCCTCGGTCCCCTGGGCGTAGCGTGATGTTATATAACATTATTATAGCCTTCCTCGATAAATGGGCTATCTAACACTAAAATAAATTTTCAATTCGAACCAGGAGTTCCTGAGATTAGCGCGTTTAACCAAACAAACAAACTCTTCAGCTTAACAATGTTGGTGAGTATAGATAAAATAAAGGTTTACTCCATAGCGTGCTCATTAAATCTGCTCTGCAGTGTAATACGTTTTTAATATTCATTAAAATACACTGTCAGATCACAATAAAGCATTATCACTTATCTTTCTAACAAAGTTTACTTTTGTCTTATCTAACCTAAAGATTTATTTACTTAGTATGAGACAAGACCTGTGAAATTTTACTACTGAAGGTAATATTTTACATCGCACGATGCCGTACATACATAGTTGCCAGTCTGTATCTTTGAAAATATTTGCATTGTGTCTTTTCTCAGTAAGTTTGTATTTTTCAAATGTGTCTGTTTTCTTATCTTCTTACATATTTTTCGTGCATGAACTATGAACACTAGTGCCAATTGAGTTTGTTTTATAAGCTCTCGTGTGTTTTATAAACCGTAGTGTGAATTTCGATTAATAAAACGCACGAGTTTTGGATAAAAAAATATATATTGTGTTACTGCAAAATTTCATCAAAATCTGTTAAGTATTTTTGCGTAAAAGAGACAAACTTTCACATTTATAGTAAACTAATTTTTGCTCGCGACTTAATACTCGGATATCCCGTTGTTTCCCGATCACGAATTAATTCCAGGAAACCTTAGTTTTCCCCTTTTTTTAAGGATATGAAATCATCAAATGACTCCTTCCACTCTGGGTGGAGTGGAAAGGAGTGTCTCTTGCTGACTAAAACCAAATCGTGCTCCTCCGAATGCCCTTTGCGTTCCAGGGGGGCTACTCTCTAAGCCCGAAGTCTGTAGTTTCGGGCTTAGTTGTGGGCGTATTCAGTAGAATACGGAGTACCGTATTGCCTAACCACTAAGAATTAATGACAGCACGATTTGATAGTTACTATGAAATCATGTTGTCATTCATTCTTAGTTCGGGTTCGGGACTATAGGCTGACCGCTTAACTGAGACCGTCCCTGTGGGAGCTCGTCTTTAGAGAGAACGTTCACAGCGTTGCGTTGCGTCTCGAATATGCAATACTAGATGACGCTTCTGTGCTGCTGCCTATAGTTCCTGCTCGTTACCTATATGTATAGACGAGCTTCTTCAGGGACGGTCTCAGTTAAGTGGTCGGCCTATAATCGTTAGTCCGTAGGTGATACGGATTAGAATATGACCGCAACTAAGCCCGAAACAACGGGTATCGGGCTTAGAGAGTAGCCCCCCAGGGCCGCGGTGACTTTCGAACAAATTCCACAACCCTGGCAGGCTATAGTTCTCTCTTACCAGTAGTTTTGGCTGTGCGTTGTTACCAGTAACGGAAGAATATTATTTAATAAATTTATGAGTAGGAAATAGTGTAGAACAGGATGTAGGAAACCTCTGTTTATTTTACATTTTCCGAACCACCCTGCATTATTTTGAAGATTTTTATGTTATTGGGTTTCTGTTTGTCATGTACCTATTTTATTCAAAGTCTTTCAAGCATGGCAATTATGAATATAATAAACATATTCATAGGTATTTATGTACATCATCTAGTTTATGAATAGACCAGTGTCTATCATTTGAACTGAACGAGCATGTTGTAAAGATAATGATGATTTGCTAATAAGAATAGAGCATTGATGTAGTAGGCAGGCGGGTATTGTATTTAAAATCATTTCATCACAACTGCTGTAAAAATACAAGTGAAAATTGATAACTTCTAGAACAAAAATTACAAAGACAAGTGATGTCAGGCATGCTTTGCTCACAAAGGAGACACAGAGGAAGCTTGAGTCCGAGCAATGTACACTTTATTGACTAATTATGTTAGCCCCCGGAACGCGTACCGGAAGACGAAGCGTTAGATAGCCTCCATTAAGGTGGACCGATAACCATGTGACCTGGGAATCCGTTGGAATTTTTTTATTATTGATAAGATGGAGCACGCTTGTCTAGAAGTACCTATCCTATTCACTCTTGAATTAAAGACTCCCAGGTTGTAGCTATCACAAAACACAGACTCTGGCAGAGAATTCCATTCCTTAGCTGTACGCACAATGAATGTGTTCCCAAAACGTTTTGTGCGTGTGGGTGGGATGTCCACCATGTACCGGTGGCCTTAAATTATGGCTTGGCGGAATAAAATTATGCAATTCCGTCGCACACTCCCCGAAATGCAACCGATAGATGCGATACGAGACGCACAGCAGTGCGATTCTGTCAAATCAAATTCAAATCAAATCAAATTCATTTATTGCTGTAACATGTCGAAGTGAAAACTTAGGCGAAGTGAACGACAAGTGAGCTGTCAAACAATACAAATAATAGAATGACATCTCAGTTGTCGTTCACTCCACCTGAGTGTATCCAGTGAGATGTCGATAGAATAGACTGGCTGATCCGGGGGGCTAAAAAGGCCACTTTAAGATCATAATATTAATCACGCTACAATCTGTCAAATTCCATTTTCATCTTTATCGCTGACGAATTAGGTTCAAGGTTGATTGGGAAAATTTGACAGTGACGGGTAGCGTGATTTGCTTTCTAATTCTGCTAAAGTGGTGTTTTTAGACCCGCTGGTCGTCGGTGAGCTAACTCTTAGGAAAAGCCTTTGTCCAGCAGTGGATATCTTTCGACTGAAATGATGATGACGATTATGGTGGGGCCCACAGTTTGCCGAATGTATGTTTTAAAACTTACCGCACTATTGTGGCACTATGAGGTACCACACAGGAGAATACTACCTAGTATCATTCCACCATGACCCCTCTTACTACCCCCACGGGTAGTTTTAGGGCAATGAATTCATCGATATCACACGGCAGCAGTGCATCGCGTAGGCACAATATGTCCATTACTTTATATTAGTCAGTGTATTGGCTTGTAGGGTATCCAGGTTCAATTCAGATATTGTGGACATTCGTAAGTTTGTCAAAGTTTAATCCTGTCTCGTGGATTTCGATTGTGGGGTGTAGGGATATGTTTCTTGTGTCGGTCCATGCAGATATCTCTATCTCGAAGAGGCAGACTACCTAAAGTAGACTAGCACTTCGCCCGCGACTTCGTTCGCGCGGGTTTAGTTGGTACTCCACGAACTTCATCTCCCTTCTACCCTCGGGTAATGTGTAAATTACTTATTGATAGACTAAACGTAGGGCAGTTCGCTAATTAACCTTAATTATTAAACAATTTAAATAAATAAGGATTAACATCATGATACTAAAATCACTACTATTCCATTTCACCAGAGTTTTGATTGAATAATTTGAACAAAAAGCGGTCATTGTGACTTAACCATAATAGTTAGATAATTATATACTCTCGCGGACTTTTTTTGTAGATATTGATGTCCTCTATAAAACTGTAGTACATCACTTTGCTCTATTGTCAATAGTTTCCGCAGCGTACGCGATGTAAAGATCTTTTTTAGCATTTTTTTTTCACGCCTTGAGTTACATTTTCGAAGTTTTCATACAGATCCCCAACTTTTTGAAAATATTCTACAGCCTTTCTTCATCAGGGATAGTGTAGGATTCTAACGGTGAAAGAATTTTTCAAATCCGTCCAATAGTTTCGGAGCTTATTCATTTCAAACAAACAAACAAATCTTTCCTCTTTATAATAGTAGTGTATATAATCAGTTTATTAAATTTTTTGGTCTGATCTACAAGAGCGCAATCCTGTATTCCAGTCTGCCGGTTTCCAGCTTCTTTATTTATGTCCTACATACCTACTGAATTTGTTAGTAGTTTTGAGAACTTTCACACTACACATTTCCCATTACCCCTCCTAAATGTCAGAGTCAATAGTGGCAATCACCAAAAAAAAAACTGAGGTAATGAAGCCGGACGAGCTTTCGGATCCCGCAAAGAAATAATTCGGTAACAGACACTTTTAGTTAAAGACCAGCAAAGTTTATTAAATGGGGTAAACCAGCCAAGTGCGAGTTGTACTCTCACACGAAGGACTCCGTACCATTAAATACCCGAAAAAAAAAAACACGTTTCTTGTATGGGAAGCCCTTTTAATTTTGATTATTTGTTGTTATAGCGGCAATAGAAATACACACTCTGTGTTTTAGTTTTTAGTTTTGAAAATTTTTACCTATCACGGTTCTTGAGATACAGCGCGCTGACAAACAGATGGCAACAGATGGCTAAGCCTCAGCTGTCTAACAACACAACAACAACAACAACGGAGGCTTAGTAATAGGGTTCCGTTGGTTACCCTTCGGGTACGGAACCAAAAAACTGGGCATCCTAAATAGTGTGAAGCGATACTTCAGGCCTGGACAGCTTTTAACCCAAGCACACTTACAAAGCGCAAGTCCAATCCTGCATGGAGTATTGTAGCCACCTTTGGGATGGCTCAGCTAAGTATCAGCTTGCCGCGCTTGACTCGGTGGAAAGCAGAGCTAAGAGGCTCATCGGTGACGTAAAATTAGTGGATGCCAAGCTACTATAGCTTGGCTCATCGCCGTAAGGTTGCCTGCTTGTCGGTCTTCTACAGATTGTACTTCGGTGAGTGTGCCCAAGAACTCCACGACCTCATCCCACCGGCCCCCTTCTACCTTCGGACATCCAGACGCACTGCATCTTACCATCCCTACCTTGTTGCTATTCCACCAATTCGCACTAAGCGTTTCCATACGTCTTTTATAATGCGCACAGCAAAGGAGTGGAACTCTTTGCCTGCGTCTGTATTTCCAAATGCTTACAACCCTAATTTCTTCAAAGTTAGAGTGCACAGGCTCCTTCTGGGTAAGCTCGCTCCATCGTAGACTTTGTCTCTGTCATCTCTGACCTAGATTAGAGTCAAGAGCAAACCCATCACAAATTAAAAAAAAAAGGAAGAAGACTCTGGTCTACAGCTCTGAATAGATGTCATTATATCCTGCTAAACCAAAACATTTGGTGAACGTACATGCACACCAATAGAATTTACATTGATATTCCCCCGACGCGCGTCGATTGCCCCAATAAAGTGTAATCATTTGACTGACGCGTGTCGGCTTCAAAATTCTTGCGTTATATATTATTAGGTGCATACATATTGAACACTAGGTATGTTCCACGGCTTTGCTCTCGTGTCTTATCGCACAGAAATCGAGCTTTCCGGGATAAATACAAGGCTATCTCACTTAAGGATAGTGTAGCTTTCTATTAGTAGAAAGAGTTTTCGAAAACGGGCGAGAAGTCTCGACACAGTTACCGATCGCCTACCAACCGAATACGTTAAGGCCGCCCGAACACAGTCAATCTCGAACATGATTTACGATCAAAATCAATGGTCTGATCCGTGGATCGGCTCAAAATTGACTGTGTACCGAATTCAGCGGGTCTGATCGGTAGCTATGTCGTGACTAGTCCAGGGGACCTTTTTATTTTTAAGGACGGAAAATCATCAAATGACTCCTGCCGCTCTGAGTGAAGCAGAAGGGAGTGTCAGACTCTAACTGACTAAAACCCATCAGTGTTCCTCCTAATGCCCTTTGTGTTCCAGGGCCGCGGTGACTCTTTCGAAAAGATTCCGCAACATGTTCAAGGTCCCTACTATGACGTCTAAAAACCATCATGATTGCGGTATGGGAGGGAGACGGAGCTATTCAAGACGCGTACCTCATATGTCTAAACTAAACTTCCCGAGATTGCCTCCGAAACCCAAACAATTAATTTCACCTCTTTAATAAGAAAGGCTGAGAAAGACATACTGTTCTTGACGGACTTCTTGGTAGCCTTGAATAAAAAACAGCTCAGACACACCTTGAGACTCGATGAAGCGACGATTTTCGCATGGTGGTAGTTAGCCGCTGCCTGGATGTGGCCCAGGATTTAACTAGAGTGCGGTAGTTCCTATTTGCTCTAGTAAACACGAGAAAGAAAGAAATTACAAGAAAGAAAAAGCATTTATTTGCGCCAAGCATGACGCATACCAAAAAAAAAAAAATAAAAAAATTAGGTATATAAAACAAAATTACAATTTTATAAAAGCTGGGAAGATATGCGTCACATTCGCGCAAAACGGCCATCGCTCTGCATAATGCTAGGACTCGTGCGCGAGACAGAGCCACAGTGATGGTTTTCAGCGACAGCCGGTGTTGGGTATGACGTTGATCGGAGCAGCATAAAAAGTAATTCACCGAGAATCTTATTTTGTTCTATCTGCGATCAGTCTGCTGTCAGATATGGGTCCAAAACAAATCAGGCCAGTTGTTAGCTTCGACCACTTACGGGGAAAGAAAAAGTGACTTATATTCTAGCCGCGATATAATTTTAAAATGTTCCATAAATTTTTAGTCCAGTCAAATTAGGAGTTCACCTCGGAATGAGAGCTGGAAACTCGTATACATTACATTTTGGCGTTCTAAATATTCAGCTTAGTTCATTGCTCCGCTCAGCCATACCTACTGCCGGTCGATTCTGTAAACATGTCATGAAATCAAGATGGAATGACAACTCACTTTGTGATCACTACACCCAAGCCTTCATTTCGACATGTTTACAGCATTGACCGGCTGTACTATATGGCCAACCAAGAATTTCGGTATAAATTCTTTTTTTTTATTTGTGTATGGATTTGCTCTTGACTCTAGTCTAGGTCAGAGATGACAGAGACAAAGTCTACGATGGAGCGAGCTTACCCAGAAGGAGCCTGTTCACTCTAACTTTGAAGAGATTAGGTTGTAAGCGTTTGGAATCACGGACGCAGACAGAGAGTTCTACCCTTTTGCTGTGCGCATTATAAGAGACGTTTGGAAACGCTTAGTGCGAATTCGTGGAATAGCAACAAGGTAGGGATTCTTCTTTGTTGTTTCACTCTTGACAGAGTGATCGTGGTCGTCTTTAAGATTGTGTAGCATGTTTGACAATCCGTCTTCACGCACCGTTGCCTTTCTGGTGCACTTATACAAGGGACCATTGTCTAATGCTACCTTAATTTGGTCGGTCCAGTGCATAGGCGATCTACCACGTGCTCGTTTGCCCTCGACGTTTCTTTGTACCACAAGGCGCTCTATAATGTGAGTAATACTTGTTTTAAGGCTTGTATACAGGCCAATGACCTTGTGCATATAAACGGAGCTAACTACTCCTCTACGCGCCACTCCGCTACCCGCATTTTTAATTTATTATTAAAAATAACACATATTTTTAAAAAGTAACAAAACCAAATTATTTTCTTTTGTATTACAAAGCAGTACATTTTTTTTTTTGTTAAATATGAAGGGGTAAAATGGTGATTTTTTTTCTTATTATGTGATACCGACACAAATTCTGGCTAAACCAAATTACATCATATCATGTATATTACTACCTATTTTTTTTCAGATGTAATTTCTCAGTAAATACCTACGAAAAGTTGCTTTATCTGCACTCTGTTTTTAAGCATTTCTCGAGAGCCTCGCAGCCTTAAGTTAAGAAATATTACTAACAATTTAATCGTTACTATTTTTTATTAATTAATACATTGTATTTAAAAACATCTCTTATTTCGAGGTTAATCCATTTTTAATGCTAAAATGACTGGACTATTTAAAATTATCGCCAATAATTGACTTGAGTTATTGAAATGTCGCATCATCGATCGCTTATAGAATGACATTCTTGTTATATTACCATCGAGAAGCTCGCGATTGACCACCAATCTCACCTGATGGGAAGCATGATGTGGTCGGCAGTGGAGCACGCTTGCCAGATTCCCCGATTGTAGGTATATATTTTTTCTTTAGAGCCCAAGTTCAATCTCGTAAGAATGGTTCTAGTGCTGCTGCGAATTGCTTCGAACATGGGACACATGACTGAAGTACCCTCCATTTCTCCATTAAAAGTCCTAGCCTTGCCCTTAATGTTCAACAGATATGTCGGCTAAACTATTTAAGTCACAAACTCGTATAGTTACAGCTTCGGGTGACTCGTTCGATATGACTTCGTAAATGTATGGGCGTTTGTCGGTTAATGGGAAGTCTGTAGGCTTGCCATTTGGGAAAATTAAATTGGGACAAGTCTTTATAATAATGGTATCTATGTAATAAATTAAAATTGTAACTATGACCTACATCTGCCATTGGAATTACCCACTCAAGCGTCCAGACGCGCGAGCGACTCTCGCCCCACCTGTCCGCGCATTAAATGTCACTATTTTCGAAATCGATTACTACTAAAGAACTACTATAGCTACATTCGAATAAAAAATACTCACAGAAAGCTAAAAAGAATTTAATTTAGTTAAAAGTAAACTTCTCAAATTACTAATATATTTTGAAAATAAAGCTTCATGTTGAGAATATCAAAAAAAAAAATATCGTTTATATTTTTTATGTCGACTTTTACAAGAAAAGTATAATAGTTACCGGCAACAATTACTATGTACTATAATAGTACATAATATACTCTTTATAATGCTACCAGTATTTTAATTGTAATAGTTAGCTTTCTGTGCAAAAAAATATAAACAAAGCCACAGGTACTGCACTCCTAAACACTCAAATGATGGATAACAAGTTGCGTTTTAATCATTTCTAGACACATTTCAACATATTTTGTTTTTAAATGGTTATTAACGTGATAATAGTGAATTATTCTCTTATATTTAGCATTTATATAACAAATATAACCGATAAGAATACATTTTAAACAACGGTTAATCATCAAACGATGATCGCGTAGGGATCATATAACTACATAACTTTTGAAGCTCAATTATTACATATAAACGTTTTGGAATTGAAGTAATGATACAAATTTCGTAAAGGATATGTCTTCACAATTAATTTGATATGCAACATCATTAGAAATAACGTATAAAAACAGAAAACTTAGCACATTTGTGTTCCATCTCCACACACTTTTAACAGTTTACAAACGAAAATGGCGAACTGTCATTTCCGCATTTTTTTCTGAATATTTTGTTGCCATTGCACGGATAAAATTCACTCTCAAGGATCACAAACTTCATATAGCGCTATCTAAAAATTTTCTAATGTATTATTAAGAGCTAACTTTAGCGCTGTACACGTTTAAATTGAACGATGTCGTTTGGTGATTGTAGTCACCGTGGACGGTATAGGCAAGAATTTTTGTGGTGACTACACTCCCCGTGGACGCTTGAGTGGTTACAGAGAGTTTATTTGCCACAGTGCTTTTCTGCAGTAGAATAATAGTAAGATTTTGATGCACGTGTAACTTAAATACATAGCTAACTTTGTCATTGCAGCCGAGGCGGAATAAGGAGTCAATCAAACGACGTTTTTCAATCTAACTTTAATTCCGCCAAAATTTTGATAGATATAATTTTAAACAATCAATTATTGTAAAAATTGTCCCTCAAAATTTGTTTTTCGATTTTGTAGATTCCGCCCGCAGTCTAAACAATACCTAAATAAAAAAATAGTCCCCCAAACAGTGATAGCCGCAACAACTCATCAGCATGGTGACCCTACAAACCCTTGGGGCTATTAAATAGTAATGATAACTGCTGTACCGCATTCTACAGATTTCGTGGTTACGTCCACTGTGTGTTTACATGGTAATCGTTATGTAGGCGGCATTTAAACAATTCGAATGTATCAGGGAAACACAAAAATAGGTAGCAAACTAAAACAAGTGCGAGTCGGACTCGCGTGCAAAGGGTTCCGAACGATTTTTTTTAACATCTTATTTTAAAACTACAGACTTCTAATAGGTTTTTCTGTAATCTTTAGGTAAAGATCTATTATCTCCATTTTTTTTCAAAATTTTAGGCTCAGTAGTTTCGGAGATAAGGGGGGGGGGGAATGGTCATTTTTCGTCTAATTTCTTGAATAACTTCTAAACAATTTATTTTAAAATTATGAAAAAAATATAATTAAAACCCTCACACTAAGCCCTTTTATTTGATATGTCACACGATATTGTTCAAAAAACTTTTTTTTTAAATTTTCTAGTTTGACCCCCAAAAGTGACCCCCATACAAAAAAATTAATGATTTACGTAACGCATCCGTGTTTGGGTCATAGAAGTCCATATGTGCACCAAATTTCAACAGAAACGGTCCAGTGGATCCGGAGAGAAACTGGCTGTGACGGACGGACAAACAGACAGACAGACACCGGAGTGATCCTATAAGGGTTCCGTTTTTTTTCGGAACCCTAAAAAAGAGTTATCGAGAAGACCGTGGTCCAATTCCAAAAATCTCTCATCGTGAAAGCTCTCGTAGTTGAACTGCCAGTTGATTGTGTTAACATTTCTCAGTATAAACTTGTGGCTAGTTCACACAGTGCGAGCTTATGAGTGAGTCAGACTGCTGAGTAGTTGCACTGAAGTAACTTGCATCTTATGAACGTATCGTACGAGTTACTGCCAGGTGCGAGTTGGATAGTAACTCGCATCCGAGTTACTTCAACTTATTTTGTTATCACTTGTCAGTTTGCCTGACAGTAACTCGCACGTGGCAGCAGCTCGAAAATTACTCGCATCATTTGGATGCGTTCAGCAGTTACTCGCCAGTGTCAGCCAGGTAGTTCCGGGCGGAACCTGTATATCTTTGTGTGCTGCACCTCGCTAGATACTGGGCAGCTACTATCATCGTGAAAACAGCTAAGGCGAGCCGAGCTACTGGCTTACATGAAGGCAACCCGATTTACTGTCTATTGTCTAGTCAGCTGCTAGCACTATGTAAACTAGCCATTATGTAGAGTGAACTTCAAGTTCACTTTACCTAAGCTTACGTGTACCGCGACTGCTGTGTGGACAGTATATATTTAACTTCATGTACAGAAGTGGCACATAGGCGGACTTAATTCTCGGAGGCTCTCGGGCCTCGACTAAGAGGGTTTCTAAGCGCATGCTTGGAGAGGGGCCAGTTCCCACTTCGTTGGAAGACGGGGAAACTGGTCCTCATTAAGAAGCCGAGGCGCCCAGACTCTCCGTCCGCATACCGGCCCATCGTGCTGCTCGATGAGGTGTGCAAGCTCTTTGAAAGAGTAATTGCAAACCGCCTCGTCGGGCACCTAGTGAGGGTGGGGCCGGATCTGGCGGAGAAACAGTTTGGTTTCCGCACGGACCGCTCGACCTGGGTCTCGTCCTTGACAGCCGGTGGAACTTTGTCGAGCATTTCCGACGTTTGGCTCCCAGACTGGGGCGGGCCGGGGCTGGCTTCAAGTGGGTTCTGCCTAATCTAGGGGGTCCAAACGCCTGCTGCCGGAGGCTTTACGCGGGGGTCGTGCGGTCCATGGCCCTTTATGGGGCGCCGGTGTGGCCTACTTTGGGAAAGCCACTTGCCCGTTACCTCAACGCGTCTCAGAGGGTCATGGCCATCCGGATGGCCATGGGATACCGCACGGTCTCTGATGAGGCGACGAGCCTCCTTGCTGGACTGCCGCCATGGGTTCTGGAGGCGAGAGCCCTCGCGATTATTTACGAATGGCGCGTGGAGGCACAACGACGCGCGACGGGGCGAGATTCCTTTGCCTCGGCAAATCGCAGCACGGCGGACGAAGCTACGGCAGGATCTCATAGCGGTATGGAGACAGCGACTGTTGCAACCCAGCGCTGGGCACCCCACAATCCAGGCAATAAGAATTCCCTCATTGAGGAGTAGCTAGAGCGGCGCCATGGCGTCCTCACCTTCCGCTTGACGCAGTTACTCACCGGACACGGTTGTTTCGGGAGATATCTGTTTCGGATTTGGCGGGAGTATATGCCCGGGTGTCCACACTGCGAGGATCACCCGGAGGACACGGTGGAGTATACGGTGAAGGTCTGCACTGCTTAGGCGGAGCACCGCCGTGTCCACGTCAAGGCGATCGGCGGCGGCGACCTCTTGCGTCCGGCGTTGGTTCAATCTATGTCCGGAGCGAGGAGGCATGGGAAGCGGTCACCTCCTTCTGCGAAGCGGTAATGCTAGCGAAGGAGTAGGCCGAACGCGTGAGAGAGAAGGAAACCTCACGCCCCAGCTGCCGCAATAGAAGAAGACGCCCTGGGCGTCGGGAGTCGCAAGACGATTCCCGGCCACCGTAGGCTCGGGCCTGCAAGTTTTGTGGCGGCGAGCATTGGGTGGCTCGCCGTCCGATCAGAACCAGGCCCGGGTAGACGGCGGGCTGTTTTCCACGTGCTCCTCAAAGAGCTGTCAGCATAGAAGACGGGGCCCGCTAGGACCAGTGTCTGCCGGGGTTGCGGAATTTGTTCGAAAGAGCCACCGCGGCCCTGGAACGCAAAAGGCATTCAAGGGCAAGGGCAAGGGCAGGCAAGGAGGAACTTGGATGGGTTTTTAGTTATTAAGAGTATACTCCCTTCTGTTTCACCCAGAGCGGGAGAAGTCATTTGATGATCGTATCTTTAAAAAAAGGTGGACTTAATGCAGCGCGGTTTGCTCTACAAGACAACTTTTGGGTTAAAAAGACTACACTATGGTATGCTACAACAAATAAATTAAAAACAGAAATTGTTTCCGTAAAGAAACTACATAATTATTTAAAATATTAAAATACCGTCTCGACTACCTAATTTTGTAATTCAATGAAACACAAATAGGAATTAACTGAATTTGTATTTTACTATTAAGTTATTTACAGGTAAAACACTGCGACTATGCCAAGTACAGCCACTGTAAAAATAGATTAGCCAGCTTACGGTCTATTATTGTTTACAAACTGTATTACTGATTTATTCATGTCAAAAATGGTTATGTGACAAAATGGCACTTAGTTGCTATGATTAAAAAAAGTGTGTTGGCATTAAATACCCAGAACCTTTGTTAATTATAGGTTTTAGACAATGATTGTGATCCTGAAAGTAGATAAATAACCCATTTGACTTTTTATAAAATGAGTAGATACGGGTCTCTCGGAAAACGTTTTTGTTTGACATAAACGTTTATGCCATTTTGTCTATTATTTTAAAAATATAAAATATCACTCTCCAAGCAGTCCTCTGCTCGGTACTGTAGCTGCAAAAGGTATTAAGTGTCTCTGACTTAAAAAATAGAAAAGATTTTAAAACTGGCTATGGTAGGTGCCAGATAAATGAGCAATAACGGTCAATTGACCCAAATAAATTTATTATCTTTCTTAATATCAAAAACAGAAATAAAGCTTTCCTTAATCGACTTCTATCGTGATCCTTTACGTTCACTAGTATTGAAAAACGATTCATAATTTATTGTTCGGGTATCTACGAAGGAATATTAGGGAAATGCCAATGTACTTTACTGCAACTTTATCTGGCGCCTATCATAAGGTTTAAACGACTGTACAATTTACAATTTATAAATATGTGTATATTTACAGAGACTCACAAGACATAATAATGTTAATCTTCCCTAAGTGAATAAATAGTTGATCCACTAAGAAACAAACCTAAGACGATTAAACCGAAGTTCTTTGTGTTGTGATAGAATCTCACTCTGTAAAAGGAAGAAAGAGAATATCAGTATAAAATAAAATGATCGAATTTCATAATGAGTGAATGGATGAATGATAATTATTAAGACGGTTTTCTACATTACTAGCTGACGCTTGCAACTTCGTTTTCGTTACATTTTTAGGGTTACGAACAAAAACGGAACCCTTATAGGATCACTCGGGTGTCTGTCTATCTGTCTGTCCGTCTGTCACAGCCAGTTTTCTCCGGATCTACTAGACCGATTCTGTTGAAATTTGGTAAACATATGGACTTCTATGACCCAAACACGAACGTGTTACGTAAATTATATTTTTTTTTAGTGTGGCGGTCACTTTTGGGGGTCAAACAAGAAAATTAAAAAAAAAGTTTTTTGAACAATATTGTGTGACATATCAAATGAAAGGGCTTACTGTGAGAGTTTTAATTATATTTTTTTCATAATTTTAAAATAAACAGTTTTAAAGTTATTCAAGAAATTAGACGGAAAATGACTGTCTAAAATTTTGAAAAAAAAAAAATGGAGATTGTAGATCTTTACCCATAGATTACAGGAAAACCTATAGAAGTCTATAGTGTTAAAATAACATGTTAAAAAAAATCGTAAATGGTCCGCTTATTATTCGTAGCGTGATTTTATACACGGTGTAATTTTAGACGTCTTATCGTCAATGGCAGCCCACTTCATCTATGTGATGACTACTACAAATTCATTTAGAAAAAAGGTATTTATGAACATTTGAAATATATATATTTTTTTCATTGTCATGACGTATGACATAGTTAAACACCCAGGAGCGAGCGCAATGCAATCCTGAAGTTCCATTGATGGCCCGGAATGCAACGGTGACATTATTTTGATAATTAATAATTATTAACAGTGTGTTTCATAATTTTATTGTAATGCAATAATTGTTTTTAATCTTAATGAATAATTTTTAAAAATAATCACGCCGACTGATAGTTTGCCGCCGCCTTTGTAAGACGACTAAAATGGCCGTGTAAACAAGCAATCAAGCAAACAAGCAAACAAGCAAGCAAACAAGCAAGCAAACAAGCAAGCAAACAAGCAAACAAGCAAACAAGCAAACAAGCAAACAAGCAAACAAGCAAACAAGCAAACAAGCAAACAAGCAAACAAGCAAACAAGCATACAAGCAAACAAGCAAACAAGCAAACAAGCAAACAAGCAAACAAGCAAACAAGCAAACAAGCAAACAAGCAAACAAGCAAACAAGCAAACAAGCAAACAAGACCGATTAAAAACCGAAAAAAACCGTCATTCAAGTAAACGGGAATTCGTTTACTACTTGAGACCGACCGAATTGAGAACCTCTTCTTTTTTTTGAAGTCGGTTAAAAAATAAGAATGTTGCCAGATGGGAGCGAAGCCGCGGGGGTCAGTTAGTCTAATACATAAAAATCTCATGTCACAGGGTTTGTAATCGAACTCCTTTAAATACAAAAAAAAAAAAATCATAAGCCGAACAGGCTTGTGTGACTTATGATTTTTTTTTTGTATTTGGTAGGTATGAGAATAGGTCGCAGGCTATTTTTTTTATATGACAAAAAAACATTTGCCGGCTCAGCCAGTAATATTATAGTAGGTATAGATGGAAGGGAAAAATCTGCGTTTCAAAATGCGAAAGGGAAAAACCGCATTAAGAGGATGCGTAAGGGAAATACCGGGTGTTATTTATCTATTTACTTAAACATTATGCACAGTCACTACTAGTCAACCTTTGAGTTAAAATACCAGCCAAATGCGAGCTCGACTCTCACACGAAGGGTTCCGTACCATGAGCGGAAAAGAAACCAAGTTTCTTGTATGGGAACCACCTTTAATTCTTAATTTAATATATTTTTTATTATTTGTTACTAAAGCGGCAATAGAAATACACACTTTGTGAATATTTCAAATGTCTGCCTATTACGGTTCTTGGGATACAGCCCGCTGACAGATACACTGACGGACGGACGGAAAGTTGAGGCTTGGTAATAGAGTTCCGTTGGTTACCCTTCCGTTACGGAAGCCCAAAAACTACACAGTGGATTTTCTGGGTAGACTAATGTTTCACGTGTCATTTACCTGGCTCTGCTTGCATAGTGTTCTTCCCAGTCAACAAAAAACTCTATGAACGCCGGGAATACGAGGGCAACAAAACCCAGGAAGAATTGACCGAACTGAAAATATATTATAAAAGGTAACTTTGACAACAGCTGACTTTAATGTGAGAGGAGGCAAAAAGTGATGAAGGTACTTACAAATATCATGACTGTAATAGTATGAGGGGCAATCATAGCTGCGCACATCACCAGAATTGCTAAGAAGAATCGATATATTCTCTCCCACCATGGGTGTTTTCTGGAAGTTCAAAATAAGAAAATTTTCAACAATTGCTCCAACACACCGTTTTGAGCTGTGGAAGGTGCTATGGTGTCCCACGCGTACGTTTTACTTTTCATATTCACACTCGTGTGGAAAAGTATAACCGTAAACTAGTTCTAAATGGTCTGGTAAAATGTTTTTAAACTTAATGTGCGTTAAGTTTGAAGAAAAAAAAACTATGGTACCAGCTAAATGTGCAATAACGGTCATTGACCCACATACTGACAACAGAAATAAAGACATAAAGCTGAACTGAATCGACTCCTATCGTAATCCTTTACGTTGTCTAGTAATGATAAACGGTTCATAATTTATTGTTCGGGCACCATCTACGAAGGGATATTAGGGAAAGGTCAATGTACTTATTGCGAGTTTATCTGGCACCTACCATAAGTTAAGACTAAAAAAAACCTGTCAAGTGCGTGTCGGGCCACGCGCAGTGTAGGGTTCCGTAGTAGCCCGTTATCACAAAATATAACGATTCCGTTGTTTAGCGCGATTCAGAACCTGTTGGTACAGCGCCATCTAGCGGCAACTTTGTTAAACTTATGATAATTTATTATGGTTTTTTATTTTAGATTTTGTTTTTCAATTCAAGCCTTTACCCGTTATAAACAAGCAACTACTTCATCTTAGTCGCATTAAAGGATTTATTCTAAGGATTTTGTATTTGGTACAAAATTATCCAACACCCAAGTTCAACGACTATTACTGCTAAACTAATAAAGTTATCTTAACCGCTATAATTTTCCTTTAAACTTTATGAAATGCACTATCATCATGAATTTTTCCCTTTTTTCTAGCCAGCAGTTTAGGTTTTAGAGAGGGGGGGGGGACTACTGGAACAATAATTTGCACTTTAAAGTTTTATATTTTGTAAATGGAGCATTAAATCAAAAAATTTTATGAGCAACCCCTAAGTAATTTTAAAATACCTATCCAACGATATCCCACACGATGGGGTAGACGACGAAATAAAAAAATATGTCCACTTCATGTGAAGTGGGGATGAAATTTTTACCTATATGAAGTGGGGGTAAAATATTTTATTTTACCACTTTGTGGGAGTAATTGATAATCACACCCCTACAAAATTACAGCTTTCTAGTACTAACGGTCTCTTAGCAAAACCTCGGACAGACGAAATTGTAGGGGTCCCTTGTCAGGACTACGGAACCCTAAAAAGAGCAGTCTTCATGTCTTTTGAAGCCTAAAATATACTTATTAAGATAGTGATGCTTTTAAACTCGAATCGATATCTAATGATGTAGAGGGGCCTAATAAAACAAGTTGCAAGACTTTAAAAAAATATTATAGTCTTGGTTTTGGTAAAGGTAAAAAAAAAACTAAACCTTTTATGTTTCCTCATGACGTAGTACCAAACTATTTGGAACGGTACCCAAAAGTTTACTGCAAATGTGGTACTTAACATCATCAACAAAAAAAATTGCAGAACTGTCGTGAATCTGGAATTTTATATTGCTTCGTTATAATTCTTGAATATTTGACGTGTTTTTCCAAAAACTGTTAGGCCGTGTCCACATTGCGATATTTCACCGCGCGATTTTCGCCTCGCGTATAAAATCGGATCGGAATTACACCTTGTACGCACTGCACTTACACTTTCGTACGATTTGGCTAAAACAAACGTCTAAAATCATCATCCGACTGAGCGAAACACGCGAATTTTATGTCGCAGTGCAGACATACAGTTCCAGTCACGCAAGTTTACCTCCCCGAAGTACGTCGCAATAGATTGCGCAGTATGTCAATTTGACAAAAAACATAGCACAGCGCATGCGCGACCTCCTCGCGCATGCGCGTTTTCGCGCAAGATGGCGGGTGTAATGGCATCTTACTCGCTCGTATACATGCATACGTTTAACCCGCTTGCCCAATATGCAATACGACTGTTGATGCGAAAAGTGTTACACGTAGTTATTGTTTTTTGTGTGTTATTGTGATGTTACTTTTTGATATTGTTATTGTTACTAGTAGTCTTTGTTGCTTGTTTATAATATAATACGTATAAACAAAAAAATATTCTAGGAACGTAACACTTTTTCACGCGATTGCACCTGCGCGGTCGTCACTAAAAGCTAACTTCGGAGGGGCAAACTACGCTGACGCGAACTGTACTCATAACTACTTTATACTTTACAAAACATTCGCGCAGAAATAATCCGCACCGCATCGCGTTCAATTTGCAATCAAATCGCAGATTTTTTTTCCGCCCGAATTTTTTACCGCCAGTGCGGCTACTCGCTACTCGTATAGGATTTAATGTGTTACAGAATTGCGAGAAAAATATCGCGCGGTGAAATATCGCAGTGCGGACAGAGCCTTAAATTATAGGAAAACGTATTATGCGCTTCGGCATTGTTTGTGTTTTCGATGAAACACCAACGCCTCACACGTTAGGAGGACATTGAACGATGCGAACAGAAAGGCCAAAAGGTCATAGCACACACATATCAACTCGGAAAGGGATCCTCACCGTATCAACACGAGACTGCAGTATCCTTTGTATGGAACTCCTTACTGCAACGCACGCTAATCGGAATCGTAAAGTAATCGCCTCGCCTCGGGACATGCTCACGAACTGCGGTCGTCGTCGTCCCTGCGCTTACGGCTCGTCGTCCCCGCGCTTACTACTCTCCGTGTCGCACCTATCCCGCGCCTGCCTGCAGCACACTGCTGTTGCCGAATGTGCTGTCCTGCTGCATCTCGCGTTTTGCAAACCGGGACATAACCGTGTGCTAATTCACGTTCAGATTTAAACTGATCTGGTGCCAGTCAAGTCAATCAGCGTTTAGCGAGCCGTGAGCGCGGCGTGTCACCTAGCCGTAGCCGAGTCGACGAACCCGAGCTGCTAATCCGCTTTGTGTGCTATGACCTTTATGCGTTAAATGAATTGAATTTATAAATCAATTTAACACTAAGCGATTGATAATGTCTACAGGCTGTTTCAGAAGCGCGTGGTTATATTTAAGGGTGACGTTCTGTATCCGATATAAAGCAAGGAAATAAATAAATGCAAAAACATATGACTTTTTGTAATACCCTGTTTATGTATTGCAGGGAGATATATACCTAATAAAAGTATACTACTATATCATGTGATGTAATGATTAGTCACTACAAGAGACAGAAAAAACAGGAAAGGGAATCCCCAGTTTCTGCTAAGCGTGGACAAGATTTCCGGTAAAAATATTTTTACTAAACAATGTTATTAATTCTGAAAGAAATATTTTTGCACATCACGTAGTAGCTAAGTACACGTATAAAAAAATACCCTCCGAATTGAGAACCTGCTCCTTTTTTGGAAGTCGGTTAAAAAGTCAAAATAAAGACTATTGAAACTGTAGGTATCCATCATGGAAATAAAACATCAATTTCAGATTATCAGTCTACAAATCGATTAGAATATAAATCAATTACGGTAGCCAAAAAAGCTTTTGTCTGCAAAACAAGTACCGATCACTGTATGAGAAAATTATACTCATTTACATTAAAAAACATTTTTTTTTGCATTAGAATAATGTTCCATAAACGATTATTTACAGTTTTTTTCCTGCAACTCCTACTGTATCGCTCATAAAAATGATCTATCCGGTTGCTTTTCATCGATATTCTGCTTCGCAATGGGTCATTTGGATACGATTATGCTTTGCAGCTTCATTCTTTGCGATTTACGTTTAACATGGTGTAGTAGCGCCATCTACCGTAGGCCCTGCACGATGGTTTAAAGTCTATGATTTTTTTTTTTTTTTTGACATTTACCCCACCACTGCGCACCGCTGTCGTAGCGGACCGTTCCGACATTAATCCTCATTCTGTGTTATCGTGCTGTAGCCTTCGCACGCATTTGGTTACCCTGTCACTGCGTTCTTATTTTTTTTTTAATAGTTAGTGAGGTAGTGAATATAGCAAGATGGGAAACAAAAGGAAGCAGCGAGAAGAGGAAGAATATAGGATCACAAAGAAGATTAAAAAACTCGAACGGAAATTACAGCGCCGAAGGCGCGTTATTTCATCGGATGATAGCAGTAAGTAAAAACAATATTATTATAATCGTCGTTGACGTGTTACTATTGCTACTGATTTTGAAATAACAAAATTATTATACCGTCGTTGGCGGATAATATTTGAAGTACTTAATTACCGTCGTTGGCGGTTAATATTTGAACCTATTACCGTCGTTGGCGGTTAATATTTGAACTTATTACCGTCGTTGGCGGTTAATATTTGAACTTATTACCGTCGTTGGCGGTTAATAATTGAGCTAATTACCGTCGTTGGCGGTTAATTTTTTCATAGTATAATGCCGTCGTTGGCGGTTAATTTTTCACAGTATAACGCCGTCGTTGGCGGTTAATGTTTGAATATACTAGATACCGTCGTTGACGGTTACGTGTTGAAATAACATAGTATTTTTTATTTTTCACACAGATTCTGAAATCGATGAGCAAGTTTTGCCCGTGATGTCACCAAGACAGTCACCAACCGATCTTGGAGCTTCACCACTCAACCACAGGAATGAATCCTTGGATATGCCTGGTCTGATTTTTATCTACTAGTTTGGAACATACCAATGCAGAAGCTGTAATTCTGGAGCCAGGACCGGCCCTTGCTCCCAATCCAGGTTTGTCAAACGTACAAGAGGAGGATACTCAGCTAGAAGAAGATATTCTTCAGATCTTAGGGGAACCACCACAGCCAGATATTGCGCTGGGTAAAAATATTCATAAAGATATCGCATTCCGTTGGCAAAATATCTTAGTTAAAGGCTTACCTAGAGAACAAAAAGAACCGCTTCTCAAAAAGTACCTTATACCGGCTAACTGTAACTTTCTTGTAGCCCCGTTGTTAAATCCCGAAGCTAAAGCAGCTACCCCAGATATTCTATCCAGGAGAGACGCTAGTTTGTTGCAAAAGCAAAATCAAATTGGCATCGCATTAGCCGCGTTATCTCAGCTTACTGAAATGATTATACGTAATGAAACCTCCAAGCAAACACTTCTTCAGCCTCTTAGTGATGCTTGCCGCATTCTATGCGACAGCCACTGTATTGAAAGTAGAACCAGACGTAGCTTAATTATGAGTTCTATTAATACCAGCTTACGCGATGCTCTTGCTAACTCAAATCGTGACAAGTACTTGTTTGGAGAAGATTTGACCGAGAAACTAAAAGCCGCTAAGTTTGTCCAAAAAACAGGAGAATCACTGCAGAAAATTAATCCTATACCGTCCACTAGCAAAAGTAGTTCGAACTTCAGGGGCACGTCAAGGAACCGGAATTTAAACTTCAGGGGCCCAATACAAAAGAAACCACCGAACAAGACAAGCGAGGCGTCGAGAGGACGACAGCCGGCGCGTCAGACGCGCGGCTCCAACTTTTCGCGTCAGCCGCCACCTCCGCCGAAGACGTCTTCGCCGACCAGGAGGAACTATCGCAGATAAATACTCAGGTAATGAAATACGCTGGACGTTTGCAATATTTCTATTTACAGTGGTCTCAAATTACGGATGATCCAACCTTACGATCTTGGATAAAGGGATATAAAATCCCATTTATATCCACTCCAATCCGATTTGATAGTCCATGTTCTATGCCTAAATCAGAACAAGAGCATCACGATTATGTTAAAACAATTAAAAAGTTAATTGAAGTCAATGCTATTTCACAATGTTCACATGAGGAGGGCGAATTCATATCAAGTATCTTTCTTGTACCTAAGCCAAACGGTGAAAAACGCTTTATCCTAAATTTAAACCTTTTAAATACATTTATAGAAACTAATCATTTTAAAATGGAGGATTACAGAACAGCCATTAAGTTAATAACTAAAAAATGTTACATGGCTTCGATTGACCTAAAAGATGCATATTTTTTTATTAATGTCGTTAAATGTCACAGAAAATATTTGCGTTTTAATTATAATGGAACTCTTTTTGAGTTTAATTGTCTACCTTTTGGATTATGCACCGCCCCGTATGTTTTTACAAAAATTTTGAAGCCTGTGATGGAGTATTTGCGGTCAAGGAATATGATTTCAGTTGTTTATTAGATGATATATTTTGAATAGGAAAAGACTCAAAAGACTGTACTTTTAATGTTAAACATACTTGTGCATTTTTAGAAAACTTAGGGTTTATTATAAACAAAGATAAAAGTTGTTTAATACCAAGTACTCAGTGTAAGTTCCTAGGTTTTGTTTTCGACTCCCAAAAATTGATCATGGAATTGCCCTCTGATAAGAAAGCTAAAATAAAAAGTACCGTTCAGACTCATTTAGACGTTCGTAAATGTAAATTACGCGATTTTGCTAGAACAATTGGTCTTCTGGTATCTGCGTGTCCTGCGATACAATATTCATGGATGCGTACAAAGTTATTTGAACAATTCAAATTTAATTCTTTGTTAAAAAATGATTGTTACAGTCAAACAGTTTTATTGCCTAACTTTATTAATGAAGATCTTAAGTGGTGGTTAAATAATGTGGCTTTTGGTTATTCTAATATTAAAACCAATAAATACATAAAATAAATTTTTACCGATGCTTCATCCACCGGGTGGGGTGCATATTGTGATGGTGATGAATCATACGGTCATTGGAAAGAAAATGAAATGAAATTACACATTAACCAGTTAGAGTTAAAAGCCGCGTTTTTCGGATTAAAAGTCTTTGCCAGTGATTGTTTTGATTGTGAGCTGTTATTAAGAATCGATAATGTTACAGCCATTTCATGCATTAACAGGATGGGCAGTGTACAATACCCACATCTCAATGGTGAGACTCGTAATATTTGGAAATGGTGTGAAAGGCGACGTGTTTCGATTTTTGCATCATACATTAACACTAAAGATAATCAAGAAGCTGATATGTTGTCTCGGAAAAAGTTTCAGGATACAGAATGGGAATTAGGAAATTACGCATACGAGCAAATAAAACACAAGTTAGGATCACCAAATATAGATTTATTTGCCAGCCGTTGTAATTCTAAATGTAATACATACGTTACCTGGAAGAATGATCCTGGTGCGTGGGCTATTGATGCGTTCACCATTTCTTGGAAAAATTTACACTTTTACGCCTTTCCACCATTTTCAATGATACTAAAAACGATTCAAAAAATTATATCCGATAAAGCGGAGGGCATAGTTGTCATCCCATACTGGCCAACCCAACCTTGGTTTTCATTATTTAATAAAATATGTAAATCTGAAATTATTTACTTTCCACCTGATTGTAATTTGTTAAAATCTCCTTACAGATCAACCCACAGTCTGCATCGAACATTAACATTGGCTGCCGCGAAATTATCCGGCAGACTCTATTAAACAAATTTCTGTCACCAAGGTCGGTGGAAATAATGTTAGCATCCTTGTCAAGTAACACTTATAAACAATACGACGGCTGCATAAAAGCCTGGATTATTTACTGTCAAAAACATGATTATAATCACACTTACGCTTCAATACCGATAGTTATTCATTTTTTAACAGAGGTATTTGACAAGGGTGCGAAATATGGGACAATCAACTCTTACAAATCTGCTTTATCCTTATTATTAGGTCATAATTTAGATGATGAAAGACTTAAACGATTCATGAAGGGTGTTTTCAAATTAAGGCCAAATAATCCAAAGTACAATATAACTTGGGATCCTGCCATTGTTTTAAACTTCTTAGCCCTCAAATGGCCTAATGAAAACCTAGATTTGAAAACCCTCTCCAAGAAAACTGTAACGTTAATTGCTCTTGTGACCGCACATCGTGTACAAACCTTATCTCTTATTAAAATTAACAATATAATTACTAATTCCAATGAAATCATTATTAAAATTCCCGATACAATAAAGACAACCAAATTAAATTCATTTCAACCAATTTTAAGACTTCCGTTTTATAATACACGTCCAGAAATCTGTCCAGCTAGATGTTTACGAGCATATATGAATAAAACCAAGACATTGCGTAAGAATAACAATAATAGTTTATTTATCAGTTTCAAAAAACCACACTCAAACATTACTTCTCAGACTATTAGACATTGGTTAAAGAATACGCTACTAGAAAGTGGCGTAGACACTTCAATATTTTGCGCTCTCAGTACACGACATGCAGCCACATCAAAGGCAAATAAATTAGGAGTAAACATAGATGTGATTAAAAAGACTGCTGGATGGACTGATTCATCTTCTGCTTTTGCTCGATTCTACAATAAAGAAATTGTAAATCATAATCAATTCGCTGAATCATTGCTTAATTCTTCTCAAATATAATGTAATATGTAGTACAAATTATAATACAGATGTATGTATACTAAAATAAATCAAGAATTGATTTTGAATGATTGCGTGTACTACTACCTCTTTCCTTTACTTTAATACTTACATTGGTATTTATATACCTACCCGAAGCAAAAACAATGTTCAAACCTACAAGTATTGAACATTGGATTTTGTACAATGGCATTCTCTGGAATATCATTGGCTTTTTTTCTTATATTTATTTTTAAACCGTTGCTATAAACATCCTACACCATGTTTAACGTAAATCGCAAAGAATGAAGCTGCAAAGCATAATTGAAGATCAAACCAAGTGAAGTTCGATCCCAATTATGCGAGCAGCTTCATTCGACGCGATTTACCAACTCCCACCCTAATTTTATGTTAATTATCAATTCAGTAATTAACCCCATCCCGATATGTTCTAACGGTTCTAAAATAAATATTCTTTACCTTTAAACAAAATGAGGATTAATGTCGGAACGGTCCGCTACGACAGCGGTGCGCAGTGGTGGGGTAAATGTCAAAAAAAAAAAAAAAAACATAGACTTTAAACCATCGTGCAGGGCCTACGGTAGATGGCGCTACTACACCATGTTAAACGTAAATCGCGTCGAATGAAGCTGCTCGCATAATTGAGATCGAACTTCACTTGGTAAGTTCGTTTGATCTTCAATTATCGATTTAAAATGGTTTTAATTAACAATTTTGTCTTTAATTAAATTCAGTTTCTTACCATGGCAAACAGAGTCCCGGTTATGCCAATGTCAGTAGTGATTGAGAAGCGGATATTTGGAAAATAATGGCGCGCTTAAATAGTATTTTTCCTGAGATTTTTTTTCACATTTATCTAAACATATGTACATTTGTGATTACTACGATTGTACAGTAATAAGATTTTTTGATCTGATCCTCACTATCTTTATCAATTTACAGTAGTGGATCGTATATTGTTGAATCGATGTGAAAATCATCAAATCTCGTGGCACCGACCCACTTGACTATCGATTTATATCGAACATTCCTAACGTCAGTGAAATGACATTTGTCAACAATGAAAAAACTATTCGGTTTGCTTTCGTGCACTGCGGATGTTACTTCGTTTACTTGCTGCTTTGAAAGCCTTTTTTTTTCTTATCATGGACTCCGATACCATTCCTCAAAATACCCTTTTTTAAGCGTGGGAAATCATCGGTGTTCCCTTGTATCGCAGACAGAAATTTGATAGAATTTCGTTTCGCAGAAAATGTTTCACATAAGTAATATTTGATCCTTATAATTTTATGTCGAATATTATTGTTTCAACAAGTATTTACTTGAAGGAAATATAGTTCACAGAAACACAATTCAATGAATTTCGATTCACATTTTTTATTTAACAAACTTATCAAACAGTAGAATTATGTTTTAACGAATATTGTTTGTTTAGTATATTATTCTATGGTATTGTATTTCAATGAAAATGTAATCAATATTTAATATTATTGTTTTACAAGTCCGAATTTACAATGGTATACTTTGAAGATGGCAGAATTTCATTTGGAATAATTTTACGAAGCACAGTGGCATTTTTATAAAATAGCATTTTTAACCCTACATTAAAATAAAATGACGTCTTAAAAAGTCAATGTTGTGCTACAAAACTTAGTGACAGAAACGAATCGCTGTAAAACCGACTCCACGTAGTCTTGTCTGCCCTACCCCTAGAGTGTAATTTAAGCCCGCGAAGGCACGGTGAGGCGAGGCGGCCCGCGAGTTGAGGAGCAGCGTTAAAACCATCTGCGACGATAAGTTCGCGTGGGATCGCCGAAGCCCCGCAGCGCCGAAGCCATGACAGAAACCATGCCTGCTGCATGCTGCATGCTTGCTCGTATGCTGCATGTTGCATGCTTGCTTGCAAGCTGCATGCGTGCTTGCATACTGTGTGCATGCTGCATGCTTGCTTGCATGTTGCATGCTTGCTGTATGCATGGTGTATGCTTGTTTGTATGTTTGCATGCACAGTTTTGTCTTTTATCCCTATCACCATTTCCCGCCACCATCGCTTCGTGGGGCTCCGTCGACTGGGCCCGAATGAAAAGTTTTGGCTTGATTGAATTTACCCGCACTGTTTTTGTGAACGCGGTGTAGGAGGGTATGCACACTGACAAAGGGGGGAATGGAAACGTCTAGAAACTGTCACTCGATAAAATGTTTTTTCTTTGTTATAAGTTTTATATTAACCAAACAATATGAAAATAAAGAATATTTGATTTGTTATTCTATGATATGAATATCGAAACTTTGAATTTCATTTGTAACAAAAATCAATGATTTTAATTTATTCAAAGTGAGTATTCTGCGTCTTGAGTATTCTATGAAATGATAATACGGGTAAAATTTTATGTGAAACGAAATTCTATTAAACTATTTTCTATACAACAACGTACAACCGAAATCATCAAATGACTCCTCCCGCTCTGGATGAAGCAGAAGGGAGTGTCAGAATTGTACTAAATAAAACTCATCCGTGTTCTTCCTAATGCCCTTTGTTCTTCTATGCTGACAACTCTTTGAGGCGCGCGTGGAACACAGCGCGCCGTCGACCCTGGCCTGGTTCTGATCGGGCGGCGAACCACCCAATGCTCGTCGTCCTCAGGCCCACGCCTACGGTGGCCGGGAATTGCCCTGCGACCCCCGACGTCCAGGGCGTCTTCTTCTTCTTCTACGGCTGGGGCGTGCGGTTCCCTCTCTCGTACAAGTTCGGCCTCCTCCTTCACTAGCATTACTGCTCCGCAGAAGGAGGTGACCGCTTCCCATGCCTCCTCGCTCCGGACCATGGATTGAACCAAGGCCGGACGCGAGAGGTCGCCGCTGCCGATCGCCTCGACGAGGACACGGCGGTGCTTCACCCAAGCAGGGCAGACCTCCACCGTATGCTCCACCGTGTCCTCCGGTCGATCCTCGCAGTGTTGACACCCGGGCGTATTCTCCCGCCGAATTAAAAACAGGTATCTCCCGAAACAACCGTGTCCGGTGAGTACCTGTGTCAAGCGGAAGGTGAAGAAGCCATGGCGCCGCTCTAGCTACTCCTCAAAGACGGGATTCTTATCGCCTGGATTGTGGCGTGCCCAGCGCTGGGTTGCGATACCAAACTCCATAGCCAAATGTCGGAAATGCTTGACGAAGTTCCATCAGTTATCAAGGACGAGACCCAGGTACGTCATCGTCGACCCGATGCTGATGTGACCCCTCCTACCGTTATTTGGGATCCCGATGGTGGCCTATTCCGAGATCCATGAAAGCACATGGCTTCGAACTTGTGTAGGGTCACCTCGAGACCCAACTGCCGGATCCTCTCAACGATTATCGCGGTATTTTTGGTCTTCAGCCTGTTAACCGTCATTCTCAGGTCTACCTCAGTCATGACCCCTACCCTTTGACACTGAATCTGCACCCCACATTGAACCTTATTACAAAGATTTTACCCGTCAAGGTTTCAATTTTTCACATGCCAGTTGAAGCATATTCTTGCATCTTGCTACTTTTATTAATTAAGATCTTGTCCACGCTTAGCGCGATGATCCTAACAAATTGAGCAATACCCCTTAAAACTTTATCTTTAAAAATGGATGGTCAAATCATGCGATGATGAAAACAACGAGAGATGGAAATATAAAAAAAAAAACTTTACATAGCGTCATCCCTTTTTGTTAAACTTACGCATTTTCCGGCATGTGGACTGTGATTGGACTCCTGCAACTTTCACCCCAAGCCCAGTAACCGAAAGCTCCAGTCGCTGCGGTAAATGTAGTCACTATCGTCGTAGCTGTAACCAAACGAAATTAAATTAATAATTAATTACGTAATTATTAATCAGGTAATAATTACGATTCTTGACGTTCCTCATCATCGTCATTTCCTCCAACAGGCGTCCACTGCTGGAGATAGGCCTCCCTAAGCGTCCCCACATCAACCGGTCCTGTGTCACATCCAGTGGTTTCTACTCCAAAATCTTTCTGGCTCATCGGCTGGCCCTAGGACTTTCATTAAAAATGACTGGATTGTGTGTCTTAGATTAAATTCAAGTAATAGTTCCCAGCTGGAATCATCTTTAATTTATATAAATGGTTAAATCAAGCCCCGAACTGTTTTTGGAATGCAATCTACTGTGTATAAGCGTGTGATAAGTTTATTTTTAATGATTTTTATTTTTCTCACATGGTGACTTTTAAATATCTCGGCAACGTGACACTTTAGGGCACCATGTACCACCATGCACCATTTTTTATTGGGTATGTGACTTCTACCCATATATGCATGTTAGACCGTGCGCCACAACATTGAAAACAAAATGGCGTCGGGGGGCTATGTCATAGTTCGAAACCCTTTCAACTAGCAAAGTAATATACCAATATTACTTTGCTAATGTTGGTAATTCCCTTATAAGATCCTTAGAACCATCTAAGGATCTTATAAGGGAATTATAGATGGAATTGGAACGCTTAGCTTCTAATAGAGTATCTGTTGGCAGTCTTTGGGTACAGATAGATTTACCCTAAAACTAAAGGTAGGCGGTAAGTCCTTACCAAATGTTACAACTCGTAGGAAGTGCTTCGGTTGTCTCATGTTATTCTCTACAGGGAGGGCAATGTTGATGCCCGAAGTCGCATACATAGAGAGTCCACAAATCCTGATGAATCCATGCAGGGACTTCCACGCTGCACGCTCCTCAAGAGTAACATTAAGTGCTAACGATATACTAAAATACATTGTTGCAAAAACACATAATGCTGGAAAACAAAATATTAATTAGATGTGTACAAATAGACCTGCAGAAAGACAAGATAGGCTTTCAACTACGTAAGCTGAATTCCACTTATTTTTAAACCCTCCTTGTCAGAGAAAATAATCAAAGCTTAAAGGAACATTGCTATCATTATTTTACTCGAGTAGTACCATGCGAGTGCGAGTAAGCAACAATTATTTTGGCAAACCCTAGAAAAATTGTCGTAATTATGCCAAACCAATATCCAATAACATGAAATTCAGCATTATCGCCAGAAAAGACAACATACATGCCAGGGTTCTGGTTTATCTATCGAGCCTATTTTGTCCCACAGCTGGGCATAAGTCAATATCTCTCTCCATACAAACCTGTCCTTTGCTAGTACGGGCCAGTCTTTTGGTTGAGGTGACAATATTTGTTCCGTCTTTCTTTTCTTTTTAAACTGCCACTCAGTAAAATAAACAAAGAAAAAATCAAGATGTACTTACCAGTAAAAACATCAGCTAACATAGCAAATGGGGCCAAAAGCTTGAGACTTTTGATAAGACACAGCGGAAGCAGCATGGGGGAAGAGATCAAGACGTACATTCTGATGTTAACCAGCCAACCAGAAACATCTAGTTTGAAGCTTTCAATAATCTGTGATCAATTTAAAATGCTCATTTGGACGCACAATGGAAGGGTCAATTTAAATATTTAAAAAATATGAGTATGTATATTGTCAATTTTATTGAAGTAGACTGACCTATAAATATGCCATTCACTTCCTTCACTCGTCGAAGAACTGACGTGAAGACGAAGTTTTCTTGAAGAGGACTTAGAATATAGGGCTTGAGCGAGGTTGACACGAATGAACGAAAATAATAATGAATAGAGTGTATGAGGGAGAAAAATAGACTATAATAAAAGCTCACCTGTCTAATTGTTTGAGCTATTACAATATGGTAAATACAACATACTCCACACATTTGTAAAACTAAGATTATTTCTACAGTATACCTGAAAGCAACAGAATTATAAATTAATCTTGGATACACTCTACGGTAAGTTAAAAAAAAACTAATATGTTTAGTTTTTTACTTTCGAGTCGTAGACATACTTTTTAAATAATTTAAAAATATTATAAGGGTTGTCATGCAGCGCGAGCAACGTTGTAGTTATACTGTAATACGAATTTACATTTTCTTCTGTATTTCTGAAGTGGAGACCTGTAATTGGCTTTCAGACTTTGACCTTGATCTTTATTGGTTTGTCTTGATTGATGTTTTAGCTGTAAGTCTCCCATGTTATTTGGGCGTCCTTATAAAATAAAAATAGTGGGAAAAACTACCCTCAATTGAAAATAAACATGATTTTTAACGAAAATTCTGCTTTTTCATCAATTTTTACAATAATCGTAAAATTTCTCGATTAATCACCGACCTTTTTTATTACTTTAATTATTTTCCATCGTATTAGCTACCCAATACTAAAAATTGCATGTTCATAACTCAAACATAATATGTTCTATTCGAGTGTGCGACTAAACGCCGACAGACACTACGCCGACAGACTGAACACCGACAAGACTTTGCTTCAACGGGACTCTTCGCCGACAGGACTCTTCGCCGACAGGACTCTTCACTGACAGGACTCTTCGCTGACAGGACTCTTCGCTGACAGGACTCTTCGCCGACAGGACTCTTCGCCGACAGGACTCTTCGCCGACAAGACTCTTCGCCGACAGGACTCTTCGCCGACAGGGCTCATCAGCGACGCAACTTATGCTTGTGCGACACACTGAACATCGGGAGACTGGTTTCAAAAAAATAACCACGAAGGCTAAGACGGGAGCGCCGCTCGGCTTCGCTCCCGCCTTAGCCTTCTTACCTAACCTATCCGAGTCGGGTTACTCTGAGTCGGGGTGTTGTCAATCTTCAGTGTGATGCACTAAAGGTACCATAATATACGTAACAATGTTGTAACGTCACATTAGGTATTAATGTTATTATACTAAAAACCAATGCAAGATCTTTATTTTTTTACTAGCGTCACGCGGTTTCACCCGCGTAGTTCCGGTTCCCGTGGGAGTACGGGGATAAAATATAGCCTATGTTACTCCTTGATAATGTATCTATCCATTGCTGAAAGAATTTTTCAAATCGGTCTAGCAGTTTCGGAGCCTATTCATTTCAAACAAACAAATCTTTCCTCTTTATAATATTATATTATTAGTGTAGATGAATTGTATAATTACAAGAAAAGCATAATCAATTTCCAAATCTGATCATCGGAGGTAAGTTGCGTCGCTGATGAGCCCCGTCGGCGAAGAGTTCTGTCGGCGAAGTGTCCTGTCGGCGAAGAGTCCGGTCGAAATAAAGTCTTATCGGTGTTCAGTCTGTCGGCGTAATGTCTGTCGGCGTAATGTCTGTCGGCGTTTAGTCGTACACCGGTTCTATTCAGTGTTAAAACATGACACTCCGAACGCCCAATTTATTGTTCTTATAGGATGGTTTATTTGGGATGATAATTAATGGATTCAGGATGCTGCTAGGGCTGCCTCGCTTTTGTAGCGTTTCGGGTATGATTGTGGAGGCTCGGGTTGATGGCTTCCATGCCACAATACGCAAGCGCACCGCCTCCCTACTGAGCAGAGTGCGGGGCAGCACTAAAATTATCCTTCAATTAATTGCACCGTCGTTGCAAAAGTTACACCGTCTTGCTGACACTGGGGTCACAGCAGCGAACAAATGTTTTGAAAAATCCATTAAAAATATATTTATTTATTTATACAAATCTTGCCTAAACTATCATTACAGATCAGCGATCCAATGCGATAGAGTGGCCTTACAAACTAAACCCTACATCTACATCTTATAAAATAATAAACTTTATTCTTAATATTAATTACTATACCTAACTTAATAGGTATATATAATGTAACTTTTGCGAATTCATTGAAGTTGCACCACAATACATCAACCCTCTCGTGAACCTCATTCAATAATGTGTGTCCATCTATATGTCACAGGTATGGTAGACAGGCAATATAGTTGTTTACGTTGTCAATTTTTAAATATACCTTCTTCAAAAGTACGTACCGAAAGGCTTTGCTTTTTCCCCTGACCCAACTCCACGGCGCGGTTGCAGCGGCCGCTTCAGCCAAGTCAGGGTATGATAGTCTGTTTACCCTTAACCTACGATACAGTTTTTCAGCTGATCTTATTAACATCTGTGAAATATAAATAGATTCTTAAAGATTGATAATAATAATTCTTCCGACCGAAATTTGGTCATGTTGGACATTTTCACCGGAGATCAGCCTGTTGCGCAGGAGATGTCATAGTGCATAAGTGTCAGCGCAAACACATGTGCGCTCTTTGTTTCTAAACTCTCACAGGCCGATGGGACAGCAATTCAACACGATCGGGGAGGGATCAAGCGCAGGCCCAACAGCTTTAACGTGCTTTCCGAGAAATGAGGGTGTTTCACCACCAACTTCCAAACTCCAAACTGCGACTTACTAATTTTGGAACCCCAAAAAACACATTTTGATCGACCTGAGAATAAATATCAGTGCTAAAAGCAAAATGATTTGATGAACACACTATTGATGAAGCTTAAACAGTAGAGGTACATAAGAAATCAGCATAATCATAAAAAAACTCACAACCATAGTGTATGCTACAAGGACTCCAAAGACAACAGTTACAATCAGGGATGTCCATAGGCCTCCAATCATATAAGCTTCATGCATGCTCAACACTGAAGTGCCCAGGCTACCCTTAATTAAATGAGCAGTTGCTTCGACTAGACTGAAAAGTAATAATACTCGTGCTAAAAATGGGAAATTAAAACTACAGTGTGACTGGTAGTAGCTGTATGAAAGTTGCCGTGAATTGAAATAAATAGCGTGAGTTCGGCTTTGGATAGAATCCTTTTCGTTGAAGCTTGGCACTGACCTCTATTATACAAGTACGCTGGACTGCAGACGTCATTATCAAACTTGAAGCCATTTTTGCCATTTTGGCGCTGATAACAGTGTGAACGTTCGTGGAACTAATATTTGGGATGGGACAACCTTCGATAAAAAATACATCTCGAAGGCCTTTGACAGGGTTTGGCACGCAGGTCTACTGAGCAAGTTTCCTGCTTATGGCATCCCAGCTGGTTTTTGTAGCTGGATATCAGACTTCCTGAGTGAACGGTCGATCCGAGTAGTCGTTGACGGCTGCTCCTCTGACCTCATGGCTATTGATGCTGGAGTTCCTCAGGGGTCTGTTCTCTCTGCAACTCTTTTCCTGCTACACATCAATGACCTACTTCAGCTTGGTCTTGTTGGGTACGCAGATGACAGTACGGTTTCAGAGAGCTACTTGTCCAGCGCAACAACCGGCGGGGATGAAGTTCGTTCCTTGAGAGAGGCCATGGTAGAGCGGACAAATTTGACCTTAAGCCTTGTCTCCCAGTGGGGTGATGACAATGTGGTCACTTTTAACGCCACCAAAACACAGGCGTGTCTTTTTACCGCAAAAAGGATTCGTTTTGACCAAACTCCTACTTTTCGGGGTGCATCTGTTCCTGTGACTGATCGGCTCGAGCTCCTAGGCATGGAGTTGACATCCAGTCTCAACTTCGGCGCCACCATCGAGTACAAAGCCCAAACCGCGGCCAAAAAGCTGGGCATCCTAAATAGGGTGAAGCGATACTTCAGGCCTGGACAGCTTTTAACCCTATATAAAGCGCAAGTCCGATCCTGTATGGAGTATTGTAGCCACCTTTGGGATGGCTCAGCTAAGTATCAGCTTGCCGCGCTTGACTCGGTGGAACGCAGAGCTCAGAGGCTCATCGGTGACGTAAAACTGGTGGATGCCAAGCTGCATAGCTTGGCTCATCGCCGTAAGGTTGCCTGCTTGTCGGTCTTCTACAAATTGTACTTCGGTGAGTGTGCCCAAGAACTCCACGACCTCATCCCACTGGCCCCCTTCTACCATCGGACATCCAGACGCACTGCATCTTACCATCCCTACCTTGTTGCTATTCCACCAACTCGCACTAAGCGTTTCCAAACGTCATTTATAATGCGCACAGCAAAGGAATGGAACTCTCTGCCTGCGTCCGTGTTTCCAAACGCTTACAACCCTAATCTCTTCAAAGTTAGAGTGAACAGGCTCCTTCTGGGTAAGCTCGCTCCATCGTAGACTTTGTCTCGGTCATCTCTGACCTAGACTGGAGTCAAGAGCAAACCCATAACAAATAAAAAAATAAATAAAAAAAAAATTCTTTAAAAAAGTTTTTTGAATGCTTGTACATTCTCTGTTCTTTTTAGGTAATATTTATTGTATAGCCGAATCCCCTCATACTGTATAATTTTCCTGCCATAAAGGGTTCTCACTCTTTGGTACTTCTAGTTCGTCTTGATTACGAGTATTACATCTATGAGTCTTTTGTTTAAATGAAATATTTGTGTGTATGTTGGTCTTAAGGATCTTTCAAATAGTCATGATTGTGTGGTATGTATATAAGTTTATAATTGTTGTAGGTCAAATATCTTTCTAGGGTACCGAAAAAAAAAAAACCGAACCCTTATAGGATCACTCGGGTGTCTGTCTGTCTGTCCGTCTGTCACAGCCAGTTTTCTCCAGATCCACAGGACCGATTCTGTTGAAATTTGGTACACATATGGATTTCTATGACCCAAACACGGACGCGTTACGTAAATTATTAAATTTTAAGTATGGGGGTCAGTTTTGGGGGTTAAACTAGAAAATTAAAAAGTTTTTTGAACAATATCGTGTGACATATCAAATGAAAGGGCTTACTGTGAGGGTTTTAATTATATTTTTTTCATAATTTTAAAATAAATGTTTTTGAAGTTATTCAAGAAATTACACAAAAAATGGCCATTCCCTCCCCTTATCTCCGAAACTACTGACCTTAAAATTTTGAAAAAAATGGAGATAATAGATCTTTACCTAAAGATTACAGGAAAATCTATTACAAGTCTGTAGTGTTAAAATATTTTGTATAGTAATTATATAGGAGTATAGTAATTATAATTGAAGAGGACTTTGATAATTTTATTTTGTGTTCGTTGTAGGTGTTGTTGATTTGTTTTTGTTGTTTTGCCAATATTTGGATCAGGTATTCCAGATGTGGCTTAACCAGCATGTTGTAAATAGTATGTGTTAGCTTGTAAGGTACGCATTTTGCAATGTTACGTATGGCTCCGGTTAGTGGAAGTATTTGAGATCTTACGTAGTCAATATGCGCTCTGAATGTCAACATACTGTCCATAATTATTCCCAAATATTTTTCTTGCGTTGATATTCGTAACGGTTGGTTATTGTAAGATTTGGATATGATGGTATTTTTTATTCTTTGCAGCGAAAATTATGTTAGCAGTTTTACTAGCATACATAGTCAGAAGGTTTTAACTAAGCCATATATTCGGAACATTGAGATCTCTCTGTGCTTCTGAGATAATATCAGTTATGGAATCTCCAAAATAAAAAAGACATGTGTCGTCTGCATACAGTGACACATGTCCAGTCAGTTCAGTGGTACTAATGTCGTTAATATATATGAGGAAAAGCAATGGACCCAGGACCGATTCCTGAGGTACTCCGCACTGTATACTGGCGGGGGCACTTGCAAATTTCTCATGTTTAACGATCTGTTGCCGATTAGTAAGATAAGACTCAAACATTTTGAAGGCTGTAGAAGTAATTCCTATGATTTTTAGTTTTTTCAAACGGATAGAATGGCTAACAGTATCAAATGCTTTTTTAAGATCAATGAAAATACCTAGATTAAATTGTTTTTTGTCTATATTATCTTTTATTTTAGTAATTAAATCAACAGTAGCCGAAAGGGTATTCGAGTGTGGACGAAAGCCACATAGGTGCGAGTAAAGAAAGTTAGTATTTGTTAAATGTTTAAATAAGCGAGTGTTTAATAAAGCTTTTTCAAAAATTTTGGAAATAACTGGCAACACTGAAATTGGTCGGTGGTTTCCGGGGTCAATGTCAAAGAAACTGTTTATGCAATTTATTAGGTTAGTTAAGATTAGGTTCTTAATGCATTTTATAGATTTTGTTGTTATTCCATCAATCCCACAGCTGGTATTATTATCCAAATGATCTATTATTTTGGATATCTCATCTTCAGTGCAATGTTCTGAAGTGGTAAGTTGAAAGTCTGCATCTCGAAACGTTCCGCCCCTAACTCTGTAACTTGTATAAAGCTGCACTCCTGTTCTGGGCCAGAAAATTGTACTTGTTCATACATTGAACAAACAGATTCGATTAAATACCTGGGAGTCTTTGTAAATAACCGTTTGTCATGGTCCACACATCTGAGTGCTTTAAGGGGTAGGGTTCAAAAGATGCTCCGTATCTTTAAGCAACTGGGTAAAATTGCAGATGATTCAGTTGTAAAGATGTTTTACTTCTCTCTGTGTCAATCAGTCCTTAACTATTGTATAATAGCATGGGGCGCGGCTGGTAAAGCCTCGTTAATAAAAGTTGAAAGTGCTCAACGAGCTCTGCTCAAATTTGCTTATAGAAGACCATTCCGGTACCCCACTAACATACTCTACACCGAGGTGGGAGTTCTTAGAGTAAGACAACTTTACATTCTATCAGTCACTATCAGATTTCACAAAACCTCCATGTGCACTTGTGTCTTGTCAAGTAGAAGGGTACAATGCCGTAAATCAATCGAGAGAAGGTCGTACGGTTTTATGGGACCGCACATTTACTCTAAACTCAATAACCGACTCAATATTCTACAACTTACTCAAACGAAATGCAAAAGTACTGTTACAAAATGGCTACTTACTCTGGACTATGATATGATTGAAAATCTCTTAACCTAAAAGAATAAAAACAAATATAAAGATGCGCTTTGATAGTTACCTACTGACACATACCTCTATTTATATATTGATTATTCTATAATACAAACTTCTACATAATTATATACATCCTCAGGTACAACATTCAGACACTCTCAACATCAACACATCTATCTTAATTCATACACCCATGCAAACACTAACACACACAGCATACATGCATACCTATACATACTTAGTTATCTACTGTTTCTGTAATATAAATTAAGATATAAAAACTAAGAAAAAATTAAGAAAATAAAATCTGTAAATTAAGAATTCCATTCTATACCTATTACATGTATAGAAACAAGTGTAAACGGAACGAAGGAGCCTGGATCTCACGACACAGGGAATCCTAGTGTGAGTTCCAGGAATCAACACAAACGAATGTAATATCTTAAGTAATAAACTATTCTTATTCTTATCTAATTCAGACTACCAACACTGGTATTCAGCTAAATCCGGTTTCACTGGAAACCGATCCTAATATAGTTGGGAAAAGGCTAGACAGATCATGACGTTGTCTAATTTAGAAGTGTCATAGTTGCTTTGTCGAGAGATTTATTTTGGGAGTAGATTTTTGCTGTATTTTTAATTATCTTCGGTACACCGTTTATGTACCTCATCGTGAGAACTGATTCACCACTTTCCGTTCGTCGTATCAATTCCACACGTCGATCCTTCATGTATTTTATTTGCGTTGGGGTTTGATCCGATACTATGCGAACGTTATCATTTGCGAGATTCGATTTGTTTCGTAAGATGTGGATTACTGTTTCTTGAAAACCTTAAGTTATCTTGTTTTTTCCGAGTTATACTTGCCAAGACGCATGCATCTTATAAGGGAGGGACATTCCTTGTAAATTGTTTGAATTATGCGAAGCACTTGATGTGTGTCATATTCACGCCTTGTTGTTGAGTTTTTGACATTTAATTCGCATATACCTCCAACTACAAGATTGTTATATGCAATAAGCAATCATTTTTACCAGCCCAGGTACCAGCGTACAGTTTAATATCTATGTATTTAAGTAGCAATAATTTGTTTTATAAGAATATGAATATGGCTCGCAAAATTATCCGACAGTTAAGTTTCTTTAAAATGATCCTGCAAATCTGGAAACCTAGTAGCATATCTCATAGTACTTTTTTAATTAACACTGCTTGAAAATTTCAACTCAAATTACTCACTATCGTAAGAAAAATATCGACATATTATCGATATGGAACATTCACACTTATTCATAAAAGACGTATATGTACGTGTGTCAAATTTAGTAACCGAGACGCTCGTGAAGGGCGCTTCATAACGGCACAAAATCTACTGTCATTCCTTATGGGGTATGTAGTCCAGCGTATTTATATAATAGAGGTTAATGAAGCTTGGGGATTCTTTTTTTTTTTCATTTTATTATTCAGGAGTAGTTTTAACGAACTTTTAACGAACTATCTGGCAAGCTGGTAGGGGTACAGTGAATTTTCATGTACAAATGTTTAAAAAAGTGAATCAAAATAATTAAAATAACACTAAGGAAACATAAAATACTTAGTATTATACATGTCGGTCCTGTCCGAAATGTAGTCGTAATCCGTTCTCTCGGTTCCAGGGTAAAAATCATAAACAGCGCTATCTCTTCTTCTTACATAGTGCCGTACTTCTCTATCTAAACTGTACATACTAGAATGTTGGCTAGACTGAAAAGAAGAAGAAAAGCAATAAGGTTGAAGTCGTATTCCGATGACAGTGCAAGAAACTTCGTCAGCAAAACATTTAAAAATTGTGTTTTCTGACATCAGCGAAGGCTTTATCTAAATCCCCGAAGAGGCCCGTTACAAACTCGGGCACGAAATATTTTTCCCTCCCACTTATCGTATCATCATCATAACAGTCGAAAGACGTCCACTGTTGGATATAGGCCTCCCCCAAAGGGAGGGTTTGCCGTAATCGCTACGCTTGGCAGGCGGGTTGGCGATCGCAGTGTATGGTGTTACGTTTTACAAAGAACACTACTGCCCATTCTCTAGTGAGTCCCTTAGTCGCCTTTTACGACACCCATGGGAAGTGATGGGATGGTATTATTCTTTTGGTGATGTGATGGCACCGGTCGGCACCATACGGCATCCCTCCCACTAACTCTCTAAAACTAAGTGAGCAAGTTACTTTACGGACAAATCTATTTTGGTCTACTTGAAATTCTTTGAACTTTCTCCCGAACTAAGTGGGTAGATGTAAAGCCCATTTGGTAAAGTCAGAAAAAAACAGCAGAACTGTTTCGTAAACGAAGCTGATGTAGATATCACATATGTTATCCAGACCTCTGTGCTTCAAAATCTGCCAGTCAACAAAAACTCTGGAGGTCAGCTGCATAGGAATAAACTAAGTACTCGAGATGACTGCATAGGTACATCATAATAGGAATTCGTTCTCCAATTATCAAGTCCCTGCGACCAATGGTTTAGGGTGTGCGTTGATCCATCAGTCAGGACATGGTCAGGACAAAGCACTTTAAATTAAGAGATTACAATTTTGTATTTTCATATGTTTTTTTTTGTTGTAATATTTAAATTTCGCGCCTTTTGCTCAACTGACTTGTCAAGTTTCTCTCCCTTTGTCTCTCTACTCTGTGAACATTACTAGCTGGCGGGATATTGTATCTAAATTAAATAAAGTTTTTGAGTATATTTCTGTTTGGAACTACTTGTTTTCATTAAATATTAACATATTTTAAGCTTACTTTTAATGTAAAAGTTATCGTTCTTACCCTTCTTTCGCGATTATAATGAATCAGAAAAAAGGTTTTTTTTTATTTAAATTAATGTCTCATCCAATAACTCAACTGAAATTAGCGAAAAAAGAAAGCTCTGAGGTAGGTTTTAAGCACATGAAAGCATTTTTTCGCAGTATATTATTGAATCAGTAAATCTAATCCCTCATAATATACGGTCCTAAAACGTAAACAATCCTCAGAGTAAAGCAGCGATAATAAAGAGCGACTTGCGCCAGCTTCTACTTTAAATCTTATATATATAAAAATTAATCTCTATTTCTTTTGGTCATCGCATCACGCGTGAGTGGCTGGACCGATTTCGCTAATACTTTTTTTGTTGTGTTTGTTACTGTCAGGAGAAGGTTCGTATGAAAGAATAAAAATAAGAAAGTTGCAGTTGATGGGAGCGAAGCCGCGGGGGACAGCTAGTTTAATGATAAATATTGAAGTCATTGGATATACTATATCTATAAAAAATCTAACCGGAGAACAAAACTTACTTCTTCATTGTTTCGTTGCATGGTATTCTGTGTCGTTCCAGAATAACCGCCATGTCTTCCAAAAGTAACAGGAGTAGTAGGGCGAGAATGTGGAGATGAACGACCAGCCAATGCTGTTGTAGAGGCAGCAGCGTGTGGCAGCACACCTCCTTCAGCGAATGGCACAGAACTAGCTGCTCTTGAACTGGGTCCACTTGTATCACTGGGCTCATCAGACAGGCCCAATATTATGGGAGGACCTTGGACCATGGAAATACCGAAGTGAGGCGTGGGAGCCGCAGCAGGACCAGTCGTTGTTGAAGGGCCAGTGGCTGTAGAAGGTTCCGAAGGTGGAGCAGTCCCTATGGGTGTGCTGCCCTAGTAAGATAATTTTAACTTGAAATCTTTACTGAAAAAACTGGCCAAGTGCGAGTCGGACTCGCATGCAAAGGGTTCCGAACGAATTTATTTTTAACATGTTATTTTAACACTACAGACTTCCAATAAGTTTTCCTGTAATCTTTAGATAAAGATCTTTATCTCCATTTTTTTCAAAATTTTAGGCTCAGTAGTTTCGGAGATACGGGGGGGGGGGAATGGTCATTTTTCGTCTAATTTCTTGAATAACTTTTAAATCATTTATTTTAAAATTATGAAAAAAATATAATTAAAACCCTCACATTAAGCCCTTTCATTTGACATGTCACACGATATTGTTCAAAAAAGTTGTCTTGTTTGACCCCTAAAAGTGACCCCCATACTAAAAATTTAATAATTTACGTAACGCGTCTGCGTTTAAGTCACAGAAGTCCATATGTGTACCAAATTTCAACAGAATCGGTCCAGTGGATCCGGAGAAAACTGGCTGTGACAGATGGACAGACAGACAGACAGACACCCGAGTGATCCTATCCCGAGTGTTCCTTTTTTTTTCGGAACCCTAAAAAATATTGTATGAGTGATCCAATCTAAAGTAATCGTTTTAAGAGGAACATTTTTGTTTATTTGTTTGTACAGTGCAATCTCTGGAAGGGTTATACTCATTAAAATGCATTGTGTAGCTATAAGTAATCATTTAATGAATTTAGGGAAAATAAAATCACTATCCTCGAAGTTACTCTCTACCTCGAAAAAAAAAACTGGGTATTACCAGATTTGTAACAGTTTTATATTTATTTATCTTTGTATTGGTATCAACAGCTAGTAAATCGATAAATTGAACTTTTATGGGATCCATTGGACTTTGACAGTGTATCTCTTTTGTAGCTTTCCTATATTTAGTTTATACATACTTACAGACCCGTCTTCTGACGTACTTCTAGCCGCCTGTGATGGACTCTGCTTCCCGTCTTTACCAGGTTCCATCTAAAAATATGTACTTGCCGTAACTATAAAAGTTTTTCTGGACTACGCGCTAAATAGAATATCCCATTCTTTTCGATTAACGCTTCTTGCATCTGTCTAACTGCTTTGTTCTCTTGAACTATGCAATAAACAACGCGGATGGTGATGCGATTTTTATCAAAATTTAGAATTTCAATTTTATAGCTATGATGTGAAGGAAAAGTCATCATCAAAGTTGCTATGAAAACCTTGATGCTTCGTGAAGTTGTGAAGATTGTACTAAGAGTATCTATCTATGTAATAAGTTGTTAAAAGAGTGTCCGTGGAGTTGCTTTCATGATCTTCTCCATAGAGATCTACGCTTTGGAACGTGCAAATAGCTTTATCTTTTTAATCGACTGACCCTGACAATTCAAAAGTGCCTGTAAATGGTCTAATTGAAATTTAAATAAATGCTTTGAGTTTGAGTTTGCTTTTATTTATTTGCTAGGTAAAGGCCTCTCTGTCCCTTTTCCACATACGTGTCATCTTTTGTTGCTGGCCAGCCGTCCTGGCAGGAGTCAAGTTCGTCCTCCCATCTTCATTTTGGTTTGGCGCTATGTCACCTAATATTTAAAAGGACCCAGTTAATGGTTCTTTCAGTATACAGCCCTTCTGATATACGACATTATCTAGCTTAACCTCAATCACTTAAAATAAGTAGGTGTTACCAACATCTTCGATCATTAGCGCGCTGCAGTATCGTGTTCTTTTAAGGCGGTCCAAAGTTTGACTAATCAGCTGATAAAAGCCACTCATTTGGTACTCCAATTTATATGCGAAATTAATGATAAAGTATAGAATACCAAAGCAAAGAAATACCTGGTAGACGAAAAAAACTTTACGTCGAGACATTTTCTGTAGTATAGATGGTTGGAAATTCACATGTTGATGATAAATTCGAAGGCCGCGTTAAAAATTCGTAAGGAAGGTATCACAGGCTTTTTATTTAATGAAAACTGTGCTAAAAACGACTAGTTTTATTTACTTCAGTGCTTAACGTATTTTCTTCACATTTTCTTCGACACAGACCGTTATGTCAAACTGACTAGCAGTTCTACTCGTATATCTAAACAGTTCTGTTTAAAAAGTTATTTGCTTCAAGTCTATGGCTATGGTATTGATCCCATTCAACTAAAGGTCATGGCACATTATGATAGCACCGCAACTGCACAGCTGTGATACGGCGTCGCCTCGAATTTAGGCTACGGTTAGCCGCCAGCGCGCTAACTACGTGTCGTCCGCAGGTGCAAGCTTGCAGTCCGTGTGCCGGTCGCGTGATGCAAGCTTGCTGTCACCGCGAACACAATTGTTACATGGCATTTGTGATTAAACACGCGTAGGACTTTATCATAATGTAATTATGGGACTCGGAGTCGGCGCGCAGTAAGCACGCGGTTCACTCGCTTGTAGTGCTCTAATTTGAATGAAAAGTAATATCCAAATTGGAACGGTTCCGTTGCGGTGCCATTATAGTGTGCCACGACCTAATAATAAATAAATAATGAAAGGAATAAAGAAGGAAAATATATGAACTTAGTAAAGGATGGTGCAAGCGCACAGAACCGGTTTTTGTGGCGAGTCTTGAGGGAAGCTGAAGATGAAAAAAATAAATTATGTGACGGAGAATTAGGCAATAACACATAGTGATTCGCTTTTTTGAAGCTCGGTTACTAAGCAACCAACGGTTTGATTTTTTTTTCGTAGAGTGCAAGGATTTGCCCTTGAGTAGTTAATTGGATATTGCCACGAAGTTAAAAAAAGACAATGTTTCAAGGACCTATTCAAAGTATTTTATTTAACCATTACAATGTTTTTCTTTATTTTCACATTCATTCCAAGGTTCGCCTCTTGTACTGGGATTTTTATTAACTTCATCATCAGAGTTGTTACAAGAACCATTCGATTCGCAGTTAGCCGAGTCGCTTTTCTTTGTCGGACATTGCGTAGTTGTTCCTTTATTGTTGGTGTTTTCACAAGAATCCTTGCGTTGCCTCAAGTCATTTGTAATGTCTATCAGAGTTTTTACTAAAGGTGATTTTTGGTCACTATAATCCCTATCTTCTCTGTCCCTATTCGCTCTATAATCTCCCCTATCACGGTTATAGTCAGAATCGATCCTATTATCTCCTCTATAGTAGTTATTATTGCTATAGTCACCCCGATTGCTATAGCTGCCTCTGTTATCACGATCGCCCCTATTGTCATTATCAACTCTGTTGCTGCTGTCTCTGTTTTTGTTATGCCCTCTATAGCTTCCCCTATTGTAACTATCTTCCCTATAGCTGTTTTTTTGATAATTATCTCCTCTGTAGCTGCCGTCACCTCTGTTGCTTCCCTTATGGCTACTACTACCTCTATAGTTACTGTCGCCTCTATTGTAACTATTAACTCTGTAGCTATCTCTGCCATAACTATCACCTCTCTCATAACTATTACCTCTGTAGCTTCCCCTATTATTGTTGTTACCTCGGTTGCTGCCCCTAGTACTGCTGTGACTTCTGTACCGATCCCTATTGTTGCTGTCACCTCTGTCATCTCCTCTATTATTGCTATCACCTCTATAACTTTCTCTATAGTAATTATTGTCTCCTCTATTGTTGCTATCACCTCTATTGTTGCTATCATCTCTATTGTTGCTATCGCCTCTGTAGTCTCCTTTATTGTTTCTATCGCCTCTATAGTCTCCTCTATTGTTGCTGTCACCTCTATAACTTTCTCTATAGTAATTATTGTCTCCTCTATTGTTGCTATCACCTCTATTGTTGCTATCACCTCTATTGTTGCTATCACCTCTATTGTTGCTATCACCTCTATTGTTGCTATCACCTCTATTGTTGCTATCACCTCTGTAGTCTCCTCTATTGTTGTTATCGCCTCTATTGTAACTATTGCCTCTTTGACTTCCTTTAGATTCACTTCTATCACCCTTATAGTGTTTATCAGCATAGCTATTTCTGTCAGTGTTATAATATTTGTCTCCTCTATAGTCACGAGCATGTTGATTATATGCACTGTGCGAGTTGGAATGGTAAGATTTTGATAATTTGCCACCTTGGTTTATCCTGTCTTTCACCTGAAAATACAGAATGCATTGTAAAGAGTCAAGTTTGATTCGTTTATTGGCAGAAAATATGTTTGCTGTCCAATTTTCATTTACAAAATGGGATATTTATTGCAATCTTGAAAAACAAATATGATGTCGGTTTTGATGAATATTTGACAAGGAAACTATTTTGTTTCTGAAAACGTACCTGTTGTGCCAATTGGTAAAGATATGAGATTGAGTATGGTTCATCATCTCCGCGATTATCATCATAGTTGCTCGGTCTGTCATTGCGGTTTGAGTAGCTACTAGATTTGTAGTTACTATTTGCCGGAGACTTATAGCTATTTGATTGGTACTCATTCTTGTAGTTATTCGATCTGTAGTTGGACTGCTTATCATTTGAGTTACGATTCATCTAAAGAATGCATTTTAAAGAGACAATTTTTATTAGTTGACAGAAATTATGTTTGTTGTTTCATTCTAATTTTGAACACGGGATCATTGCAATCTTGAAAAAATTATGTCAATTTTTGATGAGTATTTGACAAGAAAACTATATTATTTGTTAAAACATACCTGTTGTGCCAATTGGTAAATATATGAGAATGGGTTTGGATCATCATCCTTGCGATTATCATCATCGTTGCTCGGTCTGTCATTGCGGTTTGAGTAACTACTAGATTTGTAGTTACTATTCGTCGGAGACTTATAGCTGTTTGATTGGTACTCATTCTTGTAGCTATCTACTCTGTAACTTTCAGAATTGTAGTCATCGGCCCTGGACTTGTCGTTTCTGTTTGATTGATAATCAGCATTGTAGTTACTCGATCTATAGTTCGAATCCTTATCATTTGAGTTACGGTTTGCATTATTGTCCAAAACTAAAATAAGTGGACGATTCTGATCGTTGGCCTTCTTGTAGAGATTAGAAAGAACGCCAGAATATTCTTCAGCCAGAGATGGGAGAGAGTTCTGAAAAAAGAGTAATTTTAAGAATTGAACAACAATGCAGTTGCTTTTTGTCACAAAACCTGTCTCAGTGATTATTTAAACATTTTTTTTTATAATTTCAAGTTAAATTTGAGAGTATTGTATAAAAGAAGAATCTCTTTTGTCGCGATTTGAATGGCCAAACTAACCGATGATGTAAGATCATGATTCCGTTGTGAAAAAAGAATAGTCTTATGCGTCTTGAATAGCTCCCACGCCAGAATTATGATGATTTAAAACATCCTAGTTGGGCTCGTGATCCGATTCCAAAATTTCTTTAGAAAATAACTTTGTAAAATCAATCAATTTTGATTTGGGTCAGTTTCGATCTTGGAAAAGGATATGGAGAACTAAGCCATGGGAATTTTATCCTGTAATCACATTCTTTTAGGACACGTGGGCGAAGCCGCTGACAGGGCTATGAAGACTATTAAAGTATAAGAACGTTAAAGAAACGATGGATGGAACACGCAAAAACAAACATATGTACAGAGAAAGACTAGACAGAGACAACAAACAGAAACCAAGCAAACCACAAAGGTTTTTTTTAAGAGATGTATTTACTCTTGACTCTAGCTTAGGTCAGAGATTACAAAGATAAAGTCGACGATGGAGCGAGCTTACCCAGAAGGAGCCCGTTCACTCCAACTTTGAAGAGATTATATAAGATATTTTGGAAAGGAAGATGCCTCCAAATTTTCCGCTTTCTAAGACCAGTAGTTTCGGCTATGCGTTGTCTGTTAGTCACTGAGTCAGTCACCAGCAACGGAAGAATCTACACTAATATTATAAAGAGGAAAGATTTTTTTGTTTGAATTGAATAGGCTCCGAAACTACTGAACCGATTCTTTCACCATTAGAATCCTACATTATCCCTGATGAACATAGGCTATATAATAATTTAAAAAAAAAATTAAAGATCCTTAAGAAAATTACAATAATGTGACCCAAAGTAGCAAAATTTTGCCTTTAAAATTAATTATTTGGTGTGCGCTGAGAAAACTATTGATGATACATAAAAATAATGTAACACATAATTGAAGTACTCATTATTACCTTTAAAAAGGCCGTAAAATTATGTGTCTAACTAATATGGTTAAGTCGCAACGACCGCTTTTTGTTCAAAACCTCCCGGGTTTGTAATAGAATAGTGGTGATTTTGGTATCATGATATTAATTCTTATCCATTTAAATGGTTTAATAATTAAGGTTGATTATGTTAATATAAATTACACTTATTAAATTATTCAAATCTGACCTTTCATTTAAAAGTTACGACGGGTATAAAATGCTCTAAGTAAGAAAAAATGTTGCGTTTAGAGCGATATATTTACATATTACCCTATAAAGAGGGAGGTGTAGGAGATGAAGTTCGTGGAGTACCTACTAAACTCGTATGAACGAAGTCGCGGACAAAGTGCTAGTTTTATATATATTGATAAAGATAAACAAAAGCAAAAGACAAACTAATATTAAAAATAAATAACTGATAATAAGACTAATAGTCATATTAACAACAACAACATCATGTCTGCCTCTCAAAATGTATGTAGGAATGGGTCCCGCGGTACTAAGGAGCTACTCCTAATTGCCGTCAGCCAACAGGTTCGTCGTTCCCTAAAGGATCTGTCGACATGCTGGATAGACTATAAGAATGCCTAAGACTCGGTGCCTCATACATGGCTCATGAGGGTGCTAGAATTGTATAAAATTGACAACGCTACGCACCTTCCTGATGTCGTGTATGGGCAATGGAGGGCAGTCCTTCGCTATCCAGGATGTCGAAATATCCAGAGGAATAACGAAACGGTAAGGATCGAGCGAGGTATATTTCAGGGCGATAGTTTGAGTCCGCTTTGGTTTTGCCTAGCCTTGAATCCTCTTAGTACACTGCTAGAGAATTCAGGGTTAGGCTATCGGTTGAAGAGAGTTGGTCAGGTTATATCCCACATCCTTTACATGGATGATCTGAAACTCTTTGCTCCCACTAATCTGCAACTGATGGAGCTATTGAAGGTAACTGAAACTTTCAGTGACGCCATCAGGATGGAGTTTGGTGTGGACAAATGTGCGGTGTGCGGTGCGAGGAGAGATTATAGAATCCGTGGGAACTCAACTCTCGGATTCCATAAACCTGAGATCTCTCTCTTCATCTGAAACTTATAAGTATTTGGGTATGTCGGAAGCGTTAGGTATTAATGTTACTGACATGAAACAATCTCATGGAACAATCGTTGAAGGAGCGCTTCTTTGGCCGCCTGAAGAAGGTATTCAAAAGCCTTCTATCAGGCGAAAACAAGGTGCGCGCCTTGAACGGTTGGGTCATTTATGTACTCTTTCGGCGTACTCAAATGGACTCAAACGGAACTTGAAACCCTGGATAGGCGAGTCCGCACACTGCTTACTGCATATCGAATGCATCATCCACGGTCGTCGGTAATGAGACTGTATATCCCGCGAAAGTGTGGAAGTCGAGGCTTTTTAAATGCTAAAAATCTCCACGATCGCAAGAAATGCGGTCAAGGAATATTTCCTAGCTGTCGACGTGGGTATGCATCGAGATGTAGTGGCGGTGGACAAGGGACTCACCCCGCTCTCCTTGGCAAATGAAAACCGGCGCAAACCTGCGGTGCTTGACACTAACGATCGCAGGGCGGTATGGCAGAGTAAGGAGCTTCACGGACGCTTTTTCCGGGCCCTACATGGGTCCGACGTAGACCAACTAGCGTCCGTAGCCTGGCTGCGTTTTGGTGATCTGTTTGGAGAAACCGAAGGTTTTGTTTGTGCAATTATGAACGAATTTATCATGACAAAGAACTACCGGAGATTTATTGTGAAGGACGGCACGGTTGATATATGTAGGGCATGTCACCGTCCGGGAGAATCAATTCCCTTGTGGAGTCGGAGGTGCCGTACTACAGGTATGCGCTCGACCCAGTTCTCGATAATGGTAATATCACATTGTACTGGGATCGGTACATCATCACTGACAGGACTATTGTTGCCAATAAGCCTGATATAGTGGTGGTGGACTGAATAGTGAGGCGTGCAATAATTGTAGACATAACCGTCCCGCATGACGAGAACCTCGTGAAAGCCGAAAAAAGATAAACAAATCAAGTATATTGACTTGGCTCGCGTGGTTGTCGACATGTGGAATGTGAATTCCGCAATCATTGTACCGATAGCCATATCAGCCAATGGTTTAATAGCCACGAGCAAAACCTCAGGAGGCTCTCGTTAGGTACCTGGATCAAGGGTTTGATTCAGAAAGCGGTACTTCTGGATACGGCTCGTATTATTAGGAGGTTCCTCTCCCTGGAGCCCTGACCGCCCGTAAATTGGACCCTGTTCCCGATACCGGTGGGCTACTATTTTTATGTTTTTAAATGTTTTTTTTTATGTTTTAATTGAAATATTTAAAAATATAATTTAAATGTTATAAATAATTATAAATATATAATAAAAATTAATAAACTTAACAACTGAAAGGAATAGCAAAAATAAATTAAATATTGAACTCACAGTAACCAGAAGTAGAAATACAATATTTTGAAGGTTTTTGAAATTCGGTACTGAGGACGCCATTTCGATCCCTTGGCGTCTCGTTTCCAAATATACCATAGTTTGGGCTTAGTCTCATAAAGTAAACTTACCGCTTCATATATTTTTAATTAATTTTCAATAACTGGTTAGGTTTGTTATTTGTTTTGTTTCGTATTTCCTGTTCAGTTATATTACTTGTTTATGTTAATTAATTGTTCTTTGTAATTGTATGATTTCGTTGTCATTATTCAAGCTCATGTTGATATTAATGTTCATACTTTATTATTATTATTATTATAAACTATGAACTAGGTACAGCATTAAAGTACTAATATATACACTTAAAATAAAATATCCTAAGATAAGGCGTCAAAAAATTCGTCCACATCGCTGACCACCGGAAGTGAGCCCAAAAGACTGGCGGCATTGCCACGTTGCATGGCAATGCTTATCCTCTGTCCGAGGTAAAAGCCAGCCCTTGGGTCACGCGAAGTGTCAACTAAGCGTTTAGAAAGATCTTTAAATAAGGCATGAGCACTCGGACCCCACGGTCCAAGAGTTTCAACCCCAAACGGCTCAAAAATATAATTGCCAACAAGGTTATTATATTTCCGCCGCTTGAGGTTCTCAGCAGCCGCAGCGGCAGTACCAGCACGGCACGACGAGCTAGGAAGATGTTCATACTTGGCTTGCTATCGGAGTACTTTCTTGTCAATGATCATAAAAATTTTTCTTCTGGTAGTAAATAGGTACACAAGCGACTGTTGGTAGACAAGGCCATTGAAAACTGGTTGGTTTGGATTTGATTCCCAGGTTAGGTTAACGCTACGGGGTTTCCAATCAGTATGATTCTATAAACATATCGAAGTGAAGGCTTGGGTGAAGTGATCACGAAGTGAGCTGTCATTCCATCTTGTCACTTCGACATGTTTGTAGAATCGACCGGCAGATTCTCTATAAAATCCAGAAGTCTGAATACTATCGGTTATGACAATGAATGGACAAGCAGAGGATAACTAGAGGTGTTCACTACTTACAAAGACATTCGTCTTTGGGCTGAACAAAGACAACGATGAATGGCAATAGTAACTGACGCCTTATATAGGTATGTATGTTTAGCAGTTTTTATAAAGAGAGACAATAGATTGAAAATACAAGGATTGGCGTGGTATGTCGTAGCTGACATAGAACGATCCCCGGTCCATGTTTCGTGCAGATAACAGACTTGGGGAGTCTGTGCCAAAGGTAAAGACAGTCGTCTTTGGGCTGAACAAAGAGAACGAGGAATGGCAATAGTAAGTGACGCCTGTATAAGCCTTGCATATGTATGTTAAGCAGTTTTTATAAAGAGAGACAATAGATTGAAAATACTAAGATTGGCGTGGTATGTCGTAGCTGACATAGAACGATCCCCGGTCCATGTTTCGTGCAGATAACAGACTTGGGGAGTCTGTGCCAAAGGTAAAGACAGTCGTCTTTGGGCTGAACAAAGAGAACGAGGAATGGCAATAGTAAGTGACGCCTGTATAAGCCTTGCATATGTATGTTTAGCAGTTTTTATAAAGAGAGACAATAGATTGAAAATACTAGGATTGGCGTGGTATGTCGTAGCTGACATAGAACGATCCCCGGCCCATGTTTCGTGCAGATAACAGACTTGGGGAGTCTGTGCCAAAGGTAGCTGCAAAACACCGTCTCGTAAGGGTTCCATTATTCAGCAGGGACTGAAAATCACAGCAGGGATCTTAAAAATTCGAAGTAGAGCATGCAAGAAGCATGTGGGGTAATCATATGAAAGAGCGCTATTTGCACATGTTTCTAAATATCACACTTTTTCAGAAATCATCCACAAATATTACGTTGGTTCCACTATCGGTCAAGAGAACGCACTGACCTAAAACCCTGTCCGTCTGTCCATCTATCCTACTTTTGAAGGACTATCCGTAAAGTAGGAACCCTCGGTGCGCGAGTCCGACTTGCTGGTTTTTTAAAGTAAGTAAGAGCCTGACAGACCCCTGCGCTCACTCCGTTGGCTCCTCCTGAATGAGGACAACCATGGGGATTTCTACTCATTAAAACAACAGCTTAATACAACTTTCTTTCCGTCTCTCTGATAAATTATCTCTAACTTTAATCTAGCATTAGAAGTGCCTTTCCAAACAAGTATTGAATATTAGGATAATTCAGTTCTTTCTTCTCGAAAACGTGTACTGGGTTCTCGCAAGCAATTTGGGAGTACCTAAAGGCAGGCATACTATGCCAGGTAATGTGCTATTTTTGAAGCAATTCAGTGGCTTTCAGCAAGAGCAAATTTTCGTTCCAAATAAAATCATGCATACTAAATTATGATGTATTCCATAATTTTGAAACTGTAGTTTTCAGAGGCATTCTTGCTTGGATGCCGGTGTTATATATGTCCTGGAATGTGTTTGCGAGACGGCTTTAAAATGTCTTACCGAGTTTTTCACGTTTACATGAATGACGTCATAGTGTTTTTAAGAACAGAGTTGTTTCATATTTTTTTTATTATTTTGACTATGATAGTCATCATTTATATATGTCTTTTGTCAACCCTCTTGTGGTCCACGCGCGGTCTGACTAAATAAATTGTGATGAAACTATAACAAACATTTGAGTGTTTCTATTTTCTCCTAGATCGGGAACGGTTATTTAGGGTTCCGTACCAGAAGGGTACTTAACCAAAGAAACCCTATTACTAAGCCTCCGCTCTCCGTCCATCCGTCCGTCTGTCCGTCTGTCTGCCAGTGGGTCAGGCCGTTCACAAGTGGTGGTCCGTCATAAACATCTTTCAAAGAAAGAAAAGCGGCCACTTGGTCGCGCTTCTTTCGCAAGTCAGATTCTCACACGAAGGGGTCCGTACTATAAACACGTTTCTTGTATGGGGGAGCCTTTAATCCGCTACATTTTTTTGTTGCAACGGCAATAGAAATACACAATCTGTGAAAATTTCAACTGTCAACCTATTACGGTTCTTGAGATACACTTGCCCGCTGGCAGACAGACGGATGTACAGACGGACAGACAGCAGAGGCTTAGTAATGGGGTTCCGTTGGTTTCCCTTTGGAAATGGAACCCTAAAAAAATAGTAAAATTGAGATTCTCCTCCTTTTTCTGAAGTCGGTTAAAAAGAGAAAGTGAGTTTGTTTGTTACGTTGTCACATTAATTACTTACTTAATCGTTGAACTAGTTTTGATGATTTTTTGTAACGAGATAGATGTGACCTTGGAGATGGTCATAGGTAGGCTACTTTTCCTTGTGAAAACTTATGCCAAGCCGTGCAAAGCTGCGGGAAAATCTAGTTGGGTGCATCTGTTCCTGTGACTGTTCGGCTCGAGCTCCATGGAGTTGACATCCAGTCTCAACTTCGGCGCCACCATCCAAAGCCTAAACCGCGGCCAAAAAGCTGGGCATCCTAAATAGGGTGAAGCGATACTTCAGGCCTGGACAGCTTTTAACCCTATATTAAGCGCAAGTCCGATCCTGCATGGAGTATTGTAGCCACCTTTGGGATGGCTCAGCTAAGTATCAGCTTGCTGCGTTTGACTCGGTGGAACGCAGAGCTAAGAGGCTCATCGGTAACCTAAAACTGGTGGATGCCAAGCTACATAGCTTGGCTCATCGCCGAAAGGTTGCCTGCTTGTCGGTCTTCTACAGAATGTACTTCGGTGAGTGTGCTCAAGAATTCCACGACCTCATCCCACCGGCCCCCTTCTACCGTCGGACATCCTGTTGCTATTCCACCAATTCGCACTAAGCGCTTCCTAACGTCTTTTATAATGCGCACAGCAAAGGAGTGGAACTTTCTGCCTGCGTCTGTGTTTCCAAACGCTTACAACCCTAATCTCTTCAAAGTTAGAGTGAACAGGCTCCTTCTTGGTAAGCTCGCTCCATCGAGTAGACTTTGTCATCTCTGACCTAGAGTCAAGAGCAAAATCATCACAAATAAAATAAAAAAAACTTAAATTGTAAACATGGACCACATAGAAAAAAAAAAAATATTCTATCATTCAATATTTTATCATATTATTTGGAAGGTGACATAACTGAAAAGCATTTTTTTTTGTTGAAATGGAGTTGCTCTTCTCATATTATTTGTTTGCCGATCAGTGGTTTTTTTTTTTAAATCTTATTTGTTACTATGGGTTTTTGCTCCTCCCGCTCCACAGAGGCAAAAACTACGCTTCGATCTCGGTTTAGAAGACCTCATTACATCCCTAATTTGAATGTAGCTCATGAGCCTTATTAATCATATTGATCTATAAACACGATACACGTGTTTGCCCTATCAAAAAATAATTATACAAATTCTGTTGCTATCACAGAAAGTTGCCGACGTACTACAGCCGTAAATCAATGATTAAAATCAGCAATGTGCAACATAAACAAACTCTTTCATTATATTTATCGAAATGATGCTCGGCACACTGTTTCACAACACAATTAACTGTTTCGTTGGTTGCCATGTTGTCCTGGGTTCGATTCCCAGGTCCGGAAAAGAGGAGTCATAGCCTAAAGTTGGTGATGTGACACCCTGCGTTTCGGTGTGCACGTTTAAGGCGACGACATACGTCAGCGACCTTGAGGGAACAAAACGCGCATACGTTTAACACCCCCGCGACCCAAAATTCAGTAGTTTTTTGTACTTACCTTATTATTCTAAGACTTAAAAACAAGTAGCCGTATATCAAAATTAAATAAGTCTTTGAATGTGAATTTCATTAAAATACGCCCGGCGGTTTTGGTCCAATTGACGTTTTTATATCGTGTTAGACATAACTTTACAAATTAATTATACTATGTACGAATAAAACTCAAATTTTCATATATCAAATTTTTAATAAATAATATAAAGTAACATAATAATATTCTTTCCAAAAAATACGACCAGCCATTTAGACGTGATTCTCATTTTAAAATCAGCTACTCTCAGGTATCGCCGCCTTAAGTCGTTAGTACTGCGCAAGATCTGTGTGATTGCCGTCCCATTGATTGATAACAGAAAGCATCTGTGTTTGCGCACACACTTATGCAATATAATATCTGCTGCGCCGACATTAACATGTTAAATGCAACATTAACATGTTGCATTCAAATGCAACATGTTGCATTCATATTCAGTTCTAACGAACTGGCCATATAAATTACCCAGTTAAGGCCGTATCTTTGAAATAAATGTAGCTCGAAAGCACCAATTTCACCTCCCGGCACCGCGCAGTCCCTGCATGCTTCCACGCGCAAAGTTCGAAATATCGAACCTAGCGCCACAACATTCAAACCGCCAACTGATTCAGTGTTGCTCGCACGCAAACTTCATAAACATCTTCTGTCAAAATATCAACGCAAATCAGCACTCTTATAAACAGTGATTTTAGACGTAGATAAAATACAATTTAATAAAATATTGAGCGACGAAAAATATTGATTTGTTTTATAATACTCCTTTTTATATAATCTTTGGTAAATTATATAATTGTTTGTATGGCCCCAAATTATTGTGAAAACTACTGATTCAGTTGTCTATTTAAGAACATGGCCATAACTGTGCGATAGAGATAGCACTAGAGACTTTTGGGCATACGGAAAGTATGGAGTAGACCAGTTGTATAAAAGTTATAATTTAATCATAATTGAAATATGTACACAAGTTATGAAAACGAATGAAAAGATAAGTAGTCAATTTGGTTTTTTTTTTCGCGTGGCTTTACTCACATATTCTTTTCCACAGAAACCGTGCATTTTAATATCAGTGAAAAATAAATCGAACGTCCTGTAAACATATATTTTTAACTCTTTATCATATTAGTTTAGTTCAATACCTAGTTAACCAATATTAGAACCTAAAAGTGATGCAATGACCCTTTCAGTAAAGTTCCATCGGAGGTATACATGAGCACTGCTGCTATTATATGCGGCATTCCAAATCCGGGGCTGTAGGATAACCCTAGTTCCATACTTAGGCCCATATTGCTAAGTAGTAAATAGTTTCATCCTGATTGTTGTTTCATCCACGGAACATCTTCAAGACTTATACCAAATCATGGAAAAATACTTGTATTAAACTACTTGACCGTCACTGGAAGCTTTCTTATGAGATGGCATTTCCGTTTCCCGTCGATTTCGTACTTTAATCCCCTCTATACTTCCGGCTCAGTGGCGCCACCTGGTGGTTGCGGGTAGTTTTTAGTTTTCGTAAATAAGTGGTACGCCATTTTTGTTCATTGGCTTTTTATTCTCCGCGACGCAACTTATGCGCAGTGGCTGCGTCTGCGAAAGTTGCATAAATACGTAAAAGTAAATATTAAGTGAATACATATTTTATAAATGAAGTAAAAAGTGTAAAGTGTTCTTCAAAGCGGATAAGTATTGAACCGTAAGTACCCTCTTTTAGAGGTAACACTTTTATGATAATATGTACGTGATCAAAGTTTTTAACGGGCTTTTCCGTTCGGATCACTACTGTTATTTTCTTTTTTACTTCTGAATAATTACCAGTAAATTTTCGAAATCAATGTTTAAATTGTAACCGTGTGAAGTGTTATATACATCCATTGCATTAGATCTAACGTAATTCGTTTGCAATGATGAAGAGTAATAACCACAACTCCGATAGTAAGCCGCTGGCTGTGCCTGGGCCGAGTGGACTGAATCGCAAACGAGACCGAAGCAGTAGCAGCAGTAGTGCTACAAGTGTTAGTTCATCAAGTACGTCTACTCCGGTTAGCAAACAAGCGCGTTCCAACCACCGCCGTCGCCGCCATAAGAAAAGAAAACATGCTCGACGTTCCAGTCATATGATGGACAAGCTACTTAAGGAAATGGGTGAGCTTCGCAAACAAATTAATACTACAAGTAACATTGATGCAGCTTGGAAACAAACAAAAAATAACAAATAAACAAATCGCACAGACGCTTTTTACGCCTAATATACAACCAGGAGTTGTTAGAAAAAAAAATAACTGTACAAATATTACAAAAACCGGGGTGGAAAAGAAATTTCGAAAAATCTGTTGATTCTCCTCAAAAGAGTATAATTTATTAAGGGATACTATGGAAACCATGCCATGAAATCAAAAAATCCTACCAAAAGAAAAGATTCAGGGCATCATTACAAAGATAAATCAGGCTCTCGAACAAGATCGGTTAACTTTGAATGAGTTGCAGAAAATAGTGGTACTTCTAAATTTTGCCAGTTTTGTTGTCCCATGGGGTCAGTTACTAATGTTCGTAAATTTGCTGCCAGTCGTGCCATCAAAGACCTACCCACTACCACAAGGTGTCTTAGAGGAACTAAACTGGTGAGCCCAAAATTGTCAAAGGTAGTACCCTCCTCCAATAAATTTTCTGACGATAGATGCGTTGGATCAAGCGTGGGGTGGCACAAATGAACAATTTAGCTCTGTCAGGAACTTGGTCGCAAGAAGAGAAAACGCTGCATTGCAATGAAAAAGAAATGCTAGCAATATTATATGCTCTTCAGAACCAAGTTCATTGGCTTCATCAAAGTTCGCTCCTCATTCAAAGCGACAACAGAACTGCGGTCACCTACTTACGAAAGGAAGGAGGTACGAGGACATCTCTGTTGGAAATAACCTATTGAATTCTGAATTTGTTAGACCAACATCAGATGCACTTAATTCCGGGCAAGTACAACAATCATGCGGACCATTTATCGCGCCTTCGCCAACCTCCAGAATGGCACATACTACCGACTTGTGTTGAAACAGTGTTTACAAAATGGGGAACCCCAATAGTAGATCTATTTGCCTCCGCGACTGCTCACGTAGTGTACAATTACGTGTCCCTAGATACGAGAGATCCTCAAGCTCTGTTCCACGATGCCTTCAGTGCCCCATGGAATTACCAGCTCGCATGGATATTCCCACCACCATTCCTAGTCCCCAAAGTCCTGTCTCACTTAAACCAGTCGATAGGAATATTCCTATTAGTAGTACCTAGATGGGAGAGGATATTATGGCGTGCCGATCTCAAAGCCCGAGCGCTCGCGGCTCCATTAACTCTGAGAAACCTACAGAGATAATAGACACGTCGACGGGACTCCCACCACCGCAGGTCGAGGACATAGTCCTCGAAGTTTGGAAGTGTGGGGGTGGTCCGACGCGATAAAGACATGGAACGCTCAACAACTATCACTGCTTAAAAATTCTTGGCGAAAATCGACACTAAAAACCCGTAGGTTTTTAGTGTCGATTTTCGCCAAGAATTTTTCCCTACCTCGCAACCTCCAGGCTACCTCGTAAGGTAGCCTGGAAGCGCTGGACGTCGTGGTGCTGTAATAAAAACCTTGACTTAATGAATCCCACTGGTTCACAATTAGCGCAGTTTTTATGTAATTTATATTTAATTGATAAGTTGTCTGTGTATAATTACTAAATACTTTTACATAAATCGGTAATTTCTACACTATGTAACGCTGAAACTTCAAGTCAGTTCACACGTTCTAGTAAGACATGTTTTAAAATCTATTGCCCTTAAAAATCCAAAGGTCACAAAGCCTCCAGTTTGGGATATTGATAAATTAATTTCATTTTTGAATAATTACACAATTGATTCAAATAATCTATTTCAAACATCACGTCATACTGCAATTTTGTTTTTGCTTTGCTCTGGTAGGTGAATACACGATCTAACTCTACTTGATATTGATCCTAATCATTGCATAAGATCTGATATAGTATAATATTTTGGCCTCGGTTTGGCTCCAAAACTGACAGCAGTAATTATCGGCAGTCCGGCTGGAAATTGCTTTTAAATACCGATAGCTCTAACCTTAAAAGCCTAAGTAAATAATTTCGTGGCGCGATTTAGCATCCATCTCCCCGAGCGCACCGCACACTCTTCTCGTACTCCCGCATCAAAAGTTAAAAAAATCGAATATAGCGACACCCCATCAACTAATTCAAACCGCCAAATAATTCAGGATTACTCGCAAGCAAATTATATTAACATATATCGATACTCTTATTAATAACCTTTTTAAAGAAAGAATAAAATAAATATTCAAAGTAGACAAATAGTAAAGTTATTCGTGTTACATCATCATCTGCCTACAACTACACCCAACTATATTCTGGTCGGCTTCCAGTCAAACCCGATTAAGCTGAATACGTATTTTACGTAGAGCGGCTGCCTACCAGACCTGCACGTCTTCAACCCATTAACTGGGTAACACGGAACTTCTTGACACGGCAGGAATCAAGTTTATTGGCTTCTGACTGCCAAAGATCTACAAATGACAGCCGAGACCAACGGCTTAACGTGTTTTCCGAGGCATGGAGGGAACTCGGTGTATTAAGATGGTCACCCAACCACAGACTAACCTTGGCAAGCGTTGCTTTACCTTGAAGATCGACCCGTGCGGCTGTTATTCTTTAGCCAAAAGCTCCTCCATGTTTCATTCGTGTTATATAAAGTGGTCAAATTGGATGTTCAACTTTATTTTGCCACCAAGCTAAGGCCAAGGAATGTACATCAAAGGCCGCCATTTTGTTTTTGAGAGTTTTCAAGACATTGATCATTACATTAACTTCATTCGAAAGTTCTAATACAATTGAAGAACTTCCAAATCATATTCATCGCTGATGGTATGTAATAATGCGCCGACGACGCACGTTTTGCGAACGCGGGTCCACGGCGTTATAGGTAAAAGGACCAAAAAGCAGATCGTCGCATTTGCATCCATTCAAACGTGCGTACAAAGCGATACAAACGCGCGCGACAAGCGCATTCAAAGTACGTGTGTATCGAGTTTGTTTATTAAGAGGGGACTCTAGTCCCGAGGAATATGATAAACTAGCTTTTGCCCGCGACTTCGTACGCGCATATCCCGTTTTTTTTCAGTTCCCGTAAGAATTTCCCATTCCCGTATAGCCTATAGCCTTCCTCGACAAATGGGCTATCTAACACTGAAAGAATTTTTCAAATCAGACCAGTAGTTCCTGAGATTAGCGCGTTCAAGCAAACAAACAAACTCTTCAGCTTTATATATTAGTATAGATAGGTATTTAAAGAAACTATTGTCGGTGCGTCGCACTGTACCCTGTCAAGTAAAGTGCGAAAACGACCACTGCATCAGAGGCTGATTTTACCTAAAAAAACCTTGACCAAAAGACGTTTTGTATTCTGCTGTTTTATTCTTCAAAACTGGACTGATCTATAAAAATTACGTATGCTTCTATTATTTTCTATTTTGATAAAAACTTATCTTTGTCTAATAGTCGTCTGAACATGGTGGTAAAAACGGGCTGTTTTTTCGGGTTTTTAGATAGTCATAATTCTTTAAGTAATTATGTTTTGGAAAAGAAATGATAGAGGCACGTATTAATTCAAACTAGATTTTTTGGAAAAAAAAAATCATAGCTCTAGCAGCGGAATACGTTTGTATGGAGAAAGGCCCAAGAGTTACCGACTAGAGTCCCCTCTTAATTGTCGGAGAAAGGTGTGGTGGAGAGGCACTGCATGGTTTACTTGTCACTCACACGACATCCGATAGCAGTTCGAATTTTTCCCCCATCTTTTATGATTGGGCAATGTTTTAAAAGTTGTATTAAAATGACCATCACTCAATCTTCTTTCGCTCGTGAATGGGTTAATCCAATAATGTCGCTTATGTTTTATACTTTCAGTAATAAAGCCAGCGTAAGCAGTGCTGTCTCGTCAGACATTTTACTACTGTTGAGGAGTCTGGTGAAAACACAGAGATTTCTGTATAGAAATACATACGCGCGACTGCAGCGCTTTTATACCGTCTATCGCCGTATCAGCGCGTTTGTATCGATACAAATAGGTCAACGATTACAGCGCCACAAAATTTTTGTATGCAAAAATTAACCATGGGCGCCTGAACTTCGTTTAAAGCGCGTTAGCACGCATCATCACGATCGATCGATGAGGCCTTACACACGATAGGCTTCTCGCGATTTTCAGCGAAACGGTAAGTTTTATCATAAAATTAGTTCAGACAAAAATTGTAGATCAGATAAAAAATTGTAGGCTAGATACTTTTTTCCTAAGAGCCACCGTTTCTGAGATATATCGATTCAAAAAGTTGGAAGAATTGTAATCGTCATAATATGCACACGTTTCCACACCACCTTGAACAATTACTCAGGTCTCAAAGAGCTGAGAATCTACACTGACGGATCAAAGACAAGCACCGGAACCGTAGTTGGAGTTTACTCCAATGACCTTAACATCAGAATATCCAGACCGCTCGGTAAACTCAACACCGTCTATCAGGCGGAATGCGTGGGTTTTATTCTGGCGGTCTATGCCATAGAAGCCAGGGGAGCCACATTCGCATACTTTCCGATAGCGCCTCAGTCCCTCAATTCCTAAGGAAGCATCACACCACCTCGAAACTCATACAAGAATGCCACAATGCACTAGAACGCATCACGGTGACCAACCGCAACACTGTGACGCTGCAGTGGATAAAAAGACACAGCGGATCACAAGGAAATGACGCGGCCGATTAGCTGGCCAGCAGGGGATCTGATATTGTGGCTGTTGGAGCCGAACCCATAGTGCCACTCCCCTTCGGCCAGCTGCGCACATGGCTACAAGAACACACCCACAAACAAGCGGAACGCTGGTAGGCCTTAGCACCCCGCAGCAGGCAGTCCAGGGAGGCTATGCCATCCTTGAACAAACACTTACACACGATAGCTATAACGGACAGTCCTTTATGCAGAGCTAAATGGAGGAGGAGGAAACGGTATCGCACGTACTCCTTGAGTGCACAGGCGTTACTGAAATACGGAGTCAAATAATAGGGTCACAGAACTCGCTTACAGATGTTTTTACACACCGAGAAAACTAATCAGCTAGTCTATTCTGTAAGTAACTAATTCGATATCGAGCTTCACCTGAGTGACAAAACTCACAAGTGAGCTTTATTGCACACAACATAAAGGTCTAAATTTGATACTCACCTCGAATTTCACTGTCGAGATACGAAAATGTTGTTACAGAATAGCACTACAGTTTCTGGAGGGAGGTTGGCTGGTTGGAGTATTGGCTCACGCACAATGGTCCAACATCAGGACTAAGTGCGGAAACCTAATCCTAATAGATAGATACCGTTTTGCTGAAAATCGCGAAAAACACGTTTTTGTGACTTTTGACCCCAAGTAATTTTTTTCCAGGTATCGGATCGATGAGGCCTTTTTAGATTTCATTTATCATAGTGTTTTGAACAATCCTACCAATTTTGAGCTGGGTGCGATTATTGTAACTTCACTCCTAATTTTTGGTCTAATTTGACCGGACTAGTACCTATTGATTGGTTTTAGAACTAATATTTTAATTCTATACCGCAACAACATTCTAAATTAAATAATAAATATCAAATCATCTAAATACTTGGCGTCAATGTCTAATAGAATCACGAATAAGTATGTTTGGGGCTAGAATTATGAGCAGTAGAGACTACAAGGAGGTCAGAATCATGAAGGAGTAAAATTTTCGGGACTGACTACTATTTATTTACTCTTCATTTCTTCTAAAGTAGGTGTTGAGGCCTCTGACCTCATTCTCCTCTTTATGATTATGCGTTATACATTTTTTTAATTATTCTCACTTCCCTCTTGACCTAGTTCTGAAATTCACGCAGATGAAGTCGCGGGCAGAAGCCAGTTTCTAAACTCAATTTTTTTCGTAAACTGGCAAGTTTAATTACATGACATATTGATGTTTGACGTCTTTCAAAGCCCGAAATAAATACATTTATTTTAGCCTGTTTCTTAAGATAAATTTTGAGATAAAAACTATAAAAATAGACACCCCAGTCCAGAAAAAAAATGCTATAGCTATATTACTTTACGTGACTGAAAAATAATGTTTGTGGATGTTCTATACACAGAAGTGAAAGTGATGATTTTATAATGATTTGCCGGTGTTATTAACCACTATTAATTTCCTGTGATATGAATCCTTTGTTGCGTTCAGGTATGTTCCCAAACGTTGTGCTTTATCTAGTTTCAGTCTTTTATTTCATACCATTTTATACATCATTTCAATGTTGGCACGAATAGAAAATAACTACGATTATATATTGTTCAAGGTCACAAAATTACAGTGAAAGTAATTTCATAGCACGAATTTTAATAAATTACAACTTTAAGGTGCTGAACGATGTAAAATATTGTAAAAAAAATATTTAAATTACGAAAATCTGACAGCTCGGATCTGCAAAAAAGTGACATAAGTGCTACGTTGACAAGGCCCACGGACCATTTAAATTGATCTGAATCGACAGTAATGCAAATACTTTTAAAAGGCAAAATATGAGATGGCGGTAGAATGAGGGCGGCACGGAATAAATAACGTAAGTGCCAAAATTAATTTTCGGATTTTATAACATAAAAGTATAACGAAATCAAAATATGTTAAGAACTTAGCAAGATAAGATTATTTTCTATGTTTGAAAGTAGTTTTCATAAAATCAATACAATGCATTACGCCATGAAAATGAAAATGGCAAAAAGACAGCCCGAACTTTGCAATTTTTTTCTATCGAGAAAATTTCTATGTATCGTGTATTCCTTTAGAATTTAGGTAGATCATAAAGTCAAAAAACATGAACCGAAATATCAAATCCCTATTATAGGTACTTTACGAGAAAAAACAATTCTCAAAACGGCCTTATTATTCGCTTAGCCCCTTAACCCTATATACTGGACAGAAAAAAGTATATAGCATTATTAAACGACAGACGTAAAGCGGCAAAATCAACTAATTTATTTATTACGAATTTTTGAAACATTGGTAGCGTTTGAGCGCACCTCACATCTATGGGTTATGCATTCCACAAACGAGCTGCTTGAATAGTGAATGATTTGTCAAAGAAGTATGTGGAATGCATTCAAATACTTAATTTAAGACTTTCCGATGATCTCAAGGACCTAGAATGTGTGTCACAGAGAAACTGAAAGCGTTCTTTAAGATAAAAAGGAGTAGAAAGATTAAAGAGCACATTATAAAGTAGAGAAAGTATGTGGGCATTCCAGCGAAGGCGAATAGGAAGCCATTTGAGCTAGTACGAAAATCAGAAACATGGTCATACTTGCGCAAGCCAAATATGAACCTGATGCAGAGATTTTGAAGTCGCTCAAGCTTGTCCAATTGGTCTTGGGTGAGATCAAGATAGCTGGCGTCAGCATAGTCCAAGATTGGGAGAAGAAGAGATTGTGCTATGGCAATTTTAGTGGTGATGGGAAGAAAGTTACGAAGGCGTCTCAGGGAGCCCGCTGAAGCAAACAGTTTACAACTATCCTCCTGCAGTTGTTTAGTCCAGGAAAGAGTGCTGTCAATATAAATCCCCAAGTTCTTCACAGTATGAGATATAGGAATAGTAGTGTTATTGAAAGAAACCTGGGGAAGTGTCGACCAATCAATCTTTAAAACAGTCCGGGAACTACCAACGATAATCACTTTCGTCTTTGTTGGATTGATCTTCAGCCCAAACTCAGTGCTCCATTCAACTATTCGAGTCAGGTCTGTATTAATCGTCTCAATCGCAGTAGATAACTCTCCGAGAGGGGCTTGGGTGTAAATTTGGAGATCATCGGCATACAGGTGGTAGAAAAAAGATAATCGTTGAGTGACAGCATTAATAAAAAGTGCGAAAAGTAGAGGAGATAACACGCCACCCTGTGGTACACTGGCAGAGGTATCACACCAAGAAGAGAAAGATTCTTCAATGCAAATACGCTGCCGGTGACCAAACAGGTAACTATGAAACCAGTCAATTACCGAAGGAGATATGTTAAAAGAGCACAAAATTCCAAGCAAAATGTCGAAGTCAACCATATTAAAAGCATTGCTAAAGTCGCATTTTGTACGCTTTAAAGTTATTTTCATAGGATCTAAAGAGTTACATCTTGTAGCTAAATAAAGTAAAAAGATATTTCGAACTTTGTGTTTTTTTTTCTATCGAGAAAATTTCTTCGTATCGTGTATTTCTTCAGTTGGATACTAGATCATAGATGTCACAAAGCATATACCGTTATCTCACATCCCTGATCGAGGTTCCTAACAAGATACGTGAAAACGAAAAACGGCCTTATTCTAAAGGTATCCCCTTAATGGGTTGTGGAGGTCTGGTAGGCAGCCGCTCCGCGTAAAATACTGGTACTCAGCTAAATCCGGTTTGACTGGAAGCCGATTCCAATATTGCTGGGAAAAAGCTAGGCAGATGATGATGTTAGAACTGGCCATATAAGAAAAAGTTACAATGCTCATTCTATACTCTCTCCTGCCCGAGATTAGAGGAATCTTATCTCTTACTTATAAGGAAAGAGGAATTTTATCTCTTAGTTATAAGGTTTATAGTGTAGAGTTAGAAAGTTTCAGCAGCCGGTTGATTCTGTAAATATGTCGAAGTTAAGGTTTAAGTAGTAACTAATCATTGACATACAATGTCGAGGCAATGCCGCCAATCTTTTGAGCGCACTTCCAGTCGACTGAGAAGCAGAGATTTTTTTTGACGTCATCGTCATATTTTAGGCTTAGTTACGAGTTATTGTTTTAACTGTACTTCTGATTAAGATTCTTTTTACACTTTAGATACACATTGTTTGCCTAGCCTTTGCATAGAATCTAGAAGAGCTGTTAGCTAATTTAATAACGATTCCAATGATATTAACTGGAAGAGGGCTAACTATATTAACTACCGAGATATCATCGATGTAATCAGACACTTACATATACTTTATATTATTAAATATTTGAATAAAAACATTTAATAATATAAAAATAGTAGCCCACCGGTATCGGGAACAAGGTCTAAGCTACCGGTGGTCCAGTGGCGTGCCTAGGGTTTCAAAATAAGGCAAGCCCAATAAAATTTTAACCGATTTCAAAAAAAGAAAGTTCAGTTTTCGACTGAGTATGTAGGTACCTTCGTATGTATCATCACAATTTTCTCATAAACTGATATAGGTGTCTCAATTCGTTGTTTACCAAAATTACCGAAAGAAACCATTGCACACAGGTGTTTATGGGAATTTGCGGGCCTTTTAATGGCGACAGATATGTTATTTAAATCATTATAACCAGATGTATTCCAAACGGAATCTTCATTCGAAAAAAATATGCAGCACCAGCAATACAACTTATTAGTGTGCGAACAGCCATAAATCCAACTAGTTTTATACACTGATCTATTAAATTTTCGTTTATGTGATTAAACTAGTCTGAGAAAAACACAGATTAGGCGTCGGTTTTAATGAAGAAATTAACTGTTTTTTCTGAGCTTTTACCTTAAAAGATTTTATCTTATCTTCGCCAATCAAAACTTGAACGCATTTTAAATCCTCACAAGGTACAATTACCTCCATTGTTGTAGGTTAAGTCCCCAAAACAAATTGTATCATTGAGGAAATCTAAGAAAACACACAGAAAACTTTAACAACATAACTTTTCAACTCTCTAGCAAATGAAACTGAAGTGAGTTAGTGAGTTGCACTCGGGTGTCGAGAACTACTTACGCAGAGTTGCAGTGTTGTCATTTAGGCAAAAAAAGTCGCCAGGTATATGAAAAATCTAGCTAGATGTCGCAATTTTTTTTATTTTTAAGATATTGCTTGAATATTTAATTTCGTTATTTTAAAAAGTCGCTAGTTGTTATTGTTGCTAAATCTTAAAAAAAGTCTCCAAACTCGTTAAAAATCTCCAAGATCTCACAACGTCGCTAAAACGGCAACACTGCAGAGTTGGCAAGGTGACATGGTCACGCATACGCGTGCAATTTCATACGCATGCACGGCTTAATCGTCCATACTGATCGATTTGTAGACGCACAAGGTTTAGAACTCGTTATACGGCACATCGCTATAAGTGCGAAAGTGACGAAGAAAGTATTTGAAAGCCCGGTAAAAGCCGGTACGTGTAAGCGAGATAGCTATATGTAGATGCTGCAAATGCGAAACTCTGCGCGCGAACAATCGCGATGTGTAGTTATGTAGTAATGTGGCATAGGTTTTGATAAGAATTAAGCGCGCGAACTTTTAAATAGTTCGGGTTTGATATTGATTCTCTATCGAGCATTTTAGTAAGGCTTTTGGGCTTATATGAAGGTACCGCCACTGCGGTGGTCAGGGCTCCAGAGAGAGGAACCTCCTAAAAATACGAGCCGTGTCCAGAATTTCCGCTTTCTGAATCAAGCCCTTGATCCAGCTGCCTAACGACAGCCTCCTCAGGTGTTGGTCGGAGTCGTGGCTATTAAGCCATTGGCTGATATGACTATCGGTACAATGATTGCGAAATCCACATCCCACATGTTGACAACCTCGCGAGCCAAGTCAATATACTTGATTTGTTTATCTTTCTCAGCTTTCTCGAGGTTCTCGTCATGAGGGACGGTTATGTCTACAATCATTGCACGCCTCACTATTCGGTCCACCACCACTATATCGGGCTTATTGGCAACAATGGTCCTGTCAGTGATATGGACCGATCCCAGAACAATGTGATATTGCCATTATCGAGAGAGTATTTCAGAGCAAGTTGCTGATGGATAATCCTGGCTACAAGGTTGTGCCTATGCAAGTATTCTCCGTTAGCTAGACGAGAACAACCAGAGATAATGTGGCGAATTGATGCCCGACATATGTCGACCGTGCCGTCCTTCACAATCAATCTCTGGTAGTTCTTTATCATGATAACTTCGTTCATAATTGTACAGACAAAACCTTCGGTTTCTCCAAAAAGATCACCGAAACACATCCAAAGAGCAAATTCTGCAAATTAACGTGTCATGTGAAAAACATGACACGCGAATGGGATTCGGTTTTAAGACACTGGAAAATGGTATTCTGCTAACTATAAAATTCGTTCAATTCACATTTGCATCGTAGTATAATCACATTCTAGTCGCATGGCGGTCAAGATTGTTTTCATTTACGAAAATAAATACGTTTTTGTGTTGCTTCAATACATGCAGACGATAATTAGCGATAATTGTGATAGTTTCTGTTTTAGTTACGTTATTTATTATATTAAATTAAAGTCCGATTTATCGGGCTTAGTTTAATTCTTATTCAAAATATTTCTATTTATTTCCAAAACAAACAATGTTTGGTTGGAAATATACCTCAATTGGAACGTACTCGTAAATGTGCTGCGCAGGCGTGTGGCGGGTGATTTAAGACGTCATTATTGCTAAAGCTAATTTTTTTTTTTTTTTAAGTATAACTGTTATAATGCGTGATAAGTTTGAGCCACCCTCTTAAAGAAAATATTGCAATGAAGATCCGGTTGAACACTGTAATACACTTTCTGTTATCCACTGTAATACAAAACGGCTCCGATTATTAAAACAGCTAGCCTAGCCTAAAAGTTGGCCAACTTATCGGTGGCTATTCTCAAAATAAAATCAGCTCACTTGGCTTGCTCTTGCTATTTTAATTCTTTTTATTGATAAGGTTTGCTTCAGTAAGTTTTATCAACATATTAGCCGCGGCGGGATAGGCTCTATGATTTACTCGTACAAGCTCACTACGCTCGCTCTTACATCAGAGCTTCTTTTAGTTTAGATCTTTCTTGAATTTTTCCCACATTCGCCCAATATTTACTTTTTTTGCACAAAATGTCAAAAGAAATTAATACTAGGTACTCGTGGCGGGGTACAATTGAGTTCGCCGCATCTCACCCAATGGTAGAATCCAACCTCTATAAACCTAAAAAAACACTATCCTTAGGTAGGACCTAAATGGCCTCGCAAAATGCCATCTTGCCCACATCAAATTTTAGTCTTGCCCCGCCACTGTGTAAGACTAAAAAGACATTCATCAATTCAACCATCCGTACTTCCAAACTTCCACGTTTATAATAATACTAGCTGACCCGCGCAACTTCGTCTGCGTCACAATTTTCATTACAGCTCCGCTCCTATTGTTGGTCTAAGCGTGATGATATATAGCCTCTTCCTCGATAAATGGGCTATCTAACACTGAAAGAATTTTTCAAATCGGACCAGTAGTTCTTGAGATTAGCGCGATCAAGCAAACAAACAAACTCCAGCTTTATATATAAGTATAGATTGAAGAAGAATTATCAGTAGAATACAATACACACGTGTACCCCCACCACATACTACGATTAGATTGTAGGATTTCCATTAGTTTAGAATCAAAAATCCAAACGTGAGACAATCAACAGAGTCGAGTAGGCATCACGTAAGTAAAGTAAGGTATGGATTTTTAGGGTTCCGTACCCAATGGGTAACCAACGGAACCCTATTACTAAGCCTCCGCTGTCCGTCCGTCCGTCCGTCTGTCTGTCTGTCAGCGGGCTCTATCTCAAGAACCGTAATAGGTAGAGAGTTGAAATTTTCACAGATTGTGTATTTATATTGCCGCTGTAACAACAAATAATAAAAATTATATACCTATCTCCTAAATATGTAGGCAATGTAAACTTGTAAAGTGTTATTTGGTAATTTTCGACCAAAATATCAGTCCTACAGAACTAAAACGACCGGAGTTTAAGTTTGAGTTTGGAGAATAATAAAGTGACCACCAAAAGTGAATATCTTTTATTTGAACATCCTTTCACAGAAGAATATAACACTGAGTTAGAGCATTTTTTAAATATTTGGTATGGTTGGTTTTCATTTGCTCTTAATATCTTGCTTATGATTTCCGTCAAATGGTCTTATGATGAAGAAATAAACTCATATAACCTGAGGAACTCCAAATAAGTATAGAATCTGAAAGAGAGAAAACATTGAGTATTAAGTACTAACAAAGTTCACAGTTCTAGCCTTATCCCGGGCCTCTTTTGTCACAGAAAAGTTCTCTCGTGTTTTAACCACACATGGGTGGTTTAGGTCTGATAGATTCTTCCCTATGTAGCAGGATAACTGCATAAATCTGAAGAATCTGAAGGAACTGAGTTTTGATCCTCTATGTTACTAGCTTAGCCTTGAAGGAGCTACCATCTCGCAGTGATGAAAAAGATGCTTAGGATACAGCTACATAGCTGCCTTATTTTCTGAATCACAATGTGCGCTTCGTAGACCAACCTTGGCTGCAACACCCAGTCCTTTTGGATAAGCGGCTCCATTTAGGTACAACTTAGTGACACTGTAATATTTTTCAAACGCAAGGCCGAATGTGAAATATACGTTTACTGTGAAACACCGTAGCCGACAACACTAAGAACAGTTTCTGCTGCACTCACTGCTTCGTATTACCACCGATTCATCGTCTGCAAGGACCCCGATGAATAAAAATTACCGCCACAGGCTGAACCCACACGTTTTGTATTATTTCACCACACAAACACAGAACCATTTATTGTAACTTTACAGGACAAGGTCCCACTTAACAAATCTTGGATTTCATGATGTTTTTAAGGATTAAATAGAGAAAAATTTAGAAATATGAATCTGTAAAAGCTAAAATTTTCATTCAACTTTCGATCTCAAATTAATTCCATAGTTACGTCAGTTTTGACGTTGTTATATTTAGTAGGATACCGTTTTTTGTCTCATTGTCAAATGGCTTTCAGGTTTAAAATTAGCAGAATACCGTTTCAGTACATTTTTTAGTAATATTCAATTCACAATAATTATCATCGCATGAAACTTCAACTTTGAATGTCTTTTTAAGTTTAGCAGAATACCGATTTTGACATTTTATCATTGAGATGCGAATGTGAGCGTTTTTAAATTAGTAGAGGCTACGGAGAGAGAGAGGAACTCATGGCTAGATAATAACAGCCGCACGGGTCGATCTTCAAGGTTAAGCAACGCTTGCCAAGGTTGGTCAGTGGATGGGTGACGATCTTAACATACCGAGTTCCTCCGTGCTTCGGAAAGCACGTTAAACCGTTGGTCCCAGTTGTCATTTGTAGATCTTTGGCAGTCGTTACGAATAGTCAGAAGCCAGTAAATCTGACTCCAGTCTTGCCATGAAGTACCGTGTTACCCAGGGTTGTGGAGGTCTGGTAGGCAGCCGCTCCATGTAAAATACTGGTATTCAGCTAAATCCAGCTTGACTGGAAGCCGACCCCAATATAGTTGGGAAAAGGCTAGGCAGATGATGAGCCTTCAGGCTACGGACGCTAGTTGGTCTTCGTCGGACCCATGTAGGGCCCAGAAAAAGCGTCCGTGAAGCTCCTTACTCTGGCCATACCGCCTTGCGATCATTAGTGTCAAGCACCGTAGGTTTGCGCACTTGGCCTCACAAATTCGCGATGACGCGCAATATGGCCGCCACAGTTGAGCAGCTAACATACATTTCTGGGTTTGTAAATAAAAATGTCGTTTACAGGAACCAAATTTTATTAAATAAAATCCTAAGTGGTTGCCTATTGCAAGGAATTGGTGTCTTTAACTATAATAGATGATTTTAGATTAACATGTTCCCTGATCAAACTCACAGGTGTTTTCAGAATTTGAGCATTGTTCGGCTAAAAACTCTTCTTTATTATTTTCCTTACTATTCTCGCAGCTATCCTTGTTTTTTCCATTTTTCTTACCGTTTTTCGAATCTTTAAAACTTTTAGGTTTTTGACTGTTTTTCCCATTTTTACCTTTGTCTTTTCTTTGAGATGAGCGTGCTAGCTGCTTCTCTAGCATTCTTTCACTTGTCTGTAAAGATTTGAAAATAAAAATATTCAGTTTCATTGGTAAAATTTCATTTGAAAAAAGTCTACGGCTTTATTAAAATATATTTTCAAGATTAAAAGTTACTACAGCCCTAGTTTGTCCAAAAGACAATAAGTATTTTCCGGGATTCAAAGTATTGACTATGACACTCAGACAGTGTAGAACTTATTCGTTCATTCATTCATTTCTCACTTTATCCATTCTCGTTACAACATCCATCTCAACATTGTCATCTACCTGCGATCTATTTTCAACCGTCTTTTTCAGAGCCCAACATTCTGACTCACACAGTACGACAGGTTTTATCACGAACTTATAGATTTTCCCCTTCAACTTGAGGGACGTGCGTGGGTCGCAATTTGTTTCAGTGACCTATCGTCATTTCATCCATCTGAGTTGGTCCGGTGCGTTACGTCTCAGTCTATATCGCCATCCCCCTGGACAAGCGATCCGAGTTACCGAAAGTTGGAGCAGATCGGTTTTTTTTTTGTCGCGGACCACTCGCAGTTCACCTCGTTAAGGGTGGTTACTGCTCAACCGGGCTGGCCTGTGGTGGCCTCAGATGTGACTCTAAAGCCCCCAGCCAAGGCAAAGAGCAGATCGGATATTTTAAGTTTATATGGTTTTCAATTAATTATTAAAGCTTTAAAAATGTAATTCAGTCAGATTAATCTAAAAGGTCTACATCGGTTTGGGTTGTGGATATCAGCTTACGCCCAATCTCAAAGAGGAAAGCTGTGTCCCAGCCGCGGGGACAACTTTGGGGGCCAGCTTTGGGGCATTAGCAAATGTATGGTTACAAGAACTTAATTTAATGCTATAATTGTTTGTAACTCATGCGTCACGTACTGTATCAACAGAAATAGTTGGGTTCCCTAATATGACAAACAGATTTCTTTACTGACAAAATGTATATGATATGTATAGATAGTATCGAAATTATTTCATTTCATCCATTTTAACGGCACATGTGTGAGTACTGTGGACCTTAAACTTAAGCTATAGCTATCAGTTTTAGGTTTGTTTTTGACTTAAATGTACCCTGGCGGTTGGGAGTGTCATGCTCACACAAAAGTCTGGCTGATGGTTGGCGTATGCGTTGGATCATTTGGCTCCCTTCAAAATGGTTGAGCCGAATGATGCTAGCGCATGCGTCATGTTCGTGAACGGGCGCTGTCAGTTGGGACTGGTCATTTCTCAGTTGCCATGGTTTATTTTAAATATTTCTTTGAATTGTTCCTTTTTTCCCGAATGCTTTTATCCTGCTCGTCTTTTACGTCGTTCTCACATGTTTGTATAATTTCAACTTGATGTAAACAAAACTTTGTAACAATTTATTATTTTTAAAAGAGTGTCCGTGGAGTTTCTTGCACGTTCTTCTCTATAGAGATCTACGCTTTGGAACGTGCAAATAGCTTCTTCTTTTTGGACTGACCGACCTTGACAATTCAAAAGTGCCTGTAAATGGTTTATTTGAAATATACGATTTGATTTGATTTGATTAAAACCTGTCTCAAGTAGAGTAGCATGAACACAATACACAACATGCATTGAAGTTTTTGCGAATTTAACACACAGATGTATTGTGCGGGAGTTTGTTGCGCCCCTTCGTATACCCAGATGAAACACTCATCATCATCATCATCATTGTCATGTTTCATCTGAATCAACCTTTTCTTTTCTAAATTAATTGCTCTCAGATGACTTATTTTTTTAAATGACACTCGGTTACAAAAGAAACACATGAAAAAAATTTGTTTTACCCTCAAAAGTTCGTACAAAGCGTTTTCATATTCTCGTTCCGAAAATTCAGCAGCATGGTGACCAGTATTGTGGACATGACGACCTTGTCTTTGCTCTTGTCCTAGATCCCGTTCATCATTCAAAGTCCTGGCTTGGTTGTTGGAGTCTACCACCACAATAAGTGGACTATTTGAGTCTTGTCCTAAAAGCTCATTGAGGACTCCTAGTGACGGCTGATGTCGTGGGAAGGAATGTAGACCATTCTGAAATTGTACAAAAATAAAGTCAGATATATATTATGGAAAGTGTTATGTGTGCATTAGTATAATTTTAATTTTTATCTTTTCAAAACCTGGACTACGCGACACTAGAGAATATATTGTACAAAAAAAAAAATGAAAAAAAAAAAAAACTTTTTCGTGCTCCGATGAATGTCATAGGAATCAGAAATATTATCGAGAAAAAAGACTACTTATTTGGTGTAAACATTCAAAATATGTTTATAAAAAGCATCCTTAGAGTATTTTTTATAAACATTTATTAATATTAGTAAGCTATCATAACAAATATGTATTTTAATTTTTCTTACGACTGTAAATAATATTAAGATGAAAAACTGCGAAACGACGCGCTCCGTCAGCACCATGTCGATAACGTTTATAAAATGAGTGCTATGTTTTATTTAAAGAAATGTTACAGTTACTGAGTTTAATCAATTGATTAAATTAATCAAATCATCACAAGGACATGCCGTAACATCACGCTTGCGTGACCGGTAGAGATAAGAAGATAGCCATGTAATAATAATATTTGTTTCTCCATTTTCCAGGCTTAGTTCGGGAATTATAGCTGGCAACCAGAAAACAGCTTTTACTATAGTAACCCAGCTTTCAAACATAATAATTTTTAAAGCAATCTGCAATAAAAGCAATTAGTCAAACATAGACCGCACGGACTCCGGCTAGGCAGCGAGTCTCCAAGCCGTACTCTGGAGGCGAGAACTTTCGCGCACCTGCATGAAAGTGCGTGGAGGCGTTAGGCTGCCAGTCCACAGAGGCGGAGCGAGGCATCGAAGCCGAGAAACGGAGAAATACTAACTAATGGAGGAAAACTAAACTACACAAAATATCAGTGATTGTCATTTTGCTAAATTCCGCGTCTATGGACAGGCAGCCTTACGCCGAATGAAATTGCGCCACTGCGGCAAATCGCAGCACGGCGGCGCACAGAGCTCCGGCAAGATCTCGAGGGTCAAGCAGAGTGCAAACTGACCCACCCAGCAATAGAGAAAAATACACAGTTTTGCACTTAATGCTTATTTCAGAATAACCGTTGCGTTTCATATGAGATTTTTTTTATAATAACGAGTAATAAAACAAACGGTATATTACTGAGATTACAAGTACCTGTCACGATTCAATGTATCTCGTATATTAACTAAATTAAACGAACTTATTAAGTGAAGTTCCATTATAATTGTAAGATACTAGGCTGGTACTTTTGAATCCAAGTCGCTCACAATTCCAGCTTCGGAAATACTTCGACATGTTCCTGGTATCCTGGTACTTGTGAATCTTTAGCGCTCATAAATTCCAGCCCGGAAAAAACTTCAACATACATATTTCTGTTCGAGGGTACTGTATTTATGCGTACAATGTTGTTGTGCAACCACAAAAGCATAAATACAGTACCCACCCACAAAAGAATAAATACAGTAGCTTGCTGGATTGGTAGTGTAGATACAGTCCTACCTTACCTCCTCCTTCAGAGGCGGTAGGGTGGCGCGGTTTCGAGGGAGAGCGCAACGGTCGTGTAGATCCTCAAGGCAAGTTTGGTTGTGTACCTTCTCGAGGTGCCACCCTGTTATTGGTCTAATTCCCTCAGAACTAGACGCAACTGAAACTACCAGGCGAAATAACAGGGGTGGCGAGTTCATGCCCCTGGGTGTCCATCATCGAACAAGAATAGGTGGTGGATAGTAATGACCTCCCGCGTGTTTGTGCCGTCACATCTAACACGGCCGGGTTCGACATGTCGTCTCTTAGAGACGCCATCCAATCTCCGATCAAAGAAACATGGACCACCGTTTCCCGCAAGATGTCATCCTCCAAAAGAGTCTGTCTGTACCGGTCTAGTCTGCGGTGCACGACGTTGTGGCGGCACCTGCCAAAGTGTCTGAAATAACACCGACACCCTCAGGCGCGGCTACCACGACGATCAAGCACAAACGCAACTTGAGATCGAGGGGGCAAAAGATAAACACAACCACCGACTAGGAACCTCCTTCCAGGGCGCAGAAGCGTGAGCGACCCGAGAATTCCGTCACACCAACCGGGATAGGCAAGAAGAGCAAGCCTAATCGCTTCCACATGGTAGACGGATCCTTGGTGAGCTACGCCGAAGCAGCCGTGTCGTACAGAAACAACGAGCTGAGCGTCGCCGTCATGACTGAACCTTTTGAGGACACGACGCAAGAACAGGCGGACACACTACAACAACAACTACGGGCGCTGCTTATGGCAGACCCAAGCCCATCTAACCCGACAGAAAACACCGCAATCCACTGTCGAGGTAAGGCTGACACACAACACAGAAAAATGTCGAAGTTTTTTCCGGGCTGGAATAGGGAATATGCATGCGATTTTTTTATTTGCAAAATGAAATACTTATTAGCTCTAATAAACAATTATGAAATTATTTTTTAAATACCTTCATCAGCGATGAAGTTATAAAGCTTCAAACTTTACAATTAGAAAGAGAAGTCCGACATGAATTGTGACGTCAAAGTTTTTGGCGCCTATACAGCTTCCATAGAAAACAACGTTTTCGCGAGAAGGACAGATATATTTTTTTAAAATAACTATATCTCGTTTGTTTTTCGAGCAATTTTGATTCTATTTTCACTGTTAGTATTATATTTGTGTATATTTTTGGATAAACTGTATAGATAATCGATATTTTTTTCGTGCATATTCCCTATTATGAGCGTTAAAGATTCATTATGTACCAGGAGACTAGAAACATGTCGAAGAATTTTCGGGGCTGAAATTATGAGCGACTAGGATTCAAAAGTACCAGGATATCAAAAACATGTCGAAGTTTTTTCCGGGCTGTAATCATGAGCGCTAAAGATTTACAAGGTGCCAGGAGACCAAGAAACACGTCGAAGTAGTTCCGGGCTGAAAGTACGAAAAGCAAATACTCTCAAACTATCAGGATACCAGAATGAAGATGCGCTTCCGAAAATGAGAATATGGCACAAAGAATGAAGATGCACTTCCGAAAATGAGAATATGGCACAAAGAAGTTGCGCGCTAGCCCTAAATTCTACGCAAACGAAGTTGCGGGCGGAAGCTAGTTTATAATATTAGTAGGATTAGTAGGATACTGAGTCGTAGATGCTTGATTCCCAACCAAGCCCCGACAAGAATAAAATTAGTCTACCAGAAGAATACCAGTGTTCCTTCAATTACTCTTTGCGTTGCAGGGCCGCGGAAACGCTTTCGTTTCCTCTTCCTCATGCGTGGTTCCTCCTATGCTTGCATTAATGCTTCGCAGGAGGTGACTACTTCCCATTCCCTCTCCTTCCAGACCATTTATTTGACCAGGGCGAGACGCGAGAAGTCGCTACTACGAGGACACGGTAGTACTCCGCCCAAGTAGAGCAAACTACCTCAGCAAAGGTGATATTCACGCGTATTTTCGTGGTATTTACCTAGGTGAGGACGCCTTCGCGCCTTTCTAACCTCATGGAGGGGACTTGTGGTCACGTTTATAGCGCTGCCACGCGATTTTCCGCGGCAGCCGAGTTTCACCCCAGGCGCAATGCCTCCACGGGCAGGTGCGCGAGAGCTCTCGTCTCTAGATTGCATGGTGGCTATCCGGCGAGTAATCTCGCAGCCCGCCGGAGTCTGTGCGAGCCAGCCAGATTATCCAGCCTGAGATTGAAGTTGGAAAATCGCTCTGTGTTTGATTAATTGCTTTTATTGTTGACTAGCTGACCTGCGCGGCTTCGCTCTCGTCACCTGGCTACTCTACCTACCGACCTTAACCTACCTACTTACCTACATACAATACCTACCCTACCTACCTACCCTACCAACCCTACCTACCCCTACCTACCTTACCTACCCTACCTACCCTACCTACCCTACCTACCCTACTCATTTTTTTGTATTTTAATTCTTATTATGCTATTCCGGACGAAGACTAATCCAAAAACACAAAAACTATGAAAATCGGTCGAGCCGTTCTCGAGTTAGTTAGAAAAGTGTTCGAACAAACCTGACTTTGTTTTATATATTAAGAAGACTAAGATTTTTGCTATGTTGTGAAAGATTCGACCTTTTTCTAGAAAACATTTTCAATCAAAATCTTACGCGAAGGCTTAAATAATAAGGTCCCATTAGCAACTTTGGTACGGTACGGAACCATATAATTTGCCTTGGCTCGCAAATCGAACCGTCCAGTACTTCGCAAAACTAAATCAGTTTAACTGCCACACTCAGAGACGTTTAATGGTTACTTAAGTCGCTCCTTAGTAAAGATTTAAAAAAGTTCGCTCTCAGAGACAGTTAACGGTCCGTTACCATACCTTAATGACAATTAAAGTTAAGTAAAGCAAAACCATCACTTAACTTTCTAATGATTGATTTTGGCATTGACGTTTGAGGTTATATTTTTATTTTAAAGAATTCACATTAGGAATAGAAGTGTTTTAACAATAGCAAAGATGTCTGATATGGTAGAATTTATTGATTTTGTGGACTATGCCAGAATTAGAAACTATTGCTAGACGTTAATAAATATTATAGACAAATTCACCATTCTGTTAATGGGCAGATATAAAACTTTCACATAACAAGGGATCTTTAACTAATAGGGGTCGGTAATAACTTAACAAATGAAAATGTGACCCACACATTTTTAAAGTGTCGTACTATCCCTTACATCTGTCTACTTTCTAAAAATATGTTGTTAACTAACGGTATTACTTAAAAGCAATACGTGCCTAACTCTTAACTCTAAACCTAAGACGATGTATGCGGCTGTCCTGCACACCTGTAATTAAATTTTACAACACGAAGACTCTTTCTTGGTGGTTTAAACGCAACAACACAAGTCACAAACTAAAAACATAACCTTGACAGTTTATAACACTGACAGTTAGTGATACCAGAAAAAAAAGGGCCCTGTTGTATTATTTTATTTATGCGAAAATAGCTGTTTCGCTTGGTTTTTTTATTTAAAACGAACGTCAAATGAACAAATTTTAGTTTATGTTACCTATATATATGCTTTCAATGTGTTTAAATAAACTATATTGCTATTTAATAATACCAATTTTTCAAGTGTGGCTACACTAACAGTTTATCGATGTGCAATCTCAAAGATGATTTGGCGATGCTCCGCCCTACGGATACTTAAAGTTGTCATTAACTAATGAACCCTTAAATAATGTCTCTGGGATGTATCGTTCATTAATGAATTTAATGATAATTAGTTAAGTAATCATTAGGACTAATTTAATGAACCTTTCTGAGTGTGGCAGTATAACTCTACGATAAATGCACTTTAAACGAAACCAGCACAACTCAGAGATTTAAGCAATTTTGGTCCCTAACAGTTTAAGACCTTTCAGAGACTAAACCAAAATCCCTACAAACTACGACTGTGTTTAAAAATCGTGTGAAGTTTTCTGCCGCGGAAAATCTTAACACCGCAATTCAGAAAAACGCGTCATCGGTGCAACGCCATCTATCGTCCATGTAAACTGACAAAATATTTAGCAGCGGAAGACGTTAAATAAGAAGCCCGTATGTAACGATAAACAACGAAAAGGTATAAAAACGATCACTTTTATTTTGCCACGTATTAAAAGTTTCACAAATATCTCAACAATTTTGAATGCTTTCGTGCATTTTATTTTTTCTCAATAGATGGCGCTCTGACTCATCACATTAGGAAGTTTCTTCCTAAACTTAAAAATTCAATATCTTTTGATTTTGTGGGTCGATTTTGATGAAATAAACGCTAAATCTTACTCGGGTTATCACTTAAAATTTTTAAGTACTTAGATTTGGAATCCAATCTGTGGTTTATGCGTGATGCTCCCACAAACGCACAGACAAACAGACAAAAATTTCAAAAATCGCATTTTTGTGTTTTATATCTTTTTCCTGAGTTTTCTGTGTAATTTTCATGCAAAAATATTCAATGTACAGATACGGTTAGTCTACGATTTTATTATATGTATAGATAGCATTCAAAATAATTGTGTTTGACAGCTGAGTTGATATGGCGTAAGTTTTTTCTGGCCAGCTATGAATTCGCGAATTAAGCCTGGAAAATTGAGAGACCATATGGCTATCTGCCTACCCCTACCGGCCACAAAGGCGTGAAGATGTTGCGGCATGTGCTTGTTATTGATTTGCTTAATTTTATCAATTAATTAAACTCAACCACGTATGTCATTTCTTTAAATAAACGGCACTCAGTTTATAAACGTTGCCGACATAGTGCCGACGGAGCGTGTCGTTATGCAGTTTTTCATCTTAATGTTATTTATAATCGTAAGAAAATTATTAGAGACCAACCGAAGTCTTGGTTTCAGTTTCGACCAGTTTCGGCCCAAAAATCTAGTTTTGGCCAGTTTCAGTTTCGGTCAAAATTAACCGAACCTTTGGCCCTGCCGAAACTCACTGGTTGTCGGCTAATTCGGAAACTTATTATAAATGTTTTAAATTGTTTACATAAAGGAGTTTTTTTCACGAAAAAATATATTTTCTTCTTCCTATGTCATTCTTCGGCACATGATCTTTTTTATTCAAATTTTGTTTACTTTTTTGCAACCAGACACACTTTTAAAACAATGTTGTTGTTTAGTCGTCAGGGCTTTGGAAAAATTAAAATTATATTAATAAGCTTAGCAGGTTAGGCCACCGGGTTTGTTTTGCGCTAATGGTTCAGAAAAATAATTATACAAATGTAACTGTTTTCTTATGACTTCAGAATGGCCTACATTCCTATCCACGACATCAGCCGTCACTAGGAATCCTGAATGAGCTTATAGGACAAGACGCAAATAGTCTACTAATTGTGGTGGAAGACTCGAACAATCTGGCCAGAACTTTAAATGATGAACGGGATCTGAGACAAGAGCAAAGAAAAGGTCGTCATGTCAACTATCCTGGTCACCATGCTGCTGAATTTTCGGAGGGAAAATATGAAAACGCTTTGTACAAACTTTTGAGGGTGAGACAAAACAATTTCACGTGTTACTGTTGCATTCAGGTGACGTTTCAAAAAAAAATAAAAAAATTGTAGTCATTCATTTAGAAAAGACTGTCGGCCAACACTAAAGAACTTCAGTGTGCGTCGCTGCTGAGTCGTGTAAGGTCCAGTAGCAACAGTTTAATAAGTGTGTTCGCGGACAGGTGGGACTCTCCACTGCTGTGCCACTGGATACGTTTCCATACTGAACTGTGAGCAGTGGACAGTTCCTCCTCGTCCTAATTGCTTGTGTTCTGTGTCCCTAGCTGCTTTTCTTCTTCTTATTTTTGTGTGTGTTGTTTTGTTTTTATATGGTTGTGAGCTAGATTTTTTAAAGTATGTGTTGTTATATGGACAGTAGTCCGAAATAAATGCTTATTATTATTATAGTCAATCCCTCGAAACGCCTCCCCTTCTCGCTTACTAGTGTTTCATCTGGGAAGCTGAATGTTAGAGTGAACAGGCTCCTTCTGGGTAAGCTCGCTCCATCGTAGACTTTGTCTCTGTCAGCTCTGACCTAGACTAGAGTCAAGAGCAAACCCATCACACATAAAAAAAAATGTGTTAAGTTTGAAGAACTCGAATGCAATAGTGTGTTGTGTTCATGCTATAGGCCGCTCTAGGAGTAACATAATGTAATAACTCTTTGCCCCCACGGTTGGAACACAGGCCTCTCTGAGATTTCACAACCCAAGCTCATTTAGACCTTTTGGATTAATCTCTCATCTAAATCTAAAAAAAAAAAAAATACACTATTACAGACTTTACAGTTTCAGATTCAATTTATTTGGAAAAAACATGTGTAGATAATATACATCATCATCATATCAGCCGAAAGACGTCCGCTACTGGACATAGCCCTCCCCCCCCCCCCCAAGCGTTGTCACAATGACCAGTCCTGCGCGTCTCGCATCCATCGACTACCCGCGACCTTCACCAGGTCATCGGTATACCTTGTGGGAGGCCTTCCAAGGTTACGTCTTCCGGTACGCGGTCGCCACTCCAGAACTTTTCGGCCTCATCGACCATCTGTTCTGCGAGCAATGTGCCCTGCCCACTGACACTTTAGTTTGGCGATCCTTCGAGCTATGTCGGTAACCTTGGTTCTTGGTTCCGATACTACACATGGATAATCATAATACATGCTTATTATAGGTGTTACATATATTCTTTGACTCAACATGTTTGACCATGGCTGGTGTACAAACCACATGATACAAAGTAAAATAGAAAAAATACAGATTAGATTAATAACAATAAATACATCAACAATTAACATTAAAATTATGTTTGATAATTAGGTAAATAGTCAAAATAAATAAATATATTTAGTCATTACAGCGATTTGTCATTTAGAAATTATTTTTTGGTCTGTTTTTAAATTTTAACATGGTTAGGGATATAATTATTAATTTATTGGTGCCATGCATACAACGTTTTTACGCAGCAGCACTTTCTTAGCTGACTGAACAGGAATTTTACTATTATCCCGGTGATTACGCATTAAAATGTCCAATAACCGAGAAACGAATGGGGGTTTACTCTGACAAACAGGGATATTTCCAAAATATAAATTAAAGGAAGTGTGAGGATTTTATGTTTTGTAAAAAGTGGCTTTCAGCTCTCGGTACTGAGGATGCTGAACATGGAACGTATGCATCGTTTTTCCATTTTAAATGCCATATCTTTATTTGCTGAGTTTCCCCAAAAGATAATATCTGAGGACAGATTCAACAAGTCCATAAAAAGCCCAGAGGGTAACACATCGGTGTTGATAGTTGGAGCGAGTTGGTACAAAGCATATGCTTGACTACTGATTTTTTTATATAGTTCGTCAACATGTTCTTTCCAATTAAGTTTACTGTCTATAATTAAGCCTAGAAAACGGGCATTAGTTACTTCATTTATAGTGTAATTATCATGACTCAAATTTACATTTAATGGATTATGCAATCTTTGTCCAAAGTGCATTACATTTGTTTTCAATGAATTTATTTTAAAATTATTATTATCAAGCCAACAAATTATAGATGTCAGTGAATTATATACTTAAATTTTTATTTATTTGTTTAACATACGTAATCGATTTCTAAAACTTATTTGTGGCAGATATAATGTTACACTACATGAGGGTCATAGCCAATACTTTTAATCCCGGAAAGTACGTACTTTTGGATAAACTAGGTAATTTAAATCACGGGAGAAACTAGCAACTTCCTATCTTGAAAATTATTTTAAAAAATGTCTGTGAAACTGATTGTTTTTGTTTTCATTTTTTTATAGGCAAGAGAAAGAATGCCAAAACGGCAGAAATATAGCAGAAATAAAAGGAAAGACAACATAAAACAATTATTTCTCCAGTATGTGGCCGTGTATGTGGCAAGAGAGGCTGCAAAAAGAGTTTCTACTGCTGTTGCAAAAGCGGTTCTAAAGGATTTAGGAAAAGAATATGGAGTGCAGGACACGACCGCTAAATTAAAACAGGTATTAAATATTCTGGAGAAAAGGCCTATATAAATGTGGTCATTATTTTTTTTTATTAGAAGAAATAAAATATACAACAATTTCTATTAATGAGAATTTTGTTGTATTACTATTATCGTCAGTAGGAAATTATAAAACAAATAAAGCATGTGTAAGATTCTATCAATAAGACTTTTATTACTAACGCTAGATAGCGATAGAAAACTATAGAAATAATATATATTCTATACGCCTACGGAATTTTTTGGTTAAGCATAAAAAAGAGTGAGCAGAGAAACTACGTCATGCGACTTGGTAATGAATAATATTTTCATTTTTTCAATTATTCAAATGTTCATAATTATCATTTTTAGGGTTCCGAACAAAAAACGGAACCCTTATAGGATCACTCGGGTGTCTGTCTGTCCGTCTTTCACAGCCAGTTTTCTCCGGATCCATTGGACCGATTCGTTTTGGTACACATATGGACTTCTGTGACCCGAAAATGGACGTGTTACCTAAATTATTAAATTTTAGTACGGGGTTCACTTTTGGGGGTCAAACGAGAAATTAAAAAATAAAGTTTTTTGAACAATATCGTGTGACATAAAATGAAAGGGCTTACTGTAATAATATAATAATAATTATTTATCGGTACAAATACAGTTTACAAAACAGTGAAACCCTGACTCCTGAGCTAGGTAGAGTACCTGTATTTTAGGAGCCAGTGACTTCTTCTATATCAGTTACTAATCAGCACGTAAAAATTTAATACTACCTATGATTTGACCAATTAAAAATATAAATACCAAGATTACTAGACTCACAATTAATCAATGTACCCACATATTAAGTTAAGGTAACAAAAATAATTTAAGTTCGAAAAATTTAATCACAATTGAAATACCTAAAATTAAATTATTAAAATATCAGAAATGAATTAGTCAAAAACCAATTAAGAATTAAATAATAAAGAATGAAAGTAAATTAAAGTTAAATTAAAATAAAATTATATTAATAAAAACAAAATAAAAATCAATATAAATCAATACAAAGTCAAGCTGATGTGTGTGTGAATGTGTGTGTGGATGCGGAGCACTAAAAAGTTTTTGTATTCTTGTTTACTTTAATTGCACTAAACTTTCAGTCGCGTAGTAGTCCTGTGTCAGTAGCCAGATCTTTACCTTGTTTATTGTTTCGCGAGTCGTTAGGGAATTTATGGCACATGTGTGAGTTCTGTGTACCTTAAACTTGAGCTATAGCTATCAGTTTTAGGTTTGTTTTTGACTTGAATGTACCCTGGCGGTTGGGAGTGTCATGCTCACTCAAAAGTCTTGCTGATGGTGGCGTATGCGTTGGATCATTTGGCTCCCTTCAAAATGGTTGAGCCGAATGGTGCTAGCGCATGCGTCATGTTCGTGAACGGACGCTGTCAGTTGGGACTGGTCATTTCTCAGTTGCCATGGTTTATTTTAAATATTTCTTTGAATCGTTCCTTTTTTCGCGGACGCTTTTATCCTGTTCGTCTTTTACATCGTTCTCACATGTTTGTATAATTTTAACTTGATGTAAACAAAACTTTGTAACAATTTATTATTTTTAAAAGAGTGTCCGTGGAGTTTCTTGCACGTTCTTCTCCATAGAGATTTGGAACGTGCAAATAGCTTCATCTTTTTGGACTGACCGACCTTGACAATTCAAAAGTGCCTGTAAATGGTTTATTTGAAATATACGATTTGATTGATTGATATGCTTAGGATTTTGTTCAGCTTATTTTAGAGATAGATGGCAAGAAAAGCCTGTTGTCGCCTAGCAGACATCGTGTGGCAACGCAAAGTAAAAAGACGTTGGTTATAGTGCGTTTTTTTATTTTTTTGGGAAATATGTGGTGGAATACCATGCTACTTGAGAACAATCTGCAAAATAAAATTTTGTCTTACGGTAAGTACTTCACACTTCTCATATAGGACTTTGGTGAGAATTCTGAAGAGTCTTAAAGACATGACTTTAAGTAGGGATCTTTGGGCCCTTTCGAGGTGTATCATAAAAGTCTTGCATCCACCATCCCAAATAGTTATGCAATCTCAAGACCGACTGCACGAGCGCGTAGTACACAGTGCAAAAGAGTTCGAAGTTTGCTACGTGTCTCAGTTTTATGAAATCTCAAATAAGTTTTCTTATACGCGTTGTTGTCATGTCAATGTGCTGTCGCCAGCCAAGCTTTTCATCTACTATCACACAAAGATATTTGACGTGTGTAGACTTTGTTATGGCTGTGCATGAGCAATCCACAAAAGAAGCCAGGCTGCAGTCATGAAGTTTGATATTGAAATTTATAGGTGTCATTTTGGAGAAAGAGAATTGGAGATATGTTGATTTAGAAAGGTTCAAGGTGAGATGGTTAGATCTTAGCCAATGGCATATTTTATGCAGTCCCATCTCAGCAGATTGTCTAACTTACGCTGACGACACGGCATTAGTATTTCATGGGGGTCCATGAAATGCTAATGCCGTGTCGTTAGCGTAAGTAAATATTTTCCCGCTTGTAAGTAGACTCGGGCCGAGAATACTGCCTTGTGGGACGAGATAGATAACCCATACATCAGAGCTAACATAATCTTTGATTTTTACTCTTTGCGTCCGGTTGGTAAGAAAGTCCATAAAATATTGGAGAGCAACATCGCGTATACCGATCCTTTTCAACTTGTCCACAAGGAGGGGAATCATGACGGTGTCGAAAGCTTTTGCCAAGTCAAGAAATATGCCAACACATTTCTGTTTTTAATCTTACTTAAGTGTGACGGGATCTACTAATTGACTTACAGCGTCTTCTATGCTCTTTCCTGACCTAAAGCCAAACTGGGCATCAGCCAGGATCTTGTGGTGTTGCAAAAAGTTTGTAGGCCTGTTATTTAATACTTTTTCTAATATTTTTGACATAATCGCAAGAACTGAAATGGGCTTGTAGTTTCCCACCTCATCTTTCTCCCCCCCCCCCCTTGTGTACAGGAGTAATAAGAGACTTTTTAAAAACACCTTGAGAAATACAGATTTCTATTAACCACTCAAAATTTCAGCGCCGGTAACATTAAAACATGTTTCTGGTCTCTTAGTACTTGTGAATCTTAAGCGCTTACAATTCCTACCGAAAATATAATTTGACATGTTTCTGGTCTCCTGGTGAATCTCTAGCGCTCATAATTACAGTCCCGAAAATACTTCGACATATTTCTAATCTCTTGGTACTTTCGAATCCTAACCACTCACAATTCCTACCCCGGAAATATTTTGACATGTTTCTGGGTCTCCTGGTGCTTATGAATCTTTAGCGCTCACAATTTTGGCCAAAAATGCTTTGACATGTTTCTAGTCTCCTGTTACTTGTGAATCTATAGCATTTACAATAACAGCCCGGAAAATACATCGACATACATATTTCAGTTTTAATGTTAAAAAAAAAACAAAATTATTCTTGCTCAAAAATACTTTAACATCGTTGTTCTCCTAGTAGTTGTGAATTTGTAGCGCTCATTATTCCAGCCTTGAAAATACTTCTACATGTATATGATCTCCTGGTGCTTTTGAATCCTGCTCACATTTCCAACCCTGGAAATACTTCGATATGTTTCTGATACATAATGAATCTTTAGCGCTCATAATTCCTGCCCGGGAAAAACTTCCACATTTTTATAATGTTTTGGTACTTTTGAATCCTTACCGCTCATATATCCAGCGCGGAAATACGTCGACATATTTCGTGTCCCCTGGTACTTTTGATTTCTAACCGGTCACAATTCCAGCTTCGGAACTACTTCGACATGTTTCTGGTATCCTGGTACTTGTGAATCTTTTAACCTCATAATTACAGCCCGGAAAAAACCGGTATATGTTTCTGCTCCCCTGGTACTTTTGAATCCTAACCACTTAAAATTCCAGCGCCGGAAACATTAAAACATGTTTCTGGTCTCCTAGTACTTGTAAATGGTTAGAGCTTACAATTCCTGCCGAAAATATAATTTGATATGTTTCTGGTCTCCTGGTACATAATGAATCTTTAGCGCTCATAATTCCTGCCCGGGAAAAACTTCCACAATATTCGGTTGTCTTGGTACTTTTGAATCCTTACCGCTAATAATTCTAGCACCGGAAATATTTCGACATGTTTTTGGCCTCCTGATACTAATAAATTTTTAGCATTCACAATCCTAGCCCCGAAAATACTTCAACATGTTTCTGGTCTCCTGGTACTTTTGAATTCTAACCGGTCACAATTCCAGCGCCGGAAATATTTCGACATGTTTATGGTCTCCTTCTGGTACATGTAAATCTTTAGCGCTCTTTTGTTTTGGTAATTTTGAATCCTTACCGCTCATATATCTAGCGCGGAAATATTTTGACATGTTGCTGGCCTCCTGGTACTTATGAATCTTTAGCATTCACATTCCTAGCTCCGAAAATACTTCGACATGTTTCTGGTGTCCTGGTACTTTTGAATTCTAAACGGTTACAATTCCAGTGCTGGAAATAATTTGACATGTTTATGGTCTCCTGGTACTTCTGAATCTTTAGCGCTCATAATTTCAGCGAAAGAAATACTTCTACAACATGTTTCTGGTCTCTTGTCACATGTGAATCTATAGCGTTTACAATTCTAGCCCGGAAAAATCTTCAAAATACATATGTTCGATGGTAAAAAAAAAAAATATTCTAGCCCAAAAATACTATAACATCGTTCTGTTCTCCTGGTACTTTTGAATCTTCAACGCTCCCAAAAAGCCCCGGAAATATTACGACATGTTTCTGTTCTCCTGGTACTTGTGAATCTAAAGTACTAAGGCAGCAAAAGCGCTGGGTTTCCACTTCCTCCTCTGTCTCCATAAAGCCATGCCTTTTACCGGGATAAAAAGTAGCCTATGTTTGATTCCAGGATGTGGACTATACAGCGTGTAAAGGACATCGTAACGCAAACTTCGCGAAAAGGCTACACCTAATACCACTAACCAAATTATGGAAGTCATTTATCTCGCTAATGATCGGTTACAGAAATTGTCATTTTCGAGGACGCAATTCATTGTGAACAACGCGATCTAAACGCGCGAGAGCGTTGTACGGAATACGTACCTACACTACTTGCACACACACATACACAAGGCTGCGACGCCGCGCGCGCTGCGGTCTTTGAATGTACTCGTAGGTGCTTACCTACGAATATCGCCTACCTATCACCGACAACAAATCACACAAAATCATTTTAATCACTCAGAAATACCTACGGTACCTACTGATGGTATGAAAATGTTTATGCAGAATTTAAGAGAAGAAAAGGATCCATAAGCTTAGTCTCTTAAAATCACGATTCCGATAAGGATTGATAAGATAACAAAAAAGAAACTTGTAAGTACCTACCATTGAGATCCCGTAACGTGTCGGTATAAACTAATGAACTATCTAACTCACTTTGAATGTAAGTACCTACGAATATCGCCTTTCGCCAACAACAATAATGCCTATCACATAAAATTAATCATTCAGTGGCGAAACTTTTTCGCTTCGTTCGGTTTCTTGCAGCTTGGGTTCTCTTAGATCTAATCATTTTTTAAGGCGACCAAGTAACTAAATAGTTGAGTTTTTCAATAAAAAAAATCATTCATTAAATAAATAAAAACCAATGATAGATCCTCCACTGTACTGATACACGTATGTCGGCGAAATCAAAGGAGAGTTCGAAAAGATCATTTCGTGATAGATTTTTGTTAGTGTCTTGTTGATGTTGACCGCGAACGAGTGTTTTTTTTGCGAGATTTTGTTTTCGGAACGTTAGGAAAGATAAGTTTTGGTTTAATACCAAAACTAATTTTCTCTCTGTGTTTGTGTGTGTTTTGTGTGTTTGTTTTAAAAATGTCATCTGGACTTGTGGAATCGGTAGATTCGGCCTGGAGCCATGGCTAGTTCGCTCACCAGACTTGACCTCATTAGATTTTTTTCTTTGGTGTTACGTCAAGGACAAGGTGTTTGTGTCCGAGTGTTTATGACGCTGCGTGAACAGTGTGCTCAGGCAGGACCCAAATTTGGCAGCGGCCACTTCGAACCCAATCTGTTTCTGCTCGCTCAACCCAGATTGGGGTGAGCGAGCTTAAGGTGATTTAGTAGTACGTAGATACATTATCGGATCTCAATGTACTTACAATTAACCAACGAATACCTTTTACTAAGCCTCCTTCCTCTGTCCATCCGACCGTAGGACTAGGTAATTTAAGGCTCGCATACAAGAAACGTGTTTTTTTGGGTTATGGTACAGATGCCTTTGTTTTAGAATCTGACTCGAACATGGCCGGCTTTGTTATCAATCCTTATCGGAATCGTGTTCGTGATTTGAAGAGACTAAAGCATGTTCCACACAATGTTCTACAAGGATCCAGCGACCCATCCAAGGTGATGTTGCCGTCCGTGAAGACGGCAGATACAATCCAAATTCATACAAAATTCGCGGATGGAAACCAAGCTCCCACCAAGGTCACCTTGGATTGAACATTGGATTAGGTACATCCGTGTGGAACATGCTTAAGCTTATGGCTCCTTAACTTCTGCATAAACATGTCAGTTGTTGTTGGCGAAGGGCCGATATTCGTAGGAACTTAGGTAAATTCAAAGTGAGTTAGGTAGTTCATTAGTTATCTACGTTACCGGATCTCAATGTACTTCCAGCTTATTTTTTTAAAATCAATCCTTATTCGAATCGTTATTTTAAGAGACTAAGCTTATGGCTCCTCTTAACTTCTTCAAAAACAAGTTCTTACCATCAGTGGGTAAGTTTTTCTGAGCGATACAAATGATTAATTTTATGTGATAGGCATTATTATTGTTGGCGAAAGGCGATGAGGCTAATGAGGTCAAGTCTGGTGAGCGAACTAGCCATGGCTCCAAGCCGAATCTACCGATTCCACAAGTCCAGATGACATTTTTAAAACAAACACACAAAACACACACAAACACAGAGAGAAAATTAGTTTTGGTATCAAACCAAAACTTATCTTTCCTAACGTTCCGAAAACAAAATCTCGCAAAAAAAAACACTCGTTCGCGGTCAACATCAACAAGATACTAACAAAAATCTATCACGAAACGATCTTTTCGAACTCTCCTTTGATTTCGCCGACATACGTGCATCAATCAGTACAGTGGCGGATCTATCATTGGTTTTTATTTATTTATTGAATGACTTTTTTTATTGAAAAACTCAATTATTTAGTTACTTAGTCGCCTTAAAAAATGATTAGATCTAAGAGAACCCAAGCTGCAAGAAACCGAACGAAGCGAAAAAGTTTCGCCACTGAATGATTAATTTTATGTGATAAGCATTATTGTTGTTGGCGAAAGGCGATATTCGTAGGTACTTACATTCAAAGTGAGTTAGATAGTTCATTAGTTTATACCTACACGTTACGGGATCTCAATGGTAGGTACTTACAAGTTTCTTTTTTGTTATCTTATCAATCCTTATAGGAATCGTGATTTTAAGAGACTAAGCTTATGGATCCTTTTCTTCTCTTAAATTCTGCATAAACATTTTCATACCATCAGTAGGTACCGAAATATTTCTGAGTGATTAAAATGATTTTGTGTGATTTGCTGTCGGTGATAGGTAGGCGATATTCGTAAGTAAGCACCTACGAGTACATTCAAAGACCGCAGCGCGCGCGGCGTCGCAGCCTTGTGTATGTGTGTGTGCAAATAGTGTAGGTACGTATTCCGTACAACGCTCTCGTGCGTTTAGATCGCGTTGTTCACAATGAATTGCGTGCTCGAGAGTGACAATTTCTGTAACCGATCATTAGCGAGATAAATGACTTCCATAATTTGGTTAGTGGTATTAGGTGTAGCCTTTTCGCGAAGTTTGCGTTACGATGTCCTTTACACGCTGTATAGTCCACATCCTGGAATCAAACATAGGCTACTTTTTATCCCGGTAAAAGGCATGGCTTTATGGAGACAGAGGAGGAAGTGGAAACCCAGCGCTTCTGCTGCCTTAGTACTTTAGATTCACAAGTACCAGGAGAACAGAAACATGTCATAATTATATGCGGGGCTTTTTGGGAGCGTTGAAGATTCAAAAGTACCAGGAGAACAGAACGATGTTATATTATTTTTGGGCTAGATTTTTTTTTTTTATCCGTCGAACATATGTATTTTGAAGATTTTTCCGGGCTAGAATTGTAAACGCTATAGATTCACATGTGACAAGAGGCCAGAAACATGTTGTAGAAGTATTTCTTTCGCTGAAATTATTTTCCAACCGGAAATCAGAGATACCCAACTTCACCGAGATCAAAGAGCCTGGGGCAGACGGCTTCGAGATCGACGCCACACCTAGCCGGTGATACGGATACGTATCACACTCCGAGGTATAATTTGCGGCCAAGACATTGGTTTGATAATAGAAATAACAGTTTTCCAATTACCCCCAGCTCAAGAAGCCCACGTCCTGATAGCCACACAAACGCGGAAGGGCACAGTCAATAAATAATGAAGTGGAGTTGCAGTCTGTGTCCGAAAGATCAACTCCTAATGAAAACTAGGAAATGTGGTGACCTCAGTCCTTTTATTAATATTGCAATACATAATCAGGCCTGTTCTGCTCTGATAGACAGCGGAGCATCAATTTCGTGTATATCAGATCAATGTGCGTTGAATCTAAATCTAAATCATACCGGTGACAAGGCAAATCATTTTGTGAATCGGGTTCATGCTTAGAAGTTGTCGGGAAAACGAGAATAAGTCTTATTTGTAGTGGACTCTAGTGTCTTTGTGAATGATTTCCTAATTATTAAAAACATTAACCAGAAATCAGTCCTGGGACAGGATTTCTTTCGTAAAAACGAAGCGTTTATCGATTTTTCTAATGGTGTATTACTTTAATGAGAAGATGCTGTATAAATTTTCACAAATGTCAATAAATGTCAATCGCAAGTGGTATGCCATGACCATAATAATGAAATAATTCCAAATAACAACATTATGAAGGTTCGTGGATCTAAGGAAGAAGGGAGTTTGAATTCTATATCGGAAACTGATTATTTATATTTTTCGAATTTAGTTAAAACTTTGACGATAATTTTAAATCGAAAGTAGCTAATGCTGATGTAATTAATGAACTTAATGTTAATTTAGATTTAAACTCGGAGAAGAGAAACAGACTGAGAACCCTTCTTACCTCATACAGAGATAACTTCGCTTTTAAGGACTCTGAATTAGGTAGTTGTAGCATAGAAGAAATCACTATTAGAACTGTTGATAATATACCAGTTCATCACCCACCGAATAAGGTTTCACCCAAGTAGCGAGACATATTAAATACACAAGTCAAAGAAATGTTGGCTAATAAAGTCATTCGGGAATCCAGAAGTGCATAAATATGCATCCCTGGTAGTATTGGTGCAAAAGCCAGACCAATCGTGGAGATTTTGTGTAGACTATGGGAAGTTCAATAAAAAGGTGATAACAGATAGCTATCCATTACCGATTATTGAGGATATTATGCTATACTTATCGGGAGCCAAATATTTTGCAGATTTAGATGTAAATTCAGGTTATTGGCAACATAGACTGTGTGAAGAAGATAAGCACAAGACTGCATTTATTACTTCTTCAGGTTTATATGAATTCAATGTTTTACCTTTTGGACTTAAAACAAGTCAAGCTGTTTTCCAAAAAGTTATGGACAAATTACTGGCCGGAATAAAATATAAAAAGGCTATTTGTTATGTGGATAATATTTTAGTTTGGGGAATTGTTTTAATGAATTTATTGAATCGTAAAAAAGAGATTATGTTACGTTTATAGAAAGCAAATCTTACATTAAAACCAAGCAATTGTGTAGTTTTGGGTATAGTAAAATTTCAGTCTTGGGACATGAGGTCTTCGGTGAGGGAGTCAGACCCGACAATAAAAAACCCAAAAAGCGCAAAGCAAGTTAAATCCGTCTTAGGGTTGTTTTCATACTATCGAAAGAATATTAGTGATTTTGCATAGATTGTATTACCACTAACAAAGCTTTTAAAAAAAATAAAGCGTTTGTTTGGGGTAGTAAGGAAGAAGAAACTTTTCGAAAGATTATAAAGGTTATGCAATCACCACCCATTCTGCATTTTTATTTTACTGATAAAAACATGGTCACTAGGTTATAATTATGTAGATGCCAGTGATGAAGCAGTTGGTTGTTGTCTCATGCAAGGTGAAGAGGTAATGTTTCCTCGATGGGGAGAAGAAATATTCGATCACGGAGAAAGAATGTTTTGCTTTAGTATGGGCATTGAATTATATCAAACATTGTCTATGGGGTTTGACTTTTCAGGTGATGACGGACCACAAAGCCCTATTTTGGTTAAGGAGCAGAAAGGATATGAATGGAAGGTTGGCTAGGTGGTCACTGTATATCCAGGCATATGATTTCAACATAGTTCATTGTGCAGTGAAGAACAACGTTATAGCAAATTTTTTGAGTAGGAATCCATTAGCTGAAGAAGAGGAGGAGCCAAAGTTGTTTGAGAAACAATTAGAGGACGGCATGCAGTTGTATAGGATAGAAGTTGTGAGGATTCGAGAAGAGCAGCTGCTAGATGAGTTTTGTAGAGGTTGGTTTGATAAACTGGCATCTAGTAATGGAAGTACACTCAAAGGTTTTAGTGTCATAGATGGTGTATTATGTAAGCAAGTAAGGAGACTGAATAGGGTTCGAGAGTTGATAGTGATCCCAAGGTTTTTGCTGAAGGAGATATTAAGGGAGTTGCATGATGATCCATGGTCAGGTGGTCACTTAGGTCTAGCCAAGACATTAGGTAAATTTCAAGCAGGATATTACATAAGGGATGCTGAGAAGGAGATAGATAAATATGTGACGAGTTGTCGGTTATGTCAGGAAATGTAAGCAGTTGGCACAGTTACAGCCCGTCCAGGTAAATCATTTGATGGAGAAAGTAGGGATTGATGTTTTAGGGCCTTTTAGGAAGTCGTTGAAAGGTGATCGGTATATTATCGTTAGTGTAAAATATGCTACAAGGTATGCAGTCTGCAAGGCGGTTCCTAGAGCAACGGCACAAAGAATTAGTGAGTTCCTGGTTGATGAAATCTTCTGTAGGTATGGTGGTGTAAAAGAAATATTGTCAGATAGGGGGTCGGTTTTTACGTCACACTTAGTGAAGGACACTGTTGAATTCTTCGAGGCGAAGTCACTCTTCATCACAGCCTTTCACCCCGCATCGAACGGTCTGGTCGAACGTTTTAACCAGACTTTAACCCAAATGTTGTCCATGTATGTTGTCACAGATCAGAGAAATTGGTGTAGTTATGTTCCTCTCGTGTGTTTCGCGTATAATACCAGTAAGCAGTCAAGCACCAAGATTTCACTTTACGTATTATTATATGCTAATGAACCATCATTTCTTACAGATTTAACGATAAATAATTTCAGTTCCTATTTTTTTAGATTTGCGGACGATCTAGCCGATCTAGACGTAGCAAATACAAAGGCATTGGAGAAGATGATCCAAACTCTAAATGATGAGAGCTTTAAAGTGGGTTTATAAATAAACATAACAAAAACGAAACTGATGACCAACTCAGAAATAGAATCCATTGAAATTGAAGGATACCAAATAGAATAGATTATTACTACTTGGGCCAGATCATTTAACTTAAAGATCAAACAACCAAGGAAATAAATAAGAGGATTGCTAATGAATGGAAAACATACTCGTCTCTCAAGGAATATGTAAAATCTAAAAACCACAATATGGCAATGAAAAGAAAAGTATTCAATGCTTGTATTCTTCCATGCATCACCTACGGCGGCGAAACATGGTCCCTTACAAAATACCATAGAGATCAACTAGGAAAGTGCCAGACAGGTATGGATCGAAGCATGACAGGAGCAAAACAAAAAGGCAAGATAGAATTAGCAATGTGCAATTAAGATCAAAAACCAAGTTAACCGATATCCTGGAAAAAAAAGACCTCCAAAAATGGAGATGGACCGGCCATATGTTGAGATCTATTGAAGAAAAGTGGAGCCAAATTACAATGAATTGGTATCCAAGAGATGGCAAGAGATGTCGAAGACGACAACAAATTCACTGGGAAGATGAGCTCAAACTTACTGCGGGACCCAAATGGAGGAGAGTTGCTCAAGACAGGAAGTAAAGGAAATTACTGGAGGAGGCCTTTGCCAAAAGGCAAACTGAGTTGAAAGACATCCTAAAGCCAAACGAATCAAACAATATAGTCATAATGATTAATTTCACCCAGTTTAAAGGGCCAAATATTAATAAATAAATAAAAATTTCCCAATTTTCTGATTTTTGTGAATTTTTAAAACATTCAACGTTATTTTTTTGTAAATAATCTTTTTTCGGTATACCAAGTTTTCCTATCGTTATTTGATAAAAAATCTACGTTTAACTGAATATTAATTTATTGCCTTAAGGTCTGATAGTTCATAATGTTTGACAGTTGCTTTGTTGGTGAGTTTGTAAAAAGTAAGTCAATTCAGCGATATTTTCGCCAATTGTCGGTTTGGTTTATATTTATTTTGTTTGGAAGAGAATTTTCCCGGACTAGTTTTATTTAAATTTGGTGAAGATCTGATGAAGAACTTCGGAGGTGGCAACGGAACTCTTCAATAAATGATAGCAAAGCTCTCGGGATTGCTGAAATTGCATTTCTGTTTATTGTTTACACCAGTTCATAACATTACGTCGCCGGTACGCTGTGAAGGGGTGCGCAGATGCATACAAGTCAACCTGAATTTTCATGTTTTTGGGGTACCTCTTCAAGCGTAACTTTATTGTTTATTAACTGATCTTGATGTTTTTTTTTGTGTAGGGTTTAGTTATACTTATTGCATTTGCATTGGACGTCGAATTTCGAAGATAAACCTCCTCAACTTATCTATACATATAATAAAATCGTAGACTGACCGTGTCTGTACATTGAATATTTTTGCATCAAAATTACACAGAAAACTCAGGAAAAAGGTATAAAACACAAAAATGCAATTTTTGAAATTTTTGTCTGTTTGTCTGTGCGTTTGTGGGAGCATCACGCATAAACCAAAGATTGGATTGCAAATCTAAGTACTTAAAAATATTAAGTGATAACCCGAGTAACATTTAGCGTTTATTTCATCAAAATCGACCCACAAAATCAAAAGATATTGAATTTTTAAGTTTAGGAAGAAACTTCCTAATGTATTCTGATGAGTCAGAGCGCCATCTATTGACAAAAAAATAAAATGCATGAAAGCATTCAAAATTGTTGAGTTATTTGTGAAACTTTTAATACGTAGACGTAGCAAAATAAAAGTTAACATTTTAATACCTTATCGTTATTTACCGTCTTCCGCTGCCAAATATTTTGTCAGTTAACATGGTCGATAGATGGCGTTGCACTGATGACGCGTTTTTCTGAATCCGCAATTCAGAAAAACGCGTTAAGATTTTCCGCTGGAGAATGACCTCACGCGATTTCTAAAGACAGTCGTATTTCGAAAGAATTTCGGTTCGGTCTCTAAAAGATCTTAAACTGTTGGGGACTATAATTGGTTAAATCTCTGAGTTGTGGAGGTATCGTTTAAAGTGCATTTATCGTAGTCTTAAACTGAATTAGTGTTGCGAAGTTCTGGACGGTTGGACTTGCGGATCAGGCCTGTAGGATTACGTACCAAAGGTGCTGTGCTGACGGGACCCTACTGCTTTGATTCCGTTTAGAGCGAAGCAACGAACGGTTCGATTGGCGAAACAAGGCTAATAATAATAAATAAATAAAATTCTCTTAATCTTATATTTCAGACAGAGTCCATTCTTTGGTTAGTAGTTAGGTTTAGTTTAAGTTAGTAGTTAGGTTTTTTATAATAAGGTACCGTACCAAAGGTGGTAACGGTGACGGGAGCGATCGATTTTGGGAGGCTACTCTCTAAGTCTGAAGTCCGTAGTTTCGGGCTTAGTTGCGGACGTATTCTACTCCGTATCACCTACAGACTTACGATTAGTCCCGAACCAGAACTAAGAATGAATGACAACACGATTTCACAGTAACTGTCAAATCGTGTTATCATTAGTTCTCATTGGTTAGGTGATACGGAGTAGAATATTTTTTTTTTTTACAATAGATAGGCATACGTTTGACCACTATCTCACCTGATGGTAAGCGATGATGCCACTATCTCACCTAATGGTAAGCGATGATGCGGTCGAAGATGGAGCACGTTTGCCCAGAAGCAACCTATTCACTTTTGTCTTAAAGACTTCCAGGTTGCCCGCAACTAAGTTTTTAATTATAGGGTTCTGTGCCAAAGTTGCTAATGGGACCCTATTATTTAAGCCTTCGCGTACGATTTTGATTCGTGCGAACCAAGTCGATTTTTAGGGTTCCGTACCAAGTTTGCTTACGGAACCCTATTTATTAATAAGCCACCGCTGTCCGTCTTCCTTCAGTTTATGCGTTTTATTCTCTTTCATGTCTCGCTAATATAAAAAATGTCTTCTAGAAAAAGGTCGAATCTTTCACAATATAGCAAAATTCTTAATATATAAAACAAAGTCGGGCTTTTTCGAACACTTTTCTAAGTAACTCGAGAACGGCTCGACCGATTTTCATAGTTTTTGTGTTTTTGGATTAGTCTTCGTCCGGAATAGCATAATCTATACATATAATAAAATCGTAGACTAACAGTGTCTGTACATTGAATATTTTTGCATGAAAATTACACAAAAAACTCAGGAAAAAGGTATAAAACACAAAAATGCAATTTTTGAAATTTTTGTCTGTTTATCTGTTTGCCTGTGCGTTTGTGGGAGCATCACGCATAATCCACAGATTGGATTGCAAATCTAAGTACTTAAAAATATTTAGTGATACCCCGAGTAAAACTTAGCGTATATTTTATCAAAATCAACCCACAAAATCAAAAGATATTGAATTTTTAAGTTTAGGAAGAAACTTCCTTATGTATTCTGATGAGTCAGAGCGCCATCTATTGACAAAAACATAAAATGCATGAAAGCATTCAAAATTGTTGAGTTATTTGTGAAACTTTTAATACGTGGCAAAATAAAAGTGATCATTTTTATACCTTTTCGTTATTTATCGTTACAATCGATCCACAAAATCAAAATATGTTGAATTTTTAGTTTAGTAAGAAACTTCCTAATGTATTCTGATCAGTCAGAGCGCCATCTATTGAGGAACCAAAAAATGCATGAAAGCATGAATGTTACACCAAAACACATTGATTGAGTTATTTGTGAAACTTTTAATACGTAGACGTAGCAAAGTAAAAGTAAACATATTAATACCTTATCGTTATTTATCGTTACACTTCTTTTTTAACGTCTTCCGCTGCCAAATATTTTGTCAGTTTACAAGGTCGATAGATGGCGTTGCACTGATGACGCGTTTTTCTGAACTGCGGTGTTAAGATTTTCCGCTGGAGAATGACCTCTCACGATTTTTGAACACAGTCGTGTTCGTAGGAATTTCGGTTTAGTCTCTGAAAGGTTTTAAACTGTTAGGGACCAAAATTGCTTAAATCTCCGAGTTGTGCTGGTTTCGTTTAAAGTGCATTTATCGTAGTTTTGCGATGTACTGGACGGTTCGACTTGCGGATCAGGCCTGTAGGGTCCCGTACCACAGGTGCTGTGCTGACGGGACCCTACTGCTAAGCCTCCGCGATTGATTCCGTTTAGAGCGCAGCAACGAACGGTTCGATTTGCTAATAATAATAAGGTACCGTACCAAAGGTGGTCCCGGTGACGGGAACGATCGATTTTGGGGGGCTACTCTCTAAGTCCGAAGTCCGTAGTTTCACAAACCCGACTTTGTTTTACATATTAAGAAGAAAAAGAAAAAATATTCTACTCCGTATCACCTACAGACTTACGATTAGTCCCGAACCCGAACTAAGAATGAATGACAACACGATTTCACAGTAACTGTCAATTCGTCTTATCATTAGTTCTCAGTGGTTAGATGATACGGAGTAGAATATTTTTTCTTTTTCTTCTTAATATGTAAAACAAAGTCGGGTTTGTTCGAACACTTTTCTAACTAACTCGAGCGATTTTCATAGTTTTTGTGTTTTTGGATTAGTCCGGAATAGCATAATAAGAATTAAAATACAAAAAAAAAATGAGTATGTTGGTAGGAAGGGTAGGTAGGTAGGCAGGTAGGTAGGGTAGGTAGGTAGGGTAGGTAGGTAGGGTAGGTGAGTAGGGTAGGTAGGTAGGGTAGGTAGGTAGGGTAGGTAGGTAGGGTAGTTAGGGTAGGTAGGGTAGCTATGGTAGGTAAGTAGGTAGGTAGGTAGGTTAGGGTCGGTAGGTAGAGTAGCCAGTTGACGGGAGCGAAGCCGCGCGGGTCAGCTAGTAATAAATAAATCTAGTAAAGTGGCAATCCCAAAGCAAAATAGATATTTCACCATGATTTGGTCTGGACTTGGACTGCAAAGGCACACAAAGCAAGTAAAAAACTCCAACGCAACCTCACTAAAAAGTGAAAAATAAATAAACTTTTTTATAAAAAATAAAACCTACTTCCAAATAAAAAACACTATTTTTAGAACCCCATTCAGTCGCTGTTGCAAAAACATTTGCATTTTTATTTCTTATTTGCAAATTAGTTGAGAAAACGTCATCTAAAACTATTCCAAACTTCAAGTTGAAAGCATTAGTAGTTCTTGAGATATCCAGCTGTGACTGACAGAGAGACTTATTTATTTATTTAACAATTTATGTACACACATCACATAGAAAGATAAAAAGAAGGAAACAGAAAAATTGGTACTAAGGTAATGCTTATTTCAAAAGAAATCTCTTCCAGCATACCTGCGAAAGGAGAGTTGTATAAAAGATATGTAGACACCGTTTGGAAAAGGTATAAGTACTTACAAATACAACAATAAACTTTAATATAACATACAATTGGTACATAAATATTACTAAAATAAATATATACTAATACATACTACTTAGTCACACCATAAGGGTTCCTTTTTAACATTTTGGTACGGAACCCTAATTAACTCTCTCATTGCTTTGCAAACAAATCTACGCATTTAAAAGAAATAAAACAGTTCATAATAATAATAACCACTTTTGAATCAGCCCATTAAAGGCATGTTATATTTATTATTCAAAAAAGATTTGAATAGCCTTGTTACTTTAGCAATAAGATATAAAATTAAAACGACATGAAGTTCTTAATAAAGTGGTCGTAGGTAAAACAGACATTCTAAATAGATAAGCCAGTCTTCCATGTCCATGGCTCTTTGTGAGATATAACTGAACATAAAGTAATAAATCTAAAAAGACGAACATGTTCTTCTAGAACATGTTAACTTAATTTTTTCTTCTTTTCGCCTATTCTAATCCATCCTTCTTCATATTCAAATCATTCGTCACGACATACATTCTGTAAGTATATCAATCCATAATACATTACTCCAATCTTACTAACAGAAATAAATTATGCATCTAACTAAACTATTCATTCGCACCTGCATAGCTTCACAAATTCAAAGGATTACTGCCCTAACAAGGTCGAAGGAAATTGTATGCAGGTTTTATTACTCTAAGATATACGGGTCTAACCATAAACGACATGCTTGATGTTCTAGATGGTCTGTCACGGACATAAAACTCGGACTTTACCGTTTTTGGGTAGTCGTAAAGTAAAGGCGTAGAGCAATGACTTCAGAGTGCAATTTTGCTGTTAAGTTTTTGCCAGGCGCTCTGAAATATTGTCGTGTGGTTTTCGTTTAGAATAGCTTTTCAAGGTTTTTAGTATAAATAAGTTATTACAAAGTGTTTTTATGTGTAAAATAAATCTCGTTGAAAAGTAATTATTTATTTAACTTAGTAATTGTACCTTAGTTTAACGCCATTTTGCAAACGAAAATTAGATTTTTCTCGCTCTAAAAAGAATATTATTACCAACTCCTGGGTAAATCACTAAAAAAATAAAAATTACGTCGTAAAAACTGAACTAAATTCTAATTGGGGCTCTACTTTATAGCTTAAAAGATACAATTGTAGCCCTTATCCATAAAATTGCAATAATTTTATTTAAATTCTGAGCTTTTCATTTTAGGGACAGTCCAGAGGGACTAATGTAATTAAGTACGATAAACTTGCTCACTAATAGTGTTGGACAGCAATACAGTTTAGCTTCGAATACAAATTTTCAATTTTGGTAAGTCAGAATCTGAGAGACGCTACTGTGTCTAAATTTAAATTTTACAATAAATTTTGTAGTATTAGATACTGTTAGGTTATTTAGTTTGGTAATTTTATTTATGACGCTAATTGTTTTGTTTAGGCTTCAGAACTAATAAAATTATTCATTAAAGCTTCCTGACTCTTTGGTTACGTACCTATGTATGAAAGAGAAAGGAGTCAGTGATAGCTTGATGGGTTATAGGACAGAATGGAGGAAACAAACGTGTTGCGCCGATCCCTCTCTGTTTACCTATATTTCATACATTTCTCTATAAAAGACTAACAAACAATTTTATCGATAATCCACGACCGTAATACTAACGAAGCCACACCACTAATCCTTTGTACCTCCAAACACATGCAAGGCGCTCCCTACAATATAATGAACTCAGTTATTTTTTTAGCATTCGTGAACTTTCCATATGCCGTACGAGCTATATAAAGAGACGAATGTTAACTTATAATTTTATTATCTGTTGCTAATTATATAATTATTTTGTGAACGTCGATAATAGTGTCATAGAGTTGTAATACCGTTTTCGTAGACGGATGTAATATTGTCTTTGTTATACACAGGGTGACTTTTAAATTGTCAATCTTTCTTTAAATTAAATCTCAAGAGGTGAATACCAGTTCCCTTTAAATTGCGGCCCTGGACTGCAAAGAGTATTAGGAGGAATATGGATGGATTTTTGTCAGTAAGAGTCTGACACACCCTTCTGTTATTTGATGATTTCCCATCTTTAATAAAAAAGGTACTCTTAGCTTTTCGTTATAAACTTATAATACTTACTAGCTGACCCGCGCGGCTTCGCTCCCGTCAACTGGCTACTCTACTTACCGACCCTAACCTACCTACACTACCTACCTACTCTACCTACTCTACCTACCCTACCTACCTACCATAGCTACCCTACCTTACCTACCCTACCTACCTGCCTACCTACCCTACCTACCTACCCTACCTACTCGTTATTTTTTTGTATTTTAATTCTTATTATGCTATTCCGGACGAAGACTAATCCAAAAACACAAAAACTACGAAAATCGGTCGAGCCGTTCTCGAGTTAGTTAGAAAAGTGTTCGAACAAACCCGACTTTGTTTTATATATTGAGAAGATTAAGAATTTTGCTATATTGTGAAAGATTCGAACATTTTCTAGAAGACATTTTTATATTAGCGAGACAGAAATTAAACGAATAAACTAAAGGAAGACGGACAGCGGTGGCTTATTAATAAATAGGGTTCCGTTAGCAACCTTGGTACGGAACCCTAAAAATCGACTTGGTTCGCACGAATAAAAATCGTACGCGAAGGCTTAAATAATAGGGTCCCATTAGCAACTTTGGCACGGAACCCTATAATTTGCCTTGGCTCGCAAATCGAACCGTCTGATACTTAACACGAATTAAAAACTTAGTTGCGGGCAACCTGGGAGTCTTTAAAACAAAAGTGAATAGGTTGCTTCTAGGCAAACGTGCTCCATCTTCGACCGCATCATCGCTTACCATCAGGTGAGATAGTGGTCAAACGTATGCCTATCTATAGAAAAAAAAAATATATATATATATTCTACTCCGTATCACCTAACCACTGAGAAAGAATGATAACACGATTTGACAGTTACTGTGAAATCGTGTTGTCATTCATTCTTAGTTCGGGTTAGGGACTAATCGTAAGTCTGTAGCAGGGGGGCTACTCTCTAACGAAATCCGTAGTTTCGGGCTTAGTTGCGGGTGGTCGTATTCTACTCCGTATCACCTACAGACTTACGATTAGTCCAGAACCCGAACTGAAAATGAATGACAACACGATTTCACAGTAACTGTCAAATAGTGTTATCATCACCCGCCCGCAACTAAGCCCGAAACTACAGATTTCGTTAGAGAGTAGCCCCCCTGATACGGAGTAGAATACGTCCACAACTAAGCCCGAAACTACGTACTTCGGACTTAGAGAGTAGTCCCCAAAATGGATCGCTCCCGTCACCGTGACCACCTTTGGTACGGTACCTTATTATAATTAGCCTTGTTTCGCAAATCGAACCGTTCGTTGCTTCGCTCTAAACGGAATCAATCGCGGAGGCTTAGCAGTAGGGTCCCGTCAGCACAGCACCTTTGGTACGCAACCCTACAGGCCTGATCCTCAAGTCGAACCGTCCAGTACTTCGCAAAACTAATTCAGTTTTAGACTCTACGATAAATGCACTTTAAACGAAAGCAGCACAACTCGGAGATTTAAGCAATTTTGGTCCCTAACAGTTTAAGACCTAACCGATATTCCTACGAACTACGACTGTGTTTATCGTATAATCGTGTGAGTTCATTCTCCAGCGGAAAATATTAACACCGCAATTCAGAAAAACACGTCATTAGTGCAACGCCATCTATCGACCATGTAAACTGACAAAATATTTGGCAGCGGAAGACGTTAAATAACGATAAGTTATTAAAATGTTTACTTTTATTTTGCTACGTCTACGTATTAAAAGTTTCACAAATAACTCAATCAATGTGTTTTGGTGTAACATTCATGCTTTCATGCATTTTTTGATTCCTCAATAGATGGCGCTCTGCATAGCATAGCATAGTCGGCCTTATAATTGTTCCCACTGTTGGGACTCAGGCCTCCTCTCTTTACTAAACTAAAAATTCAATATATTTTGATTTCGTGGATCGATTGTAACAATAAATAACGAAAAGGTCACTGAAAAAAAAAAAAAAAACGAAATGATCACTTTTATTGTGCCACGTGTTAAAAGTTTCACAAATAACTCAACAATTTTGAATGCTTTCGTGCATTTTATTTTTTTCTCAATAGATGGCGCTCTGACTCATCAGAATACATTAGGAAGTTTCTTCCTAAACTTAAAAATTCAATATCTTTTGATTTTGTGGGTCGTTTTTGATGAAATAAACGCTAAATGTTACTCGGGTTATCACTTTATATTTTTAAGTACTTAGATTTGCAATCCAATCTGCAGTTTATGCGTGATGCTCCCACAAACGCACAGACAAACAGACAAACAGACAAAAATTTCAAAAATTGCATTTTTGTGTTTTATACCTTTTTTCTGAGTTTTCTGTGTAATTTTCATGCAAAAATATTCAATGTACAGACACGGTTAGTCTACGATTTTATTATATGTATAGATAATTTTATGAACTGTTACTAATTGTGTGAACGTCTATAATTATTCCTCGAAAGGCTTTTACTTATTAAATACCTACATTAAACCAGTGACTTAAACACAGGATATCGTAGTATATACAAATTGATTTTAAGGGTTAAATCCCATGCATTGGGAGAGACTATTAACCGGGCACCTGTGTAGACTCCAGGCTGCTACTTCGTCATGTTTAGTAGTAGCACTTTAGCTCACTAGGCCGACCAGTCAGTCCTGCCGCGCTACCATGAAATGGCAACGTATTAATCATATCATATTATCTGCCTGGCCTTTTCCCAACTATATTGTGGTCGACTCCCAGTCTAACTGCCGCTGCAGCTGAGTACCAGAATTGTTCGAGGAAGGACTGCTTTTCGATACGATGTGCCTTGGCGTGCCAAGGCGCATCCAACAGTCGTGATTGGTGTCAGATTTCTTAGAGGAATCTCTGTATGTCCATGGTTGTCACCCATTTAAGGATTGACTTCGGCAAGCGTTGCTTTACCTTGAAGATTGATCCGTGCAGCTCTTAATACTGAGCTACGACATATGGTACATTCACACGGCGTCGAGTGTTTCTCTACCGAATCGGTTTTTTGCAGGGTTCGGTTTAGTGGCAACAGCATTTCAATGAATAAATACACACCGCACGCGCGCTCGCCAGTCATTTTCGCCCGCTTCGACTCTCGCTATGACGACGAAAAATATAGACGTTGAACTTTTAATTTCTCTTGTCGGAAATCGGCCAGTTATATGGGACAAAACTGTAAAGGCACCAACTGTTGATCGTCTTTGTACTATTGGATTTAACCTAACCTCAATCTTTTTCCACGACACTGACGGCGATAATACCAGTATGTTATAGCAAGACTGTTCACGTCCATCGCTTCCAAATCAACATGAGGAACTGTGCGCGCTCTTGCTAAAAAACGTCGGATGGTGTGTTCACACGAGATCTCGATACGAGGCCATCGGATACGGCAATGCAAGATGTGCTGTATGAATACAACATTCGGTTTTTCCTGATCCGATGAAAATAAGATTCGGCAAAACGTGGCTCCGTGTGAACGTACCATTACTCTTTTTTTAATATTAATAGGCATACGTTTGACCACTATCTCCCCTGATGGTAAGCGATGATGCGGTCGTAGATGGAGCACGTTTGCCTATAAGTAACCTATTGACTCTTGTCTTAGAGGTTGTAGCTATCTGGAAACACAGACTCTGGCAGGGAATTCCACTCCAATGTTCACCACGTCCACTCAATATCACAGTTGCGAAACCCGCGTGCCAACGAAAAATCACAGGCATCCAAAACAACTTAAATTGCATCATTTATTCACAAAATATCCTTCAAAAATAACTAATTCTGAGCGGGGTCGGGCACACTACAATTTCATTATACCTACGTACGTACCCAAGTTAAAGTTAGAATTAAGTTGGCAAAACTTACGCCCGACGTAAGTTAACGCAGGTTAAGTTAGATTTATGTTAGTTTCCGAGTGGATTGGACTATGTACTTTAGTATACTGTAGGTTAGGTTTTACTAGGTACTTGTGAGTAATGATTTGTGTAGGGAACCAACGTGGCGTTAAGCTATTAAATATGCGTAGGTTTTGCAGTTACCTTTATGAATTTATCTGGCCGGTGTCTTTTATAGTTGCGGAAAATTTATATTCTTTTAAGAGCTTTTAATTTGACAATTTTTATTTAACAGTTTTTAAAGTTATCATCACTCCGAAGACCGATGACCACTCACAGGACTGATGACCTGGTGAAGGTCGCGGGTAGCCGATGGATGCGAGACGCATAGGACCGGTCGTTGTGGCGACGCTTAGGGAAGGCCTATGTCCAGCAGTGGACGTCTTTTGGCTGATATGATGATGATGATCATCATCACTCTGTTTTTCTCTCCAAATATGTAGCGGCATATATTATCATCGACACATACGAACTTCTTAAATAGACCTGATGACACACAAAACTTCGTCTCTGAGTTATCCATTAAAAAAGGTCTATATAACCTGTTCCGAAATACCTCAATAAATTATTTCTCGAAAATGTTTTCCCATTTTAGGCTTATGTATGTTGCGTGTCAAGTTTTATTAAAATCAGCTCATTCAATTCCAAGTATAAAGACTTGCGAGTTAAAGGAAACGATTGTAACATATTTTAAGCAGCTGGCTTTCTGGTTCACTCGATGGGATTTATCAGGCTGATCCAAAAGTAATGATAAATCGGTTAATATTTTTCTATACTAATAATAAAGCTGATTTTTTTTAATGTTTGTACGTGCTAACCTCTGGAACTACCAGTGGGATTTAAAGAATTATTTTTGCATTTGATAGCCTAGTTCCAGGGGAAGGCTACAGGCGATTTAACATCACGCTAGGACCCAAGGCGCCTAGCAAACAGAAAAATAACTGATTTTCATTACTTTTTGATCAGCCTAGTATCACTGACTGCAGTGTGGAATAGGTTTTGATGAGACTACCTGGGAAAAGACTTGACATACTTAAGTTTACCTGTAGTGGAGGAAAGCATCTCCTCAGTATTTCTTGCAGATGTTGTGTTCCAGACGAATGACAACAATATTCAGCTTTTGTCAGCCCCATTTTTGCGCGTAAGTAAGAAATGAACCCACGTTAATGAGACAGATAAAAAATTTGGAATCCACCCTACCCTTGTACTTTTTGTTGAAAATCATTCAGTCGTTGAGACTTATTGAGTAACAAATATCAAAGAATTTATCCATTCCAATTTAATATTAAAAATTAGAAAGTAACTTTGTCTGTCTATTTATTTCTTACCTCTACACGCCGTATAGGCTTAACGTATTTGAATCCTGGCCCACGAGTAGAAATTTTTATGCCAGGAGCATGTTCCGATAGGATAATTTTCGAGGTTCATGCAAGTGTAAACCTGTTCCGTACATTATTAGGTTTATTTTTAAGTTTAGGTTTATTATTAAAAACAACAACAACAACAAACAAAATACATAGCACATGTAGGTAGACAATAGGTTGTACAATCGAGAAGATTAAGTTTTCCGGCCCCTAAACTAGGTACGCAGACCTGTATCGTAGGAGTCGGATTATATTAGAAGGATTAAAAAGATGACAACATGAAAAAAACACGAGGATTGATATTAAAAGAAAACCAGTTAAAATACAAAGGCTAATGATTACTGGAGAACTAATTGAATTGACTTAATGTTTTCCAGCAATCCCTAACTGAATGGCAAACCCAATTTGTTGACGACTCCTTTACTGCAAACAGCACAGAGAAATAGCTCACATACCTACGTCAGAGCTTTATAGCTCTCTCAAAGTCAAACTACCCACTCAAAGTGAGGCACAAATGTCTGCTGTGTGCGTCAATCATGCTACAGAGCTCAGTCTCAGTTTAAGTCTGAATTCTGGCAGACTGGTATTGCTTAAACACCTTTATGGGGAGATCTGTTTAATGTCTCTCATTTGCTTGAGTACCTGTCTCTTCGAATGTGACAAAGACTTGAGAGGTACCTATTCTGTGTTTGTGTGTGACTGGGAGGTGAGCAAATTTGTTTTGTCTTGTATTTTTTTCTAATGTTAAGTGTCTTGCAGTGTTCTCTTTTGGACCAAACAGGGGACTGCAGTTTAATGCAAAATTGATAATATTAATACGATACTAGGTACTATTGATTGGTACATACGTGGGCAGGTGATTTTTGCCAGTGTCGTTAAGATCCACTTCAACAGTTCTGTGAACTAAAATAATGCAAGGAAAAGATAGTGGAAAGAATTGAAGACTGCAGAGGCTCTAGATAAGTGACATTCTGTAAGTGGTAGAGTATCGAAGGCGATTGTCAAACAGTCGAACATGGAAAGCGAACGCTGTTGAAAAGTCACGTGGCCATTGAGCATTTTTCAACAATCGTCACCTCATACGGAGTGTCTTTAAATGTAGAGCCTCAGGACAATATAAACACGCCCTTAGAACTCCAGAATAATATAAGAAACTAGCTTTTGGTAGCGAATTCGTACGCGCATATCCCTTTTTTCTGTTCCCATAGGAATTTCGGGATATCCTCTATTAGTGCTTCCTTTTACTACCCAAGGAACTAAATTTCAGCTTTCTACGACCAGTAGTTTTGGTTGTGCTTTGTCTGTCAATCACTCACTCACTCAGGAACGGAACTACGACGAATATAAAAATTTGTTTTCGTATATTGCAAATATTTCCAAAAAAATTGCCAGGGTGTTAAAAGATACCAGAACCGATTTCCAGAATTTTTTGGATTTTCTGTCTGCTTGTTTGTGTGCACACATCACGTAGACAGTAAAAAAACTTATGTGGATAACTTTTATACAGTAACATTTTTCGTAAATGGAAGTACAACTTATATTTCGTTTCATCGTAATAGGGTCACTCTATCAAAAGATATTTGTATTTAAAGTGTCTAATTTGATTATGGTCCTGGGGCGTTAGACAAGTTGACATTCTATCGACGATTTATTTATTTAATACTTTACGCACGTAGATCTACAGAGGCTGACTTAATAAACATAACCTTTGAGTGATGCAGAGAATAGTAGTGGTAGCTGCAATGTGGAATGGGCACGCCACAATTGCGGCGATAAGTCCCATCTTTGAGGAGTGGCTAGAGCGGCGCCACGGCGTCCTTACCTTCCGGTTGACGCAGGTACTCACCGGACACGGTTGTTTCGGGAGGTACCTGTTTCGAATACGGCGGGAGGATACGCCCGGATGTCAACACTGCGAGGATCGCCCGGAGGACACGGTGGAACATACGGTGGAGGTCTGCCCTGCTTGGGCGGAGCACCGCCGTGTCCTTGTCGAGGCGATCGGCGGCGGCGACCTGTCGCGGTCGGCCCTGTTTCAAGCCATGGTCCGGAGCGAGGAGACTTGGGAAGCGGTCACCTCCTTCTGCGAAGCAGTAATGCTTGCGAAAGAGGAAGCCGAACGCGTGAGGGAGAGGGAAACCTCACGCCCCAGCCGCCGCAACAGAAGAAGACTCCCCGGGCGTCGGGAGTCGCAGGGCGATTCTCGGCCACCGTAGGCGCGGGCCTGCGGACGGCGAGCATTGGGTGGCTCGCCGTCTGGTCATAACCAGGCCCGGGTCGACGGCGCGCTGTGTTCCACGCGCGCCTCAAAGAGCTGTCAGCATTAAAGACGGGGCCCGCTAGGGCCCAATGCCTGCCGGGGTTGCGGGATTTATTCGAAAGAGTCACCGCGGCCCTGGAACGCAAAGGGCATTAGGAGGAACACGGATGGGTTTTAGTCAGTAAGAGTCTGACACTCCCTTCTACTTCACCCAGAGCGGAAGGAGTCATTTGATGATTTCCCAACCTTAAAAAAAAAAAAAAAAGGTGCAATGTGGGAAAAAAACCGACTAATATTTAAGTTAATATTTTTTATACAATTTATAGGAGCGCGTTTGACCACTATCTCACCTGATGGTAAGCGATGATGTGGTTGAAGATGGAGCACTCTTGCCTAGAAGTAACCTATTCACTCTGACTTAAAGACTCCCAGGTTGTAGCTATCAGGAAACACAGACTCCGGCAGGGAATTCCACTCCTTAGCAGTACGCACTATAAATGAGTTTCCAAAACGTTTAGTGCGTGTGGGTGGGATGTCCACCATGTACCGGTGGCGCATCGCCGTTCGTCTTGTAAAATAAATGTACTTAAAGTATACATACAATAAAATACGATAATATATACTTAAACTAATAAACTGCACGACTATACTTGTAGGTACAGTTGATGCAAAAAAAAAAAAAAAAAAGGTACAGTTGATGCAAACAAGTAATACTCGTAGTTAAACAATTAGCGCTGTGACTATACTACTGCCAACTTCTTACGAAAGTTGAACGTTAACCGGTCAGTTGCCATGTTGATATACTAGAGAAGCGCATTCTGCAGAGAAATAGGTTGTATGAAAAAAAAAAACGAACTGTGAACGATTGCTATTATCGAAATGCCAAAATGTTTAAAATTGCCCACATGAAATTTCGTTAACCTGCCACGTCAAGTCAATCTCATACATTTTTGACTTTTCGTCAATAGGGAATATGCACAAAAAAAATATTATCTATACAGTTTACCTAAAAATATACACAAATATAATACTAACAGTGAAAATAGAATCAAAATGGCTCAAAAAACAAACGAGATTTAATTATTTTAAACAAATATATCTGTCCCTCTCGCAAAAACGCTGTTTTCTATGACAGCTGTACAGGCGCCAAGAACTTTGACGTCACAATTCATATCGGACTTCTCTTTCTAATTGTTATCTTTGAAGCTTTATAACTTCGTCGCTGATGAAGGTATTTAAAAAATAATTTCATAATTGTTTATTGGAGCTAATAAGTATTTCATTTTGCAAATAAAAAAATCGCATGCATATTCCCTATTAGGGAATATGCATGCGATTTTTTATCAAATAAAAAATTTGATAAAAAAATTAAAAAAAAAAATTAATTAATTAAATTTTTTTTTTTTTTATTAAAAAAAATATTTTTTTTATTATTTGTTATCAAATAATGTAATGTCATTTTTATTTGAGGCTAAGATGTCAAAAAAAATCTCCTGCTCAGTCACCCAGAAAAGAAACTTAAATTAAAAACTGAAAAGTAACACTAAATCTTATTACAAACATTTACCAGCTATCCATTGTACAAGTTCTCGAGTTGCTATTGACTTAAAATCCAAGCATTTCGCTAAGAAAACAAAGTTAGTGATAATTTGACTAATACACTTTGTGGCTCAAACTTTATCAAGACATAGTAAATAATAATACTAGTAATACTGAGTATTTATTTGTCTTTGTTCAAATAACTAATATTTAATAGTAAAAGAAGAAGTTTAATTTCGACGGTGAGAGGAAAATTAAGTAATTTAGGTACTTAGAAACGTGGTTCATAGAAGATTTTATTTTTTATTATATTAGGGAAAACAAGCAATTGTACATTTTTTCTTACGTCTAAGTATACAATTAAGTAGGTTGATTAGGTTGATAGGTTGTACAGTCAACAACGTTTCCACATATTACTAGTATAATTTACTGACATTCATTATGGATGAAAGGTGGGGCTAATCTTAAAATTATAAAAAAATATTTATTGGTTTTGAGTGCAATAACCAATTCCTTTTTAAAAACATTGTGAGACAACGCAAATATGTCTATTTTAACAAAATGTTGGTTATAAATTTTGACTAATCTGTAGAGAGGCGCCCGCTCACCCGCATTTGTACGACTAGTGGTCGTAGCAAAGAGTGGGTAAGCGCGTGCCTCTCACAGTTCTGGGCACGACGAAGATAAGGAAAATCATTAGAAAATTCAATGGATCCGACCATATCTCCATACTAATAATACATAGTGCCATTTTAGTCGTCTTACAAAGGCGGCCCACTTAATGAACCCGACATAAACAACCTCTAGGCGCGATTATTTTATTAAAATAATTCACTAAGGTGTAATAAAATAAATAATGCATTATAATTATGAAACAACCTGTTAATAATGTTTACATATAATTGTCACTGTTCCATTCCAAACCGTCCTTGAAACACAAGGCTTGGACTGCGCTCGCTCCTGGATGTTTCAAACTACGTCATTCGTCATGATAATCTACACTAATATTATAAAGGGGAAAGATTTTTTTTTTATGTTTGAAATAAATAGGCTCCGAAACTACTGGACCGATTTGAAAAATTCTTTCAGCAATGGATAGCTACATTATCTGGGAGTAACATATATTTTTTTTTATTATTATCCCCGTACTCCCACGGGAACGGGAAGTACGTGGGTGAATCCGCGTGACGTTCGCTAGTGAATAATATTTACATTTTTAGGGTTCCGAACATCCGTAAAAAAACGGAATCCTTATAGGATCACTCGGGTGTCTGTCTGTCTGTCCGTCTATCCGTCTATTTGTCTGTCTGTCACAGCCAGTTTTCTCCGTATCTACTGGACCGATTATGTTAAAATTTGGTATACATATGGACTTCTGTGACCCGAACACGGACGCGTTACGTAAATAAATATTTTTTTAGTATGGGGGTCACTTTTGGGGGGATAAACTAGAAAAAAAAATCAGTCTGTGTCATGTGATACATCAAATAAAAGGGTTTACTGTGAGGGTTTAGTTATTTTTAGGGTTCCGAAAAAAAAGGAACCCTTATAGGATCACTCGGGTGTCTGTCTGTCTGTCTGTCTGTCTGTCTGTCTGTCTGTCTGTCTGTCTGTCCGTCTGTCACAGCTAGTTTTCTCCGGATCCACTGGACCGATTCTGTTGAAATTTGGTATACATATAGACTTCTGTGACCCAAACACGGACGCGTTACGTAAATCATTAAATTTTTAGTATGGGGGTCACTTTTGGGGGTCAAACTAGAAAATTAAAAAAAAAAGTTTTTTGAACAATATCGTGTGACATATCAAATGAAAGGGCTCACTGTGAGGGTTTTAGTTATATTTTTTTCATAATTTTAATATAAATGGTATTGAAGTTATTCAAGAAATTAGACGAAAAATGACCGTTCCCCCCCCCTTATCTCCGAAACTACTGAGCCTAAAATTTTGAAAAAAATGGAGATAATAGATCTTTGCCTAAAGATTACAGGAAAACCTATTAGAAGTCTGTAGTGTAAAAATAACATGTTAAAAAAATTAAATTCGTTCGGAACCCTTTGCACGCGAGTCCGACTCGCACTTGGCCAGTTTTTTCCATAATTTTAAAATGAATAGTTTTGAAGTTATTCAAGAAATTTGACCAAAAATGATCATACCCCCTTTTCTCCGAAATTATTGATACTGTATTAAATAACTTTAAATTATAATTTTTTTTCAAATTTTAGGCTCAGTATGAGCCTAAAAAATGAAAAATAAAACACCGGTAGCACTCCGGGAGTGCCGGCAGAAGTGAAAACATGTAAATAATACATCCTTACTGTCGCGGTCACATCATAGACAAACCACCGACAACAAAATAAACAAAAAGACACTGACGTGTGGCCGCGACAGCGACTGTCAGTGACAGATGTCAATCTTGACACAGTTCCTGACATAAACAAAACGAACCATAAAAACAACAAAAAATAACGTTGTGTTTAATTATAAGTACAAAAATACTATCATTTATGAGGTAGAATACAATGTTTATTTATTGCGCTATCGTGCACAAATATGACAATTTACATGTTATTATTCATAATATTATATCGTTATTTATTTATATATTACATTAATTTTTATCTCTTAGAAAAATCAACTTTCATCCATAATTTCGTAATTCCGTAATTTCGTATCCTTGGATACGCGTGGCACGCTGTACATAAACACAGACGGACATTCGCGCAAGCGCCCTGTGCCGCCTAAGTGGAGCAGCAAACTCAGGCACGGTAGAAAGAGTGGGAGATACTAGTTCCTCTCCCTTCCCCTCGATCTTACGCTTTTTCGCATCACGTGACCCTGACGCGAGTCCGTCTTACGCTTTTTGCGATCAGGTCACGTGACCCTGACGCGAGTTTAAGATTTTATACCCATTACAGAAAAAGTGCTCAACGCCGCTAAAGAAGTTTTCACTTCAAAAATATAGATAATAGTTATATTCCTAAAGATTACAGGAAAACCTATAAGAAGTCTGTAGTGTTAAATAACATGTTAACGCGAGTCCGACTCGCACTAGGCCAGTTTTTTTTTAAATAATTCTATTAGAGTTCAGAAATATATATATATATATATATATATATATATATATATATATATATATATATATTGTAATTAATATGTTGGAGTCATTAGATAGATGAAGTGGGCTACCTTTGTGAGACAACTAAAAGGCATCGCGTAAAGATGTGAAAGTAACTCCATCAGGCTGTCTGTTACAACTTTACGTCTTAATGGCTGATGGGTAAACGATATCCTGGAATAGGATATGGGATACTGTTTATCCCGGGAGTATGTCTCCTTCAGTCCCTTGGGTAATTTTCGGCATTCACGCACGCGAAACCACTGTTAGAAGCTCTCCTAGGCAGTTTGTTGCAATCCCTTTGATACTCTTAGATTTCGCGGAAGGCCGTCGTTGACAGAAATGAGATGATACTTAGGAAGCCAAAAAACCTTCTCACATGAAAATGTAGGACGAGCCAAATAGAAAAGACAAAATGATTAGAAATCGAATTAAATTAAGAAAAAGAATTTGAATACACGGATAGACACGGAAGGACAAACAGTAAAAGATTACACACAAGTGGGAAATCAAATCAACCTGTCTTGTCGAGCAATTCTCACTCATCCTGACCTACATGCAAAACATATCTATCTCCATACGGCCCAGATACCAAACATCATATTTCCTATTCCCGAACACCCAATCCGTTTATGAACCCAGTTCCAATACATACTAATTTCTCTATACTCCTGCAATTCACAGCATTACCAAGTCCTGCACGTTTCGGGCATAACCTATACAGAAATGATTCCTAACCAAAAGCATATTGTAGCTTTCGCGTTCACTGAAGATACTATTAGGTACTGAAATTCAATTTCAAAGGCTTTGACCGCCTCCCCGTTCAGTATACCTTTTATTTATTTCCAAATCGATAAATTTAGATTTAATAATTCAGGGTAAGTTCGGCTTGGTAGCTATAAAGTTTGCTTGAGTGGGGTTAGTTCGGGTTCCGAATCGAGTTGTTTTGTTTGGACTAGTGACCTCTTTTTATTGTTGAGGATCTTTCTGTTGGTCTCTCTTTTTTAGTATTCTTAGTGTTGTTCTTTTTCAGATTTACAAAAGTATTTTTAAGGAGCTTGTGGCTAAGGAATAACAGCCGCACGGGTCGATCTTCAGGGTTAAGCAACCATCTAAAGGCCATCTAAAATTACCATTTCCTCTGTGCCTCTGAAAGCACGCTAAACCGTTGGTCACGGCTGTCATTTGTAGATTGTTGGAAGCCAGTAAATCTGACTCCAGTCTTGCCAAGAACCAATTAATGGGTTGTGGAGGCCTGGTAGGCAGCCGCTTCACGTAAAATACTGGTATTCAGCTGAATCCGGTTTGACTGGAAGCCGACGCCAATTTAGTTAGGAAAAGGCTAGGCAGATGATGACAGAAGTATTTTTGAAATTAACTGATGTTGTTGTCAACTATGAACATGGCAACGAAAGATCGAAAAACGCTGTATACTCGTATTGTTGCTACCAAGTCAAAGATTTTTATCAAAACATCATATTTCTATATTACTAGCTGACTCGGCAAACGTTATTTTGCCACTTCAAAAAAATTGCCTACCACCTATTCTCAGATCTACCGAATATACTCACAAAATTCATGAAAATTGGTCGAACCGTTTCGGAGGAGTTCGGTAACAAACACCGTGACACGAGATTTTTATATATTAGAAGATTATTGATACCTACGCTCGGTTTTGACGATAATCTAATCTAGAGAAAATCCAGACGGACCACGGTTAACGAGAAGTAACCTATGACTAAAAGACCCTATGGTTATAGGTATTAAGAAAACAAAAACTCCAACTCTTTATTGTACACCATTACAAGTTACAATAAAGAGCTCAATGACTAAATCAGATATGGGCAAGCAGTTTGACCTTAGGCATAACAAAATCCAGAAGTCAGGTTTCCTTTCTTACTTAAACCCCGCCAGGTTAGACCAAATACTCGACAAATTGAAACATCTACATTACACGGCTATACCGAAGCTCCAACAAAACTTGAAAAGCAAAATGTTCGGGCCCTCTGAATTCTTTATGACGGCTGTAAATCTAGGTGAATCGTAAATTTTGCAAGCACCCCGCGACCCGACGAAAAGGGCTCGGACCCTTTCTGCGCAGAAATGGATATTAACGTGAGGTGTCACTATTTGAACTCGGTGGAAGGTGGGAATGACTTTGAAGATGAGGTGAATTCGAGAACAGCCAGTCGATTCTGTGAACATGTCAAAGTGAAGGCTTGGGCGAAGTGAACGACAATGTGAGCTGTCAAACTATACAAACAAGATGGAATGACAGCTCACTTCGTGATCACTTCGCCCGAGCCTTCACTTCGACATTTTTACAGAATCGACCGGCAAAATCCGCTCATTTTTGTACTGAAAATCGTTAAATCAGCTGCAGTCGGCAATCAGCAGCCGGTCTTTTCTGCTGTGCGATTCCGTAAACATGTCACAGAATGACAGCTCACTTCGTGATGACTTCACCCAAGCATTCACTTTGACATGTTTACAGAATTGACTTGTTGGTAACATTTCACCGTGTAAACTTTGATAGAGTGAGCATGAAGTGAACTGTCATATTATTCTTGTTGGTATGGTTTGACAGCTCACTTCACATAAGTTTCACAGTGCGATTTTCACAGGATTGCAGTATTGGGTGAAATAGAAGTAATGAAAATAACCAATTTAAGAACAAGTGGCTTAGTGAGCATAAATACGCTCTTGTCACAGCGATGAAAAGATAAAATAACTGTTTTAGTATATTTTAGTCCAGCCAGGCTATCAAATCTAAACTATCGTAAACCAGCGAAGCTAATGTAATCAGCGATTGATTCTATATCACAGTAATCACATTTGCTAAAATCTAATTTAACAAAGGTAACTAAAGATAACTGCTTTTTATCGGATTAATAACTGCAAAAAAATAAAATATATTAAATCTAGAGACCAGTCTCAACAGATTGCAATAATTTTTTTATCTATGTTGTGATGTTCTTTGATAACCTATATCTCACCGAGAACTCACTCCATATTTCCAAAGCTTATAGTAGCCCAGTTGTGAACACGCCAAAGGTAGCGAGGTGGGATGTGGTTTTCGCCCATTTAAAATTCCAATTCTGAACCTTTGATTAGATACCTGTCTGAATTCTGTACCAATTGTAGCATTATATTTATTTGGATAACCTTGGACAGAATTAAGGCAAAAGCTTATTTATTACGTTTTAATGGGTTTATTAAACATTAATACTGTTGGTATATAAATCTGCCTTTAGCTTCGGGTTTGCTGTTGGGTGAAGGTCAACAGTGTTCAGAAGTTTTCTCTATTGTTCTGAAGATTAGGACATAATTTTCAAAACTCTTCATGAAGGTACACTAAGCGTGTCAGTGACTGCCATCTTCTCCTCATAGAACTTGTTAATCCGTGACCTAGAAACTTTAGCATTATGCTCAGGGCACATTCCACAGGCACGGAATGGTTTATCCAGCCAGCGATTATACTATGTGATTACAACAATAAAATCCGCATTTACTGCCCCTACTGGACAAAGAAAATCCACCTCATCATCAGCCTAGCCTTTTACCAACTATATTCGGGTTGTCTTCCAAAAGAACTAATCTACAATTCGCTTTACATCGATTCCCGTTATGTTTTCTCAGTTTCATAAGCTCTTAGTCAAGCACATCATTCACTCGTTCTTCTTATCGTGTGGGCAGTAAGGTCTAACGACCCTACACACCCTAGTGTCAGAGTTTCTAAACCGCCTCAAGGGCCTCTGACATGGTTCATTTGACGACCGCCATTTGGCGGCCGGGACCACCGGCTTATACGTACCATCCAAAGCACGAAACCATCTTTTTATCGGACAATCAGGTGATTCAAGCCTGCAATGTCCTAGCCAAACTGGAAACAACTTTACAAAGTATGCTTCTTGTGGGAATCGAACTCACGACCACCGGATAACAAGGCAACCGCCTAAACCACTCGACCACGGAGGCAGTTACCCCTTATCTGCGTAGATTTAATAGCTCCAGGCAGACTGGATCCATTAATACCATTTAAAATGTGTCTGGAAAAATAAAATAGTGTGTCTTCGCATCATCGCTGCAAACTTGAGAGTCAATTAAGAGAAATGGATCATTATGACGAGCGCCGTTTATGTACTGTTTAGGAAAGTACGGGAGTACAGTTGAGTAATGGAAACCTCTCATCAGGAAAGCTTGAGTGAAGTGAAGATGAAGTGAGCTGTCAATCCATGTGAACAAGACGAAATGACAGCTCACTTAATGCTCATACACCTAAGTTTACACCCAGAACATATCAACTGTACTTCGTCTACCTGTAACATTTCATGAAAAACCCATTCATGAGAGCCCGCTGACAAACAGACGGAGACTTAGTCATAGGGTTCCATCTTTTAAACCAAAGCACATGCACTTTTATAAGCCATTTATAAATGCTACTATTTTTGCGACAGATGCAAAATTTTACGCGTCTATCTGCATACCAAAGGCTTGAAATATCATGTACAACATACATAACATTTCTGTTTCAGTTGCTATTTACACTCCCGTGGTTGAAAGGATCATACGCGTATAGAATACGCTCAATGGATGTCGAGAAATTCAATGAAATTGAACTGTACTCGTACCATTCTGCGTGGGAACCAGAAACATTCGTTGAAAAAACTCGACGTTTGATGGTAAAGTGGAATGGAAATGTTCGTTTGTCTACCTGTTTCGTTAGTTTACAGTTTTAAAAAGATGCTGCTTTTAAGAAGCCCAAAATGCAAACTAATCAACCAGACTATGCTTCAATACTTGCCACAGTTGTCACGAAAGTTATATTTACTTTGTGGTAGTCGTTATGAATCTGCATTAAGAAGGAAAGTGGTGTGTTTGTGTGTTTTTGTTTCGATACACAACACATAACATACAAAACACAAACATACATAATTATACAAATTAGAGCATTGAAAGCAAAATAATCGATGTGCAAGTTTAGTTATAAATCCTATCACTATACAGCACTCAAAACACGTGAAAAAATCATGTTGTGTTTTGTAGATAATTATGTCTCTAGTACCAGAAAAATAATCGTTTACTTCCACCACGTATAGAAAACATGAAATTGGCAATTTTTATAAATTTTATGTTAAAAATTATTGTTTAGTGACTGTACAGAATTGCGGTATTCCATATCAATAAAATACTCTTTCTGCACTCATACCTAGATTTCTTTATCAGAAAACCCAGGTACAGTGAGTGATGAATACGATGAGCGCATCCACCAAGTAACTGCTTCATTGGAAAAGTGATTTCAAGCAAAGTGGACTCATGCAATGCTGCAGAGTACTGCTGCTTATTTATTAGGGAGACACGTCAACCCCTGCTTAACAATAACAGGCAAAACTACAACTACTAAACTTACAACAATCTTTGCGACAGTACTTTTGGAACTTTATGTCATCCGTCATAAAGCCTAAACGTAGACTGAAACGCAATATTGCCCAAGATGTGATACAATACACAAAGATCAGAGCTGGATGCGACAAAGTTTGCAAGTCTTAGTATACTTCTCATACATATTTCTAAAAAATATATTTCTGGATATGTTTTAGTGGCTTTGACCCATATATGTATGTTTCAGCGTGCGTCACAACATAGTAGAAAAAATAAAACGACTAGGCCATCATCCATAAAAAAGGTCAAACCCAAGTAAATCTAAAGTATTAAACTCGATAAATTATAGCGATAATAGTCCTACATTGTTGATAACAAAGTACGGCAATTTTTTCTTCAGACATAACCGTCAATATTTACAAATCTTCATGAGCTGGCAAGCATCAAAAACAAAAGATGGACAGCTTCTTCGGTGAATCGTAAATGACGACGACGTACTAAATACATGAGGGGTGGACAAAAAAAAAAAAATAAGCAGCTCTTAAAATCTATACGTGACTGAAAAGTTTGATTTAGGTACTGTCTTAAGATTTCTGTACCATGATAATTACAAATCACACAATCAAAGCTCGGTGACAAAAAGTACCTATTTTATGTGTTGCGTAGATCAGTTTCGACGCCACGGCAAAATATTTTCTTTGAATAAATCGCGTCTTTGATGGATTCTGATGCCTGGGAAAAAATTGCCTAGTCATTGAAAAAAAACCCTGTAAAAAAACTTACAGAGGTGCACGTCACCTGGGTCTTTCACTAGCTTATCATACGGTAGCCGAGCGTTACTCTGATGTTTGAATATCACTTCATACGGACGGACTGACGTGTTCCAGCTTTATAGATTAGAACTACTCAGCCTTATATATACCAAAGGTGTACGTAAGCCTTTTTTTAGAAGTAAAAATCGTGCAACTACTTCATATATATTTTTCTTTACCTCAGAGGTGTGGGCAAAAATCGAATATATAAAAATCTCGTATCACGGTGTTTATTACCGAACTCCTCCGAAACGGCTAGACCGATTTTCATGAAATTTTGTGTGTAGATTTGTAGTATGAGGATAGGTGGTAGGGTATTTTTATGGCAAAACTACGTTTGCCGAGTCAGCTAGTGTTTTATAGGATAGAACTTTATAATTATAATCATGTACTTCCAAAAGTGGAATGGCAATCTCACAAGGTACATTGACACTTCGATTTAACTTACGACCATCTTTTAATAAGTAACTTAAATACTATAGAAGTATAGTAGACACACACACACTTACATTTCTTTCCAAATAATTGTATTTCATAAATTCAACCATTTAGTCTATACAACTAGTGCTTTTTTAGTCAACTTTTTTCAACAGTCTCGGAAAAATATGAATGAGGTGTCATTTGATTCAGAAAAGCTTGTAGATGATTTTTGAAAACAATAAAGTACCGCTCAAAAAATTTGCAAAAGTCACAAACAATTTACTGAAAAAAGAAAGAAGGGTTTGGTCTTTTTCAAATATCTCAAAATTTGATCAATAGTTTTGAAATCTAAAAAAGATACAAGAAGAGGAGGAAATTTTCTAAGAAAAAGTCGTGACTCTCGGAACTGTAGGACCAACAATTATAACATTCCAAGGGGGGTGAAAATACCACTGAAAACGCGTACTTCGGCTTTCGCAAGCCATGCCCGCTGCGGCCACTTTAACAATAAAATTGATTTATAAATATTAAATGTCATAATAAAGAAACGAAAATACACAGGCAATTACTAGATGGATGAATGCATAATAATTCGCCGGCAATTTGTTTTTATCGTGATTTTTCAATTAGTTATGCAACAGTTAATTAACCATTTTTTTCTGCTTGAACATGAACAATGCAAATGTGGTAATTGTTAAACCTTCAATGGAGCTATTCTTAAAGGTTTCAGAATATATCCCCGATGGAAAAACAAAAAAAAAATCAATTTTTATTAACAATTTACATAATTTAAAAATTAAAAATTCGTGAAGCTTCGAGTGCAAATCTAATTAAAATACGGACTGAAGGAAATAGGTGAAAATTGTTGTGTAGTATTTATCGCTGAATAAACGCTGTTAGAACGATAGAGTCAGCTGTGGACAAATCAGTAATTTACAGAATTTTATTGGATACAATACGATGTGTTCCATGTCGGACTAGTGGTAAATAAAGAGAAGCCTACGCGCAACTCTTCTTGACCGGTTGTATGTTGATGCACGATCTCCAATCGAGTATCTTGCGCAGAGTCCGCGCCGCTTAGCCGCTCCTTAAAACGCGACGACGATTGGGACGAGACGCCGCGTCGGCCCGCGTGTCGCCAGGCAACGGTTGCCTAGGGCGCTGCCACGGACAAGTCGCGGCGCCCCAGGCCCTCAGCGCGACTGCACGTTTTTCTCAATTGACTTTTGCTGTCATCATTTGACTTTTTTACTTGTGTTTTTTCTTTGATTTTTTTTCCTAGTTATTTAATTATAATTATATTACTTTTATTAAATGCAAAGTGGAGAGGTGTCCTTTCTGCACCCAGGCACGATTTTTTAAAGGTAAGCGGGGTCTGAATGTTCATATTGGAAAGGTGCATAAACCTCAGAATGCACTCACTTCAGACCCTGTTATTTAATCTTCTGTGCCTTCTACACCAGCTACATCCTTTGACCCATTTTGGAAAACTCTTGCAAAATTCAAAAACTCTGTACCTGTTTTAAAGCGAGTTCCCCGCGGCGCTAGACCTCTAGTAGCGCAACACTTGGCAGGACTCGTTCGCCGTGCCGCCCGGGAGAACTCGCAAAGTGCCTGGGAACATCTTCTCACTTTTCCCTACAGAATTTTACATGTTAATAAAAATTTGGCAACCAAAAACACTTTAACAGCACAAATTAAAGAAAACTGTAACGTTTCGGCTCTAAATTTGGAATCTAAATTGTCGACACAGAGGTTTACCTCCTTAAGAGGTATTTCCCATCTGGTCGAATCTAAATTAGGGGAAGGTGACATTAGCGGAGCAGCCAGGATTCTTTTCAGTAGTGATGTGGTGGCTCCGTGTTCTCCAGATACTCTCGCAGCTCTGGAGAGCAAACATCCTCCCCCAGCGGATGGTCTTTCTTTTCCGACCCCCTGATTCGGATATTCACACCCTCACCATTACAGGTCGAGAGGTGATCACAGCCATTTGTTCCTTTCGGAGTGGCTCTGCTGGCGGCCTCGACGCCCTTAGTCCGCAACATCTAAAGGATCTTATCTGTTCAGACGCCGGGGAAGCTGGTGAGTTACTTTTGAAGGAGCTCACGGCTCTGATTAACCTCATGCTCTCCGGCAAGGTAAACGAGGCCGTCATCGACGTCTTGTACGGGGCCAACTTATATGCCCTACGCAAAAGAGATGGCTGTATTCGTCCCATTGCCGTCGGAACTACTTACCGTCGTATGGCAGCCAAGATTTGTTGTAAATTTTATGGTGAGGTAGTTTCGGAAAAATTTCAGCCCCTGCAGTTTGGTTACGGCTCCAAAGGGGGTTGTGAGGCTGCCGTACACGCACTGTCGACCTACGCAAATTCTGGCAAAGGAGAGGTCATCCTGAAGGTTGACATCAAAATGCATTTAATTCTGTAAATAGGGACACCTTGTTGGCAGAATCTAAAAAAGAAATACCTCAAAATTTCAGTTTTCTCTGGCAATGTTATAGACAACCATCTAAATTACTTTATCGGGACAACCTTTTGGAATCCGCTGTTGGCTGTCAACAAGGTGATCCCCTCGGGCCAGTGATCTTTAGTTTAGCTATTCACCCTATTATTCGACAGCTAAATTCTAAATTTAATGTTTGATATCTCGATGATGGTACCCTTGGAGGCGATATAAATTTGGTATTAAATGATCTACAATTTTTAAAAAATCGACTTCATTCCATTGGACTTGATCTGAACTTTCCCAAATGCGAATTATTTTTGTCTGACAGTACTGACCGACAACTCACACTTTCAAAATTCAACGCAATAGCCCCTGGAATCAAAATTATGGACAAAAGCTCTCTTCACCTCCTTGGGTCACCAATCTTTGAGAATTCCTTTCCCAATTTGGTCGAAGAAAAAATTCAAAATTTCAAAGACGTTTCGGAAAGACTGTTAAAAATTAACATGCATTCGGCTATCACCATAATTCGTTACTGCTGTTTCGGTCCTAAATTGACATATTTCCTTCGTGCTTCCCATATGTGGAAGCACCCTCACCTTTCAGAAAAAATGGACCAAAATTATCAAGCATACACTATCTTCAATTTTAAATGTGGCCATGGACGACCGAGCTTGGGCTCAAGCTACTCTTCCCATTCGTATGGGAGGCCTCGGCGTCCGCAAAATTACCAGTATTAGTTTACCGGCTTTTATATCTTCGGTTCATGGCACTGATAAATTAATCAGGAATATCCTAGCTTCCACACTGATTGATTTTGATGTGCCGTGCTTCACCGAGGCTGTGAATGCCTGGAAACTCGCTTGCCCGAATGTAAATCTACCCGACAACCCATCATACCAGAGACAGTGGGATGAGCCGGTCTGCAGAGAAGTTCAGAGGAACCTTATAGCCACTTCTACTTCTACTGCGGAGCGTGCGCGCCTGCTGGCTGTGGGTGAGTGGGAGTCGGGCCTCTGGCTTCACGCACTACCGTCGTCGAACTTAGGCACCTTGTTCGACGATACAACTTTCCGCCTCGCTGCTTCCCTTCGCTTAGGCGCATCGTGTTGTTCTCCTCATCGTTGTCACTGTGGCGAAGCTGTCAACAGCCTCAGGCACCACGGTCTCTCATGCAGTCGAAGTGCGGGTCGCTTTGCACGGCACGTGAACGTCAACGACATTATCCACGCGCTCTTGTCGCCGTCGGCGTTCCAGCTATACTAGAACCCAATGGCCTGGCACGCGACGACGGCAAGCGACCGGACGGTATGTCTTTGTTTCCATGGAAGATGGGTAGGCCTTTAGTGTGGGACGCTACTTGTGTCGATACTCTTGCGCCATCCATCTTCCTAGCTCGTCGTGCTGTGCTGGTACTGCCGCTGCGGCTGCTGAGAACCTCAAGCGGCGAAAATATAATAACCTTGTTGGCAATTATATTTTTGAGCCGTTTGGGGTTGAAATCTTGGACCGTGGGATCCGAGTGCTCATGCCTTATTTAAAGTTCTTTCTAAACGCTTAGTTAACACTTCGCGTGACCCAAGGGCTGGCTTTTACCTCGGACAGAGGATAAGCATTGCCATACAACGTGGCAATGCCGCCAGTCTTTTGGGCTCACTTCCGGTGGACAGCGATGCGGAAGAATTTTTTGACGCCTTATCTTAGTTGGGATATTTTATTTTAAGTGTATATATTTAGTACTTTAATGCTGTACCTAGTTCATATCTAAATAAAAATTGAATTAATCATTGTAAAATTATTTTTTTTATAAATTTTTAATGATTCGTTTTTTAAGTATCTAAAGCTGCTTAATTTTTTTTTTTTAGTTTCTGTTGTTTAAAAAATTGTTAAGGTAATTGAATATATATTTTTTTGGAATCCTAATCCTTGGTGCAAAATGATGATAGTTTAAAAAAAGATCTTTAAAATAAAAAAGCATAGTTTATGCTTAAAAATGTATTTGTTCATAAACATTTTTTTGGTCCACTTATAATTAGTATTAATCTATTATCGGTGTAGTAGTTCATTTTGAAATGCAAGAAAATTTGAATATTGAAATGAAGCGAATATTATTACGCTGCGTAAAAGCGGACTTAACATATCACAAATATCTGATGAAATACTGAACAATATTGAGTTTTATACAGATTCTGGATTCTGAACATTTTATAACAATAAAGTAAAATGAAAAAAATCAAAACTATAAAAAAAAAAAAATGTTACAGCCGTTGACAGCGCTTATGGCATCCTGAGAGTGTTTGTATGAGCGTGTGTTTGAGTGTAAGTTGATGAAAGTTGGTGCAGGTGATGGTTAGAAGTTGTGTGGAAGCACGGAATGAGCGATTTGATGAGCAATTGAAGTTGCATTGCATGGAAATATGGGAAAATTTAAGAGAAACAGACATATGTTGAAGCATATGTCTGTTCTTCGTTTACTTGATTACATTGCTAATTTTATATTACATATAAGTTAATAATGGCAAGTATACCGCATCGAACTGAAAAGAATCACAAAAATCGAATCAGAAAAGTCGGAGTAATCGGTGTACATACATAAAAAAAATACCCACCGACTTGAGAACCTCCTCCTTTTATTGGAAGTCGGTTAAAAATAAACAATTAGTTTGAGTAATATTAAAATGATATAGTGTCAATCTCCGTAATAAGGATTATTTTAAAGTGTAGTTTCAATCTTCTTTTCGTAATGAAAATTAATACTTAAGCTGTAACCTCAATAAGTCCTAGTGAATACGATTTGTTTACTTTGAAGTTTGAAATAAACAACTTAAAGTTAAAACGAACTCACTCGCAGCAGAATGAAAGTAGTACTTCTGATTAATTTAATTGTATTGTGACAACGAGTTCGCACTTATTTTATTTAAGTGGGTAGATTTGTGCACATTTTTGGTTATGTTTTGTGCCCACTAAGATATAATATTATTTGCCTGATTTTCATGGTTGACTTATTAGCTACTTCGCTTCAATAAATTGTTCGTTATGATAAAATAAACTGTTTTAACAAGAAGTTTATTTTATTTAGGTATACTTTTAAAATTATTACAAATAAACGTTTTGCCATTATTTATGCAACATATTTATTCTTAACCCCCTAAGTTAACCCCTTTATTCAATAAGAATATAATTATAAAAATAATAATTGCATTACTCCCGTTTATTTATTTATCGAATCATAAAAGAACGGATGAAGATTATTTTTATAAAGAAAAAAAAGTCTCATCTGAAGATTCGAAAGTCTCATCTGATATACTTTAAATAGTACGGGAGCTATATCAATACGGGCATAAAGTAGTGCCATTTTAATCAGTGTGCTCAACGCAGTAGTTTATAATGTATTATTGGGGACAAGATACTTATGTAGGACGTTTCACCCAAGCCAGGGTTGTAGAAAATATTCGATAGAGTTACCGCAGCCCTGGATCGCAAAGGGCATAAAGCAAAGAGTAAAAGAATAATATGGGAGGCATTAGGAGGAACATGGATGGGTTTTAGTCAGTAAGAGTGTGACACGCCCTTAAGCTCCGCCCAGAGCGGGAAGAGTCGTTTGATGATTTCTCATCCTTAAAAAAAAGAATGCATCACCCACCAAGTTTTTCAGTAAAAACTGACCAAACTACAGGAAACATAATTTTTAAAGTGTCTTCCTGTGTTCTTAATGCTTTTAAGCTCTTTACTTGCCAGATGGCAAACTTTGTGCTGGATACTTCGCGTTGCTAATATTGTGTCCAGTAAACTTGTGAGCACTAAGTATGCAGAAGACAAGTTTAAGAAAAGACTATAACTAGTTCACTTTATCACCATCACGATACAAAGTCACTGAAGTCTCCATAATAGCGTCAAGCCTTCGTTACTTCGAGAAAGACATTGAATTATAGACGTCTGTAAACGCCTAAAAATATAATTTTCATTTAATTCTAATGAAATAACCTGATACCTACTAAATCTAAATAAAACGGTACTAAGAGTTTAATCAATTCCATCTAATTACTGAAGACAACCAATAAATAGGCCATTTCTCTCTATCCGTTTTTCATTATGATCCTTGAAAATACACTTTGGAGGGATGCGGTACAGAGAGTAAAGTCCCGCAAACCCCCATTGAAAAGGAAGGATCCTCCGACTAGGCGGTTGTTGTGCCTGGCGGGCTACTGCCCGATAGTTACCGTGTGTGAAGTTCGCTGCGTCTTCGCAATAGGGCGTGGCAAGAGGTGTCGGGGCGAAGCCCCCGACCGCGGTGGTGCACCTCGGCCCGCAACGCCGGGCCGGTCGCTTGATTGCCTAGTATCGGCATTAACGTGTTAGCGTGCGTCTGCCAGAAAAATTTTAGCTATAAGACGCACGCCTGTTGTGTAACTGATGAGTTTTACTGCAGGCACGCTGCGACACTGTAACTCAGTGCCGCCTCTTCACGGCACTTACGGCGACCCCGCTGGGTGAGACCCCAGTTACCTGGGGGAGGCCCAGCGAGGACGACCAGCGACGAGGGTGCCGACTTTGATGACGCATCTGCAGATAAGTGTGTGGCTCCCGTCCGTCTCAATCTCAGAGCTAGCCGATCACGATCCGCAGAGCCGTTTTGTGTGTGTGTGAGTGGTCGTGTATTGTGAGTACTACCGCCCAGTGCATCTGCACCGAATAAGCCTATATTAACTTAGCACAAATTCGGTGTGTGAGTTCGAGCGCTTGTCGAGGAATACATGTCTGAGTTTTCGAAATGCAACCTGCCTGTATTAACTTAGCAAAAGTTGCGCCCGAGGATGCGAGTTGGGTGAGCAGTGTAGCTGTTTGAGTAGGTCGCGTGTAGACTGGAGCGACCTACTCAGGCATCAATCCGGTGCGACGGGGCCGTCTACGTCCCCGACCAGGTCGCGGGGCAGACGCTTCGCGTCAGGCGGGCGCGCGCGGCAGGGCGCAATCTCGTTGACATGGGGCCAGGCAGATGCGTCGGCGCGCGCGAACATGCCTTTCGCTAGGCGCTGCACAAACTCGTCTACGCTCTCAATCCCGAGATCCCGCTGGATGACGTCATTCCTCACAGTGTAAGGTTTTTACAATGATCCGCAGCGCTAGATATTGCTGCGCGCGGAGCTTCACTCCCGATAGTTATTATTCGGGCTGACGTATATGTTCAAATAGCACGGTAAACTCTGCTTGCGCGATGCAGGATTTCGACGTAATAGTTCGCTGCTAGTTGGATAGGTGGCGTAGCGGTTCTTTTTGTTGCGATGTAGATTTGCTCCGTTGGTTTTTTCTTGTGTGTGTACTTTTACATAACATTATTTTCTTTGCGACACAGAACTGCAAAGGAAAATGTCCGCGAACCAAATATTCGAAGACAAGTGAAATTTATCAATCCATATTGGGCCTGCGAGTTGGATAACGGCCCGCTCTTTCTTAGGTTGCTTTCCCACTTGCAAGCAACCAGCATACAAGTTTAATTACAGTGTGGGGCACGATCGAGCGATTGATCCCATAGTACGTAGTAGTGGTAGCTCGCAATGCAACTTATATTGAGTGGTGGTCTTCCTCCCTGTAACGCCTTGTTTCCATCCGCAAGGAAATAAGGCGTTACAGGGAGGAAGACTGTGTACCAGAAGTGGAAATGACAGAGGCATGACTATGATATAAACAAGCAATTCTACACAAACTTATAAAACCGCCACTTGTGATGTCAGCAAGTGGTTCTGCGGTTCTAAAAAGGCCACTTTAGCAGAATCAGAAAGTACATCACGCTACCCGTCACTGTCAAATTTTTCCAATCAATCTTAAATCTACTGCTTTAGCAATAAAGATGAAAATTAAATTTGACAGATTGTTGTATGATTAATATTATGATTCTAATATAATATACTTAAAATTAATTATTATATAAATCTATTGAGGCCGCTAAAACACCATTTTAAGAGCTGACTTACTTTTGCCCACCTGCAATACGCAGTTGGAGCTCACAAGTGATTGGTTCATTCCGCTTAGGACCAGACTATTGACTCGATTTGTAAACAACTAAATGTTATAATTAAAATTATTTGCCTTAGTTTCTATGAAATGGTTGAGGAAAGTTTTGACGTTTGATAATTGGGAAATTACAGTAACCAGACTGTGGGTCTTTGCATACTATGTATTCTCATGCGGGTTCGCTTCCATGCACTATATCACAAGAACAATGCATCTTGAGTTATAACCGATGGCCTCTCGCGATGTGTAACTTTTTAACGGTTAGAGATTTTTCATTTCATTCATTTCATTTCATTTATTTATTGCTTCAAATATATTGGTACTTTTATTTAGAGATAACCCCTTACATAAAATTACTTTATATAATCGGCCTGTGGCCGTACTATTACGTTTATGATTCCGGTGTGAGAGGGACACGAAGCTATATGAGACTAGCATCATCCTTTTTACACAAATGTATCATGATGGCATTGGCACGTCACAGTAAGGGGACAGTATTTTAGTACATAGTACTTTGCCACTGATAAACATTTCTTTAGTTCCTTCTAATATGTTTTCGAATCGAATTTTCGAAAAAATATCTTAAAAACACTGATGTAAAATTTATTACAGCATCAAGTGTAAAATTCAGTTAGAAACACCTACTAAAATATTGTTTTTCTAACAAAAATGCATACATTGGTTCTAAAAATAAACCAAAAGAAATAGTAACACATAGTATGTTTGTTTTTTGCCTACTTCAGTATTTGATAAGAAAATATTCGAATAGCAATAATTTTATATTGGTTTTACCGAAATAGAAAAGTAATTTTACGCCACTCACTTAATATAAATATAGGTACTGCTAACTAATTAAATGTTGGAATATTTTATATTTCGGTTAATATTAGAATTCGGTATTAATTTTGGTTTTCAAATTTGAAACTTTCTGTATATTAAAATTAATATTGTTTTTAGTGTAGGCAAGTAATTTTTACTTTTTCTCTATATCATATCCCCGCGTATCCACCGATGTACAAAACATGTATTCCGCAAGTGTTAACCCCTTGTTTCCTTTATTTCCATCCGGAGAGATCGAGGACAAGATTCAAATACATACACACAGTAAAATTGAGGAAATAACTTATGTAGCACACACAAACTAAGGAACCACGAAGAGCATTATTTTATTTACAGGTCGCGCTATTTTTGTTTTATTACGATTCGTTTGTAGTACGCCATAGAGTTACGAATTAAATGGACCTCCCGTTGTCCGATGTTGGTCGAGTTTATTTTGGGTGTGTAATTTTAGGTATAACTAATTTTTAATATGAATGTACATTCGGTTTAAATTACGGTTGTGACCAGGGCAAGGTGACGGAGCCCCGCTCCGCGGGGCTCCTGTTCCTGCCTACAGGGTTTATAGTAACCTAACATGAATGGGATCACGGCAATCCCATTCGAACCTAAACTATCCGTGTCGGTGTGCCGTAAGTTCCCGAGCTAGCGCGGTCGCTCTTTGTTCAGCGGTTAGATCAATGCCAGTTATAGAAGATGATAATTAGATCAAAAGAACATTATACTAAATAAAAAGTACATTCTTACGTACGAATTATTTCGCGAAATTGAAAATGACTTTATTCAATTCTTAACTCTATGGCGTACATGTGACGTCACATCGGAACAGACCAATGAGAGCCTGTTTTTTGTAGACTTGTGCTCTGATTGGTCGCCATTTTATTTCAGTTCTAAATTTCTCGGAATGAATTCGAGAAAATATAAACTAAATTTTGATGTGTAAAAAAGCATTCCCAATGTTCAGTTGAAGATTTATTGAAAGTTTACAATTTCTCAAGTTGTTTTATAATCTTACGGAGTTTGCCATTTTCCGGTGACATAATTATAGTGTGAGTCTTTGTAATGTGCACATACGAAAATGAGGGAATTTGCTTAATTTTATCGATGGAATAAAAATCTAAATTATTTCTTTTTTTTAATTAAAAAAAAATATTCGCTATTGTGACCCCAGTGTAAACAAAACGGCTTAACTTTTAAACTAAACGATCTATCGCGATGAAACCTACTTCATAATCTCTCCCAACGGTCATGCCTAAGGTGCTGGACAGTTTGCTGGATACATACATGGCCCCAAGAATTAGTCTTCATGATGCAGAGTTTGGTTTCAGGCCTGGCCTATCAACAGAAACTGCCATTATGTGTCTTAAACGAACTGTCCGGTACTATACGGATAGGAGAACAGCTGTAAACGCGTGCTTCTTAGACCTATCTAAGGCATTTGACCTTGAGTCCTATGACCTTTTATGGGAGAAGATAAGAAGCGAGAGTAAAGTAGAAACTGAAATTACTATCTAATAAAGTTTTGGTATGAAAATCAAGTAAATAATGTTAAATGGGCAGGGACTCTCTCTGATGAATATAAATTAAAATGTGGAGTGAGTGATCGTTGAGCTCAGCAGTACTGGTGTTGGCTGCCATGTTGATGGTGTTGCTGTAAACAACATCAGCTATGCGGACGACATGGTCCTGCTGAGCCCATCGATCAGTGCGTTGGGAAGACTTTTGAAGATATGTGTGAACTACGCGGTGGCTCATGGGCTTAGGTACAGTCGGCGCCAAAGGTGACGTGAATGTGCCGCATATCTCACTAGCAAATACACCCGTAAATCGAGTTACAAAGTTTAAGTACCTGGGCCACTGGGTCACCGAGGACCTATGTGATGACCTGGACATAGAGAGGGAGCGCAAGGCGCTGTCTGTCCGTGGTAATATGTTGGCCCGCTGATTTGCACGGTGTACTCATGAGGTTAAAATGACCCTCGTCCGAGCCTATTGTCAGACTTTCTACACCTGCAGTCTGTGGGTCAAGTATACGCAGAGGGCATATAGCGCTCTGCGTGTCCAGTACAACAATGTATTCAGAATGCTTGTGGGGTTGCCGCGGTTCTGTAGCGCGTCGGGTATGTTTGCCGATGCGAGGGTGGATGATTTCTACGCAATTATCCGCAAGCGTTGCGCCTCTCTAAGGTGCAGAATACGCGGCGGCTCCCACAGCATGCTGAGGGCATTGAGTAACCGGTGGGACTGTCCAATGCTCGGCCGATGGGTGGGACTGCACACAAGGGTCGTAGCTAGGTGAGTGGACTGGCGTCTTTGTTTTGTGTGTTTGTCAAATTGTAACTGTTTTGTTCTTATTGTATGTGTACCTACAAAAAATAGTTTAATAAGTTTAATGTATTTAATAACACTATGGACCTCGGTCTGTAAATAAATAAATAATAATAATAACTCCATCGCCGTATCTCTACGTTGAACCTCATCGCCGTATCTCTACGTTGAACCCCATCGCCGTGTCTCTACGTTGACCCCATCGCCGTATCTCTACGTTGACGTCGTGGTGGGGCTTGCGCGCCTCAATGAACCTTAGGTCATACCTAGGGTAAGGGGCCAGACAAAGAGAGATACAATCTGCAAGGCAGTTTCGTGGCAAACTGTTGGGCAGTAGCGACCCCACGGACCTGATCTCCCGGGAGAAGTATTGTTCCTCATCTCCGGCTTGCCTTTATTGGCTGGCCGGGGCGAACAATAACGAGGAACAGAGCTCCCACCTCTTTCTTGCCTTAATCGGCCGGTCTGAGTGGAGACTCGCAAGAGCAAACGTGCTCTGGAGAAGGATGTATAATCCAGTAAGATGCTGGTAGGGATCTTGACCGTACTTCCGGGATTGTCCTTATAGCCGTGGTATACCTCTCCACTCCTCTAGCACCTCAGGATATGTTGCTTCCTTGGCGCTACGTCACTTTGTGCTAGCGACCGTTTTCGGGGGCCCATTTATTGAGTGTGCCCTGCCATTTTAAAGCCGTGTTTATTTTGAGTGGTCAGGCAGGGGCCCAGTTCTTTCATAGTATACGGTAATGAATCCACTAAACCACCCAAACCCATAGCCTGTGACCTTTTGTTTCCATATTATGCAATAGCTCTGTACCTACCGGGGATTATCCTTGGGTGTACTTTGAAAGTGCATACAGGGATAATCGTCGGTTGGTGCCCCATTCCATTACAAATGTCTAACGGGGCCTCTGCGAGTTGGATTCGGCCCCTCATACGCCTACCAAAGGACCGGGACCTCAGGGTCCCGAGATTTTTCATGACATACCATAATGATAATAATGATTGAAAGTAATTTGGACTACTTCGTAAAATGAAAATAGCAGGAAAAAACTACCCTAAATTGAAAATAAACTTGTATTTAACCAAAAATCTGTTTTTTTTTTCATCAATTTATTCAATAATCATAAAATTTCTCGATAAGTCGCCCAGATCACCGACCTTTTTCATTACCTTACATTATTTTCCAGCGTATTAGCTACCCAATAGTAAAAATTGCATGTTCATAACTCACTCGTCGAGAAAAATGCGGTTAAGTGTTTTCTCTAAATCTCTACTTTAACTGACATAAAACTCATTTTTTTTGTTATGGAAAACGTACAAAAAAATACAAAGAATTGTGTTTAGTTTCGTTTTGAAGTTTTTTCTTATGTTGATCTTTAGAAACTTGAACACTGCACTTAAACCTTGTCCCTATTCGTAATTTGCATCAAAGTAGTGCAATAAAACGCAGCACTCGTGTATGTTACTGCATTTGTATCTAGGAAATACATTAATTGCATTAATAACAAGCAAAGTAAATTACTGAAAATAAAAGGTGTAATGCAAATATTCTACCACGTCACATTTTTTTTACATTTTTTTTTTCATTTACCCAACCTGTTGACGGCAGTTTGCTGTAAATTTTTTCGACTTCAGCAATAGATACCTAGCCTTTTTACACCCAAAATCTTAATTATTTACAATTTTTTTCATTATAAATGAAAGCGACTATAAAAACACATATTACACTTACAAAATGCGAGTACTGCATTTTAATCTAGTTTATGATCATTGCTGCATTTATACTAACGATATCAGATAATTTCAGCCGAAATTATTCATTCATTCGTTTTTCTTTATTGTTTCACCATGTTCCAGACATCCAAAAAAAAATCTACGTATAGCTGAAAGTCTCCAGATGACATTTATATCAAAAACGGAAAATCGTCAAAATGTCGATAACTGCATTTGCTATTACGAGATAATGGTCTGCCCATAAAATTAATTGTAAGGAATTTAAAACAGAATTTAACTTGTAAGTTTGTTTCGGCATTTTTACTCAGCTTGGAAACACCGGTCTCATCTACTTAGCGCTCCTATGCACTAGCGGTAGGCCGCGGGGTCACCTGATCGGTCAGATGACCCGGCTGACCGCTTTTCCAGTTTTAATATGCAACCGCTAGTGATTGTACACACTTAACCGCGATTAAATGACAAACGGTTCCGCGGCCGCCCCTGCGGCTGACTGCTAGTGAGTAAGAGCGCTTAGGCGCCGCCGACCCCACTGCGCGCGGTCCGTTTCGCATCCACACACGCGCACACTGCGAGCAATCTAAAAACACGGTAATAATATTTATACTGTGTTAAAAATCAATGGAGTAAGCATAAGCAGTGATAACACGTCACACGCTGTTTTTACTGAAAACCAAATGTCACTCTCAACCAAATGTCTAGCAAATCATAAATAAAACGTTTTTCTCTCACTAATTGAATAAACATTTCGATCTCGTCGAATCATCGTGACCTTCCAGCTTTTGCAAAAAAAATAGAACTCCGATAGAACGCGTACAAAAGCTAGACCGCACTTTGACCGTCGCGGTCTAGCTTTTGTGTGTATAGGATTCTTAGCCACCGCATAGATTACATTGGACGCGGAACACAGAACTCGGAACTATGGCCGCTAGACCGCGTGCAGTGGGGTCGGTACCTTAGTCTAAATCGACAAAAAGATTGATGTGTCAAAGCGTTACTTTTAACCACTTTACAAAATAAATAGCTTTATCATAATTATTTTGTCTATTAAACGTTGATTTCTTAAGATCAAATTATCAGGCAGATTAAAATAAAAGATTTATAGTGGACTCAAGCAATTGTATTGTCGAAGTTTAGATTAACTGTGTCCATAAAATTGTAGACGTCGTGAACCAAGTACTCAAATATTAAACAGTTGTACATCATTTATCCACTGAAGACTTTCGCAAATAACACATCTTTATAAATACGGATAATGAAATAAAACGGGTGGCATGCAACAAATAGTAGCGAATAGTAGCTTCGAAACAAACGGTAGCGAAGCTAACCGTTTACGTAAAAAACCGGTCAAGAGCGAGTCGGACTCGCGTGCAAAGGGTTCCGAACGATTTTTTTTAACATGTTATTTTTACACTAGAGACTTCTAATAGGTTTTCCTGTAATTTTTAGATAAAGATCTATTATCTACATTTTTTTCTAAATTTTAGGCTCAGTAGTTTCGGAGATAAGGGGGAGAATGGTCATTTTTCGTCTAATTTCTTGAATAACTGCAAAACCATTTATTTCAAAATAATGAAAAAAATATAATTAAAACCCTCACAGTGAGCCCTTTCATTTGATATGTCACACGATATTGTTCAATAAACATTATTTTAAATTTTCTAGAGAAATTTTCCGGAGAAAACTGGCTGTGATAGACGGACAGACAGACAGACAGCCGAGTGATCCTATAAGGGTTCCGTTTTTTGTTGGGAACCCTAAAAACGCTGAAAAGATTATAAATATCTATAGAATACGGTGTTGTTAAAATTAAAATTAGTTAAAAGTTTAATAATGAATACATGTAGGTGATTTTACGGTTTCGAAAAAAAAAACGTAATCCTTATAGGATCACTCGGGTGTCTGTCTGTCTGTCCGTCTATCACAGCCAGTTTTCTCCGGATCCACTGGACCGATTCTGTTGAAATTTTCTACACATATGGAATTCTATGACCCAAACACGGACGCGTTACGCAAATAATTAAATTTTTAGTATGGGGTCACTTTTGGGGGTCAAACTAGAAAGTTAAAAAAAGAAGTTTATTGAACAATATCGTGTGACATATCAAATTAAAGGGCTTACTGTGAGGGTTTTAATTATATTTTTTTTTATAATTTTAAAATAAATGGTTTTGAAGTTATTCAAGAAATTAGACGAAAAATGACCATACCCCCCCTTACCTCCGAAACTACTGAGCCTAAAATTTAGGAAAAAATGCAGATAATAGATCTTTATCTAAAAATTACAGGAAAACCTATTAGAAGTCTCTAGTGTTAAAATATGATGTTAAAAAAAATCCTTCGGAACCCTTTGCACGCGAGTCCGACTCGCACTTGGCCAGTTTTTTTTCTTACGAAGATTGCGTTACATTGGCATTCATACCTAGTGTACATAAAAGCATTCTTATTGTGAATTATTTCCTCTAATGTTGATAGTCTTTTTTGTAGAAGACTGTTTAAATGTAGTCACATCTGTCGAAAATAAAATTAAAGAGAAAGTAGTACCTATCTACCATATATTGGAAAAGAAAACGAAGAAACATGATTTTTGTGATATTAAACTGATTTGAAAAAGAAGTCCGATACATATTCTTATGTTAGTAAAAGAAATACTTCGTCACATCGTTTTACAGTGAAACAACTAAAAACTAGCATAAAATGGGCCTTGATATTGTGCATAATAGAAAAAGATCACAGAGACCTTACTTTTTTTTTTTATTAAGGCAAACCAACTAAAAACACACATACATTCATAGCACATATCATTTGCAAATACAATAGTATTGCATGCATCTAAATTAAAGGTAAGCACAACATTTTATTTAAATCCCACTATACAATAAGATTGGATAGCAATAATAAAATGGATTAGAATGTCATGGATGATGTCAATAGTAATTTATATTTAAAATTAATTATTTTATTTATTTATATTCTAATTTGAGATTTGTTTGCTCTTGACTCTAGTCTAGGTCAGAGATGACAGAGATAAACTCTACGATGGAGCGAACTTACCCAGCGGAGCCTGTTCATTCTGACTTTAACTTTTGTTTTCAGAAAAGCACAATTTTTGGTAAATTGGCCGTTCGCCCAAACAGATGGTCAATTCTACTATTTTTTAAGTAAAAACCGCATTTGCATCTCAGTTGCAATTTGTCAAAAATGTAGGGAAATAAAGGCTTTTTTAACAATTTACGCAATTGATATGCGAATGCGTGAAACGTTGTTTAAAAATTAGTTGAATTGCCAGGTACGCATATTTTCAAAGTACCTACAGTCAACAAAGTTGTGAGTGTGCTGTCTTCCTATACAATTTTTGTACACCATCCTCGTATGTTATATACCTAATAAATATTGGTAGTGCAATGGAAAAAACACTTTTTTTATCCTGCATACTAAATAGTTTTGTTGACTATACATCTACACTAATCTGGCCTAAAAATTTTGTAACTAACAAAATAAATAAGGTCTGCGGCTCCGGAAAATGAAATATTGAAGATCTAGCCGTATCAATCGATACATTTAGATTCTAAACACATTTAGATATGATGTCATTATATGATTTAGGTAATACGACCCAAACATTATTTATTTTGGATCTCTAACAAAGGAAACGCAGATGTGCGATAAAAAATCGCTGTGCCATAACATTTAAAATAAAGTAAGACCATAAAATACACTACACAAATTAATAAACATTCTTGGTGTAAAACTGACCTCTCGCTTTTTCCAGTGAATCATAAAACCATTCCTATTATGGTCAGAGAAATTTTAGAGAACAACTCCCTCTAAATCTATACTAATATATAAAGCTGAAGAGTTTGTTTGTTTGTTTGCTTGAACGCGCTAATCTCAGGAACTACTGGTCCGATTTGAAAAATTCTTTCAGTGTTGGGTAGCCCATTTATCGAGGAAGGCTATAGGCTATATATCATCACGCTAAGACCAAAAGGAGCGGAGCAGTAATGAAAATTGTGACGCAGACGACGTTGCGCGGGTCAGCTAGTTGAATATATGTCACTAAAGTTAAAGCTAAGTAACTTTCACAAAGAAAACGAGACCTATATTTGGCCAATTTTTATTGAAATAAAAATCTATAAGTTGAACCCAAAAAAATTATCATCCATTGAAGACGCCTGCAAACAGTTGTTCAGTGTAGATTCTGATGTAGAACAAAAATGGTCGTGTGGCTTCAAATCTTATTGGTTTTGGTGGTTTCATTGCCGACATCGCCGCCATTTCAATTCCTGCAGCAAGCAATTTTTTTTATTTCTTTTTTAGGCTTCAGATGTTACCCGGAACGCTTATTTGGGACAGGCTCGCCTTACTGTTCGCTACCTCTGCAACTCCTGAGAGCAAAATTTAGCAGTGGCAACCACCAGAAAAACGTCGAGTCAATGAAGCTCAACAAGTCCGAAGTAATTGTCCAACTGTCTGTGAAATTAATCAGAAAAGAGTAGCGGTGTGCTTAAAGAACTACTTATGGAATCCTATTAATTGCAATATCATCGGGGCGATCAAGAGAGATTAACTTCACCGGAAAAACAGGCCGGCCATGGAAGCGGACAGTGTGTGGAAATGGGTTGGGAGGCCATTGTCCAGCATTAAGACATCACACGTTTAGTAGATTAGATTATTTATTACATTTAGAAAACGAATAGAATAAGAGATTATAAGTAGGTAAAGAAAATGACGAATCATAATTGGGTATGCGGTTGGTACATTCTTCAGGGATAATCGATAATCTTGTGTTATCTGTACATATAAAATGCTTTGTTCTGAATGACTGACGGATCAACGCACAGTCTAAACCCCTGATCGTGGAGACTTGAAACTTGGAGGGTGTGTTTTTTTATAATATGACGTGGGAAAGGATTTTCCGAAATTCTACCTCTAAGGAGGTGAAAAAGGGGGGCAAAGTTTGTATGGAAAACCGTCATTTTCAAAGTTAGAAGCATGAAAATTCATACACAAGTTTTTGGTTAGAAATAAATAAGAATGTATGTAAGATTTTTTTTTAAATCTACGCTTTGTTAAGGTGAAACAGGGGTTGAAAGTTTATATGGTAAGTCCGTCTTTATTGAAGAGAGAAGAATGAATTTTGACACTAAAGCTTCTGAGCATTAATAAATGAATACGGCGTCTCGTCGTTCTTGGAAATTCAATCTTTAACGGGAAAAGAGGGGTGGAAACATTAGTAGCACTGAAAAAAAAGTCTCAAAAACTACTTGACCTATATAGATGAAATTTTTAAAGAAGGTAGACTATAAGTAGAAAACATCAGTTAAAAAATATTTTTGGGAACTTCCCCCGTTTAGGGCTAGAAATTTGTATGCAAAATCTTATTCCTTATGTTTTAAAACTTGGTACTTGTCACAAATACTTGCCTAAGTAAATTACAAAGGTTAGTTATTTTTCTAAACTACCCCCAGAACACTATTTAAGGGATGTTAAAGTTTGTATGGAAGAATCTTATTTTTTAGGTTTATAAACTTGAAACAACATGGACCGGTTCTGGGCTATATTCTGCCTAGACATGGAAGTACTTTTAAATGGTTATTTATATCTAAATAAAAAAGTAAAAATAATGGTCTGAGGGTTTTTTTAAATAAAATGTTTACGTACAAAAATAATATGATCCATGAGATTCTATCATAGGGGATCTCGCTCGGCTGGAAAACCGGTCCTTTGTGTGCTTACAACTCTGGTTGTGTTTTAACTCTTAGCTAAGTTAAAACACAACCAGAGTTGTGAGAAAAATGAAAGAAAAAGAAAGAAAACACGTTTATTCCGTCAGAAATGACGTCCAAAAACACATAAAATAAAATGACTATTCCTAACTAAAAACTAAATAAATGAATCGGTCGTTGCTCAGTATCGGCATATGCTGAGCTACCGATTCTTTGGACAAATCCATCAATCAACGGCGCTGATTTTCAGCAACTACCCTCCGAGTTGTAAATGCTGTCTCGCAAGCACACATTTAGATTATGTATATGTCTTTCTCTTTCTCTCTAATGCGATTTGTCAGCATTTACTACTACCCTACGTACCCTGGTACTCCCTTTCTTCTCCTAATATTGTTTGTCCGAAAATCATTATGCATAACACGTTTGCTATAAACTTCAGTAACCATAATATTCAAAATCCCGAAAAAAAATTTAACATAAAAAACTTTAGTTCTAAAAGTATTCCGTCATAATATCAAGTACTATAATAATTAAATCTCCTAATTTTACATGACCTAGAGTCATATGTCCTAAGTATTGTGTTAAATATTGTGTATTATTCCGAATGTTCACTATAATATTTTTTTTAGTCCTAAAACATTTGCTAAAAATTAGATTTTAGTGACAGAAACGAATCGCTGTAAATACGACTCCACGCAGTCTTGTCTGCCCTACCCCTAGAGTTGAATATAAAATCGCGTAGGCGCGGAGGGGTGAGGCGGCCCGCGATTTGAGGAGCAGGTGGTTGTAACACGCGCCGCCGTGGCTGAGGCTGGCCAGCGAAGCCGGCCAGTAAGCCGAAGCTGCGGTGGTGAGCGTTAAACCCATCTGCAACGATAAACTCGCATGGGACCGCCGGGGCCCCGAAGCGCCGGAGCCATGACAGAAACCATGCCTGCTGCATGTTGCATGCTTGCTTGTATGCTGCATGCTTGCTTGCTTACAAAAACCACTCGCACATTACACTTACATTGTTTATTTTTGTACTTTTCACACACCCAGTAATAATTTTCGTTGTAGAATCGATTTTTGTCGTAAGTTAAGCCATCACAATTCAATTTTATGCCACCCTTGTTAGTCTTAAAAAGTTCTCATTGCTGCATTTTCAATCATTTATTTTTCATACGAGTATATTATAAAACAAAAACGTAAATATCCTGCTACTAAACAGAACTACATAACAAGTGAACTATCTCCAAACAAGTCGGTAGAAGAAATAATATTGCCCGCTCGTATCTACGTTAAGCCTGAGAGAAGTTCATAGCAAAAGCTTTGTTACAAAAATTTGTTCTAAGAATATTATTATTATAAATAAACATTATGTAATTTGAATTTAGAACTTATAACTTTTATTGAAAACGGTTTTATGTCTTTTGTATATTATTGATTGTAATATTTATGACGAACGGATTTAGGACATATTATATTTAGGGATTTAAATTTTATGGCATGTGATACTAGGTGATATTAAGTTCGGGTAAGTTATCATTCGGACAAATGATGATTAGGACAAAAAGTTATGGCACTTTAAATTATGGATAAAAAAGTTAGGTGATACAATAGAGAACCGCATTGGACACATGGGAAACAGGAAAGTTTCAAACTAAGTGACTGTAAAAAACGGGTAACCAATTCCAAGTGTAGGTACTTACTCTTTTAAATAAAGAACACACTAGCTCAAAATATCTCATACCATTTATTTGGCTTTTATACACTTACTATCCGGAATATACCCCAGAAAACAACTGCTCTTTGTAAAATACGACGTAAAAGAGGAATGGACGATTGGCCACGAATGCAGGCCTAACCATGGTAGATTGTGGTTTCATTACTACATCTGCAATCATGAACACAATTTAAGAAACTGCTGGACAAAGGCCACACTTAAGCGATGCCACATCGACCGGTCTAGCATCTGGCTGATTCGCGCAGCCCTCACGTTGTCATCAATCCATTAATTTTGAGGGAGGCCTTCAACGCTGTGTCTTTCGATACGCGGTCGGCACTACAGAACCTTTCGGTCTTATTGGCCACCTGTGCTGCGAGCATTGTGCACTGCCCAGTACCACTTCAAGTTAGCCTTAATATGCTTATTATTATAAGACACACCAAAATTAAATGAAAGTTGAAGAATAGCAGTAATTAGTAAACCTGAAATAGGACCGTATGTTTTAAGCCAGAAAATGTCAATAAAAATAAAATGATGACAAACAAAAAGAATTTATACGGCGGTGCCAGTTGTAATACCAAAATGCTTATAAATACTTGAAGGGCATGCACTCTGTCTGCACGTCTGTGTTGATCACCCGGAGGACACGGTGGAGCATACGGTGAAGATCTGCTCTGCTTGGGCGGAGGACCGCCGTGTCCTCGTAGAGGCGATCGGCGGCGGTGACCTTTCGCTTCCAGCCCTGGTTCAATCTATGGTCTGGGATGAGGAGGCATGGGAAGCAGTCAACTCCTTCTGCATAGCAGTAATTCAAGCGAAGGAGGAGGCGGGCCGCGTGAGGGAAAGTCAAACCTCATGCCTCAGCCACCGCAACAGAAGGAGACACCCCGAACTTCAGGAGACGCAGGGTGATTCCCGGCCACCGTAGGCGCGGGCCTGTGGACGGCGAGCAATGGGTAGCTTGCCATCCCATAAGGACCAGGTCCGGGTCAACGGCCCGTTGTGTTTCAACAAGCCTCATAGAAATGTCAGCATTTTAGACGGGGACCGCTAGGGCCAGTGCCTGCCAGGGTTGTGGAATTTGTTCGAAAGAATCACCGCGGCCCTGGAATGCAAAAGGGTATTTGGAGGAATATGGATGGGTTTTAGTCAGTAACATTTTGAGATACTGAATTACAAGTATGTGCCGAACCCAGTTCTCGAAAATGACCATGTCACGTTGTACTGGGATCGGTATATCATCACTGATAGGACTATTGTTGCCAATAAGTCTGATATAGTGGTGATAGAACGATTAGCGCGCCGCACTATGATAATAATTGATGTTACCATCCCACATGACGAGAACCTCGTGAAAGCTGAGAAAGAGAAACAAATCAAGTATCTCGACTTAGCACACGAGGTTGTGGTCATGTGGAATGTGGATTCAGCTGTCGTTGTGCCGATTGTCGTTACGGCCAATGGCCTGATGGCCAAAAGCTTCGACGACCATCTGTCGAAGCTAACGTTACGCGGTTGGATAAACGGCCTGATACAGAAGGCAGTACTCGTCGATACGGCTCGTATTGTGAGGAGGTTCCTTTCTCTGGAGCCCTAACCACCGGTAACTTGGACCCTGCTCCCGACACCGGCGGACTACTATTTTTTTTATATTTTTAAATGTGTTGTTTTTAAGAAATATTTAAAAATGTAAATTAGTATGTAAGGATAAAAAATAAAGAGAATAATAATAAATAATAAAAATTATTTTCAGGTTACTTTGGCTATACAGATTGTGTTAGTATATAGAAACGGAAAAGCAGCAGAACAAACAACAACACAAATAGCAGCAGCAGCTAAAGCGCTGCTGTTTGTGTTGTTGTTAAAAGTAAAAGCTAGGCAGTTGTGTAAAAGCTAGATTCGAATCGGAGCACATTGACATGCTTTCTTTCTGACTATCTTAGCAAATTGTTGTTAGGTGAATACTTAGTTTTGTGATCTATTGCTATCATTTTAGTTTTTCTGCTGTTGTAATTAGTTCTTAGCAAATTTTAACTGATAATTTAGTGATACAATATATTTTTGTGCCCTAGTCTGACCTCTAATGTTACCTTATTTTGTATCTCTGGTTATTTTGATGATTATGTTTTAAGAAAGTCAAAATACAATAATTTTGATGATTTTTGACTCCATTTATTGGTCACATATTTCCACCAAAGGCATCCGAAAACAACTGCTCTTGATAAATTCTGATGTAAAACAGAAACGGATGATCCATACGGTTGTGATACGGCATGTAAGAAGACAATAGTTTCATTTTTAGGGTTCCGAACATCCGTAACAAACGGAACCCTTATAGGATCACTCGGGTGTATGTCTGTCTGTCCATCTGTCACAGCCAGTTTTCTCCGGATCTACTAGATATCAAATGATGTGAGGGTTTTAATCATATTTCATATATTTTTTCATAATTTTAAAATAAATAATTTTTAAGTTATTCAAGAAATTAGACCAAAAATTACCATTTCCCCACCATTATCTACGAAACTACATACTTAGTCTAGATAATGGTTATTTACCAATAGATTACAGGAAAACCAATAAGAAGTCTATAGTGTTAAAATAACATATTACAAAAATTAAATAATAAGGAATACACAAGTCTCAGGGTAGCTCTTTTATGTAATACGAACAGACAATTTTAGGAAAAATAGACCGCACACCGGGACGGAATGCCAGACCATTTTGCCACCGGTCAGCGCACACAAGCTGCTTACATACTGCAGCAATCCGGCAGCCTAAAGTACAGAACATAATAATATATTTACTAAGACATCCCGCGACGTGCCACGGCATTTATGTCGTATGAATCCTACTAGATTATTTAAGTTTGAATGTCCTTTGGTCCTTTGTTTTTAATTTAAATGAGGTGTTACCCGTGGTCCCGGTGAGTCGACCCATTACTGGGTCCATAGCACTAGGGATTGTTCCCGGATTTCTGACTAGATCGTTAGAAAATGAAAACCATCAATTACATACAATAAAGTTTACTCATTTATAAGCAAATAAAATAATTCCTTCCTTGGGAACAAAAACATACTCCTTCCAGAACCAGAAAACCTATAAACCTATTAAACTAAACCTATAAACCTTAATAACATTCCAAATGCGTGTCCAACTGATATTTCGCCAGTAATTAATTCTATTAGTGTATCGGTTATGAATTCATCGTTTTCCATTGCTATTTTTTTCTGGTTCTTACTGGATTATTCTTTTTATTTTTCGACAGTTTGACCAAAACGTTCAGGAGACGTATTATATTTGTGTATTAAAGAAAAAAAAAATGCTATGCCAAGACTCCGACACGTTATTGGTTCAGTGCCTTTGTCCGAAGACCCTGACACTCCGCTGTCCGACCGGCCCTCCGTCCGTCTGTCCCTCAGCAGGCTATATCTCAAGAACCGTAATAGATAATAGGTTTCTATTGCCACTATAACAACAAATAATAAAAATTAAACTTAATTAAAAAATAAACATAATTAATAATTAAAGGAGGCTCCCATACAAGAAATGTGTTTATGGTACAACGTCCTTCATTTGAGGGTAGACCTCAAAAACTAAAGTGTACAGCTTCGTTTTAATTTTACGTATTTTATCTGTAAATGTTCTGTATTCATCCAAACTTCAATGTTAAACTACACATATTAGTCCAATAACAAAGTGTGAGTGTTATCTTTAATATAAAATGAAGAATCAGTAAAAAACTAATCATAACAGCTAAAAGTGTCAAGAATAAACCATGAACTTGAAGATATTATATCATGTGATTGGGTCTAAAAGTGAAGTAAAGTGCGGTAGCGACGTGTCTGACAATGGCATGGCCACCATCAGGTATTTAAGTTTTGATTACATAAAAAATAGTCGTTAGTTAGTCGAAATTAGTAGCCAAATATCAGAATTAATCAGTCACTGGTTCAAAAAATATACGGGTTCATAGGTGACTGATCTGGGGAGCAGCTGGTGGCCCATTTGAATCTCCAAAACTAATAATAATAATAAAGCCCATTTATTTCCAATCTAAAAATTAATATTACATGCATGTTAATTAAATATTTAATTTATTAATTATTTATTACATTATATCACATTTGATGTTGTGACTGTTCCTAAGTTACCCTAGGCTGATAAAATTTTCGTTTTTTCTAGAATTAACCTAATTGCTAAGGTCGGTCCCGCCCTTAGGCGGGAGGGCCAGGCCCCTTGACCTTCCGCCTGGCCCTGTAGAGCTCGCCTCCAGACTGGACACTCTTCCACCGATAGTACGAAATGAATTCTCAAAACTACTGCCTTGTCCGACCTTTGAGGCTAGGGACAAGGAGGGGATGCAAGGTGAAGTTAATATTGGGAATTTACGGTTAGTATACATACGTAAAACAATAAATGATTATGGAACAATAACGAGATTACAATGTATGAAGCTAAGAAGACAAGAGGACTGCAATAGGAAAAATGACACGTAACGCTTGTGTGGAAATAGTTTATTTCAAAACGCGATAGTGAATTTATTTATAATAATCTAGAGACCCACCCCAGTGATGTACGGCCGTCTTACAACTGCCTGTACATCGTACGTGTGCCGTCGAGAGTCCTAGGTGCATAGGCCTAGAGAGAACCTGCTGCGGTCACAACAGTACACGTTCCCTACACTCAAGCATGTCTTACACAATCCTAAGGCAGAGATACTACGAAGTGCCCCTGTCATTGAGCGAGACATGTTTCCAGAAATACTGGACGCGCGCTATATAAATTAGCCCCTTACATCGGCCTATCAACCCATTACTAACACGTTATATAACTTAGCTCAAGCGTACCGCGTTGTCAGTCGTTGGCAGAATTCTCTACAAAAGTCTTGCTGCGCGCCGAAGTGGGTTTTGGAACTCGACACCTCGCATTTCCTTAATCTAACCCCATTTAGAGGAAGCTTACAGTGTAATCGGCAGCCGTGCGGACATTCTTGTCAGGCATCGGGGCGTTTCGACTGGGCATCCAAAATACGTGTTTCGCCAAATATTATTTTTTTTTGTATCAGTGAGAGGCCCGAAAACCAAGTTTGATTTGACGAAACACATTTACTAACGTTCCGCAGAACAGCTATAAATCCAGTTTAGGGTACTTGGTGAAGCCTACCCCCGCTCCCGGGAAATGCGCGTACATCAAAACAATGTAAAGTATTCTGCGGTCAGTCGGTCCATTGGGAGAGGTAACCTCTACTAATGTTTAGTTGATACGACATAACCTTAGGCATAGCAAGGAACCATTATAGTTCAAACAGGCCCTAACTTGTAGCGAGTATTATTCGGTCCAGCCTTCCATAAGCAGTGTCTTAGTGCAGTGTCTTGGTAAGGTTTGTCTAAAGTCAGATTAGAGTCATTGTTGTATTCAGTCTGTTGCATGTCTAAAGCACACTCTACAGGAAGGCTTTCTCCGAATCCCTAGAACCTTAACATAGGTGTCGGTTACCTCGTTTAAGTCAGAGAGGGCAATAAGGTAGGATAATACACACAACACTCACCCAGTTCCCCCACCACCTAGTTCACTCACAAACACACACACATATTAACACTAAATTAATCTAACTTATGTTTAACTTAATAAATAATACTAGCTATCCTAAGGGTTACAACGGTCCACACGTCTGCTAGTTTATCTAACACCAGCCTATAGCTTATGGCGTATAGCCATCTCCGAGACATAGCCTCCGGCTTAATCAAACCTAACTCGGTTAACTAGATCCGTACACTATCAAGCCCTCACACCGAGTGACGCCAACGCCTCAAGCATCGAGGCTCGCCGATTTCCAACAGATGTGGCTACCTGGTAGCCACAGACCACCATAAACTTTAATTTGTACTATTTGCTACTTTACCGGCAAAGTAGATACATAATCCGTGAAAACTACAACCGTCCAGCATTGTGGCCCTTGAGACAGCGTCCGCCGACCGACAGACGGACGGACGGACGACCGAGGTCTAGTGACAGGCTACGCGCTTCACTCGCCGAGCATGGAACCCCAATATGTTTGGCGACTCACTGTCGGACCCTTTTTTGTGTAATTTCTTAATTGTTTTAAGAATTCGCTTGGGTTTTTTCTAAGGTGATTTATTGCAAACAGATGAGTGAGAGCGCTTTCAGATACTTATAGATTCTTATTTGGTTGACGCTTATTCAAGGTAGAAGTTATGATTTTTTCTAAAGTGTCTGATAACATGTGAAGCGTCAACATGTGGAGCGTTTCGAAATAAAATAAATATTTTGTATTATTAGGACTGATGTACCATCACAATGTGATATGCAGTGAATTAAGTAATTAATTTATTTATTAAAAAAAAATATTTGTTTTAATCGCTGTCGTTGCTACCTTCATCACCATTGATTGGAACCCCTTCTTGGGTATAGGCCTCCTCCTGCTTGTTCCAGGCTCCTCTGTCCATTGCTCTCTTTTTCCATTTGCTTCCTGCTATCTCTTTTATATCTTCTATCCATCTTCTTCTAGGATGCCCTCTTCTCCCTTTTTCCTGGTGGTCCTTTCCACGTTGTTGTCTCTTTTGTCCACCTTTTGTCTGTGTATCTTGCTATATGTCCTGTCCACCGCCACTTCTGTTTTAGAGCATAAAGTAAGGCATCTATAACTTCCGTTTTCCGTCTTATTTGTTTGCTTTTTACTTTTTTATTCTTCTTATTTTAAGTACGCTCCTTGCCATTGCCTTCTGGTATGCTACTAGTTTAGATTTTATTTTTATATTTAAGGTAGTAGAATGCAGGTATCTTAGACGGTTTACTTTAGGTGGAGGGGAAATTCGCAATTAAGGACCAAAACTTTTTCCAGCTTATGCTTATACGGCGTTTGACCTCTTGTCCCTCGTTTTGGTCTTCAAATGATATTTGCTTCCCTAATTTTATGTAATTTTCCACATATTCCAGCGGCTTTCCTTTCAGGTTTATGTCATTAACTGTGTGGCTGTTTGACAGTACTTTCGTTTTACTCTCGTTCATTTTGAGACCTACTTTCTCGCTTTCTTTGTTTAGAGTATTTATCATTTTTTTAACCCGTTCCTTGTTTCAGCGAATAAAACAATATCGTCCGCGAATCTGAGGTGAGTAAGTCGATGTCGGTTGACTCGAATCCCTTTCGACTGCCAGATAAGGTTATCAAAAATGTGTTGTAGTACTATTATGAATAGCTTGGGTGAGAGGGGGTCTCCATGTCTCACTCCTCTGCAGATCGGTATATCAGGACCTCGTTTCTCAAGTTTGACTTGGCTACCTACCTTTGTAGATGTTTTTCAGTACTATTATGTATTTCTCGTCTATGTGGCATTTATTAAGGGCTTCCTAAATGGCATCATGAGAAATCGTGTCCAACGCTTTGGCGTAATCGGTGAAATATAGTGGCCTGTTGAAATCCTTGTATTTCTCTATCACTTGTTGCATTACTGGTATGTGTCTGTTGTAGAAAATCCGGAACGAAAGCCCGCTGCACGCTTGTTCTACCAGCTGGAGCTTATCAATTTTCGGACTCAATCGGGTTTATAGGATTGATGTGAAAAGTTTATAAATACTCGAAAGGCCCTATAAGTCTATAGGGCGATAATTCGCGATATCTTGAGGGTCTCCTTTCTCGTAGAGAAGGATTATGTCGGACCTTTTCCACTGTTCCGGTACCTCACCTGTGTTGAGAACCTTGTTGAATAGGAGCGCAAGTGGGTGGACTAGCAGGGCAGCACCGGTTTTTAGGGCTTCATTTTGTATGCCATCGGGACCAGGGCTTTTTTCCGCTTTTAGTTTTTGGTGGTGCTTAGTAACTTCCATGTATTGAAATATTTAAAAATATAATGTATATGTTAAAAAAATAATAATAAAACTTTATTTGATTTCATACAAATGTGAACATATTAAATAATCTAAATTAAAACCTTAATTTACACCTTGTTTGAACCTCCTATGGGTAAAAGCCTCCTCCAAAGATAGCCACTTTTTTTATTTTTAGCTATGTTTAGCCAATCCTGGCCTGCTGTTTCCACTATCTTGTCAGACCATCTGGCGTGTGGACGGCCTCTCGCTCTCGTGCCTCAGTGTCCACCTGTCGTCTCTGTACCTGGCCACGTGACCTGTCCATTGCCATTTTCTCCTCAGAGATAATAGCATCCTAAAATCTCAATTTCGCATCGGGAAAACATTACGCATAGAATTTAAAGCTGCGAGTTCAAAATCACAGTGATTTTGAAATGGTTCCCAGTTTGGAAACTAGGATTTTAATATATTGAAAAGGGCTGTAAACGTTTCGGTTTTCATATCACTTAGTAAAGCGTAAATTATTGTTTATTTTTCTAGTTGTACTAGCAGTACTGCCTAAGTCAGCGTGTATAGTAAAGCAAAAATCACAATTGCTTCAGAAAAAAAAAAAATATTAAAAGGTTGATCATCAATTGGTTCAACTCGTTGAACTTTGAGTTGAACTTAGTGGAATAGAGGGTCCAAAACTTCTGTGTTGACAGTACAATTTAATCCAAAATAGACTTAGTAGTGCGGCTAGTAGTTTCTTTGCCAAAAATGGAAAAAGATTACTTTCTTTGTAATAATTATGTGTCTTTTTTTGACGTACCTAATATCTGCTGTTTTTGTGGATTTGTATTAAATCCTAAACAGGTTTGATGGTTGTATTTTTTTTTGTCGATATAGTCAGAAGTCCGGGAACAATCCCTAATGCCATGGAACCACGAGTAATTGAAATTACTCATGGACCCGGTAATGGTTCGACCCACCGGGAGTGGTCCCGGTTGGTGACCCGTGAGTGTAACACCTCATTTAAATCGTCAGCTATTCCGTCCCGTTTGTGTAGGATTTTTTAAATGAAAATTTGAATTAAAACCCATAAGTTGACTGAAAGAAAATGCCTAGCCAGAATGAATTTTCACGTTGATGATGAGCAAGGCTGTTAATGTTTAAGTCAGAATATTAAGACAAAAGACTGACGAGCCATCAAAAACATAACTTATAAAGAAGCAAGTCTCGCAACTCAGTTCTTTTACCGTAAAAAGTTGTGAGATCCATGTAGTCCAAGTCGGTTAACTTATTCAGTCCCTATTTAAGGATCTTTCTGTCTTAAGTTATTACGTAATTAGCTAACCTAACAACGTCTTATAGTGACCATATCAATATTAAAAATCTTATATTTATATTTTAAATAAAAAGATCGCCTTGGCACTAAACAATCTAATTAATATAATATGTGTTACTTGTGAGATAAATTGTGTTTTCATGCGATGGCCAAGTTAATTTATTTCATAAAATAAATAAAACAAAATAAGCCTTTATTGCTGAAACTTAATTTAACATTCCCTCAAATCTATTTTACAATTAAACTTTATCTAGTTAAACATTTTTACTTTGTCTAAACCTACTTAATTTTATTTCAACTTTTTCAGCTTGTCCTTCGACAAAGGCCTCCTCTAATGCTTTATATTTTGTCCTGTCTTTTGCAATACGTGTCCATTCTGGACCAGCTATCTTTTTCATGTCGTCTTCCCAGCGTTTAGTTTGTCTACCTTTGCTTCTTTTACTATCAAGTGGGTACCATTCCGTTACTAGTATTGTCCACTTTTCTATCCCTTCTCTTACCATGTGTCCTGACCATCTCCATTTTATGCTTTTGCATACTGTATGGAAATTTTTAAATTTTGTTTTGCTCTTTATACTCTCTAATCTCACCTTGTCTGTTCTTTTCACTCCAATAACGCAAGGAGCGTTATTGGAGTGTCCAATCCAGTCCGTTTTGGCAAATTTGGATTTTTTTGAGTTGTATCTCGTTCAGTGCCCATGTTTGACATCCATACGACAAACACGGAAGGATACATGTGTTATATATTTTCCTTTTTTCCTTGATAGGCATAACCTTGTTCTTCATGACCTCGCTCAGTGACCAAAACCATTTCCAGCTGTTTGATATCCTTCTATTTCCTTTTGCATTGTGTCTTCTGTAGATAGAAGTTGAACTAAATATATGTATTCGTTAACATACTCTATTTTCATCTGTCCACCATTCATTCTAATGTCTGTTCTAGCTGAGTTTGTCATTACTTTTGTTTTTGATATGTTCATTGATAAGCCTACCTCAGCACTTTCATCAGATAGTTGTTGTAGCATATCCTCCAAACTATCTGGAGTCTCTGAAAATAGGATGATATCGTCTGCGAAGCGTAGATGAATAAGTTTGTCTCCATTAATGTTCAGTCCATATCCTTCCTATTGCAGGTTTCTAAAAATCATTTCTAGAACTGCGGTGAATAGTTTTGGTGAAATAGGGTCACCCTGTCTGACACCCTTCTCGATAGGAAATTCTTCTCCTGTTCTTTCCAGCTTAACTTGGGCCGTACTCCTTGAGTAGATGTTCTCCAGTAATCGAATGTACTTAGCTTCCACTCCCTGGCTTTCTAATGCCCTCCAGATGCTATTGTGGTCTAAGGAATCGAATGCTTTGTTAAAGTCCACGAACCCTAAGTAATAAACTTTGTTGTATTCTTTATAATTCTGCAGCACCTGCCTTACGACGTGGATGTGGTCTATCGTTGAAAACTTACTTCGGAAGCCAGCCTGTTCTTTGGGTTGGTTTTCATCGAGCGTGACAGCAATTCGTGATAGTATTATCTTTGAGAATATTTTGTAGATATTTGACATCAAACTTATTGGTCTATAATTGCTCATATTTCCCTTGTCCCCTTTCTTGTGTAGCAAGATTATAGTTGATTTTGTCCAATCTTCAGGTATGCTTTCGGTTGCTAAGATGTCGTTAAATAGATCTGTTAGGTTAGGAACAAGCACTGGTAATGTATATTTTATTATCTCATTAGATACCTGATCTGAACCTGGCGCTTTGTCTAGTTTCTGTGTGTTGATTGCTCTTATAACTTCTTCTTGTAATATTTTTGGTACTGATTTCGGGTTTGCAGTTATTCAGTCTTGTTGTTCCGCCCGTGCTGTTTTTTGTCTTTGATATAGTTTTCTATAGTAGTCTGTGGCTATTTTGAGTATCTCTTGTCTTTTACTTGAGGAATTTCCATTTTCTGTTTTTATGTTTGGCATCCAAATTTTGTTCTGATTTAATTCTTTTAAAGCTTTCTTAATCCCACCGGTTTTTTCAATATTTTTTTTCCATAGTTTTCTGCCTTTTTCTTTTCCTATCCTTCCTTATATGTTCGTTTATCTTTTTACTTAGATCAGATATCTTATGACGTATTTGTTTACTTTTTTCCTTCTGTATAAGTTCTTTTCTCTCATTAATCAATTGCTTAGTTTCGGTGGACAATGTGCTTTCAGTTGTTTGTTTGTTTGTTTTCCTTACTTCTGTTTTAAGTATATTCAATATATTTTTGTATCGTTCCTGAATCGGTTTGTTGTTTATTTTTGTATTTGTGTCTATTGCATTTTTTAGGTTAACAAGAAGTATGTCATTATTTCCAGTAAACATAAGTGCGGTTCTGTCCTTATTGTTATGAACATGTCTCCTTGTTTGTACTTGTTCCCCTGATAGTATAGTTCCTATCATTCTATGGTCTGTATGGAAATTAATCTGGCTTACAGTAGCCACATCTTTAAATGCCTTCCTGTTATTGGTCACGATAAAGTCGATTTCGTTCTTGTGCTTGCCGTTGGGTGAAATCCATGTCCATTTTCTTGATTTATTTTTCTTGTAGAAACTGTTTAAAATCTCAATTTGTTTTCCATCGCAAAGGTATCTATTTTTCTTCCGTTTCTACTTCTTTGACCATGTCCATGTTTTCCTATTGTATATTCTTCTCCTTTATTATAAACCCCTACTTGACCATTAAAATCTCCCATCACAATGAGATTTTTATATGAAACCTGTACGGCTGATTGTTGATCTTCGTAGAATTTGTCAGTTTTTGTAATATCTTCTTTCCTGTCTGATTCAGTTGGTGCATATGCTTGAATTATGTTCCACATTTCTTTTTTATCTTTACGCGAAGGCAATTTGATGTTAAGAACTGCTATTCTTTCATTGATTCCTCTTATTTCTTCTATTTTGCTTGCTAACTGATTTTTGATAAGAAAACCTACCCCGTATAGTCCCGGTGTTTCACCAATGTATTGTAGGATATACTTGCCATTGTGGTCCTCAATTCCTTCACCATACCGTCTCATTTCGCTGTTTCCGATTATATCCCATTTGATTTTGTCTATAGCCAGCTCTAATTCCGTCAGTTTTTCAGGCGTTCGTAGTGATCTCGTGTTCAAGGTACCTATGTATATATCCAAGTTTGTTCTGTTTGGTTTACTTGTTTGTTCTTTTTTCCCGCTTAGAGGGTCTTGGTCGTTTTCCCCCATGAGGACCAGTCGGCTTGGGGGAGGGTTTAGTTTTCCAGTTTTTCCGTTTTATTTATAGGTATTTAGTTTCGTTTTCCGGCTTCCGTTTGTTAGTTGCTATTGGTTCTTATTAGTTGCATAGTTCGAAAGAGATTATTTTTAGTTTTTCATTAAATCGTAGGCATTGATCCTATTGTCCATCGGGGTCCATAGAGGCTATTTCCTTGGTTGGGTGTTGGTTTGAGGCGACGAAGACATTTCCCTCTTTCTCTTGTCCTTGGTTTTATTTTCTTTTATGATGAGTTTGTCGTACTTGAGATATGCAACATTCCCGTTCTTCCTTTCTTTTTCTAATTTTGGAAGTAGCTCTTTCCTTTTTTCTATTACTTCTTTGGAAAAATCATCCTTCACATAGAAATCCTTTAGGTTCTTTTTATTTTGCATGATGACACTTTTCTTCCATGCACTTACTAAAGACAGAAGAATTGGCCTCGGTTTATCATCTCTGTTTATTTTCTCAAGTCGGTACATTTTGTTTACTTCCCATTCTTCTATGTTAATACTTAAATCCTCTTTGAAGGCTATCTTTATTTTATCTAATAGTTCAGTAAAAGATTTTTCCCCCTCTTCCAAACCAAATAACACAATATTATTGTTTTTCTTTTCCCTTTTCATTTTCCAATTTACTTACTTTCATTTTTAAGTTTATATTTTCCGTTATAATGGGTTGTAGTTTTCCTTCCATTTTTTCCATAATTGTGTTCGTTATAGACTCTGTTCTTGATACTGTTTGATTCGAAAGTATTTTCATTTTGTCGAATAAGAGTTGAAATTGTTCTTTCATTTATACCAAATATCCTTTTTATGTTTTTATACTGCGTGAGATGGAACGTTTTTTGGTAGAATTTTTTATAACATAAAAGATTTTTAATATTGATATGGTCACTATATATACTCACAAGCTAGTAAGGTCATAAAACAGCGAATGAATTGATAAATATAATAAATCCACGGAATGCCCAAATTTTTTTAGAAGAGTCCATGATTTTTGAAATGGTAAAACTAAAGAGTGTCTCGACTTCCCTAATAAAACTTCAGTCACCTTCTCGACTCGAGCAAAAAAGTACCATCGATACAAATGAAGAAGAAAGTCAAGATCACGTCTTCAGTAGCATCAGACACAATTCATATTGCGAATACATCTGCATTTGCTAAAATACAGCACACAGTAGGCCTCTTTCAAATAAATACTATTTAACATTCCCAAGATGGCGGAATCAATTGGGAATATGCATGTTATTTTTTGACTTGGTTACAATTATGCAAGGATTTTAAATATATTCATCACCGATGAAGTTATAAATCTTGAAAATTGACAATTAGAAAGAGAAGTCCAACACAAACCCTGATAACAAATTCCATACAGCTGCCATAGATGATATTATTTGTTTAAAATTTTGTCTTTTGTTCTTCGATTAATTTTGATATTGTTTTCAAAGTAAGTAATATATTTTTGTATACTATTCGATAAACTGTTTAGATAATATTTTTTATTTCATGCATGTTCCCTTTTGCCCAAGCACAAGCTAGAGTTATAAAAATATTTATCATTGGCTTACCAGTGGCAGCAGCAGCTTCCGTCCCTTTCTCATTTACTTCAATAATTGCTTTGTGTTTTGCTGTAGATACATAAACAGCTTCATCTTCGATTATCCCAGATAAATCTGAAGCTCTAGAGTCAAAAATAGACTTTAGCCCAATCTGAAAAGTTAACAATATAACAGTCATTCTATTTCAGAAATTCCATAATTTGTAAGTAAACATTAACCTTAATAACTTTGTTAGTATACATGCAGGTTGGACAAATACCAGGCTTCCGGAATTTCTTCGAAAGACTCACCGTGGCCTTGGAACGCAAAGGACAATAGGAGGAACACAGATAGGTTTTAGTCGGAGTCGGATCGGTCGCTGATTTCCTATCCTTGAAATAAAAAGGTTGGACAAATAAACGGATGAGGGGGCAATCAAATTTCCCCACAATGACATTCAGGCTGCCCTGCTGTTTGAGCTACCCCGGCCCCTTTGCAGTAGCGACGCGGCACGCTTACGTCTGATTGCTGTGTGCAACAAACATTCCCGACGCACTGCAGAAACGTGGCAGCCCCAGCAGCATCCTTAATGCTTTGTTGTATTGAACTCGAAGAACATTGATGGTTTTCAATCAAGTTGATTTATTGTTTAAAACGACTGCTTAACACCGATTTTCTCTCTCTTTAACTTAACTTTGATGGGGTTCTGGGGTTACAACAAAGTGACTAGTATTGGCAATTGTGATTGCCCAAATGTCAAAATAATTAGTTGGGATTGGTTACTATACTTCTCGGTAGCGCTTGTCCATTTAAATTTTTAACTTTTCGACTATATTTTTCACTGATAGAATGTCACTTTTTCTAAGTCCACTTGTCATTTATACAAGTATTGTGTCTCCTTTTTAGCAAAGCCTAAAACGGTGATATAGATGCAAAGCTAGAAAAAGTGGTGATGGTTTTTTTTAATCATATTTCTTAAGGAATAAATTAACTTAATAAAATGTTGAAACGGGCAAACCTTGTAAGCGATTTATTTTTTGTAATACAAAAAGTTTGCAAAAGTGACTTATAAGGACTGAATCTTGAAAGTACGGCCAGGAATCAACAACTTAAAACTTCAAGTAATACTCCACTTCATTCAAGGATTTTCAGTTATTTGGAGTGGGTTTCATTTATTAGATACAACTTGTCACCGTTACAATTTGCTGTGGGGATTCTGCATTTGAGTCCTATACGCAAATGCGGAATCCTCACAGTAAGTTTCTTTCACTCACCTTTTTATACAAATGCATCAGGTCCAGTTCTGATTCTATTTTGAACTTGGGCATTGTTAGTATTACATCGGAATACATCATTTTTTCCAATGCCTCATTCAATAGTTTGGGTTTCAGTTTTAGAGCTCGAAGGAGAATTGGCAAGCCGGTTTTGCTAAACGGTAACACTATTATCATTGATGCTTGTGAACCTTCATAAGGTATTTCTATAACCTGGTGAAATAAATTAACAATATTTTAATGCCCGGTTTTGGGCTTTGCTTCCGTGGTATATCGTAACAATATCCATGCGCACCTAGAGGTCATCGACGATGTAGCGTTTTATTCGTAACAGATCTGTTCTTTCAGATTTTACATAGTAAATTACCATTTTTGACCTCTATAAGTTACGATTACAAATTAATTATCTGATTTTCTATTTAACATGCATTAGAATTTTGCACATGGTGATCACCTTGAAAATAACTAAATTGAAAATAATTAATCATTCTTACGTACAATATGTAGAAGAAGAAGAATTTCTCTTTAATCGAACAAGACTCAAAAACTGTTAGTAAAACTTACGACTATGTTAGTAAGCACTGATAAAAGCAAACAACACAGCAAATGACAGTGGAACACTGTTGCGACTACTCATGAGTGCATGCACAACAACGACCCACATAAACACAGTCCAGGCGACATAGGTAAGGGATATCTTGTTTCCCAGTATCTCTAGCTTGTGGAGGCCATATGGCAATCCCTGCCTAAAAAAGATACTCAGCAGTGCGATTCTGTAAACGTCTCGCCGTATACAAGTAATCTTAGGTGAAGTGAACATAAAGTCAGCTGTCAATCCATACGAACAGGATGGAATGAAGTACACGGTGAGATGTTGACAGAAGAGCGGTCTATTCTGCTGCATTGGATTAGACGACGACCTCAGCCAACATATTTATTAGGGTCAGCAGAAAATGTCTCCTGGTTTCATGCACCTCTCTTTCCCGTCATCTCAAAAGGATCGTTTTTTAGCCACATCACCCCTCAAAATCTGTCCTTCGTTGTATCAATCTATCCATCGTTACGTCAATCTATCCATCGTTGCTTCTATTTGTTCTTGGTTACTTTAGTCTTCCTCTACCTGGTTTTTTATTTTTTTGAATCATATAGAGCAGATGATATGAAATGATTATTTACCTCAGCATTTATGATGTCACACTTCCGGTATTTATAGTTACCTTGACGCGACATCATCGGAAGTCGTCGAATGCCAGACGGCGAATGAAAGTTGTCCGTGAAAGATCTGTCAAATTTGCGCCTCCATTTGCCCTAGAGATATTATATTTATTCTTTTTATTTTTACAATATTTCTCGAAGATGTGCTTTTAATCAGTATAAAACACGACATTTCGCAACAATTAGTGCTCGTTCCCACTATGACTGACCGTCAGTTTAAATGGAAGACGGCGACCGGGCATGCGCGTTCGCACTAATCGGACCGTCATAAATTGCACTGCCACTGGCATATCCGTTTCTTTAGTTTAAAACGTCATAGTGGGAACGGGCATTTAGACACAATCAGAAAGCTCTTTTGGAGAATACCTATAGTATACAGGGTGTAAAAGAAATAGTACTAAACCTGAAAATGGGTCATCGTACTCATCATTATTAACAAATGGTACTATTTTTTTTTTCTGCGAACAATCAGCTATTCAGCATATTTTGTCGAGTAAAGCAAGCATCAATTTTATAGGGCACTCGTTTTCTTTGCAATTTCAGGATTCAGATAGATAATGAATAGAAGCGGCTAGCTGGCGCAGTTTTCCACACTAGTGCGACACACTTCATTGCGTGCCTAGCAGCGGTGGGGTAGGAGCCAGTGTTCAAGTAGGTATGTGTGTTGAAAAGTACTATTTATTATGCTGTACGTGTACTTACCGCAAAATAAATCGCATTGACTAGGATCATCGACGTATCTTTTGATATATCTGACGAACTAAACAATTTAGTGATTTTATTCCTCGTTTGGTTGGCAACCTGATTTGGAAAGAGAACTCAGGTATATTGGTTTACACTGTCCAATCAATCAACACATACAAAATTCTTCCGTTACATAGTGACTGACAGACAACGCACAGCTGAAACTACTGGTCGTAGAAAGCTGAAATTTAGCATGTAGGTTCCTTTGGAAGTGCAGTGGAGGACTAAGAGTATTTCCCTAAATTCCAACGGGAACGAGATAAAATGGGATTTGCGCGTACGAAATCACGGGCAAAAACTAGAACATAAACAAATATCCAAGTACTAACCCAATGGTTGATCATATCCGCAGTTTTCTTTGGATGGAATAAGTCAATCTTCTGAATAGATGTCCGGAAGATTTTTTTTGTGCGCACCTTGAACTTGGCATTAACGCTCTTTTCAGAAGAGGCGTATATTCTGCTGGCCACATCTAGTGTTACCCCTCGTAGATACTGTATGTTGGTTATAATTTGTTCGAAGGTGGACATGAGCTGCGTAAATGCGTTGAAAGAAAGATTAAATGTAAATAATTCATGTTGGAAATTCACTTAGAATAGATTTCATTACTGTTGATTTCCTGTTGATTTAATTCATCATCATTCTGCCTTTTTCCCATGTTACTTGAGGACGCTTGAGGTCGGCGTAACACATTTTTTTTCTTCCATTCTGTCCTATCAACCGTCACGCTATCACTAACTCCCTTTTCTTTCATATCACTCCTCACATAATCCATCCATCTTTTCTTTGACCTCACTCTCCCTCTCCAGCCATCCATATTCTTTTTTCAGAATCAAACTTTATTTGTGAAACATAGGTATTTACATAAAGGTCTTAGGTTAAAACATATGAGCGCGCTATGTTTTGCCGTGAAGGCGTACAAATATTACCAAAAAAAAAGCTAATAATCCTACTAATATTATAAACTAGCACTTCGCCCGCGACTTTGTCTGCGTAGACTTTAGAGGTGGCGCGCAACTTCTTTGTCCCATATTCTCATTCTCGGAAATTCATCTTCATGATTCTTCATTCTGATTGTTTGTGAGTCTTTACTAACCGTACTTTCAGCCCCGGAACTACTTCGACATGTTTCTGGTATTCTGGTACTTGTGAATCTTTAGCGCTCATAATTCCAGCCCTGAGAAATCTTCGATATATTTCTGTTCTCCAGGTATTTTTGAATCCTAACCCCTCAAAGTCCAGCGCCGGAAATACTTCGACATGTTTCTGGTACCCTGGTACTTGTGAATTCTAACCACTCAAAATTCCAGCGCCGGAAATATTAAAACATATTTCTGGTGTCCTAGTACTTTTAAATCTTTGGCACTTACTTTCCTGCCTAAAAAATAATTTGACATACTTCTGGTCTCCTTGTGAATTTGTAGCGCTCATAATTCCAGCCCCGAAAATAGTTCGACATGTTTCTTATCACTTGCTACATTTGAATCCTAACCGCTCACAATTCCAACCCTGTAAATACTTCGAAATGTTTTTGAACTCCTAGTATATAATGAATATTTAGCGCTCATAATTCCTGCCCTGAAATATTTCGACATGTTTCTGGTCTCCTGGTACTTATGAATCTTTAGCATTCACAATCCTAGCCCCAAATATACTTCGACATGTTTTTGGTCTCCTGGTACATAATCAATCTTTAGCGCTCACAATTCCAGCCAAAAAAAATACTATGACATGTTTCTAGTCTCCTGTTACTTGTGAATCTATAGCAGTTACAATTCCAGCCCGGAAAAAACAGCGACATGCATATTTCTGTTTGACTGTTAAAAATAAACAAAAAATATTCTAACCCAAAAATATTTTAACACCGTTCTGATCTACTGGTACTTGTGAATCTGTAGCACATAATTCCAGCCCCAAAAATACTTCTACATGTTTGATCTCCTGGTGCTTTTGATTGCTAACCGCTCACAATTCCAACCCTGGAAATACTTCGACATATCTCTGGTCTCCTGTTACATAATGAATCTTTAGCGCTCATAATTCCTGCACGGAAATATTTCGACATGTTTCTGGTCTCCTGGTACTTGTGATTCTTTAGCGTTCACAATTCCAGCCAAAAAAATACTTTGACATGTTTCTGATCTCCTGTTACTTGTGAATCTATAGCATTTACAATTCCAGCCCGAAAAAAAAACAGCGACATACATATTTTTGTTTGACTGTTAAAAATAACCGGCCAAGTGCAAGTCGGACTGGCACACGAAAGGTTCCGCACCATAATCCTCAATTTTTATTATTTGTTGTTATAGCGGCAATAGAAATACACAATCTGTGAAAATTTCAACGGTCTAACTTTAACGGTTCTTGAGATACAGCCCGCTGACAGACAGACGGACGGACAGCGGAGGCTTAGTAATAGGGTTCCGTTGTTAACCAATTTCAATTCAATTTATTTATTCAATATAACAATTTACATTGTGTCTGAAATAATTCCTGAAAATAATACATAATAAAAATAACAACTTCCATTTAAACATACTTTTTTTTTTTTTTTATAGGCTACTTTTTATCCCGGTAAAAAGCACGGCTTAATGGAGAGTGAGGAGGAAGTGGAAACCCAGCGCTTCTGCTGCCTTTGTACTTCAGATTCACAATTACCAGGAGAACAGAAACATGTCGTAGTATTTCCGTGGCTGAAATTGGGAGTGCTAAAGATTCACAAGTACCAGGAGAACAGTACGATGTTAAAGTATTTTTGGGCTCGAATATGTTTTGTTTTTTTTTTTTAACCGTAGAACAGAAATATGTATGTTGAAGTTTTTTCGGGGCTGGAATTGTAATCCCGATAGATTCACATGTGACAAGAGACCAAAAACATGTTGAAGAAGTATTTCTTTGGCCGAAATTATAAGCGCTAAAGATTCACAAGTACCAGGAGACTATAAACATGTCAAAATATTTCCGACGCTGGAATTGTGACCGGTTAGAATTCAAAAGTACCAGGAGACCAGAAACATGTCGAAATATTTCCGGCGCTGGAATCGATAGTGCCTAGGATTCAAAGGTATCAGGAGAACAGAAAATATTCGAAGTATTTTCGAAGCTGGAACTGTGAGTGGTTAGCATTTAAAAATACCAGGAGAACCGAAACATAACGAAGGTTTTTCTGGGCTGGAGTTATGAGCGTTAAAGATTCACAAGTACCAGAATACCAGAAACATGTCAAAGTAGTTCCGGAGCTGAAAGTAATAAAGAATCATGAAGATGAATTTCCGAGAATGACAATATGCGACATTGAAGTTGCGCGCCACCTCTAAAGTCTACGCAGACGAAGTCGCGGGCGAAGTGCTAGTAAACTATAAAAAAATAATTGAGTACTAATGAGAAAGATAACATTTTTAATGTAATAAATATCTTTATTAAATCTACAATTATAAAGATGCTTAAAAAGAGATCAGTTGTCTTAAAATATTTAAAAAGTACATCAAATGTTTATCATTGCACATGAAATATTAAAATTGTTCATTAATGAAATCCTCTACACTGTAATAACATTTTTCAATTAATAGTGAGTAGAGGCTTTTCTTAAACTTTAATAAGTTTAAGAAAAGCCTCTACTAATTTTTATATTATCGGGTATATTGTTGTACATTTTTGGAGCCATGCCAAAAAAGCTCTTTTTCATTAGAGCCGTTCTGCATTTAGTGTTGCACAGTTGGAGTCTTTTTCATCAGATAATTTTTGGAAAAGGTGTAAATTGATTTTCTCAAACAAAGCAGTTTCGTTAATGTACATAGCTGGCATAGTCAGTATTTTTAATGACTTAAAATGAGGTTTACAAGTTTCGGTAGTTTTTAAGATACAGATGGACCTAATACAGCGTTTTTGCGCTTTAAAAACAGTCTCTCTTTCAGTAGACTACCCCCAAAAAATAATTCCAAACCTCGGAACTGATGCAACCAAACCGTGATACGCTATTAAAAGTGTTTGCGTATTCACTTTTTCTGAAAGCTGAAACAGTGCATATGCAGATCTATTCAATTTTAGATAGATTTCTTCAATATGGGGTTTCCATCTTAGTTTACTGTCAAGCGTTATACCCAAAAATTTAGCCTTGCTTGTATCTTCTATTTGGCATTTGTCATAAGCAACATGTACTGGAGGTTTCTCACACCTTTGATAAAAGTGCATTACTTTAGTTTTCTTTAAATTAATTACTAGGTTATTTTTATTAAGCCAGTTAATTATTTTACTGAGGTAATCATTAATATCATTCTCGTAACAGACAGGATTATTACATTTTACTTTAGCTGTGCTGTCATCGGCAAAAAGAACCATATTTTGAGAAATGAGTATTGGGAGATCATTATCGTACATAATCTTACTGTAATTCGTGTTTTAGTTCCAATAAATATTATTATTATTATTATTTATCTAGATCAAAAATAGTAACGGCCCTAGCACGCTACCTTGAGGTACCCCGTGTTTTACAGATCTAGGTTGAGATCTGTAAGTGGTTACTAAATTGCGTTTTTGGCACAGTTGTGATATTTCTGTGCATTGGGATCTATTATCCAGATATGACTCCAAAAGTTTTAAAATATTTCCTCGGATTCCATAGCCATACAGTTTTTCTAGCAAAATCTTCTGATTTACAAAATCAAACGCTTTCGTCATGTCGGTGAATATAGCGCATACCGGTGCTCTTGCATCGACAGAATTCATAATGTAAGAAAGAAGGTCGAACAATGCCATATTTTTGTTCACTGCAGAATAACTTTTTTTTTTTTCAAAATAATTATAAATGGAATTGTAAATTAGGTACTTTTTCTATAATTTTTGAAAAAATGGGAATTTTGGCAATGGATCTATAATTTTTAACCTCAGATTTATCATCTGGTTTTAATAATGGCTTTATAATTACTTTTTTCAGGCTATCAGGAAAAATACCATTTATTATGCATAAATTTATAATATCTGTTAATGGTGGTGCTATAATTTCTTTGACATATTTTATAACTTGAGTGCTCACTCCATCATAGTATTTGTAATTTTAAGATTATTAATTATTTGTATTATGTCAATAGGTAAAATTGGTTGCATACATAATGATTGTGAAGTTAAGTTGTTAAAAGAACTTTTGCAAGTCGAACTAACGTTACTATTTATATTTTTTTCAATTACATCTACATAAAAGTTATTAAATTCGTTTGCGATGTCCGTGGGATGTGTAATAATAGAATCCCCTTTCTTTATTGACGATATTAGATGTTGTGGTAGGCGAAATTTGGATTTGTTTATAACTTGCCATGCAGCTTTTGATTTATTTTGAGAATTATTTATGAAGTGGCAATTTTGAGTTTCTGTGTGTCTTATTACGTTTTTGTAAATTTTAGTATAATTTTTAAAATCTAGTCTAGGTTTACTGTCAGGTTTAAGTCTATACGACCAAAGTAATTTTCTTTGTTTTTGACTACAGATTTTTATTCCACGAGAGATCCATTTGGTTTTAGCATTAGTTTTTACCGTTATATATTTTGTTGGAAAACATAGATTATACAGCATCGAAAAATCATCTGGAAATGAGTCATACGAGACATTTACATCATCATTATTATAAACTTGTGACAAAGATAAATTGCTGAAATAATTTTTAAACTTCTTTAAATTATCTGGACATATCTTGCTTTTGAGTCTTCCAATATTTAAGTTTACATGATTTATTAATGGGAACAATTAATATTTGAGATGCATGATCTGATAGAATTAGGTCTATTATTTGTGCTGTACACAAAAATCTTTTTTGTCTTTTCTGTAGGTGTGTGCAAAGTTATCTATGCAGGAGTTGCTGCTTAATCTAGTAGGCTTATTAAGGGCTAAATAAAGATTAAATTGAGCAAGAAAATTTTCAAATTCTAATGTAATTTTATTTCTTTTTAAGATTACATTTTTATTGGAAAGTGAACAGTATTTTTTTAATATATCCTCTATTTTTTCATAAAATATATTGTAATTTTGTTTTGGTACTCGATATATACAAATAATAATAATTTTATGATGTATATGGCACAGGATTCAAAGACCCCCGACACTGACTGTTTTGCTAAGTCAGATATTTCTCTAAATTTAATCCGGCTCCAACAAGGATGCATATACCCCCGCGCTTAGCCTGTCTAGAAAAGAAAGCTGCTGGTAAAAAATTAGGTATATGTAACAAATCTTCATAACCCGCTTCAATAAAATGTTCTGTTATACAGATTACATCAATGTTAGTTCCTGCATTGTGCAACTTTTCTATTTTTACTGCTAGCGTATCCGATTTGTTCATCAGTCCCGCTGTATTTTGGTGAAGTATATTTATGTATTTACAGAAAAAACTGAGAATTGTTTTGGGAGTCTGCACCTATTATTTTGTTTTGTATTTTTTGGGTACAATCAATTTCGGAGCTAATAATAGTAGTGGTTGTCTTAGTGCTACAGTATGAAATAAAGTTTATTCAATCTAACAAAATAATTTGTAAACGTCTTTTATTAAGTGTCCCATAATGGGGGCTGTATGTGTCATAAGTGTATGGTAAATTAAGGTTAGAGTCCAAAACATATGCATAATTACTTGTTTCCACGTCCATATAGAGTAGATTATTAATTAAAAGTCTCAACTCTACTGTTGAAAATAATATTTACATTATTCATGTACTTAAAAATTGGCAGGCATATTATAAAATTTGTGTGATTGAGTGGTAATAATTTTTTACGAATAAGTACAACAAGTTCTATGTAATTTTGAGTTCTTTTAAAATCTTCTTTACCTATATAAATAATACAGAAGTCTGATTTGGTAAAGTTCTGAACATTACTATCTATATTGTCTAGAATTATTTCTAAACTAGCACTTCGCCCGCGACTTCGTCTGCGTAGACTTTAGAGGTGGCACGCAACTTCTTTGTCCCATATTCTCATTCTCGGATATTCACCTTCATGATTCTTTTCTGCTAGTTTGCGAGTCTTTACTGTCCGTACTTTCAGCTCCAGATCTACTTCGACATGTTTCTGGTATTCTGGTACTTGTGAATCTTTAGCACTCATTACTTCAGCCCAGAAAAAACTTCGATATGTTTCGGTTCTCCTGGTATTTTTAAATGTTAACCACTCACAATTCCAGCTTCGGAAATACTTCGACATGTTTCTAGTATCCTGGTACTTGTTAATCTTTTACGCTCACAATTTCAGCCAAAAAATACTTTCACATGTTTCTAGTCTCCTGTTGTTTGTGAATCTATGGCATTTACAATTCCAGCCCGGAAAAAACATCGACATACATATTTCTGTTTGACTTTTAAAAAGTTAAATAAAAAATATTCAAGCCCAAAAATACCATCTTTCTGTTCTCCTGGTACTTGTGAATCTGTAGCGCTCATTATTCCTGCCCCGAAAATACTTCTACACGTATCTGATCACCTAGTGCTTTAGAATCCTAACTGTTCACAATTCCAACCCTATAAATACTTCGTCATGTTTGTGGTCTCCTGGTACATAATGAATCTTTAACGCCCATAATTCCTGCCCGGGAAAAAAATTCACATTAATCTGTTGTTTTGGTAATTTTGAATCCTTACCGCTCATATATCTAGCGCGGAAATATTTTGACATGTAGCTGGCTTCCTGGTACTTATGAACCTTTTGGATTCACATACCTAGCTCCGAAAATACTGCGACATGTTTCTGGTGTCCTGATAATTTTAAATTCTAACCGGTTATAATTCCAGTGCCGGAAATAATTTGACATGTTTATGGTCTCCTGGTACTTCTGAATCTTTAGCGCTCATAATTTCAGCCAAAGAAATACTTCTTCAACATGTTTCTGGTCTCCTGTCACATGTGAATCTATAGCGTTTACAATTCTAGCCCGGAAAAATCTTTAAAATACATATTTCTATTCGAAATATAGTTAGTTAATGGGTTGTGGAGGTCTGGTAGGCAGCCGCTCCATGTAAAATACTGGTATTCAGCTAAATCTGGCTTGACTGGAAGCCGACCCCAATGTAGTTGGGAAAAGGCTAGGCAGATGATGATGATTTCTTTTCGAAGGTTAAAAAAAAAATATTCTAGCCCAAAAATACTATAACATCATTCTGTTCTCCTGGTACTTGTGAAACTTTAACGCTCCCAATTTCAGCCCCGGAAATATTACGACATGTTTCTGTTCTCCTGGTACTTGTGAATCTAAAGTACTAAGGCAGCAGAAGCGCTGGGTTTCCACTTCCTCCTCTGTCTCCATTAAGCCATGCCTTTTACCGGGACAAAAAGTAGCCTATGTTTGATTCCAGGATGTGGACTATATGTGTGCCAAATTTCATTCAAATTCGTTCAGCCATTTTTGCCTGATTGAGGCACAAACATACAAACATACAAACATACAAACATACAAACATACAAACATACAAACATACAAACATACAAACATACAAACATACAAACATACAAACATACAAACTTTCACATTTATAATATTAGTAGGATTACAATTCGGCTTACGATAGTGACAGAGTTCATGACTATTAGGTAAGCAAGTGCTATCTATTATTTTACATATTCTACTGGTATTTTCACTACTAAGGATGCATATTTTAAGCTTTATAGGCGACTGTTTAAGATTAGGTTTGATAACATCGTTTGATACTGTATTATTAAAAGAAGTACGAGTGACATCTTTGCTACTATTTTTGCCGTCTTGATATAAAGTTGTTTGTGTTTGTTTCGCTTGTCTTGACTGAGTTTTCTTGGGTGTTGTTGACTTGTGTTTGACTGGAGAGCTAGCAACTTTTTTATATAAATTATTTTTCCTAGATAATTCTTCATTACTTTGTTTCAAACTACTGTTTTCCAGAGATAATATCTCAATTTCTTTATGCGCGCTGTTTAGTTGAGAAGTTAAATCATCAATCTTTTCCCGCAATCTTTTTATTTGATTGTTCTCTTCATCTTCCGACATTTCTGGCATACTATTTGTAGTGCAATTCAATGTTGTGGTATTGCTATGATCATGGTTTGATTCCGATCTTTTGCTGCGGTTGCGACGGAATGTTATGTTATCCAAGAAATTCATATTGGCAGCAAATTTTTGAAATGTTAATAAAAAATCATTTATTTTATTTCTTCAAAATAAAATAAAAAATCTACTAAGACTTTTTATTTTTTTGTTTCTCTCAACGCTCAATTGAGCTTGATAACATCTATAGCTATCGAAATTGTTTATAGTTACTTACAGATGTCAACAATACAATACAATATAGGCAATATTTTTAGTGGAAAATAGCATGTGCATGTGCTGTTATCAATATATTAAGATCTTTTGAATAAAAAACGGAATTCGTTAATGTCTTTTTTTGAATTTTTACACTCTCACTGTATAATAGGATGTTTTTTGGATGAGTGTGTTTTTTTATAGTAAAGCATTGATAATAACTTAACAAAGTTGGCTTATTGTTCCTAATTACGCTAATTAAGTCACTGTTTTGTAGTTCTTAAATCACAGTTAATTTCGTTAATTTCTCAACAATAACACTGAATAACACTTTCACAACTTGGTTTGTAAGTTGAGTTTCACTTTTACACACAGTTCATTATTCAGATATACGAAAAATCTATTATTTGACTAAATTCTGTTCTGACTAAATTCTGTTCTGTTTTAGTTATGTTATGCACACAGTTCTTTTCACAAACATTTGGTAGTCACTATTCATATTCATAATTCCTTTAGTTACATGCGTTTCGATATCCGTACACTCAACGCACGGTTTAGTTGAAAACCAGCTAACTACCATTCGTCTGGCATTGATGCATGAACAGCCAATCAATTCTGCCAACGTCATCGTGTACTTAATACGGTGACCTTGTGTACTTAGGTACAGTAAGCGTGAACTGCAGTCCGACTCCGTAAACATCTCACCGTGTACGCTTAGGTGAAGAGAACAAGAAGTGAGCTGTCAACTGTCAATCCATACAAACAATATGGAATGACAGTTCACTTCATGCTCACTGAATCTAAGTGTGCCTGCACGGTGAGATGTTGATAGAAAAGACCGGCTGAAATTCTATTTTGTTTGTAGGTATGCATTTACAGCTCACTTCAAGTTCTTTTTACAGGCTATCTGTGTGTGCCAAATAAATATGTATAAAAATCTCTTTCTATTTTTATTCCAAAATCAACTCCTGATCCTTCAAGAAAAACGACTGCCGATTTGAATGCCTTATTACAGATGGATAATGACTATCCGACATTACAGAATGACTCGATTCACATCGGTTAAGAATGGGTCAGATCACCCAGCAGTTGACCTAGATACCTATTTATAAATCTTACAGTACACGTACCTGTTTATCAGTCTTAAGACCGATTGCATCTAATAATTCTGTTTCTGCTTTTTTCTTTGCTCCAATTATCAATTTACCAAGAGGAAACAAAACGGATAGTGGTGAACAGATCATGTTTCTGCCATGGTCTAACATTGCTGCTTCCTACAATCGATAAATAAGTAAATAAAAGATTCGATCGATGGAGTGAAAGTACTACGGTTTAGAGCCAACGCCGGGACGGAATGGCAGAGGATTTAAATTTTTACCAAAGGACATTCAAATTTGTTGAGTAGAAATACGACATAAATTCCAATGTTATAAATTGATTCCGTAGCATCGAAAGGGATTTCTTGTCATTGTGAGGAGGAATAAAGAAATTATTATTATTTCTTGATACGGCGTTGGAGAGTGTACTAACTCCCGCAGCAGGATTTAAGCGGCTAGTATGCGCTGACCGACAAAATCCTCTGCCACTCCTGCGTAGGCCTTTGAAATTGAAAAATAATTGAAGATGCCCATTTTTAACTTTGTCAAATACTGCAGAAAAGCTAAAAACGCTCTGTTTCACTCTTTTTTTTTTGAGCCACATTTTCTATGTCATATGTTTTTGTGCAGTTTATTAAAATCCAGAGGTTGCAAGTTTACCGCCTTGCATCATGACCTGGTGCCTGGCGTCCATGAACATGACCTGGTGCCTGGCGTCCATGAACATGACATGTGAGGGATCCCACATGTCACTTAAAGCCAAAAACAGTTCTGACGATCTGTGCGCATACCTGATGAATGCGCAGGAAAAGCACTTACTTTTAATCGGTATACCAACCAAGGTAATCAAATTTTTAGATCTTTGAACTGTGTATTTGACTTTCAGAAACTACCTTTTATCAAAACAATGTAAATACCAGAGCGAAATATTTCCTGATGCCTCCCCTAAGGTCCAGAACGCCGTCGATAAGCGTGTAATATTCCCAACTCTCATCACTACTACTAGTAGACCCGGATGAATCACTGTGTGATTTTCCGGAATTTCCTTTCCTAGGTTTTTTCGCCGAAACTATGAAACATAGATAAATAACTGCAAAAGAAACAAAAACATTATTAAGTAGGTAAAACTGCCACCATCTCGCATACTTGTAACGGCAGGGTAACAGAATGCAGGGCGATTTCCGGCCACCGTAGGCGCGGGCCTGCGAACGGCGAGCGTTGGGGGCTCGCCGTCCGATAAGAATAACAACCAGGCCCGGGCCAACCGTGACGGCGCGTTGTTCCTCGCGCTCCTTGCGGAGATTTCAGCATAGTAGACGGCCCGCTAGGGCAAGCGCTTGCCAGGGTTGCGGAATTTGTTCGAAAGAGTCACCGCGGTCCGGAAACGCAAAGGGCATTAGAAGGAACACGGATGGGTTTTAGTCAGTAAGAGTCTGACACGTCTCCCTTCCGCTCCGTCCAAAGCGGAAAGAGTCATTTTATGATTTGTCATCCTTAAAAAAGAAGAGTAACAGAATGATCTGGTGAAGATCCGTTAGATGCGAGATGCACTGAACTGGTCGATGTAGTGACGCTTGGGGATCCAGTAGTTTCGGCATAGCATTTTTTTACTTTCACTAAATTTATAATAATACGATGAGTTCGTCCATCAGATGTGTCTCATCGGGCCATTAATTGGTTGTTATATATAGACAGTAGACGATTTTTTAGCAGAAATTTGCGGAGATCATCCGTAGGTAAGATCCGGCATATAAAATCTCGAATCCACTCCCATTTTAGAATGGTATTTAACTTTTATCTAGTTTTTCTTTTTAAAAAACTGGCCAAGTGCGAGTCGCGTGCAAAGACTTCTTATAGACATTTTTTTTTAAATTTTAGTCTCGGTAGTTTCGGAAATATAATTTCGGAATGGTAATTTTTCATCTAATTTATTTAATAACTTCAAAACCATTTATTTTAAAATTATGAAAAAAATATAATTAAGACCCTCACCTCAGTAAGTCCTTTCATTTGATATGTCACACGATATTGATCAAAAATACATTTTTTTTCGTAATTTTCTAGTTTGACCCTCAAAAGTTTACGTAACGCTTCCGTGTTTGGGTCACAGAAGTCCATATGTGTACCAAATTTCAACAGAATCGGTTCAGTGGATCCGGAGAAAACTGGCTGTGACAGACGGACAGACAGACAGACAGACACCCCGAGTGATCCTATAAGGGTTCCGTTTTTTGTTCGTAACCCTAAAAAGACAGACTAACCTAATCTATGTAGCTACTGAACTCCTAAGCACATCATAAAACAAAATATTACTCACAAATAAAAAGTATTTTCATTTTATTCAACTACTAGCCAATCCATAACATTGGACCAAGCAATAAGAAGTGACATGACTAGTGATAAGCGTACCTGCCTACATTGTTTTTTCAATCAAGTGATTCGTTTCATCTAATACTAAGTTTACTGAGACTAATCGCAAATGATCATTGAATTTTGTGGAAGATGTTTCAAAATTTAGTATATCTACTTACCTAATTAGGTATGTTTCGCTTTTTACTGTCGGTGTCAAAATATATGTTACCGGGAATCTGTACAATCCGGTATTCTATAGAATACCTAGGCAATGTATAGAATACCTAAAACATTCAGGTAATGTATGAAATATTATTGATTTTATACTTTGCCTAGGTATTCTTTACAATACCGAACACGCAGCCGGCAATATGTCATGTGACACGCCATTCGATTTTTTTTTTTCAGAAAAGCAATACCGAATGCCGTATTCTGTCGTATACGTACGGTAAAAATCAGAGACAGCAAATCGTGTGTCCGTGTAAACGTAGCATCATCATCATCATCATATCAGCCGAAAGACGTCCACTGCTGGACATAGGCCTCCCCCAAGCGTCGCCACAACGACCGGTCCTGTGCGTCACGCATCCATCGGCTACCCGCGTCCTTCACCAGGTTATCGGTCCACCTTGTGGGAGGCCTTCCAACGTTACGCCTTCCGGTACGCGGTCGCCACTCCAGAACTTTTCGGCCCCATCGACCATCTGTTCTGCGAGCAATGTGCCCTGCCCACTGCCACTTTAGTTTGGCGATCCTTTGGGCTATATCGGTTACCTTGGTTCTCTTGCGGATATCATCATTCCTGATTCGATCACGCAAAGAAACTCCAAGCATTGCCCTCTCCATTGCCCTTTGAGTGACTTTGAAAGGTAGCATAACGTGACGAAAATATGTCTATCGTAGCCAAATCATAGAATAAGCCATTTCATCAAATATCAACCTCAAACCTAAGCTCGACGACGGAATCCCACTGCGCGGGGCTCCTATTTCTGTCTGCAGGGTTTAAGTAACCTTACATGAATGATGATAGGACCTAAGTTTGCTCGCTCACTCTAGCTCACGCCATCTCATTCAAACCTTACCAATCCATGTCAGAGTGTCCCCAAGTTCCCTGTATCCTAAGTTGAATTGAATCTCCATAGATTGCAATAAAAACCCATAACTTTAAAGAATGAAAAAATCCTGGAACAAAAACTTACAAAATTCCGATGTGACTAACTAACTTTCACTTTACCATTTTCTACATAATTTGAAAACTAGATGTCCTATCGACTTGATTATTTTTACGATATTGTTTTTATGTACAATCCTTTAATTTGACATTAATTTTGTAAAAATAACTCCATAAATAAATATCACCTACAAAATTTTACCTGAAAATTCTCTAGCAAACTATCAAAATACGGTGTTATTCAATTCTAATGAGAAATAATACACACTATTGTGAATAAATAAAAATGTCAGCTGGCTCAGCTGATACCCTGAACCGTGTAACGTAGGAGCATCTATCGCCTATTTAAAACACCACCTGACGAGATTTCTCTCGGCTGGATCAAACTCAAAATGTTTATTTCAAATTAACCATTTACAGGCACTTTTGAATTGTGATGGTTGGTCGGTCCAAAAAGATGAAGCTATTTGCACGTTTCAAAACGTAGATCTCTATGGAAAAACGTGCAAGAAACTCCACGGACACTCTTTTAAAAATAATAAATTGTTACAAACAATTGTTTTCATCAGATTGAAATTATACATACCTACATGTGAGAACGATGTAAAAGATGAGCAGGATAATAGCGTCCGGAAAAAAAGGAACAATTCAAAGAAATAATTAAAATAAACCATGGCAGCTGAGAAATTACCAGTCCCAACTGACGGCGCCCGTTCACAAACATGACGCTAGCACCATTTGGTTCAACTGTTTTGAAGGGAGCCAAATGATCCAACGCATACGCCACCATCAGCTTGACTTTTGAGTGAGCATGGCAATTCCAACCGCCAGGATACATTCAAGTCAAAAACAAACCTAAAACTGATAGCTATAGCTTAAGTTTAAGGTACACAGTACTCACACATGTGCCGTTAAAATGGATGAAATTGTACAATGCTAAATAAATTGAGTCTATACAATGCAAATATTGATCTTATTAACTATCAGCTTACAAATTTTGATCCGGGGGTAAATAACGTATCTAAAGTTATTTGACTTTTTGTTTCATGCTCTGACTGAATGATGTGTAATAATTTTTAAACCACGACCACAAAAGAGGGGTGTTATAAGTTTGACGTCGATGCCAGTCTTTCTGTCTGTGGCATCGTAGCTCTTAAACGGATGAACCGATTTCGATGCGGGTTTTTTTTTCATTTGAAAGCCAGTTTCCTTGCGGTGGTTCTTAGACAGGTTTTATCAAAATTGGTTGAGCCGTTTGAAGATCATCAGCTCCTTTCTAGTTGATGAAGTCATTTAACCAGCTTTTATGAGTCTAATCGATGCGACATTAGGTATTCCGTTACTTCAATGACATTGCAAGAACATGGTTATATTGACCTGATGCTGTAGCATAACCTGAGGTCTGCAGAATACCCAACTCTTCACGATGTTACAGCAGAGGTATCGTGTTTGAACTCAGTGGTATAGTTTCAATGAACAGATTATATTTAGATCAGCAACCTTAATCTGATGCTGAAGCATGACCTGAAATCTGCAGGATAACCAACTCCTCACTTACTATCAGCAGACTTCCCTTTTCGTATTCATCGTATAAATGGTCGCAATGAATCCTTACTAATATTATAAATGCGAAAGTAACTCTGTCTGTCTATCTGTCGTACTTTCACGCCAAAAATACTGAACCAATTTAAATGAAATTTTTAATTACTCTAAAGCCTGAGAAAGGACATAGGCTACTTTTTATCTATTTTTATCCCGGGAGTATGTTCCCTAGGGACCACGCGGGCGAAGCCGCTGTCAGAAGCTAGTAGGTTATAAACAGATTGTGATCAGGGCCTGATGATGAAGCAGAAAAGAGAAATGTACATTGTAATGTATACATTGGTGAGAGATACTAAGCTACTTTCACTCGTTGTACCGATATGATATTCTAGTATACGATATAGGATGTAATGCCGTTTAGATGAGTCTAGATCATATGTGGATGGGTAGCAAGGGAGAGGAAGGCCAAAAAAAAGATGGATGGATTGTGCGAGAAGCAATATAAAAGAAATAGAAGTTAGGGAAAGCTGATAGGACAGAATGAAATAAAAAAATATGTTGTGCCGACCCCAAGTAACATGCAGTGACTAAGGGCAGAAAGATGATAAAATCATAAGTTTTCGAGTAGTACCTATTAGGTAAATTAAGTTTAAAATGCATGAAATCAAAATTAAATTAGAAATTTGTAAAACCCCCGACGGAAAAAAAGTAAAAAAAATAATAAGTGTTGATCCTTTAATATAGGTACGATTCTTTGGGCCAAGCGTCATCGCGTCGGGGGACCGCTAATAATATAGGTAGTTTACAAATACAAAAATTTGCGGTTTCCCGGGGCGAAAACACTTGGCCCAAAAAATCGTACCTATATTAAATTAAAAGGATCAACATGTATTATTTTTTTAACTTTTTTTTGTCGGGGGTGTTTTGGTTAAATTATATAGGAAGCGCATCCATTTGAATTTTACACTGACAGCAAAAGATTTAAGAGGGGACTCTAGTCGATAACTCTTGGGCTTCTCCATACAAACGCATTCCGCTGTTTTCTTCTTGGATAATGCTGCTAGAGCAATGTTTTTTTGCCAAAAAATATAGATGAAAATAATACGTGCCTATCATTTTCTTTTTTCCAAAACATAATTACTTAAAGAATTATGGCAATCCAAAAACAGCCCATTTTTACCGCCATGTTCAAACGACTATCAGACAAATTTGATAATTTTTTAACAAAATATAAAATAATAGAAGCATAGATATAATAATAATAATATCAGCCTTTATTCAGACATAAATTCATTACAATTTCATTCATTTTACGATATTGCAATTTCATTCATTTATTATTTAATTGAACATAATACTAGTAATTTGTAATTTATTTCTGTTTTATAATAATTATTATATTATTGGTTAATTGACACCTGTCTGTGTGCTTTTTGTTGGCAAAGGCCTTCCTCAACTGTTTCCATTTCTCTGTCATTGGCTATTGTTGTCCATCCACCACCTGCCGTAGCTTTTCCGTTTCCTATGACTTGTGAACCATTGCATTGCAGATGTTGACCACTTTCCTTTACCTCTGATAGTACGTCCTGTCCATTTCCATTTGAGTTTTCTGATAGTTACTGTGACATTTTTTGTTCTAGTGTTAGTTCTTAATCTATCCGAAAGTTTCTTTCCCATCATGCTTCTTTCCAAAGTGTTTTGACAAGTTTTGAGTTTTGGTCCAAACCTAATAATAATTATTTCAGACATCCTAGTCGTCCGGATGAAACTATTTCTCAACATCAGTAACATTGTAAATACGTATTTCATAAATCTAAAGCCTTTAGCGGTTTAGTGAAATGCCAAGTTTCAGATTAAATTACTTATCATATAAGACGCAACATGTAGGGGCAAACTCAGATGGATTAGCGGTCGCTTGCCACTTGAGCATTCGTTATCGTTGGTGAAACATGAATACGTCATCACCGCAATGTCTGTGCGTCAGTGATGTACGCAATACATCATTGGGAAAGTGGGAAGGATTATTTATCTTCTATATATATGCGATATATATATGACGCAGCCAACTAGCATAAATGGCCGTTTAATTAGCGGGATAGCTTTTTCCTTTTATGTTGTTAAAGTTTGTTTGGAAGAATACAAAGCTTGGTCTGATGAACTAGAAAAGAGATCAGTCATATTGGGCACAAAATCCGAAATTATATATAATAATATATTTTATTATAGCGGCGATGTTACTAGTGCAATTAACAAAAGATTATATTAATTCCATGTATCTAGAATTCTAGACCGTAGGTTCCAATGACGTGTTTTCTATAAAGCCTGTCTAATGAACCTGGTTTCAAGGCAATACGTAGTTTGGACCTCCATTGAAAAAAAATGTGTTATTCTGGTTGGAGACATCTTCCTGATCATTTTTTACTATGGTGCCGAATCTCTGCGACCATTCCTTCAGTTGATATGTTAAGTTGAAAAATCTCGTTTTAAACATTTTACTATAATAAACCTACCTATTGGCAAAAATAAATGAAAAGTGACCTTAACTTTGAATAAAAAATATAGTAGCCCACCGGTATCGGGAACAGAGTCCAAGGTACCGCCGATCAGGGCTCCAGACAGAGGAACGTGCTAACAATGCAAGCCGTGTCCAGAAGTACTGTTTTTTGAATCAAGCCCTTGATTCAGCTGCCTAAAGAGAGCCTCCTAAAGTGGTAGTCGAAGCTCGTGGCTATTAAACCGTTGCTTGGCTGGAATGACTGTTGGTAAAATCATTGCTGAGTTCACATCCGACATGTCGACAACCTCGCGAGCAAAGTTAAGATATGGCCACCATCACTATATCAGGCTTATTGGCAACAATGGCCCTGTCAGTGATGATCGACTGGTATCGGTCGATCATACATGATGGACAGACAGGTTAAAGTTCAGGTAAACGGTATAAACTCACTAGGGTCAGAAATGACAATAGGAGTTCCTCAAAGCTCAATATCGGGTCCATTCCACTTTCTGGTTTATATAAAATGACTAACTTCTGCCAGCGACTTCACCCGCGTTGTCCCTAGGAAACATACTCCCGGGATAAAAAGTAGCCTATGTCCTTTCTCAGGTTCTAGACTATCTGTGTATCAAATTTCATGTAAATCGGTTCAGTAGTTTTGGCGTGATAGCGCGACAGATAGACAGACAGACAGAGTTATTTTCGCATTTATAATATTAGTAAGGATTTGCCCCAATTAATTCAAAATCACCCAAAGATGGTATTATTTGCGGATAAAACATCAAATGAAAATCAAATCAAATTGTTTATTGCAATCCAGAATTTACACATACAGGTGGAAAAATGAATGAATAAAAACAATTATGGACCCTGTCGGGCACAGTAAAACTTTAAATAATTAGGCGAGAGGAAGAGCGTTTTGTTAACTTTTGTTGTAAAATATATATTTAATTATTTTTTGTCTATCTTGTACCTATTATTAAACATTTTATACATATTTTATTAAAAAACACATAATATTCATTCATTGTTCATTATTTATTATTTCATCATTGATCTTCTTCTTCAAGTTCAAAATTGGTTTATGGCAAATAATTTGGTGTTGCCAGTGATGACATACGGAACTGGGGGGCTACTCTCTAACGAAATCCGTAGTTTCGGGCTTAGTTGCGGGCGGGCGTATTCTACTCCGTATCACCTACAGACTTACGATTAGTCCCGAACCCGAACTGAGAATGAATGACAACACGATTTCACAGTAACTGTCAAATCGTGTTATCATTAGTTCTCAGTGGTTAGGTGATACGGAGTAGAATATGCCCGCCCGCAACTAAGCCCGAAACTACGGATTTCTTTAGAGAGTAGCCCCCTTGAAACGTGGTCGCTTACAATGGGCCTCATCAGAAGGCTCAAAGTCACTCAAAGGGCAATGGAGAGGGCAATGCTTGGAGTTTCCTTGCGTGATCGAATCAGGAATGATGATATCTGCAAAGATAACCAAGGTTACCGATATAGCCCGAAGGATCGCCAAACTAAAGTGGCAGTGGGCAGGGCACATTGCTCGCAGAACAGATGGTCGATGGGGCCGAAAAGTTCTGGAGTGGCGACCGCGTACCGGAAGACGTAACGTTGGAAGGCCTCCCACAAGGTGGACCGATGACCTGGTGAAGGTCGCGGGTAGCCAGCCGATGGATGCGAGACGCACAGGACCGGTCGTTGTGGCGACGCTTGGGGAGGCCTGTCTTTCGGCTGATATGATGATGATGATGATGAAACAATTTGGTATTAAATGAAAAAAAAAAAACCAAATGTATTAAATTTACTTTGCCAAATGTTAAAATTAGCGAATATGACATCATATTGAATGGAGAAAAAATTGGAATTTATAAATCAGACAGTTTTCTTGGGAATCACCTTAGACGAGAAATTACAATGGGGACCTCATATAACATCTCTAGCGGGGCGGCTAAGCTCAACTGCTTATGCTGTTTGGAAGATAAAACAGTTAACAGACGTAGAAATCGTTTGGTCTATATAGCTACTTTCACAGCATTTTGTCATACGGTATTTTATTGTGGGGTCGGGCTGCTGACATTGAATTCATATTTATTTTACAAAAGAGAGCTGTCAGAGCTCTTTATAGTCTGTATCGCTGCCATTATGTAAGGGATTTTTTTTAAAAGAATGACAGTCCCTTGCCAAGTCATGTATGAAAATATTATGTGTGTACGGAAAAATCGCCATCTTTTTAGTAAAATTAGTGATAGACATAATTTTAACACTAGAAATATAAATAAATTACATCAACCATTTTATAGATTAGCTAAAATACACATATCTTTCGTGGGGTACTGTGTTAAATGTTACAATAAAATACCATGTGATAAATTAGAACTAAATGAAAGACAATTAGAAAGAAATAAATCAAAAACTTATATCAAAAGCACACTTTGTAAACAAGCTTATTACAAATTAGAAGATTACATTCAGGATAAGAATGCTTGGAAGCATGCTGGTCTCGCTCCATAGGACAATCAATGTTGTGAACAAAATCAAACTGGTTGCTTTATGTATTAACTTTATAAATGTTCTGTTTCTTTTTGTGTTCGTATTTTTCTGCTAACTCACACACTGTTAATTAGTGATTCCAATATTTGTAAATGTGTGAGTATCATGTACTTGTTTAGAAAATTAATAAGTTTATCTCTGCATATTCAGTATTCCCGCTAGTAACCATAATGTTTCTGAAAACAATCCGTTGTCCAGAAAGTGCAGTCACAATATGTTCCGAGGAAGACTTGTTTTTTAACAGTTTCAACGAATTTAGAAATTCTTTGTATAAATTGTAATTACAACACTATCATTTAGTAACTTCTCCATGTAATGCAACGTTAACTATCACTATTGTCACTAATGAAGCATATTAGATATTGAACGCTGTGTACAGTAATAATTGGACTTCAGATTTATGTATTGTATATTGTCATAGCTGTGCTGAATTGTCTTAGTCTGTCACTGTACTTATTAAAATAGAATAAAAATAAAATATACTGGGTACATGGTCCTCACATATATCTAAAATTTTGTTTACCAAATATTGTAAAAGATTTATTTGAAAAGAGTAACTATGGAGTTTCTTTCCGTTCTTCTCCATGAGTATGCCGAAAGAGTACATCAAAACCGGCATGACTCAACCTTTAAAGGCACGCACCTTGTTTCCGCCTGATAAAAGACTGTTAATTACTTTGTTCAGGTGGCCAAAGAAGCGCCCGTTCAACGATTGTTTCATGTCAGCAGCTCTGATGCCTAACGCTTCCGACATACTTAAATACTTGTAAGTTTCGGTTGAGGAGAGGGACCTAAGGTGTATAGAATTCGAGAGTTAGGTTCCCACGAATTCCATAATCTCTCCTTGCTTTACATGCATGACCGCACATTTGTCCAAACCAAATTCCATCCTGATGGCGCTACTGAAGGTTTCTGTAACCTTCAGTAGCTTCATCAGTTGCAAGATGTTAGAAGCAAAGAGTTTCAAGTCACCCATGTTGCACGTTACATCCATTCTGAGAAGCAAACATTATTAAATTACTATCAATATGATGTTTGCTCTCAAAATCGATGTAAGAACTTTATAGACCGTCGGTAAACACGTGATCGGTCTATAAATTTTAGGTTCCGCGGTACTGCCTGATTTATGGAGCAGGTCAGTTATTCTTGTGGTTAGGAATTGGGGCAGCGACCCTGACTCTAACGCAGACTGGAATTGAGATGCCAAGCGAGCGTGCGATCTTTTAAACCATTTAATCCAAAAGTTGTGCAGCCCGTCCGGTCCTGAAGATTTCCAGTTAGGCAACGGACGGACTGCACGAACTACATCTTGGGGGCTGATGTTAATTGCCCCCATTTCTGGTATCGGATCGCTCGCGCACTCGACCTCCCGAGTCCAATCACCTTCAGTGTGACTGACAGGCACCGACCGGATACTGTGCCAGAATGAACACATGGCGTCGTCATCCGGTAGGCGCATATCAGTCACACCTAGGTCCAGTAGCTCCCTAGCCCTATAGACCCACCTCTCATTGCTTTGGAATGTGCAATGCTAAGCGTATCGCTCCACTTTCCGCTTGTACCGACGTATACGGTTTGCCCATGCATAGATTTTCTGCTTCAGGAAGTCTATACGCTCTGTGACGCGGGTCAGATAATCCCGAGGACTAATTTCAGTCCCCGAGAAAGCCCGCCTCACAAAGCACATCACTCTTCGGCGCGAGTTGCCCTCCCTGAAGCAGATAAGTTTGCCGATGAGTGCTCTAGCCTCACCAATACGACGCTCGATTCTGCTCTGCCAAGCAGGTACAGCTGGTCATGTAGCTCTGTCACTGTTAGGAAATTTGACATGAGCCACACGACATGCCGCTGCAGCCGCACAGTACAAGATCGAGTATCGGCGAGGTCTTCGTTGCTATCAAACTAATTTGATAGTTGCGAATCTAGAGCAGACACCAACGCCCTATTTTTATTATGCATGGGTAAACGAAGTAGACTGGGTTTGAACTCAGGTGGTGTGTAGCGATACTCTCGGAAAACATCCTCCAAAGCGCTCCTCAATAGCTAATTACATTGGGTACTCACGGATCCCCGTCGTCATCATCCTCACCACGGTCGGGTCGCGGTGAAACACTGAGTTGTATTTGCACCGCGGCTGGTGGCGAAGCAGGTGAGACGCGGCTGCTCCGTGATTCCAGACGCAGTCTATCAAGTACGGCGTCATCCAACATACGGTTACGCTGGATGACCCGAACCTGATCCGATAATCGTTGGGCTGAAACGTAGACAGCTGGCTCAAGTACCTGAAACAGAGAGAGCATCCGACCACGGTACGCAGTCAGGTTAGTTCCCCCCTATGTAGCCCCAAAGTATGAGCGCATGACATTTTCGATTATGGATTGCATCCATCGCATGTGCTGCACACTTCCACCGGTAGCGAGGACCATGTCAGAGGCCGGTAGGCCTCGAGATCCTAAGCAGGCCGGTGGTCGGCCTCGTCTGCGCCGACGCGCAGGTGGTGATGTCGTTAGCGGCGGGTGTATTCGTCACTCGAGCTCGACGCAACTGCAGCAACCGGAATCTCTGGACTCGCGGCTGGCGCAGGTCCCGGCGGCTGCGAGGCGGAGCTGAGCGACAAACCCGAAGATGTTTCTTGTGCGGTTTGTAATTGTGCCCGGCTTCTTGTCAGCATTATTTCGTTATAAGTAGGTGTAGTAAGTGTATTTTAATTGCAATCGAACTGGTATATGGTTTTTATTTATTTTTTCTTGATGTATCCAGGATTTTGAACATTTTGTAGCTTGGTATTTATTTAAATTAATATAAAAATTCGGGATGAAAATTTTTGCGTCAGCCAACTTGACAGCTGGACCGCTTATTATTATTATTATATCATTGTTATTCATTATCATGACGTAGTTTGAAATATCCAGGAGTTCCAGGACCGAGCGCATTCCGAGCCTTGCGTTCTAAGGACGGCGTGGAATGGTTTGGGACATTTTTTTGATACGTAAACATTATTGACAGGGTGTATCATAATTCTAATTCTGTATTTATTTTATTGTGCCATTTAATTTCATTTATTCAATTAAATAACAATTGTCCGTAGAGGTTGTCGTAGAGGTCAATTAATGTTTCTTTTTTTTTGTATTGACATACTTTGTATACAATGTTTTTTTTATTTTTTATTGCAACATGTGATTAACTAGTGACTAAGACAATTGTTTGATATTATTCTATCCAGAGCAACCGGCAGCAAGTTCGTTATGCTCCCTTAGATTTCACTGCTTGCGGTAGCGTCGGAGGTCGGGGTACCTCTTTTCCTCAAATATGGCGAGGGGGTAATGGCTGATCTTTGCGTTATGCTCGTGAACGGGTGCTGCTTGAATTGGTGAATGGTCGTCTTGTTAGCCATGGTTTGTTTTTTTTTATGTTACAATGATTAACTGCTTTTTGTTTAATTTGGTGGCCCTAGCTTGTCACTTGTGGCGTCGAGTCACAGATATATTGTTAGATTCTACCCCTGCACGTGTAGGCGGGCACGCCCTTTATGTCTGGAGGCATACCTATTAAGTTTGGTTTACATTGTTTTTATGCTTGAGTTATTTATTTATTAATTCATTGAGTTGTCTGATTATGATGGCGTAATGGAGTGTGCTAGCTTACAATTGGCAAATGTTTTAGTTTTTAGGTTGTACGTGTTACCTAAAGTCTATTATTTTCTTTGTTATAAAGCTTTGCATACTATTGTTTAAATGCGAGTTCTTCTAACTCAAAAGACAGATGTGTTGCTGGGGAGTTTGTTGGCCACTTCTTCTCCACAACTAAAACACTAGGAAGTGGTGACGGGCGGGCGTTTTGGGGGACTGTCTATTTGTAAACGTTGACGTTCAAAAAGTGCTGGTACTCAGCCTAATTTGAATAAATGACTTTTGATTTTGATTGATTTTGATTTTGAATTTACATTGTGTCTGAATGTGTTACAAATAAAGAAAATAAGTTAAGTAAACAAAGATAACTTGATTCAATAAAGATTTTAAAAATAAAACATTCTCAATTAAATTAATATCATCATCATCATCATATCAGCCGAAAGACGTCCACTGCTGGACATAGGCCTCCCCCAAGCGTCGCGACAACGACCGGTCCTGCGCGTCTCGCATCCATCGGCTGCCCGCGACCTTAACCAGGTCATCAGAAAAACCCAAGCGAATTCTTAAAACAATTAAGAAATTACACAAAAAAGGGTCCGACTGTGAGTCGCCTAACATATTGGGGTTCCATGCTCGGCGAGTTAAGCGCGTAGCCTGGCACTGGACCTCGGCCGTCCGTCAAGGTACAAATTGAAGTTCATGGTGCGGAACCCATCGTGTGCGGGGGACCGACTCGCGCTCGGTTGAGGTCCAGGTAGCCACATCTGTTGGAAATCGGCGAGGCTCGACGCTGAAGGCGTTGGGATCACTCGGTGTTAGGGCTCGGAGGTGAACGGAACTAGTTAACCGAGTTAGGTTTGAATTAGGCCGGAGGCTATGTCTCGGATATGGCTATACGCCATAAGCTATAGGCTGGTGTTAGATAAACTAGCAGACTTGTGCTCCGTTGTAACCCTTAGGATAGCTATTGTTATTTATTAAGTTAAACATAAGTTACATTAATTTAGTGTTTAATACGTGTGTGTGTTGGAGCTGTTTGTTGGGGTGAGTTCTTTATTGTTCTGACTTATCCTATGCTGATAATGTGCTTAATTATACACAGTGACACTGACGTCTATAATTTCATAACAAAACAGATAGATACATTTGCTGGGGAGTTTGTTCCGCTACTTCTTCTCCCCTAGCTCAAACATTAGGAAGTAGTGACGGGTGGGTGCATTAAGGGCCTGTCTATAGGATTTGAAAGAGTTGAAGTTCTCAGCTCTATTTACTTCTTGAGTATATAACTCTCGATTGAAGTATCTATTTGTATTTGTACTAATTCTTGAATTTATATTCTCTACCTGCAACCACTGAATTGGTCTGATACGACTACTGATTCGGTCAGATACGAACACTGTGCCTTACAGATGTACTTTTTGTACGAGGAGTGCGCTTCCTGGGGTTGGGTTGACCATACCTATCTATATTATACAGTCTATGGACTGTTAGGGTCCAAGTCTCCATTATGAGCTTGATGCCGACGCTCTGCCGCTGTAATGTAAGTTCGAGAGGACTGCTAGGGACCACGTTCCATATGAACGTGTTGTCGACGCTTTGCCGCTGAAAAGGCGCTTGTGTCACTTAAGGAAGTGTTGCTCTAAAGTGCCATGGGTACGGAAGTGAGGTATCGTGTGAGTAACTATTGACCTTAAACCAGTTACGCTAGCGTAAAGGTTTCTCACATGATTTATTATTAATTAAAATATAGTAATTGGTTTTCCCTTTGTTACATTGTTACTTTCTAAAACCACTTCTATTATCTACACTAATATTATAAAGAGGAAAGATTTGTTTTTTTGTTTGAAATGAATAGGCTCCGAAACTACTGGACCGATTTAAAAAATTCTTTCAGCAATAGCTACATTATCAGGGAGTAACATAGGCTATATTTTATCCCCGTGCTCCCACGGCAACGGGAGCTACGCGGGTGAAAACGCGTGACGTCCACTAGTATTTCATAACTATGAATTCCTAAGTCTATTCACTATGTATATCAGTCCATACTCTGTCCTATCAGTGTGATAAGGCGTTGGATTATTTCATACTTTTGGAATTCACTTCATTAACGGCGGGAGAAGTCCAGTCTGGGCTGAATTCTACGGGGCCGCGCGGGGTGGGGCTCGGCTTTCCCGCCTAAGGGCGCGATCGACCTTAGCAATTAGGTTAATTCTAGGAAAAACGAAAATTTTATCAGCCTAGGGTAACTTAGGAACAGTCACACTTGGTGCTCTTGCGGATATCATCATTCCTGATTCGATCACGCAAGGTTACTCCTAGCATTGCCCTCTTCATTAACTTTTGAGTGAATTTGAGTCTTCTAATGAGGCCCATTGTGAGTGACCACGTTTCAGTTCATATGTCATCACTGGCAACACGCACTGGTCATAGACTTTCGTCTTGAGACACTGTGGTATGTGGGACGAAAAGATACCACGCTGTTTCCCGAACGCCGCCCACCCAAGTCGGATTCGACGGTTGACCTCTTTCTCGACATTGGCCCTACCTAACTGGACCGTTTTCCAAGGTAAACGTACTCTTCTACAACTTCGAGTGTAGAGTTTCCGATCTTGATAGGAGTGGATGCTACATGGGTATTTACCATTTTCTTGGTTTTGTCCATGCTCATTTTGAGACCCACTCTTTCCATCATTTTGAGGTCCTCCGTAGTCTCAGCCATGATGACTGTATCCTCGGCAAATTGGAGGTGGCTGATGTACTTGCCATTGACATTAATGCCTAGCCTTCTCCAGTTCAAAACCTTGAAGACATCCTCCATTGCGGCCGTGAACAGTTTCGGAGAAATGACGTCTCCCTGCCTCACACCCCGCTGCAGGAGGATAGGTTTCGAGGTCTAATTCTGAAGTCGGACTGAGATGGTGGCGCTTTTGTACAAACATTTCAGCACCTCGATGTACCGATGGTCGATCTGGCACCGTTGGAGAGACTGCAGCACAGCCCAAGTCTCGATCAAATCAAAGACTTTCTCGTAGTCCACAAACGCTAAGCGGAGGGGCAGATTATACTCTTCGGTCTTCTGTATAACCTGACGGAGCATATGTATGTGGTAGACAGGCCGGACAAGTCAAGACCGGACAAGCCATATTCGAAAAGGCTTTAGCACCGTAGACGGTGCTAAATCCTTTTCGAATCCGGCTTGTCCTTTTCTTTTAAAAAAAAAACTTGCCCCACACTAGAAATTTCTTCTGTATCGTGGGTGCGTTTACAAACATATAATTCCACATACACAAACAGCCAGACCCGTAACAACTATCTGTAGGCCATATAAATATTTGTTCCGTGCGGGAATTGGAACCGCGACACGCAGCGCGGCAGTCAATCGCTCAACCACTGTGCCTACCGTATCGTTCGGGAGGCTGGAAGTCATCAAACCTGCGCGCGAGACGGTTCGTCAGAATTATTATTGGACATTGTTGTTTAGTGAGATGCATAAACAACAATGTCCAACAATAATTCTGAAAATCAAAACCAAATTAAAATTCATCTATTGTCACGAGTTATTCGCTTAAATAATAATTACAATAAGAAAGAATCAATAATATTACTAATGTTGAGTCATGAACTCATCCACGGAATAGAAGAGATTAGATTTAAGATGTTTCCAGTAAGAACTGTTCCTTAGGCTATTATCTTAATAAATTATTTTCGAAAAATATTCGCAACTAGAGGTAGTTCATGTCGGGCACATTTAGTGGGCCGCCTTTGTAAGAGGATTAAAATGGCACCGTGTATATACCTTTTGTTTAATTTCGCGAATTAAGCCTGGAAAAACTTATTATTTTTAATTAGAAAATTGATTAAAGTTAGATAATTTGATAACGGTTATTGAATTTATTCAATTGATTAAACTCACTAACTGTAACATTTCTTTAAATAAAACAGCACTAATTTTATAAACTTTATCGACATGGTGCCGACGGAGCGCGTCGTTTTGCAGTTTTTCATCTCAACATTATTCACAGTCGTAAGAAAATTTCAAATACATTTTTTTGATGACAGTTCACTAATAGGTTCATATTAATAAATGTTTATAAAAATACTTTGAGGACGCTTTTTATAAACATCTTTTGAATTTTTACAGATTTTTTTTTCTCGAATATAATGTTATGATTCCTATGTCTTTCATCGCAGCAAAATAAAAAAAAGTATTTTCTTTTTAAATTTTGTTTAATATTTTACAACCAGCCCCACGCACTTTTAAACAATGTCAAGGGTCTAGTCGTCAAGGCTTTGAAAATATAAAAATTATACTAATGCAAACTTTTCATAATACATTCCTAAGTCTGTTTTCGTGTAATTTCAGAACGGCCTATATTCCTACCCACGGCATCAGCCGTCACAAGGAATCCTAAATGAGCTTATAGAACAAGTTTCAAATAGTCCACTCATTGAGGCGATAGACTCCAACAATCTGGCCAAGATTTTGAATGATGAATGGGATCTAGGACAAGAGCTAAGAAAAATTCGTCATGTAAACTATCCTGGTAACCATGCTGCTAAATTTTCGGAAAAAGAATATGATAACGCTTTGTTTGAACTTTTATTAAGGGTAAGACAATTTTTTTCACGATTTAAACCGAGAGTCCTTTAAAAAAAATACAGCACAGTTTTTTATGTAGAAAACGTTGCCGGCTAACACTTTTGAACGTCAGTATTACATACAGACAATCCCCAAAAAGCTTTCCCTTCCCACTTCCTAGTATTTCATTTGGGAAGACGCAGTGGCGCAACAACACCCATGGTCATGATTTGATTGGCAACACATCAGTCCGTTTGGTTAAGTTTGAAGCACTTAAGTTATGCAATAGTGATTTGTGTCTACTACGCTACTCTTTTTACGCTCTCTTTTGTCACAAAGGAAAATCGATAGTACAACAAGTGTTGTTACTGAAAGTAATGTACGTACTAAGTACATACATAAGTTACACACTATTACAGAAATTCGAGTTTTTGTAAGCATACATTTGCTAATGCTGTAAAGTTGGCCGATAGGAAGCTCTAGGAGTAACATAGCCTAATCAACCTTTGCCCCCACGACTGAGACTCTGGCCTCGGCTCTAAGATTGCGCGTAAGCTGATATCCAAACTTAAGCCTATTTAGACCCTTTGGATTAAGGCTTGTATTCATGCCAACGACCTTGTGCATTTGGGCGGAGCAATCTACCCCTCGCCGCATCATTCCGCTACCCGCATGCAACAGAACGATGCGCCGCGGCCCGCGCCGTGTGCTGCCAGCGCGTGTCTTCGCGCCTAGTCCCGTCACAGAGTATTAAAACTACAGTAGGTCAAATCATCGTGAAAGTTAAATTCATTTTTATGTTTACCGCATTTAAAGTGGTCCAATTCTGTTTTTATTTAGTATCTATTAATATAGATGTACTTTTCGGGCCAAAATGCAAGATATTTTTGTTTACATTTTAATACACTTTTCAGAAACTATACACTTCACATTAAAGACAACACTTTTCTTTCTAAATTTAAACACCACTATACTCACAGTATATACTACAAATTAAAACATGTAGATCTTCATTTCCCATCACACGATCCTTTAGCCACATTCGAACTTTTTACAATAACAATCATGTATGACACGCTTCCATCAACACGAGTACTTTACATGAATTCATACATCACAAACATTGTGCACGCAACCCATTTTAAATCTTTTAGTTACCAAATTCCTGTCCAATTATTATTCTGTAACCGTGATCACCGATTCTTAAAACACTTTTTAATAACGTCAAATTCAATGATATAATTAATTTAACAGAAAATATCGATAAACTGTCTGTATCGCAATCGCAAGAAACAAGCATTGAAAACTGTCATAAATTAATATCAATGCACCCTAATCACTTACTCATCTTCACGCTAAACATACGCAGCATAAGCTGTAACATGCCAGGGCTTGAAGTTTTACTTACAAGAATGAAGTTAGAATGCGATATAATTATATTGACCGAATGTTGGCTCTCAAATTCTTCGGTTTTACCAATTCTTGCAGGTTATTTTCACGTCGGGACTAAAATAAACCCTAAGCAAAATGATGGTGTAGTAATATACTATAAGGAAAACCTTAGTTTAACAGTAGAGGAGCCACACATACAAGAATGTAACTGCCTGGTCGTAAAAATAAACAATTGCATCGCAATACTAGCCTTCTATCGGTCCCCATCTTACAAAAACATTGACCAATTTCTTACATTCCTAGACACACTACTACAAACAGTGTCATCCTATAAACAGATTTTTATAATAGGTGATATTAACATAGATATTAATCCTAGCAAAATAAACCTAAACGGGGAACGCTACCTGACTTTAGCAGCGTCTCATGGCCTCTTACCAGCTCATACTCTGGTAACTCGCTTTGCAAGCAATTCTTGCTTGGATCATGCGTTAGTAAAGACCGATTATCCAATTACTACTCTGGTTCCACAAACTACCCTAACAGATCACTACCCCGTTTTATTGTGTGTGACTACTAAGAAAACACGTCAATATGCGGTATCAACAATAACTAAAGTTGACTTCACAAACCTAGAGCAAGATCTTATAAAAATTAACTTTGACCCAATTAATCGCTTACCAAACCCAAACGTATCGTTAAATTACTTTACAAACTGTCTTCAACACGCAATTATTAACAATACTAAACACATCACTCTATCTAAACGTCACAAAATAATAAAACCATGGATGACACAGGGATTGATACGCTGCACACGAAATAGGGATAAGTTGCACTTGAAATCGAAGATTGCACCAGAAAATCTCATTCTAAAAGTGACATACACTCGATACCGAAACTTCTGCAATGCGTTGCTAAAAAAAGTTAAAATAGAGTATGAAAAAAATCAACTTCAAAATGCTCAGCAAGATAATAAAAAACTGTGGAAAGCAATAAAAGAGATCACACATACATCAAAGGTAACGACTCTTCCGAAAGAACTACTAACGCTTTCAAACTCTCCTGAAAATTCATTGAGTGAAGTAAATAGTTACTTTATAAACGTAGGAAGTTCACTAGCAAACAAAATACACCAGCAAAACACGCATACTGTAAACAACAGACAAACCAATACAGCCAAGGCTCCCAGTAGTTCGCATTCATTTGCCCTCTTAGACACAACTGAAGAGGAGGTAGAACGCCTCATCCTTAACTCAAAATCAGACTGTGCCAGTGGTGGAGACAATATCAGTAATAAACTTCTGAAAACTTATAGAAACATCATTGTACCACCTCTTACAAAGATTATAAATGACTGTTTGCAGAGTGGAGTGTTCCCTGACGTCCTTAAAAAAGCAGAAATTTGTCCAATCTATAAGAGTGGGGACAGAAATCGTATCAGTAACTATCGACCTATATCTATTTTACCAGCGATATCAAAAATACTGGAAAAAATTATAAATTCACAATTAGTTAAATATTTAGAAAAAAACAAACTGCTTTCAGTTAACCAATATGGCTTTCGACAAGGAAAATCAACTGAACAAGCAGTAAATAAACTTATAAATTTTGTAACTTCCAATTTAGATAAAAAGAAAAAATGTCTCACTATCTTTCTAGATCTCGCAAAAGCATTTGATACGCTTTCTGTTTCCCTCTTACTGGACAAACTCGAAAGATTGGGAATTCGAGGTAAACAGCTGGAACTCTTTACTAGTTACCTGACTGGCCGGTCTCAGTGTGTTCGTGTCGGAAATTATAAAAGTTCTCACCTTCAGGTTACACACGGCGTGCCACAAGGTAGTATACTGGGTCCCACATTATTTCTTGTGTATATCGATGGTCTCACGAGTCTTGAACTCACCCATGGTGAAATTATCTCTTTTGCAGACGATACTGCTCTTTCTTTTGCTGCCAATACATGGGAAGAGGCTTTCGGTGTTGCACAGAGGGGCCTCGATATCGTGGGAAGGTGGCTTCAGAGTAATATCCTGACATTAAATGTGGACAAAACCAAGTATATCTGCTTTAGCATAAAAAATGGAACCGGAGATAGCATAGTGCGAAATATCATATCCCACGAGTGTCGCTCTGGAAAAACCTGCAAGTGTCCTTCACTGGAACGCGTGCATACAATAAAATATCTAGGAGTTAACATAGATAGCAACCTCAATTTTAAGGAACACGTTAGGCTGCTATCCTGTAGAATAAGAAAGCTCATATACGTTTTTAAAAAACTGAGGCACATTGCTGACTTTAAGTTGCTAAAGCAGATATACTATGCTCTCTGTCAATCGCTTCTAACATATTGTCTATCATCTTGGGGAGGGACATCAAAAACAACTTTGAAGTCTATCGAGGTCGCCCAGCGTGCAATACTGAAAGTCGCGTCGTTTAAGCCTATCCGTTTCTCTACAACAACGCTGTACGAAAATTGGGAGGTCATGACCGTGAGACAGTTATATATACTGAGCGTTGTCCTCCTTCAACACAGTAAACTAAAATACAACCCACTACTATTACAAAAGCGAAGAAAAGATATAGTATGCGAAAGAACTGAGTTGTTTAATACTAAGTTTAGTCAACGGTTTGCCCACTCCATTGGACCATTAATTTACAATAAGTTAAACAGAATGCTAAATATTTATCCGTTGCCAAAATTACAATGTAAAAAGATACTTACCGAATACCTGAAAACTCTTACATATGAACAGACTGAACTTCTTCTTTATATGGCTTCCTAATTATAAATCCCATTTAATACAATATAACATACTTTTCTCATAACATAATATACAACCGCGCGCACGCTCTCTCACACTACAACACACAACAGAACACTAGACAACACCACACACATCCTCTTACACATCAGACACGTACATTCTCATCTCACACAAATAAGAGGTCCAGCATGCAAACACTACACATATTTTCTTTTTAAATAACTTTTTCTTTTTTAAGTAATTACATTATAAGTTGTAAAGTAAATTATGAATATGATACAAATCAAGATATGATTGTGGCTATTATATGTGTATAATACTCGAGGGGTTTGGCGCTGATAGCCGAAATACAGGTTCTGCCTAGTTCGGCTACAGATGACTACACCATTTAATCTTTTCTAAATTAGCCTGCTAAAATAATATTTTGTAACTTATGTCTAAATTTATTCTTTAAATAAACATTATTATTATTATTATATTATTATTATAGTTTCGAACACATTTTTCAAAATGTTTCGCGGCCGCGGGTAGAAACCTTTGCTATAATAATTTATAGTAAAGGCATAGTTACCTACACTACTTGTGAACCCACGGTACACAACTTGTGAACTTAATTATCTACATAAAAAAGAAAAAGGAATGAACAAATCAGTTGCAAAACTAACAAAGCGCAAGACTTATTTCATTAGAAATAAGCAGTTCCTTTTTACTCATATTTATAATGTTAATTTTTACTGTTTTTCTGTGTACATAAATAATAAAATAAATAAATAAAATAAATAAATAAAGCGCAAGACTCGTGAACGGCTGGATCAATTTCGGCTACTATTTTTTATCAAATATTTGTTAAAATCTGAGGAAAATTTCTAGTAAGAGTACGTAAGTAGGTAGGTAGGGTAGATAGCAAAGTAGGTAGTATATAAGTAATTAGCACTAGTTTATGTCATATTATTTGTTATATTTTTTATAATCAATAGATAAAAATTAAAATTCAGTGAAATTAAACTTCCTTCACCATGTATTTTTATTCTTTTGGCTGGTTGAACTTCTTCATATTCACTTATTTCTTCGTGTTCACATATATTTACTTTTGGACGATAGTCAGGCAAAAATCGTTCCATGTTTTCTTTTTTTCTTCTTCGTTCTCGTTTTGTTCATTTTTCTGTTCAATCTCTTTTTCTTTCCTTAGTTATATTTCCTTCTCTTTGTCATTTTCTTCTTGCTCTTGTACATCGTCTTCTTGTAATACATTTATGGTTAGTGGTTTTTTTTATTTGATTTACCTCACCAAAATAATCCTAAAAAGATATAATTAAATGTTTAGGTACTACTAATGTAAACTGATAATTACAGTAAAACATTACAGCCAATTTGTCATGACAGCCAACACCTTGGATAGCGATAGGCTGATTTATTTAATTGATTCATTTCGTCCGCGATAGATATTGAGTAAAAAATATTCGACATTCGACCTACTGAGTATGGCCGCTCTGCCAATCTTACTCGTGTTATCAAAAGTATCTAACAAATTAAACGATTCTGTACTGGGAGTAGATGTCAGAAACGGTTTATTATTGTACTAAAATCTACGTGCATTTCACGTTTGTTAGCAAAATCGACGATAACCGCCATTCTTTCGACAAAAGTAAAAAAATACATAATATTGAATATACAATAGGTATTGTGTTTTTTTCTTTTTGTTTATGTTTTTATTTAATCTTTTAAGGATATAATATTGCCTATCAAGTTTATTTCCTTCAAAGATTTAAAATTCAATATATTTTGATTTTGTGGATCGATTGTAACGATAAAATATAACGAAAAGGTATAAAAATGATCACTTTTATTTTGCCACGTATTAAAAGTTTCACAAATAACTCAACAACTTTGAATGCTTTCGTGCATTTTATTTTTCTCAATAGATGGCGCTCTGACTCATCAGAATACATTAGGAAGTTTCTTCCTAAACTTAAAAATTCAATATCTTTTGATTTTGTAGGTCGATTTTGATGAAATAAACGCTAAATGTTACTCGGGTTATCACTTTATATTTTTAAGTACTTAGATTTGCAATCTAATCTGTGGTTTATGCGTGATGCTCCCACAAACGCACAGACAAACAGACAAAAATGTCAAAAATTGCATTTTTGTGTTTTGTACCTTTTTTCTGAGTTTTCTGTGTAATTTTTGACCCGCGTTACGTAAATTATTAAATTTTTAGTATGGGGGTCACTTTTGGGGGTCAAACTAGAAAATTAAAAAAAAAAGTCTTTTGAACAATATCGTGTGACATATTAAATGAAAGGGCTTACTGTATTTTAAAATAAATGATTTAGAAGTTTTTCAAGAAATTAGACGAAAAATGACCATTCATCCCCTTATCTCCGAAACTACGGAGCCTAAAATTTTGAAAAAAATAGAGATAATAGATCTTTACCTAAAGATTACAGGAAAACCTATAAGAAGTCTGTTGTGTTAAAATAACATGTAAAAAAAAAATAATTCGTTCGGAACCCTTTGCACGCGAGTCCGACTCGCACTTGGCCAGTTTTTTGGTTAGTAGTTAGGTTTAGGTGTAGTTAAGGTTAGGTTAGTAGTTTGGTTTTTTATAATAAGGTACCGTACCAAAGGTGGTCACGGTGACGGGAGCGATCGATTTTGGGAGGCTACTCTCTAAGTCCGAAGTCCGTAGTTTCGGGCTTAGTTGCGGACGTATTCTACTCCGTATCACCTACAGACTTACGATTAGTCCCGAACCCGAACTAAAAATGAATGACAACACGATTTCTCAGTAACTGTCAAATCGTGTTATCATTAGTTCTCATTGGTTAGGTGATACGGAGTGGAATATTTTTTTTTTTTACAATAGATCATACGTTTGACCACTATCTCACCTGATGGTAAGCGATGATGCGGTCGAAGATGAGGCACGTGTGCCTAGAAGGAACCTATTCACTTTTGTCTTAAAGACTCCCAGGTTGCCCGCAACTAAGTTTTTAATTCGTGCTAAGTATCAAACGGTTCGATTTGCGAGCCAAGGCAAATTATAGGGTTCCGTGCCAAAGTTGCTAATGGGACCTTATTATTTAAGCCTTCGCGTACGATTTTGATTCGTGCGAACCAAGTCGATTTTTAGGGTTCCGTACCAAGTTTGCTAACGGAACCCTTTTCTATACATATAATAAAATCGTAGACTAACCGTGTCTGTACATTGAATATTTTTGCATGAAAATTACACAGAAAACTCAGGAAAAAGGTACAAAACACAAAAATGCAATTTTTGAATTTTTTGTCTGTTTGTCTGTTTATCTGTTTGTCTGTGCGTTTGTGGGAGCATCACGCATAAAGCACAGATTGGATTGCAAATCTATGTAATTAAAAATATTAAGTGATAACCCGAGTAACATTTAGCGTTTATTTCATCAAAATCGACCCACAAAATCAAAAGATATTGAATTTTTAAATTTAGGAAGAAACTTCCTAATGTATTCTGTTGAGTCAGAGCGCCATCTATTGAGAAAAAATAAAATGCACGAAAGCATTCAAAGTTGTTGAGTTATTTGTGAAACTTTTAATACGTGGCAAAATAAAAGTGATCATTTTTATACCTTTTCGTTATATTTTATCGTTACAATCGATCCACAAAATCAAAATATATTGAATTTTTAGTTTAGTAAGAATCTTCCTAATGAATTCTGATCAGTCTGAGCGCCATCTATTGAGGACCCAAAAAATGCATGAAAGCGTGAATGTTACACCAAAACACATTGATTGAGTTATTCGTGAAACTTTTAATACGTAGACGTAGCAAAATAAAAGTAAACATTTTAATACCTTATCGTTATTTATCGTTATATACGTTCTTATTTAACGTCTTCCGCTGCCAAATATTTTGTCAGTTTACATGGTCGATAGATGACGTTACACTGATGACGCGTTTTTCTGAATTGTGGTGTTAAGATTTTCCACTGGAGAATGACCTCACACGATTTTTAAACACAGTCGTAGTTCGTGGGAATTTCGGTTTGGTCTCTGAAAGGTCTTAAACTGTTAGGGACCAAAATTGCTTAAATCTCTGAGTTGTGCTGATTTCGTTTAAAGTGCATTTATCGTAGAGTCTTAAACTGATTTAGTTTCCTGAAGTACTGGACGGTTCGACTTGCGGATCAGGCCTGTAGGGTTCCGTACCAAAGGTGCTGTGCTGATGGGACGCTACTGCTAAGCCTCCGCGATTGATTCCGTTTAGAGCGAAGCAACGAACGGTTTGATTTTGATTTTGTCACGGTGACGGGAGCGATCGATTTTGGGGGGCTACTCTCTAAGTCCAAAGTCCGTAGTTTCGGGCTTAGTTGTGGACGTATTCTACTCCGTATCACTTACAGACTTACGATTAGTCCCGAACCAGAACTAAGAATGAATAACAACACGATTTCACAGTAACTGTCAAATCGTGTTATCATTAGTTCTCAGTGGTTAGGTGATACGGAGTAGAATATATATATATTTATTTATACTGTAGATAGGCATACGTTTGACCACTATCTCACCTGATGGTATGCGATGATGCGGTTGAAGATGGAGCACGTTTGCCTAGAAGCAACCTATTGACTTTTGTCTTAAAGGCTCCCAGGTTGCCCGCAACTAAGTTTTTAATTCGTGGTAAGTATCAGACGGTTCGATTTGCAAGCCAAGGCAAATTATAAGGTTCCGTGCCAAAGTTGCTAATGGGACCCTATTATTTAAGCCTTCACGTACGATTTTGATCCGTGCGAACGAAGTCGATTTTTAGGGTTCCGTACCAAGGTTGCTAACGGAACCCTATTTATTAATAAGCCACCGCTGTCCGTCTTCCTTCAGTTTATTCGTTTTATTTCTGTCTCGAAAATATAAAAATATGTTCTAGAAAAAGGTCGAATCTCTCACAATATAGCAAAATTCTTAATCTTCTTAATGTATTTAAAACAAAGTCGGGTTTGTTCGAACACTTTTTTAACTCGAGAACGGCTCGACCGATTTTCGTAGAATCGAATATAAATTTCATAAAATCGGAATAGCATAATTAGAACTAAAATACAAAAAAAGAGTAGGTAGGTAGGGTAGGTAAGGTAGGGTAGCTATGGTAGGTAGGATAGGTAAGTAGGTAGAGTAGGTAGGTAGGGTAGGTAGGTTGGGTAGGTAGGTTAGGGTCGGTAGGTAGAATAGCCAGTTGACGGGAGCGAAGCCGCGCGGGTCAGCTAGTATTGACTAAAAGTCATTGCGTGGACATAGTGCTTCTGTGACCATACACTGCTCTGTGACACAGAAGCATTTTACTTAAGACTTTGTTTTAATTTAGGCAATCTAAAAACAGTATCTTTCTACTTTTATGAAAGGATTAGTAAAAAAGTATAAAATTTTAAACTTACCTTGATAAATATATTTGTTTGTAACATTTTTTAGACCTCTCTTCATTCGTTTCTGCGTATTCTCCATGTTTTACAAACTAAACGTTAACACTTATAAAACTGTACAGTAAATGTAACTAGAAAACACTACTTATATACAAAAAAAAAAAACCTACTCCACTATTAACAAAATATTTTTTTTGTAGTAATATTTTACAATATTGTTTTGTAGTTCTTAGTCAAGTCATTATAGCAAGTTCACCTCGGAATTCGAGATACCCAGCTGTAAGTCTGTCAATACTTGTATGTTGACACCCTAAAAGTTGTCTCAAAACCTACATATGGTAGGGTGTACGCAACTATTAAATTTCTAGGTCAAAGGTCACAAAAATAGGTTTTTTGCGCTTTTTTTGTAAATATCTCATTTCCTATGGGTTTTTTGCTATTTGTATTTATTATCAATATTGTAGAATACAAAATACTCTACAAATTTTGTTTCAATTTTTTTTTATACGGTGTACCGTTTTCGAGATAGAGGGCGGAGAGCGCACGGTCACAGCATCACTTCAGGTCAACCGGTGCCTCCGGCCGAAAACGCGCCATATATAGTTTATGAACTATCGATAAATCAATGATTATAAATATTTGACAATTTTTATTAACTATTATATTATATTTTATCATTTTTTTCCTAACCTATCCACTTTTTATTCAGTATTTCTTTATTTAACAACACTTACCTGCCCATGTAATTGCAGAATTGTTAGTGAAAATATAGGAATTATAGTTGAATTTTAACCTAATTAATATTAATAACTTCTTACATGATGAAAAAAAAACAAATAAATTATGAATTAATTTTTTTTTTATTAAAAATATCATCAATACATTTATTTTTATGAAAAGTAAAAAATGGAATAAAGGGTACAAAAACTACAATTTATAATTTTAATCATCTTCTTCCTCTTCATCGTCGTCTTCCGGCTGCTGGTAAATTTCAAACTGGTCTTCATTATCGTCTTCAACGACATTTGTCTCAAGTTATTCCATGATTTCGGGGTCAAAGGTTCCATCTTCGTTAATGTCGCTCTGATATGGTAGAGCGTTGAGACAAGCTTGCCCATTACATTGGCCACAAGCTAAAGAGCATTGCAAGCCCGCTTTCCTGCATCCGCATCGCGTACCACAACCACTCTTGCAGTTGCAGAAAATTGTATTTAGCAAATCTTCTGGAGCAGGTGGTAAAATTGTCATGATAGGCTCCAGAAAATCGTTTCGCATTGCCCAACCCCATACATGGGGATCCAAATCATGCCCTAACCAAGTTTGAACTTGATAATATACACGTTTGAAATGTTGATAAGCAGCTGCACTTGTTAGTGCAGCAACAAATAAGACTAACACATATTTTAAAAAAGTAACGAAACCAGATAGATATATTTTTTTAGTCTTTTGTTAAAAAATGAAGAAGTAAAATGGTTTCATCTCAACGATTTGGAGGTGATTTTTTTTTCTTATTATGTGATACCGATTATGTACATTATTACCTACTTTTTTCAGATTTAATTTCTCAGTAAATGCCGACGAAAAGCTGCTTCACCTGCACGCTATTTTTAAGCTTTTTTCGAGAGAGCAACCTTAATCTGGAGAAAATAATTAATAATTAAATTTTATCATTAAAAATCATTGAAACTAACACTTTAAAACCGTAAAATTGTTTATTTATTTGATTTTAGCAGACTTAATCGGTTTTTAAAATGTATCCGTGGCAGATAAAATGCTACACTAAAGGTAAAATCTTTTGGATAAACTACTTGGGTATCTAAACCACGTGAGAAACTAGTAACTTTTGTCTTGAAAATTTATTTAATAAATGACACTCATTATTTTTGTTTTCATTTTTTTTACAGACAAGTGAAAGAATGCCAAAAACACAGCAAGAATCCTCATCTGAAAATGGGAAAATCGGTAGAAATAGAAACAAGGAGAAAAACAAGGTTCCTACAAAGGTAGTGATGGAAGACATTTGGCAAAAGACGAAAAATAAGTTGCCACAGATTATTGCCCAGGAGGTAGTGAAAAAAGTAGGAGACGTAATAGAAAAAAGTATAAAACCGGCAGTAATTAATAAAGTAAAAGAATTATTAACCAATACAAATGATGAGGATCCAAACTTCTTTTAAATCTTCAATTGTATGATAAACAAAGAGCCAATGAAATTTAAACGAACATTAAAAAAATATCAAATGAAATAGTAACAATGCAGCAAACGAGTTGACGTCCGATACATGAGCAACCATAATAAATTTTCCTGAGTGTTTGTCTTGATCATTATTTTATATAATAAAATTACTGACATACACCGGTGCCGTGTGGTGCCGTAAAAGAATAATACCATCCCATCACTTCCCGTGGGTGTCGTAAGAGGTGACTAAGTGACTCACCAGAGAGAGAGCAGCAGTGTTCTCTGTAAAACGCAACACCATACCCTGCGATCGCCAACCCGGTTGCCAAGCGTGGCGATTGTGGCAACCCCCCCCCCTTTTCGGGGAGGCCTATGTCCAGCAGTGGACGTCTTTCGGCTGTTATGGTGATGATGACTTACATACACACATCAAAAAAAGTTTGCGATCACTTTGAAAAATCGAAATCTTTTTTGTAACTGCAAATTATATTATGATTTCTTCTTCTTTTCAGATTCTTTGTTTAATAATATAGAATCTATATACTAATACTAGCTGTTGCCCGCGACTTTGTTCACGTATATGTCGAAACGTAAAATTATGTCGCTATGTAAGATCGCAACATTGCTAGACCCCTCTTAGAATAAGGAATTTGGAAGGCTGTTATGCAAGACACTGGCTGTATCGTCTCTTCTATTTAAAATGCCGTCCAGTCCAAGTAATTTTTCGTAATTTTTGTACACGATGTTGAAGAAAGTTGTTAGGGTTGTTAACACGCGATAGAGCTCTATAGTGTTGGCTATAGGTATACCAACCAGAGAAAAAGTATACCCCCGGAACGGATGGAGTAGAGACTCCATAATTTAGACTCCCATTCGGTCCATTGCGCTAAAGTGTTCTGGCTAAGTTAGCCAGCCTAGCTCCATTCAAATGCACAGAAGCCTCCTGGGTGCTACACAGGTTTCACAGAGCGACCTCACTGTTCCGAGGATTTGAACACTGAAATCGCGAAAAAAAATCGGCTCACCCATACGTGCGCATAACTCGACAAAATGTACTGAACAGCTGATTTTTTTTTCGCGATTTCGGGTTTGGTCCCATAGTAAAAGTTGTTCATAATGATGAGTACAATGACCCCTTAAGAGGTATTGCGTTTATTCTGTTACACGTTGTATAGGCTTGACATTGCCATTTTTTACTGCCATTGTTGATCTCTGGCAAATTCATGTACGAAACTGTGAGAAAGGTAAATAAATAAATAAAAGGTAGCAGGAAGAGTGGGTATGGGTCCAGCACTACCCTCTTGGAACCTCTTCGCGAGTTTGTCTGTGGCGTCATTGCCTAGGGATCTACAATTCCCCATGATCTACTGGAGGGTGAAGCCCGCAACGGATAATTTCTGGCCCTGAGCTGGTCATGACGTCCCTATCATAGGCTCACTGGGAATTTACCAGTTTTGAAAATAATTGGGAATTAGGGGATTCTGGGAATGATCACATTGTCACCAGAGCAATCAGCCGAAATCTTATTTCAGCTACTATAACAGTTTCTTGGGTATGTGTGACATTCAGCCGAATGCTTTTGCAATATTTAATCGGTATTAAATGTGTAAATAAAAATCATAGAACTTAATAGTATATTGGTGTATACTATTTCTTCCATGCTCGTTTTCATGGAAATATTTTCCTCACAAATATTTGTCAATATTATGCATTATGATGGTTGCTGCATATTCGGTGGTTCCCCGTACACAGAAGAAATTAATTAATGCTGAAGCAACGAGACAACAAAGGCTATCTTCTAAGACAACATAACCACCTTCTTGATTGTGGTATACGCCGTCAGCAATGTTTAACAGTATTCGTAAAATTATGCGCATTTGAGTGGCCTTCTTCTTCATCGTCGTTTTCTCACTGCTGAAGATCGCGACTACTTACGTCGCGTCTCCAAGCCATTCGGTATTCTTTAGTGTGAATCACTCTGTAATGCTAACTCCAACAGCCTTCATTTTGGAACACAGTTAGACATCCGATTAACCGAGCTAATACAATTGTTTTTGCGACTCCTCTGTCATGGGACTTCGCTACCTGCTTGCAGGTGACATGACTCCTGGCTTCATGCCTGTAAAGGTTCATTTTTCTACATTTTTCGAGTCGATGGTTAACTCTTTGTGCTATTTTGACCCAGTAGGTGGCTACGTTAATTACAGAATCGGTAGTATTCATTCAATCCTCCAAAGTACAGATCTTATTGAGCAGCTTTAGCTTGTTAAGCTTAGCAAAAATAAGAGCGCTCACGTTGACGAATATTGTAATTTAAAATAAGATCAAATGCATAACGCCATCTATGGAATATGAAGTTGAGCTTTCAAATAAAAATAGTTTGGAGTTCGTTTTATTTTTGTTAGGTAATAGGAAGATTACATTAATTCAGAACGACATTTTTTAAGGTACTAAATGAATCACTTTTTTAAGACGTTTTAGATGTACCACTAATGACTAAAAAATTTGTCTTAATGTAATCTCATGCCGTCGAAACTACTATTTGGGTCAATAGATGGCATTGCAGGTATCTTTTTATGTAAGTAGTAAGTTGATTTCATCTACATTTCCACAAATTCCTATCAGGTTTATGTGTAAATGCGGAAAAAACAGAAAATTGGTTCTGTTAATTATCCTACTAATCTGGAATTTCAGTACTTCGTCACATCCAGTTCCACACATTTGTAAACGTAAGGCAAACGAAGTCGCGACCAGCGAAAAAAATATAGCTGAAATATAAAAAAGTAAAAAATAAGTCAACAATAATTTTAAAAAAGTTGCGAAATCTGAAGTTTGAACTTACACCGAATCATTCGGCAGCCAGCCATTGTACCGCCAGGCCTATGCAATCAGTTGACGTGTGATTTAAATAGCCGATATTATAATAATTTATGATTACTGACTGCTTAGCTCCTAGAAGATAAATAGTGGGATGATTACAATTTCTAAGGAGATGTTTTTGTTCGGGTCAATCACCGAACAATAATGAATATGTCAGCGTGATTGCGGCACCGCGCTCTATGCCTTGATTATTTTATGTATTACCTAAGCAAACAGTCAGTACGCTTTCGGATAGCAAATCGGGCGCGACTCAATCCCATCTCTTTCACCTCATTAGTTTTAATCGTTATATATCCCATTTGTATTATTCATATTATTGAAATATAGTTATGTTTATAATATTTAATCCTAGTTTATCTTAAACTCACCCCAACCCCGAACATTGGTCCTTCGAGCCGGATTATTAAAGTATATCCAGTATCTTGAAGCCTTATGCTCTACGATTAGAACACAAACACCTTGCGACGGCGTCATGTTACAACTTTAAAACAAACGCGCAAACTTCCAAAATCCTATATGTGCATCTTTGTTTGCTCGGCAGTAAAAGCCATACATTTGGAGCTCGTCACCGACCTCACCACTGAGGCCTACTTGGCCGCTCTAAATCGTTTCGTGGCGCGTCGTGGCAAGCCTTGAAGCATCACGTCCGATAACGGAACTAACTTCGTAGGCGCATCAAATGAGATGTGTAGGTTCATACAATCATCTAATGTTGCATCTGACATGGCGCAGGAAGGTATTGAATTCATTTTCACGCCTGCATACAGCCCTCATTTTAATTCATTAGCTGAAGCTGCTGTAAAATCCTGTAAGCATCATTTAAAACGGTTACTGCATCTTACCAACTTCACTTTCGAGGAGATGGCTACCTGTCTCACTCACATAGAGGCGGTGTTGAATTCACGCCCTCATACTCCTCTTTCTTCTGACCCTAACGATTTTTCGGCTCTCACTCCCTTTCACTTCCTAATTGGACGACCATTCTCATCAGTACCACATCCTCAGTTGACTGAAGCCAACATCACGCGGCTGGATCGTTGGAAACGGATTCAGCTCATCAGGCAACACTTCTGGGGACGATTTCATAATGAATATACCTCCCTGCTGCAGGCGAAATCAAAGTGGTTTGATTCCAGAGGTGAACTGAAGCCGGGGTCATTGGTCCTGATTAAGGACAAGACAACGCCACCTCTGCTCTGGTCCCTGGGTCGGGTCACGAAGACCTATCCCGGCGTAGACGGGGCCACGAGAGTGGCTGAACTGAAGACGAAGCGGGGCACCATTCGTCGTGCCTTCAACTGCATTTGCCCACTACCAGTGGAAAATTGAAGACTTCCCTTCAATCCGGGGAATATGTCGGCGCGTTACATACGCGTGGACAACCGCGGGAAGGTCGCGGGGCTCGGGGCACCGAACCCGGCTGCGCGAGCGCTGCTGCGCGCCCTACCCCTCACTGAGCTCACAGACGCCGGCCACTACGGGCATTCCTTTGTACGGTCTTCATAATATTGTACTAAGTGTTACTTGTGGTATTACACCTATTTTTATACAGTCCACTAGTTTTCATCTAAATTCCCAACCGAGTCTATTCACCTATGTTTCAAAAATAAAGTCTGATTCTAATTTTTTTTCTAGACATGTTTGCGAGTTAGGCAGGAGCTCCTCTGTAATATTTGTTTCAGTGTTATGTGTTTGTAAATTAGGAGGGGGTGGAGAGGGTTTGTCTCTAATGTACAAATCATTGTTGTCTGTTAATTGCGTATCTGTTCGCGAAATTATTTTCTTTAAGTAAATGGATAGGTAGGGTTACACACTTCCCTACATATTCCTGATAAACCCCTAAAAGGTACTATGTTATAACAGGTAATGGTAAAGAAGATATAAAGGTATTGAAAATTTCAGACATACCGACACAGGATAGTTAGACAAAAAGGTAATAGGTTGGACAGAAAAACTAAATAAACAAACACTAAATTTACTGACACCTTCATTTACTAAATATGCAGGAAATCTAGGTATTCAGACTTTAAATAATTGGCACTAGAAACTTAGCGCTGAGCTCTATTCAGATATATACACATTGTTAGGGTCAGATAAGGCATAAAGCCACAATTAATTTTTTTTGTTAAAACACAGATTTTTCCCCTTCTGATCTTATAGTGCTTCCAGAATGGAGGGGTGGCGTTGAAAGTTGTGTATCTGTATAGAGGGATGATGCACATACCCTAAGATAAATTCGGTACACACTTATAGATACATTCGGTAGTTAAATGAAACCAGCCCCTCACTGGGCAGGGTTGAAGGGTTGATTTTCACCCAATTTAACGGGGAATTTTGAAGCTCACCAGAGAGGCTGACGACACGGTTGGCGCAGTGGTTGAACGATTGACTGCTGCGCTGCGTGTCGCGGGTTCGATTACCACACAGAACAAATATTTGTATGGCCTACAGATAGTTGTTCCGGGTCTGGCTGTTTGTGTATGTGAGATTATATGTCTGTAAAAACACCCACGATACAGGAGAAATTACTAGTGTGGGGCAACGTTTCAAAAAAAAGAGGTGCATCAACTCCTATCCAAACATAAAATATACCTAGATATAACAGATAATGTATGTCAGTTATAGTTGAACTCACAGTTAAATAAAAACTTAAACAGTTAGCGATTGATGGGCCTCGTTCCGGTAAAGTTACATAAAACGTTAGTAAACAGATAAAAAATAGAAATTTGTAGTCATTGGCAAGAAAATATTGAACTTTTAACTGAATATAGTCGCGAAAAGTTTCCCTTAATCCACTAGATGCAGTGTTAACAGTTAATTCTTCATCTTCATTTATCCCTGGTAAGCAGACGTCCCTAACACCAATCTACCCCGAAGACAGCAAGTGTAAATAGCAAGAAAAAATAACGTTACACGTGTGGTACGGGAACCTCAGTATACAGGTACAGGACGTCAGCGTGGCTGGACGCAGTCGGGTGGTCACAGTTCACATCAAAGGAATCAATCAATCAATCAATCAATCAATCAATCAAATCGTATATTTCAAATAAACCATTTACAGGCACTTTTGAATTGTCAAGGTCGGTCAGTCCAACAAGATGAAGCTATTTGCACGTTCCAAAGCGTAGATCTCTATGGAGAAGAACGTGCAAGAAACTCCACGGACACTCTTTTAAAAAATAATAAATTGTTACAAATTTTTGTTTACATCAAGTTGAAATTATACAAACATGTGAGAACGATGTAAAAGACGAGCAGGATAAAAGCGTCCGGGAAAAAAGGAACAATTCAAAGAAATATATAAAATAAACCATGGCAACTGAGAAATGACCAGTCCTAACTGACAGCGCCCGTTCACGAACATGACGCATGCGCTAGCACCATTCGGCTCAACCATTTTGAAGGGAGCCAAATGATCCAACGCATACGCCACCATCAGCCAGACTTTTGTGTGAGCATGACACTCCCAACCGCCAGGGTACATTCAAGTCAAAAACAAACCTAAAACTGATAGCTATAGCTTAAGTTTAAGGTACACAGTACTCACACATGTGCCGTTAAAATGGATGAAATTATACATTGCTAAATAAAATTGAGTCTATACAATGCAAATATTGTTTTTTTTTTACAATCTTCAGCCGGTCCAACAATGTTTCCAAATGCTAACAGATTATTTTGTGCACCTTAGTGGCTGTGGAGCCGGACTAGCATTCAGCCAAGCATTTTTATCTTCAATATAATCCCCCAACTTATAATATGCTTGCCTGCATAGTGTGCGTTTAATACAAGATTTAAATTTTGTCTCTTTAAGTTCTAATATATGGGGAGGTATCTTATTATAACATTTTAAACAGTACCCCATAAAAGATGAAGCAACTTTAGCCAGTCTGAAACCTGGTTGAACTAATTGATCCCTATTTCTAGTATCATAATTATGTCTGTCGCCTCTTTTACTAAAAAGATGTAAATTCTTTCTGACATACATGATGTTTTCATAAATGTATTGACAAGGTACCGTCATGATGTTAATATTCTTAAACAGTTCCCTTAGAGAATCGCGCCGGCGGAGATTGTATATCGCTTTGATGGCTCTTTTCTGCAGAATAAAAATAGACTCAATGTCTGCAGCCCGTCCCCATAGTAAAATACCGTAAGACATGATACTGTGAAAGTAACTAAAATAGACCAGTCTCGCGGTATCGACATCCGTTAATTGGCGAATTTTCCTAACAGCATAAGCTGCTGAACTTAGCCGTCCAGAAAGAGATGTTATATGAGGGCCCCATTGTAGCCTTGGGTCAAGCGTAATTCCCAGGAAAACCGTTTTATCGACAAATTCTAGTTTTTCCCTGTTCAATACTATGTCACAATCACTGCTTTTGACATTGGGTAAAGCAAATCTTATACATTTTGTTTTCTTTTCATTCAAAACCAAATTATTCGCCGTGAACCAATTTTGGACTTGCATTAGGGCATTATTTATGATATCAACATTGTCTGTCTGTCTATTTATCTTAAAAATTAAGGAGGTATCGTCTAGAATAGAATAGAAGAAGGATAGACCTACCCCTAACTCTTCCAGTCAATCATGCCCGTCTGGAATAGTATCAGTGTTACTGTTGTTACTTGAATTGTCTATGGTCGTTTCCCTAGTGTAGTTGCTTAACCACTCTGCACGACAAGATTTTGACATTTGACACACCAGCTGAGTCAACGGGATTTTGCGAATTACATCATCAAATTCAGGAATTACATCAAACGGAAATCGAATGTACTATGAAAAATTTGTTTCCGTAGCTATATTATACGATAAGTTTGTGAGAAATATCCTAAACTAGATGACTCGCGCAACTTCGTCTGCATCACAATTTTCATTATTGCTCCGCTCCTATTGGTCTTAGCCTGATAATATATAGATGATATATAGCTTGTAGCCTTCCTCGATAAATGGGCTATCTAACACTAAAATATTTTTTCAAATCGGACCAGGTGTTCCTGAGATTAGTGCGTTCAAGTAAACAATCAAACAAACTCTTCAGCTTTATATATTAAGTATAGAAGTATAGATTACAAGTTAAGGTCGTTCAAATCGCTTCAGTCTACTTAAAAATGTGTCTTAAATATGAATTACTTCACCTCTCAAAAAGGTAGTCAACTTAGATTTTCTGAAAATATATGAGTAAACAAACTCTCGCTTGCAAAAGTGCAAAATCATGACATAATCATTCTATTTGCGTTCTTCGTTTTGTCCTTATTCATACATAAGTTAAAAAATTACGATCGAATCTTGACAAAAAAATATCTACGTTGCAATTTTGATGACATCAATTTTTAAGGCTAAAAAACCGGTCAAGAGCTAATCTGACTCGCGCACCGAGGGTTCCGTAAAACTTTTTAGGTAGTTATTATAAGTAGTTCAGGAATCAAGTCCCACAGATTTTTACGAGTTAAGAATATATTGCGGAGGCTTAAGGCCTGATCCGTAAGTCAAACCGTCCAGTACTTAGCAAGTACCAAATTGGTTCAAAACAGTTCTACGATAAATACTTAATGCACGATTGATGATTAACGAACCAGAACAAATTCGAGATTTGACGAATTTGGACCATAGCAGATACTTTTCAAGACCTTTAAGAAACCGAACCTATACGAGTATTGAAATACAACGCTGCGCTGTTTAAAATCGTGTAAGGGTCATTTTCCAATGGAAAATATTATAACCGCGATTCAGAAAATACGCGTCAAATCAAATCAAATCAATCAAATCAAATCGTATATTTCAAATAAACCATTTACAGGCACTTTTGAATTGTCAAGGTCGGTCAGTCCAACAAGATGAAGCTATTTGCACGTTCCAAAGCGTAGATCTCTATGGAGAAGAACGTGCAAGAAACTCCACGGACACTCTTTTAAAAAATAATAAATTGTTACAAATTTTTGTTTACATCAAGTTGAAATTATACAAACATGTGAGAACGATGTAAAAGACGAGCAGGATAAAAGCATCCGGGAAAAAAAGGAACAATTCAAAGAAATATTTAAAATAAACCATGGCAACTGAGAAATGACCAGTCCCAACTGACAGCGCCCGTCCACGAACATGACGCATGCGCTAGCACCATTCGGCTCAACCATTTTGAAGGGAGCCAAATGATCCAACGCATACGCCACCATCAGCCAGACTTTTGTGTGAGCATGACACTCCCAACCGCCAGGGTACATTCAAGTCAAAAACAAACCTAAAACTGATAGCTATAGCTTAAGTTTAAGGTACACAGTACTCACACATGTGCCGTTAAAATGGATGAAATTATACATTGCTAAATAAAATTGAGTCTATACAATGCAAATATTGTTTTTTTTTACAATCTTCAGCCGGTCCAACAATGTTTCCAAATGCTAACAGATTATTTTGTGCGCCCTAGTGGCTGTGGAGCCGGACCAGCATTCAGCCAAGCATTTTTATCTTCAATATAATCCCCCAACTTATAATATGCTTGCCTGCATAGTGTGCGTTTAATACAAGATTTAAATTTTGTCTCATTAAGTTCTAATATATGGGGAGGTATCTTATTATAACATTTTAAACAGTACCCCATAAAAGATGAGGCAACTTTAGCCAGTCTGAAACCTGGTTGAACTAATTGATCCCTATTTCTAGTACCATAATTATGTCTGTCGCCTCTTTTACTAAAAAGATGTAAATTCTTTCTGACATACATGATGTTCTCGTAAATGTATTGACAAGGTACCGTCATGATGTTAATATTCTTAAACAGTTCCCTTAGAGAATCGCGCCGGCGGAGATTGTAAATCGCTTTGATGGCTCTTTACTGCAGAATAAAAATAGACTCAATGTCTGCAGCCCGTCCCTATAGTAAAATACCGTAAGACATGATACTGTGAAAGTAACTAAAATAGACCAGTCTCGCGGTATCGACATCCGTTAGTTGGCGGATTTTCCTAACAGCATAAGCTGCTGAACTTAGCCGTCCAGAAAGAGATGTTATATGAGGGCCCCATTGTAGCCTTGGGTCAAGCGTAATTCCCAGGAAAACCGTTTTATCGACAAATTCTAGTTTTTCCCTATTCAATACTATGTCACAATCACTGCTTTTGACATTGGGTAAAGCAAATCTTATACATTTCGTTTTCTTTTCATTCAAAACCAAATTATTCGCCGTGAACCAATTTTGGACTTGCATTAGGGCATTATTTATGATATCAACATTGTCTGTCTGTCTATTTATCTTAAAAATTAAGGAGGTATCGTCGACAAACAGCACCATATCAAGTTTTTGTTGCAATAAATAGGGTAAATCGTTGATATATACCGAAAACAAGAAAGGACCCAAAATCGAGCCCTGGGGAACGCCCATTATCACGTTTAATCCCGACGAATTGACACCGTTTATTTGAACCAATTGCCGTCTATCATTCAAATAAGATTTGACCAAGTTTAACGCTGTTTTGACCAGTCCGTAATGCCCGAGCTTCAGGAGTAATGTATCGTGATCAACGCAATCAAACGCCTTCGAGAGATCACAAAAGACACGTCATCAGTGCAACGGCATCTATCGACCATTTCGTAAACTGACAAAGTATTTGGCAGCGGAAGACGTTAAAATAACGTATGTTACATTTTGGTACGTATTAAAAGTTTAACATTTGTTAAACTTTTACTTTTACGTACCAAAACTCAACAAATTGTTATATTATTTCATACTTTCGTGCCTTTTATTTTTTCTCAATAGATGGCGCTCTGACTGATCAGAAAACATTAGGGCTCTTGTTAACGACCTTTTTTGTGAGCGAGTAACGGGCCGACGCGAAACGGTTACCTTTGTACTCTTCTTCAGTCGGTCCCTCATTACTGAGGATCGTGGTCACTGGACTCCTTCAAGTGGACAATCTGTATCCATCGATTCCGGTCCTTAGTTGCCATCACCACCTGCTGGAATTTGCTTGAGGACGTAGCTTCTTTCACTTGGTCAGACCATCGTGTTGGTGACCTGTCACGTGCTCTCTGTCCTTCGGTATTGCCAACAATTACCAGTTTTTCAAGACTGCTATCTCCCCTTCGCATTATGTGGCCAAAATAGGTCAAAATACGCTGTAAGCAAACTGTAGACAATCGGGTCTTGATATTTAGTTGAGAAAGGACAGACACATTTGTGCGTTTGGCTGTCCATGAGATTCGGAGCATCCGCCTACAGCACCACATTTCGAATGCATCAATTCTCTGTCTTTCTCTTGCTCGGACTGTCCACGTCTCAACTCCATCGGGAAAACCAGTGCTCTGACCAAACGGACGTTGGTCTTGAAACCTATATACACCTATTTTTCCAGATGTTCTGGAGGCGTGACATAGCATCCTTAGCCATGGCTATCCGTCGCTTCATTTCCGGGACGCAGCTGCCTTCACTATTAATATTAGAGCACAGATAAATAAAACTGTCCACGGTATCGATGCCCTGGATGCCATTGGCGCCCGCTAGCTTTCCCGCACGATCTTTCACCACAAGCTTGGTTTTCTGCCTATTTATTGCAAGCCCTAAGTTGCCACTCTCCACCTCCAAATTTATGCAGTATCTCCCTCATTTCGTCAAAAGTTGTAGCAAGGAGAACGGTATCGTCTGCATATCGCAGATTGGAAATGCGCTTTCCACCAACAGCAACACCCTTTTAACAGCCCTCAAGAGTTTTCCGGATTATATACTCTCCATTTACATTAAAGAGCAGAGGTGAGAGGATGCATCCCTGTCTAACGCCTTTCTTGATGGAGAACACATTTGAACAGTCGGTGACTATTTTGACGAAAGAGCGGTTGTTGATATAAAGGCATCGGACTAGATCAATAAGATGTTGAGGCGTGCCCATGTCTCCCAGAACCTCCCACAGCCTATCCCACTGCACACAATCAAAGACCTTACAAATACCTTAAATTCCCGGCTTTTTTCAATAATTTGGCGAACGTTCAGGATCTGTTCCCGTGTGTGTGCCTTTGCCTTTAACAAACCCTGCTTGTTCTTCTGGAATTTGTGGACCGAGAAAGTGTTTTAGCCTGTTGTTAATAATGTACAGGAGTATCTCGCTGACATGTGGGATAAGTGCCAGGGTCCTGTAGTTGCTGCAGTCTTTGGTCGAGCCTTTTTTATAAAACGGAACAAACACCGACTCTGTTCACTCTTCAGGCCATGTCTTGGTCTTCCAGACGGAGTTGCAGATACTTAGAATCTGCTTCACACCAATGGAGTTCAGGTTTTTGAGTAACTCGGCAGGAGTTCCATCTTTACCTGGAGATATTCTAACCTTTTTTTACCTTTGTACACGATCCGCTAAATATAACGTGAGCGCGTCGGTTGTTGTCGATATCAGTTCTGTACTTGAGGGGTGAAGAAGTGCACGTACGTTATGTCGAGTGCAAAGAAAAAGCTTATTCTAGCCTACTATTTATACAAAAAACAACAGCTACAAAAAAGGAAGAGGCTATGGGTTCATCCTATTTTATTAGAAAGAGAGTCTTATGGGGTATTCCATACTCTCATGGAAGATTTAAGGAAAGACGGAAGAAAGTTCTTTAACTTCTTTCGAATGACTCATGAAAGTTTTCGCAAATTATTAGAACTGGTAAATTATTACATGCTGACACTAATTATGCGACTATCTATTACACCCGCTGAAAGATTGGCTGTTACCATAAGGTATGTATATAAGTTTTACTAGCTGTTTCCAGCGGTTTCACCCACGTGTTTGGTTACTGCTCCGCTCCCGTCGGTCGTAGCGTGGTATTATATAGCTTATATTAAGTCTAGCTATCTTATATAAAAAAATATTCCAATCGGACCGGTAGATCCAGAGATTAACGCGTTTAAACAAACAAACAAAAAAGGAAACAGTCTCTTTAGCTTTATTACATTAGTATATAGATTAGTATACATTTAAGCCTAATGTAGTGTTTCTCTACTCATAATGAGGTTTTAGCATAATGGGAAGAGACACACTTAATACCTATAACAGATTTTAAAATAACAAGTCATTTTTGAAATTGGTAGGTAATTATTTATTTCCAGAAAAACATATAATTACTATTACATATTATCATAATCAACTGACTTTGAAAAATCAAAATCATTTAGAGAACTTAATGTGGGGCTACGTACAGAGACTGTGTCGTCTATTTGATGAGAAAATTGTATATTCTCAGGTGTTTCTGGAATTGATATTTCATATTCACGTGCGCGATCGTGTACATTATAATTTGTAGATGTAGTTGTAGCAGTACGATATCCCCTATATGGATTTTGGGGGCTTGAAGTATAAGCAGTTTGGGAATGATGTAGCGCAGAAGTCGAATTATAAGCGTGATGTGAGGCATGAGATGTCTGTGAATGCAAAGGGGATCGAGTTCTTTGACTAATGTTTCTCATCGCTTGTATAACCTCATACTGAAATTTGACGATTTCAGCGTCATAAAATTTTTCAAATGTTGGTGCGATTCCCCTGAAAAACGACATAATTCTACTGTTTTCTTCCTCTTCAACAGAATCCACTAAGCCTGAAATTTTTCTCTCAATCTCATTCTCTGTGTCTTTTTTCTTCCTTTTTTTTCGGGACTGCAAGCTGAGCCAAAAATTTTGAAAAAAATGCAGATAATAGATCTTTATATAAAGATTGCAGGAAAACGTATTAGAAGTCTGTAGTGTTAAAATCACATGTTAAAAAAAATTAATTCGTTCGGAACCCTTTGCACGCGAGTCTGACTCGCACTTGTTTTAATATGTGTTTTAAGGGTTACTTTAGGGGTCTAACTAGAAAATTTTAAGAAAAAAGGTTTTTCAAACTGTGTCGTGTGACTTATTAAATGAAAGGTCTTACTGTGAGGGTTTTAATTTTTTTTTTTTTTTTTATAATTTTAAAATAAATAGTTTTGAAGTTATTCAAGAAATTAGACCGAAAACGACCATTCCCCCTTATCTCCGAAACTACTGAGCCTACAATTTTGAAAAAAAAATGCAGATAATAGTTCTATACCTAAAGATTATAGAAAAACCTATAAGAAGTCTGCAGTGTTAAAATAACATTTTAAAAAAATTGGTTCGGAACCCTTTGCAAGCGGGTCTTACTCGCACTTGGCCAGTTTTTTGGAACATCTCATCCAGTTATCTCTAGCTCCACTCCATTTTTTGATAACAAGCTTACCTGAAAAATAATTGTTACAGATATTTAGCATCAGGAAATTCATTCACGGATCTTCAGTACACATTCAGAATTGGAATAAAAACTATAAGCTACATAGTACGAGAAGTGTTTACAACGTTATGGTCCAAATTAAGAGAGATATATATGAAAATGCCATCCACAGAAGAGTGGATAATGATAGCCAATAATTTTGAAAGTGCAGCACACTTTCCTCTTTGCTTAGGAGCAATAGACGGCAAACATATACGAGTCATAAAGCCTGAACAAAGTGGATCTATGTTTCTTAACTATAAACACTTCTTTTCTATTGTATTGATGGTTGTGGTAGACGCAAATTATAATTTTATTTACATTGATGTTGGTGCATACGGAAAAGAGTGCGATTCAGCCGTATTTAAAGAAACACAATTTTGGAAAAATCTCATAGATAACAGATTAAACATACCACCATCGACAAATAAATTAGGAGCGGACATTGAACTTCCTTATGTGTTTTTAGCTGATGAAGCATTCGCACTGCATGAACATGTACTTCGGCCGTTTGGTGGTCATCAACTTAATGACGTAAAAAAGATATTCAACTACCGTCTGACAAAAGTGAGACGATATGTTGAATGTACATTTGGTATATTGGCAAATAAATGGTGAATTTTGCATAGACCATTGAACGTATCACTGAACTTAGCAGTCGATATAGTAAAAACCTGTTGCTTGTTGCAAAATTTCATCCACAAAGAAGAAGGTATCATTAGTAACCCAGCCGGTAATAATTTGACCACCGATGTCAATTTACCCGTCGTACCTCGTTCAAATTTGATAAGAGGTAGTTTGGCAGCTAATGTGATACGTAATAAGTTTGCAGAGTATTTCATGCCACCTGAAGGGCAGCTGCCGTAGCAGAATCAATATGTTTAAAAAACATGTAATAAATATTGAGTTTGTCTAATGTAAAAACAAAACATTGATCACATACCGAATTCGTTTTTTCTTAACCAGATAATGTCTCAAATTCTTCATATAACATTACACAGATTTCTTTCCATGCCGCAAAATTTGCTTGTTTACTTTTGTAATTTTCTGAAGTCTTGTCCCACAACACAGGCCTATTTTGAACAAGGCTAATTAATAAATGCATATCAATGGTAAACTCCATATTCACAATGAGCAGCAAAAGTCGGTAGGTTGTAAAAAAGTGAGCCCATCCGTCCTCGTCAACACACTTCTATGGAATGACGTGGTCCACTGCATCGGACCGACCGCCGTCGAGCCAAGGGGCGACGTTCGTGCATCCGTTGAGTTTCGTTGCAACGGGTATGCGCCCGTCGCGTAAACAAACGCCCACATTAACCTATTGAACACTGCGCGTCGACCCGTCGCACGTTATAAAAATCGGGCCGTTATCCGTTGCCGTTAACAAGAGCCCTTTGGAATTTTCCCCCTAAACTTAAAAATTCAATATATTTTGATTTTGTTGATTGATTTTGATGAAACAAACGCTAACTGTTACTCGGGATAACACTTAATTTTTTTAAGTACATTGATTTTGAATCCAATCAGTGGTTTATTACGCTCGATGATTGGTTACGTTCTTTAAATAAAAACTATATTTTAAATATATTTTTTTACAAATATATAGTTTTTAGACTTTTCCCTATACCTGTAGAATAAGACGGTATTTTTTCACCCACATCCATGCCATAAAATGCATGATAGCGACGTGCAGTTAATGAAAAACGATTTTGAAAACGGAAAAGTATGAAATAAAAAATTGAGTTTAAAAAACTGTAACCCGACTTTTCAGATCACTTTTATTTTTCTGTAGTCGGGTTACAGTTTTAGAAACTCAATTTTTTCAAGATTTTTCAAAACGTCTTTTGGGCAAGGTTTTTATAGGTAAAATCAACCTCTGCTGCAGTTGTCGTTTTCGCACTTTACTAGGGCACAGTGCGAAGCATCGGCAATAGTTTCTTCAAATACCTTTTTTTCAAATTCCTCGGGACTAGAGTCCCCTTTTAATAAACAAACTCGATAAACACGAACTTTGAATGCGCTTGTCGCGCGCGTGTGTATCGCTTTGTACGCGCGTTTGAATCGATACAAATGCGACGATCTGCTTTTTGGTCCTTTTACCTATAGCGCCGTGAACCCGCGTTCACAAACCATGCGTCGTCGGCGCGATAAAAATACGCCGTCTGCATAGGCTCTTACATTATTACATACCATCAACGATGAGTATGATTTGGAAGTTCTTCAATTGTATTAGAACTTTCGAACGAAGTTAATGTCTTGAATACTCTCGAAAACAAAATGGCGGCCTTTGAACTGCAATCCTTGGCCTTAGCTTGGTAGCAAAATAAAGTTGAATATCCGATTTGACCACCTTTTAACACGAATGGAGGAGCTCGTGGCTAAAGAATAACTGCCGCACGGGTCGATCTTCAAGGTAAAGCAACGCTTGCCAAGGTAAGTCTGTGGTTGAGTGACCATCATAACACAACGAGTTTCCTCCATGCCTCGGAAAGCACGTTAAGCCGTTGGTCTCGGCTGTCATTTGTAGATCTTTGGCAATCAGAAGCCAATAAACTTGACTCCTGGCTTGCCAAGAAGTTCCGTGTTACCCAGTTAATGGGTTTTGAACGTGGAGGTCTGGTAGGCAGCCGCTCTACGTAAAATACGTATTCAGCTTAATCGGGTTTGACTGGAAGCCGACCAGAATATTGTTGGGATAAGGCTAGGCAGATGATGATATAACACGAATAACTTTACTATTTGTCTACTTTGAATATTTATTTTATTCTATCTTTAAAAACATTGTTAATAAGAGTATCGATATTTGTAAATATAATTTGCTTGCGAGTAACCCTAAATCATTTGGCGGTTTGAATTAGTTAACGGGGTGTCGCTATATTCGATTTTTTTAACTTTCGATGCAGGAGTACGAGGAGAGTGTGCGATGCGCTCGGGGAGAGGGATGCTAAATCACGCCACGAAATAATCAATTTTATCAACCATTTCAACGCGTATAACTTTTTTCACTCTATCCACTTATTTATTCACTAGCTGTTGCCCGCGACTTCGTTCGCGTGTATGTCGAAAAGTAAAATGATGTCGCAACGTAAGATCGCTAAGATAAGATATACAAACAGTCAATATCTAACATTGCTAGACCCCTCTTAGAATTAGGAATTTGGAAGACTGTTATGCAAGGCACTGGCTGTATCATCTCTTCTTGTAATACCTATTATTATTTGGAAGGTACTTCTACTAAGGTTGAGAAGTAGTTAAGTTAGTCACCATTTTTGACTGCCATTGTTGATCTCTGGCAAATTCATGTACGAAACTGTGAGAATGGTAGCAGGAAGAGTGGGTATGGGTCCAGCACTACCATCTTGGAACCTCTTCGCGAGTTCGTCTGTGGCGTCATTGCCTCGGGATCTACAGCTCCCCATGATTCACTGGAGGATGAAGCCCGCAACGGATAATTTCTGGCCCTAAGCTGGTCATAACGTAACTATCATAAGCTCACTGGGAATTTGCCAGTTTTGATAATAAATGGAAAATAATTGGGAATCAGGATTCTGGGAATGATCACATCGTCACCGGCGCAATCAGCCAAAATCTTATTTGAGCTACTGTAACAGTCTGTTGGGTATGTGTGACTTTCAGCCGAGTGCTTTTGCAATATTTAATCGAAATTAAATATGTAAATTAAAATCATAGAACTTAATAGGATGATGTGTACCGTTTCTTACATGCCTGTTTTCATGGAAATTTTTCCCCACAAACATTTATCAATATTATGCACATTGATGGTTGCTGCTTGATCGGTGGTTCCCGTTACACAGAAGAAATAAATTAATGCTGATGCAACGGGACAACAAAGGCTACATTCTAAAGTAACCTAACCACCTTCCTGATTGTGGTATACGCCGTCAGCAATTTTTAACAGGATTCGTAAAATTATGCGTATTTGAGTGGCCTTTCTCTTCATTCTCTTTGCTGAAGATCGCGACCACATACGTCGCGTCTCCAAGCCATTCGGTCTTCTTCAGTGTGGATCACTCTGTAATGCTACCTACAACAGCCTTCATTTTGGATCACAGTTATACATCCGATTAACCGAGCTAATTCAACTGTTTTTACGACTCCTGTAACATGGGACTCCTGTATCGCCACCTGCTCGCGGGTGGCATGACTCCTGGCTTCAGGCCTATAAAGGTTCATTTTTCTTCGTCTTTTCGAGTCGATGGTTAACTCTTTATGCTGTTTTGGCCCAGTAGGTGGCTACGTTAACTGCAGCATCGGTAGTATTCATTAAATCCTCCAAAGTGCAGGTCTTTTTGAGCAGCTTTAGCTTGTTAACCTTAGCAAAAATAAGCGCACGCAAGTTGACGACTATTGTACTCTTAAAACCGCGAAAATGAGATCAAATGCATAACGCCATCTATGGAATATGAAGTTAAACTATCAACACATGAGTTATGACATTTTAAATGTACCACTAATAACTAAAAATATGTTTTGGTGTAATCTCATGCCGTCGAAAGTACTATTTGGGTCAATAGATGGCATTGCAGGTTTCTTTTTACGTAGTTAGTTCATTTCATTTACATTGCTACAAATTATCAGGTTTATGTGTAAAAAATTGTCTTCTTTGGTTTTGTACTTTTTATAGTAATGCGATTGATGCGTACAAAAAAGATCACAGAAAAACAGTTAATAGGTTCTGTTAATTATCCTACTAATCCGGAATTTCAGTACTTCGTCACATCAAACTCCACACATTTTTAAACGTACGTGCAAACGAAGTCGCGGCCAACGAAAATATTAGAGCAGGAACATAAAAAAGTAAAAATTAGTCAGCAATAATTTAAAGAATGTTGCGAAAACTGAGACTCGAACTTACACCAATTCATTTGCAAGTGAGTTATTGTACCGCCGGGTCTATTAACTCAGTTCACATTTAATGTAAATAGCCGCTATTATAATAATTTATGGTTATTGACTGCTTAGCTCCTAGAACATATAGCGTGATGATTACAATTTCTAAGGATATGTTTTTAAAGGCTAATTTTATACTGAATTGAACGAATAATTGAAAGTTGAACAAAACTGGTCGAAAAAATTTGATACGTAATTTTAAAATCTTTAAATGTCCATAACTTTTTTTCCGGTCACCAATTTGAATGAAACAAATACTACTTTGAAAACCCTAACAAAATCTGTTCAGTATTTTCGGAGATTAGTGTGTACAGACAGACAAACAGACAGACAAAAAAAAATGCTCTTTTTGTGTTCTATACCTTTTTTTTGATCACCCCTACTCGATTTTTGGTATTTTTGTTTATTGTACAGTAATCATGGTCTCTACTGTTTTGCTATTATATTTATAGATCCAGAAAAATTTGTCAATATTATACGTTTTAATGGTTGATGCTTGATCGGTGAGTGAGTTCCCCGTACACATGGCAGAAGAAATTAATTCATGCTGTGAAGCAACGGTATCCCGCTTCACAGCATGAATTAATTTCTATCGCACAGGCTATCTTCTAAAATAACCGAAAAATCTTCTTGAAACTACTTGATGAATCAAGTTTATTTTTTTATTTTTTTAGCAAAAATCGAAATAATTTTATGTTTTTAAAACATAGAAATCCAATTTCAGTGGAGCTAATGCAATTCTTTCGACTCCTCTGTCATGGGAGTTCGCCACCTGCACGTGGGTGATATTACGTGGCCCTTGGCTCCAAGGCCGTGTAGGCCCAGTATTGGGCAACTTTAGCAAAGCTTAGAAAATGTAAGCGCGCGGCTGTTGACCAATTTTCTAATCTTAATACGGCGATTCAAAACATGAGATCAAATGCATAACGACATCTATGGAATATGTAGTTGAACTGTTAAAATATAAGTTTGGAGTTTGTGTTAATTTTTATGAATACCTAAATTTAGGAATATTACGTGCATTTAGACCAATATTTTTTTAAGGTATTAAAATAATTACTTTTTTTAAGACGTTGTAAAAGTAATAAATGAAAAAATATTTTGTAGTGTGATTCTCAAGCTGTTGATAGTAATATGTCGGTCAATAGATGGCACTGCGTGTATCTACATAACGTAGAATAATACGTTGATTTCTTCTAGAAAGTTGCTACAATTCCTATCAGGTTAATATGTAAAACTTATGTACGTTCGTTTTGTACTTAATTTAAACGTGATGCAAACAAAACAGAATACAGATAAAGGTAAAATATGTTCTGTTAATTATACTTAAACAGTCTGGCTATCATATTTGACATACTTGGATAAATGCTAAAAAATATCCGAAATACAACAATAACATGTTATGAGTATTTGAAAATATTTGGTAAAATAGGAATCATAAAAGTAAGGAAATGCATTAGTAAAATAAAATAAAAAATATTACAGTTGCTGAGATTCGAACCCACATCAACTCCTTCGGCAAGCCGTCTTTAAACCAATGGTCTATGCCTACTGTCGAAAATGTCTGAAACAGCCGATCTTATTTATGTCATGGGTTTTCGCTGCTCAGCTCCTTGAAAATATAGCGTGATGATAAATATTGCTAAGGTTAGACCCATAAGTATCTGCAATTTTGTAATTTGTTGTGGCTTCTTATAACAATTCCTCACTTAACAGTTTGGAAAAATGTGGAATAAACATTTAAAAGTTATTTTAAGTATGCAAAAACCAATTTTATTTTTTATTTGATAATATTTTGATGTAAAAATAGAGTTCAAAAGAGAAAATAAATACAAAAATAATATCTGTTGCTCGGGATCGAACCATGGGCTACTTCTCGTTCAAAACAGACATTTTTGAATATTGCTTATCCTCCATAGCACATAGCGTGATAATATATAGCCTATAGCCTGACCGTACCAACAAAATCTGTTCAGTAGTTTTCGCGCCAATCGGGAACATACACCTCAAGATTTACTATTTTATTATATGTATTGTTATTAACCAATTATGGTCCCTAACAGTTTAAGACCTTTCAGAGACCAAACCGAAATTCCTTCGAAACACGACTGTGTTTAGAAATTGTGTGAGGTCATTCTCCAGCGGAAAATCTTAACACCGCAATTCAGAAAAACGTGTCATCAGTGCAACGCCATCTATCGACCATGTAAACTGGCAAAATATTTGGCAGCGGAAGACGTTAAATAAGAAGCCCGTATGTAACGGTAAATAACGATAAGGTATTAAAATGTTTACTTTTATTTTGCTACGTCTACGTAATAAAAGTTTCACAAATAACTCAATCAATGTGTTTTGGTGTAACATTCATGCTTTCATGCATTTTTTGGTTCCTCAATAGATGGCGCTCTGACTAATCAGAATATATAAGGAAGTTTCTTAATAAACTAAAAATTCAATATATTTTGATTTTGTGGATTGATTGTATCGATCAATAACGAAAAGGTATAAAATGATAACTCTTATTTTGACACGTATTAAAAGTTTCACAAATAACTCAACAATTTTGAATGCTTTCGTGCATTTTATTTTTCTCAATAGATGGCGCTCTGACTCATCAGAATACATTAGGAAGTTTCTTCCTAAACTTAAAAATTCAATATCTTTTGATTTTGTGGGTCGATTTTGATGAAATAAACGCTAAATGTTACTCGGGTTATCACTTAATATTTTTAAGTACTTAGATTTGCAATCTAATCTGTGGTTTAAGCGTGATGCTCCCACAAACGCACAGACAAACAGACAAACAGACAAAAATTTCAAAAATTGCATTTTTGTGTTTTATACCTTTTTCCTGAGTTTTCTGTGTAATTTTCATGCAAAAATATTCAATGTACAGACACGGTTAGTCTACTATTTTATTATATGTATAGATGAATCCAGGTAGGTATTTTATTCGGTGGAAAAAGCCAAATACTTACCTATTAATAAATGAAATACATTATGTAAATACCTAGCAGGTAAACTACAAAATCATATCTTTGGGTGCATAAGGTGCATTATTGATGAATCCAAGCAACCAAAAACACCACAATATAATAAAAGTACTTGTACTTATTTCAAAACAAGTATTCACAAATCACCCGCTATCTGCTTAGAAAACGATCACTATGTTCGTTCATCACTGCGGCGCATTCGCGACTGCTTGCAGTCGTCTACCATGAGTTTTATCAATATTTATACTCACTTTTAAAAAACAAGTTTCTTTTTTTTTTTTTTTAGTTTTTAACCAAAGTTTTACTTGCAACTTGCTTGCTTGTTAGTTAACAACTTAAATAAATTAGAATCTTGTTTTGAACTCGGGGCGCATAGGTGTGACTCGCGTTCCGACCGTTTGAATGAAGATAGAATACTGTACATATTTTTACCGTGTCCCAGGGCTCCCAGACGTTACTTATTTTCGCAGTAACAAAATATTTGAATAGAGTAGTGCTAGTGTAATTTCAACGGACGCATACATATCTACTAGCTCGGCCGAATGGGCAATTTTTGTAGGTATAAGACATACATATAAATTCAAAAGTCTAGGAGCTAGTTTTGCAGTATTCATTATTTCTACTTAGTAAATAAACTATGTCTAAATGACAGCCTTGTGAATAGGATCTCATTTCTCAGTGAAGACAGCGATCAGATCTTACACTATTGTAATGATTAATTAGTCATTAAAATATTACTAAATTACTAATTATTTATGATTTTTTTTTTGTTTTGACCTATTTTGACCCACTGCTGGGCAAAGGCCTCCCCCATATTTTTCCAACCAACTTTTTTTTTTGAGATGGGTTTTCTCTTGACTCTAGTCTAGGTCAGTGTACGAGCAAACCCGTACAATTCAATTGTTGCATTTTTATGCTGACATCGACGCGCAGCGAATGAATTAAAATCACACGTTTGAGTAATCGTTTAGTAGTTGCATAGCATTGGTCAAAGACTCATTCGCCGCGAGTCGATCATCTATCAGTTTTGGGTCAATACACAAATTTAACTTAAAAACAGTTTATCATTTAAATGTACCTTTACCCGTACATTTTTGGTCCTTCGAGCCGGATCAATAAGAGCCCGCAGGATCAGATATGTCCCATCTACTTTCAACCGCACTAATCAAGGTTCAAAAGGCAGATGGGACATATCTGATCCTGCGGGCTCTTATTGATCAGGGCTCACAAATGTCTCTCATCACAGAGAACGCCGCTCAGCAATTAGGATTGAAGCGATTCAGGTGTCATGGCATAATCACAGGCATAGGGCAAACAGAAAACAGTTGCAAAGGAACCATGAACCTCAACTGTATGTCAAACTCAAAAATCAAACAATATCAATTTAATATCGATGTTTACATCATGAAAAACTTAACAAAATATTTACCATCACACTCATTCCCGAAAATAGTGTGCACATTTTTGAATAACTTAGAATTAGCAGATCCTGAGTACAACGTCAGCCGACCCATAGACATTTTATTGGGTGCGGACGTCTATTCGAATATTCTTTTAACTGGCATGTGCAGATTAAGCGAATCACTTCCACTTGTTCAAGAAACTCAACTAGGTTGGATATTATGTGGAAATATCAAAACTAAACTAACATGCAACGTCGTGCAATTCGATTTAGACAGAATTCAACAATTCTGGGAGATAGAAGATGTTACAGAAGAAAAATCACTGTCATCAGAAGATCAAGAGTGTATTCAATACTACAAAGCAACAACAAATCGATTGGACGACGGAAAATACCAAGTGAGACTTCCACTTATACCACAATTTGAGGAGAAATTGGGGCAATCTAAAAATAAGGCTGTCGCTCAATTCGTTCATTTAGAAAAGAAATTGCATAAAAACGATTCATTATTTAACGCATATAAGTTATTCATTACCGAATACAAAACCTTAGGTCACATGAAACCTTCACCTTGCAATCAGACACCGGAATGTTTCCTACCGCATCATTGCGTATTGCGCGAAGATAGCACAACCACTGCATTAAGAGTTGTTTACAATGCTTCGGCAAAAACAACTACAAATAAAAGTCTAAATGACCTGATGTACACGGGGCCCAATTTACAGCAAGACCTTCAGTCTCTTATCATTAAATGGAGACAATATCAGTACGCATTTACGGCTGATATAGAAAAAATGTTTAGGCAGATTTGGGTACACCCGCAAGATCAACCTTTACAAAAAATTGTTTGGAGAGATAACCCGTCGCAAAAAATACAAGAATATCAATTGACAACAGTGACGTATGGAACAAAAGCTGCTCCATTTCTTGCAATGATGACATTGAGACAATTAGCGACTGATGAACGGGATAAATTCCCAGAAGCTGCCAAGGTCATCGAGGAATCGTTCTATATGGATGATCTGGTTCATGGAGCCTGCTCCCTATCAGCAGCACAACAGTTGCAGCAAGATTTGAAGAATCTACTGAAGTCAGGCGGTTTTAACTTAAGAAAGTGGACTTCAAACGACAGTCGTCTGCTGCAACTAGAAGATCAAGACTATTATAAACAAGAAAGCAAGAATTTTAATCAAGCAGGATTAACTAAGACATTAGGACTACGTTGGAACCCCACAAGCGATAATTTCACATTTGTATCAAAAATTGAACCATCACATAATAAAATCACTAAAAGAACCATACTATCAGACATGTCTAAAATATTTGACCCATTAGGATGGATTGTGCCAGTAACAACAAAATTGAAGATTTTATTTCAAGAAATATGGTTATCCAAGCTTCAGTGGGATGAACAGGTACCAGATAAAATCAGCAAGGAATGGATCAAAATCAAGGAAGAATTAAAAAATATCAATCAATTTAAAATACCAAGATGGTACGGTACGGAAAACGCGAGTAGTGTAGAGTTACACGGGTTTTGTGACTCATCAACAAAGGCCTATGCGTGCGCCATTTATTGCAGAGCAAGAAATAGCAATCAATCAATAATATTAGTAGCAGCTAAATCAAAATTAGCTCCAACAAAAAAGCAAATATCACTTCCTCGATTGGAGCTATGTGGAGCACTGTTGCTGGCCAAACTCATGACCAAAGTCAAGCAGTGCCTAGCAGGTCATGACCTACATATATTTGGTTGGAGTGACTCTACTGCCGTCTTGGGATGGCTCCAAGGAAACCCAAGTCGATGGAAAACGTTCATAGCAAATAGAACTATACAAATAACAGATATCATTAAACCACAATCATGGCGATATGTAAAATCAAGCGAAAATCCCGCTGACTGTGGAAGCAGAGGACTCACAGTGGCTCAATTGAAGGATTGGCATTTGTGGTGGCAAGGACCAACATGGTTACAATCTTTTGAAGCAACGAAAGACGGTCACACAATCTATACCACAGACGAGGAAATAAAGAAGCAAGAAGACGTTCATGCTGTTACAAAGCATGAATCAAGCATCATAACAGACCTATTAAACAAACATCAATCAATCAGAAAAATTACACGTATTCTAGCATTAGTGATGAAGATTACGACGTACAAAAGAAAAGCAAAAAAGCATTATCTATCATTATCAGAAATCAGTCAAGCAAAACAAAAAATTATCAAGCAAGTTCAGCAAGAAGAGTTTGCGAATAAAATAAGAGATTTAAAGCAAGAAGGAAAGCTAAATTCAAAAAGCAAATTGTTAAAATTAAACCCTTACCTGGATGAAAACGACATCTTGAGAGTCGGAGGGAGACTTAAAAAGGCACATATCAGTCATGACATGCAGCACCCTATTATTCTGCCGCACTGTGGACGTCTGACAGAATTAATAATAGAGGACGCACATCATAGCATGTTACATGCCGGAGCCCGGCTGACCTTGGGTTTTATCAGACAAAAATATTGGATTCTAGGAGGAAACGTCGCTACGAAGAGGCAGCTTCGTCGGTGCGTACCATGTAAAAAACAAAATCCACATTGCCAACAACAAATTATGGGGCACTTGCCGGAGTCCAGAAGCAATCCATCCCGTCCTTTTACACACACAGGCGTAGATTTTACCGGCCACATTTACGTCAAAGCAAGTAAAGGACGTGGCGTCAAAAGCACTAAAGGATATGTGGCTGTCTTTGTGTGTATGGTCACAAAGGCCGTACACTTAGAACTAGTAAGTGATTTAAGCACAATTTCATTCATCGCAGCATTAAGAAGAATGGCGGCTCGCAGAGGGACGCCTAGTCACATGTACAGCGATAATGGTCGCAATTTTGTCGGTGCGGACAAAGTACTACAACAGGAATATCAAGCACTAATGAACATAATGCAAGATAAAGATCTAAAAGCAGAAGTATTAGATATGGAAATCGAGTGGAGCTTTAATGCGCCTGCGTGGCCATCCGCAGGAGGCCTATGGGAGGCGGCAGTTAAAAGCTTCAAATACCATTTCAAGAGGGTTATTGGTGACCAGATTCTTACATTTGAAGAATTATATACGGTACTTACACAGATTGAAGCTTGTCTCAACACGAGGCCATTATGTGCTATATCAGAAGATCCAGACGATGTTGATTTTTTAACGCCAGCTCACTTTCTAACAGGTGGATCAAATGTTTCCATACAAGAAACTGAAACAGATTTAAGAACCCGATGGCAGTTGACACAAAAAATTGTACAGGATCTCTGGAAAAGATGGAGGAATGAGTACCTAGTACAAATTACAGAAAGAAGTAAGTGGAGACAAGCTACGAGCAACCTCAATGTTGATGATATTGTCATGATTCATGATGACAACCTTCCGCCGGGAAAATGGCTGATGGGCAGAGTCATCGAACAACATCCGGGTTCCGACGGTAAAGTTCGCGTGGTTACCGTAAAAACCAAAAACGGAACACTGAAACGTCCTATCACAAAGTTATCAAAACTCCTAGTTAACAATGAATCCCCGCAAATCAAGCAAGCAAATACTGCGGGTAAGGGAAATTCTAACACAAATAAGCAGTCTGAAACAAGAAGAGGCACTCGTTACAGTATAGCGTCAGTGTTTGCAGCAATCATGTTGTTCTTTAGTATCATAACAACTTCCCAATGTGCACTTAATGTCACACAATTTAGAAATAATCAACATATTTACTTCGACAAACTAACAAACATGCAGATCATACGCGACGACTGGAAACTAATCATATAATTACGATTTAGATCCTTATTGGGAAGGAATTACAGCACTTAACAAAAGTATAATGGCCCTGGAACAAACATGCAGCTCAATACAAAAACAAACACATTGTGACATAATATTATTGCAATTACGTCACGGGTACAATGAACTCGATTACAATAATCATATATTACTCAGTCAGCATTTTGCAAAGCATGCGAACAGGTGGCGGCGAGGTCTTATCGACGGTGTCGGTTACATAGCAAACGGCCTCTTCGGTGTATTGGACGCTCGATTCGCAGAACAATACGAAAAAGATATCACTCTTCTACGCAAAAATCAAAAGCATATTGTATCTTTTTGGCAAAATCAAACTTCAGTCATAGAAGCTGAATTCAGTCTCTTAAAGAGGACGGAGGCTACAATGCACAAACAACATAAAATGATTCATCAGCAGTTTGCAAACATCGAAAATACATTAGAAGTTTTAAAGGCTGAAACTCAAAACATTTCGAGAGCAAGTGAAGTTTCTATGGGAGCTATAGTCGCGAGCAATCTATTACGCGACTTGAAAGATTTACAGAACGCTTTAGTGGATACAATAACAGACATCTATCATGGCCGATTTAATCCACATTTACTAACAGTGGAACAATTACAGGATCAGCTGAGCACTATAGCTAGTCATTTGTCTAATGACGTCACGTTACCTGTAGAAAATATTCATACAGATCTTGCACAACTGTATAAACTTCTACGAGTCAAAGCAAGAATGCTTAAGAATTACTCAATATTTGAAGTACAAATTCCTTTGATTAGCAGGGACTCCTATGAAATATTCAAGCTTATACCAATTCCCACAGAGAAACCCAATGGCACAATGTTATCAATTAAACCAGTGTCAGATTTCATAGCTGTGAACTTGAAAAAGGATGCATACGTTATCATAACACAAAATATCATAGAGTCATGTCTAGTGACAAACGTACACTTGTGTTATATTCATTCTCCTATTTACAAATTAAGCAGAGATAAAGACTTCTGCCAATCAAAGGCATCAGCGTGTGAAGTCAACGTTGATCCCTGTAAAAATCTTTGGGTGGAGAGCCATTCTATCAACAATTATATCTATTTTTGCTGCGGTCAATGCCACCTACGAACAGTATGTGGAGATCAAGTTACCGCGCATCAGCTGACTCGCTCCGGACTTATAACTATAGATTACGGCTGCATAATAAAAACAGAAAATTTTGAAGTAACTGCTCATCAACAAAGAACGAGCGATGTTAGTATTCGTGCTAACCTATACTCACCAGTCATTGCATCCATAAACCACGTTATAAACGTGTCGATTCCTCAAGATGTCTTAAACGACTCCAGCATAGAGAGCGATCGAGAGCTTAAAACGATTGAAAACAAAATCAAGATCATGAAAGAGAATGGATTGTTACTTGACAGTATGTCATCTCATGACATTCATCATTACACCGCGATCTACTGTATGATCGGCGTGGTAGTAGCATGTCTTGGAGTGTTCGCGTGGAGACGCGCGCGCAAACGCTGCGCCCCCGCGCCCGAGCCTGCGCCTGCGCCGGCTTTTCGCAGCAGACGGTGCGCCCGGTGGCGGCGCACGCCCGGTCATGCAACGTGCGTTTGTTGGAGATAGTGTAGTGTAACAGTGAAAGGGCGAAGGTGGTAACAAGTGCGCGAGTGTTAGATAAAGCCACCTCCCCTATGTTAGGTTCTTATACAAGCATATCAAATTTGTGAACAGTGTCAGTGTTTGTGTCATCGATAGAGACACTAGGAAATTAGATTTATATCATTGATTAATATCAAATCATTTATCATAACTGTCATTTGTTTCTTCTCACACTATATTGTCTTTATATCTTCTCTCGGGGAGCATGTACGAGCAAACCCGTACAATTCAATTGTTGCATTTTTATGCTGACATCGACGCGCAGCGAATGAATTAAAATCACACGTTTGAGTAATCGTTTAGTAGTTGCATAGCATTGGTCAAAGACTCATTCGCCGCGAGTCGATCATCTATCAGTTTTGGGTCAATACACAAATTTAACTTAAAAACAGTTTATCATTTAAATGGACCTTTACCCGTACAGTCAGAGATGACAGAGACAAAGTCTACGATGGAGCGCGCTTACCCAGAAGGAGCCTGCTCACTCTAACTTTGAAGAGATTAGGGTTGTAAGCGTTTGGAAACACAGACGCAGGCAGAGAGTTCCCCTCCTTTGCTGTGCGCATTATAAAAGACGTTTCGAAACGCTTAGTGAAAATTGGTGGAATAGCAACAAGGTAGGGATGGTAAGATGCCGTGCGTCTGGATGTCCCAAGGTAGAAGGGGGCCGGTGGGATGAGATCGTGGAAATCTGGGGCACACTCACCGAAGTACAATCTGTAGAAGAATGACAAGCAGGCACCTTACAGCGATGAGCCAAGCTATGAAGATTGGCATCCACCAGTTTTACGTCACCGATGAGCCGGCAAGCTGATACTTAGCTGAGCCATCCCAAAGGTGGCTACAATACTCTATGCAGGATCGGACTTGCGCTTTATATAGGGTTAAAAGCTGTCCAGCAGGGTCAGCACTGTCTCCCTTTTTGGACACTGGTTGCACATTTGCAACCTTGCATGATTTCGGCACCGTTCTTTTTTCAAGAGAGAGGCGGTACAGGCGTGCCAACACAGGAGACAGTTAAGGTGCAAATTGCCTCAACACTCTCGCTGGAATGCCGTCAGGTCCGCTGGCCTTATTCACGTCTAGACTGCACAATACTCTCTTTGGACCTCTTTAATATGAACTGTGGTCTCCGGCATCGAAGAGTCACAACAAGGTAAAGTTGGTGGTTGCTTGGAGCCAGCGTCCAGACGCGAATTGCTTGCAAAGAGAGTTGCAAATAAATTTGCTTTCTCACTTGCAGAGTGAGCCAGCGAGCCATCAGATTTCAACGTTGGAGGCAAAGTGGGTAGACAGAAATTCGTTTCAACCGCTTTCGACAGGGACCAAAACTACTTACTACGTGGAGGGTGCAATGCTAGTTTGGCCCCGATATGTCCGACATGGTCAAAACGTGCCCTACGTAAAACCCGCTTGCAGAACTTACCACGCTTGGTAAGCATACTCTTTACGGGCCTCAGCGTGGGCGCATTATACCAAGGCCGGTTTGTGACCGAGCGGGATGTCAGAGAATGGAATAAAATACTCCATCCCCTACCGAATCACGTCCGCAATCACGTCAGTACAGCACGAGGGGTCACCCGAGGAGAAGCACACTTGCCGCCATGGATAAGACGCACAAAAGTACCGCATGTCATCCCAATATGCTGACGTATCGCCATACTTGCCTCATGCCTCTAGGACTCTTATCTGGAGGAGAGCAGGTCAATACGGATTTCACCAGGCAGTGGTCAGACGTTCCCAGCGGGGCTGAAACCGATACTGAATGACTGTCCGGATCAGTTGTCAGCAGAAAGTCCAAGCAATTGGGTGTCCAAGCAAATGGGCGTCAACATCCAGTACCCGCGTTGCCACATTCACCAGCTGGGTTAGATCTAGCGATACAGCAAACTTGCGCGCCCCTAACCCGGCATGGTCAGTTTTCAGGTACGGGAAGAAGTACTCTTTATGGTGGGCGTTGAAATCCCCCAGAAAAATGAGCTTCGCTGTTAGGTACCGTTGCTGGGCTACGTCGGTCGACTCCACAAGGGAATTGAACAGCGCTGTTGTCTTCTGGTCACCGCTGTGCGATCGGTATACGCCGATGTATATAAATTTCTCCACGGCAGTGTCCACAAGAAAAACCCGATTTCTCAAAGCAACGGAGACGACGACAGCAAATGTCATCGCGGACGTAGACACAGACCCCAGGCGGCTTCTTGAACTTGTGTTCCAGAGAGTAGCCCGGGTAGTTGAGGTACGCCACGTCCGACGGGGTTAGGAAAAACAGGTGCGGCTTCGCGGTCTCAAGATGGTGATGGGCCGGATCGAGATTAGAGTGCAACCCCCTGATATTAGTGAGGTGCACTTTAATCCGGTGCCTTCTCCAGCTTTCCGTGCAAATCGTCACGCCAGCGTTTTTCAGGCCTGCCTCGGTTGCGACGTCCGTCTTCAGGCACCCACTGCGTGGCGAGCTTGGCCCATGTGTCCTCGTGCATCCTGTAAATGTCCCGCCCAATTCCACTTTATTCTTATTTATGAACTAGCTGACCCGCGCGGCTTCGCTCCCGTCAACTGGCTATTCTACCTACCTACCCTACCTACCTACTCTACCTACTTGCCTATCCTACCTACCACAGCTACCCTACCTTACCTACCCTACTTACCTACCCTACCTACCTACCTACCCACCCTACCTACCCTACTTACCCTACCTACACTACCTACCTATCCTACCTACCTACCCTACCTACCTATTCTTTTTTTTTTGTATTTTAATTCTTATTATGCTATTCCGGACGAAGACTAATCCAAAAACACAAAAACTATGAAAATCGGTCGAGCCGTTCTCGAGTTAGAAAAGTGTTCGAACAAACCCGACTTTGTTTTAAATATATTAAGAAGATTAAGAATTTTGCTATATTGTGAAAGATTCGACCTTTTTCTAGAAGACATTTTTTATATTAGCGAGACAAAAATAAAACGCATAAACTGAAGGAAGACGGACAGTGGTGGCTTATTAAAAAAAGGTTCCGTTAGCAAACTTGGTACGGAACCCTAAAAATCGACTGGGTTCGCACAAATCAAGATCGTACGCGAAGGCTTAAATAATAGGGTCCCATTAGCAACTTTGGCACGGAACCCTATAATTTGCCTTGGCTCGCAAATCGAACCGTTTGATACTTAGCACGAATTAAAAACTTAGTTGCGGGCAACCTGGGAGTCTTTAAGACAAAAGTGAATAGGTTGCTTCTAGGCAAACGTGCTCCATCTTCGACCGCATCATCGCTTACCATCCGGTGAGATAGTGGTCAAACGTATGCTTATCTATTGTAAAACAAAAACACCGGTAGCACTCCGGGAGTGCCGGCAGAAGTGAAAACTTTAGTATTAACGTTGTGTTTAATTATAAGTACAAAAATACTATCATTTATGAGGTAGAATACAATGTTTATTTATTGCGCTATCGTACACAAATATGACAATTTACATGTTATTATTCATAATATTATATCGTTATTTATTTATATATTACATTAATTTTTATCTCTTAGAAAAATCAACTTTCATCCATAATTTCGTAATTCCGTAATTTCGTATCCTTGGATACGCGTGGCACGCTGTACATAAACACAGACGGACATTCGCGCAAGCGCCCTGTGCCGCCTAAGCGGAGCAGCACACTCAGGCACGGTAGAAAGAGTGGGAGATACTAGTTCCTCTCCCTTCCCCTCGATCTTACGCTTTTTCGCATCACGTGACCCTGACGCGAGTCCGTCTTACGCTTTTTGCGATCAGGTCACGTGACCCTGACGCGAGTTTAAGATTTTATACCCATTACAGAAAAAGTGCTCAACGCCGCTAAAGAAGTTTTCACTTCAAAAAAACATATTCCTCTCCGTATCACCTAACCAATGAGAACTAATGATAACACGTTTTGACAGTTACTGTGAAATCGTGTTGTCATTCATTCTTAGTTCGGGTTCGGGACTAATCGTAAGTCTGTAGGTGATACGGAGTAGAATACGTCCGCAACTAAGCCCGAAACTACGGACTTCAGACTTAGAGAGTAGCCTCCCAAAATCGATCGCTCCCGTCACCGTGATCACCTTTGGCACGATACCTTATTATAAAAAACCAAACTACTAACCTAAACTAAACCTAAACCCAACTACTAACCAAAAAATGAACTCTGTCTGAAATATAAGATTTTTATTTATTATTATTAGCCTTGTTTCGCAAATCGAACCGTTCGTTGCTTTGCTCTAAACGGAATCAATCGCGGAGACCTAGCAATAGGGTCCCGTCAGCACGACACCTTTGGTACGGAACCCTACAGGCCTGATCCGCAAGTCGAACCGTCCAGAACTTCGCAAAACTAAATCAGTTTAAGACTCTACGATAAATGCACTTTAAACGAAACCTGCACCAGAGATTTAACCAATTATGGTCCCTAACAGTTTAAGACCTTTCAGAGATCAAACCGAAATTCCTTCGAAACACGACTGTGTTTAGAAATTGTGTGAGGTCATTCTCCAGCGGAAAATCTTAACACCACAATTCAATGCACTGATGACGCGTCATCAGTGCAACGCCATCTATCGACCATGTAAACTGACAAAATATTTGGCAGCGGAAGACGTTAAATAAGAAGCCCGTATGTAACGGTAAATAACGATAAGGTATTAAAATGTTTACTTTTATTTTGCTACGTCTACGTATTAAAAGTTTCACAAATCACTCAATCAATGTGTTTTGGTGTAACATTTGCTTTCATGCATTTTTTGGTTCCTCAATAGATGGCGCTCTGACTAATCAGAATGTATAAGGAAGTTTCTTACTAAACAAAAAATTCAATATATTTTGATTTTGTGGATCGATTGTATCGATCAATAACGAAAAGGTATAAAATGATCGCTCTTATTTTGCCACGTATTAAAAGTTTCACAAATAACTCAACAGTTTTGAATGCTTTCGTGCATTTTATTTTTCTCAATAGATGGCGCTCTGACTCATCAGAATACATTAGGAAGTTTCTTCCTAAACTTAAAAATTCAATATCTTTCAAAATTTGTGGGTCGATTTTGATGAAATAAACGCTAAATGTTACTCGGGTTATCACTTAATATTTTTAAGTACTTAGATTTGTAATCTAATCTGTGGTTTAAGCGTGATGCTCCCACAAACGCACAGACAAACAGACAAAAATTGCATTTTTGTGTTTTGTACCTTTTTCCTGAGTTTTCTGTGTAATTTTCATGCAAAAATATTCAATGTACAGACACGGTTAGTCTACGATTTTATTATATGTATTGATTTTATTATATGTATAGATATTTTGTAAAAATCGTGTAAAGTCGTTTTATAGCGAGCATTTCATGATGGTACTTACAAATGGGCCATTGTGTCGACCCAAGCAAGCAGTTATGCGTATGTTCAAAGTACCTACATACTAACACTTTTCCGTTCCACATATTTTTTTTTCTGAGAAAATAAGTAATTTCTAGGTGCACTGGGATCTTGCTCTATGAATTTGATTCGTAACAGCTCTTGACCAGTGGCAGACAGGAGTGACGTCATCTTCCGTTTTTGCGCGAAAATTTATTTTAATCTGTCTGTCTAAAAACGCAATTTTGACAATAAATTAAAGCGTTTTCATTTCTTATTTATGTGGTGGTCTATTCTAGATGGAGTTCTTTAAAATTAAAGGAAAAATGAAAATATTTTCATGTTCCCTATTAAGCCTGAAAAATGAAGAGACTAAGATAATTTTTATGTACCTACCTGTACCAGTAACATAGGCGTGATGTTGTTACGGCATATGCTTGGTATTGATTTGATTAATTTAATCAATTGATTAAACCCACTAACTGTAATATTTCTTTCAATAAAACATAGCACTCATTTTACAAATGTTATCGACATGGTGCCGACGGAGCGCGTCGTTTTGCAGTTTTTCATCATAATATTATTTACAGTCGTAAGAAAATTCCAAATACATATTTGTTAAGATAGTTAACTAATAGGTACATATTAATAAATGTTTATAAAAATACTCTGAGGACGCTTTTTATGAACATCTTTTGAATTTTTACACAATTTTTTTTTTCGAAAATAATGTTGTCTGATTCCTTTTTAAAATTTTGTTTAATATTTTACAACGAGCCCCACATACTTTTAAAACAATATTCAAAGATCTAGTCGTCAAGGCTTTCAAAATATTAAAATGATACCTACTAATACACACTTTTCATAAGATATGTCTAAGTCTGTTTTCGTGTAATTTCAGAACGGCCTACATTCCTATCCACGGCATCAGCCGTCACTAGAAATCCTTAATGAGCTTATAGAACAAGACTCAAATAGTCCACTCATTGAGGCGGTAGACTCTAACAATCAGGCTAGGAGTTTGGATGATGAATGGGATCTAGGACAAGAGCAAAGAAAAGGTCGTCATGTCAACTATCCTGGTCAACATGCTGCTAAATTTTCTGATCGAGAATATGATAACGCTTTTTATGAACTTTTGAGGGTAAGACAATTTTTTTCTAACACTTTTTAACGGACTTTTAGAAAAGGAGTAGGTTCTCAGTTCTGTGAATCTTATTTAGTTCGATACTTGCCGTTGAGTCCCGTAAAATTAAATTCGCTTTCGCTTACTTTTTTCATGTTCTGCGTAGATGATAACGTCGTCCAAGTTTCACCAATAAAAAGTGAACTTTAATTTCGGAAGTCCGTGTTGAGAACAAAACCAAACTACACTGTTTTTGGTTTTGTTCCTGTTTTTCCTAACGGAGACGAAAATAACAACCCCGTCGGACGTAGCGTACCTCAACTACCCGGGCTACTCTCTGGAACAAAAGTTCAAGAAGCAGGCTGGGTCTGTGTCTACGTCCGCGATGACATTTGCTGTCGTCGTCTCCGTTGCTTTGAGAAATCGGGTTTTTCTACCATGTGGCTACTTGTGGACACTGACATGGAGAAATTCATCTACATCGGCGTATACCGATCGCACAGCGGTGACCAGAAGACAACAGCGCTGTTTAATTCCCTCGTGGAGTCGACCGACGAAGCCCAGCAACGGTTCCCAACAGCGAAGCTCATTTTTCTGGGGGAGCTCAACGCCCACCATAAAGTGTGGTGGTTCCCGTACCAGAAAACTGATCATGGCGGGTTAGAGGCGCACAAGTTTGCTTTAAAGCTAGATCTAACCCAGCTGGTGAATGTGGCAACGCGGGTACCGGATGTTGACGACCATACATCCAATTGCTTGGACCTTCTGCTGACAACTAATCCGAGCAGTCATTCAGTATCGGACTCAGCCCCGCTGGGAACTTCTGACCACTGCCTGGTGAAATCCGTATTGACCTACTCTCCTCCAGGTAAGAGTCCTAGAGGCACGATACGAGTATGGCGATACGAGTCAGCAGATTGTAATGAGATGCGGTACTTTTTTGCGTATTATCCATGGCGGCAAGTGTGCTTCTCCTCGGGTGACCCTTCGTGCTGTGCTGACATGAATGTATACGTGATTCGGCAGGGGATGGAGTATTTTACTCCATTCTCTGACATCCCGCTCGGTTACAAATCCCGGCCTTGGTATAATGCAGAATGCGCCCACGCTGAGGCCCGTAAAGAGTCTGCTTACCAAGCGTGGTAAGTTCTGCAAGCGGGTTTTACGTAGGGCACGTTTTGACCATGTCGGACATATCGGGGCCAAACTAGCATTGCACCCTCCATGTAGTAAATAGTTTTGGTCCCAGTCGAAAGCAGTTGAAACGAATTTCTGTCTACCCACTTTGCCTCCAACGTTGAAATCTGATGGTTCGCTGGCTCACTCTGTAAGTGAGAAAGCAAATTTATTTGCAACTCTCTTTGGAAGCAATTCACGTCTGGACGCTGGCTCCAAGCAACCACCAACTTTACCTCGTTGTGACTCTTCGATGCCGGAGATCACAGTTCAAATTAAAGAGGTCCGAAGAGTATTGTGTAGTCTAGACGTGAATAAGGCCAGCGGACCTGACGGCATTCCAGCGAGAGTGTTGAGGCAATGTGCACCTGAACTGTCTCCTGTGTTGGCACGCCTGTACCGCCTCTCTCTTGAAAAAAGAACGGTGCCGAAATCATGGAAGCTTGCGAATATGCAACCGGTGCCCAAAAAGGGAGACCGTGCTGACCCTGCACATTACCGTCCGATCGCGACTACCTCCATCCTATGCAAGGTTATGGAAAGGGTTCTGAACAGTAAGCTGCTGACCTACCTTGAAGACAATAATCTCCTCAGTGACCGTCAATATGGCTTTCGTCGGGGACGGTCAACTGGCGATCTTCTTGTGTATGTCACGCACTGCTGGGCCGAGGCCATCGAGAGACATGGCGAAGCACTTGCCGTGTCGCTGGATATCTCGAAGGCTTTTGACAAGGTCTGGCACACAGGTCTACTCAGCAAGCTTCCTGCTTTTGGCATCCCAGCTGGTTTTTGTAGCTGGATATGAGACTTCCTGAGTGAACTGTCGATCCGAGTAGTCGTTGACGGCTGATCCTCTGACCTCATGGCTATTGATGCCGGAGTTCCTCAGGGGTCTGTTCTCTCTGCAACTTTTTTCCTGCTGCACATCAATGACCTACTTCAGCATGGTCTAGTTGGGTAAGCAGATGCCAGTACGGTTACAGAGAGATACTTGTCCAGCGCAACAACCGGCGGGTATGAAGTTCGTTCATTGAGATAGGTCATGGTAGAGCGGACAAATTCGACCTTAAGCCATGTCTCCCAGTGGGGTGATGACAATGTGGTCACTTTTAAACGCCACCAAAACACAGGCGTGTCTTCTTACCACAAAAAGGAGTCGTTTTGACCAAACTCCTACTTTTCGGGGTGCATCTGTTCCTGTGACTGATCGGCTCGAGCTGCTAGGCATGGAGTTGACATCCAGTCTCAACTTCGGCGACACCATCGAATACAAAGCCCAAACCGCGGCCAAAAAGCTGGGCATCCTAAATAGGGTAAAGCGATAATTCAGGCCTGGACAGCTTTTAACCCTATACAAAGCACAAGTCCTATCCTGCATGGAGTATTGTGCCATCTTTGGGATGGCTCAGCTAAGTATCAGCTTGCCGCGCTTGACTCGGTGGAACGCAGAGCTTAGAGGCTCATCGGTGACGTAAAACTGGTGGATGCCATCCCGCCTTGGCTCATCGCCGTAAGGTTGCCTGCTTGTCGGTCTTCTACAGATTGTACTTTAGTGAGTGTGCCCAAGAACTCCACGACCTCATCCCACAGGCCCCCTTGTACCATCGGATATCCAGACGCACTGCATCTCACCATCCGTACCTTGTTGGTATTCCACCAATTCGCACTAAGCTTTTCCAAACGTCTTTTATAATGCGCACAGCAAAGGAGGGGAAATCTCTGCCTGCGTCTGTGTTTCCTAACGCTTACAACCCTAATCTCTTCAAAGGTAGAGTGAACAGGCTCCTTTTGGGTAAGCTCGCTCCATCGTAGACTTTGTCTCTATCATCTCTGACCTAGACTAGAGTCATGGGCAAACTCATCACAAGTAAAAAAACTTTTTACAAAAGAATACAACCGACTTCCATAGAAAAAAATACTAAGTAAAAAATTATTGTAATTACGGAAATCGGTGTTTTTGGTAGTTTCTTTGTATTTTGACACCGACTTTCGAAATTAAAGTCGGTTGTATTTTTTTGTTAAGCGTTTTTTTTTTCACTTTTTGGTGGTAGGTACCCCACACCTAACAACACTACTGGAAAGTCGCAGGAAAGCAAAATACGCAATTTCGTTTACTTGGATGACAAAAAACTACATAAGTACATAAAGTTAGCTATGGGGAAACCAACCAAAAGAGTAGTCTATCCCTGCAACGAAGAGACTCGAGTAGAGTAGAGATTCCGTTATCCGCACTATGTTTGACTCCCATTCTGTCCATTGTGCGTAAGTGTCCTGGCTAAGTTAGCTAGCCTAGTTCCGCCCAAATGCACAGATGCCTCTTTGGTGCTTTACAAGTTTTGCGGAGCGACCTCACCGTTCCTAGAATTTATTCACATCGAGAAGCCCCGGCCTTAATTTCAGGATGACGTGGGCAACTGATTCCTCGGCGTCGAAGCAACATTTGCAAATTAGGCTGTACGTAGCGTCAAGTAGTATTTTTTAGAGGGGATTGACTCGTAATTATCCCTGTTATTATTTGGAGGTTATTTTAATTTTGACTGAGAAGTCGCGGGTATAGACTTTACAGATCCATTTTAGACTGTCTACAATTTATAGCCCGTTGGCCATCGGTTCTCATGAAATTCAGTTGATCTTTGGCGAATTTATGTGCCAAAATTTTGAGAAGGATAGAAGGAAGAGTGGGTCAGGTCCAGCACTACCATCTCAAAACCTCTCTTCGCGGCGTCATTGCCTAGGGCTCTAAAATTACCCTTGACCCACTGGGGAGTGAAGCCCGCAACGTATAACTTCTGGCCTTGGGCTGGTCATGACGTTTCATAGGCTCGCTGGGAATTGAACAGTTTTGAAACTAAACAGAAAACAGTTTGTTGGATATATGTGACTATCAGCCGAATGCTTTTGCTAAGTTTATAGAAATTAAATGCCCGAATAGAAATCATAAAACTTAATCTGATTATGTGCATGATTTTCTTCCATGGGCGTTTTCATATAAATATATTCCTTGTTTCTAATAAAACACAGTTATAGCAACTTGACTCGTGTATTCATTTGCAAGGGAAATTACAAGTCACACTCGGTCATAGATTAGACCTCATAGAACAAACGAATATGACAACATGGACAATATAGATGTTGCCATACATTAGAGTTATTATTATTAGTTTGATAATATTCCAACATTCTCTACTTGTCAAAATAATCCAAACAAAGAAAATAAACTCTTACAAAGTTTTATACTATAAACATCAAACAATGCTTTGAATACCCAACCGTTTCACAAATTGGTTGTGCTTATTACTGCTTAATCCTTTTGTTAAAAAGTCTGCTTGTGTGACAGTATGTCACTCTTAATAATACAAAATATTTATTTTATTTCGAAACCCTTCACATGTTGTGCGACACTTAGAAAAAGTCATAAATTGTGCTTTTAATGGTAAGTGCCAACCTCTCACTTTATTCCGAGAATTACAAAATATGTTAGCAGCTTTTAAGTTGCGTAGCTATTGGAGAGGCACTCAATATTTAAATTAGGGTATGCACACATGTGCTTGTAGAATGCAATATTTTACGCTAGTTGAAATGCGACCTTTTCTACGATTTCTTAGAGTCGATATTGGAATAGCCGCGAGCACGTCGCACTTATCAAAAACGTCTGGGTACCTGCCTATGACCGTTACGAGAATGAAGATACAAGAAAAACAAAAGTGTTTTGGAAGTTTCTAGAAAATACCCAAGAGAGCTGCTATCTTGGGACAACAATTTGGAAAAGGCGACGATTGAAGCTTTGGCCACGCTAGCAAACATACGTCTGTTTTAGGTTAACGGGAGATAGGGTTGGTTAGGCCGAAGGCGATATCTCGGTATAAGCTAAGGGGCTCGGTAAATGCCAATGGCGAGTTGTGTTGTTGTAACCCATAGTTTAGCCAGTATTATTTATTAAGTTTTTTTTTTGTCGGGGACCACTCGTAGTTCATCTCGCTAAGGGTGGTTACTACTCAACCGGGCTAGATTTATTAAGTTAAATATAAGTAAGATTAATTTAGTTTTAATATGTGTGGTGTGTGTGTGTGTGTTGGTGAACTAATGGGTGAGTGCTGTGTGTATTATCCTACCTTATTACCCTCTCTGACCAAAACGAGGTAACCGACATATGTGTTTGGTTCTAGGGAGTCGGAGAAGGCCTTCCTATAGATAGAGTGTGCTTTAGACATAGCAACAGACTGAATACAACAATGACTCTAAACTGACTTTAGACAAACCTTACCAAGACACTGCACTAAGACACTGCTTATGGAAGGCTGAACCGAATAATACTCGCCACAAATTAGGGCCTGTTTGAACTATAATGTTTCCTTGCAATTTCTAAGGTTATGTCATATCAACCAAACATTAGTGGAGGTTGCCGCTCCCTATGGACTGACTGAGTGCAGGATACTTTGCACTGTTCTTGATATTTGCACACTTCCGTTGGGGTAGGTTTCACCAAGTATGGGTTGAAGTGAATTGATAGCCCTCCTAATGGACGATAGGGATTGTATCTCGCTAAATCACAACCGGCCCCCAAGGCCTCATACTGATATAAAAACATAATATTTACCGAAATACTTATTTTAGGAAGCCTAGATCGTTGCCAGACGTGGCGGCGGTTGCTGCAGTACTCTAGTGCATCCCCAAAATGGGTAGAATATGGAAGTGTGAAGCGACGAACCCAGAATCCGCTTCCGCAGATAACAAGAGTCGGTGCAAAGAGTTATGCAAACGACTGACAATACGGTACGCTTGTAATGTTTTGCATCAGTAATGGGTTGATAGGCCGATGTAAAGGGATAACTTATATGGCGCGCGTCTAGTATTTCTGGAAACATGTTTCGCTCAATGACAGAGGCACTTCGCAGTCCTCTGCCTTAGGATTGTGTAAGACATACTTGAGTGTAGGGAACGTGTACTGTTGTGACCGCAGCAGGTTCTCTCTAGGCCTATGCACGTTAGGAACGACGGCACACGTACGATGCATAGGCAGTTGTAAGACGGCCGTACATCGCTGGGGTGGGTCTCTAGTTTATTGTAAAGAAATTAATTATCTCGCTTTGATATTACCTTTCTCAAGCGTTACGTACTTTTTCCCTTTTGCAGTCCTCTTGTCTTCTTAGCTTCATACATTGTAATCTCGTTATTGATCCATAATAATTTATTGTTTTACGTATGTATACTAACTGTGAATTCCCAATATTAACTTCTCCTTGCATCCCCTCCTTGTCCCGCAGCCTCAAAGGTCGGACAAGGCAGTAGTTTCTGGAAATTCATTTCTTACTATTGGCGGGAGGGTGTCCAGTCTGGGACAAGCCCTACGGGACCACGCGGCTGGCGGAGCGTGGTCCTCCTGCCTACCTTGCAGGACCTACCTTAACGATTAGGTTAATTCTTGGAAAACGAAAATTTTATCAGCCTAGGGTAAATTAGGAACAGTCACACTGGCATTTCAGAAATTGATAGATAAACAATTTTTACAATATTATTGGCACTTACAAAATGGTGACGAATGTAATATGTTTGGTTCTCCTAAGGAACAAAAGATTCTCTGTCAATTTCTGAGCACATTGATTGTCGTTATACATAATAATTGTATAATTACATTTAACAATTTTTGACGGCAAATTCTTCAAATAGTTGGCTTCTTTACATGCTTCTGATATAGCCATGTACTCGCTTTCTGTGCTCGATAAAGCCACAGTTTACTGTTTTTTACACTAATAAGATATCACAGCACCTGATAATTTAAAACAGAAACCAGTATAGGATTTCCTATCAATGTTATCAGAGCCCCAGTCAGCATCTACAAAGCCTTCCAAATTTGTCTGGCTGTGACAGACGGACAGACAGACACCCGAGTGATTCTATAAGGGTTCCGTTTTTTGTTCGGAACCCTAAAAATGAAAAAAATCGTCAAAAACCACAGTTATAAAAATCTGCTCCTTATTTTTCCTTTTACTTTTTATGGTTCTAGTTTTGATTTTATATAACCTAATGTTAGTAAACAATCATTAACTCTTTGATTCCAAGATCTAGCAGATTGTTTTTACCCATATATAGCTCGTTTTAATTTAAGAACAGTATTACTTTTAGTTTATAAGTTGGGTCGAACATGCATATACACATTTTCTTTAAGAAAGCCATTAAGGAATGCAGTAGTAACATCAAGATGGGTAACATTAAAATTCAATTTTACACTTATAGCAAAAACAATCTTAAGGCCGTATCTTTGAAATAAATGATAGCTCGAAAGCAGCGATTTCATCTCCTGGCACCGCGCAGTCCCCGTATGCTTCCATGTGCAAAGTCCGAAATATCGAACCTAGCGCCACAACATGAAATTAATTCAAACCGCCAACTGATTCAGGGTTGCCCGCACGCAAACTTCATAAACTTCTTCTGTCAAAATATTAACACAAATCAGCACTCTTATAAACAGTGATTTTAGACGTAGATAAAATACAATTTAATAAAACATCGAGCGACGAAAAATATTAATTTGTTTTAATACTCATTTTTTACAATCGTTGGTAAATTATATCATGTTTTGTATGGCCCCAAATTATTTTGAAAACTACTAATTCAGTTGACTATTTAAGAACATGGCCATAATTGTGCGATAGAGATAGTACTAGAGACTTTTAAGCATACGGAAGGTATGGAGTGGACCAGTTGTATAAAAGTTATATTTTAATCGTAATTGAAATATGTACGTAAGTTATGAAAACGAATGAAAATATAAGTAGACAATTTGTTTTTTTTTTCGCGTGGCTTTACTCACGTAGCCTTTTCCACAGAAACCGTGCATTTTCCGGAGATTGTTTTGTATCAGTGAAAAATAAATCGAACGTCCTGTAAACATCGAGCTCCTAGGCATGGAGTTGACATCCAGTCTCAACTTCGGCGCCACCATCGTGTACAAAGCCCAAACAGCTGCCAAAAAGCTGGGCATCCTAAATAGGGTGAAGCGATACTTCAGGTCTGGACAGCTTTTAACCCTATATAAAGCGCAAGTCCGATCCTGCATGGAGTATTGCAGCCACCTTTAGGATGGCTCAGCTAAGTATCAGCTTGCCGCGTTTGACTCGGTGGAACGCAGAGCTAAGAGGCTCATCGGTGACGTAAAACTGGTGGATGCCAAGCTGCATAGCTTGGCTCATCGCCGTAAGGTTGCCTGCTTGTCGGTTTTCTACAGATTGTACTTCGGTGAGTGTGCCCAAGAACTCCACGACCTCATCCCACCGGCCCCCTTCTACCATCGGACATCCAGACGCACTGCATCTTACCATTCCTACCTTGTTGCTGTTACACCAACTCGCACTAAGCGTTTCCAAACGTCTTTTATAATGCGCACAGCAAAGGAGTGGAACTCTCTGCCTGCGTCCGTGTTTCCAAACACTTACAACCCTAATCTCTTCAAAGTTAGAGTGAACAGGCTCCTTCTGGGTAAGCTCGCTCCATCGTAGACTTTGTCTCTGTCATCTCTGACCTAGACTAGAGTCAAGAGCATACAAATCTCAAATAGAAAAAATAAATATATTTTTAACTCTTCATCATATTAGTTGAGTTCAATACCTAGTTAACCAGTCATCATCATCATCATCATATCAGCCGAAAGACGTCCATTGCTGGTCATAGTTAATCAGTATTAGACCCTAAATGCCGTATGGTGTCGGCCGGTGCCGTAAAAGAATAATACCATCCCATCACTTCCCATGGGTGTCGTAAGGGACTCGCCAGAGAATGGGCAGCAGCGTTTTCTGTAAAACTCAACCATACACTGCGATCGCCAACCCGCCTGCCAAGCGTGGCGATTATGGCAATCCCCCTCCCCCCCCCCCTTTTGGGGGAGGCCTATGTCCATCTGTGGACGTCTTTCGGTTGATATGAGACCCTAAATGTGATGCAATGACCCTTTCAGTAAAGTTCCATTCCAAATCCGGGGCTGTAGGATAACCCTGGTTCCATCCTCAGGCCCATATTGTTAAGTAGTAAATAGTTTCATCCTGATTGTTGTTTCATCCACGGAACATCTTCAAGACTTATACCAAATCATGGAAAAATACTTGTATTAAACTACTTGACCGTCACTGGAAGCTTTCATATGAGATGGCATTTCCGTTTCCCATCGATTTCATACCAGTTTTCGTACTTTTATCCCCTCTTTACTTCCGGCTCAGTGGCACCACCTGGTGGTTGCGGGTAGTTTTTAGTTTTCGTAAAAAAGTGGCACGCCATTTTTGTTCACACGCTTCGCGAGCATGTCAAAATAACTGTACAAATATTACAAAAACTGGGGTGGACAGGAAATTTCGTAAAATCTGTTGTTTCTCCTCAAAAGATAATTTATTTAGGGATACTATAGAAACCATGGGAAAATAAAAAAATCCTACCAAAAGAAAAGATTCAGGACATCATTACAAAGATAAATCAGGCTATCAGGATAAATCAGGATAAACCAGGCGAACAAGAGCGGTTAACTTTAAAAGAGTTGCAGAAAATAGTGGGACTCATAAATTTTGCCAGTTCTGTTGTCCCTCGGGGTCGGCTCAATCATCGACAGTTACTGATGTTCGTAAATTCGCTGCCAGTCCTGCCCTCAAAGACCTACCCAGTACCTCAAGGTGTCTTAGAGGAACTAAACTGGTGGGCCTAAAATTGTCAAAGGTCAACACCCCTGCAGTACCCTCCTCCAATAAATTTTCTGACGACAGATGCGTCGGATCAAGCGAACAATTTAGCTCTGTCAGGAACTTGGTCGCAAGAAGAGAAAACGCTGCAGCGACAGAGCGACCTGCAATGAAAAAGAAATGCTAGCAATTTTATATGCTCTTCAGAACCAAGTTCATTGGCTTCATCAAAGTTCGCTCCTCATTCAAAGCGACAACAGAACTGCGGTCACCTACTTACGAAAGGAAGGACGTACGAGGACATTATCCCTGTTGGAAATAACCTATCGAATTCTGAATTTGTTAGACCAACATCAGATACACTTCAACATACACTTAATTCCGGGCAAATACAACAATCATGCGGACCATTTATCGCGCCTTCGCCAACCTCCAGAATGGCACTTACTACCGACTTGTGTTGAAACAGTGTTTGCAAAATGAGGAACCCCAATAGTAGTTCTATTTGCCTCGGCGACTGCTCACGTAGTGTACAAATACGTGTTCCTAGATCTGAGAGATCCTCAAGCTCTGTTCCACGATGCCTTCAGTGCCCCATGGAATTACGAACTCGCATGGATATTCCCACCACCTTTCCTAGTCCCCAAAGTCCTGTCTCACTTAAAACAGTCGATAGGAATATTCCTATTAGTAGTACCGATGTAGTAGTTTCGATGGGAGAGGGTATCCTGGCGTGCCGATCTCAAAGCCCGAGCGCTCGCAGCTCCTTTGAATCTAAGAAACCTACAGAGATACCTAATAGACACGTCGACGGGACTCCCACTACCGCAGGTCGAGAACATTGTCCTCGATGTTTGGAAGTGTGGAGGTGGTCCGTTGCGATAAAGACATGGAACGCTCAACAACTATCACTGCTTAAGAATCCTTGGCGAAAATCTACACTAAAAACCTACGAAGTAGCCTGGAAGCGCTGGACGTCGTGGTGCCGTAATAAAAACCTTGACTTAATGAATCCCACTGGTTCACAATTAGCGCAGTTTTTATGTGATTTATATTTAATTGATAAGCTGTCGTATAATTCAATACTTTTACATAAATCGGAAATTTCTTCACTACGTAACGCTGAAACTTCAAGTCAGTTAAGTTCACATGTTCTAGTAAGACATGTTTTAAAATCTATTGGCCTTAAAAATCCAAAGGTCACAAAGCCTCCAGTTTGGGATATTGATAAATTAATTTCATTTTTGAATAATTACACAATTGATTCAAATAATCTATTTCAAACATCACGTCATACTGGAATTTTGTTGTTGCTTTGCTCTGGTAGGCGAATACACGATCTAACTCTACTTAAAATCGATCCTAATCATTGCTTAAGATCTGATAGCAGTATAATATTTTGGCCTCGGTTTGGCTCCAAAACTGACAGCAGTAATTATAGGCAATCCGGCTGGAAATTGCTTTTAAATACCGATAGTTCTAACCTTAACCCTATATACTGGACAGAAAAATCTATAGCATTATTAAACGACAGATGTAAAGCGGCAAAATCAACTAATTTATTTATTACGATTAGAGGTGTGGCTAAACCTGCTTCACGTACAGCCATTGCAGGATGGGTAAAGAACCTGTTTCGGGAAGCTGGCATTGCAGCCACACCAGGTAGCACCCGGTCTGCTGTAGCCTCCAAAAGCTGGTTTCAAAATTATCCTCTCGACGAAATCTTGGCACGTGGAAATTGGCGTTCAGCTAATACATTCCAGCAGTTTTATAGACTAGAAATAATGAGAAATACTGATTCACAAAACGTCACACAATTGTTCAATCCAATTGATTAACATTGCTAAATAAAAATGTTGTTTACCCAGAACAGATAGTAGTTATAGATAAGGTTTCTAGAAAGTACACTTATCTATGTACTTTCATTGAATTGCTTTATACGTTTATTTAAATAAATGCATAAATTATTAATTACAACTTTGTTTAAATTCTCTTCTATCTCTCTTCTTTCTTGCTTTATCACATTGGCCTACAGTATAGCACCAGGCGATAACAAACAGATCTCATAAGTAAGCTTCCAGTGGGGTAAGTATTTTAATATGCGTTTTATTTCAGGTAAAACGCTGATATTGTATTGTACTGTTTTTGTCTTCGTAAACTATACCTACCAAGACTTTTGATAGGTCGGAATGGTGGAAAAATGTTAACCTTATTCTGATGTTTGTGATGTTTATTGTCGTAAAAGCGAAAGAAAGTAAGCGTTTTAAACAAATTTGGAAGGTAAAAATTAAAAAATAATGTATAATTTTTTCGCCGACTTTATGAGAAGGCTTGATTTACAAACTGTTTTATTGGCGATATATCTAATGAGATGTTGAAAATGCGTCATAACTAACTTAAGGCTTTGAAATTACGTCATTGTCAATTAAATTGAACTTGCTAATATTTTATTTTTACAAAAATATGTCTGTGGTACGAGATGAAGTAAGGTTGAAATGATGAGGGATAAAGAGTCACAAAATATCAAGAGCCCAGAATTATGATAAATTAAAATTGGCCTAACAACTATTACAACATCATATTGAATTAGATTTATAACATTAGTAGGATAAAATATTTTTCATTTATTTCTGGTAGGTACTTCTAAAACCCACGCAGAAAAGTCGGGGTAAAAAGCTAGTATTTACTTAACACATTTTTCACAATTCAAACGCGACTCCATAATTGTCCCTAGGCTTGTTGCCTTTGACATTTAACACATTCTTGACACATTGATGTTTGACGTATTTCAATCCTAAAATGAAAACATTTATTTTAGCGTGTGTCTTGAGTTAAAATGCAAGAATAACGCTGTATAAACAGACACTCCAATATAGAAAACATAATGTTTACCCAATATTGCTTTGTGAGATGAGAACATTGGAGGATACAGTACGTATGTACAAGTAAAGGTGATGACTTGGAGACGTTATTTTCTTCAAGCCGTTGCTATTCATTTCCTGGTAAACGAGTCCATTGTCGCCTTCAGGTAGAAAGTCGCAACGACGTTGTACTTAATTTAGTTTTGCTCTTTTATTTCATACCAATTTTATACATAATTCAAAAATTAGTGTGGATAGAAAAATATTGCGTTTTATATTGTTCAAGGTCATAAAAATACAAATTCACATGGTGCAGACATTTTTTAACACTAAATTTATCAATAAACGGCTAAACTATTAGCATTTACTGTAAAAAAATATATTGAAACTAGCACTTCGCCCGCGACTTCGTCTGCGTAGACTTTAGAGGTGGCGCGCAAATTCTTTGTCCCATATTCTTATTCTCGGAAATTCATCGTTTTTCATAGTTTGTGAGTTTTTACTGTCCGTACTTTCAGCTCTGGAACTACTTCGACATGTTTCTGGTTTTATAGATAGAAAAGAAAGAATTTTTTTTATTTGGGACTCGTACAAAACATATATCGCGTATATAAACTTAAGCGCTCATAACTCCAGCCCAGAAAAAACTTCGATATATTTCGGTTCTCCTGGTATTTTTAAATGCTATCCACTCACAATTCCAGCTTCGGAAATACTTCGACATGTTTCTGTTTTCCTTCTTCAATTTTGAATCCTAAACACTCAAAATTCCAGCGCAAGAAACTTTAAATCATTTTTCTGGTCTCCTGGTCACTTGTGAATCTATAGCGCTTACAATTCCTGCCGAAAATATAATTTGAAATGTTTTGGTCTCCTGGTACTTTTGTAAGTATCTGGAGTGCTCATTATTCCAGCCCCGAAAATGCTTCTACATATTTCTGATCTCCTGGTGCTTTTGAATCCTAACTGCTCACAATTCCAACCCTGGAAATACTTCGTCATGTTTCTGGTCTCCTGGTACATAATGAATCTTTTGCGCTCATAATTCCTGCCCGGGAAAAACTTCCACATTTTTTTGTTGTTTTGGTAATTTTGAATCCTTACCGCTCATATATCTAGCGCGGAAATATTTTGACATGTTTCAGGCTTCCTGGTATTTGTGAAACTTTAGCATACACAATCCTAGCCACGAATATACATCTTCATGTTTTTGGTCTCCTGGTTCCTTTGAAACCTAGCCGCTCACGTTTCCAGCGTCGGAAATATTTCAATATATTTCTGGTCTCCTGGTACTTGTGAATCTTTAGCGCTCACAATACAAAAAAATACTTTCACATGTTTCTAGTCTCCTGTTGTTTGTGAATCTATGGCATTTACAATTCCAGCCCGGAAAAAACATCGACATACATATTTAAAAGTTAAATAAAAAATATTCAAGCCCAAAAAAGCCATCGTTCTGTTCTCCTGGTACTTGTGAATCTGTAGTGCTCATTATTCCAGCCCCGAAAATACTTCTACACGTATCTGATCACCTGGTGCTTTAGAATCCTAACTGCTCACAATTCCAACCCTAGAAATACTTCGTCATGTGTATGGACTCCTGGTACATTATGAATCTTTAACGCCCATAATTCCTGCCCGGGAAAAAATTTCACATTAATCTGTTGTTTTGGTAATTTTGAATCCTTACCGCTCATATATCTAGCGCAGAAATATTTTGACATGTTACTGGCTTCCTGGTACTTATGAATCTTTAGGATTTACATACCTAGCTCAGAAAATACTTCGACATGTTTCTGGTGTCCTGGTAATTTTGAATTCTAACCGGTTATAATTCCAGTGCCAGGAATAATTTGACATGTTTATGGCCTCCTGGTACTTCTGAATCTTTAGCGCTCATAATTTCAGCCAAAGAAATACTTCTTCAACATGTTTCTGGTCTCCTGTCACATGTGTATCTAGAGTGTTTACAATTCTAGCCCGAAAAATCATCAAAATACATATTTCTGTTCGACGGTTAAAAAAAAAATATATTCTGGCCCAAAAATACTATAACATCGTTCTGTTCTCCTGGTACTTGTAAATCTTTAACGCTCCCAATTTCAGCCCCGGAAATATTACGACATGTTTCTGTTCTCCTGGTACTTGTGAATCTAAAGTACTAAGGCAGCAGAAGCGCTGGGTTTCCACTTCTTCCTCTGTCTCCATTAAGCCATGCCTTTTACCGGGATAAAAAGTAGCCTATGTTTGATTCCAGGATGTAGACTATATGTATGCCAAATTTCATCCAAATTCGTTCAGCCATTTTTGCCTGATTGAGGCACAAACATACAAACATACAAACTTTCACATTTATAATATTAGTAGGATTACGAAGATTACAGCTCCGATTTGCAGAAAAGTGATACAGGTCCTGCCTGCAAAAGCTCCACGGAGCATCTGAAGAACTGAACAAATGAGAGAGATGCAAATACTTTTGCAAGGCAAAAGATGAGATGAAGATAATAAGAGTGTAGCTCGGAATAAAAAACGTAAGTGCCAAAATAAATTTTCGGATTTGATAACATAAAAGTATTATTATATCGAAATCTGTTCAGTTGAAACCTCGATAAGGTTATTTTATATGCTATAAAGTAATTTTCATAGGATCAATCTAAAGCGTTGCATCTTGTAGCTAAAAAAAGTAAAAAGATATTTCGAACTTTGTGATTTTTTTCTATCGAGAAAATTTCTTCGTATCGTGTATTCCTTCAGTTGGATACTAGATCATAAAGTCAAAAAGCATATACCGTAATCTCACATCCCTGTTCGAAGTACCTAACAAGATACGTTAAAACGAAAAACGGCCTTATTCTAAAGGTATCCCCTTAAGGTTGAGTATCCAAGAACAGGCGAATATGTTTCTCTATATTCCACACCCTCTTTCTGGGTGACGTCCTTTGCAACTAAACGAGCTCTAAATCTCACTTTGTTATCACTTTCAAATTTCTTTTTAAACACCCACTTGCGTTAAAATACTCTGTCCGCTTTCTTTGCATCCACCAATTCTACACTGAAGGCACCTGCTTCCTTAACCTTTAATTCAGGACATTGATTTTTAAAGTGTACAATCTTTTTGCATTTATAACACTTTATTTGTTTACTTCTGGATGACATTTTTTTTTACTTTGACGATTGCTTTTTGGTATGTGTGATGTATGTTGGTGTGTGTGCGTATGCGCGCAGCGCGCGGCGTGTCGTGTCAAGGACAAACAGTCCCCAATAAACCGCGGTACTAGCTACACGTTGTTTTACTTAAACACCTCACTGGCGACGAGGATAAAAATAAAAGCGTGCTAACACAAAATTTTAACATGTCTATCGGGAAGTTAACCGAGTTTAATGTAAGGTCGGGAAATTGGACAATGTATGTTGAACGCATGGAAATGTTTTTCAAGGTGAACAGTGTTAAAGAGGAACTTTGGTTACCCACGTTGATTGCGTCGATGGGGGACGATGCTTACAAACTATTGAGTAATTTAACAAGTCCGGACAAACCAAGTGCAAGAACATATGCGATGGTGGTGAAACTCATGACGGATCACTTGCAACCGAAGCCGTCGTTCATGGCAGAAAGATACCGTTTCCGACAGAGAAGACAAAATGCGGGTGAATCGATTTTACAATATATATCGGAACTGAAGAAAATGTCAAAATTTTGTGAATTTAAAGCCGTTTTGGAGGAGAATTTACGCGATCAGCTAGTATGTGGGTTGCGAAGCGAGGCGATCAGGCAACGACTGTTTACCGAAGAGAATCTGCAATATGCAAATGCCGTCAAGATTTCATGTGCTATGGAAGCGGCGGAGAGAGATGCAGCGGCAGTGGAACACACAATCGGGAACAATAGCGAGCCGGGCAGTGGCGGCGAGGCCACGGCCGGAGCGCTGCATGCGGTGGCGACGTCGGCGCGGGGGGGCCGCGGCTGGAGAGGCCGTGGTGTCCGGAGCGAGTGGTTGGCGGATGGCGCGCGGAAGAGCAAGACCGACGTGTCAAGAAACAGTTGTACTGCTTGTGGGGCTTCAAACCACCCAAGAGAAGGATGTAGATACAATCGTTTTATCTGCGGCAGATGTAAACAGAGAGGACATCTACGTCGGGTATGTCCGATGCGGACAGGGGGTGGGCAGTCCCAAGATCGATATGACACCAACAACATGGCGGCGCAAGTGCAAGCAGCAGGCGGAACAGCCGGGCAGATAAACCCTGGGGACCAGTCAGGGGACGATGAACCGCCTTCGTCAGACGATGGAGATTGGGAGGCGGTAGAAGACTTGCATCAACTCAGTTTAAATAGCTATAAACCGGTGAGCCTAACTTTATGTGTCGATGGAACCAAGTTATGTATGGAGATTGATACAGGGTCATTAGTGTCATGCATCAGTAGGGAAATGTATGATAAATTGTTCAGGCATAGACATTTAAAAAACACCAAATGGGTATTTAGGTTCTATGATGGTACTATAATAAAACCGATGGGGGTAATAATGCCACTAGTCACCTATAAAAATAAGTCCAAACAAATGGAGTTGTTTGTAATAGAAGGAGGTACCACCTCATTATTAGGTCGACAATGGCTTACAGAATTAGGCATCGAAATACCCTTGTATAAAAATATGTTCACGATGAATACCGACAGGAGAAATTGTAACGACTCATGTAATAAACAGTTAACACTATTGCTTCACAGATATAAAGATATGTTCACGGAGGAGCTGGGCCGGTTCACGGGAGGCAAGGCTCGGTTACGCATACGTGAGGGAGCGGTGCCGGTATTCTGTCGCGCACGGCCTGTGCCGTACGCGCTGCGCGAGCGCATTGAGGCAGAGTTGGAAGGTATGTTGCGCGCTGGTGTCATCGAGCCAGTGGACAGCGCGGATTGGGCTACCCCACTCGTACCGGTACGTAAGGCTGATGGTGGACTCCGTATCTGTGCTGACTACAAAATAACCTTAAATCCAGTTCTATTGGTTGACAAATATCCGTTACCACGTATTAACGACTTGTTGGTTAAATTAAACGGTGCTAAGATATTTACAAAAATTGATTTAACACAAGCATATAACCAAATTGAATTGGATGACCCCGATAATTGTACGGTTATTAATACCCACAAAGGTCTTTTTAAGTATAAAAGGTTAGTTTACGGTCTATCCTCGAGCCCAGGCATATTCCAAAGAATTATGTCGAACTTACTCAACGATATCCCAAACGTAGAAGTATTTCTCGATGACATTATTATTGGATCACCAAATATTAGGGAGCATTTAGTTATATTGGAAAGAGTTTTAGAGCGGTTACATAATAACGGTATGAAACTTAAGAAAAAGAAATGTTTATTTATGACGAACGAGGTTAAGTACTTAGGATTTATTGTCTCTGACGAGGGAATTAAAGTGGACCCGGCAAAGGTAGAAGGGATATTAAACATACCCCGACCGGACAATGTCACTGACTTGAGGGCCTTTTTAGGAACAATAAATTATTATGCTAAATTCGTCAACAACTTGAGCACGATGCTGGCGCCTTTATATAGGTTATTAGGGAAGGGAGTGACTTGGAAATGGGACAGAGAGTGTGAGTCAGCTTTTAAAAAAATAAAAAATGTATTAATTAGTGCGGACGTTCTGGCCCATTACGAACCAAACAAACCTTTGTTTTTAACTTGCGATGCGAGCGCGAGGGGCATAGGCGGCGTGCTGAGCCAGATGTGCGAGCAGGATAGCAGCAGTATAGTCGGAACACGTGAGCGACCGGTTGTGTATGTGTCGCGCGCGCTTAACGCGGCTGAGAAACATTATTCGCAAATCGAGCGGGAGGCCTTAGCTATTGTTTTTTGTTTAGAAAAATTACACCAGTATTTATACGGTCGACGTTTTACACTACGCACGGACCACAAGCCATTAGTCACTATATTTGGACCTAAGCAAGGTATACCATCGATGGCCGCCAGTCGGTTGCAACGATGGGCTATTAAGTTATCAGCATATACATATGACATTGAATATGTTAGTTCTAAACAGAACGGGGCGGATGGTTTGTCGCGGTTGCCAGCTCTTCCGGCGAGTAAACAAACAAATAAAATTCCAGAACAGTCATATTTACATTTTGCGCAAAATGCGATGTTATTAGATTATAACGAAATAAAAAAACAGACGAGTCGAGACCAGTTATTAAGCCGAGTTTTAAGCTATCTCCGCGACGAATGGCCGTCTGATAACGAAATAAAATCACTTCAGCCTTATTTTAATCGCCGAAAAGAACTGTATGAGGAGTTAGGTTGTGTGATGTGGGGCCACAGGGTGGTCGTACCGGAGGTTTGTAGGAGTATGGTCCTAACTGGTCTGCATGAGGCCCATATATAAATAGTTAAAACTAAAGCTTTTGCTAGAAGCTATGTTTGGTGGCCGGGAATGGACGAGGCGATAGAAAACACGTGCCGGGGTTGTAGTGTCTGTGCTATAGAAAGTGAGGCGCCGCCCCGACATATGCCCTGCCCATGGCCATGGCCAGATAGACCGTGGGCCCGTATACATGTAGATTTCTTAGGCCCCATATCGGGCCGGATATTTTTAGTGATTGTGGATGCTAGAACTAAGTGGCTAGAAGTGAGTCAAGTACCTAGTACAGCGGCTAGTCACACAATCGGCGTCTTAAGAGACGTGTGCGCACGTTTCGGGTTACCTAGACAAATAGTCTCCGATAACGGACCACCGTTCACAAGTCATGAGTTTACACAGTTCCTTAATGCAAATGGCATCGAACATATATTTACAGCGCCATACCACCCTGCCTCAAACGGGGCAGCAGAAAATGCAGTACATACAGTGAAAAGGGTGATTAAAAAGGCCATCAGGCAGAATTTAAACATACCTTTATTTATAAATAAATTCCTACTTTATTATAGGAACACGGAACACTGTACTACAGGCGAAACACCGGCGTTTCTCATGTTCGGCCGCAGGTTGCGTACTAAATTCGATGCGCTGCGACCTAACAGGGACAATAAAGTCAGAGTTGCTCAGTTGCGACAACACAAGTACGGCGCAACTGGGTCGCGTCAATTGCGCCCGGGGGATGAAGTCTGGTTGCGTCAGTATAGGGGACAGGATAAATGGGTATCAGGAAAAGTTACGGAAATATGGGGACCACTGATTATAAAGTAATAGACGCTTTAGGTAGGCAGTCCCATAAACATGTAGATCAGCTAAAGCAACGGATACGGAGTTCATTAATCTGTCCTTCTAGCCCGGCTAGGAAGAAGCCAGATATGGGGGAGGTAGCTGGGGACCAGGAAGCACCCAGCCCGGGCGGTCCTGGCGACGATGAATCAAACGCAGCAAACATGCATCAGGATGACGGGCAAGAGCATGTTGAGGATTGTTTCGAAAAGCGCACAGCACAGACACCTTCGCCTTCTCCTGAGCCGACCCAGTCTCGTCCCATCCGCCAATGTAGGATTAAAAAACCAACTAGTTATAAGGTATAATAAGTATGATTTTGTTGTTTTCATTTTAGTGTTAGTAACGTAAGTTCTTTTAATAAAATTATGTATGGGTTAGATTAAGGGTGAAGGTGTGATGTATGTTGGTGTGTGTGCGTATGCGCGCAGCGCGCGGCGTGTCGTGTCAAGGACAAACAGTCCCCAATAAACCGCGGTACTCGCTACACGTTGTTTTACTTAAACACCTCAGTATGCACAGTGCTGCCACCTTTCATTCGACGATTCACCCAAAACGCTGTCTCTGCTCCATTGTTGCCAACTTCAGACGATATATCGAGAAGCTTCGTTTATATGACGTCAGCACTAACTGCCAAAACGGAATATTTGATCGCCATGATCATGGGCGCGAACTTTTCGGATAACCCGGCTAAAAGCAATGATTCAATCCATTCTTCACTGATTTCAAAGCCCGTCCCCTTCAATCGCTACGCCGTTTCGACCACTTGAGTCACGTAGCTTGTCATGGATTCACAGATCTCTTGACGTATTGATATTAATGTTCTAATTAAACTGATTTTTCTAGTGAATCCCGTGTCACCAAACAGCTGCCTTAACTTTTTCCACAACGCGTTAATTGTATTTTCATTCTTGATGTGTACGTATAACGAAGGGTCGATGGTCATAACCAGCTTGGCTTTATTTAACCTTTACTTGCTCACTGTCACTCAGATCCGGTGTAATATTGTCCAGATCAATGCCTTCTAACAGCATAAAGTTTATTACCGCGAATGCCCAGTCATCAAAGTTTTCGCGTCCTTTTAATTTGGGAACGTTGATTATATAACTTGGTGACATTTTGCACAAAAACACTCAAAACAACTTGAAATACTTGGAAATATGCGGGTCTGAGCCCTTAACCTACTAAAACACAGTTGTAGCAACTTGACTCGTGTATCGAGATCGCTTTACGAGACGCGAGACTAAGCGGACGTGTGCTGTATTTGGTTATTATGAAATAAACAATTACGATAAATAAATATAAATATTGCTCCGTCGGTATAAAGTAAAAGTGTGTCACGTGTGTCTATAGGTTTTTATCGATTAAGCAAAATGAAATAAATAGTTTTATAAACGTAGGCAAATAACGTGTTTCTGGTAGAATGTCCAACCCAGGATCGAGCACGTTTGGTCGTAGCCAATTACTACGGCGAAGTCCTCCGCCGACGCCTACCCAACCATTACCCCCGAGCGACCCAAACCCACCAGCACCCGCAGAGAAAGAATTACCGACTGAAGTAATCAGTACGTCGGAGATCCAGAAGTGGCTAGGATCTATAGATGGGCTTCTGAACGAAGTCTGTGCTATTGTCGGTGATGGGAAAATGAACTCGGACCAGAAGCTTCGTGTCACCACTCTCTGCCGGAAGGTCTTCAGTGGGACTTCTCAGATGGCCGTTTTATACCAATCTTTGAAGTCAAAAACGATCCAAGCCCATACCACAATCCAGCACCTTCAGGCTCACCAGAACGTCGTAAACTCTCTCCAGCAATTCAGAGAGGTCGTAGAGGCTAAGTTAAGTCCATCGGAAAATACTTCTTATGCTGGCATGGTGAAGAAAGGCACCGATAACTTCGTCCGTCCTGCTAATTTGAGATCAGTCGCCATCTATCTCAGCGATAAGACCCAAACAAGTGACGACACCAAGTCACTTGTTCAACAGATCTTCTCCCCAGGACAACTTAAGCTTCATGTCCGTGGCCTGAAAAAAGTGAAAAATGGGGGCGTTCTGATAAGCACGGAAAATAAAGGCGATATTGATAAACTCAAGAACTCAGAAAAACTGGTTTCATCGGGCCTGACAATAGAAGAACCTTCTAAACGCCGCCCTAGGATCGCTGTCATTGGTGTCCCCGTAACCCTTACTGAAAAAGAGGTATTTGACTGTATTTACGAGCAGAACCTATCAGACAAGTTGCCGCATTTAACTCGTGAGTCCTTCCTTGAGTGCATCAAATTAAGCCATATATCGGGTAAGAAAGATCTTCCTACGTGTAATTACATTTTGGAACTACCTGCTAGCATAAGGAAAGTGATCATTAATCAGAGCCGAATTTTTATCAGTTGGACATCATGCCCTGTGCGAGATTTCACAATAGTCACCAGGTGCTTCAATTGCCAGCAGTTCGGCCACGCAGCCAAATTTTGCCGGGAACCTAGTCCTACTTGCAACCACTGTGGAGAGAGTGGACACTCCTTCAAAGACTGCAGCAGCAAAGTATCTCCTCCTCAATGCGCGACGTGCAAGCGCAAAACCGAAACATGAACGGTTTTGAAGTGTTATTACAGAATCTAAACATAAACTGTGATATTATTGTCTTAACAGAATGTTGGTTGTCAAAACAGACGGCCAATTTACCATCTCTTGACGGTTATTATTCCTACAAAACTGACAGAAACATAAACCAGAACGATGGAGTAGTAGTTTATATAAAAAATAATTTAAGAACAGAAAAAGATGAACCTGTGTCCCTCGATAGTAATTGTATAATTATTAAAATTATTCCCGACACGGTAGTCGTGGCTATTTATAGGCCTCCATCTCAAAATATGGACAGATTTTTAGACTCGCTCGACACTAACTTAAAAAACATAACATCTTTTAAAAACATAATACTTTTGGGCGATATTAACATTAACATTGCTTCCGGGAAAACAGATACCCATGTACATAATTATCTGAATATTTGCGCATTTCATGGACTTCTACCAGCTCATTATCACCCCACGCATCAGAGCGGCTCATGTTTAGACCATATCATTCTAAAATCAAAAAATCCATCGAAAACATTGGTTACTAATTCAACGCTTACTGATCATCAAGCTGTTTTACTAACATTGCAAATAAATTCACCTAGAAAAAACTGCATGCGTAGCTACACTAAAGTCAATATGAAAAATCTTGAAAAGGACATACGCGGTATTAATTTTGACCCTGTTTATAATTCAGACGATGCAAATAGTTCTTTGAAATATTTTATAAACTCACTACAATCTGCACTAAGGATAAACACGTTCACTAAAACAATGCCTAGAAAGTATAGTTGTATTAAACCCTGGATCACACCTGGTCTCGTTCGTTGTATAAGGCATAGAGACAAATTTCACTTAAAATTAAGACTTGCTCCTGATGACGGAGTTCTCTCTGTAACTTACAAAAGGTATCGGAACTTCTGTAATAATCTTTTGAAAAAACTAAAAAATCAATATGATAAAAATGAATTGCAGAAGGCGGGAAAAAATAGTAAACTTGTATGGAAATTTGTAAAAACTCATACATTTAGATCAAAAAATCCCGAACCTCCGCTTGATATACTGCCCACAGATATAAACCCATCCGAAGCAATCAATAAAGTAAACCACTTTTTTGTTAACGTTGGCAAAAACTTGGCCGAAAAATCATTAAACTCAAGTATTATTTCCCAACAACACCCGACCACGACATCCTCTACACTTAATTCTTTTGTTTTATTAGATACCGACGTTAACGAAGTTGTTAGAATGATAAACGGGTTAAAGGATGTTTGTGCCACCGGGTGGGATGACGTACCTAATAATATTCTTAAGCGATTTAAATACCTACTTGCCCCTTCTATAACCCATATTTTTCAACTGTGCTTATCTAAAGGAATTTTCCCAAAATTGCTTAAAAAGGCTGTGGTCACACCTGTATTTAAATCTGGAGACAAAAACTGTGTGAATAACTACAGACCTATTTCAGTGTTAACAGGGATCTCAAAACTTTTAGAAAAAATTATAAACAGTAGATTAATAAAATATCTAGAAGATAACAGACTACTATCAGATAGTCAATTTGGTTTTAGGGCTAAAAGATCAACTAGCCATGCAGTCCACGAATTGACTAACTATGTTACTACCAACCTAGATAATGGTATGCACACAATTGGGATCTTTCTAGACCTTGCCAAAGCTTTCGACACTATTTCTTGTTCTTTACTTTTGCACAAGCTTGAAACACTAGGGATAAGAGGAGATCAACTTCAACTGTTTTCTGATTATCTCAGCGATCGTCATCAGTGTGTTAAAATTGGTCAGCATACAAGCTCTGAGCTTAAAAATAGTAGTTTTGGTATTCCACAAGGTAGCATTTTGGGCCCTACTTTATTTTTAATCTATATTAATGAGCTATGCAGCCTGTCACTTCAAAATGGTGTTACAATATTATATGCGGATGACACCGCTCTATTATTTTCAGCTAAATCTAGAGTTGAGGTCTATGAATATGCTCAAAATGGTTTTAACATTGTGTCTAATTGGTTCCGTAATAATCTCCTAACATTAAATGCAGATAAAACTAATTAAATTTTATTTACAATGAGAAATACTAACATACCGCTTACTAATCTAAACATTCGCGCACATAATTGTTGTACGTATGCTGACATCGCATGTTCTTGCCCCACTTTAGCTAAAGCTGACCATTTAAAATATCTAGGTGTCACCATTGACACAAATCTAAATTTCCGTAAACATATCGATTTACTGTGTACGAGAGGTCGCAAATTAATATATGTTTTTAAGAATTTACGGAACGTAGCCGACTTTAAATTGATAACTAACTAGAGCGTGCTCAAAGAGCAATTCTGAAGGTTGCTACCTTTCGCCCATTTAGATTCCCTACGCACCAGCTCTACACAGAATGTAAGGTACTTACAGTACGGCAATTATTTATTTTAAACATAGTACTACTCCAGCACACTGCACTTTCTTTTGAGCCTGTTCCTTCTGACAAAAGAAGGAAGGACTTGGTTTGCACAAAGCCTCAAACTAGACATGCGTTTGCTAATCGCTTTTATCTGTTCTTGGGACCTTTTCTTTATAATAAGCTCAACAAGGTACTAAGTTTCTATAGCGTAAGGTATAACAAATGTAGTAAAATGTTATCTTAATATTTAGAGACACTACATTACACTGACACAGAACAACTTCTAGAAATCTTGGCATGATGATATTTGATCCCCTCGTAATTGTTTACTTTTGTATAATTACATAGGCTTAGTTTTAAATATTAAGGTACTATAAAGCTTTGTCTCGTAGTTCTTAAAAGAGTTTTTATATTTTTTTATATATAGTTTAATTTAAAATTGTACTAGACCAAAGTAGTTGGATTGTAAAGTGATGGCCTGAAACACAGGTTTAAATTAACCTAGATCGGGCTGGTCGCTACCTAACATTGCAATAAAATTCCGAACAACCATTACTTGCACCTATAATAATATCTTAGTTTTAGTTTTTCTTAGGCACTATAATTGTATGGATAACTCATTACTGTTGACTACTTGTACACTTTTTGTAAACGTTTTATTTGAATAAATTATTATTATTAAAATTATTATTATTCATTTGTAAGGGAAAAAATTACAAATCACACTCGGTCATAGACTAGACCTCATAGAACAAACGAATGTGACAACATAGACAAAATAGATGTTACCATACATTAGAGTTATTCAAATCAAATCAAATCGTATATTTCAAATAAACCGGTCAGGCAAAAACATGAAGCATGGAGAAGAACGTGCAAGAAACTCCACGGACACTCTTTTAAACCATGTGCTGTATTACAAAAATCTTGTTAACATTATCTTTGATTGCTTCTATATGTGAGGACAATGCAATGACAATTACTATTAGTTTGATAATATTCTAACAGTTTCCCCAAAAACATTTGTCAATATTATGCGAAAGAAAGAAGAAGAAATGAATTCATGCGGTGAAGCAACGGGACAGCACAGGCTATCTTCTAAAATAACATTACCATCTTCTTGAAACTACTTGATGAATCAAGTTGATTTTTTATTTATTTCGAACCAAGAACACAAATCGAAACAATTTAATGTTTTTAAACACAGAAACCGAAGTCCAGCGGAGCTAATGCAATTCTTTCGACTCCTCTATCATGGGACTTCGCCACCTTCGAGTACAAAGCCCAAACCGCGGCCAAAAAGCTGGGCATCCTTAATAGGGTGAAGCGATACTTCAGGCCTGGGCAGCTTTTAACCCTATATAAAGCGCAAGTCCAATCCTGCATGGAGTATTGTAGCCACCTTTGGGATGGCTCAGCTAAGTATCAGCTTGCCGCGCTTGACTCGGTGGAACGCAGAGCTAAGAGGCTCATCGGTGACGTAAAACTGGTGGATGCCGAGCTGCATAGCTTGGCTCATCGCCGTAAGGTTGCCTGCTTGTCGGTCTTCTACAGATTGTACTTCGGTGAGTGTGCCCAAGAACTCCATGACCTCATCCCACCGGCCCCCTTCTACCATCGGACATCCAGACGCACTGCATCTTACCATCCCTTCCTTGTTGCTATTTCACCAACTCGCACTAACGTTTCCAAACGTCTTTTATAATGCGCACAGCAAAGGAGTGGAACTCTCTGCCTGCGTCCGTGTTTCCAAACGCTTACAACCCTAATCTCTTCAAAGTTAGAGTGAACAGGCTCCTTCTGGGTAAGCTCGCTCCATCGTAGACTTTGTCTCGGTCATCTCTGACCTAGACTGGAGTCAAGAGCAAACCCATCACAAAAAAAAAAAAACAGAGTTCAGATAAACAGAAAATTGGTTCTGTTAATTATATTTTAACACGCCCAGGGCGTCTTCTTCTGTTGCGGTGGCTGGGGCTCTCGTTTCTCACTCTCGCACGTGTTCGGCCTCCTCCTTCGCTAGCATTACTGCTTCGCAAAAGGAGGTGACCGCTTCCCATGCCTCCTCGCTCCGGACCACAGATTGAACAAGACCGATCGCGAGAGGTCGCCGCCGCCGATCGCCTCGACGAGGATACGACGGTGTTCCGCCCAAGCAGGGCAGACCTCCACCGTATGCTCCATCATGTCCTCCGGTCGATCCTCGCAATGTTGACACCCAGGCGTGTCCTCCCGCCGAATCCGAAACAGATATCTCCTGAAACATCCGTGTCCAGTAAGTACCTGCGTCAGGCGGAAGGTGAGGATGCCGTGGCGCCGCTCTAGCCACTCGTCAGAGAGGGAACTTATCGCTACAATTGTGGCGTGCCCAGCGCTGGGTTGCGACAGTCGCTGTCTCCATACCGCCATGATATCCCGCCAGAGCTCCGTCCGCCGTATTGCAATTTCCCGCGGCAAAGGAGTCTCGCCCCAGTGTAGCGCCTCCACGCGCCACTCATAAACGAGCGCGAGGGCTTTCGCCTCCAGCCCACCCCAGTCTAGGAGCCAAACGTTGGAAGTGTTCGACGAAGTTCCACCAGCTGTTGAGGACGACACCTAGGTACGTCATCATCGACCCGACGTCGATGTGAACCCCTCCTATCGTTATTTGGGATTCTGATGGTGGCCTGTTCCGAGGACCATGGAAGCACATGGCTTCGGACTTGTGTCGCTGAGGGCCACCTTGAGACCCAATTGCTGGATGCTCTCAACTACCGTCGCAACCCCGCGTGTCAGCCGTCGCTTGGTGCGAACTCCCTTGCGCCAGGACTAGCGTGTCGTTAGCGTAGCAGACCACGCTGACGCTACTAGGGAGTTCGGCGCGCAACACCCAGTCGTAGCCGATGTCCCACAGAAGCGGCCGCACAACCGAACTCTGTGGAACACCGCACGACATCTCTTGCCGGTTCCACTCTTCCAGGTAACTGGGGTAGGGCCGAGGCACTTATGGCCTTGTTTGTGGAGGACTGCATCCTCTTCAAGGCCACATCGCTGCCAAAAGATTTATTTATTTAAGATCCCGGGAGAAAAGCCCTGTGACTGTTCGTTCAGGGTGTCGCCCTCCTGGGCGAGCCACACAGCTCGCTAGGCAGCCTCCTGGGAAGCGAGTCCCCTCCCCTTGCCTCCTTCCCAGCCCTTATCCCGCCTACTGGTGGGGATTTTCCGCGCCGAGGTCAGTTCTCGACCCCTGGTCATCCCCCGGTCTGGGCCGCTTGCGGAAAAACACGGAATTCTTTACAGCAGCCTCTGCTCTCTCACGTCTAGAGCTCATTAAGCAGATTCCTCCAAAGTTTGGAGGGAGCGTCCGCACTACGCTCGCCCGACACTTTGTCACGCGTGTTAAAATTAGAACTGATCATGTCCTCGAAGGACACTTTGGATCGAGACCCTACTCGGCTATTGTTGCCACTGGCAAGCGGTGGTTGACATTCGTTGCCCCCCCCCCAGAATACGAAGGGCATGACGCCTCCAGAGGAGACGTGGCGGATTCTCCAGCTGCTGAGCAGCTGGTACCGCCCCAGGGTAATGCTTTTCTGACTGTCGTGTCCATGGTTTGTTTCTTTTAAAGGGTATAGTCCCTATCTCCTTTAACTTCTCTCCCTCACTCTCTGCTGGCTCACTGCCCTCACAGTCACGTCTGATGAGTAGACGCGTACCAGAGAACAGTGAGCAACATTCCTACTAATGAAACGCACACCGTCCGAGGGGCACATCGTTCGGAGACTTGAGCAGTGTTTAAGACTGCTCAAGTCTCCGAACGATGTGCCCCTCGCGTGTCCCTCTTTATCTGGTCTCTCACTTGAACCTTTCCCGCATGAGTAATTCTACCGGCAGAACTTCAAGATCACTGAGACACAAAAGCCCCACCACGACGGCAACGTGGTTTATATTTTGTCCTAAGTACCTAGATGAATGCTAAAGTCATCCGGAATACAACAATAACATGTTATAAACATTTGAAAATTTTAGGTAAAATAGGAACCATAAAAATAAGGAAATGCATAAGTTAAATAAAATCCAAAAAGAATTATGACTAGATTCGAACCCACATTAAGTCATTCGAGAGGCAGTCTTTTAAACCGATAAACTATGACCGCTGTTGGCAAGTCGATTGAAATAGCTCTCCAAAAGTACCTATAGCGTGATGAAAAACATTGCTAAGGTTAGACCCATAAGTATGTGCAATATTGTAATATTTTGTGGCTTCTTATATCAATTTCTGGCTAAACTGTTTAGGAAAATGTCGAATAACAATTAAAATGTTATTTTAAGTACGCATAAACTCATTTTAATAATATTTTGGCAATATTATGGTGTAAAAATACAGTTCAAAAGATAAAATAAATACTAAAATGCCCATGGTTCGATCCTGAGCTCGAACTCATGGTTTGGGCATATTCTTGTTCAAAACAGACATATTAGAATATTGCTCATCCTCCAAAGCCCATAGCGTGATAGTATATAGCATACTCGCTTCTGCCAGCGGCTTCGCCCACGTGGTCCTTAGGGAACATACTCCCGGGATAAAAAGTAGCCTATGTCCTTTTTTAGGCTCTAGACTATCTGTGTACCAAATTTCATTTAAAGTGGTTCGGTAGTTTTGGCGTGAAAGTGCGACAGATAGACAGAGTTACTTTCACATTTATAATATTAATTAGTAAAAATTAGTAAATTAGTCATTAGTATTGGTAAGGATAATTTGAACGTACCTTTAAGGACTATTTATTTATGCACATTTTAAACAAAGTCGGTTCATTAGTTTTCTTTCTCGCCAATTGGAATCATACACCCTTTTTTATCGATGGGAAATCATCAAATGACTCCTCCCGCTCTGGGCGAAGCAGAAGGGAGTATCAGACACTCACTGACTAAAACCCATCCGTGTTCCTCCTAGTGCCCTTTGCGTTCCAGAGCCACGGTACACATACACCCTACAATTTACTATTTTATTATAATTATGGATGTATAGATAGATAACTATGAAACTGATTATTATTGTTTTCTATTTTAACAGACAAGTGAAAGAATCTCAAAAAAACGGCAAGAATGCTCATCTGAAAATGGGAAGAACGGTAAAAATAAAAACAACGGGAAAAACAGGAAAAAACCCATGTTTTGGAGTGGCATTTGGAATATAGCGAAAAAAACGTTTCCATACATTTTAGCCGAAACAGCAGCGAATGAAGTAGCATCAGTAATAGTAGACAATGTGGCATCAGTAGTAGACAAAGTAACACCAGCCATAGTCAATACAATAGGAAAAGCAATCGACCATGAAATTCCACAATTCCCAATCTTTAGAAGGATGAACGAAGAGCAATTAATGCAATTTTAACGAAAATCATTAAAGAAAAAATACCAAATTAAATATGTAGTAAAGATGCAGCAAACGACTTGATACATGAGCAACCATAATAAATGTTCCGAAGAATGTGCCTTGATTATTATTTTATATTATACTAACTGACTCAGCAAAAGTTATTTTGCAAAAAAAATTCCTGCTTAAAAAAAGTGCCCATTCTCATACCCACCGAATATACACACAAAATTTCATGAAAATCGGTCGAGCCGTTTCGAAGGAGTTCGGTAACAAACATCGTGACACGAGATTTATATATTAGAAGATTAGAAGGTAGATGTAGAATAATATGATCTTGAACAATATAAAACGCAATATTTTTCTATCCGCGCTAACTTTTGAATAATGTATAAAATAGGTATGAAATAAAAGAGCAAAACTAAATAAAGTATTAATATCTTTGGGAGTTTCTACCTGACGGCGACAATGGACTCGTTTTCCAGAAAATGAATAGCAACGGCTTGAAGAAAATAACGTCTCTAAGTCATCACCTTTACTTGTATGTACGTACTGGATCCTTCAATATTTTTATCTCACAAAGCAATATTAGGTAAAAATTTTATTTTCTATATTAGAGTATCTGTTAATATAGCGTTACACACACATTTTAATTCAAGATACACGCTAAAATAAATGTTTTTATTTTCAGACATCAATGTATCAAGAATGTGTTAAATGTCAAAGACAACAAGCCTAGGAATGATAAAGGAGTCGCGTTTGAATTGTGAAAAAATGTGTTAAGTAAATACTAGCTTTTTACCCCGACTTGTCTGCGGGGTTAGAGAAGTTCCAGAAATAAATGAAAAATATATCATTCTACTAATGTTATATATCTTAACCAATATTATATTGTAATAGTTGTTGGCTCCAATTTTAGTTTATCATAATTCTGGCCTCCTGATATGCTGTGAGTCTTTGCCCCTCATCATTCCAGCCTTACTTCATCTCGTACTACAGAAATATTTTTGTAATAATAAAATGGGTACGTATTTGAATATCGAAATATCAAACGACCATAAACTGAAAATTAAAATAACGAAAGTTTATATTATCGAATGGTTAACTAACCTACGTCCAATTTATCTAAAATCTAAATATCTACAAGAGTTAGATCGAATGATCTAAATATCGAAATATAGAGTATCGAATGTTCTAAATATCGAAGTACTGAGTATAGTAATGTCCTAAATATCGATGGGTAAATATTTGAATATCGAAAATTAAAATACCTACGTGTAAAAATGGGTTAATTTTCAACATTTAATTCACTACTTATTTATATTCACGTTAAAAAATACCTACAAGTTAAAATATCGAACCAATTTTGATACAAGTTGTATGAGTAGACCTTTCCAACCTGTCAAAAGCCTTGGTAGGTATAGTTTACGAAGACAAATGCAAAGATTTTCTAAATTATAAGTGTTTTTCCATGATTTGCTATAAGTCTTGAAGATGTTCCGTGGATGAAACATCAACTAGGATGAAACTATTACTTAGCAAAATGGGCCTGAGGATGGGACCGGGGTTATATCCAGCCCCAGATTTGAAATGCCGCATATAATAGCAGCGGCGCTCATGTTAACCTCTGATGGAACTTATACTGAAAGAGTCATTGCATTACATTTGGTTTACTAGGTTTTGAATTAAACTAACATGATAAATAGTTTAAAATCAATCAATCAATCAATCAAATCGTATATTTCAAATAAACCATTTACAGGCACTTTTGAATTGTCAAGGTCGGTCAGTCCAAAAAGATGAAGCTATTTGCACGTTCCAAAGCGTAGATCTCTATGGAGAAGAACGTGCAAGAAACTCCACGGACACTATTTTAAAAATAATAAATTGTTACAAAGTTTTGTTAACATTAACATTGATTGCTTCTATATGTGAGGACAATGCAAAGAACAAGAAAACATATAAACAATTCAAAATGCAGGTACAGATTAAAATAAGCCAGTGGCAGGTAAGAGATGACCAGTTTCAACTGACGGCGCCCGTTCACGAACATGACGCGTGCATCAGCACCATCTAACTCAACCATTTTGAAGGGAATCAAATGATCCAAAACACGCGCCACCATCAGCAAAACATTTGTGTGAGCATGACAAGCTCTCAACTGCCACGCTCGTTCATGTCAAACTAATTTAAGAACGAAATCTATAATTACATATGTAAATGGCTCCATAGTGCTCACATTTACAAAAAATTGAAAATATGCTTCTACGTTATACAAAACTATGGTTTCAAGTAACTAAGAAAAGAAAAAAAAAATAAGGCTGCTTTATTGTGTATACTTTGCTAATACAATAATGCAAAGAAATGATAAATAAATGATTGTATAGGAGAACAAAAAAAGGGTAAGCATTTCTTCCAATTATCGAAAACCTAACAAGTGGACCCATGCTGCTGTGGCTGTGGAGCAGGACCGGCATTTAGCCAAGCATTTTTATCCAGGACATAATCTTCCAGTTTATAATATGCTTGTCTACATAATGTGCGTTTTATACATGTTTGAAATTTTCTCTCATTCAGTTCGAGAATATTAAGTGGTATTTTATTATAAAATTTAACACAGTACCCCATAAAAGAAGTGTGTACTTTAGCTAATCTGAATCGGGGTTGATCTAATTTGTTCCGATTTCTAGTATTAAAATTATGCCTATCACTAATTTTACTAAAAAGATGAAGATTTTTCCGAACATACATAATGTTTTCATATATGTATTGACAAGGTACCGTCATGATGTTAATATCCTTAAACAGTTCCCTTAGGGAATCGCGCCGGCGGAGATTGTAAATGGCTCTGATAGCTCTTTTCTGCAGAATAAATATAGACTCGATGTCTGCAGCACGTCCCCATAATAAGATACCGTAAGACATGATACTATGAAAGTAACTAAAATAGACCAGCCTCGCGGTATCTATATCAGTAAATTGACGGATTTTTCTGACAGCATATGCTGCTGAACTTAGCCGTCCCGCAAGAGATGTTAAATGAGGACCCCATTGTAGCCTTGAGTCAAGCGTGATCCCCAAGAAAACTGTGTCATCGACGAATTCAAGTTTCTCTTGGTTCAATACTATGTCACAATTAATACTTTTCACGTTCGGTAATGCAAATCTGATACACTTTGTTTTTTTCTCATTTAAAACTAAATTATTAGCAGTAAACCAATTTTGGACCTGCTGAAGGGCGTTATTTACATCGTCAAGACTTGTGGCACGCCTATCTATCTTAAAAATTAAGTACGTATCGTCTGCAAATAACACCATTTGAGTTCGATTTTTTAAAAGATGGGGAAGATCATTAATGTATACCAGAAAGAGGAACGGACCCAATATTGAGCCTTGTGGTACCCCCATTTTAACTTTCAGACCCCGTGAATTGACACCATTTATTTGAACTTGCTGCTGTCTGTCATTTAAATAAGACCTCACTAAACTGAGTGCAAGTTTACCCAGTCCGTAATGTTCTAGTTTTAGGAGCAAGGTTTCGTGATTTACACAATCAAATGCCTTGGAGAGGTCACAAAAGATTCCTATGGCATCTTGCGCCTCTTCCCACGCTGTATATATGTGTTTTAACAACGTGACTCCAGCGTCAGTCGTACAACGACCTTTGGTAAAACCATACTGTTGTTCGTGTAAGATTTTATTGGTGTTAAAATGATTGAGCATTTGATTGAGCATTACTTTTTCAAACACCTTGCTGAAAACCGGCAATACAGATACAGGTCTATAATTATTAGTATCTTTATTATCTCCAGATTTAAAAAGTGGTATCACCCTACTATATTTCATTATATCCGGAAAGACCCCTTGGTCAACACATAAATTAAATATTAGTGCCAAGTATGGTGCTGGTGGTCTCAAATATGGACGTGCACACTTTGATAGACATTCCCCATATGTCTTCAGTCAACTTAATTTTGATTTGCCGGAAAGCTTTAATAACTGTCATAGGGTTGATATGTTTGAATTGGAATTCAACCGTACAACCTGGAATGTTTGCTCTTAATAAATCAAATGAGACCTCGGGTGAAGAATTAAAAGCTTCAGTTGTTTTTGATGGTATATCAGTGAAAAATTTTACAAATTCTTGAGCTACTTCTAAATTAGAGCTTATGGCACCATGCGCAGTCTCTAGTAAATAGTCAGTGTTTCGTACTTTATTTCTGTTAGTTTCATTATTGATAACTTTCCAAACTGTCTTTATTTTATTATCTGCCAATTTGATCTTGTTGCTTATGAACAGGGCTTTAGCTACTTTACAAGTATTTCTGAAAACCTTAGAATATTTGTTTACATACTTATTAAAGGATTCAGTGTTAATGAAAGACTTAAGGCCGTATAGATCATATAGTCTTTCCCTACTTATCCTAATGCCTTTAGTCGCCCAATCACTAAATATAAACTTAGGAAAAGTATCTTTGGACTTCTTTTCAAAAGTTGCATTGAATTCTTTTAGTACCACTGAAAAGAAACCATCATAAAATTTATTCGCATCCTCAATATTGTGGCCTAGAGCATTTAACTTATTTTGTAAGGTCCCATTAAATTTTGCTAGTTTGCCAGTTGTTATTGGCCTAAATTGTATTTGAACTTTTTGCAAGGCTGCTTTATACTTAAATGTTACCAGTTGACCACTGTGATCAGATTGAAGGTAATTAACTATAGCTTTATCTAAATAATCACAATCGCAGAATACATTATCAATGCATGTTGCAGAAGTTGGAGTTATTCTAGTTGGTTCTGTAAAAACATTAGACAGATTGAACGATTTAAAAAGACTTAAAAATCTGCTGCTATTTGAATTATTTTCTAAAATATTAATATTAAAATCTCCACAAATAATCACGGATTTGTTACCTGCTGCAAGTTTCGCAAGGACATCTTCCATTGTTGTTTCAAATAACGTAAAGTTTTGAGGGTTAGGGGGTCTATACACGCACACTATAACATACTTATCTAGCTCAACACAGGACAGTTCGATGCAATGTTCCACTGACAAGCTAACAATGTCATTACGTTGCTTAAATTTTAAACATTTTTTAACTAAGATGAGGGAACCACCGCGCGACTTAGATTTGCGGTTAAAACAACTGCCCACACTATAATTTTCATAACTAATTAGCATCTGGTAATCCTTCAACCAGTTCTCACTAAAACATACAATGTCACTCATTGTTTTCTCTAAAAAAATTTCAATTTCTAATATTTTGGAAGAGACCTTGAATATTTTGATGAAATATTTTCAAGGCATGCTGCTTACCCCCTTTCTGACTTCTAGTTAACAGAGAGCAAGAAGATACATTGTTTTTGGTAGGCATAACTATTCTGTCATTGGTATCCTCTGTTGTCTTAAGACTTAGTTTAAAAGACGACAAATTCTAGTTTTTCCCTGTTCAATACTATGTCACAATCACTGCTTTTGACATTGGGTAAAGCAAATCTTATACATTTCGTTTTCTTTTCATTCAAAACCAAATTATTCGCCGTGAACCAATTTTGGACTTGCATTAGGGCATTATTTATAATATCAACACTGTCCGTCTGTCTATTTATCTTAAAAATTAAGGAGGTATCGTCGGCAAACAGCACCATATCAAGTTTTTGTTGCAATAAATAGGGTAAATCATTGATATATACCAAAAACAAGAAAGGACCCAAAATCGAGCCCTGGGGAACGCCCATTATCACGTTTAATCCCGACGAATTGACACCGTTTATTTGAACTAATTGCCGTCTACCATTCAAGTAAGATTTGACCAAGTTTAACGCTGTTTTGACCAGTCCGTAATGCCCGAGCTTCAGGAGTAATGTATCGTGATCAACACAATCAAACGCCTTCGAGAGATCACAAAAGACACCTATGGCATCCTGTGCGTCCTCCCACGCATTAAAGATGTGCTTTAGTAAGGTAACACCAGCGTCAGTTGTACAACGTCCTTTGGTGAAACCATATTGTTTATCATGAAAGATGTTATTTGTGTTAAAATGATTAAGCATCTGATTTAGCATCACTTTTTCAAATACCTTACTAAACACTGGCAACACAGATACTGGTCTATAATTATTTGTGTCTTTACTATCCCCAGATTTAAAAAATGGTATCACCTTACTGAATTTCATTAGGTCCGGAAAGACTCCTTGATCCACACACAAATTAAATATTACAGCTAAGTACGGCGCTACAGTCTCGATGATTGAGGTACAAACTTTGATAGACAATCCCCATAGATCTTCGGTCAATTTAATTTTGATTTGTTTAAAAGCTTTTATTACTACTACAGGGTTTATATGTTTAAAATTAAATTCAGTCGGGCTGGCTGGAACGTTCGCCTGTAATACATCAAAAGCAAGTGAAGGCGAGGAAAATGTATGTTAATAGGATGTACGATTTATTTTTCACTGATACAAAACCACCGCCAGAAAACGCACGGTTTCTGTAAAAAGGCTACGTGAGTAAAGCCACGCAAAAAAAAAACAAATTGACTACTTATCATTTTATTCGTTTTCATAATGTATTTCAATTATGATTAAAATACTTTTTTTATACAACTGGTCTACTCCATACCTTCCGTATGCTGAAAAGTCTCTAGTGCTGTCTCTATCGCACAATTATGGCCATGTTCTTAAATTGTCAACTGAAGTAGTAGTTTTCAAAATAATTTGGAGCCATAAAAAACTTGATATAATTTACCATCGACTGTAAAAAGTAAATATTAAAAAAAATATTTATTTTTCTGCGTTCAATATTTTATTTTATTGTATTTTATCTACGTCTAAAATCTTTGTTTATAAGAGTGCTGATTTGTGTTATTATTTTGACAGAAGGAGTTTAGGAAGTTTGCGAGCAAGCAACACTAAATCAGTTGGCGGTTTGTATTAATTTGATGTTGTGGCGCTAGGTTCGATATTTCGAACTTTCCGCGTGGAAGCATGCGGGGACTGCGCGGTGCCGGGAGGTGAAATCGGTGCTTTCGAGCAATCATTTATTTCAGAGATACGGCCTTAACATCGATATTTGATCTTATATGGCGATATTTGATCACTAGCATAAGCTGATATATTTTTTAAATTTAACTTTATCAAGAAAAAATCTTTTTTCTGTGTTTTCTTTAAATAGAAAATTCCTTTTTGAAATTAAAAAAAAGGAAACAGACTCCGGTAGGGAATTCCACTCTTTAGCTGTATGCACTATGAATGTGTTTCCAAAACGTTTTATCACGTACCACATATTTACCATATTTTTATAAAAATAAAATATTAACAAGTACAAGTGAATTGACAATGCTGTCATTTGAAAGCCTAAGTTCACTATGTCGCATTTTTAACTTCTCGATATATCGTCTACAAAACAGTATGACAATCAAGTTTTGATAGCCATCTCATAACGTCGGCGAAGAAAATATACATTATTTGTTAAATTTAACCCCGGATTTGGCATGCCACATATAACAACGGCAGCGTGCCGCATATAATAGAACTAGTTGATCCGCGCAACTTTTTCTGATCCACTCCTATTGATCTTAGCGTGATGATATATAGCCTAAAACCTTTGTAATGTTTGAGGGGTATGAAATAAAAGCCGAGCGTTCCATTGCAGAGCTATAATACCACTAAAATAGTTATCACCTAAATCTACCGACATACTTATAAACTAATTATTATTAATCTACCTACATTACACTCCTCTCTACTAAATTAATACAACAATATTTTCAACTAACAACTTAATAACTAACTTAACTACAATAACAATTACGAACCTTAACTAACTTATTCTAAACCTTATAATTACGAACGTTAACCCTACATTGTCTAACTGCACGTGGAGTCTGTAGCACTTGCGGCAAGGCAACCTGAGTGTCAGCTAAAGCCTGAACCTCAACCAGTGCCTTATTAATCGGCTGAGCCGGTGACGCCACTCCACGCGGCGACACGACGCGATCCGGCGACCCCTCCGACAAGCCCGCTCGCCACTACCACTGCCGTCATTCTCCTTACCAGTCATCTGAGAATCCGTGTCTGATCGCTCCGTAATACTAGGAACACTAGATACTAACGATGATCTGTTCCCTGTTCTTCTACGTAATTGATCCATATGCCTATGGACTATTTCTCCACTTGGACCCTGGACTCGGTAGTCGCTAGAACCCCGACTCTCTACTACTCGACCGGGAATCCATCTCTCCCCTTTTAAGTATCGTCGGTACCATACTTCTTCCCCTACACCCCCAATGCACCTATTCGACCGTTATGCATATTCAACCTGTCGTTCGGTTTTACAGTATTCGGTTTTATAGTATTCAGTCGAGTACGTATACGCCTGCCTAATAAAATCATTGCGGGGCTTTCTCCGGTTGTCGAATGTTCTACATTCCTATGATGCAGTAAAAATGTCCACAATGCCCTATCTATATTGTGTTTCTCCAAAATTGCTTTTTAATGGTTCCGAAAAAAAAACGGAACCCTTATAGGATCACTCTTGTGTCTGTCTGTCCGTCTGTCACAGCCAGTTTTCTCCGGATCCACTGGACCGATTTTGTTGAAATTTGATACTCATATGGACTTCTATGACCCAAACACGGATGCGTTACGTAATTTATAAAATTTTTAGTATGGGTTTCACTTTTGAAGGTCAAACTAGAAAATTAAAAAAAAAGTTTTTTGAACAATATCGTGTGACATATCAAACCAAAGGGCTTACTGTGAGGGTTTAAATTCTATTTTTTCATAATTTTCAAATAAATGGTTTTGAAGTTATTCAAGAAATTAGATGAAAAATAACCATTCCCCCGTTATCTCCGAAACTACTGAGCCTAAAATTTTGAAAAAAAATTATAAAAAATTGTTTACCTAAAGATTACAGGAAAACCTATTAGAAGTCTGTAGTGTTAAAATAACATGTTAAAAAAATTAAATTCGATCGGAACCCTTTGCACCTGAGTCCGACTCACACTTGGCCAGTTTTTTTATAACTCGTTTTAGTATTTTTACTGCATTTTCTGCTAATCCATTTGAAGCAGGGTGGTATGGAGCTGTAAAAATGTGTTCTATACCATTATATTTTGCAAATTCCTGAAATTCTTTTTTTTTTATTTGTTATGAGTTTGCTCTTGAGTCTAGTCTAGGTCAGAGATGACCGAGACAAAGTCTACGATGATTATGATGATGATGAGTCTTTTAATGCGAACTGTGTACCATTGTCACTAACTATTTGCCTAGGCAAACCCCATCTGCTAAATAACTCAGTTAAGGGGATACCTTTAGAATAAGGCCGTTTTTCGTTTTAACGTATCTTGTTAGGTACCTCGAACAGGGATGCGAGATTACGGATTATGCTTTTTGACTTTATGATCTAGTACCCAACTGAAGGAATACACGGTACGAAGAAATTTTCTCCATAGAAAAAAATCACGAAGTTCGAAATATCTTTTTACTTTTTTTAGCTACAAGACGTAACGCTTTAGATTGATCCTATGAAAATAACTTTAAAGCATATTAAATAACCTTATCGAGGTTTCAACTGAACACTGAACATTTCGATATAATAATACTTTTATGTTATCAAATCCGAAAATTTATTTTGGCACTTACGTTTTTTTATTCCGAGCTACACTCTTATTATCCTCATCTCATCTTTTGCCTTGCAAAAGTATTTGCACCTCTCTCATTTGTTCAGTTCTTCAGATGCTCCGTGGAGCTCTTGCAGGCAGGACCTGTATCACTTTTCTGCAAATCGGAGCAGTTAGATCTTCGTAATTTCAATATATTTTTATAGTAAATGCTAATAGTTTAGCCGGTTATAGATAAATTTAGTGTTAAAAAATGTCTGCACCATGTGATTGTGTATTTTTATGACCTTGAATAATATAAAAAGCAATATTTTTCTATTCACGCTAACTTTTGAATCTATACTAATATATAAAGCTGAAGAGTTTGTTTGTTTGTTTGTTTGTTTGCTTGAACGCTGTAATCTCAGGAACTACTGGTGCGATTTGAAAAATTCTTTCAGTGTTAGATAGCTCATTTATCGAGGAAGGCTATAGGCTATATATCATCACGCTAAGACTAATAGGAGCGGAGCAGTAACGAAAATTGTGACGCAGACGAAGTTGCGCGGGTCAGATAGTTATGTATAAAATTGGTATGAAATAAAAGAGTAAAACTAAATAAAGTACAACGTCGTTGGGACTTCCTACCTGAAGGTGACAATGGACTCGTTTTCCGGGAAATGAATAGCAACGGCTTGAAGAAAATAACGTCTCCAAGTCATCACCTTTACTTGTACATACGTAGGTACTGTATCCTCCAATGTTCTTATCTCACAATGCAATATTGGGTAAACATTATGTTTTCTAAATTGGAGTGTCTGTTTATACTGCGTTAATCTAACATTTTAACTCAAGACACACGCTAAAATAAATGTTTTCATTTTAGAATTGAAATACGTCAATCACCAATGTGTCAAGGATGTGTTAAATGTCAAAGGCAACAAGCCTAGGGATAATTATGGAGTCGCGTTTGAATGGTGAAAAATGTGTTAAGTAAATACTAGCTTTTTACCCCGACTTTTCTGCGTGGGTTTTAAAAGTACCTACCAGAAATAAATGAAAAATGTTTAATCATACTTATGTTATAAATCTAAATCAATATGATGTTGTAATAGTTGCTAGCCCAATTTTAATTTATCATAATTCTGGGCTCCTGATATTTTGCGACTCTTTATCCCTCATCATTTCAGCCTTACTTCATCTCGTACCACAGACATATTTTTGTAAAAATAAAATATTAGCAAGTTCAATTTAATTGACAATGACGTAATTTCAAAGCCTTAAGTTAGTTATGATGCATTTTCAACGTCTCATTAGATATATCGCCAATAAAACAGTATGTATATCAAGTGTTGATAGCCTTCTCATAAAGTCGGCGAAAAAATTATACATTATTTTTTAAGTTTTACCGTCCAAATATGTTTAAAACACTTACTTTCTTTCGCTTTTACGACGATAAACATTACAAACATCAGAATAAGCAGTGCCGGTTTTAGCACTATTGGCGCCCCGGGCGAGAATTTTACGGCGCCCCCTAACTGCAATTTAAACCAATGTATTTAAACCGCCATCGGATGGCACTGATTCGATAACGGACTACTTTAACACTGGTTTTTCTAGCTTCCCAACGTGAAGCACTGAGGTTTTTCAAACACTGTCGCTGCCATATCGTATAACACGCCGTATTACAAGTAGGCGCGCCGGAGTGAAAAATGCCGCTGGAATGTAATGCGGCTACCTCACGTCCAGCCGATTTCAATTCGGTTGAAATAAAGTACGCCGCATTGAATACGCACTTCGCGTTCGTAAAAGCGACTTAGTAACGCGGAGCCCACTTACAAACGGGTGCATCGTAGATACCCCGCCGTTTTCCTTTTGAACGGCGTCGTCTAATTAGCGACCTAAGTAAAATCTCGGCATTAATTTAAACAGCTAGGCAGATGCTTAGCCAAATAGCGGAACATAGGGCACAGGGAACTTAGGGTACTCCGATACAATAGGTTAAGTTCAAATGGTATAACGGGAGCTAAAGTGAGCGAGCATCCATTCCACTTCGGATAGTTTTTATTTTCTTTTGATCATTCAAACTTAAATAGAAGTAACTTTATGGACTGATACATGAAAGGTTATTAACTGAGAGAGGGCAGAAAACAAGAGCGAGCAAAGCGAGCTCGAAAATTCATGCACCCTGGAAAGGTATTATTTTCTTTTTGTCATTCATACATAAACATAATCGTTTTGTTGAGTTATACAGAAAAGTTCGAGGAGTAAGACAGTGCAGAATGTAAGAGCGAGCGAAGCGAGCTCGAAATTTTTTACACCCTACCTCGGACGGGTTTCATTACGTCACCCGTTTAGGGGTTACACCCGACCGTGACAAAAAGTCAACGAACGGTCGAGTGTCACCCCTAAATGCAGAAAACCTCGAGAACTAAAGAAATTTTTGCACCTCATCTCGAAAGGGTTTCAGTGTCTTTTGATCATAAATTGAAATCTTGTTGATTTATGCAGAAAAGCTCATGAACTTAGAGAGTGCAGAATGCAAGAGCGAGCGGAGCGACCTCAAAAAATTTTGCACTCCTCACGACAGGTTTTATTGCGTTAAACGTTTAGAGGTGACAGCCGACAGTGACAAAAACCAGTCAACGAACGGTCGGATGTCACCTCTAAGCGGGAGTTAAACGGTGCGGACCCCCCCGGTTGATCGCCTGCGCCGCCACTCTATATCCGGCGCCCTGGGCCGTCGCCCAACCTCGCCCTACCCTAACGCCGCTACTGAGAATAAGGTTAACATTTTTCCGCCATTCCAACCTATCAAAAGTCTTGGCAGGTATAGTTTACGAAAACAAATACGGTACAATACAATAGCAGCGTTTTACCTGAAATAAAACGCATATTAAAATACTTACCTCACTGGAAGCTTTTTAATGAGATGGCGTTTCCGTTTCCCGTCGATTTCTTACCAGTTTTCGTACTTTTATCCCCTCTATACTTCCGGCTCAGTGGCACCACCTGGTGGTTGCAGTCTCGCATCCATCGGCTACCCGCGACCTTCATCAGGTCATCGGATCGTCAAACTAAAGTGGCAGTGGGCAGGGCACATTTCTCGCAGAACAGATGGTCGATGGGGCCGAAAAGTTCTGGAGTGGCGACCGCGTACCGGAAGGCGTAACGTTGGAAGGCCTCCCACAAGGTGACCAGGCAGAAATAAAGCGAAAGCTTCCAGTGAGGTAAGTATTTTAATATGCGTTTTATTTCAAGTAAAACGCTACTATTAAACTACTTGACCTTCACTGGAAGCTTTCATAAGAGATCTGTTTGTTACCGCCTGGTGACGCCACTTTTATATCTAGGAAGTATGTAGTATTATACTGTAGGCCAATGTGAAAAAGCAAGAGAATTTAAACAAAGTTGTAAATACATAATAAATAATGCATTTATTTAAATAAATGTATAAAGCAATTCAATGAAAGTACATAGATAAGTGTACTTTCTAGAAACTTTATCTATAACTACTATGTGTAACTTAGAAATATAATTAACACTTTTTCTTTTTTTTAATAAGAAATCATAAATTGTAATCATAAACAACCAATTTAAGAATATCTGTTCTAGGTAAACAAAATATTAATTTAGCAATGTTAATCAATTGGATTAAAAAATTGAACAATTGTGTGACGTTTTGTGAACCACAACTTCTCATTATTTCTCGTTTATAAAACTGCTGGAATGTATTAGCTGAACGCTAAATTCCACGTGCCAAGATTTCGTCGAGAGGATAATTTTGAAACCAGCTTTTGGCAGCTACAGCAGACCGGGTGCTACCTGGTGTGGCTGCAATGCCAGTTTCCCGAAACAGAGTCTTTAGCCATCCTGCAATGGCTGTACGTGAAGCAGGTTTAGCCACACCTCTAATCGTAATAAATAAATTAGTTGATTTTTCCGCTTTACGTCTGTCGTTTAATAATGCTATAGTTTTTTCTGTCCAGTATATAGGGTTAAGGTTAGAGCTATCGGTATTTAAAAGCAATTTCCAGCCGGACTGCCGATTATTACTGCTGTCAGTTTTGGAGCCAAACCGAGGCCAAAATATGTATTATACTGCTATCAGATCTTATGCAATGATTAGGATCAAATCAAGTAGAGTTAGATCGTGTATTCGCCTACCAGAGCAAAGCAACAACAAAATTGCCGTATTACGTGATGTTTGAAATAGATTATTTGAATCAATTGTGTAATTATTCAAAAATGAAATTCGTTTATCAATATCCCAACTGGAGGCTTTGTAACGGGTCTGGCGGGAACGGCGGGAAACGGGAACTGGAAAACCGGGATATTTGCGTACGAAATCGAAGGCAAAGCCAGTTTCTCTTATATTTCAAACAACAAAGACACTGTGTAGGGTAGGTATGTGTAATTTCTGTCGGAATTTAATAAATTTTGTAAGGGCCGTAACGTTACATAACTTTTGATTCAATCGATGAAATAAAATTGTTCAAGGCCTCTTTAAAGTTTTTCACTTATCACCCTAATCTCTTCAAATATAGAGTGAACAAACTCCTTTTGGGTAAACTCGCTCCATCTTAGTCGAGAGCAAACACATCAAAAATTAAAAAAGAATCTGTTGAAAAAAATATACATCTTATAAATGCTCCAAAATATCATTCCGGACCCAAGGCACCCCTGAAGGATACCATTGGGGGTGCTACAGGAACTTGGATTCGGACCCGTGGCACCCCCAAGTCAAGTAGTGCAGTGCTGGGGCTTGGTGCTTGTTGAACAAGTACCAAGCACTATCAAACACAAGTAACAAACACTATCTATTCTAGATAGTGTTTGTTTTAGTCGAAACAAAGTTGAACATTAAAAAACTATTTCGCTGATACATTTCACAGTTGTCTGAGACCATTTGTCCAGATGTATAGTTTTACGGAGATATGAACATTACATACACACATCAAAAAAAGTTTGCGAACACTTTGAAAAATCAAAAACTTTTTTGTTACGGTAGATTATACTGTAATTTCTTCTTCTTTTTAGATTCTTTATATAAAAATATTAAAAATATATTAAAAATATTTGCCGTATGGTATCGGCCGGTGCCGTATGGTGCCGTAAAAGAATAATACCATCCCATCACATCCCGTGGTTGTCGTAAGAGGCGACTAAGGGACTTGCCAGAGAATGGGCAGCAGCGTTCTCTGTAAAACTCAACACCATACACTGCGATCGCCAACCTGCCTGCCAAGCGTGGCGATTATGGCAAACCCCCCCAATGACAAGCACAACCAAAAAATGGCCCCTAGTGCCCGGCAGCCCGTCTACCCTTGATTCCGGTAGCGGTCAAGGTCACGGCGAGGCAAGGGGTGCGAAGAATCCCCGGAGTGGACCCGGCTACCAAAACAAATACCGACGACTGGACCTGGCGACACTGAACACGAGAACACTCCGGACCGACGAGAAGATCACCGAACTTGAGGAGGAATTTAGTAGGTTGCGATGGAGTATTGTAGGATTGTCTGAAGTCCGAAGAGAGGGGGAGAAACCGATAATTCTCAAATCCGGCAATCTGCTCTATTTCCAGGAGTGTGACCAGAAGTCCCAGGGTGGTGTCGGGTTCATCGTTCCTGTGAACGATGAACCCGACACCACCCGGGACCTGTGTCCCTTGTGTCCAATGTGGTAAGCATCGAGAGTGTATCGACCAGGGTGGCTTACCTGATATTTAGAATATCGTCAAGATATTCGTTGAAGGTCGTACAGGTTTACGCCCCAACCTCGACACACCCCGACGACGAAATAGAGACCATGTATGAGGATATATCCAGACCCATACATGGTCGTAGAACTCACTTCACCGTGGTCATGGGGGACTTCAACGCGAAACTGAGCAAACGAGACGGTGACGAGCTGCGAGTGAAACAATTTGGATTTGGACGTCGGAACCACTGGGGACACTTACTGGCTAGTTTTATGGAGAAGGAGGGCCTCTATATGATGAACTCCTTCTTCAGAAAGCGTGAGCACAGGAGGTGGACCTGGCAAAGCCCAGACGGTATAACTAACAATGTGATTGACTTCATCATGTCGACGAAGAAGCAAATATTCAATGATATCTCTGTGATTAACGCGGTGAAAACCGGAAGTGATCACTGCATGGTAAGAGGCACATTGAATCTAAATATCAAGCTTGAAAGGTCCTGACTGATGAGGTCTACGCTCCGTCCAGCACAGATCCAGATCCAAAACTCCGAGAGCTTTCAGCTCGAACTTCAGAACCGTTTCGAGTGCCTAGGGAGCTCCGTGGAGAAATGCAACGATTGGTTCGTAGAAACTGTCCATACGGTCGGGCCTAAGTTTTTCAAGACTCGCCGTACAGATAGGAACAAGAGTCTGATCCTACTTTGAAGCTCATGAAGGAGAGGCAGGATATGATTCTGCAGTCTTCAGAAGACGCGTGCAGATACCGGCGGCTCAATAGACAAATGTTAAATGATATTTATTTTGCAAATAGGTTACAAGTAACTTTTTAACACGTAATTTTTTTTTGACATATTTATCTAGATGAGGCCGGATGTTTCCTAGCTGACTACCCTGAGAAGAAACACCGAAACAAACTCACAGGTCATAGTCTCTTTTGAAGTCCATACAATCGCCAATAACATATGAAAAACATGTAGGTTAAGGTCTGAGGTGGCCTTTTGAGGAAAGCACCTCGCAGGTTTGGTGGGCGCGCAGTGGGCTTGTCCAGACAGTGCAAGCATTCGTCAGTTATCGTGCAGCTCAACTCAGAACTTTGAGGAGCTCAGCGAACCGACGAACAATACCAAAGTAAGGACATTTGGGTGAGCCGCATAATGTACTCAAACTGCCAGACAGTCATGAAATCAATCCTTAAAATAACGACCTACATAGTCCTCACACTAACAATACATCATTTTTTTAAGAACCATGCAGATTAGTGTCTGAGATGGTCTTTAGAAGAAAGAACCACACAGATTTGAGTGAACCTGTCCAGTCAGTTGCAAGCATTTGTCAGTAGTCGTGTAGCGCTCTCTCTGCTCAGCGCCCGAACGGAGCGGACGTGTTACTACGTAGCAATTGTGAATGTTGAAAATTCATTTTAAATCATTATTTAAATTATTTCGAAACTCGGACCCTCCTGTTTCTTCTTGGGGCAGTGTCCATAAGGTGTGGCGGACATATTGGTTGGTGTCGGAAGTCTCGCTCTCTCACGTCGTCGTCGTGTGATCGCGAAGCCAGGGGCAGATATCGCTGTTTGGCTTTTTGGTGAGACAAGATCAAGTGTTTATAAATCTCGAAAAGTGACTGTATCTTCTGAGATTCGAATCTCGGACGGCGAGTGCAGAGACGGCGAGCTCAGCAACTACGCAAAATCAACATTGACGTCATCGCAGCAAATTTGTGTCCCTGTGCTACGAGCTACGGAGCGCGCGCTACGTCACTGTCGCGCATCTGCTACGCTTTTGGATGCTACGATAGCTACGAATTACACTACACTGCTACGAGTTTATTATAACATTGGCCTGCTGTTGCTAAATTTATTCTTGGTTCGTGATAAGATATTGTAATACTTAGAAGTTTTTTGAAATGCATAAAACAAAAAGAACGCCACCCCCTAGCCAGTTCGCACCTACGATACAACGTGCTTCATCAATTACTAATATTGCGACACCACCGTGCGAAGCGGAGTTTATAAATACACAACAAAGATCAACAAAGCGATCGTGTCTGGATTTTAGTCCAACAAGTGAACTTGATGATTTTAAAGAGGAAATTGAACAACAAAAAATTAAGTATGCAAACTTATATAAACTTATCTAATAAAATTGCATTGAACGTTGTTTGACGTTCCAATGCAGACTCCAACACAATCTGCAGAGTAAATTTCTTATTAATAACGGAGAGGATGGCCGTCACTATATATCACTTCTTGAAGTCGACTTTTCATGCCCGAAACCATAAATTTAAACATATAGCACTATTTCGCATTAGTTCCCAAGTTTTCTTTACCTCTTTATCCATTTTTTTTTGTCTTTATTTCACTGGAGTCCCAGTTCAAAACCATCTGAACCCACAAGTTCTCTATAGGATTTAAGTCCGGGCTTTTGGACGGCCACTCAAACACCGTTATGTCTTCTTGGGCCTTCAGCCAGTCTTGCACGATTCGGGACCGATGCGCCGAAGAATTATCCTGAACCAGGTAAATTCGGTCCTCTGGATATGCGACCGGCACTGACGGCAGCATTACATCCTTCAACACTTCAAGATATCGCTCACTGTTCACGCGCGACCGCCTATTTCCACAAGCTCGCCTGGACCCATTGAAGACATTCATCCCCAGTAACCTAAAACAGGTCCAAAAAACAAACAAACAAACAGGTCCTAAAAAGGTTGACTGTTATTCAAGTAAATGTTAAAAATTATAATTGGAAATATACATAATTTCAATAAGAATGTTATTTCCTAGTGTTAATCGACAGCATGTTCTAAAGTCTAATACGTATATACCAGAACCTAAAATTGTTGTTCCCAGAGAACAACAATTTTAGCCTTCAAAACAGTGGTTAATCGAACCATAATATCGGATAATAAAATCAACTGTTCAAAAAGTTAATATACTGTATAATATTACAACGAAGATATTACACACAAATGAATTAGCACGGAAACGAAACGATTTGAAAAGTAAATATAGATACCCTCACTCACAATTTAGTAACTAAGGCGAAGAAGTATTCTAAATTCAACCTTAACTTGCAGTTCATGAAACAGTTAAGTTTCTAAAGTAAAAATACGGTAGGCAACAATCGGAATCGAGCACATTCTATTCAACCAACAAGAAATTTATGCTAATTTCAACTTTATCATTTAGCTCATTGAGGAGTTCTAGTGTATTTTGTTGAGCGTATTGCATTTTGTAAAACAAGACGGTAAGGTGCTAGTGTAATAAAACTCCGATATCAGCACAACTTTATATATTTTGCAACACTTCTCTTGCACACAACCCACAACATACAATATTCAAATCCCAACGTGGGTTGACCACGTCCGAACCGTACGGCTGTCGAGACTAGAATGCCCGCGCTCGCCGAGTGTCGTCATAACATCGATTCCTCATATCGATTATAATTATATTATTTAGTTTTGTAAAATGTTTTAATAATTTACTATAAATCATAAATCTTACACTCGTCCATCCTGACCTTGTGTATGTCCTCATACACGGGCTGGACAGCTCTCTTTAACCTTACACTTGGCGAAAGAGGACATCCGTAATCTTATACATTTATAGGCAAAAGAAAAAGAAATACATACAATTTCAACAGATCACCTAGTCAGCAATTCTTAAGAAACAACCAATAGTAGGTCCATTTAATTTTTACAGTACAATATCAAACAATGTGTCGTTACTGTAAACCCATCCAATTCTTACGGCAACGGCAACATTATGATTTGCAAAATCATCCAATTCTCGCAAACATTTAATCCAATACATGCTAACCCATCCAATTCTAGCAAGATTGGCCACCGTTTATACACAGTTCTTGCTAACGAATCCAATTCTAGCAAGAATTCTATTCAATATAAGTTACTGATTTGCGAACCCATCCAAGTCTCGCAAAAATTAAATTCAAAACTTGCTAACCCATCCAGTTCTGGCAAGAAAATTATCATAGCTTAACAATTACAAACTTGTATTTATAATATCAACATCATTCATAAGACATAAGTACAATAAAAAACCCTCAAGATAATTTAACAGTAATAAATCAGGTTATCTATACATATAATAAAATCATAGACTAACCGTGTCTGTACATTGAATATTTTTCCATGAAAATTACACAGAAAACTCAGGAAAAAGGTATAAAACACAAAAATGCAATTTTTGAAAATTTTGTCTGTTTGTCTGTGCGTTTGTGGGAGCATCACGCATAAACCACAGATTGGATTGCAAATCTAAGTACTTAAAAATATTAAGTGATAACCCGAGTAACATTTAGCGTTTATTTCATCAAAATCGACCCACAAAATCAAAAGATATTGAATTTTTAAGTTTAGGAAGAAACTTCCAAATGTATTCTGATGAGTCAGAGCGCCATCTATTGAGAAAAAAATAAAATGCACGAAAGCATTCAAAATTGTTGTGTTATTCGCGAAACTTTTAACACGTGGCAAAATAAAAGTGACCATTTTTATACCTTTTCGTTATTTATCGTTACAATCGATCCACAAAATCAAAATATATTGAATTTTTAGTTTAGTAAGAAACTTCCTTATATATTCTGATTAGTCAGAGCGCCATCTATTGAGGAACCAAAAATGCATGGAAGCATGAATGTTACACCAAAACACATTGATTGAGTTATTTGTGAAGCTTTTAATACGTAGACGTAGCAAAATAAAAGTAAACATTTTGATACCTTATGGTTATTTATCGTTACATACGGGCTTCTTATTTAACGTCTTCTGCTGCCAAATATTTTGTCAGTTTACATGGTCGATAGATGGCGTTGCACTGATGACGGGTTTTTCTGAATTGCGGTGTTAAGATTTTCCGCTGGAGAATGACCTCACACGATTATTATACACTATCCGAACTAAGAATGAATGACAACACGATTTCACAGTAACTGTCAAATCGAGTTATCATTAGTTCTCTGTGGTTAGGTGATACGGAGTAGATTTTTTTTTTATTATAGATAGGCATACGTTTGACCACTATCTCACCTGATGGTAAGCGATGATGAGGTTGAAGATGAAGCACGTTTGCCTAGAAGCAACCTATTCACTTTTGTCTTAAAGACTCCCAGGTTGCCCGCAACTAAGTTTTTAATTCGTGCTAAGTATCAGACGGTTCGATTTGCGAGCCAAGGCAAATTATAGGGTTCCGTGCCAAAGTTGCTAATGGGACCCTATTATTTAAGCCTTCGCGTACGATCTTGATTCGTGCGAACCAAGTCGATTTTTAGGGTTCCGTACCAAGGTTACCTGAACCCTATTTATTAATAAGCCACCGCTGTCCGTCTTCCTTCAGTTTATTAACCGACTTCAAAAAAAGGAGGAGGTTATCAATTCGACTGTATTTTTTTTTAATGTTTGTTACCTCATATTAACCGACTGGATGAACCGATTTTCATGATTCTTTTTTTATTTGAAAGCTGGTGCTTCCCGTGTGGTCCCATTGCCACCACGTCAGGATCTGATGATGGAAACCCTGAGAAATCGGGGGCAACTCTCGAAAATTGTAGGCACGTATTTGGTAAAAACTTGATATTCGTGTGTATATCGGGTGATACTACAAAAGAATGAAAGTTTGGATCAGACCTGATGATACAAAGAGTCAAGAGAACTCCACATCGGTATGTAGGAACTACCAAGTGTTTGGGCTTATTTCATTCGTATTGACGAGACCTTTACACCGAAAGCACTTAGTAAGTTTTATTTTCATAACATAACATCACGCCGGCACGCTGTGAATGGGTACGCAGGTACCACTAAAAACTGAAAAATAGAAAACTTTTTTACAAAAAAATGTAACCGACTTCCAAAACAAAACACTACAAAGTACAAAATAACTTTAATTTCGGTTTTGTTTTGGAAGTCGGTTACATTTTTTGTAAAAAAGTTTTTTTCGTTTTATTTCTGTCTCGCTGATATAAAAATGTCTTCTAGAAAAAGGTCGAATCTTTCACAATATAGCAAAATTCTCAAAGTCGGGTTTGTTCGAACACTATTCTAACTAACTCGAGAACGGCTCGACCGATTTTCATAGTTTTTGTGTTTTATTCGGGACGAAGACTAATTCTTTCGTCCGGAATAGCATAATAAGAATTAAAATACAAAAAAAAAATGAGTATGTAGGTAGGGTAGGTAGGCAGGTAGGTAGACAGGTAGGTAGGGAAGGTAGGCAGGTAGGTAGGGTAGGTAGGCAGGTAGGTAGAGTAGGTAGGTAAGGTAGGTGAGGTAGGGTAGCTATGGTAGGTTGGTATGGTAGGTAAGTAGGTAGGTAGGGTAGGTAGGTTAGGGTCGGTAGGTAGAGTAGCCAGTTGACGGGAGCGAAGCCGCGCGGGTCAGCTAGTAATTAATAATCAACTTATTTTTCATATAACCACAGATTCTCGTTATCTAACTAAACGATATAATTAACTCCTATTGAGTTTGTTTTTATAGCGTAGTCTTTTTAACCCAAAGGTTTACTGGTAGAGAATGCCTTGTTGCATTAAGTCCGCCCATGTACCACAATTGCACATAAAGTTTAAATAAATAAATACAAACGGAACATTATAAAAAAAACAACATTATTCCTTAACTTTGGAAGCATAATTGTTAGCATCTTCATCATTGGAATGACTATTTACCTCAAGTGCCGCCAGGTCAACCCAGGGCAGCATTCGATCGGCATCTACCGTTGTATTGCGCTTGCTGCCAGCTTATAACGTTCATTTCGCAGTGTCTTAACAACTCTATACGGCTCTATTTGAGACAGCATAAGCTTTGTACTTTTACCTGCGTTATGGAAGGTCACTTTGTTAATTTTGTCCAATTCACCTATTTTGTTATTGCGCGCTGATTTCCTATGCTTATCGTAGTATTTCTTTCGTACCAGATTTATCGCACTCGCGTATTTGCATACCGATTCCCGAATGATACAGGCGTCCAACATCTCGCCTACCATGACGTGGACCCGTTCTCGTTCTTTGTGGGACAAACGGTAGGGACGATATACGATGGGCTGTTTGCTATTAGTCTCTATTGTCGTCTCCGTCGCATTTTTGCACCCCAATTCCTTTAGTGTAGACGCGAAACAGTGTTTATATTTGTGTAAAATTGTGAAGAGTGCGTGCTTATCATGATCATTGACGTTATCACCACCCATTCGGATCATTTCGTCATCAATCTCTCCAACTGATTCTGCAACTTCCGGATCTGGGGATACAATGCGGTTCACTATGTGAATTTTCGTAGCGCGGCACAACGTTGTTCCCATTAGCAACTTTAACCGGTAGGTAATAGGAGCAATACTAATTCTAACCTTACCGTTTGTCACTCGATACACACCACCATAAATGGTGTACTGATTAGCTACCACCTTACTGCTTATAACAATATATTATAGCTATCTATCCGTGGTTCCGTGATAGCCCTTATAGCCCACCACTATCTCTCTCTTTAATCATTTTTACTAGAATTCTCTGTTTTTGTTTCATAATTATTATTGCATAAATTTATCTATTTAGTATGTATTGATGTTTGTATAAATAGTACACCTAAGATTACCTACAGTACTGTCTCTCCTTTTTCTCTTTAAAATTTATCCAAAGGTTGTCTTGAAAAGATCGCTTTTAGCGATAAGGCTGCCCATTGTGTCACCCTATGTAATGTTTCTCATCTATCTTTTCTGTAACTTATATGGTGTACATAATAAAGAGTACGAGTATTCTATTCTATTCTATTCTATTGTGAAGAAATTCGTTTCCAAAATCATAAAATTTCAATTGTACGGATTTTTTGTAAACATTGGCATGTGATTGTTCGGTAAATGACTGCCCAATAAGAACGGTCACTTCTAAATATTTGTCATCAACTACATGGAACTTAACCTTGGCTTAAACTCCATCTATGTCCAATTAAGCTCTAATACTTCCGACAGATTCAAAAATTTCGTTCCCGAATCCTCTCAATGGTGCCAAACCATAGTCATGCTCGAGCCCTAATATAGGTATAATTGATTTTGTTAAAAGAGAGACTTCGCTTCCAAGCTAATGCTTCCAAGTCTAATGCCTGAACCTGCGACTCGTTAGAGTTAGCGCAGTTTCATTTTTATTGTCATTTTTAATTCCAGTTTTCATTTTGCAATTTTCAGTCCGATGGCCAAATTTCTGAAAAGTTAGGTACTTAATTAGGGGTTTGGGGTATTTCATGAAACGGTGACCCTGCTCTTTGCAATTATAACAGCTCAAACCGGGATTAACTGCTGTGAGATTATTTTTTTACCATCTGCATTATTATTATCTCAAGGTTTATTAACGTTCTGTACTGTCCTATTCCTAAAGTTGGTACGATCCTGGGGTAAGAAAATTTGTGCTAAATCTCTGTTACTCATGAGAAACTATAAGAACTGGTCAGGATGAGTGCAACGTAACGTTAAGGCACTATTTTCAGGCGTTTTGTCGGCCAAACCATGTACAGTGAAACCTGGATAACTGGGACCTTAAGGGACCTGCAAATTTGTCTCACTTAAAAAGGTATTCCACTTACCCAGTGTCTCAGATATCCAGGTATAAATAAATATCTGTCTCATTTACAGAGGGTTCCATTAATAGAGGTGAGAACAGAGGTTATTTCAGTTATAGAGGTGCAACTATTAAATAAAATAACGTATTTTCTAAACATTATACATGAGTTGTAATCTTTATCAACAATCAATACAGCTATTAAATAAAAATAATTTAGCACGTTTTTTATAAACAATACAAACGTTTTAGTTATCTTTGCCCTAGAGAACATAATCTTTATTCTGGATGATTTTCCAAAGAATAGATTTTGGCACATTAACTTCAACACAGGCTTCATCACGCGTCTTTCCACTTTCATAAACGGATATTAACTTTAGTTTTTCACGTACTGATAAAGACTTAAGCCTTCGCTTCGGCATTTTCAATTAAACATCCAGACGATAGCAAAACCAAACTTAAACTAGAAGTCACTTTTACACAATTAGCCAAGTGCAGAATTTGCGGATAGAATCAGAGTTTGTAAAAAAAAAGTACACAAAATATAGTCTAAAAGAGGTAAAATACACTCGCTGTCTCAATTATAGAGGTAATTATGACGATAAAATCGAAAGAAGTTATCCCAGATATAGAGGTTTGTTTTGTCCCACTAACAGAGGTAATTCAGTGCTAAAGTGTCGGGACCAGAGCATGAGTTCCAGCTATGGAGGTTTCTCACTTATCCAGGTCCCACTTAACCAAGTTTTACATTCATTTCATTCATAAAAATACACCTCATGTTCGGGGTTGGGGTGAGTTTAAGATAAACTAGGATTAAAGATTATAAAGATAATATTTCAGTAATAGGAATAATACAAATGGGATATATAACGATTAAAACTAATGAGGTAAGTGAGATGAGATTGAGTCGCGTCCGATATGCTATCCGAAAGCGTACTGACTGTTTTACTTAGGTAATACATAAAATAATCAAGGCATAGAGCGCGGTGTCGCAATTACGCTGACATGCTCATTATTGTTCGGTGATTGACCCGAATACCTCAATAGGCTCAGTATGCTTACTCCTTCGTCTCAACATAACCTCCAGGGATTGAACATAATACTCCGCACATAGAAAAGCTGTCAAAAGCTTTTCCTGCCACTCTGACCAATTAAAAGAATAGGATTCAAACCCCTCATAGCAAGTTTTGGCCAGTCCCTGGAGCTTCTGCATCGCAAAAAGAACAATAGTTTTATCATCCCACCCATAAACGGCAGACATTCGTTCACTTTTCGTAGCCAAATGACAGTTCTCTGATTCTATGATGAAGGGTCGAAATCAGGTAAAATGTTTTGTGATTCAAATTATGTGAACCGTGTGCAACTGTAGATGGCTGAGATGGTTTAAAAAACTATAAAATATTGACTACATCCTTCGCGGAAAAAGCTGGACTTCTCGATCTTCGAAACGAATGAGAGGTGGATACCTCATAATCACGGTGCCAGTTGTTCACTTCAGAGGGCTGCTACTCCACTTGCCGCGTAGATGCGGCCCGGTTGGAGTCGACGTCACATCTTGAGCAGCCACGTGGTCCCGAATCGGTTCGCAAACGGCTCCGCTCCCGGCCGATATCCTCTTCCAAGCGCCTGACTCTGTCTCGTTCCCGCTCCAGCATGCTTTCCTTCTCCCTGATGCTCCTACTGTGTCCGTTGTGACGACCTGAGCTGCGATTTCGATAGCGAATGTGGCTTCGGCGTCCTCCTTGCATCTCACTGCGCAGGCGACTCCGACTCCGTCTGCCTCCGTCAACATCGCGTCTCGATGCAGCTTGTTCAGGCGTCTCCAAACGGCAGCTTGTACTTCCATTTCGTTCCATTGTCTGAAACTCGGAAACGAAACATCGATTTGAATTTGTTCATTAAAATGTGTGAAAACAAAAAAACAGGACGTAACTAGGAAACGATGCGTCCTAGCGTAAAAATAATTATAAAAAATGTTACCATGTAACACCGAGCACCTTAATGTGCTGAAAAATTGACCTTGACCTTTGAGGTCTTAAGGTCTTTGCAACAACTCAGGTAAACTCAGTAAACATTCATTTATATTAGCATAAAAAAAACGTTTCCCCTCGAAAACAAAGATACTAACCTACCATATTATTAAATAGTGTTCATTGAATTATCGAACCTCTGAAACAAAAAATTTAAACTACGCCCTAATAATACCTAATCCATAATCATCGCGCAGCAATAATTGTGTTGAGAATCACGCGGCAAGGCGTTTTTAAGGGAGGAAATTTTCATTAATTTTTCGATAGGACACACCGTTTTCGAGATATAAGGAAATTAAAAAAAAATCTGTTTTTGCAATCGAAGTCAAGGGGTTGGTAGTGTCAGAGCGCTTTTCTGCAAAAACCGAATTGCTTATTCCAGCCCCTACAGCTGAGCTTCGGTTCCAGAGGGGGCTGTGAGGCTGCGGTGCACGCTTTGTCCTCGTACCTCAATAGCAACGAAGGTGAGGTCATTCTTTAGGTTGACATTAAGAATGCCTTCCATTCCGTGAATAGGGTTTGGCAATAAATCCCATAATTCGGCAGCTAAATTATAAATTTAATGTTTGTTATTTGGATGACGGAACTTTAGGAGGTGATGTAGACACAGTCCTTAAAGATTTAGCTTTTTTGATGGATACACTTAGTTCAATTGGGCTAGAACTCAACCTTTCGAAATGCGAAATTTACCTCCTCCAAACGATTGACAGACAGACTATCTTAGCAAAATTTAACACTATAGCTCCGAATATCATAATCACTGATAAGAATTCTCTTCACCTCCTGGGCTCCCCAATCTTTGATGAATCCTTTCCAACATTCATTGAGCAGAAAATACAAAATTTTAATGATGTTTCGGAAAGACTTTTCAAAATTAACATACATTCGGCCTTTACACTTATTCGATACTGTTGCTTTGGACCAAAATTCACATATAGCCTTCGCTCCTCCAATCTATGGAAACATTCACATCTTTTGGAAAAAGTAGACCAAATTATTAGAAACACACTTTCTTCAATCCTAAATGTGACCTTGGACGACCGAGCATGGCAGCAAGCCACACTTCCCATTCGCATGGGTGTACTCGGCGTCCGCAATATTTCAAGTATTAGTTTTCCGGTTTACCTCTCCTCGGTCCACAGTACTGCGATGGGATGTGCCGCTCTGCAGTATTGTACGGAATAACTTGATTCATAAATCATGGAATACTGTTGAGCGCGCACGTCTGTTAGCTGTGGGAGAGTGGGAGTCGGGTTTGTGGCTTCAAGCACTCCCGTCATTCACCATAGGTACTATGATGGATGACGCATCGTTTCGGATCGCGGTCTGTCTCCGCTTAGGCGCACCTTGTGTTGCTCCGCATCGGTGTCACTGCGGAGTAGCTGTCGACAGCCTTGGACACCATGGCCTTTTCTGCTACAAGAGCGCAGGCCGCATAGCACGGCACGCTAGCATCAATGATATTATTCGTCGAGCTCTTGTCACTGCCGGCGTACATGCAGTATTAGAACCTAGTGGCTTGGTACGTGACGATGGGAAGAGACCAGATGGTATGACGTTGGTGCCGTGGAAGGTGGGTAGGCCTCTGGTGTGGGACGCTACATGTGTCGACACCCTTGCGCCATCACATGTTCCAAGTACGGCGAGCTGTGCCGGCGCTGCTGCTGCGACTGCTGAGGCCCTCAAGTGGCGCAAATACTGTAACCTTATTGGTAATTACAGTTTTGAGCCGTTTGGGGTCGAAACACTAGGGTCATGGGGTCCGAGTGCGCGTCTCCTTTTTAAGGATATTTCTCGCCGACTGATCGACACTTTGCGTGACCAGAGGGCTGGCTCGTTCTTTAGTCAAAAAATTAGCATTGCCATTCAACGTGGCAATGCTGCCAGTCTTCTGGGCACGTTTCCGGATGACAGCGATGCGGAGTAATTCTTCGACGCCTGAGTGTATTTGTTTTTGTATATTCATATGTATATAGTTAGGATTAATAGCTTATTTAATATTACTTTTTAGCTTTAATTAAATTAAAAATAATAAGTTAAACAAAACCGGGCCAACATGAGATCCCTGTGGAACGCCAGATGTAACCTTGTAAGAACCTGATTGGTAGCCATTAAGAGCAACATAGAAAGAACGACCGTCAAGATAGGTTTTAAACCAATTGAGGAGGGAACCAGTGATGCCGTAAGCGGTTAACTTATGAAGGAGTATATTATGAGGGACGCGATCGAAAGCCCTGCTAAATTACGTCAACTTGTTTCCCAGAGTCAATGGCACTTGTTAGGGTCTCCGTGAAAGTCACTAGATTTGTGCATGTAGATCTAGAACCCACAAAGCCATGCTGGACATCACAAAGGTAAAGTTTCAAATGTGACTGTATAAGGACAAATCAAGGATTCAAATTACGATCACTGCATTTATGAACAGGTACCACTTTTGCTACCTTCCAAATATTTGGGAATATACCGGATGCGAGCGATCGATTAAATATTTGTGACAAGGGAGCCACCAGAGAAGAAACACACATAGAAATAAAATAAGGAGGTATTCCTTCGGGTTCCGCACCTTTTCGATTTCAATTTATTGAGCACGGCATTACTTTTAATCATTGGTATAGTCAACGGTAAACTATACGCTAACATGACCTGCATATATTGTGAGAAAGATGAAGATGAATGAGACACATTTTATTGAATGTACATAGAGGTAAAGTGGGCAGCTTTTTTCTAACAGATGGCGTCAGTAATAAAATTCCAGTTGATAGAATCTTACACATGCTTTATTTGTTTTATAATTATCGGCTGGTGGCGTTAGTAATCCAGTAAAATTCTCATATACACAAATTAAAGATACGACATCTTTATTTTGATTTTTATTTATGAAAAATGCATTTTTACGATAGATAACACATCTAGACGAATACGAATTGAAATAACTATGTTAAGGCCCAAACCTACAGTTGTGATGATTTTTCAGTAAAGTATACAAAAAGAATGCATATATTGTGGGATAGTGTTAGGACTCGCTTCGCTCGATTACTAACTATATTTTAGAAAATAATTATCAAGGTTATAGGATCATCTCCACAATATCTTTTACGACTCTTAATTTATCGGCTGTGTCCCTCAAATCATATCCAACTCTTACTTTATCTAAACCCTGTTTTGTTATTTCTTTAGCTAATTGTTTTATTAACTGTCTTCTAAAATACACGCCCAAACCTTTAAAAATAAATGTTTTTTTTGCGACTTTCCCATGGTTTCTGTTTTTACCAATTTTTCTTTTATCAAATGACCGCTGCTGCTTTTTAGGCATTCTTTCACTTGTCTGTAAAAAAAATTGATAACAAAAATATCAGTTTCATAGACATTTTTAAATAAATTTTCTAGTGGTTTCTCCCGTGATTTAATTCCCTAGTTCATCCAAAGATACATTCCGGACTTCAAAGTAATGACCGTGATATACTCATGCAGTGTAACATTACATCTGCCACAAATAAGTTTTAGAAATCAATTACGTCTGGCAAACAAATAAACAAACATTTTCATTATTATAGTGTCAGTTTCGATGATTTTTAATAATATTTAGACAGTAAAAAAAAGAGTTTTTGTTTTTTTGCCAGATTAATCCAAAAAAGTCTAAATGGGCTTGGGTTGTGGATATCAGCTTACGCCCAATCTCAAATAGGAGACCTGTATCCCAGCAGTAGGGGCAAAGGCTGATTACGCTATATTACTCCTAGAGCTGCCTATAGCATGAACACAACTTGAATCAGATGTGTTGCATATGAGTTTTTGCGCCCCTTCTTCTTCCCAGATCTTTTACTTCGTGTTCACTAGGAAGTGGGAAGAGGAGGCGTTTTGGGGGATTGACTTTATGTTATACTGACGTTCATTAGTGTTGGTCAGCAGTCTTTTCAACATCAGTGTTGAAAAGACAGCCGGCCACACGAAAAAACCCGTGATTTTTTTTTTGTTTTACCCGCAAAAGTTCACACAAAGTGTTTTCATATCCTCGTTTCGAAAATTTAGCATCATGGTGACCAGGACAGTTAACATAACGACCTTTTCTTTGCTCTTCTTCTAGATCCCACTCATCATCCAAAGTCCTGTCCTGATTGTTGGAGTCTACCATCACAATTAGTGGACTATTTGGATCTTGTCCTATACGCTCATTCAAGAATCCTAGTGACAGCTGATGTCGTGGGTAAGAATGAAGACCATTCTGAAATTATAAAAAAAACGATTACAATTGCCTTATTATTTTTTCGTAAAAAAAACCCTCTTAAATAATCAAAAACAATTATAATAAGTGTCCAAAGATTATTTCTATAAATATTTATTAACTAGCTGTTGCCCGAAACATCGTTCGCATGAATGTCGGAAAGTAAAATGTTTTCGCTAGGTAAGATCTCTAAGATAAGATATTTACGAACAGTCAATATCTAGCATCGCTTGATTCCTCTTAAAGTTAGGAATTTGGATGAGTGTTATGCAAGGCACTGGCTGCATTTTAAACAGAATAGGTGAAAACTTATTCTGTTCAAAATGCCGACTAGCCCTAGTGATTTTTTGTAATGAGAAACGTTTTAATGATAACGCTTCTCTATACATGACGCTAAATAAAGAGGCAAGGGTTGTTAACACGCAATATAGCTATATAAAGGTGGCCATGGGAAAACCAACCAAAAGAGTAGTCTACCCCTGCAACGAAGAGACTCCGCTATCCGCACTATATTAGACTCCCATTCTGGTTGTAGTGCGTGGGTGTCCTGGCTAAGTTAGCCAGTCTAGCTCCACACAAATACACAGATGCCTCCTGGGTGCTGACAACACCGCGGAGCGATCTCACCGTTCCGAGAATTTGTTCACGTCGGGAAGCCTCGGCCTAACTTTCATCATGACGTAGGCAACTAAGTCCTTATTGTCGAAACAACCAAATATGTGTTTTTAGAAGGGAATAACCCGTAATTATCCCTATTAATATTCGGAAGTTATTTCTATTTTGGCTGAGAAGTCGTTAAGTAAGTAGCGGGTATGGACTTGACATAGCCATTTTTGACTGCCTGCAATCTATAGCCCGTGACTATTGGTTCTCATGAATTTCAGTTGATCTCTGGCGAATTAATGTACGAAACTGAGAAAGTGAAGCCCGCAACGTATAATTTATGGCCCTGGGCTGGTCATGACGTTTCATAGACTCACTGGGAATTGAACAGTTTTGAAACTAAACAGAAAACAGTTTGTGGGATGTATGTGACCATCAGCCGAGTGCCTTTGCAAAATTTATAGAAATTACCTACCTGAATAGATATCATAAAACTGAATCTGATTATGTGTATGATTTTCTTCCATGGCCGCTTTCACAGAAATATATTCCTTGTTTCCCCAGAAATATTTGTCGATATTATGCGTATTGATGGTTGATGCTTGGGTTCTCCGTACACAAAAGTATTGAATGTCTGCTGTGAAGCAACGGGACAGCACAGGCTATCTTCCAAAATAATCTAACCATCTTCTTGAAACTACTTGACGCAAATCAAAATAATTTTATATTTTTGAAACACGGACACCCAATATTAGCGAAGCTAATGCATCTCTTTCGACTCCTCTATCATGGGACTTCGCCACCTGCTCGTGGATGTTATGACATAACTTCTGGCCCCAGGCGAAAAGGCCAATATTATTCAAAAACTGAGATAAAATGTATAACGCCATTTATGGAATAATAGAGCAGTCAAATTTTAAGTTCGGAGTTTGTTTTTATATTTATCAATAAGAATTCATTCCAAACGAAATTTTAATTTTTTTTTAACGCCTTAAGAAAAACTTGTTTTTTTTTTTAATTCCTGTAAAAGCACTAACTAAAAATATGTTTTAGTGAAATTCTCATGCTGTTGATAGTAGGTACTATTTTGATCAACAGATGGCATTAAGAGGAAATGCATTACGTATTAGATAGCTTGATTTCATTTAGAAGATTGCTACAACTCCTATCAGGTTTATACGTAAAATTTATATACATTGGTTTTGTAATTTTTTAACATGATGCAAACAAAACAGAATTCAGAAAAATAGGCTTTATTTATTATACTTTAACACGCTGGCTATTATACTTTGGCACAAGTACTTATATGAATGCTAAAATCATCCGAAATACAACAATAAAATGTTAGAAATATTTGAAAATATTAGGTAAAATAGAAATCATTAAAGAAAGGAAATATATAAGTTAAATAGAATACGAAAATAATAATTACGACTGTTGAGATTTGAACCCACACCAAGTCATTCGAGAGGCAGTCTTTTAAACCGATAGTCTATAACCGCTGCTGACTAGTAGATTGAAACATCCCATCTTATTTATGTCATGGTTTTTCGCTGCTTACCTCCCCTAAAGTACCTATAGCGTGAAGATAAATATTGCTAAAGTTAGATCCATAAATATGTACAATATTGTAATAAATGTTGTGGTTTCTTATAATAATTTCTTGCTGAACTGTTTGAGAAAATATCGATTAAAAATTCTTATGTTATTTTAACTACGCAAAAACTCATTTAATATTATTTTGGCAATATCATGAGGTAAAAATACACTTCGAAAGACAAAATATATACAAAAATAATAGTTGTTGCTCGGGAATGAACCATGGTCCAATTCTCGTTCAAAATAGACATATTTGAATATTGCTCATCCTCCAAAGCACATTGCGTGATAATATTTAGCCTATATGTTGATTGTACCTATAAGGATTATTTATGCATTTAAACAAAATCGGTTTAGTAGTTTTCTCGCGAATTGGAAACATACATCCTACGATTCACTTATTGTATATTGTAAATCAGAAATTGAAAAAACTGGCCAAGTGCGAGTCGGACTCGCGTGCAAAGGGTTCCGAAGGAATTATTTATTTTTTACATGTTATTTTAACGCTACAGACTTCTAATAGGTTTTCCTGTTATCTTTAGGTAAAGATCTATTATCTCCATTTTTTTCAAAATTTTAGGCTCAGTAGTTTCGGAGATAAGGGGGGTAATGGTCATTTTTCGTCTAATTTCTTGAATAAATTCAAAACCATTTATTATAAAATTATGAAAAAAATATGATTAAAACCCTCACAGTAAGCCCTTTCATTTGATATGTCACACGATATTGTTCAAAAAAGTTTTTTTTTTAATTTTCTAGTTTGAGCCCCAAAAGTGACCCCCATGCTAAAAATTTTATGATTTACGTAACGCGTCCGTGTTTGGGTCACAGAAGTCCATATGTGCACCAAATTTCAACAGAATCGGTCTAGTGGATCCGGAGAAAACTGGCTGTGACAGACGGACAGACAGACAGACAGACACCCGAGTGATCCTATAAGGGTTCCTTTTTTTTCGGAACCCTAAAAAGAGATTGATTTTACCAAAACTTTACTGCAAACGCTGAGAATGACTAAGAAACGTGCAGAGGTTAGTTGTGGACAAAGCTTCGTTTGTAGTAGAACGTATATTGAAAAAAAGCGATCAGTTTGACCTAAACTTTTTTGAAGCTATTTTCGACTGGAATATTTCCGGACGGAGGAATATATGATTACTAAAAACGCGGAAAATTACTAAGAAACGTTTACAGAGTTTTGTAATGAACAAGTTTTCGTTTGTAGTAAAGCGTAAATTAAAAAAAAAAGCGATCGAGTTGACCAAAACTTTTTTAAATGTATTTTCGACTGAGTTACTTGTGGTCTGAGGACTATACGATTATTATAAACGCTGAAAATTACTGAGAGACGATCACAGAGGTTTGTATTGGACAAATTTTTATTTGCAGTAGAACAGAATTTGAAAAAAAAGCAATGGATTTGACGTATGACCTCTGTGAACGTCTTTCAGTAATTTTCAGCGTTTGTAGTAATCGTATATTCCTGGAAGCCGAACTATAACTTTATTAGTTGTCTACTTTGAATAAATATTTTATTCTATCCTTAAAATGGTTGTTTATAAGAGTATGGATATAGGTTAATATAATTTGCGTGCGAGCAACCCTAAATCATTTGGCGATTTGAATTAATTGACGGGGTGTATGTATGTAAATTGGGCTGGTTTCCGCAACTCCACGGCTAAGCGCGTATTTTGCGTGCAGGTGGGACAAATGTGTCATTCGAACTACCCCAGCTCCCCAAGGAAGGCCAGCAACGCCTTGGTGTTACCAACTATCTCACAACGGGTACCTGGGTTACCGAAGTACTTGGCCCTGTAATCCGCGACTACCGGGTAGCTTAGAAGCAGGTGTGCTGTTGTCTCATTCTCCTCCATGCAGGCTCTGCATAGCGGGCTGTCAGTGACTCCTATAGCATAGAGGTGTTTATTAAAAGACCAGTGGCCAGTTGACTGTACGCAACTGTTGTTTAGCCAGTCTTAGGGCTTGTTTTGTAAATCGGCCATCTATAGAGGGAAGTGCCTCTTTGGCCTGCCTACACTCAACATGGTCAACCCATAGCTTGTGATGTTTATCTCCGATGCGTTTCCTTACCCGATTGCGTAGGTGCCCGAAAGGCAGAGGTACGATGGGTTCGGGCCCCATCGCTGCCATACTCGAACCCCTTCTGGCGAGTTCATCCGCTGCATCGTTGCCTCGGGATTCGCTGTGTCCCTTGATCCATTGAATGGTTACTTTATTGTGTCTACCAACCTGATTAAGACGTTGATGACCCTTGAGAATCAGCCAAGAGTTGACCGTGTGGCTGTTCAGAGCTTGCAGGACGGCCATGCTGTCTGAGAGTGTGCGTATTGAGTAGTCCTTAACTTCCCTGGTTAGGATGGCTGATGCCGCCAGAGAAATGCCCATGCATTCAGCTTGGAACACTGTGTTGTGGACCCCCAATGGTGTGGCTATGTGGATGTTGAGATCCTCTGAGAAGATTCCCGCACCAGTACCTGTACCTGTTTTTGATCCATCGGCGAAGATCCACAGCTCTGAGGGGCACAGCCCCTCGCAACGATGATCCTCATGCAATTGGATTCTGTATTTTTTATCAAAGATAAATTTCTTGGGTACCCGGTCATTGATTGCTTTTGTTAAAGGGAGTTCATTATTATTGAGCTCGAGCCTCTGCTCGAGGAGCTCAATAATAATGAACTCGGCACACCGCTCTCGGTGTGCCGTGTTTCTCTCTTACTCCAGAGATCCAGTGTTTTAAGGCGTACTGCTGCCATCGTCGCGCTTCCTGTTGTATAAACAAGTGTAGCGGAGGGAGTCCCAGCATGGCTTCCAGCGCCGCAGTTGGAGTAGTCCTCATGCAGCCCGTCGTCGCCATGCAGGCCAGCCTTTGCATGTGTTGTAACTTGTTTACGGCTGTAGCTAGCTTTGTGCATTGCCACCACACCACGGCCCCGTAGGTTAACATGGGCCGAATTACTGCACTGTGCCTAGTTCAGGCAAATTAGCAACTGTGTTCTAAAAAGTTTAAGATTTATTTGATTGTAAATGTGCCCCTTTTTAATTAAATAAACGATTTAAACGATTGTAACGATTTATAGTATTATTTTGGATTCTTCACACCTCCCTCAGCCTGGTTGCTTTTCGGCCGACTCCTGGCCTAGGAATGGCGCTGAGGGAATGGATTGTGCGTAATGGCACAATTCCATTTCCTCCAGGGCAATATCAACCACTCTGCCAGGGCTCAGGATCTCCTACTCCAGAGCATGGCAGAGTGGTCGATTCATGAGGCTGTGGTCGCCGAGCCGTATTAGGAAACTCGGGCCTTGGGCGCCTCCGCTTACGGAGAGTCTCCAACCCGAGCTGCTGGAGGACGTGGTCGCAGCCCTCTTTCCGGCACGAGCGGGCCTCGTAGGTTAACATGAGTCGAATTACTGCGCTGTACAGCCATAGTATTATTTTGGGAGATAGGCCCCGCTTCTTCCCTATCATTTTCCTGCACTGCCAGAAGGTAATGCAAGCCCTGTTTAGTAAGTGATTACTCCAGTTTAACTTACTGTCTAGGATGACGCCTAGATGCTTTACCTCGTTAGGCAGCTGGAGTTCTGTGTTGAAGAGTTTGGGTAACTGGTAGTGGCCTAGTACTCGTTTTTGAGTGAACATGACTAATTCAGTTTTCGTGGGGTTTACTGACAGCATATTCTTCGCACCATCTCTCCACTGTGTGTTGAACTTCTTTCTCCCAACAACAAGGCTCTTCATGCTGCGGCTAGGATCAAGGCTAAGGAAATGAACTATAAATACGTTTGGATTCGAAACGGTAAAATATTTGCGAGAAAAGACGACGGCGCAGAATACATACTCATCAAAAATGTGAATAGTTTAAGTAAAATTATTTAACTTTTTTTTTAAATGCCTGCTTTAGTACTTATCTTTATTTAAAATTCAGCAATATATCAATTTACTATCAGAATTGAAACACTAGAACTAAAACCAACACTTTTTACTGTAACCTTAGTTGTATGGATTATGATGTATTTATTTTAACTGAAACCTGGCTCAATAGTAGTGTACTGAGTAGTGAACTATTTGATTATAGGTATGTTGTCTACAGAAGAGAAAGGGAAACAACAGGCTTTCATCCTAATAAAGACGGTGGCGGAGTTCTAATTGCTGTTTCAAGTAAAATCAACTCAAAACGGATGGATTCATGGCAAAGTAGATGTGAGGATCTTTGGGTCACAATCGATGTTTCGACTACACAGAAATCGCGACAGCTAGCTCTATGTGCAGTTTATCTTCCTCCACCGGTGTGTCTTCCTTCAATTGAACATTATATCGAGCACTGTAACACCGTGTTTGATACAACCGAAATCCCAATTTGCATAGTAGGTGATTTCAATTTGGGCAAAATAGCCTGGGACCCAGGTGCACCTAATAATTCACTACCCAGCACTTGTTGGAGACTCTTAGAATTTATTAATGTGTGTAGATTTACTCAATATAACTTGGTTAAAAACTGTTCGGAGCGTGTATTGGATCTAGTCTTATCTACAATACCATCATGCACCGTAAGTGAATCCAGTTGCTCTTTAACCGTCGTTGTTAAACTGCATCCGCCGCTTGATTTTACTTTATCATTATTGAAAGAATCTAATCTCCCTTATAATAATTTAAGCCAGAGAAAGAACTTTACAAAGCTAACTACGGTCACATTAGATCCTTTATAAACGAACATGACTGGCAGCGAAAATTTGCGGATAGTAATGATGTAGATAGCATGGTAAACGATTTCTTTGATGTATTAAACAATGCAATCCACAAATTTGTCCCAAATTGTAAGTCAATGACCCGCCGTTATCCCCCATGGTTTAATAAAGCAATTATAAGGTCATTAAAAGAAAAAAATAAGCTAAGATTGCGTTTTAAAAAATACAAAGACCCGCTGGACAAATTGGAGCTAAATTTAATCACTAAACGCTGTCAAAACCTAGCCAAAACCCTGTACAATGCCTATATGGAAAAACTGGAATCGGAAATCAAAGGAAACCCCAAACTATTCTGGACTCATATAAAGGTAAAACGCGGTGGGTCAAGTGTCTATCCACTAATTATGACTGACGGAAAGACTACAACATCTAATGGCCCAACTATCTGCAATCTTTTTGGCAACTATTTCACATCGGTTTAAGGTAGAATCCGTGCATCGCGATCGATCGCGGCCGCGCGCGTCTGTCGCGGGCCTCGGCAGCGGTGCCATACATTTTCATAATGCGACTATTGTCGCGAGCGATCGACGACAGTCGTCGGCCACGCGCGGCAGCGATCGATCGCTATGCACGGAATTCTACCTTTACACCCCTGATCATGACACGGAATTTAAGAGCGACTCAAATTTTCTTGACTCAATGAAAACTAATAGCCAGCGCCTAACAATTCCGGAACTAGACAGTGATACACTACTCAAAAGGCTTCAATCTGTTGACATTAGAAAAGGTACAGTTCCTGATGGAATCCCACCTTTATTCATTTCTGCCTGTGCTACGGTCCTGGTTGCTCCACTTTTAAAAATATATAAGGTGTCATTAGCAACTGGAACCTTCCCTACAGAATGGAAAAAGGCCAAAGTTGTTCCTGTCTACAAATCGGACAAAAAAGACCCTATATCCAACTATCGGCCTATTGCAATTCTCTCCACGTTTGCCAAGATATTTGAGTCGATAATCTGTCCTCACATCCAGCGACATTTCCGACTTTATCTAAGTGATCACCAACATGGCCACCACAAATTTGTTGTCTTTTTCGGAGTCCTTAATAGAAACTGTTGACTCAAATAAACAATTTGATGTTTTGTACACCGAATTCAGCCAGGCCTTCGATAAGATTCCCATTCCATACTAGTTCATAAACTAGCCACGTAAGGTATCACTGGGCCCTTGCTGAAGTGGCTGAAATCCTACCTACTAAAGCGTGAATTTTATGTTGTGGTGAACGGTTTTCGATCTGCTGGCAGTTATAATATGACTTCCGGAGGTCCTCAAGGATCACATCTGGCTCCTTTATCATTTATTATATTTATTAACGACCTTCCCACCTGCTTTTGCTTCTCTGAGTGTTTTTTGTACGCTGATGATCTAAAGTTTGCAAAAAAAATCGAATCATCTAGTGATATTGCGCTCTTACAAGATGATCTAAACAGGCTTGTCAAATGGTGTAAAGATAATAAAATGGAACTAAATTTAAAAAAATGTTACCACCTGTCATTTTCAAGGAAGGCTCAGCCTATCCAGTCAGAGTACCAAATACGCGACACAAAAGTACAACAAGTCGATACAATTAGAGATCTGGGAGTACTGTTCGACAATATCTTGGCATCCATGGTGACCTGCTCAGATCGATCAGCTCTTATTTATCTAAGCGTTCGCAGGCCGTTGTTGTGGGAGGTTATAGATCAGATTTCGTTTGCATACCGTCCGGTGTGCCCCAGGGATCGTGCGTACTTACACGATATCCATACATGTTTTAAATATGCTAAGCACCTTCTATACGCAGATGATATGAAGATATATCTGCGTGTCCGATCGAAACTGGATTGTGAACTCATACAACGTGATCTTAATTCATTTTACCAATACTACTCATTAAATAACATCAGCGTTAATATCTCTAAATGTCAGTGCATTAGTTTTACTCGTTGCAAAAACCCAATCAATTTTATGTATAGTTTTTATGATAAAATTATTGAAAGAGTCAATGTAGTCAGAGATCTTGGTATAATGCTCGACTCCAAATTACTTTTCACTCAACATATAGATAGCATAGTCAGTAAAGCCTCCCGTAATCTTGGCTTTGTAATGCGCACCTGTGAACCATTCAGAAACCTCCATAGTCTTAAGATTGTATACTGTGCCTATGTTCGAAGTATTTTAGAGTATTGCAGTCCAGTCTGGTCACCTCAGTATAATGTGTATATTTCTAGAATAGAAAGTTTATAAAAACGATTTGTAAAATTTTTAAACTTTAAAGGCAACAAGCGTGATGCTACTTATCTTGCAGACTCTAGTCACTATTGCTTGTTTCCGCTCAATGATAATGATAGACGTAAAATGATGGATATGCAGCTCTTATTTAATATTCTTCGTGGGGAGATTGACTGCAGTGACCTTTTGTCATGCATAGAATTTTGCACGCAAAGGTCTCGCACAAGACATACCCACTTATTTAGTGTACCTTTACACCGTTCCAATTATGGGCAGAACGCTGTTATGACTCGACTGCCTCGCTTATATATAGACAAATTTGAAAGCCTGGATATATTCCAGTTATCCTAGGTAGCGTTTCGTAAATCTCTTGTAAAAATACTCATCAATAAGTGAATAATATTCGTATATTTTTTTATCAGTTGTTTTATTTTCTTTTCATTTTAGTTAAAGTTTTACAACCACCAATTTTTTAACTACAATATTTAAGCTAAGTTTTCTTCTACTTTCTAGTTTTATATAATGCATGCTGTGAAACTCTATAATAGGCTTTAGAACCCCATATGCCATTGTTACCATATCTTGAACGTTGTAAAAACAAGCTGTTGAGTTTCCTATCAATAAATAAATAAATAAATAAATTACTTTCATCCCTCACCTCGAGAATATTATTAAAAAAGCCTCCAAAATGTTGGGTTTCGTGCAAAGAACTACTCGGGGATTTAAACTCGTTGGCACTAACATAATGCTGTACAATAGTCTTGTAAGAAGTGTTTTGGACTATTGCAGTGCTGTATGGAGACCACACTACGCCACACATAAGTTACTCTTAGAAAGAGTCCAAAAACGGTTTCTGTGGCACCTTGCTTTTTCGAAAGGGAAAAGCAAATAACTACCCTCCTACAATATACGTTTGAAATATTTCAAGATGCACTCTTTATCAACGCGAAGAGATATAATTGATAGCTTGTTTCTTTATAAACTTGTCTACACTAATATTATAAAGAGGAAAGATTTGTTTGTTTGTTTGAAATGAATAGGCTCCGAAACTACTGGACCGATTTGGAAAATTCTTTCAGCAATGGATAGCTACATTATCAGGGACTAACACAGGCTATATTTTATCCCCGTACTCCCACGGAAACGGGAACTACGCGGGTGAAACCGCGTGACGTTCACTAGTAAGAAATATAATCGACTGCCCTAATCTATTGAGTCTCTTAAAGTTTCGTGCCCCTTCCCGATGTCCGCGCAACCCCATCACTCCGCTACACCCACCCCTACGCAGAACAGTAGTGCTATTCTGTAACAACATTTACGTATCTCGACAGTCGAATCCGAGGTGAGTTTCAAATTAAGACTTTTATGTTGTGTGCAATAAAGCTCACTTTGTGAGTTTTGTCACTCAGGTGAAGCTCGATATCGAAATAGTTGTTAACGGAATAGACTAGCTGATAGATTTGCACCATGACAAATTGAGCAAATTTTCTAAAGTAATTACCCAGCACTATTCTAGTATTTAGTTGATGTCTGTTGTTATTATGTTTCAGATTTAAGAATGTGATATTTTACAATTTAATTTAATTTATTTTACCCGAACCTAATTCAATGTTTTAACGATGAGCTGTGATGTACCTAATTAAATAGATTGATGTTTTGTTTTAATGTAATTTAATTTATTAATTTTATTGTTTTGATTTAATTTATTTGAATGTTTTAAATAATTTCTTCTGTTAATTGATTGTAAACTATTATTGCAATTATTATCATTAACCTGTTCATTTTAATTTCATAATTTGTTATTAATACTTTTGCAATTCATAACAATCAATGTATCTATTTTTTTTTTGTTTGTAATTCAATGTTATAATTTATTGTATTGTTTAACCAAAAATTGTGTACGTGGTGTTAGCCTTTAAGTAATTGTTACACTTATTAATGTAGACAACAATTATAGAAATTGTAAACGCGTTGTTTAAACAATTGTTGGCTTATCAAATCTATACATATAATAAAATCGTAGACTAACCGTGTCTGTACATTGAATATTTTTCCATGAAAATTACACAGAAAACACAGGAAAAAGGTATAAAACACAAAAATGCAATTTTTGAAATTTTTGTCTGTTTGTCTGTGCGTTTGTGGGAGCATCACGCATAAACCACAGATTGGATTGCAAATCTAAGTACTTTAAAATATTAAGTGATAACCCGAGTAACATTTAGCGTATATTTGATCAAAATCGACCCACAAAATCAAAAGATATTGAATTTTTAAGTTTAGGAAGAAACTTCCTAATGTATTCTGATGAGTCAGAGCGCCATCTATTGAGAAAAAATAAAATGCACGAAAGCATTCAAAATTGTTGTATTATTCGTGAAACTTTTAATACGTGGCAAAATAAAAGTGACCATTTTATACCTTTTCGTTATTTATCGTTACAATCGATCCACAAAATCAAAATATATTGAATTTTAGTTTAGTAAGAAACTTCCTACTGTGTTCTGATCAGTCAGAGCGCCATCTATTGAGGAACCAAAAAATGCATGAAAGCATGAATGTTACACCAAAACACATTCATTGAGTTATTTGTGAAACTTTTAATACGTAGACGTAGCAAAATAAAAGTAAACTTTTTAATACCTTATCGTTATTTATCGTTACATACGGGCTTCTTATTTAACGTCTTCTGCTGCCAAATATTTTGTCAGTTTACATGGTCGATAAATGGCGTTGCACTGATGACGCGTTTTTCTGAATTGCGGTGTTAAGATTTTCCACTGGAGAATCACACGCTTGTGACGCGAAGTCACACGATTATTGAACACTGTGGTAGTTCGTAGGAATTTTAGTTTGGTCTCTGGAAGGTCTTAAACGAATAGGGGCCTAAATTGCTTAAATCTCTGAGTTGTGCTGGTTTCGTTTAAAGTGCTTTAATCGTGGAGTCTTAAACTGATTTAGAACTCAGTAGTTTTGTGAAGTACTGGACGGTTCGACTTGCGGATCAGGCCTGTAGGGTTCCGTACCAATGGTGCTGACAGGACCCTACTTCTAAGGCCTCCGCGCTTGATTCCGTTTAGAGCGAAGCAACGAACGGTTCGATTTGCGAAAGAAGGCTAATAATAATAAGGTACCGTACCATAGGTGGTCACGGTTACGGGAGCGATCGATTTTGGTGGGGCTACTCTCTAAGTCCGAAGTCCGTAGTTTCGGGATTAGTTGCGGACGTTTTCTACTCCGTCTCACCTACAGACTTACGATTAATCCCGAACCCGAACTAAGAATGAATGACAACACGATTTCACAGTAACTGTCAAATCGAGTTATCATTAGTTCTCTGTGGTTAGGTGATACGGAGTAATTTTTTTTTTACTATAGATTGCCTATCTATTACGTTTGACCACTATCTCACCTGATGGTAAGCGATGATGAGGTTGAAGATGGAGCACGTTTGCCTAGAAGCAACCTATTCACTTTTGTCTTAAAGACTCCCAGGTTGCCCGCAACTAAGTTTTTAATTCGTGCTAAGTATCAGACGGTTCAATTTGCGAGCCAAGGCAAATTATAGGGTTCCGTGCCAAAGTTGCTAATGGGACCCTATTATTTAAGCCTTCGCGTACGATCTTGATTCGTGCGAACTAAGTCGATTTTTAGGGTTCCGTACCAAGGTTGCTAACGGAACCCTATTTATTAATAAGCCACCGCTGTCCGTCTTCCTTCAGTTCATTAACCGACTTCAAAAAAGGAGGAGGTTATCAATTCGACTGTATTTTTTTTTATGTTTGTTATCTCATATTAACCGACTGGATGAACCGATTTTCATGATTCTTTTTTTATTTGAAAGCAGGTGCTTCCCGTGTGGTCCCATTGCCACCACGTCAGGATCTGATCATGGAAACCCTGAGAAATCGAGGGTAACTCTCGAAAATTGTAGGCACGTATTTGGTAAAAACTTGATATTCGTGTGTATATCGGGTTGAACAAAAGAATGAAAGTTTGGATCAGACCTGATGATGGAGACGACAGAGAGTCAAGGGAACTCCACATCGGTATGTAGGAACTACCAAGTGTTTGGGCTTATTTCATTCGTATTGACGAGATCTTTACATCGAAAGCACTTAGTAAGTTTTATTTTCATAACATAACATCACGCCGGTACGCTGTGAATGGGTACGCAGGTACCACTAAAAGTCGGTGTCAAAAAGCGAAAAAACTAAAAACACCGACTTCCGAAATTAAAGTTATTTTATACTTTGTAGTGTTTTGTTTTGGAAGTCGGTTACATTTTTTGTAAAAAAGTTTTTTTCGTTTTATTTCTGTCTCGCTGATATAAAAATGTCTTCTAGAAAAAGGTCGAATCTTTCACAATATAGCAAAATTCTCAAAGTCGGGTTTGTTCGAACACTATTCTAACTAACTCGAGAACGGCTCGACCGATTTTCATAGTTTTCGTGTTTTATTCGGGACGAAGACTAATTCCTTCGTCCGGAATAGCATAATAAGAATTAAAATGCAAAAAAAATGAGTATGTAGGTAGGGTAGGTAGGCAGGTAGGTAGGGTAGGTAGGCAGGTAGGTAGGGTAGGTAGGCAGGTAGGTAGGGTAGGTAGGTAAGGTAGGTGAGGTAGGGTAGCTATGGTAGGTAGGTATGGTAGGTAAGTAGGCAGGTAGGGTAGGTAGGTTAGGGTCGGTAGATAGAGTAGCCAGTTGACGGGAGCGAAGCCGCGCGGGTCAGCTAGTAAATAAATAAATTAGAAACACATTCATAGTGCGTACCGCTAAAGAGTGGAATTCCCTGCTAGAGTCTGGGTTTTCAGATAGCTACAACCTGGGAGTCTTTAAGACAACAGTGAATAGGTTACTTCTAGGCAAACGTGTTCCATCTTCGACCGCATCATCACTTACTACCAGGTGAGATAGTGGTCAAACATAAGCCTATCAATAGTAAAAAAAAGTTTATCACTTAAGACTTTGGGTCACAGCTTATTTTTAACACGCTTTTATTAGCTTCACTTGTAACTAACTATGTATGTAAGAAAATCTTGGAATCTTAATTTGACCCACTTCCCGGTCTTCGATTAGGATGAAATTTTGCACACGCTCCGAGTCCTGATGACAATACATGACTAGCTAAGAAACGTCATTACAAATCCAATATGGTGGCCTCCCCAAGATGGCGGACTGGCTGTTTGAAATCCACCCTAGTAGGTAGGTATTTATCGTTCATCACGAACTGAAATTGTTTATGTTTCCCTGCGATCTAATGAAGATTTGGCAAAGGGAAAACTCTTGAGTCATCAAACTAAATGTCCGAATTGTTTTGTAGTTTTTGGTGCGTGCTAAAAGCGTGTTTTTTAGTTTTTAAACTATTATTTTTTTATTTATTAATTCATTATTTACAGACACATCAAAGGCAATATTATAACGTAACGCAATGTTAAATATATAAAACGTTACAAGAAAATACACCAAACGTCACAAAAACGTTACAATACAGCAATGCAAACAGCTTATGGTTAAATTCCATTGTTGCACATGTAAACGGGCACGCCATTTATCCCTGGATACTCATTTTTGTTGGTTACTTTTGTATGCTTGAGTTTGCTTACTTAATTACCTATTTATTTAGTTTTTATCATTGTTTCATATTAAAATTTATTTGTTGGGATAATGTCACACTATGTGCCATTTAATTTAATTTATTGTTCTGTGTCTATCATAAAATGTTGAATAATACCAGTATATGTAAAATCAAGTTCTTCGGGGAGTTTGTTGCGCCACTTCTTCTTCCTAGCTAAAACACTAGAAAGTGGTGACTGGCTGAGCAATTTGGGGATCGTCTTCGTGTAAATTTTGACGTTCAAAAGATGCTGATTTTCTGCCTAGTTTGAATAAATGTCTTTTGATTTTATTATTACTCTGTTTGGGTTACCCAAATGGAGTAACCGAAGTCAAAAACAAAAGAAACACAATGCCTACCTAGTACATTAAGTTGGTTATCGATTCGTTTAAAAAAAACTATGTATTGTCGTATTTGTCGCGCATTAAACTACACTTATAATTGATAATATTCATTGCTCACAAATTTTTATGCTTAACCAAAAAAAAAAACCGTAGGTGTGAGCCGAAATTTAACTAAACATTCTGTTTGCATTGAAATTAGTTCATTAGTCATCTAACAGATGGCGTTAGTAATAAAAGTCCAGTTTAAAGAATCTTACACAACATGCTTTATTGGTTTTATTACTTTCGACTGATAGCGTTAGTAATACAAAAAAAATGACATGTTTACAAATTATCGCATCTTTAATTAATTTTTAATTTATACAAAAATATATTTTATGATAGATAACACATGTAGACGAATCCGAATTGAATTTACTATGTTAAAGCCCAAAACCTAAAGGTGTGATGATTTTTCAGTAAAATCTACAACAAGAATGCATATATTGTGGGATAGTGTTAGGGCTCGCTTCGCTTGATTACTAATTGTGTTATATAAAATAATGATCAAGGAAAGGGGATCAACGTCAAAATATCTAGTGCGACTGTTATTGCATCGGTTGTTTCCTTTATATCATAATTTTCTCCTACTTTATCTAAAGCGTTTTGTACTATTGTTTTAGCTAATTCTTTAACTACCATTTTTCCAAAATAGGCTGCTATGGGAATAAAGGGAAGAAATAATGGCCTTTTCTCGTTTTTCCCATTGTTTCTGTTTTTACCGATTTTTCTATTTTGAATTGACTTTGCTTGCTGCATTTTTGGCATTCTTTCGTTTGTCTGTAAAAAAATGAAAACGAAAATAATCAGTTTCATATAAATCAATATATATAAAATTCTTCCGTTACTGACTGACTAATTGATTGATTGGTTGATTTATTATTATTTTCCTTTATTCATTAACTATACATAATTGTTATATTTATAAATATTTAAAAAAAAAACATTTAAAAATATAAAAAATAGTAGCACACCGGTATCGGGAACAGGGTCCAAGCTACCGGCAGTCAGGGCTCCAGAGAGAGGAACATTATTATTATTGAGTGATTGAGTGACTGACAGACAACGCACAGCCAGTACTACTGGTCGTAGAACACTGAAATAGGGCATGTAGGTTCCTTGAGGAGTGTAAGGGAACAATAAGAGAAGATATCCCGAAATTCATGTGGGAACAGGAAAAACACTGGATTTTTTAAATTTTATTTGTGATGGGTTTACTCTTGACTCTAGTCTAGGTCAAAGATGACAGAGATAAAGTCTACGATGGAGCGAGCTTACCCAGAAGGAGCCTGTGCACTCTAACTTTGAAGAGATTAGGGTGGTAAGCGTTTGGAAACACAGACGCAGGCAGAGAGTTCCACTCCTTTGCTGTGCGCATTATAAAAGACGTTTGGAAACGCTTAGTGCGAATTGGTGGAATAGTAACAAGGTAAGGATGGTAAGATGCGGTGCGTCTGGATGTCCGATGGTGGAAGGGGGCCGGTGAGATGAAGTCATGGAGTTCTTGGGCACACTCACCAAAGAACAATCTGTAGAAGACTGACAAGCAGGCAACCATATGGCGATGAGCCAAGCTATGTAGCTTGGCATCCACCAGTTTTACTTCGCCGATGAGCCTCTTAGCTCTGCAAGCGCGGCAAGCTGATACTTAGCTCAGCCATCCCAAAGGTGGCAACAATACTCCATGCAGGATCGGACTTGTGCTTTGTATAGGGTTAAAAGTTATTCAGGCCTGATGTATCGCTTCACCTTATTTAGGATGCCCAGCTTTTTGGCCACGGTTTGGGCTTTGTACTCGATGGTGGCGCCGAAGATGAGACTGGATGTCAACTCCATGCCTAGGAGCTCGAGCCGATCAGTCACAGGAACAGGTGCACCCCGAAAAGTAGGAGTTTGGTCAATACGACTACTTTTTACGGTAAAAAGACACGCCTGTGTTTTGGTGGCGTTAAAAGTGACCAGATTGTCATCACCCCACTGGGAGACAAGGCTTAAGGTCAAATTTATCCGCGCTACCATGGCCTCTCTCAAGGAACGAACTTCATACCCGCCGATTGTTGCGCTGGATAAGTATCTCTCTGAAACCGTACTGTCATCTGCGTACCCAACAAGACCATGCTGAAGTGGGTCATTGATGTATAGCAGGAAAAGAGTTGCAGAGAGAACAGACCCCCGAAGAACTCCGGCATCAATAGCCATGAGGTCAGAGGAGCAGCCGTCAACGACTACTCGGATCGACCGTTCACTCAGGTAGTCTGATATCCAGCTACACAAACCAGCTGGGATGCCATAAACAGGAAGTTTGCTGATGTGACACTTCATCAGTCCTAATAATACAAAATATTTATTTTGTATCGAAACGCTCACATGTTATCAGACACTTAGAAAAATCATAAATTTATCTTTTAATTGTAAGGGCCAACCTGTTACTTTTACTATTCCGAGAATTACAAAATATGTTATCAGCTTTAAAATTGCGTAGTTATTGGAGAGGCACTCAATATTGAATTCATGGTACGCGCACACGTGCTTGTAGAATGCAATATTTTACGTTAGTTGAAATGCGACCTTTTTCTACGATTTCTAAGAGTCGATATTGGAATAGCCGCGAGCACGTCGCACTTATCAAAAACTTTGGGTACCTGCTTATGAACGACCCTTACGATAATGAAGATACAAGAAAAACAAAAGTGTTTTGGAAGTTTATAGAAAGCAGCCTGCTATCTTGGGACAACGATTTGGAAAAGGCGGGGATTCAAGCTTTGGCCACGCTAGTAAACAGACGTCGGTTTTAGGTTAACGGGAGTTAGGGTTGGTTAGGTAGGAGGCGATGTCTCTGTATAGGCTAAGGGACTCATTGAATGCCAAATGGCGAGTTGTGTTGTTGTAACCCATAGTTTAGCCAGTACTATTTATTAAGTTAAATCTAAGTTAGATTAATTTAGTTTTAATATGTGTGGTGTGTGTGTGTGTTGGTGAACTAATGGGTGAGTGCTGTGTATATTATCCTACCTAATTAGTCGGAGAAGGCCTTCCTATAGAGTGTGCTTTGCTTGCAACAATGACTCTATACTGACTTTAGACAAACCTTACCAAGACACTGCTTATGGAAGGCTGAACCGAATAATACTCGCCACAAGTTAGGGCCTGTTTGAACTATAATGTTTCCTTGCAATATCTAAGGTTATGTCATATCAACCAAACATTAGTAGAGGTTGCCTCTCCCTATGGACTGACTGAGTGCAGGATACTTTGCACTGTTCTTGATATTTGCACACTTCCGTTGGGGTAGGTTTCACCAAGTATGGGTTGAAGTGAATTGATAGCCCTCCTAATGGACGATAGGGATTGTATCTCGCTAAATCACAACCGGCCCCCAAGGCCTCATACTGATATAAAAAAATAATATTTACCGAAATACTTATTTTAGGAAGCCTAGATCGTTGCCAGACGTGGCGGCGGTTGCTGCAGTACTCTAGTGCATCCCCAAAATGGGTAGAATATGGAAGTGTGAAGCGACGAACCCAAAATCCGCTTCCGCAGATAACAAGAATCGGTGCAAAGAGTTATGCAAACGACTGACAACGCGGTACGCTTGTGCTAAGTGATATAGTGCGTTAGTAAATGGTTGATAGGCCGATGTAAGGGGCTAATTTATATAGCGCGCGTCCAGTATATCTGGAAACATGTCTCGCTCAGTGACAGAGGCACTTCGCAGTCCTCTGCCTTAGGATTGTGTAAGACATGCTTGAGTGTAGGGAACGTGTACTGTTGTGACCGCAGCAGGTTCTCTCTAGACCTATGCACGTTGGGATCGACGGCACACGTCCGATGTACAGGCAGTTGTAAGACGGCCGTACATCACTGGGGTGGGTCTCTAGATTATAGTAAAGAAATTCACTATCGCGCTTTGAAATTAACTATTTCACACAAGCGTTACGTGTCATTTTCCCTTTTGCAGTCCTCTTGTCTTCTTAACTTCATACATTGTAATCTCGTTATTGTTCCATAATTATTTATTGTTTTACGTATGTATACTAACCGTGAATTCCCAATATTAACTTCACCTTGCATCCCCTCCTTGTCCCGCAGCCTCAAAGGTCGGACAAGGCAGTAGTTTCTGGGAATTCATTTCTTACTACTGGCGGGAGGGTGTCCAGTCTGGGACGAGCCCTACGGGACCACGCGGCTGGCGGGACGTGGTCCTCCTGCCTGCCGGCAGGACCTACCTTAACAATTAGGCTAATTTAAGGAAAAACGAAAATTTTATCAGCCTAGAGTAAATTAGGAACAGTCACACTGAGTAGACTTGCGTGCCAGACCCTGTCAAAGGCCTTCGAGATATCGAGCGACACGGCAAGTGCTTACTCAATACTCAATATCTTTATTACATTCCACATGTATTCTTAGGTCGGGCACAGCAAGATAAATAGGAGAGAGGAAGCATTTTCTTAACTATGTCAAATTATTAGCAAACTTTATTATATTATCTATTGAGAGATGTAATGACAATCAACAGAATGAGATTTTAAGACTTGGGTAGGTATGTACTCAAGTTGTGATTTTATAAGTCGATCACTTAGGTATTCGTTTACCGAGTAGTAGCATTTATTTAGCAAAAATTGTCTAAGTTTTTTTAAAAATATGTGAATTTACTCTTCTTTTTTATTGATGCAGGTAGCTTATTATATAATTTAATGGACATAACATAGAGACTTTTAGAGTGCATTTTTAATCGAGAACTTGGTATGTTTAGCCTAGATTGGTGTCTGAGTAGATAGCGTGTCTGAGTGTCTCCACGTTTTGAATAAAATTCCTGGTGTTTCCGTACAAATTTGCATGTCTCTAAAATATATATACAGGGAAGGGTTAAAATGAAATGTTTTTGAAAGAAAGGTTTGCAACTGTCTGTTTGCTCAATATTTAGCAGGATTCCAACCAATTTCTTTTGAAGGGTGCTTCGCCGTGTCTCTCAATGGCCTCGCCCCAGCAGTGCGTGACATACACAAGAAGATCGCGAGTTGACCGTCCCCGGCGAAAGCCATATTGATGGTCACTGAGAAGATCATTGTCTTCAAGGTAGCTCAGCAGCTTACTGTTCAGAACCCTTTCCATAACCTTGCGTAGGATGGAGGTAATGGCGATCGGACGGTAATGTGCAGGGTCAGCACGGTCTCCCTTTTTGGGCACCGGTTGCACATTCGCAAGCTTTCATGATTTCGGCACCGTTCTTTTTTCAAGAGAGAGGCGGTACAGGCGAGTCAACACAGGAGTCAGTTCAGGTGCAGATTGCCTCAACACTCTCGCTGGAATGCCGTCAGGTCCACTGGCCTTATTCACATCTAGACTGCACAATACTCTTCGGACCTCTTTAATGTGAACTGTGGTCTCCGGCATCGAAGAGTCACAACGAGGTAAAGTTGGTGGTTGCTTGCAGCCAGCGTCCAGACGCGAATTGCTTGCAAAGAGAGTTGCAAATAAATTTGCTTTCTCACTTGCAGAGTGAGCCAACGAGCCATCAAGTTTCAACATTGGAGGCAAAGTGGGTCGACAGAAATTCGTTTCAACCGCTTTCGACAGGGACCAAAACTGCTTACTACCTGGAGGGTGCAATGCTAGTTTGGCCCCGATATGTCCGACATGGTCAAAACGTGCCCTACGTAAAACCCGCTTGCAGAACTTAGCGGCAGAATTAAAGGCTCTTTTCCTCGTGCAAACCCTACGTGCTTTAATCTTTTGGTCGCGGGCCTTGATCCATGCTTGGTAAGCAGAATCTTAACGGGCCTCAGCGTGGGCGCATTCTGCATTATACCTAGGCCGGGATTTGTGACCGAGCGGGATGTCAGAGAATGGAATAAAATACTCCATCCCCTGCCGAATCACGTCCGCAATCACGTCAGCACAGCACGAGGGGTCACCCGAGGAGAAGCACACTTGTCGCCATGGATAAGACGCAAAAAATTGCCGCATCTCATCACAATCTGCTGACTCGTATCGTGCCTCTAGGACTCTTACCTGGAGGAGAGCAGGTCAATACGGATTTCACCAGGCAGTGGTCAGACGTTCTCAGCGGAGCTGAGACCGATACTGAATGACTGCCCGGATCAGTTGTCAGCAGAAGGTCCAAACAATTGGGTGTTTGGGCGTCAACATCCAGTACCCGCGTTGCCATATTCACCAGCTTCGTAAGTTTGCTTTGACGCTTGATCTATCAAGCGTCAAAGCAAAGTTACACGCCTCTAACCCGGCATGGTCAGTTTTCTGGTACGGGAACAATCACTATTCATGGTGGGCGTTTAAGTTCCCCAGAAAAATGAGCTTCGCTCTTGGCTACCGTTGCTGGACTACGTCGGTAGACTCCACGAGGGAATTAAACAGCGCTGTTGTCTCTTGGTCACCGCTGTGCGATCGTTATTCGCCGATGTAGATAAATTTCTCCACGCCTGTGTCCACAAGTAGCCTTAGGCAGAAAAACCCGATGTCTCAAAACAACGGAGACGACGACAACAAATGTCATCGCGGACGTACACACAGACCCCAGCCTGCTTCTTGAACTTGTGTTCCAGAGAGTAGACCGGGTAGTTGAGGTACGTCCGACGGGGTTGTTATTTTCGTCTCCGTTAGGAAAAACAGGTGTGTCTTCTCGGTCTCAAGATGGTGATGGACCGGATCGAGATTGGAGTGCAACCCCCTAATATTAGTGAGGTGCACTTTTAGTGGGAGGAAGTGCAGCCGTTGTTTTACCATATTTTTCTTCTTAGTTTGGTCATCATGGAGAGTAGTTATTTTTATTTTTTATTTATTATTATATGTTAATATATTAAAAATGGTTTTATAATTAATTTAAATGATAAATTAATTATATAAGAAAAGTCAAATTGTCGAGTCGCTGCTCAGTGAACCAAGTGGAACGCTAAACTAACCTGTGGGGAACTCATTTGGAGACTGCGGGGACGCCCGAACCCCCCGGATATGGCCACCGGGTCCTCCCATCCAGTCGCCGGCTGGCACGGTGGAGCATACTGAGATATTTAGCTAGTTGGTGGGGAATAAAGTAAATAAAGAGATAGATCGACACGGAGGTAATGCCGCGCGTCACATTGGTGTGGAACTTAGGCGTGCAGATGGTGCCGAGTTAACGTTCCGCAAACATATAGTTGAGGTGTGCGGCATGGCTTTCAGAAATCTCGATTTTATCTTGAGATAATGTAAGGATTTTAGCGATATGGCTGCTGTGAAGGTTTTGTATAATGCACTGGTACGGAGCCACCTGGAAACCAGTGCAATTATTTGGAATTCTCATGAGAGAAAGTACAGCCTCATGTCGGAGAAAATACAAAATAAGTTTGCGAGGTTTCTGTATTTAAAATAATATGGGGTTTACCCTTTTAATCCCCTCATGTACCCGAGGCTGTTCGTCCTGGGCATGGTCGGGTACACCAGGCGGGCTGTAAGAAGAGACGTCGCGCTGGTCAAATATGTGGCTAACGTACTGCTAGGTTTGCTGCACCACCCAGAGGTGCTGGAGGCACTGCCGCCCCGCTCTGTTAGGCATATCATTGGCGAGGACTAGCGTTGAAAAATGCAGGAAAAATTCCCGTTTCTTTCCAATTCTTTTGTTTTTTTCAATGTTACATTCGAAAGTTTGGAGAAAATTGGCCAGGATATGTTTCATGTTTTATCCTTACTTATATTATAACTGTCTGTCGCGCTTTCACGCCAAAACTACTGAACTGATTTAAATGAAATTTGGTAAACAGATAGAGTCTAGAGCCTGAGAAAGGACATATGCTACTTTTTATCCCGGGAGTATGTATTCCCTAGGGACCACGTGGGCGAAGCCGCTGGCAGAAGCTAGTTTCCAATAAAACCGAAAAAAACCGAAGAATATGAAAGAAACGGGAAACTTCATGTTTTTTTTTTTCAAATACGGACTCAGTATATTTAACTTAGGATATTATATGCTTTAATTCTTTCCATAATAATATTTGAGAGTAGAATAAATAAAATATAAGCGAGCTAGGTACGCGCGCGAAAGATATTGGTGAATTTTTGGTCAAACGCATATTTAAGATAGGAATTGCAAACTAACATTTAATTAACACTTAATTCAAGCTAAAGAACGAAGCTTTCGAATTCGAACTCGAGCCTGGTGAAAAAAACACAATTTGTTCTTTTCCGTGAAAAAAAAAAACAAATTGTTATTTTCGGCATTTTCAACGCTAGCGAGGACTACTTTTTCATTCAATTAAATTTTGCGCTGCTTTGATAAATCTCGGCAGGTTTTACCAAAATATATTTTCCGTTGTGACTACCGTTATACTATTAATCAAACGTATGGCTCGTGACATAGGGGTTGAAAAAGGTCTGGACATATAAATAATAAATGAATTAAATTTATTTATTTATTTGGTAACTCAACAGCTTATAATATAATTTACATGAAATTATAAATATTCGTCTCACTATCAATGAGCAGACCAGTGCAGTTTCGTCAAAGTTACCACTGATACCAGCATCCTCCATAAAGTCCGCACACACTGCACAGTGGCAGTGTGACGATGACAACCATCTCTTAAGCCAATTACAGAGCTACACGGCACCGGCAAAACTAAGTTAGCTAAAAAGTGGCAAAATAAAAAAAAATATAAAACAAATATTATATATCAGCAACAATGCGATTGAGGACACATTGTTCACATTAAATAGACATTAAACGAGACATAGGCAAAAACAAATACAAATAGAATTTTGAGAGATCTAACAGCGCGATTTTCCGTGTAAATGAGTTGAGTTATAGCACAATACTAAACAAAATCTGCTTGATTTGTCTCCGGCATGATTGCTTGGATAAATTAAATATATCGACACTTTCAAAACTCTCAGAGTAGATGCGAGGCAGTCGGGTCATAACAGCATTTCTACCGTATTTTGTGCGGTAGCCAGGGATACCGAATAATTTTGCATGTCTGGTCCGAGTTTTTGGGGTACAGAAGTCAATACATGATAGCAGATCACTGCTGTCCAAACGGACTCGCAGGATATCAAAGAGCATAAGTATATTCAACATCTTACGCCTATCCACATGGGGAAGCATATTATAGCGTTTGCAGTCTCGAGCATAGGAATCATGACGTTTTCGGACTTTAAAGTTAAAAAAAATTACAAATTTTTCTGCAGATTTTCTATTTTTTTAGTGTATTGGGGTGACCAGATTAGGCTAAAGTATTCCAAAATACTACGCACATATGCAAAGTATATAATCTATAAACTATGGCAGTTCCTAACAGGTACGCATTACAAAACCAAGGTTACGAGAGGCTCTACTGGTGATGGTATCAATATGCTGGTCAAAGAGCAATTTGGAATCTAACGTTACACCAAGATCTTTGGCTACTTCAACCCTTTCGAACTCATTATAATTAAATCCATAAGGATACTTAATTTGGTATTTGGAACGGCTAAAGCTAATGCATTGACATTTCAAGACATTGACAGTTTTTCGATGCAATAATTACTATCGAACATGGTTTTACTAATCTAGCTATCCAATTCCGGCGCACTTAGTGCGCCACGAAGCCAGTGCATATTCAGACAGCAAACAGCGAGCATTCGCCAGCCTATCATTAGCCATCATTTTAGCGTAGCTTAAAGTGCTTAAAATAAACCGTTTTTAACCTGTGAAGCTAAGCGTTTTAGTAGCCATCCAAATAGTCAATACCACGTAGGTCGCGACCCCAACATTTGGTCCTTCGAGCCAAGAACTTCGCGTGTCGTTTATATAGTGCGGTTTTTCAGAACTATCGGCAAGTGAAGTGACTTTACCAGTGACTCTGGAATATAGCGTTCATTAGCGAAGCTTAGCAGTGACTGTAGTGGTAACGACTTTAGCAGCAGTGTTTTGAGTGGAGTGCTCAATATATTCTAACGAATACGTGTGTACGTATTCAGCAGCAGTGAGTGTATAGCTCACACAAGCAGCACCAGCGCGCCACTGACTTGGGGAGCAACCTTCGTTGGGGTAGCAAGGAATTCTTTTAAGTAAGATCGTTCAATTTGACCCATTTTACCAGCAACGGGATAAAGAGTGTGTATGTCAATCAAATCGAGATTTCAGAGAGCTTGAGAAAACTTTTGACTAATCTTAAAAAGGATAGCGTAGAGCATAAAACATTTGACTACTGTAAGCGTAAACTCGTGTTACTTGAGAAATGCTGGGAAGAATCCCAGATAAATCATGAAAAAATTCTCCCTTTTGAAAAGACCAATCATAAATATTTTGTCAACTCGGAATTTGAGCGTACGGAAGAAATTTACGAGACGGCAAAGAAACTTATTATTCAACGTCAAAATGAGTTAGCTCAGCGAGGTCAACAGTCAGTGTATCCTCAACAAGTACAGCAATTTGCGGCCGGAACTTCAATGAGTCAGCCAGAACCGCAAGAAACAGCAGCAGCCTCTCCTACCTTTGAGTCGAGGGGAACCAATAGCAAGCTTGACGATATGCTTCATAAGCAGTCGGTCAACATTAAAGCATTTATCCGAGCTGTCGGTAACATTGATATTGAGACAATTGTCGATGAATGGGAGTTCGAAGATGCCCTTCGAATTCTGCAAAACCGATGGACTACCTTTGACAACCTACACTGGGAAATCATTGGCGAGTCAGGGGATGATCTAGCAAGTGATTATGAGTCCCACTTAATAGACACGAGAGGACTTTCAACAGCATGAAGAAGCTATCAACTCCAAAATGTGGTCAACATCCTGTCGGGAAAAGTCAACACCACAAATGGAAATTCCTGTGTTTACGGGAAACTGTCAGCAGGTTTAAAGATTTATTTAGCGAGGCAATCCACAAAAACACAGCATTATCAAACGCACAAAACGCATTTCGTGTGCAGTAGTTTATAGCATTATTGTAATATGTATTAATTTATTTATAGCTGTTATTGTTTTATATTTATGTATTTTATTTATGGGCCATAGATGCCTGAAATAAAGGATTCAATTAATTAATTAATGGCAAGGTAAAAGGTGAAGCCGAGCGCTTGATACAGCACCTACCTATCAGTGCCGACAGTTAGATTCTAAACCATCGCTTTGATAACAAGAAGCTCATATTTACGTCTCACGTCAATGTGTTCCTGAATCTTCCCAACATACAGCAGCAATCATACTTAGCTATAAAAAAATTGCATGATGTTACGTTAGAGAGCCTCCACGCCATCAAAAACTTAGGTGTGGATACTAGCACGTTAGACTCTCTACTCGTGCACATTTTGTCACAGAAATTGGACAGTGAATCCTATTCCGAGTACATAGAGCCGTTAAAGAACGTTAGAGAACTACTAGTGCTCCAAGAATTATTAGACTTTTTAGAAAACAAGTTTACTAGCTTAGAAACATCTCGTCGACGTCATGATGTCACACCAAAATCACAGCCACCTCATCAGCAAGCCGGTCCATCAACATCATTCTCAAGTAATCGTAAACATCATAATTCTAAATCAAACGATAATTATAGCAAGCAAATAAAATCTATTACGAAAGCCATGCACGTTGCGGAAGTTAAATGCCCTCTTTGTTTTGCTGAACATAATTTACACAACTGCAAAAAGTTTCTGGAAATGTCCAATGAAATGAAACTTAAAACCATCAAACAACATAATTATTGTACTAATTGCATTTTTAATCATAATGGCAATAAATGCCGATCGACAAAACGATGTCGCAAATGTTTGGAAAATCACCATACTTTATTGCATGAATATTTTACGCAACAAAAACCTCATTCTACGCCCGGTCCAAGTAAGCAAAAAGCAAATTATAATAAGCAAGAGGAAAATGTAAATCAAGGAAACAACAATGGTGTTCATGCATCTCAGCAAGATATCACTGAGATTCTCCTAGCTACAGCATTAGTGAGAGTGACGTCAGCAGACAGCACGCAGCTTGTATTGAGAGCTCTTATCGATCAGGGCTCACAAATATCACTGATTAGCGAGAAAGCGGCTCAACAGTTAGGTTTGAAACGACAGCATTTCGATGGAGTTGTTTTTGGAATCGGAGAAAAGGATGCTAACTGTAAAGGCAAAGTAAGCATTGCATGTCAATCTATGTATACTTACCAGCTTTAAATTTAACACCGATGTATTGATTATGAAAAGTCTTAACAAGAACCTACCTAATTGATCATTTGTAAAGCCTTCGTGGTCATATTTAGAACATATTAACTTAGCGGATCCGGAGTTCTATACAAGTCGTCCAGTTGACTTACTATTCGGGGCAGATGCCTACGCTCTTATTATGTTAGATGGTTTGATAAGAAGTTCAGATTCATCTTCGCCTTTAGCTCAGCAAAGCCAGCTAGGATGGTTACTATGCGGCAGTGTAAAACCACAGTTTCATTGTAACGTCATCTTAAATAATACAGCGGATATTCATCAATTTTGGTAAATCAAGGGTATTCATGAGCAATATGAAAAATCAGCAGAAGATCAACAGTGTGTTGAGTACTACCTGACAACAACAAAACGACTTGAAGGCGGTTGGTATGAGGTAAGGTTACCAATGAAACAGCAAGCCAGCGAAAAATTAGGATCGTCGAGGGAGATAGCACTAGCACAATTTAGAAATCAAGAGAGAAGGCTCAGCAAGCAAGAAAATTTAGCACAGCAATATAAGCAATTTTTAAAGGAGTACGAGGATTTGGGACACTTGAAACAAGCAACGGTTAGCAGCAATCAATTGGAATGCTATTTACCACATCATAGTATCCTTTAGTTAACTTTCAGACCCCGTGAATTGACACCATTTATTTGAACTTGCTGCTGTCTGTCATTTAATTAAGACCTCACTAAACTGAGTGCAAGTTTACCCAGTCCGTAATGTTCTAGTTTTAGAAGCAAGGTTTCGTGATTTACACAATCAAATGCCTTGGAGAGGTCACAAAAGATTCCTATGGCATCTTGCGCCTCTTCCCACGCTGTATATATGTGTTTTAACAACGTGACTCCAGCGTCAGTCGTACAACGACATTTGGTAAAACCATACTGTTGTTCGTGTAAGATTTTATTGGTGTTAAATTGATTGAGCATTTGATTGAGCATTACTTTTTCAAACACTTTGCTGAAAACCGGCAATACAGATACAGGTCTATAATTATTAGTATCTTTATTATCTCCCGATTTAAAAAGTGGTATCACCCTACTATATTTCATTATATCCGGAAAGACCCCTTGGTCAACACATAAATTAAATGTTAGTGCCAAGTATGGTGCTATGGTCTCAAATATGGACGTGCACACTTTGATAGACATTCCCCATATGTCTTCAGTCAATTTAATTTTGATTTGCCGGAAAGCTTTAATAACTGTCATAGGGTTGATATGTTTGAATTGGAATTCAGCATTTGTAGCAGCATTACGTCACATGGCAGCGCGACGAGGAGCACCGAAGCACATCTATTCGGACAATGGGACTAACTTTATAGGTGTCAATAAAATACTTCAGGAAGAGCAGCAACAGTTTGAGCGTATCTTTAACGATACCTTTTATAGAGAAATAGCTGAAATGAGCATAGAATGTTATTGGAACTGTTCTTCTTGGCCGAGTGCTGGAGGGATCTGGGAGCGATCAATTAGGAGTCTAAAGCAACATCTGAAAAGAGTAACAGGAGACCAAGCCCTGACATTCGAAGAATACTGCACTATTTTGTCTCAAATCGAAGCAAGCCTTAACACGAGACCACTGTGTCCGATATCAGAGGATATTGACGATATTGATTTTCTTACGCCAGCGCATTTTCTCACCAGCCGTGCTGGTCTAACTGTCATAGAAACGGCACAAGATGCGAGGACAAGATGGTATTTGGTGAATTAAACGTTTCAAGACATGGAAACGGTGGAAGGCGGAGTATCTTACGCAGGTATCGGTACGCAGCAAGTGGTAAAAAGAAAAAAATAATATAAAAATAGGGGACATGGTTACTATTCACGATGACAATTTGCCCTCAGGAAAATGGCCTGTTGTTCGAGTGGTAGAGACCCACCCAGGAAAATATGGAGTCATTAGAGTGGTAACACTAAAAACCAAGAATGGGTATATTAAGAGTTCAATCATAAAGCTGTCGATTTTACCTATAACAGAAAAGAACGTAGCATTGAAGCCGCCAAGCAATGAATCAAACGTGAACGCGGGAAAGTCGTCAAACAGCTATTTGAAAATGTTTAGCGTAGAATTAGCATTATTATTTTTCATGAGCTTTATAACGTCCACGGAAGCATCGTTCAAAATTACAGCATTCAACAGCAGCCAAACATTGTATTTTGATCCTCTGGGTCAAATGCATCTCATTCGTGATGAATGGAAAATCGTGACCTATTACAATATGTCTCCTTACTGGCAAGGAGATAAAGCGGTAACACAATTTTCGAATTATCTTGAGCAAACATGCGGCAAAATTTCAAGAGCTAAGTCATTGTCGAATCATCATACTGCAAATACAACACGAGTACAACGAGCTATAATATTATAATCAGCGGTTGCTTAATCAGCATTTCGAAGCGCCCATAAGTAGTAGGCACACATAATTAACAGCACCCATATAGAACGCACTCGTTCAATTAAATACCTGGGTATCCCGATAGACGAAAACATATTATCATATAAACCACATTTACATCTGCTCACCGCTCGCGTCAGAAAACTTATTTACGTCATGAAAAGATTACGGGACTTCACACCCATCACAATACTACGATATATGTAATATTTTGGTCTCTGTCAATCAGTGCTTCAGTATGGATTTCGATCTGGGGCAGCACTGGTAAAAGCACATTAATAGAGTTGTAGAAAGGGCTCAAAGGGCGGTCATTAAAGTGATGTTGAAAAAACCGATTAAGTTTCCAACAGACCTACTCTACAGTGAATTCCCAATTCTTCGAGTACGGCAATTATACATTCTGAGTGCTACTTTACATGCTCACAAATCAGTAAAGAAAAGGCCTGACTCGACGTCTGCTCTCAAAACGCGTTTTACACGTCCCTCTGCCCACTGCAAAAAGTTGCCTAGCTAGCGGTGCCCCTCCTACTCACACAGTCATGTCTACAATAAAATAAAACAAATGCTGTAATATTAAAAATCTTAATCCTTATGTAAAAGATACCAATAAAACTACTCATCTCCATAATAATATCATATGATGAAACAGAGAAATTTCTCAGCTAACCAGGACTATTATGTACTCCAGAACATCTAACTTTACAATCATAACTCTTTATTTTTAGGGTTTCGTACCAAAATGGTAAAAAGGAACTCTTATGGTGAGACTAAGTCTGTCTGTCTGTTACAGCTGGATATCTGAAGAACTACTAATTCTATGAACTTGAAATAGTTTTAGATGACGTTTGTTCAACTATTTTGCAAATAAGAAAAAAATAAAAATATATAATATATTTTTCTCGCAACAGCGACTGAAAGGGGTTAAAATTCAAAGTGGGGCTACTAGGGCATGTGGGGTATCACTTAAAAGAGTGCTGTTTACACATTCTTAATTTTTTTTAATTTTATTTGAGACCGCATGGTTTTCGACTTATGTCGAAAAATGTGGAAATTTTTACGATTCCAGTTTGCATAGAGAAAAATCTAAAAATATTCTATATGATAGAAGTTTATGTAAAGATTACAGGAAAAATAAATGTCTCTAAATAGCACAGTTTTTCAGAAATCACCAGATCAACAAAAAATAAATTAGTTCTAGTATCTGTTAAGAGATGGCGCTGACCTAAAACTGCATATTCTACACCTACTACTACGGTCTCAACACTTAGAGAGAACATTTAGTTCTAATAAATTTTAATAGATGGCTGGATCGATACATATCGCATGTATCATTTTCATTGAAATTTTTGTAAAAGGAAGTTTTCTTTTAACTATATTAAGAATGGTATGTTCTTCTATACTAATTTTATAAAAAGGTAAAGTTTGTGAGTTTGTAAGGTAATCTCTGGATCTACTAAACCGATTTTGAAAATTGTTTTACCAATAGAAAGCCCCGTTATTTGTGAGTGTCATAGGCTATATATTAACCCGAAATATACCGCCCAACGAATTGGGCACGGGTCAGCTAGTATTTAATAACCTCCCAAGGAATAATGGGCTACAAATTCAAATCTGTATAGTACCTACGTGACAGTAGATGGCGCTGTTTGAAAGATTCGAGATTTTCTGTTCAACTCATTCATTAAAATAAGTACGATTTCTACTAGGTAACTACTCGGGCGAGTTAACTTGATAGGTACATGGCTTAGAGTATTTTTATACCCGTCGTAACTTTTAAACGAAAGGTCCGATTTGAATAATTTCAAGTGTTATTTACATGTACATAACCAACCTTAGTTATCAAATAATTTAAATGGATAAGGATTAACATCATGGTACTAAAATCACCACAATTCCATTCCACCCGGGTTTTGATTAAATAATTTGAACAAAAAGCTGTCATTGTGAGTTAACCATGATAGTTAGATATATAACCACACGGACTTTTTTGTAGATATTGAAATCTTCTGTAAAACTGTAGTAGGTACATCACTTTGCTCTATTGGCAATAGTTTCCGCAGCGTACGCGATTTAAGGATCTTTTTTGGTGTTTTTTTCACACTTTTGGTTCCATTATCGAAGTTTTCATACGGATCCCTATCTTTTTTTTTTTAAATATTCTAATGCTTATGTTCATTAGGAATAATGTTTGATTCTAATGGTGAAAGAATTTTCAAATCGGTCCTGTAGTTTTTTTTTATTTGTGATGGGTTTGCTCTTGATTCTAGTCTAGGTCAGAGATGACAGAGACAAAGTCTACGATGGAGCGAGCTTACCCAAAAGGAGCCTGTTCACTCTAACTTTGATGAGATTAGGGTTGTAAGCGTTTGGAAACACAGACGCAGGCAGAGAGTTTCACTCCATTGCTGTGCGCATTATAAAAGACGTTTGGAAACGCTTAGTGCGAATTGGTGGAATAGTAACATGGTAGGGATGGTAAGATGCAGTGCGTCTGGATGTCCAATGGTAGAAGGGGGCCGGTGGAATGAGGTCGTGGAGTTCTTGGGCACACTCACCGAAGTACAATCTGTAGAAGACCGACAAGCAGGCAACCTAACGGCGATGAGCCAAGCTATGTAGCTTGGTATCCACCAGTTTTTCGTCACCGATGAGCCTCTTAGCTCTGCGTTCCACCGAGTCAAGCGCGGCAAGCTGATACTTAGCTGAGCCATCCCAAAGGTGGCTACAATACTCCATGCAGGATCGGACTTGCGCTTTATATAGAGTTAAAAGCTGTCCAGGCTTGAAGTATCGCTTCACCCTATTTAGGATGCCCAGCTTTTTGGCAGCGGTTTGGGCTTTGTACTCGATGGTGGCGCCGAAGTTGAGACTGGATGTCAACTCCATGCCTAGGAGCTCGAGCCGATCAGTCACAGGAACAGATGCACCCCGAAAAGTAGGAGTTTGGTCAAAACGACTCCTTTTTGCGGTAAAAAGACACGCCTGTGTTATGGTGGCGTTAAACGTGACCACATTGTCATCACTCCACTGGGAGACAAGGCTTAAGGTCGAATTTGTCCGCTCTACCATGGCCTCTCTCAAGGAGCGAACTTCATCCCCGCTGGTTGTTGCGCTGGACAAGTATCTCTCTGAAACCGTACTGTCATCTGCGTACCCAACAAGACCAAGCTGAAGTAGGTCATTGATGTGCAGCAGGAAAAGAGTTGCAGAGAGAACGGACCCCTGAGGAACTCCGGCATCAATAGCTATGAGGTCAGAGGAGCAGCCGTAAACGACTACTCGGATCGACCGTTCACTCAGGAAGTCTGATGTCCAGCTACAAAAACCAACTGGGATGCCATAAGCTAGTATATTCTGTAAGAAACTATTTCGATATCGAGCTTCACCTGAGTGATCAAACTCACAAAGTGAGCTTTATTGCACACAAGATAAAGGTCTTCATTTAAAACTCACCTCGAATTCTACTGTCGAGATACGAAAATGTTGTTAGAAATAGCACTACAGGAAGCTTGCTGAGCAGACCTGCGTGCCAAACCCTGTCAAAGGCCTTCGAGATATCGAGCGACACGGCAAGTGCTTCGCCATGTCTCTCGATGGCCTCACCCCAGCAGTGCGTGACATACACAAGAAGATCGCCAGTTGACCGTCCCCGGCGAAAGCCATATTGACGGTCACTGAGGAGATCATTGTCTTCAAGGTAGGTCAGCAGCTTACTGTTAAGAACCCTTTCCATAACCTTGCATAGGATGGAGGTAATGGCGATCGGACGGTAATGTGCAGGGTCAGCACGGTCTCCCTTTTTGGGCACCGGTTGCACATTCGCAAGCTTCCATGATTTCGGCACCGTTCTTTTCTCAAGAGAGAGGCGGTACAGGCGTGCGTTTTGGAACCTATTAATTTATCAAACAAACAAACAAATCTTTCCTCTTTATAATATAAGTGTAGATGATGGTACGGAAGCCTCGGTGGGCGAGTTCGACTCGCTCATGACCGGTTTTTTTAGTAAACGCTCACCACACAACTCAGTAGCTCTGTCAAACCAAACTTACTCAATCAAAAAACAGTAACAGCAAAACACGACACACCTACCAATTCAGAATATTTTTATTTTTTCGCATATTTTATTTTGGTCACTTTAACAAAATGGCTCTTTTCTATTCTGTAGTAGATAATTTGACTAGTGTTTTTACAAATTGTACTAAAATAAATGTTAACGCAACTTCGGCCCTCAAGATACAGGCAGTGCCAAGTTCGGGGACCACTGTGTAATGTACGTTAAATGTCAAGAAAAACTGTAACAATGGTCAATAAATCTTACATCTGAAATTATTCTGAGTGATAGAATTTATGTAAAGACTACAACTAGTCTTTACATAAATTCTGCCCACGACTTCGTTGGCGTTGAAGTCGAAAAACATGGTGTTGCTTAGATAAAATCTACGTTCCTCAGAATGAAGAAAATAGAAAGAGAGTACCTAATGCAGGGCACTGCATCATCTCTTCCAGTTGAAATGTCGACCAGCCCAGGTAAGCCTGGTACATACCTACCTCGAGGATTGATTTTGATACCTAATCAAAATCAACAAAGCCGACTATCGAACGAATGGTGGTAGGTAGTCTTCAAACTACGAAGCAAAAAACCGATGAATCAAGTTGATTTTTAATTTCGTCCAGCCCAAGAAAAAAACATATTTTCCTTGATTTTTACTAAAAATTGCAGATTATAGAACACTGATTGATTTAATTAATTATTACATTTCATATTAAACAGTTTTACTGGGTTCATAGAATCGATTTAGTGTGTAAGAATAATCGAACTTTTAAAATCGATATTAAGTAGGTACTGAATGGAGGACTGATTGAATGAGGAGCTCGTAGCTAAATAATAACAGTCGCACGGGTCGATTTTCATGGCTGACGTTTTCAAATAAGTTTCTTCTTGACTCATAACTTTAAATTTCAATTTCTTTTGATAGAGTGAACTGATTATGATGAAACAAACTAAGTTATACTCCCAATTAAAGTTATTTACATTATTTATGTACTTTTTACGTGTTGCCTGCACATCTAAGCAGACAAACAATCCAAAAATCATGGAAATAGGATCTGTTAGTCATGCTTTATCTACCCGGCTTTTTTATTATTTTGAATGTACGAAAACGACTCTTCAACAGATTTATTATTTGTATAGATAACAGGAAAAATAAAACGATGTCTCTAAATAGCACACTTTTTCAGAAATCATCAGCAACAATTACATTAGTTCTGCTAGCGGCTAAGAGATAGCGCAGATCTAAAACTGCAATATACACCGTAGTGTTAAAATTCTCTGACGAACACATGCCTCGCTGATGAAAATTTAAAAACTCGGTGCGCGAGTCCGACTCACTCTTGACCAGATTTTTTTGTTTACTGACTGGGGATTCACGTGAAAAAGAAATTGTCTTACCCTCAAAAGTTCATACAAAGCATTTTCATATTCTCGTTCCGAAAATTTAGCAGCATAGTGACCAGGATAGTTGACATGGTGATCTTTTCTTTGCTCTTGTCCTAGATCCCGTTCATCATACAAAGTCCTGGCCTGATTATTGGAGTCTACCACCACAATGAGTGGACTATTTGAGTCTTGTCCTATAAACTCATTTATGATTCCTAGTGACGGCTGATGCCGTGGGTAGGAATGTAGGCCATTCTGAAATTATAAGAAAACACAGTTAGATTTGCTTTATGAAAAATGTTCATGGGTATGGCGATACTATAGCCCTCTACACACCATAGGCGCCGCCCGGGCCGGTATGTGGGCGGCTTATTATTATAATTTAACTTTTTCCCTGATATGTTTTAAAAGTGCGTAAGCCTGGTTGCAAAATAGTAAAAATTTTAAACAAAAACTACATGTGCCGAAGAATGATATAGGAATAAGAAAACATATTTTTTCGTGAAAAAATACACTTGTTTGTAAAAACATTTATAGAATGATCATTTCTATAAATATGATACGAGTAGTAGTAAGTCGTCATAACAAATATTTATTCATATTTTTCTTACGATTGTAAATAATATAACTATGAAAAACTGTAAAACGTCGCGTTCCGTCGGCAACATTTCGGCAACGTTTGTAAAATGGGTGCTACGTTTTATTAATTAAAGAAATATCGTGCTTCGGTGAGTTTAATCAACTAATGAAATTAATCAAATCAATAACAAGCATATGCGGTAACAACATCACGCCTGTGTGGCCGGTAGGGTTAGACAGAAAGCCATAATATATTATAATATTTAATAATAGCGATATCTTTATTTTTACATGCAAAATTCGCAAAGGGGTTGGGTAAAGTTGGCGTCGCTTTGAAGTTGAGCGGCCAGTAATCAAACTAAGATATTATGAAAGAACAGAATAAAGCAATCAAAAGCTATTATGGACACATTTCTCTAAACCGTATCGGAACGGAGATATTTGGTTTTCTATTGGTAATTGAAATCGAAGAAGTTATTATTATGTTATTGCACTCTTTTAGGCTTCTGCCGTATTTTTTTAAGAATTCTAAATAAAATAAATCAAATACAGTGACGTAGATGAATGAACGGACGCCCAATGTCTGTTATCTATGGGCCGATGGCGTGGCGCGCACCGGTTGGCGAGCGGCGCACAGCCCGTCGAAACCGTTACGCGCGATTCGGATCAGCCAATCACAATCCACATTTCGTTTACCTGGGGGATACCTTTAGAATAAGGCCGTTTTTCGTTTTAACGTATCTTGTTAGGTACTTCAAACAGGGATGTAAGATTACGGTATATGCTTTTTGATTTTATGGTCTAGTATCCAACTGAAGGAATACACGATACGAAGAAACTTTCTCGATAGAAAAAAATCACGAAGTTCGAAATATCTTTTTACTTTTTTTTGCTACAAGACGCAACGCTTTAGATTGATCCTATGAAAATAACTTTATAGCATATAAAATAACCTTATCGAGGTTTCAACTGAACAGATTTCGATATAATAATACTTTTATGTTATCAAATCCGAAAATTTATTTTGGCACTTACGTTTTTTATTCCGAGCTACACTCTTATTATCTGCATCTCATCTTTTGCCTTGCAAAAGTATTTGCATCTCTCTCATTTGTTCAGTTCTTCAGATGCTCCGTGGAGCTCTTGCAGGCAGGACCTGTATCACTTTTCTGCAAATCGGAACTGTCAGATCTTCGTAATTTCAATATATTTTTTTACAGTAAATGCTTATAGTTTAGCCGTTTATAGATAAATTTAGTGTTAAAAAATGTCTGCACCATGTGAATGTGTATTTTTATGACCTTGAACAATATAAAACGCAATGTTTTTCAATCCACACAAATTTTTGAATTATGTATAAAATTGGTATGAAATAAAAGAGCAAAACTAAATTAAGTACAACGTCGTTGGGACTTAATACCTGAAGGCGACAATGGGCTCGTTTACCAGGAAATGAATAGCAACGGCTTGAAGAAAATAACGTCTCCAAGTCATCAGGATTGAAATACGTCAATCATTTAGGATTGAAATACGTCAAACATCAATGTGTCAAGAATGTGTTAAATGTCAAAGGCAACAAGCCTAGGGAAAATTATGGAGTCGCGTTTGAATTGTGAAAAATGTGTTAAGTAAATACAAGCTTTTTACCCCGACTTTTCTGCATGAGTTTTAGAAGTACCTACCAGAAATAAATGAAAAATATTTTATCCTACTAATGTTATAAATCTAAATCAATATGATGTTGTAATAGTTGTTAGGCCAATTTTAATTTATCATAATTCTGGGCTCTTGATATTTTGTGACTCTTTATCCCTCATCATTTCAGCCTTACTTCATCTCGTACCACAGACATATTTTTGTAAAAATAAATATTAGCAAGTTCAATTTAATTGATAATGACGTAATTTCAAAGCCTTAAGTTAGTTATGACGCATTTTTAACGTCTCATTAGATATATCGCCAATAAAACAGTATGTAAATCAAGCATTCTCATAAAGTCAGCGAAAAAATTATACATTATTTTTTAATTTTTACCTTCCAAATTTATTTAAAACGCTTACTTTCTTTCGCTTTTACGACAATAAACATTACAAACAACAGAATAAGTTTAACATTTTTCCGCCATTCCAACCTATCAAAAGTCTTGGTAGGTATAGTTTACGAAGACAAAAACAGTACAATACAATATCAGCGTTTTACCTGAAATAAAACGCATATTAAAATACTTACCCCACTGGAAGCTTTTTTATGAGATCGGTTTATTATCGCCTGGTGCTATACTGTAGGCCAATGTGAAAAAGCAAGAAAGAAGAGAGATAGAAGAGAATTTAAACAAAGTTGTAATTAATAATTTATGCATTTATTTAAATAAACGTATAAAGCAATTCAATGAAAGTACATAGATAAGTGTACTTTCTAGAAACTTTATCTATAACTACTATGTGTAACTTAGAAATATAATTAAAACTTTTTTTTAATAAGAAATCATAAATTGTAATCATAAACAACCAATTTAAGAATATCTGTTCTAGGTAAACAACATTTTTATTCAGCAATGTTAATCAATTGGATTGAACAATTGTGTGACGTTTTGTGAATCAGTACTTCTCATTATTTCTCGTCTATAAAACTGCTGGAATGTATTAGCTGAACGCCAATTTCCACGTGCCAAGATTTCGTCGAGAGGATAATTTTGAAACCAGCTTTTGGAGGCTACAGCAGACCGGGTGCTAGCTGGTGTGGCCGCAATGTCAGCTTCCCGGGTCTTTACCCATCCTGCAATGGCTGTACGTGAAGCAGGTTTAGCCACACCTCTAATCGTAATAAATAAATTAGTTGATTTTGCCGCTTTACGTCTGTCGTTTAATAATGCTATAGTTTTTTCTGTCCAGTATATAGTGTTAAGGTTAGAACTATCGGTATTTAAAAGCAATTTCCAGCCGGATTGCCTATAATTAGTGCTGTCAGTTTTGGAGCCAAACCGAGGCCAAAATATTATACTATATCAGATCTTATGCAATGATTAGGATCAATATCAAGTAGAGTTAGATCGTGTATTCACCTACCAGAGCAAAGCAAAAACAAAATTGCAGTATGACGTGATGTTTGAAATAGATTATTTGAATCAATTGTGTAATTATTCAAAAATGAAATGAATTTATCAATATCCCAAACTGGAGGCTTTGTGACCTTTGGATTTTTAAGGGCAATAGATTTTAAAACATGTCTTACTAAAACGTGTGAACTTAACTGACTTGAAGTTTCAGCGTTACATAGTGTAGAAATTACCGATTTATGTAAAAGTATTGAATTATACGACAACTTATCAATTAAATATAAATCACATAAAAACTGCGCTAGTTGTGAACCAGTGGGATTCATTAAGTCAAGGTTTTTATTACGGCACCACGACGTCCAGCGCTTCCAGACTACTTCGTAGGTTTTTAGTGTAGATTTTCGCCAAGAATTCTTAAGCAGTGATAGTTGTTGAGCGTTCCATGTCTTTATCGTGTCGGACCACCTCCACACTTCCAAACATCGAGGACAATGTTCTCGACCTGCGGTGGTGGGAGTCCCGTCGACGTGTCTATTAGGTATCTCTGTAGGTTTCTCAGATTTAAAGGAGCTGCGAGCGCTAGGGCTTTGAGATCGGCACGCCAGAATACCCTCTCCCATCGAGGTACTACTAATAGGAATATTCCTATCGACTGTTTTAAGTAAGACAGGACTTTGGGGACTAGGAAAGGTGGTGGGAATATCCATGCGAGCTCGTAATTCCATGGGCCACTGAAGGCATCGTGGAACAGAGCTTGAGGATCTCTCACGTAATTGTACACTACGTGAGCAGTCGCCGAGGCAAATAGATCTACTATTGGGGTTCCCCATTTTGCAAACACTGTTTCAACACAAGTCGGTAATAAGTGCCATTCTGGAGGTTGGCGAAGGCGCGATAAATGGTCCGCATGATTGTTGTATTTGCCCGGAATAAAGTGTATGTTGAAGTGTATCTGATGTTGGTCTAACAAATTCAGAATTCGATAGGTTATTTCCAACAGGGACAATGTCCTCGTACGTCCTTCCTTTTGTAAGTAGGTGACCGCAGTTCTGTTGTCGCTTTGAATGAGGAGCGAACAATAATGAAGCCAATGAACTTGGTTCTGAAGAGCATATAAAATTGCTAGCATTTCTTTTTCATTGCAATGCAGCGTTTTCTCTTCTTGCGACCAATTTCCTGACAGAGCTAAATTGTTCGCTTGATCCGACGCATCTGTCGTCAGAAAATTTATTGGAGGAGGGTACTGAAGGGGTGTTGACCTTTGACAATTTTGGACCCACCAGTTTAGTTCCTCTAAGACACCTTGTGGTAGTGGGTAGGACTTTGATGGCAGGACTGGCAGCGAATTTACGAACATTAGTAACAGTCGATGATTGAGCTGACCCCGAGGGACAACAAAACTGGCAAAATTTATAAGTCCCACTATTTTCTGCAACATTTTAAAGTTAACCGCTCTTGTTCGCCTGATTTATCCTGATAGCCTGATTTATCTTTGTAATGATGTCCTGAATCTTTTCTTTTGGTAGGATTTTTTTATTTTAATAATAATAATAATAATAATTTTTATTTGCTAATAATGTAGGTAACAAATATGGTGTTCATTTATGGAGAGTCCCGATACATTTTGCCTTACGGCATGCAAAAAATTATAAATTAATTTAAACAGTGCTTAATTGCTACGTTAACATTTAAATATCATTTCTATACAATTGATACAACAACTTAAAACTACTTACTTAGAATTACTTACTTACATCCAACATTTTTCGCTTACATATATCACAAAATAATCATCATATTATAATGGTAAATAATAGCAATATTAAAAAAAAAAACACTATTATTGATAAAACTAAAAATAAATATTACCACACATATAATTTGGAATTAGGCACTTATCTAATAGAAATGTCATAAAAATAATTATAATTTTACATCTAGATTCCGATTAGCAGAAACTTTTATCATCAAAAAAATCTTTAAGAGTATAGTAAAATTTGTCTAACAGCAATTTTGTTAACTGTTTTTTAAATTCGGTGATAGGTAAGTCTTTTATAGGTATTGGTAGTCTGTTATATATGAGAGGACCCATAGAAAAAATATTTTTTTAAGTAAGGACGTTTTGTAGCCACCTGTATAAAGTTGGCTTTTATATTGAGACCTCACTGGTCCTTTGCGTATTCTTCTATCCACTATTGATATAAACAATTGACTGTTCATCTTAACGAATAGAGCTACTTCAAGTATGTACAAGGAAGGAAATGTTAAGATCTTTAGTGATTTAAAACTAGGTTTACAGCTTTCTATAGTTTTAAGACCTGTCATTGCTCGAATACAACGTTTTTGGGCGCTAAATATTCTTTCTCTCTCACTACAGTTTCCCCAAAATATGACACCGAACCTCAGTAATGAAGCAACTAAACCGTGATAAGCTGTCACTAACGTATTCATAATTAACTTCTTTGAGAGATTGTGGAGAACATATGCGTTTTTACTTAATTTTTGGCACACGATTTCAGCTTGGCTTTTCCATGTCAGTTTATCATCAATATGTACTCCTAAAAATTTTGTAACTGTAGTGGTTCCCATGGTTTCTATAGTATTCCTAAATAAATTATCTTTTGAGGAGAAACAACAAATTTTACGAAATTTCCTGTCCACCCCAGTTTTTGTAATATTTGTACAGTTATTTTGACATGCTCGCGAAGCGTGTGAACAAAAATGGCGTGCCACTTTTTTACGAAAACTAAAAACTACCCGCAACCACCAGGTGGTGCCACTGAGCCGGAAGTAAAGAAGGGATAAAAGTACGAAAACTGGTAAGAAATCGATAGGAAACGGAAATGCCTTCTCATATGAAAGCTTCTAGTGACGGTCTAGTAGTTTAATACAAGTATTTTTCCATGATTTGGTATAAGTCTTGAAGATGTTCCGTGGATGAAACAACAATCAGGATGAAACTATTTACTACTTATAGCAATATGGGCCAGAGGATGGAACCAGGGTTATCCTACAGCCCCGGATTTGGAATACCGCATATAATAGCAGCGGTGCTCAAATATACTTCCGATGGAACTTTACTGAAAGGGTCATTGCATCACATTAAGGGGCTCATATCAACCGAAAGACATCCACTGGTGGACATAGGCCTCCCCCAAAAGGGGGTGCCATAATTGCCACGCTTGGCAGGCGGGTTGGCGATCGCAGTGTATGGTTGAGTTTTACAGAGAACGCTGCTGCCCATTCTCTGGCGAGTCCCTTAGTCTTGCGACACCCATGGGAAGCGATGGGATGGTATTATTCTTTTACGGCACCATACGGCACCGGCCGACACCATACGGCATTTAGGGTCTAATACTGATTAACCATGTCCAGCAGTGGACGTCTTTCGGGTGATATGATGATGATGATGATGACTGATTAACTAGGTATTGAACTCAACTAATATGATAAAGAGTTAAAAATATATGTTTTTTTTTTTGTGATGGGTTTGCTCTTGACTCTAGTCTAGGTCAGAGATGACCGAGACAAAGTCTACGATGGAGCGAACTTACCCAGAAGGAGCCTGTTCACTCTAACTTTGAAGAGATTAGGGTTGTAAGCGTTTGGAAACACGGACGCAGGCAGAGAGTTCCACTCCTTTGCTGTGCGCATTATAAAAGACGTTTGGAAACGCTTAGTGCAAGTTGGTGTAACAGCAACAAGGTAGGGATGGTAAGATGCAGTGCGTCTGGATGTCCGATGGTAGAAGGGGGCCGGTGGGATGAGGTCGTGGAGTTCTTGGGCACACTCACCGAAGTACAATCTGTAGAAGACCGACAAGCAGGCAAACTTACGGCGATGAACCAAGCTATGCAGCTTGGCATCCACCAGTTTTACGTCACCGATGAGCCTCTTAGCTCTGCGTTCCACCGAGTCAAGCGCGGCAAGCTGATACTTAGCTGAGCCATCCCAAAGGTGGCTACAATACTCCTCCAATATGCAGGATCGGACTTGCGCTTTGCGGGTTAAAAGCTGTCCAGACCTGAAGTATCGCTTCACCCTATTTAGGATGCCCAGCTTTTTGGCAGCGGTTTGGGCTTTGTACACGATTTGTCAACTCCATGCCTAGGAGCTCGATGTTTACAGGACGTTCGATTTATTTTTCACTGATACAAAACATTCTCCGGAAAATGCACGGTTTCTGTGGAAAAGGCAACGTGAGTAAAGCCACGCGAAAAAAAAAAAACAAATTGACTACTTATCTTTTCATTCGTTTTCATAACTTGTGTACATATTTCAATTACGATTAAAATATAACTTTTATACAACTGGTCCACTCCATACCTTCCGTATGCTTAAAAGTCTCTAGTACTATCTCTATCGCACAATTATGGCCATGTTCTTAAATAGTCAACTGAATTAGTAGTTTTCACAATAATTTGGGGCCATACAAAACATGATATAATTTACCAACGATTGTAAAAAATGAGTATTAAAACAAATCAATATTTTTCGTCGCTCGATATTTTAATAAATTGTATTTTATCTACGTCTAAAATCACTGTTTATAAGAGTGCTGATTTGTGTTTATATTTTGACAGAAGAAGTTTATGAAGTTTGCGTGCGGGCAACACTGAATCAGTTGGCGGTTTGAATTAATTTCATGTTGTGGCGCTAGGTTCGATATTTCGGACTTTGTACATGGAAGCATGCGGGGACTGCGCGGTGCCAGGAGATGAAATCGGTGCTTTCGAGCTATCATTTATTTCAAAGATACGGCCTTAAGCTCGCGCCCGCTACTCATTCGACAGTAAAAGCGCGTCCCTTACTGTTGTGTGTTACGCTTCTAATCTCTCGTGAACTTGTGGATAATAAACGACTTGCCATTAGGGAATATGCACGATAAAAATATTTCTTATCTATGCAATTTATCTAAAAATATACACAAATATAATACTAACAGTGAAAATAGAATCAAAATGGCTCGAAAAACAAACGAGATATAATTATTTTAAACAAATATATCTGTCCCTCTCGCGAAAACGCTGTTTTCTATGGCAGCTGTATTAGGCGACAAGAACTTTGACGTCACAATTCATATCGGACTTCTCTTTCTAATTGTAAACTTTGAAGCTTTGTAACTTCATCGCTGACGAAGATATTTAAAAAAATAATTTCATAATTGTTTATTAGAGCTAATAAGTATTTCATTTTGCAAATAAAAAAATCGCATGCATATTCCCTTTTCCTTGGACATTGCGATTGTGTATTGTGATTGTGACTGACCCAGCATAGCACTTTGGACTCTGATATTCTTACGATTTGGTATAATGCCATGGAAGTAATTAACAGTGAATGTTGTATCTGTTGCCGACGAAGCTTAAGAGCACCGCGGTGGAAATAATTTGATTTTAAAATAGTGTTGTGTGATAATCCAGTTGAGTGTTAGTTGGTGTCACTTATTCGTATCAGGATAATTTTCCGACGCCAAAAGTAATATGCTAAACAGTAGCAGTATAACAATCTTAACTTCTTCTTCACTTCGTCTTGTGACTGACCCAGCATAGCACTTTGGACTCTGATATTCTTACGATTTGGTATAATGCCATGGAAGTAATTAACAGTGAATGTTGTATCTGTTGCCGACGAAGCTTAAGAGCACCGCGGTGGAAATAATTTGATTTTAAAACAGTGTTGTGTGATAATCCAGTTGAGTGTAAGTTGGTGTCACTTATTCGTATCAGGATAATTTTCCGACGCCAAAAGTAATATGCTAAACAGTAGCAGTATAACAATCTTAACTTCTTCTTCTTTTGTCGTTTCGTCTGCCAACTTGTTTGTTGTAAAATTGTTTGAAAGACATACCGCGACCAGGGAACGCAAAGGGACACGAAGGAACACGGGTGGGTTTAGTCACTAAGAGTCTGACACTCCCTTCTTCTCCGCCCTGAGAGGGAGGAATCATTTGATGATTTCCCATCCAAAAAAAGTAGTTAAATGTACGATTAGTATGTTTAATTTTACCAATTATTTTTGAATTCATAAAGCAGCAACACAATTCAAGACCCAGAAATACTTCGACATGTGGATGTTCTCCTGATATTTGTGAATCTTGACCACTCACAATTCCAACCCCAGAATATTCAACATGTTTCTGATCTCCTGGTACTTGTGAACTTAACCACTCACAATTTTAGCCCATTAATTTTTTGACATACTTATTTCACCTGTGAGCTTAAATTTGGCGCCCACAATTTTCTTTGCGTTCCCTGGTCGCGGTATGTCTTTCAAACAATTTTGCAACAAACAAGTTGGCAGACGAAACGACAAAAGAAGAAGAAGAAGTTAAGATTGTTATCCTGCTACTGTTTAAACACATTACTTTTGACGTCGGAAAATTATCCTGATACGAATAAGTGACACCAACTAACACTCAACTGGATTATCACACAACACTGTTTTAAAATCAAATTATTTCCACCGCTCCGTACAAAGCAGTAAATGAACTGTCACTCATTTGCACCAACTTTAATGATATAATCGCTTTTCGTACGTACTTTTAATTTGGTGAAATTCGCGAGCGGAATTCAACGAACCGCGGGTGGAAGCCTTCTTAGGGTTGGCTGCTTTTTGTGAATAATAGATTTTTGTAATGGATTTTAGAATTGAGTATTGCCTTTTTGATTTGGGATAATTTGGAGAGTAGATTACGGATTAGTGACGCTAGATTACTTACGGTTTTAGATGAAGGTATCATTCCAAAGCTTTTTGGCTAGAAATCGAAATGGTTATAGGGGTTTTTCCACTTAAATAAAAAATAAGATCAAGGAATAAAAATTAAATTACAATAATATTAATATAGATTACTCAACATCACCAAACGGCTTTCTGTAATATGCCAGGAGCGCGCACTCAGCTTTTTCGAAATTATTATGCGTTAATATGCCATATGCCAAGCATAGTTTAGAAAGGCTCATCATACTGGACCGGGTCAAAGGAAAACGCGCTCAAGGTAGAACACCGGCAAGATGGTCCGACGACATAGAGAAAGCTGTTGGAGGCAGCACGTACAGAGCGGTCCACATTGCAGAAGATCGCATGACTTGGAGACACGTCGTATGTGGCCGCGATCCGTAGCAAAGAGGCAACGACGAAGAAGATGCAGAATCTGCGTATATAGGTAAAACATGCATTGTGCATGCATACTTTTACTGAAATCCAACAGAAAACATCTATTTATCGTCACACAGTAAATATAGAATGCCGTTTCTTCATGACTTTCGCTCCACTCCTACACCTACCAACCCTAGCCCCGCGAAATTAATTATTGAATTATGAAAACAAATGAATTAATGAATACCGACGCATCCGCACCGTGATTCGTGTATTGCCGCCCTGATTATAGCGGTTGTAGATCATGTTCAATTTCACAGGTTATCGTGTAATTCGATTTTGGAGAAAATCTGGGAGTAGTTCAGAGCCTCTTTAGAAGAATATAATGGAATGCTATTTAATAGAAATAAATAAATTGTTTTACTTGGGACAGCATGGGAACCATTTTTGTGAAACTACACACCCTATATGGTGGTACTTATATGGTGTACATAACAAAGAGTATTCTATTCTATCCTTATACACTTCTGTTCTATTGTATTGTTATACACTAGGATTAGTTACAAATTTAAGTTAGTAAGTTATATATTTACGAGGCACTTCATGCGGATAATGATTCCGCATGAGATGCCTCAGTACAGGAGCTCTTGGGTCCTCAGCCACGACACTCCCCCCAAATCTTCCTCACAAGCCTGCTGAAACCTTTGGATATGCAGGCGACAGCACTTTTACTGAGAGGTACGTGTCCGACACACGAGCTGGTGGGTCGCAGATCCTATGGAGGGAGGCTATGGTTGAGCGCTTGAACTTGTCCTTACAGGCTGTCTTAGAATGGAGCGATGCCAATCTGGTCCAGGTCAATGCTGTTAAGACCCAAGCGTGTCCTTTTTTCGGCAAAAACGGCCAATTGATAGCTACAACCTGGGAGTCTTTAAGTCAAGAGTAAATAGGTTACTTTTAGGCAAGCGTGCTCCATCTTCGACCGCATCATCGCTTACCATCAGGTGAGATAGTGGTCGAACGTATGCCTGTCAATAGTAAAATATATATATATATATATATGTATAATAATATGTAGGTAGGTATACTTAAAAATGAATGAACAATGGAACTTATTTTCTTGTGACGCTTCAACTAAACGATAAAATAATTTCAACTTCACAGACAGGCATAACATGTCGTCACTGTTGTGACGACATGTTATGTTACGGTTTTCGTAGTTTTCATTTGTATTTTATAATATTTTATAAAACACAAAAGAAAACTACGAAAACCGTAGAAACTAAAAAACTATATTGAGGTGAGTTGCCGTGCAGCACATGAGTATATTTTTTCTCCGTTCACCGTAGTTCGTTAGGTAGAAGCGTGTGGAGCTGAAATGTTAGTAAGTTAGTACTCGATAGTCAGTACATTTTGATCTAGTATTTGGTTGGCCTAGTTTGCAGAAGAGAAATTAGTAGTTTTTACGTTAGTCATTGTTCGTTATGGAAGGGTTGTTCTTTTTATAATAAAGCGTAATAACGCTTTTATTATCATTATCAACTCAGTCTACAACTGGATATGAGCTTTACAATTGCAAGCTTATTCTCAACGGGTACACGAACTTTACTGGATTTTGCTAGCTACAAAATCCAGTAAAGTTCGTGTTGGGCCATGCACAGTTTTGGCTTTCGTAGATGCCATGAATCATGAAAATTACACCCGTGACAAATAATGTGCTGCTTGGAAGTTTACACCCATGACGAAATACTAGTAAACTTTTCGCTGGCGTCATTTTGTTTTTTTTTTATTTTTTGTCTACTTCAGCAGTGCGATTCTGGAAACCTCTTATCGTGTAAGCTTAGGTGAAGTGAATATGAAGTGAGCTGTCAATCTATGCAAACTGGATGAAATGACAGTTCACTTCACGCTCACTCTACTTAAGTTTACACAGTGAGTTATTGACAGAATAGACCGGCAGGTTTATTGGCTTCCTGCCTCGTGAAGGAAGTTAACATTCAATTTTAATACGTTTTGGTAGTTTTTAGACAGAAAACACAGATTCAAATCTGAGTAACTTACTGATAGCACTGTCATTATTTGAAATACAAAGGTACACAGATTGACAGGCAGAGGATGCCTTGTTGCATTATGTCCGCTCATGTTCCACTATTAAAAATAAAGTTTAAATGAATAAATACCTGTTATTATAAAAGACATTATAGTTCAATTTTCTCTCTTTTAGGTATACTCAGAAAATAAAACCAAGTACTTGTGATCCATCTCTTTTTCATTCATCAAAGTTAGATGACAAGCCTAAAAGTGTACAATTCAAAAAACACCCAAGACGATCTTCTCTACAAGCAAAACCGAAAATTTACAGTGAACAATCTATTAAGACTCGACAAAGACAAAGTCGTCGTTGTTAACAATTAAAACATGCGTCGTCGTGTAAAAGTCGACGGCATAGAGTCGTCCGCATAATAAATTGTCTCGCTGGCAGCGTGCAAACTTCTCGTGATCCCTTATTAAGGTTGGGGGTATAGTGTTAGCGGGTAAAGATTCTAACAAAGTCTACGATAACTTTTTAGAAATTTTCCTAATTTTGTATGATCTCTGTTTCCCTCACAAATTAGTGACTGTAAGATCTGAAAAAAAATTGAAATGGGTTTCTCGGGGGATTCGAATATGTAGCAAAAAACAACGACAATTACTGTGGCAACAGAGACTAAAACCAACTAGTGAAAATAAAAAGAAATTTAATAATTACTCAAAGAGATTTAAGAAAATCATTAAACTAACCCAGAAAGCTCAGAATAACTACCTAATAAATAACTCCAAAAATAAATCCAAAACTGCCTGGCAAATTATTAATAATAATAAAATTGCAAGAGAACCCATTTCTCAAATAAAAAAAGGGGAAAAAAATATATCAAATCCTAATGAAATAGCTGAATCTTTCAACAATTTCTTCATAGACCAGATTTCGGATAGACCAAAACGTACTTCAGGTGACAAAATCAACATAACTATCAACCCACATTCAATTTTTATGAATCCAGTTATTCCTCAAGATGTCACACGTGTGATAAGAAACTTAAAAAACAAAAAGAGCTTTGGGTATGATGGCATCTCAACCACAGTTGTAAAATTTGTTTCTGACTGTATAGCTGCGCCTCTTGCTCATATCATTAACGCAAGTATATACTCTGGAGTATTTCCAGAAAGTCTTAAAACTGTTATAGTTAAACCAATTTATAAAAAGAACGATAAAGACGAAATGGCAAACTATAGACCAATTGCTCTAATTCCCATCTTCTCAAAGATCATAGAAAAATTTATCTATGAATCGCTTTACAATTTTCTAACAAAACACCACATACTATGTGACGAACAAAAGGGTTTTAGAAAAAATAAAAACATCAACATGGCTATTTTCGACTTTCTCCATTAATTATTCCCAAAAGTGGACTCTAAAATACCTGTATGCGCAATATATGCAGATATGTATGTCGAAGGCTTTTGACTGTGTAGATCACCCTTCTAACCAAACTTTACGCATACGGTATTCGTGGCAATGCCCTTAATTTAATAAAAACGTACTTAAAAGGTCGTAGACAATGTACGGAGGTATCGAGCCTGTGTTTGGAATCTAGAAGAGAATTAAAATTTCTATCGTCTCTTAGAGAAATAAAATATGGTGTCCCGCAGGGAAGCGTGCTCGGACCTTTGTTATTTTTATTATATATAAATGACCTGCCATGTCATATACCTTATCCGATGGTACTATTTGCAGATGATAGCACATCAATTGTCTCATGTAACAAAAAAGAATCATATTTAAGTGAAATTAACAATACAATTAGTAGCTTAATAAAGTGGCTTGACAATAATAATTTAGACATTAACATCCAAAAAACTAAAATCATGAATTTTTACCAACGAATATCTACGGGAGATATGAATATAAACTATAATGGTCAAACTATAGAGACAGTAATCAGTACAAAATTTTTAGGAATCACAATTGACAGCCAGCTAACCTGGAAGCCGCAAGCAGAAGATATATGTAAACGTCTTAGTACAGCTGCATTTATGTTGCATAATCTATCGAAAAAAGTAAATCTACCGACAATATTAGTAGCCTACCATGGTCTAGTGATTTCCATATTAAGATATGGTATAATATTTTGGGGTCACTGTAGTGAACGAGAAAGCATCTTCAAAGCTCAAAAGCGCAGTTTGAGAGCTATATTTGGTCTTAAAGTAACAGACAGTTGCGTTCCTATATTTAAGTCTCATAAATTATTAACCTTCCCATGTCTCTATATACTCGAATTAGCAATATTCGTAATAACAAATCGATGTCTATTTTCAACTTTAATAGAAACTAGAAAACGAATTACAGCTATGAGATCTCAATACCAGAATCTATTATGCACGGGTGTATTTAAAACTAGCTTATTGAAAAGAAATGTGATTTGTATGGCTCCTGTAATCTTTAATAAAATACCTAAACAAATGAAAAACTTACCGTTGCAAAAATTTAAAAAACATTTCACAGAATTACTTGTAAACAAATGTTATTATTCTGTTCAGGATTTCTTCAATGATAATTCTTTGTAATACCTATGCTTACTATTCTCTGCTATGTATTATATTTGCATGCTATATTAAGGCAGAATGTACATGGATTCGTATATATTATTTTCCAGCTTATTTTTATGTACCTACATTCTAAGCAAATAAAGATTCTATTCTATTCTATTCTAATGTTGCTTCACCTCTTGAATAACTCGACTTATTTGAATTAAAAATATTTGATTATTTCAATGAAAGTTTGTGACGTATACCTGAGTGCCAATTCTACAAATGTTTTGCCTACGTTCACATTGGCATGTCAGTCGCAACTGTCAAAAGTGTATGGTCACTTTTTGACCGTTTGCGACTGAGATATGAATGCGAATGTTGCAAAGTTACTAGAATTGATCATCTAGTGGCAGCACTAAGTTCAAGGCGTATATCAACACGCTTATATTTTCCGATGTGAATCAAATTGATGCAAACGCCATGTTTACGTCAAAGCTACTTTTTTAAAGGAAGGAAGCAAGAGCTCCTTGTCCTGAGTCCTCAGTGGCATGTGACGGTAACAGATGGCGTAAATTTTCCTGAAAAATCTCATCAAACCACTCAACTTCAAATTGTCAGGGTCGGTCGGTCAAGAAGATCAAGTTGTTTGCTAATTCCAAAGCATAGACAAAAAATTATACCTCCTTTAACCCCCATTTTAGAAGAGAACATCTTCTAGAACATTTTAAGTTCCTTCATGACACTCATAAATGATAACACAAATAATATATATATGATATTCTGAGGACATAAGAAAACTTGAGACTAGATTATGCTGTAACCTGCTGTAGCTTCTACGACTTTTTTACGGTTCTGGCGTAATGCCGATTAGAATAGAATAGTCGTAGAATAGAATAGAATACTCGGCCATTTTTGACCTACCATTTTGGTACGGAACCCTAAAAATTGTGTTGCAAAATAAGATCGTCTATTAATTGTAGACTGGAAAAACATAAGTGCTCATAACATTGATATACAAAAAAACCGCTCCTAAGCAATCTTTTTATTACGTTCTGTTGTTTTACGTCAGGCCTTTCCTTCATGCTATTCTTGACTTTTCTTAGTCACAAACTTCGATATTTTGCTTTCATGCTGCTTCTTCTTCTTTTTATCGTGTGGGCAGTAAGGTCTAATGACCCCACGCACCCTAGCGTCAGAGTTTCTAAACAGCCTCGAGGGCCTCTGACATGGTTTATTTGACGACCAAATTAACATGCCGCTGGTTTCTTCAGTTCTATGGAAAATTGCTATCACTGTGACCTCACCACAGTAACCCGCAGTTTGACAACAATAATAACAGTTAGTAATTACACTAGTACAGCAACTAACGCCCGCCGACGAGAAATGGCGTTACCAGCTGTTCCAAGCAGCTAGGTACTATAAGTATTTCTTAAGTTTTAGGGCAAAGATTCTAGACAAGGCTTTTTAAATTGAAATTTCATCAATTTTCTCAGTCACAGATTACATAGGTACCTATCTCTGTGATAGCTTCGTATTATAATATAAATCAATTCAATTCAATCCCATTTAATTTATTAAATTTTGACTTATTTTATAACTTAATTCGGTTCCAGGTAATTTAATTTAGTTAAATATCTTTCTAATTTCATGCTTCTTGACAAAATATCTATAGTTCTTTTTTGAGTAACAAAAAAAAAGATAAACTAAAATTAAATATATCAAGTTCCATAAAATGGGTGTTATATATCTCAACAAGGCGACGAAGAGGCGGACGTACTCCAGCGTTAGTCTTGCACATGTCGTCTGTGTGGGACAGTCGTGGCACCCCCCGTTGGATAACAGTTCTGGGCACTGAGTAGCATAACTGACTTGTAAGCTCGATACAAGCGGGTTTATTATAACACTACGTATGTTGGAAAGTAAAATTATGTCGCCAGGTAAGATCGCTAAGAAAAGATATACGAACACTTATATCTAACAATGCTTGGCCCCCCTTAGAATTAGGAATTTGAAAGAGTGTTATGCAAAGCACTGACTACCTACAAATCTTTGTAATGTGAAACGCTATATTGATAACGCTTCTCTTACACGGTGTTGAAGAAAGTGGTTAAGGTTGTTAAGACGCGATAGAGTTACATCATAGAAAATCTCCCGCAACGGATAGAATAGAGTAGAGTAGCGACTCTGTTATCCGCACTTAAGACTCCCACTCGGTCCGTTGTGCGTATGTGTTCTAGCTAAATTAGTCAGCCTAGTTCCGCCCAATTGCACAGGAGCCCCGTGGGCGCTTCACGGGTTTCGCGGAGCAACCTCACAGGACTGAATTCGTTCCGGGGATTTATTCACGTTGGGAAGTCACGGCCTCACTTTTAGGATGAAGTAGGCGACTGCTTCCTCGGCGTCGAAGCAAAATCTTGCAAATTGGGCGTTTATCCCGCCTATTTTAAAAGTGTTTTTTTAGGGGGCAATGGCCTGTTATTAATTATCCCTGTTATCATTTGGAAGTTATTTCTACATAAGGTGAAAAGTCGTTTTGTTAGTTGCGCTAATAGGCTTGACATAGTGATTTTTAAATATAAGGAGAAGCCAACAACAGATAATTTCTGGCCCTGGGTTGGTAATGGCGTATCATAGGCTCACTGAGAATTGAACAGTTTTGAAAATAAACAGCCAGTCGATTCTGTAAACATGTCGAAGTGAAGGGTTGGGTGAAGTGTTCACGAAGTGAGCTGTCAATTCAAGTCATCAAGATGGAATGACAGCTCACTTCGTGATCACTTCACCTAAATCTTCACTTCTATATGTTTACAAAATCGCTCTGCAAAAAGAAATTGGGAATTAAGGGAATGAAAATAACGTCACCTGAGCAATCAGCTGAATTTCTATTTCAGTTTTTATAATAATAATACGTCGAGCGCGTGTGCGATCTGATACCAGAAATGGGGGCAATTACCATCAGCCCCCAAGATGTAGCTTGTGCAGTCCGTCCGTTGCCTAACTGGAAATCTCCAGGGCCGGACGGGCTGCACAATTTCTGGATTAAATGGTTCACAAGAACGCACGCTTGCTTGGCGTTTGAATTTCAGTCTGCCTTAGAATCTGGATCGCTACCCCAGTTCCTAAAAACTATCTATGGGGCTACTTACTTGAGTTGTGTGTGCTACGGGGCACCTGTCTGGGCTGACAGGGCCACCAAAGAGGCGGTACGTCGTAAATTGCTGCAAAGCCAGCGTTTGGCTTTGATATTCTTATGCAAGGCGTATAGGACGGTTAGCACTGAAGCCTTACCGGTGCTGGCGGGTGTTCTCCCAGTCCATCTAGAGGTGCAGCGGCGTGCTGCAATGTACTACTACGCTAGAATGATCACGGACCCAGAGTTTTTACCGCAACGCGACCGTGCTAAGATCTGTAGATTACTAAAACCCCAGACTGACGTCTGGGAGGAACTTTTATCCGAATAGCAATGTAGGTGGGAAAATTCCATTAAAGGCCGTCACCTCCACCAGTTTTTTCCAACCGTTCGTGAGCGGCTGGCATGGACATGGCTGGAGGTGGATCATTGTGTTGCCCAATTTCTCACAGGTCATGGCAACTTTAAGAGTAAATTATTTTCCTTTAGGCTTGTGGCCTCGCCTTTATGTCAATGTTCTACAGCCGACTATGAATACGAACAATCCGCACACCACATCTTATGGGAGTGTATTCTTTGGCAAACTGAACGCAATATTATGTTAGATAGTATTCAGGTTACATCTGGAGTAGTTTACTACACGGACCTTGTAGAAACCAGAACAAATTTCCGTGCTTTCAGGCGATTTTGCCATACCTATTACTGGAATCAAAAGTAGCTCACAATTCAGGACCCATTAGTTTTTAATTAATATATAATCCGTGGTGCTTGACAACTGGGCTTAACCCAGTTGTATATGTCCCTTGGTGCCTATTGGCCTAGCTCTATTCTGTATCCTGCTTGATAAGGAGGGAAGTGGAAATTATATTTTTTTTCCTGCTCCTCCGCTGTACTTTTCTGATTAAATTCGTTGCAGGATCTAAGACAGTTAAATCATTTCTCCGGGACTCGTCGGGCTTCATTGGCTCGGCGTTTTTCTGGTGGTCGCCACTGTTAATTCTGACTTTCAAGAGTTGCAGTGGTTAGGAATGTGTGGCAGGCTTGTCCCAAAAAATGAATACCCCAGTTCCTAACCACAGGAATAACCCACCTGTTCCATAAATCAGGTAGTACCGCGGAGCCTTAAAAATTATAGACCGATCACATGTTTACCGACGGTCTATAAAGTTCTTACATCCATTTTGAGGGCAAAGATTAATCATCATATTCACAACAACAACATCATATCTGGCTCTCAAAATGGGTGCAGGAATGGGTCCCGCGGTACTAAGGAGCTACTCCTCATTGATATGGCCATTAGCCAACAGGTTCGTCGTTCCCGAAAGGATCTGTCGACATGCTGGATAGACTATAAGAGGGCCTACGACTCGGTGCCTCATACATGGCTCATGAGGGTGCTAGAATTTTATTGTATAAAGTTGATGCAACGCTGCGCACCTTCCTGATGTCTTGTATGGGGCAATGGAGGACAGTTCTTCGCTATCCAGGATGTCGAAATATCCAGAGGAATAGCGAACCGGTAAGGATCGAGCGGGGTATATTTCAGGGCGATAGTTTGAGTCCGCTTTGGTTTTGCCTAGCCTTGAATCCTCTTAGCACACTGCTAGAGAATTCAGGGCTAGTCTATCGGTTGAAGAGAGGTGGTCAGGTTATATCTCACCTCCTTTACATAGATGATCTGAAACTCTTTGCCCTCACTAATCTGCAGCTGATGGAGCTACTGACGGTAACTGAAACTTTCAGTAACGCCATCAGAATGGAGTTTGGTTTGGACAAATGTGCGGTCATGCATGTAAAGCGAGGAGAGATTATGGAATTCGTGTGAACTCAACTCTCGGTTTCCTTAAACCTGAGATCCCTCTCTTCAACTGAAACCTATAAGTATTTGGGTATGTCGGAAGCGTTAAGTAAGTTTAGACTCTATGAGTGCAAAATATACCATTCTGAGGTGAGCAATGGTCAATTCATCTCTCAGACTCCTGAGAGCATAGCAAGCACTACTCATAATGTTAGTGACCACTTCCAATTCCTTCTTCCAATTTAAAACTGCATCTATTTGTACCCCCAAAAATTTAACATTGTCTACAATATCTATTTTATTCCCCAGTAAATGTACTTTGACAGTATCTTTGTTCTTCACGGTTGATTTAAATAATAAACATTGCGTCTTTTTAAAATTTAGTTTGAGATCATTCATAGTGAACCACTTCTCAAGAGCACATAGGATAAAATTAATCTTCTTTTCTAAATTTTCGATGTTGTCGCTAGCTACAATAGCACTGGTGTCATCGGCAAAAATTACAAGTCTAGTATCATCTGAAATACTTTTCATGTAAGCTATCAGATCATTTATAAATATTATAAAGAAGACAGGGCCTAGAACTGATCCTTGTGGTACGCCTTTATTTACTATAACTGTGTCTGATTTGTGTAGTTGTTCATGGTCGTCGGTAATGAGACTGTATATACCGCGAAAGTGTAGAGGTTGAGGCTTTTTAAATGCTAAGACTCTCCACAATCGCGAAATATGCAGTCTCAGGGAATATTTCCTAGCTGTCGACGTGGGTATGCATCGAGATGTAGTGGCGGTGGACAAGGGACTCACCCCGCTCTCCTTGGCAAATGAGGACTGGCGCAAACCTGCGGTGCTTGACACTAACGATCGCAGGGCGGTATGGCAGAGTAAGGAGCTTCACGGACGCTTTTTCAGAGGTTTAATTTTATTGTTAAAAGTTTTTATTTTATATTTTTTGTGGCTATAATCTACTAATTACTACTAACATGGGTAGGCCTACAAATATTCTACACGACTCAGCATTAAAATCTGTGAGTGAACAATAAATCACCCCTATTTTCCCACCCTTAGGGTAGGATTTTTTTACAAATTTATATGGGACCCTTTTCAAAAAAAAAAAGAAATATGAAAATCGGACTACTAAAAAGTTATGCGTGGTCATACATTGCAATCAGTGAGGGAACAATCAATCATCCCCTGTTTTCATACCCTTAGCGTTGGAATTTTTTTCCCAAATTTATATAGGACCAACTTTGGCGTATACTCCTTCCAATAAAAAAAGAATTATCAAAATCGGACTACTCTGTAAAAAGATATGCGTTTAAAAAAAAATGAGAAGACATTTAGGGGAATAAGTAGATTTTTTGTCTCCAAATTGGGGAATTCGACTTGCATTTCGTGGAATTTGATAAATTGGTGTTGGCAACGCTATTGTTTACCTACCATAAAACCAAATCAGTTGTTTGGGTTAGTTAATATTAATCCTTTTCTATTCAAATACCTTCATCTTTCAACCATTTATTAATATTGCCTGTGAAAAATATAAGTACAAATGAGTTGAAATAAAGTTCAACTTATTTAGATAAATAGTTTAGGTTTTACGAGAATTACTCGCGGATTGTAGGAAGTCCATTGTATCACGTATTTGGTGCAATTCCCCTTTGTAGATATTTAATCTAGTACCATCGTGCGAAATTAGGCTAATTGCGCTACTCAAAAATGCAGTTTATCAATAAATCAGCGTTAATTTATCCAAGCGCCTTGATGAAAATTTGTAGCAATGTCAATTGTTTGAAGTTTTCTATACGTATTGAAGTAGGAGTTATGCGATTTTATTTTAGGATTGTAAAGATTTGACCGGATCCTGAAACTGTTTATATACGAAATACTAATATCCAGCATTTCATATTGCTAAGTACCATGTTAATACGTTGCTGGGGCAGTCGTCCATACTTCAATTTAGCCATCTCCTTTCATGTGGATCATTTCAGGCCTTCTAACGTCAAAGAGAAACAAACATCCATCCGTCCTCACAAACTTTGGTATTTATAATATAAGTAGGAGTAGGATTAGTAGGAAGGATAGGATTATTATTATTTATTTAATTTCAATTACTCTCTGCTCTTAAAGAAAAAGAAGAGACCATCCAAAGGTTGTCTTGGAATGTCACTTTTGGCAGTTTTAGCGATCAGGCCGTCAGGTCCAGGCGGATAGATCACCCTAGATAATGTTTTCTACCTACATCTATCTTTTCTGTAACTTATATGGTCTACGTACATAATAAAGATTATACTATTCTAGGACAGTTTTTTCCGGGAAATATGACAGGCCACGGGGGCGAAGTTGTGGGAAAAAGCTAGTCACAGAGTACTGTTACAACGAAAATCAAGGAATATTTAAGATTAAACAGCACCTACGGGTGATATCTACGAAACAATTGCATACGGTATGTGAGTGACAAGCACGGTATGTGTCAGTACTAACTTAAAGTTAAATCTCTAATCGAATTAATCTTCAACATAAACCATATTAAGAACCTCTATAATGCTAATAACAAAGTAGGAAGAATCAAATGGCCTATCAGAGGTCACGCGAAATAAAATAGTTAATTATTTGCATTTCAACATGACTCGGAACTGTGCTGGTGGGCAAGTCACCACGGCCATCACTTTTCGGATGCCGTCATTATGCTGGCCCCCTCCCTCGCTGTAGGTAGCAGCGAACACATATTGTGGAGGGTAGAACAGAAGGGGTTTGGTAACAAACAAGGAATAAATAGAGGGCTACAGAAAGGCGTAGTCGTTTTGTAAAACTGCTTTTGCCTATGTAATAGAACAATTTTTTTCAAGAAAGCCATAGTCGATTCCCTCAAAATACAAAAAGATCACTCTTACAAGATCTACTATCCTAGGAATAGAGACTTGACACCAAAGTCAGCCTCAACATGTCTGCAATCATGTCTAACCATATGCAACGATTTGCCACTCTAAAAACTTAGTCAACAACAAAATGCACTTATATACAATTATATCATAAAGAGGTAAAGTTTGTGAGGTTGTAGGGGGTAATCTCTAGATCTATTGAACCTATTTTGATCTATTAACCCAAAAAATACTGCCCAACGAAGTGGACACGAGTCGGCTAGTTATATCTAAAGGTAAACCAGTGACTAACGAAAATCATAAGATACCGTGCCATACCATATCGATCAATTATTATTAATACTCAGTGATTATGAAAACTAGTTCTTCTCGTGTGTGTGCCAAATAAATTAATTTTCTTTCTTTCTTTCTTGTCGCTGAATGCCGTCCATCCGTAGCGCCTGCTGCGTGACAAAAGACTCCGGAACCACCGCTTGGAGACTTTTATCAAGCTCCGGCCGCTCTGCATACGGCTAACTTGGTCCTCCAAATATCATTGTAGGCTGTCAGGCTTCTTCTTCTTTTCCAGTTGATGTTTAATTCCTTAGAGTTTTTGGCCCAGTAGGCAGCTACGTTAATTGCAGCGTCGGAAGCATTCATTAAATCCCCCAAAGTACAGGTATGTGGTCACTTGGTGTACTCCGACGTGTGGCTCATGTTCTGAACAGAAGCACCGTACTCGCATTAAGTATCCGACGGGTCTTTGAAACTCCATTTCACTAGGTTATGTTTTCCATATCCGCAGAATACGTCCAGATTGCAGATTTTCCTGGGGTTGCAAGTAATCGGGTGGTGGTGGACGCTGCTCTACCCACCGCTGGGAAAGGCGTGCCATGCGTACCACAAGGGTGGTGGTTTATGGTGGCTTAGGTAAAAAATACTGGAACAAAATAACACGTTTGACAAAATGTTATTCTCTCAAACTAATTAGAATACGGCTTTATTTGGGAGAAATATAAGCGACCACTTTTCTAAGGAGAATGTATTTCTGAACAAGAAAAAACTGACCAACTGCGAGTCGGACTCGCGTGCAAAGGGTTCCGAACCTCCTCCGTTATTTAACAGGCTTCTTATAGGTTTTCCTGTAATCTGTAGGTTACAAACTATTTTCTGCATTTTTTTCAACATTTTAGGCTTAGTAGTTTCGGAGATTATAAAGGGTGTCCCGAAACTCAACGTCAAGCGGGTACGGGGTGATAGGCTAGATTATACCAGTTCAGGCAAAAAAAATCCATGTTACTTGGTTAAGTGATAATAGGAATAGTTTGAAAATGTCGAAAATCAACACTCTAGATCACATATTTAGGTCCTGTTATCACAAATTTCCCAATTTTGTAGGGTTTTTTTTTTATGTGATCCTAAATAACTATGCTATTGATTGCAGTCACAAATCCAATAATTAATATGGTCACTTTATTTAAAACAAATAAAGTTTTATCGGGTCATGTTTAAAAAACCTTTTCTCAGACAACTTTGACACTTCATATTTAAAAATATGTACCCACCCTAGGCAATTTATTTAAAAAAATGGCCCATATAATCAAGATTTTAAAATGGTACACCACTTGTTACTTATCTCTCCAAAAAAATATTATCAATGTTATAAACCATTTAGAGCATTAAACAGTCAATCAAAATTACCAAAAGCAAAGAGAAAACTTTTACCTAAATAGTACTTTTGTGTGCAAAAAGTTCTACTTCACCATAGTGAAGGAGTGTGTGGAGTGTTTGAGTATCGAATGGAGTGAGACAGACTGATATTTTATTTTTAGAGAAAGCGAGACAGATATAGTGACGCCAGTGCATGATAGTCAATTGATTAATTATTTTGATTTGACTTTTGTAATACAATCTGGCAAACACACGATGATTTGGGACCCAGATCACCATGTGTTCATTGATGAACACACTAAATTAATCATTTGACTATCATGCAGGATACTTGTAAATCTTTAGCGCTCATAATGTCAGCCCAGAAAAACTTTCGGCACGTTTCTGTTCGCCTGGTACTTTACCAGAAACATATCAAAGTATTTTTAGGCTAGAATTGTGAATGCTAAAAATTCACAAGTACCAGGAGATCAAACATGTCGAAGTATTTCCAGTGCTGCAATTGTGAGCGATAAAGATTCACAGATTCTATGACAGATCTAGAAGATAAATCTGCAATACTGTGTGATTATCAAACTGTAGCTTATATCGCGGTGTTATCTCCTTGGCCTATACCACACCTGCCAGGATTGTGGAATTATTTTATTTTATTTGTGATGGGTGTGCTCTTGACTCTAGTCTAGGTCAGAGATGACAGAGACAGAGTCTACGATGGAGCGAGCTTACCCAGAAGGAGCCTGTTCACTCTAACTTTGAAGAGATTAGGGTTGTAAGCGTTTGGAAACACAGACGCAGGCAGAGTGTTCCACTCCTTTGCTGTGCGCATTATAAAAGACGTTTGGAAACGCTTAGTGAAACGCGCAGGAATTTGTTCGAAAGAGTCACCGCAATCCTGGAACTCAAAGAGTATGAGGAAACGGAACACGAATGGGTTTTAGTCAGTAAGAGACTGGCACTCTCTTCCACTCCGCCCAGAGCGGAAGGAGTCATTTGATGATTTTCAACCCTTAAAAAAACCGGGCAAGAGCGAGTTGGACTCGCGTACCTAGGGTTCCGTACCATCATGTAAAACGTGAAATGTTTTTAAATTTTCATCGGCGAGGCCTGTATTTGTCAGAAAATTTTATCACTGCGGTATATATTGCAGTTTTAGATCAGCGCCATCTCTTGCCCAATAGTGGAGCTAATGAAATTTTGGTTGATGTTTTCTGAAAAAGTGTTCTATTTAGAGACATCGTTTTATTTTTCTTGTAATCTTTACATTAACTCTAATAAAGCAAATACCAGATACATTACACATTATTTATTTTCAGGTATGCTTTGGTTCTAAGTACAATAGCACTACTCTATCCCACAAATTTTGGTACTGAGAAGAGAGAAAGAGAGGTGACTCCGGACCTTAGACTATAAGACAAAAACATTATTTTTTAACCTATATTGTCCCAGTGCTAAGCAAAAGCCTCCTACCCTTCCCAGTATGCTACCATCTCCAGCCAATTTCACGTAAACGCCTATCGTCTCTGTAGTGTATACGTACATATATAATAACTAATTATCTATATAGTCTATTACTATTAGCTGTATGAATGCATTTCTGTCGTCTCCGGTAATGCACGCGCGGGGCCTAGAGACGTGGGAGGCAGTCGTATGACAGCTGTCAGAGAGTGAAGACGCATGCATGAACTAGTGAGCCGATATCTGTGTTATCATATATTTTAATTGTCTAATGTACATCAGTACACCATAGTCTCTAGGTCTCCCTTTGCGTCGAAACCCTTTTCAGATAAAAATAAAACCTGTGCTATTGAAAAATTTGCATACATCTAATTGCCCCACAACCGCAGACTGTTGACTGCATTTAAGCAATTTTCAACTCTATAGCATAAAGCTTTACGTACACTTTTTGCCACACCAAAACAGACCCTAACCACCAACAACCTAATAAATTAACTAAAAGGTAAGTCACGAGTGCCTTGCTATGTGATTGTTTCCCGCAATACCCTCATACAACATTACAGTCCCATAAAAAATGCATGACCCCCACGTTCTGAATGTCTGATTCAATTGGTATCGATTAGGACTCCCTTGCAAGCAGTTCGACGGACTAAAACAGTTTCAGGAAGAGCCTTGAAACTATGTGATGTTAAATGGATTAACTTCAGTTATTAGAATAAATGAGACGAATCTTGATAGGGGGAAAACATTAGGAAGGAATTGGTTTATTCATTTATTTGGTTAGTGGTTAGATAAAGGTAAAAGAGCTCGTGGCTACATAATAACAGTCACTCTTCGAGGTTAAGCAACGCTTGCCAAAAACGATACAAGATGGATGACCATCCATAACATTCCGTGTCTCCTCTGTGCCTCGGAAAGCAGCTACGTCAGAATTCAGTTACTCAGTAACTGGGTTCTGAAGATCGTCGCTCCATCTAAAATACTGATATTCTGCTGCGTCTGGTTAAACTAGAACTCATCACAACCTAGAAAACGCGCCACAACCAACTAAATTCGTTTGTCAATACCCGGCTAACAGTGATGATGTAACGAATGACAGTCGAGATCAAACGTTTTTTCAAGACACGGAGAGGTGCACTATCTCACCCGTCCATTCTAACCGCTAGAAGAACATAATTTAATCAATCCGTAAAAAACAGTGTTTACCTGAAATTATTAGCTACACCTACAACTACCCACAAAACACTATTTGGATAGACCTTTTACCGTTGAAAATAGGTTTTGAAGTAACACACAAATATGATCCAATTTTCGCGGCAGCACCACTGAAATACATTGTAATTGGATGTACCTAATTTATTCCGTGCTCCAAACCATAACGTGGACGCTTCGCTAGTCAAAGCAAAATTGGGATGGTGCTGGTATAACACCCGTTCCTACCTAACGCCATTTGTAAACTAGTTTAACTAGTCTAAAGGGCTGGTGTGTTTATCATTGTGCTGTTTTTGGGATTAAGACTGAACATTAGTACGAGGGCAGAGAGAAATCTAAACTGAAATCTGCCTTTAGAAATAGCATACAAACTCATCCTTACGTACTGCTTTTGCTGTGGCAACATTCTTTCTAAATTAGTGGTAGAGTTACGTCGAAAGCATTGGGGTAGCAGAAGCGACGTAGTAAAAAACTGAGCTGTTTGGTACTTACGTGGTAATAGTGATTGAGAGTTTACATAAAAAAAAAAACGGCTAAGTACAAGTCGGACTCGTGCATGAAAGGTTCTGCATCATCGTGTTTTTTTTAATTGTGGTTACATCATTTCAGCAGAAAGACGTCCACTACTGGACATAGGCCTCCCCCAAGATCCCCTATCTTGCAATAATCGCTACGCTTGGCAGGCGGGTTGGCGATCGATCGCAATGTATGAGGTGAGTTTTGCATAGAACGCTGCTGCCCATTCACTGGCGAGTCCGTTAGTCGCCTCTTATGACACCCACGGGAAGTGATGGCATGGTATTATTCTTTTACGGCACCCTACGGCACCGGCAGACACCATTCGTAAGACAGCACTGTGGTTCCAGCGGCAACAGAAATAAAAATTCTGTGAAAATTTTAACTGTCTACCTATTACGGTTCATAGGATATAGCCCGCTGAGAGGAAGACGGACGGACAGCAGAGGCTTAGTAATAGAGTTCCATTTGGATACGGAACCCTAAAAACCCAGCCCGGAGTGGATCTGCCCTGTTTTGCAGCAATAGGTTCATTTGCCGATCCGATTATTCTGCGACTTTAACATAACTGCCAAAATGTACAAGTTAACACCTCCGTCCATCCCCTTTCGTATTGTTATAACATCATCAGAACTCCTCAACAAAAATCCTCAATATATAAATTCAGATATAACACTTTCAGCACTTAAGCTTAGCATTATGCGAACAAAAGAAATCATATTCAAGTATGGGACAGCAAAAAGCAGCTATTGACTACGTCAGAGGGTCGGTGGGTCTGAATATCTCAGCATTAGGTCGCCCTTTACACGTCATAAACGTCGAGTTGGGATCGCAAAAACTATCATAATTCATACCAGGACCGGCTGTGATTTGACTCCCGTGTTAGTATAGACTTAGAAGGATTTAGACGGAGCCTTTAACTTTTTACGAGCTTTTATTTAACTTACCTTGTTTGCGCGAATGCCTTGCCCGTGTCGGTAAGGCGAGCTCAATCTTTGTATACTTTAAAAAAATGGTCAGAAATCACTACCTCTCTCATTAATCGTTTTTACTTGGGTTCTATGTCTTTGTTTCATTTATGACTGTATATATTTGTCTATAATGCATTTATTATATGTTTAAATAGAACACCTAAGAATACCTTCAGTACTGTCTTTCTTTTTCTCTTTAAAATCCATCCAAAGTTTGTCTTGAAAAGATCGCTTACAGCGATAAGGCCGCCCACTGTATCACCCTATATGTTTTCTTAAAATTTATCATTTGTGACCTTTAAGATGTACATTAAAAATAGTATTCTATTTTATTCTATTCTTGTTAACTAGTATGAGTAATCTTGTGACAAAATTTTAAACAGTTGTTGCCAACCGATTGAGCTGAAATTTTGCAGACACGTTTGATTTGGATGACTATGCAACCTTGGTTGACATAATTCTAAATCCAATATGGTCGACCCCGAAGATGGCGGGCCAATTATTATTTAAGCATCCCCCTGATATGGGATTCAAATGAAAGGGTTTGCCAAGAAAAATGTGAAAATGCTTGTATTATTTTTTAACGTATATTTTTATTTAAGATTGTTGATATTTCTCTTCATATCCTTAAATTTACTCATTATCCTTCTTCAATGGTTGGTTAGAAAAATATGGCCATCATTATTCGTACTAAATCTAAAACCAGGATTTCCTGTTAAGTGATCTATTACAGCATAATATCAGTCATTCTACTTCAATAAATTAAATCTTCCAACGTTTTTAGGGTTCCGAAAAAAAAAGGAACCCTTATAGGATCACTCGGGTGTCTGTCTGTCTGTCTGTCTGTCTGTCTGTCCGTCTGTCAAAGCCAGTTTTCTCCGGATCCACTGGACCGATTCTGTTGAAATTTGGTACACATATGGAATTCTATGACCCAAACACGGACGCGTTACGTAAACTATTAAATTTTTAGTGTGGGGGTCACTTTTGGGGGTCTAACTTGAAAATTTAAAAAAAAAGTTTTTTGAACAATATCGTGTGACATATCAAATGAAAGGGCTTACTGTGAGAGTTCTTATTATATTTTTTTCATTATTTTAAAATAAATGATTTTGAAGTTATTCAAGAAATTAGACGAAAAATGACCATTCCCCCCCCCCCTTATCTCCGAAACTACTGAGCCTAAAATTATGAAAAAAATGGAGATAATAGATCTTTACCTAAAGATTGCAGGAAAACCTATTAGAAGTCTATAATGTTAAAATAACATGTTAAAAAAAATAAATTCGTTCGGAACCCTTTGCACGCGAGTCCGACTCGCACTTGTTTATAATGCGCACAGCTAAGGAGTGGAACTCTCTACCTGCCTTTGTGTTTTCGAACACATTCAACCTTGATTTCTACAAAGTAAGAATGAAAATTCATCTTCTGGGTATCACTCCATCGTCGAATTTGTCTCTGTCACCTCTGACCTTGACAGGAGTCAAGTTCAAAACCATATCAAACAAAAAATATTAAATTTAAACCTATTTCAACGTAACAGCACAACTAACTTTCATCACAGATTACATAGAACTTATGCTAACGAAAATCAATAAAAGGTTTTAACTGAAATAGTTTCTATTCAAAGAATCTATCCGAAGCAGGAATAAGCTTTGAACAGTTTGGACAGAATACCTTACGTACTATTCAGAAAGGAATATTTCAGCCGCGTCTATACTAAAACAGTCTGTGGAATCAAAACGGTTACAGTTGTTGAACAAAGGAGTGAAAAAAAAGTTTGGCAGCCTTTTCAGTTGATTTGCTACTTTGACCTCTTCGTGACCTTATAGGCACATAAAATATTATCTACATTACAATGGAAAGGAGTATTTTGAATGTGGTATTTACAAACAAAGGGATATAGATGTTTCTTATTTTCTGTTGGTATTGTTTTTTATGGTGTTGATATTGATGGAGAAACTGCAATGAAGTTATTAGAATGTTTTGTTTAGATTATACTTATTACTGAAAATTTTGATGTTTTTTAAGCATTGGAAAATATCAAATGACTCCTGCTCTGGGCGGAGTGGAAGGGAATGTCAGACTCTTAGTGACTAAAACCCATTCGTGTAGGTTTTGGGGTAAAAAAAAGATATTTATGTACTTGGCGTTCCAGGACCGCGCTGACTCTTTCCAACAAATTTTGCAACCCTGACGGGCTCAGTCTACTATGCTGACTGATTTTGATACCTACGATTGTGTTTTTTTATTGGTACTAGACAAAAGAGGACATGGTTAGAAAAGAGCAAATATTAATTAAAGCACCAGGATGACCGAGCTTTGCTCGGTTTTTTTACCGCGTTTTCTAAAAAATCCGGCCAAGTGCCTTGATTTGTACCTTGATTTTTATTATTTGTTGTTATAGCGGCAATAGAAATACATAATCTGTGAAAATTTCTCAACTGACTACCCATTACGGTTCTTAAGATACAGCCAGCTGACAGACAGACGGACGGACGAACGGACGGACGGACAGCGGAGGCTTAGTAATAGGGTTCCGTTGGATACCCTTTGGGTACGGAACCCTAAGAATGAAATCTGGCTAGATCGATTTATCGCTCCCGAAACTCCTTACTAAATTCCATGAAAATCTTTGGAGCCATTTCAGAGATTCAGATTATCTATACATATAATAAAATCGTAGACTAACCGTGTCTGTACATTGAATATTTTTCCATGAAAATTACACAGAAAACTCAGGAAAAAGGTATAAAACACAAAAATTCAATTTTTGAAATTTTTGTCTGTTTGTCTGTGCGTTTGTGGGACCATCACGCATAAACCACAGATTGGATTGCAAATTTAAGTACTTAAAAATATTAAGTGATAACCCGAGTAACATTTAGCGTCTATTTGATCAAAATCGACCCACAAAATCAAAAGATATTGAATTTTTAAGTTTAGGAAGAAACTTCCTAATGTATTCTGATGAGTCAGAGCGCCATCTATTGAGAAAAAATAAAATGCACGAAAGCATTCAAAATTGTTGTGTTATTCGTGAAACTTTTAATACGTGGCAAAATAAAAGTGACCATTTTATACCTTTTCGTTATTTATCGTTACAATCGATCCACAAAATCAAAATATATTGAATTTTAGTTTAGTAAGAAACTTCCTACTGTGTTCTGATCAGTCAGAGCGCCATCTATTGAGGAACCAAAAAATGCATGAAAGCATGAATGTTACACCAAAACACATTGATTGAGTTATTTGTGAAACTTTTAATACGTAGACGTAGCAAAATAAAAGTAAACATTTTAATACCTTATCGTTATTTATCGTTACATACGGGCTTCTTATTTAACGTCTTCTGCTGCCAAATATTTTGTCAGTTTACACGGTCGATAAATGGCGTTGCACTGATGACGCGTTTTTCTGAATTGCGGTGTTAAGATTTTCCACTGGAGAATCACACGCTTGTGACGCGAAGTCACACGATTATTGAACACTGTGGTAGTTCGTAGGAATTTTAGATTGGTCTCTGGAAGGTCTTAAACGAATAGGGGCCTAAATTGCTTAAATCTCTGAGTTGTGCTGGTTTCGTTTAAAGTGCTAAAGTGCTTTAATCGTAGAGTCTTAAACTGATTTAGAACTCAGTAGTTTTGTGAAGTACTGGACGGTTCGACTTGCGGATCAGGCCTGTAGGGTTCCGTACCAATGGTGCTGACAGGACCCTACTTCTAAGGCCTCCGCGCTTGATTCCGTTTAGAGCGAAGCAACGAACGGTTCGATTTGCGAAACAAGGCTAATAATAATAAGGTACCGTACCAAAGGTGGTCACGGTTACGGGAGCGATCGATTTTGGTGGGGCTACTCTCTAAGTCCGAAGTCCGTAGTTTCGGGATTAGTTGCGGACGTTTTCTACTCCGTATCACCTACAGACTTACGATTAATCCCGAACCCGAACTAAGAATGAATGACAACACGATTTCACAGTAACTGTCAAATCGAGTTATCATTAGTTCTCTGTGGTTAGGTCATACGGAGTAGATTTTTATTTACTATAGATTGCCTATCTATTACGTTTGACCACTATCTCACCTGATGGTAAGCGATGATGAGGTTGAAGATGGAGCACGTTTGCCTAGAAGCAACCTATTCACTTTTGTCTTAAAGACTCCCAGGTTGCCAGCCACTAAGTTTTTAATTCGTGCTAAGTATCAGACGGTTAGATTTGCGAGCCAAGGCAAATTATAGGGTTCCGTGCCAAAGTTGCTAATGGGACCCTATTATTTAAGCCTTCGCGTACGATCTTGATTCGTGCGAACTAAGTCGATTTTTAGGGTTCCGTACCAAGGTTGCTAACGGAACCCTATTTATTAATAAGCCACCGCTGTCCCTCCTCCTCCTCCTTCAGTTCATTAACCGACTTCAAAAAAAGGAGGAGGTTATCAATTCGACTACATTTTTTTTATGTTTGTTACCTCATATTAACCGACTGGATGAACCGATTTTCATGATTCTTTTTTATTTGAAAGCTGGTGCTTTCCGTGTGGTCCCATTGCCACCACGTCGGGATCTGATGATGGAAACCCTGAGAAATCGAGGGCAACTCTCGAAAATTGTAGGCACGTATTTGGTAAAAACTTGATATTCGTGTGTATATCGGGTGATACTACAAAAGAATAAAAGTTTGGATCAGACCTGATGATGGAGACGACAGAGAGTTAAGGGAACTCCACATCGGTATGTAGGAACTACCAAGTGTTTGGGCTTATTTCATTCGTATTGACGAGATCTTTACACCGAAAGCACTTAGTAAGTTTTATTTTCATAACATAACATCACGCCGGTACGCTGTGAATGGGTACGCAGGTACCACTAAAAAGTGAAAAATAAAAAACTTTTTTACAAAAAATGTTACCGACTTCCAAAAAAAAACACTACAAAGTATAAAATAACTTTAATTTCGGAAGTCGGTGTCAAAAAGCGAAAAAACTAAAAACACCGACTTCCGAAATTAAAGTTATTTTATACTTTGTAGTGTTTTGTTTTGGAAGTCGGTTAAATTTTTTTTAAAAAAGTTTTTTTCGTTTTATTTCTGTCTCGCTGATATAAAAATGTCTTCTAGAAAAAGGTCGAATCTTTCACAATATAGCAAAATTCTCAAAGTCGGGTTTGTTCGAACACTATTCTAACTAACTCGAGAACGGCTCGACCGATTTTCATAGTTTTTGTGTTTTATTCGGGACGAAGACTAATTCCTTCGTCCGGAATAGCATAATAAGAATTAAAATACAAAAAAAAATGAGTATGTAGGTAGGGTAGGTAGGCAGGTAGGTAGGGTAGGTAGGCAGGTAGGTAGGGTAGGTAGGTAAGGTAGGTGAGGTAGGGTAGCTATGGTAGGTAGGTATGGTAGGTAAGTAGGCAGGTAGGGTAGGTAGGTTAGGGTCGGTAGATAGAGTAGCCAGTTGACGGGAGCGAAGCCGCGCGGGTCAGCTAGTATAATATAGGAATATAATATACATATATACAAGAACTGCTCGTTTAAAGGTATTAGATTAGATAAGGGTAGAACGCACATGAATGGTATTTGATAGAGTTATAATTTTCTCGATATGACATGTTGTTAAGGTATTCTGTTTATCCAGATAAATACAATGTTATTCTTGCACACACACGATACATATCCATGTCTTGGAAATGACCATGCTACAAAATATGAAATTATAGATTTCTTGAGACTTCTGTAGCAGCAGTCTCTTACCTAAGAAAAGGTAGACACCTTCTTTTTTTAATCATGGGAAATCATCAAATGTCTCCTTCCGCTCAAGGAGTGCAGACTTTTGCTACTAAAACCCATCCGTGTTCCTCCTGATGCCCTTTGCATTCCAGGGCCGCGATGACTTTTCTGAACAAATTCCGCAACTCTGCAGCAGAGATGTTATGGAGCTCCGTAGCCATAACCGGAACTATCGGATATCCGAAATAAAAATATATCCGTAACCGTATTCGATTCACAAGTTTTGGATAGTTTCTTATAAGGGCGGAGTCTGAATAAAACGACATGTTTCGTTACTCACCTATATGACTGATTATAATACCAAATGATAACCTAGATTAGATAAAACCTATAAATAAAAGCAAATTATTACATACTATTTGTGTTTATATTGTACTTCAATTTAATATCCGTAACCAAAACTAACGGATAATCCGAAATAATTACATATCCGTAACCGTATCCGAAACTGATATAATTTTATTCCTATTTCCATATCCGTATGCCGTATTTTGTCGGCCGGTGCCGTATGGTGCCCATAAGAATAATACCATCCCATCACTTCCCGTGGGTGTCGTAAGAGGCGACTAAGGGACTCACCAGAGAATGGGCAGCAGCGTTCTTTGTAAAACTCAACACCATACACTGCGACCGCCAACCCGCCTGCCAAGCGTGGCCCTCCTTTTGGGGGAGGCTTAAGTTCAGCAGTGGACGTCTTCCGGCTGATATAATGATGATGATCATCCATATCCGTATCCAGATCCGAAATATCATATCCATAACATCCCTGCTCTGCAGGTCGACACCTCCTTGATAATAGTTATATCTAGATTTCCCATATTAGTCCAATTAGCCCCTTAAAATTTATCATCGCACTACAAACCAAAATTACGCACAAACTACATTGAAACATTGTATAATTGGGTTAAAACAACCCTGTGGTCCCCAAAAAACTTTTACAGCCTAACAGATGTTACTGTAAATTTAATTCGTTCCATTTGTAAAGTGTTATTTGTTTATTTAGAGACCTTTTGTAGTTTAATTTTGTTTTGATATATCTCTAAAATTGGTTTCGTATTTGGCCTCTGGTTTGCGGTTTTCAGAACTTGGTTTCAAATCGCTTTCGATGCATTTTGTGTGATGTTATTTTAAATGCGACTTTGTTTTGTTTTGTTTTGAATTTAGAAACAATGGATTCATTTGTTTTGTGAACTTTACGGTGGTATAGTTCTCATAAATCAATAGGATAGGCAGTGGGTCAATTTAAAACATAGCTAAGATAAAGTACACAGATTGTTCATCATCATACTAAGAGTTTTTTAGAGTTTCGTACCAAAATGGTAAAAAGGAACCCTTATGGTGTAACTAAGTCTGTTCGTCTGTCACAGCTGGATATCTCAAGAACTACTAATGCTCTCAACTTAAAATTTGGAACAGTTTTAGATGACGTTGCTCAACTATTTTGTAAATAAGAAAGAAGTCAAATTGCGTATATTTTTTTTTTTGCAACAGCGACTGAAAGAGCTTAAAAATTTGAAGTGGTGCTACTAGGGCATGTGGGGTATCATATATAAAAGAGCGCTATTTGCGCATTCTCAAACATTCTCTATATTCGTCAGAGAATTTTAACGCCGCAGTGTTAAAATTCTCAGACGAAATAGGCCTCGCTGAAATTCAAAAATATTTCACGTTATATACGATAGTAAGGAACCCTCGGTGCACGAGTTCAACTCGCTCTGGACCGGTTTTTATTTATGACACTATAACATTAGTTGGTAAAGAACATAAGTCGGTAGTTTTGAGAACGTATTTTATTTCATTATAGGTACATTAAAAAAAATACATAACACAAATATGTATTTTCTCTTTCACAACGAAGCCTTGTTTACTAATAGAATATAACCTAGGCACATCAGTATTCCTTTGTGAGCCATTGGCATCTGTAGTAGGAAACCCATTTTTTTATCGATGGGAAATCATCAAATGACTCCTCCCGCTCTGGGTGAAGCAGAAGGGAGTGTCAGACTCTTACTGATAAAAAGCCATCCATGTTCCTCCTAGTGCCCTTTGCGTTCCAGGGCCGTGGTGACTCTTTCGAATAAATTCCACAACTCCAGCAGGCTCTGGCCGTAGCGGACCCCTTCTTCTATGCTGACATCTCTTTCACAGACGCAGGCAGGAAACTTACATTTTTCATGACTAGCCTAAAATTAAGCAATACAAATAAAAAAATAGTTTTCCTCCACCTTTTGTAGGGCAAAACTACCTGCAGACTGTACTATTAAATCTGTTGTGAATGTGAAGCCAGTATTTTACATTTATTTAGTGGATTTGCCAAGTTTCAGTAGCCAACTGTCACTTAGTATCTATCATCATCATCATCACCTTATAACAGTCCACTGCTGTACAAAGGCCTCCCCAAGTGCACGCAATTTTTCGCTCTGCGGCAACTCACATCCAGCTGCCTAGCTGCTACCAGCCATCCTACGAAAATCGACGCTTCACCTAGCCTAAGGGCTTTCTACCTTACGTTTGCCAGTTTCTATAGCAGTGGTTCTTAACCGGTGGTCCCTGCGCAATTTTCGCACAGCTGAATAATATTGCACCTTCAAATGCAATAGTGATCAATGACTCACTGAATTAGTACAAGCTTGTTAAGAGGAAATACTGGCGGCGAGACTTTGTATGTAAAAAGTTGTAATACAAGGTTTGGCTCTTGTCTGTTTTCTCCTCCAATATTGGGCCAATTTAAGAGATATTTCACAAACTGAATAAGAAGGATAATAATAATAATAATAATAATATATTTCACAACTATCACACAACGCCATCTAGTCCCAAGCTAAGCAGAGCTTGTGTTATGGGTACTAGACAACTGATAAACATACTTATATATTTCTAAATACATAAATATTATAGATAAATTACACCCAGACACAGAACAAATGATCGTGCTCATCACACAAACATTTGTCCTGGGTGGGAATCGAACCCACGACCTCCGGCATAGCAGTCAGGGTCACTAACCACTAGACCAACAAGCCAGTCAACAATAAGTCAAGGATACATATTGTGTCGCTATGTTTTCCTTTTTGATGATTTATTAGCCGTATAAGCACTAGAACTGTCACGAAATGCTCAAAATTGTCCGATAAATCGCTATCAATAGAGCCTTAGTGTACAAATTTGGCAACTATTAACCAAAAAAGGAAAACATAGAGACACAGTTCATCCTTCTTATTCAGTTTGTGAAATATCTCTTATATCGGTCCAATATTGGAGGAGAAAACGCCTGTTTTCTCCTCTAATATCTACAAGGCCAAACCTCGGATTATGACTTTTTACATACAAAGTCTCGCCGCCAGCATTTCCTCTTAAGGGTTGGCATTTCAAGCTTTCAAGATGGATATGTGGGTGGATATTGGAAAATATGCAGTGACATTTAGGGTAGGTAGGTGTATAATGGCTTTAAAATTCAAATCCTACGCTGGCAACCAGCCCACGCAACAAAGTTTTCTGGCTTGGGACATACTTTTTTAGTTGACTATTTGTTTTTAACAGACTTGAAGTCTAAAAGGAGTTGACTAAGGTCTAAAAAATAATCTTTATATATTGTTTTTATTTTGTTAAATTGGGTAAAAATAACACTTTACTTCAATTTCTTCAATTAAATGCTATGCTGATGACTAGCAGAGGAGAATAGAAGAAGGAGTAAATGTTACCTCGTCCAAAATTAATTGGGCATAAGGGCATGAATGGTGATGAATTTCAATTATATTTGAATATTGAATCCAATAGGTATGTCGTATGCTTAAAGTTATAATTTCGAAAGCACACATTAGAAATAAATATTGGCAGTGCAGAGGAAAAACAATATTTTTCTGCCTGTTTACCAAACAGCTTTGTTGACTGTACGTATCCGATATAAATAGTTTACTTTAAAAAAACTGTAACAAATATGAACGTAGGTTTACGTTAAGCATTTCCAAGACTTTGTGTTTCCAAAGTGGCAAATATTACTGGGAATTACTCCAATTTTTGCTTTACAAGAACAGCCCACGTTTCTTTGGTGCAGCAAGCTATTTTTGTACAGCGATTAGTTGACTCACTAGCGTGTAATATGTAAGTGAAAAGAAAATGAATGGTATTAATTAATAATGGCTACCTGGACAATTAGGTAACACACACCCTGTTGCGGACTTTGTTCGATAGATTCAAAGAGCATCAGGAGGAACACGGTTTTTTTTCAAGGATGAGAAATCATCAAATGACTCCTCCCGCTCTGGGTGAAGCAGAAGGGAGTGTCAGGCTCTTACTGACTAAAACCCATCCGTGTTCCTCCTAATGCCCTTTGAATCTATCCCGCAACCCCGGCAGGAGGAGGAACACGGATGGGTTTTCAGTCAGTCTTCTTATCGCGTGGGCAGTAAGTTCTTACGACCCCACACACCCCAGTGTCAGAGTTTCTAAACCGCCTCAAGGGCCTCTAAAATGGTTTATTTGATAACTGCCACTTGGCGGCCGAGACCACCGGCTTTTACGTGCCTTCCGAAACAAGGAACCATCTTTTTTATTAGACAATCAGGTGATTCAAACCTGCAATGCCCAAGCCAAACTGGAAAACAACTTTAAAAAGCATGCTTTCCCGTGGGAATCGAACCCACGACCGGGTTACAAGGCAAACGCCTAAACCACCCAGACCACGGAGGCAGTTAAGTAAGAGTCAGTAAGAGTCTGACACTCCCTTTCGCTCCGTCTTGAGTGGAAGGAGTCACTTGAAGAGAAAAAAAAAGTTCTGAGGTGGCACTTTTGAACTGTTCAGGAGTCTAAACTAAATTCATGATATTCATCTAATGCCACATTTCCGTAGGTCAGTATACTGTCAGCCATACAATCTAATCATGATAGCTTATAGAATCTGATTGCGAACAAAAAGTGCAAAAACGAACTCTGTCTTTCTGTCAAGACAGTTCATTATTAAGGCGCAGATTCGCGATATTTTAATGATGAATTGTTATTTTAATGGTTTATCTTGTTATGCTCATGATTCGGTAACCTTTATCTACACTAATTTCTTTATTTGCTCTCATAGTAACATAAAATTTACAATAGTAATGAAATCAATCAATGGTACCTATTCACTTTTAGCATTAAGCATATATAATAAGTAGTTGTTACAGCATATATAATAAGTTTTTCGTGTGAATTCAACATTTATGACAGCCCGATATCACTCATTGGGCAGTTGCCCACCAGTCACTAAACCCGTCTGGTCGGAGGATCCTCTCTTTTAAATGTAGGTTTTCGGAACTTTACTGCCTGTTCTGTAAACACTACCCACAGAAATATTATAGTATACATTTTAATGTCTTACTTGTACTACTACTACTTAGTACGTACCGTCTTAATTGGTTGGCTTGCTCTTTGAAAATATTAACAGGGAACTCGACTTTCAACATTTTTACCAACATTAAACGCTTACCATTTTGAATTTGATCTGCTCATTATCGCTGGTAACGTGTATTTGTTTTACCCTTTAGTTAAAAAATGTTAAAGAGGGGTTAGTCACACTAACTGTGGTTATACATACCGTAAAGGTCGAAAGTCTGGTGTCAAGTGACATTTTACTGGGGTGACGCATTCCTGAATGTCGCAGGCAGTTTGGTGTTTTAGGGCTTAGGGCGGTAATCAACGTACATGTGAGGAAAAACATTTATTTTCAAGTACATTCATTTATTTTTCGGATCGCCAACGAATAGAATTTAATAAGACTATTGATTATTACCGATATTCATCATTATCATCATTTCAGCCGATAGCCGGTCACTGCTGGACATGCACCTTCTCTAAGTGACGCTACATAAACCGGTCCTGTGCGTCTCGCATTCAGCACCGATCAGGATAAACTAATTCATTAATTAAAAGAACCTAAATATTGTTTGTAAGAGGAAATCTCTGAAAATGCCAAGTGAGACGATAGCTAAAATTCTTTCACTAATACTAAGCTAAACTATCGTTTAGTTTCATAGGAAACTTTTTATCCCAAAAGATGCATGATTCTTGTAGAAAGCTAAGTTTGAATAAAGCTAGCTCTAGATTTTCATAAAAAACGCAATAGATTCTATCCATTGCGCTTTTCACGAAAGATTGGGATGAACTCCTCAAACACTTTCTAAGCAGCGTGCACCTTAACCACTGGACTTACGCCGTTTAGTTAATGACCAAACTCATGAACCCCATCATCCTTAATCCGCCATTAATTTCACAGACATTTCCAATAACGCCGAATTTAACTCTGAACTACAACATACGACCCTTGCAGCAACCCCTTTTTAATTCATAGCGGCTTTCCTACTAAACGTGGGGAAGCTTCTATATTTAGAACTTTGGTATAATCCTTTGAAGCAAGATAATAATACAGTGTAGCGTTTTCTGTTCATATTGTTGCTTTATGTGTCGTTATTTATTCATTAAAGCCTAAACTGAAGGGAAGGTTTTGAATTTCTAGTTTGATTGACTGGTTTGTTTACTTTAATGTTTAGAATTAAAGGTATGAGATACACTTTCTATTGCACCTGGATTAACATAGAACTAGGGGATTTAGAAAAAAAAGTGTAATTTTATTAGCTAACGATCTCTATCTATCTATTTATTAGGATTTGGTTTCCGCACTTAGTCGTGATGTTGGACCATTGTACGTGAGCCATGGTGGCCGTTACTCCAACCAGCCAACCTCCCTCCAGAAACAGATCAGTTTTCCTGGTGTGTTCAGATCATCTGTAAGCGAGTTCTGTGTCTCTAATGTTTGACTTCGTATTTCGGTAACGCCTGTGCACTCAAGGAGTATGTGCGATACCGTTTCCTCCTCCTCCATGCATGCTCTGCATAAAGGACTGTCCGTAATACCTACCGTGTGTAAGTGTTTGTTCTATGAGCAGTACCCGGTGATAGTCCCCGCCACCATTCGCAGGCTACCCCTATCCAGTCGCAAAAGGCGTCTGGTCAGTTTCCTGTTTAGGGATGGCATATCCTCCCTGGACCGCCTGCAGCCTGGTGCCAAGGCCCACGAGCGTTCCGCTTGTTTGTGGGTGTGTGCTTGTAGCCATATGTGCAGCTGGACGAAGGGGAGTGGTACTATGGGTTCGAGTCCAACAGCCACAGCATCAGATCCCTTCCTGGCTAGCCTATCGGCCGCGTCATTTCCTAGTGATCTGCTGTGTCTTTTTATCCATTGCAGCGTCACAGTGTTGCGGTTGGTCACCGTGATACGTTCTAGCGCATAGTGGTATTCTAGTATGAGTTTCGAGATAGTATGATGATTCCTTAGGGATTGAAGGACTGAGGCGCTGTCGGAGAGTATGCGAATGTATCCGTGACTCTCCTGGCTTCTATGGCATGGACCGCCAGGGTAATGCTCACGCATTCCGCCTGGTAGACGGTGTTGAGCTTACCCAGCGGTCTAGATATTCTGATGTTAAGGTCATTGGAGTAAACTCCAACTCCGGTTCCGGTTCTTGTCTTTGATCCTTCAGTGTAGATTCTTAGCTCTTTGGGACCTGAGTGGTCGTTCAATTCTTGTGCTAGGACTATGTTGTAGTGCTTCTGGAAATGGTGCGTCTTTTGGACTTTGTCATTGGGTGAAGTCATCATGGGTTGCCGCTTAACAGCATCAGCTAACGATAGACGAATAGTGCAAAAACCGACCAAATGCGAGTCACACATGAAAGGTTCCGTACCATAAACCGAAAAAAAAGAACAGGTTTCTTGTATACGAGCATCCATTAATTTTTAATTTAATATTATCATTATTTGCTGTTATAGTGGCAAAAGAAATACACACTCTATGAAAACAACTGTTTACCTATACCGGTTCTTGAGATACAGACTGCATGTAACTCAAGAACCGAAATAAGTAGACAAACAACCCTAAAAAGTGTCATTCTATCAGCTAACGATAGTTGAATAGTCCAAAAAGAGATTGATAAACGTTAGTGAAAACTATGCGGTTCTTCGCATCACTGATAGAATTTTTCTAAGCCCATAGAATAGCCACGGACACGACACGATCGAGTAAACCAAAAGTATTTACAAAGTGATAAAGTTGACAAAATTATTGAAAACAGGAAAGTAAATAAAAGAGATAGCATCCGCATCACAGTCAAAATCTGTTGAAACAGTTTTCCTTTTTTCAGAATCCTCGTGGGATAGTTACGACCTCTTATGCGTTGTTGCCAGCAAAACTGAGAGACACCTGTGTGGGAGACACTTGTTCCTATCGGATGTTCCCGGAAAATTTTATTATTAGGATAAGTACATAATTGTTAACATACTAACACATGTATGGGTATTTTGCCTGAAATAAAGGTTTATTTTTTTATTTATTTTTTGTCATAAAAACCTCAGTGCAATTATCATGACAAATAAATGTCAACTATGTCAAGCAATGGGTAGATAGATGCCCGTGTATGTGGGTGTATTATATGTTAAAGTTAAAATCACCGACCATGGGTCACCAGCCTTAACCTACCACAATATTCATGTAAGGCTATGTACGCACTGTCGAACACGAAAATCGATGAACGTCCCTAAGGTTGGGAACATGTTTGGGTGATGTTTGGATATGACAGACACGTTCCTGTCTAACAAACCAATTTTGAGCTTTATTATTAATAGTAGGTATTTAAATCTATACTAATATTATAAAGAGGTAAAGTTTGTGAGGTTGATGCGGTAATCGCTAGATCTACTGATCCGATTTTGAAACTTCTTTTACCAATACAAAGCCGCGTTATTTGTCAGTGTCATACATAGGCTACATATTAAAAAAAATACCGCCCAACGAAGTGGTCACGGGTCAGCAATCCTTACTTAATCCTTACTAACATTATAAATGCGAAAGTAACTCTGTCTGTCTGTCTCGCTTTCACGCCAAAACTACTAAACCGATTTAAATGAAATTTGGTACAAAGATAGTCTAGAGCCTGAGAAAGGACATAGACTACATTTTTAATGCGAAAAAGGGTTGTAAGGGGTAGAAAAGGGGGAAAAAAAGTTGTATGGAAATATCGTCATTTTTAGACCTAGAAGCTTGAAACTTATTTTTTAGGCTGTCGATTCGAGATAAATAATTTATACAAAGTTTGTAAAAGTTTTATCCTCAAGGATGAAAAATAACAATAAGTAATAGGGGATGAAAGTTTGCATGGAAATATGTAAGGTTTATGTGAATGTTTTATAAGTTTGCGACAAGCGACAAAGTATAGGTAGGGTAGGTAGGTAGGTAGGTAGGGTAGGTAGGTAGGTAGGGTAGGTAGGGTAGGTAGTTGGGGTAGGAAGTTGGGGTAGGTAGGTGGGTTAGGTAAGTGGGGTGCATAAGGGGGGTAGGTAGGCGGGTTAGGTAGGTGAGATAGATAGGTGGGGTTGGTAGGTGGTGTAGGTAGGTGATTTAAGTGGGGTCGGAAGGTGGGGTAGGTAGGTGGGGTAGGAAGGTGGGGTAGGTAGGTGGGGTAGGAAGGTGGGGTAGGAAGGTGGGGTAGGTAGGTAGGTAGGTAGGGTACGTCATACGTCAGAACCGAATGCTCTGTTTTTTTTTATTTGCTTATATCTCGAAAACAGTGTGTCCTATTGCAAAATTAATGAAAAATTTAGTTGCGGCGTATTCTACTCCGTATCACCTATGGACTTATGATCAGTTCCGAACCCGTACTAAGATTATTAGTGGTTAGGTGATACGCACAACACAATCGGATCTTAAGTTTTCTCCGTTTCGGTTATTAGTTGGAGCTTAAAACCGAATGCACGTGTGAACTCATTCATAATTATAAATTGTATTGTGACTTAACTGTATCCTGTAAAAATCAGATCCGACTAAGAAATTTATGTCGTGTGAACACAGCGATACTGCCGTCTCTACACGTCTTCCCTTTCCCAGTTATCGTCTTTTACACACATTGCCGGCTGCGTATTCGGTATTATATAGAATACCTAGGTAAAGTATAAAATGAATAATATTTCAAACATTACCTGAATGTTTTAGGTATTATATACATTGTCCAGGTATTCTATAGAATACCGGATTATACAGATTGCCGGTAACATTATATAAAATTCTTCCGTTACTGACTGATTAAATGACTGACAAACAACGCACAGCCAAAACTACTGGTCGTATAAAGCTGAAATTTGGCATACAGCTTCTCTACACTCCGTAGCGGAGCACTAACAGAGGGTTTTCTAAATTCCTACGGGAACGGGAAACACCGGGATACGCGCGTACGAAGTCGCGGGCAAAAGCTAGTTCTTTATAAATTGCGGTGATATTAAAAATAAACATCTCTGGTAGTCGTTGCGGGTAGTCAGGAGCCATATTATCGTATAGTATAGTAATTCCCAGTTACTAGGTTCTGGAGGTCGGAGAGGCAGTCGCTCCCCTCCCACCCACACGCACAAAACGTTTTGGGAACACATTCATAGTGCGTACAGCTAAGGAGAGGAATTCCCTACCGGAGTCTGTGTTTTCTGATAGCTATAACCTGGGAGTCTTTAAGTCAAGAGTGAATAGGTTACTCCTAGGCAAACGTGCTCCATCTCCGACCACACCATCGCTTACCATCAGGTGAGATAGTGGTCAAACGCGTGCCTATCAATAGCAATAATAAAAAAATTTGGGTACTTTTTTGGGGTTCCGTACCCAAAGGGTCCCAAACAGAATCCTATTACTAAGTCTCCGCTGTCCGTCCGTCCGTCTTTCTATTAGCGGGCTGTATCTCAAGAACCGTAATAGGTAGACAGTTGAAATTTTCAGTGTGTATTTCCATTGCCGCTATAATAATTAATAACAAAAATAAATATTCAAAGGGGCTCATATAAGAAACGTGTTTTTTTTAGGAAAATTCTTCGTGTGAGAGTTCGACTCGCACTTGGCCGGTTTTTTAATCATCTTAATTTTTAAGTAGGTATATAAGTCCATTATGTTTAAGTAAACTGCTTGTTAAAAAAAGTAGCGCGCCGTTATTAGTGCTACGCTAAATTTGACAATTACTAAACCGCAACAACAAAGGCATGCTGAATTTTTTTGTACTACAAAAAGCTTTAATATAACAAAGTACCTAACTACACTGCTCAGACAGCTCACATCAACAGCCGAACAAGAAAAGATAATTCAATAACCACCACCCTCTCTAACCAGCCAGGTTATTCACATTTCTAAAAATATTGACTCGTTCCAACTGCAACTTATCATTTATAACTTGCAGACTTGTCTACTATAAGCTCATCTTCGTAGCAACAATGACACTGTGGTCATCTCTGTCTAACTTCATGAGTGAGTGTGACTGTCTCGCTCTTTCGCCCGACGCTGATCAGGCTTTTCTCGATTCGATACAGGTGCATCTGTAGTATATGTAAGATGTTTTTTATAAAACAATTATTTGTTTGAAATATTTTTGATTTTTACAATGATCAATCGTTTATCATTTGTCTCGATAACGAATAAATAGCTTGCTCTCAAACCTAGTGAAAAAGAATATGAATACGAAAAAAAGTGCGAAGAAGAATTTGTAAATCTCAAGAATGGTGTTTTTTGTTTAAAAAGTAAGTCTGAGAAAGCAGAATAAAAGTACACAATTATGTACATACGTTGAAAATTAACGGTCTAAGAGTTGTTTTTTCGGTAAACAGATAACTTTTCAATAAGCGTTGGGTAAAAGTTAATATGACTATTGAAAAATCATTATAAAAATCTCGTGTTATTAATGTTCAATAATTAATTATTAGGTAAGTACTTACTGTTAGTTTTAATGAATTTTTCATGTTTGTTTTATGCGAGTCCCAAATAAACATCTTTCTTTGGTATCACAGTGTTTATTATCGATCCGATTTTTATAAAAAAAAATGTGTATGGTTGGTAGGTCTGAGAATAGGTTGTAGGCTATTTTTTTTACATGGCAAAACAACGTTTTTCTGTTCAGCTAGTAAGATATAAAAATGATGGTTTGACATATTTTCTATAAAAAAAGCTATACAACTGCAATTTTTCTTCCTCTCTCAAAAATTACGTGACGGTTGAAAATCGACCCTATGACTAGCATTTTATAATAAGAGCAAGGTAGTTATATAAAATACTAACACATAAAATAAAAAAGTATCTGAACCCTTCCCATATACTACGCTCTGCGGTTGACCTTGCGTAACTGTGAAGGATCAAGTTTTTATCACCAGCCACTGCACGTCAGCGATATGCCCGCGTCATGCCCGACGGGTTCCGTATCGTAGTTTTATTTGTTAGGACTTAGCTAGTAGCATTCCTTTGACTATTTCAGGCGACAGCTTTATGTAGGAGATAAATTAGCAAGACGTGTGTCTTCTGTTCTTTTCGCTCTTTACTTATACTACGTCTGACATGAGGTGTTAAATTAAAGCAGTGTTTTGCAGTCGCAATATTTGTAGTAACAGGATGCTTAGCTTTTTCAGTTCTTCGCCATATGTGTACGATGTACCGCAATCAGATTTATCCTGATTTTTTGTGGGAGTTATATAATAGTGGGGATACCCTGGCACCGGTTGAGCATTGAAAATGCGATGGTCATAAATGGTAATAATACGTTTAAATGTTTCAGTGCGCATTTCAATGGGGAGTGTCTTTCCATTTGGATAGTATTTCATACAAACTGAAAAATCCATGTCCTTGAAAATGAATGGCATATTATACTTACGCTAAATAGTTAGGTCTGAAAAGTTAGTCGAAAAGAGTTATGGATGGTGCCAGATAAACTTGCAATAAAGTACATCTTTCCCTAATATCCACTCGTAGATAACCGAGCAATCAATTATGAACCGTTTTTCGTTACTAGAGTACGTAAATGATCACGATCGAAGTCGGTTCAGGACAGCTTTGTGTCTTTATTTCTGTTTTTGTTATATAGATAAATCAATAAATGTATGTGGGTCAATGATTTCTCTGGCTGAATATTGCACATTTCTCTGACGCCTACCATAGAGGAAAGCTATGTGTGAACATTAAACTTGAATTTCAATGCTGTGGAACAGCTGCATGGGTCTTCTAGTATATATCAACTTAATCTTTGACCTTATATTTTCCTGATTGCTAAGATTTTTTGTCCAATCTAGTAATAATAGTTAAAAATAAGACACTTATTAATTTCGACAAACAAACAACAAATTCATATTTGCTACCAAAGATTAATAGAAACTTTTTGACATCAAATTGTAATTATAAAATGAGTTATGACAGAAGGAGGTCGCACCTTGGAGGTCGCAAATGAATCAGAACTTTTGTAAACAAATGCCAAGTTTTATTTAATCAAAGCCGGAAATAATATTGTTTATTATTGTTTTGAACAATTTGAATGTTGTAAATCTTTGCCTTTTATTAAAATACTTTTCATGGGTTGTTATTTTGGTCTTGTTTGTTCAAGGGACATTTTGGAGTCGCGTTTCTAATGTTTTGATACGTAAAAAATAATAGTAAAAACAACAAGGTTTTAGTCAATAAAAAAACCGGTCAAGAGCGAGTCGGACTCGCGCACCAAGGTTTCTGTACCACCATATAAGTCCCTATTAGGTGTTTAAAAATAAAGGTCAATACGAAAAAAAGGTAAACAGGAAAATTTAGATTTTCGCGAAAACTTGTAAGTACCAAAATTTACCTTAATTTTCAACTTTGTATTTTTCCCTTATTTGTGCTGTAAGACCTTGCATTTGGCCGAAAGGTTTTGGTTGCTTTTATTTGTGATGGGTTTGCTCTTGACTCTAGTCTAGTTGTTTTATCTGGAGCCAAATTTAGATGGAGAATCAGGTACTGGTTGTCATAAAAATTCATTGTCACCGGAACTCTTCTCTCTTTGAACTAAACTCTGTTTGATAAGCGATTTTTTTTTTCAGATTGGGCTTTTACTGGTCTTTTTCAATATATCGGCCCACCAGTCGCCCAGTCGCCCACCACGACCCGAATAGTGATATCTTGAAAAACCCGGCCAAATGCGTGTCGGCTCACGCGCTGCGTGGGGTTTTTAGGTACTGGTCTCCTAAACAATGCCAGAAAATTAGTAAAATGCATATACTGAAATATAACATCATCATCATCATCATCATTTCAGCCAATTGCCGTCCACTGCTGAAGGTAAGCCTCCCCTAACTATGTACCTATTATATTGCAAAGTTACAAATGCTCTTGGTTTTTGGTCATTTTCTATGGAATGATTAGGATTTTTTAACATTTTATAAGTTGGTCAATTATTATTACGCGTTAACTTGTAAAGTCACGTCTCTTAAAATAACCGTTTAGCTGGCAGAGGGGGGAGGGACACTTGTTTCTAACAAAAATCAGCACTTTAAGCTTAATACTTCGCAAACGAATCCTTGAATGGAAAACTGGTTTTCGCACACCCTCAATATTTTTAAACGATCTATCCAACAACACTCCACACCATGGCATAGACGATAAAAAAATTCAACAGCACTCTGTGTGTTGATTTTTTTAAATATTTAATTTTACCACTTTGTCAACGTGATTAATTTTGTGTTTTAAATCAATAATGTATACCCATACCAAATACCAACTTTCTAGTGCAACCGTCTCTGAGCTAAACCGCGGACAGACAGACGGACATGGCGAAACTATGGTAGACGCCAAATAAACCTGCTGTAAATAATAACGGTCATTGACTTCCCTGCATTTATAAATATTCTTAATTAACAAACAAAACGGACAAGTTCGAGTCGGACTCGCCCACCAAGGATTCCGTATAAATATGTAGGTACATATTACTTTAAATAAAGACTATATTTTTTATGATTTAATTACAAATGTATAGTTTTCTAACGTTGCGTCTCCCACAAGGTGGACCGATGACCTGGTGAAGGTCGCGGGTAGCCGAAAGATGCGAGACGCGCACGACTGGTCGTTGTGGCGACGCTTGGGGGAGGCCTATGTCCAGCAGTGAACGTCTTTCGACTGATATGATGATGATGATATGATGTATAGTTTTCAGATTTTTCTCTATAGGTACTTGTAGTATAAAATTACTTGCCAAATTTCGTACTTCTAGGTCAACGGAAAATACCCTATAAATTTTGATTCCCTTCAGTGTATCGAAATATACGTTTTTTTTCGGCCGTATCTTTTTTTTACGTTAACTATGAAATTTGATTTTTTCTCAACTTCAAGAGACTATAGACTTGAGTAGATGGTTTTAATTTTAACTCGATATCTCTATGCGTTCTTGAGATAGACGGACGGACAACAAAGTGATCCTATAAGAGTTCGGTTTTTCCTTTACGGAACCCTAAAAACGTAAATATAGACATAAAGTTGCCCAGAATCGACGTCTATAGTAATCTTTTATATTTCAAGTAATTGAAAACGATATATATATATTATAGACAGTCGGGATTACTGATGGAATGTCACTTTATCTAAGCTTACTGACCCTTAACTCATTTTATATCCTTCTTTCTTTCCGTGCTAACGGCATACTAAAGCTTCACATAATAACTCTATATTAACTTTCACATAAGCTCATGTAAACTACAATGTTATTTCAGAAATGTTAATTACATCCTACGAATTGTTTAACCTACTTACAAATCACGAATGCTTGAAGAATTTTTCCCAAAAAATAACCCGAAAAATTCAAAGAAAGGGTGTTTTTTCCTGCTTTTTTCAAAGAAGCATAATTAATCACCTCTGATAAAATACAAAAGTATTATTTTCTACAGTTTTTGACAAAGTTAAGGAAGTTTAAAACATTGTTTAGGGGTTGACATTTCATTTGTATTCATTTCTACCCGTAGAGTTTCAAATTAAAAATTATAAGTGTTTGTCGACTGGCAACACTGTGGAATATTTTTAAATTAAGACCGTTATGACGTAATTATGTTTGTACCGTTTGCATCGAAATAGGAACTTAAAAAAAAACAAAATTAAGCAGTGTTTTATTAGTAAAAAGGTTATAGAGAAATCTATTTTATTTTTTCCTGGTCTACACAACAAACAGCAAAGAGAAATAATGCAAGGAAGGAGGATTATTTGGTTACTTTAATAAAAACATAGTATAAGTATCTTACTCAAACTGCTTATTAAAACACCGAAACTATTTACTAAACCCAAAGGAAAATCTACAACAAACTTAGATTACCGTAAACTAATAATTTATATCTCAGTTCCCATTTTCATATTATAATTTAATTCCGACCGTTAAAGAAATATTTTCGCCGTAAGCTCATTAGCAAGGAGTTCGGCTTTTAAAATAATAATATCATGGCTAAATAGTTGCAGACACGCCATTCCATAAACAGGTTTAATTATAATTTACTACGTTTACTAACGCTACCCTATATAAATACGAGTCCTGCAGAGGCGAGGAAACGAGAGAAAAATATACCTTGTATCCAAGAGTGAAAGAGGCGACATATATGCACATATCACAGAGTAATCTTATAAATAGTGTAGGCAAATATTTTAATTGTGATCGTTTTTATAGCTAACACTGATTTGTTTGTTGAAAATAAAATATTTAGTGGCGGTTATTGTGATTTAATTACGACTGTCATGTGATACATACCAATGTTTATTTCTTTTTCACCGCACAGGATTAGATATTGTTTAGCGTTATAACTACTAATTAATTTGCTGTAGCACGAAAAACTAAGCCCGTTATAACATAATTTAACACTATTACCGCCTAAGCTACAAACTTATATTACCACATAAAACATACTCTCTAAAAAGTGATCATACCACATGATTAATGGAACAGTATTCTACTTGTAACTATCTATAACAGGGTCTCACCAAAAAAATAGCCACATATTAATTTCCTAACGTCGTCATAATTCTACATTACACAGCTTACACCCATCATTACATTCTGACTCTAAACACCAAATTAATGTCACCTTTAAGCATCATTAGCCGCCATAGCATCTTCCAAAACATTTAATTACTACGCGCCATTAAGCGATTCGAAAAAAAAAGAAATAAAAATTGTCGCATCTGTTGTGCTAATGTATACTCTGTGGTTAAGGGCGGGAAAACATTTTCATCCAGTGCCCAGCCAGGCTTCGCGCCTTGCGGACGTCGGAACGTATTCTTATTCTTTCGTAAATCGAACGTCGCGTTTGACATTTCGTGTTTTTAAATTGAAATAAATATTATAAAAATATTGCAGCCATTTTGGTTTTTGGAAACTATATGTGAATGAGTTATAATACTGTTGTTTTGTTGACTGCATGTGTTTTATTATTAAATATGTGTGGACATTAGTGAGATTGGATTTTATGGCACAATTTAATGGTAAGTGCGTGTTTTATTATGGTCATATTATAATAGTTGGTACAAACTAGGCTCTAATTTTAGGGTGTGATATTAAGAACCATTTTATTCTTTCAGTTTCGAGAATTTTTGGAGATTTTTCCAAACAATTCGCTGAAATTGACTTCTTATATTTCAAAATTCATTAAAAATGACTTACGAGTGAATTATTTAGGGCTTGAAGTAAAAATCCGATATAATTTATTTTATCCTGGTTATTCGATGGAAAGAATAATGTATGTTTGTGTGTTATACATTGCCACTTAACTTTTATTGTATAGTTGTTGATACCACATTATGGTCGCAAGTTTTTTAAGGATCTTTCTTCTACAAAATGTGTTTCTTCATTTATCATACCAGAATTTCATTTCTTTTTATTTTCATACGTTCATAAATCTTAACTTTTGAAAAAAGAAGGAGCAAACTATTAAGGTGCATACCTTAACAATGTGCTTCTTTTTTTTTAACTTACCTTTTCTTTAAAAAAAAAGAAGCTTCTTTTTTTAAACTTAAGTAAATAAAATCTTGCCTTCATTCCCCTATGGGTCAGGGAGAGGTATATCTTTCCCAGTTATGTTTGTTCATTGCAATCAGTACAAATTTGAACACCGGGCTGCAGGGCTACAGGAATATTTCCCAACTGCCTACAAATCTATCCAAGTTATAAATAGACTAACGATATTTTTAAACAAAACAATCTGTGGTTTAAGTCCGGTTGGTTGACCAGACCAGGAGGCGTCATTTGATGATTACCCATCCTTAAAAAAAGGGGTAGGAATTTTAAGGTCGGATTAGGAATCCTTTATGCCAACAGTATTTGTCTTAGGTACCTATACATATGTACCTACATCAATATATTCGATCACCCTAAATAAGATTTAGTTTATAAACTAGGCAACAGATGGCGCTACGAGTTTCATTCATCATGAACATGAACTTTATTTAGGTATGAGGAGTGTTTATACTTGGCGTTTATGAAATAATTAAAATAAAAGACAAGGTAAGAACCCACATTTTGTACCTATTCATTTATTTCAGTACTGCGCCAAACATAAATTTGAATAACTATGCCATCGATAAGCTAAAATTTTAGCACATGAAAGGATTTTAGCGCCACTTTAAATTCTACTAAAATGAACAGGTTCAAATATCACCGTTCACATGTATGGACTGAATAAAATAAAATCAATGCATCTGTTTTAAAATGAAAAAATCTGTCAACGAAATTACATTTCAACGTTGTTTTGTCACAAATATGGCTATTGCCTACAGCTTAGCAAATAAGTAAACTTATCCAGGGGACATTATATAATAAGGTATATTTATAAGAGAATAAACGCAAAGCCTCATAAGAGGTCATTGTACTCGTTAGTATGAGCAACTTTTACTATGGGACCAACACTGAAATCGCGAAAAGAAAATCGACTCCCCCATACATTTATGTGCGCATAACTCGACAAAAATGTACTGAACATCTGATTTTTTTCGCGATTTCGGGGTTGGTCCCATAGTAAAAAATGTTTTAGTGATGAGTACAATGACCCCGTAAGAGATAGGTATTGCGTTAATTCTGATACACGTTATATAGACGTTGACCTATTCTAGGTCGTACCTGTCTAAAGTATCGCTGACCTACGGTGACATCATCAAGTGTCCATGTGACCAATTAGGCTACGCCACTGGGCAAAGTTTTAAGTGTGTTCAATAACTAGGGGTGATTTGATACAGGTTGGGCATTGTAGGTAAATTAATTGCCACTTGAGAGTTTGAAGTTAGTGGCAGGTATTGAGTCTAAAACATACAATTACAGAGTGAGTTTTTGAACTGGGCGTGGATGGTTAAATCCGAAACTATGAAGGACAGCGAAAAATACTTTAAGGAGTCTCGTGCCCGATTTTCATGCAAAAGCTGCATCGTTATATTGAAATTTGTCCGTTATTTGTGATGGGTTTGCTCTTGACTCTAGTCTAGGTCAAAGATGACAGAGACAAAGTCTACGATGGAGCGAGCTTACCCAGAAGGAGCCTGTTCACTCTAACTTTGAAGAGTTTAGGGTTGAATGTGTTGTGGTAACACAGACGCAGGTAGAGAGTTCCACTTCTTTGCTGTGCGCATTGTAAAAGGCGTGTGGAAACGCTTAGTGCGAACTGGTGGAATAGCAACAAGAACGGGTTGAAGGTATGGCGATGGTAGAAGGGGGCTGGTTGGATGAGGTCGTGAAATTTTTGGCACACTTAACGAAGTACCTACAATCTGTAGTAACCCAAGTTAAATTAAAATAAATATATATACAAGGCAAATTCTGAAGCCAAATTATTAAGCATTCTATAAAACAGCAGTATCAATTAACTACTAATGGTAGTTTTTATTAGTTTTTCTTATTATTACAGTACTAAGTAAGAACTATGACAAACTAAAAAGTATTTTGTTATAAATGAGTCAACCTTTATGTATTATTTACTTTCCAGAATTTAAACCTTATTTGCGACGCTTTTGTAAGGTGTAATAATATGATGTGTTTATTTTCATTTCCAAAATCAACGAGTTTGATTTTTGATTTACGAACATTGATTTTTTATAAAGTTACGTACCCTAATGAAAAATTAAAAATAAATATGTTGCAAGCCTAATGCTATTATTCATTTATAAAGTGCCAACTGGAAGGCGCCATATAAATGTGCAATAGAGTACATAGACCTTTCCCTATTATCTCTTCGTAGATAAGTACTCGAACAATAAATGATGAACCAATAAATAACCGTTTTTCATTACTAGAGAACGTAAAGTATCTCGATAGAAGTCGACTCAGGACAGCTTAAGTCTTTATTTTTGTTTTTTTTTTATTTGTGATGGGTTTGCTCTTGACTCCAGTCTAGGTGAGAGATAACAGAGAAAAAGTCTACGATGGAGCGAGCTTACCCAGAAGGAGCCTGTTCACTCTTTATTTGAAGAGATTAGTCTTTATTTTTGTTCTTTTTTTTATTTGTGATGGGTTTGCTCTTGACTCTAGTCTAGGTGAGAGATAACAGAGAAAAAGTCTACGATGGAGCGAGCTTATCCAGAAGGAGCCTGTTCACTCTAACTTTGAAGAGATTTGGGTTGTTTTTGATTGATATTAAGAAAGTCAATAAATGTATGTGGGCCTACCCTTAGATACGAGTATATGATCACAAATTATATTGTATATAGAAAAGACAAGATAAGACAATAGTAAAAGGTATAGCTCTTGTCTTAAGCAACTTTTACCAGCACACCAGCGAAAGAAGATATGTCAAATGTAGACTAGAAAAAGAAGAGAATAAAAGAAAAAAGAATGATATACATAAATTACGTGTTAAAAATAAATTTTAATAATAACAATATCTTTCATAAGCTCCCATTAGTCCACTATTTAAAATCAATTCATGATAATGATTATATTTTAGGTAATAATTGATAGGTAATTGTCATGGTTGATATCTATTAAAACCTATAATTATGACTAACCTGCTGACCTTCTACCGTGGTCAGTTATTTAGAGCACTTAATAAATCAGCTTTAATAATAAATCGATACGCCTCAAAATAATAGAGCTATTAGTAGATATTCTTGAATCTCTTGATTCTATTCAAACTGCCTAATAATTTTCTAACTATATGATTGACTGCCAGTACCAGTATTTTACATGAATTGACAACCCAATAACTGATCTTCACAACCCAATAACTGGATGACACAATAGCTTGTCAAACCAGTCTTGACAGGAATCAATTGATAATTTTTATACTGACTTTTGATTACTCATAGCGACTGTCAAAGATCTGCAAATGACAGTCGAGACCAACAACATCTTTAATTTGCTTTTGAGACTCGGACGAATCTCGGTATGTTAATTTTAAGGGTTTTGTTCCCACAGGGTAACCAATGGATCCTTATTACTAAGCCTCCGCTGTCCGTCCGGTCGTCCGGTCCTTCCGTCCGTCTGTCTGTCAACGGGCTGTAACTCAAGAACCGTAATAGGTAGACAGTTGAAATTTTCAGAGTGTTGTATTTCTATTGTTTTATAACAAAAAATAATAAAAATTAAAAGAGGAGCCCCCTAACAAGAAACGTGTATTTTTTTCAGTTTATGGTATGAAAACTTTCGTGTGTGAGTCCAACTCGCACTTGGCCAGTTTTTTTTCAATTCAATTATGAGTACAAAATGTGTCTATTTTGACTGTACCTACCTGAAAAAAAGATCATACAGCTTTAAATACAACAAAACACTTTAATTTTACACTCATCTTTACTAACAAAGCCGTGTCAAAATATCAATTTCACAGCATAAACACAAACAGACATGGTATCAAAACAAGACTGCACAGTCATCCACCCTTTGCCTGAAAAAAAACCATCGTCAAAAACCACAGATCTACATAATTTGTCACACATGGCAACAGTTTCGTCACACGACGCCTTAAATCAACTTTCCTTAACAAATAAATTCGAAAAAAGAACAAAATCGTTCAGTAGCGTAACACCTGTTGTCTGTGCTTCGTTCCCAGACGAAACCAGTTCCACAGATAAAAAATATATACGAAAAAAAAATATGGCGGCATCTTAAGGGATCCGGCGACTGATTATTTTGTTTCTTATTTTATTGAATGCAGGTGCTTGATAGTTTTTTGAGTGTCATGGCGATTTTTATGGTAAAAGAATGGGACTTGTTCGAGTAATTATAGCTAGTAATTGTTTGGTTATGCTGTTCCATATTGGGTTTCTAGTATGTTGAAGATTAAAAATAAACTAATGTGGACTGTTTGCATTCCGTGTGGTCCTAGCTTGGACACACTTATCCCTATTTTGTCAAGGTCACTTCATTTAGTTCCCTTTTACGTTTATTACTTCTGAAGTGATATACAGGTTCTCGTTTTTCATTCGTTAATACAATCCTACCTAAGGAGCCTAGAACCCGACATCTGGTAGGTAAGTTGATTCTAAATTCCCTTGTGCATACCTAATTGAGTTAGGTGGTGATCTGGGGGGCTACTCTCTATGCCCGAAGTCCGTAGTTTCGGGCTTAGTTGCGGGCGTATTCTACTCCGTATCACCTATGGACTTACGGTTAGTCCCGAACCCGAACTAAGAATGAAAGACAACACGATTTTACAGTAACTGTCAAATCGTGTTGTCATTAATTATTAGTGGTTAGGTGATATGGAGTAGAATACGCCAGCAACTAAGCCCGAAACTACGGACTTCGGGCTTAGAGAGTAGCCCACCTGATGGCAATCGTTCTGAGTGAAATATTGTTGCTGTTCAGCAACATTCTTATGATGTTACAAGATGACTCCTACGTACGTATAACAGTCAAGTGCGAGTCGTTAGAGTTTAGTGTTAACACTACAGATATTTACAAGCTTTGATGCTTTAAGGTGTTTCCATTTTTACGATAAAGCTATAATCAAAATAACGCAAAATGCCGATAAAATCACGGTTCTTGTATGGCCTTTTCTTTATTTCAATACGAGCTGTGCCCGCGACATCGTCCGCGTGGAATAGTATCTTTGGGTAGCATTTTTAATTATTTAGACTAATTATTTTACAAATAAGACACATACGTATAAATATTTCAGTAAGCTATTTGCATTCACATAAACCTTTCATATTTCCATACAAACTTTCATCTCCTATTCTCTATTGTTATTTTACACCCTTGAGGCTAAAACTGTTTACAAACATTGAATGCATATTTATTTTCATCAAATCAACAGTCTCAAAAATAAATTTTAATCTTCTAGCTCTAAAAATGACGATACTTCTATACAACTTTTCATCCCCCCTTTTCCACACCTTACAACCCTTTATCGCATTAAAAAGTATGCTATGCCCTTTCCCAGGCTGTAGACTATCTGTGTACCAAATTTCATTTAAATCGGTTCAGTAGTTTTGGCGTGAAAGCGCAACAGACAGTTACTTTCGCATTTATAATATTAGTAAGGATTTGTTGTAATAGCGACATTATACATACACTCAACTATTTATCTATACAGATAGATGAACGGTTGGTTGGAAAGCGTAGAATTAGTACCTTTTAGTCTGTTGGATGCACTTCGGATTACAGAACCCTAAAAGGCTAGGCTAGCTGGGTTTGAAAAATACTACGAGATCTATGTTGTTATTTCATAAAATTCTTAGAACGAATATCATAAGCCCTCCTTTTTGTTAAAAAAGTCTGTTTTTCGTCCCTATGTTTTTTAGCCGTACTACGTGTAAACTGTAGTTCACGCAGCCTTATATTATGAAATTTGCTCACGTAACCATCGAATGTAGGCAAGAATGTTTATTTTTCATGTAACGCGTTTTGTTAAAGAAATTACAAAGGTTTTGATATCAAGGTTGGGAGCAGATTCTGGAAAAATATACCAGTAGGTGTATTTTAAGCGTATGAAAGGTATTTTTATTTTAACAAAGTCGAAACATACAGCCTTTTTGTGGCTAATTATAACACAGAATGATTTTTTGTTCCATTTTAGCGTTAACTCAAGCTCGTGAATGAAATGATTTGATAGTGATTGAAAAGTTAAGCATTTGTCAATTTCTACTGCGGCCTGAACTCCTGTTGCGGAATAAGTGCGAAAAAGTCACTGCGGCATTAGGAGGAACACGGATGGGTTTCAGTCAGTAAGAGTCTGACACTCCCTTCTACTCCGCCGAGAGCGAATGGAGTCATTTGGTGATTTCCCATACTTAAAAAAAGAAGCCTGTACTCCTGTCAAAGTTTGACATTAAATTAGGGGTTGGCAGGCTTTTAACTTCAAATAATCGTATATTTTTATTTTTGATTAATTTCGATGTTAAAGTGACGTCGCATCTTTGTCGCATAGATGTGTTGTACCGAAGCCTTTGTCTATCTATGTCCTTACCTACTATAGGCGTTTTTAAGCAATATTAACGGAACCCTAAAAAACCAACTTAATACGCCCTCAGCCCTTTTAAAACCGTAATAACGTCATCGAACAAGTCTTGTTAATCAACGTCCATTTATTTAATTGTTCTTCGTCGGTGATCTCAAGATTAAAGGACTTCGGACTGCCACAGGACTTCTCCGATCAACGTATTATTAAGTGATTCGTTGCAGGTAACCTGTCTTTACTTAGTCTGGTCTTGAACTTAATGTTATAGTTCTTACTCAGTAGTTTAATATTAAGTAACGGATTCTTTAGTCTTGTACACGTTTCGTTTGTCTTGTTTCTTACAAATTGCCGGTAATGGTAGTTGGTTGATGCTGTCGTTTATAGAATACATGATAATTTGGCTTCAGAATTACTTCATTTGCCTTGGATATTTTATTATTTTATTTTTATTTAACTTGGGTTATTAACAGATTGTACTTCGGTGAGTGTACCAGAAAATTTCACGGCCTCATCCAACCAGCCCCCTTCTACCATCAGACATCTAAACGCACTACAAGTTACTATCCCGTTCTTGTTGCTATTCCACCAGTTCGCACTAAGCGTTTCCAAACGCCTTTTACAATGCGCACAGCAAAGAAGTAGAACTCTCTATCTGCGACTGTGTTTCCGAACACATGCAACCATTATCTCTTCGAAGTTAGAGTGAACAGGCTTCTTTTGGGTAAGCTTGCTCCATCGTCGACTTTGTCTCTGTCACCTCTGACCTAGACTAGAGTCAAGAGCAAACCCATCTCAAATAAATAAAAACATACTATTTGTTTTTTTCTTAACAGACTTCCAAAAAAGGAGGAGGTTCTCAATTCGGTGGATTTTTTATGTATGTACGCTGATTACTTCGAGGTTTCTGATCCAATTTCAGTGATTCTTTTTTAGTTCGATGCAGTATACTTGCCATTTGGTTCCATAAAAATTTGATACAGTAGTTTTTTTTATTTTATGAGCATTTGTGCTTATTTCAATTTCTGCGTTGACGAAGACGTCGTCCAAGTATCACCACTTAAAAGTGAAAAATAAAAAAAACTTTTTGGAAGTCAGTTATATTTTTTTGTAAAAAGCCGATATACTGATGTAGTTGAGAAAAGCTATGCAGTTTTATTTTACTAGGTATTTAATTTCAACTTAGGAATCGTCAAAGAAAACAAAATGAAAGGCTAGAAGCTAAATGATACCACTATACCACCCCTTGGGTTTTTTTTAAGGATGCGAAATCATCAAATGACTGCGAAAGGGAGTGTCAGACTTACTGACTAAAACCCATCCGTGTTCTTCCTAATGCCCTTTGCGTTCCAGGGCCGCGGTGACTCTTTCGAACAAATTCCGCAACTCTGGCATGAAATTTCGCAACCCTGGCAGGCTGAGTATATGTAGCTGCGTCGGTTTATTGCTCGAGTAAGAGCAATATTAATTTCCCTATGACGTCATATCACCCTTGAAATGCTTTGAATCAGCACCAATCCAAGGACGCTTCATTTGTTATAATCGTTCTGTTCATTCAATAATCTGCCGTTCAATTCTGTCATCATCTCATCGTGGATATAGAAAGAAAGAAAGAAAAATTGTTTATTCCGCCCAAACAGACGCACATGATATCGTCAACTTAGGTGGAGTAACCATAGGGTTGCCATCACATAATTTGCCGACCCCAGACAAAACCTATAAAAACCCCGGACTTATGGGTAATATTGAGTTTCTTTCCCCGGACGCAATAAAAAAAAAATCACACTTTTAAATAAAAACTTTACTTACTGTTTTTTAAATCATTTAACTTCTTTGCGATATAAACGAAAGCGTAAAACATGAACTACAAACATAAATAGGTAGTAAAAACATTGTTCTTTTGGCATCAAGTTCAAAGTAATTTATAAGTTCTTTTTTCTATCAATAAGCAATTTATAATAGTAGTAAATAAGTAGTGTAATAGTACAGAATGTAACTCAGACGCGGAATATTGTTGTGTATTACTTAGTATCCCGACTCGGATTGGATTCGAAATTTCTGTTAACTACTCATATCTAGTTCGATAAAAGTTGCTTTATCAAATTGTGTCTAAAAAAGTAAGAAATAATGATGTAAGAGCGAGCGAAGTGAGCTCGAATTTTTTTTGCCAAGTTCGCTAATATGGGTCTTACAAATACGAATTATTTTTACCGAGATTTGTTTTAATTATTTCTACTTCTATCATTTGAATCAATCGAGCTTCCCCGGACACAAAACTGAGTCTCTTTTTGAAGACCCCGCCTGAACGCTCCGCCCGGACGCCCTCCAAACTAGGACAAATCCGGGGAAACCCGGACGGTTGGCAGCCCTAAGTGAGCATGAAGTGAACTGTCATTCCATCTTAAAAAAACTCCTCCTCCTCTCCTCTTCTGTCTTCTTTATAAATAAATAATAATATGTAGTAATAAATAATCTTGTTTGTATGATGAACACAAAAGCATGATTATATAAATTATAAAACAGAAAAAGAAACAAGTCGATTAGAACATAGGTATTACATTAAAAAAGAAAACGAGTACATTCGGTAGGATTTCCTAACTACCTACAGCCTTAAGATTTGTGACAAAGTAAAATCCTTGTGCGGTTCGTGTCTTCAAGTTGTACCGAATGGGAGCCCAGCTCAGCATGTGTCAGGCAGTTTACCTGACGCTGATATTCTGCTGGATCCCTGTGGCGCTTACGGACGCCGAGCAGGTGCAGAAAAATTTAAAAAGTTAGAAAGTGCAATCTTGAATAATGGATTTGCACGGTGATTTACCCATATTTATTTAAAAAATGATTATTAAATATTGTGTTTTGTTTATTTATGTGTAGGTGCGGAATGTAACAACAGGCACAGGCATTCATAGATACGGGAATAGAAATTTATATGATTGTGTGTAGTGTTCAAACGATATGAAAAATAAATATAAAAAATAAATATATGTGGCTGCGACGAATAATTACTACAATAGTGTGTAGTATTTGAAAACGATATTTTTAAAATAAATTAAATATACTGAAAGACTGGCTCCATCAACAGAATGTCCTTAATTATTTTTTTTATGGATTGTGTGGATTGACCGGTGCTTAAGCTTACACGGCTACTGGTTTACAGAATCGTACTGCTGTACAAACAACAAACTAGCTCACATTAATTCATTTATTCAAAACTCAATATCGGCCTCACTTACAATTTCGCATTTCTCAGAGATATTTTTAAACACTTATTTTTCGTTTTTTACTTTCTCCTGGTTCTAAGAAATGTTATTAAAAATCCAGCCCAATACCTCATCCTGAAATTTCATCATACTTCAGCCCTGAATTCTAAATTCTGAGAAATGTAATCGTCTCTTCTATCCCACTATTTGGTACTAGGTCGCTCTCAACTTGACTTTTTAGATGTTTCTTGGAAAAAACCTTGAATTATTTGGTGAAAATGTCATATGTTTGAAAATGTGGTTAGTTAAGAGGGTACTTCGTTTATTATATGAGACTAGAGGGCTTAGAGAGCCTCTTTGATGTAATCAGGGATAGTTGAAAAACGATATTAAAAATCTATCTGAATCTATAGCTACATAAATAAAAATGAATGGTCGAAATGTATGTACGCGCATAATTTCGTAACAACTGAACCAAATTGGATAATTCTTTTATGGACTGTTGTCTTTGTAATTTTTGACGACACGGTTGGTGCACTGGTTGAGCGATTGGCTGCTGCGCTGCGAGTCGCGGGTTCGATTCCCGCATGGAACAAATATTTGTATGGCCTACAGATAGTTGTTCCGGGTCTGGCTGTTTGTGTATGTGAGTTTATATATGTTTGTGAACGCTGCCACGATAGAGGAGAAATTCCTAGGGTTGTGCAACGTTTTTTAAAAGAAAAAAGATAAATTGTCAGGGAAAGGTTTGTATGAAAAAAAAAAATACATCCGGGAGAAGCCTAGTTACCAATAAAATTATGTTGTTCGTGATGAGTTTTATGATAGTACACTCTACACAAGAATTCGATAAATATTGGCTAAATCACAAATAGAGTTTTATTGCCTTTAGCCCACAAAAAAGGGGAAGCAAAAAAAAAACGATGTCATTAATTCATAGATTGTTTGCTTTCAAATCCGTTTAGATAAAGATAATTACAACTAGATGCATAAACATCGTACAAAAAGATCAGGATATGTTGGATTAGAATGAAAGTAGTAATTTGAAATGTAAAGTTAATCGATATTTTACACTAATGTACCGTTTCCTTCGGCCTCGTTACTACCGACGATAGAAATCGTGTTTACACATAAATTAGAACAATCGTCTGTGTCGGTTTACAAAATGTAAAGTTTATTACAAAACTACGAAAGTGCCACTTTTTAAACATTCAATAAAAAAAATCGACGAATGGAATATGAATTAGATTAAAATATAAAAAAGTGCAATATAAATTATGATTTATAAAATGTAAAGTTTATTACAAAACTACGAAAGTGCCACTTTTTAAACATTCTATAATAAAACATCGACGAATGGAATATGAATTAGATTAAAAATATAAAAAAGTGCAATATAAATTATGATTAAAATGAAATATGAACGGACAAACGTTGTTTTGCGAAATAAAAAAAAATAACCTACCACCTATTCCTACCAAATATACCCACAAAATTTCATGAAAATCGGTCTAGTCGTTTCGGAGGAGTTCGGTAACAAACACCGTGACACGATAACTGGGATATCCAATACTAAAATATTTTTTCAATTCGAACTAGTAGTTCTTGAGATCATAATAGCATGTTTAACCGAACAAACAAATTTTTCAGCTTTATAATAATATTAACTAGTTAACCCGTGCCCACTTCGTTGGGCGGTATTTTTCGGGTTAATATTAGCCTATGACACTCACAAATAACGTGGCATTCCATTGGTAAAAGAATTTTCAAAGTCGGTTCAGTTTATCCAGAGATTACCCCCTACAACCTTACAAACTTTACCTCTTTATAATATTAGTATAGATTATACATTAAAAACAATAGGTACCTAGTAAATATTAATATTTACTACTAGCTGACCCGCGCGGCTTCGCTCCCGTCATCTGGCTACTCTACTTAGCGACCCTAACCTACCTACCCTATCTACCTACCATAGCTACTCTACCTACCCTACCTACCCTACCTACCTACATACTCACTTTTTTTGTATTTTAATTCTTATTATGCTATTCCGGACGAAGACTAATCCAAAAACGCAAAAACTATGAAAATCGGTCGAGCCGTTCTCGAGTTAGTTAGAAAAGTGTTCGAACAAACCCGACTTTGTTTTATACATAAGGAAGATTAAGAATTTTGCTATATTGTGAAAGATTCGATCATTTTCTAGAAGACATTTTTATATTAGCGAGACAGAAATAAAACAAATAAACTAAAGGACAGCGGTGGCTTATTAATAAATAGGATTCCGTAAGCAACCTTGGTACGGAACCCTGAAAATCGACTTGGTTCGCACGAATCAAAATCGTACGCAAAGGGTCCCATTAGCAACTTTGGCACGGAACCCTATAATTTGCCTTGGCTCGCAAATCGAACCGTCTGATACTTAGCACGAAGTAAAAACTTAGTTGCGGGCAACCTGGACGTCTTTAAGACAAAAGTGAATAGGTTGCTTCTAGGCAAACGTGCTCCATCTTCGACCGCATCCTCGCTTACCATCAGGTGCGATAGTGGTCAAACGTATGCCTATCTATAGTAAAAAAAAAAACTGGCCAAGTGCGAGTCGGACTCGCGTGCAAAGAGTTCCGAACGAATTTAGTTTTTTTAACATGTTAATGTAACACTACAGACTTCTAATAGGTTTTCCTGTAATCTTTAGGTAAAGATCTATAATAGATGGCGCTTTGACTAATCAGAATACAGTAGAAAGTTTCTTACTAAACTAAAAATTCAATATATTTTGATTTTGTGGATCGATTGTAACAATAAAAAACGAAAAGGTATAAAAATGATCACTTTTATTTTGCCACGTATTAAAAGTTTCACAAATAACTCAACAATTTTGAATGCTTTCGTGCATTTTATTTTTCCTCAATAGATAGCGCTCTGACTAATCAGAATAAAGTAGGAAGTTTCTTACTAAACTAAAAATTCAATATATTTTGATTTTGTGGATCGATTGTAACAATAAATAACGAAAAGGTATAAAAATGATCACTTTTATTTTGCCACGTATTAAAAGTTTCACAAATAACTCAACAATTTTGAATGCTTTCGTGCATTTTATTTTTTCTCAATAGATGGCGCTCTGACTCATCAGAATACATTAGGAAGTTTCTTCCTAAACTTAAAAATTCAATGTCTTTTGATTTTGTGGGTCGATTTTGATGAAATAAACGCTAAATGTTACTCGGGTTATCACTTAATATTTTGAAGTACTTAGATTTGCAATCCAATCCGTGGTTTATGCGTGATGCTCCCACAAACGCACAGACAAACAGATAAACAGACAAACAGACAAAAATTTCAAAAATTGCATTTTTGTGTTTTATACCTTTTTCCTGAGTTTTTTGTGTAATTTTCATGCAAAAATATTCAATGTACAGACACGGTTAGTCTACGATTTTATTATATGTATAGATTGTAAGAAAGAAAAGGGAGGCAATAATAGCATGATGGAAAAAAACGTGTTACGCCGACCCCAGGTACCAAGGGATAAGAACAAGAAGATAATGATGATGTTAAAACTTCTACCTCGCGCAATGTAAATTTTAAATATACTCTCTCGTATACACATTTCCGAATTTCATTAGAACCTACGAACTAAAAGTCATCTTACGTAACCCGCATTACTAAAATTCGTGGTCCTTTTGAGAGTAAAGGACTACTTCACCCGTATTGTAAAATAATCCCATTAGACATACCTCCCCTCATGTTTGTACACCTTTATGTAATAATATATTGCGTACTTACACACACCCACTATCATTTCGTTGGTGTCTCTAATATCACTCTCGCAATGAAATGTGATGAGCCACTCGTAATTAAGGACCACACAAGTCAAGGTAATAATGATAACAGTCGCATGTTAAATCATAACCTATGTACAGTGCATAATAAAATTCATTGTGAATGCGTCTCCGTCTGTCCGTCTGTGTTTTTTTTTAACTATTTATAGGCATACGTCTCACCTGATGGTAAGCGATGATGCGGTCGAAGATAGAGCACGCTAGCCTAGGAGTAACCTATTCAATTAAAGACTCCCAGGTTGTAGCTATCAGGAAACACAGACTCCGGCAGGGTATTCCACTCCTTAGCTGTACGCACTATGAATGTGTTCCCACATCGTACGTGTGGGTGGGATGTCCACCATGTACCGGTGGCGCATAGAAAACCGACAGGCCAGCAACTGGGCGTCGATGCTCAATACTTTGGAGCTTCGACTCGACGAGCCTGTTATATCGCTTTTTACCTCTTCACATTTTAACGGTTAAACGGATTTGGGCTTAGCATACAGCTAGACTATGTCCTGGAATAAAATATACGATATTTTTCATCCCAGAAATGAATACCGTCACGCGAGCGAAACCGCTAGCAAAAGCTAGTATGATAAATATGTAAGCGAATACCTGAATGTAGATAAGAAATTTGCAGTCGTAATAAAAACGTAAGTGTCGTTGATCAACACAATTGTTTTCGCGGAAGAGTTCTATAAACAAATTATTGATCAGTTTTGCTGATAGGAAAACGACATGTTAGTATATCCACTCAGCCTCCGTCAGCCCCCGAGGGGCAAAATCGTTTTTAAATCATGAACTATCCAATAAACATAACGAACCATAATGGAGTTATCTTCGTATGAAGTTTTCTGTCCGATCTTCTTGTTGTCATAGGTATAATATGTACTAGCTTTTGCCCGCGACTTCGTACGCGCTTACGATGGTTCCCGTTCCCGTAGGATTTTCGGGATAGCCTATGTTACTTTTTGATAATTAATTAGCACAGCTTGGCTCATCGCCGAGAGGTTGCCTGCTTGTCGGTCTTCTACAAATTATACTTCGGTGAGTGTGCCCAAGAACTCCACGACCTCATCCCATCGGCCCCTTTCCACCATCGGACATCCAGGCGCACTGAAAATTATCATCCCTACCTTGTTGCTATTCCACCAATTTCCACTAAGCGTTTCCAAACTTCTTTTATAATGCGCACAGCAAAGGAGTGGAACTCTCTGCCTGCGACTGTGTTTCCGAACGCTTACAACCCTCATCTCTTTAAAGTCAGAGTGAACAGTCTCCTTCTGGGTAAGATCGCTCCATAGTGGACTCTGTTTCTGTCATTTCTAACCTAGACTAGAGCCAAGAGCAAACCTCAAAAAATGCTTTCTGTCGGTGAAAAATTTTTTAAATCGGTCTAGTAGTTTCGAAGCTTATACGGAACACAAAGTAATAATCAAACAAAAAATATATTTCCTCTTTATAATATTAGTATACATGACAACTAGAACTGACTAGAATAAATTTAACAATTTTTAATGGGTCTAATAAATAAAGAAAAGAAAACATAATCTCACCAACGACAGGCACAACTACAAGTGACGCTGTCAATATGTAACAAACAGTTTCCAACAAAAAAAACAAAAAACATCTGTTACATTTCAATCCCCCATTCTTTTCAGAAACAATACACTCTTACCTTAGGACCAGATTTCTCAGTATTTCTTTGTACAAGCCAATCAATACTTTTAACGATCGAACATAACAAGAAGCAACTGACAAAAGTTCCCCGTATTTGTCCACACATGGTGGACTGCTGAAGTAAAAATAACCAAGCTAATTATACCGACAGACGAAGGGAAGGGTAATGCAGTAATGCTACAGTGTTCGGCTTGGTACGTTGGGAACTCGGGATGCCAGACCTAATTTTGTGGGCTTCCGACTTTGTATGGGGTCAAGCGCTTATTGATTTTTTGGTCGATTAATTTGAAATGAGGAAGTATTTTTAAACTTATGATAGAGAAAGCTTGATCTATGGTTAGATTTCGTGAGATAGTTGATGACATTTAAGTTAACGAATCACTTATTTGACAGTTCATTTGCTGCAAGCTTAAAAGCTCTTTAGGCAGTAAATGGATCATCAAAATATCAATCATGTAAATGCTGTAGTATATTAGAATCCAGTTTCACTCAGTTACAGTGGAAAGCCATAATCTAGATAAGAAGCCACTCATAATCTAGTTACGAAAAAGCTAGACTTGTTTGAAGTTTTTGTAAGTTGGCAATATAAAAGAACAGATTCCAATCTTTTATTTTTTATTATTTATTTATTTATATATACTTCATTGTACACAAAAATCCAAATACATTAGGAAATCTTAAACTAAAAAATATACAAATGGCGGCCTTATCGCATTCCGCGATCTCTTCCAGGCAACCTGGAATGGATAGGGATAGCCTGGACATGAAATGGGGTTGCACTTGGTGCAAATATAAAGTTAACAATGTTTTTAGAAAAAAAGCAATACAATATACTAAAATCGATACACAAATATATACATTTTAAATATGCATATTAAAAAGAAAATAAATGACAACATTTTTTCATCTTTTATAGTGACACAAACTTTTATACTGCAGATATCATAAAAAACTTGTACTATCCATGCTATTCTAATTCCTTTCTAATAGACTCCAAATCTACAATTTCCTGCTACCATATTTTATAGCTACATTTTTTCTAAAACAGTTAACAAAAACCAGTAGTTCGATCAAGCGGAAACTAGAAAAAACTCGGTTTAAAATATTCAAACCCGGGAATCAAACCTGGGCCGATGATTACCTGCGGTTGTTTTTATTATTTGATCCTTTCCCGTAACCGACACCTATTCAAAAATGGGATTTTTACTTTATACCGTAGGAGTTTAAGGTATAAAATGCCTTTACGGTAAAACAGTCGCTTACGATGAGTCAGTGGTGAGGTCTTTATGGCAAAAGTCATTATGGTGTCTGTTTTGAAGGCCGCCCTGATTTCTCCGAAAACAATGGGTCTAGGATAAATATAGCTTTGGGAACAAAACATCCTTGTTTTATCACTTTTTATGGTGTTGTTATTATTATACGATTTTTGAATAAAGTTTTGGGGTAACCTGTTGATTTTAATGTGATGTTTGAGTTGATTCCTGTGTAAGATAGGTCATGGTTATCGTTTCGATGTTTTTTTAATAAAAGATTCAGGGTTCGTTTTGAGATTTTTGTGTGGAATAAATGATCTGTAAAAAACAGATGCCAGAGTCAGTGTTTCCAGATAGCTACAACCTGGGAGTCTTTAAAGCAAGAGTGAGTAGGTTGCTACTAGGCAAACGTGCTCCATCTTTGACCGCATCATCGCTTACCATCAGGTGAGATAGCGGTCAAACGTATGCCTATTTATAGTAAAAAAAACAATATGACTTGAAAAAAAAATCAGCATTTTGTTATAAAGACTGTTTTTATAAAGTTTTAATTCCTTTGTTATAATAAATTTTATTTTTGTGTGGACGCCAATATATAACAACGCCCGTGACATCGTACGCGCATATCCCGTTTTATCCCGTTCTCGTAACAATTTCGGAGAGTCCTCTTTGTGCTGCTCTACACTCCCTAAGGATCCTGCATGTCATATTTCACTTTTCTACGACCAATAGTTTTGACTGTGCGTTGTCTGCCAGTAACTCAGTCAGTCAGTCAGCAACGGAGGAGTTTTATGTATATAATATTGATTCTATTAGAGAACACCTTTTTACTGCACTTAAACTATGACACTCAAATAGAAATGCTTAGTTTTAAGTTGCTCGAAGCTTGTTTAATGTTTTTTTGCCACCAGTCATTATCTACCTGTCAAACTTTGTGTTAGTAGCTACCCCAAAATGCTATCCTTTTTCAGCATTTTAGGTTAGCTGTTTTGTGTGTCCCATAGCTGGGCAGGGATCGGGGAGATTTTGCCTAGCAGTGGGTTTCCTCCTTCCAAGCCACGTTTGAGCTTTATTATTTTTTTACGGATTAGAAATCATCAAATGACTCCTCCCGCTCTGAGCGGAGTGGAAGGGAGTGTCAGGCACTTACGGATTAAAACCCACCCGTGTTCCTCCTAATGCCCTTTGCGTTTCAGGGTCGTGGTGTCATTCCGACAAACCCTGGCAGAGCCAAATTACACCTGCAAACGTAATCAGAGCGTACAAATAATATAAATAATGTAAATAACCTTCACAGTACAAATAAAAGAAAAATAAAAGAAATAAAAATGCATCTAGGAAATCTTATCCACGTTCTTTTATTTATTTAAAGTCATGAAGTACCGATAGATGGCCTGCCTAGATAGAATTAGCATTCGATACCTTTTCCCCCTAATTCTAATTTTATTCAATTCGAAGGTGTTTCTTTGTTTATTAAACGTTTTTACGAATTGTTTTGAATACAAATTAGAATGGACCTGACCTGAATAGTGATTTTTATAGGCTTTAAAAAAATATTTATTTCTTTGTAATAAAAGGCCGGCTTGCTCTGTTTATTGGTTTTGTTATAATTTAGAACTTAAATTAGTAGTCATTGAACTTTTTTAGTACTTTCATAGAATGACAATGACCCATTTTATTATTCTAAAGAAGTCCTCCTACCTGCTATAGTTTTAAAAAAGAGCTTTATAACATTCAAGCTCAGAGCATTTGTATATTATATAATTATAATAATATTATAAAGAAGAAAGATTTGTTTGTTTGTTTGAATTAAATACGCTCCGAAACAACTGAACCGAATTAAAAAATTCTTTTAGCTGTGGATAGCTACATTATCAGGGAGTAACATAGGCTATATATTATCCTCGTACTCCCACGGGAACGGGAACTACGCGGATGAAACCGCGTGACGTCCACTAGTATTAAATAAACCGCACGAGAATCAGAGGCTCTTTTGAAATGCCTACTAGCTAAAGCTAGAGAGGAGAAAAAAGGAGAATAATGGGTAAGAAGCTTCATGGGCGCCCCTTTAAATCCCTTACGATGATTTTATGAGTAAGTAAAAATGCCCCATATTTTGTAGAAAATCTTCTTAATGTCAATAGAACGAACTTGTTGACAAATTATATAGTTTCTTCATACAAAAGATGGCCGTTCCAGAGCTCACAGCTTTGATTATTTTGAGAAGGCTTTCAGTCATCTTCCGTGTTTCAAACACAACAACGTCTACTTTTCTTTTTGCTAGATATCTAAAATGAAGCAAAAAGGATAAAACAAGAGCTTATAAAACTTTTAGCTACTTACAGACTGTATACCCATAAATTCAAATAAACAAGCGGGTAGTTCCACAAAAACAAAGTTCTTGAAACTCATGAAAGTTTAGTGTTCAGGCTATTATCGTCGGGGGGCACGTATGCAAGTTTTCATGTGTGCTGGCCCCCGGCGAAGCGGTCGTAAATTACCAATCTTTTAAGTTCGTTCGACGAGTGGTGACTTTTTGCGCTACCTACGTTCAGTCACCCACTACTTGCGCCACGTTTTCGAATTGCGAACGTTTTGCGAGCGAGCTTTCCGGTTCGAAGTTGGATGTATTAGTATTATGCAATTGGATACGACTTGAGTTATTGGTGTCATTTCTTCTATTTCATTTTTCTGCTACCGAATTTTTACTTAAAAGTAACTTGTTCAACAAGTTGCCTCCCACAAGGTGGACCGATGACCTGGTGAAGGTCGCGGGTAGCCGATAGATGCGAGACGCACAGGACCGGTCGTTGTGGCGACGGTTGGGGGAGGCCTATGTCCAGCAGTGGACATCTTTCGGCTGATATGATGATGATGATAATGAACTTGTTCAACAAATGTAGGGATTTAATTCTAATGCATACATATGTACCCCGAAAAATACATATACCTATGTATTTGCAATTTTTATAAAACACATCATCATCATCTGCCTAGCCTTTTCTCAACTAGAGGTATTTAGGGGTCGGCGTCTAGTCAAACCAGATTCAGCTGAATACTGGTATTTTACGAACACTTGTTTTATAGAATGTTTTTATGTTTTAAATATGAGGTGTACAATAAAGTATTCCACAGTACTCCTTGGCAAGACTGGTGTCAGGTTTTCTGGCTTCTGGCTTATCCGTAACGACTGCCAAAGATCTACAAATGACAGCCGGGACCAACGGCTTTACGTGCTTTTGAGGTCCGAAGGAGTAATTTTTTTATAAACTACATTCATATTTGTCATAAACATATTGGTAAGAGAAACTTTTGAGGTCATAAAACATTATTTGTACTAAGTAAAAACGTAGTTGAAAACGCGAGACACAAATAACTAGGACTTTTAAATAAAAACTGGCCAAGTGCGAGTCGGACTCGCGTGCAAAGGGTTCCGAACCAATTTAGTTTTTTTAACGTGTTATTTTAACACTACAGACTTCTTATAGGTTTATTAACTATTATCTATTTTATTTTCTATGTTTTTGGCTCAGTAGTTTCGAAGATAAGGGGGGATTGGTAATTTTTGGTCTAATTTCTTGAATTACTTCAAAACTATTTATTTTAAAATTATGTAAAATATATAATTCAAACTCTCACAGTATGCCCTTTCATTTGATATATCACACGATACAGTTTGAAAAACTGTTTTTTTAATTTTCTACATAGTTCAACTAACCCCCAAAAGTGACTCCCATACTAAAAAAAATAATTTACGTAACACATCCATATTTGGGTCACGGAAGTCCAAATGTATACAAAATTTCAACATAATCAGTTCAGTAGATCCAGAGAAAACTGGCTGTGACAGACAGACAGACAAATAGACACTCGAGTGATTCTATAAGGGTTCCGTTTTTTACGGATGTTCGAAACCCTAAAAACCGGCCAAGTGCGAGTCGAAGTCTCAAAGGGTTCCGTACCATAAACCGAAAAAAAATACATGTTTTTTATGGGACTCCCCTTAATTTTTAATTTAATTTAATGCAATGAGTATTACATTAAAGTATTTGTCGTTATAATGGAAATAGAAACACTTACTCTGAGAAAATTTCCTCTTTCTAGCTATACGTAACGGTTCTTGAGATATAGCCCGCTGACAGACGAACGGACGGACGGACAGCTCAGGCTTAGTAATAGGGTTCCGTTAGTGACTATTCGTAACGTATTTTCCTAAGACTAAATACTAAGGATAGCCAAGACCGCCTTATAATATTATTTATTCAGCAGAACCCAATTAGACTAGAAGCCGACCCTGGAAAAACGCTGGGATGATACATAATAAATTGCTGTTTAAAAATATGAAGTGAACAAGAATTAGCTATTTATCTCTGATAAAATTTTCAAGGCAGAATAAATTACTTAGTATGGAAATTGTACAAGATTTATAGTGCACTGTATCGTTGATCTTAAGTGAATTTACTAGAAATAGAATAGCTGGTTTTACAGCCTTATTACTTCAACTACCTACTACTAGATTTATTATCAGGAAAACAGTGCTCTCCCTACTTTAACAGCGCTGATGAAAAATGTGTGTGCTGAGAATTGGAACTGTATTCTCAAGAAGATTAATTTTATAACAATCGGTATCATTTTAGTTTCAGTTGGTTGCTTTATTTCAAAAGTTTTCTGGGAACTTAAAAAACGGAACCTTTATAGGATCACTCGGGTGTCTGTCTGTCTGTCTGTCCGTCTTCTGTCACAGACAGTTTTCTCCAGATCCACTGGACCGATTCTGTTGAAATTTGGTACATATATGGACTTGTATGACCCAAATACGGACGTGTTCCGTAAATTATTAAATTTTTAGTATGGGGGTCACTTTTGGGGGACCAACTAGAAAATTAAAAATAAAGTTTTTTGGACAATATTGTATAACATATCAAATAAAAGAGCCTAGCGGTTTTAATTGTACTTTTTTCATAATCTTAAAATAAAAAGTTTTGAAGTTAGTCAATAAATAAGACGAAAAATGACCCTTATTTCCGAAACTATTGAGCCTAAAATTTTGAAAAAAATAGTGATAATAGATTTTTACCTGTAGATTACAGGAAAACCTATAAGAAGTCTATAGTGTTAAAGTAACATGCTTAAAAAATCGTTCGGAACCCTTTGCACGCGAATCCGACTCACACTTGTCCAGTTTTTTATAGATTTCGATGTGCTCTTTACGATTTTTTACTTTGCCACCTTTTAGAGTATATCATCACCCCACTTATTGTTGTTTTAAAATATGTTTTCTTTTTTCCAACACCAATCAAACGAAAATCACTGAACTAATGTTAATATTAACTACAGCTATTCGTAGTAAACAAAGCATAACTAATAATATGTAGTAACATAACACAAAAGCGTTATCTTCAAGACGTTAAATTTTACTGTGAACCCTTGTTTAAATTGACAATAACGAACGTTTAACTATAGTTAAGCGTTATTCATATAACGTTATAATGCTAAACTGTTATCAGTTTACATCGTAAATAAGCTAAGGAAGCTAATAGCGCTTTAAGGAACTTGAATAATAACGTTGTTATCTTTTCCGTACTATGTTTGTAAAAGTTCACTTGTAACCCCATCTAAGTGACCACATCGCTGATTCACATCCGTTTAAAACAAAAAACTTACACGGAACCCTAGTTCTTTTCTAAAATATAGAATGAAGGTCCCGTCAAAATTGGTCAAGCCGTTTTGGGGATTAACTGGAACTGGAACAAACAAACAGAATAAAGGCAAAAAAAAACCTTTTTAACCGACTTCAAAAAAGGAGGAGGTTCTCAATATTCGGTTGTATTTTTTATGTTTGTCACCTCATAACTCCGTCATTTATGAACTGTAGTGCTATTCTGTAACAACATTTTCGTATCTCGACAGTGGAATCCGAGGTGAGTTTCAAATTAAGACCTTTGTTGTGTGCAATAAAGCTCATTTTGTGAGTTTTGTCACTCAAGTCAAGTGTAGCTCGATATCGAAATAGTTGTTTACAGAATAGACTAGCTGGTTTGAAAAACTCTTGTTTTATCTGAAAGGTAGGTCTCTTCTCTCTCTCTCTCTCTCTTCTTAGTCGTTATCTTCACTAATGAAGGTCGTGTCTAGTCTGAGGTATTGATCACTCGGTGCACTATGCTCTTCCACGTTTCTCTGTCCTCGGCGGTCTTAAAAGCTTCAGCTATTGATAGACCAGTGAGCGTCTTTACTCGGTCTGCCCAACGCATAGGTGAGCGCCCGCGTGGTCTTTTCCCGTCCACTTGGCCAACTACCATAAGCTTCTCGAGGCTGTCAGGGTTTCTATGAGCGACATGTCCAAAATATTTAAGAATTCGCTGGAAGCAGACATCTGCTAGTCTAAAAAGATAAAGGTAGGTGAGGAAAAAAACACCGACTTCCGAAATGAAGGTATTTTTTTTAACTTTGTACTGTTTTTTTTTTATTTGACAGTCGGTTGTATTTTTTTTAAAGGTTTTTTTAAGCAAATATCATTTAAAGCATGTAGCTTTCATATTAATTTAGTAAAAAGCTGTTACTTTGAAATCATAAGCAGTCACTTCAATTATATTTAATTGCATTGTATAGAGATATAATAGATACTTGTATAGATATTGTATCTAGATAATTAATTATGTAGATTGTCAAACAAAGTAAAAATTACCATACCTACCTGTCTAGTGGCAGAACACCTCGTTATCTTAACAAGTAATTTGAACCGAGTTAAGTCTTTAGTTAAACACCTGGCTTAGTGCTTGTACCTCTGAATTTGATTACAGAGTGTTAGTCCGTGTTTTATCTACCCGGTCTTACTTGCAGGTGCAGGCAGAACTAAGGATGTCATCATTTGATGATTGATGTCAACATATGGTGTGGATGTAGAAATAGGATGCTAGGGTTGCAAAATTTTTTCGAAAGAGTCACCGCGCCCCGGAACTCAAAGGGCATTAGGAGGAACACGGATGGGTTTTAGTCAGTAAGTCTAACACCGAGGGTTGCGTACCATCAAAATATTTACGTGAAATATTTTTTAAATTTTCATCGGAGAGCTATATTCGTCAGAAAATTTTAACACAGTGGTATATTTTGCAGTTTTAGATCAGCGCCTTCTTAAACGCTAGTGGAACTAATGTATTTTTTCTTGATGATTTGAGAAAATGTATGCTATTTAGAGACATCGTTTTATTTTTCCCGTAAATTGTACAAACTTCGGAGATAGGGGTGGGGGGGGGGGTCGATCAAATTTTTACATATTTCGTCAAAAGTCGTATACCATGCGGAAGAAAATTTACAAATACCGCTCTTTCATATGCCCTAGATTCAACACTTCGATTTTTTAAGAACCCCTTTCAGTCGCTGTTGCATAAAAAAACATACTTTTTTACTTTTTTCTTATTTGCAAAATAGTTGAGCAATCGTCATCTAAAATTATTCCAAATTTCTTTCTTGAGATATCCAGATGTGACAGACGGACAGATTTAGTCACACTATAAGGGTTCCTTTTTACCATTTTGATACAGAATCCTAAAAAAATAGTGTGTGTTGATGGACCACCAATATGGTGGGCTACAAGAGTAGGTGAAGACCGAAGGAACAATGGATAGACTATGTGAAAGATGTAGTTCGTAAGGTGGTGAATAATAAAAAAATCGGCCAAGTGCGAGTCGGACTCTCACACGAAGGGTTCCGTACCATAAACCTTATTTTTTATTATTTCTTGTTAAAGCGGCAATAGAAATACACAATCTGTGAAAATTTCAACTGTCTACCTATTACGGTTCTTGAGATACAGCCCGCTGACAGACAGACGGACGGGCGGACAGCGGAGGCTTAGTAATAGGGTTCCGTTGGTTACCGTTTGGGTACGGTACCCTAAAACGAATTATTTTCTTTTTTTTAAGAGAAAGTGGTTGGGTCGGCCCCAAACTACATTTAAATTTTAATAGACCAACTACGTGTGGTCAATTTTTGAAGAGTTTGTTTTTATTTGCTTTCAGTGCTTTAGTAGAAGAATCCAGGTGGAATGTGGGGTCTAATTCTGCAAGTTTTGTTGTTAATTAGCTTGTTTTCAGAAATTTGTTATAAGATTGAACATATTAAAAATAACTCAAACAGGTACAAAACAGAAGAAGTATTCTAGTTATCCAATGAGATAGTTTTGAATAACAATGACTGAAAATAGAAACACAGATTCAATTGATATTGTTTACCTAGCCTTCTCTTTGAAACAATTTTCTTCAGTTTCAGAATTAATTTGTCTAAAAAAACCTAACTTGCTCGCTTAGAAAGATAAACTTCTTCTATAAGTGTTTATAAAGCCTTTCATTTTAAATACTAGTTTAAACTTAGCTAATGCTGCTCAACTTTCAGTGAGTTTGCTTTGCCTTTGAGCGAAATTTATTTGGAACTCTATAATTGGGGGTCTCGTTTATTTTGGAAAATTTCTTCTCCTCTGCTTAAGCTGAAGTTTTTTAAGTTTCAATATTTTTTTATCTAGATTTAAGTTGGTACTTATACAAATGTTTACTTAGGATTTACTCCTTAATGGGCATGTGGCGTATAGGATACATCAATGGAGCTCTTATTCTGACTCTAGTTAATTCATCATCATATCAGCTGAAAGACGTCCACTGCTGGACATAGGCCTCCCCCAAGCGTCGCCACAACGACCGGTCCTGTACGTCTCGCATCCATCGGCTACCCGCGACCTTCACCAGGTCATCGGTCCACCTTGTGGGAGGCCTTCCAACGTTACGTCTTCCGGTACGCGGTCGCCACTCCAGAACTTTTCGGCCCCATCGACCATCTGTTCTGCGATGTGCCCTGCCCACTGCCACTTTAGTTTGGCGATCCTTCGGGCTATGTCGGTAACCTTGGTTCTCTTGCGTATATCATCAGTTCTAGTTCATTACTAAATTCTAATAATTTATTGGTGTAAACTCTGAAATCCACCGGTAGGTTGCGACTCATAGTTTGCGAAATACTACCTACTCTATCAGATTCTAACTAAATCAGCATAATTATGTAGGTACCCGTATAATTCAGTCTAACGGTGAGGGAATATACATGAAAAAAATATTTATTATCTATAAAGTTTATCTAAAAATATACAAAAATATAATACTCACAGTGAAAATAGAATCAAAATTACTCGAAAAACAAACGAGATATAATTATTTTAAACAAATATATCTGTCCCTCTTGCGAAAACGCTTATTTCTATGGCAGCTTTAAAGGTCATGGACTTTGACGTCATAGTTCATATTCGTCTTCTCTTTCTAATTGTTACCTTTGAAGCTTTGCAACTTCATCGCAGATGAAGGTATTTAAAAATTTATTTCATGAAGAGCTAATAAGTATTTCATTTGGCAAATAAAAAAATCGCATGCATATTCCCTACGTTCGATGAGTGGTGTGGTAGCATCGGCATTAATTAAGTTTACTAAGAACTGTCAATTGATGGTATAAATCGATTATTGAATTACAATTCTAAGAAATAAGGCCAAATTTAGCTGACAAACAGCTCTGAAACACTAGACCAACGAGGTAGTATCACTTCAGATAAGACCTTTGACCCTGATACTTTTGGGGATAGGTATCCCAAACTGCGATTTTTACGATTAGCGGTTTCCTCAGATCTATCAACTTTTACCAGACGGAAGCCCTGAAAGCCCGCCCGAAATAAATTACATTTTGTCATCATGTGATCCAACTTCTTAAAACAATGCTCCTTCCTTTGAACAATCTATAAGTTAGATAAAAAGGAAAATAGGGTTACCTGCACAAAGACACGACTCAGTCCCAGGTCACAACTAAAGACAATTACTTCCCTAGATACTAGAACGAAATAAATAGCTGGCAATTTAAAGAGTCGCCATTACAACATCAAACACCATTACGTTTTCCCACACTGTCCATTCGTATCCATTAAGGGTAAGCCATAATGTGGATAGACTGCAGAAGAATGCAGAAATGCAACTCTGAAGAAATTGGCATAGTAGGGACCTACGAGATGCTTAATAAATTGACGTTCTATCAGTAATAACGATTTAGACAAAAGTACAAAATGTATGCTGTTACAGAAAAGTAAAGTGTGGGATAAATCTAAGACTGGGATTTTAGCTCATGTTCAACTACGAGAACTGTAAATAGCTTTATTTAGTTTTGGTTTGTTCTTTGAATAGATCGGTTGTGTTGGTAATAATTCCGTACGAAACTTTTTTGAGCTTTTCCGAGCGAATGATGCAAATTCCCTCTTGAAGATTCTTAAGCAAGTTACATAGCACTATCAGTTAGCGCAATATTTTATTAGTTTATTCCGTCAGGCCCCGTAAAATTTAAAGACAATAGTAAGACAATAGACTGCGTCCCACATGTGAGACGGCCGGGGCCTGGTGGGGGCCATAAAATACTTTAAATTAGCATTGCACACAAAGCAACAAGCATGAACTTCAAATTCCGGCTTCAGAAAATTTAAATTGGTTTGTACGTACATATTTATTTAGGTAAAGATTGTGACCATTCAGTCAAGCCAGTAAATACCAATGTGTATTGCCACGCTAGTTTTTAACGTTTAGTTGTGAGTTGGCCTTCTATGAGAAGATTTTTACTTATTGTAACTGGTGGGCTAGGTACATAGACGCCGGCGGATGGTCCTAAGCGTCCAGCATGCCTAGATTGCTCGGTCTTAGACTGATTCCTAGCTAATTACGGAATTTATCGATAGTCCCATGTTATGTCAGTTTGATGGTACATAATTTGTTGTTTATTTTTAAAAAGTAATGGCTGTATTCCTGTCCTAGGTGCACTTACTTCGTTATTCCAATACGGTAAGTATATTGCCACCAATGAAGCAAATGTGATTTTTACAGTACTTTTGATTTTTTCAATAAGAAAATGCTGCTGGAAATGAAATTATAGAAAATTAGCACTTCGCCCGCGCCTTGGTCCGCGCTGCAATTTCCTTAGGGATCTCAATTTTTTTGTTATAGATTATTTCCTAGTGATGAAAAAATGGTAAAATCGGTTCAGTAGTTATAAACAAAAAATCTTTTCTCTTTATAATATTAGTGTTACACAGACTGCTGGGTACCCTGGCTTCGCACGGGTAGCATATTATAAGTTCCCAATAGGCACGACTTTTTCCGAAATCTTCAACACTGATGACTATTCATCATATTTCTGTCAATTTACACAAAACCTTAAGAATTATACGTCTAAACTTTTTCCTATGAATTATTCCGTCTTTTGGTGTAAACTGTATGAAAACCCGTCCAATAGTTTTTAAGCTTATCGCGTACAAACATACAGATGGAAAGACAGACGCAACGGGGATATTTTGATATAGTGATAGTCCACTGTGACAATAATAATTTTAATATCCGACTTCATTAATAGCACGTACCTATTCAAATATGCTAGTCCTAAACATATGAGCACTAATAACAAACTTTACTAATAACTAATTCTGCGAACAAACTAGGTAACAACTAAAATATAGCCTTTATTTAATGTTTCCTAGAAAACTCCGCTATCATAGATTTAGCAAGCGTAATCGTGATGCGAAAATGGTATTAAACGGTTTTTTTTTTACTATATATTTTAGGCATACGTTTGACCACTATCTCACCTGATGGTAAGCGATGATGCGGTCGAAAATGGAGCACATTTGCCTAGAAGTAACCTATTCACTCTTGTCTTAAAGACTCCCAGGTTGTAGCTATCCGGAAACACAGACTCTGGCAGAGAATTCCACTCCTTAGCTGTACGCTGTATGAAAGTGTTCCCAAAACGTTTTGTGCGTGTGGGTGGGATGTCTATCATGTACCGGTAGCGCATTGCCGTTCGTCTTGTGGTCCGATGATGGAACGGGCTTGATTAAATCATGCAATTCCGTCGCACACTCCCAAAAATGCAACCGAAAGAAAATCGACACGCCAGCAACTCGGCGTCGATGCTCAAGACTTTGGAGCTTCGACTCGACGAGCCTGTCATTACCGATGATCCTCTTGGCTCGTTTCTCAATTGACTCAAGGGCATCGAGCTGATATTTGGCAGATCCATCCCAAAGATGAGAGCAGTACTCCAAACACGATCGAACTTGCGATTGATAGAGCTTGAGCAGCTGTTCCGGCGTGAAGTACCGTCTCACCTTTGCTAGGACTCCCAACTTTCTGGCAGCCACTATAGCCACCGTTTTATTACTTACCTTAATAATTTCAAGGAATAATTCATTAGTATTTTGGTCCATTAATATTAATATACCTTAGGAAATGTTATGCTTAAGATAAATACAAGGAGATGGGTCCGCCCACACTGGAGTTGATATTTAGATGAAACAGAATTAAAATCACAAGATACTTGTTAGATATTTACCTTCATGTATTTATAAAAGTGTTTAAAGGTTACTTACCTTTGACCTTATTACAATTTCTTTGTTTTAGCAAGCAACAGTTATTTTTTGTCGGTAAAAACCGAATTATTTTTATCTATCGGCACCCCAAATGCGTAACAGATTTATCGCAATTTGAACGTTTTGAAGGAACGATTGCCTTAAAAATCTATGAAAAAAAGAGTTAATATTTAAGCAAATGGGAGCCTCCATGTGCTTAAATATTTTTGTATATAATTATGGCGTACTATAGTTTCTGTATAGTTAATGGGAAACAGGTGTGAATTTATGTTTGTTTCATGATTATTCCTATAATTATATCTATATCTATAATTATACGAATATATTTTACAATATTTTGAAGTGAAAATGCGAATTTCTGGACTCCTGAAAATCTTTCAACATTTAAAATGTGCATTATTTCATTATTAAGCACATAAAATGATCATTACGGATACTAAGATCAGCAAAATTCATGGTCCCTGTGTGATAGGCACGGGAGTAGAGCCGCGGTAAAAGCTTGTCGTAAGATATTACGCAACAGGGACGATACATTTTCTTTCACACTGACATTAGTCAGGTAGACTCGTTTTCAGACCAGTTTTCTATTTCTGCCCACATGAATAGGTAAACCGATCGACTATTTTACCTCCTGTAGTGCAGTCACTTTGATTGTAACGAATGTTTCCTGGCTTTAATCTAAGTCTATGGTAATAGGGTTTTACTGTTAGAATGTAGGACTCCATGAATAAGTCTTAGGGAAATAAAAGTGTAGTTGGTGATCGTATTACGATTGTTGGCTTCGAAGTTATTGAATGATCCTAATGCGATGACGGCACGTATTGATAGTGATGATGCTGCCAATAGATGCTGTTTAGATAGACTTATGATGCTCCTTCTTCTTCTTATCGTGTGGGCAGTAAGGTCTAACGACCCCACACACCCTAGTGTCAGAGTTTCTAAACCGCCTCAAGGGTCTTTGACATGGTTTATTTGACGACCGCCATTTGACGGCCGGGACCACCGGCTTTTAACGCGCCTTCCGACAGCATCTTTTTATCAGACAATCAGGTGATTCAAGGCTGCAATGTCCCAGCCATATTCATGATACTCCGAAGTACTTATAGGATCACTTTGTTGTTCGTCCTCTTATAGGATTCGAACTCTTATAGGATTACTTTGTTGTTCGTCCGTCTGTCTGTCAAGACCGTTTATCTCGGGAACGCGTATAGGTATCGAGTTGAATTTAACACCATGTATGTACTCAGCTCTATGGCCCCTTGCAGTTCTGAAAAAATAAAAATTCAAGGTTAATATAAAAAAAAAAGATACGATCGTTTATGCCGTATAAAACGTATATTTCAACACTCTCAAGGGAATCATAATGTACAGGGTATTTCCCGTTGACCTAGAACTATGAAATTTGGCAAGTAATACCGTCTTATACTACAAGTATAGGGAAATGTCTGAAAACTATGCATTTGTAACTAAACCATTAAAAATACGGTCTTTACTTAAAGTAATTTGTATCTACAAATTTGTACGAAACCCTCGGTGGGCGAGTCCAACTCGTACTTGGCTGTTTTTTTTGGAAGTCGGTTGTATTTTGTTGTAAAAAAATTTTTATGCATTGAATACGTAATGCGGAACATGCTTCCTCGTGTGATCAGGACGATTCCCAGCTGGGACGAAAAAATCAGTGGAATTGAGAACCTCTTCCTTTTTTAAGTCGGTAAAAAAAGCTGCATTATTGAGACACCAATGTACTGCAGTGGGACAGTACAGGTTCATAATAATAATAATGCACTACAAAACCCGTTTTCCAACTAAACTTAAAGTGTCAACTTATCCTCACATTTCTATAACACAAGTTGACAGCTAACCCTTTCCGTGTTCACTTGAACCGCAGTTCTCGTGCGGTTAATGACTAACTGTAGTTAACCATAACCAGCTTGCTGGAAGATAGATTACTTTGAACTTTGGTTATGATTTTGAAGTTTGTTTACTTGTGATTTTGTTAGTCTGGTATGCAGAGCTATGCAGGACTTTGGAATAGGTTTGCGAGACGGTGCATGTCCGCATGTCTTTGCATTAAGTCTACTTTTCGTCGGCATTTACTGAGAAATTACATAATTACGTAATTTGGTTTAGCCAGAATTTATGTATCGGTATCACATAATAAGAAATAAAATCACCAAATCACCTCCAAATCGTTGATATGAAACCATTTTACTCCTTCACTTTTAACAAAAATCAAAAAAAAATATCTACTGCTTTGCAATACAAACGAAAATAATTTGGTTTTGTTACTTTTTTAAAACATGTGTTATTTTTTTTTATAATAAATTAAAAATGCTGGTAGCGGAGTGGCGCGTAGAGGAGTAGTTAGCTCCGTTTATATGCACAAGGTCATTGGCATATATACAAGCCTTAATTGATTTTTACAGTTGACAGGGAGACTTGAAGTCCATGGGGGCCAATTTCAACCGAGACTAACAATTGGCGCTGCAAATACGAGTATTACAGTGCAAAAACTCAGATGAACTCCATCTTCCCTTGCTCTTTATCATCCGATGGGACGGCAATACATCCAGATCCCAAAGAGATCTGCGGGTCTAAAAAGGCCACTAGCAGAATCAGAAAGCAAATCACGCTACCCGTCCCTATCAAAATTTCCCAATCAACCTTGAACCTAATGCGTTAGCGATAAAGATGAAAATTAAATTTGACAAATTGTTGCATGATTATGATTCTCCTTGAGTGGCCTTTTTAGCCCCCATGGTGCAGAACTAACGGCTTTATGTACTTTCCGAAGAACGGGGTTGTCACACCACTAACCTTCAAACTCCCGGCTGTTACAGGGAAATTCCTAATAGAAAAACAGACTAAGGCAGTAAGATGATGGTTGTTTGATTTAAATGAATTCATTCTATGAAAATAAGAAAATAAGTGAAGTTTTCAGCAGGGTTTTCTCTTTTGCGTTTTCAGCAGGGTTTTCCTATGCGAACTAAAAAAATTGTTACATGTAGGCCTTTTAATGACTCCACCTGCTCTGGGAGGAGCAGAAGGGAGCATCAGACTCTTACTAACTAAAACCCATCCGTGTTCCTGCGTTGCGTTCCAGGGCCGCGGTGACTCTTTCGAACAAATTCATGCTACCCTAGCATTACATGTAGGCTTGCACAAATATTTTGAAACACAACTTATCCTTACTATATATATATATATAATATATATCTATACATATAATAAAATCGTAGACTAACCGTGTCTGTACATTGAATATTTTTGCATGAAAATTACACAGAAAACTCAGGAAAAAGGTATAAAACACAAAAATGCAATTTTTGAAATTTTTGTCTGATTGTCTGTTTGTCTGTGCGTTTGTGGGAGCATCACGCATAAACCTCAGATTGGATTGCAAATCTAAGTACTTAAAAATATTAAGCGATAACCCGAGTAACATTTAGCGTTTATTTCATCAATATCGACCCACAAAATCAAAAGATAGTGAATTTTTAAGTTTAGGAAGAAACTTCCTAATGTATTCTGATGAGTCAGAGCGCCATCTATTGAGAAAAATAAAATGCACGAAAGCATTCAAAATTTTTGAGTTATTTGTGAAACTTTTAATACGTTTCAAAATAAAAGTGATCATTTTTATACCTTTTCGTTATTTATCGTTACAATCGATCCACAACATCAAAATAAATTGAATTTTTAGTTTAGTAAGAAACTTCCTAATGTATTCTGATGAGCCAGAGCGCCATCTATTGAGAAAAATAAAATGCACGAAAGCATTCAAAATTGTTGAGTTGTTTGTGAAACTTTTAATACGTGGCAAAATAAAAGTGATCATTTTTATACCTTTTCGTTATTTATCGTTACAATCGATCCACAAAATCAAAATAAATTGAATTTTTAGTTTAGTAAGAAACTTCCTACTGTATTCTGATCAGTCAGAGCGCCATCTATTGAGGAACCAAAAAATGCATGAAAGCATGAATGTTACACCAAAACACATTGATTGAGTTATTTGTGAAACTTTTAATACGTAGACGTAGCAAAATAATAGTAAACATTTTAATACCTTATTGTTATTTACCGTTACATACGGGCTTCTTATTTAACGTCTTCTGCTGCCAAATATTTTGTCAGTTTACATGGTCGATAGATGGCGTTGCACTGATGACGCGTTTTTCTGAACTGCGGTGTTAAGATTTTCCGCTGGAGAATGACCTCACACGATTATCAAACACGGTCGTAGTTCGTAGGAATTTCGGTTTGGTCTCTGTAGGGTCTTTAACTGTTAGGGACCAAAATTGCTGAAATCTCTGAGTCGTGCTGGTTTCGTTTAAAGTGCTTTTATCGTAGAGTCTTAAACTGATTTAGTTTTGCGAAGTACTGGACGGTTCGACTTGCGGATCTGGGGGGCTACTCTCTAACGAAATCCGTAGTTTCGGGATTAGTTGCGGGCGGGCATTTTCTGCTCCGTATCACCTAACCACTGAGAACTAATGATAACACGATTTGACAGTTACTGTGAAATCGTGTTGTCATTCATTCTCAGTTCGGGTTCGGGACTAATCGTAAGTCTGTAGGTGATACGGAGTAGAATACGCCCGCCCGCAACTAAGCCCGAAACTACGGATTTCGTTAGAGAGTAGCCCCCCAGGCCTGTAGGGTTCCGTTCCAAAGGTGCTGACGGGACCCTACTGCTAAGCCTCCGCGATTGATTCCGTTTAGAGCGAAGCAACGAACGGTTCGATTTGCGAAACAAGGCTAATAATAATTTAAGGTACCGTACCATAGGTGTTCACGGTGACGGGAGCGATCGATTTTGGGGGGGCTACTCTCTAAGTCCGAAGTCCGTAGTTTCGGGCTTAGTTGCCGACGTATTCTACTCCGTATCACCTACAGACTTACGATTAATCCCGAACCCGAACTAAGAATGAATGACAACACGATTTCACAGTAACTGTCAAATCATATTATAATTAGTTCTCAGTGGTTAGGTGATACGGAGTAGATTTTTTTTTATTACAGATAGGCATACGTTTGACCACTATCTCACCTGATGGTAAGCGATGATGCGGTCGAAGATGGAGCACGTTTGCCTAGAAGCAACCTGTTCACTTTTGTCTTAAAGACTCCCAGGTTGCCCGCAACTAAGTTTTTAATTCGTGCTAAGTATCAGACAGTTCGATTTGCGAGCCAAGGCAAATTATAGGGTTCCGTGCCAAAGTTGCTAATGGGACCCTATTATTTAAGCCTTCGCGTACGATTTTGATTCGTGCGAACCAAGTCGATTTTTAGGGTTCCGTACCAAGATTGCTAACGGAACCCTATTTATTAATAAGCCACCGCTGTCCGTCTTCCTTCAGTTTATTCTTTTTATTTCTGTCTCGCTAATATAAAAATGACTTCTAGAAATAGGTCGAATCTTTCACAATATAGCAAAATTCTCAGTCGGGTTTGTTCGAACACTTTTCTAACTAACTCAAGAACGGCTCGACCGATTTTCATAGTTTTTGTGTTTTATTCCGGACGAAGACTAATTTCATCGTCCGGAATAGCATAATAAGAATTAAAATACAAAAAAAAAAGAATGAGTATGTAGGTAGGCAGATAGGTAAGGTAGGGTAGCTATGGTAGGTAGGTAGGGTAGGTAAGTAGGTAGGTTAGGGTCGGTAGGTAGAGTAGCCAGATGACGGGAGCGAAGCCGCGCGGTCAGCTAGTATATTATATATTTATATATAATATTATAAATGCGAAAGTAACTCTGTCTGTCTGTCTTTCTGTCTGTCGCGCTTTCACGCCAAAGTAACTGAAACGATTTAAATCAAATTTAGTACAGTGATAGTCTAGAGCCTGAGAAAGTACATAGGCTACTTTTTATCTCGGGAATATGTTCCCTAGGGACCACGCGGGCGAAGCCGCTGGTAGAAGCTAGTATGACATAATAATACTGCTTAAACCGACGCCAATCGCTCTCGATTGGCATCAGTCTGAAAAAATATTGCCAATCACTGCATTTAGTAAATCAATTGGTGATTTACGCTGATATTGCGACAAAGCAGGATGCAGATGACATCGACATGTCTTTACCAAGAGTTATTTTTCCTCTTTCCATCCAGGAAATCATAAAAATCCCGCTACATTCGGTACGGGTAAATATTATCCTTAGTACTTGTATCTATCGATGTAAGGTTATCTGCTATCTTTGATTACTTGTGCAAATCAAAGACTGGATGAGCAAGCGATAATATTCAAGACTTCCTCAGACGTGTAACGGCGATAATGATTTTCTTTGACTGCTTACTAAGCCTGTAGTGTCGGGTTTCATAGTAATCGTAGATATCTTTTTCCTGTTTTCTGTAATTGAAATTATAGATAGACAGGCGGATAGAGATGTCGAAATTGTAAAAGCTTGCAGTACACACACATTGTTGGTTTAAGTGCGTTCTCGTACGCTTCTTACGAAGAAGTACCTAGATATGTAAAGTAACTTTCAAATTGTACACAGTGTTTACAAGCCTAAATAATTATATCAGTTTGATTTTATTTTAAAGCATGCATTTAACACATTCTTCAGCGATAACGATTGTCACAACTGTGCAAAATGTGCAAGAAAACACATTATTCCATTTTTTTATTTGATGACGTGATGGCACATGTCAATCCTATATACACGCTTTGAACTTTTAAAAACCTGGAATCGCGGATATAATTGTCACTTCGTTCAGAAAGCGATAACTTGTATTTAAAAGGCGTTCAAATTCAAGTTCAAAATCTTCTCAATTGTAGCGTTTGTGATGTTTTCGACAGTTTGTGACTGCGATGCGAATATGAATGCTTTTTGAAAATATGAGAATTTTAATAAAATAAAAATCGTGCAACAGATAACTCTCAGAATTCCTCATCAAATACATTTTATAAAGCTCCAGATTTTCCTCGGTAATATATCGGACATCAGGTCCCAACCAGTCAAAACATGTCTCTTGTCCAGACCCATAATCATCATTATATATATCTTCCATGACATGGTATATCGCTAAATGCTGGCGAGAACGAACATTATCCGTAATGAGTTCAAACCGGCATAATATTATATGTTGGACTGCACTGCACTGACTAATTGTGTCTAGAGGAGTGTGCAGATTTGATAAATTTTAGTCGATTGACTAGCTTTTGCCCACGACTTCGTCGGCGTAGAAGTCGAAATTGGTTCTAATAGGATTTTTAATTAGTTTTTAACGTTTTTCAAATATGTGTCAAAATAAAATGTAATTTAAAACAAAAGCATTAAGGAGTATTGATATAAACTTCGAAGCAAGTCATCCCCAAAATAACTTTCTATCATTTTTTAACCCCGTTGGGGAATGGAAAGGAGATGATGTGATTTTCTATAAAATACGAAACACGTCTTCCATCAATTCTGTTAATAATAATCATCATCATACCAGCCGAAAGACGTCCACTGCTGGACATAAGCCTCCCTTACAAGGGTTGGTTTGCCATAATCACCACTCTTGGCAGGCGGGTTGGCGATCGCAGCGTGTGGTGTGGATTTTTGCAGAGAACGCTGCTGCCCATTCTCTAGCGAGTCCCTTAGTCGTTCTTACGACACCCACGGGAAGTGATGGGATGGTATTATTCTTTTACGGCACCATGCGGCACCGGCCGACACCATACGGCATCTGTTAATAATGTTTATGCAAAATTTGAAGTAACTTGAACCAAGGAATCACGCTGTCCCATACAAACTTTGCTCCCTTTTTCACCCTCTTAGGGGAAGGATTTCGAAAAATCCTATCTAATCGGATGCCTACGTCATACAAAGAACACAACCTCCTAGTTTGGGGTCTCTATGATTAGCAGTTTAGGCTGCGCGTTAATCCGTCAGTGACTCATAAAGCATTTTTGTATAGATGAACGAACTCCTGAAGATACTCTAAAGGGTGTGTTTAGAGGAGACGAACGTCTCTTGATTTAAATGTTATTTGTTACCTCTATTATAGAGGAAAAGTTAATTTTATAATTAATACAACAGTCCCCAAAAGGTTAGGTAAATATTCACTTGTAGTTTACATAGAACCACATTTTTTTCAAAAAAATACACAAATGAATGTGATAAGTATTATCAAACGTAGCCCAACTTACTGAGCTATTGAGTTAGTTTAGCACAATCTTTTTTATTGTAGGAGAGTAATTCAAAATGGGATCTTCTAACATACATCTTAAATAACTGCCCAAAATCGATCACAATACGTTAGTTAAGTCTGCGTTGTTTAACTATTCGATCGTCAAAATTTCAGAACTCAGCCAATCTGCAAGCCCCTTTACGAATGGTGATGCATGACAGACACCGCTCTGCAGTCGACAACGAATGAGACTGTAATGTCAGAAATATTGAAGGATTTCAAGTGCAAATAATTATGTATTTTTCCTTTAAATGTGGTAATTTAGATACTTAAGGACATGTTTAAAATAAGTGCCTTTTTATGTTCTGTCAGGTTACTGGTTGGCGTATAGCAGACGTTTTTAGCAGTAAATTTCACAGCAATTAACACTGTCTATTTCGTAATGAATTTATAATATGCTGGGTCGCATAACCTAATAAAACACGCAAGCTGTTTTCCACAGACAAAATATATTTCAAAAATTGACAACTGACACACATGAACATAATTGGCGCTAGTAGTAGCGCGCAAGACTATTTTTGTTACATACTAACAGAATCGGCGTCGGTGCATGTGCACGTATTTAGATCATTTAGTTCGCAGCTTTTTTCAAGATTCATGGTTGCGGAATTATTTCGTGAGAGACCGCGGCGCTGGAACGCAAAAGGCATTTGAAGGAATACTGCTAAGTTTTAGTCAGTAAGAGTCTGACACTCCCTCCCGCTCCGCCCAGAGCGGGAGAAGTTATTTGATGATTTCACAAACTGACATAAAAAAAAATGCTTAAACCAATTTTTATTCTTTACCCGACTGCTTCAGAAGGAGTACCTAGTAATTATATTTATGTTTATCTGTGGTATTATGAGTCTAGTTAGTACTTTATTTGCCCACACAGTTCAACCACAATTTAGATTATTTTCCAACAATATTACATTACTAGCAACATTTTAGTTTTAACGAAAAAGACCAGAGTTTTAAACCCAACCGAAAAATAATTTTCAATTTCAAATATCAACACCAATTGGCACATAAACAAAGCAATAATTAATAAACGTCACGCCATCATAGCCCGTACTATTAATAATCCCCAAAGCTTGCTTTATCCTCGCCAATTTGGGTGCAAACCAATAAAAATAATAACCGCGACCAATCGGTCACAGTAACGCCATATTTGTATTATTAATTCTGTGGTTTCATCTTTTTAAAATATCATTTCATTTTAGGTTATAAACTACAGCAACAAGCATCGAGAACTATTTTGTTAAAGGCTGATTAGTCCCTGATGACTGATGACATCTATATTAATACTAGCTGATTCGGCAAACGTTGTTTTGCCATAAAAACATACCCTATTACCTATTCTCATACCTACCGAATATACACTCAAAATTACATGAAAATCGGTCGAGCCGTTTCGGAGGAGTTCGGTAACAAACACCGTGACACGATATTTTTTATATATTAAAAGATTATAAAGCTGAAAAGTTTGTTTGTTTGAACGCGCTAATCTCGAAAACTACTGGTTCAAATTGAAACATTCTTTTAGTGTTGAATAGCCCATTCATCGAGGAAGGCTATACGCTGTATAACATGACGCTACGACCAAAAAGAGCGGAGCATAAACGAAAAATGTGACGAAGTTGCGCGGGTCAGCTAGTATTTATAAAATAACTGCATACAGTGGACTCACTGGATGCAGTTGTTAATATATTCTGTAACCATAAAATACTACACAGTAGTCATCACTACTGTGTAATAATGAAAGGTTATAGAAACCCAAATACCAGACCACCATGATGTAATACGAGTTTACATCATTCTTATATTTAAGTACCAGCAATGTTCTGCATGTATGTTATTATTCAATTTCTTCGGTAATTGCCAAAAGTCGTTGCGATTCGACACACATACATTAAGGTTTCGATATGGGGTTTTTATAACAAACGGCACGGGTTTTGTGTATCGATGCCTTTCCCATAATACTTGTATTATTACGGTTCGGTATATTTTATTACGTGACGGGAAGACGTTAGAGTACCGTGTGGTTTATCTATGTCTAATGACTAAGAAACGAGTATTCATCAACAATAATTGCAATAATCTATTTTCCATCTACCTGTATAAAAAAATAATAATAGCCAAAATGTAAATACGCGCGTAACTTCGTTACAAGTGACCCAAATTTGAGAATTCTTTTATAGTTGTGTTCGTAATTGTCAGGGCAAGATCTGTATGAAAAAAAAATGAACAAAATAATACAATCGGGCGAGGCTACTATGGGCCACTAGTTTGTTATAGTTATTGCAAGTTTAGAAGCACTGAAGAAGAAAGAAATAGAGACAGGGAGAAAGAAAGACTTCAAATTGCGTACCTATCAAAACTTCTTAAACATACATTTGTCTTTGTTTATATTTTGACAAAGCAACAGAGCGATCCATGTGGCGCCATTTGGGGAGGTCTAAGTACAGCACTTGAAAATTTTGGCTGAAATTATGATGTTGAAGCAATAGCGACATTAAAAAGAACAGGTACCTACGTGGCAAGTCTTTTGACTTGCCACGTAGGTACCTGTTCTTTTAAAAGGTATTGTAAAGGACCATCTTCAATATCTAATTGTAGTTCTAAACCTAAATATGAGTATTTTCATGAAGCATTAGTAACAGCTTACAGCAAATAGCGTAAGACTGGATTTATTTATGACATTTCTCGCGTCAGCGTTTCAAAACCTGTGGTAAACAGATACACCACTGATGGCGTGTGACGTAACACATAATTCCCGCCATTTTGAATTGAAGTAACGACGTTTTGTGTGACAAGGATAGAAGAATAACTTCAAAAGCGTAAAACTTCCCTGTTTTTTCACCAATTTCATTTATTTTTCCACTGTTTTAATAACATCTATCAAATAAGTATTCATTTAAAAGAATTATGAATGTAAATGTGAATGGATGGATAGGGAAAGGTAGGCCAGACAAAAGATGGATGGATTGTGTGACGAGCAATACGAAAGAAAAGGGTGATAGGATAGTGATAGCGTGACGGCTGATAGGACAAAATGGAAGAAAAAAACATGTTGCGCCAACCCCAGGGCCTGCAGTCTCGACATAGATAACGATCGCGTGGCGACCGAATTTGGTCGTTAAGTCCTAAGGCCATACACAGTAAATTTCGAACGCGATCCACGGATCATACTATTGAATTTGACAGTGAAATGCGTTCGAGATTGTCTGTGTACGGGTGACTTTAAAGAACGGTCACTAGGCGATCGGTAAGTATGTCTAGACTTCCCGCCCTGGTGCAGGTATAAGGGCAGGAAGATAATGAAATAAATATTAATTTATGTATATTTATCATAGTACTCAAATACCCTATTCAGATTTTGACGTAGCAAAACTCCGTTCATGCACTAAACAAAAATAAATACTCAAAATGAAAACAAAGCGCATTGCAGTGCATACTCACAGTTAATGCGTTCATTTCCATCAGTTCGGTTTATTGCCTGCCACTACAGCACTCGATGTACTCACCTGTGTTTATTACTGGTTTTATGGCTAATGAGTAGGTACCAGGGGTTCAGGTAGGTAAAAGTTAAGTATGAGCAAATTAACTATTTATAAAGCCAAATTCTATGGCCACGTAGTAAAAAGGTATATGAATCTAGATGGAATCAGTTGGGGTGCACGCGAATTTGCTTGTATCCTGAGCTCCTGGCTTTTGGTTAGCCAGTGTTAGGAATAGTGAGGTTATAGTTGGTACGAGTCGAACGTAACTCTCCGTTCATGCCAGATGGAAGATATCTTCCCCTATTATATATCTTTCCCTATTATACAAACACAGACCTAATAAATATATTCATAATTATACACACAATTCGACATTTAAAATATTTTTTGAAAATATTTAATACCTTGAAATGTTACTTAGCCCTCTTCCTCTCTCCTAATTTTTGCTGTGCCCGAATCAAATCAAATCAAATCAAATCAAATCAAATCAAATCAAATCGTATATTTCAAATAAACCATTTACAGGCACTTTTGAATTGTCAAGGTCGGTCAGTCCAACAAGATGAAGCTATTTGCACGTTCCAAAGCGTAGATCTCTATGGAGAAGAACGTGCAAGAAACTCCACGGACACTCTTTTAAAAAATAATAAATTGTTACAAGTTTTTGTTTACATCAAGTTGAAATTATACAAACATGTGAGAACGATGTAAAAGACGAGCAGGATAAAAGCGTCCGGGAAAAAAAGGAACAATTCAAAGAAATATTTAAAATAAACCATGGCAACTGAGAAATGACCAGTCCCAACTGACAGCGCCCGTTCACGAACATGACGCATGCGCTAGCACCATTCGGCTCAACCATTTTGAAGGGAGCCAAATGATCCAACGCATACGCCACCATCAGCCAGACTTTTGTGTGAGCATGACACTCCCAACCGCCAGGGTACATTCAAGTCAAAAACAAACCTAAAACTGATAACTATAGCTTAAGTTTAAGGTACATAGTACTCACACATGTGCCGTTAAAATGGATGAAATTATACTACCGATAGGGTCCATATTGATCTCTTACCTTGTTTATACCATCTATGTTATACATATGGAACGCAATAAAGTATTGAGTATCTATCTAGGAGTATTTACGAGCATCATCATCCACCTAGCCTTTCCCAACTATATTAGAGTCGCCTTCCAGTCAAACAGAATTCAGTTAAATACGAGTGTTTTACGTGGAGTGGCTGCCTACCAGACCTCCACAACCCATTAACTGGGTAACACAGTACTCCTTGGCAAGACTGGCTTCTGACTATCCGTAACGATTGCTTAAGATCTACAAATGACAGCCGGGACCAACGGCTAAACGTGCTTTCCGAAGCCCGGAGGAGTCTCCGTTTGTTAAGATGATCACCCATCCACAGACCAACCGCGGCAAGCGTTGCTTAACCTTAAATAGCGACCAGCGGCTGTTATTATTTAGCCACGAGCTCCTCAAAAAAGAGCATAAAATAGCCTATTTGAATTTTGATTAAAGTAGAAGAATTAATAGAAACTAATGGAAGTCGATTGCCGACGACATTTAACATCCGGAAGACAGGTATTGCTTTGCCAATCTTTAAGGAAGACAAACTTTTTTCTTGAAAACTTTCATATCCTATGACTGTTATAGCGTTATTTGAGGCGGATAAAAAGATAATGGCACCACATAACATGGTACATAATCGCGCATTCTTACGTGACTTTTTTTTAGATAAAGTAGCACTCACCACCTACCTATTCGTCTCGAATCCAGCCATCAAACTGCTCTTCTTCGTTGATAACCAAACTATTGACAAATCACTTTATAAAAAAAAAGTCGACTCTTTTTAACACTTCATCATCTTCCTGCTCTTATCCCATGTTACTTGGGTTCGGCGCAACACGTTTATTTCTTCCATTCTGTCCTATCAACAGTCACGCTATCACTAACTCCCTTTTCTTTCATATCGCTACTCACGAAATCTATTCATTTTATTCTTTGACCGTTCTCTCCCTCTCCACCCATCCACATTTATATTCATAACTCTTTTAGTAACATACGACGAATATTTTTAACACTTCTTAGTTTATCATAGTTTCCTCAAATAAAAATGGCGTTGAAGCATCTTGTATCTTTCAGACTCATAATATCTGGCGTTAAAAATAAAATTAATTTGTTTGTAGCGGCATCAATGCCGCCATAAGAAAAACCAAAGGAGCAAAATCTACATCGCAACAAAAACAAACGCGACGCCACCTATCCAACTTGCAGCGAACTACTACGTCGCAATCCTGCGTCGCGTAAGCAGAGTTTACCGTGCGATTTAAACATATATATATTTCTTGTTCTTTGCATTGTCCTCACATATAGAAGCAATCAAAGATAATGTGAACAAGATTTTTGTAAAATACATCACATGGTTTAAAAGAGTGTCCGCGGAGTTTCTTGCGCGTTCTTCTCCATAGAAATCTACGCTTTGGAACGTGCAAATAGCTTCATGTTTTTGACTGACCGACTTTGACAATTCAAAAGTGCCTGTAAATGGTTTATTTGAAATATACTATTTGATTTGATTTACATCAGCCCGAATATCAACTAAAGGGGCAGTTGCCCGCTAGACACTACATCCGTCTGGTCGGAGGATCCTCCCTTTTCAATGGAGATATGCGGGACTTTACTCTCTGTTCCACATACCATCTAAATTTTTTCATAAAAAATGGTACATTTATGATCAATTATTATTTTTGAACATTTGTTAACCTTTTTTTGTCAATGAATTGTGTTTTGACAGACACAAACAGTAATTAGGTTTGCGGAATTGGTTCGAAAGATTCACTGCGGCTCTGGAACGCAAAGGGTATTAGGGGGAACACGGATGGGTTTTAGTCAGTAAGAGTCTGACAGTCCCTTGTCCTCTCCGCTCCGGAAGGAGTAATTTGATAACTGCACATCCATAAAAATAAGACAGTGAGTAGCTCCGAAGTGGTCCTCGCAAAACCACCGCTATGTTTCTCGTTTCATAAAAAGCAGCTAGGAATAACACGACGCAAATGACGGTCTTATCCTCCCAAGCACACTGGGTTTACCGTTGTCTATCGGTACGACGTCCGTTAGACATCAACTGTCTATGGGGTAACACCAGTCAATGATAAACTGGTTCATTCAAGTCTATGGGGAATATATAGTTGACTACGACATTCAATTAAATATACAATGGTATACTCAGTCTTCAGTCGGTACGTCATTCAGATAAAGAAATGTAAAACCGATCAAGCGATTTTACTAGTGAATAGTGATACCAAGACTACTAGTAGGTAGGTACTTATTTTTTTATCATTTCGCAGTGTTTTACAATTTTATAACAGTTACTAGCTGATCCAGCAAACGTTTTTTTTCCGTATAAAATTTAGTCCAAAAAAAAGAAATAGCTTGTAAGACCTATTCTTAGACTTACCCAATGAACACAAAATTTCACAAAAATCGGTCAAGCCATTCCAGTGGAGTTTGATAACAAACACTTTTTTTTATGTGTTGCCTCTTGCAGGACCTAGGAGGTTGTCGACTGCTTAACCGGACTTTTCTATGGTGGCCTTAATATAAATAAACACTGTGACACAAGATTTTTATATATTACATGATAGATCTTATTTTGGATTGACATTATGAAATTCGGTCAATATTGGCTGTTGTATTACTGCACGACTTTAATGTATCCCGGGCCTCCGACTCATGGCAACAATAGGATCTGTGGGGTTTTAGTCAGTAAGAATCCAATACTAGTACTGTTGGTGGGTAAAGAACTATTTCCATTGTTAACAAATAATAAAAATTAAAAGGAATTCCCCTACTAGAAAAGTATTTTTTTTTTCGGGTTATGATACGAAACCCTTGTGTGAGAGTCTGACTCGCATTTTTCCGGTTTTTTATTACTACTAAACTTTTTTTTTATTAAATAAAATCAGAATATTAATTATAAATATTTAACTTCATCACGACAAAACAACTTAACCATAACCAATTCTAAAATGGTGACCAATTTTCTTGTCACATTGGCCACCCTTTTCTTAGACACAATCCTGTGATGATGTTACTATCCATCTATTGCATATCCATAAAAATTTTAAAACCAGTTTTTATAAAAATAAACTATGTACGTAAAACGAGATAAAACCTGAAATATGGTCCTTGGTAAACCAAGAAAATTCAATAAGGAAATAAAACAGTCGAATAGCATTCTCTACAACACACCATTCCTTAAATGGTCACGTAGCGAAAAGACATCTTCTAAGCTATTTCTAACCGCTTCATAGACAACATTATACCACAAGATGCAACCAACTAAAAAGTAGTCCGCTGAAAATATACGACCTCTATAACTCAATGTAATGTACGTTGTTGGAGCTCAAGTTATATTGGTAATTTTCTTAGAATCACCAGTGATACAAGACCTGTAGGCAAGTTTATTTTGTGGGCAGGAAGAGGCCAGGTTTAGTTGGACAATCCCATGTGGGGATTTTTTTCTTAAGGTCAATAAACTAGAGTGCGAGTGAGACGACCTTATCAATTATCGATAGATTGCGGCACTAGAAACATACAGGTTGTTCGCTTTTGATGTTTTGCCTTTAAAGTTTATTTTGAACTGTGAAAAGGTTTTTTACCCGAATATCCCAAAGAGGGTAATGTTTTATAGTTTTTGAAATAGCCTACTGCTCCGCTACGTTCCTACGTTCTTTTCGGATAACTTTCGCTGCGGAATCCAAGACACTTTAATCGTTTCTGGACACGTTGGTCTTTGTCACCTCTGATGAATCTAGCTTTCAGAAGTTGTAGTGGTTGGGAATAGTGTAACAAACTTCACCTTAAATTTCTGTTACTTTTTAACACTCTAATGTTAGAGAATTCAATTCTGGGTGAAGCTAGTTTTTATGTACAAAGCCACTGTACTAACAAAAAAGTAAAAGATTATGTATTTCTTTTGTATCCACAAACAGAATCTCTTATTAATATTCTTCCTTAAGATACTAGTATATAAGCTTCAAAACAATTTGACCCCTGAGAACAGTTGAGAACAGTCGTAACTGTTCTCAAAATCATTTATAGTCTCCTGATATTAATGAAAAGTAAAGTTATACTAACTTATTTAAGAATCATGAGTAAATAAGTACCATTATTTTGAGGTTTCTTTCGTAAAACCACATAAAATAAAAGCTTAAGAGGGGTCTCTAGTCTAGAGGAATTTGAAAAAAAAAAGTATTTGAAGAAACTAATTGATAGCGTACGGTGTCGGCCGGTGCCTTATGGTGCCGTAAAAGAATAATACCATCCCATTTCTTCCCGTGGATGTCGTACGAGGCGACTAAGGGACTCACCAGAGAATGGGCAGCAGCGTTCTCTGTAAAACGCAACACCATACACTGCGATTGCCAACCCGCCTGCCAAGCGTTGCGATTATGGCAACCCCCCCCCCCCCCCCCGCGAGGCCTATGTCCAGCAATGGGCGTCTTTCGGCTGATATGATGATGAATTGCTGATGCCGTCGCGCTGCGCCCTGTCAAGTAAAGTGCGAAAGCGGCAACTGCAGCAGAGGCTGATTTTGCCTATAAAAACCTTGACCAAAAGACGTTTTGTATCCCACTGTTTTCTTTTTAAAAACTGGACTGATCTGTAAAAATTATAGGGTTCCGTTGGTCCTTTTGGGTACTGAACCCAAAGAATTGATGTCGTAAATCCTAACTCATATAATAATAATAGAGACAGTGCGATTATTTGTATTCTATGCATAATTTTGATAAAATTAAGGCACAGAAATGGATGGAACCCAGAAGAGGGTTACATTAAAAGCAATTTTTTTGTTGCAAAAATAAAACTTGTAGGGGAGCGAAGCCACGGGCAAAACCTTTAATAACAAAGAAAGACGTAGCTAAATAAACCAACCTTTTTAGAGTTCCGAACAAACGGAACCCTTATAGGATCACTCGGGTATGACCTGTTTGTCTGTCTGTCTGCCTGTCTGTGCGTGTGTCACAGCCAGTTTTCTCCGGATCCACTGGACCAATTCTGTTGAAATTTGGTACATATATGGACTTCTGTAACCCAAACACGGACGTGTTACTTAAATTATTAAATTTTTAGCATGGGGTTCACATGATTTTAAAGTAAATGGATTCGAATTTATTCAAGATATTAGACGAAAAATGACCATTCCTTCCCTTATCTCCGAATCTGCTGAGCCTTAAATTTTGAAAAAAAAAATGGAAATAATAGATCTTTACCTATAAATTACAGGAAAACCTATAAGAAGTTTATCGTGGTAAAATAACATGTTAAAAAAATAATTTCGTTCGGAACCCTTTGCACGCGAGTCCGACTCACACTTGGCCAGTTTTTTATCATAAAATCCAAATGGAAAGATGGCCAAAAATCCAAAATAAAGTGCCCTCAATTCCTTCTGTATAAAAACTAGCTGACCCGCGCAACTTCGTCTACGTCACATTTTTCATTACTGCTCTTCTCCTATTGGTCTTAGCGTGATGATATATAGCCTATAGCCTTCCTCGATAAATGGGCTATCTAACACTGAAAGAATTTTTCAAATCGAACCAGTAGTTCCTGAGATTAGCGCGTTCAAGCAAACAAACAAACTCTTCAGCTTTATATATTAGTATAGATAGAAGTATAGATAACAACAGGTGCGAGATTAACGAAGCGAATACAGTGTTATTCTGTGAACACTACTTTTACGACGTATTCAATTGATTTTCTACACCATGTATACGAGAACAAGATGAGTGTGCGGTTAAAAGTTGTTAAACTCGTGGTTTCGTGAAGTTACTAGATTGTTGGAGACTAAGAAAAAAAAAAGTCTGACATACATATGTTATGTTTCTATTTAGGTTTCTAACATCAAATGAAATGACTATTGGTATAAAAAAATCATTACCTCTCCTTCTGAGGCAGACGGGTAAAAAACTGTTGTCCTCGCATTGTTTTATTTGTCGCATTTTTGTTTTGTTTGTCAATATTTTCTTGGTTCGATTAGACAAATTTCTTTTAATGATGAAGCTGTATGTTGTAGGTTACTTTTTGTACCGTAAAAAAGACAGGATAGGCCACAAGAGTGGAAAGGCAGGAAAAACTATTATCATATTTGAGGAAATGTGATGAGTACAAACCGACACAAGGTACGGCAGTGTGTAAGGCAACTTCTACTTACTGTGATTTTATCGTTAGCTTTTCGATCGTATACTTTAAGAGTTAAGTACAGTAAATGTTGTAAAATAATATAAATTATCAACGTGTTTTATAAAACTGTCATAAAGCGTGTAGTATCAATAAAATAATTACATAATGGCAGCTCAGATTGAGGTCTCACGCAATACTGTAGCGGTTCAATATCAAGAATCTAGATCTTTTACTATGTTCATGTAGTGCTGTTAGTACTAAGTGATATATTGCAAAGTCATTATCAACACGCACGCACTATGAGTTTTTCTATGATTCTGGGAATTTCACAACATGAAATACTCAATCAGTTGATGAAAACTTGTTTTTAATTTGGAAAATATAGTTTTCTCCATTGAAATACAATAAAGTAATTTCAGATGTTATTAGTACTAAAATAATATTAACAACTTTATGTTGTTAATATTATTTTAGTACAATAATATTCTTGCATGTTTCGTGTGATACGTTCTGTGTGTACTTTGACTGGTACCACAAACCAAGTAAAACTGTGTTTTTAAATAATAATTTCTTCTACAGCTACGTAATCTTATAATTCCTATAAATTTAATCTCCTATCAGTAATGTAGTTTGGTGTCGTTTAAATCACTAAAAAAAACTGGAAAATATATCTAGCCTATTTTCAAACTCCCCATTGCGTTCACTGCTGCTGCAACACTCGCATCAGGTATAGAAGAGCGGTGGCACCTGCCAATCACGTACTGACTGTTTATTTTGCTCTCTCTCGTACTTCACACAAGCGTAGTCAAATTATTATAACTGATTAATGAGTTATAGTTCTAAAAAGAAGGAGTTCATTACCGTCGTAAAAATCATCAAAAATAAAACAAAATAGGGAAATAACCCAGCCATTTCTCACACTCCCCATTGCGTGCACTGTCGCTGCAACGCTCGCATCATGTATAGGAGAAGCGGTACACATCCGCGCTTGCACCTGCCGCGCTGCACCAATCGCTTACTGCCTGTTTATTTTACTCTCTCGCTTACTTCTAACATATTTTCTAAAGTTTATCTAAACTATTTTCTTTGATTTTAATGTAGTACCTACTTGGTAAAGGAGTTTCATTTTTTACACGTTAACATTCTGTTCTAACTTCTTTTATTAAAATATATACCAGTGTAATACATTAATTTAAAAAAAGTTTTTATTTGGCTGACAAAGGGACTGTCATTCCATATGTGTCAATTGAAGTTGAGGTTTACCTACTCATCAGATTTGACTAGTATTTTAGAACTCGTATTTTTTTGTCATCATCATCATTATCGTCAGAAAGACGTTCACTGCTGGACGTAGCCCTCCCCAAGTGCCACCATAGCCGTTCCTGTGCGTCTCGCATCTATCGGCTACCCGCGATTCATCGGCTACCAGGTGATCGGTCCAACTTGTGGGCAGTCCTATTGCCTATTTGATTTATTTTGTAGGGATTTAGATGTACATGTCAGGAGTGGAAATCTGAGTTTCCTTTACACTTTATAATAGTGTAAACAAACAAGAAAGTGGATCAAGTTATTACTTTAATACAATGATTTATGTGCTTTTGTTCAGCAAACTAACAGGCTGTAACTCCTGGTTTTATGTTCAAAGCTTTATTATTCATTTCATGCTAGTACCGATATCGGTCTAGGGTTACCGTTATTTTTAATAGAAGGTGACCATTAGGTACCTAATAATTTCATAAAAAAATAATAAAAACTTTACTGTAAAGTTGGGCTAATTTGGCCCTGGGACAAACTAACTTAGATCCTTCCAAATGGGTAATGAGTTAGGGGCCGTATCCACGAGCGAACGAATCGCCGCTAGTTGACGTTTTTTCACTCGTCGAATCGCCGCGATAATATCGCCGTGTGGAGATACGATCTTCGAGTTGCTATAGAAATACGTGGCACGGACGATAATATCGCCGCGAAACTCTCGCTCGCAGAGACGGTCCCTAAGGCCCGAAGTTTTACCCCAGGATCAAGTATTTAGTTAAGTGACAAATAGAAAATTTCCCCAAAGGGATATACTTCCGGGATTCAAAAGTATTCTATGTGCCAAATTTCATCAAGATCCGTTCAGCTGTTCTGACGTGATTGAGTAGCAAATATCCATCCATTCATACATCCAACCTTTCGCATTTATATTGTTAAGTATAGATTTATATAGATAACTTGATTTTTTGGTAACTAACATGGTCATTTTGGCCCATTTATATTTTGTTTTAACTCTTTTTAATTGATAAAAAATCAGAGAAAAGTATTTCGTCATAACTAGCAATCATAATTTATATTTAAATTAATTTTGTATAAATGCTACCTCTTGGATCTCAAACATCTATTGATATAAAGTATTCTCATATTCCCAAGATAAAACTATCTCAAAAATCCCGTCGTTCAAAGACGGTCCTTCACACTTTAAATTCCCATAACTTCGATTAATACCTCGACAATCCAAGCATAGCTACACAACATAATTACACTACCTGTTAAATTCGAGGCCACTTCTAAGAAATTAAAACATTTACCTTATCTGAAATCGGTCCCTATATCCGAAAGATCAGCTTCTCTTTAACAAACTTGGTTACCCAAAAGGCTACCAGTAGTTATCGCAGTAATCAAATACTTGGATCCTTAACCTATTAATAAAATCGCTGTTCCCACCGATGCTTCCATTTTAGTCTGAATAGAGAAGCATAAATCGTATGTGTATGCGTCTTGCACCTGGCATACTGGAATGCGACCTCCGACGTGGGGTGTGGTCTGAGATAAACGAGTAGGCGGTTTGAAATGTTGGTCTTTTTATGCGCAGTAATATTTGGTCTATACCACCTTAATGTTTTACGCAAAATCTATAAAATTCTTGAATTTATGCCCGCAAATAAGTCGCTATATGTATAATTGCTAGTGCTTTAATTTATTTTATGGTGAAAAAAAATCAGTAGCAGTAGTTTATCTAAAAAGTGAGTAATAAATTACAAGAATGCTATAAATGTGCTTCATCTCCGCCGGATGATGTCACTTAGAGTGAATATATGAATGAGATATTCGCTACCTAATCACGCGATAATCCCAGGCAAAAAGTTTAATTAGCATTATTCGTATTCGTCTTAGTCGTTGAAATGTATAATCCTGTCTATGTGACACAGGAATGCATTATTACCTATCCGATTAATATTATTTTGTTTTAAATTAATGTTTTATTGTTATCTCAGTGGTTCTGTAGTGCTTGATAGTCTCAAAATAATATTTTCAAATAAACATTTGACAAATACATACATTACTTTTCACCTATATTATATCTTTACTCCAGCTAGGCTTTTTTTGTTTTTATCGTTATTCACAAAACGGATGCACAATAATCAGACATGCAAAAAAATATATAACAATAATGTATCTGGTTTTGGATTTAACCTCACAATAATCATATCAATATTGAAACAAAAATCCAATCAACCCATTACAAAAATAACAGGGTATCTCGTTACAACGAATGAATTCACCCGTTGCCTTCTGTAACTTGTACGCTGTCATGATTGTTACCGTGTACGGTACAGTTCTTCAAAGCGTGGTCTCGACATCAAGAGGATTATGCAGCTTCCACCTGCTGCTAATAACGAAATGTTGAGATCATGGTTCGGTTTACTGAGAGTCGTGATTGTGGCTTTATTTTTAGAAAGGTTATTTTTTTGTCTGTAATTGTTTTTGAATTGTCATAATTCTTTTAGTAATTATGATTAAAAAAAAATGGTAAGGGCACGTATTAATTAGATCTAGATTTTTTTGTGAAAAATCATTGCTCTAGAAGCATTATCTACGAAGAAAACAGCGGAATACGTTTGTATGGAGAAATGCCCAATAGAATTCCAGTTCCCTCTTAAAGTCTATTGTTATAATTTATTTATCACCATGACATAGATAGTACGGGAAATGCAAATTTATTTAACTGTCAATAGCGTCTTTTGACTATAAACATTTTAGTTCTTTCCTGTGAGGTTTGCAACCGCTATTAGCATAATGAGCCCATGCATCCTTTAGTAATCAAGAACCATGTAATTGTTGTTAGAAATGAAAATACGGACTGGTATCGTTTCCTATTTAACTATCAACAGCTTATAAACTGCAAGGGAAAAATATTTTATTCAGCACTAGTGGACGTCACGCGGTTTCACCCGCGTATTTCCCGTTCCCGTGGGAGCACGGGGATAAAATATAGCCTATGTTACTCCCTGATAATGTAACTATCCATTGCTGAAAGAATTTTTCAAATCGGTCCAGTAGTTTCGGAGCCAATTCATTTCAAACAAACAAACAAACAAACAAATCTTTCCTCTTTATTATATTAGTGTAGACAAGCAAAACGCGCCATAATTAAACATAAAAAACATTAAAGTCAAAAGTCCGGCATTTGATTTAAATATAAAACATAAAAAGACTTGAATAATCAGCCTCATTACTCAAGGGGACTTTTAACACAATATTTGGACAGATTATAAATAAAAAGAGAGAAGAGAGAGTACTGCAGGTCTCTTTTTTTAAAGTAATCGAGTATTTTTTACACTTTCTCGACTATTAACATAATTTTTTGCAAGCTAATAGACTGGATAGATTTAAAACAGAGATCTTCTTCTTATCGTGTGGGCAGTAAGGTCTAACGACCCCACACACCCTAGTGTCAGAGTTTATAAACCGCCTCAAGGGCCTCTGACATGGTTTATTTGACGACTGCCATTAGGCGGCCGGGACCACCGGCTTATATGTGCCTTCCGAAGCACGGAATCATCTTTTTATCAGACAATCAGGTGACTCAAGCCTGCAATGTCCTAGCCAAACTGGAAACAACTTTACAAAGTATGCTTCCCGTGGGAATCGAACCCACAACCACCGGGTCACAAGGCAAACGCCTTATTCACTTGACCTCGGAGGCAGTTAAAACAGAGATAAAGAGACAGTACTGCATATAGTTTCAGATAAAGGCGAGACCTTTTTTTATATTTGAACCACTTTTGCCATAATTTTGCAAGTGTTATATCCGCTGACCTCATATAACTTGGTCCACACCAATAACTCTCACGATTGTTCCCGCGCAGTTTACAGCTCGAGTCTAGTTATTGTAACGATAGGTTTAACGTTTAACATACTGTTTGAACTACTTCGCGTTTATCGTGTAGATTTTAGCGATAAAAGACATACATACATTCTGACAGAGACACGGTAATTGGTTGTTTGGTAGAATATAGGGATGTGTCTTTATGTTTCGAATAACCGTAGGTACTGTTATTTTTTTAACAAACAACATAAATCATGCCTTAATATTTACCGAACGAGTAGGCAGTGGGTCACTAGCTGCAACCCGCGCCCTCGCCGTGTGTTTTGTCTTCTTTAAAAATTATGAGGTATTTATTATCACGGTAAAAATATCTAGATATTGCTACTGTGTTATTACTATGTGCTTTTCTGATTTGTGCTTCATTGGTGACATTACTGCAAGGTGAGAATAAACGAATAAAGAACATTATACAGGGCACATGGAGGGAAAGAACTTTAAATACTGTAGATAGAAAATATACTAAATGAAGACTTCATTCTTATTAAAAACAAGTGCGAGTCGGACTCGCGTGCAAAGGGTTCCGAACGAAGTTCATTTTTTTTAAAGTGTTATTTTAGCACTATAGGCTTGCTATAGACTTGTTTAGGCTCAGTAGTTTCGGAGATAAGGGGGGGAATGATTATTTTTCGTCTAATTTCTTGAATAACTTCAAAACCATTTATTTTAAAATTATGAAAAAAAAAAAAATTAAAACCCTTACAGTAAGCCCTTTCATTTAATATGTCACACGATATAGTCCAAAAAACTTTTTTTTGAAATTTTCTATGTTGACCCCCAAAAGTAACCCCCATACTAAAAATTTAGTTTGTGATTTGTCCACAAAATTCCATATGTGTACCAAATTTCAACAGAATCGGTTCAGTGAATCTGGAGGATACTGGCTGTGACAGACGGACAGACAGACAGACAGACACCCGAGCGATCCTATAAGGGTTTCGTTTTTTCTTCGGAACCCTAAAAAAAGATCTGCATTAAAACAAATTAAAAAACCGCTTGTCTGAATCGGAAATCGTAACCGCTAAATGTGGAAAAACAATAACCTGTAATTTTACTGAACCGATCAAAAGACTCAATCATAAACATTTATTTTTTCTAAACAGCATAGAATGTAAAATAAAATGAAGACCATAAAATTTAACATTTCCTCACATATACCTCTATTATCATCGCCTAATGTGCTTGATTCCTCAAATTTAGGCCCGTATTAATAAACGTTACTCAACCCATGAGATCGCACTTGATTTGAATGTTGAGATGCTGATCGTATGAATAAACATGATTATTTATGTTCTCAAGTTGCGGATTAGGTTTGCGTCATCAACTGAGTGATGGACTGATTAATAAACGAAACTCAACCCTTAAGTATACAACGAGCGCGGATTACTGAGATGCTATATCGTGAGTGCAGACAGACCATGACTTGAGGAGTGATTAGCGTGGCGCGAAACATGAAGTTTGAAAATATTGAAGTGAAATGAATTATTACGATGAAGTAGATTACTATGACGATATTTTGTGGCCTTTGTGATTTCGTTTACCAAAAGTTTATATAAGAGATGCTTCAAATCCTTTTGAGTTACCTAGTGAAATTAAAAAAAAGAAGCCAAGTTCGAGTCAGGTTCCGTACTATAAACGAAAAAAACACGTTTCTTGTATTGGAGCCCCTTTAATTTTTAAGTTTAATTTTCTTGTTATAGCGGCAATAGAAATACATACTCGGTGAAAATTACAACTTTCTACCTATTACGGTTCTTGAGATACAGCCCGCTGACAGACAGATGGACGGACGGACGGACAGCGGAGGCTTAGTAATAGGGTTCCATTGGTTACCGTTGGGGTACGGAACCCTAAAAAGTAAGTAGTTAGGTAGGTACTAACTACTACTAATATGTGTACCTATTAAAAAAAAGAAGTTTTTATCTAATATTAATAGAAAAAAATCCATTAATTCATATGATAGTGTACCTAACGTAATTAATTTATATTCTTGAGATGTTCGTGCTGAACACAAACAGATGTTTATGTTTGACGTTCCTTTTTTTGACACTGATGCTACATTGCGTTATGTTGTTTATGCTGAGTTAAGTAGTAAACAATTATGTCATATTGGGAAATAAATACACATTTTTTGACAATTTAACGCTTTCTTGGGTAGCAAACAACTTTATAACGTGTATTAGCGCTATTTATTAAAGATTTAATGAAATAAAAGTATTTAAATCAAAAGTTTTACATCTTATAACATAGCAATAACGAAATGCGACAAGTCTCATTTAAAACTTCGGTTAATGTGACGTCATCGTTCACGCGATCAAGGCATCAAGTACAGCTAGGTGAGATGCTGATCTTGGTTACTGAGATACTGTATTTATGTGTCTATTAATAAGCAATAATCTTGAGATGCTGTTGACGTCATAATGCCGTATCAAATGATAACGCATTTGAGTACGTTGTTGAGGGCCGTTTATTAATACGGGCCTTAAACTCTCATCTAGCGGCTGCCAGCCATCCGCCACCAAGGATCATCGCCCCTAGCAAGGAAGGCATTCTATTTTATGCTCACCGTTACTTATGTGCGAGCTTACTGTCATATTCCAGTGAAAAATCCATACTCTGAGCTAACTACTGAGAATTTCCTAATGTAAAACCAATTTAAACTTTGCTGGACTCAGGACTGCTCAGCAGTCGTTCGTTCTGATACGCATGTACTCTATGTACCTATTTTCTTAGTTATTTCCGCAATATTTATACTCCCTTAGCAACACGTGACCCTTACGTACCTACAACTGACCTTGCCAAGGTCACACGTCGCTTTTATTGCCAACAGTCCTAAAAGATATACAGTATGAATTTTTCAAGTGGACGTGGATGGCCAAATCTGACACTGAGGAAAAGAGAATAATATAAACGAAACCTGCATCATCATTAAATTGTTTGACTTTAGTAAAATCTACAATCTACAATTTTTTTTTTAAATAAACCTAGTCGAGAATCTAACCCATTTGCTTTCGCAAAAATACCCTGTATATAACACCATCGGATAGTGTCGCTAATAAGAATCTACATAAATAATTATATAAGGTGCCATTAAAATAATTGGACAAATTTTAATACAGCTTTTAGTACCTACATCTTACCAAAAATATCCAAGTCATACTGATTAAAGTGATTTTATTCCGAGTTAAAATAATACATTGCCGGCACACTAGTATAATATCAACACATTCGCTAAGGGTAGGCAGGTACCTACTTGCCCTCGCGTTTTCCTTATTTTTCTTTTCTTAACAAATTCTTTATTTTGGTGATCTGATTGATTTCTAAAAGTTTGTCCATCTATTTTAATGGGATCTCAAACGGCGCAAATATAACAACTTAATTGGGAGTTACATATTTGAGCCGTTTGGCGTTGAAACACTAGGCCCATGGGGTCCGAGTGTGCATCGAGTCTTTCGGGACATTAGCAAACAACTTGTCGACTGTTCACGTGACCAGAGGGCTGGGCTTTTTTTCGGCCAAAGAATCAGCATTGCCATTCAACGCGGCAATGCTGCCAGTGTTCTGGGCACTTTTGCCACTGACAGCGATGTGGATTATTTTTTTGATGCCCAATGATTTATTTTGTTTTTATGTGCGTTTGTACATAATTTCGTGTTAATAGATTATTTTCGTTATTAAAATATTGATGGAATCTTACATTATAATAATATCTACAGGTGTAGTAAGTAATGACCCGCGGAAAATGTTGGACTTTAATAAAATATCCATAATTTAAAGTAGGTGATCCATAATAATGACGTTTGATTTTACAAAAAACCAATGATACAGTTATATACTTGTTTTCAAAATCGGGCCCATGATCCTTTACGTATGTTGCACTGTAACTCATAGTTCCGGATTTGGCCACACACGCTCGTTTGAAAAATTCATCCTGTACAATAAGTACCTTGGAACATCGAAAAAAAATCGTCGTATTAACTTCCGTACATATCTAAAAATGACAAAGAAAACATAAACCCCTGAGAGAAAGCCTCGTAACTGAATAGAATGTCTTGATAACAACTGTATCCGAATAGGAAGAGGAAAATGAAATTTGTCATCATCTGTAGCAATTGTCTAAAAGGGGTCTGACGCACGTTGAGCGTTGAACGTATATGTTCTTTTCTTTCAGTAGGTATATTTTTTGGGATGACGTCGTGTTGTTTTTGTGGGTTTATCGAAGAAGTCAATTAGTAATGTGAAAAAAAAAAAACAGCCAAGTGCGAGTCAGACTCTCACACGAAGGGTTCCGTACCATAACAGAAAAAAAAAGTTTCTTGTTTTGCCGTTACAATAATAAATAACAAACATTAAATTCTTTTTATAGCGGATATTTATAGATATAGTGGCAATAGAAATAGACATTCTGTGAAAATTCCAATTGTCTACCTGTTACGGTTCTTGAGATACAACCCGCTGACAGACGGACGGACGGACGGATGAGCAGCGGGGGCTTAACTAATACCCGAAGAGTAAGTTCAAAACAAAAACCATGACTACTGAAAAAACACGCTCAAAAAATGTGAAACAAAAAAGTATTCATAGTGTTGTTCGAAGGATAACCGTGGTCGTATACAACTTTGTCCTAAAGCTTATGATCGCTTACTACCGTTGGAATGAATTGTTTTGTTACGGAAAAATGGCCTTTTCCGACATTTATTATTTTTATTGTAAGTAGGTAGATAGTCAGAGAAATTAACCGTAATAATACTTTTGATAAAAACCAACATAATTAAAATTTCACTAAATTTCGTTGTTGGCGCAGTGGTTGAGCGATTGGCTGCTGCGCCGCGTGTCGCAGGTTCGATTCCCGCACGGTACAAATATTTGTATGGCCGTTGTTCCGGGTCTGGCTGTTTGTGTACGTGAGTTTGTATGTTATAGTGAACGCACCTTCGATACAAAATTACCAGTTTCAATTTACAGTTTCCTAATGCTACGCAAGATTCTGCAACACAATATTCACAATAACATTTCCTTAGCTTTCAATACCTTTCTCATAACAAAGCATCAAATTCAAGACTCAGAAAACCTATACTCATCAACAATCTCCATGCAACTTGAAATATCGCACAAGCAAAAACAAACCTTAGGTACTAAAGTATGCTAATACATTCTATTTTATAATGTTATCCGAACCACGTCCGCAGTATACCAAGATAAGCTAAACGAAGCCATTTTATCACCAACTACATGTTTATGAAAGCCTTTACGTACCCAGTGCACTTGCATTTAGCCGCGTGAAATAATATCAGGGGATAATCTCTAATTCAGCCACTGATAGAATTATTGCACGCGAATGGATAGCTTGGATCGCAGCCAACGAAATGAACGGACCCTCACACCCTTCAAACGATATTAATTTTCAATACAAAAACCGTAAAGTTCAATTTTCATTGTGCTCTAACCCAATTTTCTGTACAACCGAATTTCGACTTAGCACTCCAGTTGATAAGATATTTTTTTGTTATTAGTACTTTCGATGCAATTACGAATAAAAAAAGAACGGCTAGGAAGTATGGGGATACTTCCTAGCCGTTTTTTATTTTTAGGACCCCTCCTAAAAATAAAAAGAAGTAATTTTGCAACGAACTTAATGCAATTTACTTGAGCTTAATTTTGATAATCGTTGACACGGATTTTCACAAGATTCTAAGTTGGGCATGGAAATAAAGTTTGAATAGAAAAAGTTAAAGATATAAAGGAGACTTTTTCACGACTAAGACAGTGTTCCAAATCGATTCTTTCGATGAAACCTAAAAATAAAAAGTACCGTTCACACTGTAAACTAAACATTAATCGAAAACTGAGCCGTTACAATAGAAGAAAAGAAGAGTAGATTCTTTTTAAAATATAAAAAAATTACTTCTCGTATATTCAGCTGTATGTTCCCTTTCAAGATTTCGACGATTCCAATTACAAAATAAGCAATTAGGCGTACTTAACAGCTATTAATAGAAACTCGAGGGCCATTCAATGCGGGAGGGTTGTGGGCCAAATATAGAGTATTTAATAATAATCTTTTAATAAATACCTTTTCACATGAACCAACCGCTGCGGTCTGTGGTCTCGTTATAATTCAGCAGCAAATTTTAATTCATTTCATTTGTAATTGGCGTGAGTATTAATAAAGGATTTGCAATTAATTTTCATAATATCAAGGGTGTTACGCTAATAAGTTGTTCGTATACGGTGAGCCATTCATTAATTGCGTTTATTAAGATTTTTTAAACTGGTCGATTAAATTGATTTTATTCCAACTTTGTAAACATTTTGTTATACATTTTCACTAGTTCACGTGATAAATGTTTGATTAAAGCTCCGATTGAATTCGAACCTAGTTGCAATGAAATGTTTTCTTTCTTAATATAGTTAAAATTAATATTAATAAAATTAAATTAAAATAAAAAATGTTATGTACCTCATAATAATAACTATTTCATGAATATTGCGAAAGTCATAATGTCTGTATACCTAATCCACATCACCATTTGCTCAGCACTGCAATAAAAACAAAGCTTCAAAATCCAATCCATCAACGCAGCGATTAACACCGTTCGTGTGAAACTACTTTACTCTCGGAAATTAAAAAGAGAAATAGAATTCTCGTTGACAGACGCAATGTGAAGTCTATGGAATATTTATGACATTTTTTATGTTTTTTTTTTCCTTGTAAGTGATTCTAGTTAGGAAAATGTAATAACGCTGAATGATTTCCTGTCGTAAATATTTTATGGCTTGTGGAAATACTTAATGTTGTGTAAAATTTATATGGTATGGGTATCTGCAATGCACTTGTGTAAGCAATTTTATGTTCGTTAGTCATTAATTTTGCTTTTTATTTAATTATTGGCAATATTAGTTAGTAAGTAAGTAGTTAGTAAGAAAGTCTACAGACTTAATGTTACCAGGGCCCCAAGTCTGATTTACAATAGTGTCAGAATGGTCTCATAATGATTTCATAATGGTCGATTTTGAAAAGTTTGGTAATCTACTAATTAAAAGCGTCATTATTACTTTCCAATGGTCAACCACTGACACTCCATTGAAAGAAATGGCATAGAATGGTAATCTCGTACATAATGACAAATTAATGAATAATATTTTAAAACATATGTAAAAAAAAACTAAATGAAATCATTATGAGACCATTCTGACACTATTGTAATAGCAGACTTGGGGCCCTGCAAATGTGACTTACACTTGGAACAAACGTAACCATCTGAGATCGTCCCAACGCTATCGCGAAATCGCAAGGCAGAAAGATCTCAATGACCTACGCACACAAAATATAAATATTATTTAAAATTAAGACAATTGTATTAATTGTCATCCTCAAACGATGATTCTAAAGCTGCTTGTCCACTGTGATACACCAAACTATTCCCTGCTGCCACTAAACAAAATGCGCAATTCACTGTTAGCACACGTACATAGTGTAATTGTTGTACACCTACCGCAGTGTAATCTTTTTAACCCCAAGGTTGGCTGGTAGAGAATGCCTTGTTGCATTAAGTCCGCTCATGTACCAGTGTTGTTCATTATATCAGTTTTAAGTAAATGAACTTCAGTCGTCTTCGCTGGGTCTACAAGCACGCTGACTGACAAATATTTTTGTTTAAGTGGATTGATTTATTTCTATCTATACTTTTTTAATATATAAAGCTGAAGAGTTTGTTTGTTTGTTTGCTTGAACGCGTTAATCTCAGAAACTACTGGTCCGATTTGAAAAATTCTTTCAGTGTTAGATAGCCCATTTATTGAGGAAGGCTATAAGATATTATCACGCTAAGACCAATAGGAGCGGAGCCGTAATGAAAATTGTGACGCAGACGAAGTTTCGCGGGTCAGCTAGTCTATACTTCTATACTGATACATAAAGCTGAAGAGTTTTTTGTTTGTTTGCTTCAACGCGCTAATCTCAGGAACTACTGGTCCGATTTGAAAAAATATTTCAGTGTTAGATAGCCCATTTATCTAGTAAGGCTATATATTATCACGCTAAGACCAATAGGAGCGGAGCAGACGAAGTTGCGCGGGTCAGCTAGTTTAAATATAAAAAGAACATCAAATAAATGATTCGAGGAATTTGCAACTACGAAGACACAAATCCGATAAAAATTCAATCAGGAAATACTCTTTATATTTTATCTGTTGCCAATATCCGCTGTTACCAGCCTATTTGTTTCGTAATTAGATAGAAGCAAGGCTACTCATAAAGCCTAGAACTGGTATATTAAGTCTAGAACTGGTATATCTAGTAGGAGAGGAAATTAATACATACATAAATGGGAACGTTAGAAAGGCGATGGTGTTTCTAATTTAGGTATAGAAGTAATACCAGTATGGGTGGATGCGGTTTTAGAATGTGTTTTTGTTGGAGGTTAGGTTCTAAATAGGCTGGGGATACTGATTAAGCAATAGATTCAGGTTTTATTTGAATTGTTGAGACGTATTGTGAGACGGAGATTAAGTTTGTGCTTAAATCAGAAGTTGGGATGTTTTTTTAGGGTTCCCTACCCGAAGAAACCAACGAAACCCTATTAGTAAGCTTCCACTGTCCATTCGTCCGTCCGTCTGTCTGTCAGCGAGCTGTATCTCAAGAACCGTAATCTGTCAAAAAATCAACTGTCTCACGCCAGTTGAAATTTTCACAGAGTATGTGTTTTTACTGCCGCTTTATCAACAAATAATAAAAATTAAGTTAAATTAAAGGCTCCAACAGAAGAAACGTGTTTTTTTTTCGGTTTAAGGTTCCCTTCATTTGAAAGTCCGACTCGCATTTGGCCGGTTTTAGATCTCATTTTTTTTATTTGTAAAGATTATGATTTATTATTAACCTTGTATCCTTGTCATGAAGATAAATGATGATCGTAGTTTTAAGAATAAACCCTGCCTACAAAGTTAAAAATTTCGACTTCAATATATTGTATACCTAAACAAGCACCTACGACATTGAATCGTCAAGTTAAGAGTTCCAATAAGATATTACCTGTGAAAAAGAATTGACAAGAAATACCATGACTACTCTTTAATAAGAAATTGGGATACTTCTGTGTTTTCAATTTACATATACTAGAAAAGTCTGCTATATCTAGGTTTTCTCTCAAGAGACGTCAGACTGAAATCCAACAGGAATAAACCTGAATAAAGATAGATTACCGTAAGTAAATCCACCAAAATAATATACTTCCTATCTAGAATGGAACTAAATCTCTTAGAATAAGTCGACGGATGTGAAAATGATTCTGATAGAATGTGGTCTAGAACCCTAGTATGTAAAATTCTTCCGTTACTGACAGATTGAGTGACTGACATATTGAGTGACTGACAGACAACGCACAGCCGAAACTACTGGTCGTAGAAAGATGAAATTTGACATGTAGGTTCCTTGGGGAGTGTAGCGGAGGACTAAGAGAGAAATTCCCAAAATTCCTACGGGAACGAGAAAAAACGGGATATGTCCATACAAAGTCGCAGGCAAAAGCTGGTATAATAAAATTAGATAAGATGTAATGAATACTTTGTTTTCTATTTTCTTTCTCCATCGTTCCCTCACTGATGAACTGATGGTACGTGTAGTTATAAAAGTATTTGGCTGCGCTTTCCAAAAATGCGCCCGAAATTAAAGCGTAATCGCACTCACGCCATTCGCTACTTATAGCGACGAGCCTGAATTCTGCTAAGAATTCTTCAAAACACACTCGGTCTATACCGGTATATAAAATCGTCATTTTTCTCAATATCACATAATTATAATTTTACATATAATAACCACTTAGCTTTTCATCCAGACGTTCATCTAGTCAGCGCTTGATCATCATCAACATCTCGTCCTTTCGAGGTGCTTTATAAAAAATAGGGCTTCGTGCTATGTAACGCTTAGCACACGCGGAAACTATGTTCGCTAATACATATTACGCGGCGCCTCTACCAATATGTCAGCGCTGCAGGTTAGGGTCTCTGCAGCGTTGGCGATCGTGAATAAAGAAAAAAACTGCTGGAGAATTAATAGATGATTATATTGAGCTCATGCTCCAAAGAAAGCTTTTACAGTTCTCCACGAAAAAACAAATCAATAAACATACGTCATTATTCGAACCTATTCTAAATTATATCTATCTTTTTAGTTAATTCTTCTAAAGCTTTTATCAAGAGGTTGATGCATCCAAGGAGGAACTATCACAGTACCACTCATTTACAAGTTATGTTGTCTACTCCAGTGTGAATAGCTTGGGATATGCTGCCTCCAACAGCCTTCTTTGATGCGTCCAACCTTGAGCGTATTTTACTTCCAACCGGTAACATTCCAGACTATGTTATTTTCGATATCGAAAATAGTTATTGTTAAGACCACGATCAGAAATATATAATTAAATTTCAAACAGAAGCAAAGAAAAACTAAAAATGGCTCCGAGCAATAATCAGAGAGCTAAAGTTTCCTTTATGAGTAGGTACCCACAGCAAAATAAATTATTTACAAGGATCGCCAAAGGAGGTCATTGCTATTCGTATTTAGATTACCTATTTTACTTTTGTCAAAAGGAATCTTGACCTTTTAACGACACAGTAAAATGATAATTATGTGTTCCAAAAATAGAAGGAACATTGATAGTAAAACATTTATTTCCTTTGATCCTTGTAAAAATGTTTTTGGTTGGAGAAGACAAGTCTAAATGTATCTGATCATGTTTGTTAGTTAGTACACTTGATATACAGGGTGACTTTTTAAAGTGTGCGTGGACGACCAAATCCGAAACTAGGACGATTACCAAAAAACACTTAAAGATGTCTCGAGCCCGATTTTGATGACCAAAAAAAAAACAAATCAATTTTTTTTGAATAATTCGTAATGCAGTTTTAGTTTTCATCAACATCGGATCACCAATTAAATTATTTAAAAAAATAATCAGTAGGTGGGAACTACTGCAAAATCATCATCAATCACGATAGAAAAAAGTTTTAGAATGATGATCATCATAACAGCCAAAAGACGATCACTGCTGGACATACGCCTCGCCACAACAACCAGTCCTGTGCGTCTCGCAAATATTTATTTATTTATGTACACACAATATACTTAAAAAGTAATTTTGTACTGAGAAAAGAGCACAAAGGTACTGCTTATTTCAACAGAAATTTCTTCCAGCAGACCTGCGACGGAAGAATTTGACGAGAAAAGTAGACGCAGTGTGTAAAGAAACAGAGAAGGAAACTTGAACATCTCTGACCTAGACTAGAGTCAAGAGCAAACCCATCACAAATAAACAAATAAAAAAAACTATACTAACTTAACTAAAACGAACGAACGATAGAACGAATTAATAAATCAATCTGCCTAGCCTTTTCCCAGATATATTGGAATCGTCTTCCAGTCTAATTGGATGCAGTCAAGTACAGACGCCAGCACATCAAACTACAACAATCTATCAAATTTCTTTAATAGATTTTCAACTTCATCGCTAAAGGTTGATTGGGAAAATTTGACAGTTTCGGGTAGTTTGATGTACTGGTATTTATACGTGGAGCGGCTGCCTATCCAACCTTCATAACGTAGTTTATGGGTAAAACCTCTTGGAAAAACTGAAAGTAATAGTGCCATAATTTTAATAGTTCAATCATTGGCTGCCAAATACCAGTAGGTGCAATATAAACTAAATATTAACCACAACATCCACAAATTGAACGACCAAACCCAACTGAATAAGATAACATAACCTCTAACCCATTCCTGTAATAAACATACAAGCCACAGTAATAAATTAATACACAGAGGATTATTCATAAACAACCAAAGCTATATAGTACAAAAACTTATTTCACCTACCAACTACAGTATGAATATTCATCGTAAATTTTATTCATGAATATAACCCATGCAAATGGCGGCACCCGTATAATTTAATTGAGCTCTACCTACACCAGAGCTTAAATTAGCTAAAACTATTCAAAGAATCTGCGGATAGTAGATGGTCTGTCCGGATTATGGCTGGCATGAGCTTGCTAAGTCGACTGGATACTGACATACGGGGAGGTGGATTGACAGGCAGAGATATTTTGTGGGTACTTACAAAATCTTTTCTCGAAGTAATGATAAGTGTTTGGATAAACAAACTGACAGTTGTAATGCCAAAAGAATACACAGTTAGTGAGCAAATCTACGAGTGTGCATATAATTAAATGCATGAAATGCTTGTAATGAATAATCTCCAGAAAACATAATTAGAACTAATGAGGAGCTAGTCACACTGTAATCTTAACGATCTAGATTCAAGGTTCTACCTATCACGCTAATCCTACGCCTAACCGTATAATTATGAAGCTTATCAACTAACAACCAAGGTAGAATGATAAATTTTCATTAAAAGTACATTGAACTACGATAAAGCGATTGAATTACCATATCGCTTCTGAAACCTCTAAAACTCCTTACTTATAGCCGCTACCAAAATTTTCAATGTAATTCAAGCAAAATCTCAACTCTCGCTAACTTAATACTGAACATCTAAGGAAGAATTAAGAACATTGAAATCCAACTTTGCGAACCTAACTTCGTCCCCGTATCTCACACTATGCTAAACTTAAGACAGTGCTGCTTTGTATTTTACTCGAATTATCTTTTTGAATGGATCTCTTAGTTTCAGAGATGTGCCTTGTCATTGAAATGTTTGAGCCTCCGTCGTTTGCCAGTCGGGTAGACTTCGTCAGTCTCTTTTGTTGGATTAATTTGTTAAATGATAATCGTTTACCTGTGTGATTTCTGTTGGTTGGAGTTTTTGATTTTGCTCTGCGTATCTTTCATTAATTTCGTAAGACCTTTCGTGCAGATTTTTTTTTTGTTCTATTTCATAGTAACTACTGCCAGCGATTTCGCGACTATCAAAAACGCAAATGATCCCAAGGGAACATAATTTATCGGGATAATAAGTATCTTATGTGTTTGATATATGTATGTGTATATGTGATATGATATACACTAATGCCGAGTTTCATGCATATTGACGAATGATAGACAGAGTAATTTTCGCATTAATAATATTAGTTATTTAGAATGGATTCAAATTATGTTGGTTTTATTGAAAGTTCCTTTGCATTTTTAACGAAAAAAAAAAAATACATCTAGAAAATAGCCAAAATTAATATCTTTCTTAAAACATTTTAAAGTTTCATAAATGAAAAACAAGAACGCTTCTTACAGCACTTTAAACAGACTAGTTACATGCAATTACAGTAACTATAAAATCCAACGCCAGTGAATAAAAAGTTAACACAATTCCTTCAAAGCCATATTCTGTTATTTAAGTTTTTACGCCTTGCTTAAATCCAGCAGTTTCAACATTTGCTGAGCCGTCCGTCCTGGGTTCCTTATTAACACTCCTCCCGTTTAGATCTTTATCACTGTCGTCTGCAGTTTCATGGGCGATATCAGTAGAGTTTATCCCAACTATAACCTTAGCAATATAGTTTTATGTTAAAATCTTCAATATATTTAGCTCGTACTTGGTACACCTGGTTCCTGAACCTCTTCTTTTTGTACAGTCGAACAGATAATTTGGTGTGCAGGCAAACATATTCACCTTATAACTTTGCAATGAGGCTTCAAAAGAGTGGTGAAAAAGATTTAACTCGTCAACATACCCTCACTATCAACATTATTTAGAAGTATTTGCAAGTTAACAGCCTATGTAGCAGTCTCTTGATTGGACTGTACGAAACAGTCTGGATTTTTAAAATGTTTTTCAAAGAATTTATTTTCTTGTTAGTGCACCGCAAGGCAGCGTATTGGGATCTTTATTTTTGTGTACAATATTTCATGTTGGATAAACACTGCATTTTTAACTTTTTATATTTTGAACAAGGACCTTATATTTGGAAGAATGTTCTATTATAATGAACGTATGTTACGATTTAGTTAAGGATGCTTTTGTACAAAGTACGATGGGACTGGCATATACAGTCGTGTTAAAGTCCCATATTAAAAATAAAGAGAGAGAAAAATGGAGTTATAATAATATTCCATAACAACATAGTTCAATCAAAAGTTCATGTCAATGAATTACTTAATTAAATTTTATTGAAAGGTATAAAATTAACTATGCTTCAATTACTGAAATAATTGATTAAATAAATGCGAATTAACGTACGAATTTTAATTAAACTAAAAAGCAATTTTGTTCACCTATAAGTTGTTTACATTAATTTGAATTTAAAATTGACAAAGTGAACAATATACAACAAAGAGATTGAGTTTCTTCGAACAAAGCAATAATACTTCGTAATAGGAAGCTCTCGATACTTAAAAATAAGACCTATTTTGAGATTCCTTTGAAGGAAGTTCTACAAAAGAGCCGTGTTACATTATGTCTTATCTCTTTCTTACAGTTTAGATTGGTTTAAGACAGAGAGAGATAGGAAATGCGATTCTGTCAAACAAGCGTTAGTCTTACAGAAGAAGCTTTTACTATTGTGTTCTCGTGTAAGCGAGTTGTAAACGAAAATAATAGTGATGTCGAAGAGAAATTCAACTGATGAACATTAATTAAGTTCCTCAGAACTATCAATGCTCTAAAAAAAGGACTTTCTATCGGAAATAGTGATTGTCAAAATGTTTTTAATTTACCACGTGATATTACTGAAGCCAATTCTATACATTTTTAACTTTTTGATAATCGTCATAGTTTATATAATGTCACTTTGTCTAGAGGCTCTTATTTAAACTAGACCCATAGATATTAAAATCCACAAACGCTAAATAATGCAAATATGTATGCCAAATAATATTAAACTTGATAAAATTACAGAAGAACAGTCGAAGCAAGAAGAAGATAAAATATTAAAAATAATGTGATTTTAAATTGGCACTTGGACCTATTACATTCCGAGAGGATAGCAGAAACTCAATCAATAGATTCAAAGTGTATTAATATGGCGGTAAGCCAAGACTTTACTCGACTTTTCCAATTGTACATATTACTTTCATTCCAGTGTTGGGACTTTAGAAATGAAATGCAGAGCAATTACAATGAAAAGCAAATAAATGTTCAGTTAATTTTGTACCAATTCGTAAGATGAACTATTGCTATAAAATGTAGTCGTCGTACGTATTCAATTATCTCTTCTTCATTAATATTGTTTAAGATAATAACATTATAACTGTACTAGATAATAATAAAAAAATAAGTAAAAGGTGTCTCATGCCATAACCTCAACAAACCAAAAAATAAATGAAAATTTCCATTTCAGTCACGTGAATTTTAGATCGGAATATTTAGCATCGAGTTACAATCGAGACTATCTAAACCGCAGTTACCAATAGTAGGACCTTTAGATATATCTATTCCCCTTCCTTCCGAGGACTATAAACCGGTGCAGTAGAAATTGCCGTCTTTTGCAATGCTCCTGGATGATTTATTCATAACATCCCCTTCTATAATACAGTATGGTTAAGACATGTTTATGTTATATACTGAATAGAATTTTGAAAGCGTACCACTAACTTCTATTTATGTTTATGGACTAAAGTTTTAGCTATGCGGAAACTAATTTTCTTTCCATCCACGAACATATTTCACATCATGTTTAGTATCTACAATTTATGATTCTTGTTTCCCACCAAAGAGCCGGTTTTCGTTGAAATGATGACGAGGTTATTAAAACAAGCATTGGTTTTTCGTTTATTTTTATTCGTGCAAATTTTTCGTATGAAGTGGGGGTTTTAAATGGAAATGTTTGGGTCCAGTTTGATTGCATCTCTTTTGATGATGGCCGGAATGCGACCGAATTTTGTCAAATAGCACCGAGTTAATTTAAATGCTCTGTGCGGGAAAAGGGGACTAGAGCTCGGTTTTAGGTTGTTTTAAGCAAATTTGGTGTTTAAGGTAATAAAGGAAATAGAGATGCAATAAAAACACAAAGCGGATAACGCTACCAACCAAAAACTAGATTGTATTCTTCCACCATGTTATTACACAAGGAAATTACTTAACATTAAATTAAAAAGCTAATTAAAACATATTCTTTGTTTCAGATGCAGAACAATGAACCAGTTTCAAGTCGAACGACTGAAAATTTTAAATAGCAAGAAAATGAATATGTAACTTGCAAATAAATTATGCATTGATCCAAAATGGGAACTAATGATTCGAGTAAATCGAATTATGAAATAAATTCTGAACAAAGTTTCATTAATATTCATAAAACGGTAGATAACGATGTATATACTGACGTGAAATATAATCAAAACGTCAGTATGAATGATACTGATAAACCTAAAAGTGATTTTAGTGAAACGTCTAATGAAGTAAAACATAGATCACGTGTAACGAGTAGAAGTGCCAATTCATTGTTCCTTTTACTAAGGATAACGATGAAGTTCAACGTTTTAGTGCAGCTATGTATGTTATTTTTGGTGTTGGTTAGTACAGTGAGTGCGTATAGGGAACAGAGATTCGCAATTGAGCCACAAGATCAGGTGAGTCATTCCTCTATTGTTTCATGTTTATTTTACTTAGTAGTGATTCCTTTTGCTTTGGAACACAATCATAAAAAATACGAATATAAAGTAAACACCAATATCGTTGTTGATACAAATATCTAATTTCAGTACTGTTTCCCTGTAAAACTGTATTCTGTTGTAACCATGATTCAGAACGGTATACAAAAACACGATTACCATAAAATACGGGAGATAAATCCTCGTATTTCGTACAAATTGTATCTTCAATTTACTGTTCGGTTATTGTAACGTCACATAAATATTTACACTTAAACCTCTACAATATAGTCAGACATAAATTAAAATCATACAAAATTCTCTCGACCAATATTCAAACCATACACTTAATATTGTTTTAACGATTGTTGATTCAATAACAATTTATTTTTGGGCCATAACAAACGAATACTCGCTACTGAATATACAAATTAATTCAATCCTCATTATGAACATTTCTGATCAACAAATGAATATTATCAGGCAAATAAAATGCGTCAGGGAACAAAGTTATTTCATTAACGACAAATGTATTAATAGTGGTTTCATTGGAAATTCCATCGCGTTTTAGCACAGTTTTGTTTTAATGGGCTTTGTTTTATGAATCTGCGTTGCTGTCTATTCTAGTTAAATGTGGTGAATAGGTGGAAACACTGGTATTGTTGTTCGTAAATGCAGAATTTATTTAAATATTTGCCATTTTGTAACGCAGTGGTGCGTGTTCACAAATATCCTGCCTAGTTGGTACTACTAATTACTTTTATAGCAGCATTGGATAATGAAATGGCTATCATGCGAGAAAATAAATCAACAAAACATTTCGAATAGGAAAACATTTACAATGGAATCCTCTCACAAAAATTAGGATCAACAAACTAACTGGACCAGAAAATAGGAACAGAATTAATTCGAAAAGGTTTGTCATCTATGAAAACATCCGTTTCGTCCCAAGGGGATGGAGGTAGGAATTTTTAATATCACCAGATATTCAATACAAGCCTTTTCTATGTCAACTGAGTACTTGCTTACGAAAAGAATAATATTGGGGGACGTTGTTGCTCGGAGGATTCCACCGGGGAATATTTGATTTACGGAACAGGAGCAGACCTAAATTAATGTTGCGAAATGTGAAGTAATTTCTGGAATAACGGATTTTTCTTTGTCTGCCTTCTATACCGGAGAATTGGTATGAATACGTCGGGAAATGGAATTCGTTGTGTGGCCTGTGAAATAGGTGAGAACGTATTTGAAAATGTTAATAGGAAAACGCGTCATTTTTTCTTTGAGAATTTATGGAGAGCATCGCTTTTGAACATTGAGATGAATCTACTTGTTGTGCTTTTATGAAAATAAGTCTGTTTTTTTGAGTTTACGTTTGATATTAAGTAAATACTTACTTAAGATCACAAGACGAAAACAGTGTGCTTCCTGATCGAGAAAAGTTAGATAGCAAGATAGCTGAAAGAATAATATAAACAATTAATATTAAGTCGTCCTAGATAGAATCGAATAATCAATTATTATCACACATTATATGTAGAACGCAACACACTTTATTGTGTTGGCGAAGCTTTATAAATCTGTTAATATCGAGGGATCTTCAAAAAGTAACTTCTATTTCGCAGCTTTTGCTAAGCGTAAAGTTTTTAAGATATTTATTGGTCTAGACAAATCTTTAGCACTTTACGTGAGTGCATAACTTTTGTTTTATTTAATCCCTGGGTTTGTAAGAGGTTTAGAATTTGAAATTGAGTTTTTGTCAAACTCTTATTTTGCCTACACACCACTATTTGTGACACCCGAATCAGCCAGCTGATAAGCCTTCTCACCTTACCTGTGTACGTAAGTTACACGTAAGGTACATTAGTAATGCCCAGCTTTGTATAGTGGCAGGTAAATTAACTCTAGTTTTCAACTGTATTAGGTATTTCGATTTTATTTAACAACACGTAACTTCGGCAAAATTCAATATCTTATGTGGGCTATATACGTTCACATAATTTGATCAAACAAGCTGGATCAATAGTTTTATAAAATTGGCAAGACTGCATCTAGGAAAATTTGATAAAAAATGGGAGTTTTGGGAATACATTCATAGTGCGTGCAGCTAAGGAGTGATAGCTATAACCTGGGAGTATTTAAGTCAAGAGTGAATAGGTTACTTCTAGGCAAGCGTGCTCCATCTTCGACCACATCATCGCTTACCATCAGTTGAGATAGTGGTCAAACGCGAGCCTATAAATAGTAAAAAAAAATAAGTAAAATGAAGAAATATGTAATTTCATATTTGTACAGTTTGATCGTACTGTTTGATCAAATAAATTGAACTTATATGGCCCACATTAGTTGTATATACAATGAAAGAGTTTTGTGCGTACGGGTGGGATGTCCACCATGTACTTAACTCCAAATTTCTCTAATATATTTAAATCGTTGTCTTTATCCAGAGTGCAGTGGTGGGATCCAGGGTGACACTGCCATGCCGTGTGGAGAACAAGGCGGGTCAGCTGCAGTGGACTAAAGACGACTTCGGTTTAGGAACGCACCGCCATCTAACTGGTTATGAACGATACAAGATGATTGGGAGTGATGAAGAAGGTAAAATTTACTTTATAAACATATTTTATACATTCACTTTTAAACGCAGCTTTACCCACATGTTTGAGAACTTTTACTGTGTCCTATTCTAGGTCACAATCTACTCGTGTCTCTAATTTCTCTCAGAACCGTTTAGCCGTTGAGGCAAATTGACTAAAATATATCTAAATATTTAAACAAACAGTCCTTCACTAATACGAATGTCAGTCAATGCCAGTCTTGTTGTTTCCCTACTATTTATGCTGGTGATGGTTTGTAGTCAAACCAAGTAAAATTTTAACTGAATATTAGTTTTTCACATCATCAAGCTTAGTGAAAACGAGAAATCCTTTCGAAAGACGAAACTCTTAGGGCTGTCAAATATGAACATCATGTGCCTAGCCTTTTGCCAACTATATTGGGGTCGGCTTCCAGTCAAACCGGATTCAGCTGAATACCAGTATTTTACGTGGAGCGGCTGCCTATCAAACCTCCACAACCCATTAACCGGGTAACACGGTACTTCATGGCAAGACTGGATTCTGATTTTACTGGCTTCTGACTATCCGTAACGATTACCAAAGATCTTTAAATGATAGCCGGAACCAACGGCTTAACGTGCTTTCCGAGGCATGGAGGAAACTCGGTATGTTAAGATGGTTACCCATCCACATACCAACCTTGGCAAGCGTTGCTTAACCTTAGATTGTAGATCGACCCGTGCGACTGTTATGATCTAGTCACGAGCTGCTGTCAAATATGAACAAATGACAATAATTTAAGATTAACGATTTAAAGTGCTTTTTAGCGTAAGCGGTAGTTAAAACGTACGGGTATATACATCTACAAGACTACCATCGTTTCGATTAAAGCACGTCTGCTCGACGTTACGCGACGTCTGAAAAGTGTTTATTAAGCGTAAAACTGAAATAAACCTTGCAGCTATGCTCAAAGGTCTAACTTCAGTGCGAGACGAGCATTCTCATGTGCTTCAAATTCTTATCATGCCTTGTTTGGTATGTGCAGCGCTTTCTACGCTTTAGTACAGCTATTCAGCACTTAGTGCATCATCCGTTAAAGCTTGTTTAAGATAGTGGAGCTGTAGTATTGAGCCAATGTGTATATGGAGTGAAATGATCTAGCGAAGTTGTTCGGGATTCTGAGAATTTGTTAGTTTCGATTCGGGTGACTGGTTTCTCTGACTTTTAGGGTTAGTTGGTTGCAAATTGAGAGCTGGCAATCTTACTGACCCTTAAGAGAATTAGATTTCAAAAGAATCCTAATCCTTCTTAACTGATATTATAAACGCAAATGTGAGTTTGTTTGCTACGGTTTCACACCTGAATCCCTGAAGCGCTTTTGATGAATTTTGGTACAGAAATTGATGGGACCCTGGCTGACCCATAAAGGGCATAGAACTATTGTGGCATACCCCTTCACTGCCATTTTGATTTTTTTTGGCGGCGCACGATTTAACATGCAAGGGTCGAGAACACTTCAAAAAACAAAAAATGTTAGGAATATGGTGCCCTAAAGTTTACGTCAAAATATTTCAAGGTAAAGTCATCATGACTATCATTAAAAATGACTTAATTATGTACTTATATGAATTAGATTAAATTCAAATAATAGTTCCCAGCTTGATTTAATCATTTTTGGAAGAAATTAAAAATAAGAACACGTGAAAACCACTTTATTAAGAACTTCGCAAAATAATAGTGTTTAATTTATAATATGGTTAAATCAAGCTTAAAATATTATTTGAATACAATCTACTGCATATAACCGCGTGATAAGTTCATTTTTAATGATTTTCATTGTTCTCCTATGATGATTTTACCTTCAAATATCTCGGCAACGTGACACTTTAGGGCACCATGTTGCTAACATCTTTTGCTTTTTTAAGTGTCCTCTACTCATATAATGCATGTTAAATCATGCGCCGCAACTTTTCAAAATACTTAAAATGGTTGCGGGTGGCTATGCCATCTCCCACAGAAAATAGTTCGAACCACTTAGTTTGTATTATTTTGCACTTTTTGTCACACAACTGACATCTCTTATTTTTATTGACATCATGAATGTCTAAACTTACAGAAAATTTTGATTATACATAATTACGTGTTGTGGTTTTGGCGACGTTTTAATACTGTCTTTGTTTTCAGGTGATTACTCCTTGGACATCAGGGAAGTGACGTTAGATGACGATGCGTTGTACCAGTGCCAAGTCAGCTCCGGAGCAAGAGGTAAGGAATTTATTAGTTTTTTGATGTGAAGCACTTGTTGGCGCGTCTTGGCAGTAACACCAACTCGTATGCCGTGACGGAAACTACATGACGTCATGTCGTGATGCCCCCACTCCGCCGCCTGTTACGGACGATGAACTTTGGTACTAATTTATAAGATTTTTATTAATTAGATGTTTCACGTCTGCCGGGCGTCCCGTGACGGCTTTTTTTTAACAGCATTTGTCGTTTTCCTACAACTACAGAAATTGATATTCAAAATCATTTTGCTCAGCCGTTTTTATTCTCATCTTCCTTAGTGATAGCTAGTTAACGGATGCGCACAACGTCGACACAACATCACTTCCTCAAACCCGTCATAGGAATTGGTGTTTTATATCCAAACTTAAATACGACTTCCTGAAGCCCGCAGAGATCACTTAGTACTTTGTAACTCGTGAGGGATAAAGCATTATCAAAGTAGTTAAAGAGTTTAATGTCTAACTCTTAGTTTACGAGTCGAAAGTCTAAATAAGGGTACTCCTATAGACTTTATGGGGGCCATGAAAGTCAGTGAAATCGTTGAAGTCGGTGTTTTGTCTATTCCCGTGTAATTGGACTGTAAAACGAACTAACCATCAGAAAGTACAAGAGTTTAGTAAAAGTTTTAATTATGATTTGAATGTTGGCTTCAACATTCAACTTTTGGTTGTTTCGTAGATTTTGTTTCGTTAAATTGCTTTAATTTGTTTGAGCGTGTTTCGTGAAATGGTATGACAGTTTAGTTGTATTGTCGAAGAGATTAAAATGGTTACTCCTTACGGTACTATAGGTTTAGTAAATATATGTAGGGATGTTTGTTGAAATTCGTCGTAGTATCGAAATTATCTCAAGGGGAAAAGGATGGGAAATCATCAAATGACTCTTTCCGCTCTGGGTGGAGTGGTAGGGAGTGTCAGACTCTTACTGACTAAAACCCATCCATGTTTCTGCTCATGCCTTTTGCGTTCCAGGGTCGCGGTGACTCTTTCGAATAAAGCCACAACCCTGGCAGAAGGAGAACATACTACCGTGATAACAAGTATAATTTGCCCTAATTAAGGATATTGTCTACGCATGTTCGCATGTTCCAAGTTTCAAATCTGTTCAGTCACTACGACGTAAAGAGGTAATAAAATAGATAGATAGTAACTTTATCATTTTGGAATGGAACACTGACGGCATTTAAACAAAAATGCCTGTCTTAAATAGCTAAATACTGCTAAATATGGAGCTTGTCAATCTTAATGCAGTCAATTAAGATTGGTAAGCTCGATATTCAGTAGTATTTACTAAAGTAAGCTCAATTTCTCTATAGAAAAAACCTTCTACAAATTATGAGGCTACAATAAAAACGTAACACAAAGTACAATTTTGCCCCACAAAATAGAATATACAGAGCTTATGCCCGGATAGTAGAGGTTATTCCTTGGAGTCAACCGCCACACGGCTTTGTAGGAAGACAACGGATGGATACCGCCCCGGGGGAGACAGAGATGTTCGTCAAACTTGATGTGGCATTTTCATGAAGTGATTTTTATGTGGTCCTTTTTTCCCCGTTTTAGGGGACGCGGTCCTTCTCCAACTAGAAGATTGGCTTATTTTCGGAATATGGATTTCGGAGTTGTAGATTATAAGTCGTAATTTGGATAATAATGTCGTAGAGTTATAAGAACGGTTTTGTAGACGTATATGACGTTTTCTTTGTAATTTTAGCGTACCCAGGGTGACTTTTAAATTATCAATCTTTCTTTAAATCTCAACGGGTAAGTACCCTGACAGGATTGCGGAATTTGAGCGAAAGGAGTCATTTGATGATTAAACATAAAAAAACGGGGGTAAATGTAACAATGAAACAGTTTATGGATCAAACCTAATTAATAAAATAATCAGTTACCCAGTGCTTTTGTATTTGCATAATTAAACAAATGATCAACTGATTTTGTCGCGAATTATGGGATCCCACCTACACTAGTACACGATAGTTAATGAAAAGTCAATAGAATAAAGCCCTTATGACGATCTCATAAAAATTATTTTGTCCTAACAGATGAAGTCAAAAAAACATAACACTCCTTTCCTACCTTTTAGGCAGTCGTGTAAAAAAAATAAACTATTCCTTAAAATTTTCCTTTAATTTTTCCTTAGCAGTCTTCACAGAAAACTGATATTAACCTTTGCCTCAATACATGCTGGTATATAAAAAGATCTAAAAATGACTGTTCATTAAACAAACTACTTAACTTACATTGTTTCGTAAAACATACTAAATTCCATTCACGAATATGTCGGCTTTGTTAAAGCATTCATAAAGGAATACATTACAGACGCCTACGTATAAAAGTGTACAAGAAACGTAGGTGGATCATGTGGGTTAATATTAGAATATAAATTAGAAGGCTTCACGCTTGTACCGACTGAAGGGTTGGTAGAGAGTTCTGTGCCTTCCCACACTTTCTTGTTAAAGTGGAAATTAGTTTTGATCTCATTCTTAGATATTTGTAACTTATTGGATAAATTTTGTTTTGTGTCTAAAATGGTGTCAGTTAAAACTTATTCGTTATTCTGTTTTCCTTGTAAAACAATCTTAATGAAAAAGGAAGTAAAGCTTTTGTTAGTGAGTTAAAAACTTTTGAATCGTAAAAGGACCCTGCTATCTTGTAAACGCGTCAATCGTTTGCTCAAAAGTTAGCACCAACCGTGCCACATTATTGTAAAACAACCAGGTCCCATGCAATAAGAGGTCATTCTATTATCATTTATCCAATACAGTCCCAAACCTTCAAGTCTAGTCTACCATGCCCATCCCGGGATCAAACCAGAGAATATAGGGCCGATTCTACCACTTTTTAAGCAACGTTTGCATTCGCATGTCGGCGCAAATTGAGGTTTTTTGTCAAATTACGTCTGAAATAGTCGTAAATTGTCAAAAAAACTATTTTTTGACAGATTGCTGCTGACATGCGAATGCACACGCTGCTTAAAAATGAGTAGAATTGACACCCTTGTTGTCCAAAATATATGGCATTAAAAACGCTACCGGAATGCCACGTGGCGATTCCCAAACATTTTAGACTTTCAACACTCGTACTTACTGCTTATAGCATTTCACTGTGTGTAAAGACAGGAGTTGCGCTGTGCTTTTTAGCCATGAAAGTCTCTATTTCTTTTTTAAGAATGGGAAATCATCAAATAACTCTTTCTGCTCTGGGCGGAGCGGAAGGGAGTATCAGAATCTTACTGAATAAAATCCATCCGTGTTCCTCCTAATGCCCTTTGCGTTTCAGAGCTGCGGTGACTCTTTCCAACAAATTCAGCTACCCTGGCAGACACTGGCCCTAGCAGGCCCCTTCTACTAGAATTCTCTACTTGTGTTTCCGAACGCATACAACCCTAATCTCTTCAAAGTTGAGTGAACAGGGTTCTTCCTAGTAAGCTCACTCCATCGTCGACTTTGTCTTTGTCACAACTGACCTAGACTAGAGTCAAAAAACCGGCAAACGAAGGGTTCCGTACCATAATCCTTAATTTTTATGAGAAATACACAAGCTGTCATTCAATTTCAACCGTCTACCTATTATGGTTCTTGAGATACAGCCCACTGACAGACAGACGGACGGACGGACGGACAGCGGAGGCTTAGTAATAGGGTTCCGTTGCTTATCCCTCTGGTACGAAACCCTAAAAAAACACGACCTCACTATCACAGCATGGTAGCAACCACTTCACCATAGAACCATGTCAGTGATTGTTGTCGCTGGTTGTAGCCAATTTATCAATGACATGATAGTAAGATTAGTTACAATTCTATTTACCGTATCCATTTCATTCACGCTTCTCCCTAGACATAAATGGCAATTCTCTTTATTTAGCTGGTTGCCGTATTGGGTAGCATAGACCGTTGATTGAAGAATGTGAGCCAATGTTTATGAACGAATAATAGTGGGATACGAACTTATGTGCGATATCGTTGGGTTGGTAACCGAACTAATAAATGTAAGGGGTTGCGAATAAGTGTATCGATTATGGGTTTCATGTTAATGAGATACTTAGCTAGGTGAGATAAGTTTTTTTTGGCTTAAAATTGTTGAGTGTCTGTAACTTGGTCGTCTTGGTTTTGGTTTTTAGGGTAGGTGAAGTTTTATTGGCTTTTTTAATGGATAGGAAATTCTAAGTAACCAAATCAAATGGTTTGTTTGCAAGAAAATACATGTATATTACAAGGAAAGATCTTATTTCCTTAAAATCACTGTATTCTGCCTGCAAGCAAGCGTCAACAACAACAACAACTTACAGCAACAACCTTGAAGTCGCGATTTGTGCTTACGCTCGTTTTCTTGAACAAAAGTTTGTTTTAACTACTTAGAAAACTTTTTTTAACTGTCGAAATGCTTGGTTGTTTGTCATGGCTTTCTACCCGAAAAAAGAAAGCATTCTAACAGTAGTAAGCGTTATAAGCTTTAGGCTAGTGGCATACGACCATAGTTGTCTTCTGAACATCATCATATCAGCCGAAAGACGTCCACTGCTGGACATAGGCCTCCCCCAAGTGGGGGGAGGGGGGGTTTGCCATAATCGCCACGCTTGGCAGGCGGGTTGGCGACCGCAGTGTATGGTGTTGCGTTTTACAAAGAACGCTGCTGCCCATTCTCTGGCGAGTCCCTTAGTCGCCTCTTACGACACCCACGGGAAGTGATGGGATGGTATTATTCTTTAACGGCACCATACTGCACCGGCCGACACCATAGAGCATACTGAACATCACTACGAATATTTTCTTATTTTATACATGTTGCACCATAATTTTTCAGTAGTCGCCTTTTAGCTTTAATTTACTGTTTTTTTAAACAAACTTTATTTAAAACTAAATCACAAAACCATAATACTAGTACAAACGATTTGTTTTACACGCATTTAAAATGCTAATATCACCACCACGCTTCAGACCGCCCATGGTGTGGATTCACCATATAAAGCATTAATATTATTAATGTAAGCGAGGACTGAGGAAAGGTTTCATAATAAAAAGTGGTTGATTTAATTGACAAATACCATTTACTCTTGTGAGGTAGACTGATTTAGATATTGCTTCTTGTGTACCTTACCTACACAAGAAGTAGTCTACCTCACAAAAATTATAATATGTATTTGTTTTGTAAGCTGGGCAGCCTTCTGAGTCACGACAACGATCTGTGTTTTGGAGCGCAGTGTTGTATGAGGGATACATTTTACTCGAAAATTAAAAAGGATCATGTCCCGGGTCATGGGTGTCGTGGTTCATTAAGTACACTCAGCGACAAATGAGCCGCATACAACCTGATATAAGTTTGTTTCATAACAAGATTGTTTTTGTATGGTTTGTTCAGGACTGGTAGCGTGACGTATATTAAGTAGACGACAGGGTTGTCACGTCAAAAAATATATTACATTCTATTTTAATTCAAGTCTCCATATCAACTGGTCGTGTGAATTTAATTGGAATAAAGTAAAGTAGATCACTGTTTTTATTTGTTTTAGTCGGCCTGTAATGTCCCACCGTTTTCATTAACTCTTACATTAAAAGAAAAAACATTTCAAAAAAACAAAATAAGGCTAAGGAAATTTTTATTTCAGTAAAATTAATTGCTATTATGTGAGAATAATAATTAAATAGTTTAGTGGAAGATCATTTTAAAATATGTTTTAAAGACAAAGTAATGACTTTTTACATAAAATTCAAATTATGCGTATGACTCAAAAACTACATTGGAGTACAAGGAGCGCATGGCTAAATAATAACAGCCGCACGGGTCGATCTTCAATGTTAAGCAACGCTTGCCGAGGTTGGTCTGTGGATGGGTGACCATCTCTTTCTCTCTTTGACTGGAAGCTGACCCCAATGTAGTTGGGAAAAGACTAGGCAGATGAAGATGACACATGAAACTACAGTAACGTTAATGTTTTAAAGTTTGTGATAACAACACTATTGTACTCATAAATACAGTTTTATAATAAGACTAATCGCGTTTAATTATAATCTGCTTTGTGTTACAAAATCACGAGTTCATATCAGATGACAAGAAATAATCTTAATGTAAAGAGCTCTATCTGAATTACTGTTTAGGCTAGATTTAAGCTTTCAATAAATATATAAAACGAGCTGTCTGCCCTTCAGTCTAACTTTATATTACTAAATTACATTTGTAATATTATTTACGTATAAAACTTCTAAGTGCACTGTCAAAAGCAAAAGTCTTAGATATTTTATAAAAATTAAATTCTCAGGAGTCATTTTTTTTTATAAAAATTTATATTGTGCCTATTGCATTTTCTTATTATTGAATTGTTGAATACAATACTTTTCTATAGTTTGAAGAATTGAAGTTGAACAATCCACTTTGATGTTGACTGTACCTAGTTGATACTTTTAGATTTTAACGTTGAGTGTCAGTCATTTCTGTAAATCTTATAAGTATTTTAGCACGGATAAAAGATGTTTATTTTTGTTAGGTGACACTTAGACATTATTTGAACTTTAGTTTTACGAATTTTAAAGCAGATTATATATTTTAAAGTAGATCGATGCAGAACGTCAAAATTTAAAGATGAACATTAATCTGCTTAAAGATTGAGAAAAACCTTTTGAACAATTTATTAATATTCTAAACGAGCAGCCTTCATTATTTTTATAATCTTACAATTTCGTTGGTATTTCTATGTCTCTTGGATTTTCAATACTCACATACATACATATTTTACACCGGGTTTTTAACAGTTTACAGTTTTAGTCAATATATATATATATATCTACTTTTTAGAGTAGACTTTTTTTCTAAACCAGTTCCTTCATTTTATACGACATTGAAAACACAATTTATTAAGATAAAGAAAAAAGGAAAGATTTAATAATTTCCATTAGTGGCAACCCTACGTTCGTTCTCTCTTAATTAGGGGCGAGTAACTAAAACGAGCGGACTGTCACGGATAATTTAGAAAAATGTATCCTTATACATATCCGGAAAGAACCGTATTTTTGTTCAGAAAGTCCCTTTTAGTTTCTGCTTGTACTTGAAATTATAGATCCCTGCATAACCAGAATCAAAGTTACTGCAAGAAGTAGAAGAATTGGTACTGATATTATAAAGCTGAAGAGTTTGTTTGTTTGTTTGGTTGGTTGAACGCGCTATTCTCGGGAACTACTGGTTCGATCGCCAACCCGCCTGCCAAGCGTAGCGATTATGGCAAACACCCCCTTTTGGGGGAGGCCTATGTCCGGCAGTGGACGTCGTTCGGCTGTTATGATGATGATGATGATGACTGGTTCGAATTGAAAAAATAAATTGAGTGTTGGATAGCCCATTTATCGAGGGAGTCTAAGAATAAATAACATCACGCTACGACCAATAGTAGCGGAGCATTCATAAAAATGTAATAGAAACGATATTGTGTGGGTCTGCTAGTCTTTTATTAAGGCCCTGCTTACGTTTGTCTAAAAGTAACTGACTACTTTGGATTTTTTCATTGTCTTCATAGGCTATCCTACGATTGCATAATGATGTCAAAGTTTTTGGTGTCAAAGTGCTGGAAGACTATTCTTCTAGCTTTTTGATAACAAAAAAAAATGTTATCAGAATACAGGTAGAAGTTTCTTAATATGTTCTCTATTGCAAAACTTCAGCCGGTCGATTCTGTAAACATGTCGAATGCTTGTTGAAGTAATCACGAAGTGAGCCGTCATTCCACCTTGATTACTTGGATTGTCAGCTCACTTCGTGATCACCTCACCCAAGCCTTCACTTTGACATGTTTACAGAATCGCACTGCTGAAAGCCAGAATCAGTAGAGACCACCACCAGAAAAACGCCGAGCCAATGAAACTCGATAATTCTCAGAAAATCGACTCGCCTAGTTTGCAGTCACACTCAAATTAAAACGTGTCTTACTGAGCCAAAAATATTTGTTTGTAAAAAGCAAAATCATGTAGATAGACATTATTTCAAATTAATCCTGTTAAATGTCAAAGTTACGGCTTATATTTAACTTGTCAATAAATCGAGGTCGAGAATCCAAACAACAAACTGCTGTTTTATTTTGGTCTTATTTGTTCTTCCAAGAACGAGAAAATGGCTCGCTGTAGAATAATGTAATTAGGTAACATAGGTAAAGAGATATTTATAGAAATTGATTTGGAGCGTTCACTTCTTATTAAACTTGAAATTCCGTATTCTTGTAAATTAATAAAACGATTTTAATGAAACTTTGTTATGGTAGATGCCAGATAAATATGCAATAATGGTCATTTACCCACATACATTTATTTACTTTTTTAACATCAAAATCAGAAATAAAGACAAAGCTGTCCTGCATCGAATTCTATCGTGATCCTTTACGTTTTCTCGTAATGAAAAACGGTTCATAATTATTGTTCGGGTATTTACGAAGGGAGATTAGGGAAAGGTCAATATACTTTATTGCATGTTTATCTGGTGCCTACTCAACACACACGAAGGTCATTTTTTATAGGAAACCTAAAATAGCGAGTTTGTATAAAATACCTTGAGAAGAAACCATTCTGAAGGGAAAATAGGAAACAGATTTTTTTTCGTAGATAGGTAACATTCTACTTTTAAAAGATAGGCAAACCAACAATTTCATTTTCATGGGATATTGAAAACAATTAAAACCTATGAGTTTTTATTTCTTTCTCTCTTATTTTTATTAGCTAGAGAAAACCCTTAGAGGGTACTTCGCCAGTTACAACCAAACTGTGATCTCCATGTTCCCCTATTCCATCTTTCTCATCTCCAATACATCATTTGAATATCGTATCAGTTCATCCAAATAAGATCAACAACACACAAAAACGAAACGACACAATAAATCAACGAGATTTTCCTCATCAAAGATCCCTTTATGCAGCATTCAGAATATCTCAAAGCTTTCCTTACCACATACGCGTAAAGGCGGAAACCCACCTCGGCGCACGGAGAGGCTACGCACGTGTGTGAGGCTTTACCTTACATGAAAATGTATGAGATTGTCTCCACTGCAACCCAAGGACACGCTACGCATCAATTGACGTCATTGGTACACGCGTGGCTTGCTCGAATATGGCACTCACATAGCTTAACGCTGTCAACGCGATGCAAGCTGTGCACGCGGTACACGCTATACACGAATATTAACCCACGACTATGTAAAAATCATATTCTTGCAAAAAAACTTGCGTAGCCTCTCCGTGTGCCGTGGTGCGCCACGCTACATTTGTACATAGTCGTGGGTGTGTAGTGTGTACTGCAGTGGAAACGTAGACCCAAGTTGTCAAAAAACTGAACCCACGCAGCTAAAATGCGTGCGTGCCCGTAGACAGCGTACACCGCGGTGGGTTTGCGCCTTAACGAACGCAACGCCATAAGATTACAAACTCATTTAGATACCCATTCGGAACTCCCCATTCTATTAGTCATTTCCCCACTTGAGAGGGGCAGAGAAACCATAAAAAATCCCATGCAATATTCCTATGAAGTCGTACAAATGTTGCCGAAATGACACGGCGGGGGAGAAGCGTTGTTTATGCAGGGGAGGGGGGAATCACGGTGTCCCATGGTTCGAACACCAAGGGAGCTGTTCGTTATCTTTTTGAATTATTCAGCAGACTTTGAAGATTTCCTTTTGCTGGATATGATTTGGAAGAATGGGTCTTGAAATGGTGTCAAGTGTCTTTGTGAATGTGTATTGATTTTATCCTAATCCATGTACTGTACTGTCAAGCTGTTTGATTAAATTATATCAATAAAATAAGACTATCATTAGTTTTTAAAATAAAAGTACCTGAGACCCTATCACGAATATTTTAACCTAAGGGAACGTTAACGTAAGTGAATTTTGAATATAAAAAACTACAACCCCATAGTATTTTGGTTAAATTATATGTGATATACACAATTTGTATCATAAAAAATATACAACCGAATGAAGAACCTCCTTCTTTTTCTGAAGTCGGTTAAAAATATGAATATAGTATCCAATTCAAATAAAACTTCCAGTAAACAGCGATGTGGACGAATATTTTGTACGACATATTACAGTTACGATTTTTTATTTTAAGTGTTAAAAGATTGTTATAATAAATAGATATGATTCAAATAAATATTATGTGCTAAACGAGTATTTTAGCTATAGTAAAATTTAACATTATGTTACTTTACGTCAAAAACATTCGTGCTAGGTCCTCAGGTCACTTCACGTTGTTGCGATAAGAACATCAATGTAGGTACCCATACAATTAAGAACACCGTAAAAGTACCTTGTGCCTACCCGTAACGACTGTCAAAAATAAACAACTGACGGGGGAGTATCGGTATGTATTATTTGGTCACCCATCCACGGATTGACCTCGGCAAGCATGGGCCCATGCGGCTGTTATCTCTCACACACCAGCTTTTCTGTCATGATATCACTCCTGTTTTCCCAGAAGGTATAGACAGAGGTGCCAAGTAGATACATCCACATCGCCAGTAAAAGTGCCCGTTTACGGAAACGCGGGGCGTCGAGCGTCGCGTGCGGCGACGCGGCCTTCACTCAATTCAAACATATTATGACTTTGTATGAGACCGTTTACGGAGAAGCGGGCGCAGCGGCGTGCACCGCTACTCTGCACGCCCCGTGTCTAAATAAAAAACATCGTACATTGTCATACGTTTGTGTTTGCGCGTGTGATGATGCGGCCCGCTGCACGCGCTGCGACCGCCTCTCCATAAACGTCCGACGCCCCGCGAGACACCACGCTGCATGCGACGTCCGACGCCCCGCGTCTCCGTAAACGAGCACTAAGTCCCATGTAATAGGTTTAGTATGCAAATGAAAGTTAATAATATCTAACACAATATTGTCGGCAATTTGCAATTTAGAAGGGATCTAGATAAACTGTTATCAGTTTAAGTCTATCTAAAGTCTGCATTGTTCCAGTTATAGCTAAGGCTCAATTCTGCCTAAACGATTATGAGGGAATTATAAGACTTTGCCCTGATAACACGGTTAAGGTGAAACGATCAATACCTGTGTTAGTAATACCTTCTGTAAAGATATTCTTAGACAAAGTTGCTCTAAAGAATTGATACGTTACCTAGTTTAAGATATTTTCACTATTGTCGTTTCAGCGCCTGATTGCTTGAGAGAATTTTTGGTTTCTGAATACTCATCAAATGACTCCGTTCTCTCTGGGCAGAGTAGAAGGGAGTGTCAGACTCTTACTGACTAAAACCCATCCGCGTTCCCCTTTGTATTTCAGAGCCGCGGTGACTCTTTCGAACTAATTCCGCAACCCTGGTTCAGACTACCCTACCAAACCTGCAACGGCGGTCATGGTTTACTATTTAATAGCTTAATGTTCTTTCCGAGGCACAGAGGAGTCTCGGTATGATATAGATGGGTAGCAATCTACAGACCGCCCTCGGTAAGTGTAGGAGATCGACCCGATTGGCTGTTATTATTTTAGCCATGACCTCCACTAAAAGGTATCTATATATATACCACGAGCATCATACAACAATAAATTCGGAATCTGTATTTCCGATTTAGATGGCGATTGTTAGTTCCATGCAATTCCCTAGCCAAAGTATTATATACTAACAGCTTTCCGCGCTGTTTATGAAAAACCGGTCAAGTGCAAGCCGGACTACCTATCACACGAAGGGTTCCGTGCAATAAACCGAAAAAAACACCTTTTTTATGCGGAGCCTTTAATTTTTAGATTTCATTTCATTTTTATTATATATTTAAAACTTATTAGTACAAGTTTTTTTTATATTCATGAGTTATAGTAGGTTTTTATTTTAAGGATGGGAAATCATCAAATGACTCTTTCCGTTCCCATCCATGTTCCTCCTAATGTCCTTTGCGTTCCGGTCGCGGTGACTCTTTCGACCAAATTCCGTAACCCAGGCAGACTAGTAAGTACCCCTTTAAAATTACCCATAAATTAAAAGTCAGCCTATACACCTTTAGCTTTTTCATAAAGAACCTACTATGCTTATTTCCATCCCAAATAAGTAAGGACGATCCTATACAACTCAACCCCATCCATTCTACAAGCATCTTGGACCAAAAATACCACGTCCTTATTCCCTCCGGATGTTTTTCACCTCACTTTCGCAAATTGCCTCGATAAGAAAGTTTCTTTGAGTCCTTAACTTTATTTCAAACTTTAATCTTGAGTGGTGTCGCTTTTCTTGCATTAACTTATTAAATGTTGAATCAATTTTTTGTCTTCGAACTTTGTGACAATTGGACTTATGATGTTGGAGACAATGAGAACAAAGTGGTAGAAAATAACGATCGTAGCTTTTTTATCTGTCTGGTTGTAAGCCGTGTTTGAGACGGGAATATGGGTGTCAATTTTTTTCCTTTGGTAAAATTGAATTTCGTCTAGACACTTTTTTATGACGCTATTATAATTAAATTTTATAATAAGGGGTACGTAAGCTTTATTTCTTGTCATATAGCAGCCACTACATCTTCAAGTCATCACTAACAACAATTGGTAACAACAATTTTTTGCGCTAGACACAACTTCATTGAGTTGATCACCGGTATTCAACTTTTTAGAAAGGCCACAGTACGACGATTATATTTCGAAACAGTACTATTTTACTATTCTTCTCTCTCGAAACAAACCTTCACAATACATGAACGAAAACAATATCTTCCACACTTAAACCTCACACACCACATGAAGCAAATTATTCATACATCACAAAAACCATAGCAGTTCCGCACAAAACAGTAGGACAATACCACAGTACAACTTTACAGTGGTACAAGTTAATTGTGTCCAACTAGACGTTCGTCAAACACGGGTCTGCAAAGAAAAAGCCACTTTTGCACGGTCAAAGGCAAACACACCCGCAAATTGTTCAACCACAACGGCTTTGTTCGAGGTTAGGTTGCGGTCTAAGTTATAAGAGGTAGCGGAACACGATTTGATAATTAATGAGGAATGTGTTTGCGACTGGGTTGCGGCGGGCAGATAGCTAGTCGTTCCATGTAAAATACTGGTATTCAGTTGCATACAGTTAGAATAGTAGCTGACTCCAAGTGCTAGGCAGATTAATAAATTGATGTCTTCAGAATTATGACTTCTGTTGAGAGAGGGTGATTACCGAGATGAGGACTAATGGAGATTTAGGTATGGAAGAAAACGATATTTTATGCTTACATCAAACTATTTGGGGAAATAATATTCCTGTAACAAGAACTAGCATAACATGGTCGACTACAGTGCACCTTCTCTTGGGCCTGTATGATTATAGTTTTACTTTGAAACTAGATCTCAATAGATGATTTTAACGAAAAGTCAGGTTTGACTGCCTCAATCACAGAATCAGATCAATATTCTAGATGGAAAGTTTCAGCTAGCTACGAGTCAAAGCGACTCTAAATATTGCGGTCTGTGTTTGTGTGCCGTTTAATGACCATTTTGTGGCCACCAGAAAAAAAAGAAACAACATTTTTTCCTATTCTATTCTATTAAGGGGGTTGGTTTCCGCACTTAGTCCTGATGTTGGACCATTGTGCGTGAGCCATGTCGGCCGTTACTCCAACCAGCAAACCTCCCTCCAGAAGCAGATCAGTTTTCCTGGTGTGTTGAGAACATCTGTGAGCAAGTTCTGTGTCCCTATTGTTTGACTACGTATTTCGGTAACGTTTTTTCCTAAAATCATTCAATTCGCAATATCACCTCATAGCTTGCACCAACCCCCACTACAGCCAAATTTAAACAGGCGTTGGTGAGTTAAACGATGTAAAGTTGGACAATTTCGGAGGACTGAGACAACTATTGTGTTTGCCCAGCCCTTTTGTCGCTAAAAAGGTACTAGAGTACTTCGCTATTAACATGGCAATTTGGGTTTTAGAAAGAAATTGTCAGGCAAGTATGTATAACCGGGACAACGATATATAAAACTTTTATATTCTCAAATTCAAAACAGCATGAAGCCCTCGACAGAAAAATGAAAGAAAAAAAATATTTTGGCGCAAACAAAAAGCACATAAACATATTTAAAAGAGAAACAATCGTAACAAAAACATTTGAAACATACTTAAAAAAAATCTGCCAATAAAATAATAGAAAATATACCTCACGGCTGCGACAAATAAACAAGAAACAATACCTACACTATTCTTGATATCGTGATTTTTTTGACTGTAGTATAATGTGGAGACGACGAAATAATAATTAATGAAGACAATAGTAACACTCATCATTATCAACACCTTTAACTGGAGAGCCCTAGCACCTTTAACTGCATCCGTGGTCGAGTGGTTTAGGCGTCTGCCTTGTGACCCGGTGGTCGTGGGTTCGATTCCCACGGGAAGCATACTTTGTAAAGTAGTTTTCCAGTTTGGCTAGGACATTGCAGGCTTGAATCAACTGATCATCTGATAAAAAGATGACTCCGTGCTTCGGAAGGCACGTATTAACCGGTGGTCCCGGCCAATAACTATGTCAGAGGCCCTTGTGGCGGTTTAGAAACTCTGACACTAGGGTGTGTGGGGGTAGTTACTGCCCACACGATAAGAAGAAGACTGGAGAGCCAACTCTGAAAAGACCTGCGATAGTTTGTGTTAAACTGTGTTGCCTGATAACTACAACCTGGTAGTCTTTAAGTCAAGAGTGAATTGGTGACTTCTAGGCGGTAGTTGTTGCATCTTCGACCACAATATCGCTTGTCATCAGGTGACATATTGGTCAAACGCGTGCCTACCAATAGTAAAAAACTGGCCAAGTGCGAGTCGGACTCGCGTGCAGAGGGTTCTGAACAAATTTCATTTTTTAACGTGTTATTTTAACACTATAGACTTCTTATAAGTTTATTATTTAGTTATATATTCATTAACACATACATTTGTTCTAACAGGTAAAAACCCAAGCTAACAAAAGTAGGTAAAGATCTATTATCTCCATATTTAAAAAAAAAATAGTGATTTTTCATCTAATTTCTTGAATAACTTCAAAACCATTTAAAAATCCTTTATTGTAAGCCCTTTCATTTGATATGTCACACGACATTATTCAAAAAACTTTTTTTTGAAATTTTCTAGTTTGACCCCCAAAAGTGTCCCCTATACTAAAAATTTAATGATTTACGTAACGCATCCCTGTTTGGGTCATAGAAGTCCATATGTGTACCAAATTTAAACAGAATCGGTTCATTGGATCCGGAGAAAACTGGCTGTGACAGACGAACAGACAGACAGACAACGGAGTGATCCTATAAGGGTTCCGTTTTTTGTTCGGAACCCTAATAAAAAAAGACGAAAAAAAAATCAGCTGTTCAGTACATTTAACTTTTCAAGCAGTCTGAGGCAGTTGATGACATCAAATGTATGATTGAACTTAAATAAATGCCACCAATTACTGCATCAAACTGCTTAAAAGTGACTTGGTTGAAACTCCCTCTTAGTGGTTTGTCAAAACTCTTTTATCATTAAAAAGGCACCGCCTATTTATAGTGCACTTCGCTAGATTCAAGATAGATAAGTTCTCAGACATACGGGTTTTCTTTGTCTGGTAATTTAGCTAAATAAGTTGGTAAATGTTTGTTTTGGGACGAGGTTTATTTACGGGTTAAACGTGGACCAAGGATTCGTTTCGTGAACTGTCTCGCTCGAGGTTATTTTCGTCTTTGGACTTGAGAATATATCTTCACTGTTTAGTTGCAACATTTGTGTCTTTGTGATTTTGTCTAATAAGACTACGTTTTTTTTAGGAGAAGCAGAAAGGAATGAACTAGTTTTTTTTTCGACTATAGGACCTTTGACTACTAAAAATAATCATCGGAAAAACGTGACCACTTTTTTTTACTTTTGGTAGGCATGCGTTTGGCCACTATCTCACCAGATAGTAAAGCGATGATGTGATTGAAGATAGAGCACGCTTGCGTAGAAGTAACCTATTCAATGTTGACTTAAAGACTCCCAGATTGTAGCTATCAGGAAACACAGACTCCGGCAGGGAATTCCACTCCTTAGCTGTAAGCACTATGAATGTGTTTCCAAAACATTTAGTGCGTGTGAGTAGACTTAATAAAATGATATCGCAGACGTTAATCCGGGAGTTACTTCATAAACGTAATTCCGTCTGTCTAGATCGTTCCATCGTTGGACTACTACATGCACGGCAATGCACCATCCGCACTGATGCTTGGTGGATATCCCACCCATGTGCACTGTTATGAGATTTTGTGTGAACAGCTTTGGAAGGAAATTTTCTATGTGAGGTTGTGATTCGTGATAGTTAAGTATATTCTGAGAGTATTTTTTCAATAGTGAAAAGTTATTTCTAGACAGGCGTGCTTCATCGTCGACCAAATTATCGCTTACCATCAGGACAGCTGTGATTGTGGTTTTAAAATGAAAGCCTACCGGCAATAATAAAAAGAAAACCGTAAAACTCACTCCATAATTACAGCTACTAGCACCCACAATTTCCCGGTCATAAAAATAGTCACAAATTTAATTTTTGCTACCAAAATAAAAGAGAATCGTATACTACTTATCATGCTGGCCACGACCCGGACTCGACTGCAGCTTGGCTACCTGTCAAGTAACACGCTGCGGTTATTTTCTAAGCAAATTCTTTGCTTTATGTGATATGAGGAATATGTGTTTTCAATATTATAATATTGTGTGAAAAGCAAAAGCTTTTTGAGGAAGAGGGCTGTGATCATAATCTCCGCATGTAGATAAGTACGAGAATGTTGTGAGGATAGTTTTGAGTATGAATATAAATGGCAATGACAATAGATAAAGACAAAGAAAACTTTAAGTGGACTCAAGGAAGATTAAAAAAGTCGTCAATAGAATTGTGCACTAGCTCTAAATAATCATATTTTGTTGAGCGCATACATGAAATATGCAAGGTAGGTATAATTAAGGACAGTAAGAAAACATTAACATATAAAATATTTTACCATCAACAGAAACCATAATTTTAAACGAAAGCAAAGTTCAAAAGTTATGTTATAAAACACTATTTACTTTAAACCCAACCTTATTTATATACGAAATTAAAATATGTTGCAACTATTTTAAAACTTTGCAACTACACATGCCAAAGCAAAAAGTGCGATAGAACTTGGATGTTTCAAGCGTAAAACTATTAACCGCGATGTGAAACTATCAGAATAAATCAAAACAACTTGTTCAGCTACTATACATAAAATGTTTAACGACTCTATTCATAACTCTTGGGTTCCGCATGTCTATTTCAGAACTTTCAAACGGAATGAGAATTTTACGGAGTTGGTTTTAGGAGCATTTGAATTGATGAGAATGTGCTAGTATTTTGGGTTGCGTGTAAACTGAAATAAACGGACGATAGTTTTAGACATCTTTTCAGAAATGTATGGTAGAGATAAAGAAGCTGTTCTAAACGGAATAACAGTCTTTATAATGAATAACAAACCACGATCGGAAGATGTGTTTTGTCAAAACCTGCCGACATTATTTAAGAGGGCACAAGATATAATAATTGAAAACGGTCTGAACTTATAAAGATTAATATTGAAATAATTATGTATGTTGTATGTAATAACACCAACGTGCATGAGTCTGTTAAGGTGTTACAGTAAAATGTTTTAAAATAATAAAATAAAAATCTTTTTAGTCAACGGCTTTGCTCGTGAAAAAGTCAAGAGTTATGTGATGGAAATGTTTTGAGTACGCGTAACTTGAGAGAAAAAAACGTTTTTAAAATAAAACATACTTTCACAATAATAAAATAACTGCTTTTACAAGTAAAATATCAAATTGTTCAAAGAAATATATTCTTCTCAAGCATTGCAAAATGGCTTATCATTTTGTGCATAGATGAGCTAGTCAGCGAGCTTGGTTGCGAGACTGCTATCCACAATACGCCAGACACACTTAAGTATCGTCAGTCGAGGAGGCTTTTCAATCCCCCAAGTATGGACGTGTGTGTCTACGGCAGACATGATCAGTATGCTTAGTGCGAGTTTTTTTTACGTATCGAGCGCGTAAACGTTTACGCAAATTTGTATGGCGCTGGGTAAGCGCCACCTAGCGTCATGCGTGAGAATTAAGTTTTGCGAGTGTGAGTTTTAAAATTTACGTCGTCGATCGTGACAATCGAGTGCAGCTCGAAAGTGAGGACCGTTTCGAGCACAGTGATAAACGTTTGCATGTATAACGCGAGTGTGAGTTACAATTTTGTCAGTTTTGACAGCTCGAATAGGTGATCGCAGTCACTTGCGAGCACGTAAAGTTGTCACAAATGATTTTGTGGTGAGAGCGTCGTAAGACTGGTGAAATAACAAAGTAATTTAATTTAATTTCAAATTGTGAATAAAAATTACAATGGCATCACGTATGTATTTCGCTTGGAGGATGTTTGAGACCGCGAGAGTACAAGATGAGCGTAATTTAACGTCCATTGATCGTGCAAAAGCACGGCAGTCGAGCAATCCGCTAAGAGACCTTCCGGAGGCTGAATTTAAGAGAAGATATAGGCTTCCTAAGGCAGCCGTCAGATTTTTGTGCCAAGAGCTGAAGCAGCTGGCTGGTTTAAAGTCTTCTCAACGGGTATCCTTGGAAGATAAGGTTATGTATCAGTACTTTTGAAAATTTTGAAACACTTCCTGCCCCCTGGCACAATGACCTTACTTTCTATGTTTATTATTTTAGGTCCCTACAGCCCTGTTTTTTTATGCAACTGGGTCTTACCAGCGCCCAGTGGGAGTTGCTTAAAACGTCTCAAAAAATGTGCAGTGTCTACATTGAAGAGGTGACCCAAGCTCTGACACATAAGAACATACTAGGAAAATATATTGGGTTTCCTAATACTTCAATTACCAGGCAAACAATTAGTCAAAGGGATGATCTATAGACTGTAAATACATATTATACATTTCATTTTAATATGAAATGCATATTAAGTATGTTGCTTGTTTCAGGTTTTATGATATATATGGAATACCCGGAGTAATTGGGTGTATTGATTGTAGCCATTTTAGGATATTTGGCCCAACAAAAGATGAAGAACATCTGTATTATTGCCGCAAGCACTATCATTCAATAAATGTTCAAATGGTAAATATTAATTTAAATAGATATCGTTACAAATGATTTATTCTTACCTTCTTTAAGATTTATTTTCCTTAACTGTATTTTTATTTTACAGATATGTGACCAATATAGAATTTTAAATTATAAATGCCAAATTTGGAGGTGCAAATCACGATTCTTTTATATGGGAGAATAGTGACATCAACCACTATATGCAGTCCTTGCACCAGAATGGGGAGATAGTGTGGCTTTTAGATAAGCTCTATTAAAAAAAAAAAAATTGTTTTAATAACATTGTGCATTAGGCTAAAATAAATAAACTAATTCATTGATCCTCATTATAGGAGACTCTGGTTATCCACAAAGACCATGGCTGATGACTCCGATTTTAGACGCTGCTCCAAACACGTTGCAAGCCAATTACAACCATAAGCATGTGGCAGCCAGAGTCGTCATAGAAAATACATTTGGGCGGTTGAAGAATCGATGGCGATGTCTAAACAAAGATAGAGTGCTCCACTATAAGCCACTGAAATGTGCAAGAATTATCCAAGCCTGCTGTATTATACATAATATTGGCATCGATCTTAATGTTGTAGAAGAAGAAGACATCACTGATATGAATTATATAATAATTCGAAAAAGTAATCAATGACACAAATGAGTATTGAATATTAAATTATTTTTGTTTTTAGGATTGGAACATGAAGAACAAGTTATCAATGAGCCCATTCCCACAGAGAGAGTTGTAGGTGCTTTAACGTCTGACCTAATCAGAGGAAGGGTACTAAGGGAACAATTTAGTTAGAAGACTTGCACATTTTATTTAATTTTAAAACATTTATTAATTATGTTAATGATATTAAGCATATGTTGTTGCACATTTTAGTTTATGTTAGTTTTGTACATCTGTATAGAAAAAAAATAGAATTGTTTTTTATTTTACCACCTTTATTTTGTAAAGACTTGTAAAAATTATAATATTTTTATTCTATTTAACTATTAGATATTTGTATCTTGCTGATGGTGGTGACACATTAGATCCTCAGATCCCTAAAATGGTTGAGATCTTTTTACTCTTTTTTATTTTCTTAAATTTGATTTATACATATATAAGATAAGGCATTGTAATAGTGACTGATTGGTTTAGAATAAATTATAAAACACTTGTATAACAATATAATCTTGTTTTCCTTACTAAAATTAGACAGAAGGCTTGCCCAATTATGTTAGGTTGAGTTTCCTATCGAACTTGATGTTGCTAAATACCTATGGTACTTTTATGTGGACCAACTGCCTGTGTGCATTACACACTGTATAATAAGTAAAATTAATAATAATAGAAGTTAAGAATATGTAAGAAAAAATACCTAGTGAGCTCATTGTAAAATGAAGCTAAGCTACATAAATATATAATAGAGGGACATTAAAATAACAAATACTAAGGTTGCAATACTTTTATTAACATAATTCTTGAAATTATGATTCAAACCAAGAACTTTATTTTGATATTTTTTACAACACTTGATATATTAGATAACTATTTACACAATATTATAATTAATTAATAATAACAAGTTAATGGAATACTCTTTATTATGTAAGTACACCATATAAGTTACAGGAAAGACAGACATGAGAAACACAAATAATATCTACACAAACATAACACCTGCTTTAGTTAAGCAGGATATAATCAGTAATTTTGGTTCTAATCATTTGGTAGGTTTAACTTACGACTATTTTGCAACATAAGATGAGTGAATGCCAGTATAAGTCCGAAATTACGATCATGACAATTCACAGAGGAGTTTGGACTTCATCATAGTTTCAGCATTAAAGTAACATAAACAGTTATCTAGGACAACACTCCAATCTGTACAATGTTAGTTGCATCAAGTGGAATAACATCATAAATCACTCAAGCGACAACATTTCACAAAAAAATAAATAAAGACTCCATAGTGCACTCAAACATAATGAATAGCCCTCTTGGACTAAATGTAAACGTTTTTATATCCCTTTCTTATGAAACAAACATTGGAAACACTTGCAAGTTTTTTCTATCGCGAGTAGAATATGCAAGATAAGCGCGATTCTGTGTCGCCTTGTCACTGAGTATATAATAAAGCTATTCTAAATAAAATAATAATAATACCAGCCTGGAACTGTCCTACGGCTGGGCAAAGGCCTTTATTATATATTTCTCTATTAACAGGAACCTAGCTGATAAATACTGTAAAAATGAATTTTTGTAACTAATCTTTACAATATTTATCAGCTAGTTTTTCTAATACATTCACAATTCTTCCACCTATTGCTTGCCAGTCCCTCTGAGCCTGTACCTCCAATTCCCTTATCCGATTCTGCTCTCTTCTCAATTCGACATTGTCCCTGTGCTGCTGTTCTTTGAAATTTCTCCAAAACGAATCAGCTTGGAGAAAGTGTTGAGTTGCCTGCTCAGTGTGTGCTGGCCTCGCTCGTCTACGAGGTGAACCTCGAGTTCTCCTTGCTCGTCGAGGAGTGGTTTGCACAGATGGAGCAATCCCGTGCTCAACTCGAACTTGAGTTGACGGCCTAGTTGGGGAGAGCAAGCCCGTCTCTATAAAAATAAAATAAAAGTAATTAGATAAATTATCTCAATAATAATTGTTGTGAAAAGGCTTGTAAAGTTCTTCTTTAGAGTTCTATCTTTAAAGTTAATCTTACCTTCCACTTGTGATTCCACTAACGTATGTGATGCTGCTGTGGTTGGTCTTGCTTCAGGTGGTGAATGTGCTGGGGCAATCGACAATCCTGATGGCCCAGGCTCATGCCAATTCGGTTGAGAACCTAAAATATAAAAAGGGGTTTCTGCAGATGCCACAACAACAAACAACAACACAAATAAGTAACAAATATACTTCTTTTTAAGTTAACTATTCATATTTGTGTATGTTATCACTGCTTGGTTATGAATTTCATGTTTATCTAGTAAAAATGGTGTTTATCTTACTTTCAACTTCTTGCTCCACAAACATAAGAGGCGGAGAAGATATAGCCCGCAAGAGTGATGGTGATTCAGCTGACGACGCAATATTAGTCTCAGCTTGGTTCTGAGAATCTGAAGCAGAAAATATTATTATTTATTTATATATTATTACTTATGTATGTTTTATTAGAAACCATGTCACCAATTTATTAAGAACATGGTTCCAGGCAACTTACATTCTTCAAACTGATGGAGTTAGTATACCTGATTCATTTTCATCGTTAGCACTGGGCTGAATATGAACTTCCTGTAAGAGAATACAATAATAATTTAAAAGACACCAATAATTGCAGGTACCGCTATGTAATACAGGTATAAGAATTTAAAATATACCTGTGACAACCTAGCTTCTTCCACTGCTAAACCCGTAGCTACCTGGAAACCCATCAGATTTAGAACTCTCTGCTCTAAATCTGATAATTTGGCAAACACTGCGGGCCCGCCACCAGTACCACTAGCTCCTCGATGCAAACGTGCAGCTTTCTTTTGGTGTTATTTATTGAAATCACTCCAAGCCTTAAACCATACAAAGAAGCCAACACTTTATTCTCCTCCGCCACACCCAGTTGCCCAAAATGGGTAAGCAACCTAACCTTAACCTTAGACTAACCTTCTTCCATTTCTCAGTGGTTTTAGTGTCACCAGCACCATCACTGTTCAATAATGCAGTCAATTCCTCCCATTTCTGTTAGCTCGTTATCCTACCTCGGGCATTAGTGGATAATTTGCTTAGATCTCCATGCCTAAAAAGTACCAAACAGTTTTACAAAGTTCACTGATTGGATCAAGTTCACTACACACCAAATTATATAAATTACACTTACTGCTCCATATATATCACCAGCATTTCAAATTGCGACGGGCTAGTCTTCATTTTTATATAACAAGAATTTAAAACTTTATGCAAAACACAACTTAACTTTTGTAAACACAAACAAACGTCTAAGCTTCGTCGTATAACCACCACTATTTGAATAGGCAGTCGCTTCTAATAAGAACACAAATTATGAATGTCAATTTATTTTGGTCGGTTACCACCGTTGGCTCGATTGTTCGATTCATTCGTTCACCGATCCTCACTTTTCAGTTGTGAGCTAACGCGAAACGAATGATTAGAAATAAAGTATCTCACACTCGCATGTTAATGATAGTCGATGCGTTTGACGTAAACTCGATTTACGCCATCGGGGCGTTACTCAAATTTTAGTATGCCACTCGCACTAAGCATACAGGTACACACAGACAGGGCATAATTATGTCCTATTAACCCAAAGTATTGTTGAAGAAATTTCAGACAATTCTAATAAAATATCACTGAATAATTTTTCTGTCCATTTTAACCCATATTATGAAACATATAACGCTCAAAAATGTACAGAGGAGGATTTAATACTGTGAGTCAAATTAAAAAAATATATTTGGTCTGCTCACGTTTGACCACAATCTCACTGGTGAAAGCAATGATTGGTCGACGACGAAGTTCGCTTAGAAGTAACCTATTCACACTGTACTTAAAGACCGACAGCCGTCATGTTTTCTTTCAACTTCCATCCTCCTTCCCATCCTCGTCTACTTCTTCATCTTATCATCCAAGTCTTTTCCAAGCTATATTGGGGTTGGTGTCAAGTCTAAACAGATACAGCTGAATATCACCATCATTATAATATATCATTATATCCCGTTTTTTCTAGTTCCCGTAAGAATTTCGGGAAATATTCTCTTAGTGCTCCCCTATACTTCTCAAGGAATATACGTGCCAAATTTCAGCTTTCTGTAACCAGCAGTTGCGGCTGTGCGCTGTCTGTCCGTCAGTCACTCAGTAATGGAAAAATGTTATACAAGTATATTAGGACATTTTGTTGATCTATATCTATAGCGTCTGCCGGTCCGACCCCCACTATCCACCGTACTGGCTCGATGACACTTTGTCTTCTACTTTCATCAAAATGTCGCACACCACAAAGAGACACAATAATCCCTCTCAATTTACTTACTTTACGGAGAACTACAAAACCCATTAAATGATTTAATAAACAGAGTCGTCTAGTTTCGTCTAACTCGCCAACTTTCTGTAACGCGTTTAAATAACAATTATTTTAGCTTTATCACAACGGACGAGCTTTTAGCATTTCGCTTAGATGTTAAGTTAGTTAGTTGGTGGCAATCTGTTGTCGTGCGAAATGAGGGAGTGGAAGGAGTTTCGATAGTTTTAATTTTGTTTACTTAATGGAAAAGTAAGACAGATTCTCGAAAGTTTGATGAAAATTGAGATGTCCTTACTCACGATACAGACTTTTGTGTGCGAAAACTTTGAACTCTAATTTAAAAAAAATCTATTATCCCAACACATTTATCTGCTTTGCTTTGTTGCACAGATAAAATTCCATACAAGTAAATGGAATTATTCTGTATGAAAGTCTGTATCGTGTGGGCGGTCCATTAGTTACGTCTAAGTTCTCCTTAAATTGTCGAACGTTTGACGGAAATACAAATAAAAAGTAACATACGTAGTATTCACTCGTCTTCTAACTATCTTATCATTAATAATTATCTTACCCTTTATCCCAACTTATAAAGTAAATATTGTATCATCTTATTCTTCCATATGTTATGCCTCTTCTTGGTAAACACCCCCTTTCGTATCCGTTTTCTATGATTAATTGATTTGAATTTCAGTTTACTTCTGTAACGAACATATTTAGATATTGTACTACAGAAGTCTATTTTTACTACGGAGTTACGATATTCGGGACGAGGAAGTGAACCTATCCGTAACCAAAAGTTCCAGGATAAGTGTACCGTTCCTCGCGATATGAGCGAAACACTACAGGGATCTGGATGTGCGTATGTACATACTGCAGCTTTGCTCAAAACATTCAGGAATCAAGCATCCCACAAATTAATATTCCACTCAGGTCTAGCCGCAGGTATAAAACAGTTTGTTAGAATATAATAAAACGGTACAAATTATGGTGATTGGGTTAGGTTTATGCGTCGGCAGCCGTACACGTTGATTTGTGGGTATTTACTATTTGCGGTAATGGTTACGTATTTTATACGAATTTAGATGATTCCACCTGTATAATAAACCATTTTATGGAGGACTTATTTTCTTAGAGAGTCAGTTAACTTCTGTTATCCTGTGTTTTTTTCGATGGATAGATTGTGTAAGGCCTGATTTAAGAGAAAAGGAAGTCACTGAAATCGTGACCGGATCAAATGAAGTAGAAAACGTGTTGCACGGACTCTATGTAACATAGATTAAGGCTGCTCTTGTTGAGAAAATTATCATAATCCTGTGGTATCATCCTGTTGTTTTTAAAAGTGGCTTCTCAACGTAAAAAACTGTCCGTTGTTGGCCTTAATAAAGTGTCACCACATTGCTTCGTAACCTATCTCTAAAGATGCGACCTACATTTGGTCAAAAACCAATATCTGCCAATCCGTAGTAAGTCACGCTGGAAAGATGCTCACTAAAGAATTCTTCTTGTTCACAGGAGAACCAGCAATCCGCTCCAGATATGCTCGTCTCCTCGTCTTGGTGCCTCCAGAGCCTCCAAAGATTCCAAAAGGTCCAGTTCTTCAGGCAGTTGAAGACAGAGAGGTTAACTTGGAGTGCATATCCGTTGGAGGGAAACCTGCAGCTGAGGTATGTATCAGAACAACTTTTTAGGGTTACGTATCCAAAGGGTAACTAACGGAACCCTATTGCTAAGCCTCCCCTCTCCGTCCGTCCGTCTGTCTGTCAGCGGGCTGTATGTCAAGAACCGTAATAGGTAGAAAATTTAAATTTTCACAGATTGTGTATTTCTATTGCCGCTATAACAACAAATAATAAAAACTGGCCAAGTGCGAGTCGGACTCGCGTGCAAAGGGTTCCGAACGAATTTTTTTTAACATGTTATTTTAACACTACAGACTTCTAATAGGTTTTCCTGTAATCTTTAGGTAAAGATCTATTATCCCCATTTTTTTCAAAATTTTAGGCTCGGTAGTTTCGGAGATAAGGGTGGGGAATGGTCATTTTTCGTTTAATTTCTTGAATAACTTCAAAACCATTTACTTTAAAATTATGAAAAATATACAATTAAAACCCTCACAGTAAACCCTTTCATTTGATATGTCACACAATATTGTTAAAAAAACTTTTTTTTAATTTTCTAGTTTGACCCCCGAGTGACCCCATGCTAAAAATTTAATGATTTATGTTTTGATGGCTTAAATCTCAACTCATGGACAGCGATGGTACGGTCGACGATGGAGCAAGCTTGCCTATTTGTAACTTATCCACTCTTTGAATTAACCCGACCCTGCATAGGTTGTAGCTATCAGGAAACATACACTCCGGCAGGCAATTTTGGTCATATTTTTACTGGATACCGTATACAGTTTTGCCTGCAAGGGAATAGTTCATTATTCCTTGGTACTTGGAAACTCTTAAACTATCAGCTGCCTCGCGAAATTACGAAGTGATAGAAAACAATTTGTTCTTGTATCTCTTTCTTTGCCTAGCCTTATCTCATTATTTGGGCGTCAGCTCTCTTTGTCCTTCTTCACCACACGTGGTGGATCGTCGTGACATCCAAATGCTGTGCCTTAAGATTTACGTTGTAAACAATGACACCGGAGGTCTGCCTTTTCGGACCGTTGTCAATTCTCGAAACGTCAAAAACTAATATTTGAAAAAAAAAAATGCTACACTTAACGATCTATTTGCATCAACCTCAAAAACTAACGTCAGATACAATAATGACAGTATTTTTTCAGATCACCTGGGTGGATAATGATGGCGGTGTACTGACACACGGAGTTAATTACACTGTGGTGCCAATGCTTAATCGGAAATTCATTGCTAGGCGAGTTGGAAAACTAATTATTTAGTTTTTTTTTCTTTAATATACATAAAGAAAAGAAGACAAATGGTATTGTTTAGAACAAATAAAGTAATGAGACACCAACAGTATATGGTAGGCGCCAGATAAACTTGCAATAAAGTACATTGACCTTTCCCTAATATCCATTTGTAGATAGATACCCGAACAGCAAATTATGAACTGATTTTCAGTAATGAAGAACGTAAAAGATCACGACAGAAATCGATAAAGAACAGCTTTATGTCTTTATTTCTGTTTTTGAGATTAAGAAAATCAATAAATATATGTGAGTCCATGACCGTTTTTGCACATTTATCTGACGCCAACTTTCTAACTTTCTTTAAATCCAATATGGCGGGCTCCCAAAAATGGCACCCCCTTGATATGGTTATCAAATTAATAAACGAGTTTGCTGAAATGAACACAAAAAAAAATATTTTCAAAAGTTTTTTTAAATTAATAATACTTATTTGCTGTTTCAAATGTATGTCTATAAATACTATTCATCCGACAGGTCTGTACTACGACTGCGTCCAAGGAGACATCATCACAACCAGACCCTCACCTGTCAAGCACAAAATACCGCAGATCGAGCCTACAGAGCGGTTACTATCAAACTGCAGGTAGGTTTATTATTGAATTAGGTATAAAGGCTAAATGACACTAGCTTTTGACCGCAGTTTTGCTCGCGTTACTTACTGTAGATAATTATAGTGAAAAAAAATAATTTCAATTATAATTCAAATTATAATTATAATTACGTAAAGCGACTGCTTATCGGACCTCTACAACTCAGTAGCGATGGGTACTTCTTGACAAGATTGGTGTCAGAATTTCTGGCTACTGACAATCCTTAAAGACTGCCAAAGATCTACAAATGGCAGCCGGAACCAACAACTTAACGTGCTTTCCGAGGCACGAAGGAGTGTTAATATGTTAAAATGATAAGCCATCTACAGACCGACCTCGAGAAACGTTGCTTTACCTTGAAGATCGACCCGTGCGCCTGTTATTAGAAGTATATTACATTTTTTAGCCACGAGCTCATCTAATTGCTCTGATGTATTTCGATTATAGACCATTCTTAAACCTCAGCGTATTCAAAAGTTTCATATTTCAAAATATTTTTATGACTAACCAGTCACATTTATAATTTGCAGAACACACAACTTACATGATTACTCAAATAATTTAATTCAATCTTAAGTAGTCTAACTGCGACAAATACTGCTCAAATATTCCGTTATACGAATTCCGAATGCCTTAAGTACAATGTAATTATAATCTTAATCAACTAATTCATGCCAGACACATTACATTTCAAATCAAATTCTCGTTACAATATGGCAGTTCTTGTAAGGTTAATATGAACAATTATTATAATCGAATAAAGGGTTATCCTACCTTAACTCTCCTCTCCTCTCTTAAATAGTTGTCAAAAAAAAAGTAAGGTACCCAGCAGGCTAGTCAATTTTCGATTGCCTCATTAGCAACACCACTGGCAACATCTAGTATCTCATAGGAATTTGGTTACATTTGGTTTATCTTGTGTATCTGATCTGTTACACTTGACTTTAGCAAATATTTGTGGCTTCACTCCAGTCTGAGTGTAAGGAATGAATGCCAATTTTGTTGTCTCTTGTGTTGAATTTTTGGTAGCACGAATTTTGACTATGCGAAGTACGGCTTTGAAGATTTGAGTGCCGCGGCTGAAGTAATAGGATATTTTTAAAGATTTCAATGGGAATGTAGTGTGAACGTTGTTTTATTTAAATTCAAATAAAACATAAGTCATATCCGATGGATGCGAGACGCACAGGACCGGTTGTTGTGGCGACACTTGGAGGAGGCCTATGTGCAGCAGTGGACGTCTTTCGTCTGATATGATGATGATGATGATACATTCGGAATCTGCACACAATAATGTCATATGTTAGTACGAATACAAGATATATATTTTTGATATGATACAGAACTATGCGAATAGTTTTTTTTTCTGGGGAGTTTCTTTCACCGTTTCTTTTCTCAGCTTAACCGCTGAGAAGCGGTGACGAGCGGCCATTTTGGAAGAATGTCTGTCTGTACATTTTTACATTCAAAAGTGTTGTTTTCTGAGCCCAAGAACACACAGCAAATGGCTTTTTATTTTGTTTATATGATTAGGATTCTGAGGTGGCTAGTTATTAGATAGTAGATTGAGGGAACACTAAAACATCGCATCCACAGGCGGGCAAACAGCATTTTAAGTTATTCTTTAATAGTCACTAGTTCGTTCAAAACCTTATGTAAATACATTATCATACAACTTTTTGCTCCATACTAAGATCCAACCCACGCAGAAACTATATATAAAAGCCAGTTTTTCATGTCAAAAGCTAGAACACGTCTACTCAGCAATAAAAAAAGGAAACTATGAATACGAGTAGATTCTTTATAAGCAAAACTCACATTCTTTCTTCAATTCTCGTGCACTGAACTAGATTTTCTAGATTTTGCTCGACTTAATAAAAAATATGAAGCACGTAGGTTATATTAGATTCTTGTCATCCTGCTCGTGGGGGCTAACGAAGCAAAATGAGTTATTATTACGCGAATGTGGGCGTGAATAGTACTAGATTGAAGTTGTGCTAAAAATATCTAGTTGCAGGGGAGGGAATTTTGATGTTAGGAAGACTTGGAAAGTCTAGCATTACTGAAATAGGAGATTTTTGTTGTGAATAATATTACTTCTAGTCTATAAAGGATCTCTCAGTTTTCTTTGCAGCCTCTAATTTAAATATGCATTATACATACACAGAGGTTTTTCTTTTCTTGCGAATAAAAATGCGATCTATCGACAGCTAAAGCCATTTTGTTTGCTATGTGTTTATTTGAGAATTAACTGTGAATGTATTCAGCCGGTCGATCCTGCTGGTCGATTCTGTCGACATCTCACCGTGACCACTTAGGTGGAGTGAACGACAAGTGAGCTGTCATGCCATCTTGTTTGTATGGTTTGACAGCTCACTTGTCGTTCACTACGCCCAAATTTTCACTTCGACATATTTACAGAATCGCACTGCTGTAAACAAGTATAAGTGAAGGCTTGGGTGAAGTGATCATTTCAAAATGATTACATAAATTGATAGTTCACTTCGTAATCACTTCACGCAAGCATTTACTTTGACATGGTTTACAGAATCGACCGGCAGGTCAGTTAATCAAATGCTGAAGAAACATTTTTTTTTACAAAACTTAAATGAATATCCTTCTTCATTTAAGTTTTGACATGAGCGATTGTTAAAACTCACAGAAATGCTAGTACTCTTACCTTACTTATTCTCTGTCTAGCCTTTTCCCAAGTATGTTGAGCTCGGCTTACCAGCATTTTACAAGGAACGACAGCCTATATGTCTTCTAAAGAAGCCCTAGTCGATGTGGCGACGCTTTGGCCTATGTCCAGCAGTAGAAGTTTTTTGGCTGAATGATGATAATGAAAACCATTTTGCGGAAATATTATATCCCTTGGCAAGACCACTTTATTCCGATAACCATTTGTAACTGAAAGATTTTCTTTGATCTTGGCTATTTCATAGGGTCATTTTTAATGTCAACAACCACGTAACGCCATTAACTATTAAAATTGAAATCAGGAATTCTATTATTCCAAGAAACCTTTCGTGACTTCGGTCGTGTGAATGTTTTACGAGATTCGTAGTACTATTCTCAGAGCGAGGTTTAAAATAGTACTGTATCTTGAATAAGTTTGATTAACTAGAAATCTAGTGTTCGGCGGATACTTAAAAACTGTATTTGTCTAAGATAATGTAAAGCTTGAGGTCGTGACTTTGAGTCCCGGCTCAGGCAAAATGATTTTGGGGTATTTCTGTGATTTATCAGAAGCCTGTCGTGTCGTAAAGAACGTAAAACGTGGGTGTGCCAATACTATAAGTTATTTGGTTCATATCTGCCTAATTCTTCGGCGAATGTAGGTGTGAAGTTATGTCAGGTTAGTATAGTCTAGATTTTGTTCCACTTGTTGTGAAGAATGTAACGGGATTTTCTTAGGAAATCTATACTGATATATAAAGCTGAAGAGTTTGTTTGCTTGAACGCGCTAATCTCAGGAACCACTGGTCTAATTTGAAAAATTCTTTCAGTGTTAGATAGCCCATTTATCGAGGAAGGCTATATATCATCACGCTCAGACCAATAGGAGCGGAGCAGACGAAGTTGCGCGGGTCAACTAGTTCTTAATAGAAGTCTTAGTCTGGAGTCGTGGTCCAGTTGGTAACAATATTCGATGCTAAATAATGAATGAACACTCGCACAGCTCGAGAATGCTGGTTAAAATCTTCATGGTTAAGCAACGCTAGCCGAGTCGAGGATGGGTGCCCATCTATTATATACCGAGTTTTATCCCTGCTTTTGAAAGCACGTTAAATCATTGTCTTCGGCTGCCATTCAAACATCTTTGACAGGCGTTACGAGAGCCAGAATCCAGAAAGTCTGTCAAAAGTCTTGCGAAGGGTTTCAAAACATGTACCTTCAAGAGCCAAAACTCGCATAGCCAATAAAACAAACATCCTTATTTCGTTTCCTGATAAATTATTCTTTCACTTCCACCAGCTGGTTCGAAACCCGCTTAGACATGATTTACGGCCATTCAATTTAACAGCTCTTTTATTAGGGTTCGTTACCTGAAAGGCAACCAACGGAACCCTAATACTAAGCCTCAGCTGTCCGTTCGTCGGTTTGTCTGCCAGTGGGCTGTATCTCAAGGACTGTAACAGGTAGACAGTTGAAATTTTCACAAAATATGCATTTCTACCGCTATTAAAACAAATAATAAAAATTATTTAAAAAATTGAAGAGGGTTCCCAAACAAGATTTTTCAGTTTGTGGTACGGAACCCTTCGTGTGAGAGTTTGACTCGCACTTAGCCGGTTATATTAGATCAAACAATTAATGGAAGATATGAGTTGATTTCGAATTCAGAAATTAATTTTCCATTTAAATTACAGTTATTGCAATAGATGCGTGCAAACACATGAGAGTAATCCAAGTTGAAACCTTATAGTTTTCCTAGATAGAATTAAACGGCTGTAACTAAAAACTGGCCAAGTGCGAGTCAGACTCGCGTGCAAAGGGTTCCGAACCAATTTCATTTTAGGCTCAGTAGTTTTGGAAAAAAGGAAGGGGGAATGGTAATAGTAAGCCCTTTCATTTGATATGTAACACAGTATAGTTTGAAAAACTTTTTTTTTAATTTTCTAGTTTGACCCCCAAAAGTGACCCCAATAACCCAAAACCGAAACTACTGAGCCTAAAATTTTGAAAAAAATGGTGATAATAGATCTTTACCTAAAGATTACAGGAAAATATATTATATATATACCTATGAGAAGTCTGTAGTGTTAAAATAACATGTTAAAAAATTAAATTCGTTCGGAACCCTTTGCACGCGAGTCCGACTCGCACTTGGCCAGTTTTTTACGGATGTTTGGAACCCTAAAAATAGTCATTTAGAACTCTCAAAAATATAATACAGAAAATGAAGCAAAAATTCTTATAGGAAAATACAGTTTAATTCAAGAACGTGTAAAACTGATAGAAACTATCCAACTAAATCCAATTAATAGATTTAAAATACTATCAGCAAAGCTTCAAACGATAATAAGTTAAAGCCACATTACTAAAGCCCGAGTTTATGCTAATGATCACTTAATATCCATAAATGGACGTTACAGCTTCCACAAAAATGAGATAATTTGATACGACGATTAAACCCACATTTTGTTTAAGACTTTATGGCTGAACTTCCCCTGGGCTGTTATCTTGTTCGTATAATTTTGTATTAAAATGTATGTAGAAGGAAAAAGGGGCACGTTTGCAACCATCTTTTTGCGACGTACGCTGTGCCTTCGAGATGTTTTCTCGAATTACCATACGATATAAATTGGCTTAGGAAATTCTTGATGTTTGAATTTTTTTTGTTTCGGATTCTTGGTTAGATTCTTCGATCACACTGGAATGTGATTTTGTAATAATGGAGAATTGCTGTTATAATATTATTATAGGAACACAGTCTGCTTATTTATGTTAACACAGTTTGAGATTTCATCTGTACTTTGATATTTATTTATTTATCACAACACTTCTATCATTACAGGATATCCCAAAATCCAGGTTATGAAAACTAACTTAAAACAAAAGAAAAGTAGGTAGGTTTAATTTCTTGCCCCTGTTTTTAAATACTTTTAAATAGTTATAGACAAACTTTGTATTGTAACTTTGTTCTTTTATAAAATCCTCGTTCCAAACAAAAATATCTACGAAACACAAGTAAAACAAACCTTAATTTGAGTTTGTACACACATAAATTACTTCTTAAGCCAAGCTTCCAATAAACGGATATAAAGAAAGGAGAAACGAAATAAGGAAACAGACAGTCGGTAAAAAAAAATCCGTGCCGCAATTTTTGTACATCCTCCTTTTAGAAAATTCGCCGATTCGGCTTACCAACATGACCAGTCTCCATTGGCCTATCGAAACTGTCTTTTTCGTAGATGTTGCGTTAAGTGGGGTAGATCTAATGTTTTTGGACGTGGTTTTATACTGGAAAAGTGAAAATAAGGAGGGCTGTGTAAGGCTCTAATTTCGTGACGACGTTCTGTAACGGTGTCAGCAAATCTTGTATATCATGAGGCGAATGATTTTTTCTTTGCGGTTTTCCAGCCGTTTCGCCAGATTTTAATGGGACAAATCCTTTGAATTTGTTGCCCCTGTTCGAAGTTATATAATTTTTCTTAGGACGTTTATTTCTTGGTTTAAGTTCCATCAAGATTTGTAGTTATTTTGTTAACTTACCTAACTTACTAATATTGAGAATTATTTGATGCATTCAGCATAATCGGGTTCTTTCTCAGATAGAAAAATAACAATTCTATTTAGTCCGTTCGTTAGATTTTCAAGAATATTGTACACGTATTTTTTGCCACTCCAAATCGATGATAAATTATAAAGATATAGCGCATCAAAGTTCAAGAGTAGGGGCTGGTGACGACACGTTTGAGTATAAAGCGCACTAAAATGTGGCGTCGCGTGATTTTACAACGCAATGGATCGTCTTCATTTTTTTTAGGTATACGCATTGATATATAAAAAAACCCAAGATGCACAGTCTCGAACAAATGAAACACTCGAAACTGTCGTCAAAAACTGACATGTATCAAGTGTCATGTGGGAGTTGTGTGTAGTTACTATAAACAATTTTTTTTGCAAATTCAACCTTAAACGGATCGCTTAAAGTTGTTTTTACAAAGCAGTTCAGTATGACGAGTGATGCGCATTTTTTTTTTGCAAATTCAACCTTATGCGGATCGCTTAAAGTTGTTTTTACAAAGCAGTGCAATATGGAGAGCGATGCGAGACTGTTTGAAACTTGTGCATAATTATACATATTGCGCTTATTTTTTGCGGACGTTTTTGAGATGCTGAGTGTGTATCTTGGGTTTTTTATGTATCAATGGGTATACGTGAAAAAAGAAAATAAACGTGTCCAATATTTTTGATTGCCAAAAAAATCTGACAAACTAATTAGATTGTTTTGAGGAAATTACCCAACTACGTTATTGCTGAGCATGAGTCGAACCCAGTTTTCTATCTAGAATTTATCAATTGCAGTTCGGAGTCAAACTTGTACCCGGTGGAACTTTATGATTGGCGAAATGTGAGTGCACTATTAGTGCACCTTTGGAATACATAGCGTGATGTTATGAAAATATTTGAGTTGACTTTGGTTAGAATAGACTAATGGACGTCACGCGGTTTCACCCGCTTCGTTTCCGTTCCCGTGGGAGTACGGAGATAATATATAGCCTATGTTACTCCCTGATAATGTAGCTATGCAATGCTAAAAGAATTTTTCAAATCGGTCCAGGAGTTTCGGAGCCTATTCAATTCAAACAAACAAATATTTCTTCTTTATAATATTAGTATAGAAGTATAGATGACAGTAATCATTAAGTAGAAGATGTAATAAACAAAAACAAAGATAGAGAATTTTAAGGAAAACCAAAACTCAGATGGAGCAGTCAGCTGTTCCGACTAAATCTGCTTTTCAAAGAACAATTTTAACAATTTACGTTTCATAAATGAAGATGTTTTGACGTACTCATTCAAAGCGCCTAATCTTATAAGTAGCAAACAGAATGAAATAACAGACGGTCTTCTTCCACTCATATTTCTAAATCTTCCCTCATATGAAATGCATGTACGAAAACAATGTTTATTTCTTCTTTGCTTCCACAATGGTGAGAGTCTTTCAAATGGTTTATTGTCACTTCAAAAGGCTTTGTTCGTTTAATTCCCGGCAATGTAAGGCTTCGTCTAGACTGAAAGGTTCATTGGTTACAAAATAAAGTATGTGCTGTAGCGGATTAAGGGGTATCTTTACGATTAAACCCTTTTTTATTAAGTAGGGATGTCTTTGACGATAAAATGGAGTTTTATTGGATTAAGTGAATTTGTTTCAAAGTTATGTAACAAACAACAATTAAGGTTAATGATGGAGTTTGATCATTTGCTTGTTGGTTTATTTCTGTCTTATAAGCTTTTATTATGTTTTTAATACTAGGTACTTACTTGTAATGATCTATCATTGTCATACATTTATAATACATGGCGTTTCATGTGTTTCTCTTAACCTGATCTAAAATTAATATCATCGAAACGATCTTCCTGCACTTATCTCATGTTTCTTGGGGTCCGCGTAGCATTTTTGTTTTCTTTCATTTATTCTTAGTCTTATTCAGGGCTGAATTTTCAATGGTCACATAAACTTTTCACGTTACCCGTATGGTGTCGGCCGGTGCCGTATGTTGCCGTAAAATAATAATACCATCCCAATTCTTCCCGTGGGTGTCGTAAGAGGCGATTGAAGGGACTTGCCAGAGAATGGGCAGCAGCGTTCTCTGTAAAACTCAACACCATACACTGCGATCGCCAACCCGCCTCCCAAGCGTGGCGATTATGGCAACCGCCCCCTCCCCTTTGGAGGAGGCCTATGTGCAGCAGAGGACTTCTTTCGGCTGTTATGATGATGATGATGATGACATGAACTTTTAATATAATGCTAAAGAAATTGAATGAAAAAAAAAATCCAGTATAAAAGTAGTCTGACTATTGAAAAATCAATCCTGTCTCATTTCAGCTACTCATTTATTTCAATAGGTGATTTTATTACATTATATCAAAGTAATCTAATTATAATTGATTGCATAACAAACACTACTGCTTCATAGTGATTTGTTTACGATACTTTCTTATGTTTACACAGTATTTTGATACTGCATAAAAATTATAATCACCAATGTAATTGAATCATCAAAATAGTTTGAAATTACAGTGGCTATTGCAAAAATAGCAACAATAACACAAAAATGAAAAATATCTTCACCTAGAAGATATTTTTCATTTTTGTATTATTCTGCTTATAATTATTGTCTATGAATGATCAGGATTTTATATATTTCTGTTTTCATATTTTTACGTTTCGATAAAATATCTTGTTTTTATTACAAATTATTTCATTTTAGTCTCAAACTTTAAGCAATAAAATAATGAATTTTCAGCAAAAACGTGTTACAGTTTGTCGATATAAACTTAGCCTTATAAAATACTAGTGTTTTCTACTCCAATTCCAATGGCTCAATTCCATTTCAAATTAGAACCATCTTTTCAATTTACTTCCCTCTATCCTCTCCAAATTATATATGGGGACTGCCATATCAGTTTGGCTTGGTTCCAATACCATACGCCTTTAAAATGACCCGTAATACCCAGTCTTAAACAATCAGCTGTAAAATATTTGTGAGGTTATCTGGAGCTTCTAGCTTAATGGCACTAGAATGTGCTAGTCTATATACTGGGGAATTGGTTTCTGGAATGTGCTATACTTTTTATGGGAATGGCTGCTGAAGTCTCTGAGTTTCTGATTAATTTTAGTAAACCCCGGTTTTTCTATCAAAATTATTAATATTGGTACGAAGTAGGTATAACTTAATCCTTGTCATTCATCACTGACTGAATTTGTGGTAATGATAGACAAGGCCATAAGAATCAATATTCATTAATTCATTGTGATAATTAAATCCAAGCTTTATCACGCATTCCTGAATTATGAAAGCAAAATTACATAACCATTTTTTTTTATTTGATTGCTCGCCATGCAATTACCAGCTATAACTGTGGTTCTAATGTTGATAAGTATGAATTATAATAACTGACGATATCAAAGATAAAGCGTATCAAAGTATATCTGTCAACAACAATATGCATAGCAATTTCAAAGACATCCAAAAAGATAGTAACGATGCACCCAATACAGATTCCGCTAAGAACTGCTTAATCCGAACAAAAAAACAGACAAGATACAATACGATAAAGAACAATCGGCCGCTTAAGATTACTGACAACCTTACCCCTGGCGAAATGCAGGGAATCCTAGATCGAAGAAACAAAGGCGAATTTCAAGGAAAAAAAAATTGGAAACGGTCAGACACGTATTCCCGTCTATGCATACAGTTGTATCGATGATATTATTGATATGTTTTGTGGAAAAACTTTTCTCATGTACCGATTCCTGGTTTCCAGGCCAACACGATGTTATTATTAATTTGCTGTCTCGAATGCTCCAAGTGGTCATATCATATCATCATTTTCCCTTGTCCACATTTCACGACAAATAAATCTCAAATGGGCAATTAAATTGTAGTAAAACAAATGTCTTGTCCCTTCTTAACGGGCTCTGTGTAAAAAGCTGTACAGTGTACAGCGCAGCTATCGAAGTTCCCTCTACTAGATGCTTCACTTGTATTTATTTTTCTTACTCCTTTGTTACGTCGTATGTTTTGCTACATCGCACAACTACTGGAAAACAGTCCTGATTTGGACACAACGAGAAATGGTCGGCTTAACGTATATTTTTAAAGCAGTCATTTTTTAAAGTTCCGAGTGAAAAATTGTTGGATATTTTTAGGTCAAGTCGATTCGTAATGGCTGGTTCCCTCAGTATTGTTTCGTTCTTGGAGAATTGACGATGTTTTCTGCAACATTTCTCTCATTTTATACTTGGTTTTTCACAATTCTAACTTGTAGAAAAATGCTGCTGGTTTCTAAAGATTAAAATTTGGACTTTATGGTTGTTTACACTGTGCGCCTGATGATTTTGTGTAGAGTAGGTATTGATCACAAACTTTACATTTATTTAGACACACAATTATATGGCGCAGATGTAAATCTTTTGAATCTTTGTAGGATATACTGAAGTATGTTTAATCAATTTTAGCTATTACTTAATTCTTTTTTACTGAAGTTAACAAATACAAAAATATTTTTATGTTGATACAATCAAAGTCTCAAAGGGCACAGTTTTATGCCTATAAAAAGTCTTCAAAATAAAAATCTAATCTTGCTTTTTGTTACAGGTACAATACGCTCCAAAAGTTCGCATGTTCGTAAAATCGGGAATATTGAAAGGAAATATCCAAGAGGGAGACACAGTCGTTATTGGTAAGTTATAACATTTTCCCTATAATAATAATAATACAAATCCCAATTGATTTTGAATTATCCATTAACTTTTTTAATCAACCCATCAAGGTTCATTGCTATTCGTAGGCGTACCCCAAGGGTCGATTCTGTGTCCCTATTAATTTTATTGAATACTTACGCATAAAGCGTGCGTAGGTGGATAAAACGTTTGAGATACTTTCATCAAGGTTACTAAATTAATTAATTAGTATTTTTTTTTTTTATAAACATCCTTTTGAATTCAATCCTTTGAACAACTTACCGTCTCATCTGAGAAACTTCAAAATTTTTATACTTTTGGTGAGCATCTGTTGTTGGAAGGTTTTTAAGCATGAATTTAATTATTTCTCATAACATTATTGTAATTATTTCCCAGGTTGTCAAGCCAGTGCAAATCCCAACAACTTAACATACAAATGGTATGTCAATAATGAACACATAGCCGGTGACATCAGTAATGAATTGGTGAGAATGAGAACCTAACACATTGTTTTAAACATTGTATTTTATACACTAGCCTTATTTTGTTTGATTTTCAGAAAGTGTTTGTCTACTAAATAAGACACGAACGAAAAACACATTGTATAAAGTCTTGTTTAGTAGATGCTATAAAATAAACATCAGCTAATTAGCCTGGTACCAACGTGACTAAACTTCAACCTAGGTTGGTCAAAGTTTAATTAGGGTTCACTGTTAAAATTCTAAATTACACGAAAAGGTTTGCAAGGGGATATGTTGTGAACATTCCAGTTATCAAACTCTCCTTTAATGTTTTCAGTATTTAATTTATCTAGGTCATCGCTTTTGTTCAACCGGGTCGAGCTCGAATTCCTTCGAAGACCACCCATTCGAGAATTTGCGCGAGTCATTTAGCCATTATCGATTTTAAATGGCGTTTTAATCAGGCAAATGGGGTGTTCATAGGTGAGGCTAGCAGCCTTCTGCTGTTGTCAATACATCCGTTGCAGCTACATGTCAATCGGTTTTGTCGATACTGCCATTGAATAAACAATTAGGTTAATTTATATTGTGAAACGGTCAGCTCCACTATATTTTTCGTCTGTATTTTTGCTCGGCTTTCCTAAAATCAATATGTATTGTATGTTTTAAACATTGGTTTTGGCGCGATTTTTAAAACAAATAAACCATCTTTTTGATCCATGTGTACGTCAAAAGCATCCCAAAACAGAAATTCTGGATTTAACTTTTTATTTACCAACTCCGTGTACCAACACAAATTCGACTCAAAATACAACATCACCTAAAAATTCTCCTTGTACCCACGAAAATGAAAATGTTGAAACGCGCACACGAAAACCGTAAGCGGAGAGTAACATATTCCATTTTTGGGAGCCTCCATTAAAAATCCAAAACAAAGTAACGGCCTTGTATCTTATATCATCTCAAGTGTCGTTTCGCCATTAATTCCGCACACTATATTAAATTTTACCAAGCTTATTTGCATCTCCTGAAGGAGGCGTGGAAAATATAAGAGAGAATTTTCAAATTTCTTCTTGGCACAACATATACCTGCAATATGCATTTTACATTAGCTGTTTCATACTAAGGAGCATGTTCGAGAATTTTTGGCTTATTAAATGTTTTGTTTTCTCCTCTAAGTGTTTTTGTTCTTCCTGCTACTGAAATGTTTAGTGCTGTATGGTAATTGGCTTCATCTTCTAAAAGTCTTGCAAGGAGCCATGTTTTAGCGAGTAAACTAGATATTTTCTTTTGGTCTAACTCATCTTATGCGCTTGTTAGTGTTATTTTAAGCACTAGATGAGGAAAGTTTCTTGTTTCTGGAAACAGTATCGTATAACGGGAAATGTGCCGTGTTTTTATTTGAAACTTTATATTTTTATAACGTGCGTAACTTGGTTACCTTTTTTGAAGAAATTATATAAACTTATGGTTCAGGTACTAGTCACTTTTTATTCTATTTCTAGACTTAGCTTATTTAATTTAATGAAACAATTACATTACTACAATAGTTTATTAAATTATTTCCATTATATTTTAATAATTCAACTCTCTAATTAAAAATATCAGCCTCAATTCACCACCTTTGTTCCAGATACTATCAAACATATCCCGAAGATTCAACGAAGCGACTATCAAGTGCGAGGTTCACAACCAAGTCGGCAAAAGTGCTGACACCAAAACTCTGGAAGTGGCCTGTAAGTGCCGACTCAAGAATTATAATACCTCGTCAGTTCTGCGGTTCGATGGGTTCACGGTTTTGAGTAAGGCTCGGTGTGAAAAGGGCGACGTATCTAGTGTCACTTCATCATTGTGATTTATTGCCGTATTCGTCATAAGTAGCTCTTGTGATTTTTGAGGGACTGTGGTGTATTCAATGTTCAGTAATTATTTCATTAGGTCACACCTTAAATTAAGTAACTGTAGTCATTCATCAAAGTTGTTACAAAGCTGCAACTTTGTACTTGTTTTGGTCATACTCCATTAATTAAAAGTTAGAATTACAAAACACATTTTGTTTAAGTAACTATAAAGGCCACAATATATTCTTATGGCTTATTTCCGAGCAGAAAACATATAGTTACTACCTATTTTAAATTAAAACCTATCAGTAAGTACTTATCTACATTTTAACTAGAATCCTAGAATTTGTCACCACGCCTGCGTCAAAGACTCAGCCAGCCAAATCCATTTTTGAATATATGCAGGCTCCAGTACATCCTAGAAAATATACACGTCCAAAATTATTACTGAGAATTGGAGACTAGGTCCTAGCGCATGCGAAATATTATTCATGAGTTTTCACCCGGTATTATACATGAAGTCTTTCCAAACATACGAAAGCAGTATTCACAGAAAAGCCGGCACCATTTATTGTTTCATCCATCGATACGTTTCCAATAGTCCGTCCAATATCGGTTGACTGTGTTCCGCTAAACGCATTAAACATCGTATGAACTAAATTAAATAGATATTTGTTGGTTAGTAGTTTGGCGTCACATCTAGCTGAATTTAGGTCTAAATTAGGTAGATGTTCGTAATTTGTACTGTTCTCTTTAAAATTATGTCAGTTGATTTGGGGTCAACGCAACATTTTGTCTTCTTCTTTCTTGCTTCTTTATTGGTTATCATCTTAGTCGTTACCTGCATTTCGTCTTTCAAAAACTCCATTCAGCTTTTCTTTGTTCGCAGTAAACGGATTTTGTTCGGTTCGAATTAAGAACAGTAGATCGTTGGAATTGGGCCTTAACCTAGCTCAGCAATTTCAGTTGAACTTTTCCTATGTTTGAGAAGTAGGTATTAGTTACTTTTACCTACTTACCGATTCAAAGACTTAGCTAGTTTTGCCAGTAACCCATTTCATATGCATAAAGGCAACTTCTTTCATAGAAACTGATTGGACGATATTACGTTTTATTACTGCAATAAAATCATGAGAACTTTGATTACTAGAATTATTAAGCTTCAATACGTTTTATTCGATTCTGAGTATGGACTTCATTGTAACATTGATTTGGTTAACAAACTTGGTTTTACCGTGTTCTCTAAAGTATTTAGGAAGTACCTTGATGAAATAGTTTTTGGAATTCGACTTGATTATTGTCATGTGATATATTCTATGTCCGATTTAAAAAAAATGTTTCACTATAGTCACCTAAATCTAAGAAGTCCGATTTGACAGCTAAGTAGAGAGGGATAAAAGATTGCTTTAACACTAAGTGCGAAAGAGATTTATTTTTATGTCTCTTTCCAATGTTGTATCCTGCTGTCAAAACTGGCCTTTTATTTTTTGTCAACTATAGTATCCGCTAAACTGCTTTTCTATTCATTGTAATCTTTATTTTAGACAGGTCAGAAAAAATCAAAAATACTAAATTAATGGTAATAGATTGTCAATGATGAATGATAATTATTATTGTATTACTAGCTGACTCGGCAAACGTTGTTTTGCGAAACAAAAAGAAAAACAATAGCCTACCACCTATTCACATACCTACTGAATATACACACAAAATTTCATGAAAATCGGTCGAGCCGTTTCAGAGGAGTTCGGTAACAAACACCGTAACACTAAATTTTATATATTGGATATTATATATTTTATATGTGGTAGGTAATTTAAAAAAACAGTCATAAAGATAAAATACGTTAAATTTTGTGAATTGATATTTGCATGTTTACATCAAAGATTTTATTTGAGGATGAACTTAAAAATCATAACGACTACTGTAAAGTCGACAACAAACAGTTTTTCAGCCAAAAATAAATTCAAACCAAATGCTAAACAAAACGACGAAGAAAGAACAGTGAATAGAAAGAGTTTGCCTAAAAATTATTACTATTAATATCCACGTCAGATCCTATCACCGGTCAGAGTCAATACCAATATTTAAAAAACGGCCCAAAGCTTTGTTGGCCCCTTTTGTTTACCCTCAAAAAACTGGATGACAATGAAATTTGGCATACAGGAAGCTGGCTCAAAAGGCTGTGGATACTTTTTCCCTTTTATACCTAAGGGATATATGGAATGAAATATTATTCCCCTTTGTTACCCAATCACGTATTAACCATTTGATTGTTTTGATCTAAACTCGGGTCTGATGTTTTGTTGTTTTCGTGAATTGCATTTTTAGAGTCGTTTGTTTGGTATTTTGCTGTTTGTATTAGAAATTAATAGTCAAACTACAGTTCTACTAACTATTTTCTTAGTGTCCTTCGGCAAACTTCGTGATTCGTCAGTCGTCGGATTTCTATCAGTAGCCCTTTGCACTTGGTGCAGACAAGACGCTCTTAATCGACTTTGAAGTATATAGAGTTGTTAATACTCTTTAGAAAAACTGACACTAGAGTGTGTGGGGTCGTTAGACCTTACTGCCTACACCATAAGAAGGAGAAGAATACTCTTTTGACTTAAGGCTGCTCTCTTAAGAAATGCTTAAAAACAGCGTACAGATGATGCAACTTTTCGTCGGCATTTACTGAGAAATTACATCTGAAAAAAAATAGGTAGGTAGGTATATATTATACATAATTTGGTTTAGCCAGAATTTATGTATCGGTATCACATAATAAGAAAAAAAATCACTAAATCACCTCCAAATCGTTGAGATGAAACCATTTTACTTCTTCATTTTTTAACAAAAGTCAAAACAATATAATACAAACGAAAATAATTTGACTTTGTTACTTTTTTAAAATATGTGTTATTTTTTAAAATAAATTAAAAATACAGGTAGCGGAGTGGCACGTAGAGGAGTAGTTAGCTACGTTTATATGCACAAGGTCATTGGCATGTATACAAGCCTTAAATTTGTTTATTTAAAAAAAGGAGAAGAAAGCTCGTTTGTATTCGAAAATGCGATAATTGGCGAGGGACATTAAGAGGATAGTTGTTCTGTACTTACTTACTTGATGATGTGGCTTAAAGTCGAACATTTTTGACTCGCGTGACATATTTTTATTGTATCTGGAGCCTTTACTCATATCGACACATTTGCAAAAGTGCAATAATTTCAATCAAAGGAAAGAAATTTAATTAGTCCATGAGGTAGTTTGCCAAAAAAATATTGAACAGGATGTTTTTCTTTTTTCACGTAAAAAATGACGATGATGGGGCATTGAAAACGGGCGTGACGTCACTACGATAATATAATTTTACTAGCGATGTAACGTCACCAGCCCCCACTCATGAACCTTGATGCCCTTTATCTTTATCATTGTTTATGGATTTGAAATGGCAAAAAATACATCGCTCCTTGAATACAAAAGGGACACAAATCGAAATCCATAAATTTTACAGGACAGCCAAAACAAATTTTTGAAACGGTTTTTTTATAATATTTCATATATTTATTAATTAAACATAAGATGTTAATATATCATTAGATGCGTATTTATTAGCTCTATCTATCTACAATATAAACTTTGTAATAGATGTTACCTATTAAGAAAAAAAAGCATAAAAGTCCCTTTTGCATTCAAAATTTGAACCAATATAATAAAAAATATGTCAAAAATTAAACACAGTTTTACAAATAAAAATGGTTTATTGTACCTTTTTGGTAAAAAACCGTATCAAAAAGTTTAATCTTATTACTAGGTAAAAACATAAGTGAATGGACACCAGGAGAACATTGTATTAAAAAATCTAAACTAAAAAATCTTAACTTATTATTAAGTAATATAATTGAGATCAACTTTGTACGTAACTATTATTCAGCAAAATTAAACATCTCTCTAAAACAATTATATTTGTAAGAATTATAGAAAAAACAAGAGATAAAACTGTAATAATCATTATCAAAATATACATAAAATAACCATATTCATTAATAAATTCTCTAAATAACTCAAAAAATAATCAAGTGACGATACTAATTTGTCTCTCTTTAACATTAATAATTTAAACAAAACAAAATACAAGATCAGTTCTAAAGGCACATAATTCAGTAGCAAAATATTATAGCTTATAATGTAATAATACTATTGCACAATAACAATCTAAGTAGTCTTACAAAATCACAGTTATAAACACTTTAAGGCACTTTTTACGTAAACTATTTTAAGTTACAAATTATAATCGTTATTTATTATTGTTATGTAAATGTTTGTATGAAATTTATAAGTCTTTATTATCAAAAGGAACTTTTAATATTAACTACTCTAAATATTATCACAATTAGGTATCTAATAATAATTAGATTATCATTGATGAGTAAGTGAGGTTCTACACGAGAAGGGCCCGGTTGGGGTGAAATACAAAATGGTTTGGCAATTACTTTTGACTGTATATCTCCTTCGGAATCAGAAGATCTTTCATGACTAGGTAGAAAGTTGGGATCTAAAACACTGTCATCAGAAGAAAAATCTGCAATTGATGAACTGCTGGATGTTGATGATCGGCTGGAATTGGTATCAGAGTCATTATCAGAGTCGCTTGAACTGCTACTCGAGTCACTCTGTTCAACAACTATTTTTGGCCTATTTCTGTCTTTGGTATTCGTTACACAGCTTACTTCACTGTCTTCATCCTCTAATATTGATAGGTTAAGATCAGGTTGACTGTCTGCTATAGAATTTGTATCTGAAGAATCAATGGGTAACGTGACGGGTAGACTGAGTGCAGCTGGAGTATTAAAAAATGTTTTATTTTGCACATTATTATTGTGGCCAGGTAATGCTTGAACTTTTTCCGATTCTTGAACGGAGGTTGCCATATTCAACATTTTTCGTGCTCTATTCATTTTGTCAATCTGTAAAAAAAAAAACATCTTTAACGTTTTGTAACTAAAAAACATAAAATACACACAGTTCTATACATATGTTATACAGTCCTTAGTACATACACACAATACATACATACATACACTAAAACATACACACAATCAAATATATAACAATCCTTAATATGACATTTTCAATACTAATTTGACAGGAATAACACCTTAATTATATTTAACAAATTTAAGCTACCACCTCATATTTAACATTCAAATTCACAGTCAAATTCACAGAAAATATGAGGCAATGCATTTTAATCACATATTTTTCAACATTTACGAATATCTACCCATATTATTATAGGTCCCTATAAACACTCACTGATATTATTTAAAAAACTTTAAATTAGTGACGAAAGCTACAGGGACAGGGCTTCAATTTAGTTTATATTATTAATTTACAAACAAATAAATACATTTGTATGATTTTTAAGTTAAAAATCACTGAAGTAATAAGAATAGAACAAAATTAACATCAAAATGGTAATTTTTATTTTTAAAATTGTAACGAAAACTAAAATTATTATCATGCAAAACGGCCATATTTCTGGCCTTCCCATTCTAGCACGCTAAAAATAATTATTTATTTCACTATAATTTAATGCAAAAGGGACGTATTTCAAAATATGCTACTGTTGTATTATAAAATATAATTATACTTAACTAATATTGGATTACAAAAAGGACGCATTTCAAATATGGCAATTTTGTATTACAAAATATAATAACAAATACTAATGTTAAAATGCAAAACAGACGTTTTCCAAAATATGGCACTTTTGTATTATATATTATGGTTACAAATACTAATGTTAGAATGCAAAACACACGTTTTCCAAAATATGGCACTTTTGTATTATATATTATGGTTACAAATACTAATGTTATAATGCAAAACGGACGTTTTCCAAAATATGGCACTTTTGTATTGTAAAATATAATCACACTTACCTGAAATTTTGAATCCAACACAGACGTATTTTGGATTGTGGCACTTTTTCACGCAACCGACGTGCGTTGACGTTGAATCTCCGGGCGCAACTAACAAAATGGCGGTTTTGCACTGACATTACCTGTCAAAGTGAGCTAATGCAAAAATGGCGGTAAGTTAGTGTAGCCATAATATAAGCAAAAATGATGGGAGTTTTTTTTTTCACTATAAAATATAGTCGGTTCAGGTGTAATTTTTGCAATAAAACGATTTCCATTTTTTTTTTTAATTGTGGCCCTTTTGTATTCAAGGAGCGACATGTCTAATATTTTTAGAAAATCTAACGGACGTACTACACAGAATTATGTTTTTTACTAGTTGACCCGCGCAACTTCGTCTGCTCCGATCATATTGGTCATAGCGTGATGACATAGTCTATAATCTTCCTCAATAAATAGGCTATCTAACACTGAAATAACTGTTGAAATTGGACCAGTAGTTCCTGAGATTAGCGCGTTCAAGCAAACAAACTCTTCAGCTTTATATATTAGTACTAGATGACCCGCGCAACTTCGTCTGCTCCGCTTCTTTTGGTCTTAGCATGATAATATTTATAGCCTTTTTCGATAAATGGGCTATCTAACACTGAAAAAATATTTCAAATCGGACCAGTAGTTCCTCAAACAAATAAACTCTTCAGCTTTATATATTAGTATAGATATTTAGTAAAATACCCCATTCTTGTATTAAATTTTTAAGAGCATTCGCATCGCCACACCTGTTTTATCCTTACTACGTCGCTGAGATGACATATTGACTTGAATTTGAATGCTTTTTACCCGACTTCTAAGGAAGGGTTATGTTTTTAGCGCGTATCTTGTATGTATGTTTGTTTGTTTGTTTGTTTGAATTCTCTTTATTATCTCGTACCTTCTAAATGGCTGAATGTATTTCGACTATTAAGTTGTCGTTAGATTCATTTCAAAAACCCGAGTGTCCTTAGATAGATATTAAAAAAAAAGCAATATGGCGGATTTTGGGCGCTAAATTGTAAGTCGTTGTATTGTCGCTATGTTTTTTTTTTAACCAAACCTATCGAGTGGGGTATTAAAATGAAGGAAATTAAATTGAGGCCTAAAAAATATATAATGTTATATGTTTAAACTCAGTTAGGAAACAGTTTTCGTTCATAAAAGTGTTCCGGTTGACTTTTTTGCAGTCGGGTATTTTGATTTTTCTAATTTGCGGCTTGTTAAATATGAGAATTGGTCTTCAGGTACTCTAGGAATAACGCTTATTGTCCGTGATGTTGAAATTACTCTCCTTCTAACAATGTCGAACAACACAACGAAAAGTACATAATTAAGCCCTACTAAATTAAAATAATCAGCATTTTCGAATCAAAATTACAGTCCAAACAATTACCTAATAAAATCTAGAACGAAACAAAAAGCCTTACCGTCCGTCAATTCAAAGTGGGTCGACTAAAACGGTATTATTCAAAGTTTCAAGAGTCCTTAACACAATACCGAATTATAGTCATTTGCCCACAATTACGTGGTTTCAGGGCAATTCTTGACGTCGAATGAAGTGCCCTCTATTGTATAATGATTGGACTATTATTTAATTTGCATTCTATGGGGATGTATTATTCGGTTTCCAAGTACTTAATGATACGAAAAGTCGTATAAAAGAAAGTCGCGGTCATTTTGATGACGTCGCGTTGTCGTGATTTTGTTTGAGCTATTATGAGTCGAAGATGTTTATGTTTTAATAACTCTGTGTTATAATCATTTATAACACAGAATCATTTGTTTGGGTGCCATGCTAACTGGGTATGGTCAGAAAAGTTTAGTTGGTAATAATTAATGCGCCACGTATTTCCAATATAGCAAGCATTCATTTTGATTTGGGAATAGATTTATATAGAAAGACTATAGTTTCTGCCCGCGAATTCGTACGCGCAAATCCTGTTTGTTGCGTCTTTGACGCAACAAATTATAATGATGTACTTAAAAGAGAATTGAGTTAAACATGCGCTGTTTATTTTTACCCCTGGTTTCGTTTTAATTAGCTGCTAGGTGTATTATTTTATATTAAAAGAGGGTATTTATTTTGCACCCAAATTGTTAGAAACGTTTCCCTAGCCCAGCGGGAACATTTTTTTGTACTCTTTTTGCAAACATACGACTTTGGACGTGTGTGAGTTCTCGCTAGTTGGAGTGGAAATGGTCATAAATATTGTGTATACTATGTTGTTTAAAATATTGTTGTTGTTAAGTGAAATATGGTTGTTGCAATAATTAGTTGGTCAATATTGGGAGAACACTTGGATTTAAAACCAAGTACTTAACCACTCAGGATCCGGTAGTTCCTTTCGGGACAAAATCGTCTGCGCTATCGCGCGAGCTTTGGCTTGTCCTGAAATGGACTTACGAATTCTGACAATTGGGGCGTTTTGTCCCGAAAAGGACACGGATACTGAGTGGTTTATCATTTTAAGGTCGTAAAGATGAACCGAGTGTTTCAGGATGACTTCAAAATGATTATAGAGTTGCCTTTATGTCTGAAGGCCAACAAAATGTTCGTGGTTAAAAAGCGTTCAAATACGAGTTGCAGCATTATCTATCTAAGCGACAGTTAATGTCAAGAACTTGTGCTAATGTAGGGAAATTATGGTAGGCGTCAGATAAATGTGCACTAATGGTCATTGACCCAAATACATTTATTGACTTTCATAGTATCAAAAATAGAAAGAAAGACACAAAACTGTCCTGGATCGGCTTCTATCGTGATCCTGGACGTTCTCTAGTAATGAGAAACCGTTCATAAATTTATTGTTCGAGCATTTACCAAGGGATATTAGGGAAAGGTCAATATACTTTATTATCTAGTGCCTACAATAGAGGTGTTTTTGACAGTTTGCGAATGCGAAGCTAATGTGAACGCTCTTTGAGTTTACGAATGCGAAGTTAATGTGTACGCTTTTAAGTTTGCGAATGCGAAGCTAATGTGAACGCTCTTTAAAAATACGAGAATGTCCTTCTGGTTTTTAACATACTAGTGGACGTCACGCGGTTTCACCCGCGTAGTTTCCGTTCCCGTGGGAGTACGGGGATAATATACAGCCTATGTTACTCCCTGATAATGTAGCTATCCAATGCTAAAAGAATTTTTCAAATCGGTCCAGTAGTTTCGGAGCCTATTCAATTCAAACAAACAAACAAGTCTTTCTTCTTTATAAAATTAGTATAGAAGATAGGTTTACTACGGACCAAAAATTTAGTACAATAATATTGGACATTCTTTAAGGACGTAAAAATCACCACAAGGACAAAAGTAGCTTGGCGAAGTTTACTTTCGTCCTGGTGGTGGTTTTAGGTAGTCAAAACAGTACAAATATTGGCCTAAGAAGATTGCGTCAGAGACTTTATCGTGAAATAAATTACTTTTTGGTAATACAAATTCCATTTTTGTTGCAGATGGACCAACTATCAAAGTAAGACCTCAGAATGTTGAAGGTGAACCAGGATCTTCGGCTACGCTGTCGTGCATAGTTGATGGTCATCCACCACCGAAGATACAGTGGCTACGATATGAGCATGAGCGATTTATTGTAAGTGTACAATCGCTTCCAGGGTTGTGGAATTTGTTTAAAAGAGTCACCGCGGGCCTGGAGGACTACTCTATAAGTCCGAAGTCCGTACTAGGAGGAACACGTATGGGTTTTAGTCAGCAAGAGTCTGACACTCCCTTCTGCTCCACCCAGAGCGGGAGGAGTCATTTGATGATTTCCCATCCTTAAAAAAGGCAGAATCGCTTTGTAGATTATTTCATTTGTTTTTAATAGTCTTTGTGAATTATTTGAGATCTTATTTCTTCCCAACTGTTTTTCTCCATGAATTTAGTTTCACTAAACTGTGCAAGAGTTTTTTTTTTATGTTGACTACATAAAAAAAATAAAAATATACGTGCGTTCATGTGTTTTAAATGTACGAACTGTGAGTTCCGAATGTTGGAAGAGAACAAAGTCTTTTAGAGTCACTTCATCTTACTTATTAAACATTTCACCATTACTGATAATAAAACGGATGCCCAGTTGCGAGTTGGGTTCGGCACCGCGTACGCCTTCCAAAAATCGTAGATCCCAGGGTTCCAGAAAAATTTCATGACGTATAAATATTTTTTTACTTACACGGGGGTTCATGATACACGGGTTATTGTAACATATTTTTTAACAGAAAAGTCATTATTGTGCTATGCTAATTTTATTAACAAAAGGTTTTGTCCTAACAGAGAGTCGGCAAATCAGCCAACCTGTCGCTTACAGTGACTCCACATTCAGCTGGACAGTACTGGTGTAAAGCAAGCACTGAGAGCAGGCAAGATGTTCAAGCCCCTGCCATGGTTTATATTAAAGGTAAGAAATTAGCTCCCGTCATACCATTCATTTGATGTTCCCTTAAATTCTGCAGACAGAAATAGGAGACCCGCGCAGCGAAGCTCCGTCGTCTAAATCATGTTTTAATCTATACTAATATATAAAGCTGAAGAGTTTGTTTGTTTGCTTGAACGCGCTAATCTCAGGAACTACTGGTCCGATTTAAAAAATTCTTTCAGTGTTAGATAGCCCATTTATCGAAGAAGGCTATAGGCTATATATTATCACGCTAAGACCAATAGGAGCGGAGCAGACGAAGTTGCGCGGGTCAACTAGTTTGTTATATAATGAAATATCCTAACTACTTATAAATATTGCGATTAGATATTATAAAGATTAATAAAAGTAACTTCTTGAATGAACTCAATTCGATAACGATAATTTTTTTTCTGATAGCTTCGCTACCGTAGCAGTGGCCCTTTTTATTCCGAAAAATAGAAAATACCTGCGGGAAATACCACAGAAGCGAGACTGCGGGAAAATATTTACTATAAGAAGTAATTAGCAATTTAAAAAAGTAACTAAAACTCATCAAAATTAAATAACGACCAAAAAATTTTACAAACTCTTAGATATTACCTATATGTCTGGACACTACGACTTCTTTTTTTCGTGCATTTAGCAATAAGCATCGAAAAGAAGGTACTACCGTAGTCTAAATTCGCATTCCGTTTGCTCCATTTATTTTCTCTCCAAATCAGCGGCATGTTACAGCAATCCCTTGAGTACTGGACGATGAAAAGGGCGGTTGACCAGATGCTATCAGGTGTACCAACTGCTGACATTTTTTCATTTACAATATTGCTAATAATAGGCCTTATTAGTAAACTTTTTCAGTAGATTCTTCATGCAATTTCTCAATAGAAAATTTTACAAACCACACGCTCAGATGTAAATAAGACTGGATAAAATAAAATATAAATACTTTTTATTTTGTACATCATTTATAAGTTCCAGAAAAAATTGATAAAGAAAACATTACGTAGGGTAACTTTGCTTGATATGATTGGGTAACTGTACCTTTTCCTCTAATGTAGTATTGCTGCACTTTAGATTCTATCAAGTGCCCCAAAAACCACACACAGAACTTCTAAAATATATAAACGCCCTAAGACGTAGATCTAAAACTCAGGCAAGCCAAGTCAAGGCATACGAACTGCGCCAAGTGCTACGTTGCTCCCGAGGTCATTTCAATTTGAACATCTTGCGAACTAGCCAAGTTAGCAGTTCGTAACTGTGTGGTCCCAACTTTATGCCCATATAGGCAACTTAGTTTTGCATGTTCTTGAACAAGTTCTACAACTTTTGTTTTATGCAAATTGAATAGTGCGTTGAAAGGTCTTATTTTAAGGCAGCGTCTAAGAGATGAGCGGGGAAGCGAAGCGAGGATGTGTTTGTTAAGAACCAATAGAATCGCTTAATTTACCTAGTTTTTAATAAACACATCCCTCGCTACGAATTCTCGCACAGCTCTGATGGAAACGCAGCCTAATTGGTGTTGACTTTGTATTTCTATTGACTTTATAGAATATAAGTTAAGATATAGATTCTAGAAGTTCTGGGCCCTTATTTGGACTTGAAAAGTTAGAAGCCGAGTGACTTGTCAAGGTGGGTGTGAAACTTAAGGATAACATTAAGTTTTCGAGGCCCTACTAGGTAGACTTGCTAAGTTATTACTTAGCTATACGACAGCAAATACAGGTTTATTTTAGATACTAATTGAAACTTAGAAGTATTTTAAGGTAACGTGCTGGTGTGTTTTGCGAACCAAGGAATTTATAAGAATATCTTTGTTCCTATCTACCCAACGGCGTTCCTTCTTTCTTATAATATTTAAAATAAATAAAAAGCACTTAATATAAGCCCACTTTCGATTCATATCCCTGCAAAAATATTTCGGAGAACTTCCCTTAAAGTGTCAAGGAAAAAATGACGGAAAATTTTATGGGGTACTTTATTCTCCATGTTTTTATAGGACCGCCGAAGATAATGTCTAATCAAACACAGTATGGCGTCGAAGGGGACAGTGTACGGATAGAGTGTGTTTCTTTTTCCGTACCGAAGCCTGACTACATTGTGTGGACCTTTGGAGGGAGCGAGATCAATTCTTTTCACAATCAGGTAATTTATTTTATCTTCTTACTTTTATTGATACTTTTATTTCCATTTTTACAAACTATTAGAATTATGTTGCTTTCGTATGTTTCTGGTTAGGTTAAAGTTATCAATTTTTTTCTATTAGATTGTTTTTCGAAGATATATCGAATAAAATAGATATTATAGTGTCTTTAGAAACTCGTTAACTTATTTAATTGAAATCAAATTAGTTGCACATAAATTTGGGGTCTGTAGGTGGATCTTACCCTTTGTTGACTGGCAAAAAACACCTAAAGCATCCATCACCAAACAACCCCCAAGTGCGCCTTTGTACCAGTGTGTTGCATGAAGTTTTTATAATTTAGTAAATAAATATAAAAGTTTATGCTTAATTTATTTATTAGTTATAAAATTTAGACACATTATTTAGGCATCTGACGACACGGTTGGCGCAGTGGTTGAGCGATTGACTGCTGCGCTGCGTGTCGCGGGTTCGATTCCCGCACGGAACAAATATTTGTATTGCCTACATATAGTTGTTCCGGGTCTGGCTGTTTGTGTATATGAGATTATATGTCTGTAAACGCACCCACGATACAGGAGAAATACATAATGTATCTTAACCTGGTAACTAGAATAATTTAACTCAATCTACATCTCTACATGCCAAGTCTATATTGCAGTTCTCAAACAAACAATAAAACGCTGCTATAAACTTGCACAGTTAAGTGCACATTTCGCAGAACCAAAAGAAAAACCGGCAAATTTGCCTCCATCACTTATTTAAAATAGGGGGCTTCCAAAGAAAGTTAGGCCAAGATTTCACAAACGGGAAACAAAAAAGCAGAAAAAAATGTATGCACAGCACAAACTCGAGATAAAACAATTCTTTTGTTTTACCGCTTAAATGTATTCAGCAAACAGAAATTTAAAAATTCTGTTTTACTTAGAGATACAGAATGAATATGTTTCTACTCTTATCTTTGCGCAACTTTTGTATAAAACTTTTAAGTTTTCAAAGTTTTGCTCTTCTCCTTGTAGTTTTTATCGTTACATTTGAATTGTTCTTTCAGGAATATGCATTTTTGGAAGAAAGTCTGACAGATAGGATGACAAAATCGACTTTGATCATACGAAGGAGTGAATCTAAACATTTTGGGCACTACAATTGCACTGTCGTCAATGTCTATGGAATGGATAGCATTGAGGTTAATTTGGTACCAGCAAGTGAGCACAACCTTATCTTTCTAAACTACATTTACCTAATGTTTTTCTACATCGTAAACTAAATAATATTATATTTATTAGAGCAAAATATTCTTTGAAATTATTTTCAAAAGAGGTTATAATTAAAAAAAAAAATACCATGCATTCTAGATGTATTAGATTTTTTTAAGAAGTTTATTTGCTGAAAAATGAAATATAAAGATAAACATAATTTTATTTGAAAACAAAACATGTGTATACATGCGCATTAAGCATGCAAGATGTCACAATATTAAATTTCGTACGTACATGTTTCACCCAAAAGGCATACAAATTTATAAAAAATACAAGAGAAAAAAATAATAATATGTTAAACAAAAAAAAAATTGAAATGTCAAATCGCATTGATAAGCATTGGTAAGTCAGTTAAATAGAAATAAAAAGTAATCATAAAATGTCACATATATATAAATAATTAAATATGATATAATTAAAAAAAATACTCCTCTTACTTTTAAAATTTCTTGCAGAAACCTTTCCATTAGTGTTCATAATTGCTGGAGGATCTTCAGCCGTGATCTTCATTCTGATAATCATGCTGATTATAATGCTATGTCATAAGAAGACGAATAAGACAGATGTAAAGAAACCAGACATCACTGACTTGGGGAAGACTTGTGTTGACCAGTTCAAGGATTGTGATAGAAGTTCTAATATCAGTGATTTGAAGCTGGAACTGAGGCAGGTGGAAGGCAGTTGTGATATGGTAAGTGAAAACTTTTATAATCTATGTCGTTAATAAGCCTATAAGATTTGCTTCAACTCATCTTTTACCTTTTACACCTTTTCTTAGCTATCTAAGGGTCTTCAGTCAGCCGGACCTGCTGGCTACTGGACCCGGGGTCCACTTGACCACATAATTTATTTTCTTTTTTTTTCGTGGTTAACTGGACCCACATTCAAACTTAAAAAAACTATTGTTTAAAGCTAGCAGTGGATACAGTTGAACGCAAAATTGGTTAGTCAAAATAAAATAAATCGCAAATCAATTAGGTTTAGAAGTTTATTTCGAATCTAAATTTTTGTATGTTAGGTCTTTGTAAAACAAGATTACCTAACTAACCTAGCTAGACCTTGAAATAAGTGGTGCTCCTGCACTTAATTTAGGTATTATTACTCTTAGGTACATTAAAAAAGTACTAACTAGTGTTACTTAATTTTATACGTGTAATGCATAACTACATAAGTAATAAAAATTTAATTGAATAATATTGGTATATTTTAAGTCATAAAACTAAAAAATTCGACTTTACTTTATATCTATTCTATTTTTATGGATATTATCCGAAATAAAATATTTTAATTTGAATTTACTCCGTCCGTGCCTGTACTCATGAAATTGGGCATTGGGTCCAGTTGACCTATGATTCGGTTAAGTGATCTTGAGGGTCCATTTCGAGTGGGCCCAGTTGACCAAATACTCCTAACATCTAGAATCTAGACAATGTTCCTTCACTGTACCAAACAACGTATTCACCTATCAAGCTTTACATTTCCAGTATTAGTTTATCTCTCATTTAATAGGCTTTCTTTAACTCTGCTCCCAGATTGAAAATATCTACAGATTTTTAGAGACTAGTTAATAATTTAACGCTCTTTTCATTGACACTACTTTCATTTTTATACATCCATTATAACTATCCGCTTGATTGATATAACATCGTGCCTACTTACAATCTCTTCAAAGCCACGCCCTATTCCTTAGTATGCTAATTCATCTTCCATCTCGCTCAAAACAGGACAACTCCAACGCCGGTTCCGAAACAGATCTCCACCCAACTCTTCACTTAACATCAAACCTAGGTCTACCCCTAGCTGGTCCAGTTCCTCTCCCAGACTCAGGCTATGACAACGAGCTGATGAAACAGTACCAGAGGTACAGTGGAGACTTCAACCAACCCATCAGTAACCTGAATTTTAAGGTACGTCGGATTTATTGTTAGAATGTACGGAGTCAGTATGTGTGGAATTAGAAATTAAATATTTAGACACAGAGCGTTAGGACGCGGATGGTGGGCTATTCTTTAGTCTGTTTGAGGTTGAGTTGGTGTATGCTGTGGTGCATGTGTTGTATGGTTTGGTAATACATGTTGAATTTAATAGGAAGAATGGAACAGTCAATGTTTTCTAAACGATGCATCAAAAAAGAGCAGGAAACGCACCTAACTGTTACTCGTAACATCGGAAACCGTCCAGCTACATGATGTAATAGGTATAGAGAACGGTGACTTGGAAGAATGCAACAATAAATATTTCCTTAATGAAGCATCGAATAACTGCAAGAAACGCATATAACTTAACTATCCAGCTACATGAAACTAGTAAACTGGCTCATATTTAAATAGAAAAACCAGTTTTTCAAAAATAAAACTTTCTGTAACACGACTCTAGTTTTTAAATTTTTAATTCCAACTCACGAACAAACGGCTCTCGGAAATTCATTCGACCAGACCTACTTCGCAACTAAAACCATATAAAATATTTCTTGGCAAGATATAATTTTATACGTGGGTAGAATTTCAGTTGGCAAAGCATAACAATGCTGAATTATGAGAAAATAATAATACGAGAACCTTGTTACATACTAACATCATGATCCATCGAGAAATGTGAGGCTCTCTCATTTTTAGGGTTCCGAAAAAAAAACGGAACACTTATAGGATCACTCGGGTGTCTGTCTGTCTATCTGTCTGTCTGTCTGTCTGTCTGTCTGTCCGTCTGTCACAGCCAGTTTTCTCCGGATCCACTGGACCGATTCTGTTGAAATTTGGTGCACATATGGACTTCTGTGACCCAAACACGGACGCATTACGTAAACCATTCAATTTTTAGTATGGGGGTCACTGTTGGGGGTCAAACTAGAATATTTAAAAAAAAGTTTTTTGAACAATATTCTGTGACATACCAAATGAAAGGTCTTACTGTGAGGGTTTTTAATTATATTTTTTTCATAATTTTAAAATAAATGGTCTTGAAGTTATTCAAGAAATAAGACTAAAAATGACCATTCCCCCCTTATCTCCGAAACTACTGAGCCTAAAATTTTGGAAAAAACGGAGATAATTGATCTTTACCTATAGATTACCGGAAAACCTATAAGAAAACAATAGTGTTAAAGTAACATGTTCAAAAATTAAATTCGTTCGGAACCCTTTGCACGCGAGTCCAACTAGCATTTGGTCCGTTTTTTCACTGTTGGTTCAATCTACTTTAGATTTGTTAACGAACTTGCTGTCTTCAACTTTATGCGAATAAAAAGGTTCAAAGGAACCTTGTTTTAGATTACTCAAATCTAATAACAACTTTCGTTCTTGTAATTTAGGAAATAAATTAAGAATTATGAATGATGATGGGACATTTTTTGAAGGAAATTGTGTTTTTTTTTTCTTGTACCTACGTAAGAATTTTTTCTTAATAAATAATGCTTTTAAGTAAGTCTTTAGTAACAAGAAAATACTTTTGAAATGATACAGTGAACTTGGCATTTTTGCCAAAGTGGTTGCTGAAACACAAAATGAATGCTTAATAACTGCTCTGTTGTTTGGCTCACTCAACACCACGCACTGCAATCGCCAACAGCCTGCCAAGGGAGGCGATAATGGCAAACCCCCCCCCCATCTTGGGCTACCCCAAGATGGGGGGGGGGTTGCCATAATCGCCTACGTCCACTACTGGACATAGGCCTACGCCTATGTCCAGTAGTGGACGTCTTTTGACTGAAATGATGATAAGATTTTGGCAACACAGCATCACACCCTCTTTTAGTCTAAGTAAGGTGTCCAAAATTTATTCCGGTTGTGAAATCTTGTCACCACCATAGTAAAGCGTCCGTTGACTGATATTCTAACTAATATTAAATAGCGAAAATGAGTTTGTTTGTTTGCTACGATTTCTTGTCTAAATCACCGAACCAATTCCAATGGATTTTGGTACAGAGATAGATAGTTCTTATTCGTACATAGAAGATGGCGACAAAAGTTAGTTGTACTATATTTTCCGGTTCCATGTTAATGGCATACAGTTTTTACTCACGAAATTCTTTCACCTTTCAAGATTATAAAACAAAAATGAATATCAAAAGGCAGCTTTTAAATATCATTTTCATTCCTCAGCACCACGGCCAAACCAACGGGTATGTTCCTTACGTGGATTACTCCCGGGACTACGCCCCACCAGTACCATCTGACTCCCTGTCAGGGTCTCTATCTAGAAGCACTGATGGGTCTACCTACCCTAGCCACTGTGGGTCTTTGCATCGGCAGCAGAGCTGTGGAAGACTCGGTGGCATTGTTGGACCTGATGGTGAGTACGATTAATAATGAAACTGTATAATATGGATTCAATAATAGCTCGTAGACACTTGCTCAAGTCAGTCTATGGATCTGTGATCATAAATGATCATCTTATTTATTTTTTTATGTTTTGAAATAAATTATACATTTATTTTTTAATAAAAACTTTTAAGAGCAGTGGTGGCCGAGTGGTAATGGCTCCGACTTACGAGGTCGCGGGTTCAAACCCAGCCAGGCACATTACTTTGTCTAATTTATTTCACAACCACTGCTCTCAAAACGGTGAAGGAAAACATCGTGAGGAAACCGGCATATCCTAGAACCAAAAATTCGAAGACATGTGACATTCACCAACCCGCATTGGGCCCGCGTGGTGGATTACGGCCCAGTCCCTCTCCTAGAGAGGAGGCCTGAGTCCCAACAGTGGGAACATTATAAGGCCGACTATATATATAAAAACTTTTCCCCACACTAGGTATTTCTCTTGTATCGTGGGTGAATTTACATACATATAGAGTAACATACACAAACAGCCAGACCCGGAACAATTATCTGTAGGGCATACAAATATTTGTTCCGTGCGGGAATCGAAACCACAACACGCGGCGCAGCAGCCGATCACTCAACCACTGCGCCAACCGTGCTTTTAAGAATTAAACGTATGTTTTTTTTTGTAGCCAAAAAATTACAATTTACTAATAAGATCATTATTAGCAATAGTTCATAGGATGACGCATAAGTAAAAGTCAGCGGTTCCAAAATTGTAATAATTTTATTGAAAAAATAGTTTAGAACATGTTTTTCATGATTAACTTTTACTCGGCAATATTTTTTGAACAGGCACGGCTTTTAAGAACTTATTAAGGTTAGCAACGAACATATCCATATATCTATCGATTGTGGGCGTACGGAACAACTTGAGCATTATCTTCGAGTTGGCGTTTATAAAATTGTGTGCGAGTTTCGCTGTAAAAGAAATTTTCATTAGCATCATGTGATTGTACACTGTAGTTATATAGTTTTAATGTGTGATCATATTTAAGGGTGATTTTCCACGGGTATATTCTATCAACATCACACCGTATAAACTTAGGTTGAGTAAGCAGGAAGTGGGCTGTCTTTTCATCTTATTTGCATAGATTGACAGCTCACTTCATCTTCACTTCACATAAGCTTACAGCCGGTTGAGTCTGTAAACATGCCAAAGTGAAGGCTTGAGTGAAGTGATCACGAAGTGAGCTGTCGATCCATCAAGATAGGATGAACGTTCATTTCGCACTCACGCTACCTGAGTTTTTACGGTGAGAGGTTTACAGAATCGACCGGCTGCAGTGTGATTCTGAAAACATGTTGAAGCGACGGCTTGTGTGAAGTGATCACGCAGTGAGCTGTCAATCCATGTAATCAAGATATAATGACAGCTCATCAAGCAGTCCGATTTAGTTTGTAAAATAAATGCAACAGAAAAACATTACTTCAAATCAATGTCCGTACAACTCGTCCGTTACTGAGTGACTGACAGACAACGCACAGCCGAAATTGTTGGTCGTAGAAAACTGAAATTTGGTAAGCAGCTTCATCGTGGAGTGTAGGGGAGCACACAAGAGAGGATTTCCCGAAATTCCTTCGGGAATGTGAAAATGTGGGATATGCTCGTACGAAGTCGCGGGCAAAAGCTAGTTATAGTATACTAGCATTTGCCCGCTTTAGTATTCCCCTAAACTTCTCAAGGGTAGGTTCTTTGGAAGGAACCTACATGCCAAATTTTAGCTTTCTACGATCAGTACTTTCGGCTTTGCGTTGTCTGACATTCATGCAATCAGTCAGTAACGAAAGAATTTCTTACATATTGATGATGAGAACAAAATTGAAATGTAGACTGTAAATGTATTAAAGATATTCTTAATAAAAAAAGATAATGTCGGTGGATTGAACCTTGAAACCACTCAGTATGGAGACGCCGCGCCATTGCTGTTAAACACGTGGGAATTTTTTGTATTTGTTAAGCACCTATATTAGTAGCGGTCCTCCGACGCAATGACGCTTGCTTTTAATTTTTTTTGTCGGGGGTTTTTAAAATTTTAATTTAGTTTTTATTTCATGCTTTTTAAACTTAATTTACCTAATAGGTACTACAAGAAAACCTATGATCTTATCATCTTTCTGCCCTTATTCCATGTTACTTGGGGTCGGCACAACCCATTTTTTACTTTCATTCTGTCCTATCAGCCGTCACGCTATCACTAAAACCCATTTCTTTCATATTGCTTCTCACACAATCCATCTATCTTTTTTTTGGCCTTCCTGCCCCTCTCTATCCATCCGCATATGATCTACACTCATCTAAACGGCACTACATCCTACATCGTATACCAAAATATCATGTCGGTAGAACGAGTGAAAGTAGCTTAGCATCCCTCACCAATGTATTCACTCTTTTCTGCTTCATCATCAGGCCCTGGTCACGATCTGTTTATAACCTACTAGTGGACGTCACGCGGTTTCACCCGCGTAGTTCCCGTTCCCGTGGGAGCACGGGAATAACATATAGCCTATGTTACTCCCTGATAATATAGCTATCCAATGCTAAAAGAATTTTTCAAATCGGTCCAGTAGTTTCGGAGCCTATTCAATTCAAACAAACAAATCTTTCTTCTTTATAATATTAGTATAGAAGTATAGATCATTGCATGAATACGAAAACGGAAGGTCTGCTGTAAGTAAGTGAGGAGTTGGGTATCCTGCAGATTTCAGGACATGCTTCAGCATCAGGTTAAGGTTATTGATCTAAATATAATCAGTTCATTGAAACCATTCCAGTGAGTCCAAACACTACCTCTGCTGTAACTTCGTGAGGAGTTGGGTATTCTGCAGACCTCAGGTTATGCTACAGCATCAGGTCAATATAACCATGTTCTTGCAATGTCATTGAAGTAACAGAATACCAAATTTCGCATCGATCAGACTCGTAAAAGCTGGTTAAATGCCTTCATCAACTAGAAAAGAGCTGATGTTCTTCAAACGGCTCAACCAATTTTGAGCTTATCTAAGAACCACCGCAAAGAAACTGGCTTTCAAATGAAAAAAACCGCATCAAAATTGGTCCATCCGTTTGAGAGCTACGATGCCACAGACAGACATACACACACACACAGACAGACAGCCATCGACGTCAAACATATAACACCCCTTTTTTTTGGTCGGGGGTTAAAAATAGCATTCAACAAAAAACTTTAAAGTTATTAATTTTTCACTCACATTTTTCTTTATCACCATTAAAAAGGTTCGTATAATCAAACTTCGCGGTTCCTTCCGGTTCAATATCGAAATGATGACTTGTGATTTGGACATAGATGTTACCGTCATCGTCGACCGTTTTCTCATATTTGCATTTGAACAAGAAGCCATAATTATCTGTAATTAAATAAAAAAAAATTATAGTTATACAACATTTGATTATAATGAGAAGCTCGTGGTTAAATAAAATCAGCCACTCAGATCAATCTTCAATGTTAAGCAACTCTTGCCGAGGTTGGTCTGTGGATGGGTAACCGTCTTAATATACTGAGTTTCCTACGTGCCTTAGAAAGCACGTTAAGCCGTGGATCCCGGCTGTCATTTGTGGATCTTTAGCAGTCGTTTCAGATTGTCAGAAGCAGGAAAATCTGAAACCAGTCTTGCCATGAAGTACCGTGTTACCCAGTTAATACGAGTAGGATGGGGAGGTCTGGTAGGTAGTCACTCCACGTAAAATACTGGTATTCAGTGGAATCCGGTTTGACTGGAAGCCGAATCCAACAATACTTAGGAAAATGCTAGGCAGATGAGTTATAGTCAAATCGCACGATCTTGGTGGCCAATTCACGTCACCTCTGCGAGAGATAACTCTACCCTTGAACCGTTCATGCAGAATGTCCATTGTGTTTAATAATATAGTTTTATCATTTGGACGTGCTGCTCAATCGTGTAACTTGCCATGATGATTTGGCATCAGTAACTGAAGAAATAACAACGCATTTGACAGATGCCGCCAAAACAACATGGCCGCCACAAACTGTCAACATCGACCCGCCCTATTTGAAAGACCCCTTACAAGTTTTCCAAAATCTGCCTATCCTTGTCCCAACTATGTCGCTGTCGGCCAGTCTAGCCGGATGGAACTGAGTTTGAGTATTTTATAAACTGACTCTGCCTATCGGGCATTCACATAGATGCATTCCACAAGCACCCAAGGTTTTGAAGATAACTCTTCAGTACCCTCTTACTTTATTTAATAGAGTTTAGAAACCTTTAGAATACTTGGTCCAAACTAGAACCAAGTAGAGGTATATATATCAGAAAAACGCATTATGTACATAGTTATAATTTTCAAGGTTAAATTCTTACCAGCAGTAACTGTAAATATTCCCTTCCCTTCAACAAATAATGTGAGAATGTTCCCTTTTACTTCATAGTCTGTTTTCACAATGAGATGAGGACATTCCAAGTTAAAGAGTAAAGTCAGTGCTGTTTTATCAACTCTGAAAAAAAAATCAATCAATCCTTATATATAAAATTCTTCCGTTACTGACTGATTGAGTGACTGGCAGACAACGCACAGCCAAAAGTTCTGGTCGTAGAAAGCTGAAACTTGGCATGTAGCTTTCCTACACTCCGTAGGGGAGCAGTAAGAGAGAATTTTCCATAAGATTCAATATTATAAAATAACATGATGCACCGACTCCAAATGAACTGGGTTAGGGGCAGGAAGATTATGAATTACCTAGTGCTGGTCATTCAACATCATTTAAATTCCGAATTTATTAAAAAACCGGCCAAGTACGAGTCGGACTCGTGCATAAAGGGTTTCGTACCATCATATTTTTTTATTTGTTGATAAAGCGGCACTGTTGCCGCTGTATCAAAGGTACGGAACCTTTTTTTTTAAAGGATGGGAAATCATCAAATGACCCACTCTGGGTGAAGCAGAAGGGAGTGTCAGACTCTTACTGACTAAAACCCATCCATGTTCCTCCTAATGCCCTTTGCGTTCCAGGGCCGCGGTGACTCTTTCGAATAAATCCCGCAACCCCGGCAGACATTGGCCCTAGCGGGCCCCGTCTTTAATGCTGACAGCTCTTTGAGGCGCGCTTGGAACACAGCGCGCCGTCGACCCGGGCCTGGTTCTGATCAGAGGGCGAGCCACCCAATGCTCGCCGTCTGCAGGCGCACGCCTACGGTGGCCGAGAATCGCCCTGTGACTCCCGACGCCCGGGGCGTCTTCTTCTTTTGCGGCGGCTGGGGCGTGAGGTTTCCCTCCCTCTCACGCATTCGGCTTCCTCCTTCGCTAGCATTACTGCTTCACAAAGGAGGTGACCGCTTCTCAAGTCTCCTCGCTCCGGACCATGGCTTGAAACAGGGCCGACCGCGACAGGTCGCCGCCGAGGATTGCTCCGCCTAAGCAGGGCAGACCTCCACCGTATGCTCCACCGTTTCCTCCGGGCGATCCTCGCAGTGTTGACATCCGGGCGTATCCTCCCGCCGTATTCGAAACAGGTACTTCCCGAAACAACCGTGTCCGGTAAGTACCTGCGTCAAACGGAAGGTAAGGACGCCGTGGCGCCGCTCTACTCTAGCCACTCCTCAAAGAGGGGGGGACTTACCACCGCAATTGTGGCGTGCCCATGGGTACGGAAGCCTATAAACATAATTATACTCGTAAAGAAGACTTACTTCATGCTTGTCACCTCACAGTCCTTTAAACCCGACATTGACGCATTGGTCAAAATGTATGTTATCGTATCCCGCTTATCTTGAATTTCATCTATCCATAATGGATCTGATGCTTCGACTATGTTATCAATGCCATTGACGAAAGAACCAAAGTTATTTTTTGCACCTTTGGTTGTGCAGTCAGGATCGGTGACGTCACATATTTCGCCTGTAATGGAAAAACATATTGAATTAGGTGGATTGATTACTTTGCGTTTTGGGTAAGTCTAATAGAGTAGATGACTAAAAAATCTCATTAGTCCGTCAAATAGATTTCCAAAAAATATTGAACACTTTTTTTTCTGTTTCACGTAAACAAAAATTAAGACGATACAGTGCGTTGAAAACTTGTGTAACGTCACTAATAAGTACACTTTTTACAGAAAAGTGATGTCACTAGGCCCTACTCCTGATCTTTGAAGCGTGCCCAATATTTTTCGAAAATCTAAATGACGGTCTAAATAGAATAATTTTTTTGTACTCAAGAATCGTTCGTATTCTTATGAGAAACAAAGTCATATATGTGTGAAGAATGACGAATGTTATCAGAAATCAAACCTCCATTGAATCCACAACATTACAATGAAGTATGCTCTAGTAGTTAATTATAACTCACACACACACACACACCCACACCATTCACACCAAGAGCTTCTTAAGTAAGATGTTTATTTATTTTATTTTGTTTTATTTCCTTATATTTTAAATTTTGCATGTACATTGTACAGCCACCAACTAAGGGAAGAGCGTGACAGTCCAAACACAAGTACTATTGTAACTTACTGGGGCTGCCACAATTCATGTATGCTCACAATGTTTTGAGCTGAAATAAATATTTTTGTACTTGTATTTTGTATTTTTGAAGTGAAAACTTCTTTAGCGGCGTTGAGCACTTTTCTGTAATGGGTATAAAATCTTAAACTCGCGTCAGGGTCACGTGACCTGATCGCAAAAAGCGTAAGACGGACTCGCGTCAGGGTCACGTGATGCGAAAAAGCGTAAGATCGAGGGGAAGGGAGAGGAACTAGTATCTCCCACTCTTTCTACCGTGCCTGAGTGTGCTGCTCCGCTTAGGCGGCACAGGGCGCTTGCGCGAATGTCCGTCTGTGTTTATGTACAGCGTGCCACGCGTATCCAAGGATACGAAATTACGGAATTACGAAATTATGGATGAAAGTTGATTTTTCTAAGAGATAAAAATTAATGTAATATATAAATAAATAACGATATAATATTATGAATAATAACATGTAAATTGTCATATTTGTGTACGATAGCGCAATAAATAAACATTGTATTCTACCTCATAAATGATAGTATTTTTGTACTTATAATTAAACACAACGTTATTTTTTGTTGTTTTTATGGTTCGTTTTGTTTATGTCAGGAACTGTGTCAAGATTGACATCTGTCACTGACAGTCGCTGTCGCGGCCACACGTCAGTGTCTTTTTGTTTATTTTGCTGTCGGTGGTTTGTCTATGATGTGACCGCGACAGTAAGGATGTATTATTTACATGTTTTCACTTCTGCCGGCACTCCCGGAGTGCTACCGGTGTTTTTTTGTATAACACACTTATCACTTGCAAGATTTGCGTTACCAACTGACTCATCTCTCTACTGAATAGTATAACACAAAGAAGTAAGCAAAGAAACACGCAGAGGAAAACAGCCAAGAGCTGTTTGTTTCTCTACTTGCTTTTTCTAAACCGCGTAATAGATTTTAATACAGTTTTCATCATTAGTAGAAAGACCGATAAACGTGAGACGGGTCGCTAGTTACTCTAATAAGGAATTGGTTTTGAGAGGCTAAGTTCATCAGTTATATATATACATAGGTCTTAAAACAATATTTCTCACAACAATCTGTGTTCAATTGTGTTCAAAACTAGAATAACTTACACAGAATTGAATCCACCCGAAAAAGTATGAGAACAAAACCCAACACAAAGAACATTTTGAATGAGAGACGAACTACAAAATGAAGCGATCATCTGTTTACATGATAATTATATACACTTTTATAACCAAGTCAAGCATAATTATTATAAACAATGATGGTTCTGGTGAAATAAATACAACCTAATGGACGAGTAAATTATGACTTCAGTCAGGACCAAGTTATATTTAGGGTCCTTTTATTCGAGATTTGACCCTCAATTACAGTTTTACCTCAAACTCCTGTTTTGAAAGGTTTTGATTTGTAATTTATCACAATTTGAGCGTCTCCAAAAGGCCCAATTTATTATTTTATTGTTGTGATGGTGTTAAATTAATCCGACTTATTCTTTCTAGACCTACAGTTCGATTCTGTAAACATCACACCGTGCAAACTTCGGTGGAGCGAACATGAAGTGAACTGTCAAACCATACAAATATGATTACGTAATGACAGTTCACTTCATGCTCGCTCCACCTAAGCATACACGGTGAAATGTTAACAGTATAGACCGGTGAATCTCTTCCTCTAGAGATCGGTCTTCCTTGTCTGCATTTTACATTTAGCTCGATTTTGTACTGCGTTCTTATCTTGATGAGCTTTTCTTATATCTTACCTAGTTATCAATCCACCAATGCTATATAAGCCACTTTCATAATTATTTGACTCTTAATCGTATTAATTCGGGGTCGTCTTCAACTTGCAAACTTCGCTTTTAGTCGTTATCTAAGTAGTCACCCCCTTTTAAGAATTTATCAGCGTTCAAATAGTAAAACAATATCTTTTCCTGTTTAGTCGACTACATCACTACACTAAGCCGTCTAGATTTTCTATTATTGCCACCGGAATTCTCGCCTTGCCCGTAGAAGTTTTTGTTTTCCAACCAGATTATTTTGGGATCTCGCCATCGTTCTGGTTATAAGTGGACAGTTTTAAAAATAGACTCAGCGTAGCTATTTCTGAGATAGCTAATATAATTACAGGTATTCATCTATTCTGTCAAAAGAAATTGATTCGTTTGTTTTACTTTTAGCGAAAATATTATTATTATTTAATTATACAGAGTGTATTATAGACGTAGCGGCGCATAATATTCTGGACCACCAGAATCTCATGCGCCGTATGTGAGCGATTCCGGTGGTCCAGATGCGTTAGAATTTTTGTCGGTAGTTAAAATTATTTCTGGTTTTTTTTTTTAACATGATACTATGTAAAATACAAAAACATGTTTTCTTTTTATTCCAGAATTATGTTTGGAATCAATGGTTTGTGCGACGTATCTCCTGTGTATTACAACCTTTATAGAACTAATATAACTGTGTAGACTTTATAGAGTCATCATCATGCTCTTTTTTATCTCAATTTATTAGGGATCGGCGCAAGTTGTCTTCTTCACCCATACTTTTTATCAGCCCGAATTTCAGTAGGCACTCCTTAAAATGGATGAAATAATATAGACAAACATAATATTCAGTTATTAAATTTCTTAAATGACTTGGTATTTTCCACTTCTCAGGGATCTCTAAACATTTGCATAGTAATTAATTATTACTTTAGGTGTTACGTCATCAAATGATATTCAATTGTTTTCGTTTTCAAGCCTGGGATTTTACGTCAGCGATCTAAAGTGTGTTTGATTTTTTATTATCCAAATGATAAAATACCTATGAAAAACAATGAAATAGTTCTCGGTACACTGTATTTAGAAAAAAATCGTACAATCAACCAAAAAATTCACATGAGTCAAGGTCACTCACACGGCGGAAAATCAATGCTCCCATAAAAAATGCGATGAATAATAATATTGTTGATTTATAAAATAGGGCAAATCTATACTAATATTATAAAGAGGAAAGATTTGTTTGTTTGAAATGAATAGGCTCCGAAACTACAGGACCGATTTCTTTCAGCAATGGATAGCTACATTATCAGGGAGTAACATCGGCTATATTTTATCCCCGTACTCCCACGGGAACGGGAACTACGCGGGTGAAACCGCGTGACGTCCACTAGTAGATAACATAATATGTCAATCAATGATTTACGGGTACAGATTATTTTTAAAAAAAAAAAACGTTGTTGCCTTATCCCATCCCACTTGTCTACAATTTGACTCCCTTCAGCTTTTGAAGTCCCCAAAATGAAGAAAATTAACAAAACGATTATTCCACAGTGATTCCTATGTCTGGTCCTGGAGTAGTCCTAACGGGAGAAGATGTAAGATATGCCGCAACTTACGGCAACCCTCACTTGAGAGGCAGTGCTCCTGTCGGTAAGTTTATTGTGTTTGTAAACTTGTTATTACTCAAACAACTTGGGAAGAGTCGAAGTTCAAAGGTCAAAGGGTCTTTGATCCTTAGTAGTTAGGTAGACTGGAAGCCAACTTAAGCTTGTCTTAAAATAGATTAAAGTAGTGTGTTTAATCAAATTCAGTCGCTATTATTGCTGCCTATTCGACCAAAACTAGCTAACTGATAAATTTAATTAGCTGTTTTAACTGTATCTGCATAAAACACTATTGAAAAAAGAAACATTAAAAATCTTTACTAATATTATAAATGCGAAAGTAACTCTGTCTGTTTGTCTGTCTGTAGCGCTTTCACGCCAAAACTACTGAACCGATTTAAATGAAATTTGGTACAAAGATAGTTTAGAGCCTGAGAAGGACATAGGCTACTTTTTATCCCGGGAATATGTTTCCTAGGGACCACGCGGGCGAGGCCGCTGGTAGAAGCTAGTATTAAATATATGTTTTTTTTTGCCTAGTATAAACTTATATTTTACTGTGGAGTTCTTAAGGGTCCTTTTTTCCTTATGGACAAGACGAAAGTCAGTAAACTCCTTTAAAGCCTGGTTCGCATCACGCATCACGCAAGCTGCGCTCTGCACCAAATATCGTTGTGTTACGGCCTAGGCTTAGCGTATTCGGCTTCGTTTGATTAGTATAGTTCCCATCACGAAACAGCACAGTAAAGTGCCTATACCTCATCCCCTCCGGTTCAAATTTGGCATAATTTTCATCATCATCAATGCAGCCAAACATGTCTTTTACTAGATATAAGCCACCCTATGTTCCCCAAGCTACATAACTTTAATCCGCGTTACATTCCAAATATACATTTGAATATTTAAATAACAAACAAACTATTTACACTTTAAACACAAAATAAAACTCCGAACTATAATATGGATTAAAAAAATTCGTCCGCATCGCTGTCGACTGGAATTGAGCCCAAAAGACTGGCGGCATTGCCACGTTGTATGGCAATGCTTATCCTCTGTCCGAGGTAAAAAGCCAGCCCTTGGGTCACGCGAAGTGTCAACTAAACGTTTAGCTAGTTCTTTAAATAACACGTGAGCACTCGAACCACATGGTACAAGAGTTTCAACAAGAACCAGTACAGCACGACGAGCTAGAAAGATGGGATGGCGCAAGAGTATCGACACAAGTAGCGTCCCACACTAAAGGCCTACCCATCTTCCAAGGAAATAAAGACGTACCGCCCGGTCGCTTGTCATCACCTTTTTTTATCCGCGTTAGTTGTGAATGTTTACTCCTCATGACTTTTATAGAAACGTTTAAAAAATCGTGAAAACTCATGAACAAATTTTAATGAAACCGAATACTATAAGCAAGATATCTCGGTTTAAAAAAATAGTTACCTATGGTTTATTTTCGTGAAATGTATTACTTGCGTAAGTTTCATTATTATTATTTCCAAGATTAAATGACTTGAAAGATTGTATAAAACAAAGATAGTAAACGCTTTAAATAAGGAATGATTTGTTTCGTGAAAAATTTTGTCAAAAATTAACTTTGTCAACAGCATACATGCCACAGATGAACACCAAACCCGTCGGGAAACCAGCACCGCCGCCGTACTATTCTGTTAGAAATGCCAATCATCCGCCAGGTAATCTCTATGGTAATAATAATTTTTATTTAATTTTTCTTTCTTTCATGAACCGCTAAATAGATCCACCATTAGTGATGTGCCCTGCTAGGGTTACGGAATTTGTTCGTAAGAGTCACAACGGCTCTGAAACGCAAAGGTCATTAGGGGGAACACGAATGGGTTTTAGTCAGTAAGAGTCAGACACTCACTTCAGCTCCGCCCAGAGTGGGAGGAGTCATTTGACGATTTCCCATCCTTAAAGAACAAAAATCGAGGTGTGTAATGTATGGTATAATCCTTACTAATATTATAAATGCGAAAGTTACTCTGTCTGTCTGTCTATCTGTTTGTCTGTCTGTCTGTCTGTCGCGCTTTCACGCCAAAACTACTGAACCGATTTAAATGAAATTTGGTACACAGGTAGTCTAGAGCCTGAGAAAGGACATAGGCTACTTTTTATTCCGGGAGTATGTACCCTAAGGACCACGCAGGCGAAGCCGCTGGCAGAAGCTAGTTTAATTATTTTTAATACAGCAAAAAATGACGGCATTTGCTATGTTTTCACTAACTTTCTTGACTTCTCCTGTGATATTTTCAACAATGAGTAATAGAACTACTTTTTCCTCATCAGTGCCATCAGTAACTTCACCGTCATCATCATCATCTTCGAGGCCCGTCACTAGTCCTTTGGCGTCATCGTCGTCCACCAACAGTGGTGCACAGCCTCAAGTAAGTTCATCATTATTCTTTTATTTTGAAAGACTACTTTACAGCAGTACCGTTGTAAAAGAAAAATATATACCTTAGGATAATAACTGTAACGTAATAACTTTAGTTTAGCAGAATATACGCAATACATTACATGAAAAGGGGCCACTCTACTTATCATTATAAACAACTTTTACTATGGCACTTAACACGAAATCACGAAAAATACTCTAAATCTACAAAGCGTTGACATATGCTTTCAGCGATAATCAATCATTTATATTGACATAAAATAGAGTTACATCATCTATACATATAATAAAATCGTAGACTAACCGTGTCTGTACATTGAATATTTTTGCATGAAAATTACACAAAAAACTCAGGAAAAAGGTATAAAACACAAAAATGCAATTTTTGAAATTTTTGTCTGTTTGTCTGTGCGTTTGTGGGAGCATCACGCTTAAACCACAGATTAGATTGCAAATCTAAGTATTTAAAAATATTAAGTGATAACCCGAGTAACATTTAGCGTTTATTTCATCAAAATCGACCAACAAAATCAAAAGATATTGAATTTTTAAGTTTAGGAAGAAACTTCCTAATGTATTCTGATGAGTCAGAGCGCCATCTATTGAGAAAAATAAAATGCACGAAAGCATTCAAAATTGTTGAGTTATTTGTGAAACTTTTAATACGTGGCAAAATAAGAGTGATCATTTTATACCTTTTTGTAATTGACCGATACAATCAATCCACAAAATCAAAATATATTGAATTTTTAGTTTAGTAAGAAACTTCCTTATATATTCTGATTAGTCAGAGCGCCATCTATTGAGGAACCAAAAAATGCATGATAGCATGAATGTTACACCAAAACACATTGATTGAGTTATTTGTGAAACTTTTAATACGTAGACGTAGTCTTCTATACATATAATAAAATCGTAGACTAACCGTGTCTGTACATTGAATATTTTTGCATGAAAATTACACAGAAAACTCAGGAAAAAGGTATAAAACACAAAAATGCAATTTTTGTTTTTGTCTGTTTGTCTGTGCGTTTGTGGGAGCAACACGCTTAAACCACAGATTACATTGCAAATCTAAGTACTTAAAAATATTAAGTGATAACCCGAGTAACATTTAGCGTTTATTTCATCAAAATCGACACACAAAATCAAAAGATATTGAATTTTTAAGTTTAGGAAGAAACTTCCTAATGTATTCTGATGAGTCAGAGCGCCATCTATTGAGAAAAAATAAAATGCACGACAGCATTCAAAATTGTTGTTAATCGTGAAACTTTTAATTCGTGGCAAAATAAAAGTGACCATTGTTATACCTTTTCGTTATATATCGTTACAATCGATCCACAAAATCAAAATATATTGAATTTTTAGTTGAGTAAGAAACTTCCTACTGTGTTCTGAGCAGTCAGAGCGCCATCTATTGAGGAACCAAAAAATGCATGAAAGCATGAATGTTACACCAAAACACATTCATTGAGTTATTTGTGAAACTTCTAATACGTAGACGTAGCAAAATAAAAGTAAACATTTTAATACCTTATCGTTATTTATCGTTACATACGGGCTTCTTATTTAACGTCTTCTGCTGCCAAATATTTTGTCAGTTTACATGGTCGATAGATGGCGTTGCACTGATGACGCGTTTTTCTGAATTGCGGTGTTTAGATTTTCCGCTGGAGAATGACCTAACACGATTATTAAACACTGTCGTAGTTCGTAGGAATTTCGGTTTGGTCACTGGAAGGTCTTAAACGAATGGGGCCCAAAATTGCTTGAATCTCTGAGTTGTGCTGGTTTCGTTTAAAGTGCTTTTATCGTAGAGTCTTAAACTGATTTAAAACTCAGTAGTTTTGTTAAGTACTGGACGGTTCGACTTGCGGATCAGGCCTGTAGGGTTCCGTACCAAAGGTGCTGACAGGACCCTACTTCTAAGGCCTCCGCGATTGATTCCGTTTAGAGCGAAGCAACGAACGGTTCGATTTGCGAAACAAGGCTAATAATAATAAGGTACCGTACCAAAGGTGGTCACGGTGACGGGAGCGATCGATTTTGGTGGGGCTACTCTCTAAGTCCGAAGTCCGTAGTTTCGGGCTTAGTTGCGGACGTATTCTACTCCGTATCACCTACAGACTTACGATTAATCCCGAACCCGAACTAAGAATGAATGACAACACGATTTCACAGTAACAGTCAAATCGAGTTATCATTAGTTCTCTGTGGTTAGGTGATACGGAGCAGATTTTTTTTTTTACTATAGATAGGCATACGTTTGACCACTATCTCACCTGATGGTAAGCGATGATGAGGTTGAAGATGGAGCACGTTTGCCTAGAAGCAACCTATTCACTTTTGTCTTAAAGACTCCCAGGTTGCCCGCAACTAAGTTTTTAATTCGTGCTAAGTATCAGACGGTTCGATTTGCGAGCCAAGGCAAATTATAGAGTTCCGTGCCAAAGTTGCTAATGGGACCCTATTTTTTAAGCCTTCGCGTACGATCTTGATTCGTGCGAACCAAGTCGATTTTTAGGGTTCCGTACCAAGTTTGCTAACGGAACCCTATTTATTAATAAGCCACCGCTGTCCGTCTTCCTTCAGTTTATTAACCGACTTCAAAAAAAGGAGGAGGTTATCAATTCGACTGTATTTTTTTTTTTATGTTTGTTACCTCATATTAACCGACTGGATGAACCAATTTTCATGATTCTTTTTTTATTTGAAAGCTGGTGCTTCCCGTGTGGTCCCATTGCCACCACGTCAGGATCTGATTATGGAAACCCTGAGAAATCGAGGGCAACTCTCGAAAATTGTAGGCACGTATTTGGTAAAAACTTGATATTCGTGTGTATATTGGGTGATACTACAAAAGAATGAAAGTTTGGATCAGACCAGATGATGGAGACGACAGAGAGTCAAGGGAACTCCACATCGGTATGTAGGAACTACTAAGTGTTTGGGCTTATTTCATTCGTATTGACGAGACCTTTACACCGAAAGCACTTAGTAAGTTGTATTTTCATAACATAACATCACGCCAGTACGCTGTGAATGGGTACGCAGGTACCACTAAAAACTGAAAAATCGGTGTCAAAAAGCGAAAAAACTAAAAACACCGACTTCGGAAATTAAAGTTATTTTATACTTTTTAGTGTTTTGTTTTGGAAGTCGGTTAAATTTTTTGTAAAAAAGTTTTTTTCGTTTCATTTCTGTCTCGCTGATAAAAAAATGTCTTCTAGAAAAAGGTCGAATCTTTCACAATATAGCAAAATTCTCAAAGTCGGGTTAGTTCGAACACTATTCTAACTAACTCGAGAACGGCTCGACCGATTTTCATAGTTTTTGTGTTTTATTCGGGACGAAGACTAATTCCTTCGTCCGGAATAGCATAATAAGAATTAAAATACAAAACAAAAAATGAGTATGTAGGTAGGGTAGGTAGGTAGGTAGGGTAGGTAGACAGGTAGGTAGGGAAGGTAGGCAGGTAGGTAGGGTAGGTAGGCAGGTAGGTAGGGTAGGTAGGTAAAGTAGGTGAGGTAGGGTAGCTATGGTAGGTTGGTATGGTAGGTAAGTAGGTAGGTAGGGTAGGTAGGTAAAGTAGGTGAGGTAGGGTAGCTATGGTAGGTTGGTATGGTAGGTAAGTGGGTAGGTAGGGTAGGTAGGTTAGGGTCGGTAGGTAGAGTAACCAGTTGACGGGAGCGAAGCCGCGCGGGTCAGCTAGTTGATATATAAAAACCCAAGATGCACAGTCTCGAACAAATGCAACACTCGAAACTGTCGTCAAAAACTGACATGTATCAAGTGTCATGTGTGAGTTGTGTGTAGTTATACTATAAACAATGTTTTTTTGTTCCTTCGCTCATCGCTTAAAGTTGTTTTTACAAAGCAGTGCAGTATGGCGAGCGATGCGATACTGTTTGAAACTTGCGCACAATTATACATTATGCGCTTGTTTTTTGCTGACGTTTTTGAGATGCTGAGTGTGTATCTTGGATTTTTTATGTATCAATTATATGTTGTTAGCTCAGCTAAAATTAAATCTTTAATTAATGTTTGATTTTAAAAAGCTTGTCAATTCTTTTTCCAACGAGTATTTTTTTTATGCCCGGTTTCTGAGATTTTTATCTGTCCGTTAACGCTATTTGTCATAATGCCATTGGTTGGTTAGTGAATATGCATAATAATTGACACCACAAGTTGATTGATATTATAAGCACCACTAAATAACTGATCCTTCGATTCGAGATTTTCAATAGTTCTTATTCTGGAAGTACCACAAAAACACACGTGCAAAACGTTTTGGGAACACATTAATTGTGCGTACAGCTAAGGAGTGGAATTCCCTGCCAGAGTCTGTGTTTCCTGATGGCTACAACCTGGGAGTCTTTAAATGAATACTAGTGTTACTTCTAGGAAAGCGTGCTCCATTTTCGACCGCATCATCGCTTACCATCAGGTGAGGTATTGGTCAAACGAGTGCCTCTCAATAGTAAAAGAAAGTAATTGCCCAATTGGTGCCTAATAAGATTGCTGACTAATTCAAGCAAGTAAAGGCAATATTCCTGCTTAATTCAGTGAAGTAATGGTTATGCTCCTAATTTAGCTGAGCTAAGCTCCACATATTGGTCCTTTGGGTATAATAGGAAAAGTTACTAAACACTAAACGATAGCTGGTCCTTTAACTGAATAATATATCCTTCATAGTTCGTTAACGACCTTTGAGGCTTAGTTTAAAGTTGAACTCGGGTGAAGTAAATGGCTGATTTTCACATGAGTTTACGAAATTATTTTATTAGTGGATAGAAATTACAATATAATACACCCAGTTACTGGTTAACACGAAACCATATGGCAAGACTGGTGTCAGGTTTAGTCAGAATGTGGTGTCAGAATTGTTGTTTTCCTAAAACGTTTTGTGCGTATGGAACGGGTGGTACCTTCTTCTTTATCTCATGACTTAAACATTGATATGTTTTACACAGGTGCCTAAATCATCTTCGCAGTCTTCAGGAGCTTTGTATATTCTTCCGCCGTCCAGTCAAGGAAACTTGCAGTCCAATCAGATTACTACCAAAGGTAGGTATGACGTAGTATAATTGACATTGGGAGTTCATAAGTTCGTATCATGAATTTTTATTGTATTAATCGAATTTTAAAGTCTTTTCTACGTTTTGGGTCCTTTTAAAGAAATCAGCAGTTACAACTTTGTTTTTCTTTTATGATCGACGATGGAATATGCTTGCCTTGAAGTTACCTATTAACTTTTGACTGAAACACAGACAGAAATTAAATTTAACGATTTTTAAGAATGTTCGCACTTATTTAAATAAAATTATCATCCTTAATTTTACTATCAGAGTATGAAAACCTTAATCTGACTTTTCCTAACTATATTTTTGTTGAAGATAAATTCCCAAATATTTATTTGGTCATTTTCAAAGCCATGCTCAAATTATATTTTAATACCGCATAACAGATACTCCTATCCAATATTTTTACTCTTCATACGAAACTGCCATGAAAAATCCAATAAATTATGATTGCCGATGCATTTTATTAATACTACCCTCAATTTCAGGTAATAGCACCCAGCTGACAGCCGGGACCCATGTTTAATCAAACGATGAGTAGTTAGATGAAATACATGAAATGTTTTTAAAATATAATCGGTTTAAATATAAATTAAATATATACGTAAGCTTGAAGATGGATTGCTAACGTGTCGAAGACACTGTGTAAATTGTTTATTGATGTTATGCGCTAATGTTAACTAAAAAAAATAAAAGAGGTGGTATTATTTGCATAAAACAATGGTCTGTTCTCATATTTTTTTTAATAAATTGACTCTTCTTCTTCTTTTCTTCTTCTTCTTCTCTCTTCTTCTTTTTTTCTCTTCTTCCTTTTCAAAGTTCAGTGTAGGTAAGTCATGCCAGTTTATTTTCTTATTTAAATGATTAATTAATCAATTTAGAAGGCATTTTTATTTATGATTCTGATGAGATAATTATGGTAGACCTTCCCTCGTTTCGTTGTAATAACCTAATCTGCTATGTTTTTGGTCATCTTATCATAAATTATGTTTTTATTTGGATGATTTAATAGATTTTTTTTTTCACAAAAGACGATGTATTTTATTAGTTAAATTCTATGACACTATAATGAAGACAGTTTTCTTTATATAAAATAATTATTTTCAGAAAGCTGAAAACTAATGAGAGCACGTTGTCATTAAAAAGAAAACTACTTTAGTTAACGTTGGTGCAATAATAATAAAAAAAGTTTAATGAAAAAGATGTCTCCTTAGTATACTTCTCACGACTTTAATTACGTCAAAAGTTTGACAAACGAGCCTAAAATTAAAAAGCTTTAAGTGTTCATGTCAAAGAAAAACTAACCTAAGTTATGTTACATTTAAGTTAAAATTAAGTTGTAATTCGTTAAATAAGCTTTGATTTAGCTATCTTAGTTTACACTGCAGATAGATAAGAAAGTTGATTAATTAATTAAAGACGTGTTTTTGAATATAATTTTTATACGACAAATGAATGTACTTAAGTCTAATCTCATTATTTTAAGAACTAAAAAAGTTTTTAATTTAAGTTTATGAAAATAATTATTGTCAATTAAGTCGTCAATGTTAATTTTAATAGTATTTTAACCTCGAATTATCGATTTTATTGAAAAATCCTTATATGGGACTAAAATAAATATTTTAAATTGTAATGTCTATTGCTAATTTTGTTAAAATTAAGTATCTAGTAGTTTATGTAAATAACTTCAGAAAAACCTTCTGACTGAGACTGAAAATTAATTTTAGATTAGAATTTGAGTTAGTTTCCATGTAAATACTACTTATATTTTTTCATGTGTCTTAAATGTAATTATAATTATTTTTTTAATAGTTTGCATTACATATTTTTTGTTATTTTTTAAGACTTTATTCAGTCAGTGTATCTTACATCGTATTCAGGAAAAATTTAACGTTATTCTTTTTATTTTTTAACACTACTTTATCATTTTAATTAAATAATTATATAGTCCAAAGGTTTATAGTAGATTTATTTACTTACTGAAAACGGTTTTAAATGAACTGTAATATTAATTAGTTTAGAACTACATATTTGTACTGCTAGATAATCAAAAGTTTTTGGAGTCGGTTATGCAATGGAAAACAAGATAAATAAAAGTTTTGAATAATTACATGTTTTTATTATATTCCAGTTTTAGAAAATGTCAGAAATTTCGAAACACTTCATAGTATTTAAAATTCTAGTTTTGTTCGGATGCAAAATTAATTACTTACTGACTACAACTAAAACATTTTAAGTTACGATTGGCCAAATTCTCGCCAGGGTTGAATATTTTGTACCTATCTGGAAAAAATTTTTTAAAGAAATCTCCTTTAAACTTCTATATATACTAATATACGGATACTGGGAAATTCCTAACAGAAAAAATCAATAACATTGCCCAATCTCAGAATCAAACCAAAGACAGTTATCGTGGTTAAACTGTACTAATGAGGGAATAAATCAATAAATTAATCAGTGGCCCCTTGCTGCCAAATCCCGTGGGAAAAGGTATGAGTGTGTACATCATTCTGTTTTTATTTTGATTTAATTTAATCCCTTAGAAATAAAGGAGTGCGATCAAAGTTTCTGCAGGATAAAAGTTATTTTTCTCGGTTGGGCATCTATCCTATATGTAACTAATATGGATAAGGCAACTGTCCCCTATGCGGTATTTAAAGGACACAAAATTTAGAGGTCCGCAAAAATCGCCAATACTCTGGAAATATCAAAGATAATGTTTTTTTACTTCCACAAATTTGAACCAAAGTATCTACCCATTTTACAAATAAAGTATTTTGCCTTTTGTACTGTGAGATATAAAGTAATTTAAAAAGTGGGACACCCGTCCTGGAATTATTAAGCTAACTAGTTGGCTGATAAGGGCTAATATCATAAAAGCAGGGCAGTGAAAATATATACCACTACAGACATTCTTGGTGAAGATCTTTAAATCTGCAGAAAGGTCATTTAAAGCATGGCAATGAAGGAAATAATTAGAGAAAGGTCAAGTCAACAGTGCGAACAACTGGCTATTTAAACATAATTGAACTAAAATAATACTATTAATGGTTACTGATAATTTTACAAATTGACCTTCCGGTTACTTGGCTATAACTTTTTTTTCCACGGCGAGATTCGATGCCATAGTAAAAGTTGTAGACAACACCACGAAACAGCACAGTAAAGTAACTCCCATCACGAAACAGCACAGTAAAGTGCCTATACCTCATCCCTTCCGGTTCAAATTTGGCATAATTTTCATCATCATCAATGCAGCCAAACATGTCTTTTACTAGATATAAGCCACCTTATGTTCCCCAAGCTACATAACTTTAATCCGCGTTACATTCCAAATATATATTTAAATAACAAACAAACTATTTACACTTTAAACACAAAATAAAACTCCGAACTATAATATGGCGTTGACAAATTCGTCCGCATCGCTGTCGACTGGAATTGAGCCCAAAAGACTGGCGGCATTGCCACGTTGTATGGCAATGCTTATCCTCTGTCCGAGGTAAAAATCCAGCCCTTGGGTCACGCGAAGTGTCAACTAAACGTTTAGCTAGTTCTTTAAATAAAACGTGAGCACCCGAACCCCACGGTCCAAGAGTTTCAACAAGAACCAGCAAAGCACGACGATCTAGGAAGATGAGATGGCGCAAGAGTATCGACACAAGTAGCGTCCCACACTAAAGGCCTACCCATCTTCCAAGGAAATAAAGACGTACCGTCCGGTCGCTTGTCATCGCCTTTGCTTATCCGCGTTAGTTATGAATGTTTACTCTTCACGACTGTGATATAAACGTTTGCCAAATCGTGAAAACTCATGAACAAATTTTAATGAATCCGAATACGCTAAGCAAGATATCTCGGTTTAAAAAAATAGTTACCTATGGTTTATTTTCGTGACATGTATTACTTGCGTAAGTTTAATTATTATTATTTCCAAGATTAAAGGACTTGAAAGATTGTATAAAACAATGATAGTAAACGCTTTATATAAGGAATGATGTGTTTCGTGAAAATTTTTGTCAAAAATTAACTTTATCAACAGCATACATGCCACAGATGAACACCAAACCCGTCGGGAAACCAGCACCGCCGCCGTACTATTCTGTTAGAAATGCCAATCATCCGCCAGGTAATCTCTATGGTAATAATAATTTTTATTTAATTTTTCTTTCTTTCATGAACCGCTAAATAGATCCACCATTAGTGATGTGCCCTGCTAGGGTTACGGAATTTGTTCGTAAGAGTCACAACGGCTCTGAAACGCAAAGGTCATTAGGGGGAACACGAATGGGTTTTAGTCAGTAAGAGTCAGACACTCACTTCCGCTCCACCCAGAGCGGGAGGAGTCATTTGACGATTTCCCATCCTTAAAGAACAAAAATCGAGGTGTGTAATATATGGTATAATCCTTACTTCCTTACTAATATTATAAATGCGAAAGTTACTCTGTCTGTCTATCTGTTTGTCTGTCGCGCTTTCACGCCAAAACTACTGAACCGATTTAAATGAAATTTGGTACACAGGTAGTCTAGAGCCTGAGAAAGAAAGAAAAGAAAGAAAGAAAGAAAAATGTTTATTTGGGACTCGCACAAGACACACAAAATTAAAAAAAAAAATGTAAAAATAACAGTTATAAGATATATATACACAGTTACAAAGGAACAAGGAGGAGGAGGAGGAGTTAAGGACATAGGCTACTTTTTATTAAGGGAGTATGTACCCTAAGGATCACGCAGGCGAAGCCGCTGTTATAATTATTTTTAATACAGCAACAAATGACGGCATTTGCCATATTTTCACTAACTTTCTTGACTTCTCCTGTGATATTTTCAACACTAAGTAATATAACTACTTTTTCCTCATCAGTGCCATCAGTAACTTCACCGTCATCATCATCATCATCGAGGCCCGTCACTAGTCCTTTGGCGTCATCGTCGTCAACCAACAGTGGTGCACAGCCTCAAGTAGGTTCAACATTATTCTTTTATTTTGAAAGACTACTTTACAGTAGAAACGGTGTTAAAGAAAAATATATAACTTTGGATAATAACTGTAACGTCAAAACTTTTGTTTAGTCAGCGATATACAACGTTTAACAGAATAAACATTATAAACAACTTTTACTATGGCACTAAACACGAAATCGCGAAAAATACTCTACATCTACAAAACATTGTCATATGCTTTCAGCGATAATCAATCATTTATATTGACATAAACTAGAGTTATATCATTGATATATAAAAAACCCAAGATGCACAGTCTCTAACAAATGCAACACTCGAAACTGTCGTCAGAAACTGACATGTATCAAGTGTCATGTGTGAGTTGTGTGTAGTTATACTATAAACAATGTTTTTTTGCAAATTCAACCCTACACGGATCGCTTAAAGTTGTTTTTACAAAGCAGTGCAGTATGGCGAGTGTTGCGCAATTTTTTTTGCAAATTCAACCTTACACGGATCGCTTAAAGTTTTTTTTACAAAGCAGTGCAGTATGGCGAGCGATGCGATACTATTTGAAACTTGCGCACAATTATAAATTATGCGCTTGTTTTTTGCTGACGTTTTTGAGATGCTGAGTGTGTATCTTGGGTTTTTTATGTATCAATTTTATGTTGTTAGCTCAGCTAAAATTAAATCTTTAATTAATGTTTGATTTTAAAAAGCTTGTCAATTCTTTTTCCAACGAGTATTTTTTTTATGCCCGGTTTCTGAGATTTTTATCTGTCCGTTAACGCTATTTGTCATAATGCCATTGGTTGGTTAGTGAATATGCATAATAATTGACACCACAAGTTGATTGATATTATAAGCACCACTAAATAACTGATCCTTCGATTCGAGATTTTCAATAGTTCTTATTCTGGAAGTACCACAAAAACACACGTGCAAAACGTTTTGGGAACACATTAATTGTGCGTACAGCTAAGGAGTGGAATTCCCTGCCAGAGTCTGTGTTTCCTGATGGCTACAACCTGGGAGTCTTTAAATGAATACTAGTGTTACTTCTAGGAAAGCGTGCTCCATTTTCGACCGCATCATCGCTTACCATCAGGTGAGGTATTGGTCAAACGAGTGCCTCTCAATAGTAAAAGAAAGTAATTGCCCAATTGGTGCCTAATAAGATTGCTGACTAATTCAAGCAAGTAAAGGCAATATTCCTGCTTAATTCAGTGAAGTAATGGTTATGCTCCTAATTTAGCTGAGCTAAGCTCCACATATTGGTCCTTTGGGTATAATAGGAAAAGTTACTAAACACTAAACGATAGCTGGTCCTTTAACTGAATAATATATCCTTCATAGTTCGTTAACGACCTTTGAGGCTTAGTTTAAAGTTGAACTCGGGTGAAGTAAATGGCTGATTTTCACATGAGTTTACGAAATTATTTTATTAGTGGATAGAAATTACAATATAATACACCCAGTTACTGGTTAACACGAAACCATATGGCAAGACTGGTGTCAGGTTTAGTCAGAATGTGGTGTCAGAATTGTTGTTTTCCTAAAACGTTTTGTGCGTATGGAACGGGTGGTACCTTCTTCTTTATCTCATGACTTAAACATTGATATGTTTTACACAGGTGCCTAAATCATCTTCGCAGTCTTCAGGAGCTTTGTATATTCTTCCGCCGTCCAGTCAAGGAAACTTGCAGTCCAATCAGATTACTACCAAAGGTAGGTATGACGTAGTATAATTGACATTGGGAGTTCATAAGTTCGTATCATGAATTTTTATTGTATTAATCGAATTTTAAAGTCTTTTCTACGTTTTGGGTCCTTTTAAAGAAATCAGCAGTTACAACTTTGTTTTTCTTTTATGATCGACGATGGAATATGCTTGCCTTGAAGTTACCTATTAACTTTTGACTGAAACACAGACAGAAATTAAATTTAACGATTTTTAAGAATGTTCGCACTTATTTAAATAAAATTATCATCCTTAATTTTACTATCAGAGTATGAAAACCTTAATCTGACTTTTCCTAACTATATTTTTGTTGAAGATAAATTCCCAAATATTTATTTGGTCATTTTCAAAGCCATGCTCAAATTATATTTTAATACCGCATAACAGATACTCCTATCCAATATTTTTACTCTTCATACGAAACTGCCATGAAAAATCCAATAAATTATGATTGCCGATGCATTTTATTAATACTACCCTCAATTTCAGGTAATAGCACCCAGCTGACAGCCGGGACCCATGTTTAATCAAACGATGAGTAGTTAGATGAAATACATGAAATGTTTTTAAAATATAATCGGTTTAAATATAAATTAAATATATACGTAAGCTTGAAGATGGATTGCTAACGTGTCGAAGACACTGTGTAAATTGTTTATTGATGTTATGCGCTAATGTTAACTAAAAAAAATAAAAGAGGTGGTATTATTTGCATAAAACAATGGTCTGTTCTCATATTTTTTTTAATAAATTGACTCTTCTTCTTCTTTTCTTCTTCTTCTTCTCTCTTCTTCTTTTTTTCTCTTCTTCCTTTTCAAAGTTCAGTGTAGGTAAGTCATGCCAGTTTATTTTCTTATTTAAATGATTAATTAATCAATTTAGAAGGCATTTTTATTTATGATTCTGATGAGATAATTATGGTAGACCTTCCCTCGTTTCGTTGTAATAACCTAATCTGCTATGTTTTTGGTCATCTTATCATAAATTATGTTTTTATTTGGATGATTTAATAGATTTTTTTTTTCACAAAAGACGATGTATTTTATTAGTTAAATTCTATGACACTATAATGAAGACAGTTTTCTTTATATAAAATAATTATTTTCAGAAAGCTGAAAACTAATGAGAGCACGTTGTCATTAAAAAGAAAACTACTTTAGTTAACGTTGGTGCAATAATAATAAAAAAAGTTTAATGAAAAAGATGTCTCCTTAGTATACTTCTCACGACTTTAATTACGTCAAAAGTTTGACAAACGAGCCTAAAATTAAAAAGCTTTAAGTGTTCATGTCAAAGAAAAACTAACCTAAGTTATGTTACATTTAAGTTAAAATTAAGTTGTAATTCGTTAAATAAGCTTTGATTTAGCTATCTTAGTTTACACTGCAGATAGATAAGAAAGTTGATTAATTAATTAAAGACGTGTTTTTGAATATAATTTTTATACGACAAATGAATGTACTTAAGTCTAATCTCATTATTTTAAGAACTAAAAAAGTTTTTAATTTAAGTTTATGAAAATAATTATTGTCAATTAAGTCGTCAATGTTAATTTTAATAGTATTTTAACCTCGAATTATCGATTTTATTGAAAAATCCTTATATGGGACTAAAATAAATATTTTAAATTGTAATGTCTATTGCTAATTTTGTTAAAATTAAGTATCTAGTAGTTTATGTAAATAACTTCAGAAAAACCTTCTGACTGAGACTGAAAATTAATTTTAGATTAGAATTTGAGTTAGTTTCCATGTAAATACTACTTATATTTTTTCATGTGTCTTAAATGTAATTATAATTATTTTTTTAATAGTTTGCATTACATATTTTTTGTTATTTTTTAAGACTTTATTCAGTCAGTGTATCTTACATCGTATTCAGGAAAAATTTAACGTTATTCTTTTTATTTTTTAACACTACTTTATCATTTTAATTAAATAATTATATAGTCCAAAGGTTTATAGTAGATTTATTTACTTACTGAAAACGGTTTTAAATGAACTGTAATATTAATTAGTTTAGAACTACATATTTGTACTGCTAGATAATCAAAAGTTTTTGGAGTCGGTTATGCAATGGAAAACAAGATAAATAAAAGTTTTGAATAATTACATGTTTTTATTATATTCCAGTTTTAGAAAATGTCAGAAATTTCGAAACACTTCATAGTATTTAAAATTCTAGTTTTGTTCGGATGCAAAATTAATTACTTACTGACTACAACTAAAACATTTTAAGTTACGATTGGCCAAATTCTCGCCAGGGTTGAATATTTTGTACCTATCTGGAAAAAATTTTTTAAAGAAATCTCCTTTAAACTTCTATATATACTAATATACGGATACTGGGAAATTCCTAACAGAAAAAATCAATAACATTGCCCAATCTCAGAATCAAACCAAAGACAGTTATCGTGGTTAAACTGTACTAATGAGGGAATAAATCAATAAATTAATCAGTGGCCCCTTGCTGCCAAATCCCGTGGGAAAAGGTATGAGTGTGTACATCATTCTGTTTTTATTTTGATTTAATTTAATCCCTTAGAAATAAAGGAGTGCGATCAAAGTTTCTGCAGGATAAAAGTTATTTTTCTCGGTTGGGCATCTATCCTATATGTAACTAATATGGATAAGGCAACTGTCCCCTATGCGGTATTTAAAGGACACAAAATTTAGAGGTCCGCAAAAATCGCCAATACTCTGGAAATATCAAAGATAATGTTTTTTTACTTCCACAAATTTGAACCAAAGTATCTACCCATTTTACAAATAAAGTATTTTGCCTTTTGTACTGTGAGATATAAAGTAATTTAAAAAGTGGGACACCCGTCCTGGAATTATTAAGCTAACTAGTTGGCTGATAAGGGCTAATATCATAAAAGCAGGGCAGTGAAAATATATACCACTACAGACATTCTTGGTGAAGATCTTTAAATCTGCAGAAAGGTCATTTAAAGCATGGCAATGAAGGAAATAATTAGAGAAAGGTCAAGTCAACAGTGCGAACAACTGGCTATTTAAACATAATTGAACTAAAATAATACTATTAATGGTTACTGATAATTTTACAAATTGACCTTCCGGTTACTTGGCTATAACTTTTTTTTCCACGGCGAGATTCGATGCCATAGTAAAAGTTGTAGACAACAAAAAAATACTTTCCAACGACATGTTGCTTTTAACATTATTGCTCATTGGGCTGGGCTCCGTAGATTCTTGTCGGTCCTCCTTTGTGATGTCCAAATTAGGTTCCCCCAGCCTAATTTCAGTTACCCGTTCATCTAACCGCCCACAAAACATAACTCACCATTTTAAAAATAAAATTCTTTATACCTGATAAAACATTATCAAAGACGATCTCAAGTCCGTAGCACACCCTTATCTATAAAGGGGACCAGCTGAGAGTGGAAAACAATGGGCCACAAGAAAGCGACTACGGATGGGCACTTGTGTACTTTCTGGCCACAAGTGCTCTTCCGCCTTTTGTGTCGAAGAATAGCGCTTTGACGAACAATGTTTAGTGAAAAATCGGTAATGTAGGTTAGATGTTTTGTATCGAATACAAGTGTTATGTGCAAAGTTTCTGGATATGGGGTATTTAAGTCAAGGTTTCAAAGCAAGGATTTTCCACGCAGGTAGCGTCTATAGACGCCAGTACTCATCCCGTAATTTGCATTGAGCACAAGTTTTGGCTGTCATAGACATAGTCAGAATTGTCAGGTTCAGTCGAGTTTTCAAGAAAGGAAAAGAAAATTACAGACTTATTAAAAAGTAATACAATCTAATAAAAAAAATTAAGAAGAAAAGAAGAATTGAAATCATTGGTTCCCACAACATGGTCAAGAACTCGCAGTTAATAAATTCACAGTACCTTTTTTCGTGTCTCCTTGCCTCACTCTATATGTAACGATAAGTTCTGTCACACAAAGCGTTTTTTTAAACAATGTAATGCAGAAATAACTCGAAAAAAAAGCTAGAACAACCCCTATTCTAAAAGACGTAAAGTCTGACCTAATTTAGATATAAGCAACGGAGCATACGCGGGCTTAGCCCGGAGCAATCTACCCAATGTTTACGTTCAATCTAGAACCTAGACCTACGTGCTCTAGGCAATAGTTATGAAAATAGGATTAACGTCTCTATACGGCCTTTGTTTCAAGTAAGCCGGCCTATTTTCGGGACGGCATCTCGTCTTGGCTTTCGAGCAATTGAGAATTTGGCAATTTCGCGACTAGGTTTCTGATGGGAGTTTCGGTTTTGAATTTCGTGAAGGAATGGCTCAAACCAACGTATTACGGATGAAATAAGTTAACTAGCGAACGTCTGTAGACGTGATGGGTATGATATCCGATGTCAAAATAAAAGGCTGATTTAATTAAGAATTTAATGAATTGAATAAAAAACAGAATAACTGGCGAATGTGGGCAGTTGTTGTTGTGCGCCTAGAGTACTAACGTACTCTAGGCGCAGTACTCTAGGCGCACCCTTGCCTGATTGAAATCAATCAATATAATTATTATCTAAAGTTCTTCCATTACTGGTAACTGACCGACAGACAACGCACACCCGAAACTATTGGTCGTAGAAAGCTGAAATTTGGAATGAAAATACAGCTTAGCGACACACAGGGCTCTCGCGTGACCTTCACAAACCAATTACTGGACAATGCCAATATTGTTAGGCAATATCAGATAGCAAACTTTGGGGTACTGTCTAACAGTAATGATATTTGTTTATCAATAAGGGCCTACCGTTTACTGTGGAGCTTTCAGAGATCTCCAAATGAGAAGAGTGGTCCTACTCATAAAAGCTGCTGGTGCAGATGCAATGTGAAATATTTTAGACTTTTGGCGGCTTTTAAGTCTTTTGCTTACAGCTAAAATGTAACAAAGCGAAAATACTTTTTACCCAACTGCCCCAGAAGCTCTAGACAAGTGACATTCTGTAAGCGGTAGCGTGGCGAAGGCGAATATCAAAACGTCGAAAATGTATGGGATTGACAAACGCTTTCGAAATGTCACGAGATAAAACCCTAAGGTACTTGTCTCACCGCCGGCGATCAGCGAGTAGCGAGTGAAAAGATTTGATAGTTTTGGCTTGAAGCGAGTGCTTTTGTGCAGTGGGCGATTACTCGCTCCGGCCCGCACTGTAGGTAGAAATTACCGCTGGTTGGTGAGTTCTGACCGCCATGCGAGCATCGCCGAGCGAGTGTTGCTGCGCGAGTACAATCTTTGATAGCTCTTGTCGCTGCGATCAACTAGTGGTAAGAGCCGCTCGCCGGCAGTATGAACAACCAGCTATGAAATACTAATGTATGTGTCTCTTTTACTCGCATGAGATCTACATATTTTGTCCCTTTCCTCAGCGAGAAAATAGCTAATAGCTAATCGCTTCCTCGCCGGCGGTGAGACATGTACCTTATATTCTGGCATTTCGACTATCGTCATCGCTAAAAAAATGTCAATTTATCTAGAGCCTCAGGAGGCGGGTAATGTTTTTCAAGAATCTCTTGTTAGTCATTAGGTACCCACCTTCAATTTCAATGAAACAGAAATATGTAATTATGTACGTTTATTTTTTTTTAAACCAATCTTATTGTGTACCTTGACAATGCAATAAAATTTCAATATTAGAATAGAATAGAATACTCTTTATTATGTACACCATATAAGTTACAGAAAAGATAGATGAGAAACATTAAAAAAACAATTTCATTCAATTTTTTCATTTCAATATTTTAAAACAACATCTTTCTGTGTGCTGTAATAAATCACAATACACTATTCAGAAGTCACATTAAACTCAACATACAATAGCGCTGGTAATCGGACCTACATTGTTGTCTTAATGCGCCATATTTTAAACGAATACATCCTTTTAAAGCGTTACTGAGAACGACGCAAACAATTGTGAGATCACATTGCTTCTGAAGAGTCGCTTCTGAAGAATCTGCTTTGTTCATCACTTGTAAATATATACTACATATAAGACTCGTACAAGGTCGCGGGTATCCGATGGATGCGAGACGCGCAGGACGGGTCGTTGTGACGACGCTTGGGGGAGTCCTATGTCCAGCAGTGAACGTCTTTCGGCTGATATGATGATGATAATGATGATAAGACTCGTTGTAGACTACTTCAAGGCAAGGTTTCAATATAATAAAAGTCTTTTTTAATTTGCGACAATAGTGCCGCTATAACAACAAACAATAAAAATTAAGGTTTATGGTACAGAACGCTTCGTGTGCAAGTCCGATTCGCACTTGTCCGGTGTTTTTGGTTTTTGTTTTAAGGATGGGAAATCATCAAATGGCACCTTCCGTGCTTGGAGAAGCAGAAGGGAGTGTCAGACTCTTACTGACTAAAACCCATCCGTGTTCCTCCTAGTGCCCTTTGCGTTCCAGGGCCGCGGTGACTCTTTCAAACAAATTCCGCAAATAGAGATGAAATTGAGATGATCAATCTACCTAGCCTTTTCTCTTCTTCCGATGGTGTCTTCCAGCCTAAGCGGATGCAGCTGGATACCAAAGCATTCACATACCCCTCGTTAAGACCAGCGTCATATTTCGTGACTTCTGTAACGACTGTTAAAGGTCTACGAATGACAGCCGGGTCTAACAACTAAATGTGCACGTAAACGTAGGAATCTCGGTACTTTTATAAAGTTGTTTATCCATCCACAGACCGACCTCAGAAAGCGTTGCTTAACCTTAAGTGAATAAACCGATTTAATTCCTTCTATATTCTTTCTATGCAACCAAAGTGAACTATGCGCTGCCATCAACGTTGCCATGCAAGTAACAAATCACTACATAGTATAAAACAAAGTCGCTTTCTCTGTCCCTATATCCCTATGTAGGCTTAAATCTTTAAAACTACGCAACGGATTTTGATGCGGTTTTTTTTAATAGATAGAGTGATTGAAGAGGAAGGTTTATATGTATAATAACATCCATTAAATAGTGGAGAAATACTGTTATTTTTGAGGTTTCTAATGTGATGTCGTAAATAGTTACATTTTATGACGCAGACGAAGTTGCGCGGGTCTGCTAGTGTTTTAATAAACTTGAAACACTATCTTTCTCTGAACTTTACAAAATAGTTCTATTCATAGCAAGTTTCATTACAATCAGTTCATTCATTTCCATTAATAAGGCCTTGCGAGTTGAATGAAATACCAACCCTAGCAATCTAATATTATTCAGTAGCATATCAATCAAACTGACTCCATTGTTTCCTCAAACTGAAAAACAAATGCTGCAATCTTGACCTATGAATATTAACAAGGATTCCAGCCCATATATCAAACTTCCGAACATTTTTTCGCTACCACTACAAAGCACATCCGAATGACAGGAAGTGGTAGCAAACACAGCATTTCCGCATTCGGAATTGTGTTGTTAGCATCCGTTTCCGGTTGATAGTGTTGCGAACAGTAGCAAAACGGAATTCATAACCTAAATCTATGTTTTAGTTAGTTTTGTATCGCAGTTATATTATTTTAATGTTAATTTTCAGCTGTAATTCAGTTGAATTGTAGGAAGTGCATTTGGTGTAGTTTTAATTCTGGCACGGTTTATGAAAAAAACATTTTTATTTTGTTCTGGTTTTGTTATCATGATGATTGCGGCAATTATCCGGGGCTCGACTATGGCATCTTAAAACCCTCATGATTCCTGTGTGAAAGAGGGAAGGAGCTATACAATAGCATTATCTCATTCTCACAACGGAATCGTCACCAAAATCAACTCTCATTTTTATGATATCATTGCAATACTTTTCGCCACTCGTTATAGAACATTACTTCATCTAGAGCTTCTGGATAACTTAAGTAAGCCCGGTCTACCTAAATCGACCTACCTAAGTCGATCGGGATTTCCAGGGTCAAGGACGCCCAGAGTCCCTACTTTGGACAAAGTGGGCCCACCAAGTTATTCCAGAAAAGACGGTAACACAGTGAGCACCTGCTATCAAGCATAGCGAGCCTCAGGGGACGTATACAGTCTCCCTAGGATTGTGCTCCAACAGGCATTGCAAATAAACACAACTTGGTGAAATGGCGTTTTGTAGACTCATCGGATACTCAATGTAAGTGCGATGTCTCTGTTCAGAACACGAGCCACACGTTAGAGCACCTATACTTTGGGAGTTTAATGAATGCAACCGATACTGCAATAAATGCAGACTCCGACTCAGCCCAAATAGTCTAAAAAGTTACCCACCAAATGGATAAAAAAATAGAGGGGTGTCTTATGGACACCCGGTTAAAACGGAGTACCTTTTTGTGATAGTATGTAGTAAGTAATGATTTAATAAAAAAAAAACGTTTAAATTATAAAATATTTTTGCATATTCTCAAAATTAATGCCAAGCTGCATCGATTAAAAAAGTTTTAGTTTCGTGGGTGATCGGAAAGTGTCTCAAAAATCACTGCAAAAAGATGTCGGTTTTTGGTGTCGTTTTTCATTGTTACACATTTTACAAGCTTTTTTATTTTAACTAGCAATGTATGTATGTTTGTACGGATGGAATCTTGCAACTGGATTTTAAATCAGCTATCTTTAACCGATTGAGCTAAAATTTGGTGTACACGCTTGTTTTGGATCACAATGCATGCTTAGCTATGTGACGTTATTCCAATTCCAATATGGCGGATCATCCAAGACGGCACACTAGTTATTTTTTCTGCACTACCACAGTATGGGTATCAAATGAAAGTGCTTGCTGAGGAGAACACGAAAACTAATACAACGTCAAATTAAATCCAAAAAAGTTAGTATTTAAAAAGTTCCAAAAACTAGAAGGTGTTGTACAAACGGAGTTCTTTTAAAAAAAATCAGGGGACTCTTGACGTGTACTGCTGGTGATCACCAGGGTGGTTACAGTGAGGCAAAAATTCCATACATCCCGATCGTTTTCATTATCTCGCATTTCAAATTCAAATGTAGGACACCTAGTCAACAGACCGTCTAACAAACAACGACTATTTGACTAAGATATTGACTCTAGAACAATATACTAATGTATTCTAGGTAGTCTATTGTTGTAAGTTTATATTATGTTGAACTGAACTATGGCTGTGCTTGTGTTTTCTATTATAATCTTGAGTTTCAAGAGCTATTGGGTAGGCAATTTGGTATTTCAAGGGTCTATAATTTAAGCCCGTATAAATGGTTCCAATGTAATTTTGAACTACCGACTAAAACCCCACAGTTTGTACTACTACCATGAGTTAGGAGCCTTTTTATAAAGGATGGGAAATCTTCAAATGACTCCTTTCGCTCTGGGCTGCACACAAAGGGCAGCCCAGGGCCACGGTTACTCTTTGGAACAGATTTCGCAACCCTGGCAGGCATGAGTCATGGGCCTGAGATACAACAAAATACGCGCGCACCAATCTGGATGAACAACGTATATCCGTGAAATGTAAAGTTTTTTAATTATCTTAAAAAGTTTCAAGCAATAAATAATCCTTACTAATATTATAAACTAGCACTTCGCCCGCGACTTCGTCTGCGTAGACTTTAGAGGTGGCGCGCAACTTCTGTGTCGCTTATTCTCATTCTCGGAAATTCACCTTCATGATTCTTTATTTTGATAGTTTGTGAGTCTTTACTGTCTATACTTTTAGCTCCGGAACAACTTCGACATGTTTCTGGTATTCTGGTACTTGTGAATCTGTAGCGCTTATAATTACAGCCCCGAAAATACTTCGACATAATTCTAATCTCCTGGTACTTTTGAATCCTAACTGTTCACAATTTGAACCCTGGAAATACTTCGCGACATGTTTCTGGTCTCCTGGTACATTATGTACTTTTAGCGCTCATAATTCCAACCCGGAAAATACTTCGACATTTTTTTGTTGTTCTGGTACCTTTGAAACCTAGCCACAATCGATTCCAGCGCCGGAAATATTTCGACATATTTCTGGTCTCCTGGTACTTTTGAATTCCAACAGTTCACAATGCCAGCGCCGGAAATATTTCGACAGATTGCTTTTTTTATCCCGGGAGTATGTTCCCTAAGGACCACGCGGGCGAAGCCGCTGGCAGAAGCTAGTTCAACATAAAAACCGGTCAAGAGCGAGTCGGATTCGCGTGCAAAGGGTTTCGAACGAATTTAATTTTTTACATGTTATTTAAGACACTATAAACTTCTTATAGATTTTTCTGTAATCTATAGGTTTTCAAAATTTCAAAATTTTAGGCTCAGTACTTTCGGAGATGGGGAGAGGAATGGTCATTTTTTGTCTAATTTCATGAATAAATTCAAAACCCCATATTTGAAAATTATAAAAAAGAATATAATTAAAACCCTCACAGTGAGCCCTTTCATTTGATATATCAGACGAGATTGTTCATATTTTTTTTTTCAATTTTCTGGTTTAACCCCCAAAAGTGACCCTCACAGTAAAAAATTAATCGTGTATGGGTCACAGAAGTCCATATGTGTACCAAATTTCAACAGAATCGGTCCAGTGGATCCGGAGAAAACTGAATGTGACAGACGGACAGACAGACATACGAATGATCCTATAAGGGTTCCGTTTTTTGTTCGGAACCCTAAAAAAATACTGAATTCCAAAAATCCTTAAAATACACATCTCAAATACCCATAATCATAATTCAAGCTCAGTACACACAGAGACGCAACAAGATTTCCGTAAGACAAAAGCCCTTATATTTTAGGCGGAGAACACACGTAAATCACGAAAACCATCATCGGCGTAAACAGAGACATTGTACAGAGCCAATCTCAGTGCCTGTTTGGCATTAATCAGACTATTGTACCGGTGACAATGGACTGCGGAGTTGGCACGAGGTTATACCATGAGCGGAGCGATTTGGGAAGCGGGTTTGGTAAGGCATTGGTCGATGTGGTGATGCTTGGGGAGGCGTATGTCCAGCTTTGGACGTCTTGTGGCTGAGAAAATTACGGTGAGACTACCTGGTCCAGTGATCATTATCTAGGTCACTAAAAACATAACCAGGTATTGACCACATACTCCCGCTCTGGACGGAGTCCGGTTTTCGGGCTGAAATGACAGTCGTGAGACCATCGGTAAAAGTAAACTTTGCCTGGGCTCATGTTTAAGAGTTGTGAATAAATAGTACTCCTTTTCACATCAAAACCTAAATCCTTTTCACAGTAAAACCTGAAACGACGAATCGGAGAGTACAGCTCATGACCGATCAAAAATGCCACGATTCGGTGAAATCTTTGCCAACCAATAGACGTTTTTGGCTGTGATTAAAATGTTTATTTATTAAAACTTCTTGCAACGTAAGGGTACCGAGGAGGATTTAATACCTTAGGCATTCTCAAGTAGTCAACCATGGGGTAGTGAATACGTATGTTGATTTTATTTTCTTCAAAAAAAACAACATTGTATAAGCTCGCTTGCAATACAACCTCACCCCTACCCCTCCCCGCTAGTATTACTATTTGATATACCGTCTTGATTGCGACGAGACAATGTTTAATTAAAAAACTGAGCACCCAGCAGTGCCACAGTGTACCACTTGACTAAGTAGGTCGATGCGTTCATTACGTACCGCATGTGGCAAGCTTTAGACGTTTTTGCGATTCGATTTCGATTGCGCTGTAGATTTTGTTTTTGAAAAAAAAAAAAATTAGATACTTAAGACTGTGTATTCTTTTCTAGTGGAATATTGAATTAATAATATGCATTATCTTGTTAGAGAGACAGTTGCAGCTAGCGAATTATTTTAATTTAAAATTGCCATCATAATTATAAAGAATCTCTTTCCTTTAAAAACGTATTGCAAGTATCATGACCGACACACGTCAGTATTTTCCATTAATTTCAAGCTCAATTACGCTAGTTACGCAATAACCTTACTTAATTATTAATAATCGCTCTACATGATGCGCATCAAGTTATACTTTCGGCTCAATTCGGGTCGCGAGCCGTAATTAAATTGGTACATTTGACACAGAATATCTAGCACTACAGAATGCCAGGTCAAGACAACGAACTACATAATTCTGCTACAAGAACTGACAGCCTCGCTGCAAACTAGAATGAGTCACTGTGACTAAAATCACTCCAGATTTTACCAGACAAAAACAAGAGTTTTCATTATTATTATTTAAGGTATATCTTGAACAATCTCGGGACCCTGAGGTCCCGGTCCTTTGGTAGGCGTACGAGGGGACGAAGCCAACTCTCAGAGGCCCCGTTAGATATTTCTAATGGAATGGGGCACCCACCGACGATTATCCCTACATGCACTATCAAAGTATACCTAAGGATAGTACCCGGTAGGTGCTAAACTATTGCATAATATGGAAACAAAAGGTGACAGGCTATGGGTTTGGGTGGTTTAGTGGATTCATTATCGTATACTATGAAAGAACTATTGGCCCCTGCCTGACCGCATACACGGCTTTAAAATGGCAGGGGGGCTATATTATTATTATTAAAAAAACAAGGATAATTGTTACTTAAATTGCAGTGCGATTCTGTAAATCTCTCATGAAAACTTAGGTGAAAGGATAATTAAGTGAGCTGTCAAACCATAGAAAAAAATGAAATGACAGCTCACTTCATACTCATTCCACTTATATTAAGACGGTGAGATGTTGACAGAACAGATCGGCAGATAACTATGATGAAGAATGAGGAAATAAAAGCATACAAAATCAATACAACGGGCAAAGGCAAACTCACACATAGGAGCTTACGTACAGCTCAATTTACCCGCTTGGTAATACAGTGTGAACTAACCTAAAAGGTGTAAGTGCAAAAGAAAAAGTAAAAATGTTTGGAATTGAGTACGTGATATTTCTGTAGCGTATTTCAATCACATACATACCGTTTGACCGTTGACTTTTTGACCCTTTGACAGTCATAATTTCTGTTAAAGACCCAAAACCCTCATAAATTGTGGTCAGTCACAAGTACGCTTGCATACGCTATACATAAACGTGAAGCGTGAATGTGAGCTTGAGTCTTCGCCCGTATGTAGCTTTTGGTTGTGGTCAGGGCACATTGCTTGTAGGAAGGATGGTCGATGGGATTGTAAAATTTTGCAGTGGCATACGCGTACTGAAAGTCACAGCGTTGGAAGGCCTTTTCAAGGTGAATATTATGACCTAGTGAAGACCGGGGAATTCCGCTAAATGCGAGACGCTTAGGACTGGCCGTTGTGATGACACTTGGGGAGACCTTTGTCCAGCAGTCTTTCCGCTGAAATAATGATGAAGCTTCTGTGCATATTTATTTGTCTATTTATCTATTTAGTTATTTATTTAAGGATCACTGAAGCTTCTGTGAATACTATTCCATGACATCGGTCTGGGAATTAATGCCCCATCACCAAAGTGACGTATAGATAAGTTTACATGTTTATTTACTTTGTTTTATTTGCGCGGTGTGATAGAGTTTTAATTTTATCTATACATATAATAAAATCGTAGACTAACCGTGTCTGTACATTGAATATTTTTGCATGAAAATTACACAGAAAACTCAGGAAAAAGGTACAAAACACAAAAATGCAATTTATGAAATTTTTGTCTGTTTGTCTGTTTGTCTGTTTGTCTGTGCGTTTGTGGGAGCATCACGCATAAACCACAGATTGGATTGCAAATCTAAGTACTTAAAAATATTAAGCGATAACCCGAGTAACATTTAGCGTTTATTTCATCAAAATCGACCCACAAAATCAAAAGATATTGAATTTTTAAGTTTAGGAAGAAACTTCCTAATGTATTCTGATGAGTCAGAGCGCCATCTATTGAGACAAATAAAATGCACGAAAGCATTCAAAATTGTTGAGTTATTTGTGAAACTTTTAATACGTGGCAAAATAAAAGTGATCGTTTTTATACCTTTTCTTTATTTATCGTTACAATCGATCCACAAAATCAAAATAAATTGAATTTTTAGTTTAGTAAGAAACTTCCTAATGTATTCTGATGAGTCAGAGCGCCATCTATTGAGAAAAATAAAATGCACGAAAGCATTCAAAATTGTTGAGTTGTTTGTGAAACTTTTAATACGTGGCAAAATAAAAGTGATCATTTTTATACCTTTTCGTTATTTATCGTTACAATCGATCCACAAAATCAAAATAAATTGAATTTTTAGTTTAGTAAGAAACTTCCTAATGTATTCTGATGAGTCAGAGCGCCATCTATTGAGAAAAATAAAATGCACGAAAGCATTCAAAATTGTTGAGTTGTTTGTGAAACTTTTAATACGTGGCAAAATAAAAGTGATCATTTTTATACCTTTTCGTTATTAATCGTTACAATCCATCCACAAAATCAAAATAAATTGAATTTTTAGTTTAGTAAGAAACTTCCTACTGTATTCTGATCAGTCAGAGCGCCATCTATTGAGGAACCAAAAAATGCATGAAAGCATGAATGTTACACCAAAACACATTGATTGAGTTATTTGTGAAACTTTTAATACGTAGACGTAGCAAAATAATAGTAAACATTTTAATACCTTATTGTTATTTACCGATACATACGGGCTTCTTATTTAACGTCTTCTGCTGCCAAATATTTTGTCAGTTTACATGGTCGATAGATGGCGTTGCACTGATGACGCGTTTTTCTGAATTGCGGTGTTAAGATTTTCCGCTGGAGAATGACCTCACACGATTATCAAACACGGTCGTAGTTCGTAGGAATTTCGGTTTGGTCTCTGTAAGGTCTTTAACTGTTAGGGACCAAAATTGCTGAAATCTCTGAGTCGTGCTGGTTTCGTTTAAAGTGCTTTTATCGTAGAGTCTTAAACTGATATAGTTTTGCGAAGTACTGGACGGTTCGACTTGCGGATCTGGGGGGCTACTCTCTAACGAAATCCGTAGTTTCGGGCTTAGTTGCGGGCGGGCATTTTCTACTCCGTATCACCTAACCACTGAGAACTTATGATAACACGATTTGACAGTTACTGTGAAATCGTGTTGTCATTCATTCTCAGTTCGGGTTCGGGACTAATCGTAAGTCTGTAGGTGATACGGAGTAGAATACGCCCGCCCGCAACTAAGCCCGAAACTACGGATTTCGTTAGAGAGTAGCCCCCCAGGCCTATAGGGTTCCGTACCAAAGGTGCTGACGGGACCCTACTGCTAAGCCTCCGCGATTGATTCCGTTTAGAGCGAAGCAACGAACGGTTCGATTTGCGAAACAAGGCTAATAATAATTTAAGGTACCGTACCAAAGGTGTTCACGGTGACGGGAGCGATCGATTTTGGGGGGGCTACTCTCTAAGTCCGAAGTCCGTAGTTTCGGGCTTAGTTGCGGACGTATTCTACTCCGTATCACCTACAGACTTACGATTAATCCCGAACCCGAACTAAGAATGAATGACAACACGATTTCACAGTAACTGTCAAATCATATTATCATTAGTTCTCAGTGGTTAGGTGATACGGAGTAGATTTTTTTTTTTTATTACAGATAGGCATACGTTTGACCACTATCTCACCTGATGGTAAGCGATGATGCGGTCGAAGATGGAGCACGTTTGCCTAGAAGCAACCTGTTCACTTTTGTCTTAAAGACTCCCAGGTTGCCCGCAACTAAGTTTTTAATTCGTGCTAAGTATCAGACAGTTCGATTTGCGAGCCAAGGCAAATTATAGGGTTCCGTGCCAAAGTTGCTAATGGGACCCTATTATTTAAGCCTTCGCGTACGATTTTGATTCGTGCGAACCAAGTCGATTTTTAGGGTTCCGTACCAAGGTTGCTAACGGAACCCTATTTATCAATAAGCCACCGCTGTCCGTCTTCCTTCAGTTTATTCGTTTTATTTCTGTCTCGCTAATATAAAAATGACTTCTAGAAAAAGGTCGAATCTTTCACAATATAGCAAAATTCTCAGTCGGGTTTGTTCGAACACTTTTCTAACTAACTCAAGAACGGCTCGACCGATTTTCATAGTTTTTGTGTTTTTGTGTTTTTTTTTTCGTTTTGTGAATAGCATAATAAGAATTAAAATACAACAAAAAAAAGAATGAGTATGTAGGTAGGCAGGTAGGTAAGGTAGGGTAGCTATGGTAGGTAGGTAGGGTAGGTAAGTAGGTAGGTCGGGTAGGTAGGTTAGGGTCTGTAGGTAGAGTAGCCAGATGACGGGAGCGAAGCCGCGCGGGTCAGCTAGTTAAATTAATAAAGTAAAAAGAGGATGTGTTTGCTGTTGATAAGAGCAAAACATTTAGGTTAAACTAAAACTGTTTCATTTTTTTTAGAACTAAGAAAGTATCGTGTTACCTACCCGGTTACTGGGTTTTTGAGTTAAAATAGGCAGTTGCTCCATGTAAAACATTGGTATTCAGCTGCATCTGCCAGTTGATTCTGTAAACATGTCGAAGTGAAGGCTTGGGTGAAGTGATTACGAAATGAGCTGTCAATCCATGTAATCAAGATGGAATGACAGCTCAGTTCGTAATCACTTCACCCGAGTCTTCACTTCGATATTTTTTACAGAATCGCACTGCTGAATCAAACTGCTGATGCTGGTTAAAATGGAAGCCAACCCCAAGACTAAACAGATTGATTGTTGGGGAATCAACATCGTCACCAACTCACACGAGTTTCATCCGTACTTCACTCGAGCATTTTTCCTTCACTTACATTTCCGTTACCCCTTGTATAATCACAACATAATTCTCACATTCTTAGTTCACAACCTTGCAAGGTATCATAAGCTTCCTAACTCCGACAAAAACTGCTAAAACACCTGCTTGATGATTAAATCATAATTTCCGATTGTGTGTAGGAAGTGAATTCTATTGTTGTAAGAGTTTGTTTGATAATACTCATACGTTCAATTGTGGTGCAACTGTTGAATTGATTTCTTCGTAAAATTAATAAGGTATGTTATTTTTTCAGTACTATTTAATGATTTAGTCTATTTGTAGGGTTTCGAACATCCGTAAAAAATGGAACCCTTATAGGATCACTCGGGTGTCTGTCTGTGTGTCTGTCCGTTGTCACAGCTAGTTTTCTCCGGATCTACTAGACCTATTCTGTTGAAATTTTGTTGCTATACATATGGAGTTACGTTGGAAGGCCTCCCACAAGGTGGACTGATGACCTGGTGAAGGTCGCGGGTAGCCGATGGATGCGAGACGCACAGGACCGGTCATTGTGGCGACGCTAGATACGATAATGATGATGATGACATATGGAATTCTGTGACCGCAACACGGACGCGGTTTTTCAAACTGTATCGTGTGACATAGCAAATGAAAGGGCTTACTGTGAGGGTTTTAACTATATTTTTTCCATGATTTTAAAATAAACAGTTTTGAAGCTGTTCAAGAAATTAGACCAAAAATGACCATTTCCCACTCATCTCCGAAACTCCTTAGCCCAAAGTTTGGAAAATAAAATAGTTCTGTACCTAACTATTACAGGAAAACCTATAAAAAGTATGTAGTGTAAAAATAACATTAAAAATAATTGGTTCGGAACCCTTTGAACGCGAGTCCGACTCGCACTTGGCTAGTTGTTTTAACAGCGACTTAACAGTTTTGATAGATTTGTGCACAAGAGGAATGTTAATTACAAAGATACCTAAGTAACGCCTTTACCCAGGAGTGAGTGGTGGTCAGGCAGAAAATAAAAACTTATTACAACTTTAGCGTTTTTGACATTAATGTTTGTATACAATTTCGGGAAAGTGGCCGCCACGGCTCACGCATACATGGTGTAATCTGGATGTCCAATTTTCATATACTATTTTCAGTAAATCGGGCTGTATTTCAGCAATGACGCGTCAAATGTTGGCTTCTAAGTGATCAATTGTTTCTGGTTTGTCAGCGTAGACATGCGACTTTACATATCCCCAGAGAAAATAATATAAAGGCGTCAAATCGCATGAACGAAGTAGCCAGTTAACAGGTCCATTTCGTGAAATTAATCGTTTTTCAAACGTTATTTCAGTAAATTAATGGTATCGTGCGCTATGTGGCAGGTGGCATCGTCTTACTGAAATCACATGTCTGCCACATTAATGTCATAAAATCGTCTCTCAAATAAAGCCGATTTCATGCATATTATTAACATTTTTCTGTTCTTTATTTCAATTGAATGTTTAACGCCTTTAAAAAAAAACACTATATAAGGAACTCAAATAGTGTTTAAACCTCTAAAGTTTATTTATGCAGCACTTTTTTAATGGTTGGCACACATTTTTTGCATTTCAATCGTATCAACAGCTGCAATCTTCCAACAGTAGAAATGATAGGATCTCTAAGGAGCCTGAAAGACCTACTTCAAGAACATTTATTTACTGACAACGATAAAAAACAACTCAAGTTTCATCTTAAACTGGCTCAGCAATAAAAAACAAAATGGCGCGCACTTGCGACGTCAAATGCTTGGCGCTTTATTAGCAATGCTATAGAATAAGAAAAGGAACAGATGTGAATCGTTTTAAAGCGTTTTCATTTGTGCGTACGCCGATGTACTGAAATAATTATCTGCCCAGATACAATTCGCGCTTGAACATGTAAAAAAAAAAACAATAAAAAAGTAGGGTTATTAAATTGATATTAGTTCAGTTCAAGATAATTATTATCTTATCTTAAAGGTGTGTCCCATCATTGGTGTAGTAAAGGGATTCAGTAAGCTATTGACTTTCTTAACATAAAAAAAAATAGAAATAGAGACATAAAGCTGTCCTGAATCAACTTCTATCTGCTATCTCTGGTAATGAAAAACGATTCATAATTTACTAGCTTTTTCTCGCGTCTTCATACGCGCATGTCCCGTTTTTTCCCGTTCCCGTGGGAATTTCGAGAAATCCTTTCTATGTGCTCCTTTACGGAGTATAGGGAAGCTATTTGTATTAAATTTCAACATTCTACGACCAGTAGTTTCGGCTGTGCGTTGTCTGTCAGTCACTCAATCAGTCAGTAACGCAAGAATTTTATATATTAGGATTATTATTCGGGTATTTACGAAAGGATATTAGGGAAAGTTTAATGTACTTTACTGCAAGTTTAACTGGCGCCTACCATAGACCCTGAATTACGGAGTGGTAGCTGTGTGTGTAAATCGTGGCACGATACAGACGCCTCCTTGGGGCTCATGCACCCCATGATACCCCAAATATAATAGATATTTAGGTTACCTGTGCATTTCAGCAATGCGACTTAAAGCTGCGATCCCACGACCCGTTTGAAGACAGGCCGCACCTGGCTACAGGTAGCATCGCGTCGCACAGCGCCGAACTTTTGAGCTTACCGACTCCCTTTGGATCGAACAGGCTACGCCGGGCCGCGACATGCTTCATCGGTTGTGACAATTCCGACAGCCTATCGACCTGGCCTGGCGCGATCTGGCCTGCAAAAAATCAGGCCGTGGGATCGCAGCTTAACGGGTATGAGCAAATTAAGTACTATTGCGTAGTATTCTTGCGGAGTGTTTCTGTCTCAACATGAACGACGTAAACTTTTTGGAATTCTGTTTTTTCGCCCAAAGATTGCCATTATTCAGCATTGCCATTCAATGTTACAATTCTGCCAGAGTTTTGAACACTTTCCTCATTGAGAGCGATGAAGACGAATCCTTTGATGTCCAATTTTAACCAGCTTGTATAGGGCCATACCCAAAGGGTAACCAACGGAACCCTATTACTAAGCCTCTGCTGTCTGTCCGTCGGTCCATCCGTCCATCTGTCTGTCAATGGGCTGTATCTCAAGAACTACCATAAAAATTAAATTTAATTAAAAATCAAAGGAGGCTCCCATACAAGAAACATGTTTTTTTCAGTTTATGGTGCGTGTGAAAGTCTGACCCGCACTTGGCCGGTTTTATTTTCTATCTCCGCTCTAAGTCGACTCTTCTACACTGAAATAGATAGTCAGTTTCCCGTCTAAACATTCCTGTTCTATGGCAACACTAGGACAATGCAGTTTTAAATCGTCCTGCATCGGGTTACAAAGCAAAGGGCGTTTGTTCTATGTCGAGCGAGAAGTTATTCCAATTTATTGTGAAGCTGTGATTGCATTGTTGGGTGTCAGCACAGTTAGTGAATGAATAGGAAGATTTTAAACGATCTGGTCCAGTTACAGACTAGCCCCTCATACTATGACGTTCCATTTTTTTTCTTCCTTTCTGCCTTTCAGTACCATCATGGTTTTATTGCGAAAAAGTAATAAGTAGTGATATGTCTTATGAGTGTCTTGTATAGCTCCGTTACCCCTCCTCCTCCTACGTCCTCTGATAACCAAGGAACGTTGAGACCCTGTCCGATAACAGGACTATAGTGATATGGTTTTTGCTTTTTGATTGATATGTTACAAATTTACGACGGGACCGGCTAGGGCCAGTGCCTGTCAGGGTTGCGGAATTTATTCGAATGAGTCATCGTGGCTCTGGAACGCAAAGGGCATTAGGAAGAACATGGATGGGTTTTAGTCAGTAAGAGTCTGACATTCCCTTTCAGAAAAAGTTATTTAATGATTTCTCGTTCTTAAAAAAGATACAAGGTGCTCATGTATTTCTGGTGGAGGACGTGGTGAGCGCTCTGTTCCCCTCGCAAGGGGAGCATACTCCCCCACCTATGGCTCCGCCACCTGCGATGCCCGACGCGGACCACACCGACGATGACGATGACGACGCTCCTGAGGTGACTGACCTGAGAGTGGTGGTTAACAGGCTAAAGACCAAAAATACCGCCCCAGGACCCGACGGGAAAGCCTGGGTCCTGGCCTCGGAGGCTCTCCGGCCTCGACTAAGAGGGTTCCTAAGCGCATGCTTGGAGAGGGGCCAGTTCCCACTTCGTTGGAAGACGGGGAAACTGGTCCTCATTAAGAAGCCAGGGCACCCTGCGGACTCTCCGTCCGCATACCGGCCCATCGTGCTGCTCGTCAAGGTGGGCAAGCTCTTTGAAAGAGTAAACTGCCTCGTCGGGCACTTAGTGAGGGTGGGGCCGGACCTGACGGAGAACCAGTTCGGTTTCCGCACGGGCCACTCGACGGTGGACGCCATCATGCGCGTGAAAGCCCTCTCGATGGCGGAAGTGGTTTCCTGGGGCGGGGTCGTCTTGGCGGTGTCTCTAGACATTGCCAATGTCTTCAACACCCTGCCCTGGAGTTGCATCAGGGAGGCACTTTGGTATTACCGGATGCCGACCTACCTCCGTCGCGTAGTCGAGGCTTACTTGACGGACAGAGCCGTCATCTACCCTCGTCACCTGGGGGAGTGGAACAGGCGAGAGATGTCGTGCGGTGTTCCCCAGGGTTCTGATCTGGGGCCGCTCCTGTGGGACATTGGTTACGACTGGGTGCTGCATCAATGGAGGAGGCCGAACGCGTGAGAGAGAGGGAAACCTCACGCCCTACCCGCCGCAACAGAAGAAGACGCCCCGGGCGTTGGGAGTCACAGGGCAATTTCCGGCCACCGTAGGCGCGGGCCTGCGGACGGCGAGCATTCATACTTTTAAAAACAATGACGAACAACGAACAACAACAATTTTTCCCGCATTATAGTGATAATCTGTTTTTTTTTTTGCGTTATACCGGTTTCTATTTGCAAGGCAGTTCGAAATTTAAATAGAACCTTTCATAAGTCCTCCTTGGTTGCCATGTTTCGGAGTTAAAGATCGTTCCATTTTTAATTACACGACAGATATGAGTTTACTTTGTAATTTATTTGGCCGCTAAACCACGACAGAAATGGATTTTCATCCAACTTTTGCCGACCGCTGCTCGCATGTATTTGGCAAGTACAGAAAGGCGGTTGGTGATATTAGGCCCTCTAGCAGTGATAAGAAGTGATAGCGGCCACAAATGAAATATATATTTAAAAAAAACCTTTATTTAATAGTTATTTATCGTAATTTTTATACGACTTTTAATCACGGGGTAATGAAAAACATAATAAAAAGAAGTTATAGCGGAAAACATTGTGAAAAAATTATATGTGGAATTAGGAAATGCAGATGTCAGCCATGACATCTGCATTTCCTAATTCCAGGGTTGCCAGGGGTTAAAATTGAATAATATTTTATGAAAGGAGTCATGATTTCTTATTATTTTGTATGTTATTATTAAAAATCCATGATCCATTTTGAAAGTCTAAATGTATCTAACGCATTACGTAAATATTTTTGTCAATTACAACGTTTTCGGTTCATAATTGTAGCTTTGTTGATTTTGACAGTACATAAAATGCTAGAAGCCAAGTTATAAAAATTCAAGAAACGTCAAATGAGCTGAAAAAATCAATCAATGTCATGTCAAATGTCATTCACTTCGCGAACTCGTACAGACTCATGTGTTTGTACTCTTACGCCGCTGTGAATAATTCATTTGTTTTTGTGAATTACTTGTTTTGACCTGGCTATTCTTTTGGACTGTGGAACTGCTCAAACGATTGACCCGGCTGTGTTATAATTGGATTTTGTTGTTTAAAATGGAAGGCTTACGGTGTTTGAATTGTGGTGCAATGATAACCACCAATCGAAGGCACCCTCCGGCTAATGCCGAAGCAATTCGACAAACTATATCACAATGGATTGCTCCACGCACTGTGAGTATTAATTTATATATTTTTAACTTTGATTCGTGCCTTTGTTACAAAATATATGCTTACCAATTTGAGAGCTTTGATACTGACTACAGATCGATTAATTTTCAGATGACTGCTAGTGATCATGTTTGTGACAGCTGCTGGACCTTGGCCAGCAACCTCTGTACTCAACATCGACACGTATGCGTCAGTTGTGGCCGCTCTTTACTAAGAGTTCGTTTCCATGTGTTGAACATGGATAACGAGCGTGGATACGACATTTACAGACTTGTAAATGAAAACGTACAGAGAAGACTTGGACGTCAGGTTAGTTAAACCATTTATTTACATTAGAACTCCCCAATGAATTTAGCTAAAGCTATGTAGACAGGCGGCTCCCAGCACCGAGGTGAAACCCAAGGATTGTAACACGAAGATGATGATGAAGATATGTAGACATATTATCATTTATTTATTTTCACATTTTTGTGCTTACACTATCAAAAACCTTGAGTGATTACAAGCAATAAATCCAAGTCCGTTTCATCATCGGACCACAAGAAGTACGGCGTTGCGTCACCGGTACATGGTGGACATCCCACCTATACGTACAAAGCGTTTTGGGAGTACATTCATGATGCGTACAGCTAAGGAATGGAATTCCCTGCCGGATTCTGTGTTTCCTGATAGCTATAACCTAGGGTCTTTAAGTCAAGAGTGAATAGATTGTTTCTAGGCAAGCGTGCTCCATCGTGGGGTGAAATTTTGGTCAAACGTGAGCCTATCAAAAAGAAGATACAAACCCTTCAAAATGTTTGTTTACCGTATTTAGACACAATAGGTGTGTGCTGGCGGCTTGGGGCTTCAGTGAATATAATATATTTTATTTAACTGGTTGACTATCATAATTACCTGTAGATTATAAAGTCATTGTGTCTTGCACCACCAAGGTATGGCTGGACTAAATTGGTTTAATAAACATATTCTTATATAATAATTTTTGTTTCAGGCTAGGTCGGGCCATGACAGTATTTGTCATCCATGTTGGCAGAGAGCTGATCGTTTGCGGAATAGACAATTGTCTGTTGCTTCCACAAGCACCTCTCAGTCTATGTCAATTAATATTGACGATACTGGGGTGGAATCTACACCAGCAGATGATGAAACACGAGCAGTACATGAAACTCCAGCAGTGAGTGAAGTATCTGCAGTGGATGAAACACCAGCTGTGAGTGTAATACCGGCGGTGGATGAAACTGCAGCAGTGGATGAAAGCCAAAGTATAGGACGATTGCAGCTTCCGTCCTATCTGCGTGCACCTGATACCCAGCGACATTGTGTTTTCCAAGGTTGTAAAAATCCGCAGAGAAGGGTAATTCCCACCTCTATTAGAAAACGTGTTTTGTGTGATTACAATTACTATGTACCTGCTAATTGTCGTGTATGTAATCAACATATGTCTGCAGCAGTTTGGCATAATTTATCAGAAGCAGAAAATGCATTAAATTCTTTTAAGTCAGAACATTTTGAAGAAATCATAACATAGTTTCAGTCTAGTCATATTTTTTAGATTTTCAGAACATTGATAGGTTGAATGATGACCACCTTCATTATTGGATCGGATTGTCAAGAGATCAATTTAATGTTATTCTTGCTGAGGTACCCCGTATCAATGATATGGTTAGAGGGCAAACAGGACTTCTAGCTTATTTAATTAAAATGAGGACAGGGGACTCAGATGACCGCTTGTCACAACTATTTAATATTGCAAGAAGAACACTTGAGGGTATGATGAGTAAGGTTAGGGAATTACTTAAACAGGATTTTGTTCCTCGACATTCAGGACTAAGTCACATATCCCGTCAAGAGGTTGCTAATCGCAATTTAATTATACCAAATGGATTATTTGGTTCTGCTGATTATAGTACGGCAATTGCTATTTTTGATGGTACATATGTGTATATCCAAAAAAGTAGCAATTATAAGTACCAAAAACAAACTTACTCACTACAAAAATACAGAAACCTTATAAAACCATTCCTCCTTGTATGTACGGATGGTTATATCATTGATGTACTTGGGCCATATCCTGCAACTACATCAGATGCAGATATTATGCGCAATGAGTTTGCAGATGGTCGGCCATTAAAAAATTATTTTGCAAGCGGGGACACCTTTATATTAGATAGAGGGTTTCGGGATGCTGTACCTTTATTAGAACAATGTAATTTCCGCGTATCCATGCAATCCATGAATCTCTTGAAAGTGGTCAACATCAACTAACTACATTACAAGCTAATAAGTCTCGGGCAACTACAATATGTAGATGGGTCGTTGAAATTGTGAATGGTCGATTTAAAAGAGATTATAAGCTTTTCCGCCAAGAATTTTTTAATGTTGCTTCTAAACATGTCGTTTGACGTAAAAAGGTGTCAGCGCGGCGGCTTTAGTGTGTCAGCGGACATAATAAGGCCGCGGTTTCCCGCGGTTTTGTTTTTGTCGTTTTACTGCATCAAAACTATACCGATCCTGGTCAAACTTGCCCAACGTGTAGTGGAAAAGACTAGGATGGCATACAGTCCCTCAGAAACTCCTGAGCCCAACCACGGTCGATGTAGAATTCGTCAATTCAGTGCGTGTTCCGAGCAGTACGAGCGGGTCGCGACCTTGTTTTCGAGTTCCAATTTATGTGTTTAAAGTGTTGTGTTTGTGGTTGAGCTGCAGCAATATCATAAACCGGTAAATATTAAACTGTTTTTAATAGCTTGATTATGTATTTGTCATAAATTTCGGTAGAAATACTTATTTCAACGAACATCGGCCTCCATTGTTCCGTTGTGACCGATTCTTTTTCGACGTGTTGTGAATATTAAATATGCCTAATGCTTATCAAACTGTCGTTATTAACAATGCTACGTTAATTTACAACGTCTTTAGTGCATTCAATTTAGGTTTTATCGTCCGAAATTAGAATTTCATTGAAAACAAAAACACGAGGCCGCGTAGAGACCTTATTTTGTCCGCTGACGCTCGGGCGTATTCATGACGTCATCGACTAGTATGGATAAGACATTTGTGGATTTTTTTTTTGTCTTTTTTTTTGTCGGTCGTGTTTTTTTGCATTTTGCGTATTTGTTACTACTATTTTCAGTGCATCTTTTTGTCATGTGTTAATATTTTTAGGTGTCTGGTTTTTTTTTTTTGGTGATATGATAATAGTGAGCCGTATCCATACTTTGCTAGCATGTACTTGTGCGTTTAGTCGTGAAACTGTTAATTTTGCTGGTTGATTTCTGGGATGTTTTTATTAGGCAACATGCCCTTAAGTTGTGTTTTTCGATTAGTAAATATCATAATCATGTTGATTGCGAAATAAGATTTCAAATAAATGCAATAGCACTTGCTCTGTGATCCAAATTATGAAAGGGTCTTTTTTATCGCTCTTTTTCAAGTGTTTGCATTCTGACTCATTGTTCGTAAACTACACAATTGTAACAGCTAACAATTTGTCTGCGATGAGATTATGTACCAAACTATGTAATAAAATACTATTGTGAGCAATTTAGCTTACGGAATTGCCGAAAATTAAGTGTAAGCATACCCCTTTTTTTTTGTTGGCGGCCGGGTCAGCTACCTGAGGCATTTTTTTGTAAGGCTTGTGGTATGAAAAAAATGTATGGGGAGGTGTGTTATTTTAATAGATTAATGTGTAATAGGGTATATTCTTGTAAATTCAAGAAAAACTTTTTAAAATATTGGCTTATTTTTTATATCTATCTACTTTTTCACAATAAACTAGGAATATTTCGCTCACGCTAATTTCAAAGTAGAATTACCAGTATATTACAAGGCAAAACTGGTCTAATCTATTTTAAATGTGATAGCTTATTTCATTAAAACTCCAAAAACATAAGTTTCATGTAGCTCCTGTGCACAAATTCAGAGATATCGTCGTTTTAAGTTCACGCGCCGATATCGTGACGTCAACCCGAACCCCCCCCAACATTGAGCGATTTCGCGCCGACGCCCGAGTGGATAGCTGCAGCTATAATTAATAGTTTTCATCCACTTTTAACAGACAGAGCAAATGCTCAAACAATATTAAATATAATTCAAAATAAGATGTACACTGATAATTCTTTGGCTACTTATGTAAATAGTCATGATTTAAATAGGAGGCGAGCCCAATTCGAAAGAATTAATGTTAATAGTCATAATGTTAATGATTTTCCTAGGCTGGACTTTGAAGAACTTATTTTAATATCGTTAGGGCCTTATCAAATCAAACAAGCCAGATCGTATTATGATGAGCATATACGAACTGGCGGGCAATATATTATTGAAATATACAGAGAAAGCAACAGCAATTTAAGAGGCTTGTTTTCACAAAATGACAATAAATGGTTGCTCAGAGGGAGAATCCAAAGTCGGCACGTTAGCAGAAGAATGTACTTTGTATATATTGTTATAAATAATAACCTTAGTGGGTGTGATGCTATAGAGCAATATTGTTGTAACTGTTTGGTGGGAAGATGCACAGTAGGGTGCTGTGCTCATGTCATGTCTATTATATGGTATTTGTCATGGGCGCGACATGAGCCTAATATTAATAAAGATTTATTAATTATTTATGAAAATGAATAAAAGAGAACTTAATTCAGACTAAAAGTGATTTTATTTTTAATGACATTAATACAATATAATAATATATTCCACAACTATCACACAACGCCATCTAGTCTCAAGCTAAGCAGAGCTTGTGTTATGAGTACTAGACAACACTGATAAACATACTTATATATTTCTAAATACATAGTTATTATAGATAAATTACTCCCAGACACAGAACAAATGATATCGCTCATCACACAAACATTTGTCCTGGGTGGGAATCGAACCCACGACCTCCGGCTTAGTAGTCAAGGCCACTAACCACTAGACCAACAGGCCAGTCTAATCAGGTATTTTTTTTTCATTATGTCAGTCAGAAAAGTAAAAACAAGAATTATGCTTTTAGTTTTCATAACCTTAAAATACGTTTTTGCCATCTCTCTGTTATCTCGGTATTCCCATGATCAATATTGATATTGATTTTTAGGGTTCCGAAAAAAAAAAGGAACCCTTATAGGATCACTCGGGTGTCTGTCTGTCTGTCTGTCTGTCTGTCTGTCTGTCTGTCTGTCTGTCTGTCCGTCTGTCACAGCCAGTTTTCTCCGGATCCACTGGACCGATTCTGTTGAAATTTTGTACACATATGGACTTCTATGACCCAAACACGGATGCGTTACGAAAATTATTAAATTTTTAGTATGGGGGTCACTTTTGGGGGTCAAACAAGAAAATTAAAAAAAAAAGTATTTTGAACAATATCGTGTGACATATCAAATGAAAGGGCTTACTGTGAGGATTTTAATTATATTTTTTTCATAATTTTAAAATAAATGATTTAGAAGTTATTCAAGAAATTAGACGAAAAATGACCATTCCCCCCCCCTTATCTCCGAAACTACTGAGCCTAAAATTTTGAAAAAAATGGAGATAATAGATCTTTACCTAAAGATTACAGGAAAACCTATTACAAGTCTGTAGTGTTAATATAACATGTTAAAAAAATTAAATTCGTTCGGAACCCTTTGCACGCGAGTCCGACTCGCACTTGGCCAGTTTTTTATAGTAAATAGTGTTTATTACTAGTCGCTCAAATTTCCAAGCATGTTTGAGAAAAATAATATTTTGATACTATACAAATCAAACAGCGCACCTACACAAGTCGTATGTTTTATATCTCTATGCCAATCTATCGAACTAATAAGAACTAACAAACAATACGTATCGTGGATCTAATCCTCTTTTTGTCTCTAACTGTATCTCGACATTCTATAGGTGCGTGGGAGAAAATAACTTGCCTAACTAAAATGCAACAAAAAGTTTTATATGTTGTTAGGTTTTTTCTCATTATCATCATCATCATCATATCAGTCGAAAGACGTCCACTGCTGGACATAGGCCTCCCCCAGGCGTCGCCACAACGACAGGTCCTGCGCATCACGCATCCATCGGCTACCCGCAACCTTCACCAGGTTATCGGTCCACCTTGTGCGAGGCCAACCAACGTTGCGTCTTCCGGTACACGGTCGCCACTCCAGAACTTTTCGGCACCATCGACCATCTGTTCTGCGAGCAATGGGCTAATCGGTAACAACAAAGGTTAGGTTAGGTTAGGTTCTTGCGGATAGGTACCATCTTTCCTGATTCGATCACGCAAGGAAACTCCAAGCATTGCCCTCTCCAGTGCACTTTAGGTGACTTTGAGCCTTCTGATGAGACCCATTGTAAGCGACCAAGTCTCAGTTCCATATATCGTCACTGGCAACACGCACTGTTCATAGACTTTCGTCTTGAGACACTGTGGTATGTGGGACGAGAAGATACCACGCAACTTCTCAAACGCTGCCCAGCCAAGTCGGATTCGATGGTTGACCTCTTTCTGGAAGTTGGCCCTACCTAGCTGGACCGTTTGTCCTTGGTAGACGTACTCGTCTACAACTTCGAGTGTAGAGTTTCCGATCTTGATAGGAGTGGGTGCTACATGGGTATTTACCATGATCTTGGTTTTGTCCATGTTCATTTTGAGACCCACTCTTTCGGAAGCTCTACTGAGGTTTCTTCTAATGAGATAAAATACGAGTTCTATAAAAATGAAAAAAATATTCAGAAATAAAAACTCCCCATCCCTACTAAAAGCATATGGTAGGCGCCAGTTAAAATTGAAATAAAGTGCATTGACTTATCCCTTTTGTCCCTTGGTAGATATCCTAACAATAAACCATTAACCGTTTTTCGTTTCTATAGAACGAAAAGGATCTCGATGGAAGTCGATTCAGGACAGCTCTAAACTATGAAAATTTCGGTGTAAAAAGTAGCCTATGACATGCCTATGTTTTAAAATGATAAAGTATCTAAAGTGAGACTGGCCGAATGCAGGATCCTGGGATCAATTCCCAAATCGGGGAAAAACTGTCATTGGATTTTTTCATAAGGAATTTTCATTAACAACCTTGAGTTTGGAACCCTTTAGGTACCTATATTTTGAGCTAATTTTCACATAATCTAAAACATTGAATGATACAAAGGCTTAAAAACCCAAGAACGGCAAACCAACAATCTTCCCAAATCTAAAACAGTGAAAATATCTAACACGTTCTTGCTTGCTTAAACTGGTGACTTTGTGCAAAGATAATCTAGGTTTATACCCTGGATTTAGGTCCGTAAGCGAGTTACCAGAATATACGGGTGTAAGATAATTATATTTATAAAGGCACGTGATAAAATTGGACTCGATTTTGAGATAAAATTAGAGCAACGTCTGTTTAGAAAGGTAAATTAAGTTTGGTTGGTCGAAGTAAAAATAGTACTCGTAGGCGGAGACCTAATTTGTACTCGTAGGACGAACGAATGTGGTTCTATGATCATATAAATAGAATTAGCGAATTAGGTCTGTGATCAGAGATGGTATATGTAACTGAAGTTGCGATGTCCACATCAATAGCTAAATTTTCATATTAATGTAATACAATGCTAGTTTTTGCCCGCAACTTCTTACGCGCATATCCCGTTTCTTTCCTGTTCCCGTAGGAATTTCAAGAAATCCTCTCTTGTTGCTCCACTTTACTCCCTAAGGAACCTACGTGCCACATTTTAGTATTCAACGACCAGTAGTTTCGGCTGTGCGTTGTCTGTCAGTCACTCATTCAGTAACGGAAGAATTTTATATAATAGGCTTGATGATTCATCTGCGAAAGTAACTATGATATCTCTGTTTGTCAGTTCTGTGATAGTAAATAATTTTTAACCGACTTAAAAAAAAGCAGGTTGTCAATTCGACCCGTATGTATGTATCTAATATTTTTTTGGTTCCTTCTTAACATTATCATTTCAGCCGAAAGACGTCCAAAAGAAAGAAAGAAAAAGCGTTTATTTGCGCCAAGCACGACGCATACCAAAAAAAAACACCACTACTCGACATATGCCCCAAGTGTTGCTTTATCGACCGGCCCAGTGCGTCTCGGTTCCAACGAATACCTGCGGCCTTTTAATTTCTCTTACTTTTTCTCCCAAATTATTTATTTACGTTAATCTTGCTTGGTCGGGTCAAATACCTAAGTTCATAAGTTCACCAAATTAGAACTGAATTTCTTCAGTACTTTCGGGGCGAATTAGCTGTGATACACAGACATTTGAGTGATCTCATTATTATTATTTTAAGCCCGTAGTGTCCCAATGTAGGGCAAAGGGCTTCCTTCTTTTTACCTCAATCTATCTTGACTTCTTTAGCAATCTGATTCCAATACTTTAGGTAGGAGTCCAGCTCGTCTTGCCAGCTCCTTTTGGGCCTACCGCGTCCCGCTAGTGATGTTCGGGACCCAATCCGTGAAAACTTTCGCCAAGTTCGCGTGTGGAATGCGTCAAATATAGTCTGCCAAGTTCCACTTCGATTTGGCAGCTGCTTTGCCTACATCTGCGGTTCCGATCCGTTTCTCATTCAGACGTACGGAACCCACAAAAGGAGAGCCAGTGAAACCGAGGGCAGAACTCAGCATAACTCTGTTACTTCATGAATTGTATAGACATCTTTCAATGATGTTAAAGACTCCTTGGCAAATAGCATCATATTTATTCAACTAAAACAGTTTCGATTTATTTAAAGGTAATTTTATGGATTAAGATCCCAGAGCTGCCAAACTTTTCTTATTTTCTTACTAACAAAATGTGTGGCATAGAGTGGTTTTAGTACTTTACTTTTAACATATGGCATATGGCTTTAGCACCTTGATACCTGGAAATCGGCCGTTGGCTCAAGCTAACGGGTATGCTATCCTACATATTTTGTTAGTGTGAAAATATGAGAGGTCAGGCAGCTCTGAGATCTCAGTCTAGGTAACCTACTTCCTTTAACTTAACATGCAATCAACGTCAAATTGATTTCAAACCTCATTTAAATAAAACGCAGCATCTAGTCTCGCTCCTAAAGCCATAAAACATCGAGTAGCAACTCGAATAGACGCCATTAATCGATTTCAAATCAATATAAACTAAACTTTAATCGTAAATTAAGGCACTGCACACTCGTAAATTCAATCGTAAAAAACGAATCGAATCGGGATTTGATGTTCTAAACTGTGATTCGTGGAATTCGTAACCATCCTGTATTTTCAAAATTCCGAATTTTGACCGTAATTGAATGTAATGTAAGATTAATAGTTTGTATGTATTCAATCCATCCATTATTTTAGAGTTGTGTGTTTTAAGTGACCGTTTTTTAGTTAAAAAACCGCCCAAGTGCGAGTCGGAAGTGTTCCGAAAAAATGATATTTTTTTAACATGAGACTTTGAAATTATAGACATCTAATAAGTTATTCTGCAATCCATAGGTAAACTAAACATTAATATGTTTAGTTTACCTATCATATGATTGATATGATTCATCTACGTAAACTACTATTAACTGATTTTTTTTTTTATTTATGCTCATTTGTTTCGGAAATAATGGTAATTTTTTATCTATTTCCTTTAATTATTTCATAATGTAATATTTTAAAATTATAAAAAAAAATACTTATGATATCCTGACAATTAGCTCTTTGATTTGATGTGTCACACGGTACAGTTGCTAAAACTTTTTTAACATCTTTCCCCCAAAAAGTGAACTCATTTTCAAAATTTATTTACTGTCGTTACGCGCCCGTGTTTGGGTCACAAAAGGTTATATGTGTACCTACCAAATTTCAACTCCGCTGTACTAAATTTCAAGCCGATTTTCTTCGAATCTAATGGACCGATTGAGTTCATTAGATTCAGAGAAAATTGGCTGTGGCAGACAGACTGAAAGACTGACAACCGAGTTATTTTGATAAGGGTTTCGTTTTTCCATACCCTAAAACGGCCCTAAAAAAGAACTGCGATGGATTTTTAAACTTTGATGAGTATGACGTAGAGTTTGCTGTTCCAAAATTCGATAATTATTTCAAATTCCGAATAAAAATTCCTATGGAACAATTATTTTGCGTTGGAACAATTAATTTCCGGGAGGTGAATAATAATATAATTAGAGGAAAACCAAATTAGTTCACATTATTTTTGGCTTTGTTCTACGTTAAACAGGTAGTGTTTAATACTAAGTTATTGGTGAAATAATTGGTTTATTCTTTTTTGTTTAATTTAATAAACAGATCAAATATGAAGTTCAAAATTACCAATTTCTTTATGTACAGTACAATTTTCATTATAAATAAATACAGGTGATTATTTACTTTAAAACTGTGAATGGCAGTCATTACTGAATACAAACTTTACAATAACAAAAGTTAATTAAAATACAAACATCATCCGTTTCTTAATTAAAATATATTGTAAACACATAATCAGTTTATTTTCATGAATGGCAACATTTGGCCCAGATATCACGAACAAAATGCAAAACCTTATTTAATTGAAACTTCACACTTTTGGGGTACAATTTTGCGCTGGCAACTCTTAACGGCGCATTACTAAGGCAATGTGCACCGAAGGAAAAACACAATATTTTTCAAGTCGACGAATCTTTTAATTCATCCAAGTCCCTAAAGTTTTGCTCATAAAGCTTTCAAAGCATTTGATTAAGCCTCTCAGAGGGTTGGATAAACATGAAATGAGAAAACTTTTGTAAACAAGGTACAAATTACTTGAGCGGTGGACATTTGAAGAAACAAAGGGCAACACTGAAGTTATAATTGACGCTTTTGAAATTTCATTTCGTTGTGATGAAGAAGTTATTCTGGATGTCTTCCATTTTCGCCATGTTCCGGCTTATTGTCAATTCGATTTTGTAAAGGAATCTGTTGGTTATAGATGACTGGCAACCTTTTATTCTTGAGATTAATAAAATGCTGCAGTGGTAACGAATTCAGAGGTACACAATTGTTTGAGAAAATATGTACAGTCAAAATGAAATTGGGACATAATAAATTCTGCCGAATAAGATTTAATAATAAAATCTATTTTTCTGGGAAATGTTTAGGTTTTATCATACGATCATATTAATTAGTAGTGTTGACTTTTAAATCTATAGTTGGACTGGTATAGAATGCCTTGTTGCATTAAGTCAGCTCTCAATGAGCCTCATCAGAAGGCAAGTCACCCAAAGGGCAATGGAGAGGGCAACGCTTGGAAGTTTCCTTGCGTTATCGAATCGGGCATGATGATATCCGCGTGGAACGCAAGACTAACGACATAGCCTGAAGGATTGTCAAAATTAAGTGGCCGAAAAGTTCTGGAGTGGTGACCGCGTACCGGAAGACGCAGCGTTGGAAAGCCTTCCACAAGGTAGACCGATGACCTGGTGAGGGTCGCGGGTAGCTCATGGATGTGAGACGCACATAACCAGTTATTGTGGTGACACTTGGGGAGGCCTATTTCCAGCAGTGGACGTCTTTCGGCTGATATGATGATGATGATTAAGTCCGATTTAATACCACTACTGCACATAAAGATACTTACTTTTTTTAGTCCTTATCTCATTTTACTTGGCCGTAATTTTCGTCTTTCATTCCATCTAATCAACTGCCACGATATCTCTTTATACGTTTAGGTCTAATATTCATAATACCTATCTCTAAAATGTTCAAGAATTAAACATTTTCTTGGTTTTAATTAAGATGACACGAGGTTCTTAAAGTATTGTTAATTTAAAAACAAGCGTTGTCCCGAGACAGCTCCATTCCTATTGTCTTTCTCAAAACGTGGCTTTAGCTGTGGTCACGCCAGCCTACGTAATTAATATAATTAGTACTTTCTAAAGTTTGAAGTCCCAACTGAGTCTAGAAAATTAACCTAGTTTTAGCAGCTCGTGTAAGGTTTTATTTATTCGGTGTGACTACCAAGATCAAGTTTTTGTCATATAAACCGAGAAAGTGCTAATAAAGTCAATGTTGTAAAGAGAATATTAGACTAGGCAAGATTTTTCATTTCAGTAGGATGACGTCTTCTGCTACATACACCTTCCGCAACTCTGCCGTCATAAGAAAAAAAGACGTATCGACAAAAACCTAAGTAATCAATACATTAAGAAAACAACTTAAGGTCGGAAATCGGTTACTTCGTTTTATGTCGATAAGTCCTTTTTAGGGTTCCGTACCAAAATTGTAAAAAGGAACCCTAAGGCACTTGGCTCACCGCCGGTGATGAAGCGAGTAGCTATCGACTATTTGCTCGCTGAGGAAAGAGACAAAAATATAGATCTTGTATGAGTAAAAAAGACACATACAATCATAGTCGACAGCTGGCTGTTCACACTGCCGGCGAGCGGCTCTTACTTCTAGTCGATTGCAGCGACAAGAGCTATCAAAGATTGTACTTGCTCAGCGGCACTCATTCGGCGATGCTCGCTTGGTGGTCAGAATTCACCAAACAACGGTAATTTCTACCTGTGGTGCCGGCCGGAGCGAGTATTGCGAGTAAAAGTGGGGTATCATATGAAAGAGCAATTTGCACATTCTCAAACATTTCTTATTTTTTTTAGGTGTTAGGCTTTTGACGGAAAATGTAAAAAAAATATAATTAAATTATATTATGCATTGAAATATTAAAAAAACCCAAGATACACTCTCAGCATCTCAAAAACGTCCGCAAAAAATAAGCGCAATATGTATAATTATGCGCAAGTTTCAAACAGTCTCGCATCGCTCGCCATACTGCACTGCTTTGTAAAAACAACTTTAAGCGATTCCTGTAAGGTTGAATTTGCAAATAAAATTGCGCATCACTCGCCATACTGAACTGCTTTGTAAAAACAACTTTAATGCGCGAGTCCGACTCTTTCTTCACCAGTTTTTTCTTATGACGGCTGAACTGTTGCCACATCGACCGGTCTTGTGTTACTCACGTCCAGAAAATTCAGGAGCTAATTGGTTTGTCATCTTATGGGAGGCCTTCCAACAGAATACCCGTCTTCTTTCCGATACATGGTCGATACTTCAGAGTATCTTCTTCGGGGTACAAAAGGTCGCTTAAGTTTGGCTGATCCATAATACATACAAATTTCAAAAGACAGAAGCTTTAATAAAAAATAACCGTTACTAGACACACAGTAGATGATGAAACAATATTAGAGATGTTTTTCCACATTTTAGTTCCAAAATTCGCCGTTCATAACCGGTGGCGTAGTAAGGGCATCACGACATGACAGCGTCGTTTCCGTCACGGCGTACGAATTGGGTTTACTGCCAAAACGCACCAATAGATGTTTCACAGAATTTGGTCAATCCAACTATAGGCATTTTTTTCAATAGTCGGATAAATTATTGTTTACTTTAGAATACACTAGTTGACCCGCGAAACTTCGCTTGCTCCGCTCTTATTGGTCTTAGCTTGATGATATATAGCTTACTAGCTTCTGCCAGCGGCTTCGCCCGCGTGGTCGCTAGGGAACATGCTCCCGGGATAAAAAGTAGCCTATGTCCTTTCTCAGGCTTTAGACTATCTTTGTACCAAATTTCATTAAAATCGGTTTAGTAGTTTTGGCGTGAAAGCGCGACAGACAGATAGATAGAGTTACTTTCGCATTTATAATATTAGTAAGGATAGCCTTCCTCGATAAATGGGCTATCTACTAAAAGAATTTTTCAAATCGGACGAGTAGTTCTTGAGATTAGTGCGATCAAGCAATCAAACAAACTCTTCAGCTTTATATATTAATTTTTAGTAGATATGTATGACTTTTTGACGTATTGCTGCAAAACAATCTGTTAGAATACGATTTTTATTCTTCAGGTAAAAGTTATCTGTCAGTTGAAAAATCAGCCCCAAAACAAGATTAAATATTATTAAAAAAATCAAAACCCGGCTTCAAAAAAGTCAACTTATAAGCAATGCACTAAAAGACCGAAACCGGCAAATTTTTATGAACGAAAATTGTTTCCTAGTTAAATTAGAAAATAATTATGACTTAAATATATTTTTGTGATCTCCATTTAATTTCCTTCATTTTGATACCCTACTCTATAGGTTTTTAAACACCTATCTACGGACACTTGGGTTTTTGAAACGTATCTATCGACACCTTAATGGTCGAAATCTGTCCAGCCGTTTGGAAGATACGATGTAATAATGACATTTACAAACAAACGAACAAACATAAAAGATACGCGTGAAAAACATAACCCTTCCTTAGCAGTCGGGTAACAACACTAGGCCGGTAGCCACAACAAACGTCTCAGGCAACTTCCTTCAAGCTTAAGAATACAAAAGCAGCTTAAAAAAAAAACGCGAGCGATAAGCGAGTGATTTATATTTAATTCATTGTTTTTTTTTGACATCTGTAACTACCTATTAAGTTCGCGACTAGTTGATAATTGTATTGGTTATTATTTTTATTAAATTCAATTCCAATAATTGCGCGCCGCATAGCAAAATGTATCGGGACAACTTACAAATTTTCCTACCTATATGTTTACCTACATTATAAGCAAATAAATGATTTCTTTCATTCTTCTCCTTTCTTCAGAAACGAGAAATTGTCACCAATGGAATTACATTCCCCAATATTGCACTTCCCTTCCTCCCCAACTCTGTAATTGAATCCAAGACTTGTACCGAACACTATACCATTGAGGCAACGTTCAATAAATTAAAATAACCTATTTAAATAATCCTACAATCCTACTCGAACGAAAATGGGAATCTTACCAGAATCAGTACAAAATAATGGGTAGATAAAGCAGATATATGGGTTAAGATGAGTTTTATAGATGTCTGCAGAAGTAATAGTTAGAGATGGCAATTCTTTGCTGAATTGTAACAGAAACATGCACTCTGTGGAAATATAACGTGTGTAACTATGGCAATTTATGAGATACATCCTGCTGACGGGCATACATTTCATGCTATTTCATCTTTTCTCCAAGATTCTGTTACGATAAATACCATAAATTAATCATTTGTTTGCCTTATTACTCTAACTGATCTCCAAATTAAGCATCACATTTTACTTACTCATTGAAAATTAATATACCAAAATAATTAAGAGATTGCCCTGTGCGATAAGATCGCCCATTGTACACTAGTTTTTTATAAGCGTTTTTCCTGTGCTTGTTATGAAGTGTACAATAAAGAATATAATAAATAAATAATTCCATGGTTTAATAATTCGTTTCTTCACAAATCACAACCCTGTTCCCTCTAATTCATCCCGTAAATCCCGAGAAGCCCCGGGATTTATAACAGTTGTCAGTAGTTTTATCAGACAGTATCTGTTGTCTCAACAGCAACATCTCAGAAATCTCGGCAAAGACTCTTGAATCCCGGAAATGTCAGGAAATCCGGAACAGGGAATATCCCGGGATTCTTGGTCTGAAGCTGCAGCCGGGTGCAGCTGTAATAAACACAAACAACATTGATTACTGCGTTCACAGTACGACGGGATCGGTTCATGCTAGAAAGAGCAATTTTAGTGTTTGATAACGTAAGGAAAGATCTTTTTTCTGGAAATCCTTAATTAGGTCAAGTTATATATTTGTGCCGTTTGGGGTTGAAACTCTGGTTGTGGAGTACTAGTGATTATAGCTTGTGTAAAAATCTGTCAAGACTCTTAGTTGACACTTCACGTGACCCAAGGACTGGCTTTTATCTCGAACAAAGGATAAGCATTACTATACAACGTGGCAATACTGCCAGCCTTTTGGAGACATTACCAGTGGCCAGCGATGCGGAAAAATTTTTCGACGACAGACTATTATAATTTTATTTTTAGTTAGTTACAAGTTTTTTATTTAATTGTTTATATAGTAACAGTTAATTGTAAATAAATAAATAAAGATTAAGTCAACAATGAATAGGTTACTTCAAGACAAGCGTGCTTCATCGTCCACCAAGTCATCGCTATTCAGGTGAGATTGTGGTCAAAAGCGAAGCTTCAAAAATAATCGTTTTAGGGGTCTTGATTAGTTTAAGATCAAGAAAAGGTTAATGCCATACTAAGGTATGAGACAGGCTAACAGTTACCAGTATCAATACACACAACAAATTTTAATCAGATAAAATGCATAAAAACGACTAACAGTCAAAAATACAGAAAATAAACTTTTTCGTACAAACGGCACTTCCTAATCTATATGACGAAAAAACTATAAACGATCATTGTATACAAGTAAACACTGTTCTCTCAATCGAATTCAAAAAGCATAGTCATTTAAAATCATCCTCGAAAGCCTTCAATGAAAGATAAAACACCTACATGCAGAAAAACTCTGAAATTGACCGTAAATCACGGTGCTGTCATTGAATTCCGAATACCTGTGAATGCCGACGCTGTACGAACTGCAGCCGAGGCTGCGTAGTGCAGCTATAGTAAATACAAACGACATTGATTACAACGTTCACACTGCGATGGGGATGGTTCGTGAGAGATGTGGCCAAGAATTAAACGTTAAAAAAATTAAAGGTTATGTTTTCACTTGTCGACGAGACAAATTCATTTCATGTACTTAGTATAAATACTGATTAGTAGATACTTAATTTAAATTATACATAGAGAATATAAAATCTGCGTATCAGTAGTTAAACAGCATTATATGGCATATTGTTAAAAAGGTCTTTAAATAAACTGCTTGTTTCAATATTTTATGATAATGTCGAAGATAAGGAGATGTATTAAAAAAGTTTATGAATAAGCAACACTTAGTCATTATAACCTGGTGATTAATATGGTGGTGGACTAACTGGGGTAGAGACATTATATCCGCTTTTGTGCCCTTAATGTTGCAAACACTTTAATTATTCCAACGTAAGAATCTTATTCATAACAGAAGTGAATCAATCAAATGAATATTAGTAAAACCAGTGAATCGAAACCGAAAACTCGATAACACAAAAACCCAAAACTTCTAAAACTTACAGCCTATGATTAAAACAATATCAATCACCCAAACTCCCTGAATCTAAACCAACACAATTATAATTAAATCGTAACTAGCCGATGTCTGTAGGAGATATTTAAGAAAAAATAATGTCAGTAGTTTTTATTAGAAAAGTAATAGAACCCAAAAAATATTGTTTGTCTGTCTTTCTGAACGAACGTTTGTACGGGCGTCGCGCAAAAACTACTGTAGGTAATCCGTTGTGGTTTTCACAGTTGTATTGTTGTTGGTCTATCTTAAAATTTGAAATATGATTAAACGCGTAAAACGAAGCTGCAGGCACTGCCAGTTATATTTAAAAATAGCTCACTCTCTCATAATACCGTCCACCTCTAAACAAACAGGGAGGCATCGTCCTACACATATTAATTGTATTTAAGCCAAACGCAAATATTCGCAGCGGAAAGCATTATTTGGTGTGCCGATCGATTCTAGACTGGAAAGGCTTTTGGTATATCATTTTATACTGGTTTTATAGAATTTTGGAGGTCTTAGACCCACTGTACAGATAGATTAATCCTACAAAATTTAATATTATCTCTTATATATAAAAGTGAATCCCTATTTCCCTTGGTCACGGCATCACGCGTGAATGACTGGGCCGATTTCGCTAATTCTTTTATTGTTGTGTTTGTTATTATCATAGGAAGGTTCTTATGAAAGGAAAAAATACGAAAGTTGGCAGTTGGCGGGAGCGAAGCCAGCTAGAGGAGACAGCTAGCAGAGGGAGACAGCTAGTATCTAGAGATAAATTGAAAAAAGAAACTATTTTTTTTTCACAATCTTGAAAAAAAACATGAAAAAAAAACTTGCCACCATCGTTTCTTTTTTCTACATTTGGTTTTTTTCAGAAAAAGTGAAATGCAATAACTAAAATGGAATTAAACACTAAATTTGATTGTTTATGTTTTTAGTTAATGTCAAATTATGTTTAAATCAATGGGTACCTATTGTTGAGTCGTCGTTTTCAGACCACAAACAAATTACTTTGAAATTAAAAGATTATATCCAAAACAAGAAAGAAGCAGAAGATGAAATACATAAAAACTGATTATGTAGACCTATACAAAACTATAAATGAAAACAAGTTTGGAAATGAAAATGATGATTATCTGGCACTTGAAGTATACTTGAAATCTGTGATCAACAAAAATAAAACTGAAAAGACGAAGATTCTTAACCCACCCAAAACCGATTGAATAAACAAAAAAATAATTAAAACCATCAATACTAGAAATGAACTGGGTAAGAAGTTGAAAGAGAATCCTGAAGACGCAGAAATAAAGAGCAATTGTATAGCTGAAAGAAATAATGTGACAGCTATTATTCAGAATGCAAAGAGTTCTTACTATTTAAAATCTTTTAAAAATTGTATTGGAAAGCCTTTTAAGATGTGGAAGCTAATTGACCATGTAACTAACAATAAAATAAAAAATAACTCAGCCCCTACAAAACTTGAAGGTCCGATTACCGATACAAAACTTATATGTGAGAGTTTCAATCATTACTTTTCAACAATTGGTACATTACTAGCAAGTGAAATCACAAAATATTATCAAAGTAATGATACGTTTTCGAGACTAAGTACAAGTACGCAGGCTGGTATTGCAGAATTGACACCAACCACTACTAACGAGGTTTCAAAAATTATTGACGAATTGAAAAACAACACGAGCACGGGCATCGACGGCATCAGTACTAAATTAATTAAATATATTAAAGATCTACTTTTGGAAGACTTAACAAAATGCATTAACAAAAGTCTTCAGGAAAGAATATTTCCTGATACATTAAAAATCGCCAAAGTCACACCGATACATAAGACTGTGGGGCTGAACTCTATAAATCTATACCTAAAGTAATAAAGGAATCGAAATCACTTCCAACTTTTAAAAAGCTATTAAAGCACCACCTGAGTAATGTATGAATCGTAAATTTTACCGTTTTTGTAACTTAATTTTAGTTTATTACTAAGCGAAACCGCTGCGTATCATTATGTTTTTCCTCATAGAAGTGAATAATTGTATTCTTTTTGAGCAAAATAAATTTCTTAAACCGTATGAACTTATATTAGGAAATACTTCATGTGTTACAGTCGGAATCATCTGAATCAGGGGGGCTACTCTCTAACGAAATCCATAGTTTCGGGCTAAGATGCGGGCGGGCATATTCTACTCCGTATCACCTAACCACTGAGAACTAATGATAACACGATTTGACAGTTACTGTGAAATCGTGTTGTCATTCATTCTCAGTTCGGGTTCGGGACTAATCGTAAGTCTGTAGGTGATACGGAGTAGAATACGCCCGCCCGCAACTAAGCCCGAAACTACGGATTTCGTTAAAGAGTAGCCCCCCAGTGTCAGTAGCTATAGCTACGCTTACTGTTTTATCGGAATCGAAATCCTTGACATGTTCTGTGACTGTATTTGTTTCATCTGATTCATTTGTTTCATCTGATCAACGACTAAACTATCAAGGACTCTACTAACTTCTGCTTGTGTAAATATTATTAATGATTGTACTGATTGCAATCTTAGATTGTGTGCAATGTACAATGCATGTCGCTGTACATACTAAATGTTCTCTCATACGCTGCTGATGTAGTAGAAAGCGAGAGAAACTTTAGACAAAGCAGTTGATTTGAAAAGTCCTACCCAACAAGCAATGGAATTCAATATTTTTATATTAAATAATAAATGTAATATCAACTCATATACGATAACCGACTTGCCATATTTTTTATTTTCGTGTCTTGAAAAAAATATCATAAAATAAAAAAAATTCATGCTTTTTTTAAACTTATTTTTTCACCTCAGAAAAAAACCGTTTTTTTTACATCTCTACTAGTATCTTATATAAATTGTACACAATGATGAGTACAGTGACCATTTTTCAGGAATTGCGTTTAATCTGTTACATGCTGTATACACTTCACAAATAGCTATGAATGAAAGGCATAGGAATAAATAAAACTTTCATCAGCTGACCACGTCAATGGATTTCTTTGCAATGGTTTTTGTGGTTCGGGGTAGCTTTCAGAAAAAAAATCAAAAAGGATTTTCCATTCGCTTTAACAACGCCAGAGAAAAAATATGTAAGTGGTTCATAAAAAAGGTTGTTTATATAAAATTTAAATAAACTGGCTTTCAACTTTTATTGACAGAAAATCCTACTAATATTATAAATACGAAAGTTTGTGAGGATGAATGGATGTTTACACAAGAACGCCTGAAAGGATCTTCACGAAATTTGGCACAGAGTTAGATTTAGTCTGGAATAACAACGTATAGGCTTACAATATCTCGGGAGTATATTCCCTAGGGATCACGCGGTCAAAGTCGCTGGCAGAAGCTAATATATTCCTAACATCACGCCTGTGTTCACTCCCTTTAGCGTAAGGAACTGGTGTACCAGCTTTTAGCATACCCAAAAAAGATAAAAAATATACCATTGAATTTATTTTTTTTTGTTAATACTTAAACACCAAAAGCGACGCCTCTCAAACAAAATTATATAACAAACATTAAAACAGTCCAATTTAACCTCTGGTCCAATTTACACTGTGGTTCAATTAAGACCTGCCAAACGCGCAAAAATAACTGAACTTTTCAAATATGATCCGTGGAAATACCTTGAAGGTTATTATAGGTGGACGTGGGGTATCCCAGTTTTATCTGTCGGCCATTTTGTCCCACCTGATCGTAAAAAATAATTGAATGGCTCAGGAAATGGTCCGTAATGCCTGTTACCTCCTATGAAGGTTATAGTTAGGTTCAGGAATTGGGTCTACTATTTCAATTAGATTCGGTGCCAACTGATTCATTTTGGAGATAGGATAAGTAGGTGAGTTTGCATAAGTATGGTGTTTTAGAAGGGACCAAGGTTACTTGGTATCGAAAATTTATTCAAGAAATGTTTTTGGTGAATATGGGTTATTAGTTTCAATAACAAAACAAAATATTATTTAAGAATAGTGGGATGCAAGTCAGGATCAATTGAAAAATTTGGTACCTAAATTATTCTAAAAGGTATCTCTTCTTAAAAAAACGTTCATGTTCATGATTTATAAGATTAATAATATTTTTCTATGTTCTTGGAAAATACTGAAAAAAGATCATCCTTTTTGAGCCCGCTGTTTAGGAAGGTATATTGTTCAAATTATCTCCAAAAAAGTTGATAATTTATCTTTTTAATTAATGTATAATAATATCTAAAGATCTTAAAAGATCTTACAGAATAAGCCTGCATGGTTTTCATTACTAGTCAGGCATTACTACACCTTGTGGCCTAATACCCGTACAAAAAATAACTCTTTTAAAATTGTATTATTCAGTGAAATCAAAGCTAAAGCAGCTTTAATATACATCCAACCATTGTATACCTACCTACATACCTATAGTCCCCGTCACGAGAAGCTATAAATTTTCTAAACAAAGAACTTCTACTAAGCTACGTAGCGACAACAAATAATCCCAAAATCAATCAACTCGAAGTAACATACATGTAATACGGAAGTAACGAGCATTTTCACTTAGTAGGGTTATATTTTATCGATATAAAGAGCTATCGTCTAATGTTTTGTGGTACTGGAACTCGTCTGACACATGGAACAAACATTTGAAACAATTGAATGTGTGTTTACAAAATTTATAGATTCTCGTGGCGTGGACTATACATATTTCAAGCAAAATAAAATCACAAAGAGTAGAAGTAATTAACCGAAGCAGTAGCAAAAAACATCTACTTGAAGACTTTTCAAACTAGCACGAATCAGAGATTTGTAAGAATAAGAACGTCAAAAGCTAAAAAGTACTAAAAGGAACTAGGATTCCACAAGTTGGTAAGTTCCTGATAATAACAGTGGAATTAAGTTTTTTATCGTTGAACTCCAAGTTCAGACGGTATTTAAAGACGAACTTACAGCCTTGATATTATATTATTGGGTCTGGTTTAAGTTATGAAAGTTAGCGATGAGGATAGTGAATTGTGAAAAAAAAAAACAAAAATGGAATGTGAGTTTCAGAGTCAAAAGTATTAATTGTCCTTTATTATTGTGGCAATTTAAATTTTTGGTAAAAAGAAGTTGAGAAAATTCCATCTTATCTTTGAGGTGTATCTTGCCTTTATGAGGCCAATAATCAAAATATTTTGAAATTTTAGCATGTAGCGTAATACTGCAGACAATGGATCACGATCAATACTGCAGACATATATCATGTCCCGGTGTCCTCCTGCATGCTTCTTATACAAACCTATGGATGCTTGTGATGGTTTCAAACTCGTACCCGCTACTGTAAGACAACGCTATCGACACCAAGAAGAAAATCATGGTGTCAAACTTAGTTGATTGCGACATCCCATCTCCTTGATAGTTGAGTCATGCCAAGCTTAGTAATGACCAGCCTAGAGTTCCAGTCGAGCTCAAAATCGTGGCAAAGATTTACTTTACAGTCCCTTCTACTTCGCTCCGCTCTTGACAGAGCGATCGTGGCCAGTATGAGTCTAATCTAATTGCTGATTCAATGTCTTTGTAACTCGCCCCACGATCTTTCTACATCTATTTCTGTTAGATGATAATATACCACAATTATTACCAGGCACGGTTCATACAATAACTGTATTAAAAAAAAAAAACATTTATTTCTGGCTATCAAACCCATATAAAACCAATACAATAATTTAAAACAAATGACATTAGCAACTATTTCACATTAATTATGAATTACTACAATTTTATTAGATACTAGTGGACGTCACGCGGTTTCACCCGCGTAGTTCCCGTTCCCGTGGGAGTACAGGGATAATATATAGCCTATGTTACTCCCTGATAACGTAGCTATCCAATGCTAAAAGAATTTTTTAAATCGGTTCAGTAGTTTCGGAGCCTATTCAATTCAAACAAACAAACAAATCTTTCTTCTTTATAATATTAGTATAGAAATATAGACAATAAATTTCATTAATAAAATAATTTCAATAGATGTCAGGATTACATTGAATTACATTAAAATAATATGTCAACATTAGTGCGTGCGTGAACCATGCAACAGTGGTTCATGTACTGACAGTCAAAATGTTCAGCTAAAGCGCACAGGATACTGTTGCGGCTGCTCCGCACCCTACGCACCAGGGATGTGCACCGCTTGCGCATGATTTTAGTCACAACAAGCGTTATTAACAGGGCCTGCGACCGCGGATTTTATAATGACGTACTTTTCATAATCTCAATAATCTTACACCTCAGTCCCCACCCTAGTAATATAGTAGGCGCAAAACACGCAATAGGCCCCGTCAGTCCACAATTACCTTTGCTTACAAGGAAAGTCACTCCGCCAAATTTCCTCTAGCCGACATTTCCCTCAATTAGCCCGTTTTAATGGCGAATTATGGGCAAACATGGACCCGGCTTCCCTTCTTGTTTGGTTGACACATTTTTATAGAGGAAATTAGGGCAGGGGATAGTTCGTCACTCCCCGTGCGTCCTTTGGTCGAGATCTTTGCATAGTTGTTTCGTGGGTTGGAGGTAATCCTTAAAAGGGAAGATGGGTCACTGGAACTGAAGCTACTGGATTAACAGGTTTTAAGGTGTTGTGCATTAAGCATGTTTAAATAGTGGTTTGCTAAGAGAACGGTGAAAAGCAGTATTTTGAATACAATATTTGATTGTGACTCCTCAGTTTCTATTCATGGGATCTCGTGTGAAGATAACCTGTCACTATTTGCAAAGAAATTGAAAGTATTGATCTTGTGGTCAACCACACATTTGGTGCCATAGCCTATCTCCGTCTATCTGAATCTACAATATTATAATGCTAAAAATTAATTGCTCAAAAAGCTCTCAGAAAAACTTTGTCTTGACAGCCTTACTAAATTAACTAAAATATTTGTGAATCTGCCTCCGTAGTCGAGTGGTTTAGGCGTTTGCCTTGTGACCCGTAGATCGTAGGTTCGATTCCCACGGGAAGCATACTTTGAAAAGTTGTTTTTAGTTTGGCTAGAACATTGTAGGCTTGAATCACCTGATTGTCTGATAAAAAGATGATTCCGTGCTTCGGAAGGCACGTATAAGCCGGTGGTCCCAGCCGCCAAATGGCGGTCGTCAAATAAACCATGTCAGAAGCGGCCTTGAAGCGGTTTAGGAACTCTGACACTAGGGTGTGTGGGGTCGTTGGACCTTGTTGCCCACACGATAAGATGAAGAAGAATTTCTGAATACGAACATTTTATTAACTCACTGATGTTCTAGTAAATTCTCATTAAATAGTAACATATAGTAATAAAGTTACAATCAATAAACCTCTACTTATTCAGTTAAGTGCCATAAGCTCAATTGTGTCATTGGGCAAACTGATTGCTACCACCAAATTCAATGCGACTAGATCTATTTTGGGCCAACATCGCACTATGTAATTCCAAACCTAATCTAAATGGAATTAATTTACTAACTGGCTCCAAATTGGTTTATTTTGAAACATTTCGTTCGCTGGAATCAGATTAATTGAATAGAAATCAATTAAATTGATTTTGACGATTGAAACAAAATCTATTCGTGAATTTTGTGTTGTTAAGGTTTAAGGAATAGTAAAAGGTAGGAGAGATAATGATGAGAAATAATCGTCGTCGAGAACAGTTTTGAGTACCTACTAAATAATGGCGTTATTGTGCATTACACTGACTTTTTATTTTACTGATGTACCCTTCAGTTTTCTTTAAGTTGCACTAGTTTACATACCTACAGAAAACGAGCAAGATAGTCCGACGCCGTAAAGAAGGCTGTTGGAGGCAAAATTTACAAAGCGGTCTACATTGCAGAAGACCGCATGGCTTGGAGATACGTCGTATGTGGTCGCGATCCTCAGCAGTGAGGGAATGACGAAGAAGAAGTGTACATTAGATGAGTGCGCTATACTTCAACTTTAGTTATTTATGCTCTTTATGCATGCTTTATAAAATAAAGAAAATATTAAGTTTAAAAAACCCAATCCGGTAATTTCATGATGTGACCGAGGTTAGGCAAAGTTAGGTTTAAGGGAACTGAGGGCACTCCGATGTGGATAGGTTACGTTTGAATGGGATGGGATTCCTTTTAACCCAATAGACAGAAATAGAAGTCCTGTCCAGTGGAATTCAGTCGTCAAGGTTAGGTTTGATGTGGCCATTTCATGAAGTAGTCAACAATTTCATAGAATGTGCGAACACTTCATAAATAAAATAGAACCTTTAACGAAAGAATTGAATAAAAACTTCATGCAGCTACGTTTTTATGGAAGCAACAACTTAAGATCTTAGATAACGGTCCGTAATGTCTCTTTTAGGACATTTTTTTCGGCGTTGTCTAGAATTCTTTCCAATTTATTTGAAAGTGGAAAATGTTCAGTGCAATCTTGATTCCGCTAGCGTTTCATTTGGAGATATTAAAAGACACTTAAGTGGTCTTATTGGTAAAGTTGTGGCATGGTTTTGGAGTGGTTTATTTTCTGTTGTGAGTGCATAGTTTCTTTTTTGTTTTACTAGGCCAATTCTAGGTCTAGGTCTACTTCTATCCCTCTATTTAATACTAGCTGACCCGCGCAACTTCGTCTGCGTCACAGTTTTCATTACTGCTACGCTCCTGTTCGTCTTAGTGTGATGATTATATTTTTTTTAATCGGACCAGCAGTTTCTGAGATTAGCGCGTTCAAGCAAACAAACAAACTCTTCAGCTTTATATATTAGTATAGACTAGCTGACCCGCGCGGCTTCGCTCCCGTCAACTGGCTACTCTACCTACCGACCCTAACCTAGCTACCCTACCTACCTTCTCATTCTTTTTTTATTCTTTTTTTGTATTTTAATTCTTATTATGCTATTCCGGACGAAGACTAATCCAAAAACACAAAAACTATGAAAATGGCTCCAGCCGTTCTCGAGTTAGTTAGAAAAGTGTTCGAACAAACCCGACTTTGTTTTATATATTAAGAAGATTAAGATTTTTGCTATATTGTGAAAGAATCGACCTTTTTCTAGAAGACATTTTTATATTTTCGAGACAGAAATAAAACGAATAAACTGAAGGAAGATGGACAGCGGTGGCTTATTAATAAATAGGGTTCCGTTAGCAATCTTGGTACGGAACCCTAAAAATCGACTTGGTTCGCACGAATCAAAATCGTACGTGAAGGCTTAAATAATAGGGTCCCATTAGCAACTTTGGCACGGAACCCTATAATATGCCTTGGCTTGTAAATCGAACCGTCTGATACTTAGCACGAATTAAAAACTTAGTTGCGGGCAACCTGGGAGTCTTTAAGACAAAAGTGAATAGGTTGCTTCTAGGCAAACGTGCTCCATCTTCGACCGCATCATCGCATACCATCAGGTGAGATAGTAATCAAACGTATGTAGTAGTAGTCAAACGTATGCCTATATACAGTAAAAATAAATATATATATTCTACTCCGTATCACCTAACCACTGAGAACTAATGATAACACGATTTGACAGTTACTGTGAAATCGTGTTGTCATTCATTCTTAGTTCTGGTTCGGGACTAATCGTAAGTCTGTAGGTGATACGGAGTAGAATACGTCCACAACTAAGCCCGAAACTACGGACTTTGGACTTAGAGAGTAGCCCCCCAAAATCGATCGCTCCCGTCACCGTGACCACCTTTGGTACGGTACCTTATTATTATTAGCCTTGTTTCGCAAATCGAACCGTTCGTTGCTTCGCTCTAAACGGAATCAATCGCGGAGGCTTAGCAGTAGGGCAGCACAGCACCTTTGGTACGGAACCCTACAGGCCTGGGGGGCTACTCTCTAACGAAATCCGTAGTTTCGGGCTTAGTTGCGAGCGGGCATTTTCCACTCCTTATCACCTAACCACTGAGAACTAATGATAACACGATTTGACAGTTACTGTGAAATCGTGTTGTCATTCATTCTCAGTTCGGGTCCGGGACTAATCGTAAGTCTGTAGGTGATACGGAGTAGAATACGCCCGCCCGCAACTAAGCCCGAAACTACGGATTTCGTTAGAGAGTAGCCCCCCTGATCCGCAAGTCGAACCGTCCAGTACTTCGCAAAACTAAATCAATTTAAGACTCTACGATAAATGCACTTTAAACGAAATCAGCACAACTCAGAGATTTAAGCAATTTTGGTCCCTAACAGTTTAAGACCTTTCAGAGACCAAACCGAAATTCCCACGAACTACGACTGTGTTTAAAAATCGTGTGAGGTCATTCTCCAGTGGAAAATCTTAACACCACAATTCAGAAAAACGTGTCATCAGTGCAACGTCATCTATCGACCATGTAAACTGACAAATATTTGGCAGCGGAAGACGTTAAATAAGAACGTATATAACGATAAATAACGATAAGGTATTAAAATGTTTACTTTTATTTTGCTACGTCTACGTATTAAAAGTTTCACGAATAACTCAATCAATGTGTTTTGGTGTAACATTCACGCTTTCAGGCATTTTTTGGTTCCTCAATAGATGGCGCTCTGACTGATCAGAATACATTAGGAAGATTCTTACTAAAGTAAAAATTAAATATATTTTGATTTTGATTTTGTGGATCGATTGTAACGATAAAATATAACGAAAAGGTATAAAAATTATCACTTTTATTTTGCCACGTATTAAAAGTTTCACAAATAACTCAACAATTTTGAATGCTTTCGTGCATTTTTTTTTGTCTCAATAGATGGCGCTCTGACTCATCAGAATACATTAAGAAGTTTCTTCCTAAACTTAAAAATTCAATATCTTTTGATTTTGTGGGTCGATTTTGATGAAATAAACGCTAAATGTTACTCGAGTTATCACTTAATATTTTTAATTACTTAGATTTGCAATCCAATCTGTGGTTTATGCGTGATGCTCCCACAAACGCACAGACAAACAGATAAACAGACAAACAGACAAAAATGACAAAAATTGCATTTTTGTGTTTTGTACCTTTTTCCTGAGTTTTCTGTGTAATTTTCATGCAAAAATATTCAATGTACAGACACGGTTAGTCTACGATTTTATTATATGTATAGATATAGATTGAACCTCACAAACAATTGTAGATATTTCCATGCTTTATCCCATAGGTGTCGGCAGAGAATAGTGCGCCTCTTGCTTATGACCCTTGCGGGCGAAGCCCCTGGCAGAAGCTAGTAAAAAATACGATATGAATCTCAATAGTAGCAAAGAAAAAGCTAGAAAAAACTTGTTCCACAGATTTGACTTAAACGACCCTAAACATAACCCTGTATATGCAAAAGTAACTGAACTTTTCAAGTACAGCAAATCACATTTACAATTTATTTTTAATAAGCGACTTCGTCCAAGGAAATGCAAAGCAAACTTACTGTTGGAAAGTTTTTTTATTTCTTACTGAACCCAGTCGGCCACAGTGCCAACCGTTTTCCCAAGAAAATTAATGTTTGTTTCATGAAATTAAAATTGTAGTATGTGCTTACGTAAATATTTGGCGGCTAGGACAACTCGGTGTTACGTGGAGACTCAAGAACTTTTCTTAAAATTGTTTTACTGTTTTTGTGTGCACTCAGTACGTATGTCTGATTATTTTTCCGCGATCTTATGGCTGGATTTAAATAAAAAAAATCACACTGTAATAGGCTGGTACTGTCACTTCCTGGATGATTGTCAAGGAATTTAAAGTCTGCTATGAACTCATCATCATTATACCAGCCGAAAGACGTCCACTGCTGGATATATGCCTCCCCCAACCACTGTGTCACAACAATAACCGGTCCGATGCGTCTCGCATCCATCGGCTGTCTGTGACCCTCACCAGGTCTTCGGTCCATCTTATGGGATGCCTTCCAACGCATCTTTCGGTACGCGGTCACCACACCAGAAATTTTCGGTCCCATCGACCATCTGTTCTGCGAGCAATCTTCTCACTGCACTGCCACTTCAATTTGGCGAGCTATGTTGTGTAATGGATAAATTAAAAAATAAAATAAAATCATCATTCCTGATTAGATCACGCAACGAAACTCCAAGCATTGCCCTTTCCATTGAACTTTGGGCTCGAAGGTGTTCCAGTGAAGATTTCTTACAGGCGCATGACATATTTCAGGTTTCTTCAGCAGAGCAGCTCACCTGAAAACCTCTGATACTAAGATTTCCTTCATCTATACATATAATAAAATCGTAGACTAACCGTGTCTGTACATTGAATATTTTTGCATGAAAATTACACAGAAAACTCAGGAAAAAGGTATAAAACACAAAAATGCAATTTTCGAAATTTTTGTCTGTTTGTCTGTTTATCTGTTTGTCTGTGCGTTTGTGGGAGCATCACGCTTAAACCACAGATTAGATTGCAAATCTAAATACTTAAAAATATTAAGGGATAACCCGAGTAACATTTAGCGTTTATTTCGTCAAAATCGACCGACAAAATCAAAAGATATTGAATTTTTAAGTTTAGGAAGAAACTTCCTAATGTATTCTGATGAGTCAGAGCGCCATCTATTGAGAATAATAAAATACACGAAAGCATTCAAAATTGTTGAGTTATTTTTGAAACTTTTAATACGTGGCAAAATAAGAATGTTCATTTTATACCTTTTCGTTATTGATCGATACAATCGATCCACAAAATCAAAATATATTGAATTTTTAGTTTAGTAAGAAACTTCCTTATATATTCTGATTAGTCAAAGCGCCATCTATTGAGGAACCAAAAAATGCATGAAAGCATGAATGTCACACCAAAACACATTGAGTTATTTGTGAAACTTTTAATACGTAGACGTAGTCTTCTATACATATAATAAAATCGTAGACTAACCGTGTCTGTACATTAAATTTTTTTGCATGAAAATTACACAGAAAACTCAGGAAAAAGGTATAAAACACAAAAATGCAATTTTTGTTTTTGTCTGTTTGTCTGTTTGTATGTGCATTTGTGGGAGCATCACGCTTAAACCACAGATTGGATTGCAAATCTAAATACTAAAAAATATTAAGGGATAACCCGAGTAACATTTAGCGTTTATTTCGTCAAAATCGACCCACAAAATCAAAAGATATTGAATTTTTAAGTTTAGAAAGAAACTTCCTAATGTATTCTGATGAGTCAGAGCGCCATCTATTGAGAATAATAAAATACACGAAAGCATTCAAAATTGTTGAGTTATTTTTGAAACTTTTAATACGTGGCAAAATAAGAGTGTTCATTTTATACCTTTTCGTTATTGATCGATACAATCGATCCACAAAATCAAAATATATTGAATTTTTAGTTTAGTAAGAAACTTCCTTATATATTCTGATTAGTCAAAGCGCCATCTATTGAGGAACCAAAAAAATGCATGAAAGCATGAATGTCACACCAAAACACATTGAGTTATTTGTGAAACTTTTAATACGTAGACGTAGTCTTCTATACATATAATAAAATCGTAGACTAACCGTGTCTGTACATTAAATTTTTTTGCATGAAAATTACACAGAAAACTCAGGAAAAAGGTATAAAACACAAAAATGCAATTTTTGTTTTTGTCTGTTTGTCTGTTTGTATGTGCATTTGTGGGAGCATCACGCTTAAACCACAGATTGGATTGCAAATATTAGTACTTAAAAATATTAAGTGATAACCCGAGTAACATTTAGCGTTTATTTCATCAAAATCGATCCACAAAATCAAAATATATTGAATTTTTAGTTTAGTAAGAAACTTCCTTATATATTCTGATTAGTCAGAGCGCCATCTATTGAGGAACCAAAAAATGCATGAAAGCATGAATGTCACACCAAAACACATTGAGTTATTTGTGAAACTTTTAATACGTAGACGTAGTCTTCTATACATATAATAAAATCGTAGACTAACCGTGTCTGTACATTAAATTTTTTTGCATGAAAATTACACAGAAAACTCAGGAAAAAGGTATAAAACACAAAAATGCAATTTTTGTTTTTGTCTGTTTGTCAGAGCGCCATCTATTGAGGAACCAAAAAATGCATGAAAGCATGAATGTTACACCAAAACACATTGATTGAGTTATTTGTGAAACTTTTAATACGTAGACGTAGCAAAATAAAAGGAAACATTTTAATGCCTTATCGTTATTTACCGTTACATACGGGCTTCTTATTTAACGTCTTCCGCTGCCAAATATTTTGTCAGTTTACATGGTCGATAGATGGCGTTGCACTGATGACGCGTTTTTCTGAATTGCGGTGTTAAGATTTTCCGCTGGAGAATGACCTCACACAATTTCTAAACACAGTCGTGTTTCGAAGGAATTTCGGTTTGGTCTCTGAAAGGTCTTAAACTGTCAGGGATCATAATTGGTTAAATCTCTGGTGCTGGTTTCGTTTAAAGTGCATTTATCGTAGAGTCTTAAACTGATTTAGTTTTGCGAAGTTCTGGACGGTTCGACTTGCGGATCAGGCCTGTAGGGTCCCGTACCAAAGGTGCTGTGCTGACGGGACCGTACTGCTAGGCCTCCGCGATTGATTCCGTTTAGAGCGAAGCAACGAACGGTTCGATTTGCGAAACAAGGCTAATAATATAAATAAAAATCTTATATTTCAGACAGAGTCTATTTTTTGGTTAGTAGTTAGGTTTAGGTTTAGTTTAGGTTAGTAGTTTGGTTTTTTATAATAAGGTATCGTACCAAAGGTGGTCACGGTGACGGGAGCGATCGATTTTGGGAGGCTACTCTCTAAGTCCGAAGTCCGTAGTTTCGGGCTTAGTTGCGGACGTTTTCTACTCCGTATCACCTACAGACTTACGATTAGTCCCGAACCCGAACTAAGAATGAATGACAACACGATTGCACAGTAACTGTCAAATCGTGTTATCATTAGTTCTCATTGGTTAGATGATACGGAGTGGAATATTTTTTTTTTATAATAGATAGGCATACGTTTGACCACTATCTCACCTGATGGTAAGCGATGATGCGGTCGAAGATGGAGCACGTTTGCTTAGAAGAAACCTATTCACTTTTGTCTTAAAAACTCCCAGGTTGCCCGCAACTAAGTTTTTAATTCGTGCTAAGTATCAAACGGTTCGATTTGCGAGCCAAGGCAAATTATAGGGTTCCGTGCCAAAGTTGCTAATGGGACCCTATTATTTAAGCCTTCGCGTACGATTTTGATTCGTGCGAACCCAGTCGATTTTTAGGGTTCCGTACCAAGTTTGCTAACGGAACCCTTTTTTTTAATAAGCCACCACTGTCCGTTTTCCTTCAGTTAATGCGTTTTATTTCTGTCTCGCTAATATAAAAAATGTCTTCTAGAAAAAGGTCGAATCTTTGACAATACAGCAAAATTCTTAATCTTCTTAATATATTTAAAACAAAGTCGGTTTTGTTCGAACACTTTTCTAACTCGAGAACGGCTCGACCGATTTTCATAGTTTTTGTGTTTTTGGATTAGTCTTCGTCCGGAATAGCATAATAAGAATTAAAATACAAAAAAAAGAGTAGGCAGGTAGGTAGGATAGGTAGGTAGGGTAAGTAGGGTAGGTTGACGGGAGCGAAGCCGCGCGGGTCAGCTAGTTGCTAATAAATTCATTTCAGCAACTAAAATCTATACGATAATCCAAATTATATTTGTTTGTAAGAGGCAATCCTCTAGAAGTACCGATCCGCTTACGAAAGCAATATCGCATATAGAATGCTACACTATTCTTCAATGCCATAGACTTTTCATCCTGAAAAACCAAATCTTTTTTTGTTAGGGATGGGTTTGCTCTTGACTCTAGTCTAGGTCAGAAATGACAGAGACAAAGTCTACAATGGAGCGAGTTTACCCAGAAGAAGCCTGTTCACTCTAACTTTGAATAGATTAGGGTTGTAAGCGTTTGGAAACACAGACGCAGGCAGGAGTTTCACTCCTTTGCTGTGCGCATTATAAAAGACATTTGGAAACGCTTAGTGCGAATTGGTGGAATAGAAACAAGGTAGGGATGGTAAGACGCAGTGCGTCTGGATGTCCGAAGGTAGAAGGGGGCCGGTGGAATGAGGTCGTGGAGTTCTTGGGCACACTCGCCGAAGTACAATCTGTAGAAGACCGACAAGCAGGCAACCTTACGGCGATGAGCCAAGCTATGTAGCTTGGCATCCACCAGGTTTTCGTCACCGATGAGCCTCTTAGCTCTGCGTTCCACCGAGTCAAGCGCGGCAAGCTGATACTTAGCTGAGCCATCCTAAAGGTGGTATACTCCATGCAGGATCGGACTTGCGCTTTATATAGGGTTGAAAACTGTCCAGGCCTGAAGTATCGCTTCACCCTATTTAGGATGCCCAGCTTTTTGGCAGCGGTTTGGGCATTGTACTCGATGGTGGCGCCGAAGTTGAGACTGGATGTCAACTCCATGCCTAGGAGCTCGAGCCGATCAGTCACAGGAACAGATGCACCCCGAAAAGTAGGAGTTTGGTCAAAAACGACTCGTTTTTGCGGTATAAAGACACGCCTGTGTTTTGGTGGCGTTAAAAGTGACCACATTGTCATCACCCCACTGATAGACAAGGCTTAAGGTCAAATTTGTCCGCTCTACCATGGCCTCTCTCAAGGAACGAACTTCATCCCCGTTGTTGCGCTGGACAAGTATCTCTCTGAATCCGTACTGTCATCTGCGTACCCAACAAGACCAAGCTGAAGTAGGTCATTGATGTCCATCAGGAAAAGAGTTGCAGAGAGAACAGACCCCTGAGGAAATCCGGCATCAATAGCCATAAGGTCAGAGGAGCAGCCGTCAACGACTACTCGGATCGACCGTTCACTCAGGAAGTCTGATATCCAGCTACAAAAACCAGCTGGGATGCCATAAGCAGGAAGCTTGCTGAGTAGACCTGCATGCCAAACCCTGTCAAAGGCCTTCGAGATATCGAGCGACACGGCAAGTGCTTCGCCGTGTCTCTCGATGGCCTCGCCCCAGCAGTCCGTGACATACACAAGAAGATCGCCAGTTGACCGTCCCCGGCGAAAACTATATTGACGGTCACTGAGGAGATCATTGTTTTCAAGGTAGGTCAGCAGCTTACTGTTAAGAACCCTTTCCATAACCTTGCATAGGATAGAGGTAATGGCGATCGGACGTTAATGTCCAGGGTCAGCACGGTCTCCCTTTTTGGGCACCGGTTGCACATTCGCAAGCTTCCATGATTTCGACACCGTTCTTTTTTCAAGAGAGAGGCGGTACAGGCGTGCCAACACAGGAGACAGTTCAGGTGCACATTGCCTCAACACTCTCGCTGGAATGCCGTCAGGCCCGCTGGCCTTATGATGGTTACAACTGAATAAGCCACATGAACAAAGCCTCGGTAAAATACTAGTAGAAAAATAAGGTGATTGGTCTGCTAGTTTGTCACCAAATAACATAACAAAATAATGTTATCGTGAAAGACCAAGTGATATTTGTCTCAAGATAATAACGACCAGTTATTTTTTGTTTGTCTCCATTATTGGATATGTTATGGATATTTTTTCCAAATCTTTACCAATAATATTAGGCGGAGAGTTATTTATAAAATACTAATCCTAAACTATAATCATGTGAATGTCTGTATGTTTTGTTTATCAATCACGCCTGAGCAGCTGAACGGATTTCTAACTTGATAAGCTCGCGTTTGCGTTTGGTTAAGTTTACATTTCTCTCATGATTGCAAGCGATAACATGATCGACTATAAAGCACGCTTGCTTAGATGTAGCTTTTTCACTCTTGTCTTAAAGACCTTCTTTTCAGCTGGGAAATCATCAAATGCCTTCTCGCGCTCTGGACTGAGCGGGAGGGGGTGTCAGACTCTAACTGATTAAAACCCACCTTCGTTCCTTCAAATGCCTTCTGCGTTCCCTGGCAGGCACTGGCCCTAGCAGGCCTTCGTCAATTGTGCTGACGTCTCTTTGAGGCGTACGTAGAACAAACCGTGCCGTCGACCAGGGCCAGGTCCTTATCGGAATGCAGGCCTGCGTCTACGGTGGCCGGGATTTACCTAGGGACTCCCGATGCCCAGGGCGTCTCCTGTTGCGTCAAGGTTACCTCTCCCTCACGCGTCCCACCTCCTCCATCGCCTGCATTATTGCTTCGTAGAAGGGATTGGACCAAGGCCGAATACGAGAAGTTGCTTAAAAACGGCTTGCGTAATGGCTTGGAATAAAGGATTGGTATTGGAGATTGGCAGCTTAATTGACGGATTGACTCTAGCAGGGAATTACGCGCCGTATTTAGTATTTCCAAAACGTTTTGTGAATACTATATGTCGATGGCGTATTGCCGTACGTCTTGTAATCTGATTAAGGAACGGTTTGAATGTTATGGAAAAGGGCAGACCATGGCCTAGATTAGGAAAGGCAATTTTCATGACCATTAGTTCCCATGAGACAATTTTTGACGATCACGAGGTAAAGCCACAGGCTAGAGCTTGTAAATAATAGGGTATTTTACTGAAAAAATCTAATAAGTCCGTCAGATAGATTTTCAAAAAATATTGGACACGTATTTTTTCTTTTTTCACTTAAACAAAAAATGAAGACGAAACAGCGTGTTGAAGACACGCGTGACGTCATGTGGCTTGGTAAAATTGTACCATCATAGTGACGTCACACGTGTCTTCAACACGCTGTTTCGTCTTCATTTTTTGTTTAAGTGAAAAAAAAAATACGTGTCCAATATTTTTTGAAAATCTATCTGACGGTTTAATTAGATTTTTTTAGTAAAATACCCTATTCTGTATTATCTGGAAATTACTTGGCCATCTCAATTTATTATGGTTCTAGTAATTTGGATTGGAAATCAAACTGAGATGATTGTGTGTCTTCATTTCGTATGATAGTTAAAGATATTTGCTTGAAGATAAATAGCAATATTTTCTGATATATCTATTTGGGAATGAGGCATAAGACATGTTTTATATTTCTACTAGCGTCTGTTCACGGCTTTGCTCGTTGACAAAGTAATATCATAAGTAAAAATTCACAGAATCTTCACAATACACTACCGGGATACAGAGTGTTATGCCCTAAATAGTCATGTCTACTCGTGCACCTAGTTTCGTATAAATCCGTTCAGTAGGGTGGTGATTAATGAATAGTCTTTAAAATGCAAAAAAAATATTCACTTCAATACATTTCTGTGTATAAAGATAAAAACGAAGTATCTATACTAATATTATGAATCCAGAGAGTTTGTTTGTTCGATTGAACACGCTAATCTCAGGAACTACGTTATTTCTTTTTTTTTATTCTATTGTTCGACTGTAGTCTTAATATACTAACACTACAGGCTATATAATATCACGCTATGACGAATAGGAGTGGAGCATAAATGAAAAATGTGACCCAGAAAAAGTTGCGGGCGTCAACTAGTTTGAATATAAAAAATATAGTTGGCTAGTTTCGTGGGTAAGGTCTAAGATAACGGTACTTAGAGCTCCGAAGACAGCAATCTCTTCCCAAAGCGAGCTGTATCGAAGAAAACTGCCTTCTGTATCAGGTTCTTGATCATAACGCGCAACGGCAGCTTCGTTGGTCGTCGAGGCTTTTGGCCATCAGCCGAGTTCTATATTTCACACCTTGATCACCTTATGTGCTTGTAGCGGCATCAATGCCACCACAAGAAAAACCAACCGAGCAAATCTACATCGCAACGAAAAGAACCGCGACGCCCGAATATCAACTATTGGGCAGTGGCCCGCCAGACACAACAACTGTCTGGTAGGAGGATCCTCCCTTTACAACGGAGGTTTGTGGGACTTTACTCACTGTTCCGCTACCTCTAAATGCTAAATTGAGATGATTGATAAATATTTATATAAGTAGGAAAATATATTTATTTCAAAATGTTAACAGACATACTTATTTGGTAAGAAAATAAATGCGAGTAGATTTTTTTATGAAATAAGACAAATCTTGACGTTCATATTTTTATGATTTAACGTTGCCATATCCAAATAGCCTACAATGACCTCATTTTCGAGAAAAAAGATGACAAAGTGCCTTAATCTAATTTATCGAGTTCCATCCGAAGTTCAACATCAAAAAGGTTTTAAAATTAAACAAACGAAGTTTTCGTTAACGAAAAAAACTCTGGATCAAAATGTTTGAGTTATTATAACATGTTCTTTTTATAAATAACCCGTAGTAGGCTTACGATGTTTTTAAGAAATATAATTATTTTTTCTTTTAAAAATTCATGTTGTTTATTTTTCTGTTACAGAATGTTTTGAAGCCGGAATGAAAAAATTATGTGCATGAAATTGACTTCACGTGTATCTTAAACTTTATTACAATAAGGATGATAACTAAGTAAAAAAAAATATGTTTCTATTTAGTCCTTCAGTTACACTATCGAAAAATATTGGACACGTATTTTTTGTTTTACGTTCTGAACGAACTCCAATAAAAAATATAGAAACTTAAAATTTGACAGTTCTTCATATTCCATAGATGGCGTTATATATTTGATCTCATGTTTGAATCCTAGCATTAAAATAAAAATACTGGCCAACAGGCGCGCGCTTACATTTGCTAAGCTTAATAAGCTACAGTTGCCCAATACTGGCCCATGCTGGGCCAATACGAGTCTGAGGCCAGGGGTCACGTCATAACACCCACAAGCAGGTGGCGAAGTCCCATGATAGAGGAGTTGAAAGTGCTGCATTAGCTCCGCTAATATTAGGTGTCTGTGTTTTCAAAACACACTTAAAATTGTTTCGATTTGCGTTCTTGGTTCGAAATAAATAAAAAATCAACTTAATTCATTAAGTATTTTCAAGAAGATGGTTAGATTATTTAAGAAGATAGCCTGTGCTGTCCCGTTGGTGCACATCATGAACTCAGTTATTCTACGGGGAACTCACCGACATTATAATATTGATAAATGTTTCTGGGGAAATAAGGAATATATTTCTATGATATACATCATCCGATTAAGTTTAATTATTTCTATTCAGATATTTAATTTATATAAAACTTTGCAAAGGCACTCGGCTGAAAGTCACATATAATCAACATCCTGTTTTCTGTTTAGTTTCGCTTGGGTGCTTCACAGTTTGCGCTCTGCGAAACCTGTGAAGCACCCAGGAGGCATTATATGTGCATTTAGGCGGAGCTAGGCTGGCTAACTTTGCCAAGACTCGTACGCATACCGGACAGAATGGGAGTCTAATATGGTGCGGATAACGGAGTCTCTGCTCTACTCTACTCTCTCCGTTGCAGGGGTAAACTTTTCTTCTCGTTGGTTTTCCCATGGCCAACTTTATGTAGCTCTATCGTGTGTTAAAAACCCTGGCAACTTTCTTTAACACCATGTATAGAGGAGTGTTATCATTAAAACGTTTCGCATTACGAAAAATTACTAGGGTTAGTTTATTTTGAACAGAAGTGGTGAAACAGCTAGTGTCTTGCATAACACTCTTCCAAATTCTTAATTCTAGGAGAATCAAGTAATGCTTGATATTGACTGTTCATATATATTTTATCTTAGAGATGTTACTTAGCGACAACATTTTACTTTTCGACATATATACGAACGAAGTCGCGGGCAACAGCTAGTCAAATCAATAAAAAATTACAAAGACAAAACGCATAAAAAATTAGGAGTGGGGGTTGGAATGTTAGTTTTACTACGTATACTTACTTGCCTTTGTTTTATCTACGCTTGATGGCAGATAACATTTTTAAAAACCTACTAGCTGACTCGGCAAAAAATAAATACCCTACCACCTATTCTCATACCTACAGATACACACACACAAAATTTCATGAAAATCGGTCGAGCCGTTTCGGAGGAGTTCGATAACAAACACCGTGACACGAGGTTTTTTTTTAATAGATTTATGTTTTCTCTATAAGTGAATTTGGAATTACTTTTAGGAATAAATATCTTAAACCGTTACTACTAAGTAAAAACTGGCCAAGTGCGAGTCGGACTCGCGTACAAAGGGTTCCGAACGAATTTTTTTTTTTTAACATGTTATTTTAAAACTATAGACTTCTTATAGGTTTTTTCTGTACTCTATAGGTAAAGATCTATTATCTCTATTTTTTTCAAAATTTTAGGCTCAGTCGTTTCGGAGATAAGGGTGGAATGGTCATTTCTCATCTAATTTCTATAATAACTTCAAAACCATTTATTTTAAAATAATGAAAAAAATATACTTAAGATCCTCATAGTAAGCCCTTTCATTTTATATGTCACACTATACTGTTCAAAAACTTGTTTTTTAAACTTTCTAGTTTGACCCCCAAAATAGACATACATACTAAAAATTTAATAATTTACGTAACGCATCCGTGTTTGGGTCACAGAGGTCCATATGTGTACCAAATTTCAACAGAATCGGTCCAGTGGATCCGAAGAAAACTGGCTGTGACAGACGGACAGACAGACAGACAGACACCCGAGTGATCCTATAAGGGTTTCGTTTTTTGTTCGGAACCCTAAAAAGTGTAATGAAATGTGACGTCACACGAGTTTTCAACGCACTGTATCGTGTTTACGTGAAATAAGAAAAAACACGTGTCATTGGACATGTATTTTTTCTTTTTTCTGGAAATCTATCTGACGAAATAATTAGATTTTTTAGTCATCTACCCTATCAGTGAAATATTTTTTTACCACATTTGAGAAAGATGGCGTCATAAATTGATGGGCTAAAAAACAGATGTCAGACGTGACAATCAGCAATAATGACAATCAAAATGCCATAATGTTTGAGATTGACTTTTCGGTAGTGCATGTCGAACAATTTTACGTCAGTTTAATTTTCTGAGGTAGAAGAGTAGGTTGGGACTTCATTTTCCGCACCTAGGGACCGTCTCTACGAGCGAGAGAATCGCGGCTATATCATCGTCCGTGCCATGTCTTTTTGTAACAACTCTATGAACATATCTTCACACGGCGATATTATCGCGACGATTAGATGAGTGAAAAAATGTCAACTCGCTGCGATTCTCTCGCTCGTGGAGACGGTCACTTAGACGCTCATTTGGTCTGTTGTGCGTCGAAATTTATGATTTCTTTAGTTATTATTGTTTAACAGAGACAAAGTCTACGATGGAGCGAGCTTACCCAGAAGGAGCCTGTTCACTCTAACTTTGAAGAGATTAGGGTTGTAAGCGTTTGGAAACACAGACGCAGGCAGAGAGTTCCACTCCTTTGCTGTGCGCATTATAAAAGACGTTTGGAAACGCTTAGTGCGAAATGGTTTTTAGACGTAATGACATTTTATCACTGATGAAAAGTATCGAAAGCATCAAACGTTATGGCATTTCGACTATGGCTATCGCCGATGGAATATAACTCTGTCTAGCGCTTCATAATATGTAGTGCAAGTGACATTCAACCTTATGGAGCCAGTTGTGAAATTATGGCAATCGTTTTGTGCTGTCGTATCGGTGACTCCATAATTTTTACATTTTCTTTTTTATCTCGAAACTTTAAATTTTCCAATGATACACAAAGAACGCAAAATACAAAAATAGAAAATCAAATTAACAAAACAACACTTACCTAAAAAACTTTATTTCCGCAAACAACAAGACCCAAAACATAATAATACGCTAACCTATTGAAAAACAGCGCACACCAATTAGGGCTCCCCAAAGAATTCAGTATTCAATACAATTTATCCGTTTCTACCGATAAGGCAATTATCATAACGATTTATAATACGGATGCTATTAAAAACGGTTCTGTTCCGCCAAAAATTTGTTTTCCACCCATTTATCTCTGAGTAATGGTGGAAAGCGGAATTATTTTGAAGATAATGTAAGGATGAAAGGTAACAGGCTTGATTGGGAGTTTGATATTTAAATTAAATTTCCTTAGTCATAACACATTAAAGGTGCGTTTCTACTAAAATGTGCGAGGATTCGTAGCGAGGGATGTATTCAACCAACCAATATAATCATTTGCGCTGAGCGGGGTTAGATAAATGAAGCGCTTCTATTGGTTCTTAACTGACACATCTGTTGCTATGCATCCTCGCACATCTCTAGCGGAAACGCAACCCCGGTTTCTAAAAAAAAAAACAATTATCTTTACCTACGTCACAAGATAAGCGCATGTAAAGTGTTCCTAGACCATTGAAAGAAAATTCAACAAATCGCAGCTAGATTCGAAAGGCACAATAATTTTCTTTCGTGAAATTAGCCCTTAAAAGTATCAGTGAGCTTCTTTTTTTAATTCATGATACTAATATACAAAGCTGAAGAGTTTGTTTGTTTGTTTGCCCGAACGCGCTAATCTCAGGAACTACTGGTCCAATTTCAAAAATTCCTTCGGTGTTAGATAGCCCATCTATCGAGGAACGCTATAAGCTATATATCACGCTAAGACCAATAGGAGCGGAGCAGACAAAGTTGCCCGGGTCAACTAGTGGTATGATATAGCTCGAAAGCACCGATTTCACCAGCGCCACAACATTTAATTAATTCAAACCTCCAACTGATTTAGTGTTGCTCGCACGCAATCTTCATAAACTTCTTCTGTCAAAATATTGACACAAATCTGAACTCTTCTAATCAGTGATTTGTGATGTAGATAAAACACAATAAGATAAAATATTGAACGCAGAAAAATAATTATTTGTTTCAATATTTATTTTTTACAGTCGTTGGTAAATTATATCATGTTTTGTAGGTCCCCAAATTATTGTGAAAACTACTAATTCAACTGACTGTTTTGGAATATGGCCATAATTGTGCGATGGAGATAGCATTACAGATTTTTTAGCACTTGGAAGGTATGAAGTAGACAGTTGTAAAAAAATCAGCTCATCATAATATTGAAGTATTTTTGTTAAGGAAACCAATGAAATGATAAGTAGTTAATTTGATTTTTTCCCCGTGGCTTCACTCACGTAGCTTTTTCCACAGAAAACGTGCATTTTTCGGAGACGGTTTTATATCAGTGAAACAAAAACGTCCTTAAAACATAAACTAACTCTTTATCATATTACTTTAATTAAATACCTAGTTAACCATTATTAGAACATACATGTGATGCAATGACCTTTTCAGTAAAGTTCCATCGGATGTATACAGGAGCGCCGCTGCTATTATATGCGGCACGCCAAATCCGGGGCTGTAGGATGACCCCGGTCCCATCCTCAGGCCCATTTTGATAAGTAATGTTTGATCCTGGTTTTCACTCAAATATCATCATTATGGATCATCTTCAAGACTTTACCCAATCATGGAAAAATACTGAGAATGATATAGAAAATCATTGTATTTGTCTTCGTAGACTATACCAAGACTTTTGACAGGTTGGAGAGGGGAAAAAATGTTAACCTTATTCTGTTGCTTGTACTGTTTAACAATATAATCAAAACAACTTGAAATATTATTAATAGTGAAACCGGAAGGTCAACAAATCGTTGTAGTGACTACAGCCTTGTAATTAATGACGTTGTAATCAATTCTGACTCCCAGGTTGCCGCGGCTTTTGAAACTTTTTTTCTGAGATTGCCATTTTAACAACAAAATCTCTGAACTCATCACCCACTGCAGCAGAGTCTCTGCTTGAAGAAAATGTTTAAGTTTGCGATTCCGAATTTAGTTTACAACATGTCACTGGTACAGATATTATCAAAACATTTAACAGTTTGAATGTGAAAAAGACTGCAGATTTATGGGATAATTCAGTGGACGTTGCAAAGTTCATTATTACCATTGTGGCTCCTACTTTAGCACTTATTTTTAATAATTGTATTGATTGTGGTGAGCTTCCTGACCTAATGAAGCATAGTAAAGTAATACCATTGTTTAAAGCGGGTAGTACATCTTATCCCACTAATTATACGAGTAGACCTATTTCAGTGCTACCCACCTTTAGTAAGATATTTGGGAAGCTTAGTTTAGAGCAGTTGCAAAGATTTTTAACAGATACAAACTGCTATATACTAAACAATTCAGTTTTAGAATGGGTCGTTCAACAACCGGTGTTGAACTTTTAAGACATTATTATAATGCATGGGAAGACAAATGCGATGCCCTGGGATTTTTTGCGACCTATCCAAGGCATTCGACTGTGTTCTTCATGAAACATTGATCAGGAAACTACACCACTACGGGATCAGGAACTCCTACCTGGGTCTTATCACTTCATACTCGAGTGATAGGATCTAGAAAGTTGACGTGAACGGAGAAAAGTCTCCTCGATCTAATGTAACATTGGGTGTCCCCCAGGGTTCAATTCTTGGCCCATTTTTGTTTCCATATAAACAAATATTAATGACTTGCCTTACATCATAAAGGACAGTCAAGAAATAGTGTTGTTTGCATATGACACTTAACTTTTATTTAAACTTAAACGTCAGCAACCGGTTACTGACGAGATAATTAACGCTATTTCATAAATAGTACACGGGTTAATATTAAAACCTTAAATCTTAAGGACAAAAAAAACTAAATGTATACGGTTTACAATGCCTCAGGTTAGGCAAGTGGATACTAGTGTACTAATAAATGGTAAAGAGTTGAGATAACCTGAAGATACTACTGTGTTCTTAGGCATAACTTTAGGATGCTAAGCTTCAGTGAGGACCACATATAGACAAATTATCGAAAAAACTTAGCTCTGCTGCATACGCTGTCACAAAATTTAGAAATTTAACTGATTTAGAAACAGCCCGTTTAGTTTCCTTAGTTATTTCCACAGTGTCATGTCGTATGATATTCTATTATGGGGGAATGCTGCCGATATCCAGATAATTTTCATTTTGCAGAAAAGAGCGATTCGTTCAATTTATAAATTAAGTCCCAGATAGTCCCTCAGAGATAAATTTAAAGATGTAAACATAATGACTGTCCCTTGTCAGTTGATTTATGAAAATATTATGTATGCCCATAAGTTAATACTGGGAATAAACACAAATTTGTTATTCGGGCTTAAAAAAATAGGGGGTGATTTAGATACCAATGTATACGATTTTGTAATAAACTTTCAAGCCACATTCAAGACCTAAACATAAATAAATTCAAAGCATTTGTAAAGCGTAAACTTTGCCAGAGTCTTTTTACACCATGAAAGATTATCTTGAAGACAAAAAACAGGCTCAACTCAATCCCAGGATTGAGTTGTTCCAATAAAATATATGACGGCGCTACGTCATCGTATGGTTGTGCACGGCACGTGCACCGGACCGATCAGGCGATGTCGCCATCCCCACCTCCCCCACTACTCGACTTGTTTGTGCTCGGACGTAAAAGGAGACCGCGCGGAGCGATCGGGGCATTCTATTCTAGACCTCGGTCCGATACACGTGTTGTCATAGCGCCTAGATTTGCTAATATCGTGTTAAAACCTTTTAGTTAATAATCATGATATGATAATTAATTGAGTTCACAGTTATTATAAATTAAGTGAGTTAATCGAATAAAATGATTAATAAGTAAACTACCTACTTTTTACTTTAAAATATCCAATCCTGATAATACGCCTATATCAGAATTGGGACGTAACTCAAAGGGCCCACATGGAGATTCGTGACAATGCTAGTGAAATATGTGGCGGTTACGTTTTGAAATGTAATGACAGTGATAGTGAAAATTGCGGTTTGTTTTTAAAACGCATGCGTTTATCCAGACGCTAAAAACTTGATGTGTGCCGTGAAGTGTCGTGAAGTTAAATCCAAAAGGCCGAAGTTCGACACACGATCATAGTGTGTCACCGTGGTGGTATGTTTTGTCGAGGATGCAGTGATGTGCAGAGCAGTTTATTGTTTTACCATATGGCGCTGAAGAGCTTTGCGCCGAATTCCTTTTCGACGAGTTTTATGCGGCTACCCTCATCAACCTGAACTAAACCAGTTCCGTCCGGAGGCAAGCAACTTCACAACAGCTGGTCAGGTCAAGGAGAGGAGTGTGAATTTATATGAAGATTTCTACGCCAATCTGGTGAGTCGTTTAAACTTTTTAATTGCTGTAGAGCTGCTTTTTATTTTGTTTACGAGTGTTCATTTTTATGATGTGGAGACTGACTTACAAAAGGCAACGCCTTTATGGATGGCAATTATCGATGTTTGATAATTGGCCTGTCGCTTTATCTTAAAGTGAAGCTATTATTAATAGCATAAGTGTTGCTGATTAAGCGATAGCATTTTCAATAATACTTCTTCTTTTCGATTCAATCGTTAACTTTTTTATTGTTTTGGACCAGTAGGTAGTTACGTTAATTGCAGCAACAGTGGCATTCATTAGATACTCCAAATTACAGGAGAATGGGCACTTGGGGCACTGTAACATATGGCTCGTGCTCTGAAAACGGGCACTGCACTCACGTTGGGTATACAACAGATCATTACATCCTCATTTCGCCAAGTTGTGTTTGCAGCGGCCTACCTGGGTGCGCAAATTGCGCTGGCGCGCGATTTAACGCTTTCCAAAGGCCATTGCGATTCACGACCAGGGGCAATTGCTCTTTGGGTTTTATGAAGTCGTGAGGTGGTGGATACTTCTCTTCCCACAGTCTGCTTCTCCCTTTAGATGGCATATCCAGGATCGCCTGTGTAGAAATAAGGAAGCTCTTGCGACTTTTTAGTCTTCCCGAAGTTGGCATGTGGCCATACAGGGATGTCGGGAATCGGTTTTCAGATCCTTCAAACAGCAGGAGGTGCGATGCCTGCAAGCGGATAGTTTGTTTTGTGGAGTCTATTTTAATCAGCCTGATATTATCTGACACGTTTCGTTTAGGGCAATGTCTACTTTACGAGAAAGAGCAGGTCGGTGCCACACTGTGCAAGCAAACACGCCAGCAGAAAAAATAGGGACATGCCGGTTGTACGGAGAACATCGGGTGCCGCTCCCCAATTGATGGAAATTAGGTGACGGAGCAAGTTATTCCGGGTTCGACGGAGCTAAGTATTGTAACAGTTTGACTTTTACGCTTAGGCCATATCTAACGTCACACCGAGATATTTTGGATTCGAGCAGTGTTGGACCTTGGCTCTACGCCATGTGATGTTAAGCATTCGATTTGCGGGCCTATAGCAGAGATGGAAGGCGCACGACTGTCTCTTAGATGGGTTCGGCCGTAGAGCGTTGTGGTCACACTAATCTCGCAGTGCACTGAGTGCCATTGTACGTTTATGCTCTACGTCCATAAAAGTCGCTGCTTGGTTTGCTAGGGCCAGGTAATCCGCGTACAAGAACCGCTCCGTGTGTTAGGTGGAAGGCGGTTCGTTCGCGTAGATGTTAAAAAAAAAGCGTCGGCGCCAACACACTGCCCTAAGGGAGACCATTCTTTTGCCGTCGCTATCTACTCTTGGTGAATTGGAAGCACATACCTGGAAGTGGCGGTTGCACAGGAGTTCGCTTGAAATAGGCACAAAGCCTTGGTCATTGGTCAAATAATGCTGATGAAGCGATATTATTCTGCTATCGCTGATCGAGTCATGAAGTGAACCAAAGAGCTTTTATTTTTTTGGACATAAGAGCGATTTAGTTACCTAACACTTTATTTTGAATATTTTGATTTTATAGGCATAGGCCGCTTTCTTGTGCCAATGGTCCGATAAAATTTAGATTTTTATTTACTTTGATACTGTGACTACTACACTTACCTGAAACCTTTTGGCCCACCACAGCTTTTATTGGTCTTGTACTGTCGTAGCGTTTTTCGGTTTCAGACATCGTATTGGTATGGTATCGGTTGGTATGCTGCCATAACTGCTGAGCAGTTGCAACAACTGCTGAGCAGCTGCAACTTCTGAACGGTTCTGAGCGTGACAGACAGACAGACACTAGGGCGCACAAAATCACTAGGGCGCACAAAATAATCTGTTAGCATTTGGAAACATTGTTGGACCGGCTGAAGATTGTAAAAAACAATATTTGCATTGTATAGACTCAATTTATTTAGCAATGTATAATTTCAACCATTTTAACGGCACATGTGTGAGTTTTGTGTACCTTAAACTTAAGCTATAGCTATCAGTTTTAGGTTTGTTTTTGACTTGAATGTACCCTGGCGGTTGGGAGTGTCATGCTCACTCAAGTCTTGCTGATGGTGGCGTATGCGTTGGATCATTTGGCTCCCTTCAAAATGGTTGAGCCGAATGGTGCTAGCGCATGCGTCATGTTCGGGAACGGACGCTGTCAGTTGGGACTGGTCATTTCTCAGTTGCCATGGTTTATTTTAAATATTTCTTTGAATTGTTCCTTTTTTCCCGGACGCTTTTATCCTGTTCGTCTTTTACATCGTTCTCACATGTTTGTATAATTTTAACTTGATGTAAACAAAACTTTGTAACAATTTATTATTTTTAAAAGAGTGTCCGTGGAGTTTCTTGCACGTTCTTCTCCATAGAGATCTACGCTTTGGAACGTGCAAATAGCTTCATCTTTTTGGACTGACCGACCTTGACAATTCAAAAGTGCCTGTAAATGGTTTATTTGAAATATACGATTTGATTTGATTTGATTTGAGATTGAAGGTTGGCAAACAGTTGGCAAACTGCAGTAGCCAAGTATCATGTCAACATCTGTGGGGTTAAGAGCGTTCAAGGCCGACTGGAATACTTGGTGAGTCGCTCAAGTTTTATTTGAATAGCAAACAAAGCTTTAAAGGGTTTGATACCAATTCGGTGGTTGCATTGATAGTGCTAGGTAATTTTGACATAGTTAGCACAAAGCGAGTACTTAAAAGAGTTTCCCATTGGCGGTAATAGTGTCAAAATTTTATTCAGTGTGAGCTTTAGCTTTAGTTATCGCATAGCAAGTACCACAAGGTCATGTTTCAACTTAGACGTTTTTTTTAGTGAAAATTTGGATCTAGGCTTTCGTATTAACGTACGGAGGCAGTTTGCCATACATAACATCAGTTAGTAAATTTGATAGTATCAAAACTATCAGGAATAGCAATTTGATTTTAATAACATTGATAAAAGCTTTAAAGGTACAGAGAATTCTGAGCTATTACAAGTTCTAAATAGATTTTCCATTTTGTGCAATTTAATACGGGTGAGATTATAATAACATTGATTGATTCGAACCGCACAGCGCAGCGATGATTTTGATGATTGTAGATTAACGTAAAGTAATTCGTGAGTGCTCACATGAACGTTAGATGCAGAAAATATCAGTGATGACGTGACGGCGAATAATAATGAAGAAAATGTTCATGAAACTTCCCATAAAAATAAAGTTTTAAGTGGTACTATTTTATGACTCACACTTTAAAAAAAAATGCCGACTCTCGTACTTAAAAAGCCAGTAGCAGTAGTTAACTTAATAGATCATGTAGGTACATCATTGGAAGGGTTTTTGGATCCTAAACCAATTAACGTTGTGACAGGTGCTTTAAATTCATAGAGAAAATTGATTCAATAGAACAAGAACAAATCACGAGTTAATTTATTATTATATTAGCTACAGGGACCAGTTTAGTCCGGCCTAGCAAATCTAGGAACAGTTTAAATTAAAAGATACGTCACGGTTGGCGCAGTACTTGGGCGCTTGGCTGCTGCGCTGCGTGACGTACGTTCGATTTCCGCACGGAACAAATATTTGTATGGCCTACAGATAGTTGTTCCGGGTCTGGTCTGTGCGAGTGAGTTTGTATGTTTGTGAACTCACCCACAAAACAGGATAGATTCCTAGTGCGGGGCAGCGTTTAAAAGGAAAAAAAAAGAAAAACAAGGAACGAAAAAAGAATTAAAAGAGCTTGAAGAGTCTTCCATGGCTGGACCAAGCAGTAATAATCCTGAAGGGCTAGTTAAACCGGACCGGGAGATTTTAACACTGAAGGGTCGTTAGAACCGGACCAGTAGTTACAGATCTGAAGGGTCTTTAGACCGGACCAGAAAATTATAACTCTGAAGGGTCATCAGACTGGACCAGTAGTATAATTCTGAAGGGTCATAGGACCGGACCAGAAGATATTACTCTGAAGGGTCATCAGACTGGACCAGTAGTATAATTCTGAAGGGTCATAGGACCGGACCAGAAGATATTACTCTGAAGAGTCTTAGGACCGGACCAGAAGATGTTACTCTGAAGGGTCTTAGGACCGGACCAGAAGATTATTACTCTGAAGGGTCGTAGGACCGGACCAGACCATGAGATAAGTTTTAATGTCAGGATGAACGAACAGTAAAATTGTGGTTCTCATTACAAATACCTAAGTGCTTCTAAAGTGCGCGTCCGAGGACGTACGCACGTCAGAATGGCCGTGACGGCGCTACGTCATCGTATGGTTGTGCACGGCACGTGCACCGGACCGATCAGGCGATGTCGCCATCCCCACCTCCCCCACTACTCGACTTGTTTGTGCTCGGACGTAAAAGGAGACCGCGCGGTGCGATCGGGGCATTCTATTCTAGACCTCGGTCCGATACACGTGTTGTCATAGCGCCTAGATTTGCTAATATCGTGTTAAAACCTTTTAGTTAATAATTATGATATGATAATTAATTGAGTTCACAGTTATTATAAATTAAGTGAGTTAATCGAATAAAATTGATTAATAAGTAAACTACCTACTTTTTACTTTAAAATATCCAATCCTGATAATACGCCTATATATACTTACACAGTTTTTGTTTTTATTATTATTACTGTCATTATTTATTTATTTGGTATCTGTTTTGGTCTATACATTGACATTTTTATGAATACTTTAGTTTACATTTGATTTTTTTTTTTAAGATTTATATACAATTTGACATCTATCTATACTAATATATAAAGCTGAAGAGTTTGTTTGTTTGTTTGTTTGTTTGCTTGAACGCGCTAATCTCAGAAACTACTGGTCCGATTTGAAAAAATCTTTCAGTATTAGATAGCCCGTTTATCGAGGAAGGCTATAGGCTATATATCATCACGCTAAGACCAATAGGAGCGGAGCAGTAATGAAAATTGTGACGCAGACGAAGTTGCGCGGGTCAACTAGTACTAATATATAAAGCTGAAGAGTTTGTTTGTTTGTTTGCTTGAACGCGCTAATCTCAGGAACTACTGGTCCGATTTGAAAAATTCTTTCAGTGTTGGATAGCCCATTTATCGAGGAAGGCTATAGGATATATATCATCACGCTAAGACCAATAGGAGCGGAGCAGTAATGAAAAATGTGACGCAAACGAAGTTGCGCGGGTCAGCTAGTTTTTTATAAAATTTGACATTTTCTTTTTATTGTATACAATTTAGCATTTGTTTTAATTTTTTTTTAATATTTAGAATTTGACATAATTAATGACTTTGTAAAGTATTATAATTATTTTATTATGAATGGGGACTATGTGGATTATTTTTTATTTTTTCGAGTAACTTTAATGTTTATCTGGCAGTTTCAGTGCTTTGGCCTACACAAATGTCCTTTCTTTGGTATTGTTCGTCGACTTGTTGAGCTCTTAAGTGGATCTGAGTTGAGCTACGTGACTACTGTCAGTAGTCGCGTAGCAGAATGCTTGCACTGACTGGACAGGTTCACTCAAATCTGTGTGGTTTTTTCTTCTAAAGACCATCTCAGACACTAATCTGCATGGTTCTAGAAAAAAAAAACTGGCCAAGTGTGAGTCGGACTTGCGTGCAAAGGGTTCCGAACGTAATTAATTTTTTAAGTGTTATTTTAACACTATAGAGTTCTTATAGATTTTCTTGTAAGGTAAAAATCTATAACCGCTATTTTTTTCAAAATTTTAGGCTGAGTAGTTTCGGAGATAAGGGGGGGAATAATCATTTTTCGTCTAATTTCTCGAATAACTTCAAAACCGTTTATTTCAAAATTATGAAAAAAATATAATTAAAACCCTTACAATAAGCCCTTTTATTTGATTTATCACACGATATTGTTAAAAAACCTTTTTTTGAAATATTCTAGTTTGACCCCGTAAAGTGACCCCCATACTAAAATTTAATCATTTACGTAACGCATCTGTGTTTGCGTCACAGAAGTCCATATGTGCACCAAATTTCAACAGAATCGGTCCAGTGGATCCGAAGAAAACTGGCTGTGACAGGCGGACAGACAGACATACAGACAGGCAGACAGACAGACAGACAGACACCCGAGTGATCCTATAAGGGCTCCGTTTTATGTTCGGAACCCTGATTGTTCAGAATAATGATGTATTTTAAGTTTGAGGACTATGTAGGTCGTTATTTTTAGGATATATTTCATGACTGTCTGGCAGTTTGAGTATATTATGCGGCTTACCCAAATATCTTTGCTTTGGCATTGTTCGTCGGTTTGTAGAGCTCCTCAAAGTTCTGAGTTGAGCTGCATGGTGCTTTTTTCAAAAGGCCACCTCAGACGTTAACCTACATGGTTTTCATATGTTATTGAGTGATTATATGAGATTGTTTCGGTGTTTCTTCTCCGGGTAGTCAGCTAGGAAATACCGGCCTCACCTAGAGTAATACGACAACAACAAAAAAATGACGTGTAAAAGAGTTACTTGTAACCTATTTGCAAAATAAATATCATTTATCATTGTTAATAGTCGTAAAAGCGAAAGAAAGTAAGCACTTTAAAGAAATTCTGACGGTAAAATTTAACAAAATATGTTTTTTTTTTCGCTGACGTTATAAGAAGGCTATAAGATATTATTAAATCGCCTATATAACAGTAGATTTACATACTGTTTTATAGGCGATTTAATAATATCTAATGAGACTTTGAAAATGAAACATAACGAACTTAAAGCTTTGAAATGACGTTGTCGTCAATTAAATTGAACTTGTTAATATTTTATTTTTACAAAAATATGTCTGTGGTACGAGATGAAGTAAGGCTGGAATGATGAGGAGTAAAGACTCACAAAATGTCAGGTGGCCAGAATTATGACAATGCAAAATTGGGGCTAACAACTATTACAATATAATATTGATTTAGATATATAACATTAGTAGAATGACATATTTTTCATTTATTTATGAAACTTCTAAAACCCACGCAGACAAATCGGGGTAAAAAGCTAGTATTTACTTAACACATTTTTTCACAATTCAAGCGCGACTATCCGATCGACGATGTTTCAACCTTTGACGTGTTTGACGTATTTCAATCCTAAAATAAAAATATCTATTTTAGCGTGTGTCTTGAGTTAAAATATGAGATTAACGCTGTATAAACAGACACTCCAATATAGAAAACAAAATATTTACCTAATATTGATTTGTGAGATGAAAACAATGGAGGAATCAGCAAGTTCATACAAGTAAAGATGATGACTTGGAGACGTTATTTTCTTCAAGCAATTGCTATTCATTTCCTGGAAAATGAGTCCCTTGTCGCCTTCACGTAAGAACTCCTACCGACGTTGTACTTTGTGCAGACATTTTTAATACTTAATTTATCTTTAAATGGCTAAACAATTAGCATTTAATGTCAAAACATATTGAAATTACAAAAATCTGACAGCTTCAATTTGCAAAAAAAGTGACACAGGTCCTGCCTGCAAGCGCTCCACGGAGTATCTGAAGAACTGAATAAATGAGATAGATGCAAAAACTTTTGCAAGGCAAAAGATGAGATGAGGATAATAAGTGTAGCTTGAAATAAGAAAAAAAAACGTAAGCGCCAAAATAAATTTTCGGAATAATACTTTTATGCAAAAAAGTCCACAAACAAAAAAAAACATAAAAGTATTATTAAATCGAAATCTGTGCAATTTAAACATCGATAAGGTTATTTTATATGTTTTAAAGTAATTTTTAGGGTTCCGAGCAAAAAACAGAACGTCCGTCTGTCTGTCAGTCAGTCTGTCACAGCCAGTTTTCTCCGGATCCACTGGACCGATTCTGTTGAAATTTGGTACACATAAGGAATTCTGTGACCCAAACATGGACGCGTTACGTAAATTATTAAATCTTTAGTATGGGGTCACTTTTGGGGGTCAAACCAGAAAATTAAAAAAAAAAGTTTTTAACAAAATCGTGTGACATCACATGAAAGGGCTTATTGTTAGAGTTTTAATTATATTTTTTTCATATTTCTAAAATAAATGTTTTTGAAGTTATTAAAGAAATTAGACGAAAAATGACCATTCCCCTCCCTTATTTACGAAAATACTGAGCCTAAAATTTTGAAAAAAATGGGGATAATAGATCTTTACCTATAAATTACAGAAAAACTTATAAGTAGTATAGTGTTAAAATAACATGATAAAAAAATTAAATTCGTTCGGAACCCTTTGCACGCGAGTCCGACTCGCACTTGGCCAGTTTTTACAGGATCAATCTAAAGCGTTGCGTTACAAGACGCAACGCTGAAAAAAGTAAAAAGCTATTTTGAACTCTGTGATTTTTTATCTTTCGAGAAAATTTCTTCGTTTCGTGTATTGCTTCAGTTGAATACTAGATCATATGGTCAAAAAGCATATATACCGAAATCTCAAATACCTGTAAAAAGATTCGCGTAAATGAAAAACGGCCTAATACTAAATGTATCCCCTTAACAGCACCACGACAATATTCTCCGAATAGTTAAGCTAAGATTTACCTCTGTTACGATGATATTTTGCGAGTTGTTTTATAGGCATAATCCGGGATCGACTTTATATTCCGAGCTGTTACTGAGAAATTACAATTATAAAAACTAATAAAACATTGTCTGACCCGGAAATCGAACCTGGAATCTCATGCTCAGCAGTAGTGCTATCGAGCACAAGACCATTAAGGCCTTCAGAGAGGAATTACTTTGTGATTATGTAGGAGCCACCATCCTACGGCAGTCTTCTATCAACTTTAGACCGTGTCATTATGAGGAATTTTTGACAAAAAATATATCACTAGCCTATGCGCATGGCGTATTTTTAATGTGCCGACGGCACACGTTTTAAGAACGCGCGTTCGCGGCGCTGTAGATGACTGAATTTCGTTTAAAGCGCGTTAGCGCATGTCATCTGCACGGTGCGTCGTCAGCGCGATAAAAAAACAGGTGTTAAGGGTGCCTGTCCATTACAGCAGAGCGAGGCAGCGGAGCGGAGAAACGAAGAAATTTTAAATAAAAAAAAAATTACACAAAATCTCCGCTCTACGTGAGTCACTGACTTTTTGACTGACATGTTTGGTAAATAACTCCGCTGCCTCGCTCCGCTATAATGGACAGGCACTCTAAAAGTTTAAAAAGACCCTTATTCAACATCATTGTTAAATATTCTAGTATCCAAATAATTTCAATAAATACTGTTACTTTTTGATTTTATCATTCTGGCTACCTATTACACTAACTACATTATATACCTAAATAATTCTAACACAACCAGTTTACTGCCCTCGTTCATAACAATACATTTTGACAGGAATATGATTATGCTCATTAATATTTATCATTAGTGAATAATTCATGAGTCTCTGTGAATTTGCGCGATAAAATTTATTGACCAAACACATTAGTCCGGTAGCGTTAAATTATGTGTAATAATTGTGGAATTGCATAGTTATATAGAGTTAAGAGTTTAAATTGCACGTTTGGTATAGTAATGTACTTTAGAAAATTCGGCCAAGTGCGAGTCGTACTCGTGTGGGTTCCGAACGAATAATATTTTTTAACCGACTTCAAAAAAAGGAGGAGGTTCTCAATTCGGTTTTATTTTTTTATGTTTGTTATCTTATTACTGCGTCATTTATGAACCGATTTGAAAAATTCTTATTTTATCTGAAAGGATATACTTCCCGATTGGTTGCATAGAAATTGTATCAAAATCGAAAAGAATTGACATTTATTTATTTATTTAGGAACACCAACGACATATTTACGAAAAAAGTTACATAAATTGTACATTGCTCTGTTCTGTGCAAATATGTCACTTACAAGTATACACAACTTTTACATTTTGACAGTAAACTAGATACAAATTAACATTATTATAGGTAATCATATCACAATTTTTAAAATTATTATTTATAAAAAATTAAATTAAATTAGTTTAAATGAAATTTATTGCAATTAAGATTGAAATTGAATTGGATTCGATTGAAATTGAATCGAAATTAATTTAATTGGATTGAATTGAAATTAATTTGATTGGATTGAATTAATTATATAAGTATTAAACATACTGACAATAATAAAAAAAAAAACATTCAAAATAAAAAATATATAAAAACACACAGACATTGACAAATAATCGTCATCCAAGTAAACAAGATTGCGTATTTTGCTTTCTTGCTATGTTCCAATATAGCTGTTAGGTGTGGGATACCAATAAAAAGTGAAAAATAAAAAACTTTTTACAAAAAAAACCGACTCTCAAAAATAAAAAAAAAACACTACTAAGGAAAACATAACTTTAATTTCGGAAATCGGTGTCAAAATACGAAAAATCTAGTAAAACACCGACCTCCGGTTGTATTTTTTGTAAAAAGTTTTTTTAACATGTTACTTTAAAATCATAGACTTTTAACATATAATCTATAGGTAAAAATCTGTATTTTTATACGTACGTGCGTATCCCGTTTTTCCCCGTTCTCGAATGAATCTCGGGGATTCCTCTCTTAATGCTCCCCTACACTCCCCAAGGAACCTATATGCAAATTTTCAGTTTCCTACGACCAGTAGTTTCGGCTGTGCGTTGTCTGTCAGTCACTCAATCAGTCAGTAACGGAAGAATTTTACATAATTATAACGGCGCGTGATATTATTCAATAATTAAAATCAGTTAATTTTGAGAGTTATAATTTATTTTATTATGTTTTGAATCATTAGTATTTATTCTGTTATTTTTAACGATTAGTCTATTTGAATTCAACTAAATGGTAATTTTAATAAAGAACGGGTAACACCGAATGGAGTTGCGTCTGTCATGGCAGGCGAACGTCGTGTTAAAACATGCAGTGTTTGACAGCCGTTGCACATGGTGGTCACTCGCAAACATTGGCTCTAAATCACTAATAATTATTGAAATCCTCAATTTTTTAAGTAATTTTAGTATTTGTATAATTAAAATAGTGAACAGGCAACGCTACAGTGTATTTTTTTATTTGTGATGGGTTTGCTCTTGACTCTAGTCTAGGTCAGAGATGACAGAGACAAAGTCTACGATGGAGCGAGCTTACCCAGAAGGAGCCTGTTCACTCTAACTTTGAAGAGATTAGGGTTGTAAGCGTTTGGAAACACAGACGCAGGCAGAGAGTTCCACTCCTTTGCTGTGCGCATTATAAAAGACGTTTGGAAACGAACGACGTATTTCAACTTTTCCTGAAGTTAAACGCCCACTATGGACTCCCGTGCTGACGAAGTCACGAATCAGCAATCAGATGCAACAGCCCGACAGTATAAACCTCAGCAAGTGTCATAATTTAACACCGAAAAATCTCAAGTTAGACACGCGATAATAGTGCGTCAAGGCGGTGGTATGTTTTGTTGAGGATGCAGTGTTGTGCAGAGCAATTTATTTTTGACAATAAGTAATTCGATGAAAAGTTTCGCTCCTGTTGTAGATAACCTATTCTATGGGTTCAACTTGGGATCAATTTAAGAAAAATTCCAAGGTCAAATTCCTATTTGTCGAGTTTTCTCCGGCTACCTACGGTATACTGATGTACATTAGATATTAAATATATATAATAACACGAGTATCAGCTCACTAATTCATGCACGCGTCTTCACTCCCCTGTGATACGACTGGCCCCCCCGCACGCGCATAACCGGAGACGACAGAAATACATTCATACAGCCAATACTAATAGACTTTATCGATAATTAGTTATAAATACAAGTAATATATTTTCTATTCATTTATTCATTTACGTATGTACGTATACACCCTCGTCTTTTTTTATAAAAGAGTAAGTATTTAACTTTTAAATCAACTTTTATATTTAAATTTTGAAACCTTTATTATACTTTCTTATTATTTTTATTATGCACGTATATGTCATTTTATCCACTAGGTAGTTACATTGTTTATATAGGTAATACCCAAATATTGTGTTTGTAATAATTATACTATCGTGAATTCGTGGTAATTATTATTACATATTTGAATAATCCAACCTTTTATAATATTTAAAGTTAATTTTAAATATTGGTCATTTTCTTTACCTTTATTTATATCCTCGTCCGCCTCAATCCAATCAGGGCTACTAGAATCTAAAACTTTCTACTTGCCTTCGATCTTCTTTATATGTACCTCATTTCGTCTTATGTAATTTCCTATATTATCATTTCGGAACTCGACATTTCCATTTTATATGACACAACTGTCGGATAGTTGTTTCATAGTTTAAAACCAACATAGTACAGTTGTGAATACTCTGTAGGCATATAAATTAACTTTAAAGTCGCATTTCTGAGCCCATTCTTACCTACACCTTCTCTTCCTTTCCCTTTTTTGCCTTTTACCTAACTACTGAGCGACGGCCCCATCAATCCGATTGCTATATCAATCCAATGCAACGTAGGCATCTCCCGTGTCTTTAACGGATCGGTAGATAAGCTGCACCAGTGCAGGTACAGCTTTGGACATTGACTCAGCACTCGGCACGACTGACGTGCGGCCCAGTTAAAATATTGTTTGGTTGCATCTTACACGCATAGGACACAACTAAAATTGTACATTTGTGTGTATTAAGAAAAGTAGTATATATAGCTGTGACATACTGTAAATAAATCAGATTTGAATTTTATATTCTTGTCTCATTACCCCTCACTGTGGCCAAGACACCTTTAACCATCTTTGATCAGTCTCGTGAGTCTGCGTGGCTGGCAGTGAGTGTACCCTTCACTTAACCGTCTGTAACATTAGGTAGCATGGTGCAGACATCCCAAACTTATCTATATATTTATTTATCACGTACTAGGTATATGGTAGATTAGGGTTGTAGAGCTTATAGGTCTTAGGGTTTTAGGGACTGTTAGGCTGTTAAGTCTGAATAGGCCCTTTAACTTGTCATATATTTTCATGTACAGTCACACCCTTAGCATTACTGCGGCCTCACGTGACTAATGTTAGGGTGGGCGTTCAATCACAAATCCCGTTAGAAAAGGTCTCTTTAAACTTATGCATTTAGAATGCTCTACCACACTGACACTGAATAATAATTGGTCTTCGAATATTGTCGATGGATTTGACGTCAATTCACAAAGTCTAGTAAGTACGCGCGCTCGATTTCGTTTTAGGATTGAAAAATATGTAACAATTTATGGTCGGTAACCAAATCAAACTTCTTACCATGAAGAAAATGATTAAAACATTCACAAGCCCTCACACTTTCCGAAGTTACAATATATAATGTTTAGAAATACGAATGAGGAATCCATTTGCCAATAGTAGCCTGCTGACATATAGGTACATACTTTGTAGTCAACTAGTCAACTAATGTAAGCTAGTAAACTAGTCAACTTAAAGCTAGTCCACTAGTCTACTACTAGCTTACTAGCTTATTATATATATATATATATATATATATATATATATATATACTAAATGACTAGTTGAATACTTGACTAGTTTACTAGCTTACTAGATTGCTAGTTGCGAGCGAAGCTGTTAGAAAAGTTCATCTTTACCATAAATTATCATTCTGGACGTCTGAAAAACGTCCACTGCTACACATTAGACTCCCTAAAGTGCCGCCACAACAACTGGTCCTGTGCGTCTCGAATCCAATGAATTTCTTCAACCCTCACCAGGTTATCGGTCCACCTTGTGGGAGGCCTTCTACCGCTGCTTCCGGTATGCCATCGCCACTGCAGAACCTTTCGTCTATCTGAAATTCTAGTTGTTAAGTACCTCACTAACGTGTCAGATTAGTTTATAAAACCTGAAATCACACTGCTTAACTAAACACCAATCACAAACCTTAAGACTCGAGCCATCGAAACGAAGCAGATAATCGCCACAGATCAATTTATCTCACCATTCTTATAGAAAACAATCTCCTATTGATAAAATCGGAAAATACACTTCATTTATCGTTTTACTCTCAATTTACATAATCTTACCTTAAACTCAAGGGAGAGGGGGGAACTAAATTGATAAATTCCCCGCCTTAATAAGACGAAAAATTGTTTGTTGATCGGCACACCCTTGAATCATATAGTAGATCGATACAGAAGGTTAGCTTTTCAACGTGTATTTTTTGATATCCTATAACTCTATGGTTTCAATGAGACCGTGTCAAAGAATCACCTCGCACATGTTTTTTTTTGTATAGTTTTCATTTTATACAAAATAATTTGTCATAGCCACGATTATTTATGTAAATCTTTGACAACGTCGCATTTTTTAGCTTAGAATTAATTATTTTAATGAAACACTGATACACACATCGAGAGTCCAGTGTTAGTATTATCTTCGAAACGATGTATTTTTGGAACACTATTGTTCTAGGACTAATATAACCTTAAAGTTATGGGATTTCAAAAGGAACATGTTATAAACAGTTACGTTAAACCACATGTTGTGTACTGATGTACACTAGATATTTAAATATATAATAACACAGATATCGGCTCACTAGTTCACGCACGCGTCTTCACTCCCTCACAGCTGTCATACGACTGGCTCCCACGTCCCTGAGCCCCCGCGCGTGCATAACATGAGACGACAGAAATACATTTATACAGCCAATAGTAATAGACTATATCGATAATTAGTTATAAATAAATGTAATATATTAATTATTTATTTATTCATTGTTTATGTATGTACGTATACACTACAGCACACACATGTTAAGAAAAAGAGTACATGTAATGGAAGATAAATCAAGGTTTACAGAAAGCTAGCTTCTATTAGCGGCTTTGCCCGCGTGCTATTCGGAAATTATCCCAAGAGAAAATACTCTCCGAATTAGATGTTTTAGTATAACTATTATGTTGTTCCAAGAGAAAAATTAAGTTTGAACTAGTTTTATGGTGCGAGTGTAACAAAAATGCATCCATTAACACACACACACACATTTATAATATTAGTAGAATTGGATGTTTAACAAATACTTTTCTCTGAATGATTACGAGTGAATGATTTATCTATCTTTGGAAACTATACGTAAGAGCACTTGCGACCAGTATAAGTTTGAGATCGCCGTTCGTACGCGTATTATGTAGAGTTGACCTTCTGTGCTTTTCATTTTTTGCTTTCACAGTCCGTTTGAAATATGGGAATAGGGCATTGTTGAAAATTCAAAAGAGTGAAGGTATTTTTTTTCTTTTTTGTGATTCTGTTTTGAGCTCAAGTGGGGTGCAATAGGTAAAAGGTTGATTTATTTTGTTTGAAATTCGATATTACATTTGGAATTCGTTAATGTTCGTTTTGGGAATCCAATTAAGGAGTCAAGTAATTTGCTTGAATCGAACAAAAATATTGGACCAAATTTTATATTTGTTCTGGAGTGGGGCAAAAAGGGATAGCGACAAACATATTGTAAATGCGTCTTTCTTGTATTTAATATAAAGTACCTGTTGACCTATTAAAGTGTTTCTTGTATATTGCACCTGTATAAAGGTCGCGATACACTTTAGTTTTATGAGCGTTGCATAAAAGGTCACATGATGCGCAGCTTTAAACTGTTGCTAGCCTTTATTTAAAAAATAATAATTTTACCACATACATAATTATCGGGGATGTTCGAGGACGCACGTGAGGATTGTTTTTTTGCCACCATGCGGAAGAGCTGTGCGTTCTTGGTGCGTGGAGTGTGGGGCAGCAACAACAGTATCCTGTCTGTGGTTTCGAGCAGGCTGGACTGTCCGTATGAATCGCTGTTGCGCCATTTCCCATAGAGTGGTGCAGCCGCGGTAAAGCGTTGGACAGTACTGCCGCTGTGATGTTGTACAGCATTTGTTGTACATACAATTTTGTTGTAGATTATCTTAATTATTAACATAGGATAAGTTTTTACTGTCAAATGAGTCATAGTTACTTGAAATAAATTGAAATGAATAATGTGAAAATGCTTGTCCATCCTAAATATTCATGTCAATTGACCCCATCGAAAAAAGCCCACAAAATTAAAGCACGAATAAAAAAAATCCATTCTTTATTAAAGTACTCACCTTCATACAACGGTAATCAAAAGGCTGAAGCACACTTACTACACCGTCTTCTCCCTTCTTCTCCAAAAGCCGAGACGCCACATGGTCCAAAAAAAAAAACTGTCCCTTGCTGAACGTGGGGTAATCTGAATCTGAGTCACCCCTCCCACTTTTTCCAAGGGTTCTCGAGCCTTCTAAAGTGCCCATTGTTCTATGGTATAATAAGAGAGCATTTTGTGTAGTCCGTAGTAACGTTGGCAGTTTTTGCGGGGTAATACCGTTTTTATGGCTAGTTCCCTCATATTAACATTATGTTCATGAATGATGTATGCCTTTATGGGCTGCTCTGATTTTATGGGTATGTTTGCCGTGTGAAGGCATTTTTGTGTTTAGTTTTTATTGTGTGTTGAATATTTTTTGAGGGTGCGTGTGAAATAGGTTTATCATCCGAAGAACTTAGAGGTATTGCTACCGTTATTCGGTTAAAGATAAATATTTGTCATTTTCTAGAAAAAATAACCTTTTGGGTCTATTTGCAGCAAAAAGTTAACTCCGTGTTATAGTTGTCAAAAAATAAAAGGCCCGTTTTGACAGCAGGATACAACATTGCTTTACTAGTAGGTATGAAAGAGACAAAAATAAATCTATTTTTCATTTAGTGGTAAAGCAATCTTCTCTTCTATCCCTCTCTACTCAGCTGTCAAATCGGTCTTCTTAGATTTTGGTGACTTTAGTTGCTAACAAATTCGTTTACAGAGTGATTTTTTAACGTGTGCGTGGATGTCCAAATCTGAAACTATTCGGATGAGCAAAAAGCACTGACTACAGTTTCGATTTTGATAAAAAGTTAAACTGCATCATAGGATTTTTGATAAATCGGTATTCCGTAAAAGGAATCAAACCAAAAAAAAAAACACCCTGTATTATTCTATATACGCTATATAGTAAAATATATCCTACTATACACCGTTCAAAAGTGTCGCTGCTAAGGATCAAATTCTGGAATGCAACAATACACGGCAAACTAAATGAAATTGCTAATTTTTGACAAATTGCTCTTAAAACTTCTTGCTGTACCTACCTACATATTAAACATTAACTGATGCATTTTTCAAAAACTGAATGATGTAGTTTTAGTATTTATCACCGTCGGGCCCGATAATCTACGAATGCGTCATGACTTTTGGAAAACTATCAGTTAATAGGTTTTCATCAAAATCATTTTTTTTTCTGGATGAAAAATCATCATTCCCGCTCTGGGTGGACCGGAAGGGAGTGTCAGACTCTTACTGACTAAAAACCCATCCGTGTTCCTCTTAATGCCTTTTGCGTTGCTCAACCGAGATAGATGACAATTTAATTAGTTTTACATGTTATTTTAATACTACCTACGGGCTTCTTTTAAGTTATCCTGCAATCTTTAGGTATAAGCTTAGTAGTTTTGGAGATATTGGAGGAATGGTCATTTTTGGTCTAATTTCTTGAGTAACTTAAAACTTTTTATTTTAATATTGTGAAAAAAATATAGTTGAAATCCTCACAGTAAGCCCATTCATTTGATAAATCACACGATACAGTTTGAAAAACTCGAACCAAAAGTCGAACGATATTTAAAAAATATATATTTACGTAACTTGTCCGTGTTTGTGTCACAGATGTCCATATGTATGTCAAATTTCAACAGAATCGGTTCAGTAGATTCGAGGAAACTTTCTGTGACAAACGGACAGACAGACACCCGAGTGATCTTTGAAAGGTTCTGTTTTTGACGTATGTTTCGTACTCCATCTTCGACCGCATCATCGCTTACCATCAGGTGAGATTGTGGTCAAACGTATGCCCATCAATAGTAAAAAAAAGAACCCACAAACTAACAAAACACACAATGCTACCTCCTTTCAAGATTATTTTATATTGCAACTTTTTGAAACTGTGAAGAAGACAAGCAGTTTTTATTTTGAGAAAAAAATGAAGTCATTTGACAATTCAGTAAAATTTTGAAGCAATATAATAACAAGCTGTGTATAAACTAAGAACAATGAAGGTAAACTATGAAGTAGACTGAATAAAGATGAAACTTTTGTCCATCTTAAAGCTAATAAGCATTCATAAAAGTTATAAAATGAATTCAAATACCTTGTCTTTGCAAGTGTTAGGACTTCTGTTGTTTGAAGGAACGAAGGGTTCCTTGCGGAACGGTTTTGTCAAAAAAATTCATGAATTACGTATGTCGGTGCGTACGACAGTTTAGCAACAATAAGATAGACAATTGATTTCGCCGTGACGCCGTGACGACACGAGTCACGTGAGCGGAATCGTTAGGAGGGGGGCGACCATTGATATATAAAAAACCCAAGATACACACTCAGCATCTCAAAAACGTCCGCAAAAAACAAGCGCATTATGCCAAGTTTCAAACAGTCTCGCATCGCTCGCCATACAAGCAATTCAGCTTTGTAAAAACAACTTTAAGCGATCCGTGTAAGGTTGAATTTGCAAAAAAAATTGCGCATCACTCGCCATACTACACTGCTTTGTAAAAACAACTTTAAGCGATCCGTGTAAGGCTGAATTTGCAAAAAAAATGTTTATAGTATAACTACACACAACTCACACATGACACTTGATACATGTCAGTTTTTGACGACAGTTTCGAGTGTAGCATTTGTTCGAGACTGTGCATCTTGGGTTTTTTATATATCAATGGGGCCGACCGACCGATATATTATTAGCTCGGGCAAGAAGTTAGAGCGGACACTCTTTTGGAAGCCGTCGAGTAGTTCAGACCCTCCTAGCGGGACCGCTGGTTCACTCTGCTCAATGTACCTCCATAAGTCTGTAATTGTAATTATACGAGTTACTACTGTAAAACAAAAGTGTTGTTTGAAATCTACGCCATGAACCCTCTACCAGAAAACCCCACTGGTGACGGCTGTGTCGCTAACTTACCGCATGCCCATGGTTACATAGATGTACTGAGAATGAAAAGTGAAAATCATAAAAAAATAATGTTATCTTATTTTTTAGAGTTACGCACCCAAATGGTAATCAACGGAAACCTATTACTAAGCTTCAGCTGTCCGTCCGTCCGTCTGTCTGTCTGTCAGCGGACTGTATCTCAAGGACCGTAATAGGTAGACAGTTGAAATTTTCACAGAGTGTGCATTTCTATTGCGTCCAGCAACCCGCACAAAATACTTGCAACAACTTACTTCATGGAACTTTTAATCCATGAAAAGATTTACACAACACTTTTCGCTTCCGCAAACTTTTTCTGTGTCCAACGTTGCACTTTATGGACACAATCAACTTTGCTTCGATATTTCACATATCGCTTCCATAGTAGGCACCTCTCCACGACACGTTATACTGTGATTTATAACAGTTCCGTTGTCACCGTGTCCTGTTATTTTGTTCCTGGTACGTCCCTAGTGTTCTTTTTGTTTTTGTTTGCAACTTCCGTTTTTCGTGATAGTTATTTTTTTGAACTAGTTATTGGGTATATTTTTTATAGGTGGTATCAACCTGATCAGTCTATGAGTTCAAGTATGGAGTTGTGCCTTGTTTCTTCATATTTACTTGACTACAGATCACTAAAAACGCTTCATCAATTTTTCAGTTTTTTTCAAGAACAAACCCATTGTTTACCCTTCTAAACCCTGATACTTTAACAATTTTTTTTTTAAACAAGTTCAGTACAATTTTGCTCAATAGTCAGTCACCAGCCGAAATACAAATCAAGTCAAGTACCGACATATAGAGAAAAAATCCATCCTAATTTTCTGTAACGCCTTCCAATCCCTACGAGTGAAGCCTATTATGTAGCTTCCGCGCCATTATTTTTAACTCATTCAATCCACATGACGTCATCAAGCCCACACTTTGCCGAAAAAAGTACCTTATTACGAAAGAATCTACGATTCCTCTAGAGCCAGGGTAATTTCGATTCGGAATTTCCCGAAGCCAGGGTAATTCAACTCGGAATTTTCCGACACCCTTACGAGAGGAATTGATACCATAATTGTATTACACCATTACTTAAATTGTTATTTCTGAGGCGTTATGTAAGAGTGTCGATTTTTATGAACGTATAAAAATGCCACTCCACATTTTTATTGACAGAAAATTCAGTTTTCTTCGGTATGGAGAAACAAGTAATTGGTAATTTTGCTTCCATTTTTAGTACTAATTTGGAGACGAAATAAAAATCTAGATGTCTTTTTGATATGCATACATATGTGCTTAGTCTTAGCCGCAGCGTTTCTTGGGTCCAATTTATATAATATACTCACGCATATTACTGACGCATCATGTAACAAACATGTCATACCTATAGCGGATACCTTGAAGATAAAATTAGTCAGTCTGTCTGTTAGGCGGCAAAACTGACAAAACTGCGTCTGACGCATTTAGTTTAGTACTCGTCACTGAAATCGTGGATTTATAATTTAATGTGTTCTTGTTTTATAGACATTGCTTTACATTGCTTTAACATAAAAAAAAACAACCAAGGTTACCGACATAGTCCAAAGGATTGCCAAACTGAAGTGGCAGCGGGTAGGGCTATTGCTTGCAGAACAGATGGTCGATGGGGCGGGAAAGTTCTGGAGTAGCGACCGCGTACCGGAAGACGCAACGTTGGAAGGCCTCTCACAAGGTGGGCCGATGACCTAAGGTGAGGGTCGAGGGTAGCCGATGGATGCGAGACGCACGGGACCGGTTATTGTGGCGACACTTGGGGATACTATGTCCAGCAGTGGACGTCTTTCGGCTGGTTTGAAAATGATGATGAACAAATTGATCTATGTTTAAGGCGAGATGCAATCGACACTAATATTATAAAGAGGAAAGATTTGTTTGTATGTTTGTTTGAATTGAATAGGCTCCGAAACTACTGGACCGATTTGAAAAATTCTTTTAGCATTGGATAGCTACATTATCAGGGAGTAACATAGGCTATATATTATCCCCGTATTCCCACGGGAATGGGAACTACGGGGGTGAAACCGCGTGACGTCCACTAGTTTAAAATATTTTGATATTTTTAACAGGTGAATAATAAAAATATTTCTACCAAATATAAAAAAAAACCATACAGAATTACGGATTACCTTTGAATTTGATACTCAAAAGAATTTCACCGGAACCTTTGGTAACGTCAGATTTTCTCAGAATTTCTCTCGTAAACTCACATTTTTATTCACTGGAATAGTTTTCAGTTGCCACTAACCCGAAATATTAGTATGCATCTCGACTGTATCTGACCTTCTTTGATATTTTTAAAAGCTGACTGGAGGATGCTGCTCTCACTCATCCGAATGCTGAACGGATGCATACGCGCCTACACACTAAATCGTTGTTTTCTATGGGCATAAGCTGAATAGAGCTGAATAAGTGTGAGTAGTCCCATAAACGACGTATATAAAGAGTAATATTGGTGCATCTCTACCAAACCCTACGGAAAATGCAGGCGTGATGTTTTGATAGAACACGGGTGGGTTTCAGTCAGTAAGAGTCTGATACTTCCGCCCACTCCAGAGAAGAAGCGCAGAGCGGGAGAAGTAGTTTGATCCAGAAAAAAAAGACCAGAGTTTATCCATGCCTATAGATTTTCAATGAATGAGAATTAAAATAAGGCATGAAGTTGTTTTCACAAATACCAAAGTGCAGAGATTCCAATCAAATACAGTGAATACGTCACTCCATCAGGAAACCATGAAAGATGAATTCCTGTCTTTTGACAGCCACTAGTAACATGATTCGCAGTTATTTAATAACATTTTTCCTGTTGGAGCTGAGTTTTTTGTAGTGAATAGTAGGAGGAAAAGTTAATATAGTTAATATTATTCGTTCGCCATACGATCTGTCTAGAAACATAGATTTATGAAGACTGCAAAGGCTGTTATGTTATTAGAATAATGTTTTGTATGTTTCGTTTATTTTTATACACTACTAGCTTGTGCCCGTACGCGCGTATCCCGTATGTTTTTTACCGTTCTTTTTTTTTTTTTTTTTATTTGTGATGGGTTTGCTCTTGACTCTAGTCTAGGTCAGAGATGACAGAGACAAAGTCTACGATGGAGCGAGCTTACCCAGAAGGAGCCTGTTCACTCTAACTTTGTTCCCGTAGGAAATCCCCTCTTAGTGCTTCCCTAAACTCCCCAAGGATGCCAAATTTCAGCTTTCTACGACCAGTACTTACGGCTGTGCGTTGTCTGTCTGTCACTCACTCAGACTGTCAATAACGGAAGAATTTTTTATAATTAGGATTTTATTTCCATGTCTTCGCCACCGTAGTCAATCGAACTAAAACCGCGCATTTTTCTCCTCGGGATGATGTTTTTTTTAATGTAGGAGCTCGTGACTAAAGTATAACAGGGTTAAGAAATGCTTGCCGAGGCCGATTTGTGGATGGGTGACCATCTTAACATACCGAGATTCCTCTGTGTCTCGGCAAGCACGTTAAGTCGTTGGTTCTGGCTGTAATTTGTAGATCTTTGGCAGTCTAGTCTAGGGAATATGCATGCGATTTTTTTATTTGTAAATTGAAATACTTATTAACTCTAATAAACAATTATGAAATTGTTTTTTAAATACCTTCATAAGCGATGAAGTTATAAAGCTTCAAAGTTTTTTAATTAGAAAGAGAAGTCCGATATGAATTGTGACGTCCAAGTTCTTGGCGCCTATACAGCTGCCATAGAAAACAGCGTTTTCGCGAGAGGGACAGATACATTTGTTTTAAATAATTATATCTCGTTTGTTTTTCGAGCAATTTTGATTCTATTTTCACTGTTAGTATTATGTTTGAGTATATTTTTAGATAAACTGTATAGATAATAAATATTATTTTCGTGCATATTCCCTATTGGTCAGTATCAAGTATCAGTATTTCCGGAGATTATCTCCTACACTTCGCCTGCTTCTTCATCCGCTTTCTAAGACTAAAATTTTAGCATACGTTATTCAGTGATAATACAGCTACCTTTTGTTGATGAAAGAATTTGTACGATTTTCCAGTAGTTTTACAGCGTTTTTATTACAAACAAACACAAAAATGCAAATATTGACTAGTTCAGACAAACAAACAAAGTAACATATTTCAAAATAAAAATGTGTACATGAGGAATATGTTTTTGTTTGCTTTCTAGCTTTTTATTTTGTTTTGTTTCACAAATGTTGTTTCTTTTTTAAAAAAGCGTAGCGCTCCTCTGATTTCGTAGCACAGACGCGTAGCAAAAGCGAGTCGCGTAGCTCGTGCGTCTATACGCACGAGCTACGAATCTGACGTCGTAGGCCTAGCTACAGTGCTACGTACGAAATATAATTTTGTTTTATAGACGCGTGGAGTACGCATTTAAATTTTTTAAGGTTTAAGCAGCATGAGGTCTTGGGTTTGATTTTCAGGTCTGGCAAAGTGCTATAAGGTTTTTCATCTGGAATTTTTCATACAATGTACGGAGGCGACATTTGTGCCACGTTGATGTCAATAGGTTCGCCTCTATTAAACTTTACTTATTTATCTGATAAAATGTGGCTGGACTATAGATACACTTCTGCCTGACCCCTTGGGGAAAACAGCCGTGATAATATGTTATGCGCTTCTGAGACAGCAAGAAAACGAGACATCACTTGCTCTTTTCAGACTTACACAGACAAACGAATTTGCAAAGCGTAAATGAATGACAAAAAATACCATCAAACCTTTTTAACATCCATTATGCGAGTTAACCCTGGCGACGCGAGACATCTGTCCTTGGTCATGCGCGACCACTCCCCTCGAGTGGCAGCGGAAGGGTTAAACTCGCGTCACGGGAATCGTTATACTTTTCACTTTTTAAAAGTTCCGTTTTCGTCAAAGAATATGTACTTTTAGGGAATTTTAATGAGTGAGGTTGATGAAGGTGGGGATAATCGTTTAAGTTTATTTTTGTATGAACCTGGGGGTTGAATGACAGACTCGTTTTTACAAAGGTATCTTGATGGTTTTCCTTTAAGGGGCGGCCAGACAAAGAGCACCGAAATATGCCAATTTTTTTATCGCAGAGATCTCCGTAATGGTAATACATTTTCAAGCGGAAAAGTGCAGTGTATAGCCAAGTGTTTAAAGTAAAGCATTTTACAAAGATATTATACAAACAAGGTCCAAAACATTTACAAAAAGACGTCACAAGAGATACACTAACAACAATTTTTCAATTATTTTTTTTAAGGCACCTTGGTTGCGGAATTTTTTCGAAAGTATCATCGCGCCCTTGGAACGCAAAGGGCATTTGGTGGAACACGGATGGATTTAAGTCAGTAAAAGCAAAGGTAAAGGCAAGAGAGTACATTCGAAGGAAGTTGGTAAAATGATCACATTAACATGCATAAGTATGTATTTATTATTGTACTGTTTTCTCTTTTCTTTTTTGTTGGCATATTCTGTCGTTGCACAATATCTAAGGTCGACTAGTAGAAAATGCCTAAGGCACATGTACAGTGTTTTTAATAGAGCGTACAGTTTTACTAAATAAATAATTATAGTATAGACTAGCTGACCCGCGCGGCTTCGCTCCCGTCAACTGGCTACTCTACCTACCGACCCTAACCTACCTACCCTACCTACCTACTTACCTACCATACCAACCTACCATACCAACCTACCATACCAACCTACCATACCAACCTACCATACCAACCTACCAAAGCTACCCTACCTCACCTACCTTACCTACCTACCCTACCTACCTGCCTACCTACCCTACCTACCTGCCTACCTTCCCTACCTACCTGTCTACCTACCCTACCTACCTGCCTACCTACCCTACCTACATACTCATTTTTTTTTGTATTTTAATGTTATTATGCTATTCCGGACGAAGGAATTAGTCTTCGTCCCGAATAAAACACAAAAACTATGAAAGTCGGTCGAGCCGTTCTCGAGTTAGAATAGTGTTCGGACAAACCCGACTTTGAGAATTTTGCTATATTGTAACGATTCGACCTTTTTCTAGAAGACATTTTTATATCAGCGAGACAGAAATAAAACGAAAAAACCTTTTTTACAAAATGTAACCGACTTCCAAAACAAAACACTACAAAGTATAAAATAACTTAAATTTCGGAAGTCGGTGTTTTTAGTATTTTCGCTTTTAGACACCGACTTCCGAAATTAAAGTTAGTTTATACTTTGTAGTGTTTTGTTTTGGAAGTCGGTTACATTTTTTGTAAAAAAAAATTTTAGTTTTCAGTTTTTAGTGGTACCTGCGTACCCATTCACAGCGTACTGGCGTGATGTTATGTTATGAAAATAAAACTTACTAAGTGCTTTCGGTGTAAAGGTCTCGTCAATACGAATGAAATAAGCCCAAACACTTGGTAGTTCCTACATACCGATGTGGAGTTCCCTTGACTTTCTGTCGTCTCTATCATCAGGTCTGATCATCAGGTCTGAAAAGCGGTGGTAGGCTCCGCAAGGAGCCGCCTGGCTCGCTACCACCATCCCGCCGAAGTCCGGCGCCAAGCAGCTTGCTGTGTTCCGTCGGTGTGCGGGAGTGCCAGTGCCTCTGGGGGAGAAGGAGACTGTCAGTTGCTCTGCTCAGAACCGGTCTTGGTCACTGGGCTGGGCTTTCCGGGTAACTCATTTTGGAGGGTAGCGGGATCCGAAGCACGGTGCCAGCCGTTGGCCGACCGCAGTTAGTAGGGGGCCCAAGTAGCACGCCAGCCACGTGTGAAAGGCTGCCCCGCCAACTAGCGAAAAATCCCGATATGTTCCACCGTGCCAGCCGGCGACTGGATGGGAGGACCCGGTGGCCATATCCGGGGGGTTCGGGCGTCCCCGCAGTCTCCAAATGAGTTTCCCACAGGTCAGTTTAGCTCTAGTGTTCCACTTGGTTCACTGAGCAGCGCCTCGACAGTTCAACTTTTCTCCCCATCTACTCTCATGATGACCAAAGCAAAGAAGAAAAATATGGTAAAACAACGGCTGCACCTCCTCCCACTAAAAGTGCAACTCACTAATATTAGGGGGTTGCACTCCAATCTCGATCCGGTCCATCACCACCTTGAGACCGAGAAGCCGCACCTGTTTTTCCTAACGGAGACGAAGATAACAACCCCGTCGGACGTGGCGTACCTCAACTACCCGGGCTACTCTCTGGAACACAAGTTCAAGAAGCAGGCTGGGGTCTGTGTGTACGTCCGCGATGACATTTGTTGTCGTCGTCTCCGTTGCTTTGAGAAATCGGGTTTTTCTGCCATATGGCTACTTTTGGACACAGGCGTGGAGAAATTTATTTACATCGGCGTATACCGATCGCACAGCGGAGATCAGGAGACAACAGCGCTGTTCAATTCCCTCGTGGAGTCGGCCGACGTAGCCCAGCAACGGTACCCAACAGCGAAGCTCATTTTTCTGGGGGACTTCAACGCCCACCATAAAGAGTGGTTGTTCCCGTACCAGAAAACTGACCATGCCGGGTTAGAGGCGCGCAAGTTTGCTTTAACGCTAGATCTAACCCAGTTGGTGAATGTGGCAACGCGGGTACCGGATGTTGACGCCCATACACCCAATTGCTTGGACCTTCTGCTGACAACTGATCCGGGCAGTCATTCAGTATCGGTCTCAGCTCCGCTGGGAACGTCTGACCACTGCCTGGTGAAATCCGTATTGACCTGCTCTCCTCCAGATAAGAGTCCTAGAGGCACGAGACGAGTATGGCGATACGAGTCAGCAGATTGGGATGAGATGCGGCACTTTTTTGCATCTTATCCATGGCGGCAAGTGTGCTTCTCCTCGGGTGACCCTTCGTGCTGTGCTGACTTGATTGCGGACGTGATTCGGCAGGGGATGGAGTATTTTATTCCATTCTCCGACATCCCGCTCGGTCACAAATCCCGGCCTTGGTATAATGCAGAATGCGCCCACGCTGAGGCCCGTAAAGAGTCTGCATACCAAGCGTGGATCAAGGCCCGCGACCGAAAGGTTAAAGCACGTAGGGTTCGCGCGAGGAAAAGAGCCTTTAATTCTGCCGCTAAGTTCTGCAAGCGGGTTTTACGTAGGGCACGTTTTGACCATGTCGGACGTATCGGGGCCAAACTAGCATTGCACCCTTCAGGTAGTAAACAGTTTTGGTCCCTGTCGAAAGCGGTTGAAACGAATTTCTGTCGACCCACTTTGCCTCCAATGTTGAAACCTGATGGCTCGCTGGCTCACTCTGCAAGTGAGAAAGCAAATTTATTTGCAACTTTCTTTGCAAGCAATTCGCGTCTGGACGCTGGCTCCAAGCAACCACCGACTTTACCTCGTTGTGACTCTTCGATGCCGGAGATCACAGTTCACATTAAAGAGGTCCGAAGAGTATTGTGCAGTCTAGACGTGAATAAGGCCAGCGGGCCTGACGGCATTCCAGCGAGAGTGCTGAGGCAATGTGCACCTGAACTGTCTCCTGTGTTGGCACGCCTGTACCGCCTCTCTCTTGAAAAAAGAACGGTGCCGAAATCATGGAAGCTTGCGAATGTGCAACCGGTGCCCAAAAAGGGAGACCGTGCTGACCCTGCCCATTACCGTCCGATCGCCATTACCTCCATCCTTTGCAAGGTTATGGAAAGGGTTCTGAACAGTAAGCTGCTGACCTACCTTGAAGAAAATGATCTCCTCAGTGACCGTCAATATGGCTTTCGCCGGGGACGGTCAACTGGCGATCTTCTTGTGTATGTCACGCACTGCTGGGGCGAGGCCATCGAGAGACACGGCGAAGCACTTGCCGTGTCGCTCGACATCTCGAAGGCCTTTGACAGGGTTTGGCACGCAGGTCTACTGAGCAAGCTTCCTGCTTATGGCATCCCAGCTGGTTTTTGTAGCTGGATATCAGACTTCCTGAGTGAACGGTCGATCCGAGTAGTCGTTGACGGCTGCTCCTCTGACCTCATGGCTATTGATGCTGGAGTTCCTCAGGGATCTGTTCTCTCTGCAACTCTTTTCCTGCTGCACATCAATGACTTACTTCAGCTTGGTCTTGTTGGGTACGCAGATGACAGTACGGTTTCAGAGAGATACTTGTCCAGCGCAACAACCAGCGGGAATGAAGTTTGTTCCTTGAGAGAGGCCATGGTAGAGCGGACAAATTTGACCTTAAGCCTTGTCTCCCAGTGGGGTGATGACAATGTGGTCACTTTTAACGCCACCAAAACACAGGCGTGTCTTTTTACCGCAAAAAGGAGTCGTTTTGACCAAACTCCTACTTTTCGGGGTGCATCTGTTCCTGTGACTGATCGGCTCGAGCTCCTAGGCATGGAGTTGACATCCAGTCTCAACTTCGGCGCCACCATCGAGTACAAAGCCCAAACGGCGGCCAAAAAGCTGGGCATCCTAAATAGGGTGAAGCGATACTTCAGGCCTGGACAGCTTTTAACCCTGTATAAAGCGCAAGTCCGATCCTGCATGGAGTATTGTAGCCACCTTTGGGATGGCTCAGCTAAGTATCAGCTTGCCGCGCTTGACTCGGTGGAACGCAGAGCTAAGAGGCTCATCGGTGACGTAAAACTGGTGGATGCCAAGCTGCATAGCTTGGCTCATCGCCGTAAGGTTGCCTGCTTGTCGGTCTTCTACAGATTGTACTTCGGTGAGTGTGCCCAAGAACTCCACGACCTCATCCCACCGGCCCCCTTCTACCATCGGACATCCAGACGCACTGCATCTTACCATCCCTACCTTGTTGCTATTCCACCAACTCGCACTAAGCGTTTCCAAACGTCTTTTATAATGCGCACAGCAAAGGAGTGGAACTCTCTGCCTGCGTCCGTGTTTCCAAACGCTTACAACCCTAATCTCTTCAAAGTTAGAGTGAACAGGCTCCTTCTGGGTAAGCTCGCTCCATCGTAGACTTTGTCTCGGTCATCTTTGACCTAGACTGGAGTCAAGAGCAAACCCATCACAAATAAAAATAAAAAAAAAAATGATCCAAACTTTCATCCTTTTGTAGTATCACCCGATATACACACGAATATCAAGTTTTTACCAAATACGTGCCTACAATTTTCGAGAGTTGCCCTCGATTTCTCAGGGTTTCCATAATCAGATCCTGACGTGGTGGCAATGGGACGACACGGGAAGCCCCAGCTTTCAAATAAAAAAAGAATCATGAAAATCGGTTCATCCAGTCGGTTAATATGAAGTAACAAACATAAAAAAAAAATTCAGTCGAATTGATAACCTCCTCCTTTTTTTGAAGTCGGTTAATAAACTGAAGGAAGTCGGACAGCGGTGGCTTGTTAATAAATAGGGTTCCGTTAGCAACCTTGGTACGGAACCCTAAAAATGGACTTGGTTCGCAGGAATCAAGATCGTACGCGAAGGCTTAAATAATAGGGTCCCATTAGCAACTTTGGCACGGAACCCTATAATTTGCCTTGGCTCGCAAATCGAACCGTCTGATACTTAGCACGAATTAAAAACTTAGTTGCGGGCAACCTGGGAGTCTTCAAGACAAAAGTGATTAGGTTGCTTCTAGGCAAACGTGCTCCATCTTCAACCTCATCATCGCTTACCATCAGGTGAGATAGTGGTCAAACGTATGCCTATCTATAGTAAAAAAAAAACTACTTCGTATCACCTAACCACAGAGAACTAATGATAACTCGATTTGACAGTTACTGTGAAATCGTGTTGTTATTCATTCTTAGTTTGGGTTCGGGATTAATCGTAAGTCTGTAGGTGATACGGAGTAGAATACGTCCGCAACTAAGCCCGAAACTACGGACTTCGGACTTAGAGAGTAGCCCCACCAAAATCGATCGCTCCCGTCACCGTGACCACCTTTGGTACGGTACCTTATTATTATTAGCCTTGTTTCGCAAATCGAACCGTTCGTTGCTTCGCTCTAAACGGAATCAATCGCGGAGGCCTTAGAAGTAGGGTCCTGTCAGCACCTTTGGTACGGAACTCTACAGGCCTGATCCGCAAGTCGAACCGTCCAGTACTTCACAAAACTACTGAGTTCTAAATCAGTTCAAGATTCTACGATAAAAGCACTTTAAACGAAACCAGCACAACTCAGAGATTTAAGCAATTTTGGCCCCTATTCGTTTAAGACCTTCCAGTGACCAAACCGAAATTCCTACGAACTACGACAGTGTTTAATAATCATTCTCCAGCGGAAAATCTTAACACCGCAGTTCAGAAAAACGCGTCATCAGTGCAACGCCATCTATCGACCATGTTAACTGACAAAATATTTGGCAGCAGAAGACGTTAAATAAGAAGCCCGTATTTGCATACGGGCTTCTTATTTAAAGATAACTTATTTATAAATAACGATAAAGTATTAAAATGTTTACTTTTATTTTGCTACGTCTACGTATTAAAAGTTTCACAAATAACTCTGTTTTTGTGTAACATTCATGCTTTAATGCATTTTTGGTTCCTCAATAGATGGCGCTCTGATTGATCAGAACACAGTAGGAAGTTTCTTACTAAACTAAAAATTCAATATATTTTGATTTTGAGGATCGATTGTAACTATAAATAACGAAAAGGTATAAAAATGATCACTTTTATTTTGCCACGTATTAAAATTTTCACAAATAACTCAACAATTTTGAATGCTTTCATGCATTTTATTTTTTCTCAATAGATGGCGCTCTGACTCATCAGAATACATTAGGAAGTTTCTTCCTAAACTTAAAAATTCAATATCTTTCGATTTTGTGAGTCGATTTTGATGAAATAAACGCTAAATGTTACTCGGGTTATCACTTAATATTTTTAGGTACTTAGATTTGCAATCCAATCTGTGGTTTATGCGTGATGCTCCCACAAACGCACAGACAAACAGACAAACAGACAAAAATTTCAAAAATTGCATTTTTGTGTTTTATACCTTTTTCCTGAGTTTTCTGTGTAATTTTCATGGAAAAATATTCAATGTACAGACACGGTTAGTCTACGATTTTATTATATGTATAGATGGACCGATTTTTTTACCTTTTTTCTGTCTTCTTTATTCCTGACTAGCTTGTACCCACGGCTTCTTTTGAGTTAGCATTGTATTTGAAAAAAAAAAATTGCTTACTTATAACCGTTTTCAAATTCTCAAGCACTAAAATTCATCAAAATCAGTTATGATTGAGATTAAACATCAAAAACATCAACATATCCAAGTTTTTCTTTGACCCGTTACCCATGTAACCCCTCTCTCAGATCCCAGCGCTTCTTTAAAAGGATATTAGGAACAAGCTCACGTGTAAAGCATTCTGTATCGCTTGCAGTTAGCTTCGTAACAGATGGCGTTCGCTAGAATACATAAAAGATGATCGAAAAGTCTTCTGTTTTTCTCTTTGGTAGAGTTTCTTGTTGGTACGGTATTAAACGGGGATGGCTGGTTTCTATTCCTATCGCAAATTATTAAAACTATTTAATAATTTGCGATAAGAATAGAAACAAGCTTTCCGAAAAGTTCTGGAGTGGCGACCCCGAACCGGAAGATGCCGCATTGGGAGGCTTCCCACAAGGTGGACCGATGACCTGATGAGAATCGCAGGTAGCCGATGGATGCGAGGACAGGACTGGTTGCTGTGCTTATGTCCAGCAGTGGACGTCTTTCGGCTGATATGATGATGATGATGATGAAATAGTCTACTTTTAGGTGAGACAATATAAGGTGCACGTTTCACTGAAAATGCCTGGAAGGGCTAACAAGGCTCTCATGAAAGGTGAACTTCCAACTTACAATAAACGCAAATTCTATTCGTGTTTTTTGATAGCTACTGTAACCTGGGGATCTTTAAGTCATGAGTGAATAGCTTACGTCTAGGAAAGCGCACTCTATCGTCGACCAAATCAACGCTGCAAGTGCTGCGCTGGAGATAGGGTCGGTGAGTGCTTTTTGCTGCAGAGAAACTTGCTGCTCTTGTCGCTAGCGCGGCAGAATTAGCTTCGTCTATTTGACTGACAGACCTTAACTAAACAAAAGTGCCTGTAACTGGTCTATCTGAAATAAAGGATTTCGTATTTCTATTTGTATTTGATTTCCATCAGGTGACATTGCGGTCAAATGTGAGCCTATGAATAAACAAATAATAAAAAAGTATCTTTCTGCTAGAAAATCAAGGTGCAAGACGTACCAAAAATTATAAACTGTCATAAAAGGAGACCTTCCAATTTGCCATAAAAGCAAATAACTGGTTATGTGTATTCCATGAGACACAGAAGAGCAGTAGTAGCTAAGTGATTATATCCCCCACAAACCATTTCCTTTATGTAATTTTTATTTACTCACTAATAGCAACTATTTCACATTACCAATGCTTCCTTCACCGTTTTGAGACTGAATAAAGGAAATTTTGGGAGTGAATCGGCGTATCCTAGGGCCGAAAACTTGAAGACATGTGACATCTATCACACTGGGCTTGCTCGCTCGGCACAATGAAAGTTTGATCGTTGTACGTCTTGTAGTCCGACGATGGAAGCAACAATATTTTTCAAACCTTTTACATAACTATAGTTCGCAGTCTGTCCGCGAATACCCGGGCTTTTTTAAATACTTGAAATCTTAACCTTTTCGTTTCCGTGTACACATGAATATACCAATCCGCATTTAAAATAAGATAATACACACACAGCTTCCTTCCACCGTCTTCTATTTCCAGTCTATACAGGAACCGAGTTACTTGAACGGATATTACCAAGATACTCACGTGGATACCGTTATGTCTAGTAAACTTATGCAGTTATAGCCAGGAAATGTTGGCTATAAACATTTTGAAGCCAAGTGATCGATTTTTATGCAAAAAAAACAATACTACACGTATTGTTTTTTTTTTTTCTAATATTATGTGATTGGGTTTATTTTATCTGTGATACCGCTGACTGCAAAAAATTGGAGACCTGCTGGATAAGGATAGTGTTGGACCACCCCATTAGATTACAACCATGGTAATTGAGAACCAATCTGGTTCACATGTTGTGAATTTCTAAAAATAATTAACAAGTTACAATGCCGTTACAAGAAAAAAGGACGTATCGACACAAAATGAAGTAAGCGATTTCCGACCTTAAGTTACTTTCTTTGTGTCGAAAATCGATTACTTCGTTTTCTGTAGATACATCCTTTTTTTCTTATGATGCAGTACACCTAAGTCTAGTAAGTTACTTCGTGTCTACCTTGAGGTTGGTTCCCAGTCTAAACTGATGCAACTGAATACACTGGAATACAGATTATTCAGATAACAAGCACGTCAGTCTGCCTTACTGAAAAATAATGAAGTAGTAGTGGTCATCAATGCTAATTATTATTCTTATAGAGGTAAGGCGGAACAGGGTGTAAAGTCCCGAAAACCTCAATTGAAAAGGATCCTCTGAATAGACGGTTGTTGTGTGTGGTGAGCAACTACCCGATATTCGAACTCTTTTATATGTTCAAATTGCACGGAAACCTCTGATATCGCGATGCAGGATTTCGTTCAGTAGTTCGTCACTAGCAGTATATATGGCGATGCGTTTCTTGTATGTTGAGGTACAAATTTCGCTTTATTAGGTTTTCATAAGGTGGCATTAATGCCGCTACATTCTCTTTAAAACGAAGACTGCTTTTGCAATGGGACAACATTTCAGGTTATGTATGGTAGATATTATTATCAGCAAGTCAAGTTTGAAATAAAAATATATGAATTGATGATGGGCGTTTGCCAGTCTTTCACACAAACACTAATGTACGAATTGGCATGAGCACATATACCTAGTTTATAGCCTGGATTAACACGTAGAATAATTTTTATTCAAGGTGTACGTACGATCCATTGGTGTAATTTTAGCCGCTGGCTGAAACTTGAAACAAAGTAATAAGAGCTGGCGCACATATGGCGGAGCGCAACGCAGAGCATTTTTTACTGTCAAACTTTATGCTCATTCAAATAATATCAAAAATCAATTAACTCAATAATTAATTCCTATAGAGTATCGAAGCGACTACATGCGAAACGTAGCGCGCAGGAACGCGACTACGCGAGCATGCGCGCTCATTCGCGCGCATCCGTTTTCAGTCGTACACGTTCCAAACATGTCTGGAAAAATTGTAAAACGAATGACGACGGTGTGTCGAGTAAGTGCATTCTAGCGCATAGTCACTGAGAGACCCGAGAATGCGCGCGGATGCACGCATTCTCGGTTAGAAACTGAGCTAATGTGTCACGGGTGTAGAAAACGTCGCGGGCATGCTCTGCACTGCGCTCCGCCATATGTGCGCCGGCCCTAAACGTAACTTTAATAAGTGTCGTATGTATTCAAAGTCTTACCTGTGGCCTGTGGCTTTGAACTCGGCAAAAATATCGTAAAAATCTCTTTGATCAATAGCTTCGGAAAATTGCACTTTGCATGTCTTTCACCCCCGACAGGTTTTCGACAATAGATCGACGCGGGGTCGGATTTGTCAGTCCATCCGATTGATCGGTGAGGTAGATAAATCCAAAGAAGATTGAAGGTTTTGCTCCTAGAATTCAGTGCGATTTTTTTGCGGGCGATTTTTGAAATGGATTTTTTTAGTTAGCAACACTATTGGATTGAAATATTTTTTATAATTTTGCAGTTTAAATTAAGCTTAAACTCAAAAATCTGGCCAAGTGCGAGTCGGACTCGCGTGCAAAGGGTTCCGAACGAATTTAATTTTTTAAACAGGTTATTTTAACACTACAGACTTCTAATAGGTTTTCCTGTTATCTTTAGGTAAAGATCTATTATCAACATGTTTTCAAAAATTTAGGCTCAGTAGTTTCGGAGATAAGGGTGGGGGAATGGTCATTTTTCGTCTTATTTCTTTAATAACTTCAGAAACCTTTATTTTAAAATTATGAAAAAAATATAATTAAAACCCTCACAGTAAGCCCTTTCCTTTGAAATGTCACACGATATTGTTCTAAAAACTTTTTTTTTTTAGTTTTCTAGTTTGACCCCCAAAAGTGACACTCATACTAAAAATTTTATAGTTTACGTAACGCGTCCGTGTTTGGGTCATAGTAGTCCATATGTATATCAAATCTCAACAGAATTGGTCCAGTGGATCCGGAGAAAACTGGCTGTGACAGACGGACAGACAGACAGACAGACACCCGAGTGATCCTATGAGGGTTCCTTTTTTTTTCGGAACCCTAAAAACCAGCCAAATGCGAGTAAGACTCTCACAAGAAGAGTTCCTTCGAAGGTTTTTAATTTAGCGTTATATCCTACTAATATTGTAAATGCGCAAGTTTGTGAGGATGGATGGATGTACGTTTGTTACACTTTCACGTCACAACGCCTGGAAGAATCTTCATGAAATTTGGCACAGAGGTCGATTATAGTCTTTAATAAAATAATTATAGTCTACTTCTTATCCCGGGAGTATGTTCTCTTGGGATCACGCGGGCGAAGCCGATGGTAGAAGCTAGTTTAAAATAAACCGATCGCAATCCTCCTGGAAAAAAAAGTATACCTACATTTTCGTTCTTTCTAAGCTCAATTTGTTTTTTATTTCTTAATTTTTCATTAACCAAGCAAAAGTCCATTAGAATTCCATTAAAAATTATCAACTTAATCACAAAGTACAACCGACTCAATTTCACGAAATCGCAAACTTTTTAGTATAAAACTAAATCGAAAATCATTCACACAAACTCTAAAATAAAGGAGCTATTTACAACAAAACCTAACAACAAGTTGTATTAATAAAACCGCCAGAATAATTAACATTTTCCAATTTGCATACTTATCGAAGTGGGTCTGTGCCATTTACCCATTTTACATTCCGTCGTATCTAGGCCACTACCTTTTCATTCACCTAGGCCGATTCCATAGGACACTTAATCACTGTGACACCTAATCCATCACCTTTAAGGAACTCTAAAGAATTTCCCTTCCAATTCATTATACCGGTCCCAATGATAAAATGGCTGCAATTTTTCAAAGATATGACCATAAAAGCTTTAAATATCTATTCAATTTATTTTTTTCTGTGAAAATTTGGTGTTGGAGCATTGGGCAATGAGCGGGAAAGGTTCCACTGTGTTCGAAATCAGTGATTTTAGGGAATGAGATCGTGTTTTTGTCTGCCGACATCAATTAAGATTTGATTTGGTTTGTGAATGGAATCGCATTGCGAATTTACTGTTGAACAATTTTAGGAGGAGTTTTAATTTGTTGTATAGTATTTACGATTGGCGATCTATGATTTTGTCAGTGATTTAAGGGGTCTCTTATTTTTTTTAAAGTCACATTTTTTTATGTTTTGATATTTTTTCCCTTAAAATATGATCACACTCATCTGTTACACCATATTTTTTGAAAATATTATTACGTAAATAATGTACCGAATTCAAAGACTTCCGAAAACATTTTCAACTAAGTTTTACCAAATGCTTTATTAACATGAATATATTCCTATGCTGCAATGCCCTATACATACAGACGTCAGAATATTTAGCCAAACAATTATTGGAGTGTCAGTAACAAGCTAAATAGGTTATGTTACAGGAGTAACATTGATCTATCTCCTTGTCAGTTCTTGTAATTATGCATTCCGAAACGTCAGCGGGTCTAGTAATATTCTAGAACTTTTAAGTGATGACATCTATAGTTCATTGTTTTTCTACTAGTTAATATATTATGTATTTTGAATGAATATATTATATAAATGTTTGTTTTTCAATAAATAAGCAATATTTGACAATCCAATCAAGTTTTGTAAGTGCCAAAAATCTCTATTGTTCTACTCGGCGGGTTTGCCCGCGTGAAACGTGCTTCCAAAGGAAGCAAACTCTTGGGGTGGAAAGTACCTCATCTCTTATTCCAAGACGTAGTCTACCCGTGTAACAAGTTTTTTTATTTTATTTTATTTTATTTTATTTTATTTTATTTTATTTTATTTTATTTTATTTTATTTATTCGGGAAAACAAACAATTACACATTAAAAATTACAAAAAAAAAGGTATGATACAGAAATGATATAAATGTGAAATCAACTACGTTCTCCACAGATACACAATGAGACAATTTGGTACATTTAAGACAAGCGTTGGGAACAATAAAAAAAAAGAAGAATATTAATCGTATAAAGAAGAAAAGCATCAACAAAACATAAAGCTGTCAAAAGTGCCGCATAAGTGGAACATCAGTGTCGCATCAATTTTTCAATAAGCTTAGCAACATGACTCTAAACTTTCTATGTGGTAAAGCAAACAGATCCAAACTGTAGAAATTCTTATTAAAATTGCTCGTAAGGCGACGAAGAGGCGCACGCAAGCCTGCATTTGTACGACTAGAAGTAGTGGCGAATACAGGTCGTGCGCGCGCCTTGCGTCCCTGGCATGTTCTGGGAACAATGTAGTACAACTTGTTACTTAAATCTAAACAATCATACGAGTTATTGCATATGTCATACAAGAATGTAGTTTCAAGAAAAGTACGCCTTGAACTCAAAGATAGCAGATTGTATTTTTTAAGTAGCTCACTATAAGAGAGATAACAACTTTTTAAGCAGCGATAATGCATAGATTTCAGAAATTTGCGTTGTATGCTTTCTATACACTCAATATATTTATTGTAGTAGGGGTTCCACACAGGTACTGCATATTCTAATTGAGACCTAACTAGTGATCGATAGAGGTATAAATATGTACTAGGGTGCTTGAATTCTGTGGCTGATCTCATCACAAAGCCGTACATTCGATAAGCATTATTAACAATTTTATTAACATGTGCGTCTAAGTGCAGTTTATCGTCAAGCAATACTCCCAGGTCGCGGATCAAACTCTCCCTTGCCAGAGTTTCACTATGTATTGTATAGGGATAATTAAATATATTTTTATTTTTAGTGAAGCTAATACAACAACATTTCGAAATACTGAGTTGGAGTTTGTTGTTAGTGCAATAATCTGCAAGACGATTGAGGTCCTGCTGAAGCAGTTGACAGTCAAGCATAGTTTTGATGGGTCTAAAGACTTTCAGGTCATCTGCGTAAAGTAAAAATTTAGAATTTAGAAAGCACATGTCAATATCATTGACAAATATAATAAATAACAAAGGGCCCAGTATCGAGCCTTGAGGCACCCCTGATGAAACCAAATAACTTGGAATGGAAACCGTTAACCACCACTTTTTGCGTTCTATTTGTAACGTAGGAAGTAAACCAACGGAGCAAATCCCCACGGATGCCGTTAAATGCTATCTTGTCCAATAGTAATTTATGATCGACCTTGTCAAAAGCTTTACGGAAATCAGTATAAATAGAGTCTACCTGTACACGTGTGTCTAAATTATTGAATAAATAGTCAGTATATTCAGTCAAATTAGTAGTTGTTGATCTTTTCTTGACGAACCCATGTTGTTGCTTAATAATCTGATGATGAATAATCGGATATAGCTGATTGTGGACAAGCCTCTCGAAGAGCTTTGACAAGATCGACAGAATAGAAATAGGACGGTAGTTCTCAATTTCATATTTTGTACCAGATTTATGGACTGGGGTGATATTGGCTCGTTTCCAAACTTCTGGGAAAGTTCCTTTGCTCAAACATCTATTATAAATAATATATAGTGGAAGACTTAATGTGTCAGCGGTATTTTTAAGGAAGAGTGGCGGGATACCATCAGGTCCTGGGCCCTTGGAACAATCTACGGATTTCAAAGCACTGCGCACCTGTTCAATACTGATCACAAGATTGCTAATGAGACGACTATTTTCAGCAAGTTTCATCCGAATCCATTCAGCTGTTAAGATGTGAAGAGGTAACAAACTGCTAAATAGATAGACAGCATAGAAATATAAAAAACAGGAGAAGTGGCAGGCAGGGCGGCTTGTCTGTGTCCACGCGACATGCTCAAGTTGAGCATGTCATAGGCAAATAGTCGTCTCGGCGAACTAGTGCGCTTTCGACCGCGATCGTGATAATTTATAAGAATTCCGTGTTGTTCAGTGTTTTCTTGAAGAAACCGCAGCCTAAACCAAGACTTTGTAAATCAAAGAACCACTTACACTATCTAAATATAAGTAATTTACTATATTTGTCTTTAAAATCATGAAAATTAACAAATCGTAAAATATGTCTTGCTCTTACTATATTATTCTTGTTTTCAAATATCACAGCGACTGTATTATTTTTACAATAAATACATTGCTTCTTATCCACTACCTAAGGTTTTCACTAAGTCGCTGGTCAAGCAATGTAAATATTACAAAACGATACTTTATTAGGCGGATGCAACGCGTAATGCGGCCGCTGCTTCTTGCGACGAGTTAATGATGTGCTTGTGCAGATCCACTTACGTAGGTTATCGACACAATGTCGATTGACGAAATGTTGCTATAAAACTTTATTTTCTATTTGTCAACCGTTTTAATCCGGTTATAAGATCGATGTAAAATAACGCTTTTTACTTATTTATAGCGTAATAGAGAAATGCGTAACTAACTTTAGTAAAGTGAGTTAATTTAATTTTAGGTCAATAATCGGTGGAGTGTTTATAATATTTTTTGGACATGCCGTTTTTCATTTATTTTATTTTTAGGCCCCAAATTTTTTTTTGTCCATTGTAAATGGAAGATTCGATAACTATCCGATTTAGTCAATCACTAGCATACCTATATGTGAAATAAATTGCTTTTGCACAGCACAACGATAGCGACCGTTGTTTTTGAGTGCGTAAGTTGTACGGTGGTAAATGCATGGTAAATGCACGCTGTGTTTGATGCAATAAGGTTTATAATTGATTGTGTAGTACGTCCTGTTTTGAGAAAGCCGGTGTATGCGCGACTGTTATCTATTGCTTTTACTGACGTGCATGTGTAGTAGTTGCCGTATGGAAGGGGCGTACTGGAGACACAGGTTCCGGTACATTTTCGTCTATCGGGCACATCTCCTTATTTATTATATCTATGATAGACAGCGTTAATTTCACATTTATAATAAGAGTATTTGTGTGGATTACATTGTGGTTCCCGGTATTAAAACCACTAGGTAGTTGGCGGTATTGTAAAACCAACCAATACTTTTATTTCCCTGAAAATGTATTGCAGTGGTTTTATTTTTTATTTATATAAGTATGCATGTATGACATGCAAATATAAAGTTAAAACAATTGCTTTGTCACCATAAGGATAGGGTCTGTGTTAAGTCAAATGTCTACTTTGTGTTTCTACATTTGATTTTAATCGTTTTGCTAATCCATTCAAATTATTTGTAAGGGGTGTACCCTTGTTTCTTTGTTTTTTCCAAGTGAAAACTTGAACCCTTCAGGAGTCAAAATAATATTTTTTTAAAACTAGGTTTACCTTTCAACTTTATTTCTCCACAGTTGAAACTGTTATCCAACCCACAGTCCACAATCAATAAACAAACAAATCAAATCAAATCGATCTATTGGATAAATTTTATCCAATCTGTAACCGCTTATCCTGGAAGACGTTGTTTCAGTGAATTACTTTCAATCTCTCCGCTGATAATTAGAAGGCTGCGTAAATCAATCCCGGTGGAGTGGTTGGATCTATTTCTTTGGACATACTGGTTGGTAGAACATCGAGCTTCACCAAATTACAGGGGATTTAAAAAGGTCACTTTAGCAGAATCAGAAAGCATATCATGCTACCCGTCATTGTCAAATTTTCCCAATCAACCTTGAACCTAATGCGTCAGCGATAAAGATGAAATTTGAAAGATTGTTGCGTGGTTAATATTATGATTCTAATTTGATTCTGCTAACGTGGCCTTTTAAGACCCGTTGTTCAACAGTCTACTTGTCTTGGATGAATCAGAAAAGAATAGTGGAGGAACCACTGTATCACTTTGGGCTTTATAGATAAAGTGACATTCTAGAGGAATTAAGCAATAGCGATTCACGAAATGAAAAATATACCTAATGGCTAGTTTACACAGTCAGCCTGTCGAGTGGCTGCAGTGCCTCGTATCATTTTGACGAATCTTACGAGTTACTGGCACATGCGAGTTGGGTTGTTGGTCGCATCCGAGTTACTTCATTTTTTTTGTTGTCACACGCCTGCTCGCCGACAGCAACTAGCACATGGCAGTAGCTCGGACATCACTCACTTCGTTCAGACACGTTCGGCAGTAGCTCACCAGTGTTAGCCAGGCAGTTGCGAGCGTGACTTGTTTTTTTTGTGTGCTGCAACTCTCAAGAGACTGAGCAGCGAGTATCATCGTGAAGACAGCTAAAGCAAGCCGAACTACTGGCATACGAGTAGACGATCCAAGTAACTGTCTAGTTAGCAGCTCGCACTGTATAAACTAGCCATTAGGCTGTGATTCCACCTGCAAGCAACTCGTATGCAAGTTTAACTACTACATTGCGGTGCACGATCGCTCTATTGATCACATTATACCTCGGTAACGTAAACGCGATACTTGCATGTGAGCTAGTTGCAGGTGGAAACTTTCCTTAAGACGAAGATACCTGAGAATTGAGAATAGCTGATTTTAAAATGATAATCACGTCTAATCGGCTAGTCGAATTTTTTGGAAAAAATATAAACTATTCTTTTAATAATTTGATATACGAAAATTTTGAGTTTTATTCGTTCAACATAGTATAATTAATTTGTAAAGTAATATCTAACATGGGTATAAAAACGACAATCACACCAAAACGGTCGGGCGTATTTTAATGGAATTTGCACTATCTCAAAGACAATTTAGTTACCTATATTTTGATACACGGTTATTTTTTTAAAAGTCTTAGAATAATAAGGTAAGTACAAAAATCTGAATTTTGGGTCGCGCAGGTTTTAAGCGAGTGCGCGTTTTGTTCCCTCAAAGTCACTGGCGTGTGTAGTCGCCTTAAGAGATAACGAGAACACGCGATTTTCAAAAGCGCTTGTTAATCCCATACATTAATACATTCTGTCATATTATCGTTGATAGAATGTGACTTTTCTAATGCGTTTTTCTGGTCTATTATTAAATTATCTCAACTCAAACTTTTTTACTAGAATTTAACTTATCTTTTCCGTGAATAAATTCTAGGCTGGAAACTCTTACAAAATCTTTTATATCTAATACTAGTTGACCCTCGCAACTTCGGCTGCTCGGCTCCTATTGGTCTTAGCATGATGATATATAGCCTACAACAGCCTTCCTCGATAAATGGGCTATCTAACAATGAAATAATTTTTCAAATCGGACCAGTAGTTCCTGAGATTAGCGCGTTCAAGCAAACATACAACAAACTCTTCAGCTTTATATATTAGTATATAGATAAACAAATGTTAAACGGAAGGTAAAAAAGAAATTGTGAGATGATTTTTTTTTTTTAGAAATAAAGCATCGCCTCTGTAAATCAAACATGTACGACCATATGTCCCAATCTCAATTAACCATACAAACACTCAGTTACTATGAATATTTTTTTAATTGAAGCATTATTGATGACTTACAGCTAAAACAAACAGATCGACATTAGTATATAAGACTGTCAGCCAATTACAATTAGTGTCCATTTCTAAAATACAGAAATAAGAAGAAAGTTCTATGGACATTCACACCAAGTTAATATTTAATAGCTAATACTTATACTACAATACTACTCGCACTACATAACAATCACTATTAATAAAAGTTAACAACTATGTGAAAAAGTCTCGGCTTAAGAACTTCCTGGCTGAAGACACACTAGTTGTGAACGGATCTAAATCGTGCTGTTTACAAAGCTTGTTTAAATTTCTGCTTGCACGCACAAGGTATGAGTTCTGCCTATAATTTGTTGAGGTAACTGGCACACGTAAAGGTGGATTAAATCGTTTAGACTTCCTGGGGGTGTTAAAATAGATTTTTGAAAAAAATATCAGAGCAATTTATGCGATTATTAAAAATTTTCAACAACAGAACACAGGTACAAATCTCGCGGCGGTTGGCTAGAGGTTCTTCCTCTATGACATTTTTTGCAGAAGTTAAGGTAATTTTCTGGGTGATACGGTATTTTCTTATTGTTCTTATCTACCTAAAAAAATACTTCTAACAGTATCTGACAGTAGATTTACTCAACTCCAATTCAATCTAGCTTTCAATTTAGCTTCTAGTTAAGTAAATCTTCTGTCAGCATCTGACAGCAGATTTACTTAACTCCAATTCAATCTAGCTTTATAATAGGAAAATTTAGACTGAACGTAATCCAATCCGTTGGATCAACGTCGCATCCGTGTGTCCCTTTCCAACTTCATTAACTCCAATGTAGAAAGGATTGCCAGTTCATTAATTATAAGGGCTCTACAGTACTTATCTAGTACAATCATTTGTTATAGAATTTTCACTTATTATTTTGATTGTTTGTTGTGCCCGATGAAAGGATTCAGGGATTACGTTTCTTGGAAATTTGTTTCAATGGGCTTGGTTTGTATTGGCTTGAGATGGGAGAATTTTGTGATTGTGAAATCACTAAAGCGATTTTAAATGATTTTAAATTGTGAGTGATAGAATATCCCCATCGTTATCTGCCTAGCCTTTTCTCAAATATATTGGGGTTGGCTTCGGTCAAATCGGATGCTGAATACCAGTATTTTACGCGGAGTGGCTGCCTACCAGACTTTTACAACCCATTAACTGGATAACACAGCACTTCTTGGCAAGACTGGAGTCAAATTAACGACTGCCAAAGATCTACAAACGACAGCCGGGACCAACGTAAGCATATCCTGATAAGTAGGAATTATAAGTCCTGAATGCATCTCTTCTGTTCGCAAGTCAATGGAACCGAAAGGTTCTGGAATGGCAACCGCGTACTTCAAGAAGTGCGAAGAAGTCTCCCACAAGTCGGTCTGATGACCTGGTGAAGGCAGCGGGAATGCGCTGTTTGCGTGATGCGCAGGACTGATCAATGTGGCGACACTCGGGGGGGGGGACATTTATGACCAGCAGTAACATCTTATGGCTGAAATGACGAAGCATAAGTAGGTATGTAGTGGCGCGAAAAGAAAAGGATTTGAATTGACATGTATCAAAATTTACCTAGCCTTTATCCAACTATGTTGTGTTTATATACAAAGACTGCCTATCTAGTTTTGTGTTTAAGCGACCATGTTGCGGAATTTGTTCGAAAGAGTCACCGCGGCTCAGGGGGGCTACTCTCTAACGAAATCCGTAGTTTCGGGCTTAGTTGCAGGCGGGCGTATCCTACTCCGTATCACCTACAGACTTACGATTAGTCCCGAACCCGAACTGAGAATGAATGATAACACGATTTCACAGTAGACAGTAGCCCCCAAGGAATGCTAAGGTCATTAGGAGGTTTTAGTCAATCAGTGCCTGACATTCCTTTCTGCTCCACCCAGAGCGGAAGGAGTCATTGATGATTTCTCAAACTTATTAAAAATGAATGCCCATAAATACCATGCAAGCACTGCTTAAACTCTAAGATCTAACTTATGGTTGTTTATGTAACTGTAATTATTGATAAGTAATCGAGAAAAATAAAACAATAAAAAAATCACAACGCCCTTTAATCCGTCTCCCATAAACTTTAACACCCCCAAAATTACAGCAAACTGTGCCAGTTATGTCACAAAGTACCGAGCGCCCTCTAGCGGCAGAGACAATAAAAGTCCTCCCACACAAAGAATGGATTATACATGTAACGCTCCTTCACACACCGACTGTAAATTTTACTTAGCCCGATTTAATGGGTGGGGTTTGATGTCGTCTTACTGGAAGGGCCTTCTAAATGTGATTATTTTTAGATCTGGCAATGGAAACTGCAGAACCATTTTTGAAGGGGTATATCTTCAGAACATGGCCTCACATAGAGATAGAACTAAAGAAGAGATAATAAGAGCGAGCGAATTAATCTTGAGAATTGAAATGTTATGAAAGGCATATATATTATTACTAGCTGTTGCCCGCGACTTCATCCGCGTGGAAATTAAACGGCGTTAAAACCACTCACTCGTTCTTTGGCGACACATCGTCGTCGTCGTTTTGCACTGCTGCAAAAGGACTCCCCGGCCGCTGTTTTTGATAATATTGCATGTTGGGGTATCTTTGCTTGCAAGATTAAGCAGCAACTTAAAAACGGAATGTGCAGTCCGACCACCGCTAAGCAAAGTTGCAGCAATGCCCGAGGAAGCCACAGCCAGAGCTATATTGCAGCCCATGCGAAGTTGTACCAGCAGAAGATTCAGCATAAACTTACCCATACCTTCTGGTACGTCAAGAAGGAACAATACCCCTTTCCACTATTTACTCGGCGCAGAATCATTTCGTAGACTTGACGCTGCTCGAGAAATAATCGTGGTGCTATTTCAAGAACATGCACTTCTAAAACCACGGTAAAGTAGTTTAACTCCATTACAACATCGCTTGACAATTCCTCTTTCGCTGCCATTTTCCAGATATGGAAATCATTTTATCCTCAATACCCAGATCATTAACAAAATGATCTGGTTATTGTGAGCACCATCGAGCCTTATGCAAAATATCTTGTATTAAAGCGTCCTTGTTCGATTTTAAAGCTGAAGGGGTGCGTCGTCATGCGTCGTTATGCGTCGATATGTTTCGTTTCGTTTCTTTTCGTTTAGTTTTGTTTTGTTTTATTTATTTAGTAAAAAAAAGTTTTTAAGTACACGGTTCATGTTAGATACAATTGTTATGTATAGGAACCATGCATTTTTCTAGCATATAAAAGTAGCCATTCTCAGACCCCAAAACTACCACTATGCAAAAACCACGCCAATACCTTGCCCCTTAAAAACAAAAACAAATTATCCAACGGGACCAGTGCATTCTTCCCGGGATAAAAAGTAACTCACGTCGTTCCCTCCTCAAAATTACCACCATGCAAAGAATCAATTCAAACCTTTGCTCTGTAAAAAGTGAAACAGATTTATCCCACGAGAACTTTACTTTTTTCCGGGATGTAAAAATAAGCCTATGTCATTTTTTATCCCTAAACAACTACTACACAAAAAGTCATGTTATTCCCTTGCTCTCTGAAAAACAATAATTAATTTTATCCCACGGAAACCGTAAATATTTTCCGGATAAAAAATCTATGTCCTTTCTCAGACTCTAGACTACCTGTGTACCAAATTTCATTTAAATCGGTTCAGTAGTTTTGGCGTAAAAGCGCGACAGACAGACAGAGTTACTTTCGCATTTATAATATTACTAGCTTCTACCAGCGGCTTCGCCCGCGTGGTCCCTAGGGAACATACTCCCGGGATAAAAGTAGCCTATGTCCTTTCTCAGGCTCTAGACTCTCTGTAGTAGTGTAGTAGTTTTGGCGTGAAAGCAAGACAGACAGACTGAGTTACTTTCGCATTTATAATATTATATAGTAAGGATAATATAATAAGTCAGCGAAGCCACAACTCACCAGGTTACATCTGCCAGGATATTGGAACTTCAGTGGGCGTACTATGGGAAGTGTTGGTTATTGCGCAATAGAAACACCGGTTGCTTTTAAATCAAATTATTATTCACACTCGAAAGTCTCACTTACAATATTCTCACACAATAGGTACACTGAACAAATATTCGGAATACGCGGCAGTTTCTAGACGTGGGCACGTCTGCACTGCTCGACCGCTAGAAGTGTACTGAGCTCAGCCTCTGTCGAGCACAACGTCCTAGACTCCGTCGAACGCTACTAGATGGCGTTGGTGTCCCGATTGTTCTATTGACTGACTTATTTCCGACATATAATATATATAAGTAAGGATAGTAAGGATAACACGTTTTTTTGGCACATTTTATTTTATTAATTTGGTTCTGGCACCTCCTATAGATCTGTCGATACGATGTGACCCAACTTTACCACACAGTGAAAAAAATTCTTAAACAGATGATAGTAAAAGACCACACAGTGCTTATTATAAATTTTGAAAATCTACATGATTTAAAACATTGTCTCATTTTAGGTTTAAAGAACTTTATTTCTCATAAGAACATAGTTCACTTAAAATGATATTTACAAATTAACTTAAATACACTTATTTTTGCTCTAGTTTAGTTTAAAATTACATGACAATATAACTATAAACTATCGCAGGTACAATACGTACTAACAATATGTGATTTTAATTTATTTTTAAATATGATTAATTTACTACATTCTTTTATGTCGTTTGGCAGGTTGTTATATAATTGTGCTCCCTCATAAATAATGCTTTTTATACCGTATGTGAGTGTGCGTGGCTGAGTCAGTTGCAACGTGTGTTTATTTCTGAGGTGATATTTGTGTGTCTTTTGAGTGAATGTTATGTTTGAGTGGATATTACCTGATATAATTTTTTTAACTAAGGTACAAGTATTGAACACATAAAATTGTGTAAGGTTAAAAAGTTTAGTCTCTGAATATACTTCATTTGTAGGTGTTAAGTAATTATAATGAAATAGTGTTTTAATGATTTTATTTTGTGTAGTTTGTAGCTGTCTCAAGTTATTTTTGGAAGCTGAGCCCCGTATTTCAATCAAGTATTCCAGGTGTGTTTTTACTAGTGAGTTATATATCATTAATTATATAATTATCTATTATTTTCCTATGTTTTTGTATCGAAGGTCATGCTTTGAAAGGGCCTGATTTAAAACAGAAGTAGATTATTTCCCCCTTTGTTAGCCATCATCTCGGACTATCGCTAACAATCCACTTATACAAAATGAAATAGAATAAACGCAATACCTCTTATGGGGACATTGTAATCATCATTATGAACACCAAAACTTTCATGGGACCAACACTGAAATTGCAATAAAAAAGATCGACTGAAACTAGAAAACGCGTCGAGTATTGCGCACATAAATGTATGGGGACATTTATGTACGCATAACTCGACGCGTTTTCGGGCTTGGTCCCAAAGTTAATAATATTTTTTATTTAAAAAACAACCATAAATTACAGTCTTAGTAGCTAGAACAAGGACAGTTAATTTAACATAAGTACAAATTGTTTTCTAATGATGAGTACAATGACTCATTAAGAGGTTTTGCGTTTACTATGTAATACTTCGTATAAATGACCATCATCGAAATATGCTCCTACATTCATTTCGTACATAGCTCCTTCCATCATCCCTACATCCGTGACAAGCGTGATAACGTTACCATGTCAGTTGTTTTACGTAAAACTTTCCTTTCTGAAACGTACCTGAGGCGTTTTGAATTACTATGAGCTTATGTAAGGAACGCTGGTTGCTACTGACAGTGTAGTGTGTTTAAGTGGTAAGCTGATGGGTAACTGACGCCAAGATACAGGTTCTACCTCGTTTGGGGCCCATCTTCCACAAAATCCTGATACTGAATACTTAGTTACAGATATCATAATTATGCAACAGTGATTAATATTATTATGTAACGAATAACCTTTTTTTAACTGTATTGATTGGTTTAGCTTTTCAAATTATGTCCGACGAGGATGTGGTAAGTTGTACAGCTCTATCGCTAGACTCGTTCAGGTCCTGGTAGGTGCAGGTGGTTGGGCTTAAAGGGTAAGAAAGTATAAGTAGGATACAAAAAATAAGTAGGATAGACTCCAACTGCTTTCGATCACACTAGTATTGTGTTTGGGATGGGTCTATGATACCCCATTTTGCCAGATTGTTTCTACAACGTCCATCCTGGGCCTGTAACCGTGTTGGTGCTGTAGAAGTCCGCTAGATGCGAGAAACACGGGATTGGTCACTATAGTTCCCTGGAGATGGTCCACGTTCAACATTCGGCATCCAAGTAATTGAGTTCTACAAAGCTTAAAATATGTACCAAATAAGCAAGACAAGATTAAGGGATGCAGTAGAAACGCTTTCTCCTAAGTGATTTAAATTAATGATAGTGTCATAGTCGTCTTTACACAGCCTAACGTGAGAATAAAAATAGGAAACTAAAAAGTTTACCTCCAAATTTCTAAATAAAATATTACTTTACGAGTTTATTCCTATCACGCATTCTATATGCACGACACTCCCAAATACAGTACGAACGATCCCAATTCCCCAATCACTCCCAATAAAACCGTAGACGACTATAAAAGCGAGAATCGCTTGCGTTCGAATCTAATCGGCTCATCAAACAGAACGGCGCGGCTGATTCCGAGCTCATGCGAAATAACACTTTATGGCGCATAAGCTTGTCCATTACTACATTTTATAGGGTTATGCAGCACGGAGAGAGTATAATGCAAATTAATGTTCCGTGTGAGACCAGCTAGAGTAGGGTTGACGGTGTTATAAAAGTTCATTAGGTACGCTGCAATATAGGATTAAAAAATCTAATGCAGTACGCCGTATATGTAGAAAATATGTTTTAATGAGGAAAGTTGGTAGTCTTGTTAGGTTACCGGTTTACTGTCAAATAGGTCGAATATTCAAGGCAAGCACTTTCTTTAGATATCCGTATCATGGGAAGCAACTTCTTCTTTTTTTCTATTCACAGTGAAGCTAAACCGTGTTGGTACTTATTTGTGATCCGTATAGCCGAAACACAATTCGCGGATGGAGACCAAGCTCTCACCAAATTCACCACACTTTTGGGACTCTGGATTCCATACGTCTGGATCATGCTAGATTTATTGTTATTCAAACGTGTTAACAAAATATCGGCTCAATCGGATAAGTGATTTAAAATTGAGTTCCAAGATGTAACTCATAAATACTAGCTTGACAACCAACATGGCAAGTTCAATCAAGCTTATTAAAACAGAGCAACTCTAAACAAAACACTTTCACTAAAAATGGAACACTACAACAACAATAAACACAATACGAAAGTAGCTAACCGAAAACAAATGAGTAACACACAGCCCTACCAAGCCCGCAATATCGAGCGAACTGCAAAGCTCTAAGGACCACGGTGTATTACTACCCTTACGCGATCCAATTAAGCCTAGGCTAGACTGCAAATACTAGCTTCACTATCACTCGTTAAGGGCCAGGCTTCATCGTTCACTTGGAACCCGATACGTGGTGGTCTGAGCCAAGATTTAGTGGAGTAACATTAGTTTCTGTATTGGAGATGCAGGTAAATTTTGTACCAATTCATATGCACACAAGGTTGGCTTAAAAACATATTCTAAAGGCCCAGATGTTAATATTTATCCAATTGGCGATGGCTGTTGTCCACAAATCCAAACAAGATCTACTACTTAATCTCTTTTTATCTATACCATATAATGTATTCTGGACTAATTAAGGCAAAATTATCGCTCGTGTCTAAATAATTACAACCGCATGGTTCGGTCTTTGAAGTTCAGCAGCGCTTATCCGGGTTGGTCCGTGGTTGGGTGACCACATCTATAACACACCGTGACTCCTCGGTGACTTGGAAGACATGTTAAGCTATTGGTCTCGGCTGCAAATTAGTAGATCAATTTGATTTGATTTGATGATTTTGGGTACTCTAAATCTACTCGTACTTCTGGTTAGAATGAAAACCAAACCCAACATAGTCGGTAAAAGGTTAGGCAAATTCATTGATGTATCGCTGACAGGATGTCACTTTTTCTAGAGCCCTGTAAAATTCAAATTCAAATATTTTATTTCGGATAATATCCATATAATGTTAGTAGTAGAATAACTTAGCCTAATGTAAGTATTAAATTAAATTAAAAATAATAACTAACTGATTGGACCTAATTAGACTAGTGTGTCTGCACTCTTACCCATCTTTGCAAAAGGGGAGAGCAACGCGGGGGGGAGGGTAAAGCAAGAGACTATATAGGTATGCGGAACAGGATGTAAAGTCCTGCAAATCTCCATAAAAAAAGGGAGGATCCTCTGATCGGACGGTTATTGTGTCCGGTGGGCAACTGCCGATAGTTGATATTTGGGCTGTTGTATATGATCAAATTGCACGTAGAACACTGATACCATGATGCAGGATTTCGTTCAGTTGTTTGCTTCTGGCAGGATAGATGGCGCTGCGTTTCTTTTTGTTGCGGTACAAATTTCGCTTCGCTAGTTTTTCTTGTGGTTACAAGACAGCATCATTTTTAGTCTTAGCTGTAATCCATTTATTTTTATTATTAGCTTCTCTTATTTCTCAATTTTTTTCGACCAAATTCGTTCAGCTTCCACTTAGCGTCACTTAGAATCTAATTGTTCCACCTATCTAAATCTTAAGTCTTATGGATTTTTCTAGGACTATTTGTCATCCAACCATGCATGTAATATCTGGTGGAACATTGTAACGTAGCCTGCAACTTTACCCAGGGTTGCGAACTTTGTTCGACAGAATCACGGCGGCCCTGGAACGCAAAGGGCATTAGGAGGAACGGATGGGTTTTAGTCAGTATGATACTTCCTTCCGCTCCGCACAAAAATGAATTCTCATCCAACAAAAAAACGAAAACCTGCAACGTCAAGGCATAATCAATAAGGACTAGCCTTATAGACAACGTTGAAATCGTGTCATGCCCCTGTAATTTCACAAGCGAGTCACATCAGTTAGTTATTGTTAATTTAATTTAATACTAACATTAAGTTATTCTACTACTAACATTATATGGACATTATCCGAAATAAAATATTTGAATTGAATTGAATTGAATACTCATGACAGTGCCTGTCAATCACAGGCGGAGCGGAGAAACGGAGAAATTTTAACCAATGGAATTGCACAAAATCTCCGCACCACGTGAGTCACTGACATTTTGTGCAACTCCATTGGTTCATACATCTCCGTTTCTCCGCTGAAATGGACAGGCATCCTAAAGGTGCCTGTCCCTTTGTACGTAGCGAGGCAGCGGAGCGGAGAAACGGAGAAATATCAACCAATCATGTCAGTCAAAATGTCAGTGACTCACGTGATGCGGAGATTTTTTGCTCCGCTGAAATGGACAGGCACACTCAGACTGAAACTCAGCACTCAGACTCCATTAGTAAGTAAACTTTCAACTAGTTTTCCTATCAATGAATTTTGACAAGTTACGACTTCCGCCGTTGACACGAAGGTTGCTTTGCTTTCATGGTATTGATTTATTTTCCATTAATTATTGTACAGTGGAGAGGAGCTCCTGGCTAAATAAAAACTTTCACAGTGGTTGACCTTCAAGGTTAAGCAAAGCTTGCCGAGGTCGGTCTGTGGATGGGTGACCATCTTAACATAACGAGACTCCTCCGTGTCTAGAAAAGCACGTTAAGCCGTTGGTCCCGGCTGTCATTTGTAGATCTTTGGCAGTCGTTACGTATTTTCAGAAGCCAGGAAATCTGACACCAGTCTTGGCAAGATGTACAGTCACTCGCTAATAGTCAAGTGGGTTACATAATGTTGGTCACAGACCCCACCAACTGGATAACCAGTTACTGAGTAGTGGGGGTCGATAGCCAGTTGGTCCACGTAAAATACTTGTATGAAGCTGAATTCGGTTTGACTGGAAGCCGACTACAATTTAGTTGGGAAAAGGTTAGACCGATGAATCAATTTGTATAGTACCAACTGTTTCATTGGTCTATTGGTTGTAACCGCCATTGTTTAGTATGAAATGCTAGGCTCCAATCGATCTGTTTTTACCCGACTACGGCAAAGCCAAAAGGAAGGGTTATGATTTTAGCAGTCTATGTAGGTATGTATGTATGTATGTATGTATATTTCTATGTTCCACTCTGGTGCCTAACCCACTGAACCGATTTTTATGATTGAGGTATCAATAGATTTCTAAAAACGTTCCGGGTGACATAGGCTGTATAAATTATTGCTAAATGTATTATGGTGGCCTTGACACGTAAATTTCAGACGACGAAAAAAATAAATTTCAGATAATTGTGACATGTTTGGTATCAAAAGAAAGGTCTTGACGAGCACATTACAAATATGTATGTATATCATATTGTCTTAGTAAACGTATAAATTTAAATTGCTAATAAACAAGTAAAAGAAAGCCTGTACCTTGTATGGCGTGGCTGTACAATTAATAGTGAAAAATGTGATCAAAATGACACCAACGCGAAGATAATCAAAATTTTAAAATCAATACAATTTTTTATGCCACTCATTAGAAGAAAAATAAATAAAACGAAATATTCATATTTCGGATTTTTTCGAAGCCCGATAGATGGTGTTGGCGTCGAAACAAATCACGCCACGCTTTCGTCTGCGATGTCGTTGCGTCCCCGTAATGGAACGTGGCGAGCGGTTACGACCCTGCCCTTGGCAACCTCTCGGCTTATAAAAACAGGCCACTCACTGTGTACCATAGCTAAAAATGCTAAAATTCGTCGAGCGTGCGCCTGCCCAAAAAGTGATAGCAACTCAAACGCAACGTATGTATAAATGCATGTTGTGTACCGCAAGGCGTGCCGCAGTGCCTTTATCTCAGTGTAGCAGCTTCACAAAACCTCGGCAGTCACCTGATTTCGTTAGTTTTTTTTATTAGTTCAAACTTTTCCAACTACGTGCGTTGGGGTTGGCTTGCAGTCTAATCTAATACAGCTAAATACCAGTATTTCACATGAGGTGACTGCCCATTTGACCTCCATAACCCGATTTATTAGCTTCTGACTACCCGTAACGACATAAACACATACATATACTCATGCTGATTGGAAATATTTTTTGGTGTAAAATAAAAATCCCATCAAAAACATAAATGTGAAAAAGGGAGCCAAAGTTCAATATTAATAATATCTGTGATTGTCAAAATTAAATAAATTAGCCAGAATTACTAACAGAACCCATTTCCAGCATTGAATTTTCTACCGTTTGTCTGTTTAGTTGTACAAAACACGTGGAAAGGTCAAAATAAATGTAGATAGCTTTTATTTATTATAATTTTGTAACTCAAAGTACCCAATTAAAGTATTGTTTCATCCCAATCGGATATTTTCAAATCACATCTATCAAAAGATATGTGAATTTAAAGTGTTGAAGCAGAAATTAATTTACATAACGTAAAGCAAATACACGTAACTCCATCTATTGAACAAAAATAGTACTACCAATTCATGGAAATAACACCAGGTTACATACTGTGGAGTTATTTGTGAAACTTTTGATAAGTAGCAAAGGAAAAGTGAACATTGTATTATTTTATTGTTAGGGATTTATCGTTATATGGTAACCTTATTGAAATGTTGCCAGATCCACTTCATAGTCGATGGATAGCAATCTTAATTTGATCACAATTTCTAAATAGCGGTGTTCTTCGCGGAAAAAGGACCTTCCCCCATGTCTGCTAATACATATTACCTTAACTTATAATAAACTAAAGCTGTTAAAAGATGGACCCCCGGTTTTATGCGGAAACCTGGCAACATTGGGTCACTTGCAGGCTTAACGGTTTACTACCCGTGGTGAGGGGCAAAGCCCCGTGATTGGTTCGTCGCGACTATTAAGATAAGACATAAAGTGTTGAGTTTTGAGACAAAACATAAAGTGTTGTATCTATGCTCTAAATCTTGGTCATCTGCCCAATCGTTTCCCAAAAATATTGAAGTCGGAGTCCAGACAAACCGGATTCAGTCGAATACCAATATTTTACGCGGATAGACAGATCTCCACATCCCAATAACTGGGTGACCTGGTACTTTTTGGCCAGACTGGTGTCAGATTTTCTGGTTTCTGATAATCCGTAACGACTGTAAAAGATCTACAAATAACAGACTAACGAATTTAAGTAAAGAAAGAAATAAAACTCGTTTATTTGGCACACCTAGGTAAACACAATGTAGGTATAAACGTTGTGAAACTTCATTTAATTAAAACAGTAATATTGTGTGTCTCACGGCTGCGCCAAAAAGGTCCAGTTTAGCAAAATGCCAGACAACTAGGAGTTACCTTACGCTGGTTTTCTACTGAACCTTACGTTGAAGTACTTTTCGAGGGGCGCAGGAGTTCCGGTATGATAAGTTATGACGATCAACCATCCACAGACCGACTTCAGTAACAGTGGCGTAGCTGGCATGGGTGGCACCTGGGGCACTCCAAAATAATTATGGGTTGCCCGTTATACTGGTGATGGCAGTCGCAAGCCATTTCTCGGGAGGGGGGGGAATCTGCAGTACATAATGATGATAATTATTCATACTTAAATAGAAGTAAATTCATGAACTGATGCAAGAAAGCTCATTAACTGAAAAAGGCCCGAACGCAAGAACGAACGAAGTGAGCTCAAAAATACATGCAACTCGGAAAGATTTTATTTTCTTTTGATCATTCACACGTAAAAATATAAGTTTTGTTGAATTCTACAGATAAGCTCGAGGACAAACAGAGTGCAGTACGTAAGAGCGAGCGAAGCTTGAAATTTTTACACCTTTTCAGAAGAGTTTTATAGTGTTTTGATTACTCATACATAAATATTATAGAAGTCTTTTGTTGATACATACCTAGTGCAGAATGCAAAAGCGAGCAAACTGACCTCAACAATTTTTGCGTCCCACTTCCAACAGGTTTCATTGCGTCAAACGTTTAGGGATGAGACCCGACAGTGACAATAAACATTCGTATATAAAATAATGTCTTGGGTGTTTTTTTATTCATTCTTTTGAAAATTCTCTTATAAAATTCGGCCTCCTAAGGCAAAACCAAAAATTCTTCTGCAGCGCAATTTTAGTGGAATGAATGCAGATGATCTCCGGAGAGATGCCGGCAACATTGACTGGGCGCCTCTGGTCAGCGTTGAGTCCATTGACGATAAAGTTAACCTGTTGACGGACAACCTTGTGCAGCTGTACGACGTTCACGCTCCCATTCGTGCAATTAAAATTAAACATCTTCCGGCTCCATGGCTAACAGGCGACATTAAAACCGAAATCCATAGGAAAGCTGTTACTAAAACAAAATTCAAATGCCGTCCCTCGTCGCCGAACTGGGAGAAATTTTTAGATGCTAGAAATCGCTGCAATAAGGTGTGTAGAGATGCCCAACGACGCCATATCCACACCTCAGTTGAAAACGGAGACCCAGCTAAAGTCTGGAAATTTCTTAAATCCGTAGGAGTTGGAAAATCTCGCCAAGAATCGATTCCTAAAGACCTAGATATTGATTTATTGAATCAACACTTCTCGTCTTCGTCCTCATGTAATGGGACCTTGAAAGCAACTACAATAAACTATCTTTCAAACCTTCCAACTCCGGATCATTTCCCATTTATTTTTAGTCAATTCTCTGATTGTGATGTTAAGAAGAGCATAGATTCAATCACCTCTAACGCAGTTGGTAGCGATTGTGTCAGTCGAAAAATGATACTCCCTGTCCTCGACGAAATCCTTCCTATCCTATGCTATATCCTAAATTATTCTATATCCCATGGAGTCTTTCCATCAACTTGGAAAGAGGCCAAAATCACTCCCTTACCCAAAAAGGCAAATCCTACTTCCTTTTCCGAATACCGTCCTATTTCCATCTTGCCTTTCCTCTCCAAAGTCCTCGAACGCCTTGTCCACAATCAGCTTAGTGCTTTCCTTTGTAGGAATAGTCTGCTGAATCCTTTTCAATCCGGATTTCGTCCTGGTCATAGCACCGCTACGGCCTTGGTAAACGTTACCGATGACATACGGTTGGGCATGGAACGAGGAAATCTGACGGTTCTCTGCTTACTAGATTTCAGTAATGCATTCAACACTGTCGATTTCGATATCCTGCTTGGCATACTCCGCTCGCTTAACATATCTCCAATGGCGATTGACTGGTTTCGCAGTTACCTGTATGGCCGCCGGCAACGTATATGTATAGAGGAATCTAACTCTTCCTGGTGTTATACAACTGCCGGTGTACCTCAGGGTGGCGTTTTATCTCCTTTACTCTTCGCAATATTTATCAACGCTATTTCCAAAAATCTTCTCTCGTCCTACCACCTTTATGCAGACGATTTGCAAATCTACAAACAAGCTACCCTTGTAGACTTGCCTGATGCGTTTATTACAATAAACAAGGATTTAGCTAAAATTTGTGAATGGAGTGAGGCAAATGGTCTTGAGGTTAATCCATCAAAGACCCAGGTCATTGTTGTTGGCAGCTCTAAGATGATTCCAAAAGTAAATTGGTCTCAGCTTCCCCAGGTTCAATTTAACGGAACTACTATTCCTATAAGTGAGAAGGTTAAGAACCTTGGGGTCTGGATCGACAAACATCTGTCTTGGGGTCCGCAGCTCCAGGACGTAAGCCGTAAAATGTTTGCATCTGCCAGGTCCCTTAGACGATTGCGGAACTTTCTTCCCACTGCCACTAAAATTGCGCTTGCACAGTCCCTTCTGCTTCCTATCCTTGACTATGCTGATGTCAGTTATCTCGATCTCACTCAGGCACAACTCGATAAACTTGAGCGTCTTCAAAACCTGTGCATAAGATTTATATTTGGTCTGCGCAAATATGATCATATTTCTGAATTTCGTACAAAGCTCAAGTGGCTTCCCATACGACTTCGCCGGGATTCTCATATTTTATTTCTGCTCTACAGTATTCTGTTCAATCCTACAACCCCCTCTTATCTTAAAGAACGTTTCAAGTTCCTTCATGACACACATAATAGATATCTAAGGTCATCGGAAAACTTGAGACTAGAGATGCCGATGCATTCCACCAGCTTCTATGACAAATCCTTTACCATTCAGGCCGTGCGGTTATGGAATGCCTTGCCGGTGTCGATAAGGCGTGCTCAATCTTTGTCTACTTTTAAAATTATGGTAAAAAGTCATTATCTCTCTCCTTAACCGTCTTAACTTGGGTTCTTTGCTATATTGTTTATATGTATTTATCTATGTAATTATTGTATATATAAATAGTACACCTAAGACTACCTGCAGTACTGTCACTCCTCTCTTTAAAATCCATCCAAAGGTTGTCTTTAAAAGATCGCTTTTAGCGATAAGGCCGCCCATTGTGTCACCCTATGTAATGTTTTCTTCATCTATTTTTTTCTGTAACTTATATGGTGTACATAATAAAGAGTATTCTATTCTATTCTATTCTATTCTTTTGTATAATTGGTTTATATTTAGTAGTAGATAAGAAATTAAGAATCATCATGATTCGAGGTACTAGGAGATACCAGGGCTGGTCGCCACTTTAAACGGAAGTGGTGATATAGTAAGCACCCTGCATAACCTTCTTTTTATTATTTATTTATTTTTAATTCGAGAGGGGTCAGGTTATTGAAATCTTATCTATGCCATAGTATCACATTTTTTCACCATCATGCACTCGAACGAAATCGCGAGCGTAGCTAGTTGTACAATAAAAAGCATGGATAAAATGATGGCGACGTGCAGTTAATCAAATCTAAATAAATAGTAACGATTTGTTAAACGGAAAAGTATAAAATAAAAATTGAGTTTAAAAAACTGTAACCCGACTACAGAAAAATAAAAGTGATCTGAAAAGTAAGAAACAAGAAAATATTTCAGAAAAAATTCAAGACAGGTACAAAAATGGTCAAAGTAAAGCCGTGGTCGCATGCCTTTATAGTTTTATAGGTGTGCCAGGCAACCACATGATATACAGGCATGCGACCACGGCTTTACTTTGACCATTTTTGTACCTGTCTTGAATTTTTTCTGAAATATTTTCTTGTTTCTTACTTTTCAGATCACTTTTATTTTTCTGTAGTCGGGTTACAGTTTTTTAAACTCAATTTTTATTAATGAAAGTTATTAATGCCTAGATTTGTCATCAATAAATAGTTAAAATCCACAAACCTTCTCAAGTTATACTCAAAAGTAATTTCCTCTTTAACATTTCTGATGTTTTCATAGTATTCTTTCTCTATATCTCCAGTTCTAATTGAGGTACGTTCGTCTAAAAATACTTGCTGAAACGAGGTTTTTCATTTGAACTTTTGTCTAGTCTTGGTATGAATGTGCATTCAACTGCGACAACAATGCTTCGGAGCAGCAGGAGCCTTTTAGTAAATTAACAAAATTTTCTGTGAGACCACTGGAATCTGTTTTACTTACTAGTATCAACGATATCTGCAAATATTGAACCAATTTCATATATGCTCAAGATTAATATCTCAAAACCTATTTATCTTTCATAGCAAAATCATCGTCTTACACAAAGACCACAAACAGCTCTCACCAAATAATTTGCAAGCCTGACTAGACTAATCAAATATCTCTAGGAATTGAAACTCATTAGGCTTCTATTAGAACGCTCACGTAATAGGCGAACGCTAAGCAAACAAGATTCCTACTCTAAATAATAATTCCACATAGACCCCGAAACAAAGGAATGGTAAGACCTCAACCAGAGTAAATGCACGGTGACCATAGTGGAAGCGGTTGCGACTAGCAATCAAGCCCATAAAATATCTATCCGTGGTTTTGTGTCTGAAAAACTCTGTCTGTCTTCTGCTTTGTCGTATTAACACTTTTGATCTATCCCAAGAAATTGTTGGCATATTGCTGTAGAAGGCAAAAGCGGGAAACATTTTGTTTCTTACGTTTGTTCGTGAGCTAGATTCTAAGATCAATGGTGCCGCAACAGGCAGACAGGAATGTTGAAACTAACATTGGCGTGTTTCCCTCGACGTGATAGTATAGGTACTACTGCCACGTAAGTTTTTTTTTCAGAACCACATTTAAAGAGTGGATTAAAGGTAAATTCACACATAACAGGGACGTGGCCTGCCAGCAGACAGACTCCGTGGCTAATTATTACTCGCCATAGTGAAGGTTTTGTCTTCCGGTAGGAAGGCCTCCCACAAGGTGGACTGATGACCTGGTGAAGGTCGCAGGTAGCCGATGGATGCGAGACGCGCAGGGCCGGTCGTTGTGGCGACACTTGGGGGAGGCCTATGTCCAGCAGTGGACGTTTTTCGGCTGATATGATGATGATGATTGTGAAGTTTGTCTTCAAGTGACAGAAAGTTATAAAGTTTAAGTTTATTTATTTATGAATAGTGACACAAACGCGCCCGCTTCAGCACCCGCTATCGCGTATCACTCTGTTCTCTCACTCAAAATTATTACAAACACTTTAATTAAATTCTGTGAAAAGTCAAAACAGTGAAGCAGTTTCAAAGAGATAGCGATGCTGCGTTAATAGGATAATTTCGTTTAATTTAACTGTTAATTATGTTTAACATAAATTGTATCTTAACTAATACCTTAATTTAAGGTCGAGGTCCTTGGTGAAGGCTTCATTTTTGCTTTTCAAACAAAATTTCCGTTCGGGGAATCTTAGTTTGATTAGTATGTTGAGAATGTAACATGAATTTTATACTTATAAAGTAAATTCTCACATAGTTTTTTTTCAAAACCTGTAAACGGGGTGAGTGCAGGGGTGATTTAAAACATAACTGAAGGGGATTTTGACGTTATTTAAATCTTGTTTACAGCATTTAATTTATGGTCTCAAATTTTATTGAATTGATTCATAAATAAATGAAATTCTATCTTAGATTACCAATCCTTCCAAATAAAAATAAGTTCCAGCATATCCTGCCGTAATATGGCGTACGAATATTTCGATATAAAAAGAAACGAGGCTATGGATTACAGATTAAAGTATGAATTTATAATATTTAATAAATAAAGATTGAAATTGTACTGTATTGGAAATGTAATAATTAATACAATTGTATTATATTATTAATGACTTATCCTCTAAATATTCTTGAACACTGTAGTAATTTTTTTCTAGTAATAAACTGAACAATACCCTTTTGAACAACGGCAATGGTAAATCTTGAGTATTATTTGGTAAATGGTTATATACAATAATGGCCATGCAGTACGTATTTCTTTTAAAAAGCATTAATTTTATTTGGGGTAATTTTAATTTGTCTTTGTGTCGTGTTCTACTATTTATTTAGTAACTGCTTTTTTCAAATAAATGATAATTCTTTTTTACAAAAATGCATATTTCAAAAATATAGAGACATGGTAAAGATAATATTTTAAGTTTTTAAAATAATGGCTTACAGCTATCTAAAAAGTGGGCTCCACACATTGCCCGGATTGTAACGAATAAACTTTTTTTAACTGTATTGATTGATTTCACTTTTCAAATTTTGTCCGACGAGGATGTGGTAAGATGTACAGCTCCATCGCTAGACTCGTTCAGGTCCTGGTAGATGCAGGTAGTTGGGCTTAAAGGGTAAGAAAGTATAAGTAGGATAGACTCCAACTGCTTTCCACCACACTCGTATTGTGTTTGGGATGGGTCTATGATACCCCATTTTGCCAGATTGTTTCTACAACGTCCATCCTGGGCCTGTAACCGTGTTGGTGCTGTAGAAGTCCGCTAAATGCGAGAAACACGGGATTGGTCACTATAGTTCCCTGGAGATGGTCCACGTTCAACATTCGACATCCAAGTAATTGAGTTCTACAAAGTTTAAAATATGTACCAGATAAGCAAGACAAGATTAAGGGATGCAGTAGAAACGCTTTCTCCTAAGTGATTTAAATTAATGATAGTATCATAGTCGTCTTTACACAGCCTAACGTGAGAATAAAAATAAGAAATTAAAAAGTTTACCTCCAAATTTCTAAATAAAATATTTCTTTACGAGTTTATTCCTATCACGCATTCTATATGCACGACACTCCCAAATACAGTACGAACGATCCCTATTCCCCAATCACTCCCAATAAAACCGTAGACGACTATAAAAGCGAGAATCGCTTGCGTTCGAATCTAATCGGCTCATCAAACAGAACGGCGCGGCTGATTCCGAGCTCATGCGAAATAACACTTTATGGCGCATAAGCTTGTCCATTACTACATTTTATAGGGTTATGCAGCACGGAGAGAGTATAATGCAAATTAATGTTCCGTGTGAGACCAGCTAGAGTAGGGTTGACGGTGTTATAAAAGTTCATTAGGTACGCTGCAATATAGGATTAAAAAATCTAATGCATTACGCCGTATATGTAGAAAATATGTTTTAATGAGGAAAGTTGGTAGTCTTGTTAGGTTACCGGTTTACTGTCAAATAGGTCAAATATTCAAGGCAAGCACTTTCATTAGATATCCGTATCATGGAAAGCAACTTCTTCTTTCTTTCTATTCACAGTGAAGCTAAACCGTGTTGGTACATATTTGTTATCCGTATAGCCGAAACTTAATTCGCGGATGGAAACCAAGCTTTCACCAAATTCACCACACTGTTGGGACTCTGGATTCCATACGTCTGGATCATGCTAGATGTATTGTCATTCAAACGTGTTTACAAAATATCAGCTCAATCGGATAAGTGATTTAAAATTGAGTTCCAAGATGTAACTCATACATACTAACTTACCAACATGGCAAGTTCAATCAAGCTTATAAACGGAGCAATTCTAAACAAAACACTTTCACTAATAAAAATTGAGTTTAAAAAACTGTAACCCGACTACAGAAAAATAAAAGTGATCTGAAAAGTAAGAAACAAGAAAATATTTCAGAAAAAATTCAAGACAGGTACAAAAATGGTCAAAGTAAAGCCGTGGTCGCATGCCTGTATATCATGTGGTTGCCTGGCACACCTATAAAACTATAAAGGCATGCGACCACGGCTTTACTTTGACCATTTTTGTACCTGTCTTGAATTTTTTCTGAAATATTTTCTTGTTTCTTACTTTTCAGATCACTTTTATTTTTCTGTAGTCGGGTTACAGTTTTTTAAACTCAATTTTTATTTTATACTTTTCCGTTTAACAAATCGTTACTATTTATTTAGATTTGATTAACTGCACGTCGCCATCATTTTATCCATGCTTTTTATTGTACAACTAGCTACGCTCGCGATTTCGTTCGAGTGCATGATGGTGAAAAAATGTGATACTATGGCATAGATAAGATTTCAATAACCTGACCCCTCTCGAATTAAAAATAAATAAATAATAAAAAGAAGGTTATGCAGGGTGCTTACTATATCACCACTTCCGTTTAAAGTGGCGACCAGCCCTGGTATCTCCTAGTACCTCGAATCATGATGATTCTTAATTTCTTATCTACTACTAAATATAAACCAATTATACAAAAGAATGAATAAAAAAACACCCAAGACATTATTTTATATACGAATGTTTATTGTCACTGTCGGGTCTCATCCCTAAACGTTTGACGCAATGAAACCTGTTGGAAGTGGGACGCAAAAATTGTTGAGGTCAGTTTGCTCGCTTTTGCATTCTGCACTAGGTATGTATCAACAAAAGACTTCTATAATATTTATGTATGAGTAATCAAAACACTATAAAACTCTTCTGAAAAGGTGTAAAAATTTCAAGCTTCGCTCGCTCTTACATACTGCACTCTGTTTGTCCTCGAGCTTATCTGTAGAATTCAACAAAACTTATATTTTTACGTGTGAATGATCAAAAGAAAATAAAATCTTTCCGAGTTGCATGTATTTTTGAGCTCACTTCGTTCGTTCTTGCGTTCGGGCCTTTTTCAGTTAATGAGCTTTCTTGCATCAGTTCATGAATTTACTTCTATTTAAGTATGAATAATTATCATCATTATGTACTGCAGATTCCCCCCCCTCCCGAGAAATGGCTTGCGACTGCCATCACCAGTATAACGGGCAACCCATAATTATTTTGGAGTGCCCCAGGTGCCACCCATGCCAGCTACGCCACTGTTACTGAAGTCGGTCTGTGGATGGTTGATCGTCATAACTTATCATACCGGAACTCCTGCGCCCCTCGAAAAGTACTTCAACGTAAGGTTCAGTAGAAAACCAGCGTAAGGTAACTCCTAGTTGTCTGGCATTTTGCTAAACTGGACCTTTTTGGCGCAGCCGTGAGACACACAATATTACTGTTTTAATTAAATGAAGTTTCACAACGTTTATACCTACATTGTGTTTACCTAGGTGTGCCAAATAAACGAGTTTTATTTCTTTCTTTACTTAAATTCGTTAGTCTGTTATTTGTAGATCTTTTACAGTCGTTACGGATTATCAGAAACCAGAAAATCTGACACCAGTCTGGCCAAAAAGTACCAGGTCACCCAGTTATTGGGATGTGGAGATCTGTCTATCCGCGTAAAATATTGGTATTCGACTGAATCCGGTTTGTCTGGACTCCGACTTCAATATTTTTGGGAAACGATTGGGCAGATGACCAAGATTTAGAGCATAGATACAACACTTTATGTTTTGTCTCAAAACTCAACACTTTATGTCTTATCTTAATAGTCGCGACGAACCAATCACGGGGCTTTGCCCCTCACCACGGGTAGTAAACCGTTAAGCCTGCAAGTGACCCAATGTTGCCAGGTTTCCGCATAAAACCGGGGGTCCATCTTTTAACAGCTTTAGTTTATTATAAGTTAAGGTAATATGTATTAGCAGACATGGGGGAAGGTCCTTTTTCCGCGAAGAACACCGCTATTTAGAAATTGTGATCAAATTAAGATTGCTATCCATCGACTATGAAGTGGATCTGGCAACATTTCAATAAGGTTACCATATAACGATAAATCCCTAACAATAAAATAATACAATGTTCACTTTTCCTTTGCTACTTATCAAAAGTTTCACAAATAACTCCACAGTATGTAACCTGGTGTTATTTCCATGAATTGGTAGTACTATTTTTGTTCAATAGATGGAGTTACGTGTATTTGCTTTACGTTATGTAAATTAATTTCTGCTTCAACACTTTAAATTCACATATCTTTTGATAGATGTGATTTGAAAATATCCGATTGGGATGAAACAATACTTTAATTGGGTACTTTGAGTTACAAAATTATAATAAATAAAAGCTATCTACATTTATTTTGACCTTTCCACGTGTTTTGTACAACTAAACAGACAAACGGTAGAAAATTCAATGCTGGAAATGGGTTCTGTTAGTAATTCTGGCTAATTTATTTAATTTTGACAATCACAGATATTATTAATATTGAACTTTGGCTCCCTTTTTCACATTTATGTTTTTGATGGGATTTTTATTTTACACCAAAAAATATTTCCAATCAGCATGAGTATATGTATGTGTTTATGTCGTTACGGGTAGTCAGAAGCTAATAAATCGGGTTATGGAGGTCAAATGGGCAGTCACCTCATGTGAAATACTGGTATTTAGCTGTATTAGATTAGACTGCAAGCCAACCCCAACGCACGTAGTTGGAAAAGTTTGAACTAATAAAAAAAACTAACGAAATCAGGTGACTGCCGAGGTTTTGTGAAGCTGCTACACTGAGATAAAGGCACTGCGGCACGCCTTGCGGTACACAACATGCATTTATACATACGTTGCGTTTGAGTTGCTATCACTTTTTGGGCAGGCGCACGCTCGACGAATTTTAGCATTTTTAGCTATGGTACACAGTGAGTGGCCTGTTTTTATAAGCCGAGAGGTTGCCAAGGGCAGGGTCGTAACCGCTCGCCACGTTCCATTACGGGGACGCAACGACATCGCAGACGAAAGCGTGGCGTGATTTGTTTCGACGCCAACACCATCTATCGGGCTTCGAAAAAATCCGAAATATGAATATTTCGTTTTATTTATTTTTCTTCTAATGAGTGGCATAAAAAATTGTATTGATTTTAAAATTTTGATTATCTTCGCGTTGGTGTCATTTTGATCACATTTTTCACTATTAATTGTACAGCCACGCCATACAAGGTACAGGCTTTCTTTTACTTGTTTATTAGCAATTTAAATTTATACGTTTACTAAGACAATATGATATACATACATATTTGTAATGTGCTCGTCAAGACCTTTCTTTTGATACCAAACATGTCACAATTATCTGAAATTTATTTTTTTCGTCGTCTGAAATTTACGTGTCAAGGCCACCATAATACATTTAGGAATAATTTATACAGCCTATGTCACCCGGAACGTTTTTAGAAATCTATTGATACCTCAATCATAAAAATCGGTTCAGTGGGTTAGGCACCAGAGTGGAACATAGAAATATACATACATACATACATACATACCTACATAGACTGCTAAAATCATAACCCTTCCTTTTGGCTTTGCCGTAGTCGGGTAAAAATGGAACACTAAAACAACAATAAACACAATACGAAAGTAGCTAACCGAAAACAAATGAGTAACACACAGCCCTACCAAGCCCGCAATATCGAGCGAACTGCAAAGCTCTAAGGACCACGGTGTATTACTACCCTTACGCGATCCAATTAAGCCTAGGCTAGACTGCAAATACTAGCTTCACTTTCACTCGTTAAGGGCCAGGCTTCATCGTTCACTTGGAACCCGATACGTGGTGGTCTGAGCCAAGATTTAGTGGAGTAACATTAGTTTCTGTATTGTAGATGCAGGTAAATTTTGTACCAATTCATATGCATACAAGGTTGGCTTAAAAACATATTCTAAAGGCCCAGATGTTAATATTTATCCAATTGGCGATGGCGACAAATCCAAACAAGATCTACTACTTAATCTCTTTTTATCTATCCCATATAATGTATTCTGGACTAATTAAGGCAAAATTATCGCTCGTGTCTAAATAATTACAACCGCATGGTTCGGTCTTGAAGTTCAGCAGCGCTTATCCGGGTTGGTCCGTGGTTGGGTGACCATATCTATACACACCGTAACTCCTCGTTGACTTGGAAGACACGTTAAGCTATTGGTCCCGGCTGTCATTAGTAGATCAATTTGATTTGATTTGATGATTTTGGGTACTCTAAATCTACTCGTTCTTCTGGTTAGAATGAAAACCGAACCCAACATAGTCGGGAAAAGGTTAGGCAAATTCATTCTAGAGCCTTGTAAAATTCAAATATTTTATTTCGGATAATATCCATATAATGTTAATAGTAGAATAACTTAGCCTAATGTAAGTATTAAATTAAATTAATAATAATAATTAACTGATTGGACCTATTTAGACTAGTGTGTCTGCACTCTTACCCATCTTTGCAAAAGGGGAGAGCAACGCGGGGGGAGGGTAAAGCAAGAGACTATATAGGTATGCGGAACAGGATGTAAAGTCCTGCAAACCTCCATAAAAAAGGGAGGATCCTCTGATCGGACGGTTATTGTGTCCGGTGGGCAACTGCCCATAGTTGATATTTGGGCTGTTGTATATGATCAAATTGCACGTAGAACACTGATACCATGATGCAGGATTTCGTTCAGTTGTTTGCTTCTTGCAGGATAGATGGCGCTGCGTTTCTTTTTGTTGCGGTACAAATTTCGCTTCGCTAGTTTTTCTTGTGGTTACAAGACAGCATCATTTTTAGTCTTAGCTATAATCCATTTATTTTTATTATTAGCTTCACTTATTTCTCACTTTTTTCGACCATATTCGTTCAGCTTCCGCTTAGCGTCCCTTAGAATCTAGTTGTTCCACCTATCTAAATCTTAAGTCTTATGGATTTTTCTAGGACTATTTGTCATCCAACCATGCATGTAAAAACTGGTGGAACATTGTAATGTAGCCTGCAACTTTACCCAGGGTTGCGAACTTTGTTCGATAGAGTCACGGCGGCCCTGGAACGCAAAGGGCATTTGGAGGAACGGATGGGTTTTAGTCAGTAAGAGTATGACACTTCCGTCCGCAAAAATGATTTCCCATCCAAAAAAACACGAAAATCTGCAACTATAAGGCATAATCAATAAGGACTAGCCTTATAGACAACGTTGAAAACGTGTCATGCCCCTGTAATTTCACAAGCGAGTCACATCAGTTAGTTATTGTTAATTTAATTTAATACTAACATTAGGCTAAGTTATTCTACTACTAACATTATATGGATATTATCCGAAATAAAATATTTGAATTGAATTGAATTGAATTGAATTGAATACTATTGAGAGTGCCTGTCAATCACAGGCGGAGCGGAGAAACGGAGAAATTTTAACCAATGGAATTGCACAAAATGTCCGCAACACGTGAGTCACTGACATTTTGTGCAACTCCATTGGTTAATATATCTCCATTTCTCCGCTGAAATGGACAGGCATCCTAAAGGTGCCTGTCCCTTTGTACGGAGCGAGGCAGCGGAGCGGAGAAACGGAGAAATATCAACCAATCATGTCAGTCAAAATGTCAGTGACTCACGTGGTGCGGAGATTTTTTGCCCGCTGAAATGGACAGGCACACTCAGACTGAAACTCAGCACCCAGACTCATAAGTAAGTAAACTTTCAACTAGTTTTCCTATCAATGAGTTTTGACAAGTTACGACTTCCGCCGTTGACACGAAGGTTGCTTTGCTTTCATGGTATTGATTTATTATCCATTAATTATTGTACAGTGGAGAGGAGCTCCTGGCTAAATAAAAACTTTCACAGTGGTTGACCTTCAAGGTTAAGCAAAGCTTGCGAGGTTGGTCTGTGGATGGGTGACCATCTTAACATAACGAGACTCCTCCGTGTCTAGAAAAGCACGTTAAGCCGTTGGTCCCGGCTGTCATTTGTAGATATTTGGCAGTCGTTACGTATTGTCAGAAGCCAGGAAATCTGAAACCAGTCTTGGCAAGATGTACAGTCTGTGACCAACATAATCTAACCCACTTGACTATTATTCGCTAATAGTCAAGTGGGTTAGATAATGTTGGTCACAGACCCCACCAACTGGGTAACCAGTTACTGAGTAGTGGGGGTCAAATAGCCAGTTAGTCCACGTAAAATACTGTGACCAACATAATCTAACCCACTTGACTATTATTCGCTAATAGTCAAGTAGGTTAGAAAATGTTGGTCATAGACCCCACCAACTGAGTAATCAGTTACTGAGTAGTGGGGGTCAAACAGCTAGTTGGTCCACGTAAAATACTTGTATGAAGCTGAATTCGGTTTGACTGGAAGCCGATCACAATATAGTTGGGAAAAGACTAGACCGATGAATCAATTTGTATAGTACCAGCTGTCTCGTTGGTCTATTGGTTATAAACGCCATTGTTTAGTATGAAGCGCTGAGTTCCAATCGATTTGCAAATTTTTTTTATGAAAGTTATTAATGCCGAGATTTACTTATAATTACATAGTATGTGCCAAGCAGATGCTATTCCAATCGCTCGGCAAAGTCGAGCAGATGCAGTCCCGCCGGAGGGATGGTGGCCAGAAGTGTGTGCAAGACATCATCACATTGATGAAGAGCATCGACCCGGACGACGTGCCCGCTTTTGTGGCGAAGGAGCTACATAAGTTGCCCCCAGTCACGTTTGACCACGTCGACGTCACCAGGTTGCTGACGGACATTATAACTATCAAGGTAAGCCTGGCCGAGGTACAGTCCAAGTCGGAGGTGTCGAATAACACCATTGGTGAACTACGTGCCGAAGTAGTGTTGTTGCGCAATGCTGTTAAGGTAAATAGGTCGCCTGATGCCTCCAACGTGAGCACCAGTCGCGTAGCGAGAAACGCTAGCATCGGCAGTTTTGAGTCGGAGAGCTCCACTGCGTCACCCGCTACTGACATTGCACGCGTTGCAATATGCGCCGCCACCGCCGTCGCTGACTCGACACCGGCCGAGGTAGTGACTCGTGTAGGTAAAGTGACCCCTAAACGTGCCTACGCTGATATCGTCGCCACGCATAAACCTGTGTCGCAGACCAGACAGGAGGATGAGAAGAGCTGCTGTGAACCTGCCGACAGGGGTTCGAAACTGCTAGAGCCAGTTACAGGCACGTGTGACAAGGATGGCATCGTGAAAGTGGAGAGGAAGAAGAGGAAGAAGCCTCCTAGTCGGAACCACTGCGGGACCGTACTGGCAGGACCCAATATGCTGCGTCCAGCAATACCTTCGACGCAGCTCTATGTGTCCCAGCTACATCACACCACGAAGGTTGAGGAGATCGTGGAGTATGTTCGAGCGAAGACCAGCTGGACCTTAAGGGTCGAGAAGTTAGAGTCGCGCCACAACACGAGTTTCAAGTCGTTTGTGGCGCGAGTACCGACTCATCATATTGAGACCTTCCTCAAGGAAGAGTTTTGGCCGAAGGGTGTCGTGTATTGGCGATTTCGCGGAAGGCTACGCGATACCACGCAGCGCAACACGACGCCGTCGCTTCGTGTACAATAGTTAATTAATATTTTTAAAGTTTTTATAAATATGTATGATAGTCTGTAAGGTATATGTTATGGGTCTTTGTTACCTGAATTAAATTATATATTATATTATTATTAAATTATAGTATTATTTTTCTATATCTGCAGTTTTATTTGAGGTACGTTACGTACGTTTGTCTAAAAACACTTGCTGGAACGAGTTTTTTCATTTCAACTTTGTCTACTGTAGTTATGAATGTTCATTCAACTGCAACAACAATGCTACGGAGCGGCAGGGGTCTTCTAGTAAATTAATAAAAATTATCAGTGAGACCGTCACTTACTGGAACTTATAGTGCTATGAAAGATAAATAGGTTTTGAGATATTAATCTGGAGCGTAGGTATATGAAATTGTAAGTACTAGTACCATCGATTTCTGCAAATATAGAACCAATTTCAAATACGCTCCATATTAATATCTCAAAACCTATTTATATTTCATAGCAAAATTATCGTCTTACACAAAGACCACAAACAGCTCTCACCAAATAATTTGCAAGCCTGACTAGACTAATCAAATATCTCTAGGAATTGAAAATCATTAGGCTTCTATTAGAACGCTCACGTAATAGGCGAACGCTAAGCAAACAAGATTCCTACCCGCTCGATCGCTTGCGCGAAAAAAAATGGGTACCTTACTTTGCCAGTTACTTTGGACCGCTTACGGCGCGTTCTGCTCGCTGTTACTAAAACTTAATTTATGACTTGCTCGAGTGAAGCACTTCAAATATTTTTACTGTTATGAGTAGTCCATGAGATAAGAAATAATGTGTGATCGCTTTATTTTAAAAATATGATTACAATAATATTTTACAAGTGTTTAAATCAAGAGTACCACCCATTTTAGCGACATTTTGTAAAACATAGGGGTTTTAAAAAAAATAAGATCAATAAGTATATAGTTATTTATTTTATTCTTAAACTAGGTTTATTACTATACATATTTAACAGTATTTGAAAACAATTTACACATAAGAATATAGTAAAAATATTATGTAAAACATGGTGCAGAATTCGCGGATGCGTATAAGATCGTAACTTTTTTTAGGTATAATTTAGGCCACTTTAAACTAAAACTAAAGTACATAGAACAAAAATATTACCACCTCTATAAAGGTCATTTTCTTCACTCTTAGATGAATATAATAGTTTAAATGGGTTATTCTTAAATTTTTGTCAAATTTATAAATTAAAATAAGCGGCACATATTTTTGCCAATTTGCATTGCCTACCTAAATCTTTAAATTTGTAAATATAAACCGCCAAGCAATCATATTTACTCATACAATAAATAGGCCAAATCCTGACGTTTCGAAAGCGTCATAAATCTCAAAAATAAAGTATTATTAACATTAATAAAAAAATTAAATAAAAACGGCCACATACGTAACTTGACTGGGACTTGAGATCAAGCAATTGACGCCCGAACCGCAAGATGGCGGCCATTCTTAGCTAGGGTTGTCAACTACTACGACATATTGCTTAAATTAAGAGAACAACAGTGTGTAAATATATCAATTTGTTTTTTTCTTAAAATCAAAATTTATTTATGTTATTTATTTTTGCATACATTTTAAATAGTTTTTAACCGACTTCGAAAAATGTAGGTTATGAATTTATAGAAAAAATAAAATTGTCAGAATGATTTTTAAAATTTTAAGGTGTTGCGTTTAATCTGTTACACGTTGTAGGTATGAGTTGTGTTTATTTCTTATTTATGTGTAGGGTGTGTGGTAGGTTAATGTGCGCGTGATTATGTCTGACGTGGCTCAGGAACTGTGTGATATTGCTCAAAACAAATATCTAAGCAGAGTGAGATTTGGCATTGCTTGCAAACATATTTTGTACGGCTTTTTTTGCACCATACACATGATGAGTACTTGGATGGCCCAGTACCTAAAAAGTGGTTCCCTTCCAAAATTGGACGGACGTTTTTGGATTTTGGGCCAACCAAGTATTTGTTAACTGAAACTTTTAAAGGGTGTTCTATGACTGGAGGTTTCATAATTTTCAGCAATTTTTCCGCTACTTCAGCCCTGAACCAACGATGTGTCACATGTTTGTGTTTTGATTTATAAATTATGTAAGCGTTTAAAAGTGTTAAAATTGTGTAAAATTAAAAAAAACATAATTAACTTAGATTTGAAAAAAATACTCGTCACCTTTCACCAATAAATAAAATAAAAATAAGCCAACAAAAATCACCGACCGCCAACCCTAAGCCAATTCAAAACACGTATATTGCTTCGCGCAACCAAAGCGGCAATATCAAATTGAGTAGGTAAAAACTTACCGGGCGGTTTAATTTTCGCAATCTGTTACAATCTGAAGAACAATTTACACAACTTAATACCTTAAATTGAATAAATATAGTCAAATATCATTAATAATATTGTATGTTTGAGAAAAACATCGTATTTACGATAATATAGCAGTACAAAATTAAGTTTCGGACTACGACACTGCGAGTATGTTTTTAAATGACGATTTTTTAAATGTTGTCTTACAATGTACTTAAAAATATTACTTTAATATAAAAACACACACGTTAGAGATTAATTTAGTATATAAACATCAGCAGAAATCAGTAAAATAATATACTTACGGCATATTTTATCACCTTGAAAACACTATAACGTCACTTCACTCACATAAACACAACTGACGATATTTCGTTATTTTTCTACCGTGATGTTGGTAATATGGCACACGTCTATGAGAAATATATCTGTCTTTGGTTTAAATACATACTACTACGACTCTATGCGTTTGGTATAGAGACTAAATTAAAATAAAAAAACTTCGTCGCCTTGCAACCACAGTTGCACGAAGCAAAAATGACAACTTTTTCTTCGCAACTGTGGTTGCAAGAAGCGATCGAGCGGATAATCTAAATAATAATTCCACATAGACCCCGAAACAAAGGAATGGTAAGAACTCGACCAGAGTAAATGCACGGTGACCATAGTGGAAGCGGTTGCGACTAGCAATCAAGCCCATAAAATATCTATCCGTGGTTTTGTGTCTGAAAAACTCTGTCTGTCTGTCTGTCTGTCTGCTTTGTCGTATTAACACTTTTGATCTATCCCAAGAAATTGTTGGCATATTGCTGTAGAAGGCAAAAGCGGGAAACATTTTGTTTCTTACGTTTGTTCGTGAGCTAGAGTCTAAGATCAATGGTGCCGCAACAGCCAGACAGGAATCTTGAAACTAACATTGGCGTGTTTCCCTCGACATGATAGTATAGGTACTACTACCACGTAAGTTTTTTTTTCAGAACGAGATTCAAAGAACGGATTAAAGGTTAAATCACACACAGCCGGGACATGGCCTGCCATCAGACAGAATCCGTGACTATTTATTACTCGCCATAGTGAAGGTTGCGTCTTCCGGTAGGAAGGCCTCCCACAAGGTGGACCGATGACCTGGTGAAGGTCGCAGGTAGCCGATGGATGCGAGACGCGCAGGACCAGTCGTTGTGGCGACGCTTGGGGAGGCCTATGTCCAGCAGTGGACGTCTTTTGGCTGATATGATGATGATGATAGTGAAGTTTGTCTTAAGTGACAGAAAGTTATAAAGTTTAAGTTTATTTATTTACGAATAGTGACACAAACGCGCCCGCTTCAGCACCCGCTATCGCGTATCACTCTGTTCTCTCACTCAAAATTATTACAAACACTTTAATTAAATTCTGTGAAAAGTCAAAACAGTGAAGCAGTTTCAAAGAGATAGCGATGCTGCGTTAATAGGATAATTTCGTTTAATTTAACTGTTAATTATGTTTAACATAAATTGTATCCTAACTAATACCTTAGTTTAAGGTCGAGGTCTTTGGTGAAGGCTTAATTTTTGCTTTTCAAACAAAATTTCCGTTCGGGGAATCTAAGTTTGATTAGTATGTTGAGAATGTAACATGAATTTTATACTTTTTTTTTTTCATTTTATTGTTACATTTTATTTTAAAACATTTTTTATTTCTTAATGCTTACCTGTTTTCATGTTTTTTTTTTCCGAAACACTTATTCCAAGACAATTAACTAATAATTAACTTACTTATTTTATACTTATAAAGTAAATTCTCATATAATTTTTTTCAAAACCTGTAAACGGGGTGAGTGCAGGGGTGAATTAAAACATAACTGAAGGGGATTTTAACGTTTTTAAATCTTGTTTGCAGCATTTATAGTCTCAGATTTTATTGAAATGATTGATAAATTAAAAAATGCTATCTTATATTATACCAAACCTTCCAAACATATAAAATTCTTCCATTACTGAGTGAGTGAGTGACTGGCAGACAACACACAGCTGAAACTACTGGTCGTTGAATGCTGAAATTCGGCACGTAGCTTCCCTACACTCCGAAGGCAAGCACTAAGAGAGGATTTCCCGAAATTCCTACGGGAACGGGAAAAAACAGGAAATGCGCGTACGAAGTCGCGGGAAAAAGTAAGTATGATATTGAAGTGAAAATCCTCAGTGTAAATTTTATTCTACTAATTTTGAAGCAAGATTGTGAATCAAATCAAATCAAATCAATCAAATCAAATCAAATCAAATCAAATCGTATATTTCAAATAAACCATTTACAGGCACTTTTGAATTGTCAAGGTCGGTCAGTCCAAAAAGATGAAGCTATTTGCACGTTCCAAAGCGTAGATCTCTATGGAGAAGAACGTGCAAGAAACTCCACGGACACTCTTTTAAAAATAATAAATTGTTACAAAGTTTTGTTTACATCAAGTTAAAATTATACAAACATGTGAGAACGATGTAAAAGACGAACAGGATAAAAGCGTCCGGGAAAAAAGGAACAATTCAAAGAAATATTTAAAATAAACCATGGCAACTGAGAAATGACCAGTCCCAACTGACAGCGTCCGTGCACGAACATGACGCATGCGCTAGCACCATTCGGCTCAACCATTTTGAAGGGAGCCAAATGATCCAACGCATACGCCACCATCAGCAAGACTTTTGAGTGAGCATGACACTCCCAACCGCCAGGGTACATTCAAGTCAAAAACAAACCTAAAACTGATAGCTATAGCTTAAGTTTAAGGTACACAGAACTCACACATGTGCCGTTAAAATGGTTGAAATTATACATTGCTAAATAAATTGAGTCTATACAATGCAAATATTGTTTTTTACAATCTTCAGCCGGTCCAACAATGTTTCCAAATGCTAACAGATTATTTTGTGCGCCCTAGTGGCTGTGGAGCAGGACCAGCATTCAGCCAAGCATTTTTATCTTCAATATAATCCCCCAACTTATAATATGCTTGCCTGCATAGTGTGCGTTTAATACAAGATTTAAATTTTGTCTCATTTAGTTCTAATATATGGGGAGGTATCTTATTATAACATTTTAAACAGTACCCCATAAAAGATGAGGCAACTTTAGCCAGTCTGAAACCTGGTTGAACTAATTGATCCCTATTTCTAGTACCATAATTATGTCTGTCGCCTCTTTTACTAAAAAGATTTAAATTCTTTCTGACATACATGATATTTTCGTAAATGTATTGACAAGGTACCGTCATGATGTTAATATTCTTAAACAGTTCCCTTAGAGAATCGCGCCGGCGAAGATTGTATATCGCTTTGATGGCTCTTTTCTGCAGAATAAAAATAGACTCAATGTCTGCAGCCCTTCCCCATAGTAAAATACCGTAAGACATGATACTGTGAAAGTAACTAAAATAGACCAGTCTTGCGGTATCGACATCCGTTAATTGGCGGATTTTCCTAACAGCATAAGCTGCTGAACTTAGCCGTCCAGAAAGAGATGATATATGAGGGCCCCATTGTAGCCTTGGGTCAAGCGTAATTCCCAGGAAAACCGTTTTATCGACAAATTCTAGTTTTTCCCTGTTCAATACTATGTCACAATCACTGCTTTTGACATTGGGTAAAGCAAATCTTATACATTTCGTTTTCTTTTCATTCAAAACCAAATTATTCGCCGTGAACCAACTTTGGACTTGCATTAGGGCATTATTTATAATATCAACACTGTCCGTCCGTCTATATATCTTAAAAATTAAGGAGGTATCGTCGGCAAACAGCACCATATCAAGTTTTTGTTGTAATAAATAGGGTAAATCATTGATATATACCAAAAACAAGAAAGGACCCAAAATCGAGCCCTGGGGAACGCCCATTATCACGTTTAATCCCGACGAATTGACACCGTTTATTTGAACTAATTGCCGTCTACCATTCAAGTAAGATTTGACCAAGTTTAACGCTGTTTTGACCAGTCCGTAATGCCCGAGCTTCAGGAGTAATGTATCGTGATCAACACAATCAAACGCCTTCGAGAGATCACAAAAGACACCTATGGCATCCTGTGCGTCCTCCCACGCATTAAAGATGTGCTTTAGTAAGGTAACACCAGCGTCAGTTGTACAACGTCCTTTGGTGAAACCATACTGTTTATCATGAAAGATGTTATTCGTGTTAAAATGATTAAGCATTTGATTTAGCATCACTTTTTCAAATACCTTACTAAACACTGGCAACACAGATACTGGTCTATAATTATTTGTGTCTTTACTATCCCCAGATTTAAAAAGTGGTATCACCTTACTGAATTTCATTAGGTCCGGAAAGACTCCTTGATCCACACACAAATTAAATATTACAGCTAAGTACGGCGCTACAGTCTCGATGATTGAGGTGCAAACTTTGATAGACAATCCCCATAGATCTTCGGTCAATTTAATTTTGATTTGTTTAAAAGCTTTTGTTACTACTATGGGGTTTATATGTTTAAAATTAAATTCAGTCGGGCTGGCTGAAACGTTCGCCTGTAATAAATCAAAAGCAAGTGAAGGCGAGGAATTTAAGGCTTCAGTAGTTTTAATAGGGATACTCGTAAAGAAATTTACAAATTCTTGAGCAACTTGTTTGTTATCGCTAATAAGTCCATGAGAAGTCTCCAATCCGTAATCAGTGTTATGTCTTTTGTTCCTATTTGTTTCATTGTTTATAATTTTCCAAACCGTCTTTATTTTATTGTCTGCTGTTTTTACCTTATTACTTATATATAAAGCTTTAGCTACCTTACAAGTGTTTTTATAAATTTTTGAGTAGGTAGCTACATACTTATTAAAAGTCTCAGTGTTAATAAAAGGCTTAAGGCCATACAGCTCATAAAGTCTTTCCCTACTTTTTCTGAGTCCTTTAGTTGCCCAGTCACTAAATAAAAACTTAGGGCAGATAGTTTTAGTTTTCTTTAGTTTTCTAGAATGAGATGCGACTACAAAAGTTGTTAGTAGAATATTATTGGCCCTCACACATTGATATATAAAAACCCAAAATACACACTCAGCATCTCAAAAACAAGCGCACAATTTATAATTGTGCGCTAGTTTCAAACAGTCTAGCATCGCTCGCCATACTGCACTGCTTTGTAAAAACAACTTTAAGCGATCCGTGTAAGGCTGAATTTGCAAGAAAAAATGTATAGTATAACTACACACAACTCACACATGACACTTGATACATGTCAGTTTTTGACGACAGTTTCGAGTGTTGCATTTGTTCGAGACTGTGCATCTTGGGTTTTTTATATATCAATGCCCTCACATCAAAGTTTTGTTTCAGTTTACCCCTCCGTTCCTATTCACCCCGTTTGGTATTGATATTTTCTTATAACCCTTATGTTTTACCCATTCAATTCAAGGATTTCTCGCCTATTAGGTGCACGTAACATTTCAGTAGTCAAAGCATTAACATCAAATATACCTATAGTAGGTTTTTGCCACTATGTTTAAGTCCTATTTCCATCATCTGGATACCAATCCATTCTAGATCTAGACTGCTTGTAACACTTTGTTACACTTAGAAATCGATCACAGAACATGGCAGTTCTCATCACGGCTATCCGGTACACAGGGTGAGTGCTTCTGTTCAAACTACGTAATGTCCCATCTGTGGGAGTATCCCAAAGGTCCACTGGTTTGCACCCACAAATCCACAATGATCTGAAAAATGCCTGTTTCGATGATATAAACTTTGCCACTTCATCATCATCATCATCACCATCATCCACAGCTAGTGTTGCCAGGTGTCCCGATTTTCAGGGGTCTGGGGACGCGTCCCGATTTGTACCTGATCGGGACGCTAAATGTACCGATTAATCAAAAAATATGTATATTTACGCTACGTAATTTTTTTGACACGGAACACCATCTATTGGCTTTGGATATATTCAAAAACATGGAGGCCGTAACTCGATTCGCTGCTACGAGATGGCGTTGCATACTTATACTTCTTATTCCTTATCTGATTAATACTTAGGTACTTTATTCTTCTGAAGTGCGTCAATTACATTTAAAGTACGATTTATTTTATAATTTCTTCTAGCAAGACTGATTATTTGTTATGTAAGATTAAATAGACTTAAAACCCCTTGTTTTTTTTTGTTTACTGTCCCGATATGTCACCCTAAATCCCGATTTTTTTGACCTCATGTACCGATTTACAACAAATCGGACCTGGCAACACTATCCACAGCCCGACTTCGCCCTGTCCTGAGCATTGTGTCAATTCCTACATTCCTGTGCCAGCTTCATCCACATACTGACCCTAATTAGTGTATGTAAATATACCATTGATACGAAAAGAAGAAGCTGACACTGAAATAAGCACAAAGTCACCCTTACATTATACATCTTCGTAAAAATGTACTTAATTTGAATTTGATTTCTTATTTTTTTTATGATATTGTGCTCACCCTACAACTGCTGTTATGTGTTCAAACTGTAAGCGGGAACACCGGTACCCTAACCACAAGTTTGATCTTATACTGGGTTCAACGTAAACATCTTTTATTGTTGTTGTAAAGCTGCATAGTGTCTAAGATTGTGTTGCTGTACAACCTATGGAAAATAAACTATTTTATTATTATTATTATTTAGTAACCAGAAACAAAAGACACATATCTACTTCATTTTTCCATTTTTCTATCGAACAAGCATTGAATGTAACATTATCTAGTCTATCGTCTACAATACGAACAATACCGTATTGTGAGGCGTCCGATACTAGCACCATTGTACTGCCAACAATAAGGTTGTGCGCTGAAAATGTTCTATGGACAAGTGCGGACATGCGCAACTTTGTGGGTACGGTGTACGTTGTTAGAATTGTACTTTTATTCTGGCTTGGAAAAACTTTTTTAGTAAGACAAATCTTTCAAATGTAGTGTTTTATTTCGAACCTAATTTTTCCTCATTAACTCCTCCTTTGTAGAGTGCTTTTTACTAGTGCACAAGGTTTAATAAATAAATAAACCATAACAGGAAAAGCATTGTTAGGTCAAAAGGGTATTTGACTGTTATGAAAAATATACAAGAATTAATAATTATTAGAAAGATGTTAATAAAACAGTACAATTGATGAAAAAATAAATAAAATTGGTGGAAAAATAGAGAAGTAATACGCTTTTGAAGTTTATATTCCATCCTTGTCACACAAAATGACGTTTGTACTGAATAGCTACATTTCAATATGGTGGGACTTGTGAGTGACGAAACACGCCATTAGTGCTGTCTCTGTTTATCACAGATTTTAAAACGTTGATATTACCGCCATTTTTTTGAGATTGTTAAGCAATATTTGTTGACTGCGTCTTGTCTGCTCTCTAGGGTTTGTGAAATGTAATAAAAAATCCAGTCAAATACCCTAATATCGTACTTATAAAATGCGTTCAAATGAGGGCTACCGTTTTTGTACCCACCAGTTGGCGCTACTGTCGAGTAAGGTTCTTAATCATAGCATTAAAGTTGTTATTACGCGCATGTAAAATGTCAGGCTGTTTTAGACACATATTCACAAAAATCAAAATAAATAAGTAAGCTTGAGCGACTTCAAAATCTCTGCAACAGGTTCATATTTGGCTTGCGCAAGTATGACCATGTTTCTGATTTTCGTACTAAGCTCAAATGGCTTCCTATTCGCCTTCGCCGGAATGCCCACATACTTTCTCTACTTTATAATGTGCTCTTTAATCCTTCTACTCCTTTTTATCTTAAAGAACGTTTTCAGTTTCTCTGTGACACACATTCTAGGTCCTTGAGATCATCGGAAAATCTTAAATTAAGTATTCGTATGCATTCTACATCCTTCTTTGACAAATCATTCACTATTCAAGCAGCTGGTTTGTGGAATGCATTAATTACCCATAGATGTGAGGCGCGCTCAAACGCTACCAACGTTTAAAAATTGGTGAAGGAACATTACCTCTCACTATAACTTTTTGTCTCCTTTCCCTGTTATATATTTGATATTTATTAGTATATAATTTAGTATTTTATGTATTTGTTTTTATATTACGTATGTCTCTCTATTAATATTATTTATGATGTTTGTACACTGACCGCCCTAAATCTAACTTCTTTAGTTCAGTCCATCCAAAGGTTGTCTGTAAGAGATTGCCCTGTGCGATAAAACCGCGCATTGTACACTAGTTTTTATAAGCGATTTTCCTGTGCTTGTTATGAGGTGTACAATAAAGTATAAAATAAATAATAATAAATAAATAAACTCGCGTCAATAGTCAACCAACAGTGAAATTTGACATTTAAAACCTCACGCTACACTAGTGCCTCTAGCGGCGAATTCAAACGCGATAGCCCTCAATCAAGTCGCAATATCATATCATTTCAGCGACCATCAATGTCAAAAGTTTGTCAAAATGTAGAGAAACAGGTGTTTTTGACAAATTTCGATCACGATGCGAATTTGAAAGAACTTTTAAACACGGGAATTGCCCCTCTGATGATGAAGTCAGAAAATAACGCCAAAGTATTCGTAAACGTTTAACGCCCCCTTCTACCATTGGGCATCCAGACGCACCGATTCTTACCATCCCTACCTTGTTGCCAATCCACTAATTCGCACTTAGCGTTTCCAAACGTCTTTTATAATGCGCACAGCAAAGGAGTGGAACTCTCTGCCTGCGTCTGTGTTTCCAAACGCTTACAACCCTAATCTCTTCAAAGTTAGAGTGCACAGGCTCCTTCTGGGTAAGCTCGCTCCATCGTAGACTTTGTCTCTGTCATTTCTGACCCAGACTAGAGTCAAAAGCAAACCAATCACAAATAAAAAAAAGTATTGAATCCAGAATGTGTGTTGAACGAAAAGATAGTTAAAAAAAAAAACCGGCCAAGTGCGAGTCGGACTCTCACATGAAGGATTCTGTACCATAAGCCGAAAATACAACACGTTTCTTGTACGGGAGCGCCCTTTAATTTTTATTGGAAGTTAATTTTAATATTTGTTGTAATAGCGGCAATACAAACTGAAAATTTCAACTGTCTACCTATACGGTTCTAGAAAGACGGCCAGATGGACCGACAAACGGATGATCGGCAACTTATTAGAGACTTAGCAATAGGGTTCCGTTGGTTATCCTTTGGGTACGGAACCCTGAAAAAGAGGAAAAAAATCAAAAAATCGTTTTGACCGACGACCCCAAGGCACATGGGTTGAGGGCAAGAAGATGATAATGATTATGAATTAGCATTATCATCATTCCAAAGTCTGTTAACTCGCCATAAATACATTTCTTTTTTCAGACCAAATCCTATCCTACTTCCTACTATATATATAATAAAATAATATATAATTATAATATAAATTAAGACTTACAAAAAAATAATCCACATCGCTGTCAGTGGCAAAAGTGCCCAGAACACTGGCAGCATTGCCGCGTTGAATGGCAATGCTGTTCACGTGACCAGAGGGCTGGGCTTTTTTTCGGCCAAAGAATCAGCATTGGCATTCAACGCGGCAATGCTGCCAGTGTTCTGGGCACTTTAGCCACTGACAGCGATGTGGATAATTTTTTTGATGCCCAATGATTTATTTTGTTTTTATTTATAATTTCGTGTTAATGAGTGTATATAGTTAATAGATTGTTTCGTTATGAAAAATATTAGACTAACATCAAAATATTTAAACAAAAAAGAAATATCATAAAAGTTCCCAGAAACTTAATTATGTCGGCGACTTATCTTTCCATCAACTTTTCTACGCTCCGTCTGTACATGTCATGTCTTATTACAAACATCAACAAAATAACATTTTTCAATTACTTTCAGATCAAAAGGAATTAACAAAATTACAAGAATCACAATTTTGTGAGTTGAAAAAAGATGGCAATATTTAATCTACGTAAAAACTAGGGCAAGAGCAAAAAGGCCTACCTGCTTACTATTGCTTCTTTAAATTCTGTGTATAAACACTGTGTTTCATGAAATATGTGTGTATCATAAATTCATAATTGATAAACAACGGACTAGCTCTCCTACTATGACGTGTCATTGCCATCATGAATCCGCTGTAGAAAAGGGATACATATTCGTCTTGTATAGCTGCGTCTCTCTCTTGCATCAGAATCATGACGTCGTGACATCTCTTACTTACACCAAGAGAACATATTCCCGAAAAGAATATCTATCCTATTATCGGGAATAGGATAGATATTCTTTCTTTTTTTTACCCGTTGGCACATGGTTCATACAAATCTGTTCAGCCATTCCGGCGTGACGAGGTACCAAACAAAATAACTTTTACATTTATAATAGAACCTACATGAAAAATAAGAGTGAAATTATACATGAGAAAGCAGCCATGTCAGAAAAGTACAAACATTTATATAAGCATTTTTCTCAAACACAAAAAAAAAAAACAAACTCAATACAAAACCGGAGGAAAATTCTCACATCTCTGTTTGTACATTTTCTTGACATATATGGCTGCTCTATGCATAACTAGGTCTAATTATTATTGTTAGGATGAAAGATATGTTCGAGTCTTGCATAATGGGATCTGCCATCAACCAGAAAAAACCTAGTAACATTTAAACGTAGTGCTAAACACTGTCAATATCACATAAAAAACTTTTTACAAGAAAATATAACCGACTTTCAAACAAAACACTACAAAGTATAAAATAACCTAAATTTCGGAAGTCGGTGTTTTTGGTTTTGTTTCTTTGTTTTTAACACCGACTTCCGAAATTTGGGTTATTTTTTACTTTGTAGTGTTTTGCTTGGAAGTCGGTTTTTTTTTTGGAAAAAGTTTTTTATTTTTCACTTTTAAGTGATAATACTCGGACGACGTCTTCGTCTACGCAGAAATTTTAAATAAGCAAAAATGCTCATAAACTACTGAACCAAACTGGATCAAATTTTTAGGGAACCAAACGGCAAGTATACCGTATTGAACTACAAAAGAATCATAGAAAACAGATTAGAAACCTCGGAGTAATCGATGTACATACATAAACAAAAAAAAAAAACTCCCGCCGAATTGAGAACCTCCTCCTTTTTTGGAAGTCGGTTAAAAGCACACAAATGTCCATCCCAAAATCGTAACAAATAGAAAAATCTCTTTCTAAATGATGAGTAAAATCTACTGGGACATGCTTCACTACAGTTCGCAGTACAATCGCATTCAAAACACGTTACATGTGGAATAGACGTGACATTTGTTCGCGACTCCCGACTAGTACGCAACAATGTTCAAAACAATTCTGGTTCATTTTTGGATTTTGATTTTGGGTACGAAAATGATGGTGATGTCTGATGGAAACGTGATTGATTTTTCTGTTACTACGCAACTGCCCCAGGAGGAGAGTAGTGTTTTTAAATTGAAAATAAACAAAAAATATCTTTCTCTTATCAGCCGAAAAACGTCTACTAGTGGACATAGGCCTCTCACAGGAGTCGACAATTCGAGATGGTCATATAAGTCTATTAAAAACACAAGCCAGTTTTAAACTGGCTTGTGTTTATAAGATTCCAAAGTCAATTAAAGAGTAAAATTAATATGGATTCTAAAAGAATATGCTATGTAATAAATGTAAACGACTATTTGAATGATAATTTGACATCCGAATTGAATTGTAATAATTTATACTTGACATCTATTCTTACTCTATGATATTCTTGACATTTAAATCATCTTTGATATCCTAGATACATTATGTGTATTTTATGGTATTATTTTTAACTGACATATCTGAAAAAAAAAATTGTTATGCAATCAATACCTAATATTAATACTAACGCATTACTTTTGACAAAATAATAAAGATTCAAATTTGTAAGAGTATGAAATGATTTTTCAGGGGTTTTTTTTTTTTTTTTTTTTTTTAAAAACCCCCTTTAGTAGAATCATATTAATCATACAACAGCTTTAGGTTCAAGGTTGACTGGGAAAATTTGACAGTGACGGGTAGCGTGATGGGCTTTCTGATTCTGCTAAAGTGGCCTTTTGTGAGCTGATGCCACAGATGAGTTTCCAATGAGAAGAAAAATATAGAATGGTGCCACTTTGCCATTTGATATCGCGACATATGTCACCAATTCCCGCAAATACTAAATGCACTCAACGCTCTCCTTGACTCTATTTCCGGACTAGATCTTTTCGCTGATAAATGGAAGGTGAAATTGTTAGAATGTTTGGTAATTTGCGAGAAGACTGCTCAACTGAAAAGTTAACATTACGTTATCTGTGCATGTTTATACTTCTTACCGTTTGTATACGTTGATTGCTTTGCTGAAACGTTGAATAGTGAAGTGTAACCGAGACGTCAACATCTCAACGTATGCACTTTAAGAGCTATGAAAAACTTTTCATGCATACACAAGACCGTTTTCGAAACCCGTCTCCAAAAGAACCCTCAAAAATTCAGGTATCATATAAAAATTATACCCACAAAAAATTGTTCACTTTCAGTTTGCTTTCAAAACTCTGAAAACTGCACACTGAAAATAATTACAGAGAAAACTGTTCGACCTACATACATTCATATTGAAACTGTAATTTCCATGTCAGCTAAATCTGAATGTATTTTTTTTTGCTGACGACTTAAAACGCTTGGGTTATGTGAAATAACGATTTGGAGGGTATTCCGATTGGATCGAGTTTTTTTTGCGAACGATACCATTGGAAGGGTATCTTGTGACTTTAAAATGGGTTTTGCAAGTCATTTTTTAAATTTAATAAATTATTATTATTTTAGATTCTGACAGCGGTTTTGACCACGTGAATATCGGAAAATATCCCAAAGGAACATTCGCCGGGGATAGATAACCTAAGTGCTTTACCAAAATATAATCTATCTCTGCGCCAGGTTTCATCCAGATCTGTTTAGCCGTTCTGGCATGAGTGAGTAACAAACATCCATCCATATATTCAAATTTTCATATTTATAATAGTAGAAAGAAGGACGATTTAGACTTGAAGCACATAGGTATAAAGGCGAAATTAATGCTCTAGGTATTCTCTACCGGTCCACTAAAGGTGCTTAAGCGATAATATGACAGGTGGATTGTTTAATCAATTGGAAGAAAAAATCCAAAATGTATGAAACAAAAAATATTGACCTCTTGACTCCTCATCTTTCAAAGCGAGAGTGAACAGATATCTTCTGGGCTTGCTCGCTCCATCGTAGACCTCATTCAATGAACATTAGGTGAAATCGATGTCAAGAGTGGGCTTATCAGGGATAAAAATGAGTAATCTACACTAATATTATAAAGAGGAAAGATTTGTTTGTTTGAAATGAATAGGCTCCGAAACTACTGGACCGATTTGAAAAATTCTTTCAGCAATGGATAGCTACATTATCAGGGAGTAACATAGGCTATATTTTATCCCCGTACTCCCACGGAAACGGGAACTACGCGGGTGAAACCGCGTGACGTCCACTAGTCAGAAATAATTCAGCTGAATCCGGTTTGACTAGAGGCCAATCCCAAAATAGTTGGGGAATGTCTTGGTAGATAATGGTGATGAGTATCAATTTAATCCTCTGTTTACTCAGTTTATCTGTTTAATGATTGCTTTACCAAGAGTGAACTGCAGTGCGATTATGTATACATGTCGAAGTGAGTTGAACGACAAGTGAGCTGTCAAACCATACAAAAAATTGGAATTACAACTCACTTGCCGTTCACTCTACCTAAGTGTACACGGTGAGATGTCGACAGAATAGACCGACATCCAGGCAAGCATGCTTCGCCGGCTAAACTGTCCTCGTTGTTTTCCATCAACCGGTTGATACTCTAAACATGTCGAAGTGAAGGCTTGGGTGAAACGATCACGAAGTGAGCTGTCATTCCATCTAGATTACTTGGATTGAGAGCTCACTTCATGGTCACTTCACGCAAGCCTTCACTTCGTCATCTTTAAAGAAACACACTGCTTGTGGTCAAACGCGAGACTAAAAATAAAAATTCGATTTTCATCATTCCAATTAAGATTCCTAGAATTCATTTGCACGGCAATATCGGGTACAAATAGTTACCAGTTCTCAGAATCACAAATCAGAATTTTGTTTATTATCTAGTTTTTATTTAGGCCACGAAAGTTAAAACCAGGTCAACACATTTTGTGTGTCGTAGACAAAATCATTTTTAGGTTCATCAGTAAATTTTTAACTGAATAATATAATAGACTTCTGGAACTCTTCAAATTTTATAGGATCACTTGAAGCGATTTGGGTATTTTTTAGAAGAGTATTTTCTTGGAGTAGTCCCATTTCAATTTGGTGAAGATCTGATAAAGAGCTTTGGAGCTTTATTTATTTTTTGAGGAATTCCGTTGATAGGCAACGGAACTCCTCAATAATTACATAAAACTGCAAAAAATGCAAACGGACCGCGATAACTGAAATTGTATCTTTGTTTATTGTCTACTAGTAGACGTCACGCTTTCACCCGCGTAGTTTCCGTTCCCGTGGGAGTACGGGGATAAAATATAGCCTATGTTACTCCCTGATAATGTAGCTATCCATTGCCGAAAGAATTGTTCAAATCGGTCCAGTAGTTTCGGAGCCTATTCATTTCAAACAAATCTTTCCTCTTTTAATATAAGTGTAGATAAATGTCACCGAAAAATGGCAAACTCTGTAAGATTATAAAATAACTTGAGAGATTGTAAGCTTTCGATAAATTGTTAACTGAACATTGGGAATGCTCTTTTACGCATTATAATTTGATAGTTTATAATTTATCAAATTCATTCCGAGAGGTTGTGAACTGAAATAAAATAGCTACCAATCAGGGCATAAGTCTACAAGAAACAGGCTCTCTTTAACGAAAGCGACATATAAACCAGTTCATAACATAATAGGATTTGGGCGTCGCAGGACGTTGCGTGAAGGAGCAATTTGGATTTGGACGTCGGAACCATCGGGGACACTTACTGGACCGGTCGTTGTGGCGACGCTTGGGGGAGGCCTATGTCCAGCAGTGGACGTCTTTCGGCTGATATGATGATGATGATAACATAATATCACGCCGCGGCCGGTACGCGCCGCTGTGGGGGGGAATATTAATTTCACCTGCAAATGTGGTAAGACCCCCTCACCACCAATAATAGAATATATACACAACTATTAAATTCCATATTCCTTCCATAAAAATAATGTTCTATAAACATCACATATCAGCTCGAGGCTAAACTTGACCCTCTAATCTAAATACCATTTGCTGCGATGCAAAAACAATATAGATTCTCACGAAGTACGCTGAATAATTGTTATTCATGCGCTCAAGATGTGGGAAGACTAGATCTGCTACTTGAAATATTACGTTCTCTTAGTGCTCACATGGAAACAAGGGGGAAAATCCAGAAAACATTTATAGCCGAAATTAGGTCAAAAGGAATATTTGACATATTTTTGGCTTTTTTATTCACCTGTCATCCACAGTTATTGTCACCAGATAATAGCTGTGTATTCTAGGTGAATACATTACAATCTGACTTTAGGTTTATCTTTTTGTAACATATGTTTATCTCGGCATTTTGCATCATCAGTAATCACTGTCACGTGCCCCTGAGCCCGTCGTGGCCCTTAAGACGGTTTAGAAACTCTAATTTTAGGGTGTGTGAGGTCGTTAGACCTTATTGCCCACACTATAAGAAGAAGTAGGCTGTCACGTATGGAGAATTTAATCAAATATTTGAACCATAAAAACTACAGACCACTTGAGCATCTGCCTACCTGGATGTTTTCCAGTAGAATTTTATTTTTTAGTTTACTGGTCCAGCAGCCCGCCCCGACAGCACCCCGTTTCACAACACAGTTACCATCACACCATTGCATGCATTATTTTGTTGCATCTGCTCAATAACTTAAACAAAGCAGGATCATGCATAGTCATTGTTGGAAGATCACTGAATAACTTCATAGGGATCGATCTTTCACCCGACAGTCTTTCAACGATAAACGAGGCAGTCTACGTCTCGTATCACCGTCACGAGCCACATCCAGTTGACCTAACTGGTCGAATATGGTGTATATGCTGTGTGTTCTGGAGTTCAACATGCACACATATTGTCGTGAATTGTGTGAGGTCATGATACTTCACTGATTGTGTTAGCTCGGTATATTATTGTAGTACAGACAGTGTTTTGATGTATTGTGATGAGTTTAATAATACTGCAAGGATCGATTTTATACCCAACAGTTTTAAAACAACAAACGAGGCAGTCTATGCCTCGTATCATCGATACGAGCCCTATCCAGTCTATTTAACTCCACAACACCGCTATTACCGTTCAACATAGAGACATATTCTCGTGAACTGTGTGAGGTCATGATACATCACTGATTGTGTTAGCTTGGTATATTATTGTAGTACAGATAGTGTTTTGATGTATTGTGATGGGTTAGTTTACTATTACTCCTACAGGGTTGGTGTTTAGGAACGATTTGTGCGTATTGTGATTGACTTGGTACGGATTTGTATGGATGATACCGACCGTTAGTTAGTGTTTTGCTGTTTCCAGATTAATTATTTTGGGAACCAACATGTTTCTTCAGTCAAACATTTTTAACTGAAGAGTTAAGAATAAGTATAGTTGTTTGACATATTTTTAATACAAAAACAGTGAAATTGAAATTTTTTTCTTCAGGGTAAAGTTGTCTCACTATTGATAAATCGGAGACATGCATCGTGATTGATAAGATTCGACTCGGTAACGAAGTTTAGCTTTGTTAAAATGAGTTATATTTCGATGGCAAATAATCTTCATCATCATATCAACCAATTGCCGTCCAATGCTGAACGTAAGCCTCCCTCAAAGACTGCTAACCATCCGGGTCTTGAGTAGTCCACCTTCAGGCAATTAATAGTCCTTTAATAATATTCAAGATGTACCAAATGCTGTCAAAGTGTAATCAATACTTTGAACGGAATCAACTGCGTTATTTTGCTACAAATGTGCATAATGTTACCCACAGCCATAAGATATTTCTAAAACTTCAGTTACAAACTAACAAATATCTAATAGCTCGCAAACTACACTCCAGACAAAACACATTCATAAGTCCATACATTCATAAACAGCACTACACTACAAGACTCGGAAACAAACATCCGAATAATCGAGAAGTGGAATCGATTAGAACAATCGTTGTCTCAGCGAATCGGCGCTAAGGGCCAGCACACACCGAGACGTGAAATGACGATGCCTGAAGGGGCAAAACTCTTACTATGATTTCTAAAAATCATGAATCCAAGCGGTAAAACTAGCATCGACAAAGAATCGCTGGGTCGCGCAGCTGTGCTTCGAAGTGTAGCGCGACACCGCGGGGTGTGTTTTCTTTAGTTTTCATACAACCACTGTAATATGAATCGGTAATTCCTCGTCTCACTCACTACAACCTACCTGTTGGTGCTTGTTGCCAGTTATGACATGGAACTGAAGCGTGGTCGTTCACAAAGGGTCTCATCAGAAGGCTTAAAGTAAACCAAAGGGCAATGGGAAGGGAAATGCTGGGAGGTTACTAGCGTGATCGACCAAAAACGAAGATACTCCAGCAGAACCAAGGTTATTAGAAAAATTACCAAATGGGCACATTACTCGCAGAAGGATACTCGATGAAGTCTGCATTGTTCTGAACCGGACGACGCAGCGTTGGAAGGCCTCTCACAAGATCGATCGATGATCTGGTGAAAGACATAAGAATAGTAGCAATTTTTTTAGACATGAGCAAAGCCTTTGATTTTGTTGATCATAAGCTATTACTAAGCAAATTAGATAAATATGGCATAAGAGGCAAAGCGAATGACTGGTTTCAATCGTACCTAAGCGATAGGCGTCAATGTGTTCAAATATCGAAAGTCATTGATGGAAACAAAATAGAATATAAATCTAAGTATAAAACTAACGCAGTCGGAGAACCACAAGGCAGCGTAGTGGGATCGTTTTTATTTCTGCTATACGTCAATGACCTTCCCAATGCAACACGCCACGAAACAATCTTATTTGCTGACGATACGACACTTATTATAAAATGTCATGACAAAAATAAATTGGAACAGGAAATTAATAAAGCAATCAAAGACATAATAATTTGGCTTAGTAATTATAATTTAAAAATAAATTTAAATAAAACGCAAATAATCCAATTTCAAACATACCAATCAAACTACCAGAGTCTTAATATAAAATATGAAGACAGTATCCTAGAGCAAGTAGTAAATACAAAATTTTTGGGCATAATAGTGGATCAAAACTGTAACTGGAAATCACACATCAACTATGTTTGCGATAAGTTAGACAAATTCGTATACGCAATAAAACGTTTACGATCAAAGCAGTCGCTGCATATATCATGGATACGTATCGTCTGTACTGAAATATGGTCTGATACTATGGGGCAACTCAGTTGAAGTTCCTATGGCATTTCGGGTACAAAAAAAGTGTGTTAGGGTAACATCTGGCGTCTGGTTTTTGGACAGCTGTAAACCTTTATTCAAAAAACTTAAAATTTTACCGTTACCTTGCATGTACATCAAAGAACTATGTATGCTAGGAAAACAATATCGGCAATATTTTCGCATGCAATCAGAAGTGAGACACAAAAAGGCTTCTGCTAGAACTATGTATAAATATGAATTAAATGTACCTCAATGCAGGTTCCAATTATTTAGGAGAAATGTATACGTCAATGCCATTCAGGTGTATAACAAGTTGCCTAACGCATTTAAGGAACTTCCCATCCCCATGTTTAAGAAAAAGCTGACAAGTTGGTTATTGGATAATTGCTTTTATGACATGGGCGAATATATGGAATATTGTAAGAATCCAAGAACTACTTAACTTACATATATTAGTACTTACTGACTTTTGACATTGTGACTATTACCTAATTATAATAATATTAATTTCATGTTGGACCGTAAATCACAAATCGTTAAATATTGGTGACATTTGAATATTTGTTGACATTTGAATATATAATAATATTAATTTCATATTGAACTGCATGTAAATCACAAAACGTAAAATAATTGTACTTATCAAAGAGTGACATTTGAATATTTGTTGACATTTGTGTATTAATTTCATGTTGAACTGTAAATCACAACTCATAAAATCATTGTACTTATTTAAGAGTGTGGATATTTGTACACCATAAGTTGTGGTAGAATGTTTAGGACTTAAACAAAGATTGAACACCATACTATGTAAAACTACATTCTTACAAATAAATAATTCTGATTCTGATTCTAATCTGCTGGATGCGAGACGAACAGAACCGTTCGATGTGACAATACTTGGAGAAGCCTATGTCCCGCAGTGGACATCTTTCGCCAGAAATGATGATGATGATGGCTGAAATATGTACCTTTTTGCATAACTAAAGAAAGCCCATTTTGTATCATAAAAATGCGCGTGGTGTCTCGATGAGAGACGACCTTTACTCGTTATTTACGACTGGCAGTTGTAGCTTCGCTCTATAATTCAGAGCTGCGAGGATATTCGATTATCGAGAGATATGTTCCGAATAGTTTTGTATCGATTTATTTGCATAATGGCCTCCGAGGTTTATCCGTGTGCATTGTTCTTCCGGATAGCGGAGGTAATGGTATATTTAAAGGATGAATATTAAAATTTCACTTTTACATGAGTGGAAGAAAAAGTTGCGATATATCAATTATTTAACAGTTACACCAATAAAAATAAGTCACCAAAACATGTCATACTTTTTTCTAGCAAAGTTGCACACAAGTATATCGATTTAATTTGAAAGATAAATATCTCTTTTTCCTTTCGCTTCGCCGTAGTCAGGAAAAATTTAGCTGATGCATGATGTTGATAGGATGGCCATATGAACGCTGAGTAGAACTTAAGGGTAATCGTGTTCTAAGTGGTAACGACGGATCGGTAAACGTATGGTAGGATGCCTTAAGGGGAAATGCTGACGGAGAGACCTTGTATGTAAAAGTCATAATTCGAGGTTTGGCTCTCGACTGTTTTCTCCTCCTCCTCTGTTTGCATGCCGTATGGTGTCGGCCGGTGCCGTAAAAGAATAATACCATCCCATCACTTCCCATGGGTGTCGTAAGAGGCGACTAAGGGACTCACCAGAGAATGGGCAGCAGCGTTCTCTGTAAAACGCAATAACCACTGTGATCGCCAACCCGCCTGCCAAGCGTGGCGATTATGGCAAACCCCCCCTATTGGGGGAGGCCTATGTCCAGCAGTGTACGTCTTTCGGCTGTTATGATGATGATGATGTTTTCTCCTCCAATATTGAACCGATTTAAGAGATATACATACTGAATAAGAAAGATATATACTGTGTACCTATGTTTTCTTTTTTGATGATTTATTAACCGTGTAGATGGTAGGCGTGTGTGAAGCAGAATGAAGTAAGAGTGTGAAGGGGTGAAAGAAAGTCCGAAGTAGGTACACAAGAAGAAGAAAGAAAGTTTATTTCACAGACACAGGTTACAGTTCACACACACAAAAGATCCACTAAGAAGAAGAAGAAGGAGTGGTAGAAAGATAGTACAGATGAACGAAAGCAAGCGAAGGTACAATCACATTTAAGCTTAATGTAAGCGCGGCGCGGCGGAGCTAAGTTACTATACAAGCGATCGACAGAGGCTCAGTAGTCGTACCGTACCGGCCGTGCGTGGCCCATCACCCGGCACCATACCTGCGCGAGCGCAAGGGACCGATAGTGCCGTCCCGCTCGCGCGGTTGCTAGAACAATGGACGCGTCACAGCTTCGCCGGCCAACCGATAAGAAACTATCTACTAATGGTAAAAATCTGTTTGTATGTAAAATGTTAGTGACAGAAAATTATTTTATTTTGATTACTGATTCTATACAATACTAGGTGTTATTTTACTTTGCTTATATGTATATAAATTATTTTTGGCTTTAATTTTGAACAAATCATACTCTATATTTAATTTTAAGTAGAAAGTTTGATATTTAATACAATATTATATGTAGGTCACTACAACCGTATAAGCACTAGAACCTTCACAAAATGCTCAAAATTGTCCGATAAATCGCTGTCAACAGAGCCGTAGTGTACAAATTTGGCAACTATTAGTAAAAAAAGAAAACATAGAGACACGGTATATTCTTCTTATTCAGTTTGTGAAATATCTCTTAAATCGGTTCAATATTGGAGGAGAAAACAGTCGAGCGCCAAACCTCGAATTATGACTTTTTACATACAAAGTCTCTCCGCCAGCAGGGTGGAGCAAGCGTCTTCGCAAGTTGGCCAGTAGAACCTGGTTGAGAGGGAGTTTGAGTTCTAGAGAAACAACATGACTGATGAGCGATTGGAGAAGCCTTTGTCCGACAGTGGCCTAATATAGACCGATGACGCTGGTATCAAGTATTTAAAACCCACCTACAACACATTAACATAAATTTCGCACCATTTTCCAAAAAGCTTTTATAACAATACAATACAATGCACGGAAAATCTGATGCAAATTGCATTTGCAAAACGACAAATATTTCGCTGCGTGAATCGATACAGGAATAATTCACAAACATGCATACACCTTTGTGTACCTATGTTGCTGGTTGTGTGGGAAAATCAGGTAAAGTTTTAAATGGCTAGAATTATAATTTTGTTGATGGTTGCAGTTAAATTAAGTGAAGTGTACTGATATACTATTTAGGATTCCGTACTTGAAGGGTAATCGATGGAACCCTATTACTAAGCCTCCGCTGTTTTTTTGTCCATCTGTCTATCAGCGGGTTATATCTCATGAATCATCTAATGATACTGATAAACAGTTTTAATGTCTCAGTGTGTATTTTTATTGCATTAAAGGGAATGCCATACAAGAAACTTCAGTTTGTTGTCATATGATACGAAACCCTTCTTTTAAGGATCATCAAAACACATCAAATGACTCCCCCCGCTTAGTAATGTTATTCTATAAATAACAGCCGGTCGATTCTGTCGACATCTCACCGTGATCACATAAGTGGTGTGAACGACAAGTGAGTTGTCACGCCATCTTGTTTGTATGGTTTGACAGCTCACCTGTCGTTCACTTTGCCCAAGTGTTCACTTCGATATGTTTACAGAATCGCACTGCTGTTTCGATATCGAGATTCACTTGATTGACAAAGCTCACTAAGTGAGCTTTATCACACACAATATAAGTCTTATAATAATACGAATTGAATACCTCACCTCCGATTCCGCTGTCGAGACACGACCATGTTGTGACAGAATAGCACTACTGGTATGACTGGGAAGAAGAGTCAGACTATTACATTCTAAAACTCATTCGTGTTTCTTCAATTGCCCTTTGCGTTCCATGGCTGCGGAAACTCTTTCGAACAATTCCCCCCGTCAACTATGGTATGAACTCTTGGTGTGCGAATACAATGCGCACTTGGACATTTTTTCTCTTGGTCCTCATAACTCGTCAAGATGACGTATTTATTAGTCCAAAAGATTGGTAGATACGACAGCGCAAATGGTCGCGTTCGTTTGAACGGCAAAACCAATCACGTCGTAACTCCGGCACAGTATTTCAGTTTTTTCGAACAATAATCGCAACGATATTGTTGCTATTATTTAGAATTAAATACCAACAGATCTAGCAAGTTTAAAACTTTCCAATATTTCAAACAATCACCGTAACCTACACATGCATGAATGTATGCGAAGTATGCATGTATGTGTATCGTTATTGATTGGCAGTTCACGTGCGTAGTGCCGTCCATAACTGTCATCCTAATACATATTTTAGATAGTTTTGCTCGCCAACGGTTTACATGAAAAGGCTCTATCGGATTGATATCAAAAGATACATATTCATTCAGTACTTATCATACTATTTCTGTGTCTGATTGTATTATGTTGGCTTATTATATCAGTCATTTCTGGTATGGAATAGAACAATAAAAGACAATATAACAGGAAGTCTATAAAATTATAAGAAAATAAAAAAGTTTTAAATAATAAAGTTTATGTTATTCAAAATGGAAAAGTCAGATTGCTTGTTAAATTATTATTATCTACGATTCCACACTTCAGTCATTGCTCCGATTTTGATGTTTTAATTTTAGAGATAGATGAAACCCTGAAGACGGTTGCTAATATACTTAAACGCGAGAGAAGACGCGGGAAGAAGCTAGTCTTTATATTTACAAGTTGACAGCATATTCATCTTGAAGTCAAAGGAATCGAAACTCTAAAACCACACGAGATTAACCGTTTTTGAACATCTAAGTTTTTGAACATCTAAATATTCTCGACTAAGTGGCGTTAAAACATTTTTTATGTTTCCTGCAGTGCAATGGAAGGTAATTTCTGACTGTTTTGCACTTTCTACTTTTATATCTCTCCTCTGCTATGCACCTCTGGGAAATAAGATGCTGAGCATAAAACTTTTTATGTTATTTCTTGTCAATTGTTTTATGCTGAAGAGTTATGCTTTTGGGGTTAGGTTTTGAATTGGTTTTTTAATTCAATTGGCTTCGTTTTAAAATAAAACGGGTTTTCCACATGTGGCAAAGCATTTTTCTTTTATTTATCAGTTTTTGATTATAGAACAAGGTTTAAAATTTTTAACATTAGCCATTTAGCGGGCTGACTAACCAAAGTAGCCCACGACTTAACTACGCCCTTATTACTTTTTCTTTGTACGAAGTCAAAAGCAAAGCTGACCTCCTTTTTTATTAAGAATGGAAAATTATCAAATGACTCCTTCCGCACTGGGTGGAGCGGAACAGAGAGTCAGAGTTATTAACTATAACCCATCCATGTTCCTCCTAATGCTTTTTGCGTTCCAAGGCCGCGGTGACTCTTTCGAATACATTCCGCTGCCATGGCGGAGAGTTGACCGCTGCGACTGATATGACTCACGAATACGTGGCAATGCCAAAAACGAAGTACTGAGTAAGTAAAACGTGGAAAACCATTCCGTGCGCCTCTGCTTACGAATAGGAGCATCGATTATGCTGTTTTAATGTAACGTAGACAATATCTAACAATTTCACGCCCTACCATTCCTTTACTCACACACGAACAGCAATCACATCGGATCTCAGTAACTAAGTACATAAATAGTATCTAAATAATGAATACTTGATGAACATATGTCTGGAACGGTACGACAATGTTGTGAACCAATTCGATGAATTATTTAGTTTGAATGTAGTGTTTGTTGATCTAGACTGGAATTGAGTGCTAATAAAATTAGTTTGTCTAAAACGGATAGTGACACGACCGCACAGGCACTGATCAAGTGATTTCTGTACAAAAGAGATCTTACCGTACATAATGACATTACCTCTATAATGAGAGTGTTTCATAGAGCACTAGACCTCTCGGTGGTAATGGAACCCTATTACTAAGCTTCCACTGTCCGTCCATCCGCACCTCAAGAACCATAATAGACTGTACAAAATTATTAACAGTAACAATGAGGAACAGTCCTTACTATTCTGTACTCAGTACCTACAGCCGGTTGATTCTGTCAAAATGTCGAAGTGAAGACTTGGGTGAAGTGATCACTAAGTGAGCAGCCGGTCGATTCTGTAAACATGTCAAAGTGAACACTTGGGCGAAGTGAACGGCAGGTGAGTTGTGAAACGATACAAACAAGATGGCGTGACAACTCACTTGTCGTTCACTCCACTTATGTGGTCACGGTGAGATGTCGACAGAATCGACCGGCTGTTATTCCATCTTGATTACTTGCACTGACAGCGCACTTCGTGATCACTTCACCTAAGCTAGCCTCTTCAACATATTTACAGAATCGTACTGCAGAATCGACCGGCAGTTCTCGAAGAATTGAAAAATTTCGTTCCGAAACTCAAATCGCAGATGTTGCCAACACGGCTGCCAAATTAAAATCGAACTGGGCAGGCCATATTTGCCGCATGCCACAAGAGAACTGGGTGAAAAAACCACAGATCTATAATGTACAAATGGGCCTAAGCAACAAGCCGGCGACACGGCGGACGCAAAAGGAGATGACGAGACGAGCTTTACTCCTAACTAAAGAATTGGGCTCATATAATTTCCCAATAAAAAAAATGAAAGAAAGAAAGAAGGAGGCGTTTTTCCAGCAGTGACAAACACTACAGGCATCCAACGAGTGACTTACCACATTTTCAGGCAAAAAAAAATGATGCTAAACTAAAAACTATTCAACCCCATTATCAAGGTCATATCGACAACCCCTAATGCCTTCACAATATTAACTAGAGAACGGATTAATGGATTCCTGCCAAACCCGAAGCCATATCCATAGAAGTTAAGCAATTAGGGTTCTGATTTATTACCAGCGTGTAATATCAAGCACTTTAGGGCACCATTATAACTTTTTTTTAATATTCACTCTTGACTTGAACGTTAATCTATTGTACGTGGGTGACACGTGCGATATCGAGCGATGTGGAAATATACACGGTGCGGCAGCCCACTTTATCAATCCAATAACTACTTAACATCTATTTTTAAAAATGACATGTAACATTTGAATTATTTCAAAAACGAAAATATGTTTCAGTATCGTGACATATGACATAGTTTATAACATCCTGGAGCGAGTGTGCAGTCCGAGCCTTATTTTCCAAGTACGGCGCAGAATGGAACGGTGACATGGTTTTGATACGAAAACATTATTAACAGGGTGTTTCATAATTGTAATGTATTATTTATTTTTATCGTACCTACGTACGTACGTGTTGCGCCGACCCCAAGTAACATGGGATGAGGGCAGGAAGATGATGATCGTACCCATTATCCTAATGAATTATTATAAACAATAATCGTGTCTAGAGGTAGTCTACATCGGGTATATTTAGTGAGCCATCTTTGTAAGGGCTGATTTTTCAACAGTCGGATAACTTTTAACTGTGGAATAAAAATGGCCGTTTGACAGATTGCATAAAGAAAATAAGTCAAACCGCCATTTTTATTCCTTAGTCGAAGGTTATCTGACGATTGAAAAATCGGCCCTTAGACGACTAAAATCGCACCGTCTATTATGCCCAGTTTTCTTTTCTTACAGGTAATTTAGGTTTCAGGCCTAAGGTAATAATGAGCTTAGGAAACAATGTCAATCAATTCTGGTACAATTATGTCGTGCCTGAATAGAATGAATGGGAGCTAGAGTGAGTGAGCAAAACCAGTGAGCTAAGCTCCCCTCGATCCTTACCTCGTCGGTGTGCATGAAGGTCTTAAAAAAACATACAAAAAAGAACCACTACCTAATAAATAAATAAACCTAACCTTATTTTGACCTCGGCCTCGTCATGAAATCGCCACTTATAAAATACACTATTATCAATAAGCAACAAAAAAGAAATACATATTTTTCCCCAGATTTGATTATGTGATTTGTAATTATCATGGTTCAGAAAACTTAGGGCAGTAAATCAAACTTTTCAGTCACGTATTGATTTTAAGATATGTTCATCTTTAATGTTCTCAGTTTTTCGTCGCTTTTATTAAGTAAATATTGTTTTCAAGAGTGAAAAATAAACTTTTTTGTTTATTTTGCCTGTCATTGCTAAGGCTCTAGACAGACGGACCGCATTTCAACTGCAATCCAAACGCAAATTGCAGTTCGGATGCAGTTTGCAGTTGAAATGCGGTCCGTCTGTCTAGAGCCTAAGTAAGTGTTTATGTAAAAAAACCGGCAGCACTCTGCAAGTATTGCTCGAGTCCACTTTCCTTGATATCACTTTTCCAATGAAGCAATTTCTTGGTGGATGCGCTCATTGTGTTTATCACTCACTGTACCTGGGTTTTCTGATAAAAAAATTTAGGTATGTGTGCAGAAAGATTCTTTATAGTCATTTCAATTCATTTTCAATTCTTTATAGTAATTTCACCCAAAGGTTGACTGGTAGAGAATGCCTTGTTGCATTAAGTCCGCCCATGTACCACTACTGTACATAAAGTTTAAATAAATAAATAAACAATTAATTTATAAGGCTATCATCTCAAAGCAGTAAAATTTTGCTTTAAATACTAAGCTAAATCAAATAAAACGAAACCAAACCGGAGTTTTAAGGCAAAATCGAGACACTGTGAAAGTACGATACGAATTATCTACGAAACACAACATGAATTTTTCTAGGGAAATGTTGAGTGTTGCCTAGTGATCTGAAGGTGTTCAAGAAATAAAAACATTATTTGTTATACTTATAACAAACTATATACAATTAAAATAAAAACTCCTAACTAAAATATGGCGTCGAAAAATCCATCCACATCGCTGTCGACTGGAAGTGAGCCCAAAAGACTGGCGGCATTGCCACATTGTATGGCAATGCTTATCCTCTGTCGGAGGTAAAAGCCAGCACTTGCGTCACGCGAAGTGTCAACTAAGCATTTGAAAAGTTCTAATAATATCAAATTTTACCTGGTAAAGTACAAGCGACGCGATATAATCACATCCCCTCGCTTCGCATTAGTCACTCACTGAAGTCGGTGGATTACCCCTTAAGATCGGGGTATCATATTTTACCCGGTTTCTCGTACGGGGCTAATGAAAGCGTTTGCACTGTGCGGTGATTTTTCATCGTCCACGTCAATAGATACCTTTTGAGTACCCATTACACCGAAGCGAACTAGTTTTTAGATAGAACTTGAGTATACTTCAATGAAGACAGTGTTTTTATTAAATAGTATGAGTAATGTACTAATGAATGATGATTTTCTGCCTAATCCACTTCTAAATACAAGGGTGACGTCTTACTTTCGCAGCCAATGAGCAGTAAGGGACTACTCACACTTATTCAGCTGCATTCGCGTTTCGCTGAACAATCTTGGTCACAGTTCTACTTCTATCAGCCGCGTACAGCGTCGTAAGGATACGCGTATGAACGCGGCAGAATAGCGCTGAACTCTATCTATAGCACTCGCATGATAATAACACATTTGTCCTCATTTTATACTTGTAAGCCGCGAAAACTGAATAGACGCGGAAAGCTGAACAGATGCGTACTTCATACAAATTCGTTATTTTCTATGGGCATAAGCTGAATAGAGCTGAATAAGTGTGAGTAGTCCCTAACCCATTATTTAAATCTATGTAGGGTGTGAGGTCAAAGTACCTACCATGTACATCAGAGGCAGCTTCAAAGTGAGACCAGTACTAGAGAAGTTACAAGAGATGCGCTTGCGGTGGTACGGTCATGTCATGCATAGACCTGACTATCACATGACCAAGAAAGTCCTGCAACTGGAGCCAGGACCTGGAGGCCGTGGCAGATTCCAACCTACATGGATCAAAAAAGACCTCAGTGACGATAAATTGGGCCCGACATCGATCCAGAACAGATATCTCCGGAGAAGAAGGATTAGGAGTGCCGTTTCCGCTGACAAACGGGAAAAGGCCACACAAAGAAGAGAAGTAGGGTATGGTGTAATTATTCTGAAAAGAATATGTAATACTTGCAAAAAAATGGTGACTGTGTGTGTGTGGCTAGTTCATGATTAAGGACTCCGAAAACTCGAAACTTGTCGATCAAAAAAACGTAAGTAATCTTATGATACCTCTATTGTAACTTGGATATCTTCAAATCAATAACTATTAAATTAGCCTCCTCCACAGCCTGTTGCACCGCTTTGAACAACAATTCAAAGATTCGTAAAATTGTTTACAAGTATGATACGAGTACTCGTGCTAAAATAAAGAATGTTTGCTGTTATCGCAAAAATGTATGGCTAATGAGGGAAATTACATTACAACTTGATGCTATGAAGTCTTGGAGAATGTTAGCATAATAAAGTGGTGAGAAGTTTAAAACTTTGCTGGTATGCAAACATATTTGTATGATGGATTAGAAGATGATGATGGATATTATTTAAAAAGGACATGTCGTGAAGACTTTGAGTATGAATATGGATGGTTATATCAGTCCACTGCTGGACATAGGCCTCCCTCCCTCAAGTGTCGCCAAAACTACCAGTCCTGTGCGTCTTGCATTCATCGGCTACCCGCGATCCCCACCAGGGCCCCAAGTCTGCTATTACAATAGTGTCAGAATGGTCTATCATTGATTTCATAATGGTTGATTTTGACAAGATTCTATGCCATTTCTTTCAATGGAGTGTCAGTGGTTGACTACTGGAAAGTCATAATGACGTTTTTATATCCAGTGGTCAACCACTATTGTAATAGCAGACTTGGGGCCCTGGTCATCGGTCCACTTTGTCCTATGTCCAGCTGCAGTAGATATCTTTCGGTTGATATAATGATGATATTAGTAAAGGAAGACCAAAAAAAACTAAGGGTGGATTTTGTAAAAAATATTATGGCGGTAACGGTAAAGAGACATGTCATAGGTACATCTTTTTTCGCCGTCAATGACAAAATTAATCCGATACTAAATAAATTGGGATAAAAACCGGAAAATGATGATGTTGAGATTCATGTAAAAAAGGCAGTTACAGTTATAGGCTCACGTTTGAACACAATATCTCATGATGGAAAGCGATAACGTGGTCGAAGATGGAGCTCATCTGCATAGAAGTAAACTATTCACTCTTGTCTTAAAGATGCCCAGATTGTAGCAGGTAACTTTTGAAAAAAGTTGAATTGGCTGTTTGTTACTTTACGGTGTGAACGAAGGACGTCTTGTTACCTTTAATATAAAAAGCATTTTACTCAAGTCATCACTTAAAATGATGATGTAAATAGGATAAAAATGTTGAACGACTCGGAAAAAAAGTGCTTTGAAATTATGTAACACCTACCATTATCGTCACAACAATTCCAACCGTGATTTAAGCCATTTGCTTTACAAGTATGTGTAACAAACATGACTTGAAAAATGATGAATGGTTTTTCCATATTTAACACATTGATGATGATGTTGTATTAGACGCATGCGGCCTAATTGGCTTCCAGCCATGCCATCAAGGCCACCAATAAAAATTGAGTTTAAAAAACTGTAACCCGACTACAGAAAAATAAAAGTGATCTGAAAAGTAAGAAACAAGAAAATATTTCAGAAAAAATTCAAGACAGGTACAAAAATGGTCAAAGTAAAGCCGTGGTCGCATGCCTGTATATCATGTGGTTGCCTGGCACACCTATAAAACTATAAAGGCATGCGACCACGGCTTTACTTTGACCATTTTTGTACCTGTCTTGAATTTTTTCTGAAATATTTTCTTGTTTCTTACTTTTCAGATCACTTTTATTTTTCTGTAGTCGGGTTACAGTTTTTTAAACTCAATTTTTATTTTATACTTTTCCGTTTAACAAATCGTTACTATTTATTTAGATTTGATTAACTGCACGTCGCCATCATTTTATCCATGCTTTTTATTGTACAACTAGCTACGCTCGCGATTTCGTTCGAGTGCATGATGGTGAAAAAATGTGATACTATGGCATAGATAAGATTTCAATAACCTGACCCCTCTCGAATTAAAAATAAATAAATAATAAAAAGAAGGTTATGCAGGGTGCTTACTATATCACCACTTCCGTTTAAAGTGGCGACCAGCCCTGGTATCTCCTAGTACCTCGAATCATGATGATTCTTAATTTCTTATCTACTACTAAATATAAACCAATTATACAAAAGAATGAATAAAAAAACACCCAAGACATTATTTTATATACGAATGTTTATTGTCACTGTCGGGTCTCATCCCTAAACGTTTGACGCAATGAAACCTGTTGGAAGTGGGACGCAAAAATTGTTGAGGTCAGTTTGCTCGCTTTTGCATTCTGCACTAGGTATGTATCAACAAAAGACTTCTATAATATTTATGTATGAGTAATCAAAACACTATAAAACTCTTCTGAAAAGGTGTAAAAATTTCAAGCTTCGCTCGCTCTTACGTACTGCACTCTGTTTGTCCTCGAGCTTATCTGTAGAATTCAACAAAACTTATATTTTTACGTGTGAATGATCAAAAGAAAATAAAATCTTTCCGAGTTGCATGTATTTTTGAGCTCACTTCGTTCGTTCTTGCGTTCGGGCCTTTTTCAGTTAATGAGCTTTCTTGCATCAGTTCATGAATTTACTTCTATTTAAGTATGAATAATTATCATCATTATGTACTGCAGATTCCCCCCCCTCCCGAGAAATGGCTTGCGACTGCCATCACCAGTATAACGGGCAACCCATAATTATTTTGGAGTGCCCCAGGTGCCACCCATGCCAGCTACGCCACTGTTACTGAAGTCGGTCTGTGGATGGTTGATCGTCATAACTTATCATACCGGAACTCCTGCGCCCCTCGAAAAGTACTTCAACGTAAGGTTCAGTAGAAAACCAGCGTAAGGTAACTCCTAGTTGTCTGGCATTTTGCTAAACTGGACCTTTTTGGCGCAGCCGTGAGACACACAATATTACTGTTTTAATTAAATGAAGTTTCACAACGTTTATACCTACATTGTGTTTACCTAGGTGTGCCAAATAAACGAGTTTTATTTCTTTCTTTACTTAAATTCGTTAGTCTGTTATTTGTAGATCTTTTACAGTCGTTACGGATTATCAGAAACCAGAAAATCTGACACCAGTCTGGCCAAAAAGTACCAGGTCACCCAGTTATTGGGATGTGGAGATCTGTCTATCCGCGTAAAATATTGGTATTCGACTGAATCCGGTTTGTCTGGACTCCGACTTCAATATTTTTGGGAAACGATTGGGCAGATGACCAAGATTTAGAGCATAGATACAACACTTTATGTTTTGTCTCAAAACTCAACACTTTATGTCTTATCTTAATAGTCGCGACGAACCAATCACGGGGCTTTGCCCCTCACCACGGGTAGTAAACCGTTAAGCCTGCAAGTGACCCAATGTTGCCAGGTTTCCGCATAAAACCGGGGGTCCATCTTTTAACAGCTTTAGTTTATTATAAGTTAAGGTAATATGTATTAGCAGACATGGGGGAAGGTCCTTTTTCCGCGAAGAACACCGCTATTTAGAAATTGTGATCAAATTAAGATTGCTATCCATCGACTATGAAGTGGATCTGGCAACATTTCAATAAGGTTACCATATAACGATAAATCCCTAACAATAAAATAATACAATGTTCACTTTTCCTTTGCTACTTATCAAAAGTTTCACAAATAACTCCACAGTATGTAACCTGGTGTTATTTCCATGAATTGGTAGTACTATTTTTGTTCAATAGATGGAGTTACGTGTATTTGCTTTACGTTATGTAAATTAATTTCTGCTTCAACACTTTAAATTCACATATCTTTTGATAGATGTGATTTGAAAATATCCGATTGGGATGAAACAATACTTTAATTGGGTACTTTGAGTTACAAAATTATAATAAATAAAAGCTATCTACATTTATTTTGACCTTTCCACGTGTTTTGTACAACTAAACAGACAAACGGTAGAAAATTCAATGCTGGAAATGGGTTCTGTTAGTAATTCTGGCTAATTTATTTAATTTTGACAATCACAGATATTATTAATATTGAACTTTGGCTCCCTTTTTCACATTTATGTTTTTGATGGGATTTTTATTTTACACCAAAAAATATTTCCAATCAGCATGAGTATATGTATGTGTTTATGTCGTTACGGGTAGTCAGAAGCTAATAAATCGGGTTATGGAGGTCAAATGGGCAGTCACCTCATGTGAAATACTGGTATTTAGCTGTATTAGATTAGACTGCAAGCCAACCCCAACGCACGTAGTTGGAAAAGTTTGAACTAATAAAAAAAACTAACGAAATCAGGTGACTGCCGAGGTTTTGTGAAGCTGCTACACTGAGATAAAGGCACTGCGGCACGCCTTGCGGTACACAACATGCATTTATACATACGTTGCGTTTGAGTTGCTATCACTTTTTGGGCAGGCGCACGCTCGACGAATTTTAGCATTTTTAGCTATGGTACACAGTGAGTGGCCTGTTTTTATAAGCCGAGAGGTTGCCAAGGGCAGGGTCGTAACCGCTCGCCACGTTCCATTACGGGGACGCAACGACATCGCAGACGAAAGCGTGGCGTGATTTGTTTCGACGCCAACACCATCTATCGGGCTTCGAAAAAATCCGAAATATGAATATTTCGTTTTATTTATTTTTCTTCTAATGAGTGGCATAAAAAATTGTATTGATTTTAAAATTTTGATTATCTTCGCGTTGGTGTCATTTTGATCACATTTTTCACTATTAATTGTACAGCCACGCCATACAAGGTACAGGCTTTCTTTTACTTGTTTATTAGCAATTTAAATTTATACGTTTACTAAGACAATATGATATACATACATATTTGTAATGTGCTCGTCAAGACCTTTCTTTTGATACCAAACATGTCACAATTATCTGAAATTTATTTTTTTCGTCGTCTGAAATTTACGTGTCAAGGCCACCATAATACATTTAGCAATAATTTATACAGCCTATGTCACCCGGAACGTTTTTAGAAATCTATTGATACCTCAATCATAAAAATCGGTTCAGTGGGTTAGGCACCAGAGTGGAACATAGAAATATACATACATACATACATACATACCTACATAGACTGCTAAAATCATAACCCTTCCTTTTGGCTTTGCCGTAGTCGGGTAATAAAAGGGCGCTGTTCAATAAAAAGGCTAGGCCACTAATTAAACGGCTGATTAAGTTAGTTGGCTACGACGAATGCATGTTGTACACTATCTGTTGTACATCAATTTTATAAGAGCCTTAGCACACCGCGTTTTATAGCGCGCCGTCGACGCGCAGATGACGCGCGTTAACGCACTTTAGACTCGAGACAGTACTGCTTTTTGTTGGTCGTCTATAGCACCGCATAACGCACTTTCCTAAAACGTGCGTCGTCAGTGAGTTAAAAATATGCCGTGTGCACAGGCTCTAAGGACTGTCCATATCCATAATTTTATTCTAACTATTACATACTTATCATAAATTAAACTACTCCTGTAGTTTTTTTACATCTCAACTTTATTCACGTAGTCCTTTTACAGAAAATAGGTATTTAATAAATTACAAAACTCACAACTTCGAAACTTAATCCCACTTGGATTTCTTCTTCTCAAAGTGCTCTTGACCATCTTGGTCCATAGTCACGTAGTACCCTTTGGACTCATACTTAGACTTCATATAGGCGATGTACCCTACAGCTGCACCGAAGCAGGTGAGTCCAATCGCCATGATGAACACATTTGGCTTCACATATAGTTCGAAGTTCGTTACTCGAAACGCTGTCGAAGTTTTCAAAGATCGTATCCCATCTCCTGGTTGTTCCGTCATAATTGGACAGGTTCGTTCTTCGGGTTATGTATTACAGCTGTCGAATGATGCTCAAAATATATTTATACAGCCATGGTTGTTCTTTAATTGATGACCACGGTTGTTTTAACAGAGGTACCACGACTCTGTTTAGTAATGCTGGTTGACTGCGGGTGACACAGTCAACCACAAAATGGTGGCGTTTCAGACCAAGTTATTTACAGTACGTGAAATTTTATTTCTGAAGAAAAAGTTTCCACAGACCAGTGTGAGATTAGGGGCACCATTAAAATGTCTATTAATTTGTTTTTAAAAATAATTATTATTTGCGGGGCTAGGTTTTGTTTGACACTTGCTTGGCAGATGGACGGTGTTCGTGCTGTCAAAAAAAATTTTCAACAGGTAAAGAAAAGTTTTGAATGTTTTTTTAGCAATAAAAAGTTTAATTCCTCCAGCCAGATACCTACCAATAAGGGTGAGGACAGACGAGCGTAATTTTGTGAGTTGTAAGTCGCGTAAAATGAGTCGGTGGAAATTACGCTGCATTCGGTTTCATACTAAAGTCCTGTTTGTGCCACACGGCGACGCAAAATGAGTTGGATTTTAGTATGAAACTGGATTCCGCCGATTCATTTCACGCGACTCACAACTCACAAAATTACGTTCGTTTGGACCCTAACAGAGAAAAGTATTTCATATATTTTAAATTTAAATTTTATGAAGAAGTTTTGTGTAATCCAAGGCGGGAAGTCCCGACATCGTTATCAATCGCTTACTAACCGAATTCGGTAAGGTACACAGTCAATTTCGAACGCGATCCATGGATCCGATCATTGATTTTGACTGTGGATCGCGTTCGAGATTGATTCTAATCAAAGCGTCAATGGTTGTTTCCATCTAGATTTTTATAGGAGTTAAAACTAAATAAACACAATGTGCGTGTGTTATATGTATATACATTGTTCACCTCTGCCTGTTCCATAGGGGACACAAGCGAAATATAATGGATCTTTTTAACCTAAAATTCACTTACAACCGTATAGAAAACATTTAGAAAATGGTTTATATTTGTAATAAATTTAACATATTTATTACAAACTGAACCCATTTACTAAATGTTTAAAAAAAAAGGCGTGTGTTTGTAATTTATGTTCGTAAATCGCTCAGTTAAAATTTAAGCTAACCCCGAGAGACGTACTGAGCTAGACTCTTCATCATCACTATGTAACTGCGACATTCAACTACGAATGTTTGGACTTATTTAAAAGCTTTTAAAATATTGTTTTTAGGGTTTCGTGCCAAAATGCTAAAAAGGAACCCTTATGGTGTGACTAAGTCTGTCCGTCTGTCACAACTTGATATCTCAAGAACTACTTATGCTATCAACTTAAAATTTGAAATAGTTTTAGATGAAACATGTTGTTGGACAGAGCGCCATTGAAGATGGCGGTCATCAACACGATCAGAGTCTTGGGAAAGAGTCGGACTACCCTGTTGGTAATGCCGTCGCGCCCAGGGGCTTTCCTGGGTCTGAGTTGGCCGATGATCTTCTCCACCTCGTCCGGAGTGACGGGAGGGAGAGGGTCGTCGGGGTCCTCGACGGGAGGGAGGGAGGTCCTACGTTCGACCTCGGCGTCCACCTCAGCGAGGTGGGCCGGGTCGACTGGGTTCGAGCTTGGGGAACACTGGGCCTCTAGGCTGTCAGCCAGGCATTCGGCCTTCTCGTCGTCGTTAAACGCGAGAGTGTTGTCGGGGCGGGTATGGTGGTAACCTCGGAGGCGCGTAACTTCCTCTGTAGTTCCCAAAATGCGAGGTGGTTGGGATGGAGATCACTGAGCATCTGATCCCATTGCTTGTCACGAAACTCTTTGATGCGATTGCTTACTTTACGCTGTAAGTAACGCATAAAAGCCTTGTTACTAGCACAGGGAAAAGAGCTGTAGGCACGGACGGCCGCATTCTTCTCGGTCAACAGTTCACGCACATCGTCCGGGAGTTTCCAGCGACGGTCGTCCGTCGCCGGAGCCTCCCTTGAACATTCGTCCAGGACACTCTGTACATGTTCCGTGAGCGAGCCGATCGCGGCCGCCGTGTCGGCAGCTGACTCTATGTGATCTGGGATTTTATCCAGGTGATGTGACGTGGTGACTTTCAGTTTTTCACTTACTTTGCGCCAGTCAGTGATCACTCTGGTGGGAGGAGGTTGGGAGGGGTCCGGAGGACCGAATTTGGGAGTGAGCTCCAGAATAACCGGCCGGTGATCCGAGTTGAGCTCGTCCACCGCCTCCACAGAATGCAAACGTAAGTTTACATTCTTGAGGAGAGCGATGTCGAGCACGTCGGGTCGCCAGTTAGGTTGGTAAGGGTAGTGGGTAGGATGCATCGGAGCGATGACATCGAAGTTGAGGGGGCTGCTGAGCTCGAACAGAGCTCTGCCTCTGGGATTAGCCGTGTGGCTATTCCATGAGGGATGTTTGGCATTGAGGTCCCCCGACAGAAGGACGGAGTCGCTCAAGCCAAGAAGAGTTGTGAGGTCATTTCTGAGGGGGCCTATGGGAGTGTTGGTGGGAGGGTCGTAGACAGAAATGACCGTGAGGGGTTGGTGACCTGTCATGCCGAGCCGACAGACAGAGACCTCAAGCTCGGTTAGGGTGGCGGGCGGATCCATGGGGATGCAGTATAGGGACGATTTGTAATATATGAGAGTACCTCCCCCATGACATCGGGTCCTATCGTTGCGAACTAAACGATAGTTCGCAATTTTAGGATCCCGAAGATGGGGCTTGAGGAACGTCTCCTGCACCAGAAGCAGATCTATGCGATGGTCGCGGAGGAAGTTGACGATCTCATCGCGTTGGCCTGAGAGGCCGTTGGAGTTGAAGTACCCTATCCGGAGGGACTTCGGCCTAAACCTACGTGCTCCTACGGGGGACTTAGCCATGGAGGCGTTCGTAGAGGCTAATGAAGTGAACTACATCACTGAAGTCACGGTATACGGCACCGTGCTCCGTGATGTCGGAGGCCTTCAGAGCTTCGGTCATAGCCACAGCTCTGGGGGAGTAGAAAGCCTTGTAGAAGGCCATGTTAATGTGAATGGCCATTTCAGGCGCATTCGCGGGAATGGGGTGGACTGGGACTTTGGAAGTAGCCTTTGGTGGTGGGGGGGGAGGAGTGGCTGCCTGAGGGGCGGCTGCTCCGACGACGGCGACCGGTGGTCGGGGGAAGGGAGGTATAGCTACATCCATGAGGGCCGGGATGGCCGGGGAGGGCTTTTGGGCCGTAGGGGCCTGGGTCTGGGTAGGCGCGGGTCCGAGCGCCGGAAAGTGAGCCCTATGGTTCAGCGCGTTCCAAGGGCTGGGGCGCTGAGGGTATAGGGCCACGGGGGGTTGGGTCGTGGGGGCTTCCCTCTGCTGGCGAGCGTTTGCACGCTTTGCCAGTTTGGGCCCAGACGATTTGGGGGCCTTGGGACAACCACGGTAGTTAGCCGGGTGCCCAGTCTCCCCGCACAGCACACAGCTGGGCGGGTCGGCGAATTGAGTGTGGTCCTTTGGACGGGGACAGTCAGGGGTGCCGTGGTCGCCCAGGCACTTGACGCAGCGCGGCTTGCCGAAGCAGTTGCGCTGCGAGTGGCCATATAGTTGACAGTTGTGGCACTGTCCAACTATACCGCTACGACGGGGCTTTTCCATCTTCAAGCCCTCTAAGAAACAAATCTTAGAGATTTTAAAGATGGGGTGGTATTTATCGTCTGTTGGATTACAGACGATGAGCACCATATTGTATGGTGCTCCACCACGGCGGTGCATGCGGTGGACCGCAGCGACCGGGATTTCCTGTCGTTTGAGATCATTACTGATCTCTTCGGGGGTTATGGCGTGAGGGACGTTTCTCACGACCACGCGGACTAATTGCTCCTCCTCGAAAGCAAAGGAGTGAAACGGTACCTTCCTCGCTACAAGGAGTTTATGCAACTCCCTGTAGTCCTGGGCAGAAGGCACCTGGACCTTGATCCCATTTCCCACAGCACGGGCGTGGGAGAATTGGATTCGGCGCTCATTGCAAGCGCCCGAAACCTCCGTCCACTTCGCCGCTTCATGAATGAAGAGGGGTGGCGGAGACTTCGACTTCTTGGCGAGCGCCGGGTTGGACTGGGTGGCCGGGGGGGCAGTGGCCATCGGGCTGGGGGGACGAGACGCCTGCTGGGAGGTGCTGGCTTTGGGGGCTGCGGAGGTCGAGGCAGCGGGGGAGGGAGGGGAGAAAGTTGGGACCACTGTCTTCCTGGCTTTAGGGGCGGACTCCTGAGCGGCAGAGCTCTTCTTCTTCCGCTTACCTTTACCCACAAGGGTAAACTCGGCGGAAGAGTCTGAGGTACCTGAGTCATTATCAGTACCGGACTCATAGTCCATGGGGGGGGGAGTGGGGGAGTCTGGCTCTAAGGTGAGCGGGGCACTCTCGAGGACGTCACTGAAATCAGTGACGTCATCGTGAGTTGGAGAGGGGGGGGAGGGGCCCTGAGGGGGCTCGGGGGAGAGCGACTCACGCGGCGGTGGAGTGCTAGTCCCACTGGACTGGGAGTTTTTAAGGCTCTCCAGCCTATGCAACCTATAGTTGACAATACGGACCAACTCCTGATTGGGGTGGTCCGCAATAAGACGCTGGACGAGATCCAAAAGGATCGCGTCCACTCCCTTAGGGGGAGGCATTTTGCAAGGCTGGGGAGGGGGAAAACATATGCCTTAGGGGCAGGGGAGGGAACCTACTCCTAATTTCCTATCAATCCTAACTCCCCGGGTGGGAGTTCCCGGGGATGTGTACCCTCCCTGTCGGGTGAAGACAGGGAGGTGAGTACCTAAGGTGAGCCCTAAGCTTGTGATCTCGCTGCCGATCTTATTGTGCAGCGAGTCCCTATGGGTCTTGCGACCGACCGACGAAGCTGGAAGAGAGCGGGGTTAGGTGATTGGTCGCGACTAGGAGGCCCCCCAAGGCCGCGGGTCCAATACCCTTCCGACTTGACCTAGGCCCTGAAGGGGCTAGATCGGTGTGTCGGGTCAACACCCACTCGGCTTCGTTGGGTTGGACCGAAAGGTTTCCACCGAGTGACCACGAGAAACGTGGATTTACCCTGAAGGGGTCACCACGCTTTTTGACAGCACTCGAAATAGAAACAGATATCTCTCGGCTGCCTTGAAAAAAGGCAGCGTCGGATCAAAAAGTGTAGCCAGCGACCACAGTGACGTCACGGCGAGCGGGACGAGCAGCGAGCGAGCGAGCAGCGATGAGTCACGGAGCAGACGTCCGTCACGGTCGGGTGGCGCGCGTGGAATGATTGCCATGCCACAACATGTTTGCGCAGCAGTGGAAAGAGGCTATCGTGATCGGCATTCCCAAGCCGGGTAAGCCCAAATCCTCCCCGTCCTCCTACCGCCCCATCAGTCTGCTCAGCTCGCTCGGCAAGATCTACGAGAGGCTTATCTATAAGCGTCTCAAGGATTACGTCGAGCGAAAGAGTCTCATCCCTAACGAGCAGTTAGGCTTTAGAGCCACTCACTCGTGCGTCCAACAGGTCTACCGCATCGTTGAGCATATCAACGGCCGCTATCAACGCGGCTTGATGACGGGAGCCCTGTTCTTCGACATAGCGAAAGCCTTCGACAAGGTCTGGCACAACGGTCTGATATACAAGCTATATCAACTCGGGGTGCCAGATCGTCTCGTGCTCATCTTACGAGACTATCTGTCGAACCGCACTTTTCGATTCCGTATCGAAGGTGCGCTTTCCACCCCCCGCCCCATCCGCGCCGGCGTACCGCAAGGCGGTGTGCTGTCGCCTCTTATTTTCACGGTGTTCACCAGCGATATTCCCCCCGATCCCCAGTCGCAATTAGCGCTCTTTGCCGACGACACGGCCGTTTACTACTCTGGCAAGAGTGGTAAATCCATATCTCTTCACCTCCAAAGATCCGCCAACCGCCTAGGCGGTTGGTTTCGGAAATGGAGGATTGAGGTAAACTTCGAGAAAAGCCAGGCGGTCCTGTTCCGCAGGTCGCGGGCTAAACTCCCCCCGATCCTTCCACCGATCAAGATGTTTGGCAAGCCGATCCCCTGGGAAGAGCGAGCCAAATATCTAGGAGTGATCTTGGATAAAAACCTCAGTTTTATGGAGCACATTAAGGCGGTGCGCTCGCGTGCCGCCTTCGCTCTCGGTAGGCTCCACTCGATGCTGAACCACAACAGCAAATTATCCCTAAAATGCAAGTTGAGTATCTACACCACTTGCATTCGCCCCATCATGACCTATGCACCTATGGTTGCAGTCCCTCCAAAACCGTTTTCTCCGAAAGGCCACGGGTGCCCCGTGGTTCGTTAGGAATGAGCGACTCCATGTCGATCTCAAAATCCCGACCATCAAGCAGTTCATGAAACGCCTCACGAAGCGTTTCATCGAATCTGCTGAAAAACACCAGAACCCTCTTATCGCATCGGCTACCCGATACGCTCCCTCCCAGATCAGTAAGGTCCGCCGTCCACGGCATACCTTACTCGAACCTGATGACCCAATCACCCTTGTACAAGAGAGCTGTAGGGAAACCAGTACTCTTAAACAAGCACACAAACCGCGACCCGCCGCCTTCCGGCCTCGCCGCCGAGGCCCCGCGCGACGTCCCAGTAATAATAATAGCAATGTTGTTGTTGCTCCCCGTCTTTTGCCTAACGAGCCAGCCCGCGCCGCTGAGCCATTAGCTTTAAACCCCCTAAATAATGTCATGACCCAGCCTGTCCCTTGCTGCCTCCCCCATATCAAAAAAAAAAAAAAAGTTTTAGATGACGTTTTTCCAACTATTTTGCAAATAAAAAAAATGCGTATATTTTATTGCAACAGCGACTGAAAGGGGTTCTTAAAAATTCAAAATGGGGCTTCTAGGGCATGCGGGGTATCATATGAAAGAGTGCCATTTGCACATTTTCAAAGTTTTTGTCTTTTTTTTTGGGCCGCATGGTTTCCGACTTTTGATGAAAAATGTGAAAAATATTACCACCCTTATCTCCAAAGTTTGCTTAGAGAACTATCTGAAATTATTCTATGTGATAGAAGTGTATGTAAAGATTACAGGAAAAATAAAACGATAGCACACTATTTCAGAAATCATCAACAAAAATGACATTAGTTTCACTAGCGGTCAAGAGATGGTGCTGATCTAAAACTTCAATATACACCACAGTGTTAGAATTCTCTGATATATAGAGGCCTCGCCGATGAAATTTAAAAACATTTTATATGGTGGTACGGAAACCTCTGTGCGCGAGTCCAAGTCGCTCTTGACCGGTTTTTTATTTTATTTTATCCATTGTAAGTGCGATGCTAGTTTACTTACGATGATAATCATTCATAATCGTCAATTTGTCAATTTATATAACATCAACATAATATAAAATTCTTCCGTTACTGAGTGACTGACAGACAACGCACAGCCGAAACTACTGGTCGTAGAATGCTGAAATTTAGTATGTAGGTTTCTTGAGGAGTGTAGGGGAGCACTATAAGAGATTTCCCGAAATTCCTACGGGAACGAGAAAAAACGGGATATGCGCGTACGAACTCGTGGGCAAAAACCAGTATATATTTATTTTTGTAAAAATAAAAAACAATTTTACACGTCAATTTTAACTAGATGAGGTTGGTGTTTCTTAGCCGACTACACTGGGAAGGAATATCGAAACAAACTCAAAGATCTAAGTATCTTCTGACTATAGTCACTTAAGTTTGCTTAAGTCTAAATCGGTTTCTTCAGGCTAAATCGGTCGGTGACCTTGGTAATATAACAAATATCTTCATTTATGATTCGATAATGCAAGGAAACTCCGAGCAAAGAGTTTATTTACACCTTCTGATGAAGGCAGAAGACTTTTGTCTTCAAAAACTGTAACTATATACTGCAAATAACATAAATAACAGTTATAATTAAATGAAAATAGGAATGTTAGTCAGCAAACCCTTTCGATACCTAGTCATAATATACATAACTCCTTCAAAATCATACTCTATTAATACTTACCCAAAATAAACACGTCTTACTCCGCACATAATAGCAATTCGTAGCTCAACGGTCCCGACGTTTGACAAATGACCTTTGGAAATAGGATAAGGACGGCAGTTGACCTTTGCGCCTCAGGGACTTTGCCTGGGTCTAGCTCAATGAAATATTCAGTACAATTGTATCGCTGTAACAACTGTTTTTGACATACAATCTTATGTATTAACTTGGGTCTTAATTATGGTGGGTTTGGGGATTTTCTTTGGAAAGAAAATGTTTAAGAGCTTCGCATTATGCTTTGTAACAGTTAATTGGTTATTTATTTCGAAGAAGAACCTTCGCGCGAATCAGTCGCCTTGATAACGGGTATTATTTGTCAAATCGTTGATCTCCTTAAAGTTCTAACCTGAACTACACGATAATTGACAAATGCTTGCACTGTCCGGACAGGTCCACTCGAATCTGTCTGGCACTTTCCTCAAAAAACCACCTCAGATATTAACTTACATGCTTCTTATATGATTTGACCCGTCGGGATTGTATGAACTTTAAAAGAGACTGACCTCTGAGTTTATTTCCGTGTTTCTTCTCGGAGCAGCTAAAAAATACCGGCCTATTGTTATTATTTTTAGCCTATTCACGAAATAACTATAATTAACGATTTAACGGAAAAACTCTCGATCCATCTATAACAGTCGATTTGATGATTTGAGGTGGAGGACGTAACTTACCGTATGGTATCGGTCGCATTGCCGTATGGTGTCGGCCGGTGCCGTATGGTGCCGTCCCATCACTTCCCGTGGGTGTCGTAAGAGGCGACTAAGGGACTCACCAGGGAATGGGCAGCAGCGTTCTCTGTAAAACCCAACATCATACACTGCGATTGCCAACCCGCCTGCCAAGCGTGGCGTTTATGGCAAACCTCCTCCCTTTGGCGGAGGCCTATGTCCAACAGTGGACGTCTTTCGGCTGTTATGATGATGATGATGACGAAACTTGGAATATAGAGGTAGCCTTCGAGTCTTGTAGACCGGGCCCGCTAAGGTCAGGGCCTGCTAGGGTTGCGGAATTTGTTCGAAAGAATCACCGCGAACCAAGGTTACCGACATAGCCCGAAGAATCACCAAACTAAAGTGGTAGTGGGCAGGGCACATTGCTCGCAGAACAGATGTTCGATGGGGCCGAAAAGTTCTGGAGTGGCGACCACATACCGGAAGACGCAACGTTGGAACGCCTTCTACAAGGTGGACCGATAACCTGGTGAAGATCGCGAGTAGCCGATGGATGCGAGACGCGCAGGACCGGTTGCTGTGGCGACGCTTGGGGGAGGCCTATGGCCAGCAGTGGACGTCTTTCGGCTGATATGATGATGATGAGTCATCGCGGCCCTGGAAAGCAAAGGGCATCAGGCGGAACACGGATGGGTTTTGGTCAGTAAGAGTCTGACATTCCCTTCTGCTCCGCCCAGAGCGGGAGGAGTCAATTTCCGTTACTTGCGAAAAAGCCTTCAATTCATCCCATATTTGTCTATAACTTATTAGCAAATCCTATTGAAACCTTCTAATCTAAACCGGTAGTTAATATTTGTATGGAGTTGTTAATTAAGGAGTTATATTTTCCACTGAATACACGGTGAATTTCAACGTTTTCTTGTTTCCTCATTCTTGCTCTTTCCTTGACAAAAAAAAATAGGTACTGAGGCGATGCTAATCTCTAAAGAAATCTCTTCCAGCATACCTGCGCAAAAGAGCAAAAAAGAAAAGAGAATGTGTATGAGTAGTTGGCAAAATAAAACAATTCACTTTAAATATAACCCACAAAACATACAAAAAAAGACCTCTGAAACCCCACATTCTGGCTTTCTTACAGAAAAAACTCAGACAAGAAAATACCCTTCCATTTCTTAGTCCCAATTAGTCCAATTCCCCAATTTATAGCTTCATTCCACCTCTATTTTATAACCAACAACTTGCAAATTGTTTCAGCTCAAGTTCGAATTTAATAACGCAATAGTTCATAGTGTAACAGGTGCAATCTCTGCCGAGTGGTGCATTGCAAATAATACGGACTTAATTATCGCTTTAAGAGCCCATTTGGAAGTCAATTTACTAAGTATTGAGAATGCATAAGTTGCAGTTAAGGAGTGAGTTCAGAAGTTATGAGGTTTTGATTATAATTGAACTCAAAAGAGGAAAGTCTAAGGATAACATTGTGTTCCAGGGTTGCGAAATGTACTCGAAAGAGCCACCGTGGCACTGGAACGCAAAGGACATTAGGAGGTACACGGACTGGTTGTAGTCAGTAAGAATCTGACAGCCCTTTTTGCTCCGTCCAGAGTGGAAGAAGTCATTTGATGATTTCCCATCCTTAAAAAAAGGGTAACATTGTACGCCTATGTTTTTCCTACTGCAGATGAAGGCATCTTACAGAAAATTCTCAACTCTGTTTCTCTCGAATCTTTTAGTTATGTACAATTTAACATGCTTTTATTTCTCGAAATAATGTTGTGATGAAACAACTTTATAAATTTAAGAATTAAAATACCTTTTATAACAGTTAGTTAATTAATAAGTGACGCCTACATTCGCACAAAATTTCAACTAAATCGGTGCAATAGCGGAAAAAAAGGCTGTGACAGACCAACACGAGTGATCCTGGAGAGGTTCTATTTTTCATCCCTTAAAACATGATCCTAAAACTCAATATTTTGTTTGGGTCATAAATGTTTACAAAATTTCAAGTGTATCGTTGCATTAGATTCCGAAAAAATTGGCTAGTCAGATGGACAGATATCCAGACGAGTGATCTTATAGTAAGGTAAATTTTTGCCACCACCCTTAAACATTTCAGAACCTCACCAAGAACTTACGTTTCTGAAGGTTAAAGTAAGCTCAAAAGTTTCTAGGACAAAACTGAAAACGTTTAGCACCACTACTTTAACAATAGAATTGTCAAAGACAAAACTTTTATCCGATTAAAGTATGGAGAGGACCTCACGTTTCTGCTTTAATCTACATAATTGCATCACGTACACATATAAATTTTATCTACGTGCAATGTTTGCGTAAATAAATAATAATAAATAAGTTGATAATAAAGTTTGGGCGGATTGTCGATGGTGTGAGTCGGGATTAATGTTCGTCGAAATGAGCTTAGGTAGCCATATCCAGAAAATTATGCTTAATGTGTCAAAACTAAAGATGAAAAATGTCTTATTTAAAATTGCATCATATTGGCATTTATTTGACTAGATTTTGCCCACGGTTTCGCTCGCGTTAATAGAGTTTTTCTCAAAAAAAACGCTACATTTTACCCGTCTCCAAGGTCCCATCTCTATCTCTGTAACAAAATTCATCAACATCAATTCTGTTAAACGATTTAGGTGTGGAAGCGTAACAAACAAGCATTTTTTCTTAACACTTACCCCTGTTTTCTGAATTAAGAATATAAAGTCATGCCAAACTCTAAGTTTTTAGATAAAGATTTGCTCGTTTTCGAGCTAAAGTAAGGGTTGACAAGTTCACAATCTCAATAAAAAAAAACAAAGTTTACTTAGTATGTAAACCACCAAACTTAACCAAAGCATAAACTGTCAAAACATTTCCATTTTATAATCGAAAGCTATGAACAAAAGTCTACCAAACAAGGAACATGAATAAAAAGTCTATTTAAAAGCGAAATTACCCGGAAAAGCAGCCAGAGTACAATCGATAACAAAAACCCCTGTCCATTGAATGGCAGGGCAAAATCCCGTGTAAAAAATAAGCTAGTCAAATGGCAGTATCTGTATATTATCGTGAAATCCTAAATCCAGCCAATAAAATTAGTCCGTTCTTCTGTTCGAGATAGTGTTGTGAATGTGTCGATGAAATTGTTTAAATTAAATTTTGGTGCCTGAAAATCAATCGACTAACTTATTTCTTAATCATCGTCAGGGTTGACCGCGGCGAAGATTGTGTGACGATCTCATCATGTTTGTGGGGCAAACTAGGCCAGATATCGTCCAATACAACAACAACAACAAGGAAATCAGAAACATTTTTACTTTATGCTGATTTTAGTATCGCATTAACAAACTGTTGAATATTTGGTAATTAACCACGACAATGTAATAGTAAGATTGTTTACCTGAGAGTAACTAGTACTGTCATTCTATCTCTCCAGAGTGTTTGTATTTAAAAGGTACGATGTCACCCTATGTAGTGTTTTCTTATGACATTAATAAAGAGTATTCTATTGATAAACATTTTCATTCGTGTTATTCGGCCTTATTTCGCGCGTCTCATTTTGAATATTATAAGAACGTGCAATCATCGCAAAAAAATATATATAAGCTTGATTGAATGTAATCATCGAAAGTTTGAAACAGTCACCACAATAATAAAATAATATTAATCGCATTTTATTCTCCATATTGCACCTACCACTATTTGTTTTTGTATCGTGATACAATACGAAAATAGGATTCTTTACCAGTCAATCTATTCCTGAATACATTGATTGGTAGAAAATGCTTATTTTTGTTTGGCACTAAGCCTACTTTTATCATTTGTGTGCGTTAAGTGTTAAATAAATAAGAAAACGACGTTTATCGACAGTTGTTTAACCACATCAGTCCCCTCACTATTCCTTTATCGGGGCGCAGCCAATCGGCGCAACGTCCCTGTGACGTATTACACTACATTCTTCTAGCTCAAGCTCCTGATACCTATTTATTTTGGACACCCAAATCCAAGTGGATTTTCGGCCCCATACGGTTATTGTAATTTCAGCTGCTACTGCATATCTTGGGGGAGGATTCTTTACAAGCGATGGATAGAGGCAATTTTCTTAAAGATTTATCTTTCTTTCAGCGTGCAATTTGGGGGCGATAACTTAATTGGCGCAGACCAAATTGAGTGTGGTTTCTTTCGTGGTTTATTGCTTTTTAGGATTGGTTAAATTAAAGTCTTCTTGTATACATTTCGTGATTTTAGTAAATTAATTTTATTTGCAGCGTTGAAAGGTCTCCATCAAGGCGGGTCGTTGACCTAATGAAGGCCGCACGACTCTGTCGAATGCAAAGAACGACATGTGGCGACGCTCGAGGGTGTCCTATGTTCAGAAGTAGACGCTTGTAAGTGCAAATAATGATTAATTAATATTTTAGTAAACGAAAATTAAGAAAAAAAAATATTTCGCTGGTGTTTCGAAACTGTGAAATTCGAATATCAAAGAAAATAATCAAATATTTCATAACAATTCCACAATTTTACAGTACAATTTATTTAGGACATTTTAGTACAATCGCCAGCAAAAATCTCTACCACACTAAGCTATTAATTTATGCCTGAAATTAAATTTTACTACGTACAGACGGGCGGACAAAGGATTAATAAGGTTTTTGGACGCGAACCTCGGGTTGCGCCTGAGAGACCATAAAAAACCGCAAGTACTAGCCAATGGGGACCGGGGGAAAAGAGCGGGAGGAATGAATATTTTATGTTAGTCTTAAGGTGAGTGCAAGCTTCAGTAAATCTATAAGGTGAATAATAAACCTTTTTAATGTATTGCATTACAAGACCTTTGCGGTCTCCACAGTACACCTTCACATCCATGATCGGTTCGATAATATTATAGAAAAATGCACGTCCCGCTATCCTTCAATCGAATCAAATTTTAAACAAGTTCATCTAAAATTATGTAATTGTTTAAAATTGTAATTATCTTGTTTGCGTTTTCATCAATTTTGATATTTAGTATACTTTAGATGCTATACTAAATATTATTTTTAAGTGAGTCTAGTTATGTACCTAGCCCGAAGGATCGCCAATCTGAAGTGGCAGTGGGCAGGGCACATTGCTCGCAGAACAGATGGTCGATGGGGCCGAAAAGTTCTGGAGTGGCGACCGCCTACCGGAAAACGCAACGTTGAAAGGCCTCCATCAAGGTGGACCGACGACCTGGTGAAGGTCGCGGGTAAACGATGGATGTGAGACGCACAGGATCGGTTGTTGTGGTGACATTTGGGGGAGGCCTTTGTCCAGCAGTGGACATCTTTCGGCTGATATGATGATGAGTCTAGTTTGAATCCGCCCTAACATCAGAGAAAATACGTAGTTTAACAAAATGTTTCAATTTTATATGTTACGAAAGAAACCTAAAAAAATAACTGTGCCCAAGTTTTTTGAGTTAACGTAAATAAACGAATGTTTTACGTAGAAAAATATAGAATTGGACTAAAAAAGGAATTAAACTAAACAAAAAACCTAGGTTAATGAAAAAAGAGACTTGAATTCAGAAGTACCTAAGTAAATTGGACTAATTGAGAATAATGGCAGGGGTGGATAACGAATTGTATTTTTATTTTTCATTATAGACCGACTTGTCTTTGATCTGTAAAACTTGACTGTATATTCTACCACTCCACCACCTATTCGGTGTGTTACGCTCGGGTGGAATCATACCCACACACATAATACCTATTTCTTTATTTCGTTTTTAGAATTTTGTTATAGTAACTGTGCTTTGTATTTTCTTTTGTCGCTTTTTTTTATTTATTTGTGATGGGTTTGCTCTTGACTCTAGTCTAGGTCAGAGATGACAGAAACAAAGTCTACGATGGAGCGAGCTTACCCAGAAGGAGCCTGTGCACTCTAACTTTGAAGAGATTAGGGTTGTAAGCGTTTGGAAACACAGACGCAGGCAGAGAGTTCGTCGCTGTACGAAATAAATGTTTAATCTCTTTATCTATGTATTAACTCGAAAAAGAAGTGGTTCTTAATTCAAAATTGGCATAGTAAATAACGGACACACATAAAAGAAAACAAATGCCTTTTAAAACAATGATTTGATGTCGCATTTTGGCTGGGTAAACGTATGCCAACTTAATAGGTAAGGTATGAACACCCATCAAAACATATTATAAACTAGCTGTTGCCCGCGACTTCGTTCGCGTGGAACTTTTTAAGGTGTATTGTGTAAGAACGGACCGCCTGATCAAAATGTGATCAATGTGGTGATGACTATAAAAGGTGTTCTTTTGGGCTCCTTAATTTGGGCGGTAGAATTCCTAAACAAAAAATAAAACGGCGTGAAGGCCACCCACTCGTTCTTTGGCGACACGTCGGCGTCGTCATTTTGCACTGCTGCAAAAGGACTCCCCGGCCGCTGTTTTTGAAAATATTGCATGTTGGGGTATCTTTGCTTGCAAGATTAAGCGGCAACTTAAAAACGTAATGTGCAGTCCGACCACTGCTAAGCAAAGTTGCAGAAATGCCCGAGGAAGCCACAGCCAGAGCTATATTGCAGCCCTTGCGGAGTTGGACCAGCAGAAGATTCAGCACAAACTTACCCGTACCTCCTGGTACGTCAAGAAGAAACAATCCCCCTTTTTCCACTATTTACTCGGCGCAGAATCGTTTTGTAGACTTGGCCCTGCTCGAGAAGTAATCGTGGTGCCATTTCATGGAAATGCACTTCAAAAACCGCGGTATTAACTCCATTACACGATCGCTTGACAATTCCTCTCTTCGCTGCCATTTTCCAGATATAGAAATCATTTAACTCTCAATCAATAACAAAGAATTGTTAATGATCTGGTTATTGTGAGCGCCACCAAGCCTTATGCACTATTGTCGCTTATGCATTATTAACTTCTGATTTAGCGTAGCGTAAGCGAATTTATCCTAAAGCTGGAGGCGGGGCGTGCGTCGTCAGGCGTCGTGCGTTATGCGTTGTGTTGCGTTGTGTTGCGTAGCTTTGTTTCGTTTCGTTTCGTTTTGTTTTTTTATAAGTACACGGTTCCTGTTGGATACAATTGTTATGTATAGGAACCATGCATTTTTCTAGGATATAAAAGTAGCCATTCTCAGACCCCAAAACTACCACTATGCAAAAACCAAGCCAATACCTTGCCCCTTAAAAACAAAAACAAATGATCCAACGGGAACTGTGCATTCTTCCGGGATAAAAAGTAGCTCACGTCGTTCCCTCCTCAAAATTACCACTATGCAAAGAATCAATTCAAACCCTTGCTTTGTAAAAAGTAACACAGATTTATCCCTCGGGAACCGTACTTTTTCCGGGATTTAAAAATAAGCCTATGTCATTTTTTTACCCCAAAACAACTACTATACAAAAAATCATGTTAATCCCTTGGTCTCTGCAAAACAATAATAAATCTATCCCACGGGAACCGTAAACATTTTCAGGATTAAAAGTAGCCTATGTCCTTTCTCAGGCTCTAGACTATCTGTGTAATAAAACCTCCACATTTTTCTGTTGTTCTGGTACTTTTGAATCCTTACCGCTCATAATTCTTGCTCCGGAAATATTTCGACATGTTTCTAGTCTCCTGGTACTTTTGAATCTTTAGCATTCACAATCTTAGCCACGAAAACACTTCGACATGTTTTTGGTCTCCTGGTACATAATGAATCTTTAGCGCTCATAATTCCAGCCCGGAAAATACTTCGACATTTTTCTGTTCTCCTGATACCTTTGAATCTTAGCCGCTCACGATTCCAGCGCCGGAAATATTTCGACATGTTTCTGGGTCTCCTGGTACTTGTGAAACTTTTGCGCTCACAATTTCGGCCAAAAAATTCTTTAACATGTTTCTAGTCTCCTGTTACTTGTGAATCTATAGCATTTAAAATAACAGCCCGGAAAATACATCGACATACATATTTCTGTTTGACAGTAAAAAAAAAACAAAATTATTCTTGCCCAAAAATACTATAACATCGTTGTTCTCCTGGTACTTGTGAATCTGTAGCGCTCATTATTCCAGCCTGAATAATACTTCCACATGTATCTGATCTCCTGGTGCTTTTGAATCTTAACTGCTCAAAATTCCAACCCTGGAAATAATTCGATATGTTTCTGATCTCCTGGTACATAATGAATCTTTAGCGCTCATAATTACTGCCCAGGAAAAACTTCCACATTTTTATAATGTTTTGTAACTTTTAAATCCTTACTGCTCATATTTCTAGCGCGGAAATATTTCGACATGTTTCTTGTCCGCTGGTACATTTGATTTCTAACCGGTCACAATTCCAGCTTCGGAAATACTTCGACATGTTTCTGTTGTCCTGGTACTTGTGAATCTTTTACGCTCATAATTAAAGCTCGGAAAATACCGCTGTATGTTTCTGCTCCCCTGGTACTTTTGAATCCTAACCACTCAAAATTCCAGCGCCGGAAACATTAAAACATGTTTCTGGTCTCCTAGTACTTGTAAGTCTTTAGCGCTTAAAATTCCTGCCGAAAATATAATTTGATATGTTTCTGGTCTCCTGATACATAATGAATCTTTAGCGCTCATAATTCCTGCCCGGGAAAAACTTCCACATTTTTCTCTTGTCTTGGTACTTTTGAATCCTTACCGCTAAAAATTATAGCACCGGAAATATTTCGACATGTTTCTGGCCTCCTGATACTTATAAATTTTTAGCATTCACAATCCTAGCCCCGAAAATACTTCAACATGTTTCTGGTCTCCTGGTACTTTTGAATTCTAACCGGTCACAATTCCAGTGCCGGAAATATTTCGACATGTTTATGGTCTCCTGGTACTTGTAAATCTTTAGCGCTCATAATTTCAGCCAAAGAAATACGTCAACATGTTTCTGGTCTCCTGCCACATGTGAATCTATAGCGTTTACAATTCTAGCACGGAAAAAACTCCAACATAAATATTTCTGTTCGACGGTTAAAAAAAAATAAAAAATATTCTATCCCAAAAATACTTTAACATCGTTCTGTTCTCCTGGTACTTGTGAATCTGGAGCGCTCCCAATTTCAGTCCTGGAAATACTACGACATGTTTCTGTTCTCCTGGTACTTTTGAATCTGAAGTACTAAGGCAGCAGAAGCGCTGGATTTCCACTTCCTCCTCAGTCTCCATTAAGCCATGCTTTTTACCGGCATAAAAAGTAGCCTATGTTTGATTCCAGCATGTGAACTATATGTGTGCCAAATTTCATCCAAATCCCTTCGGCCATTTTTGCCTGGTTGAGGCACAAACATACAAACATTCACATGTATAATATTAGTAGGATATAGTAAGGATTTTATTTGTCTTAACTAATGCAATATACGACGAATATGCATGGGTCATTTTTAAACTAAGGCAGTCTGGGATAATGCAGCTTTAATAAATGAACAATCTGTAAATGCACAATTTCTGAGTTTTATATGCCTTTTTTTTTAAGGATGGGAAATCCTCATTATTGTAACTCTCTCCGCTCTGAGCGGAGAACCCATCCATGCTTCTTCTAATGCCCTTTGCGTTCCAGGACCGCGGTGACTCTTTCGAACAAACTCCGAGGAATTCTATAGGCTACTATTCATCCTTAAAAACACACGGTTCTTTGAAATAGACCACGGAACCGTAGCCACGGCAAAAGCTAGTCATCAATACTAGCAAAAAAGTCAGCAATCCCTCCTTTATTCCTCAAAACTCCAGTTCTACAGGTATTAATGACCTCCCATTCAGTCTAACGCTTTCAGTCCCGATCATTAAGGCCGGCCAAATCTTCTTGGAGTGAGGACATATCCAGTGTTCACTGGTCACCGATTGATGGCACTCGCCAGTCACCAAACATTGTCGGTAGAAATATTGAGGCTATTTATAAAGGGGATGGTTTGAGACAGGAGCGGATGGATCAGATGGCCGATTGCGATATTTTTATGAAACGTTCTTATCTCAGTCTCAATCTGTCGAAAAAACCTCTAATTTCCCTACATTTAGACAAGTATTTGAAATTTTTGCTGATATGAGTTTAGATTTTTTTAAGAGCCATTTAAAAATAATTACAAAAAAAAAACTATTTAGGTACTAGATTTTTAGGAGCTTTACTTTATGAACCTGATTTTTGCAATAAAGGTAATTTGAATATACCGTTTTGTCCAGAATCTGTTGGGAGAAGGAGGACTTTTCGGCTTCAGTCTTTGGTTAAGCTGAAAAAGGGTAAGAATGAAGGGTTTACGAGTTCTGACTTTATCTTTATTAGCACTACTATTGGAAGCAAAGAATAGCAGTAATAATAAAAACCCCAGTCTCACAGACCCATTATTCCCATGGACTTATGCGTATGTAAAAAATTAATAGGAAATACATGAGAGAGATAGTATCTTTATTCTATTAAATTCTATTCTAAGCCCTCCCTGCACAGTTTTACTTAAGCATAGTGTGCTAATAAACATAAGAAAAAATCTTAGTACTATACATATCTACATTATTATAAAATCCAACTCGCCACCGCTTCTACCTTGAAACCTAACAAAAAAAGTCTCCACGAAAGGGTTCAGTAATCCTGAGCGTGTGTGTTTTATTTGATCGCATGTCGCACAGCTTATAGCGAATGTTTTACAAATATCGGCGTCACACACTGAAGGTTACTGAGACTTTCTGGTGCGGATATGGGCTTTGAAAAATTGGAGGTTCAGAGTTTTTTTCTTCCGTCTTTGAAAGTTATTTGAGGATTTTATTGACGTCAGTTTTTAAGGTGCCTTCTGGCATAACAGCGCACTTGTAATTTTGCAACAACTATTTATTGTACCTATGTCAACAAATTAATAAATGACTTATGACTTAAGGTTACTTGGCTTTGCCTTGGCAAAATGAAGTGATACACCATACAATATTTGAATTCTTCTTTTCTGAAAACTGAAACTCCATTTTGCGCCACAATAAAAATACATCGTTCGTTTCAATTAGCAATGTATTGCCAATTTCAGTTTTCTAAAAATGTTTGTAGTGTTATCCTCAAAACGAAAACAATGGACTAATTAAGAAGCACTTTTTTATCTGGATTGTGGAATTTTAGATAAGTAGCTACCTATTCGCAGAGTATTGGGAGTAGGCTGCAACTGCTCGTTAGATTGAAAACCGACTCCAAATTTGTTAGAAAAACATTATCCTACTTCTGTGTCAGTCGAGTAAAAGGGGTTTTTTTGGATTGGAAATCATCAAATGACTCCACATTTCACTCTAAGTGGAGCAAATTCCACAACCCTGGCGGGCACTTGCCCTAGCGCGCACTGTCAATTATGCTGACATCTCTTTGAAGTGCGCGTGGAACAGAACGTGCTGTCGACCCAGGCCTAGTCCTTATCGGATGGTGAGTCACCCAGGGCTCGCCATCCGCAGGCCCACGCTTATGGTGGACGCAAATCGCCCTGCGTCTCCCGACGCCCGAGGCGTCTTCTTTTGTTTCGGCGGCTGGGTCATGAAGTTTGCCTCTCCCTCATGTGTCCCACCACTTCCTTCGCTTTTATTACTGCTTCGCCAAAGGAGGTGATTGTTTCCCATGTCCGAGCGAGGGCTCCAGACCGTGGAGAAGAGAAGTACCCGCCGATCGCCTCTACGAGGACACGGCAGTGCTCTGCCCAAGCAGGGCAGACCTCCATCGTATTCTCTGCCTTGTCTTCCCGCTGAATCTAAAACAAGTACCTCCCGAAGCAACCGTGTCCGATGAGTAGCTGCGTCAAGTGGAAGATGTGGCGCCTCTCTAGCCAGTTCTCTAAAAGGGATCGCCACAATAGTGGCTTGCCCAGGGACAGGACTAGGCTATGAATGAGATAGCACTTAACATTAGGAAAGTCCCAGCTGTTTTTTGATTTACAAACCTTTCATAGAGCTCGTGGCTGAATGCTGCATGGATCGATCTTCAAGGTAACCATCTGCGCGCATCTGTGGGTTGCAGCTGCAAATCAGCATTAGGTGGTAATACCTAGTGTTACCACCTGACATTATGCTGAGCTGAGGCCTTTTTGGCACAATATTGTACTACATCATAAATATTGTATACGATGATTGTACGGTGTTTTTTGTTGTGCCAATAAATGCTATTTTCTTTCATTATTTCTTTCTTTTCTCAACATACCGAGACGCCTCCATGCCTCGGAAAGCACGTTACGCCGTTAATCAAGGCTGTTATTTATATGTTAGTTAGTATAGATAGCCCTTACGGACTGTCAAAAGCCAGAAAATCTGACACCATTCTTGCCAGGAAGTACCATGTTGCCGGGTTCCTAGATTGTGGAGGTTAGATAGGCAATCGTTCCACGTAAAATACTGGTGTTCAGTTGAATCCAGTTTGACTGAAAACCGACCCCAATAACTATAGATGGGAAAAGACTAGGCAGACGATTATGATAAAAACCTTCCAAAATAATACATTAAGTTACCAAAACAAACCCTATTAAATACTCCACTTCCGTATCCCTCCATTACCCAAAATCGCCAACTAGTAATGTAAAACGCCAAACAATATATCACCTCTGTTAGACCCAAACTACAAATCCACTTAATATTAATCGCTGCCACAAATTTCGTGTTAGATCCTAAGTCTTTCATGTCTAATATTGGCCAAAATTGCCGAGGCTCAGACGGTTTTCGCCAAGATTTATGACCAATAAGATGGGTTGTTCTATATGTCTGCCGTCTGGCTTGTACTTATACCTGAAAGTAGTGGTGATAAAGGCAATTAAGTTAACACAAGTCAAGTAATTGGTGTTGGAGGGATCAGGTTTTTTCGCTTGGAGGATTTTCTGGATGACTTTTTGTGTTGGTTAGTTTGGTATGATGGACTTTTTGATAAGATGATTAAGGAATGTCATTATTTATTAAGTTACTTAAACATTATGCATGCGAGTAAATAGAACATAATGTTAAAAGGGCGACTTAATGCCTTAGGTATTTTATTTGTCTGTATACCTACTCATAGCCTACAATTTAGGTGCCTCTACTTAAGGGACGGGCCCAGCATCTTTAACACACGTTGTTTTGTCAACTTAGCAAGGGTGCTGGTGTTGCCACACAATTGTATACCTAATTTACCCGGAATTCAATGTGCATCCATGTGTTTCATGTAAAACGTAAAACTTTAATGCAAAAAAAATATTATTTATTATTTTCTACCCGTCGAGATGTTATTTTGTTTTTTAGCAGAGCCTAAAAAGCAAAATAAATCTAAAAGAAAAACAAATTTTTGTCATTCCATGAACAAAAATTTAGACTTTCATTCCGACTAAAGCTAACATTTTTTCTTATAATATTAAAAACTCTGCCTCAAGTGTCAAACAGAGGAAGAAAATACTCCTAAACTTGCTAACGAGTACCAGGAACCCATAAATAAAAGGAGACTTCACACTACAATAACTCGAACCCTCCCGACGAAGCATCAAAAAATTTCGCCACTCAATTTCCCGAGGTTAAAAAGTAAAGTAAGTTTTCCTTCGTATGGTAACGAAGGCAAAACAAAGGAGTCCCAATCACGACTTTAAGGGGATGTATCGTCTAATTGGTCACGCGTTCTCTCTCGATCTGAGAGGAGGGTGGGATTTCATGTACCTACGATATTAGTAGTGGTATGTTTATGATACTTATTTTTGGATTTTCCTGTTTGGATTATCATGATGGCACTAACACTAATATCATAATAAGAACCCTGATCTTTTCGCCCGTCGCTTCGGAAAAATATCGTATAGTTTAGTACAGATATTTGCAAGTCACTATCCCGTAAAGTTTCTTATAAAAACAAGAACTGCGGTTATATCCAAACTTCATTATTTTGATGTTTATCAGTAACTTTTTTTATCGTTATCGGTTATTTTTAAAGGATTGCTTTTGTTTCATAGCTTTTTTAGCAATTTTATAACGACGCTTTTGGGGTACTGCCGCATTCTGTACTTTTTTATGTATGGGAAATCATCAAATGACTCCTCCCGCTCTGGGCGGAGCAGAAGGGAGTGTCAGACTCTTGACTAAAATCCATCCGTGTCTTTCTTTTGCGTTCTGGGCCCGCGGTGACTTTTTCGAACAAATTCCGCAACCCTGGCAGGCCGCATTCTGTCCTGGCTTTTTGATTTTATCTTTTTATCAAGTCAGGCTGCCATTCATTTGTGTTTGTTGACGGTCGTAAAAAGGAGTCAGAACTTTGGAAGTCTGGTAACTAATCTTGGCATGTGGTATCGTTTTACCCAGTAAGACTTAGTTTCCACCAGAAATGAGCGTGGTTGCGTAGTGAAGGATGTGTTAGAATCACTTTAGAGGGGACTCTAGTCGGTAAAACAGGTATTTAAAAAAACTATTCCCGATGCCGTCACGCTACGCCATACCAAGTAAAGTGCGAAAGCGACAACTGCAGCTCAGGCTGATTTTACCACGACCAAAAGACGTTTTGTATTCCGTTATTTTCTTCTTCAAAACTGCACAGATCTAAAAAAAAAATTAAAATTTAAGAGAAGACTACATCTATGCTTCTATTATTTTCTATTTTGTTAAAAAATATCAAATTTGTCTGACAGTCGTCTGAACATGGCGGTGAAAACGGGCTGTTTTTTTCTGGATTTTGGATTGTCATAATTCTTTAAGTAAAAATGTTTTGGAAAAAAGCTCTAGCAGCATTATTCACGAAGAAAACAGCGGAAAGCGTTTGTATGGATAAAAGCCCAAGAGTTACCGACCCGAGTCCATTCTTAATTTACTTAGTCTCGTTCAGCGTAGCAATTCTATTGATTCTTAGCATATGTACATCCCTCGTACATCTCTAGTGAAACGCAGCCAGGAGGGGTAAAACGATACCACATGCTACCAGTCTGGAATATTGGTATTTAGATGCATCTCCTTAGACAGGAAAAGATAACCTAACTTAGTTGAAAATGCTAGGCAAATGATGGAAAACATATTTCCATTATGCTTGGGGCTCACTATGGCCAGTGTGCCTGACCGGGTTGCGAAATTTGTTCGAAAGTATCACCGCGGTCTTGGAACGCTAACGGCATTAGGAAGAACACGGATGGGATTTAGTCAGTAAGAGTCTAATACTACGTTCCGCTCCGTCCAGAGCGTAAGAAGTTATTTGACGATTTCCCATAGGAAAAAAAAAATACTATGACTGTCAGTAAGAGTCTGACACTCCCTTCTGCTCCACCCTGATGAATTCCCATCATTAAAAAAAAAATACTCTCACATATTGGTGATGAGCCAAATTAATCATCGCTCAATAGGAGATGAAATGGTTTTACCATCATAAACCAGGTTGTTTACTTATTTCTGGCCAAGCTTTACTAAATACTACTATCTTATTTAGGGGTCCCATTCTATAACATACAACGGAACTTGAAATAACTAAATACGGTTAACCATTTCAGAAAACATACTTACCGCCACACTTACCGCCCCCTTTTCTCGATAACTCTATACAAGTATACCATAAAAGCATCATTAAGGGTACCATATCATCCGTCCTCAATATTGTCCTGTTCGTCTGAAGTGAGTGAGTCAATAGAAAATCACCGAATGTCACGTTTTGATTGTCATGGGGTAGAAAGAGTCCTCCGCTGCTACTTATAGCCCCAATAATTTGAAGGATTTTTGGGGTTGGCGCAAAGTTGTGAGAGAAGCGGAGGTTGTTTTTTTTGTTCTTTTAAAGTGTGTACGAAAACTTCTTGCTGTTAATACAAAATAATTATCTTCTTCATCTAACCAGCTGCTTCTTGTGCGTCTTCGATTTCATGAACTGAATGCATTTTCCTGGAATAAAAAAATATTGTTTTTCAAATTAAGTTGAGTTTTGCAATGTTCTAAAATAAACAGCGAAGTGACTTTATTTAGCGAAATGTTGAAATAACAATTTAAAGACTACGAGCTTTATTACTACAAACATCTCCACCATTCCCAAACTAAGGGACCAGATGGTTTAGTACAGATTGAGTAACTTTATATTATGATGCGATTTTCTATAAGCGAATTTTCTTATAGCTTTCAGTCACAATTGGGCTGAGTACAATTTTGGTGATTGCCTCTCGACATGGCCTCCTTTGGCAAGACTGGTGGCGCATTTTCTGACTCTAGATCTATAATAATGACAGTCAGGACCAACACCATAACGTGTTTTCCGAGGCACGTAGGAGTCCTGGAATGTGATGGTTACCATCTGCAAATCGACCAGTACGACTTTTGTTAAGCTAGTTAAGTTTAAAATAAAAAAAATAAAAAATTAAATGCACATCAAAAGACTTATCACCCATCAATGTATTTACATATTTTTTCATATAAAATATACTGATTGGACATCAAATTAACCAAAGGCAAATAGCAATATCGTTTAATGACTTGCCTAGTCAAGTAGTGGAACATGTCGTAGTACAGGGAACTTAGGGTACCCCGACACGGGTAAGTTAGGTCCGAATGGTACGACGGGAGCTAGAGTGCGCAGCGGGGCTCCGTCGTCGTCAAGGTTCATAAAAAGCTCCGTTTTTCAATAACGATGCATCACGTTGCCAAAATAATAATATTTTGAGGGAAATCTTTTAATATTTTTAACAATGATTGGGTTTTTTTTTTAAAAGGAAAATTTTTTTTACCAACAGCAGATACCACCCAAATAAAAAAAGAAGAAAAGCCGTAAGCTCCTGTTTTGTACCACAAATGTCAAAGATCGCTGTTTTGTCGGGGATTCTGTTTGCGAAGCCACGGTGGCTTTACCACTGATTAGTAGGCTGCCAAGGATTCCCTTCAATCCTCTTTTTTATATGTTTTCTATAGGAAAAATTTGATTGGCTTCCCATCCAAGGTTTATTGCGAAAGCAAGTTATATTTTCTTTCGATTTCTTGGAAACTAAACGTTATTTATATTGTTTTAGTTTTATTATTTTTTCTGTTATACATCTTTGCCCGTACAAGCTAAGGACTGAGTTGTGTGAAAAATAGAGAGGGAGACTTTTTCCCAGTAATGGGACAGAATAGAATAGATAAGGAATTGAATTCCCTGAGAGTCTGTGTTTCCTGATAGCTACAAACTGGGAGTCTTTAAGTCAAGAGTGAATAGTTTAATTCTAGGTAAGCGTGCTCTATCTTCAGGGTTGATTTAGAAAGGTATTTTGCAGTACTTTTTATTAAGGATGATTTTAGGTATATAGCCAGAATTTTTGAATCAGACCAAATAGGAAACTACAGTTAATAGTTTCCTTTATTTTGATCTTATTTCAAGGAAACTTCAGTGACCCATTCAAGATCAACTCAGAAACTTCTTAAGTGTCGAGGTATTCGAGTTTTAAACTGGATTGAAATTTCGACTACCCACCCCTACTAAAACCTAACCGTCAACCCTATGACTCCTGTGAACTTTGAGTAAACTTTTTTTCATTAGTTTCTAAATAATATAGAAGACTATCCAGTGCAAACAACACAGTTTCATGGAGTAACCAAAATATTTTCAATAGAAATGAGAGATGGCCGTTTTGCGCGAATGTGACGCATTTCCCACCAACTTGCATATCCCAATCAATTTTTTTGTTATTTTGTTTTTTGAAGTGAAAACTTCTTTAGGCGCGTTGAGCACTTTTTGGGTGAAGAAAAATCATGGATTTCGCGTCATCGTCACCGTACGCTTTCCATCTACATCTACACTAATATTATATAAAAAGGAAAGATTTGTATCTTAAAAACTACTGGACCGATTTCAAAAATTCTTTTGCCGTTAAAAAGCTACATTATTGGTTCTCTATTGTGTCACCTAACTTTTTTATTCATAATATAAAGTGCCATAACTTTTTTGTCCTTATCATCATTTGATCGAATGATAACTTACCCGAACTTAATATCACATGCCATAAAATTAAAATCCCTAAATATAAAATGTCCTAAATCCGTTTGTCATAAAAATATTACAATCAATAATATACAAAAGACGTAAAACCGTTTTCAATAAAAGTTATGTCATAAATTCAAATAACATAATGTTTTTTTAAATCAATGTTTATTTATTATAATAATATTCTTAGAACAAATTTGTATAACAAAGCTTTTGCTATGAACTTCTCTCAGGCGTTACGTTGATACGAGCGGGCAATATTTTTTTCTTTTACCGACTTGTTTTGAGATAGTTCACTTGTTATGTAGTTCTGTTTAGTAGCAGGATAAATACGATTTTGTTTTATATTATTCTCGTTTCAAAAACAAATGATTGAAAATGCAGCAATGTGAACTTTTAAAGACTAATAAGGGAGACATAAAATAAAATTGTGATGGCTTAACTTACGACAAAAATCGATTCTACAACGAAAAATATTACTGGCTGTGTGAAAAGTACAAAAATAAACAATGTAAGTGTAATGTGCGAGTGATTACTTTGGAGGAAAATGGTGTACACACGCTGTTAAACAAAGGTATGATGGAACACAATCACGAGCCAGACGCAGTAAGGAAACCAATTTCTAAGGCTATAAACAAAATGAAAGAAGAGGCCGAGATAAATGTTAGAAAAATACCTATTGAAATAATAAATAATTGTGTAGCGTTATCATCACAAGTAGTTTTGCCACATTTACCTGCAATTAATAATTTAAAACAATGCATATACAGAGTGAAGACAAAAAAGCAATATAATAAAAGAACCCGATAATATTGACTTTGAATTATGTACCAGCGACTTACAATGTAGTGAACTTGAAAATGAATTAATTATATAAGACCGAGCTCATAACGGGAAAAGAGTGATTATTTATACCACTAAAAAAACTGGTATCGTATTTAAGTCAATCAAAATTTTGGTTAATGGATGGGACTTTTAAGATTGCACCAAATATAATTCAACAATTATAAACAATACATGGTTCTGTTTGCTAAAGTGAAAGTAAACATTTCCAATGGTTTTTGCACTCTGCACCAATAAGAATAAAAGCAGTTATAATTTATTAATCGAATTATTATTGGAAGTTTGTGAATCAGAAAATATTAACTTATCTCCGAGTTATGTCTATCTTGAATTTCGAAAAAGCCTTACAAGCAAGTTTAAAAAATATATTTTTATAATATTACAATTACGGGGTGTCATTTTCACTTGGGTCAAATAATCTACAGAAAAATACAAAAACGTGGATTTCAGACATTATACGGAAAAGGTGTAAATTTTGCTAATAAAATGAAATGTTTGTTGGCTCTTTCTTACCTGGCAGCAAATGATGTACCAATTTATTTTGAGGAATGGAAAAACCCTGTTTCAGATGAAGGGAAAATAATAGCAGATGGTTCTGTGAAAATTATATACTTGGTTCTTGCAGTTCAACACCTATTTACGATTTAACATTTTAGAGCACAAGAGAACTAATAAATGAAGGTATACCACGAACAAAAAATTGTGCAGAAGCTTGGCATAACAGAATCGATCTTCTCGTGAATAAGCCTAAATCAGGCTTCTACCATTTATAAAATTATTTAATTATCGAGTTAAAATATTCAATATCAGAAATTGAAAAAAAAAATGAACGGCGTTCCTATTCCAAATAAAAAGAAAAAAATAATTGACAAAACAGCAAGAATTCAAAATATTTTAAAGAAACAATCAGAATATACAAAATGTGATTTTTTGAAGACAATTGCAGCTAATATAAAATTAGCTTAGAACCTGTCTACGAATTAAAATTAGTCATTATAATTAAGAGTAAATTATTTAATAATGATTGTATACGTTTAAGTATCATTTTGTTATAATTAAAAAATATATGATTTTGCATAAAAAATTTTTACTCTATATAAATAAATATATTATACATGTACTCAATAAAGCAGTTGATTGTGAACATGTGGTTTTTGTAAGCAAGCAAGCATGCAGCATGCAAGCAAGCACGCAGCATGCAAGCAAGCACGCAGCATGCAAGCAAGTATGCAACATGCAGCAGGCATGGTTTCTGTCACGGCTCCAGCGCTGCGGGGCTCCGGCGGTCCCACGCTATTTTAAATTACACTCTAGGAGTAGAGCAGACAAGACTGCGATGTAATTTACGGCGATTCGTTTCTGTCACTTAAACCTAATTTTTAGCAAATGTTGTAGGATTAAAAAAAATATTATATATGAACATTCGGAATAATACATATTATTTAACACAATACTTAGGACATATGAATTTGGGTCATGTATAATTAGGAGATTCAATTATTATAGTACTCGATATTATGACAGAATACTTTTAGAACTAAAGATAATTATGTTAAACAAAATTTCGGGATTTTGAACATTATGTTTACTGAAGTTTATAGCAAACGTGTTACGGATAATGATTTTCGGGCAATTTTAGAAAAAAGGGTACCTACATTATCACTTAGTAACATAGGCTATAGAATATTTTCAAAAAAGTTAAGGATCCGTATGAAAACTTCGATAATGTACCCCAAGGGGTGAAAAAAGATCCTTATATCGCGTACGCTGCGGAAACTATTGATAATAGAGCAAAATGATGTACGACAGTTTTATAGAAAACATCAATATCTACAAAAAGTCCGCGAGGGTATTTATCTAACTATTATGGTCAAGTCACAATAATAATTAATAATAATAATAATTTTATTGTTTCTCATATTCAAAAACACAGTACAAAGTTATTTTATAGCACATAATTACGAGATTAGTGTCTGTTGTAGGTAAAACCTGTATCACAGATCACCGGGCTTTCCTTTCATCGGACAACTCACTTACGACTAATGACTGTATAAAAATAACGTAATATAACATAATGACAAAAGTGAACCAAAATGGAAAACTAAAACTAAAAAAAAATGGATTGGTGATTGAGTGTGTCTGAGTGTAGTGAGAGTGAGAGAGTGTGTGTGAGAGTAAGAGAGTGTGAGTGAGAGTAAGAGTTCGGGTGATGGTGCGATGAGCACTTGTGTTAAATTTATTATCGTTCCATACCCGCACACGTTACCTTAAGGGTTTCAATAAACATTCTGTTTCATTGTAATGAATGCCTTGTAGCCACGCACAAAAGTTCCTGCAATCTGCTCTCGAAAGAGGATAAATTACAAGCTGCTTGTTTATTTTATTATATAAATATGGACCCAGGAACCATAAAAATCATGTGCAAAACTCAATTTAAATCTATTTGTCGTGCAGACTCAGTCGTTCTCTTCTTACCTGAGATGGTTTTGGGTTATAAGACAGCTCCGAGTGCTTCTTAATAACTGTTTGGAGAATAAAGAGCTGTGTAACGGTCAATACCTTACAGCGCTGATACAGATCAAACGTAGGGTACCGAATGTGTAGGAAAGAACTTACTTTTAATATGGCTCTTTGGACTCTCTCCAATTTCAGAAGGTACGTTTTCGGTGCTCCACACCAAGACGTTATACAATAAGACGGTAAAGATTGACACAATGTGAGACAAACAGTTTTAATGAAGGAAGTGTCAGCAATATGACGAAGAGATTTAAATATATAATAAGTTTTCGAATTCTAGGTACTAAGGACTCAATACGGTGTTGGAAATTTATCTGGCTATCTATTATAACACCCAAATATTTAACGGTGTTAGTTTTAGATAAACGCGGACAATTATTGCTTTTTGTTCAAATTATTCAATCAAAACCCGGGTGAAATGGAATAGTGGTTATTTTAGTGTCATGATATTAATACTCATAACATTTCAATTATTGAATAATAAGTTTGGTTATGTACACGTAAATTACACTTTAAATTATTCAAATCGGACCTTTCGTTTAAAAGTTACTACGGGGATAAAAATACTCTAAGTAAGAAAAATGTTGCGGTTTGAGCGAACTGTCCTACCTTAAGTCTATAAAAAAACACGCGGGGTAGTCTTTGGGGACTGCCGATAAAAGTGAAAACTAAGTAACTTGTGAATTGTATCGTCGAGCTATTAGATTATTATTTTAGATTTTTTGGTTTGTGAAGAAGTGTTTATGATCAAGGAATAAAGTTTAAATTGTTCATTAACACTTGTTATATACACTTTTATGGTATGCCTCATGCTTGGCTCAAATAAACTCTTTTTTTTTCTTTCTTTTTGTTGTTGCTTTCAAAAGAAAAAATGTCTTTTACAAAAAGATCATAAACACCACTCATTCACACACAAACATTCCTCTGAATCGTTGCATTTTCTTAGAGGATTAGCGATCACTCAGCACCATGGTGTGTATGCAAGCTTTCTTAACCCAAACCACACTGCAAATCTTACCCTTTCAGGATGGGGAGAGACATAATCCACCATCAATCATCATGAAAAATGTTCTCCATGTCTGTATCTTGTGGTGCTAGTACATGCTCTTTGTCATAGGGGGCGTCACTTGCTTGTGCTTAGATAAACCAAACTGAAAGAAATATTTTAATAGGTAATATTTTTCCTAAGTCAATTCAGTATGGTCTAATATTTGGATGTCTGCATCGTTAAATTATAAAAATATTTTTTTTTTTTAAGTAGTTTACATGACACAATTTTCCACGTCAACATTAATCTGTTTGCCATATTAATCTAGATGTGGCCGGTGTTTCAGGAACATCGCCGTGTCAATGTGTCATCAAAGTGTTCATCCATGGTCCGGACCGAGGAGGCACGGGAAGCAGTCACCTCCTTCTGTTAAGGAGTAATGCTAACAATGGAGAAGGTCCATGTCCGCGGTAGTAGACTCATATCCAAAAAAAAAATGGAGAAGGCGGGCCGAGTGGCTCACGTTCCAGCCGCCGCAGCAGAAGAAGACGCCCCGGGCGTTGAAAGTCACAAGGCGATTCCCGGCCACCGTAGGCGCGAGCCTGCGGACGGCGAACGTTGGGTGACTTGCCGTCCAATCAGAACCAGACCCGGGTCGACGCCGCGTTGTGTTCCACGTGCACTTCAAAGAGATGTCAGCATAGAAGATGAGGCCCGCTTGGGCCAATCCCTGCCAGGGTTGCGGAATTTCTTCGAAAGAGTCGCCGCGGCCCAGGAACGTAAAAGGCATTAGAAGGAACACGGAGGGATTTTAGTCAGTAAGAGTCTGAGCCTCCCTTCCGCTCCGCCCAGAGCGGAAGAAATCATTTGATAATTTCCCATCCTTAAAAAAACGATTTACGTCCTTCGTCGTCCCAGCAGTGGATATAAGAAGATACTCATTGCTGGTCAAAGGACATAGGTCTTCTTTTTCGACATCATCAGCCTAGATGCTGACGATCAAACACGCTAGTCATTTAAGCCCAAGATGTTGTTTTTGTAACATAGTACAGAGTTATCTGGTTAGGCGGAAAGCCCCAACATAGTTTGGAAGAAAACAGGTAACTCGATGACTGCTAACGGTACACGTGTTTTATCATTGTGATTAACGTCACTAAGAACGCTTCCTATCTTACTTTAGAACTTCAACATTGAAACTAACCTCTTTCATCCAATGTGATGTAATATTCATCCTTACTTCAACCTTTCCTACCCAAAATCTAGAACACACATCGAGCCTAAAAATACTTACCCTTAACTGAAACTTCACTCTCAAACTTAAGGAGAGAGTTGTTACGGGTGGAACTATTAACCTTGCAAACTTAACACTATATTGTGTCGCAGGGTACTTGGAAAAGTCTTGTTTTCATGAAAATCCTAAGATTTTGGCAAAAGAATTCATATTCGGTATCTTGATTTATCTTGCGAAGTGTTCGTCGCATTTAGGGTGGCCTCAGTGATCATTGCACCGATAGTCAATATTCACTTTAAGAGTCTCTGGTTAGGCAGCTGGATCAAATCCAAATTTATTTCTGGACATGGCTCGTAAGTATTGTTAGGAGGTTCCTCTCCCTGAAGCCCGCCATTATCTTGATCCCTGTTGCCGATATTTTTGTTACTTGATCGCACGTTCTCATTTATTTGCAGGCTGAGAGGCTAGACCGAAAAATGTCTTACAATGAAAAACGTAACTAAAAACCGACACCTGTTTGCAGTGATTTTTGAGGCACTTTCGAAACTAAAACTTCTTTCAATCGATTCGGCTTGCCGACTATTTCAGAATGTGCAAAAATATTTTTTTCATCATAACTAGCCCAAATAGTGAGAACAAAACAGCACTTTACTGCTTCAGAGTAAAACAGTGCAGTAAAGTATGTTTGAAAATCCATTACTTCACTGTTTTTGCTTTAAAACAGTGCAGTAAAGTTGTATGAAAATCCATTACTGCATTGTTTTCGCCCTAAAGCTACAAATCCCAGGTGACTCGCGAAAGTGACGTTTATAATTTGCACTTGTGTTTTAGGGCCCTTGCTATAGCTCGGGCTCCAAACTAACTTTTGATGCAATTATAAGTCACTTTCTGCTCGATGCAACAATCTACTATTAATTTCAACGTTTTATTTCTCAATTTAATCATTACTTAATACAAACACAAAAAAGGAACTCCGTTCCAATCGGGTGTCCATAAGACACCTCTCTGTTTTTATCTTTATTTATTCACAGGGTTTTTTTCTACAGGGTGTGCCAGAAGTACGTAGCCATATTTTAAGGGTAGATAACGTTGCATCTGCTATACAATAAGGAAAGAATATCAACCCAAGGATTTTCGTAAAAAACCGATCCATTAAATTACCCCACGACATTACGTACGAAGTAAACCTTACATAGCCAAGTCCAAAGAAAGTTGTTTTAAAACAAACTGCGAACAGAGGCATTAAATTTCAATCACAACACAATATGGCGACCTAGTTCCGGATACCGACTTTATCCTTAAAGCTGGCTACGGATGTGCGATTACTCGTTGCGATTGGTAGATTAATTTGGGATGCTATGGGAAAGGAATATGGAGGCAAATGTTTGCGAGTATACAGCTTAAAAGACGAAATATTACCTTTGTTTTGTTTTGGAAACCGATAAACCCCGTACTGAGTCAAGCCCTTTTCCAATTCGTGTAAAATCCTTTTACTGTGATTTTATTCCTTATTTAATTATTTATTTAAACTTTATGTACAAAATTGGTACATGGCCGTACTTTATGTTACGAAGCATTCTTTACCATCCAACATTTGAGTAAAAAAAACAACAACAAATTAATCGCCAATTTATCGGTCATCCCTGCCAATTCATTGATCTACTCTAAAGATAATTAGATATTGTTTTTATTTGAGACATTTTTTTGGAATATTGCTAGATTAATACATTAATCCTTAGTAATGTCTTTAATTACTGAATGTAATATGACGTCCGGACGTTCAAGTCGCTACGCAAATAAACACAAGCTGAAACTGTTTTAAACTTAAAATAAGCTAGTTCTTTGCTGCTTTTCCTCATTATAATCAAACTTAAGTTTTTCAATATTATTTTCTTCCGTGCGTACGCTATTTTCCTTCTTAGAATCCTCAGAGAACTATCTACTTAAAACGAGTCTCTGCAAGACACATTTTTCCGAGAATCCTATAAGACCTCGACCATTTACAAACACGATTTTTTGTCGTACCGTGAACAGGCAGCTTAAACTCGGTTCCGTTCGCTAGAATAGGTAATAAACTTCGATATTAGTTTTAGAGTAGCGTTCAAAAGTGTCAAGATAGTTGGGAACATGTTATTGTGGGCCTGACGTGTAGTGGGACTGACTTGTCTGCTAATAGAACTGATAAATTAATGATGTGGGTAGTTTTGGTTTTTATTTTTACGCTTGAAAGGGTTTGTGTTTTTGGTTGATTGGAATAATAAAGACCAATAAATTGGATAGACTGTTCTCGTTTTCACGTATTTGTGGCGTAGAAAATAATTGAGATGAGAGTGTGGTGGTTTTTGCTGTGGAATGTCTATCTTAAAGGTTGAAATCATCTTGTAATTTCGTTGTAATTGCTTTTTATGCTGCTCTGGTCGCAACGCCGGCTGTCATTGAAAACCAGCGCTGTGGCTCTGTCTCGCACACAAATCCTAGCATATGCTGAGCGACGGCCGTTTTGCATATCTTCCCAATTTTCATAACCTTCGTAATTTTGTTTTTTTTTTGACATTACTAATCTTTTTTGTTTACGAACAAGCTGCATCCTTTTATGGATACCTACTCATGTTTCTACAAATATATGTCTTGTCTTGTCTTAACTCTTTTTCTTTCTTCATCATTTCAGTCGATAATCAACCTTTGGATAAATTTATTTATTATAGACTTTATTGTACACCTTATAACAAGCACAGACCAAACATTTATAAAAAAAACTGGCTAAGTGCGAGTCGGACTCGCGTGCAAAGTACAATTTTTTTCGTCTAATTTCTTGAATAACTTCAAAATCATTTATTTTAAAATAATGAAAAAAATATAATTAAAACTTTCATAGTAAGCCCTTTCATTTGATATGTCACACAATATTGCTCAAAAAACTATTTTTTGAAATTTTCTAGTTTGACCCCCAAAAGTGACCCCCATACTAAAAATTTAATCATTTACGTAACGCGTCCGTGTTTGGGTTACAAAATTCCGTATGTGTACCAAATTTTAACAGAATCGGTCCAGCGGATCCGGAGAAAACTCGCTGTGACAGACGGACAGACAGACAGACACCCGAGTGAACCTATAAGGGTTCCGGTTTTTTTTCGGAACCCTAACAAGTGTACAATGGGCAGGTTTATCTCATATGGCAAAGTCTTACAGAAACCCTTTAGATGTCTTCCAAGCATTGCTAAATCGACCTGTTTCTCGCATCAGTAGTAATGCCAACCACTGCTGTCTCTTGTGGTAAAAGAGATGAGGCTTTGGTAATAGAACATAAGAAAAGTCTGTTTTTAGGATTATGTACCCGAAAGATAACCTACGGAACCCTATTCAGTCATCGACAGACTACTATACGTGACGCACGCGTAGACGCTGAGCTAATTTATACGTATACCCTCACCTTTGGTAAAATGTCTAAGTGCGATATATGCAAAAAAAAAAATATAACTAAAACTTTACTGGGAGTAGAGTGCAGTAAGTGCGAGCGGATAGTGCATTTGAATCCAAAATGTACGGGTTTAACTAACTAGCAGATCGCTGCATTAAAAGCTGCGCACAGTCTGGAGTGGACATGCCATGAATGCCACCAAGAATCCCCGAGGCGTAACTCATCCATCATTATACCTGAAGATGACGAGGAAGAGGACGATACACCAGTTCAAATAAATGCAAAAAGTTTGTTAAGTAACATCACTAAAGAGGTTGAAAAAGCAATTAAAAGCGAAATGGCACAACTAAGCGAGTCCTTGCAGTTCCACAGCGACAAACTTGATGAAGCAATGGAGTCTATGGAAGCTTTCAAGCAGACGATCAAGGATCTGGAACGTAAGAATGCGGAACTCATAAATAAAAATAATAACATGGAAACCCGTGTAGTTGTCTTGGAACAACGTCTGCAAGAATTAGAGCAAGATAAACTTTTAAAATAAGTAGAGATCGCTAATGTGCCAAACCAAAATAATGAAGATGTCGGACTTCTGGTGGATAACATTGCACTTAAACTGAAACAGCCCAAAGAAGACATCAAAAGTGCACGGAGACTCCATAGATGGAAGGAGCAGTCGGCCAACATACTAGTGGAGCTCATAAACGAAGGCGCCCAAGAAAACTGGATTACTGCCGCCAAAAGTGTCAAGCCAACTGTTTCTGATATTCTTCCGAGCGAACAAAACAATATAAATGTCGTATATGTTAGAGAAGCTATGACAAAACATCACAAGCAACTATTCTGGAATGCCAAGCAGGAGCTAAAAGTCAATCACAAATTCAAGTACGTGTGGTTTAAAAAAGGACTGGTCAAAGCTCGCAGGGAAGATGGTGGAAAAGTTAGTATCCTACGCACCATGAAGGATATACGCGGTCTAGCTGTCACTAAGCAGTAAGTCGGCATGTCACCGCAATAAGCATTAATAAAACTTTAAACGAATGTCTTAATAATAAAAAATGGCGAATTCTTTTGTTGGTATTGATGAGATTAATAATTGTCTAAATGTTAACGACTTTATAAACTGTACCCCTAATCATCAATTTAACTTATTGTGCATGCATATTAATATTCGATCTATAATTAGAAACTTCTCCGCACTAGAACAAATAGTGACTAGTTCAAAAAAATGTATTGATATCATTATTCTAACTGAATGTAATATATCAACAAACAATAGTGTACTGTTCAATTAAGCGGGTACCGAATGTACACAGCTTTGCGTAAGTCCCGGAGGGGTGGTGGCATTATAGTGTACGTGAATAACAAACATAAATGTAACATAATAAAAGTGAAAACTATACACTTTGAAAGTTTATTTTGCACCGTCACCACCCATTCGAACTATACCGCGAACCTGTGTGCGGTATACCGACCACCTAGCTCCAGTAAAATTCTATTTATTGACGAATTACAAACTTCACTTCAAAACTTCACTAAAAACACAGAATTGTTCTTATTAGGAGATACTAATATAGATTTAAAAACTGAAATTCCTGTAAGGCATAAATACAATAACATGTTATGTAGTATAGGCCTTTTGTGCGGGATCACTGAATACACTAGAATAGAAATGTCTAACGGGAAAATAAGTAAATCTTGTATTGATCATATTTATGCGCGATCCCGTACACAAGACCTCTTTACGGCGGCACTCGGTACCACACTGGCTGACCATCGCTCTGTGATGCTCGCATGTTCTGGCGCGCGAATACAGGATGTCCCTAAATATAAGACGTGCATAAATAATCAACAACTTATTAAATATTTTGATGAAACCCAGTGGGAAAAATCACATGATATAAAATGCCCTATAACCTTATATAACTTCATGCATTCCCAGTTCAAAGAATGTTATAAGAAATCAGAATATACAATAAAAGTTAAATGTAGCTCATCGCGTGGTAAAAATGAATGGATTAATAAAAAAATAATAAAAGCCTGTAAACATCGGGATAAATTATTTATGAACTGGATAAAAGACTCTAATAACGTAGTCTTAAAACAAGAATGTAATAAATCAAGAAATTATGCAAACATTTTAATACAAACAGCTAAAAACGATAACATAAAGTCAGAAATTTTATCAAATAAGAGCAATATTAGACAAATGTGGCAAATACTTAATCGAATTACGGGAAGAATAAAACATTCTATTGATGAGGCTATTCACAATTCATTTAATAAAACTAACTTAACTCCTACATATATTGCTAATAATTTTGCAGACACTTTTGATAAAAGCGTGAAGCTAATTATCCCTAAATGCTCGAAATACTTGCTAAATAAAACTGACTACACAACTCCAGCTAACGTTTCTATGCGTAAAAAACCTGCGGATCCTAACTCGGTTAAAAAATCATTATGTCTTTGAATAACAATAAAGCCCCAGGAATAGATGGAATTAGAGCCATGGATATAAAAATGTTATGTACGTCAATTACCACAGTGATTGCTAACCTAATTAATCTATGCATACAAACAAGCAAGTATCCATCGACCCTAAAAACAGGGATTGTCAGACCGATTCATAAAAATGGAAGCAGGCTGGATTATAACAACTATAGGCCTATTAATATATTGCCTTCTATTGATAAAATAATAAAAAAATACATTTGTAAACAAATACACGAGTTTTATGAAAAAAATGAAATTTTAACTAACAAACAATATGGCTTCCAACCAAAAAAAAATACCACACAACTGTTATCAACGTTCACAGATAGTATTCATAATCACTCAGACATGACCGGTTACTGGAGTGTCTACATGACAGCGGAATTAGAGGCAAACTACACGATTGGTGCAGAAACTATCTTGATGACAGAAAACACATGGTCAGAGTCAGTGACGCGACTAGTGAACCAGTCATAGTAACGGAAGGAACGGCGCAAGGCTCGGTCCTTGGACCGCTGCACTACCTCACTTATGTAAATAGCTTGGTAAATGTCATAAAAAATTGTGAGATCTATCAGGTCGCCGACGACACGTGCCTTATAGCTGCTGGACAGAGTGTTAGTGATGCCCAAAGGCAACTACAAGAGGATTTCGACTTGTTGACTAAATGGTATTAAACGCTAGTAAGACCAAATTAATGTACATTAGTTCCAGTCAAAATAGAAGCTCTTTATTGCCTAAATTAACAGTTCACTGTCATGAGTGTTTGCATGACAATTGCAACAATAAAGTAGCCGTCCTTTGCAGCTGAGACTCCATAGATCTCGTTGATAGCCAAACATACCTAGGACTTACCATTGATAGCCGACTTAATTGGAAAGAGCACATTAACGGGTGTGTGATAAATTGAGATGCATGTTGGCTAAATTTTCTATTATTAAATGCAAAATACCATATCGAACTCTATTAATGCTTTACAAAGCTTTGGTCGAATCAACTATATCCTATGGTCTGTCGAGCTATGGTAGGACATATACGACGCACCTTGATCAAATTTACGCAATTCAATTGCGCATATTGAAAGTAATTGTCCCTCACAACATGAAGAAGAAATACAAAAATGACTATCACAAATTATTTAAATTCTGTAACATACTACCTATACATGAACAAACTAAATATACACTGTTAAAAGAAGATTTTTTTAGTGAAAACCTAAAGAAAACAAAAAGCGTAAATAGTACTGAAATTAGAACTCGTAGCGTAATCAATGCTCAGCTGTTACTTCCAAAGTACACGAACTTACATGGCATGAGATTATTAAAGTATATAATACCTTACCTTATTAATAAACTACCTATATCATTGAGAGACAAAATAACTCAGAAAAACATAAAACACAAATTAAAGGAACATTTTTTACAAAATTTAGATACCTAAATATATAAATCAATAAAATACATTATTTAATTAATTATGGATAAATAGTTCAAAGCTATAATAAAGCATAAATTAATACCTTATGTTATTACTACACAAATAAAGTTGAAATTTAACTATTATAAAAACATTACTAATAACTTTTGAGAACACTGTATCAATTTTTTTTTTTTGTACTAAGGATGGACGACCGGATTGGTAACTGATGACGCTCATTAGTACTTTATATAATGTTTTCCGCATATACCCGATGTAATTTTATTTTTATTTTCCGTTGTTGTTTTTTTTTTCTAACTACCTACTTAGGGTGTTATATTTTTTGTCGGAATGTGTAGTCGATGATTTTGGTGCACGGTAAAACTCTAATGAGTTTATGTTGGCATCAACTTAATGTGTAAAATATATGTGTACTACTGAATGAATAAATAAATAAATAAATTACTAAGCCTCCGCTGTCCGTCCGTCCGTCTGTCCGTCCGTCAGTTTATCAGTGGGCTATATCTCAAGAACCTTGATAGGCAGACTGTTCACAAATTGTGTACGAGTATTTTTATTCCTTCTATAACAACAAATAATAAAAATTAAAGGGGAGCCCCATACAAGAACCGTGTCTTTTTCGGTTTATGGTACGGAAACCTTCGTATGAAAGTCCGACTCTCACATGGCCGTTTTTTTCTTATCTGTCTCCCATTGACTTGAATATACGTAACAATAGGTATAATATAACTGCTCTAAATTCCAATACTCAATTAAGAACTACTAAACCCTCATTTGTGATTGTATAGTTGAACCCTTTGTTGTTGTTAATTGGGGTGAAATTAGTGTGAAAAACCAATGAACGCTGAATTGAAAATCGTTTATAAATGAAAATATGGTTTTAAATGTAAAGGTCTCTAGAGGATTCCGAAGTGGTGTTCATGTAAGTACCTACCGTCAGACACAGCATTGGAAAACTTCTCACAAGGTGGAACAATGACCAGAGTGCCAATTCATCTAATTTTTAAACAACGTTCGCATTCATCATCATCATCATCATATCAGCCGAAAGACGTCCACTGCTGGACATAGGCCTACCCCAAGCGTCGCCACAACGACCGGTCCTGTGCGTCTCGCATCCATCGGCTACCCGCGACCTTCACCAGGTCATCGGTCCACCTTGTGGGAGGCCTTCCAACGTTACGCCTTCCGGTAAGCGGTCGACACTCCAGAACTTTTCGGCCCCATTGACCATCTGTTCTGAGAGCAATGTGCCCTGCCCACTGCCACTTTAGTTTGGCGATCCTTCGGGCTATGTCGGTATCCTTGGTTCTCTTGTCCATTGTATGTGTTTAGTTTTAAGTTTCCTTTTTGTTCATACTTGTGGTGTACAATAAATTGTATAATAAATAAATGTCATCATTCCTGATTTGATCACGCAAGGAAACTCCAAGCATTGCCCTCTCCATTGCCCTTTGAGTGAGCCGAAAACACCGACTTCCGAAATTAAGGTTATTTTACTTAATTGTGTGCTGGAATTTAGAGCACTCATATTAAACCTATTGTTACATATATTCAAGTCAATGGGAGATCGATTAGAAAAAAACGGCAAAGTGAGAGTCGGTCTCTAATACGAAGGTTTCTGTACCATAAACCGAAAAAAAAACACGGTTCTTGTTTGGGGCTCCCCTTTAAAAAAAACCGACTTCGGGACTCCTATAGTATAGGATGGAGGATGTGAGGTGTTTTCGGTTTTGTTTCTTTGTTTTTTGAACACCGAATTCCAAAATTAAGGTTATTTTATTCTTTGTAGTGTTTTGTTTGGAAGTCGGTTATATTTATTGTAAAAAGTTTTTTATTTTTCACTTTTAAGTAGTGTTACTTGGACGACGTTTTCGTCAACGCAGAAATTGAAATAAGCAAAAATGCTCATAAAATAAAAACAACTGAACCAAACTGAATAAAATTTTTACAGGACCAAATGGCAAGTATACTGCATCGAACTAAAAAAGAATCCCATAAATCGGATCCGAAACCTCGGAGTAATCGGTGTACATACATAAAAATATATATGTATATATATCCACCGAATTGAGAACCTCCTCCTGTTTTGGAAGTCGGTTAAAAACCAGCCAAGTGCGAGTCGGACTCTCATACAAAGGCTTCCATATCATAAACCTTAATTATTTGTTGTTATAGCGGGCGGCAATGGAAATACACAATCTGTGAAAATGTCCATTGTCTACCTATTTCGGTTCTTGAGATACAGCCCGTTGACAGACGGACGGACGGACAGCGGAGGTAAGGTTAGGCCCTCTGGTGAAGGCCACGGGAATCATCGTAATGCGTAGAAAACGTAATAGATCGATTAAACCTTTGATGGGAGGTTTTATTTCTAGAAGTGGACATCTGAAATGAAAAGGTTAAATCAGCCAAATTTTTCACAGGAATATCTTCTATACAACAACTGCAGTTTTGACCCTGGCAAACACATCCGAACTTTCCCAATCGATCGAATCTCCCAGGTCTTGTACGGCCACAAACCCTCAAATTGTGCAGTTCAGTAGGTAAGCTTGTATGTTTCAGCCAAAGTACTCGTAACTTTGAACGACTTGAACCACCTTTGAGCTGGCTCGGCTGCAAACATTCACTGCATATTTAGCTCCGATAGGTTCACAGAGCAGAGAACTTGGAGCGTAGTTACTATTGTAGCAGTCGTATCAATGATACAGCACCCCCATCCCATACTATAGGGGTCCCGAAGTTCGGATGCAAAAAATCATAAAATACTGTGCACCAACCCAAATTCTAAGTAATATGAGGCCCGTAATGAATGAATAATAGCGATATAAGCGACTTTTTTGAACTAGTTAGGTTTATTTTGTAAAAAAAGAAAAACAACACACCTTTTGGGCTTTGCCGCAGTCGGGTAAAAAGTGGGCTCCCAAAATTTTTTGGGCCTAGTTACGCCACTGGCTAGAAGTCGTGCGGGGACTGGCAACGATAAGAGACGACATTGCTTATAAATTCGTGGCAATTACCTTGAGTACAAGTTTTGGCTATTACAGCCACAGTCAAAACTATCACGTGCTGTCAATTTCTATGAGTGAACGATACGTATAGGTACAACTGGTTGGATGAAAAAATTTGACACAGCCGTATCTAGCAGTAGCCGTCGCTTCGAGGCGTCTATGTTCTGTGGTAGGTATACCTACTGGTATATCTATGATACACCTGCGTGTTACAGTGTGCATAAAGTTGGAACGTGCTTCGGTAGCTAATACTGATGTGTGGCTGAAAAATGTGGTTATGTTTTAAATCATAGATAAAAACGATAGTTGAGCCATAATCCTTATTTATTTTGGTTCGTTTGTTAGAGCTATTTTTTTGGGTTTTATAGACATTGCACATTTTTTTTACTCTATATAGGCATACGTTTGACCACTATCTCACCTGATGGTTAGCGATGATGTGGTCGAAGATGGAGCACGTTTGCCTAGAAGCAACCTATTCACTTTTGTCTTAAAGACTCCCAGGTTGTAGCTATCTGGAAACACAGACTCTGGCAGGAAATTCCTCTCCTTAGCTGTACGCACTATGAATGTGTTCCCAAAACGTTTTGAGCGTGTGGGTGGGATGTCCACCATGTACCGGTGGCGCATCACATAATATACTGTTCTAGCTTTTACCAGAGGTTTTGTTCTTGTGAACTTTCGCACAGGGACGATTATATCTGTTTTTAGTTTCAGACTACTTAGCCTCTGTTGTTCGTGTCTGTCACAGGTTTTTTACCGAATAAGTGTACCTCGGGCTCCTATAATAATTAAACATCAGAAGTTAAGTTCAGGTGCCTCATACACGCAGTGTTTTCGTCTTTGTTAGCGTTCGGGTGTCCATTACAGCGGAGCGAGGTAACGAAGCGGAGAAATATTAACCAATCATGTCAGTGAGTCACGTGGTGCGGAGATTTTATGCAATTCTGCTTCTCCGCTCCGCTGCCTCGCTCCGCTGTAATGGAAAGGCACCCTAATGGACAGGCACCCTAATTCGAATATTCAAGTCATCTTTGATTTTCCTAGATAGTAAAATTCGATGAAAAATATTCCATGCTTTTAGGTTTAATGTAAATTAATGTGGGAATGTCAGTGCGACACACTATTAACAGGTTTTTATACTTATCGATACTAATTTATGAACGGAACTACTTCAATAACAAACATTTTTCCAGAGTAACCCCAGTCATGGCAGAGACACCTAGCTTACAAGCCCACTACCAATCAAATGAAATAAATACCTGGATAAAGTAACTACCATCTCATTCCCTAATTGAACAAAAAATTCCGCTCGACGCGTTTTTATGGCCCTTTTAAGATAAAAATATGGACTTATTTGTATGAAAATAAATTATTATATCTTTTTTACAGCGTATCTACGACAATATTTTAGCTAAATTAATTTTTCAGTCATGTTTTATAAATACGATGAAAGACTTTTGGTATTGTTTTTTATGCTGAAGCTACATCAAAGGAAGGATGACAAAGAGATCCTGTATGGGATTAAATGTCTTACTTTAAAAGCGTACTTAATTTAATCTGACATTGAATCAGTTGTCAAGTAATTTGATTTATCAAAAAAAGCTCGCCACACTTTTCTCAACCAACCTTTATTAGTCCTGAGAGCGAGAAACAACAGCGGTGACCACGAGAAAAGTGTCAATTCAATGAAGCCTGATGAATATCGGAGAAACTGTAAGTAAGTCCTGCGGGTGCTTGTAAATAAATAAATTTCACATTCGCATCTCTTTCGTAAGCTGTCAAAAATACCTACATTTTGACACATTGCGATTTCGATGTGAATGCAAACGTTTCTTATAAAATCGTAGAATTGGATTTCAGAAAAAGAAACAGTGGAGGAATAGGAAGGCCATAATTTCTACTTTCCTCCTATTTTCAAAGTAAAACGCCATTGACTGTGTGAGTAATAAGTCTCAGAATTAAAGAAAGGGGTCTGTGCTCTCGGCAACATTGTTCCTGCTACATATTGATGATCTGGTAAAACCCGGTACCTTTGGGTATGCAGACGACAGCACTGTTGCTGAGAGATACGTGTCCGACGCACGAGCTGGTGGGTCGCAGATCCGGTCTCTCCGGGAGGCTATGGTTGAGCGCTTGAACTTGTCCTTACAGGCTGTATCTGAATGGGGCGATGCCAATCTGGTCAAGTTCAATGCTGCTAAGACCCAAGCGTGTCTTTTTCCGCTAAAAGGAGCCAATTCCACCCAGCTCCATCTTTTCGAGATATAACCGTGCCGATAACCGACCGACTTGAGCTTTTTTGGTGTTACGTTAACATCTACCCTCAATTTTGGCCCTTTCATAGAGGCAAAGGCTCAAGTGGCTGCCAAAAAATTGGGGGTCCTAGCAAAGGTGAAACGGTACTTCACGCCGAAACAGCTGCTCAAGCTCTATTAAGCGCAAGTTCGATCGTGTATGGAGTACTGCTCTCATCTATGGGACGGATCTGCCAAACACCAGCTTGATGCCCTTGAGTCAATTGAAAAACGAGCCAAGAGGATCATCGGTAATGACAGGCTTGTCGAGTCGAAGCTCCAAAGTCTTGAGCATCGACGCCGAGTTGCTGGCCTGTCGGTTTCCTATCGGTTGCATTTTGGGGAATGTGTGACGGAATTGCATGATTTAATTCTGCCAAGCCCGTTCCATTATCGGACCACAAGATGAATGGCGATGCGCCACCGGTACATGGTGGACATCCCACCCACACGCACAAAACGTTTTGGGAACACATTCATAGTGCGTACAGCTAAGGAGTGGAATTCCCTGCCAGAGCCTGTGTTTCCGGATAGCTACAACCTGGGAGTCTTTAAGACAAGAGTGAATAGGTTGCTTCTAGGCAACCGTGCTCCATCTTCGACCGCATCATCGCTTACCATCAGGTGAGATAGTGGTCAAACGTATGCCTAGAAAAAGAATTTGGAAATAAAAATGTTTTTTTAATTATTTAAGATGGATTTGCTCTTGACTCTAGTCTAGGTCAGAGATGACAGAGACAAAGTCGACGATGGAGTGAGCATACCCAGAAGAAGACTGTTGTTTGCTATCATCAACATAATAACAGCCAGAGACATCCACTGCTGGACAAAGGCCTCCATCTAGAGTCGCCACATCGACAGCAGACCTTCACCAGGCCATCAATCCACCTTGTGGGAGTCCTTCTAACGCTGCGTCTTCCAGTATTAGGATCATCACTCCAGAACATTTCGACCCTATCGACTATATGTTTTGCGAGCAATAAATGAAGGGTTCATTTCATTAGCAGCAGGGTTATTTTAATTTTATAAGTTTCATGACATTTACTGCAGTGTATTTTTTCTTATACAGGGCTGTTCACAGCGATATTGCAGCAACAATGAAGAAGTTGACAGCGTCCATAAATTTAAATAAAAAGTGTATAAAATAAAACCTTTATGGGTATTACACAAAGGGGCTTAATATAGTGCATGGATATTGAGGGTTGATGGGGTGTAAAACAAAGAAAATCGAATGAACTGGCGATGGTGGAGTATGTTACTCTCTGTACTTGCTGTAAATCATAATGTATCATTTTACTCTTGAGTTGGGTGTGTGGCGGGCTTGCCCCATTAAAAAAAAAAACAAAGGAACTGTAGACCTGAGTCTATGGTTTTAATTTAATACTCAATACTTTATTGCATTCCACAATGTAGGCTAAGGTGGTAAACATTTTAAAAGTAACAATCATGGACCCTGTCGGGCACAGCAAAAGTAAGATGTTTTTTTTTTATTTGTGATGGGTTTGCTCTTGGAGCGATGGAGCGAGCTTACCCAGAAGGAGCCTGTTCACTCTAATTTTGAAAAGATTGGGGTTGTAAGCGTTTGGAAACACTTGGAGAGTTCCACTCCTTTGCTGTGCGCATTATAAAAGACGTTTAGAAACGCTTAGTGCGAATTGGTGGAATAGTAACAAGGTAGGGATGGTAAGATGCAGTGCGTCTGGATGTCCAATGATAGAAGGGGGCCGGTGGAATGAGGTCGTGGAGTTCTTGCGCACACTCACCGAAGTACAATCTGTAGAACACCGACAAGCAGGCAACCTTACGGCGATGAGCCAAGCTATGTAGCTTGGCATCCACCAGGTTTTCGTCATCGATGAGCCTCTTAGCTCTGCGTTCCACCGAGTCAAGCGCGGCAAGCTGATACTTAGCTGAGCCATCCCAAAGGTGGCTACAATACTCCATGCAGGATCGGACTTGCGCTTTATATAGGGTTAAAAGCTGTCCAGGCCTGAAGTATCGCTTCACCCTATTTAGGATGCCCAGCTTTTTGGCAGCGGTTTGGGCTTTGTACTCGATGGTGGAGGACTTAACATTTAACTATTATCTAACTTATTCTCAAATGATTTTTTGTCTATTCTATGGAAGTTTCATAGATTTATCGTTTAAATATTCGTTTACGCTGCTATTTCAACTCGTTACTGAGATAAAGGAATTATATATACTGGACTATATATTAACAGATAGATGGACGGATGGATAACAAAGTGATCCTATAAGGGTTCCGTATTTTTCCTTATGAGGTATGGAACCCTAAAAATTACTCCTGAGTTAAAACGTTTTCTGAAAAGAGTTTAGAGTCACAGGGAATACAATTTTCAGTATTCTATAGCTCTTTCTTTCCGACTAAGCTCTTTTTCGAAAAAGTTCTCAACTAGAATAAAATATTTATTACACTAATAACACTAACACACACACACACGCACGCACGCACTAATTATACCATTTTTTTAAATAAAATCTCTTGCGTATACGTAACAAGCGTCATATAAAGCTGTTCATTAATCTCTAAGAACAAGGAAGTACGAGTTTGTATGCAATATCGGCGGAACTGTGAGACTAAAGAAGCCAGCGACAAAATATTTGTACAACAAAAGTTAAGAGTGAATTTCTAGGGAATCGAGAAATCGTGCAAACGCGAGCCTATCAGCCGGTCGATTTACATTATATTGACAGCTCACTTCGTGACTACTTCACCCAAGTCTTCACTTCGACATGTTTACAGAATTGCACTGATGTACCAAAAAATATACTCACAGGAAATAATATTTTTGAGCAAATAGAAAGATAACAAAATCGTTTTATTGGAATGTACAAGACCAACAATAACATAAAATTAGGTGTCTAGAAACTAACAGTATGAAAAGACCTAGGCAGACCTTACATGCTATTTTAACACTATTGACTTTTTATAGGTTTTCCTGTAATCTATAGACAAAGATCATTCAAAAGTTCATAATCTCCGTTTTTTCAAAATTTTAGTCTCAGTATCTAGTTTCGGAGATAAGGTGGGGGGAATGGTCATTATTCGTCTAGTTTCTTTAATAACATCAAAACCACCTGAGAAGTATATTTGATGTCACACGATATTACTCAAAAAACATTTTTTTTTTATTTTCTTAAAAAGGTGACTCCCATACCAAAAATTTAATAATTTACGTATCTCGTCCGTGTTTGGGTCACAGAAGTCCATATGTGTAACAAAATTTCAACAGAATCGAACCAGTAGATCCGGAGAAAACTGGCTGTGACAGACGGACAGACAGGCAGACATACAGACAGACAGACATACAGACATACAGACAGATGGACAGGCAGACACCCGAATGATCCTATAAGGGTTCCGTTTTTTTTCGGAACCCTAAAAAGACGCAGCGGCCAGCGCCGATATTCTGAAAGGGCCCGCTGTGATGCCATGGATGTGTCCTAATGGAAAAATACTCAACAGATAAAATAATAAATATAATAAAGACCAAAAGAGGCGTACAACAACTTAAACCTGCAATTAATTAAATAGTTCAAGCATCACTGGGTCTTTATAACACATTAAACGATCTTATAACAGGGGCACATCATAATTTCAGATAACACACTCGAAACGATTATAGTTCGCAAGTTTATCGATACAATCAATCGGCTTACTCGATTATTCGCGTTCACTACGTGACTCGCATTCGGTAACAAATTCGGTAATTAAAGTGTAATTATGTGTAGATTTTACGTTAGTTTGGGGTTGAGTGGAATTATAATGGTTCAGGTGTCTCTAGTGTATTAAAATGTCAATGATTTTTGTGACATTACAGGCCTGGTACTATTGAACAAACAATCAAATTGTTTTACTATGTATTATAAAGAGGAAAGATTTTTTTTTTGTTTGTACCAAGTGGGTTCCGAAACTACTGTACCGATTTTAACCATTTTGTCACCAATAGAAAGCTATATTATCAGTAATGTCACCGAATATAATTTATTTTCAAAAAAATTGGAGATTCATAAGAAAATTGGAGCACGGGCAAAAGCTAGTTGTTAGATGTAAAGGCAAAATTCTTTCTTTATTGTTTTGTAATATTTATAAACTTAAGACATTCATCAAGGCTGTTGTGGCAATGCTTGGGTAAGGCAAAGGCCTTACCCAAGCATCAACAAAGGTCCAGCTGGACAAAGCCCCTCCCTCCCTAAAAGGAAGAAACATTCTAAAGTAAGTAATATCTGTGAAATTATTATAATACTAGCTGACCCGCGCGGCTTCGCTCCCGTCAACTGGCTACTCTACCTACCGACCCTAACCTACCTACCCTACCTACCTACTTACCTACCATACCAACCTACCATAGCTACCCTACCTCACCTACCTTACCTACCTACCCTACCTACCTGCCTTCCTACCCTACCTACCCTACCTACCTGCCTACCTTCCCTACCTACCTGTCTACCTACCCTACCTACATACTCATTTTTTTTTGTATTTTAATTCTTATTATGCTATTCCGGACGAAGGAATTAGTCTTCGTCCCGAATAAAACACAAAAACTATGAAAATCGGTCGAGCCGTTCTCGAGTTAGTTAGAATAGTGTTCGAACAAACCCGATTTTGATAATTTTGCTATATTGTGAAAGATTCGACCTTTTTCTAGAAGACATTTTATATCAGCGAGACAGAAATAAAACGAAAAAAACTTTTTTACAAAAATGTAACCGACTTCCAAAACAAAACCGACATTAAAGTTATTTTATACTTTGTAGTGTTTTGTTTTGGAAGTCGGTTACATTTTTTGTAAAAAAGTTTTTTATTTTTCAGTTTTCAGTGGTACCTGCATACCCATTCACAGCGTACTGGCGTGATGTTATGTTATGAAAATAAAACTTACTAAGTGCTTTCGGTGTAAAGGTCTCGTCAATACGAATGAAATAAGCCCAAACAATTGGTAGTTCCTACATACCGATGTGGAGTTCCCTTGACTCTCTGTCGTCTCCATCATCAGGTCTGATCCAAACTTTCATTTTTTTGTAGTATCACCCGATATACACACGAATATCAAGGTTTTACCAATTACGTGCCTACAATTTTCGAGAGTTGCCCCCGATTTCTCAGGGTTTCCATCATCAGATCCTGACGTGGTGGCAATGGGACCACACGAGAAGCACCAGCTTTCAAATAAAAAAAGAATCATGAAAATCGGTTCATTCAGTCGGTTATTATGAGGTAACAAACATAAAAAAAAATACAGTCGAATTGATAACCTCCTCCTTTTTTTGAAGTCGGTTAATAAACTGAAGGAAGACGGACAGCGGTGGCTTATTAATAAATAGGGTTCCGTTAGCAACCTTGGTACGGAACCCTAAAAATCGACTTGGTTCGCACGAATGAAGATCGTACGCGAAGGCTTAAATAATAGGGTCCCATTAGCAACTTTGGCACGGAACCCTATAATTTGCCTTGGCTCGCAAATCGAACCGTCTGATACTTAGCACGAATTAAAAACTTAGTTGCGGGCAACCTGGGAGTCTTTAAGACAAAAGTGAATAGGTTGCTTCTAGTTATTATAATATTGATATTCAGCACACGCCTAGCATTGTTTGAAATCATTCGCCAGAGTAAAGTGACTGACATTGCGCGTAGACTCAGCATGCTGAAGTGGAAGTGGGCCGGCTATGTCTGTACCGTCTACAGACGGTCAATGGAGCAGACATGTGTTAGAGTGGAGCCCGCGTTTGGGCAAACGTAGTGTGGGACGCCCTGCGGCACGAAGGATAGATGACAGCAGTGGACAGCAATTGTCTGATATGATGATGATGACCTAGCATTGTTTAAAATTAGTTTCGAGTTATTAATCAGTTTACCGGTTATCGGTCGGTATCTTTAGTTATCTTGTACTTCCTACAGTGAGGCAACAAAAGAGAAAACTGAATACTTTTACTATATTTTATTATAATATTTTCATTACAATAAAAACAGTGATTCACCCTTTCAAACTGAAAAAGTTACACAACACAGCAACAAACAGACAACATAAATATATTTTTCTAATGCAAATGATGTCTACCAAGGAAAAGGGGGATAAGGAGGAATTTCTAGAGGAGTCACAAGTGGGAGGTGGAAACGGAAGTTGTCGCTTCCCCCTCTTTTCCTGTTGCTGGCTTTACAGCGTGTGGAAATGGGTTTCCCCTTTAGTTTTTATAAGATGCTGTGATTTACACAAGTACAGCGGGTATATTTGGTGTTTATGTAGACGTTGTTTTAAGTTTTTTGTTTGTAGGAAGTTAAATACATAGAGTAGATAATATTTTTTTATTAATTCATAGTATGTAATTATTTCAAATCATAGGTTTCCTAATTTGATATTTTCTAAAATAACTCGCATTTCTACTTTTTAAAAACAGAACTCTGGTAACCTGTATAAAATAAAATAATAGTACCAAGTATCTCGTAAATAATTCAATTTACCTATTGTTATTGTAACCAAAGATAATAAATAAGTATATCTTACGGGGTCCCTCGCCAATTTAATGTCAACTGATTCCATGTTTTTTTTAAGGATGGGAAATCATCAAATGACTCTAGGCGGAGCAAAAGGGAGTGTCAGACTCTAACTGACTAAAACCCATCCGAGTTCTTCCTAATCCTCTTTGCGTTCTAGGGCCGCGGTGGCTCTTTCGGACAAATTCTGTAACCCTGGCAGAACAACGGATTCCTGCGAACGAACACATTCATTTTAAAACTTCAATTTCCTACAACATACTCAAATCCAAACACTCCCACATCGTTAAAACCACAAAATAACAGAATACAGGTACAAAATCATTTGTAAGCCAAACTAAATATCTACTGAACAGTTTTAGTCCACAAATTAGTGCCATACTACTCTCGCAACGAAGGCTTAAGTGGGCTTACAGTTGAAATTTATTGATAAAAGGCTTTGCACGCTTGAAATGTGGGAATCTATACCGATAAAATTGTTTGTCTGTACGTTTTGGGATTTAAAACTGTGTAAATTGGGGTATTTTTTTTCGGTTTGTGTCGTTTTGTATGCTTATCTTGTTCGTATGGTGATAAATTGAGATTACGTTGAGATAAACGTTAGTGTTTAATTTTGGAAAGTTCTGGAGTGGCGACCGCGTAACGGAAGACGCAGCGTTGGAACGCATCCCACAAGGTGGACCGATGACCTGATGAGGGTAGTGGATGCGAGACGCACAGGACCGGTTGCTGTGGCAATCCTTGGGGCAGCTCAATAACCAGTAGTGGACGTTTTTGGCTGATATGATCATGTATGATTTTGGGGGATCTTGTGAAAATGTGTTCTTAAATCTATATTAAATCGTCATAATTATTTGCTGAATGACAAAAAGCTTTCCCCAAGCGCTGTAATCTCAATCGGACATGTGATTCACTCATCTAGAAAACTCTCATGGCTCTTGTCAGGATCTAACTTTAGTGACAAGCCTGTATTATGATATTATTATAATATTGAAACAGTCTATACCTCTCTGTGAGACGTGAGTCGCGTATTTTAAGTTGCGCAATTTACGTTCAACTGAAATTTGGTTAGGCTGCCAGACGGTCGGACTTAATTTCAGTTACTATCCAATGTTTATACGGGGTGTTTTTTATTTTTTTAAGAAAACGTTGCCATCCAATTATGTGTTCCGTGCGGGAATCGACCCCACGACACGCGGCGCAGCAGCCGATCGCTCAACAATAGATCCATTAAAAATATTGTGCATTTACGAACCATTAGAAGAAGATGTCAGAAAGAGAAAGGGAAGCTGGGTAAATCCACTAAATAGCGAAAGAATAGTATGTGAACAGTTCTATACCGTATTATGGACGACTCGCCACGAACACAATTCGGTTCGAATCAGCAGACCACCAATTTTGCGTTGCCGTGTGGCACAAACAGGACTTTAGTGTGAAATCGAATGCAACGTAAAATCCGCGACTCATTTTACGCGACTCACAACTTAAAAAAATGCCCTTGTTTGGCCTCACCCTTAATGTAAACTTTGAAATGAATGAAGAAGCAAAAGAGACGAAGCGATTATTCACCAGACTACAGCAAAGCTGTGTTTTAATTTGCCTTAAACAAAATTATTCATATCCCTTAATTATTCATAGCTCTCGGAATACCTTAGCATCTACCCACGTGTCGGTGTCGACAACCAGTCTACATAAATGCTGATGAGCTTTAGATATGTTTTTTTTTTATTAAGGAACGCGTTTCCATCTTTTTAGGGTTTCGTACCCTTATCACTAACCCTCGGCTGTGCATCCGTCCGTCCATCCGTCCGTGCGTCTGACTATGAGCGGGCTGTATCTCAAGAACCGTAATAGGTAGACAGTAGAAATTTTCCCAGAGTGTGTATTGTATTTCTATTGCCGCTATAACCACAAATAATACAAGAAACGTGTTTTTATCGGTTTATGTATGGAGCTCTTCATTTGAGAGTCTGACTTGCACTTGACCGGTTTTTTTATGGGTAATCAACAACAGACTCCTTCCGCTCTGGGTGGAGCAGAAGGGAGTATCAGATACTCACTGGCTAAAACCCACCTGTGTTCCTCCTAATGCCCTTTGCATTCCAGGGCCGCGGTGACTCTTTCGAACAATACCGAAACAAAGTGTTTCCACCTACAAGTAACTCGCATGCAAGCTTAATTATATTGCAAGGCACAATCAAGCGATTGATCACATTATACAGTACTACTTTTATCTTTTTTTTCCTTTTATTTTTTTAATTCCATACTACTTTTATTTATTTTTTATTATGCTTCCTCTCTCCTTCTTATCTTGCTGTGCCCAGCAGCCACATGAACTAATTTTGTTTTAACCACCTAAGAATACATGTGGAACGCAATAAAGATATTGATTATTGAATATTGTTACACCTCTGTAGCCTGCAATGTAATTAACAAAAAATATAACTTCAAGCAGAGTCAGTTTTACATCCGAGTTGTCCTCGTTAATTTAACACTAATAGTAGGTAATATTAATGGTTTATAGTTAACACGGGAATAAATCTGCCGTGATTTAAACACCAACATAAACATGCAAAACCAACGATATTTTATACTTACCTAGTTAAATCCTGAAAAAATGCTTAGACGTTTCCCTACTAAGTTAGTGTCGACTGTTGGCTTCTTACTGAAGGCTGCTCTTTTGAGAAATGCTTAAAAACAGCGTGCAGATGAAGCAAGTTTTCGTCGGCGCTAATAGAGAAATTACATCTGAAAAAAATAGTTAGTAATCTACATGATATGATACGTAATTTGGTTTAGCCAGAATTTATCTATCGGTATCACGAAATAAGAAAAAAAAACTGGTCAAGTGCGAGTCGGACTTGCGTGCAAAGGGTTCCGAACGAGAGTCATTTTTTTAACATGCTTTTTTAAAACTATAGACTTCTTATAGGTTTTTCTGTAATCTATATGTAAAAATCTACTATCTCCACTTTTTACAAAATTTTAGGCTCAGTAGTTTCGGAGATAAGGGGGAGAAATGGCCATTTTTCGTCTAATTTCTTGAATAAATTCAAAACCATTTATTTCAAAATTATGAAAAAATATAATTAAAACCTTCACAGTAAGCCCTTTCATTTGATATGTCACAGGACATCGTTCGAAACATTTTTTTTTGAAATTTTCTAGTTTGACCCCCAAAAGTGACCCTCATACTAAAAATTTAATAATATACGTAACGTTTCCGGTTTTGCGTCACAGAAGTCCATACGTGTACCAAATTTTAACAGAATCGGTCCAGTGGATCCGGTGAAAACTGGCTGTGACAGACGGACAGATACCCAAATGATCGGATACGGGTTCCGTTTTTTGTTCGGAACACGAAAACCACCGAATCACCTTCAAATCTTTGAGATGAAACCCTTTTACTCCTTCATTTTTTATCAAAAGAGTATAAATATAAAAAAAATGCAGTAAATATAAATATATTTACTGCTATGCAATACAAACGAAAATGATTTGGTTTTGTTACTTTTTAAAAACATGTATTATTTTTATTATAAAAAATTAAAAATACTGGTAGAGGAGTGCGGCGTAGAGGAGTAGTTAACTCTGTTTATATGCACAAGGCCATTGGCATGAATACAAGCCTGAATGCACCGGAATACCAGTATATTATCTAGAGCGGCTGCCTATCTGTCCTCCACAATCCAGTTACTGGGTTCCATGACACCCTTTGGTAAGAGTTGTGTCAGATGTACTGGCTCCTGACTATCAGAAACGTCTATCAAAGATCTACAGATGACAGTCGGCACCAACAGCTTATCGTGCTTACAGAGGCAAGGATGAGTCTCGGTCATAGATAGCTAACCATCCGCTGACCAACGTCGGCAAGCGTTGCTTAACCTCGAAGATTGACCCACGTACCTATTATTACTTGAACACTAAGTCTTCCATAAACTTCCAATAAATATTCCGTTCCAGTCCAGCTCTATGGTATTTATATTACGGGAAAGCGCAATAAATACAGGAAAAATATCTAGTTCCAATTTTTGTAACCAATGCCCGAAGCGAAACAATAAATTTAATTGCTGGGAATAAACGTACGTTTAGTTTGTATGTTGTTTTGGCAGCGAGCATGCCAAAACTGTATTCGATTTAAATTCTGGCTTGCAAATAATTTAAGTAATACACGTACAAATTGGTCTTTATTACACTGCAACTGTAGGCTAGTTCAATACAGACGGATTAATGGAGTTTATGGAATTTATTAAACAGAGGTTTGGTTAGGTTGGTCTCGTAGGAAGAGAGTTCATGACATTACTCACTCTCTGAAAACCACCTCATACAAGGCTCTCATATTATGATTTGACCAGTAAGAATTGTTTGGGCGTTAAAAGTGACTTTGACCTCTGAGTTTTTTTCAGGGTAGTCAGCTAGGAAACACAGAACTCGTTAAGTCGAAAATTGTATTCGTTGATGATTACAAAAATATTTCAAAGAAAGAATTCGTAAGCAGATTTTGACACATGATTATATAATATTTCAAAATCTGTTGCAACTTTCGAAAATAGCCGGCTTGAAAAAAATATTTTTAAATTAAGTTTTTTTTTAAGCCGGAGACGAACCAGCCTGCCAGTCTTATTTTGTTCAAATATATAATAAAGTGAGCTTGCAACTCGTAAATTTTAAATCATAAATCATTTATTTCGCCAGAGATATGGTACAGTGGGTGTTACAAGAAAGTAGATAGTGATTCACACATCTCACTAATAGGAGGCATGCGCAAAATTACTACTAGGTACAGTAAAATAGAATAAAATAGTTCACAAATACAATAGTCACACAAACACACACACACACATACACACAGTTAAAAAAATCATGTAAGGTATAAAAAGTTCTCCATTAACCATAATTTCATTTGCTTTTGAAACTTATATAAGGGAAGCACTCTCAACAGACGTGGAATATGATTATAAACTAATGGACATCCTATAACTATTCCTTTTATGCAATGCGCTTTTACAAGAAGTTTGCATTTTCAATTTAGTAGTCTCTTGATTTATATTTACAATTTTCATAATTGTCTACAAATAATTGTGGTTGGTTTCTAATAAACATCCCAATTATTCATACTTACTAACTTCACAAACATTTTCACGGTGTTCAACCGGTTGATTCTGTAGACGCCTCACACTCACTCACACTCACGTTCAATTGAGGTGAGCATTTCACTAGCAGCGCGATTCTGTAATCTTGTGAGAGGTTAAAGTTTAAGTGAAGAGAAAGTGAATTGAGCTGTCAAACCATACAATAAAGACGGAATGACAGTTCACTTCAAGCTTACTTCACAAACATTTTCACGGTTAGATGTGTTCAGCCGGTTGATTCTGTAAACGCCTCACACTTACTCACGCTGACGCTCACTTGAGATGAGCATTTCACTAGCAGTGCGATTATATAATCTTGTGAGAGGTTAAAGTTTAAGTGACGAGAACATGAATTGAGCTGTCAAACCATACCAACAAGATGGAATGACATTTCACTTCATGCTTTCTCCATCTATGTTACACGGTGAGACGTTGACAGAATAGACCTTCTAGATTGGATGGTTTGACAGCTCATTTCATATTCGCTTCACTTAAGCTAAGTGTGAGATTTTTCAGAATAAGCACTGCAAATTCATAATAGTCTTTTCTTAGGACTTGTTTACCACCTAAAATATAGTTTTAACACATTTCAAAATAACTAAGAAAAATTATACACAACAATAAAAGTCAAAAACCAATCTTACCAAAAACAGTTCCCCATTATTTTCCTTCACACCCAGCCATAATTAAAGCCACATTTACATACTTATTAAAAGTACACAGCGAAATTTTCACCGGCACAGGTGACTGTGTCAAAAAGAGTTGTTGGCACAGTCTGGACCTGACAACACCGTGATAAGGGTCTACCACCCTCAATCCAGTTAATTTATATGTTTGCTGGGCTCATGATTTGTATGAAGTTATTTTGGACTATAACATTATTGTTGGGATCCTGCGATTGTGTGTTGGGACGAGGATTTTTTTTGTATGATTTCTGGTTAGTCAAAAAATGAATTGTGTTTTACTTGTGTCAGGGAGTGGAGTGAAGAATCATGTCGGGTTTAACAACGAGGATTTGTTGTGTACACAGGAACACTGATTACCAGAGTGTTAGTTAAAGATGGTGATTGTAGTTTTTTTTTCTAATATAAAGTCCTTGTTGACGAGGAACTCGTGGCTAAATAATAACAGCCTTGAAGATCGACCCTATGTCGATCTTCAAGGTTAAGCAACGCATGCCAGGGTTGGTCGGTGAATGGGTGATCATTTTAACATATCGAGTTTCCTACTTGCCTCGGAAAGCACGTTAAGCCGTTAGTCCCAGCTGTCATTTGTAGATCTTTGGCAGTCGTCACGGGTTGTCTGAAGCCAGAAAATCTGACACCAGTCTTACCAAGAAATACCGTGTTACTCAGTTAATGGGTTGTGGAGGTCTGGTAGGCAGCCGCTCCATATAAAATACTGGTATTAAACTGAATCCAGTTCTACTGGAAGCCGAACCCAATATAGTTGGGAAAAGGCTAGGCAAATGATGATAGGCGTCGTTCGAAGCAGTCATTTGTTCGGTAAAACCGGAAGGCGCCCTCTGACGGCGCAACGATGCGTTCAGCCCGATTCGCAATTGGCTGGTTTATACTCTTTAATGCACCTTCAAAACCTACCAAATTATTTGACTGTCACGAAGTCAAAGTGTCAAAAACGCACTTAAAAAAATACTGTCTTATAACTTAACCCTTTAAAAAGGATTAATTTCGGAGCGGTAACGCACCCAATTTCCTTTCTGTCACGGTCGCTTCATTAAGTGAATAATTTATTGTTATTTCAGGTAAACCTGCTCTGTTTACGGGTTAAGAATGGGTGTGATTTCTTTTTTGAAAAGGTTATAGTTTAAATGAAAAAGTAGGTCAACCCTTTTGATTTATAGTACCTTAATGCTTATTCTCACTTTTTTGGACATATTACACGTCGAGAGGACACTTCTGTAGAGCGACTCGTGGTTCAGGGCAAAATTGAGGACACAAGGGCGCGCGGTAGATAACCAATGCGCTGGACCGACCAAATCAAAACTGCACTAAATGGTCCACTCCACGAATGCACGAGGCAAGGAACAGCACGAGAGGAATGGCAACCAAGAGTGTGACGACAGAGAAAAGAAGAATGCTTGAGGATACTATGTTAATTCCTATTTTATATGTTATCACTATATTTAATAAGATATTGGAGTGTTGTGCTTGGAGTTTCCTTGCGTGATCGAATCAGAAATGAAGATATTCACAGGAGAACCTAGGTAGTCTGAAGATTCGCCAAACTTAAGTAGCAATGGGCAAAGCACATTACTCGCAGGGCAATTCTACTATTTTTGTTAAATAAAATTGGCATTGGATTAGTCTATAGGGCCTAAAGCTTTTTTAAATAAGATTTTTTTCATTCAGGTTTTTGTTCTTGTACTGAATACGATATGTAAATTTAGTTTAAGCTTTACTGTTTTCCTTTTTTGGTAGCTGTGTTGTGTTGTTCACACTCTCTTTCTTTCCAACCTGTTTTTTATAAGTGATGACTTTTAATTGGCTGTCAGTCTCACATGCATTATTTTTATTCTGTTTCCATTAGCTGTAAGTCATCCATAGTTTATAAATAAATAAATAAACAAAGATGCTGGTGTGGTGACTGCATACCGGAAGACGCAGCGCGGCAGCTTTGGAAGTTGTCGCATAGCGAGACTCACACGACCTGGGCCCCAAGTCTGCTATTACAATAGTGTCAGTGGTTGACCACTGGAAAGTCATAATGACGCTTTTATATCCAGTGGTCAACCACTGATACTCCATTGAAAGAAATAGCATAGAATCTTGTCAAAATCAACCATTATGAAATCAATGATAGACCATTCTGACACTATTGTACTAGCAGACTTGGGGCCCAGTTCATGTAATGACAGTCTGTTGGGGGAGCCTTTTTTAGAATGAGAAATCATCAAATGACTTCTTCCACTATTGGCGGACTGAAAGGAAGTGTCAGACTCTTACTGACTGACCCATCCATGTTCCTCCAAATTCCCTTTTCGTTCCAGGGCCGCGGTGACTTTTTCGAACAAACTCCACAACTGGGGAGACCTATCGTGCAGTGGATGTCTTTCGGCTGAGGTGATGATAATGAAAAACCATTAGGCATAGCCAGTAACAATGTTACCTATAACCTAGTAGCTTCTACCTTCATCTTTAATTCAGTGGTCTAATCCATGAATCGTACTTTTTCTGAGATAAATGCAGCTACCAAACAAAAAAAAGCTTTAATTTTAATAACATTATGAAAACATCTTTATTTTTAAATGGACTGTATGTATAGTTTCACACGTACCACAACCATACCACACCATCGTGACAAAAAGTGGTCAAGGTGTGAGCTGTGGCTTCTTGCGGTTGCGTTTCTTGTGGTACCTAAAAAAATTGGATGTGTCTGCAATGTGTTCGCGGCGTTCCTGGTTGTGCTGCTTTGTGGTTGCGAGGTGGCTGCGATATAGTCGGTATCACTCACGCAGACAATGACGACAAAAACTGGTCCGTGTGAATTTTACTATTAAATGTCATACAAATTAGCTCCCGCCCTCGTGGTATGGTTGTACTGTAGTAGTGGTACGTGAGAAACAAGCCTTACTCAAAGTTTGACATACCTCGATTTTTTTAATGAAGTATTCGAAGTTAAGTATTTGTCAAACTCTAATTTAGCCTGAAAATCCCGCCAAACTCCGGCATTAAGGTGGGCTTTGTCACATTCTTAAGAACAATTCACCTATTAAAGATCATTTGCATTCACATCACAATCGCAAACTGTCAAAAATACCTCTAACTTTCCTCATTGACACTGTTGTCGCTGACGCAATATTGCGTCTTGAATTAGAACGTTTTTATATACGAGATTTCTAATCCAAAGAAATCTAATTCCAAATTAGTCCACCAAATGAAAACCTTCCCTTCTGTTCAGAACATCACTATGAGCCGGGCGACCCACGCACGACACTGCGTTATCATCCGCCTTACTGAGCGCACACTAATTTCTCTTAAACTTAATGTTCGATAATTATTATTTGATCCCTTGTTAACTTCTCTAACTTTAAATACAGTCGACTATTTATTGTTACTGGAGTTTCCCTGCTATCTGTCCTAGTACCTGTACCTGTACGATATAACCCAGTCCATTCTACCTCCGTTAGCTCTACCCCCATCCATCAGTACTTTTAGTATGTTGTTTAAGGCACCTTTACTTACAATTACGCCAAAATTCGCTTATACACGAATAAATTTCCCCTATTTTTCATTCCTTGGGTAGACTAAATACAAAATTCAAAAGCAGATCCTTATTTTCTAATCCCCGTACCTACATTCCGCCATTTGCAATAAACCACGGATTTATTTTAAATCGAACCATTAAGCATCTCTGATCTCACTAACGATCTCATTTAATGAATCTCTTGGTAATCTCGTTCGATCTAAAAACTCAGTCGTGTAAAACCGGTTGTAACCTACTTAAACTAATGACCTGGTTTGTAACAAGTGAAAAACTAACGCGAACTGAACTAAACTGAGGGGAATGAGAAGCGAATAGAATCAGTTGAGATATCCCGACGAGTCGCATACACTCTAATTTGCCAATCGAGGGAAAAATTCAGGAGGATGTTTCGTGAAAGAGAGAGACAAGAACGATATATTTATTTATTAAACACTTTCAGCACGCAAATGTACAGAGGCGGAGTTAATGCCATAGGCATTCGCTATCAGTCAACCTTTAGGTGATGCAGAGAATAGTGGTAGTGGTATATATCAGTTTTTTATTGCGATACTTTATCCAATATCTGCGTGAGTGGTCTAAAATTTTTGAATCTGGAATTTAGAGGGTGCGGATTGCAAGGATGAATAAATAATTAAAGAGAGTTTACAATAAACCAAGAGAAAATGCAGAGTGAAACCAAATAGTTATGATGTGTGTAATGTGTGCTTTAATTTTTTTATTTATTTCATAGTATGCGCATTATGAATTATAATAGCTTTAAGAATTACTTTTAACTGTAACAAAAAACAATTTGTGGAGTTAATATTTATATTCCTATTTATTGCAACTCCTAAGTGTTTATATCCAAAACGGCAAACATAAAAACAGCAAGAACATCTGCTACAAACATACTCGCTTTAAGAATAAATTACTGTTCCAAATTTAAATACATTCCTAATTCAAAACATAATGACTCGTCTTCTATAACACAAAATGCGTCATCACACGCACACCCCACCGAAAATTGACGACTTCTCGGAAATTAAACTCATCACAGCACATTTATTTCATGGTACATTTGGCCATTAGGCATAACACCATCCTTTACGTGCTTGCAATACTTATAGCGTTAGTAGAGCGATTCCGCTTTAACTTTTGACTCTACCTGTCGAATCGTAATGAAGGTTAATATCTACTTTCCAGTTGGATCAGTTCGAGTTTCCAAATATGTTTGGTAATACGGTAAGTTTTTCATGGGGATCGATCTGTGGAGTTTGTGAGCCACTTTTAATGTTGAGATCAAAGGTTTTTGTAAGAGGATTGAAGTCTGTGAAGGACACATGAAATCAATTTATTTTGTGAAACATAGTCGGGCTTATGATCAAACGTTATGTGGCCCAGAGAGTAGATATTCTAATATAAAATAGTTTATGATTGAACACTACAAGGTTTTCAGGCTTAGTCTTGAGTAACAATAAAATTGATATTGAAAAGTTTAGCTCCTTGTATTTTCTGAATTCTTGTGACTGCCAAGTAAGTATAGATAATTCCAAAAAATTAAAACCGCATTAAAACTCTTGCGTAGTTTAAAAGATGTAAGCGTACAGAAGGAAAAATCGACTTTGTTTTACACTATATATAATGTAAAAGATTACACCGTCTTTCAGACTAGTTTAAAAAAAAAAAATTCTATCTATGCGATAATTAAGTACCATCCTGAAAATTGCTATTGAATTATTTTTTCGATTCACATCTACTTCCTTCGCTACTACCAACCACCTAAGGTGAGTTTCTGAATTGAGAACTAGATAGTTAAAAACATATCAAATCCTTACTTTGATGCCAAATTTCAAAAGGTTTCCTTAAGTACTATTTTACAAATATTTCAACTTGAAATGCTTACTTCGATTTGAATTCAGGATCTGAAGTTGAGTGTGCCTTTTACCTAGTTGCCAAGCCATCTTTACCCGACTGCGGCGAAGCCCAAAGAGGGTAATGTGTTAGATCTGTAAGTATGTATGTTCGGTCGTAACCACTCAATAGCTCAACCGGTGTTGATAAACGATACGTCATTAGATGGTGCGAGTGTCACTGGTTACATGAAAATCTAAATAAATATGGCGAATTTTATGCACTTAATTTTTTTGACTTAAAATTTATTTTTCACACTACGACTAGCCTTCTACATATAAAAAAGGAAGATAGTGGCCTTTCCCCAGCAGTGGGGCAAAGTAGATATATAGACTACTTATCAGTTACTGACTGTATGTACAAACAACATTGTACTATTTCCACAGTGGTGAAATGCACAAAACGCTTCAGTTAGCATTCGAGAATTTCAGTATTTTCATACTAGCGGATCCAGCTACGATTAGGTCTGAATATTCAGTGTTTCAACTGAGGAAGTAATGGAAATTTATCGCCCGGAGAAGACACGACTTGTTTTAATACAAGGGTCGGTTGCGATAGTTGAATAATGTGCTAAGCGGGATTATTATGCTTGATGGAATGGTTCCTGTTAACAGGTTTTATTCTCTTTCTTTTACTGGAAGTGATCTAGATTTATAATTTTTAATAATGAATTGTTAGCGTTCATTCAAAGGTATCTGGTATTTTGTTAATTTGACTAAAGACTAGCATACTTCATTAATATTGCAGCCTGAAAAGATGGTAGATTTAATATTGGATGCTGTACAATTTGACACGTCTAACATTCAGTAGTATTAGTACCTAGTAGTTCATTCTACTTAAAATACTAGACGAATATAAAAGTTAGAGAAATATTGGGTCTTATGTAAAACATGTATCCTACTATAACTGTAAAATAATACATCCATCATACCATGCCAAACTACAACACGTACCACATACCACGCTACCGTTCTTCACCACATCAACACCACATACGTCACAGCACAGCACATTATATCACAGCATAATAAAATTAAGCACACCACATTTTATGTACTGTGATGTGCACACATCACATCACACCACGCTATATCACACTCTACATTGCCTTCACAAACCAGCATTGTAGCATAATCTTAAATAATAATTAAATCTTAATCTTTTGAAAAAGGTTTCAAGTAAAAATGTGATGTGGTTTTTGTTGATTAGTTTCACGTCAGTTTCCGGCGCTGTTGTAATTATTTTCACACTGGGAGCGGGAGGAAGGTCTTATTATTTTTCTTTAATAAATAAGAAATAATTTTCTTTAATACTTACCTAAGAAATTAAAGGGTGGTTTGTCTACTTAAATGCAAAATAAGACATTAATTCTACCACACCACATCAAATCACATCACATCACATTCCATCACATCATATCACGTCACAACACAACTTGACACCATCACATCACATCACAGTCCACGTCCATCATATCACTCTACATTTCCGGCTTCATTACCATCACAAATCAGCGTTGACGCAAACTCTAAAAGAATATTTAAATCTTAATCTTCGAAACAGCTTTCAAGTAAAGATGAGGGTATTAAGTTAAGGGATTAGTGATGTGGTTTTTGTTGATTAGTTTCACGTCAGTTGCCGGCGCTGTTGTAATTATTTTCACTTAATCCAATACTGCTGGGAGCGAGCAGAAGAGGGGTTTTATTATTTTTCTTTAATAAGTTAGAAATTAAAGGGTTGTTTTCAAATTTGTTTTATTGGTGATACTTTAATGACAGGTGCTACTAAAAACTGGTGGACTTTTAACCTACTATCGGAAGGGGTTGATAGATACGTTATGGCTAGTTTACACAGTGTAAGCTAGCGTGCGAGTCAGCCTGCCGAGTAGCTGCAGTGCAGTAACTCGCATCGTTTGGACGTACCTACCTTTCGAGTTACTGCCACTTGCGAGTCGGATAGTAACTCTCATCCGAGTTACTTCAACATTTTTGTTTTCACTCACCTGCTTGCCGACAGTAACTCGCACATGGCAGCAGCTCGGACATCACTCGCATCGTTCGGACACGTTTGGCAGTAGCTCGGCAGGGTCAGCCAGACAGTTGCGAGGAGGGACCTGTATTTTTCGTGTGCTGCAACTCGCAAGAGGCTGGGCGGCTACTATCACCGTGTAGACAACTAAGGCGAGCCGAACTACTGGCAAACGAGTAAAAGACCCAAGTAACTATCTACTGTCTAGTCAGCAGTGTGTAAACTAGCCATTGAATGCAGCAAGAAAACGTTATTTCCAACGAAAAGTCGCATCATGTTGTCATTGTCAGACAGTGTCGGTCGTCATGTCGTATACAATAGATACGATTGTATGATCATGAAGACGGAATAATGTCCGTGACTATGATGTAGTTTATATTTTGTGATTTAGTTTTTAGTTAAGTTAGTAAATTAATTTTCTATCAAGTTTGTTATTGAACGTCGTTTGCGTAATATGCGGAATAATTGCTGAGTACCTTAAGTATAGGTCTTTCCTGTTTTAGTAAGTAGTTGTCATCAACCGTGCATCTAAATTTAGTGCATTTCACTCAAGATTTATACTAGGCCAATGTAACATGTAGAAATAAATATGACTCCCAAAAATATTTTTACTGATACTTGGTTTGCTTTTCAAGGTTCTAATGATTAATTGCAAAGAATTTTACAACAAGAACAATTTAAACACCACCAAACATACCTACACTTAACACCACACATATCCGAACACCACAGGCTCTTTGATAAAAATGTTGCATAAAATTTTCCCTTCTCCCGATTATGCCTATGAGGGGTTTCTTTCACGGCCCGACAATGTGATGAAAAGTGACTCACAATAAGAGCCCTCAACCAGCACTCCATGGTCTTTGTCTCACCATGCATTGTTCAGACGCCAAAGTCGGGTTTTTTAACACAATAGAAAATTTTTAACACAATTTGTTGTATGATCATGGTGTTGAGGAAATTATTATGTTGTTTTTTTTGATACAGTTTTGTTTGTAAATCGTGCGCACATACATGGCCTTTAGTGTATTTTGTAGAATCACTTTTTATGTAAATGAAATGTAGTTTCAAGGAAATTCTCGGAATGGCAGGCAAAAAAATTTTGATGTAAAATGATACGGGTACAAAAAAGTTTGAAAAAAAAAACAAAAAATGGCATCAAACTTAAAATTCAATATATTTTTCCCAGAAACCTGCCCAAAAAAATGGTTCAAATATTAACCAAAAGCGAGTATCAATACCGAAAACTCACCTTTTTTCAATTCCTCTAAAGTCACATTTTTTCAAAAATAATTTCTGAACTGTTCGATCCATCCACAAAAAAAAAATATTGCAAAACAAGTCCCAAAAATTTCAGGAGTATTTTTTCTCCCTTTGCATTGACAGGTGTGGCTGTTCCAACGTTTAACCGCTAAGTGTGCAGATAGATACAGAAGGTCAACTCTATACAACGAGTAAAAAGATTGTGCGTGCCACACATAGACACGCTTCACGTGCAGCGAGTACAAGCGCACTCGCGACTGGCATTAGTTTAAGATCGCTGAACGTACGCGTCTATGGAGCTGGATATTCGTTCTATGGAGCTGGCCGGTGGACTAGTTCTATTTGCTGAAAAACCGATAGCCATTGGTAGTTGAATTCAACAACTGAAAGCGTATCGGCAAGCGCGACGCGTGATGCTACCCAGCTGTGATGGCATTAAAAGTTGCGTTACATTGCGAGATCCATTATTTTAGTGGTGTCCTTATATTTTTGGATTCCAATTGCACTCTTTTCATACAGGGTCCATTCTCGTCAAGAAACAAAATTAGGGCTGTCATGATACTGTTAGTATTAAAGCCGCTGCGCTCTTTAAAAAAGGCTGAAGAACGGTTTATAACGGGTTGTCCCACATTGACCACCTTAGAAGTGCTATTGTCTAACATATTGACTTAATATGTTGACTGAATCGATCGATTGACTGTTAAACCTTCTGTGCTATTCTAATTTGTGGTTTAAACGTGGACCACCGTGGGTGGCCGATTCGCGTCACTGGGCACTTGTGACGTCATCCGGTGATGTGCTTTGTCTGCCCAATCAATTTAGTCGGTTCTGTGTTGAGGTGAATTTTTGATTTTATGTCTTCGAGTGATTGATATATGGAAATTGCCATTGGGGGATGGTTATTTCATTTGTGAGTATGGTTTTGCGGAATTAGACTACTTTATACTGATTTTAGGAGCTGGATTGAAGTTGTGATCGATACGAATAGTATACGACAGCTGTGGACTGCTATGGGCTAATGATGGATAATTCCTGTCTACAGATACAATTTTGAGAAATCGACTTTAATCGTTATTTCAATATGATGGACCTTCCACCAAAGTTGAAATATTGAATAGTCCTATTCTCCTCTCATCCAGTTATCTTGGCAACTAAACAAAATCGAGAGTTTCTAGAAGCATACTTTAATACTGATCTGAATCCAGGAAGATATTCGTTACAGATTTCCTATCGTCATCCTTATAATCCTCACTTTTTCTACAAAGTTATATTCTTCAACAACTTCTGCACGTGTAACACTCAGTATACTATTCATTATTATCAGTATTTTCCCAGGAACCTTCCAGTATTTTCCTGAGTCCTCCACAAAGCGTTTCAAAGACATGCAACGTCCGCGCCAGCTAAGAGTCTAAGACAGGATAATTAGCCCTCCTTAAGGTCAAAACACAAAAGGGTATTACATTTTCTTCAGTTAATTTCCATTATGCAAGAGAAGACAGTTTCGATGGAGTAGCCATTAAAAAAATTCAGATGTTTTTTGTTTTATTTCTAAGCTTTTGTTGAACTTTGATGCGAGCAAAAAGCGTGACAACAGTTTTCTTGGAATAATCTTTTCTTGAAAAAAATGTTTTATAGAGACGAGTTGGTAGTACTATAAGATGGTATTTTTATATTGTTTGATATTTTACTAGTGGCCCACCCTGGCTTCGCCCGGGTGTTTTTTCTCTAAGATATTTTTTATACAACCCTTTCGCTGACAATTACGAACACAACAAAAAACATATTGAAATAGGTAAAGTCGTTCGTATAATATGTAGGTACGCACTTACATAATATATTTCCGCGATTCACTTTTCTATATATATAATATTTTTGAAGTGAAAACTTCTTTAGCGGCGTTGAGCACTTTTTCTGTAATGGGTATAAAATCTTAAACTCGCGTCAGGACACGTGACCTGATCGAAAAAGCGTAAGACGGACTCGCGTCAGGGTCACGTGATGCTGATCGAAAAAGCGTTAGACGGACTCGCGTCAGGGTCACGTGATGCTGATCGAAAAAGCGTAAGATCGAGGGGAAGGGAGAGGAACTAGTATCTCCCACTCTTTCTACCGTGCCTGAGTGTGCTGCTCCGCTTAGGCGGCACAGGGCGCTTGCGCGAATGTCCGTCTGTGTTTATGTACAGCGTGCCACGCGTATCCAAGGATACGAAATTACGGAATTACGAAACTATGGATGAAAGTTGATTTTTCTAAGAGATAAAAATTAATGTAATATATAAATAAATAACGATATAATATTATGAATAATAACATGTAAATTGTCATATTTGTGTACGATAGCGCAATAAATAAACATTGTATTCTACCTCATAAATGATAGTATTTTTGTACTTATAATTAAACACAACGTTAATACTAAAGTTTTCACTTCTGCCGGCACTCCCGGAGTGCTACCGGTGTTTTTTTTTTATTTATTAGGGTAATATTGTGAAACGACTCCTGTAGTTTTATTGAGAAACAGTAGTGTATACGAATTTCAAGTTCCCGTTGGCTCCACTTCAGTTTCATCAACAACGGGCAATAAAAATGTAAGGAATTGTTCAAGATAAGCTTTAAATATTTTCTTATCTTAATAAAGTAGTAATACAGTACAAATTAATAATCCACAACAAAACTACGTGACTTTAATTTATGAAACTAGCTGGCATTTAATAAACCAGTTTATAAAAAGCAACTGACGATACTTCTTTATAAATTAGTGCTTAGTACGACCTGGAACCACGGACTTAATGAGAAAAAATCTAGAAGTGCTTCATCCCGAGTCGGGGTAGATTTTTCTTGGAAAATTACAGGAACATTATTTATAATAAGAAACGAACTAATAAGAGCATGTAAAAGGAATACGCCTGAGAATTTTGTAAGATAAAAATTGTTAGGTTCGAATTTTCAAATTGGCAAAATTACCAATAACGATGCACCATCGTCAACTTTAGAGCCAATAGTAAGTCTATGTTTCCTTAAGGCGAATATGAGACTCTCCTAAATGTAGTCTGGTAGTGATCTCAGTCATCATACTCTTGTCCTTTCTTTTTTTTTTGTACTTTATTAGTAAGAATTATATTCTTAATAATTAATTACGATCTAGCCTAAAAGACTAACAAGCAATTTAACTCTAACTTAATATGTTACGTGATAAATTATGTTAAAACTAAGAATAGGGTCCATTTGCACTTTTACACAAGTCCGTAGCACTTTCTTTGAGTCTGATATAATCTATAAAAACACTATGTTCATGTGTCATATGTATAGCACTACATTGTTACTATTATACACTCACTTTGTACACTACACTAATTCAAAAGGTTTAGTTCTTTTTAGCCTACTCACTAAGTCTGTGTTGTGTAGCAGTTGAATTGCCTCAACATTCACGTGTCGATGAAGTCTGTGTTCGTGGGCTTCAGCAAATTTTGGATAATAATGGTGACGAATTCCATTAAGGTCACGGTGGAGGTCGTCATTTCTTATGTACCAGGGTGCATTGACAGCATCCCTGAGTACTTTATTTTGGAATCTTTGGATTATTTTGACGTTGTTTTGTTTAGTACAGCCCCAAAGTTGGATACCATACGTCCAAAATGGCATCAGAATATGCTTGTATAGGGTTATTTTATTATGTATTGATAGACAGGATTTCCTTCCGAGTAACCAATACATACTTTTATAACGTATATCGAGTTCCTGTCTTTTCTTTTTGACATGAGCTTTCCAACGCAACTTGGCGTCGAGAGTTATGCGAGGGTATTTGGCTGTATTGGCATGAAGCACTTGCATGCCATTTATGTAAATTGGGTGATAGTCCAAGTGTTTGTTTGTGAAGTCAATGTGAATTGATTTTGACTCATTCAGTTTGATCTTCCATATTTGTGTCCAGTCATAAACTGTCTTCCATATTTGTAGATCTTTGGCAGTCGTTACGGATAGTCAGAAGCCAGTAAATCTGACTCCAGTCTTGCCATGAAGTACCGTGTTACCCAGTTAATGGGTTGTGGAGGTCTGGTAGGCAGCCGCTCCATGTAAAATACTGGTATTCAGCTAAATCTGGCTTGACTGGAAGCCGACCCCAATGTAGTTGGGAAAAGGCTAGGCAGATGGTGATTTGTGTCCAGTCATAAACTTTGTTCACAGCTAGTTGAACTTTTTCTACTGCTTCTCTGTGGCTTGATCCGGTAGCCATAATTGCAGTATCATCTGCAAAGGTGGCAATGGTGTTGTTTTCTATTTCTGGGATGTCACATGTGTATAACAAGTACAAAATTTGGCCTAGCACACTTCCTTGGGGTACACCAGCTTTTATGGCTTTTAACTCGGAATATGCGTCCTCCTGCCGTATTCTGAACATTCTGTTAGTAATATACGACTCTAGGATATCTGCAAATTCTGGTAGCATGCATCTGAGCTTAAATATTAGACCCTTATGCCAAACTTTGTAAAAAGCTTGCGCGACATTTAAAAACACGGTGGCGCAGACTTCCTTATTTTCAAGCGTTTTTTCAATGATGTTCGTTATTCTATGTACCTGGTCTATTGTTGAGTGTTTTTCCCTGAAACCAAATTGATGATTTGGAATAAGGTCTTTATCTTCTATTATTGGTTTTAACTGTTTCAACAACAGTTTTTCGAATAATTTTGATAACACGGGCAACAGAGAAATAGGTCAATATGATGATGCTTCATGGGGTGGTTTCCCAGGCTTCGCAATCATAATAACTTCAGCAACCTTCCATGACTCAGGTACGTGTTTTAAGATAAATACTGCATTGATAAGCTTGGTCAGCTTTACTATGGCTTTGCGCGGCAGGTGTTTTAGAATTTCACCTGCAATGAGGTCGTAACCCGGAGACATTTTCGAGCTAATGTTATTTTGAATTTCACTCATTACTTCTTTAGGAGTCACAAGCTTACTTCTTTGATTTTATGATAAAATTTCACTCTCAAGTATTTCCATCGAGCTTTCAATGGGTTGAAAAGTTTCTTCTAAGTGTTGAGCAAACCTTAACGCTTTTTGTTCATTGCTTATGGCCTATTTTCCGTCACTATCTCTGATAGTGGTATTTGTATAATCGGCCTTATTAGATTTCTTGTTACTTTCCAAAGGGAGTAATTCGTTGATTTGTCACTTGTTAGCTGCTGAAGGTTGGTATTCAGAGATTCATCCTCAAATTGTATAATTTTCCTCTTTAATCGTTTAGTTAGGTTATTTAGTGATGTTTTATCGCGTGGGCATCTTGTTTGCTGCCACTGCTTCCTTTGTTTCTTTTTCTCAGATAGTCAATCCACAATTTCTTTAGGATAGTTAAATCCCTTATATCTTCGTTATTCCATGCACATTGTTGGATATTAACAATATATTTGTTTACTTCTGAGTCAAGCTGATCTCGCGTTTTTATCGGAGTTTTAAGGTCGATTATATTATCTAGATCAAGGGCAAAACTTTCCCAATCTGTGAACTTATTAACTAGAGTTAAGCGGCTTTCTTTGAGTAGGACTTTTTGACTAAGTTTTAGTATAATCGAAGAGTTGTCCGAGTTCATATTTAAACCTTCTTCCAAACTGACGTAATTGGCGGATATATTTTTGCATATAAAAAATCAATAAAATCCGGTATTTTCTGGTGGTCAGTGGGCCAGTACGTTGGTTTACCTGTGCTCATAACTTCGAAATGTGTATCTTTAACTGCACTTAAGAGCTGCCCTCCCTTAGTTGTAATAAGTCTTGATCCCCAATGCGTGTGCTTAGCATTAAAATCACCGCCTAGGATAAATCCTCATCCCACCGGCCCCCTTCTACCATCGGACATCCATCGCACTGCATCTTACCATCCCTACCTTGTTGCTATTCCACCAATTCGCACTAAGCGCTTCCAAACGTCTTTTATAATGCGCACAGCAAAGGAGTGGAACTCTCTGCTTGCGTCTGTGTTTCCAAACGCTTACAACCCTAATCTCTTCAAAGTTAGAGTGCACAGGCTCCTTCTGGGTAAGCTCGCTCCATCGTAGACTTTGTCTCTGTCATCTCTGACCTAGACTAGAGTCAAGAGCAAACCCATCATAAATTAAAAAAAAAGTCTGTGGCCTAATAGTTCAAAAAGATGTAAATATCGCTCTTTTTTATCATGTGCCGTGGTGGACAGTATACGGCTGCAATGGACACGTGACAATGTTTGGTTTTAATAGATACTGCTACGGCTTGAATGTCAAAAAATTTGGCAAAAGATTGCTTAGTGAAGTGTGTTTCGGAAACCAAACACACGTCTATATTTTCTGTGTCTAGGACCGCCTGTAACTCATGTTGATGTTTGAGGAGCCCACTAGAATTCCACGCCATTATTTTAAGGGTGTTATTCATTTTTGATTACTTAAAACGGCTGTTCTAGTGCCGGATTCCAGTTTCTCTAATCTCTTATCAAATGAGGTAATACACTTTAAAATCTGATTAATCTTATCCTCTAGATTCAAAGGCTGTGATCTTTGTTTTGCAGCTTCCGCATAGGTTACTTGCATGGATTTTGTAGTTGACTGGACACTTGCTTTCTGTGTCGTCTGTTTTTCAAGCTTTCCTAAGGAAAAAGTCTGTTGGTTAGTTGGTAATACAAGTTTCTTTTTAATATTTTTGTTTTTCATAATTTGCATCTGTTTAGCCACTTCACACTCTCTATAGTTGGCTGGGTGAGGTAGACCAAAGTGGACACATTTTGGCATCTCTTGCGGAGATTTAGAACAGTTGGCTGTAAGATGCTTCCCACTGCATTTTACACACCTCTGCTCTTTTCTGCAGTATTTATGAATATCCTGGCCCATAAGCCTGGCATCTCTTGCATTGGGGAATGAGTTTGGGATTTTTAAGTGGGTGTATTACAATTTTACACCCTAAAATGTACTTTATGCCATAGATTTTGTTTATCATCTTCGTCATTATTAAATGAAAGAACGAACATGTTGATTGGTTCTTTACTTTTCCAGCTCAATTTGTTATATACTTGTTCTATTTTGAATCCTTGTGTCCTTAGATCGTCTTTGATTAGATCAGGTTGGCAAGAAGAATGTAACTTCTTCACAACAACTCTTATTGGTCTAGCTTGCTTATTCTCGTACGAATGCCAATGGTAGTCTTTTTCTGTCAAAAACCTGGCAGTTGCTCGATAAGAGTCTTGTGTTTTGGCGTTAACCTTTACACAATCCCCATTCATCATTTTTGCGGTAAATGATTCAGCTGGTATTGTTTCCGTCAGCGAGTCGTAGAACGTTTGGTAGTTCTTGACTCCGTCTATTATGATTGGCGGTGGTGGAGGCACTTTCTTGACGGTAGTCTCTTTCGCATTTTTTTTGTTGTTTTTCTTGTTGGGCGCTTGTTCCGGGTTGTTGTTTTGGAGAGAGGGAGGTGTTAAGCTTCCTCTTCTTCCTGCTCTTGGCCCTAATCTACTCAGTCTCTTTAGCGAGTTCATCCTCGTCTGTGCAATATTCAGCGTCACTTTTAGTACGCTGGGCAAATATTGTTTTGTCGCTTGCTTGTTTTTCTAAGGGTTATTTTTTATCCTTCAAGCATTTTAATTCTCCTTGAAGGGCTTGTACTTGTTCCTGCAAGCTATTAATATGTTCATTCAGATTACGTACCATAACTTGCAAGTTTTCTCTGTCCGATTTTTCCTGGATGTAACAGTCATACAACCGCTTTTCCAGGTCAGTTTATCTTTATAGATTGTGAAGCCATTATTTTGTTGTAAGGCGAGTTGAACACCTAAACAATTAATTACTGTCAACACTTCATGATTTCCGCACTTGTAACTAGGTCATGACAATGACCCCGATAGATCGACGTAGGTGCACCGCGACGACGGTGTTGTGCTGCGTCTGCAGAATACTCTTAACTAGAGCACGCGCGCGCGATCGTACGTCTGTTCAATATTGTAGTTAAACAACAACTGTCCTTTACTTTAATACTTCTAGAACTAATAAATTATATACAACAGATTTATTCATTAATGTCCTCATTCCTTCTCCATTAAAACAAATAGGAATTGTTTGTGCACTTGTGATAAACCTTAGGCTAATACATGATTGATATTTTATGTTATATTGTATAATTTATTCATAAACAGTATTTTTCCTTTGAATCTAATGACGTGTCTTGCGGACACTGTCAATTGCTAAAGGCCTAACATAAATCGACTCTTAACTTTATGATTGGGCGTTGAAAATTTGGCGAGCCAACTACTAAAGCAAAACTTTCATTTGCAGATTCAGGACCTGACAAAACCAATGAGCTCCAAAAGGAACTGGCACAGAAGAAAAGGGTGTTAATACATTAGAAGATTAAGAAACCCGGGATGAGGCATCTTGCGGTATATGAACAAAGTTGATGTGTAATTACAAAGCTGTAGACAAAGCCGGGGTGGAGTACTTACTGTGTACGTACACAGAGTCATCTCGTTGACATGCGGGTCGGATTAGGAAATGTGTGGGGACGTGTTACTGTTTTAATTGTTTGTTTATACAGGAAAGTATCGAGGTTAGTACATTGAGATATATTTTTTTACGCAAAAGCAGCGGCTTTTATGCTATTGATAGGCTAGTATAACCACAAATTCACTTGATGGAACGCGATGAAAGTGTGGCTGTGACTTCATATGAGACTAATGAGTTAATTTTATGTGTTAGCCGGATTGATCTTAATTTAAAAATCTTGTGAAATTTTTGCAATGATTTTAATATGAATATCTGGGTAAAATGCAAAACAAAATGATTGCCGCTATTAAACTGACTTATTCTATGAGTGATAATCACTAATCACCTCTTTATATTTTGCTTACAAGTGTGATGCTACTGCAATATGCTTTAAAATAAAAAACCCGTGATACGGTGTTTGTTATCGAACTCCTCCGCAACGGCTTGACCGATTTTTATGATTTTTTTTTTGTATACATTCAGTAGGTCTAAGAATAGGTCGTAAGCTATTTTTTTTTTGGCAAAAATACGTTTGCTGAGTCAGCTAGTGCTCTTATAAATTTCGTCAAGACGACACCCACGTGAAGAATGATAACGCTTGCCTTTAACAGCTGTTGCTATTTCGTTTTTCACGTTGCAAACCTTGGTATTGACTTCAACTTTAACGCAGTTTTTCATCTTGTCTTCTCCACACATTTCTCTAGTCTAGAAAACATTAACATTCACCAAATCCTAGTTGACGTCGCCTATTGCAATCGTTTGCATATGTTTAGCTAATTGTTACTCTGTTCCACACAACCTCAGGTTGACTTCATGAGTGAGGTAAATAGGTTTGGCAATTACGCATCGTGAGTTCAATTTGGCCGTTGAATTGTGATGACGTTTGATTTGGGTTCGAGTTCTTGGAACTACCAGGGGGGCGCAGTGTGACGTCTTCCCATTTGGGCTCTTGTAGACGTCTTCTTGATGCAGTATGCATTGATATACGTTCCACGTTCGTAGATGCAAAAACTGCAGGAAATTCATTTTATTTTGTAGACATTTTTTTTATCTTCATCACCATTTTAGGCTAAAATCCACTGCTTGTCGTAGGCAGCACCCAAGCGCAGCCATGTCTACCGATCCTGTGCTACTCGTATCAAGCAAATTCATTAGGACATATAGCAGACTTCACATTTATTAAGAGTTTAGTTTTTACTATGAAAGAAATCAATGTTTTTATGGTAAATGCTACAGAAAATATCCATATGGGGCAAATTATGCCGTATTTTTTGTTTCTTTGAACATTAGGACTTCAGATGATACATATACGTACTAAGGAGATAGGCCATAGCAGTTTGAGCAGTTTAGTACGACATGAGTACTAACGATGTCGGTAAATAGAACTATGTCCCTACGTGCAGGGAGCTAAAAACGCTTTGGTCACTGTCCGAATTAAGCTTAAAATCGTAATGATGCTAAGTGCAGATAGACAGTGTGGTATTCTCTAGGGGTAATGATGACTGCATCTAATAATTATTTAGCTTCAGTCGTGTGATTCCCTGGTGTGACTGGAAATATACCCAGTATTTATAGCGGAATAAATGCAGAGGACTTGTACAGAATACCTTGTCGCATTAAGTATACTTATGCACCGCTACTGCATATAAAGTTTAAATAAATAAGTGAGGACACAAATAAACATGTTGTGCGCAATAGCTTATACGACACCTGAAATACGTGGAAAGGAGCTTTTCTAAGGAGTTGAAATGGAAGACTTAGTTCTTTTAAAGAACATCCTCCTTTTAATGAAGTCGTTTAAAAGCGTAAACAATATGCCTGTGTTATCCCTAGTATTGCACATGCCAGTAAATGGCAATGACCATACCACCTGCCACCTGCTACTCTACCTCTCTATTACAAAAAAGGTATATGATATTTTGGAGCATATTTGTCCCGCTGTGAAAACTCCATGAATACCCAGAAAGAGTTAAAAAATTTAATGGTATGAAAATTAAATGGAACAAAAAGTTTTAACCAGGCAATAAGATCAAAAATTAATTCAGGGAATAACTTTCATTAAATAATATAAAAAAATTGCAGGAACAGGAATGATGATATCCGAAAGAGAACCATGGTTACCGACATAGCCGGAAGGATAGCCAAACTGAAGTGTCAGTGGGCAGGGCACATTGCTCGCAGAACAGATGGTTGATGGGGCTGAAAAGTTATAGAGTGACAACCGCCTACCGGCAGACACAGTGTTAGAAGGCCTCCCATATGATGGACTGATGACCTGGTGAGAGTCACGGGTAGTCGATGGATGCGAGACGCACAGGACCGGTTGTTGTGGTGACAAGGGGAGGTCTATGTCCAGCAGTGGACATTTTTCGACTGATATGATGATGATCATGACTTAGAGGAGTTCTATGTCCAGCTGCCTAGCCCTATCTTATCTATTTTACTGTCTATAACCATCCGTGTTCCTTCAAATGCCGTTTGCTTTCCTGGACCGCGGTAACTTTCCTACCTATTTAGAGGTCGCGTTCTAGTCTAACCGTCTAAATACAAAGAGGGGCTGTCTATCTTACCTCCACAATGCAGTAATTGGGTAGCACGGTACCCCTTGGAAAGATTGGTATCAGATTATCTGACTTTTAACTACCCATATCGACTGTAAACGCACTGGTGAGGCTTGATATGCAACGCATGGTCACCTATCTGCCGAATGATGGAGTACAATTGACCACACACAAAGTCTGATTACACCAAACGAATTTATAGAACGCACTGATTGAATTTCTTGTCAACATTATCTTACCGTCGAGGTATAACTTTCACTCATATTCAAATTGCAATTTTGTGGCATCAATACAAAGTTGTGCATCTAATTAATTAGTTTAAAGCAGGCTAACAGACTCTACAAACAAAAGCTACGTGAAATTAATATTCCTTTGCCGACGTGCATACAACAACGCTATATTTATACATACCGACATGCTGTTGGAATAGGAGTAGATAATTTACAGAAGCTTTGCTTTAAAAAAAAATCGTTTTGGTGTGAGTGTGTGACTATGCATGCGAGACCTTAATATAAATACAATTTGGTGTGACCGTGTGCCCTTGTAAATGCGCACTCGCCCTAGCAAGTAATCTTAAAAGGTCTTATGCTATTATATTTCTTTTACTTTTTTTTTAATACAATTTATTACCTTGTTCTAATGACGTCACAGTCATTCAGAGGACGAGGGAACGTTTATGTACTGGTTGAAATAAGAATGATAATAAATAATTTGTTTACTGTTATAATTCTACATGAATGAACAGTTATTACAATATGTAATTGTTACGATTTGTCAAAAAAAAAACAAAATGAAAAACCGGCCAAGTGCGAGTCGGACTCTCACACGAAGGGTTCCGTACCATTAACCGAAAATAAAGAATTTGACTACTGCTAACATTTTTTACTGCACCTTGCCTTTACACTATGTTTCAATAAATTTAATAAAAAATCAACCAAATACGATGAGCGAAATATTTCGATGGAGTTTGGGCTCTGTTGACTATTACTCCTATTCTGTCAGTGCGTGTACTTTACCCTCAGGGGAGTCATAAAACAGCAGTGCGCGGCTATTTCAAATTTTAATTTTTTAATACAAATATGTTGTTTGGAATACACAGTTTTGGATTTTTGTGGTTAAGTTTCAAAATTTTTAGGGATAAGAGAAAATTAAATTAAAAAACCAGCCAAGTGCGACTCGGACTCTCACCGAAAGGTTCCGTACCATAAACAAAAAATCACGTTTTTTGTGTCTCGGATAAAATTAAAGAATGTGATGAGACGTTGACGGATGGACGGACGGTGTGATGTGTGTTGTGTGTGTGTGTTGTTTGTTTGTTGTGTTGTTATTTTTTTAAATTAATTTTTTTGTAATTTGTTGTTTTAGCGGCAATAGATACACACTCAATAAAAATTTTAACTGTCTACCTATTCCGGTTCTTGAGGTACTTACCTACAGCCTGGTGATAGACAGATTGATGGATAGCGGAGGCTTAGTATTAGGGTTCTGTTGTTTACCCTTTAGGTACGGAACCCTAAAAATGGCATTATGGCATCAATTGAATTTTTTTGGGAAAGCTGTGTCCAGCCATGGATTTTGATATAGCTCTACCGTAATATGATAAACTAGGTTTTGCCAGAAGCTTTTGCCCTTGAAAAAAACCAGCCAAGTGCGAGTCGGACTCTCTCACGAAGGGTTCCGTACCATAAACCGAAAAAAACTATTGCTTAACCTCGATGACTGATTACGTACTTTAAATAAAGACTATTTTTATGATTTAACTACAAATGTATAGTTTTCAGATTTTTCCCTATACTTGTAGTATAAGACAGTATTACTTGCCCTATTTCATAGTTCTAGGTCAACGGAAAATACCCTAGAAATTTTGATTCCCTTGAGAGTGTCTAAATATACGTTTTTGCGGCATAAACGGCCGTATCTTTTTTTGCGTTAACTTAGAACTCTACAAGACACTGACCTGAATAGTTTTAACTCCAACTCGGTACCTCCGCGCGTTCTCGAGATAAAGGGCCTTGACAAACAACTGACAGACGGACGGACAACAAAGTGATTCTATAAGGGTTCCGTTTATTCCTTTTGAGGGACGAAACCCTAAAAAAGAGAAATATATGCCACTAGAACGTACAATTGGGATAAAAGTATCCAATAAGAGAAATTATAGTAGAAAGTGTCCATGAGTTACTCGTTGGCCATTTTACATCTAGCTTATCCAAGTCCATCCAGGCGTAATTAATCACAAAACATAGAGACTTTCACGGTTATATACTAAATAATATAGGGCATATAATATACCTACACGCATCATTTGTCTCATCTGGCTGATTGGTTAAGACAAGTGTACGTGATGTGAATTGTCATTCATCATGAAGCTAGGGATTGGCAGGAGCTGTCAATGCCTAGCATCATGAGTTCCAGGATCACTTCAGCTATCTACTGAGTTGGGATGTGACACGTCTCCTACATAAAGTGCCCCTGGTGGGTCCTTTAATGCATCCTTTTAAAAACAAACTCCTCTTAATAAAAGTTTTGAAACTTTACTCAAGCAAAAGATTAGATAGTCTCTTAAATTATTCTTTACGCTTTGTTTTCAGGAAGTAAAGTCGTTATAAAACGTAAATATTTTGTAAAACGGTGTGTTTATACTGACAAACGTCTTTATAACGTTTGCATTTTAAAAGTTTGTTTTTTTATTAGCCTTTAATAAAATGAGATGCCAAGTGTCACCCGCATTATATTTTTGAAACTGTACTTTATTTGTATTCCTAATTTAAACTCAATTATTGTCTATAGATACTACTAGGTTTCAACCCAAAAATTACATAATGTTTATTTTTTACTGATGACCCAAATTCGAATCAAGCAGACCGGTATTTCACCAGATGGTTCAGCAATGTTGAGTGCAATTTTTACCTGACTTCAAATTAGGAGGAAGTTCTCAAATCTACTGATTTTTTTTAATGTTTGTTTTCACCCTTCTCATACATTGCACGTTAGTTGTCCTATATTTTCACCTACACACATTTTTGAACAATTGCGCTGTCCTTTTTAACCGACTTCTTCAAAAAGGAGGATGTTCTATGGTCGGTTTCTCCGCCAATAGTGGACCGATTTAAAAAAATACTTTAAATTCAAAAGCCTATGCTGCTGAGGTGGCCCCATTGTCACCAAGTCAGAATCTGATGATGGGATTCCATGAAAATGGAAAGAAACCCTCAAATTTTATAGGCACATACAATGTTTTTCATAAACTTTCTAACGCAATTCAGATAGCCTGGTAATCATCATCTCATGTTGCTGAGCTGATGATGGAAAGTTATGTTGAGATCTAATGATGGGATCCAATGGAAAATGTTTGTTCAGCGATGTTTTCGATACGGATGATTCTTTTTTTGTTTGGAAGAGTATTTTCTCGAGCTGGTCATCTTTTAATTTGGTGAAGATCTGATGAAGAACTTCGGAGGTAGGCAACGGAATTTTTCAATAAATGATAGCAAATGTATCGGGATTACTGAAATCCCATGCCTGTTTATTGTTTACAAAAAAAAAGAAAGAAATTAATTCCGCCAGAAATGACGCACAAAATCACCAAATTAAATAAAACCAGTTACAAACTAAAAACTAAAACCATTTGCAATATAAACTATGTCAGGACCGGACATAACTTACCACTAGGCACTGGTCACACCACAGACAAAACCAAACACAGTTCAATAGTTGTCTATGGGGTGACGACCGGCACTGACTGACAGTGACAAGTTGACAACACAAAAACAAAACAAAAAATAATAATAACACCAGTTCATAACATAACATCACGCCGGTACGCTGTGAATGGGTACGCAGGTACCTACCACTAAAAAGTGAAAAATAAAATACTTTTTTACAAAAAAATACAACCGACTTCCAAAAACAAAACACGTACTTTGTAAAGTATAAAATAAGTTTAATTTCGGAAGTCGACAAAACGAAAAAATAACCAAAAATACCAACTTTCGAAATTAAAGTCATTTTAAACTTTGTAGTGTTTTGTTTTTGGAAGTCGGTTGTATTTTTTTGGTAAAAAAGTTGCAAACGAGGCAATAATTAAAACGCCTATAATAAGATTCAGTACCAGGCGAACAGAAAGTAGGTAGAGAACTTAATGCTACTCCATTCATCGCTAACCTCTATCTGGATAACTGGCAATTTGAAATTTAAATCGTTCGTTCCGTTAAGCTGTTGCCGAAGTTATTCAGAAGGTGAAGTGATCAATAGTTTGGTAGTCAAGAACTAAAAAGTTCTAAATTGAAAATAGGACAGATAATGTTGGGAACAAAGAGAACATTTAGTGTTGCTTCTTCTTCTTGTCGTGTGGTCTAACAACCCCACAACACACACACACATACACACACGCACACACACACACACACACACAGAGAGAGACTTGCTTATAACCAAACTGGTGTCTACGACCAAATACTTTTTTTTGTTTTTTTTTTTTAATGATGAATGGGTTTCCTCTTGACCACGATCACGCCTGATGGAAAGTGCTGGAGAGGTATATGATGGAGCGAGCGCGCCTAGAAGATGCCTGTTCACTCCTGCTTTGAAGACAAACGTGTTATGTGTGGCAGGGACACAGACGCTGGCAGAGAGTTCCACAGTTTGGCTGTGCGCATAATAGATTTTGAGGAGAAGCACTAAATTTTTTTCTTCAATTCAAATTTATTCTTTTGCAATCATGGGTCATCATAGTGCTCGTAAATTCTAGCGTTTTTTTTCTTTTACGTTTTTTTTTTCTTTTACAGGTAGAGGAATTTATCATTACTATATAAGCCAATGCTGTTCCACTACTGGACAAAGACCTCCCTTCCCTACTCGAAATTTTCTCGATGTTCTGTAAATTTGGGCCTGTTGTATGATCCAGTGTGTATCTTGGCCCTTCGATGACTTTATACCCTAAAGATTTAATATTTGTTTATCTACCCTGCTATAAGGTGAACACCAACCCCTTTTTCTTTTTAGGATGGGAAATCATCAAATGACTCCTCCCGCTCTGGGCAGAACCGAAGGGAGTGTCAGACTCTTATTGACTAAGGCCCATCCGTGTTCCTCTTAATGCCCTTTGCGCTCAAGGGCCGCGGTGGCTTTTTGGCAAATTCCGCAACACACCATCCTCTAGCATCGTATCCATCTCAATCTTATTTCCTGACGACAAATACTATCTAGCTACAGTTATAATTTTATCAACTTTGATTCATTCGATAAACGCTTGCTGTACATTACTCGACTCCAGCGTTTTCTTTTTCTAAAAAAACTAAACTTCTGAAATGCCTGCACCTTGCGGTTAAATCGTTGGCCAAAATCGTTCGCATTGATTTCCAGGGAAAAATCTCCAGATGTTGCGTTTTCAACTTTAATCCTTGATCAATATGGTGTAATTTGGAATGAATGAGGGTACTATTGTGGAGTGTATGACTGATGATGCTACACGGGTAGGCCGTTTGGTATCAATGTAGATTTCCGTCATTGTTTTATTGCCGTTGAGCCTTTTCAGGCGTTATGGTGATTTGCAAGCTGAATAATTCCGGCAGTTTTAGTTCAATATTGGATTACAATATTGTGTTTCGTTAAGTCGCCACACACGCACTAGTACCCACCTTTTTACCCACTGCTGGGTATGGCTTCTCTTTGATTGGGCCAATTTTACGCACTTGGGCCAGATGCCAGCCTTGTTCAGTATCTACCCGTAATGGCAATATTATTTGATTATGGGCACAGACAGTCATTTTATTATTTTCTATGGTTATCTAGAAGGTAAAACTGGTGTATGGTAGGCGCCAGATAAACTTGCAATAAAGTAAATTGATCTTTCCTAACATTCCGTCGTAGATACCCGAACAATAAATTATTAACCGTTTTTCATTACTAAAGAACGTATAGGATCACTGTAAAAGTCGATTCAAGACAGCTTATGGCTATATTTCTATTTTTGATGTTAAGAAAGTCATTGATAAGAAATATATGTAGAATGCATGTAGCGGAGATTAGAATATGTTGAGTAACGAGAATGGATAAAGTGAGAAATGAGTACATTAGAGGAGGAGGAGTATAAAAGTGGCGCCAGTGACGGAAAAGATGATCACGTGAAGAGGAGGGACGAAACGCATGTAACTAGAAGAGTTATGAATATAAATGTGGATGGATGGAGAGGGAGAGGAAGGCCGAAGAAAAGATGGATAGATTGTGTGAGAAGCGATACGAAAGAAAAGAAAAGGGAGTTAGTTATAGCTTGACGGTTTATAGGACAGAATGAAAGAAAAAAAAACGTGTGGCGCCGACCCCAAGTAACATGGGATAAGGGCAGGAAGATTTTGAATAAATATATGTGGCTCAGTAACCGTTATTGTTGCACATTTATCTAGCGCCTACCAAAATTAACATTTTACGACACAATATAAGTACTAATACAGTGTAGCTGCAACCAATATGCGTAACTCTTTCCCAACTATGTAGGGATGGATTCAGTCTAGCTACCTAACCTAACCAGATGCAGCTAAGTACCAGCGTTTTACATAGAGCGACTGCTTTTTTGACTAGCACAACCACAACAGATTCTGTCTTCTCGTACAGTGGTACCCAACTGATAAGGCGCGTCGTGAATCTTCGTTTGCACAGAAAAGAAAGTATGGCCCCGAAGATTAACGAAGAAATGCTTAAAACTTACAATCAACCTTAGTTTATTGCTATAAGATTCACAATACACTGCAGCTGTTAGTTCCGTCTCACTCGCAAGTCACGTGCATGCTACGCAGCGCGCGCTAACATGGCGGCAGCTGCCGACCAATAGCGGTACAGGAAAAAGAAGCGTGGTGCGTGGAGCGTGCCGATTGGTCAATAGCATTTCCCGCGCTTTGAAAATACATCGTCTGCGCAGGTACATCGGTAAGCCATATCAGTTGGGTACTACTGCAACGACTGTTACAATCTACAAGATACAGCTAGGACCAACAGCTCAACCTTTTTCTTCATGGCGGAGGAATCTCTTCTCCTCTAGGACCGACCTTGGCAAGTGTTGCTTTACCTCAAAGATTGACCTGTTTATATAGTGCAGCTTCCTGTTACTACAAATTATCACTATTTTTACAAAAGTATAAGTAGGTTTCGCATTTGATATTCCAAAACTTCTCAATTTCGCGGTTGTTGTGTTGGTTTGGTTTGCTGCCATTGAAAATGAGAATTTATCGTCAAACCAACTCCATTCAGGAATATGGATTGAATGTGTGTGTCACAAGAGACTGGACAGCTAATACCACCAACGACAGCTAAGGCGAGCCGAGCTACTGGCGTACGAGTTTGTAATCCGAGTATCTGTATACTGTCTAGTCGCTCACACTGTGTAAACTACCCTTAATAGTCAAAAGAATGAAATGACAGTTTGTGCCAAGAAAGAGCCAACTTGGCATAAATGCTTAATATTGATCATAATTATATTAACCTACTAGCTGACCCGCGCGGCTTCGCTCCCGTCAACTGGCTACTCTACCTACCGACCCTAACCTAGCTACCCTACCTACCTACTCATTCTTTTTTTATTTTTTTTGTATTTTAATTCTTATTATGCTATTCCGGACGTAGACTAATCCAAAAACACAAAAACTATGAAAATGGGTCCAGCCGTTCTCGAGTTAGTTAGAAAAGTGTTCGAACAAACCCGACTTTGTTTTATATATTAAGAAGATTAAGATTTTTGCTATATTGTGAAAGATTCGACCTTTTTCTAGAAGACATTTTTATATTTTCGAGACAGAAATAAAACGAATAAACTGAAGGAAGACGGACAGCGGTGGCTTATTAATAAATAGGGTTCCGTTAGCAACCTTGGTACGGAACCCTAAATATCGACTTGGTTCGCACGAATCAAAATCGTACGTGAAGGCTTAAATAATAGGGTCCCATTAGCAACTTTGGCACGGAACCCTATAATTTGCCTTGGCTTGCAAATCGAACCGTCTGATACTTAGCACGAATTAAAAACTTAGTTGCGGGCAACCTGGGAGTCTTTAAGACAAAAGTGAATAGGTTGATTCTAGGCAAGCGTGCTCCATCTTCGACCGTATCATCGCATACCATCAGGTGAGATAGTGGTCAAACGTATGCCTATCTACAGTAAAAATAAATATATAATTATATTCTACTCCGTATCACCTAACCACTGAGAACTAATGATAACACGATTTGACAGTTACTGTGAAATCGTGTTGTCATTCATTCTTAGTTCTGGTTTGGGACTAATCGTAAGTCTGTAGGTGATACGGAGTAGAATACGTCCACAACTAAGCCCGAAACTACGGACTTTGGACTTAGAGAGTTGCCCCCCAAAATCGATCGCTCCCGTCACCGTGACCACCTTTGGTACGGTACCTTATTATTATTAGCCTTGTTTCGCAAATCGAACCGTTCGTTGCTTCGCTCTAAACGGAATCAATCGCGGAGGCTTAGCAGTAGTGGGCACGCCACAATTGCGGCGATAAGTCCCCTCTTTGAGGAGTGGCTAGAGCGGCGCCACGGCGTCCTTACCTTCCGTTTGACGCAGGTACTCACCGGACACGGTTGTTTCGGGAGGTACCTGTTTCGAATACGGCGGGAGGATACGCCCGGATATCAACACTGCGAGGATCGCCCGGAGGACACGGTGGAGCATACGGTGGAGGTCTGCCCTGCTTGGGCGAAGCACCGCCGTGTCCTCGTCGAGGCGATCGGCGGCGGCGACCTGTCGCGGTCGGCCCTGTTTCAAGCCATGGTCCGGAGCGAGGAGACTTGGCAAGCGGTCACCTCCTTCTGCGAAGCAGTAATGCTTGCGAAGGAGGAAGCCGAACGCGTGAGGGAGAGGGAAACCTCACGCCCCAGCCGCCGCAACAGAAGAAGACTCCCCGGGCGTCGGGAGTCACAGGGCGATTCTCGGCCACCGTAGGCGCGGGCCTGCGGACGGCGAGCATTGGGTGGCTCGCCGTCTGGTCATAACCAGGCCCGGGTCGACGGCGCGCTGTGTTCCACGCGCGCCTCAAAGAGCTGTCAGCATTAAAGACGGGGCCCGCTAGGGCTCAATGCCTGCCGGGGTTGCGGGATTTATTCGAAAGAGTCACCGCGGCCCTGGAACGCGGCAGGCATTAGGAGGAACACGGATGGGTTTTAGTCAGTAAGAGTCTGACACTCCCTTCTACTTCACCCAGAGCGGAAGGAGTCATTTGATGATTTCACATCCTTAAAAAAAAAAAAGGCTTAGCAATAGGGTCCCATCAGCACAGCACCCTACAGGCCTGGGGGGCTACTCTCTAACGAAATCCGTAGTTTCGGGCTTAGTTGCGGGCGGGCATTTTCTACTCCGTATCACCTAACCACTGAGAACTAATGATAACACGATTTGACAGTTCAATCGTGTTGTCATTCATTCTCAGTTCGGGTCCGGGACTAATCGTAAGTCTGTAGGTGATACGGAGTAGAATACGCCCGCCCGCAACTAAGCCCGAAACTACGGATTTCGTTAGAGAGTAGCCCCCTGATCCGCAAATCGAACCGTCCAGTACTTCGCAAAACTAAATCAGTTTAAGAGTCTACGATAAATGCACTTTAAACGAAATCAGCACAACTCAGAGATTTAAGCAATTTTGGTCCCTAACAGTTTAAGACCTTTCAGAGACCAAACCGAACTTCCCACAAACTGCGACTGTGTTTAAAAATCGTGTGAGGTCATTCTCCAGTGGAAAATCTTAACACCACAATTCAGAAAAACGCTTCATCAGTGCAACGTCATCTATCGACCATGTAAACTGACAAAATATTTGGCAGCAGAAGACGTTAAATAAGAAGCCCGTATAAAACGATAAATAAAGATAAGGTATTAAAAGGTTTACTTTTATTTTGCTACGTCTACGTATTAAAAGTTTCACGAATAACTCAATCAATGTGTTTTGGTGTAACATTCACGCTTTCATGCATTTTTTGGTTCCTCAATAGATGGCGCTCTGACTGATCAGAATACATTAGGAAGATTCTTACTAAACTAAAAATACAATATATTTTGATTTTGTGGATAGATTGTAATGATAAAATATAACGAAAAGGTATATAAATGATCACTTTTATTTTGCCATGTATTAAAAGTTTCACAAATAACTCAACAATTTTGAATGCTTTCGTGCATTTTATTTTTTCTCAATAGATGGCGCTCTGACTCATCAGAATACATTAGGAAGTTTCTTCCTAAACTTAAAAATTCAATATCTTTTGATTTTGTGGGTCAATTTTGATGAAATAAACGCTAAATGTTACTCGGGTTATCACTTAATAGTTTTAATTACTTAGATTTACAATCCAATCTGTGGTTTATGCGTGATGCTCCCACAAACGCACAGACAAACAGATAAACAGACAAACAGACAAAAATTTCAAAAATTGCCTTTTTTTGTTTTGTACCTTTTTCCTGAGTTTTCTGTGTAATTTTCATGCAAAAATATTCAATGTACAGACACGGTTAGTCTACGATTTTATTATATGTATAGATAAAGCTCACGCGTGTGGCGATATAATATGTATGTTACCAGACTGCAAATCTCGATACTCGTAAATTGGGTATAATCAAACGAATACAAATTCGATAGTTTGTCATCTAGTAAATAAATCTATTAGTTTATTTCCGATAAACTGACGTTAAGTTGAAACTACAGGGCGCATAATTGAGATTGATTAATTACTAAAGAGGCTAATAATTTTAGTTAGGACTAGCTATTGCCCGCGACTTCGTACGCGCATATCCCATATTTTCCCGTTCGCGTCCGAATTACGAAAAATCCTCTTTCAGTGCTCCCTTACACTCCCCAAGGAAATTACAAGCCAAACAAATTTCAGTTTTCTACAACCAATAGTTTCGGCTGTGCGTTGTCTGTCAGCCACTCAGTCAGTCAAAAACGGATTTTTTTATAAGGAATTTTCCATACCCAACTGTGTTCATAATTGTTTCTTTTTACCATTTTTTACCACCTGTATGTTACATTATAAATTGCAAAATTACGAGAAATCATGCATTGAAGAATGAAAGAGACATTTATTTGAGCTAAATTCATCAGGAATACTAACTGTCATTTCCCCTTTGACAAATCCATGGTTCCGATTATTCGGAGGCCTATTTACCCAATGGGTGTCAAAGCACAAACTGCTGGCGGGTTTTAGTGCTAATACCCAATACAAAGGGAGTTCTGCTGGGTAGTTCTCGGGAACAACACTGAAAACAATTTATCGGATGCCTCATTCGAGGACGGGTGCATTTAGCTGTCGGTATAACGTGTTTTGGAGAAGCATAGTGTTATGTAGCTAGATGTTAAGTTTTTTAGCAATAGCATTTTGTGATTTCAAAATATTAGTATTGTACTGTTAAAATAGTAGGCGGAATTTTGTCTAACCAAAAATACATTTAGGCATCAAGGAATTCTTCCAGATAGCCGTCGAAAGGTAAAACAACTAAAAACTGAAGGAGATACGACTGGTAGCGATATGACGTTGAATTTGTAGTAGTATTGTTACTTTTATTTTATCAAATGTTTTCCCGATGTCCAAAAATGTCGTGACGGTATTTTTAAAATATATTCAAAATTTTTATAACACTTTTGGACCTAAAGCTCTGAAACGATTTAATGAATTTTGATTTTGATGCAAAAATCTGCATACTATCAAGTTAATGAAAAAGCTTTCAAAAGAAGAATCGATCACCAAAAGCGTAAAAAAAATCTGTTTATGTCTACTACAATACACATAACCATCAACAAAACATTAGCAATCTTCCCAAAGATCCTCATAGACCACCATTCCCCCTAAAATTGCCAAAACCCGTTACAATTTACAGCACGATACGATAACCTCTCCATGTATTTCATTTTCGAATCAGAAGGATACTGTTTCCTCAAACTGATCCCTAAAACAATTAAATTTAACGGGTATAACAATAACAGTTGGTATAATTTTAGGGTAAAATGGGTAGGGGGTAAGGGTCACATATTTTGGCATCCCTGACCCCAGTGTCTTAATAACGTTAAGGCGGAAACTGTAAGGGTGTTTGTTTTGATCGGGGCCGTTTGATATTCTATGGGAATCGTTGTACGTAATGTCTTAGCGTGGTGGAGAATATACATTTCACTATTATTTTAGTTAGTTCCTACCTTCCGATGACCTGGTAAACTTCAGGAATCCACTAGAGTCGATGTGGTGACTTGAGAGTGTTTACAGCCCATATTATGTGGATGTCCTTGATGATGATGATGATATTTTTTTTAAGGGTTCCGTAACCAAAATGTAACCAACGGAATCCTATTCCTAAGCCTCCGCTGTCCGTCCATCTGTCTGTCAGCGGGCTGTATCTCAAGAACCGTAATAGGTAGACAGTCACAGAGTTTGTATTGCCGCTATAACAACAAACAACAAACTATTAAATTAAAAATGAAAGGGAACGTGTGTATAATACGAAACCATTCGTGTCAGAGTTCAACTCGTACCGGCCGGTTTTTTTAGTACTGAGTAGAATATGATGAATAGGATAGACCTACGGCCAGCAGTAAATAGTTGTTCTTCTACACTGACTAGACATAATAACGTAAACAAAGCAAAAGGAATCTGTTAGGATCGTAACAAAGAAGTTCTTGATAAATAGAAACAACTTCTTTGAACGCAGTAACGTCTAAAATATCCACTCGTAAGTTTCTAACCTGACAATGACAAAATATCTTAGACTCCGATTGACTTTATAATTTACACCCCATCCAATCAGGGTGAGTCGTTTGTCTGTCTGTCAATCGACTTAAGTTGCAATAAAGCACAATCAATGCAGAATCCTAAGACAGACTAATAATACCTAAGATTTAGAAAGCTTAATTTGGTAAATGCAAACTTACTGTTTGTATGTATCTTTTGCTAGGATATAAAGTCGTTAGGATATAAAACGAATTTCATAGGAAAACTGTCACAGCTTTATAAGTTAACGAGTAATAGTTGACCAACCTATAAAATGTACTTGGAGAAGGAAAATTTCGTTTAAGGCCGCGGACACGAACTCAGCGGCGCGGCGGGCGGCGCGGCATGTTACATTACACATCTCTGTAATTGAACGCGCCGCTGAGTTCGTGTCCGCAGTCTAAATGCCGATGCAAATTGGCGACGTGCAACTACGGAACTCTACATTGCAGGTGACTGAAACGCACTTTGCTGTATGTTTTTTTATTCTAAGTATATCTTTATTTTCGATTGATCTTTATCTAATTAAGGAGCATACTATTTAAAGCAAGTGATTTGGAGCTTTCATAATCAAATATTTATTGATTTACCTAGATATAAGGTTTTTTAATCCAGGAATTACGAAAACAGTGTATTCGTGACGTCAATAAGCAAATATTTTTCAAATAGACACTCACAATTTTTGTACTAACAGTTGCCCCAGTAGCACCTTCAAGGAATATAAACACAAACAAAATGCTAACACTAAATTGCTATAAAAACTCACTCAGCTTTAACAGCAAAACTTAGTAACAACACTTGATAAATAAAAACTTGAAAATAAAAATTACTCTTACAATTAGCAAGACTTGAGTAGTAAATTAATCCACTTAAGTCAGCCATATTTCACTAAGAATGATGTATAACGCCCAGCGCACACCACTTGAATGAATGCTAGCATTAGTACTGAAGCAAAAACGTGTTGAGTTGAGATCGAGAAATGTGTCGTTTGCGATGGATATAATTTAGCAAGGAAAGAGGGGATTTCTTTTTGAGTGAACGAATGTGTTTATCATGGGTCTTGATTTAGTCATGAAACCTTAGCCTTTGGTGGTAAATAGGTATAAGAGGCAATGGTATCGATTGTCAAAAAATAAATAACATTTATGGCATTTTCAAAAATAATCGCAGCTATGAGGTCGCTGCTGTCAGTTTGACCGTAATTTACGTTACTGAGGTCTTGTAAATTGCTAACTTTAGTTTAATAACATTTTCTCAGTTGGTCATATTTATTCAATGCATAAAGGTTAGTTTTTTTCAAGCTTTTGGGTATAATACTTAAGTCCTGAAATTAAATCATCGTCATACTAAACATCATACCGAGTTTTATTTATTTAATATCTATGGATGACGTACAGCTAATACAAACATAATAAAAAAATAGCATGTGAGACTGACAGAAATTACAAAACTAATGCCTGAACCATCATCCTCGAAACCTCGATTTCCTCTTAGGAATTGCACGTGTCAATCAAAGTTAGATCTCATTCATTTTGTTACCAAAGTCAAGGACGCACACTTATTATTCTCTTCCAAATTATAAATACAGCCTCCATGTGGCAAACTTTCCCCATCCCACTGACTTGCCAAAAACAAACCAGCAATACCCTTCCGATCCCCGAAAATATACCAATTAAATCAACCAAGTATAATAATAACACAAAGAATCAATGTTTCCTTTAGGCCGACCTAAGCAGCTTTTAATAAAACGAGGCGAAAAACTGTTACATTCAGATTTGAATAGAAACCTCCCCCATTTTGCGCGAAATCGATTAATTTTTATGCTTTTGTTTCTGGCTCCATAACAGCGCATTAATGTCGGGGTTTTTGAGTAAGAAAGCCTTCGTTTTGAAAGAAAGTGGGCTGTTGAATTTTATTCGTTGGAACGGAAGAGAATTTTGCCCTATTTGTGTAATTAGCTGACAAAATTTAGTGACGGTAAGAGGTTGTTTTTCGCGGTTCAATTTTCTTCGGGGTTTTCAAGGGAGATGGTGTGGAAAGGTGTCCCTTAGAAAATCTTTTTTCGGATTACTTCTTTTGGCGGCTAATTTCTGGTTGTAAATAATACTTTAGCTTTGACGTAGAGATAGACGTATCATCTTGTTGTAATTATAGAGGAAAGGCCAGGACGTGGCTTCACCAATAAGTGTTTAGTTGCTACTCGTACTAAAACGAAATACCTAAAATTAAATTCGATTGGAGAGACCAAAGAATAGAATAGAATGTATTTATTATTAACACCATATAAGATAATATTTTTTGTTTGAGCACTTGAATCCAGGTCACAAGCGACAGAGACAAAGTTAACGATGGAGTGAGTTAACCCAGAAGAAGCCTGTTCACTCTAACTTTGAAGAGATTTAGGTTTGAATGCGTTCGGAAACACAGACGCAGATGGAGAGTTCTACTCCTGATGATAGAAGAAGAAAAATCATTACAGAGGGTGATACAATGGGCGGCCTTCTCGTTAAAAGTGATATTTTAAACACTTGGACGGATTTAAAAGACAGAGAGGGTGATAATACTACAGGAAGTCTCAGATATACTATTCAAATATACAATGAATACATAGTTCTCCTTATTTCCACAGCATTTAAATCTATTCTTAGCTCCACTTATCTAGCTGAAAATGTAGCAAGCTGGAGGCCGAATCGACTAACCTAAGTTAGTCGATTTTCAGAAATTGTTGAAACAGGCCATTCATGCCACATATCTACTTTATCTCTACTATGGTAGGCATTAGATAAACTTGCAATAAAGTACATTGACCTTTCCCTACTATCCCTTCGTAGAACAATAAATTATGAACCGTTTTTCATTACTAAAGAACGTAAAGGATAACGATAGAAGTCGACTCAGGACAGCTTTGTGTCTTTATTTCTGTTTTTAACCGACTTCTGAAAAACAAGGAGGTTCTCAATTCGACAGCTTAAATTTTTTATGTGTGTTCGCGGTTAACTTCGTCTTTTATAAAATAAATAAAAAATAAAATACATTTATTTCCAGCAACATTGGCTCATATGTGGAGTACACACAAATACAGACAGAATATTAAACAGAAAATACAATAAAAATAAAACAAAAAATTAAAAGACAAATAAATCTAACCGGCCCTGCTGACGGAAACATGCCTGTCACAGCAGTGCCGTATGTATGGGCAGTCCATCCTGTCCGCGATCATCGCCAGGACGGTATTGGTGCTGCCCCACACCCTACGCACCAGGGACGCGCCTCGCTTGCGCATAGCTGCATAGAAGCAATCGGTACGCGCCTCAGCGAACATACCTGAGGCGCTGCAATAACGAGGCAGCCCCAATAGAGCCCTGAGCGCGTTGTTGAACTGGACGCGAAGGGCCCCATATGAAGCACGCGTGTAACTCGCCCACAAGCCGCACGTGTAGAGGGATGTGCAGTACGCCCTGAAGAGCGTTATCTTCACCTCCCTTGAACATCGCGCAAACCTACGTACGAGCATGTTCGCCCGCACCGATAAGGCCCTTCGTTCCCGCTCCATGTCAGCATCGTCCCTGAGTTCGGTCGTAACTAAATGCCCTAGGTACTTAAATTGATCCACCCTTTCGAGTGGAACACCGTTCAGAAAAACGGGTGGACAATTTTGCGAACGTTTTGTACCGGTCTCAAAGACCATGCATTGACTTTTGGTCACATTGTATTTTAACCCATGGCCAAGGGCATATTCCTCACAGGTCCGTACCAGCTTTCTGAGGCCACAGACCGACGCGCTCAGTAGCACCATGTCGTCAGCGTAACTGAGATTGTTGACACAGACTCCACCGACATGGCAGCCGACATGCTGGTTACTGAGCGCGACGATCAAGGCATTCATGTACAGGTTAAAGAGGGAGGGGGAAGTTAAACCCCCCTGCCTCACCCCGCACTCCAGCTGGTACGGTTCCGACATTGCACCCGCCCATTTAACGCTGTTGACCTGATGTCTGTACCAGTATTTAAAGACGTTTACAAGTTCACGTGGTAGGTTTATACCCTCGAGTTTATCCCACAGGATGTCGTATGACACCAGGTCAAAAGCCTTGGAGAGGTCGAGGAAGCAGGCATGCACTGGAGTCTTTCGATTTGTGTAATATCTGACGGTATGCTTAAGACACAGTATTGCACTCTCAGTTGACAGTCGAGGTCGAAACCCAAACTGATTATCGTGCAAATGCAGGTACTTGTCTAACTGTGCATTAAGCAAACCGTCAAAAACTTTTGCAATAATCGTTGCCAGCGAAATCGGCCTGTAGTTACTTTTGTCGGCAACATCTCCCGTTTTATTTTTCACTATAGGGACTACTACGGTTTTCATGAAATCAGATGGTAGGTATGAATGGCTCACGCATAGTGTGTAAAACATTGCTAAGACTCTATTTATATGTGGGCCAGCGTGAACTAAGTGCTCAATGCTGAGGCCATCATGGCCAGGAGACTTGCCCTTCGATATAGCTTGAGCCACATCTTTGGCACCGAAGCTTGTCCCCACGTCCTCGTCTGGCACCTCAACATGGAGCCCCAACCCCGCCGGTCCCCGTGGAGACAGTACACGAAAATGGTCCCTGAAAATATTAGCAACATCCTTAGGGTCACTCACACCCCCGACACTCACCGGAAGTCCAGGCCGAACGTTTCCTTTGTTGGTGCTCTTCCAAAAACTACGAAAGTGCCCACTCTTATGTTTATCAGCAAGGGCATCCATTTTGATTTGGTCCTGATGGTTTTGGCACCATTTAAGTCTGGACTTGAATATTTTTCGACTATGATACATTTCGTCATATACACATCTAGACCTTGGCTTACCACACATCACCCACTCTAGAAACTTCGTCCTAGCCACCCGGTGGGCCCCGCTAACATGCCTATTCCACCCAGCAATGCGTGGGCCATTCCTAACACTCCCCGAGCGAGTGCCTCCCCGAGCCGTCGCCGTCGCCGACGCCGCCCCCCGTAAGCACAATGTCAGAATAAAGCCTATCAAGAATACGCCCATGGTCCGAATTATTACAGTATCTGTCCCCACACCTTGTAAACTCCGCAGGAAAATCAACACATCTTAGCCTACTATGACATTATTTTGCATATAACTCAATTTGTTCATCACTTCTGTCCCCCCATAGCACATCGTTGCTTAGTACGCTGTTATCAGGTAACTTTGGTGTTAATAAGTTTAAATTACACTCGATAATGAGCGGAAAATGATCAGACCACAAAAAGTTATACTTTACATATGCATTAACTACAGAATGTTTAGCCGATTGCGTAACAATGCAGTGATCCAACCAACTGCACGTTCCATGTGCCTCACTGATAAAAGTATAGGTATCAGAGTGTGATCCCAACATTTCAACATCTACACAAGTCCATATCTGTTCTTTACAAAAATGTATATTATAAGTTCGTTATAGAATAGTTCACATGGATCGGCATTAAAATCGCCCAGCACGAAAACTGATTCTACACCGTACTCATCTATTATAGCACTCACCGTCCCAAGACAATCCGTAAATTCCGATAGGTTATCCGTCCCATTTGTAGGCATGTACACACTCATCACAATCACAGGCCGATCATTTGTAACAATTTTAATTGCACAGACCCGAACATTATCACACCTTAGTACTGACACATCTATGAAAATACTGCTCCTCCAAAGCAGGGCGACACCACCGAACGGCCGATTTCGATTAATCTTTTTTTGTATGAAAGGGTATTCTTTCGAGACGGTCCCATTGCCACCACGTCAGAATCTGATGATGGAAACCCTGAGAAATCGAAGGCAACTCTCGAAAATTGTAGGCACGCATCTGGTAAAAACTTGATATTCGTGTGTATATCGGGTGATACTACAAAAGAATGAAGGTTTGGATCAGACCTGATGATGGAGACGACAGAGAGTCAAGAGAACTCCACATGGAACTACCAAGTGTTTGGGCTTATTTCATTCGTATTGACGAGACCTTTACACCGAAAGTAGTAAGTTTTATTTTCATAACATAACATCACGCCGGTACGCTGTGAATGGATACGCAGGTACCACTAAAAAGTGAAAATTAAAAAACTTTTTTCCAAAAAATATAACCAACTTCCAAAACAAAACACTGCAAAGTATAAAATAACTTTAATTTCGGAAGTCGGTGTTTTTGGTTTTTTTAGTTCTTTGACACCGACTTCCGAAATTAAAGTTATTTACCTCTTTTCTTCATAGTGGTCAGTAGAGCTAACCACCTATTTATGAAATTCCTTAACGATGTGGGTCAATGACCGTTACTGCACATTTATTTGGCGCCTACCATATACCTAATTTCATTCCACCTAAACCCAAAGTTATTTTTGAATAGGCGGCCATTACGATCCTATTAACACGTCAAGGATTTTAACATGGTACTAGCTAAATTGGATTACAAGACCTAACCTTTCTAAATTAGGCACTGGCCTTTAATTCCTGGCCTAATTAGGCCGTACTGTAGGTACATAAATGTATGTATCTTGCTTTGAGAGTTTCCACGAAATAGTAATTATATCATTGTGCTTAATTTGGGGTTGTATGAAAGTCAGGAGATTTATTAGGAGTTGGTCTAAGTTAAAGCGGTTAGCGATGAGTGGAAAGGAGCGGACCATGAATGCATTTGCTTCGAAGAAAAACTTGGAAGATGGTGTGATGTTGTAGCATCAAAATCCGTTCAGTGATTTGGACGTGTAAATGTGTTAGTAGAAAAAGTCTGTATCGTGTGAGCCCATGACTTTTTTGCACATATAGCCCGCTGACAGACAGACGGATGGATGCGCGGACGGATGGACGGACAGCGGAGGGTTAGTAATAGGGTTCCGTTGGTTACCCTTTAGGTACGGAACCATAAAAATGTGAATCAAATCTGTGTTTAAACTACATAATAAAATGTATGACACTGCTTTAAGGCTGCTCTCTCGAGAAATGCTTAAAAACAGCGTGTAGATGAAGCAATTTTTCGTCGGCATTTACTAAGAAATTACATCTGAAAAAAATAGATACTACATGATATGATACGTAATTTGGTTTAGACAGAATTTATGTATCGGTATCACATAATAAGAAAAAAAATCACCAAATCAACTCCAATCGTTGAGATGAAACTGTTTTACTCCTCCATTTTTTAACAGACTTCTAAAAAAATATCTACTGCTTTGCAATCCAAACGATAATAATTTGGTTTTGTCACTTTTTTTAAGTATGTGTTATTTTTTATAATAAATTAAAAATGAGGGTAGCGGAGTGGCGCGTAGAGGAGTAGTTAGCTCCGTTTATATGCACAAGGTCATTGGCATGTATACAAGCGTTTAAAGTGATTTTTGTTTAATTTTTAAATCGTTTTTGTGTGGGGTGTTTTGATACAAAAAATTTTTTTGCTCTTTGTTCTTTCAGCCTTGAATAAAAGATCACGTACTTCTAAAATACCTTGTGTAATCAAATCTGCTTGGCAGCAGATAAAGTACTTTGAAAGTCCCTCACCAAAAAATCCCCTTTACTTTAGCTCTATGTAACTAAAATCGGATGAATCAAGGATGCTTAATACCAATTTACTTTCTTTAGTCACCGACAAACTAGACAAGGAGGTTCCTTTCAAACTCCAAAGAGATCTAAACCGGCATAAGATTATATAGTTTACAAGCTCTAGGTTTAAGTTTGGCGTTAACGTTAGCTACTTTATGCTGAAGTTGCCAAGTTATTAAATACTAGTTAACCAACAATGACATGAAGTAAATGAGTTAATATGATTTCGTAGAAAATGACTTGTTCTAGTTCTTAATAGATGAGGTTTGTACCGACAATTGTGCTGGTTTCTACTTCTTAGCATCGCGTATTGTACTCGTGTTATTGTTTTATAAGGGATGTTTGTAGTTCTAATGTTTCATTTAGTAGTTAAGCAGAATTTTCCAGGGGCTTCTCTTGTATGGAAGCCGACAAGTGACGCACGGAATTGGACTTTTAGGATATAAAGTATGTCCGTGTCGTGTATCCAAATCTGAAGTGCAATTCAAAGGTTGTCTTGAAAAGATCGCTTTTAGCGATAAGGCCGCCCATTACATCACCCACTGTAATGTTATCCAATTCAATCCTATTCTAATTTGATTAGCAAACATACATACTTTTAGTCCTGTCTTGTGTTCGAGAAGGAAGAATTGGAAAATGACGTTTTTTTTTACACCTCCGCTGTTATTTTTTGAGTAATATAGTTATGGGATTTCAACAATTCAACCGTCTTGTTGAATTGTTTCTGCGGAACCCCGTCGAGATTCTTTGACTCGGCGTTTTTCTTGTGATTGTTACTGTTGATTGTGACTTTTAGGAGTTGCAATGGTTCGAGTTGCCTGTAATATACATTTCAAGATTTGATTATCATGACGATATTTTGTAGTTCTGCCATTTCCCGGCCGCCAAATGGCGGTCGTCAAATAAACCATGTCAGAGGCCCTTGAGACGGTTTAGAAACTCTGACACTAGGGTGTGTGGGTGGGGTCGTTTGACCTTACTGCCCACACGAGAAGAAGAAGATTCCGTAAACATAATTATTTATTTAAGCCTTGTACTGGATACCTACTGCTATTTTCTGGGATAACAAGAACCATCGTAATCATTTCTGGCTTACAATAGCAATACAAAATTGGACATATAGTGAGGCCATAATTTTAAAATACAAAAATCGTAATAAAAACACGATTCGCTTATCGCTCAATAAGAAACAAACGACGAAGAGTCCCGAAATCATCTAGAACCGCACTGCTATTTGTCATGTGACATCTGGCAAAAACCAGTTCACACCGGTCCGGGGCGGTTTCGGGAGGTGTTATACGGCAAAATGGCGGATATTTCTCCAGTTCAAACTAGTAAGAGCCAGTTTTGGAGCACGGCCGTTTGTTTTTATTGGCCCGTAAGCACTTGTAAGTGATTTTTGATGGGTGAGAGCGAATACGTGAGAATTTTTGTAATGACCGGTCAGATTTTTGTGGATTGATTAGGGTTCTATTGATTTTTTGGGGGTTGTAATAAATAACGGGTTTCGTTTGCTTTTTCACTGCTTTCCTTCATAATATGAGCAATTTCGAACTGCTCGTATTGAGGGAAGCGGTTCTTAAATAATTTCAAATGTTTTTTTTTTATTTGTTAGCGTTTGGACAGTTGCCGCTATTTGCTTAGGTAAATCTTCTAAAAATCAGTGCCGACATAAATATTTATAAGGGCGAAGTTAGCTGTAGGTTATGTAAATATTACCTAATATAGTAATCCGAACTAATGTTATAAACGTGAAATTGTGTTTCATTGTCTCTTACGCTTTCACGCTTAAATCGATTCTGATGATTTTTTATACAGATATAGACAGAGAGACCATAGAAATAGTTATATTATTATGCAATTTCTTTTTGTGAAAATTATTCTAATCCGAGTGAAACTGCGGGCAAAAACTACCTACATAACAATGAACATAAAACACACTGCAAATCAGCCACAGTTTAATTCCATGAGCGGTGAATTTCTTTACGAATTCAATAAAATATCTCTTTCATATTCCCCAATAAAGAACTTCAATAAATACTATAAATCCGAATTAATAATTCCCCACTCGATTCTTGCATGAATTAAAACCTTCACACAGTTTTATTCGTCCAAGATAATATTTTAATCGAGGAACCATTCGGAAAATGACCTACTTTCGGAATAAAATCACGCCAATACGTACAGTGACGAGCAAAAATATGTAAACACTTCAGAAAATTCAAAAGCGATTGTTTTAAAAATATTCGCAACTGTGAAATTTTTACGAACAGGAACATTGTGTGCTATGTTTTTTATCAATACTGTACGACAAAACCGCTTTTCATGTTCTCAATTGAGAAACCAATTTTCTACACGTGATTGATCATAATCTACCGAATATTCTTCTTACTATTTAGTGATCGTTTTCCAGTCTAACCAAATGCAGATATAGTAGTCAAACGAGTGCCTATCAAAAGTAAAAAAAAAACTGAGTACCAATATTTCACAACTAGCCATTGCCAATCGGAACTCCGCAACCCAACAACTGGGCAACACGATACTCCTTGGGAATGATGACTGGTTGTCAAGTTGTCTGGTGACTCTAACAAGTTTAATAAATTTTGCATTCGTAAATGCAAACTAGGTTTGTTTTGTAATTCTGATTAGATCCAGCAGATGCCATCTGTCAACTGGGCTGTTTTGTGTGTCCGGATGCGTTCCAAATATTTATGAATTTATTGACTAAATAAATATGGCGATAGGGTAGAGCTTGTGGTTTCGGATATCTGATGACGTTATGGATATGAAAATCCCTGTGTGCGAGTTAAAAAACCTAAAAATACATATTTCTTTTTACATTTTCAAAGCTTTTTGCCATAAATGAGATTCTACTATATTTAATGATTCCTCTTTCAACCCCAATAAAAGGTGTGTGCTCTAAAAATAGATCATGACGTATGTTATGTAAAAATATATGAAACTAATATATGTTTTCTCAACCATTAAAGATATGACCTTTAGTTCAGTTTTCCTACTCCCACGAGTTAAAATGGGCGGCAAGCATAAACTTTTCAAATCAAACGTACTTGCAATTTAACAAAGAAACTCGTAAAAGATCTTCCTACTTCTACACCCACGATTTGCTACAACAATACTTTTATAGATATTTAAAGTCAAACTATGAAAAGTACCACGCTTGATTTTGCCCCTCCCCTCTGGATACGCAAATACTATTGCACATTGGTCCCGGCAGCCATTTGAAGATCTTTGACAGTCGTTAAGGATAGTCAGAAGCCAGAAAATCTGACACCAGTCTTGCCAAGGATTATTGTATTACCTTGTTACTGGAATAAGAAGGTCAGATAGCCTTCGCTATTAAGAGGAAATGCTGGCGGCGAGACTTTGTATGTAAAAAGTCATAATTCGAGGGTTGGCTCTCGACTGTTTTCTCCTCCAAAATTGGACCGATTTATGAAATGTTTCAGAAATTGAATAAGAAGGATATAAACTGTGTCTCTCCTTTTTGATGATTTATTAACCGTATAAGCACTAGAACTCTCACAAACTGCTCAAAATTGTGCGATAAACCGCTGTCAACAGAGCCCTAGTGTACAAATTTGGCAACTATTAGTCAAAAATAACCTTACGTTTAAAGAAAGTACGTAACACCATCATTTATAGATCATGAATACCAAAATCAAAAGTCGTTTATTCAAATTAGGTTGAGAGCCAGCACTTTTTGAACATAAAGTTTTACAAAAGACAGTCCCCAAAACGCTCGCCCTTCACCACTTCCTAGTGTTTTAGCTGTGGAGAAGAAGTGGCCAACAAACTCCCCAGCAACACATCTGTCTGTTACGTTTAAAGAACTTGAATCTATATAAAAGTATGCTAAGTAATTAATACATAACACGAAATTTACTTGTTAGCTAGCACACTATGATACTGATAATGATAGAAATGTATATACATAAAAAAAACATCGAATTCACCAACATAGTCAGATAAATAAAAAAAAAAAACAGCCAACCAATAAGTGACTCTAAATAAAATATGTATTTCACAAGGAATTTCTTCTTTCTAAAGAAAATTGTACGTAATACCTGAAATGCCAACGCCCTGTCAATTGAATTTGTTAGTAAGAGGATTGCACCTACGCCTAGGAAATTTATTACATATCAATATTGATCATTAGGAGTATTATATGGTGTTTTAGTATCGAGAGTGTTACGATATTCAGTACAAAAGGGATGTTTCCTGAGTAAAAAAAATATGATTCTATTATTTTAGTTAGTAAGATTATCGAAAAATAATGGAAACTTATTTTTTGTTATCTACACTAATATTATAAAGAAGAAATATTTGTTTGTTTGTTTGAATTGAATAGGCTCCGAAACTACTGGACCGATTGGAAAAATGCTTTTAGCATTGCATAGCTACATTATCAGGGAGTAACATAGGCTGTATATTATCCTCGTACTCCCACGGGAACGGGAACTACGCGAGTAAAACCGCGTGACGTCCACTAGTATCAAATAAATAAAAAAACCCAAAAATCTGGAGTGTAGGCTTGTGACGTCACTTTCCGATAAAATGTGTCAGAATGTGACGTCACGCAAGTTTTTAAAACGTACTGCATCTTCTTTATTTTTTGGAAATATTTCTGGCGGACTTATTAATTTTTTTCTGTCAACATCCCTATTTAAGACATTTTTAAAGGTCTCAGCAGACAGACGTGACGTGACAATGCGACAAAAATGCAGCATCATGTATTTAATAGTAATTGTAATGCGAACAAGAACCTTAAAAAAATGAGTTATCGCCTGTATGTCCCGATGTTGGATCGAGTCGATCGTGTCGATCTTATTTAAACAGTCTTTAGGGTTCCGTACCAAAATGGTTGTGACGTAATTTTTACCCTTTGCCTTATTTTTCTGAACAACAATTCCTTTTACTCGATTTTCGTAAGACAAATATCAAGCAGAAAATTTATACAAATATACAGTTTGCTTATGTATCCGTTCAGTCAGTCGTTCTTTCCGCTCAGATATGTATGCAAATCATTCGTTCATAACAAGGGACCTTCAATTCGTTCATTCGTTCAGTACGACATACAAATATGCCCCTTTTATTGCATTAGCACAGATTTGCGTTTGAGTAAGGCTATAAGATAAGCGATTTTAAGTAGCAGCAGATACGATAGACCGCTGACCTGGTGAAGACCGCATGAATTCGCTACATGCATGCATGGGCCTAATCTGTCAAAATGTTCGTGATATACACTTGGTTGGAGTGTGCATGAAGCGAACTGTCATTCCATTTTGTTTTTATGGATTGACAGCTCACTTCATGTTCACTTCACTGCTAACAAGGTGAGAGGTTTACCGAATCGGACTGCTGTGCTCGATAAAATAATTAGTTTTCATGTTCAAATCAATACAAATCAGGTGTAAGTTAATGAAAACATAATCAGAAAAAAAAACCCGAAGTGCCAGTCGGACTCGCCCACCGAGGGTATATATTACTTTAAATAGAGGCTATATTTTTTATGATTTAATTACTAATGCATAGTTTTCAGATTTTCCCCTTTATTATCCTTGTAGTATAAAACGGCATTACTAGCCAAATTTCATAGTTTTAGGTTAACAGAAAATGCCCTATAAATTTTGATTCCCTTGAAAGTGCCGAAATAAACGTTTTTTGTGCCATAAACGGCCGTATTTTTTTTTACGTTAATTTAGAAGTTTGTCTTTTTTCCAGGTTCAAGGGACTGTAGACCTGAATATAGTGGAACCTCCCTAATCCGCCACTAATATAAACTAGGGAGTGCCGGATTATTGGAATGTTTTGAAAAAATATGATATTTATTTATTGTTTAGAAAAAATAAGATAAATAAGATAAAGCATTTCAAAATACACCAAGTTTTATTCAAATTCTGTTTTATTTTAGGAAATGAGCCCGCGCCTACCCCGTGGTAGGCGCGGGCGGTGGGTGCCGATCACTGGATGCGGCACATCCAGATTACTGAAGAGCCGGAATAAGTGAGACTGTACTGTATATAGTTTTAGTTTGAACTCGATACCTCCACGCGTTCCCGAGATAAAGAGTCTTGACAGACAGACTGACGGACATTAAAGTCATCCTATAAGGGTTCCGTTTTTTTTTCTTATGAGGTACGGAACCCTAAAAGAAATACATACGAATAAAAGTTATTGTGAAAAAATAATCCAAATTGCTTTAAAAAGCAATTTGGATTATTTTTTCACAATAACTTTTATTCGTATGTATTACTTTTCACAGAAGCTAGAAAATTTTTGATTTCTTCTGCTGAAAGATGATAATGACGACAAATGTCATCTACAAACAAGTTCTATTATTGAAACATCTTTCAACAAAGTTGTAAATTTAGGCAACCTTAGGCATTTTCTGCCAGTCAACCAAGGGAGATGGAGAAATAATGGTCTTCCTGACAGACTTCAGCAATGGCGGCCAACCTAACTGAGAGTCTATACACATGGCGTATTTTAACGCACCGACGACGCACGTTTTACGAATGTGCGCTCACGGAGCTGTAGAAGACCAACAAAAACCAGTATTGTTTGCGTCTGAAGCGCGTAAGCGCGCATCATTTGCGCGTCGCCCGCGCTTTAAAAAAAACGCTGTATATAAAGGCCCTTACAAACTCCGGACGGTCACAGAAAAATTCCTGATGAAGATGCCCGCTGTATCTGTGGCCCAACTATTAGACATAATAAAACAAATAGTCACGTCCTCAGGAAGGGATCACAACTGCGACAGGCTGTAATGACGCTCAGTTCCAAACGAAATTACGTGCGTTACCGTGATTTATTTTCAAGGGATGAGTTATGCTAACTGGGTTCGACAATTATACCAAACTATAGTAGGATCGTCAGGAGACATTGTTCAGTCCAAGTTATAGTGTCTCTTTGTTTACCGTGTATTCAAAATTTCTTCTTTCGATTTGTTAGTTCGTTACCAACTTCTTCGCGTAATTGGCCATTTCAATGATGTGATTATCAATTTTGCATAGCCACCTCAAAACTCGGACACATCATGAAATGGCCAATGCTACGATATGGCTATTAAATATTGTCATTTAACATAATATTTATTAAAGTAAACGTATACCAAAGTTAAAAATAATTACCGCTGTGAGAAAAATATTGGCCTATCAATAAGATCATAGCAGGATCTGTAGAGACGACAGACGGCTCAAACCTCAAACGCAGATTTTGTTTGATATAGAGGGTGATGAGAAGACCCCATGACCAGTCAAGTTCTAAGCTTTAACACCGGTACGAATAAGCGCGGAAGATACCCTCATCTGGATGGTCGTTAAACACAATAGCTTATAGCACCGACGACCCAACACCGATTCGTCTTGCGAAGAATGACGCAACTAGATAATGATGTAAAACTAGGCAAAGGGTGAAAGATCCATGGAGTTTCTTGCTCGTTCTTCACCATAGGATTTACTTTTTGGAACGTGCTACTGCCGCGCTGGAGATAGGGTCGGTGAGCGTGTTTTGCTGCAGAACGGCAGAATTAGCTTCATCTGTTTGATTGACAGACCTTAAATATTCAAAAGTGCCTGTAACTGGTCTATTTGAAATATAGGATTTTGTATTTGTATTTGTGAGAATCGCAGAACTTGTTTGGTTGCTAACGTTCTTTAATAATTTCCTGAGACCCTAATCCTCACTTTTTTTTTAACTTATATTTTCGTATCCTTACTTTCCTAATGCTTTCATGCCTAATTCGCTGATCTGATTATGAATTTTGAGATAAGAAATAGAGAAATATAGAACCTTGGAGACGGTTTTTTAGGGTTCCGGACATCCGTAAAAAACGAAACCCTAATTCGTACTCGTGTATCTCTCTATCCGTCGACTGATTCTGTTGGGTACACATATGAAATGTTGTCACCCAAACACGGACGCATTAAGAAAATAAATACATTTTTAGTATGGGAGTCACGTTATCTCCGAAACAACTGAGCTTGTTTAAAAAAAAATTGCAGATTATAGTTATTAACCTAAAGATTACAGGAATACCAACAATAAGTCTATAGTGTTAATGTAACATGTTACGAAAATGATATTCGTTCGGAACCCTTTGCATGCGAGTCCAACTCGAACATAGCCATTTTTTTTTGCAAAATTCTATACTAACGCGAGAAAAGCCGCGGGAAAAAGCTAGTTTCACACTGTATAGTTTCAAGTTCAAGGCTCCCTCAAAATGAGTATGAACCCGAGGCTACCCCATCCATTTGACGAAATCCCTTATTCACTTTTAACGACCCCCGCGGGGCCGATTCTCTCAAACCACACGAACGCCTGAATATATCCGTTTTGATTGTACCACATTAACGAAGTTATAGACCATAATATCTAGCTGTAACTTAAACACGGATATAGGCTAACTGACTTTCAACATGGCATAAGTTTACATGAGTGATTATATTTGGGAGATAAGGGCATAGTTGACGTAGGTAAGAATGCTTCATCATCATCGTTTTCATCCCAATCTAAAAGCCAGTAGTGGACACTGGACGTGGGCCTCCCCCAAGTGTTGCCTCTCCAGAACCTTTCGACCCCATTCCATTCCATTATCTACCCCATTATATTCCATTCATCTATTGTTCGAGCAATGTGCCCTGCCAAGGAAGTCTGCTGGGCTCTAATGGGGTTAGGTGGGTCACCTCAGTCGCATGCACGGCGACAAAAGTCTCCAAGCAATGGGTGCCTAAAAAAGGACGGCACCATCGACGCTGCCGGCCCAGAAAGAGGTGTCGTGACTTGGACGCAAACCGCGAGGGCTGGTTCGAAGTAGCACAGGAAAAGACTTCCTGGAAGGACTTATTCTACTACTGAGTCACTCCTGCAAAGGCCACTCCTTTGCAGCAGTAGGACAGTAAATTACCACTGACCGCTTTTGGCCATGGCGGCCATTCTCAACCGAGACTAGCCATCGGCGCGGGACATATTATAGTACACAAATGTGTGCGTGAACACAGGTGCATCCACCATCACTCTCATATTCTGATGGGACGGCAACCCGACATAACGGGAGGTAGATCTGGCGCAGTACCAACGGCTTAACGTGCTTTCCGAGGCACGGGGGTGTCACACCACCAACTTCCAAACTCCGGGCTGTGACAGAGAAATTCCTATTGGAAAAACCCGATAACACTAAGCATTTATAAATAACTAGCTTTTGCCCGCGACTTCGTACACGCATATCCCGTTTTTTCCCGTTCCCGTAAGAACTTAGAGAAATTCTCTCTTAGTGCTCCCTTACATTCCCCAAGAAAGCTACATGCCAAATTTCAGCTTTCTGCGACCAGTAGTTTCGGCTGTGCGTTGTCTGTTAGTCACTCAGTAACGGAAGAATTTTATATATTAGTATCAATAAATTAATAAACACTTTTTGTCCTATCTTGGACTAGAATACAGGACTCCACACTCGGCAGTCGAAACCATGCAATGCGAGAAAGTTTAGGGTACCGGGGCAATATGTGGTGACTCATTGAGGAGGCCTATGTCCAGCCGTAGACATATTTTAACCGAAATGATGATACAGCATGCCACTGACAATCTTCAAAATAAAAACCTTTTTAAATTATCCTTAAATATCCAAAATATATCCGAAAAGTCTGACAATACATTGTAAAATCCAACTGCGTGCCATTCAAAAAGCAAAGGTATGATTTACATGAAATTTACGCACCTGACGTACGAAACGACACGTAGTCAAATAGTGATGTTAAATCTCTTTCCCGGAATTCCCGGAATTCAAGGGGATTTTCGTGCTGCTGCAACGAAAATCTCGTTTGACGTTGAACTAGTATTTATTGAGCTGGGTGGTGAAGCTTGTCGAAGGACTTGAAGTCAAAGTGTTATATAGCAGCCATCTAAATATAGGTGATCTATAATTGGGCGTATTTCTATTTTTCCAAAATTACCTAGAAATAACAACTTAACCTTAAAAATATTAGTAGGGAATTACGATCTAAAACAGTTTTATAGATTAAGGCAGGAGGGAAACTATCAAACCGAAAATGTTCTTCTTAATTTGACCTTTAGAAACGTTTTATCTAAATATTTGCGTACATACATTGTCGGTTAAATTAATAACAATAATGAGATATCTTAATGCAGAACTGCACATATTATTATTTTGCACAAATCAACTCATTTTTGAGTAAAATGCTTCATATTTCTAAGATATTGCAAGTATTGTGTCTTCGGAGATCTTGCTAATCAGTGACCACGCTTAGCGTCATGTCACGGAGCACTGTGGAGGCACAAACTGCGCAGACACCATCCCCTTCCACACTTCATTCCACCGACAGAATATGTACCACACAGTTACACAGGTACACAGGTTGGCCGCTGTAAAAAATATAATCTGGCCAAATGGGGCATTCTTCACCCACCTCAAACGCAGTGCTTGTACGGAGCCCCTTCATAGGAAATGCAACACCTTCTTAATTGCTCGTCGTGCACAATCACCTGCACCATCCAAGATTTGAACGAGGCCACTGATAAAACTGTACAGGTTGCTCAATACTGGTCGGAGAAAATATAATAAGAGTCAATTGACACGAAAATAAAAAGACGGCCTCAAACATTAAACAGTGCTACGTATTGCTGACGCAGATCGGCATTCAATAATATTATTTTCAAAACAAAACTTCATCCTACACAAAACTCAATACTCAGTGGTAAACAAGTCCATATGCATAATTTATGTACCTGAAAATGCGCTATTTTAGAATACCTCCTACACAGAATAACGATATGTTGTTTTAATAAACAAAAACAAATTCATAGTCTAAAATAGAGTACTCGTTGGTCTAGTGGGAGCAAGTTTATTATGTATGAGATCCGTTAAAACAATGATCAGGAGAAATTGCGTTATTGTACATAATAAGTAGGTACATCACTTAGGTACAATTAGGTGGGTGCCGCTCATCATCAATCCTAATTTATATAAAATTCTTCCGTTACTGAGTGACTGAGTGAGTGACTGACAGACAACGCACAGCCGAAACTATTGGTCGTAGAAAGCTAATATTTGGTATGTAGGTTCTTTGGAGAGTGTAGGGGAGCAATAAGAGTGGATTTCCCGAAATTCCTACGGAACGGGAAAAAACGGGATATGCGCGTACGAAGTCACCGGCAAAAGCTGGTTTAGCTTAAGAATATTCAAATGACGTAACGTTTACTTCGTCTAACAAAACACTATAATCATTTTCATTTAATCGTGGTTACCACTGTTGAATCTGGCTTTCAGACGCTTGCTAGAGGCTTAATTCCAGCGGTCAGTAGCAACAGCCTTTCTTCTGAAATAATGATAATGGAACATGACTTCTCTACCTACCCTTTCAACAAAAGAGGCGTAATGCTTTGCTAACTCCACCGCATAACACAAAAACTTAATTGCCTCATCATAAAATGTCAGACTCAACTAAACCCAACTATGTTCACTGCCATGCAAATTCCCGGGATTTTAATTTGAATCCCGGCGCGCTACAACACTACATACGCCGAAATACATGGTTCGAGTCTGTCGCAAAGCAGTGACCGTTAAATTAACCCTTTAACACTCGTGTCAGAATGACCCCGGGAACAGGGCTGGCGAGATCTGGAATGACATTTAGTAATGACTTTAGGGTTTCAAAGTCATTAGGAAGGCTGGTGATTATTTCTTTTTTTCTGTCGTGAAGTTTTACGTGTGTTTTATAAAAGTTTTGGGATTACAGGTTTTGGTAAAATGATTTTGTTTTTAGTATATTGGTTTCAGGGTTGGTAGCAAATGCATGAAGACGACATTTCGGGCTTTGTAATTCAAGTATTACTGAGGCTTAGTATCTGGAGCCTCTGTGTTATTATTCTATCAGCGATAACGTACATAGCCTGAAGGATCGCCAAACTAAAGTGGCAGTGCGCAGAGCACATTGCTCGCAGAACAGATGGTCGATAGGGCCGAAAAGTTCTGGAGTGGCGCCCGCGTACCGGAAAATATAACGTTGGAAGTCCTCCCACAAGGTGGACCGATGTCCAGGTGAAGGTCGCGGGTAGCCGATGGATGCGAGACGCACAGGACCGGTCGTTGTGGCGACGCTTGGGGGAGGCCTATGTTCAGCAGTGGACGGCTTTCGGCTGATATGATGATGATGATGATGATAACGTACGTCAGAAAACATATTATTTAAGATAGACCACGTCGGTATCAACACTTTTTAATTTTATAGGGTCCCCATACTCCAAGAGTAACCAAAGGAACCCTGTTACTAAGCCCGCGGATTTCATCTGTCCATTCGTCTTTCAGCGAGCTTTATCTCCTAAACTGTAATATGCAGACAGTTGATTTTAATTCAGGGTGGGTATTCCAATTAAAGCTAGAACAAGACATGATAAAAATTAAAACACTGGTAGAATGACACTGTCTAGATTCTCTGCGTATAAGTACTTAAGCCAAGCAAATGAGCATGGCTACACATTACGTCATTTTATGTTTATGCTCTGAAAGATAAACAATGTGTAGAATTTCGCATGAAACTGCTTAAAAATGGATTATATTTTAATCATTTAAGCTTGAAGTGTTTTCATGAAATGGATTCCGACGGAAGATGTAACGATCTGATACTTTACACGTGTAACCTCGTAATTAATCCTCTTTTTCAACCGGCACGTGCTTTTTATTTTTCAATAAATTTTCCTGTTTTTTATAAATCGAATTAAAAAAGTTAGAGTATTTTTACAGTAAGTTAACAATGATCAAATAGATAATTTAGACCAGGGCGGCGAGTCTCGATATAGTAACCGATTACCTACCTACCGAATTCGGTAAGGACGCCCGTACACAGTCAATCTCGAATGCGGTTTACGATCAAAATCAATGATCTGATCCGTGGATTGCGTTCGAAATAGACTGTGTACGGGCAGCCTTAGGACTTAAAGACTGAATTTGATCGGTGCGCTATTGGTAACTATGCGAAGCTTCTCGCATAGGAGGAGGCTTCCACCCTGAGGTCCATTCAATCGTTTTTGCAATGCGCTCTCAGCCAATCATTCTATCATACAAGGTTCCTACTACTATATTTGTATGATGTTTGAGCCAGCATAATCTCCGGTTCATATCACACAAACTGCGCATTTTCTGCGATAAAAGTAACAAATTCTTTCATTGAGACAAGGCTACACTAATCGCTTTCTATCTCACCTGACCACATCGATTACTCTAGAAAAATTATAATTATGACACATGGAGTTTACAGAAATGCTATAAAAATACAAATTAAAATCATCAAACTGCATACAGCCCATTTCTCTCAGTGTGCAATAAAGAGTAGTTACTCTATTTATAATCTATCTTGTTTAACCCCTAAACAACGATACGTGGTCGAAACGCCCCGCCAACCCTACATGGCAATTACAGTACGGCCACGATGTTCGCTCTAATAAATACGCGAATTCAACGCACAAAAGGTCCCGGTTGCGTTTAATTAATTTTTTGTATTTTTACTTTTTTGAATTTTTTTTTCTGCGAAGTGCCACCCGTACCGAAATTACTGATGTTTACGTAATGGTGACGCGTGGCAGTTTAGGGTTAAGCTTTTATGACCGTTTGGGGGTCAGTCTTTGGGGGTTGGTTAAGTGTTGGGGTTGGTATGAGTGTTTAGATGATGATATATGTTTGGCAGTGGCTGTTTAGTGGATAGTGACTGTTTATTGGGGGGGGGGTTCAACTGCTCCGTTAGTCTCGCGGTAGTAAGCGTGACTGCCGAGTGTGGAGTCTTGGGTTCGTTTCCCAGGTCGGGCAGAAAGTGTTATTGAGTTTTTCCAATAGGAATCTCTCTGTGACAGCCCGGAGTTTGGAAGTTGGTGGTGTGACACCCCGTGCCTCGGAAAGCACGTTAAGCCGTTGGTTCGCGCCAGATCTCTCTCCGGTCGTGTCGTATTGCCGTCCGATGGGAATATGAGAGTGATAGAAAAGGGAGTGCACCTGTGTTTGCGCACGTACTTGTGCACTATAATATGTCCCGCGCCGATTGCTAGTCTCCGTTGAGATTGGCCGCCATGGCCAAAATCAGTCAGGAGGACTATATTGGGTATGCAGTAACGTTGCTGTATTTAGGTTATGACATGAGTCATTATATTTTCATATGACATGGGGTTTGTACTGCCTGCTGATCTTATTCGCCGAGTTTCATTGCCTCGGTGATATTCTAGTTGTCGCTACTTTGAGTTTTACTGGTTAGGAATAGTTTAGTGAACTTGCCGCAGATGTAACCACCTTAGCGGAGGTGACCATTTATGGGCTTGTTTTTATTTGTTTCCAATGATTTTCATGACCTCACGATATATCATTCAAGAGATGAAAAGACAAAAAAAAAGTTATAGCTACTTCACATGCAATTATAAAGAAAATTTATAATTTGCCAGTCTGACTGGTTACAGCCAAAATCCCTGATTTTTGAAGAGTCAAAATAGGTAGTCACTACATGTAAAAACGCAGTTAGTGGATAACGCTAACGTACGGTACGTATGGTACCCCTTGGTGAGACGGTTTGTCAAACTTTCGAGCTGCTAAAAAAGATCTGTTATAAATGACAGCCGATACCAACAGCTTTTATTACGAACAAGAATTAATATAATCTTATCATCATAGGGTCAATTATTCTCTTAATTTTAAGAAGAAATGCGGGCTGATGGACTTTGTATGTAAAAAGTAATAATTCGAAGTTTGGCTCTTGCCTGTTTCCCCCTCCAATATTGGAATGATTTAAAAGATATTTCACAACCAATAGATAAGAAAATAATGCGAAAAGTGAGGCCGCTATGCACTATGCTAATAACTGTTCACAAGTACCCAATAGCCATAGTTGTATAAATATTTCAGTTTCTGAGAATAAGAAAACCAAAATTGGTCATTTTACGCAAAAAATATAGTCAAATGGTATAATAGGGCTCTTAAGAAGCATCCGCACTCAAATCAAGAACAACTATAACAAAATTTGCCTCCATTTTGACCAGTTATTGCCATTTATGATAGAATGCGTTCGAGATTGACTGTGTACGGGTGACTTTATAGAATTCGTTTGCTAGACGATCGGTAAGTATATCAAGACTTCCCCCCCTGGCCTCGCTCAACACAAGCAATTTTATTTGATCTTCAGATTTGTCAAATCAATAATGACTTCAACTCAATTGCTGTCCATTTTAATTCATAAACCATCTCCTCTTTCCGTCCAAGAGAAATCACAAAATTCACATACAAATCGAGGGAATCATTCATTAGAACTAACGGAAAAAAACTAGGCAATTGTTATCAACAATAGTGGGAGACGGTTGTTTCTCATAAGTTGACATCTGCAGGCTTCCCGGTACAAATCGCTTCCTTACTTGTTGAGTCGTTGACGGCTGTCTTATTAAGGAAATTAAGTCTTCCTGATTGAGTGAGCATGTGGAATCCAGAGAATTGTGTCTTTTTCATTGAAATAGATACTTTATTCTTCATTAAGAATCTGTCCTGTATTGTGGGTTAGTAATTTCTGCCCAATAGCGTCTACTGCTCGACATAAGTCTCAACCGAGCATCGCTATATGACGCAGCCCTGTGATTGTCTTGTTAAGCGTATTCCCAAGACCTTTACCAGATCGTTGGTTGACATTTTGGGAGGGCTAGCAATGTGTCTGCTGGTACGTGGTTACCACTTTGAACCTTCCAGAACCCTATGGCTACATAAATTTAGAAGCATTAAATAAACGTTGATAAATTGGGATTAGGGCATGAAGATAATAATAAACACTTGCAAAGCTTATTTTTTATTCAAGAAGAAACGGAATTAATCAGGCAGACACTCCCAGTTCACACAAGATCTCACATATCAATAATTAGCCAGCAAATTAAACCGGACCGCTAATTACAGCAATGATTATTACAGAATAAGGTATCGAATAGATACGTTCAGAAGATTAACTCTATACAACGAGTGAAAACAAGCGCACGCACTGGCGTGCGGCGATCTCAAACAAATGCCGGTCGCAAGTGCGCTTGCACTCGTGGTACGGGAAGCGTGTCTATGTGTGCGTGCTTTGTCGCTCGTTGTGTGGAGATGGCTTTCTGTGCTTATCTGTACTGTGGTATAGGGTATCAAATAGCCAGTCTACAATTACCTACGCATGTCTAATTAGACAACAATCGATCCACTATTGGATTGTTGACAAACGCGAGGTGGGCGGGGTTGTGTGGTGACAGTTATTTTATTGGAATGTGGGATTGCTATGACTCCTTTCGTGTTATCATGAAATTTGTATTTTTGTGTAATATGTCACTATTTTTATTTATTTCTTATAATTACAGTTTACTTTCGTGCAGAAAGGCATTTACTGTCATTAAATTACACACATGTATTATTAGTAGAGCTTCATGACCTACTCTGGCTGTCACGTAAAAATAAGGTCTATTGCGTCCATCCTCACAAACTTTTTAATTCAACATCATCATATCAGCCGAAAGACGTCCACTGCTGGACATTAGCCTCCCCCAAAGGGTTTGCCATAATCGCCACGCTTGGCAGGCGCGTTGGCGATCGCAGTGTACGGTGTTGCGTTTTACTTTTTAATTTTGTTTATTTATTTATTTTATTATTTTTTGGAAAACTTACAACTAAACGTAGCACTAATAAACATTTGAACAAAATAAGGCCAATTACAAGCTTTCACATGTAATATATGAATAATATTATGAAATAGATAGTAGACTACATATATAGGTACAAGATAAAACAGAAAATAGACTAGTTGTTCTCCAAGAAGCTATCAGATATTTTTTTTTTTAATTTAGCCACACAAGTATAGAAAATGTCGATATCAGCTTCCCGGCAGGTTGTGTTGTACATACGACACGCTCTCACCATGTACGAGTTCTGTCTGTCCGCAGTGACCACCACGGGGGTGTGAAATAATTGAGGTCTACGTAAGAACACAGACGGCACTCGAAGATCGATTTTGTGTAACAACTCCGTAACACCAGTTTTACCGTTGGCAATTATAAAAAGAAACACAAGATCGGTTATTTTTCGCCTTTCGTAATAAAAAAATAATAATAATAAATTAATTAATAATAATAAATTGGATGGGAAGAACGGTAGTTCATTGTCCTAATATCTTTAGCTACATACTACTCTTAAATATTAACTATGCTTTGTGTGTGACACAAAGCTACTCGTACGTCACAGGCTTCATTCACCGTAGCTGCTATTGTTCAAAATAATGTTATCGTTGTGAAAAAAAATCATCGCTAATAAGTATCATAGTAATAATAAATTATTTTGTACTGAATCTGATTTTATTATAAATCGTCTATCTAGGTAGTGGAATCATCAATAAGAAACCCAATTTATTTGGGGCCGGTGCATCACATAGGTATTATGTTTTATTTTTCTACCGTACTGCCGAAATAACTTTTTGAAATAAAGCTCTATAGTAAGTATTTCTATTGCAAACTAACCAAAACACCATTATCAGTCTAAACAAATGAAGAGTCCAGTCCAAGCAAAAATCCCTCCAATCCGTCTTACTTTAGAAAAATACCGCGACATTCAATATCAATTAGTTAGACAGATAACAGTGTTAGCAGAACCATAAAAATCATGCCATGACACGTCACCGGGACTGTTTTGTCGCATTTTTCAACAAAACTAATTATTTCACTATCCATTGAAAAGTGAGAACGCCTGACAAAAAATTCTGAGCAAAGAAACGCAGCGGAGTAAAAAGTGATGTTGGAAAAAACTAAGATATTTCAAAAGGAATGTCAACACAATAGGCAGTTGGAAACGCGATGTGGTCACGCGAAGCTTGCTTCTGAATAAATTTCCAACCCTCCATACTAAAAAATAAGCTCCAGATTTCTGTGACAATTTTCTCAAATAAAAGCCCTTTCAAATTCTTCGTTACCTATCTAAACAATGACATCCAACTGTTATAATGACAAATTACAGTGAATACAGTGCACGAACAGGAATCCTCAAAATAATTAACATTGATTTTTCGCCTGATTGTATTTGAATAGGCGCTTGATAGACAGGGTGAACACAGAACATAAAAGGGAGATATACGAAATTATGAGCAAATAAACTTCAAAACGAAGTATTGGCTTGGAGAGGAATATAGGTGAAGGTGGTGTGAGCATAGTGGAACAAAAAACGTGTCGGACCAATCCCAAAGTACATAACTTGTGACATTGGCCAAGAAAATGATAATTATTTACTTATAAAAAGTAGTTACCTACAACAGAAAAATCTCTCAAAAGTCTCTCAACGTTGCTGTTTATATTTATAAGATGAATTTTATTATTTGCCACATCGAAAATTGTATGTGCTTCGAAGAACTAGTTGAAATATTTTTGATCGTGATTGTCATAAAAGTTAAAGACTTTGAATCCGAAAGTTTGATAATCACACCAACCAGTCTGTCTTTCATATAAACGAAACTCTCTTTGTTTTCGTCATTAAGAGAATTCCAGTAGCATCTGGTTGCATCAATACTGAAATTAAAAACAATTTTGCATATGATGTTCAGAAACTAACAAGAAAGAACCAACTAACTGTGGCAACAAGCAAACAAATTCACAAATATCAAACAGCACATAGTATTGATTCAATACATGAAACACACACTTGTGTTGCAAGAAAATTAGAATTCACAGCAAAGAGTGAACATTGAAACAGTACAGTTTCAAAGCTAACAAGAAACTCATGCCTCGAATTAGAAACTCGTCTTGCTTGGAAAGCATGTAATTCTTTCGTACAGAATTGCTTGTGGAGTATGTTCTTCTTTGAATATATTTTTAAGAGCAACTTTTGAACCAATTTGAGCAACACAAGTTTAGTTATTATTAACTACATGGTTCTTATATTTTTTGACCAATAGGTACAGTAATTGTCTGGACCTTAAAGAGACTTTAGCTCAAGAGTATGTTTCAGTGTTTCTTAGCACCGCCCTCTTCTAGTTTAATTTGACAAAAAAGATTGACGACTAAAATAGATAATTGCAAAATAAATCTCATGTATTTGTTATGCAACTGTTGCATATTTTCTCCTGGTGACATAAATTTGGAGCCAATGTTTGCCCAAATTAGTTTGAAAGATGATAACTATTTTTTATGAATATCCTTATGTTAGGAGTCATTTTGCAACATGTATTGCAAACTTAGCCAGGCCCAACAAGCCATTCAACTTTGAATGTATGATGAAAAGTGGTCATTCAAGCGATTGCCGATCTTTCGACAATAACAGATAGGTAATGCATACCCTGCTAAGTTGTGTCCGCGCCAGTGGCAATTGGCATTCTAAACGTTGTAGCTGGCCGAACAGACTGCCCACTACTGTGGCAATGTGTGCAGGTACATGTCATTTTTTCAATTTCGGTATTTGTTCGAAAAAGTCACCACGGCTGTATGGATGCACTGATGTCCAAAAAAAAATGAATTAAATACTTACATATTTTCACGCCTTTTTCCCGTAAAGGTAAGCAGAAACAAGAGAACGCTATCTCTGATAAATGATGCCAAAGTGCAGTTAAGCGCTTGCCATTCATCATCTGCCTAGCCTTTTCCCGACTATATTAGGGTCGGCTTCCAGTCAAGCCGGATTTAGCTGAATACCAGTATTTTACGTGGAGCGGCTGCCTACCAGACCTCCACAATCCATTAACTGGGTAACACAGTACTTCATGGCAAGACTGGAGTCAGATTTACTGACTTCTGACTATCCGTAACGACTGCCAAAGATCTATAAATGACAACCGGGACCAACGGCTTAACGTGCTTTCCGAGGCACGGAGGAAACACGGTGTTGATGTTAAGATGGTCACCCATCCGCAGACTAACCTTGGTAAGCCTTGCTTAATCTTGAATATCGACCCGTGCAGCTGTTATTATCTAGCCACGAGCTCCTCAAGCTCCTAAGTCCTTGCCATTGATACCCAGAAAAATATCCTTCAAACTGCACTTTGCCATCACTTATCTATCAGAGATAGCGTTCTGTTGTTTCTGCTTACCTTTACGGGAAAAAGGCGTGAGAATATGTAAGTATTTAATTCATTTTTTTTTGAACATCAGTGCATCCATAGTGCCGTGGTGACTTTTTCAAACAAATTCCGAAAATGACATGTACCTGCACACAATGCTACAGTATTGGGCAGTCTGTTCGGCCAGCCAAAACGTTTAGAATACCAATTGCCACTGCCGCGGACAAAACTTAGCAGGGTATGCATAATGTATCTGTTGTGATCGAAAGATCGGCAATCGCTTGGATGTTACACATCATTGTGTTGACCACTTTTCATCAAAACAACCAAAGTTGAATGGCTTGACGGGCCTAACTAAGTTGGCAATACATTGTTGCCAAATTACTCCTAACATAAGGATTTTCATAAAAATAATTATCATCTTTCACACTAATTTGGGTAAAAATTAGCTCCAAATTTATGTCGCCAGGAGAAAATATGCAGCAGTTGCATAACAAATACATGAGATTTATTTTGCAAATATCTATTTTAGTCGTCAATCTTTGTTGTCAAATTAAACTAGATGAGGTGCTTCCCAGCTGTCTATTCTGAGAAGAAACACCGAAACAAACTCAGAAGCTAAAGTATCTTTAAGGTCCATACAATTAATGTACCTATTGGTCAAAACATAATGAAAACCATGTAGTTATTAACTAATAGACTAGACGTCGCAGTTTATTTCGCCTTCATTATTTCACTACCGAATTTTCTAAACCACTCTGTACCGATCAGTATTCAAGTGTTATGTAGAGGCCATTATCAACCACACAAGATTTTTAAATACGCAACAATCATCCTTATTCATTACCACGTCATGTTTAACAATCATAGTAACTCCTTTCATCTCCTTAGCTGTACAAAAGCGTCCACGCTACCAAGCTAGACGTGTCTCACCATTTTAATATGCTAATGCCTCGCTTTGAAGTGCCACAGCGCCTCTGTCCGTGCATCCACCCTTGTTAACTCCTTGATTAATAAAGGTGTCTTTTATAACCAAAAGAAGAGGGTTTTTTTTTAAAAAAAAAGATTAGTTTTGTGGAATATTTGGAGCGAATAAATGGAATTTTGAGATGAATTTTGCAGCGGCGAGATTGAAGTTTTTTTATTTATATACACTGGTATCTGGCAAATGAACAGAGGAAATCAGAATATAGTGTTAAAATCAATAGGGTAGATGACTAAAAAAATCTAATTAGTCCGTCAAATAGATTTCCAAAAAATATTAGACATGTATTTTTGTACGTAGGTAAGCAAAAAATTAAGACAGAAAAAGAAGATATAGTGCATTGAAAAGTCGTGTGGCGTTACTTGTAAGTACACTTTTTACAAACAAGTGACGTCACCGGGGCTGGTGACGTACATCTGATCTTTGATGCGTTTTATCTTCGCCAATTTTTAAAAATAAAATGTAAAATTTTCAGTGTAGGAATTAGATATCTAGGCATACTTTTTTGTGTTTAGCTTTTCCGAATTAAAAGCTCACTAAAAGAAAATACAGTTCAATTTTGAACAACATGGCATAACAACCAATGTAGCTTATTTGAAATAGAACTGTATTTTCTTTAGTCGACTTGGTAGCCGGTTACAAAAGAAACATCAAAGATTAATAACTTACCATCCGGTAAGATAGTGTCGCTATCAAACGTAAAAAAATAAATAATAATTATTATAATCACAGTCTGTACCAGTAGTATACGCACTCCTACTTTGTCTCAACATAAAGTTTTGCCCAATTAGCACTTTACATACTTACCACTCGTTTCCAACTTGTTTGTCACAATCATCTACAATGTCGTTATATACAACAATGTTATAGGCGAATAAATATTTTAATTGAATTTAACAACTTTGTTAAAATTCCGCATCGTCAAAAACATAAAGTTGAATAATTTATGAAATGGATGCGGACTGACAAAATTATCGTGACAGAGTTTGTGTTTATGCAGATGTTTCATTAAAAAGCTGCATGGCTCCTTTTTACACTGATTACCTTGGGATTGAACGACAATGACAACTGACAGACTTGCCTAGAAGAAGCGGTGTTCAGTAAAAGAATTGAAGAGATTGAACCAAAAAAAAATATTTTAAAACATCTGAAATCCAAGTATTATTATTAAGTCACAACACATTTTATTTGTTTATGGTTGCAAATTAGAAAATCAAAACTTTACTGAGCAAATTTCAAAAGAACAACGTACAAATCAACAAAGTTTAAAATAACGATGGTCATTTGATCAAAAGTTCAGCTGACCAAAGTCAGGAATATCAATGTTTATATTATTTATTGCACTATTGACCAAATCGTTTAAAGGTCAAAATGGATTACTGGTCACTCACTATAGTTCTGGGTGGTTTAAAAAAAAATAACTACGAATGCTAACCTATCCGAGTCGGGGTAGTCTGAGTCGGGGATATTTTAAAATTACATCTAGCAACTTTTGATCAGTCGTTCATTTGATGTCACTTACATTGGGATTCTAAAATTTTTCTAAATAAAACATTTGGTCATTTCAATTTTGTTATTTCGTTTATTGTTCTTTTGAAATTTGCTCAGAAAAGTTTTGATTTTCTAATATGTAACCTTATTTATGAACTCACAGTAAACTTAAAAAAGATAATTACACACAGACAAAAGAGCACGAAGGTACTGCTTATTTCAATAGAAATTTCTTCCAGCAGACCTTCGAGTCGCGACAGAAGAGTGGGATAAGAAACGTAGACACAGTGTGTAGAGAGACAGAGAAGGAAACTTAAAATAGACTATACTAACTTAACCAAAGTATATTATGTATTATCCAATAATAAATATAAACTACAGTAAACATACACAAATAGATTAGCCTAAATACATAGTTATAATAAAACAATACACTCGATAATGAAATAATACATACTTATAATTTATAAAGGATCACACTACAGTGGACAGATAATGCTCTTTGACATTTTTCTTAAGAGAGTAATGTCATTTTAGCATAGGTTCTAGGATTTATCCTTGCACCCTTTTCACTTTACATTGAGGTTTAGCATAATCCGAAGGATTTTAGAAGAAAATACGAATACATTCCTTGAAATAATGTTGTTGAAAGAAATGAAAAGCGTTGTCATTGATTGTGTGTTACGTTAGTAACCCACTATAAAATTTGCACTACGTATTTCATCATGTCCAAATCCAAATGTATGTATCAATCAAATATAATTATTTCTTTTTGCTCACAGGTGTAAGAAGGTGAAATATTCATTTGATTTAGACTGGCACCAAATATCATCATCATCATATCAGCCGAAAGACGTCCACTGCTGGACATAGGCCTCCCCCAAGTGTCGCCACAACAACCGGTCCTGTGCGGTTCCAAATATAAAAATAACATATCTATGTAGTATCATTGTAACTTGTAAGATCAAAATGTAATTAAATGGAAAAAAAACCACAACTTTGAACGAAATAACCCGAGATCAAGTGGACAGTAATTGACCAACTTTACAATATATCCAACTTAGGCGTATAAGTTTTGCCCGTATATAAACCCCTGTATTGTTTGCGAGTATGTTTTAGAAAACCAAGAAAATCCTTTTAAATGTTTAATTAACTCGCTAGTATACAGAAGCTAAGGATTTATACATATTAGAGCTGTTTTGAGCCAAGGCATTGACAACGTGGTTCGAGGCGTCCCGGGCACGACTTGAACACGAACGTGTGTGAACGCGATCATAATTAAATGTACATACCGATATATTTTTCAACTCCTGACGGACCACAGTCTCTCCACGTCCCGGGTACGGCCCGAGCACGTATCGGATATCTGAGGATTAACCTACAACCGTCAAACCAATGAGAGTTTCAAAACTAAACCAACTTTTATATCCGTCAAATTAACATACCCACATAAAAAATAAGCGTTTTCACGTAATCTCGCCTTTACACCCAAGATATAAACAATTTTAAATGCCAAAATTAGACAAATGAAACACGGAGAAGTACATAGGCTCCTGAGAATAAATTACAAAAGTTCGACGAAAGGGTAAACATCAAAAAGTTGAAAAGTTAAACGAATTACTCCAGGGTTTACTTGTGTTTGTTACGTGCCTACTTTCCTACGGTGTTAAGGATGTGTTTACGCGTTATAGGGTTCCGTTCGGTTAAGTAAAGAGCCTGAAGCCTTTTTGTTTGACTATCTGATACGAAAAAGACTGTTTGTTAGAATATTTTAGAAATAATGTTTAAAAATTGTGAATGATTATTTTTGATGAGTCGTTCATTCATTCATTCATACCAGCCGAAAGACGTCCACTGCTGGACATAGGCCTCCTCCAAACATGGGGGGGTTGTTATAGCGGCAATAGAAATAATAATAATAATAAATTTATTCACAAACTTTTTTACAACAATCCTATGAAAACCCTGACTTCTACAAATACACAATCTGTGTTTCAATTGTCTACCTATTATGGTTCTTGAGATACAGCTCGCTGACAGACAGACGGACGGGCAGCGGAGGCTTAGTAATAGGGTTCCGGTGGTAACCCTTTGGGTCCGGAACCCTATAAAAATAATTTCACGAAAAACTATCAGATACAATATGAAAAACATTTAAAACAATGCTAGTAAGCTAACTATAGACTAAAATAGACTTGGCAGCAATGTCAAGACTATTAAATAATCTTAAGACGATGTCAATTTGACTGTCACCCTAAGAGCAACAGCTGTGTCAACAAAAATGCAGATAATAAACAACTCATATCTTATGGAACAGGAATCGGGAATGAAGCCGCGGAGAAAAAGCTAGAGTCCGTGCAATAAGCACCTCCTAATGTTCCAATTATTTGATATTCCGTAATTCAATTCAATTCAATTAATTTATTTGTTATGTAACTATGACTCATTTGTTAGTAACAAACTTATCCTATGATAGTAATTAAGGTTATTCCAATCACAACAAAGTACACAATACACACAATAACAACAAACATATACAACACAGCATACAGCGGCAGCACTAGTCGACACTTCACCGCGGCTGCACCCATGCTGCACCATTTCATGAGAAATAGCGCAACAGCGATTCATGTACGGACATTCCAGGAAATCAGAGACAGGATACTGTTATTGCAATAAGAATCTGCATTTTTTTTTATTTAACCCTTTTTTAAGGATGGGAAACATCAAATGGCCCCGCTCTGGGCGAAGGGAGTGTCAGACTCTTACTGACTAAAACGCTTGTTCCTTTAAATGCCCTTTGCGTTCCGCGGTGACTCTTTCGAACAAATTCTGCAAAAATGAACCCCTACCCTGGAGCTTTTCACCCTAAAAATCAAAACAAGAAACTTCGCAATCAGGGGCGCACAACACAAAGGTAATAATTTTTCATCACAACTAATTACGGACTTTCACAAGTGCCGTTACAAAGGGATATTCATTTTTATTGGCCAGCTATGGGGTTCGCCATTGACAAAGCCATGGCTTAAGAGAACAGTCTGCTTGAAAGTTACAGATTGAGATTATTTTATTTATTTATTCATTTATATATGCTTTCTTGTACACCAAATTTAAAAATACGTACAGAAAATCTTAAACTAATAACATACAATTGGCGGCCTTATCGCATTCCGCGATCTCATCCAGGCAACCTGAAATGGAAAGTGAGAGCCTGGACACTAAATGGTTGCACTTGGTGCAAATATAAAGTTATTTTATGAGATTAAGAAACTTGATGACCTAACCATGGGACACGAACCATAGTTTCAATCTCATATTTATAGCAGAATGCGACCTCTACTACGACGTCTTAAAATCATCATGATTCCTGTGTGAGAGCAAGGCGGAGCTATACAGGACGAATTATCCTTTTTTCACAACAGAATCAAAATGGCATTGGAACTACATAGTATGGCCCCAGTACACTGCTGGAGACTTTACTATCAGAGTGAATTTTTTATTTTACAAAACAACTCGTATTATCCCCATTTTTTTTTTTTTACTATGTATAGGCATACGTTTGACCACAATCTCACCTGATGGTAAGCGATGATGCGGTCGAAGATGGAGCACGTTTGCCTAGAAGCAACCTATTTACTCTTGTCTTAAAGACTCCCAGGTTGTAGCTATCTGGAAACACAGACTCTGGTAGGGAATTCCACTCCTTAGCTGTACGCACTATGAATGTGTTCCCAAAACGTTTAGTGCGTATGGGTGGGATGTCCACCATGTACCGGTGGCGCATCGCCGTTCGTCTTGTGGTCCGATGATGGAACGGGCTTGGCGGAATTAAATCATGCAATTCCGTCGCACACTCCCCAAAATGCAAGCGATAGAAAACCGACAGGCCAGCAACTCGGCGTCGATGCTCAAGGCTTTGGAGCTAAATCTCTTCAAAGTTAGAGTGAACAGGCTCTTTCTGGGTAAGCTCGCTCCATTGTAGACTATGTCTCTGTCATGTCTGAGCTACTATGAGTCAAGAGCAAAAACTACTCAATTTTTTTATTGTGATTTATTATCGATAGGCTACCGGAAGACGTAGCATTGGAAGGCTTCCTACAAGGTGAACCTATGACCTAGTTATCTGCTGGTTGTGAGACGCACGGTGTGGGTGGATGAAGTGACGCTTGGGGGAGACCTATGACCAGCAGTGGACCACTTCACCTGCTGGAAAAAGATGATGTGGTCAATTATGACTAACTTCATGTCTGGATAGAGTGCACTTAAAATGTTTATACTTACCTAAAATAAATTAATCAATTTGCGAAACCTAATTCCTAAGTAGGCTAACTATTTACCTCCTACACACTTGAAATACAACTAGGTACCTTCTCCATTTTTCAAAATTACACAATGCTAATTTTGAAAGATTTTAAAATCCTAAAGCATCTTGACATCAATTTATTACAACCATTACAATGGCCCATCCATAAAAAGACAAACACGATCACTTTCTGTTTTTAATCTACTCCCAGACTATAATAGATTTATATTGTTTTAGTTTTAGGGTTCCGTACCAAACTAGGAATGTATGTGGGTGGTCCCCATTTATAAACAGCGTTTTAACGCAAATAATATTAGTGTGAGTCACTTTTGGTTTTAAGTTTAGTGTAACGCAATCATTTTGTGCTAAAAGGTTCCGTAGGGCGTTGATTAATGTTGGTTATTTGTTTTAAGTGTATGTGAGAATGTTGAAACATTTAAGTGAATTCATTCCAACTGCTGGTACTTACGCTTCCTTTGTGTGGGCTATAATCCACCACGCAAACCCAGTGAAAATTGGACGTCAAAAGTCTACAAAGTGTTGGTAGGTACTAAACAGTTTTTCATTAACACATTTTTTAAACGAAAAGTGATAATGCAATTTTTGCAAGTATCATGCCTGGATTTATACTACTAAAATGTGGTAGGAATGACGATCAGGAAATATAGTATTTTCTCTTAATCGTATAAAACAAAGTCGTTGTCTGCCTTTGTATGCTTCTTTTCTTTCTTCTTCTAAACCATGCTAAAATTGTGCTACTTCTCACTAACAGAAAGAGCAATAAACGAAGAAGGTTTTTGTCTATGAATGCACCGGTGCAAAATCGGTGCAATACATATACATTTGGCTAGTTAGAAAATTATGCCCCTCTCAAAGCAACACCTCGATTTCGAATACAATAGAATAGAATAGCAACCATTCCACTGTGCTTAAAAATACTACTAAATATGACTCTACTATTAAAACAATACAATAAATTAATAACACCAAATCATCTGCCTTACAAAGAACTTGACACAACAATAAATTAATTACCAAATTAATTCAAATTGACGTTCACTTAAATTGCGCAACCCGAGGTGAAACAATAGCTCTATAAACTCCATATAAGGGTTTATAATGCTGGTAAACGCATTCAATATTTCAAATTTGGAAACTAAGTTTGTTGCGCAAGCGCCGACGAATGTGGCGCCGAGCGCCGACGGCAATGTCGCCGATAAGATTTCGCGATGGATTATTATGGATATGAGTTTGCTTGTCGAAAACTAAACTCATCAAAATATAAAATTTAAAAAAATATTTTTTTTTTAAATTTTATATTTTGATGAGTTTAGTTTTCGTACTGAACGTGGCGAACTAAATTTTTCTAAATTTGGTTGCATGCAGATTCTGTTGCTATGTAGAGTAATTTGCTTTAGCCAGAAAGCTATCAGGAACTCTTAACTTAAAGACCTTCAGGGTGTAGCTACAATCTAGGGGTCTTTAAGTCAAGAGTGAAAAGGTTATTTCGAGACAGGCGTGCTCCATCGTTGTCCATATTATCGCATCCCATCAGGTGAGACTGTAGTCAGATGCAAGCCGAGACATAATAAAATCAATCCACATGAACAACAAGACATATCCACACTAAGCAAACTATAACAAACAAACAGTAAACTGACGGAGCCTTGTGAGATTTGCGTAGGAGTGCATATTCGGGTCGACGCGTAGATCTCACTGACAAACTTACGTAATTGACACACTAAAACTTGAAGGTATAAACATTAGTCTAAGTTGTAATTTGTAATTCGAGAAAGACGCTCTTTTTAAAGATTTCAAAATTCCTACGAAAAACCTCCTTTTTTTGAAGGAAGATGTTTAAAAGCCTATTGATTTCGAGTTGTGAAATTCTACTTGAGATAATATTCTAGAGGTTCTCATAAACATTACTTTTCCAATCTTTGATGAGACTCTTTCTACATATTTTAAGATCCCAATGTAAGATAATATTCTTTACCCTGCCCATGTTTGTCTGAGGGGAGTATCAGACTCTTACTGATTAAAACCCACCCATTCCAGACCCGCGGTTATTCTTATGAACAATTCTGCAACCCTGTGCACTGGCCCTGACTGACCCTGGCTGAGATCTCTAAGAGGCGCACGTGGCACACAACGGTCCATATCGGATGGCCATCTACCCATCGCTTGCCATCCGCAGGCATCTCATGTGGCGGGGGTGAGGATTGCCTCTCCCCCACGCGTGCCGCTTCCTCCGTAGTTTGCATTATTGCTTTGCAGAAGGAGTTGACTGCTTCCTATTACCTCTTGCTCCGAACTATTGATTGGATCAGAGTCTACAATCAATCTTATGTACCTAGCAATCAATGTACAAGCGCATAAGACAGCACCGAGACACATTGGGTATATTCCAGAGGGGCTCGACAGCTACGTCTCATTATTATCATCTTGAGAGAGTTGCCTCAAACAAGGGTCAAGTTCTATGCTCAAGAGAACTCAAGACAACTGAAAGCTTTTATATCAATTCTGAAACTAAAATTAACTATTTCATTTCTATCTTTATCATAAATAATACCAATCAGAACTTTATCGACACCGTTACAACAATTTATCTTACCTCCAATAATCACAGTGGAACATTAATTACAACAAAATTTCTTACTTCAGAAGTATTTTATCATTTAACCTTTCTCGAATTGGACAAAAACTTCCAGCCAGAGTTTCCTTATCGATTCCAGTCACAGTCTAATACAGCTTTGTACAAAGATAGTGAGACACTGGATGTGGTTTTAAAGTTTTCATTACTTTTTATTCATTTTAGGATAACTTAGACAGCGTACAGCTAAGGCGTACAGCAAGGGAGTGGAATTCCCTGCCGAAGTCTGTGTTTCCTGATAGCTACAACCTGGGAGTCTTTAAGTCAAGAGTGAATAGGTTACCTCTAGACAAGCGTGCTCCATCTTCGACCACATCATCGCTTACCATCAGGTGAGATAGTGGTCAAACGCGTGCCTATCAACAGTAAATAAAGACAGATCAGACACTGAGTAAGAGTGTGATAATGGTAAAGACACTAAAGATATTCTTAAATAAAACAATCCCTAAAATAATATTATCTCACAAAGATTTTGTTTGCTGTGCGTATAAACGCATGCGCCATTATAAACAGATTTTTTAATAGTGTATAAAAACGTTATTGGAGCTACAGTAAATTAGCTCATGTACTAAGACGATAATTTCAAATGTCAGTTAAAAGTAAAAGTGTATGTATTGAAGAGTTATACCTAGCTCTTGTTAACGCCAATCATGTTGGTAAGGCTTTTATAGTAGTAGTGTCCATAGTAGGTAGCAAGTACCTCTTCCACTCGATCTGATAAAAAGCATAGCTATATCGAAATGGTATCCAAAGACATAGATTGTCACCTCTCTTCACTCTACATCTTTGTCCCTGAATTTCCCAAACCTACCCCGAACTGGGAACTTTTCTACTGAACTCCAATTAATTATATCGTGTAATGAGCGGGGCCCCACCGACTTCCTACGTGACTCTGGTCAATGCGTCTCTTTTGAGCCAGGTTCGCTCTTGCAAGCCGTGTTTCTTCCATTGAAAGTAGTTCGAGGGTTGCTGAGTTATGTTCTAGGGGGCCCCTGGTGGAAGTTGGTTGGTAAACCTGTCTTGGAAAAGGAGCAAATGTAAAGAAAAGGAGGTATTGATTTTCTGAAGGAATAAAGTTTCTGTTAGTATCTATAATGGTTGCGTGGTTCCCTGACTAGGTCTTCAATTTTATACGGTACGATTGAAATTATTGTTTACGTTATTTTATTTATTTAACTAGGTACCAGTAATACATTAATGAAATGAGAAATTATTGAATCCCATTTTTAGCATATTATGTGCAAGGAGGAATGTGAGATTTAACTAATTTAAGGTTGTGTATAAATATGTTGTTTTCATAAATTCGACCACTGGGTAACCACTTACTAATAAAATAATCAATTGTAGATTATGGTTTAGCAATTATAAAAACGCACAAACAAGTAAAGGAATAAAGATTTCATAAAACTGCATTAACCTTCATAAAACAGGAACAAAACAAAATATCGAAGAAATAATTCTATATATACTCCAAACCGTACTACCAAGAAAACTGAAGCATCGAAGAGAACACAGACCATCCCTACCCATAGGTTGGCATCGACATTTTTAATTTAACTTTGCGCGCCCCAGCAGGCAGAATTGCAACACATAAAGAATTGGAGCCAACAAGGAATTGGATTCTTGGTATCTTTGTGCTGAATTTTTCATATTCGATAGTAGAGGATTTTAATATTGCTATATCGGTATTCCGAAGTTTGAAACATTTTTGTATAGGAGTTAAAGGTGTGTGAGATTTATTGTTGTTGAATTGCTGTTGTTACTTTTTTTATTGTATTGAATTTTTGTAGCTTTTATAACAAAAAGGTCAAGGACCACAGACTAGACAAAGGGTGGCTGTCCATTACAGTGGAGCGAGACAACAGAGCGAAGAAACGGAGAAATTTTAACCAATCATGTCAATCAAATCGTCATGAAAAAAATGGTGAATGAAGAAGCGTGAATGACTTATCTTCTCTCTTATCAATTTTTTAGTTTTACTTTTGACATTTTCTTTTATTATACACAATTTGACTTTTGTACAATTTTTTTTTTGTTTTTATATACAATTTGACATTTTTCTTTTTATTATATACAATTTGACATTTTAATTTAATTTTTCATATACAATTTGACATAATTCTTTTGACATTATCATTATTTTTTTATGAATGGGAACTATGTGGATTAATTTTTTATTTCATTGAGTAACTTTAATGTTTGTCTGGCAATTTGAGTGCTTTGTACGGCCTACACAAATGTCCTTTCTTTGGTATTGTTCGTCGAGTTGTTGAGCTCCTATGTGGATCTGAGTTGAGCTACACGACTACTGACAAAGGCTTGCACTGACTGGACAGGTTCACTCAAATCTGTGTGGTTTCTTTCTTCTAAAGACCATCTCAGACACTAATCTGCATGGTTCTTAAAAAAATGATGTATTGTAAGTGTGAGGACTATGTAGGTCGTTATTTTAAGGATTGATTTCATGACTGTCTGGCAGTTTGAGTATATTATGCGGCTTACCCAAATGTCCTTACTTTGGTATTGTTCGTCGGTTCGTTGAGCTCCTCAAAGTTTTGAGTTGAGCTGCACGATTACTGACAAAGGCTTGCACTGTCTGGACAAGCCCACTCAAACCTGCGTGGTGCTTTCCTCAAAAGGCCACCTCAGACCGTAACCTACATGTTTTTCATATGTTATTGGCAATTGTATGGACTTCAAAAGAGACTGTGACCTCTGAGTTTGTTTCGGTGTTTCTTCTCAGGGTAGTCAGCTAGGAAACATCCGGCCTCATCTAGATAAATATGTAAAAAAAAAAATTGACGTGTAAAAGAGTTACTTGTAACCTATTTGCAAAATAAATATCATTTATCATTTACTGTTTCAGTTTTATGAAAGAATAAATTCATTGTTATTATTTTTTCCCGTAGTGTCCCACTGCAGGGCAAGGGCCTCCCTTCCTCCTTTCTACTTCAATTTATCTTGAGCAGTCTGAGCCCAATCTTTTGAGTATAGGAGTCCAGCTCGTTTCGCTGAAGTAAGGACAACGAAGAAAATTGAAGGTTAATTGGCAGCTTATAATACCTTGTGACATATTAGAACTAAATGAAAGACAATTTGAAACGTAGGTATATCAAAAGCACACTTTGTAAGCAAGCTTACTACAAATTAGAAGATTACATTCAGGATAAGAATGCTTGGAAGCATGCTGGTCCTGCTCCATAGGACAATCAATGTTGTGGACAAAATCAAACTGGTTGCTTAACCTTAAACTTAACAGTATTAAAAGGAGAGTTCTATTAAAAAAAACGCTGCAGTAGAAACACTGCGAACTCACAACTTCTCGTTTGGCAGACCGATGCCATAACTTTTAAACTATTACCGCTTCATAGCACTAACTATTCCTTTTCTCTTTCCCAACAATAATAAAACTCACACTTATAACTTTTACAATGAACAGAAAAGATTTATATGTGTTTGCGAAAGCCGAAATTATCCATTCTTCACTTTACTGGGTTAATCATTCTTGTTCTACATTAAACGATGGCCATTTCTTTTTGAGCAATAACATAACAAGAGTTTTAACAATGGCCTATTAACTTTTACTGCCAAGAATGACGGCTACTGGTATATCTTTCTTTTACTCGGCCAATTAACTTTTTTTTCAACGTTGTAATATAAAGCTCTGCAGTTTTCATCATCATCATCATATCAGCCGAAATACGTCCACTGCTGGACATGGCCTCCCTCAAGATGGGGGGGTTTGCCATAATCGCCACGCTTGGCAGACGGGTTGGCGATCGCAGTGTATGGTGTTGAGTTTTACAGAGAACGCTGCTGCCCATTCTCTGGCAACTCCTTTATTCGCCTCTTACGACACCCACGGGAAATAATGGGATGGTATTATTCTTTTACGACACCATACGGCACCAGCCGACACCATACGGCAATCTGCAGTTTTAGTCGTCACGTATTCCACAGACCTTGAAGACTAAGGTCTTCAATCAGTGCGTTCTGCCTGTTATGACTTACGGAGCCGAAACGTGGACACTCACGGTACGGCTGATCCATACATTCAAGATCGCTCGGCGAGCTATGGAACGGGCTATGCTTGAAGTCTCTTTGAGGTATAAAATCCGAAACGAAGTGATCTGGCAGAGAATCAAAGTTGTCGACATAGCTCACAGAATAAGCAAGCTGAAGTGACAATTGGCCGGCCATATTAGACGTGACCGTAGACGAGTTTTTGAGTGGAGACCGCAAATCGGCAAACGTAAGGTAGGACGTCTTCAGGCTAGGTGGAGCGGCCTTCGCAGGGTGGTTGGTAACAGCTGGATGAGAGGTTTTGGAAATCGAGTCAAATCGCGTGCACTAGGAGAGACCTATGTCCAGCAGTGGACTGCTATAGGCTAATGATAATGATGATGGAGTGTTAGTACTACCTGAAATTAATTCATGATTAGCTTATAGTAGCCCATTGCTGCACATTAGCTTGTCTAATCGCAGACCACTCATCAACATTCACTCTTTGAAGATCATTGTTCCACCTGGCCTCAAGGTATTCTAGCCCACCTAATGTTTGCTAATTCGCGGTGTCCACTCCGTTCCATCATTGGACTACAAAACATATGCCGAAGCGCAGCGGTGCATGGTGGACATCCCACGTTTTGGGGATGCTTTCATTGCGCGTACAGCTAATGTGTGGAATTACCTGCGGAAGTCTGTTTCCTGATTGCTATAACCCTCGTAAGAAGTATAGATTACTTCTAAGTTAGCGTGCTCTGTGGTCGAGTACATCATTTTACATTTAAATTTATATTTTATAATGTACACTTATAAACAATACGAGCTTTGCAGCAGCAGGTCACTTATCATTTATTGATATAATGGGCCAACGCAATTATATCAGTAAAAAAGTCTATCCCTAAGGTCATCGGCTCTACGGCTAATATTACTGGCTCATTGCCACTTCACCTTGCTAATTCTGTGAGCTATAACGATAACGTTGCTTCTATGTCGGATCACCTCACCTCACCTCACCTCACGTTTCGGATCCGATCCCTTGGAGACTATTTAATATTAGCGGGTAATTAAGACCAAATTCATCACGCTCGAACTTTTATAATCACGTGAGCAAAATTGATCTCCTCAGCCTGAACACGAGCCTATAAAGTATTAAACCAGTTGATAATACCCATAAATATTACCAAGAACAATGCAAGGTCAACAATAAGTAGATCAAGTGGTGTCTTCAGAACGAACTCGACATTGTTTCTTGTGTCAATAACAAAGAGGCATGATAAGATGCCTTTAAAGATGGAGAAGGCAATAGCACACTCTTCATTTGACAATATCTTTAAGTCAAGAGTGAATATGTTACTTCTAGGTAAACGGCTTCATCATTGACCACATCGTTGGTTACCATCAGGTGCTCAAACTCGAAACTTAATAATAAAGAAATGAAAATCTGTTCTCTTTTTGAAGTTGTTTCCTTATTTACTTTTGATCGTTTTCCAAGCATTTTGTCCCTACTCTTTCATCTTTTCTCTAGGAATTCCACTTTGACTGTCACTTGTAGCACTGTTAGATTTTCAACATCAGAGCTGAAGCTAGAGTTGATAATAATTCTTTAATTTAATATCGATAGATCGATTATGTTTGTATTTTAACTGTTTCTACATAGAGACTGTTGAAATACAAGCATAATGATCTAAAAAAAATGTACCTTACCAAAAAATTTAAACATTAACGTGTATAAGAAAATAATGAAACCAAATAAAAGTCTGGCAGATTTATTTGACAAAATTTTTAGACAGGGAAGGAAACAGACACTAAGACGACGGCTGACAGAGACGGATGAGACAAAATTGATATCTCACAGACCACAAATAATTTGTTGCCCCGGATTGAGGAGAACTCAAAATGATTACAAAATGTGACTCTTTCAAAAGAGACGTTTGTATGTGATGTGCATTGTTTTTTTTAACAACACTTCATTATCTTTATTTAAATATTCTCGGCTATCTTAACAAATATTAAACTGGACAATTTATGTCCAGTTTAATATTTGTTAGTGAACTTGTTTATTGATATTTATTTATTTATTAAAACTTTATGCACAAGTAAAAACACTCTACAAAGGCAGACTTAATGTAAACATAATTTAAACAATTATAATTAAATTATTAATTATTATTATTACTTATTTTTATTACCATTATTTCAATTTTTTATTGTCTGTTTGGGGCAATTCAGTTATCCTCAACAGATTGAAGTGAAATTTTACATAAACGTATTGTTTGGGTGATAACACACGTTCAGTTGGTAAAAGTTTCACTTTTGATAATTTTGGAAATTAGCTGCCAATCTTGGTTCTTAAAAAGTTACACAAAATTCTTATTTAATGTTCATTATAACTTTGACTTATTTGAGGAATTATATTAATTATATTCACCGGCTTCAATTGCAATCGGAGTTTCTTGCACGTTCTTCTCCATAGAGATCTACGCTTTGGAACATGCAAATGGCTTCATGTTTTTGACTGACCGACTTTGACAATTCAAAAGTGCCTGTAAATGGTTTATTTGAAACTAGCTGACCCGCGCGGCTTCGCTCCCGTCAACTGGCTATTCTACCTACCGACCCTAACCTACCTACCTACTCTACCTACTTACCTATCCTACCTACCATAGCTACCCTACCTTACCTACCCTACCTACCTACCCTACCTACCTACCTACCTACCTACCCTACCTACCCTACTTACCCTACCTACCCTACCTACCAATCCTACCTACCTACCCTACCTACCTACTCTTTTTTTTTGTATTTTAGTTCTTATTATGCTATTCCGGACGAAGACTTGTCCAAAAACACAAAAACTATGAAAATCGGTCGAGCCGTTCTCGAGTTAGAAAAGTGTTCGAACAAACCCGACTTTGTTTTAAATATATTAAGAAGATTAAGAATTTTGCTATATTGTGAAAGATTCGACCTTTTTCTTGAAGACATTTTTTATATTAGCGAGACAAAAATAAAACGCATAAACTGAAGCAAGACGGACAGTGGTGGCTTATTAAAAAAAAAGGGTTCCTTTAGCAAACTTGGTACGGAACCCTAAAAATCGACTGGGTTCGCACAAATCAAAATCGTACGCGAAGGCTTAAATAATAGGGTCCCATTAGCAACTTTGGCACGGAACCCTATAATTTGCCTTGGCTCGCAAATCGAACCGTTTGATACTTAGCACGAATTAAAAACTTAGTTGCGGGCAACCTGGGAGTCATTAAGACAGAAGTGAATAGGTTGCTTCTAGGCAAACGTGCTCCATCTTCGACCGCATCATCGCTTACCATCAGGTGAGATAGTGGTCAAACGTATGCCTATCTATTGTAAAAAAGAAAATATTCCACTCCGTATCACCTAACCAATGAGAACTAATGATAACACGATTTGACAGTTACTGTGAAATCGTGTTGTCATTCATTATTAGTTCGGGTTCGGGACTAATCGTAAGTCTGTAGGTGATACGGAGTAGAATACGTCCGCAACTAAGCCCGAAACTACGGACTTCGGACTAAGAGAGTAGCCTCCCAAAATCGATCGCTCCCGTCACCGTGACCACCTATGGTACGATACCTTATTATAAAAAACCAAACTACTAACCTAAACTAAACCTAAACCTAACTACTAACCAAAAAATTGACTCTGTCTGAAATATAAGATTTTTATTTATTATTATTAGCCTTGTTTCGCAAATCGAACCGTTCGTTGCTTTGCTCTAAACGGAATCAATCGCGGAGGCCTAGCAGTAGGGTCCCGTCAGCACAGCACCTTTGATACGGAACCCTACAGGCCTGATCCGCAAGTCGAACCGTCCAGAACTTCGCAAAACTAAATCAGTTTAAGATTCTACGTTAAATGCACTTTAAACGAAACCAGCCAGATTTAACCAATTATGGTCCCTAACAGTTTAAGACCTTTCAGAGACCAAACCGAAATTCCTTCGAAACACGACTGTGTTTAGAAATTGTGTAAGGTCATTCTCCAGCGGAAAATCTTAACACCGCAATTCAGAAAAACGCGTCATCAGTGCAACGCCATCTATCGACCATGTAAACTGACAAAATATTTGGCAGCGGAAGACGTTAAATAAGCAGCCCGTATGTAACGGTAAATAACGATAAGGTATTTAAAAGTTTACTTTTATTTTGCTACGTCTACATATTAAAAGTTTCACAAATAACTCAATGAATGTGTTTTGGTGTAACCTTCATGCTTTCATGCATTTTTTGGTTCCTCAATAGATGGCGCTCTGACTAATCAGAATATATAAGGAAGTTTCTTACTAAACTAAAAATTCAATATATTTTGATTTTGTGGATCGATTGTATCGATCAATAACGAAAAGGTATAAAATGATCACTCTTATTTTGACACGTATTAAAAGTTTCACAAATAACTCAACAATTTTGAATGCTTTCGTGCATTTTATTTTTCTCAATAGATGGCGCTCTGACTCATCAGAATACATTAGGAAGTTTCTTCCTAAACTTAGAAATTCAATATCTTTTGATTTTGTGGGTCGATTTTGATGAAATAAACGCTAAATGTTACTCGTGTTATAACTTAATATTTTAAGTACTTAGATTTGCAATCTAATCTGTGGTTTAAGCGTGATGCTCCCACAAACGCACAGACAAACAGACAAAAATGTCAAAAATTGCATTTTTGTGTTTTATACCTTTTTCTTGAGTTTTCTGTGTAATTTTCATGCAAAAATATTCAATGTACAGACACGGTTAGTCTATGATTTTATTATATGTATAGAAGACTACGTCTACGTATTAAAAGTTTCACAAATAACTCAATGAATGTGTTTTGGTGTAACATTCATGCTTTCATGCATTTTTTGGTTACTCAATAGATGGCGCTCTGACTAATCAGAACACAGCAGGAAGTTTCTTACTAAACTAAAAACTCAATATATGTTGATTTTGTGGATCGATTGTAGCGATCAATAACGAAAAGGTATAAAATGATCACTCTTATTTTGCCACGTATTAAAAGTTTCACAAATAACTCAACAATTTTGAATGCTTTCGTGCATTGTATTTTTCTCAATAGATGGCGCTCTGACTCATCAGAATACATTAGGAAGTTTCTTCCTAAACTTAGAAATTCAATATCTTTTGATTTTGTGGGTCGATTTTGATCAAATAAACGCTAAATGTTACTCGGGTTATCACTTAATATTTTTAAGTACTTAGATTTGCAATCTAATCTGTGGTTTAAGCGTGATGCTCCCACAAACGCACAGACAAACAGACAAACAGACAAACAGACAAAAATTTCAAAAATTGCATTTTTGTGTTTTATACCTTTTTCGTGAGTTTTCTGTGTAATTTTCATGCAAAAGTATTCAATGTACAGACACGGTTAGTCTACGATTTTATTATATGTATAGATATACGATTTGATTTGAATATACCACATCCAAACCAATCTTCGAAGTACCAACCGCTTAAAAAAGCTTGTAGAAGATTCCATGCTCTGCTTGCTTTCGTGGGAGAGACGAAAATTGTACTGTCGGGTAAATGCCATTACGTACTACATGCGGTTAGGGCTGGCAGAAAGGCGAGGGACTTATTTTTTAACATTAGTTGTTTGTGCAAAAAGTTGTGGTCACTTCGGTAAAGATATTCATTATTCCTTTATTTAAGGTAACTATGGCCATAGTGTTGTATATTTTAATGAGAGTTTTATAAGAAATGTCTTGCTATAATATATTGCTAATTAATGGCTGATGACTAACAGAAGAAATGTTTGTTAGTGGCGACCGTGGTCGTATTTACCGCAAATGTTCATTGAAAAATTTTTCGGAAAAGATCTTGAGAATTTTTTTAGACCTATACAACGTGTAAAAGAATAAACGTAATACCTCTTAAGTGGTTATTGTAGTCATCATTATGAACAACTTTTACTATAGGCTCAACACCGAAATCACGAAAAAAAAACATTTTGTCGAGTTATGCGCACATAGTATGGGGGGTGGTGGTATGAGGGACAGGACCGATCGTTGTGGCGACGCTTGGGGGAGGCCTATGTCCAGCAGTGGACGTCTTTCGGCTGATATGATGATGATCATGATGAAATGTATGGGACAGTCGATATTTTTTCGCAATTTCAGTGTTGGTCCCATAGTGAAAGTTGTTCATAATGATGAATTCAATGACCCCTTAAGAGGTATTGCGTTTGTTCTGTATCAGTTGGTACACCAACTGATACAGAATAAACGCAATACCTATCTTATATCTTACGTGAACGTATCAAGTTTCAACCTTCGGTTCATTAATATCCAAGAATAAGGACTTCCAAGTTTATATGAAATTCTAAGAGGAGTAAATACTCTTAACTGCTTTTCTATACGAATAAAAATAAATCGCCGAAATATATGTAGATACGCGAATACCTTCATAACGATTGACACAAATTGGATAATTATTTTTATGTTTTGTTCGTAATTGTTAGGGCGAGGTTTGTATGAAAGACCGGGTGAAGGCGGGGCAGGGCATTTGTAAATTAATGAATGATACAACTAGGAACAATGTGTCTCCTTTACAAGAACCCCTCATTTACTTCGTCAAATAAACTACCACGGGCTTGAAAACAGTCCAATTGTTCCTTCAACCAAAAATAACCCTTTTCAACGTTCACACCGCGCCAACCCTAAACGCATTACAGTTAGCGACACGGAATGCATCGCGTGCGCGCATCAGGTTAGTCGCATCGGTGTAATTGAGGACGGCACTGTTATCATTTAGGACTTAACTCCGAAACTTAGTGATAGTTAATTAGTTATAACATTAATGAGCGGGTTTTATTGGTGTCTTATCAGTGCATTAGGTGCTGGTTGAAACGGAATTAATTGAAAGTTTTTGATGTTAATTGTGGGATAAAGATGGGCCAAGTTGATGGGAACAAAATGGTGTTTGGTACACATTATTTTCCAGTTGTTTTACTTAGATGATTGAAAATAAGACAGTGGGTTTTAAAAAACATTTTAATTTACAGTTTTCAGCATTAATATTCTATGTTATACAATGCCAATATTTTTATTAAATGTACCTTTATTGGGATACAATTTCCATTGTTATACACGCAAAATAGTTATAAAATCAATGCACATATTTAACTTTTCTACACTAATATTATAAAGAGGAAAGATTTGTTTGTTTGTTTGTTTGTTTGAATTGAATAGGCTCCGAAACTACTGGACCGATTTGAAAAATTCTTTCAGCATTGGATAGCTACATTATCAGGGAGTAACATAGGCTATATATTATCCCCGTATTCCCACGGGAACGGGAACTACGCGGGTGAAACCGCGTGACGTCCACTAGTAGTTTATATTTGTAAAATGCATTTTTTTCGTATGGAGTGTACTATTTATCTTCCTTATTTTCTCTTTTCTTTTTTTCTCAAAATTCAAGTACTTTTGGAAAGAATACTGACATGGCTGCGACTGACAATCGTCAGTGCAAAATTTTGAGGAAATTATTTAATATGTTAGAACTTCATTAGGTACTTTTTTTATTAGATACTGCTTAAAACAAAAAAAAAAACATGAAGTACAAAGCTCCATTGGGAAAAGATCCCTTCAAAAACATTTCCTCCTTGCTACAATTATATTTAAATCCATCAAATATTAAACATGGGCTGTAAGACAAAGATGAAAGTAATATTATCATAATTACTACAAACGGTGAAAGCCTTCATAGTACGTCTGTCATTATTTTGACTACACATTTTTTTATTAAAAATGGTTGACTTAAAGCTTCTTGTGTAGAGTGAGCGTAGTGACGAAGATGCGAGCGATACCATTATTTATCATGCTGCTCCAATCGGCGTCATACTGCCAATGAAAACCAGCGCTGTGGCTCTGTCTCACACTCGAGTCCCAGCATTATGCTGAGCGATGGCCGTTTTGCGGGTATGTGACGCTAATATCTTCCCAACTTTCTTGACAACGTTGTATGTCAATACTTATCCTTGGTCCGAGGGCATCCCTTTTTTTGTATGGATGGGAAATCATCAAATGACTGACTGAAAGCCATCTGTGTTCCTCCTAATGCCCTTTGCGTTCCAGCACCCTTCGTGACTCTTTTGCCCTACATACTTATAATGCATAATAATCATAAAATTTGCATAAAGTTTGCAAGCTTGCTCCGTCTTTGACCGCATCATCGCTTACCATTACCAGAAATAGTAGTATGCCTCTCAATAGTAAAATAAAACTGGCCAAGTGCGAGTCGGACTCGCGTGCAAAGGGTTCCGAACGAATTTTATTTTTTTAACATGATATTTTAACACTATAGACTTCTTATAGGTTTTCCTGTAATTTTTAGGCAAAGATTTATTATCTCCATTTTTTTCAAAATTTTAGGCTCAGTAGTTTCGGAGATAAGGGGGGGGGGGGAAATGGTCATTTTTCGTCTAGTTTCTTTAATAACTTCAAAACCATTTATTTTAAAATTATGAAAAAAATATACTTAAGACTCTCACAGTAAGCCCTTTCATTTGATATGTCACACGATATTGTTCATAAAACTTTTTTCTGAAATTTTCTAGTTTGGCCCCCAAAAGTGACACCCATACTAAAAATTTAATAATTTACGTAACGCGTCCGTGTTTGGGTCACAGACGTCCATATGTATACCAAATTTCAACAGAATCGGTCCCGTGGATCCGAAGAAAACTGGCTGTGACAGACAGACGGACAGACAGACAGACAGACACCCGAGTGATCCTATAAGAGTTCCGTTTTTTTTTTCGGAACCCTAAAAAGTAAAAGCTTTTTACTCATACTCCTATTATCTCTTCTTCAGATTATATAAAAGATCTAATGGAAGATATCAATTTCCCACCTCAGAGCAACAATCGATTAATCAATTTTATAGCTTACACTATGCTCAAACTTTACATTTAGCCCCAAGGAAGGCACGTATTTGTTTAACACATGAATAACTTAATCTACATGTGTAATGTCGCAACGCGTTACAAATTATATTATTACACTAGCTGACCCGCGCGGCTTCGCTCCCGTCAACTGGCTATTCTACCTACCGACCCTAACCTACCTACCTACTCTACCTACTTACCTATCCTACCTACCATAGCTACCCTACCTTACCTACCCTACCTACCTACCCTACCTACCTACCTACCTACCTACCCTACCTACCCTACTTACCCTACCTACCCTACCTACCAATCCTACCTACCTACCCTACCTACCTACTCTTTTTTTTTGTATTTTAGTTCTTATTATGCTATTCCGGACGAAGACTTGTCCAAAAACACAAAAACTATGAAAATCGGTCGAGCCGTTCTCGAGTTAGAAAAGTGTTCGAACAAACCCGACTTTGTTTTAAATATATTAAGAAGATTAAGAATTTTGCTATATTGTGAAAGATTCGACCTTTTTCTTGAAGACATTTTTTATATTAGCGAGACAAAAATAAAACGCATAAACTGAAGCAAGACGGACAGTGGTGGCTTATTAAAAAAAAAGGGTTCCTTTAGCAAACTTGGTACGGAACCCTAAAAATCGACTGGGTTCGCACAAATCAAAATCGTACGCGAAGGCTTAAATAATAGGGTCCCATTAGCAACTTTGGCACGGAACCCTATAATTTGCCTTGGCTCGCAAATCGAACCGTTTGATACTTAGCACGAATTAAAAACTTAGTTGCGGGCAACCTGGGAGTCATTAAGACAGAAGTGAATAGGTTGCTTCTAGGCAAACGTGCTCCATCTTCGACCGCATCATCGCTTACCATCAGGTGAGATAGTGGTCAAACGTATGCCTATCTATTGTAAAAAAGAAAATATTCCACTCCGTATCACCTAACCAATGAGAACTAATGATAACACGATTTGACAGTTACTGTGAAATCGTGTTGTCATTCATTATTAGTTCGGGTTCGGGACTAATCGTAAGTCTGTAGGTGATACGGAGTAGAATACGTCCGCAACTAAGCCCGAAACTACGGACTTCGGACTAAGAGAGTAGCCTCCCAAAATCGATCGCTCCCGTCACCGTGACCACCTATGGTACGATACCTTATTATAAAAAACCAAACTACTAACCTAAACTAAACCTAAACCTAACTACTAACCAAAAAATTGACTCTGTCTGAAATATAAGATTTTTATTTATTATTATTAGCCTTGTTTCGCAAATCGAACCGTTCGTTGCTTTGCTCTAAACGGAATCAATCGCGGAGGCCTAGCAGTAGGGTCCCGTCAGCACAGCACCTTTGATACGGAACCCTACAGGCCTGATCCGCAAGTCGAACCGTCCAGAACTTCGCAAAACTAAATCAGTTTAAGATTCTACGTTAAATGCACTTTAAACGAAACCAGCCAGATTTAACCAATTATGGTCCCTAACAGTTTAAGACCTTTCAGAGACCAAACCGAAATTCCTTCGAAACACGACTGTGTTTAGAAATTGTGTAAGGTCATTCTCCAGCGGAAAATCTTAACACCGCAATTCAGAAAAACGCGTCATCAGTGCAACGCCATCTATCGACCATGTAAACTGACAAAATATTTGGCAGCGGAAGACGTTAAATAAGCAGCCCGTATGTAACGGTAAATAACGATAAGGTATTTAAAAGTTTACTTTTATTTTGCTACGTCTACGTATTAAAAGTTTCACAAATAACTCAATGAATGTGTTTTGGTGTAACCTTCATGCTTTCATGCATTTTTTGGTTCCTCAATAGATGGCGCTCTGACTAATCAGAATATATAAGGAAGTTTCTTACTAAACTAAAAATTCAATATATTTTGATTTTGTGGATCGATTGTATCGATCAATAACGAAAAGGTATAAAATGATCACTCTTATTTTGACACGTATTAAAAGTTTCACAAATAACTCAACAATTTTGAATGCTTTCGTGCATTTTATTTTTCTCAATAGATGGCGCTCTGACTCATCAGAATACATTAGGAAGTTTCTTCCTAAACTTAGAAATTCAATATCTTTTGATTTTGTGGGTCGATTTTGATGAAATAAACGCTAAATGTTACTCGTGTTATAACTTAATATTTTAAGTACTTAGATTTGCAATCTAATCTGTGGTTTAAGCGTGATGCTCCCACAAACGCACAGACAAACAGACAAAAATGTCAAAAATTGCATTTTTGTGTTTTATACCTTTTTCTTGAGTTTTCTGTGTAATTTTCATGCAAAAATATTCAATGTACAGACACGGTTAGTCTATGATTTTATTATATGTATAGAAGACTACGTCTACGTATTAAAAGTTTCACAAATAACTCAATGAATGTGTTTTGGTGTAACATTCATGCTTTCATGCATTTTTTGGTTACTCAATAGATGGCGCTCTGACTAATCAGAACACAGCAGGAAGTTTCTTACTAAACTAAAAACTCAATATATGTTGATTTTGTGGATCGATTGTAGCGATCAATAACGAAAAGGTATAAAATGATCACTCTTATTTTGCCACGTATTAAAAGTTTCACAAATAACTCAACAATTTTGAATGCTTTCGTGCATTGTATTTTTCTCAATAGATGGCGCTCTGACTCATCAGAATACATTAGGAAGTTTCTTCCTAAACTTAGAAATTCAATATCTTTTGATTTTGTGGGTCGATTTTGATCAAATAAACGCTAAATGTTACTCGGGTTATCACTTAATATTTTTAAGTACTTAGATTTGCAATCTAATCTGTGGTTTAAGCGTGATGCTCCCACAAACGCACAGACAAACAGACAAACAGACAAACAGACAAAAATTTCAAAAATTGCATTTTTGTGTTTTATACCTTTTTCGTGAGTTTTCTGTGTAATTTTCATGCAAAAGTATTCAATGTACAGACACGGTTAGTCTACGATTTTATTATATGTATAGATTATATAAAGTGACGAATTAGTATCTGATTACATAGTACGAAAATATTTCATATAATTTCGCCAGAACACATACTTGTCGCAATTTTATTCCTACACTAATACAGAAAATATTCTAAATCAATACATATAAAACAAGCTTCTGCCAGCGGCTTCGCCCGCGTGGTCCCGAGGGAACATACTCCCGGGATAAAAAGTAGCCTATGTCCTTTCTCAGGCTCTAGACTATGTCTGTACCAAATTTCATTTAAATCGGTTCAGTAGTTTTGGCGTTAAAGCAAGACAGACGGACAGACAGACAGACAGAGTTACTTTCGCATTTATAATATTAGTAAGGAAGTAAGATTCTTCCGTTACCGAGTGAATGACAGACAACGCACAGCCAAAAAAATTACTGGTCGTAGAGGGCTGAAATTTGGTATGTAGGTTCCTTGGGGAGTGTAGGGAAGCACTTTCAGAATGGAAAAGATGGAATATGCGCGTAAGAAGTCGCGGACAACAGCTAGTAAGTAATATTTATGAAGTTGACCTTTTAACTTCCTTAGTTCTGGAGTGGCGACCGCGTACCGGAAGGCGTGACGTTGGAAGGCCTCCCACAACGTGAAGCGATGACCTGGTGAAGGTCGCGGGTAACCGATGGATGCGAGACGCACAGGACCGGTCTTTGTGGCGACGCTTGGGGGAGGCTTATGTCCAGCAGTGGACGTCTTTCGGCTGATATGATGATGATGATGATGATGATGATGACCTTTTAACTTAAATAAAAAAAAATATTACGTCAAAGTAAAAATTAAAATTATTAGTAAATTTGGCCATCCACGCTCACAAAAAATCATCATGTACCTATATAAAACGTACGATATGAAAATGAATAGGATACATCTTCACAGCTTTTGGGACGAAACAAGTGTAAAAGAAAAACTTTTTCATAGTTACGAGGCAAAACAAAACAAATATCTCAGTTTATAACTAAGTTCGTAATATTTAGAATGCGCGTCATTTCGTTCAGGTATCGTACATTATTTTCGTAGGTATCTATACTAATATATAAAGCTGAAGAGTTTGTTTGTTTGTTTGCTTGAACGCGCTAATCTCAGGAACTACTGGTCCGATTTGAAAAATTCTTTTAGTGTTAGATAGCCCATTTATCGAGGAAGGCTATAGGCTATATATCATCACGCTAAGACGAACAGTAGCGAAGCAGTAATGAAAATTGTGACGCAGACGAAGTTGCGCGGGTCCGCTAGTATTAAATGCGCCCGAACTTGTCTTTTTGAAATACCAGTAGCTCCATTCTACCTACTCGCGGTAATAACGGGTGAAAAGGTCTGTTTTGTTAACCTATACAGAGATAACTCTGCGTTTCATTATAAGCAAAGAAAAACGAATCTTAATGATAAATCAACAACTAATTTTGAGTAGAAGTTATCGTGTAGGACGTTCGAGGAGGCTGTATAATTTCTGTGTTTCAGTTTTAAGGGTAATTAATCTGACTACTCTTTTTCCAATAATTAAGTTGACTAGTTTTTCCAATAGTTAGAGTCACGGTTGGTCACTCCAACCGTGTAACTGGATGCAGCTTAGTTTCGGAGATTAGCGCGTTCAAACATCTTTTATAATGCGCACAACAAAGGAGTGGAACTCTCTGTCTGCGTCTGTGTTTCCAAACGCTTACAACCCTAATCTCTTCAAAGTTAGAGTGCACAGGCTCCTTCTGGGTAAGCTCGCTCCATCGTAGACTTTGTCTCTGTCATCTCTGACCTAGACTAGAGTCAAGAGCAAACCCATCACAAATAAAAAAAAAGTCAAACAAACAAACTTTTCAGCTTTATCATATTAAGTACTTATCGTCAAATTTTTAATGAATGCACCACTCCTATTGGTCGTAGCGTGATGGTATATACTTTAGAGCCTTCTTTAATAAATGGGCTATCTAACAATTAATGTTTTTTTTAATTCGAACCCGTGGTTCTTGAGGTTAGCGTCTTCAACAAAACAAACAAACGAACTCTTCAGCTTTATAATATTAGTATGGATGTATGGATAGACATTGATGATGGCGTCTCTACTAGCGGCAATTTTATTGTCTACTAGCTGACCCGCGCGGCTTCGCTCCCGTCAACTGGCTACTCTATGTACCGACCCTAACCTACCTTCTCATTCTTTTTTTATTTATTTTTGTATTTTAATTCTTATTATGCTACTAGCTGACCCGCGCGGCTTCGCTCCCGTCAACTGGCTGGCTACTCTACCTGCCGACTCTAACCTACCTACCCTACCAAGGCCTAGGCCAGAGTAGGTACTCTACCTACTTACCTACCCTACCTACCTACCATAGCTACCCTACCTTACCTACCCTACCTACCCCTACCTACCCTACCTACCCTACCTACCCTACCTACCCTACCTACCCTACCTACCTACCCTACCTACCCTACCTACCCTACCTACCCTACCTACCTACCCTACCTACCCTACCTACCTATCCTACCTAGGCAGGTAGAAACAAAAAAAAAAATAAAGAGTAGGTAGGTAGGGTAGGTACCTACCTACCTACTTTTTTGTATTTTAATTCTTATTATGCTATTCCGGACGAAGACTAATCCAAAAACACAAAAACTATGAAAATCGGTCGAGCCGTTCTCGAGTTAGTTAGAAAAGTATTCGAAAAAGCCCGACTTTGTTTTATATATTAAGAATTTTGCTATATTGTGAAAGATTCGACCTTTTTCTAGAAGACATTTTTTATATTAGCGAGACATGAAAGAGAATAAAACGCATAAACTGAAGGAAGACGGACAGCGGTGGCTTATTAATAAATAGGGTTCCGTTAGCAAACTTGGTACAGAACCCTAAAAATCGACTTGGTTCGCACGAATCAAAATCGTACGCGAAGGCTTAAATAATAGGGTCCCATTGGACAACTTTGGCACAGAACCCTATAATTTGCCTTTGCTCGCAAATCGAACCGTCTGATACTTAGCACGAATTAAAAAGTTAGTTGCGGGCAACCTGGGAGTCTTTAAGACAAAAGTGAATAGGTTGCTTCTAGGCAAACATGCTCCATCTTCGACCGCATCATCGCTTACCATCAGGTGAGATAGTGGTCAAACGTAGATATGCCTATCTATAGTAAAAAAAAAATATTCTCCGCCGTATCACCTAACCAATGAGAACTAATGATAACACGATTTGACAGTTACTGTGAAATCGTGTTGTCATTCATTCTTAGTTCTGACTTAGTTCGGGACTAATCGTAAGTCTGTAGGTGATACGGAGTAGAATACGTCCGCAACTAAGCCCGAAACTACGGACTTCGGACTTAGAGAGTAGCCTCCCAAAATCGATCGCTCCCGTCACCGTGACCACCTTTGGTACGGACTACGGTACCTTATTATAAAAAGCCTAACTACTAACCTAAACTAAACCTAACTACTAACCAAAAAATGGACTCTGTCTGAAATATAAGATTTAATTTTATTTATTTATTATTATTAGCCTTGTTTCGCAAATCGAACCGTTCGTTGCTTCGCTCTAAACGGAATCAATCGCGGAGGCCTAGCAGTAGGGTCCAGTCAGCACAGCACCTTTGGTACGGAACCCTATAGGCCTGATCCGCAAGTCGAACCGTCCAGAACTTCGCAACACTAATTCAGTTTAAGACTCTACGATAAATGCACTTTAAACGATACCAGCACAACTCAGAGATTTAACTAATTATGGTCCCCAACAGTTTAAGATCTGTTAGAGACCAAACCGAAATTCTTTCGAAATACGACTGTGTTTAGAAATCGCGTGAGGTCATTCTCCAGCGGAAAATCTTAACACCGCAATTCAGAAAAACGCGTCATCAGTGCAACGCCATCTATCGACCATGTAAACTGACAAAATATTTGGCAGCGGAAGACGTTAAATAAGAAGCCCGTATGTAACGGTAAATAACGATAAGGTATTAAAATGTTTACTTTTATTTTGCTACGTCTACGTATTAAAAGTTTTACAAATAACTCAAGCAATGTGTTTTGGTGTAACATTCATGCTGGTTTCTCAATAGATGGCGCTCTGACTGATCAGAATGCATTAGGAAGTTTCTTACTAAACTAAAAATTCAACATATTTTAATTTTATGGATCGATTGTATCGATAAATAACGAAAAGGTATAAAATGATCACTCTTATTTTTTTTTCCACGTATTAAAAGTTTCACAAATAACTCAACAATTTTGAATGCTTTCGTGCATTTTATTTTTTCTCAATAGATGACGCTCTGACTCATCTGAATAAATTAGGAAGTTTCTTCCTAAACTTAAAAAATCAATATCTTTTGATTTTGTGGGTCGATTTTGATGAAATAAACGCTAAATGTTACTCGGGTTATCACTTAATATTTTTAAGCACTTAGATTTGCAATCTAATCTGCGGTTTAAGCGTGACGCTCCCACAAACGCACAGACAAACAGACAAAAATTTCAAAAATTGCATTTTTGTGTTTTGTACCTTTTTCCTGAGTTTTCTGTGTAATTTTCATGCAAAAATATTCAATGTACAGACACGGTTAGTCTACGATTTTATTATATGTATAGATAGAAGACTACGTCTACGTATTAAAAGTTTCTCAAATAACTCAATCAATGTGTTTTAGTGTAACATTCATGCTTTCATGCATTTTTTGGTTCCTCAATAGATGGCGCTCTGACTAATCAGAATATATAAGGAAGTTTCTTACTAAACTAAAAATTCAATATATTTTGATTTTGTGGATCGATTGTATCGATCAATAACGAAAAGGTATAAAATGATCACTCTTATTTTGCCACGTATTAAAAGTTTCACAAATAACTGAACAATTTTGAATGCTTTCGTGCATTTTATTTTTCTCAATAGATGGCGCTCTGACACATCAGAATACATTAGGAAGTTTCTTCCTAAACTTAAAAATTCAATATCTTTTTATTTTGTGGGTCGATTTTGATGAAATAAACGCTAAATGTTACTCGGGTTATCACTTAATATTTTTAAGCATTTAGATTTGCAATCTAATCTGTGGTTTAAGCGTGATGCTCCCACAAACGCACAGACAAACAGACAAACAGACAAAAATTTCAAAAATTGCATTTTTGTGTTTTGTACCTTTTTCCTGAGTTTTCTGTGTAATTTTCATGCAAAAATATTCAATGTACAGACACGGTTAGTCTACGATTTTATTATATGTATAGATTTTATTATATGTATAGATTACGGACGAAGACTAATCCAAAAACACAAAAACTATGAAAATGGCTCCAGCCGTTCTCGAGTTAGTTAGAAAAGTATTCGAACAAACCCGACTTTGTTTTATATATTAAGAAGATTAAGATTTTTGCTATATTGTGAAAGATTCAACCTTTTTCTAGAAGACATTTTTATATTTTCGAGACAGAAGAAACGAATAAACTGAAGGAAGATGGACATCGGTGGCTTATTAATAAATAGGGTTCCGTTAGCAACCTTGGTACGGAACCCTAAAAATCGACTGGGTTCGCACGAATCAAAATCGTACGTGAAGGCTTAAATAATAGTGTCCCATTAGCAACTTTGGCACGGAACCCTATAATTTGCCTTGGCTTGCAAATCGAACCGTCTGATACTTAGCACGAATTAAAAACTTAGTTGCGGGCAACCTGGGAGTCTTTAAGACAAAAGTGAATAGGTTGCTTCTAGGCAAACGTGCTCCATCTTCGACCGCATCATCGCATACCATCAGGTGAGATAGTGGTCAAACGTATGCCTATCTACAGTAAAAATAAATATATATATTCTACTCCGTATCACCTAACCACTGAGAACTAATGATAACACGATTTGACAGTTACTGTGAAATCGTGTTGTCATTCATTCTTAGTTCTGGTTCGGGACTAATCGTAAGTCTTTAGGTGATACGGAGTAGAATACGTCCACAACTAAGCCCGAAACTACGGACTTTGGACTTAGAGAGTAGCCCCCCAAAATCGATCGCTCCCGTCACCGTGACCACCTTTGGTACGGTACCTTTTTATTATTAGCCTTTTTTCGCAAATCGAACCGTTCGTTGCTTCGCTCTAAACGGAATCAATCGCGGAGGCTTAGCAGTAGGGTCCCATCAGCACAGCACCTTTGGTACGGAACCCTACAGGCCTGGGGGGCTACTCTCTAACGAAATCCGTAGTTTCGGGCTTAGTTGCGGGCGGGCATTTTCTACTCCGTATCACCTAACCACTGAGAACTAATGATAACACGATTTGACAGTTACTGTAAAATGGTGTTGTCATTCATTCTCAGTTCGGGTCCGGGACTAATCGTAAGTCTGTAAGTGATACGGAGTAGAATACGCCCGCCCGCAACTAAGCCCGAAACTACGGATTTCGTTAGAGAGTAGCCCCCCTGATCCGCAAGTCGAACCGTCCAGTACTTCGCAAAACTAAATCAGTTTAAGACTCTACGATAAATGCACTTTAAACGAAATCAGCACAACTCAGAGATTTAAGCAATTTTGGTCCCTAACAGTTTAAGACCTTTCAGGGACCAAACCAAAATTCCCACGAACTACGACTGTGTTTAAAAATCGTGTGAGGTCATTCTCCCGTGGAAAATCTTAACACCACAATTCAGAAAAACGCGTCATCAGTGCAACGTCATCTATCGACCATGTAAACTGAAAAAATATTTGGCAGCAGAAGACGTTAAATAAGAACGTATATAACGATAAATAACGATAAGGTATTAAAATGTTTACTTTTATTTTGCTACGTCTACGTATTAAAAGTTTCACGAATAACTCAATCAATGTGTTTTGGTGTAACATTTACGCTTTCATGCATTTTTTGGTTCCTCAATAGATGGCGCTCTGACTGATCAGAATACATTAGGAAGATTCTTACTAAACTAAAACTTCAACATATTTTGATTTTGTGGATCGATTGTAACGATAAAATATAACGAAAAGGTATAAAAATGATCACTTTTATTTTGCCACGTATTAAAAGTTTCACAAATAACTCAACAATTTTGAATGCTTTCGTGCATTTTATTTTTTCTCAGTAGATGGCGCTCTGACTCATCAGAATACATTAAGAAGTTTGTTCCTAAACTTAAAAATTCAATATTTTTTGATTTTGTGGGTCGATTTTGATGAAATAAACGCTAAATGTTACTCGGGTTATCACTTAATATTTTTAATTACTTAGATTTGCAATCCAATCTGTGGTTTATGCGTGATGCTCCCACAAACGCACAGACAAACAGACAAAAATTTCTAAAATTGCATTTTTGTGTTTAGTACCTTTTTCCTGAGTTTTCTGTGTAATTTTCATGCAATAATATTCAATGTACAGACACGGTTAGTCTACAATTTTATTATATGTATAGATGATATGACCTACAAAATACAAACCTTACCCTTTTCAAATCAACCCTTATTGACATTGAAATAACAGCTTCTGAACTAGTTTACGAACTTTGGTTCAACTTCTAACCCTTTAACTGCTGCAGTCACGACAAGCGCATTATCGTAGCTATAATTGTAGAACAACGGGTTTCCACACGACATGTGTCAATTGAGTAAGGTGTAAGTTTGGTGGACACGGGCCACGATGGGGGCAATGTCAAGGTGACATGTACTTCGTTAAATAACTACATAGGTAGGTCCCATCGGAAAAAAACCGGCCAAGTGCATGTCAGGCCACGCGCAGTGTGCAACAGAAGAAAACGCTCCGGGCGTTGGGGTTCGCAGGGCGATTTCCGACCACCGTGGGCGCGGGCCTGCGAACGGCAAGCATTGGGTGGCTCGCCGTCTGATCAGAACCACGCCCGGGTCGACGGCCCGCTGTGTTCCACGCGCGCCTCAAAGAGCTGTCAGCATTAAAGGCGGGGCCCGCTAGGGCCAGTGCCTGCTGGGACTGCGGACTTTGATCGAAAGAGTCACCGTGGCCCTGGAACACAAAGGGCACGAGAAACACGGATGGGTTTTGTTCAGTAAGAGTCTGACACTCCCTCCTGCTTCACTCAGAGCGGGAGGAGTCATTCGATGATTCCCCATGCTTAGAAGAAAAAAAAGGCTTCCGTAGTTGCACGTCACAATGGGGTTGGCAAGGGAAAGCTGACCTCAGATGGCGCCACCACTACACGAACCTTTGTTCAAAAGACATAAACACTATTGAGTCTGTGATTGTAGTCTTTGAGATTCATTTGTTCGTTTGTTAGTGTATTATGGACCGTCTGTTTTATTTTAAGGTTTATTAAATCGGATTCGCATTATCTTACACAATAGGTTATATGATGCCAGTAGGTTCGGGTTCGTACAAATAAGAGGAAATAGTTTTTGGCTATCTAAAAAAACTGAAAGTAATCATTTTAAATACATACCTAAGTATTTACCCATCTTTTCATCAAAAACTGCTTTGTTATTGGTCTGTGCGCTACTAGCGCCAATTTGACAGTTTTCAGCCCCATTGTAACATTTTAAAGGTTGGTCGACTGTTACTCGATAACTTACAAAAACTTTATAGTTGTGATAAGTTTCTTTTTAATTTTTTTCACATCTCCAAAAATAACCATTTTGCTGGCAGAGGGGGTGGACTTGCCTCTAACAAAATTTGCCACTTTAAAGTTCAATATTTCGCAAACGAATCCTCAATATTTTTAATCGACCTATCCAACGGCACCCCACACCAAGGGATAGACGATAAAAACTTAACGTATAGGAGTGTACCCCACACTACAATTTTTTTCTCAAGATTTTAGTTTTACTACTTTGTCGGCGTGATTAATAATTATGTATACCCATACTAAACTCCAACTATTTTGTGCTAAGCGATTCTAAGCTAAACCGCGGATAGAAAGACAGACGCACATGGTGAAACTATAAGGGTTCCTTGTTAACTACGGAACCCTAAAAACTGGCCAAAAGGGTTCCGTACCATAAACCTTTATGTTTATTATTATAGTGGCAGTAGAAATACGCAATCTGTGAAAATTTCAACTGTCTATCTATTACAGTTCTTGAGATACAGCCCGCTGACAGACAGACGGACGGACGGATGGACGGGTGAACGGGCAGCGGAGGTTTAGTTATAGGGTTCCGTTGGATACTCATTGGGTAAGGAACCCTAAAAATGATTCCTTCCTAACTCTTTATTATACTTACACCAAAACAACTTGTGGGACCTTCAGTGATAATAAAGTTCATGAACAAAGGAGAGCTTAACTCAAAGTTGAGAAAAGCGAGTGTTCTGTAGACATTCTTATACAATTAGGTCGGATTTTGACTATTTTCTAGGGTTCCAAACATCCGTAAAAACGGAACCCTTATAGGATCACTCGGGTGTCTGTCTGTCTGTTTGTCCGTCCGTCCGTCACAGCCCGTTTTCTCCAGATCTACTGGACCGATTCTGTTGAAATCGAGTACAAATACGGACTTCTGTGACGCAAACACAAATGCGTTACGTAAATAAATAATATTTTAGAATCCTTTTTTTTTCATTGTTTTCCCAAAAGTGACCCCACTTTTGGGGAAAAAAAAAGTTTCTTCAAACTGCATTGTGTGACTCTCACAGTAAGCCCATTTGATATGAAAGGGCTTACTGTGAGAATTTTAATTATAGTTTTGAAGTTATTAAAGAAATTAGACCAAAAATGACCATTCCTTATCTTCGAAACCACTGAGCCTGAAATTTTGAAAAAAAAAATGCAGATAATAGTTCTGTACCTAAAATTACAGAAAAACTTATAAGAACAGTAGTGTTAAAATAGTTATGTTAAAAGAATTAAATTGGTGCGGAACCCTTTGCACGCGAGTCCGACTCGCACTTAGCCAGTTTTTTTTAGAAATAAACTAGTTATCAATTTATTAAAATGTTTATGCTACGGAATCAAGCATGTGTTTTTATCAAAAATACAATAGACATTCCCTTTGTTGTGGCACACCATCATAAATAACAAGTAAATGGCAATTTCATTAGTAAAGACCTAACATTATTACACCTCTTCCAAAAGGAAGCAAATGGTGATTTGCTTCGAAAAATCAGGAAACAATCGTGATTGATTTTCATCTAACATTCCCATTATTGAGCAAAAAATTAATAGGTAATATTTAAGTTGAAAGCTCAAATATGTACTAAGTTTTGTTCCTAGTTCTTAGAAAAATCAACATTCATTCATTGTATTCTATTCATTGGTAAAAAACGGAAATGAAAAATATTATTCAAAATATTTAACACCCTTTTTACACGTCGCACATAATTGTTTCATAGAATGAAATAAATTGCACCGACACGAATATTTCCGTAACATTCAGATCGTGAGTAGAACCAATAAACTGTTACCAGTCTAAAACTGAAACTAGAAAGTTGAAGTTAACACTCGGATTCGTTGGTTTGTTAACAAATGTGACAGACTATCACACCGAAGCGTAACAGTTGCAGTTTTTTACCAAAATTTAGACCCGATTTTTCATTAAAGTTCGAATATTAACTGTATTCAGTAACTTGACAGTTCAACTGTCAGTTTTTTACAAGAAAAAGATAGATTACGATATTAAGTGGATATAGTTAGTGTAAGAATAGACGAAATTTAATGAACGTGTATAATGCACTTATTTGCAAACTTTTTATTTTAAATTTAATAACTTGTCTTAAAATGACACGATAAACACTAATAAAATCTGACAGTTAAACTTTCAAGTTACTGAATACAATAAAAGTCGGACTATAGTCAAATAATTTTTGACTGAAGAATAAATATATCTGTTTGATTGACATATTTTCTAAAAAAATCTGCCAAACCAATACTTCAAATGAACTTCTTCAAACAAATAAACTTCCATTTTACACCTTCCGCTTAAATACTGTGATTAGCGGCTCTTTATAAAATCCAAACAAATTTAAAAAAAAGCTCCCTATCTCTTTAAGTGGGGAGGCACTTCACCACCTAGTATTTTTTTTCCGATTTATAGGCAGGCGTTTGACCACTATCTCACCTGTTGGTAAGCGATGATGTGGTCAAAGATGGAGCACGCTTGCCTAGAAGCAACCTATTCACTCTTGACTTAAAGACTCCCAGGTTGTAGATATCAGGAAACACAGACTCCGGCAGGGAATTCCACTCCTTAGCTGTACGCACTATGAATGTGTTCCCAAAACGTTTTGTGCGTGTGGGTGGGATGTCCACATGCATTTAAAAGAAATAAGACCTTTTTGCGTAGATGCTCGTCCACTGTCGCTGACTGTCTGCCTGATTGTTTGCTACCTCTTCACGTTTCAATGGCAGACCGGATTTCGATGACCATATTTTGGAATAAGACATTGGATACTTTACTATGTCAGGAATATATTTCCTTGGGACAATTTCCGATAATTACGCTTGCGCAGCCGCTGGTGGAAGAACAACATAAATCACAAATACGTCAACTGAAACACCGATGGTTTTGTCTATTTCTGGAGGCCTTGAACTCTTCGGTAAGAGAACCTTGACCCTCTCGACTCTTCAATGATAGAGTGAACAAGCATCTTCTGGGTAAGTTCACTCCATCGTCGAATTTGTCTCTGTCATCTCTGACCTAAACTAGGGTCAAGAGCAAACCCATATAAAAAAAAAAAACACAAGATCACGAACATCAAAAACCCCATCGTTATACCACTGTCTAACACATGGAACTGAAACGGCAAAACTGACGAAACTTTAAACGCTAGCGGTAAAGACTATATTTGCCTCGCCCGGTAGTAGCGCAGTAACAAATTACATCGTAAACAGCATAGTATTTAATTAGCTTACCTTCCTACTTTATTGTTTGGATTAAACTTTAGATTTATAATAATGAAGACGTAGTTCCATTTTCTGTAGAGGACTAACAATGCTGTAATAAAGACAAGCTTTTTGCACGTGGTTTTGCTCTAGTGGCTTCTCTTAAAGGTACCATTCATTTTTCTGAAAGAACACTTCGCACCAGTTAATTCCCAAGTAATTGAGGGCGAGCTTTTTGCCATCAACCAGGCACATCCAGACTCCGGGCTGCTACGGAATTTATTCGAAAGAGTCACCGCGGCCCTGGAACGCAAAGGGCATTAGCTGGAACATGGGTGGGTTTTAGTCAGTAAGAGTATGACATTCCCTTCCGCTCCGCCCAGAGTGAAAGGCATCATTTGATGATTTCTCTACAATGTAAGAAAATTAAAAAAAAAACTCTGGGATACTACTACATGTCGATCAATTTTTCCGAACTGGGTATCGAACCCAGGGACCTCATGTCCCTGGGTTCATTATGCTCAGCAATAGTGCTTGCGTCCTCTAAACCGATGATGCAAGGTTTCTGTTATTTTCCAAGGTACTTGAGACTTCAAAGTGTAGTAATAAACTAAGGACTAGAGCTTCTTGTGAAAAAGTTTCTTGTTAAAATCATAGCAAAATCCACTTTTATTTTTAATAATACCCAACTCTGAGGTGTTTAATAAGTCTTCGGTATTATAAATGTCAGTAAGAAGAAATCAGTTCCTATTATAATCAGCCTTTGTTGTTTATTAGCAGGGTATGCCTTTTTTTTACCGGGGAAATTCCTCATGGATGTCCGCCGCCCTCTGGCGGGCGGAGGGGTCTGTCAGACTCTTACTGACTAAAACCACCCCGGTGTTCCATCTCTCACCCACAGCGGGGATCGCGGGAACTTGCGACTTCCGTAATCCCTGGCTGGTCCCTCTGCGGGCCACTTCGTGTCAGTGGGGTGTCTCTAAACTCCTATGCTTCCCGGTCTACCTAAGAATGAGTGTAACTCAACCCGTCATCTTTTTTTGGACCTGCCGCGTCATCGTGTCCTGTTACTTGTGATCGACTGAGTTTGGAATTTACCCATCACTAGTCTAACATTTGACAGACAGCCCAGACTGATAGAAGAGTATGTTTTAAAATTCCCAGACAGCTTATGCCGATGTCTCTCAATGTTTTGTCTTTGAAATAAGAATGTGTTTGTACCAACACGAGATGAGATAACATAAATGTATCAAACAAAATTTATTGGTATTTGACGAAAACCACCTATACTACTTTACGGTCATGAGATGCTGAATGGTGTTAACCCGGATTATGTATATCTGGTTGACACATAAGTATCACATGATTTAATTTTGTTACGCAAAGACAAACAAAGACAAACTCACAGAAAAATTGCCATTCTATTAGCGATTGTCGAATCCTAATATATAATTTTTTTCCGTTACTGACTGATTGAGTAATTCGAGTAACTGACAGATAACGCACAGCCAAAACTACTGGTCGTAGAAAGCTGAAATTTGGCATGTAGGTTCCTTGGGGAGTGTAGAAGAGCATTTAGAGAGGATTTTCCAAAATTCATCGGGAACGGGAAAAAACGGGATATGCGCGTGCGAAGTCGCGGGTAAAAGATAGTGTTAAAATATAGGAGATTGGTTACGTGACGCTTCGACAGCGTTTGTCAATCCTATACATTTTTGAAGTTTTCACAATCGCTTTCGCTACGTTGCCGCTGAAAGAATAACACCACAACAAAATCCGAAGGAAATTCAAATTGCACCAACGAAACTACGAAAAAAAAATGAACGCTAAGAATATTGTTGAATAGGATAGATTAGATGACTAAAAAAGTCGAATTAGTCCGTCAGACAGATTTCCAAAAAATGTTGCAAATGTTTTTTTTTCTTTTATCACGTAAACAAAAAATGAAGACGATACCTACGTGCGTTATAAACTCGTGTGACGTCACATTTGAATACTCATCACAGTTCCCTACTCCTGTTTTTTATCTTTGTATTTTTTTATTGATTTTATAAGGCATAGAATACGTTTCCAATATTTTTCGATAATCTAACTGACGGACTAAATCTATACTAATATATAAATCTGAAGAGTTAGTTTGTTTGTTTGCTTGAACGCGCTAATCTCAGGAACTACTGGTCCGATTTGAAAAAAAAATCTTTCAGTGTTAGATAGCCTATTTATCGAGGGGGGTTATAAGCTATATATCATCACGCTAAGTTCAATAGCAACGGAGCAGTATCGAATATTGTGACGCAGACGAAGTTGCGCGGGTCAGCTAGTAGAATCGTATTTTTTACGCAAAAATCATCCCTATTATCAAAATAACAAACATTATTTTGAACTGTATTTCACTCGGTAACTTCTCACTATCAAGTTAAAAAAAACCCACAGCTCCTCCCCATACACTGAGGCAGACACCTCATATCCCGTGCAACGATCCTCTCATACTTTTTAGTTCAGAAGGCGTCGACACTTCTTAATCCTGGTGTGTTCCCGTCTTATCGCCTACTTTGAAAAGGTACTTAGTTTATATTGCTCATTAGCGAGTGCATATCCAGTTATTTTATGCATAAAATGAGTTCTACTATGGTGATTTTCTCACGGGTGTACGTAGTTTGGTTTTGTTTAAGGAGTCTGGATTTTTGAATTTGTATGAATTACCCGAATGCAGATAGGCTCTTGTATTAATGGGCATGTCTGTGTAGAAAGGATAGGGCCATAAAATCAGTTGCATTACTATTTCAAAACATTGAAACCTTCAGGTTTCCATTACTTGAATGTGAACGTCCTTTGTTTATTTAATTTACATTTATACAATAAAACATATAAATTATTTTAAACTAGCTGACCCGCGCAACTTCGTCAGGCAAAACCAGTATTTTGGGCACATACCAGTGGACAATGGATGCAGAGGAATATTTTGACGCCATTTTTTAAATTGTTCTTGCTGTCATTACTTAAGAATTAGCATAGGTTTCGAGTTAGTTACGCCATATGGTGTTGGCCGGCGCCATATGATGCCGTAAAAGAATAATACCGTCCTATCACTTCCCGGGGGTGTCGTAAGAGGCGACTAAGGGACTTACCAGAGAATGGGCAGCAGCATTCTCTATAAAACGCAACACCAAGCACTGCGATCGCCAACCTGCCTGCCAAGCGTGGCGATAATGGCAACTCCGCTCCCCTTTGGGGGAGGCCTATGTCCAGCAGTGGACCTCTTCCAGCTGTTATGATGATGATGATTTTTAGATTTAGTAAGCATTGTAACAATATTATGTCTGTTAATTTAAGTTCATTAGTTTCCCAATTATCTTTCGAAGATTAGTAGGTAGAAAGCATATTTGGCTAGTTCGGGTAATCCAGAAAACGCACTTGGAACAATTTTTAAAACTGAATTAATCATGCCAAACGATTTGATATAAAAAAACCTAGCCACTTTGAATAATCGTCTTCAAGATAAGAAGAAAAGGAAGCTGTTTTAATAAATATCTTTCGCTACCGGTGGGCGTAAACCAATACAAATGTTAGCTATTGACGTTGGAGTATAAATGATACAGTGCAATACAAAGACGTCGTATGTTGTGTGTGACAGTTGCAAATCTTGCTTTGATTTAAAGTGTATAACTAAATTTGTAGAAGTAGTATCCATACAAATATTAATATTATAAATGCTGTGTGTCTGCGTATGACCTCTTCACTTTTGGATGAATCTTTTACACGGCATGTCCTGCAATAGGACATGGCATACTTTTATTCTTAGAAGTACTTCCCCTAAAATAATTTTGGACTTTTCTAGAAAATCTTAGTACCGATATAGAATCAAGCTTTATTCCACAGATGGTAAGCAGAGGTGTATGTGTTATATTTTGATGTGGTAAAAATCTCCATTTGTTTATTTTGGTAAATAATACTCTCTAATCCCTGAGATGGGCTAAATTTTTGAAACAATCTAAAAACTTAGTTCATCTAGATATTTGAATCCAGAACCACGCACAGCACTTGCATTAACCAACTCTTCAAGACAGCCTCAAATCATCTAAAGCCGAATCTCCCAGTCGCTAATCCCAAGTTCACATGTCAATCATAAAAACAAAAGTGAATCGTCAATATCTTCAACTTTTTTCTTCCAATCGTCAGTTCCTTATGGCGTCCATCACTCGTGTACACACTGGTGACTAGTGGCGACTAATGGCCTCGTCATGTCCATCGATACCATCGCTGTTTGTACAACATTTATCGATAGTTCGTATCTTTAGAACTGTATGTTGTTAAGAAATCAACCGCTTTTCTGTCTCGGGTTTTTTTTTAATAGGTTAGCACGTATGTGTCATGTTTTCAAAGGTTCTTTGTATGAATTGGTCTCTTAGGGCCTTAGCACACGGCGTTTTTTTGACGCGCTGACGACGCACAAATGACGCGCGCTTACGCGCTTCAGACGCAGAGAGTACTGATTTTTGAGGGTCATATACAGCGCGTGAGCTCGTGTTCATAAAAATGCATCGTCGCTCGGCGCGTTAAAAATACGCCGTGTGCATAGACTCCTAGACTTGAGGGACGAGAGAGCAGGTAGTGCTTGCAGAAAAGATTGCCGATAAGGTCGAAAAGATTCAAAGCACTTATTTCAGCTAAACCATTTACAGGCACTTGTGAAAATTCAAGGTCAGTCAGTCAATAATATGAAGCTGTTTGCACGTTCCAAACTGTAGACCTATATGTATGTAGAAGACCGTGCAAGACAATCTACGGACATTATTTTAAATCATGTTATGTACAACAAAGCTGACACAGTTCTGGTGTGGCGGCCACGTACCGTTCTAGAAGATGCAGCGTTGAAAAGCCTCCCAAGAAAGAGCACTGACCCGACGAGGGCCTTGAGAGTTCTCTGGATTCCTATTCTTACGACTTATCCTGGACCGATGAACGTGGTGACGCTTGCAGGAGACCTATTTCCAGCAATGATCTTCCTTCAGGTAAAATGATAATGACAAAGGAACGCATACAAATGAATTTAATTGCGAAACAATTCTCAGCAAGTAGCTGTTAGTTCATAGAAATATTATTCTAACTGACCGGTTTCCAAGTAATAAACTCTAATCTATTACTATATATAATAAATTCGAACTATCTAACTATATTTTACTTTAATTATAACTGTAATTATTCTGCCTACGAGTATTTAGACACCAAAACTAGGATCATCTTACATCAGAGAAATTCCAACAAGCCTAACATGAATTTTACAACTCTCAGCAAAGTTTAAATTAGGCCTAGAATTACTAACTATTAGGTATAATTACTCTTTACCTTAGTAGTACTTACAGTGTCTAGGCAAATTGAACGCCAAATTACTTTCTTAATTGAAGGAACAGGTGGATAAGTCATTAGGGAAGAGGAAAACCATATAAATCATAAATGAACTGTCAAGAGATGATGACTACTTATATCGAGTCAAAAGATGGTGACAACTTATATCCCAGCGTTCTAGGTTCAATTTTCAGGTCCGGCAAATTGTATTAAGTTTCGGGAACTATATTTTCTATCACCAAAATTTATATTTGTCATCAAGTTGTATCACCTAATAAATAGATCTATCGCCACGAAATATTTTCGTTCTCAGATAAACAAAAATTGTTCCCAGGTATGAATTATCAAATTAATGTTAATATATGTGTAAAATAAGAGATCGATAACCAATAAAATTATATTGCATTACATGAATATAAACTTCGTTCTTATAATAACAGTTTTGTTACTTAAATAATAGCTCTGTGCTCAGAATGGTAGATCTGTCACCAAATAAATCGATTATCGATCCCTGACTGCGACTCCTTTTTATTTGATATTTTGTCACCAATACAGTAGTAACATTTTATTTCGTTCAGATATTAAATTAATAGTATTCGTTACCAATTTAATACATCAATTTATAATTTTAATGAAAAACTGATCAAAGGGGCGGAGACAAATTGGCGCGCTTTAAAAATTGTTGTTTTAGTTAATTTCTTAAATGTTTATTTTTGATTATGGCATCAAGTAGTGGTGAAGGTAATGCAAGTCATTCAAAAAGGTTAGCATAACTATCGTTTAGTCTAATATGTTTTGGCATAAGTCGGAGTTATGCAAGAGCGACCAAAGCAAGCTCTGGACTTGGGACACCCCGACTCGGACAGGTTAGGTTAGAAGGGGATGGCGGGGTCGAGTGATCGAGCGAAGCGAGCGAATAGACCCCGCCATCCCCTTCGTGGTTATTTTTTTATAAACCATATGCGTTTATAACATTATGCTAGACTCCACCATCGTTTCAACCAAAAGGTTGAAACGATGATGATAACAACCCTAAATTTTTTTGGAACTTTATGAAATTTTCTAATGACATAATATTATGATTTATTGGTGATCTCTTTAAATTAGTTTGCTTAAATACTTATTAGGACAAACCTATTATAATACATACAAAAACATTTATTTGGTACTAGACCCTATATCTCCATGATTTTAGGTGATTTATTGTGGAATTGATTTTATATTGTTTGGTGACTACATTTTGGTGACAGATCTACTATTTGGAGGACAAACCCTATTATTTAAGAAACACAAAACTAATTAAATTGGTGATAGCTTAAATGATACCCTTAAGTTTCATCATTAGGAATTTCTTTATGGCAGCCCGGGGTCTGGAATTTGGTGAAGTGACACTTCAAGAAGCACTGAAAGCTGTTGACCATGCGCCTGGTCACTCCCTAATGAGGGTTACGGATTTTGTATTCACCAGTTGGCGCCACTATCGAGTAAGTAAGGTTCTTAATCATAGCATTAACGTTGTTATTACGCGTATGTGAACAAAGTTAGAAGGAAAATAATTTATGATTCCGTTAACGTGCTATTTAATACAACAAAGATAGTGTCGCAGTGTTTCATGGATTCATCATTATGGAAAGAAAAGAAGGACATCTACGTATTTCCGACAAAAATAGTGTTGGGAGAACCGTAACTTAATCTGCTATAGTTAGGCTGTTATAGAAAAATATTCACAAAAATCAAAACAAATAAGTAAATAAACTCGCGTCAATAGCCAACCAACAGTGAAAGTTGACATTTCGAAAACTTCATGCTACACTAGCGCCTCAAACGCGATAGTTCTCATTGTGCCGGATTGCCGTCCCATCGGGTTATGAAAGTAAAGGAGCAGATAGTGCATTTCTGTTTGCGCACACACTTGTGCACTATGGGTATTATCTTCTTTGAAATTGGGTACTCTCTGTTTAGATCTCCGTAACTGAAATTCAGTCGAGAAGATTATTTTACTTTAGGAAGATCATTTTCTTTTTACTATTGATAGGCACGCGTTTGACCACTATCTCACATGTTGGTAAGCGATCATGGCTCCAGCCAGCGCTATAGCTCTGGAAAAAGTTGTTTTGTCTACGGTAACGAGTGCCAGTAGTCCAAAATATATAAAATCGTTTTGTCGTGGTCAATCCCACGTATCTATACTAATATTATAAAGCTGAAGAATTTGTTTGTTTGGATGAAGGCGCTAATCTCAAGAACTGCTGAAACATTATTTTAGTTTTGGAAAGCCCATGTATCAAAGAAGGATATAACATCATGCTATGTCCAATAGGAATGATGTGGACCATTAATGAAAATTGTGTCGCAGACAAAGTTGCGCTGGTCAGCTAGTTTGGAATATTTTTAACCGACTTCCAAAAAAGGAGGAGGTTCTCAATTCGGTGGGTATTTTTTTTTAAAGTATGTACACCAATTACTCCGAGTTTTCTGATCCGATATCTATGATTCTTTTTTAATTCGATACGATATACTTGCCATTTAGTCTTGTATACATTTAATTAAGTTTGGAACAATTGTTTTTATTCTATGAGCATTTCTGCTTATTTCAATTTCTGCGTAGACGAAGACGTTGTCTAAGTATCACCACTTAAAAGTGAAAAATAAAAACTTTTTACCGACTTCCAAACAAAACACTACAAAGTATTTAATACTTTGTAGTGTTTTGTTGTTTGTAGTGAAGTCGGTTATATTTTTTTGTAAAAAGTTTTTTGCATTTCGGTAGCTCTTGTCAATCCCGTACATTTTGACAATCGTCAGCTGATAGAAAACTACTTTGTGTAGGCTATTATATCCCAAATCTTTAGGAAAAGAACAAGGATACGATAATGACGATGGCGTGAAAGTGCTCAAATGCCAGTTAACCCATCCAACATAAGAAAACAAAATAACTAAAAAGCCAAGATCGATGTCAAAATGTTCAAAGTTACGAAGTCAAGTGTCGTATGTCCCGCGGTGACCGCAAATGAGGGGCAAACAGAAAATAAAAATAATTTGTCAAACTAGTCCGGCAAGTTGGCGGCTACCCGACCGCGGTTTACATAGAGGAGTGAAGGATGGATGCGGTGAACATAGTTGAACACTTCTTTTGGTTGTTATTAGGATGAAGTGGTGTTGAATAGATAGTAAATCAAGTTTCTTATTTATTTGTTTAGCTGTTAACTAATAAGCAAGCAAGTTGCAAGTAAAATTTTAATTAAGAACTAAACAAATAAATTAGAAACTTGTTTCTTAAAAGTTTTCATACATTTTTTAACTACAGACGCTAGCGGGTATAGATTGATAAAACTCATGGCAGACGTACAAACATTCGCTGCTCGTCCCTCTACTAGATAAAGAACTAAATTTGAACAATTTTTACGACAAAAAAGTGTTAGATCACATGGAACTAAAATAGGTCTTTAGCGAGACTTATTTCTACAAAGAAGGCCATCTGTCTTCGTTAATGTTGATAAGAGCACGTTTCTTAGCAATCCTTATTCTTATTCTTTATTGCGCACACAGAAAACATAGGACTACAGTAGGATAGCTTATTAGTTATTCTTGTTAGTTATTAATTTACTTTTTTGTTTGGCTTGTGCGAGTCCCAAATAAACATTTTTCTTCCATTCTTTATTCTTCCTTATGAATATATCTTTGTGTTTCATAGTTAAGGAGCATTGAAGAATCGGCTGATATTTTTGTGACAAAATTATAAACATACATTCCAGTACAAAACCACCGTAAACATACCATCATCTTCCTGCTCTTATCCCATGTTACTTGGGGTCGGCGCAACACGTTTTTTTCTTCCATTCTGTCCTGTCAGCCATCACGCTATCACTAACTTCCTTTTCTTTCATATCGCTCCTCACACAATCCATCCATCTTTTCTTTTCTACCATAAACGTACCAAAAGATACAAAAACAATCGCCACTCGACAGAGGTTACCGAGACACTACCGCATCCAAAAATATCCAAATCAATGTAAATAGATGGTATCTTAGCACACAGTCCGTTAACGCGTATTAGACACTTGATCGATCTGGTGTGGCGCCCGAAACAACTTGTACGTCGATCACTACACACTTAAGGGGAATTGTAATACTCTTAAGAAGGATAGGAAAAGTACTTGTACTAAAATAGATGAAGGACGTAGTAACTTATTGAACGTTTTGAAAAAGGACATCAAATGAAGTCGTTTGCCCTTCAAATGGTATATGAAAGCTATCTAGTATATTTTTCAGGTCTTTGTCAATCTATGCAGTATAGTTTTTAGGACTGTCCAATTTTTATGAGGTTATCTCTCTATTATTTATTTTTAGAGCTCAATGCGACATTTTTTTTTTTTTTTGAGGATGTGTAATCGTTTTATGACAACTTCCGCTTTGGCTACCCATGACTCTCACCAGATCTTCGGTCCACCAAGGACTAAGGTTACCGACATAGCCCGTAGGATCGCCAAACTGAAGTGGCAGTGGGCAGGGCACATTGCTCGCAGAACATATGGTGGATGGGGCCGAAAATATTCAGCATTAGAAGGCCTCTCACAAGGTGGACCAAAACTGAATCAGTTTTCCCAGCACAGCTGCTTATTATGAAAAAAAAAATACTAGAGACACTCTAGACAAGCTAAGAACTACTCACATACTTCGAAAAGTCCCTTAAGGGAGCCACATCTAAAACCGGACATATCACAAGAATAAGCTGGCTCATGACACCTCAATTGTCAAGGGACAGTACGCCATTATTCTGCCTTCGTACTAGTACATTCCTTGACATGAATGAAGACACTGTCATATAGTAAGGCTATCTTTTTATCTAGTAGAATGCCAAACGTGATTTTGACTTTGTGGAGATTGGTTGGAAACCAGATATTTTCTATTTTGGCACTAGAAAAATTTCTTTCGTACTTCTTCTAGAGCGCTGTAAATAAATTTTAACCTAGGTTTTTTCCGCGATTTTTAATCGTGACCAAACCCACAGAAACTGCAATATTTCTTTAGTACTTAGTAGTAGTGTAGTTTTGTAATAGGAAGTTGCGAGGTAATCCCATCACAAGTCATCAACCTTATAACTTTTGTGCTGTAGAACAAATTTATGAAAATCAATAAAAAAATTATTATTTACTAGCACTTCGCCCGCGACTTCGTCTGCGTAGACTTTAGAGGTGGCGCGCAACTTTTTTGTCCCATATTCTCATCCTCGGAAATTCATCTTCATGATTCTTTATTCTGATAGTTTGTGAGTCTTTACTGTTTGTTCTTTCAGCCCCGGAACTACTTTGACATGTTTCTGATATTCTGGTACTTGTAAATCTTTCGCTCATAACTCCAGCCCAGAAGAAACTTCGATATGTTTCGGTTCGCCTGGTATTTTTAAAGGCAAAGCACTCATAATTCCAGCTTTGGAAATACTTCGACATGTTTCTGGTCTCCTGGTACTTATGAATTTTTAGCATCCTCAATCCTAGCCGCGAAAATACTTCGACATGTATTTGGTCTCCTGGTACATCATAATGAATCTTTAGCGCTCATAATTCCTGCCCGGGAAAAACTTCTACATTTTTCTGTTGTTTTGTTACTTTTAAATCCTTAACGCACATATTTTTAGCGCAGAAATATTTTGACATGTTTCTGGTCTCCTAGTACATCATAATGAAACTTTAGTGCTCATAATTTCTGCCCGGGAAAAACTTCCACATTTTTCTGTTGTTTTGTTACTTTTAAATCCTTACCGCACATATTTCTAGCGCAGAAATATTTTGACATGTTTCTGGCCTCCCGATACTTATGAATGTTTAGCATTCACAATCCTAGCCCCGAAAATACTTCGACATGTTTCTGTTTTCCTAGTACTTTTGAATTCTAACCGGTCACAATTCAAACGCCGGAGATATTTCGACATGTTTATGGTCTCCTGGTACTTGTGAATCCTTAGCGCTCATTATTTCAGCCAAAGAAATACTTCGACATGGTTCTGGTCTCCTGTCACATGCGTTTACAATTCTAACCCGGAAAAAAATTCAACACAGATATTTCTGTTCGACGGTTAAAAAAAAAAAAATTCGAGCCCAAAAATACTTTAACATCGTTCTGTTCTCCTGGTACCTGTGAATCTTTAGCGCTCCCCCCAATTTCAACCCCGGTAACACTACGACGTGTTTCTGGTCTCCTGGTACATAATGAATCTTTAACGCTCATAATTCCTGCCCGGGAAAACGTCCACATATTTCGTATTTCCTGGTACTTTTTAATCCATACCGCTCATAAATAATTCTAGCACCGGAAATATTTCTACATGTTTCTGGCCTCCTGATACTTATGAATGTTTAGTATTCACAATCCTAGCCCCGAAAATACTTCGACATGTTTCTGGTTTCCTGGTACTTTTGAATTCTAACCGGTCACAATTCCAGCGCCGGAAATATTTCGACATGTTTATGGTCTCCTGGTACTTGTTAATCTTTAGCGCTCACTATTTCAGCCAAAGAAATACTTCGACATGGTTCTGGTTTTCTGTCACATGTGAATCTATAGCGTTTACAATTCCAACCCGGAAAAAAATTCAACATACATATTTCTGTACGACGGTTAACAAAAAAAACAAAAAATATTCGAGCCCAAAAATTTTTTAACATCGTTCTGTTCTCCTGGTACTTGTGAATCTTTAGCGCTCTCAATTTCAGCCCCGGAAATACTACGACATGTTTGTATTCTCCTGGTACTTGTGAATTTGAAGTACTAAGGCAGCAGAAGCGCTAGGTTTCCACTTCCTCCTCAATCTCCATTAGGCCATGCCTTTTACCGGGATAAAAAGTAGCCTATGTTTGATTCCAGTATGTGAACTATATGTGTACCAAATTTCATCCAAATCCCTTCAGCCATTTTTGCCTGATTGAGGCACAAACACAAACATACAAACATACAAACATACAAACTTTCACATTTATAATATTAGTAGGATTTATTATTAGTTTTCCATAAGTGGAAAAACTTTTCAAACCTGTATTTCTAGAGATTATCTCCTACTAACAAACAAACAATCGTAAACCTTTTGTAATGTCTTTGTATTTGAAAACTTAGATGTTGCTAAAGTTAGATATGATAAAGTGGCAATGGGCCGGACATATTAGCCGTAGAACCTTTGGGGTTGACGAGTTCTTGAGTGAAGACCGCGAATCGGCAGGTAGGACGCCCTCAGGCTAGGTGGAGCGACGATCTTCGCATCGTGGCTGGTAGTAGCTGGATGAGAGTTGCCGGAGATAGAGCCAAATAGCGTACACTTGGAGTGGCCTATGTCCAGCAGTGGACTGTTATAGGCTGACAATGATAATGATGCTTAGTTAAATCCATCTCGCTTATTGACTGTATTTAATTTGGCAACATATGTTATCAAAATTATAGAGAAGAAGATAATATTAACCATCTAAAGTCCTCTTGTTTAGTCTTCGACACATATCGACGCTGCTGTGTGTGTCTGTCAGTCACTGACGAGAATATGTAACTGTGGAAGACAGATGAACACCAATCATAGTGCTTTATGCCGGAACCCGATACCCTCTAGGCATACTGTGTCTGAGTATACAACCTGCCTATTACGTCTGATATACTAAGATATCTGACAGGTACCTACATAATATGTGTATTTATGATGATTGTGTATGCCTTGCGGCTATGTAGCTACCGCGTAGATCAATCTGTCTGGAAGATTAAGCAGTTTCTTTGGTTTGGTTACGTTTTCAATATTTGACTGATGTTGTGTTCTCATAGTGGTCTCTTATTGCAAAAATCAGTTAAATTAGCTAAAATTCGGTCAATCAATATCCTAATATATAAAATTCTTCCGTCAGTGACGCGTCATTCAGTGACTGACAGACAACGCAAAGCTGAAACTACTTGTCGTAGAAAGCTGAAATTTGGCATTTACCTTCCCTACACTCCATAGGGGAGCACTAAGAGAGGATTTCCTGAAATCCCTACGGGAACGGAAAAAACGGGATATGCGCATACGATGTCGCGGGCAAAATCTAGTCTATACTAATCTTATAAAGAAAAAAGATTGGTTTGTTTGAATTGAATAGGCTCCGAAACTACTGGACCGATTTGAAAAATTCTTTTACCATTGGATAGCTACATTATCGGGGAGTAACATAGGCTATATATTATCTCCGTACTCCCATGGGTACGGGAACTACGCGGGTGAAACCGCGTGACGTCCACTAGTACTATATAAAATCAGTAGTAAATCGGGGATTGTTACCAAAGATCACTTAATAAAAATATCAGAACCATACTTCACAATGTTTTAAGTGAAGATTAACTGCCATACATTATAACAACTACAAGGTTTTTCTCATACCCTGACTAGGTTATAACTGCGTCAAAAAAGAAAAGAACTGAGGCAGCGTAAATAAAAAAAAAAAAACATTTGAATAAGATGATAAAACTGCCAATCACAAAATCTAATTCAGTCTCTGAAATACTCACTATAGAAAACTTTTTAGTGTACACCTATCCGTTACTAAAATGAGGATAGGAGGAGCAGAAAAAAATGTGAATTAATTAATAAGGAGAATAGAACGACTTCCCCTTAATGAAGAACTTGAGAAAACGGTCATTTAATCCGCTTAAAAAAGCATAAAGGAGAAACAATCTAACTGTAGATTGAAATCATTGATAAAGCTCTGAGTTCGGAACTTCGGACATCATTTTTGAGAAGTGACCCGTTTAGACACACTACAATACATTTACCTGTGACTTAATGATGAGTACGTGACATTATACTACTTAATGATTAGTTTGAAGACCCGTTTTCTTGTTTCAAGTATTTGGGAGAGGATATTGGTTGTTACTTTTAGAAAATCCCTTGCTTTCAAGCATTTTTGTCATAACTGTGATTGGAATCAAAAAACTGGCCAAGTGCGAGTCGGGCCCGCGCGCAAAGGTTTCCGAACGAATTTCATTTTTTAACATGTTATGCACTTTAGACTTCTTATATTATGTTATCTCCATTTTTTTCAAAATTTTAGGCTCAGTAGTTTCGGAGATAAGGGGGGAAATGGTCATTTTTCGTCTAATTTCTTTATTAACTTCAAAACCATTTATTTAAAATTATGAAAAAAATATAGTTAAAACCCTCACAGTAAGCCCTTTTATTTGATATGTCACACGATATTGTTCAAACGACTTTATTTTTTCCTTTTTCTAGTTTGACCCCCAAAAGTGACCCCCATACTAAAAATTTAATGATTTACGTAACACGTCCGTGTTTGGGTCACAGAAGTCCATTTGTGTACCAAATTTCAACAGGTAAAATCGGTCCAGTGGATCCGGAAAAAACTGGCTATGACAGACGGACAGACAGACACCCGAGTGATCCTATAAGGGTTCCGTTTTTTGTTCGGAACCCTAAAAATGAATCAGCCAAATATAAGGTCCCATGAATATGAGTTCATTTTAATACGTAGTGCTTGGTAACTGGGCTTATCCCAGTTGTAAACGTTTCTTGGTGCCTATTTCTCTTGCTCCGTTCTGTCTCATGCTTGATAAGAAAGTAGAGATTTTTTAACTATTCCGCTTTTCTTTTCTTATTTATTATGCTAAGAAATAAGGCAGCTGAATCGTTTCTCCGGGAATCGTCGGACTTCATAGATTCGGCGTTTTTCTGGTGGTCGCCACTGTTGATTCTGGCTCTCAAGAGTTCCAGTGGTGGTTGGGAATAGTACAGCTTTTTCGAGAAAGTCCTGCAAATGACCTTGGCTAGTAACTCTATTGTATGTATTGTGTAAGGACCCGCTCCCACTCAGACTTACCGTCTGTTAAAACGGAAGACGGCGGCCGGATGTGCGTGTTCGCACTATGACGGTACGTCTGTTTAAACGAAAGACGGCGGCTGACGATCGGCAGAGGGCCCGTTCCCACTCAAACGGACTGTCTGTTTAAACGGAAGATGGATGCCGATAAATCAGCAGATTCGTTCACACTATATCTGATCAGGGCGTTTAGACGGCACTTCGCAGTGGCAGAAAGTCCATCTAAAAACTCGGATCCGTTCTTTTTCTCGGATCCTCTTAAATGTGAACAGTGTCATATAAACTGAACTGCCACTGGTTTATCCATCTCTTTAGACGAACCGGGAAAACAGGCGGTCCGTCTGAGTGGGAACGTTCAATAACAAAATTTACTGCTGAAATACTGCGTCACTAAAACTGAAAAAAAAAACTAATTACATTTGCAAAGACAAGTTATCGCTGGACGAAGTGAAGAACGTGCTGTTTATTTGAACTTATTATTAAGGTTGTTTCGAATCACCTTATTCAATAAGTCTTCAAACGATAAGTATTAAGTACAGCACCTTCTAAAGTCGGTAATTTTTTTTTCCCATAGGTTAAATCGATAATCCTTAATTGATGCCAATTTTGAGAAAATAATGATTAGATGAGCCTAGTCAGCTTTGCGGGAATAAATTTTTGATACATTTTTAATCCGCGCACGTATTTGAATATTTTAATCCGTATCAGTATGTTGCATAATCCTAATAGTTTATGCTGATTAAAGCTTAACCTGTTTTCAATTTATTTTAAATAAATATTGAAATATATCGTTGCTTTAAATATCAAAGTAAGCATTTATTTCCGTAATGTCAGTCGGACCTTAAAAGCTTAAGAGAATAACCTGATTTTTAGGGTTCCGTACCCAAAGGGTAACCAACGGAACCTTATTACTAAGCCTCCGCTGTCCGTCCGTCCGTCCGTCCGTCCGTCTGTCTGTCAGCGGGCTGTATCTCAAGAACCTTAATAGGTAGACAGTTAAAATTTTCACAGATTGTATATTTCTATTGCCGCTATAATAAAAAAACTGGCCAAGTGCGAGTCGGTCTCGCGTGCAAAGGGTTCCGAACGAATTTATGTTTTTTAACATGTTATGTTGACATTACAGACTTCTAATAAGTTTTCCTGTAATCTTTAGGTAAAGGTCTATTATCTCCATTTTTTTCAAAATTTTAGGCTCAGTGGTTTCGGAGATAAGGGGGAATGGTCATTTTTCGTCTAATTTCTTGAATAACTTCAAAACTATTTATTTTAAAATTATAGAAAAAATATAAATAAAACCCTCACAGTAAGCCCTTTCATTTGATATGTCACACGATATTGTTCAAACGACTTTTGTTTTATTTTCTAGTTCGACCCCCAAAAGTGACCCCCATACTAAAAATTTAACAATTTACGTAACGCGTCCGTGTTTGAGTCATAGAAGTCCATATGTGTACCAAATTTCAACAGAATCGGTCCAGTGGATTCGGAGAAAATTGGCTGTGACAGACGGACAGACACCCGAGTGATCCAATAAGGGTCCCGTTTTTTTTTCGGAACTCTAAAAATAGTAAAAATTAAGGTTTATGGTACGGAACCCTGTGTGTGCGAGTCCGACTCGCACTTGGGCGATTTTTCTACAGTATACCAGCTTTATTCTTAGTATTTACCTGTATATTATTTGAATTGGGGTCAACTTGCTGTCCAGCTGGATGCTAAAAAATAGCAGTGATTTTATAAAACCTCCTGGCATAGCATAACCAGCTTATAATGTTCCAACTGCCGGAAAACAGGCCTCCTATCTGTGTGAAGGAGTGGGCCGTATTCCAGCCGGTGGACACAGTGCAGGTTGGTCACATGTTTTCAAATTCGTGGTTCTAGGATAAGTTGGTTTCTCCTTGCTGATTTCCTTCACCTTTCTGGTAGCAATAATTTGCCATAAAAAAGTAAAACCATCGGAATATCAGATCATATTTTATTTTGTCAATAGGTAATTTTTGATATCACATAATGGGACCAATATAGAAGCTTAGTGAGGGATAGATGTGTAGTGATGGTGTCTTTTCCTATGTAGGTACACCCAAACAATATAGCTGTAATATGTAAATTTTATGTTTTTTAGTTTCCTTTATGTATTTTAAATTATGGTGTAAAATATAAACAAAAATAGCTGTCCTAATAGCATTCAATTTGGAAATATAAGAGAGGCTTTAGAAGATCATTCCTAGATAATTAACTTGATTCTACACTATGATAATCTAGGCAAAAGCAAATCAAGGCATTATCGACTCGCGTGCATTAAAGCTATTCATAAATTGTCATCAAGTTCAAAAGATAAATTGGCCAAATTCCTATCAAAAGATTAATATCTATTTATAATTTTATTCAACCTCAGACAATAAGTTATTCTTTGGTAACACATCATAATACATTCAAGATTTATTGATATGTAAATAAAGTAATCAACTCAAATGATGGGCTTATACAATTTTATGCAAATATTACTCTTTGTTCAGGCGCCTATAGATTTAGATACGATAGATAGGTAGGCCTCAATCTGAAACAGCGCCGGCAGGATCTAATATGCTGCTACGTCCTGCAGTACCGACGCCGCAGCTGTACGTATCCCCGTTTACACCACACTACGAAGACTGAAAACATCGTAGAGTACATACAAGGAAAGACCAACTGGACCTTGAGGGTGGAGAAGTTGAAGGCGCACCATAACACGAATTTCAAGTCGTTCGTGGTCATCATTTGATGACCGTTCGACACCTCACAGCGAAACACGACACCGTCACTTCGTGTGCAGTAGTTTTTAAGTTTTTTGTATTAATTTATGTATTAGTTTATTATTGTTTATGTAAGAGTGAATAGGTTACTTCTGGGTAAGCGTGCTCCATCTTCGACCACATCATCGCTTACCATCAGGTGAGATGGGTATGATAGTGGTCAAACGCGTAATAAATAGTAAAAAGAATAAAAAAATATAATTTTTTATGCTATTTTTATTGTGTTTTATGGACCTCATTTGCCTGAAATAAAGGATAAATAATAATTAAATTGTAATAATAATAATTTATCTACCTAGCTTATACCCAGCTATATTGGGGTCGGCTTCTAGTCCATCCGGATAGAGCTGAGTACCAGTATTTTACCTGAAGCGACTGCCTATCTAACCTCCATAATCCAACTAACCCAGTAGTTTCCTCTAGGCAAGAATGCAGGACTGTGCTTTCCGAGGTACGAAGGATCCTCGGTTTGTTAAAGCTTGTATCCATGCTAATGACCTTGTGCATATAAACGGAGCTAACTACCTCTCTACGCGCCACTCCGTAGACCGCATTTTTAATTTTTTATAATTAAAATAGTAAATGTTTTTAAAAAGTAGTCAAACCAAACCATTTTCGTTTTATTGCATAGCAGTAAATATATTTTTTTATACTCTTTTGATAAAAAAACGAATGAGTAAAATAGTTTCATCTCAACGATTTTGGAGGTGATTTGGTGTTTTTTTCTTCTTATTATGTGATACCGATAGACAAATTTTAGCTAAACCAAATTACGTATCATATCATGTAGCATACTAACTATTTTTTCAGATTTAATTTTACTGTTACTACCGACAAATAGCTGCTTCATCTGCACGCTGTTTTTTAGCTTTTTTCGAGAGAACAGCCTTAAGTTGGTCACCTATTAACGGACCCATCGCGACTTTAAAAAAAAGTTTTGTAAAATCTTGACTACTCGTACATACTTATATCTACTTAACGTACCCTAGTCACTGAGCTAATATCTCCGCTACAGACTTTACTAGCAAGCTTAACTTTATACACAGTATAACTTACACACACACACAGTACCTCGGTAACAAGAGTAAATCAATAAGCTTCACAAAACGTACCGCTTTCCTTTGCACAGTCGGTTAATATCAAACCACGAATCCAAAATCAGTTCTCCGAAACATAATATTCAACGAAACTTAAACATAAGAACTCCAAAAAACTTCCTCGTATAAAATATGCTCAAAGTTCCAAAGAACAATAATTAAAATAGCGCTTCGGATGCCTCGGGGCCATATAATTAATTACAAACTAACATACAAATCGTTACGTTTCGTGTCGGTTTCCGAAATGGATGAGAGTTAAATACTGGTCTAAGTTAACATTGTAATTGGTGAGGATATATTTCTTTTTTGATGGTTGGACTTGGCTTTTGCACTGCCGGGTTGGAATTCGGGCCGGTAGATCATCATGTAATTTTTATTTTATCTATCCTCGATTTCAAACAAACGTAGTGTGTAACCAAGGTTGTGTAATTTTTTGAAAGAGTCACCACGGCACTGGCACGCAAAGGGCATTTTGGAGAAATACAGATGTGTTTTAGTCAGTAAGAGTCTGACACTCCCTTCCGTTCCGCCCAGAGCGATTGGAGTCATTTGATGATTTCCCATTAAAAAAAAACTACTGATGTACTTTCTACCTGCTCTTATAAGAAAAGGCTTTATATGTACGAGTTTGTAAACAAATGTGTTCTATAGATAAACCGTAGCTCAAACTCTGGTATGGAAGTGACCTATCTGTCACACTGAATATTTGACAACCGTACCACCCCTATTACCTAGCACTGGTTTGTGCAGGACACATACGCAGTGCCTGAAAGTGAAATATTGATATTTGGCTGCATTTGGCTATACTGTAAGCCGACTCCAACATGGTTGTGAAAAAGCTAGGCAGATGACGATCATTTTAATCATAATGAATATAAATGACAACGTAAAAAGAAACCTACTTAGACGTGTTACAGATTACAGTGGTTAAGCAGGACACTGATGAGACGGTTAATTGAGATGGATTGAAGAAAAAGACGTACTGCGCTGATTTCATACTAATCTGGGATAAAGAAAAGAAAGCAGAAGGTTGAGCGTAATTAAAATGGGTTTTTATGGAAAACGCCTGTGACTTTTGTAACTTGCAACATCATGCGACATTATTAAAGACCAAGAGAATCATTATCTAAGAGACAAATGAACGCAGTCGCACAAAATGATAATGTAAATAATAATGTCACACTTATTCTTTAGGATCGGCACGATGTAAAGTAGTAGTAAAATTGTGGCAAAAATTTTTAGCAAGTGAGCCTGACTGACTTTACAAGGTGATCTGAGGTTATGGACAAAGTTTATCAGCAAATGATATTTGATTGATTGAGTCATTGATCATTATTCGCTGATACATGATAATTTCGTGATGTTTCGACAATGGCTTTCACCACGCTACTACTGAGAGAATGTTAATTTTTATAGAGCCTCTGATCACCATTCGTGGAATCAAATTTTAAAGATATCACGATTTGCAGGTTCAAACTCAAACCCTATGAACCAGGCTATACAGGTAGATACTAAAGCAATCACTCCTGAACCTTTTACTCTTTTATCTTTCATTCTCAATTACCTCAATGTTGACACAATCTCTCTAGAGACCATCTAACGTTACTGTTATCGAAACAACATCATCCTAGCTGCCTAGCTTTTTCCCAACTATATTGGGGTCGGCTCCCAGTCAAACGGGATTCAGCTAAATACCAGTATTTTACGTAAAGCGGCTGCATACCAGACCTCCACAAGCCATTAACTGGGTAACTCGGTACTTCTTGGCAAGATTGGTGTCAAAACTCTGGCTTCTGACATCCGTAACTGCTACTGCCAAAGATCTCCAAATGACAGCTGGGACCAACGGCTTAACGAGCTTGCCGAGGCACGGAGTAATTTCGGTATGTTAAGATGGTCACTCATCCACAGACCGACCTCGGCAAGCGCTGCTTAACCTGAAGATTGACCCACATGGCTGTTATAGAAAAAACTCAAAACCATTAAATTCAATTAAACCCTTTACAGGAACTTTTAAAATTGTCGTGTCGGTCGGTCAAAAAAAAAGATGAAGCTATTTGCACGTCCCAGAGCGTAGATCTCTATGGAGAAGAACGTGCAAGAAAATCCATGGACACTCTTTTAAAAATAATAAATTGTTACAAAGTTTTGTTTACATCATGTTGAAGTTATACATACTTGTGAGAACAATGTAAAAGACGAGCAGGATAAAAGCGTCCGAAAAAAAAGGAAAAATTCAAAGAAATAGTTAAAATAAATCATGGCAGCTGAGAAATGACCAGTTTCAATTGACGGCGCCCGATCACGAACAATACGCATGGGCTAGAACCATTCGGATCCAACATTTTGAAGGGAGCCAAATGTTCCAACGCATACGCCACCACCACCTAGAACCGCCAGGGTACATTCAAGTCAAAAACAAACCTAAAATTGATAGCTATAGTTTAAGTTTAAGGTACACAGTACTCACACATGTGCCGTTAATGGATGGAATTATTTAGTGCTAAATTAATTGAGTCTATACAATGCAAATATTGGTTTATTACAATCTTCAGCCGGTCCAACAATGTTTCCAAATACAAACAGATAAGTTTGTGCGGCCTAGTGGCTGTGGAGCAGGACCAGCATTCAGCCAAGCATTTTTATCCTCAATATAATCCCCCAACTTATAACATGCTTGCCTGCATAGTGTGCGTTTAATACAAGTTTTAAATTTTGTCTCATTTAGCTCCAATATATGGGTAGGTATCTTAGTAAATAGTACCCCATGAAAGATGAGGCTACTTTAGCTTTATGTATTGACAAGGTACCGTCATGATGTTAATATTCTAAAACAGTTCACTTAGAGAATCGGGCCGGCGGAGATGGTATATCGCTTTGATGGCTCTTTTCTGCAGAATAAAATTGACGTATGCAGCCCGTTCCCGTAGTAAAATACCGTAAGATATGATACTGTGAAAGTAACTAAAATAGACCAGTCTCGCGGTATCGATATCCGTTAAGTGGCGGATTTCCTTACAACATATGCTGCTGAACTTAGCCGTCCTGAAAGTGACGTTATATGAGGGCCCCATTGTAGCCTTGGGTCAAGCGTAATTCCCAGGAAACCAGTTTTATCGACAAATACTAGTTTTTCCCTGTTCAATACTATGTCACAATCACTGTTTTTGACATTTGGCAAGGCATAGTTTAAGTGATCGGAAAAAACATCACGATTTACAGGTTAAAACTCAAACCCTGTGACCAGGCTAAAGAGGTAGATACTAAAGCAATCACTCCTAAACCTTTTACTCTTTTTTCTTTCATTCTCTATTACCTCAATGTTGTCACAATCCCTCTAGAGACCGTCTAACGTTACTGCTATCGAATGCCACCGTGTATTCTCCAGAGGTTTGCGCAAAGAGCCCGTGTTGTTTCCAATTGTTTTTATAGGAGTTCAATCAAGAAAGGTGGTGTGGTTTCCTTTGTTTTTCTTGCAATGCAGTTACTCATGGTGTAATTATATGTTTCTTTGTTTGATTGAATATAATGCAATTTTTATTTTATTGTCAGCTATTGTAACTGTTTTATTTCCGGTTTAAAAAACGAAGAAAGTTCGCAACTCGTCCCAACTGTTTATTTAATAGAATAAATTACGTCTTTTCTCAAATATTTTTCTTAAAAGATATTATCTGACCTGGACTAGAGTAAAGAGCAAACCCATATCAAATAAAAAAAAACTATATATAAAAATCTCGTGTCACGGTGTTTGTAACCGAACTCCTCCGTAACAGCTCGACCGATTTTCTTGAAATTTTGTGTTTATATTCGGTCGGTATGAGAATAGGTGGTAGGGTATTTTTTTTTGTATGGCAAAACAAAGTTGGCCAGGTCAGCTAGTATACATATATATTTTTCTCACAAATCTTCGATTGTGAGATTCATACCCGACAAGTAATATTAAAAACTGAGAAAATCTAAAACTGTTTTGTAATGAAGACAACTTCACAGAAAAAAACTTCTAAAACTGAATCAAAGTTACCACAATATAAGTATAATTAGGTCCAGTCAAACCGACAGACTTGCTTTGTACAATAGCGTTAAATACAAAGCCCTCAGTTGTGCTGCCTTTCTAGCAGAGATGTGCAAGGATGCGTAGCGAGTGATGTGTTTGTTAAGAGGAAATGCTGGCGGCGAGACTTTGTGTGTAAAAAGTCATAATTCGAGGTTTGGCTCTCGACTGTTTTCTTTTCCAATCTTGGACCGACATAAGAGATATTTTACAAACTGAATAAGAAGGATGTATACTGTGTCCCTATGTTTTCCTCGAATTATGATTTACTTAGCCTCGCTCAGCGCAAGCGACGACATACGCCAGCGACCTTGAGGGAACAAAGCGCGCACTCGTTTAACACCAGTGTGACCCAAAATTCAGTATTTTTTTTGTATACCTTATTATTCTAAGACTTTAGAAAAAAAAATCGTATATCAAAATGTAGATAGTTAAATTGTCTTTGAGATAGTGTAAATTTCATTGAAATACGTCCGGAGGTTTTGGTTCGATTGTCGTTTTTATGTCCGTGTAAGACATAACTTTACAAATGAATTAGACTATGTTGAACGAATAAAACTAAAAATTTTCATTTATCAAATTATTAAACAAAGAAAGAAAAATGTTTATTTGGGACTCGCACAAGATACATAAAATAAAAAAAATAAACAAAAAAATGTAAAAATAACAGTTATTTAAAAAAATAAGAAAGAAAAAGAAAATAGAAAGAAGAGATAGTTATTAAGAAAATAGTCTTATGTAACATTTTTTTTCCAAAAAAATATGACTAGTTTTTTACAAGTGATTCTCATTTTTAAATCAGCTACTCTCAGGTATCTCCGCCTTAACAAACACATACCCCACTACACAAATCCTCGTATATCTCAGTACGTCTACCATGAGTTTTATCAATCTATACTCGCTAGCGACTCTTGTTCAAAATATGTATGAAAACTATTAAAAAACAAGTTCTTAATTTATTTGTTTAAGTCATTGATTTATAAAAACCCAAGATACACATTCAGCATCTCAAAAACGTCCGCAAAAAACAAGCGCAATATGTATAATTATGCGCAAGTTTCAAACAATCTCGCATCGCTCGCCATACTGCAGGGCTTTATAAAAACAACTTTAAGCGATCCGTGTAAGGTTGAATTTGCAAAAAAAAATTGCGCATCACTCGCTATACTGAACTGCTTTGTAAAAACAACTTTAAGCGATCCGTGTAAGGTTGAATTTGCAAAAAAATTGTTTATAGTATAACCACACACAACTCCTACATGACACTTGATACATGTCAGATTTTGACGACAGTTTCGAGTGTTGAATTCGTTCGAGACTGTGCATCTTGGGTTTCTAATATATCAATGGTTTAAGTTGTTAACTTTAGTTAACAACAAAAAAAAACTTGTTTTTTAATAGTTTTCATACATATTTTTAACTACAGTCGCTAGCGAGTATAGATTGATAAAACTCATGGTAGACGTACTGGTCAAAACGCAGCCATATCGTCCCCGAAACAAGATTTCAATCACAAACAATAAAATTACAGCAGCATAACTTCCTCTCATATCCTACTTACCCAATTCGAAAGAAAATCGGACGATAAGCAACGAACTTATTCCTAAAGCGAAAAAAAAAAGTGCCAAGCGCACAACTGGCAGTGTTCCAATTTCTGGCAATATTGCCAGCTAGACGGCAAGCTTATCCTCTGTTTAAGGTAAATGCCAGCCTCTTGTCTCGTCCAAACTCGCGTTTTATGCTGAAATGGCGGTCTTTAGTGGTTATTTGACTTTGTGGGAGTCAGGCTGTGGGGTTAAGTTAGTTATGCATACTGAACTAATACTGGTATTCTGCTAAATCTGGTTTGACTGGAAGCCGATCCTAATATAGTTGGGAAAAGACCAGGGAGATGATGTTCATTAGTTTTAGCCTGTTTATGTCCATTGTAAAATTCACACAATAATCGTTACAGTGTCGCTACCAAAGTGTCACGTGGTCAATCTTAAACATTTTACTATATAATTTCGTCCGGATATCCATCCGTCTGTCAACGGGCTGCCGCTATAAAGTCAATATGCAGTATATTGAATATATCATCAAAAGTAAGAAATTGACCAGATGTTGGATAGTGGCATTTTAGTTACACCCCGGCAGTATAATTTAATTCATAATATGATCATCATCTGCCTAGCCTTTTCCCAACTATATTGGGGTCGCCTTCCAGTCAAACCGGATACAGCTGAATACCAGTATTAGTAAAAAGCACTTGCCGTTGACCTTTTTTTAGGGATGGGAAATCATCAAATGTCTGTATCTCGATTTAGAAGTGTCAGACTCTTACTGACTAAAACCCATTCCTGTTCCTCCTAATGCCCTATGCGGTCCAGGGCCGCAGTGACTGCAGCCCTGGCTGGCACTGGCCCTGGCGGGCCCATTTGCCGTTGACCTAGAATTATAAAATTTGCACGAAGCAATCTCTTGAGAAGCCTTTGTATGCAAATCTCGCACTTGACCGGTTTTGGAACTATCTTACAAGAATTTAAATTTTCAAAACCCAACTTTTCGACATTTAAGGTCTATAATGCTTAAAGTATTCCAGATTGTCTAATTTCTCGTTCGTCAATGATCATCAGTTTCACTCAACCACGCTTTATTACTCCAAATCACTCATTCAAGTTAGAGGCATCAAAATTATCACTTACACCAACATTATTGAGTATTACAGTGAGGTTAGGTTTGAGCTAATGATAAATTCTGTTCACACACGGGCGAAGCAAATTAAGGATGCGGTCTTAGTGGTTGATAATAATTATTTTGTTGTTTAATGCGAGCATCTCATTGGTTTTTGTAAGAGTGATTTGAAAATGAGATGTTTTCTTATGAAATTGTTTAAATCACGATGAATAAATTAATAATAAATATTGAAATATTACATCTTCGATGAAAAACAAAAACACAGTTTTAATTAGGTAGATACCTACTCATTAAGATAAAGGCCCACAAACTATCACCGTGCACCATAGTCCAAAGACTATGGTGCACGGTGATAGTTTGTGGGCCTTTTGTTTAAAATGAAATTAATTTTGAAATGGGTCTGTCTTGGTCTAAGACTCCAGACAAACGAGATGGCCAGTGTTTTTGGGGTCCGTTGGAAGTCACATTTAACCGTACTAAGTTTCTCAGAGTTTAGGGTGCCTGCTTATATGCGAGGAGTGAGGCAGTGGAGCAGAGAAACGGAGATATGTTAACCAATCATGTCAGTCAAAATGTCAGTGAATCACGTGGTGCGGAGATTTTATGCAATTCCATTGGTTAAAATTTATCCGTTTCTCCGCTCCGCTGCCCCGCTCCGCTTTAATGGACAGGCACCCTTATGGTTATAAAAAGGCAATTTTACTGAAAAAAAAAACCCACCGAAACAATCAAGTAATTGAGTTTAAAAAAGGAATGATATGGCTTAAATAAAAAAACCTATTTTAATTTATAATTGCAAGTAAAACTGAACTAATCACAGTTCAAAGTATGTCTTTTTATTAAAACGTCAATTTCATATGTAAAAACCTTATATTGTCCTCATTAAACATACATTGAAGTATAAACAGTAAGAAATTAATTGCTCTTTCGAACCGCATGACAGGGATTTATTTCCACGAAAGACCAATATTATTAGGGACGAAATTTCCTAATTTTCCGTCCCTAAGATAACCACAACCTTGTGAGTACGGAAAATTTTCGGTTCCCATGGTTAGGCAAGCATAGCTTTAAAAATATTAAATATAAATCCCTCATTATTTTAATTTTTATACTTATTTTGTTACCCGCTCCCGCTACCTCTTATCACTAAGCACTCACGCAAAAGCGATCACTTACAGAACACTTAAAATATATTAACGTTAATGCTCAGTTTAAGTGGAGCAACCTTAATTGTGTACGGTCAACCACACGTCATAGATGAACTAAGAAAATCACCCTTACTGCAACCAAACAAAGAGGTGCTGTCGATGTCTTGTGACCATGTCTAGATGGTTGATAGTATTAGAATGCATTTTACGGCTATTCTCACGTACTATGCCCGATTTCCGGCCAGCAGTGTTAAATAAAGATTAATTACTGAGTCATTATTCAAATGTTTATTTTGTTACAAAAAAATCAAAGGTACATACAGGTACCTTAGGGCGTTGATGCTCATTTCCGATACTATGAGGAATAGCAAATATACTGAAAATAGTCTCGGATACGGTTTTGATAATAAAAAACATCAAACTGCATCATTTAACAGGTCATAGAAAGCTGTGCCATGTAAGTACATGGCACAACTTTCTACGACCAGTTTTCCAATCCAGCTTTCCAAGGAACCTAAGTAGGTTCCTTGGAAAGCGTAGGGGAGCACTAAGAGAGGATTTCCCGAAATTCCTTAGGGGACGAAAAAAACGGGTTATGCGCGTACAGAGTCACGGTCAAAAGCTAGTAAACTATCCTTACTAATAATCTACACTCATATTATAAAGAGGAAAGATTTGTTTCTGTTTGTTTGAAATGAATAGGCTCCGAAACTACTGGACCGGTTTGAAAAATTCTTTCAGCAATGGATAGCTACATTATCAGGGAGTAAAATAGGCTATATTTTATTCCCGTACTCCCACGGGAACGGGAAATACACGGGTGAAACCGCGTGACGTCCACTAGTTATATTATAAATTCGAAAGTAACTCTGTCTGTCTGTCTCACTTTCACGCCGAAACTACTGAACCGATTTTAATGAATTTTGGTACACAAATAGTCTAGAACCTGAGAAAGGATTTAGGCTACTTTTTATCCCGGGAGTATGTTCCCTAGGGACCACGCAGGCGAAGCCGCTGGAAGAAGCTAGTAATTTATAAAGGGAAAATCGCTTACTATATTTGAAGCTGCAGGCGGAATTTAGTTTATAATATTAGTAGGAAGTATGATTCCAAGTTAGTTTGCAAAAACCAAAGCATTGTACTCTTCATTTCAACTTCAAAGCCATCCATTGTAACATTTTCAGTTTCCAGGAAGGTCAGTCTTCCCTGAAACAAGCTGAAACATAATTAGAGAATTAATTTAATTCGCTAGACAAGCGGACTTTCAGTTGAAAACGGATAGAAATACTTAGTCTGTGGAAATATGACTAAGATCTGCATTCAACAGGTACGACGAATTGTTAGAGAATGAGGAAGGTATTACGTGTTGATTGAATGGAGATGGTTTATTTATGGGGATTGAAAATTATGATTAAAAAATAAAAAAAAAATGGCCAAGCTCGAGTCGGACTCGCGTGCAAAGGGTTCCGAACGAATCTAATTTTTTTAACATGTAATTTTAAAACTACAGACTTCTATAGGTTTTCCTGTAATTTTTAGGTAAAGATCTTATATTATCTCAATTTTTTTTCAAAATTTTAGGCTCAGTAGTTTCGGAGATAAGTGGGGGGAATGGCAATTTTTCGTCTAATTTCTTAAATAACTTCAAAATCATTTATTTTAAAATCATGAAATAATATAATTAAAACTCTCACAGTAAGCCCTTTCATTTGATATGTCACACAATATTCTTCAAAAAACGTTTTTTTTTTTTTATTTTCTAGTTTGACCCCCAAAAGTGACGCCCATCCTAAAAATTTAATTATTTACGTCACGCGTCCGTGTTTGGGTCATAGAAATCCATATGTGAACCAAATTTCAATAGAATCGGTCAAGTGGATCCGGAGAAAACTGGCTGTGACAGACGGACAGACAGACAGACGCCCGAGTGATCCTATAAGGGTTCCGTTTTTTTTCGGAACCCTAAAAATAAAACTGTAAGTACGAATATTAATAAATATAAAATTCGCGATTTTGCTCCTACGCTAGAGCATGTCCTAGAGTGATATAATCAGCAGTGTTGCTTTTTATCAGTGAAACGAACTTAAGATTTGATCAGCCGGTTGATTCTGTAATCATGTCGAAGTGAAGGCTTGGGTGAAGTGAACACGACGTGAGCTGTCATTCCACCTTGATTAACTGCCTCCGTGGTCGAGTGGTTTGGGCGTTTGCCTTGTGACCCGGTGTTCGTGGGTTCGATTCCCACGGAAAGCATACTTTGTAAAGTTGTTTCCAGTTTGGCTAGGACATTGCAGGCTTGAATTACCTGATTGTCTGATAAAAAGATGATTCCGTGCTTCGGAAGGCACGTATAAGCCGGTGGTCCCGGCCGCCAAATGGCGGTCGTCAAATAAACCATGTCAGAGGTCCTTGAGGCGGTTGGCGGAACTCTGACACTAGGGTGTGTGGGGTCGTTTGACCTTACTACCCACACGATAAGAAGAACACATGGATTGACAGCTCGCTTTGTGATCACTTCACCTAAGCCTTCACTTCGACATTTTAACAGAATCGAACTGCAGAATAGAATAGAAAACCCTTTTTATGTACACTATATAAGTTACAGAAACATGAGGAAAATATGACATAGGGTGACACAATGGGCGGCCTTATCGCTAAAAGCGATCTTTTAAGACAACTTTTGGATGGATTTTAAAGAGAAAAATGAAAAACAATACTGCAGGTAGTTTTAGGTGTACTATTTAAACATTTATACAAATAAATATTATGTATTGATATGTATATCTATACTAATGTTATAAAGAGGAAAGATTTGTTTGTTTGTTTGAAATGAATAGGCTCCGAAACTACTGGACCGATTTGAAAAATTCTTTCAGCAATGGATTTTAGCTACATTATCAGGGAGTAACATAGGTTATATTTTATCCCCGTACTCCCACGGGTACGGGAACTACGCGGGTGAAACCGCGTGACGTTCACTAGTACAATAATAATTTTGAAACAAAAGCAGGGAACTCTAGTAACAACGATCGAAGAGTGAGGTAGTGGTTTTGACCAAAAGTTTTAAAAGTGGACAAAGATTGAGCACGCCTTACCGACAGGGGCAAGGCATTCCATAACCGCACCGCCTGAACAGTAAAGGATTTGTCGTAAAAGCTGGTGGAATGGATCAGTACTTCCTTTTAAAAACAATCAACGTCCAACCAAAAAAAAATCCACCACTGAATCTCCTGAGAGCAAGAATCAATAGTGGCGACCTCAAGAAAAACGCCAATTCAATGATGCTCAACGAGCCTCGGAGAACAGATTCAGCTGTCTTGGATCACGCAACGAAATCATACAGGAGGAGGAAAATACGGCCGTCCGGCCTCCTGGTTGGAGGGCCGTCAGGCCGATCAGTGGGGCTACTCTCTAAGTCCGAAGTCCGTAGTTTCGGGCTTAGTTGCGGGCATATTCTACTTCGTATCACCTAACTACTAAGAACTAATGATAACACGATTTGACAGTTACTGTGAAATCGTGTTGCCATTCATTCTTAGTTCGGGTTCGGGACTAATCGTAAGTCTGTAGGTGATACGGAGTAGAATATGCCCGCCCGCAACTAAGCCCGAAACTACGGACTTCGGACTTAGAGAGTAGCCCCCCAGTGCCGGTTCAATGTATTCTGTTCCACGCGCGTAGCGAAGAGATGTCAGCATAATGGACGGAGCCTGCTAGGGCCAGTGTCTGCTAAGGTTGCGAAATTATTCGAAAGAGTTACCACGGCCATGGAACGCAAAGATCATTTGAAAGAACACGAATGAGTTTTAGTCAGTAAGAGTCGGACACTCCCTCGCGTTAAATAGCAAAAATCTTCTCCTGCTCTGGGTGAAGCGGGTTTTTGATAAAATTCTATCCAAAAAAAACTGGCCAAGTACGAGTCGGACTCGCACACGAAGGGCCCGTACCATACCTAATAGAAATACACAATCTTGAAAAATTACAGCGCGCTGACAGACAGACGGACGGTCGAACGGACAGTGGAGACTTAGTAATAGGGTTCCGTTGGTACAGAACCCTGAAAAGAAAGGAGGAAGAAAATGGGGCAATCATTTTAAGAGAGCCAGTACTTGCCAAGCTGGGCAAAATTGACGATCATACAGATAAACCTAAACCTTTAAAGGCAGTTAATTAACATCTTACTCCTAGACCTCTTTCTATGGTCATCAAATAATAGAAAGAGCAACACTAATCACCATAACACGTAATACAAGCCCCCACAGATATTTATGTTAATTTTAATTTTGTCACTGCCTTGTTTTTACAGTGATGAAAACAGAAGAATAACGTTTTTAATAAAAAGTGGCCCGCTCTGTAAAGGGTTCAGTATCAAGTTTTTTTAATTTGTTTTGTACTAGACGTATTATTATAACACAGTTTCATTAAAAGTAAGAATAAAATATTTTTAGTAGAAATATTAAATTTGTTTTCAAAACCTGTGTTCTGTTTTTAGGGTACCTTATCCTATTACTAAGCCTCCTCTGTCCAATGATATGTAAAAACCTACGTGTTATTTCAGACTATAATGTACGTTCGTGACAAATTTCATCAAGATCCGTGCAGCCGTTCTGACATGATTGAGTAACTACTCCACCAATTCGCACTATGTGTTTCCAAACGTGTTTTATAATGCGCACAGCAAAGGAGTGGAACTCTCTGCCTGCGTCTGTGTTTCCAAACGCTTACAACCCTAATCTCGTCAAAGTTGGAGTGAACAGGCTCCTTCTGGGTAAGCTCGCTCGATCGTAGACTTTGTCTCTGTCATCTCTGACCTAGACTAGAGTCAAGAACAAACCCATCACAAACATAATAACAAAAAAAAAAGTAACAAACATCCATACAGTCAAACTTTCGCATTTACAATGTTATAATATAGATTATTGTTGTTTGTATACAACGTGTAACAGAATCAACGCAATACCTTTTAAGGGGTCATTGAACTCATCATTATGAACAACTTTCACTACGGGACCAACACTGAAATCGTGAAAAAAAAATCGACTTCCCCATACATTTCTGTACGCACAACTCGACAAAATGTACTATTTTGTCGAGTTGTACGTACACAAATGAACAACAGATTTTTTTTGCGATTTCTGAATTGGTCCCATAGTAAAAGTTGTTCATAATGATGAGTACAATGACCCCTTTAGAGGTATTGCGTTTATTCTGTTACACGTTGTATTAAGCATTTTTCAATGAAATTCTTATTTTTGTGACACTATGTAAAAACGAAACGACTAGTTTCATAGCTACTACCTAAGGGCCGGCGCACATATGGCGGAGAGCAGCTCAGAGCATTTTTGTGAATTAGTTATAGTTGTGTGTTAGTTTTTGTGTATTTTTTTTTGTGAATTAGTGATGTGAAGTTTTTTAGTAACATAGGCTTAAGTTTCTATACATTAACTCAGTCTTTATTATTATATATAATATTTTATTTTGGTAAGGTATATCTATGGGCCAAAGTAGCCTCAAAATAAAGTGATTTATTTCAGTATTTATAATTATTCACTGTCAAACTATTTTCGACAAATAATATCTAAACTCAATAAAGATATTATTTCAATGAGGACAACGTCGATAATAATTTGACGGTAAAAAATGCTCTGCGCTCCGCTCCGCCATATGTGCGCCTGCCACCGGGCCCTAAGCCATACAAATACTTAAAACCTTTGAAGCAAAAGTGGCACAGAAAAAACATTTCCCTTCCAAAACACAAAAACCAAAACACACGAAGACCCTCCTCTCAAGTGCCAATATTGCACAAACCTGAAAAACTTCGAAAAAAAAAAACTGTGAAAATAAGAAAATATCATTGTTATTCGTTATTCAACTTCACACGAGCCTCTCTGCCTCCCCCAAAAGCCACGGGGACGTGATGCGAATACTAAATAATAATTATTTACTTGCTTCTGAGGTAACCTTCGAGTAGGGTGACGAAGTTGGGTGACGGAGTTGGGATATAATAGTAAAGAAAAAAACTTGAGAGGTGTCAAGGGACACCCGGATGGAATGAAGTTCCTTTCGATTAATTGGTGAAGGAATTGTAATAAAATTTTATTTTTTTAAGTTATAATAATATTTTTTTTTTATTATTAACAAATATAATGTAATATAAACTTAATCAGTAGGCTCAATTTTAGTAATAATTGGCTTGTCAAAATAACTGGCTTGCTTTCTATGAGAGAGAGAGAGAGAGAGAGAGAGAGAGAAACACACGCACGCCGTACGGTTTACAACTATAGCAAAAAGTGTCGTTACAACTTTTGGTCTTAATTTTTCCGTCTAGCCCCCTTTTGCAACGCGCGATAAGGAACTCCGTTCCAATAAAAATAAAAGCGTTTATTTTTTTTCGTTATTTGAATGCTCTTCTGATTACACAACAGATACATAACTGAGACCCAATAGTCGCCATGACAGGATCGACTTGGGCTCTAGATAAAGTGACATGTTAACAAACGATCATAATATTTGGGACTAACCCGCGACTTCGTACGCGCTTATCCTGTTTTTTATCCCGATCCATTCCCCGAGGAACCAAAATACCAATTTCAGCTTTTTTCAGCAAATTAGCTGTGCGTTATTTATCAGTCACTCAGTCACTCACCAGTAACGGAAGAGTTTTATAAACTAGTATTGATTGACCTTAGGCTCTAAATAAATTACATTCTGTCCGCGGTAACCTGGAGAAGGCGATTGCATAAACTTCAAAAATATTTGGAATTGACAAACGACGTCGAAAAGTCACATTATCGACTCCTTATATTTTGGCATTTCAACAATAATTAATTTCGCTAGTAAAATGGCACTTTGTCTACTCTAGAGCCTCTTGAGACTTTTCGTTAGTGATTGTTAATCTTATACATTTTAGACCTTTCTCCTCAAAAATCCTCAAAGCGTAGACACCTTACTTAAGGTGGGGGATGAATGTGTTCGTACGTATTCGGAATGTTACTAAGTTTTCTTTTTTTTCCTGAAAAAGATTTCAGGAGGGCTTATTGACCTCGTGTAAGGTCGCAGGAGGCTCCATTATCAGTATAATTTTATGAAGTGCTTCGTGCATGGTGTATGTGTGTTTTAAAGACTCTTCTGTGATAAAATTGGAGTTATGAAATGTATTCGCCGTATGGTGTCGGCCGGTGCCGTATGGTGCCGTAAAAGAATAATACCATCCCATCACTTCCCGTGGGTGTCGTAAGAGGCGACTAAGGGACTCATCAGATATAGGTCAGCACCGTTCGCAACACCATACACTGCGATCGCCAACCCGCCTGCCAAGCGTGGCGATTATGGCAAACCGGGCCCTTTTGGGGAGGCCTATGTCCAGCAGTGGACGTCTTTCGGCTGTTATGATGATGGTGAAATGTTGATGTAGCCGAATGTAAATACATATAATAGACTAAAACTTAATTAATCTATCTATCGGTATTCTTGATTGATGCTGAGAAAGGCTTTTCAGTATCATCTAGTGCGTTTTTTTTTAGTTTGATGTGGATTCTTTAAACCGGCTTTCAAAAAATAAATAAATACCCATCATTAAAAAATCTCTGCGGCGAGGAATCAAACCGCAGTCTCTTTCGTGACAAGAGTGGATACTTATCACTATAATTATGTACTACCGAAGATTTGGACTAATTTAAAATTCAGTCCAATATATTTTTAAGTCTTTCAGCTAATTGATTTTTGAGGCGACAGTCCACCAGCGGTATCCTTAGGCTAAAATATGTATACTGAAGTATTCTTTCCTCAAGCACTCTTATTTCACTCTCTACAAAGTAAAATACCAAACCCTTACATATCCACATTAACTTAAGAAAATTCAAAACACGTGTTACGACATCTACTCATTTATTATTTTACACCTTTCCAGGGACGCCAAACCCCAAATGAACAAGGAAATTACGTTAATAATCAAAGCCACGTTCCTGCCTTCAAACGTCATAATTTTCAATATGCTCTCGAAAATAAAGAAATAAAACATGTTCTGTTAAAATTATCTTTCGTCTGTATGTATCTTAGGGCGTGTCATTTGTATCTGACAGGGTAAGATTACCTGCGAAGTGAGTTTTATGTGCGCTGGCGAGGTTGTAAGTAATATTATATGATGTTCGTTTGTTTTGATGTCGAATTTGAGGAGGTTAGGTTATGGTTTGAGACAAAATGTTGACAACCCCGTTACCGTTAGTGTTTAGGAAACCGCATGATGTATTTAATTTTGTCATTAATTCAATGCAAGTCTGTTTTTAGGGTTCCGCACCTCTAGGGTAACCAACGTATTATTGATTAAGTTTTTTTTTTTTTTCGTTTATTTTTTCAACACATTTTAGTAAATTTTACAGATAAATATGACACTTGTCCGAAACCTTTAAAGGTTTATGTGACAAAGTGGAGTAAGCAGGTTCGCTACACAGCATGTTACATAACACAAGTAAACATAAGTTTACCTACGTACTTAAGTGATATCACCATAAAATATACCAGTAAAGTAATACTTTTTTAAATTAACTTTACATTTTTTATATGTACTAGTAACAATATTTTTTACTACATTTTTGGGAATATTGTTTAGGGTATCAGGTAGAATATATTTCCACGTTCTCATGCCATACACATTTGCAGTTGTAGGTAGTTTGTATGTGGGCAGGTAATCAACATTACGTAGCTGTTTTGGTCTAATGTTTAAAGTAATATACTACTTTTAGTTTTAAATTAATTTTACATCTGTCTGTTTTGTGCGAGTCTCAAATAAACATTTTTCTTTTTTTTCTAACCAACGGAACCCTTTTACTAAGCCTCCGCTGTCCACCCATCCGTTCGTCCGTATGTCAGCGGACTGTATCTCAACAAAAACAATATGTAGACAGTTTAGATTTTCACAGAATATGTATAATTTATTTAATGCTGCTATAACAATAAGTAATAAAACTAAATAAAAATTAATGGGGCTCCAATAAATGCAACGTGTTTTTTTTTCGGTTTATGATACGGAACCCTTCGTGTGACAGTCCGACTCGCACTTGGCTGGTTTTTTTTTGTTATGGCCAAAGCTATCAAAGATAGTTCCTAAAATGTGCGTTAGAGATGTTAACTGGTCAGAAAATGCAAGATAACAAACTACTTAGCAGCTTGTATAGCTTAATCTTACAAATATATATTGGTGGTTAACAGTTATATGGAGAACAGCTATTAAGTTCTTAGTAAGAGTGAGACCACACGATCGTAGACAGTGCCGCTGCGTCATCTTACATACGAATCCCTATACGAAGTCACACTAAGCGTTGGCATCATCAATTTGTTGTGCAACTAAGTTTTTGGGGCCCGAACGGTGATCAATGTACCCGAAGGGTAATCAACGGAACCTTGTTACTAAGCCTCCGCTATCCGTCCGCCCATCCATCCGTCCGTCTGTCTGTCAGCGGGCTGTATCGCAAGAACCGTAATAGGTAGACAGTTGAAATTGCATAGTTATTTCTTATGTCGCTATAACAACAAATAATAAAAAAAATGGGACTCCCATACAAGAACCTTGTTTTTTTTTTTCGGTTTATGGTACGGAACCCTTCTTGTGAGAGTACGACTCGAACTTGGCCGGTTTTCAGTAAAAGTGTGTTTTAACTAAAAACTCAAACTTTGTTCCTGCCTTTGACAAAACCGTGTTTCACACGAGCGTTCGATGCCGTTCAAAAGGTCAAATAGCATTTGAAAGTTGTACTGAAGACCAAGTACAAGCCACACCCTGTAGATCCTTCCAATGTAAAGTATAGTGAAGGTCTATCTAGACCAAAGTTCGCACTAGTGCAATCAGTGAAAGGTTGGCTAGCCAATCACCTGCGAGCACCTTTAAATGACCCGTTTACTTAATTTATGCCAACTATCTGCGTAGAACTTTGGTTGTTGATTTTATAAGGTCTGGTTGCTGCCACGCCTTGGTTAGGAAAAGGTTAATACGCACTAATGGTCTTATGGACGATGTAGATAGATACGTCGAGTAGTCTTTATGGAATAGTGCGGATAGGAAACAGAAATCAGGTGTGTTTGAACTATGCGATAGTGACAGTTAGGTTTCGAATGTGGTTTGATCCCTAAAATATTTTAAACTTGGTTTTAAAATAATCAATATTCAATAAGTTGTTTTTGAGTGCAAATTAACTAGTACCATTCAACGTGTCAAGGTTATCAATTACGTATGTAAAGGGAAAAAAGTAGGTCCAATCCTAGAAACTACGATCCTTTAGCTTTTACCTCGACGATGTGAGGAAGTTATAATAAATTTATTTTCCTGCCTATGTCCCAGTTTATCTGCAGTCAAGGCATCATGTCCTCTTTTTGTCATCTCCGCTCGCCCTTTAGATTTCTCACCCAGTTTTATTATTATTTTGGTGTAGTGATTTCGCCCCTTACGAAGGGGCGAGTGGAAAATTGACATTTAAATAATTATTTTGATGTATCGATTCACCCTTTGCGGCATTTCCTTTGAAATTTAACCAAAAAAGGTACATTAAAACATAAAAAGGCACACATTATGAATACGCTATGTTTGATTAATTTGATAAATCCTATCTGTAATCTCACCAACTCGTGACACTGCTGAGACCCGATGGGTTGCCCACTCCGCTGAGGAGAAAGCAAGCTTGTTTGCTTCTATGTTCGCGGAATCGTCGCGTCTGGATCCTGGTGGCGCGAGGCCCCCTACTTCTCCTGATGGATGCGAGTCGAATATGTCGAACATTCGCATTCATCAGAAGAACGTTCTTCGAGTATTGCGTAACCTAGACGTGAATAAGGCTAGTGGTCCCGACGGGATACCGGCAATTGTTTTGAGGACTTGTGCGCCTGAGTTGTCTCCAATCTTGACACGCCTATTTCGCCTTTCGTTTGAGACTGGAAAAGTACCGAATGCTTGGAAGCAAGCTAACGTGCAGCCCGTGCCCAAGAAGGGTAGTCGAGCTGACCCGTCGAATTACAGACCATCATCTGTAAGAGTATGGAACGCGTGCTGAATCGTAAACTCCTAGCATACCTAGAAGCGAATGATATCCTTAGCGACCGACAATACGGGTTCCGCCGAAATCGGTCTACTGGGGATCTTTTAGCGTATGCCATTCACATCTGGAGTGAGGCCATAGAGAAGCACGGGGAGGCACTTGCGGTCTACCTTGATATCTCGAAGGCCTTCGACAGAATCTGGCACGATAGCCTTATTAGTAAGCTTCCTTTCTTCGGTTTGCCCGCCGGATTGTGTGATTGGATTGAAGATTTCCTGAGGGATCGGTCTATCCGAGTGGTCATAAATGGCTGCTCGTCCGGACTGCTGGATATTAATGCCGGGGTTCCTCAGGGGTCGGTGCTCTCGGAAACATTGTTCCTGCTGCATATTAATGATCTGCTAAAACCCGGTACCTTTGGGTATGCAGACGACAGCACTGTTGCTGAGAGATACGTGTCCGACGCACGAGCTGGTGGGTCGCAGATCCGGTCTCTCCGGGAGGCTATGGTTGAGCGCTTGAACTTGTCCTTACAGGCTGTCTCTGAATGGGGCGATGCCAATCTGGTCAAGTTCAATGCTGCTAAGACCCAAGCGTGTGTATTTTCCGCTAAAAGGAGCCAATTCCACCCAGCTCCATCTTTTCGTGGTGTAACCGTGCCGATAACCGACCGACTTGAGCTTCTTAGTGTTACGTTAACATCTACCCTCAATTTTGGCCCTTTCATAGAGGCAAAGGCTCAAGTGGCTGCCAGAAAGTTGGGGGTCCTAGCAAAGGTGAGACGATACTTCACGCCGGAACAGCTGCTCAAGCTCTATCAAGCGCAAGTTCGATCGTGTATGGAGTACTGCTCTCATCTTTAGGACGGATCTGCCAAATACCAGCTTGATGCCCTTGAGTCAATTGAGAAACGAGCCAAGAGGATCATCGGTAATGATAGGCTCGTCGAGTCGAAGCTCCAAGGTCTTGAGCATCGATGCCGAGTTGCTGGCCTGTCGGTTTTCTATCGCTTGCATTTTGGGGAGTGTGCGACCGAATTGCACGATTTAATTTCGCCAAGCCCGTTCCATCATCGGACCACAAGACGAACGGCGATGCGCCACCGGTACATGGTGGACATCCCACCGACACGTACTAATCGTTTTGGGAACACATTCATAGTGCGTACAGCTAAGGAGTGGAATTCCCTGCCAGATTCTGGGTTTCCAGATATCTACAACCTGGGAGTCTTTTAGACAAGAGTGAATAGGTTGCTTCTAGGCAAACGTGCTCCATCTTCGACGGCATCATCGCTTACCATCAGGTGAGATTGTGGTCAAACGTATGCCTATATATAGTAATAAAAAAAACACTTGATGCCACGCAAACTGACCACTAGCGCAGCACCTAGTTTTTCAAACAATTTATCCAAACCCATTTTTTTGCATAAGTTCAAAACTGTAAAGAAACCTGCGAGTACTTAGCAATATCGACACAGGAAATTTTTCGTTCAGCACCTCAAACAAACTCCTCACGAATGCTGATTGACCAAGAAGTGAATATGAAATACATATTCAGTACATAAATCATGCAGTGTCTGAGTTTGGGCGGCGCTCGCTGATTGCTAGCTACTAGCCTGGGTTTGGACGGCCTTCCGTTTTGAACTGGGCTGGAGGAGTGTGGAGCACGCTCCTGGAAGATGAAATTTTAGGTTGAATGTGAATGTTTTGGAAAAAAAAAACAAAGGAAAAGCTGTACATTATTTGATTTCTTCACATTATTATTCATGTGTGGACTCCTCATAAAATACTCTAGACTAAGTCACCTTCTATCAGCGGCAATATACAATAGAGTACAATAAATAACTAAGTAAATAACAAATAAATTTAACGATATCGTGATTGTCAAAACTCGTGACATCTCTTATCAAAATTTCACGAGGACAATAACTTTTTGGCTTTTTGACAATAGTAATTGTGACATAAGAATGTCACTTTGTCTAGAGTCTAAGGGGCCGTCTCCATGAGCGAGAGAATCGCGGCGATATTATGATATCGTGTCACGTATTTCTATAGCAATTCTATGAACGTGTCTCTACACGGTGATATAATCGCGGCGATTCGACAAAAAAACGTTGAAAAAACTTCAACTCGCGGCAATATAAGATTGGTTCGGTTTCAAAAAAAGTAGGATTTGTGAGTAGGTTACATTAAACTATTCAAAATACCAATCACAGTCAAGGAATTACAATACAATTGTAGCCAATTGCGTGGTGGTGGGTAAAATAAGTAACAGACATAAGGTGCATCTAAGTAGATAGGTGTTATACATTATGAAGCTAGATCTATCTCAACAACACTAGATTTTATACTTTTTTCCAATCTAAAATATTTCAAATAAAAAAACTAACGTAAACTTTTCAACGAACTAAAGCCCACTCCACACTAACCGCGCCCTAACCACAGGTTACTTGTGTCAGGTAGGAGTAAAAAACAAAATAAAGCGGCGGCACAAATGAAAGGCCCCGATCGGGTTTGCGCCGTATTATGTTCATTACAACTTACTTTGGGGGCCGAGTCACCCGCGTCCGTAGGAGAATACCCATTGCAGTCCCTACACGTGGTCCCCGGGTGGTGCTAATCAGGTGACAATAACTGGTGGTAGGCTTCGGCCGATGGCTTGCGACCACCCACTGGGCAAAGACGTACCGCCAAGTGGCCTAGCCGCGTTCCGGTACGATGCTCAGTGTAGCCAATCCAGAGGAGTTGGTTCGAAATAGTTGTTCCAATGCAGGCAGACCGACCAGGCTCGCGTTGATATGGGCGTATCGGGAGACTAGTCGCGGAGGGTAGCGGGATCCGAGGCACGGTGCGCCGCTGGCCGACCGCAGGTAGTTGGGGGCCCAAGTAGTGTACTAGCCATACATGAAAGGCTGCCCCGCCAACTGTCGAAAAATCCCGGAATGCACCATCGTGCTGGTTGGCGACCAGACGAGAGGGCCCGATGGACATTCCGGGGGGGCTCGGGCGTCCCCGCAGTCTCCAGACTGGTCCCCCATTGATGTCGTCCTGTCAGAGCGTGCCTGAGGGTTAGCAGCATGGAACCTCATTTCACTTCCTTCTCCTCTACCTTATTCACTCACTATGACCAGGAACAAAAAGAGAAAAGCTGTACAGCGGCAGCACGCCCTCTCGCACAAAGTGCACCTCTCAAACATACGAGGTCTGCACTCAAATCTCGCCGCAGTCCATCACCACCTAGAGACTGAGAAACCAGCGCTCTTGTTTCTGTCGGAGACGCAGATCGGATGTCCGTCGGACGTGTCTTACCTTTTATACCCAGGGTTTACCCTGGAGCACCATTTTAAACCACGCGCGGGCGTATGTATGTACGCCCGTGACGACATCTGCTATCGGCGTCTCCGCAATCTTGAGGACTCCAGGTTCTCGACGCTGTGGGTTTTAGTGGACACAGGCCTGGACAAAATTGTCTACGCCTGTGTCTACCGTTCGCACAGCGGTGATTTGGAGGCGACTGGGCTTACACAGCACCTCAGTGAGGCGGCGGATGCGGCTCAGCAGCGGTACCCTTCTGCCCAATTGGTGCTACTGGGGGACTTCAACGCCCACCATCAGGAGTGGCTCTTCCCATACCAGTGCACAGACCATGCTGGGCGAGAGATGCGAAAGCTGACGCTAGCGTTAAATCTTACTCAGCTGGTCCAGGGGGCAACGAGGGTTCCGGATGTTGATTCGCACACTGCCAATTGCTTGGACCTTCTGCTGACAACAGATCCAGACCGCTACTCGGTGTCGGTTTCTTCACCACTGGGTAGTTCCGACCACTGTCTGGTGAAGTCTGTGTCCGTCTACTCCCCGCCCGATCCCAGCCCAAGAGGCACCCGGCGGGTATGGCGATACAGGTCAGCAGATTGGGATGGCATGCGATCTTTCTTCGCATGTTATCCTTGGCAGCCTACTTGCTTTTCTTCGACTGATGCTTCATCGTGCGCGGACGCCGTGACGGATGTGTTGCGAAGGGGAATGGAGTACTACATTCCGTTCTCTGACGTAACAATATCTGGCGAAGCTCGTCCATGGTTTGGTGCCGAGTGCAATCGCGCTGATGCGCTTAAACACGCGGCATACCTAGCATGGGTCGACGCTCGTGCGCGCAAAGCAAATGACGTGAGTCAGAAGAAGAGAGCCTTCAACAGGGCTGCCAAATCCTGTAAGAAGGTGTTGCGGAGGGCTCGGTTTGACCACATTAGCCGAATAGGGAACAAACTTGCTTCATACCCAGCAGGTAGTAAGGTTTTTTGGTCCCTGGCTAAGTCGGTCGAATCGAACTTCTGCCGCCCCTCACTACCACCACTGCTGAGACCCGACGGGACGCTGGCCCACTCCGCTGAGGAGAAAGCGAACTTGTTTGCTTCTTTGTTTGCGGAATCTTCACGTCTGGATCCTGGTGGCGCGTGGCCCCCTGCTTCTCCTGGTGGATGCGAGTCGAGTATGTCGAACATTCGAATTCATCAGAGGGACGTTCTTCGGGTACTGCGTAACCTAGACGTGAACAAGGCTAGTGGCCCCGACGGGATACCGGCAATTGTTTTGAGGACTTGTGCGCCTGAGTTGTCTCCAATCTTGACACGCCTATTTCGCCTTTCGTTTGAGACTGGAAAAGTGCCGAAGGCTTGGAAGCAAGCTAACGTGCAGCCCGTGCCCAAGAAGGGTAGTCGAGCTGACCCGTCGAATTATAGACCTATCTCAGTAACGTCCATACTCTGTAAGAGTATGGAACGCGTGCTGAATCATAAACTCCTGGCATACCTAGAAGCGAGTGATCTCCTTAGTGACCGACAATACGGGTTCCGCCGAAATCGGTCAACTGGGGATCTTCTTGCGTATGCCATTCACATCTGGAGTGAGGCCATAGAGAAGCACGGGGAAGCACTAGCGGTCTCCCTTGACATCTCGAAGGCCTTCGACAAGGTCTGGCACGAAAGCCTTATTAGTAAGCTTCCTTCCTTCGGTCTGCCCGCCGGATTGTGTGATTGGATCGCGGATTTCCTGAGGGATCGGTCTATCCGAGTGGTCATAGATGGCTGCTCGTCTGGACTGCTGGATATTAATGCCGGGGTTCCTCAGGGGTCGGTGCTTTCGGCAACACTGTTCTTGCTGCATATTAATGATCTGCTTAAACCCGGTACCTTTGGGTATGCAGATGACAGCACTGTTGCTGAGAGATACGTGACTAACGCACGAGCTGGTGAGTCGCAGATCCGGTCTCTTCGGGAGGCTATGGTTGAGCGCTTGAACGTGTCCTTACAGGCTGTCTCAGAATGGGGCGATGCCAATCTGGTCAAGTTCAATGCTGCTAAGACCCAAGCGTGTCTGTTTTCCGCTAAAAGGAGCCAATTCCACCCAGCTCCATCTTTCCGAGGTGCAACCGTGCCGATAACCGACCAACTTGAGCTTCTTGGAGTTACGTTGACATCTACCCTGAATTTTGGCCCTTTCATAGAGGCAAAAGCTCAAGTGGCTGCAAATAAGTTGGGGATCCTAGCAAAGGTGAGACGGTACTTCACGCCGGAACAGCTGCTCAAACTCTACCAAGCGCAAGTTCGATCATGTATGGAGTACTGCTCTCATCTTTGGGACGGATCTGCCAGATACCAGCTTGATGCGCTTGAGTCAATTGAGAAACGAGCCAAGAGGATCATCGGCAATGATAGGCTCGTCGCTACGAAGCTCCAAAGTCTTGAGCATCGACGACGAGTTGCTAGCCTGTCGGTTTTCTACCGGTTGCATTTTGGGGAATGTGCGACTGAATTGCATAATTTAATTCCACCAAGCCCGTTCCATCATAGGACCACAAGACGAACGGCGATGCGCCACCGGTACATGGTGGACATCCCACCCACGCGCACAAAACGTTTTGGGAACACATTCATAGTGCGTACAGCTAAGGAGTGGAATTCCCTGCCTGAGTCTGTGTTTCCTGATAGCTACAACCTGGGAGTCTTTAAGTCAAGAGTGAATAGATTACTTCTAGGCAAGCGTGCTCCATCTTCGACCACATCATCGCTTACCATCAGGTGAGATAGTGGTCAAACGCGTGCCTATCAATAGTAAAAAAAAAAAAAAAAAAAAAAAAAAAAATCTAACCTTGACTTTTACCGTATCAATTTCCACTAGAGGCCTACGGTTCTATTTATAGATTTTGTCCCGGGGATTTTGAGTTTCATATTTTTGTATTTGAACAGTTGGTATTTTTCATTTAGAAGGCGTTTATTTATGCTTTGTGACGTCATTGGTAAATAAAGCCATGAAATTTAGAATGGAATAGTGCACAAAACGCAAAGCTCGCATTTGACCACTCCTCCCACCTCTCTAATCTGATGGTAAGCAATGATGTGGTCGACGATAAAGCGTGCTTGCCTTAAAGTAAGAACCTATTCTCTCTTGAATTAAAAATCCCCAGGTTGAAGCTACTAAGAAACATAGGCTCCAGCAGAGAATTCCACTCGTCAGCTGTATGTCAAATAAAACATGTCAGAAGACCTTGAGGCGGTTTAGAAACTCTGAAACTAGAGTGTGTGGGGTCGTTAGACCTTACACGATAAGAAGAAGAAGAAGCTGTATGTTAATGAAAAGATTTGTGTATATGGGTAGAATGTACCGGCTATATCATACGTAAGCTACATTAATATAGAGTGTCTTAGGCTACTTTTAATTCCAAAAAAATGCGAGATTCCTGTTTGGTACATACAGGAGCAAAGCCGCGATAGCAAGCATGTCGTGCATAAATGTAGTGCACCTGTCTAAAATGTATGTACTAAATAAATAAATTTGCATCCGTTCTTTCATACTTTCTTTTTTTCAAAGTTGAACCTTATGTCTTTTTAAGCCTTTTGCTTTATAATTTTCGAGAACTTAAATCAGTACGTCAATGCATTAATTTAAGAACAGCTTAATGAAAACTAACCGTAAAAGCAAATTCATTAATTAGATTATCGTCACACTTCTTTACCGTTACGCAACCGGTTTCGATTTATTTTTTGTAGATAAGTATGAACTCAGGAAATTTATCGCACTACCACATAAAATGAAAGGAACAGAAGGTTTGCTCTAAGTTTGATGTTAATTAAAAACGCCTTTTAGTCTTTTAGATTTAGCACTTACATAACAAATCTATTTGGGTCATCATCATCATCATATCAGCCAATTGCCGTCCACTGCTGAAATAAAACTCTCCTAAAGAGCGCCAACCATCCCAGTGTTGAGTAGTACGCATCCATCCGGTGCCAGTCACCTTCTTCAAGTTGTCAATCTATCGTGCCGCAGGGCGTCCCACACTACGTTTGGCCATATATGCGGTCTCCACTCTAACTCATTGTATACTCCATCGGACATAAATGTCCGTCTACAGATATGGCCTTCCCATTTCCACTTCAGCATGCTTCATGCATTCGAGTGACAATAGTTATTAGAAAACTTTGCTTTTACTTTGCCGGACTAAAGCAGCTGGGAAATTATGGAAAGCGGACTTTGTAGTGACTCCACTTCACTCCAGTGTAACACCAGACTGCAATATCCTCTATTTCTCCTCGATCCTCGATTTTTTACACATCCGCTTTTCTTTTCTGATTAATTTCGTTGCGGGATACAAGGTAGTTGAATTGCTTCTCCGGGACTCGTCGAGTTTCATTGACTTGGCGTTTTTCTGGTGGTCGCCACTATTGATTCTAGCTTTCGATAAGTGGTTGGGATTTTTGGGAATAGTTCAGCTTTTTTGAGAAAGTTCTGCGAATTACCATGGCTAGTAACGCTATTGTATGTATTGTGTAAGCGCCGTTCCCACTCAAACGGACTATCTGTTTAAACGGAAGACGTCTGCCGACAATCGGCAGATTCGTTCACACTACACCCGATCAAGGCGTTTAGGCGGCACTTCGTAGTGGCAGAACGTCTGACTATAAACACGGATCCGTTCTGTTTCTTGGATTCTTCTAAATGTGAACAGTGTCATTAAAATTGAACTGCCACTGGCTTATCCGTCTCTATAGACGGACCGGGGAAACAAGCGTTCCGTCTGAGTGGGAACGGGCACTAACAAAATTCCCTGTTGAAATACTGCGTCACTAACTGGAAGAAAATCTTGTAGTGCCACTGTTGATTCTGGCTTCCAGGAGTTGCAGTGGTTAGGAATAGTGTTGTGGAATTGTCTCAAAATTAGTTACTGCACAAATCTCACATGCACAGCTACTTAGACGTGAAAGAATTAAAAGACAGATGTATTGCAAGGAAGTTTCGCCACTTGTTGTCTGCAGCTAAAATACTAGGCAGTGGTCAAGGGTGGGCATGTTTTTATAACACCTTGAAGTAAATTTTGACGTTCAAAGCCTAACCCCACCTTATTCCGAATATGTTTTTTTTTTAATGTTAAGTTCAAATATGAAGCTACAGACAAAGTGGGGTGTGAAATGAACCTTCTGTATAATACGTATGGTACAAGACCAGCAATTGGAGCGTAATGAGAAGCTATAGTAGGTAAGCGGTGACAAAAATATTCTTTATTTGGCCATCTTAGCAATCTTCGCAATAATATAGACATCAGTCGACCTTAATCTATGTAGGAGTCTCCAAATTACATAGTAAATGGGTAGATTGGCGTTGGTAATTTAAGTGTAGATAGCGTTTGTATGTAAGTATATGTAGTTTTGTTCTATCGCTTCAGGCTATTTTTTTTGTATTCTTGTGTTATTTTAGCAGAATCAGATAATAATTTTTCCACTTCTGGGACTCCAGACTGGACGCGGGTAAGTAAACGTAACCTAACTTTTTACTACTACTTTTTCTTGTTATTGAAGACGCAGCGTTGGAAGGCCTCCTACAAGGCGGACCGGTGACCTGGTAAGGGTCACGGGTAGTTGATGGATGTGAGACGCACAGGACCGATTTCTTCTTCTTCTCGTGTGGGCAGTAAGGTCTAACGACCTCACACACCCTAGTGTCAGAGTTTCTAAAACGCCTCAAGGGCCTCTGACATGGTTTATTTGACGACCGAAATTTGGCGGCCGGGACCACCGGCTTATACAATCAATCAATCGAATCATCTTATTATCAGACAATTAGGTGATTCAAGCCTGCAATGTACAGGACCGATTGTTGTGGTGATACTTGGGGAAGGCCTATGTCCAGCAGTGAACGTCTTTCGGCTAATTTTATGATTATGTTCCCTCATAAATTCTGTAGCCGATTTGAGTGTAGTCACGTGGTGATCAATTCTAAAATGGTTCTTCTACTGTACCCTTATACGCTGTATGCCCAGCTTGTTGCCAGCAACGGGGCCGAAATGTAGACTCAACTAGTATAGAAGGTGTTTCAGAAATAACGCAAACCTGGAAAAATGTTTTATTGTGGAACTAACACTGACATTGAAGAAAAAAAAATTACTGTTGGTTATCTCACTTCTCACTACTATTATGGAAATTTAAAGTTTGAATGGATGGACGTATGTTTGTTTCTCAACCAAGCCAGAAAGGCTTGATGGATCTGGATGAAATTTGGCACAAAGATAGATTATATTTTGGAATAGCATATAAGCTACGTTTTATCCTGGTAGTATGTTCCTATGGGAAAATTTTCAACATTCACGCGGGCAAATTCAGGGTTGGTTTTATAATAAAATAGTGAGTTTAAATGACCGGTTTTCAGATTGATTTCTCGTACATTGTTACTGAGAAATTCCTTTCCTCTAGTAACTAAAACCTACCTCCCATTCTCCATTTCTCACTAGTCCAGTTATTCGCCGATTTCATAACCAACAACCCGAAAATCATCTCGATACGGTTTACGCAGAATATTCCAAATTCCAAGATTCCCTTTGCAACCTTGCACTGAGTTTTAGATTTCCAAGAATATTAGACTGAGTAGCAAGAATTAGTTATCAAACTAATAATTTTGCTTGGTACAGGGTGCATTTGATAGGGTTTTAGGGTACTAGAATTTCATGGAACTGATGTTTTTAGACTTCGCTGAATCCATGAGTCTGTAATCTAATCAAACGGCTTTGCTCCCGTGGTCTATGCTAAAGTTACTCAAATTAAAAGTAACTCAGCGATATTGTAGCTTTCTTTCAGACCAAGAATTTCCGTTATTGGATCAGCATACTTAAAGATTACCTTTTACAAACATACTCGAACGAAGACCTTTTTTTACAAGTCTCATATGTACCCCACTGCTGGACACAGGCCTCCTCTTACAACCCTCTCTATTTTATGCGATCTCTGGCCTATTTTGAATCAATTATTTTAACATCTTTATTATTTTTATCGATACCTATGGATGGCGTAAAGAGTGACCATCAGGATGGCTGGACCAAACGAGACATGTATCCAGATGATATCCAGAAACAAGTAAAATTATCGGTATGCAAAAACATTGTTAGCAATAATAATTATTCTGCGAAGAAAAGACGTAAATAATTGATGTACAGACGTTTTAATGGCTTTTAATAATATTTTTTTCTAAGATCTTCTTAAAATTATGTAAAAAATATTATGTTGAAGTAGCAAAAAGGTACTTTATATATACATTGACAACGCGGTTAATACAACGCTAAAATTATGAGAACTTGGAAGTGATGTGACAACCTGACGGCTGACCACTTTATTTCTTTAATATTTTTCTAAACCTAAAAGTAGCAAATATTTCATCATAGGTAGTAAATAGTAGCAAATAGGTATTAAATAGTGTACATAGCCTCATATCTGATCTTGTTTGAACCAGCCATCTTGACAGTCACCGTAAAGATGTAGGTACCTAATTCTATAATTATTTTTTTTTTACTATTTATAGGCTCGCATTTGACCACTATCTCACCTGATGGTAAGCGATGATGTGGCCGAAGATGGAGCACGCTTGCCTAGAAGTAACCTTTTCACTCTTGACTTAAATACTCCTAGGTTGCAACAGTATAAATGGTAAAAAACTGCAATTCTGTCATACTTTTGTCACATTAGACAAGAAAATTCCAAAAATGTTGAGTATTAAAATGCACTTCTGCATCGAAAATACCAAAAGCACGAATATTTTTACTGAATAAAAGTAAACTGCGTGAAAAACTCAGACACAGATCTTTCGGAAAAATAAATAAGCCAGCCTGTGTTGTCCGGCGAAGTCTAAAATATTTATTACTAGCGCCGCCTTTTGTTAATTTACATCTTTTTCAACACAGCGAAGAAACTTCTCTTTGAAGGGTTCCGTACCTGTAGGATAAAACCCTGAACCCTATTACTAAGTCTTCGCTATTCGTCCGTCTGATTATCACAGGGCTGTATCTTAAGAATGTTAATAGCACATTTGTATGTGTTACTTCTTCTTCTTTTCGAGTCGATAGCTAACTCTTTGGAGCTTTATGCATGCTGCAGTTGTTTTTTGTTTTATTTATTTTTATTATTAACTCATTGTAGATTTTCCTTGCATAGCTGTCTGTTAATTATCATTTTTGCCAACCTGCACATGCACAAAAACCTATTAGTACCGAGGGATCGAAACTGAGTCTCCTAAACACAGGTTATTTTGTAGCCTAGCTAGGAGGACAGAGCTTCATCCACCTTATTGTAGACTACAATTCTGTGTTACCTACCTGTTATTATTTAAGTAAAAAGTTGTAAATCTACAATCTGTTTATTTGAATAAATATTATGAGCTATAAGAGTTTTTTGCCGAGTAACTGGCCACATCAATTGCAGCGTCGGTGGCACTCATCAAATCCCCCAAAGTACAGGTGCATGGGCACTTAGGACACTCCAACATGTAATAATAATAATAATAATAATAAATTCTTTATTTTGAGAAATATTTGTAACAGACAATCTCGTTACTTATTTTTTTACTTAAAATTAAATATACACTTAATGTGTTAAAGGAGTGCTTTGGCATTCGTACTAGGATTACCCTGTATCACGAATGCCGTCACCTTCCACCGGGCACAGTTGGTCTACTTCTAATTTTGGAGAAAACTAAACAAACTAAACTAAATCAATGGCTATATGTGCAATGGCAATCAATCATGTGGCTATATGTTACAAAACCTGTTATAATAACAAATAATAAAAATCAGTCAAGTGCAAGTTAGACTAGCGAGGTTCCGCAATGCTTAGACGCTCGAAAATCCTTTAGGGTTCTTGCCGTGGACTATGAATTATGCAACTTCGCAGCACAGTGTCTTAATGGTACGGAACTCTTCGTATGTATGTCCAACTCGTAAATTACCGTTTTTTGAAACAACCGTCACGCTCCTTTAACTTAGAGGTGGAACGTTTAAAAAAACACAAATTCTTTTTTTGAAAACTTTTCAAATAACCACGCTGTGTAAATGCCATTAGTATATTCCTGTGATGTTGGGGGATCAACGTCTTTCCAGGACAGGGACGCATTTGAGTCAAAAAGCTGCATAATGGACTCAGCTTTAGAATGCCACTTTAGAAAATACTGCAGTTTTGTTGTTTTGCTTTGTTGAGATGCCTCTTGATGGCTAGTAGTTGAATGTGAAATTGCCCGCTTTTTCTGTTTGAATTTTCTGCAAGGTTGGAAATAGAAGCACTATAATTTTTTGTTTTCTTGTCAACCAGCAAGGAAAAATAACTCTAGTAAGAATATCATGCAATCAGATTGAAAAAGTAGTTTGCTTCCTCCGTCTTCTTTTCAAAGCAATAATTTTCTTCCATATAACTGGTTTTTCACTACAAAAATAACAATCTAAAAGAAACACAAACTTAACATTCAAGTAGCCAAAAGCAAAACCAATTTACAAACGTCTTTGCACTCTTAAAAAGTTTTTCACCTCTCGAGGCAATACGAGTGCCTCCCTGGTAAAACGACCCGAATTTGAGGGTCTAAAAGAAAACTTAAATTGGACTTTTGTGAGGTTTTCCTGGTGCTTTGAGTTTCTTAGGTAACTTCTTCTGAAATTAGATTTTCTCAATGTTGACCTTGATAGTTTTAATGGAATAATTGTGTGTTTCAATTTTTTTATGGTCACATTGATCAAGATAATCATGTTACACCACTTAGAAATAGACCAAAAAATATACCAAAATGTGCCACTAGCATGGTTGCCACGTTTAAGAGCTCTAAGCCACGACTTTAATTAAACAAAAAAAAAACATACATAGTTTATTCAAAGAATCAACAAATTACTTATTACATAGTTACATTACAACTCCGTTTTATTTTCAGAGAGAAACCTTCGAAAGGTGCTGGTATTTTTGGGTAAAAGATCATGGAGTGTCAGATGTTAACTCACTAAAAACACCTCGGTGATCACCATCTGTCAGCACATGCACATCTCCTGTGGCCTTTTAAAAGACCATTCCGGAAGAGATTCCACAATGGTCGTCAGAAATGTGCTCTAACAGGCATTGTACATTTCTGGGAACTGTAAAAGAGATCTCTCCTGAAGTCCTGAACCTCGCCATGCGTAACAGCACGTGATCACTATGCCACCATCTTTCCAGGGATCACTCGGTTGGCGGACAGAGTCCCCACTCTGAGCGCCCGCGACTCTAATATTTGGAAATTGCTACTGATAAATCAATTGATTTATCACATATTTGTTTGTACATAAAAATAATAACAACAACAAACTACATATTTCGTTTCCAGTTACCACATAACTTAACAATAAAAGCCAAATATCCAATTTATGTTAACGACAACTCGCCATAAAACATAATACGTCGGCCATCTTTCTTTTAAATAAAACATGCATACGAATCATAATGATGGAGCTCCATCGCCATAATAGTGCTTATTAAATGTCGGTTTTAATAATTGCTCTAGTGTTACGTGAGTGTAAATTAATAAGCCTTCATTAATTAATATGAAATGCTTGTTGTGAAACTCAATGTGTGTCAATGATCTGACTGTTGTGGATGCAAACTACTTTGTAAAACCAAATTCCACTTGATTTTAATCAAGGGTCGTTTATTTCAATTTGGTTTTAAAGGTGTCGTAAACCTTTTTCTGATTGAAACAGGTTTACGATCCTGTCTGTATAGTCAAGAAAAACCACAAGGTAGACCGATAACCTGGTGAGGATCGACGGAAGCCGATGGATGCCAGACGCACAGGACCGGTTATTGTGGCGACGCTTGGGGGAGGCTTTTGTCCAGCAGTGGACATCTTTCGGCTGATATGATGATGATGAGTCAAGAGAACAAGCAGCATTATTTTTATCACAATGTGCTTGTTGCTCTCACAAAGAAGACTAATGACCTAGTGAAGGCCGCCTGAAACCACTAGATGCGAGACGTACAGGACCGGTGGCGACTCTTGGGTGAGGCCTATTTTTGTTTACTATTGATATGCACGCGTTTCACCACCATCTCACCTGATGGAAAGCGATGATGTGGTCGAAGATGGAGCGCGTTTTGCTAGAAGTAACCTATTCACTCTTGTTTACTCATATGTCCAGGAGTGATCGTCTTTCGGCTGGAATGATTATGATGACGTGCCTGGTCTTGCCTCACTGCGGGGCAAAAGCCTCCCTTCCTGCTTTCCACTTTTCTTTGTCCTTTGCTATATCTGGCCAATACTTTGGGTAGGACTCAAACTCTTCACGCTATCTCGTAAACAGGAACCGACAAAGCAGTACTTAGCCGGAATCAGTTTCTTTGAAACCAATCAATGGCTACTTTTACCCAATGAACCATACATTTAGCTTATTTGTTTGTTCTTTTAAAAAAAAATGGTCAAGAAGAATAGTTTGAGTAAGGCTTTCTTAAATTTAGTACATCATTTTGGCATTATTCAAATGCATTACTCACAGATACGATGAGAAGTGGTTTTAATAGATACTTACATAATGTAGATACAAAATAAACAGAATTACTTGATTGCACACCAAAAAGAGTTTTCTACACATTATATGTCAATATTAATATATGCCCACAATCTAAGCGATATACTTTAGATTTAAATAGATGTTCCGGGTCTTGCTATTTGTGTATGTGACTATTTGTTTGAAAACGCACCCATGAAAAAAAAAAACTAGCGAATAAAAAGAACAGGGCAAAAAATACGGCTATGAAATTCGTTAAATAATATTCAACATTCTATTTTTTTTTGTCGAACTACATAATCATTCGGTACGCATACGTAATATAATTTGGTTGCATACCAAACACTTTTCGAGCGTGTCTTTTGACTTGACTTTTATGTTTTAAACAAAAATCAACAAAATGCCTCTACTCTCTCTAACGCAATAATTTAGTCACAGTTTACACCTAATTGCTTAAAGCCAATAATTACATGGTCAGAGCAACAGGCCATTTAATTAGTTTTGATTTGAACTTCGCTTTTCTCTTTACGCGGTCGGTTAAGACAATTTTGCTTCATTAAACACGATGTTTGTTCAAAATGTTTAGAGTTTTGTTTTTCATTTTTGGTTGCATTGTCATCATCATTACGCAGTGGGACCCAGAGGAAGGGCGTCGTCGCCGAGGAAGGCCTCAGAAACGCTGCCGTGACGACTTGGAGGCGTCGGATTGGTCGGAGAAGGCAACACACTAGGAATGGAAGGCTATGGGGGAGACCTTTGTCCAGTAGTGGGACAGTAAACAATTTGTAACAAAATAAACGCAATACCTCTTAAGGGGTCATTGAACTCATCATTATGAACAACTTTCACTATGGGACCAACACTGAAATCGCGAAAAAAAATCGACTCCCCCATACATTTATGTGCGCATAACTCGACAAAATGTACTGAAATCGCGATTTCGGGTTTGGTCCCGTAGTAAAAGTTGTTCATAATGATGAGTACAATGACCCTTTAAGAGGTATTGCGTTTATTCTGTTACACGTTTTAGGTTGAAAAAAAAAGAAATTGTCATCATCATCATCATTTAGATCACAGTCCACTGCTGGTCTTGTGTCTCCCCATGTGTTGCTACATCGACTGGTCCTGTTCATCTCGCTTCAGCGGTTTTCCGCGGCCTTCACCAGAGTGCTAGATCTACTAATTTTCAAGTAACGTTCGTATTCGCATCTCAGTTCAATTCGTAAAAAATGTATAAAAATTAAGGCTTTTTAGGGTACCGTACCCAAAGCGTCGTAAGTGGAGGTGACTTGGTCACAGGTTTCGAAGGGATCCCGATCATTCCCAAACAGGCCATGGATTGGAATCCTCAAGGGAAAAGGAAGCGTGGCTGTCCCTATCAAACCTGGCGACGGACCGTATTGGCAGAAGCGACGAGCATCGGAATTACGTGGAGTGAAGTGAAGCGTAAAACTCAAGACCACTCGTGATGGAGAGCTACTGTAGACGCCCTCTGCCCCAGCTAGGGGTCATAGGACTTTAGTCAAGTACCCAAAGGGTAACCTACGGAACCATATTGTACTAAGCTTCCGCTGTCCCTTCGTCCGTCCGTCTGTTTGTCAGCGGGCTGTATCTCAAGAACCGTAATAGGTACATAGTTTAAAGTTTCACAGTCAATCAAGCTATTTGTGTATTTCTATTACCGCTACAACAACAAATAATAAAAATTAAGGTTTTTGGTACGAAACACTTGGTGTGCGAGTCTGACTCGCACTTGGCTGGTTTTTTGACAGTTTGCGATTGACATGCAAATGCGAAAGTTGTTGGCCGTCAGGTATCAGGCCACCTTGTGAAAGCGTTATTATATCTAAATTGTATAAAAAATATGACTCAAAACTGCATTATGGTAGGTAAAAAGTTAGATTCAATAGCAGATCCTGAGAAAGTAAATCTAGAAAATAAAATGTTAACTTCTTGAGTAAGGTAACAATAAAGTGAATAATATTGCATACTTTAACTTACTTCTTCTTTTGCTTTCACATTTACTTTTTACTTTGTTTTTTTTTTTAATCACCTTTCCTAATACTTCAATCCTTTTTATAAGTGTGTAGAAATTTTCTTAATATGAGGGGCTCATTGATAAGTAGCAACAGCCACTCGGTTCGATTTGCAAGGTTAAGCAACGCTTGCTGAGGCTGGCCTTGGATGGTCACCAATCCATAGACCTCCGCGCATACCTCTGTACCAGACGATGATGAGTCTTGTTATTCATATAACTATTTTAACATTAGATGAACCGCGCAACTTCGTGTGCGTCACAATTTTCATTACTACTCCGCTCCTATTGGTCATAGTATGATGATATATAGCCTATAGCCTTCCTTGATAAATGGGCTATCTAACACTGAAAGAATTTTTCAAATCGGACCAGAAGTTCCTGAGATTAGCGCGTTCAAGCAAACAAACAAACTCTTCAGCTTTATATTGTATAGATTCAAGTAATATAGTCGTTTCTGCCTGAACATGTACAACAGTGCCTCACTTAAAGACGAGTAAGTTCAAATATAGCTAATCCAAAACACACACATCAAGAAAAATGATAGTAAAACTATTACACCCAAACACAAAAAAATATGTTACGAGCATGAAAATAATATAGTCAGTTGTAATTTACACCGGTGCACATGCCATTAAAAATGCATATTATTTATTTATTGCAAACACATCAGTAGTCGAGAATTCCAAGCTAATGACAGGCTAGTGATACACAAACATACATAACGTTATGAGATGAAAAAGTTGATGTTGACTTAGGCTAGTTGCATACGACACAACTTTCTTGATAGCGTGATAATGAATGCAATGAGGTAGATTAATTTTACTGACAGAATTTTGTCCCATATGGTACACGAGTGAATTAAACACGACTAAACTAAATAATTTTAAAGAAAAATTACAAAAATAACCGTATCGCAATCAAACTTACTCTTAAACAGATAACAATATAATTGCTATGCTAGTGCACCATAAAATAGAATTATATTTTATTACCCTGGAAAACTGGCATTTGTGATACTAGCAATAAGTCAGCAAGGCTGCAATAGAACTGGGCGTCGCAACACAACGCACAAATGGGATAGTATTTTAAATAGTCGGTGACTGAAGTCAGAGATTGTCACCGAGCCATGCCTTAGAAATGCTGGCGTAACGATTTGCAGTCGTACCTGACTGTGGAGAAGGTAAAATACAAAGAACTAAGAAGAAAAGAAAAGAAGAAGAAAGAAGAAATAATAAGAAAAAAATAAAGAAAGAAGAAATACAAGAATTCCCTATTAGGGAATATGCATGCAATTTTTTAATTTACTAAATGAAATACTTATTAACTCCAGCAAACAATCACGAAATTATTGTTTTAATACCTTCATCGGCGATGAAGTTATAAAGCTTTAAAGATTACAATCAGAAAGAGAAGCCCGATATGAACTTTGACGTCAAACTTCATGAGTTCATGACACATATACAGCTGCTATATAAAACAGCGTTTTCGCGAGAGGGACAGATATATTTGTTTAAAATAATTATATCTTGTAGTTTTTCAAACAATTTTGATTATATTTTCACTGTTAATATTTTATTTTAATATGAATTGTATGGATAAAAAATATTTTGTTCATGCATATTCACTATTTTGGGTAACTTGGATGAAAACTTTGCCCAGCAACAAGACAAAATAAGTTAAGTACTTTTAAAAATTGTTGAAATGGTTGCCGAAACCAAAAGCTTATCTAGTCTCCAGACTTGATGAAGTGTGTTTAACCAGCCATGTAACCCGGTGGTCGTGGGTTCAATTCCCACGGGAATCTCGGGGATCTTTGTAAAGTGGTTTCCCAGTTTGGCTACGACATTGCAGGCTTGAATCTCCTGATCTATACTAATATTATAAAGAGGAAAGATTTGTTTGTTTGTATGTTTCAAATGAATAGGCTCCGAAACTGGTGGACCGATTTGAAAAATTCTTTCAGCAATGGATAGCTATATTATCAGGGAGTAACATAGGCTATATTCTATCCCCGTACTCCCACGGGAACGGGAACTACGCGGGTGAAACCGCGTGACGCCCACTAGTTGTCTGATAAAAAGATGATTCCGTGCTTTGGAAGGCACGTATAAGCCGGTGGTCCCGGCTGCCAAACGGCGGTCGTCAAATAAACCATGTCAGAGGCCCTTGAGGCGGTTTAAAAACTCTGACACTAGGGTATGTGGGGTCGTTAGACCTTACTGCCCACACGATAAGAAGAAGCCAGCCATACAATGACCACACCACTTGCAACAGAATTTTCCAAATCGCATTACTAACCATTTTCAAACCATCTAAAAACAATCTCCCTCCTACCATTCAATTAAATGGTAACTTTGCTTCCACACGTTGTACTAATGCCCCCAAATGCTGTCCATTGCTCCGTAACTAATTACTTTGATAGAACCTTTGGCTTTAAAGTAGGGTGATGGATGTAATTATTTATATTTAAGACCGCATCGTGTGTGGTCTTATTCTGAAGGATTTTGGAAAGTAGTAAATGTGATCAATCCTCGGTATCTTACTATTTTACTACTATTATAAACGGGAAATTTTATATGATTTTATCAATCACGCCGGAACGGCTGAAAGGATCCGAATGAAATTTGGCTCAGATATAGATTATAGTTTGGAATCGCATATAAGCTTTTTATCCCAGAAGTATGATCCCTTGGGCAGATTAGCGAAAATCACGCGGGCTATAAAAAAAACATTTCTCGCCTACATCATAAAAGAAAGCCTTGTGCAAAATTTCATGCTCTTAGTCGCAGTAGTTTTGGCTGGGCATTAATATGTCAGTCAGTCAGTTTCCGTTGCGAGTTAGAGGTTCTACATTAAGGCTGAAACCGGCTGGTATATTCAGTAAAACCTTACTCTGAATCTTCATCATCATCACCGTTAAGCATACCTACCATTTTCTGCATTTAATTATCCAACCAAGCTGGTCTTTTTTATGGTTACAAAAATAAAAAACGCAGCCACCAGACTTGATACAAAATATCCTTATTTTATTACGTTTGCCTTGTACAAAACTGAGTTTTATAAAATAAAGTTTGATCTTGTGCAACCAGCTTAACGAAGCACTACTTTCAATTTATAACATCTGTGAACCGAATGCAGTTTTTATTTTATACGTATGAGTCTAAATTATAAATAACTTTCATGCCAATCTGAGAAATTCAGAGCTACATTGTTTTACAGTATTGGTTTAATGGGTTTTCGTTGGAAATTACATCATAATGTAGAACCAGAAAGGTGATAATCGTGTGTGAAAAATAAACTTCGGTAGTTTACTGTATAGCAAATAAATCATAGTGGTCATTATCATTACCCACGTTCTATTAAAATCAGGGGATAGATAGGAGGTATTTGAGTAAATATGACTTTTGTTTGTGAATTATTTATTAAGTCAGCCTAGCCCTTTTCCGACTATATCGCAGTCTATATTCCATGCCTATACCTTATCTATGATATATATATGCCATACCTATTACTGGAATCAAAAGTAGCTCACAATTTAGGACCCATTAGTTTTTAATTAATAAATATTATCCGTGGTGCTTGACAACTGGGCTTAACCCAGTTGTATATGTCCCTTGGTGCCTATTGGCCTAGCTCTATTCTGTCTCCTGCTTGATAAGGAGGGAAGTGGAAATTATATATATATATTTTTTCCTACTTCTCCGCTGTACTTTTCTGATTAACATCGTTGCAGGATCCAAGACAGTTAAATCGTTTCTCCGGGACTCGTCGGCTCGCCGTTTTTCTGGTGGTCGCCACTGTTGATTCTGGCTTTCAGGAGTTGCAGTGGTTGGGAATATGTGGCGGGCTTGTCCCAATAAAAAATAAAGTCTATATTCCATTCAAACTAGATTCAGCTGAATACCAGAAATTAACGTGGAGCTGCCTATCTCACCTCCACAACTCAGTAACTGAGAAATACTTCTTAGCAAGACTAGTGTCAGGTTTTCTGGCCTCTGACAATTCGTATCACTTGCCAACGGTCTACAAATGGCAGCCCCCAGACCAACGGCTTAACATGCTTTCCAAGTCATAGTATGTAAAGATGGTCAGGGTCACCCAAACACAGACCGACCTTGGCAAGCGTTGCTTAACCTTGAAAATCGATCCGCGCGTTTGGATAAGATATCCAAATAGCTTTATTGCAGTTATACAAGAACAGCGTTACTCACAATTTTCAAGTCTACTAAAAAAGAAAATATTTAATAAGTTCCCAATAAAATAGCCATCGACAAGGTCCAATTATCCCACATTTATAAAAAGTAATAATACCCTATTGTCAGCTGCAAAATGCTGGAGGCAAAAAATCTTTAAAACAATACAAATACTGCAATCATGTGTTATTAAATCTCAGGTACGACTTATGGACGGAATAAGATTAATATTGCAAGGTACTATCGACAGAAGAGATAAGTGAGCAGACAACTACATCTTCTCTTACTACAGTTACTCTGCATCAGCTAATATTTTGTGAGTCAAATCTATTACATCACCTGAGACGAAACGACTCTGTAAGGTTGACTGATGACCTTGTAAGATCCGCGGGAATCCGTTGAATGGGAAACGTACAAAACTAATGGATGTGGTGGTCTTTGGGGTTGGCTTATGTCTAGCAGTGGGCGCTTTTTGGCTAAAATGATGATGATGTTAATGATCTGAGACTAACCTTTTAACTTTTGGCGAAATAGAGTTGAAAACAAGCCTATCAATAATATAACTCCCTCAACTAAAGATGCGGCTGAACGAGCACCTCGCTGAATTGGAAGTCGTATTAACTGGCACATCGTGGGACTTTCGGAGATCCGAAGATAGGGAAAGAGACGATAACCTTCGATAGTGGCCACATGCTCTACTTCCAAGAGGTGGCGAGGTGACCAACCATCCCAAGGTGGCGTCGAGTTTATGGCGCACAATTCACTCAGAGGCAACACTGTAAAATACGGCAGTGTGTCGGGAAGGGTGTCATATCTTGTACTTAAGATATCAGAAATGTACTCTTTAAAGATTATACAAGTATATGCCCCAACGTCCGCAATATAATCAGCCTCTATGCCTAGCGTATGTGGACTACGAGAAAGCCTTCGACACCGTCGAAACCTGGGCTGTCCTGGAGTCCATGCAGAGATGTTTTACGACTGCCGCGAAGTAGAGGTGATGAGATATCTGTATACGGCCTCAACAATGACCGTACAAGAACAGAACACAAAACCAATCCAACTGTGTCGAGGTGTAGGACAGGGAGACGTCATCTCTCCGACACTGTTTACGAACGCGTTGGAGGCCGTTTTCAAGCCACTTGATTGGAAAAGACGGGGCATAAATATCAACGGTCAATACATCTCACACCTCCGATTTGCGGATAATATTGTCATCATGGCGGAATCTTTGCAAGAGCTGGAGGTGATGCTGAACATTTTGAGCGATTCGTCAAGGCGGGTGGGTCTCGGGATAAATCTTGACAAAACCAAAGTCATGTACAATGGTCATGTCATCCCGAGACCTGTAATCGTGAATAGCGCTACTCTCGAGGTTGTGCAAGAATACATATATCTAGACCAAATTACACAACTCGGGCGACACAACTTTGAGAAGGAGGCGACCAGAAGAATTCGCTTGGGCTGGGCAACATTCGGGAAGCTGTGTGATATCTTTGAATCGTCGATCCCACAATCCCCTAAAACCAGGGTCTATAACCAGTGCATCTTACCCGTAATGACTTACGGAGCCGAAACGTGGACACTCACCATAGGCCTAGTCCACAAATTCAAGGTTGCTCAGCGTGCAATGGAGAGAGCAATGCTTGGGGTTTCTCTGGTGGATAGAATTCGCAACAAAGTCATTCGCCAGAGAACTAAAGTCACAGATATTACGCGTAGAATCAGCATGCTATGGAAGTGGAAGTGGGCCGGCCATGTCTGCAGACGGACAGACGATCTATGGAGCAAACATGTGTTAGAGTTGAGACCGCGTATGGGCAAACGTAGTATGGAACGCCCTGCGGCACGATGGATCGATGATTTAAAGAAGGTAGCTGGGAGCGGATGGATTCAGACTGCTCAGGACCTTTGAGGGAGGCTTATTTTCAGCAGTGGATGGATATTGGCAGAAATTAACTAAAGATAGCACGAGTATGTCATCATCTTCGTTATTTTATCAACTCCATATTTCCTCACGATATTTACCTTCATCGATGTCCAAGTTTAGCTGAGAAAAGACATACAAATTGAAAAAGTCACATCGTACTCAAGGATGAGAAGCAAGGACTTACCCACTGGCTCACACAAATGCATCCTGCAAAAATAATAATTTCTTACCTACAAACCAATTACTTCCGTTGACTGTACATTGGTTGAAAGAATTCAATTATTATCTTGTCACATTGCATGAAAGAGTTGACGATTTATTATCAGATTCAGAATAAGGACATTTTGTGTAACCTGGAAAGATGTAAAGATTTTTTCTCATTCTATTGCTCGTGTATTCCTGAGTTCAGGCAAGAAATATAATGTTACTATACATTATTCTGTAAGGCAGTTTTATCTTTTGTTGAATAAATTCTGAAAAAACTGCTGGAAAAATGAAACCAGGATATTTTAACCCTATTTTATAAACGTAATAAAGATTTTCAAGACCTATATTGAACTTTCAATTGGTACACACACACACACAATAATAGACTAGTCGCAAGCATGCCTGTTGAGTGTCATTTCCCGGGTTCAATTCCTTGGACGTGTAAGGTGTATCATTGAGCTTTTAGTAAAGAAAGCTCGTCTTGACCCATTTGAACCGATTTGTAGTTATTCCCCTTTGAGGGAATTTGGGAGATCACGGTATTATATTACCCAAGTCTTGCACGTTAGCTGTTTAAATAATTTCACTGGTACCAGAGCTCATAGAGTTACACTGAGTTCGTGCACCTCAAAGGGTACACGGACTTGGTAGAACCTTACAAAGGATACACTGGATCCATCATCATCATCATATCAACCAATTGCCGTCCACTGCTGAACGTAAGGCTCCCCCAAAGAGCGCCAACCATCCCGGTCTTGAGCAGTCCGCATCCATCAACTGCCAACCTTCTTCAAATCATCGATCCAACATGCTGCAGGGCGTCCCACACTACGTTTGCCCATACGCGATCTCCACTCTAACACAAATGTCTGCTCCATCGACAGTCTGTTCATCTAAAGACATTGAACTATTAACGTGCTTAGAGGCCGTTGTTCCTACGCCTGATCTCTCTCCCCGTGAAAGAAGAGAAACTGCATAATTATGTGCTTGCGCTCACACTTGCGCTCACGCTTATGGTATACAAGTGTGAAAAATCTTAATTAAGACTAGCCATCGATGCGTCTATTGATGACTAGTCTTAATTAAGATTTTTCGCTAGCTAAAGTTTGGACAGGAGAACAGGAAATATTTTTAACCGACTTCAAAAAAAGGAGGAGGTTGTCAATGTGACTGCTTTTAGGGTTCAAAGGGTAATCAACGGAACCCTATTACTAAGCCTCCGCTGTCCGTCCGCCCGTGCGCCTTTCTGACAGCGGGCTGTATCTCAAGAACCGTTATAGGTAGATACTTGAAATTTTCACAGATTGTGTATTTCTATGGCTATAACAAAAAATAATAAAAATTAAGGTTTATGGTAAGGAACCCTTCGTATGTGATACCGACTCGCACTTGGCCGGACTTTTTTGTGTGTTTGTTCAGTGATATTTTCGCCAATTGTCGACTGATTTGGATGGTTATTTTTTTTTTGTTCGGAGGCATATTTTTCCGTACTGGTCCCAGTTAAATTTGGTGAATATTGATGAAAAACTTCGGAGAAAGGCAACGGAACTCTAGTTAATGATAATAAAGCCCCCAGGATTCCATTGGAAATCGCATGTCTGTTTATTGTTTACACCAGTTCATAACCTAACACCACGCCGGTACGCCGTGTAACTTACAACTTATAATTTGCGTACAAGAGGTACGTAGACGTGTACAAGTCAACTTGGTACACCCTTACCTTACTAATTTTCTACACTAATATTATAAAGAGGAAAGATTTGTTTGTTTGTTTGAAATGAATAGGCTCCGAAACTACTGGACCGATTTGAAAAAATCTTTCAGCAATGGATAGCTACATTGTCAGGGAGTAACATAGGCTATATTTCATCCCCGTACTCCCACGGGAACGGGAACTACGCTGGTGAAACCGCGTGACGTCCACTAGTGTTCAATAACCATGTTTTTGAGTTTATTTATTGGGGTATAACTTTACTATTTGTGAACCGATCTTTAAGATTCTTAATTTTGGAAGTTGGTGTCAAAACCAAAAACACCGACTTCCCAAATTAAAGTGATTATTATTGTTTTTTGTTTATTTTTATGTTGTTATTTTTTCTTTTTTTGTTATTAATTGTTTTTTTGGAAGTCGGTTATATTCTTCTGTAAAAAGTATTTTATGCTTACAGTAAAATACACTTAAAGGTTGCAAAAAATTGTCTTAATTAACCAATTAGACAAGGTAATAATTACTTGACAGACTAGATTTGACGCTCCCTGCAGAGATAACAGAACTGTTTCTGTTAAATAAAAATAAACAGGTACGAATTTCCAACTACCGTGTTGTTGTTTTGCAAAACGTTGAATCTGGTCCATAGAAACATCATCCAAATGATTTATTAATCGGCCTGTTATTAATTAAAATAGCTTTTGTCTAAAAAAATACCATTGAACCTTGCCTAAAACTAGTCAATAATGTTCCATAACATAAAACACGAAGGTCGCTTTTGGAAAAACAAGATCATGACGCAAAACTATTTAGTTTTTTTTTGTGTCGGTATTTAATCGACTTCCTTTTTAGTGATTGTCAGATCAGGCATCATTTATGATCAGATTAATGATATAAAATATCTATTGTTACAAGTATTTCTATAAGCATTGCTCCCGACGCCGCTTGTGTTAAATATTCCTTTGTAGCGTAAAGATAATGGACTGAAGCTTTTTTACTTTTAATTGTCTATGGTATTTAATGTTATTGAATGGTTTTCTAAAGGCTTTTGATTGATATGATCGGTATGGTACTAAATAGTAGCCACTTTAGATGCCGAGTGGTCAAAAGCATTTAATTATGCTACTTTATAACACCTGGGGTTTCAACCATTTTAACGGCACATGTGTGAGTTCTGTGTACCTTAAACTTAAGCTATAGCTATCAGTTTTAGGTTTGTTTTTGACTTTAATGTACCCTGGCGGTTGGGAGTGTCATGCTCACTCAAAAGTCTTGCTGATGGTGGCGTATGCGTTGGATCATTTGGCTCCCTTCAAAATGGTTGAGCCGAATGGTGCTAGCGCATGCGTCATGTTCGTGAACGGACGCTGTCAGTTGGGACTGGTCATTTCTCAGTTGCCATGGTTTATTTTAAATATTTCTTTGAATTGTTCCTTTTTTCCAGGACGCTTTTATCCTGCTCGTCTTTTACATCGTTCTCACATGTTTGTATAATTTTAACTTGATGTAAACAAAACTTTGTAACAATTTATTATTTTTAAAAGAGTGTCCGTGGAGTTTCTTGCACGTTCTTCTCCATAGAGATCTACGCTTTGGAACGTGCAAATAGCTTCATCTTTTTGGACTGACCGACCTTGACAATTCAAAAGTGCCTGTAAATGGTTTATTTGAAATATACGATTTGATTTGATTTGGTTTTAAACAAAGTGATATTTTTTATGCGAACGAAAACGACTGTCTCAAGTGCAATATGTATAGGATTGAAACAAGTGACATTTCGGCAGCTCATGTCAATCCAATACATTTTGGTCATTTTACCCTACCGTTGATTTTAGAGAGTATGTTACATTAGTGAAGTCGTATTTTTTGACATTATATAGTCATGTGGAAGGCGCGTACCGGAAGGCGTAACGTTGGAAGGCCTCCCACAAGGTGGATCGATGACCTGGTGAAGGTCGCGGGTTGCCGATGGATGCGAGTTGCACAGGACCGGTCGTTGTGGCGACGCTTGGGGGAGGCCTATGTCCAGCAGTGGACATCCGTCGGCTGATATGATGTTGATAGTCATGTGGGTCAAAAAAAGTGCTCGAAGAGACGTTTCCAAAAACTATCTTACAAAATGTAGGTATTAAATACTCATCAAAACACCCGACCATCTGCAAAAAAAACTACTATAAGTCACATTTGAAGTATTCCAACGCATTTGGTTTTTTTTTACAATTAATGTCATTTTGTCTAGAGTCTCTGCTGTGATAACTATGAGTACATATATGTAGCCTAGTGTGGACAATAAAAGTTAGCTAATCGAGAATTATGAAAATGTTGTGTTTCGTGGAGTAGCATATCATATCATCATGCCTGAATTTCCCATAGGGATAAGCTGAAGTGACCCATTTCGCAACTTCCATACGTCTCATGTTATTGTTTATTTATTTATTGATAGGAAACTCAACAGATTTTTTTTACAACGTTCACAATATGGTAACAATGGCATATGGGGTTCTGAAGCCTATTATAGAGTTTAAAAAAACTAGAAAGTAGAAAAAAAAATAGCTTAAATATTATTGTTAAAAAATTGGTGGTTATAAAACTTTAACTAAAATGAAAAGACAATATAACAACTGATAAACAATATACGAATATTATTCACTACATTGAGAGTGGGCTTTTGGCCATAAGAAGTATTAAATAATACGTTTACGATAATTGATTCGGCGACCATCGATACACGGTGGACATCTCACCTATATGCTCAAAACTTTTTGTGATTATGTACTTTCATTGTGCATACAGCTAAGGAGTAGAATTTTCCGTCGTAGTCCATGTTTTCTGATAACTACAACCTGGGGTCTTTATGTCAAGAGTGAATAGGTTACTTATAGCAAAATGTGCCCCATCGCTGACGACATCATTGCTTTACATCAGTGTGGTCAAACACGAGCCTATCATAATAACAATAGAATGGACAGACAGACAATCCATATCACTTTAAACAGATATATGATATTATTTTTTATATCCCAAGTTTTTATACAATCGCAATCTAATAGATCACTTATAATTAAATCAATCTCTATCTTTGTGTCCGTCTGTATGCAAACCTAAAGATATAAAATGATAGAGATAATAATTGTATGACAGCCTGATTTGCATACTAGTCGTGTCCTGAGATTTCGATTGCTGCAACAAGTACTTGTGTGGCCTACAGATAATTGTTTTGATTTTGCGTGTTTATAAATGACTAGCTGACCCGCGCAACTCCGTTTGCGTCACATTTTTCATCACTGCTCCGCTCCTATTTGTCTTAGCGTGATGATATATAGCCTATAGCCTTCCTCGATAAATGGACTATCTAACACTGAAAGAATTTTTCAAATCGGACCAGTAGTTCCTGAGATTAGCGCGTTCAAGCAAACAAACAAACAAACAAACTCTTCAGCTTTATATATTAGTATAGATATAGATACCTGGAAATGCTGGAGGCGAGTTTATGGTCAAAATGGTTTTCTTTTTTTGGAGGTCTTAGCCACATAGTTAGGTACTTCTCTCTTCTTTTTTTCGTGTTGATGTATTATATATTATTACTAGTTTTGCCCGCGACTTTGTACGCGCTTAACCCGTTTGTTTCAAGTTCCTGTAGGAATTTCGGGAAATCCTGTCTTAATGCTTAAGGCTGCCCTCTCGAGAAATGCTTAAAAACAGCGTGCAAATGAAGCAACTTTTCGTGGCATTTACTAAGTAATTAAATGTGAAAAAAAATAGGTAGTAATCTACATGATATGATACGTAATTTGATTTAGCCAGAATTTATGTATTGGTATCACATAATAAGAAAAAAAAACACCAAATCACCTACAAATCGTTGAGATGAAACCATTTTACTCCTTCATTTTTTAACAATAATCAAAAAAATAATATTTATTGCTTTGCAATACCAACGAAAATAATTTGGTTTTGTTACTTTTTTTTAAATATGTATTATTTTTTTTTTATAATAAATTTAAAATGCGGGTAGCGGAATGGCGCGTAGAGGAGTAGTTAGCTCCGTTTATATGCACGAGGTCATTGGCATGTATACAAGGGTTAAACTCCCCAAGAAAGCTTCATGCCAAATTTCAACTTTCTACGACTAGCAGATTTGGCTGCGCGTTGTCTATCAGTCACTCAGTCAGTAATCAGTCATATACCTAGTCTTTTCCCAGCTCTATTGGGGTCGGCTTCAGTAACGGAGGAATTTTATATATAAGGATATTCTTAGGCCCAGTAGGTGGCTACATTTATTGCACCATTCGGAGGCGTCCAATTTGATATTGTGTAAACAACTACCTTGTAAACATAGGTGAAGCGATCGTGAAGTGAACTGTCAATCCATGCAATCGAGATAGAATGACGGTTCACTTCATGGTCACTCCACTTCAGTTTGCATGACCGGCAGCTCATTGGGGTTGCAAGTGAACGAATACTTGGAGCAAATGGGATTTATGGGTCAAATCTCTCAAAGTGGAAAACCCCAATAACACCTTGCCAAACCTGGAAATCATAGTACCTTCTGCTTAGCAATAATACTTACGAACGTTTTTTTTTTAAATGGAAAATCATCAAACGACTCTTTACCACACGACCCAGGGCAGAGGGGGAAGGGAGTGTCAGACTGATACTGAATAAAACCCATTCGTATTCCTCCTAACACTCGCGTGACTCTTTCGAACAGATTCCGCAACCACGAACCTTTTTTTTAAGGATGGGAAATCATCAAACCACTACACTCTACCCAGGGCAGAGCAGAAGGGAGTGTAAAAATCTTACTGGCATATATGCACCCATGTTACTTTTAATTCCCTTTGCGTTCCAGGGCCACGGTGACTCTTTCGAACAAATTTCGCAGCCACTAACCCTAGACTAACGATGCAGTCTGGTCAATACGTAACAGTAAATTGTACTGGAACCAAAGTAAGGTTTAACAACAAAAGCCATTTATCATATAAAGACACTAACTACAATAACACGGTAGACTCGTGTTATTTATGCCAAAGCGCAACTTTGGCATTTAATACTGGGCTGTACCTATTGATAAAATTATTACTTAATGCAGTGACAGGTTGAAAACCTTGTCCTAGTAGTTCCCAGATAGATAAGTATTTTATCTTGATAAACATACCAAGCTAGGAACCTGTATTATCATCATAAGAATTCAATATACACTTTTTTAAACAGGAACATACCGCAAGCATTACACTAAAATAGTTTGTTTAATTTTTATTTTGTTTGGCAGAAAGAAACATACTTATGCACACATAATAAAATTACGACTCAAATTGGATAAAAAGAAACGTTTTATAAAGATTCATTACTTTGCTAAAATTATAAAATAAAAAAATATTGCTGCTGTAGCCTCATCATTGACAACTCTATCCAAAGCCTTTGGCTATAATAAATAAGAAGAATCCAAACAATTTAAATAACAGCTGATTTCACAACACCTACATTTCATTGACAGTTCCATTTCTATGTAAAAGCAAAACTATGTTAAAGGATGAAGAATTCTATGAACTAAAAATAAATAGGCAATTCTTTCCTTCTTTTAACCAGCAGAAAGTATTTTAAAAGGCGAGCAATTCTACGCGTTTAGCTATAGCTATTTCATAAATCACTTAATTGATGTTTTAATGATCTTCTATTGTTTCGACCATTTTTTACGATCCATCCTACATGGTAAATGATTTATGATTCAAAACGTAACATCGTTTGATTCATATCATCGTTACATATCTCATGTGATTAAGATTTCTTCGTTTCTCATTTTATAATTCATTTAATTGTTATTGGATTTCCTTTTATGGTTTTTAAGTATTCTTTTGTTAATAGCCGCATATCCAGATTGATTAGAAATATTCTCAATAGTTTAAATGGCATTGTTAAGATATGTTTTTTTTTGTAAGATGGGAAATCATCAAATGACTCCTTCCGCTCTGAGGGGAGAGGAGGGGAGAGAAGGAGAGTGTCAGACTCTTAAGCATGTTCCACACGGATGTATTCCAGCGTCCCATCCAAGGTGACCTTGCTTGTTGCCATCCATGTAGACGGCAGATGCAATCTTAATTCAAACACCATTCGCGGATGGAAACCCAGCTCCCACCAAGGTCGCTTTGGATGTGACGCTGGATTAAATCCGTCTGGAACATACTAGAACCCATGTTCCTCCTAATGCCCTTTGCGTTCCAGGGCCCCGTGGACTCTTTCGAACGAATTCCGCAACTGTTAAAATATGATACGCTGTGATTTTTGATCAAATGAAATAGACTGTCATCCTTACCTGACATTGATATGGTACTGCTTATTGATGGAGTTTATTTTTTTCTTTTGTGGATGGGAAATCATTAAATGACTGGAGCGAGAGAAAGTGTCAAACTCTTAGTGACTAAAACCCATCCGTGTTCCTCCAAATGCCCTTTGCCTTCCAGAGCCGCGGTGACTCTTTGAACAATCCCGCAATTCTGGTAGGATATTGATAAGGCTGAGTTTCTAATTAGCTTTAAGTTCCACCCTATATACATAATGTATTCTTGGACAATTTTTTTTTAATATCATCAAAAAAATTTGAAAATGTTCCTATTTAAGATATCAAATGTTGTCTATAAATAATTAGGGAGCACTTAATATTTGAAAAGATATGATTTTAACACAACACCGTATATACAAAGTTTATTGATATTCAATAAATCAAAAATTCGTCAGCGTTCATCGCTTACTGTTCATCGGATATCGTCAAAGCTTCACAATCTTACAATCTCTTGGATGCTCACTCGATTTTCATATTCCCTTTATTGGCCATACCTTGTGAAGGAAATTGCATCGGCAGAGTACCTATATTCGCGGACAGGATTCCAAGGCGGATATTACATAACGGCCTCCTTGAAATTTTGGAATATTATTCGATGGTTTTAACGTATTTCAATGGTCTAAGGAGGATAAAATAACAAGTTTTAAATGTTTTCAAGGTTCATTTGCCTTGCTGACTTGTGGATGAGTGACCATTGAATCCATATTAAACGCCTCTGTGCCTCGGAAAACATGTTCAAACCAATCTGTTATTTGTAGACCTTTGTCAGTAGTAAAGGGTAGTCAAAAACTTACAAAGCTGACACCAGTCTTACCTTAGAGGTATCGTGATTCCCAATTACTATACAGTGATCAATCAGATGAGTTCCGTTGCCTACCTCCGAAGTTTTTCATCAGATCTTTACCAAATTGAATTGGGACCAGTCCGAGAAAATACTCTACTAATAAAAAATTAATAATCGTAATTGGTGAAAACATCGCACAAATATTATTCCTAGGATTCATCATCAGATCCTGACTTATTTCATCACCTTTGAGACACTTTACTATCGAGACAAATCTAACGACACCTCTCAATTTAAAATCCATCAATCCGTTTAGGCCACAGAGGGTGCCAAAAAAATATACATACATACACTCGAAAACAAAACCCTCATTCTGGTGCAGTCGGGTAAAACAAATACATAAGTACACTTATACAGCCGAACATAGAACGTCCTCCTTTTTAAAGTCGGCTAAAATGATATCATATGTAAAGTTATGATTGTTTACTAAAAGTCAATGACTTTCGATGACAGTTAGACGATATCTGTCGTGGAACTCTATTTAGAACATTGTCTATGAATGTAAGCCACTAATTTACTTAGCTACATACTTTTTTGTGTCGTTTTCTTTACGGTTATATTTTTTTTACCTCTATTTTTTGTTTCTGATCATAAGCATAATTAAAATAAGTTTATTAACTGTACAGAAAAAAAAATGTATTTAAATAAACTTAAAAATATCGTAATTTTTCCACGATCCTTATATAGGTATTAGGTATACTCCTTTTGCTTCGTTTGGGTTCATACATCGAACCGTTACCGGACGCAGTGTAAAAAAAAAGTTTTTAATATTTTGAAGATAAACGTAGGTCAATTAATAACCTTAAGTGTCTTTAAACAAATAAGAAGAGATTTAGCAGTACCTTCCCCCCAATGAGCGTCAAAGAAATTCATCAACATCATATCAGCCGAAAGACGTCCACTGCTGGACATAGGCCTCCCCCAAGCGTTGCTACAATGACTGGTCCTGTGCGTCTCGCATTCATTGGCTACCCGCGACCTTCACCAGGTCATCGGTCTACTTTACAAGAGAGGCCTACCAACGTTGCGTCTTCTGGTACGCGGTCGCCACTTCAGAACTTTTCGGCCACATCGACCATCAATTCTGCGAGCAATGTGCCCTGCCCACTGCCACTTTAGTTTGGCGATCCTTCGGGCTATGTCGGTAACCTTGGTTCTCTTGCGGATATCATCATTCCTGATTCGATCACGCAAGGAAACTCCAAGCATTGCCATCTCCATTGCCCTTTGAGTGACTTTGAGCCTTCTGATGAGGCCCATTGTGAGCAAAGAAAATCACAATCATTTTAATATACCTTCCTACTCATAAAACATCAAGAAACGTCCTACGATAAATAAACAGAACACAACTAGCAATTATTATACTTCTCAAAACCCAGCTAACATACTAACTCCAACATCCCTTTTGCCAGGTCATCGCACCCAAGGTCAAAAGTTCAACACCAAAGGTCAAACAACATAAAGCCAAACGTAACATATTACTTACAGTTGGTGTCACATGTTGAACATATAAATGAGGCATCTCTAACTTTGCCAACATAACTGAGAAGCACGCACATAAGTTTGCCGTAAGGGCTGTTGGGTAGGGAAAGCGTTACGATTCTGGGAAATAAATTGTTGGGCTGTTCTGGATGAGGATACTTGGACTTTGCTGTCTGGAAATGCAAGTAGGTACAGTAAAACTATTTTCTTTATGTCTATCGGCAAACTTCGTGTTGCGTCAGTCGTCGGGTTTCAGATGTCAGTTGCCCTTTACATGTGGTGCAGACCGGACGCTCTTAATCAACTTGGAGGTATATAGAGTTGTCAATACTGTTTTAACTTAATGTATTATTTTTTTAATCGGAGGAAAGCTCGTTTGTATTCGGAAATGCGATAATTGCTGCAGGACATTAAGAGAATAGTTGTTCTGATTATAGAAGTACGCGTGGTTATCAATGCTCTTTACAGCAATTGCAGCAAAGTGCCATGCTATCCGCGATAAGAAAGCGCGATATCTCAGCGACAGTCTGTCAAAAACTGGTCATCATCATCATTTGCTTAGCCTTTTCCCAACTATATTAGGCTCGAATTCCAATCAGATCGAATTCAGCTGAAAACCAGTATTTTAAAGGTTTTGCCTAGAAAGGCGTACGTACAAATACGTACAATAATATAATCAAATTACAAAAGTCATAGAGATTTGCCGAAAGGTCGCAGCATTTGCCGCATAATATCAGAGTGTTGCAGAACGTAGAGGAAGACCAACGAAAGATAAAAAACTTTTTTTTTACAAAAAATATAACCGTCTAACCTCTATAACACTACAAAGTATAAAATAACTTTAATTTCGGAAGTTGGTGTCTAAAAACGAAATAGCCAAAAACACCGACTTCCGAAGTTAAAGTTATTTTATACTTTGTAGTGTTTTGTTTTTGGAAGTCGGTAATATTTCTTGTAAAAAGTTTTTCATTTTTCACTTTGTAGTGGTATGTGTGTTATTCACAGCGTACCGGCTTGATGTTATGTTATAAAAATAGAACTTACTAAGTACTTTCGTTGTAAAGGTCTCGTCAATACGAATGAAATAAGCCAAAACACTTGGTAGTTTCTACATACCAACGTGGAGATCCCTTGACTCTCTGTCGTCTCCATCATCAGGTCTAATCCAAACCTTCATTCTTTTGTAGTATCACCCGATATACATAAGAAAATCAAGTTTTTACCAGATGCGTGCCTACAATTTTTGAGAGTTGCCCTCGATTTCTCATGGTTTCCATCATCAAATCCTGACGTGGTGGCAATAGGACCACCTCGGCAGCATACCCTTTCATATAAAAAGATTTATCGAATTCGGTTCATAAACGACGAAGTTATCCGCGAACACACGTAAAATATATATACATACGCGGTCGACTTGAGAACCTCCTTCTTTTTTAGAAGTTGGTTAAAAACTAATAATCTGAAGGATGATAATATGGTTAGAAAGTACATGAAATAAAATGGGATAAGGGCAGAAGGCTGAAATGATAATGATGATGAGGATTCTTGAGTGAAGGAGATATAGTATGCGATACAGAGAGCAAAGTCCCGCAAACCTCCATTGAAAAGGGAGGATCCTCCGACCGGACGGTTGTTTTGTCCGGTGGGCAACTGCCCAATAATTGATATTTGGACTGATGTATATGTTTAAATAGCACGGTAAACTCTGATACCGCGATGCAGGATTTCGTTAGTCATTTGCTGCTGACAGGATAGACGGCGTTGCGATTATTTTCGTTGCGATGGTTTTTCTGTGGCAGCTTTGATGCCGCTACAGAGAACTACAATACGCTGAATTAGCCCACGTCTGGGATGCACTGCTATAGTCTATTATTTTAATGTCGACAACACCGAAATGTCGTATTTCTATTCCATCTTTCCAGAGATCGATTCATTTGACTGCAGATTTAAGCTCTACGCCAAAAACCATATCAAAAGCACTTAGAATTTATAGCAATGGCTTCTAAAACTAAGCAAAGTGATTGCTAATTTAATGCAAATAGCTCACTGGATCGCTTTTAGCTCGGTCGTATTCGAGCTGCAGCTTTCAGCTTAGATAAGAGACGGATTTCAAGCTGTTATTAACAGTTTGTGATATTTTGGTAAGCGCGTGATTATGACGCGTTTGACACTGATCGGGAAGCCGCGTTATGAGTGGATATTATGCAGTGTGACCGAAAACCGCGTATACTAAATTTTATGAGATTTTGGCAACGAAACGTAGAAGAACACAAATAAGTAAGAAAGTGCCTCACTCCAACTGTGTATATTAGAATCCGCTTCCAGTCCAACAAGATTCAGCTAAAATTAAAGCAATTTTGCAATTAATGGATTTAAAAATAGAACTCGCAGTAACTATAAATTTTATTTTGAACCCATTTTTCCGATATCTCATGCTCCTTCATATAGGTTTATGTGCTAATATTTTATGGTTAGTAAATGAATAAATTAACATAGTTAAATAACAATGTTAATTTTTGTTCTACGTTAATTAATTCATTTATTTAAACGTCATGCAACACAAAGGTACAAAGGCGAACCTAATGCCTAAGGCATCTTTAAAATCAACAAAGGGTGTTGGAAAATTAACATGCCAGGTGCATTAAAAAGGAAAATATTTAATTATCTTTCTTTCTGTACCTACATAATATGTTGCACAAGGTAAATTTAAAAAAATGTCTAGCTGACCCACGCAACTTCGTTTGCGTCAAATTTTATCATTAATGATCGGCTCCTATTGGTCGTAGCGTGATGTAATATAGCCTATAGCCTTCCTTGATATGTGGACTATCTAACACTAAAATATTTTTCAATTCTAACCAGTAGTTCCTGAGATTAGTGCATTCAAGCAACCGAAAAAACAAACTCTTCAGTTTTATACATTTGGTAGTATCTTCAATAAAATCACTGACAAATTACATGGCCAAACCACTACGTCAGGCCCCTAAAGTAGGTACCCTTCACCAAAACTCCTCAATAAACATAACACAGTAAGTTAAGCCAAAGAAAATCAATGTAAAACAAAGCCTTGGTAATAGGGTGACAATGCAAGGCTCGCTCACGCGACAGGAAGGGAATAATTTAGTAAATTACCATCCGTACCGCGACCGGACCAACGGCTGTTCAACGAAACGGATTTAAGGAAAGCCTGACATTGTGGGAACAGAATACATCAGGCTGTTCTCAATTATTCGAGATTATCACCCTATTTGTTTCAACTACTTAACATAAAATAGCTTAGGATCGTACGTACGTATGATGTATCATTTTCAGATTGTAGATTGTAGGTTTGCATCTTGCTCGGTAGAAGCAAAGATTACGCTCTTTAAAGCATATTGCCAGTCTTTCTACTCGAGTGGACTATGAGTGAACCATACTCGCCGGGCCGCCAATGTCTCGCGAGTTCAATATAACAACATCTTCAGGATGTTGTTGTATCTACCTCAAGACTGTAGTGCGTCCAGAATGTTCGCAGAGGCGCGGACAGATGGATATCATGCGATTATACGCAAGAGGGTCGCTCTATTTTCCACCGCATGAGAGGTAGCAGCAACGGCATACTGAAGATGATTGCTGGCCGCCTTGACTGTCCTATGCAGTATAGATGGATGAGGACCACAATGGGCATTTGAATTTTGTTGTAAGTGTATAATAATAAATAAATATATGTATGTAATAATAAATTAACTTTAATTTAAATATATGACTAAATTCTAATTATTTTTAAATGTATTTTGAATGTTTGTTTTTTTATGTAGTTTAATTTTAACTTTAATTAATTATCTATTGAAGTTGTATTATGTATATAGATTATTCCGAATTAAATGAAATATGATTATTATTGCATCACTTCTGATTCTACTTGGTTCTGCGGCGGCGACTACAAACCGGAAGACGCAGCGTTGAAGGCCCTTTCACTAGGTGGACTTTATGTTCTGGTGAGGGCCGCAGCAGTCTGCTGAAATAAAAAAACTACAAGGCTGATCTCTACCTCTCTCTCTCTTTCTTCTGGTCTGATTTTTAAGCGAGATATCTGAAATATTGTTATTTTCATTCAATTGCAATCGATACCTATGTTTATCCTTTATTTAGGACGTCGTGCTAATTTCAATGTTAGGTGCACACCTAACATTGAAATGTGCACGCCACAATTGGCACAATGTGATGATACCACTAAATAAACTTAAGACCATTGTACCATATTCTAACAAATAAATGATTATGATTATGATGATTATGCCCAGCTATGGACACCACGTTGGAACGTTGGAAGGCCTCCCACAAGGTGGACCGATGACCTGGCGAAGGTCGCGGGAACCCGATGGATGCGAGACGCACAGGACCGGTCGTTGTGGCGACGCTTGGGGGAGGCCTATGTCCAGCAGTGGACGTCTTTCGGCTGATATGATGATGATGATGATGATGGACACCACACCCACACTTTGCCGTGTTATGTTAAAATGTTGTGTTAGCAACAATAAATAACATATTACTTTCGTACAGATACATTAATACAGCACATCAAAATATGCTTCTAAAATATTTACGTTACAATTATTAGAGGTACCTGTTTAGTTAACTAATTCATTGAATCAGTACAGCCAATTTACTACTTACCATTAAAATATGATGTAAATTAGCTCAATGTTGCTGTTATTGCGCAAATTAACTGCTCTGAGTGCAAATTGAACGTGATTAGAGTTGAACTACGTATGTTGATTCTAGTTAAAATACGAGGATTACCGTTAAAACCAGTTATTGTAATGATGATACTTAGTTAAGCATATCTGGTGGAGGTTGTGAGAATTTACTGGAGACGAGTGGCACAGGTCTAGTAGGTCCGGCAATGTACAGTGAAAAGGAATTTAAAAGACGTTATTAAAAACAAAATAAAATCTTATTCCATTCATTCATTAGACATACCATGAATCCATCATCATCATATCAGCCAAAAGCTCTAGAACTCCATTGCTGGATATAGGCCTCCCCCAACTGTCGCCAGAACGAAGTGTGCAAGGCACAACAAAGTCTTATTTTAAACTAATCTCAGTCAACAGAAGAATTGGAAATCAACAAGTTGCCGAACCGTTGATTTAGAGTAGATTTTTAAAGACTGTAGACAATGTTACGCAAGAGAATACGTTTATTCAGACGTAAACTTACGTAGGTACGTAAGTTTATACTGAATAAAGATATGTACCTACGTATCTGAAGGAGCTCATAGGTAAATAATAACCACTGCACGGATCGATCTTCGAGATTCACTAACGCTTCCCGAAGTCGTTCGTCGTGGGTGGGTGAATATTCATAACATACCGAGCCTCCTTTGTGCGCTGGAAAGCACGTTAAGCCTTTAGTCCCGGCTGTCACTTATCTTTGGCAGGTAGTCAGAAGCCAGAAAGTCAGACAGCAGTTTAGCCAAGGAGTATCGTGTAGTACTCCATTACTGAGGAGTTCAAGATAGGCAGTCGCTCCATTGTGAAATACTGGTAGTCGGCTGCATTGGGTTAGTCTGGAGGCTGAACTCAACAAAGTAGGGAAAACGTGCAGGTTGATATAATATACCTGCGTATCTTAAGACAACACACCTTAAACAAGTATACTAGGCAGTTACGTACACAAAAGTCAAAATGTAGCAACTACTCGTAGCCGCGTGGGCTCAAAGATCAAAAGGGCACACAAACACAGGATCATTGAGCCATCGCTAGTACAATAACATAGGTTAGTTCCTCTACTTGGACTCACTTGAGTGGGTTAACTAGATACTGCCTTAATTCTACAGGGTGATGTAATTGAGTGCGTTTCTTGAAATGGGTTGTCCTAGAGCTCATTTGCAACGATTCAAACGCCGAGTTGGGTTTTTGAGGTGATTGAAAAATGTGTACCGCGCCTTAGGTATTTGCGCGGCGAGATAGGCGGCAGTGCAGGCCGATCGCTCTGTCAGTCCGCCTTCAACGCTCAGAGCGCGCGGCAGGTAGTGTTTTGTTACGCGAAACAGTGGTCCCGGTGCACTATACCAATTACCATCCACATACTGCAGAAGTCGGGAACAAACAAATGAGTTTTTTATTGCAACACGTGTTAAAAGTCACTATTAAATTCGAAATGGGAAAGTTAGTTAAACAAGGTCGTGCCATACATTTATTTCGAGAAAACTGCCACTATAACCAAGAGATGTTTCTTGACTACTTGCATAAAAACTCCATCATCATCTGCCTAGCCTTTTCCCAACTATATTGGGGTCGGCTTCCAGTCAAGCTGGATTTAGCTGAATACCAGAATTTTACGTGGAGCGGCTGCCTACCAGACCTCCACAAGCCATTAACTGCGTAACACGATACTTCATGGCAAGACTGGAGTCAGATTTACTGACTTCTGACTATCCCTAACGACTGCCAAAGATCTATAAATGACAGCCAGAATCAACGGCTTAACGTGCTTAACATACCGATGCCTCGGAAGGCATGAAGGAAACTCGGTATGTTAAGATGGTCACCCATTCACAGACCAAACTTGGCAAGAGTTGCTTAACCTTAAACATCGATCCATGCGGCTGTTATTATTAAGCCACGAACTCCTCATTTTCGTAAAAACTCCGATAAATCAAAAACAACACAATTTTGTCAAAAAGTTTTCGAGGAAAAATCTTTTCAAATTAGCTATAGTACAAGGCATTTCGAGGAACGCACTTAATTAAAAGTCACCCTGTATAGAAAAAGATACTTTAATTTTATTTTATGTTCACTCCTATTTGGTTGAATTCAATGCGTTCTTGCATCATGATTTGGTGATACTGCAATGCATGGCATATTATCTGGTGAATTTTATATTGATGACATCAGAATCCTTCTTCATTGGTTACAACTGGCAAACGTTACTGCTAAGCAGAAGATCCTGGTTTCAATTATTTAATCGAGAAAATTAGATTAGTACATATTGGGTATTTTCACGTAAATATCGTTTAAGCATTACAGGGGTAATTTGGGGTCTTGGTGTGGTTATCAAAGTTTCATAAAAATAACTGAGGGACTGCCAAGTATAGGGACTTGCTTCAATCCAAAAGGACTGCACTATCGACACAACCACACACACCATAATTCTTACGAATACATACAAAAACACACCAACATGCACCACACACCACACCACATGGGCAATCATATTTTTCATATTTTTGTTTTAATCAAGTTCATATTTTATCTAATTTTTTTTTTCTAATATCATACTTTTCATAGATTTTTTTTTATGTTTTATTAGACTTGTACCTAGCATGTAAACAAAATGTATAATGTAATTAGGAGGGGAACTGTCTCCTGAGATACAGGTTAACTACCTAGTTCAGGAGGCAGAGCTTTTATGTAACAGTGATACTTGTTTGCAAATAAATGAATTTATTATTATTATCTACACTAATATTATAAAGAGGAAAGATTTGTTTGTTTGTATGTTTGTTTGTTTGTTTGAATTGAATAGGCTCCGAAACCACTGGACCGATTTGAAAAATTCTTTTAGCATTGGATAGCTACATTATCAGGGAGTAACATAGGCTATATATTATCCCCGTATTCCCACGGGAACGGGAACTACGCGGGTGAAACCGCGTGACGTCCACTAGTTTTTATATACATATATTTTACATTTTTAAATATATCTTAAAAAAAACATTTAAAAATATAAAAAATAGTAGTCCGCCGGTGTCGGGAGCAGGGATGATTAGATTGTGTGCCAGTAGGTGGCTATATTAATTGCAGCATCAGCAGTCCAAAAATGAGATTGTAATAAATGCCTTGCTAAAGCTTTCAAGTAATACAAGCTTGATATTACATTAATCTTAGAATATATAAATCTACCAAAGTAACGAACTAACTAAGAATCTAGAAACCCATAGATAAACCTACAATATTATCATCGTATTCAAATGTACTAACGACGAGCACACAACGCACATTCGCTATTAGCCGCTCCTACAGTAATCGAGTCTAGTGTTGCAATTAATCTATCGACATTATCGATAATATGATGTACAATTGATATGGCGTGTGTGTGTATATTAGTTTAGATTATGACGTTATTAATCCTACTATTTACATTAATTGAGCCGTTAAATGTTTTGGTATATTTAGGTGGGTGGCGATGTGTTTGAATTATCATTAACCTAAAGATTCGGTTTCAATAAAACAATTAGAACACCCAAATATCATTCTGTTTTGGAAAAAAGCACGTACTTAGCTTACTTATGTATTGAATCTTTATGTACAGTAGTAATACATAGACAGACTTAATGCAACAAGGTAATTTTCACCAGTCCACCTTTGAGTTAAAAATATTACACAGTATCTTCATTTTTAGTAAGACTTTGATATCAGGAAGACTATAGTACTTAATTTTATCTTGCTGAAATATAAGTGTTAGATACTAAGGTAATTAAACAGTCCATACACTCTTCATACCTGTATCAAATAAACATCTTGAAACCAACAACGCCTTCACATAACCACAACAAAACAACACATAATACCACACATTTTAACCTAAAGCAATTTCAAATACAACCATTCTATCGTTAACACCTCCCCACCCCTAGCTAACCACAGGTGTGGCGCTTACATTACATTGATATCATACGAACTAGGAATGTCGATATTCTTTCCGACTCGATACATATTGACCGGTCGCAACACTATCGGTCCGAACACAAATGCATCGCACGAATTTCTGTGGTCATCTCTCTTTTGTATATATTTTGATAGAGAAATTATTTCGCTTAAACGTTAAATAAATTTTCATAGAGATAATATTAAATTAATTCAATGTTTTGATTTGGGAATTGAACAATAAAATAGATTAACGTTATTTGTTGCTCATATTGCTCGATTTGTATGCGCGTCGGATTGTTTAGTTAGTGTGTATGAATTAGTTTGCTGTTTTATCAGTTCATTGATATGCTGTTTTGATTTCGCTTATGATTCTTGCCAGTTTAATACATACAACGGATTACTGGCTTAATGACACCAAAATCTTATCAAGCGATTATGTGGTCGACAATGGCGCACGTTTGCAACTGATTCACTAAAAACCATCAAGTTAGTAACTACTAGAAAACACAGACTCCGGCAAGGAATTCCACTCCTAGGCTATATGCAGAATTAAAGTGCAGGGATAGTCCGTTTGGGGGGGGGTTGCCATAATCGCCACGCTTGGCAGGCGGGTTGGCGATCGCAGTGTATGGTGTCTGCTGCCCTTTCTCTGGCAAATGACGCTTGGGGGAGGCCTATGTCCAGCAGTGGACGTTTTTCAACTGATATGATAGTCCATAATTAAATTATGCCCAGGAATGTTCCTTCAAATGCGACGCAGTACTGATAGAATCATGCTGGTTCCCTAACGATGATGTTCATCATTGTTTATTTAGAGCAGTTGAGTCGTATGATAAAAATAGGAACAAAGTAAAAAATATAGTAGTAAAGATTAAATATAATATTATTCCATTTTAATACGTTACGAACTAAATAACTAGTAAACCTAACTATATACATATGAAAATACAAAAACAAATATCCCTCCGCATCGCTGTCATCCGGAAACGTGCCCAGAAGACTGGCAGCATTGCCACGTTGAATGGCAACACTAATTCTTTCAGCATAGAACGAGCCAGCCCTCTGGTCACGCAAAGTGTCGATCAGTCGGCGAGAAATGTCCTTAAAAAGAAGACGCGCACTCGGACCCGATGACCCTAGCGTTTCGACACCAAAAATAAAAATATAATAATCCTAATATATAAAATTCTTTCGTTACTGATGAGTGACTGACTGACAGATAACGCACAGCCAAAATTACTGGTCGTAGAAAGTTGACATTTGGTATCTAGGCTCCTCGTGGAGTGTAGGGAGCAATAAAAGGATTTACGAATTTCTTACGGGAGTGGGAAAAGCTTTTCCGTTGCTGGATCTACCACCTACCATAAAGAAATGCCTGTGCTGCTTACCGTAACACCATTTCTCGTATTAGGTCAACACTGCTCTTCCTGGACCAAAACAGCTCCGTCAACGCTCTGGTTACCCATAAAAGACATGTAACTAAATATAGACAACTGTATAGTAAGGGCGTTAATTAAAAAGCAAAAAATACTTCAAACTCTTATTTGCAAACTCAGACCGAAAGTTCAAGAGGCTTGTAACTGATAACGGTGGTTCGACGTAAACAAAGCCAAATCAGATCAGAGAGAATCAAAATCTGCGATGTTCCCAGTACTGGATATACTACAACTAATACTAAACAGGCACTTTTTACGAGGACACCACTGACCCCACTAGGCCTTATTTGTGCAACACTGCTCGCATTGGGCCTTCTCTGGTCTGGTTGAGCTGATACTGCTCTTATTGGGATAACATCACATCATATTGAATGGACAAAAACTGGAATTTATTGTACAGACGGTTTTCCTGGGAATCACTTTAGAGGAGAAGTTGCAATGGGGACCTCGCATAAGATCTCTTGCGGCGTCTAAGCTCAGCCGCTTATGCTCTTAGAAAGATAAACCAGTTAACAAATATAGAAACCGCGCATATGGTCTATTTTAGTTACTTTCACAGTATTATGTCGAATGGTATTTTGTTGTGGGGTCAGGCTGCTGACATTGAATCCATATTTATTATACAAAAGCGTGCTGTCAGAACTATTTATAATCTTCGTCGCCGCGATTCTCTTAGAGAACTCTTTAAAAAGATTAATATTATGACAGTTCCTTGTCAATTCATTTATGAAAATATTATGAATGTAAGGAAAAATCGACATCTCTTTAGCAAAATTAGTGATGGACATAATTTTGATACTATGAATAGAAATAAACTAGATCAACCATTTTTTAGATTATCCAAATTACGAACATATTTCATGGGGTATTAAATGTTACAACAATATTCCTTCTGACATATTAGAATTAAATGAAAGAAAATTTAAAACTTATGTTAAAGCACACTTTGTAAACAAGCATATTACAAATTAGGATGATTATATTCAAGACTATTTTATTATATGAGTAGATAAGAATGCTTGGAAACATGCTGGTCCTGCTCTATGGTGTAGTAGACATAGTCAAACTGGTTGATATATATGTGTTAATATATTTACTGTATATACAGGTGTATCTGATTTTTATATTTAATTTAACTACTGTCCAACAATTCTAGCATTGGGCCTACTGGTCTCATTGAGCCAACACTGCTCTTATTGGAAAAACCCCGCTTTCATTGAGTCAAAACTGCTCTCTCAACCACCGCATCACCACGCACGCACCATCACATTATTCAGAAACTTACTCATACAAAACAGCTATGTTCAAACGAGACGAGCAGACGGTAAAAATCGGTCAGTTTTCTACCAATTACAGTTATTAGAACATAAATTAAACATAATCATTAATCAGCCTACAATGTTCCCATTACTGGTTTTACTAATACTGAACAGCCATGGATGGCTATCCGGGACACCACTGCTCTCATAAGGCCAACACTGGTCCCATATGGCCAATACTGGTCCCACTGTATCAACACTGTTCGCATTGGGGTAACACTGGTTCCACCGGGTCGACTAAGCCAATACTGCTCTCACTGGTCCAACATCGCTCTCATCAGGTCAACAGCCGCCCTATCACCAATCGTCCGACCTATAAAAGCCAACCAAATAAAGACTACAATATTATGACATTAATCAAAAAAAAGAAAAAATACTCTTACGACACAGCCATGTTCAGAGCAGACGGGCAGACGGTAAAGATCGAGCAGCTTGCTACCAATTACGGTGATTACGTCACAGGTAACCCAAGACCGATTGTCTTAAATTCCACCTAATGAAGCCCATTTATTGGGTAAACGGTGCGTGTGTTAGGGACATACGGGTGTAGGGGAATGGCGAATAAGTGACTTCTTTTTTTCAATGTTTTTAGTGGATTAGTTAATTCAATTGTTTTTCGTGAGAAGTTTTGAAGAGAAAGTTTGGTAGGAAAACAATTTATTTACTAAAAAGCCATATTTTTAAAAGGTTGAATTCGTTTTTATATTTATAATACAAAAAAATTGCATGCCCTGAATGAGTTTATGTTTTCGACAAATAGTAATGTTCTTGAACAATCTTCAGCGATATCATCCTTCTGCTTGTCTATTTTAAACCTAGAACGCAGCAAAACTGTTCGTCCGTGACTCTAAACCACGGAGCAAATACATTTGCTCCGTGCTCTAAACTGTTTTAAAAAATTCTGTTTTAGAAATCCCTCTTTAACCTCTAAAATATATTTAGCAAATTACGTTTATGTTATTACAAGATATCTAGTCGTTGAAGAGTTTTACTTAGGTCGCCGGTATTAATTGAAATACTTTTACACTGCATAAGGCATGACAGGCCTCCTTCTGTTTCTATAGAGTACTAAAAGCTAATGAAATTACAAAGCTGGAAAAAAATAATAACGCCATTTTCTTCAGCTCCCGAACCTTTAGCTCCGTATGTCACCTAATTGCGAGTCACCGGTGAAAATCACAGTTACAATTGACGCTGAGCTTTATTTTCATTTCGGCACTCATTCTTCAAGGCTTGATTCAGTCCTTCAGTTTTATTGGTGCAAAAATGTTCTTTTGGAAAAATCACTGAATGCTGATTGGCTGGCGGAAACCGGGTGAGTTTGATCGCTTTTACCAAGTGTTTGGTACTGTGTTGAATGTTTTTTTGTGGGAATTGTTAGGTCTTGTTTGAGGGATAACTTGGAAACGGTTAGCGCTGAGTTCTTGATCTGGATTATTATCGGGATAATTTTGAAGGCTTTGTATGTTTTGGGATAAAATCTTTTTATTTCAGACATACTTGGTCCATAATATTGTTAGTAGTAAGACTTATAAACTATGTTAGGTACATTTAAAAATTAATTTAAGTATTTGCCGCCCTCTGGGGCCCCGGACACACGCACTTGTACTTGAACCAAGTGCCCCAGAAGGGGGCTGTCCAGCTTGTGGCTGAGCACGTTCAGGATGGTATTAGCACTCCCACGCGTGCGGAACATCAGCGAAGCTATTCGGCGCCGCAGCACAGTGTGAAACCCATCTGTGTGCGCGTGTGCAAACATCGTAGACGCACTACATTAGCGTGGGAGCCCTACCAGCACCCTGAACGCGTTATTATATTGTATTCGGAGAGCGTTAATGGCCCGCTGAGTGTAGTTGACCCACAGATTGCAGGTGTAGAGAGTTTGGCAAAATGCTTTAAAAAGAGTGATTTTTACCTCTAAACTACACCTCGCAAATCTGCGTGCCAACATGTTACAGCGGACCGCCATCGCTCTGCTCTCCCTTTCTATGTCTCCATCGTCTTTTAAATCCTCGGTGACCACATGGCCGAGGTATTTAAACTCTCTCACTGTTTGAAGAGCGACAGCGTTAAGCAGTACAGGTGCCACATCCCCCAGTTTACGACCCCTGGCCTGAAACACCAAGAGCTCGCTTTTCTGTACATTGTACAGGAGACCATGTACCCTCGCGTACTGCTCACACACGCCTATCAGCTTTCTGAGCGCGGCTATTGATGGGCTGAGCAACACCTTATCATCTGCATAACTAATACTATTAATACAGTGACCATCGATCGAGCATCCGACTCCGGTGTCACTCAGTTCAATCAGCCCGTTAATGTACAGGTTGAAAAGTGAAGGAGATGTCACTCCACACTCCAACCCGTATTCGTCAGAAAGTTTGCCAAGCCATCTGACCTGGTTAGTTTGGTGGTCATACCAATATTTAAAAATATTAATTAACTCGCCTGACACACCTGCATCCTGCAATTTTGGCCAGGGAATGTCATACCTAACCAGGTCAAATGCCCTGGAGAGATCAAGAAAGGCTGCATACAGAGGCGTGCTCCTATCTGTGTCTTGTGTCTGTGTGTACCTGACAGTCTGCTTGAGAGACATGACCGCACATTCTGTCGAAAACCGAACTGTGTATAATTTAAATTTAAGTGTTCTTTAAGCTGTCTCTCAGTTTTGTAAAAACTTTGCCCCACACTAGAAATTTCTATACTTCTCTGTTAGTCGTCATCTGAACAGTCCGAAGACACAACACCTTTGTAGACATGTCCTTCAAGCAACCGTATCGTTAAAAGAAAAAAATCATGTTAAAAAAATCTATTTTCAGGCAAAGACAGTTAGACAAAAATACAGAATACGTTTTACTGAAAACCCCAATTGTAAAACAGGTCTTTTAGCGCCATTTTCCGCCCAGATTTCTATTTATCCAATACCGTTAAAAAAAGTCAACAGTATCTACAACAATTTCAACGTTCCTATTTGTAAAAATATTCATAGTCTGCTCCCAGGCCGTAGGCACGTAAATAAACTCCAAACTGGGCCACTGATCTAATTCCAGATCTAAAACTATGTTACGCGAAACTGAATTTTCACAAACCCAGCCTGTAAAAGTATTTTTTTTTATGTTAGGCTGGACTAACTTGTTTTTCAGCCCCGAAAATCGATTAATCTATGCCAGTGGATGATATATATTTTAAATCTAGACTACGCTTACATTAATAGCAATTTATTATTTCTGCTTTCGCATTCTTAGCTTATCTTAGATTCCCCACCACATCAACCGGTCCTGTGCGCCTCGCATGCAGCGGATTTCCGGAGCACTCACCAGGTCTTCGGTCCACCTTGTAGGAGGCCTTCCAACACTGCTTCTTCCGACTTGATGTCAAATGCCTACGTAAAAAAACAGCATTTTTCTTTTATAGGATAACGACAATACGCCAACGACGTTAAAACCATAAAGAGTAAGATTTGGTCATAGGAAAAAATATATTAGCAACTTATAGTCTGCATTTGTGCCCGGTATAAGTCTTTGTGCATTCCGTTGGCACTTGTCCGCGACAGCGGTAGGGAATACCACATCCTGTGGCCAAAACCTGTCTTCCATCACTTAATGCGGGTAGTATGTCAACACTGCGAGGATCGCCCGGAGGATACGGTGGAGCATACTGTGGAGGTCTGCCCTGCTTGGGCGGAGCACCGCCGTGTCCTCGTCGAGGCGATCGGCGGCGGCGATCTCTCGCGTTCGGCCCTGGTTCAAGCCAGGGTCCGGAGCGAGGAGACATGGGAAGCGGTCACCTCCTTCTGCGAAGCAGTAATGCTAGCGAAGGAGGAAGCCGAACGCGTTTGAGAGAGAGAAACCTCACGACCCAGCCGCCGCAACTGAAGAAAACGCCCCGGGCGTCGGGAGTCGCAGGGAGATTCTCGGCCACCGTAGGCGCGGGCCTGCGGACAGCGAGCATTGGGTGGCTCGCCGTCCGATCAGAACCAGGCACGGTTCGACGGCGCGCTGTGTTCCACACGCGCCTCAAAGAGCTGTCAGCATAAAAGACGGGGCCCGCTAGGGCCAATGCCTGCCGGGGTTGTGGGATTTATTCGAAAGAGTCACCGTGGCCCTGGAACGCAAATGGCACTGGGAGGAACACGGATGGGTTTTATTCAGTAAGAGTCTGACACTCCCTTCTGCTTCACCCAGAGCAGGAGGAGTCATCTGATGATTTCTCATCCTTAAAAAAAAATGTATGCACACCACTAACGCCTTAAAGTGACTTATATGACTGACATGCCATGGCTGTTTTATGGCTTTTATTTTATTGTTCTATTCAGTTTTTAATTAAGATCATAATTAGTTATTATATTTTACGTCTTTCCTGGCCGAAATAAAAGTATTTCCTAATTTTTATATTTGTTATAAAAACACATTGGCCAGAGTGAGGTAAACAGTTTTAATAAACAAGTAACGCAGCTTCTCTAACTGAAGCAATCTTCCCAAACTCTACATATTATTAATTTTGAAACACCGTACGTTGGAATCAAAGCAATTATTAATAATAAGAGTGTTATCTAGTGTCGGTATGCAGAGTGCTTGTTTTATTATTTCCTGCCGCTCCGCACCGGATGAGCTAGCGTTATAATATTTAGGGTTCGTTGGGTGATTGGTGCAGTTATAGTTTTATTTATCTAATCGATCTCGAGCAAAACCTAGCCAATCCTTAATATATACAATTCTTCCGTTACTGAGTGAGTGAATGAGTGAGTGACTGACAGACAACGCACAGCCAAAAATACTGTTCGTAGTAAGCTGAAATTTGGCATGTAAGTTCCTTAGGGAGTGTAGGGAAGCACTAAGAGAGGAATTCTCAAAATATTTACGGGAACGAGAAAAACAGGATATGCGCGTACGAAGTTGCGGGCAAAAGCTAAATCTTAAAAACTACTTATTTAACTTTTTAATTATACATTTACATGAATCTCTTGGTGCTTTTAAATTTACTAGGTACCTATTATTAACTTGATGACCAAATTTTTTCGTACTCGTACTAATAAAAATTGTTTAATCACTGTAGCGAAGAAAACAAAAGCAAATTGATAAAGACATTTATGCACACAAAAATAGCGTGTATGCGACATGTGTTTTTATATTTACAGACTAGTTTCTGCCCACAAGGCCGCATACGTTGATGTAGATTTTAACAAAAAAGTAGTATATAATAATCATCTCCAGGGTTCCATCTATCTCTTTATCAAAATTAATTACAATCGGTTCAGCGATTTTGGCGTGAAAACGTAATAATCAAACTTACTTTAAAGCAGGAATGCACAACATTTAATTAGATTAAAGCAATAATTCAAATTAACTATTTACAGGCACTTGAATTGTCAAGGTCGGTCAGTCAAAAATATGAAGCTATTTGCACGTTTGAAAGCGTAGATCTCTATGGAGAAGAACGTGCAAGAAACTCCACAGACACTCTTTTAAATAATTTTATGTATTACAAAAGTCTTGGTTACATTATCCTTGTTGCTTCCAAGTGCCAAAATGCTTAAAAATATCATAGTATTTAATCACGGCTTAATCTTTTGTTACATTAGCGCTGTCATTACATACTAAACCAAAAATCTATACAGAACCCAACCAAAACTCCCCGATTTTCGCTTGCACATTTTTATATTTACTAACATCGATTTATACCATCGTATGTTTTATATTTTTCTGCATTTATTAATCTAATTAAGCGTACATCGTGTACTGTGTTTAGTTTAGCTAAATAAAATAAAACAAACCATTAATTGCATTTATAGAAACGTCAACTTTAATTAAATTACAACAGACTTTAGTCTCGAGTAACAGAATTGCCAAATATGGTCTTAATAACAATCGTAGCGGCAATTAAAACAGAACTATCATCATAAAGACATAAGGTTCTTAATCCCTTATCATGTTTCAAAGTAGACGTAGACACTATGTCATATTAAATTAATGAATGTGGACTGGTCTATATTAAGTCTCGTGCTAAAAGTTTTGCATTACATATCAGGCTGTACACATCCAGTATGTGTTGACCTCTCATTGTGCAGAAATCTTTTATTATCCGAGGTTAGTTTATAGTGGAAATGTATGGTTTGACATGTTGCTTGTCATAAATTATTATCTTAGCTGTATCCTCATTAGTTTTGTATTGAAGTATTGATTTATGCTTGTAGAACAAATGGAGAGGATGGTCGACGATGACAATTTTGTAGAACGACTGATGTACCAACATAATTATATAGATAACTAATTGACTCGGCAAACGTTGTTTTGCTATATAAAAAAACAGCCTACCAAATATACACAAAAAATTCATAAAAATTTTTCAAGCCGTTTCGGAGTTCGATAACAAACACCGTGACACGAGATTTTTAAATAATAGAAAACTATGTTGTGTTTCCTGCGGTTGTGTCTGGGGTGGTGGCCATTATAGACACAATGATTAAAAAAAACGTACGAGGTATACTTTTGTCATCATCCCTGTAAGTATGACTCTCAATTTTGGAGTTAAGATTTGATTCGAGCATTTATCAAACTGTACTTTAGCAAATAGGAAAAATCCTGTCAAACTTCTTAACTCCAAATTCCTAATTCAGAAATCAGCCATAATCGTCTTTTTTAACTCAAAAACCTTTCTCAGTAATCAGCTATATTTTTGGCTAGTAACCATATCATTCGTTTTATTTTACTTAATATGCTCTTTATTCCCCGTAAGAAGAAGACTTTTATATCGTTAAAAATGAAAATTAAAACAGCCAAAAAACCAGTAGTCTCATCAAATGAATGAAAGTCTCTGGCATGGAGATTGTTAATTAACATCACACGAGTTAACAAGCAAAACGAACCAGCGACCACCGCCTGATTACCGTCTGAATGAAGCTTATTTTCATACATCCAATTATCACCCAGCCTTAACTTAACCAAAAAGGCAAAACATTAACACCGAAATTTTTACACTGCATTTCAACAAAATTGGAACCACAATTCAGTATAAGCCATAGTAATTACATTGCACCAGAAAACGGAACGAAAAAATATTATATACCCGAAAACCTCTAATTACTGAGCCGAACACGTACCAGGACAAATGTACACCATAATTTTTAGAAGTAACGATTGCAATTTGACATTTATTGTGGACATTAAGGCGAACGATACTGGCCACAAATACGGGCGGCCATTTTGCGCACGAGGTGAATTCATAAAATGGCGGATTATTGATGCGCTGACAGAATGCTGCTGGTTTTAATTTGATTAGATTTTTTTGTGTTGTTTTAAAAAATTAAATAAAAGTCAAATTTAGAGAGAAAGACTGACCAGACATAGCTACAGTTATTAACCAAAAATAGGTTTTGTTATTTTAAATCTCATTTTATAACCATGTCTGTCGTCTTACCGCGAAAACTACGTGAAATAAACTGTCAATCCATTTAATCGTAGTGGAATTACAGTTCACATCAAGTTCCACCAAAATTTTTATGGTGCTGTCTACCGGCAAGATCGATTCTAGTTTTCATGCTACTCAGAAATCTTAAATTTATCTTAATATTATAAAATGTTTTGACTTTTTAAATTCTATGACTAAGACTATGAAGGTTACAATGATTTTAACAAGGTAAAACAAATACACTCGTAGTAGCATCTATTTATATTATCAACCTGTCTAGTTCATATTCAAGTCATGTTTGGTGTTGCACTCAGATTTACTTGCTCTCCTATCTATTGGTACATGTACTAAGACATACCTCCATAACAATTTACCAAAATTAGGAGCTTCACAGGAACCATACACAAACTCGCAAGGACCAAACGCGATACACAAAATCGTTTTGCAACAGTTACTCGTATATTAAAGTCCTTTCTAAGTGAAGGGATAAATTCTTAAAGGCCTCGCCTATGGTCGGGTTATTCGGCACGTCTGCTTTGACATTGCGAATGCGTTGCTAAATCTAACCTGTTTGTAGTGCGGGACAGCATTATTAGGCAATTATTTTTGTTGGACTAGATTTTGAATTTATTTTAGTGCAAACGTTTTAGATATAAGATACCCAGGTATGTTTTATTGAAAAAGCGGTTAATTTAGTATTCATTAATATCTTAAGACTTGCGTAGCAAAATTCAATGTAACAACGTACTTCTTAAAGCAATACTATAAGGCGGTAAGTTACTTTATTTAAAAGCTCTACCGGACTGATCCTGATGAATCATCAGTACCTAATTTTGTTTTGAGTAGTGGAGGATTTTAGGTTTGTTCCGGTTTTATGATATAGATTTTGTTTAAACTGTTATTTTAATGATCAAGATGAAATGTAAGTAAATAATGTACCTTTTTTTGTGGAAGGGAAATCAGCAAATGACTCCTGCCGCTCTGGGCTGAGTGTCAGACTCTTTTTGACTAAAACCTGCCCGTGTGCCTCAAATGCCCTTTGCGTTCTAGGGCCGTGGTAATTCTTTCGAACAATTCCGCAACCCTGGCAGGCACTGACCCTAGCGCTCAGTAAAAATCCTACTTTCTCATGCAAATGTTGCATTAATGAATAACCATTAACAAGTTACTCAGTAATAACAGTCAGCATACTTAAACCTGTGTAAGCCAGTGGGCTAGTATCTGGAGTACGCGTGATCGTGGGATTTCGTTCAGTTCACAATAGCAATAGCAATGAGGGCACTATGTATCTTCATGCTCTTGTTATGGTTACGATGTGAGCAGAATTCCTAGCGGTTTTATCATCACAGTTACTTGTACCACTGTTTGAAGATTTAAATATTGTTGTGTCGATTGTGGGCTACTTTTATCTGTAAGCGGTTGTAAGGTTCAAGTTATATCGAACCCACGCGTTTTACTTAAGTTTCGGAAAAACACAAAAAATTGACACCGTCATACGCAATCATTATAAAGTGACAATTTGATTGGGCAGTATATTAAATAAGTAAAATATATTTTTTTCGTATTAAAACAAAAAAAACAAACGTTTTTTATTAAAATTAGGTTAACCACTAGTACTTTTTGAACGTCATCATTTAAAAAAAGATAGTCCCACAAAACGCCCGTCACCTCTTCCTTCACTTCCGGAAGAGTGGCGCAGCAAAGTCCCCAGCAGAAAGTATGTCTGTTAAATCAGAAAAGTTAGAATTTATTTAATAGTATACAAAGTTATTAACTATATATGACAATGGGACAATAATAATTATATAGTCAACAAGTAAATCATAACACGAAAGTTCAATAAATCCGATAATCCTTATCACTAAGTATCTAAGTGGCATTTGGTGTACACAATGTATTTTTTCTAAATAGCCACAATAAAACAAAATCGTGATCACGTCATTATAACAAAGAAACACGACTGTCCCCTTAACGTTGTCCTCCAGTGTACAATGGTAGAAGCCGATATAATCGGTGAGTACTGAGTACCGAGATATTGCACTGTGGAGCATTTACACAGATCCTCCTTTGAGATATTGTAATGCAAGGTATGCATAGATGTATGCATTTGTTGGAACAATTTGTTTGAGTACCTTCTAGTAAGGTAGTACCCAAGTTTTGGAGTTGTCATTTGTACTATGTTTTTACCTGTGAATTATTGTCTTATCACCATTGATATATAAAAAACCCAAGATACACACTCAGCATCTCAAAAACGTATGCAAAATCAAGCTAGTTTCAAACAGTCTCGCATCACTCGCCATACTGCACTGTTTTGTAAAAACGACTTTAAGCGATCCGTGTAAGGTTGAATTTGCAAAAAAAAAATTGTTTATAGTATGACTACACACAACTCACACATGACACTTGATACATGTCAGTTTTTGACGACAGTTACGAGTGTTGCATTTGTTCGAGACTGTGCATCTTGGGTTTTTTATATATCAATGCTTATCCGCATAGAGACCGTGATTTTTTTTTTCAAAATTAATATTTGACTATAGCATTCAGCGATAGTGTAAAAATAAATAAGACTGTTATATCCCAGGAAACGGATTATGAACTGGACACAAATGGCTAGGTGTGGTGATGTTAGGTGGTTTATGGTGGTGACCGAATGCTGTCCAAGGACTGGAAGAAGAAATGCTGGTTAGAGTTAAGCAGACAACGCTGTTGCCATCGTAGCTAGAACCTGACGATATGGCTGGCATAGAAACGTAGAAATTGTCATCGGAAAAGAGAGGCTCAGTAGTGAATAAGTTCGAACTATGATGATGATCTCATCACCGTTTGCAGCTTTCTGACAGAGAAAAGAAATCCTTAACTGTATAGTTTAGCTTTAAAACATAAATAATTTTACTTCTTTATAACACTTGTTCTGATAAATAGAATCACGATTTTGTAATCAAAGATGAATGAAACAAAAACCAGTTTTGTTTAGCAAAGCATATTCACAAAAAAGCTCAAGCGTTATATTTACACATATAAGCATTTTGTACTCACATACAAAGGAGATAGTAAATTACTTTACTAATTAAGTACCATCAAAAACTTAATTGTTCCATGTTAAACAATGTTTTTATTAATTGCTGCTCAAAATCTCAGCATTAAAAAATGAAAGTTCAAGTGAAAGTGAAAGCTACTTCATTGCAACAACTCACCAACAAATTATCTTTAAATCAAATGTAACCTTTATCGTGTCCTCAAGTGTAATAGCGATACTATCAGTACTGAGATACATTGGAGGACATTCAAATAGATTCAGATTTACGTTAAATATAAGGTAGATCATAAAGATATTTCTAAGTCATATTTCATATAAGAGATTAGGAAAATAATATTCATAGAAGAGATTAGGAAAATTCTAATTCCTGCAGCCTTTTGAGAAGTAAATCTATCTCTTTGAAGTTTCCAGTTAAATAATGAACAGATTGTGAATAAACACCCTTTCCCACTTGTGGATGTTTTATCAAGTGACTAATGCCCAGTTTTTGAGGTTTTCATCGGTCATTTATCTGTCCGTTTTTTGTCAACCAACCAATGGCGTTATTTGTCATAACGCCATTGGTTGGTTAGTGGTTAACGGACAATTAAACAAACAAAAAGTACCTCAGAAACTGAGAGTGTCCTCCTGATTGGCTAATGATCGTACGAGTTAACGAAACGATTTCGTCGCACGATGAGATTAAGCACACGCATTTCTTTAGAGTATCCTAACTGAAGCTTGCAAATCATTGCGCAAGCACAGGAATCATTTTCATCACGCGACGAAATCGCATCGTTAACTCGTACGATCGTTAGCCAATTATGACGAAGTCTAAGGGGCAGTCTTAAGATGGTCTATACACTATAGCCCTTCGATTTAAGTACCGCCATTGTCTGGGCGAGGTTCTCATGGATGGATTGGTGCAAAAAAATATACGCGATATTACGCGAAGAGCAAGTGCTAGGCTTCATTATAAAATTATAACTCCTGTAATTAGTAATAATGTTTTTTTATTAATGAAAGGCGTTAATCACTTTCTTACCTAAAGGTAGGTAGGAGATAATGTAGTCGATGATAGATCATGCTTGCCCAGAAGTAACCTATTCCTAAAAAAACGGTCAAATGCGTGTCGGAATTCGTGTATTTCGAGTTCCGTACCAAGAATCAATATATTGGTATTTGTTCGTAAAATATGCGTAATAATAAACATAATACCACATTTCAAGTTCATAGGTTACTGGGAAGTTTAAAATATTCTTCGAAATAAAAAGGTGTAAAAAAGCTGACTGCTCATTCGATTGTTTTCTAATGCTTTTAATACAAAACATACACCGTCTTATTACAAAACAAAGCTTAAGTTCTGGTTTAAACCAAGACTAAAAAGTCTAGGATTGTTACGGTATAAACGCTAGTACCAGGTTTAAAATGTGTTCCAATTACAAAATTGAGACTATTCGAGGATCAGTTAGTACCAAAGAAAGTCCATGGTTTAAATAATATCCACAGATAAGAAACAAAAATGGCATTCTTTCATTCGTTCATAAAATCTTTATTTGAAGAAACGTTCCGTTTCTCAAAATATTTGTATTATAATAACAATTGGAATGCTTAAATAATTAATTATCGAAACAACAATATGTTATAAATTGTTCTTTGTTTATGATACAATATATTGAACAAGCACAACTTGTACTTTTGACGCGCTTTTTATAATCGAGTTATAATATTCTTTAACACCTCTAGCGTGAAGTGGAGCGACGACGGCTGTTTACATAGTCATGTTGCGTCCTTTTTAATTAATAAATTACCTTCTTATTTTTATTCTTTGTTCTTAATATTTCTGTTACGTGGTTTGTTTCGAATAAATCCTCACGTAAAAGATCTCCAAAACGTTTTCTGAATCTATACTTATTTCTAAAATCTACGTTACTCAATTCAAAAGAATTCACACGATGATGATGTCTTTTAGATCGCCAAGACTATCCAACATATCCAAATCCATTAATTCAACTCATATTAGTATCAATTTTTACCAAATTTACATAGAAAAACACAAAATATTAGTCAACGCCAACCTCAAATAAATTAGTACCGAAGTTAAACTAGGGGTCTCGGCGGACTAACTTTGGTACCATAGTTAGTTCATTTTATAATAACGTTTTATTTAGTCATAGTTTAAACCTAGTGTTAATCCCAGTACTAAATTTAGATCGTGTTTTGTAATAAGACGGACAGTATTTATCTACTCAACGAGTCCTAAACAATAGGTCGATGGGGTAGGACATTTTTTTTCACGCACCTCTTCGGCTCTATGGGAATTTTATGACTTTGGGTCACCAAGATGCTTATACTGTGAAAATTTGAAGAGTGTAGCTCTAACCGTTTGGCTGTAAAACCTGTGTGACAGACTACGGAGAGACGAACATCTGGGCCCCAAGTCTGCTATTACAATAGTGTCAGAATGGTCTATCATTGATTTCATAATGGTTGATTTTGACAAGATTCCACCAGTCCAGTGGTTGACCACTGGATATAAAAGCGTCATTATGACTTTCCAGTGGTCAACCACTGACACTCCATTGAAAGAACGGGCATAGAATCTTGTCAAAATCAACCATTATGAAATCAATGATAGACCATTCTGACACTATTGTAATAGCAGACTTGGGGCCCTGTGTGACAGCAATAGGGCACAGTTTGGACCATTCAGGTACAGAACCCTAAAAAGAGGAAAAAGCATAAAAGAGGCTTGTTGTAGCAAAACTTGGTAAAGGCTTATGCCCAGCTTTGAGCTACTACCTTCTGTGCTTATGGACTAATTCAACACAGCTCAAAAATCTAAACAAAAACTTAAATGTCGTCTTTGGCAAACACTTTCATACTATTCAGCAATAAAATTATTATCTGAGGTAGAACTTTAAAAACCTTAATAATGGAACTTTAACAATTACACACTACGTAGCTTTTTTTTAAGGATGCGAAATTTTCAAATCACTCCTCCCGCTCTGGGCGGAGCAGAAGGGAGTGTCAGACTCTTACCGTCTTATTACAAAACAATGCCTAAGTCCTGGTTTAAACCAAGACTAACAAGTCTAGGTTTGTTATAGTATTAACGCTAGTATCAGGTTTAAAATGTGTTCCAATTACAAAACTAAGACTATTCAAGGACTACTTAGTACTAAAGAAAGTCCATGGTTTAAATAATACCCACAGATAAGAAATAAAAATGGCATTCTTTCATTCGTTCATTCAGGCTCCACTTGAAGCAACGTTCCGTATCTCTAAATATTGATATTATAATAACACTTGAAATGCTTAAATAATTATTTATCAATACAAAATTATGTCATAAATTGTTCTTTGTTTATATTACAATATAATGAACAAGCACAACTTGTATTTTGACGATCTTTTTATTATCAAGTTGTCATATTTTTAACACCTCTAGCATGAAGTGGAGCGACTTACAGACGGCGGCAGCGCACGGTATTTGAGACGAATGTTTATGTTGCGTCTTTTTTTAAAATATTCTTTGTTGTGTCTGGCTAAATAGTCACTGAAATAAATAATGGAACAGCAAAGGAAAAAAAGGGGTGAAAACTGGAATATTGAATAAAAAGTTAGTAAAACATGGAATTTTTAATTATTATTAGGTAAGCAATGCTTTGTGTCATCTTATTTCGACTATCTAACGTGAATTCTCTTTTATTTATAGGAAATATTACGTCAACTAATTGCGCAGTCAGCGCATATTATAGAGGATAGGTCCACGAAATCCTCTGTAAATATGCAGAAAATAAAAGAGTGGAAGAATTTACAGATTAAGTAAGTTCTTACTGCTTTTGTTATGTGTACAATGAACAATAGCACGTTTTTGTTTACGTGATATTAATTAGCTTATTCTTTTTAGATTTAATGAACTTACAGGTAAATGTCGAGCAGAAGGAGAATTAAAGTTGGCGTGGAAGCGTATGAAATTGTCTGCTAAGTCCAACTTATCAAGTCATAGAAGGGAACAGATGCAGACAGGCGGTGGCGAAAAACCACCATCACCTTCTCCTGAGGACTTAGAAGTAATGGCGATCGCTCCTCACGATTTCTTCATTGAAGTCAATGACTATGATAGTGATGCAGTGGTAAATAAAATTTCATATAAAGGTCATAAAACATTTAATTGAAATTGGTTAATTTTGGATATTTTAAATTATTTGTGTAGGAAGTGCTCTGCTTTTAGAGCATGCAATTTACAGTTTAAAATTATAGCCTAAGGTAAAAATGATAGATAATAGTTTTAACATAATTTCATAGTTATTCAAAAATGTCACAAATTCAGACACTGGACTACTAGCATAACACATGCACATTACTTCTACAAATACATTTTATAATTTTTCATGAATTATAACAAATATCTGTGTATTATATCTTATAATTCACTGCTGTACCCCTATGTACATCTGATGTAATACTGTAATTCACTACTGTACCCCTATGTACATCTGATGTGAATTACTGTGTTGTAGTGCCTTCCCCAGCAAGTAGCCAAAGGTTTAGTTTTAAATCATAATTATTAACATACTTGTAAAATATCCTGATATGTGAAATTTTTATTTTCAGGTACTTATATCTGCTCCAGATATCGAAAAAAAGATTACTCATTTATAAAAAATACATATCTACTGATTAAAGCCAAAAAATTTTTTTTACTGAAAATGAGTTTCAATAAACTGTCTTCTCCTAATATTTCCCCTAACAGAAGTTGGAATATACCCTTGTACTATAGGTTCACTAGATGAAGATTGCTCTATGTTGTCTTCCTCGCCAGGAAACAGGTCTTCTCTCATATCAATGGCAATATTGTGGAGGACAGCACATGCAACAATTGTTTTTTTTGCTGTTTCAATATCCCCAAACATGCCTCGTAATAGGCAACGAAACCGTTGCTTTAACAAACCAAAACACCTTTCCACTGTGTTCCGGGTACGGATGTGGCTTCTGTTATACCTCTCTTCTTGTGGTGTTGCGGGGTTAAGCAATGGTGTAAATAAATATGGAGTGCAAGGATAGCCACTGTCACCCAACAATATTCCAGAGAACGCGCCAGCCTCAAACCTCTGTTTTAGTCTACATTCTCGAAATATCCTGGAGTCATGTACACTGCCACGCCATCTGGTAACAATGTCCATGATTTTCAGATCAGCATCACAAACCACCTGAAAAGTGACAGCTTATTAGAACTTTACATTCCACTCTGTTATTTTAATATGACATTGGTAATTAAGGTAATCAAATTAGTTCTTCTCTATTATGTGAAGCATTTTGGGGTCAAACTAAAGTAATTTTACAATAAAATTGAGACAGTCACAACTAAAAATATTTGTTTCAAGATTACCTGTACATTGACTGAAGCAAATCCTTTTCTATTAATATACAACTGCCCCCCATCAGCATTTATTTTTTTTACTCTTATATGAGTACAGTCTATTGCCCCAATTACTGTAGGAAAATTAGCAATTCTGCGGAATTTCCTCATGCTTTCCTCCTGTTCATTTATTGTAGAAGGCATCTTTATGAATCTTCGGGACATCCGTGATAAAATCTCTGCTACCTTTTTACAAGTTTTGCTGACAACTGGTTGAGATACACCATGTAAATCAGCTGTATCGTCTTGAATCTGGAATAAAACAATAATATTAGTAAAAGTCAGAGATGGTTATCTATCATTATAATTGTGAGTAATTGATAAAGTTTGTTATATTACGCAAACAGATTTGTTTTGTTTGGCTTTTGATAATATATGTGATATTACTATTGTTTACTGTCTAATAATAAAATTCAAAACTTGATTTATTGAGTAGGTACTCTGTGTACCTACACAATAATTGATTTTTGGTAACTAATTCCAATAATTATTTATCTTGCATTATTTGCTTAATTTACAATGTAAGTCTTGTTAGATTTAGCAAATTTTAGTGTTTTATATCATGTAAACACGTGGCACATACCTATTACATACATATTTGGATTTTGTCTAATGTTATGTTAGCATTGACCAAGGTTACTTACTTCATGTCGAGCCCAGTTGCGTAATGCACAAACCACTTGCATTTCAGGACTCAGTGGACATCCTCGAGGGTCGTGAGTTAAATCCTCACGTAAAAAATCCACAATTTTCTGTCCAAAACGTTTTGTGAACCTATACTTATATCCAAAGTCTTCGTCACTCAACTGAAATGGATTCACACGATGGCGATGTCTGTAAGATCGCCGAGACGTCTCCAACATGTCCAAATCTTCCAAATCCATAACGTCAATTATATTAATATCCATTTTAATAATTTTTAAATAGAAAGACGCACAATACTTTAATGACAGCTAACCTCAAATAACTTTAGTACCGAAGTTAAACTAGGGGTCTCGGCGGGGTAGGCAGTGACCTCTCGCTGCCGGCCGTAGTTCGTGCTATGGTCGACGGCGAGGAGTCCTGGGACGCGGTGGTCTCCTTCTGCGAAGTAGTTATCGCGCAGAAGGAGGCTGCGGAAAGGGAAAGGGAGATCTCTACCTCCTTCCCGGCCCGCAGCAGACGCACCGGGCGTCGGAGGAGGGCATACGCTGCCCTCTTCCGGCCCCCCTAACTGGGTCCAGAGGCGGCGGACTTGGGGATGTCCGTCGCCCCCCATTCATCCGGACCCGAGGTGGCGGCGCGTGGTGTTCCCGTGCGCCCCTCTTTGACGTCGCGGGGGGAGTCAAACACCTCACTCCCCCCGCTGACCCGAGGTGGCCCGCAGAGGCGGGCCGGCACCATCCGGGGATCACGGAAGTCTCATAAGTTTCCCGCGATCCCCGGCGGTGAGAGATAGAACACCGGGGTGGTTTTAGTCAGTAAGAGTCTGACAGACCCCTCCGCCCGCCCCAGGGCGGAGGACATCCATGAGGATTTCCCCCCGTAAAAAAAAAAAAAAAAGGGGTCTCGGCGGACTATCTTTAGTACCATAGATAATTCAAGAACTAGTGATAAACTTCATTTTATAATAACGTTTTATTTAGTCGTGGTTTAAACCTAGTGTTAATCCCAGTACTAACTTTAGATCGTGTTTTGTAATAAGACGGTTACTGACTAAAACCCATCCGTGTTCGTCCTAGTGCCCTTTGCGTTCCAAGGCCGTGGCGACTCTTTCGAACAAATACCGCAATACACACAACCTACGTAGCTTGCAAAACAAAAAGTATTCATTTTTTATGTAACAATTTGTATAATTATACAACCTGTAACAGAATACACGCAATACCTCTTAAGAGGTCATAAATTTTCACTATGGGACAAACATTGAAATCGCGAAAAAAAAAAATCGACTCCCCCATACATTTATGTGCACATAACTCGACAAAATGTACTGAACAGCTGATTTTTTTTTTCGCGATTTCGGGGTTAATCCCATAGTAAAAGTTGTTAATAATGATGAGTAAAATGACCCTTTAAGAGGTATTGCGTTTATTCTGTTACACGTTGTGTTTATTTACTAAATTACCTAAAGTATTTCCAAAATAACTTAAAGCTTTTTTTCATTACTACAAAAATAATGACATTCATCGATAAATTGACAATTTCTAAAATCATCCGCCGATGCAAAACCTACCTCAACAGAATCCCATTCCTATCAGCCTGTAAATCATCTAATTGGACTCCACAGGCTGTAAGGTGGCTATCCACTACGTTTGCGAATCACGAGAGCGTTAGCACCGGTTACTCCACTCATTTGTCAACGTATTCAGAGCGTGGCACTTTGGCCACTTCTTGTATGGATGCGAGCCTATCTTTGATAGGTATGACTTCAAAATTAGAACATCAGACGTACAGGTATTGAAATTTTAAAAACGCATACCGCTCAAATGTAATTGGCCACCCAGAAAAGTATGGCAAAATTAAAATTAATGAAACGACTTTATGGCAATTTCTTAAAAGTAATTGTCAATACTGTTTTTAGATTTTATACTCGTCTAGCTAATTAATTATTTAAAACTTAATTTACACACACATAAGAAACAGATAAAAAGAAATAATATAAAATAGCTGCAAACGTGATGATTACCTACTTCTACAAAAATCTTTTCCCGACTCTCACATGCCTTTTTCGATTCGACATCCCCTTTTAAGAAAGGGATGTAGACACTGTGTATAAAACGATGACAGAAGAAAACATAAATCAATTCATTTCGCAAATTACATACAATAATAATATTATAAGGTAAATAATTACAGTCATTTTGTATGTTGCTATCTTTATTTTGCCTAGCAAAATTCAGGTGGTCGCAGACTTTTAAACGGTATTGTAGGCGATTTTTTAAATTAGAATTTATCTTCATTTAAGTAAGTAAAACTAAAAATTTGATGGTAAAACTAACAACTATGGTAGTAAGCACTGATTTTATACAAAATAAAACAACCAACACAAAAAATAACAGTAGATCCTTGCGACAACCCCTGAGAAATTGGGTTTATTTTCAACATGCCACTAACAAAATGATTTCATTTTTTGTAGTCCACATAGTCATACTTTCTTTACATAAAACAATAATACCAGCAATTAACTTTTCCGTGGTAAAGCACATAAAATGAAATTAATGTTTTATTTTTTTCCCTTCATTTTGCGGTTGAAAACGTTGTTAAGGCCGTATCTTTGAAATAAATGATAGCTCGAAAGCACCGATTTCATCTCCTGGCACCGCGCAGTCCCCGCATGCTTCCATGTGCAAAGTCCGAAAAATCGAACCTAGCGCCACAACATGAAATTAATTCAAACCGCCAACTGATTCAGTGTTGCCCGCACGCAAACTTCATAAACTTCTTCTGTCAAAATATTAACACAAATCAGCACTCTTACAAACAGTGATTTTAGACGTAGATAAAATACAATTTAATAAAATATCGAGCGACGAAACATATTGATTTGTTTTAATACTCATTTTTTACAATCGTTGGTAAATTATATCATGTTTTGTATGGCCCCAGATTATAGTGAAAACTACTTATTCAGTTGACTATTTAAGAACATGGCCATAATTGTGCGATAGAGATAGTACTAGAGACTTTTAAGCATACGGAAGGTATGGAGTAGACCAGTTGTATAAAAGTTATATTTTAATCGTAATTGAAATATGTACACAAGTTATGAACACGAATGAAAAGATAAGTAGTCAATTTGTTTTTTTTTTCGCGTGACTTTACCCACGTAGCCTTTTCCACAGAAACCGTGCATTTTCCGGAGATTGTTTTGTATCAGTGAAAAATAAATCGAACGTCCTGTAAACATCGAGGTCCTAGGCATGGAGTTGACATTCAGTCTCAACTTCGGCGCCACCATCGAGTACAAAGCCCAAACCGCTGCCAAAAAGTTGGGCATCCTAAATAGGGTGAAGCGATACTTCAGGTCTGGACAGCTTTTAACCCTATATAAAGCGCAAGTCCGATCCTGCATGGAGTATTGTAGCCACCTTTGGGATGGCTCAGCTAAGTATCAGCTTGCCGCGCTCGACTCGGTGGAACGCAGAGCTAAGAGTCGGTGACGTAAAACTGGTGGATGCCAAGCTGCATAGCTTGGCTCATCGCCGTAAGGTTGCCTGCTTGTCGGTCTTCTACAGATTGCACTTCGGTAAGTGTGCCCAAGAACTCCACGACCTCATCCCACCGGCCCCCTTCTACCATCGGACATCCAGACGCACTGCATCTTACCATCCCTACCTTGTTGCTGTTCCACCAACTCGCACTAAGCGTTTCCAAACGTCTTTTATAATGTGCACAGCAAAGGAGTGGAACTCTCTGCCTGCGTCCGTGTTTCCAAACGCTTACAATCCTAATCTCTTCAAAGTTAGAGTGAACAGACTCCTTCTGGGTAAGCTCGCTCCATCGTAGACTTTGTCTCGGTCATCTCTGACCTAGACTAGAGTCAAGAGCAAACTCATCACAAATAAAAAAAAAACATATATTTTTAACTCTTTATCATATTAGTTGAGTTCAATACCTAGTTAACCAGTCATCATCATCATCATATCAGCCGAAAGACGTCCACTGCTGGACATAGTTAATCAGTATTAGACCCTAAATGCCGTATGGTGTCGGCCGGTGCCGTATGGTGCCGTAAAAGAATAATACCATCCCATCACTTCCCATGGGTGTCGTAAGAGGCGACTAAGGGACTCGCCAGAGAATGGGCAGCAGCGTTCTCTGTAAAACTCAACCATATACTGCGATCGCCAACCCGCCTGCCAAGCGTGGCGATTATGGCAACCCCCCCCCCTTTTGGGGGAGGCCTATGTCCATCAGTGGACGTCTTTCGGTTGATATGAGACCCTAAATATGATGCAATGACCCTTTCAGTAAAGTTCCATCGGAAGTATACATGAGCACCGCTGCTATTATATGCGGCATTCCAGATCCGGGGCTGTAGGATAAACCTGGTTCCATCCTCAGGCCCATATTGCTATAAGTAGTAAATAGTTTCATCCTGATTGTTGTTTCATCCACGGAACATCTTCAAGACTTATACCAAATCATGGAAAAATACTTGTATTAAACTACTTAACCGTCACTGGAAGCTTTCATATGAGATTGCATTTCCGTTTCCCATCGATTTCTTACTAGTTTTCGTACTTTTATCCCCTCTATACTTCCGGCTCAGTGGCACCACCTGGGGTTTGCGGGTAGTTTTTAGTTTTCGTAAAAAAGTGGCACGCCATTTTTGTTCACACGCTTCGCGAGCATGTCAAAATAACTGTACAAATGTTACAAAAACTGGGGTGGAAAAGAAATTTCGAAAAATCTGTTGTTTCTCTTCAAAAGATAATTTATTTAGGGATACTATAGAAACCATGGGAAAATAAAAAAATCATACCAAAACAAAAGATTCAGGACATCATTAAAAAGATAAATCAGGCTATCAGGATAAATCAGGCGAACAAGAGCGGTTAACTTTGAAGGAGTTGCATAAAATAATGGGACTTATAAATTTTGCCAGTTTTGTAGTCCGTCGGGGTCGGTTCAATCATCGACAGTTACTAATGTTCGTAAATTCGCTGCCAGTCCTGCCATCAAAGACCTACCCACTTCCACAAGGTGTCTTAGAGGAACTAAACTGGTGGGCCCAAAATTGTCAAAGGTCAACACCCCTTCAGTACCCTCCTCCAATAAATTTTCTAACGACAGATGCGTCGGATCAAGCGAACAATTTAACTCTGTCAGGAACTTCGTCGCAAAAAGAGAAAACGCTGCATTGCAATGAAAAAGAAATGCTAGCAATTTTATATGCTCTTCAGAACCAAGTTCAATGGCTTCATCAAAGTTCGCTCCTCATTCAAAGCGACAACAGAACTGCGGTCACCTACTTACGAAAGGAAGGACGTACAAGGACATTATCCCTGTTGGAAATAACCTATCGAATTCTGAATTTGTTAGACCAACATCAGATACACTTCAACATACACTTCATTCCGGGCAAATACAACAATCATGCGGACCATTTATCGCGCCTTCGCCAACCTCCAGAATGGCACTTACTACCGACTTGTGTTGAAACAGTGTTTGCAAAATGGGGAACCCCAATAGTAGATCTATTTGCCTCGGCGACTGCTCACGTAGTGTACAATTACGTGTCCCTACATCTGAGAGATCCTCAAGCTCTGTTCCACGATGCCTTCAGTGCCCCATGGAATTACGAGCTCGCATGGATATTCCCACCACCTTTCCTAGTCCCCAAAGTCCTGTCTCACTTAAAACAGTCGATAGAAATATTCCTATTAGTAGTACCTCGATGGGAGAGGGTATTCTGGCGTGCCGATCTCAAAGCCCGAGCGCTCGCAGCTCCTTTAACTCTGAGAAACCTACAGAGATACCTAATAGACACGTCGACGGAACTCCCACCACCGCAGGTCGAGAATATTGTCCTCGATGTTTGGAAGTGTGGGGATGGTCCGACGCGATAAAGACATTGAACGCTCAACAACTATCACTGCTTAAGAATTCTTGGCCAAAATCTACACTAAAAACCTACGAGGTAGCCTGGAAGCGCTGGACGTCGTGGTGCCGTAATAAAAACCTTGACTTAATGAATCCCACTGGTTCACAATTAGCGCAGTTTTTATGTAAATTATATGTAATTAATAAGTTGTCGTATAATTCAATACTTTTACATAAATCGGTAATTTCTACACTATGTAACGCTGAAACTTCAAGTCAGTTAAGTTCACACGTTCTAGTAAGACATGTTTTAAAATCTATTGCCCTTAAAAATCCAAAGGTCACAAAGCCTCCAGTTTGGGATATTGATAAATTAATTTCATTTTTGAATAATTACACAATTGATTCAAATAATCTATTTCAAACATCACGTCATACTGGAATTTTGTTGTTGCTTTGCTCTGGTAGGCGAATACATGATCTAACTCTACTTAATATTGATCCTAATCATTGCATAAGATCTGATAGCAGTATAATATTTTGGCCTCGGTTTGGCTCCAAAACTGACAGCAGTAATTATAGGCAATCCGGCTGCAAATTGCTTTTAAATGCCGATAGCTCTAACCCTAACCCTATATACTGGACAGAAAAAACTATTACGATTAGAGGTGTGGCTAAACCTGCTTCACGTACAGCCATTGCAGGATGGGTAAAGACCCTGTTTCGGGAAGCTGGCATTGCAGCCACACCAGGTAGCACCCGGTCTGTTGTAGCCTCCAAAAGCTGGTTTCAAAATTATCCTCTCGACGAAATCTTGGCACGTGGAAATTGGCGTTCAGCTAATACATTCCAGCAGTTTTATAGACGAGAAATAATGAGAAGTACTGATTCACAAAACGTCACACAATTGTTCAATTCAATTGATTAACATTGCTAAATAAAAATGTTGTTTACCTAGAACAGATCTTCTTAAATTGGTTGGTTTTATTTCAGGTAAAACGCTGATATTGTATTGTACTGTTTTTGTCTTCGTAAGCTATACCTACCAAGACTTGATAGGTTGGAATGGCGGAAAAATGTTAACCTTATTCTGATGTTTGCAATGTTTAATGTCGTAAAAGCGAAGGAAAGTAAGCGTTTTAAACAAATTTGGACGGTAAAAATTAAAAAAAAATAATCTTTAATTTTTTCGCCGACTTTATGAGAAGGCTTGATTTACATTCTGTTTTATTGGCGATATATCTAATGAGATGTTGAAAATGCGTCATAACTAACTTAAGGCTTTGAAATTAGGTCATTGTCAATTAAATTGAACTTGCTAATATTTTATTTTTACAAAAATATGTCTGTGGTACGAGATGAAGTAAGGCTGAAATGATGAGGGATAAAGAGTCATAAAATATCAAAAGCCCAGAATTATGATAAATTAAAATTTGCCTAACAACTATTACAACATCATATTGATTTAGATTTATAACATTAGTAGGATTAAATATTTTTCATTTATTTCTGGTTAAAAAAAGGGACTTCTAAAACCCACGCAGAAAAGTCGGGGTAAAAAGCTAGTATTTACTTAACACATTTTTCACAGTTCAAACGCGACTCCATAATTTTCCCTAGGCTTGTTGCCATTGACATTTAACACATTCTTGACACATTGATGTTTGACGTATTTCAATCCTAAAATGAAAACATTTATTTTAGCATGTGTCTTGAGTTAAAATGTAAGAATAACGCTGTATAAACAGACACTCCAATATAGAAAACATAATGTTTACCCAATATTGCTTTGTGAGATGAGAACATTGGAGGATACAGTACGTATTGTACAAGTAAAGGTGATGACTTGGAGACGTTATTTTCTTCAAGCCGTTGCTATTCATTTCCTGGTAAACGAGTCCATTGTCGTCTTCAGGTAGGAAGTTCCAACGACGTTGTATTTATTTAGTTTTGCTCTATTATTTCATACCAATTTTATACATAATTCAAAAATTAGTGTGGATAGAAAAATATTGCGTTTTATATTGTTCAAGGTCATAAAAATACACATTCATATGGTGCAGACATTTTTTAACACTAAATTTATCTATAAACGGCTAAACTATTAGCATTTACTGTAAAAAAATATATTGAAATTACGAAGATCTGACAGCTCCGATTTGCAGAAAAGTGATACAGGTCCTGCTTGCAAGAGCTCCACGGAGCATCTGAAGAACTGAACAAATGAGAGAGATGCAAATACTTTTGCAAGGCAAAAGATGAGATGAAGATAATAAGAGTGTAGCTCGGAATAAAAAAACGTAAGTGCCAAAATAAATTTTCGGATTTGATAACATAAAAGTATTATTATATCAAAATCTGTTCAGTTGAAACCTCGATAAGGTTATTTTATATGCTTTAAAGTTATTTTCATAGGATCAATCTAAAGCGTTGCGTCTTGTAGCTAAAAAAAGTAAAAAGATATTTCGAACTTTGTGATTTTTTTCTATCGAGAAAATTTCTTCGTATCGTGTATTCCTTCAGTTGGATACTAGATCATAAAGTCAAAAAGCATATACCGTAATCTCACATCCCTGTTCGAGGTACCTAACAAGATACGTTAAAACGAAAAACGGCCTTATTCTAAAGGTATCCCCTTAAGACTTTTATAATGATTAAAAGACGCATTTCAAAGAAAACAAAAATACATTACACTTCTTTTTAATAGAACGTGTGATCCTGTTTACATTTAATCAAAATAATCCAAAAATTTGTGTTAATAGGCGGTTTTTCAATTTATAATTTGAAGTTTATTATTTATCAAATTCTACTTTAGCCTAAAAAACTGTCAAACTGGGAGTTAAGTAGGGTGAAGACTAGTTCTAAGTTCCCATATCAGTCAAGCGCGCGTTTTTACTGCAAGCTCGAATGTGACCACTATCTAGTTAGCGATGATGTGATCTACGATGCAGCACGCTTGCTTGGATCTCCCAGGTCATATAGCTATCAGGAAATACAGACTCTAATTGAGAATTCCTGTCCTTAGTGAAATGCTCGTAATAAGCTTACAATAAATTGTGCACCTCATAAAAACGAATCATAGTTATAAATATACTGATAACGCTCAATACAAAAAAAAACTTTTTACAAAAAAATATAACCGACTTCCAAATAATACACTACAAAGTATAAAATAACCTTAATTTCAGAAGTCGGCGTTTTTGGTTTTGTTTGTTTGTTTTTTAACACCGACTTCCGAAATTAAGGTTATTTTATACTTTGTAGTGTTTTGTTTGGAAGTCAGTTATACACTCCTGGACACATCTATTGGCCCACCTTGTATTTTCAGTTTCGTTTGGTCCTAGCTAAAATTTTATATTAGGTCGAGCAAAAAGTTTTTATGCAGTTTTGAACCTGGCACATTCACAATTTCATTCAATAGTCTTTTTTTGAATTTCGAACACAGAATTTAAAGAAACAAAAGACAATTTGGAGCCTGTTTGTTGATATCAAACAATCGAATACTAAGAAAACTTGGTTTTATTGGTTTACTTGGATTTAATTCTTGAAAAAGTGATTGATATCTTTGGTTTTGCAACAAACATAACGTATTCTTAACATTAAGGTGAGGTTCTATCAATAATCTATGGATACTTCACCTGAAGTCGCCGCCCAAGCGCCGCCCAAGCCGCACTTATTCAGGCCGGACACAGCCAAAGAAACGTGAGTGCTCAACTTAATTTAAGTCGATCTGCGGTCCGAAATGTTTATCGGAGGTACCTAGAGACTGGCGGCTTTGTTCGTCGCCAAGGAAGGCCACGATCTCGGGTCACAACTGAAAGGCAGGATCGATTCATCGTGACGACCAGCTTGAGAAATCGTCACCTTACCTCCATTGAGATACAAAACCAACTTCGCGGCTTCCACGGAGTATGTGTGAGCGTTTCGCGTTTCGCACAATGCTGCTTTGAAGAGAGGGTTGCTTATGGCGGTGGCTCATGGACTGTCTGGGGCGGTATATCCGCGAGCGGCAAAACTCAACTTGAGGTTGTTACAGGACCACGGCTGCCAACATTAAATGCTGAAAGGTACATTCGTGAGTGCTTAGAACCTCACGTGATACCATACGCGGACTATGTGGGCCCAAATTTCCTTTTTATGCATGATAATGCAAGAGCCCATGCGGCCGGCATCGTCAGGGAATATCTTCGGGATGTGAACATCACAGTTATGGACTGGCCAGCCAGAAGCCCAGACATGAACCCCATTGAGCAGATGTGGGACGAGCTAAAAAGACGTGTTAGGGCTCGTCAGCCAGTTGCCCAGACGATGCAGGAGTTGAAAACTGCCATAGAAGAGGAATAGGAGATGATCCCTCAAAATTTCATAGAGCGGTTGATAAACTCTATGCCTAATCGTATGAGAGCTGTGGTAGATGCCCATGGAGGCAACACGCGTTATTAAATTAAACCTTTATTTGATAAAACATGTTTTTTATTCAAAAATCAATTGCCTTTAACAAGGCGCATATCCGACTTGTTAGGCGTAGCTCCATGTCGTATGGTATTCTGAATTCAAATTTAAAACAATACGATCGAAAAAGATGGTAAAATGTATCAGGTTTAAAACTGCATCAACAGTTTTTGTTCAATCTAGCAATCATATTTCGGTAGGGGCCATCGAAACCTAAACTCTAAGGTGGGCCAATAGATCTGTCCAGAAGTGTATTTTTTTACTTTTAAGTAGTGATACTTGGAGGATGTCTTCGTCTTCGCAGAAATTGAAATAAGCAAATATGCTCATAAAATAAAAACTACTGAACGACTCGGAATCAAATTATTATTATATTATAATTATTTATGGGACCAAATGGCAAGTATACCGCGTCGAACTAAAAAAGAATCACAGAAATTGGATCAGAAACCTCGGAGTTATCGGTACATACATAAAAAAAAAATACCCACCGAATTGAGAACCACCTACTTTTTTGGAAGTCGGTTAAAAAGCAACCCAATATCTCCAGAATATCTTCAAAAAAATGCCAGATTTATCACTCAGTCTGAACAAAACCGCATTTTTTACATCACCCATACGTGCAAAATAAAATACCTCACGAAATTACCAAAAAAGACAAACAATACATTCTTCAACTTAAAAATTAATCAATCAATTGATTCGCAAGAACCGACGTGACATGCCGTGACCAAGAGATAACTACGGTATATTTTTATCTCGAACAAAAACTGGAATTCTATCGAGTACCCATACAAGTCATACCACATAAGAGCAATGTTAGAAAGAGATATATAGACAAATATATACAGGAGGGAGGGAGATGCGTGAAGTCGCGTGGCTCGAACAGGATAACTCTAGGTTTGTCAGTTTTTATGACAGAACTTGCTTTGCACACCTGATGAATAGCTATGGTTTGCAACGGGAGAGGTTCTTCACGGTCGTTTTCGATTATGAGGTAGGTAGAGGTCTTGGAGTAACAGGTGTGCTGCTATTGTGAATTTGACAGCAATCTTTTTTGCATCTACGTTCTCTCCCAGCTGAATTTCCTTGGGATATGTTGTTCTATTTAGATCTATACTATACACTGGCGAAATTTTTCGTATTTACTAAGGCTTGTGTACATGCCAATGACCTTGTGCATATAAACGGAGCTAACTACTCCTCTACGCGCCACTCCGCTACCCGCATTTTTGATTAATTAAAAAAAACACATATTTAAAAAAAGTAACAAAACCAAATTATTTTCGTTTGTATTGCAAAGCAGTCGATATTTTTTTTAGACTTTTGTTAAAAATGAAGGAGTAAAATGGTTTCATCTCAATGATTTGGAGGTGATTTGGTGATTTTTTTCTTATTATGTGATACCGATACATAAATAACTTCAAAACCATTTAGTTCAAAATTATGAAAAAAATGTAATTAAAACTCTCACAGTAAGCCCTTTCATTTGATATGTCACACGATATTGTACAAAAAAACTTTTTTTTTTAATTTTCTAGTTGACCCCCAAAATTGCCCCAAACCAAAAATTTAATAATTTATTTAACGCGTCTGTGTTTGCGTCACAAAAGTCTAAATGTGTATCAAATTTCAATGGAATCGGTCCAGTGGATCCGGAGAAAACTGGCTGTGACAGACGGACAGACAGACAGACACCCGAGGGATCCTATAAGGGCTCCGTTTTTTGTTCGGAACCCTAAAAAAGCGAAATAAAAGTAATTAAGAGAAAATAGGTTACTTCTAGGCAAGCATACTCCATCATCGGTCACATCATGGCGTAAAATCAGGTGAGGTACTGAGTAAAAGCAAGTTAATCCTTATCCTTATAATATTGTAAATGCGAAAGTAACTCTGTCTGTCTGTCTGTCGCGCTTTCACGCCAAAACTACTGAACCGATTTAAACGAAATTTGGTACAGAGATAGCCTAGAGCCTGAGAAAGGACATAGGCTACTTTTTATCCCGGGAATATGTTCCCTAGGGACCACGCGGGCGATGCCGCTGGCAGAAGCTAGTCAATAATAAATAGTAGAATTTCCAAATCAACACGGAAGACCTAAATATGTGATGATGTTACTTCATTAAAATATTAATCCAAAGAAAAAAAAACAACTGTAAAACGAAAAATACGGTACACCCAAATTACTTTCCTTAAGGAAAGAGGAAATAACCAATATGCAAGAAGATGAATGAATTCGAAAAAGAAATTACGCATTTTTTTCGAACTGAGGGAGTAAGAGGAAAAACGCATAAAACCAAGTTTCCGTATTTGTCAAGAGCTTAATCATTACTTAATATTATAAATGCGAAAGTAACTCTGTCTGTCTGTCTGTCTGCCGCGCTTTCACGCCGAAACTATTGAACCGATGTAAATGAAATTTGGTACACAGATAGTCTAGAGCCTGAGAAAGGACATAGAATAGAATAGAATAGAATACTCTTTATTATGTACACTATATAAGTTACAGAAAAGATAGATGAGAAATATTACATAGGGTGACACAATGGGCGGCCTTATCGCTAAAAGCGATCTTTTCAAGACAACCTTTGGATGGATTCTAAAGAGAAAAAGGAGATAGAGTACTGTAGGTAGTCTTAGTTGTACTATTTATACAAACATCAATACATACTAAATAGATAAATTTATACAATGATAATTGTGAAACAATAGCAGAGAACTCTAGTAACAAACGCTTTAAAGAGAGAGATAGTGGTTCTTGACCAAAGTTTTAAAAATGGACAAAGATTGAGCCCGCCTTATCGACACAGGCAAGGCATTCCATAACCTCACCGCTTGAATCGTGAAAGAATTGTCATAGAAGGTGGTGGAATGCATCGGCATTTCTTGTCTCAAGTTTTCCGATGACCTCAGATATCTATTATGTGTGTCATGAAGGAACTTGAATCGTTCTTTAAGGTAAGAGGGGGTTGTAGGATTGAACAGAATACTGTAGAGCAGAAATAAAATATAAGAATCCCGGCGAAGACGTATGGGAAGCCACTTGAGTTTTGTCCGAAATTCAGAAATGTGGTCATATCACACTACTTTTTATCTCGGGAATATGTTCCCTAGGGACCACGCGGGCGAAGCCGCTGGCAGATGCTAGTCGAGAAATAACTGCAACTGTACCTAAGCACTGAGGTCCCAGGTGTTAATTTATGACAAGACTAGCTGACCCGCGCAACTTCGTTTCTGTCACATTTTTCATGAATGCTTCGCTCTTATTGGTCATAGCGTGATGTTATTATAGCCTATAGTCTTTCTTGAAAAACGGGCCAAGTGCGAGTTGGACTCGCACACAAAGGGTTCCGTACCATTAACCTTAACTTTTATTATTTGTTATTATAGCGGCAAAAGAAATACACAATCTGTGAAAATTTCAACTGTCTACCTATTACGGTTCTTGAGATACAGCCCGCTGACAGACAGACAGACGGACGGACAGCAGAAGCTAAGTTATTATAGGGTTCCGTTGGGGTAACCAAGGGAACCTTATTAATAAACCTCCGCTGTGAACGGAACGAGTGTTGGGAACGGAACCCTAAAAATGGGCTATCCAACATTAAAATATTTTTTAATTCGAACCAGTAGTTCATGAGATAAGCATGTTCAATCAAACAAACAAAAAAACAAACTATTCAGCTTTATAATATTAGGTATATATTTTAAAACAAGATTGCCTCACGTGAGACCATACGAAATAGGAAAGGCAAAAGAATATCCTCAATCACACAATGATTACCAAAAACTCGAAAATATTCGTAAATGTGATTTATATGCGCTGCAAAAAAAATATCTTGTGGTCAATTCTTAATCAAATTGGATTATCTACACTAATATTATAGACAGGAAAGATTTGTTTGTTTGTTTGAAATTAATAGGCTCTGAAACTACTGGACCGATTTGAAAAATTCTTTCAGCAATGGATAGCTACATTATCAGGGAGTAACATAGGCCATATTTTATCCCCGTACTCCCACGGGTACGGGAACTACGCGGGTGAAACCGCGTGACTTCCACTAGTTGACAATAATTTTGTTTGTTACACCTACCACATTTATTTGTTGTATACCTACCACAGTCTAGACTTTTCAAAACAAAGTTTGACTGGTAGAGAATACCTTGGGTAAATGTCATCGGAAAATTGCAAACGTCGTAGAATTGTAAAATATCGCGTGAAATTGTAAAATATTTTTTCTTAATAAGCCACGGACATATTGGAAACTATTGAATTTGGGTTGGATTTATTGTATGCAAAACGATTTTTTTTTTCATAATATATCCAGAAATCAGAATCTAATAAATATTTGTTTCAATCTCACGGAGTCTGCCATTTTTCAACTATACATCCATTTAAAATAAACATTGCATAAAAATCTTCGCCTGAAAATAAAATCTTCACAAACTCGATGTGCCACATTTTAAACCAGCACCGTGCCAACTTCAACCGACAAGCTCTAATGATCTGTTTAGTTACCATACAGTTGTAAAATTACAGGTTCAAGAGACTTATTTACTTTCGTTACTACGATGATAAAATGATAATAATAATAAATTTATTTCTCCATATGTTACATCAAAAATTGTACACCAACAATATACGGCTAAAATTGGACAATAATTATAAACCCTGACTTCTAAACTAGGTTTATGTACCTGTATCTTAGAAGCCAATGAATCTTCGAATTTTGAGTGCAATATAAGCCTCTTATGTTTTACCTAGGATAGGACAGAAGTAGGTACGTACAATAATCCAACATGTCAAGTTCAAGAGAAATAATAACGATACAATAACAAAAAGAAAATAACCATTCGAATTCAACAATAAAAACAGAATAATAATAATAAACATAAACAACAAACAAAAATTAAATTAAATTGAAATTCAGTAAAAATTGAGAATTAAATAATACCTTCCTGATTATGAAAACCCATAAAGATAATTTTATTTGTCAAAACATGCGTATACATACGCATCAAGCATGCAGGATGTCACAATATTAATATTTTGTACGTACAGGTTTCACCCAAAAGGCGCGAAACTTTATAAAAATTACAAGAAAAAAAATAGAAATGTCAATAATAATAAAATAATAATAATTATTGTTATGGGTTTTCATAATCAGAAAGGGTGCAGGAAAACTTGCAATTTGCCTAAGGTTAATCGTAATGATATAGATCTCCAGCTTCCTAAATTATTATCAAACAGACACAATCCTTGATTAATTAAAGGGAACCCCATTTATTAGGCCTCCCATCCGTCTGTCTGTCAGCGGGCTGTATCTCAAGAACCGTAATAAATGGACAGTTGAAATTTTCACACATTGTGTATTTTTATTGCCGCTATAACAACAAATAATAAAAATTAAATAATTAAGGAGGATGTCATTCAAGAAATGTGTTTTCTTTTTTCGGATTATTGAACGGAACCCTTCGTGTGAGACTCACACTTGGCCGGTTTTTAAAATTCTGCTATCCTTATATAAGACTCTCGAAGGCATTTTTCCGCAGTAGAGAAATCTAACGTCTCCAAATAATTTTATCTCCTTTCTTAAATTCTATCCATTCCGTCGCTGTCAGAAAGCAACAGTGTTCCACAAAAAGTTGTTGATCGATGCACCACTACAAATGCATTTCAACAAAAAAGGAGAAAATACAATGAACATTTTCCGTACCTATCTCTCCTCGCAAACTAGACCGCGCAACGTATCGTTACAATAATGGTTCCAGTACACAAACCAATTCGATTGAAAATATTGTGTCTGACCAACTGTTCCTATATTTTATTCAGCGATCCCGCTCCGACCTTCCACTAGAATATCAAGCCGATTGTTGTCTAAAAAGAAAAAAAAAGTTCACTTCCGACTTATTTCTGCATTTATTTTTTTTTTTGCTCAAAGAAATTTATAAGTCATCCAGTCGTTCATACTTAACTTCTCATTTCTACAAGAACTGGTGCAGACAAAAAAAGTTCATAGAGTCTCGAAGGAAAATTGCCAGTAAGATCAAACGAACGAACTGAACCAGACTACACTGTGGTCAGTGTAAAGGAAAAATTTCTTATTCGGAACGCGCACGTTGATAGTACGGTGGTTCTACCTCGTTTTTGAGGCTCTGCAGTGATGCGGAACAGAGACGGATATATACGACTACGCTTTGACAGAGCGAGACAGGGGTATTATTGCACCGGTAGTGAGGAGTGAAAGAGATCAATAATGAGACGCACGAGGAGTTGAAAAGGGATTTCAGATTAAGGTCGTTGTCGAGTCAAAGAAGAGGTTAGTGGGAAAACTGGTAGATGCGTGGGTCGGTAGAATAGTTGGAGGCCTTAGAAGTTACTCAGAGAGGACGCAGATAGAGCTTTCTAAACGTTCTGGACTTTTATAGAGGAGCTATTTAGCAGGTTTTTTAGGCATTCAATAATTCTAATTCCTATCAGCTCATTATAAAAACTTTGTTTATTAATTTGACTTGCTGCGATTATACATGGTATATAATAACTTTCTAAAATATGTCTTTCTTAGATATAAACTTGTTCTTTTATACTTTTTGTTGCCAAATCAAATAATTATTTTGGATTGGTGGTTCTCTATAGCCCAATCCCATCCAATTTTGCCATTTTTTACTAACGTTATTCATACGTTTGCCTTTTTCACATTTCATGATTTTTGCAATAATTAGTATACTTAGTGACAATTCAATGTCAACGACATTGTACTACGCGTTTTCTAATTCATTAGAGTAACAGTTAAAGAAAGAAGAAAAAAAGAAAGCGACAAGTGTAGATTAAGGTTTTATAAATTTAGTATACCCACAGCAAAAACATTCCCATGTAGCTTTCATAGGCAGAAAAACGTTGTCATGTCTCCCAAAAGCCTACTCTTTGGTGCTCAGCCTGGCCGGGCGAGCGCAGCTTTACATACACCCTCAGTCACTAGCTGAACGTCGCGGGTGTCAGTGCGTTCCGTCGCCCGACCAACCGTCATTACGCGGCATTTTGAAAAACGAACATTAAAAAAATATTGCATAAAAAAACAAAACAATTCAGTGTTTTTTCTGTGAGTGCCAGTGCGAAAAACAACTGCCTTTTTTGTCCGTGGTGGATAATTATTTTCGTGGATTTCTTTTAGTGTTGTGCCGTTTTCAGATGTTGGATTTTTAATGTGAAAGATTACAGGATTACTAAGTAATGAACGTTTTCTTTCGTGATAACGAACCTGAAGGTTAGTGGACTATTATTTTTTGATAAAATAAGCCGTTTTTGCGCGTGATTCTTGCGTGTTTCAGCTGTGAGTGACTGGTTTATTTTTGTTATGAATAAAACGTGTTGACGAGGCAGTGTTTTTGGACGATACGTCAGAAAAAAATGCGCGTTTTCATGAAAATGCCGGGACCATTTTTCGGGTAGTAAATTCACGCTACGGGTGTTTTATATCTGTTTTATTTCTATACTAAAATATAAATGTTTGCTGCCGCTACAGTGTCGCATAAAACCCACTTACTGGTTCTAGGTATTTCAAAATGTATGAAAAATATTTGTTAAGCTTTACCGCCTCGCGTTTTCCGAGGGAAAATTCTTGAAGGTTTTACGCTTTTCCTGTAACAATATTATAAAAGGACAGTGTGTTTAGGTATCATATCGTAAACTCCGAAATAAATGAACCAATTTTATTTAATTTCTCGGTCGTACAAGCTGTATAATAAGAAAACGTAGCAAACACGCTTTTATTTTCATTAGTTCTTAAAACAATACTACAGGTCCACCAGCTAACGAAGCCTCAACAGAAAAGCCTAAGCTCACGCGCCTAAATGTTGAACATTAGTAGCACTGTACCAACATATTCCAACATGTTCAACATAAAATTATTACGTTCAGAACTCATTAACATAATCACAACACCGGAGTTATTGTGTCAAAACATTGTCTTGGCGTAGGGAAATTATCTTTTGTATACACACGCCGTTAATTTTTGGGGTACAAACAGTGTTTTTAGTGTTATTCTTGGTACTTAGACTGGATGTATGTATGTTATCAATTTATCATGAAAGTGATCTTATATTACTACTATTAAAAGTGCGAAGTTTGGATGGATGTATGGATGAAAGGATCGATGGAGGTGGATGGATGTTTATTACGCTAGAATAACTGAACGGATCTGGATGAAATTTGTCACAGAAATATATTATAGTGTACAGCACATAGGCATTTTATCCCGGGAGCACCTATATTCCCTTGGGATAATATCCGACATGAATGTCGGGCAACGTTGCTGGCAGAAGATAGTGTTATTAAGAAAGTAATCGATAGTAATTTCGTTACGCGTATTATTATTTTGACTTCTGTCTTTTAGGTAGCAATGATAGTGGGTGGTGCTTTTTCATTTATTGGTCTTAATAATAGCAGTACATTATGATTGGGGGTTATTTTTAATGGAAGACCGTTATTTGGGTGTTGTCATAGTTATTAGAAAAGTAGGTTTATATGTAGCTGTTTTTTTTTCGGTACGGTTGATACAGAGCTAGTGTTCGTCTGGCATGCATGGTGATATCAAAAGTATTTTTGAAGTGAATTTTCTTTAGGCGCGTTGATCACTTTTTGGGTTAGCAAAAATCATGGAACTCGCGTCATCGTCATCGAACGCTTTCGCACTTTTTTTGTGTACAAAAATCATGGAACCCGCGTCATCGTCGCCGAACGTTTTCGCACTTTTTGTGTGTACAAAAATCATGGAACCCGCGTCATCGTCGCCGAACGTTTTCGCACTTTTTGTGTGTACAAAAATCATGGAACTCGCGTCATCGTCACCGAACGTTTTCGGAATTTTTGGGTGTACAAAAATCATGGTACTCGCGTCATCGTCACCGAACGCTTTCGCACTTTTTGTGTGTACATAAATCATGGAACTCGCGTTATCGTCACAGAACGTTTTCGCAATTTTTGGGTGTACAAAAATCATGGTACTCGCGTCATCGTCACCGAACGCTTTTCATGAACTCGATACATTTCACAAGTTACTTAGTTTTCACTTCTATCGGCAGTGCCCAAAGACTACCCGGCATGTTTTTTTTTAATTTCAGATGGGTTTGCTCTTGACTCTAGTCTAGGTTAGACGTGACAGAGACAAATGATAAACTATTATTTATTGTATAAAAGGTTGAAAATAACACTTTTACACGTCAACCTTTTTTTTTGCTTGAGAAGGAACACTGAAACAATATCAGAGGTCAAAGTCTCTTTTGACGACATTACAATCTATACCTACTGTACTAGTTAAATCATATGAGAACTATATAGTTTTAGTATGGGGTGATATTTAAGGTAACGTAACTCAAAAAGAAAAAGCAGAACCCTTATAGGATCACTTTGTTTTCCGTCTGTCTGTCCATCCGTCCGGCTGTCCGTCAAGACCCTTTATCTAGAAATATATCTGAAATTAATATCATATACTCAAGTCTACAGTCCCTTGAAGCTGTGAAAAAAATCAAACTTCTAAGTTAACGTATAAAAAAGATACGGCCGTTTATGCCGCAAAAAACGTATATTTCAGCACTCTCAAGGGAATCAAAATTTATAGGGTATTTTCCGTTGACCTAGAACTATGAAATTTGGCAAGTAATACCGTCTTATACTACAAGTATAGGAAAAATCTGAAAACTATACATTTGTAATTCGATCATAAAAAATATAGTCTTTACTAGCTGACCCGCGCAACTTCGTCTACGTCACAATTTTCATTACTGCTCCGCTCCTATAGATCTTAGCGTGATGATATGTAGCCTATAGCCTTCCTCGATTAATGGGCTATCTAACACTGAAAGAATTTATCAAATCGGACTAGTAGTTCCTGAGATTAGCGCGTTCAAGCAAACAAACTCTTCAGCTTTATATATTAGTATAGATAAGATTTAAAGTAATATGTACCTACAAGTTTGTACGGAACCCTCGGAACCCGGAACCGGTGGGCGAATCCGGTTTTTTTTTAAGGAAAGGGTAACATTGCGCCTGTTATTTCAAGAGGATAGTCAGAAGTGTTACACAGTTTAAGTACAGCCACATTTTTCCAGCTTGCTGTTTAGGGTCTACTACCATAGGGAAACTTTGAGTTAATGCCGTTAACAGAGTAAAGATTCGGACTGCGGGTATGTGAACGATTATGGTCCGTATGGTATGGTACAGGTAGTTACGGTTCAAAAGGTTCACTGGTTGCACTATCCAGCCATAATCAGTACCCGCGCAATATAATTATAATTGAAATTGTCACTAACAGCCAGGGTTACCCTTTTCCCTGGTTGTTTTAAATTATACCTAACTAGCTTCTGCCAGCGGCTTCGCCCGCGTGGTCCCTAGGGAACATACTCCCGGGATAAAAAGTAGCCTATGTCCTTTCTCAGGGTCTAGACTATCTCTGTACCAAATTTCATTTGAATCGATTCAGAAGTTTTGGCGTGAAAGCGCGACAGACAGACAGATAGAGTTACTTTCGCATTTATAATATTAGTAAGGATTTAAAAAAAATCTGTATTTTATAAAACACCAGCTTTTGCCCGTGACTTTGTACGCGCATATCCCGTTTTTTCCCGTTCCCGTAAGAATTTCGAGAAATCCTCTCATGGTGTACCCGTACACTCCTACATATCAAAAAATTTCAGCTTTCTACGACCAATAGTGTCGGTTGTGCGTTGTCTGTCAGACGTAATCCTAATATTTAAAAATTCTTCCGTTACTGGGGGGCTACTCTCTAACGAAATCCGTAGTTTCGGGCTTAGTTGCGGACGGGCGTATTCTACTCCGTATCACCTACAGACTTACGTAGGACCCGAACTGAGAATGAATGACAACACGATTTCACAGTAACTGTCAAATCGTGTTATCATTATCTAGTTCTCAGTGGTTAGGTGATACGGAGTAGAATATGCCCGCAACTAAGCCCGATACTACGGATTTCGTAAGAGAGTAGCCCCCCTGACCAGTTCAGTAACGGAAGAATTTTATATATTAGGATTACGTCTTAACGACTGGCTGGATTTGGCACACGGGTACTCCATGTCGTAGAATAGGCCATATTACTTTTTACTTCGGAAGTATGTTAAACTAGTCCGTTATTCTTCTTCTTCTTAACGTGTGGGCAGTAAGGTCTAACGACCCCACACACCCTAGTCTAGTGTCAGAGTCTCTAAACCGCCTCAAGGACCTCTGACAGGTTTAATTTGACTGCCGCCACTTGGCGGCCGAGACCACCGGCTTATACGTGCCTTCCGAAGCACGGAATCATCTTTTTATCAGACAATCACGTAATTCAAGCCTGCAATGTCCTAGCCAAACTGGTAACAACTATATAAAGTACGCTTCCCGTGGGAATCGACCCCATGACCACCGGGTCACAAGGCAAATGCCTAAACCACTCGATCACGGAGGCATTTCGTTATAAGAAGCAACGATAGTAAGTACGAACACATTCGAGACAAATAAGAATATAGGTACTAGTCTACTTGTTTCGTCTAAAATGGGAATAATGCCCTCATTTCAAAATATACCCTGCCAATATTAAAGGCCTCATAACACACCCAATTATCCACCAATCACAATATACAATAACTCGTAACTCATAATTATTTCTTTAAAACCAAAACACAAAAAACATCAAACAAAAAAATCTTAATTATAATTACTACCCCACTAAATATGAAAGGGAACTATAAACACAGTACCCACTTTGTACTTTAGGGGGTGGATTATCCAACTCACTCCCCTTTACACCCCCTGGCACCTAATTCAGAGAAGTGTCACGAATGGTGACGTCAGCTGACGTCAGGTGAAAAATGTTGAGCCATGGTGAAATAGTCAGGTTATTATGGTTATGGTTGGTAATATTTTTTGCTGAAAAAGTAACAATTAATTATGTTTGAAGTTCAAATCTGGAAGGTGTTATATTGAATGATTTTGAGTTGATCTGAGTTAGTATCTAAATGATACACCCAGCAGATTAGTTACATGCAGTTCTTTTATACCTAATAACTCTGGAATATGCAAATATTGTAAAATTCTATTGTTTGAATAAAGCTTCAGGCTAGAGGAAGCAAGACGATATTTGAGTAAGGTTGTTCTGTGGAACATTGAAAACCGGACCTAATAGTTAGTTCAAGTGAGTTGTGTATAAGTCTATTAAAATTATCACGAGTAAGATTTCAAATCAAAAAGTTTTTTATGCAGGAAGTAATGGCTAGTGTTATTTTATTTTTTCTATGGTACGAAATAGACAATAAAGCGGGATCATAACAGAAAAAGTGTGCCTTCTATCGCACAGACGTGATATCGCTTCTATCGCGTAATGAAGAACTAACTTTCACTGTAATGTGTGTAAACGATGTAACACTAAAGAATGGCTTTTTGGCGTGTTTGTAGCTTTTATGAGAAGCACTGGATTATTATTTGAACTTATAACACTGTGTAATCTAGGTGCTCGTGGTTAAATGACAACTGCCACACAGGTCGACCATAGAGGCTACGCAGCGCTTGTCGAGGACAGTCTGTGAGTTGCCATCTTATTTCATACCGAGACCCCTCCGTGACTCAGAAAGCACTTTAATGCGATGGTCCCGGCTGCTCTTCGTAAGCCTTTGAAAGTCGTAGAAAGTAAAAAAAATGCCACCAGTCTTACTAAAAAGTGTCTTGTTACTGCGATAGTGGGTTGTGGAGGTCAGATAGGTAATCTCTCTATATCAAATAGGTACTAGCAGACGTCACGCGGTTTTACCCGCATAGTTCCCGTTCCCGTGGGAATAGAATGTAGCCTATGTTACTCGCTGATAATGTAGCCATCCATTGCTGAAAGAATTTTTCAAATCGGTCCAGAAGTTTTTAAGTTTATTCGTTACATACAAACACTCAAATCTTATCTCTTTATAATATTAGTATAGAAGTATAGACTGGTACTCAGCTACATTAGATTAGTTTGGAAGCCATCCCCCACGTAGTTGGATTTCGGAAGTCGGTGTCTATGTTTTGTTTTGTTTCTTTATTTTTTGAAATTGAAGTTATTCTATACTTTGTAGTGTTTTGTTTGGAAGTCGATTGTATTTTTAACTGACTTCCAAAAAAGGAGGAGGTTCTCAATTCGGCGGGTATTTTTTTTTTTGTTTTATGTATTTACCATATAGTATAAAATAACCTTAATTTCGGAAGTCGGTGTTAAAAAACGAAGATACAAAACGAAAAACACCGACTTCCGAAATTAAGGCTATTCTATAATTAGTAGTTATTTTTTTGTAAAAGAAAAAGATTTTTTAGTGTTGATACTTAGACTACGTCATCGTCTACGCAGCAATTGAAATAAGCAAAAAAGCTCATAAAATAAAAACTACTAATCCAAACTGAATAAAAATTTTAAGACCAAATCGAACTAAAAAAGAATCACAGAAATCGGATGAGAAACCTTAAAATTACCAACCGAATTGAGAACTTCCTCCTTTTTTGTAAGTCGGTTAAAAATACTGGTACTCAGCTACATTAGGTAGGTCTGGAAACCATCACCTACACAGTTGGAAAAAGGCTAGGAAGATGATGACTACTTTATAAAAAAAAACTAGCTTTTGCCCGCGATTTCGTACGCGCATATCCCGTTTTTTCCCGTTCCCGTAGGAATTTCGGGAAATCCTTTCTTAGTGCTCCCCTCAATCCCCAAGGAACCTACATGCCAAATTAATTTTAGTTTCCTACAACCAATAGTTTCGGCTGCAAGTTGTCTGTCAGTCACTCAATCAGTCAGTGATAAAAGAATCCTTACTAATATTATAAATGCGAAAGTAACTCTCTCTGTCTGTCTGTCGCGCTTTCACGCCAAAACTACTGAACCGATTTAAATGAAATTTGGTACACAGATGCGCTACTTTTTATCCCCGGAGTATTTTCCCTAGTGTCCACGCGGGCGAAGGCGCTGGTAGAAGCTAGTTTTATGTTTATAGATTTCATCTCTTTCAAACCGAGATTAAATAATGGAGAGCTTTAATCATGTGTGATAAAATTCATCATAGCTTCATAAAAATTCAATTATGTATTAAAGAACGTGTAAGAAGACACTTAGCAGCGATGCGAATAAATTAATTCGAAAAAAAAAAATAGAATTAAATCACCACACTCTTCTTTGTGACTACAATTTTAACATCAACATAAAACAGCAATACTAAGCTAAATGCTAGCTGTTCCTAGAATTTAGCTTCCTTAACAAGCTTTTTAGCCTCAAAAATTATAGCCTATTAGCCTGCTGTTATGGGGGCTTTATGTAGACGAATATTAGAAGGAAACAATGAAAGAGGCCATATTGTTCGGAATTCAATAGATTTTGTGAATTTGCCATCAATTATTTTAGAGGTCAGTGTACTTGCCCACTAATTGTCGTGATTTACAATTAGATTATTAATAGGAGGGTAAAATGGATTGAATTGTTAATTGGTAGGAAAACTTCTGGTTTGATGACTCATGGTTTGGTGGTTTTTACCTAGTATTAAATACGTAATTTCTATGAAGTGAAGTTTATTATAGAAATTGGAAATAGTAGTACTATTCTCACGTTGGTCCAGGCTCTTGCAGACGGGCGTAGCGTTTCAAGACGACAAAGAAATTCATCTAATAATATTTCTGCTGGTAACATATTATGTTACACCATCAACAGAACAATCTTTTGTCCCAGCTGAAACCCTAGGAAGTGGTAACGGTGTGTTTATGTAAGTTTTGTCGTAACGTCCAAAAATTGCTGATTCTCAAAATAAATGCTTTAATTTGCTTTTTTCAATAGAATATTTCTTGTTCTAACAAATAATTACAGAAAACTATCAAACGGTCAGTGTGACATTTCAGGTATGATTAAATAATCCACTTAAATATGCTTTCTACGTAAAAGATATACCTAAGTAAAAACCCAGACGAGCCAAAAGCCAAGAGATACCACAAAACGGCACTTGACCGAAACCCTCAAACGCTGCGTTACATTTTGATCAAGTCCGTTCTCGAAACCAGTCGACTTTGAATAAAAATAAACAAAATACGGACACACCTGTTGGTCAATTATCCCAGGGCACAAAAACGCGCTCCCTGTTTTAATAGAAGGAGGGTTACTAAGGTCTCGAGTTGGGTTACCGGGTGACTTTTCGATTGGTTGTCACTTTAAACCAGTGGCTTTAGTGCGAGTTTTTTAACGTACTCGATCGTGTTAACGTAAACAAAACCGGAAGACCTGTTTTTTTCCCTTACAATTTAACATAAGCGAACATGTCAAATTGTATGAAAAAAAAAACGTTTTCCGTTTTTGTCTCAAGAGCGCTCTTATTCATTTTTAATTACCACAATTTGATGCGGTATCGTGAACCAGTACGTTAAAAACTACAATAAGGCCACGTGATAACGTTTTGTGATAAGTGAGAAGAAAGAACATATTTTTATTCCATCTTTCTTTCTATGACTTCGATTTTGATGAGTTATTGCGTGTTCTTAATGCGAGATTGATTTGGTTTTATTTACAAGTTAATAGAGTGAATAAATGTAGCACTTATTTGTACTTCTGTTACGACTTATGACTGATGGATTGCCTCTTTATGTCATTTTTATTATTTATTATTATTTATTATATACTTTATTGTACACCTCATAACAAGCACAGGAAAATCGCTTATAAAAACTAGTAATTAATTAGTAGTAGTATTTAATTCTGGCGATATTTGTTTTTTTTATACAATTTTACATTTATTATTTTCTGAATTAAACTTTTTGACTTATTTTTGTCATGTTTGCTATTATTATCGATGGTAAACATAACATTCTAATTTTATATTTTATCATCTTAAAACAAATTATCAGTAAATGCAAATGCTAACAATTTGATTTGTACTTATCGTACTCATGTTTGAGCAAATAAATGAATATCTTATTTTGTCTATAAAACATTATACAGATATCAATAATTTATAATTATAATGGAATAATAGACATTCACTTTCGAGTTTTTTTTCTTGTCTTCTCATAAAATCGAGAATAGTGATAACCAAACGAGTTTCAATAGTATCCCGTCGTGCTATTGTCAGGTCCCTTCACAGTTTGCTTTTAGACGATCAAGATCAGTTACCTGTATCAGATATTTTTTGTAAAACTTTGTTGTTAATGGCTCACCCATTCACGTGAGTGTTAAGTTTGAGTTTTTATTTTGCGTGTTTTGCTTAAAAGGAAAGTTGTTACTAAATGCACGAATAGTTTTTTTTTTCGGGTTTCTGGACTTTTAAGACCTTGAACAAGGTATAACGATGGTGGGAGCCGTGAGTCTTCTAGTTGCGAAAAATAAGAAGAAGCGGTCGATGAAAGATTCTTGGGTCCAGGTGGAGCATTAGATGATCTTCGGCTCAATGAATGAAATATTAAAAAAATATATAAATGAATGTCTTTGAGACATGTGATACTATTACCAACGCTTCAATTTAAGTGAATACTTGTCTTGATTTTATACAGCAATTTGTTTTTCTATTAAATATAGCTGTTATCTTTGAATGTTAATTCCCTAGCTAATCAGATTTTTTTTTAATTTACGACGAAGAACGTTATACGCCAATTTACACTATGATTGCTTCAGATTAATTTTATTCTGAGAATCTTATGCAATCTTACAGTCAATTAAATTAATAAAAGAACTACACACCTGCTAAGGCTTGTTTTGCTAAGTCAATTACTACGTCATTGTCTTTTATTTCAAGATGCAAAACTTAATTAATTCTTCAACAAACCTGTTAAGTTGTCATCATCATCATATCAGCCGGAAGACATCCACTGCTGGAAAAAAGCCTCACACAAGTGTCGCCACAACAACCGGTCCTGTGCGTCTTGCATCCATCAGTTACCCACGACCCTCACCAGATCATCGGTTCACCTTGTGGGAGGCGTTCCAACGTTGCGTCTTCCGGTACGCGGTCGCCACTCCAGAACTTTTCGACCCCATCGACCATCTGTTCTGCGAGCAATGTGCCCTGCCCACTGCCACTTTAGTTTGGCGATCCTTCGGGCTATGTCAGTAAACTTGGTTCTCTTGCGGATATCATCATTCCTGATTCGATCACGCAAGAAAACTTTTTTTTATTTTTTTATTTGCGGTGGGTTTGCTCTTGACTCTAGTCTAGGTCAGAGATGACAAACTTCATGTATTGCCCTCTCCATCGCCCTTTGAGTGACTTTAAGCCTCTTCTGATGAGGCCGATTGTGAGCGACCACGTTTCAGTTTCAGAAGTCATCACTAGCAACACGCCCTGGTCATTGACTTTCGTCTTGAGACATTGTGTTAATTTGATAAGTAATTAAATCAAATTGCAGGCTCCTGAAGCTCAAGACAAGTGACATTCTATAAAAGGTAACGTGACAAAGGTGATTGCCAAAACGTTAAAGGAGATGTTTCAAAATGGGCCAGGTCTATGTACGCTACCTCAAAAAAAAAAGAGAATATTTCGTAGAATTCGGGAAAAATACAGATAATTCATTTCAATGTTTACTGTTGTGGTAGTTAATTGATGTTTATAAATTATTTTTATCGATTTTCAACATGGCGTCGCACCGATTTAGTTACTCTGTGCTTAAAAACAATGACAATAAAACCATAGATCATAGAAAGATAACTATCAGGCTGTCAAAACAATGTCACTGCAGTCACTTTCATCTCGTTGTCGATAAATAAACATGTCAGAAATAAATGTCAGCCGTCCTAAATCAATAAAAATGACAGCTTACCGCCATGACGGGTATTTGATGTGTGTTGCAATTTCAAGTGTAATTTATTGTGTTTTACCAGCAAACAAAGCCATTTTAAAGAAATTGGACAGTTGAGAACTGTTTTAAATGTTTTTCCCTATTTTCAACTATAGTGTACAAGGACCTGGCCCAGGCTCCATACATTTTGGAACATCTTCTTTGTATGGTATTGAAAAACCCTGTCGAAATGTCACGTGATCAATCGCTTACACTTTGGCAGTCGCCATCGCTAAAGAATGGCACATTGTCTTGGTCCTTTGGTAGACGTACGAGGGACCGAAGCCAACTCACAGAAGCCCCGGTAGACATTTCAAATGTATTAAGGCACCATCTGACAATTATCCCTGTATACACTATGAATGTATACCCAAGAACAATTCCCAGTTGGTGCTGGACTGTTACAGAATATGAAAACAAAAAATGAGAGGCTTAGTTACTGAAATGGGTGGTTTAGTCGACTGGCGCGGAGTAAGGCAGTGACCGAGTGGCGTCCGAAGACTGGAAGATGAAGTGTTGGTCGGCCAGCGGCGAGATGGGCGGATGACACTGTTGCCATCGCAGGTAGATCCTGGATGAGGTTGATACAGGAACGAGGGGATTGTCGTGGTGATGTCCCAGTGCACCCGGCCATCGCTGAAGGAAGAGGAAGCCTAAAGGCGGGCATAGAAGAGGGAGCCCAGAAGTGGGCCACTCTGGATGGGTCGCGAATTTCATGCGTAGCAGTTCTCGCGCCTCACCCATCAAGGCGAAAGTAGGTGCACATGCGAAGTTATTAGTGGATGCAAGTCCCACATAAACATGTCGTCTCCCCGGATGACGTGGTATGCGAAAGGCAGTTTCTTCGCCCATAAAAAAAAAAGGAACGAGGGGATTGCTATGCTCAGCAGTAAACGAAGTCTAGCGGTGGATAATGATGATGAGTGGCCTGATTACCATATACTATGGAAGATCTGACCACTGACAATACACACGAATTTAAAAAGAAGGAGGTGACTTGCACACTCAATAAATGAACAAGTTTCCATTACCGATAGAAATGGTTTTTTATCGTAAATCATTTCAACACATAATCGAGGTAATGTAATATTAAAACCTTTAACCATCTATTGTGTTATGTGGACCATAACAATTTAACTCCCTTACAGCCTTATCAGAAGTGGGTCTTTATCGTCTATGGAACCCGATACACGGCTTATCAGTCACGTAACACCAACTTAAACGAATTCAACGTTTATTTACAAGAGGTTAAAGTTCTGAATCATTATGCAGAGATTTGAAATTTAATTAGCGAACGATTTGCAACTTTCTTGTGGCGAGTTTAAGTTGTTAATCAAATTGTAGGAGTTTCGTCGCTCCTTTGTTTCGGATTCTCACGGAAAATTGATATTTTGTATTGTTAAATGGTTTTAAAGCTTTTACAATGAAATACATAGTACGTAGTAAGTATTTTATGGCTTTACTCAACTGAATTTCATAGAATATGCCCAAATTATTAACAATTAGAAATAATTGTCATTTTATTTTTAAATGTTTGTAATTAAAAAAATTCTGATGTGATGTGATCACAATTACACAGTACTAGATTTTGGCCGCGACTCCGTACGCGCTGCAATTTTTTTAATGATCCCTATTTTTTTCTAGTTATACATTATAGCCTAGGTTACTCAGAGACATTGTAATATTGATATGGTGAAGATTTTTTTTTAAATCTTCTAGTCGTAAGTTTATTCATATATACTTGTAGCATACAAAAATAAAATCTTTCCTCTTTTTAATATTAGTGTAGATGACTTTGTAAGCATACATAATATCGAAATGGCCTGACTTATTAATAAACAAAAAGTGAGTGTACTATAAAAATCTCAGCTTAGCCCTTCACTTGACATAAGCTTGATGATAATTTATGTTAATGTGTTGTTCAACTAGTTTCAAGCTCGATTAGACTCTGATCAACGCCAAAACCTGACGAACAATGCTAAAAAGACATTTGAGTAGAACAGCTAGTCTATTCTGTAAGAAACTATTTCGATATCGAGCTTCACCTGAGTGATCAAACTCACAAAGTGAGCTTTATTGCACACAAAATAAAGGTCTTCCTTTGAAACTCACCTCGAATTCCACTTTCGAGATACGAAAATGTTGTTAGAGAATAGCATTACAGTCATCATTCCCCAATACCAGTCAACTAGAAAAACCGCAAGATATACTATCCACAACCACTCTCATCCATCAAAAATAAAGTCATAAAATACTACATCATATATTTTCTAAAGAAATAGAAGGTGTGGAGTGTGCATAGGAAATTGCTCGTGCATTCTACTACTTAGGCGACGGTGCAACCCACGCAAATTCTTTGAATCACTTGTGGGCGATAGGCGAAACTACCCACATGTTTAAGCGGTGTTATTAGTATTTTTAACTGCTTTCTTTGTGTTGGAACCCTCTGAGCGATTTGCAGAAATAGTTTTAGCTTAAAAGAGATGACTTTGATAGTTCTTTGACTTCTGGATTTATTTTTGTCGAGTTTTCTACTTTTGCTTGACACCTTTGATAAAGGCGAAAGATCAGGAAACTTGGAAAACATCACGCCTATCCCGTAGAGGTAGGCATAGGTGTACTAGTACAACGTACAACCTAATCCAAGTAAGCGTAGTATGTATTCGCATAAGCAGATTCAGATAACGTTTTTTGCAGTTGCACAGCGGCTGTTCAAACAAATTGCCAGTATCTAGGTTGGAAAGTTCTTAGACCTGAATTAATAGCTCAGTCGTACAAGTCATCTTTTCTACTTCTCACCTATCAATAAGCATAATTACCCAATAATTTAGCTACTGTTGGAACACAAGCCACTGTTGGAACACATGCCACTGTTGGAACACATGCCACTGTTGAAACACAGATCACTGTTGGAAGACACGCTCTTTGAGAGAGAGAGAGAGTGGTCTGTTATCCACCACGTGGTCCCAGTTTCCTAGATTTGTAGATCATGTCACACATCGTCGAATTTTCGATTCTAGAACAAGCTCACTTACGACGTTTAGCCTTCCCCTCTTTATCTACCGTTAATTTAATCCAAGCGGAAGTAATTCCTTCACATTAACTAAAGACAGGGGGCATAAGGATACTGCCTACTCAGTCTAATAATACCGATCATATTATCGACAACCACTCATCCCTAAATATATCATTATCTGAATTGGCTTTTACGGGCGTAAACACTTCTGGCTTAGCACTTACGAGAAGCTAAATTATCTGGTGGATGATGGATGTATGTAGATGTTTTGGCTGAGTATGCAGTGATGATAGGTTAAAGGGATTTCAAGTAAAACATCTGAATCGACATTCAGATTTGATTTCTAGAATCTGTCTGCTCAATTGATTGCTGTAAATTTACTCTTTGCTGATAGATTTATCCACCATTATTGTAAAAAATTGGGAAAGGATAGGAACGTAGGGATTGGCCAAATAAAAGAGTGGCGAAGTCAGATTGTGGATGATAATGATGAAAAATTTCAACGGCTTCAAAAGAGATTGAATTTGTTAAAATAATAGTATTTTTTTTTATCAATAATAAGTTTTGAAATTGGAACGGTTCGTTTAAAAAACCTTTAAGTTTAAGTGGAAAAGTGGCACCGTAAAAGAGGATGTTGTTTTATTTTCACCACAAACGATCGTTATCATTGTCCAACTAGTTTTAATACCCTGTATTCCATATCCCTTATCTCTACTCAGAAAACAAAAAGAATACATACAAAAAGGAGCCAACCATTTCTTCCTAAGTACTACATACTATCGTTAAAAATTTGAGCTTTAAATTTTACTAGCTGACCCGCTCAACTTTGTCTACGTCACATTGTTCATTAAATCTCCAATCCTGTTTGTCGTAGCGTAATGTTATATATTCTATAGCCTTCCGCAGTAAATGGACTATCCAAAACTAAAAGTTTATTTTTAATTCGAACCAATAGTACCTGGAATTAACGGGTTCAACCAAACAAACAAACTCTCCAGCTTTATAATATTAGCATAGTTAGTATAGAGGCATGTCTGTTCTTTGACAAACAATATTTTTTCTTTCTCTTCATTATTTTTCTTATTCTTTTCTTCTCAAGTAACCTCCAACTTAAACACAACGAACTATAGGTAGAAGCATACAATACCACCATTCGGTATTCTTATGTCGTTTGCTTACAAATCTCGGAGACCGTTAGACATCGCACGATGGTCTGGTCCGCCCACGACTCCCATCGGCTTTCGGGTCAGACATCGAAAAATATCGTGGTCTTGCAAAATGTTGTTCGTTTTCTTTTTTATTGTGTTATATAATTTGGGTTCTTTAAGATAAAGTGTAGAGGTAAGATCTGACCGCAGTTTTGTCGGGTTACGGCAACAAAAAAAATAGCAGGTAAAAAGGATGCAAAGGGTTTTTTTGGTGTAGATGTGTGGTTTAGTCTTTGTTAACGATATGTGTGATATTTTTATATAACTACCAGTTGACCCGCGCAACTTAGTCTGCTCCGCTCCTATTGGTCTTAAAATGATGATATATGTAGTCTATAGCCTTCGTAGAAAGTATAGATAAACTTAACACTATTTTTAAGCATTGACGTTAACAAAGGAAATAAAATGTATTGTCATAATGTTTTGTAACTTGCATAATTAGTAACTTTAACAACACAAAATTTATTAAAGAAGGCAGATTGTATAAAGAGCTCGGGCCAGTCTATAAAATTCTCACTAAAAGCCTCTGGATCAAAAACAAACAGGTACAAACAACTTTTACGTAAATAAGAAGCAGATATTTTCCCCAATGTCTTAATCACAACGATATCTTCCAATCTCTTCGTGCAAATCACGAAACATTTTCCCTGAATATCTGTAGGGAAATCAGGTTACTCGTTGTATCCATCAGGAAGCTTGTCTTTATTTGCCGGTCAATTAATATCTTTGCAAATCTGGTGGCAAGGTAATAACCAACTGAAGTGGTTTCCTATAAAACCGGTAGCCACACAAATGTCCTATAAAACGAAGCGATTACACTTTCTAGCACCTACTTTGGCACTTTCTATGGACCTTATTATCAGGTATTTGATGCAAGTTCTCCACACCGTATAAGGTAAAACTAATTAGGTTGGTCACCACAAAATGTTGGTCACAAATTGGTTTGGTCCAATAGTTGGCCACAACAAGTTGTTAGAATTAAGTAAAGCAGATTGGTCGTTTATTTTTATTGTGCACATTTTTCTTGTGGGACTAGTGATTGAAGGCATGGGAAATAGTCAATGGCCAATTATGGAAATTGCTTGACAGAGGCGTAAATTAACTTTAAGAAAATTGCATTAGGTTTCTTTTGATACCACTGTCGTATGGTATCGGCCGGTGCCATATGGTGCCGTAAAAGAATAATACCATCCCATTACTTCCCTTGGGTGTCGTAAGAGGCGACTAAGGGACTCACCAGAGAATAGGCATCAGCGTTCTCTGTAAAACTCAACACCGTACACTGCGATCGCCAACCCGCCTGCCAAGTGTGGCGATTATGGCAAACCCCCCTTTGGAGGAGGCCTACGTCCAGCAGTGGACGTCTTTCAGCTGTTATGATGATGATGATGATGATGATACCACTGTAGGCATAAACATCTTTCATGACAGTACGTAAGCTGCAATTAAAAAAGCTAATATTATAAGCAAAGATTTCCCTGCAGGTGAATGATGGATAAGTAATCATATTTTATTGAAACAAATTGTAGGGATTAGGTCACTAGAATGAGAAGTATAAAAATACTTCACATCTGTAGAAAGACAGAATAATCAATTCTTTGCAAATACTCAATCTAAATGAAAGAAAAGGGAGTTAATGATGCCGGTTAACAGACGGGTTTGACGGCGCAGAGCCCAAGTAATATGGAACAAGTTAAGGAAACGATTCAATCAGTGACAACAGTTTTCATGTATAAAATAGTAAAAATATTGCCTTCAGATTTAATTATACGGAACATAAATACCACTTCAAACTCCCACTCAACTTCTTCACAAATAAACTTCGCATGCATTTTCAACCCATGACTAAGCTAATGTCTTATGCAAATCTTGAACCTGCGATAAAAATGTACAAAATAACTCCTAAACTTAATATTATAATCTTAGGACATTAATTCAATGATATATTGTTTTTAAAACATAATATGACTATCAAACTGACAGACAGTTTTAATTTATTGCTAATAAATCAATTTCGCCCACGATATTATAGTTTTATGGGGTCACATAATTGTAAAAGGCAGATTATGGATGTTGTTACAACGGATTTTTGGTTTAATACCTTTTAAAATGTATCGAATGATGAAGCGCAATATGTTGAAGAATTTGATGATGACAACCTAGACAGAAAATACGGAGTAGTAGTGATAACGGTTTCGAGTTGAGGGTTAAAAATGGGCGCTTTACTTTGTGTAATGTATTTCATCACTGCTCCCAAAAAAGTGAAAACATGCTGTGAAAAACGAAATCTCCAAGAACCAAGAATCGACATGTGACTCTTGTTGGAGTTGCAGACCACTCCTACTCACAGAGAAGGGCCCTGTGTCCCAATATTTGGAATAATAAAGCTAATGCTTTGCTAGAAAAGAATAAATAGAACAGTCTGTACAAAGACACATCAGACATAGTTACTCTGATAATATTATTATTATGAGTAAAGAATATTGGAAGTATAAAACGTTTGAAGAAAGAAGTTCAAACTACTAGTCCTTCAAATCTATTTCGCCAATTGTAAAAATTCGTCTCACCTCTTTGACCATCATCGTCTTCTTTGCCATACAAGTTATTTTGTTCTACTTCCGCTAAGTTATCCTGACCGTATCGCTACGGTAGCGTGCAAACCGTATACCCAAAGCAATTTGCCAAATATACACCCAGCAAATTCATAATCACCATTAACTTACTTTTTACCATCATTATAATGACATCCCGTACCATAATTGACTGACTGACTGATTGAATGTCCGTTGGCCCATCAAAGTTTTTGTCACCCAACGTTTAAAAAGTAACGGTTTAACTAAAAAAATAGAAATCACGTAACGAGGTCTCTGTTATTATAATAGTACCTACATAATTACTTTTTGCACATAAATACTTTGTAGACACACAATGGACTGTTTCACACTTTCTGCAAATGAATGTCGAAATAGACAAGCAAGTAAATGAGGTTTTTACTGATACTCAAGTAAAACGCGAGACGTGCAATCTGACAGTTTTTCTTTGGGGAATAGTTTTTCCCGGCCTGTTGCGGAGGCTTATTTCTTTCTTGCTTGAGTCAAGATCGTGTTCTTATTAGAATATGCAGTTACATTAAAAAGACAGACGGAAAAATTAACATCTGTTCTTTGTTAAAGAATTACGCTGAGAAGAACTCGCATAGAAAATGTGACTCAATTTTTTGTTCTCTCATTCTCCTGGTGAAATCTCAAGTTAGATACTTTAGGTTCAGTTCAGAACGTTTTATTCTTCTATCATTTCTGTTTAGCCATGTAATCAGCTTCACTCATACAATCGGTACACGTACTGGTTTCCTTGGGCGCCCTCTATTCTTAGGTGGTATTATCGAATCCAAAAAAAAACGTTCGTCAGCGAACAATGTTTTTTTTCAAACGTTCCAAAATATTGACATCACTTCTATATCATCATCTTATTCGAATGATTTATAACACTTAATTTGATTGACCCATCCTCTTTGTGACATATTCAATTTTGTTTCTTTATAATATTCAATTCAACATATTCTACAGTTTTTTTTGTAAAATATTTATGAATGAAATAACCACAAATCTCTATGTTGACGTCTCGAATCTGTCCATGAATGATTCAGTCACATTTTATTGTTGAAAAATGTAAATTTTATTACATACAGACAGATGCAAAAGTGAAGACTAAAAGACAGTAAATTCAAGATTTATTGGAATACATTTCACTTTGTAATTTTAAATCTTAACAGCTTATGCGTACAGATAAAGGTATCTACGGCTCTAGTAGAGAATGAAAGAAAGAAAATACATTTATTCAGTACAGACGCAAAGTCTGTGTTGAATACACGCGATGTTAGCATAGAGATATCTATTACTAAAAATGCGTGCCTTAATGTAAAGTCTAAGAAGTTGAAGATATTTTGTAAATTTGATTTTACTAAGTGAAATATTAGTGTTATTTACAGAAATATTCACTTTCTTTTACACTTAAGTCAGTACAGGTTTTGGTATACAGTTTATGAAGCCGCAACTCTTCACTCAGTTACCTTTTATACGTAATACAAGGTCCGAAACGTGACGATATTTTGACGTGACGTGGTGATATTATGGTATTTTATAGCTGAACATTTCATTAGAATCATTGTTAACGTATGGTGCTTGTCGTATGGTGTCAGCCGGTGCCGTATGGTGCCGTCAAAGAATAATACCACCCATACTTCCCGTGGGTGTCGTAAGAGGCGACTAAGGGACTCGCCAGAGAATGGGCAGCAGCGTTCTCTGTAAAAATCAACACCATACACTGCGATCACCAACCCGCCTGCCAAGCGTGGCGATTATGGCAACCCCCCCCCCCTTTTGGGGGAGGCCTATGTCCAGCAGTGGACGTCTTTCGGCTGATATGATGATGATGATGATGATGAACATGTTAACAATGATTCTCTGTTTTATGAAATCATATTGATATCCAATAAAATGAATAATACTGGACATTTGAAGATCCAATCTATGTAGAGTTCTTCAAAAACATTAAGTTATTTTTCATTTCCTGTGCCAAGTATTTCACCTACACTTCGATGAATCGGATAGCTCGTCAATATCTCAATCCCACTGCCCCAGAACCGTTAAGATAATACAAAAAACTTAATTTCCACTTTTCAAAGGGTACCAAGAACCTCACATTTCTTTACGATACGGTCGCAGATAGTTTTAAGGAAACCTTAGACGTTTACTGGCCATATAAATGATTTACCGCAAACCGTTTCGGGAAATATACAACCCATATAAAAAATATACCATAAAAAATATAAAACATTATTTACGAGGTCTTTTTGCGGTCGAAAAAAGGAAGGTATCCATGTATTGTTGGAAAGCTATAAAGCCGAAAACTGTGTAAAATTACTTTTTATCGGCTTTAAATTTTTAAAGATGTTTTTACGGCTTTTTAAGCCGGAAACATAAGATTTTGTACATTTTCGGGAAATATTTTTTCCGATATGTAACCAGCAGTGACACACAGACAGACAGACTTAGTCTCACCATAAGGATTCCTTTTTACCATTTTGGTACGGAACCCTAAAAATGAAGTTTTATTACAAAATGCAAAGCCCGCTTGAAAACAGGTGTAAGTAGTACAGGGTATTACCAAGCACAAATTATTGCCAACTGGAAAATACAGGCTTGTAAAACAACACCGATATTTAAGTTGTTTTGTAATGCAAAATTTACGTCAAAGTGAAAATTATTTTTCGTGTTTTATCAGTATTTGTGGTAAAATACACACTGCGCAACTTTACCTATGTTTACAAATAAAGATTCGGATCGTGATAATTTACAAACTTAGAGTATTTTTTAAAAGATTTATTTTAATTTTACATGCAATTCCTTCACCTTTTGAATCAAAATCAAAATCAAAAAAATCAAAATCAAAATCAAAAGGCATTTATTCAAACTAGGCTGAAAATCAGCACTTTTTGAACGTCAAAATTTACATGAAGACAGTCCCCCAAATCGCCCAGCCCATCACCACTTCCTAGTGTTTTAGCTGGGAAGAAGAAGTGGCCAACAAACTCCCCAGCAACACAACTGTCTGTTAAGTTTAAAGAACTTGAACATTATTCAACATTTTATGATAGATGTCGATCATTAAATTAAATAAATGGATGGCACATGTCCGCTAGCATACTATTTTATCCCAAAAATTACATATGAAACAATGATAAAACTAATTACATATATAGGTAATTAAATAAGTAAACTCAAGCATACAATACTAATCAAAATGAGCCTCCAGGAATAAATGGCGTGCCCGCTTACATGTTCAACAATGCAATTTAACCATAATCTGTGACTCAAAGTCACAAGTGATAAACTAGGACCATCGCAGTTAAATTATAACACTAAAATTTTAACAATAATAAACCACGGACAGCAAGACGACCAGTCACCACAAGCAGCACCCGTTCACGAGCATAACGCAAAGATCAGCCATTACCTCCCTCGCCATATTAGAGGGAAGGAGGTAACCCGATCCCCGACGCTACCGCAAGCAGCGACGTCTAAGGGAGCATGACGAACCTGCTGCCGGTTTCTCAGACAAAATCATACTTATCAATTTGTCGAGGTCGCTAGTTAATCACATACTGCAATACAACTCATAAAAAACAAGCTAATGAGAAGATTATGTCAATAAATAAAAATAAAAAATAAAACAAAAATGACCTATACGGTCAGAATAATAAACAATTTCATCTTGAGCAAGTAAAGAATCTACGAAAGAACATTTAGCATTGTCTCGTGTTCAACACAGCGACCAACTATTTTTATCGTCGAAGTAATCGTTTATAGTATAGTATGCCTTCGAAATAAGGTTAGATTTCACTTTCGCTTTAAAAGCATTAAAAGGCAAGTCTAGAAAAGAAAGAGGTAACTTATTATAAAAGCGGATACCGATCCCCACAAAATGGCCCTGGACCTTACGAAGACGGTGGAAAGGAGCATGTAGTTTGTGCTTATTTCTGGTGTTAAAGCTGTGGATATCACTAGTTTTGGCATATAAATGTATATTTTGCCTGATATACACTATGTTGGCAAAAATGAACTGCGAAGCAACCGTGAGAATACCTATTTCTTTAAAAAGTTCCCTTAAAGAGAGTTTGAATAATATTGCCGTGATTCTTACTCAATTTGTTCACTTTTATATTCAACAAAACGTTTCAGTATGATATAAGGACCACACCATCATTCATGGAACGAAAAAAATGCTATTATGCATTGAGAAAAAGACTTGAAAGTCAATCTATATTTCTATTTGTTTTCTCTATTTCTTACTATTAAAAAAAAATCTACCTTTTAAAGTTTCTCATTTATTGACAATTAATACTTTGTGTTTTTGTGTTGACTTTATATGTTTATATCGATTTTTATTGCCTATTTTATTTTGCAAGAAAAAAAAATTACCACCCACCAAAAATTTCCCACCCACCAAAAATTTCCCACCCACTAAAATTTTTATAATCAAATTACAAAACCGATACTAGTCGCCGAGATACTCTCAGACTGGTAGAGTGAGATGGCGCGCAGGCCGACCACAAACAGGCTGCAGGGAGGCTGCGACCGGTCACACATCCGCTCTATACACCTGTCGCGAACGGCGCCTGTACACTGTATAGTGAAAACAGAAGGTTCAGTTTGTATGGGTAGCGTTGGTTTGTTTGGGTTTTTGTTTGTGATTCGGATTTCGACAAGGAATAGTTCACAAAAGAGAAATGTGTATAATATCTGAAATCACATAGATTTTCATTTTAAGTTCTTTTAGTCCATCCAATAGTTGTCTGGAAAATATCGCTGCCAGCGATAAGACGACCATTGTATCCATAGAATTAAGTCTGTGTAAATAAAAGAGTTGTAATCTTTTTTGGATGTTCAATAAAGTTAGTTGGTTCTGTCTTAAAAATTATAAATTGGTCAAGCACGATGCAGCATCTTAATCCTTGACAAAGTAGACAGAATACTTTTTGATAAAAAAAACTTGATCGATTTTTGGTATACATTACACATACCTATAGAGAGACATATCTTCATGCTTGTATTTGGAAAAAAAGATCACCTCTCAAACGCTACAGTAACACTATTTGCGCTCACATTTTCTCCAATCATAATCTTTTCAAGTCTCAGATGTTTTAACAATAACTTCACTCGGTACATAAATTGCAGGTACAAATTACCCCTACTAAATAAATCATTGATTTGAACCAATCCCCCAGCACCCTCCCGAGGGGAAATTCCCACAATCGAATAGCCCCAAAAATTGATGATTGCAGCAAATTGAATGCAAAATAATGATAACAACATCAACTTGAAACAATATTCCCTAACGTTATTTGCGCACGTTGTAGCGTTTTATCGAATTTCATGGCTTACTAACATCGAAGAGGATTATCAAATAATCGAATCGGGCAACAAACGCCGTACAGTTTCTGACACGCGATCATAACTAATTTAATATTTTTTCGTTCACATACTTATTGAACTTTAACAGACTGTTATAAAGGCTTTTAAAATGTTATTAATTTTATTTAAAGGAGTATTAATTTTTATCTTTACTGAAACACTAGTTATACCAGCTAAAGTGTGGAACTCTCTACCAGCGTCTGTGTTATTCCACATATAACGCAACTGCCTTCATAGCAAGAGTGAACTGTGAACAGGCATCTTATGGGCACGCTCGCTCCATCATAGACCTCATCCTTCGCTTTCCATCAGGCGTGATCGAGGTCAATAGCAAGCTCATTCCTCAATACGAAAAATTCCACTCTTAAGCTGTACGCACAATCAATGTGAATACTTATGAAGTAACGCTAATGAAAACCAAAGCGTTCAATAACTACTTTTTTATCATTTATTATCTAAGAACTTTTCTTTTTAAAATTTTGATGTAGGTACAAACATACCAACACAAAACATCGCGGGTTTAACAGCATTATGGTAAGCAACTTAAACAAGTAGACCTTTTTCAGATAAAACCATAACAAACACATAACTAAACCTTCTAAACATTTTCGTCTACAGTGGCCGGATGCAGTAACGTTTATTTTGTTTAGTTACATACTTGTGACGCCTCGTTGCTCTGCTACTTCTGACGTGGTTTCAGATGGACTTCCACAGACTTCAACTGAGGTTAATAAGATATAGTTATTTTATAGGCTGTAGAATTATAAGGGAATTTAAACTCTGTATTGGTCATTCATTGCACGTTTATGGTGTAGAGGTTAAATGAAATTGCAGGTCGTAGACAATTACTTTGATTTATTGGATCGATCTACGAATGTTTAACTGAAGAAATAGGTTAAAAATGTGTGTGGATATTACAATGTTTGATTTGATAAGTCTCATTAAAATAGATAGACCAACTTTTAAAAATCATTCAAACCACTAAAATAAGGACAATGGTACAAAAATAATAGTAAGAAAAACGCGAGTGCACGTCATCATCATCATCATAGCCGAAAGACGTCCACTGCTGGACTTAGGCCACCCCCAAGCGTCGCTACAACGACCGGTCCTGTGCGTCTTTCATCCATCAGCTATCCGCGCCCTTTACCAGGTCGTCGGTCCACCTTGTGGGAGGCCTTCCAACGTTGCGTCTTCCGGTACGCGGTCGCCACTCCAGAACTTTTCGACCCCATCGACCATATGTTCTGCGTGCAATGTGCCCTGCCCGCTGCCACTTTAGTTTGGCGATCCTTCGAGTGCAACTACCTACCCATAATGGATATGTTTATCCTAGTGTGACGGCAATTCATTATTTAAGGTCAAAATAAAATCACTTTAATCAGTATTTATTTGCTTGATATCTTTGGTTAGACGCACTGAACGCTGTGTTTAAAAATTTCCATTTATTTTAACGGGACGTTATATCATTTAAAATTAAAAAGCCAAATAACTACTTAGTTATAGTTAGCCGTATGTTAATGCTAACAAAAGCAGTATAATCTGAGTGCAAATTCTACTAAATAGGGTTCCGAACATCAGTAAAAAACGGAACCCTTATAGGATCACTCGGGTGTCTGTCTGTCTATTTATCCGTTTGTCACAGTCAGTTTTCTCCGGATCTACTGGACCGATTCTGTTGAAATTTTGTATACATTTGGACTTCTGTAACCCAAACACGGACGCGTTACGTTAATAAATAAGTTTTTAGTATGGCAGTCACTTTTGGGGGTCAAACTAGAAAATTAAAAAAAGGGCTCACTATGTCAAATCAATCAAATCAAATCGTATATTTCAAATAAACCATTTACAGGCACTTTTGAATTGTCAAAGTCGGTCAGTCAAAAACATGAAGCTATTTGCACGTTCCAAAGCGTAGATCTCTATGGAGAAGAACGTGCAAGAAACTCCACGGACACTCTTTTAAACCATGTGATGTGTTACAAAAATCTTGTTAACATTAACATTGATTGCTTCTATATGTGAGGACAATGCAAAGAACAAGAAAACATATAAACAATTCAAAATGCAGGTACAGATTAAAATAAGCCAGTGGCAGGTAAGAGATGACCAGTTTCAACTGACGGCGCCCGTTCACGAACATGACGCGTGCATCAGCACCATCTAACTCAACCATTGTGAAGGGAATCAAATGATCCAAAACACGCGCCACCATCAGCAAAACATTTGTGTGAGCATGACAAGCTCTCAACTGCCACGCTCGTTCATGTCAAAGTAATTTAATAACGAAATCTATAATTACATATGTAAATGGCTCCATAGTGCTCACATTTACAAAAAATTGAAAATATGCTTCTACGTTATACAAAACTATGGTTTCAAGTAACTAAGAAAAGAAAAAAAAAAAAAAGAAGGCTGCTTTACCTATTGTGTAAACTTTGCTAATACAATAATGCAAAGAAATGATAAATAAATGATTGTATAGGAGAACAAAAAAAGGGTAAGCATTTCTTCCGATTATCGAAAACCTAACTAGTGGACCCATGCTGCCGTGGCTGTGGAGCAGGACCGGCATTTAGCCAAGCATTTTTATCAAGGACATAATCTTCCAGTTTATAATATGCTTGTCTACATAATGTGCGTTTTATACATGTTTTAAATTTTCTCTCATTCAGTTCGAGAATATTAAGTGGTATTTTATTATAAAATTTAACACAGTACCCCATAAAAGAAGTGTGTACTTTAGCTAATCTGAATCGGGGTTGATCTAATTTGTTCCGATTTCTAGTATTAAAATTATGCCTATCACTAATTTTACTAAAAAGATGAAGATTTTTCCGAACATACATAATGTTTTCATATATGTATTGACAAGGTACCGTCATGATGTTAATATCCTTAAACAGTTCCCTTAGGGAATCGCGCCGGCGGAGATTGTAAATGGCTCTGATAGCTCTTTTCTGCAGAATAAATATAGACTCGATGTCTGCAGCACGTCCCCATAATAAGATACCGTAAGACATGATACTATGAAAGTAACTAAAATAGACCAGCCTCGCGGTATCTATATCAGTAAATTGACGGATTTTTCTGACAGCATATGCTGCTGAACTTAGCCGTCCCGCAAGAGATGTTAAATGAGGACCCCATTGTAGCCTTGAGTCAAGCGTGATCCCCAAGAAAACTGTGTCATCGACGAATTCAAGTTTCTCTTGGTTCAATACTATGTCACAATTAATACTTTTCACGTTCGGTAATGCAAATCTGATACACTTTGTTTTTTTCTCATTTAAAACTAAATTATTAGCAGTAAACCAATTTTGGACCTGCTGAAGGGCGTTATTTACATCGTCAAGACTTGTGGCACGCCTATCTATCTTAAAAATTAAGGACGTATCGTCTGCAAATAACACCATTTGAGTTTGATTTTTTAAAAGATGGGGAAGATCATTAATGTATACCAGAAAGAGGAACGGACCCAATATTGAGCCTTGTGGTACCCCCATTTTAACTTTCAGACCCCGTGAATTGACACCATTTATTTGAACTTGCTGCTGTCTGTCATTTAAATAAGACCTCACTAAACTGAGTGCAAGTTTACCCAGTCCGTAATGTTCTAGTTTTAGGAGCAAGGTTTCGTGATTTACACAATCAAATGCCTTGGAGAGGTCACAAAAGATTCCTATGGCATCTTGCGCCTCTTCCCACGCTGTATAAATGTGTTTTAACAACGTGACTCCAGCGTCAGTCGTACAACGACCTTTGGTAAAACCATACTGTTGTTCGTGTAAGATTTTATTGGTGTTAAAATGATTGAGCATTTGATTGAGCATTACTTTTTCAAACACTTTGCTGAAAACCGGCAATACAGATACAGGTCTATAATTATTAGTATCTTTATTATCTCCAGATTTAAAAAGTGGTATCACCCTACTATATTTCATTATATCCGGAAAGACCCCTTGGTCAACACATAAATTAAATATTAGTGCCAAGTATGGTGCTATGGTCTCAAATATGGACGTGCACACTTTGATAGACATTCCCCATATGTCTTCAGTCAATTTAATTTTGATTTGCCGGAAAGCTTTAATAACTGTCATAGGGTTGATATGTTTGAATTGGAATTCAACCGTACAACCTGGAATGTTTGCTCTTAATAAATCAAATGAGACCTCGGGTGAAGAATTTAAAGCTTCAGTTGTTTTTGATGGTATATCAGTGAAAAATTTTACAAATTCTTGAGCTACTTCTAAATTAGAGCTTATGGGACCATGCGCAGTCTCTAGTAAATAGTCAGTGTTTCGTACTTTATTTCTGTTAGTTTCATTATTGATAACTTTCCAAACTGTCTTTATTTTATTATCTGCCAATTTGATCTTGTTGCTTATGAACAGGGCTTTAGCTACTTTACAAGTATTTCTGAAAACCTTAGAATATTTGTTTACATACTTATTAAAGGATTCAGTGTTAATGAAAGACTTAAGGCCGTATAGATCATATAGTCTTTCCCTACTTATCCTAATGCCTTTAGTCGCCCAATCACTAAATATAAACTTAGGGAAAGTATCTTTGGACTTCTTTTCAAAAGTTGCATTGAATTCTTTTAGTACCACTGAAAAGAAACCATCATAAAATTTATTCGCATCCTCAATATTGTGGCCTAGAGCATTTAACTTATTTTGTAAGGTCCCATTAAATTTTGCTAGTTTGCCAGTTGTTATTGGCCTAAATTGTATTTGAACTTTTTGCAAGGCTGCTTTATACTTAAATGTTACCAGTTGACCACTGTGATCAGATTGAAGGTAATTAACTATAGCTTTATCTAAATAATCACAATCGCAGAATACATTATCAATACATGTTGCAGAAGTTGGAGTTATTCTAGTTGGTTCTGTAAAAACATTAGACAGATTGAACGATTTAAAAAGACTTAAAAATCTGCTGCTATTTGAATTATTTTCTAAAATATTAATATTAAAATCTCCACAAATAATCACGGATTTGTTACCTGCTGCAAGTTTCGCAAGGACATCTTCCATTGTTGTTTCAAATAACGTAAAGTTTTGAGGGTTAGGGGGTCTATACACGCACACTATAACATGCTTATCTAGCTCAACACAGGACAGTTCGATGCAATGTTCCACTGACAAGCTAACAATGTCATTACGTTGCTTAAATTTTAAACATTTTGTAACTAAGATGAGGGAACCACCGCGCGACTTAGATTTGCGGTTAAAACAACTGCCCACACTATAATTTTCATAACTAATTAGCATCTGGTAATCCTTCAACCAGTGCTCACTAAAACATACAATGTCATTCATTGTTTTCTCTAAAAACATTTCAATTTCTAATATTTTGGAAGAGACACCTTGAATATTTTGATGAAATATTTTCAAGGCATGCTGCTTACCCCCTTTCTGACATCTAGTTAACAGAGAGCAAGAAGATACATTGTTTTTGGTAGGCATAACTATTCTGTCATTGGTATCCTCTGTTGTCTTAAGACTTAGTTTAAAAGATTATCCGGAGATTGCCCCAAGAACTCAGTATCATCACTTGGCAGTGAGTTGCAACTACTTGTGGCCCCCACGTTAAACAATGAGACTTCCATAGTGATACATGGAACCTCCTTCGTACAATTTGTAAAAGAATTTGTAGCAATAGTGCTACAGTTATTTAAGCCCTCCACCTGATTCTTAGTATAATTACTAAACATTGTGGATTTAATTACACAAGACTTCGACATACTACTTATGTCTGAGTTAATATAATAAGCTAATAGCCTTGCTATTGTGTGTCTAAAACTAATTGGCAAATACACAGTATCCCTAGTCGATTTTAAATGTTCCACAAAAATATTTGTGTCAAAAAACATAAACTTGTCACTATAATGACTAACTAAAAAATGCATGTGTTTATTTAACCTATGAATATAATTATTTTGTCTAATTGACATCTTATCAAAATATGGAAAAGCACACAATATTATTTTATTACAATTTAACTTTAACATCTCAGTTAGATTGTCTGTGATATCTGCTTTTCTTACATTTAAACTATTCCCTATAAACACCGTAATGTTGGTATCAGAATTATATTTATTATTTATTAATGATGCCATAATATGTTTGTATGAATGAGGTTAATAATAACATTTTTTTCATAATTTTTAAAATAACCAGTTTTTAAGTTATTCAAAATATTGACCAAAAATACCATCCTCCTTATCTCCGAAACTACTAAGTCTAATTTTGAAAAAAAAAATGGAGGTAATAGTTATATTGCTAAAGATAACAGAAAAACCTATAAGAAGTCAACATGTTAAAAAAAATATTGTTCGGAATTCTTTGCTCAGTTTTTTGTAAGCAACGTTCGCGTTCGCAATCTGTCAAAAAAAATATGGAAATTGAGGCTTTTTTGACAGATTGCAATTGAGATGCTAATAGAATAGAATAGAATGTTTTTATTTCAGACCGGAGTCCATAGGTAGGGTAGTAACAATTTTACTTAAATTCTAGTGTTAGTAGGGTACAGTCACAGATAAAACTATACAGTTAAAATTCAGCGTGGAGCCGCACCCATCTTCGCAACATCGGGGAATCCCACCGATGAATGCATAAGCTGCTTAAAAATTAGTAGAATTAGCACTCTGATCTCTTATTCTACTGATGCTCCGGACAACGCCAGGTCATTAAGTATGTACCTCTGACTCGCAATTAAATGTACTTGATTTTCAATTATTTATTTTAGTACTCGTGATTTTGCTATTGCAACAACTTAATAGAATATTACTTCCAACTCATGCTTAGCTTATAAAATTCAGTCTTACAACTTGACAAATCCATAACTTATTGTTCAATTTTTATGAAGTCATCGCCCGAATATTTCAAAGGATTACAACGTAAACACTTGTAAATGTCAAGATTCTTTACTTATTTTGACACAAAGTAAAAAATATTACCAAAGACCATGGATTCATATTTTAAATTCAAAACACAAATATAAGATATTGCCATTTTTGAACAATGGAATAAAAATAAAAATTCCCAACGTTTGAGGCGACGCGACGCATCGAAAAAATGCGAAAATAAAGAAAAATACATAAAAAGAAAAACCAGTTGAGTCCCCGCAAGTACTTTACGCGTGGCGACATTATCCTGACATAGAACGTCGTATACACCGTTTTCCTTTCACCCCAAATTGGCACTTACTTCCAAGGAATAAAATCCAAAACGGCTTTTAGGGTGCAGAAGCGTTCGCGTGGCCGTGGACCGTGCATACGATTTCTGAAACGTCACAAGTGTCAGGCTGCCTCTGATCTAAAAACCACTTTGATGAACAAGGATAAGGTTGAATGTTTATTGAATTGTTCTGAGGTAGTTTATAAGCTTGCAATGTTTTGCGACGTCTCAACCGTCATTTAGCTACCAGTTTTGTTCGTAGTGCGTTAAAACTTACGACTAGGAGGAAAACAGAAGTGCCATAAAGCGGGCTTGAAGTTATGCGCACAGCTAAAGGCTCTTGTGGACAGGCGCGCGGCGACAATCCCACCACGATGCGACAACATGAGAAGATGTCGAATGCAAAGCGATAATACGGCAATGTCGCGACTGTGCAACAGGGATGCGATTATGCGTTATAAACAAAAAATCTCGCATCATTGTCTCTATGTCCTGTCGCATCTGTTTACGAGATCCTTAATACAATGCCTTTCTAAGGAATTGTTCACAAAAAGATATCATGATTATGTCCAGTGTAATCAGTTGTTAGGAGATGAAGAATAATTATAGTTGTTAATGTTTTTCGAAGCCATCTGCTGCCAAGTGTTTATCTAAGAAAATGGTTCTTGTATATTTTTTGCCGTGCCTCGTGTGGTCAGTTGAGTAAATGCTGATTCAGTATCTTGAGTACTATATATTTCTTGATAATCACGTTTATATTTAACTCAGTATATTTGATGCAAAATAATAAAGTAGGCATCATCAGACGCCCACTTACTTGCTGGATGTAGTCTTCCCTGAAGTATGGGTGCAAGTCACGTACAGCAAAATCCCGCCTGCACCAGGTAATCAGTCTGTCTTGTGGAAGGTCTTTATTCGAGAACCTATCGACTCCATCGACCACCGAATCAGTCAGTATCTTAACTACTATATATTTCTTGCCTTCGATAGTCGCGTTTATACTTAACGCAGTACCTTTAAATCGACCTCGCGCGTTCGGCCCTGGTTCAAGCCATGGTCCGGAGTGAGGAGACATGGGAAGCGGACACCTCCTTCTGCGAAGCAGTAATGCTAGCGAAGGAGGAGGCCAAACGCGTGAGAGGGAGGGAAATCTCACGCCCCAGCCGCCACAACAGAAGAAGACGCCCCGGGCGTCGGGAGTCGCAGGGCGATTCTCGGCCACCGTAGACGCGGGTCTGCGGACGGCGAGCATTGGGTGGCTCGTCCTCTGATCAGAACCAGGCTCGGGTCGACGGCGCGTTGTGTTCCACGCGCGCCTCAAAGAGCTGTCAGCATTAATAGCGGGGCCCGCTAGGGAGGAGTCATTAATTTCCCATCCTTACAAAAAAAAAAAAACAAAAAAACCTTTACATAAAATTATAAAGTAGGCATCATCATCAGACGTCTCCTGCTGGATATAGGCTTCCCCCAAGTGTCGTAACATCGACCGGATCGATGCAACTCGTATACAGCAAATTCCCGCGTCCTGCACCAGGTCATCAGTTTGTCTTGTGAAACGTCTTCCAATGCTGCATCTTTCATGTACGCGGTCGCCATACGAGAACCTTTCGACTCCTTCGACCATTGATTGTTCTGAAAGCAAAAAGCCACTTAAGTTAAACCCACTGCTACTTAAGTTTTGGCGACGCTTCGGGCGAGTTATGTCGGAATCTCTGGTCCTGTATTCATTTCTGATTTGACCCAATAGGTAGGTAATTAATCCATTTTCCTAATATATAAAACTCTTCCGTTACTGACTGATTGAGTGAATGATAGGCAACGCACTGCCGAAACTACTAGTCGTAGAAAACTGAAATTTGGCATGTAGTTTCCTTGGATCACTGGGAGCACTGAGAGAGGATTTCCCGAAATTCCTACGGAACTAGCTTTCGCCCGCAACTTCGTACGCGCATATCCCGCGCGTACGAAGTCGCGGGCGAAAGCTAGTATTTTGTAAAATGACTTCATTTAAAATTATGCGGCATCATTCCGCCCATCTCTCAATATATTTGTGGTCGGCACAGCATGTCTTCGTTTTCCATACAAAAATAAAACTGATGCAAGATGCTAATTAAATTTTCGCCAAAATCCATTACTGAAGCTCAAGTTTATCGTCGAAATATTTATCTTATTACCATCTGGACATATTGAATGAATGTGATATGCAATGTATGATGCGTCAGACTCGGAATTATCAGTTGAATCAACAGTTACATTGCTTTTTGTGTTACGAAGGACCAATGCTTTATACCGTTAAAGGAGACAACCGGTTTTATTATATTTATGGTCCTTTCTTCGAAATTGCTTTTGTGCCCAAAGGCTTAAGGTAGATTCAATGGTGTACTATCTCCGATAACGATTGTCAGCTTCGTCCAAAATGTATGGAATTGATAAGCTGTACCAAAATGTCTGGGGGTCAAACCTAAGCTTGACATTCAGGGTTCCTGACCTCTGCTTCATCCTTGTGGCTGTCGAAACTCTTGTAGGCTGTTACTCTGTTATTATTTGTTATTTAGGGTTCCGTACCCGAAGTGTAACCAACGGAACCCTATTACTGATCCTCCGCTGTCCGTCCGTCCGACCTAAATTAGCCGGCTGAGTCTGTCTGCGGGTTATATTTCATGAACCGTAATAGGTAGACAGTTGAAATTTTCACAGAGTGTGTATATCTGTTGCCGCTATAACAAAAAACAATAAAAATACGATTGTACGGAACCCTTTATGTGCGAGTCCGACTCGCAATTGGCCGGTTTTTCTTCTAATTAGTCAATGCGGTGACGGTTTGCACCGCTGCTTAATCCATGGCCCCTATTCGACACAGAAGTGAGGCTGAATCGGTGCTCTGCGATCGTATGCAATTTAAACGGTCATAAGTAGCGTAGTATAAGCTTCTGCAATAATAAAAAAGAGTAACCATGAAGTTAACATTACTGTCGATTCATTGATCACGGATGATATGGCACTAAGGAAATCCTGCGTTACCAAAGCAGTTGACTGTACTACTTTCATTTACTCTCAGTGTGTGGTCTCCTGTACCGATAAACTTTAAATTAAGATACCTTTTATGGCACTACAGTTTTGAAACAAATTAACATCTCTTGTTAACGATCCACGTTGTGATAAGTTAAAAAACTCTTTGGTTTTAGTTTATGTAACTCCGCTGATTGTGAGAAAAAAACTTTAACAGGTAAACTTAAATTGTATGTCTTTCAAAGCCCAGTAACAAATATCTTGCGATTTGTTTATAAGATACCCAAAAACTAATTATACTATCCAATTTTGAATGTTAGGAGCTGTTAAAATATTATAATAAATTATAATAAAAAAATATATATTTCTTTATTTCACGACTCCTAAGAATCCATATCCACCAAATCGGAGCTTCTGAGAGAGATCGAGACGTTCTACGGACAGTTATACACGTCAATGGCTAAACCCAATACGAATCTAGCTAACGACCCAAGAGCTAGATTGACCCGGCACTATACCGAGGAAATCCCGGACGTCAGCCTATATGATATTAGGATGGCTCTGAAGCAGCTTAAAAACAACAGGGCGTCGGGTGAGGACGGAATTACGGCCGGACTCCTGAAGGCGGGTGGAAAAACGGTCCTTAAGGCCCTTCAGGAACTGTTCAATTCCGTCATACTTGAAGGGAAAACGCCACAGGCATGGAGTAGAGGTGTGGTCGTACTCTTCTTTAAGAAGGGCGACAATGCCCTGCTTAAGAACTATAGGCCCATCTCACTTCTAAGCCATATCTACAAGCTGTTTTCCAGGGTCATCACGAACCGTCTCGCATGCAGGTTTGACGACTTCCAGCCTCCCGAACAAGCCGGATTCCGAAAAGGCTTCAGCACCGTAGACCACATACATACGCTCCGTCAGGTTATACAGAAGACCGAAGAGTATAATCTGCCCCTCTGCTTAGCATTTGTGGACTACAAGAAAGCCTTTGATTCGATCGAGACTTGGGCTGTGCTGCAGTCTCTCCAACGGTGCCAGATCGACTATCGATACATTGAGGTGTTGAAAGGTTTGTACAAAAACGCCAACATGTCAGTCCGACTTCAGGATCAGACCTCGAAACCTAAACTCGAGACGTCATTTCTCCGAAACTGTTTACGGCCGCAATGGAGGATGTCTTCAAGGTTTTGGACTGGAGAAGGCTAGGCATTAATGTCAATGGCGAGTACATTTGTCACCTACACCTTGTCACCTGGTGAAGGTCTCGGGTAGCCGATGGATGCGAGACGCACAGGACCGGTCGTTGTGGCGACGCTTGGGGGAGGCCTATGTCCAGCAGTGGACGTCTTTCGGCTGATATGATGATGATGATTAAGAATCCTTGGTTTTTTTTTTATAGTGAAACTTATAAAACTAGGGATAGTAGAAAAAAAAACTTTATTATGATTTATTTCCTAATCTAGGTAGCCAGTGCCAGTGCTGGACATAATGAGTGTTCAGAAATGTGATCAAAAATCGTGTGGATACGTTTTATCACTTCTTTATCAGTTTTATCAATTCCCAAAATCAGTTTAGAAAGGTATAATTCCTCAGGTCATAAACAAATAAATGATAGATACTATCAAGCCAAAACGCTTGGCGAAATTGAATAACGTTCAAATTAATAAGATAAGGAAATTCAAATGAGTTTTTGCGTAGGAGTAGGTACCCATCTTGTTTTTAGTAAATTGATTTACTTATTACATCATAACCACACCTTTTAATTTTGATCTTGGTAATTATCTTTTCAAGTACCTTCTTCATCTTTTATCATCAAACTCATCATTAGCTCGCCTTTTGAAATATATACTGAATTTAGCTTCCAGTCAGTTCCAGCTGAATATGTTGTCTTGTGCGTCTTCCGGTACGCGGTCGCCACTCTAGAACTTTTTGGCCCCATCGACCATCTGTTTTGCGAGCATTGTGCCCTGCCCACTGCCACTTCAGCTTGGCAAGGTGGACCGATGACTGAGTGAGGGTCGCGGGTAGCCGATGAATACAAGACGCACAGGACCGGTTGTTGTCGTGACACTTGGGGAGGGCCTACGTCCAGCAGTGGACGTCTATGATGACTGTTTCTTTTTTTTTCTTTTTTTATTTGTGATGGATTTGCTCTTGACTCTAGTCTAGGTCAGAGATGACAGAGACAAAGACTACGATGGAGCGAGCTTACCCAGAAGGAGCCTGTGCACTCTAACTTTGAAAAGATTAGGGTTGTAAGCGTTTGGAAACACAGACGCAGGCAGAGAGTTCTACTCCTTTGCTGTGCGCATTATAAAAGACGTTTGGAAGCGCTTAGTGCGAATTCGTGGAATAACAACAAGGTCAAAAATTCAGTTACTTACTGGGTAACACTGTCTTACCGCTTTGCAAGACTGAATCATTATTTCAATATGCTGACATAACGACTGTCAAAGGTCTACGTGTGATTGACAGCCAGGACCAATGGCTTATGGTGTTTGCCGAGCCATAGATGGGTTTCGGTTTGTAATGGATTTGACATTAAGGCTGCTCTCTCGAGAAATGCTTAAAAACAGCGTGCAGATGAAGCAACTTTTCGTCGGCATTTACTGAGAAATTACATCTGAAACAAATAGGCAGTAATCTACATGATATGATACGTAATTTGATTTAGCCCGAATTTATGTATTGGTATAGCATAATAAGAAAAAAATCACCAAATCACCTCCAAATCATTGAGATGAAACCATTTTCCTTCATTTTTTAATAAAAGTCAGTAAAAAATATATCCACTGCTTTGCAATACAAACGAAAATAATTAGGTTTTGTTAAAAGCCTTAATAAACTCACGGTGGTAAACTATTTTAACAGATTGAAGAAAGTTAAACTGTTAAAATAATTTAGGCATAAATTCTCTCGAATTTGGTATTGTTCCTTTTGTTCGAAGTTCAAAAATAAAGCTGACCACAAAAACCAACGGCTATCGATCTCAGTACATTTTTATATTATTTTTACACTTTGCCAACTTGAAAGTGCAAAAATCGTAAATTAAACACACGATACAATGGTTTATTTGCTAAACAGGTTTCTGATTCGTCACTTTGATAAAAAAATGCTAAGCAAAAAAGGTGGTAAGATTGATCTGAGATAAGAGATCGGATTCCGTAGAATTCATGTTTATTTAGGGAAATGCAAAAGCTATGGTGAAATTTTGGTGATTGTTTAAGTCACAGCATTTAGGAAACATTTATAGTTTCGATTTCAGATTTCAGAGTTTTGGACAATTTTTTATATTTTATTTTAAACTAGCTTCTGCCAGCGGCTTCGCCCGCGTGGTCCCTAGGTAACATAATTCCGGGATAAAAAGTAGCAAACTACTGAACCAATTTCATTTAAATTGGTTCAGTAGTTTTGATGTGAAAGCGCGACAGACAGACAGAGTTCCTTTCGCATTTATAATATTAAGTAAGGATGACAAAACAACGTTTGCCGGGTCAGCTAGTAGACATCTACTCTAATATTATAAAGAGGAAAGATTTGTTTGTTTGTTTGTTTGTTTGAAATGAATAGGCTCCGAAACTACTGGACCGATTTGAAAAATTCTTTCAGCATTGGATAGCTACATTATCGGGGAGTAACATAGGCTATATATTATCTCCGTACTCCCACGGGAACGGGAACTACGTGGGTGAAACCGCCACCTCCACAAGTGTAAAATATATCATAATTTATTGTTACGAAAAAACTATATCTACAACGTGTAACAGAATAAACGCAATACCTCTTAAGGGCCCATTGTACTCATCATTATGAACTTTTACTATGGGACCGAAATCGGGAAAACAAAAATCAGCTGTTCAGTACATTTTGTCGAGTTATGCGCACAAAAATGTATGGGAGAGTCGATTTTTTTCGCGTTTTCAGTGTTGGTCCCATATTAAAAGTTGTTCACCATGATGAGTTCAATGACCCCTTAAGAGGCATTGCGTTTATTCTGTTACAGGTTATATAAAAAATATAAACCATGTTTTTCAACTGAAGCACCATTCAAGTCACAAAAAGATTTACGAAAAAAGCCGTTGAGATTTGACCAATGATTTATCAGCTGAATTGCGGAACTCTAAAACAAAAAAGAAAATCCTTAGCCAGTCAAACAGGTGTCAAGTGTGAACAGAGTTACAAAAAAAACTTTGGTACATACCTCAGCAATTACGACGACTTCTTATAAACTTTGCAGTTTTTTTTTTTATTTTGCTATAAAATAACGATTGATCGGTTATGTCAAGGAAGTTAAGCATTATAGTAAGAAATTAATAATAGAAGATAATTTGAAGATGTTCGGTTTTATTCGTGTGATGGTTTTTTTTTTTTAGCAGATGTCAATGTACTCAAACAATAGCGTGGTTGTCATTATTTGTAGACTTGTTGAATAAGTTTGAATGTATAGTTGCTAATTTATTTTTAAGGTTTTGACTTTATTGTTTCACTATGATCCGTCTCTTACAGAGGTTATTTGAACATTTCTGTCTTATGCAGCTTAGAAATATACTATGAATTTTGGCAAAAAATATGTTAGGAACTTAGGACTTAATGTCCGTCATTTTTTTTCTTTATAAAGTCTGTCTGTCCTTAACACTTAAGAGTGGATAACCTGAAAACAATAAACACATTTTTAATATTTTTAGTAAAGGAACCCACTGCGTTTCCAAGGCCCAAAATACTACGCAGTCAAATTATTTACTACTTGTCGACCCGCGCAACTTCTTCTGCTCCGCTCCTGTTGGTCTTAGCGTGATAATATATATAGCCTATAGCCTTTCTCGATAAATGGGCTATATAACACTGAAATAATTTTTCAAATCGGACCAGTACTTTCTGAGATTAGCGCGTTCAAGCAAACAAAGAAACAAACAAACTCTTCATCTTTATATTATATTACTAGCTGACCCGCGCAGCTTCGTCTGCGTCACATTTTTCATTACTGTTCCGCTCCTATTGGTCTTAGCGTGATGATATATAGCCTATAACCTTACTCAATAAACAAACAAACAAACAAACTCTTCAGCTTTATATATTAAGTATAAATAGTATAGTTTTAGTATAGAGTATAGATTTCTTGTTAACACTGCACCGTACCTACGTAAGTACACTACCAAAAATTAATTAACTATAGTATGTGAACGCCAACTCCGTACTGAAAAACGTTTGTAACCAAACAGTTTTCAACACAAAATAAATTCTAATTAATGACAAGGGAGATATTCGTACCACGACTCGAAAACAAATACGCGTGTATGTAAATTTTATTCATTTGCATAATAATTGGTAATTTGTTAGAAAGTTAATTTGATGGTTATTAGGGGACGGAATTCTGGACAGGTATTAAGTATGTTTGTCTAAAGAATAGGTTTGTTCCTCTGGGTGTCGTGATGGGTAACTGATTATGTCTGGTCAGGCTAACATGAAACGTGTAAAAAAATAAATTTATCTCACATTTTACATTTTATACTTGTACATTTCACATAAGTTGATAAATTCGTTGAGATTTTTTTTTCGGGTGAAAATAGAGACGGGCTAGTTGGTGGCTGCGTTGAAGGCCCGCCGACCCTAGTGCAAGGGTGCGAGAGAACACGAAGTGGTTTCAAATCAAATCAAACCAAATCAAATGAAATCGTATATTTCAAATAAACCATTTACAGGCACTTTTGAATTGTCAAAGTCGGTCAGTCAAAAACATGAAGCTATTTGCACGTTCCAAGGCGTAGATCTCTATGGAAAAGAACGTGCAAGAAACTCCACGGACACTCTTTTAAACCATGTGATGTATTTTACAAAAATCTTGTTAACATTATTTTTGATTGCTTCTATATGTGAGGACAATGCAAAGAACAAGAAAATATATAACAATTCAAAATGTAGGTACAGATTAATATAAGCCAGTGGCAGCAGGTAAGAGATGACCAGTGTCAACTGACGGCGCCCGTTCACGAACATGACGCGTGCATCAGCACCATCTAACTCAACCATTTTGAAGGGAATCAAATGATCCAAAACACGCCATCCACCATCAGCAAAACATTTGTTTGAGCATGACAAGCTCTCAACTGCCACGCTCGTTCATGTCAGTACGAGTTTGACAGAGCCCTCCTCCGTCCGCCCCAGCACGAAAGACATACATGAGGATTTCCACCCCGATAGCAAACAAGGGTCTCCATTCTAATCGGATTGATGCAGCGGAAAAATACCGTAAAAAAAATTAAACGTCAATTTTCACATAATGACAATCTTCTAAAACGCCCGCCTAGTATTTTAGGTGGGAAGAAGTGACGCAACAAACTCCCCAGCAACACATTGATCTGTGGTATGTCAACCTGTACGTACGAGTATGTACTATTGTAGAAACTTAGGTATGTCGTCCATGTCATATTGCGGTCAGCAATATGCTAGGCAAGCGTGATAGCACAGTCTAACTACCCTCTCCAGTCAGTGGTTTGATTAATGGGTAGAATATTCTGCTAGCTTCAGAATTTATGTGTATTCTATCTGCAACTTCTGAAAAGTTGGTAACGATGTCATTCTATTCCCCGAGAAGTTGAGCAATGTTGTACTTTGAGTATAGTACACTCATATTTGGCTGATCATGTTTAAGCCCCATGTAACAGTGGGCGAGTCTATTATTGCAATCAACCAGTAGTGCTATTTTGTATCAACATTTTCGAGTCTCGACAGCGGAATCCGAGATGAGTATAAACATAAGACCTTTATGTTGTGTGTTATAAAGTTCACTTTGTGAGCTTTGTCACTCAGGTGAAGCTCGATATCGAAATGGTTAATTACAGAATAGACTAGCAGGTACGAATCTCAACACCAGGTTGTTACTGAGGCCAGGCTTGCGGAATTTGTTCAAAAGAGTCACTGCGACCCTGGAACGCAAAGGGCATTAAGATATACACGGATGGGTTTTAGTCAGTAAGAGTCTGACACTCTCTTCCACTCCCCCAGAGCGAGTGGAGTCATTTAATGTAAATCCCATCCAAAAAAGGCTGTTACTAGGAAATTACAGATTAAATACTAAGTTCATTACTGACTTTTATGGACATGATATCAATTCAGATTTAAACTAAATGCCATAAAAAGAATGAATTTAAATCTGATAGCAATCGAAATGCAGAAATTTTTATTTAGGTATCCCTCAATAAGGCGACATTTCTATCTTTTCTAGCGAGTGATAAAAAATAGATCGGCCTCGGTATTTTCCCATCAAGTCTAGCCTCACGGGACATAGACTATTAAGCGTAAGCGAGAGGCTAGATATTTTATTAGCCTTTACGGGAGTGGGTGTTTGATCGAAGTTTTATTCGATTTTAATTGCATCCGTGATAAAGTTTAACGTATATTTTTTTATTATTGTAAGGCTTTTTGTAAATGTCAAAGTTGCCTAAACTTTGTCATTTACAAAATGCCTCAAAATTGAGTATTGAGATTTTTTTAGGTAATTATGGTAAAATCTTGGAATAAGAGCTGACAGATGGAAAAATATATGTATATATGTCCAAGCTGGATCAAAAGGGAAGGGGATGAACTCATAGGTCATCTAAAAATTCGTTCACCTCGCAGTTAACGGAAAAAGTAACCTATGTATATACGTCACCTATCCCTTACTTAGTTTATTTTTTAGTAAGTAATATTTGTTTTAAAACAAAATCAATATCCAATTAAAACGAAAATAAATTTCTGAATTCTAATTTAAAAAACATGTGCACTGTAAAAATGTTCATTGATGGCTTTCTGTCAACAATGGTCGAAAATTCCTTAAATCGGGAAGCCATTACACAAAAATGTATACATTGTGTAAACGTAAACAAGGCAGTATGTTATTTACATCACATTGAAAAACGAGGCACGAGTATTATTTTTATACATATATTTTTTAAGCCAATTTCATATCAAACAGAACATTCATAGTAATTGATTTACCATTTTTCAAAACCCATTAAAAACTTTTTAAAATTCAACAAAATACGTAGGTGTTGAAAAGTATTTTTGACACGAAAGAGTCTAATGATAACAGTCACTTTTAATTGGAAGTCAAAGGTCACAATATTGACTATAATGAAGGCTGTTTTGGGACATTATAGGCGCCATTTTGTGTTCTACGCGTTTTCAACGGTCTGTCGTTTATAGAACTGGATACATGTTAAATGTTTAGATAAGGATCGGTCCCACTGTTGAACAAAGGCGATGATTGATTCACAGTACACTTTAATATAAGGGCTATTTTTAACTCCTGAAAGTTGATAAGTGTACAATATTATGACTAAGCATGAAAAATTATCTTTCGTGACAGCTTTTTCATAGAACTTTGACCTACTAAACTAATGTCACGTACACAAAATCTGTAAATGCCTTTTTAATCGTGCTTTGTAATATAGACTCAGGTGTCAGCGTCATCCTATCTGGCTAAAAATTGTACGATTTAACGATTTGATTTTGTCGCACGACGAGATTAAACACATTTCTTTAGATTGTTTTAACTGAAGCTGGCAAATTATCGCACGAGCACAGTACGTCTACCATGAGTTTTATTAATTTATACTAGCTAGCGACTGTAGTTAAAAAATGTATGAAACCCTCTAAAAAAAAGTTTCTAATTTATTTGTTTAAGTTGTAAACTAACAAGCAAGCAAGTTGCAAGTAAAACTTTAGTTAACAACTAAAAAAATATTATTAGAAACACGTTTTTTTAAAGTTTTCATACATTTTTTAACTGCAGTCGCTAGCGAGTATAGAATAATAAAACTCATGGTAGACATACAGGAATCAATTTTATCGCGCGACAAAATCGCATCTTAACGATGCGATTTTCTCGTACGATCATTAACCAGTTAGGACGACACCTAAGTACTGGTAATTTTGAGAAGTTTTATACCGTCGATAAATTTAACCATTGCAATACTGTGTTCTTTGAATTAGAAATACATTATATGATTGACAACAAAAACAAAATTTATCTATTATAGAACTAAAACTTTTAGTGTTATTATTACCCTAGGGAACTCAAAAATACCTATCGAATTATAAATACCTACTAATAGGTAGGTAGGTAGGTAGGTTCATCAATTCCTCGCTAACAATTCGACCAGAACTTTATACCCATACGACTATTTAATTTGGTAGCTAACGCGATTTTAATGTCAAAACTTTTGTGGCGCCTCGCGTATAAATTATATATAAACACATTAGACCATAATATATCTACATATGTATATATGGGATGTATTTTTAATGTAGGGTATGAAATATCGATCAAGTTTGTCCAATTTTGGTGGGTAATAACTATGGTTTACCATATTAAAGTTGTAATCGGTAAACTGCGGCCTTAGTGCGAGTTTTAAAACGTGCTCGATCGCATGTAGTAATGTAGACGTCAATTTGTACTAATCCTAAATACGAGTAAGCAGTGGTGATAATAATGGAAAACCTCTTTTTACATACAAAGTCTCGCCGCCAGCATTTCCTCTTAAGATACACGAACTTCAGCAGGTTTTTTCACGTCAGCAGTTATGTTTGACTAAGTTATACTTTATTTATATATGACTTGTAATCTGAGGTCCTATTCTGTGTATGGGATAGCATAAAATGACATTCCGCATTCCGAGTTTTTATACTTACTCGATTACGATTATTAATCAAAAAAAGAAAACATAGGGACACAGTATATATCCTTCTTATTCTGTTAGTGAAATATCTCTTTAATCGGTCAAATATTGGTGGAGAAAATAGTCGAGAGCCAAACGTCGAATTATGACTTTTACATAGAAAGTCTCGCCGAAAGCATTTCCTCTAAATCGCTAAAACCTTGGGATCAAGAGCGAATAAGCTACTTCTTGGCGAGTGAGATCTATCATAGACCACATCATTGCTTACCATCAGGTGAGACAGTGGTCAAACGTGAGCCAATCAATAATAATAAAAACTGTGTTTTTTATTGGTCGGTGAATGATTAATAATATTATCTGATCTCATTTTATGATATCTTTATTTCTAATATTAATTATAGTTTGAACATGAATACCTAAAAAAAAAAACATTTTGTACTGCCAATTTAGGCGCATATTTTTGCTAATTTTCTATTAATTCCAGAGTCAGAGGTCAACCAACTTTTACGTGTTTATTTTATAGTGTTGTATGTAATAAATATAAAATAAATTATTCATAAATTAAATGCTTGGACACTATCTATTGATCGGCGCCATTCATTGAAAATATTTATAAGGAGGCTCTTTTTAGCAGTTTTAGACGTTAACGAGCAATAATTTTGATCTATCATCAAAATTAATTATTTAAAATAATTTTTGCCAAGTATGAACAAAATACTACTGAGCCAAAATAGTTCCGAATCTTTGAAACTATGTGGTATAACTAAGGTAAGTTTAAACCTACTTAATTTTCAGGTATTTTCAATCTACTTACATAAAAATATCCAAATAATAAATTTTGTATACAAAATCAATCAGCGATCCAATGTGAGTCGACTGCTGGATAAGCTTTCACCATCCGCAATTACTAAACCTTTCACTACCATCAAATTCACAGGATATTAAAACTAAACACAAATATACAGATACTTATTACATTGATAAAAACGTGCAAATAGGAAGGATGTAGATTAAAAACGATAGAAACTAAAAAAAAAAACATTTTCATAAAATATGCGCTATCGCTTCCTGTGAGCCACAACAAATTCAAATTGAGGTCTTAAAAACTGTATTTGAGTCACAAATAACTGGTTCATAATATCTAGAATTATCAGTTAGACATCATCCTGGTTCTATGAACTGTTTATGGTAAATAAGTGGCGACATCTATCCGGTTTGGAAATCAGATTGGTTGGTATTGGCGTGTTGGATGTGATTGTAGCGAAGAAAAAAATTTAGATAGTAAATTACATTGTAATTTATTAAATTCGAATAAAACTTTGGTTTTCTGAATTTATATCTTGAGCTAATTAGTGTTTAGTTCAATAAGGCACAGAAGCAATACAACAAAAATATATTAACTGTAACGTACTTTTGCGCTCTTTTATTTGTACTTATTTAATTTCCTCTACGATTTCTATGTACATTAATAAGTACGAATAAATAACCGTATCGCTACCATAGTAGTAGTTAGTAGTTAGTTTTTAAGTTATTTCCTTTTAATTTTGTGTTTTGTGCGTCGCTTTCTGTGAAATAAACATTTTTTCTTTCTTTCTTTCTTATATGTAATTCCAAAAATCGGTTATCGAATCTTTTAATGTCAATTTCGGTAATAATTTGTAAAAGTACCATTGTCGATTGATTTTAATGGCATTTGGCATTAAAATAATTCTATCTGGAAATTCTTCCTTACTTATGAATATGATTGAGGATATAGTCATAATTAAATTTCGCATATTTGTAGCTTAATTTGCTTATTATTGGCAAGTTTCGTCCAATTTCTTATTTTTCTGTAATAAATATTCAAAGCCAATTAAATAATTAGCAGTGGTGTCAACATAATTAGTTGGTATCACTAAACCAGATTATTATAATTTATATAAACAATCCTTAACGATTCTATAATTATTTAAAATAATTACTCCTAAATAATCTGTTTCTAGGATGCTCTGACAAAATAATTAACACCAGAGGAAGTTAGTGCTAAAACAGCTCATTAACGAACCTCGTAAACTTTTTGGTATTTCCTGTAAATGGTTATTAAAACCTGGCAAGTGCGATTCGGTCCACGAATCATGGGTTCCGTCGATTATAAAATGATTGGTTATCATCATAGCAGTATTGACCATTCAATACTTATTAATGGTCAACACTTATAAATTGATTTTTGATTTAATGCGATGAATTGTTAAGCGGTTGATGAATCGATTTATCTTATCGATGACACCGCTATGCACTTTTATAGCGGTTTCAATAGTAGGTGTTCTGGGTCATAAAATTATATTGTTGCCTACTGTAGCTTCAAATATCTTTTTCGGCATGGATGAAGTTTCAATGTAATGACAGCATTGTTTTGCTTTATTGATGGGAAAGTATCAAATCTCCTCCTTCTCTGGGTGGAGTGGGAAAAAGTGTAAGACTCTTACTGACTTAAAATCTTCCGTGTTCTTTTGATCACCTTTTGCATTCCAGAACCGCTGTATCTCTTTCGGCATCAGTCGAATCTTCTATTAATCCAATAAGTACTCACACGCAGGATATGTTAAATCAAAACAAAGTAGCAATGGTCATGGCTTTTCACTACGGAACCCTAAAAATGAAACAACAAACCCGTTCACATAGGTCCATACCTCTTCATCAACATCGGATGAAAGTGTTAATAATTTAATACTACAGTTCGAAACAGGTTTAAGATTTTAAGTAATTAATCGAGTAATTTTAATTGGGGCTCTTTCAATGGTATGGGAATATAAAATGGAGTATTTCAGAGATGCTCATCCTGTTTTTTTAAGTACACAGTGAATTACGGAAATGAGTATTTCGTTGGAGATTAACCAGCAATCTGTTTATAGGTTGTTTCCTTAAAAGTATCGTCTATAACTGGTACTTTTATGAGTTCGAGATAAACATATGTTACTTGTAAAAAACGTGTTCTTTTAGGAGATTGGTTTACAATTATTTCATTTAAGAGGAAATGCTGGCGGCTAGACTTTGTATGTAAAAAGTCATAATTCGAGGTTTGGCTCTCGACTATTTTCTCTTTCAATATTGGACCGATTTAAAAGATATTTCACAAACTGAATAAAAAGATGATATACTGTGTCTATGTTTTCTTTTTTGATGATTTATTAACCGTATAAGCACTACAACTCTCACAAAATGCTTCAAATTGTCTGATAAATCGCTGCAAACAGAGCTAGTTTACAAATTTGGCAAATTATAATAATAATAATAATAATATAATAAGTTTATTTATTTCTCCTCACAAAAAACAGACTTTACATACTAACAATGTTACTTATCTATTTAAACACAAATATCTGGATAGTCTAGAATATGTGAGAAGCTGGTGTCTGAGGTAGGCATAATCAAAGTGCAGTGCTTCAGGGATGTTTGCTGAGGTGCGGGTTGATGGCTTTACCGCCATAATCAGGAAAAGATTCGCCTCCCTACTCACTCGCGTGCGCGGCAGCACCAACACTATATCGAGTGTTTTTGGGTTGTGGAGGTCTGGTAGGCAGCCGCTTCACGTAAAACACTGGTATTCAGCTGAATCCGGTTTGACTGGAAGCCGACCCCAATATAGTTGGAAAAAGGCTAGGCAGATGATGATGTCCCTATTGCTGTTATCTACACTAACGCCCAGTTTCACTTTAGCCTCGCAATCTCATCGCCAACATTGGCGATGCCTGTCTTGGATCGTAATTTCTATTTTTCCATTTTATTTTTGATTAATTTAATTTCTTTTCTAATTTTTTTCTCATTCAGTTTCATTTCTAATAATTGACTTTTGATTTAATATTATTGTTTATTTTTTATTGTTTTTTGATAATTTTATTATTATTCCATGACATTTATAATTTCTATTTTTCTATCTATACTCTATATATAAAGCTGAACAGTTTGTTTGTTTGTTTGCTTGAACGCGCTAATCTCAAGAACTACTGGTCCGATTTGAAAAATTCTTTCAATGTTAGATAGCCCATTTATCGAGGAAGGCTATAGGCTATATATCATTACGCTAAGACCAATAGGAGCGGAACAGTAATGAAAATTGTGAGGCAACGAAGTTGCGCGGGTCAGCTAGTCATGTATATTTGTTTGTTTTGTACTGACCAATAACTTGTTTGTGTGGTGTTAAACTTTTAATGCAAGTTGGTTATAATAATAAACAAATAAAAAAATAAAGCTATTGGTCCATGAAGGCGCTGATGAAAGGCGACCTCTCTATCTCACTAAAGTACTAGCTCGTCGTCAAAATGTGTATCCTGCCTATCCTATTATATAAAATTCTTCCATTACTGACTGATTGAGTCACTGACAGACAACGCACAGCCAAAACTACTGGTCGTAGAAAGCTGAAATTTAGCTAAAATAGATTTCTTTGGGACGGGCCTGCGGACGGCGAGCGTTGGATGGCTCGCGGTCCGATCAGAACCAGGCCCGGGTCGACGGCGCGTTGTGTTCCACGCTCACCTCAAACAGATGTCAGCATAGAAGAGGTCCGCTAGAGCCAGTGCCTGCCAGGGTTGCGGAATTTGTTCGAAAGAGCCACGGCGGCCTTCCCATCCTTAAAAAAAAAGGTTCTTTGGGAGTGTAAGGGAGCACTAAGTGAGGATTTCCCGGAATTCCTACGGGAACGGGTAAAAACAGGATACGTGCGTACGAAGTCGCGGGCAAAAGCTAGTTCTAACCTATGGTGGTCAGACTTGGTCTCTGATCAAGGCTCAGGAGCCTAACCTCAAGGTTTGCTAACGAGCGATGAAGAAATAGATAGGTACTCGATTTAAGATATTTTTCAGGGAAAACGTAGATAGCTTGAGGTAGTTTTAAAGCTAAAAATGCAGACTTAGAGGTAGCCATACCGTACGACTAGTTTACCCCCGCAACTTAGTCTGCTCCGCTCCTATTGGTCTTAGCGCGACGATATATAGCCTATAGCCTTTCTCGGTAAATGGGCTATCTCACACTGAAAGATTTTTTCAAAACGGACCAGTAGTTCCTGAGATTAGCGCGTTCAAGTAAACAAACAAACTCTTCAGCTTTATATATTACTAGTTGACCCGTGCAACTTCATCTGCTTTGCTCCTATCGTCTTAGCATGACGATATATAGCCTATAGCCTTCCTCGATAAAAGGGCTATCTAACACTGAAATATTTTTTCAAATCCGACCAGAAGCTCCTGAGATTAGCTCGTTTAAGCAAACAAACAAACAAACTCTTCAGCTTTATATATTAGTATAGATATAGATTCACGTCGCCATCATAACATAGCAGAAACTTTCTTGTCTTATAACTTCATAAATGTAGTGCTTTAGCTCACGTACCTAGTAACTATCTAGTAATTAATATGAACGACCACTACAGTAATGATAGAAAGTCAGGCATAATATACCTATCTATTAAAATTGATGAAAGTTTAATAAATGGTGTGTATGAAGCTTTTAATTTAATCATTCATCATATATTGGAAAGGAATATCAGGGTTTTCCTTTCATTTAATTTATCAAGTTTGTTAAGGAGATTTCACCCATATTATTGACCCTAACAATCGATGCAAAAAAAGTACAAGGTGTAATTTTTAAAGATTTTAGTCGGATCTATTCCTTGAAAATTTAGCACGGCAAGCGAATATTCACTAAATTGAAAATTCGGTTTAATGCAGTTTTCTTTCTTTCCAAAAATAAAAGAATGTTTTCTTTGAGTAAAAATTTCTATCAACAGTATTAAGAGTACTTTTCCTTCAGGTGACATAGCAAAATTCTCCTTGTATATTACTTAATACATTAGGCATTCTTTAGCACTTTTGAGCACTTTTTGGATGAATAAAAATCATGAAACTCGCGTCATCGTCACCAGACTCTTTCCATAAGCTCGATACAATTTACAAGTTACTAAGTTTTCACTTCTATCAGTAGTCCCCATAGACTACCCCGCATGTTTTTTTTTTCAATTCATCTAAAATGTATCTCCATTAACTGATAAATATAAAAAAAAAACCTTCACTACTTCTGCCTACCCTTCGTCAGAAAAGTAGATATATATCATGATAGCAGGCAATTTACAAAACAAATATATCATACAGCGTATTTAATTCATTCGTATCAATTTTTTACGCCCAAAAAACACGAGAAGAACTTCAGCTGTCAATTGATACGCCTGACATTTCCTGACACCAGTATCACCAAGCTTATTTACCGTCCCGAAAACCATTTAACACCTCTAACACAACTGTATAAAGCTCACAATCGAACAACAACAAAGTTTGAAACTGAAAAAAAACTTGGGTAATAAATCGAAATTGAATATTTCGTTGTCAAAAAGTTTCGGTGTTATTTTTTTAATAATGAATGCGAGGGAAAGCTTAAGCCATGCGAATCGAAGCCGAAATTCATTAAACCTTCTTTGTTTATTTTGCAGTACGTGACTTATTAAGCTTAACTTAAAATAAAGGAGGAAAAATCGGTCAATCCGGGATAAGGCAACTGAAAAGTACAAAGTTTCACATCTTGAGGCGGCCATATTGGATTTCTTGTGATGTAATAATTTCATGATTTTTGTCAGATAGCTTAAAAAACTACAGAAATATAAAACTTGCTAAGATGTACTTCGACTGATGTGGTTACGGTCACAATATAATCGGGTGTAGTACGCGTCAGTATGTCGGTCTCTGAACTGTAATATGGTCGCACACAATGAGCTTCATCAGAAGGCCTAAAGGCACCAACAAATGGTCTATGGGGTCGATGGCTTCTTACAAGTTTGACCGATGACCTGGTGAAGACTAGGGAAACCTCTGGTTGCAGACCACAAGAACGGTCGACCTGATGACACTTGAGGAGTCCTATGTCCAGCAGAGGGCGTCTTTCGCCCCCCCCCTCCACTCTGGCGATTCCAGTCACAACTTCTCCTATAAGGTTTCAATCAAGATAAAATTGTATGCTCATCAATTAGAAACTTTAGTTTTAGATCCCAGAATTGTAATCAACTTAAGTACTATTTTTGTATTTAGGTACAAGCGTGTGAAAGGGGATACCAGAGTAAGCATATCAGATTGTATGCCCAGTGGCTATGAAATAAATATTTTTGCAAATAAAATAACGTGCGTGAGACTATTAAATTACGTATATTGTAACCTTAACATTGTTTCATTCTACCAGTTTATGAGCCTTGACAAGTCTACATATTTGCTGTGTTTTCACAATGCAAGTTATAGATCGTGATTCTCTTACAGCACTGGCTCTTCTATGAGAAGGAATACACCGTAGCCCTCCACGCGGGTTCAGAGTGGATGTCATGTTTTCGAATTTTGATTCCAGGACTTGCTTACTGTCCTCCCGATGTTTTCTTTCACCATTTTAACAACAGTAGTGATATTTATTTACATTTGGAAACATTATTTTTCTGTGTCTTATATTGTAAACTTTAGATACTACTGGAAAAAATCAAGTTCTTGAAACTTACCAGACAGATGTGTTGCTGGGGAGTTTGTTGCGGCACTTCTTCCCAGCCAAAACACTAGAAAGTGGTGACGGGCGGGCTTTTTTTTATGTAAAACTTTGATTTTCAATAAGTGCTGGTATCCAGCCTAATTTGAATAAATGACTGATTCTGATGACATCAATTATTGCAAAAAGTTAAGTGTCTGGATGGATTTAAATCCTTTATTTGTAAGTCGCTGCTATTACTGCCGGGTTACCACACAGGTACACACATTCTCAATAAACACATTGCCCAGTTACCAAGTAATAAAAGTAATAAGTTAGAAGTTCTCATCACTTTTCGATTGACGTGTTACAGTGTTGTGACGTTTACTCGCCACTGTAGATGTTCCAATCAATATGTTAATGAAATGAACGACTTATGACTAGTGATCGATGTACCTATGAAGTTTTTTATACGGATTCTTTGGCTGTAATTGAAAATAAATGTGGTAGGTGGTTTTGTAGCGTGCTGTAGGTTGGTTTAAATTGAAATGTTTGGGAAATACAACGTTATTTAGAACTAGAAACTAGATTTTTTCTATCTGTGAAGGAATTCTCATGATCGAATCATCATTTCCGGAGATTAATCATCATCTACAGCCCGCCAGTCCACTGCTCAGTTTATGCCTTTATTTTCTTGTATTTATCTTTACGTTCCTTTGCCAGCCTCATCTAGATTCTTTCGGCGATGGAAAAAATATCGTCTGTCTCGCTGCCGGCTACCTACACTTCTTTCGGTCCGCGGACACCACTCGGTAACTGCCTTACTCCTACTATCATCAACGCGCTTTTCCAAGTTTCCTGTCTATCTCCATTTGAGTTCCAGAAACCTTGAACGTATAAAAATATATATAAATTTCAATACAACGGTGCAACATAATACAAACACGTATCCACTTGTATACTATGTTTCATCAGTCAAGAATATCTTACTATTTTCAAGACCTCGCTTCATTTCCATTGCTTCAAGTAAAAGCGGCACTCCAGTAAGATGCACTAACACAACCGCAACTTTAAACCTCACAATTTTTCATGGAAACGATTCTCTGGCTTGCTTGCAAGTTACTGTATTTACTCCTCCGGGTTTCAGAAAGCACACTAAGCCATAGGACTCAGCTGGCATTTTGTAGATCTTTGACAGTAGTTATGGTAGTCAGGCAAAATAGATGTCAGATTTCTATCTGAAATCTATTTTGCCTTTTTTATCGATGGGAAATCATCAAATGACTCCTCCCGCAATGCAGAAAGGAGTGTCAGATTCTTACTGACTAAAACCCATCCATGTTTCTCTTGGTGCCCTTTGCGTCCTAGGGCCACGGTGACTCTATCGATCAAATTCCGCTACCTTGGCAGGCACTGGCCCTAGCGGACCCCTTCTTCTATGCTGACATCTCTTGGAGGCGCGCGTGCAACACAACGCGCCGTCGACCCGGGCCTGGTTCTGATCGGACAGCGAGCCACCAAATACTCGCTGTCCGCAAGCCCGCGCCTACGGTGGCCGGGAATCGCCCTGCGATTTCCGACACCCGGAGCGTCTCCTTCCGTTGGCGGGGGCGTGAGGTTTCCCTCTCTTTCACACGTTTAGCCTCCTCCTTCACTAGCATAACAGCTTCGCAGAAAGAGGTGACCGCTTCCCATGCCTCCTCGCTCCGGACCATAGATTGAACCAGGGCCGGTCGCGAGAGGTCGCCGCCGCCGACATCAATGTTGCCTAGGAGTATCATGAAAGATATTCAAATGACGCCAGGATCAACGGCATAAGGTACTTTCTGACGCACGGAGGGAACTCGGTATGGAATAGATGGCCACCCATCTGACCTCGGCAAGCGAAGCAGCAGTTACTTGTGATGCTAGAACAGGTACACTTTTTTTTACTATTTATAGGCACGCGTTTGGCCACTATCTCACCTGATGGAAAGCGATGATGTGGTCGAAGATGGAGTACGCTTGCCTAGAAGTAACCGATTCACTCTTGACTTAAAGACTCCCAGGTTGTAGCTATCAGGAAACACAGACTCCGGCAGGGAATTCCACTCCTTAGCTGTACGCACTGTAAATGTGTTCCCAAAACGTTTTGTGCGCGTGGGTGGGATGACAACCCTTGGGTAGTCAGGCCCGCTACCAACCTTGACTGTCTAATATTTCAACCACAGCATGAGCAATTTTAATCGAGAAGAGAATTGACCCATTTCTGTCAAAAAACATCAGCCATAACTTACGATACAGGATGATAAACAACAACTTCTGTTAATTAAAATTCTATATTGATTTATTGCAGTCAACAACTTCTTACTACGCGTACAGTTGATGTATTATTTATGTTCAAATCGTTCTGTCAAACCTGTTCTTTCATGGTTTTTATGATTTATTCAAATGGGCTTTGAAATAAGGTAATTATCGTTGGGATTTATGCTAACTGTTTGTCTGTACAGTTGTTATTTTCTCGCAACGGAAGCTTTAGAATGAATTGCTCGTATAGCCGTCGTCGTCGTCGTGTGGTGTAGTGAGGTTTTCTATATATTAACACAATCTGTATTATTATATACAACGTGTAACAGAAAAAATGCAATACCTCTTAAGGGGTCATTGTACTCATCATTATGAACAACTTTTACTATCGGGCCAACCCCGAAACCGCGAAAAAAAATCAGCTGTTCAGTACATTTTGTCGAGTTATGCGCACAGAAATGTATGGGGGAGTCGATGTTTTTTTTCACTCCCCCAGAATTTTCGTTACTTGGTATACTGGTTTCTTTATGATGTTTTTCTTCACATTTTGGAAAGCAAAAGTTATGAAATTCGAAAGAAAAAAAAACAGTCAAGTGCGAGTCGGACTCTCACACGAAGGGTTCCGTACTATAAGCCAAAAAAACACGTTTCTTGTACTGGAGCCCCCTTAATTTTTAATTTAATTAAATTGCTGTTATTTTTTGTTATAGCGGAAATAGAAATACACACTTTGCGATAATTTCAACTGTATACCTATTACGGTTCTTGCGATACTGACCGCTGAGAGACAGACGAAGGGATGGACGGGCGGACAGCGGAGGTTTATTAAAAGAGGGTTCCGTTGGTTACTTTTCCGGTGCTCAACCCTAAAAAAAGCCTGGTTTATATGGTAGTAGGCTAACTTTCTGTTCCACGGGACTTTAAAAGAACTTGCGTAACGTGGGGGTCCTATAGAAACATCTTTGCCTAACACGTTTGAGGAATATAGGCGTGATGTTTTATTAAAACCGTCGCAAGGGTTACTTTGTGTCTTAAAAAACTGTATTAAAAACTTAATCTTCAACTCCATCTTTCCCAGCCTTCATAAACTTTAAACAATTTTTAAAGCATCATTCTTCCTCAAGTAAAAATTAACAAACTTGAATTTTAAAGTTAAGTAAAGTAAAAATATTCATAACAGGCGAGCTGTGAATAAAACACAACGGGGGAAACAACCCTTAAAGTAAGTTGAAGAGACCAACCCTTAACATTTCGACTCCGGCTTGTGATACGCTTTTTTAAAAAATTGTTTGTAGTGTTTTTTCCAATGTAGTTACATATTGTTTTACAAACTTGGTCTCTTATCGACATTGCGGTTACGAGATCATTCGATCGATGAAGTTCTTCAATGAAGGAGAGTCAACGCACATTTTTACATTTATATTTCATTTTGTTGCAAAAGTGAGTCGCTAATAACTCGCGTTTTGTCCGATAGAACCGTTAGGGTGCGAGTCCGACTCGCACTTGGCCAGTTTTATCAACTTTAATATTAATGTAACTTTAAATTAAATAAATCTGTATGTATATCTTTCTACAATGTGTAGTTTAACTGCTCAACTAACAAAACTATTTTGACATAACTTTAATTAATTAAAGAGCTTTCATCTTATTTAAAACTTAACCTTCAGATGCTTGAAGAGATTTGTCTTTAGGAAAAGCAGTTATTACATTTTACTAATAAAGGGTATCAGGTTGATTCAGAGCTAAATCCATCTTTTTTATCGTTTTAGGCTTGAGCTTTTTAAGTCAATTGATTACTTCTTGGAAGCCAACTTCCAAGAAGTAATCAATTGACTTAAAAACTCCCAATTTATTTACTTTTCAACCAAAAATATCCATAGCCATGGCTAGTCTTTTACTACAACCCCAACTGAAAAACAAGGTGACCAACAAAATTGACCTTCCCTAATGAGATTTTCCCTTGTGTCCTCTTCACGTTTAACACTTTTGTTGTTCAGTACTAAAGTAAACATTGCATAGTCGAATCGAGTGGAACTAATCGACTAAATCGATTGTTTTTATCCAGTCTTTCCCAAAGTGATTATTTGAACCCCCAGGGGTCTACAACAGACATAAATAGAGAAAAATAGAATTTAGTGTGCATGATAGGTAAAGGGTACACGGTAGTAGGGCACATTCAGGCAAGCCGTTTTCAAAATAAAGGCTTGCTATAATTAAATCATCTCGCTGATCTAGGGCTCTTTTATGTGACATGCAGCTTTGCCTGCATGCGGAACGCTCGAAATGCGCTGAACTATATGCCTATGGTAGGCGCCAGATAAATATACAATAACTATCTCTGACCCACATACATTTATTGACTTTCAGAACAGAAATAAAGACAAAGCTGTCCTTAATCGACTTATATCATGATCCTTTACGTTCTCTTGTAATGAAAAACGGTTCAGAATTTATTGTTTGGGTATCTATAAGGGTACGTTAGAGAAAGGTTAATACGAACGAATTTTTACGAACTCACCATCGCACACACCATTACAAAAATGACATGGTGAGTGACACGTACGAAGGCTAAGTCCTCGTGAAAAAAAACGACAGAGAAACAGCGGGGTTTAAATTAATACCTAACAAAAAAAAAGTTTGGGAACCTTTGGTTTCGTCGATTAGAAAAGGGCCGTGAAGAGAAGGGTTATTTTTTGGAGTTTTCTTTTTAATTGATTTCACTTCGCGTTGATCGTTTTTGTGTCGTATTTCATTGTCTGGGTCAGGTTGGATGGGAGTTAAGGTTTTAATTAGTCTGGGAAATGAATGAGTCAGCGATGTCCTTTGATTTTGGTAAAGTAGGTTACGCTGAAGATCTTTTATGTAGAGAAATGAATAAGCTGAAAGTTTTAGGAGAAGCCTGCCATCGTTTTTGTTAAACACATTCTAACTTTGAAAGATGTTGTGAGGACAACATAATTATTTTAATTTAGTTTTAGTTACTTAATAGTATTTTTTTTTAATTTAGGTGTATATATAGTTAGTAGTAAATGAAATAAATATAGACATATTAGTCTGGGTAATAAAAGAATATGATTTAGGTAATCAAGTTCTGTAATATAATATAATCGGAAAAATGTTTTTTCATACTGATCACTGTTTACTTACGTCTATAGCTATGACAGACAACTAAAACTAAACTAAACCTAAATGTTATACTCGTATACTACGGTCTACGGCCGTGGCGCATCTAGTAATTAGCGGCTTTTTTGTGCGTCTTTATTACGGATAATAAAGACGCAATATTTACAAAACTAGACTTGTTAAAGAGCCTCCACGCCCTCTGCCATAAACAAAAGTACCAACACTCATAAAGTTCACATTCGCACACATCTCAAAGCTTCGAGCTTCACTTATTTGCCTTCTCACAAAGATTTATTTAGTTTCCAGCGCCACAAAACAAATGAACACAGAAGTTCGAATCCATACAACGAGTTATGACTATGTACGCACACAGTCAGTTTTTACGTACAGCGAGTGCAAGTGTACTTGCGATCGGCGTTTGTTTGAGGTCACCGTACGTATGTGTGTATGTATGTGGGCTCCTGTGTTCGAACACGAACACACACATAGCCACGCGTCACATAAAGCGAGTACAAGCGCACTCACGACCGGCTTTTGTTTCAGGTCGCCGTATGTTTTTGTCTATGTGTGAATGCACCTGTCTTTTTTTGCTATATAGGTGGTTTTTGGCGCTTTCAGGGTTGGTCCCATAGCAACAGATGTTCATAATGATGAGTACAATGAACCCTTAAGAGATGTTCCATAAAATATATGTGGATGGCAGCACAGGAAAGTCAAGGTCAAAAAAATGTGTAGGCTAAAAGTTTAAAATGTTTAATTCTAGATGGCTGGGTCTAGGTATGCAGCCGTTCGATTCTGTAAACGTGTCGAAGTGAACGCTTGGGTGAAGTGATCACGAAATGAGCTGTCATTCCATCTTGATTATATGTATTGACAGCTCACTTCGTGATCTTTTCACCCAAGCGTTCACTTCGACACGTTTACAGAATCGCATTGCTGTACATTTTCCCTGTAGAGCCGACCTTCTGTACCTACTTTTAAAGTCGGTAGCGCCGACTTATGACAGTGGTGGCAACAGGTGCCACCTCATTAGCGATGCTGTGCTAATTACACCTGAGAAATGAGTCATGGCAGTGTTTTTCTTTAGTCTGGAAACGGTTTTGTTCTTTGAGAGACAGTCTTGCTGAATATATGTAAAGAGACAACGTGTCGACGTTTTATAGCGTTTTAAACATTGAGGTTAGGATACTTACAAGAAGGTTATATTTTGTATTTGAACTAAGTGACACTTACAATCTAAACTGAATCATAGGATAGAGAGAGGTGACTGATAACTTTAGATGCATAGAAACACCAAACATACGTAAAAAGGCATATTCGCAAGAAGTTGGTAGAATCATCACAGCGTAATCATACATCGACTGGTAGAATATTTAGTTTATTTTACAATTTCAAAGTCGCATTTATTTATAAAAAAAAACTTTCACACATTGCCGATAGATGGTACCAGGAGTATGATTTTACGTTAAATTGCCTTAAAATTTACTTATAACTATTTTACCCTTGTCAATGAGGCGTGCGTCGTCCACACAAATAATTGACAACGCTCAAATTGCAATGGCATTAAAAACCAAAAACACCTTGAACATTGATGTAATAAAAGAGTGTACTAGTAGCGACAATTTATTGAAAACAATTACCCTGGGAGTGTCAGATGTTGAGTTTGACTTTCCAGTGGTCAACCACTGACACCCCGTTGAAAGAAATGGCATAGAATCTTGTCAAAATCAACCATTATGAAATCAATGATAGACCATTCTGACACTATTGTAATAGCAGACTTGGGGCCCTGTTCTCACCTAACTAACAAACATAAATGTCAGAGATTATCACCTATTCAATAGTGTAAATTAAAACATCGCAGTGCATAAAATTATATAAAATAAGTAGCAGCAATTGCAATTGATTTGATTTGATTGATTTTGATTTGATTTGATATATCGCACAAACGAGCCGTTGACTATACTTATAAGATTGTTAAAGAAATAAGAACTCATTATTATAATCTTCTTTTTAACTGACTTCAGAAAATGAGGAGGCTATGCGATTAGCTGCTTGGTTTTGGTAGCTAAGGTAGTGTAGGTACTGAAGAAGTGCTATTTTAATTAGAAAATAACATCAATCTCAAGTATACGGCCATTTGCTAGCACTCATAGGTACGTTCAACACCTACATCTAGGCTTACTGCTTGATGAGAATTAGAATATAAATCTTGTTAGATCTCCCCAGTTAATCATCATCCATGATTGAAGTTCTATGTTTGTATATGGTTTTCTGACATGACGTTCACCAGGTGGTAGCACTGAGATGACAGATCCTGGCATATGTTTAAGTTCTTATTTGTATTTTGCCTTAACTTCATGTTGAGTTTGTAATGTAAGTTACATTTTAATGTGGAAGCTAAGCCCTAATGACGTCAACTAGTAGCTTAAATTTTGTAGCTTGCCTCACGGAATGTGGTGGTTTTATTCCACATCACATGCCCAAACTATGAATGCCGACGAGCAGGAGCACACAACATACCCGTCAGTATTATCATTTTGAAACATCCTTTAAAAGTATATTTTATTGAAATCAAACTTCATTGAGTGGTAATTCTGTATCCCTTAAAGGCGCTTCTCATGCCAAATAAATAATTTGAAGACATTTTTAATTTAACAGAGCATCATCAAAGTGATTGCGAATCTCAGTGTACATTTTGAAACGCTTATGATATTCTCACTCATTCCAACCAACCTACCGGATGAACAAAAAACAAAACAATATTTTAACACACAGAATCGGCACCCTTTCTGTAAAAAAAGAAAGAGTGAGCAATAAAATCGAATACGTATCTGTTTCATTTTTTTTTCTCTCCAGCCAGCCACATCATTAAGTTGCCCACTTTATGCACAGTTCACCTTTGAGGTACTGATATCATCACGGAAAATGTACACTGAATTCTCATCTTTATTTTGTAAGACATACAATCTGTTTTGGTTTGAGGTTTATCTCCGATGGTAGATGGTTGTTTTCGGATTGTACGATTAAACGGATGCTCTGGACATCCGTTCTCAGAAAGATTGAAACGGTAAAAAAGTGTTGAGACTTATGGTTAAGCAGTTTGAAGTGCTTGTCGGAGAATTTATTATATTTTTTAGCGTTGCAGGCAATTTTAAACCAAAAAGTAATTAAAAGTAATTATAATAAATATGGGTTAATCGTATTAACCCATTTTTATTATAATTACATTTTTGCTACTATTTTTAGCACATTTAAATCACTTTTGCCTTGGTGTTGAAACAATTAAAATAATAGTTTAGTGTGTAGTCGGCTTGTTATTAATTCACACCAATCAAGTGTGCTGGTTTTATTGCAATTTTTTTATTTTTATTTATCAATCAATTTATGATGATTGTCTTTACTTATTTAGGTAACATTTAAAAGAAAAAGGAGCATATGTAGATAGAAAAATACAAAGGTGCCTATTTCGAAAGAAATGTCTTCCAGCAGACAGAACTATTAGATAGGAGATGTAGACACAGTGTGCATAAATATATTAAGAAACATAAAATAAATAACTTCACTAATTCAAATATTATATATAATTATATCAATTTAAATGTCTTAATTGTAAAAAAAAAAAAACAAATTAAAAAACCTTCGATGCTCACCAAACTTTCTAACAGTGTGTCGCACTGCGCACAGCATCACATTTTACCCTTCAAAAACATGGTTACGGTAATACGATGATTGTTTAAACAATAGTTTTTAGTTTTAATAGCTCCAAACCCGCTTCCATATGGCTCAGAAAACAAATAATTGGAATCAAATCGTCGGAAATAATTGGTATAATGAGCTATACTTATTTAAGGGTTAAAAAAAATCGGTCATTCAAATTATAATTCTTCGTTTGTGAATGAATCATCTGAACCAGTTTTATGGTTTTCGTGAATGAGAAAATAAGGACATGCAATCATGTATATTATATTTAAAAAATAAGCATGTTATCCTTGACGAGTGCATTGCAATTATTGCTAAAAATACCTTATTTATGGTATTTTCTCTACTTGTTTATGTCGGAAATTATGGAAGCCGTTGCTAGTGATAAAAATGTATAAAGCCACTGGTGCTACTTTAAAGATTAATCAGAAAAGATGAATTATACAACCTGAAACAAAATAAACGCAACATCTCTTATGGGGTCATTGAACTCATAATTATGAACAACTTTCACTATGAGACCAACACTGAAATCGTGAAAAAAAAAATCGACTGCTCCATACATTTCTGTGCGCATAACTCGACAAAATGTACTGAACAGCTGATTTTTTTTTCGCGATTTCGGGATTGGTTTCATAGTAAAAGTTGTTCATAATGATGAGTACAATGGCCCCTTACGAGATATTGCGTTTGTTCGTTACACGTTGTATAGTACTACATATATAATGTTATTCTGTAACAATCTGTGTAAATGAAGTAAGCTGTCAATCTCTTACATCAGAGGGCAAATTCTACAAATTTTTAATCAACGTTTGTATTTGCATCTCAGTCGCAATCTGTCCAATAAGCCGCAATTTCCATACATTTTTGACAGAAGCGAATGACATACGAATGCGAACGTTGTCTAGCGTATCTTCCGAAATATAACCCAGTATACCTACTGGACAGCGCTCATGACGTCATGAATCCGACACCATACTGTTTATTCGTTGGAAATATACTAGCCAGTGCGTTGACGTTATAGATTGACGCCATACTGAGAAAAGTGTTTGTGCTCGTTTACAACAATCATTATCTACACTAATTTTATAAAGAGGAAAGATTTGTTTGTTTGTTTGAAATGAATAGGCTCCGAAACTTCTGAACCGATTTGAAAAATTCTTTCAGCAATGGATTGCTAAATTATCAGGGAGTAACATAGGCTATATTTTATCACCGTACTCCCACGGAAACGGGAACTACGGGGGTGAAACCGCGTCACGTCCACTAGTTACAAATAATTTAATAAAAAAAATCCTCAAAGTCTGATGCGCACACACCCGTTACGATATACTACTACATACGTACAATACATAACCACCATATTTGGGGGCACACCAGTAAAATATAGTGTCAGATTCATGACGTCATGAGCACTGGCCAGTGGGTTATATTTCGGAACACACGCCTAAAACTGTGTGTGAAATGACAGTTTCCTTCATGCTGACTTATATTTAGTTTTTCACGAGTACAGAGTCGACTGACTGGACTAAAGTCACCAAAATCTAAGAAGTCCGATTTGACAGCTGAGTAGAGAGGGATGGAAGATTGCTTTACCACTAAGTGCGAAAGAGATTTATTTTTATGTCTCTTTCATACTTACTAGTAAAGCTAAGTTGTGTCCTGCTGTCAAAACGGGCCTTTTATTTTTTGACAACTATAATAGTAAGCATATAACTGGCCTACTACAGATTTTAAAGTTCCTTATAATCATTTAAATATGACATGTATCACGCTAATGCGCCAGTCGTTCGGAGTAATAGATGACTCACAAACGTTATGGAGTCGATATGTTTCTGAGAAGATATAATTAGCAAATTGTTTTACTTTTTATTATAATGTCAGACACACATGTTAATTCTTTGAAAGAGTGACAAACGATTGTTGATGTTTTATAATAATTGTTGGTCTTAAATTCACTGAATGGATAAGGTGGAAGTGATATTGTATACTCCAAGAGCTAACTTCTTTATTCCAAGTTTTACGGTGCCTGTCCATTACAGCGGAGCGAAGAAACGGAGAAATAAAAAATAAAAATAAAACCAAAAAAAAACATGCAACCATGGCTGACAGTCAAGACTAAGGAAATTAAAAAAATATAATTATTTTATCTTTTAAATGCATCACTAATCCTTTGTCTATGGCTATGTGTATTAACAGTGGCAACCATCAGTCAAACAACGTTTTAACCGAGCCATAAAAACCAAGTTCACACAGTGTACACATAATTTTATCAATAAGCACACTCAACTGTCCATTTCTATCATAATTACAGAACCCTTGCTCCATCGGTCGGTTTAACAATCGCACGCCATACAAATTCCAATCCATATAATTTCCAATTTATTGACTCGGAACCTTACTTACGTAACAAGTAATAATTATATGATAATCTTAACCAGAGCACCAAAGGTCATTCTAATCAGGGTCGGATTGGTCATACATTCAAGGTGGCGTTTGTCAGACGGGCCCTAGCCTACTCGTCTTCGTCCCCGCCGGTAGGTAGGGTAGGGGCCCGCGCAGAAGACTCTTATTTAAGGTCGTCACTTCGCTATAAGTATGTAAGACTTATAGAAAATCGAACCTATCCGATATGGCGTGTAAAAATTTACGAGGCCGCTTTCCTGCATCAGTCAACAAAGTTATTTCTATTTGAGTATGAAAACTCAAACCAATCCGAGCTGGGGTGCAAACATTTCTATTCCCTCTAAAAAATCGGTAACTCAACAAACAATATAATTAATAATTTGTATATTGCATTAATTTCCGATATTTTTCCATCTCTCACTATAGCGTCCCGGGAATCTGGCTTGTGGGGGCCCGGGCCCTTCCGGCACAGTCCGCCCCTGATACTAATAGTGATCTATATGGATCAGGAGTAACAATAATATTCAAGATCAACAACACGTAATTAGCTTTTTAGTTTTGTTTTCTAATGATAGGCTTTTTGATGAATATTTTGATATACATGACAGTAATGACTTTTGGTAATGGTGTGTGGAAATATTTTGTTTGATTGGTGTGTACTGTGGGTTTAAAAACTATAGTAGTATTAGCTTATGCCAGTGGCTTGGTCCGCGTGAAAAGTGAAAAACTATCCCAAGGAAGCATATTCCCGGGATGCTATGTCCCATTCCACGACATGGTTCACCCGTGTGCCATTTTCACATTATAATATAGTATCGATTTTAGTGTCTATGTTTTCTTCTTCAATATTTATGTTGTCTTTTATCAATTTTTAGAAGCTCACAAGGGACAGACTTAAAATCTCAGTAGGGAAAACAAAGAACTCTACTCTAACTTTTGGAATAGCGTTTGTCGAGAAGTCATAATGGTATGGGATTCAAATCAAACCAATACAATTTTACCGAAATGTCATAATGGTAAATCTTAAACGACATTTTGGCATTTCGATCAAGCGCTGTCACTGATGGAATGTCATACTGTCTTGCGCCCCTGAGGTTCTAGACAAAATGGACCTAGTTATGCATAAAGTAGCTATGTCGGGAAAAAGTTCAAACAGAAATATGAGCATTTTTGAGTCGATGGATGCCTTCGGTTGTTTTTGAGTTTCTGATTATTTAATGTTTGAGCTCTAAACAACTGAAAGACACCCATCGACAGAAAAATAATCAAGTCTATGTTTGTACTTTTCCTTTTCCTGATATGGCTGTTTTATGCATAACTAGGTCCAAATTACATTTAGGAAAAAAGCAATACGCAATACGCGTAATGAAAATATCAATAACAAGATACAAAAACTTTTTATTGATATTTTCATTACCCGTATTTCATGGGATTCAGTAGCTTTCACTTCCAAATGTATCTTAAGTATTTGGTTTTCTTTTATTTTCCTTTTAGAAACCATTAATAATTTCATCCTTGCCTTTCACTATTGATGTTGATATTGGTATCCAATCTTTCACGATTTTACACGGGCGAAATGCAATCTATTTTCCAGAATCCTATAATTTTATTTTAGTATTTAGTTTTCATTATTTGTAAAATAAACAAACGACAGTTTATAAAAACTGAAATACTATCAGCAGATATTCATTTATATCATTGCTATTACATTTTCTATTATTTTTCTGTTATGGATGTCACTCAACATAAATTGTAATAGAAACCAATTGTATGCCTTTCTTATTTCAATACCTACTTCATTGTTTAGTAAATGGTGTTTATCTACTTTCAAAAGCTACTCTTTGTGTAGAAAACAGGAATTAGTTACACATGATGAGTGATGAGATTTTTTCTACACCGCCATTTACTTTAACCATTTTATTCCATCGAAGCGTAACACACGTACCAAATAAATCTCAAAGAACAACAAACAAATAAAATAAATAGAAGCTAAAAAAGTATCCTATTTTTTCTCAAGCACTTCCTAAAAAACTTGGTCATGTCGAAACTTGTATCCATCAGTACCCAGAATGCAGTCCATTTCCGGACAGCCAATAGCAACTCAGAGTTTAAATTTAGAACCATTTCTAAATTCGGACCTGGAATGGCGTCTTCCTCAGTGCAATCTCTTTAGCCGTTAAGGTTCCATTTTGAAAAACATTCTTGTTTTTCGTATTTAGGCATTCATGAATTAACTGAAGCCATTGAATTGCCTGAATTCAAAATTAACTAAAGCTTTCAGCTTGCTCACACCATTTGCAGTTAATGTCATAATATATTTTTCTTCTCACTTTGCTTACTATGCGTTTTAAAGTTTTAAGAGCGATTTAAATTCTGAAAATGCGTTTAATGTGTTGTTCAAGTTCAATTTGGGTGAAACTATTTTAATTGAAATTGATTTTACGTCCGTTAAAGTGTTCTGTTTTAGGAAACTTGAACTGTCGCGAGTTCTATTGGTGTTTTAATTTTACTCAGATTTGGGTAAAAATATTGGCGTTTTTGTTAGGTACTGTTAGTGATGATACTTTATTTGTTTCTATTTCATACTTAGCGCAAATAAATACTTTATTTCTTTACGTTTTCAATTAGAGAGACTGTTGTTGTTTATGTTATTTTTGATTTTTTTTTTACTTTAAATTAAACTTAATTGTCAAATAGACTATTCTAATAATAAGTCTTAATGTTGCCTTTGTTTTGAACCGACCCATTACACAATGAAACATTACCCATCCATTCCAGTCTAATCACAACCAACTGTAGAAACACGTACCCGAACTTACCCAAACTTTTTATTTATACCTATTTACATTAACGTCTATTTTTAACACAAGAACAACAGAAACAATTAATTAATTACTCGACCGGAGATCATTGGATTGTGGCACCCTCTGAGTCAGTTCCGACCAGACGGAGCTTCCGAGGGGGTAGGTTAAAAATACCCGCGGTAGGCTAATACCGGAATGTCGGGACAGTCGCATGCTACGGGTTGACTGGTCACGCCGCGGTTTTACGTCTGCAGTCGCATGGTTTAAGATTTGTGTTAAAGAAAAATATATTGTGAAATAGTTTTTTGGCTGTGATATTTTCTATTGATTAGGTAAGTGCGTGTGTGTTTGTTCCACCTTTATATATAAATCTATTTTTTGTTATACAAATATCAAACAGAGATAACATTATTGTTCTCCATTTAAATTGTTACCAGGAATGTTTTTAGGTTCGCGTTCTCGCCCATAGATATAATAGACAAGTTTTAGCTCAATCTCATCTTCTTCTTTTTCTTATCGAAGAAGAAGCCCAATCTCACCTTATACAAAGCGATGATGGAGCACGTTTGTCTAGAAGTAACCTATTCTCTCTCGATTAAAAGACACCCCGGTTGTAGTTGTATGTCTGATAATGTATCTACTGAAATTCTACCTAGTAGTAAATTTTCGCATACCTTCTATTGGTAAGATGTGTCAAGCACTACCTACTTTCTTGTAACACCCATTGTACCATATCTCTGGCAAAATAAATGATTTATGATGATTATTGACTTAAGTGAAGTTACATTCAAATAATGATAGATAACATTTAATGTGAAATTAATTATCACATTTTAACATAAGTAACCAGAAAATTAAAGACTTTAAAAACGAAGATAACATCCCAAAAATGGTGTTCGATTTCAAGCCCCTCATAATTTTATACTAAACCGAATAAAAAGCAACTAAAATCTCTTTATCAACATACTTAAAACTCACTAAAAACTTAATACGGAACATGTGGTACCGTGAGAGTCGAACCAATCGAATTATATGATAGAAATTAGTTTAAATCTTTATCTCTGCCATCCACTTCAGTTTTCTTATCAGCAATAAATTTAAATGGTCACGATAATGGTTGAAATAACCTTCTTTAGTTTAGAGATACTCATGATTCGGTTACTAATTAGGTAGTGGTATCTGAAACATTCGTTTTTATTTGAACGATTGATATTTCTTCGGATCATGGAGTAGATAACTACAGAAGGTGGGCTCAGAAGCTCCATACAACGAACGAGAACGCACGCACACAGACATGCTTCACGTACAGGGAGTGCAAGCGAATTCGCGATTGGCATTTGTTTTTGAGATTAATTGGAATCTTTGTAGCGATTCTCTTTGTAAATCAGTATTTAAGGTTCATACTGCTGCAGAGACACATGCCAGCTCTATGTGCGTGATAGTGCGCCACAATCTACCACGTGGGCCCAGTGCTGATTGGTAAATGTCATCTTCGAGTTGATTTTAAGACATATGGATTTTTCTTATGATGTTGTCTAATTGAAAGTATCGGCGATAAAACAATATATACGATGTAAACTTGTCTATGTTTAAACTCACGATCAAGGACTCATTAGTCGGGGTTGTGGCCACATTACCATTACTACCTAATTCGCTCATTGTTTGAAGTAATAATGGCCCGGTTATTTCATCACTACCTACTGCTCCCAAATGGATAACATCGTATAAAAGCCTTTTTTTTATTTATTCATAGCGTAGCTTTCCACTCTTCTCGGTGTGTTGCTCTCTCCGACCAATCCGTCATGAATGTCTCTAAGTCGTCACCCCAGCGTTTCCTAGGTCAGCATATCCTATAACCAAAGTTTGGAGACATGATCCAACAACCTGAATATGGTCCACGTGGTAAACTGCCAGCCACTGTTTCTAACAGAGAGAAGGCTGCGTTTCCAACTAAGATGTGCGAGGATACGTAGCGAGGGATTTGTTTGTAACCAATACAATCGCTTCATTTACCTACTCTCGCTCAGCGCAAGCTTTTCTACATATTCCCTGGATCTTCTGTACCTATCTATTCTGTGGTTAACCCATTTGATATCTAATAAGACTATGTATAGTGTAATGATAAGAACTGATATGCAAATGAATAGAGATATTCCAAACCGAGTTATCAGTGTTGCATCGGGTCAAATCGGATGTGTGCTTGACTTTGACCATGGTGAAGTTGAAACCTGTTATAAGAAACACTTTGGACTAGCTGTACATCTGTGATAGTCCCAGTGAATAAGAAACAGTTAATGCTTTTTCATATAGAAGAGTACTACTGTCCAAAATTTACATTTTATGGAGTTTGTTTGAAAGATGTCATTTGTGAAAAAAAAAACATAAAATCGCTGAAAAAATAGAAAGTTTTACGCTTTAAATTTTTTCAAGTTATTCTCGTCAAGCAAAACGTTGTTTGTACTGAATGGCGCAAACTCAAAACAGTTTTAAACAAAGTTATTACAAAATTATGGGCACATTCTTCTTGTACACAACTATTGCAACTGTTTTCATATACTCATGGTTTGTCTAGTAGACAGTATGACTTCGTATTTATACTGCCATCATAAAACACTACCTGTGTTAAATTCAAGTCTTTACCATTTCCACTTTTAATCATCAAATTTATCGATTCCTTAATCAATTTTCCCACAGAAAGCATTTCCTCGACTCTTAAAATATGAGTCATCATCACATTCATTCAAGAACTTCATAAAACATTAATAAAACACCTTGATACAATGCAACAACTAATTCTAATTGATAAACATATCACTTTTAATTAAATTAAACAATATTTTCAATTTCAATTAACATAAAAATGCGGCAACATTAATTGAACTTCTGTTAAACAAAACAAAAATTATTAGTTTTGAATTTATGATTATTGAAAGCACATATTTTGAGTTATAACTAATTCAATTTTTAGATGAGTTTATTATTCCTGTATCTATGGGAATGTGAAAAGAAACAAACCCATTTGTCTCACAAAACCAGATTTTGATTTTAAAAGGGTATTTGAGGCATTCCAAAGATACAGAAAATATTGACCAAAACTAGCAAATGTAATCTTAAAACCTAAATTTTTGTTACTCTCTAAGCGTAAGACGTAAGACATGCAAATAACGCTAAAATATGCATAATAACGCCATCTCATATACCAAGGCTTGGGAATCAGAGCAAAACGACATAATTATGCATAAATCTAGTCATTATTCGATCCTAGTCTGGTTATTAAGTCTAATACTGATTCGACTAGAAGCTAATAACTTTGGACCGGTCCTAAGTTTAAACTCTAGTAATGACAATTTGTTTGGTCTACTTTTTATTTTGTAACCCGTTTTTAGTGAGAATTTGTTTTACACTAGCTGGACGTTGCACGCTAAGTCGTAAATTACTGTGAACGTATATTTTTTCTAAGAAAATTTTCCGTAGAAAGGGAATGTAATATAAATGCAGGCTTTTACCTTAGGGCGGGTATAGTCTAATTTTTTCTTATTATAGGAAAATAAGAAAAAAGTAAAGACCAGTTTGTGAAATAAATCCTAGTGACGCATAAAAAATCTTAAGAGGGGACTTTAGTCGGTAACTCTTGGGCCTTTCTCCATACAAACGCATTCCGCTGTTTTCTTAGTGGATAATGCTGCTAGAGCAATGATTTTTGTTCAAAAAATACAAATCAAATTAATACGTGCCTCTTTCATTTTCTTTTATTCCAAAACATAATTACTTAAAGAATTATGACAATCCAAAAACCCGAAAAAACAGCCCCTTTTTACCGCCATGTTCAGACGACTGTCAGACAAATTTGATATTTTTTAACAAAATAGAAAATAATAGGAGCATAGATATAGTCTTCCTCTAAATTTTGTTACATGATTTTTTTTTTTTGGTTTGAAAAAGAAAACAGCGGAATACAAAACGTCTTCAAGTCAAGGTTTTTATAGGTAAAAAAATCAACCTGAACTGCAGTTGTCGCTTTCGTAATTTACTTGATAGGATACAGTGCGACGCATCGGCAATAGTTTCTTCAAATACCTATTTTTGAAATTCCTCGGGACTAGAATCTCGTCTTAAAAAAAATCTGTGAGAGTACTGACATGGATTTTTCACACAGAATTTCTAGTATTTCTAATTATTTTAGCCTAAAAGCATCCTAGCTTAGATTTAAAGATTCCCGATCACTCTAAACAGTAAAATTGTATAAAAAATCTTTTATTTGTTTATAGCCTTTCATTTACTATTTAAGCACTCGTTTGTTTATTAGAGAGCACACAACCAACATGTTTTGTAGAAACAAATGAATATAGAAGAAAGTCGAAGTGAGAGCTAGAAAATTCTTTGCCGGAATGTAAAGAAGATTATTCTTTTAAAACGAACCCAGAGTAAAAGCTCGTTCATGTTAGTGTTCAGGATTTAATTAAATAGGTCGAACAGCTATTCTTACTAAACACTACGGACATTATACCAGTGTACTTGATATAAGTACCAGTCTCCATATTATTTCTACTGTATTTTCATAAGCATGTTTCCTAACCAAACTGTCTTGCAAACAAGATACCCCTAAGGCTTTTTAGGGTTCCGTACCTCAAAAGGTTAAAAAGGAACCCTTATAAGATCACTCTCTTGTTCGTCTGTCTGTCCGTGTGTCACTACCGATTTCAGGAACGGGTGGACCTAGCAAGTTGAAATTAATACAGTCTAAGTTGGAATCAGTACAAGTCTATATAAGGTGTATAAAAAAGCAAGGTCTTACAGCACAAATAAAGGAAATATTCAAAAAAGTTGAAAATTAAGGTAAATTTTGGTACTTAAAAGTTTTCGCAAAAAAAATTGCTCATATCTTTTTAGCGTGTTGACTCAGGACCTTGACTTTTAATACACCTAATAGGGACTTATATGGTGGTACGTAACCCTCGATGCGTGAGTCGCTTTTAACCGATTTTTTTTAAATAACCCTAAGGTTCTAGACATCCCTGGAGAGCAAAGGCCATAAGGAGGAACATGGATGGATTTTACTCCGTAAGACACTCCCTTCCGTTGAAGGAGTGGAAGGAGTCATTTGTTGATTTCCCATAGATAAAAAAGGCTCTAGACATTCTGTCGGCGGTAGTGTAGTAAAGGCGATTATCACGCCATCAAAAATGTATGGGATTGACAAACTGTCGAAACGTGTCACGTGTTCAACCCCTAATATTTTAGCATTTCTACAATGAAGGTTTTCTGAAATGTCAAGCTCCAGGTGGCAGCACTAAGGCATCAGTCCCAAACACCTATCAAATCACTTGTTTTTTGACATTGTTTAAGTTGACGTTTTCGTGATGTTAATGTCAAAGTCAATTTTTCAATGAAGAGGACCTGTTGCCTATGTTGCGCCAACTGGTGCAGTAAAACCCTCCTGACATTCTGCTAATATAATAGCATTTAGTATGTATACTAAATGCTATACCTCTGATACTGCTTAGATCGTCGCCTCTTGTAAATCCTATCTTTAGCAGAAGACGAAAACGAGTTTATCAAAGCTGCAATGTTCTTCTAAGGCATTCTTGGTCACACAAACACACTAAAGTATTCGAATTTCTTAATCTAAAATTGTTTAAATTAGCCGACAGCAGTCTCATAAAATTCTTGTCATGAACCAATCGCATATTTCACGTCCAAATCGACTCTTTTTGTCTCCTTTCTACTATGTTATAGTTTTAAAATACCAGTCCTTTTAAGTTATATTAATAGGGCGTGACTATCGACTTCTGAATTCCACTATTCAGCCAGTTGATCGGTATGAATGCGGAATGGTTATTTTTAAAGCTACTGCTGATATGTTTTTGTATTTTAAATAAAGAATGCATTTAGTGTCGTTACTAAGGTTGAAATATTTTGATGATTTCATCAGTTTTTATATCGCATCGCAAGAAATCATGCTTCTGACTACATCGGTTTCTGCTTTATTATATTACAGAAAATTGGGCTACCGCTGCCAGTAAATAGTTACTTATACAGTATTTAAATTTTATGAATACTGCACATCCTTGGTTCACTATGCTCTGAACGAAATGAAAATCTACGTGCCTGTATTTAAAGTACTTTTCGCTTCGTTACTAAATGTCAGTGTATTTCATAACTTCTTATTGTTGCATATTTTGCATAATATTAAACTAAACATCATACATATAAAAAAAACAGCTTACAACATTGTAGTGCGTGTTAACAAAGAAGTTATTAACAAAACAATTTTCTTTCTTTCCTTTTTCAATCTTTCTTTCTACAGTTGGCAAACTGAAGAGAAATTAGTTTTTATCACGAGATTTTTTCTATAAAAATAGTAGTTTCGAAAGTGGGACTGAAGCCTAGAACAATTCTTGCTTCACTGTTGGAAGTTAGTCAGAACTTTATGTTTTCTTAGTAATTTATTATTTTAAGACTTTGTGCAAACTAAGGCTAGGAACAGACAGCGGTGGGCGAGCGTTTTGCTAAAGTTTTGACGTTGTTGCAAGGTTTCTTTTATAATGTAAGCGTTTATATTGCATAAATATCAAGAGCGAAATTTTAAATGAATTTCTTGTAAATGGAAAATGTAAATATTAAACATTACAACACGGGAAGCAAAAAGATGCAAGAAAGGATATTATGTATTTGTACTTCTTTTTTCTAGCTAAAACACAAAGAAATGGTGACGGGCGTTATGTGGGGCTATTTTTCTGTAAAACTTTGACGTTCAAAAACTGCTAGCTCTTAGTCTTGATTTAGTATGAGAGAAGTTCAAACGATAACATTTTAAGAGAAACTGTTAATGACAACACAAGAAAATTAGACACTAAGATAAATTGCATATGGTCGTTTTGACATTAGTGAAGATTGTCTTTGTCTGTGCTCTCTCTCTCTCTGCTTCAAGATTATTAGATGGTTTTGTTCGTTGCGCCAAAAGTTTACAATAAGTAACATTGTTCTCCTGTATCGTTTGGGATAAAAATTAAATATCTCACAACTGTATCTCACGGTCTCTCAATTAATTTACAAGAGACATTGTCTAGGAACTCATTATAATGTATCATAAAAAAATACAACCAACTTCCAAACAAAACACTGCAAAGTACAAAATAACTATAATTTCGGGTGATACTTATTTCATATTTTTCTACGCAAAAGATGAAATAAGAAAGAATGCTCATAAAATAAAAACTACTGATCCAAACTTAATTAAATCGTTACGGGACCAAATGTCAAGTATGCCGCATCGAAATAAAAAAAAATATCCCAGAACTCGAATGAGAAACCTCGGAGTAAACGGTGGTGTACATACATAAAAAAATAACCAACCGGATTGGGAACCACCTCACTTTTTGGAAGTCGGTTAATAATGTAGATTAACTTTTTGTGGAAAGAATAATTATGTTATTACCAATATCACACTATTCCAAATTCTAAGAGGAGTCAAGCAATGCTAGATAGTGACTGTTCGTATATATCTTATCTTAGAGATCTTACCTAATGACAACATTTTACTTTGCGACCAAAGAAATTAAATAGCGGGCAACAGCTAGTATTGGCAATATGTGAGAGAAATAACGAAAGCATTAAAATAAATTCCAACAAGCTTAAATAGGTAGTATTTTCTAAAGAAAATACACATTATTTATTTTGCAATGTCAATGGGCTACTCCACAAAACTAGGTCAAAAGTGCAACGGTGCAAGAATTCGAACGATAATTTGTAGAACAAAATGGAGGATTACTCGTGTATATTTTTATTTGTTTGCCGTATATATTTTTATTTTGCCGTACCCCAGAGTCGACTATAAATTTTGTTGCAGAAAAGTTAAATGGATGTTGATAAAATTATGGTGCTTGTTTTGCTTCTGTATTATTGTTTTCTTTCGTAAATAATAATATTTGCGTGATAAAGTAAAAAATATTATCTATTAATATTTCCTTCATTTTGTTTCCTAATGTCAAAGTTGCATTTACACAGAAACAAATCTAAAAGGAATACATAATCAAGACCTACTTAGGCATGAAATACCTAGTAATACCCAGTCAAAGTATATAAAATATCCAGCGTAAATCCATGACACCACTCCACTCACTGTGCAGCGCAAATTCATGACATCAAAAGTCTACTTTATAATCTTAAGAACATGCAGTTTATACATTTTAAAATCTATCTGGAGCACATATTAAACGCACTGTCAAAAGCTAAGTGACAAGATACACGACAACCCTCATTTTACCCAAAAAATCCATCACTAAAATACTTTCATCAACTAGCATTAAAATAATTAACTCTGTCATTTCTATTTGTTTCAGATACGACACATCAGCGGCCGCTTTTAAAACCCGAAAAACAATAAATCATAGAACTAAAAAGCATCCAAAAATAAAGCTATGGCATTCACACCAAAACCGTGCGTTACAGGAATAGAACGTTTGCGTAGGGGATCCTGAAGCTTCCGTTAAAATGTGAATGTCCAAAAATAAAACCCGGATATCCTTGTTATGGTGGTAAACGGATAATAATACTGAGTGTAGTGTTAAAATGATGTTGAACGTTAGTTTTAGAGTAAGACTTACTAGTAGGGGAGTTTCACCATTGTTTCTGTTGCTGCGGACTCAGAATGTGAAAGTGATTGCGTTTTGTACAGTGTTATTTGGTGTTTTTGGTGTGTGCGGTGGTTATCAGGAGCAGAAGTTTGCTATGGAGCCTCAGGATCAGGTAATCATCTTCTTTGCTTTATCTTATTCATAAGCCATCTAATGCCCTTTTTAAGACGAAGGTCAGTTATCTGGATAGCAAAGATTGTCCCAGTAAGTTAACAAGCTAGTTAGTTACTTTAGCCTCTTAAATCTAGAACTATCCTCGAGAGTAGAGTACTGTCGCAATATTACTTCCTTGCTATTCTAATTTCAAAAACTAGTCTCATTCAATCCGGGTAAAATAGCGAGACTTGTTTAAAAATAAAAATCATCTATTTTGTCAGTGCCTTGCAAAAAATTTCAGATACAATGTTTTTTTTAGCCAAAATATTCACCATCCACTTAATCAGCATAGAAAACGTAACTAAAAAGAATGCAAATCAATTCGATCTAACAAACAACGAAACGCTCATTAAATCCTAAGCTCCCAAAACACAAACTTCAAAAGCTAAGCCTTGGCCTCAAACCCTCAACAAAGGCCAAGATTAAGACCACACCGCTAGCGACACGGATGCAGTGGAAACAGGAAATGGCACGAAAATTACCGTCGCCAGTCGCCACTCTGAAATGGACACATGTCATTAGTTGCTAACCAACGGCAGGAAGGAAGGGGAGAGAGAAAGGAGAATTTCCAACGTTTGTCAGTGACCCTTTTTTGAATGAGTCTAAATTTGTCATCGACGAGTTTAAAGATATGTAGACCAATATATTATAAATTATTATACTGCAAAAATAGGTATAAAAACATAATTTTATGATTACCAGTGGCCGTTTTTTCGCTAACAATGATATCTACCAAAGTACCTAACCACCTTTATAATGTCTGTATTCTCATCATTTTTTTGGATTAGATTGGTGCAGAATTTTATAGTACATTCTTATTAACGGGTATTTTCGTTTTTCTCTGATATCACGAAGCATTTATCACACACACAGCATTATCATTTTATAGGATTGTTTCTTTTTCAAATCAATCTAACATGGTTTTATCGAATTGGTTTTATTCCAAATTACAAATCCAATCATCTCAGTCTAAGTAATTCGCTATTCAATTACTTTGATTGGTTACTAAAACATCATAAAAGTCTATCAAAGAAACAGACTTAGATAACCAACTTCAAAACGAGATAAGAAACGATCGAGCCCCAAAGTTTAATTTAGCCGAAAAATCCCTTAAGACTAATCCTAGTCTCCAAATTCCAAGAATCTATCAGTCTAAGCCAATATAACTTGGGCTAGCAATCTATTTAATTGTTGCACCGAATAAAAGATTTATTAGGTTAGTTTCTAAGTTAGGGCCAAAGGCGAGTCTTTCAACTAACTCAGATTAATTAAGCCCAAAATAAATTTCAGTTTATTTTCCTTAGAATTTATGTTCGTAATCATGTTTCAGGTTAAACATTTGCTTAATTATTCAGTATCAGGTGTGTTTACCTTTACAGCGTAGTTAAACTTTTTAAGTAGATTTGTTATTAGGATACTATCAAGTGAAACTTCTAAACCGTTATTCTGGTACTTCACCTTCAACAAGTCTGGTAGGTATTGAAAACGCTAGTTAGGACTTATGTTGACCTACAAAACAATAGTAGTAACTAAAATTCACAAGGCCTTTTAAAAAATTAAAGTGATATACAAAACTCTTTGAATTAGTCTATTTGGATGATATTCTAGCAAATTCAATCAATAAAAAATTATGCCAGAGACTTAATTGTTACTACCAGTTTTGAGAACAATACCAAGTAAATTACAACTTCAAAAAATTGCAACTATGTATCTGTCATAAAAACACATAAATCTAGTCGTTTTATTTCGTATTAGTGGCTTTTAACCTTAAGAAATCATTATATTGAACACTCTTATGACTATCATTAATTTATAGATCTCTTGCATTGCAAATTACCACAGCTCTAATTTACATTAAACAATATTCACTCTTGCACCAACAGACAGCAGTGGTCGGATCTCGAGTGACGTTACCATGCCGGGTGGAGAACAAAGCGGGTCAGCTGCAATGGACGAAGGACGACTTCGGTCTCGGCCTTCACCGAGAACTGAGTGGCTACGACCGGTACAAGATGATCGGGAGCGATGAAGAAGGTAATTGTATAGCCTACAGATAGTTGTTCCGGGTCTGGCTGTTTGTGTATGTGAGCTTTGTATGTTTGTGAACGCACCCACGATACAGGAGAAATTCCTAGTGTGGGGCACGTTTTATAAAAAAAAAAAAAATATGTATACCCGATTTTGCTCTACAAAGAAACTATAGGAGGAAACAAAAGTTATGCCTTTCTCAACACATTTGTAAATATAATCCAGTGGAGTTTTTATTGGAAGTACCTTAGCTAGTAGCTTTTGCTTTAGTATATCTAATCATAGCACATTATAGGTTGGTTCTGTAATTTTACCACAACTAGAGCTCGACCCTCCTATCATCTGGACGATAGACTGTTCCGTTATCATATTTTATGTGCCTTTAGGTGATAGCTTACATAAATGAATCCCAAATTACTATCGACCTAGGTTCGCGGATAGGCTTTTTCTGATTTTAGGATCTCGTAAATATCATATTCTATATAACATACAGATACGAGTACAGTATATCAGCATCACAGTATATCTTATTTCTCAAGCACATAAATACAGCTACAAAAGGTAACCATAAATCGAGCCAGTAAACAAAAGATTCTTCTAAATAGAAACCCTTTAATGGATAAAGTGTCGCCAAGATCAGTTTGTTGTGAACAAAAGCCATTAACGCCACCACAAACTGCTAGTAGCCGCAACTGTTTGTGGCTTTTTGCAGTTGCAACTCGTTAACCCACAACTGATGTTCCACGGGAAAACATTTTGTGCCCAGAGCTGAAAGATAAATCTTTTGTTCACATAAAACAAGCTGACTGACTGACTGATGGTCAACGCACAGCCTAAACTATTGAAGATTGAAACACAGAACGATTTATTGAGGATTAGCTTTTGCTAGTGGCTTTGCTAGCATGAAAGTCAAAAAATGTCCCACGGTTATGTACTAAAAAGTATTCTGTATCCTATGGTCTGGTATACTTCAAATCCAAACTAATATTATAAATGCAAAATTGAATGTGTTATTTTGTTACGATTTTACGCCTTAATCGGTGAATCAATATAAGATAGAACCCTGGAGACGGTTATAGTCAAAAATTTTTTGCAAAAAACAATATTAACGAGAGCCGCGGGCAAAAGCTAGTTTCATATAAATCTCTCCAGCAGCGCAATTGATTATTATTTATATACTACACACATTCAAAACATTTTAACGTCTATTAGTAAGAACTAGGATTAACATATGAGAATGGGGTATTGAATTTTGTATGCAGACAAAGTCACAAGCAACGGCTTGTTCAAAAGAGATACCGAATATTCAATGCAGTTAAATAATACGGCAGCAAAGCCCATTTCTAAAGGAGAATCCATCGCTTCGATAGTAAAAGCTAAACATTTCGTCAGGTTGAATTCCAAGTGAATTATCTTCAGCTTTCAAGCCAATCCAAGAGCCATTTGAATTCAACCATTTTGCTCGCTTGGATTCTAAAGCAGCTGACAGACCTTAGATATTATTCACTGACGCCGCATTCAGCTTGAATTAACTATCTATTGATCTATTCCATTTGTTTGCTGAATGATAATGCAGCGTGCTAGAATTTTATGTCCGTATTCGTTTCTGGAAATGGTGATAGCTTTTCGATTAGACTTAGTAACCTAAACGCCTTTATTTTCAATTTAGTTTTGTAGCTTAATGTTTCAATTAGGTTTACAACTTCAACGCGGTCTTTAAACAAAAGTCTAGTTGGGCTGAAAGCTATAAAACCTACCTGCCCAAAAAAAATTATTACTCTTTTGTTGTATTAGATTTTACTCAACGTATTTTTAGGAACAAATCCCTCAGAGGCTGTAAAATAAGAAAAATATTAAAACAGCTGTAAAACATCAAACGCGTCTAATTCTATTTTTTAATTAAAGCGTGATATAATTACTAAGTTAGCACTACCCATTTTATGGCGGTCTGTTTTTCATAAAGCTACTTTAACGCGTACACAATCTTCTTTATTCACGCTCTTAACTTAATTAATGTGAATATTATCTTCAAGGGAACCTTTTTTGCTTTCGTAAACATGTCTTGTAAGGAGCGGTAATAACTCATACTTATTAGGGTTCCTTGGATTAACATAAAACTTGCCTTCTACACAATCATGTTCTGCGTCGTCATTTGTCGTTTTATTATGTGTCTAGATAATTTTAGGCTGTTAGAAAGTTTCAACTTTAAGTATTGTTTACTGGGCAAAGATTATAAATGATTTTGTTTTATGTTTATTTTCGTTTCGATAATCATAAAGCTAGGTCTCAGGAGTGGTTTCAAAAATATGGTACGCCTAGTCAGGTTATTTGGTCCTGAAATACGTTTATCTTTTATTTTTGAAATTGATTTTTTTACATGACGACTAGAAACTGAAATAAATTCTGAAAAAGCAAAATAATTTAATAATGTAGCTTATACTTTCACTTCTAAAATATATTTAGAAAAGGGTCACATTCCCAAATGATATGAAATACTAAAAATATGTTTCATGCTTACTAAACCCAAGGTCTCCGAATATATGTATTTTGACCTTTATTATTTAGGTACTGTCATAATCATATATTATTAATATCTCTATTATAATTCATAAATTATCTTGTACATTTCTACATGTTCTTGTTCGTAATATCACTAATCTACGAAACGTCCTTAGACTCACCTTTACTTGAAATATAATGTCTGAAAGAATAAGTAATTCGACCGTTTTATCCTCTACTGTTAGCACTGATATTAATATCTGAAATTACGTGATGTTATTCGTATTTAATATAAGTAATTTTGAATTGTCGGTTTTGATATAAAACTTATATTAAATTCGAATCATATTTCTAAAATACCATGATTGCTAACATGGAACATGTATTTATTTTTTATCAAACAATAATCTTTTAGCTCACTTAGTTAGAAGTTGTTCGCACGAATTACAAAAATAAAAAAATATTAGAGGATTATTTTATCAAATTCGTGTGTAGACGTTCAGACAGAGTTATCGCTGTATGCAAAATGAGAAAATCTCAATTAGAATTTCATGTGCAGAATGAAAACAATAGTTATCCCAATTTTATATTCCACTGCCAAAGACTTTTGAAGAGTATTTGGGTCACACGAAGGAAATACAAAGTCCTGGATTTGGAGACAAAATGTATTGTTTATCCAGTAACATGCTTCTCCATGAAAATACTACGTTTAATATTGACAGCACAGTACATAATTACGACAGTACAGTACAATATCTATATAGGAGCTACCGCTTTGGTGCACACATAATACACGCACGGACGAGCTTTCTGTATTCAATGCACGTGGCAAAGGAAGATATTGTACTACATAGTATAATTTTATAGCTACTGTGGTAGAATCACTATTATTGTTTTGTTTATTCACTATTGTATAGTTTTTATTATACAACAATAACCTGGAGGCACTTACGTTAACTGTGAATAAGTTACTTCTAGGCAAACGTAGTCCATCGTCGACCATATCATATTTGACCATTAGGTAAGATTGCGGTCAAACGCGCCAGTCAAAAATAATAAATTATATAAAAGTGGTAAGTCACGATGACGATAGGTGGAGTAATGCAGTGACCGAGTGGCGTCAGAGGAATGCAAGAAGTGTCGGTCGGCCGGCGGCAAGATGCGCGGACGACATTGTTGCCATCGCTGGTAGAACCTGGATGAAGTTGGCGTATGAACGTGGAGATTGGCACAAAAAAGAAAGGCTTATGGTCAGCAGTGGGTGAAGTCGGGCTCTGGATAATAATGATGATGATATAAAAAACGTTAAACAGAAACAATCAAATGGCATAGGAAACATAGCTTCCTTAGCTTTCTTAATATGAATAAACCGTTTTGAAGATCAAGTTTTCAACCATGTTAAGGCTCCTGCAGCGAAGAGCAGCGCGACAAAGTGACCATAGACAATTTAGTATAGTCAACTTATTTATTTAAATTAGGCTGAGAGCCAGCACTTTTTGAACGTCAAATTTTACAAAAGACAGTCCCCCAAAACGCCCGCCCGTCACCACTTCCGAGTGTTTCAGCTAGGAAAAAGAAGAAGGTATACGTTTTACGATAGTTTATTTTTTCTAAATGTTGGTCCTTCTATCCACAGGTGATTATTCGTTGGACATCAGGGACGTGACGTTGGATGACGACGCTAAATACCAGTGCCAAGTCAGCTCAGGAATTAAAGGTATGTATCGACTTGAAGACTTATTTTAATGTAATAATAAATGAGAGTACGTTGCCATTTGATTTACAATAAATTTAACTTTATACAACTTATAACAGAATTAACGCAAAACTTTAAGAGGGGTCATCGTTCCCAACATTATAAACAAGTTTTACTTACTATGGGATAAACCTCAATATCGTGATAAAACATCAGCGTCAGTGAATTATGCACACATAAATGTCAGTCACATTATTTTTCGCAAATTAGGCGTTGATCCTATAGAAATCTAAAAGTTGTTCAAGGTTGTCGTTAATTCTGTAACACATTGTATAAATCTGGATATTGCTTGTATACATTAACGGTATCCATATTTTGACATTTAAAAAATCACCTTCATTTCCATGAAATTAAACGCTATGATTATCCCCGTGATTGGTTTTCCGATAAAAATAACTCAAAACTTCAACATACACGTCCAAAACCATAATTATTAAAACAAGCACTACTTAAAACCAATACAGCACTTTACCAGAAAAACCAACAATCATTTTACCAATAATGGCGCCCAAAATAAATTGAAGTTTCCAATAATATCCCTAATTTTGGATAAAGTGATCTTCCACGAAACTCCTTGTAATTGGAAATAATAAATCAATGCTCGACACACAGAATTACGATACGGTAGCGTACAAACAGATGCTTGTTAGTACAAACATGCAAGGAAAAAATGAATTTGCGCGTCCAAGTTTTGAGAAAATAGCGGGAAAAAACTGGAAGTAAAATTGATAAGGATAAAGTTAGAGACAAACGAGACTTATCTATAAAAGTGTGAGGAAAGGGCAGAGAACTCTTTTCCCAGAAGTGTTGCGTAGCGAGCTCATTTATATTCGATTAGGTAGATAGTATTTCAATTCATTATGAAGTAGAATTTTCAAATAGGAAGGAAAATTAGATTACTGAAATATTTGTAAAGTCTTTTTACCAATAACACCAGTAGGCATTAAACCTGAGGCCCTTAGAGCCATTATTGTTATGAATAAGGCTCAATAAGTGATGAATAAAATATTTAACGCTATCCCAATCTGCTATGCCAAGTTAATAGGGGAGTTAGGACAACGACTCTGTTAGAAGATGTAGTCCAATTCATTACGTAGTCAATTGCTCGTTTACGTGAAATTACGACATCTTTAAGATGGTTGCAAGTTAACAACGATTTGTTAGCTTAATTTGGTACACCGGTTCCTTAAAATAGGTTGATTATAACTTGAAGTTAAAGGTTTTATTGCTTTGGCGTCCATTCTTTTCATCGTTCGAGATTCTGGAATACCGTTTTCCATTTCTAGGGAAGATTTAAATCTAAGTCATCTCATCGTTTGGTTCTGAACTAAAATTTCTTTATTTTTTCAAAATCGAACTTTTCCAAACTATTAAAGTGGCTTAAAATCAAACGGAATACTAGTATTTTACATCATGGGCCTGACCTCCCTCCCACTGAGTGACATAGTACCCCCTAGGAAAACTGATTGTTAACTTGACCATAATGAATCCGATTACCTATTACTGCTTTTCGTAACAATATAAAAGAAAACAATCGCACTAACTAAAATAGGAAAAGCTAAGACTTCAATTCCTTGGAATTGTACTAGTGCTTTCCGGTTGGAAGACTGCCAACCCCGTAATTGAAAAAGAGCGCGAAGATAAGTGAGTTTAGTACTTGACATAAAGTAACAGATAAATACTACAATTTGGCATCTTAAGAGTCTTCAGAATAATTTGGTTTTATAATCAAAATTGTTGGAGGACGCGAAAGGCAAAGTGGAACGTTCTTCTTGTGTCTTCAGGGCGTAAAGTGAGACAAATATTTTTGTAGCCTCGGAAACTTGTTTATTATTGTAACCCATTGTAACGTCTGCCCCAAATTTCGCGCCTTCCGCTACATAAGTTTTTTCTTCACCTACAATATTCTATTATATACTGTTAAAATACAATGGTACAGACTCTCTAGAATTGACCCTTTATGCCACCGTCCGTTTTCCAGCATAATTTGAATATATTATTGCATTAACATAGTAACAGAGAACTCTATACTCCGCAAACTCCCAAAGGCCAGGCAAACAAAGTTGTGGACAGAAGCCTGTATAATATATTTGTTTCTCCCACTGAACTTCCTAGACGTACCTATTTTATGGTCTTACAGTGTACTATACTTTATCACCACTTGTAAGAATTTATTACCACTAAATGAGATGGTACACTTATCTCCTTATAGATTGAAGTTATCGATTTTGATTATACGTGCGGCTTGGCTATCATAGGATGAGTTAAACTGGTATCACTTGTAACCAGACAAGGCAATGTAAGATTAAAGACCCATAATTGATAATTCTTTGACTGTGGGAGATACAAAAATTGTCTCATTATCTGACGTGAACAAAATTTTGTACATTTGATTCCCACAATTTGTTAAGACATTAGATAGATAATGCCTACTAAATTATTCATCTAAAGAATAATAAATTATTTTACCAATCATGGTTCTTATAGGGAATCAATATTATTCTGATTAGCAAATGATAGCATAAGCTGAATTCGTACAATCTGACACAGATTTGTTTTTGTGTGAAAGGCTAGACTCTACTTTTTGCTATATTAAATTCAGAACAGCTTACAGAAAAATGTCGAGCAACTCGAAGAAATTGCTTGGCACTTGTTCTTTGTACCAAAGATAATTCTTTCGAGCCAAGTAACTATTGTTTTCGTACTTGAGCTGAAGCCTGCGAAATTGTGTTTGCTTTTAATAAATTGAAAATCTTGACTCGTATTTTATTCCTGGCCTGTTTCAGGCCTTCGTCTCACGATTTTTCTCTCCATTTTATATAATACCTATATTTTTAGGAGCTTGTAATCCGCCCTGATGGATTTTGAAAGTTTGCTTCGTGAACGAAAAGTCTGATTGTTTCTTTTTCAGCTGGGTAACATCAATTTAGGAAAGAAGTTTATGTCGTTCGATAAATCATTTACGATCGAGCCGATTGTGTTAATACTTCCGTCTTTTTTTGTTACAAAATCATTTATATTCTTCAGACTTTTGATGGTGATACTCAATTTTTTAATCTATCTACTTCCGCGTTTATCGGTTGCTCTACATAATTTAGTTTAAGTATATCATTTTTATTATTTACCTAATAAATGTGTACCCATTGTACCTACCAATAATCAAAGTTCCCTAAATCACTACCGTCATCGTCTAGTCTATCAACAACATACTCAAGCATTCATGGCTCAGTATTTCGGTTTAAATGCTTGTCAATACGTCCATCTCTTCGGCAAGAATCTGCCCAATTGTATTGTTGAATAGACTACTGACAGTACCTGTTCGCTGTGACGTATTAGCCCCATGTCCGCTTGCCGGTGTCAGTCAAGTCTATCTGTAGCGTATTTGGCTTAGTTTGATATTGACGTATATGGGTTACCGGTAAATCAAGAATTGGCGAAAGAGCTTTCCATCGTTATTTCTGCTTCACTAGTTTCGGTAGAGGATTTCTACTTCATATCTTTGACTACTGGCGCATTCTTTTGAATAATGAAATTATTTAGGGTTACTTAGGTTGTTATACTTAGTTTCGTCACTTAATTATTTTAGTTTGTTGTTTGTGTTTCTTGTGCGAGTCCCAAATATATGTTTTTTTTTTCTTTCTTTCTATAACACAACGTTTTCTATCATAATAATCTTTGTTGTTATCACTTTTTTTCTTGCTTACATACATTGTTTTTAAAGCTGCAGCAAAGGCAGACTAAGTTGAGACAAAGTTGAGTTCCCTCCCAGAAAATCTTCATTAATTGAGTTTATTCGAGCTAGTTTTTGAACTACCAACTAGCGAAGCAATAATAAACCAATTTAGAGTACAGAGAGCTTTAACGCTTCACTCCGGCTAATAATATCATTTCCGCAAACCAATTTGGTTCATTCCATTGGTCATTTTTCAACAATTTCTATTATTTAATGCAAATTCCGGTTTTGTGGTGAACCTTAATTTGTAATTAATTCATCCACAACCCTTTCATTTCGCTTCCCATTTTTGTTTTGTAATTTTTCATAACGCCTGATTTGCATTTCTCGCCACAAAGATCTTTTATTCTGTTTTAGATATAAAATTTATTTTTCGACTTTATTATTGTAACATCCCAAGTTTCTTTTTGAAGTTAATCCTGGAATGGAAATGGATTAACTCTATTTGAAAAGGTTTCTTGAACAATATGACATCATGACAAGATAAAATATTTTTGAGCCACTAAAACTATGATAATTTTTCGAACTCGGGATGAAGTAGTTAAATAATTAGAATCACCTATGTTTGTAGTAGCTGAATCTTAATTTAATATTATAAATGGAAAACTGAGTTTGTGAACCTGAATGGTGAACCGATTTTGATGTCTTTTGCTACAGAGTTAGACGGTTATAGGTTTCATTCTTTCTGGGCTGAAATAAATATTAACAAACATTAAAAGCTAGCTGATATATATATTGATCTGTTTTGTAATTTAAGACTCACTAAAAGTTCGTAATTAATTTGGGGATACGTTAGCAAAAGGTATCTTACCATTATATCCCTCCCCGACTAATTTTCTCGCTCCACGGATAACTTACAAATTATCCGCTTCCACTTACAAGAAACGTTCAACTTAATATTGCTTATTTCCTCAACGATAACATCTCAACGCTTATTATCTTCAATACGCTTAACCCTACCGTTAAAGTCATCTAAATTAATTTCCTCAGCATCATTTTAAGATATAAATACGAATTTATAATAAGCTATCTCAGAAATTTCAAGTGCTTCGATCCTTTTAACCTCGAGTGGCGAAACTCTATTCAAATGAAAAGGTCTATAATATTAATTTACATTGCCCTTTGTATAGTAGGTAACCTTTGATAAATTTCGCTTTTCCTTTGAAACGTCTCTGTTAGTATTCTTATCTCCTCTAAAGCGGGCTCTTATGGTCTATTCAGCTTTTGTCTCAAGATTTAGATTGTGTATTTCTTTAGTAATCTTATACATTTATTATCCATGATCTTTGTGGATTCATTTGGTGTGGTGTGTTTAATTACTTTTAGGGGTTGTTTATGTTAGCTTTCGGAGTTGTGTTTAAATTTCAGTAAATGTGTTTATTTTAAAGAATATTGTCTGGTCCTGGTATTCATAAAAGGAATTTGTTTTGTCTGAAGTAATTCTTCTATTTTATGAAATGTGAGTGAGTTTGGAGTAGTATATTTTTCTGTCAAAGTTAACTAGAAAAATACTACTTATTTATTGAATACTTAACTTTATACCGATATAACATTAAAAATAAAACTACAACAGGCGGTCTTATCGTATTCCGCAATTCTTTCAGACAACCTAGAATGGACAGTAATTGCCTGGAAATAAAATGGGGCTGTCATTGGTGTGAAACTATTTAGAAACATGAGTTCCTATTTCTATTTACATTCATTTTAATCCGCATAGCAACTAGAATTGATGCGATAATAACGCAGAGTTTCAGGAATTATACTGTGTTTAGTAGAAATGTTCTCGTCGAGAACAAATCCTGTATCTCAATAATAAGCTCCGTGTTTAGAGAAGTTGGATTCAGATTAAAATAAATTAAACCGCGAACAATTCTTGGTACATTTTGTTCTGTTGCTATCTTTTAAGCCTCAAGGCGTTTGTTTCTGTTTATATTTATGTTAATTACGTTTTCATGTGTAATGTACTGGTATTGGTTTTTGAATTTAAAGGAATTTTATACGATACCAGCTTTTTTCCACGGCTTTGCTCGCGTTCAGAGTTTAGCAAAAAAAATCCAGAGTCCCATCTAACTCTGTATCAAATTTCATTAAATTCGGCTCAGCGATTTAGGTGTAAAATCCACATAAACAAACAAGCTTATTTTCGTATTTATAATATTAGTTAGGATAGGATAAGTGACAAATTCTGTACTTTACTGCAATCATGCTTTTGTTGCCATTGATGTCATTACTATTAATAATCACTTATAACTAAGTGACTTTAATAAACAAACTTAATTGTTCTGTAAAAAGTTGCACATGATTTTTTTAGATTTTAGAGAAGTAAAATAACTAAAAATTAGCGACTATGAAAATATTAGCAAGAATCTATACAGATACACACTGGCTAACCTTTAATACCATTGTCTACCAAAACGCGATTCCACAACACCAGAACCGATATAATAATACTTCCACCCAACAAACAAGAACAAGGAAAAGACAAAACAAATACACAATAAAGAAACGATACGCCATATTTTCCCACAAGAGTCCCCTCAGAGCCTCAAATTAATTCCATCACCAGAAAACTTTGGAAAAAAGGACCAAGATTTACATGAAACTAACTGCAGTAACTTTGTTTTTTATCAGGAAAAGTACAATGGACAACAGTCTTGCGGCTAAATTGTACAACTTTGCACTATTTAACTTACAAACTTTGGTCAGAGTTTGTAAGAAACTATTCTCGAGCCGGGACAAGGCATTGTCTCGGAGACCTCCTCTTGTATTAAATTGTGATCCGCGGTTCCTTGGGTCTCCAACCACGAATTTGCAAACTTCCTCCTTACTTTATTGCAGGACTTAATTTCGTTTCGAGGGGATTTATGAGGGGTTCGTGGTCATTATTGTTATTGCAATTTGGTGTAGGAATGGACATCACTAGCGATGCGACAGATACCAGACCGTTTGACGTAGCAATACTTGCTAGAGTCTTTTATCCAAAAATCTTTTGGTTGAATTGATAGCTTATAAAGTACTAGAGTTCGCGCCAGATAAACTTGCAATAAAGTACATTGACCTTTCCTTAATATTTCTTCGTAGATACCCTAACAATAAGTCTTGAACCGTTTTTCATTACTAGAGACAGGACAGTTTTATGTCTTAATTTCTGTTATTGATATTAAGAGAGTCAATAAATGTATGTGGGTCGACCGTTATTGCACATTTATTAAGCGCTTACCATAATGTTATGTGTTGAAGACTTTAACCTTTACAGTATCATTTTCAGATACATTGTTATTTGTTAGCATCTTGGAATTGAATTGCAGTATATGTGTAGTAGTGAATGCTCTTATTGTTTCTAAATAAAAAACATTTCAGTTATTTACCGATTTAAAGATATTAGTTGTGTAATGTGAATTGAGCCGTGTATTTTTTTTCGGATAAAAAATAAATTGTTACTAGTTATCTTTACTTCATACTAATATCATAAAGCGGTAAAGTTTGTGAGGTTGTAAGGGGTAATCTCTGGATCTTTTTTTTTCTCTTTATCTTTTTTTTTCGGGGGGCTTTTGTCTATACAGATATGCCAGCCTATTTCGAAAATTCTTTTAGCAATAGAAAGCCACGTTATTTGTGAGTAACATGGGCTATATTGACCCGAAAAAATCCGCCCAACGAAGTAGGCACGGGTCAGCTAGTCTCTTATAGGTTACAGCCAGTTTTCGTATTCAAATATATTTATTTATTATTTATTTAATTAAACATTATGTCCAATAGTGGTACATGGCAGACTTAAGAGAGGACTCGGGTCGGTAACTCCTGGGCCTTTCTCCATACAAACGCATTCCGCTGTTTTCTTAGTGGATAATGCTGCTAGAGCAATTTTTTTTTTTTTCAAAAATCTTGATCATATTAATACGTGCCTCTATCATTTTCTTTTTTCCAAAACGTAATTACTAAAAGAATTATGAAAATCCAAAAACAGCCCGTTTTTACCGCCATGTTCCGACGACTGTTAGACAAATTTGATAAGTTTTTAACCGAATAGATAATAATAGAAGCAAAGAAATAGTCATCCTCTAAATTTTGATATATAATTATTTTTTATCAAAACGTCTTTTAGTCAAGGTTTTTATAAGCAAAAATCAACCTGAGTTGCAGTTATTGCTTTCGCACTTTACTTGATAGGGCACAGTGCGAGGCATCGGCAATAGCTTCTTTAAATACCTACTTTTCAAATTCCTCGGGACTAGAGTCCCCTCTTAATGCAACACGGCATTCTCTAGCAGTCAATCTTTGGGTTAAAAAGACTACACTGTGATGTGTGAGGGTATGTAGTGTGGTATGCATTGATATATAAAAAACCCAAGATGCACAGTCTCGAACAAATGCAACACTCGAAACTGTCGTTAAAAACTGACATGTATCAAGTAACATGTGTGAGTTGTGTGTAGTTATACTATAAACATTTTTTTTGCAAATTCAACCTCACACGGATCACTTAAAGTTGTTTTTACAAAGCAGTGCAGTATGGCGAGCGATGCGAGACTGATTGAAACTAGCGCATAATTTTAAATTGTGCGCTTGTTTTATGCGGGCGTTTTTGAGATGCTGAGTGTGTATCTTGGGTTTTTATATATCAATTGTGGTATGTATATGTTTATGAAATGAAACCCATTTGAGCAAACGAGATCTAGATTTTAAAACGTCTTTTGTGTAACCTGAAATAGTTTCTAAAAAGGGTTACAACAAACTTTGAAAATTAGATTCTTAACTGAATAAAACTATTTTCTATTGCAAAAGTTTTTATTGTGTCTACCTATTTTAGAAGTAATCACAGGGCAAAGTTTAAACTAGTTGCGATATTTTAGTTTAAGTTGCTTTTTGTTTAAAGATAATGAATGATTAGCAAAACTTAGATGATTAACGGCCGGCTGAAGCTAAATATAAATGTTAATAATTTCAATAGTGTTAGTTTGTAAACTTAAAAAATGATTTGCATAAATTAAACGTTTTGTTGTTTTAATTAATTGTTTCTAATAGAGCCTTCTTTATTACATAACGGTTGCTCAATTTATATGATAATAGTCAAATGAAATACTTTCTTTACTTTTTCTTTTTTAAAAAACGTTGCCCCACACTAGGAATTTCTCTTGTATTGTGGGTGCGTTAACAAACATATAATACACAAACAGCCAGACCTGGAACAATTATCGGTAGGCCATACAAATATTTGTTTCGTGTGGGAATCGAACCCGCGACACGCAGAGCAGCAGTCAATCGCTCAACCACTGCGCCAACCGTGTCCTTACCGATAAGGTACCGACGTAAAGTGCGGGTTTGCGTTGTTTGGTCATTTTATTCAATATAATGATCAACTTTTACTATGGGACTAACCCTGAAATCACGAAAGAAAAATCAAGTGCCACCGTGCATTTCAGATTGCATAACTAGACAAAATATACTACCCCTTTTGGTTTATTTCTTTTGCTCGTTATAGAATGCATGTTACATAATGTAATTTCTATTTTTCAACAAAAATACTGGTAATAAACTTGGCGGGCGCCATGGAACGAGGCATTGTCTATTTGTAAGCGTTAGGGTAGCATAAATACACTGGAACACTTACAAAATTCTCACAAATTCATCCAATACAATTTAATGTCTAACATTGTCCGTGGCACAGACGACAATTTATAAAACGTGTATACCCCAATCTAAAAATGTCATTCGATAACCTATAACCCCTCCCAACTTTACAGCACTCATGAAACAAAATTGCCCGCCATTTTAATCTCCTCCCAATTTTATAACTTCCAATATTTTTCCCGATACCCGTTTTCGATACAGAGTAATATATTAAAACTGTTTGACAGGAGAACCGGCCATTCGATCTCGATACGCACGACTCACCGTGTTGGTCCCGCCCGAGCCACCGCGCATCGTCGAAGGCAATTTCTTCTCGACGATAGAGGACAGAAATATCAAATTGGAGTGCGTGTCGATTGGTGGAAAACCGCCGGCTGAGGTAAGAATTGATTTCTGTGTTTTTGTTTGTCGTTTGTTTCAGTGTGGGGGTGGGTGTAGTATCGATGAAAGTGATGGTGAATCATATGAGAGATGGATAGTTTTGTTTTAAAATAAGATATGAAGGAAAGCTGTTACTACGACAAAATGAGACGATATTAATGAACTTTTCCTTTCTCTTGTTGGAAATGACAAAAAAGTCGTCTACAATTAGACAGACAGCCGTTGTTTTTCTGGAAGTAATTTTAAATATTAATTACAATTTTAACTACAAAATTAAAAAAAAAAACAAATTAGCAAGGAAGACACTTCTGGGACACTTTGTAACATCACTTTTAATAGAATTTCACTTTAAAAACTTTGTCACTAAAGAAACTAATGGATGTCACTATGAATGTTTTTACAGCAATATTTTCTCAGTTGTCACCCAAGTTTGTGAGCCCCTGAAAATGTTAATTAATCAATGTCGCTACTTAAATGGCATTTTACAGGCTTGCCACCCTACTACGTCGACCTTTTCATATTTTTCTCATTATTCTTAATATTTCACGTACTTTCGAAAGATCTATTTCTTTCTATTAAAAAGCTTTTAAAATATATTGTAATGGAATCTTTTGGTTGCTTTAATGTACCTAATTTATGGAATTTGGCGCCTTTCAGTCAGTTTCAAAAGTCATTAATCTACTTAATGTTATTTTCTAGGCTATTGAAGAAGTTTAACTTAGGTCTAAAAGCTTGGTATTGATCTTTTTCGTACTAATAACTTTCTGACAAGATAGACTGAAAACACTTATTTTCAGGCTAGCTTATTTGGTCCGTATTTTCAAAATTCAATCAATAAAAACCATTCGTTTTATTGTATCATTATGTTTTTCACTTCTATTTTATACTTCGTTTAGTCTTTAATACCGATGGCACAGTCATTCTTAAATATTTAGAACTCACTGTCATTATACACTAAATCAAGTTCATTAATGGGTCCAGATTGTTAGTCAACCTAACCATTCTACCTTCGTATCGATTCATTTTTAGTTTTGAAATATTTTTTTTTCCTTTCTCCATCTGCCTAGCCTTTTCCCAACTAAATTGGGGTCGGCTTCCAGTCAAGCCGGATTTAGCCGAATACCAGTATTTTATGTGGAGCGGCTGCCTACCAGACCTCCACAGCCCATTCACTGGGTAACACGGTACTTCATGGCAAGACTGGAGTCAGATTTACTGGCTTCTGACTATCCGTAACGACTGCCAAAGATCTACAAATGACAGCCGGGACCAACGGCTTAACGTGCTTTCCGAGGCACGGAGGAAACTCGGTATGTTAAGATAGTCACCCATCCACAGACCAACCTTGGCAAGCGTTGCTTAACCTTGAATATCGACCCGTGTGGCTGTTATTATCTAGCCACGAGCTCCTCATTTTTTCTTTCTATTAGCCCTAATATCATCATTATTATCTTTTTTTGAGCACTGAAATACAAAATAATACCAAATTCCACATTTCATAGTCTCAATACCAAGTCATAGCAAGAACTACTGACCTATTTACCGACAAGTGAGAAATGCGCGAGCTATGTACGTGTATTGGGAAGTGCCGAAGTATGAGGTATGATCTCCAACATAGGAAACATGAGGAATGGAACACAATTTGTAAGCGAACGGGAAACTGTTCATAATAAAATTCATGTCGCACAAGATCGTGGGGATAGAGAGTTATGGAGAAATGTTGTGACGTTTACTTGCAATACATCCGACAAGAAAGAAAGAAATATAATAAAGACACATGAGAATGTCTATTTACTATATTTCATTTAAGAGTCGTGTGTAACCCAAAAGGGCAGGTAGAAGGGTAAAACATCATTTCGGTAGTTTTCATTTCATTATCATATCAGCCGAAAGACGTCCACTGCTGGACATAGGCCTCCCCCAAGCGTCGCCACAACGACCGGTCCTGTATGTCTCGCATCCATCATCAGTTATTATTTAGTTCAACGTGAAAGGGGATGAGCCAGCTGCCTTTTTTGAACACAAATCCGGACACCGGTCTGAGACTTAGAATTTCCTAATGGAATAGAAACTTAATAAATACTACCTGCTCTAGGGATACAATCCACTAACAACCCTGAAATTAGGACTATCTTTAATCTTGTAGTTACCATTAATAAATTTATCATAATTCTTTTGCCGCTATCCCAATTTTGTTGAGGTCAGACATGAAAAACTTCTTCCATACTTTTCTCTTAGTGTTTGAGTGTTATTCTTAGTCAACAGCCATCAAATGTTTAATATTTTTTTCAGCTTGTTCTTTCCCACTACTGGGCAAAGACCGGGGAGGACTTTGCCAAGAAATTTGGAAGTCCTTCCAGATATTTTTGGCCAGGCGTCTTGGTCATCACGGCATCTCTTCCTAGGCTGACCTCTGAAGTCTTTCTATCAGTGATTTTACATGAAAAAAACTGGCCAAGTGCGAGTCGGACTCGCGTGCAAAGGGTTGAGATAAATTTAATTGTTTTAACATGTACTTTAACACTACAGACTTCTAATAGGTTTTCCTGTAATCTTTAGGTAAAGACCTATTATCTCCATTTTTTTTTTCAAAATTTTAGGCTTAGTAGTTTCGGAGATAAGGGCGGGGAATGGTCATTTTTCGTCCAATTTCTTGAATAACTTCAAAACCATTTATTTTAATATCATGAAAAAAAATATAATTAAAACCCTCACAATAAGCCCTTTCATTTGATATGTCACACGATTTTTTTATTTTTCTAGTTTGACCCCAAAAGTGACACCCATACTAAAAATTTAATAATTTACGTAACGCGTCCGTGTTTAAGTCATTGAAGTCCATATGTGTACCAAATTTCAACAGAATCGGACCAGTGGATCCGGAGAAAACTGGCTGTGACCGACGGACAGACAGACAGACAGACACCCGAGTGATCCTATAAGGGTTCCGTTGTTTTTTCGGAACCCTAAATAGAAAGTACACAATGACATGACTAGGGCTTCAAAAAGTCCTCGTAGCTAATTTCTTACACTTCAGCAATACACTTGTCACTGAGAGTATGTCATTTTGTACAGAGCCCCTTACTTGATTATAAATGCCAAAACTTGTATAATTACATAGCATCCAAATCATCATTGATTAACACACACTCTGCAGTTCGTATGCAGCCTTTGTACCAATAAAGGTAACTGTATCAGAATTAATTTTGATACTAATGCATACCATTATGTAGTTTCACGAACATCGCATTACAAATTGAAGCTAGTATTACACACAAGTGGTGTTAGCTTCGATGAAAATTAATAGAGCTCTGGGTTTCGTTATTAAATGGAATTGAGCGTGGTCGCACGAAATTGTTAGCAGATTATACCTATTTGGGTCTTCGTGATTAGTGTATTAATTAGGGAATATTGGCCATTAGTACTAGGGCTTGAGATATAATTGGTTCTTGGTAATTGACTAGATTGAAAAAATCTTTCAGTTTTATAATATAGCCTTAGATTCAAATTCCATCTCATTATCACTGTCTTTGGGCACTTCAGATTAACTAACCGAATAAAGAAAGAAAAAATTGGACCTTCATTCCGAAACAATTTTATTCACAATGGTTTCTGGTGCTTTGTCCCACAAATGTCTTAAAAAAGTTCCTAACATAAAAAGTAAAAGCTTTAATAAACCGCGAAATAATCCCCAAAACTAATTTCACTCCCATTCTAAACGTAACCAAGAAATTAAGGCATACGACGCAAAAAATTCAAAATTGTCACATTCTACATAAACAAATCCGCCGAGAGCCAGTCTGTCCAATTTATTTAGCTCTGTGTCAATTTGTTTGTCCCGGTATTAAGCAAGAGAATATTCCATTTAAGCTTTTCAAGTAGAGTGAATAGGTATACCGCCCAAGGGAGGTTCGCACAATTAGGAGCTAAATTGAAAATGATGTTGCGTCTGTATTGTAGGTCCTAGGAGACTGCAGCGTTTTGATTGCACAAATATTTCATAATGAAGGATTTGGATTGGCTCAAGTAATATCTCTGATGAGGCTGGGATTTGAGGCGATGCGGAAATTATTTGCTAAGGGTTTTAATCATCTTGCATAATGAATGTGTGTTTGCGAATTTTTGGTGGAGTGAATTTTGTGGCGGCTTTTCTTCTTGATTAAAATTTGGATGAGAATTCTAATTACGACTTAAATGGTAAACGTTTTAAGAATAAATGTGGCTTGCTACAGAATGCAAGCTATCACATAGAAGAGAGAGATGGATTTTTGATGAAAAGACAACTTTGAGATGATGGTTAATGGAAATGCACAGAAGATCTTTATAAAAAAATGGGATAAACGAATAAGGATGATAATATAAAATTATTCTTGTCTAGTTTTCAATAACAAAATACTCATTAAAGAGATATTAGCTCTTATAAAATTGTCTCTAGTTCTCGTTATAAAGTTAGACGAGACCCCATAAACCCATATTTTTCTTTTGTACTCCCAATGTGCGAGACATTCTCAAAGAACTGTTTTGCATTTATATAGTTCTCATCTTCACACGGCCGTCGTCCTGAATACTTAGTAACTATATTCTTCCTTTGTTTTAGATTACGTGGGTAGACAGCAATGCTGGTGTTCTGACGCAAGGAGTCACGTATAGCGTTGAGCCTATGCCTGATGGTCAAAGGTTTACAGCTCGGTAAGTTATTATTGGAAATCATTATCATCATCATTGCCACAGCCGAAAGCCGTCAACTGCTAGATTTAGGTCCCTCTCAGGGTCGTCATATTCTGTTTTTTGCATCCAGCAGATTTCAAAGACCCTTACCAGGTCATTGGCCTAAGTTGAAGAAGACTTCAACTATATTTCATTTCATTTACTTGATACCAACTTTCTATGCTCATCTAATTTCGAGTTTTGTTCAATCAGGTCAATTATAAAGATGACTCCGAAGCAGGAACATCACAACCAAACCTTTACGTGTCAAGCACAGAACACTGCTGACAGGGCATACAGAGCTGCAAGCATACAAATTGAGGTGAGTTCAATTCCATTGAAACTAAAACAAACTTGCAGTGGAACTCTTTGTGAAGGACCCTTTCCGGTGAAGTACGGAATACCCAGTGGGTACGGAGATACCCAATTTTTACCGTAGATATGTCAAATATCATTTTTTTTTTCAAAGACTTATTATACGCAACCGCCTATGAAGTACCTACAAGACAATACCAAAACAAAAGAAACAGAAACCAGAACTGACCCGAAAAATATTGACAAAACTGACTGGACACCGAGTTGGATGGGCGATACGTGTCGCCATTTGCAATACGGGAGAGATTTAGCACTGACAGAGGCAAGCGCAGTAAATATGAACACACTCGCAGAATACAGAATGAAGTTAGAAATATGAAAATTGTTTCCGAAACATTGTCGTATTTTTACGGCTTATATATTTATGACACTGGAATTAGAGGACGATGTTCGTCGAATATCATTTGCATTGTAAATTTTGTGATCTGTGAATGAAAGTGATGTAGCTAATTAATTAGGGAGTGCTCCAAGAATTTTGAGATGAGGCCCTTGGATATGCGGACAATGAGCTAACAAGCGACTTCATTAATCTAATATAGCCTTTTGGATTCCAAGAACGTCTTATATGATTACTCTCAGCGACATTGTCATAATGTTCTGTAGATATATAATTCTGGACATTACTTTGTATCTTCATCATTTTTTTCTCAGAAATCTTAATTCATTTCTAACTAATGGTAGTAAAGTTTGTTATATATTTAATATGGCTTTTAAGAATAACAAACAACAATGTTAATAGAAAAATCTATATTTGAAAACTTTCAACGACTGGTAGATGTTCTACGATACTTGATTGTAGAACATCTTTTTAATTTAATATCTACTCGTATGTTTTATACCTAGTACTAAAGTCCAAAAAGAAACTACCTTGACCCCGTTGGCAAATAGAGTACCAACACATTCGATATAGAATTCTCCTCCTAATTAGGAAAAAACCGTAGCGGACCTACATCGGATCCCTGCTTAGTATTGTACCCTGATCTCTATACTTATTCCAGTCGTGTTCGACATTTGCAGAAAAACTCGCGTTTTTCTACCAAAGAGCTAAGAAATGTTTGAGGAAAACAAAAAGGGCTTGTACTGATAAATATTTGTTGTGTGGTTTGAGTTTTTGCGTAGTTTTTTTGTCGAGGTCAGATGTTTGATTGGAATTTGTAGGTCTATTAGTTTGATTTTCTTTTTTGTAAGTGATCCTAACTGTCGGATCACTTATATTTTTTTTTCTAGTTTTGCTTTTACGATGTTATTCAATAGCCATTTTTCTGGTGAATATAAAATTAGCTTAGCAGTGATTCTCTTTTTTACTATAAAATATTAGAACTTTTTATTATTCCCGATAGTACCATTTACGGCTTTACCGATTTTACTTTTTCAGTTAAGTACATTGAAAGTGTCATTGACTTATTATGTACATTGTACTGTCTATACTTGCCCACGTCTATTTCTAAATATTGTTCTAAGATATAAATAATACGTATATTACTTTTACTTCCATTCTATAAATATCTCCCTCTAAACTTACCCTAGCTCTGCAAAGCAATCGGCAGCCCCTCAGCATGGGATCTCATAAAATATTGAGATAAAATTCCAGTCGTAGCTATTTGCTATCTTCAACCCCCAGTAAACTTTTAGGCCCATGTATTTGTTTTCTCTTATAAAAATATTGCTATCTGCAAAGAAATTGTTTGTGGATATTGTCGGATCGATTTTTAAGAAGCAATCTTGAGAATGATTGTAAGGATCTGTGTGATGTGATGGTATCGTATTTTTTTGTGTTTCAATATCAGTGAGTGCATCTTTCTCCTTCTTCTTTTCGTGTCGATGGTGTCCCTTAAACAGATTGTGCTAAGTGGCCCCGTTTATAGCTACAAGAGTGGCATATATTAGTTAGTTAGATCTTCAATGTATCAAAGGACACTTGGGGCACTCTAATAAGTGTAACTTGCACACTTGCACTTGCGTGTGTACTTGTTGTTTCTTTTCTATTATAACTTGCTCAGTTTTTACTTTGGAATTATTGCTATTATATGATCGTTCCCTACCATATCTTTTACCAACATCGTTTCTATCAAAAGAACTACCCAATATTTTTATAGCCCAAATACTTCGACTCACAATAAGGAAGCATTAAGATATTTGATCACTACTTACTGTACATTCAGTAGACCATAAAAATACTTACATTGATGTCTATAAACATATACGTACATTGATCAAATGTAACGTTCTTATGTACCGATGTAAAAATTATTGTCGTCCCCAAAGTCAGTAGGAAATTACTATTCCGGCCGCGTCTACGAAGCAACTGGATGTGGTATTAATATTAATATGTTTCTCCCTTTAATATTAAGGTTTCGTTTATTGTTTTTACTAGATACTGTAGACTAGATGTGGTTTCGTTTTGTAATGACCTGTATTGTCAAGAAAAAATATCAATTGAGGAGCTTGATGATTGAAGATACGTGGCTACTAAACCTCTTCGTGACTTGTGATCGTCGTAAAAACGCTCTGTAAAATACACAATTCTCTGTTTTTGTTTAATCTTCGTGCTCAGTACATTCAGTTTATTCGCTATCAAATGTGTAGCAGTATCTAATAGAATGAAGCGTAATAAATGCGGAGCCATAAATCATGAAACCCAAACATCAGTCTGCAACACCCGAAAGAATACCCTCAATACTAAAAATACCAAGTACTTTACACCCAAACTGCGCTCACAAACAGCCAATTTCTACACCCAAAACCGTATCTATTCTCTCTATAGCCACACCGTTGTTATGACGAGAAAAAGCCTATATGTTTATCATATATTTTTTCGTTGGTCATAAAATAAAACCCCTTTTTACGGCCAACCCAATTACTTTTTATGATCTGATGTGCTATGATATCGCTATGATACCGAGATACTTGCCATTTGTACATGTAATACTGCTGTGACCGTTTTTCTTTTTTAATGGTGGCAAATATAAATTTTCATGGCGTCTCCTATTTTTTGGGATTGAAACTTGTAGGTCGATTTATGGGATCTTTATGGGTTTAGGAGGATATTGTGGTTCGTCGATAATTTAGGAAGTGGATTGTGTTCGAAATTTATAGCGGAGATTATAGATGATAGAGGTTGTTCGTCGTTGTGTTGTTAGATGACATTTTAATAAATAATAGCGATAGAGAAAACGATTATTCAATATCGTAAAGCTAACATTTATTACTATTTAATATTGATATAATCAACAATGTGAATCATATCAATTTCATTTCATTTGACAGGCAAATAATTATGTATTGCACTCATTCTTAAAATCATGCGTACGTAAAAATACTACCCAACAATATTGCTGGAGAGCAGACGCAGCTGACGGTATAGTCCTGGAGGCAGTTCTGGTGGAATTGTTTGAGTAAAAAAGTGCCTGTAACTGGGTGTAATGGTCTTGTAAATTCTGAACATAAATCAAACCAATATGCATTCAACATAATATCATAAACATCATTACCAGAATAGGAAATGAACAGCGTAGAAATAAATTCAGAGCTCATTTATACACAAACTGCAAAACAACCACCGATAATGCTGGAGCTTTTAAAAGTGCACAAAAAACGCTTCGTGCATTATTCAGAATATTTTTGTGCGTCTACTCCATATTTTTTACTCTGTATTCATTAATTACACCTGCAAGTACAGTTTTTAGTACTTTCTAGGTGCAATAAATCATTTTTATTGTCTCTAGTTTGTTTTTAACCGGCAATAAGGTCTTCCTGGCTGTTTTCAAATATTATGCATTTAGTTTTCCTCTTCCTTCTTTTCAAGGATATTAGATAAATGTTGTGTTTTTGTTTCGAATGGATTTAGATTTACTTTTAATGGAGTACATATTTTTATATTTGTGTTGGTTGTGGTGCTAATCATTAGTATTGTGTCGATGTATATTTATTTTATAAATACTTTAAACACGTTAATCACGATTTCTTCTTTCGTAACTTTTCGAGAATACCTCAAACCGTGGTGTAAAAATTAGTTTGTAGAGTTTTATCGATATCTCTAATTTTTTAATTTATAGGTGTCTGCCAATTTTTGAGACATTGTCGTGTATGTTATTCCCGTACAGTACCGTACCGTATTGGAAGTATTCATTCGCTATTCAGGCAATAACACCACTTACGCCCCTGCATTTTCCCAAACAGCGAAAACGATGTGAATGTAGAAGTCCCTAAAAATTACGAGAGTTGGTCCTCCGATAATTTCATTGATTGATTATTTTACTCTTACCAGCATTTTTATTGAGTCTAACACTTAACCAGAGCGCAATATAGACAAAATACCAACCGCATTAACAGTTTTGTAATGTTACAAGTGATGCAGCAACTTTGGCTGTAGTTAGAATTTGCTAGCTTTTACAAGAACTTCAACTTGCTCATTCCTTGCCGTTGATTCATTCAACTCTCAAATAACTGGTAGCATTTGTTTGATTGCCTCATTGGGCCAGTCGGTTCCATAGTCAGCTTCGAGAGGTCCTTTGTTCTTCTCCTTATATGGGTTCAGTGATCTTTGCCTTTTGTGTAAGGTCGTTCTTAGTATTAGAGCAGAGTTTGGTATCGAGGGCAGTATGGTAATTTGCTTTGTCATTGTTACGTTGGACTTGCGTAATACCTTGGATGAATGTCAGAATGGATCAGAAATGGCAAACCTTGCAATATTCTTACTAATGGGAATTAAATAATATTTTATTACCATTAACTTAATTATGAACTTTAGCTTTAAAGCCTGTAAGTTGATATTTAACTGTCTGTTTCATTTTAATGAGGTCTATCATTAAAAGATGCAATGTTAATTGAATTTTATCTAGTACGAATTTCAATTTGTTTAATTCCAAAAAATTAAAATTTATGTTTAGATTTATAGTTTTCTAGTTCGTGCTTAACGGTACCAATTCATTTACTATTTTTCTCTTCGATTTATCATCTTTTGTATAATAACAAAAGTCTATTAATTCGTTGAATCAAAGTCTTAGAAACTTGAAAGTTTTGTCATCGAGACTTTGAACACAATGAATATTTTGAAAATCTTCGTTTAGTATGAAGAGTAATTGCTACCATTGTCAAGTTATTGTTCATTGTTAGTTTTAAATGGTTTCTGTAATAGAATTTAAACAATAAGGAACGTAAAGTTTGGCTATTATTATTTTGTTTTCATATCTTTTAAAAGTTTTGTTTTGTTAAGAAGAATAATGGAAATGGGCAAATTGGAGTAAAAGGATCAAACTTTGTTTCATATTATTGTCTTCTACAACTAGTCTTTGCGTAATGCATTACACTAGTACAATTAAAAATGGATTTTCAGTGATTAATGAACGAAGAGTGAAAAAGGGAAACAATATCTTGTGACATAATTGTTAAAAAAGGGGTAGTGTATCCCTTCACGTTCGAGGCCAGAGAATTTAAAGCCCCCCCGGACAAGCAAGACGCGACAGAGCGACAACGATGTGACAATGCACCAACGATGGGATTAAGTTGTTTTTATAGATATATGTTCTATGAATAAGAATATTCGTAAAGGGAGTGGTCGCTTCGTTCCCGTATCATTGTCAAATCGCTCCGGCTTGCTAGAAAAACTAGACAATTGCGGATCCTTCTTCAAAAAGACAACTATCTATCTTAGTTTATTATTTAAATTTAATTAATAGTGTGTGTGACAATTTAATAATAATTTTAATTTTTGAATTGCATTTTACCTATATTTTGTATGCCACAAAGGCCGAACATGACTGATCTTTTTTGTTTATGAACAACCTGCATTTTTTTTATATATACTCATATTTCTACAAATAAATGTCTTGTCATGTCTTGTCAAGTATTCCTTGAATAGCTTTCCAATCAATAACGTTGACAGAACAAAATAATCAACTTAATCGTTCGGGTAAAGAGTATTAAACTCCATTACAACGTTTTAACGATTCTCCAAACTGTTGTTTAATTGAAAATCAATAGTGTACTTGACCTACTTGGAAATTTCAATAGAAAGCCATTTTCACATAAAATTAAATACCAGTGTTACCAGGAGCCTAGGACAAACTGATATCATAAAATATCAGCGGTAATGATTGTCAACAGAACAATTTTTTTTTGTAATTGCTCACATGTCATTTTCGTAGACCATTTCAATCCCATAGAGGCAAATTTTAGACGTTTTTACAATCGTTAGATATCGCTTATACAATATTGATAAAATTTCAAGCTTTAATTATCCATAGTTATCCACAAAGCTAATGTAGGTTTTTTACTTCTTCTCCTCTGTGTATGTCTTCAGACAGAATAATGAGATTCGCAAATGCGTGAAAATCAAGACCAATACTTGAGACATCCAAACCAAAACTTTAAAATGTCTCATCCAGCCAAGGACAAAACACTTGCACATCGATCCGAGGCGCGTCTTTATTTAGCCTCGAACCAACGTACTTGAGTCTTTATTAAAAATATATTAACGACACTTCCTCCATACCCACTTCCTTTTCATGATAAATATTGGAAGCCTCTTAACACCGTTAAAAGATGGGAAAGTAATAAGGTTGTACCCCCAAAAAATAGGTACAGAAGATCAACTTCGAAAATCAAGCGAAAACGCACCCACACAGACACGCTTCACGTACAGCGCAAGTGAAAGCGCACTCGCGACCGGCATTTGTTTGAGATCGCCGCACACTTACGCGCCTAATGTGAGCGTGTGCCTGTTTTCGCTTGTTATAGGTAGCCGGACCTTCTGTCTGTTTTTTCATGGTTTCTCACAGATAATTATTTTGATATTAATATCGGTATTTGTTAACAGGTAAAATATGCTCCTAAAGTGAAGATGTACATCAAATCCGGAGCCAATGGAAAGATTCCAGAAGGTGACGACGTTGTTATAGGTAAGGGAACTTTGTGACTTCTAATGAATACAAGCCATTGAATTTGGAGTAACTATCTATTTGAACAATATTAAAGTAGATACTTGCCTTTAATCGCTTGATCGTCGTATTGGAAAGCCATTAAAAGCGTTTCATCAATTAATGTCAAAGACAACAGTATACAATATTAAATAAGATTAAATTATCAGCATGTCCATCATTATTATTTTGATAATAATTTGTGTTTTCTACATTAAGCCCTATATGCCTGAGTTAAATAATATTATCGTTCATGTTTCTACGAATCTATTACTTTGAAAATTAGGTCATTTATATAGAAGCATTTTCCCATATTTATTCGTTCACTAATAACTGCGTGTTTTAATGAAAATATTAATTTCAACAGCCTGCAAAGCCGATGCAAACCCATCCAACCTGACGTACAAGTGGTTCTTGAATGAAAAACTTATAGAAGGAAATACCACTGAATTGGTAAGTTATGTAAACTAAATAAAATCGTGTAAATATAAAATTTTATATTAAAAATAGTAATCTAAGTAAAGTTTTAACTATAAAAGTGGTCCATTATTTAAACATGACTCTGAATCCCGCACTTGGTTCATAGATGTCACAGACATTGTGTCTCTCTCATATTGTTCAAGTCCAGGGTCATTTTCTCCTCGTGTGAGTAAGGTCTAACGACCTCACACACCCTAGTCAGAGTTTCTAAACCGCCTCAAGGGCCTCTGACATGGTTTATTTGACGACCGCCATTTGGCGGCCGGGACCACCGGCCTTCCGAAGCACGAAATGATCTTTTTTATCAGACAATCAGGTGATTCAAGCCTGCAATGTCCTAGCCAAACTGGAAAACAACTTTACAAGGTATGCTTTCCCGTGGGAATCGAACCCACGACCACCGGGTCACAAGGCAAATGCTTAAACCACTCGACCACGGAGGCAGTCTAATCCAGGTTTACAAAAACTATTTCAAGAGATATTTCTTCATTTTAGGACTAGATCATTATGATGATGATTGTTTATTACGTACATCATATAAGTGACACAAAAGATAAATGAAGAAAAAATTACATATGATGACACAATAGGCAGCCTTATTGCTGTATAAAATCTACAAAAGCAAACATTATAAGATAATGAAACACTCAATAACGATAGTAAATATAATAACAAGTTCAATATAATAATTAACAAATTCAATTTAATTCAACAGAAAATATACAACATAACAAGAAAATACCACGACGCTACGATCAAGTGTATTGTCTTCAATGACGTTGGTAACAGCGAAGAAATAGAAACACTTGAAATAACATGTAAGTAGTAATAGCTTTTAAAGTTACAAAGAATATAAGAAAGTTTTGACGAAGCCTTGATTTAATTAAGCAGGGGGGCTACTCTCTAAGCCCGAAGTCCATAGTTACGGGCTTAGTTGCGGGCGTATTCTACTTCGTGTCACCTACGGACTTACGATTAGTCCCGAACTCAAACTAAGACTGAATGATAACATGCTTTGACAGTGACTATCAAATCGTGTTATCATTAATTCTTAGTGGTTAGGTGATACGAAGTAGAACACGCCCGCAACTAAGCCCGAAACTACGGACTTCGGGCTTAGAGAGTAGCCCCCCAGGTCCCTTCAATATACACGGTGTCATTTTAGTCATCTTACAAGGGCGCCCCACTTAATGTACCTGACATGAACTACCACTAGGTGCGAATATTCTTTTTAAATAATTCAGTAAAATAAAATAAAATTATGAAACACCCTGTTAATAATGTTTACTTATCAAAACAATATCTCCGTTCCATTCCGCGCCGTCTTATAAACACAAGGCTCGGACTGCCTCGCTCCCAATTTGCACGATGGTTTGTACAAGTTGCTGGTTTGGTGGGTTGAAAGGCGACAAGACACTCTGTGAAGAAGGTGCTACCACGTTGGAAGTACTTAAATGCTTTTTCAACTGTAGATGGTAGCGAGTACGGTCCCTGGTCAGCCAAGCCCTCTTTCTCGTAGCAGATAGAAAGGACTCTAATCAGGATGTTTCAAACTACGTCATGCGTCATGATAACGATTAATATTTTCATTTTTTTATTAATTCAAATGTTCATAAACATCATTTCTTTTTTAAGGAATGTGTAGTTAATGGATAAATGGAGTGGGCTGAATAAGAATAAGAATATTTTATTTGTAAAGAAACATGGTACATTTCAGAAAGACGTCCACTGCTGGACATAGGCCTCCCCCAAAGGAAGGGTTTGCCATAATCGCCAAGCTTGGCAGGCGGGTTGGCGATCGCAGTGTACGTTGTTGCGTTTACAGAGAATGCTGCTGCCCATTCTCTGGTGAGTCCCTTAGTCGCCTCTTACGACACTCACGGGAAGTGATGGGATCGTACTATTCTTTTACGGCACCATATGGCACCAGCCTACGGCTCCGACACCATGCGGCCATATTTCGATACATATCACTAAATAAATAACCTTTTGTAACTATAAATCTTTAATAAAGAATCATGTTTCATAAAAAGTTTTTTTCCTAACCAAGTCTAACTTTTTTTAGATGCACCAACATTCAAAAATCTACCAAAAGATGTGGAAGCAGAAGTAGGTACAACCGTCACCCTCAGTTGTGATGTCGATGGCTACCCTCCACCGGAGATCAGGTGGCTGCATCATGAAGAGGACCAGATGATTGTAAGTGGACTTATTATTTTTATGATTATCAACCTCCAGTTTGTAATTATCTGATATGAGGACGACGCAGTACATTTTTTTCTCTCTCATGAATAATATCTCTAGAAGCTGTGATCTAATTGATAATTTCTTTCTTAGCCAAAAAATCTAAGTTAGTAAATATGTATAAAGAAAATCAGACCCAATTCAAACGACTTTGGAACCACCAAACTATTATATTGTAAAATATTAGCTAGATACTTCGTAATCGTCTCTGGTTTAGGAACCTAGTCATAAAAGTATTTTATTTAGTAATTAGTTTTTCATGAGAACAGTCGCAGAAAGAGCCAATCTGAAGTTGTGCGCGTGTAGTAGTTATGAACTCAGCTGCATTTGCTATACGTGGGATTTGAAACATGTAAATGGTAGCATTTCTGCACACCAATCCTCATATTTTCAAAGAATACCAACGTGATTTTTAGTTTGAACTCAACGAACAAAATTTTAATAAAAAATGCAACGAACCAACATAAGAATTCTCAATTAGAAGCGAAACAAATGGCCGAAAATTACCGACTCTATGAAAACCGTATAAAGTCATGAGTAATTAAGTAACACATACACAAAAGTTTTGGGTGAAATCGATGGCCAAAGCGCTGTGTGGACAATTTTATACCGAAAGTTTTGCCGTTAGCTTGTAGATTATTGGCTATGTGGTATTTAGGTTTGGACTCTGGTTTAATAATGTTTGTTCAATGGAGTGCATGTCTTCAATCCATAGGTTTTGACCGTCTGGATTTTTTTTTCAGAATCGTCTTTAGTCTTTTTGTTAGACGTATAACAAGAAGAACTAAGATAAACATAAAAATATTCATATGAGATATATAATTATCTATTTAGCCTATTCTGCCCCACTGTCGGGCAAAGGCCTCCTTCTTCCCCTATTCCATACAACTTTGTCATTTGCTATGTCGGGCCAGCCTTTAGAAGTCGAACTCGTCCCGCCATCTTCAACTTCATCTGCCGTGATTTCCTTTGAAATTTAATGGGATCCATCGGTGGTTCTTTTGCCCATTTTTTATCTAACATGCGGCAGACATGTCCGGCCCAGTTTCGCTTAAGCTTAGCGGCCTTCTGGGCATCGTCCATGATTTTGGTTTAGGAGATAGGAGACATCCTGTTTTTTAATTGTTTATATGTTGTACGTTTTCTCTTGCATTGGCTATCAGTTTGTTGGTTTGTTCCTAATTCTTATTTTTAAAATAGAGCATCTTTGATATTTATTTGAATAGCAACATATTGAAAGAAAAAATCTTTACCTTCCTTTGTCGGGTCTACTTTATTCACATTTTACAAAGTTTCAACGTTCGCGTTTTTTACCCTCTTAGTATTTTTACCTTCACTTGTTACTTTAATAACAGGAATTTTAAAACCAGTCACTAGTGCTCAAAGGCATAGAACAAGAAGTGCGTTACTAATTACATATTTTTAACGGCTCAAACATAACAGGTTTTGTTATAAGCAATACTATACTTGAAGTATTACTAATTCTTAGTATTATCACTATCAATTCTACTTATAGTTTCGAGGCATATTCTAGTATTACCAACTATTTAGTTGGATATATTCTATGTACTCAATCCATTAGTTCTAAGGATCGTCATCCAACTTATTACCTCGTGTTCTTGATTCTCTCTGTTGACTATTCTTGATTTTTTAATAAAAATAAAATTCTTCAGTTACTTAGAATCGGGGTTCCAATGCTACTAATTTTAAGCAAGTTTTGTTCGCACGTCAGTCACAACTGCGTTTGCATTCGCATGCCAGTCGCAATCTGTCAAAAATCTATGGAAACTGAGGCTTTTTTGACAAATTGCGACTTATTTGCAAATGCGAACGCTGTTTAAAAGTTATTAGAATTGGCCCTCAGGTTCATCAACTCTTTTTCGTATCCCTGGTCTTTTATCTGCGACAAAAATACCTCTAAATTCTGCCAACTTTATATAAAATAAAACAAAGTCACTTTTGCCGTCTGTACGCTTATATCTTTTAAACTACGTAACGGATTTTAATGTGTTTCATCAATAGACAGAGTGAATCAAGAGGAAAGTTTAAATGTATGATTTAGAACTGAAAAAATGGGATATGTACGTACGAGGTCGCAAACAAAAGCGAGTCGACTAATAATGTACACAAAAATCACTTTCAGTAATTGATTTTGTTTCAGCAATATCTGTAACAGTTTGGTCTATATCTCCAATATTAGGTTTGATACTGTACCAGTATCAATATCCAACCCTAATTGTTTGGCTCTACCAAAAGTTATTTCATTTGTGGTATTTACGTTGTGTATCGGAATTGTTTCGTCCGTTATAATTTTGGTCGTAAAAATCTGTTTTGTTATTTTTTTTTGTTTTAAGGCTTCAGTAAAACATTTTACTTTTCAATGTTATTTTTAAAAGTAATAAGTTCAAATCGAAAACCCACCTACGCATTAGTAAAAATATCTCTAAAATAAATTCCAATTTTTTGTACATCTACACTAATATTATAAAGAGGAAAGATTTGTTTGTTTGTTTGAAATGAATAGGCTCCGAAACTACTGGACCGATTTGAAAAATTCTTTCAGCAATGGATAGCTACATTATCAGGGAGTAACATAGGCTATATTTTATCCCCGTACTCCCACGGGAACTACGCGGGTGAAACCGCGTGACGTCCACTAGTATTTAATAATACGAGTATCGTAACTAGAGTGGGTGTTTCTAAAATTATTGTATGTCCAAAAACAAAACGTTCCAAAAGTAATATATTTCGTCTAGAAAATCCGAAACTATCTCGGGGCAATCTCATTACTCAGTACTACACATAACTTTGCCTGTGGGTGTCATGGCCGTGGCTTTATTACAAACCTGTCATATCTCTAGGAGAATTGTACTAACAAGCCACGAGATAGCCCGGTTTGTCTGAATTTAGGTCTAGCTGTCTCGTTGTGAATTTTATTATTCTTATATTGTTTTGTATTAAACCTTTTGTGATGTTTTACGACGACACTAAAATATTTCAGAATTACGTAAGCTATTTTAAAAAGAGTTAATGAGAGAAATGTTTAAGAATTCATGTAGATACAATATTTATCTTCTTGCTTTCATGACGCCTTTTTTTTTTTGAGCACCTACGGTCAATTGATTGGTGGCCAAATGCATCGGTTTGAAGTGAATGCGTTTTTCAAAGGTTATTGTGTAGATTTCATTCGAAGTAACTTGAAAATCAATAGACTAACCAACTAAGAGGTGAAAACCAGGTGAAGTGAAGAAGACACTATTTTGATCGAACGAAAATATTCTTAATCAATCCTTATATAAAATTCTTCCGTTACTGACTGACAGACAAAGCACAGCCGATACTACGGGTCATAGAAATTTCCCTTAGGGAGTGTAGGCAGCACTAAGAGTTCCTACGGGAACGGGAAAAAACGGGATATGCGTGAACAAAGTCGCGGGCCTTAGCTAGTTTCTTAGGAGGAGAATGGCTGTACCTGAATACCTGAACCAACCAAGTTCTCCTTCTAAGTTTTGTTCGAGGTATTAACAGAATCTCTTTGTCTGCAGCGAGTTGGAAGAACAGCAAACCTGACTCTCACATTAGACACCCACACTTCAGGCCGGTACCTTTGCAAGGCGAGTGTCGATGGATATACAGAGATTGAGGCCGAAGCTTCCGTTTTTATCAAAGGTAAGTGAAGACTTGTAATTATATTACTATATAGGTCTTCATTCATTGAATGTGTAAAGCTTATACTTATGCGACTTAATTGTAATATCTCATAAGTTTAAGATTATTTTTATATGAAAAAGTAAAACAAAAAGTGTCTAGAATAAGTTTTACAAAAATACATACTTTCGAAGATAATACTAAACACTTGACTAGACTCTCGATGTGTGGGTCTAAGTTTTATTGAAAAGTACGAGTAAATCATTTTCATTCAAATCTATCATTCAATACTTAAGGGTAATTTACATAAAATAGCATTTACATTCTCGAATTATTTTGTATGAAAAATGAAAACGAAAAAAATAATAATTGAGAAATAATTAATATGACAGGTGATTCTTTGACATAGTCTCATTGATACCCTAGAGTTATGGGATATCAAAAGAAACAAATTGTAGATATAATAAAAATTTGTCATGTATCAGAATGTAAATCCCATCCTTGAAAAAAAAATCCCAAGAAAATTATACCTATCTACTCCGAACGTATAATATCAATATGATATGAATTTCCTAAAATCAAACATTATCTGGAACCATAATGTAGATATGTAAAAAGATGTCTATTATAATTTCTCGTACTTCACCTTCGATATAAAAACACTTTCCAAGAGACTCGAATTTCTCGAAACAAAAAGCAAAGAAAGAACTCCTTTCGCGAATCGCCAACTTCCCAAGAAAAATCAATGTCTTACCTAGTAACGATAAAACTAAAGTAATCAGAATCAAATTATACGTATCTATCAGAAACTGGTGGCTATATCATGACCCACTTTAATTCTTCGTACAAACTTGACATAATTATTATTCCAAAAACAGTATAAATTCCTACTGAAGCTATTTAATTTTCCAATAAATTTATAATTGGATGTTTCTATAGAAGTCTCGTTTCTTAGCACAACTCTATATAGTACGGAAAGCTTTCTTTCATAAAAAATAAATGAAATCCACCCTTGAGCTCGTACTCTGAATAGCTCACACATTTCTAATGAAGTGCCCTACCATTTTCTTTGGCTGTAATTAATTATTTTATTAGGGAATCGTATATTATGTTAAGATCAAAGATCCCCTCATGTTATACAGGTTGTGTGCTTTTCTTTTCAAAGAAAAACATTACGAAATGAATTGTGAGACAAAGAGCGTATTCAAACATGGACAGCTGAATAAATTTTAATTTCGAGTTTTAGGCCTTAAAAGAAAATTAGAAATTGAAATTATTATAACATGTAGCATGAAAGTGCTCTATGTAAATTAACTTTACTGAATAATTCTAAGAGATTAGGTAATATAATTCTCTAATTGGATAATAATTATGAGAATGATACAGCTATTTCATTTTAAATAATGAATTATATCATAATCGTAGGTGTATGAATCAGAGTTAATTTAATATTCAAACGTAATTTTCAGTAAAGTTTTTGTAAGATTATATAACAATATAATTTAATTATTTATTTCGCTTAGTTGACACTTCGCGTGACCCAAGGGCTGGCTTTTACCTCGGACAGAGGATAAGTATTGCCATACAACGTGGCAATGCCGCCAGTCTTTTGGGCTCACTTCCAGTGGACAGCGATGCGGACGAATTTTTTGACGCCTTATCTTAGTTAGGATATTTTATTTTAAGTGTATATATTTAGTTTAGTTTAATTGAATAATAAGTAAATACAAAGATATTTTAATAAATATAATTTACTATATAATTGTGGAATTTCTAGATCATCTTTGCCATTACATAAATTAAATTAGGTCCAATTATTTTTAAGCATAAACTATTTAACACCCAAGCCTGACTTGTAATTCTAAACAGAATATTAAATGATTTGCGAGAATTGTTTTTCACTAACATACTATCTCAGGATCTGATGAATCATTTAAATCTTAAATGTTAATGAATTCTACCTGAACTTGTAATAAGTTATAAACTGTATAATTTTCTTGAATAAATTCTTGTTTCTAATAATAGTGGGGAAGTATCATTTTATATTTTCAGTTAACTGTTATGAAAGTGAACTATGGCTTAATACGAGTATCAATGTTATCGAAATATATAAATGTAGTGTTATATTAATAACTTATTCAATTATAAATTTAAATATACGTATTTTTAGAATCTAATTTTATAAATCTACGATTTTACTTCATGGTGGTCTAAAATATAATCTATATATATAATAAAATCGAAGACTAACCGTGTCTGTACATTGAATATTTTTGCATGAAAATTACACAGAAAACTCAGGAAAAAGGTATAAAACACAAAAATGCAATTTTTGAAATTTTTGTCTGTCTGTTTGTCTGTGCGTTTGTGGGAGTATCATGCTTAAACCACAGATTAGATTGCAAATCTAAATACTTAGAAATATTAAGTGATAACCCGAGTAACATTTAGCGTTTATTTAATCAAAATCGACCCACAAAATCAAAAGATATTGAATTTTTAAGTTTAGGAAGAAACTTCCTAATGTATTCTGATGAGTCAGAGCGCCATCTATTGAGAAAAATAAAATGCACGAAAGCATTCAAAATCGTCGAGTTATTTGTGAAACTTTTAATACGTGGTAAAATAAGAGTGATCATTTTATACCTTTTCGTTATTGATCGATACAATCGATCAACAAAATCAAAATATATTGAATTTTTAGTTTACTAAGAAACTTCCTTATATATTCTGATTAGTCAGAGCGCCATCTATTGAGGAACCAAAAAATGCATGAAAGCATGAATGTTACACCAAAACACATTCATTGAGTTATTTGTGAAACTTTTAATACGTAGACGTAGCAAAATAAAAGTAAACATTTTAATACCTTATCGTTATTTACCGTTACATACGGGCTTCTTATTTAACGTCTTCCGCTGCCAAATATTTTGTCAGTTTACATGGTCGATAGATGGCATTGCACTGATGACGCGTTTTTCTGAATTGCGGTGTTAAGATTTTCCGCTGGAGAATGAGCTCACACAATTTCTAAACACAGTCGCGTTTCGAAGGAATTTCGGTTTGGTCTCTGAAAGGTCTTAAACTGTTAGGGACCATAAATGGTTAAATCTCTGGTGTTGGTTTCGTTTAAAGTGCATTTATCGTAGAGTCTTAAACTGATTTAGTTTTGCGAAGTTCTGGACGGTTCGACTTGCAGATCAGGCCTGTAGGGTCCCGTACCAAAGGTGCTGTGCTGACGGGACCCTACTGCTAGGCCTCCGCGATTGATTTCGTTTAGAGCGAAGCAACGAACGGTTCGATTTGCGAAACAAGGCTAATAATAATAAATAAAAATCTTATATTTCAGACAGAGTCCATTTTTTGGTTAGTAGTTAGATTTAGTTTAGGTTAGTAGTTTGGTTTTTTATAATAAGGTATCGTACCAAAGGTGGTCACGGTGACGGGAGCGATCGATTTTGGGAGGCTACTCTCTAAGTCCGAAGTCCGTAGTTTCGGGCTTAGTTGCGGACGTATTCTACTCCGTATCACCTACAGACTTACGATTAGTCCCGAACCCGAACTAAGAATGAATGACAACACGATTCCACAGTAACTGTCAAATCGTGTTATCATTAATTCTCATTGGTTAGATGATACGGAGTGGAATATTTTTTTTTACAATAGATAGGCATACGTTTGACCACTATCTCACCTGATGGTAAGCGATGATACGGTCGAAGATGGAGCACGTTTGCCTAGAAGCAACCTATTCACTTTAGTCTTAAAGACTCCCAGGTTGCCCGCAACTAAGTTTTTAATTCGTGCTAAGTATCAAACGGTTCGATTTGCGAGCCAAGGCAAATTATAGGGTTCCGTGCCAAAGTTGCTAATGGGACCCTATTATTTAAGCCTTCGCGTACGATTTTGATTCGTGCGAACCCAGTCGATTTTTAGGGTTCCGTACCAAGTTTGCTAACGGAACCCTTTTTTTTAATAAGCCACCACTGTCCGTCTTCTTTCAGTTTATGCGTTTTATTTCTGTCTCGCTAATATAAAAAATGTCTTCTAGAAAAAGGTCGAATCTTTCACAATATAGCAAAATTCTTAATCTTCTTAATATATTTAAAACAAAGTCGGGTTTGTTCGAACACTTTTCTAACTCGAGAACGGCTCGACCGATTTTCATAGTTTTTGTGTTTTTGGATTAGTCTTCGTCCGGAATAGCATAATAAGAATTAAAATACAAAAAAAAAGTAGGTAGGTAGGGTAGGTAGGTAGGGTAGGTAGGGTAAGTAGGGTAGGTAGGGTAGGTAGGTAGGTAGGGTAGGTAAGGTAGGGTAGCTATGGTAGGTAGGATAGGTAAGTAGGTAGAGTAGGTAGGTAGGTTAGGGTCGGTAGGTAGAATAGCCTGTTTGACGGGAGCGAAGCCGCGCGGGTCAGCTAGTTAAATATAAAAATAATAGTAATTCAATTAATTATTCTTTATATCATGATCATCTTATAAAACCTTTTTAGGATAGGTCAGATGATATTTTTATGAAACTATTTAATTACTAACCTTTTTTTTTCTAAAATCATAAATCTCAAGGATAACCAACAATTTTAAAGCACTTTTCATACCTTACCATTCTTCGAAAACCAGTACCTTAGTAAGAGCTTTACAACGTAAATGGGGTGGTATGCGAATGTAGCTACCTCGGGAAAGGTGAATAAGAAGTCTCATACAACTCATTCCTCGCTTCCACAACGCCGGTTTCGTTCTTTGTCTATCATTACAGTCATGTAGATGAATATATTGTCTAACAAAATGTTACGGAATAGCTCAAGTTGAAGTAACTTCTATTGTATGTGGAACGTGGTAATGTGTATTTATAGCTTTACATTTGCGTGTTTCTGAGTCTAGATTTTAGAATGTCAGGTGTGAGGCTTAAGGTCTGAAATTTTAAGGTATATATTCTTAGACATCGCCATGATCATTCAGTCAAAAGGACTTGCACCGTTACAAAATGACATTCTATCAGCGTTGACGATTGCCCAAAATGAAAACCGTAGTCTATGTGTATTGGATTGACATGCGCAGCTGCAGTCACGTAGTCAACCTCAGAAATGTTGGGCTTTTGACAATCTTTAAGGCTAATGTCACTTTGTTAAAAGACCCTTGGTTAGAGTTCTGTTATTTTTAGAGTTTGCTAGAGTTCTATCCTAAACCATGGGAATCTACTTGAAGAAGTACACAAGCAATAACTTTGTCAAACGGCCAAAGGAAAAGTAAACAGAACGACTAATCTTACTAAAACGCGACCGCATTAACAAAGTTCTCGTTATAAATACTTAAAAAGCAAAGTCCATCAAGCTAATGACGCATTGCATGTAAATAAAGTGCTTCTTAATAACAACTCTTGAACTAAATAACGGACTATTCACAGACCAACAATACTAGGCGAACAAAAGCAGAAATTTTGAAGTCGTACAGCTCGGTCTTTAGGCCTTTCGCATACAAGCCGACCACGAACCCGACCATAGTTGCTGGTGACTACAGTTTAAGGTTATAGTGGTAAAAAAATATTTGTTTAATAGAGTCCCCGAAGGTGTGAAACAAATACAGTGTCAGTCATCTAATTTCAAGTATTGAAGCCCAATATGAGCTTAAAAAGTCCTTGGAAAGATCTTTGGAGAATTAGATAATTTTATAAACATTCTTTCACTGATAGACGACAAAACCATTGCCAAGTATTGTTAGATATTACAGCTTTATGCTGAAACAAAATTAATAACGTATAAAGTTGGATTGCATAAACTTCCACGCTGTCATGAGCAAAAGCTAATACAATATATAATATTAAGATATGGGTAGCGTTAATAAAAGTTGCGGCCATGGTAGCTCAGTACGCGAGACCCCTTACCTAGAATAATTTGTAATTTTAATCACAGGTGGAAGTAGGGCAGATCTAACTAGGTTACTAACAAAGGGGTTGATTCCTAACCCTGAAACACTCGCTACTCCTAGTCAATCTAAACTTAATATGTACATGTAATGAAGCCTCCATGGGTAAATAGCGTTTCTAGAACAAATTAGACAGGTGATATATTTAGTATATTAATACGAGTAATACCTGTCGATTAGATAGATGACCTAATTTGATCACATGGTTGGACAATTTAATAATACATTTGACTTGATATTCTAATGTGGAAATAATTTCAAAATGTCGATCGTAATTGGAGATATGTTGGAAGATATTGACGTACAAAATATTAAATTTTAATACACCCTGAAAGACATTAAGAGGAGCTTTAGAATAAAATACATTCATATTTTATATTCTAATGTGTAATGATTACAATAAATTGATCTTCATTAAAGGTTTAGCGGATGATATCAATATGCAACAAACATTATTTTAAAACACGTTAAAGTAAAACAGAGAAATTTTAGAAAAAGCTTTTAACAAGCAGATTGTTCGTATAAAATTTAAATTCTTGGTAATGACAAGCCTAAGGCAACTCAACACCGTCCATTTTTATAAACTATAGGTACCATAAATGGTATAGTAGCTTAACTTACGGTCATTAAAGCGAACATTATGACCACACGCGTCGTTTATGACATGTATATGACCGTATATGTTATAGGCTCAATTCGTAATTAATGCCTCAACTACTAAATGTAGCCTTTGAAATCTTGATTAAGTCGGTAAGAAAAATAATCAGAATTACGAAAGAATAATAAATTTAACTTTGTAATTATGATCCGAAAATTTATTTTAGGCTAAGCTCTGTTCTGATGAATAACGAAATGCAATCACCGGTTTATTTTCTAAATGGTGATAATAATCATTGTACTCACATAAATCTGTTTTCAGGACCACCAAAGATCATTTCCAATCAGACTCAATTTGGAAACCAAGGAGACACAGTGAACATAGAATGTGCGGCTTTCGCAGTACCAAGGATAGACAATATCATTTGGACTTTCGACGGCATAGAAATTGATGCGATACATGATCAGGTATTGAATTTTAATGAAGATATTTTTAAAGAAATAAATTATGTGGAAATATTTTTCTTGACAAACAAAAGATCTGAAAGGGCAATAATGAAGCAATGTTTGATGCTATAGAAGAATTTCATAATATTGCAATCAAAGTAATTGGCGATATCGAAAATTCATGTCATTCTATACAATTGCTCGACGTCGTAATGATGAAAGGTGTCGCTCATTATTAACGAACAAAACTTTTTATAAAGTATACGCCAATTTCAATTTACTAAAAGGAAAGTATCATCCGATCATGTCATTATAATTTTGTTGCTGAAATAAATAAAAGTTGTTTTAAAATTATTTTGTATCATTCGGCCTAATAGTTTCAATAATTTAATGTCATTCTTTAATGTTGTCATCAATATCTGACCCACCAGTTTTGAAGAAAGAAAAATCATGTTTTGCCCTTTCTGATCTTCTGATTGTTAATTCTCATTAGTTTTCTTTTGCCTTTTTGCCGATTCGTTTCCGTGCAATTTGTGTCCTTCTGCCATACTTCTCTATTGGATAGATGTCATCTGTGTTGTCAACCATTTTTTCTAAATACAAATACAAAATCCTTTATTTGAAATAGACCAATTACAGACACTTTCGAATAGTCAAGGTCTATCAGTCAAATAGATGAAGCTATTTCTGCTGCGCTAGCAACAAGAGCAGTAAATTGTTCTGCAGCAAAACACACTCATCGACCCTATCTCCAGCGCGGCAGTTGCACGTTCCAAAGAGTAGACCCTATGGAGAAGAACGTGGAAGCAACTCCGTGGACACTCTTTTAAATCAGTCTTTTCTCCTTTATCAACTTTTAGCAGCTATTAAAATTCTACTACATACCGTACATAACTTCCTCTCTATCCAGGACTACGCATTCCTCGAGGAGCTTCAATCAGGTGGTGTAGTGAACTCCACTCTAATCATTCGTGAGAGCCAGTCCAAACATTTTGGAGTTTACAAGTGCAATGTCTCGAATGACTACGGAAGTGATACCATGGAAATTATGTTACGGCCTAACAGTAAGTATAGTTAAATAAAAATAGTATTTAAAATTCACGAGGGTGTGTCTATAACTTTAAAGTCGTTATTATAATGAAAAGGGTTTATGAAAATATTATTAGTAAAGAACCTTGATGTCTTCATTTTGTGTCTTGTTCTAAACCTTAAACAAGGGAAAGGATAGCTATGTCTTGACAATGACCCACTAACCTTTTGGGAGTGTTAGTGTTGTCTTTTGGTTGTGTTATTTTATATTATACTCAGTGTTTTGAAAATATGTGTATTAGACACAAAAAAACATCCGGCCGAGTCGGATTCGCACCATAAACCTCAATTTTTATTATTCTTTGTTATAGCAGCAATAGAAACACACAATCTGTGAAAATTTCAACTGTGTACCTATTAGGGTTCTTGAGATACAGACCGCTGAAAGACAGACGGACAGCAGAGGCTTAGTAATAGGGTTCCGTTGGTTACCCTTTTGGTACGGAACCGTAAAAAATGAATTAGACAATTCCAAAAAGTCTTAATTCTTATGAACATTTCATATGTCTCTAAGTTCCTTCTAAATGTTTTAAGATATATAATTTTAGGTCCAAAATGATTTTCACATCTTGTGGTATCATTTTTCCAAATTCATTACCCTCTTTCTTAATAATATAGCTTTTTATTACATACTTATCTAATACTATAAAGAAAGTAATATTAGGAAGTGAAAAAAATCTTGTTTCTATTTGGTCTTAAAAGATGATGAGGGCCGTCATTACAGCCATTGTTTTTTATTAAGTATTTTATAGCAGCTACTTTACGATTTTCGAGTTTACGACTGTTCGTCGAGGAAATTGAAAGAAAAGGATAATCTTCGGCTTGATGGTCTTTAAAGTACTGTAATTTGTTTAAAAATTAACTTTTAAGTTTTTATAGAGAAATATTTCCGATAGGATTTGATAAAAGTCAGACGGTTTAAGTATGTTGATATATCTTAATATCTCGTAATGAAATTATACTTATCTTAATTATAGATTATACAGAACAGATGACTGATAAGTCATCGATCTTTTTATTCGAATTAAACATTTTAACAAAATTAAATAAATGCAAGATAGGAAAGACGAGACATTTGGAGTTATAATCTATTCTCCATCTCGACTCTCGTAACTTTTTTTGTTATGGAATCACACAACACAAAGGATTGTTCACTATCAACTGTTCAAATAGTGAATAACTCTTTATCTTCCTGTCACTCATTCGAAAATTCGTTAAAAGCCCCCGGTCCCATCGGTCGATAGGACATCACTATTATTCTCTCGGCTGACAGAACCGCTATTACAGTTTCAACGGCCATGCATTATCGTAAATGTATCGCCATTTTGACTTTATAACCCTCACATAACTATAGCTCATCCATCTTCGGCCTCTTTACAAAATACTCTTATATTTTTTCCGAAAATGTTCACACTAGATTGGTTTCAGGCTTTTGTGTTTCGATCAATTTTGATCGAGGGTCTTAGACTTAAATTTTGTCTTAGACTTGAAAAATATTTAGCTCGATGAATTCTGGATTTTTAGGGTTTCTTTTCATATTTTTGGGTGATCCAATCTTTGTGAAATGTGTCTATATTTATCTTGACATTCAAAACTAAAAGCAAGAATATTTTTTTTGAATCCTTACCGCTACAAAGAAGTCTGGTTGGCTTGAACGTAATTTCGAGCTAATTTAATAAATTCATAACTATCAAATAAATTTGTTCCAGAAACATTTCCACTTCTGCTAATTCTATTCGGAGTAACATCAGGTACAATAATGGTAGCAGCATTGATCATGTTAGTAATACTATGCCAAAGAAAGCAGAGGAAAAATAAACAGACACAGGTGGCAGAGAAACCAGATGTTACGGTCACAGCAGAAGAATTATACAAAGAGAATGATAGGAATTCTAATATCAGTGACCTGAAGCTTGAATTGAGGCAGGCAAATGGGAGCTGTGAAATTGTAAGTATAGATTTTGTTTTAGGCGGACTTATTAATGTTGATGACGATGGGTTTGAAGCTAAACCGATATTCCTAAAAATAGATAACTATAATAATGATGATATTGGAATATAATTGCTTGTTATATAAATAGCATTGTATGAATATTACTATTTTAGAATATCTCATGTTCAATTGATTACCTGACGAAAATGAGACGCCTATGTTAGTGGAGATAATTACCATACCACGACAACGTGATATTATTTTCAAAGGTTAATTGATAGTTCTGCGGTATTCATGTGAAATTAGAACATTGTTTAGCCTATTAGCGTTAGAGATCCAAAAAGGTCGTGAACAGTATCAAATACATGAATCGAACTTGAAATTGACATCATTCATAAATATGAAAAAATGTATGATGATAATACATTATTATGGTTATAAATTACTCTCCTCCTTCTGAGGCAGTCTGGCAAAAAATCAATGAATTGCAGCTACCTACAGCTCATAATTTCTTAATTCATTTAGATTCTTTAACGATTAGTTCATCTTATTGAACGATATCAATTGCAGGAAGCAATCAACTCCATAAAAATATATCACTACCCATTTTTTCTAGGATTACTCAAACACAGGATCGGACAGTACACTATGTTCGAACGCTAAACTTGGTAGTGGCATACCGCTTGCCGGTACAGTGCCTCTATCATCTATAAACCAGACGAACACATATCAGCCGTATAGATATAGCAATGACTACACGGATCCCGCGTACGCTGATTGTTATAAGGTAATGGAATTTGAAATGTGTCTATCAATATTCTATTCCACATCATGTATGATCTTGGGAGGATGTAGTTTGATGTAACTGTTTGTTTGTGTATGGTGTGTCGTTTTTCTTTTGTGGGTAAGATCTTTATTTTTTATCAATTCCATTGTTTAGTGAATGTTCTTCAACTTCCGTGTTTGGTTTTAGGTGAACGGCTTTAGCAATGGTTACCAGACTTATGTGCATTATGGTCATGACTATACCCCTGGATCTTTGAGGGTGCAGTCTCCCACCATGAGCAGTGATAAACTTACGCCAAATAGGTAAGATAACGTAAATTAACATTTTAGGTTAAAAATCCCATCCCACTTTTCAAATGGTCTTTTTATATGTGAATATACCTGTATCTTGTTACTACGTTCTCGAATGCACATCAAAATTATTCCTTTTTTTGGATGAATGAAGAGTTGACTGAATACTTCTATCGAGAAAAAAATATACATTTGGCAATTGTGTTTCAGTTACATTTCTCTGAATTGACTGTTGACTAACTTACGACAAATGTTTCAATGGGTTGTAAGTTGTTTTATAGAAAAAAGTTTCATAAAATTTCGATTCACATATTTTGTTTTTTCGTATTATCATTTCATAGAATAATCAATACGCAGAATACTTACTTTGAATAAATTTAAATCATAGATTTTTGTTACAAATAAAATTTAATGTTTCGATATTCATATCATAGACTAACAAATCAAATATTTTTATCTTCATATTGTTTAGTTAAAATAAAACTTATTACCAAGAAAAATATTTTATCGAGTGACAGTCTTAGTAGTAAATAGTCTTTGAAACAATAATATTCGACATAAAATTATAAGGACCAAATTTTATATGAAACATTTTCTGCGAAACGAAATTCTATGAAATTTCTGTCTGCAAAACAAGGGAACACCGTTTCTTATCCCTAGATATTGTACAATTTAGTTGTTATTGAATCAGTCTATGTTTAGCTGCACTGTTTTTTATTTTATATCAGCCTCCATAACATCTCACTACAGAGTACTTATTTAGGTCTTATGATGATTTTGCATTGGCAAGATCACCCTTCCCTATTCTGTAGTACCTATAAGATTCATAATTTTAATTTTGTTTATAATAGGTCAGTAAACGGCAGTTTGCCACGAAGCGTGGACACACCTTCCACAGTCCAGTTCAACACTGGCAACGGGTCACAGAACAACTCGTTGCAACGCAAACAAAAGAGACAAGATAGCAGCAATGCGCTCAACAATCTTGGACTTCCTACCACTGAGGGTGAGTTTAAATGTAGGAATGTCTTTGGAGCGTATATCGAAGCTCATTTGGCATACTCATGTTCGAAAAATGAGCATAAGCATTTTAGAAATACGTACTCTTTATTGTACAACACAAAAAACTAAATTCGGAGCTTCAAAATCGTAGGATGTAACAATGGGCGATCTTTTTTACAGACAACCTCGGTATGGCAGAGAAGGTTCTAGGGATTCTAGATTTAATGTATTGGCTTATCTCATGTTGTGTTTCAAGTTATATCATTGGCTGATGATTGCAAATATATGACAATTGTTGACGTTTATAGGGCCTTCAATGTTGTACCCCGATTGCTAAATACCTCGTCAGTTCAACTATTGCGTCGAATTATTTCATTGGCTCGTGGTTTTTGTTATATTAATTTGTTAGATGCCGCTTGTATGAAAGTAGCATTACCCAAAGATTTCAATTTTGGTATGAAGCCATAAACTACAGAGTTTCTACGTCAAAGCAAACAACTCTTTGACATAGGTACTCTTTGTATCCTGCGTTCTAACGTAATACTTTAAAGGCTTTTAAAAGGGGAAAAATCGCTCACGAAATATTTCCTTCATACGTTATTCGATAAAATTTTGCTTCAATGTTTCAATGTAAAGGAATTTCGTTTGGGGAAAATGAAAGTTGTATTCTGTATAGGAAGATGAGAAATATTTTTGTATTAAATTGGATTAGAGTACTGCGAAAAATATTTTTGTTTAAACTTTGTGTCTGTGAGTGCTCGCTTGATGATAGAAAAACAGAAATTCTTAATAATTTTAAGAGCGAATCACCTATGATGGTTAGATAACTACAAAAAGCATTACATAGACTCAAGGCAATAGTCATTCAATGGCATTAACTCAAAATGTCCATTAACATCCTGACAGAGGGAATATATCACTGGGCAGGAGCTTGACAATTGCAGGCAAAATAGAAGAATTACAAGAGAGAGAAGAATGCAGACCATGTTCAAAATAGAAAGAATTAAAAACCGTTGCCTTGTGGGACAGAACAAACCCAGGTTTCGTAAACCTTTTACAGGGAGCTCTATCTATACTAGTAATAAAAAGCTGAAGAGTTTGTTTGTTTGTTTGGTTGGTTGCACACGCTAATCTCAGGAACTATATGTTCAAATTGAAAAAATGTTATAGTATTGAATAGTCCATTTATCGAGGAAGGCTATAGGTTATCACGCAGCGGCAAAATAGCAAAAACCTTACCCTCCCCTTCTTTCCAGTGAACCGGGTACCAAACGGCGGTATAATCCACGGCGTAGACGTCCGGTACGCCGCCACATACGGCAACCCGCACCTCCGGACGGGCGCTGGACTCGGGTTCTCTAACACTGTGAATACGGCGAAACCGGCGTCGACTCCGGCACCGCCGCCGTACTCGTCTGTTAGGAGTTCCGTTGTGTTACCTTCAGGTGAGTAAAAATTTACAAAATTGGCTTTTTTGTTTATTTTTCATTACTTCTATTTACACTGTATAAACAAACATAACACTAGTGTAAAACCTTCAAAAGTTTCTGTGAGAAAGTGGAAGATACAAGCTCGCTACCCAAATACATATTACTTAAACACGGAGTCTGTGTCTCCTAGTAGGTACAACCTGAAGGTCTTTTAGTCAAGAGGGAGTAGGTTACTTCTAAGCAAGCGTGCTCCATTGTCGACCATGTCTTCGCTTTCCACTCGATGAGATTGTGGTTAAAGGCGAGCCTACTTTGCTAGTTTGTTACACTTAATAATACTGACAGCTAATCAATAAATACTGGTATTGAGTTCATACTCACGAATTTTAACTTCAGGCTTAAAAGATTGGATTGAAAAATATAACTAAATCCTTGGGTATGAAAACCCAGCTTTTGCACTTTTACTTTGTCATGGTCATTTATTCTTTAGCTGCCGAAAACATAGATTTGATAACTTCATAAAATGGTCAGCTAAAAGCGTCACTTCATTCATTACTAGATCATGTTACAGATTAAACTGACCCAATACTTTTGTATCACTTCGCAACACCTCTAATTGACCTCAATAGTCACCACTAATGAATAGTGTAAAAGACTGCAGTGCCATGAGCCGTCTAAATGAAACTAGCCACAACTTAGTTTTTACATTTTTAAAGCCACTTATTGGGATTTTTATCACAGTGTCGCTTAATCACACATTTGAGAACGAAACAAGCATTTTATTTTATTGATAGAACTCGCGTTTGAACACAATCTTACCTGATGGAAAGCGTCGATGTGGTGGACGACGGATCACCCTTACCTAGAAGTAACTTCTTTACTCTTTTAATTAAAGACCACCAAGTTGCAGCTATCAGAAAACACAAACTCCGGCTGCGAATTCCACTCCTTAGCTATACGCACAATGAAAGTAACTGAAATATATATTTTTTTATCACAGGTAACTCATCCCACTCAATAACGTCACCCACAAGTCTGGCATCACCACAGTGTGCCACCAGCCCCATCACCACTTCTACCATGTCGACTGATAGTACGCAACCACCGGTATGTGTTAGTTTATGTGTTTTTTTTGTTCCAGCTAATAGCATACATACTGACTAATAGGTATTGAAGTTTAAAAAAAATCCTAAAAAGGAAATAATTCTATTAAATAAAATAAAAATGTTATGGTGTTGTAAAATATTTATAACGTTGCTCGAATAGTTTGTAACTTAAGATTTAGTAGATTTTTTTATCAGAAAAATAAAGTTCTTCTTGTATTTACACTGTTTCTTTTTTTGCAGCTTCGTATTGGTACATAATATTCAGTGCCAGAAATATACCTTTATTAGTGTCAAAATGTAACGAGCACTAACATTATTAACTATGTACTAACATTATTCTCTCTTTTTCTTTTCCTCTAATTTGAGTTATGTCTTGGACGATATGAGCAATTTTACCAATGCTTAGAGCAATGTAGAAGTGCTTTATGTTTAAACTATCATAATGTCTCTCTTGATTTTATACCAACGTATATAATTAAGTAGTTGTAACAACAGAACGTTTATCCCAGGTCGGTGTAGCGACATCGTCAGCGACGCCACAATCACCGAGTGCGCACTACATCTTGGCGCCATCGAATAGGACTATTAGTAATGCGACTGTTACAAAAAAAGGTGAGAAATTATGATTGTAGTGGCTCGAGACGAAGTGATATTCTTTCAGCAATTAGAGACCCAATTCTATTATTTTGTAAGCAACTTTCGCATTCCCATGGAATGCGAAAGTTGCTACACCTCTAAAAGCCTTTCCACATGGTTTGTTTTTAACGCGCCGATGATGCGTACATGACGCCCGGTAACGCGCTTTAAACGAAGTTCAGACACAGACAGTACTGCTTCTTGGACATATCTACAGCGCAGTGAGTGCGCGTTCGTAAAACGCGCGTCGTCGTCGGCGCGTTAAAAATACGCCGTGTGAATAAGCTCTGATTTTCATACGCTTTTGATAGATTGCGACAAAGATACAAATGCGAACATGAAAAGGATCATTCTGACAACGTTAGCGTGGCGAAGGCGATTGTCAAAACATGAAAATGTATAGGATTGACAAACGCTGTCAAAATCTCACGAGATCAATCCCTTTTAAAGTGGCTGTTCGCCAATTGTCATCGCTAATACCCATACACCCACCCACTTTAAATTGCACGTAGTGCCTTTTCTTTTTTGAGAATGGGAAGCCATCAAATAACTCCTCCCGCTCTGGGCGGAGCAGAAGGGAGTATTAGACTCTTACTGACTAAAACCCATCCGTGTTCCTCCTAATGCCCTTTGCGTTCCAGGGCAGCGGTGACTCCTTCAAACAAATTTCGCAACCCTAGACTGTCTTAAACATAAGAGAACTATGCTATTGAAATGTCACGTGATTTATTCGAAAAATTTTGGACATTTGGAATAGAATAGAAAATTATTTATTCAGCACAGACAAACGCACAGCGACAAAGTAAACATGTTGGACGTTATCGTTTATCGTATGTCGTTTTAGAAAGACCTAGGTTGGGCCTATTTCAAAGATAGGGCTGTTTCGACACTTTTCGCTTTGGCTTTATCTATCAGAAAGAGTAGAATAGAATTGACATATAATTTTTATTTTGTTATGTATATTTTTACTGTAAATACTGGCTCAGTAATTTAAATATAATAGTTATTTTTTTTAATAATTGTGTTCTTTAATTTGTCGAATAAAACCACCATTTTGCCAGGCATTAACTCATAGTCAACCAGAATTTAGTACATTTCATTTTATATGTGCATCCATTTCAACTATTGAAAGGACTTGCTATTACGATTCCAGCCAGTGTCCGGAAATCGAATACGGGTATATATCATGCAACGTCAAGCGGGTAAATAATTCACACTATGTTGAAAACGCTGCACTAAATCATGGATAGTGTTCTGAAAAGCTCACAATTGATCTGTGTGTTTTCGTTCAAGTGGTTAATGGTGGTTTTGAGTGAAATTGCTTTAAAGAATTCAAAGTATTTTATATGAGCCTACTTGGGCACTGGAAACGTTAGAAGCTAGTGCACGGTTCAAATTGGTTATTGACTGTAGAGAAGAACCGGCAACAAACTCCACGAAAAAACTGATTGATTTTTAAATGACTGTAGTTATAGGTATGAGGACCAAATGAAAAATAAATAAATCCTACTAATATAATAAGATTAAATGCGAAATTTTGTGAGGACAGACTTTTTTACGTCAGAACGCCTGAAAGGATCTTCATGACATTTGCCACAGAGGTTGATTATAGTCTGGAATAACACATAAGCCACTTTTTATCCCGGGAGTATGTTCCCTAGGGATGTCGCGGGCGAAGCCGCTGACAGAAGCTAGTTGATAACAATAATTTATTGCGAAGTTTTGACAATCGCGTCTGCCACGACTGAAACTGGGGGCACGGTAGTGCCCACGCCAAGACGAGCCAAGTGAAGCGCAAGGCCACGACCTACCTTTTATCGAAGAGCTTAGTCGTTTTATCACTTATCTAGGGGACAGCACAGGACTTATTCTGATAGGTTGCTTTTGTCATCAAAAGTTAATTGCGTGTGTTTTGACAGATTTTTCTTTATTTGCAGGTAACGGTCATCAAACCCCGTTAGCGACCCACGTATAAGTTAAGTTTAAACATTTTTCTATAAAAGACTTTGGATGAATTTATTACGCAGTGACTCGCGTATCTGTGTACTATAGTTTTTTTCTATTTAATATTAATTTAGAAGTATTTTCCTCAGGTCACTTCTACGGTCAAATTAAAGGAATGTAATCAATTAATCTTTTGTAAATTATTACAGTTTTTCTTCAAGCATTTTCTGTAAATTTTAATATGTATACTAAAAACTGAATGAACAGGAAAATGTTTGAATTTAAATTGAGAGCCTCTATTGTCCTTGAAGTTAGCTAGCATATTAGTGTTCAAAAATCTAGGTTATAGATTGTAAAAATAGATTACCACGAAAAAGTTCTTGTCACAACCGAATTAGGCAAAGATTGATCGGTTTAAACCTTTCACGATGTTAAGTAAACCTATTGCGTGTATTACCTTATAGGTGTTTTATTTAACTGGTATTATGGAAATGCTGAGCTGGCACCATTTTGTTTTCATAATATGAACCCAAGATACCAGATGTGTTAAAAAAATATCCGTTTCATTAAGAATATAAAAAAAATGAATTCATTTTACCTCCAGAATTCACAATCGCTTGATTTTAGGAATATAGTTTTATTCGAACATACAAAATGGTGCCAATAAAGTAATAAAAATAAAATTAGTCAATTCTTTGAAAGTTGTTGAAAAAAATATGTAAATTTTCGTCAATTTCGTAAAACCCGACTGAGACTGGTCTTGTTACTATTGTATTAAAGTGTGTATATAATAATATTAAATAAAATATATTTGAGTGTAATGACGGTGTTTCTTGAGAGAGCCATGAATTAGTTTAAGAGAGTCATGTTGTTCTTTGATGAGCTAAATCACTGAAATTTTATTATTTCACTGTGTAAGCATTAATAGTTTTGTTGCTTTACGAAAACTAGACTGTTAATAAAAATCACCAAAACTTATTTTCCCACGAGAAGAATTTTTTTATACCGCATAATATCTAATTTAACTTTTAGCTCACTAAAGGACATTGTGTGGTATGAATCTTAAAAAATAAATAAAAAACATGCCCCACTCTCTTTTAAAGCATGTAATACATTTCCATTAAAACCATCGCCTTTTAGATACATAATTACTATATTTTTCTTGTATATAAAATTAAAGTCAATTTTATTAAAAACATTTCGTAATAAATACGTAATTTTACTTTGTTCATAATAATATTTTATTGATCGTTTTTATGATTTTTTTTCACATTTTTAATCAATAATATCAAAAAATATCGTGTAGATGTAAAAATAAAAGTATCGATAAATATTCTATAGTTTTCTGTTATACCGTTTATTTTCTAGGGAAGTACATATCGGAATAAGTAAACATTAATATCGTTTTATGTCGTCAATTTTTTAATAAGAAATAAATCTTATAATTATGAAATAAGCTTTAATTTCTCTAAAATGTGCCATTTTCATGATATTTCAAACATATCTCACAAATATTTTAAATTTTGCGAAAAATGCACCGTTCTTCCATTTATTTCATTAGTGCAACGTCAAGTTATATTTAATTAGAAAATACTGGACATATTATAAATAGACATTTTATTTTTATTTTTACACTGATATTTTTTTGATAAATATGTCCAGTTAAGAATTAAATAGTAAAAATAAATCAATTATGAAGTTAAAAATAGTTATAAAATATTTACGGCTTATCACAATATGCTCAATAATCTATAGGAGAAGTAAACATTTCATTTAAAATTTCCAATCAAGACTGATTAGACTAACCTACACCACACGCCTAAGTTTCTCTCTTGTTTGACTTTTACTATTTTTAATTGAAATTTTCATATTTATACTAGCTTTTGCCCGCGACTTCGTACGCGCATATTCCGTTCTTTCCCGTTCCAAAAAACTATCCTATCTTTTAAGTTGGATCAAATAACAGATAGGTACAAAGTTTCATCAAAATCGGTTCAGTAGTTTAGGAGTCCATCGCGGACAAACAACGTGACACGTGATTATATATATTAAGATTTCCCACTTGTAGTTCAAATGTAAATCAAAGATATAATTTCTTTTTATGAAATCATTAATTGCAAAAAATAATTAAGAAATAACCATTTTACTAGACCCCATTTTCATAGTTAAAAAGAAAAAACCCATAAGAGACACATAAATATAACAATCGCGAAAGAAATCTATTTTAGAATTTTAATGAACTCAAAATTATTTATGATTGATTCAATAAAATTGCTTCAAGAACAAAATGGCCTAGAAATTACAATTTCACAATATTTATCGAAATATAATCGCCTTAGGAATCATCTCATCCGTCTTGTAATGTTAAATTTAACCTCGATATTTTTTGCATTTTTATTTCCTACCGAAAGAAAAGTCACCTTACTGTGAATTGGAATAGGTATCATTTTTTCTGGTTAGTTCAGTAGTTCAGTATCAGTTTTTTGGTTAGTTTTTAAAAAAAAAAATTGTTTCGATTAAAAATACAAAAAATATCGAGTGTTTTACTAGTAAAAATAAAACTGCTTACACACTCGCGATTTCATCTTTCGGAACACGCAAAAACGTCTGTGTGTAGGGTGGTTTACGTCGATTATTCCTCTTGTAATAAAAACTATTATTATGCTAGATAAATAATTATTTTTTCTGTGATACATAGATTAAAGTGTTTTTTGTACATATTAATCGCTATATTATTATGTGAGTGAAATTGTTAAGAAAATGTACTACTTTAATAATAAAATATGTAAGGCTTTTGACTTTGTGAACTAATTTAGCCGATAGTGGTGAGGAGAGTTATGTTTTCTGGAGTGAGAAAAAAAAGTAGATAGAAAAGCGTAATGATCGAGTTATAAAAAGTTGCAACTTGTAAATTAGTAAAATTGTACAAACTACTTTTCTAAATAAAACGAAACTTTGGCCTATGTAACATGTGTTTTCTTTTACCCTCTGGGAATCTAATTTTGTTTTCCGATGTCAAAGTAGAAAACTCTTTGTGAATAGCGGGGAAATGTATTGAGTGATCTCTTTTGGCATTTCCTATGACTGCACGTTTTATTCTGTTATTTTTCGTCGAAACCAAAAGTTTCGAACGAGTGCTTTTCACTTTTCGTTAGTTCGAATACCTGTTTATTTTTATTTCGATGAAGGTTTCGTGACATATGAAATATTTTTTATTTGTAGATTTGTTAATAAATTCCGCCATTTGAGAACCTGTATCTGAGTTTAATAAATGAAACACTACTTGAAATTCTGGTATGGAGCTCAAACAGAATATTAACTTCCTTAAGACTACAATAAATGATTACAAAAAAAAATATGTGACGTAAAATCCAGACTAGAAGATATAAGTGGAATATTTCACGCTTTGTCTACATGAAATGGGGAAATTATGATTAATTTATTATTCAAACAACGGTATAAAATGTTGATCGTTCCTATTATACCATCCCGACGACAAAGAGATAAGTAAAGTGTTTTTGAAAAAGATAACACACTGTTATTCTTTAATTTTATCTAAGAAAAGTTAACGTCTATCTAAGAGAAGTATTTGTAGAACACCTACCTAGGTGTATTTATTTTCATGTACAGTACTATTTCATCTATAAGCCATAATTCTGTGGAGCAATTCCCATATCTTAAAGAATCTACCTCGGTCACAAAAATTTTTAATCGTCCTACATTTTTAGGGTTCCCTAGCCAAATGGCAAAAGACGGAACCCTTATAGATTCGTCATGTCTGTCTGTCTGTCTGTCTGTCCGTATGTCACAGCCACTTTTTGACTTTGGAATAGCACTAAGTACTAGTTTTCTAAGTAGGAAGGTACTACCTATGGGAATCGCCCTTCAGTTATACCATATATTTTATTTTTCTAGCGTTCATTATTTTTTATCCTACTTTGATTAATGAAATTCAATCGTGTATGGAGTACTGCTTTCATCTTTGGGACGGATCTGCCAGATACCAGCTTGATGCCCCTGAGTCAATTGAGAAACGAGCCAAGAGTATCATCGGCAATGTAGGCTCGTCGCGACGAAGCTCCAAAGTCTTGAGCATCGACGACGAGTTGCTAGCCTGTCGGTTTTCTACCGGTTGCATTTTGGGGAATGTGCGACAGAATTGCATAATTTTATTGCCCAGCCCGTTCCATCATCGGACCACAAGACGAACAGCGATGCGTCACCGGTACATGGTGGAAATCCCACCCACACGCACAAAACGTTTTGGGAACACATTCATAGTGCGTTCAGCTAAGTAGTGGAATTCCCTGCCGGAGTCTATGTTTCCTGTTAGCTACAACCTGGGAGTCTTTAAGTCAAGAGTGAATTAGTTACTTCTAGGTAAGCGTGCTCCATCTTCGACCACATCATCGCTTACCAACAGATGAGATAGTGGTCAAACGCGTGCCTATCAATAGTAAAAAAAAATAACAGAATGTCTTTTTGCCAAAGTGCCTACAGTAATTCCCAAACAAGGTCATCGGTTTATTGTGATGACTCATTATGTAATTTATTTCAAAAGTAACGCGTAAAGAAGATAGGCTTTTAAGTCGCAGATACGGCTCAGTAGCTGATTTTAAAAAAGGGCATGACGTCTATAAGGCTAGTTGTAGTTTTTGAAAAAGAAATGTATGTTACATTAGACAATTTTTTATTAATTTTAAATACGAAAAATTTTAATTTTATTCGTGCAACATAGTGTAATTAATTTGTAAAGTTATATCTAACACGGACATAAAAACGACCATCGGACCAAAACCGCCGTGCGTATTTTAATGGAATTTGCACTATCTCAAAGACAATTTAACTATCTACATTTTGATTTACGGTTATTTTAAGTCATAGAATAATAAGGAAAGTATAAAAAACTACTGAATTTTGGGTCGCGCGTTTTGTTCCTCCAAGGTCGCTGGCGTATGTCGTCGCCTTAATGTGAGACGCATCCACGTCAATCTTGGATTTCTGAAAACAATAGGTTATTTAACAAAAAAAAAAAACTGATTAGTCTGTCAGATAGATTTCCAAAAAACATAGGACAAGTATTTTTAATTTTTCACGTAAAAAAAAAATGAAGAATAAACAGTGCGTTGTAAACACGCGTGACGTCACGTCCCTGGTAAAAACTGTACCATCATAGTGATGTCACGCGTGTTTTCAATGCACTGTATCTTTCGTTTTTATTAAAATACCCTATTGGTTGTTTGGTTATAGAAAAAATACCAAATTCCTCCCGAAAACATCCGCTGAAAATTATCTCCAGGTACGTGAATAAAACTATAGCAGATGTAAAAGTAAGTGGAATCCTTCCACACATTGTAAGTATGAAACAGACAGAAGAACGTACTTTGTAGATGTTATGAGGAAATTCATATTGTAGATGGACGCGGACGTAAAATGTTTATCACCCCTGTTAGCGTGGAGCCACGAAAGTAACGATTGATAGAAGCGATATGGCTTTTTTAGAAAGAGCTTGTTGTCCTATAAATAATCTTGGAAACAGTTAAGAAATCTACAAAAGTAATAGGCCGGACAAAGTCGTCAATGTTCATTTCATTTTTTTTAGATTGGGGATTTTTTAAAAGCTGGCTAAAAAAAAACAACGTTACCTTTCAGTTCCGTAGCTGACAAAGAAAACCTTTAAAACCTATCCTGCCCACTGTCTCCCAAAACCTGCAGCCAAAGTGATTTCTGCTTTAATACTGTCAAGGTGTCGAAGTGAGCTTTGGGCCAACAAAATTTAACTTGAAATGAGCTAGCGAAACAAAAATTGAAAAATCAATAATGAAAATTGACCCTGATACGTCATCCTAATATAGAACAATTATTGCGATCATCGTCATTCGTATGGCAAACCCGATCACGTCGTCGTCGCGCCGACAGGGGGCGCTTTTCGGTTGTACCGAACAAATTAACGCGACGGTCGCGTATTCGTGTGATGATCCCTTTCTATTAAAACGACGCTTGAGTTATCTTCATATTTAATTAATTAAACGTGTCCTTTAAGGAAAATGCTAGATAAAACAATTTTCTTTTTAAAAGCTTACTTTGTGGCCTCAGGTAAAGCGGATTAAGACAGACATGAGATATAAAGGTTATAGTGCACGCACGGCATACTTTTATACGGACTATTATACCTGCACATGTTTGAAATGGTATAGTCGTATGTATGGTTGAGGATCGCATTATGATGAAAGAAATAAAACTAGGTGTGGCTAATGGTAATAAGGATAAGAGGCTCTTAGTTAAACTATTAAAAGATTCACGAGACAGTCGCTGGGTACAGCTGGGCTGGACAGTCGGTGGCTGATACGCTGCATTTGCTGCAGTTGTTATGTGGATGGGTGACCGTCTATTCCATGTCAAGACCATTCGTACCTCGAGAATTGCGTCTGGTACGTTCTCCCTACATGCTCAGGACTCATTGTACCTATCAATCTATAATATTCAATTAGTCGCGAGGTTAAAATCTTGAAACTGATTTTTGTTTGAATGGGCTCATCATGATCATCATCATATCAGCCGAAAGACGACCACTGCTAGACATAGGCCTCCCCCAAGTGTCGCCACAACAACCGATCCTGTGCGTCTCGTACCCGCGAGAGAGCACCTTGTGGGAGGCATTCCAACGTCTTCTGGTACGCGGTCGCCACTCCAGAACTTTTCGGCCCCATCGACCATCTGTCGAATGGGGCATGTGTTGAATGGACTATCCAAAATTTTTCAAATTCCTTTCTTTGGTATTGTTCGTCGAGTTGTTGAGCTCCTAAGTGGATCTGAGTTGAGCTACACGACTACTGACAAATGCTTGCACTGACTGGACAGGTTCACTCAAATCTGTGTGGTTCTTTCCTCTAAAGACCATCTATCTATAATCTGCATGGTTCTTAAAAAAATGATGTATTGTAAGTGTGAAGACTATGTAGGTCGTTATCTTAAGGATTGATTTCATGACTGTCGAGTTTGAGTATATTTTGCGGCTTACCCAAATGTCCTTACTTTGGTATTGTTCGTCGGTTCGTTGAGCTCCTCAAAGTTTTGAGTTGAGCTGCACGATAACTGACAAATGCTTGCACTGTCTGGACAAGCCCACTCAAACCTGCGTGGTGCTTTCCTCAAAAGGCCACCTCAGACCTTAACCTACATGTTTTTCATATGTTATTGGCGATTGCATGGACTTCAAAAGAGACTGTGACCTCTGAGTTTGTTTCGGTGTTTCTTCTCAGGGTAGTGAGCTAGGAAACATCCGGCCTCATTTAGATAAATATGTAAAAAAAAATGACGTGTAAAAGAGTTACTTGTAACCTATTTGCAAAATAAATATCATTTATCATTATCATTTAAAACTAAAATATTTTTTCAATTCGAACCAGTAGTGAGATTAGCGCTGTATTAATTTATGAAAAATAATAATAAGATTCCGAAGTAAAATTTAACAAATTAAAGCTGATACGATCCCACAAGTTCCTAACACTAACCAACGTCAAGGTACTTATCCAATTTCTACGAAAACACATATTTTCCACGAGCAACCGAGTAACAGTTAAAAAGCTTTAACGCTTAACATTTTTAAACTGCGGGTTGAACATAAAAAGTGTATTTACCAAGCGGTCAAAGGTAAACTTATTTTAACCTAGTTTTCGAAATGTTAAATGCATTTCCTGAAAGTACCTACTGGAGTTGTATTTAAATATGGTGAACACGATGAAAGTTGCCGTCTAAAATGTTGGTCAATACACCGTTTTATGTTGGTGAAGTTTTTTTTTTTATTTAATTTTAAGTTGATGTTAAGATGAAATACAGGTGGAGAGACTTTTTAGTAAAAATTCATAATTCGAGGTTTGGCTCTCGCCTGCCTCTTCCTCCAATATCGGACTGATTCAAAAGATATTTCATAAACTGAATAAGAAGGATGTAGGTATACTGTGTCCTTATGTTTTTCATTAATAGTTGTCTTTGTTATACTAGGGCTCTGATGACAGCAGTCTGTATAGAAAATTCTGAGCATTTTTCGAGGGTTTTAGTGCTTATACGGATAAATTATATCATCAATCGGATAATATTTCAGTTCATGAAATATTTTTTAAATTGGTCCTATATTGGAGTAAAGCCAAACTTCAAATAATGACTTTTTACTCAAAAGTTTCTCCGGCCGCATTTCGTCTTAAGTCTAATAATTTTGAAGAAAGAAAGAAAACGAATTAAATTTCTGACATGCATACCAAATTATAAACTAAAATCCTTTACCGATAGAAATTGGCAGTATTAGAATTATGTAAGTAAAGACAAATATCGTAACTAACATTTGACGAGACGAAGGTGATGTGACGATCTCATCATGTTTGCTGGGCAAACTTGGCCAGAGATCGACCAAGATAGAAAGATTTGGAAGGAGAAACGTGAGGCTTTTGTCCAGCAGTGGGACACAAATGCACGCTAAAAAAATTACTCGTAATAAATACGATGAGATGTGATTGCGTAGCACTTCAAATTTTTGACAGTTAAACAATATCTATGCCAGATTTACGACACCGAACATACGATTCTTTCAAACATATGCAGCAATGAATTACTTATTTCCTTCAAATTCATTATGGTTCTTTGTATAAAGTGAGTTACGCAGTAGAAAAATAAAACAATCAAGAGCGTGTCCGACTCGCGCACCGAGGGTTCCGTACGATCATATAAAACGTAAAATGGTTTTAAATTTTCACCGGCGAAGCCTATATTCGTCGGAGAATTTAATTGCGGTATAGAATATTGCTGTTTTAAAATATCAGCGCCATCTCTTGACCGATAGTGAAACTAATGTAATTTTGTTGATGATTTCTGAAAAAATGTGCTGTTTAGAGGCATCATGTCATTTTACCTGTAATCTTTCAAAAAATTCAATCATACAGAATAATTTCTGATTTTTCTATATGCACACTTCGAATATTACGGGGGGCGGATTTTTTTTTAAATTTTCAAAAGCCAAAACTATGCGGCCTTCCTTTTTACCATTTTGGTACGGAACCCTTAAAATCAGCCAAGTGCGAGTCGAACTCTTACATGAAGGGTTCCGTGCCATAAAACACGTTTCTTGTATGGGAGCCCCCTTTCATATTTAATTTCACATAATTTTTATTATTGTTGTTATAGCGGCAATAGAAACAAAAACTCTGGAAAAAAGTCTTCCTTTTACTGTTCTTGAGATAAAGCCCGCTGATAGCCAGACGGACGGATGGACAGACGGACAACGGAGGCTTAGTAATAGGGTTCCGTTGATTACCCTTTGGTTACGGAACCTTAAAAAGGTGCAGTATGTTTCCGGAAGACAGTTTTCGACTTTTACTCGAACAAAGCCGGTAGCAGAAGCTAGAAAAAGTTATTATGTTCCGTTCACATCTGATATGAACCCGCTATTTACCGCATCTCCCAGGTTTTCCAATTTCCACGGGTTGCTGGCTGTATTTTTAATATCAAGTTGAATTATTGTTCAAATAAAAATACTAGCATGATAAGAAGACATATACGATTGAACGATTTGCATTTAATGGAAGAGTATTATGGAGTTGATAAATAGGTCAGAAGATTATATATATATATATATATGTCGCCGCGAAGATTATTTGGTTGATTGTCTTTTTAATTTAAGCCGATTTTGTTACCTATGTATTTGACTTAATTGGTTTGCTATAAAATAATTACCTCATTACAAATCACTAATGTTTAATTAGTACCAATATTTTGAGAAGATTTTATGTTTGTAAATAAATAACCTCAGATTTGGTTGGTTTTGATTTTGACATTAAATGAATGTCAAAACCATAACTAATTAAATCTGATAATGCTGCTAAAATTCAATTTTGATTATTTTTTAAATAACTTGAAATTTTGGATCATTGTTTTGTTAATTTGTTTTATTTGAACATCATCCGTTTATTCTGTGGTAAAGCTGTTTGTGAGTGACGTTTGCCTTTGGTGGGGTGGCGTACAGTTTATATAAGGCGCAACTTGAGTGCGGAGCTCACTTTGCTGCCGAATTTTGGAGAGAAAACATTGTGAGTAGAATCTATGTTTGTTTGATTAAACTAATATTGCTTTAAAATGTTTTACTTATTTTATTTGCTGAAATTCCTTAAGTCTGCCTCTAGTTCAAATATAAAATCCGTTGTAGACCTAGCAGAACCGATGGCCAGAGTATGGTCAGCGGTTTTGCGTATTTTTAAAAATAACAGTCCTGTCTCTTCTTCGATATCAGAAGTGGGATGCTTACCCGCTCTTTCTGTCCGTTCTAATTAATTTTTTCAGACTACCTACATTAAATCCTACCTGACACAATGGATACACCGGACCAGAACGGATCAACGGTATCGAGCGTACCAACGTGCTCCGCGTCCGGACCAGACGCCGGTGATGGTGGACCAACCACACCTGCCAACGTGGCGCCGCTACAACAACAGGGCGGTAACGTACCTCCTGAATTTTACTTACACATGATAACGATGATGCAAAATATGAGTGAAAGGCTTTCGAAGCAGCGCGATAAAATTAAAATTACTGATGTATTTTTGCCTTCATATGACCCGGATGGTAACGTCGGGGTCCGTGAGTGGTGTAATCATATTTCGTCGGCTAAAACTAAAAATGAGCTCAGTGATTATGATGTCCGCATGAAAGTAACTAGCCTACTAAAAGGGCGGGCTAAGATGTGGGCTGATAACTGGCTCGTCACAACGTCCACGTGGGACGAACTACGTCAAAATATTATTACAACCTTTGAACCCGAAAATCGCTATTCAAAGGATGTGCTAAGGTTTAGGGAACACCATTACGATCCTACCAAAGACATTGCCGAGTTTCTGTCACGGTCGTGGATTTTATGGAGACGGGTTACTAAAGACAAGCTTGACGATAATGACGCGGTGGAAGCGGTGATAGGAACAGTTAGTGACGAACGCCTTCGGATTGAGCTCATGAATGCCAGAGCTACCTCAGTGCCAGAGTTAATTTTCGTTGCCTCATCTGTTCGTGTTAAGCGTCCCAATAATCAAAATTCCAACCAACCACCTTCCAAACGGTTAAAATACGCTATTGATAATCGAAACGTCCCGCATTGTAGCTTTTGTAAGAAGCCGGGGCATGCTTCTAGTGACTGTCGTTATAAAAATACGCAGGTAGCTGTAGAAAAACAAACAACTGAGAAAACCCCTAGTACCTCAGCGACATCTTCACCTGAACAGAGTGAGAATAGGTTTTGTTCGTTTTGCTCAAAATCTGGTCATACATTTGATACTTGTTTCCGCCGGGAAAAACAGATAACCTCTAATGTGAATTCATGTATAAAGACTAAACAGAATTTGAATACCATGCGCATGCGAGTAGGTGATATAGTTCTTGATACGGTATTCGATAGTGGCGCGGAATGCTCTGTAGTGCGCGAATCTATTGCAAATAAGTTACCCGGAAAACGACGACAAGTAGTTAATTATTTACGAGGAATAGGCCCGTTTCCCGTGGTTTCCACGAGTATATTAACAACAGTGTGTGTTATTGATAATATAAACGTAGAGATTGAATTTCATATTTTGTCCGATTACGAAATGACATCAGATGTGTTGATAGGTGCAAATCTTTTGAGCAAAACTGGATTAACTGTGATCGTAACCCAAAATAGTGCGACTTTATGCTCTCAACCTCGCGTCATGCACATGCGATCGACAGCCGGTATATTTGATGATATAAATCATGACTTGAGCAATACATCGGAGGTTGACCAACTACTAACTCTTCTCAATAAATATTCTACTATTTTCACGCGGGGTTTTTCACAAACTCGTGTCAATACAGGTCAATTAGAGATTCGTTTAAAAAATCCAAACAAGTTTGTGGAACGAAGACCTTATAGGTTAAGCCCAGTTGAGCGTGAAAAAGTTAAAGAAATTGTTAAAGAGTTAATAGATAATGACATTGTGCAAGAAAGCAAATCCCCATATTCCAGCCCAATCATTTTAGTAAAAAAGAAAAAACGGCGAAGACCGCATGTGCGTAGACTACTGGGAGCTGAATTCAAACACTGTTCGCGATCATTATCCCCTTCCTCTTATCGCAGACCAAATTGATCAGTTAGCTGGTGGTCAGTACTATACAACCTTAGATATGGCATCTGGATTTCACCAAATTCCCGTTGCTCCTGATTCTATAGAGAAAACTGCCTTTGTCACTCCAGATGGTCTATTCGAATACAAAACTATGCCATTCGGCTTGTGCAACGCACCTTCAGTGTATCAGAGATGCATTAACCGTGCCTTAGGTCCCCTTTTGAGCCCAGGCAGTGCAGACAAAGCCCACAATGATAGCGTAGCTCAGGTGTACATTGATGACGTCATCAGTAAATGTCGCGATTTCTCATCTGGTCTCGGGTACTTGGAAAAAATCTTTATAGCATTACGCGAATCAGGATTTTCGGTCAACATTGATAAATGTCTGTTCTTCAAACGGTCTATCGAATATCTTGGTAACGTGATAGAGAATGGTCAGGTTCGTCCCAGTCCTAAAAAGGTCGAAGCTTTACTAAAGGCCCCAGTACCGACCAATGTTAAACAAGTTCGCCAATTTAACGGTCTTGCAGGATATTTCCGTCGTTTTATACCCGATTTCGCTCGAACTATGGCTCCCCTCTACGAATTGACTAAACAGGGCGCTAGGTGGCAATGGATTAATGTTCATGAAGAGGCACGTCAAAAGATAATTCATCACCTAACTTCTACACCAGTTCTAACAATATTTCAAGAAGGGGAACCTATTGAATTATTTACCGACGCTAGTAGTCTTGGCTTTGGAGCGATACTGGTTCAAATTATTAACGGACGGCAGCACGTGGTAGCGTACTTCAGTATGCGTACCACAGACATTGAAAATAGGTATCACTCCTATGAACTCGAGACACTGGCCGTGGTCCGCGCGATCAAGCACTTCCGGCACTTCCTTTATGGACGCCAGTTCAAGGTAATAACCGACTGCAATGCGCTTAAAGCCTCAAAGCACAAAAAGGACTTACTACCCCGCATTCATAGATGGTGGGCCTATCTCCAAAATTTCGAATTTGAGATAGAATACAGGAAGGGCGAGCGGATGCAACACGCAGATTACCTTAGCAGAAATCCGGATCCTTTGACTGTCAACGTCTTGACAAATAATCTAGATTGGGTAAATATTGAACAAAGACGTGATCACCACTTGCGGCCCATCATAGACGCTCTGCATAGTGGTGAGGATGTCCCCGGATACTTCCTAGAAGGCAACGTCCTTAAATTTGAGAGGGTAGATTCTGTCTTAGGTTTACAAAAACTGATTGTTGTTCCAAAGTCTTTCCAGTGGAGCCTGATCAATACTTTCCATTGTGCTCTTAAACACCCAGGCTGGGAGAAGACTCTTCACAAAATTAGGGAAACTTATTATTTTGACAAAATGAGCACCACTATTCGTGACTTTGTCGACAACTGTATTGTATGCAGAACTTCAAAGCAAACATCGGGAGCTACGCAGGTGCAATTGCATCCTATTGCCAAACCAGTAGTTCCATTTGAAGTTATACACATGGATATCACAGGTAAATTGGGAACTCCTAATGAGCAAGAGTACGTTGTGGTTACGGTGGACGCCTTCACTAAATATGTGCTACTGCGCTACACTAATGACAAGAGTCAACACAGCACTCTGGCGGCCCTTAAACAAGTTATCCATCTTTTTGGAGCTCCAAGGCAAATAATAGTCGACGGCGGTCGCGAGTTTCTAGGAGAATACAAAAATTACTGTGACATGTTTAGCATAGAAATACACTCCATAGCACCAGGTGTAAGCAGAGCAAACGGACAAGTGGAGCGGGTGATGGCAACATTGAAGAATGGTCTCGTAATGATAAAAAACTACGAGACTCCAGACTGGCACACAGCACTGGAAAGTCTTCAACTTGCCCTCAACTGCACTGTCCATAGAACGACAGGCGTGGCTCCACTTGCACTACTGACTCGACGTCAAAACTGCGTCCCACCAGAGTTACTAAGTTTAGTTAACCTGGACAACGCATTAGTTAACATTGATGCCCTCGAACGTCATGTGCACCAAAAAATGACACAGATGGCTAATAAAGATAAGGAAAGGTTCGACCAAGGCCGAGCTAAAATTCATCGGTTTCAAAGGGGTGATTTTGTTTTGATAAAAAACAACCCCAGAAACCAGACTTCTCTTGACCTTAAGTTTAGTGTCCCTTACGAAGTTCACAGGGTTCTTGAAAACGACCGCTATCTTGTGAAGAAGGTAGTGGGACATCATGGGCGACCTCGCAAGGTGGCACATGATCAACTGAGGCGCGCCCCACAACCTGGAGGAACTACCCAGGCGGCCGTGTCGCCTCCAGACGATCAGCAAGCTGGACCTTCCAGTGTCGGGGCAACCTCGCAACCACTAACCACGTCAGATGCGTTGCCGCCCGAAGACGTACGGCAATGAAAAACAACGGTGAGAGCCTTCCAAATAATATCTCCACTGGTTGTTGTATTTCTACCACAAATAACAAAAAGATGCTATGAGGATGGTGAGCCATCCAATAAGCCAGTTAACTTATTTTGCTATTGGCGCATGGAGCAGTCCAATAAGCTAACTTATTTATTTTAACTAAAACAAAAAGATGCTATTGGCGTGTGGAGCCGTCCAATAAGCTAACTTATTTATTTACCAAAACAAAAAGATGCTATTGGCGTGTGGAGCCGTCCAATAAGCTAACTTATTTATTTTAACTAAAACAAAAAGATGCTATTGGCGTGTGGAGCCGTCCAATAAGCCAACTTATTTATTTTAACAATTAACAAAAAGATGCTATTGGCGTGTGGAGCCGTCCAATAAGCCAACTTATTTATTTTAACAATTAACAAAAAGATGCTATTGGCGTGTGGAGCCGTCCAATTAGCCATTTAATAACCCTATCCTAAAAGAATTAAAAGTCCCCTGTGTACCACGGCGTACGAGACCGCCCAGAGCACAGCACCGACCTGTCCCGTAATCCTTAGAGCCCTTGTTCTAAACACCATCGACCTTTCATTCACCTATCCTTTCCTTTTACAAACTCATTGAATTCTGTTATTGTTGTCATGTGGAATGAGCAGAAACATTGTTAAAAATGATAGCTAAAACCAGTTATCATGAGAACTGACAATAATGCTAACTAAGCTTATTGTTTTCACGTGTAATAAAAATAATATTTACTTGATCTGTAGTCACATAGAGTGAACAGTTAATATGAAAACATTTCTGTTGTAATCTTTACATAATAGGCTTGTGTGTACTGTGGAAGTGCCTTGCCTCACAATGATTATTTCTCTATTACAGAAGAGATCAGGAGCGATGCAGAGCACGCATCGCGCCGCAGAATGGCCGTGTCGCCGCGAAGATTATTTGGTTGATTGTCTTTTTAATTTAAGCCGATTTTGTTACCTATGTATTTGACTTAATTGGTTTGCTATAAAATAATTACCTCATTACAAATCACTAATGTTTAATTAGTACCAATATTTTGAGAAGATTTTATGTTTGTAAATAAATAACCTCAGATTTGGTTGGTTTTGATTTTGACATTAAATGAATGTCAAAACCATAACTAATTAAATCTGATAATGCTGCTAAAATTCAATTTTGATTATTTTTTAAATAACTTGAAATTTTGGATCATTGTTTTGTTAATTTGTTTTATTTGAACATCATCCGTTTATTCTGTGGTAAAGCTGTTTGTGAGTGACGTTTGCCTTTGGTGGGGTGGCGTACAGTTTATATAAGGCGCAACTTGAGTGCGGAGCTCACTTTGCTGCCGAATTTTGGAGAGAAAACATTGTGAGTAGAATCTATGTTTGTTTGATTAAACTAATATTGCTTTAAAATGTTTTACTTATTTTATTTGCTGAAATTCCTTAAGTCTGCCTCTAGTTCAAATATAAAATCCGTTGTAGACCTAGCAGAACCGATGGCCAGAGTATGGTCAGCGGTTTTGCGTATTTTTAAAAATAACAGTCCTGTCTCTTCTTCGATATATATATATTTAGGGTTTCGAACAAAAAGTGGAACCCTTACAAGATCACTCGGGTGTCTGTCTGTCTGTCCGTGTGTCACAGCCACTTTCTCCGGATCCACTAAACCGATTCTGTTGAAATTTGGTACAGATGAACTTCTGTGACCCAAACACGATCGCGTTACGTAAATTATTAAATTTTTAGTATGGGCGTCACTTGTGGGGGTCAAACTATAAAATTTAAAAAAAAAATAACAATATCGTGTGACATATGAAATGAAAGGGCTCACTGTGAGGGGTTTAACTATATTTTTTCATAATTTTAAAATAAATGGTTTTGAAGTTATTCAAGAAATTAGACGAAAAATTACCATTCCACCCCCTTATCTCCGAAACTACTGAGCCTATATTTTGAAAAAAAAAGTGGCTATAAGGAGTCTATAGTGTTAAAATAACATGTAAAAAAATTAAATTCGTTCGGAAACCTTTGCACGCGAGTCCGACTCGCACTTGGCCAGTTTTTAAGTACTGTGTTACCTAGTTAATGGGTTGTGGAGCGGCTGCTGGTAGGCAGCCGCTCCACAACCCATTAACTAGGTAAAATACTAGAATTCAGCTGATTCCGGTTTGACTGGAAGTCGACCCCAATATTGTTGGACCCGTGGCACCCCCAGGTTCTCAAATCCATACAACGGTGTATCAGTGGTATCACGGGTCCTATTTCCTAGTTCCCATGAATCTACCAATCGAATTTCAATAGGATAATAATTTTAATATTTATTTAACGCCATTTCTCCAATGCGTGGCCTAATGTTAATTCTCTGTTCAGAAATTGCAATTGAATGTGCACTATTAAATCGTTATTATTGATGTCTGCTTGTTTTCCTCGGCCCTCAGCCCTTATCTCTTCCTGATGATATTGGACGCTCTGACGTTGGACATCCAGGAAGAGGTTCCTTGGTGTATGCTAATTGCTGATGACATTGTGCTGGTTGCCGGAAGCGGCCTAGAGGTCCAAAGCAGATCGGAGACGTGGTGGCACAGGCTGGAGAGTGTTGGCCTGAAATTGAGCAAAACGATTGCATGTAGTGGAGATGAGAATGTTGAGATAGAGGAGTAACGAGAATGGATAAAGTAAGAAATGAGTACATATGAAAGTGGCGCCAGTGACGGAAAAGTTAAAAGGGAATCAATTGTCTTGGTATGGGTATGGGTGTGAAGAGGAGGGATGAAACGCATATAACTAAAAGGAGTATAAATGTGGATGAATGGAAAGAAAGAAGGCCAAAATAAATGGATGTATTGTGTGAGGGGCGATATGAAAGAAAAGGGAGTTAGTGATAGCGTGACGGCTGACAGAACAAAATGGAGGAAAAAAACGAGTTGCGCCGACCACAAGTAACAAAGGTTAAGGTCATGAAGATGATGCTTGTTTCGGTTTTTTAGGCACTGCATTAAAATTGTGAATTTCCGTTGCACCCCCAGGGGTGCCTGGGGTCTGGAATGCTCTAGCAATATTATGTTTCTCCTTCTTTTTTACTATTTTCTTTTCCAATCTATCCCTTATTTATTTAACTTTATTTAAATTTTTATACAATCTATACATATAATAAAATCGTAGACTAACCGTGTCTGTACATTGAATATTTTTGCATGAAAATTACACAGAAAACTCAGGAAAAAGGTATAAAACACAAAACTGCAATTTTTGAAATTTTTGTCTGTTTGTCTGTTTGTCTGTGCGTTTGTGGGAGCATCACGCTTAAACCACAGATTAGATTGCAAATTTAAGTACTTAAAAATATTAAGTGATAACCCGAGTAACATTTAACGTTTATTTCATCAAAATCGACCGTCAAAATCAAAAGATATTGAATTTTTAAGTTTAGGAAGAAACTTCCTAATGTATTCTGATGAGTCAGAGCGCCATCTATTGAGAAAAATAAAATGCACGAAAGCATTCAAAATTGTTGAGTTATTTGTGAAACTTTCAATACGTGGCAAAATAAGAGTGATCATTTTATACCTTTTCGTTATTGATAGATACAATCGATCCACAAAATCAAAATATGTTGAATTTTTAGTTTAGTAAGAAACTTCCTTATATATTCTGATTAGTCAAAGCGCCATCTATTGAGGAACCAAACAATGCATGAAAGCATGAATGTTACACTAAAATACATTGATTGTGTTATTTGTGAAACTTTTAATACGTAGACGTAGCAAAATAAAAGTAAACATTTTAATACCTTATCGTTATTTACCGTTACATACGGGCTTCTTATTTAACGTCTTCCGCTGCCAAATATTTTATCAGTTTACATGGTCGATAGATGGCGTTGCACTGATGACGTGTTTTTCTGAATTGCGGTGTTATGATTTTCCGCTGGAGAATGACCTCACACAATTTCTAAACACAGTCGTGTTTCGAAGGAATTTCGGTTGGTCTTTGAAAGGTCTTAAACTGTTAGGGACCATAATTGGTTAAATCTCTGGTGCTGGTTTCGTTTAAAGTGCATTTATCGTAGAGTCTTAAACTGATTTAGTTTTGCGAAGTTCTGGACGGTTCGACTTGCGGATCAGGCCTGTAGGGTTCCGTACCAAAGGTGCTGTGCTGACGGGACCCTACTGCTAGGCCTCCGCGATTGATTCCGTTTAGAGCAAAGCAACGAACGGTTCGATTTGCGGAACAAGGCTAATAATAATAAATAAAAATCTTATATTTCAGACAGAGTCCATTTTTTGGTTAGTAGTTAGGTTTAGGTTTAGTTTAGGTTAGTAGTTTGGTTTTTTATAATAAGGTATCGTACCAAAGGTGGTCACGGTGACGGGAGCGATCGATTTTGGGCGTAGTTTCGGGCTTAGTTGCGGACGTATTCTACTCCGTATCACCTACAGACTTACGATTAGTCCCGAACCCGAACTAAGAATGAATGACAACACGATTTCACAGTAACTGTCAAATCGTGTTATCATTAATACTCATTGATTAGGTGACACGGAGTGGAATATTTTTTTTTACAACAGATAGGCATACGTTTGACCACTATCTCACCTGATGGTATGCGATGATGCGGTCGAAGATGGAGCACGTTTGCCTAGAAGCAACCTATTCACTTTTGTCTTAAAGACTCCCAGGTTGCCCGCAACTAAGTTTTTAATTCGTGCTAAGTATCAAACGGTTCGATTTGCGAGCCAAGGCAAATTATAGGGTTCCGTGCCAAAGTTGCTAATGGGACCCTATTATTTAAGCCTTCGCGTACGATTTTGAATCTTGCGAACCCAGTCGATTTTTAGGGTTCCGTACCAAGTTTGCTAACGGAACCCTTTTTTTTAATAAGCCACCACTGTCCGTCTTCCTTCAGTTTATGCGTTTTATTTCTGTCTCGCTAATATAAAAAATGTCTTCTAGAAAAAGGTCGAATCTTTCACAATATAGCAAAATTCTTAATCTTCTTAATAAATTTAAAACAAAGTCGGGTTTGTTCGAACACTTTTCTAACTCGAGAACGGCTCGACCGATTTTCATAGTTTTTGTGTTTTTGGATTAGTCTTCGTCCGGAATAGCATAATAAGAATTAAAATACAAAAAAAGGAGTAGGTAGGTATGGTAGGTAGGTAGGATAGGTAGGTAGGTAGGTAGGGTAGGTAGGTAGGGTAGGTAAGGTAGGGTAGCTATGGTAGGTAGGATAGGTAAGTAGGTAGAGTAGGTAGGGTAGGTAGGTTGAGTAGGTAGGTAGGGTAGGTAGGTTAGGGTCGGTATGTAGAATAGCCAGTCGACGGGAGCGAAGCCGCGCGGGTCAGCTAGTCCTTAATAATATTATAAATGCGAAAGTAACTCTGTCTGTCTGTCTGTCACGCTTTCACGCCAAAACTACTGAATCGATTTAAATGAAATTTGGTAAACAGGTAGTCTAGAGCCTGAGAAAGGACATAGGCTACTTTTTAATGCGAAAAAAGGGTTGTAAGGAGTTGAAAGGGGGAAATGTTGTATGGAAGTATCGTAATTTTTAGAGCTAGAAGCCTGAAACTTATTTTTTTGGCCGTTGATTCGATATAAATAAATATGACTTTCAAAGTTTGTAAAAGTTTTACCCTCAAGGGTGTAAAATAATAATAGGGAATAGGGGATGAAAGTAGTGAATGCAAATAGCTCATTAAAGTATTTATACGTCTGTGTCTTATTTGTAAAATAATTAGCCTAAATAATTAAAAATGCTACCCAAAGACACTATTCCACGGGGACGAAGTCGCGGGTACAGATAGTAGTTCCCTATTTTTCCTCCATACCTAAGCTTTAATCAGCTTTCATAATTTCAGTATTCACTCCCTTTTTTAACCATACCTATCTTCTGATACAAAAACCGTATTGAATATGAAGTTACATTGTACAGTAACTCTTGACATAAATGACCTTCTTTGGAAACTTTTTAAAAACTCATGAAAGAAGAGACAATTTTATCATCGGAAATATTCCAAGGGTCATATGGTAACAAGGCCTTCAAACCACATTATCCTTAACTCCCAAGTCCTAAGGTCCATATTTCCTTAAGAATAAATTAATCGATTATTTTTCAATAAAAATAATTGCTTCCTTATCTTAATCGACTTAGTTTGTTTTAGTAACTCGATAGCCATCGATTATTTAGTTGATTGTTACATATTGTTTACGAGGTTTAATGAAGAGTTCATTATCAACGTATTAATTTCAATAATTAAGGCGGAAACCCACCGCGGCGCACAGAGAGGCTACGCACGTGTGTGAGGCTTCGCCTCGCATGAAAATGTATGAGATGGTCTCCACTGCAAGCCACGGACACGCTATGCATCAATTGACGTCATTGGTACACGCGTGGCTTGCTCAAATATGGCACTGATTTAGCTCAACGCTGTCAACGCCATGCACGCTGTGCACACGGTACACGCTATGCACGAATATTAACCCATAACTATGTCAAATCTATATTTTGCAAAAAAACGTGCGTAGCCTCTCCGTGTGCCGCGGTGGGCCACGCTACATTTGTACATAGTCGTGGGTGTGTAGTGTATCATAAGGGCCTAGCACAATTTTTTACGTATAGTAACTGTACGGTACAACCGCACATTTTCCAATTCAGCAGTTTACGCCGCACATACATTTCAACTCATAATACAGTACAGTTCGCGTTGGGCTATCAAGTCAGCCAGGCGTTCTCGTTACAGCCAATAAGGGACGCGTCACTGTTTTCATTTGCCACACCATCAGTCCATTAAGCTTATTTTACCTTCAGGTACCTTTGGGAGGACAATACAGTGCTGTTCTAGTACTTACTTTCTTTTATTCCATTCATCTCCCATTTAAAAGTAATGTAGGGTCTAGCAAGAGATCATACAGTAACGTAACGTAAAATTTTACTTTCCTCAGCGAGCAAATAGTCGATAGCTACTCGCTTCCTCACCGGCGGTGAGAACAAGTGCCTTACTGAAAGGTTCTGTATCAGAAATTCTTTTTATCTTGAAAATTGCAATCTAAAAGGTTTCATTTTTATTCACCTTCCGATTTTTTCTCAAGTCTCAAAAACCATTACGGTTTTTTCACGGCCATCCGAGATTCAAAATCCCAGGTTACCCTAAGCCTCAAAAGTCAGTTCGTGGTCTGACTTCTAAGTAAAAACGGCACGCTGCATAATTTCCAACCAACCCTTCAAGCAAAAACAACAATACCCTCAAAGAAAACACTAAAGTTGAATCGCCGAAACCCAGGAAAAAAGGTCTAGCCACATCCCATATAAATTCATGTCCAAAAGGTACCTATTTTAAGAAAACGAAAACGGCAAAGCCTAAACAATCTGGCGACCCTAATATTATGCAAAATGTCGCCGTGAGGATATCGAGGGAACTGTCTAAGGCAGTTTGGGAAACAATGGATGTGAGTGGCGCCTTTCAAATGGCTCGATAGGTAGCTTAAGGAGGTCGTATGTAGGCTTCTTTTGCCTTCCCTAACGTTTCAAGAAAAGTAGAATCGTAGGAACGTTGTGTTAGCAATATTAGCAGAATTTGACCCAGTTGCGTTCAGTTTTTTAATAGGTTAGTTTAGAAAATGCTTTCGTAAAATATAATGGAACGTTTAAAGGTATGTAGTTGCTAAGGAAAACCGTGATTCAGAGAAAATAATTTCATTCTATCGCAGAGGAAAATCTCTCGTAAAAATATTATGATTCCATTAGTTACATGTTTGTGGTGAGCAAACTTCGGAGATAATAGCTACTCGTAGCTTAATATCATTGCAATGCTGGACTTTAAAACGAAAATAATATTCATTTTCTGCTTTAAAATAATTGAGAATTTGTTGAATATTGACGATCGCAAAAATTTGAATATTGAGAAGTTGGTTGCCAAATAATATTAAAACAGACGCATTACTTGTCGAGGTTGCCTCGCGGATGGGTGACCATCTTAACATATTGAAGTGCCTCTTGTTGGTTCCAAAGTTTAGTGAGGCATGAACAGATTCTTCGTACATAGTCTAACTACCACAAAAAATTCCACTTTTAGTTTTCCCCTACATTTCCCATGAACCTATTTGCCAAAAAGTTTTCTACGATCAGTAGTTTCGGCTGTGCGTTGCCTATCAGTCAGTCAGTCAGTTTGTCACTCACTCACTCACTCCCTCAGTAACAGAAGAATTTTGTATATTTAGAAGGATTCGCAATTTATGTACTTTTTTACGTCTGTGCTTTCTTTGCTTTAAACATTTTAACTGACATGTTATCTGTTTACTTCCCATGATTGATTGGTTGAGAACGCCTGCGAGTCCACCATAGAGAGTACTTTTATTTATGAAACATTTATTTTCTCTTTGTGCTATGTTTATTATTACAGATTTTCTGTACCATGAGCCAAGAACAGCAGCACAAAAACAACTAGTCCCCCTTTGGGAAAATAACCCTCGCAGGTAATAACCCAAGGGTAAGTTACTAAGGGAATACCCCCAAGAAAATTTGCGGCGAACCAGTAAAGATTATTGCCAGTACGTCAGCTAAAATATTAGATAACAAAAAAAGGCATCAGGCATACGATATTGTGGTTTGTTTCCACTTTTATCTCCCGATGTACCGGGGAGACCGTAAACTTCTTTTTATGTGAAAATGTGTCTGCTCATAAAAATTCTACGTGATATTTTTGACAACAGGTCCTGAGAGATGTTTGCGTTTGAATTAAATGTTTAAGTGAGTAATGGGATCGTGATATGGAGGTAGATAAATCGATGGTTGTACGTTGTTTTATAGAAAATAGTTTTATAGAATTTCGTTTCACATAAAATTAAGAAATACTCAAGAAGAATACTCACTTTGAATAAATTTATCGATCGATTTTAAACTTTCGATATTCATATCACAGAATAACAAATCAAATATTCTTTATCCTCATATTGTTTGGTTCATATAAAACTTATTACCAAGAAAAACATTTTATCAAGTGATAGTTTCTAAACGTATCAATTCCCTCCTTTGTCCTCCTTTGTGCATACCCTCCTACACCGCGTTCACAAAAACAATGCGGAAAAATTTTAGTCAAGTCAAAACTATTTTAACAGTCGACGGAGGCCCACGAAGCGTTGGTGGCGGGAAATGGCGATGGGGATAAAAGACAAAACTATGCAAACATACAAACATGCATACATCATGCATGCAGCAAGCATGCAGCATGCAAGCAAGCATGCAGCAAGCATACAGCATGCAAGCAAGCATGCAGCATGCAAGCAAGTATGCAACATGCAGCATACGAGAAGGCATACAACATGCAGTAGGCATGGTTCCTGTCACGGCTCCGGCGCTGCGGGGCTTCGGCGATCCCACGCGAACTTATCGTCGCAGATGGTTTTAACGCTCACCACCGTAGCTTCGGCTTGCATCCTCAGCCGCGGCAGCGGGCGTTATAACACCTGCTCCTCAGCTCGCGGGCCGCCTCGCCCTTCCACGCCTTCGCGGGTTTAAATTACACTCTAGAGGTAGGGCAGAAAAGACTACGTGGAGACGGTTTTACAGCAATTTGTTTCCGTCACTAAGTTTTGCAGCACAACATATTGACTTTATAAGACTTATTTTAATTTTAATATAGGGTTAAATACCATGGAAAAACAATACCGAACAAGTAATATTCGTTAAAAAATAATTCTAATGATTGATAAGTTTGTTAAATAAAAAAATGTGAATAGAAATTCATTGAATTGTGTTTCTGTGAAATATATTTCATACAAGTAAATAGTTGTTGAAACAATAATATCCGACATAAAATTATAAAGATGAAAAATTATGTGAAACATTTTCTGCGAAACGAAATTCTATGAAATTTCTGTCTGCGAAACAAGGGAACACCTAAATCGATACGTACGTATCGTTAAGGATTTCGGGTAATTTAAATTTTAACAAAGTGTGTATTTCTATTGCCTCGATAACCAAAAACTATAAAAAATAAATTAAATAAAAATTAAACGTGTTGGTTTTTAGATTTATAAATGATATTTATTTTGCAAATAGGTTACAACGGTACGGAAACCTTCGTGTGAGAGTCCGACTCGCATTTGGCCGGCTTTTAAACAAAAAAAAAAACCAACCGTGAAGATTTCCATAGATCAAATTTATCAGAAATCGTCCAAAGACTCACAATCCTTTTTACCTTTTACAAAATACAGAAGAGCAATATCAGCGATATTGTTCAATCGGGTATTAACACCTCAGTAAGTCGAACTATTAGCCACGCTCGAATACACAGAAACACTTTCAATGGACTATTATGTGGATGGCTCGATAGTTATATTGAATTGAATCTCGTTTGCGTATGTTTGGCTAGTTTTGTGTTGTACGTTTTTGCATGTTCTCATAATCATTTTGCCGTGCAGGGTTTTTTAAGATGACTGTTTCTTTTGATGCATTTGCAGACCGGCTTCGGCAAGCGTTGCTTGAAGATCTACCCTTTATTTAAGGATGAGAAATCATCAAATAACTTTTTCTGCTCTGTGTAGAGCGGAAAAGAGTGTCAAACTTTTACTGACTAAAACTCATCCGTGTTCCTTCTAATGCCCTTTGCGTTCCAATTCCGCGGTACTCTTTCGATCAAATTCTGCAACAATGTCGACACTTGCGACTGTTATTATTTAGCTTGCTAAAATGACACTTAGGTACAACCTCATAAACAAGAAAAATCAATCCTCTATACTCAATCAGTTCTGCACTCACCGTACCCAAAACCCATTTTTTCAACACAAACACAAAATTCCGAAAAATCGGTCCAGCAAAACTGTTACTGCAGTTCAGAAACTCTATTTAAATTTTACGAGTTTCTTCGCGTTTTTATTGATATTATCTGGCCCTGAATAGAAAATCGTTCAGGAAAATACTTTTGTTTGAAATGTGTATAAAGTTTGCCTTGTGAACTGCGGAATTTTAAGTGGTGTTGACTCATCGCGGTAGTTCCCGAAGTTAGGAAAGGGGTCGGCATTTTCACGCTCTTTATCGTTTTGGGTGGGACAGAGAAAGAGGATTGTGCTGGTCGGAAGGTTGTGTCAATATTTTGGTTTGATCTTTATGTGGTTGTGTATTTATTAAAAAATTGCATTTTAGTAACAAATTGTCGATTTCGGGGTATTGTGAGCCCCGTTCCGGGGCTTTGGACGCGGGTTTATCAGTCCACTTTGTGCGCCTTCCTACGCTGCTTTTTCTAGTATGCGATCGCCACTTCAGAACATTTTGATCTTATCGACTATCTGCTCTGCAAGGAATGTGCTCTGTCGACTGCCACAAGTTTGGCTACGATAGATGTGTACCTGTAAATGAATCATCCTAACTGTACACTGAGTATTTTAATTATACACGAATTCCAGTAGGTTGGATACTTTGGAAAAATTTCCTCAACCATAAAAAGTCAAAGTTAATCTAAAAAGGTTAACAAGAAGAACGTAAATCGTGCCGGATAAACTTTAACTCCACGACGCAACAAAATATCTGTTTTTTAATTACCACTATGAAAGACGTCGGAAATAAAATAAAAAAAAAAACGGTCGAAGGATAATGAAACGTCTTTATCTCAAAGATAAGGGGAAAGGAAACAGTTGAAATAAGAGCTCAAGAGACAAAAACTCTTAATGAAGAAGGGGACAAAGTAATTTAAATTCGTTACTTCTACGCCATCTGCTAAATGCACTTCATTAAAACGTGCTAAGTGTAGCAGAGCCAAACGTCGACTGACACGGAACGAATTCGAATTTCAAATTACCGCCGCTCTTTTTCAAATTTCGAATGCAATTCTTGAGTGACAAAAAAATGACGGTTTTTTTAAATGAAAACGGTTATTATGAAAAGTTTTGTATTTACATTTTAGTCTTTGTTTTTGTAACTCAAAGAGAAAATTTTCGTGTGGTTGTTATTAAGAGTACCTACATACCTTTTTTATTTTCTGATAATAATGAACTATTTGTAAAATGATTAAAACGAAGGCTTTTCAAAAGCTTTAAATTAAAATCAAAGTCTTAGTCTATGATATTTTGTAATATACATGTATCTAGAAGATAACTATTTCACATCATATCCAAGAATCAAATAACACAGTAATTATGCCGTAGCTACCAAGAATCCCTGCAGATAGCAAGATTTCGGAAACGTGCCAAGTCTGGCAACATTGCTGCATTGAATGGCAATGTTACTCGTTCAAAATATTTACTTTGAATGTCTCTATCTTACTGTTTTCGTTTATCCAGGAAATTAAGATTTTGAATGGGGAATGTAAGACAATGTAGTTAACGTAAAGATAGAACTTAATTATTTTCATCATTGTCGTTATTTGAAACAACTCGACAAAAGACGTACGGAAAAGGGAAGAAAAAAGGAAAGGCCTGTTATATAAAAGCAGGGCTGATGATTGTTATCATTCACTAAAGGCCAACTAACATTCAAAACGTACTCACAACCTTGCAGAGACAAACGATGTCAAAAACATAAAAAATGCTGTATGAAATGAAACTACATAGACTGTTTGATTTTTAAATGCTGAGCCACTGTTGTCGAGCGAAGAAAATACTACAGCGCGCTCGAAGATTAGAATGCGACCATTCTTAAAAATATGTCAATTGTTCCTCTATTTTCAGCTATTAGCTTCGGGTGTTCGACGGGTGCTAAAGTTCTATCTACTTTAGCAACACATAGACTTTGACTTTATAGTTACTTAATCCTTTAAAGCTTTAAACACGGCTATCTTAAGAAATTCCACTTTATTTAATTATTTATGTTGAAGTCCTAACCCCATTCCATCTTGTCCTGCCTGACAGCCTGTTTCACTAATTTAACTTGCTAAGTAAGTGAAATTTGAAATCTTTGATAATATAATAAGATTTCGTCAAAAATAATGAAGCCGATTTAATGATTTGAAGATTTCTCAGAATATTATTTAAATTGTTAACTGATATGGAACGAAATTCAAATTACGACAATCATAAATAATTGGTAATGTAACCCTTTCATTGTACGAGATGAAACGGATGGAGGAAATGAAGGAGAAATTGATTTATCTGTAATAGTATTCAAAGAAGTAAAACCGTGTATCTTGAAGCATCTCCTACAAGACAAGACACAATATACCATAGAAGATGTAATTTTTGAAGGAAGTGCTACGATTTTAATCCTGATAAAAAGCTACACTATTGCTGAGAGTTATAAACAACTCGTACTTTTTATCTTCTAAAATGTAACATTCGTGTGGGATTACAGCCCACAGATTAGAGCCACAGAAAAAATTGCGCTATGACCAGATGTATACGCAAGCTTTTTTTTTTTTTTTTTTAAGGATGGGAAATCATCAAATGACTCCTCCCGCTCTGGGTGAAGCAGAAGGGAGTGTCAGACTCTTACTGACTAAAACCCATCCGTGTTCCTCCTAATGCCCTTTGCGTTCCAGGGCCGCGGCGACTCTCTCGAACAAATCCCGCAACCCCGGCGGGCACGGGCCCTAGCGGGCCCCGTCCTTTATGCTGACAGCTCCTTGAGGCGCGCGTGGAACACAGCGCGCCGTCGACCCGGGCCTGGTTCTGATCAGACGGCGAGCCACCCAATGCTCGCCGTCCGCAGGCCCGCGCCTACGGTGGCCGGGAATCGCCCTGCGACTCCCGACGCCCGGGGCGTCTTCTTCTGTTGCGGCGGCTGGGGCGTGAGGTTTCCCTCTCTCTCACGCGTTCGGCCTCCTCCTTTGCTAGCATTACTGCTTCGCAGAAGGAGGTGATCGCTTCCCATGCCTCCTCGCTGCGGACCATGGATTGGACAAGGGCCGGACGCGAGAGGTCGCCGCCGCCAATCGCCTCGACGAGGACGCGGCGGTGTTCCGCCCAAGCAGGGCAGACCTCCACCGTATGCTCCACCGTGTCCTCCGGGCGATCCTCACAGTGTTGACACCCGGGCGTATCCTCCCGCCGAATTCGAAACAGGTACCTCCCAAAACAGCCGTGCCCGGTGAGTACCTGCGTCAGGCGGAAGGTGAGGACGCCGTGGCGCCACTCTAGCCACTCCTCAAAGAGGGGACTTATCGCCGCAATGGTGGCGTGCCCAGCGCTGGGTTGCGACAGTCGTTGTCTCCATACTGCCATGAGATCCTGCCGGAGCTCTGTCCGCCGTGCTGCGATTTGCCGCGGCAGAGGAGTCTCGCCCCGGCGTAGCGCCTCCACGCGCCATTCGTAAATGAGCGCGAGGGCTCTCGCCTCAAGATCCCATGGCGGCAGTCCGGCAAGGAGGCTCGCCATGTATACGCAAGCTGCATGTTTAATTTTGATGATAAGATGCTGTTAAATGTTATTATGTTTTCCTATCATTTTTCTCTTCAATCTTTGGTATAAACCCAAATTGATATTTACTAGGATTTGAATTCACAAAGAGAGAGAACAAAATCCAAAATCCCTCATGACTGTACAACAATTCCTTAGAAAAAAAGGTTCTTTGTCTTATGTTTCATGCGTCATATTAATATTGTTAATAGTTTCCTCATCTTTCCACATATATCTCTGGGGACAATATTCCCCAGTTGAGCCACACTAAATGGTGACAAACATCACAAGTAGAACTAATTGACTTTCAGATTAAAATTCTCATGCAAAGTTTAACCTCTCAAGATTATTTGTCTTTCTTAGGACAATATTTGATTTCTTCCTACACTTTATGTTTAATGCTGAATTTAGTTTGACTTGCCGGGTTGAGATCTATCCTTTTCTTCATTGTTTTAACCTATTTAACTTTTGATGTCTTTATCTTGAGGTAAAACAAAAGAGTTTTGCGTAGTCTTTTGGCCATGTAAGTCAAATTTTGATTTTGTCTACCACTTTTGTATGCATTGCATACCCCTTGATGTTTAAAAGATTTTTTATTCCATTTTTTTGATTGTACAAGTTACTGAGTAACCAGCTTTTTTCTCATTAGTCTATAGCCAGGAACTATAAATTTTCCAGGCATTAAACTATGACACTCAGAAATTGTGTACTTTCTATCAGCGAAAAAAATTTTCTACGTCCATATAAATTCTTTTGAAAAAAAATTAACAACTGTACTCGTTTATATTATTATCTATTACCATCTAATTTATATCTTTAATCTTGTGCAATACCTTATTCTATTTTATTTCGAACACCGTCAAATTGTTTTAGTAAACAAAAAAATCCACTTTGGTTCCGAGACCAAAAACCTAATTATTATTAAATTTGTTTATTTCGAGTAACAAGACTCATAAAAGTAGGTACAAACATACAACACAAAAGATACATAAAACACACAAAACATACAACACAGAAAACATAAAACACATATACATAAAACACAGGTACAGACAGGATTGAATACCAAACAAAAACGAACACGAACATTCACACGGTAACAATATGCCTGCTACAGCATTGCCGGATGTAGGGGCAATCCAGTCTGTTAGCGATCATTGTCAGGACGGTGTTGGCGCTGCCCCGCACTCTGTGCACTAAAGACGCGCACCGCTTGCGCATCGTCGCATGGAAGCAATCGGTGCGCGCCTCCGCGAACATGCCCGAGGCGCTGCAGTGTCGGGGCAGCCTCAGCACCGCCCTGAACGCATTATTGAACTGGACGCGGAGGGCGCTGTATGCCGCACGAGTATACTTTGCCCACAGGCTGCACGTGTAGAGGGATGTACAATAAGCTCTAAAGAGCGTTATTTTTACCTCCCTCGAACAACGCACAAACCTACGCGCTATCATATTACCTCTGACTGACAACGCCCTCCGCTCCCGCTCTATGTCTGCATCGTCTTTTAGGTCAGCTGTAACAATGTGACCCAAGTATTTAAACTTTTCCACTCTCTCAAGCGGTGCATTATTTATACACACAGAGGGTACACTATTCACACTTTTTAGACTAGTCCCAAACACCATGAATTTACTCTTCTCTGCATTATATTTCAACCCATGGCTCGAGGCATACTCTTCACAGGTCTCCATCAATTTTCTAAGACCGCAGACCGATGCGCTCAGCAGCACCATGTCGTCAGCGTAGCTCAAATTATTGACGCATACTCCATCCACATGGCAGCCAACATGCTTACTGCTGAGCCCAACGATCAGGGCGTTCACATAAAGGTTGAAGAGCGCAGGAGAGGTCAACCCCCCCTGCCTCACCCCGCACTCCAACCTATAAGGTTCAGACATTACACCCGCCCATCTGACGCTATTGATCTGGTGTCTGTACCAATATTTGAATATGTTCGAGAGTTCTGGGGGTAAACCGATACTCTCCAGTTTCTCCCACAGAATGTTATATGACACCAGATCAAAGGCCCTGGAAAGATCCAGGAAACACGCGTACACAGGAGTTTTGCGGTCCGTATAATATCTGACGACATGCTTAAGACTCAGAATCGCAGCTTCTGTGGACAGTTTGGGCCGAAACCCAAACTGATTGTCATGTAGTGACAAATATTTATCTAGCTGAATATTAAGCAGGCCGTCAAACACTTTTGCTACAATTGTTGCAAGTGATATAGGCCTGTAGTTATTTACATCGGCAACATCCCCGGTCTTGTTCTTAACCACAGGCACTACAACGGTTTTCATAAGATCGGCAGGTAGGTATGAATGGCTCACACAAAGAGAATAAAACAATGCCAGCACTCTCGATATATGCGGGCCTGCGTGCTGTAGGTGCTCAATGCTGAGCCCATCGTGGCCGGGGGATTTACCTTTAGTCATAGCCTTTATAACTGTAGCTACATCTTTAGCATTAAATCTTGTCCCCACAAGACCACTCAGAAACTCAGCAGTGGGCACCCCACCTCGTTGCCCAAGTGGAGACTGTACACGAAAATGGCCTCCAAATATGTCAGCAATACCTTTAGAGTCACTCACCCCGCCGACGCTCACCGGGCGACCAGGTCTCGGATTCATACTGTTGGTGCATTGCCAGAAACTCCGGAAGTCTCCGGACTTATGTTTTCTAGCAATAGCATCCATTTTCACCTGATCTCGATGATCCTGACACCATTTAAGCCTGGACTTGAATACTTTTCGACTTTTATTCATATCATCATACACACACCCAGTTCTAGGCCTCCCACACATAACCCACTCCAGAAACCTCGACCTGGCCTCGAGATGAGCCCCGCGGACGTGTTCATTCCATCCTGCAATGCTTGAACCCCTTCTATCACTCCCGGCACGAGTGACCATACCACTGACCACTGCTGCATCACGAAGGGCGGCTATAATGTCAGAGTACAACTTGTCAAGAATATGCCTGTGACCATGGTCTCCACAATAACTATCTGCACATTGAGAAAATTCCACCGGAAAGTCAATACAGCTCAGTCTCCAATGACATTCTTTAACGTAGACTACTACTTGCGCCTCATCCCTCTCGCCCCATATAATATCCTTGTTAGTATTTACATCACTATATGACTTAGGTATTAATACGTTTAAATTACATTGAACAATAAGGGGAAAGTGATCAGACCAAGTAGTGTCATATTTTACATACACATTACAAACAGCGCGTCTAGCCGCCTGGGTCATAACGCAGTGATCCAACCAACTACACGTTCCATACACATCACTTAAAAAGGTGTAAGTACCAGATTGTGCGCCCAACATATCTACATCTATGCATGACCATGTTTGTTCATCACAAAAATCGGACAGTTCATTAAAAAACAGTTCAGATGGGTCAGCGTTAAAATCTCCTAAGATAAAAACAGATTCCACACCATATTCATTTATGATTGCACTCACCGTACCAAGGCAGTCCGTAAATTCAGGTAGGTTAGCACTCACATTCGTAGGCATGTACACACTCATGACAATTATAGGACGGTCACTAGTTATAATTTTGATCGCACACACCCGCGCATTATTACACTGTAACACTGACACTTGTGGGAATACCTCATACTTCCACAACAATGCTACGCCACCGTGAGGCCTCCCACGTAGTATTCCCGCCGATGTGTCCACTGCCGACGTACCCGTGTATCCAAAATCTCGGTCAATGTTACATAAATAAGGTATATCGTCCGGTAAAAGCCATGTTTCTTGCAACGCGATTAAATCGCAAGAATTGCATAGTTCCCGTACAGCATCCACGGAACGTTTAACATTTTTACAATTAAAACTGGCAAAACTATAAGAACAGTCATTCATTATTAAGGTTTATTTGTGCCGTTCACAGAAGTTATTCCGTTCGCTTCTTGATGCTTGAAGTTCACAAAACGCCTGAATACAATACCCTCAGGCCATAGTTTTTCATCCATATAAACAGATAACTTTGCTTCAGACACGAAAAATTTATAGGCACAGTGACCTTTATCCTTTTTAAAATGTATCTTCTGCAAAAACACAGTCTCATGTGTTTTAGTGCGAATATATGAAGTGATGTCATCAGCCGTTGTTTCTTTGTTGACATTCGTAATGAACATAGGAATTTTTCTTTCCGCTGCTTTAAAATTGCACTCACTATCTCTCGCGGTGCCTGACTTGCCTAAATAACGATATTTATACGTATTCTTACGTCTCCCTGATTTGGATACTACTTGCCATTCACTATCCCTCGACTGCAAGTTAACACAATCAGCCGTTGGCGTTGTAATATCATTTACAATCCCATTAGAATGACTATTGCCGCTTATAGCGTTCGGTACATTATTTGCGAGCGGTCCCGTTAAGTTAGATAACACATCAGCTGTGCGCTCCGAACCGGTCTTGCATGGGCTCGACGTGTGACGTATGGCGCGCCGCAAGTTATCGCCTCCCCCTCTTGTTGCCGATGACGGTTCCAGTGTATGTGACTCACAACCAGTTGCGCATGCTTTTTCTTCGTCTACCCGAATTACTTTTCTATATTGCAGCTCATTTTCGTCATTTTGGTGCTCTGAAATCTCCACGCCAGGAGGATCAGATTCGTTCAGCGTTCGCTGAAAGCATCGTGGCTTCGTATAAATTGAATTTTCTTGCTTTCAATTCAATGACCTTAAGGATGGGCCCCAAATTCTTAGTTCGCCAAATCGAATGGAAAAATCCGAGCTGGATAAGAAAGGGTCTCGGATAAGGGCAGTTTTACAGCGGTCAGTCTGCTAAAGGTCACTTTTAACAGGTTTTTAAAAAAAGGTTACGTACTTCCTTTGTGAGGATATGTGGGTTTTGACGCGTGGTATCTGTCCGCTCATTACAGAGACCTCGGGTTGGAACTCGCTCGAATTGCGTGAATTTGAAGCAGGTATAACTGGCAAATGAGTGGGTACTTCTAACTAATGATGTGTCGGGTTTCAGGATTGCTTATGGGGATTTTTATAGAGATATAAAGTTGTTTAGGGTGTTTTGGAGTGTTATAGGGGAATATAATTGTGAATTTTATGGTTTAAATAAAAATATAGAAGGGAACCTAAGCAAAGGATCCATGATCGTCAAAAGGAAAGGGTAGCTTTGTTGTTGGTGATCACGTCAACAAAATTATGATATCCAATCGGACCACAAGACGAACGGCGATGCGCTACCGGTACATGGTGGACATCCCACCCACACGCACTAAACGTTTTGGGAACACATACATAGTGCGAACAGCTAAGGAGTGGAATTCCCTGCCAGAGTCTGTGTTTCCAGATAGCTACAACCTGGAAGTCTTTAAGACAAGAGTGAATAGGTTGCTTCTAGGCAAACGTGCTCCATCTTCGACCGCATCATTGCTTACCATCAGGTGAGATTGTGGTCAAACGTATGCCTATATATAGTAAAAAAAAAAAACCAAGCCTAATAGTGGATTTTTATTGTTTTTGACTTTGCCATTAATAAATGTCTAGTGACTAACTGTAAGTAGGTACTTCATCATTGTTACAATACAGCCCGATTTTGCCCACCGCTGAACATAGGACTCTCTTTACTTGTGCTAAAACCCATGTTCCTTTCAAACGGATATTTAACTATCGGATAACCAACACTTTCTCTTCCAATCCTTGGATGCCATTCAGCCATTTCCTTACTCCATCTGTCATCAGTCAGGATTTAGGTACCTGCTCATCGATAAAAAAATGTAGGCAGAAAGCCAAAGACATCAAAAAAGTAGTAACGATTTATCAACTTAGCAACAACATAATTCCATCCTACATTATAACACACGACGTCAACACCTACGTCATAACTTCCAAAATCAAGTAACACGAAATTCAAACTCACGATAATACACACAAAATCTTGCAAACTCATAACAAGCCGAACTTTGATCAATCATATCGAATTGAAATCAGAATTGTAGGGATCGAACATTTCCTATTATACAACTACTGCGGAACTCTTAAGTGGCTCTAAGCGATTGGTAAGTTAACCGATTCGAGTTAGCTCGTTACGGATGCCCAGAGGTTGACTGCGTGAATTTCGAGTGACGTTTTCGATGGATAATTGAAGTGTTAGGGGTCTAAATGTTTGGAATGATAATTTAGCTGGCTCTTCTTTGGCATCGCGCTGATAGCTCTCCGAAGGTTGGCAGAGCCGTAAATAACGTTATATTTTCACAATTATGAATCGAATCAAAACACAGGAATACTTGGCAGCAGATGTACATGCTACATGCTAATTGTGGTAGACTTCACTAAATTTAACAAAAACATTGGTGATGGTTGTTACAGCTAAAAGTTATTCACTATCTGTATTGGCCTTTTCTGAATTTCTCATCCATAATAATACTTTTTGCCTCTGAAAATTTTCTAACAAATCTTAAAATAAGCAATATTTGCTTCCTTTTTATTTCGAATTGAATATGTATAATACTTCTATGATATGGAGAATGAGCACGGCATAGACTATTCCATCTAGCGTTATAATTAAAAAAAAAACAATTTGACATAGACACTTCTGTGCTACTACCTATAGTGCCTGCACGCTGTATATAACAACGATATAATCGTCGAGTTTTCATAGAATTCACACAATTTTAGGGATAGGTATCTATTATTTAAACTGGGTTCTCATACATTCAAAACTTGTTAAACTGAGCCTAATCTTAGTAGTTCCCCATAAATCTACATTTCCTCGAATTTGTCTCCATCCCTTACTACCCCTTGTTAACGGAACTGTTACCGGCTATTAACATGGGGTCAGCCCCACTTGGGGTCAAGTACGACTGCGTCATCATTCAAATTGGGCTGTCAGTTACAAGTACCCTAGTAGGTAAGTACCAAGTTAGGTTGTTAGGGTAACTCTCCTTCTTATGAATTGATATTGTGACGAATGTGAAATGTCTAATTTCGGTGCAAAAAGCACGACGTGGGGGGTTACGTCAGGCCAGATTTCCACCCGTATGCATATCGCATGGAAGTACAATACATTGCAAGTTACCAAGTTATAATATATCAATAATCCGATCAATCGCTTGGTCGTTCACCGCCATGTAATTTAACTTGTATGCGAGTTACTTGCACTTGGAAACGGCCTCACATACTATTTAATTTGTAGATTTTTAAGGATTTCGCCACTCTTGATTCTGATTTTTAGGAGTTGCAGTGGCTGTAAAAAGTTTGGCGGGCAAAATGTAAAACATTATTTTTGCGTGAATCTCTTGTAAGGCATTCTAAAGCTTTTTATTGGTGACTGATTTTTTGGTTGTAGAGCAAATTAATGTTCTATTTTTGTAATTGGTAACAAGTGTGATAAGTTACCATTGTGATAGGCAAGTAATAATTACTGAACACACTTGTGGAAAACTACTGAGTTTTCCACAAGTGTGTTCAGTAATTATTACTTGCCAATCCACAGTGTCCGTTTTGGTTTCGCCGTGTGATGAGTTTACGAAAGAGCTTAGTTGAGTTCCGAAACTAATCAGAAAATCCTGAAACGCCAATCCCTGTGAGCAAAACAGCTAAAGAAAGGTCAAAATACGCAAAATTAAGCATCAACGTGTTCTCCGGAATTCAAATCACTTTTTCCTTAATTATATCTAGAACTTACTAGAATAAAAAAAAATACCGCAAAAAGCAAAAAGATAGCGAAACATAATATTTTCATCAAAAAACTCTTAGTCTTTCTCCAAAGTTGTTACCTTCGATATTATAAGTACTTCGTAAGTCTGACAATATTCCTAAATCTTGGTAGTGTCGGAAAACATACTAGCGTAGGTACACAAAACTTGTTCATGAATTTACATGTTGACTTATAAATTATTATATTGATAAATAATAACCTACTGTAATGATCCGCAGGTCTAAAAAGGTTACTTTAGCAGAATCAGACAGCAAATCACGCCACCCGTCTCTGTCACGTTTTCCCAATCAACCTTGAACCTAATACGCAAGATGTACGCAAGCGATAAAGATGAAAAGTAAATTTGCCAGATTGTTGTGTGATTAATATTATGTTATGATTCTAATATGATTCTCCTAAAGTAGCCTTTTTAGCCCCCCCGTAGAGCCAAAGGTTACCGAAATAGCCCGAAGTATCGCCAAACTAAGAGCAGTGGTGGCCGAGTGGTTATGGCTTCGACTTACGAGTTGTAGGTCGCGGGTTCAAACCCAGCCAGGCACATTACTTTGTGTAATTTATTTCATCACCACTGCTCTCAAAACGGTGAAGGAAAACATCGTGAGGAAACCGGCATGTCCTAGAACCAAAAATTCGAAGACATGCGACATTCACCAACCCGCATTGGGCCCGCGTGGTGGATTACGGCCCATTCCCTCTCCTAGAGAGGAGGCCTGAGTCCCAACAGTGGGAACATTATAAGGCCGACTATATATCGCCAAACTGAAGTGGCAGTGGGCAGCGCACATTGTTCACAGAACAGATGGTCGATGGGACTGAAAAGTTCTGGAGTGGCGACCGCGTACCGCATGACGCAGCGTTGCTCATTAGGGAGACCTATGTCCACCAGTGGACGTCTTTCGGCTGATATGATAATGATGTACTACGGTCATCTTATCAGCCGAAAGACGTCACACGAATAAATTGTCGTGTAATAATTATATTAATCATTTATTCAATTAATGTAATGCATTGTACCTTGTGTTATTGTATAATTACTTTCAAGGTAAAAGATAAATTCTGGAGGAAATCGCAGTCAACAAGTGTGTCTACTGAGAGCCCAGGGCAGACCCTGGGCTGTTAGTCCATACATTGTACGAGTACCTTCACGTCACTTTATTGTTACTAACTCAGTCATGAACGTATATGAAAACGCGTATTTCCTACAGAAAAGCACATTATTCCTTATATTGAGTTTGTCAGGTATGGATAAATCCATTCCTGACAAACTCTTTACACTTTTTTATTTTCAAAAATAAAAATGCTCGATGCTTCGCGCCACATTCAAATGCAAGTATGTGTACGTAATTTATTTATCACGAATTTATATGGTTGGCAAAATAACTCAATAGAAGCCAGCACTTTATTTTGAATGTGTACAAATATAAGTTGATGCAAAAAAAAACATTGCTAAAAGTATTTTATTGCATATTTATATAATTCAACTTTGCCTGACTCGGGAATCAAACTCAGGACTTAATTACACTGTAGCAACGAGGCAATACTATCTATATACTAATGTATAAAGCTGAAGAGTTTGTTTGTTTGATTGCTTGCTTGAATGCGCTAATCTCAGGAACTACCGGTCCGATTTGAAAAATTCTTTCAGTGTTAGATAGCCCATTTATCGAGGAAGGCTATAGGCTATATAACATCACCTACGACCGATGAGAGTGGAGCATTAATGACATTAGACAAATAACAACAATTCCTTATTCCAAAACGCGGAAATATGTGAAGATTGGAAGGGCCCTCAACAGCTGAGTTGGTATTACAGGAATCAATAGATAAACGAAAGCCCTCATACAGCCCTAGACGATATTATACCTCACAACGAACGTTAGGGTTGCCAAGGGCTGCCATTTTCGTGAAATCATGCAACAGAGTTTGAGACCCCTATGATAGGTGCCAAATAAATCTATACTCTATACTAATATATAAAGCTGAAGAGTTTGTTTGTTGGCTTGAACGCGCTAATCTCAGGAACTACTGGTCCAATTTGAAAAAATCTTTCAGTATTAGATAGCCCATTTGTCTAGGAAGGCTATATATAGGCTATAATATCATCACGCTAAGACCAAAAAGAGCGGAGCAGACGCAGTTGCATGGGTCAACTAGTTTTTAATTAAGTATATTGCCCTTTCCTTAATTTCTCTGCGTAGGTACCCGGACAATACATTTTTCAAAACTAGAAAATAATGGATCACGATAGAATTCGATTCAGGACAGCTTCATTTCATTTTTTCTGTTTGCGGAAGTTATTAAGTCAATAAATGTAAGTGGGTCAATGAGTTTTATTGCTAATTTATCTGATGTCAACCATAACGATAAGTGTTTCTCAAGTTGAGGTAAGTTTGACGATCATATCAGTTTGTTTGGAGTCCAGTAAGATGAGTGTGTGAATTTTGTGTATAAGGAATTTAATTGGTGGTCAACCGATTCAGTTAAAATAGAACCAATAAATAAATCCTGAGTCAAATGCTGAATTACACAAAAATACTTGTTTAAAAAAAAAACTCTTTTAATGAATTGTAACGCCTTACTGCTTTTCAACGGTTACTTTTCAAACTATGTCAAAAAAAAAAAAAAAAAAACAAAAATATAACTTGCTCTAAGTATGACACCTACTTCAACAGCGTTGATTCTTCATTAGCGACATATGGCATTCACTGGATTACGCAAAACAAAAAGAGACAGATTGTGTTAATGGAAGGGTTGGGAAAGAGCAGGAAAACAGAGTTTAGAGAGAAAGAAAATCATGTTACATCGGAGATACATAGGGAGTATGGAAGAGGATATAGAAAATAGCTGCGCTGACGTTAAATATACATATTTTGTAAAGTCGTATGATGTTGACGATATAATAAAAAACTTGCTCAGCATAAGCTGTCCAAATGCTATTAGGAAACATAGACGTATGTGAAAATAAAGTGTGGGTATAGTCAAAAAACTATCCTAAAAGTACCTTTCCTTCTCACGAAAAACTATTCAGAGTTCATAACAAGGCTTTATTTTGCTCACGGGTAAAAAGGTAAACCTAGACCCAAAATCTTCCGCACACAAAATTATCCCTCAAAAATTCCTCACAAAATCCCTAAGCTAGCAGCCCTGGGCACCCGAAAAATCCCCGGATTGTTTCTAAAAGGATATATAGACGATATTAACACATCAAAGGGCTATCATGCGATCTGTCATGGTGGAACGTAACATATGGTAGAATACACTTGTGCGTGTTTCTTTCATTTTGTATATCTACGTTTATATCTATGTAGTTCTATCGTTTCAATTTGGAGTATCTTTAGAATGGTTTTGTATAGACTGAATTGCGGTATAGGTCATGAATAACTAGGATATATTTTTATCTGCCACAACTGTCTCAATCCTGTGCCGTGCCCTTTCTCATTCCTTCCTCATTTCTCTCTTTACTGTGTTTCTTCTCACAAGGAAGCCTTCCTGCTGAGTACCACCATCTTCTCCTCAGTCAGTCACAATCCCGTCTAGCTGTATCTGGGCTCCAGTGACAGCTTAGACGACTTCCGGCAAGCATGACCTGCCCAGTCCCTCTTCAGTCTTGCAGTTTCTTGAGCTATGTCGGTAAAATTTGCATTCTGGTGCGCAGCGTAGTATTTTACTCCATGTCTGCGTTCACGAAAAAAATATATGTAAAGGTATATTTTCCTTTCAAAATTTTATTATTCCGTTTATTTATTTTTCTGTACATAAAAATTAGACTTTTAAATGTATCTTAAAAAATACATTTCAAAATATAAAAAATAGTAGTCCGCCGGTGTTGGGAGCAGAGTCCAAGCTACCGGTGGTTAGGGCTCCAGAGAAAGGAACCTCCTCACAATAAAAATCGTATCGAGGAGTACTGCCAGGCCTTTTATCCAACCGCGTAACGCCAGCTTCGACAGATGGTCGTCGAAGCTTTTGGCCATCAGGCCATTGGCTGTAACGACTATCGGCACAATGACTGCTGAGTCCACATTCCACATATCGACAACCTCGTGTGCTAAGTCGATTATTATTATTTTCCTTTCGGCTGGTATAGGGGTAATGACACTGGGCCAGTGTTGCCAAAGGGTCGGGCTTATTTCTCAGTAACTGGATTGTGGAGATCAGATAGTCATCATCTTATCAGGAGAAAGACGACCACTGCTGGTCAAAGGTCTCCCCCCAGTGTCGCCACAACAAACCGGTCCTGTGCGTCTCACATCCATCGGCTACCTGCGACCCTCACCAGTTCATCGGTCCACGTTGTGGGAGGCCTTCTAACGTTTGGACGCTTAGATAGGCAGATGTTTCATGTAAAATACTGGTATACTACTGTCCAATATAGCTAGGAAAAGGCTCGGCAGGTTGATCGGTCTGCTCATGTTCCGAGTGCCAAGTTCGTTCATCCGTTTTAATGTCAAAACGTTGTTACAGATTTTCATTGTATATACCTCTATTATAATAATGTACGACTTCTCTTTTATTTCAAAGTCCCATCGACCTTCTTTTGTTTGTTCCCACACAACAACATATTGTCGCTATTGTACCCGTTATTAGATGTTTAGCTGCTGATTAAATAAATATATTTCATTCTGTATATTTTGTTTGTAGCCAAAAGTCATTGATAAGGTCTCTTTCCGAACTTTTGTATTACCCTTTGTAATAATTTTCTTTGTGATTACAACTCTTTTGTGTTTTAATTAAGGATTCTTGTTTTTCTTCACGATTCGTTGGAAATTTGTAAACTGGTGACGTAAGTTTTGGAAGGTGGGAACGGTCGTTGCTGTGAATCCATACAAAGTCAGTAAGGGGAATGAGGTGTTTCTATAAAAATCACTTTGTCACTAGGCAACTTTACTGCGAAGGCTACAAAGTTTCAAAACGGTATCCTGAAAACTTTGAAAATATTAAATGTGACTAATATTATTTACTAGCTTTCGCCCGCGACTTCATACGCGCATATCATCCCGTTTTTTTTTTCATTCTCGTATAGTATATCGCCTTTCTCATGAATGTGGCTACCAAAACAAACAAACTCTTCAGCTTTATTATTTTAGTACAGATTTTTTATGGCTTCTGCCAGCGCTGTAAAAGAGCTGTGAACAATCCTTGTCTACTGCCACTTAAGTTTGGCGATACTCCGGGCTATGTCTCTAACCTTGGTTCTTCTGCAGATATCTTCACTCCTGATTTGATCACGCAAGGGCCCTCCGAGCTCTTTCCATTGCTCTTTGGGTGACTTTAGGCCTTCTGATGAAGCTCATTGTTAGCGTTAAGTTTTCTTTATAACATTACACTTTTATCCCTCAATGGTTAAACAGATGTGTAACTTTAGTAAATTCACTTTTTGCCGATTAATTTAAAGTTCCATGTTGTAGAGTGCGAGCCAATTGCCATCAATCGGACAAAAATTAAGATGACATCCTTACGATTGTCCCTGAGCCTATGATCTACAATGAAGTTCCAAACAGAAAATACTTTATTGTCCACTCAGCATCCGTGTCCCTTTCGGGACAAAACGCCCCCAGCTTAACCCGGGAATCTACCACGAGACCGACGAGGCAAATCAAAAATCTTCAATTCTTTTGTTCAAGTTAGGCTAAGAGTGAGCACTTTTGAACGCCAAATTGGCGGTTCAGCAGACCTTGCTTTGTAGTTTGCAGTTATTTGCGACACAATTTTCGTCTCCAAAAGACTTGGAAAAAAATACACATAAAAATATTCCTTTCCAATAACTACCAAAATCATCAACTATTAAATTGTACCTCAAGAATTCTGTCAATTCCCTCTCAAAAATAACCAAGGATATTAACTTTCAATAACAGAATTATGAAGTACGAAAACCACTTGGTTCCCATGAATTACAGAGGATGATTAATTAATGAAACCACGAATGGAGGCTATACTGTGCCCGCGGCTCTGCCCGCCGCCTCAACCGTTTTTCATACGAGCCCAACGTTAATATTTTAGATAGAAAAGGTCGGGGGTTGAGATGTGGGAGTTTATGGAGGAGGTATGTGCACAGTTTGTTTTTACTGACTGCGTGACGCAAAAGAACGTAATGTGTTTCTCAGCGTACGTTTGCCTATTACTTTGTGTCACTCTAGAGACGCTCGAAGGATGGTTTTGATGATTTTTCGATCGATTTTTCATAATCTTGCAAGTATCACTGAAGATAGTTATCAAAATTCAATATGGCAACGTCTAGACGCCATTATTTAGAAAAAGAAAAAATATAAAGTCATCGAACAATGTTAAGTGGCATCATTTAATAGAACTGGGCCGGTCACATTAGCGGCACTTATTATGTTGCATAAGAATTGGGCAAAAGTAGCCACAGATTGAATCCCAAATCAAGTTGGACCCTTACTTTACCGTGGGATGGACGAACGAACGGAGGGTCCCACGGACGGACGGACGGAGATTCGGATGGACGGACGGACGGATGTTCAGACAGACGGACGAACTGTGGAGGCTTAGTAATAGGTTTCCGTTGATTATTCTTTGGGTACGGAATCTTTAAAAAATAAAGTCGACAAAAAATGTAATGTGGCATCATTTAATAGAACTGGGCAAGTCACATCAGCGGCACTTATTATGTTGCATAAGAATTGGGCAAAAGTAGTCACAGATTAGATCCCAAATCGAGTTGCGCCCTTACCTTTCATGGGAGGAACGGACGAACGGAGGGTCCAACAGACGGATGGACGGACAGCGGACGTACGGAAGGATGTACAGACGGATGGACGGACAGTTGAGGCTTAGTAATAGGGTTCCGTTGGTTATCCTTTGGTTACGGAATCCTTAAAAAATAAAGTCGAGAAAAAATGTAATGTGGCATCTGTTAATAGAACTGGGCAAGTCACATCAGCGGCACTTATTATGTTGCATAAGAATCGGGCAAAAGTAGTTACAGATTGGACCCCAAATCGAGTTGGGCCCTTACCTAAAGGATCAGATATAGGTTACTTAAGAGAGAAAAATGGTATCAAAGAAGGTAGGCTATGCCCTAGAACCCAAAACTCGAAGAAATGTAACATCTGACAATCTTCACTAGGCCCGCTTGATGGGACAAATGAGTACGCTCACAGAGAGCAAGGCCACTAGGCATTAAGAACATTAAAGCTGAAAAACCACGCAAACTGAAACCTAGAATTACTGAGCCTTTTCTGGCTTAGCATTGTTTTCAAACAAAAGAAATCTGAAACTAAATCTACAAATCTTACTACAATCAACAGTATTCCAAAGTAAGACGTGAAAATAACTATCGTTGTTCAAATATGTACCAAGTAGCTCCATTTTCCTTCCAACATCATAGCAGAGGGAGGGTTGAATAAACATAATGTTTGCAGCCCGAGCGTACAAATATGAAATGTAACCCTTTCACTGCTTCAGGTTGAAATAGTGGGACTAGTTGTTATATTACTGACGGGTAAGGGATCTAATTTAGAGGCTGGAGCATTTATTTTTTATTTGGGTTTGTGAAGTAGTTCAGTTGGTTTGGATAATTATTTATAGTTGTCTTGGCTAATGTTTTTTCTGTCTGTCCAAGCTGTTTTTCGTAGATCTTTGACAGTCTATAAAGAATGTCACACAAAAATGAAACAAACTACTACTATAAATAATTATTTTGTTTTTTTTTGTGTTATAAGGCCCCGGCGACTCTATTCCCAACTAATGCAATTTCTGAGAGTCAGAATCAATGTGGCAACCACCGGAATAATGCCGCGCCCCGTGACATTACACTTGTCACGCGCGTTGTGTAAGCGCAACATTGTTCAGAAAAGGCTACCAAGAGTGATTAGTAGATTGGTTTTAACTCTTCTTAAATAAGAGGTCAAGTCTTGTTATTGACAATGAGACAGAAGTTATACATTAGCCCTCATTAACAAACTACTCGAAAATCACGCTTTTATGTCCTCAGAAAATACGAAATAAATCAAATTGCTACCAAACGCGCCATAACGAATCTTCACTTTAAAAAAGTAAATGCTTGAACATCACTTATTCAATATCGACTAAAAACTCGAGCAATCTGATATTCAATTCAGTATTCGAGCTAAAAAAGAATCTATTACACTTACTGCCACGCAAAACTGAGCACAATATAAAAAGAGCTGGCCGAAATTCAGGTGCCAAATGAACTGTTTTTGCTTCATCAGACCACCAATGTAAATTAAACTTCCACGCTCCGCAATTGTTTTCTTAAACGGAGCTTTGAAAAGAATTTAGATTAGATTAAAGGGTCAGGTTATTTTGGCCGATAGTGTCTTGCATCGTTTCAAGGGTTATCGAGTATCGTAGGTATTCGATTTTCGAATGGAACTCGATAGTGCTGCGGTAAAACTAGTTGTAAGTTTGTGTTTCTTTTTTTTTTCAGTAAAGTGATTGTTTTTTTTATACTGGCAAGTAGAAATAGGTTTTAAGGTTTTAAATGAAAAGATTTTTCTATTTCTTTTTGAAAAACGAAAGTGTGTTCTTTTAAAAACTGATGTACAATACAATGTAACGTTTATATTTTTTATGGCGACAACTTCAAGATGTATTTTATTGTTTATCTACTCTCTCTTATCATGACATTTAGACAGTGACAGTGGACTTTAGATTTGACACACGAGTTGGGCAAACAGTTTTCTATTGTAGGCGCCAGATAAATGTGCTATTCAACTCTTTGAAAATTGACTCGATTCGACAGACACCCGATACGGCACCGATACCAAACATATCCCTTTAGCCCCCTGACGTCAGTGTATAATTGATTTTGTTCAAAGCTCCAAACTCGGGAGGATAATCGACTATTTTCCGCTTACTAACTCGATTCCGGATAGTTTGTTTGCTCTTAACGAAATTGTTTTTCGGATTCTGAATATTTTAGCTGTTTTTGATCCTGGGAAGGGATAATTGGGGAATGGAGATGAGCGATTAAAGTTTTATAATAGTTTATGGGTCTTTTAACAAGGCTGGAAGTTTTCCGAGGGATTTTGTTCACACAATCAACTAATAGAAGGAAAATTCCACTTCAGCCAATCGAAATAACTACTGAATTGTTGAAGTCTAAAAGGTCTAACAACGTCTGAACGGATCTGGATGAAATTGTGCACAGAGATTTACACGGTGCCAATTTATTTTTCTTACAAAGGCGGCTCACTTAATGTACCCCACATCAACGACCTCTAGACACGATAATTTTTTCTTTAAATAAATGATCAATTAAGATAAGTACAATTACAAATAACTATCTTTTTTTAATGAATGTGTAGTACTCAGTGGATAAATGAAGTATGCTGCTGATGTAAGACGACTAAAATGGCACCGTGTATTGTAGTCTGGAATCAAATCAAATCGTATATTTCAAATAAACCATTTACAGGCACTTTTGAATTGTCAAAGTCGGTCAGTCAAAAACATAAAGCAATTTGCACGTTCCAAAGCGTAGATCTCTATGGAGAAGAACGTGCAAGAAACTCCACGGACACTCTTTTAAACCATGTGATATATTACAAAAATAGCTTAAAGAATAATTTCCATAATTCACGCGGGCGAAGTCGCTGGCAAAAACTAATATATCAATATGACCAGAATTGTTTCAAAATACCGTAAACATCAGATAACTGTTACAACACCAACCCGAAAACTCACACTTTTTTCATTACGTACTACCCACCCAATAAGACCTAAAGAATTCGTCCAAACACACACTTCTCACCAGTTTTTGTGGTGGCGATATTTTCTTTCGGCCGTGCGAGTTAATGACACTATCTTAATTCAATTGTGGATATCTTGAAGGTAATAACTCTGTTGCGGTGGCCGATGTACGGACGGACGCAAGTCCGGACGCTGTTTTTGTTGTGTGTGAGAAAAATACTTGGAATACGTTGGAAAAAACTTGTTTTTTTGCTCTGGTAGGGATTCTGAGAAAATCGTCTGGGATAGTTTGGTGTGAAAAGTAATATGACAGTTATGATTTGGTGTAATTTTTTGATTCTTTCTTACGGAAAGTATTTCAGAGGCGACTTAACAAAAAATATTGTACAGGTGAAACATAAATCACGCCTGTATTCTGAACAAAAAGACAGACCCATATTTTGTCAGTTATTTAATAACTGGCTAACTGGTAACGTTTTCAACTATTGTATCTTCACAAAAAAAAAAAACAGTATACAAGCTATAGATTTGCTAACGGAATGTGCAATTTACTGTCCCACCAATTCAAATAGCTAAAATACCAATTTCAGCTATTCCTGTTCAGGTCTATACTGAGTTCACTACTATTTTATTTTTAATATAATTTTACCTTACTATCTACATGAACTACCTAAATTGTTATAATTTTTACTATAGATAGGCATACGTTTGACCACTATCTTACCTGATGGTAAGCGATGATGCGGTCGAAGATGGAGCACGTTTGCCTAGAAGCAACCAATTCAATCTTGTCTTAAAGACTCCCAGGTTGTAGATAGGCAGGCAGGCAGGTTGTAATTACAAGTCCTAAAGTTGTAAGAGAAATTATACCTATTGTAAAACATCGTGTAACTATTTAAGGCGGGAAATAAAAAGCTTTTTATTTTTTTATTCATACAAACAATACTTGTTTCAGCAAGTGCTTCAAAATACTGTACTCTCATACATGTTAAATCTTCTACTAAAAACACGAGGAACTTCCTAACACCCATACACTAAACTACAAAAAACCTCACCGCGACCGCATCAAATACGTAATGACGTAAAGTAATTACGATCAGTAGCGGTACGCACCGCATACACGCTTTTTATCTACAAATACATATTAGTAGGTACTGCCATAGAATAGAAATACGCAGACGCGGATAGAGCAGTGCAAGACTGTTCTGGAAGTAAATTATCTGTCCTGTTGCTGATCTGCTCTCCAAAATGTAATAAATTCTGATCACCCCACGCAGTGAACACCCTCTTCTTTTTTAATCGATTTGCTGAGGATCGTGGTCACTGAGCCCCTTTAAGCAGACAATCGTCTTCATCCAAAGTTGTCATCACCTCCTCCTACTGGAATTTGCTTGAGGACGTAACTTCTTTCACTTGGTCAGACCACCGTGTTGGCAACCGGCCTCGTGCTCTCTTTTCTTCGGTATTGCCAACAATTACCAGCTTTTCAAAGCTGCTATCTCCTCTTCGCACTATGTGGCCATAATAGGTCAAAATACGCTGTAAGCAAACTGTTAATTAGCACACTGAGCTTTCCAAGCTGCTAAATTTGTTGTAAACTATTGGCATCTATCCTACCAACCTCCCAAAAATCCGAACAGTATACCTACTGTTATAAATTGCAATTTAATGCTATCTAAGATGATTCATACAATGACTGACCCATAAGCGGTACCTTTGTACGTCATCATTTTTCTATATTTTAAACTGTGTGTACTTACATAGTAAAAAATAACAGACACAAAATAAGGGTAACACCATGCTGGGTTTGAAGATAAGGGTTAAAAATGATAGCGGACAAACTATCTTCCACAAATTAGAAGGCCACGTTGCACATAATTATAGCTTGCAGCGCTAGGCAAGAGACTCCAAGAATTGGGTGCCTGTATGTATGATTAGGAGCCAAAGATGGAAGGCACCACTGACGCCAGCCTTGAGCTAGGGAGATAACCGTGGCGCGTTTATTAAGGGATGGTTCGAGGTAGCGCAGGAAGAGACTACCTACTTGAAAGAACTTGGTGGAAACCTTTGCCTAACATGACCTGAGGCTTGAGACAAGTGACATTTTGTTAGTAGAAGCGTTGCAAAGGCGATTGTAAAACGACTAAAACGTATGGCATTAAAATAACGTTCATTGATTCACATACATTTATTGACTTGCTTAGTATAACAAATAATTCTATACTAATATGTAAAGCTGAAGAGTTTGTTTGTTTGTTTGCTTGAACGCGCTAATCTCAGGAACTACTGGTCTGATTAAAAAAATTGATTTCAGTGTTGGATAGCCCATTTATCGAGGAAGGCTATAGGCTATATATCATCACGCTAAGACCAAAAGGAGCGGAGCAGTAATGAAAATTGTGACGCAGACGAAGTTGCGCGGGCCAACTAGTAAAGACATAAAACTCGTGATCGTGATCCTTTACGTTCTCTAGTAATGAAAAACGGTTCATAATTTATGGTTCGGGTATTTACGAAAGGATATTAGGGAAAGGTCAATGTACTTTATTCCAAGTTTATCTGGCGCCTACCATAACAAACACAGTCGAATATCACGTGATCAATCCATGGCATTTCGACAATCGCATTTGCTAATTCAATAGGACTTTGTGTCCTCTGGGAGAATTTGCTAAGCAGCACCTTACCAAAAGCAAGACTCAAGTGTTTCACCTCTGACTTTTCTTATTCTTTGGTACCACACTTCCGCGGTAGACCTTTATTCTTGACGATAATATTGATGATTGTACAATAGATTTGTATCTTTCGTGTACAATATGGTACAGGAAATAGAGTTCAATGCTTTGACTTATAGTTGAACCATAGTTAAGCTAGATATGATTGTGCTCATTGTAAAAAACTGCTACAATTTATAACTATGCTATATTTTACCGCCGAGCGGTATAAGTGTGTTCCGGTTTAAAAAGTGTGGGTGCTGGGGAAATTATAGACAAAACAGTTAAGTCACTTTTGCATTGTCGGCAAAGGCACAAATATGTATCTACGTATACGTGACTTTGTATATTGTACTAATTGACCCGCGCAACTTCGTATGCTCCACTCCTATTGATCTTAGCGTGATAATAAATAGCCTATAAGCCTTCCTCGATAAATGGAAATTTTCAAATCGGACCAGTAGTTCCTGAGATTAGCGCGTTCAAGTAAACAAACTCTTCAGCTTTATATATTGTTAGTATAGCTTTTATAAGCAAACTATACTACTACTCCTCTTACTATTACTACTCTTTTAATATTTTGTAAGTGCATTCAAACACACAAATATGGATTTTTGAGTCGCTATAGGACATAAACGTCAATATAAGCCTCATTAATGCGGCGAGTGCGCGATAGCTCCAACAGCTTGGTGGCGATTGTGGCCGGCAGAGTAGATAGCCCAACGGTGTGGCACTGGATGACGACACATCTTGCGTCATTTAATTATGTTAAATAACTGCTTATGTGTGTATTTTTAATTTCTGTTTGTTTGTGTTATGTCTTTTGTGTGGTTATGGACTCCGGTCTGAAATAAAGATTTATTATTATTATTAATCGAGCATTTTCTCCGTACTATTCTACAAGACGCGGCAAAATATCAATCCCAAAGGTCAGTCCAAACTAAGATATCACTCATAAATAGGAAAATAGCAGACGTAAGATCTATATTTTATGTTCTGCAAACGGTAGAGTAAGATCGTGAGGAAACCAGGCATGTTAATAATTAATTATTACCTCTAGTTTTCTTGAGAACTGTGGTACTTACACCAGCTGTGACGTTTTGCGGAGATAGTTATTTAGAGCATGCTGCATTCTACTGCTAAAAATATGGATCTGAGGGCCTAGGACGAATATTTTTGACGTATAGTAACGTTAACGTAAGTGACTTTTGAATATAAAACACTACAACCCCGTAGTGTTTTGGTTTTATTTTTAAGCGACTTCCAAAAAAGCAGGAGTACACCGATTACTCCCGAGGTTTCTGATCCGATTTCTGTGATTTTTTATTGGTTCGATGCGGTATACTGGCCATTTGGTCCCGTAAAAATTTGATTCGGTTTGGTTCTGTAGTTTTTTTATGAGCATATTTGCTGATTTCAATTTCTGCGTAGACAAAGATGTCGTCCATGTATCACCTCTTAAAAGTGAAAAATATATTTTTTTTTACAAAAAAATATAACCGTCTTCCAAACAAAACAGTAGGTACAAAGTATAAAATTACCTTAATTTTGGAGGTCGGTGTTAAAAACAAAAACACCGACTTCCGAAATTAAGGTTATTTTATACTCGCAACCCGCAACCTTCGAAACTAGTGTCTTTCTTTCCGTCTCCCAGAGCATAGAAAATTTTCTCCGAATACACTGCACGGACTCAGTTGCCACTTCAACTTGAACAACCAAAATCGCGGTTCTTTTTTAGCAATTTTATGAAAACACATCTCATGTTCACATTATGACGAGATTACTCATCCGTACACAATAACAGAACAATAAAAATACTGCTACATATTCCTTTTACGTTTATATTCCCTATCTTTAGAAATAAGCATAGCAAAGAGCATGAACACAATAGATTCAAGAGTTTGCTTCAACTCGTGTCAAGATAAACATATCTCGCTTATTTTGTATTTCTGTTTTCATTTGTAAACTAGATTTTCTTATGTTTGTTTTGTGATCTGGATGTTTGAGTATGTGTGAAAGAAAATGTGGTATATTGTGTGAGATAACTCATACATAAAAGTTTGAACGTATAAACTTTTAATGGTAAGTAAGATGGGTGCAAATTCAGATCTGCTACCAATTTGTCAAGTTACTTTCTTGTTAAAAAATTAATTATCCGTAATCTATCTATATCTATACTCTACACTAATATATAAAGCTGAAGAGTTTGTTTGTTTGCTTGAACGCGCTAATCTCAGGAACTGCTAGTCCGATTTAAAAAAAAATATCATCACGCTAAGACCAATAGGAGTGGAGCACCAATGAAGAATGTTTCAAAATCGGGGCTTTATTTCCTTTTGAGAGCTTCCGTTGCGTGCGCTGCGTAAACGGTTAAAGTTTTGCAAAAATCATGTATGACAGAATTGTTCTCCTTTAAAAGTTCTAAAAAAAAGTCCGCAACAGCATATGTTTATCTTTCAAGGTTGGCCCACTATAACCTTTTTAGGGTTCCGTACCCAAAGGGTAACTAACGGAACCCTATTTCTAAGCCTCCGCTGTCCGTCCGTCCGACCGTCTGTCAGCGGGCTGTATCATTGTCACCTCCACGACATCTCTAGTGGCAGCACATAGGTCTCCTTGGGTGCATGTTTTGGAGCACAGAGGGCAAGATAGAAAATGTAGCATGGTTTGTAACTTGGCTCCACATTCACACCGTGCAGTTGACTATCTGACTAAATGTAACATCTACTATTATCATATTTTAAAAAACTGGCCAAGTGCGAGTCGGACTCGCGTGCAAAGGGTTCCGAAAGAATTTAATTTTTTTAACAAATTATTTTAACACCACAGACTTCTAATAGGTTTTCCTGTAATCTTTAGGTAAATATCTATTATATCCATTTTTTTCAAAATTTTAGGCTCGGTAGTTTCGGAGATAAGGGGGGGGAATGGTCATTTTTTGTCTAATTTCTTGAATAACTTCTAAATTATTTATTTTAAAATTATGAAAAAAATATAATTATAACCCTGACTGTAAGCCCTTTCATTTGATATGTCACACGATATTGTTCAAAAAACTTTTTTTTTAAATTTTCTAGTTTGACCCCCAAAAGTGACTCCCATACTAAAAATTTATTAATTTACGTAACGCGCCCGTGTTTGGGTCATAGAAGTCCATATGTGTACCAAATTTCAACAGAATCGGTCCAGTGGATCCGGAGAAAACTGGCTGTGACAGACGGACAGACAGACACCCGAGTGATCCTATAAGGGTTCCTTTTTTTTTCGGAACCCTAAAAATTGCAATATCTTAATAGTTCTTTTCGACAAAGTTTAATTTTGCTGCGAAATATTAGATGACAAACATATTTTGAGTCTTCATTCACTATAAATAAAAGTCCATCGGTCAGTCGCTTTTAGATACTACTTATGTAAATGCCAGTACAAAATAGGACCGTTTATTCAAAGAGCCGTTCTCTGTCCATTTATAGAGTGCAATGAATAGTCATAGAGACCGTCGAGGAAAGCACCGTAATTATTTCGTCAGTCAGTATTTCTGTGTTCGGTTTAAAAGATATTTCGGTTGAATTCATGTGGACTTGGGCTGCCACGTTGAAATGATACTTAGGACACCTTTAGAAATAAATATGACCACAGAGCCTAGCTTTGATGTACCTTTAAAAAATTGGACACCTTTAAAGAACGGACCTAAAAATCAGCCAGTCTAATCTAAATTAACCCGTTATGTCCCACCGCTGGGCAAAAGCCTCCCTCTCTCTCTTTCTTTTCCACACACGTCTGTTTTCTGCCATTGCGGGTCAGTCCTTACGGTAAGAGTCATGCTCATCTTTCCACCTTCGCCTTGATCTACGGCGATGTCACCATGCATTGAATGGTGACACATCTGAAATGCGACAGACATGTCCAGCCCCATCCCACTTTAGAGAAGCAGTCAATCATCTCAATTTCTTCGACTCTCTCTCCAAATACAGAGAAGTCTATTTCAAAAAAGCCCTTAATAAAATGGCCACTTTTCCAAAGAAACCATGATCAGCCTATAGCAGTCCACTGCTGGACACGTGCACGCCATTGAAATAGATTTCCGACAACTCTCCTCCAACTGCTACAGCACCCATCCAATTAGCCTGAGCTCTTACCTTACGTTTGCCGATTCGCGGTTTCCACTCACGAACTCATCTACCCCAAAGAAACCAATCATGTTAAAAGTCAACTTCAAAATACATTTCCTGTGAGAACTTTCAGGTTCCTCTTCAGCATCACTTCTCTCATAAACAACATCACTTCGACATCTATATAAATCAGTCAGGCTAAACAACTGGCATACAGCCAGGGGTTGCAAACTTTTAACATCAGTTAATCTAACACTGGAGAATGTTGGCGGGAATTCAAGATACGCTTGTTTTTTTTCAAAATTTGGCACAGGCACGAAATTAAACCAAATACGTTAATTGCTGTGACCTGAATTGGTCCTCTTTGTATTGTGGCGCTAATTAAAAAAGTAAAAGGAATGAAGGATTAGTCGAGGTGCGATTTTAAATTGCACTGTCATTACAGTTAATTGGAGCACCTGATTTTGGAGCAAGGATTTCAAGAATGTTTAAATGTATTTTCGAATGTTCCTGGTTAGATTGAGTGCATGTTTCTTTATTGTTTTTAGTATGAAAACTGTTAAAAACTTTATTGTGGTCGTAAAATTGCTAACTGTGGTAATTTCGAAGTTTATTGTAGATATCAAAGCATATAGAGACGTAGTATATCTAATAGAGTCGTTTTGTATCTAATAGACCGATATAATTCAGAAAATAGTTCTAGTGAAAAAAAATCACAAGGTCCTTCTGTAAATTCAGAATACAGTGTATTTTACACGTCTGTTTTTTTTCCTTTTAGCTATTTCCCAAAAATATTTAGTCTCAAAACAGGAATTTTATTTTAATTTTATGGGCGTTGTTACGTGAGTATTTGTTATTGCATCAAAATATACAACATCTCTTTTTGAAGTACAGACACCCTGGTAACAACCCAACGAAAATTAAAAAATAAACAAAGTGACAAACTCAAGTCCATCGCGCTCAACAATTTCAGCATTATTCCTCTAGCCTGACTAATTATGCAAACCCCGACCGTCTTTTTACACCCGGTAACAACAGTTGAAAAAAAGAGGATACAACTTAATTATTGAATAAATCAAATAATTTACCCCCGAGGCAAGAGAAACTAGTTAAAAATAGAAAAGAAAAAGGCAAAGCTGAGGTTTTTTTTACCGTTTATTAAGAATTTAAAGCAAATCGCGGTCAAATGGCTACGTCTTGGTCCCTAGAGAAATCATTGGACACCGCAGTTGGATAAAAGATGGAGATTGTGAATCTTTCTCACCTAGTTATTCGTGTGTATTTTAATATTTGATGTGTAGGCGACAAGTTGGATGGAGTTAAGAATTTAAGCCTTATAGCTGGTGTTTCGGGTGAAGTGACTGTTATGAGTTTAGAGGTTGTAAGATGGCAATTTTGGGAACGTTTCATTTTTTGATGATGTTCTTTCAAGTGTTACACTTTACATTGGAAATTTGTAATTGAATATTTGAATTAAATAATTTACTCATTATTATAAACTCCGATGGATGCGAGACGCACAGGACCGGTCGTTGTGGCGACGCTTGGGGGAGGCCTATGTCCAGCAGTGGACGTCTTTCGGCTGATATGATGATTATGATGATGATAAACTCCTATTTTGTAGTTCTGTTAGTAATATGCAGCCAGTCTATTCTGTCAATATCTCACTCTGTAAACTTAGGTGCAATGAGCGTGAAGTCAACTGTCATTTTATAATGTCTGTATATATTGACAGCTCACTTTATGTTCGCTTCATCTAAGCTTACACGATGAGTTGTTTACAGAATCGCCCGGCAGATCTACTTCTCTTGAACGACAATTATCATTATTATCTGACGCACAACACTAAGATTATAATAACGACATGTAGGTAAGCAACTTCTGCTTTTTAAAAGTTTCGTCGTCGCGTGCCTCATCATCTTTGTCATACTTACAACTGCCTTCGTGATCGAGTGGTTTAGGCATTTGCCTTGTGACCCAGTGGTCGTGGGTTTGATTTGCACGGGAATAGCATACTTTGTAGAGTTGTTTTCCAGTTTGGCTAGGACATTGCAGACTTGAATAACCTGAATGTCTGATAAAAAACAAAATTCTGATGTAAATCATTTGATTCCGTGCTTCGGAAGGCACGTATATGCCGGTGGTCCCGGCCGCCAAATGTCGGTCGTCAAATAAACCATATCAGAAGCCCTTGAGGCAGTTTAGAAACTCTTACAGGGGTGTGTGGGGTCGTTAGACCTTACTGCCCACACGATAAGACGATCTTTGTCATTCTCTTGCTGACCCAACTCATTTGGGGTCTGTACAACATGTCCCGTCATTCATACTTCTCAATTAGTCGTTATTTCACTAATATTCCCCCTTTCTAGCCATTCGATCTTTGTCACAGTACATCCATCGTTTCTTCAGTTAACAAGCTAAACATCACATTATGTATGCAACTAAAAATACTTCGACAAGCACCCCTCTTGTACCTTACCACACATTACATTTTATCCCTCATCACAAAAATTGCTTATTCAAAAACTGTAGTTTAGAATAAAACATGAGCTAGGATCAAGAGTGTCTGTGACACTTTGCATTACATTTTCTTTTAATTCAAAAATTGTAAGACGTAGACTGTGGCAAGTCTCGGGGGATGTTGATGCAAATATGGTACACAGAGGGTAACGCAAAAGGAGTATTGCTATTACAGCAATTTATGCAATAGCTAAACTAGGATTGATGCGTTTCGTAGCCCTCATGTAACGAATATTGTGTTTTCCATGTTTGAGGAAGCATGTTTTGTATAAATTGGTGATGATAGTGAAAATTAAAGAAAAAATCTGAGAGGGTTTTCTGGGTGAAATTATTTTCTTTTGGGCACGAAAATATAAATAAACCTTGTTTACAAAACCGATAATATTCAGAGCACAATAGTGGCCCTGAATGCCGCATGTTTTGTCTCAACAAATACTGCAAAAATGTTTTAAAGAACTGAGTGGTTTGAAACTGACAAGAATTCAGTTTTTTTTTTATTAATCACGTTAGTTAAGGGGAAATAAATATACAGTGTGGTACTCCATTATCTAGTTACTCAGTGCCCTAGACAGACGGTAGAAACTCCGTTACCATGTAAATCCTGCGACATAATATTTTTAGTACTAGTTAAAAATGAATACGTAGTTTTCAAGTCTAAAGGTAAAAGAAAATGTAGTTAACTGGAGTTTTCTTGTGAAGTTTTAATTTATTTATAAGCTTTTGTAGTCTCGGCGATAAAAGACCGACTCTTTTTCCCGTGTGGGTAAAATATTTGATTAAAAGGATTACATCAGAGGCTTGGTCTGTAAAAGCGTTTAGGGTTTAATAGAAGATCTATGGTGATTGTGGTGAGCATAGTATAATATTCAGGCGGAGGAATTCTTCGACACCTAAGTGTATTTTTTTACATTCAATGTACATAGTTAGGTTAGTTAGTTAGTAGTTTTTCTGTTTTTGATAATAAACAATCAAAAATTTAAAAAAAATCTATATCTATACTAATATCTAAAGCTGAAGAGTTTGTTTGTTTGTTTGCTTGAACGCGCTAATCTTAGGAACTACTGGTCCGATTTGAAAAATTATTTCAGTGTCAGATAGCCCATTTATCGAGGAAGGCTATAGGCTATATATCATCACGCTAAGACCAATAAGAGCGGAGCAGTAATGAAAATTGTGACACAGACGAAGTTGCGCGGGTCAGCTAGTATATAATATTTTGATAACTAAGGATGTTATCTCGTGATACTATTACATAACAATCTCAACAGTGAACATCCAACAGTGGGAACATTATAGAAGGCCAACTATGCTATGCTATCTAAGTAGCCCATTACCTCCTACAGCTGGGTAAATGCCTCCCTCTCCTTTTTCCACACGTCTGTCCTGTGGTAGGACGGGCCATTACTTCCAGTAAAATGAAGTTCATCTTTCCACCTTAGTAGTATTGATCTACCGCGATGTCGCCTACATAACATTAGGGACCCAATTTTTAAGCGGTGGTTTGTGCCCTCAGCTCATCTGACATGCGTTATTTAACATTATGCCTGTTTTTTTAAGAGGCTGAAATGGAATACTAAACTAACAACACACATTTAGATAAATGATAGTGTTACGAGCTTGGGGTTCGTGACTACGGAAAAAGCCGAAACCAAAAATAGACACTGATTAAACAACACTAATTACAAATTTAAACACTTAAACATAATTTTACTATTGATCACTTTAATTTGCTGCTGAAGATCGCTTTGGATGACTACTGACTAATCGCGGTCTATGTAGGCCTTATATAGGGCGTCAGTTACTTCCAGGACCGCCTAGTACCGAAACATCGAGAATGTTCGCTCACATACCGGTCATAACTGACCAGTTGTCGACGATTCTAGAATGTTCTAGCACAAAAATGCCTTGAAAGTTCTTGACTCTACTAGTTTTGCTACTCGACACTAGATGGCGCTAATGGTAACTATTGTCACTATGCACCCGATACTAATTCTGGCGCGCAACAATAGGATTGTTTAACTGAATTATTCTTCACCCACTGAAGAAGATGAAGTCGAAGATTCTGGGAATAAATCGATACTTGATTTATTCCAAGATTTTTGGATAGAAATTAAGCTGATGCAATAGTCTAGTCGCTGCAAGAATTTCTGCTGACCTTGTTTTTGAGTCCTTCGTTTTTAATGATGAGGAAAATAATATGGCTTGAATGGCTTAAATACGTGGCTTAATTTCCTATAGAGTTTTGGCTCAAAAAGCGGGTGCTACTCTCAAGTTACAACACAAGCTCATTTCAAAACGGAATAAACAGAACCAGCTCAAAAATAATAAGCTGTACAGCGTACTACAACCCTATCTGGTACACTTTGCACATGTCGGTGTGATAAAATTCAAATTCGTAGCTCTGAGAAACCCATGTGGGCAAATGTGCAACTTAACGGCTTGACTTGCAATAGTTCTGTTACTACGGTTGTGGTGGTACAAGTTGAGAGACTAAACGATTGATTCGCAGGCTATTACAGCCAGATATGATTGAGTGAAAACTGGTTTTGACATTTTTTGATTGCCATGCTAAATCTGATTTAATCAGAATTTAATTAAGTTTTTTTTACTTCTGGATTGGTCTATGATTCCTAATTAATATTATAAATGCGAAAATTTGTGAGGATGGATGGATGGATAGATGTTTGTTACTCTTTCACGTCAGAACGCCTGAAAAGATCTTTGGTACAGGGGTAGATTAAAGTCTGGAATAACCTATAGGCTATATTATATATCCCAGGAGTATGTTCCCTAGGGATCACGCAGGCGAAGCTGCTGACAGAAGCTGGTTATTTATAATATTTTAAATTAAAACGGCCTGTACTTAATACATCAATACTTGGTTCTAGAGATCAAAAAGGCAGTCGTTCAATGTAAAATACTGTATTTATTAGCTTCAAAGCGTATGTTAAAATTTGTTGCAACATATTTTAACACACACTAGAAGGCATACACATAAACACAATGATGAAGCTTTAGTTGCTTGGAGGGTGTGTGAAGAAATGACAGGCGTTTTTTAAGTTGAAAATACCAGTTAGTTAATTTTGATTTAAAGTTCGATGAATAAGAAGACACAACCACTAGGAAGATACAGAATCAAGAATTACAAAGAAAATTGAGACTTCAGGCAAGCTAGGTTGCGAAACGTAATTGTGAATGTAGAACGAGCGCGAACATTCGTCGTCGGAGTAAGGCGCTCTAAGCAAATACAAAACAATGGCTAAAAAATCGCTAATCTTATAAACTTGAAACGCATATCCACCGAAGACCCTGCTGTAACTATATGCATGGAGAATTGTTAACATATATTATATAGGCTACGAGTTAATAACGGAGCTGAAGATTATCTTGTTTCGTATTACACTCAGGTTAAGCAGTGGTGTTTAATTTAAGCATATTTTATAGCAGGCATTTGAAACTGTACGCTGGTGAGTCTACGTTAAAGTTAAAGCAGCAAAAGGTTATATTTATTGGGATAACATTCACTTTAATAGAGGAAATCAACGATTTATAAAAGTTGCAGAAATTCCTCATTTCTGTTGTCATTTTGATGATCATTGGCTGTCGTTACGGATAGACAAACGCAAAAAATCTGTCAACAGTCGTGTCGAGGAGCACGGTGTCACCCAGTAACTGGGTGTCTATCGCTCAGCAAATGCTGAGATGGCTACCCTTTCGGTATGGGCACGCTCAGCGCAATTATTGTGTACTCGTACCTACTATTATTTCTGTTCAATTTGTCTATGTTGCTGTGAATTTGTGTCTATACTGAATAAATGTTTTCTATTCTATTCTACTCAGCTGCATCCGGTTATACTAGAAGCTGACCCCAATATAGTAGGGAAAAGGCAAGCTAACAGCAGGAAGAACTAATTTTCAAAATGTCTGCCTTGATCGTCAAGCAGTCGCTACTACCTTAGCATGAAGTCCTAGATCTGATTCCTGGGTGAAACGAAATATTTTTTCGATTTTCCTTTGCGAACTTCTTAGTTGCAGCCCAAACTTCTGTTTATTTATTTTTTTCTAAGCTTATTTTTCTGTGTTAATAACTGAAACATGACTGGCATGATATTGTCATTATCGTCATAAAAGCCAAAATATTTCCACAGCTGGACATATGCGTCCCCCAAGTGTCGCCACAACAACCGGTCCTGTGCGTCTCACATCCATCGGCTACCCGCGACTCCCACCAGGTCATTGGTCCACCTTGTAGGTCTGGTGAGTATGGGCGTACTATTAAAACAATAGACTTTATCTGCCTTTGTCTTCGGGAAATTCAGGCGAACTGTTATGTTTAGTATTATTTGGCTTGAATTTGAAATGTGATGGTGGGATGGTTGCCTAGATTCGCCTACAAGCTTTTTAACAGCAATATACCGACCGTATCTGGATGCTTGACATTCATCATCATCGTCATCATACCAGCTGAAAGACTTCAACTGCTGGACATAGGCCTCCCCAAGTATCGCCACAAGAACCAGTCCTGTGCGTCTCGCATTCACCGACTACCCTCACCAAGTTATCGGTCCACCTTGTGGGAGGCCTTTCAACGCTGTGTCTTCCGTTACGCGGTCACCACTTTAGAACTTTTTGGCCCCATCGACCATCTGTTCTGCGAGCTTGATATTGCTAGCTCTCAGTCAATCAACTCTAAATTCATGATTGATTGATGGGCATTTAGCTGCTGCAGTAGATCATGAACTAACCGCCTAAGTACGAGTCGGACAGGGTTTTGAAACCATGGATTTTTCATAGGTTTTCCAATAATCTACAAGTTAAGAGCTATTTATAATCTGTTTTTTTTTAGTTTTAGGCTTTTTCTATAATAACTTAAAATATTTTAAAATTATGAAAAAAATACTTAAGACTTTCTCACCTACATATTTTTTTTGGAAGTGTGTATCAACACACTTCTTACAAAAAAACAGCGTGCGACGTTTATCGAAACGGTTTGATACAGGCACTTGTGACTGCATCAAATTACTATTTATGCATGAGCTTTGTTTTATTGCTCGTATCAACATCAGAAAAGAAGAAACAATAACTGTGTACACTTTCTTAGTAACCATTAATGAATTATAGATTAAAAACACTGTCCTTTTCAAATGAAAATATATTTCTCCATTATAAGCAAAGTTCTTTCGTAGAACTTGGGTTTTCCCAGTGTTTCCTAGAATAAAATATGAGGAGACGATCCCGGTCTTTTAGCTAAGGAAGCATTAGTGTTTACGTTGTAAGTTCTTAAAGAAATATGATATTCGTTCAACCGGCAATATGCTGCGAATCTGAGATAGTACTTTAGAATAGTTTTTACCTTTTTCTGGGAAATAAATAGCATTAAAACTTTGTTTCTTTTGAATAATAGGTTGGCATTCAGAAAAATAGGTTTGTATTTTTAATTGCTTGAGATTTCTAGTGAAGATTATTGTGATCTGATGACATCGTCTGATGATTCGGTGAAAATGTTCGGAACAATTAGAAACTCTTATTCTTCTTCTCCTCTCTTTCTTCGCTCTTATTCTTTATTGCACACAAAAATATATAAATACAAATATTTTTAATAAGGCTGTTTGTGTACAAAGGCAAACTAAACTCACAATTATTTGTTTCTATTATTAGTATTCTATTTTGATTAAAATTGTTGCTTCTTTTTTACTGTCAATACCTGCAGGATATTATTGTACAAAACATTTAAAAATCAAACACGTTTCAATATAAATTAACAAAAAGTCAATCGGGACTTAAAATAAAATAATTGGTTTCTTTTCTTTGATATTTGTTTTCCCGTGGGCTTCAGATATAAGTGACATTTTATCAGAAATACATCAATCTGCTTAGCCATTTCTCGATTATATTACATTCGGCTTACATTTTATCCGGATGCAGTTGTAATACTATTATTTTACTTGGAGTGACTTCCTATCTTACCTTTTCATCCTGGTAACTCAGAAATTCTCTATAGGTACTCTCCGAAAAAACTGTTTGTCAGGTTTTGGGCTTGTGGCAATCCGTTACGACTGCCAAAGATCTACGCATGACTGTCGGGACATATTTTAACGTGCTTTGAGTGGCATGGAGGGGTCTCGATATGATATAGTTAGTAGGTGGGTTGGTGGGGTGGTTAGTTGGACTATCTAATTAAAAAATAAATCAAAATATCTACAATCGTTTATTAATCTTGAAGACTTGACCGACCAGTGCAGGTATTATTATATAACCACGAGATCAAAATTTTTGAAATTAGACGATATATTTATAAAGCACAAGTCAATTACGATATATTTGGAATTTTCAGCAATAGTTATCATTGATAGAATGTTACTTTATCTCAGTCCATCCAAAGGTTGTCGGAGGTTGTTAGATATGTACCGTTGACAGCGATAAGACCGCCATTAGTACCCATAGAATTAAGTTTGTGTAAAAAAGTGATCTAGTCATTTTAGGTGAACAAAAAAGCATTATGTATTGATAGAATTCGCAACGAATTCATTCGCCAGAGACCTAAAGTCACCGAAATTGAGCGTAGAATCAGCATGCTACAATGGAAGTGAGCCGGCCATGTATATAGACAGACAGACCGTCGAAGGAGGAAACATGCGGTAGAGTGGAGACTGCGTATGGGCAAACGTCGTGTGAGACGCCCTTCGTCACGATGGATCGATGATTTGAAGAAAGTGGCTGGCAGCGGATGGATGCGGACTGCTCAAGACCGGGATGGTTGGCGATCTTTGGGGGAGGCTTACGTTCAGCAGCGGACAACAATTGGCTGATATGATGAAAAATAAAGTATATTATTTGTATCTAGACTAAATCCTTATTGACAAAGTTCACAATAGAAGGAGAATAGGTTTTCAGTATTCATGTTCTAAGTTATACCCCAGTTCGTTTCACACAGGATGTCTAAGGTGATCCTGACTCAAAGGACTCGTTCACTTTACAGGGACTGCCGCGTTTTGCAAATGTCTGTGACATTCTTGGAGCATAGAGTATGAATGGATGTGTCTTGGCAACGTGCGTAGATTGTTTCAATAAACATGTTGTGCTTCAAATGTAGGTACTACATTCAACAACTACTAGACTTGCTTACTATATTGACCATTATTTTAATTTTTGACAATTTTATTTCATAGCTAGCTTTTGCTCGCGACTTCATACGTACGAAGTCGCGGGCAAATACTAGTTATGAAATAAAATAAAGAAGATTTCTCGTGCCCGTAGAAATTTCGGGAAATCCTCTTTTAGTCCTCCCTTACGGCGTGTAGGAAAGCTACATGCCAAATTTCAGCTTTCTACGACCAGTAGTTTCGACTGTGCGTTGTCTGATAGTCACTCAGTAACGGAAGAATTTTACATATATTGATTGTTTCCACACTTAGAAATAAACATATAAATGAATAATTTAAGGTCTTGGGAAAAACGAGTCAAGCAAATCAACGCAGTAATTCTACTAATTTCATGAGAATGTGTCCACCTGGCTTTACTTTAAATGAGCACCGACTGATGAACCGCAACTATTCAGTTTCAGAGGAGGTGCAATTGGCGAGGTCGTCATCCTAGCTGTCACCTTTTTATAGATACCGTCTTTAACACAGAGTAATCATTACTTAACCAAGTGCGGACCCACGTTGGCCACTGCTGTAAAACTAATTTAGCCAACGGGGCATCATCTTCACCCATCCCAAACGCAGTACCAGTGTAGAGCCCCTTCACAGGACATACATAAACTTCATGTGTATCATACAAAAATATGAATATAGTATTCAATTTAAATAAATATTGTGTGCAAAACGAGTATTGTAGCTATTGTAAAATTTTACGATAAATACTATACGTCAAAAATATTCGTGTTAGGCCTGGCGGCTCAATACTGGTCGGAAAAAAAATAGAAGTTACTGTTAATACAAAAATAATGCCACATCCAAATTTTCTTGTTATCTCGACCCGTCTCGTGAACTCCTTTTAGCTTTGTGCATTATTGTTTCAGAGGAAAATCTTCCGCTTTCTTTGTACAGCGCCTTATTTAACCATGCCCCGCTGTCGCTTTTATTTCAAATGAATTTCTGATGAAGTTGAGCATGTAAGATGATTTTAAGTCAATGCTTTGTTATCCGATTATTGCTGTATGTTTAACTGCTTTTATGAGAGTCTAAAAGCCATTTAGGTTTTTATCGACTCCATTTTTCGTTGAGATTTCTTTAAATAATTTTGTACTACTCGAAATAAAGAAGTTCACATGTACTAAATGGCAATTGAATCAGTTCAGTACATTCGGATGATAGCGTAACGGTTTGGACAGCCGACGGCGAAATTATGATGCGCCGATTTTAAGTAATATCAAATAAGAGCAAGATGGTGATGACGATTAAAGTATCTTAGCGTATGCGCCATTTGCAAAATCATCTTCATCATTTCAGCCGAGACATTTGGGGGAGGCCAATATCCAGCAATGAACGTCTTGCTGGACATTGGCCTTCCCCAAGTGTCGCAACATCGCCCAGTCCTGTCTCGCATACAGCGGATTCTTCCGGGCCTCCCCAAGTCATCTGTTTACCTTGTGAGAGGCCTTCCAACGCTATATCTAGCCACTGCAGATCCTTTCAACAGTATCTAAATGTTTTATGAAAGCAAATGTGCCACCTTAAGGCTGCTCTCTCGAGAAATGCTTAAAAACAGCGTGCAAATGAAGCAACTTTTCGTCGGCATTTACTGAAAAATTACATCTGAAAAAAATAGGTAGTAATCTACATGATATGATACGTAATTTGGTTCAGCCAGAATTTATGTATCGGTATCATATAATAAGAAAAAAAATCACCAAATCACCTCCAAATCGTTGAAATGAAACCATTTTACTCCTTCATTATTTAACAAAACTCTAAAAAAAAATTATCTACTGCTTTGCAATACAAACAAAAATAATTTGGTCTTGTTACTTTTTTAAAATATGTGTTATTTTATTTTAATAAATTAAAAATGCCGGTAGCGGAGTGGCGCGTAGAGAAGTAGTTAGCTCCGTTTATATGCACAAGGTAGTGCAGTCCTTAAGTTTGATGATTCTTTGGTAATCTTAGTTTGCCCGACAAATAATTTTCGAAATACCAATAAACAAAATTATGATAGTTTAAAATATTTTAACATTTTTAATTATCTACACGCCAAATGACTTACAAAACTAGCATCATTAATATAACAAACTTACAATCAATTTATCAACAAAAGAACGGGACACCGTATTTTTTTACCAAAAACCGGCTTTTACCGAAAATAATTTGACAAAGTCCCTGGCAACGTCATAGGATGTATCAGATAAGGCTTGGCCCAATATTTATGTGGTGTCTATTAGCGGTTGCCCACTGGTCGAGGGCGACAGGTGTGTCCCGACACTTAATGAATCTGTTTCGTTGGGGTACAGGGTGTGAGTTTTTTGTTAAATGTTTTTGTGTTATAAAATGATATTAAAAAAAAAACCTTAAAAATAGAATAAAAACCATACCTACCATACATTTCAGACCGGAGTCCATAGGGTTCGTAACAATTTTACTTAAATTCTAGTGTTAGTAGGTTACAGACACAGAAAAAATTATTCAGTTAAAATTCAGCGTGGAACCGCATCTAGCTCCGCAACAAAATCGGAATCCCACCGATCTGCAAACAATTAAATAATATCGTTCGTTTTTATCTTGTCGTCGTCGGTATAATAATATCATCTTCGTGTAATAAAATAATGTTGTACGAATGTTTTTTGAATGAAAAGTTTTTTTACGTTAAGTTTATTTGGACTGATTTTTTGCAGTTTTGAACAAAATAATCAGATTAAAAGATATCTCACGACTATGATTTTAATCAATCACATTTATTATTCTTTTTTACCATCTACAATGCTACAAAAAGAATATCGGTGACCATAATCCTTAGTATTGTTATAACATTGACATGCACACTAAATAAGAATAGGTTTTTTTATACCCTGTGATATTATTATCTATATCTAAAGTAGCTAGGTAGTGTATATTATATTTATAGCTAGCTAGGTAATTTATCTATATTATTGGTGTAATATCATATTATTTTTTATCATTTTGAGAATTACAAAATCATACATTTATTTTTCTTTTCAATTAGGAACACCATGTATAAGATGAAAGTCGCAGAAGGTACCTAATCAAGTTTTATTATAATACTTGTATTACTGGGTACTGGTTGCCATGGGAACTGGCAATATTGATCAGTTCCTATCTAATGTTGTCCACGCTTGAGATAAAGCGATTTATGTCTGGAAATAATTGAATCTGATTTATTTCAAAAGTATGAGAAATTGTAGACTAATGGCAGATTTGTGGAGCAATCGCTTCTCTTTCGATATTAAAATAAATACTTACCAACATCAACGAATACTCAATTTTAGGCAATGACAAAGTAAATAAATATATAAATAGTCCATTTGACAGGTAGTATTTGGCCAAAAAGTCAAAGTCAAAACGTTTATTTCAATTAGGCCATTAAACGGCACTTTGGAACATCCAGATTTAGAGTTATAGGAATAAATTTATAAAAATAATAAAGTGACTCTAGTGTCCATTTGCAAAGGTCTATGGAAAAGAACGGACATGAAATTTCATAGTTACTCTATTCAAATAAAAGGTTTACAATTTTTGGTATATAGCAATTTGGTATTTACTATGTGAGGATGCATCTAGCTAGAGTATACTACTAACCATACTTTTAATACATAATTATTTCATTAGGTGTGGTCAAAAACTGCAAGTGGTCCAATCCTACTAGTTTTGGTCTTCAAATACTGAAATTTCGGATTATTAAATGGGCTAAACAATAAGCAAGCAGTACTTTTTCCTCTTTCTGCTCTTGGATAAATCTCAAATCTCTATAACAGGTGTGTGTAAAATAATCAATAAATACAATTTTTTATAGTTCATTTCCGAGCAAGTAATATTTCATTGGGGATATAAAAGTCAGATTATAACCGTGCTAACAATGGAGCTATCATAAAAATATTATCGTAATAAATTGGTAACGGCATAATAAAAACATTTCACTCGTAAACTTTGGTTCCGTATGAGACTTTAACTCTTTATGGTATATTAGGTTTAAAGAACCTTAGAATATTATGGTATAGGGGACCTAATGATAAGAATTTGTAATAGTCTTATTTCCTTACTACCTTCATAACTCACATATTTCTTTTTTTATCTCCTTTATAAGTAATTTTGTTACATATAATAAGTAACAGTAATGTTTCTAAAGGAGATTGCTCTGCGCCCATACATTGTTCGCCCTGGAGCCAGGAGCATCGGAAAATTATGTGTTGTATTGTTGATCATTAGTAAACTCCTATAAGATCTTGTTTTCATAGCGGACTAGCTGCAGAAAAGATATATGTCCAAAAAAGTATCAGATTTTGAGGTTATAATCTAACCATACCAACGAATATTAGATATAGTTTTTCATAGCTCGAGTGATCTTTAAGAAACTGATTAACAAAATCATAATACATTTAGCTATTTTCAGTACTTACCTATATAATTAGGTACCTTTGCAGTTTTTTTTAAAGCCTAAATGTAAGTAAATAGGTAAGTGGAACGTTTAAATGCATAGAATCTAATTAACATAGGTAGATAGTGGATACCTGTATTCTTAGCATTGGTTTTGGAGTGAGATTAAATGTTTGTGTATATTAATGTATATATAAAACATTGCGCGCTGTTCAAACGCGTGACTATGAAACCAGCCTTACCAATTAGGTAGCCGGTAAGTTGTGTTAAACCTACAGTCCTACTTTAACTTACTGATTATGTTTGAATAAGAAATAAAACACAGATTTTAATTTCATGTTTTTATTGGTCATCTAAATTGGCAATTAAAATATAGTCTAAAAAGTGTGCAGGGGTCGATATTATTTTGATGTCTTGCATAGCTTTAATACCAAATAATGGTCACAACATGGGCGCAGCAGCACCGTGCGCAGCAATATTGTACGATTGCTTGTCGACCAATTTGAGCTGAATCAATTACTATGTAAACAAAATATGTTTTATTGCTGATATGGCCGGCTGTGAATTTTGCCTCGTAATTTCCATATGGTTTCGGAATTATTTAATTGTAGTTCATTCAAATCCGATGGCTGAATCTACAACAAAAAAATATATTGTTGGTTACACATTGCATTTATAGTACAATAAATAAAACAATTTACACTACAAATGTTGCATGACTATAACTGACCAGAAAAGATCTATTAGCTAAACAAAATAGCACATCAGGCAAGTTTAAGCATACTATGGTAGGCACCAGATAAACATGCAATAAAGTACATAGATTTTTCCATAATATCCCTTCGTGGATACTCAAACAATAAATTACGAATCGTTTTTCATTACTAGAAAACCTAAAGGATCACGATAGAAGTTGATTCAGGACAGCTTTATGTCATTTTTTCTGTTTTTGTTATTTGGGAAGTCAATAAATGTATGAGGGTCAATGACCGTTATTGCATGGGTATCTGATGTTTACCATAGCCTAATTTCTTGCAAGAATTAACCAATCAAAAACGTCTCTCACCTCTCAGGGTTGAACTCAATTTCGCACAATATCTAAAATGTGGCTGATGCTTTCTGCTTGTACGGAGTAACATTGGATTCGTGCCAGTGAACAACCACATACCAGACGTTGATCATGTTGATGACCAACCATTGGTACTTCTTGCAAATCTTGTGATGTTGTGGTAACTCTATTAACAAATAATGTATGACAAGCATCACATATGTAATCATTTGCAGTCACCTGTAATATAAAAACATGTTATAAGTATAAAATAAACATTTTTATTTTATATTTTCTCTTCTATACAGAGCCATTATAAATATAAATAGTTACAAATGGAAGTTAAAGCTTACTATTTGTGGTGCAACTCATTGCTGTGTTTGCACAAGAATGGCATAATTATGGAGAATATGCCGTCTTTGTCTATTGAAATGAATACCACAATTGGCACAACCCGGATGATTGCTTGTTGTAGGAGTATCCCTTGATGAAGATGGTGCTGAATAATGCCTGGCAGCACGATCACATATTTGCCAAAAAGGATGGCAAATACATATAATGTGATGCACGTATCTTAAACAAAAAAAATAGCAAGTCAGATCAATGGCACCCACTGCAAATCCAATGTCAAAAATGGCCCAATAATAATATTTAAAATAGTACCTGCAATGGCATAAGTCTTTCTATGATGATATTTCTGATATTCACATTATATTGAGTATCAGTTCTCAGAGCAATCAGATGATGTGAGCGTGCCCGAGGTGCCAACATTCTATTGCAGAGTGCACAGTTTCTACCAACATTACTTGTTACTGAAGTGTTAGTCATCTCTTGAGCTCTTGTCCAAAAAGTGGTGCATATGAGATCATGAGCTTGAACCTAAAAAAAAAAACATACTTAGTTCAATTGTATTTTTACAGAGTATTTACCTATCAGATTGTTTCTATTATAATGAATATACCAAAATACTTTATAAATTGTTTCTTTTTGTTTTTTGTGAAAACGATAATTGCAAACATAATGTGTAAGGTCAAGTATAGAAACTTATTAGTAAAGAAAGTCTGAGAGATCGCAAACAGAATAATATAGGTACAACAAAAAATAATATAATTACCAAAAGAGGTGCAGTCCATTGTTGTACTCAATGACGAATCTGTTCATCTTCCAACAACATGGAACCATCAGCAGAGCCGCAATTTACACAAAATACACTTTCCATAGCGTATGCGTTAGTCCATTTATGACTGCCAAGTTATCGTTTGAGCGGTACTCCGAAAATCACAGCCAGGTAAGTTGTTTTTGAAAGCAATCCATTATAATAGCCAAGTCGGAATGTTAGTAGTCCCGAAAGTCACCAAAACACACCGACACAATTACAAAGAGCAAGCGACGCTAATGTAAACAGTGAAAACACAGACAGTCAGTCAAGTGACAATTTAGTGACGTCAAAAATTGGAGTGTGTGTAAAAATACGATACAACTTATCGACATTCCCTAAGATTTTGTTACAAGGATGACAATGTCCTACTTTACTTATAAAAACACTCTTCGATACTTTTTATAATATTAATACTTAATAACATTTGTATAACATAACAAAAACATTTATAGTACCTACCTACTTAATGTATTCAGTAACGATAAGTATTTTTATATTAACTGTCGTAAATACCTAATCGTTTAGTTAGAAGTAAACCACACACTTTCTTAAACGATCATAAGGAAACCCTGAATAATGATCATGGTGAAATACGAAGATTTTGATCACTTCAGCATTATTCTTACTATCTATTTAAAATCGAGTATGACCTCATGCACAAAGTACCTTTACTCAGTAGGTTTTTTTGAATTAAGTATACATTTAGGGAATAATATATGGAATGGTAATTGAATGCTTTTATTGTATCTTCTGTTTGCTCTGTATTCGAAATAAATTCAGAATATGATTCATAATTAAAAATAATTACACTACAGTTCTTTAAAAATTAAATCGATTGATTACAATCGATTGGACATCCCTAATCTTTTTTGACATGCATGACGTTTGGTGAAGATGGCGGCGATTCATGTTATTATTCGCGAAAATACTTTTTATGTTCGTTTTGGCTTGCAGCTAGTCCGTGTTACAAAAGTATTTGCAACTGATATAATAAAATAGAACATGAATTATCGTGTATGTCCGATACTTTTGTTGCACAGGGCGAATTTGGACATTGTCTTTTATGTATTTTATTTTATACAACTATAGCTGACTCGCGCAACTTCGTCTTCGTCACAATTTTCATTACTGCTCCGCTCTTGTTGGGCTTATCGTGATGATACATAGCCTATAGCCTTCCTCAATAAATGAGCTATCTAACACTGAAAGAATTTTTCAAATCGGACCAGTAGTTCCTGAGATTAGCTTTATATATTAAAGTATAGATTTTACTAGCAGTAGTTACACCGCAGACTACCCCATTTTATAATTTGATGTCATCGATAAGACTGTATGTAACACCCATAAATGTAAAAATATATAAACGTAAAATGGAACTAAAGTAAATACCACTTTGATCCGTTGATCTCGTCGAAAGCGTGACTACCGAGCAATTCCTGGGTTTTATTTCATTCAAGCAAAAAGTGTTACTCCCCGTGTCTCAGAAAGAAAGTAAAAAATTACCTGCGCCTGATATCTTCCCGGTCCGGTGTTTGCGCACACACTTCTGTACTTATAAAATCTCTTGCATACTTGGCTAATCTCTGTGAAGATTGGCTACCGTGACCAAAATTCTATCTAGAGGTTTTTTTAACCAGAATTCAAAACAAAAATAAATTAATAATTTAAAAAACCCAATGATTTCCAAGTAGCAATTTATTTCAATTCAAAACCAAAAGACCGGAATTATTCCAATTATTGAACCACTCGTATAAACATTCGAATAATCGTTTTACAATCGATAAGTACGTCCCTAATTGAATTACGGCCACTTCAAAAGATTAATTTAATTAAAATTAATCAAATGCACCTCACTACACAGCATAAAGAAGTGGACATAATTATGGAAACAACGCATTAGGCTTTTGGTCACGCTATTTTAAAGAAGCAATCACACTTGTGTTTATTTTTAATTTGGTGTTAAAGTCATTCTCGCCAGCAACTACAGAGATAGATAAAAAACACACACACACACACACACAAAAAAGTACAGTTATAACTGAAATAATTATTGTATTTTCACATGGAAACTTCAAAAACTAAAGCACGGTTCCAATCAATATTTTCCAGAAGAAATGGCAAAAAATATCACGGTCACTCTTTTAATTTTTTTATTGATTTTCACAATGTTTCTTGTTACAGCGGTAAAAAATTAATAATTATTAGTCTAAAAAATGCAATTGTTCATCCAATACAATTCAGTTCATTGCGTAATGATGTATAGTAAGATTTAAAAATATACTCAAATAAGACGAGATCTAACGAGTCTTCTAAAAAACTGAGTTAAAACAGTGAAAACGGTAAAAATCCGTCTATAATTTACACAAAATGACTTGAAACTTTTTCAAAAGTCTACATTATCTGTGACAATACAGTTGAATAAGCGAGCGTAATCTGATTTAAAAAGTCATAAAACTTTCAACTATCTCTAAAAGAGATAACACAACTTTTCGACAGTTTTTCTCTTTCAAACAGGCTTAAAAATGGTGGACTATTTTAATTGTATTATTAGTTTAAGTAGGCATGTATTATTCTTAAGGAATATACTGGGGTCATATGAAACGCTGTTCATTTAGAAAGTTTGTACACAACTGCCCTAGACAGAGCATATTATTGTAAATTAAGAATATGTGTGACAAATGAAACGTTAATATTATTGAACAAAATGTACTGACATCAGACTAAAAAACTGGTTTTCTTTGAAATGTTTTAGCTGTTGATTATTATTAAAAGACTAGCTGCCGCTTAAAAATCACAACTATATCATATATTTTACTTCGATATATAATAAAATGCCTATTAAATTTAATCAATAATTGTTTAGTAGTTTTTGCGGAAAAAAAGCAACAGACACCCTCCATCCATATTCAAACTTTAGCGTTTATTAAAAATTAAAAGTTTAATTTTATGAATTTTACCCGGCTTGTCAACAACAATGTCAACTACAAAATACCAGTGTGCGAGCTCCCTAACATTATAAATACTAGTGCTTTAATTCAACGCATATAAACCGATAATAAAACCGAACCGATGGTGATGAATTAACTTCAATACACGCCGTAAACATCGAGCGGTGATACAAAAACATTACGGTGATAATATGGTGATTATAATGGTGATAATGTGGTGATTAACGGGGTTGCGGTATGTCTCTGTTTTTCTTGTTTTTTTTTTACTATTGATAGGCACGCGTTTGACCACTATCTCACCTGATGGTAAGCGATGATGTGGTTGAAGATGGAGCACGCTTGCTTTGTGGTAACTTTGATAGGGTGAGTGCTTGAGTTTGTAAGAGATTACTGAGTACGGTTTTGCATTTTTAATGTATCCGTTGTGGGTAGTGAGAGGCGAAAAATGGGTTTGAAAACAAACAATCCGGTTTTAACCTAGTTGGTAAAGATTTGGTACTTTTATTACGGTTCGTTGCTTTTAAATACTTTTATTGCGATAACAAACTCAGAGAATCAAGCCTTAAACATTGTCAGGAGAACAAAGGAAGTAGAAGTCGCATTTGTAAGGTAATCTCAACAATAATTCTACCACTTTTTTAATTTTATTATAAATCAAAACGTAGAATCTTATTCTTTACAGTATTAAAAAACTTAAGAGGGGAGTCTAGTAGGTAACTGTTGGGCCTTTCTCCATACAAACACATTCCGCTGTTTTTTTCGTGGATAATGATACTAGAGCAATTTTTTTTTCCAAAAAATCTAGATCAAATTAATGCGTGCCTCAATCCTTTTTATTTTTTCCAAAACATAATTATGAAAATCCAAAAACCCGAAAAAACAGCCCGTTTTCACCGCAATGTTCAGACGACTATCAGTAAAATTTGATAAGTTTTTAACAAAATAAAAATAATAGAAGCATAGATATAGTCTTCATCTAAATTTTGACACATAATTTTATAGATCAGTCCAGGTTTGAAGAAGAAAACAGCGGAATACAAAACGTCTTTTGGTCAAGGTTTTCATAGGTAAAATCAGCCTCTGCTGCAGTTGTCACTTTCGCACTTTACTTGATAGAGCGCAGCGCGACGGCATCAGCAATAGTTTCTTCAAATACATATTTTTCGAATTCCTCGGGAAAAGATCCCCTCTTAACATACATTGCCTAATACTGGGGCTGTTGGCTAAAAACGGTCACTTTAGTTTGTCTGTTTGTCTTGTTTTTCTGCTTTTCAGTATGTATGACCCCTTTTTTAATTGGTTTTCTTTTTAAAGTATTCAGATAGGAATCACTAACCTGTTACACGTTAAAACTATTTTGAACCGACTTCAAAAAAAGGTATGATCTGCCGAAGTATTTATCGAACCGCTCATTCCATCATTTTTACCGCTCATCAGTTATTGGACTACTCAATTATTTTTAGAATTGACATTGTATGATAAAATAACCGACAAATAGATTTTTTATTACTGTCCATGTTTTACTGTCGCTATAATTAATCAACCGCCATTAAATTAAATAACTGCTCAATATGTTTTTCAACTGATCATAACAACATCTCGAATATTTAAATAGCTCAAAAAATTAGTTCTCAAATAAAAATAGCTGTACAAAACATGTCATCCTAGTATACGAAATTGCGTATTTGCTTTCTTGCGACTTTCCGGTGGTGTTGTTAGATGTGGGATACCACTAAAAAGTGAAAAAAAAGGTTGTATTTTTTTGTAAAAAAAATCTTTCTCTGCAAAAGTGACTTATCGCATTGCAGAATGAAATACCTTGTATAACTCATCACCTTACAATCCTTTCACTTCCAACCAAATTAGTATTCCATTTTCAATCAAACTCATCTGCTGTGTAACACCACTCAAAACAAAAAACTAACGAAAGAATGAAGAGCCGATATAGAAGAAAACTCTATAATATTATTTACTGACGTACTTTTGTGCCAGAACTTTGCACTCAACCCGATTTTGGGTCACTTATGCCTGGTACACACTAGGGATTTGTAGTTTTAGTCTATTGTTATATTATAGTACTCCATTTATTTAGCTATGAGTATTTAACCAGCAGTAGGAGCTCGTCTGCCAGGGAATTAGTTCGAAAGAGTCACCGCGGCCCAGGGGGGCTACTCGATAAGCTCGAAGTTCGTAGTTTCGGGCTTAGTTGCGGGCATATTCTACTACGTATCGCCTAACCACTAAGAATTAATGACAGCACAATTTGACAGTTACTGTGAAATCATTCTTAGTTTGGGTTCAGGAATAATCGTAAGTCCGTAGGTGATATGCAGTAGAATACGCCCGCATCTAAGCCCAAAACTACGGACTTCGGGCTTGGAGAGTAGCCCCTCAGAAACGCAAAGGGTATTTGGAAGAACTCGGATGGGTTTTGGTCACTAAGAGTCTGACACTCCCTTCCGCTCCGCCCAGAGCGAGAGGAGTCATTTTGGTGATTTCCCATTCTTTAAAAAAGGAGGAGCTCTTGATTTTACAATAACAGCCGCACGAGTCAAGTATACATGTCGGTTTCCAAGGTCACTCCGTGGATAGCGGACCATCTTAAACTCGAGACTTGGTCTTACTCCGTGCCTCGGAAATCGCGCAAAGCTGTAGGTTCCGGCTGTCATTTGAAGATCTTTGAAAAGACAGCCTTAGGCTGTCGGTCCGTTGAAGTGGAGCGAGGCAGTGGAGCGTTGCGAAGGAGTAATGTGAAACGTAGCGACGGAGAAATGCGGAGTGGTGTTGCGGACTGTGCGGAGCTAGTCCGAGTTCACATGACGAATAATTAGGTTGAGCAGCCGTAATTTTTTTCCACTTCCCCACTCCGCTGCCTCGCTCCGCTTCCCGGTTTTGTATGAATTTTTAAACTAGATCGCAAATCACTGTCTACTGAAGAGCAGAGCGGATATTTTATGCAATTGTATTGCACAGCTCAGCTCCTCTTCTCTCCGCTTCAGTGGAACGTCAGCCTTACTGTCAATAGTCACGTTCGGACGCCCAATTTCCAAGAGTCCTAAAAAAATAAAAACCAGTATTGTATGAACCACCCCTTACGGCAAGTGTTTTCCTAAAGTTTTCTGTTAGTTGACAATTTGTTATGGGCTATAGTGCTTTCAATAGAGGCACCGTTTCTATTCGAAGTATTCTGTTTTGTTAGCAAGTCCTTCAGAACTTTTGAATAGTTGAGGAGTCGTTTTGTAAGAAGGTGCTTTATTTATTTGAAGATATGATCATTATTTTACACCTTTTTATACCCATTTATTCTAGCCTTTTTTAGGGTTGCTATGGGTAACTAAAAACCGTAAGGTAGGTTTGTTTTGCTATTCTGTAATTTCACTTCAAACCTCATTCAACTTACTGCAAATAGTTCGACGGATAACTAATTTGTTTTAAACATTGATATATAAAAAACCCAAGATGCACAGTCTCTAACAAATGCAACACTCGAAACTGTCGTCAAAAACTGACATGTATCAAGTGTCATGTGTGAGTTGTGTGTAGTTATACTATAAACATTTTTTTTTGCAAATTCAACCTTACACGGATCGCCTAAAGTTGTTTTTACAAAGCAGTGCAATATGGCGAGCGATGCGAGACTGTTTGAAACTAGCGCGCAATTATACATTGTGCGCTTGTTTTTTGCGGATATTTTTGAGATGCTGATTGTGTATCTTGGGATTTTATACATCAATGGTTTTAAAGGTAAATTATGGAGGATCTCAACTTGTCACCTCAAAGTTCAACTACCGAAGCAATTTTAAAAATCAGTTTAGACAAAACAAGCGAATGCAGATTCAATCCCTTATCCACCTCAATTTTTTTTTGTTTGAATAGAAGGCCTATTTTTTTTTTCACTACGGGGAAAAGGCTTCGCCCTTTCCTCTTTCCATTCTTTCCCAGGACAACATAGGCTGTTCTTCCTTCTCTTCTTTTCTTTTTTTCTTACTTTTAGTTTCTTCTTGATTATTCTTTGGGGTCTTGGTGTTTGAAAATTTGAAATAAATGTTTATTATATTTATTTATTAAAAATAATTAATTCATGTTATAGGAAACCTGATTAAAATATATTCTCATAAACAATATTTATTTTGTAAATAGGTTAAACATTACACTTTTACACGTCAATCTTTTCAATCATTTTAAGCTAGATGAGGCCAGATCTAAAATCAATAACGGATGTGAAAACGATGAAAATAAATTGTATCGGCGCATGCGCCATGGTCCATTCCCGAGTATTTTGGACTTTTAAAATCGTTATCGTTGAGATAATTTCACTTTGTCTAAAACTTTAGTTTTTCTACAACAAAACCTTAACTCGTTAGTTTTTCACACTAAATATCTTAAGTATCGAGAACAGGGTGTGTTTGAGCATTTTTCTGTTTCTATATTTGTTTGGCCTAAATTCACCCTAACATACCACAACAAAGGTCTTCAAGCATTCAGGGTGCTACAGAGTGGAACTCCCTAACAATAGGCCTATGGACTGACGGCTTTCCGAATCAAGCCTTTGACCTAACTGAATAACCTAACAATGGCCTCTTTGACCAATTGTGTTATTTTCTAAAAATCATTTCGAAATTCTAACGCTGTTGACGCATGCTGCTACGGCTATACTACCGTTATATGGCAATAATTATGGGCATAGTTGTAACGAAATCAAATGAAACAACACCAATTATGGCCATAATTTTTGCCATAGTACGATAGTGTGGCCGTAGCATGAGAAATAAAAACAACTGAAAAGCGAAAATGAAAAACTTTTTACAAAAAAATATAACCTTAATTTCGGAAGTCGGTGTTTAAAAACAGAAACAAAACCAAAAACACCGACTTCCGAAATTAAGGAAATTATAAGACGGTTATATTTTTTTGTATAAAGTTTTTTATTTTTCACTTTTGAGTAGTGATACTCGGACGACGTCTTCGTCAACGCAGAAATTGAAAAAAGCAAAAATTCTCATAAAATAAAAACTACTGAACTAAACTGAATCAAATTTTTATGGAACCAAATGGCAAGTATAGCATCGAACTAAAAAAAAATCACAGAAATCGGATCAGAACCCTCGGAGTAATCGGTGTACATACAAAAAAAAAAGATTCCCACCGAATTGAGAACCTCCTCCTTTTTTGGAAGTCGGTTAAAAGACAAATGAGTTCGTTTTTCGAATTCTTTGCGGTTGGTAAAGTGAGGTGTGCAGTAAACGATCCGATAATATCCGTCTAGAGTATTCCCAATTAAGTTGGGGTCGGGTTCCAACTTAGATCCAGCCGAATACCAGTATTTAGAAAAAAAAAACGACTGTCTACACGACTCAACAGCCCCATATCTGGGTAACACCCTTTGGCAAGACTGGTGTCAGATTTTCTGGTTGCTGACAAATATTTACATGACAGCCGGTACCTGAAGTATTTAAAGTGGTTTTCGAGGCACGGGAGAGTCTCGGTTTGTTAAGATCTCTCTCCCATCCACGGACTGGCCTTGAAAAGCGTTGCTTAACCTCGAACTCAACTCATGTGGTTGTTATTACTTAGCCACTCTGTGTAATACTGGTAGGTTAATGACCAAAAAGCCATACTTACACTTACGTCATCAAACTTTAAATTATTTTAGCTTGAATGAGTAAGAAACAAAGGAATGTGCCCAATCTTAAAAACTTGACATTTCTTTAAGCATAACTTTGTGTCACCTTATTTAAAAGTATTTGTAGAATGTTTCAACTTACAACACGGCTTTAAAAGTAAATATTTAACATACTTTTAGATGACTAATTGTTTGTGGAATGCAGAGTGTTAAAAAGGTGACCCTTCACTATGAGTGAAGCGAAAGCTATACAACAACGATTTGTTTGAAAAATACTACTCGTATTTGTTCTTTCAACTTTCATGAGTTGTCAAATAGTAAGAAATTATTTTCTTGATTTATGAGCAGAATTCAGATTTCTTAAGAGATTTTCCAAGAAGCCTTAATATTGGAATAAAACTGAACAGAATACTATGATTGCATAAGATAGAATACTAAATATATACACTTAAAATAAAATATCCTAACTAAGATAAGGCGTCAAAAAATTCGTCCGCATCGCTGTCCACCGGAAGTGAGCCCAAAAGACTGGCGGCATTGCCACGTTGTATGGCAATGCTTATCCTCTGTCCGAGGTAAAAGCCAGCCCTTGGGTCACGCGAAGTGTCAACTAAGCGTTTAGATAGATCTTTAAATAAGGCATGAGCACTCGGACCCCACGGTCCAAGAGTTTCAACCCCAAATGGCTCAAAAATATAATTGCCAACAAGATTATTATATTTCCGCCGCTTGAGGTTCTCAGCAGCCGCAGCGGCAGTACCAGCACAGCACGACGAGCTAGGAAGATGGGATGGCGCAAGAGTATCGACACAAGTAGCGTCCCACACTAAAGGCCTACCCATCTTCCATGGAAACAAAGACATACCGTCCGGTCGCTTGCCGTCGTCGCGAGAAGCCTTTGTATCATCTCAAAATCAAAAAAGTATATTATATTTTATATCACAAAAACCTATAAAACATTTGTTACACGGTTCCAATTGGTTTTATTATATTGAGATGAACTGGCAAGAAACTCCATAGCTAATCTTTTAAAATTTTGATTTTTATAATATGTATAAACAAAAATTGTTACTATACATGACAAAACGATGTAGAATCGGTACAATTACTGTTTTTTTTTAAAGAAACTCCATTTTTTAAATTTCTATCTCCTTTTAAAACCAGGGCAAAGAGTGCGACCTCATATCTAGCAGAATAAGCAGTAATTAATTGAGTGTCAGACATAGCGGCTGAGGCTTGGCACCGCCGCTTGTTGGCACACCTACCTCGAAGACAGGATAACGTTAGTTTTAATTAACTTTAACGGATTTTTATTGCCAGGATTATGGGGGAAATGACTTAACTTTGTAGCTATGTTGTTGCTGTGGAAAAGCTATAAGGGTCGCTTATTTGATTTTAAAGTAGGTTTTTTACCACGTCTGTTAAAGGTGGACCGATGACTTGATGACTGCCGCAAGAATCCGCTGGATGAGAGACGCACAGGACCGGTCGACTTGGCGACACGTGGACGAGGCCTATGTCCAGCTTTCGGCTGAATTGATGGTGATGCTGACGTCTTTTAAAGAATTTCTGATCAAATTCAGGATTTTGCTTTTCAATATTGACCAATGCTTTTTTAATCTCTAAAATTTAAAAGTTGTAAACACAAACATTTGAATGAAGCATCATTATCTGTGGGATCTTTTCGCCACTGGAAGGACTCATGAATGCAATAAATGTGCGACAAAAAAAACTGAACTGATCTAAACTGGCATAGCTATTTTAAATTTGAAATCCTGTTCTTGCATTTTTCTCCAATTAGAGATAAGACGCACTCATCTTGTCACCCATACAAGAAACGTGGTTTTTTGGATCCCTTCATGTGAGAGTCTGACTCACACTTGGCTGATTTTGTATGCTGCACCACATTCCCAAAAATGATTGTTTAGAACAACAATTTTTACATCGCATCTCTCTACCACTGGATGATTCCTTTACAAAATGATTCATATAAAAGCTTCTACATTTTCCAAAATACGTGTAACCGATAAGCTTTAATGTAGGCAAATGTACCATATTTTAAAATGTGACACAATTTGAAATTGTTTTCTTGTTTTTAACTATTGTCTGTTTCACTTTTAAATGTTATAACACCAAGCGAAAGAACATTCCATAAAAAATATCAGAAATGATTGAAAAGTGGTAATTTTACATTCGTTCGTTATTCATTCACTTTGAATCATAAATCGATGAATCGGTGACTGCAACCGAATTCCAAATGAATGAGTTTTTAAAGATACTTTTGTGTTAATTGTAGTGTTAATGATTTTGTATTTATTGTCATACTAGCTGACCCGCGCGGCTTCGCTCCCGTCAACTGGCTACTCTACCTACCGACCCTAACCTACCTACCCTACCTACCTACTTACCTACCATACCAACCTACCATAGCTACCCTACCTCACCTACCTTACCTACCTACCCTACCTACCTGCCTACCTACCCTACCTACCTCCCTACCTTCCTTACCTACCTGTCTACCTACCCTACCTACCGGTAGTCGGTGTTTTTAGTTTTTTCGCTTTTTGACACCGTCTTCCGAAATTAAAGTTATTTTATACTTTGTAGTGTTTTGTTTTGGAAGTCGGTTTCATTTTTTGTAAAAAAGTTTTTTATTTTTCAGTTTTTAGTGGTACCTGCGTACCCATTCACAGCGTACTGGCGTGATGTTATGTTATGAAAATAAAACTTACTAAGTGCTTTCGGTGTAAAGGTCTCGTCAATACGAATGAAATAAGCCCAAACACTTGGTAGTTCCTACATACCGATGTGGAGTTCCCTTGACTCTCTGTCGTCTCCATCATCAGGTCTGATCCAAACTTTCATTCTTTTGTAGTATCACCCGATATACACACGAATATCAAGTTTTTACCAAATACGTGCCCACAATTTTCGAGAGTTGCCCTCGATTTCTCAGGGTTTCCATCATCAGATCCTGACGTGGTGGCAATGGGACCACACGGGAAGCACCAGCTTTCAAATAAAAAAGAATCATGAAAATCGGTTCATCCAGTCGGTTAATATGAGGTAACAAACATAAAAAACATACAGTCGAATATATAACTTCCTCCTTTTTTTGAAGTCGGTTAATAAACTGAAGGAAGACGGACAGCGGTGGCTTGTTAATAAATAGGGTTCCGTTAGCAACCTTGGTACGGAACCCTAAAAATCGACTTGGTTCGCAGGAATCAAGATCGTACGCGAAGGCTTCAATAACAGGGTCCCATTAGCAACTTTGGCACGGAACCCTATAATTTGCCTTGGCTCGCAAATCGAACCGTCTGATACTAAACACGAATTAAAAACTTAGTTGCGGGCAACCTGGGAGTCTTTAAGACAAAAGTTAATAGGTTGCTTCTAGGCAAACGTGCATCGGCTACTCCATCTTCAACCTCATCATCGCTTACCATCAGATGAGATAGTGGTCAAACGTATGCCTATCTATAGTAAAAAAACTATACCTAACCTAACCTAACCACACAGAACTAATGATAACTCGATTTGAAAGTTACTGTGAAATCGTGTTGTCATTCATTCTTAGTTCGGGTTCGGGATTAATCGTAAGTCTGAAGGTGATACGGAGTAGAATACGTCCGCAACTAAGCCCGAAACTACGGACTTCGGACTTAGAGAGTAGCCCCACCAAAATCGATCGCTCCCGTCACCGTGACCACCTTTGGTACGGTACCTTATTATTATTAGCCTTGTTTCGCAAATCGAACCGTTCGTTGCTTCGCTCTAAACGGAATCAATCGCGGAGGCCTTAGAAGTAGGGTCCTGTCAGCACCTTTGGTACGGAACCCTACAGGCCTGATCCGCAAGTCGAACCGTCCAGTACTTCACAAAACTACTGAGTTCTAAATCAGTTTAAGACTCTACGATAAAAGCATTTTAAACGAAACCAGCACAACTCAGAGATTTAAGCTATTTTGGACCCTATTCGTTTAAGACCTTTCAGTGACCAAACCGAAATTCCTACGAACTACGACAGTGTTTAATAATCGTGTGAGGTCATTCTCCAGCGGAAAATCTTAACACCGCAATTCAGAAAAACGCGTCATCAGTGCAACGCCATCTATCGACCATGTAAACTGACAAAATATTTGGCAGCAGAAGACGTTAAATAAGAAGCCCGTATGTAACGATAAATAACGATAAGGTATTAAAATGTTTACTCTTATTTTGCTACGTCTACGTATTAAAAGTTTCACAAATAACTCAATGAATGTGTTTTGGTGTAACATTCATGCTTTCATGCATTTTTTGGTTCCTCAATAGATGGCGCTCTGACTGATCAGAACACAGTAGGAAGTTTCTTACTAAACTAAAAAAGACAATGTCCAAATTCGCCCTGTGAGACAAAAGTTTCGGACATACACGATAATTCATGTTCTATTTTATTATATCAGTTGCAAATACTTTTATAACACGGACTAGCTGCAAGCCAAAATGAACATTTAAAAGTATTTTCGCGAATAATAACATGAATCGCCGCCATCTTCACCAAACGTCATGTCATGTCAAAAAAGATTAGGGATGCCCAATCCAATCGATTTAATTTTTAAAGAACTGTAGTGTAATTATTTTTAATATGAATCATATTCTGAATTTATTTCGAATAAAGAGCAAATAGAAGATACAATAAAAAAAGCATTCAATTACCATTCCATATATTATTCCCTAAATGTATACTTAATTCAAAAAACCTACTGAGTATAGGTACTTTGTGCATGAGGTCATACTCGATTTTAAATAGATAGTAAGAATAATGCTGAAGTGATCAAAAACTTCGTATTTCACCATGATCATTATTCAGGGTTTTCTTATGATCGTTTAAGAAAGTGTGTGGTTTACTTCTAACTAAACGATTAGGTATTTACGACCATTAATATAAAAATAACTCTCCTTTTGGGCTTCGCCGCAATCGGATAAAAATACTTATCGTTACTGAATACATTAAGTAGGTAGTTACTATAAATGTTTTTGTTAAGTTATACAAATGTTATTAAGTATTAATATGATAAAAAGTATCGAAGAGTGTTTTTATAAGTAAAGTAGGACATTGTCATCCTTGTTACAAAATCTTAGGGAATATCGATAAGTTGTATCGTATTTTTACACACACTCCTATTTTTGACGTCACTAAATTGTCACTTGACTGTCTGTCATCCACCTCACCTGTGCTTTCACTGTTTACATTAGCGTCGCTTGCTCTTTGTAATTGTGTCGGTGTGTTTTGGTGACTTTCGGGACTACTAATATTCCGTCTTGGCTATTATAATGGACTCTGATTGCTTTCAAAAACGACTTACCTGGCTGTGATTTTCGGAGAACCGCTCAAACGATAACTTGGCGGTTATAAATGGACTAACGCATACGCTATGGAAAGTGTATTTTGTGTAAATTGCGGCTCTGCTGGTGGTTCCATGTTGTTGGAAGATGAACAGATTCGTCATTGAGTACAACAATGGACTGCACCTCTTTTGGTACTTACGTTTTTACTTTGTTTACACCTATATTATTTTTTGTTGTATCTATATTATTCTGTTTGCAATCTCTCTGACTTTTTTTTACTAATAAGTTTCTATACTTGACCTTACACATTATGTTTGCAATTATCGTTTTCACAAAAAAAGAAACAATTTATAAAGTATTTTGGTATATTCATTATAATAGAAACAATCTGATAGGTAAATACTCTGTAAAAATACAATTGAACTAAGTATGTTTTTTTTTTAGGTTCAAGCTCATGATCTCATATGCACCACTTGTTGGACAAGAGCTCAAGAGATGACTAACACTTCAGTAACAAGTAATGTTGAAACTGTGCACTCTGCAATAGAACGTTATCACCTCGGGCACGCTCACATCATCTGATTGCTCTGAGAACTGACACTCAACATAATGTGAATATCAGAAATATCATCATAGAAAGACTTATGCCATTGGAGGTACTATTATATATATTATTATTGGGCCATTTTTAAAATTGGATTTGCAGTGGGTGCCATTGATCTAACTTGCTATTTTCTTGTTTAAGATACGTGCATCACATTATATTTGCCATCCTTATTGGCGAATATGTGATCGTGCTGCCAGGCATTATTCAGCACCATCTTCATCAAGGGATACTCCTACAACAAGCAATCATCCGGGTTGTGCCAATTGTGGTATTCATTTCAATAGACAAAGACGGCATATTCTCCATAATGAAGCCATTCTTGTGCAAATACAGCAATGAGTTGCACCACAAATAGTAAGCTTTAACTTCCATTTGTAACTATTTATATTTATAATGGCTCTGTATAGAAGAGAAAATAAAAAAATGTTTATTTTATACTTATAACATGTTTTTATATTACAGGTGACTGCAAATGATTACATATGTGATGCTTGTCATACATTATTTGTTAATAGAGTTACCACAACATCACAAGATTTGCAAGAAGTACCAATGGTTGGTCATCAACATGATCAACGTCTGGTATGTGGTTGTTCACTGGCACAAATCCAGTGTTACTCCGTACAAGCAGAAAGCATCAGCCACATTTTAGATATTGTGCGAAATTGAGTTCAACCCTGAGAGGTGAGGGACGTTTTTGATTGGTTAACTATTGCAAGAAATTAGGCTATGGTAAACATCAGATACCCATGCAATAACGGTCATTGACCCTCATACATTTATTGACTTTCCAAATAACAAAAATAGAAATAATGACATAAAGCTGTCCTGTATCAACTTTTATCATGATCCTTTAGGTTTTCTAGTAATGAAAAACGGTTCATAATTTATTGTTTGAGTATCCACGAAGGGATATTAGGGAAAAATCTTTGTACTTTATTGCATGTTTATCTGGTGCCGACCATAGTATGCTTAAACTTGCCTGATGTGCTATTTTGTTTAGCTAATAGATATTTTCTGGTCAGTTATAGTCATGCAACATTTGTAGTGTAAATTGTTTTATTTATTGTACTATAAATGCAATGTGTAACCAACAATATATATTTTTTTTTTGTTGTAGATTCAGCCATCGGATTTGAATGAACTACAATTAAATAAATCCGAAACCATATGGAAATTACGAGGCAAAATTCACAGCCGCCATATCAGCAATAAAACATATTTTGTTTACATAGTAATTGATTCATCTCAAATTGGTCGACAAGCAATCGTACAATGTTCTGCGCCCATGTTACGACCATTATTTGGTATTAAAGCTATGCGAGACATCAAAATAATATCGACCCCTGCACAGTTTCTAGACTATATTTTAATTGCCAATTTAGATGAACAATAAACGTGAAATTAAAATCTGTGTTTTATTTCTTATTCAAACATAATCAGTAAGTTAAAGTAGGACTGTAGGTTTTAACACAACTTACCGGTTACCTAATTGGTAAGGCTGGTTTCATAGTCACGCGTTTGAACAGCGCGCAATGTTTTATATATATACATTAATATACACAAACCTTTAATCTCACTCCAAAACCAATGCTAAGAATACAGGTATCCACTATCTACCTATGTTAATTAGATTCTATGCATTTAAACGTTGCACTTACCTACCTATTTACTTACACTTAGGCTTTAGACAAAAAAAACTGCAAAGGTACCTAATTATTTAGGTAGGTACTGAAAATAGCTAAATGTATTATGATTTTGTTAATAAGTTTCTTAAAGATCACTCGGAGCTATGAAAAACTATATCTAATATTCGTTGTTATGGTTAGATTATAACCTCAAAATCTGATACTTTTTTGGACATATTTCTTTTCTGCAGCTAGTCCGCTATGAAAATAAGATCTTATAGGAGTTTACTAATGATCAACAATACAACACATAATTTTCCGATGCTCCTGGCTCCAGGGCGAACAATGTATGGGCGCAGAGCAATCTCCTTTAATATATTTTGATTTTTTGGATCGATTGTAACGATAAATAACGAAAAGCTATAAAAATTGTCACTTTTATTTTGCCACGTATTAAAAGTTTCACGAATAACAACAATTTTGAATGCTTTCGTGCATTTTATTTTTTTCTCAATAGATGGCGCTCTGACTCATCAGAATACATTAGGAAGTTTCTTCCTAAACTTAAAAATTCAATATCTTTTGATTTTGTGGGTCGATTTTGATGAAATAAACGCTAAATGTTACTCGGGTTATCACTTAATATTTCTAAGTACTTAGATTTGCAATCCAATCTGTGGTTTATGCGTGATGCTCCCACAAACGCACAGACAAACAGACAAACAGACAAAAATTTCAAAAATTGCATTTTTGTGTTTTATACCTTTTTCCTGAGTTTTCTGTGTAATATTCATGTAAAAATATTCAATGTACAGACACGGTTAGTCTACGATTTTATTATATGTATAGATTATTATCGTGTCAGCAAATAAATGTTTGATTCTGTAATAAGGTAATCACAATAGATTAAGTGACTTTAAACAATTACAGCAGCAACAGATACACTCAAGACATAGTTAACACAGTTACAAATCAGCCGATCGATTCTGTTCAAGACTCCCGTGATAACTTAGGTGAAATGAGCATGATGAAGTAAACTGTTATTTCAACTGTCGTGAGGGATTGACAGCTCACTATATTCACTTCACCATAGTTTAACGTGGCAATGCCGCCAGTCTTACGCATTACCGGCTGACAGCGTTGAGGAAAAACTTTTGATGTTGTGTTTTAGTTTGTTTCATGTAATTTTATATTATTTGTTGATTTTAGATTTTATTGTTAAATTTGTTAATATGTTCCTAAGTTTTGCACGGTGAGATGAATACAGAATCGAACTGCAGCTCTGGTTGCACACCAAGTGACTTTTTCGACTGTACCTACTAATTTGCTTTTGCTGTAAAATGATTAATGAATGTAATTAATGTTTAACTGCAGTTTCAACCGCTATAATGTCACAAATAAACCAACAAAACGAAGTAATTTGTACTAAATACTAGCTTCTGCCAGAGGCTGCGCTCGTGTGAATATTGGAAATTATCCTAAGAGAACAAACTCCGGGGACTTAAAGTAATGCCTAATTTTATGTGCTATTTCAGACTACAATCTGAAGTAGCCTATGTGCTATCTATTTCTGTGCGAAATTTCATCCTGAAGCTCTAGAGAAAGTCTCATTGTATCAGCGAATGCAATCGTCGAAATCTATATTTACTTTACTTAATATATAAAGCTAAATAGATTGTTTGTTTGTTTGAACACGCTAATCTCAGGAACTGCTGGTCCGATTTGTAAAATTCTTTCAGTGTTAGATAGCCCATTTATCGAGGAAAGCTATATATCATCACGCTAAGACCAATAGGAGCGGAGCAGACGAAGTTGCGCGGGTCGACTTGTGCCAAAATATAAGGGATCAATCATGTTACATTTCGACAACGTTTGTCAATTCAATACATTTTTGACGTTATGTCATGTCTTCACCACGCTACCGCTGACAAAATGTCACTCGTCTAAAGCTTCAGAGGGTCTAAAAATGCCACTTTTATAGAATCATATTAGGATAATAATATTAATCGTACAACAATCTGTCTAATTTCATTATCATCTTTATCTCTAAAGCATTAAGTTCAAGATTGATTGGGAAAATTTGACAGCTTCGGGTAGCTTGATGTGCTTTCTGATTCTACTAAAGTGGCCTTTTTAGACCGCATGTCCATTCAGTCGTTCCGGCCTGATTTAGTAACAAACGTACAACCATCTATTCAATTTTTCGTATTTATAATTGTAGTAAAATAAAGGTCAATGCACACTTAATCGCCGTCAAAAATAAACAGCCGCGAATTTGTTACACTTTACGCTTATGCTCTGGGATCGTGAGCTTCCAATAAAATGTTGCTAGCTCTCTCTAACGCAGGGAATTAGATAAGGCTGTCCCTTTTTCTCGGCACGCTTAGTCATGTAGAATATGATGGAGATTCAGATAAAAAAAAATAATTGTTTTTAACGTTTTGACCATAGCATTTTGTTTTATTTTGCGTAGCACCGAATGAGTAATAAGTTGGCAATGTAATATGGTATTGATAGATATTTCTTTTAATGGTTTTATTAGATATTTTTTACTCAATAAAGTTGAATGTTTCGGGTGATCAAATATCAGAAAAAAATGTAGTTTTGATTAAAAACCATCTAAAATTGCTCTTAAGAAAAAAATAATTACTATGTAAGGAGAAAAAAAATAATGTTCCTTCATCATATCATCATATCAGCCGAAAGACGTCCACTGCTGGACATAGGCCTCCCCCAAGCGTCGCCACAACGACCGGTTCTGTGCGTCTCGCATCCATCGGCTACCCGCGACCTTCACCAGATCATCGGTCCACCTTGTGGGAGGCCCACCAACGTTACGTCTTCCGGTACGCGGTCGCCACTCCAGAACTTTTCGGCTCCATGAACCATCTGTTCTGCGAGCAATGTGCCCTGCCCAAAAAAATGTTCCTTGCTGAAACATTTTTTTTTCCCAAGAGAATGTTAACTTCTTGCATTTACTTACTTTAATTACCAACGTGCGAACTAAGAAAGTTAAACTATAACTTGGAATTATCACTGCGTCTATCAAACTTTACCTTTATTTTTTATCTACATTTTTGTGTAGTACGCTTCGCTTGGCACGCGGTTGACAATTGACTATTGTAAGTTTTGGTGAGTCTAAGGATGGCACTGGAAGATTACTGTTGGGTTCTGTAGATAGTATCCTAAAATAATTTTAAAAACCGTGTTTCAACTTTGAAGAGGTTGGCATTAGATCTACACTAATTTAAAAAGAAGAAAGATTTGTTTGTTTGTTTGAATTGAATAGGCTCCGAAACTACTGGACCGATTTGAAAAATTCTTTTAGCATTGGATAGCTACATTATCAGGAAGTAACATAGGCTATATATTATTCCCGTACTCCTACGGGAACGGGAACTACGCGGGTGAAACCGCGTGACGTCCACTAGTTTATAATATTATGAGAAGCAGCGTTCGATGTTTGATTCTTTGTGATGTAAAAATCACTTAATTAAATAGCATTATAGAAACTGGTAATTGCTTCACACGGGGTAACAGAGCATATTATGTCACTCCCAGGTGGCATGATTTTTTCCTATATCTTCAACAATTTACCGCCATATTTTAGCCAATTTACACAAAACGTCATCTTAACCTACTTCAGGAATCACTTCGTCCATTGTTAAAAACCTTATGAAAATCAATCAGTTTTCGAGTTTATCGCATTGATACTGCCTGACAGACACATTGGAGAGTCATGTTTTAAAGCATTGTAATGATAATTTTATTGTTATGCTTATTTTAACGAAAGTTTATTCAAAGATTCTGCTCTTAACAACCACTTTATTTTGTGCCCACTAAACAGATTACGGTTTTAGTTTTTGTTGTTGATTAAATAAAAGCCAATATTCCTTAATTTGTCTAGTAATTAAGTAAACACTTAAGCACTATCTTAATTAAAATAGAAGTTGAGTTTTGGAAGTGAGAATTTGTGAAAATTAAATAGGTTTGTTAGAAAAGTTGTGTGTTACATCATCATCATATCAGCCGAAAGACGTCCACTGCTGGACATGGGACTCCCCTGGTGTGTTACATAATGAAGTTCTATTTCTAGTAAGCATAATTTTTCCAGCTTCATATAGAATCCAAATGTTGGAAATTCTAGTCCTTAATTCCTTACTATCCTTACTAATATTATAAATGCGAAAGTAACTCTGTCTGTCTGTCTGTCTCGCTTTCACGCCAAAACTACTGAACCCATTTAAATGAAATTTGTTACAAAGATAAATGTAATTGTAATTTTGGTTTTATTTAATTTTTTTTTTGGTATGCGTCATGCTTGGCGCAAATAAACGCTTTTTCTTTCTTTCTTTCTTTCTAGATATTCTAGAGCCTGAGAAAGGACATAGGCTACTTTTAATCCCGGGAGTATGTTCCCTATGGACCACGCGGGCGAAGCCGCTGGCAGAAGCTAGTTTATTATATTTTTGATGAATTTTAATCAGCTAATATAATGACCAATATCGATAGGGAACCCTATTAGATTTCAAATAAAACAAAACACAGTGGCCGGATGCAACGGTTCTTGGACATGAACCGAACTTAATCAGAAATGTCAATGTTAAGACACCATTCAGTGCCCTTACTATCTTTAAGTAAGGACACTGAATGGTACCTTAGATACCTTAGATGACATGGTAAGTTTATTATCTGGTTCAAAGTTCCATAAACCACATTTATGATATTCTTCTTCTTCTTATCGTGCGGGCAGTTAGGTTTAACAACCCCACACATCGTAGTGTCGGAGTTTCTAAGCCGCCTCAAGGGCCTCTGACATGGTTCATTTGACGACCGCCATTTGGCGGCCGGGACCACCGGCTTATTTCCTTTCGAAGCACGGAATCATCGTTTTATCAGACAATCAGGTGATTCAAGCCTAAAATGTCCTAGCCAAACTGGATACAACTTTACAAAGTATGGTTCCCGTAGGAATCGAACCCATGACCACCGGGTCACAAGGCAAGCGCCTAAACCACTCGACCACGGAGGCAGTTAGTATTGAATAGAATATAGAATTATAGTATTGAATAGAATATAATAAATACTCTTTATTATTACCATCTGCCTAGACCTACCCAACTATTTTGGAGTCAGCTTCCAGTTTAACTGGATTCAACTGAATACCAGTGTTACCAGTGGCTGCCTATCAAGTACTTTTTAGTAAGCCTGGAGTCAAATTTTCTGGCTTCTGACAATTCATAAGACTGCCAAAGATCTACAAGTGACATTCAGAACGCTTAGCGTTCCGAGACATGGAGGAGTCTCCGTATATTAAGGCTTGTATTCAAGTTAGTGACCTTGTTCATATTTAAGCGGAGTTAGCTCCGCTTAAATATGAACTATGCTCCTCTACGCGACACTCCGCTACCCGCATTTTTAATTATTAAAAAAAAAAAAACATTTTAAAAAAGTAACAAAACCAAATTATTTTGTTTGTATTGCAAAGCAGTAGATATTTTTTTTATACTTTTGTTAAAAAATGAAGGAGTAAAATTATTTCATCTCAACAATTTGGAGGTGATTTTGTGTTTTTTTTTGTCTTATTATGTGATACCGATACATAAATTCTGGCGCAATTGAATTACGTATCATATTATGTAGATTACTACCTATTTTTTTTAATGTAATTTCTCAGTAAATGCCGACGAAAAGTTGCTACATCTGCACGCTGTTTTTAAGCATTTCTCGAGAGAGCAACCTTAAGATGTTCTCCCATTCACAAACAGACCTCGGCAAGCGTTGCTTAGCCTTGAATATCCGTGCGGCTGTTATTCTTTAGCCTCTTTATAAGTACCCTTTATAGAATAGAATAGAATACTCTTTATTATGTACACCATATAAGTTACAGAAAAAAATAGATGAAGAAAACATTACATAGGGTGACACAATGGGCGGCCTTATCGCTAAAAGCGATCTTTTAAAGACAACCTTTGGATGGATTTTAAAGAGAGGAGTGACAGTACTGCAGGTAATCTTAGGTTTACTATTTATGTATACAATAATTCCATAATAGATAAATACATATAATTTTTATCATATACAAGTGGAGATGCATCGCGAGCGCTGTATTTTCCACAAAAGATGCATCATCAAGAAACCACGAAAACTCTGCCTAGAGGTAACGACTAAGGATGAGGATGCTGGTTGTACGTACAGTGAACCTAGAGATAATTTCAAAATTAAGTCCCTGATCGTAATTACGAGCAGTCTTTAAATCTGAGCAGTCATATTAAAAGACTTATAATCATCTCCGATTGTCAATTCATAGGAAACAGTCTTTTTTTAGTTTTTCCCCACGTCCAAAAAAATCCCAGGCTTGACTAAAAGGGTTGCCAAAATTAATTAGCATCTCGAGAAAAACCTGCAAAGACCTAGAATAATTTCTAAAGACTTAAGACTGAGTTGACAACTTCAAAATTATCTTTCAGTGTCACTAGCAGTTCCGTTTTAATAAGTACGAACAAAAAACTGTCACTCCACTTTTAACTAGGTTCGTCCCATTTCATAATCCTGCCTGCATCAGCTAAAATCCGTCTCCCTCAATTATTTTTTGCGTCCGTCTTATCAGGGAAATAATTGTCTCTTTGTTTTAGAAATTTCGTGAGGAAGCTTTGCTGAAATAAACAGATTTAGTAAAGGATTTTCGGGAAGGATTGTCTTGTGAGGTTTTTAATGCTTTGTAAGCTTTTGGTGTGTATATTAACGAAGATAATTTTTGAAGATTTAGGTTGTCTTCAAGTGGTGCTTATCGAGTAATCTTTGTTGTATGTCTTAGTGGTACGTTTGGCTGCTAGTTCACTTGATGGAGATACGATACGAGTGATAAAGTGGTTAGCAGTGAAGCAAGCTTGCTTAGAAATAACCTATTCATTCAGGTTCTGGCTTTAAGAAAACACAGTCTCCGGTACGACTCCACTCAGTAGCTTGGCCTAAGCATTATGAAATATAGTGTTTTCCTAAAAAATCTAGTGTGTATGAACGGGACGTCCACCGAAATGGTGGACGTCCGATGACGCATCACCTTATTTCTTGTAATGCAATGATGGAACAGGCTATGCGGAATCAAACTGTGTTGCTATGATGCAACTCGTCGACATTATTCAAGATTCTGACCCGATCTTCTTCGAAAATAACCATTTAAAACCTTAAATACATAAATATATCTGACTGCCTGTTCAGTTACTGATCATCAACCTAAAACTGAATACGTTCTCTTGACCTTCTATTATGAGGTCAACTCATCTGGGATACGGCAGTGCCCCCGCCAAGACCAGACAACGGAAGTGCACCTACATCCAAAAACTCGTTCAAGCTGTACTAAATAATACAAAAATACTACTAACTCCGCACGTACATAGCTGTTGTTGACTGACCTCTTTGAAAAACCACTCTCGCTGCACTCACTCCACAAAAGCCATCGTCACTCACACACTACTCATCTGAATTGCTCACATACATCTTCTACTTGTCTAATACTTCACACAAGATAAGCACTCACTCACACATCGTCTCACAACATGATTGTCTTGTGAGGTTTTTAATGCTGTGTAAGCTTTTGGTGTGTATATTAACGAAGATAATTTTTGAAGATTTAGGTTAGTTTCAAGTGGTGTTTATCGAGTAATCTTTGTGGTAAGTTTGGCTGCTAGTTCACTTGATGGAGATACGATACAAGCGATAAAATGGTTAGCACTGAAGCAAGCTCGCTTAGAAATAACCTATTCATTCAGGTTCTGGCTTTAAGAAAACACAGTCTCCGTTACGACTCCACTCAGTAGCTTGGCCTAAGCACTATGAAATATAGTGTTTTCCTAAAAAATCTAGTGTGTATGAACGGGACGTCCACCGAAATGGTGGACGTCCGATGACGCATCACCTTATGTCTTGTAATGCAATGATGGAACAGGCTATGCGGAATCAAACTGTGTTGCTATGATGCAACTCGTCGACATTATTCAAGATTCTGGAGCTTTGACCCGATCTTCTTCGAAAATAACCATTTAAAACCTTAAATACATAAATATATCTGACTACCTGTTCAGTAGTGATAACCAGCCTAAAACTGAATACGTTCTCTTGACCTTCTATTATGAGGTTAACTCATCTGGGATACGGCAGTGCCCCCGCAAAGACCAGACAACGGAAGTGCACTACCTACATCCAAAAACTCGTTCTATCTGTATTAAATAATACAAAAATACTACCAACCCCGCACATACATAGCTGTTGTTGCCTGACCTCCTTGAAAAACAACTCTCGCTGCACTCACTTCACAAAAGCCATCGTCACTCACACACTAATCATCTGAATTGCTCACATACATCTTCTACTTGTCTAATACTTCACACAAGATAAGCACTCACTCACACATCGTCTCACAGCATGACTCAATAACTTCTGCAGAATTATAGGTAGGTATTTTATATTTTATTTTTGTAATCAATTCTTTTTTTTGTGTTGAGCATACTTATTGTCTAACTCTTAGGTACCTACTTAGTTTATATTTTTATTATGCATATTGTTTAACTTCGACTCTTGCACGGTACCTCTGTTAAAGCTTATTCTAGCCGTGGAAGGGGCCTGGTGACCCGTATCACAGGTTTTTCCCAAACACCTATATCAGGCACCAGTCTCTCACAAAGGTGGATTCCAGCAGCGACATTTTTTGTACACATTAGTATTAAACTTTGTGTAGAGAGAATTAATTATTATTATATTACTACCTACCTATTCTCGAAGCGTTTCGTCGTATTTTATAACTTTCAAGGTAGAAAACACCAAAACACGTATCACACCCACACCTATCATGTTTTAACTCAGAATGTCAAAAACATCTGACAATCAACTCTTTAACACCCGCATCCATTTCTAAAAACAAATGAAGCACATTCCTTATTTAATCTCGTCCCATCGGATTAAATATTCTATTCAATTAGTCCCAAAGTCCAGTTCAGGTTAACAGCCTTTAGGGACTGGAAAAGACTCGCGGAAATTAAAAGTGAGTGAATGTGATTTGGCTTTGTAGATAATGCTGCCGTATTTGTGATGTTTGAGTGTTTTGTTTGTCTGTCTGTCTGTCTATCTGTCTGTCTGGTAACTATACTATTTTGTCTGGTTCTTTCTTACTAATAGTAATCAGGACATCTTTTTTATGGGAAATCATCAATAACTCGGAGGGAGTGTCTGACTCTTACTGATTAAAACCCAACCGTGTTCCTCCAAATACCCTTAACGTTCCAGGGCTGTGGTAAATCTTTTGAACAAATTCCACATACCTGGCAGGCACTGGCGTTAACGGGCCTTGTCACTTGTGCTGACATCTCTTTGAGGCGCGTATAGAACATGATGCACCGTCGACCCGGGCCTGGTCCATATCGACCTGCGAGCAATGCCTACAGTGGCCGAGATTCGCCCTGCGACGATTCATAACACCTACAGTTAAAACGCAACTCAGGTATTGTAATTGGCTGTTGATTTATTCCAATCACAGTATCAAAAGTGCGTTTGGCAGTTATTTGTCACCTTTTTTTTCCTTATTTTGATGTAATAAATGCTAATTATAATTTGAATGACGACCTAAATGACACTGACATATTAATTTAATTCAATTATTTTTTCATTTTGTGACATTCTCTTTTGACTTTTAACTATAATTATTAAAAATATTATTATTTATAATGTAATGTAAATCACCTTTGTAACATTTATTTAACATTTGTACGCCCATTTGGTAGAATATGATGAAACAATACTTTTGAACTTAAGACCATGTAATGTACATAACAACCATGTTTTGACAAATAAATTATGATTATGATTATCTACACTAATATTATTAAGAGGAAAGATTTGTTTGTTTGAAATGAATAGGCTCCGAAACTACTGGACCGATTTGAAAAATTCTTTCAGCAATGGATAGCTACATTATCAGGGAGTAACATAGGCTAGGATATTTTATGCCCGTACTCCCACGGGAACGGGAACTACGTGGGTGAAACCGTGTCACGTCCACTAGTGATTAATCATTTTCGTTCCGAAGCTGGGCCTACAGCTTGGTCCATATTATTTCAGTGCGATGCGCGGCCTAGTACGGTCGTGCTTGCGCTGCTCTGTCCGAATATTTAATTCGCGAATCGCACGGCTGTAGTCGCTGCCCGTTGTTCGTGCCGCTATGAGTTCACAACCGCTCATAGCCAACGAGTTGTTGGCATTCGTCAAGCATGCCATCGATTACATGGACGAAGTTAGCATCTTGCAGATCTGCAAGTCCGCCTACAAGGAGGATGAGATAAAGACGGCCAAGTTGCTGCTTTTCCAAACGCTCGGCAAAGAAGATCAAATGCCGTCCCGCCGAAGAGATGGGACAGAAAAGAGTGTACAAGATATCGTCACTCTGCTGAAGTCGACCGACCCAGACGACGTGCCAGATTTTGTGGCGAAGGATCTGCATAGGCTGCCCCCGGTCACATTCGATCACGTCGACGTCACCAGGTTGCTGAAGGACATCACTTCCCTGAAAGCGAGCCTGGCAGAAGTACAGTCAAAGTTGGAGGTGTCAAATAGCACCATAGGTGAACTACGTGCAGAAGTAGTGTTGTTGCGCAGCGCAGTTTCGGTAAATAGGTCACCTGACGCCTCTCGAGTGAACACGAGTCGTGGAGCGCAATACGCTTCTATCGGCAGTTTTGAGTCGGCGAGCTCAACTGCGTCACCAGCTGCTAAAACTGCTTGCGTTTTATCGTGTTCCACCGCCGCCGTCTCTGCCTCGTCACCGGTAGAGCAAACGATTCGTGTAGGTACGTCGACCCCTAAACGTGCTTACGCAGACATTGTCACCGCTTGCAAACCTGCTGAGTCGCAAAATTCGCAGGCAAGTCAAGCGATCACAACGAAGGGGGGTAAACAGAGCCGCTTTACATCCAACACGGGTTCGAAACAGCGGGTTCCAGACAAGGTGAAGTGTGACAAGGATGGTTTCATCAAAGTGGAGAAGAGAAAGAAGAAGAAGCCTGCTTGTCGGAACCAGTGCGGCACCGCGCTGGCAGGACCAAACATGCTGCTGCGTCCAGCAATACCTACGACGCTGCTGTATGTGTCCCGGCTACATCACTCCACGAAGGTTGAGGAGATCGTGGAGTACATGAGAGTGAAGACCAACTGGACTTTGAGGGTCGAGAAGTTGGAGTCGCGCCACAACACAAACTTCAAGTCGTTTGTGGTGCGGGTTCCAACTCACCATCTCGAGATGTTCCTCAAAGCAGAGTTTTGGCCGAAGGGTGTCGTGTATCGATGTTTCCGCGGCCAGCTACGCGACACCAGTCAGCGAAACACGACGCCGTCATTTCGTGTGCAGTAGTTTATAGTGTTAATCAGTATTGTAATATGTATTAATTTATTACAACTTTATCAACTTCTTTCAGAAGGCCTAATTCAGTTTCAATTAAAATATTTAATAGCAACGAAGAAACACCATTTTTGTTAATATTTGGTTACTTTTGAAAAGGTCAGGTGATAATGCCAAAAAACAATGCATGTGTACGCTCCCTTTAACAACAGAGTCAGTTATACGTAGATAAAGCAAACAGGAGTTTGTAAGGATGGTACTGTAGAAGGGATCGTGATTAAATAAAATACTTTTGGTGATTTAAGAGATCATTATATTGAGCTGGTGCTCCGAAGAAAACTTTTACAGTTCCCTCAGAAAAACAAATCAATCCACGTATGTCATTATTTGAACCTATTCTAAATTATGAACTATATTTTGTTTCATCTAAACCTTTTTTTTATAATAAAGTTGATGGAGGTCTCCGGAGGGTGAGGCAACCAAGGAGGATGTGCCACAGTACACACATGCCGCTCTTTAGTACCTATAGCTGTTATAATGATAACCTACCTACTGTTATGAAAAGGTATTAGTTCATACAAGCTGACCCGCGCGGCTTCGCTCCCGTCAACTGGCTACTCTACCTACCGACCCTAACCTACCTACCCTACCTACCTACTTACCTACCATACCAACCTACCATAGCTACCCTACCTCACCTACCTTACCTACCTACCCTACCTACCTGCCTACCTACCCTACCTACCTCCCTACCTTCCTTACCTACCTGTCTACGTACCCTACCTACCGGTAGTCGGTGTTTTTAGTTTTTTCGCTTTTTGACACCGTCTTCCGAAATTAAAGTTATTTTATACTTTGTAGTGTTTTGTTTTGGAAGTCGGTTACATTTTTTGTAAAAAAGTTTTTTATTTTTCAGTTTTTAGTGGTACCTGTGTACCCATTCACAGCGTACTGGCGTGATGTTATGTTATGAAAATAAAACTTACTAAGTTCTTTCGGTGTAAAGGTCTCGTCAATACGAATGAAATAAGCCCAAACACTTGGTAGTTCCTACATACCGATGTGGAGTTCCCTTGACTCTCTGTCGTCTCCATCATCAGGTCTGATCCAAACTTTCATTCTTTTGTAGTATCACCCGATATACACACGAATATCAAGTTTTTACCAAATACGTGCCCACAATTTTCGAGAGTTGCCCTCGATTTCTCAGGGTTTCCATCATCAGATCCTGACGTGGTGGCAATGGGACCACACGGGAAGCACCAGCTTTCAAATAAAAAAGGATCATGAAAATCGGTTCATCCAGTCGGTTAATATGAGGTAACAAACATAAAAAAAATACAGTCGAATATATAACTTCCTCCTTTTTTTGAAGTCGGTTAATAAACTGAATCAAATCAAATCAAATCAAATCGTATATTTCAAATAAACCATTTACAGGCACTTTTGAATTGTCAAAGTCGGTCAGTCAAAAACATGAAGCTATTTGCACGTTCCAAAGCGTAGATCTCTATGGAGAAGAACGTGCAAGAAACTCCACGGACACTCTTTTAAACCATGTGATGTGTTACAAAAATCTTGTTAACATTAACATTGATTGCTTCTATATGTGAGGACAATGCAAAGAACAAGAAAACATATAAACAATTCAAAATGCAGGTACAGATTAAAATAAGCCAGTGGCAGGTAAGAGATGACCAGTTTCAACTGACGGCGCCCGTTCACGAACATGACGCGTGCATCAGCACCATCTAACTCAACCACTTTGAAGGGAATCAAATGATCCAAAACACGCGCCACCATCAGCAAAACATTTGTGTGAGCATGACAAGCTCTCAACTGCCACGCTCGTTCATGTCAAACTAATTTAATAACGAAATCTATAATTACATATGTAAATGGCTCCATAGTGCTCACATTTACAAAAAATTGAAAATATGCTTCTACGTTATACAAAACTATGGTTTCAAGTAAATAAGAAAAGAAAAAAAAAAGAAGGCTGCTTTATTGTGTATACTTTGCTAATACAATAATGCAAAGAAATGATAAATAAATGATTGTATAGGAGAACAAAAAAAGGGTAAGCATTTCTTCCAATTATCGAAAACCTAACAAGTGGACCCATGCTGCTGTGGCTGTGGAGCAGGACCGGCATTTAGCCAAGCATTTTTATCAGGGACATAATCTTCCAGTTTATAATATGCTTGTCTACATAATGTGCGTTTTATACATGTTTTAAATTTTCTCTCATTCAGTTCGAGAATATTAAGTGGTATTTTATTATAAAATTTAACACAGTACCCCATAAAAGAAGTGTGTACTTTAGCTAATGGAAGCCTTTAGCCTGCACTTTAGCTGAAGGAAGACGGACAGCGGTGGCTTGTTAATAAATAGGGTTCCGTTAGCAACCTTGGTACGGAACCCTAAAAATCGACTTGGTTCGCAGGAATCAAGATCGTACGCGAAGGCTTAAATAACAGGGTCCCATTAGCAACTTTGGCACGGAACCCTATAATTTGCCTTGGCTCGCAAATCGAACCGTCTGATACTAAACACGAATTAAAAACTTAGTTGCGGGCAACCTGGGAGTCTTTAAGACAAAAGTGAATAGGTTGCTTCTAGGCAAACGTGCATCGGCTACTCCATCTTCAACCTCATCATCGCTTACCATCAGATGAGATAGTGGTCAAACGTATGCCTATCTATAGTAAAAAAACTACTCCGTATCACCTAACCACACAGAACTAATGATAACTCGATTTGACAGTTACTGTGAAATCGTGTTGTCATTCATTCTTAGTTCGGGTTCGGGATTAATCGTAAGTCTGAAGGTGATACGGAGTAGAATACGTCCGCAACTAAGCCCGAAACTACGGACTTCGGACTTAGAGAGTAGCCCCACCAAAATCGATCGCTCCCATCACCGTGACCACCTTTGGTACGGTACCTTATTATTATTAGCCTTGTTTCGCAAATCGAACCGTTCGTTGCATCGCTCTAAACGGAATCAATCGCGGAGGCCTTAGAAGAAGGGTCCTGTCAGCACCTTTGGTACGGAACCTTACAGGCCTGATCCGCAAGTCGAACCGTCCAGTACTTCACAAAACTACCGAGTTCTAAATCAGTTTAAGACTCTACGATAAAAGCACTTTAAACGAAACCAGCACAACTCAGAGATTTAAGCAATTTTGGACCCTATTCGTTTAAGACCTTTCAGTGACCAAACCGAAATTCCTACGAACTACGACAGTGTTTAATAATCGTGTGAGGTCATTCTCCAGCGGAAAATCTTAACACCGCAATTCAGAAAAACGCGTCATCAGTGCAACGCCATCTATCGATCATGTAAACTGACAAAATATTTGGCAGCAGAAGACGTTAAATAAGAAGCCCGTATGTAACGATAAATAACGATAAGGTATTAAAATGTTTACTCTTATTTTGCTACGTCTACGTATTAAAAGTTTCACAAATAACTCAATGAATGTGTTTTGGTGTTACATTCATGCTTTCATGCATTTTTTGGTTCCTCAATAGATGGCGCTCTGACTGATCAGAACACAGTAGGAAGTTTCTTACTAAACTAAAAATTTAATATATTTTGATTTTTTGGATCGATTGTAACGATAAATAACGAAAAGGTATAAAAATGGTCACTTTTATTTTGCCACGTATTAAAAGTTTCACGAATAACAACAATTTTGAATGCTTTCGTGCATTTTATTTTTTTCTCAATAGATGGCGCTCTGACTCATCAGAATACATTAGGAAGTTTCTTCCTAAACTTAAAAATTCAATATCTTTTGATTTTGTGGGTCGATTTTGATGAAATAAACGCTAAATGTTACTCGGGTTATCACTTAATATTTTTAAGTACTTAGATTTGCAATCCAATCTGTGGTTTATGCGTGATGCTCCCACAAACGCACAGACAAACAGACAAAAATTTCAAAAATTGCATTTTTGTGTTTTATACCTTTTTCCTGAGTTTTCTGTGTAATATTCATGTAAAAATATTCAATGTACAGACACGGTTAGTCTACGATTTTATTATATGTATAGATAAAAGTGGAACTTAACACTCTCCACGCTGTTCACCACCTCAAAATGCAGATAATTGAAAAATCATACCCAATTTTTTTTAATCAAGTTTATATTCCATGGCAATAGGACAGGGTCCTGAAATAAAACGTTTTCAGTACGACACATCGGCTTAAGCCCCAAACTATTACTGAAATAGTTATGTGTGATTGAAAACCCCAAAAACACTGTAATCGACAATCACAAATGTCAAACCCTACGCTTAGAAGTCATCTTTACGTTCTAGAAGGTCGTATTTGTATACAAAAGTATGTCTACACTAATATTATAAAGAGGAAAGATTTGTTTGTTTGTTTGTTTGAAATGAATAGGCTCTGAAACTACTAAACCAATTTAAAAAATTCTTTCAGCAATGGATAGCTACATTATCAGGGAGTAATATAGGCTATATTTTATCCCCGTACTCCCACGGGAACGAGAACTACGCTGGTGAAACCACGTGACGTCCACTAGTCAAAAATAAACTTAGCGTACATCATATTCTTTTACAAAAGGAAGGTACCGCCAGCTATTTCAAAGGAATCACGAAACCATTTCGAGCAACCGAAAGATCTCTAAAAAGCACGAAAAAGTTCTGTCTGTCCGGCCAAGCTAATTACACCCATAGTGACACAATTCGACGGCTAAAACTCATTTTTAGGAGATGTGGTGCAGAACTCGGCTTTTTGTGGTACAAATGTGGGTAGTTATGATAGTTAGTACGGTTTTAGAGCCCTAAATGTTAGCCAACTATATTGATTGTGAGTGGCCTTGACTTACTATTCATGAATTTACAGGCCTGATTTAGTGATTGTTTTTCTCTCTACTTCGTTTAGTGGACAGGGACCATTATGCCCAAATAACTTATTTTATTTTAAGCTTTTGACAGCGGCTTTGTGCGCGAAAATGTGTGAAATCCCATTGAATTCATACTCCCGAGAGTATCTATGTATTAATCCAGGACAAAATCTACACTCGCGCCAAGTTTCATCCTAATTCGTTGACCCATTAAGACATGATGAGGTAATAAACAGACAGACAAAATTATTTTCACATTTATAATGTTACTAGCTTCTGCCAGCAGCTTCGCCCGCGTGAACCCTAGGGAACATACTCCTGAGATATTTATAACCTATGTGTTATTCCAGACTACAATCTAGCTCTGTGTCAAATTTCATGAAGATCCTTTGAGGCGTTCTGGCGTGAAAGAGAAACAAACATCCATTCATCCAACCTCACAAACGTTAGTAAGTAGGATAGTTTGGATGAAATAACAGTTTACACCAATGCGTGTTAATTTTCTTTACAACACAATGCCTAATCACTACATAGCCCCTGCCTCTATATCCCTATGTATGCTTAAATCTTTAAAACTACGCAACGGATTTTGATGCGTTTTTTTTTAATAGAAAGAGTGATTGAAGAGGAAGGATTATAAGTATAATAACATCCAGAAATACTGTTATTTTTGAGGTTTCTAATATGATGTCGTAAATAATTACATTTTATGACGCAGATGAAGTTGCGCGGGTCAGCTTGTAGTCTAATATTACACAGAGCGATGAAGGTACAAATCATATTCGATTGGTTTTGTCAACGTAAAGTTAAAGTTGAAAGAGGTGTTCCCTAAAGATAGGCGTAGTATTAAAGATCTTAAAAGTCTCAGGGATCTGATCAAGCGAAGCCAAACTCTCTCTACTAAGTACCAACACTATTAACGTTTAGTCTATCGTTCACAGTCTGACTATTGCCCAATTAGATATAAGGATATTAGGAAGAGAAGCCCGCACAATAACGGAACGGTCCAGTATGTTCGTACTACATGGCTCCAATTAGGGGTGTAACACACAAACGATCGCCGTTTCGCAACAAAGGGAATTATTAAAGTTTGCCATGGAATTAGGTGGAGCTAGAAGTGGCGTAATTTTTAAAGGTTTTTGTATGGGTGATCACTGTATTCTTTACTCTAGTCAATCAAATCAAATCAAATCGTATATTTCAAATAAACCATTTACAGGCACTTTTGAATTGTCAAAGTCAGTCAGTCAAAAACATGAAGCTATTTGCACGTTCCAAAGCGTAGATCTATAGATATGGAGAAGAACGTGCAAGAAACTCCACGGACACTCTTTTAAACCATGTGATGTATTACAAAAACCTTGTTAACATTATCTTTGATTGCTTCTATATGTGAGGACAATGCAAAGAACAAGAAAATATATAAACAATTCAAAATGCAGGTACAGATTAAAATAAGCCGGTGGCAGGTAAGAGATGACCAGTCTCAACTGACGGCGCCCGTTCACGAACATGACGCGTGCATCAGCACCATCTATCTCAACCATTTTGAAGGGAATCAAATGATCCAAAACACGCGCCACCATCAGCAAAACATTTGTGTGAGCATAACAAGCTCTCAACTGCCACGCTCGTTCATGTCAAACTAATTTAATAACGAAATCTATAATTACATATGTAAATGGCTCCATAGTGCTCACATTTACAAAAAAATTGAAAATGTGCTTCTACGTTATACAAAACTATGGTTTCAAGTAACTAAGCAAAGAAAAAAAAGAAAGCTGCTTTATTGTGTATGCTTAGCTAATACAATAATGCAAAGAACTAATAAATAAATGATTGTATAGGAGAACAAAAAAAAAGGGTAAGCATTTCTTCCAATTATCAAAAACCTAACAAGTGGACCCATGCTGCTGTGGCTGTGGAGCAGGACCGGCATTAAGCCAAGCATTTTTATCAAGGACATAATCTTCCAGTTTATAATATGCTTGTCTACATAATGTGCGTTTTATACATGTTTTAAATTTTCTCTCATTCAGTTCGAGAATATCAAGTGGTATTTTATTATAAAATTTAACACAGTACCCCATAAAAGAAGTGTGTACTTTAGCTAATCTGAAGCTAATTTCTCTATCAATCATTGTTAATTTGTGCTCTATCCTTTAGTTTGCCATGTATTATTTCTTCCCAGAATTTGTTCCTTATTAGCTACACTTTCGGAAGGTGTAATAATACAGGGTGTTTTTTTTTTTAATTATCTGGTTCGATTCTTGGGTAGCAAAAACGATTTTTCAAAGATCCAATGATACAGTTTTAGTTTTCAGCACAATCGGGCTCGAGACTCCTTTCAGTGTTTTTCGATATTCTTTATAGTTTCGGATTTGGCCCTGAAGGCACTCTTTAAATTCTTTCGTTACTCTGATTGAGTGACTGACAGACAACACACAGCTGAAACTACTGGTCATAGAAAACTGAAATTTGGCATGAAGCTCCGTGGGGGAGAGGATTTCCAGAAATTCCTACGGGAACAGGAAAAAGCGGGATATGCGCGTATGAAGTCGCGGGCAAAAGCTAGTCTTAATATGTTTTTAATCATTCACTCTACTCGAGTATACCTCGTCTACCTCAGTAAAATACACTGCTTTTCGGCTTTTAAATAAACATCAAATGACTCCTACCGCTCTGGGTGGACCATAAGGGAGTGTTCCCGTGTTAATCCAAATACCCTTTGCGTTCCAGGGCCACGGTAACTCTTTCCTACAATTCCGCAACCCTGGCAGGCACTGGCCCTAGTGGGCCCCGTCAATAATACTAGCATGTCTTTGAGGCGCGCGTAGAACACAACGCGTCGTCGACCCGGGCTTGGTCCTTATTGAGCCTGGTCAGAGTGATGGGTGGCTCGTCGTCCGCAGGCCCGCGCCTACGGTGACCAGTAATTGCCCTGCGGCTCCCGACGCCCGGGGCATCTTCTTCTGCTGAGGCGTGAGGTTATCCGAGCCAGGACCGGACGCAAGAAAAGTATTCTGCCAAAAAGACCATTTTACAATTATCTCTATTCTTATCTCTAGTCTTAGAAAGAAATCAAGCCACGGAATTAAAATATTTAAAGCAGCCAGTACGTCGAAGAGGCCATTAGTTCGAAGTTCAAACTTCAGTCGTTGCACTACTGAGACAAAGAACGAAAGGTATAGGATAGAAGATCCGAACCATACAAATAGCGAGAACGCACGCACACGCTCCTCGTGCAGCGAGTGCAAGTGCACTTGCAACCGGCATTTTTTTGAGATCGCCGCATGTACGAACACGTACGCACACATAGACACGCTTCATGTACAGGTTGCTATTGTTGATCGAAGGTGTCAGCAAGTGCAAGCGGACCCACGACCAGCATTTGTTTGAGATCGCCACACGTACGCGTATAGGAGTACGTGCGACTATTTTTGATCATTGTATGGAGTCGAATTTCTGTATTTTTCTATTTTGTGACTGAGGAGCACTAACATAAGTGTTGTGTTAAAATAAATATACCTCTAGACTCCGGCCGATTGTCATTTTTTATAGCTTTGATTGCAACTATGTTTGACGCCGTTTTCAGTGTGAATCGATTGTCTATTCTAGATCTTAGTATTATAAATGTAAATTAGAGTGGTTTTATTTGTTGTTATATGCCTAAATCACTGACCCGATTTTGATGAACATTGGTACAAAGATGTGTAGATGGGTGCCCTGGATACGGTTTTAGGCTACTATTTTGCGAAAATCTATAATTACGTGAGTAAAGCCGTGGGCAAAAGCTAGTTCTACTTAGCTTTACTAACACTACTTGAAGGTTTAGACAAGAACAATAACTATAAATCAGAACACAAAATTTTTACTTTTCGTGAATAAATAAAATTAAAATTTATCTATTACTTTCTTACCGATTCCAGGAAATTTTACTTTATTCCAAAAAAAAGCCCTGCGGGAATCCTTTCAACCCTGAACCGCTGTCAAGGGGCGTGTCCCCAACCCTTTGTACGCGATATAACATTACCAATTTATTAATTGTGCGCTAATGGGATGCCTACCAATTATAATTCTGCGTTAATCTGCACGTGTTTATTTTAATTATTATTGGGTTAATTTTAATTATTAATTGTTTTCCAACATAGTAGTCGACGATTATTTTTAATTAGTTTGTATTTTAATGAATGCACTAATTTTTACTCGCGGTTTTACCAGCGTATAATACGGAATAATTCAAGAGTCTATACCCTCGGGAGAAAGAGTGCTAATTTGAATCAAAATACGTTTGGCTGTAAAGACGTGAAAAAGCAACAAACAGACAGAGAGTTTCTTATGTATTTGTAATATAAGCATCTACCTACTTCCCATATAGACTCCTAATTTTACTTTTGCGGCATAATAATCTTTGAAATCACCATTATTTTCATACAATTTCACACATTCTATCTACGAAAATTACACGGCGCATGTGGTTTCCGCCAGAATAATTTTCTTTTCCTCTTATTTTATCAGCGCAGGATCGCCCTTATTTAGGAATACACCCCTCCGATGCTATGCAAATGGAATGTCCCCTATTTTTGGCATTCAAACCAAGCTTGTGATTTTTTAAATCCATGTTAAGGGTGGGCCCAAAATAAGAGACGCTTGCGTAATTTATACCTTGGAAAAATCAGTCATAATAAAATTTACTATTTACAGCATTAAAATAGGGGGATTAGAGAGCCTGAGGATCAGTTCAGCGGCTGTGGTTTCCAATTTGAGAAGTTTATGCAGGTTTTGTAAAGTAATATAAACCGTTGGTCCCGGCAGTCTTTGGCAGTTGTTACGGATCGTGCGAAACCAGAAAATCTGACACCGGAATCTTTAAGTCAAGAGTGAATTGGTTACTTCTAGGCAAGCCTGCTCCATCTTCAACCACATCATCGCTTACCATCAGGTGAGATAGTGGTCAAACGCGTTCTTATTAATAAATAGTAAATACTGGTATTTCAGCTGAATCCGAGTTGATTGAAAGGCGACCCCAATATAGTTGGGAAAAGGCTAGGCAGATGATGAGGTGTTCTGATGAATAAGAGAGGGTTGCACGATATCTGCCAGACGCAAGAAGCAGAGGACAGCTATCAACTTTTTGCCCTGGATATGGTTGCTCAAAAAACCACTCAGCTCCCCATCTATTATTTTTGCTTGTAAACGGTACTAGGCTATATCTTAAATAAGTTCTAAGTAACTTGTTACATAAGACATAACGTCGAAAACTTACGTCGCAAATACGAACAGAATGACATACGGTACGACCAAAGTCTAGAACTAACATTATATCAGCAAGGACTTGATCGTAATTCGACCGCCATCTTGTGATTATTTCTTGTTTGTCAAGGGCACAGAAAGATCGACTTTCCAAATGCGGGTTTGGCGAAGACTTCTTCGTATACCATGGACTGCCATGAGAACGAATGAGTCCATACTGGTGGTTCTCAACATATTTGCACATACATATTATGCGTTCATCTTAGCATAGTAGCATAGTCTGTTGTTGGTCTAAAGAAAACTTAATGCAGAACACCGGCAAGATGGACAGACGCAATTAAGAAGACTGAAGGAGACAACATGTACAAAGCGGTCTTCCCCACAAATTTGGAGACCGCATGACTTGAAGACGCGTTGCACGTGCGAACGACCAAAAGGAAAGAAAAAGGGCAATGGAGAGATCTGTGCTTGGAGTTTTTTAGCGTAATCGAATGAAATTATTTAAAAGAGAACCAATAACCAACCAAGAAAGAAGAGAATTTATTAAATTAAGGCTTGTATCCATGCCAATGTGCATATGAATGGAGCTAACTACTCTTCTACGCGCCACTCCGCTGCAAGCATTTTTAATTTATTATAAAAAATAACACGTATTTTAAAAAAGTAACAAAACCAAATTATTTTCGTTTGTATTGCAAAGTAGCAGATATTTTTTTTTAGACTTTTGTTAAAAAATGAAGGAGTAAAATGGTTTTATCTCAACGATTTGGTGGTGATTTGGTGTTTTTTTTCTTATTATGTGATACCGATACATAAATTCTGGCTAAACCAAATTACGTATCATATCATGTAGATTACTACCTATTTTTTCAGATCTAATTTCTCAGTAAATGCCGACGAAAAGTTGCTTCATCTGCACGCTGTTTTTAAGCATATCTCGAGAGAGTAGCATTAAGTGGCAGTGGGCAGGCAGGCACATTGCTTGCAGAATAGATAGTCGATGAAGCTGATAGATTCTGGGATGACGCATCAGGAGCCGCAGCGGGATGCGAGACGCACACGTGACGGTCGATGTGGCGACGCTTGGGGGAAGCCTATTTCCCGCTATATATCGATGTGTTTTGCAAAAATCTGACACTAGGGTGTGTGTCGGTCGGGTCGTTAGACCTTACTGCTCACACGATAAGAAGAAGAAAGCTAAAATTATGATGGTAGTTTACTGCTTTTTTAAACCTTCTGCATATTAAACTGAGAGTTTATAAGACACATTAATGTTAGCCAATCTAAATTCAAAATGTTTGGCTAATAGTCTAATCATATCGAACAACATCCAAAACTAAGTATCTAATATTTAGACACATTCGTAATGTGGTCGCCATATTGTGACTATTTCTCCACGGAGCGTCGATCCTTAAATAATTGGCGTTCAGATAAAAACCTTCATGACAATATGTTCATAATAACTCGGAAAAATATTTTGCTCAATGTAAGAGGGAAAATGTCTATTTCTCATATTATTTGAGACTGTATTTTTTCATACGAATTCGTTCCTGTGGTATTCATATCTCACAGCAATTGCGCATTTTAACTGATTAAAAAATAGCATCTCGTCGCTTAGCAAACAGACGGACAGACTTAGTCATACCATAAGGGTTCCTTTTTACCATTTTGATACGCAGCCCTAAAAACACCATCGAAGTCGAAAATGTTAAAACTTTACTATTTAATGTCATTGGAGAGAAGTACTGCAGTACGATTCTGTAAATCACTCACCGTGTAAACTAAAGTGAAGTGAGCTGTCAATCCATACAAAAAAGATGTAAATGACAGTTCACTTCATGCTCATTCCACCTAAGTTTACGAGGTGAGATGTTGACTGAACAGACCGGCTGTAAACATCTTACATTGTAAACTTACGGGACGTGAATATAAAGTGAGCTGTCAATCCATACAAACAAGGTGTAATGACAGTTCACTTCATGCTTATTCCACCTAAGTTTACACGGTGAGATGTTGACAGAATAGGCCGGCTGTAAACATCTCACCGTGTAAACATGAAGTGAGCTGTCAATCTATATAAATAGATTGGCAATGGAATAGCAGTTGCCGGTACATGGTAAGACGTTGACAGAGTAGACGGGCTGTTTGTGGTAGGCCTTAGGATAGTATAATACTGGATGACGATAACTAAACCAAACCTAGGCCAATTATCGAAATTCTGCTAGTTGCGACTTTGCGCAAAACAATAGATAGCAACCATTATTATGTTTTCAATTTGCTTACTTCAAGCATCATCGAAAAATTCAAATGTCACGAATATCAAAAACAATAGTAAGAAAAACAAGGCGTAGTTACCAAAAACGTATTGAACAATGAAATATAGAGTACTCGTTTAGTTTCTCCATCCTATTCATTGAACGTCGCCAGGCAATCAATAGCTGTTAAACCTTTGCGCACAACGTCAAAAGAGAAACAGAAGAGAATCGAAACTAAACAGAAGCGAACAGTAGAGCTTTGTATAGCATGTTATTGGACCGTTGTTGTAGTTTCACATACTGTACCTACGGCTTAAGTCTGCTCTCTCGAAAAAAGCTTAAAAATAGCGTGCAGATGAAGCAGTTTTTCGTCGGCATTTACTAAGAAATTACATTTGAAAAAAATAGGTAGTAATTCATGAAATGATACGTAATTTAGTTAAGCCAGAATTTATGTATCGGTATCACATAATTAGAAAAAAAAATCACCAAATCACCTCCAAATCGTTGAGATGAAAGCATTTTACTCCTTAATTTTTTTATCAAAAGAGTAAAAAAAGATATTTACTGCTTCGCAATACAACGAAAATAATTTGGTTTTGTTACTTTTTAAAAATATGTACTATTTATATTATAAAAAATTAAAAACACGGGTAGCGGAGTGGCACGTAGAGGTGTAGGTAGCTCCGTTTGTATGCACAAGGTCATTGGCATGTATACAAGCCTTAAATGACCGCCCTAAATCTAACTTCGTTCGTTCAGTTCATTCAATGGTTATCTGTAAGAGATTGCCCTGTGCGATAAGACTGCTCATGGTACACTTGTTTTCTTTTTCCTGTGCTTTTCATGAGGTGTACAATAAAGTATACACAGTTTTATTTTAGTCGTCTTACAACGGCAGCCCACTTCATCCATTTAATGACTACTCACATTCATTAAAAAATGATATTTGTAAACACTTACAATATAAAAATAAAAAATTCAGTATCATGACGCCAGACGTAGTTTGAAACATCCTGGAGCGAGTTTAGTCTCAGCCTTATCTTTCAAGGACGGCGTAGAATGGAACAGCGATATTGTTTTGATGCGTAAACATTATTGACTGGGTGTTTCGTAATTCTAATGAATTGTTTATTTTTATTGTACCTATCACCTCATTCGTGTTGCAATAAGTAGGTATTAAATATTACTAACACTAGTTTATAAGTTTACATTGTTACTAACAAATTATGGAAGAGATTCTGAGATTAAATGTTTATTATTATTATTATTATTAATAAACTATTAAAAAAAGTAATCGCGCCTAGAGGTAGTTTGTGTCGGGTACATTAAGTGGGCCGCCTTTGTAAGATGACTAAATGGCATAGAGTATTATAAATGAGTTGCTGTACACTAGCAACCAGCGATCTTATAGTGTCTGCAAGCTGTTCTGTATCTACGCTAATATTATTAATTCGAAAGTAACTCTCTGTCTGTGTAGGGTATACCTTGTCCTTGGCATAGAATATTTTTTAATCCCGGGAATATAATTCCGTAGAAATTGCCATTATTCATGCTGGTACAGTCGCTGCCAGAAGGCAGTAATCTATATTGTTATAATTTGTGAGCTATTATTTAATACTTTACGCACACAGATGTACAGAGGCGGACTTAATGCCTTAGGAATTTTCTACCAGTCAACCTTTGGGTGATACAGAGAACAATAGCGGTAGGTGCAATGTGGATCAAAAGAAAAAACAGAAACGCGATTAAAATTAATAAAAAGATAAATATAATAAACTAAACATGCAATACAATATATAACATAAACTCAAATTGATAAACTAATACACGAATATACTTAAACAGTTTGTGCAAACAAATAATGAGAAAAAAAAATTAGCGATGTGACGATACTACTGCCAACTTCTTACGAATGTGCTCTCGAACCTTAACTTTTTTACAGGCGTCATCATACGTAACCATTTTAAATAAGGGAGGTAGGTAGCTATAATCTGATTTTTATATTTAATTTAACTCACACACTGATCATATAAATCAATAGTGGCCAAATTTGTACGTATGTGAGTACTATGTCCCCTTACTAGCAAACTTATTAATTTTACCTCTGCTGGCATTTCTATAGTGTAATTATTAGTAGTATATAAGTGCTATTTTGGGAGCATCGTCCTTACATATAATCAATTGATTAATGTATGCAAATATTGTAAAGCTTATTTTTGAAAAGAGTAACGATTGAGTTTCTTGTCCGTTCTTCTCCATAAGAATCTACCTTTTGTGAACGGACGACTAGAGTCACTATATTTTATTTTCTTTTGACGTTCAAAAGTGCCTTTATTGGTCTAGTTGAAATAAATCATTTGACTTTGACTTTAACCTAGATCTAGAGCTTTAGCGATAGCTGTTCATATACAGTACCATGCATACATCCATAGAATGTTACTACGGTTTTCAAAACAAACAAACCGCTTGTCTTTGCGCACTGTAAACAATATTGCAATGTTCTGCACACAAAATAATTTTCACCCATTATTCCCTCAATATTTTATGGCAAACAAGGTCCCCCACCACTTACCCACTAATTGTAAATGTTGCAGCCTATAGATCATAACCAAAGGTTTTATGAACGCATAAATGAATCAGGATCTATTGTCATATAAAATGAATGGTCGATCCATTCACTTAGAAATACTATTCACGGCTTGGATGGGGGCGATATTGGTACGGCACTTAAATTATTATTATTCTTGTGACCCTCTTTTGTTAGGGTTTTCAATATCTTTGACATTAAAATATCTTGTTCTTCTTTTCGAGTTCAGATTAAAATTTGAACTCTATTTACGGCTTGCAACACAATCCTAATTCCTCCATATGTTTGTAGAATTTGTCTGCTCAACAACGTACCTAATTTGTCTCACCGTAAGGTATTGCCAGTATGGGTAATCGTATTACGTAAAGGTTGATGATCTGCAGGGATCATACATTTTTGTTTTTGCCATTAAAAATATTAAAAATTAGGATTCCCTACAAGTGTTCCTATAATGTTTGTGTAAGTGCTATGACTCACCACATTTGATATGATTCACCACATTTTAAGAGGAAATGCTGGCGGCAAGACTTTGTATGTAAAAAGTCATAATTCGAGGTTTGGCTCTCGACTGTTTTCTCCTCCAATTTTGGACTGATTTAAGAGATATTTCACAAACTAAATAAAAAGGATCAACACTGTGTCCCTATGTTTTCCTTTTTGATGACTTATTAACCGTATAAGCACTAGAACTCTCACAAAATGCTCAAAATTGACCGATAAATCGCTGTCAGCAGAGGCCTTGTGTACAAATTTGGCAACTAGTAATCAAAAAAAGAAAACATAGAGACACAGTAGCTGACCCGCGCAACTTCGTCTACGTCACAATTTTCATTACTGCTCCGCTGCTATAGCCTTCCTCAATAAATGGGCTATCTAACACTGAAATAATTTTTCAAATCGAATCAGTACTTCCTGAGATTAGCGCGTTCAAGCAAACAAACTCTTCAGCTTTATATATTAAGTATAGATATCGGTCCAATATTGGAGAAGAAAACAGTCGAGAGCCAAACCTCTAAATATGACTTTTTACATACATAGTCTCGCCACCCGCATTTCCTCTTTACTACCACATTGCAATGCCTTCCAAACGTGGTGAAACTTAAAAAAATATGCGAGGAAAATTAAGTAAAAATGTTCATACTAGTGTACAAAAGAGCTAACTCTATCTGAAACATTAATTGGAATAAAAAATGGGAGCAGGTACCTGCTCTTTTATTTTAACAGAATTCCCTGGAGATTAGCAAACAAAAATGTAATCCCCTTCTTTTCCCCCACCACGTAACTATAAATTATGTAGGTATGTTTAGGTATGTACTACAGGAAACATTAATACGATGGCACTGTGTAGATATCTATACAAACACCGCGCAATGCAATATGTATAAGATATATCGTTTTGCAGCGGGAGGGGTCTACCTATGATTTTAAGTAGCGATAGCATAAAAACTTTGTTATATTGTGATTTTTTTTTCTTTCTGTAGCTTATTTTTGTAACTGAGTTCAATTCGTAATGATGTTTCCATATTTTTGTTCCTTATTGCACACACAAAAACATACAAGTACTAACACAACAGTACAGCTAATGTAAAGTCAACAAAAGCATTTGGTAGGTATGCAGGCAGCTAACTTACAACTACTTAATGTTTTGAGTGTGCTGAGAAGACAATTAGGTATTGAAGACCACATTTGTAAGGATGTCATATGCTTAGAAAAATATAATGCACACATTAGAAATAAATATTGGCAGTTCAGTGGAAAAATTAATATTTTTTCCAGTATACCAAATAAATTTGTTGACTTTATAAAGGCGAGCTTAAACTAAAATCGGGGACTCAAACAGCAAACCTCAGTACGGTACACATATTAACAAATTTTATTAGGTACTGACTGGTGGCAATAGTTTTATTGCCACCAGTCTCATGTAGTTTAAACTGCCGAAAAAAATGACTTGTAAAAGTTCCAATTATAACCAATTTGTAAAATAAATATCATTTATTCATTTTGCTATGGAAGCCATCGAAATCTCCACCAAAAAGGCTATATTTTTAGCACAGGATTTTAGGAATTTTTGTTTGCCAATTCGCCTTACCTTTTATGATTTTAGACACAAAATATACACAGCCGAAGGTAACAAACAACGATAACAAATTTTGAAAGGTTTCGTATCGGCAAACAAAATAATGAGACCCAATTTCGTAACAGAATTCCAAGTATCATATTTAACTAAACGGTACTTACTTTGAAAATTTCTCAAATTGAGTTGTTGATATTTGTTGACTTTCTACCTCGCCGTGCCGGAGTAAAAATAGGTTCTCTTTATCTGTAGAGATAAAAAGTTCAGGTAATCAAGACATTAAACACTATTTTTTGCTCGAATTTGGTTGAAATAACCAGTTATAATTATTATCATAGTTTTTCTGACTCTCAAACAAACGACGGCTTGACATTTATTCGACAACATAATACTTTTTTGTTTTAATTTTTTTAAAGTCCTTATCTTTTTTTCTGACTCTACTTTATTGTGATAAAAAGAAAACAAAAGTACAAGTATTTGGAGAAGCAAGCGGAGGTAAAGAAAATATAATTTTACAGACCACATGCGTGTAGATTTTATAATATGGAATTGCAGATTTTCGAAAGAAGCCATAGCTAGCAAATTAGAGCAGCAGTATTTAATAAGTATATTGTAGTGTAGTGTGTTTTGGCAGCCCCTCGGACTGTAGATAAAATTTCATTCTGTCAATAATATTTACTATGAGTAATAATTATTCTAAGAAGTTTGTTATTGGCCAGTAACTACGTCACATAAGTGAATATTACGGTAAATAAATACCATTTCACACATTTAAAAAGTCACTTTATTTGGCCTCAGAATTTCAGATTCGGATTTAATCTATCTATTTTGAGCGGTAGGAACTACTTCCAATCATATCATCAATCATTTGTAATTAAATTTGAATGGCTATCTAAACCAAAAACTCAACATAAAATAAGAGATACAGGTCCACGTTCAGTCTCCCCATGCTTGACAAAATTATACTCAGCATGATCCATTTAAGGGGACCGAAACGATCCCTCTGAGAGAATATATCAAACTGGTAGCCGAGTAACGCTGGACAATCAGCAAAATTGCACTGCACCCCGCAATAGTACAGGGGTGTCTGTGGACCATCCATATCTATGCCTACCATCAACTGAACGTCAGTAGCATTCATATGAACCACTAGCTTCTGCTTGCGGCGTCACCCGCGAGAGTGTCGAAAATAATCCCAAGGGAACATCGTACCGGGACAAAAAGTAGCTTTTGTGCTATTCCAGACTATAATCTATATCTCTGCCAAATTTCTTTTAGATCCGTTCAGCCGTTCTGGCGTGATTGAACAATTTCGCATTTATATAAATAGACTGACTGACATATCAACGCATAGCCATAAAATAATGGGATGAGGATCATAAAATTTGGCCATAAAGGGATTTTTGGAATATCAATATTTAAGGGAATCGATTGTATTAAATCTTCGCAGATGAAGTCAGGCAAAGTGCTAATCCTAATATATAAAATTCTTCCGTTACTGACTGATTGAGTGACTGACAGACAACGCACAGACAAAACTACTGGTCGTAGAAAGCTGAAATTTAGAATGTAGCTTCCCTACACTCCATGAATTTCCCGAAATTCCCACGGGAACGAGAAAAAACGGGATATGCGCATACGAAGTCGCGGGCAAAAGCTAGTTTATATATATATATAGCTACCGATCATTAGACAATATTAAACCATAAAGAAATATCAACATAATGTATATAAATAACGTAATGTTAACTTTATACGTTATACGCATTGGCCCGCGGGTTTGCTCGCGTTCAAATAGCCTAGAACTGTCTTCAGGATCCCATCAATCTGTGTACTAAAGTTCATCAAAATCGGTTCGGCAATGTAGGCGTGAAAGCGTAACAAACAAACAAAATCACTTTTGTATTTATAGTATTAGTTTCGATAAAGCATTTTGCTCAGTCTTTTCGAAAACGCCAAAAATATTACACTTGAACTATCAAAAACACCCTTACAGCTACGAAAATAAAGTTCAATGTCCAAAATAGTAACCAAGGATGGATGTCCGGTTACCAGTACCATGTGCAGGGGTTTCGGTGGTATTTATGTGGCCGCACGTAACCCCATGGTGGTTGATAGCTATAGATCTGTATAGGAGGGCTATTGAATTTAAATGGTGGTTTATAATATTTGCTAGTGTCGATGTGTACAGTTTTAAGGGGCCAGCGGATAAAGAATTGTCCATAGAAATGTAATGCCAAAATCGCTTGAAATTAGAACATATTTACAGTTGACTATACTGTTTGTTGGATTTGGACATCGTTTAGAAATCTAAGTTCCAGTATATCTTCTTGAAAATTTCATTTCAGAAATTTTCACGGTGAAAGAAATATAGCATATTCTCTAGTTACGGACTATAAAAATTAACTCGTATTTTTTGCTTTATCAAATGAATAAAAATTTAAAAAAATAAAATGCGTCAAAATCCAGAGTTTATTATGTCTTTTAGTTAAGGCATGACGTAACGCGCTATTTGAATTTTTTGTTTAAGTGAGAAAATAAAAAATGCCTGTCTAATATCTTTTGGTTATATATAAGGCTTGTCTCGCACGTACCATAACCACACCACAACCAAATCACATGAGCGAGCGCTAATTTATATGAAAATTAAAAATTAAATTCACACGCCGCAGCGACACTATCCACACGTAACCACAGCTTGACCACCTTTTGTCGCGACGACGCGACGGTGTGCTGTGGTTTTCGTACGTGTGAAACAAGCCTTAATAGATTTTTTGAATCTACCCTTGATTCAATGTAAAGCTTTCAGTTAAGAGAAAATGCAGGAGGATAGACTTCGTATGGAAAAGTTATAATTCGAGGTTTGGCTTTCGCCTGTTGCCTTCTCCATTATTGGATTTAAAACATATTTCACGAACTGAATAAAAAAATGTATGCTATGTCTCTATGTTTTTCTTTTCTCATTGATTATTAGTTGCCAAATTTGCACACTAGCGTTCTGTTGACAGCGGTTTATCGGCCAATTTTGAGCATTTTTTGAGGGTTATGATGCCTATACGGTTAATATATATATATATATATTTTTTTTATTTGTGATGGGTTTGCTCTTGACTCTAGTCTAGGTCAGAGATGACAGAGACAAAGTCTTCGATGGAACGAGCTTACCCAGAAGGAGCCTGTTCACTCTAACTTTGAAGAGATTAGGGTTGTAAACGTTTGGAAACACGGACGCAGGCAGAGAGTTCCACTCCTTTGCTGTGCGCATTATAAAAGACGTTTGGAAACGCTTAGTGCGAATTGGTGGAATAGTAACAAGGAATAATCAATCAATATCAATCATCAAAAAGGAAAATAAAGGGACAGAGTATATATCCTTCTTATTCAGTTTATGAAATATCTTTTAAATCAGTCTAAATTGGAGGAGGAAACAGGCGAGAGCCAAACCTCGAATTATGACATACAAAGTCTCTCCACCCGCGTTTCCTCTTAAGGCTTGTATACATGCCAGTGACCTTGTGCATATAAACGGAGCTAACTACTCCTCTACGCGCCACTGCGCTACCCGCATTTTTAATTTATTATAAAAAAATAACACATACTTTAAAAAGTAACAAAACCAAATTTTTTTCGTTTGTATTGCAAAGCAGTAGATATTTTTATTTTAGACTTTTGTTAAAAAATGAAGGAGTAAAATGGTTTCATCTCAACGATTTGGAGGTGATTTGGTGATTTTTTTTCTTATTATTTGACACCGATACATAAATTCTGGCTAAACCAAATTACGTGTCATATCATATAAATTACTAACTATTTTTTTCAGATGTAATTTCTTAGTAAAAGCCGACGAAAAGTTGCTTCATCTGCACGCTGTTTTTAAGCATTTCTCGAGAGAGCAGCCTTAAGCTTGACTCATACCATTACCTTAAATTGTATGTCTAGCCACCACCATCTACCTATAACTACTATCAATCGACGCTGCACCCTCCAGCCATATTTCAACAAATAAACATATTCGTAGGGGTGGGCTGGCGAAGGGTGAGTGTGTTAAATAATTAGTTTTGGTATGTTATAGTGTTAGTAAATAGTGTTCGTTTGTATTTTAGGTTTATGAACATTAACACTCATGGTGTTGAATAGAAATATTAATTGTAAATAATTTGATAAGTTAAGTGGTAAATAATTTGATGTTAACTCTACATCTGATTGAAGAATGTGACGTTTATAATTTGTCAAACTGTGAATGAAAGCTGTAAAATTTTGGAATTAAAGTAGAGTGTGACATGTTCTTTCTACTCCAAATACTCGATTCAGTCTGAAGCCTTGACAGTAGATATGCTAATACAGACGGCGTCCAAAGCAGCTGTAGTTTTATTTGAAAAACTTAATAACACCGGTAGAGATCTGGTATCAGCTAGTCTATTCTGTAAATAACTAATTCGATATCGAGCTTCACCTGAGTGACAAAGTTCACAAAGTGAGTTTTATAACACACAAAATAAAGGTCTTATGTTTATACGAATTTGATACTCACCTCGGATTCCGCTATCGAGACACGATACGACAAATGTTGTTACAGAATATCACTACTGACCAAACCTAGGACCTGATGCTTACATACCAATAAAAAAAGCATTGCAATTACAAATATTTCATCACAAAATATTACAGTTCATTATTACAACTGTAGTTTCGTCTATAAAGAAACATACGAAATGCTTCCTGATACACCACACACCACACCATAGGGAAAATAAGGCGATTATGAAACGTTCTCGTAATAATGATCTGATTTTCCTCAAAGAAAATGTGTAGAGGAATAAAATATGTGTTTGATGAGGCAGTGAATTTGATACGAAGTAACTGCTGCTTGGAAGTAGTTTTATAGTAGACTACCACTTCGCTCGCGACTTCGTTTGAAACAAACAAACAATCAAGAAATCTTTCCTCTGTATGATATTAGAATAGACTAGCTATTGGCCGCGGTTTCGATCACATTCAAGTTTTAGTTTCGCAAAAAACAGTAGCCGTCTCCAGGATTCCATCAAAATTCATGAAATCGGTTCACCTATTTCGGCTTGAAAGCTTAATCAATAAACAAAGAACTCACTTTTCCATTATTTTATAATATTAGTAGGGATTAAGGTTGTGTAACAGTGGACCTATGTCCAGCAGTGGACGTCTTTCGCCGAAAATGATGATAATGATGATGCGGGTTGTGTAGTACCCACAGCGGCGATATTAAAGAGCGCAGGTACTCGTTTACAATATTGCACTATTTTTGGTTAGGCTTATTTGTAAACGACTTAAAAAAAGACTAAGTCGGATTCGCACACCGAGGGTTTCGTATAAATTTGTAGGTACATATTTTTTTAAGATTTAATTACAATGTATAGTTTCCAAACTTTTTCCTATACTTGTAGTATAAGACGGTATTAATTGCCAAATTTCATAGTTCTAGGTCAACAGAAGTACCCTATACATTTTGATTCCCTTGAGAGTGTCAAAATATAGGTTTTTTGCGGCATAAACGGCCGTAACTTTTTTTTTACGTTAACTTAGAAGTTTGATTTTTTTTACAGCTTCAAGGGATCGTAGATTTCAGTATATAGTTTCAATTTCAACTGGATACCTCCACGCGTTCCCGAGATAAAGGGTCTTGACAGACAGATGGACGGACAACAAGATGATCTTACAAGGGTTCTATTTTTTCCTTTTGTGGTATGGAACCCTAAAAAGGAGGAAGTTTTTTTTCTATTATGGAGGGTGTGCGGTACAGAGAGTAAAGTCCCGCAAACCTCCATTGAAAAGGGAGGATCCTCTGACCGGACGGTTGTTGCGTCCGGTGTGGGCAACTGCCCGATAGTTTATATTCGGGCTGTTGTATATGTTCAAAAAGTTGTCGGTACCAAAACTATTTCACTAAATGCTTTTATGTTGAACAATTTTGAGCTTTATGACAGTTAGCTTTATACGTCAAGTTTTCACACTACCATAAAATTATTCGTAATACCAACATGAACGTCTCGATCGAAACATAAGGAAAAAGTCCTTGAAGAGGGAGAAACCTTTAAAACACATTTTCTAAACAAAATGGTTTGACTTTGCGTTTCAGATTTCTCGCAAGCAGAGGCGAACGTTTTCTGATCAACTTTAGAGCATCGATTGAAAGAAGTCCCTACTAGACGGGGCCCGCTAGGCCCAGTGCCTGCCAGGGTTGCGGAATTTGTTCGAAAGAGTCACCGCGGCCCTGGAACGCAAAGGGCATTGGAGGAACACGGATGGGTTTTAGCCAGTAAGAGTCTGATACTCTCTTCTGCTCCGCCCAGAGCGGAAGGAGTAATTGGATGACTTCCCATCCTTAAAAAAAAAGACCAAACGAGACAGTTCTGACGTCAGAGGCGGCACATGGTGACGTCGGTGTAAAAAAGATAGTGCTATTCGTCCTGTACAGCTAGTTCTGTGTCTGTCTCACACTGGAATCATGATGGTTTTACGATGTCATAACGGGATCCCTGAACCATTGTAAGATCTTTTAAACTACACCACCATTTTGTTTTTTTTTAGTACAATTATTCTCTTGGCATTTCACAACCTTTCAATTTAATTGAATTGCCAAAAGATTCTTACTTATGCTAAGTTGTGTAATCCAAGTGAGACCAATTACTTTGAGAGTAAAACCTATCACAAAGAATCGATCAAAAACTTATCCTGATACCAAAAAACGATGAACGATAAAGCATCAACTCTTCACGATCCCAGTTAAAAAATATTGCAAGACGAACTTGTTGACAGGCCGCCAACCTTCGGCACATCATTTATCAATGTCTGGCAGAAGAGCGGGGTATTATTAGCAACGACAAATGGTTGGCGATCGCTTATCTATTGATTCGAACATCCATTCGGTAGGATGTGTTAATATTGTGTTGGTTTTTTGGGGGCCCGTGGGGTTTGGTGAATGTGTTCTTGTCAGATAGGATTGCATAGTTTTTTTTTTATTTTGATTGTACAGTTAAATGCACATAAGTTTGACAGTGTCTACATGTTGCAGCAATAATGCGATTTTGAACTGATTGTAATGAAGTTGGTGTACAATACAGAAAATATACTTAACTGAGAAATATCGAAACATAATGAATTATATTTTTTTGAATAATTTAGTTCTGCATCAACTGGGGATCATGGAAGACGCACTAGTTGTCACGATCCTCGGTCCAAGTATGGGAAGGAACACCGTGGTGGTTTTTAGTCAGTAAGAATCAGACAGACCCCTTCGCCCGCTCCAGGCGAAGGATATCCATAAGATTTTTTCACCCCGGCAACAAAAAAGAAATGGGTAGCACTTACATAGTGCAAACAGGGATATTCGCTGGTAGGGTCTCATAATATTATAAGCGTCTAACGGGGCCACTTTACTCCTAAATGTTCGAGACCTCAGTTTTAGATTGCGCACCTATTCTGCACCCTAATTGCGTTGCACAATTTTTCAAAATCCAGAGAAATTCGAAGGAAATCCCTGATCCATTTCTTCATCTTCTAATATCTCGTGTCTCGTGTTTATCTCGTGTCGCAATGTTTTTATCGAACTCCTCCGAAACTTTTTTGTACATATTTAGTAGGTCCGAGAATAGGTTGTTTTGTATATGGCAAAACAACGTTTGCCCTGTCAGCTAGTCTGTTTATAAAATCCTCGACCACGTTAATGACGTAATTAATGAATTGCCATTCATTGTCTGTTGCAAAATAATCCCACAGGTTTTCATTAAAAAATGCGACAAGCACTGAAAGTGTTCAGAAGACAAAAAAATAATAGTATCAACGTAAGAAAAATGTTTTATACTGAACCCAAGCACCACACATCCATTGTACATAATTACGTGACCATTTTTTTATTATCCCCACGAACCGAATATTACGATAACATATTGTGGCCAAAAGATATCATTTTTATGGAAATTCCTTGCGTTAATATAATATTTTACGAAATACAGAAAATATTGTACGAATATTATAAAGAAAATATACTGAAATATTTTTTTCGGGTTTCGTGTGAACATGTGAAAAATCCTAGCTTTATGATTGGGTACATAAAATAAAATGAGAGTTTTTCTTTTGGATTAGTTACAAGATTTTTCTTAAAAATTGTTACCTTTTGTTTTCATAAGATAATATTGACTAGCCGTGCCCGCGACTTTCGACTAAGATTAAAATGAAGATAACTTTTTTCCGACCGATTTTAATAAAACAAAGCCTACATTCTATTCTTAATTTACACTTAAACAACCTGTAAAAAACTACATAAAAATCCATACCAACTAGTTGGATTTCGGCGATGAGCTAATAACCATATATTAAAAACATAAACACACCACATACATAGAGAAAAGTTCTAAAATCACAGATTTGTGTTCTATTACTCTTTTCTTTTAATTAAGAGACACAGCAGCGGGTCAATTCTACAAATTTTTAAACAACATTTGTATTCGAATGTCAATCGCAAAACTGTCAAAAACGCCTTAATTTTTATTCATTTTTGACAGATTGCGAATGCGAAAGTTGCTTGAAAATAAGTAGAATATTCATTTTTGCTTTAATTTTAAAGAACTCCATCTAAAATAGACCACCACAAACATAAGAAATGAAAACCCTTTCAATTATTGCCAAAAGTTCGTTTTTAAACCGACTGTTTAAATTTTCGCGCGAAAACGGACGATGACGTCGCTCCTGTCTGCCACTGGTCAAGAACTGTCCTATCTCAAAGACATAAGGTTGTCTTTTCGTTGTAATACCAGCAGTGACGTCACTAAATGCTGATTGTTGTTTTTAATTACGTTCCGTTTCACGTTACTTTAATTCATTATTTTTGTTAAAAATTGATATTAACTAAAATAAAAACGTTGCAATGGCCTTTATTTTTTTATACTTTTTTATCATTTTACTAACAGTATTCTCATAAATTCTGTATTTGCATCTTCCCTATTGGCACTCAGGTTCTGCTGTTTTATATTATACTAACTTTTGCCTGCGAATTCGTACGCGCATATTCCGTTTTTTCCCGTTCCCGCAAGAACTTCAGGAAAATCTCTCTTAGTGCTCTCCTACTCTCTCCAAGGAACCTTCAGGCCTCAGCTTTCTAAAACCAGTAGCTTTGGCTCTGCAATGTACAGTGACTCAGTCAGTCACTGATTAACGGAAGAATTTTATACATACATACATTAGGATTGATGTACACATAGATATCTACACTAATATTATAAAGAGGAAAGATTTGTTTGTTTGAATTGAATAGGCTCCGAAACTACTGGACCGATTTGAAAAATTCTTTCACCATTAGAATCCTACATTATCCTTGATGAACACTATAGAATATTTTCAAAAAAGTTAGGGATCCGTATGAAAACTTCGATAATGTAACCCTAGGTGTCAAAAAAATACCAAAAAAGATTTTTATATCGCGTACGCTGCGGAAACTATTGACAAGAGAGCAAAGTGATGTACTACAATTTTATAGAAGACATAAATACCTACAAAAATATGGCCGAAAATATATATCTAACTATTATGGTTAAGTCACAATGACCGCTTTTTGTTCAAATTATTCAATCAAAACCTGGGTGAAATGGAATAGTGGTGGTTTTAGTATCATGATATTATTAATCCTTATCTATTTAAATTGGTTAATAATTAAGGTTGGTTATGTGCATGTAAATTACAATTTAAATTATTGAAATCGGACCTTTCGTTTAAAAATTACGACGGTTTTAAAAATACTCTAAAAAAGAAAAATTTTGCGAGTGAACCGCCCTACGTTTAGTCTGTTAATAGGTAATTTACACATACCCTTGAAGAGGTTAGATGGGAGATAAAGTTCGTAGAGTACGAACTAAACTCGCGCGTACGAAGTCGCGGGCGAAGTGCTAGTAGATAATAAAATAATATTGCTTCGTCACAAAGAAGGTTGATATTATGGATTATCTTGTCATGAGGCGAGGGGACATTTGAGTTTGTTGAACTTTAGATAGTATCTAGTTTCTACCACCTTGACATGTCATGTAATGCTTATGTGACTTGTCAAGGCCATTATGTTATTACACTATCGATTATGAACATAGAACACATGGTCGTTGGGGCCGAAACGTCGCGATCGTGTAATGAAGACGCAACTTTCAAAGGCCTCCCACAAGGTGGACCGATGATCTGATGAGGGTCGCGGGTAGCCGATGAAAGCGAGGCGCACAGGACCGTTTGTTCTGGTGACACTTGGGGATACCTATGCCCAGCAATGTACGCCTTTTGGCTGATATGATGATGATGGTGATGACTATCGATTGTAGAAGCTAGCTTTTATCAGTGGCTTTGCCCACGTAATAAGCGAAAATTATCCCTAGTTTAGGATAATGCTTAGAAATGTACTCGTGCTTCCATTCAAATCCCTTCAAGCGTTGGTGTATGATTGATCAACAAACATGAGAAAACCTACTAGGATAGATTAGAATTAGTATGAAAGTAAATGATAGGGAGAAATGTTCAGAATAAGCTAACTGAACTGGCAAAGTAATAAATCTGAAGACTGTTGGCTCTTAAACGGTGATCACAAAACAATAAACGCAAGTTTAAGTGGAGTGACTGACTATAACTGAATAAGCAGTTGCCGAGGATCCGTGTGAATGCTCAGATACCATTGTCCAGCAGTGGGTGGTCCTGTCTGATATTAATGTCTTCATCAACATCAGTTTGCTCAAAAGACGTCCACTGCTGGACATAGGCCAAACCCCAGAGTTGCTTCATCGACCTCTTATACTCCTCGCTCCAAATGGAGTCCTGCGGCCCTCATCAAGTCATTTAGTCCACATAACGGGCGGTGAAATAGAATATGTATACATTGCTTTACTCTCAAGAATGTTCACTACTTACACCAAGTTCTATCAAATACCACCATTATCTCTTTTCAATATCAGCTCCGTTAAGCCGCGAACATTATCGAACATCATTACAAGCGCTTTAATTTACATTCACACGGCGCTGGACAAAGCGCTGAAAGTATTGCGGTTTTGTGTATCAGACTGAAATGTTGCGAATGAAACGAGTAATCGCGACAGGATTTAATCAATGAAATACAACAGCTTTTACGTGGACAGAGAGCTTACATCACTCTAGAGAGTTTAGGGTTTTGCTCCAGCCAAAACCGAGAAAGAGGAATAAGGATAATTTATAATTAGAATAAATACCAGCCTTATTGCGTCATAAGCACTTCGTTTAAGCCACGTTCTTTTCTGCAAGCAACTCGCATACAAGTTGTATTACATAACGGGCTACAGAGGTCAGTCATAACAGCCGAAGACGTCCACTGGTGGACATAGGCCTCCCCCATAGGGGGGGGGAGGTTTGCCATAATCGCTACGCTTGGCAAGCTACAGAGGTATAATGTGTTAAAACGATCCCCCGTGCCTCGCAATGTAATTAAAATTGCATGCGAGTAAATTTCATGTTTGCAGGTAGAATTGCAGCCTACGACTGACAAGAAACAAGATTCGACCACGACTCATCATCATGGCTTGGCGACGAAAAACGTAGAGAAGGAATAATGATGAACCTATACTAAAAGGTCTGATCAGCTTAGATTACTTTTGAATATTCTTTAGCATCTTGCTTCGTAAAATCTTATTCCTTAAAACAGTTTTGCAACGATCAATGCAATTTCTAGACAAATTTGCACCACTACTAACCATTACCAGTTCAAAAGCGAGTTCATGCAAAAAGAAAGCCCTCGTTTGAGAAGTTAACACTTTTTGGCTTAGCAACAGCCTCCACTAACATTTCACAAACCCCAACCCTTTGTCCCCAACTTTCTAACAAGACTAGACTACTGTCGCACCTAATATAATAATTGAGACCTGTCCCACCCACAAGGAGGCTTTTAAGGGTCTGTTTCACCAAACACGGTGCGACGGCTGATCGTGTGGTGGTAACACAGTGTAATGCGTCTCCCTCCCCCTTCCCCCTCATTTGCATGGCGATCTCAACGCTCCTGCGGTTTGTTAATCTTTTAATGGAATTAACCCACGCCCGCCGATGTCACTAGCAAAATAGCGGTGGTGGGAACTAAAGAGCTGGATGGGGTAGGTCTTAATCTTGGTGTTTGGGATTCTGAGTATCCTAAGGGTGAAATTTGTGTTCTAGGTTTGAAACTAAGTAAGTTAGTGTAAGAAGAATGTTGTCGTCTGTAAAATGAAGGTCGAAAATGATTTTGTCACCGATCAGAATGCTATTTGTTGTCCAAAGCGACTGCATAGCACAGCAAGAGTAGAGCATACTGTGTGATTGAAGTAATTGGTGCAGTGCTTATATGTAATGAATTCGAGGCTGTTTTTTAATCTTCGCCTGAAAGCTACAACAAGGTTTTAAAGATCAAAGTGAATGACTTGGTTTTCTCCTGGATGATGGTTAAACGAAAATTTAAAAAGTTCTAGTTATTTGTCAGTGATGCTGTATTCACAAATTGTTTATTTAAATTTTATCTAATCTAATCGTCGATGTTTACGCCACAGAAGTTCCTGTGTGTATCAAATTTCACGTGAATTGTTCTAGTAGATTCCGTTCAAATTGGCTTTGACAGACTAAAACATTAGACACAGTTATCCTATTAGGGTTCCGTTTTTTACTCAGATGATGGGAACTAACCCTACACCATTAAAATGCTCCGTCTTTTCAGTAAATGATTGACACGAAACTATTATCTTTTAACGTTCGTACCACCACTACGTCTGTGTTTCCGAACGCTTACAACACTAATCTCTTCAAAGTTAGAGTGAACCGGAACAGGCTCCTTCAGGGTAAGCTCGCTCCATTGTCGACGTTGTCTCTATCATCTCTGACCTAGACCAGAGCAAACCCATCTCAAATAAAAAGAACCTTATAGTTTTTTCCACCCATGTTATAAACCAGTACTTGCCACTTCCAAAAACTTTAACTCTATACATTCGCCTAGTAGATTGTTTCGTTCCTTGCATAATTACTTAGCTTTTGTTACTTAATTACAAAGAGAGGAGTGGGGTTTTTAGTACAATGAGATGAACGGTTAACAGGCTGATTTATATTATTTGCTACAACATTAATATTGTTGTTAAGACTAACAAAATTCCAACAAGGTGGACCGGTACAGGTAACAGCACTAGTAAAGAGAGATTTGTGTCTCTCAGAAGAAGAAAAAACCCATCTCTTCTACCGTTGTGGTTGTCGCTAAATGCATCTTATGTAGTCTTTCATAATCGACATGACTGAAGGAGTAGTTTTGTCTAACAGGCGAGGATCCTGAAACAAAGATTTCATTTAGCCCTTTTAGTAAGTCATCATGATCATCATCTCAGCTGAAGACGTTCACTGTTGAACATAGGCCTCCCCAAGCGTCGACACATCGACCAGTCCTTTGCGTCAAGCATCCATCGGCTACCCGCGACCTTCACCAGATCATCGGTCCGCCTTGTGGTAGGCTTTCCAACGCTGCGTCTACCGGTACGCGGAAGAAGACCAAAACTAGTACAAACTTAACTAGTTAAAAATTCAGCAACAATCAATGTGCGAGACACGCAGGACCGGTCGTTGTGGCGCCGCTTGGGGAAGGCCCATGTCCAGCAGTGGACATATTTCGGCTGATATGATGATGATGAACAATCGATATCAAAAGCTTTTCAGAATGTAGGGGAATTAGACGTGTTGCGATTTCAAATTTTGCGCTGCGATGCAGATGCTGATTAACAGGAGTAACCTCAATAGAAAGAGATTTCGATTCATAAGTATTTAAGTTAACACTTTAAACAATCATTAAACTGCACAAGCCAGAATTTCTGCAACCGGTGGAAGTTAAAGCCAGAACCACAAAATTACGACAGCTAACTTGTCGTGAAACAAACTTTAAGTTAGTGTGTGCAGGTAAGTTAGCAGCTCGTCACAGCCGCTTAGTAAGCTAATCTTTAAGTTAAACAAGCTATCCTGTACAAGGCGTTTCAAGTTGGCGTTTTCAGTTATGATTTCTTGAAAATTTATGGCTAAAATGTTATTCAAAGAAGCCTTTTCCCATATTCAATGTAACTGGATAAAGCTGGAAACCAGTATTTCACGTGGATTTGCGTGGAGTGCCCTGACCTGAGTTACAAATTTACGTTCTTTAAAACACATAACACCAGGCCTTTATTCCACATGGCATAAGCAGAAACCCACACTTCCCATACTATAATATAATTTTGACAGCTTAATGTTTGCGGAACTAAAATGAAGCTAAGCAGGATACCGAGCAAGGCACGGTGATGATAGTGGAGTAAGGCAGTGACCGAGTGGCGTCCGGGGACTGGAAGAAGAAGTGTTGGTCGGCCGGCGGCGAGATGGACGGATGACATTGTTTGCCATCGCAGGTAGAACCTGGATGGTCGACGGCGCGCTGTGTTCCACGCGCGCCTCAAAGAGCTCTCAGCATAAAAGATGGGGCCCGCTAGGGCTAATGCCTGCCAGGGTTGCGGGATTTATTGGAAAGAGTCACCGCGGCCCTGGAACGCAAAGGGCATTAGCAGGAACACGGATGGGTTTTAGTCAGTAAGAGTCGGACACTCCCTTCTGCTTCACCCAGAGCGGGAGGAATCATATGATGATTTCCCTTTTTATTAAAAAAAAACTGGCCAAGTGCGAGTCGGACTCGCGTGCAAAGGGTTCCGAACGAATTTAATTTTTTTGACACGTTATTTTAACACTACAGACTTCTAATAGGTTTTCCTGTAAATTTTAGGTAAAGATCTATTATCTCCATTTTTTTCAAAATTTTAGGCTCAGTAGTTTCGGAGATAAGGGGGGGGAATGGTCATTTTTCGTCTAATTTCTTGAATAACTTCAAAACCATTTATTTTAAAATTATGAAAAATATATAATTAAAACCCTCACAGTAAGCCCTTTCATTTGATATGTCACACGATATTGTTCAAAATACTTTTTTTTTTAATTTTCTAGTTTGACCCCCAAAAGTGACCCCCATACTAAAAAAATAAAAATTTACGTAACGCGTTCGTGTTTGGGTCACAGAAGTCCATATGCGAACCAAATTTCAACACAATCGGTCCAGTGGATCCGGAGAAAACTGGCTGTGACAGACGGACAGACAGACAGACAGACACCCGAGTGATCCTATAAGGGTTCCTTTTTTTTCGGAACCCTAAAAAAAGGTGGAACCTGGATGAGGCTGGCACGAGAACGTGGGGATTGGCACAAGAAAAGAGAGGCCTATGCTCAGCAGTGGGCGAAGTCAGGCTGTGATGATGATGAATGTTTCCATCTTAAGGCTGCGTTTCCACCAGCGGTGTGCGAGGATGTGTAGCGCTAAGCGAGTTTAAGCTAGGGCGAGGCGATTCAATTGGTTCTTAAAAACACATCCCTACCTTCACATCTTCTCAGATCACTGGTGGAAACGCATCCCCAAATGGAAATGGTATTACCATCAACTAGTTACAAACCAAGACTCTAGGCTGCCACTGTAAATTCTATAAAAATACGCGAATCGAACACGGAAATCAACAATAAAATCAAAATGAAAATTTTATTTTAAGCTTATTGTTAACGGTTTTTATTCCGAGTCTGCTTGATACGCACTGGACCAGCCGGTGTGCTAAAATCCATATCCAGCAATCATTCTCAGCTAAAATGAAGATTGATTTATTATTTATTTTATCATTGAATTATTATAACACCTTTACAGATTGCTCCAAGACGATGTTATAAAAAAATAAAAATAAAATAAAATAAAATAATTTTATTTCAGACCTTGATCCATATGTTGTTAGTAATAAACACTACTTAAAAGCTATGTTAGTAACAGACATAATACAAACAGATTTTAATTCATATATTTGTTGCGCTCACCTGACACACCGGGCACATGCACATGTGTATGTACCCAATGCGCCATGATGGCGCAACACGGCTTATCACTAATGACCTTCAGTATATCATTGCCGCTCCCACGCACCTTGCGCATCATGGATGCTGTCCTTTTCCGAAGGATGGTGGTGAAGCCATCAGTGCGTGCTTCCGAAAACATTCCTGATGCACTACAGTAACGTGGGAGCCCCAACAACACCCTGAAGGCATTATTATACTGAACTCTTAGGGCGTTGTATGCCTTTTGCGTATACCGAACCCACAGGGTGCAGGTGTACAGAGACTGGCAAAAAGCCTTAAAAAGAGTTATTTTCACTTCTATTGTACACCGTGCAAATCTGCGGGCCAACATATTGCATCGGACAGCCAACGCCCTCCGTTCTCTCTCCATATCAGTATCATCTTTTAGGTCCTCAGTAACTATATGCCCTAGGTATTTAAACTCCAGCACCCTGTCAAGGGCCACACCTTTTAACATTACTGGTGGGATGTGTGCTGGTTTTTTACTTTTTACTCTGAACACAAGAAGTTTACTCTTATTAACGTTGTACACAAGTCCATGCCCTTCTGCATATGCCTCGCAAACCTCCAATAACTTCCTAAGTGCGCTGATTGATGGACTCAGCAGCACCATGTCGTCCGCATAACTTATACTGTTGACACAAAGACCGTCAATAGAACAGCCAACCTGTGTGCTACTGAGTTCGACAATCAGCTGGTTTACATACAGGTTAAAAAGAACTGGCGAGGTCAAACCGCCCTGTCTCACCCCGCATTCTAACCTATACTCCTCAGACAGCGCATTGGCCCATCTAACTTGATTGGTCTGGTGGCCATACCAATACTGAAACATATTTGTAATGGCGTCAGGCACCCCCGCTTCACGCATCTTACACCACAGTATGTCGTACCTAACCAGGTCAAATGCCCTGGAAAGGTCTAAAAACGCCGCATATACTGGCGTACTTCTCTCCGTGTAGTATCTGACAATATGTTTGAGTGACAAGATAGCACATTCGGTCGTTATAACTTACATATTACAAAAAATTAACATTACATCAATCATCGTTACTAAAATTAAATTAAATTATTATTTAAATGTCCAGACCTTTTTCGATTAAATTTTGCGCTGCTTTGATAAATCTCGGCAGGTTTTGGCAAAATATATCTTCCGATCATCATCATCATCATCATAACAGCCGAAAGACGTCCACTGCTGGACATAGGCCTCCCCCAAAGGGGGGGATTTGCCATAATACCACGCTTGGCAGGCGGGTTGGCGATCGCAGTGTATGGTGTTGAGTTTTACAGAGAACGCTGCTGCCCATTCTCTGGCAAGTCCCTTAGTCGCCTCTTACGATACCCACGGGAAGTGATGGGATGGTATTATTCTTTTACGGCACCATACGGCACCGGCCGACACCATACGGCGTCTTCCGATGTGACTGAGATACCATTAATCAAACGTATGGCTCGCGACATAGGGGCAAACTTGAGTAAATTCGTCCTCGCCAATGATACGTCTAACAGACTTTAACGTTGAGTAATCCGGTTTTGAAGGAGTACAGACGCAGACCCACCGCGGCACACGGAGAAGCTACTCACGTGTTTTAAGCTTCGCATTGCAAGAAAACATATGTTATATCTGTCGTAGGATAATTTGATACTTCGAATCTTCGCGGAAATCCTAGGGGTTTTGCGAAAACGCGGATAATTAGACATAGCCCCGACTCAGACTACCCCGACTCGGATAGGTTAGGTTAGAAGGCTAAGGCGGGAGCGAAGCGGAGCGGAGCTCCCGCCTTAGCCTTCGTGGTTATTTTTTTTTAAACCACCCAGAACTAAATATTGCTATAATAACGAGTATTTTCGCAAAAATCCTGACTTTATCCAGTAAGATTTGATAATTTTTCGCCTATGTCTAATTATCCGCGTTTTCGCAAAACCCCTAGGATTTCCGCGAAGATTCGAAGTATCAAATTATCCTACGACATATCCACTGCAACCCACGGACACGCTACGTAACAATTGACATCATTGGTACATGTGTGGTTTGCTCGAATATGGCGCCCACATAGCTCAACGCTGTTAACGCCATGCACACTGTGCATGCGGTACACGCTATACGAATATTAACCCACGACTATTTACAACTGTATCGCAGCACAGTTTTGTTATACGTCTTGCGGAACGAAGGCGTGTGTAGTGTAGTGTGTACTGCAGTGGAAACGTAGACCTAGTACGTTGTCAAACAAATGAATCCACGCAGCTAAAATGCGCCGCGTGCCTATGCACAGCATGCGCCGCGATGGGTCTGCGTCTTTACGTATAAGTACCGACCTTCTCCGTAACATCCTACATATCTCTTACAAAAATAAATTGCATTTCTTTACAAAACCTCAAATTCATTGCTCTACATTTAAATGAACAGACGCCTTTTCAAGCCAAACCCTTTTGACGTCACCCAAACACAAAATCAAGACCTTATTCCGAACAATAAATGAACATTTCTTTTGAACGAAACGTCAACGGCAAATGAAAATAAATGTATCTTTTATCAAAAGAAATAGATAGCTAATGTTATCCTTTTTCTCGTATCGTAAAGTGCTGCGGTTCAATCAATTCACCTAATTTTATTTCGCGTTCATTCCGGCCATATTGAATGGAATCGTCTAGATAGGGAAGTACTGGCAGTGAATTGAGTAAGTATGCAGGTTGAGTTGTCAAAATTTGGCACGTTTATTAATGGTTTAAATTTTTAGATTGGGGTTTAAGATGAAAATTGATCAAAATAGTGAAAAGTGAAAAAAATATGGGTACATGCTTTAGTTTTTAAAATAGTCTTCTGCCTCTGGGAATCAAAGGTATGAAATGTAATTTGTTCAACCCATTCGTTTTCGTAATAATATAATAAAAAAATCCTCTTTATAAAATTGAGTTAAGGCATTTCTGGTGGTGAGCGAGTGACAATACCTGCTAGTGTGAAAATGACCAGGGCCCATGTACGAAGCACGCCGCTTGGTATTGTGCAATCAGAATAACAATCATCATCATCATCATCTTCCTGCCCTCATCCCATGTTTTATTCGTTTACACGTTTTATTCTTCCATTCTGTTCTATCAGTCGTCACTCTATCAGTAAGTCCCTTTTAATCAGAATAACAATGTAAAAGAAAAATAAAAAAAACAAGTACCGTGAATGATACAAGTGAATTACCTCTAAACATTGATATATAAAAAACCCAAGATGCACAGTCTCAAACAAATGCAACACTCGAAACTGTCGTCAAAAACTGACATGTACCAAGTGTCATGTGTTTTTTTTTACTATTTATAGGCGCGCGTTTGACCACTATCTCACCTGATGGTAAGCGATGATGTGGTCGAAGATGGAGCACGCTTGCCTAGAAGTAACCTATTCACTCTTGACTTAAAGACTCCCAGGTTGTAGCTATCAGGAAACACAGACTCCGGCAGGGAATTCCACTCCTTAGCTGTACGCACTATAAATGTGTTCCCAAAACGTTTAGTGCGTGTGGGTGGGATGTCCACCATGTACCGGTAGCGCATCGCCGTTCGTCTTGTGGTCCGATGATGGAACGGGCTTGGCGGAATTAAATTATGCAATTCCGTTGCACATTCCCCAAAATGCAACCGGTAGAAAACCGACAGGCTAGCGACTCGTCGTCGATGCTCAAGACTTTGGAGCTTCGTCGCGACGAGCTTATCATTGCCGATGATCCTCCTGGCTCGTTTCTCAATTGACTCAAGGGCATCAAGCTAGTAACTGGCAGATCCGTCCCAAAGATGAGAGCAGTACTCTATACACGATCGAACTTGCGCTTGATAGAGTCTGAGCAGCTGTTCCGGCGTGAAGTACCGTCTCACCTTTGCTAGGATCCCCAACTTCTTTGCAGCCAGTTGAGCTTTTGCCTCTATGAAAGGGCCAAAATTGAGGGTAGATGTTAATGTAACCCCAAGAAGCTCAAGTTGGTCGGTTATCGGCGCAGTTGCACCTCGGAAAGATGGAGCTGGGTGGAACTGGCTCCTTTTGGCGGAAAATAGACACGCTTGGGTCTTAGCAGCATTGAACTTGACCAGATTGGCATCGCCCCATTCAGAGACAGCATGTAAGGACACGTTCAAGCGCTCAACCATAGCCTCCCGAAGACACCGGATCTGCGACCCACCAGCTCCTGCGTTGGACACGTATCTCTCAGCAACAGTGCTGTCATCTGCATATCCGAAGGCACGGGGTTTAAGCAGATCATTAATATGCAGCAAGAACAGTGTTGCCGAAAGCATCGACCCCTGAGGAACTCCAATGTGTGAGTTGTGTGTAGTTATACTGTCAACAATATTTTTGCAAATTTAACCTTACACGGATCACTTAAATAATAATAATAATAAATCTTTATTGCAGACCATAGATCCATATTCACAGATAAAATATACAGAATTAAATTTATTTCAAAGTTGTTTTTACAAAGCAGTGCAGTATGGCGAGCGATGCGAGACTGTTTGAAACTAGCGCACAAGTTTAGATTGTGCGCTTGTTTTATGCGGACGTTTTTGAGACGCTGAGTGTGTATCCTGGGTTTTTATATATCAATGCCTCTAAATAACAATTCCGTTAGTACTTATTAGTGCATAAATTTTCCTTAGCCTTGTAGTCATCTGACTGAACACTAAATTATTTTGCCGTTGGTACACAGCAGTGGTCTGCATTGCAACGTTGGAATATTTAGATTAGTTTTTAGTTTGAATTGTGGCAGCACTGGCAGCATGGAACCAGCTTGTACTTTGTTAAGTTGTAATTTTTCTACAATGGATAGAGTAGAATTGAAGTATTTCATATGCCAGCAGTAGGAATGTCTCATAAATATAAAGTGTTTCAAAATTACAAGGTTAAGTGACGTTCATAAACCGATTTAAGGCTCCAGTCAACAAATGTGATACGGCAGTATGCAAAACGATGCGACAACGCCTTTTTTATAAAAAAAAATATTAAAATTATTTTTCAAATAGAACTAGTCTCTACAGCAATGGACAGGCAGCCTAACTCTTGTTAGGCTGCCTGTCCATTGACGCAGAGTGAGGCAGCGGAGAGGAGCGACGGAGTAATGTCGAGCGGAGTTGCGTACTATCTCTGTCCATTGATGCGGAGTGAGGCAGTGCGGAGCAGAGTTGCAAACTATGTGGAGTAATGAGTTCTAGCGAAGAGAAGGATATTTGAGCGGGCGCCCAGTTGCTTCCACTTGAGTGGCGTATTTGAAGGTGGCAATTTTGAATTACATTTTTCTGTATATAAAAAAATATGTCTGAATCAATAAAAAAATAGCTTTTCAAACATTAAGTCTAAGGTTTGTAAAGAATCGCCAAAATCTTGTAGAATGTTTTTTCTTTCGACGAAGTAAGTCTTGAAGGCAGCCTTCGTCGAATGCAATTTCTGACATTTGATGAATTAAAAAGGTAGGCACTAACAATAACAAAATTAGGATAAATGACCCCCTAATTACCATACTCCGTACAAAGTAATGTCCATCCCAACGGCCTAAACTAATGAGAAAATTGCATTAAAAACACATTAAAAAGCTTCCAGCACTGTTTAGCATTAAAAAACTCGCAATTTGTTGCCTACTCTGACATTGTAGAGTTGTCACATAAAAGACAGACTAATTCAGAAGTTCTTTAGAAAAAGATTATATATTTTAATTTATTTTCAACCGAACAGGCCCATGACTGGCTAAGAATTAAACGCATCTAATAATAATTTTGAATAAAATTTAATTCTTTGTTTTTTTTTCTTCATTTTGTTGTCGACAGGGATGGACCCTGTCGGGCACAGCAAAATGAAGAAAAAATAATGATCTTTTGCCATTATCTATGTTACACATACGGAATGCAATAAAGGATTGAATTCTCGCAACTTTCAGTAGGTTTCCAGTTTGACGAAAAAACATGATAGAAAAACTTATGTATCACACTATAGCAGATTACGGTTTATGTAGGTAAACAATAAGTCTTTATCGAGCACCTAATGGTATATTTTCAAAAGTCTTCCAAAGCATGCCATCTTCAATCCTTTATCATGGCACCAGTCTTTTGGCACACTTCCAGTTTAGCACCTACATTATATACTTAAAATAAAAACGAGATGAAATTTAAAAAAATGAAAACATTTTTATAATTATTTACTATCTTGATTTGACCACAATCTTGTCCACAATACAACAACAAACGTAAACATCCCGACATTACCAGATCAACTGCCCAAAACGTTACGAACATAATCCTTATCACCCGTCAACTGTACCTTTTGTACCTCTCACGGCATGTCAACCCTCCCAGTCATACAGACCGAATGAATTAATTCTCCTCCCCGGACCACTGAAGGGTTAAAAGTCTGTCAGCACAACAAATTCCTCTTAATTATATGGTCTCATCGCAGACCTTTTAACTTTTCTGTTAAAAATATAATACACGAGTGCTTAATTTGAAGTTGGATAAGTGTCAAATGTGACAGCAATGGCGGATGGTTTTTAACTTTTGAGTTAAAAATAGTTCCGTTTGCAGGGATTTGTAATTAAAATTGGCTTGCGTTGAAAGCCAGCCTAGAAATAGGATGATGTTAAATTTAAATGACGACTCGATTTCACCTATCCTACTAATATACTGCACAGCAGACGGTCTTCAAGTTACAAGAGCTGGGGTTGAAAGCTTTTCGTCATCCGCCGTACTCACTAGACCTTGCGCCTACAGACTTCTACTTTTTCCAGAATTTGGATAACTTCTTGGCGGAAAAAAAACAATATCCGAGAGGCAGTACAAAATCCCTTTGAAGAATTTGTTCCCTCCCGTTCAGCTGATTTCTTCAAGAAGAATTCTTAGTCTACCCGCAAATTCCGCACTTGGCTAATTGTGCCTAAATGACCTCCAGTTTTAGGTTTTCAACCTCTATTCTCACCTCTATTAATAGAACCCTCTGTAAATGAGACAAACATTTATTCATACCTGGATATTTGAGACACTGGGTAAGTGGAATACCTCTTTAAGGGAGATAAATGTGCAGGTCCCTAAAAGTCCCAGTTATCCAAGTTTCACTGTGGTAACATTTCCTTTAAATTGGCCAGGGCAAATTCTCTCTAACATCTAAAAGACGACCGTCTTTTAATTAAAGCCCAGCCCATGATTGACGTTTAATTTTTTACCCGGATTTGATTTTGACAATTAAGAATAATGATGTTAGTTACCTACCCTTAAATTATGTAAAAAGTTTTGATGATCGGGGGCGAATGAAGACGGCAGTTGATTGATTGAGTGCGTGATGTAATACGGATCGGGATCGCTCACAATGGGCCTCATCAGAATGCTTAAAGTCACCTAAAGGGTAATGGAGAGGGCTATGCTCGGAGTTTTCTTACGAAGAAAGAAATGAAGATATCCGCATGAGAACCAATGTGACCGATATAGCTCAAAGTATCGTCAAACTTAAGTGGTAGTAATCACATTGCTCGCAGGACAGTTGGTAGATCGGACGAGGGTTCTGAACTGCCAACCGCATACTAGAAGATGCAGCGTTGTAGAGCCACCCACAAGGTAAACCAATGGCCTGGATTAGACTGCTAGAACAGCGGTCTATCGTCTAAAATACGAAGAAAAAGTATTGACTTGTGTTGGATACGTCAGTGTGTCCCAGTTCGTACTGACTGCATTATCCAGCAAGGACTCGAACCTTCTGCTGACGTGGAAGTTATTAGCGATGGTGAAACGAAAGGTAAGTGCTGTATGAACCCTACCAAGTTCCTTTTTGCCTAGTGTCATACTTTCTGCATCCTAATTCTAATTTTATATGTCGCAATGGTATTGAGACGCATCCATATTTTTTTTGGTTCCGCAGCCTTTCAGCGCGGCTTTTCGGCCGCAGTAATCTGGTAGGTGCCAGATGCACAACACCAGTCAATGCATAGTGGCGTCTGTCCAGCAGTGGATGTCTTTCGGCTAGAATGATCATGATGATGAAAACAAACAAACAAATGCCTACTGTCAGCGACCTGGTCACCTGCGTTATAAAAAATTTTAGCGTTTTTAGGGTTCCGTACCCAAAGGCTAACAAACAGAATCCTGTTACTAAGCCTCCGCTGTCCATCTGTCCGTCCACCCATATGTGAAAATAGTTATTTTCACTTCAGTAGCTCAAACATGTAGGTTTTGCTGCCTGAAATCAGAGAGCAAAATGCGTCTCCGTGAACTTAGCAGATCATTTCCCGGCAGAGCGTAAAAAAATGTGAGTTCTATTCGCATGCAGCATAGTTCTAGAGTTCCTGATACTTTTTGGAAATAGTTCTGGCGTTTTTCCCGGAAAAAAGTCAAATGAAAATATGATCTGCTAACTTCCGGTAGCAGATCATTTTTTCCAAAACAAAAATTTTCAAAGTGTTTTCGGTCCATTAAGGCGAGTTCTATAGTTCCTGATACATTTTAGAAAGAGTTCTGTAAATATAGGCTCTCAAAAAAATTACAAACATATTCAACCGATACCAGAAATGAAGCAATATTTTTTGTTCAACTGGCGGTAATTCCAAACAACGGCAAAATATATTCATTATTGTTACCAATATCAGTAGTAAGGAATTGAAATAAATAGAAAAGAATATAATTAAATAACAAATTACTCTAAAACACCAGCAGATCACAGTAGAAAACTTAGTTTAGTAAAATAATGACAGTACTCAATGTCGAAAAGAAAAAAAGATAAATAATACTTAAGAAAGAGAACTCTTCGTTTTAAGATGAAACAATAACAAGACTATAACAAGACATTACAAATAAATCCGGATCTAAGACTTAAGTATCAGCAGAGCATGGCTGAAGATCTAGATTGGCAAAAGTCATGATAAATTTTAATTGTCCGAGCTGAAAAATAAAAAAAAGTAGTTTTAAACGACCCAGCAACAAAACTCTTCCTTTAAAGATAGAAGAGTATCAAGGCTATAATTTGCAATGGAAAAAAACCCTAGATTTGGACTAAGGTATTAGCACAGCACGGTAGAATACTTAGATAAGACTAAAACATAAAAAAAATTAAGTCCCAGCGTTAAAAAATCCAAAAAAATATCAAGAATATACCCAGGATGAAGAAATCTACGTTATACAATAAACGTAAAATGAATTATACGCGTAATTGATAAATGAGCTAAGTACTCACACTAAGGTTGGTAACAGAGCATGGTTGAAATCCTAGATTAAATTAAATCATGAAAAATTTAAGTGTCTCAGTAAAAAATCCCAAAAAAGTATCTAGAAACTATGCAACACTTAGAACTCTTTATTTTAAGATAGGCCTATAGTAATACTATACTTTGTATTACAAACATTACTCAGAACTCCGACTCAGATATCAGCAGAGCATAGTTAAATTCCTAGATTAGACTAAATCATGAAAACTTTGAGTGCCTTAGTAAAAAATCCAAAAAAAAATATCTAAATAATACCAAGAACTCTTCGTTTATTTTTACTTAAAGAGAACTCTTCGTTTTACAAAAGATATATAAATACACTATACATAACAATACAAATTATTCTCAGAACTCAGACTCAGATATCAGCAGAGCATAGTTGAAGTCCTGGATTAGACTAAATCATGAAAATTTTGAGTGTCTTACACCACACTAAAAAGTTTTCTCAGAACACAGACTCAGATATCAGCATAACATAGTTGAATTTCTCGATTTAACTAAATCATGAAAATTTTGAGGGTCTCAGTAAAAAATCCCAAATAATATCTAGAAAGTACCTACCAATGAGAACTCCGCGGTTTACAAAAGACAGATAACTACACTATACACCACAATACAAAGATTTCTCAGAACTCAGACTCAGATATCAGCAGAGCATAGATGAATTCCTAGATTAGACTAAATCATGAAAATTTTGAGTGTCTTAGAAGAAAAATCCAAAAAAATATCTAGAAAGTACCAAGCAATGAGAACTCCGCGGTTTACAGAAAACAGATAACTACACTATACACCACAATACAAAGTTTTCTCAGAACTCAGACTCAGATATCAGCAGAGCATAGTTGAATTCCTAGATTAGACTAAATCATGAAAATTTTGAGTGTCTTAGAAGACAAATCCAAAAAAATATCTAGAAAGTACCCAGCAACGAGAACTCCGCGGTTTACAAAAGACAGATAACTACACTATACACAACAATACAAAGATTTCTCAGAACTCAGACTCAGATATCAGCAGAGCATAGTTGAATTCCTAGATTAGACTAAATCATGAAAATTTTGAGTGTCTTAGAAGAAAAATCCAAAAAAATATCTAGAAAGTACCTAGCAATGAGAACTCCGCGGTTTACGGAAGACAGATAACTACACTATACACCACTATACAAAGTTTTCTCAGAACTCAGACTCAGATATCAGCAGAGCATAGTTGAATTCCTAGATTAAACTAAATCATGAAAATTTTGAGTGTCTTAGAAGTAAAATCCAAAAAAATATCTAGAAAGTACCTACCAATGAGAACTCCGCGGTTTACAAAAGACAGATAACTACACTATACACCACAATACAAAGTTTTCTCAGAACTCAGACTCAGATATCAGCAGAGCATAGTTGAATTCCTAGATTAAACTAAATCATGAAAATTTTGAGTGTCTTTGAAGAAAAATCCAAAAAAATATCTAGAAAGTACCTACCAATGAGAACTCCGCGGTTTACAAAAGACAGATAACTACACTATACACCACAATACAAAGTTTTCTCAGAAATCAGACTCAGATATCAGCAGAGCATAGTTGAATTCCTAGATTAAACTAAATCATGAAAATTTTGAGTGTCTTTGAAGAAAAATCCAAAAAAATATCTAGAAAGTACCTACCAATGAGAACTCCGCGGTTAACAAAAGACAGATAACTACACTATACACCACTATACAAAGTTTTCTCAGAACTCAGACTCAGATATCAGCAGAGCATAGTTGAATTCCTAAATTAAACCAAATCATGAAAATTTTGAGTGTCTTAGAAGAAAATTCAATAAAATATCTAGAAAGTACCTAGCAATGAGAACTCCGCGGTTTACAAAAGACAGATAACTACACTATACACCACAATACAAAGTTTTCTCAGAACTCAGACTGAGATATCAGCAGAGCATAGTCGAATTCCTAGATTAAACTAAATCATGAAAATTTTGAGTGTATTAGAAGAAAAATCCAAAAAAATATCTAGAAAGTACTTAGCAATGAGAACTCCTCGTTTTGAAAAAGATACATAACTACACTATAAACCACAATACAAAGTTGTCTCAGAAATCAGAGTCAGATATCAGCAGAGCAAAGTTGAATCCCTAGATTAGACTAAATCATGAAAATTTTGAGTGTCTTAGTTGAAAAATACAAAAAAATATCTAGAAAGTACCTAGCAATGAGTACTCCGCGGTTTACAAAAGACAGATAACTACACTATACACCACAATACATAGATTTCTCAGAACTCAGACTCAGATATCAGCAGAGCATAGTTGAATTCCTAGATTAGACTAAATCATGAAAATTTTGAGTGTCCTAGAAGAAAAATTCAAAAAAATATCTAGAAAGTACCCAGCAATGAGAACTCCGCGGTTTACAAAAGACAGATAACTACACTATACACCACAATACAAAGATTTCTCAGAACTCAGACTCAGATATCAGCAGAGCATAGTTGAATTCCTAGATTAGACTAAATCATGAAAATTTTGAGTGTCTTAGAAGAAAAATCCAAAAAAATATATAGAAAGCACCTAGCAACGAGAACTCCGCGGGTTACAAAAGACAGATAACTACACTATACACCACAATACAAAGTTATCTCAGAACTCAGACTCAGATATCAGCAGAGCATAGTTGAATTCCTAGAATAGACTAAATCATGAAAATTTTGAGTGTCTTAGAAGAAAAATCCAAAAAAATATCTAGAAAGCACCTAGCAATGAGAACTCCGCGGTTTACAAAAGACAGATAACTACACTATACACGACAATACAAAGATTTCTCAGAACTCAGACTCAGATATCAGCAGAGCATAGTTGAATTCCTAAATTAAACCAAATCATGAAAATTTTGAGTGTCTTAGAAGAAAATTCAATAAAATATCTAGAAAGTACCCAGCAATGAGAACTCCGCGGTTTACAAAAGACAGATAACTACACTATACACCACAATACAGAGTTTTCTCAGAACTCAGACTGAGATATCAGCAGAGCATAGTCGAATTCCTAGATTAAACTAAATCATGAAAATTTTGAGTGTATTAGAAGAAAAATCCAAAAAAATATCTAGAAAGTACTTAGCAATGAGAACTCCTCGTTTTGAAAAAGATACATAACTACACTATAAACCACAATACAAAGTTGTCTCAGAAATCAGAGTCAGATATCAGCAGAGCAAAGTTGAATCCCTAGATTAGACTAAATCATGAAAATTTTGAGTGACTCAGTAAAAAATCCAAAAAAATATCTAGAAAGTACTAAGCATTGAGAACTCCTCGTTTTACAAAAGACAAATATTCACACTATACACAGCAACACAAAGTTTTCTCAGAACTCAGACTCAGATATCAGCAGAGCATAGTTGAATTCCTAGATTAAACTAAATCATGAAAATTTTGAGTGTCTTAGAAGAAAAATCCAAAAAAATATCTAGAAAGTACCTAGCAACGAGAACTCCGCGGTTTTCATAAGACAGATAACTACACTATACACCACAATACAAAGTTTTCTCAGAACTCAGACTCAGATATCAGCAGAGCATAGTTGAATTCCTAGATTAAACTAAATCATGAAAATTTTGAGTGTCTTAGAAGAAAAATCCAAAAAAATATCTAGAAAGTACCTACCAATGAGAACTCCGCGGTTTACAAAAGACAGATAACGACACTATACACCACAATACAAAGATTTCTCAGAACTCAGACTCAGATATCAGCAGAGCATAGTTGAATTCCTAGATTAGACTAAATCATGAAAATTTTGAGTGTCTTAGAAGAAAAATCCAAAAAAATATCTAGAAAGTACCAAGCAATGAGAACTCCGCGGTTTACAAAAAACAGATAACTACACTATACACCACAATACAAAGTTTTCTCAGAACTCAGACTCAGATATCAGCAGAGCATAGTTGAATTCCTAGATTAGACTAAATCATGAAAATTTTGAGTGTCTTAGAAGACAAATCCAAAAAAATATCTAGAAAGTACCCAGCAACGAGAACTCCGCGGTTTACAAAAGACAGATAACTACACTATACACAACAATACAAAGATTTCTCAGAACTCAGACTCAGATATCAGCAGAGCATAGTTGAATTCCTAGATTAGACTAAATCATGAAAATTTTGAGTGTCTTAGAAGAAAAATCCAAAAAAATATCTAGAAAGTACCTAGCAATGAGAACTCCGCGGTTTACGGAAGACAGATAACTACACTATACACCACTATACAAAGTTTTCTCAGAACTCAGACTCAGATATCAGCAGAGCATAGTTGAATTCCTAGATTAAACTAAATCATGAAAATTTTGAGTGTCTTAGAAGTAAAATCCAAAAAAATATCTAGAAAGTACCTACCAATGAGAACTCCGCGGTTTACAAAAGACAGATAACTACACTATACACCACAATACAAAGTTTTCTCAGAACTCAGACTCAGATATCAGCAGAGCATAGTTGAATTCCTAGATTAAACTAAATCATGAAAATTTTGAGTGTCTTTGAAGAAAAATCCAAAAAAATATCTAGAAAGTACCTACCAATGAGAACTCCGCGGTTTACAAAAGACAGATAACTACACTATACACCACAATACAAAGTTTTCTCAGAAATCAGACTCAGATATCAGCAGAGCATAGTTGAATTCCTAGATTAAACTAAATCATGAAAATTTTGAGTGTCTTTGAAGAAAAATCCAAAAAAATATCTAGAAAGTACCTACCAATGAGAACTCCGCGGTTAACAAAAGACAGATAACTACACTATACACCACTATACAAAGTTTTCTCAGAACTCAGACTCAGATATCAGCAGAGCATAGTTGAATTCCTAAATTAAACCAAATCATGAAAATTTTGAGTGTCTTAGAAGAAAATTCAATAAAATATCTAGAAAGTACCTAGCAATGAGAACTCCGCGGTTTACAAAAGACAGATAACTACACTATACACCACAATACAAAGTTTTCTCAGAACTCAGACTGAGATATCAGCAGAGCATAGTCGAATTCCTAGATTAAACTAAATCATGAAAATTTTGAGTGTATTAGAAGAAAAATCCAAAAAAATATCTAGAAAGTACTTAGCAATGAGAACTCCTCGTTTTGAAAAAGATACATAACTACACTATAAACCACAATACAAAGTTGTCTCAGAAATCAGAGTCAGATATCAGCAGAGCAAAGTTGAATCCCTAGATTAGACTAAATCATGAAAATTTTGAGTGTCTTAGTTGAAAAATACAAAAAAATATCTAGAAAGTACCTAGCAATGAGTACTCTGCGGTTTACAAAAGACAGATAACTACACTATACACCACAATACATAGATTTCTCAGAACTCAGACTCAGATATCAGCAGAGCATAGTTGAATTCCTAGATTAGACTAAATCATGAAAATTTTGAGTGTCCTAGAAGAAAAATTCAAAAAAATATCTAGAAAGTACCCAGCAATGAGAACTCCGCGGTTTACAAAAGACAGATAACTACACTATACACCACAATACAAAGATTTCTCAGAACTCAGACTCAGATATCAGCAGAGCATAGTTGAATTCCTAGATTAGACTAAATCATGAAAATTTTGAGTGTCTTAGAAGAAAAATCCTAAAAAATATCTAGAAAGTACCTAGCAATGAGAACTCCTCGGTTTGCAAAAGACAGATAACTGCACTATACACAGCAACACAAAATTTTCTCAGAACTCAGACTCAGATATCAGCAGAGCATAGTTGAATTCCTAGATTAGACTAAATCATGAAAATTTTGAGTGTCTTAGAAGAAAAATCCAAAAAAATATCTAGAAAGTACCTAGCAACGACAACTCCGCGGTTTACAAAAGACAGATAACTACACTAAACACCACTATACAAAGTTTTCTCAGAACTCAGACTCAGATATCAGCAGAGCATAGTTGAATTCCTAGATAAGACTAATTCATGAAAATTTTGAGTGTCTTAGAAGAAAAATCCTAAAAAATATCTAGAAAGTACCTAGCAATGAGAACTCCGCGGTTTACAAAAGACAGATAACTACACTATACACCACAATACATAGATTTCTCAGAACTCAGACTCAGATATCAGCAGAGCATAGTTGAATTCCTAGATTAGACTAAATCATGAAAATTTTGAGTGTCCTAGAAGAAAAATTCAAAAAAATATCTAGAAAGTACCCAGCAATGAGAACTCCGCGGTTTACAAAAGACAGATAACTACACTATACACCACAATACAAAGATTTCTCAGAACTCAGACTCAGATATCAGCAGAGCATAGTTGAATTCCTAGATTAGACTAAATCATGAAAATTTTGAGTGTCTTAGAAGAAAAATCCAAAAAAATATATAGAAAGCACCTAGCAACGAGAACTCCTCGGTTTGCAAAAGACAGATAACTGCACTATACACAGCAACACAAAATTTTCTCAGAACTCAGACTCAGATATCAGCAGAGCATAGTTGAATTCCTAGATTAGACTAAATCATGAAAATTTTGAGTGTCTTAGAAGAAAAATCCAAAAAAATATCTAGAAAGTACCTAGCAACGACAACTCCGCGGTTTACAAAAGACAGATAACTACACTAAACACCACTATACAAAGTTTTCTCAGAACTCAGACTCAGATATCAGCAGAGCATAGTTGAATTCCTAGATAAGACTAATTCATGAAAATTTTGAGTGTCTTAGAAGAAAAATCCTAAAAAATATCTAGAAAGTACCTAGCAATGAGAACTCCGCGGTTTACAAAAGACAGATAACTACACTATACACCACAATACATAGATTTCTCAGAACTCAGACTCAGATATCAGCAGAGCATAGTTGAATTCCTAGATTAGACTAAATCATGAAAATTTTGAGTGTCCTAGAAGAAAAATTCAAAAAAATATCTAGAAAGTACCCAGCAATGAGAACTCCGCGGTTTACAAAAGACAGATAACTACACTATACACCACAATACAAAGATTTCTCAGAACTCAGACTCAGATATCAGCAGAGCATAGTTGAATTCCTAGATTAGACTAAATCATGAAAATTTTGAGTGTCTTAGAAGAAAAATCCAAAAAAATATATAGAAAGCACCTAGCAACGAGAACTCCGCGGGTTACAAAAGACAGATAACTACACTATACACCACAATACAAAGTTATCTCAGAACTCAGACTCAGATATCAGCAGAGCATAGTTGAATTCCTAGAATAGACTAAATCATGAAAATTTTGAGTGTCTTAGAAGAAAAATCCAAAAAAATATCTAGAAAGTACCTAGCAATGAGAACTCCGCGGTTTACAAAAGACAGATAACTACACTATACACGACAATACAAAGATTTCTCAGAACTCAGACTCAGATATCAGCAGAGCATAGTTGAATTCCTAGATTAGACTAAATCATGAAAATTTTGAGTGTCTTAGAAGAAAAATCCAAAAAAATAACTAGAAAGTACCTAGCAATGAGAACTCTGCGGTTTACAAAAGACAGATAACTACACTATACACCACTATACAAAGTTTTATCAGAACTCAGACTCAGATATCAGCAGAGCATAGTTGAATTCCTAGATTAAACTAAATCATGAAAATTTTGAGTGTCTTAGAAGAAAAATCCAAAACAATATCTTGAAAGTACCTAGCAATGAGAACTCCGCGGTTTACAAAAGAAAGATAACTACACTATACACCACAATACAAAGTTTTCTCAGAACTCAGACTCAGATATCAGCAGAGCATAGTTGAATAATTAATGACATTGTAATCAATTCTGACTCCCAGGTTGCCTCGGCTTTTGAAAATTTTTTTTCAAAGATTCCTATTTTAACAACAAAATCTCTGAACTCATCACCCACTGCAGCAGAGTCTCTGCTTAAAGAAAATGTTAAAGTTTGTGATTCCGAATTTAGTTTCCAACATGTCACTGGTACAGATATAATTAAAACATTTAACAGTTTGAATGTGAAAAAGACTGCAGATTTATGGGATAATTCAGTGGACGTTGCAAAGTCCATTATTACCATTGTGGCTCCTACTTTAGCACTTATTTTTAATAATTGTATTGATTGTGGTGAGTTTCCTGACCTAATGAAGCATAGTAAAGTAATACCATTGTTTAAAGCGGGTAGTACATTTGACCCCACTAATTATAGACCTATTTCAGTGCTACCCACCTTTAGTAAGATATTTGAAAAGCTTATTTTAGAGCAGTTGCAAAGATTTTTTAACAGACACAAACTTCTACATACCAAACAATTTGGTTTTACAAGGGGTCGTTCAACAACTGATGCCGGTGTTGAACTTTTAAGACATATTTATAATGCATGGGAAGACAAATGCGATGCCCTGGGAATTTTTTGCGACCTATCCAAGGCATTCGACTGTGTTTTTCATGAAACATTGATCAGGAAACTACACCACTACGGGATCCGGAACTCCTCACTGGATCTTATTACTTCATACTTAAGTGATAGGATCCAGAGAGTTGACGTGAACGGGAAAAGATCTCCTGGATGTACCGTAACAATGGGTGTCCCCCAGGGTTCAATTCTTGGCCCATTTTTGTTTCTTGTTTATATTAATGACTTGCCTTACCTCATAAAGGATAGTCAAGAAATAGTGTTGTTTGCAGATGACACTTCACTTTTATTTAAACTTAAACGTCAGCAACCGGTTACTAACGATATAAATAACGTTCTTTCAAAAATAGTACACTGGTTTAATGTTAATAACTTAAATCTCAATGAAAAAAAAACTAAATGTATTAGGTTTACGATGCCTCAGGTTAGGCAAGTGGATACTAGTGTGCTAATAAGGGGTAAAGAGTTGACTCCTGAAGATACTACTGTGTTCTTAGGCATAACTTTAGATGCTAAGCTTCAGTGGGGACCACATATAGATAAATTATCGAAAAAACTTAGCTCTGCTGCATACGCTGTCAGAAAAATTAGAAATTTAACTGATTTAGAAACAGCCCGTTTAGTTTACTTTAGTTATTTCCACAGTGTCATGTCGTATGGTATTCTATTATGGGGGAATGCTGCCGATATCCAGACAATTTTTGTTTTGCAGAAAAGAGCTATTCGTTCAATTTATAAATTAAGTCCTAGATACTCCCTCAGAGATAAATTTAAAGATATAAATATAATGACTGTCCCTTCTCAGTTTATTTATGAAAATATTTTGTATGCCCATAAAAATATTAAAATGTTCAAAAAATACAGTGATATACATAATGTTAATACTAGGAATAAACATAAATTTGTTGTTCCTGTAACCAGGCTTAAAAAAATAGGGGGCTCATTTAGATGCCAATGTATACGCTTTTATAATAAACTTCCAAGTCACATTCAAGATCTAAGCATAAATAAATTCAAAGCATTTGTAAAGCGTAAACTTTGCCAGAAGGCTTTTTACACCATAAAAGATTATCTTGAAGACAAAAAGGCTTGGGATTGAGCTGTTCCAATGAAATACACTTGCACAGTCTCTGTTTTTATTATTATTGTCAATGTATATTTATTTGCTTGGTTTATACATTGACATTTTTTTTTTTATCAATTTTTTAGTTTTACTTTTGACATTTTCTTTTATTATACACAATTTGACTTTTGTACAATTTTTTTTTATATACAATTTGACATTTTTCTTTTTATTATATACAATTTGACATTTTAATTTAATTTTTCATATACAATTTGACATTAAATTTATCATTATTTTTATTATGAATGGGGACTATGTGGATTATTTTTTATTTCATTGAGTAACTGTAATGTTTGTCTGGCAGTTTGAGTGCTTTGTACGGCCTACACAAATGTCCTTTCTTTGGTATTGTTCGTCGAGTTGTTGAGCTCCTATGTGGATCTGAGTTGAGCTACACGACTACTGACAAAGGCTTGCACTGACTGGACAGGTTCACTCAAATCTGTGTGGTTCTTTCTTCTAAAGACCATCTCAGACACTTATCTGCATGGTTCTTAAAAAATGATGTATTGTAAGTGTGAGGACTATGTAGGTCGTTATTTTAAGGATTGATTTCATGACTGTCTGGCAGTTTGAGTATATTATGCGGCTTACCCAAATGTCCTTACTTTGGTATTGTTCGTCGGTTCGTTGAGCTCCTCAAAGTTTTGAGTTGAGCTGCACGATTACTGACAAAGGCTTGCACTGTCTGGACAAGCCCACTCAAACCTGCGTGGTGCTTTCCTCAAAAGGCCACCTCAGACCTTAACCTACATATTTTTCATATGTTATTGGCAATTGTATGGACTTCAAAAGAGACTGTGACCTCTGAGTTTGTTTCGGTGTTTCTTCTCAGGGTAGTCAGCTAGGAAACATCCGGCCTCATCTAGATAAATATGTCAAAAAAAAAATTGACGTGTAAAAGAGTTACTTGTAACCTATTTGCAAAATAAATATCATTTATCATTTAATTCCTAGATTAAACTAAATCATGAAAATTTTGAGTGTCTTAGAAGAAAAATACAAAAAAATATCTAGAAAGTACCTACCAATGAGAACTCCGCGGTTTACAAAAGACAGATAACTACACTATACACCACACTACAAAGATTTCTCAGAACTCAGACTCAGATATCAGCAGAGCATAGTTGAATTCCTAGATTAGACTAAATCATGAAAATTTTGAGTGTCTTAGAAGAAAAATCCAAAAAAATATCTAGAAAGTACCTAGCAATGAGAACTCCGCGGTTTACAAAAGACAGATAACTACACTATACACCACAATACAAAGTTTTCTCAGAACTCAGACTCAGATATCAGCAGAGCATAGTTGAATTCCTAGATTAAACTAAATCATGAAAATATTGAGTGTCTTAGTGCCAATGTGTCTGAACCCCCTTTCAAGGACTCAAACTGCGTGACTATAGATATTGGTAATGCACTATCTATCATAGCATTATATAGATCACCATCCTTCACTAACATAAGCAACTTCTGCGAATCTCTATTAGACACAATGAATTCTTGCAAGGGTCATACCTGCGCTATAGTTGGTGATATCAACTTGGATATTAAGCCAGGCTTCTGTGATGGTCGCTCCACCGACTACTTAGATTTAATCAGCCACCACGGATACTACCCCGGTCACACTTTCCCAACTCGTGGCAATAACTGTCTTGACCACGTTCTGCTCAAAACCCAAAAACCCGCCACAGTAATTGTCTGTGAAACAGGGATAACAGATCACGAAACAGTTTTATTCAGCATACACAGAGAGTTACCCAGAACTCCTATTAATAAAACACTATCTAAAATAAACTACCAGAACTTGATGGAGGACTTAGAAAATGAATCTTGGAACTGGCTATATGGGTTGTCCGATGTCGCGGCCGCATTTGAGGGTTTTGTTGAGACCTTAACAACTAAAATAAATAACCATACTACTAGGAGTACTTACCGCAATTCAGATATTTTAATCAAGCCATGGATTAGCAAAAACCTCTTGAAATGTATCAGGCGTAGGGACACGCTGCATATCAGAGCTAAGAAAAAGGAAAATCTCGAAAACCCAGTCATACATTTTGAGTACAAAAAGTACCGAAACTACTGCAACAATATTTTAACTAACCTAAAATTAGACTACGAACGGAAACAGCTAAAAGATACCAAGGGTGACTGTAAGAAAATGTGGTCTGAAATCAAGAAAATGTGCAATATGAAAGACAAAAAATCTAGCAACATTGAGCTTTTGGCAAATAACGATAACCCTGTTAGTACTCTAAATAATGTCAACGAATATTTCACAACAGTTGGCGAAAAACTCGCAGCAAACACACTTAGGGAGCTAAAGTCCACGGAAACTGAATTAGCTAACCACATTGGAAACTACTCCCCTACTAACAACAATCCCAGCGCCTTTTTCTTGTCCCCGACAGATGAACACGAAATTAGCAAAATAATTAGTAATCTCAAAACAACATCAGCCTCTGGCCCAGATGGTATTAACAACAAAGTACTAAAACATTGTATTCATCTCCTGGTCAAACCCATCACCTTCCTATGCAACTTAAGCCTATCTCAAAGCACGGTCCCTGACTGTCTAAAAGTAGCAAATGTCTGCCCGATCTATAAGAGTGGTGATCCTAAAGCACCTGCCAATTATCGACCAATCTCTTTGTTGACTGCTCTTTCGAAAATCCTCGAAAAAGTAGTTAACAAGAGACTACTAAGCTACCTGGAGAAAAATAGATTACTTTCCGATCAACAATTTGGTTTCCGAGCCGGCAGGTCCACGGAGGATGCAGTCACAAATCTAGTCGATTTTATAACTCACAATCTAGATCAAGGTATGGCGTGTACTGGCATCTTCCTGGACCTCGCAAAAGCGTTTGACACGGTCTCGAGAAAAATACTGATCAACAAAATGTCTTTACTCGGTATTCGTGGCAGTGCTTTAGAATGGTTTAGCTCCTACCTTTCTGCCAGAATACAGAGAGTGGTCATGGGTGACTATTGCAGTGAGCCATCTACTGTACGTTTCGGCGTCCCGCAAGGTAGCGTGCTGGGCCCTACCCTATTCATTTTGTACATAAATGGATTTTGCTCGATGAATCTCCCTCAAGCCAAACTATTCACGTATGCAGACGACACTGCCATAATTTTTTACGGAAAATCTTGGGATGATGTCCAATCGGCAGTTGAAAACGGTTTAAAAGTTACAGCAAATTGGCTAAAACATAATTTACTTACCCTTAATATCGACAAGACGAAAGCGGCTAACTTTTTTATTTCCAACAGCTCAGCACCTCGCAAAACAATTAGCTTTCGTATTCATTCCTGCCAAAACTCCGACAGCTGCTCCTGCCCTCAAATAGAAAACACCAACTCCATGAAATACTTAGGTATTTATCTTGACAGCAAAATTGCATGGACAACCCACATAACTACATTGAGCAACAGAGTTCGAAAGCTACTTCATATATTTAAGCGTTTGGGTAAGGTTGCCGACGAAGCTATCGTAAAAATGGTGTATTTCTCACTTTGCCAATCAATACTAAGTTACTGTATCGTCTCATGGGGTTCCGCAGCTAAAACTCATATGATTAAAATAGAACGTGCACAGCGTGCTCTGCTTAAAGTTGCATACAGGAGACCGTTTAGGTACCGCACTAATCTACTTTACGCAGATGCAAAAGTCCTGAGAGTTAGGCAGCTATACATTCATTCAACTACGCTGCGATTTCACAAAACAGCACTAAAGAGCTGCAGATCTCAGCAACGCTCCAGTCGTCTGATGAACTGGGATAAACCTCATTTTAACAAATCTTTTGGAAGGAGATCGTTTGCTTTCATGGGACCTTACTTATACAGTAAATTAAATAAAACCCACAAAATTGTAAAACTAAGAAAAAAAAATTGCTCTAAAGTAGTCTCACTGTGGCTGCTCAATTTGGATTATGACAAAACAGAGGATGTGTTAAAAATAATGTCATAAAAAAAACAGTAATGTCAATAAACGCATAGGTATACGAGTAAGTATCACACTAACACTTGCAACCACTCTTACCCTTCTTACATGCACTCACACACCCACACCTACAACACTACACTCACTACACCTACCGCACTACACTTCCCACACCATATTCACTACACCACACTCTACCCAAATTATTGCTTGTTAAACTTATTATAGTTGAGTTACTTAAATTATTGTCTTTGTAACTGTACCATCTGAATATGGATTGAAAGAGACTGGACCCCACAACACAGGGAATCCTAGTGTGGAGTTCAGGGCTTCACCTTCGTTTGTAAACTTAATGAGACAATAAATAATTTTTATTTTATTTATTTTATTTATCGTTAAACGAGAAGTTCTCAGTGCTGGGTATTTTTTTTTTTTTGGATTTTTCTACTAAGACACCCAAAGTTTCCATGATTTTGTCTAATCTAGGAATTCAACTATGCTCTGCTGATATCTGAGTCTAAGTTCCGAAAAAACTTTGTGATGTTGTGTATAGTGTAGTTATATGTCTTTTGTTTACCGAGGATATCTCCTTGCTAAGTACTTTCTAGATATTTTTTTGGGAGTTTTTACTAAGACACTCAAAATTATCATGATTTAGTTTTATCTAGGAATTCATCTATGCTCTGCTGATATCTGAGTCTGAGTTCTGAGAAAACTTTATGTTGCTGTGTATAGTGTGAATATTTTTCTTTTGTAAACCGAGGAGTTCTCATTGCTAGGTACTTTCTAGATATTTTTTGGATTTTTCTACTAAGTCACTCAAAATTTTCATGATTTAGTCTAATCTAGGGATTCAACTATGCTCTGCTGATATCGGAGACTGAGTTCTGAGAAAACTTTGTATTGTGTTGTATAGTGTAGTTATCTGTCTTTTGTAAACCGCGGAGTTTTCGTTGCTAGGTACTTTCTAGATATTTTTTTGGATTTTTCTTCTAAGACACTCAAAATTTTCATGATTTAGTCTAATCTAGGAATTCAACTATGCTCTGCTGATATCTGAGTCTGAGTTCTGAGAAATCTTTGTATTGTGGTGTATAGTGTAGTTATCTGTCTTTTGTAAACCGCGGAGTTCTCATTGGTAGGTACTTTCTAGATATTTTTTTGGATTTTTCTTCTAAGACACTCAAAATTTTCATGATTTAGTTTAATCTAGGAATTCAACTATGCTCTGCTGATATCTGAGTCTGAGTTCTGAGAAAACTTTGTGTTGCTGTGTATAGTGTGAATATTTGTCTTTTGTAAAACGAGGAGTTCTCAATGCTTAGTACTTTCTAGATATTTTTTTGGATTTTTTACTGAGTCACTCAAAATTTTCATGATTTAGTCTAATCTAGGGATTCAACTTTGCTCTGCTGATATCTGACTCTGATTTCTGAGAAAACTTTGTATTGTGGTTTATAGTGTAGTTATATATCTTTTTCAAAACGAGGAGTTCTCATTGCTAAGTACTTTCTAGATATTTTTTTGGATTTTTCTTCTAATACACTCAAAATTTTCATGATTTAGTCTAATCTAGGAATTCAACTATGCTCTGCTGATATCTGAGTGTGAGTTCTGAGAAAACTTTGTATAGTGATGTATAGTGTAGTTATTTGTCTTTTGTAAACCGCGGTGTTCTCATTGCTTGGTACTTTCTAGATATTTTTTTGGATTTTTCTTCTAAGACACTCAAAATTTTCATGATTTAGTCTAATCTAGGAATTCAACTATGCTCTGCTGATATCTGAGTCTGAGTTCTGAGAAAACTTTGTATTGTGGTGTATAGTAGAGTTATCTTTTTTTTGTAAACCGAGGAATTCTCATTGCTAGGTATTTTCTAGATATTTTTTTGGATTTTTCTTCTAAGACACTCAAAATTTTCATGATTTAGTCTAATCTAGGAATTTAACTATGCTCTGCTGACATCTGAGTCCAAGTTCCGAGAAAACTTTGTGAAGTTATGTATAGTGTATTTATATATCTTTTGTTTACCCAGGATCTCTCATTGCTAAGTATTTTGTAGATATTTTTTTGGGATTTTTTACTGACACTCAAAATTTTCATGATTTAGTTTAATCTAGGAATTCAACTATTCTCTGCTGATATCTGAGTCTGAGTTCTGAGAAAACTTTGTGTTGCTGTGTATAGTGTGAATATTTATCTTTTGTAAAACGAGGAGTTTTCAATGCTTAGTACTTTCTAGATATTTTTTTGGATTTTTTACTGAGTCACTCAAAATTTTCATGATTTAGTCTAATCTAGGGATTCAACTTTGCTCTGCTGATATCTGACTCTGATTTCTGAGAAAACTTTGTATTGTGGTTTATAGTGTAGTTATGTATCTTTTTCAAAACGAGGAGTTCTCATTGCTAAGTACTTTCTAGATATTTTTTAGGATTTTTCTTCTAAGACACTCAAAATTTTCATGAATTAGTCTAATCTAGGAATTCAACTATGCTCTGCTGATATCTGAGTCTGAGTTCTGAGAAATTTTTGTATTGTAGTGGATAGGACAGTTATCTGTCTTTTGTAAACCTCGGAGTTCTCATTGGTATGTACTTTCTAGATATTTTTTTGGATTTTTCTTCTAAGACACTCAAAATTTTCATGATTTAGTCTAATCTAGGAATTCAACTATGCTCTGCTGATATCTGAGTCTGAGTTCTGAGAAAACTTTGTATAGTGGTGTATAGTGTAGTTATCTGTCTTTTGTAAACCGCGGAGTTCTCATTGGTAGGTACTTTCTAGATATTTTTTTGGATTTTTCTTCAAAGACACTCAAAATTTTCATGATTTAGTTTAATCTAGGAATTCAACTATGCTCTGCTGATATCTGAGTCTGAGTTCTGAGAAAACTTTGTATTGTGGTGTATAGTGTAGTTATCTGTCTTTTGTAAACCGCGGAGTTCTCATTGGTAGGTACTTTCTAGATATTTTTTTGGATTTTACTTCTAAGACACTCAAAATTTTCATGATTTAGTTTAATCTAGGAATTCAACTATGCTCTGCTGATATCTGAGTCTGAGTTCTGAGAAAACTTTGTATTGTGGTGTATAGTGTAGTTATCTGTCTTTTGTAAACCGCGGAGTTCTCGTTGCCTGGTACTTTCTAGATATTTTTTTGGATTTTTCTTCTAAGACACTCAAAATTTTCATGATTTAGTTTAATCTAGGAATTCAACTATGCTCTGCTGATATCTGAGTCTGAGTTCTGAGAAAACTTTGTATTGTGGTGTATAGTGTAGTTATCTGTCTTTTGTAAACCGCGGAGTTCTCATTGCTAGGTACTTTCTAGATATTTTTTTGGATTTTTTCTTCTAAGACACTCAAAATTTTCATGATTTAGTCTAATCTAGGAATTCAACTATGCTCTGCTGATATCTGAGTCTGAGTTCTGAGAAAACTTTGTATTGTGGTGTATAGTGTAGTTATCTTTCTTTTGTAAACCGCAGAGTTCTCATTGCTTGGTACTTTCTAGATATTTTTTTGGATTTTTCTTCTAAGACACTCAAAATTTTCATGATTTAGTCTAATCTAGGAATTCAACTATGCTCTGCTGATATCTGAGTCTGAGTTCTGAGAAAACTTTGTATAGTGGTGTATAGTGTAGTTATCTGTCTTTTGTAAACCGCGGAGTTCTCATTGCTAGGTACTTTCTAGATATTTTTTTGGATTTTTCTTCTAAGACACTCAAAATTTTCATGATTTAGTCTAATCTAGGAATTCAACTATGCTCTGCTGATATCTGAGTCTGAGTTCTGAGAAATCTTTGTATTGTTGTGTATAGTGTAGTTATCTGTCTTTTGTAAACCGCGGAGTTCTCGTTGCTGGGTACTTTCTAGATATTTTTTTGGATTTTTCTTCTAAGACACTCAAAATTTTCATGATTTAGTCTAATCTAGGAATTCAACTATGCTCTGCTGATATCTGAGTCTGAGTTCTGAGAAAACTTTGTATTGTGGTGTATAGTGTAGTTATCTGTCTTTTGTAAACCGCGGAGTTCTCATTGCTTGGTACTTTCTAGATATTTTTTTGGATTTTTCTTCTAAGACACTCAAAATTTTCATGATTTAGTCTAATCTAGGAATTCATCTATGCTCTGCTGATATCTGAGTCTGAGTTCTGAGAAATCTTTGTATTGTGGTGTATAGTGTAGTTATCTGTCTTTTGTAAACCGCGGAGTTCTCATTGGTAGGTACTTTCTAGATATTATTTGGGATTTTTTACTGAGACCCTCAAAGTTTTCATGATTTAGTTAAATCGAGAAATTCAACTATGTTATGCTGATATCTGAGTCTGTGTTCTGAGAAAACTTTTTAGTGTGGTGTAAGACACTCAAAATTTTCATGATTTAGTCTAATCCAGGACTTCAACTATGCTCTGCTGATATCTGAGTCTGAGTTCTGAGAATAATTTGTATTGTTATGTATAGTGTATTTATATATCTTTTGTAAAACGAAGAGTTCTCTTTAAGTAAAAATAAACGAAGAGTTCTTGGTATTATTTAGATATTTTTTTTTGGATTTTTTACTAAGGCACTCAAAGTTTTCATGATTTAGTCTAATCTAGGAATTTAACTATGCTCTGCTGATATCTGAGTCGGAGTTCTGAGTAATGTTTGTAATACAAAGTATAGTACTACTATAGGCCTATCTTAAAATAAAGAGTTCTAAGTGTTGCATAGTTTCTAGATACTTTTTTGGGATTTTTTACTAAGACACTTAAATTTTTCATGATTTAATTTAATCTAGGATTTCAACCATGCTCTGTTACCAACCTTAGTGTGAGTACTTAGCTCATTTATCAATTACGCGTATAATTCATTTTACGTTTATTGTATAACGTAGATTTCTTCATCCTGGGTATATTCTTGATATTTTTTTGGATTTTTTAACGCTGGGACTTAATTTTTTTTATGTTTTAGTCTTATCTAAGTATTCTACCGTGCTGTGCTAATACCTTAGTCCAAATCTAGGGTTTTTTTCCATTGCAAATTATAGCCTTGATACTCTTCTATCTTTAAAGGAAGAGTTTTGTTGCTGGGTCGTTTAAAACTACTTTTTTTTATTTTTCAGCTCGGACAATTAAAATTTATCATGACTTTTGCCAATCTAGATCTTCAGCCATGCTCTGCTGATACTTAAGTCTTAGATCCGGATTTATTTGTAATGTCTTGTTATAGTCTTGTTATTGTTTCATCTTAAAACGAAGAGTTCTCTTTCTTAAGTATTATTTATCTTTTTTTCTTTTCGACATTGAGTACTGTCATTATTTTACTAAACTAAGTTTTCTACTGTGATCTGCTGGTGTTTTAGAGTAATTTGTTATTTAATTATATTCTTTTCTATTTATTTCAATTCCTTACTACTGATATTGGTAACAATAATGAATATATTTTGCCGTTGTTTGGAATTACCGCCAGTTGAACAAAAAATATTGCTTCATTTCTGGTATCGGTTGAATATGTTTGTAATTTTTTTGAGAGCCTATATTTACAGAACTCTTTCTAAAATGTATCAGGAACTATAGAACTCGCCTTAATGGACCGAAAACACTTTGAAAATTTTTGTTTTGGAAAAAATGATCTGCTACCGGAAGTTAGCAGATCATATTTTCATTTGACTTTTTTTCCGGGAAAAACGCCAGAACTATTTCCAAAAAGTATCAGGAACTCTAGAACTATGCTGCATGCGAATAGAACTCACATTTTTTTACGCTCTGCCGGGAAATGATCTGCTAAGTTCACGGAGACGCAAAATGCGATATTGCTCACTGAATGAGACCAAGTAACTTATTTTTTTTTTTTTCAGAATGTCGCGAATATCTTATTCAGCCTTGGGTTATTACCTGATTTCAGGCAGCAAAACCTACATGTTTGAGCTACTGAAGTGAAAAATCTTTTTTGAAATCGGTTCATAAATGACAGAGTTATGAGGTAACAAACATAAAAAATACAACCGAATTGTGAACCTCCTCCTGTTTTTGAAGTCGTTTAAAAACCAGGAAATAGACTCCTAAGAGTAAGTGCTCAAAAGTTTCAAGCAAATTTACGCGGAATCTTCTAGGATTAAACTCGCATGAATTCCATAGGAATGTAGCATAGCAGTTTGATTCAAACGATTCGCAGTCCATGAAACTTTAATATCGAGAATCGTTGAAATTCAATATTCTATGAAACCTGTGAAAACACTTTGAAAGCATGATTTTATTATTTTGTTGATTTTCAGGCTTTGGATCGAATTTATAAGAATCCTCCTGTTTTGACGGTTTTTATAGGTAACGCTCAATTATTATTGAGCTAAGCTTTTGTAATATTTTAGGAATTCGATATTATAGCTTCGTGTGCTTTGCCAGTGTGCAATTCTCAGAAGCAGTTCGAGGTCATTATTTATGCTTGGTGGAAATAAGCTCGCTCCCGAATTATCAGAAACTAACACCATGATCTACCTCGGCAGATTTTCTACGTAATGGTATGTTACCAATTCAAATACATTTGTGTATTTATTGTATTCTAGTTGACACGCGCAACTTCGTCTGCTTCCCTCCTATTGGTCTCAGCGATAATGATATTATATAGCCTATAGCCTTCCTCGAAACATGGGACATAACACTGAAAGATTTTACAAATCGTACCAGTCTTTCCTGAGATTAGCGCGTTCAAGCAAACAAACAAACAAACTCTAATAGTGTATATTTAGTTTGTATATGTATATTATTGTTCATTTTAATTGTATTTGAATAAATTTCAATCGCTTTTAAGTCTTCATATTGCACCTACCACTATTGTCTGCATCACCCAAAAGGTTGACTGGTAGAGAATGCCTATGGCATTAAGTCCACCTCTGTACATTTGTGTGCTGAATGTGTTAAATAAATAAAATGAATAAATACATTCAATGGTTTTTATTTAACTACTTTTTATGCTGCTCTTGTTGATGTCGGTCGTCCAATTAACGCTTGCTGTTGCTGAAAACTAGTGCTGTAGCTCTGATTTGCACACGATTTTTTTAGGATGGGTCATGGTTTGAGCAAATTAACTATTTTTAACCTTCGGAGAAAAATATCTCGTCAATATTTAAAAAATGTTACGTATGTTTACTTTTCTTTCCATAGGTAAAAAACAAGACTAGCTTATCTGTGATCACCATAAATTACCCCACCGTTTAAAACTAAAGTTATATTCTCTTTTATTTCTACGAGCCAAAAATCAGACCATAAAGTATTCCCCAATATTTTTACAGGTGAAAATTAAGCCATGGTGTTTTATCTCATCCGAAAACCACCACTAAATGTACTAGTAAATAAGAACCAGTTTTGCTTACACAAATAAAAGAAACGTAATACTACGCGTTCATATCGTGTACAACGGATAAGCTTTGCATGACAAACGAAATTTAACTCTGTAGTATGAAAGGTAAGGTTGATTTTTTCGTGTGCATTTTTGAATCATTGTTGGGAACAGATAACAAAGGATGAATTTGCATAGAAATAAACAAGGGTTGATTTCTAACGATTTATGGGTACAGCAACCTGGAATAGGCTTTGTTTTGATCTAACTAATGTCTGTCTTCCTTCAAGCTTGTATCAATTTAAATCGGGTTTAAAGGTGGGTTGCAAATATTAAGAGGGGACTCTAGTCCCGAGGAATTTGAAAAATAGGTAAATGAAGAAACTATTGCCGATGTATCGCACTGTGCCCTACCAAGTAAAGTGCGAAAGCGACGATTGCAGCTCAGGCTGATTTCTACCTATAAAAAACTTGACTAAAAGACGTTGTGTATTCTGCTGTTTTCTTCTTCAAAGCTGGACTGATTTAAAAAAAAGTCTTAACCGACTGCGTCTTGTCTTAACCCACTGCGAAGTCGGTTAAAAGATTTCCAGATTGATCACTGAAGTTCGCGTCCAGAGGGTAGATGTTCTGCCGGCGAGATGAAGTATGGAGGGAGAGGGTGTTTGTGCCTCCACAGAGTACATCTCTTATCTGCCGCACTGTCCTCTGACGTGGTCGAACATTTCATGAAACTTTTACGGCTTTTTAGGCGTGCAGGTATTGGTTATTTATCATACAGGGGGTGACGGACGACTTGTTCCTGTTTCCATTACATGTGTTTAAAAAATTGCTCAATACCTAGATATTTTTCATAAAATAACTCCATTGCTCTTTTAACGATAAAATAAATCTTTACACAAAACACTACTGCACGAGTGTGCTTTCAAAATAATGAATAAAGTTAGTTTAACTGCCTTTCAAAAGGAATATGTAAAAAGGACAGGAAACGCCGGAAGGGGACGCTTTTCATTATGACGTACAAAATTCCTGAACATATAAAAACTACTTTGGTCCTTTAGACCTCAACTTATTGTTGTGACCTATCCTTGAGTCAGTTTTATACCAGTATTTTATATAGACTGTCCATTAGTTATGCACAACCCAAATGCAATGTAGGCGCCACAGCCCGACGACAGCCAAAACTAGGCATAGGCTTCTTTTCCCTGTGCCCATCTACTGTTCTTCCCGTGATGGCAACAATTTCGTTTGTCCATCTCGCTGTCGAACGACCAACATTCCTTCTCCCATTCCTTGGACGCTACTCTGTTACTGTCTTACTCCACCTATCGTCATCGAGCGAGAGATTGCCATGCGTCCTACTCAACTCCATTTGAGTTCCATAATTCGTTTCCCGATATCATAGACCTCAGTACAACTTCAAATCTAACCTTCAAACTTGTTCTATTAGCCTTTTGCCCAGCATGATTTAGTAAATAGAACTCATTGTTGGCATACAAAAATACAGTACGTAATACGAGTACATTACCAGTTGCTAAGACTGGTAGTCAGAGTTTTGAGCTTCTGACTACCGGTAACGACTGTCAAAGATCTACAAATACGCTGCACAGAGGACTGTCTCTTATACCTATCGTGTGGAAGTGTCCAATGATTGCCCGGGATGGTCCCCGTCACCATTCGCAGACCCTCTATGCCTTCTGCAACAGAAGCATGTCGCAGAAGGCATACAGGGGTCATTGAATTCAAATAAATTAATGTGTGTACTTAAATTAAGAATAACAATAAGAATAATATTTATTTGCTTAAAAACATGGTATATAAAGATGATGGGATACAAAAAAATAACAAGAGCAAACATGTTTTTGCTTAATAGTGAAAAGCGTGCAAATTTTTACAAGCATATTTAACATTTAAAGTTAAAGAATTCTTGAACACTATAAAAACTATGTTTACACAACCATTCATGAACATTATTTTTGAATAACCTCATATTTAAGGCCTTGAGATTACTTGGTATCTGGTTAATTTTACTGTAGGGTTCACACCTACCACATATTTATTTATGTTTATTATAAACACACAGCACAACTACAACACAAACATAAACACAGCCACAATATTATTATCATGTAAGTTTATTGATAACACAACTCTGGACATTCACGGCATCTATAATGTTTACATTATAATGTCGGATGGTGTCGGTGGCGCAATGATCATGCGCATCATTAAATATTAGGAGCGCAATGTATAAGAAGTCGCGTGCGCAAAGGCCCTGAGTCTGGCCCTGCACGGATCGATTCCGTTTGTAGGTCAGTCGGTCAAGGACCTCGCCGCTAATCACCTGCGCTCGCGACTCGCTTCATAAAACTTATCGTTAAGTGATCTGGATGGTTTATGTGAACTGATTTCCGTATTGTGTTGTGACTATTGTGTGTCTCCTGTCTGTTCTCCTTCTGTTTCTGTGTCGTGTAATCGTGTTGTGCACGGACATTATAATCGTAAGTAGCTGAGAGACTTTTATTTTCCGCGCATCCGCACTTAACTACCTACACTCACGAAAGAACTTTACCAAATTACCTTTCAAACCAAAAACAAACTCGTCACATCAAGGTACCTTCCAATCAATATTTTTTATTTCCTCAGTAAACGTTAAGAAACTAATTAACTTACACTATCTTGATTGTCATCTTAACCACAAGTTATGTTAACTATTCATCCGTGATTATAACGACGATCATATCGAGTTGATGCCAGGCTTATGTAGACAGTTGTCATGCCAACTGTCTGGGACATAAGTACCTGAGTGACGCAACGGGAGTGCGGTTGTATCAAACTTAACTGCCTCGTTGACTAGTAATGAAGAATGTTGAGCAAGACATGGATTCTGTTTTGAGGTCGGTAAAAATGTCATTGGGTTTTTGCTCTGAAAGACTCGTACTTAACAAAAAGCGTTAAATTCAAGTTACAATTTGTTAGTTACTTGCCAAAATGTAAGGAAATTAGAGATGATTTTGAAAACGAATACCAATGCCCCTTAAAATACAAAAATCATCAACATCGTCTAAAAAGTAGTAGGTAGGAACTACAAAATGTTGACCTCGGGGCATATCGGCATTATGTTATGTTTCAGAAAGTTATCTAAAACACTGATAAATAAACAGTTTCATCATTGAAGCAAATGCCTTGACGAACTAGACCGTGTAGGATCTAGACCGTGACATTCTATAAGCCTTGCCATGCCATATAACGACTATACGCCAATACTTTACTGTCCGTAAAACGCATGACTATCTCATACATTTTGAAATTCTCGATATCACCGATAGAATGATACTTCTTTAAGTGACTAATTCCATAGCTCCTAGGGCGCTTACTTTGACGAGGCAGTGATGGTCACGAAGGAGGAGACAGAAAGGGACACGAATACAGCCCCTCTTTCAATCAGTAGCAATCGTGCTGGGCGCCGGAGGGGGTCCATCAAATAACTAAGGACATTATCAGAATCATAAAATGTTTTTATAAGACCTCGTATCCAATCAATAAACATTAATTTCTTTCATACCCATACTGATAATTGTCAAATTTGTTCACACGGATCGGATCCCACTTCTGATGTTATCAATCGATGATTCTGATAAGTTATTATAATTAGTGTGTCTCATATTAATTGACGCTTAAATAACAGGATGCGCTACTGGTTTCCATGGTATTTTATTTTTATTTGATCGGTTGATGATATCTTGATGGTTATAGAAAGTTGGTAGTTTCGATATTGTTGTGGTATTTTATTGAATGTGAGAAATAACTATTTTTTTCCAAAGACGATGGGAAGATTATAAGTTTTAGTACATGCTAATAGCAGCCTATAGTAATAGGACAATTTTGATTTCTTAACCAGTAACAAGAAACTATAGTTGGATCGTGTTGGCTCCTGAAATTACTATACTAATACAAGACTATCTCTATGCCAATTTTTTCCCAACTACAATTATTTAGAGGGATGCGGAACAGAGAGTAAAGTCCCGCACACCTCTATTGTAAAGGGAGGATCCTCCGACTAGACGGATGTTGTGGCTGGCGGGCAACTGCCCGATATTTGATATTCGGACTGATTTATATGTTCAAATCGAACGGTAAACTCTGCTTGCGCGATGCAGAATTTCGACGGTAGTAGTTCACTGCTAGTTGGATAGATGGCGTTGCGGTTCCTTTTGTTGCGATGTTGATTTGCTCCATTGGTTTGTTTTGTGACGGCATTGATGTGTCTACAATTAGGTCGGCTTCCAGAGGAATAGAATAGAATAGAATAGCATTTATTTGCAAATATGGGTAATACATAAGTAGGTAGTAGTTCACATCAGAGTTCTGCCATATTTCACCATTCGGCATGCAAACAAAAAAAAATTAAACTGTCACTAAAACATTTAATTAATTATTACATTCAATAAATAAGATGAAAGCAAAAGCCAAGCCAAGCCAAGTCAAATACCAGTACATTCCGTGGAGCGGCTACCTACCAGACATTCACAACCTTTCAATTGGGTAACACGGTACTTCTTGGCAAGAGTGGTGCCGGACCTAATAAATATATTCATAATTATACATACAATTCTACATTAAAAATAATTTTTGAAAATATTGAATACCTTGAAATGCTACTTAGCCGTCTTCCTCTCTCCTAATTTTTGCTGTGCCCGACAGGGTCCATATTGATCTCTAACCTTGTATATACCATCTATGTTATACATATGGAACGCAATAAAGTATTGAGTATCAGATTTTTTTTCTTCTGACAATCCGTCACGACTGCCAAAGATTTACAAATGACAGTCGGAACCAAAAGCTTAAATGTGCTTTCCGAGGGATGGAGGAGTCTCACGGTATATTAAGATAAGAGTCACATATCCACAGAATGACCTCGACAAGCGTTGCTTAACTTTGATGATCGTCACATGCGGCTGTTATTATTTAGCCACGAGCTTTTTCTATACTAATACAAGATGTGTTAATTAAGTAAATTGAAGAAGACACAAGATAATATCGATAGTGGGTCAAATCAGAGTAATTTATTAATTGACCTACCAATTTCCGAAATTGTAACTAAAATAGGATGGAAATTGTGTATCTGTCGACAGGCCTTATTGTTTCATGTAACAATCGTCACAAAATAATGAACAATTAACTTTTCTAACATAAGTACATGTCTATGAACAAAACATTGAAATTAATGAACTCTCTATCAGAAACACATTTTAGGTTCAACAAAAAGACTCCCAAGTTTGATAAATTCAGCAAAATAAAAGGCCTAAATAGGCTTGACGTAGGCATTTTACAATAATGTACACAAAAAAAAACATACTGAAAGGTTTGCATGAAAAGACAAATTTTTCACGGCTCCTTTCAATAGATAAATGGTCCGTTTTGTGAAAAGCACTTTGAAAAAAAAAATAAAAGCGTTACTTTGCGAAATTAACACAGAAGGTTCACTTTGCACACTTTGCTATCGTCTAGACTATGAATTGTTTACGGCGTTTAGTGGCTATAAATTTAGTGACCGGTAGGTGGTGGATTGGTTTGGTGATTAGTTGGCATGATGAACAGTATGATTACGAAGCTATTACCTGGTGCCTGGCGTGTATAGCATTAGTTAGATTTTAGCATCATCTTTTTAGCTGAAAGTCTCTCTAATCTAATGCTGGAAAACCACTTCTCGCGTCGCCTCATAAATACAGGTTTTGTGCTTCTCACATCCGCCGATTCAGTTAAGTGAGAAATTAATGAAGATCATTGACGAGACCATCGCTCGCCGCGTTACACGCTCTTTTTGTTAAACTGCGCTGCGCATCACCGCGCTCATTGGTTAAGCTGTGCTGCACTAGCCCAGCTCTAGTCCATACTTGTACTGTGCCCAGTAAGCTGCACCAAGCTGTTACTTTGGCATAGTAAACATATTCATATTAGGTATCTACATCTAGCCTCACTGTACGTCAAATACCTAATTTCAAATAGATGTGCCATAATAATAATTATTTTAGTAACAATTATAATTGATCACTGCACCCAGGTGGTTTCAGTAATAAAAAAGATAGAGGTGTACAAAAGAATCTCAGAAAAATAAGTTGAAATTAGATGTAGTGTTCTAAAAAGTCATTACTAACTGGATCATAGCCATTTGCCGCATCACCCGACATAAAATTTGAGCCAATAATTGTGTTTAAAACACGTAACCACTTACAATGCAGTTGTTCTTCTATATTTTCTTTTATTGTGGTACACCTATTGTCATTTTTCAGTCAATTTACTCAAAGTAACCGTTTTTGTACAAAACCATTCTCGCTTGATTTTGTTTTGTTTGCTTTTTAATGTGTTTTATAATGGTACGCTAATTTAAGATCAAATTAGCGCGTCAGAGATGAATGGGGTGTTTTTATTAGTTAATTACATTATGAGACGTTCTTTTAACTGATAATTAAATAGTTGGTACAATCACCTGACATTAAAGATATTTTGCTCTTACTAGTTCAAAAGGCTTGTTTTAATTTAATGTTGAACTCAGAAACAGGATATAACTGATATGGAACGCTTTAATTAAATGAATGATTGATGACGTGGTGATAGCTAAGCGAATCCGTTAGATGAACCGGTCAGTGTGGTTACTCTTGGTTACTTTTGTCCTGCAGTGGACGTCTTACGGCTGAAAATAATGATAAACGATTGCCGATTTCATGCTTACGATATGGTAACTTGAAACTGATGGTGCTAAAAAATCTTGAAAGAAGTTTGCCTGGGTTCGGAAATTTTTTTCTAGCGCCTCCCTGTAGACGGTCCCACGGTCCAGGTAGACGAAATAAATTAAACTTCTACTGTGTACTTACCACTGAAAACCCTACATATTTCCACATCTGTTTTCCACATCAAATTCGTATATACTTATCGCTGACATGCCACAAGTTCTCGACCTCGCCACCGGAGGGCGCCACAAGCTCAACTGTCATTCAGACCACGTGACCTGTAATTTGGCGAACGGAAATGTTATCAAACTACGGTTCCGGTTCCGGTCGTTCATAATGGAGCACCCTGTATTTGTGGGTATAAGTTATTTGTGGAAATAATTGGGATGTAGCCTGCTGGTATGTGTGTAATTGGAGTTTAATTGTGTGGTATTAAGTAATGCATGGATCATTAAATATGGGACTACATAACCTAACTACGCTTGGGTTCTCTAATAAATTTAATCAGTTGCACTGTCACAGAGTTTTAAATTACTAAAAAATATAACACTTCAATTGAAAATAAAAAAAGATTTGTCGTACCTAAACCAGCCGAAAACCAAACCGACCGTATTTCATGGTACAACAATTGTACAAGCAATCAATTTACTGGCCCTTAATAGATTTATTAGCGAATAGATATACCCGTGCGACATACTAGGCCTCAAAATAATGGTAACTTCACCTAAGAGATTTTTTTTCAGCTCATATTGACTCATCTATACTCATATATAAAGCTGAAGAGTTTGTTTGTTTGTTTGCTTGAACGCGCTAATCTCAGGAACTACTGGTCCGATTTGAAAAAATCTTTAAAATTTCATGATAAATGGGCTATCCAGCACGGATAGCCCATTTATCGAGGAAGGCTATATATATATCATCACGTTAAGACCAACAGGAGCGGAGCAGAAATGAAAATTGTGACGCAGACGAAGTTGCGCGGGTCAGCTAGTATTATTATAATTATCACCACTTTATCTTCCCGTGTTATTTTCACAAGCCACCTCGACCCAACCCTTAGCAGTAAGCTTTTTCTTGTTTTAAAAAAAAAACTTCAACCACAGAGTACCCCAATCGGAACACGATCCCTGATCTGCATTCATTTCACGTAGGTTACAGTCAGCAAAAATTCTGCCCTGCGGTGCTCCACTGAAAATAATGTATGTATGAATTTCACGACTACACCTAGCACCCACGGAGATGATGGTAATGAAATGCCGAGTACAGGTGTTTTTACGTTTTGGGAGATAAAGGGGAACGGGGCAGATGTTCGATCGTTTTCAGCGTAACGCGCTGCCGATATAATTTGTTTTTTTTTTTTTAACTTTGAGGACTTTCAAAGATCTGTTGCGTTGCCTGCTAATTCTGCGTTGGTAATATTAAGTGATATGGAACTTCTTATTCTTATCGTGAGGGCAGTAAGGTTTAACGACCCCACACACCCTAGCGTCAGAGTTTCTAAACCGCCTCAAGGGCCTGTGACATGGTTTATTTCACGATCGCCATTTGGCGGCCGGGACCACCGGCTTATACGTGCCTTCCGAAGCACGGAATCATCTTTTTTATAAGACAATCAGGTGATTCAAACCTGCTATGTCCTAGCCAAACTGGAAACAACTTTATAAAGTATGCTTCCCGTGGGAATTGAACCCACAACCACCGGGTCACAAGGCAAACGCCTAAACCAGTCGACCACGGAGGCAGTTAAACATAGAACATGGTGTTTTTGGTTATTTCGTTTTTTGACACCGACTTCCGAAATTAAAGTTGTTTTATACTTTGAAGTGTTTTGTTTTTGGAAGTCGATTATATTTTTTGTAAAAAAAGCTTTTTATTTTTCACTTTTTAGTGGTACCTGCGTACCCATTCACAGCGTACCGGCGTGATGTTATGTTATGAAAATAAAGCTTTCGGTGTAAAGGTCTCATCAATACGAATGAAATAAGCCCAAACACTTGGTAGTTCCTACATACCGATGTGGAGTTCCCTTGACTCTCTGTCGTCTCTATCATCAGGTGTGATCCAAACTTTCATTCTTTTGTAGTATCACCCGATATACATACGAATATCAGGTTTTTACCAGATGCGTGCCTACAATTATCGAGAGTTGCCCTCGATTTCTCAGAGTTTCCATAATCAGATCCTGACGTGGCGGCAATGGGACTACCTCGGAAGCATACCCTTTCATATAAAAAAAGATTCATCGAAATCGGTTCATAAACGATGAAGTTATCGGCAAACACACATAAATAAAAAAAAATAATATACGCGGTCGAATTGAGAACCACCTTCTTTTTTAGAAGTCGGTTAAAAAAGTAAATAAATAATAATAATAAATATTCAACAATTCATGTGATACAAGACGCACATAATAAATATACATGACAAACACTGATAAGAGTATTATAATAAAGTTAAATTGTTGTCATCGTTTGATGGATAGTTCCAGACTTGACTTTAGAGTTTCAACTAAATTGTGATATTTAAGTCTGTTATATCTATAAATAAGAAAACGCAATCAGAACATAACCTTTTTCCCTCTATTAATATCGTTTTAATGAAAGTTATAGTAGGTATAACGGTGATGTATTAGTTTTCAGCGAGGCTATAAATAAAATTAAGATACACAGGATTTGCTGCTCTCCAAACAATAAAAGCAGCATCAATGCCGCCACAAGAAAAGCTAACGAAGCCATCTATCCCACCAGCAGCTAGATATTGATTTCTCAATATCTAATACCCCATGTAATTTGTAGTTGTAGCAATCGTTATCACTATAAAATCACACTTTGTCTAGACCTCGTCATAAATTTAACAGCTGACAATATCTCTTCAATTCCAAAATTAAAGGATCCACTTTTAATTTCGTCTCCAGTATCTTCACTGTTTCCTAAGCTGATTACGCCAAACTCATTACAAACAACAATACCATTATTACCAAAGGTGGTCTCCATCTCAATTAAAAAAGAAACTCTTCCTCTCCGGTCTCCCCTATCTAGATCGACGCAGCGGCAAGCAATCGAATATCTCCTACTCTCTTATAGAATATCTTGGCACTAGATAATGAGGAGACCCGATCTTAAATAATGGAAGCAGTCCGTATCCATCCGCTGCCAGCCACCTTCTTCAAAGCATCGATCTATCGTGCCACAGGGCGTCCCACACTACGTTTGCCCATAAGCGGTCTCCACTTTAACACATGTCTGCTCCATCGCCCGTCTGTCCGTCAACAGACATGGCCGGCCCACTTCCACTTCAGCATGCTGATCCAACGTGCAGTTTCGGTGACTATAGTTCTCTGGTGACTTCCTTGCAGCAATATTTTAAGTTATAAAATTGACAGATACGTTTTTTAATTCCGTCTAGTAGCTATACTATTTCCTAAGCTGATTACCCCAAACTCGTTACAAACAACAATACCATTATTACCAAAGGTGGTCTCCATCTCAATTAAAAAAGAAACTCTCTCTCTCCGGTCTCCCCTGTCCAGATTGACGCAGCGGCAAACAATCGAGCAGCTCCTAATCTCCTCAATAAATTACTTTTATCTCAAAGATTTCCCAAGTAGCCCGATCGGGCTGAACTAAAGGCTTTTATAAGTAATGTGACAATCGGTCTTGAAAATAATGTTGTTTTCTAGATAGTGGACTTTAGTGCGGAGAATAAAGATAGGAAAAAGGTATTGTTTATTAGGACCAAACTGTTTATTTTCTTGGGCAAAATTTTTTGGTAATGTTTAGTACACTATAGTTCGATAGCAGTTTGTTATTGAAAAACTTTTTAACGTTGTTTTGAGCTACCTATTTCAAAGTGTGGGAATAAGAGCAAGTTAATGATTTTTAACATCTTTTAAAGGTTGATATAGTCAGCTACTAAAGAATATACTCTTCTCATCACTCGAACTCGACATCATTAATTTTATTTCAGCCAAAAGACGTTCACTGCAACTTCTGTAAATATGCTTCCCCCCACTTCAGGACTGTGACAGGTATGCGACAGATCCTAATTATGTACCTCGTTTGATTTATTGATTGCTAAGCACGTTGTTTTGGGTTCGATTCCTGAATCGGGCTTAGTGTTAATCTATTTTTCCATCTAGAATATCTCAGTAGCAGCTCTGAACTTGGATTTGTTCCCGTTTTTAGGGTTCCAAACATCCATAAAAAACGGAACCCTTATAGGATCACTCAGGTGTTTGTCTGTCTGTCTGTCCGTCTGTCCTATACCCTTTTATTTCAAAAGTTCTGCAAACAAAGAACTGGAACTTCAAGATACTTGTGCTCCCGCTGAAAAAAATGAACACATAAAAAAAGGTACCATACCATACTATTTTTTCCCATTAAAAAAATCTGACAATTTATTTCGATCTTAAAAATACGTCAGCTAACACATCTTCGTTTCACCAATTTAGGATTTTACATCAAAATATCGCAAGCATTCTATCTAAACAAGAACTATTAGAAATAACATTACAAGAGATGCGAGATACTCATAATGACCCACATGTAATCTGCCTTTCTGAAACATTTATTAAAAAAGGTAATGAGAGCTATCTTAAGTTGTCAGATTACATAATGGCAGCCAATTTTTGTAGAGAAAAAACCCGAGGTGGAACTTGCATCCTAGTTAAAAAAGATCTCATTTTCAATGAATTATCAATAGTTAAAAAGTATGCATCAGTAAATACATTCGAAATTTGTGGCATTGAGTTAATAAACGAAAAACTATTGATTATATGCATTTACAGAACCCCCCAGTCCGACCCCAACCTATTTTTAACTAATCTAGATAGTCTTTTACATGATATTCTCAAAAAATATAAACCTTCTACTCGCATAGTTCTAACAGGAGACTTTAACATTAACACACTAAAAAAAATAGAATCACTAACGAATTCCAAGACTTAGCAAACAACTATAATTTAAAAATTCATATTGATGAATCCACTCGCAAATCCTCTTGTATTGACCATATATTGAGTAATATCCCAGATGCAGATACAACAGTACTCCCATTCTATCTCTCTGACCACGAAACAGCACAAATGATAGGCTTCCCCTTAAAACGCCAATCGATAAATGATGCATTTTATTACGTTTACAAAAGAGATTACAATGTCCATAATACAGAAAAGTTCAGGAAATGTATACAAAATTTGTCTTGGTCAGAAGTATATACAGAAAAAGACGCAAATATAGCATTTAATCGTTTTCATGAATTGATATGCCTTTTTTACTATCTGTGCTTTCCGAAGGTAAAGATAAAGATAAGTCTAAACAAAAAAGTAAAACAAACATGGATAAGTAAAGGTCTTAAGAACAGTTGTAAAACTAAGAGATTTTTGCGTTATCAATATTATAAGAAGAAAACTCTCACCAACAAAACTAGATACATTAAATACTCAAAGGACATGGACAAAAAAGTACATTCCATATACGCAAACATAGTCAAAAATATTATATATTAAAAAAAGAAAAATGAATTAATACGTAGTTTTTGACCTCTCTGAACTCGTCAGTTTTTATTTCAAAGTAATAGTAATGCAAGATGAATTCAAAGTACCATTTGTCAACGTCCGCCCTATTGGACCATAGAGAAAGATAAATATAATAATGGGCGTTCCATACCAAGCATACTACTTGTAGACATGTGATATGGACGACAAAATGCTCTTATTAAGAACATTTTATTCATATGAAACTCTTCATTAGTATTTTTTGCATTTAATAAAATTATCTATTCATAATGTTGATGCGTAAGATAGTTTTTTTTTATAAATAATATCTTAAAACGGAACGCGTTTAATTGTTTGACCATGTGTCATTGTCTATGTCAAATGTCAATGTACTGTCAATGTCATTATTGCGTAGGTAGTTTGTGTTTTTGCGATTATTTTCTAATATTTTTGACCCCTGCTTATTTCTACGGACTGATACCTTCTATCGCTCGATTACCTATTAGCTATTAACACTGGACTCTGATTTGCATTACGTTTCGGATTTGTTTTGTGGATCAAAGTGGATGCGAAGGTTGCAGAGACATCTCATATCCTCGCTTTCTGCACACCATCAAACAAAACTTTCGCATTGGATAACCAATTCTCAAACCCAGGTAAGAAGTTGGACTAGAAAAAACTTAACCTGATTTGTTTTTATGTAATTCTGGTATGCGAAATTAACTTACAGTGCATCTTATTTTCAGTTTCCTCTGGATACATTTATTTGTCATCCATGCTTATTATTATTAAATACCGAAGCTGGTGAACACGAGAGACTACGGGGCATAACATGGATAGCCTTGGTTGTGGCAAATCTGTGAGGAAAATAAGACACCATAATGTCAGAATAGAGTGTCCATTGCTGGCTGTCCTAATATCACAAAATACTAATTATGTGGTAAGCATTTTGGTTTTCATTACTATACCTATTTGTATTCATTTATTAAAATACGAGTTTTCATACTATGTATGTATGATTGTAATATCTGTATTTTCCATCTTTAACATATGCTTGCCTAAAGTCAGTGGCGGTTCCTTCATACAAGCCCAAAAGCCCGGCATGCCTTACTAAAATGCTCGATAGAGAATCAATATCAAACCCGAACTATTTAAAAGTTCGCGCGCTTAATTCTTATCAAAATAACACAAAGTATGCTACCTATGCCACATTACTACATAACTACACATCGCGATTGTTCGCGCGCAGAGTTTCGCATTTGCAGCGTCTACATATAGCTATCTCGCTTACACGTACCGGCTTTTACCGGGCTTTCAAATACTATCTCCGTCACTTTCGCACTTATAGCGATGTGCCGTATAACGAGTTCTAAACCTTGTGCGCCTACAAATCGATCAGTATTGAAGATTAAGCCGTGCATGCGCATGAAGTTGCGCGCGTATGCGTGACCTTGTCACCTTGCCAACTCTGCAGTGTTGCCGTTTTAGCGACGTTGTGAGATCTTGGAGATTTTTAACGAGTTTGGGGACTTTTTTTAAGATTTAGCAACAATAAAAACTAGCGACTTTTTAAAATAACGAAATTAAATACTCAAGCAATATCTTAAAAATAAAAAATTTGCGACATCTAGCTAGATTTTTCGTATACCTGGTGACTTTTTTTGCCTAAATGACAACACTGCAACTCTGCGTAAGTAGTTCTTGACACCGGAGTGCAACTCACTTCAGTTTTATTTGCTTGAGAGTTGAAAAGTTATGTTGTTAAAGTTTTTTGTGTGTTTTCTTAGATTTTCTCAGTGATACAATTGTTTTGGTGACTTACCTACAACAATGGAGGTAATTGTACCTTGTGAGGATTTAAAATGCGTTCAAGTTTTGATTGGCGAAGATAAGGTAAAACCTTTAAACTTTGCTCAGAAAAAACAGTTAAATTCTTCATTAAAACCGACGCCTAATCTGTGTTTTTCTCAGACTAGTAAATCGCATAAACGAAAATTTAATAGATCAGTGTATAAAACTACTTAGATTGTTGGCTGTTCGCACACTAATAAGTTGTGTTCGTTTTGCTGCCTATTTTTTTCGAATGAAGATTCCGTTTGGAATACATCTGGTTATAATGATTTAAATAACATATCTGGCGCCATTAAAAGGCACGCAAATTCCTATAAACACCTGTGTGCAATGGTTTCTTTCGGTAATTTTGGTAAACAACGAATTGAGACATCTATATCAGTTTATGAGAAAATTGCGATGATACATACGAAGGTACCTACAGACTCAGTCGAAAACTGAACTTTCTTTTTTTGAAATCGGTTAAAATTTTATTGGGCTTGCCTTATTTTAAAACCCTAGGCACCCCACTGCCTAAAGTAGGCATGTGTAACATAGTACTGCCTTTTAGAATAACATAATACTTGAAAACATAAAGAGATGTATATAAAAGATACCCCTGTTACTAAAAATTATATAAACATAAGCATTTATCAGTGTTTATTCTGTGGTTTATTTTCAGCCCTCAAGAAACAACTATGTTTGCCATGTGTGTTGGATGCGAGAAAATAGACAGGCAGTGCATGACTCATCATGAGACATGCAGGAATTGGCTTCGGACAACTATGCAGCAGTCCCTAATGTTCAAGTTATCAGCCCACCAGAGCCACCACTACAAAGGGAAAATAATACCATATCATTACCTGATTATAAGCGAGCTTCGATCACATCTGTTCATTGTATATTTCAACAATGCAGAAACAGAATGTTGCATTTGGTCCCGCAATTCATTAAAAGACTTGCAAGAACATAGTTTCTATGTTCCTCGGAGCTGTAGAGTGTATGAAACACACTTGTACAGCGATCAGTGGCATTTATTGCCTCAAATGAATGAGACACATTCTACATTTAGTGCCATCCATATAGAAGACATAATTAATATTATGAAAACAAAAGCTAATATTTTGAACTTTGAAAATGTCTCAGAAATGCCAAACCATTTTTGCCATTATTGGACGGGTCTTACAATACCCCAGTTTTTAATTCTGTATAATCTTTTACCTCCTGTAAATGTTAAGTAAACTAATAGGGTACTATTGTAATTGCTTTGTAGGGAACCGGACCGTTGGTTGTTGTTGTCATGTTATTATGACAATAATTTGGTACCTTGGTTGGACAACACACCAAAACAATATCCAGCAGGATTTTTAGACAACATACTATTAACAATTCAAGAATATTTAAATATTCTAACAAAGGCTAATCTTTCTTGAAAACCATAATCACAATTTAAAATAATAAATCAACTAGCTTTTGCCCGCGACTTCGTACGCGCATATCCCGTTTTTTTCCGTTACAAAAAACTATCCTATCTTTTAAGTTGGATCAAATAACAGATAGTTACAAAGTTTCATCAAAATCGGTCCAGTAGTTTAGGGAGTCCATCGCGGACAAACAACGTGACACGTGATTTATATATATTAAGATGGTTGTATTTTTTACATGTCTGGTTATTTTAAAGCAGTTATTTATGTAATTACTGAAGCCCTATACTTACACTTTATCCAGATTTTTATTTGTGAAATAAAAAAAAAGCTGGTTGATTGCCCTCTCTCGGTCTCTTTATTAATACTATCTCTGCATTGCTGTAATGTATGTTATCTAGGTAGGCATTTAAGATATAATCATTATAATACAGCAAAATATTTTTATTTGTTTTATCTAATAAATAACTAATTATTTTTACTTTTTGTTTTATTTTGTGCTTCCCTTGTTTATTGAACTATTTTAAAAAAAATATAAGGGTAACCTGTAAAAATGTACTTTAAAGAAAAACATTGGTTTCGAATATATACTCTGTTAATATTGATATTATGACTGCCTCGTTGGTCTAGTGGTCGCAAGCGTTACTGCTGAGCATGAGGTTCTGAGTTCGATTCCCAGGTCGAGCAAAGTGATATTGGGTTTATTCATCAGGAATTTCTCAGTAGCAGCCCGGATTCTGGATTTGTGCCCGGTTGATGGGAAGAGACTCGCCCCCTATTACATGGTATTCAAAATAACTGTTGAAATGTGGGTGTACTGTAGGTACACCTCTGCCCAACCCTTCGGGGAATACAGACGTGATGTTATGTTATGTTTGTTATTATTGTCACATTTTTTGAGACTATTTCCCAGTTAAATAAATGTTAATCAATATGCAGTTTAAAATCCTTCATTTAGGTGGCCAGTACTTTGTTTAAATGCTTAATAATACTAAAACCATATACCTAAGTAATACCTAAACGTAATAATTCACAACTGTTCGCTATTTTAAAGCGCCTTTAAGTTTTTTAATAGCGAAATTATAATCTAACACCTTATTGCTAGCAATCTGATTAAAAGGTTTTATGAAACTGTTTTTGTCTAGTCTGTTGTAATGACAAGTTCTCTGAGTTTTTTATTTACAGCAATTTAATGAGCCAATATTCACGAATATAAAACACCAAAAATCATTGGTGTTAACCAAATTCAATAACTATGCCGACGTCCATACAAAAGTTGGCCATGTCCTTTGTTACAAAAATGTATTTTTCATGCCAAAAGAAATGCTAATATAAAATTTATGAATAAATATAAGAACACATGTAAGGCTACGTGGACAGTAATAAAAAATGAAATACATAATTCTAGTCCTAAAAACAACATAGAGTCAATAAAAAATAAAAATACTATACTTACGGAACCGACAGAAATAGCCTCCGCCTTCAACGATTTCTATCTTAACCATAATCCCATAAAGCAAACTACGAATAGTCATTGTAATGAAAACCTAATACCTGCCTCAATGTTCCTAGCTCCAATGTCAGAAAGTGAAGTAGAACAACAAATAATGTTATTAAATAACACTACCTCAGAAGGCTACGACGAACTTAGCACTAGAATTATTAAGAAATGTGCTAAGGAAATACGCAGTATTCTAACGCATCTTATAAACTTGTCTTTTGTTCAAGGAGTGTTTCCAGATAAATTAAAAATATCAATTGTAAAACCACTTTTTAAAAAAGGTGAAAAAAATGATGTTGACAACTATCGCCCAATAACTTTAATACCAATTATGTCAAAAATTTACGAAAAATGCATGTATAAAAGGCTTATTAATTACTGCGAGAAATTTCACATTATAAAGAAAGAGCAATTCGGTTTCCAAAAAGATAAATCAACAACTTTAGCTACTTTTTCACTCTTAAAAGAAGTACTGACTAATATCAACAATAATCAACTGACCACGGGCTTATTTTTTGATTTATCGAAGGCGTTCGACCTGGTTTCCCATAACATACTTCTCCAGAAATTAGAGTCTATAGGAATTAGAGGACCTCCACTGCAGTGGATATCGTCGTATATATCCGACAGACAGCAGTGTGTTACTATAGCTAGTATAAATGCCAATAAGGATATGGTTTCACACCGCTCCGAATTTGTAAAAACCAAACGCGGCGTTCCTCAGGGCAGTATTTTGGGCCCGATTTTGTTTCTCCTTTATGTGAATGATATTGTTGACGTGACTAATCATAAATGCTTTTTGTTTGCTGATGACATTTCGATAATTGTTTCTACCGACAAGAAAAGTAAATTAATAATTGGTCATGAAACTGATATTAATAATACAATAACAAATCTTATAAATTGGCTTAATAATAATAATTTATCTATTAATCTCAATAAATCAGTATATGTCCAATTTAATAAATGTTATAATAACAAATTTAATTTTACATTGAATATACAAAATCTTCAACAAGTATCACAAACTAAGTTTTTGGGAACGGTCATAGACGAACATCTAGACTGGAAAGCTCAAATCGATAGTGTATGTAATAAAATCAATAAATTCGTATACGCTCTTAGGCGGATTAAAAATGTTACAAACATTACAACAGCAGTATTGTCATATCGTGCATATATTGAGTCCTCTCTGCGATATGGGCTAATTGTATGGGGAAATAGTACCGACCATAACAGAGCATTTATCGCTCAAAAGAAATGTGTTCGAGCTATTCATGGCCTTCCACCGGACGTATCTTGTCGACCAATATTTAAAAAACTCGGTCTGCTACCACTACCTTCACTATATGTATATGAAACATGTATGTTTGTACAGAAACACAAATATTTATTCAGGACTGCAGCAGATGTATGCTCTAGGAATCGGCGTGACAAATTTAGGCTTGTTTCGGGTGAAATCCCGCGATTAAAAAAAATATAATAAGGGCTGCTTGGCGATGGCTGTACGTATATACAACAAATTACCATGTAAACTTAAATGACTAAATAGCAGACTGTTCAAAATTCACTTGTTTAAATGGCTAAATGATAATAACTTTTATAGTATTAAGGAATACCTAGAAGTCTAGAACATAAGTTGTGTTAACAATTTTGCATGCTTTAGTCTTAAGCAAAACATGTATGATCTTTCCTTTAACTCATGTAACACCTTTGTATACCATGTTTTATGCAAATAAATAAATTGAATTGAATTGAATTGAATTGAATTGTCACAGTCAGTTTTCTCCGGATCAACTGGACCGATTCTGTTGAAATTTAGTTTACGTATGGACTTCTGCGACCCAAACACGAACGCCTTACGTAAATATATATTTTTTTAGTATGGGGGTCACTTGTGGGGGTCAACCTAGAAAATAAAAAAAGTTTTTCAAACAGTATTGTGTGACATATCAAAAGAAAGGGCTTACTGAGAGGGTTTTAGTTATAATTTTAAAATAAACAGTTTTGAAGTAATTCAAGAAATTAGACCAAAAATTACCAGAAATTAGACCAAAATTTTGAAAAAACTGCAGATAATAGTTTTATACCCAAAGATTACAGGAAAACCTAAAATAAGACTGTATTTTTAAAATAACGAAAATGTTAAAAAATGAAATAATCAATAAGCTTACTCCAGTTGCATGGCCCATCAGAAAAACAAAACTAGTGAAATGTAGCATCTGCGTTACCCTTCGGGGAACATGGTGTGATATTATATTAATAGCAAACCAAAAGGGAACTAGAATATTAATGAACGACCAAGACCATAGACGGAACAAGAGAAAACAGTATTAAACAATACTCCATTTAAACCTTTATTACGCTCAATTGCTTTTATACAATTTTCAAACAAAAAACTCGACCTCAATCAGTATCACAATGAAAAAATAATTGATCCTCAATGTCCAATCATTGTCGATTTTTATGCATACAAAAACATTTACATTTAAATTGGGAAGCGAATGTTTAAAAGCAAATTGTTGGTGTTTGTCGGAAAATATTTGATTTTGACTATAAAAAATTTCGAAAAAAAAAACTAATGGGTGGTTTGTTAATAGTGGTAGAATCGTATTGGTCAAAAGACGCGGCAGGCTATGATTGGAATCAACTAAGCGTTGCCACAAAGACCGGTTCTTTGCTTCTCGTATCCAACAGTATTCCAGAGAACTCATAACGGCATTGGTCCACCTTGTGGTAAGTTGGCTTACTATACGCTTTGGTGAAGACTGTTAGTATAGTAAGCACTTGTTACGAAAATAAATAAATAAGTTTGTCTTTCAGCCTCATTTGCCAACCGTTCTGTCAGCAATGAAGTAAACTTGTTGTTTTAGGTTTAATGTTACTACACAATTTGTCAACAGTTCTTGCAATGACGTGCTCAAAATTTTGCCCAAAGAATATAATAAAAATATTTATTTGTCATAGACACAACACAACATCAACCATTATACAGTAAATAAAAGAAGTATTACAGAACTGTAGTACAGTGAAAATGCGTAGAGCGTGCCCAATTTGGAAGGGTTACCATCTTAGTGTTTGCTGGGCTGATCAGTCAGCTACCGCTGGGTTTCATGGTTATTACTGGCGGCTGAGTGAGTGACAGACAACGCACAACCAGTCGTAAAAAGCTGAAATTAGGCATGTGACTGAAATTTCGGGAAGAAAGGATTTCCTTAAATTCCTATGGGAACGAGAAAAAACGGGTTATGCGCGTACGAAATCGCAGGCAAAAGCTATTTAATTGGGACAAGCCCGCCACACAATCCCAACCACTGGAACCTCTGAAAGCCAGAATCATCAGTGGCGACCACCAGAAAAACGTCGAGCCAATGAAGCCCGACGAGTCCCGGAGAAACGATTTAACTGTCTTGGATCCTGCAATGAATTTAATCAGAAAAGTACAGTAGGAGTAGGATAAAAATATATATATAATTTCCACTTCCCTCCTTATCAAGCAGGAGACAGAATAGAGCTAGGCCAATAGGCACCAAAGGACATATACAACTGAGTTAAGCCCAGTTGTCAAGCACAACGGATTATAAATTAAAACTAAAACTAATGGGTCCTAAATTGTGAGCTACTTTTGATTCCAGTAATAGGTATGGCAAAATCGCTTGATCGCACGGAAATTTGTTCTGGTTTCTACAAGGCAAAAGCTAGTGTGACATAAATACCTAAGTAACAAAATCAATAATCCAACAACCTCAATGCTAAAACGATACTCTTTCGCAATAAACCAAAAATACCAGATAAATACAATCCAAACTTGAACTCCCGAAGGGATTTTTGAAGGCAAAAAAAAGAATGGTAAAACTTATTTTTCTTTATCACCAAAAAGTTCGGGCTGACGCATCACTCCCAAATGTATAATTGATCTCGAGGAGACCTCTTTTATCACTTTCCATAGGGAAACTCCCCGGTAAGGTAGTGAGTTCGAAACGGGGAGGAAACTCACTTGTTTTGGTAAGAATTAAAATTTTACCACGCTTATATTTTACAAAGTAGAGTTGGCAGAGGTTTTAAATTTAATCACGTACTGTAGAAGTTCCGGACCTATCTGAAATAAATGATTTATTATTATTTATTTTAAACAAGCTTTTGCCCGCGACTTTACTTGCGTTATTGTAAATTTCGGTGATTTCATACAAACCTCGCACAAACACAACAAAAAAACAATTATTTAAATTGTTCAAGTCGCTCTCAAGTTATGTGCACACATGCATTTCGGCGATTCATTTTTATTTATACAGATAAAAAGATAAATATTTATTATGTTATACCTAAAAAATCGTTCTCCATTGGAAAATCTTAACACCGCGATTCAGAAAAACACGAAATCAGTGCAACGCCATCTATCGACCATGTTGTAAACTGACAAAATATTTGGCAGCGAAAGACGTTAAATAAGAACGTATTTAACAATAAATAACGATAAGGTATTAAAATGTTCACTTTTATTTTGGTACGTGTTAAAAGTTTCACAAATAACTCAACAATTTGTTATGGTGTTATTTTCATGCTTTCGTGCAATTTATTTTTTCTCAATAGATGGCGCTCTGACTGATCAGAATACATTGGGAAGTTTCTTTCTAAACTTAAAAATTCAATATCTTTTTGATTTTGTGGGTCAATTTTGATGCAATAAACGCATATGTTACTCAGGATAACACTAAATATTTTTAAGTACCTAGATTTTGAATCCAATCAGTGGTTTATTACGACCGCGTATACCGTTGCTTAATCTCGGTGATTGATTGCGTAATTTAAATAAAGACTATATTTGTATGATTTAATTACAAATGTATAGTTTTAGAATTTTCCCTACACTTATCTACACTAATATTATAAAGACGAAATATTTGTTTGTTTGAATGTAACTACTGGACCGATTTGAAAAATTCTTTCATCATAAGAATCCTACATTATCCCTGATGGTCATAGGTTATAGAATATTTTCAAAAAAGTTATGAAAACTTCGATTATGTAACCCAAGGTGTGAAAAAATACCAAACAATATCCTTACATCACGTACGCTGCGGAAACTATTGACAATAGAGCAAAGTGATGTACTACAGTTTTATAGAAGACATTAATATCTACAAAAAAGTTCTCGAGAGTATATATCTAACTATTATGGTTAAGTCACCATGACCGCTTTTTTTTCAAATTATTCAATAAAAACCCGTGTGAAATGGAATAGTAGTGATTTTAGTATCATGATGTTAATCCTTATCTGTTTAAATTGTTTAACAATTAAGGTTGGTTATGTAGATGTAAATTACACTTTAAATTATTCAAATTGGACCTTTCGTTGAAAAGTTACGGGTATAAAAATACTCTAAGTAAGAAAAATGTCGCGGTTTGAGCGAACTGCCCTACGTTTAGTCTATTAATAAGTATTTTACACACCACCCGAGAGTAGAGGGGAGATGAAGTTCGTGCAGTAACCAACTAAACCCGCGCGAACGAAGTCGCGGAGTACTAGTACTGTATAAGACAGGATTATTTGCCAAATTTCAAAGTTCTAAGTCAACGGGAAATACCCTATACATTTTGATTCCCTTGAGAGTGTCGAACTATACATTTTTTGTGGCATAAACGGCCGTATCTTTTTTTTACGTAAACTCAGCACTTTTATTTTTTTACATATTCAAGGAACTTTACACCTGAGTATATGGTTTTAATTTCAACTCGATACCTCCACGCGTTACCGAGATAAAGGGTCTTGACAGACAGACGAACGTACAACAAAGTGATCCTATTAGGGTTCCGTTTTTTCCTTTTAAAGTACAGAACCCTAAAAACCACTGAAAGTCGGTGTAAAAAAAACGAAAAAACCACACGAGAAACACCGATTAGTGTTTTTATTTAGATCGGTTGTATTTTTTTGTAAAACGTTTTTTGTTTTTCACTTTTTAGTGCTATACTAAAAATTCCATATAGCTGTATATCTTGGAAGTTCTTCATCAGATCTTTAAGAAATGTAAATGGAACCATTTAGAAAAAAACTCATTCGAATAAAGAATTTTGCAAATCCGTCTATATAAGACGGAGATTTAACATGAAAAAAAAACCGGCCAAATGCGAGTCGGACTCGCCCGCCGAGGGTTCCGTACAAATAAGTAGCTAATTACTTTAAATAAAGACTATATTTTTTATGATTTAATTACAAATGTTTGGTTTTCAGACTTTTCCCTATACGATACTATAAGTATAGGGAAAAGTCTGAAAACTAAACAAGACTAACAAGACGGTATTACTTGCAAAATTTCATAGTTCTAGGTCAACGGGACATACCCTATACATTTTGATTCCTTTGAGAGTGTTGAAATATACATTTTTTGCTGCTACCTTTTTTAAGTTAATTTAGTACTTAGTTTGATTTTTTCACAGCTGCAAAGGGCCATAGACCTGAGTATATGGTTTTAATTTTAACTTGATACCTCCAGCCGTTCCCGAGATAAACGGTCTTGACAGACAGACGGACGGACAACAAAGTGATCCTATGAGGGTTCCGTTTTTTCCTTTTCAGTTACGGAACCCTAAAAATCATCTTTCATCAAAATTCATCAATTGATGTCCATCTCCTTTTTTAAGTCAATTAAAAAACAATCACCACAATGTCTTAAAACACACGAGTGCGTTTCATATTCACTTTAAATAACAAAATGTCTTCATATAAATTTTCAAATATATCGTCGGGGATAGTGCAAATCCGCGGAACTTAAATAGTTTTTTACTAATATACAATACAGACTTTAATAGATTTCTGTTAACAATGCATGGAATAGAACACATGAATAATAACCTCCATGTAAAAATGAGGTCAAAAGCCGTTGAAATAAAAAAAATAAACTTTTAACCTTCTCCTGTAAACCTACACGCAGTGCAGATACGCACACTTTACGTATGGTAGATTCGTGGATTTGCACTAACCCCGACGATATAATTAAATCCGTATCCTCAATCTCCTGACAGACTATTCAATCACGCCGTTCCATGGTTTCCTTTGAGGCGCTTAATATTCTCCCTTCCTTTTCTAATACTTATTCCATTTCATTCGGGGTCGTCCTTTCTGTGGGTCTTCAGGTCAATCTGTCCTGGGTCATCGACAACTTAATTGCATTCAACCTTCTTTTGCTTAGAATCTTAGATAAATTTCCTTGACCTAGTTACTTACACCCAATGTACAAGGTACGTGTATTGGGGGATGTTTTTGTCCGCAAAGATTACTACTCTAGTCAGTTGGACTAGGTTTAAAAAAAAAAATCGTCTCATTTTTTTCTGTGACGTAAACAAAAAATGAAGACATTGTAGTGCGTAGGAATTTTACCTACTCTTGAGTCTTGACGTAAAACGCGTCAAGACTCAAGAGTAGGTAAAATTCCTACGCACTGCAATGTCTAGGTAAAATTCTTGTTTCGAAATTAAAAAAAAAAGTGTCCAATATTTTTTGATAAAATCTAACAGAAAGACTATTATACAATACAATCTTTTTTATTTCAACCAGTACACATTCCTGATTGTGTTTAGATAAAAATCGAACCTTAATGTGTTCTTAATTCTTTTCAACAGCCAATTGCATCACTTCACTTGTGTCTAATTTAATCTGAATCGAACTTAGTTTGACAAAGCCCTCAAATAGGACAACATTTTTCTTAAGCATTGTACCCATAAAGAAAAACTTAGTTACCAACCGAATAACGAATCGAATCTAACGTAATTGTTCACAGAAACTATGAAACATAGCGATACCTATAAATCAATTTTGCCAACTTACCCCAAAAAAGGCGGCCAAGACACTTCTATGACATATGCTACGAAACCGACAAAGCAAAACATACCTTAACAAATGAAAAATAGAGTCGAAAATAAGTTGTGACACAATTCTGACTTTTTTTAAAAAAAAAGGTCCCTTTAATGGCCACAGCTCTTCTGATAAGGCATAAAATAGTGCCTGAGGTTGTAATTTAAGTGATTTTGACAGAATATATTGCCCTAAGGGACGATTTGCTAATACCATTTTATCTGAAATGCTTTATACGGTAGTGTGACGTTCCTTTTTATGCCTCTCCACTGAGATACTGATGCCAAAACCGATATATGTAAGCCGGATGGAAAAATACGACGCCCCACAAGAGTTATTATTCTTAGAAGTTTCCAAGTGTATTTCGTAAGGAAAATGTTAGATATATTGTTGCTGGTTATGATTCGATATAAAATGTTGGGAAATGAAGAAAATTACCAGGTTGTGAAATACTGAAATATCATAATGAATATGAATATCATAAGCTATTACAAATAAAAGCATAGATTGAGAGACTGAGCTTCTACTTCTATGTAGTTCTTTGGAAAATACAGTAAAATATAGGATGTTATAAACCGTGCATTATGTATACTTATTTATTTACGCGTAACGCGTCAGTGTTTGGGTCACAGAAATACATATTTGTACCTAACTTTAACTGAAATAGATCCTATTCACATGGCGTATTTGTAACGCGCTAAAGATGCCGTAGATATGACCAAAAAGCAGTACTGCTTACGTCTGAATTGCGTTTAAAACGCGGTAGGGCGCGTCATCTGCGCATCGTCGGAGCATTAAAAAACGCCCTGTACAAAGGCCCTTAATCCTATACATCATGACAAAATTGGCTATGATAGATAGACAGACATTTAGCCACTAGCCAACCAGTCAGCCAGACAGCCGATCGTGCAAAATGACACACAAGTGTTTTTATAAATATTCCGCATTTTTCATGTTTGGAACTGTAATCTAATAACGATCTGTTTTATTACATGAACGAGCTGACCCCTGTCCACTTCGCTGGGTGGTATTTTCAGGTTAATATATAGCCTATGACACTCACAAATAATGTGGCTTTCTATTGGTAAAAGAATTTTCAAAATCGGATCAATAGCGACTATTCTATAATATATTATATAGAGTTTGAAAAAGTACTTGTACATAAATAAAAGTAGTTCAGTTACACTATCGACTAATAGCTAATACAGAACATGTTCAGTAAAACCCAGCATGACTGACCAACGTTCCAGTATAGCCTTTATCTGTCCACCTGAAGATTGCGACCACAAGATAACATACAAACCCCGGCACTGTCCATACTGTACTTCGTCTAGCGTCGAATACTATCGTCAATAGTCATCGTACGGTCATAGTTGCTGCCATAGAATATGGAACGCCGCATTGGCAGCGATTACAGATCCCATTGCTACTAATATTCGTCGTCGCGCAATGAGGGATACCGTTTTTGTACTCACCAGTTGGCGCCACTGTCGAGTGAGGTCCTTAATCGTAGCATTAAAGTTGTTATTACGCGCATGTTAAAAAAGTTAAAAGGAAAATAATTTATGATGCCGTGAACGTGCGATTAATACAACATAGATATCGTCGCAGTGTTGCGTGGACTCATCATAATGGAAAAAAAGAAGGACATATACATATTTCCGACAAAAAAGAGTTCAATGCAGTGGTCGGGAGAACCGTAACTTAATCTACCATATTCAGGCTGTTTTAGTAAAATATTTTCAAAAAAATAAATAAAACAAATAAGTAAATAAACTCGCGTCAAAAGCCAACCAACAGTGAAATTTGACATATCGAAAACCTCACGCTATACTGGCGCCTCTAGCGGCAAATTCAAACGCGATAGCTCTCATTGCGCTGAACGAAAATTTGACTATCTACGTCAAAATCAACACAACAGCTCATGGCATTATAATTAAAGCAACAAGGTTTAAATTTCGAGTTAAAGCAACGCTTGCCAAGGTCGTTCAGTTGATGGGTAACAATTAGTTACATACCGAGATTGCTCCGTATCTCTGAAATCACGTTAAGCCGTTGGTCCCGGCTGTCATTTGTAAAACTTTAACAGTCCATGTGCACCGGCACAACCTTAATTTGTTTGGTAAACGCGTATGCCCATCACTATTTAAATCCAATGACAGTTGTCGTAAACCGGTCGATAAAGATCCACGCGCGCATCGCACTTCTGCGCACGGGTCGGATTCGCTTTAATTTTTCACCAATATGAGTTTTATTCAGCCGCAGTACACCTATTGGTTACAAGCTGGTCCTTCGAGCCGGATCATCGGAATATGTAAAGTTTTATCACTTTCAACTGACAGTGGCTGTAGAGGTGTATCGTTGCTCTGTGGTTGATGCGCATACAGTTTCGCATCAATGGTCTCTATTCAGATAGCAAGCAAGGAGGCTTCTGGTTGAGGTTTTTATCAAAAGAATATGTGCTTTGCGGCTGGTCGAAAATGCCGTGTTGATTGAGCAGAGAAAACGGCATCCTTTGCAAGCAAGGAAATATTATATTCGGACGCATGTTTGTGATTACAGATTAGACCTGAAGCCTGTTGAAGAAATAAGTTGGCTGTAAATACATTTTTATTTGTGGCTAGCACTTCTACCGCGACTTTGTTCGCGCGGGTTTAGTATTGCAATTTTCGTAGGGATCTCTATTTTATTTTTCAAAACGGAATTATAGCCTATGTTTATAATTTTGTTATAGAAGGGCTAGCTCTTGACTTTAGTCTAGGTCTACGGTGACAGAGACAAAGTTGACAATGGAGTGAGCTTATCCAGAAGAATTTTATCTGGATATGGGACGCACACTTCTCTGTCAAGTTGTTTTTGACAGCTTCCCTGATTATTTGGCTTAACTTATCATCTTTATGTTATATACAAAATACGTTTTTATATTAAAACGTGTGAATTAAAAATTAGTTTTACATGGTTCGTATAATATTAAACATGGCTGCTGCGTCGCTAGTTTTTTTTTTCGAATGCAGAGCTAAGAGGCTCATCGGTGACGTAAAATTGGTGTTTGCCAAGCTACATAGCTTGTCTCATCGCCGTACGGTTGCCTACTTGTCGGTCTTCTACAGAAAGTACTTCGGCGAGTGTGCCCAAGAACTCCACGACCTCATCCCACCGGCCCCCTTCTACCATCAGACATCCAGACGCACTGCATCTTACCATCCCTACCTTGTTGCTATTCCACCAATTCGCACTAAGCGTTTCCAAACGTCTTTTATAATGCGCACAGTTAAGGAGTGGAACTCTCTGCCTGCGTCTGTGTTTCTAAACGCTTACAACCCTAATCTCTTCAAAGTTAGAGTGAACAGGCTCCTTCTGGGTAAGTTCGCTCCATCGTAGACTTTGTCTCTGTCATCTCTGACCTAGGCTAGAGTCAAGAGCAAACCCATGACAAATAAAATAAAAAAGATTATAATATTGCTTTTTTTTGCATTATCATGTTTACGATGATTCTACTGACAGTTCAAGGTCACCCATTACAAAATAACAATTATTTTAACTTCAAGTCTTGTCACTACAGTCAACTAAATCTGTCGACCCCACTTAATCTTCCGTCAATCCCCGTCCAAATTACCATTTAGACAAAGAGTTGACAACTTAATCTTCAGAAATCCTACAAAACAACTTCGTGCAGATTAAATCAATCAGGGCTCTTCAAAAATTAAACAAAGTTCTTGTACAATGTAAATCTGACTGAAAGTCGGTCTTAAACGGATGAACGGCTCGAAGTCCCTTTACGGGGCGTTGTCCGGCGTAATCCGGGTAAATCGTGGTCGTATTTGGGTGTTGGTCCGGTTAAGCACGAGCCACAGGTGGCCTTGTACCTTAACTTTTGGTCTTTGTTACTTTTTGGTGAATCGTTTCTTGGATTTTTCATTCTTGGTTTGAACCAGTAAGATGTGAAAGTTTACTAGGGGTTGATGACCTACGAGTACATAATATGTTCATCTTATTAATACAGAAAGAAAGAAAAAAGCCCAAACTTTAGGCACTCAACACGTTTACAGGTCAAAAACAAAATGGTAAAAACCACTTATTAAGCCCGGAGTCAAAGCGGAGATGTGTGGAGATGTCTGAAGCGGAGACGAGAAGAGAGGCTTTTCATCTAGGGTGTATCCACCGAAACTGTGCGGAGATGCGTACTGGCTAGATTGTAGCGAAGTTGTGTGCGGGCTAGGGTGGAGATGTGCGCTGACTACACTGCACGCCGCACACATCTGGTCTCCGCTGCGCGCCATTGTCAGCTTGCGAGGCAAAACTCACATCTCCGCCTTATACCGCGGCCCAGCTCAGTCTCAGCGAGGAACATTTGACATCTCTGCTGTATCGTGCCATAAAAATATGATACATCTCCGCTTAGTGGTATCCAATAAAGCTGAGTGGAGACGAGATGTGTGAATAAGGAAATTCTATTTATTGTTTAAAACACGTCTCCGCTCCGCTCGTCTCGTCTCCACTTTAGTGGAGTCCTGGCCTTACCCGTCTACCTTCAAAGCAAGAGTGAACAGGCATCTTCTGAGCACGTTCCCTCATAGACCTCATCCATCGCTTTCCATCAGCCGTGATCGAGGTAAAGAGGAAGCCCATTCCTCAATAAAAAACTTGCCAGTCGACCAGTGCCTGGCGCTGGTTGAATATCTAAAATACCACAGGAATCTATTGCATATTTAGGAGTAAAAAACCTAAGTCCAAAACAATATGGACTATCTGTGTTAGGTTTCGTCCAAGTACGGTTAGCCATTGATGATTGTTTGGTAGGAAATGTGACGTAGGTAGTTGAAGATATTCTTTAATTTTATCACCGACTAGAACTACACCCGCGACATCGTCTGCGCAGAATTAATGCAAAAAATAAATCACCTCCTATAAGAATAAAAAGAAGAAGAAGGATAAAAGGGATTTTTGAAAATTCAATTTTCAAAAATCCGTTCTTAGTGCTCACCTACATCACAAAGGAAACCTTGTGCAAAATTTCATGTTCCTCAGTTCCAGTAGTTTTGGCTGTGCGTTGTCGCGGCCTGTCAGTTTTCCTTTTATTTAAATAGAAAGATTGTAATGCTCAGGCACTTGCCGAACCACGGATGATCAGCGAGAGGCTAGTAAAGCTAGAAACTCGATACCAGTTGGCGAGCAGCGAGAAACGAGAAACGAGTGTGTAATTCCGAAAGATTTTTCGCTCGACTATAAGCGAGTGTTCTTGTGCGACAGGCGAATACTTGCGCCACTCGCTGCAGCCCGCACTATAGGTAGAAATGACCGCTGGTTGGTCTCGCGGCGTGAGTTCTGACCGACCCGATACGACCAAGCGAGCATCGCTGAGCGAGTATTATCTTTGATAGCTCTGGCCGTTGCGACAAACTAGTGGTAAGGGAGTTCTCGCCGTTAGTGTGAACTGACAGCTATCGATTAAATCTGTGTTTCTCTTTTACTCTCACGGGATCACGGCATATCAGGTATTCTATATCATCTTTATTTCTCAGGAGTTATGGTATCGCATCAATCTCCAAGTTTGTCAAACACATCATATAAATATCAAAACCTTTATTGCTATTAGTGCTACAAAAAGCTTTCTCTGTTTCCAACTTAATCCCTGACCTATCTTTTATAACACCCACAATGAACTACACTATATTTTCTTTAATTCTAACAATATTTTTCTACGGCAAACCAGAAAATACTTTCTCATTTTCCGTCACAAACACGTTTCAAGTAAATAAACTCTCTAACAAAGGATGGCTCTAAAAAAACAATTCGATCTAGAAGCGAAGGAGATATCCTAAAAAGTGGAGAAAAAAAGCGAATAATCGATTACCATAATCAATTAGGATTCCTTTTGGAATCGTATCAATAACATTCGTTAAAAGGTTTCCTGTACTTTATCTTGTAAATCAACAGTCCTCGATTGGGTTCTAATAAACTGTAGATACGAGAAATAAATGTGTTATATGTAGATGTGTTCTTGAGTTTTCATTTCGATAAAAACTGATTTCAAAATGGTAAAAAGGAACCCTTACGGTGTGACTAAGTCTGTCCGTGTGTCACGGCTGGATATCTCAAGAACTACTATGCTATCAACTTGAAATTTGGAATAGTTTTAGATGACGCTTGATCAACTATTTTGCAAATAAGAAAGAAATAAAATGTATTATTTTTTTTTGCAACAGCAACTGAAAGGGATTCTTAGAAATTCGAATTGAGACTACTAGGGCATGTGGGGTATTATATGAAAGAGCGCTAGTTGCATATTGTCAAACATATTTTCTTTTTTTTTTAGGTCGACTTTTGACGGAAAATGATAAAATTTTGACTATTCCGCCCTTATCTCCGAAGTTTGCATAGAAAATCCTGAAATAATTCTATGTTATAAAAGTTTATGTAAAGATTACGGGAAAAATAAAACGATGTCTCTTAATAGAAAACTTTTTCAGAAATCATCGACAATAATTTCATTAATTCCACTATCTGTCAAGAGATAGCGCTGATCTAAAACTGCAATAAACACCGCAGTGTTAAAATCATCTGACGAATATAGGCCTCGCCGATGAAAATCTAAGAAAATTTCACGGTTTATGTTGGTACGGAACCCTCGGTGCGCGAGTCCGACTTGCTCTTTACCAGTTTTTCTTTAACATAATTATTATGTCTATGTTTTACCACTGGCTTCGCCCGCGTGTTGGCTGAAAACTATACATAAAGTTTCTTACACGTTCTTCTCCATAAAGATCTACGCATCGGAACGTGCAACTAGCTTTGTTTTTGACTGACCGACCTCGACCATTTAAAAGTGCCTTTAACTGATTTACTTGAAATAAATGCTTTGACTTTGACTTTAGAAGTATGCGGTACAGAGGAAACCTCCATTGAAAAGGGAGGATCCTCCGATCAGACGGTTTTTGAGTCCGGAGTGGGCAACTGTCCGATAGTTCATATTCGGGCTGATGTATATTATGTTCAAATTGCACTGTAAACTCTGATTGCGCGATGCAGGAATTTAGTTCGCTGCTAGTTGGATAGATGGCGTCGCGGTTCTTTTTGTTGCGATGTAGATTTACTCCGTTGGTTTTTCTTGTGGTGGCATTGATGCTGCTACATGTCTTTCCCACGGGAACTTACTACTGGGATAGCACAATATTCTATTTCACAATCAAGTTTATGGTTTAGCCGAAAATATATCTAAAGGAGATTGCTCTGCGCCCATACATTGTTCGCCCTGGAGCCAGGAGCATCGGAAAATTATGTGTTGTATTGTTGATCATTAGTAAACTCCTATAAGATCTTATTTTCATAGCGGACTAGCTGCAGAAAAGATATATGTCCAAAAAAGCATCCGATTTTGAGGTTATAATCTAAACATAACAACGAATATTAGATATAGTTTTTCATAGCTCCGAGTGATCTTTAAGAAACTTATTAACAAAATTATAATACATTTAGCTATTTTCAGTACCTACCTATATAATTAGGTACCTTTGCAGTTTTTTTTAAAGCCTAAGTGTAAGTAAATAGGTAAGTGCAACGTTTAAATGCATAGAATCTAATTAACATAGGTAGATAGTGGATACCTATATTCTTAGCATTGGTTTTGGAGTGAGATTAAATGTTTGTGTATATTAATGTATATACATATAAAACATTGCGCGCTGTTCAAACGCGTGACTATGAAACCAGCCTTACCAATTAGGTAGCCGGTAAGTGGTGTTAAACCTACAGTCCTACTTTAACTTACTGATTATGTTTGAATAAGAAATAAAACACAGATTTTAATTTCATGTTTATTGATCATCTAATTTGGCAATTAAAATATAGTCTAAAAACTGTGCAGGGGTCGATATTATTTTGTTGTCTTGCATTGCTTTAATACCAAATAATGGTCACAATATGGGCGCAGCACCGTGCGCAGCAATATTGTACGATTGCTTGTCGACCAATGTGAGCTGAATCAATTACTATGTAAACAAAATATGTTTTATTGCTGATATGGCGGCTGTGAATTTTGCCTCGTAATTTCCATATGGTTTCGGAATTATTTAATTGTAGTTCATTCAAATCCGATGGCTGAATCTACAACAAAAAAAAATATTGTTACACATTGCATTTATAGTACAATAAATGAAACAATTTACACTACAAATGTTGCATGACTATAACTGACCAGAAAAGATCTATTAGCTAAACAAAATAGCACATCAGGCAAGTTTAAGCATACTATGGTCGGCACCAGATAAACATGCAATAAAGTAAAAAGATTTTTCCATAATATCCCTTCGTGGATACTCAAACAATAAATTATGAACCGTTTTTCATTACTAGAAAACCTAAAGGATCACGATAGAAGTTGTGCATTATTTCTGTTTTTGTTATTAGGAAAGTCAATAAATGTATGAGGGTCAATGACCGTTATTGCATGGTGGGTATCTGATGTTTACCATAGCCTAATTTCTTGCAAGAGTTAACCAATCAGAAATGTCTCTCACCTCTCAGGGTTGAACTCAATTTCGCACAATATCTAAAATGTGGCTGATACTTTCTGCTTATATGGAGTAACATTGGATTCGTGCCAGTGAACAACCACATACCACACGTTGATCATGTTGATGACCAACCATTGATACTTCTTGCAAATCTTGTGTTGTTGTGGTAACTCTATTAACAAATAATGTATGACAAGCATCACATATGTAATCATTTGCAGTCACCTGTAATATAAAAACATGTTATAAGTATAAAATAAACATTTTTATTTTATATTTTCTCTTCTATACAGAGCCATTATAAATATAAATAGTTACAAATGGAAGTTAAAGCTTACTATTTGTGGTGCAACTCATTGCTGTGTTTGCACAAGAATGGCATAATTATGGAGAATATGCCGTCTTTGTCTATTGAAATGAATATCACAATTGGCACAAACCGGATGATTGCTTGTTGTAGGAGTATCCCTTGATGAAGATAGATATGCTGAATAATGCCTGACAGCACGATCACATATTTGCCAAAAAGGATGGCAAATATAATGTGATGCATGTATCTTAAACAAAAAAAATAGCAAGTCAGATCAATGGCACCCACTGCAAATCCAATGTCAAAAATGGCCCAATAATAATATATATAATGATATTTCTTATATCTATGATGATATTTCTGATATTCACATTATATTGAGTGTCAGTTCTCAGAGCAATCAGATGATGTGACCGTGCCCGAGGTGCCAACATTCTATTGCAGAATGCACAGTTTCTACCAACATTACTTGTTACTGAAGTGTTAGTCATCTCTTGTGCTCTTGTCCAAAAAGTGGTGCATATGAGATCATGAGCTTGAACCTAAAAAAAAACATACTTAGTTCAATTGTATTTTTACAGAGTATTTACCTATCAGATTGTTTCTATTATAATGAATATACCAAAATACTTTATAAATTTTTTCTTTTTGTTTTTTGTGAAAACGATAATTGCAAACATAATGTGTAAGGTCAAGTGTAGAAACTTATTAGTAAAAAAAGTCTGAGAGATCGCAAACAGAATAATATAGGTACAACAAAAAATAATATAATTACCAAAAGAGGTGCAGTCCATTGTTGTACTCAATGACGAATCTGTTCATCTTCCAACAACATGGAATCACCAGCAGAGCCGCAATTTACACAAAATACACTTTCCATTATGCGTTAGTCCATTTATGACTGCCAAGTTATCGTTTGAGCGGTACTCCGAAAATCACAGCCAGGTAAGTCGTTTTTGAAAGCAAACCATTATAATAGCCAAGTCGGAATGTTAGTAGTCCCGAAAGTCACCAAAACACACCGACACTAGACTTGTGTAAGTAATGAGATTATTGCATTGCGCGTCATATAACCCGACCGCGTACTGTTCCATTACCTATGACTCGACCAAAGTAAGCATTGCGCATGACTCTCAAACATGACGCGCGGCGCAACAGAACACTATCGCGGCGCGCTGTTAGGTTCGGTGTTCGTATTATCTCGGTAATTTTGGCTATGTGTGCAAGTGAGAAGGAGCATGCGCCGATCGGCTGGCTGCTAAATAAGTGAACTATTATTTAGAACCGTATGATTCAAGTTATAAGGTTTACGTTTATTAACACCGCGGACTGCCGAGGTATAGTTACGTGATGTTTTAAATCATGACTGTCGCACTACGCGCACTGTAGGTAATACCGGGCGCATTGCGTTTGGCGATTGTCATATCACAGCATAATATAACGCGCATGATGTATATCTTCTACAACGCGAGCATTTCATAACAATATCACCGTGTGGCGCGTCATTTCGAGTCATGTTTGGAGTCATGGTGTAATGCAGCATTCCTCGGTACGAAAAGTAATGTCATATTACATGACTTTAAAACGCACTGTTTTGCACAACTCTAACCGACACAATTACAAAGAGCAAGCGACGCTAATGTAAACAGTGAAAGCACAGGTGGTTGACAGTCAGTCAAGTGACAATTTAGTGACGTCAAAAATTGGAGTGTGTGTAAAAATACGATACAACTTATCGATATTCCCTAAGATTTTGTTACAAGGATGACAATGTCCTACTTTAATTATAAAAACACTCTTCGATACTTGTTATAATATTATTACTTAATAACATTTGTATAACATAACAAAAACATTTATAGTACCTACCTACTTAATGCATTCAGTAACGATAAGTATTTTTATTCGATTGCGGCGAAGCCCAAAAGGAAAGTTATTTTTATATTAATTGTCGTAAATACCTAATCGTTTAGTTAGAAGTAAACCACACACTTTCTTAAACGATCATAAGAAAACCCTGAATAATGATCATGGTGAAATACGAAGGTTTTGATCACTTCAGCATTATTCGTACTATCTATTTAAAATCGAGTATGACCTCATGCACAAAGTACCTATACTCAGTAGGATTTTTTGAATTAAGTATACATTTAGGGAATAATATATGGGATGGTAATTTAATGCTTTTATTGTATCTTCTGTTTGCTTTTTATTCGAAATAAATTCAGAATATGATTCATATTAAAAATAATTACACTACAGTTCTTTAAAAATTAAATCGATTGAGTACAATCGATTGGACATCCCTAATCTTTTTTGACATGCATGACGTTTGGTGAAGATGGCGGCGATTCATGTTATTATTCGCGAAAATACTTTTTATTTTCGTTTTGGCTTGCAGCTAGTCCGTGTTACAAAAGTATTTGCGACTGATATAATAAAATAGAACATGAATTATCGTGTATGTCCGATACTTATGTTGCACAGGGCGAATTTGGACATTGTCTTTTGTTTAGCCGTTGTGGCGTGATTTATTTATTTATCAACATACAGATTCTCTCATTTATTTAACGTGTTTTTATGAACTTACAATTTTCTTCAAGGTGTTACGTTACTCAAAGATACTAAGTACTTAATTTATTAAATAACTATTAAAAATAAAAGAAAACAACATAACATTTCAACACATTTTTGTTCGCATACCTCAAAAAAATGTTAGTAACCGAGTGCTCACAAATCATTAATTTAGGAAGAATGTCATATACAGGATAAGAAAACCACCCGAATTCCAAATATTTGTGTAAGTTATAAGAGTTACCAACACAGAAAACACAAATTAATCACAATTAGTGTTCTTCCCCGCACCGCAATTACACAACCCAGCACTACTTGCACCCCAAAGGCAAATGTAACTCACCCCCTATTTACAAATTACAAACGTAAATTTGTTCTTAGTCAACAAATCGTAAATCCATCTTCTAAACAGACTGGGATAGTGAAACGATAATGAGCCCTATTGGTGCAAAATCACGGGCGAACGACGCTCGTGACAAATTCACTGCTAGAGACCACGCCGACTCGACTGATTTACGTTTTAGATATACTTAGCTTATGTCACGTGAGAATTAAGGTGTATTTATGCATAAAGAAGACGGGGTAATCACGTTGGTTGATATTTGTTTATATTGATAAACAAAACAGAAAAGTTTACCAAAATTAAGGAGATAAATCGTAATAGATTGGTATTACCTTTTTAAATAGGGTACAGAAGCATACTGATGTGGAAGTGAACCAGCCATGTCTGTAGACGGACAACGGTCGATGGAGCAGACAGGTGTTAGATTGGAGACTGCGTATGGGGCAAACGTAGCGTGGGACGCCCTGCGGCACGATGGGTCGATGATTTAAAGAAGGTGGCTGGTAGCGGATGGATGCGGACTGCTCAAGAACAGGATGATTGGCGCTCTTTGGGGGAGGCTTACGCTCAGCAGTAGACGGCAATAGGCTGATATGATGATGACGATTAAAAAATCATAGTTAAAAAATCAGATCAGCTAAAACAAAAATGTTTCAGTCAACATTTCTATGCCAATTTCCCGAAGTTAATGTGTAATATCATTCTCTTGAACCTGCGAAATATGTAAGCTACTGAGCGCCTACTAGCATTGTAAAATTCCATAGAACTGATTTGATTTACTTTGTTAGTTTTACTTGAAGGTAGATTTTGGGCCATATTTGCTGTGGATAAGTGCATAAAATCATGCAATTGTTTTTTTTTTTCATTTCAATCAATTCTATCCGTTACGTTACGTTACCATTGTTAACATAACATGCAACTGACAGATCAATTAAGGAAGAATTACAATATTCACTCATTATGATGAATGCACTAATTGACATAAATATTAAATTCAACAAGTAAAATTATTTTCAGAAAAATGTTATGCAACGTGATATTTTACCTCCGCCATTTCGGATCCAATCTCGAATATTTATTATGAAAGTACAGCCATATTTTCACAACAGTTTTTTCTGATTACAATCAATCTTAAAACCAATCTGTATGTCGTGTTACGTATGTTACCAATAAAATGTAAGATTAATGTATAATTTGATGTGAATGTCAAATAAGTGATTGAGTATTTGTTAGGAATTTTAGCAAAAGAGTTTTATTTGAAGATGCTCTGAACAGAATTGTTACTACAAGGTAGACATTATTTTGGTCGATGCTGGAAGTAAAGTGCTGGTAGACGTTTCGACACTTGGGAGTAGCCTTTGTCTGGTAGTGGTCGTTTTTCTGGTGAAATGTTGTAATAATTATAATTAATTTTAATTTATTTATTCACACGCAAAACGGGACGAAATTATATGCAGAGAAGAGAGAGCACAGCGTAACCATTAATTTCAAAATAAGTTTCTTCCAGCTTACCTGCAGCAAAAGAGTAAGATAAGATGTAAATCAAAATACTAAAAAGTCATGAACAAACAAAGGCGAATGGGGTGGCGTATGCGAACTATGTCTTGCCCTTTATCGTTTTGCCTGGCATTCGACAAAACGCTAAGATAGACAAAGCCCCGAATATGTTGTTATTTTATTTTCTAACTCCAGGAAAATTTCGTTGAGAAACGGAAAAATTGAAATATGTTTTACTTCGGTTATTTTTTCAATAAATTCCGAAGACGTATGTTGTTAGCTTTATTGTAAATTCCCTTTATTCTTTGTGTTCTTATGTTTGCACGTAATTTTTTGATTTTGTGTTTTTATAGTTCTTCTTTTGTTTTGTGTTAACTTTTCGTTCCTGATATTATTGTACTTTTTTGTTGTCGTGTTTTTGTGGCAGAATTTTACGAAATGTAGCTTCATTAGAACTTCATTATACTTTGTGTACATTTGTTTTAGCAGGATCAGAAATTCAGAAGGCCAATTCTCGTACTTAAAAATAAAAGCTTTTATAATAACAAGTCGCAAATCAGAAAAAAAAATCCGACTGCCAATTAGTCAACCGAGACACTTTTATAAACAAAAACTATTTTATAAATGAATTTAAACATATAGCTTACGGTTTTTAGTATTTTTGAAACCTCCATTTATTTATTTTTTCATTTTGATACCTTATTCGATAGGTTTGGTTAAAAACATATTAAAGACTTACAATTTAGCGCCCAAAATCCGCCATATTACTTTTAACACCTATCTAAGGACACTTGGGTTTTTGAAATGAAAGTACGAGGTAATAAACATACATACAAGATACACGTGACATAACCCTTCTTCCATGGCAGTCGAGATGAAAAGCCTTCAAATGCAAGTCGCAATATTAATGACAATCAATGTCTAAAACTTGTCAAAATGTAGGGAAATAAGCGTTGATATATAAAAACCCCAAGATGCACAGTCTCGAACAAATGCAACACTCGAAACTGTCGTCAAAAACTGACATGTATCAAGTGTCATGTGTGAGTTGTGTGTAGTTATACTATAAACAATTTTTTTGCAAATTCAACCTTACTCGGATCGCTTAAAGTTGTTTTTACAAAGCAGTGCAGTATGGAGAGCGATGCGAGACTGTTTGAAACTAGCGCACAATTTTAAATCGTGCGCTAGTTTTATGCGGACGTTTTTGAGATGCTGAATGTGTATCTTGGGTTTTTATTTATCAATGGAAATAAGAGATGTTTTTGAGAGATTGCAATTGCTGCGGCGATGTGAATGCAAATGTTCCTAAAAGTACTAGAATTGTCCATCAACTGTATTTAAACTTTTGGGACACCTGACAGTCAGCCTAAATTACCAGTGTGAGTAACTCTTTCCTACAACCTTGGTTACGGGCCAAAGGCTAAGCTAAGTTAGTTTAGCTTAGTTCGCATAGGTGAGCCATGTTTTCATCTATACTAAAATATAAAGCTGAAGAGTTCGTTTGTTTGTTTGCTTGAACGCGCTAATCTCAGGGTCCGATTTGAAAAATTATTTCTGTGTTAGATAGCCCATTTTTCGAGGAAGGCTATATATCATCACGCTAAGACCAATAGGAGTGGAGCAGACGAAGTTGCACGGGTCAACTAGCACTTGTATAATTTGCGGTTTGCTCCGATCTATTTTATTACCGAGTCAAATTAAACAATTTTGATTTTAAAAAAAACTGCACTTAACTGTTCGAGAAACAAGCTTAAACTAATTAAGCTCCACTATTGGGCTGTAAGTGCTGTTAGGATTTCAATTTACATAATAATACCCTCTATAACTTCCACGTACCTTGGTATCAAGCCGACTCATCCCGTCCCATGCTGTTTAGCTCGCAAACGAAAACCAATGGAATGATAATATTTTTAATACTCACTGCACCGTTCAAAAATGCAATTTTCACGCAGTAAATATAGTGCGGTAATAAATTACACTAGTTTACAAAAAAAAAATAAAAAAAATGTCCTTGAAGTAAATTACATACTTTTTTAATTAGCTGCAAACATGTACATTTTTAATTTTTATCACGTCACAGATGGAAGATATCAACCCCTTTTAGTTTCGACTACCCACAAGTTTGTTCCGAAATAGCTAGTCTTCATTTTGATAAATGTTTGTTTTCAAAAGGTCAAAAAGGTTGGTTAGAGTACATTCTGGCTGTTTTTGGTGAACTTATTGTATCTAAGAAAGAATATTCTATAAAGAAAACACTCAAATATGCCTATCTTTTATTACTTGAAAATTCCGGTCTCTCATCGGGATAAAAGTGGGTTTCTCAAGTGTTTATTGAAAAATTTAGAAGAACGCTAAGCTGCTGGAATGCAAGTTTAAATAGATTGTTGAAATTGCAAGCAAATGATAAAGACCCACCATGCAACCACGAAACTGATTGTTACTCCTATCGCTAAAAGCATTTGGCTTTAATCATAAAACCAAGGGTTAAATTACACGTGCGGATGTCCAAGCAGCTTTTTTAATGTTTCAAAGGTGCTAAAAAAAGCATTTGGATTATTAAAAAATATCAAAAACGTCGACACTAATTCATTTTTAGTCTCGTTATCTTTGCAAAAATATATGGGGAGTATTTTCGAAATGTGACGTGTTGGAATTTTTTAATATTTTTTTCTAAACTTGCAGCACCTCATTAATTAAGAATAAACACTTTTCCGTTCCAGGACAAAAACCTTGTAAACTAGTGTTATTATCGAGGAATAAAATATTATTTTTTATTATAGTTTGAAAAGGCTTAAATAACAGATTATTGAGAGGCAATATTGAAGCTTCACGGGAAGTTTTGTGAGATGAACAATTGTTTGAGGAAAACCATTTTTGTTTTTTTTAATAATTTAATAAAGTTTATTTTTATTTTAATGCACGTTAACCTGAGGAGTTGATATATGCTTATTTTACAGATTATGAATGTTGATTTTATATGAATCAACAATATTTTTGGTTGCCAAATTAATGCATTTTCGACTTTATTGAAATGGTCATGGTCATCGGTCCACAAGGTATACCTATGACCTGGTGAGGATCGCGGGTAGCCGATGGATGCGAGATGCACAGGACCGGTTTTTGTGGTGACACTTGTGGAAGAATGTCCAGCGTCGTCTGCCTGACGGTGGACGTCTTTCGGTTGACATGATGATGATGATGCTAACTTTATAGTCAATTGACTTTATGACTTTTTAAATAATCAGAATAATGGGAATATACGCAACACATTTTAATATGAATTAAAACATTTATGAAGAAATGTGTGATTGCTTTCCTGCAAGCACACCTTAAGTGGAAATGTGGGCGGCGCGATTTTTTATGAAAAAATCATAATTCGAGATTTGGCTCTCGACTGTTTTCTCTTACAATATTAAACCGATATAAGAGATATTTCACAAACTGAATAAGAAGGATGTATACTGTATCTCTATGTTTTTTGTTGCCAAATTTGTATACTAGGGCTCTGTTGACAGCGAACTATCGGACAATTTTTAGCATTTTGTGAGAGTTCTAGTGTGCTTATATGGTTAATAAATCATCAAAAAATATTTTTTTGTGTGTAATTACCTAAATTTGCTTTGTATTTCTTTGCTATGGAAGAGCGGGGCTTCCCAACTCAGGCATTACTTGCTTAAAAGGAAGCTCCAAACACTAAACACATTCTGTAAACTTATGAAGCAATAAAATATTTTGTATTTGTATCTGAATATCGTAACGGTATGTCAAATGACAACTGGAACCAATAGTTTAACGTGCTTGAACCTTGAAAATCGACCTGTGTGACAGATGTACCATGTTCTTACATGTCAACATGTTCTATCTTATAATGAAGTTACATAACTTTGTATATCTTGTTTGTAACTAGCTTTAAGTTTTTGATTTCTTACTATCTGTACCTTCTTGATCAATAAACAATTTATTTATTATTTATTTAGTTAACTGATAACTTACTTACGAGACCCTTCATGGTGAATGTTAGCTGTGATGATAACTAAATGGTTGTGTTTCATTCCCGTCGATAAAAAAGTCCATACTAGAACCAAGTCCTCATTTGAAGACTGTTCCTGTTTTAATGTTCCTCCTTTTACTGCAAGATGATAGTAAAAAGATTTTTATTATTTGTTTATTACTCTACGTCTCTTTAGACAAGGAAATGGTTCAAGTCGTAAAATGTAATAGGTTGCCAACCTTTTACTATTTTAAAGAGCTTTTTGAGTGTGCTCAAAAAGTGCAAAGCGTTTTTTTAAGTTTCAATGTTGAGAAATTGTTATCAGTCCAGTTGATCTTCTCTCTGTATCTCATGAAACTTATCTAATAGGTAGACAATTGAAAGTTTCGCAGGATGTGTGAAGTTCTATTGCCGCTATAACAATAATTAAAAAAAAAAATACTTTTAAGGAGCTCGCACACAAAAACGTGTCTTTATCGGTTTATGTTATAGAACCCTACGTGTGAGAGTCTGACTCATACTTGGCGGGTTTTTATTTCTGTAAACATTACCTTGCTGACTTCAAAAAGTAGAAAACAAGACCTAGGTTAGCACTTTTAAGTCTAAACGCGTGTCCCTAATAGGCTTTTGATAAACAAACTACACTTAGACCACAAGAGAAAACACACTGAGATAACTATCAATTCGGCCCAAAAGCATCCAAAACTATAATAATATATAGCTTTTACGAAAGTCCATTTTGTACCCCAGAGACAAATTTCTCTAAAAACATAAAGGGTTTGAACCTTCACTGGTTCCACAAGGGACAACCCTTACATGTCAAACAAGTCATATTTTCAGCAGAAATTGTAGGGTTATGTATTCGTTTTAGGGTATAGCGTTTTTGGGTTAAATTTTGTGTAGGCTGGCTCTTGCAAATTTTATTTATTTATTTATTTAACAATTTATGTACTCACATCTATACTAATAATAATAATATTATAAAGAGGAAAGATTGTTTGTTTGTTTGAATTGAATAGGCTACGAAACTACTGGAGCGATTTGAAAAAATCTTTTAGCATTTGATAGCTACATTATCAGGGAGTAACATAGGCTATATATTATCCCCGTACTCCCACGGGAACGGGAACTACGCAGGTGAAACCGCGTGATGTCCACTACTTACATAGAAAGATAAAAAGAAGGAAACAGAAAAAAAGGGACAAAGGTAATGCTTATTTCAAAAAAAATCTCTTCCAGCATAACTGCAAAAGAAGAATTGTATAAAAGATATGTAGACACCGTGTGTAAAAGGTATGTACTTAAAAATAAAACACAAACTTTAATATTATATACAATACATAAATATTACTAAAATAAATATAAACTAATACATACTAAATAATGTTATAAGATAAATAACAACACATACTACGAGTATTACTATTTTAATGTCGAGATGGTGATTAAGCGGTTAGTGGTATGGGTGTTTATTCATTTATTAAGTATCTTGAACCAGCTTCTGCCAGCGGCTACGCTCGCGTGGTCCCTAGGGAACATATTCCCGGAATAAAAAGTAGCCTATGTCCTTTCTCAGGCTCTAGACTATCTGTGTACCAAATTTCAATTAAATCGGTTCAGAAGTTTTGGCGTGAAAGCGCAACAAACAGACAGACAAACAGACAGAGTTACTTTCACATTTATAATATTAGTAAGAAAGTAAGGATTTATTTGGTTTATCTTGGTTTTCTTTTTGCCTCGTAACAAAGAATACATAACTTTTTCAGTCTTTGTAGGTACAAAAAACTTCAACCTAAAAGTTATTAAATAATAGCGGAATTTCTGTTCTACCATTAAGCTGTGATATTTTTTTTCGTGTGAGAACATAAAATTAATCATATATCATATTGAAATAAATATATGCTAATATATAAAGCTAAAGAGGTTGTTTGTTTGTTTGTTTGCTTGAACACGCTAATCTCAGGAACGATTTAGAAAATTCTTTCAGTGTTAGATAGCCCATTTATCGAGGAAGGCTATAGGCGCTAAGACCAATAGGAGCGGAGCTGTAATTAAAATTGTGACGCAGACGAAGTTTACTGTTTACTGCTCCGCGCCTATTGGTCTTAGCGTGATAATATATAGCCTTCCTCGATAAATGGGCTATCTAATACTGAAAGAATTTTTCAAATCGGACCAGTAGTTCCTGAGATTAGCGTGTTCAAGCAAACAAACAAATAAACAAACTCTTCAGCTTCATATATTAGTATAGATATAGATTGTACTAAAAATTAGTTGCTTATTCATCTCGAGAATTTTCTAAAAGTTAAAATTAAACGCAGATATAAATAAATATAATAAGATAGCATAACCAGAACTACAACCACTTCACCAAGAGTGTAACGACGAAAAAGAACTAGAACTAATCTGGGGACATCGATAAAATTATTTGTAACACATAAGACACTAATCATTAGAAGATTATGATAGCCTGAATGTCTGAAAGTTTACCATAAACTTTCAAGTTGCATACAATAGTCCTTCTACGGCATATCATGGCCATCATGATTGCAGAATTTGTTCGAAAGAGTCACCGCGGCCCTGGAACGCAAAGACCATTAAAAAAGAATAGAATAGAATAGAAAATATTTATTCGACACTGACAAAACACACAGCAACAAACACATTATAGAAAACAACATTAGGAGGAACATGGATGGGTTTTAGTCAGTAAGAGTCTGACAACCCTTTTCGTTCCGCCCAGAGTGGAAGGAGTTATTAGATGAATTTTCGTTATAAAAAAAAAACTGGCCAAGTGCGAGTCGGACTCGCGTGCAAAGGGGTCCGAACCAATTTCATTTTTTTAACATGTTATTTTAACACTACAGACTTCTTAGTCCGTGTTTGGGTCACAGAATTCCATATGAATACCAAATTTCAACAGCATCGGTCCAGTAGATCTGGAAAAACTGGCTGGGATAGACGGACAAACAGGTAGACAGACACACCGACAGACAGACACCCGATTGATCCTATAGGGTTCCGTTTTTTACGGATGTTCGGAACCCATAAAAATCATGAATCCCGTGTAAACAAAAAGTATAGTGTTACCAATATATACCCATAATTACGAGAGGGCTATCCATATCAGATCAATACCTGTACTATATTGTGTGTTTAACACCATAAGTCAATTAAGGGAAACAGTTTGGTAGTAAGGAAAGCGATTAGTTGCCCGATGGCTGTGGGTCAAGCAATCTGTCACTAATTATGCAGTTAGATTATTGACGTTGACCAAGATTATTAGGTGGCTAATGCTTTAAAGTAAGAGGCCTAAGTAGTAAACAAAGAAAGTCACGAAATACGCACAACTTTCCTCTACGGACTGTTTCTATAGAGACTAGAAATCTGTAAGTTTGGCGCCAGATACATCTGCAATAACGGTCATTGACCAATATACATTGACATGACTTTCTTAATCTTTTGGGGACTTCTTTTGGGGACCGAGTCACCCGCGTCCGTAGGAGAATACCCATTGCTAGTCCCTACACGTGGTCCCCGGGTGGTGCTAATCAGTTGACACTAACTGGTGGTAGGTTTCGGCCGATGGCTTGCGACCACCCACTGGGCAAAGACGTACCGCCAAGTGGCCTAGCCGCGTTCCGGTACGATGCTCAGTGTAGCCAATCCAGAGGAGTTGGGTCGAAATAGTTGTTTCAATGCAGGCAGACCGACCAGGCTCGCGTTGATATGGGCGTATCGGGAGACTAGTCGCGGAGGGTAGCGGAATCCGAGGCACGATGCGCCGCTAGCCGACCGCAGGTAGTTGGGGGCCCAAGTAGTGTTCTAGCCATACATGAAAGGCTGCCCCGCCAACTGTCGAAAAATCCCGGAATGCACCATAGTGCTGGTTGGCGACCAGACGAGGATGGACATTTCCGGCGCTCGGGTAAGGAAAGTTGTTCTTTATTTAATGTTCGGGTTTCTACAATGGGATATTAGGGAAAGGTCAATGTACTTTAATTTTTTTCTATCAGGTTAAACTATCCTGCTCCTAAAGAAAAGCCTGCTCCATTCGTTCCATTTCTTTCGTTCTTGTTCTTCTACACGCCAATTCATTAAGAAGTCAAAATTATGTGACATTCTGCCATCTTCGCTTCTTTATTTAAAGTATTCATCATCTAGACCTTTCCCAACTATATTGGAGTCGGCTTCCAGTAAAACCGGATTCAGCTGAATACCAGTATTTTACGTAGAGCGGTTGTCTACCATACCTCTACAATCCGCTTCTTTATCACTATCACTACATATTATAAAACAAAGTAATTTGCCGCGTCTGTCTGTCTATTTGCAATAAACTCAAAAACTGCTGCACCGATTTTCATGCTATTTTCACCAATGGATAGAGTGGTTCTTGAGGAAGGTTTTAGTATATAATTTGTCTAGAAAAAAAAATAGGTAATCCTTAAGAAAATTGCAGCGCGGACGAAGTCACGGGCGAAGTTTAAAATATTTAATAAAAATAAATAAATTTACTTAGAAACAAATTTCGTCAGGCAAAATTTTGATTGGAGTGCATATCTCGACTGTAATATTTTTTTTTTTACTATTAATAGGCACGTGTTTGCGTAGTTATAATTTCGGTATCTATAAAATGGTTATTAGAAAAACTTGCTAATTGCAATTAAACGTAACAAAATACAATGATACTTTTATATTAAAAACTGAAATGGAATTCTTAAATTAAGGAACCCTATTCGGTATTCTGTCAATTAATATTTAGCAATAGCATTCGTCTTACCGCAAACAGCAGAATTTCATTATTTAGATAAGCAGCTAAATAATGAAATTCTGCTGTTTTTTTTTACTATTGATAGGTTCGCGTTTTACCACTATCTCACCTGATGGTAAGCGATGATGTGGTCGAAGATGGGGCACGCTTGCCTAGAAGTAACCTATTCACTCTTGACTTAAAGACTCCCAGGTTGTAGCTATCAGGAAACACAGACTCCAGCAGGGAATTCCACCTCTTAGCTGTAAGCATCCAGAGTTACCTATTAAGCAAGAGGAAACCACTTGGTAAAACAGGTTGTCAGATTTTCTGGATTTTCATAACCCATAACGACTGCCAAAGGATGTTTAACAGCCAGAAACAACAACTTCACGTGCTTTCTGACGTACTCTAGTTTAATAATTAAAACCTGTACATATTTGGTTTTAAAATAGACGTGAGATGTTCAAATTCTACTTAAAATGTTTCCGCTTGTGAAGAATCGCTTCATCGCCTGCTTTGTACCACACATCTCCAGAGGCGCCACGTTTGTCAATGTCTCCATATCTCTACGTTATGATTTGAACCATCCTCAAATGGTGACTTATCTTACATCTCTTGTTTTGTACCTAATGTGCACTTGCTTATGTACTGAATATAAAATAAGGTGAACGTTGGTGGAATTTGAACAGGATGAGCAGTTATGGGATTTTCGCACGACAAATTTAAACTTAACGTTTATAAGATGTCCTCTTTGGAAGTTCTGATCTGAAAAGTGCTTTCGCTGACACTCAGCACCATTGCTGAGTGCCATAGGTAATTTTTATTAAGACTAGGGAAATATTAGTTTTAACAATGGAACTATAAAGAATAATAAATAGCAATTCAGGTAAGAGTTTAATTATGTATGTTGTCTATATAACAGGGTGTAAATTGGTAAGCTCGTGGTTTAACAACTGCTTAACCTTTTAATTAGCGATGATGTGGTTGGTGGTAGGCGCCAGATAAGCTTGCAATAAAGTACAATTACCTTTCCATAATATGCCTTTGTAAATACCCGAATAATAAATTAATAAACCGTTTTTCATTACTAGAGAACGTAAAGGATCACGATAAAAGTCGATTCAGGACAGCTTTATGTCTTTTTGTCTGTACCTCTGTTTTTGATAATATGAAAATCAATATAATATATGTGGGTGTTATTGCACATAAAACTGACGCCTACCTTATGACGGACCACGCTTTCCTGCATAAGTGACCTGATTACCTACTCTTGACGAAAAGGCCCCAGTTTTTGCTACCAGAGGATCGCCCTACTTTTAGCTCAGCCTTTTCCAAATAAAACATCCTCCCACATTACTGGTCATCCATAAATTTAAAAACCTCAGCCACAAAAGAATTATGAATAAATTTTCGCGTCCATAATACGCAATCGAGCTTGAACCCCATATCGTTTCGATACGAGTAAATGAACGATAACTCTTACGCTCTCCCCCACATTATTCGATAAATCGCTGGACGTTTGTTTGCAGAAATCGTTCGGAAAATCTATCGAACGATAAAACTGAGTGCGGTCGAATGCCGTGCTATTGTATGAAGAGGTGAGAGGACGTGATTTATGTAGAACTTGGCTGAGTTTTTACTTTGTAGTGAGACGTAGAGGTAGAACACGGTCGATGACTGTAGTGGAAACAATCTTTAGAAAGACAGATAGAAGAATGACTTCTTTCCAAGTTGCACCTCTAGTTTTCGACGCTAAAATCGTAGCAAATTAGCTCTAGTACAAGCCATTTCAAGGAACGCACTCAATGCATTCACCGTGTATGCATTGCAACTGCTAGGACTCAAACGTCCTATCTCTCTGAGAGTAAGAGAGTTGCAATCCACTCCGTGAAACCAGTAAGGGTTTGGTGGATGTCACATATATCTTTACGCCGTATGGTGTCGGCCGTTGCCGTATGGTGCCGTAAAAGAAAAATAGGTACCATCCCATCACTTCCCGTGGGTGTCGTTCACCAGAGAATGGGCAGCAACGTTCTCTGTAAAACTCAACACCATACACTGCGATCGCCAACCCGCCTGCCAAGCGTGGTGATTATGGCAACCCCCCCCCCCCTTTGTGGGAGGCCTATGTCCAGCAGTGGACGTCTTCCGGCTGTTATGATGATGATGATGACATATCTTTATTATTTAAATTTTATTGGTGACAAGACATGCCATGACGGTTGACGAAGAAAAATGAAAGAAGAAAACATATTGCGTCGACCCTAAGTAACATGGGACATGGACAGACAGATGATAAAAATGCTGAACGACCAAGTCCAATACAGTCTGCCGCATCTTAGATGAGAAATGGGTAAAAATACCATTGAATGGGTGCCCTAAAACGCCAAACGACATCTGGGCAAGTCAAGGCGAAGATGGGGGACGAGTTCAACTCTTACCGAATGAACTTGCCGGCATTAGCAAAAACAGAATTGTGAGGAAGAAGGAGAGGGAGGTCATTGTCTAGCAGAGACAAAAGAGGCTTGATAGTAGACCAATTTATATCATCATCATCACCTGCCTAATGTTTTCCCAACTATATTGGGGTCGGCTTCCAGTCAAACCGGATTCAGCTGAATATCAGTATTTTATGTGGAGCGGCTGCCTAGCAGACCTCCACAACCCATTAATTGGATAACACGGTACCTTTTAGCAAGACTGTGATCAGATTTTTTGGCTTCTGACAATCCACAATGGCTGCCAATGATCTACAATTGACAGGTGAGACCGAAGGCTTAACGTATTTTCTATTACGTTAAAATGGTCACCCATCTACAGACCAACCCCGCAAGCGTTGCTTAACCTGGAAGGTCCATCCGTGCGGCTGTTATTATTTAGCCACGAGCTCCTCAGATAGTCCAGTAATATATATATTTACATAATAATGATATTACGCGCTACAGTATCAAAATTGCCTACATTGAATTCATAATCGAATCCTAAATTCCTATAATTTATTTTAAATGCTCGATTTAATTCTCTTCTTACAAAATTAATTAAACAAACCCATAAATAGCCCATTCTAACAATAACATTTAAATACTTTACAAACTAGGACAAAATTAACAATAAACGTTTAAGACTCAGGTGGTCTTAAACATAATAAAATAAAAGATAATGATCTGGTACTGTGTGGTTAATAAATAAATAGGAATGTTCATTCAGTCGATACTGTTAATAATGTTCCTATTAATTTAAATGAGAACTTTAATCGATCCTTTAAGATAAGAATAAACTTACTTAATGCCTTTGGTTTTGGCTGCCTTGTAATGGGGTAGTTGAGTACTGACAAAAAATACATAAGACATGAATAAGTATTTATTTGAAAGATGTCATTTAAATATTTTAGTTGATTTATGTAAAATAAAATCTTTTTTGTACTGGACAATTTAATATGGCGTGACGTAGCTTGCGTATGACGTCACCCGCAATTACTGCTTAAATTTTTAAACGATTAACCTACAGCTCCGTTCTTTTTTAATTATCAAGCAATAATTCCTAAACTGCGCCCTGTAATTTCTCTAGGTTTTGAGATATGTCATAATTAAAAAAAAAAAACAGTCAAACACCTTATTAATCTGAAATGGAGTGTATAATGGATCTGTTCATCATTTGTCCAGCACAGTTGTCGCATGCGTAATTGTGGAGTTCAATCGTCAAGTCAAACGATGAAAAAGTCAAAAGAAGCAGAGAAGAGAGAAAAGGCAGAGCAAACATAGATCAGTTTTTATTTATTCTATTAGGATTTTATAGTAACAACTTTACAAGGGTTAAATTAGAGTTCAAGGTCTAATATTCTTTATCCTCATATTGCTTGGTTCATAGAAAACTTATTACCAAGAAAAACATTTTATCAAGTGACAGTTTCTAAGCGTTTCAATTCCCCCCTTTGTCAATATGCATACCCTCCTACACCGCGTTCACAAAAATAATGCTGGTAAATTCTAGTCAAGTCAAAACTTTTCATTCGGGCCCAGTCGACGGAGCCCCACGAAGCGATGGTGGCGGGAAATGGCGATGGGGATAAAAGACAAAACTATGCGAACATACAAACAAGCATATTTCATGCATGCATGCAAGCAAGCATACAGCATGCAACATGTAGCATATGAGCAAGAATGCAACATGCAGCAGGCATGGTTTCTGTCACTGCTTCGGCGCTGCGGGGTTACGGCGATCCCACGCGAACTTATCGTCGCAGATGGTTTTAACGCCCGCCGCCACGGCTGAGGCTGGCCGGCAAAGCCCACCGCGCCTTCGCGGGCTTAAATTACACTCCAGGGGTAGGGCAGACAAGACTACGTGGAGTCGGTTTTACAGCGATTCGTTTCTGTCACTAAGTTTTGTAGCACAACATATTGACTTTTTAAGACGTATTTTAATTTTAATGTAGGGTTAAGGCCTAGTAAAATTATTCCAAATAAAATTCTGCCATCTTCAAAGTATACAATTGTAAATTCGGACATATAAAACAACTAGCTGACCCGCGCAACGTCGTCTGCGTCACAATTTTCATTACTGCTCCGCTCCTGTTGGTTTTAGCGTGATGATATATAGCCTATAGCCTTTCTCGATAAATGGGCTATCCAACACTGAAAGAATTTTTCAAATCGGACCAGTAGTTCCTGAGATTAGCGCGTTCAAGCAAACAAACAAACTCTTCAGCTTTATATATTAGTATAGATATAGATAATATTAAATATTGATTAAATTTTCATTGAAATATAACATGCACACACAATAATACCATGGAAACAAAAAATATTCGTTAAAAAATAATTCTACTGTTTGATTAGTTTGTTAAATAAAAAAATGTAAATCGAAATTCATTGAATTGTGTTTGTGTGAAATTTGTTTCATTCAAGTAAATAGTTGTTGTAACAATAATATTCGACATAAAATTATAAGGATCAAATATTATGTGGAACATTTTCTGCGAAACGAAATTCTATCAAATTTCTGCCTGCGAAACAAGGGAACACCGTTTGTAACCGATTGTTAAAAAATCAGTACATAACACATTTCTATGTAAACAATATCAATAAATTGGTACAACCCTATCAAAAATAACAATTATTTAACTAAGGTAATGTCAACGTGCAATAAAGTATCCGTTTAACAGATCTCATTCGTGATATTTTGTGCTAAAGAATGTTAATATTTAAATCATTTGCGAAGGTATACAACAGCGGCTATCCGAGGTATTTTACGAGAGCGTATATTTATTGGAACTTTATTTTATTTGTATGTTCAGTTTATTTTATTTATTTTGAATTTTTTTTTTAAGGATTTAATTATTGGTAAGTCTAATTATCCGAGGATACATTTTAGGTTATGTCATGAAACTTCGCCAAAGTTGCTTAACATAACGCAGTCTAGCGCCTGACTCGTCCATTTCGGTAACCTTATTCCAGTTATTAGTTCATCTTATATATAGTATAGCGAAGTCATTCGCCAGAGACCTAAAGTCACCGACATTGCGCGTAAAATCAGCTTGCTGAAGTGGAAGTGGGCCGGGCATGTCTGCAGATGGAGAGACGGTCAATGGAGCAGACTGCGTATGGGCAAACGTAGTGTGAAATGCCCTGTGATACGATGGATCGATGATTTAAAGAAGGTGGCTGGCAGCGGATGATGATGATGATGAGTTCATCTTGGATGCAAACACAAGAGCAGCCGGTTTATTCTATTGACATCTCACCATATACACTTAGGTGGAGTGAATTATAAGTGAGCTGTCATTCCATCTTGTTTGTATGGTTTCACAGCTCACTTGTCGTTCACTTCGCTTAAGTTTTCACTTCAACATGTTTACGGAATCGCACTGCTGTCAACCACTCACCGTGAACACTTAGGTGGAGTTAACGATAAGTGAGGTGTCATTCCATCTTGTTTGTATGGTTTGACAGCTAAGCTTCGCCTAAGTTTTCACTTCGACATGTTAAAACAATGGTACTGCAGCTGTCGGGGAACTAGTGCTCTAGTGTCTGCCTGCGTCTGTGTTTCCGAACGCTTACAACCCTCATCTCTTTTAAGTCAGAGTGAACAGGCTCCTTCTGGGTAAGCTCGCTTCATCGTAGACTCTGTCTCTGTCATCTCTGACCTAGACTAGAGTCAAGAGCAAACCCATCTCAAATAAAAAAAAGAACAATGATTATCTTGCATCGTCCATCTACTTTCTTTATCAACAGCTTCTTATGACCTATACAACACAATAAGTGCCTCATATATTTTCTTCTTCGCCCAGTTAAATGTAGCAGCAACAGTTTAAGGTTACAATTTAGAGCAGTGGCCACCATTTAACCGCGGATGTTTTTATTACAAAAAAAAAATGGTTGCCCCACACGTCCCGTAATGTAAACCATATAGTTTTTGTTTCTTTTTAGGGTACCACATCAAAGTGGTATGAAAGGAGCCCCTATGGAACGGCATCGACTTTAGATTAATAGCAAAATAGAAAAACATAGCAAAATAGATGTATACTTTTTGAATCTGAATCTATATCCATACTAAAATATATAAAACTGAAGAGTTTGTTTGTTCGTTTGCTTGAACGCGCTAATCTCAGGAACTACTGGTCCGATTGGAAAAATTCTTTCGGTGTTAGATAGCCCATTTATCGAGGAAGGCTATAGGCTATATATCATCACGCTAAAACCTATAGGAGCGGAGCAGATGAAGTTGCCCGGGTCAACTAGTATTTTATAAAAACGACTCCCTTATATCTGCGAAGTACACGAAGCGAATGAACTCAAATCAATCTAGTTGTTAAACTAAGTATTACGTTACTACTACCATAAGTTAATAGTAATGTATGTTTTAAGTCTTCAAATGAAGGCCCTCCTTTGAAGTTTTAAAACCATCCTGATGATGTGTGAGAGATATCCCCGATAACCAACTCACAGCGGGATCATGATGGCATTGGAACTTCGCAGCACGGCCTTTGTTCCAACGGACACATTGTAATACGCATCATGATAATTTGTGTATTACAGAAATAAATAAAACGATGTTTTTAGTTACACAGTTATTTAATAATCAGCAAAAATCTTTTTAAAACTATCTAATTTTGGAAATGTAATAATGAATGGTTAATTTTATTTATTATACTTTATTTTTTATATTTCAAAAACTAATCTAACTATTTACAATTAAAATAAAAAAAATGTCCTAAACAATATATGGCGTAAAAAAATTCGGCCACATCGGTGTAGATGAAAATGTTATCATTTTTTTATCAAGGTACGAAACCCTTTGCAGGTAAGTCAGACTCGATGTTGCCCGTTTTTATAGAGTTCCGTAACTAAAAGGTAATCAACGAAACCATTTTACTAAGCCACCGCTGTCCATCCGTCCGACCATCAGTCTGTCTGTCAGCAGGCTATATCTCAAGAACCGTAATAAGTAGACAGTTTCACAGAGTATGTATTTCTATTGCCGCTATAACAAAAAATAATGAAAATTAAATTAAAAATTAAATGAAGAAACGCGCTTTTTTTCGGTTTATGGTACGAAACCTTTCGTGTGTGAGTCCGACCCGCACTTGGCCGGTTTTTTATTTATTTAATTGAGTAAAGGTGTAAAGTTATTAAGGAAAACATAAGATCCTCTTTTATCTCCCAATCTTAAGGTGCCAACAGTTTATTGGGTGTCAAACTCGTAACCGAATAATCGTTTTTAATCGATACAATTTATCATCGATTAATCTGATTAATATCGCGTTTCGTTAGTATCGGATAACGAATATCGATTTAAAAATAATAGGTTTCGATATTGAGGGATGGTTTTTAGATATTTATCGAAAGGAAATTAAATAGTGTTAATATTTTATTAATGTTTTTGATTAAATGTATTTTGGTTTTGATTAAGTAATTTGGAGATAAGATATTAATTTAAATCTTATATTCAATATATTTTTTTAGAGGGGAAGAAAACGTGTTGCTCCGGCTCGAAGTTATATGGGATAAGGGCAGGAAGATGGTGATTAAGTTACTTATTTATACATACACACAAGTCATGTCCTCCATATCAACTCCACGTCGAGTTTTTCCGTTGTCATGGTGACTGAGTTAAGTGGTAGTCTTTGGTGGTTCTGTTTGGTAGTATTACGTAATATATCGATATCTAATCTTTCCTACGGTATTTCCTTTCAATTTCATATATTCAGCCTTTAATTAGAATGAGCAAGAAATCTAGAACACTTGAAACTTTTCCAACTAAAACTGTACCACTCTTCACCTACCCAGAGGGACTGAAAAGTTGGAGCTAGTCTTTGGAACATGTATGTCGTTTATACAACACACTTCTATAAAACTCTCGAGGTCACAGCCATTACGCCTAGGAATAGAACGGCTAACGAAACTATAGAGGCAAACATTGTCTAAGTTTTAAACTACTAGACTACTAAAGATCGCGTGCACAAACCAGAGTTATTTTTACACAGCGCTGTCCAGCGAAGCATGAGTGTGATGAGAATGGCTTCAACAAAGTTCAAAAGAAGAAGAAGCCTACTTGTCACTATCAATGCGGTGCTGGGGGTCTAAAAAGGCCACCTAAGCAAAATCAGACTACTAAAGATCACGTGCACAAACCAGAGCTATTTTTACACAGCATTATCCAGCGAAGCAAGAGTGTGATGAGAATGGATTCAACAAAGTTCAAAAGAAGAAGAAGCCTACTTGTCGCTATCAATGCGGTGCTGGGGTTCTAAAAAGGCCACCTTAGCAGAATCAGAAAGCACATCACGCTACCCGTCACTGTCAAATTTTCCCAATCAACCTTAAACCTAATGCTTTAGCGATAAAGATGAAAATAAAATTTGACAGATAAAGTGGCCTTTTTAGACCCGCTGGACTGACAGGACTAAAATATATCCAATGATACCCACGACATTACTATATGTGTCACTCCACGAAGGTTGAGGAGATCGTGGAGTACATGAAGGTGAAAACCAGACCATGAGGGTCGAGAACTTGGTGCCGCGTCACAAAACCAACTTCAAGTCGTTTGTAAGGCGCCTTCCGACACAATATCTCGACACGTTACTAAAGGAAAATTGTTGGCCGAAGGGTGTAGTCTACCGACGTTTTCGTGGCAGGCTACACGACACCACACCGTAACACGACGCCATCATTTCATGTGTCTTAGTTTATGCTTTATACAGGGTTATTTTTAAAATACCAACAACCTCTTAGGCCATGAAAGTACACACGATTATAAACAACTTTTACTTTGAAAGCAACCCCGAAAACTTGAAAAAACTATCAGCTGTTTCATATAAAATGCAATATTTATTTAGCCAATGAAAATGTATGAAACAGCTGATACTTTTTCGAGTTTTCCGGGTTGGTCTTAAATGTTTATAATCATGTGTACTTTCACTACCTAAGAGATTGTTGGTGTTTTACAAATAACACTGTTTGTATTAGTATATATATTTTTTAAGTGGATTGTATGTTGTATGGGCCATTTATATTAAAAAATAGGGAACATGCATGCAATTTTTTAATAGCAAAATGAAATACTTATTAGGTCTAGTAAACAATCATGAAATATTTTTTTAAATACCTTCATCAGCGATGAAGTTATAAAGCTTCAAAGATTACAATTATAAAAGAGAAGTCCGATATGAACTTTGACGTCAAACTCCATGACACCTGTTCAGCTGCCATAGAAAACAGCGTTTTCGCGAGAGGGACAAGCATATTTATTTAAAATAATTATATCTCGTTTGCTTTTCGAGCAATTTTGATTCTATTTCCACTGTTAAAGTCACTAAACAGCTGAGTAGAGAGGGATAGAAGATTGCTTTGCCACTAAGTGCGAAAGAGATTTATTTCTATGTCTCTTTCATACTTACAAGTAAAGCAATGTTGTATCCTGCTGTCAAAAAGGGCCTTTTATTTTTTGACAATTACAGTATTATATTTTTGTATATTTTCAGATAAACTGTACAGATAATAACTATTTTTTTCATGCATATTCCCTATTAGCTAACTACTTAAACCCTACAAACTCACAAACAGCTTACGTAACTACAGCCAATCAGGGCAAGTCCATTCAGAATCAGCTTTTGTACTAAACAATAAAGGTTTCCTTATAAACTGGGCCCGTTATTAGCCTACAGAATATTTGTTTTCGTTAAGATTAGCCTGTTAACGAAGTCCTTAGCCCAACTTAGCTCGTTTTAGCCTTTTAAATGAAAATATATCTATTCGTTTACGGGTTGCGCTCGATTTAAGGTCATTACTGTTTATTTCATGCTTAAAAGTTTGTTGTTGCCGAGTCTTTCCTAGTTTAACTTTTAGCTGTAAAGAAATAAAGAAAAAAGGAACAATGTTTGACGGCAGCCCATCAGGTACACACATAAAATAAAAAACGGCCAAGTGTGAGTCGGACTCTCACACGATGGGTTCCGTACCGTAAACCAAAAAAAAAACACGTTTCTTGTGTGGGAGCCCCCCTTAATTTTTTACTATTTGCTGTTGTAGGGACAATAGAAGTACACACTCTGTGAAATTGTCAACCGCCTACCTATAATGGTTTTTGAAATACAGCCCGCTGACAGACAGACGGACGGACGGATAGCATATAGAGCAGAGGCTTAGTAATAGGGTTCCGTTGGGTACCCTTTTTGGTGCGGAACCCTACAAATTCATAACTATTAATACTATTTTTAAGGATGGAAAATCATCAAATGACTCCTTTTGCTCTGGGTGAAGCAGAAGGGAGTGTCAGACTCTTACTGACTAAAACCCATCCATGTTCCTCCTATCGCCCTTGCGTTCCAGGCCCGCGGTGATTCTTGCGAACAAATTCCGCAGCCATGGACCAGTTCTTCTTTACAAACCCATAAGTAACCCAAAGTACATGGCAGTTACTTTGAGAAACTACAGCTGTTCCTGAAACGTTTCTACAAACAACTCCAAGTCGCCATGACACTTCGAAACCAAATTCGACCTTACCCGCTTTGAAAGCTGAAATATTCTTTCAGTGAACACTCTACTTCCATTTCCCAGACTTGGCGATGGCTAAATCTACGCTTAAACCTTTTCAGCTAACTTGACCTACTTGGTAGGAGCTGGCTTAAGTTAGAAGCAAGAAATGGTTTTGAGAGACGTTATACAACGTGTTAAGGAATAAACGCATTACTTGAAAAAGAGTCATTGTACTCATCATAATGAACAACTTTTATGGAACTATGGAACTAATCTCAAAATCGCGAAAAAAAAATAATTTAACTAGTTGACTCGCGCAACTTCGTCTGCTCGCTCCTATTGGCCTTAGCGTGATAATATATAGCCTACAGCCTTTCTCGATAAATGGGCTATCTAACACTGAAAGAATTTTTCAAATCGGACCTAGTAGTTCCTGAGATTAGCGCGCTCAAGCAAACAAACAAACTCTTCAGCTTTATATATTAGTACAAATATAGAAGTACAGATTCCGCCAAGCCCATTCCATCATCGGACCACAAGACGAACGGCGGCGGCAATGTGCCACTGGTACATAGTGGACATCCCACCCACACGCACAAAACGTTTTGGGAATACATTTTGTGTGTGCGGCTTAGGAGTGGAATTCCCTGCCAGAGTCTGTGTTTCCTGATAGCTACAACCTAGGAGTCGTTAAATCAAGAGGTTACTTCTAGGCAAGCGTGCTTCATCTTCAACCACATCATCGCTTACTATCAGGATCTCACCTGATGTGTAGTGGTCAAACTCGTGCCTATAAATAGTAAAAAAATACCTTTTGTCGAGTTTTGTGCACATAAATGTGGGGAAGTCTACATTTTTTGTCATAGTTTTTCATAATAATGGTACAATGACCCTGTTTAGGTGTTGCGTTTATTTTTTTACACGGTGTATAAACAGAAAATAATGTTACCAATGCTGGTACGTCCCAGCAGTGGGCCAGAGCAGTAGACTCTGACCTCTTTTTCCAATGTAGTTTTTTTTTTAGTAGTGGTGAATGTCAGATCTTATATTTTTGAATTTTCCGTTTCAGGGCTTGCCAGTTTGTTTAGGTACAATTATAGGGTTTTTGAATGGACTTTTTTATTAAATTTCTCAAATCCTAGAGAGCAGACAAGGTGCAGTTAAAAAATATTGCTTAAAAATCTCAAAAAATGGCGTGTAACGTCACAAACTAGTCCCGCCATATTTAAACGCCGAATTAAAGCCATCCAGTACAAAAGTACAAACGACATTTTGTGTGACAAGGATAGAATAGTAACTTAAAAAGCGTATAACTTCTCTGTTATTCAATTTTATTTATATTTTCACTAATCGTACCATTTTAATGTCGTCTGTCACTTGTTTCATTCACGTATATTTTTCATAGTAGTCAAATACCTTATTTTCCTCAATCAGGACTGGCTAACGAGACTTTGGAATCTCTTCTCAATATCTATCTACCTTGCCTTTTTCCATCTATGTTAAGGGGTCAGTTTCCAGTCTTACCCGATTAAGCTGAGCACCAGTATTTTTCATGAAGTGACTGCCCATCGTTGAACAACAAACAGCCACAAAGACGAAATCAAAGCTCCAAAGTCTTGAGCATCGACGCCGAGTTGCTGGCCTGTCGGTTTTCTATCGGTTGCATTTTGGGGAGTGTGCGACGGAATTACATGACTTAATTCCGCCAAGCCCGTTCCATCATCGGACCACAAGACGAACGGCGATGCGCCACCGGTACATGGTGGACATCCCACCCACATGCACAAAACGTTTTGGGAGCACATTCATAGTGCATACAGCTAAGGAGTGGACTTCCCTGCCAGAGTCTGTATTTCCAGATAGCTACAACCTGGGAGTCTTTAAGACAAGAGTGAATAGGTTGCTTCTAGGTAAACGTGCTCCATCTTCGACCGCATCATCGCTTACCATCAGGTAAAATAGTGGTCAAACGAATGCCTATCGATAGTAAAAAAAAGACGTTGGATCCCACAAGGTGGACCGATGACCTGATGACGGTCGCGGATAGCCGATGGATGCGAGACGCACAGGACCGGTCGTTGTGGCGACGATTGGGCGAGGCTTATATCCAGCAGTGGACATCTTTCGGCTGATATGATGATGATGATGATGACTGCCCATCTGACCTCCACAACCCAGTAACCGGGTGACAGGATAAACAGAATCTGTGGCCCTTAAATTAGAAATACCTAATTAAGTATTGAAGACAACAAGGCATTCTCTACCAGTCAACCTGTGGTTTAAAAAAACTGTACTGTTTTAGATCCTTACTTAATATTTTATATGCGAAAGTAACTCTGTCTGTCTGTCGCGCTTTCACGCCAAAACTACTGAACCGATTTAAATGAAATTTAGTACAGAGATAGTCTAGAGCCTAAGAAAGGGCATAGGCTACTTTTAATCCCGGGAGTATGTTCCCTAGGGAGCACGCGGGCGAAGCCGCTGGCAGAAGCTAGTATACTATAAATTAATGATATTTAAAAACAAAATTAATTTCAAAACGGAAAGACATAACCCTATTTTTGGCGCAGTCGGGTAATTACCTGTGAATCTGTATTTAATTAACATAATACCAAGGGGTAACAAGGCTTACAGTGTCTCTTTTTAGCATAATCTTAAGTAACAAGATTCTAAAGTCTGTGATTTGTAAGATTTCTCATAACTTAAACCACAAAATGGGCACTTTGAAACTTTCCAATGTTGACTCTAACTTTCCTTTTAGTATCGATTTATTGTTTATTTAATTTTATTTTTCTCCAATAGACATTAATTAGGTTTCCAACTTGGGGTAGAGCGAAAAAGTGCTAAGTGCTAAAAACGAAGTTCTGAAAAATAAGTTCTTGAGACATGTGTCCTATTAAAGTTAACTTTGAAATATGGGAGTTGGAGGGAATTGGGAGTGGAGTAACGTTTCTATACGACTAATGGCAAAGCTGTATTCATGTGGTAGTAATTTACTATACATCAGAACCGCAAAGAGGATTTGTAGCCCGAGATGGATTGATTTGAATAAATTCTGAATGGTGGTTTTATGTAAGAACTTGAACATGTCCAAATAAAGTCGTTGCTAGGTTGGTCAAGGTTAAGCAACGCTAACCAAGGCCGGTCCAAGGATGGGTGACCATACGTTAATACCGAGTTTCTTCCTTACCTAAAAAAGCACGGCAGGTTGAAATTTATGGTGATGACCTGGTGCCAATAGGCATTAACTCGAGCCTCTTTGTAGGTGAGAAAAATTCCTAGTCGGAAAATCCTAATTTATAAAATTATTCTGTGACTGAGTGACTGACAGACAACGCACAGCGGAAATTACTTGTCGTAGAAAGCTGAAGTTTGGCTTGTATGTTCCTTGTGGAGTATAGGGGAGCACTAAGTGAGGATATCCCGAAATACTTACGGGAATGGGAATAAACGGGATATGTGGTCAAAATCTAGTCTAAATATTTTTTTCTCAGCTTGGGGATAACCCCGACCTCAAAACTCCCCATTTTGACCTTGACCCAGTCAGAAACAAGACACGCATTCATAAAATTTTATATTTTCATATTAACTATTTTTTTTTTTTTCAAAGTAGTAGTAAGTATAAAGTAGTCGATAAGTCCACTTGGATCACAAAACTGTATCCACTAGAACACTGCCAACAAACTGTAGAGCAGTTTGGCAGAAGATATGTGTATTTGTTTTTAAGTTACTTTTCTGGAATAAATAAACAAAAAAGACAAGAAAAAATGTTAACCTGACGCATTTTTTTTTTTCAAACCTTTCAATTCTATCTCTGCCTTACTAAAACGTCCTTTGAAATCTTAACAAAGTAACTGGAAAATGATTTACCAACAATAACAAAATGGCAACCATCATTTATCTAGGAGCGTGCCACAAAGGCTGTCATACGAAGAACTAAGATTTTCCTGCTCTTCGGACGTTGTAAGAAAAAGATAACCAGGGGTGTCCGGACTTCGCGTTTACTTTTCACGGGGCTTAAGAGCGGTCTAGACGAGCGGAGTGTTTCTATTTTGTTCTTTAAGTCACATTGATTTTTTACGCCGTTGTTCGTGAATTGAATTCTGTAGCAACGACATATTTTGTTTGGATTTTTTTTTATTTGTGATTGGTTTGCTCTTGACTCTAGTCTAGGTCAGAGGTGACAGAGACAAAGTCTACGATGGAGCCTGTTCACTATAATTTTGAAGAGATTAGGGTTGTAAGCGTTTGGAAACATAGACGCAGGCAGAGAGTTCCACTCCTTTGCTGTGCGCATTATAAAAGACGTTTGGAAACGCTTGGTGCGGATTGGTGGAATAGCAACAAGGTAGGGATGGTAAGTTGCAGAGCGTCTGGATGTCCGATGGTAGAAGGGGGCCGGTGGGAGGAGATCGTGGAGTTCTTGGGTTCTTGGATTTAACAAAACCTCACTTGAAGTCTCAGTTTTCATTGGAATCCTTTCCACTGGTCAAAAGTATTTAATTGAAATACTATCAAGTTATTTAAAACAAGAGTTTGACAAACTGATATGTCAATCTCTAGACGCAAATCGATGATAGATATGAGATTATTCAAGGTTTTTATAAAATAAAATGTAAAAAAGCAATATCTGTGTTGACTACTATTCAATCGAATTTGGTGATCTTTACCCCCAATTAGTGTTGAAATAGAAGAAGAGACTAGACAAAGTAACAATCTATCAAAGAAAAAAAAATCCAAGAATGGAGTTGACCTATTGAAATTACATGCCAAACGTTTTAGCTCGCTTTTTTCACATCTCAGAAACAAATACAGACCCAGAATTCCAAACCAACTTCCACTTACTTTACACAAACAACTGACTACCGTAAAGTCTTCTCCACCAATCGACAACCTCCTCAAATAAATCCCTCCCCGCTGATGAACCCCTACCCTTACAAAATGGAAGTTTTCCTCAATTAATCGAAGTCGATCTCGTTCCGTCTGCAATTTGAGACCATTCATCCTTCTCTGCACTACTCATTAGCTGCACCTTGATTTAAGACCGGAAAGGGGTGAGCAGACTTTTGAGTTCCTGAGTTCCTTTAGTTATTTTGTTTGAAGTTATTGGGGCTTGGCTTAACGTTTTTTGCGATAGGTAGGTTGCAGACTGTATCTCTCAGTTTTTAGAAAGAATTAAATTTATTTAGCACTTACATTAAACAGAAATAATAACAAATCGTAGTACCTATGCCAAAAAGTAAGTGTGTGTATGGGCATTTTCACTTTTAAGTGCACCCTGATAAAAAATGTCCGTCACCAAACTGACGTCACATTCAGGGAAAGATTTAAAGAAAAAAGTGTTCTAATCACAATTAGATATTTTGTAAGAATAAATTATTTAAAAATATTTCTATCTGATTCGTTTGAAACAGTTGAAGGATGTAAAACGCCTATATTAAACAAGGAAATAACGTCACTAAGCTGACCAAAAGTGGACTCAGCTGCCCAGACGAACAAAAATACCCTTTTACTCGAGACACTGTTTTGTAACTAACTTTTTTAAATGCCGGCCGTGATCTTCTTCACAAATGTTGTCATTTTAGGAAATATTAGTTTATTTAGTAATTATTTTGAACAACTGGAACCGTCACTAAACTGACATGTCCTTAGACATGTCCGACCGGTTCAAGTTTAGAAAATTTATTTGAAAATGTATTTTTAGCCTGTTTTGTTAGAGTTTCTTGTACAAATTTAATTCATGTGACGACAAAAACAACACACTATGGTTGCACCAAAACTTTTTAGTAATTTTGGCCAATTCAATGTCGATAAGTGGTGGGACATGCCAAAAACAGTTACTCTGAATATTTAAAATACTCATAAATTAATAATTTGAACGTTTTTTACCAGGATTGCAGGTGAATTTCTTAATTTAATATGTGTTTTACCTTTTTATTAAAAAAAATAGACAATATGGACATTATTTATCTCGCTAAAAAATTTTAAATATGTGAGACAGGCTCAAAATGGTGGGTACACTTAAAACTGAAAATGCCCGTATCACAGGCGCAGCGTTATCTTAGATAGACTGATTCTGCCTGACACTGGTTTTCTAATGAACCTGGTGGTGTATCATATGTTCATAGCATAGCATAGACGGCCTTATAATGTTCCCACTGTTGGGACTCAGGCCTCCTCTTTAGGAGAGGGAATGGGCCGTAATCCACCACGCGGGCCCAATGCGGGTTGGTGAATGTCACATGTCTTCGAATTTTTCGTTCTAGGACATGCCGGTTTCTTCACGATGTTTTCCTTCACCGTTTTGAGAGCAGTGGTGATGAAATAAATTACACAAAGTATTGTGCCTGGCTGGGTTTGAACCCGCGACCTACAACTCGTAAGTCGGAGCCGTTACCACTCGGCCACCACTGCTCATATGATCAATTTAACTTTATTAAGAACTAGCTGATCCGTGCCCACTTCGTTGGGTGGTATTTGTCGGGTTAATGTATAGCCTATGCCACTCACAAATAACGTGGCTTTCTTTTGATAAAAAAAAATTCAAATTCAGTTCAGCAGATCCCGAAATTACATCCTACAACCTCACAAACTTTACCTCTCTATAATATTATAAGTATTAGGTATGGGCTAGGTGGCGTAACGGAGGACACGGTGGAGCATACGGTGGAGGTCTGTCCTGCTTGGGCGGAGCACCGCCGTGTCCTCGTCGAAGCGATCGGCGGCGGCGACCTCTCGCGTTCGGCCCTGGTTCAAGCCATGGTCCGGAGCGAGGAGACATGGGAAGCGGTCACCTCCTTCTGCGAAGCAGTTATGCTAGCGAAGGAGGAAGCCGAACGCGTGAGAGAAAAGGAAACCTCACGCCCCAGCCGCCGCAACAGAAGAAGACGCCGGTCGTCGGGAGTCGCAGGATGATTCCCGGCCACCGTAGGCGCGGGTCTGCGGACGGCAAGCATTGGGTGGCTCGCCGTCTGATCAGAACCAGGCCCGGGTCGACGGCGCGCTGTATTCCACGCGCGCCTCAAAGAGCTATCAGCATAAAAGACGAGGCCCGCTAGGCCAGTGCCTGCTGGGGTTTCGGACTTTGATCGAAAGAGTTACCGCGGCCCTGGAACGCAAAGGGCACTAGGTCCTCCTAGTGCGCTTTGCGTTCTAGGGCCGCGGTGACTCTGACACTCGACACAGATGGGTTTTAGTCAGTAAGAGTCTGACACTCCCTCCTGCTTCACCCAGAGCGGGTGGAGTTATTTAATGATTTCCAATCGTTAAAAAAAAAGGTGGCGTAACGAAGCAAAACAGGGAGCATACGTCGTAACATGTTTAATGCATGCTAATTTAGAATGATAAGGGCAGACGAATAATATTGCAATGCTTGTAAAAGGCTGCTAAGTCAAAAGTACTATCATAACCCACACCATATAATCATCACCAACATTGTACATACACTTAAGTCGCAATAAACGTTTTGACTTTGACTTTGACACTATCCGCCTTCTCAATAGCAAAATACCATGTGCCTGTTGTTTGATATTTTATTCGCATTCATGTGGGCACCTCTATAGATATGCTATAAAAATTTACTTAAGATCTTGACCAGTGTCTGTACACGCGGCTGTTGAGCAAGATCTTTATAGCACTGTGGATGAAATAATACACGGTTCTTAGATTTCATGCAAAACAATATTATTACTTTTTCTACCATTAATCAACTGGGCTGTGTTTTCCATCAAGCGTCAATTAATCGGTCATGCAGCGACAGAAAACATTTTTAACTATGGATTTATCATAAAAAAGCTTTAAATAATTTATTAGACTAATGACCATGCTTGTAGTTGTAACTGGAACAAATGAACCAGTCCTAAGTAGGTCACGTCAATAATGCAAGGAATAAAGTTGAAACCCTGTGATTTCTGACCGAAGTTTCAAACAAAATATAATATTTGACTCCATTTCTCATTAAAATTCCAGTTGTTAAATAAAAAGTACAGTAAAACATCAAAAGTTTCAGGATTATTCTTTCTATGCAGGCGTTAATTATAATTTGCGAGCGCTTGGAAAGTCGCTAAAAAGCACAGCTCGCTAAATAATAAAACCAAGAAGTAAAAAACTGGTCAAGAGCGAGTCGGACTCGCACACGAAGGGTTCCGTACCATAAACCTTAATTTTTATTATTTGTTGTTATAGCGGCAATAGAAATACACAATCTGTGAAAATTTCAACTGTCTACCTATTACAGTTCTTGAGATACAGCCCGCTGACAGACAGACGGACGGACGGACGGACAGCGGAGGCCCTTACCCTTTGGGTACGGAACCCTAAAAAATACTTCAGAAATATAAAAAAAGTACTTTGAATACAATCTTTGTTTTGCTAAAATTATGTCGAAACCAAAAACATTTTATACAGCTTTTTTAGGAGAACTCTATATCTATTCTATATGTTTAGGAGACTTAAGTTTGTAGTTTCTAGTTTGTAGATTGTAGTTTCTAGTTTGTAGATTGTAGTTTCTAGTTTGTAAATTGTAGTTTCTAGTTTGTAGATTGTAGTTTCTAGTTTGTAGATTGTAGTTTCTAGTTTGTAGATTGTAGTTTCTAGTTTCTAGTCTCTAGTCGCTAGTCGCTAGTCGCTAGTCGCTAGTCGCTAGTCGCTAGTCGCTAGTGGCTAGTTGCTAGTCGCTAGTCGCTAGTCGCTAGTCGCTAGTCGCTAGTCGCTAGTCGCTAGTCGCTAGTCGCTAGTCGCTAGTCGCTAGTCGCTAGTCGCTAGTCGCTAGTCGCTAGTTGCTATGAGATATTTTAGAGAAGTCTATTTTTCTAAACATTAGGCAAATTAGAGCTAGACAGGCATGGTTTTGTAGTAAAACAACCGTCAAAAATAAAATGCGGGTGCTCTTAATAAGAGTGCGAAGCAGTTTGAGCAAATTTGAAGCAAACTTTTTAAGTGACGTCGACGGCTGAGTGGATCCAGCGCTGAACTACGATTGGCTAAGAAGAACCGAATTTTGTACAAAAGAAAAAGTATTCAGGAAAGACTGGAATTCCCTGCTTAAGTCTCTGTTTCCAGCATCATGCTGAGCGATGGCCGTTTTGCGCGAATGTGACGCATATCTTCCCAACTGTTATAAAATTGTAATTTTGTTTTATTTAATTTTAATTTTTTTGGTATGCGTCATGCTTGGCGCAAATAAACGCTTTTTCTTTCTTTCTTTCTTTCTTTCTTTCTTTCCTGATAGCTATAACTGTATTCAAGTCAAGAGTGGAAAGTTTACTTTTAGGCAAGTGGTTCCATCATCGCCACATATCGCTTACCATCAGTGTACGATCTGTAGAATCGGACAGTGATCAAACGCAAGCCTCTTCATAAGTGTATAAATTGTGTCTATCTGTATAATTATATTTTAAAAGGTAAACTGACTGATTGACATATCAACGCACAGCCGAAACTACTAGGACTAGGAACATAACATTTTGCACAAGGCCATCTTTTATGATGTAGATTGTATGTGAATACTAAGAAGGGATTTTCGGAAATACAACCATAAGGCTGACTGTCCCCTGTAGCGGAGAGGAGAGGAGCGGAGTGGAGCTCTACCAATATTAACCAAAGGAGTTGCATAAAATCTCCGAACATACAAAACCGAGAAGCGGAGCGAGGAAGCGGAGCGGGAAATTGGAAAACCGGCCGCCAACTCAAAATACTCGTCGCGTGAACTCAGCCTAGCTTGGCACAGTCCGCAACTCCGCTCCGCACTACCTCGCTTCGCATCAATGGACAGACAGTCCATAACTTTGGTCCGCATTTCTCCGTCGCTCTGCTCCGGTGCCTCGCTTCGCGTCAATGGATAGGTAGCATCAAGATGTATATCAGAATGGCGGGTGTACTTTTCAGATTAGCTTAAATTTGTTGCAGTTATTTGGTACCTTCTGTGTACCTTTACGTACCTCTCCTGAAAATCTGTGTACCTACACCTGTACAATGATATTTTAAAAATTAGGTACTCTCGACATCCTGATGTCGGAAGCGTGGGTGTGCTGCTAACCAATATGTGTAATATTTAACGCCTTATTTTATTAAGGATTTTTTATTTTAAGTGTATATTTTGTTTTAATATAGAATTAAACACTATTATTTTGCAATATAGCAGCTAAGTGCACTGTATGAGTAGATTTGGTACCTCTTGTGTACCTGCAGAAACAAGTATTAAATAAACAAAATACTGTAAGGTTGCCACGAAAAGTAACCTTACAGTATTTTGTTTTTACATCGATTTTACACATTACGTACATATAGATGCATTAAGGAGATGAAAAGGGAGAAAACTGTTTGCACTAACGAAACGAACGAACGATCTGCTCAAACGAAGTTGGGGGCGAAGTGAAAAACTATAAACGATCCCGATAAATAAAAACACACATTCAGATACCCAAAAGGACAAAGCATAAAGAAATACATGTAAAACATAAATCCTTCTGAAAATATCGTCAAGACGAGAAGCTATAGTAAAATAATACTTTCTGTGTCAGTCGCGAAAATGTCACCGTAGTGGGCTCGGAAGGACCAATGATAATGCTGAGAGGGCCCTAGGGAGTTGACCAACGCGGACCGCGAGATTCCCTTTACGGCAGTCAAGTTAGACACGTGAGAATATATCGTTTAAACCTAATATCTTGGATCGATTCATTGTATTTATTTAGACTTCATGCACATAATTATGCGAAATTTGTTTGTGATGAAACTAAATGTGTAAGGTTGATTTAAATGCATGTCGACTGACTGTGACTTGAAGAATTAACTAGATTAGAAGTATGAGAAGGACTGAGTAAGAGGGTATGGTTAATAAAACGAAGATTCGCTAGATTAACTAATGGGTTTTAGTAGTTTGTGTGTCATTGTTTTAAACGCAGGTTGATCTAGTTTTGTTTAAGATTTAAGACAAGGATTAACATCCTTGTCTTTTAATGAAGGGTTTGCAGTTACATATCACAAAATTACTTCTTTAATCAGTTTTTTTTAGTATGACTATTGATTCGATCTGTATATAGCAAAAATAACGCTTTTATAAGTGAGAAGGATGGGCTGGAGCCCATAATGCCATCGTTAACTTTGGTTTTTTGCCTAAAGACCTTAACTTTAGCCCACAGCCGGTCCTGCAACCTGTAGTCATCACCATGCGTCAGCCGATCTTTCAAAAATAAACTGGCCTGCATTTTTATACTCATACTGTTCAGTGTTGTAATATATATAGCATGTCAACTTACAAACCCACACCAACAAAATCAGAAGGGCCGAATACATCCACTTTACCCCGAGTATATTTATAAAGGGTCTACTTATTGACGTTTGTCGACAAACGTATCTACGTCTGTCAACGTCGCGGCTCTATCTGCGCGTATTCATATTGTCTTCAAAAGAATGCGACGTAATGTGACTTCTTTTGCCAACTAGTTCACTGTATTAATCTTTGTTTTTTCGGCAGGTCTAAGAAGAGCTTCCGGGGGTTTGTATTTCGTAGATTAATTGTACAATACTGTTCTCTTTTTTGAGGATCTTTTAAGTAAAATTTGACATTGGTAGGTGCTCGGTCTCTACTATGTAGTGCAAATGCCATCTTGATTTCGTTGTAAAAAAGATAGTGCTGTGTATCTTGCATAGCTCCGTCTTTTTTATCATCATGATGATTTAAAGACGTCATAGTAAGGGCTATGGGCAGTAATCTGGTCAACATTTGAATACTCGTACTGTAGTTACTATGTGTTAAAGTAACATTTTAATCTACAAACTCACAATAACAAAACCAGAAAGACCTAATACATCCACCTTACCCCGAGTACTCGTATAAAGGGTCTTATTGACGTGTGTCGACAAACGTATCGACGTCTGTCAACGTCGCGGCTCTATCTGCGAGTATTCATATTGTCTTCAAAAGAATACGACGTGATGTGACTTCTTTTGTCAACTAGTTCACTGTATAAGGCTGCCTGTCCATTACAGCGGAGCGAGGCAGCAGAGCGGAGAAACGGAGAAATTTTAACTAATGGAATTACATAAAATCTCCGTACCACGTGATTTACTGACATTTTGACGGACATGATTGGTTAAAATTTCTCTGTTTCTCCGCTCCGCTGCCTCGCTCTGTTGTAATGGACAGGCACCCTTAAACTTTCTTTTTTGCAGTAGGTCTGAGGAAGTGGATTTATATTTCGTAGATTGTGTAGTACAACACAGTTCTCTTTTTTGAGGTATCAAAGACAAAAACCATCAACAACATCATCATCATATCAGCTAATAGAAGTCCGCTGCTGTACATGGCCTCAAGAGTCGCCATAACAACCGGTCCTGTGCATCTCGCATTCATCGGCTACCCGCGGCCCTCACCAGAATATCGGTCCACCTAGTGGGAGGCCTTCCAACGTTGCGTCTTACGGTTCACGGTCGCCCCTTCAGAACTGTTCGGTCCCATCGACCATCTGTTCTCCGAGCAATATGCACTACCACTTCAGTTTGGCGATCCTTCGAAAATCATCAACATTGTGATTGAAACAGGAAACGCTAATACTTTTTATCGCCCGTTATTCCCATCACAAGTATCGGTATAGTGATATCGGTATAGTGACATTAGTGGGCTATTCACATTTTGACTGGCCATATAAAAGATAAAAACCAAAAGATAACAAGCAACATCTTTTTTTCCACCCCTCCAACACTAACAACGGAATGGTTCACTAACAAGAAAGGACCAATTTTTTCCCCAAATCCGACACGTTCTCCGACGTTTTGCGATAGACTCGAACACAGAGCATGGAACGTCAAGGAATGGAAACGCCACAGTGCTAATGATATTCGTGACCACTCAAATTGCGCTGAGCTCAAATTTAGCCAGTCATAGCGATCATCTTTAAGAGTATTTGGCTACTGCCCTCACGCGCTCCGCTATCTTTGTGGACCACGTATACGCTGGACATTAAAAATACCGTGTTTCTTGTATGGTAAACGTGTAATCAAATTTTCGGACGGCGCCATTTTTACGATTTAAATCTATGCGGACATATTTATGCAGTCCTTATGGGCCATATATAAAAAGCGTATTAACCATAATTATGATTAATTTAAATTAATTATACTGATTAACAATTTTTAATTCATAATCTATACAGAAAATTTGAATTAAGAATCTACTTATCAGTATTTAAAGAAATCATATGTTTTTTTTTATAAAACTGATAAGCTGATTTTAAATTCAAATTCTGTACAGAAAAGGATTAAGAAACTGCTAATCAGTATTAAAATAATCATATGGTTAAAAACTCACTGAAACGCTTGCTTCGTATGGAAACTTTTGGCAATGCCATTTCTAGCAGTGGCCCTCAAGGAGTCTCATTACTCTGTGGCCTTCAAGATTCTGTCCATTTGTCAAAACCGACAGCTTGCTACGGTACGTCTCGGAACATTTGTGGACATTTTTGCTGTTTTCCGCAGTTTTTTAGACGACGGTAGCCATATTGTTGGAGTTTCCTTGGCATGGGTGAAACGGTTATTAGAGTAGGTATACTACTGAGTGAGTTTTAAAATAGTATTGAGGACTTTTTTTAAATGATTAGGTACATTTGTAAAATACCAACAACCTCTTAGGCAGTGATAATACACATGATTAAACAACTTTTACTTTGAGACCAACCCTGAAAACTCGAAAAAAATATCAGTTTTCGTACAAAATGCAATATTTAGCCAATGAAAATGTATGAAACAACTGATATATTTTTCGAGTTTTCAGGATTGGTCTCAAAGTAAAAGTTGTTTATAATCATGTGTACGTTCACTGCCTAAGAGGTTGTTGGTGTTTTACAAATAACCCTGTATATCATATATCAAAGTTAATGAAGAGTTAAATAGGCTTTTGTATATTTGTATAGTGTCAACTCTGGAACTCATAATTATGATTACAAAAAATAATTTAATGATTTAAAACAGCCGAATGGCTTAGGCTATTTACTTTTATTCCGAAAAAGCACGGTTCTGATTACTTCTTTGCTTGACTACTTGCTGAATAAAAATTTCTAATACTGTCAAAATGTATTTGTAATATTATCAATGTTTCATAATTACTTACAGCTTAAGCTTAAAAAAAAAACATTGAAAAAAATCATCTATCCATGGCAACCAAGTTTACCTAAGCTATTGTCAAACACACTTATTTTGTCAAAAAAACTGTTCCAAAGATAAATTCAGTAACCTCATTTACCCTTCGCAAAAATAACTGAATCAAGCCTCGGCGATCAAAAAGTGCGATATTTACTGAATAAATAAAAAAGGGGAAATATAAACAATGACCTATTGAGTCAGTTTTACCTGATAAAATAATTAAGTGGACGTCGAGCGTGACGGATCGATATTTAACGTGATGGACTTAAAAGGGTTGGTATGGGGAGTGATATACGGGTTAATTTTTGGGGCGTTGCCGTTTGAGGGTTTTACTTTAATAGGGAATATGCATGAAAAAATATTATCTATACAGTTTATCTAAAAATATACACAAATATAATACTAACAGTGAAATTAGAATCAAAATTGCTCGAAAAACAAACGAGATATAATTATTTTAAACAAATGTATCTGTCCCTCTCGCGAAAACGCTGTTTTCTATGGCAGCTGTATAGGCGCCAAGAACATTGACGTCACAATTCATATCGGACTTCTCTTTCTAATTGTAAACTTTGAAGCTTTATAACTTCATCGCTGATGAAGGTATTTAAAAAATAATTTCATAATTGTTTATTAGAGTTAATAAGTATTTCATTTTGCAAATAAAAAAATTGCATGCATATTCCCTATTGGGAAATGCACTTTGGTCACTAAATATTCTGAAATCTGGATTGGTTCCGAATTCACCACAACTTTTCGCGTTACTTTCGTTACACAAAAAAAAGTAGTAAATCGAAAATTTGTAAATTAATATCTCGCCAATAGGATCATAATCATCATCACTGCAGCTGAAAGTCCATTGCTGGATATAGGCCGCCCTAAAGCGTCGCCATACGGGTCAATCTTGTGCGTTTCGCATTCAGCTGATTTCCGGGCTGATTACCTCTTTAATATCCAAAATGGCAATAAGATGTTGTGAAGTCAGAAAGGGTCAATCGAAGTCAGATTGCAAATAGCCTAACATTTACTTTACGACCGGACCTTTATGATTTTTGAACGGTAGCCGAACGTCAAGCACGCATAATTTCAACCTACAAGCTATGCCAGAATATTTCTCAGACCTAAATCCCATCCGTGTTCCTCCTAAAGCCCTTTACCTTCCAGGGCCGCAGTGAGAAAATATTTCTCAGACCTGCAGAAGTCATTACGAAGTCAACTAGATAAAGCAGTAAAAGCCAAGAAATAGATTGCTTTTCCACCTTTCTACGGCTTCGTTTACATTTTTCCTTCATTATTTCGTACGCAGCGTTTCTTAACAAAATCCGCCCCCTATCCAATCGCCCCATGTAAATGAGGGGTCAGACATAAACTTGTAATATTGACTAATTGTTTCCCAAAGACGTGTAGCTGTCTCCGACTGTTACGAACTTACCCCGCGATGGGTAATTTATTAAATAGTTGTGCAAACTTGCGCAAGTAATGATTTATAGTGTCAACTTGTGAATGCCTGCGTGGAGTTGCGTATTTCGGGTATTCGGAGGTAATAAGACCGAGTGTCGGGTGATTGGTTTGAATTTGATGGTGTTACAGGTTTTAGATCTGTTGGAGTTATGAGGAAATGTAGTTGTGTAAGTCACCTGGAGTCATGCTACTTGTGAAGGTGCAAAGTGCGTAGTGTAGCCCGTAGCGGACATACTCGTAATTTAAGTGTACTTTTGTTTCACTTTGGTACTCGCCAGGTGACTTTCTATGCAAGCCTTTTTTTAGGTGATTTTTAATCCAAACCCATTTTAATAATCTCTCCGTGTTCGTCACATCGTCGTCCTGTTTGGTCTAATAGTTTAGGCCCCATCTCTTATGCATGAAATGGTTGGTGGTGTCAAATCCGGGAAAGTACCTATACTTCCTAAGAAAACATAATCTTCGTCACAGATATTAGTAAAAAATAAAAAAATTGGTTGTCTGTAAAGTAAGTTTACGGACGATAATTTTACGTGATAACGTCATAAGAAAACAATTGAATTCTTAACAGACAAGCCGAACGCTTAGGCTGATCGTGCCTCTCTATCGCTTGTTCTGCGCTCTCGCTTGCACGCTTTGCTCAGGCGAAACGTGACACATTTTCGCGCGTGCAGCTGGCGTTCATCGATTTATAAGACGTTATCACGTCAAAAAAAAACATGGAGAGAAAACTTAGACTTAAATTTAGTCTGAGGCGTCGTTCAAAGCGATAATGGCAATCAAGCGATCTACAATCCCGTCTTGAGTTAACGTGATGTTTTATGCATTTTATGAGGACCTGGCCCTGCAGTGGTAGTAACATGCCAGCATTACTGTAAAATGTCGTAAAAATACATATTTTTAGCCGACTATAAGAAAAAGACGAGTTTCTCAATTCGGTTGTATTTTTTTTATTTAATGTATGTACACCGATTACTCCGAGGTTTCTGATCCGATTTCTGTGATTCTTTTTTAGTTCGATGCAGTATACTTGCCATTTGGTCCCAAACAAATTGTTACAATTGATTCAGTTTGGTTCAGTAGTTTTTATTTTATGAGCATTTTTGTATATTTCAATTTTTTGCGTTGTCGAAGACGTCGTCCAAGTAGCACCACTTAAAAGTGAAAAATAAAAAAACTTTTTACAAAAAAATATAACCGATTTCCAAACAAAACACCACAAAGAATAAAATAACCTTAATTTCGGAAGTTGGTGTTAAACAACAAAGAAACAAAACCAAAAACACCGACTTCCGAAATTAAGGTTATTTTGTTCTTTGTAGTCAATTTTTGTAGTCATTGATATATATCATAATGTAGTGTTTTGTTTTTTGACTCATAGTTGTCAATTATGAACCGATTTGAATAATATTTGTTATGTAAAAAATATACTTTACGATTGATGTTGTTAGTGTGGGGTACCACTAAAAATGAAAAATAAATAAGTTTTTCATTTATTCTTTTATTTAGTAGTCAGTTGTACCTTTTTGCAAAAAAACATTTTTAAAGACAAAGACATCGAAGGCTCCCCTTTTACCCAGCTAACGTATAGAATAAATAGTCGTACTTATACTGAAGAATGTAAGAAAAATAACTGCAGCATAAAATAACATAAGTTTAAACTTTCAAAGTAATTAATGCATGATAAAGTCAAAGGGAAACTTCCAGGGGCAACCTTTGTAAGTTCTTTATACTTGTTAGAACTTTCTGACTTGACGTATTTTAATTACTATTGTTTATGTTATAATTATGTGGACTGCTGTGAGTATATTTAGGAGCATGTCTTTAAAAAGTTCTATCTTCTTCTTCGTGTCGCTGGCTCGACAGTAGTTTAGATTTGGATGGCCAACAAAAACATTGCCACTTCCACGACATCGTTTGTGACAAACATTGATATATAAAAACACGACAATTGATATATAAATACACACTCAGCATCTCGAAAAACAAGCGCACAATTTAAAATTGTGCGCTAGTTTCAAACAGTCTCGCATCGCTTGCCATACTGCACTGCTTTGTAAAAACAACTTTAAGCGATCTGTGTAAGGTTGAATTTGCAAAAGTTATTTATAGTATAACTACACACAACTCACACATGACACTTGATACATGTCAGTTTTTGACGACAGTTTCGAGTGTTGCATTTGTTCGAGACTGTGCATCTTGGGTTTTTTATATTTCAATGGTGGCAACACATAGGTCACTTTGGTTGCATGTTTTGGGGCACAGAGGGCAAGATGCATGCAGAGAGAATGGTTTGTGAGTCGGCTCCAAATCCACACCCTGCAGTTGATATGTCACGGTAGCCCCTCACTTTGCGGGGTTTGAATTACACTTTCCTACTAATTGCGTTCTGAGGCGGTTCAGGGAATATTGTATGTTATAAATTATTCAATAAAACTTGTTATTTTATTTTGGGTTACTTTTCTATTAGTTTTAAGTTTTTGGTATAAAGGTTTAGTTTGTAAAACTAAATAACCTTTGTTATATAAAATCATATTTGAGTAACAAACAGGTTTTGATGGTTGGGATGGGTAAATCTTCTTTGTCGCCTTGGAGTTTTTTTATTTGCTATCAATAAATCGCTAACTGGTAGGTGACGGAACCACTACTCTTATTCCCAGGTTGTTGAATTGGATTTCTAAACTTTCGGCCGCATTGCTTATTCCATGTAACTATAGTGCCCGTCACGAGAAGCTATAAATTTTGTAAACAAAGAACTTCTGCTAAATTACGTAGCGACAACAAATAATCCCAAATTCAAACAACTCAAAATAACATACGTATAATACAAAACTAACGAGCAATTTCACTTGGTCGGGTTACATTTAATCGATATGAAGCGCTGTCGTCTATTGTTTTGTGTTGCGCGTCTGACTCATAGAACAAAAATTAGAAACGATTGAATGTGTGTTTACAAAATTTACAGCTTCTCGTGGCTTTGACCATATCTAAATACTTGGTAAGTTTCAGAATAATTTCTTATAACTAACTCAACGAAACACGGTATCCACCAAGAAATCTTAAGCTAAAACAAGCCTATAAACTAGTAATAAACATAAAATAATTTCGCTATGGTGTGCGAAACCTGGGGATTTTATTTACTGGCCGGAGTCAGCAAACATGGAAATATAAGGACGTAAATACTGTCAAACTATTTCAGGACAAAAACTCAATCTAGAATAGAATTGAAAACATTTGTTAATACAGACGATACACAAAATCACAGAGTAATAGAGCAACAAACAGAGAGTAAACGAGAAGAAAAATCATCACCATCATCATCATCATCATCATCATATCAGCCAAAAGACGTCCACTGCTGGACATAGGCCTTTCCCAAAGGGAGGGATTTGCCATAATCGCCACGCTTGGCAGGCAGATTGGCGATCGCAGTGTATGGCGTTGAGTTCTACAGAGAACGCTGCTGCCCGTTCTCTGGCGAGTCCCTTAGTCGCCTCTTACGACACCCACGGAAAGTGATGGGATGGTATTATTCTTTTACGGCACTTTACGGCACCGGCCGACACCATACGGCAAAGAAGAAAAATATTACAGAATAATACAATAAAATTGCGTTCTGGGAATAATGAAAGGGGTTTTTATGGAGGGGAAATCATCAAATGACTCCTTCCACTCTGGGTGGAGAGGAAAGAAGTGTGACTCTTAGGATGCCTATCCATTACAGCAGAGCAAGGCAGCGGAGCGGAGAAACGGAGAAATATTAACCAATCATGTCAGTCAAAATGTCAGTGACTCACGTGGTGCGGAGATTTTATGCAATTCCATTGGTTAATATTTTTCCGTTTCTCCGCGCCGCTGCCTCCCTCTGCGTCAATGGACAGGCAGCCTAAGGGTGCTTGTCCATTACAGTGGCTAAAATGTCAGTGTGTATGCAATTCCATTGGTAGATATTTCTCCGCTCCGCTGCCTCATTCCACTTCGCTGCCTCACTCCGCGTCAATGGACAGGCAGTCTTATGAATATACTATCTGTATATGAATGACAGAAAAACCAATTTCCTTCAAATAGAAAAGCCAAGCTTCTCTAAACGACCTCATTAACGATCAAGCTCACAAAGTTAACGCTAATCAGTGTAGGATTTCAGAAAAACTTTTCAAGGAGAAATGAAAACGGCTCTTTGACTTTTTTACTTATAATACAAAAAGAAAAATAAATGATACAATGTTTATGTTGACTAATGAGCTCTTGAAACTTTTCAATCCGTCTTGTTTACGTTGTTAAACAAACAATCAAAAACTTTGAAATTCAAAATCTTTGAACAAAAGTAAGTATTTTTGAATAAACCACTCTGCCTCTCACTTTAGTTATCGTCCCGATTTGATTTAGAATTTTAAATATCATTTAAAATTTAAAATTCTGTTTCATTGGAAAATCAACGTCTTCTAATGAACTAGAATTTTTAATAAGTACTAATTTCAAAAATATTGCTATACAGCATCTGCCTGGCAAAATTGCTAAAACAAACCCCTTTGGCGCACCCGTGAGGCGACAAAACGCTTATTTTAATGTTTGTCACTTTTTAGCGTTCCGAACATCCGTAAGAAACAGAACCTTTACAGAATCACTTGAGTGTCTGTTTGTCTGTCTGTCACTTACCTCCGAAACTACTTAGTTTAAAATTTCAAATAAAAGATCAGATAATACTTCTTCACGTACAGATTACAGGAAAACCTATAAGAAGTCTCCAGTGTTAAAACAACAGGTTACAAAAATGAAATTGGTTCGAAGCCTTTGCACGCGAGTCCAATTCGCACTTGGCCAGTTTTTTTTGTGTCTGTAGCTACCTGTTGTCAAATAAATTACACTAAACACCACACTTTCCGATAAAACCTTTTGTCTGTAACTTCTGACCTATAGCAAAAGCTTCCCGGGATCTTTGGTTTGTCTAACCAGTTTACCATAAATATTTATACAAAAATAAAATACCTAGTGAAAATAGAATCAAAATTGATTGAAAAAACTTTTTTTTTATACCTTGTAGTGTTTTGTTTGGAAGTCGGTTATTTTTTTAGTAAAAAGTTTTTTATTTTTCACTCTTAAGTGGTGATACTTGGACGACTTCTTCGTCTACGCAGAAATTGAAATAAGCAAAAATGCTCATAAAATAAAAATTAGAGAACCAAACTGTTTTAAATTTTACAAGACCAAATGGCAAGAATACCGCATCGAACTAAAAAATAATCACAGATAGGATCAGAAACCTCGGACTAATCGGTGTATGCTATGTCGGAATAGCTGAACGGATCTTGATGAAATTTGGCACGGAAGTAGATTATAGTCTAGAATAAATAACGAATAGCATATTTTAGAGGAGGATTTACCAGGAAATTTTATCCCGCATGCGGGCGGCAGCTAGCTATAAATTACTATCACTACATATTATAAAACAAAGTCCTCTACCGCGTCTATCCGCGATAAACACAAAAACTGCTGGACCGATTCTCATGCTGTATTCACCAATGGATAGAGTGGTTCTCCAGGAAGGTTTTAGTATATAATTTGTCTAGAAAAAATTAGGGATCCTTAAGAAAATTGCATCGCGGTCGAAGTCGCGGGCGAAGTGCTAATTTATAATAAAGCAATCATCCCATTTACGAAACTTTGAACCAGAAACCCAAAGTAAAGATCGTCAAACTTCCAACGCGTATGTGCCTCAAGCCGTTCTTAGCAGTATAAAACTTAAACTTACCACCTTAATATGGCTTAAGTTGACAGCAACGGCGCAAGAGTTGAGGCTTGGTCGAAATTTATGTTTTTAAGAACATTTTCCTGCTATGAGTGATTAATGTTTCTTGATAATGCTGAGCAGGATGGAATCAGGGAATTAAGGCTCTCGTAGACAGGTGCCGGGCGAGATTGTGACAACTCTTTATCGCAGAAAATGTTCTATCTATTAGATTTACCACATTGAAAAGCGTTACCCACATTGATCGCTGTCATATTGTAGCGTCGTCTGAGCCCTATAGTCCGCTAATTGGCTAGGCAAATCATTAAACGAGACTATTTATTATTTTGGCTAACTTTGACCAGCTGTTATAAATATCCAGAGAAAGTGATTTATTTATCACATTGTCTACGCAACTTAGTCATTATTATGATGGGTAATGACCAGTCACTATTCAACCTGTAACAGAATAAACACATTACCTCTTGAGGGGTCATTGAACTCATCATCGCGAAAAAAAATCGACTCCGCATACATTTACGTGCGCATAACTCGACAAAATGTATTGAACAGCTGATTTTTTTTTTTGCGATCTCGGGATTGGGCCCATAGTAAGTTGTTCATAATGATGAATACAATGACCCCTTAATAGGTATTGCGTTTATTGTGTTATGCATTGTATATAATAGCTATGTAATCAATATGACTAACATTATATTATATTTTAAAGATATCTTGGTATGAAACTGCTCCGTTGGTCTTGCAGCCGGAAGCGCGACTGCCGAGCGCGGAGTCTTGGGTTCGATTCCCAGGTCGGGCAAAAAGTGTTGTTGGGTTTTTCCGTTAGGAATTTCTCTGTGACAGCCTGGAGTTTGGAAGTTGGAGGTGTGACATCTCCGCGCTTCGGTGCGCACGTGTCGCCGTTGGTCCAATAGTGCTATTTTGTAACAACATTTTCGTATCTCGACAGCGAAATCCGAGGTGAGTTTCAAATTAAGACCTTCATGTTGTGTGCAATAAAGCTCACTTTGTGAGTTTTGTCACTCAGGTGAAGCTCGATATTGAAATAGTTATTTACAGAATAGACTACCTGCGCTAGATGTCTCTCGGGTCGTGTCGGGCTGCCGTCCCATCGGAATATGAGAGTGATGGAAGAGAGAGTACAGTAGTACCCAACTGATATGGCTTACCGATGTACCTGCGCAGAAGATGAATTTTCAAAGCGCGGGAAATGCTATTGACCAATCGGCATACTCCACGCAACGCGCTTCTTTTTCCTGTACCGCTATTGGTCGGCAGCTGCCGCCATGTTAGCGCGCGCCACGTGACATGCACGTGACTTGCGAGTGAGACGGAACTAACAGCTGTAGTGTATTATGAACCTTATAGTAGTGATATAAGGTTGATTGTAACTTTTCTTTCTTTCGGTAATCTTCGGGACCATACTTTCTTTTCTGTGCGCACGAAGATTTATGACGCGTCTTATCACTTGGGTACCACTGTACACCTATGTTTGCGCACACACTTGTGCACTATAATATGTCCCGCGCCGATGGCTAGTCTATGTTGAGATTGGCCGCCATGGCCAAAATCGGTCAGGAGGACTATAATGCAAATGACTTTAAAATAATCACTGTATTCAAATCCATACTCACCCTTTTGTAATATAAATCTAATCTTTTATAGGTATTTAACCTCGTACCCTGTAAATACCTCACAGAATAAACTCATATTTTACTTATTAATCCCCAAGCCTACCTTTATCGTGAATTACGAGCACCTTCTGTGAAAACTTAACTAACATATTTGATACTTAGGGAGAATTTAGTTTATTGGATCGCAGATTAGTAATTTGGCCCTTATCATTATTATTATCAGGAAATGGCTGCCCCACTATAAATTGTAATGCCACAATTAGTTCTTGCGATTTCCTGATTTTTAGGAGTTCCGAATCTCTATATGGAAAACCTAAAGACAAATGGTACAGTTCTACGAAAAAGCATTATCGCAAAATCGCAATATCACGTCACACCTGTGTGTGGGGAGCATATGAAACAAGATGACTTTCATGATGTTTACCTTTTACTAATATCAAAGTTTTAAGTAATATAACTTCCGATGAAGCCAAATCATTAGATGGAAAGTAAATATCGTAACGTTCAAACTAATAACTAAGTTTTAATTGATACCGTAGATACCGTACCTATTTCAGAGGTACTAAAAACATTAATGGATTGTTAAGAAGAAATATTCGTATCGTGAGAGTTTGTTATAGACTAGTAAATCTAGCGGTTTTATGGGAATTAAAGTCCAAAATTCCTGCAGAACGAATTTCCGTGAGCAGAGGTATCTTATGTCATCTCACAACCGATTTAGATGAAATTTTGAACACAGATGGATATAGGTGTTCAAAATTTCATTTAGCCGCAGACAAACACCAAAACATAGGTACACATTTATTATTTCAAATTTATATTTTGCGGTTCCAACAGACGTCCTATCCGAACGTTAACTTTTAGTTAGAAAAAAAAAATCTAGAGCACGATTGCAGCACCACTTATTGAGTTCAGTTATGAACCTAAGCTATATAGGGACTCAAGCATACAAACATTTCATACAAATCTGTCCAACCGTTTAGGAGTTCAGTAACATAGACACATGCAGATATTAGATTGGGGTGACAAAATAGGAATAATAGTACAATTGCACACACATACCCAACTAAAATAACCTAAAACATAAGATCTTGTTAAGAAGCTATGAAGGCGAGGGTATTCCTAGGTCTATATTTTATTTTATTTTTGTATATGTCGTACCCTTGTCCATCCCTTTGTTCAAGTCAATAAGAAACTATGTTTTCGTGGATCTCTAGACGGCTTGACCTTTCAGGCTACTATGGACCACTTTAGGGTTTATGCCCCTCAATTCTGAATGGCAACTTTTCAACTTAAGAGCAAACATATGATAAAATGAGTTGAAGATGAGATTTTGATTTATAAATAGGACACCACTCACTTACAGGATGCATAAGGAATGATGAGCCAGGATCGTCACGCAGTGGGTGCCTGAGGGCATCGTAACCAAGTCAGTCTAAAAAAATGCTGGGTTGACTATTTGGACTCGTTTCTGACGGATTGTTTGGAGACGGCAAAATACAAGGAACATTGAAAACCTATGTGGGAGACCTTTGCCCAGCAGTGGTTTACAGATAGTTGTCCGGGTCTGGCTTTTTGTGTATGTGAGTCTATATTATGTTTTGGAGAAGCACTCACGATACAGGAGAAAATCCTAAAGTGGGGCAACGTTTTCCTAATAAAAAAACAATGCGACTCCAGTCTCAAAGAAATATAAATAAAATTGCAAGTATCATAATATTTACAAGAATCGTCATCATCTTATCAGCCGAAAGACGTACACTACTAGATATAGGTCCTGTGCGTCTCGCATCCATCGGCTACCCGCGACCCTCACCAAGTCATCGGTCCACCTTGTAGGAGGACTACAGTCCTACCTTTACTACATAAAAATTTAATTACCAAAAATTAAATATCAAACAGAAAGAATAATTTTAAAAACGCATTTCTCTAAACTGACTATCACCAAAGCCCTCTCTACTGAAGTACAACAAAAAAACGAAGCGCCACAATTTAAAAAACTAACTCCTTAGAAAATAAATATACAAAACCACAGTCTTCCAGGTCCCCACAAAGTTCAGGAGAAAAATATCGTTTACTGTCATTTTTTTCCCACTTCATTTGCAGTGATTTTAAAGAAATCCTTCGTTGTAGGCAAACCCTTGTTGACTTTATGAGTAAACCCCATTGTGCTTGGCTGAATTCGTCGAAATTTTTATTTTTATTTAGAACTTTAGTTTATCCTTCGAGTTGAAGATATTGGAAGTGTGATTAAAGTTATTTCTGTAAATGATGTTTGATTCATCTATACTAATATATGAAGTTGAAGAGTTTGTTTGTTTGTTTGCTTGAACGCGCTAATCTCAGGAACTACAGGTCCGATTTAAAAAATTCTTTCAGTGTTAGATAGCCCGTTTATCGAGGAAGGCTATAGGCTATATATCATTACGCTAAAACCAATAGGAGCGGAGCAGTAATGAAAATTGTGACGCAGGCGAAGTTGCGTAGGTCAGCTAGTCTATCTATATATATAAAATCGAAAGGCCACTCATTCATTTCATTCATTCATTCACTCACTCATAGATTAATCATGGAATCTCAAAAGTAATAGACCTATGAAGATGAAATTTGTTACGGAGGTAGATAACGAATAGGAGACGTCAGCTAAGATATTTATTTAGATATTTTTTTTTTATTATTTACGAAACTTCCCCCATAAAGGGGCGAAGTAGGGGGTGGAAATTGATTGTACTAAATCTGCGCAAACGATGTCGCGGCCGAAGTGCTAGTTCTTAAATATAGTGAATAACATTTTGAGATAATAATGAAATGTTATTCTATTGAAAGTATTGTAGTGTTGATATGATTATGTTTGAAGAAAAACCATGAAATTTTTTCTTTATATTTTTTTTCTTAACGGAATGAAACTTAAGCTAATTTTTAAATTAAATAACAAAAATTAACAGTCGACCTCAGAATTGCTTACCCTTTGGTGGATTTATTGCCACAAGGTATTTTCTGCTTTTTCTTATCCCACCCAACCGCTTTACAACCATAGTATGTGAAACAGCTTAATCCACACAGCAACAGATGCTGCCATTAATCATCACCAAAATTCTGCACCCACACGGAATTCAACCTCAGCGAATCCGGAATCCTTAACAAAAAGAACTGCACTAGAGAATCCTTGTGAGATATAAATCATTTCCTATTGGATTCTATCGCGGTGTCGGAACCCATGTCAGAGACACCAATGTATTGTGGGCTCTATCTTATTGTAACAGATTATGGTACAAATTGCCTTTGCCTCTGAACTGTTGAGGATTTTGTCTGACTGTTGTGTTTTTTCGGGTAAGGGTTTACTGTGTCTTATGGTTGGAGTAATTGGCGATTAAGTTTATTTAATTAAAGGATTGGCAATACAATCATCAAAAATACAGTCTTAATCTGCTTATAGCCCGTTCCTTAAACTTAAACAAACAATGAAGTTGTTTTTGGCACAAAAAGCATATTTTAGTATTGCAGAATTTTTAAACGACTCATGGTTATTATTATAAATAAATAATATTATAGTATTTATGGTCATATAGTAGTCGAGAACTTAAATATGCCATTATAAATGTTATTTAATTGAATACCTATTAAAGTGACGTAAATTTTCATAGTAAATTTTTTATTGTAATCTGTGTTATTGGACTAGGAAAATATATAATGAATAATTGGATATTGTAAATGATTGAGTGTAAGAAATTTGTTTAACTGATATTTATTAATGTATTTTTTTTTGTCCCAAGATATTTGCACGTCATGAGAAATGGCAAACATATCGTGACTATTGTATTTAAGATCTTGCATGCACATATTATTTTAATTTTGTGTTTATACACATGTTTGAGCAAATAAAATGTCTTTCTTTCTTTCTGTCTTTCCCACATTTCGGCTGTCGGGCCTAGATTTTAATCGAATGTTGCAGTGGCAGAGCATTTTATATGAAGCCATTCAAACATGTTTGACACCAATATGATAGAGCGCCGACGCCCGATTAAAATCCGGGCCCGACAAACGACAAGTGGGAACGGGCTTTTAATAAGAGGCGAATTTGACTTGTACCTGCGGAAGCTTCTTTCAATAAAAGGACAAGTCAATTTCGGTTATTTTAGCTTTAGGTCTGTAGGATCTTAAATTGTGCACATGTGAAGAATGTAGCTTCAACGGTTTAGCAGCTAAATCCTTGTGACCGAGGTACGGACACACAGATAAGCGAGAGCACTCCGTCTGTGCCCTTTAGGTACGAAACCCTAAAATGTTTTAACTGATTTTATGTAATGATTTTTGCCTCCTAATTAATGTAAATTGTTAATAGTTCTATTTCTTATTGTGTTGAAAATGTTAATTATTATAATTCTTTTTTAATTTGATTACTATTGTGATTTATATTATTTAATCGATATGATGTTATTTTTTTTATTTCAAACTTTTAATCAATCGAATTAATATTTTCTTTACTTGTTTACTTACTGTTTCTCTGTTCTTTTCTTTTTGTAACACATTCAGACACAATGTAAATTTTTATTGAATTGAATAAATGAAATAAATGATAAAAACTAAACAACTTCGTTGTATCAGAGTTACTTATTGCTATTGTTGTAAAATAAAGCTTTGTAATAGTATTGTCATAATCACCAGCGATGCACCAGGTACCTTTACCAATATACCTAACGCTTATCCAACAAGAACTTGCTACTTGCATACGGTTCCGGCCTACAAAGCTTCAAGTACATAGCAAAGTATGTGATAATATTAATACATACCTCTGGTAGTTGGCAGTCAGCCTAACTTAAAGTATTTTTTTTTATTTAATTTACAAAAAAATATCGCTGCCCCATACTAGGAATTTCCCCTGTATCGTGGGTGCGTTAACATACATACAATCTCACATGCACAAACAGCAAGACCCGGAACAACGATCTGTATGCCATACAAATATTTTTTTCCGTGCGAGAACAGAAACGCCAATCGCTCAGCCACTGCGCCAGTCGTGCCGTCAAAAATTTTATGATTCAACCTAGAAAAAAACTACTGAATCAAACGAAAACATTATTTTATAAAAGTAACTTATAATCTCATGATACATGTATTGTAATAACGTTACATATTCAATGGCTCAACGGACTCTTGATTCACAACGGTGGTCGACGATGCCGACGGTAGGGGAAGGGACACAGATTTTATGGGTCTGAAAAGTAATAGAAAATATAAAAAAAAAAAACAGAAAAAAATATACATTTATTCGTACAACACAAGCTCACATAATAATTTTTGAAAAATAATAACGAAGAAAACGCATTCAAACCAGCTGCAACTAATCTACACTAATATTATGAAGAGGAAAGATTTGTATTTACGAGGCATGCCTTTTAAGTTTTGTCGTTTGAAGAAAAAAACGCAACTAGAACCTTATAGTACTTTTTATTGTTTTTCAAAGTACACGTAGCTTAATACACTTTTCCATTCGCTCAAACCAGTTATTATAACATTTATTCCACTCTAAAGTGGTTCAAAATGGCTGACTTGAAAGCGTCGACTGCTTCTTCACCGGACTGGAACCTTTGACCACGAAGACTTTTCTTAATTTTAAGAAATGTAAAGAAATTGTTAGGGCTCAGGGGTCAGGACTGTATGGAGGATGGTCAAGAATTTTTACTTTTTCTTGCTTCAAATACTCAATCGTTTGACGAGGGCTGTGTGAGCTTGCGTTGTCGTGGTGCAGGATGATGCATCGCTTTGAGTTAAATTTTCGAAGTTCGGCGATGACTTGTGGTTAACAAACTATGGTATACCACTCTGCGTTAACCGTTCTACGATCTTCAAGTGCAATAGTCGCAACATGGCCGGTTTTTCCAACGAACGTGGCCACCATCTTCTTTGAAGTGCTTCGAGAACGAACAACTTTAGTCGGCTTTGGCTCGTCTTGAAAGACCCAGATTGTAGATTGTTATTTGGAATCAGGATCGTAGGCATAGATCCAAGATTTGTCACCACAGATGATGTCGTAGACGTGATTTGACTCTCCTCGGTTGAACCTTTGCAGAGTTTTCTTACACCATCTGACGCAGGCCGCCTTGTGATCGTCGGAAAGCAGATGCGGTATCCAACGGCAAACTAGCTTTCTCACACCAAGATGAAGCGCTTGGTGTGCAAGATCTTCTAAATGGTTGTCCCTGAGATGCCTCATACAGCCTCTATCTCTCGATACGTCACATGACGATCTTCGAGAATAAGTTGTCTCACAGCAATGATGTTATCTTCAGTGAAGGCGGATTTTGGGCGTCCTTCGCGAGATTTGTCACTAACACTAGGATGTCCACGCTGGAATTCTAAATACCAGCGTTCGACAGTCCGCAGACATGGGGCTTCATCACTGAACACAGATGTTAGCTCTTCAAAACACTCAAGCCGTGTCAGGCCTCTTCTAAAGTTGTAGAAAATGCGACGATGTCACGATCATTTTCCTTAGAAAGATTCATTTTCGTACGTAACCTGACAGATTGCAATTGACGCTGTGACTAAACAATAGCATTAATCTTAATACTTTAACTGTTTTGAGATTCAAAATTTAAATACATTTAAATATAGAACCAGTTCCAAATTAAAATTGCCGGGAAATATGGAAACGACAAAACTTAAAAGGCATGCCTAGTATGTATGTTTGTGCCGAATAGGCTCCGAAACTACTGTACCGATTTTAACCATTTTTCTCTAATAGAAAGCAAAATTATCAGGAAGTAACTTAGGCTGTACTTAGTTAATTTTCGAATAAATTAGAGATCCCTACAAAAATTGCAATAATAAACCGGCGAACGAAGTCGCGGGCGAAGTGCTCGTGTTTTAAGTTTTTAAAGCCTCTTTTTAAGAGCGGAAAAAGTTGGCTAAAACTTCCTGTCTGAAAGAGCTCGTAACTAAATAATAACAGACCTCACTATAATGCGCCTACCGAGGATTTTTTGTGGATAGGTGATCATCCATAGTGACACTCCTTCGTACCTCGGAAAGCGTGATCAACCGGTTGTTCCAGGTGCAATTTGAATATCTTTGACACTCGTTCTTGATAGTCAGAAACCGAGAAGCTAACACCAGGCTTGCCAAAGGATATCTTCTTACCCTTATAAAAGACTAGCTTCTGCCAGCGGCTTCACCCGCGTGGTCCCCATGGAATGTTCCCTAGGGACAACGCGGGCGCGGGCTCCTAGGATAAAAAGTAGCCTATGTCCTTTCTCAGGCTCTAGACTATCTGTGTACCAAATTTCATATAATCGGTTCAGTAGTTTTGGCATCAAAGCGTGACAGACAGACAGAAAGAGTTACTTTCGCATTTATAATATTAGCAAGGAAGTAAGGATAAGGATTGGTGGAGCTGCATCGAATGAGGGCTACCGTTTTTTTTTTGTACTCACGAGTCGGCGCCACTGTCGAGTATGGTCCTTAATCATGGCCTGAAAGTTGTTATTACGCGCATGTGAACAAAGTTAGAAGAAAAAATATGTATGAGCCGTAAACTTGCGATTTAATACAACATAAATAGTGTCGCAGTGTTACATGGACTCATCAAAGAAGGAGATAATATACATATTTCCAACAAAAAAAGAAGGTCAATGCTGCCGTCGGCAGAAACGTAACTTAATAAAAAATATTCACAAAAATCGAAACAAATAAATGAATAATATAACTGCTATAGTCAGCCTGACTATAGCAGTTTTAGTAAAATATTCACTAAAATCGAAACAAATAAGTGAATAAACTCGAGTCAAAAGCCAACCAACAGTGAAATTTGACATTACGATGACCTCACGCTATACTAGCGCCTCTAGCGGTGAATACAAACGCGATAGCCCTCATTATACTGAAAGCAGACCTCAATATTTATGCGTGTAGTGGACCGCGACAGAAACGTAACTGTTATGCCCGACCCTGACATGAGCCTGCTCACTGTCATCAATTCGACCTATTTTTTTTCAATTTTTATTTGCTTTGTTTTTGTGCGTCTGTTTTGGAGGAATAAACAATTTTTCTTTCTTTTTTTTAGTAAAAACTTGTAGATTGGCGTGTCTGTCTTAACGGGTGCAACTTAACACCAGTATTGTTCACAAAGAGACGATTTAATATAAAAAAAAATACAGAAGCAATCTTACCCTTCTAGTGAGAACCCAGCAAGGCTACTTAACTCGCTTGCTACCAACTCCCTAACCTTGCTTTTTGATGATGCAGCGAAAGAGCAGCGGCTGTAACTCTGCGCGTAATTCCTATAAATAGACCAACGCATTATCTCAATACAAAAATTCCGCGAATCGTAAAAAGTATAATATTGCAACTCAAAAGCAGGGTCATAAATTATAACTTTGACCTCATTGTAATAAGAATTAAATTTAAATGATTGATTCTCTCGCTCGTGTATTGCAATAACTTTGATACAGAAAAAATAGATTTTACCTGCAAAATGGCGAATTACACGATATCTGGTCCAATCTCCACGTCGGGAATTTCTTTTGTCGAATCACTTTTGCTTTATTAACGGTTCTTGGGGTACTGTAACAAACACCAATTGAAAACAGGATTATAATTATAGTATTGTTATAAATCTTAATCTTATCTCAATGCACAGACGGCATAGAACCATTGTGGCATGCCCCCCCCCCCCCCGCCGCCATTTTTTCATAGTTGCGGCGCACTATCTCACATGCATAAATGGGTAGAGGACACTTCAACAAACAAAACATGTTAGGAACATGGTGCATATTTCGAGGTAAAGTCACCATGTGACAATCATGACTATCGTTAAAAATGGCTTAATTATTTAGTTTAGTTTAGTTTATTGGTCCATAAGAATAATATACCACCAAAACCACTTTATGAAGATCTTCGCAAAATAATAGTGTTTAAAATATATAAAATGGTTAAATCAAGCCGAGAACTATTATCAAAATACAATCTACTGCATAAAAGCGCATAAGCGCGATAAGTCAATGTTTCATGATTTTCAAATATTTCGGAAAAGTGACACTTTAGGGCACCACGTTTCGAACATTTTTAGGGTTCCGAACATCCGTAAGAAACGGAACCCTTATAGGATCACTCGGGTGTCTGTCTGTCTGTCTGTCATAGCCAGTTTTCTCCGGATCTACTGGACCGATTCTGTTGAAATTGGACACATATGGACTTTTGTGACCCGAACACGGAAGCGTTACGTAAATAAATAAATTTTGGGTATGGAGGTCACTTTTGGGGGTCAAACTAGTTTTTCAAACTGTATCGTGTGACATATCAAATGAAAGGGCTTACTATACATTTTTCGTCATTTTAAAAGAAACAGTTTTGAAGTTATTCAAAAAAAGAGTCCAAAAATGAACCTTACCTACGAAACTACTGAGCCTAAAATCTTGAAAAAAACATGCAGATAATAGTTCTTTACCTACAGATTACAGGAAAACCTATAAGAAGTCTAAGTATAGTGTTAAATAATATGTTACCAAAATGAAATTGGTTCTGACCTTTTGCACGCGAGTCCGACTCGCACTTGGCCTGTTTTTTGTTTTTACTAATTGATTGGTTCGTGTTTGACCACTATCCCATCTCAGCGATGATGTGGTCGAAGATGGAGCACGCTTGCCTATAAGTAACCTATTCACTGTTGACTTAAAGACTCCCAGGTTCTAGCTATCAGGAAACACATACTCCGGCAGGGAATTCCACTCCTTAGCTGTACGCACTATGAATGTGTTCCCAAAACGTTTTGTGCGTGTGGGTGGGATGTCCACCATGTACCGGTGGCGCATCGCCGTTCGTCTTGTGGTCCAATGATGGAACGGGCTTGGCGGAATTAAATTATGCAATTCCGTCGCACATTCCCCAAAATGCAACCGGTAGAAAACCGACAGGCTAGCAACTCGCCGTCGATGCTCAAGACTTTGGAGCATTGCCGATGATCCTCTTAGATGTTTATTTGTTTGTGCCCTCTACCCACGATCATACGCCGCAACTTGTCATCTGTTAATCATATGCCAGCTCCCATAGAAAAAAAAATCGAAACCTTTTTCACTAGAATTTATAAATGTATTATTTTCGGGTAACGCTTACACATTAAAGGGTTAACTCAAGTCGTATCAACAGAAAGGGTTACCCTCTAAACTAGGAGTGTATCTTATGCGAAAATAACTAAAAAACTACTTTTGTGTTTTTTAAATATGTGCTCTAGTCTAAGTTTTTTATTCGCTTGTAATAAGTGTTGATTTAGTTTATTTCAAGCGACATTACCACCACCACCACCACCACCACCACCATTGCCACCTACCATATTTGAAGCAATAAATAAATGAAATGAAATGAATCGCAAAAAGCGGGGTTTAAAGCGTTTTTCCATTGGCCGGCACGGCATCGACAGTGTTACCAGTGGGGTAACGGGCAAAGATTGAGGCAAAATGTATGAAGTCGCAGCGTTGCCGGCAATTGGAAAAACGCGTATTTAGAATTCATACAATTTTGCTTCCATCTAAGTCGTAGCATCACGTCGTAGGTGTCGCTGGCGGCCAATGGAAAATCGTTTTTTCTTGATATTGCTGCTATCGCTGATTCTGAAGCCGTCGCGATACCGTCGCCAGCCGTCGTTGGCGTTTATACCAACCGCAAGGGCAACTGACACGACCTTGTACTGAAATGTCGTAAAGTTCCGTTGTTAATAAGGTATTTTCCCACTTGCATGACAAACATGTGACGTCACGTGCCTGGTAAAAAATTGTACCATCTTAGTGATGTCACGCGTGTTTTCAACGCAATGTATCGTCTTCAATTTTTGTTTACGTGAAAAAAAGAAAATATACGTATCCAATGTTGTGGAAATCTCTGACGGACTAGTTCGATTTTTTCAATAAAATACTTTTTTGTGTGAAGATATTTTTTGTTTCTATTAAACAAAGACAATAAGGAATATGCATACGATTTTTTTATTATGAAATACTTATTAGCTCTAGTAAACAATCATGAAATCATTTTTTAAATACCTTCATCAGCGATGAGGTTATAAAGCTTCAAAGATTACAATTAGAAAGAAAAGTCCGATATGAGCTTTGACGTCAAAGTCCATGACGCTTATACAGCAGGCTGACATAGAAAACAGCGATTTCGCGAAAGGGACAGATATATTTGTTTAAAATAAGTATATCTCGTTTGTTTTTCTGGCAATTCTGGTTCTATTTTCACTCATCATCATCATCGTATCAGCCGAAACACGTCCACTGCTGGACATAGGCCTCCCCAATCGTCGCCACAACGACCGGTACTGTGCGTTGCATCCATCGGCTACCCGCGACCTTCACCCTATTTTCACTGTTAGTATTATATTTTTAGATAAAGGGCTCTAGGGCTCGTTATAGCATTATAAGGCAAATAAACTAACCCGTTGCTTTCAAATTGGAAAACATAAGTTCTATTTATGAACATGTAGGTTATTTTTTAAAGATGGTAAATCATCAAATGACTCCTTCCAGTCTGGGTGGAGCGGAAGGGAGTATCAAACTCTTACTGACTAAAACCCGTCCGTGTTTCTTCAAATGTCCTTTGCGTTCCAGGGCTGCAGTGACTCTTTCGACCAAATTCGCAACAATGAATATGTAAGAGTCACCGCGCCCCTGGAACGCCTTTAGCATAGCATAGTCGGCCTTATAATGTTCCCACTGTTGGGACTCAGGCCTCCTCTCTAGGAGAGGGAATGGGCCGTAATCCACCACGCGGGCCCAATGCAGGTTGGTGAATGTCACATGTCTTTGAATTTTGGGTTCTAGGACATGCCGGTTTCCTCACGATGTTTTCCTTCACCGTTTTGAGAGCAATGGTGATGAAATAAATTACACAAAGTAATGTGCCTGGCTGGGTTTGAACCCGTGATCTACAACTCGTAAGTCCAAGCCATTACCACTCGGCCACCACTTTGCCTTTGCGCCTTTGCGGGCGCGGAAATCATCAAATCATTGTGATAGGAGTTATTTGATGATTTTCAATTCTTAAAAAAGGTTAGGTCACATTATAGGTTCATTGAGAATAAAAAAATATCCTGAGAATACTATGATGTGCCTAGCCTTCAAGACTTTTACACATTGACTAAGAACAAACAACTATGAAGACTTGCTTCTCCACAGCTTGAGAGATTCCTTAAGCTATGGAGAAATTCATCTAGGAAGATGCCTTTGCAGCCATTCCTGCTTAAACTAGTAGTAACAGCATGAAATAGGCTCGCGAAAAGTGTTGCACAGCTTCCATATTGAACTGCTTTAAGAACCAAGTGGACAGACTAGTATCTCCAAGCAATTTGAAACACACGCAACAGCTTATAATTTCAAGTGTGTCTTACGAAATATTAATAGTTATAGTGTGTATAAAGGGTATGCGGAACAGGGATTTGAGTCCCGCAAACCTCCATAGAAAAAAGAGGATCCTCCGACCAGGCGGTTGATGTGTCTGGTAGGCAACTGCCCGATAGTTGATATTCAGACTGTTGTACATGTTCAAACCGCAAGGGAAATTTCAGAGTTTACCGTGCAATATCAGAACCGCGATGCAGGATTTCATTCACTAGTTTGCTGCTGGCGGGATAGATGGCGCGTGTTTATTTTTGGTTGCGGTACAAATTTTGCTTCGTTAGTTTTTCTTGTGGCAGACATGACAGATTGTACAGACTAGTACCTCCAAGCAATTTGAAACACGCACAGCTCAAGTCAGTTTCAAGTTTGTCTTCCCAAATATGTATGGTTATAGTGTGCAGGATTGATTGTTTGTCAATTATAGATACTCAATGATGGCACTTACCTTATCACCTGAACGGCATAAACATGAAGTCCGCACTGGACACCCTCCTAGCTTTAGGTTGCTTCGTCTTCGGCTTTAAAGTCATAATTGTGCTACGTACTGAAGGCAGCCTCGAGCCCATAGACTTTACAGCCTTGTATGCATTGGAGACTTTGTGTATTGGTACCGCAGGTAGACTTAGGTTTATATTCGCTTTGATGCTTGTTTGGAATGGTAAAGCACTGGAAAGAGACTTCCACGCTAATCTGTTAGTAAAAGAAAACATTTCTAGTTAAATACAGGTTTGATAAAATATAGTGTATTTGGTGCTTAACATTCCAAACAAGATGCTAAGACGATGGAGGCACATAGAAGGCGTTTTCTTTTAAGAGTATTTATGATCCAATTGCATTTTATATCAAGAATGGTAGAAGGTTAAGAAGTCTTCGATGTAGATAGGTACGGTACAGTCAAGCAAGCTATTTGGTTTACAGGCGACTAACTAGAAACAATTTTTTAAACAATATTGTGAGTTTAAAAATTATATCATTGTTAAGTTTGCCAAATGTGCTATCATACATACTATTGAAAATTAATGTTCGTAAAGTAGTGTAAGGTTGATGGAATGTTTGCCTGTGTACCAAACAGTGTGTTTGACTGCATGTCCTAAACGACGCGCAACGCCTCATATGTGCCACTTCAATGACACCAGTGCAACTAATTCCCAGTTACTGGAAAGATTCGATAGATGTCTCTAAAATTAAACACAAATCAAATGATGCGATTAGCTGTTGAAAATTTATTCAAACAATTTCACAATTTTACGAAAATTTTCTTTCCAGAAACTGGGCTTGTTTCTTTCAAAATAAGCGCAATGAATGATTCTACAGTGTATTTATCTACGCGCTACTTTTATAAAATATTTCCAAAACTAAAATTACACTTCAAGTTAAAGAATGCTTAAAATAATACATACCTGCTAAAATAGGCCTTTTGGATCTTAGGTGGCTTGAGGCCAAACAAGAATTTCCTCTTCCTGAAAACAGGAATCACTATAAATATTCAATCAGGGTGATAATGTAATGAAAGGAAAGTAAGTAAATGAAAGCGCGACATTTAATAGGGAAGAATGAATTAAGAAAACCCCAAGTCACGTTGGACGAATGAATGATTTGTTAACTTTAAACAATTTTCCGAGATTCACGGTTGACCATAATATATATATTACAGTATGGGTAATCGCTGTGCGTGCTCCGCCCTTATCTCAAAACAGTTGAGCGCATGAAAAAATATTCGTAACACAAATTGTTGCAAATTTTACGCTCTACAATTTCAATCGTGGATATTAACATCATTGGTGTTATAGAAATCGAGATAATTACGAAAAAAAACTGTTTAAAACAGCCCGCATGGCGCCCTGCCGTCGTTGCTGCCCGAGGCCAGTGGCGACGCATCACTGTAATAATCGTTGCACAGAATTTATCTGGACTGGTGGGTGCAAGTAGCACTTAATATAAGCCCATGATACAATGAGCTGCAACTAAAACCAAACTGTTGGAGACGGTTTATAGCCATATTTGTGAAAACTAGCAATTGTTTTCCTTTTTATTTGAAATGGGTTTGCTCTTGACTCACTCTAGTCTACGTCAGAGGTGAAAGAGACAAAGAAGACGATGGAGTGAATTAACCCATAAGAAGCCTGTTCACTCTAACTTTGAAGAGATTAGGGTTGTATGCGTTTAGAACCACAGACGCAGGTAGAGTTCCACTCCTTGCCTATGTGCATTATAATAGACGTTTGGAAACACTTATTGCGAATTTGTGAAATAGCAATAAGGTAGGGATGGTAACTTGTATTGCGTCTAGATGCCTGATGGTAGAAGAAGGCCGGTGGGATGAGTTCACGGAGTTTTTGGGCACTCTCACCGAAGTACAATCTTTAGAAGACCGACAAGCAAGGGAACCTGGCATGTCAACTTCTTACATCGATTCATTACTAAGGCTTAGTAACGAATTGGTGTCGACACTTAAACCTTTGCCATTTGATCAACAAAAACTAGTTGGTTTTAGTACTTTCAAAATGATATTATTGACACAAAACTCATTTTCCAGTAATACCCCAGAGAAATTTTAATATAACTATTCCATATGTAAAATCTAATTAATTACAATCCTCCCCTAATTAGTTTTTACACGTGTCCAATTAAACATTTTAGTTACTTAAATACAAGGATTTGTTTTGAGCCTGGGTCATATGTAAACTATTTAAATATTGTAAATTGGGAATGCTGTAATCAAATACAGGGTCGAAATAAATGGGAAACTAAAATGGTAGTTTACTGAGCACTAGCTGTATTAACAGTAAAGATTTTTTTTTGTTTTGGTGGGTACTGGGTATTAGGGTGGGTTGGGTACCAAACGATCGATCGTTGATCAATGCTATCGATCGATGAAAAAGGGATGTCGACGTCGACCGATAGTTTTTTTTTTTTGACGTGATAACGTCTTTAAAATCGTTTTAGTCGGGTGACATGTTCAGAAACTTGTGTCATACCAAAACCTCACGAGCGCGATCGCAGGTATAACGAGAGAGAGACGGACCGATCTCCCGTCTCATCTCGAGCGCTGCCAGTCATTCCGTGAAACTTGTCACGCGAAATCCTCACGAGCGGAGGCTGGCATAGCGTTCGAGTGAGTGGACCGATCTTCCGTCTCTCTCACTCTAGCGGCATACAAACGAATGGAGATTTTCTCGTGCGGTTAAGTTTCGTTATCACGTAAACATCTCGATCGTAAACCTACTTTACAAACAACCAATTTTTTTTATTTGTGATGGGTTTGCTCTTGACTCTAGTCTAGGTCAGAGATGACAGAGACAAAGTCTACGATGGAGCGAGCTTACCCAGAAGGAGCCTGTTCACTCTAACTTTGAAGAGATTAGGGATTAGTTTCTAGTACACGAATCAATCGATTGGCGGCCGGTATCCGTCGAGCAGCAAAAACTATCACTTTAATTGACCAACATCGGTCGACGATCGATCGTCGATAGATACCATCGATCGGTGGTCGGTCAATTGACTATGTCCCAGTATCCGTCGATCAGCCAAAACTATCACATTAATTGATCAACATCGATCGACCATCGATCGACGATCGATCGAATAGTGTACTATCACCCTAAGAGGCAGTTATTCTATTTTCTGCTTAGAGATTAGAAAGAAAAGAAAGAAGAAGAAGATTAGGAGGTATTTGCCCAGACAACACAGGCTACGAAGAATAATATAAGATGAGACTTCCTCATGGGTTTCGTGGTTAGCAGCGCGACTGCTGAGCGTGGGGTTTGATTCCCAGGTCGGGTGAAATTGTAATTGGATTTTTCTATCAAGTTAGGAAGTTGATCGTGTGACATTCCCGTGCTTCGCAAACCACGTAAACGTCCGTCCTCTGCCTAATCTCGCCCTGCACGTCTCCCATGAGTTTTATCAATCTCTACTCGCTAGCGACTGTAGTTAAAACAATGTATTAAAACTAAAAAATAAACTAGTTTCTAATTTATTTGTTTAAGTTGTTAACTAACAAAAAAAATAAATTAGAAACTTGTTTTTTAAGATTTTTCATATATTTTTTTAACTACAGTCGCTAGCGAGTATATATTGATAAAACTCATTGTAGACGTACTGGTTGCGCCAATTACTACCCCATCAGAATATTAGAGTAAAGTAACAGACAGTGCCCCTGAGATTGCGCTCACACTCGAGCACTATAATATCTCCTGCATACTTGGCTCCGTTGAGATCGACCACCGTGATCGAAATTTGGTCGAGAGGGTTATATTTTAGAAACCAAATGATTTTGTCAAACCCGGAAGATTATCAACATCATATCAGCCAATTGCTGTCCATCCCGGTCTTGAGCAGTCCGAATCCATCTGCTGCCAGCCACCTTCTTCAAATCATCGATCCATCGTGCCGCAGGGCGTCCCACACTACGTTTGCCCATACGCTGTCTCTACTGTAACACATGTTTGCTCCATCGACCGTCTGTCTGTCTACAGACATGGCCGGCCCACTTCCACTCCAGCATGCTGATTCTACGCGCAATGTCGGTGACTTTAGTTGTCTGGCGAATGACGTCGTTGCGGATTCTATCCACCAGAGAAACATCGAGCATTGCTCTCAACATTGCACGCTGAGCAACCTTGAATTTGTGGACCAGGCCTATGAATAGTGTCCCCGTTTCGGCTCCGTAAGTAATTACGGGTAGGACGCACTGGTTGTAGACCCTGGTCTTACGGGATTGTGGGATCAACGATTCAAAGATATCACGCAGCTTCCCGAATGCCGCCCAGCCCAAGCGAATTCTTCTGGTCGCCTCCTTCTCAAAGTTGTGCCGCCCTAGTTGTATAAATTGGCCTAGATATATGTGTTGTGTGAAGATGAATGCAAGAGAAGTATGAATTTGAATGGCAATCAAGTGACTAATTACTTTTGAGGATAATGTATAGTAACTCCCTTTGGTGTCACTTTCTGTTTGCAAGGACCGTCATTGCCGCATGGACATCCTTTCGTAGGACGATATGCAGGTAAAGGCACCACTCTGAAATCAAGGCATTGCTTTTAGAAACCTGACGTAACAGACATTTTTATACACGGAATCTAGAGAATAATAAGGCTGCGTTTCCACCAGAATTGCGTAGCGAGGTATTTGTTTGATAAGGACCAATCGTTTCATTTACCTAGCCTCGCTCAGCGCGGTCTACGTGTCGACATTTTAATTGTAAAATAGTAATGAATATAACTTACTCTTTCTTTTTAAAAACTTTCCATTTCGGTTTCTCAGTTATAACGTAACGTAAGTTGGATAAACTGTAATAGAAAATAAGAAAGCTTTATTATTAATCGGAGAGATCACTATAGGAGTACAAAAAATTACAGGTCGTAGCTGAAAAATATTCTGGTAGTCATATTTTTGTTACTGTACGCAGAATATCAAAATTTTGTTGATCTTTACAAGAAGTTAGCGCACATAAAAGAACACACAATGACTGGAGAAATTTTAATAATAAATATATAATGTGAGAAATTTAAATAATAAATATATAATGTGAGAAATTTTAATCTATACATATAATAAAATCGTAGACTAACCGTGTCTGTACATTGAATATTTTTGCATCAAAATTACACAGAAAACTCGGGAAAAAGGTATAAAACACAAAAATGCAACTTTTGAAATTTTTGTCTGTTTGTCTGTTTGTCTGTGCGTTTGTGGGAGCATCACGCATAAACCACAGATTGGATTGCAAATCTAAGTACTTAAAAATATTAAGCGATAACCCGAGCAACATTTAGCGTTTATTTCATCAAAATCGACCCACAAAATCAAAAGATATTGAATTTTTAAGTTTAGGAAGAAACTTCCTAATGTATTCAGATGAGTCAGAGCGCCATCTATTGAGAAAAATAAAATGCACGAAAGCATTCAAAATTGTTGAGTTATTTGTGAAACTTTTAATACGTGGCAAAATAAAAGTGATCATTTTTATACCTTTTCGTTATTTATCGTTACAATCGATCCACAAAATCAAAATAAATTGAATTTTTAGTTTAGTAAGAAACTTCCTACTGTATTCTGATCAGTCAGAGCGACATCTATTGAGGAACCAAAAAATGCATGAAAGCATGAATGTTACACCAAAACACATTTATTGAGTTATTTGTGAAACTTTTAATACGTATACGTAGCAAAATAAAAGTAAATATTTTAATACCTTATCGTTATTTACCGTTACATACGGGCTTCTTATTTAACGTCTTCTGCTGCCAAATATTTTGTCAGTTTACATGGTAGATAGATGGCGTTGCACTGATGACGCGTTTTTCTGCGGTGTTAAGATTTTCCGCTGGAGAATGACCTCACACGATTATCATACACGGTCGTAGTACGTAGGAATTTTCAGACCGCGTTCCGTATTCCGGCCTCGCCGTCGAGGCCCGTCGCGACGTCCCAGTAATGATCTCTCCCGTCTTTTGCCTAACGAACCAGCCCGCGCCGCTGAGCCTTTAGCGTTAAATATTCCCCTAATAAATGACATGACCCAGCCAGTCCCTTGCTGTCCTCCCCAAAACGACGCCGCTGAGCCGAGGTCCGTACCCCACAGGGGGTGCCCTCAGTGAGCGGAGTTTTAGTTTTTAAGTTGCATAGCCTCGGCTGGGGGCCTTAAATTCACTTGAGGCCCACACAGGCAAGTCCGGTTAAGTAGTTACAACCTTCCTAGGTTCGTAACTACGAGTGGCCTTCGTCATAAAAAAAAAAAAACGTAGGGATTTCGGTTTGGTCTCTGTTAGGTCTTTAACTGTTAGGGACGAAAATTGCTGAAATCTCTGAGTCGTGCTGGTTTCGTTTAAAGTGCTTTTATCGTAGAGTCTTAAACTGATTTAGTTTTGCGAAGTACTGGACGGTTCGACTTGCGGATCAGGGGGGCTACTCTCTAACGAAATCCGTAGTTTCGGGCTTAGTTGCGGGCGGGCGTATTCTACTCCGTATCACCTACAGACTTACGATTAGTCCCGAACCCGAACTGAGAATGAATGACAACACGATTTCACAGTAACTGTCAAATCGTGTTATCATTAGTTCTCAGTGGTTAGGTGATACGGAGTAGAAAATGCCCGCCCGCAACTAAGCCCGAAACTACGGATTTCTTTAGAGAGTAGCCCCCCAGGCCTATAGGGTTCCGTACCAAAGGTGCTGACGGGACCCTACTGCTAAGCCTCCGCGATTGATTCCGTTTAGAGCGAAGCAACGAACGGTTCGATTTCTGAAACAAGGCTAATAATAATTTAAGGTACCGTACCAAAGGTGGTCACGGTGACGGGAGCGATCGATTTTGGGGGGGCTACTCTCTAAGTCCGAAGTCCGTAGTTTCGGGCTTAGTTGCGGACGTATTCTACTCCGTATCACCTACAGACTTACGATTAATCCCGAACCCGAACTAAGAATGAATGATAACACGATTTCACAGTAACTGTCAAATCGTATTATCATTAGTTCTCAGTGGTTAGGTGATACGGAGTAGATTTTTTTTTTTTATTATAGATAGGCATACGTTTGACCACTATCTCACCTGATGGTAAGCGATGATGCGGTCGAAGATGGAGCACGTTTGCCTAGAAGCAACCTGTTCACTTTTGTCTGAAAGACTCCCAGGTTGCCCGCAACTAAGTTTTTAATTCGTGCTAAGTATCAGACAGTTCGATTTGCGAGCCAAGGCAAATTATAGGGTTCCGTGCCAAAGTTGCTAATGGGACCCTATTATTTAAGCCTTCGCGTACGATTTTGATTCGTGCGAACCCAGTCGATTTTTAGGGTTCCGTACCAAGGTTGCTAACGGAACCCTATTTATTAATAAGCCACCGCTGTCCGTCTTCCTTCAGTTTATTCGTTTTATTTCTGTCTCGCTAATATAAAAATGACTTCTAGAAAAAGGTCGAATCTCACAATATAGCAAAATTCTCAAAGTCGGGTTTGTTCGAACACTTTTCTAACTAACTCGAGAACGGCTCGACCGATTTTCATAGTTTTTGTGTTTTATTCCGGACAAAGACTAATTTCTTCGTCCGGAATAGCATAATAAGAATTAAAATACAAAAAAAAAAGAGTATGTAGGTAGGCAGGTAGGTAACTTAGGGTAGCTATGGTAGGTAGGTAGGGTAGGTAAGTAGGTAGGTAGGGTAGGTAGGTCAGGGTCGGTAGGTAGAGTAGCCAGATGACGGGAGCGAAGCCGCGCGGGTCAGCTAGTAATAAATATATAATGTGAGAAATTTTAATAATAAATATAAGATGTTTCACTGCTGAGAGGAGGTGGGCCATAATATTTGTTTCTTTCTTTTTTACCTTTTTTGAGTGCCTTGCTGGGTTCGAACCAAGAACTATCGAATCAAGACCTACGACACGCAAGTCGGGGCAGTTGCTACCCAGCCACCTCGGGCGGGTTTGAGTTGAAAATTGAAATTTATAATATGACAATAACAACCTCGAGGTAAGGCTTCTAGGACGTCCAGCTGCGGCCGACTTTTGACCGAAGTCTGTTGACGTGGCCGACCCTTTATACCCATCTCTGTGAGAACAAGCATGACAATTACAAGTCATTTTAACGTACTTAAATAACAAGCATATAGTTACCTGGAGTTACTAGTAGCCTCATCTATCTTCTTGAAGTCTTTACTATTTATCATTCCCATTTTTCAAATCTCCTACTACTTCTTCCAATTTGATGTCGCCCTGGTACGTCAGCGTAATATCAAACATAGGAATTTTTCAATTTATACTCTCGAAAAACAATTTTTATTATCTTTGCAATGACTTTGATGCATTTTGTATCGATTTTTATATAATTTATTTCATAGTTTGTGTTTATAAGTTACCTTCATTGATTTGACGTTTTGTGAATGACAGAACTATCTTTTCTAAAAATTTGCTGTAAAAAGTTTTTGACATTTGACTTCATGGAGGAAATTGGTTTAAAAGGACGAATACAAGATTTTAGAATCTTCGTTTGCATTTTCGTTGAAATAAGTGACAAATAATTCTAGAATAATTATAACGTCAGCTCTTCATCTCAGTATTTGTGCCTGGTCAATCCATATGCCCATTTCATGCAAATCAGCCTGCTTAGCTTTTTCCCAACTACATTGAGTCAGCTTTCAGCTAAATACCAGTATTTTACGTGGAGCACCTGCCTACCAGACCTCCACAAGGCAGTAACTGGGTAACACGATAATTCTAGGCAAGACTGAAGTCAGACATATTTTCTCTGGCATCTGACAATCCGTAACAACTGCCAAAGATCTACAAATGACCGCCGAAACCTGGCCGGGACCAACGCAGCAACGGCTTAACGTGCTTTCCAAGGCACGGAGAAATCTTGGTATAATAAGATGGTCACACATTTACAGACCGACCTTGGCAAGCGTGGCAAAATGATACTGGCAAAATAATATGTATGTAGGTAACATTATGCCTTCGGGTAATATATGCGCCATGTTATGTTATAATTGTATTGTTATTTATCTTTTCTTCGAAACAAAATTTTCCTTCTACTTAAATAATCTCAAACTTAGTTTGATCTTTGTTATGATTATTACATACAGCATAATATTTATTGATTCATTATTTTATCATATATACTAAAATATGACATATATTTCAATATTATTTATTTGTTTGCACACCGGTAGGTATACAACAAATAAATAACAGAGTAGTCTTTCAAATGCAAAGGTTCACTAGTAATAAATACCTTGTTGCAATAAGTCCACCCATGTACCACTAATGCAAATAAAGTTTACAAATAAATAAGATTGTTGTCAACGAAAAGAAAAAATATCTCATCGCTAGCAATTCTTATTCAACACTTAATAGTAGCATATCCATGTACAATTTAATCCAGCTCAACTTTCTGAAACTACTAACTTTTTAATCATCTTCCAGCTTCTTCTTCTTTTCGTGTGGGCAGTAAGGTCTAACTACCCCACACACCCTAGTATCAGAGTTTCTAAACCGCCTCAAGGGCCTCTAACATGGTTTATTTGACGACCGCCATTTGGCGGCCAGAACCATCGGCTTATACGTGCCTTCCGAAGCACGGAATCATCTTTTTATCAGACAATCAGGTGATTCAACCCTGCAATATCCTAGCCAAACTGGAAAACAACTTTACAAAGTATGTTTCTTCCCGTGGGAATCGAACCCACGACCACTGGGTCACAAGGCAGACGCCTAAACCACTCGACCACGGAGGCAGTTAAAGTTATGTTCCAGCTAAATATAAATGTTGCAGAATTTGTTCGAAAGAGTCGCCACGGCCCTGGAACGCAAAGTACATTAGGAGGAACACAGATGGGTTTTAGTCAATATAACTCCCTTCCGCGCTGGCCAGAGCCGAGGAGTCATTTGATGATGTCCCATCCTTCAAAAAAAGGTAATTCTAAATAACCTTGACATTTAGACCTACAGAACTCCGAGGGTAAAACTTCGATGTTTATACACCCCAACGTTCCCATTGATCAGTAAAGAACAACCGGGTCCTGAACAAACAAACATCAACTCTACGGAAACTTTTAACAAAGAGGGTGCGTAGTTGTGCGGATTTTATTCTTCGTGCGTAATGTGTGTGGCCTAAGGACGGGTTAAATGGGGTTAAAGATATAAAAGCTACTGAATTAATAACGGACAAATTATTTATTTATTAAAACATTGATACAAAGGCAGATCTAATGCCTTAAGCATTCTATATCAGTCAAACAAAAGGTGGTCGAGAGATACAGCATGTAATGTTAAGTATATATAGATTAAAATAAATAATTGACTCGTAGAGAATGCTTATGGCATTAAGTACACCTCTTTACATTTGTGTGCGTAAATAAGATGGGCACTAATGTATCAATAAGGTTAAGATACACTTGCGGAGAATGGGCCGTGGATAACATTCTGAGGCACGGGCCTCGGAAGGCATGTTGAACAGCTGGTCCCGACAGTCAGTCATAGAACTTTAACAGTCGTTACGAGTAGTAAAAAGACAGAAAACCTAACGCCAATCTTGTCATTGGACACCACGTTACCGAGTTGTTAGGTTATAAGTCCGATACGCAGGCATCATATCAGCCGAAAGGCGTCCTGCTGGACATAGGCTTCCCCCAAAGGAGGGGTTTGCCATAATCGCCACGCTTGGCAGGCGGGTTAGCGATCGCAGTGTATAGTGTTGAATTTTACAGAAAACGCTGCTGCTCATTCTCTGGCGAGTCCCTTAGTCGCCTCTTACGACACCCACTGGAAGTGATGGGATGGTATTATTCTTTTACAGCACCATACGGCACCGGCCGACACCATACGGCGGGCGATACTGATATTACTACTGGTATTTAGATGCATCCAGTTAGTCTGGATTCTAACATAGTTGGGAAAAGGCTAAGCATATTGATATTACTCAGTTTTGACAATATCAGATCCGTTAAAAAACATACCCTCGATAAAAACACGGACAACAAAAATACACCCAATACCTAAATATATTTATAACCTAATTTACGATAACATTACCGTATGTACACGGAAACATGTATTATTAGTTGCGCATTTACCTTTAAAAGGATATCCTTATTTCTTTGCATACAAAATGTCTCTAACCCTTGCAGGATCGTTCGTAATTTTATAGATTGTATGGAATTTCAGGAAGTATCACACTTTTGTTGATATTTTATTGAGTTTTGTCGTTTTTCCGGGCTTTTGATGGTGCAGAGTTAAGGCATCGTGTAGATATTCTTGTCATCCTCTTCTGGTTGGTTTATTACGGCCATACTCAACCTGTGTCCCGCAAAGATTTTCTGTGTGGCTCTGCAGTCATTTTTAGCACAAATTTTTAAAACTAAACTACGAGTATTTGTCTATACGGTAGAAGGCACGGCTCCCTGTCATTTCGTGTGACGAAGGTCCTCTCGGGGCATGGCTGCTTCGGGAAGTTTCTGTGTCGCACAGGCAGGGAGCCGGACGCTCAGTGTCCTCCCGACAGTCGACGCAGTGGTGACACTACTGCGTCGACTGTCGGGAGGACACGGCGCGGCATACGCTGGCAGAGTGTACCGCTTGCGAGGAGCCGCGCCGTGCCCTCATCTCTGTGGTAGGCAGTGACCTCTCGCTGCCAGCCGTAGTCCGAGCTATGTTTGACGGCGAGGAGTCCTAGGACGCGGCGGGCCGGGGATTACGGAAGTCGCAAATTCCCGCGATCCCCGGCGTGGGTGAGAGATGGAACACCAAAAAAAAAATGACATAGCATGCAACTAATTTTATCAAAACCTATCCATTAGATAACGTCCAGTTGAAAAAGTTCCCACATAAATTGGTCCTTTCATTCATTCAGTCAACATGACCAAGCCACCAAAACAGTTCTAGGGACAAATAAAATAATATTGAAACGATTAAGCACGCGTTTCAATATTTACTTGTCCCTACAACTTTTTTGTTGTGACACAATCATTATAAAACCATTCTAATTCCTATTAAGAAAGTGCTTCATATTACTAAAACGCCAATACACTTAGGACAATCCATTGTACGGTTGTTCCAAACGCCTATTGATTCGTCTGTGTTGGCACTTGTCACCTTATGAGTATGATCGATTGGTACCTATCAGACACCTGGTGCTTCGTGTCACAATTTGTAAGAAAAAGCGGAATATATTTTTATATTCCGCTTTTACTTATATCCTCCATGCCTCGAAAAGCACGTTAAGCCGTTGGTCCCGGCTGTCATTTGTACATCTTTAGAAGTCGTTACGGATAGTCAGAAGACAGTAAATCTGACTCCATTCTTGCCATGAAGTACCGTGTTAGTAGGTTAGTTAATAGGTTGTGGAGGTCTGGTAGGCAGCCGCTCCACGTAAAATATTCAGATAAATCTGGTTTGACTGGAAGCCGAACCCAATATAGTTGGGAAAAAGGCTAGGCAGATAATGGATAATTTTTGAATCGGAAGCTGTATTTTGTAAAAAAGTCATTGTGAAAGCGTGAACGTTTAGTAAGGGTTAAGGTTACTTCTCCTAAAGGGTAGTTGACACAATGCGAGCTAGCGTGCGAGTCAGCCTGCCGAGTAGCTGAACTGCAGTAACTCGCATCATATGGACGTTATTGCTACGTGCGAGTTGGATAGTAGTAGTAGTAGCTCGCATCCGAGTTACTTCAATATTTTGTTTTCGGTGCCTACTCGCCTTGCAGTAACTCGCATTATGGTAGTAGCTCGGCCATCACTCGCATCGTGAGGATGCTTTTGGCAGTAGCTTGCCAGTGTCAGCCAGGTTGGTGCGAGCAAAACTTGTATTTTTTGGGTGCTACACTTTGCAATAGATTGGGCAGTTACTATTACCGTGTAGACAGCTAAAGCGAGCCGAGCTACTGGCATACGAGTAGACGATCCGAGCAACTGCATAATTATCTTGTCTGCAACTCGCACTGTATAAAATAAAGATTTACCGGATAACTTTACAGAATAGCACTACAGGATAAGCCGAATAAGAGGTGGTTATCGCAATTACCAAGTATGGAGCAATTATCTATGGAGTTACCAAGTAAACCAATTCTTCAATTCACACTTCTAAATATTTTGGCAGAAAAAATATTAATGCTTTTGCATCTTTTTTTCGTTTTTGAGCCCGTTTGTCACATTGTTCTGTTCAGCTCAACTTTAATTATATTGATTAAGATAAAATTTATCATCATCATCATCATATCAACCGAAAGACATCCACTGCTGGACATAGGCCTCCCCCAAGCGTCGCCACAACGACCGGTCCTGTGCGTCTCGCATCCATCGGCTACATTTAAAAATATATATAGATATAAATAACTAATTACGTTTTGGGAAATCATTCATAGTGCGTACAGCTAAGGAGTGGAATTCCTTGCCAGAGTCTGTGTTTCCGGATAGCTACAACCTGGGAGTCTTTAAGACAAGAGTGAATATGTTGCTTTTAGGCAAACGTGCTCCATCTTCGACCGCGTCATCGCTTACCATCAGGTGAGATAGTGGTCAAACGTATGTCTATCTACAGATAAAAAAACTAATTCTTTCGGCAAAGTACCAGCCCGTACTTTGATCACGCATTGTCGATCAGTCGCCAAGAAATGTCCGTGCAAAGTAATTTTTACAGAGATTAAAAATATTTAATAGTCATAAAAAAAAAAAAAAACAAAAAAGGATTGCCAGGCCTACAGGTCTAATTTTTCGGTCGCGGTATATAATGCGGTCCCATAGGCCAAAATTATTTGTTCTACACCAAACACATTATCTTCAGCGGTAACATTAACGTAATCGTAAACGATCCATCACGTTCCCGATAAAAAGTTAGACAATTTCAAATTATTACAAAATGAATTGAATTTCAGAATATATTAGACATGGTATATCTTCAAAATGGTGGTGATATAAAATATTAAAATAATATTACAACGTTGCTTGGCACATGGTTAAACTTCATGCTTTACCTATTACACCATTTCCATAGCTACTTACTTATAATATTTTGAAAATCGACGAAGTACGAGTCAAACTCGCACACAAAAAGTTTCGTACGAATCATACGTAGTAACAAACAACAGACTTCTTAAAGGGTTCTTAAGGGGGTTCTAATCTATGTGCCGTTGCGGCTACTGAGAATCTCAAGCGGCGAAAATATAATAACCTTGTTGGCAATTATATTTTTGAGCCGTTTGGGGTTGAAACACTTGGACCGTGGGGTCCGAGTGCTCATGCCTTATTTAAACGCTTAGTTGACATCTTTCTAAACGCTTAGTTGACACTTCGCGTGACCAAAGGGCTGGCTTTTACCTCGGACAGAGGATTAGCATTATCATACAACGTGTCAATGCCGCCAGTCTTTTGGGCTCACTTCCAGTGGACAGCGATGCGGACGAATTTTTTGATACCTTATTTTAGTTAGAATTTTTTATTTTAATACAGATTTTGTTTTAATAAAGATTGTAGACAAATTGTCAATCTACTTTTAGAAAATTAATTTATGAGTAAACCACTATTTCCACTAGGTTCTAAAAATTTTATGCTCAGCTATTTTGGAGGAGACCTTTAGAAAGACTGTGGTTTTAAAATAACACCTAAAAAGAATATTACTCGTACGGAACCCATTCCGCACGAGTACGAGTCGTACTTAGTCAGAAGAAACACGTCCGTTAAATCCGACTCCAGTCTTGCCAAGGACTACTGTGCTACCCAGTTAATGGGTTGTGGAGGTCTGATAGGCAGCCGCTCCACGTAAATAGTATTCAGCTGAATCCGGTTTGACTGAAAGCCGACCCCGATATAGTTCGGAAAAGGCTAAGCATATAGCGATTGACTGCCGCGCTGCGTGTCGCGGGTTCACGATACAGGATAAATTTCTAGTGTGGGGCAACGTTTAAAAAAAAAACTAACAGTTTGTGAATGGAAAAATCGTCTAAAGTATACAATTCTGGAAGAATAATATATTTTTAGACGGCTTTTATGAAAATTGCATTGGTAAAATCTCTAAAGCAAATGAAATCCCTTGTCTCAAACCATGATATCAAAACAATAGTTGCCTGTAACTAGCCGATACATTACAGTGACATCGTAGCTACTAAAGCGTTTTCCACAAAGTGCCCCACGAGTACTGCTTTGTGCTTCTATTGTCTAAAGCCCTCTCTGAGACTACAAAGAAATTTTTTATTTTTGAAACGCTATTTTCTAGAATTTTGTAGAACTGCTGGAAACGGTCGAATGGTTTATAAGTTAAATTTATTCTTGTTGGATTTTACAGCCTTGGCTATACCTTCTTCGCTGCATAAATGATGAGTTGACGTGATAATAAAGACAAGAGGTTCAACCGTTTTCGTTGCATGTGCTCTGGTTAGTTTCGTGAATGTCTGTGTATAAAACATAAAACTTGTTTTTGCTTCAATCAAGAAACATTCTGTTAACAACTGACATATTGCCAATTTTTAACTCAGCATTATTACTTCATTTTTAGGACATTGTGCGTAAGTCGCGGTAAAAAAGCAATTATATTATTTTAAGGATGAATTAGGTATGTTCCTATCTAGAACCTTATCCTATCTATGCATGAATAAAATAGAAGATATGATATGTCAAAAAAAAAACAATTTCCTTCCATCGTCACTTCCAGTGAAATCTATCGCCATCTCTTTGTCGGTTCCGTTTAGAGAGTAAACTAAGCACTTGTTACTTCAACGACGATGGCATCGCATCGCAATGGTCTTGTCAGCTTGTAATATCACAGAATAAATAGGTACAGAAGTTCGACTCTATAAACGTCCTCCTGACTGATATCAGCCATGGGGGCCAATCTCAACGGACACTAGCCATCGGCGCGGCACATAATTATGTATTATAGTGCACAAGTACGTGCGTAAACAAAGATACACCCCCTCTTCCGTAACTCTCATAGTCCGATAGAAGGGCAATCCAACACGACTGGAGAGGGATCTCGCAGGACCACCGGCTTAACGTGCTTTCCAAGGCACAGGGGTGTCACGCCACCAACTTCTGAACTCCGGGATATAGAAACTCCTCATGGAAAAATCCAATAACCCTTTTTGGTGACCTGTGAACTCAAAGCAGAACACTCATTCAGACGGTGAGATCAACGAAATACAATGTGTGAAGACGCACGCACACAGACACGCTTCACGTACAGCGAGTGCAAGTGCACTTGCGACCGACATTCGTTTGAGGTCGCCGCTTGTACGCGTCTATGTGTGCGTGCGCCTGTTTTCGCTCATTGTATGGAGCCAACCTTCTGTATTATTCTATAGTAATAAAGTGCATCTGAGGACAAAGGTCCTTGTGGGGACTTGCTTTGCTTCACAGGTTTGTTCGCGCGAATTTTTCCTTTTTAATGCAAATTGGTTTAACGGCACTAGCTCTGAAATACCTTTGACTGTGTGACAAACGTTTTCATCCAAAATAAAGGTATTTGTAACAATCTATGGCTGCTAGTTAGGTCTATTATAAGTGCCACTTTTGACTTTCGTAATTTGCACTTATGAGGATGAATAACAGGGATCCCCTGCCAGAGTCTGTGTTTCCTGATAGCTACAACCTGAGAGTCTTTAAGTCAGGAGTGAATAGGTTACATCTAGGCAAGCGCCATCTTCGACCACATCATCGCTTACCATCAGGTGAGATAGTGGTCAAACGCATGCCTATCAATTGTAAAAAAAAAGAATTTGGAAAGAAGCATAAAGACCACCTCATACTTCTTTCCGAATTGTACCAACCAACCATATTTAATGGGTAACATCCTTGAGACAGAGTCAAGTTCGTGTCATCCGTCTTCATAGCTTAACATCTATTATGTCGTTGTGAACCATAACAGAGCGAACTGGTATTCAGAATTGGAACTCGACTTGTCGAAACACATATTTTATGATGTCATAAACAACAATGATCCATCGCTTCTTGCTCAAAATCCTTAATCCAATGTCACACAAGCCAGAATATCTCGTAAATAAATATCGCTACCAATTTATGGGCTCGCTGGGAATATATTTATCATCCTAAAATCATGTCACTCAGTGTGGGGTGAATTTCTGTCTGCTACAATCTTGTGGAACTATCTACTGTGGAGCATCGAGGGACCCATCCGTCACTTAATGTTGGATACTGATCGATTGCCTGAACCTATAATTTTCGAATATTTATTGTTATATTGGGATTGAATTATTGTAATCTATCGCCTGTGTATTGTATTGTTGGTGTTTTTGAAGAAATATGACTAACATGGAAACTGACTTGAGATGACTTTTCAACAAATGGCGACGCCTCCTACTGATCATAGGAAGGTTTCACTTTTCTTGTGTCACACCCGCACGTTCCTGTGCCAGTCTCATCCAGGTTATATCTATGAAAGCAACAAAGTCATCTGTCTATTTCAACTGTCGCCTATTCTGCAGGAATCGTTTATTATACAGGCGATATTGTTAAATATTAAGGAACTTTCGTAATTGGAACACACTTTCCGAGTTTACCTTCTACAAAATCAATGTCAAAGATTATTTATTATTTAAGTAAAAATCTTTAGCACAGTTTTATAAAAATCTTCAAAAAACTTGCTAGACACACTTGACATCTGAAGTATTAAGCAACCTTCTGAACACTGCTAAGTGGTCTATATTCAATAGATAAAAATATTATTTGAAATCTGTCTTTTGGCATTATTGGAAATATGTCCAAGACTAGACTATTGGCAAAGAATCGTGTTTTTTTTTGCTTTTATTGAATTTCGAAAAATAAAATAGATAAATTCAACTGTCACTTCGTTTTTCTTTTGCAATTTTGTGTGTGACTTTTGGCATTATACGTCTTTGGTCTTTAGTGTGAGTGCGTTTATTTCATTTTATTGGCATTTTTGTGTCAGTTTCGTTTACTTACTCGTCGATTTCTTGAAAAGCTTCTTTATCTTTTCGAATCGATAGTTCGACGTTAGATTGTTTGGGCCCAGTAGGTGGCCATGTGTCATTAATCGACTTATGAAATTCGCCTTTGATAATGTAGACAGAAAAAAGTGAAGACTTAATAGTTATTTTAAAAACAATACGAACTGTCTGTACCCGGGAATCGAAATCGCTAAATATAAAAAAAAAACTTGTAATTTTACTGTACCGATCGAAGGCTCAATCATGTGCATTTATTTATTCTAAATAAAATAGCATTTTAAATAAAAAGAAGACCCATAAATTTAACATTTAACTGAACATTCGTGGGTCGATATATGTATATTTTACTCCAGATATATTATTATATCCCTTCTCGATTCCAATCAAAATAGTAATGTAATAATCTAAATCATTCATATCACTCTAACAAATCCGAAAACCCATCCGATGACAAATACATAGTCATTTTCGTCGCACATTGCACCCCTACATTGTAACAAAGTTATAAGAAGAGGGATAAAATGGGGGGTTGAAACAAATGTTCGCAATTGACAACTCAAAAAGTTCTGATGGATGCACATTTATCAAACTTATGTTTTTAAATGTATTGGATCTGGTGAGATTGAATGGGACCATTTCTCTTATAAGATGACAGATGGGTAATTTATTTTTGGTAATAGGTGAATTTTCGTTTAGATAATAGCTTGGGTATTATTTTATCTTGAATCCATATGTAAGAATAATTTAAGAGACTTTTCGTTTGCGAATAAGAAACAATTATTCAAATCAATTAAACAAACCAAAGAGAGCGCGATGAAAAAAATTACTACCGTAGCAGTTCTACGAGTGTTTGCTACGGAAGCATCGCGTTACGATTGCTACGGCGTAGTGGACTGGTTTGATGCAGTTGATGATATCAAATCTATGATTGAACTAATATTAAACAGCCCTAAATGAAATATAGCCCTCGATTTTCATTTCCTACAGACAATATTAATACTACACTGATCACTTACCAAGTTGTCAGATTAACAACTGACGTAACATCCATAACTAGACCAGTTTAGATTACTCCATGATTGCAGATTACCTTATTACCTAATACCTGTGTCAAATAACTAATTCACAGCTGAAATGACGAATCAAATGCTGCCTGAACTGATTGCTAGGCATGACTTCGAGATGAGGCGTAATGATCAATCTTGGATTGTAATTAGGGCAAAATATCACGCTTGCTTTCGCCTAAAGGTAGGCAGAGGTGTCTAGTAGAAGTACCAACATTTTTGGGAGCACGTACCTCAAAAAGAAGAAAACGGAACCCTAGTAGCACTTGTGTGTCTCGTAAACCGTAATTGGTCGATTTTGACAAGTTATGCCAGATTTCTTTTATATATGTTTTTAAATATAATTTATTAATTTGTCATTATGTACTAGATTACCATTTTATGCCATTTCTTTCAATGGAGTGTCAGTGGTTGACCAGTGGAAAGTAATAATGACGCTTTTATATTAGTAGATTACCAAACTTGTCAAAATCGACCATAATAGGTAGGTAGACAGTTCAAATTTTCAGTCTATACTATATTTCTATTGCCGCTTTAACAAGAAATAGTATTTTTTATTATGGAACGGATACCTTTATATGCGAGTTCGACTCGCTTTTGTAAGGTTTTCTTTATTAATAGTAGTGGTACATATAGGCGGACTCACAAGACATTCTCGCCCAGTCAAACTTTTGGATTAAAAGGATTAAGTCCTTTTAAGGTTTTGTTTATGTCCTTAAATCCAAGGTTGCGCAGCGTGCAATAGAGAGAGCAATGCTCGTGGTTTCTCTAGAGGATAGAATTCGCAACGAAGATATTCGTCAGAGAATTGCGCGTAGAATCAGTATGCTGAAGTGGAAGTGGGCCGGCCATGTCTGTAGACGAACAGACGGTCGATGGAGCAGTGTTAGAGTCGAGACCAAACGTAGTGTGGGACGCCGTGTGGCACGATGGATCGATGATTTGAAGCAGGTGGCTGGCAGCTGTTGGATGCGAACTGCTCAAGATGGTTGTCCACTCGATATGATGATGATGACTTTCAAAAGCAAAAAATTAATAAAACTTTTTACAAAAAATAACTTTAATTTCGAAAGTCGGTGCTTTGATTGTTTCTTCGTATTTTAACACCGACTTCTAAAATCAAAGTAATTTTTTGTAAAGAGGTTTATTATTTTTTGCTCTTAAGTTTTTTCGGAGGTTTAATGTTTTTATTTTACAATTTTTTGTGGCTATAATCTATTAATTACTACTAACATGGGTAGACCCAGAAAAAATGCTACACAACTGAGCATTAAAATCTATGTGTGAATCACCCCTATTTTCCCACCCTTAGGGTAGGATTTTTTTTAAAATTAATATGGGAACATTTTCGAGATATACTCTATCCAATAAAAAAAGAATGATCAAAATCGGACTACTCTGTAAAAAGTTATGCGAGTTCATACATAAAAAATATATATATATACGCGTCGACTTGAGAACCTCCTCCGTTTTTTTGCCGGTTAAAAAGCGAAGATCCTCTTACAAATACAATCCTGGCGGCTACGAATAATTCCGTAATTGTAAATTCCAATAACACTTGGTCCGACTCGGGTATCAAACCCTAAACCACGGACCACGATCAATAGTTGTATTTTCAACCACTAGTCCAACAGAACAGTGACTTATAGTTAACTCTATATAATTGACTTCTCCGTTTGCCCATTATTTGAAAGTTATCCAATAAATGTCTCTGTATTTTCTCCTAAAATAATTCTAAATAAAATCTATTTATCCCTCCGTTGGAGACACTTTAGGGACTTGCCAATTTAATTCGAAACTGTCCAACTGTATTTTAGAAAGAACTTTAAAATAACTACATCAAGAACTTTGGAATGCCTGAAAGGAATCGCAAATATTCGATACCCAAAAACAAGAGCTAAGCGAAATTCTCAGTTAGTCAAATGAAGTTAGAACTTAATATTTGGAATTGTGTTTTGGAATTTGGATTACATAAAAGATGGGTTACGATCGGGTCGATTTTCAAGGTCCGTGGATAGGTAAAGTATCGATTACCTACCTGATACCTCCGTTCTGTTCACAAAGACTCTTACTGACTCAAACCTATCCGTGTTCCTCCTAATGCCCTTTGCGTTCCAGGGGGGCTACTCTCTAACGAAATCTGTAGTTTCGGGCTTAGTTGCGGGCGGGCGTATTCTACTCCGTATCACCTACAGACTTACGATTAGTCCCGAACCCGAACTGAGAATGAATGACAACACGATTTCACAGTAACTGTCTGATCGTGTTTTATCATTAGTTCTCAGTGGTTAGGTGATACGGAGTAGAAAATGCCCGTCCGCCACTAAGCCCGAAACTACGGATTTCGTTAGAGAGTAGCCCCCCAGGGCCGCGATGACTCTTTCGAAAAAAAACCCCAAACCTCCGTTCTGATAATACGTTAAATTTTGGTCCCAGTCTTTTGTAGATCTGTGATAATAACGTTACGGGTAGTCAGCCACCGGCAAAACTTTCACACCCACCCAGTCTTCTAAAAAGGTGTAGTGTTACTCAGTTACTGGGTTCCATGATAAGTACTGGTATTCTGTTACATCCGGCTAGATTGGAAACCATAGGTTGGTTTCCAATCTAGCCAGTTTCCAATTCCAGCACGCAGTTGGCAAAAAGCTTAGCAAATTGATTGATTGTTAATATGGAATTAAGCAGTAATGTTTCATATTTCAGGATAGTTCAAAATGATGCTTTTCCTGACCCTAAATATTATATATATAGCATTATTTTTTTTTTGATCAAATATTTGTTAATATATTTATTATTCCCTATATAAAAGTTTTTTTGTTTTTACTGTTTATAGGCGCGCGTTTGACCACTATCTCACCTGATGGTAAGCGATGATGTGATCGAAGATGGAGCACGCGTGCCTAGAAGTAACCTATTCACTCTTGACTTAAAGACTTCCAGGTTGTAGCTATCAGGAAACACACTCTGGCCGGGAATTCCACTCCTTAGCTGTACGCACTATGAATGTGTTCTCAAAACGTTTAGTGCGTGTGGGTGGGATGTCCACCATGTACCGGTGGCGCATCGCCGTTCGTCTTGTGGTCCGATGATGGAACGGGCTTGGCGGAATTAAATTATGCAATTCCGTCGCACTTTCCCCAAAATGCAACCGGTAGAAACCACACGTTTTCTTCTTCTATCTTTTCTGTAACCTATGTGGTGTACATAATAAAGAGTTGTTTTATTCTATTTTTGATCATTTAATGCGGATTTACTCTGCACAATACTTTAAATGAAATAAACTTTGTATTTATAAAATGACGTCATAAAGTTAAACATTCGTTCATTCATTTCGTCACAAAGCAGTACGGCGGACGCCGAGTTTCATAAAATGAATAATATGACAGATGAAAAGCCGAATCCATTGAAATTAATTAAAATATGGTTTAATTAATTTTGCTTCAATTAAAATGTTTGCATATATGTTTAATTTATTTATAAGTTGTGCAAATATAAATAAAGGCGTCTTTTGTATATTTCACTGCAACTGCGTTCTTCATGAAAATATGTTAGAGGTAATGTGGGACTAATGGCAAGTCCAACTTTTAAGAATGGTAATACTATGACAGTACATAAATCGTAAATATCAAATTATAGTCCTAGCCATGATAATACGTTGTAAAGAATTTATCGTAACAAGTTGAAATAATAAGAATTTATAGATATCAAGTAACATAAATTTAAACTTCTTCTTCTTATCGTGTGGGCAGTAAGGTCTAACGACCCTACACACCCTAGTGTCAGAGTTTCTAAACCGCCTCAAGGGCCTCTGACATGGTTTATATGACGACCGCCATATAATAAACTTAATATTACAAATCTGAAAAATTTGTTTACATGTTTGATTGGTTGAGCGCGCTAATTTCAGGAACTACATGTTCGAATTAAAAAAATATTTTAGTGTTCGATAGCCCATTTATCGCGTAAAGCTATTATAATATCAAGCTGTGACCAATAAGGGTGAAGCATTAATGAAAAATGTAATGCAGAGGAAGTTGCGCGGGTCTTTTAATGTCCTTATAATAAAATAAAAAAATCTTTAAAGAACAACATAAATTCAGGCCATTTTTGAATTGAAAAACATAACTAATAAAATTACTAGTATACTCAAAATTTCACATCATAGTTCCGAAACTTATTCGTACTTAAGTCCAGAGATATTTCTGTCAAAGTCATTCTATTTTGCACTCAAAAGTAAGAGTTTAATATTTACTCCTTCAACTCGGTATAAAAACACTCTTTAAAGAACTGTGACATTACTTTCCGCTGAGTGGAGTGACGTCAGAGAATTCATTCATTCATTCCCCGCTAACGCGTCGATTCACTATTTTTTGTGTTGGCAACTCCAATTCGAATCCGTGACGTGTCTACTAAAGAGTTCCGTGCAATCATGCAGAAAGTTTATGGATGTGGTTTTAAAATAGGTCCTGCAAACTGAAGTTTTAAATCTTAATAGCTTCAAATTATGTTTCGATACAGAATTTTAATCCGTAAAACAAAGACATGACTGAAAAAGACTGTTGTGGACAATTCCGTTTCATTTATGATTGATTAGAAGTTTCCTTCACTTCATACATAAAAGTCCTATGCTATGAGTGACGACTAATGTACGGTAAGTAAATGAGATACAAAGTACCTACCAAATTAATTGGAAAAAAACAACAATTGGCTGTTTGTGTATTGTCTGGAAACACACCCACGAGACAGGAAAAATTCCTAGTGTGGGGCAACGTTTTCATAAAAAAGAAATACAATTTCATGTACGATTTTACAACAATCAGAGATAAAAAGCCACTGAGATGCGAATGCAAACGTTGCTAAAAATTGTAGAATTGGCCCTCTGTATGCAATTGCAGACACCGGACTAACATACATTTTTTTGAACCTACAACATAATTAAAACAAAAATAATCACAAATTCAAAACCTCACTCTTAACTTCTGTGTCGCGCTGGCAACACCAACAATCGTTCGTCAGGTTTGACTGACGCTGACGCGGCAACTCGTTGCACTATGCCCTTTGTAACATTTTCATTTCACCACCACCCCACGTTGACGCAAGTTTTTGAACTCGCTTGAAATTCAACGTCAATTTGTTGATGCTGCTTTGAAATGTTGCACCTGACGTTTTAAGATGAAAATATTATTTTCGTGTGAGTTAAGTTCGCTTGAAAACATGGTTTTTGGTTTGTATTTTAGATTTTTTGCTGGGATTTTGCTAAGACTCGCTTTGATGCAGTCTTTGACTTTTGATTTAACACAGTAAATTCTTTTTAATTATGATTTTGTGTTCTTTCTTAGATGTTTTAGTTTGATAAGTTGCGATTACGAAGAGATTACTGTTTTGTTAACTAAGTATCCAATATTTTTTGCTTCAAGATTTTCGTAAAAATCTGCTAAATTATATTATCACTGATTCCATAAAAAGAGAGTTCGGGGTTTTTTTTAATTTTTAAATTAATTATTATTTCATGATTTTTAAACTTAATTTTTATTTTGTTAGTTAATATTCCTTTCAATATATAGTTTACATTATTCTACTAGTCAAGCCTTCATTACCTTATTGAGGGAGTTGTGGAAAAAAAATTAATTCGCCATTTTGTGGTGGCGGTCATCTTGGATTTGAAATTTGTCATAGTTTATAGTATTGTACTAGTCAATCCCTTTTGTTTGAAACCCATATTGAAGGAGTTGTGTAAAAATATGTCATTCGCCATTTTGTGGCAGAGGGCATTTTGGACCGATTTTCATTACACATAGCTAAGAACACTCCCGACTAATTCACCTTTCAAACAAAAAAAAAAGGAAATCGGTTCATCAGTTCGGGAGCAACGATGCCACAGACAGACACACACACACACACATATACACACAGACACGTCAAACTTATCACACCCCGTCGTTTTTGCGTCGGGGGTTAAAAACACCAACTGTAACAGTAACTATATTTGTGTTCATTAAAACTATTTTTTCAATTACACACCAATCTTTTTGGCTTTCCGCGGTAACGACGCCCGTCCTCAGGCATCCACTGCGAGACGATCATGGTCCATCTACCCTTTTTTTTTGCGCTGGGAAAAATGCATTACGCATACCTTCCCATTGGGGGAATGGGGGGCTATGTAGGACTCTCCGGGCTGACCTGGTATACCCAATAAAACAAACCAGCGGCATTCTCGCATCGTATGAGTAGAGGGGGACTGGAAGATCGGCACAGCCTTTACGTCCAGTCCTCCTCCGACGTCCGCACGCCTTCACGGCGGGACCTTCACGCCCTCCCCGTGGGGGTAGGGCCGGGAATGACCGACGAAGGTCGTGACGAGTGCAGTGCAGGCGAAGGCGCCCCCGCGCCTGTCGCCCGCTCATCACCTCCACGAGGAGGGAGAAGGTTTCTACGGAGCGGCGCAGGGAGATGTTCGTCCTCCGCTACCCAGGCCCCCACACTTTCCAGCATGGAACTGACCACGCCGGGAAGCGAGAGGTCCTGGCCGACCACCGCAGTCAGACTGCGGCGCAGCTCGGTCCAAGCCAGGCACACCTCGAGGGTGTGCTGTGCCGTGTCTTCCGCCGCGATGGTCCATCTACCCTGATGCATCCTTGTAAGTGTGGTCAACTGATTCCCACTTAAGCCTAGCCAACTTATCGCAAATTTCCATCACTCTTTGGCAAACCTTGAGTTTGAACTTCAGAACCATAGTTACTTTCTCAAAAACCGGAATATAAAATCAATTTTTCAGAACAAATATTACGGAAGCAATCGCTCATATAACACATGCGGGTATGTGCAAACAAATCAGCGTAAGTAAATAATATCATGCTTAGCGATATTTGTTTAACTCGCGCTCAGATGAAACGCAAATAAACAGATGAGGGTGACTGACTGTAATTTGGATTCAAGAAAATTTGTTTTCTGGAAAATCGTTTCCGTATTCCTACGGTTTGAGTATGTGATGAGAAATGGTGTTTCTGCCTCGTTTGTTTGAACTATTCTTTTTATGTTTGTTTTCTGTAACAACGTATACGAAACATGGACCTCATGTATCGACTACAACACAATTGGTTCGACTGTAGACACGTAGAATCCTCGTTTCAATTTACCATTCGAATTTTTATGGCCAATTTCTGAGGTACTTTTAGCGGCAGTGTATCTATTACTTAGAGCTTCGATAAATGTTCGGACTTTAGAAACCGAGCATTAATGTCAGTCCAGAGTTCAAAACTTGGCGTTATGATACCCCCGTACCTTCGAAAGTACGTTAAGCTACAGCTGATCTGACTCCAGTCGTATCAAATGGCCATTCCATCAAACTATGAGTCTTATGGGTTACTGCCTCCATGGTCGAGTAGTTTTGGGCGTCTGCCTTGTGGCCCGGTGGTAGTGGATTCGATTCCCACGGGAAGAAACATACTTTGTAAGGTTGTTTTCTAGTTTGGCTAGGACATTGCAGGCTTGAATCACCTGATTGTCTGATAAAAGGATGATTCCGCGCTTCGGAAGGCAGGTATAAACCGGTGGTCCCGGCCGCCAAATGGCGGTCGTCAAATAAACCATGTCAGAGGCCCTTGAGGCGGTTTAGAAACTCTGACACTAGGATGTGTGGGGTCGCTAGACCTTGCTGCCCACCTGATAAGAAGAATATGGGTGTACTATAACTTGTGTACTATAATATCTCCCGTTTCGATAGCTAATCTCGATTAAAATTGGCCGTTACAAGCGTAATTTGGTCAGGAGGTAAAAAATTACAGATATTTCTTACTGCTATAGTATCAGAAGCTAAGGGGAGCTAAGTCATGTTGCCAGCTTGATATCTGAGAACACATTATCAAAGCCTTAAGAAAAAAATATATATTTCAGACAGAGTTCATTTTTTGGTTATTATTCAAAACCTTAAAAACTAGTGTAAGTACTTACATTCTATCTAACTTTAACATAACTAACATAATTACCTACCTATACCACAGTCACATGTAGGCCCATCCAATGCCCCAGTATGGGGCTGTCCCACCTGTCCGCTATAGCTCTCAGGATGCTGTTGGGGCTGACGCGTACACGGCGCATGGTGGCAGCGCATCGCTTGCGCATAATTGCGTGAAAACCATCAATCTCTGCCTCTGCGAACATGGACGCACTACAATGCAATAGTTGACATTATTGTTAACATTGTTAAAAGACACTTTATCTCAAGTCCATCTCACTTTACCTATTAAACTCAACTCTAACTTGTACCGCTCCACAACATCACACAAAACAATAGCTGCATTGTATCTACATTATTCTACTTAATAGTGTACCAACGAATGCAGGTTGTTTACTCGACATAGTTTGATTCTATTGGAACAGGTTGGTTGATCAACTAAGTTGCATGGTCTGCATTGACAATGAGGGCCATTGGAACGATACGTTTGATTAATTTATAAATATACTAAGGCTGCTTTCTCGAGAAATGCTTAAAATCAGCGTGCAGATGGAGCAACTTTTTCGTCGGCATTCACTGAGAAAATACATCTGAAAAAAAAAGAGGTAGTAATCTACATGATACGTAATTTGGTTAAGCCAGAATTTATGTATCGGTATCACATAATAAGAAAAAAAATCACCAAATCACCTCCAAATCGTTGAGATAAAACCATTTTACTCCTTCGTTTTTTTCACAAAAGTCCAAAAAAAAAATCTACTGCTTTGCAATACAAACGAAAATAATTTGGTTTTGTTACTTTTTTAAAATATGTGTTATTTTTTTTATAATAAATTAAAAATGCGGGTAGCGGAGTGGCGCGTAGAGGAGTAGTTAGCTCCGTTTATATGCACAAGATCATTGGCATGTAAACGAGCCTTAAGGTTTTGGGTTGTGTGTTGTGCACATACAATCATAATAAGTTCGTTTTTATTTTTATTCTAAGCCCCATTTTTTTATTGTGCTCACGAAAACTGGCCTAATGCGATATGGTTATCATGCCGTGTAAATTAAAGCAAATTGTTATAAAATAAATTGTATGAATTATCTCGTGATTGATCGTCATGTTGTGCATCAATTTTTCGGTGGAAAGATGCAAAAAGTAAGTAGACTTAGGCCTTTCCTAAAGATTAAGAAATCTATACTAATATTATAAAGATGAAAGATTTGTTTGTTTGAATTGAATAGGCTCCGAAACTACTGGACCGATTTGAAAAATTCTTTTAGCATTGGATAGCTACATTATCAGGGAGTAACATAGGCTATATATTATTCCCGTACTCCCACGGGAACGGGAACTACGCGGGTGAAACCGCGTGACGTCCACTAGTAATAAAATAAAACTTGTTTATTGGGCACACACACTGTTGACGACAGTGAAACGGCCCGCTCGTTGTCTACCTAAAACTAAAAAACTATTTAATAGTTTGTGTTAAATTGTACACTCAAATATAGATTAAATAGAAATTAACATCCATACTTACACTGTGTTACTGCAAAGAAAAACCTGTAAGATATAGAAAATTAGTAATAACATATTACTAATTTTCTATTTCAGGTTTTTCTTTTAACTAAATACGTCTAAGAAATTAGCTAAAAACATTATTTTACTTTCCTTTGTATTATTGTTGTAATCACTTGTGTTTTCTTTAATAATAAAAGAAAGTAGATTTGATTTCGTGTGCACAAGCGCAACCCTAATTTGGCAAACGCGCATCACTATTAAAAATCTAATGACAGTTGTCGTTCGCCGGTCATGAACGATACACGCAAGCGCGGTGCCTCCGCACGAATTCGAATCTGCTTTGGTTTTTGTGTTCACCAACATCGGAGTTTTTCTACCAGCACACCCATCGCCTACACACACGATGTAGGTATAAATATTTTAGTATGAAAGTAGTTAGTGTAATAACAGTGAGTACCCCTTTGGAGGTAAGCGGTACAGAGAGTAAAGTCCCGTAAACCTCCGTTGTAAAGGGAGGGTCCTCCGATCGGACCGGACGGATGTTGTGTCCGGTGTGGGCAACTGCCCAATAGTTGATATTCAGGCTGATGTATATGTTCAAATCGCACGGTAAACTCTGCTTGCGCGATGCAGGATTTCGTGACGGGCGGGCGTTTTGGGGGACTGTCTATTTGTAAACGTTGACGTTCAAAAAGTGCTGGTACTCAGCCTAATTTGAATAAATGACTTTTGATTTTGATTTTGACGTTGTAGTTCACTGCTAGTTGGATAGATGCATCGCGGTTCTTTTTGTTGCGTTGTTGATTTGCTCCGTTGGTTTTTCTTGTGGCGGCATTGATACCCCAAATAGGTCCAGTTCAGCAAAAGGCCAAACAACTAGGAGTTTCCTGACGCTGGTACCAGAACGACCTGTTCTGCGTCGTAATCACAGATTCCTTTCAGCTGGTCAGATTTTATTTAGTTACAATCATTGCTTTGGTATAACGACGAAAATTCCTCATAAAAATCGATTCTTTGCCAATATTCTGGAACAAAAACTTTTCTAGTGCGAGTTGGACTCGCGTACAAAGTGTTCCAATTCAAATCAATTAAATTTATTTATTTCAGATAAATCACAATCGTATAAATTACAATTATAATCATCAAAATATTAAATTTAAATAAAATACTACGAGGCACAAACACACAACAAAGGAAACTAACACATAACAATGGAAACATTCGATCAACTGACTTCCAAAAAGTCGGTTGTATTTTTTGTAAAAAGGTTTTTTGTAATATATAATTTTGACGATAACTTTAGACTTCTCGGTTTTTCTGTAATGTATAGGTAAAGAACTATTTTACTATTACTATTATATATATATTACTATTTACCTTTTTTTCTTTAGAATCCATCCAAAGGTTGTCTTGAAAAGATCGCTTTTAGCGATAAGGCCGCCCATTGTGTCACCCTATGTAATGTTTCTCATCTATCTTTTCTGTAACTTATATGGTGTACATAATAAAGAGTATTCTATTCTATTCTATTCTATTCTATTCTATTATCTGCGTATTTTTAAAAATTGTAGGCCCAGTAGTTTCGGCGATAAAGGGCCCGGGAATGATCATTTTTTATCTAATTTCTTGAATAGCTTCAAAACTACAAATTACCTATAGGAAAAACTATAAAAAGTCTGTAGTGTTAAAACAACATGTTACAAAAATTAAATTGGTTCGGAACCCTTTGCACGCGAGTCCGACTCGTACTAGGCCAGTTTTTTTTTTAGTTGGTCCAAATTTACTCCCTATTTCAAATTTATGAATTATGATCTCAAAGCATCCATGTTTGCACCTAATTTTAATACAACTAGATCCAGTAGATTCAGAGGTAGGTAATTGACTGTGACAGACGTAAAGACAGACAACTGAGTGATCCTATAAGGGTTCCGTTTCTTACAGATGTTCCGACCCTAAAACCTGAATAAGGCAAAGATAATCAACGATACACAAACTAGAACTGCTAGAAACTCCAAAACTAAGCAAAGTATATCACTTACCATTAAGACCATAACATTTCTAAATCTACGCTCTCGACTACGCAAATTCTCACAATATACAAAGTTAATGTCTGCTGGAAACTATTTCGCTGTACCCATTCATCTTATGATTAAATTCCTTTCTGGAATCAGCCTTGGCTTAATTTTCGGGTGCCTCGTGCATGTGTTTATAAGTTAGTTTTGGTTAATTGTATGGTATGGTAGATCGTATGCGTTTGTTTTATTTATGTGGTGTTTGCAGGATAGTAATGTGGGATTTAGTTTTGTTAGTACATAATCAAGTTGTACTGATATCGAAGTACAAGCCTTGCAACTTGAGAGCCAGTATTGACAATAGCAACCACCAGAAAAATGCTGAGTCAATGATGCTCGACGAATCACTAAGAAACGTTAAAGAGGAACAGTGTTGAGGTATGCAAAACAAAGCGAGTCGCGCATCCGCCACTGAAAAGGAAGGATCCTCCAACCAGACGTGTGTTAAGTCTGGTAGGCAACTGCCCAATGGTCGATGTTGGTGTTGGTGTTATACCTGTTCAATCGCGAGGAGAACTCTGATACCGCGATTTAGTTTGTGTGGCATCAGATATATTTTGTTGTTCGTATTTGGTGGCATAGATGCCTGCTTTTTATGAATAGGAAATCATCAAATTAATGACTTCTTCCAACCGGGCTGAACGGAAGGGAGTGTCAGACTCTTACCGACTAAAACCCATCCGTGTTCCTCCTAATGCCCTTTGCGTTCCACGGCCGCGGTGACTCTTTTGAACAAATGCCGGTTACTACTAATTTCTTGTCTTGTTGAAAAGATTTATAAGAAGATTAAATGAAGGTCTTGTTACGGAAACATCTTTAATTATATTAAATCTGTGTAATTAAGTTATTTCTATAAATACCCCAAAATAACGCATAACATAATGAAAAGATAGTTTACTTGTGGAACTGACTGCCGAGTATGCACAAGTTTTAAACGTGAACGAGAAATATAAGTGTTAAAATCTGTCCTAAAACCGAAGTCATCCAAATCACAATATTCCATATCTTCTAACAACCAAAATTCGGCGTGATAATCTCCCCGAAATCCCTATAATAAGATTATTACGCTACCCTCGCTTTGTTCCTTTGATTTCCCAGTGCCAATATCCGTCCCAGAGAATATCAACGAATTAACAAATTAGATTTTATTTAATTTAATATTTTTCGAGGCCAGCAGTATTTGGATGAATATAATTCTCATCTTATTTCATACGTCATGACGAGGAAATTTTAATAAGCCTTCGTAATATAGATGTTTAATTAATTATATCTCTTGTGGGCAATATTAAGATTGAAAAGCAATTTTGTGAAAAGGAAACCATTTTGTGTGAATAAGTAAATTAAAAATTCAAATCAACATAAATAAAATTCTTCCGTTACTGAGTGACTGAGTGACAGATGACGCACAACCGAAACTACTGGGGCCTATCTAATAAAATTTACTGGTGACAAGTGACATTTAACGGGTTCCAATTCGATTTCCGACAAGTTTCTGTTTAATAACGCAACATTTCCTAAGAAAATCCTGACAAATTGAAGATTACGCCATATTTGTCTATGGTACATGTTTTTTTTTAGCTTTCTTAATTGTAAAACGTCAGGATAAATCTACATGTGAATTAGTTCGTGTCATCGTGTTACACATTACAAAAAATAATGAAACCATTAATTATTTAGCCAAATATCAGTGCAGCCACTTCATGCGCAGGTTTCGTGCTATCGTATTTTTATTATTTGTTGTTAAAGCGGCAACAGATATACTCACTGAAAATGTCAACTGTCTACCTATTACGGTTCATGAGATATAGCCCGCTGTCAGACAGACGGACGAACGGAAGGACGGACGGACAGACGGACGAACAGCGAGGGCTTAGTGATAGGGTTCCGTTGGTTACCCTTTGGGTACGGAACCCTAAAAATGCTCGAGCATATTCTAAAACATTTTTTGCTGTACAGTCTTGAGTCAAAATATGCATGAAGACACCTCACAGGGAACATCTAAAGCACGCATTTTTTAACAGTTCCGTGCAATGATTCACTTCATAATCAATTTTTCCTTGTAAAACCCGGTCAAGTTCGAGTTTCTATCACCGAAACCTTATTAGTATTTTTTTATTGTTTCTCAAGAGCCCATAGTTACACATATTATGTGAAAATTGCAACAGGCTATATAATAAGATGTGATATTACTCATATTCAAATTTTATAGGCTGAATATATAATACTATACAGCCCTGTAATATATAGATAGGAATACTTTGTAGGGTTTTATGTATATTATTCCGCTTTCATCTATTTGGTACGGAACCACAAAATCAATACAAAAATATATTTTATCGGTAAACAAAAATAAGTATATTAGTAACAACTTATAATTTAATAAAATAATAAAAACAACGGTTGTCTGATAGGTGCTTATGGACCGAGTTTAAGAAACCGTTCAACTTTTTAGAGAGTCGTCGCCACTTCTATAGGTACCTATAATGACGGGTAGACCCATGATATGAAATGTTTTGTGTGCGATGGATATTTTAAATTTAAAACCTTTTATTGTGTTTGAATATTTTTAACCTTAAACCTCTTTTCGTTCCACATATTTTTTAAGTTTATTTGACAGGCCCCTGACGTATTATTGTCTGAATCTATGGTCTAAATGACAAATCAAAATGTTTAGAACACGTTTCGAAGTTATACTTTTATGAATAGTGAGTTTTTTTACGAATAAACGTAACGTAAGAAATCAAATTGATCGACGACCACTCGTTGTGCATGAAGATTTGCCTTATTTTGCCTATCTGCTATTTGTATAACATAAGTAATTTTCAAGCCGAGGAATTCTCATGGATATTGAACAAGGCTGGGCAGAACATATCTAATTAAAATGCACTGCATGAGTCAAAAAGCTTTATGTAGGGAGTGCATCCATTTTAATTTGACACTGACAGCAAAAGATTTATATCGCTAGATATGCCATCACATACATAATACATCACACAATAATTTACACTAAAGCGTCATTCTAAGATATCGATAATCGCGCGAATGTGGTATTTTTATACTCAATTTATTGTAAGGTAAAATTGGAAGGCGCTCTCTGACAGCGCGTTAAGGTGTGCTGTTAAAATGAATGCGACGATCGCATATTCGCGCAATAAGCGGTTTTTATTACGTCGAAACTTAAATCGTTTTCGTGACGAGTTCGTTTCGGCGAAGGAAGTTCGGTCCAACCGTTTGTTAATATAGAGGCGATCTATTTACTTGCTGCTAAACTTGGTCGACTTTGGCTGCACACTAAGTCGTAAGATGACTGGGTCTTAGATGACTTCGACCTCCCGCTGACGTGTTAGTGTCCGAAAACTTTATTTTACATCATGAGAAAAGTATATTTACTTAGAGTGAGCTCACACAACCAGACGCGCTAGGGCGCATCTAGTAATTTAAATCTTGAATGACTATCGACTTATAGCACGAGATATGACCCTCATGATAAGACTGAGCTGGACTGAGCTCACAAATTTTCCATACGGTATTTCCATTCCTGTTACAGCTTTGTTTACAAGTAAGGTTTACATTTACATATTTGTCGGCTTTATTAAACGCACTTTATAGTGAAAATGTGACAATATTGTCGTTTTCTGGATATTTGTCGCATTGTCAGTTATATAAAGATGATGCAATGTTGGTTACCCCGCTACTAACATAACATTACCTAGACAACAGTGTTGAAATAACACATTTTCCATTCAAAACATCCACCCGATATCTTCTTTCAAAATATTCAAGAATCTCACACTTCCACTCTTCTCAAAAATATGGCCCTAAACACACACAGAATAATTTATTCGCTCACAAAACAGAAACAAAATAAACAATATTGCCAAAAGATTCCGCCTGAAAGCCTGTATAGAGGAAAAGTATAAAATATGCAAAAAAAATCAAAGGGTGAGTTTGTTTCTAAACACCGTCCTTGGGGTACAAAAGGCCCCCAAGCCCCCAACGTGTTTAAGTGGCACTGTGGCTTCGTAGAAATATGGATTCTATTATATTTTGTTTACCCATATTCGCAGTTTCAATTGACATAAATAAAGAGATGAAATAAAAAGGTTAGAACGGCTTATTTTTGGGAAGAAATAATGGGAGAAGCCTACGCAATCTGACGTTGTAAAAAACCAGCCAAGTGTGAGTCGGAGTCTCACACGAGGGTTTCCGTACCATATACCGTTTTTTGTATGGTTATGTATATGTAATTTTATTTTTGTTATTTGTTGTTATAGCGGCAAAAAAAAAGAACACACTACGAAAATTTCAACTGTCTACTTATTACAATTCTTGAGATACAGCCCGCTGACAAACAGGCGGACGCGGACGGACGGAGGGACGGACAGCGGAGGCTCAGTTATATGATTCCATTCCCTTTGGGTACGAAACCCTAAAAACTACAATCATTGTTTTTTTTAGCTGTACCTTAACCTTGATGTTCTATTCAAGATTCGGTGAATTAAGGACCAAGTCAAGTTATTCTGGTTTTTAAAGAACGCAGTACTTATATGCTTAGAAAGGAACCTTTTTTAGGGTTCCGTACCCAAAAGGTAACTAACGGAACCCTATTACTAAGCCTCCGCTGTCCGTCCGTCCGTCCGTCTATCTTTCAGTGGGCTGTATCTCAAGAACCATAACAGGTAGACAGTTGAAATTTTCACAGATTGTGTATATCTGTTGCCACGATTAAAACAAACAATAAAAATTAAGGTTTATTGAACGGAACCCTTCGAGTCCGACTCGCACTTGTTTTTTCCGGTTTTTTCTTCGTATAAGTCTTTGTAGGGTGTTAGTTATTGCTTCGTTAATAGTAACCCAGTACAGATACCCGCAACAAACCGTGGAGTATCGTGTTACTCAGAAGTAACACGATACTCCACGGTTTGTTGCGGGTCTGGCGACACGTGCGGGGAGCATGCGAGACGCACAGGACCGGTTGTTATGGCGACACTTGGGGGCGGCCTATGTCCAGCAGTGGACGTGTTTCCGCTGATATGATGATGTTGAATCACCAATTCACGAACCGAACTCAGCAAGTTGCTTAACCTTGAAGATCGACCCTTACTGTTATTAATTAGCAACGAGCTCACGAACAGTAATGTAGGCAGTAATAATTTAATTCTCGCCTAATGGACACACCTGGAATTACGTGTGGATACGTAATTAGACCGTATATCTGCTTAATGAGCAAGAAGCTCATATAATTTGAAACAAACCATTTGCCATGGCTGGATCGCTTAACAGTTCGTTACAGGATACCACGGGATATTACACCTGGAAGAGGGGCTATGGTTCTAAATATATTTCACCGGCTAATTGCGAACTCCGATTCACAAACTAAGATTATAAAATATCGAGATATTAAGGACTGTCGATAAATTGTCAACTAAACATTCTTCTTCTTATCGTGTGGGTAGTAAGGTCTAAGCGACCCCACACACCCTAGTGTCAGAGTTTCTAAACCGCCTCAAGGGTCTCTGATGTGGGTACTAAACATTTGGAATACCTTTTTACGCATTAAAATTTGATAGTTTATAATCTCTCGAAATCATTCCGAGAAATTGTGGAATTGCAAGTAACAAAACGTTAAGTACGTAATATACAACTGTAACATTTTTAGACGACTATTTCAAGTTTGATCTTACACGTGAATTCCGCTGTTGCAACAAATTGTTTTACTCTTTAAAACAGTAAAATGGAATGCAATTGAAATTACAACGTTCCTGTGTTACAAGATGGACTCCATAAAGTAACTTCAAACAAAAATAAACAATAAGGAAAATACCCAGACACACAATTTCAATTCCGACACGACCATACAATCCCACCCTACATTAACTACGTATAAAACTAATTTTCTCTTAAATTCCGACTCAATAAAGATGTACAGAACATTGCCTTAAGGCCATTACGCCGCTTTTTACATTAGAGACTTGGCAGATGTCCAAGGAACCAGAATTATAACTCTTGGGTCCAGAAAGTTCCGGCCAACTATATCTCATTTGGTGGCTGCAACTGAGTTCGGCCTCTCAAACACGTCTAGATAGCTGGTTTAGAGTTTAATTTTCAAATTAGTTTCGGAAATTAACTCTCAGGGACAGTGGTTGCCTAAAGAGGAGATATTAAGCATTTTCCGGGAATTCCAATTACGTTTGAAATTATAATATTCAGAAAATATTATTGGTAGCATTCTAGGTCTTAGGTTGTTCAAGAAGTATCTGAAGTTAATATTGCCTTCATTTCTATGTTTGTCTGGTTTTTTTTTTAAATTACATAGTTGTGTCGGTGATACTATATTACTATTAGGCACTTCAAACTTACTAGATCGGCCCCTAGTTAGGTATTTATTTTCGCAATTAGAGCTTTATTTTTTTGTTTAGCTTTGTATTTTTGACCCCCGACGCAAAAACGACAGGGTTATAAGTTTTATGTATCTGTGTGTGTGTCTGTCTGTTGCATCGTAGCTGCCGAACGGATGAACTGATATTGATTTAGTTTTTTTTTTATTTGTTTGAAAGGTGAATTAGTCGGGATTGTTCTTAGCTATGTTTGATGAAAATCGGTCCAAGATGGGCGCCGCCCGCCGCCACAAGATGGCGGACTACATATTTTTTCACAACTTCCTCAATATGGGTTTCTTTGGACCAAACGTCATCGCATCGGGAGACCGCTAATAATACTTATACGTAGTAAATACGCCAGGCTACAAACTTACTCATAGTAAATCCCCCAGGGAATGGTACCTATATTTAACTAAGAAGATCAATAGAACTTATTTTTTACTTTTTAAAGTTTTTTTTTGTTTGGTTTAATCCCAACCCTAAATATTGTAACACATTTTTTATGAGACAATAAACTTTTTTATTATTTATTATTATTATTTAATTATTCATAATTAATATTTAATTATTCATAATTAATATTATTCTAATGCTAATACTTATATAAAATTCTTCCGTTACTGAGTGAGTGACTGACAGACAACGCACAGCTACTACACAGAGGTTCATTATCGTCTGAAATAAGACATAGGCTACTTTTTATCCCGGGTGATCTCGAGCGAAGCCGCCGGCAGAAGCTAGTTCATAATTTTCAATGTCATCAAAATCTAAGAAGTCCGATTTGACAGCTGAGTAGAAAGGGATAGAAGATTGCTTTACCACTAATAGGGTATTTCACTAAAAAAATCTAATTAGTCCGTCAGATAGATATTCAAAAAATATTAAACACGTATTTTTTATTTTTTCGCGTAAACAAAAGATGAAGATGAAGTGCCACGATGAGATGATAAAACACGCGTGACGTCACTATGATGGTACAATTTTACCAAGCCACATGACGTCACGCGTGTCTTCAACGCGCTGTATCGTCTTCATTTTTTGTTTACGTGAAAAAAGTAAAAATACGTGTCCAATATTTTTTTTTAATCTATCTGACGGACTAATTAGATTTTATTAGTAAAATACCCTATTGCGAAAGAGATTTATTTTTATGTCTCTTCCATACTTACTAGTAAAGCAATGTTGTATCCTGCTGTCAAAACGGGCCTTTTATTGTTGGACTTACTAATTTTTGTACTGAATTGTGTCCAACTCCTAGAGTTAAAGGTATTCCTTAGAGTTTATCAATTGTTCGGCACTAATGGACTAACTAATGACGTACTAATTAGGACCTCGATCGACACTTAATTTACCGGACAGACTGTTATATTGATGTTGAGGAGCTCGTGGCTAAATAGTAACAGCCGCACGGGATGATCTTCAAGGTTAAGCAACGCTTGCCAATGTTAGTCTGTGGATGGGTGACTATCTTAACGTACCAAGTTTCCTCCGTGCCTCGGAAAGCACGTTAAGCCGTTGGTCCCGGCTGTCATTTGAAGATCTTTGGCAGTCGTTACGGATTGTCAGAAGCCAGTATATCTGATTCTAGTCTTGCCGAGAAGTACCGTGTTACCCAGTTAATGGGTTGTGGAGGTCTGATCGGCAGCCGCCCCGCGTAAAATACTGGTATTCAGCTAATTCCGGTTAGACTGAAACCTACCCCAATATAGTTGGGAAAAAGCTACGCACATGATGATGACTGTTATATTGATGTTCTAGTCCACTGCCAATAAGCATTCCGTATGACTCGTGAATATTACTTATGTAACAGGTCGTAAGGCCGATTTTCTTACTTAAGGCTGCTCTCTCGAGAAATGCTTAAAAAAACAGCGTGCAGATGAAGCAACTTTTCGTCGGCATTTACTAATAAAATAATAATAATTTCCTTATTTTATCAGTTTCAGCACAAGTTATATGAAATTCCCTAATTACTGAGAAATTACATCTGAAAAAAATAGGTAGTAATCTACATGATATGACACGTAATTTGGTTTAGCCAGAATTTATGTATCGGTATCACATAATAAGAAAAAAAAAATCACCAAATCGTTGAGATGAAACCATTTTCCTCCATCATTTTTTAAAAAAAGTAAAAAAAATAATTATCTAATGCTTTGCAATACAAACGAAAATAATTTGGTTTTGTTACTTTTCTGAAGTGTGTTTATTATATTTTTTTATTTTTTTTATAATAAATTAAAAATGCGGGTAGCGGAGTGGCGTGCAGAGGAGTAGTTGGCTCCGTTTATATGCACAAGGTAATTGGCATGTATCCAAGCCTTAAATAACGTTAAAATTCTTATCACATTATCATCTCAAAAACAAACAAAGCTTTTCAATGTAAATTAGATTATTTTTGACAGTTTGCAACGGCAATACGAATGCCAACGCTCTTAAAAAATACGAGAATTTTTCCTCTGATCTGTGGTATTAAAATATTTTTTCTTGATCTTATTACCTTACCACTGATTTCACAAAGTCTGTTACCAATCTCATACAATTTGAGACTCAATAATTGTAATGACATCAGCAGGCTGTCATCTGACATACTAAGAATTTTGCTAAACAAAATTTTCAAACTTTGTTACTTTAATGAAAACTAGTGGACGTCATACGGTTTCACCCGCGTAGTTCCCGTTCCCGTGAGAGTACGGGGATAAAACATAGCCTTTGTTACTCCCTGATAATGTAGCTATCCATTGCTGAAAGAATTTTTCAAATCAGTCCAGTAGTTTCGGAGCCTATTCATTTCAAACAAACAAACAAATCTTTACTCTTTATGATATTAGTATAGAAGTATAGATATAGATTATCGGAAAACTACTTTGCTACCTAACTATTCTTGTTACTATTTCACAACCTGCCCTTCCTTCATCCCCATTCCACCAACAAAGCCTATTTAATCCATCGGGTTATGCTGGAATCCATCTCTACCAGTACAATTTCTGTAGCTGAAGAGTTTGTGCGCAATTATCTCTCGTACTACCGGATACCGGATTTGAAAATTTATTTTTGCATTTGATAGCCTTTTTAGGGTTCCGAACAAAAAACGGAACCCTTATAGGATCACTCGGGTGGTGGTAGGAAGACTCGGGTGTCTGTCCGTCTGTCACTGCCAGTTTTCTCCGGATCCACTCGACCGATTCTGCTGAAATTTGGTACACATATGGACTTCTGTAACCCAAACACGGGCGCGTTAAGTAAATTATTAAATTGGAGGTCACTTTTGGGGGTCAAACTAGAAAATTTATAAAAAAAAAATAACAAAATCGTGAAATATCAAACAAAAGGGCTTACTGTGAGAGTTTTAACTAAATTTTTTTCATAATTTTAAAATGAATTGTTTTGAAGTTATTCAACAAATTGAGACCAAAACGACTATTGAGTCCAAAATTTAAAAAAGAGATCAGATCTTTACCTATAGATTACAGGAAAATCTATAAGAAGTCTATAGTGTTAGAATAACATGTTAAAAAAAAATGAAATTCGTTCGTAACCCTTTGCACGCGAGTCCGACTCGCACTTGGCCAGTTTTTTATTAGTCCGTACTGTCTCACTGCCTCCCCCAAAGTCCGCCAGGAATTCCCCCTCCAGCGCCACTTCATACTATAAGCCCTCGCGGTACGCGTCAACTTGTCAAAGCGAAGGCTTGGGTGAAGTGATCATGTGAGCTATCAATCTAAGTAAACAAGAATAACAGCCGGTTTATTCTGCCAAAATCAAACCGTGTACACGTAGGTGGGGTGAACGTGAAGTGAACAGTACTGCGATTCAGCCGGTCGATTCTGTAATCACGGCGAAATGAAAGCTTAGGTGAAGTGGTCACGAAGTGAGCTGTCACTCCAAGTAATCAAGATGGAATGACAGCTCACTTCGTGATCACTTCACCCAAGCCGTCACTTTGACACGTTTACAGAATCGACCGGCAGGTCATCTCGCCACCTTTTTCTGGGTCAGCTTCGGGGTGCTGGTCGTCTTTGAATACCCTCAAGATCGAGATTTATCCCAACGGTCATAGTGCATGCGGCTAACGTGACCCACCCAATCCCATTTGAGCCCGGCAGCCTTCTTACTCATAAAAAAAATCTGACATAAAGTTAGGCGAAAACTAAATAATAGAACGGGCGAGTGAAACCACAGGGCTTGCCAGTACTCCATAAATTGCGTCGACTGCAGATTCCACGCATTTATCATTGTTTTATTGTTTTCAAATAAATTCGGGTTTGGTTTATTTTTTCATTCATTTGCAACCGCCCCCATCTACGTGAGACCCTCTGTTTTGTTTCTGCTGTCATTAATTTTAATTGTTTATTTTTGTTTGATTTTATTTATGTATTTTTTTATAATGTTTTTCTGTTTTTTGAGATATTATGTCTAACAGATTCAGGTGTGGTAGGTAAAAGATTTTTCATCGTAGGAATTATAGTTTTTATGTCTTAACGATTTGTATAAAACTTTCTTCTAATAACAGGTGGGAAATGATTCTAAAGGAACTTTCTTTCGAGGTTAATAATAATCTATATCCAGGACATGGTTATAGGTGTGCCATGTTTTATCCAATTCCGTTGAACATCCAGGAGCGAGCGCAGTCCAGCAGAGCAGAGCCCTTGAATTCCAAGGACAGCGCGGAATAGAACGATACCATTATTTAGATAGGTAAACATATTAAAAAGGTGTTTCATAATTCTAATGCATTATTTATTTTTATTGTACCTATTGTCTTAACTGACGACACGGTTGGCGCAGTGGTTGAGTTGGTTGCTGCGCTGCGTGTCGCGGGTTCGATTCCCGCACGGAACAAATATTTGTATGGCCTACAGATAGTTGTTCCGGGTCTGGCAGTTTGTGTATGTGAGTTTGTATGTTTGTGAACGCACCCACGATACATGAAGAAATTCCTAGTGTGAGACAAAGATTAAATATATATTTATATATATTTAAATAATCGCGCCTGGAGGTAGTTTACGTTGGGTAGATAAAGTGAGCCGCCTTTGTAAAAAGACTAAAGGGACTATTGATTGATATATAATAATAAAGAGAATAATAATAATCTTTATTGGAACAAAAACACATTTAACAAATTAATTGCGTACGTAAATAGCTGCATTAGTTGCAAAACTGTGTCGCAGCTATTAACGCCCACCTCCAAGAGGGAGACGACAGCGTTCCAGATTTCAAAAAAAAAATACAGTAAGTGTTTAAAAAAAAAAGAAAGAACAAATATTAAACAATTAAATAGAAAGAAAAATTAAAACAATAAAAACTTAAAATAGGTAAGTGCTTAGTGTTGTGCATGTGGGAGTGTTGAATGAGAGTGTAGTGCATGTCTGTGGGTGTAAGTGTAGGGTGTACCAGTGGGACCTCCCCACGAGCGCACTCCACGCTACGTGTATTTGGTATGCATGTCCATGTCGAAGAAAGATCTTTAGGGTTTTACTATATTCTCCAATTCTTCATATGTGAGAGTATGAAGCCATTGATAGACAATTTTTTTGCAATCCCTGAGAGTAAGTGGGTAAATAGTGAGCACTTCATTAATTATATTGTAAAGCACAGGGCTGCAGAAAATGAACTGCTGGCGGACAATTTCCAATTTAACAACTAAAGTCGGGCACACTCTGTCAGTTCTACGTTTTTGTTTTCTAAATTCAGGGTCAAAAGGCAAGTTTGAGTGTTTCCGCAACACTGTACTTGGAACAAAAGATTGTCTTATTAGATATTGATATTGATTGATTAAAAGTAATGGCTGCAAACCGGAATTCATTAAAGCATTTATTTTTCTGTTTTTATTTTGATTATTGTGATTTTATTGATTATTTTGAGTATTGTTATTTTATTTTGACTTTTAATTTTTCTTTTATTTATTTTTTTGTTGATTTTATTGATTTTTCTTTTTTTTGTATTGAATATTTGTTTATTTTCTTACTATAATTAATATTTAAACTTTGTATGGATATCATAATCTGAAATAAACGTATTAATAATAATTAAAGCATTACATCCTTATCGCAATATTTCTTTACATTTAACAATCAACCCCAAACAAACGGATACTCCCAAAATCAGAAACCTTTGTCGGTTCAAAACCGTGTAATATCATCTAGTTATTGTTCAAGACATTAATTTTAACGGATTACGAGACGTTGTAACAGTTTCATCCTACGAAAATGCTAGTAAGCAGACTTCCTTTGTGTATTTAGGTTATGAAGCCTTTAGTTTGAAGATCAGAGATGTTAGAATACAATTAGCAGTTTGTTAAGGGGGCACCGAGGAAGTCATACGTTATTGGCGTTCGTTTGATGCCGAACTGCACCGTTATTACTTAACCTTCAGCTGTGCAATTAATAATTAGGATATTTAAGGATTCACTCTATAAACCTTATACTTTAAAACACGATTACTTGTAGTTTCCTCGATGGAAATAAATCCTAACTGATCGCTAAAACAATCAAAATAAACCCTCAGTACGGCGTAATATTTCACGGAAGGTAATCAGTTCTGTAACGTACATATTTTCTGTAACGATTAAATTTCACATATTAGAAATAAAAACACAACCTTAGTAATTTTATTTTATTATGTTTAATTAGGTCTAATTTAAAACAAACAAACATTACACACACATAAACATTTTTACGGTACTTACTTACGGCTTAAACAAGACGGCCACCGTCTTATTTCTTTTTAACCAACCTCAAAAAGGAGAAGGTTCTCAATTCGTTGGAATCTTCTTTTTAAAAATTAATTTTATCGGATTACCAGACGTTCAAACAGTTTTATCCTACAAAAGCGCTAGTAAGCAGACTTCCTTTGTGTTTTTAGGTTATGAAGACTTTAGTTTGAAGATCAGGGACTAGAATGCTATTGTTATGAACTTGTTATTGTTTTGCTGCAGGGCAATAGCCTGTTTTTATCCGATTGCCCCCGAAAGAGAGTATTGTGTTTCGAGAGAAAGTATATCTATGTGTATACAAACATGTTTTTTTTAAGGGTGGGAATCATCAAATGACTCTTCTCGCTCTGGGTGAAGCAGAAGGGAGTGTCAGACTCTTACTGACTAAAACCCACCCGTGTTCCTCCTAATGCCGTTTGCGTTCCAGGGTCGCGGTGACTCTTTCGAATAAATCCCGCAGCCCCAGCAGGCACTGGCCCTAGCGGGCCCCGTGCCAGTTGGATCGATGACCTGGTGAGGGTCGCGGGTAGTCGATGGATGACGACACGCACAGCGGCACTTCGAGGAAGCCTATGCCCAGTAATGAACGTCTTTTAACTGACATGATGATGATGACTATCCGATTTTCTAATCACTATAATATTATATTGTGCGGCACTTTGATTATAATGATCTTAATAGTACCTTCAGAAACAGGGATCGGCTATTTTTCTATATTTTTGTGAATCACATCTTTACGATCATCTCCTCACACAAGATAACAATAAGTATGTCACGAAAATAAATAAATACAACGTGTAACAGAATAAACGAAATACCTCTTAAGGCGTCATTGATAATTTTTTTTCATGATTTTGGGGTTGGTCCCAGATTAAAAGTTGTTCATAATGATGAGTACAGTGACCTCTTAAGAGGTATTTCATTTATTCTGTATCACGATGTATATAATTATTTTTGTGACATACTTGTATGTATATATTATCTTGTGTCAGGAGATGATCCCAAAGACGAAAATATAGAAATATAGCCGCTCCCTGTTTCTGTAGGTACTATTAAGATTTTTATAATCAAAGTGCTGTAAAATATAATATAATAGTGATAAGAAAATCGGACAGTCATCATCATCATCGTCACGTCAGCTAAAAGACGTCCACCCGCGACCCTCACCAGGTCATCCGTCTACCTGGAATCGGAGGAGTATTTCTTTAAACCCTAAACAAATCTTGGAAATTGGCTACTGTCTTACATATTCTAAAAGTTTTGTAGTTTATGAAATCTACATATTTTCCCATCACCATAATTTTAACCAACAATTTTATGATAACAGTGTCATCAAAATTTCCAACAGGTAATTTTAAAGCAAGTCAAAAACCTCTACGTTATCACACTAATCTCAAAGCTCTATTATATTCACGATACTACAGAGCTCAACCTTTGTACTTCCCCCAGATTCGCCCCAACTCACCCCCTCTCGCCCCGACTCGCCCCTTTTAACCCATAACTCTTCATCTACCATTAATCCTCAATTATTTGTCTGCGTGCATATTTTGAGATTAAAAACACAATAGGTTGGCTACACAAAGCGGGATGCGCGATTCTTTTTACCGCGTTGTCGAGTTTATTTCAGGAAAATTACCGTCTCGTGAAATTAATATGTAGGTGCATTATTTCACGCTTATATAAACCAGAGGAGTACAGGTGTAGGTTATTATATATACAGTATGGATAAATCAATACTATACTTACTTAATATAATAAAGCTGAAGACTTTGTTTGTTTGAACATGCTAATCTCTATCAGTCAGATGAGGGTCGCGGGTAGCTGATGGATGCGAGACGCACAGGACTGGTTGTTGTAGCGGCATTTGGGGAAGTCCATGTCCAGCAGTGGACATTTTTCGGCTGTTATCATGATTATGACCAGTCGGATTTGGAAAATTCTTTTTGTATAATGATAGCCACCTTCAAGAGGAAGGATACATACAGGAACGGAAAAAACGAGATATGTGCGTACGTCGAAGTCTCGGGCAAAAACTTAGCGTTTCAATTATGTCTAGTTTAGTCGTAAAATAGCCAGGTAAACCTAAAGTACGTAGGCGTATATCATTATAGATGAATATTATGTACAAAAATTAGTATAAAATAGTTTAGTATCATACTCTTGTTCAATTTGCAACGAAGTATCAGTTCGATTCAAATGTCACCGTAAAAACTTAGGGAAAGCGTGAAGTCTACTGCAGCGACATTCAAACCATTGTATTCGTATTTTACTATGTGAATCTTCCTGCAGCTGAACACTGTTTCCCAAAATACAAGCTCAAGCTTAGTTTGGGAACCAGTAGCAGTACCTTTTGTGCAATGCACTAATACGATGCATTTATCTTAGACTAGTGGACGTCACGCGGTTTCACCCGCGTAGTTCCCGTTACCGTGGGAATACGGGGATAAAACATGGGCTATGTTACTCCCTGATAATGTAGCTATTCATTGCTGAAAGAATTTTTCAAATCGGTCCAGTAGTTACGGAGCCTATTCATTTCAAACAAACAAACAAACAAATATTTCCTCTTTATAATATTTGTATAGATTAATAAGATGAATGTATTAACTGGCGACAATAAAGAATTTATTTATTTTTATTTATTTAAATAGCAGGTCTATTCTGTCAGCGTCTTACCGTATAAACTTAGATGGAGTGAGCATGAAGTGAGCTGTCATTCCATCTTGTTTGTATGGATTGAGAGCTCAGCTCATTTTCACTTCATCTAAGCTTACAGGGTGAGAGGTTTACAGAATCGTACTGTACATATCACCTTAACCAATGAATTGACGGCTCACATCACCTAAATTATACGGTGAAATGTTTACAGGACAGCATTGCTGAACTTATTGGGTCCGACATAATTTATCGTCAAAAGAATTACAGCATGTGACGCCTCACTTCACCTAAGAGTTTAGCTTTATTGTACACTGTTTAAATTTCAGCTTTTTTAATCAGCAACTAGCGACTCTTGTCAATAAAACGTTTCTTTTTTCCCAAAAAATTGAACAGTCCATTTTTTTAACCTGTTTTAACACGCCTTCATTCTTAATTCTATATTGTACACCATAGCAACATATACATTTTTTTTTGCCTTGTAAGTTTTCCAAACATTAATAAATTTAAATAAAAGATAAAATTGGCCCTTCATTACCAAACACACACCACCAACCAGACACACCATGCCCCAGGTGTGAATCTACCTACCGCACAAAAAAGCCGACGACAAACCCGCGACGCGCGACTGAGCGACAATACAACCGCAACGCAGTTTTGTTGTAACCGACGCATTCATGATCGGAAGCCTATCGACATGGGTATGGCGGCACGGGTAAAATGCTGCTGGTGTAAGGAAATAAGTATTATTAGGCTTGGAAGGTGTGCTAATAAAATTACTGATCAACAAACATTTGGTTTTCTTCGAGTTGATAAATTTCTTCATATATTTTAGCTTCGGAGGGCTTATAAACGGCGTCGGTCGGGTGTGCGTGTATAACCAGAACGTATGAACGTAAAAAAAAGCGGCCAAGTGCGAGTCGTACTCGCCCATGAAGGGTTCCGTAGCAGCAAGTAACAAAATAGAAAAGTTCTTGTAGTTCGTTGTAACTTTATAATTATTATTTACTAAGGCACCTATTACAGATTTATTATTAGAAAATAATGGTTCACGGTTTATGCATATGAAATTAAATGTTTTTTTTTTATATTTGAGTTGATTGAACGAAAGGTAAATTGCGGTTTCCGATTTATGACGTATTAAAAAAAACTGCTTACTAGATCTCGTACAAAACAATTTTCGTTGGATGTTTGCATGGTAATGTACATTATATATTTTTTTTTAGTTTTATCATTCTCTTATTTTAGAAGTTACAGCCCCCCCCCCCCCGTAACTTCTACACACATTTTACCACTTTGGAAGTGTCTCTCGCGCAAACTATTCAGTTTAGAAAAAAAAATGATGTTAGAAACCTCAATATCATTTTTGAAGACCTATCCAAAGATACCTCACACGTATGGGTTTGATGAAAAATTTTTTTTGAGTTTCAGTTCTAAATATGGGAAACCCCCAAATTTCTTTTTTCTATTTTTGTGTGAAAATCTTAATGCGGGTCACAGAATACATCTACTTACCAAGTTTCAACAGAAAAAAGTGGCTGTGAGATACGGACGGACAGACAGACAGACATGACGAATCCATAACGGTTTCGTTTTTTGCCATTTGGCTACGGAACCCTAAAAAGAAATATGTGAGAATCGTAGCAGGCGATCTGTACTATTTGGCCTGCCTGGTGTATCAAAAAAGACGTGCAGCACATATTTGCAGATTTTAATAAAAACAAAATTTATTATTGTGAGTAGATAGATTTCAGTAGTACAGACCTTATTTCAAACAAACAGACAAATAGATATTTAGTTTACCATGAAACACTACAACCAACGCAGCAACGATTTATTACTAATTAAAACATAAATAAACCCGAAAAGTATTTTAAGTTAAAGCACCACTACATATTTAACTTAATATAACCCAAGAACATATTCATAGCGCCATTTTACCGCCCCTTAAGCCTATCAGTACATTATAATGTATGCGCATACATTTGTTTCGGATGTCGTGTCGGACGCCTATCGGCCATGTGTAGAGGCCCTAACACCTATGAAAATGTTTTAAAAATATAACATTATGCTCTGGTACGCTAGTATTATATTATCTGTGGCTCTGGTCAAGATACAGTATTGTTCAAAATAGTCACCGCGGCCCTGGATCGCAAGGCATTTAGAGGAACACGGGTGGGTTCTAGTCAGTCTGACCCTGCCTGCAGCTCCACACAGAGCGAGAGGAGTTATTTGATGGTTTCCCATCCAAAAAAAAGTTGTGGTCAAGCGGAGACGAGTCCCGCGCGGGATACGCGACATATGTCGCTCGTGCTGATAGTGTCGACTATAAGGGTGCCTGTCCATTTCAGCGGAGCGAAGAAACTGATGACATCGGGAACAGAAACGTGGTCGCTCATAATGGGCCTCATCAGAAGGCTCAAAGTCTCTCAAAGGACAATGGAGAGGGCAATGCTTGGAGTTTCCTTTCGTGATCCAATCAGGAATGATGATATCCGCAAGAGAACCTAGGTTACCGACATATCCCGAAGGATCGCCAAACTAAAGTGGCAGTGAACAGGGCACATTGCTCGCAGAACAGATGGTTGATGGGGCCGAAAAGTTCTGGAGTGGCGACCGCGTACCGGAAGACGCAACGTTGGAAGGCCTTCCACTAGGTGGACCGATGACCTAGTGAAGGTCGCGGGTAGCCGATGGATGCGAGACGCGGAGGGCCGGTCGTTGTGGCGACGCTTGGGGGAGGCTTATGTCCAGTAGTGGACGTCTTTCAGCTGATATGATGATGATGAAGATAAAGAAACCGAGAAATTATAACCAATGGAATTGCATAAAATCTCCTTACCACGTGAGTCACTGATATTTTTACTGACATGATTGGTTAATGTTTCTGCGTTTCTCTGCTCCGCTGCCTTGCTCCGCTGTAATAGATAGGCACCCTTGCGGAGGTCTTCAATATTACGCGAATAGTTTGCGTGATTTCGTAATCATTTAAGCAAGTGATGAGCGCAATCGTTCCGGGCATCCCACGCGGGATTTGCCTCAGTTTGAGAGAGCCTTAAAACTGCATACACACTGTCGAAAATAGTCATGTTTTACGGAATGATCGACCGGCTGAAACATGTTACGGTTTAGTTCAGATTTTTATGCGATTCTGTTTGGACAAAAGCTTGGAATATTTCGTGACATTTTTTTAGAAAAAAACTTCTCGTACGTTGAATACAGCGGAGATTATCATTCTTTTGTCGGAATGTTGACTGAAATATTGTAGTTTATTCAGCGATATTGGAAAATATTTACAAGCTCGCTGAAGACGTAAGCCTCTTAAAATGTAGTTCAAACAATGTGTTTTAGGAAATTCACATTAAGACTTGTTTTTGCTTGAATTTTTGGTAGTCGTTACGGATTGTTAGAAACCAGGAACTTTGACTGGTGTCAAAGTTCCTGGTTTCTGGTCTTGTAAAGAAATACCAAATTACTGAGCTTTGGAGTTCTGGTAGGCAGCCACTCCACGTAAATTACTGATATTCAGCTGAATCCAGTCTGAAGTCGACCCCAATATAGTTGAAAAAAGGTTTGGCAGGGGAAAAACCGGCCAAGTGTGAGACTTTCTTTTCTTTTTTAAAAAAAAAACGTTGCTCCACACTAAGAATTTCTCCTGTATAGTATTTCTACTTGAGCTGAGAAGTCGTTTAGTTAGTCGCGTGTATAGGCTTAATGTTGCCAGTTTTGATTGCCTGCAATTTGTAGCCCATGACCATTTGTTGTCATAAAGTTCAGTTGATCTCTGGCAAATTCATGTACGAAACTATGGTAAAGGTTGGAGGGGGAGCGAGTACGGGTCCAGCACTACCATCTAGGAACCCCTCTTCGAGACTTCGTCTGTGAAGTCATTGCCTAGGGATCTACAGTTCCCCTTGATCCACTGGAGAGTGAAGCCCGCAACGGATAATTTCAGACCATGGGCTGGTCATGAAGTTCCTTAGGCTCACTGGGAATTGAACAGTTTTGAAACTAAACAGAAAACAGTTTGTTGGATTTATGTGACTTTGCAAAGTTTTATAGAAATTAAATACCTAAATAGAAATCATAAAACTTAATCGGATAATTTCTATAATTTTCTTGTATGGCCGGTTACATGGAAATATGTTCCTTATATTCTCCAGAAAAAATTGTCAATATTATGCGTATTGGTGGTTGATGCTTGATCAGTGAGTTCCCCGTACATATGGCAGAAGAAATGAATTCATGCTGTGAAGCAACGTGATAGCACAGCCTATTTTCTAAAATAACCGAACAATCTTCTTACTACTTGATGATTCAAGTTAGTATTTCATTTATACCGAACCAGGAACGCAAATCGAAACAATTTTATGTTTTTAAAACAGACAAACTCAATTTCAGCGGAGCTTAGGAAATTCTTTCGACTCCTCTATCATGGCATCCTCACCTGTTTGTGGGTAATATTACGTGACCCCTGGCTCCAAGCACGTATAGGCCCAGTATTGGGCAACTTTAGCAAAGCTTAGCAAATATAAGCGCGCGCCTGTTGATCAATATCCTAATCTTAATAACGAAATTCAAAAAATTTGATCAAATGCATAACACCATCCTTGGAATATTTAGTTGAACTGTTAAAATATAAGTGCGGAGTTTGTTTTAATTTTTACGTAATAGGAATATTATATGTTAAAAAAAATGCTTTTTTAAGACGTTGTAAAAGTAATAAATAAAAAAAAATAAGTGTAAAATTTCTCATGCTGTCGATAGTAATTTGTCGGTCAATAGATGGCACTGCATGTATCGGCATTACGTAGAAATAATACGTTGATTTCTTCTTGAAAATTGCTACTATTCCTTTCAGGTTTATGTGTAAAACTTATCTACATTGGTTTTGTACTTGTTTAACGTATTTCGAACAAAACAGAATACAGATAAAGAATAAATAGGTTCTGTTTATTATACTTTAACAGTCTGGTATTACAATTGGCATACATGAATAAAAACAAAGAAAAATATATCCGAAATACAACGATAATATGTTATGAATATTTGAAATTATCAGGTAAAATAGGAATCATTAAAGTAAGGCAATGTATGAATTAAATTAAATCCAAAAAAGTTTACGGCTTGGGATTTGAACCCACATCATCCCACACCCATCTCTTTCGGCAGGCAGTCTTTAAACCGACGTTCTATGTCTACTGACGGCTAACAGAATGAAATAACTTTATGTCATGGTTTTTAGCTACTCAGCTCCTTGAAAGTATAGCGCGATGTTAAACTATGCTAAGGTTAGACTCATAAGTATCTGCAATTTTGTAATTTGTAGTGGTTTTTTATAACAATTCGTCGCTAAACTGTTAGGAAAACTGTCGAATATTACTGCAAATGTTATTTTAAGTACGCCAAAACTCTTCTACTTTTATTTTGACATTATTTTAGTGTTAAAATACATTTCAAAAGAGAAAATAAACACAAAAATAATATCTGTTGGTGAGGCTCGAACCATGTGCACTTTCTCGTTCAAAACAGATATTTTTTAGTATTGCTCGTCCTCCATAGCACATAGCGTGATAATATATAGCCTTTAACCTGACCGTACCTATAAGGATTATTTATGCAAAATTTGAACAAAATCGGTTCAGTGGTTTTTTCAACAATCGGGAACATACACCTTAAGATTTACTGTTTTATTATATGTAAATAATAGATAATTCAACAAATTACTTTTCCTGACACAGTTTAACTTAACCACACCCAAAACGAGTCTACAAAGAAACCCAAATTATATCTAAATAAGAACACAGCAATTAAGTAATAATAGTTAACTGTGCCACGACATTGTTACTATCGTTAACTTTAGAACTCACTTTAACTGTAATGGTTACATTTAGAGTTTAAATGTTGACTTCTGTTACTTTGTATGTAAATGACGCCATTACTGGACGCTTTGTGTTTCAAATAATATCACGCTTGCATTGCTGGAAGGGTTCGACTGAACTGTACTTACAATTTTCTTACAATCTTCTTCTGTTAAATATTTTCGTTTTAGACTCGAGGATATAGTTAATTTCTGACAAGCATCATTATCTGCATTAGTCTTTTTCCAACTATATTGGCATCGGCTTCCAGTCAAACTGGATTAAGTGGAATACCAGTATTTTAAGTGAAGCGGCTGCCTGCCAGACCTCCACAACCCATTAACTAGTATCACGGTAGTAACACGGTACTTCATGGCAAGATTGGAGTCAGACTTAAATACTCGCTTCTGACTATCCGTAACGACTGCCAAAGATCTACAAATGACAGCCGGGTGCTTTCCAAGGCACGGACGAAACTAGGTATGTTATGATAGTCACCTATCCACAGACCAACCTTGGGAAGCGTTGCTTAACCGTAAAGATTGACCCGTGCGGCTGTTATTATTTTGGCACGAGCACCTCAAAATAGTTTCTGACAAGACTTTTACTAAATATTTAGGCTCGCCTTTGGCTACTATCTCAGCTGACGGTAAGCGATGATGTGGCCTAGAAGTAACCTATCCACTCTTAACTTAAAGACTCCAAGGTTTTAGCCATTAGGAAATACACTCAGTAGGGAATTTTACCTTAGACAAGAAGTCGAAAACGTGTGACAACCAACAACACGTAGTGGGCTAACTTAGCTTAGTAGTATACGTCAACTCCGTGACGTCTAAGAGAGGTGCACAGGAACACCATGCGCCGCCACCTCGGGTCCGGATGAATGGGGGGCGACGGACACACCCAAGTCCGATGCGCCTGCTACGGGCCGGGAGAGAGGTCGAGATCTCTCTTTCCCTTTCCGCAGCCTCCTTCTGCGCGATAACTATTTCGCAGAAGTTGACCACCGCGTCCCAGGACTCCTCGCCGTCAACCATAGCACGGACTACGGCCGGCAGCAAGATGTCACTGCCTACCACAGAAATGAGGGCACGGTGCGGCTCCTCCAAAGCGACACACTCTGCCAGCGTATGCTGCGCCGTGGCCTCCCGACAGTCGACGCAGTGGTGACAACGAGCGTCCGGCTCCCTGCCTATGTGACACAGGAACCTCCCGAAGTAGCCATGCCCCGAGAGGACCTGCGCCGCACGAAATGATAAGGAGCCGTGCCTTCTCCCGAGCCAAAGGTCGAGCACTGGCCGGATGGTCAGATAAAAAGGAAGCCTGTACCTACCCCAGTAATTAGAATATAAGTCAACAATGCCAACTTAATAACTAGCATACAACATAACCTCCAAATTAACATATTTTTAAATACGCGTCAATAAATCTACGAATAGGATTCAATATGAACACATTGAAACAGAATATAGATATTTTTTTGTCATAAGACATTCTTCACTTAAATCTATTGTAACTAGATAAGTCACTTAAAACTAGATTAGTCTAATTTATATTAATTTATACAACTTCCTTACGCATGCGGTGTTTACCTATTAGTGATAGTTGCAATGATGTATAATAATTTATTGCATGTATTTTTAACATAAAACCAGTGTGAACAATTGTTGGTGAACCAATAAATAAATAAATAAATATCCCAATCCCTCACTTCCCAACCCAACATAGCTCTACCCAGTATTAAAACACCAATACACCCTAAAACAACAAACGATTTAAATAACCCCAGTAAATGCCCCAAAAAACCGACTATTATCTCAGAATGGTTCATAAGAATTCCTAACGCGCCCCCGCGACCGAAGGCCCGCGGTTTAGCAATAGAACCCAGGGAGTACGGGACTACATTCTGGAAACATCTGGCTACTAATAAAGCGATCCTGTGACCACAATCTGGGTAGACAGGGATCTCTGGAATCTTAGGCCGTGATCCCAATAACAGAGAATAACAGGCATTGTTCAAGAGATGGATGATTAATTTTTGTCTGAGAGGAAAAATATAAGAGGCGTTATTGGTTAAGATTTTCGGGAAGGCATGTGCTGTATTGTGATTTTGTTTCTTTGTCGTCTGAACTATTATTATAGTATTTTTTTTGTTCATTTGTAGTAGGCAATCTCTGAAAGTGGGGTTGCCAGGCATCCGGATAAAGTCGGACATAGTCAGACTTTTAGGATGCGTGTCCGGTCAAATTAGACCGTGTCCGGCCTGTACGGCTTTTGTTAGACATTTAATATTTTACCAGATTTTCACTGAAAATTTCATAATAAAGATTTGATACCTGCATCCAATTTTTTTATTATATTTTTTTTTTTGTCTTTTTACGAAAACCCTTTAAACCAAAAAGCCTATATTTACTTACAATAATGCTCCTTAATATAATTATAAAATTATATTAAGGAGCATTTTTGTAAGTAACAACATAACCTTATCAGTATTGTGTGACTATAAAGTCACACAATACTGATAAGGTTATGTTGTCCAGCCTTTTCATTAAATTTTAGCTAATAAATCCGGCTAAATTAGCTGGCCTGTTCGGCTTTTCAGCTCCAGGACCTGGCAACCCTATCTGAAAGTAAAGAAGTATGCGCTGCTTCGCTGACCTTGCATCTTACCCCAATTTTGGTTAAGATTTGAACAAATCTTGTCCTTACTTCTTCCCTCGTCGTCTCCTACTTCAAATTCCCGTGAAGTAATATAAGTAAACAACGCGACATTGCTTTAATTTCCTCTGTCGTATTACGCGGCGTACGTTATCTGTGCCTACGTGGCTATGAAAACAGCGACGATACTTGTTGAAATATCGGCCAAGGCATTATTGTGCATCAATCATCATCATCATATCAGCCGTAAGACGTCTACAGCTGGACATAGTCCTCCCCCAAGTGTCGCCATAACAACCGGTCCTGTGCGTCTCGCATCCATCGGCTACTCGCAACCCTCCCCAGGTCATCGATCCATCTTGTGGGAGGCCTTGGCAGCATTTATATCACAATTAATCAAACTGCCGAGTCTTTTCCAATCTATATTAGACTTTGCTTTCACCGAATGTAGCTGAGTACCAGTATTTGATATGGGGCAACAGCATATCTGGCCTCCAAAATCCAGTAACAGGGTAACACAAGACTGGGGTAAGATTTTATGGCTTCTGTCTGCGCGTAACGACTATCAAAGATCTTCAAATGACTACTGGGACCGCCTTCAATATCTCAAAAAGCTGGCTTTTCTGGGTATGGAAGAATCTAGGTATATAAAGTATAGTCACCCATCTATAAGCCAACCACGGCAAGCGTTGTTTAACCTCAGAGATCGTCCCGTGCGGCTGTTACACGAGTTCCTTCATTTATCACATCATCATCATATCAGCCGAAAGACGTCCACAGCTGGACATAGGCCTCCCCCAAGCGTCGCCGCATCGACCGGTCCTGTGTGTCTCGCATCCATCGGCTACCCGCGGCCATTTATCACATACAACCACCAAAATACTTCTCTACATCAAACCTTCATTCTGTCTTAATAAATCATACTTTACAAACTATCACACTAAACAACCCTAGTCCTATAAAAACATCGTAATAAATATGAGAAACTAGCTCACCCGCCCTTCGTTAAGTAAAAAAGGGGTTCGTAGTTTAACTTTGATTTACATTCGGGCCTCCCATCCATCAGAACTGAGTTTGGAGTGAAACTGCAAACAAACAACGCTACCTCCATTTTACATGGTGGTAATTTTACATACCTACCTAGTTTTTGTGTAAAAAAATTGCCGCAATACCTACAAACCGGGTGAATAGGAATGCAGGGGTTAATCGAAACAAAACTTTGAAGGGGATTTTTACGTTATTAAAATCTTGTTAGCAGCATTTGATTTACGGTCTCCAATTTTATTGAATGGATAGTCACCGGAAAATGGCAAACTCTGTAAGATTATTAAATAACTTGAGAGATTGTAATTTCTCGTATTCATTCCGAGAAGTTGTGAACTGAAATAAAATGGCGACCAACTAGAGCACAAGTCTACAAGAAACAGGCTCTTATTGGTCTGTTCAGATGTGACGTCACATTATCACACTTTCTCGGAATGAATTCGAGATATTATAAACTATCAAATTTTGATGCGTAAAAAAACTTTCCAAACTTTCAGTAGCCAATAGAATAGAATGTTTTTATTTCAGACCGGAGTCCATAGGGTTAGTAACAATTTTACTTAAATTCTAGAGTTAGTAGGGTATAGACACAGATAAAAATATACAATTAACATTTAGCGTGGAGCCGCAACAAAAGTTTACAATCTCTCAAGTAATTTTATAATCATACAAATGCTATTTTCAGGTGGCAGATATAAATAAAAAAAAAGTTGCTTTCTTAGAAAACCAACATTATGATATGTGAAAAACCTAATCAAAGTTTTGTTTTCATTCACCCCTCCCCGTTCCTATTCACCCCGTTTGACGGTATGTGCAGGTTGAGAATATTTTTTCATTGTTCTGACTTTTTATCAGCTTAATTATGTAAATAGCTCATGGCTAGATAATAACAGCCGCACGGGTTGATCTTCGAGGTTAAACAACGCTGGCTGAGATCGGTCCGTGGATGGCTGACAATTTTAACACACTGAGATTCCTCAGAAAAGCACGTTAAGTCGTTGGTCTCGGCTGTCATTTGGGCATCATTGGCAGTATCACGGATAGTTGGAAGCCAGAACATCTGAAATGAGTCATGCCAAGCGTGTATCGTGTTACCCAAATTCCGGGTTACGGAAGTCAGGTATGCTGTCGCTCCATGGACTAGATCAGTATTTTACATGAAAACGAAAATATCTACTGGACTTCAGATGCACCTGGTTAGACCGGAAACCGATTTCAACTAAGATAGGAAAAGACTTGGCAAAGTGCCCCAGCTTTGGGAGCTAAGTTAAATTAACTTTTTTTTTTACGAGTGGAAATCCTCATGGATGTCCTCCGTTTTGGGGCAGATTGAGGGGTCTGTCAGACTCCTACTGACTAAAACCATACGGTGTTCCTCCTCGTAACTTTTTGGCTGGGGTGCGGGGACACGTTCACATTCTCCACAATCACTCAGGCAGTGACAGTTTGCACTAGCAAACCCCGTCTCTGATAAGGGGAGGAGTGAGTTGCTCTGGAGCAACTCAAAGTCTAAGCACTTAGCTCAAAGGGTCTGGAACCTTTGAGCTAAGTGCTTAGACCACAGACTTCCCCAAGTCCGTCACCCGCAGGTCACTTTACGGGGGACGGAGGAGGGTATTCAGCCCTCCTCTGGCGCCCAGTTCTTCGGGCGTGGATTGGCAAAGTGAACAATATTATCTCCCTCTCCCTTTCCGCAGCCTCTTTCATTGCAATCACTCCTTCGGCAAAGGCCGCCTCAATTGGGTTCTTTCCTGAAAAAATCTAATTAGCCCGTAAAATAGATTTTCATAAAATATTGTACACGTAGTTTTTCTTTTTGCACGTAAACAAGAAATGAAGAAGAAACAGTGCGTTAAAAATTCGCGTGACGTCACATTATTATAAGCCCGTGGTGTCCCACTCCAGTCTCTCTTGAGCAATCCGAGTCCAATCCCCCAGGTAAGAGTCCAGCTCGTCTCGCCATCTCCGTTTGGGTCTACCGCGTCGCCGGTTCACATTATAGTTCCTTTATTATTGAAATATGATCAAAAATCAAAATCAAAAGTCGTTTATTCAAATTAGGCTGAGAGCCAGCACTTTTTGAACGTCAAGTTTTACAAAAGACAGTCCCCCAAAACGCCCGCCCGTCACCACTTCCTAGTGTTTTAGCTGTGGAGAAGAAGTGGCCAACAAACTCCCCAGCCAGCCCCCTCTCTTAAAATTTGATGCCAGCCCCCTCTCTTAAAATTTGATGCTAAAGCGCATCTTTATCAGTTTTTATCGATTTGAAATGACAAAAAATACGTGACTAATAATGAAAATCTTACGGATGGACTAAAAAATAGAATTATAATTTTTCCATCTAGTACCCAATTCAGCAACCAGGGCGTTGCGCTGCTCAACTCATGCTGGGTAAAGTTCAAAGTCAAACATAGCCTAGCTCTTTATTTCCAACATGCTTCCAAAACGCTTATTCAGTGCCCCAACACCGCGCGTGTAGAACAATCATTCGTGAAATAAAATTATCGTACCACAAGCTTCGATGTTCGTATGCTGCCGACGAGCTGCTGCTGTGAACATTTTACTCAAAACTCTGTACTTTTGTGCGCCATCTTCAAGTATGTGAAGGAACAATATGTGGAATGAAAAAATTCTGCGTGTTCTGGCTGTTGAAAAACACTGTTTTACAAAAAAAAACCGGCCAAGTGCGAGCCGGACTCGCCCACCGAAGGTTCCGTGGAAATTACTTTAAATTAAGATTATATGCTTTTATGATTTAATTCCAAATGTATAGTTTTCAGACTTTTCCCTGTACTTGTAGACTTATTCTACAAGTACGGTATTAATTGCCAAATTTCATAGTTCTAGGTCAACGGGAAATACCCTATACATTTTCATTCCCTTGAGAGCATCGAAATATACGTTATTTTGCCGCATAAACGGCCGTATCTTCTTTTTACGTTAACTTAGAACTTTGATTTTATCACAGCTTCAAGGGACTGTAGACTCAAGTCTACAGTCCCTTAAAGCTGTGATAAAATCAAAGTTGAAATGAAAAACATGTACTCAAGTACATGTTTTTCATTTCAATTCGATACCTTCACGCTTTCCCTAGATAAAGGGTCTTGGCAGACAGACGGGCGGACAACAAAGTGATCTTATAAGGGTTCCGTTTTTTCCTTTTGAAGTACGGAACCCTAAAAAAATGAAGATTCCGACGAATTAAGAACCTCTTCCATTTTTAAAAAGACACGTTTAACTTTTTTTTTTAATGACTAAAGAGTTGCAGATGGTTTTATTTTTAAAATAGATTCAACATTAATATAAAAATAAATTTTCTCAAAAGCTATTTTGTAGTAAATGTAGCAGTTTTCTTTTAATTTTCCTAAGCATGAAATAGCTGCTGAAGTCACGCGCTGGTATTTTCACGACCTTTTATTTCACTTTCACTAGTTAGTTTGCTTCTATAGGTCAAATTTTGCATTTTAAAACAGATATCCCCAACTTATTGAGCTGAAATTCTGAATAAATACACATTTTGGTTTGAACTCTATATTTTGAGCAAAATGGCGGACTCCCAAAGCGAGCGGAGCAAAATTATTTTATAAATATCCTCAAAATATGGGTTTTTATCAAATGAAACGGTTTGCTAAGAGGAATTCAAAAAATAAAGTAACTGGATTTTTTTTTCAAATTAACAAAGTATTTTTCAATTTTTATACCTGTAAATAGCGAACCAACAAAATTACCTGTCTCTCTCTCTCTCTCCTACACTCAATCCAACCCCTACATCAAACCCAACCTACTTTAAACCGTAGCATCTTACAACAATTTCACAGTAATCCATCTGCGGTACATTCACGCTCACAAGTACAAGTGCTTCTACTTGAAAATTCCATTTCGTAGCGTCTTTGTCCGTACCACTCTTGCCGACTGTCCGATTGTGCGATACCCTGACGGATTACATGAATAATGCCGTACGCGTACTTTCTGTATTCAGAAATATTAAAAGCTAAGGAGGTTAAGGAAGGAAAATGAGTTACGATTATTTGAATATAGAACATTTAATGGTGGATCCGAAAAAAATGAAGAACGGTGAAGTTGATTATCATTCAGATGGAAATGAAAGCGGCGGGGATCACCGTATCGTTTATGCGAATTGAATACTGAATAAACGATTTCATCTTTTTCATGTTGGTATCGTAACAGGCGATTAGGGAACATCAGAAAGATGAGTTAAAGGAATCGGAATCTGTGCTGTTTTTAACAGAAAATCGATTTCGTTATGTGCCGGTGACGCTTTAGCTCGTTGCTCTCCGTTTGCTTTGAAATAATAATCCTGTGCTTTTTGGTACATGGATTTATACTGAAGTAGAAATGAACCGAAATTGTAAAGATCTCTAATCACAAATAGTAAAAATCTCTATAACAATTGTAAAAGTGTCATTCAATCAGCATTAACGATTGTCAAAAGCCAAAAATGTTTGAAGACCACATGACATTTCGGAAGAGCATCTTGATCTCATACATTTTTGACTTATTGACACACTTTGTCTCGATTCCAAGGCTTGTTCTAGAATATACAACCTAACAAATTATGAAAAACTATCCAAGCTTTCAGACAAAAACAGAAAACCTGCAAAATGGACACTAAATTCGCACCACATCTAGTAATTACGTCTCATTCCGCCATTTTCTCTCAAAAACCATTTTCCACAAACGATTATTCACTTAAGACTCTACTCATTATTGCCGTCGGGATAAGGGTGTAGCCACACTAGACGAAAGCGACGGCCGCATTATATGAGTGTATTCCAAGTTGGTGCACTCTGGCTGTGTGTAGCCGACGCCGAACAAAAGCTTTATTTTTGCATTTTGTTTTTATGCGCGAAAAAGAATATTTTTTTTTGTAATTTTATTAGAATGGACGAATTGTGCAGATTTTTGCTTGTGGACAATTTTGGATGAAGTTATTGTGTGCATATTTATGTAAATACTAGATGCATTTTGTCTGTCATAGTTTTTGTTGTTTGATTTATATTTTTGCAGCTATTTATTTTATTTTTTTATTTATATATACTTTATTGTACACCAAATTTAAAATACATTAACCACTCAAGATTGGGATTTCGGGACGAAATCGCGTGCGCAGTCGCGCGAGCGTTGTCTTGTCCTGAAAGAGACTTACGGATTCTGACGGTTGGGGCGTTTTGTCCCGAAAGGGACACGGATGCTGAGTGGTTAAGGAAACCTTAAACTAAAAAATGTACAATTACTGACACATATTAGAATTTAATATTTCTGAAAATATATTTTAGATCTAAAAATTAATTAATTTCGTTTAATTCGTACGCCAATAATTATTGTAATATTTTTATACATCTACTCTAATATTATAAGTCGGTTCATCTCTCTGTTTGTTAACTCTTCACATCCTTTACATGAAACCGATTTGAAACAGGAGACACGGGTCGGGTCGGGAACTGAGTATATTATCTTGGGGTCATTTTCAATTTTTATGTGGCAGCTGGTAGAAGCTAGTATAGAATATTTATGAATACTATTGGTACAGATAGGCACCAAATGACCTTCGTTTAGTCGCTGCATTTGTTGCATACCGTACCTATTTTATTTAAATGCGTTTGTCATAGTTAGACACTTTTCTGAGTCGCTATAGTTTTAACAGTAATTCAATAAAAACCGGCCAAGTGCGGGTCGGACTCGCACACGAAGAGTTCTGCACCAAAAACCGAAAAAAATACTTGAGTGGTGTCAAGGGACACCCAGTGGATCGAAGTTCCTTTCGATTAATTAGAGAAGGAATTGTAAAAAAAAAAAATAAAAAAAAAAAAACTATAATTTTTTTTTAAGTTATAATAATATTTTTTTACTATTAACAAATATAATGTAATATTAAATTAATCAGTAGGCTCAATTTTAGTCATAATTGCTTTGTCAAAATAACGGGCTTGCTTTCTATAAGAGAGAGAGAGAGACAGACAGAGAAACACGCGCACGCCGTACAGCTTACAATAGCTTACTATAGCAAAAAGTGTCGTTACAACTTTTCGTATGAATTTTTTCCGTCTAGCCCCCTTTCACAACGCGCGATAAGGAACTTCGTTCCAAAAAAACACGTTTTTTGTATGCCCCATTTTATTTTTAATTAAGTTAAATTAATTATTTTCTTTTTTTGTTGTTTTAGCTGCAATAGACAATCTGTGAAAATTTCAACTGTCTACCTATTACGGTTCTTGAGATACAGCCCGCTGATAGACAGACGACGGACAGCGGAGGCTTAGTAATAGGGTTCCGTTGGTTACCTTTTGGGTACGGAACCCTAAAAACCAGTATGTAAACTAGTGTAGGTACACTACACTGGCACAGGTTGGACTGACACCTGCATTAAGTATTCTGGTTCGAGCTGGGTGCATGCGGTGTAGTTGCGTGCGTCGACTAGCGACGTCTGAATAAAAATGTTCTACATACAATATTTGCCTACGTGCAGCGAGTTTAGCTTGTTGCTTTTACTGAAGGTAGTTTTTGTTTAAGAATACTGAACTGTTTTTTTTAAGGTTTTTGGTTGAGTTTACAATAACGTTTCTTGCAGTCCGTACTGATGGAGACGGCGCAAAATGTTGTGTTAGACATATAACAACAAGCTCTTATTTACGTATCTTGTTAGTTAGTATGTACAAATAGCTATGTTCGTGACAATCTAAGAAGTCAGTTTTGACACAAGGATTCAAAATTGGTCAACTTATAAGTATGAAAGAGACATGAAAATAATTTTCTTTCAAGCTTAGTGGTAAAGCCATCTCCAATATGGCGGACTCAAAAAATTCATTTATTTTTAAACAAACAAACTTGTGACTGTATTAATTTACATAATAAATAAGCTCGTATGTACAGTCGGTTCTCACAATTATCTGATCCACCCTAAAAACAAACGAATTTGAACCCTCTACTAGTAACATTAAGGTTTATTCAATTTATATGAGCTTGTCAGATAAGTTCTCGTGGACTCGATGGACAAATACAATAATAATACAGACACGCAAATTTGATCTTTATAACGTCAGCATTAGGTTATATGTTATGTTATAATATTATTAGTCTAATAGCTTATTTTAATGATTGCGTTCAAGTAATTCTGGTCTCGTGGTTTGTGTATAAGACTGAGATAAAAAAGTTGCAAGATCAAAACTTGCGATGAAGATATTATTTTGCTATCAATTTAGAATTTATTCCAAAACTATTTCTTGTAATATTGTAAAGAACTATGACGGATAATCTTCAAATATAAACTTTCAAAAATGGTAATATTTTCGCATAACTTGTAATAAGTGGGTAGTTGAAAAATAAATATTCGTATTCATTATAAAACTGGTATTCAAATGCTACTAAGGTAGTGACTACGCACAAATATATTTTACCTTGCCTTACTAAATTGCAAAAACAACGTCTCTTTACTATTTTCTATTTTATAGGTAGTTTTTTTTTATTATCATGTCTCAATGGAGGTGTAGTGTATGTATATACTTATGATTGCTTTCGAGCGCGTACGTCACAACGTACAGTCAGTCAACGGTCAGTCAGTGTTCAACCGTCAGTCAGGCAGCACGTGGTGGTGCGTAGGCGAGCCAAATACCTACTATTAGTGATACGATGCGTGGACACTACATATGGCGACGAGGACAAAAAAATAATTAAAACTGTAAGTAAAGTGACTTTATAAAAAAAAAAAGAGAAAATGTGACTGGCGAAGTGGCAAGATAATTTACTTATGCTACTTAGGTACATGAATGTTACTTATTCAAACTAAGAAAACATGCCACATTTTCATTTACATTTCTCAGCTATTATAATTACCTTTACCCAAAATATGGTTTAAACCATTAGTTTACTTTAATTAACAAATAGATACCCATTATGATTCAAAATTATAAAACTTTACACCTACTTAACAGTGGTGACTATTGCTTAACTTACGAAAAAGTCATTACATTGGAATGTTCAGCTACACTGATTACATTTTAAGGAATGTTCTTCGTTGTTTAGTAACTCGCACTAAAGTAATAATGGACTATAGAATAATCATAATGGTATTGAAGAACAAATGTTAAACTGTGTTTGTTTATTTACACCTACGTAAGTTATAAATTACGACAAACATTAATATAATGTCGGTTTTACCCTACCCAGTGATCTTGTAATTATTATAATACTAGCACTTCGCCCGCGACTTCGTCTGCGTAGACTTTAGAGGTGGCGCGCAACTTCCTTGTCGCATATTCTCATTCTCGGAAATTCATCGTCATGATTCTATATTCTGATATTTTGTGAGTCTTTACTGTCCGTACTTTCAGCTCCGGAACTACTTCGACATGTTTCTGGTATTCTGGTACTTGTTAATCTATAGCGCTCATAACTCCAGCCCAGACAAACTTCGATATGTTTCGATTCTCTTGGTATTTTTAAATGCTGCCAGCTTCGGAAATACTTCGACATGTTTCTGGTTTCCTGGTACTTGTGAATCTTTAACACTCACAATCCTCGCCACGAAAATACTTCCGCTAGTTTCTGGTCTCCTGGTACATAATGAATCTTTAGCGCTCATAATTCCTGCCTGGGAACAACAGCCCCCTTTTTCAAACGCGGAAATATTTCGACATGTTTATGGCCTCCTGGTACTTATGAATCTTTAGCATGCACAATCCTAGCCCCGAAAATACTTCAACATGTTTCTGGTCTCCTGGTACTTTTGAAATCTTTCCGGTCACAATTCCAGCGCCGGAAATATTTCAACATGTTTCTGGTCTCCTGGTACTTGTGAATATTTAGCGATCACAATTTCAGGCAAAAAAATACTTTCACATGTTTCTAGTCTCCTGTTGTTTGAGATTCTATGGTATTTACATTTCCAGGCCGGAAAAAACATCGACATACATATTTCTGTTTGACTGTTAAAAAGTTAAATAAGAAAAATTCAAGCCTAAAAATACCATCGTTCTGTTCTCCTGGTACTTGTGAATCTGTAGCGCTCATTATTCCAGCCACGAAAATACTTCTACACATATCTGATCACCTGGTGCTTTAGAATCTTAACTGCTCAAAATTCCAACCCTAGAAATACTTCGTCATGTTTGTGGTCTCCTGGTACATAATGAATCTTTAACGCCCCGGAAAAAATATCACATTAATCTGTTGTTTTGGTAATTTTGAATCCTTTCCGCTCATATATCTAGCGCGGAAATATTTTGACATCTTGCTGGCTTCCTGGTACTTATGAATCTTTAGGATTCACATACTTTTCTCCGAAAATACTTCGACAGGTTTCTGGTGTCCTGGTAATTTTGAATTCTAACTGGTTATAATTCCAGTGCCGGAAATAATTTGACATGTTTATGGTCTCTTGGTACTTCTGAATCTTTAGCGCTCATAATTTCAGCCAAAGAAATACTTCTTCAACATGTTTCTGGTCTCCTGTCACATGTGAATCTAGCGTTTACAATTCTAGCCCGGAAAAATCTTCAAAATACATATTTCTGTTCGACGTAAAAAAAAAAAAATATTCGAGCCCAAAAATACTATAACATCGTTCTGTTCTCCTCGTACTTGTGAATCTTTAACGCTCCCAATTTCAGCCCCGAAAATATTACGACATGTTTCTGTTCTCCTGGTACTTGTGAATCTAAAGTACTAAGGCAGCAGAAGCGCTGGGTTTCCACTTCCTCCTCTGTCTCCATTAGGTCATGCCTTTTACCGGGATAAAAAGTAGCCTATGTTTGATTCCAGGATGTGGACTATATGTGTGCCAAATTTCATCCAAATCCGTTCAGCCATTTTTGCCTGATTGAGGCACAAACAAACAAACATACAAACATACAAACATACAAACATACAAACATACAAACATTCACATTTATAATATTAGTAGGATTCATAGGTATTGCTAAATTGTTGAAGTACCTACATGTGCCATAATGAACAAAGTGATTAGTGGATATTTCAATAATTCTGAAAAATAAACCCCACCACATCTTAAAAACGTGGTCAGAGACGTGGAGTATTTTTAATGATTTTCTTATTTTGAATCCTAATATTATGCTTGGCCTTATCGGAAGGATAGGTTGCAGTATTATTTACGTACTGTGGTATTTATTGGTGGTTATTTAGGACAAGTTCAAAAACAATTATTGACCGTCTGGACGTTACCTAATTAAATGGATATACCCCAGTAACTTACTTATATTCCATGTAAACTGGCGTAGTACCTGGTCATTTAATCGACAAATAAATAATAAAGTTATTTTCAAGTTTTATAACAGTATAATGATATAATAATACTGATTTATTATGACGTTGGAGCAGCATTGCTGGTCATTAAATTGACACCGTTTGACTATGTTCAGAGGATCCTCAACAGCATTATTGGTCATCAAATTGACGCATTATAAAAAGGAAGCAGAATTTTGTGATAAAAAATTGTTATTGAAAAAACAACAAACTAGTTGGTTCACGATATAACACTAACATGTCCCAACTCACATTGGAGAAGTTCGACTGCGAAGGAGAACGTTCTTCGGTTGGAGTCAGATGGGAGCGTGGGAAACGAACACTATCTATTTCGATGCTTCTGGTATTGACAAGATCGAAAAGAAAAAGGCAACGACCTGGGAGTCTAACCAGGGACCTCATGCTTAGATATTTGATTTGTACTACGTGATTAGTTATAAAATAATAAATCAAAGAGCGCATAAATTTAATTACAGTAGAACATACCTACTGGTCATTAAATTGACAAGTCATCATTGAATGACAGTAATTACAGTAGAACATACCTACTGGTCATTAAATTGACAAGTCATCATTGAATGACAGTAATTACAGTAGAACATACCTACTGGTCATTAAATTGACAAGTCATCATCGAATGACAGTAATTGCAGTAGAACATACCTACTGGTCATTAAATTGACAAGTCATAATTGAATGACAGTAATTGCAGTAGAATATACCTACTGGTCATTAAATTGACAAGTCATCATTGAATGACAGTAATAACAGAATACACCTACTGGTCATTAAATTGACAAGTCATCATTAAATGACAGTAATAACAGTAGAATACACCTACTGGTCATTAAATTGACAAGTCATCATTGAATGACAGTAATTACAATAGAACATACCTACTGGTCATTAAATTGACATGTCATCATTGAATGACAGTAATAGCAGTAGAACATACCTACTGGTCATTAAATTGACAAGACATCATTGAATGACAGTAATTGCAGTAGAATATACCTACTGGTCATTAAATTGACAAGTCATCATTGAATGACAGTAATAACAGTAGAATACACCTACTGGTCATTAAATTGACAAGTCATCATTGAATGACAGTAATAACAGTAGAATACACCTACTGGTCATTAAATTGAAAGTCATCATTGAATGACAGTAATTACAGCAGAATATACCTTCTGGTCATTAAATTGACAGTTAGTTATCAAAGACAAAAGCCAGGTCAGCAGTGCCTAGTGGTACTTTTTATGTACATACTGGTCATTAAATTGACAAATTTGATTGTGAGGGGGAACCTTCATCAGTAGGAACGAGATAAAAACGCTGGACGTAGGAACTCTTGATCTACCTGGAAGCTGTTGGCATCAAGGGTAGTGACAAGTAACGGGCTTTGCTGCTACATTTTGTGGACTAGAATTGCTAAAAATGTCTATACTAATATTGTAGAGCTGAGGAGTTTGTTTGTTTGGTTGAACGCGTTAATCTCGGGAACTGCTGGTTCGAGTTGAAGGACTATTTTAGTGTTGGACGGCCTATTTATCGGGGAAGACTATAGGATCTAACATCATGCTACGACCAATAGTAGCAAAGCATTAATGGATAATGTGACGAAGACGAGGTTGCTCGGATCAGCTAGTTTAATAATATACCAGATACAAATATCACCTGCTGATAGAGTGGATGTCTTTGAAGTGGCTATCACCAAACTCCACGCATACTTTACACCTAAACAAATTGAGAATTAAGAACTTTTTGATTGATCAAACAAGGGGCAAATGAAAAGTTTCAAAAATTTCTTAGTACGGCTTAGACAATAAGCAGACAGATTTCAGTTCAAACAGAGTCGAAAGACATACAATATGTGTTCAAAATCGACGATGACAGTTTACTAGATTGTCGTATAGGTGGAATGAAGGTTAAAAAAAAAAAAAAAAAATGTTAGTAGACTGTGTGTAGGTAAATCCAACTTTAATCACACACAAAACTTGGGAAAATATGAAACAAAACAAGTTTTTGTTTGTTCTTAAAGTAAGAAAACCCAAGGGGTTCTTCCTAATGGTCTTGTTAGGTCAAGACCTAACAGGACCATTTGACGCAAATATAAAAGTAGCAGATAGATCCGAAAATGCAACTTTTTAATAATTCTTTATTTTCGGACAACAATGATCCAGCGTGTTAGTAAACAATATTATAACTTATTACTAGTGTTAGTAGCTAAAATACAACAGAGAAGAAGACAGAACAGAATAAATATTATTGTGAAGAGGACAACCCCAATCTAATGGTTAGTGATAGTCCTTCTCACAAAACTTTTAATTATCGAAGAGTCGATACTCTCCGCCACAGTTTTTAGTATACTGTTGCCACTCGCCCGCAACCTTGACAACAGCGACGCGGTTTTTTTGCGAATGACGGCGTGGAAGCCATCGGTTCGGTTTTGCGCAAACATACAAGAAGCGCTGCACCATCGTGGCAGTCCCAACAGCATCCTAAAAATGTTATTATACTGGACGCGTAGGTCATCCAGCGATCTTTTGGTATAGTTGACCCAAAGATTCCCCGTGTAGAAACCCTGGCAATATGCTTTAAAAAGTGTTACTTTTACTTGATAAAAGTAACACTTTGATAATGGGTGTACTTAAAATCGGATTACAAATTGACCAAATGGAAACTAAGACAGTTTCCGAAACCCAATGATGTTTTAGTGGAAGTGCCAATCGATGAGAAAGTACAACCAGCTTCTCAATCATTAAGAAGGATAATAGGAAGAAAAGTTGAAAAAAAAAATATAAAAGAACGGTTACCAGTAACTAATCTTAAGACTATAATGTACCTACCATATTCTGACAAATACATGATTATGGTTGGAGAAATATTCAAAGAGCGTAATTCCCTGCCAGAGTCTGTGTTTCCTGATAGTTGCAAACTGAGAATCTTTAAGTCGGGAGTGATTGGGTTGCTTCTGGGCAAGCGTGCTCCATCTTCAACCACGTCATCGCTTGCCACCAGGTGAGATATTGGTGCCTATAAATATAAAAAAGCGAGTACTTAAAGAGATTCCCGTAGGTGGTAATAGTTTCAACATTTTATTCAGTACGAACTTAAAGAATGAGATATTGCATGGCAAGGTTGCCATAAGGTCATGTTCCAACTTAGACGTGTTTAGTGAAAATTGGATTTAAGCTTTTATATTAACGTGTCGGTGACAGTTTTCTTACATAACAAGTTATTAAATTCAGTTCGTAAATTCGATAGTAAACGATTATAAACCGTAACTTGATATCAATGACATTGATTAAAGCTGTAGGGATACAGAGAATTCTGAGCTATTACAATTTCTGAATAGATTTTTCACTACCGGGTTGCTTACTGTAGATGTAAGTTAATATAAGTAAGATTTAAAATAATATTGATTGATTCAAACTGTTCGGTGCAGTTATGACCATGATGCTCGTAGATTGACGTAGAGTAATTCATGAACGTAGCCCCTTCACATGAACGTAGGCACAAACATTGACAGGCCTAGGTTCTCTTCTCTTCGTAAACTCTGATGCGCATAACTTACCGGTTGGTATGTTTTAAAATCTCATTGTCGGGAAGATGCCCAAGGCCAAGTATATGAATAATTGACGTTGTGAAGTTATGAAATAGATGACGAGTAAGCATAAAATTATTTAGTGTGAACAGGTTCTTAGTTCTGTGGGTCGGCGGGCTACCAGGATATCGTAGCAGTATCACAGTGATATAGACGAGGAAGTCTGTATCAGGGTGTCGTTGCTATTGGTGGTACAAATTAGAGTTTACTCGGTATTCTTCCCATGGGGAAGTGCGAGTATAGGAATTGTGTTTTGCTGAGCTATGAGATAGATGTTGACTGTGAATAAGATACGTAGTCTTTGACATTCTTTGTTAAAATCAATGTGAGTTTTATGACTTCATTGGTGCTTGGATTTGGTAATCACGAATACTAGTGAATCACGAATCAAACCTAAAGGATTGATGACAGCCAGTTTAGAACTGTCGAATGGCTAAAACACTGAACGAAAAGTCAGTTAACTGAAGATTTGGAATAGCCGTGTGTAAAAAAAAAAAATTTTTAGACAATTGCCGTAGAGATTAACGATAGCAAATTTCTTGGGGGATATTGAAGTATATAATGATGAAACAGGACAAATGATGAAAAAGAAATGTCGTACATTTATAGAAATTGAAGGTCAGTGGAAAGTTTTTAATGATAAAAAAAAACCAAGGAATTGAATCAAAAAGATACATCTGCTTCATAAATAAGATTGATTAATTATGACTAAATTAAAAAGAGAAAAGGGAAGAAAGATAGAGATAATAATAATATCAAGGCATATAACATTGAATACAATAAAGAAAATCAAAACAATTATCTCACATGTGATCATTGAAAAAGATATAATTGGTATATAATTACAATATAGTATAATCGGGTCGTTAACCGAAAAAAAAATAATAATAAAGGAGTAAAATACCTCTAGTGTCATGTACAGTGTTTGGAAGGAAATAAATACTTAGTAATAAATACATACATATATTTTTTATAAGTACCTAGATCCATAAAAAACTTACTACAGGAAGTATTTATACACAAATAAAAAAAAAAGGAAGGGATTTAGTGTATGTATATACTTATGATTGCTTTCGAGCGCGTACGTCACAACGTACAGTCAGTCAACGGTCAGTCAGTGTTCAACCGTCAGTCAGGCAGCACGTGGTGGTGCGTAGGCGAGCCAAATACCTACTATTAGTGATACGATGCGTGGACACTACAGGAGGGATTATTTAAAATACAAAATCTGTTTGCACGAAGAGAAGGCTGCTTGTGCTGTGCAAGAACAAACTTTATGGAAGTATACTATAAGGTTCAAATTCTTTAGAATATTACGTCTAGCATTACACCTAAAATCAAATTTCAATGCGGCTTATAAGAGTTGAATTAGTCTTGTGGTCACTAAGGTAGTGCGGTGTTCATCGTTGTCTACGTTCGAAACCAAGTTTAACCTAAATATAGCTTTTTGCTCAGCTGTTTTTTTTTAATTATAAATAATTAAAAATAAAAACAGCTGAGTTACACTTTTTTTACATTTCTTTAATGGACGACGTAGGGTCTTGTTTTAAAAGACAAGACCCTACGTCGTCTAACGGGCGGTTTGTATGGAAATAAAACTAAACAATTGCAAGTTTAAAATGTTTATTATTTCATTTAAACATAACATTAAAAAGGCATGCTTATGCTTAAAAGTTTGTTATCGAGAAAATAAATTCATCTGTGAAATGCTTTACAGATTTATAGCTGCCTGTATGTAGTGAATAAATATGTTATTTAAATAGAAAAAAATCTATATATAACAATAACATCACCACATAATCTGCAACATTTTAATAGTTTAACAATCAATCCATTGAGCATTTACTTATATGGTGTGTTTAAAAAACCTACTAAATTAATTAGTAGCGGAGTGGCGCACCGTCCCCTGCTATAACTTGCTGTAAGCGGCTACGCATACCGCGCACCATATTCCAACACAAATCTTTGCCTCTCATGTGCTCCCAAGTCGATGTCACGATCTCAACCAAGTTGTGTTTGTTCCGCACTTCCGTTGTGTCCCAATTTAAAACCATTTGACCCCATAGATTTTCTATAGGGTTCAAATCAGGACTTTTAGATGGCCAATTAATAACTGTCACACCTTCTTGAGCAGCTAACCAATCCTGCACAATGCCTGCACGGTGGATGGAGCAGTTATCGTGCATGAAATAAATATGTGATGTCGGATAGGTAATTCGCACAGTCGGCAGCATGACGTCACGTAGAATCTCCAAATACAAACTACTATTAAACCTACCACCTACTTCCACCAATTCACCAGGTCCCATAGACGACATCCAGCCCCAGTAGCCCAGGGTTATTCTACCGCTGGTTCTACAAGGTAGCAAGCACTTCTCATTATAGCATTCTCCTCTCCTTCGCCATAACATTTTACGTCCATCTTTATCCGATTTAAATGATTTTTCATCAGTAAAGATCACAACATTTTCTTCCCAATTAAAATTTAAATATTCCTGGGCAAAACGGACCCTTTCTTCGCGATGAGCAGGTGTCAATGCAATTTTCTGTGCCGGTTTATAATTCCTTATCCCAGCAGCGTGTAAATGCCTTCTCACTGTTTCCACTGAAATATTGTGATTTATTGCGGTTACACGAATGGGTAAAAATGGATTTTCAACATGGCTTGCAACAATGTCCCGGTGGCGTTCGAATTCGGGACTATACTTGATAGCTTTTGCTCCTGGACGAATCCGCTGAATATCTCCACTGTCTCCATAACGTCTTAGCCATAGTCTGACCGTATTTCTCTAAAACAAAAAAAAAAACATTTTTGGAACCGTGTATGTAACTTGTAAGGAGTGAATGTAATGGTAAAATAGCCGACTACGCGTTCATTACTCACAATCAATAAAATAAAATAGGTAAAAAACACTTACTGCTATATTAAGTCGACGACCAATCTCTCTAATTCCAACATTCTGCTCATGTAAAAATATGATTTTATGTTTGATATAGTTATTAAGTTGCGACATGATGCTTTTTGACACCAAATTGCTTAAAAATACTTAACGAGTTATATGAAACGATTTGCAAATGTGTGTGCTCAGTCACTGCGATTGATCGACTAGATGAATTTATTATCTACCTCACGAAGCAATGTTTTACTTCGTATCCAACCAGTGGCGGTACCTTCATATAAGCCCAAATGCCTTACTAAAATGCTCGATAGAGAATCAATATCAAACCCGAACTATTTAAAAGTTCGCGCGCTTAATTCTTATCAAAATAACACAAAGTATGCTACCTATGCCACATTACTACATAACTACACATTGCGATTGTTCGCGCGCAGAGTTTCGCATTTGCAGCATCTACATATAGCTATCTCGCTTACACGTACCGGCTTTTACCGGGCTTTCAAATACTATCTCCGTCACTTTCGCACTTATAGCGATGTGCCGTATAACGAGTTCTAAACCTTGTGCGCCTACAAATCGATCAGTATGGAAGATTAAGCCGTGCATGCGTATGAAGTTGCACGCGTATGCGTGACCTTGTCACCTTACCAACTCTGCAGTGTTGCCGTTTTAGCGACGTTGTGAGATATTGGAGATTTTTAACGAGTTTGGGAACTTTTTTTAAGATTTAGCAACAATAAAAACTAGCGACATTTAAAATAACGAAATTAAATATTCAAGCAATATCTTAAAAATAAAAAATTTGCGACATCTAGCTAGATTTTTCATATACCTGGTGACTTTTTTTGCCTAAATGACAACACTGTAACTCTGCGTAAGTAGTTCTTGACACCGGAGTGCAACTCACTTCAGTTTTATTTGCTTGAGAGTTGAAAAGTTATGTTGTTAAAGTTTTTTGTGTGTTTTCTTAGATTTTCTCAGTGATACAATTGTTTTGGTGACTTACCTACAACAATGGAGGTAATTGTACCTTGTGAGGATTTAAAATGCGTTCAAGTTTTGATTGGCGAAGATAAGGTAAAATCTTTAAACTTTGCTCAGAAAAAACAGTTAATTTCTTCATTAAAACCGACGCCTAATCTGTGTTTTTCTCAGACTAGTAAATCGCATAAACGAAAATTTAATAGATCAGTATAAAACTAGTTGGATTGTTGGCTGTTCGCACACTAATAAGTTGTGTTCGTGGTGCTGCCTATATTTTTCGAATGAAGATTCCGTTTGGAATACATCTGGTTATAATGATTTAAATAACATATCTGGCGCCATTAAAAGGCACGCAAATTCCCATAAACACCTGTGTGCAATGGTTTCTTTCGGTAATTTTGGTAAACAACGAATTGAGACATCTATATCAGTTTATGAGAAAATTGCGATGATACATACGAAGGTACCTACATACTCAGTCGAAAACTGAACTTTCTTTTTTTGAAATCGGTTAAAATTTTATTGGGCTTGCCTTATTTTGAAACCCTAGGCACGCCACTGTATCCAACCATTCTGGGTAAATATAAATTCTGTGAACTTAAAGTTTTTTTTAATTTACCCACCTGTTTACAAGATAAGTTACTAGGCGTAAATCATATTGGTCGTTCTTTAATAATGCAAGCAATATTGTAGAAATGAAAACAAATTAAAAAAGAAACTGATATTAGGTGGGCTGTGAATTCGAACCCACATGTTGTTCGTTGCCAATCCAGCATCGAACCGCTAAGCCACAAGAACTTATTGATAGCATGCGAAATTAAAGGTTGGGTTGTAATTATGTAATGTGACTTAAAAGCTTTTCAACTTTAATGTCAACGAGATAAGGATTAAAATAGGTTAACAAAATGATATATAATGCCGGTGGCTCCGACATCGAGTCCACGAGCACTTATCTGACGAGCTCATATAAATTGAATAAACCTTAATATTACAAGTAGAGGGTTCAAATTCGTTTGTTTTTAGGGTGGGTCAGATAATTGTGAGAACCGACTGTACGTCTGTCGTTTCTGTACATATACCCTGGCAACACTTTGAGTTCTCGTATTATCTATTCTTGCTCAATACAAAAAAAACTGGCCAAGTACGACTCGGACTCGCATGCAAAGGGTTCCGAACCAATTTAATTTTTTAACATTTTGTTTTAACACTAAAGACTTTGTAAAGGTTTTTCTGTAATTTTTATGTATAGAACATTTACCTGCATTTTTTTCGAAATTTTAGGCCCATTAATATCGGAGTTAAGGGGGGGAATGGTAATTTTTCGTCTAATTTCTTGAATAACTTCAAAACTATTTATTATAAAACTAGCTGACTCACGCAACTTCATCTGCGTCACATTTTTTTTTACTGCATCGCTCCTATTGGTGATGATATATAGCCCATAGCCTTCCTCGATAAATGGACTATCTAACATTGAAAGAATTTTTCAAATCGAACCAATAGTTCCTGAGATTAGCGCGTTCAAGCAAGCAAACAAACAGACAAACTCTTCAGCTTTATATATTAGTATAGATTATGAAAAAAATAATTTAATTAAAACCCTCACAGTAAGCCCTTTAATTTGATTTGTCACACGTCACAGTTTGAAAAACTTTTTTTTTGAATTTTTCTAGTTAGACCCCGAAAAGCGACCTCCATACTCAAAATGTATTAATTTACCTAACGCGTCCATGTTTGGGTCACAGAAATCCATATGTGTACTATCTAAATTTCAACAGAATCGGTCCAGTAGATCCCGAGAAAACTGGCTGTGACAGACAGACAGACAGACACCCGAGTGATCCTATTAGGGTTCCGTTTTTTACGGTCGTTCGGAACCCTAAAAAATGCACTTTGTACTTACACTCCCAAAACTCGACACAAACATTTGAACCATCCTATTGTCAGAACGTTCCAAGTTTGTTTACGGCCGATAAACAGTAGATTTGTAAACACAGAGAATTGCAGTACCTACGTCTAGTATTCACTAGTACCTAGTATTGTGTCTAAGTACTGGGTAAACGTAAAGAGGGTTGCAGACAGAGCCTTGCGCTGAATCGTACCTATGGCGGTTGTACTGTGAGGTGGAAAAGTGTACCTAATTAATGACAGAAAAGTGTCAGTGGAAGTGTTTTTAGGGTCTCGGATATCTGTATCCGAAAACGAAATACATTATGGGATCACTCGTATGTCTGTCTAGTCGCTTTTCTCCGAATCTGCTTGCCCGATTCAGTTGCGTACACATTTGAACTGCTGTGACTCAAATACGGACGTGTAATGTTAATAAATGATTTCTGAGTATAGGGTCAGTTTTATATAGCCAAAATAAAAAACTAAAAAAGACAAAGTATTTGTAACTGTATCGTGTGAAATAACTAGTAAAAGGGCTTATAGTGAGACAACTATTCCTAAGTAATACAATTAATAATATACTGTAATGACATCACGCCAATATTCCCCGAAAGGTCAGGTACAGATGTACCAACATAACACTTACATTTTACCAGTTTGACTTACTATAACAATGCAAGTACAAATACTCCCTACCAAACATAATTGTATGAGTATGAACAGTACGTAGGTACAGTTGTTGACAAAAGCTTGCACTGACTAGCACAGTGGGATGGTACTGTCGAAAACTAAAGCGTTTGTTATTTTACAAGGATGTTACTAACAAAAATGTTAGTTTGTATTTTTACGTCGTTTAGTGGTTGTAATAAAATACACAATGTAAGTAACTTTGGCATAGTTATAACTTAACTTTTTTATATTGTTTTTGTTATGAATAATGGTCATGTATTGTGAAACTAATTTGTTTGAACGTTTCCTAAAAGTTGCTATTGTTGTGCATCATACAAACTTATAGGTTTTATATTTTAATTTCAGCATGGTTTTTTTGGTTATTGCGTAAGTTCTTAACTGTAGAGCTTACACCCGACTTATGTGAAAATCTGTAAGTATAATAGGCTTGTAAACTGAAGAAATCTAATAAGTCTATCAGTTAGATTATCAAAAAATATTTGACCCATTTTTTTTTTGTTTTGTTACGTTAAACAAAATTAACGAAGATACGACGCTTTTAAAATTCTCAATACGTCACGCTGTGGTATAATTTTAGTGCGTTCTGACGTCACGAGCCCCCACTCCCGAGTTTTGATGCGTTTTATCTTTGTCAATATTAATTGAATTAAGAAAACAAAAAATACGTGTCCATTATTTTTCAATACTCTATTTGACGGACTAAATAGATTTGCAATTTATTGATGGTGGAAACTAGCTTATTGTTAAAAAAAACACGCATCAATGGATTTTTTATATTATACTTACTTAAATAATTATTTTTATTTAAAACATCTAAATGTAATGTTATTGGAATCGGGTAGACTAGCTATATCCAGGATTAGGACATTGGGCAGATATTTTTCTTCTTGTTACATAATGTTATGTGCAATACACTCTACCTTCTTGAGGTACAGCCCGCTGACAGAAAAACGGACGGACGGATGGACGGACGAACAGCGGAGGCTTAGTAATAGGTTTTCGTTGATTACCCTTTGGGTAAGGAACCCTAAAAATGAAACGCCTAGCCTCCTAAAATTGTACATAAACAGTTTAAAACTCCAAAACCATCTCTTCAAAAAGATGATCGTATTATTTCGAACGACCCCCGGCCAATTTCGTAGATGGCAGGCAAAATAATATTAGGTTCCAATTGGCCGTGCCAGGATTGGCGGAAAACGAATTTCACTGAATTTCCATAGCAATGTGATGGATGGAGATTTTCGCAGAAGTTTGTTAGAGCTAGGAACTGTGGTTTATTTGGTAGTAACTTCTAAAGGAGTTTTTATTGGGTTATTGATAGTGTTTTTCGGTAACCTGAGTGGACAGTGTTGATAATTCAAAGCCTGACATTAATTACAGTAATTTATACTTATAATACCTTTACGTTGACAGTAAAGTGGACGAATTTTTCGACCTCTCTTTTGTATCCCGCTTGACCATTTTAACACATTTATATTAGCTTGTATATACTTTTTATTAAGTTTGTATGTACACAGATCAAAAACAGTTTGTGATCACTAGCATAAGCTGATATTTTTTTTTTTTAATTTAACTTTATCAAGAAAAATTCTTTGTTATGTGTTTTCTTCAAATAGAAAACCCTGTTTGAAATTAAAAATAAATATATTTTTTACTAACAAAAATTAATTAATTAATCAGTATGTAATTGTAACAGGAATTTGATAGAAAGAAAAAGATTGTTTAACCATACTTAAATATCAATTTATTAATAAAAGGTTTATATTCAATATAATATAACTCCTCCCCTGGTCGAACTCATGCGGAGATCCTCCTGGGCATGCTGAGGATCAAGTTATCCAACATTTCTTGGGGTAACCTGTCCCATTCTTGAATAGTGGCTTTCCTGAGCTCTAGCATTGTCTTGGGACGTGGCTGACGATTCCAAATAGCTCGCTTAAGAGCATCCCACGCGTGCTCTATTGGGTTTAAGTCAGGCGAGCCGGCAGGTCAGTCTAAACTTGTGATGTCGTATTCTTGGAGAGCAGCATTGACTCGTTGAGCTCGATGTGCGAGCTCATTATCATCGACTAGTACAAATTGGTGACCATGGTTTACTCGAAATGGTCTGACAATTCCATCAATAGCAACTGCTTTATACATGTCTGCTGTCATGAAGCCTCGATATGGGATCAAAAGCCTTCTAGCTCCAATCATATTTTTTTTTTTAATTATTTATAGGCTCGCGTTTGACCACTATCTCACCTGATGGTAAGCGATGATGTGGTCGAAGATGAAGCACGCTTGCCTAGAAGTAACCTATTCACTCTTGACTTAAATACTCCCAGGTTATAGCTATCAGGAAACACAGACTCCGGCAGGGAATTCCACTCCTTAGCTGCACGCACTATGAATGTGTTCCCAAAACGTTTTGTGCGCGTGGGTGGGATGTCCACCATGTACCGGTGGCGCATCGCCGTTCGTCTTGTGGTCCGATGATGGAACGGGCTGGGCGGAATCAAATTATGCAATTCCGTCGCACATTCCCCAAAATGCAACCGGTAGAAAACCGACAGGCTAGCAACTCGTCGTCGATGCTCAAGACTTTGGAGCTTCGTCGCGACGAGCCTATCATCGCCGATGATCCTCTTGGCTCGTTTTTCAATTGACTCAAGGGCATCAAGCTGGTATCTGGCAGATCCGTCCCAAAGATGAGAGCAGTACTCCATACATGATCGAACTTGCGCTTGATAGAGTTTGAGCAGCTGTTCCGGCGTAAAGTACCGTCTCACCTTTGCTAAGATCCCCAACTTCTTTGCAGCCACTTGAGCTTTTGCCTCTATGAAAGGGCCAAAATTGAGGGTAGATGTTAATGTAACCCCAAGAAGCTCAAGTTGGTCGGTTATCGGCACGGTTGCACCTCGGAAAGATGGAGCTGGGTGGAATTGGCTCCGTTTAGCGGAAAATAGACACGCTTGGGTCTTAGCAGCATTGAACTTGACCAGATTGGTTTCGCCCCATTCTGAGACAGCCTGTAAGGACACGTTCAAGCGCTCAACCATAGCCTCCCGGAGAGACCGGATCTGCGACCCATCAGCTCGTGCGTCGGACACGTATCTCTCAGCAACAGGTTACTGAGATAGGTCTATAATTCGACGGGTCAGCTCGACTACCTTTCTTGGGCACAGGCTGCACGTTAGCTTGCTTCCAAGCCTTCGGCACTTTTCCAGTCTCAAACGAGAGGCGAAATAGGCGTGTCAAGATCGGAGACAACTCAGGCGCACAAGTCTTCAGCACAACTGCCGGTATCCCGTCGGGGCCACTAGCCTTGTTCACGTCTAGGTTACGCAGTGCCCTACGGACGTCCTTCCGATGAATGCGGATGTTCGACATACTCGACTCGCATCCAGCAGGAGAAGCAGGGGGCTCCGCGCCACCAGGATCCAGGCGTGAAGATTCCGCAAACAAAGAAGCAAACAAGTTCGCTTTCTCCTCAGCGGAGTGGGCCAACGTCCCGTCGGGTCTCAGCAGTGGTGGTAGTGAGGGGCGGCAGAAGTTCGATTCGACGGACTTAGCCAGGGACCAAAAAGCCTTACTACCTGCTGGGTATGAAGAAAGTTTGTTCCCTATTCGGCTATTGTGGTCAAATCGAGCCCTCCGCAACACCTTCTTGCAGGACTTGGCAGCCCTGTTGAAGGCTCTCTTCTTCTGACTCACATCATTTGCTTTGCGCGTACGAGCGTCGACCCATGCTAGGTACGCCGCGTGCTTAAGCGCATCAGCGCGATGGCACTCGGCACCAAACCATGGACGAGCTTCGCCAGACATTGTTACGTCAGAGAACGGAATGTAGTACTCCATTCCCCTCCGCAACACATCCGTTACGGCGTCCGCGCACGACGAAGCATCAGTCGAAGAAAAGCAAGTAGGCTGCCAAGGGTAACAAGCGAAGAAAGATCGCAAGCCATCCCAATCTGCTGACCTGTATCGCCATACCCGCCGGGTGCTTCTTGGGCTAGGATCGGGCGGGGAGTAGACGGACACAGATTTCACCAGACAGTGGTCCGAACTACCCAGTGGTGAAGAAATCGTCACCGAGTAGCGGTCTGGATCAGTTGTCAGCACAAGGTCCAAGCAATTGGCAGTGTGCGAATCAACATCCGGCACCCTCGTTGCCCCCTGGACCAGCTGGGTAAGATTTAACGCTAGCGCTAGCTTTCGCGTCTCTCGTCCAGCATGGTCTGTGCACTGGTATGGAAAGAGCCACTCCTGATGGTGGGCATTGAAGTCCCCCAGTAACACCAATTGGGCAGAAGGGTACCGCTGCTGAGCTGCATCCGCCGCCTCACTCAGGTGCTGTGTGAGCCCAGTTGTCTCCAAATCACCGCTGTGCGAACGGTAGACACAGGCGTAGACAATTTTGTCCAGGCCTGTGTCCACTATTACCCACAGAGTTGAGAACCTGGAGTCTTCAAGGTTTCGGAGACGCCGATAGCAGATGTCGTCCCGGGCGTACACACATACGCCCGCGCGTGGTCTAAAGTGGTGCTCCAGGGTAAACCCTGGGTAAGACAGATATGACACGTCTGACGAACATCCGATCTGCGTCTCCGACAGAAATAAGAGCGCTGGTTTCTCCGTCTCGAGGTGGTGGTGGACTGCGGCGAGATTTGAGTGCAGACCTCGTATGTTGGAGAGGTGCACTTTGTGCGAGAGGGAGTGCTGCCGCTGTACAGCTTTTCTCTTATTTTTCCTGTTCATATTGAGTGAAGGAAGGAGAGGAGAAGGAAGTGAAATGAGGTTCCATGCTGCTAACCTTCAGGCACGCTCTGGCAGGACGGCATCATTGGGGGACTAGCCTGGAGACTGCGGGGACGCCCGAGCCTCCCCGGGAATGTCCATCGGGCCCTCTCGTCTGGTCGCCAACCAGCACGATGGTGCATTCCGGGATTTTTCGACAGTTGGCGGGGCAGCCTTTCATGTGTGGCTAGCACACTACTTGGGCCCCCAACTACCTGCGGTCGGCCAGCGGCGCACCGTGCCTCGGATCCCGCTACCCTCCGCGACTAGTCTCCCGATACGCCCATGTCAGCGCAAGCCTGGTTGGTCTGCCTGCATTGGAACAACTATTTCGACCCAACTCCTCTGAATTGGCTACACTGGGCATCGTACCGGAACGCGGCTAGGCCGCTTGGCGGTACGTCTTTGCCCAGTGGGTGGTCACAAGCCATCGGCCGAAGCCTACCACCAGTTACTGTCACCTGATTAGCACCACCCGGGGACCACGTGTAGGGTCCAACATTAGGTAATCTCCTACGGACGAGGGTGACTCGGCCCCCAAAAAAATACCACCCCAAAAGGACACCGATTTCCCGCCTTGCTGAACTGTTCCAGTGGCAGTTCTTTGCCTTTCACGGTCTTTTGGTCTTCTCCAGACATGGGCATGTCGGTTATCTGGATGAGTACTGATTCGCGATTCGTCAACGAAGAGACAGTTTTGCCAAATGTTTCATTTTGCCGAAGCCTAGCTCACTGCAATCTCCGTCGTTGACGTTGCCGGGAATTCAGAGGCGCTCGCGTAATCCAGCCTGGTGCAAGCAATTCCGAATAGTCTGAGTGCTAACTTCAAGCTCAGAGGCGGCCCAAACTTCTGCTTTTATTTTAGTAGCGTTGATTGTTGGGTCACGGGCTGCCAGCATTCTAATATAGCGCTTTTGGGCAGCAATCCAAACAGTTGGGCGACCACTGCGGGGTCGGTTAGCTAAATTACCCATCCCGTGGTACCTCTGCAACGTGGTCACGACACAGGATTGGGATATAGCAACATTGCGTGCTATTTCTCTCACCTCATCCTTTTTCCCTCAAAGTTACCATTCTTGCTCGTAAAACTTGTGATAATTCTCTTGGCATTTTTTCAATTACAACTTTCCGCAAAAAGGTATTTTAAATCCGTTAACATTGACTAAATCAGAATTCCGAATGAGCGTAAGATAGGTCTGAATAGCTTTTTATATGAAAAAAAAATTGAACTGTTTTGTTGTTTTAAAAACGCTAAACGTTCTAATTCTTTATTTAAAAATAAAGAATTAGAACGTTTAACCGTAACAAAAAAGTTTTCGATTTTTCAAAGTGATCGCAAACTATTTTTGATTTGTGTATTTGTAAATAATTCACTCTATAAAAATAATAAATTAGCAAAATAAAAACATTTTTTAAATGCAAAAATAATTTTTTTTTTTTTATATTGTTTACCGGAAGTTTTGAACTCAAATAAAGACACATTATTTTTTTTGGAGTTTCAAGCTGTCCGTAATTTTGGGACATATGTTTTCTGCCAATACTAATTGTGTGAAATGAAATTTTAAGTAATTTTCACATGACGCCGCATATGTTTAGATTCTAACTTGCTTAGGGTGTAATTAATAAAACCCCAGACTGACGTCTAGGAGGAACATTTATCAGAATGGCGATGTAGGTGGGAAAATTCCATTAAAGGCCGTCACCTCCACAAGTTTTTTCCATCCATCCACAAACCAGAGTTACGATCACGAGGTTAAACATCACTAATATTCTAATAAGAGTTATTATTAACTCGAAGTAAAAAAATAGTGGGCCTTAGATTCACTCTTTCCAAAATGCCTATGCCTCTTTTCACACTTCTTAAGTATTGCAAAGTGGAATCAATGCAACCCTCTTTTCGTTACAAAACAAACTATTAAAAGCCCTTATAAACACACAGTTTAAAACACTCCTCAGTGTAATTTCCCCGCGCCAGTACTTTGTGATGTTTGCTGTTCAAACAACGTGAGGATCGAGTCCCACAATACTCCTTCAGTATAGGTACGTATGTAAGAGCTCTTCGCTTTTCTGAGCGCCTGGTATCGCGGTTTTCACGCTAGAAGATATCTCGTTTGTTCTGGAGTCTAGCTCAATAATAGATGTTCAATAGGGCCTTTATGGTATGATTTAATTATAGCTCTTTGTTTTTATGAGGGCCTGGTACCGCGGTTTTCACGCTAAGAGAGGTCTGGTTTGTTCTACAGTCTAATACCTTGTTGTTCGATAGGCCCTCCAGGAGGAACACGGATGGGTTTTAGTCAGTAAGAGTCTGACACTCCCTTCTACTTCACCCAGAGCGGAAGGAGTCATTTGATGATTTCCCATCCTTAAAAAAAAATAAAAAAAAATAAAAATAAAAAAAAAGGGTATAATTTAGTGATAGCTCTTTGACTGTCTGAGACCCTGGTGCCGCGGTTGTCACGCTAGGAGATGTCGGATTTATTCTAGAGTCTGGTTCAATCTAATATATAAAAATCTCGTGCCGCGGTGTTTGTTACCAAACTCCTCCGAAACGGCTCGAACGATTTTCATGAAATTTTGTTTGTATATTCGGTAGGTATGAGAATAGGTGGTAGGGTATTTTTTTTTGTACGGCAAAACAACGTTTGCCAAGTCAGTTAGTAATTATATATTTTTCCTTGTATCATAATCATGAACATAAAGGAGCCTGTTCTATCTACTCTACGTAAAGAACGGTTTTCCTGTGTTTGTGCTCTTTCCATTCACAATCATGTAGATCTTACCACTGCATTCCCAAAAACATAAGGCAACAATCTCTACTTTATTTCAGGGTTCTGCAAACATTTCCGAAATAAAAGGATGATGATACTATAACGATATTCAAATCCGGAACCCAATACCTGTGCCGTACGGGGGATCATCCGTCAAGTGCCGTCATACATTTGATTTATCCGTGTTTGCTCGCGCCTTCTTCATATATTGAGTTTTCTTCACTAAAAATATAAAGCAATTTTGCTTGAGACTGTGCTTCTGATCTTTTATAAGTTTGTTATGAGGTGGAAGTGGAGAATAGCGCTGTTGGTGTATGGCAGCTAATTGGTATTTAAGGGGACACCGAGGAAACGATACGTAATTGGCGTTCATTTGATCCCTTGCTGCGTCGTTATTACTTAACCTTTCGATATAATTTATAATTAAGATATTTAAGAATTTATTTATTTATTTAAACTTTATGTACATTAGTGGTACATGGGCGGACTTAATTCACTCTATAAATCATACAATCTAAAAACAAGATTACTTGTATTTCCCTCGATAGGAAAAAAAAACCAAATTAATCTCTAAAACCAAAATAAACCCTTTGAATGGCGTAAATACTTCACGGAAGGCAATCAGTTTTTGAATAAAAACAAAAGTACATGTTTTATATAACGTATACATTTCACATTTCCAAAAGCATTCTGTTTTGTTTTAATAATACGAACGAGATACATAAATTATCGGTTTTTGTTTGCGCTTACGCACACATACACAGACCGCATAGAATACCTAAAGCCAGATGCTTGGTGCGCTCATAAGGTTAGAGCGTTCGAATCTTCTTTAAAACTGTTATACTGATTGTAAATATTACCATTTCCAAGCAAAATACACTGAAGTGGATAAATTACTGCAAAGGTTTTGTGCACTTTTTCAGATAAAAAGTAGCCTACGGGTGCGACAGTAAGGGCGCGGACACGGACTCAGCGGACAAGGAGCGACGCGGTAGCGGCGCGGGCAGGTACATTATACATCTATGCAGTTGACGCGACCAGCGCTGCAGCGACGCGTTCAAACGCATATATGTATGTATAATGTAACTGCCCGCGCCGCCGCCGCGCCGCTCCTTGCCCGCTGAGTTCGTGTCAGCAGCCTTAGTGTTAGTGTAGCTTTCAATCAATGAAATAGTTTTCGTTATCGGATTGGCTCATCCTACAAACAAACAATGTGACACCATGATTTGGATGAAGACATAAAAGTACGTTCCTTTGGAATAATTTCGACTTTTATGCGCTTGACGGCACTGACAAAAAACTAGTCAAGAACAAAAATAAACGACACTTTAAATTCCTCCACCCAAAAAATACTCAAACGTGACTTGCTCCCAGCAAACAAATAGGTTAAAAAAGCACATATTTGTAAAACAAGCAGTCGTCTACGTAATAAATACAGGGGAATATTACTTCCCTTATTTGTATGCTAATTCAGTTTTATCGCGTCGCAAAATTCACGTCACCTCGCTAGGAGCGTTTAGTGATAATTTTGTTTAATTTAAAATGTTATTATTGTTTCTCTGTGGGTCTTATGAGTATAATTTTGTGTTTACCGTGTGTTGTTTTTGACTGTAGAACAAACGTTTTGTTTCTTGTCTTTAGAGGTATATAAGCAATATAAGCATAAGTTGGGGAATTAAGAGCTTAAGCACTTTAAGGTAAAGGGATGAGATAAAATTGTTTAACTTTTCCATCCTCTTGTGTATCTAGCAGATTGGATAATCTTTTGTATTAGTGCAGAACATTTTGCTTTGATGTTTAACAGAAGATAAGCTACAATGGTAGGTGCTAGATAAACTTGCAATAAAGTACACTGACCTTTACCTAATATCCCTTCGTAGATACCCGGTGAAAAATAAATTATGAACTGTTTTTCATTACTAGACAACGTAAAGGATCACGATGGAAGTCAATTTAGGAAAGCTTTATATCTTTATTCCTGTTTTTAATATTAAGAAAGTAAAAATATATGTGGGGCGATGTCCGTTATTGCACATTTATCTAGTGCTTACCGTATACAAATACACACACATCAGACAGACAGTTGACGGGGTTGAACGGTTTGAGGACGAAGCCTCTAACAAGTTGGACCTGTAGCGCCATCGATACCGCCACAAGAAAAACCAACAGAAAAAATCAACATCGTTGATTTCCTGCATTGCGCAACCAGAATTTACCGTGCGATTTCAACATATACATCAGCCCGAATATATACCGACCAGGCCAGACGGTTGTTGTCCAACTGCTGGTTGAAGGATCCTCCCTTTTCAATTGAGGTTTGTGGGGCTTTACCCTCTGTACCGCATACCCTCTATAGACCAATGACCTGGTGAATGAAGATCGCGGTAATCCCCTAGACGCAAGACGCACAGGACAAAACAATGTGACCACCCTTGAGGAGGGTTGTCCAGCAGTGGTCGTCTTTCGGCTGAAAACATAATGACGAAACGAACATAATTATAAAAAATTCACCCTATCGTGTCCACCGTTTATTACATTATTGGTGTTTAGGCCCAGTAGGTCGTCACGCCACTGCACCATACACCTACTTAGAGTGCACACCTGTATGTATGTAATGTTGCTTTCATTACCGATATTTCAAATTTTAGCGAGCTTGAAATAGCTGCTATAACAACAAATAATAAAAATAAATTTAAGAGGGCAGAAACGTGTTTTTTTACGTTTTTTCTCGACAGGTAGACACTTGAAATGCTCACAGAGTTTGTATAGTTATACCGCAAAAAAAATACTTTAACTTTCTTCTCTAGTTTGTCTAACAATATTTTTCCGGGTAGGTACACTAGCCACAAATATTTCTCTCTACGCGAAGCAATTGAAACCCGGAAATATCCAGCGAAAAATATACTCACTCTTAATCTACGTAGGATTTAAACAATAACCCGCAAATTGTATTCCCTATAGACCCTTTTATTTAGCTATAAACGTGATTTTTAATCTTTTTCCCTCTGTTTAATATTAACCCCTTTGTAGGATTAAGTGGTTCATAACTACGCGTTTTTGAGGGTTTTCTTGTAAACGATTTGAGGTTAATGTTTTCCTTTTAAAGATTAAGGGTTATGTTTTAGCATCTGTTAAGTTATTAAGAAAATAAATGTTTTGGGTGGTTTAGTACCCAGCTACAGTATTTAGGGGGCTATCAACAGCTGCATGCATCAATTGATAGATCCGTATCATACTAAAAACTAAACCATGCATTTTTATGGTTCCGTACCTCAAAAGGAAAAAGCGGAACTCCTTATAACATCAGTTTGTTGTTCGTCCGTCTGTCTGTCAAGACCCTTTATCTCGAGAACACGTGGAGGTATCGAGTTGAAATTGAAACCATATACTCATATCTACGGTCCCTTGAAGCTGTGAAAAAATCAAAGTTATAAGTTACCATAAAAAAAGATACGGCCGTTTATGCCACAAAAAAGTGTATTTCGACACTCTCAAGGGAATCAAAATGTATAGGGTATTGCCCGTTGACCTGGAACTATGAAATTTGGCATTTAATACCGTCTTATAGCGAATATTTAAGAGTAAGCCAACAGAATATAATAAATATGTATAATTTTGAGACTAAAAACTATAACAAAAAACTAGCTAAGTTGAAAACAAATTTTCTTTCTAAACCCATTTTCATTTTCAATTCGACACCAGTAAAGGGTTTATCGCTACATTAAATATTACTCCGTTTAGGTATAATATATATCATAAAGAGAGGTATGAAATACAAGCCATAAAATAAATAGATTTACGATCCTCGTAAAAGGCTGAATGAATTTCCGACGAACTTTTACTACTGTAAAGCGTATGCAGGAAATTTTATCACTTTTAGTGTAAGACTATCATGGTTAACAGCAGTTTTAGGATTAAATTATTAAAACACTTGCTTCTGCCGCGGCTTTAATCGCATGAATGTCGTTATTTAGGGTGCCTGTTCATTTGCGCGGAGTGAGGCAGCGGGGCGGAGAAACAGAGAAATATTAACCAATCATGTCAATCAAAATGTCGGTGACTCACGTGGTGCGAAGATTTTATGCAATTCCATTGATTAAAATTTCTCCGTTTTTCCGCTCCGCTGCCTCTCTTTGCTGTACCATTACAGCGAAGCCATACAGGCACCCTTATGCTAGTGAAGCATACTCTCCCGCCCGGGATAAAAAGCCTATGTCGTAAAGAAAGGTTTAGTATGGGTAAGTGAGTACGGGATGATCAAAGAAACAATTGATGAAACCGGATGAAACACTTGACGAGCTGATGAATGGCTGAAAAAAAAACCAGCAAAAGGTAATATAATCATTTTAACCAACAGTCGGTCAATGCAGCAGACATGTATTAGAGTGGAGACCGCGTATGAGCATTAGTAGTGACAATCACCCTGCGGCACGATGGATGCATGATTTGAAGAAGGTGGCTGGCAGCGGATGGATGCCGACTGCTCCAGAGCGGGATGGTTTGTGCTCTTTGGGGAAGGCTTACGTTCAGCAGTGGACGGCAATTGGCTGATATGATGATGGTGAACCAACAACCCGTATAGAATTAAAAAAAGACGATTTAGACCGAGTCGGACTCGCGCACTGAGGGTTCCGTACTTTAAATATAGATATTTTTTTAATGATTTAATTACAAATGTATAGTTTTCAGACTTTTCCCCATAATTGTGGTATAAGACAGTATTGCTTGCCAAATTTCATAGTTCTAGGTCTATAGGAAACACCCAATACATACATTTTGATTCCCTTGAGAATGTCGAAATATATTTTTTTGCGGCACAAACGACCATATCTTTTTTATGTTAACTTACAAGTTTGTTTTTTTCACAGCTGCAAGGAGACATAAATCTGAGTATATGCTTTTAACAACTCGATACCTTTACGCGTTCTCGAGGTAAACGGTCTTGACAAACAGACGGACGGACAACAAAGTGATCCATAAGTGTTCCGTTTTTTTCCTTTTGAGGTACGGACCCCTAAAAACGTTGACTATTGACCTCACAAAAATCATAAACTTCACCAACTCGATAATTACGTAAAACAGTACCTACGTAACCCCACGAGGTGCAATTATTAAAAGCAAAGAGCACCACCAACAAACAAGTCACATTAATTTAAAAGTTGTTATTACCCCCCTCCTCCTACCCCCTTGTACAGTCAAAGACAAAAATCGGTGACCATTGCAGTTGTTTAATGATTTAATATCGTCCTAAATAAATATTTTATCTTATAACTAGCTTTTGCCCGCGACTTCGTACGCGCATATCCCGTTTTTTTTCCGTTCCCGTAGGAATTTCCCATTCCCGTATAGCCTATAGCCTTCCTCGATAAATGGGCTATCCAACACTGAAAGAATTTTTCAAATCGGACCAGTAGTTCCTGAGATTAGCGCGTTCAAGCAAACACACAAACAAACAAACAAACAAACTCTTCAGCTTTATATATTAGTATAGATTACGTCTGTATTTTCTAAAGGGTTAGGCAGAACTGTAGCTAAAATCCATACACATTTTCTAAGTTATTTAAGTCCCATGTAATAGAAGCCGGCCTATCGCCATCAACTGACAACAATGAAGACACTACTATTAAGAAATTCCATAACATTTTTTTCTGACACTGACTTGGCTAGCGTCTGTATCAATGCAAAAAAAAAATGCAAAAGTGAACAGGCATCTTCTATACACACTCGTTCAATCGTGAACTCACCCATCGCTTACCATCAAGTGTTCTATTGTCAAATAAAATAAATTAAATGATATTGGTATTATCAGACTTTTGTCGCCGACTGTACCTCCCTAAACCACGCAAAGTAATACAGTCAAAAAACTTGTTTATTTGTTCTACACAAGGATTTTAGAGTCATGCAAGTGATTTTGTATCGGAGTTGTGTTTAAAAGCTTTTTGGGTTGAGTATAATGACATTATTTTGAAAAGAACTGTCAGCTGCACTCAAAGCGAATAATAATCCGCTGTACTTTCTGGCCGATAAGGTTAAAAAACGCTTATTATATTATCAGGAGTCAGAAAGTTCGAAAAATAGTCTTACCACGGGGTATCGTTTTATTCATTTGGTTTTTGAGGTCAGATTAGTCGCTCCTTACAAACCTATTTATATGACACTACTAGCTGCCGTCTGCAATTCTACCCGCGTGGAATTAGTACTCTTACCTTCATAAATGCTGCTGGGGCTGCCACACTTCTGCAGTGCGTCGGCAATGTTTGCTGATGCGCACACTGATGGCTTCGCAGCGATCAGACGTAAGCGTGCCGCGTCGCTACTGCAGAGTGGTTCGGGGCAGCTCGAATAGTCTCCTAAATGTCATTGCGGGCAAATTTGATTGCCCGATCGTCCGTCATTTGTCCAACCTGCATATTTACTAACATAGTTATTAAGGTTAATGTTTACTAACAAATTATGGATTTTATGAAATAAAATGATTATTATTAGAAATGATAGGTATTGTGTTATTCTAACGCACTAATAAAAGTTTACAGCCTACGCGCGCTCGCGGTATGCGCTTATTGTACAGCTTGATAAACAAATATTCTGCAGTTTTTTGTGACAGAGTAACAAACATCTATCCATATATCCTCACAAACTTTCACATTTATAATATTACGATTGGACACTGGTACCATAGTTGCTTCTGGTACAACTAAACTTAGTAAAGAAAAGATTAGAAAGTTAATTACAAATGACATTATTTCTCAAAACCCACCTTGCTTGACCCATTTTTGAGCACCACCAAACAAACATAAACAACATCCTCCCAAAAAAATCGACCCACTCCCCCACAACATTAATTTCCTCGCCACTAAACCAAAAACACCATTTAACTAAAAACAGTTAAAACTAAAACTAAACATAGGTAACTCCAGCCTTCCATTACCTCACTATTTAAGCCCGCCTGCGTAGATAAGGCGGAACTAACCGGCGCTGGCTTGTAATTAGAAACCGTAAAGTTTCTGGACTTAGATCTAATGATAACTGGCTTTAAAATTGCTTCTTGAAGCGTGGGGAATTGGGTTTATTTGTTAGCTTTTATGGTGTTAAAATTGGAGGCTGGTATTGTTGGGTGGCAGTGTAAATGTCTCCTTTTAGGGTTGCGTTAGGAAAAAACGAAAAACTTATAGATCACTTTTTTGTCCGTCCGTCTGTCTGTCAAGACCGTTTATCTCGGGAACGCGTAGAGACATCGAGTTGAAATTGAAACCATATACTCAAGTCTATAGCTTCTTGCAGCAGTGAGAAAAACAAACTTCTGAGTTAACGTAAAAAATAGATACGGTCATTTATGCCGCAATAAAACGTATATTTCGACACTCTCAAGGGAATTAAAATGTATAGGGTATTTTCCGTTGACCTAGAACTATGAAATTTGACAAATAATACCGTCTTATACTACAAATAAAGCGACAAGTCTGAAAACTATACATTTGTTACTAAATCATAAAAAAAATATTATTTAAAGTAATTTGTAGCTACAAATTTGTACGGAACCCTCGGTGGGCGAGTACGACTCGCACTAGGCCGGTTTTTTATAACTATATGTCACGTTATGAATTCCACTGTTTCACATATGACTTAATGAAGCTTATGACTTGGTGAAGGCCAGTTCTGACATCACATCAGGCCCTGTCATAACACCAGCGCTGTGATATTTATTTTTTAAATATCGCAGCGTAAGCTGAGACAGGGACCTTTTTGGCCTCGCACAGATTAATTTTAAGATGCCGCTTACGGTTAGTTTTAATTAACTTACTTTTATATGTATTGATTGATATATATGTCTAGTGCGAGTCCCAAATAAAAATTTTTCTTTCTTTCTTTCTTTCTGGAGTGGCAACCGTATACCGGAAGACGCAACGTTGGAAGGCCTCCCACAAGGAGGACCGCTGACCTGGTGAGAGTCGCGGGTAGCCGATGGATACGAGACGCACAGGACCGGTTGTTGTGGCGACACTTGGGGGCCCTATGTCCAGCAGTGGACGTCTTTCGGCTGATATGATGAAGGCCACGAAAATCTGCTGGATGCACAGGACTGCTGGATGTGGCGACACTTAACTGGCAGTGAGTATGTCAAGCAGTGGATGTCTTTCGGCTGAAATGATGATGTTGTGGTGACATTTTTTTTTATTGTTTTGCGATGAGTGGGGTCTATGATGGAGCGAGCATGCCCAGAAGATGCCTGTTCACTCTTGCTTTGAAGTAAGATGGGTTATATGTGGAAGGGAAAACAGACGCTGGCAGAGAGTTCCACACTTTAGCTGTGCGCATAATAAATATCGAGGAGAAGCGCTGGGTACGACTAGAAGGGAAATCGACCAAGTATGGATGGTACCCTGCAGTACTTCTGGTATTCCGGTAGTAAAAGGGCGATGGTGGGATCAGGTCGGGGAGTTTCTACGCACACTCACCAAAATACAGAGTGTAGAAGACCGACAGGCAGGCAACACTACGCCGATGAGCTAGACTGTGATTTCAAGTCCAAACTAATAATTATTATCAACCTGTCTACCGTTTTCCCATCTATGTTGTAGTCGGCTTCCAGCCTAACTGGATGCAGCTGAATATCAGTATTTTATACAGAGAGACTGCCTACCTGAACTTCACAATATATTAATGTTAAACCGGAGGATCGGAAAATCCGAGGTCGGACGAGGCTGAGATAGCAATATGCCGTAAACCAAAATTTTAGAACTATTGTAGTCCCAACTTGCTTTTCAGTCGAATGGAACTATGTATCGGTTAGTTAAACTGGATTGAACAAAAAAGCCAGAAGTAAGTCACTATGGATTTAATGTATCTTTATCAAGCTAAAGCCCGCCTACGTCTGTTATGTCTTAACTTGGTAATGATTAAACGCTACTGCTATCCAGTCTTAATAAGCTGAGACCTAAACCTACAATTTCTGCGGCCAGTTAGTTTTGTTGTATTTATTGATAATCCTGAAAAGAACCCTCTATATCAACCAAAACCATCAAGCGGCATTGTATTTCGGTTTAAAGTTATACTCAAGACAAAACAGTAGAAAGTATTCATTGCAAATTCCAAAAATTAATCATTTTAATACATTTTCAGCCTGTTTTGTTCTACTGCAGGGCAAATGCATCTCCCTCTTCTTTCCACTCCACCTGACTTTGAGCAAGAGTGGACCAATCTTGCCGATATATACGTACATCAAGCTCATCCCATCATCTCCACCTGAGTCTGCCGCGATGGCCGGGATTGACGGACATTTTCTGAGACACACATTATGGTTGATTTAGATCATAAATTGTTCGACATGCGGCTGGTTTTCAGGGTTCCACACCCGGAGGGTAACCAACGGAACCCTGTTACTAAGCCTCCGCTGTCCGTCCGTCCGTCCGTCTGTCTGTCAGCGGGTTGTATCTCAAGAACCGTAATAGGTAGACGGTTTCAGAAAGTGTGTATTTCTGTTGCCGGTTTAACAACAAATAATAAAAATTAAATTAAGTTAAATGTTAAAGGGGGCTGCTACACAAAAAACCTGTTTTTTCGGTTAATGGTACGGAACCTATCGTGTGAGAGTCCAAGTCGCATTTAGCCGGTTTCGAGTGACGTCAATGATTTGTGTTTTAGAGTCCTCGAAAATACAAATCACTTACTCGGAAAATTATTTCTTTACTTCGCAGCCCTTATAAAAAGAAAATGATCTGTTAAATTTCATCCTTAACCAAGATTTTAATTCTCGACTTCTAGTCTTGGTACTTTAAAATCAGATCACTTACCCGCAACAGGTGGATATCGAGTATTCTTGCTTCATGCTCGCTTGTCCATACTTGGGTTTTAATAAACTTTTCCTTGTTGCGCAATGTTTGAAAATATTTATGGTTATTTTTTATTTAAAAGTAGCTTTTCGTGCATTTTTTCCCCTAGAGATATAATTTATACGATATGGCCTTGTCCACCATCCTGCGTGCGCTGGCAGACCGGTAGGACTCTCCGATGCTGGCTCGCTGAATACGGCTGCTGCGGCTGCACGCGGTCATATAGTGATTAGCCACCATCATCGATGAGTCCACCTAGATCCACTCAATCAATTAATTATAATATTATTACTAACATTAGTTTTTAAGCAATTTTACTAACAAATATGGATATTGTTAGTAAAATTGCTTTATTATATTATTATTGTTTTGTGCTATCCCTGTGGAAATTAACATAATTATGTATAAAAACTTTCAAAGCTAAGGTTTTTTAGTTTAAATACTGATTAATAGAATCTTATTATTTTCAAATTCTCTATATAATCTTTGCCGTGCCCGGGACGGATCAGCTAAAGTATTTTATAAAGCTGCACATAGCTGCACATAATTAGGTATTATAATATGGGTGTGAGTTTATAAGCCGAGCCGCAGGCTAGGTTTATAATAGTTTAGCATCACACGAATGAAAACCTTTGTAATATAACAGTATCATAAACTACGATATCTAATTTGATTTAATTTTTATTATTTGTTGTTATAGCGGCAATAGAAATACACAATCTGTGAACATTGCAACTGTCCACCTGTCACGGTTCACGGTGCTTCGGAAGGCACGTATAAGCCGGTGATCCCGGCCGTCGAATGGCGGTCGTCAAATAAACCATGTCAGAGGCGGTTTAGAAACTCTGACACTAGGGTGTGTGGTCGTTTAGACCTTACTACTCACACAATCAGAAGAAGAAGACGGTTCTTGAGATACAGCCTGCTGACAGACAGACGGACGGAAGGACGGACAGCCGCGGAGACTTAGTAATAGTTCCATCGGTTACCTTTCGGATACAGCACTATAAAAAGTATCGCGCAAAAAGACTATTTCTTCAAAACTAGGTATACACAAAAATACTTAAACTATTCCATCCTTTATCCTACATAATCTTTCCTTCAAAACATTCAATGTAAAACAATGATATGTTAATACTGAACACAGGGCCGGACTAAATAATTCATGCCGTGTTCAGGGCCGCATTGAGGTGAAGGGTGCAAAAAATATTACATTGCCACGGTTCGTGGTAAAATCATGAATGTATTTTCTGGGAAAAAAGGCATTGAAAATGTAACTCGTTCTGTTCGGTTTTCATTTGTTATGTCAGAATGGGGAAAAGGTGTCGGCTTTTTTGATGTAACACTTGAAACGAGTGTTTATTTTATAAGGTCTTTTACAATTAATCACACTTATTTGAAATTGACTAATTTGAGGAGCTCGTAGCCAAATAATATCAGCCACATGGACATGGATTCGTCTTCAGGATTAAGTAACGCCTGCCGAGCCAAGGTCAGACTGTGGATGGGTGCTTCGGAAAGTACGTTAAGCCATTGATCCAGCTGACAATTTATTGATCTTTGGCAGTCGTTACGGATTGTCAAAAGCTAGAAAATCTTGTACCAGTCGTGCCAATAAGAAGTTGAGTAATTTATCTTAGATACTTGTCTTTTAAGTTCAATTGATGCTTTTTGAGATGGTGAGGTATTGACAATTTAATATTCACATGAAATCATTTTGATCATAATCCAATGAAATCTTGAGTTTTGGGAATTTCCTTCGTAGTTTTTCATTTATAGAAAGATCAGATTTTGTATTACTTTCTATCAGCCAAAATAATCTTGGTGCTTCTCAACTCATACTTGCATGGTTTGTAAAAAATAATAAAACTCGACTCATTGATATATAAAAAACCCAAGATACACACTCAGCATCTCAAAAACGTCCGCAAAAAACAAGCGCATAATGTATAATTGTGCGCAAGTTTCAAACAGTCCCGCATCGCTCGCCATACTGCACTGCTTTGTAAAAACAACTTTAAGGCTGCTCTCACGAGATATGCTTAAAACAGCATGCAGATGAAGCAACTTTTCGTCGGCATTTACTGAGCAATTACATCTGAAAAAAATAGATAGTAATATACATGATATGGTTCGTAACTTTGTTTAGCCAGAATGTATGCATCGGTGTCACATAATAAGAAAAAAAATCACCAAAAAACCTTCAAATCGATGAGATGAAACCATTTTACTCACTCATTTTTTTAACAAAAGTCTAAAAAAATGTATCTATAGACCAGGGCTGAAGCCTTTAAAAATGGTAAAAAGTGAAAAAAAAATATAGTAGGATGAAACCTATTGGAAAAGGAAGATAATATAACAAATATTAAAGAAAAAATAATTTACGGGCGATCTGAGTTCGGGAAGTGGATGGGGGTGAGTTTTTTTTGCATTTTCTTAGATTTACCTCAGTAATGTATATTTTTATTACATGTATATAATCTTTATTTTTTACACCATCAGAAAGTAGACATTTCAACGAACAGAAAGTCCACCGAGTTTTTAAAAAAGCAGATAATTTGATGGGAGATTTTTCGATTGAAAATAAGGGTGCTTTTTCGACATTAAGTCAAAATAAGGTGAAAAAATAAATATTTCAAATTGAAAAAATGACAGTGTTTTTGGGACATAAAAAGGTAAGTTTTCACCATATTTCATGAAAGATAAAAATAAAAAACCAAAAACTTGATTATTTGATTTTTCCACATAAATGAGGTTATGTGAAAAAAGTGTAAATCCAAAAGTTGTAAATCTTTTTATTACCTACAACTTTTTATTTGACTTTTTTCCATAGGACTTTTAGTTTTGCCGGAAATCGAGATAAACTGTTTTTTTACCCTTAAAAACTCACCCCCATCCACTTCCCGACCTCAGATCGCCCGTAAATTATTTTTCCTTTCATTGTTGTTATATTCTCTTCCTTTTCCAATGGGTTTCATCCTACTATTATTTTTTTTGGTTTCAAAAATTATCGACTCTGGTCTACTACTGCTTTGCAATACAAACGAAAATAATTTGGTTTTGTTACTTTTTTAAAATATGAGTTACTTTTTTATAATAAATTAAAAATGCGGTTAGTGGAGTGGCGCGTAGAGGAGTAGTTAGCTCCGTTTGTATGCACAAGGTCATTGGCATGTATACAAGCCTTAAGCGATCCGTGTAAAGTTGTATTTCCAAAAAAAAATTGTTTATAGTATACACACAACTCACACATGACACTTTCGAGTGTTGCATTTGTTCGAGACTGTGCATTTTGGGTTTTTAGGGTTCCGAAAAAAAAACGGAACCCTTATAGGATCACTCGGGTGTCTGTCTGTCTGTCTGTCCGTCTGTCACAGCCAGTTTTCTCCGGATCCACTGGACCGATTCTGTTGAAATTTGGTACACATATGGACTCCTGTGACCCAAATACGGACGTGTTACGTAAATTATTAAATTTTTAGTATGGGGGTCACTTTTGGGGGTCAAAATAGAAAATTAAAAAAAAAAGTTTTTTAAAAATATCGTGTGACATATCAAATGAAAGGGCTTACGGCGAAGGTCTTAATTATATTTTTTTTCATAATTTTAAAATGAATGGTTTTGAAGTTATTAAAGAAACTAGACGAAAAATGACCATACCCCCTTTATCTCCGAAACTACTGAGCCTAAAATTTTGAAAAAAAATGGAGATAATAGATCTTTGTCTATAGATTACAAGAAAAGTAAGTAAGAAGTCTATAGTGTTAAAATAACATGTTAAAAAAATTAAATTCATTCGGAACCCTTTGCACGCGAGTCCGACTCGCACTTGGCCAGTTTTTTTTATATTAATGACACAAATATTAAAAATGCTGTGACTTTTCTTTCAAAAACCCGAATCTAATAAACATTTATTTAAACAGTTTACTGCGGAGAGTCATCAAAAAGATTAATATTAACGTAGCATTGATATTCACTATCATTTAACGGTAAAATAGGCCATTAGTTAGTCCAGGAGCTCGGCTACAGGAGCGCACAGCATCTGAATATTTCGTTATTCAAATTAATTGAAGTTTGCGTTTGATTCTTTTTTTTTTTTGTTTTTCTGTGGACCTCATTTTGTGCAGAGGTGAATATATTTTATTGTATTGATCATTGGGTTTATTTCTTCGAATTATCTTCTAAGTAATCATGACGATTTTTATAAACACCGAACGACCATTTGTTTTAAACTAGTGGACGTCACGCGGTTTTACCCGCGTAGTTCCCGTTCCCGTGGGAGAACGGGGATAAAATATAGCCTATGTTACTCCCTGATAATGTAGTTATCCATTGCTGAAAGAATTTTTCAAATCGGTTCCGTAGTTTCGGAGCCTATTCATTTCAAATAAATCAACAAATCTTTGCTCCTTATAATATTAGTGTAGATAACTTGGAAGGAATTCCTAGAGGTATCCATTGAATCATGATTTATATTTCAGTTATATGACGTCCACTGCTTGATGTCGGCCTCTCCCAAGTACCGCGTGATCGCCCGGTCCTGTGCATATTCAATATTAGTTTTCATTTTAATAGTCATGTCTCGGAAAGTTCATCAGGCGTAATATTATGGGCTATTAGTTCTACCAATCTTGCTGACTGGTTTATCATTTTGTAAATAAGAGAAAAATAAATGACTAAGTGCGTTTCGTACTTTCACATGAACGGTTCCGCCTACCATAAATTGAAAAAAAAAAGACATTTCTTGCATGGGAGCTCCCTTTAATTTTGAATTAATTTAATTTTTACTATTTTTTGTTTTCATTCTATGAAAATTGCAACTGTACAGCCCGCTTACAGACATACAGGACGACGGTCAGACGGACAGACGGATAAACAACGAAGACTTAATAATAAGGTTCCGTTGATCAGCCTTTGGGTACGAAACACTAAAGAAGGATTAAGTCATTTTCGATAGCTAACAAAATTTATTTATAATCTCTTTGCACGACTAAATCTACAGCTCAAAATAATTTAGCCCATAAACAGTATTGAAATTGAACATTGAATATCATCTAAAGCATTCCCAGAGTAAGCCCTAATGAGTTTCTGACTACAACGACGTGCTCGCAATCCGAATCATATTAAATTACAAGACATTGTGTGGTATTGAGAGTTGCAAAGATAAAATTATCTATTTTAGTGAATAAAGTTTCTCAATGATAGGCTTTGGTATATGTAGATTATTTGAATGGGAGGCAGTGTAGTTTGTTTAGGATGAGTAGTGTCGGGATGGTACTAAATAATGGTATTAAATAATTAGCTTATTTGTGAGCAGACATAGAACATATGTCATCATCTGCCTAGCCTTTTCCCAACTATATTGGGGTCGGCTTCCAGTCATACCATGTTCAGCTGAATGCCAGTTTTTAGCAGGTATAGGATATTATATTCTTACTAGCTGACTCGGCAAACGTTGTGCTACCATGAAAAAAAATTGGCTACGATCTATTCTCAGACCTACCAAATATACACTGAAAATTTCATAAAAATCAATCATGCAATTCGGGAGGAGTTCGATAGCAAACACCGTGACACGAGATTTTTATATGTTATATTACATCAATTACTTTTTACATCCTAACTTAATGCTATAAATGCGAAACTGAGTTTGTTTGTTTATTATGCTTTTAGGCCTAGATTACCGAAACGATTTTGATGAATTTTAGTACAGATATAGATGGGACACTGATGACGCTTAAAAAGCGGTTAAAGCTAGTTATTGATAAAACTGCTATAAAACTAATGATGAATATTAAATGATGAGAACTAATAAGATGACCCCTGACCCATATTTTTTATTGACAGAAAAATAAGCCAATCTTTTACCAGACTTATTAGAAATGTCAATTTAAGTTGAAATAAACTTGACAAACAAATTTGACGAAGCTTCTGAAATGCCATTTAAAAAGTTCGCCTGTTAGTGTATTTGATGCCTATCAGTCCTTTACGCTATATTAAATGTCTACCGAAAAGTCTAAAAACTTATTCAGTACTTATTATCAGTTTATTTATTGTGAATAGTTATAATAAGTACCTATTACAACTTGTTATACTTTTTCTGCCTATTAGGGTTCCGAAAATGCGTAAATAACGGAACGCTTATAGAATCACTCAGGTATCTATTTGTCTGTCTGTCTGTCACAGCCAGTTTTCTCCGGATCTACTTGACCGATTCTGTTGAAATTTGCTATGCAATATGGACTTCTGTGACCCAAACACGGACGCGTTACGTAAATAACGTCAACTAGAAAATAAAATAAAAAGTTTTTCAAACTGTATCTTGTGAGACATCAAATGAAAGGGCTTGCTGTGAGGGTTTTAATTATATTTTTTTTATAATTTTCGAATAAACAGTTTTGAAGTTCAAGAAATTAGACCATAAATCACCATTTCCCCCCTCATCTCCGAAACTACTGAGCCTGCAATTTTGAAAAAAAAAATGCAAATTATAGTTCTATGCGTATAAATTACAGGAAAACTATAAGAAGTCTGTAGTGTTAAAATACCATGTGTAAGTCAAGTAGGCAGTCGTTTCATGTAAAATACTGGTACTCAGCTACATCAGTTTAGACTGATAACCAACCCCAATATAGATTGATCGGTGAATTGAATTTTGTAGTTGAACGATCTGAAAAAAATAGTGTTAAACCTTGGTAGCTGGTAGTCCAAAAATATCACTGGTTAAAAAATCGACAAGTGACAATTTGTATTTTTTATAAAATATTAATTACCATGTTTGAAATGCAAAAAATTAAAATGATAACAGAAAAATCTACTTCCTAGCTCTCAAACTAAGTTGATCGACAAAAAACAGGCCCTAATAATTGGTTTAATTTCCCCAAACATAAATCATGGTGCAGCATTCCATAATGAATCATTTGGCCCGAGTGTTGGTACAAAATGGACCAAATTGGTTCAATTTAACACTGCAATTAACAAATTGTGGGATGGGAAGGTGTTCCCTGTACTTTTTTCTTCAATTTTTCGATTAAGATGTATTGGGACTTTGATAATGTTTTTGAATACTTCCTGTGCGTTGTAATAGGTTGGCATTTATTAAAGGTTGTCTCTTACGCTTGAATTAGGTAAAAATACAAACTAAGTATAAATGTGTAAGTACAAGTGGCACGTACAATGTGACATTTCCATGTTTCTTTTAAGAGAATAATTTGGTATCTTAGATAGTCTTGGTACTGAGAACTCGATAGTCTAAAATTGTAATCCTATTAACGGAAATATTATACCGAGAAACGCTTTTTTTTCTGTATAAAAGTTAGGGACTGAGTTTCTAAAAAAACTTAAAAATAACTTTAATTTCGGAAGTCGGTGTCAAAATACGAACGTCCAACAACACCGACTTCCGAAATTAAAGTTATTTTTTATTTATTTGGAAGTCGTTTGTATTTTTTGTAAAAAGTTTATTTTTTATTTTTTACTTTTTAGTGGTACCCCACACCACCACCACTGGAAAATCGCAGGAAAGCAAAATACTAAATTTCTTTTTCTTGGATAACAAAAAACCGTCATCCAAGTAAACGAATTCCAGCTATTTTGATTTAAAAGCGAAACCTCCTAACCGATTTTGATAACATTTCTATGGGACCAATCGGGAAGTATATCCTTTCAGATAAAACAAGAATTTTTCAAATCGGTTCATCAATGACAAAGTTATGAGGTAACAAACATACAAAAAATACAACCGAATTGAGAACCTTCTCATTTTTGAAGTCGGTTAAAAATACCGATAGTGTCTGTTTGATTTGAGGATAAAATTTAGGTTTTTAGGTTTTGTATAAAAAATGACATGTTCTTCGAATATAAGTAGCCAGCGTCAGGCAGCTCCTATTTGGCGCAGCCGCGGGGCACACAATATAATTGTTTTAAATTTAAGTTCCCTTTTATTTGTAACTTTTTTTTAAGGATGGGAAATCATCAAATTACTTGTCCCGCTTCGGAGATAAGCAGAAGGGAGTGTCAGACTCTTACTCACTAAAACCCAACCGTGTTTCTCCTAATGCCTTTTACGTTCCAGGGCCACGGTGACTCTTTCAAACAAATTCCGCAACCCCGCCAGGCACTGGCCCTAGCGGGACCCGTCTTCTATGCTGACAGCTCTTTGAGCCACGCGTGGAACACAGCGCGCCGTCGACCCGGGCCTGGTTCTGATCGGACAGCGAGCCACCCAATACTCGCTATCTGCAGGCCCGGGATTCGCCTCGACTGCGACTGTTGCGGCGGCTGGGGCTTGAGGTTTCCCTCTCTCTCACGCATTCGGCCTCCTCCTTCGCTAGTATTACTGCTTCGCTGAAAAAGGTGACCGCTTCCCATACCTCCTCGCTCCGTAACATAGATTGAACCAGAGCCGAACGCTAGAGGTCGCCGCCGCCGACCACCTCTACAAGGACACGGCGGTGCTCCGCCCAAGCAGGGCAGACCTCCACCGTATGCTCAACTGTGTCCTCCGGGCGATCCTCGCAGTATTGACAACCTGGTGTATCCTTCCGCCAAATCCGAAACAGGTACCTCCCGAAACAACCGTGTCCGGTGAGTACAAACATTGTGTGTACCAAATAAAATTGTTTTCTTCCTTTCTTTTATAAATTATCTGTCTATTGCGGAGATCCGCAAACAGTCCTAATAAATTAGGCCTCAATAAACAAAAATGAAATAATTTGGGTTTTCAAGGAGTAATATTAGTCTTTAATCCTGTGTAATTAGTTTTTTTATATGACATGGGATACGAAAATTAAAAAATAAAAACTTTATTTCAGACAGTAGTCAATAAATCCCATTAACATATTTGTTTCCGCTCTTTTATTAGGTAATGAGTTTTAGTGATTTTAACATGAGGTGAAACTTACAGAATGTTGAATTTAAATTCCTTAGTTGCACATGGTCAGGGATTTTAAAGAAAAAAAAAACCAATTCAAGTTAATTGAAAATATTTTATTAATTGTTTTCCACATCATCGGTTATTAATATACTATCGAGATGCTGGGCGGGAGGTACCACATTGTCTTGGTACCTAGCCCACCCTAAGTACCATATTATACATAAAATATGTGCACAGCAGCCTACTGTTCTCTTGCCTACATTACAATTGCAATAGTGTTGTAGTATTGCGTCCCTACCGTTAAGAGAGCCGTCGACCAAAATATAAACAAAGTATATTTTACGGCCTACATGGCGCGATTGTATTTTGCCTCTTAGCAGCCAAACACTATTTTCAGTCGACAGCTCTCTCAGTAGACTGCTGTCAACCTCTCTGCATACCTCAATTGTGAAAGATCCATTGGCTCTTATGTGCTCGCCGTAATAGGAACGTGCCTGTTTTATTTGGTACATTCCTAAACACACCAATATCAGTTCATTGTAGGTGAGCCGGGGAAAATCACTGACATTATTGTCATCCACATTTATTCTTTGAAAATTCGTTCGTCTTCTATTTAAGTTATTATTAATAACTACAGTACTTAAACTATTTTCTGAGTACATTTTCTGATTTACTATATTAAGAATTTCCCCAGCATCATTCCTGTCTTCGATAAGAGGGTGAAAGGCATTAATCAGGGCAGCAGCTACAGTAAAATCTTTCACCAAATTGCGAGATGCGGCATTAAAATACTCTTGGCGAAAAAGCTTAAAGTCACGTTTAAACCTACCATTAATCACCTCTATGACCCAACGACATATTGTCACTGCCCTGGAACGATTAGCCTCTAGTGTAGATAATTGTGTTTCACCCTCTCGAACTGTGGCTGGTGTATAAACACGGTACCCACAATTGTTTAGTAATGACAGAGAGTCTCTAAAGCCTATCCAGTATAAAAACATCATTTGGAGCAAAAAATCTTCTTAATAGTTGATTTTCATCACGGAATTCTTTTAACGTTATTTCAGCATCTGATGTTGTTGCTGGATAGGGGCCAAGCACTTCGATAATATATCCGTCTGTGCTGACAATTATAAACATTTTTACAAGGTTTCGATACTTGTGTAAAGAATAAGTATTTTTTTGATATAAATAATTGGAACTCTTTTGTACATAAACATAAGTACCATCAGCTATCACAATTGCACTGGTTCTATTGTTGTCTCCATAAATCCCATTGGGAATCATAAGATTTCTCTGGGCAATTTGTTCTCTGGTTATGTGATTTACACCTAAGTGCAGAGGGACATAGTCTTGTACTAGGAAATCTCTAGCACGTGATATTAAAGAGGATGTTGTCCTTGTTGGTACTTGAATTAAAGAAGAGATTCTTTCAAATGAGTCTTCTGTTCTTAATTTGATTAAATATGCTGCTAGGGCAAGCGATCCATTACGCATTTGTGAGAGCCGAGGTACTTCATTAAGTATTTCAGCAAATTGCTGTTTAGTTCGACCAAACCAATAGTGGACTAAATGGTCTGGCATATTCTCAATATGATTAAAATCTATACTTAGAGGACTTGCATTTAATGTCATCAAGTCCTGTATTTGTAAAGCAGTAAACATGTGGTTGCTATTGTGAGGGGGATTATTCAAAAAATCCCATGAACCATGACTTACATGTCTGGAACATACACGGTTATTCATAGGAACATAAAAATTGTAGTTTTTTAGAAGTAATTGTCTTAGAGAGAATGGTATGGTAAGACGTTCAGTGCGATGGCAGCCCGAGACAAAGCAACGATTTTGTGACTCTGCAGCTCTTGCATATAAAGGCATCATTATGTGATCTCGAACATTTGGTGGTACCTCAATAGTAGGCTCAGGAATAGGATTGTCACTGGATTCTCTTGATGTTCTGACTACATGTGGAGCTCTGTCAGCACGCTGCCAGCATGGATGACAAATACAGCTTGTAGAAGTTACCTATAAAAAAAAACATGTTTTATTTATATTGTATCAAAAATCCTAACACCAACTCAGAAAAATAGTAGAATCAACGACTGCAGTAGAAAAAAAAATGAACTTGTTTATGTGGGAAAAATAACACTATGCAAACAAAATGACTATTTTGAAAATCAATACATATTACTATGGAAAAAAAACATTGAATGTAATTCATTTATGTGGGGATTAACAACACTGTATAAACAAGCCAGGACTAGAAACTTGTTTGTTACTCTTTAAATAGCTATATGTGCTGTCAGATTATTAAGTACTTACTTGTCGAGGGTGAATCCATTCTGTTATAACATCAAAAATATGGCGTTCACGCTGTGTTGAATCTTGTGTCAGTGTATGGGATCTCATGCGCAATAAAGATCTTCCACAACTAATGCAAACATGACGATGGCCAACATTCAAGTTAGATCCAATATTCGAATCAGCACTGGTTCCTGGCAATGACTGTGTAGCTACCATCCAGCATGAGTCGCACACATGGTCCGATGCAGTGACCTGAAATATAGATTAACTATAAATATACAAACGCTTCATTGCTACATATCTTTGGTACCAAAGTGATAAGCACCTGCGTATGCAGGTGCATAGATGGTGGTGCATTATTTGTTGTTTCCTGTTTAACAAGCAACACACAAAATGTAAGTATAGGTGGTGTTTTTTACTTGCGTTCGTTAATAATGCAAGCTTTATATAAAATTAAACAAACCAGTATATCATTTTATCCAACCTTGCAATGAGTGTTTAAGTCTAATAAGTAATTAAAATAACAATAAAATAACACTTACTTGACGTGGAGATATCCATTCTCTAATCACCGATAGTATGTCGATTGAGTTTAGCGAGTTCCTTCTCATGCGAGCAGTGGATATGCCACAATTGATGCAGCGGAGATTATCCATCGTAAACAACAGGTAACAATGTCAAAAGGCAAATACGGAGTCCAAAATGCGTGCAAAGTTCAATCGGTATTTCTGGAAGAACGGAGTCCAAGAACGCAATAGGGTCGGTCACAAAGGCAGTCACAATCGTCCAACAACACAGTAAGGGTCGGTAATTAAAAGTAGCACACAAAGTAAAGATATAACGAAAGTCCACAACACGAGCGAGAAACGTTATGACGCTATCCGGCAATCTGTTGTTGACAACCGATTGTTTGACAAGTGACAGCCGTATCGAGTGTTGTAGTTCGCAAAAATGCAAATCGATTTTTCTAAAAAATCTGTAAAATAAGTTAACAACAACAAAAAAATACTTTATCTCTAATAATTGTTTCGCAATAAACTTATAAAAATACTTTTTGGAGTGAAAAGAAATATTAATCGAACATTATAGTACAAATCTTTTACTGCAAAAAATATTTTTATTTAAAAATGGCTTAATATGGTAACATCGGTTGTTATTAACAACTGCAGCACGAGGAATACATCAACTGACTTTTCTTTTTTATTAATTCCTTATTCCTAGGGTTTTTCGAGAAATGATAGAATAAAGTAGGGCTTATAATTATTTAAATATTTTTTCGAATGGTCTAATACTTTGTCTATCGAGGCCATGGCTCGCCGATCTCCTTTGATCTTGGCGAGGTGGTTGGACGACATTGTTGGCATCGATAAACTGGATGCGGTTTGCATAAGAGAGTGTGGATTACTCGTAGTATAAGAAAAGAAAGACCCTACGGGGAGTGGACGACAGTGATGGAAACTAACAAAACGTACGTCTTATAAAATCAAAGGTTTTAACGGACCATTTTCTGTGAACAATCAATTCAATGAATGAATTGCATTAAATTGTAACTCAAGAAGCTACCACTTTTGGTAGACTGGCACAAAATGCATTGGGCATTGACCCCGCCTTTGTATCTATTGTCCATGAAGTCTTATAAAATAAATATAAATGAATAAGAAGACATAAACTAATGACAAATTCTTTGAACAATAGATAGAGGAAGATACTTAGGTACACTTTAAAAAAGATATTTCGATTTTTAAGTCTTTTTCTCAATATTGCTGAAATTCAGATAATATTGGTTGGGTTCACTGAATCGAGATACAAAAGTAATCTTTTAAATATTAGATTTTCTTCAATAAGCAGGTGTCAATCAGGATTACAAGAAAACACTTTTCTAAAGGTGACCTTTTGTGTAGGTGACATTTAAGTCTAATTATACTTTTCAGACGGTTGATCGTTTAATCGAGTGCTATCAAGAATACAGTCTTTAAAGAATTCATTTTATTTCAAATCTGTGAAATTATAAAGTATTTCTTTAAAACACATTAAGCAGAGATAGACTAGAAATCACTTGATATTTGACAGTTGTTACTGACTGTCAGAAGTCATTCAATCTGACTCCAGTCTAGCCAAGAACTACCGTATTACCCAGTTAATGGATTGTAGAGGTCTGGAAGGCAGCCGCTCTACGTAAAATACTGGTATTCAGCTGAATCTGGTTTGACTGAGAGCCGACCCTAATATAGTTGGGAAAAGGCTAAATAGATGGTGATCGCTTCTTTTGATTCGTTTATCTAAGAAACTAGCTATAACTGCAACTTCAATTGCGTGGTTGCTGCAAAAAATGTTACATAGCTTTAGCCTTCCTCGATAAATAGGCTATCCAACACAAAACGAATTTTTCAATTCGAACCAGTAGTTCCTGAGATTAGCGTGTTCAACCAAACAAATAATAGACTCTTCAGCTTTATATTCATAAGAATAGATTACAGAACTTTTACCCTTTTAAGTTTAACCATTTGGGTTAATGTCTGTATGAATTTGTATGAAAGGCACACCAGTAGACAAAACCCTGAATGTTTGATCCGGATAATACGCTTCCTTGTGAAAAACACTTAAACCACGGGTGAAGTCACGGGCTCGTCCAAAATATTTTCAAGAATTTTATTTGCCGATGCCCGTCCAAAATATTTTCAAGAATTTTATTTTCAAGCAGTGTAAAGTCCCCTAAAGTTACTCTAAGAAATTCATTAGTAAAATGTTTAAGCACGACGTGATAGATTTGAAGAAGTTCACATAAGTAATGTCAATATGGGTACTTTTTAGGGTTTACCCATAGGATTTTGGAGGTATGCGGTACAGAGAGTAAAGTCCCGCAAACCCCTATTGAAAAGGAGGAGGATCCTCCTACTAGACAGTTGTTGTGTCTGGCGGCCAACTGCCCGATAGTTGATAGTCGGGCTGATATATATTTTCAACGTAGTAGTTCGCTCCTAGTTGGATAGATGGCGACGCGGTTCTTTTTGTAAGACTCCGCTGTCCATCCGTCCGTCCGCCCGTACGGTGGACACTTGAAATTTCACAGAGTTTTTATTTCTGTTACCACTGTAACAACAGCTAACAAAAACTAGCTAAGTGCGAGTCGGACTCACGTGCAAAGGGTTCCGAACGAATTTCATTTTTTAATGTGTTATTTTACCACTATAGACTTTTTATAGGTTTTCTATAATTTATAGGTAAAGATCTACTTTTTCCATTTTTTCAAAATTTCTCAGGCTCAGTAGTTTCGGAGATAAGTAGGGGGGAATGGTCATTTCTCGTCTAATTTCTTGAATAACTTCAAAACCATTTATTTTAAAATTATGAAAAAATATATTTAAAATCCTTACAGTAAGTTCTTTCGTTTGATACGTCACACAATATTTTTCAAAAAACTTTTTTTTGAAATTTTCTAGTTTGACCCCCAAAAGTGACCCTCACACTAAAAATTTAATGATTTACGTAACGCGTCCGTGTTTGGGTCACAAAAGTCCATATGTGTACCAAATATCAACAGAATCGGTTAAGTGGATCCGGAGAAAACTGGCTGTGACAGACAGACAGACAGACACCCGAGTGATCCTATAAGGGTTCGGTTTCTTTGTTCGGAACCCTAAAAATTAAAGGGGGCTCCGATACGATACAGGTGTTTTTGTTTTATGGTACGGAACCCTTCGTGTGAGAGTCCGACTCGCACTTTATCGGTTTTCTTAAAAGTCTACAGTATGATCTTTCAAGTGTGACTTAAGACAAAGTCCTCCATGCCTCGGAAAGCACGTCAAGCTGTTCGTCCCCGCTGTCATTTGAAGAATTTTGGCAGTCGTTACGGGTAGCCAGAAGCCAGGATATCTAACACCTGTCTTGCCAAGACATATTGCGTTACCAAGTTACTGAGTAACACGATATTCATGAAGTCAGAAGGTAGACGCTCCATGCAAAATACTGGTATTCAGCTGCATCCGGTTAGGCTGGAAGCCGACCCCAATCATCATTCCTGCCCTTATCCCATGTTACTTGGGGTCGGCGCAATACTTTTTTTTCTTCCATTCCGTCCTATCAGCCATCACGCTACCACTATCAGTTCAGCTCGGAAGCGATCAAGTACAGTATCATCCAACATATGGTTACGCAGGATGACCCGTAAAGTTGGAAGCCGACCCCAATATAGTCGGGAAAAGGCTAGATTTAGTAATGTCACCTAGGGCATTTTCTACCTCTGTTTCATCTTATACCGTTGAAGAGTGATTCTGATTGGTCAACAAAGATTCATACATACAGATTTTCATATTTGTAATGTTATGGACGTCACGCGGTTTCACCCGCGTAGGTTCCGTTCCCGTGGGAGTACGGGGATAATATATAGCCTATGTTACTCCCTGATAATGTAGCTATCCAGAGCTAAAAGAATTTTTGAAATCGGTCCAGTAGTTTCGGAGCCTATTCAATTCAAACAAACAAACAAATCTTTCCTCTTTATAATATTAGTGTAGACTAGCTTAAGCCCGCATCTTCGCACGCGCATATCCCGTTTTTCCCGTTTCCGTAGAGATTTCGGGATATCCTCTCTTAGACTTCCCAAGGAACCTGCATGTCAAATTTCAGCTTTCTTAGACTAGTCGTTTCGGCTGTGCGTCTGTCAATCAGTCACTCAATCCCTCAGTCAGTCAGTAACGGAATAATTTTACATACTCGTATTAGGATTGATAGTCGAATTTAGTTTTGTTTTACAAACAAACCAAGTAAACATTTAAATAGAACACACCATAGATCCACTATGACAACTTAAAACGTGTCTAAACCCTTACCAACCTTGGCTAGAAAGCCACCTGATGCCTTATCACTAAGGAACCCTTTTCAAAACCCACGCTATTGTCACTAAGAAGTAGGAACAGAAGGTCGACTCCGTACAATGAGCGAAAACTGGTGCACGCACATATAGACGCATTGTACGGCGATCTCAGACAAATGCCTGTCGCGAGTGCGCTTGTACAGCCTGTCTATTTTTCAACATGTATGGATTGACAGCTCACGTCGCGTTCACTTCACCTTCAAGTGTAAAATCCGAAGACAGTACCTGAAAGACTATCATTCTTAGTTTGGTCTTCTTTATTATTATTCAATTCAATTCAATTCAAAAATTGTATTAACAAGCCAAACCAAACCTCAAGTTGTTCATAATGATGAGTGCAATGACCCCTTAAGAGATATTGCGTCTATTCTGTTACAGGTTGCATGTGTATATCATTTTGTGTACATTTTTCTCGTACCTTACTAAATACTATTTAAAATTTTATTTATTTGCTGTACACTTATCACAGTGTATTTCTTTTTAACCCAAAAGTTAACTGGTAGAGAAAGCCTCGTTGCATTTAGTATCTTATACGATGAGATGTTTATAGAATCGCACTGCCGACTTGGTTAAAAAGTGTGTGCTGGTTTCAGTCACTGCAGTGCAACTGCGTGCTACCGAAACATTCGAGTCACTGTCGTAATATGCGAGATATTGAGAGTCGGTAGTAAGCCCGAAGTCCGTAGTTTCGGGCTTAGTTTACTGTCAAATCGTATCGTCATTAATTCTTGGTGATTAGGTAATACGGAGTAAAATACTACCCCAACTAAGCCCGAAACTACGGACTTCGGTCTTAGAGAGTAGCCCCCCTGAGTCACAGTCGCATAATTATCACTTCAGTCGAATGACGTCCACCACTGCACATATGCCTCTATAACATTAGTTTAGACAAGCCTTCCATATCCATATCTCTCTCAGAAGCTACAAGTCAGAATCATGCAGTTACTCACGTATCTCAGATAACAATAGCTGTCTAGTGTGTCTACTATCAAGTCTGAAATTCATAACGTGTAAACAGCTGATCTAACGTGAACCGTGTCTATTTCATGGAGCTAACCTTCTGTATTTATCGTTTTATGCTACAACCAAATTAATATCCTTGCTGATAGGCAGGTTGGCTGAGTACCGTGATTTGGATGACAGCCTACTGATTGTAGCAGAGGATTTAATGCCTTGGGGGAAGCATATTTTTGAATGATACCTACAATTACTAGCTTTGTTTTAACCATCCAGATGGAATTGTTTTGAAATAATTGCTGAGAGATATCTTTCCTATACTAGTCACTAGGAGGCATTAGGAGGAACACGGATGGGTTTTAGTCAGTAAGAGTCTGACACTCTCTTCTGCTCCGCCCAGGGCGGAAGAAGTCATTTGATGATACTCCATAAAAAATGTAAGTAGCGCTTTTATGATTTTTTACGAACCACTATCAATTTTTTTTTAAATTTTATGACATCTCATAATTAAGTACTTAACTTAGTAGTAAAATGGGCAGATATGTAAATTTATAAAAAATAATATTGATGACTTGTATAAAATTAACAATTATGTTACTAATTTAAATTACATGGCTTTCACTGTTTTTTTAATGTAACTTTTATTTTTGCCAGTACATATTTTATTGATAATTTAGCCTCCATTTTATATTCATTTGTAGCCACGTCGCATGAATTAACACGAAATATACATATTTCCTACTAAACTGGCTGGTCATCTTGACAATTCTAAACTATGTAGAATAAAATTATACTTTATTCCAAAAAAGGTCACGCATTGCATCAAAAAAAAATGCAATGCAATAATTGCATACAAATAAATTTTCTTGACTTGCTGAATTATTCTCTGAAATGAATTTCAACGATAAAAATGTATCATTACCTTCCAACAATCAAAAAGCAAAAAGTTTACCACGTGAAGTATAAGTACCTCAGCACGCCAAATGTTTAGTAACGTTTTAATACGACCTCTCTCTATTAAAGAAACAAGATTTCTCTTGAACAGGAACTAAATGGCTTTATTTGCTGGTAAAACATAAGAAATAACAGTTGAAATTGCAACACACACTTAAACCCGTCATGGCGGTAAGCTGTCATTTTGATTGAGTAATGACGTTTGAAATTTATTTCTGACGTGTTTATTTCTATTCTATATTTTTATATGGCAAACAAAGCCGATGTCGACTATTCTGCCTGTGTCTAAAGTAGATTGGAAAAACAAGTGGGTATATTAGTAAAAAAAAAAAAAACAAAAAAGTGTAGGTATAAACCAGATTCTTAGATTGATCGGTACAGTTGAATACTTGTTGGGTTAGTATGGGACTGAAACAAACAAAAAAATAGACATACGTATGTAATATAATAACATTGTTTTACATTAAAATTTCAAAATATGCCACATCCACACAGACAGTGATTTGGAGTCGTGTATGACTCATAATTTAATATTATTGTGACGGATGAAAATCATCAGCGCCACAAGCAGCTAGTCTATTCTGTAAGAAACTATTTCGATATCGAACTTCACCTGAGTGATAAAACTCACAAAGTGAGCTTTATTGCACACAACATAAAGATCTTCATTTGAAACTCACTTCGAATTCTACTGTCGAGATACGAAAATGTTGTTAGAGAATAGCACTACAGTTCTGGAGAGGAATGACGTGTTTATTTACCGGCAACGAGACTAAAGTGACTGAAGTGACATTGTTATGACAACTGACAGTTATCTTTCTATGATTCATGGTTAACTGTCATTGTTTTTACGCACATAGTAACTAAATTGGTGCGCCATGTTCAAAATCGATGAAAGTAATTTATAAACATTAATTAACTATCACAACAGTAAATATTTAAATGAATTAACTGTATTTTTCCCGAACTCTACGGATTTTTTTCTTTTTTATGAGGTAGGGTACATAAACCTGGCCCATTTTGAAACATCTCCTTTTCAAATTAAGCATCGCAAAGTTCAAGAGCTTCCGATGCTTAATTTCCAAAGTTATGGGTATTGTTTTTATGAATTGTTATTCGAGAGATTTATTCGTTCATGAAAAATTACAAACAAATCGATACTAATATATAAAGCTGAAGAGTTTGTTTGTTTGCTTGAACGCGCTAATCTCAGGAACTACTGGTCCCATTTGAAAAATTCTTTCAGCGTTAGATAGCGCATTTGTCGATTAAGGCTATAGGCTATATATTATCACGCCATAGGAGCGGAGCAGTAATGAAAATTGTGACGCAGAAGAAGTTGCGCGGGTCAGCTAGTTATTTTATAATTCGTAGTTGTGTCACTTCGAGCAATTTTTAGTGGTGAAGTAGAAAATATACAAAACCTAAAAAAATCAATACACTCTAAGGCCCAAGTTAAATTAATTGCAAGTTAGCTGTTTTCAATTATTTTCTTTATAAAAAAATTCGTCCTCAACGCTGTCAGCTGTTAATGTACCCAAGAGACTGGCGGCATTGCCACGTTGAATGGCAATACAATATAAATAAAAGCCAGCTCTTGGGTCACAGGAACTGTCAACCAGCAGTTTCGAAATTATTATTTTTTGCTATATTTTATTTTGTTGTTAGTTTAGTGTATTTGTTAGTTTTTCTTTATTTCTTTCACAAATGATGGAATGCACTCATTTACCAATCGTCCTGTAGACTTGCCTCTGTTACTAGGATTTCAACATGGCTGACAAAATATAAGTGTACTTATTACAACGTGTAACAGAATATACGCAATAATTCTTAAGGGGTCGTTGTACTCATCATTATGAACAACTTTATACATACAAATTAAAGATACTAAAACCAATGCAGAAAATGCAAGCGAATAAACAATAAAACAACTAAAATGTAATTTAATCCAAAAATAAATATGTGTGTAATAATAATATGTATAAAATATTTAATAATAGGTACAAGTTGGGCAGGAAATAATAAACATTTATATTACATGAAAAGTTATTTAAAGTTTTGCTGTGCCCGACAGGGTCCATAACTTGTTTCTATTTATTTATTTAACCACCTTTATGTGTACATTATCGATTGCCTTTTACTTTTACTATGGGACAAACACAAAATCGCGAAAAAAAAAACGACCGTACCATACACATTTGCGCATTAACTCGACAAAATGTAGAGCAGCTTCTTCTTTTTTTCGCGGATTGCTCCCGTAGTCAAAGTTGTTTATAATGATGAGTACAATGGCCTTTTTACAGGTATTAAGTTTATTCTATTACACGTTGTATAGACCTCTTTCTAACCCTTCGGGGGATAACAGATCAACATCATCATCATCATCATCGTCAGCTTTTCAGCCAAAAGATGTCCACTGCTGGACAACTCCAAGTCGTTTGTGGTGCGGGTTCCGACACAACATCTCGACAAGCTCCTAAAGGAAGAGTTTTGGCCAAAGGGTGTAGTCTACCGACATTTTCGTGGTAGGCTACGCGACACCGCGCAGCGTAACACGACGCCGTCACTTCGTGTGTCTTAGAGTTTATATTTTACATATTATATAGTTAGTATATTTTTATATTTTGTTGTATAAGTGTATTGTATTTTGTATGGGCCACTGTTGCCTGAAATAAAGGAATAATAATAATAGACCACCCCCAAGTGTCGCCAGATCGCCCGGTACTGTGCGTCTTGCATCTATTGGATTCCTGCGGCCTTCACCATATCATCATACTTTGTAAGCTTTCCAACGCATGGTCTTACGGTACGCGGTCGCCATTCCAGAACCTTGAATGAATGAATGATATATTTATTTGCAAGAATATAGGTAATTAACATAAGTTCTTAAAATATATGGGTTTCACTATATTCGGCATTTCCGCCGTGCAAATATTTAGATTTTACATCTCGGTTATACATCCCACTCATCCATTCATCTGCATCGACTTTATGTCAACATCTGACCATGGAAACTTAGGTGGAGTGAGCATGAAATGAACTGCCATTCCATCTTGTTTGAAGGCATTGACAGCCCACTTCACGTTCACTTCACTTAAGTGTAAACATTGACAGGTTTACAGAATTACACCACAGGGCACATTGCTCGCAAAACAGTTACTATCTATTCTGAGAGCAATGTGCCCTGCCCAATGTGCCTACGGTAAACAGATATGATAATATGTTCAACAAATACTCAAATAATTATGCTGTTTGTTTTGTTCGAAGGCATTGACGACCCACTTCACGTTCACTTCACTTAAGTGTAAAAACTGACAGGTTTACAGAATTGCACCATAGGGCACATTGTTCACAAAACAGTTACTATCTGTTCTGAGAGCAATGTGCCCTGCGCAATGTGCCTGCAGTAAACAGATATGATAATATATTCGACAAATACTCAAATAATAACGCTGTTCACATTCATCAGCTTCGCGTTGTCATGACAAATTAGTGAGGATACAGTGAATATGATACCCAAAACAATGGATTTTGCTCGGGATTCAATCAATAAAGGCTAAATCGCTCATCACGAGGCATCCATTACAGTTCGTTGGTAACATGGAGGTAGGAATTTAAACTTTAATATAAACGCGAACTACTACTTTAAGTTTTGTTTAATTATTTACTTGATGTTCACCTACCGAAAGCCAAAGGTGAAATAGATTACACAATTTCAAATAGGGGTAACCTATTTAACTGGTAGAAAATGCCATGTAAAACTCGCCTACGTACCACTACTACATCTAAATTAATTAATATATTCCTATGCATCATCAATTACCCTAGCCCTATGTCCCCTATATACCCTAGTCATTGATGTATAAAAAACCCAAGATATACACTCAGCATCCCAAAAACGTCCGCAAATAACAAGCGCATAATGTATACTGGTGCGCGAGTTTCAAACAGTCTCGCATCGCTCGCCATATTGCACTGCTTTGTAAAAACAACTTTAAGCGATCCGTGTAAGGTTGAATTTGCAAAAAAAAATAGTTTATAGTATAACTACACACAACTCACACATGACACTTGATACATGACAGTTTAACTACTGACTACTACTATCTTGCGGTAGCTATCCATGCTGCTTCTTACAATAGCAGTCGAAGTGGAAAGTGGAAGTGGAAATCATGTGTTATATTTCTTTCTCTGGCACTGATCTTCTTTAATTGCTTTCGTTGCGAGATCCAAGACAGTTGAATCCTTTTTTCGTTCTCATCGAGCTTCTTTGTCGTGGCACTTTTCTAATTAACGGCCCTTATTTTTGGATTTCAGGAGTTGCAATAGTTGGGAATAGTGTAGCGGGCTATAAATAATTGCTTTATTTCTGTACAAGTTTTTGATCACCTTTTAGGCTCACACTGTAAAAAGTCATCCTGAACTATCCTTCGTAATTGACCTATCTTGTTGATTATTTATTTAATATTTATGTACATACAGAAAAACATTAATAAATAACATTATAATTATGAGTACAAAGGAACTGCTTATTTCTAACGAAGTTTCATCCAGCTGCTTGTTCTTCTTTTTATCTATCAATTAAAGACATTATTTCCTTGGAAGATGGCTAGGCCTTTAGGGTGGGACGCTACTTGTGTCGATACTCTTGCGCCATCCCATCTTCCTACATCGTCGTGCTGTGCTGGTTCTGTCGCTGCGGCTGCTAAGAACCTCAAAAGGCGGAAATATAGTAGCCTTGCTCGGAATTATATTTTTGAGTCGTTTGGGGTTGTAACTCTTGGACCGTGGGGTCCGAGTGCTCACGTTTTATTTAAAGAACTAGCTAAACGTTTAGTTGACACTTCGCGTGACCTAAGGGCTGGCTTTTACCTCGGACGTAGGATAAGCATTGCCATACAACGTGGCAATGCCGGCAGGTTTTTGAGCTCACATCCAGTCGACAGCGATGCGGACGAATTTTTTGACGCCATATTATAGTTAGGAGTTTTATTTTCTACTAGCTGACCCACGCAACTTCGTCTGCGTCACAATTTTCATTACTGCTCCGCTCCTATTGGTCTTAGCGTGATGATATAGCCTATAGCCTTCCTCGATAAATGGGCTATCTAACACTGAAATAATTTTTCAAATCAGACACGTCCTGAGATTGACGCGTTCAAGCAAACAAACAAACAAAATCTTCAGCTTTATATATTAGTAAGTATAGATATAGATTTTAAATGTATATAGTTTGTTTCTTGTTCATATGGTTAGATCTTATTAAAGTCATAAATCACCAACCTGTCTTGATCAAGAGTTGTGAGTAATGCTCCTGAATTCTAGCAGGCTGGTATAATCATTATCCTTCGTACCACAAAAGCTCACTCCAAACCGATTCGCAGCTCCATACCAATATCGACTCATTAATAATTACCGCGTCGAGAGTGCTGCCTTTAAAGTAACCCGCTTTAACCACGCTATTTAACCGTTAAATTATTAACCAAACATTTACTGAACCCGTAATAACATGGTACTCCTTGATACTCTTACCTGAACAGATTTAGAGATCAAATGAAAAATATGGGGGATTTTTTCCGTTTGATGTTAACTCGGTAGGTAACAATTTTTTTTTGTGGAAGGTCGGGGTGGCTTAGTAATGCATGTAGGTGGATCGATCAGAGTGACCTTGGATGATGGTGGTCAGTTCAATGTACCTGTGTACGTGTGATTATCCAAAGTCTGTGTTTCCAAACGCTTACAACCCTAATCTCTTCAAAGTTAGAGTGAACAGGCTCCTTCTGGGTAAACTCGCTCCATCGTAGACTTTGTCTCTGTCTTCTCTGACCTAGACTAGTGTCAATAGCAAACCCATCATAAACAAAAAAAAACTTGGAGATGTTTGCAAAAGGTAAACTCTGGAAGTACCTGATCAATTTACAAGAAATCATCCACTGGTACAAAACTAGGTTATTGCTTAGTGTGGTAAATTTCTTCAATGCTGGAAAATATATAGTTTCTGTGGGTTATGGGAAAGAAATCGCGGGGCAAAGCTAGTCCTTTATACAAAGTGATTTTTTTACGGGGACAGGGTATTTTCCATTTACTGATGGTGGCCACAGGGTTACTTAAAATAACATATCCCTCACTCACCACTCCGTTCACTCTGAAGACCAACTTCGCATAATAAAATTATCTTCTTCATTCATACTCTCAATAAGTCGTCAGCTGTAGTCAACCCCCTTTTAAGTTGTGACAAGGGTATGTTCCCACTAATAGAGGCATTACTAGAAAAACCACAGCAAAGTAAGAAAACCCACAATTCATAGAATATTCTACCACCATTCCCCACATCATTCTCACTTCCTAAACATCAAAGCAGACAATTAACGCACATACACTCCGATTAAAGATGGAGGCATCTAAATAGGTTTTAGATGTTAAATTAAATATTCAAAACACGAATTTTTAGTCACAAGACCTTTAGCAAATTAACCCAAAAGCTGTCGGGTTAAGGGGCATTATAAGAATAAATAATGAGTAAGACTTTGTGACACTAAACAGGATAGAGACAGAAGGTTAGTCGGATGCAACGAACAGGCGCACGCTCTTCCAGATGCGTCCCTAAAGCAACATCAAAGCCAGGCCAGTGATGTTGGCAAAGTCACTTTGTCCCTTCTCATGGAGTTCCTTGCTTAAACCTTCTTGACAGCTTTGCAAGATGACTGGTTTTGGAATTAAACACTAATTGGTCGCTTTTAATTAAAAATTATTTGAAAATAAAAACAAACAATCACATAAATAAATAAAATCTTGTATTTCAGATATAGTCCATTTTTTGGTTAGTATTCAAAAACTTAGAAACTAGTGTTAGTACTTACATTCTATCAAACCATAACATAACTATCATAATTACCTACCTACACCACAGTCACATGTAGGCCTATCCAATGCCCCAGTTTGGGGGGTGCCCACCTTTCCGCTAAAGCTCTCAGGATGCTGTTGGGGCTGGCGCGTACCCGGCGCATGGTGGCAGCGCATCGCTTGCGCATGATTGCGTGAAAACCATCAATCTCCGCCTCCGCGAACATGCCATATGCACTGCATAGCCGGATGCACTACAGTAGCGCGGCAACCCCATCAACACCCAAAACGCATTATTATATTGGACTCGCAGAGCGCTGTATGCCCTCTGCGTATAGTACCACCATACATGTGTATGGCGGTGGCTTCGCCAAAAAAGAGGTGCTATGTTTGTACATAGTACCTCTTTTTTGGCGAAGCAACCAACTAGCAACTCTGTTTCACAAACAAATGTCGGTCATGAGTGCGATTGCACTTAGTGTAAATACTTGTATTGAATCTTTTTTGGCCATTATATGCAGTCGTAGAGAATAGTGTGAGCGTTTTGACTTATGGAATTAATACGAAAAGAAGAGTGTGATCGAGATAAAGAGAGCATGCAGCCAGTAGCTACATTTTTCTAGAATTCTGATTGGGTCTTGTGACAGACTTGCTAAATGAGTTCTGCACAAAGACTCAGAGAATTTGAAAAGAGATAGATATTGCCCGCACAGTTTATTTCTTTCTACAAAATAGTCAACTTTGTGAGAGTATTTTCAAGCTCAGTTCATTATCTATGTTGTACGGAACCAACCTTCTGTTTCCATTTTTTCTGTATAGGATCAGAAGAATTCTGTGTACCTGCCCTCTCAATTAAGGTGAAGTTGAAATTAATTTATTCTAACTAGGGGATTTTGGGTAGGAGCCGTGTGTAGCTGTAATTTTTAAAGAGATTGTTATGATGTTCCAAAGGGAGGTAATTATAATTAATGTGGGTGTTCGTACTTTATTTGATTAGGTATGAGTAGGTAGATTTTGTTTTTGGGCTTTATAAGGAGTTATATCCTTTGATTAATTTAACAGGAGCTTTTGAATTACGAAGAAAAAAGCTGTAATAGCTGCCAGTGATATGTACTTCTATATGGCAATGTTTTTATTAGAGAAAGTTTTTAATTGTTAGTAATGTCAGACTTCAGTTGGTCATCATCATCATGTCAGCCGAAACACGTCCACTGCTGGACCTCACCCAAGTGTCGCCACAACTACCGGTCCTGTGCGGCTCGCATCCATCGGCTACCCGCGATCCTCACCAGGTCATCGAACCACCTTGTCGGAGGCTTTTCAACGCTGCGTCTTCCATTACTCTAGAACTTTCCAACTCTATCGACTATCTGTTCTGCGAGCAATGTGCCCTGCCTACTGCCACTTCAGTTTGGCGATCCTTCGGGCTATGTCCGTAACCTTGCTTCTCTTGCGGATATCATCGTTCCTGATTCGATCACGCAAGGAAACTCCAAGCATTGCACTCTCCATTGCTCTTTGAGTGACTTTAAGCCTTCTGATAAGACCGAAACGTGATCGCTCACAATGGGCGTCATCAGAAGCCTTCAGTTGGTGACGGACAAAATTCAAACTATGAAATCGAAATCAAGTAAAGTCACGGGAAACGCTTTGATGAAAGGGGTTCGGAACTGAGACAGATGGCAAAATTAAGCGAAGTCTATGCAGTATGCAGTGAGTGATTTGCGGGTTTCATCCACCCGCTTCCTACAACACTCCCATCTCTTCAGTGATCCACCGCTCTGCCTTATCTCTGTTTTTAATCTATCTATCTACACTATAGGTATAATATTATAAAGAGGAAAGATTTATTTGTTTGTTTGAAATGAATAGGCTCCGAAACAACTGGACCGATTTGAAAAATTCTTTCAGCAATGGATAGCTACATTATCAGGGAGTAACATAGGCTATATTTTATCCCACGGGAACTGAAACTGCGCGGGTGAAACCACGTGACGTCCACTAGTACTAATATATAAAGCTGAAGAGTTTGTTTGCTTGAACGCGCTAATCTCAGGAACTACTGGTCCGATTTGAAAAATTCTAAAATAAAATTCTAAATTCTTCAGGGTTAGATAGCCCATTTATTGAGGAAGCCTATAGGCTATATATCATCACGCTAAGACCAATAGGAGCGGGGCAGTAATGTAAAATGTGACGCAAACGTAGTTGCGCGGGTCAGCTATTGATGAATATGATAGCATTTATATCCTGTTTAAACCTTAGACTATTTCTTTGGGGATATTAATTAAACAGAAATAAGGTAATTCAAATGTTTTCAAGAAGTTTTTCTAGCGAAAGTAAATGTCGCATTACAGTATTTCGAAATATATTTTACATTTCAATTTATATTGTAACGTAATTTCCAACATCCTACTTCCTACTTAGATTATAAATGCGAAAGTTTGTGAGGATGCATGGATGTTTGTTACTCTCTCACGTCAGAATGCCTGAAAGGATCTTCATGAAATTTGGTACAGGGGTAGATTATAGTTTGGAACAACACATTCGCTATTACATATCCCGGGAGTATATTCCCTAGGCATCACGCGCAGAAGCGCACTGCAGCCACTGGCAGAAGCTAATCCTTACTAATAATCCTTATCCTTACTAGTCCTTACTTCCTTACTAATAATAATACTTTAATATTAATATTAGTACTTTAATACTAATAATATAAATGCGAAAGTAACTCTGTCTGTCTGTCTGTCTGTCTGCCTATCTATCTGTCTGTCTCGCTTTCACGCCAAAACTACCAAACCGATTTAAATGAAATTTGGTACACAGATAGTCTAGATCCTGAGAAAGGACATAAGCTACTTTTTATCCCGGGAGTATGTGCCCTAGGGATAACGCGGGCGAAGCCGCTGGCAGAAGCTAATATTGTAAGAACGGATTAGCCCAGCAAATCTTGAAATCCACTCATATACGATACCTACGTATCAATATTAATAGTTTAAACTAAGAGCCGTTTGCAAATACATGAACACGTTAAATCCTTGGTCGAATCCAGTAAATGCATTAGTTCTCTACTAATCTTCGAACTAGAGAATAGTAGAGATGCCTACAGCTTCATTAAAGACGAATTAATACTGCAACAATGATAATACAGGGTGATCTGAGAAATATTACAGAATGATGATGATTTGTAATGTATAAAGTGTAGAATTAAATGGAAAAATGTCAACAGTGTTTTAAATTGATAAACTAAAATTCAACCTAGGAAATGACTAGATTTCAATTATTAATAAAAATAAATTATTATATTATATTTTTGAAGGTTCCTGATTTACATCGTGTAACGGTATCATTTGCAAGACTAGTTTCAGAGTTTCTACTTTCTGGCTCTCAGTACATAACTGACAAAGATTTTCAAATGACAGCAGGGACTTAGTCGGAAGAGTCCCGGTCTGTATCGTCATGGTCACTCATCCACGGACGGACCTTGGTAAGTGTTGCTTAGCCTCGAAGACTAACCCCTGCGCCTGTTATCATTTAGCCGCGAACTTTACACAGGAAAGGTTACTATATCCCCTCTCAAGCTCACATTAGAATACCCCCTGTACATCAGGTAGATTAGTCTACAACAGTAGCAGTTCATGCGCTGTGTTCCACAAAATATTGTTCAGAGTATTGAGCGCAGTTCAGTGCAGAGCGGCCCAAGTTTCTAATCTACGCTGCGAGTTTCATTTGCAAACGTGGCTGTGTATCACACTGTAACGTACTTAGGTGTGATGTGTTTATTGTCTGTTTAACTACAAATTTTAAGTTTAAAATTAATCTGGCAGCCTTTTCTCAGCTATGTTGGGGTCGGCTTCCATAACCATATTTGACATGGAGCGACTGCCTACCTAACCTCCACAACCTAGTTACTGAGTAACATCGAAACCCCCTGAAAAGACTGGTGTCAGATTTTCTGGCTTCTGACAATCCGTAACGACGATTAAAGATCTACAAATGATAGCCGGGAACAACGTGCTTACCAAGGCATGGCGGAGTCTCGGTATGTGATAGGATGGGCACCCGTCCACTGCCCAAACTCGGCAAGCGTCGAATTACCTCGAAGATTCGTGCGCCGCGGCTGTTATTATTTAGCCACAAGCTTTACACAGTAAAGGTAACTATATCCCCACTCAAGCTCACAATACAATACCCCCTGTACACCAGGTAGATTAGTCTACAACAGTAGCAGTTCATGCGCTGTGTTCCGCAAAATATTGTTCAGAGTATTGAGCGCAGTTCAGTGCAGAGCGGCCCAAGTTTCTAATCTACACTGCGAGTTTCATTTGCAAACGTGGCTGTGTGTCACACTGAAGAGAACCTGGGGGTGTAAGGTGTTTTTGTTCTGTTTACCTGTATGGAAATTTGGTTCATTTGTCTGTCTAATCGTGTGGAATCTGGTTAGTTGAAAAAAAACGGTCATGTACGCGCCGGATTCACATTTAGGCGACGTTGTTTCTTGAGAAATTTTATGATTCCAATCGACGGTAAATATGTAATTAAAGGTTTTGCAAACACCGAAAAATGCCGCAATACCGGCGAACACATAGTGTGCCGAGATTTGAAAGTTTAATGCCATTTTGACGATAGAGTGTAAAAAATAACATTTTCTTGTTTGGAGTAATTTTTAATTAAAAATATTTTATATTTGTAGTTATGTCTGCAACAAAAATATTGTGGTCTACCTATTCTGGTTTACTGATACAAAACTCTGACAGACAAACGGACGGACGAACAGTCGAGGCTTAGTATTAGGGTTCCTCTGGTTACCCTTTCAAATCGACGAAACACAGCAAAATTAAGAGAACATGCAGACATCTAGATTGAATGTGTTGATAACACAACGGTGTAACGCACGCCCGCTATAAGGTGCTTATACCGCTTAGTTCCCTACTTGCCCGGGCTATGGGTATTAGATACATAATCAACTACGAACTCTGCCTGCCCCTTTATATTAAACTGTTCAGGTTTCACGCTATTATCTGTAAGTGGATAGCGAGTTTTAATAGGTTTATCTTTAGAAGTAAATGGATAAGAAAATAATAGTCTAATAGTGTGATCTGTTTACAATCACAATAGGGTTGATTTTATCATTGAGTCTCCGTGTTGAAGATTTCTGATAAGGTAAGTGTAATAACAAACACTTGCTATCAAATTTGCTTGCTAATTAAGGACTAAGATGTAATGATAGTTAAATTATCTGAAGAACCTAAAATCAATTTATTTACATACTAGTGGACGTCACGCGGTTTCACCCGCGTTGTTCCCGTTCCCGTGGGCATACGGGGATAATATATAGCCTATGTTACGCCCTGATAATGTAGCTATCCAATGCTGAAAGAATTTTTCAAATCGGTCCAGTAGTTTCGGAGCCTATTCAATTCAAACAAACAAACAAACAAACAAATCTTTCCTCTTTATAATATTAGTGTAGATTAACAATAGAGTTACTATTCAAATTACAAATACACAAAACTTACAACAAACTTAAGTGGGTGATAGACGTACGAAAAAGGTCGGTGAGCCGTAAGTACGCGTACTTGCTCATGCGTCTATCATCCAAATTTTTTGATGCTATGTTTAAACATAGCATCAAAAAATTAGTCACGGGAAGTGTCAACCAGCCGTTTCGATATTTCTTATAACAGGCTATGAGCACAAGGGCCCACAACCCAAGGGTTTCAACCCCATACAGCTCAAAATATAGTTACCAGTTAAATTATTGATAATAATATGATTAATAAAAATAGGTTGAATTTGGCGCATTCTCATCTATCTTCTTACTATCTAATCAATCTTACTTATCCTTTCGTCAGAGTAAAGTTCACAACTGTCACAGTTTATGGACTTCAATAGGTCTTCTTCTTCTTATCGTGTGGGCAGTAAGGTCTAACGACCCCATAAATCCTAGTGTCAGAGTTTCTAAACCGCCTCAAAGGCCTCTGACATGGTTTATTTGACGACCGCCATTTGGCGGCCGGGACCACTGGCTTATACATGCCTTCCGAAGCACGGAAACATCTTTTTATCAGACAGTCAGGTGATTCAAGTCTGCATGTCCTAACCAAACTGGAAAACAACAACTTTACAAGGTTGCTTTCCCGTGGGAATCGAACCCACGGCCACCGGGTCACAAGGCAAACGCCTAAACCATTCGACCACGGAGACAGTCACAGTACTACAACCTGGGAGTCTTTAAGACAAGAGTGAATAGGTTACTTCTAGGCAAACGTGCTCCATCCTCGACCACATCATCGCTTACCATCAGGTGAGATAGTGGTCAAACATATGCCTATTAATAGTAAAAAAAGTACTTCAATAGGTGATGAATGTATACTCAACTCGATGCGACAGGATTCAAATGGACAAACCAACAACGACTTTTTACGGAACCTTCGATGCGTGAATCAGACTCGTACTTGTGATTTTTTTTTATAGTTGTGTTAATCATACGAAATAAGCTCGTAGCTAAATAATGCAAACGCACGGGTCGACCTTCGAGGTTAAGCGACGCTTATCAAGGTGGGTCTTTGGATGGGTGACCATCTAAACACACCGTAAATAAAAATAAATTAATAAACACCTCCTCTTTGCCCCGGTTAACGCGCTTAAGCGCCATTTACACGAAGCGAGTTTCTTACCTCGAACATACGATTCTCGAAAGTAAGAAAAAAAATGTTATGTTATGCATGTAAACATCATATACGATATCATACGTGGAAGGGCGATAGTCGCCTCGCCTTTAAATACTGGATTTCTCCGTGTAAACAAAATTGAAAGCAAGAAAATTTTACTTCGAGTTCACCCAGTCGCAATCATGAGTGCAGTGCGCGAGGGTGTTTTAATTAGAAGCTAGTTATATGTAAAATGAGTGATACTTGAAAGAATAAATAATTATAGCGGTAAAAGGAATGTACTTTACTAGAAGTAGCATCATTTTCATGGGAGAACTTTAAAAACAAAACTTTAGCGGAAGGTTTGAAAAGGTAAACTTTTTAATTTTGAGTACATATAATAAATCCCGAAACATCCAAATTAATTCATTGGTTTCAAGCTATGAAACAAAAAACCTACTAGCCCTAGACTATGACCTCGAAGGGCGAGTCTCGCATGCAGATCGGTTCCAACCGATTTGTACGATACGCGCATGAACTTGAAAAAATGTCAAACGAGGTCGTGTTTAGACGAGTCGAGAAAATGTAGGCAAATATCGCATTGCAATTTGTGTCATCGTGTAAACAAACTCTAGGCGATACTTACCTTACGATTATCGTATGACATACTCGTAGCCGAGTTTTTCTTTTTTGGTTGAATGTAGACTTGCGGATGCGATAATCGTCTAAAGATTATCGCATACGACAATCGTATACGACTTTTCGCCCCAAAACGTACGAGAAACTCGCATCGTGTAAATGGCGCCTTTCGTTAAGCCGTGGTCCCGGCTGCGGCTGTCATTTGTAGATTCATTGACTGTCCTTACGGATTGTCAGAAGCGAGAAACAAAATCTGACACCAGTTTTATCAAGAAAAAACATGTTACCAAGTTACTGGCTTGTGGAGGCCAGATGAGCAGACGCTCCGTGTAAAATACTAGTATTCAGCTGCATCCATTAGACTGGAAATCGATACCCCGATTTATTAAAAGAGAGTTACATAATTATTACTAGCTGAGCCGCGCAACTTTGTCTGCGTCACAATTATCATTACTGGTCTTAGCGTGATGATATATAGCCTATAATCTTCCCCGATAAATGGGCTATCTAACACTGAAAGAATTTTTCAAATCGGACTAGTAGTTCCTGTGATTAGCGCGTACAAGCAAACAAACAAACGAACAAACAAACTCTTCAGCTATACATATTAGAATACATTTTGGGAACACATTCATAGTGCGTACAGCTAAGGAGTGGAATTCCCTGAAGGAGTCTGAGTTTCCTAATATCTACAACCTGGGAGTCTTTAAGTCTAGAGTGAATAGGTTTCTTCTAGGCAAGCGTGCTCCATCTTCGACCACATCATCGCTTACCATCAGGTGTGATAGTGGTTAAATGCGTGCCTATCAATATTAAAAAAATATTATATATTTTCACTCAAAAGTCTACACGATTCAAAGTCCACGTACAAAATAATTTGGTAGCCAACTTCGCGTGGTTCATACCAGTTAAGACCGTTCATTATTTAGTTTAGATAAGATTAAGCTCGCCAAAACATAGATTTAATGTTCAATGAAACGGCCATTTTATGTATGACGTATGATAGGAGAGGTAATTGAATTAAAAGGTAATTCTAGGTTACGGCCAGGTTAATGGGTGGTTTTTACTATGTGAAGTTAAAGGGCAAGGTAATCAACACGTTCGAAATTAAGTAGGTACGTTGTATACAGCTGTAATCTGACTAACCTTTTACCAACTATATATGTTGAGATTGTCTTACCATATTATACAGCTATATTTTACTACTAGATGTCGGCTTCACGCAACTATGTCTGCGTCGCATTTTTTGCCAGGTCAGGCAATGAATTTTACAAGGATTTTCCAATTGAGAACTCTTAGCAGCAGTTCGACGTCTATATTTTTAACCGGAATTGACAATAAGCTCGCCTCTAACATTTTTCTAAACGGAACTTATAAGGAAAAAAATAAAATAATAAAAAATTACATAGATGTATGAATACAATTAAGATTGAGATTTATATTTATCTACACTAATATCATAAAGAGGAAAGATTTGTTTGTTTGTTTGTTTGTTTGTTTGAATTGAATAGGCTCCGAAACTACTGGACCGATTTGAAAAATTATTTTAGCATTGGATAGCTACGTTATCAGGGAGTAAAATAGGCTATATATTATCCCCGTATTCCCACGGGAACAGGAACTACGCGGGTGAAACCGCGTGACGTCCACTAGTATATAAATAAAACTAGCTTTTGCCCGTGACTTCGTTCACGCATTTCCCGTTCCCGTAGGAATTTCGGAAAATTATCTCTTAGTGTTCCCCTACACTTCCCAAGGAAACTACATGCCAAATTTCGGTTCTCTACGTGGTCGTAGAAAGCTGGAATTTGGCAGTTTCGGCTGTGCGTTGTCTATCAGTCAGTAACGCAAGAATGTTATATAAGTATATTTGGTATATAGGTTCTGTAGCTAGTGGGTATGCACCTCTGAATATCCTGTCAAGGAATACCGCCGTGATGATATGCTATGTAAAACAAAAGCTAGTTAGAACGTACCGGTACGTAGCTCCATGAATATTGTGAGGCATCAATTTTGAGTACCTATGTTACGCAATTAAGCTGCCACGGGGCTTCCGATGGCAATTATAACGTAGCTACAGACCTATGATTATACTAGTAATTTCATTTAATTTCTGAATAGTAATGAAGTAGACTAGACATTATGAGGTACGCAAAAGTTGCACCTTGGTGGTCTTAGGAAACTTAAGGACTCTTAAAAAATCTTTGTGTCTAGCTAACTTCGAGCTATTGCATTTTGTCCATTGGTCTTTGGAGCGTAGGTCATTGCCCCTAGTTTGTAAGTTTCTGTTTGTGACATCCCCGTGCTTCTGAAAGCACGCTAAGCCGTTGGTCCTGCACCAAATCTTTCACCGATCGTGTCGGATGACTATCGCATCAGCATATCAACCGAAAGACGTCCACTGCTGGGCATAGGCCTCCCCCAAAGGGGGGGTTTGCCATAATCGCCAGGCTTGGCAGGCGGGTTGGCGATCGCAGTGTATAGTGTTGAGTTTTACAGAGAACGCTGCTGCCCATTCTCTGGCCAGTCCCTTAGTCGCCTCCTACGACACCCACGGGAAGTGATGGGATGGTATTATTCTTTTACAGCACCATACGGGACCGGCCGACACCATACGGCACTATTGCATCAGATATGCGGAATTTCTTTGAAAGTGTCACCGCCGCCCTGGAACACAAAGGGCATTATGAGGAACATGTATGGATTTTAGTCAGTAAGAGTCTGATACTCCATTCCACTCCGCACAGAGTGGAGAGAGTCATTTGATGATTTCCCATCCTTAAAAATATGATAATATTTCCCTTGCTGCAATCTCCGTCGAGATTGGCTGAAATCGGTCAGCACGACCAAAATTATTTTTTTAACAATTCTACAACATCCTTACCACCTTACCGGAACCTTTTGACCCCAATAGCCCTCCATTCTGGGTACAATGTAGAGAGCTATGCTTAGAGTTTATCAGAAAAATACCCACCAATAAACCATGAATTTTTGGATCTTCTGCTATTACCAATTGTGCAATACATTATATGTAAATGTAAAAAAAAATATCTCCCAACTAACACGGCAATGGAAACAATTGAATTGTCAAAACGAAAACTATTGCGTTGCAGATTACGATACGCAATTAGGGTGCATGTTGCGGTCTTCAATTCTGCGAACCAAGTTAGTTAGCAAGAAGATATATAGTTCAGCAACATCTTGAAATAGCTCTAAATACTCCCACGACACATTGGATATGAAACACAGTGGCAATATCTAGGTACAGTCGAGTCCCTTAGACCATCGTCAATGTCTAAATTCTTCCGTCAGTTTTAACTCTTTAGATAATTTGGGTTTAGAAGGTCTGGACGTTATTTAACATCTAGACCCAAAAGCAGGATCAGTGATTTTTTTAGGTTCTTAAAGGTGCAGTTTCCTAATTTCGGTGTGGACCACACCGAAATTAGGAAACCGCACCTAAAAAAATCACTGATCCTGCTTACACACAGACAGAGCTATATAAATCGCATAGCACTATCTTTTTTTAACCTCCGACGCAAAAACGATGGGTTGTTATAAGTTTGACGTGTCTGTGTGTGTGTGTGTGTGTCTGTCTGTGGTATCGTAGCTCCCGAATAGAGTGTTCTTAGCTATGTTTGATGAAAATCGGTTCAAGATGGCCGCCGCCACAAAATGGCGGATTACATATTTTTTCACAACTCCCTCAATGTGGATATCAAATAAAAGGGCTTGACTAGTAGAATACTATACACTATGACAAATCTCAAAAACAAGATGGCCGCCACCACAAAATGGTGAAATACATTTTTTTTCACATCAAATTTAAGGGCTTGACTAGAAGAATAATGTACATTATATTGAAAGGGAATGAGGAATTTTAACTAACGAAATGAAAATTTAGTTTGAAAAGCATGAAATAAAAATAAAAATTTATGTACAACTGTATAAAAGTACCTAACAAAAAATTAGGCAGAAAAAAATAAAATTTTTAAAAGCCCCACAAAAAAATATCTTTAAAAAGTAAAAAATAACTTCTATTGATGCTTTTAATTTAAAATAGGTACAATTCTTTGACCCAAGCGTCATCGTGTCGGGAGACCGCTAATAAAAGTATTTTTTTTTACTTTTTTGACAATCAAATCATGACGGTTTTGGCACATCGTAGTGGAGGAGACTAGTGGAAAACTACTTCCACTAGTTAACTCTTTGTTGTTATTTTGTAAAATTGATATAAGGACAATACAGTGTAGTAATAAAGTTGATTCCATTATGAACTGACCAACCAAAAACAGTACTTAAGGTGACGAACCTATTTTAACTGTGACTGTACATTTAGTTCAATATGTTATTAATGGTAAGGGATATTGATGAAGCTTTCCGGAGTTTATGAAGATTAATCTTCTTTGTTCTAATATTTTGACGTTTGAGTAAAGTAGGTACGTTTTGTTGAAAATCGAGTTAATACGACTAATGTCATCATTAACATAATGTTATACATTTTGGGATAGGCTGGTTGCAGACGGCTGCAGCGTGTCGCACTGGTATACGAAGCGTTTTGTACCATTAACTAAAAACTAAAAAAGCGGCCAGGAACGAGTCACACCCTTACACGAAGGGTTCCATACCATACTCCAAAAAAAAAAAACACATTTCTTGTATCTTTAATTTTTATATTATTATTTGTTGTTATAGTGCCAACAGCGGCTCACAGAAAATATACACAAAATTTCAGCTATTTACATTTTACGGGTCATGAGATACAGCCCGCTAACAAACAAATGGACGGACTGCGAAGGCTTAGCGCGATGCAGTACTGATAAAATCTCGCACTAAGAACGCAATTTTACAGAAAATGGAACACTAAAGATTCTCCAAAGTTCAAGCTTCACAGGAAAACTCTCGCACCTATACTCAAATTATTTCTCGAAACTTCCCAACTTGTCATATTCCACACACTTCTACAACAAACAGATTTTCCGGTAATTTTATACAAAGTCCTACACCGTACTTTCCCGGGAACACACACAATGGTCTGCAACTCACGCTCCAATGCCTACCGCACAAAGTTTTTAATTTCCTGTGCCGTTTCGTGCTGGTTTTCGTGCCGGTTTTAGTTTAGCCTGTCTTTGGTCCATTTTGATACGTCCAGGAGCACAGAGACCTTTGTTTTAGTTTTCTGTGCGATAGACTGAGTTGTCTATTGAATTTTGCAGGTGGTGCGCGCGTGTGGTTTTAAACGCTCCGACTTTCCGAGTTTGTCTTTTGTTTTCGTTTTATTTTTGCGGTGGAATTTATGGTAGGAGATATGAAACTGTGTTGTTTTGTTGGCGATTCGTTGATAGAGGTGTGTGGAGTTTGAATTGGCTTTGAAATAGAGGAATGTACTGGTGGCCGAACACCTCTGTTTGGAATAGTGGTTATTTCACTCTTGTTATGGCAACTGCTCTGGTTGTGGTTATTTGCCCAGGGTCACGTTGGGATCCAAAATATTGTGTGTTCCGAAATATAACCCAGTAAACGCCGCTATTGTACTGGTGTGCCACCATAGTGTACTGGTGAAACAATGGCAAATGTGTCGTATAAGTAGTATATCAAACGTCAAACGGGCGTGTGTACATCAGACTTTGTGCAACTTTTCATTAAGGCGACAATTTATAACGTCAACGCACTGGCCAGTATATTTTGAAACGATTCAACAGTATGGCGTCGATTCATGACGTCATGAGTACAGTATATTGTTTTATATTTCGGAACAGACACATTGTCTCTCTAACTAGACAAGTGACATGTGTCAGCGGTAGCGTGGTGAAGGCGATTGTCAAAACGTCAAAATGTATGGGTCTGACTACAGTCACCAAAATCTAAGAAGTCCGATTTGACAGCTGAATAGAGAGAGATAGAAGATTGCTTTTCCACTAAGTGCGAAAGAGTACAAGTAAAACAATGTTGTATCCTGCTGTCAAAACGGGTCTTTTATTTTTGACAATTATAACGCTATCAAAATGTCACGTGATCAATCTGTTGTATTTTAGTATTTCGGCAATCGCATTCGCTGCAATAATGGCACTTTTTCCAGTGACTTAAGACTTCTAAATTCTAATTAAACTTTTGTGGTAACAATTTTCAGTGAATTACACATCTTTGTTGGAGTATCCATAACTTTTCAGTTTTATCAATTAATTTTAACATCAACATCGAGGTGATATGAATTTAACCTCATTTATTTAAGTCCAGTATTGGACACAAGCCGCAATGAATTTATAATAATTCACCCAAAAACGCAGACCTCTCAAATAAAAACAAAATGTTGCTAGCCGAAAAAAAATCCGACATTATTTTTCTGGCAACAATTCATTCAATTTATGTTTCGCCTACCCTCGTTTTTATGTGGCAATGTAAACATGCTTGTCTGAATGTCTGCTTATACAGTCGCGCAAATGGCCGTATGTCAAAATACGTGACTTGGTTTTTACATTTAACGAATTCTCCCTATGTGTCATAAAATTGTGAAGTCCCATAGATTTCGCTGAGTTTGTCCGGCCCGAATAGATTGTGGTTTTATTTCTTGTGTCAGATTGTGAGTTAAGTACTTTTGTTTATGGGTCTGGGCTGTTCAGAGTTGCTGGGTTAGGAGTAATAATATTATGGTTGTTAATCTGTTTTATCGGAGTAAACACTCTTGCTTACAATTAACTTTGCTTGCTGAATTTTGAATTTACGTCGGAAAAAATTTTTGGAACGTGTTAAAAATGATAGATATATAGACTTGTACATACAATTGGACAAGCTATCTTTTTAGCTCTCGTAGTGAGACAGATTTCATCTCCAAAGTACTTACACTTTGGAGGGGTACTGCACTTTTAGGCCGCGGACACGAACTCAGCGGGCAAGAAGCGGCGCGGCGGCGGCGCGGACAGTCACATTATACATTTTTTTTTTTTTTTACAATTTATAGGCGCGCGTTTGACCACTATCTCACCTGATGGTAAGCGATGATGTGGTCGAAGATGGAGCACGCTTGCCTAGAAGTAACCTATTCACTCTTGACTTAATGACTCCCAGGTTGTAGCTATCAGGAAACACAGGCTCCGGCAGGGAATTCCACTCCTTAGCTGTACGCACTATAAATGTGTTCCCAAAACGTTTAGTGCGTGTGGGTGGGATGTCCACCATGTACCGGTGGCGCAACGCCGTTCGTCTTGTGGTCCGATGATGGAACGGGCTTGGCGGAATTAAATTATGCAATTCCGACGCACATTCCCCAAAATGCAACCGGTAGAAAACCGACAGGCTAGCGACTCGTCGTCGATGCTCAAGACTTTCGAGCTTCGTCGCGACGAGCCTGTCATTACCGATGATCCTCTTGGCTCGTTTCTCAATTGACTCCAGGGCATCAAGCTGGTATCTGGCAGATCCGTCCCAAAGATGAGAGCAGTACTCCATACACGATCGAACTTGCGCTTGATAGAGTCTGAGCAGCTGTTCCGGCGTGAAGTACCGTCTCACCTTTGCTAGTATCCCCAACTTCTTTGCAGCCACTTGAGCTTTTGCCTCTATGAAAGGGCCAAAATTGAGGGTAGATGTTAGTGTAACACCAAGAAGTTCAAGTTGGTCGGTTATCGGCACGGTTGCACCTCGGAAAGATGGAGCTGGGTGGAACTGGCTCCTTTTGGCGGAAAAAAGACACGCTTGGGTCTTAGCAGCATTGAACTTGACCAGATTGGCATCGCCCCACTCAGAGACAGCCTGTAAGGACACGTTCAAGCGCTCAACCATAGCCTCCCGGAGAGACCGAATCCGCGACCCACCAGCTCGTGCGTCGGACATGTATCTCTCAGCAACAGTGCTGTCGTCTGCATACCCAAAGATACCGGGTTTTAGCAGATCATTAATATGCAACAAGAACAGTGTTGCCGAAAGCACCGACCCCTGAGGAACCCCGGCATTAATATCCAGCAGTCCAGACGAGCAGCCATCTATAACCACTCGTATAGACCGATCCCTCAGGAAATCCGCGATCCAATCACACAAACCCGAACCGAAGGAAGGAAGCTTACTAATAAGGCTATCGTGCCAGACCCTGTCAAAGGCCTTCGAGATGTCAAGGGAGACGGCTAGTGCCTCCCCGTGCAGTAGACCGATTTCGGCGGAACCCGTATTGTCGGTCACTAAGGACATCATTCGCTTCTAGGTATGCCAGGAGCTTATGATTCAGCACGCGTTCCATACTCTTACAGAGTATGGACGTTACCGAGATAGGTATCTATAATTTGACGGGTCAGCTCGACTACCTTTCTTGGGCACGGGCTGCACGTTAGCTTGCTTCCAAGCCTTCGGCACTTTTCCAGTCTCGAACGAAAGGCGAAATAGGCGTGTCAAGATCGGAGACAACTCAGGCGCACAAGTCTTCAGAACAATTGCCGGTATCCCGTCGGGGCCACTAGCCTTGTTCACGTCTAGGTTACGCAGTACCCTACGGACGTCCTCCTGATGAATGCGAATGTTCGACATACTCGATTCGCATCCAGCAGGAGAAGCAGGGGGCATCGCGCCACCAGGATCCAGACGTGAAGATTCCGCAAACAAAGAAGCAAACAAGGTTGCTTTCTCCTCAGCGGAGTGGGCCAGCGTCCCGTTGGGTCTCAGCAGTGGTGGTAGTGAGGGGCGGCAGAAGTTCGATTCGACCGACTTAGCCAGGGACCAAAAAGCCTTACTACCCGCTGGGTATGAAGAAAGTTTGATTCCTATTCGGCTAATGTGGTCAAACCGAGCCCTCCGCAACACCTTCTTGCAGGACTTGGCAGCCCTGTTAAAGGCTCTCTTCTTCCGACTCACGTCATTTGCTTTGCTTGAACGAGCATCGACCCATGCTAGGTACGCCGAGTGCTTAAGCGCATCAGCGCGATTGCACTCGGCACCAAACCATGGACGAGCTTCGCCAGACATGGTTATATCAGAGAACGGAATGTAGTACTACATTCCCCTCCGCAGCATATCCGTCACGGCGTCCGCACACGACGAAGCGTCAGTTGAAGAAAAGCAAGTAGGCTGCCAAGGATAACATGCGAAGAAAGATCGCATGCCATCCCAATCTGCTGACCTGTATCGCCATACCCGCCGGGTGCCTCTCAGGCTGGGATCGGGCGGCGAGTAGACGGACACAGACTTCACCAGACAGTGGTCCGAACTACCTAGCGGTGAAGAAATCGTCACCGAGTAGCGGTCTGGATCTGTTGTCAGCAAAAGGTCCAAGCAATTGGCTGTGTGCGAATCAACATCCGGCACCCTCGTTGCCCCCTGGACCAGCTGGGTAAGATTTAACGCTAGCGCTAGCTTTCGCGTCTCTCGTCCAGCATGGTCTGTGCACTGGTATGGGAAGAGCCACTCCTGGTGGTGGGCGTTGAAGTCCCCCAGTAACACCGATTGGACAGAAGGGTACCGCTGCTGAGCCGCATCCGCCGCCTCACTCAGGTGCTGTTTGAGCCCAATTGCCTCCAAATCACCGCTGTGCGAACGATAGACACAGGCGTAAACAATTTTGTCAAGGCCTGTGTCCACTAAAACCCAGCCCAGCCCAGCGTTCTAGAACCTGGAGTCTTCAAGGTTGCGGAGACGCCGATAGCAGATGTCGTCCCGGGCGTACATACATACGCCCGCGCGTGGTTTGAAATGGTGCTCCAGGGTAAACCCTGGGTATAAAAGGTAAGACACGTCTGACGGACATCCGATCTGCGTCTCCGACAGAAACAAGAGCGCTGGTTTCTCAGTCTCGAGGTGGTAGTGGACTGCGGCGAGATTTGAGTGCAGACCTCGAATGTTGGAGAGGTGCACTTTGTGTGAGAGGGCGTGCTGCCGCTGTACAGCTTTTCTCTTTATGTTCCTAGTCATGATTTGAGTGAATAAGGTAGAGGAGAAGGAAGTGAAATGAGGTTCCATGCGGCTAACCTTCAGGCACGCTCTGACAGGACGGCATCATTGGGGGACTAGCCTGGAGACTGCGGGGACGCCCGAGCCCCCCCGGGAATGTCCATCGGGCCCTCTCGTCTGGTCGCCAACCAGCACGATGGTGCATTCCGGGATTTTTCGACAGTTGGCGGGGCAGCCTTTCATGTGTGGCTAACACACTACTTGGGCCCCCATCTACCTGCGGTCGGCCAGCGGCGCACCGTGCCTCGGATCCCGCTACCCTCCGCGACTAGTCTCCCGATACGCCCATGTCAGCGCAAGCCTGGTTGGTCTGTCTGCATTGGAACAACTATTTCGACCCAACTCCTCTGTATTGGCTACACTGTGCATCGTACCGGAACGCAGCTAGGCCGCTTGGCGGTACGTCTTTGGCCAGCGGGTGGTCACAAGCCATCGGCCGAAGCCTACCACCAGTTAATGTCAGCTGATTAGCACCACCCAGGGACCACGTGTAGGGTTAACATTGGGTACTCTCCTACGGACGCGGTCGACTCGGTCCCCACGCGGGGCGTTGGGCGTGCGACGACGAGGGCCCCGCCAAGAGTGTAGCTACGTTTTACCGTGAACGGAGAATTACAGGAATAGCTGGTTGCAATGCTGCGTGCGCCGCCGCGATAAAGGTCGCGTGCGACGCGGCGTTGCCATCCGCGGCCCGCCTGCATTTCAAGCAAACACGTTTAAAGTCGCTTCTCCATAAACGCTCTCATACAACGCCATATGTCTGAATTTAGTGCGGGCGACGCCCCGGGCGGGTAACGCCCCGCGTCTCCATAAACGAGCACTTATTTATATAAATCAATTGAGTCGTCTACTCACCAGAGTTTAATGTATTGTTATAGGCTCAAGAGGAAATAATCACAAAACAAGTAAAGTAATGCGAGGTCAACATAATTTAGATGGACCCATTAGATGATTAGAGAAATACAACACCTGTGGGTCTGAGAATTTATTTTATTCCAGCTCAGCCAGCATCCTATCCTCCTAATAATATGTACGAATGCTTGAAGGATTGTTTATCAACCACGCCTCGACTGTTTATTTATTTAAACTTTATGTACAGTCAACCAATCTATTCTGTATACTATACAGGCAAAAATATAAATTATTCCACAGCACTGCCTATGTTTATTTCTAATGTGTGCATTATAATTTTTAAGCTTTTGACATACTTCCGAGTGTGTTGTACAATAATTGTCTACTCAGAACACTCACAACATTGTTTAAAAGGAGTTGCAAGTTAGCTGCCTGCATACCCAATAGTTTGTTGACTGTACAATAGTGGTACATGGTTTGACTTACCGCAACAAGCCATTCTCTACCAGGGCAACTGTTTAACCGATTTAGGTAAAAGTGGCATTTAGGTAGACTATTTTATATTTTGACATAGTATAGATACCTTTTTATCGTAGTAATTCTTTCCCGTCGCATAGTTAACGATGTTTAAGCAAGCAAAACCGATGGCAGTAGCTTGTCACGCATGAAAATGTATTGCAAAGTCAAGCTAAGTATATAAAATACAATACTACGAGACCCATGTGGCTGAAAATTTATTTTATTCCAACCAAACCACCAGATATGAAAAACAGAAAAACTCAGTGAAAATAATACATACCTTTGCTCTCAGGTCCCGTAGAACATAAAATATATTTGAGCACAATAAATACTTGGAGCGTTTTATTGTTATTGGCACAATAACCGTATGTTACCTGTGACTCGGTTGAATTAACTGTCTGTCTGTACGTGCGGCTAATTGTGGTCGCTTTTTATTGGCCAGCAGTGTAAATGAGACGGTATTGGGTTCAGGCGATACATTGTTGCGAGTTCGTGGGCTTAGAAACGCAGTTAGGGCTGGTCACATGCAACGTTGTGCAGGTTTTATTTATAAAAATAATAAAAAAAGCATATTAAAGCTTTTTATCTAGCTAAGGGCTGGGATTCCACACCGACGAAGTCATGTGATTCCTGGTAGCTACAACCTGAAATGTAGGGATCGTTGTGAATAAAAAGCAAAACATTGTCTTAAACTTTGTAATGTTTGGTTTCCCTTCGTATTTGTCGGTCTTAACTATCTCTTTCCATCGTCTGTCACTCACATACTGTTGTCATACCATTCTTCTACCATCTCTTATATCTTGTGTATTGCCACTTCATTATTCATTAATTCCCACATCCCACAGAAGTCGTGCATGCTTTCGAAATCAAAGTAGGCAGTCTAAGGCCTGCCCGTCGTTCATTCGGCTAATTGTGGCCCCTTTTTATTGGCCAACAGTGTAAGTGAATCGATATTGGGTATTTGCGATACATTGTTGTGGGTTGTCGGTTTTAAAATCGTAGCTAAAACCGACCGCATAGTAGATACATTCTGCAATGGTAACCACCAGTTTTATTGGGTTAACGAATCAATAAAATAGCTGAACAAAATTCAAACGATATGTGTACTATTGTTATTGGCTGACTAAATAATTTCCGTCGATATGAGAATTTCAAACAGAATTATTCTGCGAGTTTCGCCTTTATGTTTTAAGTTATTTCAGTCCCTCGAAAGGCTATCTGGTAGCTATCACTGTCAGCGATAAGACCATCACTGCACCCATAGAATTACTGTGTAAAAGAGTTATGTAACTAATTTTGTAATTATAAAAAATAATAAACATTTATTACGAGTAACAAGACTCATAGTGTTAGTAACAATGTACTTAAAAACTATGTTAGTAGAACACAAAACAACACAAAAACCAAAACAGCTTGCGAATCACTGCCGCAAGGTGACAGGCCCAGCTGAAACCCTGCAGCAGTGGTTCACAAACGCACAATCTCTCCTACTTGCTAACATGGACAGAATGCTGTTGGCGCTGCCCCGCACCCTTCTGACCAGGGATGCGCACCGCTTCCGCATCACAGTATGAAAGCAGTCAACGCGAGCTTCAGCAAACATCCCTGATGCACTGCAGTATCGGGGCAACCCCATCAGCACCCTGAAAGCGTCATTGTACTGGACTCGAAGGGCGCTGTATGATTTCTGAGTATAACAACATAATTGGGAGTAATATATATTTTTTCGGCCAAAGAATCAGCATTGCCATTCAACGCGGCAATGCTGCTAGTGTTCTGGGTACTTTTGCGATTGACTTTTGACATTTTGTTTTTATACACGTTTGTACATAACACCGTGATTATTAGTCTAGTTGTTTGTATCTAATATAAGTTGATTTGCAAAATAAATTTCATTTCAAGATTGGGGATTCAACTAATTTTGTGTGTAAAATAAAGCAAACTCTATGTCTATCTATCTAAATCATCTTAATTTTAGGGCTCTGTACCAGAAGAATAACCAAAGGAACAATAGGGTTCCCCAAAGGAACAATAGGGTTCCCCAAAGGAACAATAGGTTTCCCAAAGGAACAATAGGGTTCCTTTGGTTATTCTTCGGGTACAGAGACGAACGGACAGGGGAGGCTTAGTAATAACTAAGCCTCCCCTGTCCGTTCGTCTGTGCGTTATCAGGCTGTATCTCAAGAACCGTAATAGGTAGACAGTTAAAACTTTCACCGAGTGTGTATTTCTATTGCCGCTATAACAACCAATAATAAAAAAATAATTATAATCAAAGGAGTCAAGAAACGTTATTTTCGGTTTATGGTACGGAACACTTCGTGTGAGAGTCTGAATCGCACTTGGCCGGTTATTATAGTATTATACTAGTCTTATCCCACTTTCATTTATCCTTATTTCCTAACTTAATATTAAATGCGAAAGTAACTCTGTGTCTGTCTGTCGCGCTTTCACGCCAAAACTACTGAACCGATTTAAATGAAATTTGGCACATAGATAGACTAGAGACTGAGAAAGGACATAGGCTACTTTTCATCCCGGGAATATGTTCCCGGGCTAGAAGCTAGTCTGACATAATTTCAAAAAACATTCCCTAGCATTACGTCATATTTCAAATAGTTTCCAACTAAGCTCCGAGGCACATCGCGCGAGTTCTTAACCAAAGAAATTCAATTTCTACTCCATCAGTCTGATATACCTAGTTTGAATGGCTGCGCGTATTTGCATGTTAAAATGAGTTCTCGTACTTAAAGGCGCGGATGGAAACAAGATGGCCGTGTGTTTTGTTTCGTTTTTGAGACGGGTTTTAAGGTTTTTGGGTATGGAGGTGGTGGTAGTTTGTAAAGTGTGGTAAGGTTTTTGATATTCGACGGAAAAGTACTAGATAGAGATCGTTGGAAAGTACCTTGTCCCTAAAAGCTGACTAAGCTATCAAATTGTTCTACGTACGGATTATAGTATAGGTACCAGCAGTCCATACAGACTATGATCTGCCCAAACGTTGGCTTTCCGTAAGAAAATAAATATAACGTTGTAGCGTCTCTTCATCATCATCATATCAGCCGAAAGACGTCCACTGTTGGACATAGGCCACCCCCAAGCGTCGCCACAACGACCGGTCCTGTGCGTCTCGCATCCATCGGCTACCCGCGACTTTCACCAGGTCATCGGTCCACCTTGCGCCACTTACCTGGTTCTAATGTGAAACTTAGCCATCCAGGTTCACCCATACACACAGATAAGAATTGGAAATATGCATGAAAAAAACTAAGGAGTGGAATTCCCTGCCAGAGTCTGTGTTTCCTGATAGGTACAACATGGGAGTCTTGAAGTCAAGAGTGAATAGGTTACTTCTAGGCAAGCGTGCTCCATCTTCGACCACATCATCGCTTACCATCAGGTGAGAAACGCGTGCCTAAAATAGTAAAAAAAAATATCTGAAAATGTATATAATTACCCGCGCAAATTCGTCTGCTTCGCTCCTATTGGTCTTAGCGTGATGATATATAGCCTTCGTCAATAAATGGGCTATCTAATACAAAAGAATTTTTCAAATCGCACCAGTAGTTCCTGAGATTAGCGCGTTCAAGCAAACAAACAAACTCTTCAGCTTTATATATTAGTATAGATATAATACTAACGGTGGAAATTGAATCAAAATAGCTCTAGAAACAAACGACACATAATTATATTAAATAAATATATTTGTCCCTCTCGTGAAAACGCTGTTTTCTATGGCAGCTGAATAGGCGTCATGGACTTTGCTATCAAAGTTCATATCGGACTTCTCTATCTAATTTTAATCTTTGAAGCTTTATAACTTCATCGCTGATGAAGGTATTTACAAAAATATTTCACGATTGTTTACTAGAGCTAATAAGTATTTCATTTTGCAAATAAAAAAATGGTATGCATATTCCCTCATACACGCATACAAAAGAATTGTAGATTACCATGATCATCCTTTTCCCATCTTCATTGGGGTCGGCTTGCAGTCAAACCGTAGGTACATGTAGAACTAAAGGTTACCAATTATAATAAAGGTACATCGTTGCTACATCATCGCTTCGTGCCTGTCTCCATCCATATATTCTACTGTCTCTTGAAAGTAAGCATAAAAATGTATGTATCTACACTATACTGAGTCACAGTCATGTTGTTTTCTTGACCGCACTTACAAAATTCTCAGAAAGTACCTTTATCTTTAAACAGGCTAGGTTTTAATCCCAAAACTGGGTAGGTTACACCCAGGTTCCTAAAACTTCAACCCCATATAGCATTGGACCACCCCAAAAACACGTCAAAATGAAAAGTTAAACGACAAAATTAAGGGAAAACAATCGTAATTAATGCAAAATGAGTGAAACAAAGGGTCGAACGACAGTCATTACGGCACAATTATGATGGATGGAAGTCTGGCCCCAATTTACAGGGGCGCCTTGAAAACAGGACAAAAGGTACAAAAATCGCTTTCCATTAGTAATCGCTGGAAGATTGGTGAGTTTTTTGTGGGTTCTGTCGACGTTTTCTTTCATGAACAATAAAATTGTGTCTTCATAAAACTATGTATGATAAATAGGTGGCGCCAGATATATGTGCAATAACGGTCACTGACTCAAATAAATTTATGGACTTTCTTAATATCAAAAACATAAATAAAGATATAAAGCTGTCCTGAATCGACTTCTATCGTGAGCCTTTACGAACGTTTACATTACCATTAACAGAAAACTCTGGTAATGAAAAACTCGCCAAGTGCGAGTCGGACTCGCGTGCAAAGGGTTCCGAACGAATTTTATTTTTTGAACATGTTATTTTTACACTATAGACTTCTTATAGGTTTTCCTGTAATCTATAGGTAAAAATCTATTATCTCTATTTTTTTTTCAACATTTTAGGCTTAGTAGTTTCGGAGATAAGTGGGGACTGGTCATTTTTCGTCTAATTTCTTGAATAACTTCAAAACCATTTACTTCAAAATTATGAAAAAACTATAATTAAAACCCTCACAGGAAGCCCTTTCATTTGATAGGTCACACGATATTGTTAAAAAAACTTGACCCCCAAAAGTGACCCCCATTCTAAAAATTTTGTAATTTACGTAATGATTCCGTGTCACAGTTGGGTCACAGAAGTCCATATGTGTACCAAATTTCAACAGAATCAGTCCAGTGGATCCGGAGAAAACTGGCTGTGACAGACGGACAGACAGACAGACAGGCAGACACCCGAGTGATCCTATAAGGGTTCCGTTTTTTTTTTCGGAACCTTAAAAACGGTACTTAATTTATTGTTCGGGTATGTACGAATAGATATTAGGAAAAGATCAAAGTAACTTTAATCCAAGTTTATCTTGCAACTACCAAGGATATGTGTTTATCACTGGAGCTCGTATCTAAATAATACCAATTACATACCGAGTCTCTTCCGTGCTTCAAAAAGCGCGTTAAGCTGCTGGCTGGGCTGTCATTTTAACAGTCGTAACGGATAATCAGAGGCCAGAGAATCTGACATCAGGCTTTAGATAAAGCACAAACACAAAAGATTCGGACAAAATCTAAACTTTGCATTTAAAATATCGACCGTCAATATACCCCTCCTCCTTCCATTTGCTGTCCCCCCTCCCCCTACAACGAAACAAACTCAATAAACAAAAGTTTTCTCAAAAAGAAACGGACCCCTAATGAATGGCGGACAAAGAATCGTATACGCCGTGTAATTTTCAGCCGAAAAATGCGTCTTTCAGGTCCTTTTTCAGGATTTTTCAGGGTGATTTAATCAGTTACGGCGATGAGTAAAGTTTTTAAGTATGTAATGTTTGATGTAATGTGAACTGAGCAGGGCACATTGCTCGCAGAACAGATGGTCGATGGGGCCGAAAAGTTCTGGAGTGGCGACCGCGTACCGGAAGACGTAACGTTGCAGCGTTGGAAGGCCTCCCACAAGGTGGACCGATGACCTTGTGAAGGTCGCGGGTAGCCGATGCGAGACGCACAGGACCGGTCTTTGTGACGACGCTTGGGGGAGGCCTAAGTCCAGCAGTGGACGTCTTTCGGCTGATATGATGATGATGTGATGATGATGAACTGAGACTTTTCAGTAGTTTCGAAGATTTTCCGGTTGTGATAGTGATAGTGTTGGCGTAGTGACCAGTTTGGTAACCACAAAGTTACAATCAATCACTGGAAACTGGACTGGACGACACGGTTGGCGCAGTGGTTGAGCGATTGGCTGCTGCGCTTCGTGTCGCGGGTTCGAATCCCGCACGGAACAAACATTTGTGTATGGCCTACAGATAGTTGTTCCGGGTCTGGCTGTTTGTGTATCTAAGATCATATGTTTATGAACGCACCCACGATACAGGAAAAATTCCAAGTGTGGGGCAAATCTCTGGACCATTCAATTCATCAGCATTATCATCATCATATCAGCCGAAATCTTTGACACTAACGAAATGGGTTGATTGAAAACATTGAAATTGGAAAAAGTACGGCAACGTATTCGTTTCTTAAAAATAATAACAAATAATAAATAAATTTATTTCACACAAACAACATTTGCATCATAAAACTATGAACATATAGGCTTATTAGTTACAAATATATTGGTAAAAAGAAACAGTCTTTCAGGGTTCCGTACCTCAAGTGGACAAAACAGAACATTTATAGAATTATTGTTATGTCCGTCCGTCTGTCAGTCCAAAACTCACGGCTGCGCCAAATTAGGTCCAGTTCAGACAAAATCCGAACATACTTATTCCACCCAATATACATTGATACATTGGCCCTGTAACATTTCAACATTACATGTAAATTTTACCTGAATAATTCATTTCATTCATTCAATAAATGTCACTGCTCTAGTGAAAAGGGTTTCTGAAAAATGGTGCTAAAAAGTCACTAATACGAAGTGACAACCCTCTGGTTTTCGGATCTAGATATTATTTGGCTTTAATATTGTTTTATAGGGGTTAACAAAATAGGGTAAAAAGTAACGAAACCTATTTTGAAAAGAGAGGATACTGCGAATAGAAAGTGTTGTTGTCGAGCTGTTATACAACCTATAACAGAATAAAACCAATACCTCTTAACAGGAAATGTGGGCGGAAAGACTTTGTATGTAAAAAGTCATAATTCGAGGTTTGGCTCTCGCCTGTTTCCTCCTCCAACATTGGACCGATTTAAAAGATATTTCACAAACTGAATAAGAAGGATGTGTACTGTGTCCCTATTTTTAGGGTTCCGAAAAAAAAGGAACCCTTATAGGATCACTCGGGTGTCTGTCTGTCCGTCTGTCACAGCCAGTTTTCTCCGGATCCACTGAACCGATTCTATTGAAATTTGGTACACATATGGACTTCTATGACTCAAACACGGATGCGTTACGTAAATCATTAAATTTTTAGTATGGGGGTCACTTTTGGGGGTCAAACAGAAAATGAAAAAAAAGAGTTTTGAACAATATCGTGTTACATATCAAATGAAAGGGCTTACTGTGAGGGTTTTAATTATATTTTTTTTCATAATTTTAAAATAAATATTTTTGAAGTTATTCAAGAAATTAGACGAAAAATGACCATTCCCCACGCCTTATCTCCGAAACTACAGAGCCTAAAACTTTGAAAAAAAATGGAAATAACAGGTCTTTACCTAAAAATTACAGGAAAACCTATTAGAAGTCTGTAGTGTTAAAATAACATGTTTAAAAAAAAAATTCGTTCGGAACCCTTTGCACGCGAGTCCGACTCGCACTTGGCCAGTTTTTTTCTTTTTTCATGAATAGTTTTCAAATTTGTATACTAGGGATCTGTTGACAGCAGTCTGTATAGACAATTTTGAGCATTTTTTCAGGGTTCTAGTGCTTATACGGTTGATTTATCATCAAAAAGGAAAACGTAGGGAGACAGTATATATCCTTCTTATTCAGTTTATGAAATATCTTTTAAATCAGTCCAATATTTAAGAGCCTAAGTAAATAATTTCGTGGCGCGATTTAGCATTCCTCTCCCCGAGCGCACCGCACACTCTCCTCGTACTCCCGCATCGAAAGTTAAAACAATCGAATATAGCGGCACCCCATCAACTAATTCAAACCGCCAAATAATTCAGGGTTACTCGCAAGCAAATTATATTAACATATATCGATACTCTTATTAACAACCTTTTTAAAGAAAGAATAAAATAAATATTCAAAGTTGACAAATAGTAAAGTTATTCGTGTTATATCATCATCTGCCTACAAGCCGACCAGAATATAGTTGGGTGTACCAACTATATTCTGGTCGGCTTCCAGTCAAACCCGATTAAGCTAAATACTTTTACGTAGAACGGCTGCCGACCAGACCTCCACGTCCTCAACCCATTAAATGGGTAACACGGAACTTCTTGACACGGCAGGAGTCAAGTTTATTGGCTTCTGACTGCCAAAGATCTACAAATGACAGCCGAGACCAACGGCTTAACGTGCTTTCCGAGGCATGGAGGGAACTCGGTGTGTTAAGATGGTCACCCAACCGCAGACTAACCTTGGCAAGCGTTGCTTTACCTTGAAGATCGACCCGTGCGGCTGTTATTATTTAGCCAAGATCTCCTCCATGTTTCATTCGTGTTATATAGAGTGGTCAAATTCGATGTTCAACTTTATTTTGCCACCAAGCTAAGGCCAAGGATTGCAGTTCAAAGGCCACCATTTTGTTTTTGAGAGTTTTCAAGACATTGATCATTACATTAACTTCATTCGAAAGTTCTAATACAATTGAAGAACTTCCAAATCATATTCATCGCTGATGGTATGTAATAATGTAAGAGCCTATGCACACGGCGTATTTTTACCGCTCCGACAACGCACGTTTTGCGAACGCGGGTCCACGGCGTTATAGGTAAAAGGACCAAACAGCAGATCGTCGCATTTGCATCGATTCAAATGTGCGTACAAAGCGATACAAATGCGCGCGACAAGCGCATTCAAAGTACGTGTGTATCGAGTTTGTTTATTAAGAGGGGACTCTAGTCCCGAGGAATTTGATAAATATGTATTTAAAGAAACTATTGCCGATGCGTGGCACTGTGCCCTGTCAAGTAAAGTGCGAAAACGACAACTGCATCAAAGGCTGATTTTACCTAAAAAAACCTTGACTTAAAGACGTTTTGTATTCCGCTGTTTTATTCTTTAAAACTGGACTGATCTATAAAAATTACGTATCAAAATTTAGAAGAAGACTACATCTATGCTTCTATTATTTTCTATTTTGATAAAAACTTATCAAATTTGTCTGATAGTCGTCTAAACATGGCGGTAAAAACGGGCTGTTTTTTCGGGTTTTTAGATAGTCATAATTCTTTAAGTAATTAAGTTTTGGATTTTCGATTAAATCTAGATTTTTTGGAAAAAAAATCATAGCTCTAGCAGAGGAAAACGTTTGTATGGAGAAAGACCCAAGAGTTACCGACTAGAGTCCCCTCTTAATTGTCGGAGAAAGGTGTGGGGGAGAGGCACTGCATGGTTTACTTGTCAGTCACACGACATCCGATAGCAGTTCGAATTTTTCCCCCATCTTTTATGATTGGGCAATGTTTTAAAAGTTGTATTAAAATGACCATCACTCAATCTTCTTTCGCTCGTGAATGGGTTAATCTAATAATGTCGCTTATTTTTTATACTTTCAGTAATAAAGCCAGCGTAAGCAGTGCTGACTCGTCAGAGTCCATTTTACTACTGTTGAGGAGTCTGGTGAAAACACCGAGATTTCTGCATAAAAATACATACGCGCGACTGCAGCGCTTTTATACCGTCTATCGCCGTACCAGCGCATTTGTATCGATACAAATAGGTCTACGATTACAGCGCCACAAAATTTTTGTATGCAAAAATTTTGTGGCGCTGTTACAGAATAGCACTACTGTTTCTGGAGGGAGGTTGGCTGGTGGGCTCACGCACAATGGTCCAAGATCAGGACTAAGTGCGGAAACCAAATCCTAATAGATAGATACCGTTTTGCTGAAAATCGCGAAAAACACGTTTTTGTGACTTTTGACCCCAAGTAATTTTTTTCCAGGTATCGGATCGATGAGGCCTTTTTAGATTTCATTTATCATAGTGTTTTGAACAATCCTACCAATTTTGAGCTGGGTGCGATTATTGTAACTTCACTCCTATTTTTCGGTCTAATTTGACCGGACTAATACCTATTGATTGGTTTTAGAACTAGTATTTTAATTCTGTACCGCAACAACATTATAAATCAAATAATAAACATCAAATCATCTAAATAAAGGCGTCAATGTCTTATATAATCACGAATAAGTATGTTTGGGGCTAGAATTATGAGCAGTAGAGACTGCAAGGAGGTCAGAATCATGAAGGAGTAAAATTTTCGGGACTGACTACTATTTATTTACTCTTCATTTCTTTTAAAGTAGGTGTGGAGGCCTCTGACCTCATTCCTATCTTTATGATTATGCGTTATAAATTTTTTGAATTATTCTCACTTCCCTCTTGACCTAGTTCTGAAATTCACGCAGATGAAGTCGCGGGCAGAAGCCAGTTTCTAAACTCAATTTTTTTCGTAAACTGGCAAGTTTAATTACATGACATATTGATGTTTGACGTCTTTCATAGCACGAAATAAATTAATTTATTTTAGCCTGTTTCTTAAGATAAATTTTGAGATAAGAGCTATAAAAATAGACAATCCAGTCCAGAAAAAAAAATACTATAGCTATATTACTTTACGTGACTGAAAAACAATATTTGTGGATGTTCTATACACAGAAGTGAAAGTGATGATTTTATAATAATTTGCCGGTGTTATTAGCCACTATTAATTTCCTGTGATATGAATCCTTTGTTGCGTTCAGGTATGTTCCCAAACGTTGTGCTTTATCTAGTTTCAGTCTTTTATTTCATACCATTTTATACATCATTTCAATGTTGGCACGAACAGAAAATAACTACGATTATATATTGTTCAAGGTCACAAAATTACAGGGAAAATAATTTCATAGCACGAATTTGAATAAATTACAACTTTAAGCTGCTGAACTATGTAAAATATTGTAAAAAAAATATTTAAATTACGAAAATCTGACAGCTCGGATCTGCAAAAAAGTGACATAGGTGCTACGTTGACAAGGCCCACGGACCATCTAAATTGATCTGAATCGACAGTGATGCAAATACTTTTAAAAGGCAAAAGATGAGATGGCGATAGAATGAGGGCGGCACGGAATAAATAACGTAAGTGCCAAAATTAATTTTCGGATTTTATAACATTAAAGTATAACGAAATCAAAATATATTAAGAATTTAGCTAGATAAGATTATTTTCTATGTTTAAAAGTAGTTTTCATAGAATCAATACAATGCATTTCGCCATAAAAATGAAAATGGCAAAAAGACAGACCGAACTTTGCAATTTTTTTCTATCGAGAAAATTTCTTCGTATCGTGTATTCCTTTAGAATTTAGGTAGATCATAAAGTCAAGAAACATGAACCGAAATATCTAATCCCTATTATAGGTACTTTACGAGAAAAAACAATTCTCAAAACAGCCTTATTATTTCCCCTTAAGGAGGAAACAGGCGAGAGCCTAACCTCGAATTATGACTTTTTCACTTTTTCTTTTTCTTTTTCTTTTTCTTTTTCTTTTTCTTTTTCTTTTTCTTTTTCTTTTTCTTTTTCTTTTTCTTTTTCTTTTTCTTTTTCTTTTTCTTTTTTTTTTCTTTTTCTTTTTCTTTTTCTTTTTCTTTTTCTTTTTCTTTTTCTTTTTCTTTTTCTTTCTTTTTCTTCTTTTTTTTGACATTTTCTTTTTCTTTTTTCATTTTCTTTTTTCATATTTTAATTTTAACAATTTTGTATAATGAAAATGTTTGCATGCCGAATGGTGAAATATGGCAGAACTCTAATGTATACCTACTACTACCTATTATTTATTACCCAAATTTGCAAATAAATGCTATTCTATTCTATTCTATTCTAAAGTCTCTCCGCCCGCGTTTCCTCTTAAGGGGTCATTCATTGTACTCATCATTATGAACAAATTTCACTATTGGACCAACACTGAAATCACGAAAGTCAGAAAAGTAAGCCGAAAACAATAGTGTACTGTTTAATCAATAACCACTGCAAAATGCTATCATCGAAGCCACTTAGCAATTTATTACTAGAAGTGATCAGCAGCCCTACCAAACAATAATCTTTTCAATTCACCTGTCAATTAGAAATCAACAATCCAGCAAATCAAGCGCTGAAGGCGTTAACCTCCTTCCAAGGTCGCTTGATTCAGCAGCAAAGCCGCTTTCCTCAAAACAGGAAACGACAGTATTACCTCAATAATTTGTCTAATTCATTCAATAAATGTCGGCTACATTGAAAAGGGGTGCGAATAAATCTGGGGGTGTTAAATAATCAGTGAAGCGGGATGTTTGCAGCCCCCTGTCGAAGGTCGCCCAGTATTAAATTATTTCGACGTCCAACAGCTGTGTGGCTAAAATTTGTAATTGAGACACGAATTTTTGACCCCTCCTTGGACTTTTATAGAGTGGTTTGCACGATATTTATTTTATTACTAGCTGACCCGCGCAACTTCGTCTGCGTCACAATTATCATTACTGCTCCGCTCCTATTGGTCTTAGCGTGATGATATATACAAGTATATAGCCTTCTTCGATAAACGGGCTATCTAACAATGAAATAATTTTTCAAATCGGACCCGTAGTTCCTGAGATTAGCGCGTTCAAGCAAACAAACAAACTCTTCAGCTTCATATATTATAAGTGAGTGACTGATTTCTATGGGTTAATAATAGCCTGAAATAAACGAATTTTATTTTTATTTTTATAAATTTACTAGCTGATGCCCGCGGCTTCGCTCGCGTAGATGTCGGTTATCACGACCAAAAGTAATCATGATATTTTGATCACGTTCCCGCAACCCATGGAAACCTATTCCAGAGATAAAAAGTAGCCTATGTTAAGACATAGGCTACTTTTTATCCCTGGAATAGGTGGAATAAGTTCCAGGCTATAATCTATCTCTGTACCAACCAGATCCGTTCATTCGTTACAGCCTCATTGAGACTGCATCAAGCGAAGCGAGGCGCTTCAATTTTATTCTCGCGTCCGTAATTTTTTTGCTTCAACATTCATAAAAAAAGAACATACATGCAGACGATCATAGAACCTCCTCTTTTTTGAAGGAAGTCGGTTAAAATCACAAACATACATCCCGTTAAAACATTACACTCTATGTCGCGTCGTGGACAAAGGAACTGACAGAGGCATTCCGCGAATTTGTTATATTCTAATTACAGATTTGTCAGAGACGGGACCAACAATAACACCATAATGCTACCAACAAACCCATAAAAAAAAACTTACGAAATGGCCACCCTACCCACAAGTGTTAATTTGTTAACACAAAGGAAAAAAAAGGAAAAGGAAAAGGAAAAGAAAGGAAAGGTAAAGTTCAACAAGCCGGCAGTAATTATGACGTTTGTATTTACAAGCTAGCTTCGCAAGTGTGTTTGAAACAGAGAAGTTAAGCCCGTAGGTCATAAGCAGACAATATCGATACGAGCGCGAACTAAAATGTTCTTCAAAGCATGGTTTCTAAAAATTGCCCCAGTGGCATAATTCTGTAAGCTTATGGTCCCGACTGCCATTTGAAGATCACAACGATGGTGTAACCATTTGAAAAAAAATGTCATGTAATGTCAAATTCTTATTTATGACACCACTGGTGTCTGCCAGCAGCATCGCCCGTGTGAATGTTGGAAATCATCCCAAGGGAACGTATGCCCGGGATAAAAAGTAGCCTTACATAGGCTACTTTTTATCCCGGGCATACGTTCCCTTCCAGACTATAATCTATCTATCTCTGTTCCAAATTTCTATCAGATCCATTCAGCTGTTCTGGATTGATTGAGTAACAAACATCCATTCATCAAAAATTCGCATACCCCAAAAGAAAATACTCCTATAAATAATGCCAAATACTATTATGGGCATAAAAAAATATAATTATGGAAAAGTTTCATTTTCTACTACAAAAATAAATTCCTTGGTATTACCAGCTCTATATAAGTACGCACTGTTGCGTGCGACCTAATTGTAGGGTCCGACGGACCTTCAACAGAAATGTGCTTTTTTTCTTTTTAATGTACGAACTTTGAAGTCGTTTTTTATCTGAATTTGTTTATCTGGCTTTCGAGTTTATGTTTCTCATTTTGTAAATACGAAATAATATTATGTTAGATATTAGTAAGAGCTTTATTTCTTCTTGGATTTTCTGAAGATGTGGGTTTAGTAGTAGTAAATTCACACCTGTTAGTTCCTGAAAGGGTAGGTTGGACAAATCCCTATCCCGATCTGTTTCAGCTTTAAAGATAATCCAAATTTACCTTAGCTCAACCAGGGATCGAAGCCAGGGCGGAATGTCGCGACATAGTTTCCGATCGCCTACTGACCGAATTCAGTAAGGCCACATAGTCAATCTCGAACACGATCCACTATCAAAATAAGTGATCTAATTCGTGTAGATTGACTGTGCCTAGGGCAGAAAGTCTCGACGTATGTAGTTACCGATCGGTGCTCCCTTTCTTCTCCTAAAATTGTTTGTCTGAAAATCATTATCCATAACAATAAACTTCAGTAACCATAATGTTCAAAATCCCAAAATTTTCTTTAGCATAATTATCTTTAGTTCTAAAAGTATTCTGTCATAATATCGAGTACCATTACAATTGAATCTCCTAATTTTACATGACCTAAATTCATATGTCCTAAGTATTGTGTTAAATGTGTATTATTTCGAATGTTCATTTATAATAAAAAAAATTTAGTACTAAAACAATTGGTGGAACATTAGGTTTTAGTGACAGAAACGAATCGCTGTAAATCCGACTCCACGCAATCTTGTCTGCTCTACTCCTAGAGTGTAATTTAAAATCGCGTAGGCGCGAAGGGGCGATAAACTCGCGTAGGACCGCCGGAGCCCCGCAGCGCCGGAGCCGTGACAGAAACCATGCCTGCTGCATGTTGCATGCTTGCTTGCATGCTGCGTGTTTACTTGCTTGCTGCAAGCTTGCTTGCATGCTGCATGCTTGCTTGCTTACAAAAACCACATATTCACAATCAACTGCTTTATTGAGTACATGTATAATGTATTTATTTAGGTATGTATAATAAAAAATACAATGCAAAATCAGTTTTCATTTGAATTTAGGACTTATAACTTTTATTGAAAACGGTTTTATGTCTTTTGTAAATTATTGATTGTAATATTTATGACTAACGGATTTAGGATATATTATATTTAGGGATTTCAATTTTATAGCATGTGATATTAAGTTCGGGTAAGTTATCATTCGGACAAAAAAGTTTGGCACTTTAAATTATGGATAAAAAAGTTAGGTTAAATCTTAAGGCCGCAAACTCCACGGATCAGATCATTGATTTTGATCTAGGATCGCGTTCGAGATTGATTGTGTACGGCCTGCCTTACCGAATTCAGTCGGTAGGCGATCGGTAAGCAGTCACGATAGCAAACTAAACCGAAGCGGCAGTATTTTCTTTTAGTCTTATTTATTAGCGTAGCACACACGAAGATGCGTTGCATTGGTTTCGTGGTGGCAAACGCGACTGCCGAGGGGTGGGGGTTCGATTCCTATGTCGGGCAAAAATTGTAATTGGGTTTTTCCCTTAGGAATGTATGCTGTAACGCCCCCGTGCCTTGGAAAAAACGTTAAACCGTAGGTCCCTGTGGCGCCCTGTCTCTCCCCGGTCGTGCCGGATTGCCGTCTAACGGACAATGAGAATGAAGCAATAGAGAGTGCATCTGTGTGTTTGCGCACACACTTGATCTCTATAATATCTCCTTTTTGTTTTAAGGATGGGAAATCATCGAATGACTCCTCCAACTCTGGGTGGAGCAGAAGGGTGTCAGACTCTTACTGACTAAAACTCATCCGTGTTCCTCTTAAAGCCCTTGGCGTTCCAGGGCCGCGGTGACTCTTTCGAACAAGTTTTGCAACCCTGACAGGCACTGGCTACACAGCGCATCGACGTCCCGGGCCTAGAGGGCTACTCCGCTACTAAGAATAGGCTAGTTCCCACCATCAATAAAATGCAAAACTATTTAGTCCGTCAGAGTATCTAAAAATAGTGGATACGTATTTTTTGTAAAGATAAAACTCATCAAAACTCGGGGCTTCGTATCTTCGTCAATTTTGGTTTAAGTGACAAAAGAAAAAAACGGGTCAAATCTTTTTTAATAATCTAACTGGCAGACTAATTCGATTTTTTCAGTGGACAAGCCCATTAATGACAACACGATTTGACAGTAAATGTCAATCATTTCATGTGTTCATTCTTAGTTAGGGTTCGGGACTAACCGTGAGTTCCTAGGTGATACGGAGTAGAATACGCCCGCAACTGAGTCCGAAACTACGAACTTCGTACTTAGAGAGTAGCCCGTGGTTCTTATCGGACGACGAGCCACCCAACGTTCGTCGTCCGCAGGTCCGCGCCTACGGTGGCCGGTAATCGCCATGCGGCTCCCGACACCCGGGACGTCTTCTTCTGTTGTTGCGGGACGTCTTCTTCTGTTGTTGCGGGACGTCTTCTTTTGTTGTTGCGGGGAGTCTTCTTCTGTTGTTGCGGGGCGGGACGTCTTCTTCTGTTGTTGCGTGTTGTTGCGGGGCGTCTTCTTCTGTTGTTGCGGGACGTCTTCTTCTGTTGTTGCGGGACATCTTCTTCTGTTGTTGCGAGACGTCTTCTTCTGTTGTTGCGGGACGTCTTCTTCTGTTGTTGCGGGGCGTCTTCTTCTGTTGTTGCGGGGCGTCTTCTTCTGTTGTTGCGAAGCGCTTTCTTCTGTTGTTGCGGGGCGTCTTCTTCTATTGTGGACTACAATAATTATCTTCTACGTTCATGTCTAATCGCCGTTTAGATTAGCCACCGTGATCGAAATTTGGTCGGGAATTATTATTATTATAAGCGTATCAGTAGCAAGTCAAATAACGACAACTCTAGATTTACCTATCATTTTCAGTAGCGTCCATAATTTAATATTGCCACAAAAATATCGACCGGCTCTAAAAATGACTTAATTATTAAGGAAAATTAAACAACCTTTCGTAATATACCTACTAAGTTAATTAAATAAACGTAAAAAATACAACAATTCTCCCGTTACAAACTGAGGCTTTTAGCTAATGAAATGTATGTACAGGTATTATTTTTTTAAAGCCATACAAAGTTATGATTTATTAAATTAAAAGTACCTGGAGGGCTTTTTATGTCATTGTTAAAACTGCTCTAAATCCACGTTTTGGGTTATGTTAAGGACTATTATTTTTTTGAAGTAGTTCTTGTGTATGAAAGAAAAATAGACAAATGACAGTATCTTTAGGGATCCGAACATCCGTAAAAAACGGAACCCTTATAAAATCAGTCAGTTTCCTCCGGATCCACTGGACCGATTCTGTTGAAATTTGGTACACATATGGACTTCTGGGACCCAAACACGGACGCTTTACGTAAATAAATAAATTTTGAGCATGTGGCGAACCACAGTATAGTTGACCCCAAAACTTCACTTTTGGGGTCACCTAATACTAAAAAGTTTTTCATACTATATTTTGTGGTACATTAAATGAAAGAGCTTACTGTAAGGGTTTTAACTACATTTTTTTCATCATTTTAATAAACAGTTTTGAAGAAATCCAAGAAATTAGACTAAAAATGACTATTCCCTCCCCTTATCTCCGAAACTACTGAGCTTAAACTTTAACAAAAATGCAGATAATAGTTCTTTACCTACTGTTTACAGAAAAACCTATGAGAAGTGTATAAGAAATGTCTTCTTCTTCTTCTTATCGTGTGGGCAGTAAGGTCTAACAACCTCACACACCCTAGTGTCAGAGAAATAAGAAAAAGAAATGTTAAAATAACATGTAACAAAAATGAAATTGGTTCGGAACCCTTTGCACGAGAGTCCGATTTGCACTTGGCCAGTTTTTTATATTGAGTCGTGTCTTTATTCCAATATCTAATACATTTTTTTTTTCACCGTCCCAGGGAATTTTTTGACACTCTACAACCCGTCGGGCACTTGCCGTTGATCTAGTAGAAGCAAAAACTACTAATGCGAGTTCGACCTTCGTATGCGAGTTCGACCCGATCTTGACCGATTTTTAGGGTTCCGAACAAAACATGGAAGCCTTATAGGATCACTTGGCTGTCTGTCCGTCTGTCACAGCCAGTGTTCTCCGGATCCACTAGACCGATTCTGTTGATTTTTGGTACACATATAGACTTTTGTGACCAATACGGACATGTTACGTAAATTATTAAATTTTTAGTATACCGAAATTTTCACAGATTGTGTATTTCTATTGTCGCTGTAAAAACAAATAATAAAAATTAAGGTTTATGGTACTGTGGCACAACCTCCTTGGATGCCTCACCCTCCGGGGACCTCCATCACCTTTATTATAAAAAAAGCTTTAGAAGAATTAAAAAGGATAGTTCATAATTTAGAATAGGTTGAAATAATGACATACGTAGATTGATTTATTTTTCGGACAGAACTGTAAAAGTTTTCTTGAGAGCACCAGCTCAATATAATGATCTCTTAAGTCGCCAAAAGTCTTTGATTTCATGTCGATCCCCAGACGTTTCAGAAGCCCTAACTGATCGACGACTTCGATGGTGCTGCCGGGTGGAGAAGAGGTCGCGATTAATATCAATATTTAGCTAGCCTGAAGTTATTCCAGTTTTATATTTGTCTTAAAGTTTCCGCGTTCACTGCAACGCAGTTGAAGGACTCCATGGGCGGTGATACCAACTTTGCATACGGGGCATAGCCTTCGCAAGGGGTGGCAAGTTGTCACCATTGGTTGAGCTGTTCGATGGAGGCAAATAATTTCAGTTCATTTTTTTTTTTAACAGGTTATGATTACTGGAATAAGTTCGATGTTAGGAGTTAGTTCTTTGACAGAATAAACCTTCGCTTCTTAAGAAGCGAAGGTCTACGTGGTAGTCAGACGGTCAACCGTCTGGCTTCCGCGTAGACTAGTTAGGGTAGCTTTCGTGAAGTCAATCCCTTCTGGTCACATCATTTTGTTTACGTCCGGCGATGTGTTGCAGATTTTTGGGGGGTTTTACTGCAGCAGGGTTTCAGCATGTCTGCGTTATTGTCCAGCGTAAATGGCGCATAAGAATTTAAAAGAATAATGCTTACCGCAGGACATGACATCAGTTCCCTCCCCACTCGCGCGCACTGCGGTGTTGTATTATATCGCTCCGTATTGTAAATTCGGAATTCGCGTTGTGTGTTTATTTAAAGGCTTGTGAGTTGTTCCTAGCTGTGCTGTAGTGTAGTAAGTGCGTGTTTTGTAAGTTTTTCAAGGTGTCTGTTTATTTATTTACTGGTAATTAGTCAATTTCTCCAGGCTTCGGTAAGTGCATTTATTTTTATTGTGTGTGGGTAACGCGAAATAACTTAATCGATCGTTATCTATTTGTTTAGTTCTTTTGATTTTTTTAATTCTTCCGTGTTGTTATAACGTAATTCATGATGTCAATAAATGATGACCCTCCAGATTGTGGCGGAGATATATTTCGTCGAAATACAAAAACCCAAAGGTCGCCCGTGGCGACCTCCGCTAATTCGAAACGCTTGTTCAGCGAAATGTCTCCATCATACATTTCGCCCGATGATAGGTCAAAACGGGTTCATCAAACTTTCGAAACCGTGGAAAAATCCTCGCCGATTTTAAATATCAGTAATGTGAGCAATACCGATTACTGCGACTTAGTTTCCGAGGCGTCAGCCTACCTGTCAAAAATTAACGACTTAGTCAATGATCAGGGCTCTCGCATTAACGTTGCAAATAAATCGGTTTTCAAATTGTAAGCGTGAAAAAAAAACGCGAAATCCGGTGTTGTTCTACGTGTCGCTAGTGAACATCAGCTTAAAAAATTGGAATCCGTGGACGCAATTAAGGCCGCTGGTTTACGAATAGAAAAACCAAAAGGTAGACGCCCTCGAGTATTTGTTAAGGATGTACCATCTTCAATGGATGATGGCGCTTTTCTGATCGCGCTATACCGCCAAAATATTAAAGATGAGCTTAAAGTGAAAGAGGATGACTTTATTAAGTCTACTAAAATTATCCGTAGGCGCTCGTTAGACAACGGTCTTCGAGCTTTGCTGTAACTTCTATATGTAATCTCATGACGCCCCATTGCGCCGTGGCGGAAGTATCATCACCTACCTTTAAGGTTTACGTTGTGAGCTGCTACTTTCAATATTCAGACCCAGTTACTCCACATATACATAATCTCCGTCACGTCTTGCGGTCGCTCGCGGGCTGCAAAGTTATAGTGGGTGCTGACGTGAATGCATCTTCTTCCCTGTGGTATGGCAAAGTTCGGGCCACTGATTACGAACGACGTTGTGCCGTTGAAGATTTTATTGCTGAGATGAACTTATCAATTCATTACATCCCAGACGCATCGCCTACTTTTTGTAGTCAAATGGGCGAATCTTGTATTGACGTCACACTTTCTAGTGCAGACGTACAGTTGGATAGGTGGCGTGTCCTTCCTGACGCTTCTTGTAGTGATCATCGCCTGATCGTTTACGAATTTGTTCCTATGTTTGATATAAAAGTAGGGGCGCGAATTGGGAATTCTTTAGCTCACTTTTTGCTTGTCATGCCAAAGACTTCACTCGCGATGGACTGTCAGCTGAGGAAAGTGCTGAGATAATGTCAGACACCTTCACTTACTGTGCTGACATTGCTATTGGTCGCGCATCTATGACTGATATTCGTAGATGTGATTGGTGGAATGACTACCTTGTTGAACAACGTAAAAGCTATCGCAGAGCGCGCAGACAACTTAATAAACTTAGAAATCGTAAGGTTATCGGGGACCCCCTTAATCTTACTTTAAGTACTTTTAGAGTTGCCAAGTCGCGCTACAGAGCATCGGTTGAAAAATCTAAGGGTAATTTACTCCGGAAAAATGTTGATAAACTTGATAAGGAGGGTCCGTGGTCTCCTTTGTACCACGAGTTCAAGGCTAATAGATCTGTCGACCTTGCGTACGTTCAGAACATTAAAGTAAATAATAAACATACCACCGACATTAAAGAAACAACTGATGTTTTGCTTAATTCTCTAATACCAGACGATTCATCAGTAAATGATAATGAATACCACCAACAGATTAGAGCGTGGGCCGCGGTGCCACCTGAATCACCGGAGTCAGACCTTCCATCCACTGACAAATTCATAAACGTTGTCAAGAGACTACCTCTCAAAAAATCATCCGGTGAAGATAAAATATCTAATGGAATGATTATAGAAGCGTGTAAAACAGCGGGCGACGCGATCTTATCCGTATATAACCGATGCATTGCAGAAGGTATTTTTCCTCGAATATGGCGACAAGGCTTTATACGCATTATTCCGAAGAGTGGCGATAAGCCCCCGGATGACCCTAAGTCCTACCGGCCCATAACACTACTTCCATCTTTGGGGAAACTCTTAGAGCGACTAATCGTTCCGCGCTTGCTACCGAATGGACCTAAATTTCATATTAATCAATTTGGTTTCACTATTAGTAAATCCACAGTCGACGCGGCTCTCTCTGTCCGTAAAATTGTTAACTTATCGGAACATAAATACGTGGTTGGAATCTTTCTCGACATATCTGACGCTTTTGATAACGCATGGTGGCCGATGCTACTGCTTAAAATGAAAACCCGTGGTGGCTACAAAAATATCTATAATCTGATTCTTTCGTATTTTCTAAACGGCTCCGCGAAACTCAAACTTGGACATCATTCCATTTCTAAGTCTCTAACCATGGGATGTCCTCAGGGCTCAGTTATCGGTCCATATGTAATTTTGGCTACGATGATTTCCTCGCGCTTCTGCTCCCATGCGGCTGTTTATTAACCGGTTACGCGGACGATGGCTAACTGCTCATTGAGGCAAGCACTCGGGCTGAACTCGAGAACTTGGCTGACACATTTCTACGTTTAATATCACAGTGGGACGATCGAAACCGTCTGACCTTTGCACCGCATAAAACCTATCAACTTATTTTAAAAGGAAATCTAAAATCCTGGCCTAGTATTAAATTTAATAACGTACCCGTTAAAAGAAAAGAATCCGTGTGCTACCTCGGTATGCTACTAGAAAGGAACTTTTCATTTATTGATCATATAAAAACAATAGGTGAAAATGCAAAAAAGAACTTCTACGCCTTGACGAGAATATCCAAAGCTACTTGGGGTCTCTCATTTCAAACCTTAAAAACTATCTATGGGGCTACTTACTTGGGTTGTATGTGCTACGGGGCACCTGTCTGGGCTGACAGGGCCACCATAGGGGTGGTACGCCGTAAATTGCTGCAAAGCCAGCGTTTGGCTTTGACATTCTCATGCAAGGCGTATAGGACAGTTGGTACTGAAGCCTTACCGGTGCTGGCGGGTGTTCTCCCAGTTGATCTAGAGGTAAAGCGGCGTGCTGCAATGTACTACTACGCTAGAAAGATCACGGACCTAGAGTTTTTACCGCAACGCGACCGTGCTAAGATCTGTAGATTACTAAAACCCCAGACTGACGTCTGGGAGGAAATTTTATCCGAATGGCAATGTAGGTGGGTAAATTCCATTAAAGGCCGTCACCTCCACCAGTTTTTTCCATCCGTTCGTGAGCGGCTGGATAGGACATGGCTGGAGGTGGATCATTGTGTTGCCCAATTTCTCACAGGTCATGGCAACTTTAAGAGTAAATTATTTTCCTTTAGGCTTGTGGCCTCGCCTTTATGTCAATGTTCTATAGCCGACTATGAATACGAACAATCCGCACGCCACATCTTATGGGAGTGTATTCTTTGGCAAACTGAACGCAATATTAGGTTAGATAGTATTCAGGTTACATCTGGAGTAGTTTAGCTACACGGACCTTGTAGAAACCAGAACAAATTTTCGTGCTTTCAGGCGATTTTGCCATATCTATTACTGGAATCAAAAGTAGCTCACAATTTAGGACCCATTAGTTTTTAATTAATAGATAATCCGTGGTGCTTGACAACTGGGCTTAACCCAGTTGTATATGTCCCTTGGTGCCTACTGGCCTAGCTCTATTCTGTCTCCTGCTTGATAAGGAGGGAAGTGGAAATTATTATTTTTTTCCTACTCCTCCGCTGTACTTCGTTTCTCCGGGACTCGTCGGGTTTCATTGGCTCGGCATTTTTCTGGTGGTCGCCACTGTTGATTCTGGCTTTCAGGAGTTGCAGTGGTTGGGAACGTGTGGCGGGCTTGTCCCAAAATAAAAAAAGGACATGACTGAAGCTGCTTCTAAAGAAGCATATACCCCCTGTCAGCGAAGATTCACCCCATAGGCAGGAACTCCTGGTTAGGGATAGGTAGGTGCTTAACTCTTCCAAAGCTTTGAATAGACGATTACAAGAAGACTTTCTTAGTATCCTCTATTCCTGAGGGCGTAGCTCATGTGGCAAAACCTCCTTGGTTGCCTCACCCTCCGGGGACCTCCATCAACTTTATTACAAAAAAAAGCTTTAGAAAAATTAAAAAGGATAGTTCATAATTTAGAATAGGTTCAAATAATGACATACGTAGATTGATTTGTTTTTCGGACAGAACTGTAAAAGTTTTCTTGAGAGCACCAGCTCAATATAATGATCTCTTAAATGGCCAAAAGTCTTTGATTTCATATCGATCCCCAGATGTTTCAGAAGCCCTAAGATGAACGTCCACCGTACGAACCCTTCCTGTGCGAATCCGACTCGCACTTGGCCGGTTTTTATTTTTTCCCATTTTCAGTTTATGTGGATCTGGGGTTCTTTTAAGTCAAGCGTGAATGGGTTACTTCTAGGCAAGCGTGCTGCGTCGAACACGTCATCGCTGACCATCAGGTGATATATTTTATAAATCTATGATGTTCTTTTCTAGATGTTTCGAGATGTCATACTGCGTTAAAGTCTGATTTTTTCCATAAAATTAGAAAACTTTCTATAATATTTATTTGAGTTCCAAATAATGTTTATTGGAACGTCAAATATAAATATTGCCAGCCTCAATTCCCGCATCATACCAAATGCTGATTGCCACATGAAAAAACGTTTTCCATTTAAAAATTTCATAACTTCTCGTTTCGATGCTAATTTTCGTCAATATCGTCGTTGGATGTAGGACTGTCTGTGTGTTGTGAGTGTAAAAATATTGATTTTCAATTGTTTGGTTTACCGTAGCGCCGTGAAATGTTTTTAAAATAAAAGCTTTGACTAGACTTTTTAAACTAAACATCAACTTCTCTTCTCTTCTTCTCTTCTTTTTCTGTCCTTTTTTTTTGATGTTTATGACCTCTTCATAATTTTTTTATTTTACTAAAATTAGAGAAGCTCGTGGCTGTGGTAAGCGCCAGATAAACTTGCAATAAAGTACATTGACCTTTCCCTAATATCCCTTCGTAGATACCCGAACAATAAATTATGAACCGTTTCACCTTACTGGAGAACGTAAAGGATCACGATAGAAGTTGATTCAGGACAGCTTTATGTCTTTATTTCTGTATGTGGGATCAATGACCATCATTACACATTTATCTGGCACCTACCATAAACAATAACAGCCGCATTGGTCGATCTACAATATAAAAAGAGCTTATACGCGTGGACGGGTGACCAGCTTAACATCCCGAGACTCCACCTTGCCTCGGAAAGCAACATAGATAAACAAAGGCTAAGAAGATTTATAAGAACTCTGAAATTTCTAATTTCTCCATCGAAGTAGCTATAACAATTTTTTGACGTGCCGTATGGTGTCGGCCGGTGCCGTGTGGTACCGTAAAAGAATAATACCATCCCATCACTTCCCATGGTTGTCGTAAGAGGCGACCAAGGGACTCACCAGAGAATGGGCAGCAGCGTTCTCTGTAAAACGCAACACCCACGCACTGCGTTCGCCAACCCGCCTGCCAAGCGTGGCGATTATGGCAAACCCTGGGGCTTTTGGGGGTTGCCTATGTCCAGCAGTGGACGTCTTTCGGCTGTTATGATGATGATGATGAACTTCTTGACGAAACCAATATTCCTTATCATTGAAACATAATATTCATCTCAATACATACGTGATATTACGCTACTTTTCAGTATCAGTCTGAAAACTAAACCAAGTGAAGTACGTTATACTCCAACCGTACTACATAGTTATCGAATCCTTTGCCAATAATCCTATTTGCCTAACCATCCGAGATCAAAGCTCGATCTTACGTATCGTTATACATAAGGCAAATACGTACTTGATCGACTTGCTCAATCAAAATTTCCTTACATAAGATAAATTTTCTTGGTTGAAACTATGTGTGTAAGACAAAAGTTTAAGCCAATACTAAGATTGAATGCTTGCTAGTACTTTTATGACTTACTTTAATTAAGGTCCTACAATATGTATGTCCTAATCCCTTACCTAGATTCTTTTTTACTATTGATAGGCTCGCCTTTTACCACTATCTCACCTGATGGTAAGCGATAATGTGGTCGAAGATGGAGCACACTTGCCTAGAAGTAACCTATTAATTCTTGACTGAAAGACTTCCAGGTTGTAGCTATCAGGAAGCACATACTCCGGCAGGGAATCCACTCCTTAGCTGTAGGCACTATGAATGTGTTCCCAAAACGTTTTGTGCGTGTGGGTGGGATGTCCACCATGTACCGGTGGCGCATCGCCTTTCGTTTTGTGGTCCGATGATGAAACGGGCTTGGCTTAACAGGTCAGCAGCAGGGTGTGGGTGAAAACCCGACTCGCAAACTATGCTCCACCTCCTGTCCTGTCCTTTGTGCCCTGAAATCATGCAGCCAAAGTGACCTATGCGTTGCCACCAACGATGCCGTGGAAGTGGCAAAGTTTTGGGTTACTTAAATTTGAGATAACATCGTGCTAGCGACAAGAAAAAGAAGCAGAGCTGGAAGAGAGCACCCACAGTAGTACTTCAATGCGAGTGGTCTTGAGCTTCTTCGAAGGGGACGGCTGTGATTTTTTTCATTTGAGGATTCCAGTCCATATAATCCGATGTGCTATGATCGGAATTTCTTCAAAGCGCTAGTGCTTTGCCTGTAATATTCTACTTATGGACATTAATGTTTGATTAGGTTTTTGATACGCTGATACTCACAAAGAAGTTTAGGAAATGGATTTCTCAACTCAAGACCGGACCACGTCGATGCAGAGTGATAATAATAGATCAGATTTTCGATTTTTACTGTATGTCAATTTGGGCCCATAACGTTAATGCTACTTTTGGAATACTCTTAAAAAAATTATACAAATTCATCATTTCAGCTGAAAGGCCTTCCCCGAGAGTCACCACATCAATAGGTCCTGCGCGTCTGACATCCAGTAAATTCCTGCGGCTTTTAGCTGGTCATCAGTTCACCTTGTGGGAGGCCTTCCAACTTTTCATCTTTCGGTACGCGCTCGTCACTTCAAAACTTTAAGACCCCATTGGCTATTTGTTCTGCAAGCAATGTGCCCTACCCACTAATTGATAAAGGGAATCTTCACACAAAAATCCCTTAATCAACAATAATTCGCAAGCAGACCCAAATTCGGAGCTAGAGCGTTCAAAATAAATAACAGAAAAAAAAAAACAAATACAAACATACGGGTCGGAAAAAGGTTAAAAACGGTCGGCTGATAACCTTAATCACCCAACAGTTAACGACGTGTGAGCCGTGTGGGGGTTTAATCACATGCCGACACTTTTAGACACGTTTTTGCTGTATATTTTGTTTTCAGGTGGGTGCGGCGATCGAAATGTTGACCTTGAGCTTTAGTTTACATTTCCCGTGGTTTAATTAGAATGGACTATCAATCTGTACCTACCGATGTAAAAACTACTAAACGTAAGATTGAGTACCTACTTGGCTTTGTAGTTGGCTAGATTTTCAATCGCATTAATATATATTTTCGCAAAATAAAGTGTCTCCCCGCCTTAAAGTATCTCCAGGGTACCTTCAATCTTTGACCCAAAAAACATCAAAATTGGCTCAACTATTTAGGCGTGAAAGCGTAACAGACCAATAAACAAACTACCTCTTGCAATTGCTCGTATAATATTAATTAGGACTAGCTTCTGTCAGCGGCTTAGCCCGAACGTAGGAAATCATTGCAGAGGAAAAACAATCGATGTCTTCGCCAAGGTCCAATTTATCTCTATCCCTAAATTGTTTCAGCAGTTTTGTAGTTGTGACAAACAAACAGAGCTTCTTTCGCATTTTACCATTAGTATGGATTTTACTCAAAATTAATCACCTGATTGTCCATAAAAAGATGATTCCGTGCTTCGGAAGGCACGTATAAGCCGGAGGTCCCAGCCGCAAAATGGCGGTCGTCATAAACCATGTCAGAGGCTCTTAAGGCGGTTTAGAAACTCTTACAATAGTGTGGGGTCGTTAGACCTTACTGCCCACACGATAAGGAGAAGAAGAAGAGTCAGAAACCTAAGGTGTGATTTTTGGCAGGAGTCTTTCTCACTCAAAAATGTTTGTATTGCATAAACCATTTATAAGTGAGAAAAACTTCATAATTCTGTTTAATTCTTTCCCCTTCTTTCACACAATCCAAATATCCAGTTAGTCTATCATTCTTATCGTCACCCAGTTAGTTATAATCTTCTTTTTCTTCATCGTTTCACTCTTGACAGAGTGGTCGTGATCGTCTTTAAGGTTGTACAGCATGCTTGACAATCCGTCGCCACTCTTCACGCACCTTTGCCTTTCTGGTGCACTCCTACAAGGGACCATTGTCTAACGCTAACTTAATTTAGTCGGTCCAGCGCATAGGCGATCTGCCACGTGCTCGTTTGCCCTCGACATTTCCTTGTACCACAAGGCGCTCTATGGAGACATCTCCACGTCTTAATACGTGCTCGAAGAAAGTGAGAATTCAAGCGTGTACGATAAAAGATAGGCGCTGCTTGACATCTAAATCTTGTAAAATGGACATGTTGATTACATGCTGGCTCCAAGATATCTTAAGTATTCTCCTCCAACACCATATTTCTAAAGCATCTATCTTCTTTTTCTCACTCTCTCTCAACGTCCAGGTCTCAGCGGCGTATAGAAATATGGGAAAAACTAGCGCTTTGACTAACCATAATAGCGAATTATTTAAATTAACAGAATACAAATCTTACAATAGTTTCCGCTACAAATTCAACCGATCATACGCCAAAATGAGCGTAGAGAATGTTTCACATTTCAAACAACGCTTGGAGCGGTCAAAGCCCTGCGATATGCCATTTTGTATGAGCGAATTTCAAAGTCCATGTAATTTTGTGTGCGAGGCCATTATTTCAGTTATGCTTTTGTATTTGTCCCATTCTACTAACTAATAGGAAACCTAATGTGAAAATCTGCAAGTTTGAATGATCGTTCCAGTCATGCCTAAATCGCAAAACGGATTTGGATAAAGAAACACAGTTAGGCAATTTTTGGATGGTATATCATCAAATGACTGCTTCCGCTCTGGGCGGAGTGGAAGAGAGTGTCAGACTCTTACAGACTAAAACCCATCCTAGTGCCCTTTGCGTTCCAGGGCCGCGATGACTCTTACAAACAAATTCCGCAACCATAGTAAGGCCTGAATTTAGACATAAAAATTATTTTATCCTGGTACGACCCAGTGAACTGATTTTCGACTATCAAGTAAACAATAAATAAAAAATAATTTATTTCAGACAATGCCTAGTGTTTGTTACTTTTTAGGAACAGCCTAAACTACTCCAATTATTTTGAAAATGAAGAACGTGCCCAAAGTCATAGAATCCGACTTTACCCACTACTGGGCATAGACCGCTCTTTTCTTGTGTGATTAGCCCACGATTCAAGTACAATCCATTAATACTTCATAATCAAATTAACGAACACCACAGCAAAACCTTAAGATTACCGAGAATAACTAACACCCTAGTTAAACCTACTGACCAAGGAGTAACCAATATCCTTTACATCATTACTCACCTCACATCCTTATCATCACTGACAAGTTACCCCATTCATACCTTTATACCCCATCAATATCACCAGACAACTTCACCTAGATCACTTCAGCCATAACTCCAACATACATTATGTACTTAAGTTATGGTGTGGACTAAGACATAGGAAACATTTTATTCCAGTACGTTCTAATGGATTGATTTCTGACTTTCACCTAGTGATTTTTTTCTTTGACAAGTCACCTGAACTACCCAAAATATTTTGAAAATGACATGCACTTGCCCCAATTGGTAAAATTCAATAATCATCATTATCCACAGCTCGACTTTACCCGTTACTGGGCATGTACCGCCCTTTTCTTGTGTGATTAGCCCACGATTAAGTACGACCCAATAATCAAATTAACACCACAGAAAAATCTTAATATTAACGAGAATATCACACCCTTTTTTAAGGATGGGAAATCATCAAATGACTCCTCCCGCTCTGGGTGAAGCAGGAGGGAGTGTCAGACCGTTAATATTAACGAGAATAACTCACACCTTAGTTATACCTACTGACCTGGTAAAATTCAATAATAATCATCATCATCCACAGCCCGAATTTACCCATTATTGGGCATATATCGCCCTTTTCTTATATGATTAGCCCACGATTCAAGTACGACCCAATAATCCTTAATAATCAAATTAACACCACAGAAAACCTTAATATTAACGAGAATATCACATCCTAGCTAGTTAAACCTACTGACCAAGGAGTAACCAATATCCTTTACATCATCACTCACCTCACATCCTTATCACCACTGACAAGTTACCCCATTCATACCTTTATGCCCCATCAATATCACCAGACATCTTCACCTAGATCACTCCACCCATATTTCCAACATACATTCTGTACTACAAAGGTTTTCTCGCCGTAGGGATGGGCCTATATTTCACATCGACAATCGATAGTTGCCCGAATAATAGTTACGATGTTCTATAAGACTACAATGTGAATTTTCGGTCCCTTTTTCCGATCCAATAGTTTTTTAAGCGAGTACTGAAACGGTACTGTGAAAGTGGAAGAGGAATTGTTAAAGGCTTTTCTCTTTTTTTTGCTTTGTATGCCGGTTTTTAGTATATCTTTCGAGTTATTTTTGGACCTTTATTTTTACGTTCATGAGGTGTTTTATACAGAATATATTTTTCAAGTACGCGTGTATGACCAAATCCAAAACTGAATAGGCGAATACCCAAAGGCCGGCCCAATTTTGATGAAAACTCAAACGGCATCGTTGGATTTTTGAAAAATCAATATTCCTAGCCAGGACCAAACGCGTTAATTTTGGGGCAAAAACACACTGTATTGTTACACCATCTGAAATTATGGGATGTAATAACACATAACAAAGTAAAAAAAAGAGTTAGTCATTTATCGTTCACAAACAGACATCATATTGATAAAATATCGTGATACTAACACGTGTTACTATTATCACATCAATTACCAATAAAACTCAAAAATAATCCCCAACTGTAACACCAACTAAGGCTAAAAACACATTTTCAGCACGTGTTCATACTACTCCATTCACAAAATATATCTGTACTATGTATATTATAATATTATAAAGCTTTGAGTTTGTTTGAACGTGCTAATCTCAGGAACTACTGGATCGAATTGAAAAATCGTTTTAGTGTTGGATAGCCTATTTATCAAGAAACACTATAAGCTGTATCATCATGCTACGACCATTAGTGAAAAGTGTGGAGCTGGCGAAGTTGCACGGGTCAGCTAGTATTATAAAAATTGTCAGATGTCTGTACATGTGACGTACGGATGTATTTAAGAAAACTTAATATGAGGGTTCTTTATAGCAGCAGTGGAACCTGTGGAACCCAAAATAATTATTTTCGATTTTTTTTCTATCTGTCTGTATGTATGTTTGTGCGCGCATCACCCGAAAAGAGCTGGAAGAAATTCGACACGGTATACACAGTGGTATTTTTGTAGGTCTTACTTAAATTATGGTACATGTTTCAACTTAATATACCGCCTAGAAGCCAAGTTAGAGAACATGTGAGAAAAGCCGTAGGCAGCGCTTGTTCAATATAAAAGGAAAGGTATAATATTATTACATACTAATTACGTATCTTAACATAAACGAATCTCGTTCAAACAGGCTATTTTCCTTTGATGTGTAAAATACATACAACGTTTCTGAATTGTTCTCTTTGATGTTGAGAATGTACAAATACGCTGTTGTATCGCTAAATTTGTGCGTGGTGGCAAAAATAAGGATCTCTGTACCTTTTGTAAGGGTTTGTACTCATTTAATAAGACATTTGGACGAGGCAATAATGTCCAATCAATCTGTTTAGCGTTTATCCAACTATGATAGAATCGGAATATAATCTTTTTTTTTTTGCTTTTGATAAGCACGCGTTTGACGACTATCAAATTTACTGATGGTAAACGATGATGTGGTGAAAGATGGAGCACGCTTGCCTAGAAGTAAACTGTTCACTATTGACTTGAAGGCTCTTATGTTGTAGCTATCAGGAAACACAGAGTTTGGCAGGGAATTCCACTCCTTAGCTCTACGCACGATGAATATGTTCCCAAAACGTTTTATGCGTGTGGGTGGGATGTCCATCATGTACCGGTGGCGCATCGCCATACATCTTGTGGTCTGATGATGGAACGGGCTTGGCGGAATTAAATTATGCAAACTGAATACCAGTATTTTACATTGAGGACTGCCAATCTGTTTCCCAATCCCAATCTGTCAGATTTTCTGTCTTGTGTATACTTGGAACGACTGTTAAAGATAGGAGAAGATGAGAGTGTCTTGGTATCAACGTATGGAATGGTTGGTCACTCATTCACGGACTGTCTATGGCAAGCTTTTCTAAACCTTGAACTATAATTATATCCTAATACATATAAATTTTTCCCGTTACTTTTGAGTGACTGACTGAGTGACTGTGTGACTGACAGATAGCGCACAGCCAAACCTAACTGATCGTAGCTGAAATTTGGCATGTAGGTTCCTTGGAGAGTGTAGGGGAGCACTAAGAGAGGGTTTCCCGAAATTTCTACGGGAACGGAAAATAAAGGGAAATACGCGTTCAAAATCGCGCGTTTAAGTATAAAATTGAGGGTCTAAAACGGCAAGTACCAGAATTTGTGCCTAACGTTAATTCAATAATTGAATTTAAACAACGTAACATAACATCACGCATGTATTCCCCGAAGCATAAACCGTTTGAGCGTTCTTTCCTACAGTAGATGAATAACCTTTACGAATGAAATCGAGAGGAAAGCTTCCAGGAACAATTTCAAACAACCAGTTGTAATTTCTCGGAAAAACTCAAACGGATTCGCGTTTGACTTTTCCGATCATCGAATAAAATTATTCTCAGATAACGGTTTTAGGAATCTGTATAGCTTTTCCAAAGCTAACAATGCTGCTTTACTTTCATTTCTAGACTTTTTAATATAAATAACGATTACCGAAAAGTCAAAAATATATGGGGTTGTCAGACAAAGGTAAAGCCGCGAAACCAACGCAACGCACGGAGAGGCTACGCACGTGGACTTCGCCTTGCATGAAAATGTATTAGATTGTTTCCCACCCACGGACACGCTACGCATCAAGTGACGTCATTGACACAAGCGTGGCTTGCTCGAATATGGCGCCCACGTAGCTCAACTCTGTTAACGCCATGCACGTTGTGCACGCGGTACACGCTATATTCTAATATTAAACCGCGACTATGTCAAAACCATATTCTTGCAAAAAAACGTGTGGAGCATCTCCATTTGCCGCAGTGGGCCACGCTACAGTTGTACGTAGTCGTGGGCGTGTTGCGTGTACTTCAGTGGAAACGTAGACCCACGTTGTCAAACAAATGAACCCACGGAACTAAAATGCGCCGTGTGGCCGTGGATAGCGTGCACTGCGGTGGGTTCGAAGCTTCATGACGTATTACAGATATTTAGACACGTCATGCACCAACATCATAGCTCCAAAGCACAGCGCAAGCGCTATCTGTAATAATACATAGGCAGCAATATAGCTTATTTTTTATTTTTTTAAGGATGTGAAATCATTAAATGACTCCTTCTGCTCTGGGTGGAGTGTCAAACTGCTACTGACTAGATAGATAGATTAGGGACTTCAATTCCCATACTTAGACTCTCATTCGATCCGTTGTACTTAGGTGTCCTGGCTAAGTTAGCCAGCCTAGGTCCGCCCAGAAGCACAGAAGTGGCCTGGGAGCTTCACAGGCTTCGTGGAGCGACCTCACCGTTCCGAGGATTTGTTGACATTGGGTAGCCACAGCCTTGCATTCTAGGATGATGTGAGCGACTAATTCTTTGGCTTTAAAGCAGCCTCTGCAGAGTGGGCTGTCCGTGGCGCCGATGTTAAAGATATGTTTGTTTATGGGACAATGGCCAGTCTCCTACTGACTAAATACTACCCGAGTTCCTTCAATGCCCTTTGCAATAGAGGGCCGCTGTAACCCCCTCCGAAGAATTCCGCGACTAGCAAGATAGCTACGTATACATCATTATCAAATCAGCTGAAAGACGTCCACTGCTGGACATAGGTCTCCCCCAAATATCACCACAACAACCAGTCCTATGCGTCTCGCATCTATCGACCACCTACGACCCTCACCAAGTCATTGGTCCACTTTGTGGGAGGCCTTCCAACGCTGCGTCTTCCGATTGCGATCGCCACTCCAGAACTTTTTGGAACTACAGGTAACACATTTATTACGTATGTGTGTTATGTAAAATCCACCGTATATAAAATTACAGCTGCGCTAAACCGGGGTACGTTGCTAAATAAATAGTAAGTTAAAAGTTAAGAAGGTAAGACCATTCGAGGATCTCGCATGGAAATAACGTCGAAAAATTTTATTTCGACAGAAATACATACAGCGCTCCGAATAGAATTCAATAATTCCAGAATATTTTTCTAATTGGCCCTTAACAAAAAGCTTTTATGCTTAACGATCTCATGTCGTTCAATTATGTTGAATTCTGATTTTGTTCCTGTTGTTATGTTACATGCCTTTTACTGAGGTTTTGCTTATATGACAGTTTCGGGGAATGAGCTTGCTCTCGACCTCGATCACGCCTGATGGGAAGCGATAGATGAGCTCTATGATGGAGCGAGTGTGCCCAGAAGATGTCTGTTCACTCTTGCTTTGAAGGCAGATGGGTTATATGTGGAAGGGAACACAGACGCTGGCAGAGAGTTCCATACTTTGGCTGTGCGCATCATAAAATATGGAGGAGAAGCACTGAGTATGACTAGTCGTGATATCGAATAAGTGCGGATGGTACCCTGCAATACGCCTGGTCTTCTTCTTATCGTGTGGGCAGTAAGGTCTAACGACCCCACACACCCTAGTGTCAGAGTTTCTAAACCGCCTCAAGGGCCATCGACATGGTTTATTTAACGACCGCCATTTGGCGGCCGGGACCACCGCCTTATACGTGCCTTCGCAAGCACGGAATCATCTTTTTATCAGACAATCAGGTGATTCAAGCCTGCAATGTCCTAGCCAAACTGGTAAACAACTTTGCAAAGTATGTTTCTTCCCGTGGGAATCGAACCCTCGACCACCGGGTCACAAGGCTGACACCTAAACCACTCGACCACGGAGGCAGTTAATACGCCTGGTATTCTGGTAGTAAAAGGGGGATGGTATAATCAGGTCGTGGAGTTCCTGCGCACAGTCTCCGAAGTACAGTCTGTAGAAGACCAACAGGCAAGCCCATAGTGAAAATATCATCATTGACGTTGACAGCGTCCGTTAATTATTAGGAATCTTGTTAGTCATTTTTACTGTCTTTTGGTTTTTAAATTACAATAGAAAAGAATTTTATTTATTCCAGAACAAATTTTTACATGTTGACTGTGCAAAGTTAGCTGAAGTGAGCTGTTATTCCAACTGTAGTGCTAATCTGTAAAAAAAAACATACCGTGAAAACAGGTGAAAATAACATGGAGCAATCCATGCAAACATGATGGAATGACAGTACACTACAAGCTTACTCCATTTAAGTTTTAAGGTGACGTTTACAGAATAGACCAGTGGGTCTAAAAGGCCACTTTAGCAGATTCAGACCTTGAACCTAAAGCGTTAGCGATAAAGATGAAAATGAAATTTTACAGTTTGTTGTGTGATTAATATTATGATTGTACTAAATAAGGCTTTTTAGACCTGCAGTGTGTTTAGTGCGAGTTTTTATACTTACTAGACTGATGATCGATATCTATATTTATCTATACTTCTACACTAATAGTATAAAGAGGAAAGATTTGTTTGTTTGAAATGAATAGGCTCCGAAAATACTAGACCGATTTGAAAAATTCTTTCAGCAATGGATAGCTACATTATCAGGGAGTAACATAGGCTATATTTTATCCCCGTACTCCCACGGGAACTGGAACTGCGCGGGTGAAACCGCGTGACGTCCACTAGTAATATTATAAAGAGGTAAAGTTTTTGAGGTTGTAGAGGGTAATCTCTGGATCTATTGAACCGATTTTGAGGATTCTTTTACCAATAGAAAGCCACGTCATTTGTGAGTGTCATCGGGTATCAGTGGGCACGGGTCAGCGAGTAAGAAATATTTCAATAAAAGTTTCAACTAGTGATTTTTAACGCCATTTCTGACAACGTATGTCCTAATATATTTTGTTTTTCCGTTACTGGTGACTGACTGGGATATTGAGTGACTGACAGGCAACGCACAGCCGAAACTACCGGTCGTAAAAAGCTGAAATTTAGCATGTAGATTGTTTGGAGCGTGTAGGAAAGCAATAATTATTTCCCGAAATTTCTACGGGAATGGGAAAAAACGGAATATGCGCGTACAAAGTCGCGGGAAAAAGCTAGTATTTAATAAGGCACTCTTCTAGAAGATTTCTGATTTGATTTTGTTTATTTGTGGGAAATAAATAATAACATCTAGGTAATACACTTCCTAGTATCGACCGTATGACTAACATTAGCGCCTGGTAGGTGAGCTTAGCAAACGAGCGCATTAAACGGAATCGTAATGGGGGAAGCGTACACTGAGATTGGGGGATTTTATTGTTGGGTTATAAAAGTGATGGGGACTGATGATTGGGGGAATGAGATTCAAGTTGAGTGTGTGATTTTAACCATTTGGTTTATTAGTTGTGTTTTTGAGAGATAAGGCCTTGAAATTGATTGTAGAGAAATTTTTAAAATGCCAGTTTTGGCAACGTTTGTAAAGTTTACTGTAGCTTTTTATCTAGGGGATTCAGTTTATTGTAAAGTTATGGGGAATACATAAAAATAATAACTATCCAGTAATACATATATATATATATATATATATACAATAAGCAGGTATGTTCGTATATATAGCTTAAATATAGAGAAGTGACAATAAGTTGCATAATAAATAAACACAACCAGTAACAAGTTATTTATTTACTATAAATTTAAAAACCAATTACATTCACACTGAGCTAATCCCATTTTCACAAAAATAAATGTATTGAGGATATTATTTACGTCAAAAAACAAACTTTACAAATGACTTAACCCTAACACTGCTGCCTGAGCACAAAAACTAATTTAATCCAAGATGAAAATGAACTTAATATCCTGTACGTCTCACTTTACTTAACCTCTTGCCATTCTGAATTCGCAAATTGCAGCGCAAAGCACTTTGCGGCCCTTTCCGAATGCTAAGTAATAATTATCCGGGCCAAACGATCTGATTATTGCTTCAGAAACACCCTGTTAATGTTGTATGAGGAGTGTTATTATGGGAGCCAAGCATGTCTTTTATAATTATGTGTTTAGCACCTTTTGGTGGAGTATGGTACTGGTCAATGATTTCTTGTGCTTAACTGTTTTTTTTAAATAAAATTTTAGATTCAAGTAACATCCAATACAATACATTTTATTTACTATTTTACTGGTGAATGTAGCGAAGGCAAATATAATAGGCAGTTTTTGTATTTTTTGTTTTGCCCACTATCTAGTCTCTGTTTATTGTTTTTCTGTTCGTCCACGGTAGGTAACGCTTGCTCATTCGGCTATTCCATGGTTTGATTTAAATTTTCAGAAGGTTTTGATTAGTTAAAGTAAATTAAATGAAACTAATAGTTTGTGTGTCACTGCAGGCTGTCAACTAAAAAGTCTGACGCCCAGCAAATGCTGAGATAGTAACCCTTTCGGCACACTCAGCGCAATTTTACTGTATCGTTGACATACGTATTTATTGCTGCTGTATTGTGTCTGTGTCAATTAATGTTTTTTATTCTATTATAAAGCGAATAACTAAAAAAACAACGTGATATTAAATAAATACCATTGACAAAACTGGCTTTAAAAACACAGTCTGTCACTACATTAAAAAAATTATTATTTATTTACCTTTAGCACCTAAAAGTACGACACTAAAAGCACATTTCCATGTAACCTATATTATAATTTCGGCCCCAAAATAATAATAACAGCTCACAAAAAAACGCCATCATTAATAATCCTGTAACGCAACAAACGTACATTTGGGACACAAAGCTGATTTATCCGGAAATTACCGGTTTGTGACACCTTCATGTCACACTAATGACACACCGGCCGTAACACGTAACCCTGCGGCGGTAAAAGGGTTAAGTAATGATTTTTTGAATAAATACTATGAAAGTTAGCTTCAATTGTGCAGTCACGGTCCCTTTATGAGCATATGGATGGTGTGCTTATCTTTATTTTGGAAGTGGATGTGACTCAATTGCTGGGGAGTTTGTTGGCCACTTCTTCTTCCCAGCTACAACACTAGGAATTGGTGACGGGCTGGGCGATTTGGGGGACTGTCTTCATGTAAATTTTGACGTTCAAAAAGTGCTGATTTTCAGCCTAGTTTGAATAAATGCCTTTTGATTTCAATAATACCAGCCGCTCGGTTCACACTTCGAGGCTTTAAGCAAAGCTAGCCGAGGTCGGTCGAAGTTGGGTGATCATCCATTACATATCCAGTCCTCCGTGCCTTAAAAAAGACTTTAATCCGTTGGTCTCGGCTGAAAATTGTAACTATATCACAGTTACTAAGGATAGTCAGATACCGGATTATCTCACACCAGACTTGCGAACGGATGCCGTGGCATCCCGTTACCGGTGGTTGAGGAGGTTAAATAGTCAGTCGCTCCATGATAAATACTGGTATTCAGTAATATCCAGTTGGATCGGAAGCCAAACCCAGAAAAAGCTGGGAAGGGCTCGGCAGATTGACTAAAGTGACCTCTGAAAGCTACACAGTCATTAAGTAGAGTTTAATAAATAAAATAAAACAGGTGGGCTTCTGCTAAATTTCTAAAACAAAGAATCAATAAAATTCTCATTTACCTATAATAATAATTATCATGAATCGTCTATCAAACAAAATATTAATTTCTCCATAAAAAAAAAATCATAACCCTCTAATAACCAGCCCTATGTGAAAAACACACACAACACAAAATACGTATAAACTACCCCATATTATGATATTGCAGGGCAAAGCTCTTTGTGACATGAAAAATTATTATCGAATGGCAGCATTTTTCACCTTTCGCTGTAGGAAATTCGCGAGGTAAACATGAGTTAGAGTACTGGATGGGGCCAAAGATTGATGGGGGCCGCGGATTTTGGGGCCAGATTTATTGTGGTTCAGAATGGGGTACTCTGATTATGATTGGGTGCGATAAGAGGTGGCGAGGAACGGGTTATAAAGTCAGCACCGAAGGCATGAATTTTGAATACATCGAGATATTGGGTTCCTGTGTTGTGGCTACAATCTCAATCTTTAGATGCATATGGGAATCAAATGACACTCGCAAAGAGAAGATAATTATATTCGTGACAATTACACAGCTGAGTAAAGAGGGATAGAAGATCGCTTTACCACTAATTGCGAAAGAGATTTATTTATATATTTACTACCAATGATTAGGTGAAAGTCGCGAGAATACGCTGAATGTGAGAAATGCAGGAACAGACGATGTGGCGATGCTGGGAGGAAGCCTAGGTCCATTTATGGACATAGATCTCCCCCAAGTGTTCATGATGATACACGGAGCTGTGCTGTCTTAATCATTTCTTAAGGATGTTTTTTACTACGTCATAAACAAAAAAAAAATATCGACAATGCATTCCTCTCTATATCCACGTACAACCATGATTTATGAAACCCACGCCCCCAACATTTCAATTAGGAGTTTGACGAGTCACTCCAAACGGTTAGTATTGATTTATTTCAGCCAATCGCCTACTATTTACTAGGAAAAGTCAGGAAAGTTTGTGGCATGTACCATTCAGTCATTTTATTATGAAACTTATTTTCAAAACAAAAAGGTAGACTTAAGATTTTGGGATAAATCTTGTGGCAGCGGTGAGTGATGGGTTAGGTTGACAAACAACAATATTTTTGTTTTGTTGTTTTTGGTTTTTGTCGCTGGGGATAATTTTAGCATCTCCTTGTTTTGTCAAACCATAATGAATAGCGATTTGATGTAACTCACCGAAAAAACATCGCGTCTCGCTTTTTGAAACAAGTATGTTTTCAAGAACGTAGGTACTTAACTAAAAGTAGTGTAACCTTATGTTAGACAGCTGGGTCAAGGGTACTTCTGGACACTGCTCGTATCATTTGGAGGATTCACACTCTAGAGCTCTGAACCGCCTGTAGCTAGGACTTTGTTCCCGATACCGGTGAGTTACTATTTGTATAATTTTAGTGTGTATTTTTTTAAGAAATATTTAAAATATTAATGTTAAAATATCAAAAATGAATAAACAGATTAATGTAACTTTTTTGTACGACTTCTAGCCTAAATTAATGTGGCTTTAATATGCATTTTTTCAATTGTTGTACATAAAGATAAATGTCAGTATTAAGACCAATAAAAAATCGATACTAACAAAATATTAAACACAAATACGAAAGTAAACACCTACTTAACAATCTGCTCAACTAATAAAATAATACTCACAAAAACTCCATAGTACGTTTCAAAAACAAAATGGCCGTTATTACATGTAAATAATATTGCAAAACCACTAAAAACTAAAAGGTAAGCTTTAAAGTAATTGTTTACGAATGACCCGTGATAAAGTTTTAATATCAAAGCTGTCTAAAACAGGGCTATGCTATTTACACAGCGCGGCAAAGGGCAGGCTAGTGGTTTATAGGGCTGTCAGGGGAAGTAAAAATAGTTTAATATTGTTACGACAAAAACTTTTTCTTTTTAAAACTTTCGCGTTGGTCCCGGCTGTCATTTGTAGATCTTAGACAGCCATTACGGATAGTCAGAAGCCAGAAAATCTGACACTAGTCTTGCCAAGGAGTACCGTGTTACCCGGTTAATGGGTTGTGGAGATCTGGTAGGCAGCCGCTCCACGTAAAATACTGGTATTCAGCTGAATACGGTTTGACTGAAAGCCGACCCCAATATAGTTGGGAAAAGGCTAGGCAGATGATGAGTTTCGCGTTTACCAACACCTCACCTAGTGGAAAACTATGATGTAGTTTATAATGGAACACTCTTGCCTAAAATTAACCTATTACATCTTGACATAAGACCACTAGGTTGTAGCTATCACGAACCACAGACTCGAGGATGTAAAGTCATACCGTGTAGGTATTCAAAAACACATCATATGGCAAACAGTTTTTAAGAATAAAAAAATGTTTATACTACTTGGCTATAAATTTATGCATCCCTGAGAAGTTAGTTAGTCCTTTATTCTCAAAACTTGATAACTAGAAACGATACTAACTCCAAAATTGAGGGTTAAATGATGGTTTCTCGAAACGATATCATCTATAATTCTGTACCAGCATTCGCCCGAGACTTCTTCCGTGCTGCATTTTCTTAAGGATCCCTAATTTTTTTCTCGTAATAGATATATCCTATGTTATTTAGGAATAATGTATCATTCTAATGACGAAAGAATTTTTGAAATCGGTCCAGTATTTTTTGAGTTTAAACGTAACAAACATAACGCCACTTTTAACGCCACCAAAACACAGGCGTGTCTTTTTACCGCAAAAAGGAGTCGTTTTGACCAAACTCCTACTTTTCGGGGTGCATCTGTTCCTGTGACTGATCGGCTCGAGCTCGAGGCATGGAATTGACATCCAGTCTCAACTTCGGCGCCACCATCGAGTACAAAGCCCAAACCGCGGCCAAAAAGCTGGGCATCCTAAATAGCGTGAAGCGATACTTCAGGCCTGGACAGCTTTTAACCCTATATAAAGCGCAAGTCCGATCCTGCATGGAGTATTGTAGCCACCTTTGGGATGGCTCGGCTAAGTATCAGCTTGCCGCGCTTGACTCGGTGGAACGCAGAGCTAAGAGGCTCATTGGTGACGTAAAACTGGTGGATGCCAAGCTGCACAGCTTGGCTCATCGCCGTAAGGTTGCCTGCTTGCCGGTCTTCTACAGATTGTACTTCGGTGAGTGTGCCCAAGAACTCCACGACCTCATCCCACCGGCCCCCTTCTACCATCGGACATCCAGACGCACTGCATCTTACCATCCCTACCTTGTTGCTATTCCACCAACTCGCACTAAGCGTTTCCAAACGTCTTTTATAATGCGCACAGCAAAGGAGTGGAACTCTCTGCCTGCGTCCGTGTTTCCAAACGCTTACAACCCTAATCTCTTCAAAGTTAGAGTGAACAGGCTCCTTCTGGGTAAGCTCGCTCCATCGTAGACTTTGTCTCGGTCATCTCTGACCAAGACTAGAGTCAAGAGCAAACCCATCACATACAAAAAAAAATACAAAATACAAATCTTTCCTCTTTATAATATTAGTGTAGTTGATGTCCATACAGCACGACAAACGGAATAAATGTTACAGTGAATAAACCCATGTGAGTATAATTTGTCGGTTGCTGAAAGTAATGTTCGGAGTTTTTTTTCTGTCCTTGAAAAATTTTAGGAAGTTTTACTTCTTCACACTGGACATACAGAGGTCGAAGTTGTAAGTTCGACAAGCTGACTGAAACTCCATCCTCTTTTCACTTCCAAAACTTTGATAAGTCCCATGAGTCGACATAACCTCTAATCTCAAAGCCTTTCTTAAAGAATTTTGCTTTGAAGAAAACATCTTTATACATAACATTAAGTCTATTCACAAATATAAAGCAAAATCTAATCTTTTCACAACTTGTAACCCTTCTTTAAAAACAGATTCAACTACCTAATAAGTTAAGTAGCAACCCTATTAATTTAATCGGGTAGGTACCGAAGAAATGGGATAGAATCTTGTACAAGGGTTAAAATAAATTACAACGTTAAGCTTTCAAACGAATCGCCGGGTGTGTATTACTGCGATGGTGACTGGCTGATTTTTATTTTTTAAATACATTTTAGGAAGTGTTAAGGTGTGAATGACAGTTTTTAGGGTTCCGAACAAAAAACGGAACCCTTATAGGATCACTCGGGTGACTGTCTGTCTGTTTGATTAACTGTGAATATATTTATTTTAAAAACTAGCTGACCCGCGCGGCTTCGCTCCCGTCATCTGGCTACTCTACCTACCGACCCTAACCTACCTACCCGACCTACCTACTTACCTACCCTACCTACCTACCATAGCTACCCTACCTTACCTACCTGCCTACCTACATACTCATTCTTTTTTTTTGTATTTTAATTCTTATTATGCTATTCCGGACGATGAAATTAGTCTTCGTCCGGAATAAAACACAAAAACTATGAAAATCGGTCGAGCCGTTCTTGAGTTAGTTAGAAAAGTGTTCGAACAAACCCGACTGAGAATTTTGCTATATTGTGAAAGATTCGACCTTTTTCTAGAAGTCATTTTTATATTATTTTAAAAATTATGAAAAAATATATTTTGAAAAATACACACACATTTCATTTGATATGGCACACGATACAGCTTGAAAATCTTTTTTTTTTAATTTTCTAGTTTGACCCCAAAAGTGAACCCCATACTAAAAAAATACTTATTTACGTAACGCGTCCGTGTTTGGGTTACAGAAGTCCACATGTAAACCAAATTTCAACGGAAGCGGTTCAGTAGATCCGGAGAAAACTGGCTGTGACAGACAGACGCCCGAGTGATCTTATAAGGGTTCCGTTTTTGACGGATGTTCGGAACCCTAATTAGACGAAAAATGACCATTCCCCCCCTTATCTCTGAAACTACTGAACTAAAAATTTTGAAAAAAAATGGAGATAATAGATCATAGAGACCTATAGATTACAGTAAAACCCATAAAAAGGTTATAGTGTTAAAATAAAACGTTAAAAAAATTAAATTGGCTCGGAACCCTTTGCACGCGGGTCCGACTCGCACTTGGCCATTTTCTTTTTGGTATTTTGAAGATGCGTTAGAAAGGAAAAAAATATTTTGTAAGGCGGGATGAGCTAGACTCTTATAATAAAGTTTAGCTCTGACATCTTTGGAAGCGGAAAGAAAGTAGGGATACTTTTGATCAACATTTGGCCCCACATACAAAAGCTACCGTCATTGTAGCTTTCAATACAAGGCTTCCGAACCCTCAGTGCACGAGTCCGACTCGCACTTGACTAGTTTTACTATTAATTGTTATTATACTTTATGGTCATTGTGGCGACGCTTGGGGGAGGCCTATGTCCAGCAGTGGACGTTTTTCTTCTGATATGATGGTATAAGTGCTACTTGCATATTATAGTTTAATGTTTTGGTGCATTTCCATATTTACAATAAAGCAAAAACGCAAAAAAGAAACGCAAATAGCTTGTGATTCTTACATGGGGCCCCTCGTAATTAATATTTATTTATATTTTTGTTATAGTGGTAATGGGGACATGCAGAGAAAATTTAAACTGACTACCCATAGTGGTTCATAAAATACTTCCCGATGACACACAGACGGACGAACGGGCAACGGTGTCTTCATAATAGAGCTTTGTTGGTTACGAAACCTTAAAAGCTATATCTATACTTAATATATAAAGCTGAAAAGTTTGTTTGTTTGCTTGCTTAAACGCGCTTATTTCAGGAACTACTGGTCCGATTAAAAAAATTATTTCAGTGTTGGATAGCCCATTTATCGAGGAAGGCTATAGGCTATATATCATCACGCTAAGATCAATAGGAGCGAAGCAGTAATGAAAATTGTGACGCAGACGAAGTTGCGCGGGTCAGCTAGTAGTATATAAAAAAGGAGGTGTTGATGTCGTCGGTCTTTACCGGCTAAAACCACCAATGAGAATTTAAAGCCTAAGATTTTGTTTCGCTTTTTCCAGCAAAGTCTAGATGTTTTGTGAATGTGAGATTTGTAAACAAGATTAAGTAAGCAAATGAAAAGTATACACTCAGAGATGGATACTGGATGGATACTGTATCCATTTCAACTGAAATCAAATTCAATAAATTCTATTTTAGGTTCGGTAACTTGAATTCACTGCCATTCATACAACGCCGGTATATCTTTGTCAAAAAGACAGACCTATATCTCTTTATCTGGAGGTTGTAGTAAACTAGCAATAATATAGTATGTATTATAATTTAGCCGCAATATTTTCTGATTGTTGTGTAACTACTAGTTCTAACCACTGTAGCTCCAGAAAGCCAGAGTTAATATTGACGACTAAAAGAAAAATCCAAAGGCTGAAGCTTGATGCCCTTGAATCAATCGAGAAACGAGCGAAGAGGATAATCGGCATTGATAGGCGCGTCGAGTCGAAGCTCTAAAGTCTTGAGTATCGACGCCGAGTTGCCGGCCTGCCGGTTTTCTATCGTTTGCATTTTGGGGATCGTGTGACGGAATTGCATGATTTAATTCCGCCAAGTCCTGCACTGCTGGACATAAGCCACCCCCAAAGGGCTTTTCCAAAATCGCCACGCTTGGCAGGCGGGTTGGCGATCGCATTGTATGGTTTTGAGTTTCACAGAGAATGCTGCTGCCCATTCTCTGGCAAGTCCCTTAGTCGCCTCTTACGACACCCACGGGAAGTGATGGGATGGTATTATTCTTTTACGGCACCATACGGCACCGGCCGACGCCATACGGCACCGGCCGACGCCATACGGCTTACATTAATTTTGCCTATACCTAAAGAGTGGAATTTTTTGCCAGTCTGTGTTTCATAATAGCAACAAAAATTCAACTATCTCGGATCGCGCAATGAAATTAATCAGAAATGAACTGCATCTTAAATAGAAAAGAGTTAGAAAAGTCGCCAGCTGTATTCTTTAAACACCCAAATAATCTGCCTAGCCTTGTCCCAACTAAGTTGGATTCGGCTTCCAGTCAAACCAGGTGCAGTTATACACCAGTATTGTACAAGAAGCGACTGCGTCTCTGACCTTTACAACTCAGTAACTGGGTACCACTATACCCTTCGGCAAGAATGGTGTTAGATTTTCTAGCTTCTAACTGCTCATCAAGACTGTCCAAATGGTTGAGCTAGATGGTGCACATATATATTATATACACGCGTCATGTTCGTTAACGGGCACCGTCAGTTGAGACTGGTCATCTTTTATCTGCCACTGGCTTATTTTAATCTGTACCTACATTTTGAATTGTTCATATATTTTCTTGTTCTTTGCATTGTCCTCACATATAAAAGCAATACATCAACATACACATATAAAATCAACAAGATTTTTGTAATACGTCACATGATTTAAAAGAGTGTCCGTGGAGTTTCTTGCACGTTCTTCTCCATAGGGGTCTACGCTTGGAAACGTGCAGAAAGCTTCATGTTTTTGACTGACCGACTTTGAAACTTCAAAAGTGCCTGTAAATGGTTTATTTGAAACATACAGTTGAGTTTGAGTTTGTCAAAGATGTCCAAATCAACGACCGACACCAGCGGCTTTAAATGCTTTCCGAGGCATGGAGGAAATTTTGCATGAAACGGATGATCTCCCATCCACGGCCCCTTCTTGGCAAGCATTGCTTAACCTTGAAGTTCGACCAAAGGGTCGAACTTCAAGGTTAAGCAATTATTTAGTCACGACCAAAAACACCCGTGATGACAATAATATCTACTATTCTATTCTATCATTTCTACTTATTGTGCTTATTTTAATACAAAAATGTCCATACATCAACTCCTTATGTTTGCACACTTCTTTCAACCTTACTTAACCCTTCACAAATAAGTCTACAAAAATAACGCCCCAGCGCTCTAACAGTCCACACATTAACAAAATTAATGACAGGGTTACATTCAATACATTGTTGACCTTTATCGTTTGACCTTCGACTGTATTTTGTAGGTCGTTCCTTTATCCTTGTTTGTTAATTATTCACGTGTTTTAATCAATGAGGAATTTGATTAAATACAGAATACCGTGAGTAATATTATGTATTATATTTCAAATGTAAAGCTGGGTCCTAAAAACTTTACTGTTAAGCTGCGTTTCTGAAAGGGCCGTTAAATGGAAACGCTTCATTCACCCCCGCTGACCTCCTACTGCCCTCCTACTGCTGTCCGCTGTTCCTAGCGCTGAGCCTCGCTCAGCACCAGCTAAGAGGAAATGCTGGCGGCGAGACTTTATATGTAAAAAGTCATAATTCGAGGTTTGGCTCTCGACTGTTTTCTCCTCCAATATTGAACCGATATAAGAGACATTTCACAAACAGAATAAGAAGGATGTATACTGTGTCTCTATGTTCCTTTTTTTATTAGTAGTTGCCAAATTTGTACACAAAAGCTCTGTTGACAGCGATTTATCGGACAATTTTAAGCATTTTGTGAGAGTTTTAATGCTTATACGGTTAATAAATCATCAAAAAAGAAAACATAGGGACACAGTGTATATCATTGTTATTAAGTTTGTGAAATATTTCTTAAATCGGTCCAATATTGGAGGAGAAAACAGTCGAGAGCCAAACCTCGAATTATAACTTTTTACATACAAAATCTTGCCGCCAGCATTTCATCTTAACAAACACATCCCCAGCTACGTATCCTCGCACTTACATTCGCGGTGGAAACGCACCCTTAGCAAGGCATGATCGTATGCCAGGTTGCCCTAAGGATCGCTTAGGTACTACTAATAAAATAAGTCCGTCTTTGTACAGTGCTTTTTAATAGTGCATAAAAACTATGTCGGGTTTACTCTTCTGTAACAACATTTTCGTATCTCGACAACGAAATCCGAGGTGAGTTTCAAATTCGTATAAACATGAAACCTTTATTTTGTGTCTAATAAAGCTCACTCTGTGAGCTTTGTCACTCAGGTGAAGCTCGATATCGAAATAGTTATTTACAGAATAGACTATCAGATGCAGCTAAGTATCAGACAACATAGAATGACTGACCTTCATGACCCGGTAACGGGTAACTTTTTATATAAAACGTTGCCCAACACTAGAATTTTTTCCTGTATCGTGGGTGCGTTCACAAACATACAAACTCACATACATAAACAACCAGATCTGGAACAACTACCTGTAGGCCATACAAATATTTGGAAATCGAACCCGCGACACGCAGCGCAGCAGTGAATCGCTCAACCACTGCGTCAACTGCCGTCAAAACCAGACCAAATGATCGTACCTTAAGTTTGATTTAAATCAGCTGTCCTGTTTAGACTAGCCGACAAATACGTCGCCAACCGACAAATCAGCCAAAATCCCGACCTTACACCACCAATTTCAAAAGCCCAGCAAACGAGCACAATTGAACGGGCATAACAAATCATTACCACAATAAATAAGAACGTTTGCCAACTACGGAGGCCTATAACAGTAAATCTCTTGTAATTAATCTCGTAGCCACCTCTCCACGACATTTGGCGTCGCGCCAGCGCCAAATCTATGCAATTAGAATTACCTGGATGTGTAGATTGTAGGCGAGTGTGTGCTATGGCTTTTGTAACTTTGGAGGGAGAGAAATAGAAATAAAATAGACAAAATGTTTTAAAGAGTACGGCTAAGTGTATGCTAAAAAGCAGGTGATACGGCACAGCACAGCACAGATTTTTCAGGGCAGGACAGGCTAGGCAAACAGGCCACAAGCGCATGCCTGCGTCGCACGTGCTTTTTGTAGCCTATCCACAAGAATCGTGTTCCAGGATATAAACTTAGTTATAATAAGTATTTTTTTGCCTTCCCTATATTTTTCCTGCTAAGATTATCTCCAGCCAATCCGAGCAATGCAAAAGGTTAAATAATTTGCTAACGTATTTTTACGCCATATTTTAGTCAGGAGTTTTTTTTCAAGTGTATATAGTTAAATTAGTGTATAAAATATATTACTTACATGTTTTAGTCAAACAAAATTATTACATGTTCAAAAAATCGATATCTATATACATATAATAAAATCGTAGACTAACCGTGTCTGTACATGGAATATTTTTCCATGAAAATTACACAGAAAACTCAGGAAAAAGGTATAAAACACAAAAATGCAATTTTTGAAATTTTTGTCTGTTTGTCTGTTTGTCTGTGCGTTTGTGGGAGCATCACGCATAAACCACAGATTGGATTGCAAATCTAAGTACTTTAAAATATTAAGTGATAACCCGAGTAACATTTAGCGTTTATTTCATCAAAATCGACCCACAAAATCAAAAGATATTGAATTTTTAAGTTTAGGAAGAAACTTCCTAATGTATTCAGATGAGTCAGAGCGCCATCTATTGAGAAAAAAATAAAATGCACGAAAGCATTCAAAATTGTTGTGTTATTCGTGAAACTTTTAATACGTGGCAAAATAAAAGTGACTATTTTTATACCTTTTCGTTATTTATCGTTACAATCGATCCACAAAATCAAAATATATTGAATTTTTAGTTTAGTTAGAAACTTCCTACTGTGTTCTGATCAGTCAGAGCGCCATCTATTGAGGAACCAAAAAATGTATGAAAGCATGAATGTTACACCAAAACACATTGATTGAGTTATTTGTGAAACTTTTAATACGTAGACGTAGCAAAATAAAAGTAAACATTTTAATACCTAATCGTTATTTATCGTTACATACGGGCTTCTTATTTAACGTCTTCTGCTGCCAAATATTTTGTCAGTTTACATGGTCAATAGATGGCGTTGCACTGATGACGCGTTTTTCTGAATTGCGGTGTTATGATTTTCCGCTGGAGAATGACCTCACAGGATTATTAAACACTGTCGTAGTTCGTAGGAATTTCGGTTTGGTCTCTGGAAGGTCTTAAACGAATAGGAGCCAAAATTGCTTAAATCTCTGAGTTGTGCTGGTTTCGTTTAAAGTGCTTTTATCGTAGAGTCTTAAACTGATTTAGAACTCAGTAGTTTTGTGAAGTACTGGACGGTTCGACTTGCGGATCAGGCCTGTAGGGTTCCGTACCAAAGGTGCTGACAGGACCCTACTTCTAAGGCCTTCCGCGATTGATTCCGTTTAGAGCGAAGCAACGAACGGTTCGATTTGCGAAACAAGGCTAATAATAATAAGGTACCGTACCAAAGGTGGTCACGGTGACGGGAGCGATCGATTTTGGTGGGGCTACTCTCTAAGTCCGAAGTCCGTAGTTTCGGGCTTAGTTGCGGACGTATTCTACTCCGTATCACCTACAGACTTACGATTAATCCCGAACCCGAACTAAGAATGAATGACAACACGATTTCACAGTAACTGTCAAATCGAGTTACTCTGTGGTTAGGTGATACGGAGTAGATTTTTTTTTTTACTATAGATAGGCATACGTTTGACCACTATCTCACCTGATGGTAAGCGATGATGAGGTTGAAGATGGAGCACGTTTGCCTAGAAGCAACCTATTCACTTTTGTCTTAAAGACTCCCAGGTTGCCCGCAACTAAGTTTTTAATTCGTGCTAAGTATCAGACGGTTCGATTTGCGAACCAAGTCGATTTTTAGGGTTCCGTACCAAGGTTGCTAACGGAACCCTATTTATTAATAAGCCACCGCTGTCCGTCTTCCTTCAGTTTATTAACCGACTTCAAAAAAAGGAGGAGGTTATCAATTCGACTGTATTTTTTTTTATGTTTGTTACCTCATATTAACCGACTGGATGAACCGATTTTCATGATTCTTTTTTTATTTGAAAGCTGGTGCTTTCCTTGTGGTCCCATTGCCACCACGTCAGGATCTGATGATGGAAACCCTGAGAAATCGAGGGCAACTCTCGAAAATTGTAGGCACATATTTGGTAAAAACTTGATATTCGTGTGTATATCGGGTGATACTACAAAAGAATGAAAGTTTGGATCAGACCAGATGATGGAGACGACAGAGAGTCAAGGGAACTCCACATCGGTATGTAGGAACTACTAAGTGTTTGGGCTTATTTCATTCGTATTGACGAGACCTTTACACCGAAAGCACTTAGTAAGTTTTATTTTCATAACATAACATCACGCCAGTACGCTGTGAATGGGTACGCAGCAGGTACCACTAAAAACTGAAAAATAAAAAACTTTTTTACAAAAAATGTAACCGACTTCCAAAACAAAACACTACAAATTATAAAATAACTTTAATTTCGGAAGTCGGTGTCAAAAAGCGAAAAAACTAAAAACACCGACTTCGGAAGTCGGTTACATTTTTTGTAAAAAAGTTATTTTCGTTTCATTTCTGTCTCGCTGATATAAAAATGTCTTCTAGAAAAAGGTAGAATCTTTCACAATATAGCAAAATTCTCAAAGTCGGGTTTGTTCGAACACTATTCTAACTAACTCGAGAACGGCTCGACCGATTTTCATAGTTTTTGTGTTTTATTCGGGACGAAGACTAATTCCTTCGTCCGGAATAGCATAATAAGAATTAAAATACAAAAAAAAAATGAGTATGTAGGTAGGGTAGGTAGGCAGGTAGGTAGACAGGTAGGTAGGGAAGGTAGGCAGGTAGGTAGGGTAGGTAGGCAGGTAGGTAGGGTAGGTAGGTAAAGTAGGTGAGGTAGGGTAGCTATGGTAGGTTCGTATGGTAGGTAAGTAGGTAGGTAGGTTAGGGTCGGTAGGTAGAGTAGCCAGTTGACGGGAGCGAAGCCGCGCGGGTCAGCTAGTACTTAATATGTAAAGCTGAAGAGTTTGTTTGTTTGTTTGCTTGAACGCGCTAATCTCAGGAATTACTGGTCCGATTTGAAAAAAAAAATCTGTGTTAGATTGCCCAATTATCGACAAAGGCTACAGGCTATATATCATCACGCTAAGACCAATAGGAGCGAAGCAGACGAAGTTGCGCGGGTCAACTAGTATATAATAATTTATTTTTATTTTTTGTGAAAGGTTATTTCTGGAATGACTGACACAAAACCGAAACTTTGGTCCCTTTTGTCGAGGAGAAATGCTCGGTACCTGTGGCAACGGGTACAAAACACAGTGTCGTGCAAAAAAGCTAGTCGATAATAATTCTCGTCGCAAAATAATGAAACATCACAACTAAGGGCCTAGCACGAATATTTTGACGTATAGTAACGTTACAGTAAGTGAATTTTGAATATAAAAACTACAATCCCATAGTATTTTTGTTTAAAAGGGGACTCTAGTCGGTAACTCTTGGGCCTTTCTCCATACAAACGCATTCCGCTGTTTTCTTCGTGGATAATGCTGCTAGTGCAACGATTTTTTTTTCCACAAAATCTAGATCTAATTAATATGTGCCTCTATAATTTTTTTTTTCTAAAACATAATTACTTAAAGAATTATGACAATCCGAAAACCCGAAAAAACAGCCCGTTTTACCGCCATCTTCAGACGACTATCAGGCAAATTTGATAAGTTTTTAGAAAATAATTGAAGCATAGATAAAGTCCTCTAAATTTTGATATATAATTTTTATACATCAGTCCAGTTTTGGAGAAGAAAACAGTGGAATACAAAACGTCTTTTGGTAAAGGTTTTTAAAGGTAAAATCAGCCTCTGCTGCAGTTGTCGCTTTCGCACTTTACTTGATAGGGCGTAGCACGACGACATCGGCAATAGTTTCTTCAATTTAATGCGACTTACGAATATAGTATCCAATTCAAATAAATATTATGTGTGAAAGGCATATTATAGGTATGGTAAAATTTTACGTTACGTGCTAGGCCCTCTATATGCACAAACATGATCATCACGCTCACTTAGACGCACGAAGGTTCCTCAATCTGATTTCTATCTGCATCAAAACTGGAAGCAGATCCCAAAATGCGGGCAAAATACTGATGGTATTACCGTAGCTGTAAGCTGATGACAGTTGGAATCTAGCCAGACTGGAACCTAAGCAATTAGGCCTACCTGTAGGTACGTGCTGCGGTTGCTATGGGTATCATTTGGGACTACTGTTATGACTTCGAATGGACTAGTCTAGGTCGTGATTTGAGAGTACTAAATTAATGAAGTTGTTGTAAACATCAACGACACGCAAAAATCTTCCTGCAGAAAATATTAAGCAGTATTAATGTTCAGAATTAATAAAAATTAAAACCCGAACACGAAAAAATGGCGTTTTGAAATGTATATTCTTGTCTGTCATTTTTGACTAATCTTGGAAGTTTGTCTTTTCTTAACGCTTTTGCGCCTAAATCACCAAACAGATTTTGATGACTCAGAGATTTTCACCATTTTCCAAACTCCGGGTTGTTACTGAACCCTTATAGGATCACTCGGGTGTCGGTCTGTCTGTCTGTCTGTTGTCTGTCACAGCCAGTTTTCTCCAGATCCTCTGGACCGATTCTGTTGAAATTTGGTACACATATGGACTTCTGTGAGCCAAACACGGACGCGTACGTAAATCATTAATTTTTTAGTATGGGGGTCACTTTTGGGGGTCAAACTAGAAAATTAAAAAAAAGTTTTTTTTAACAATATCGTGTGACATATCAAATGAAAGGTCTAACTCTAAGGGTTTTAAATAAATATATATATTTTTTTATAATTTTAAAATAAGTGGTTTTGAAGTTATTCAAGAAATTAGACGAAAAATGACCATTTCCCCCCTTATCTCCGAAACTACTGAGCCTAAAATTTTGAAAAAAAATGAAGATAATAGATATTTACCTATAGATTACAGGAAAACCTATAAGAAGTCTATAGTCTTAAAATAACACGTTATAAAAATAAAATTCGTTCGGAACCCTTTGCACGCGAGTCCGACTCGCACTTTTAAGTTGATACTTTTGTTTTTCGTTTTAAGCTTCCTTGTGCGCCCCTTTGTGATCTGGCGCCCCTAGGCACGTGACAACTTTACCTTAAGGATAATCCGCCTCTGTCCATTGTCCACCATATCAGCGCTTACCACGGGGCGAGACAGTGGTCAAACGTGAGCCTATATTAATTTATAGTCTGCGCAAGAAAACATGTCTTTCTTCTATCATGCTTCTAAGTAGTCTCCATCTCCTAAACACACAATTCATCCACGTTTCGATTCCAGTCATCACAGGCAACATGTACTGGTCATAGACTTTCGTCTTGAGACACTGTGGTATGTGGGACGAGAAGATACCACGCTACTTCCCGAACGCCGCCCAGCCGAGTCGGATTCGACGGTTGACCTCTTTCTCGAAATTAGCCCTACCTAACTGGACCGTTTGTCCCAGGTAGACGTACTTGTCTTCAACTTCGAGTGTAGAGTCTCCGATCTTGATAGAAGTGGGTGCTACATGGGTATTCAACATGACCTTGGTTTTTTAGGGTTTCGAACATCCGTAAGAAACGGAACCCTTATAGGATCACTCGGGTGTCTGTTTGTCTGCCCGTCTGTCACAGCCAGTTTCCTCCGAATCTGCTTAACCGATTCTGTTGAAATTTGGTATACATATAAACTTTTGTGACCCACATACGTACGCGTTACGTAAATAAATTAATTTTTAGTATGGAGTTCACTATCGAGAGCCAGCCCAAAAAATTTAAAAAAATGTTTTCAGACTGAATCGTACAAACATATCAAATGAAATGGGTTACCGTGAGGGTTTTAATGACATAAAACAAAGTCGGGTTTGTTCGAACACTTTTCTAACTCGAGAACGGCTCGACCGATTTTCATAGTTTTTGTGTTTTTGGATTAGTCTTCGTCAGGAATAGCATAATAAGAATTAAAATACAAAAAAAGAGTAGGTAGGTAGGGTAGGTAGGTAGGATAGGTAGGTAGGTAGGGTAAGTAGGGTAGGTAGGGTAGGTAAGGTAGGCTAGCTATGGTAGGTAGGATAGGTAAGTACGTAGAGTAGGTAGGTTAGGGTCGGTAGGTAGAATAGCCAGTTGACGGGAGCGAAGCCGCGCGGGTCAGCTAGTTTTTAAATAAATGGTTTTCGAGTTATTCAAGAAATTAGACCAAAAATTATTTCCGAAAGTACTGAGTCTATAGTGTTAAAATAACATGCTACAAATTAAAGTTGGTTTCGAACCCTTTGTACGCGAGTCCGACTCGCACTTGGCTAGTTTTCCATGTAAACATTCATGTTACTATCCATATTCATACTCAAAACATTCCTCACGTTATTTCAAACAATTTATCAATATTAATAGACAGCAGACTATCGTAATATTCCTTAGCCAGGCCAGCTATATACTGAAACGTCCATGCATTGTATAGCCACATTTGAATTATTTACAAGAAAATGGCCGGTTCGTCCGTCTGACATAACTTCAATTAACACTAGACAAAGGTTGGCGTTATGCAACATGGCAACGCTGATATTGAGCGGGACTATGGCAGGATATTCGCCAAAAGTTATTGGATGATAACGGATTTTGTGGTCGGATTTTGAATAAAGCTGGACAGGTTTGCAGTCATGTTTTGAACAATTTGGGAATAGACGGCTTACCAACTAGCTTGTTTTGTAAATAATGGAACTTAATTCTTTTTATATCTTACTAGCTGACGCAGCAAACGATGTTTTGCCATATAAAATAAAACAAAGAAAATATTGACAAAAAAATAGCATACGACCTACCAAATATACACAAAAATTTCATAAAAATTGGACAAACCGTTTCAGAGGAGTTCTATGAGAAACACTGTGACACGAGATTTTTATTTATTATATTAGATTTGATTAGCATATAGCTATCGATACAAATGAAAAACATCAGAGTATATCAGTACGAGCTATTTACAGTATTAAGGTATAGGATTCTTCAAATGAAAAAGAGATTTTCTATTTGCACAAAAACGTTTCCACTTTATTCGGTACAGTAGGATAGCCACAGATACGGAACATAGACAAAAGTAGACGTAGAGTAACTCAACGACAAATATCATAGATAATATAAGTGCTGCTCTCTTATCGACTAAAGAACACTAATAAAACTATTACCACCTACTTATAACATAAATAAAATTATATACTCAACATACAGGCCTGCACATTCAGCAAAGGAGTATTCTTGAAGAACTTACAAATATTAATAAGTCACAATTTTTGAAGAATTTTTAGACTAAGTGTAGAACGAAATTAGACGGTCAACAATTTCATTATTTGAGCTGACTACTCTAGGTGCTCCGGACTAAAAGATTGGTATCATTGCCCTTAGGTTAAGTTCTAAGAGACTTACGTTGTAACATTTTATTTACGTATTAAGTACTGATATACAAAGGATTCACAATGAATCTATCATAACTGCCACCCAGACATAGGAAAAACAAACCGACACACATACATTCAAAGCCATCCATAAAGTGATGAGTTTTTAGGGATCCGAACAAAAAACGGAATCCTTATAGAATTACTCGGGTATCTGTCTGTCCGTCTGTCACAGCCAGTTCTCTTCGGATCCACGGGACTGATTCTATTGAAATTTGGTACACATATGGACTTCTGTGACCCAAACACAGACGCATTACGTAATTTATTATTTTTTTAGTATGGGGTCATATTTGGGGGTAAAACCAAAAAAATAAAAAGTTTTGAACAAAATCGTGTGACATATCAAATGAAAGGGGTTACTGTGAAAATATTAATATTTTTTTTTTTTATAATTTTAAAATAAATGGTTTTGAAGTTATTCAAGAAATTGGATGAAAAATGACAATTCCCTTATCTCCGAAACTACTGAGCCTAAAAAATGGAGATAATAGATCTTTACTTACACATAACAGGAAAACCCGTAACAAGTCTATAGTGTTAAAATATTATGTTCAAAAAATGAAATTCGTTCGGAACCCTTTGCACGCGAGTCCCACTCGCACTTGGCCAGTTTTTTTGTTAGTTATGGCATGGCCACTGTAACTACTATCTATAATTCGTCGCTAGAAAAACCATGTGACCTATCGGCAGCTCATGTCAATTTCATACCTATATGATAATTTGAAACCTTGCTACAATCGTTACTACTGATAACATGCTACTTCCCACTTTATTTTGACCCACAGAAAGCCAAACTCAATCGCAAATAATAAGTGAAATCATAGTTCCATCGTACATAACACCCTCTCAATTAACGTTCTGGTGACAAATTAATGTGGTCAATGTATACCGAGGGCGGGCCGCACTGCTGTCATACGCTACCTTGGAGCGGCGTCACAGTGTAGTGGCGTATGGGCGTATCTGGATTGATTATAATATCTAGACTGGAGTTGTGCCGGGGTTGTGGAAACTGTTTGAAAGAGACACCGCGGCCCTGGAACGCAAAGGGCATTGGGAGGAACACGGATGGGTTTTAGTCAGTAAGAGTCTGACACTCCCTCCTGCTTCACCCAGAGCGGGAGGAGTCATTTGATGATTTACCATCAAGACTGGAGTTGTGTGATCGTTGAATTGATGGAGAGTGAAAATTATCACATTATCAATACAAATTTATTTATTATTTATTTATTTATATATTCATCAACACATACATTTGTTCTAACAGGTACAACCCAAGCTAACAAAAGTAGTCATGCATTGCTATTAGGAGCACACGTTATACAGTGGACAACATATTAAGTGTCACCCTCTGGAATTCCGCCAAAGTGCAAGAAAATAAGTCCAAACGCCGAGAGACACTATTTAGTATAGTTACCGCACGAATCACTGGCGCAAACTTTAATAGGTTTGTACGGGTTGCCGGAACTTTAAAAAGCCCCTCCCTCGGTCCCAACCGTAGCCTCCTGTCTGGAACGATTGTCAAAGCGCGTGCGATTGTCAACAAAACGCAGGTGTTGTGATGGGCTGTTGAATCACATCATCTGAATTGTTTGCCCGCGTGTTTGCATGCTTTTGCCCGCAACTTCGTACGCGCATAGCCCGTTTTCGTTCTCGTGAGAATTTCGCAAAATCCTCTCTTAGTGTAGGGAAGCTTCATGCCAAATTTCAGCTTTCTACGACCGATAGTTTTGGCTGTGGGTTGTCTGTCAGTCAGAAATGGAAGAATTTTATATTAGGATTTTTGATGAGTCGATATTTTTTCTCAGATTCCGGGGGAATGATTCAGATAGTCATCATAATCTGCCACTAACCAACTATGCCGGAGTCGACTTCCAATCTAACTTGATGGTTCTGTATACCAGCATTTTTTTTCTGATTAATTTCGTTGCAGGATCCAAGACAGTTGAATGGTTTCTCCGGGACTCGTCGGGCTTCATTGGCTCGGCGTTTTTCTGGTGGTCGCCACTGTTGATTCTGGCTTTCAGGAGTTGCAGTGGTTGGGAATGTGTGGGAGGCTTGTCCCAAAAAAAATACCAGCATTTGACATGTAGTGACTGCTTTTCAGGTCTCCATGATACCCCTTGGTAAGACTTAGGTTATTTAGTAAATGGCCCTGTAAATTGAGATTAATGTTACACACGATGCTATTTTACGTATTACAACGGCATCCCACTTCATGTATCCAGTGACAAAACATTCATTTTTTATTTATCATGATGCATGACGTAGTTTGAAACATCCAGGAGCGAGCGCAGTCCGAGCCTTGTGTTCCAAGGACGGCGCGGAATGGAACAGCGACATTGTTTTGATACGTAAACATTATTAACAGGGTGTTTCATAATTCAAATGATTTATTTATTAAAAAAAAATGCGCCTAGAGGTACTTTATGTCGTGTAAATTAAGTGGGCCGCCTTTGTAAGACGACTAAAATGGCACCGTGTATAAAAGTGATACTACCAGTGACACTTAGGGAACCGCACCCAAAGGAAAATCAACGGAATCTATGAACCCTTAGCTGTCCATCCGCATGTCTGTCAGCAGGATGTATCGCATGAAGATAGTTGAACTTTTCACAAAGTGCGTATTTACCGCTATAGTGGCAATCAGCAAGCTGGGTAGCTAGGTACCCCTTGGCAAGACGTGAGGCAGGTTTTCTGGCTTCTAACTGCCGTTACGAATCTACAAACAACAGTCGGAACCAGAAGCTTATCGTACTTTCGGGGGCACGGAAGAGTCTTGATATCCACGGACCCTCGACAAACGTTGCAAACATCAAACCGTGCAGGTTGTTACTTAAGCACCAGCTCCTCAAATATACACGAAAAAATATATACATGAAATACGCACAGTCAATAAAACCGTCAACAGCCCGAAACATCTATAAACCAAGCAGAAACATACATACAACCAATACAATCATACGCGAATGAAAAAATAATAATTCTCCCCTTTACAAGCCCATAATATCCGGCCTATTTGATGCGATACGTTGTAACTTCATGGCTAGTAACGTTACCATAACGGGAGCCATAAAACGGTAAGAAGAACAAATATTTGTTGATACGGCGTTTTGCTACAGTCTTTCGGTAATAAAAAGGTTGTGGATTTAGTTGACTAGATATGGTACCGAAATTATTTAAAAATAGTTTTATGTCATTTAAATTTGTACTTTGAAATATATTTAATAATTAAGCATGATCATTCGCTAAACGGGTTGGTTTTAAGTTTTCTGTCATTCTTGTCGTATTATTTATGCTTTTTTTTGTGATTATTACAATTTCCAACTTTTTCCGGGTCTCTATCAAGCTGAGAACATAGCAGGCTAGTAGTATTCCTGCCAGGTTTACAAGCTTGGTTCGAAAGAGTCACCGCGGCCCTGAACGCAAAGGGGTTTTAGTCAGTAAGAGTCTGACAACCCCTTCTGCTCCGCCCAGAGCGGGAGAACTCATTTGATGATTTCCCGTCAATGATACAGTAACAACACGAATATTTTTCTGTCATACTCGACTTTAAGAGACTATTTTGCAGCCATATATTTTGACACCAGCAGGTTTTCCTGCATCCCATCTATACTTACTAATTCTATAAATACATAATATTTGCGTCATGTGCTATAATGAATATATTTTTTAAATATTTCAGACTAAGTAAATACAAGAAACTGGCTATCAAAACAGACTACGCTCAACCGCTTCTAGTGAACAGACATCTCGAATCCAAAAGCCTAGTGTGAGCTAAACATTTAACAGTGCAGTGCACCAGACAAAGGCCACATTCACTCCAGTCACTCCCTGGAGGCCTGTCGCTTAAGACTTAGGGTTATTTTCTGCTTATACTGCCAGCCTTCTTCTAGTTATCACCAGCCGTAATGGCTGATACAGTCCTTTGTTTCTCATGTGGGTAGACTGGAGAAGTGTTTAAAGTTTATGCCTTGAGTAGGTGGTCCTTAGGAATCGTATTTGTGACTGGCGTGAGACTAGTATAAAGCCATTTTGAGTTCTATTTTAGTGGGTCTGGTCTTAGCTAACGATTTCAGTCAAAGTAGAAAAGTTTAATCAGTTACACGCCAAAATCTTATCCTATCGTACTTTTCCTACTATAATATTATAAGTTTTATATGTTTGGACGAATGGAAGGATGATCAAGAATGGATGTATGTTTGTTATTTTTTAACCTGGAATAGAGGTAGTTCCTGATATAGTTTCAACCTGGATAAAACATAATACAAACTCTTCATCTCGATGTCGCAGGCAGAAGGTGGTTCAGCTATATGGATTAGACCAAAAGTCGCTCACAGAACCTCCAGCAGCCTCCCATTCCGGGGTTGCGGAATCTGTTCGAAAGAGTCGCCGCGGCCCTGGAACACAAAGGGCATTAGAAGGAGCACGAATGGGTTTTAGTCAGTAAGAGTCTGACACTCCCTTCTACTTCACCCAGAGCGGGAGTAGTAATTTGATGATTTCCCATCCATAAAAAAGCAGACTCCCATTGCACCTACTAATACATGTTCTATGTCGTGGAAAAGGCCAATGTTTTTTTCGTCTATATTATCTATATCTATATAGTTGTACATTAGTATTTTAACAATTTCCTCGAAATAACCTGTAACGTAACTTTTGAGTTACAATGACGACCTGATTTATATTATTCCTGTATCGGAAATCCATTTCCATACATTGTCCTAAATAAAGAATTTATTTATTTATTTTATTAATTCCTAAAATACTTCCGACGGTAACCAAAGCTGAACGTAGTTTTCGAAATTGCTTTTTTGTCTCTGAGTCGTGAAGTTTTACTAAACTTGCACGCATTTACTCAACACTCATTGATAACTTATTTATCCACACACCATCAACTTAAAGTAAAACAAACCAATACTTATTCTTACCGCAATCAAACCAGTCAGTCAGCATTTCTGCACAACGACCGCAGCGACATCTTGCGGCGACGCTCTGAGGTTGAAAGCCAATACTTTTGCACGAGACAAGGTCTATTTTAGGTATTGTCACATTCCTGGGTTCGTTTCCTTGTGGATGCATTTTTGTGTTACAGGATCGGAGGTATTTCACACCTCGGTGAGTGTATGTACGATTGACTGCTGCTTTGTGGTTTTGATGACTGTGGAATTAATGTTTGTGTGGGTTGTGTTTAATTAGTTGCACTGATGTTAATGAGGCAATGTTCTTATCGATCTGAAATAAAGGATTATTTTCCAATGACCAAGTAATTTTCGAAAGACACCAGTTTTGCAAAAAATAAACACACAATAATTCAGAAACAAAAAAACAGCTGTCCAGTACATTTTTGGTGGCATAACTCTGCAAAATGTAGAGAATAGCTCGTATTTTCCCTTTTTTTGGAAGTGTTATGCACCCTAAGGCCTGGAAAACATTGGCTAAATTCTTAATGATACGGTATGGATTCGTGGGAAGCGTTTTCTTTAAACATCACAGATTTATTTCGTTTTTAGGAGTTGATATATTTTATAGTATGGGTCACTTCTTTAACAGTCGTACAGTGAACAGAATACAATATTTAGGTATCATAATAATATGACCACTAAAGACCACTTTTTAGATTGAGAATGTCTTTAAACTTTCTTTATCACAAGATTACTCCTGTTTTTGTTGAATGGTATTTAAAAATTTCCCAACCGAATTCTGTGTTTACTGATAGCTATAACTTCGAGGTATTTAAATCAAGAGTGAATCGGTTACTTCTAGGCAAGCGAGCTCCATCGTTGACCACACTGTTTTGCTTTTCATCAGGTGAGATTGTAGTTAAACGCGAGCCTGCAATAATAATAATACATTTTACGCACTTGGACTATAAATTATGGAAGTATCCGGTACGGTAGAAAGTAAAGTCCCGCAAACTACTATCGAAAAAGGAGGATCCTCCGACCGGACGGTTGTTGTGTACGGTGTGGGCAACTCCCCGATAGCTGATATTAGGGCTGATGTATATGTTCAAATCGCACGGTAAACTCTGATTGCGCGATGCAGGTTTTCGACACAGTAGTTCGCTGTTAGTTGGATAGATGGCGTTGCGGTTCTTTTTTGTTGCGATGTTGATTTGCTCCGTTGGTTTTTTCTTTGTGGCGGCATTGATGCCGCTACAAAATCATAATATTGTTAGTGTATCAAAGTTCTAAACACAAGATGTGTATAGAACATCCATACCATAATAACATCCAAAGATATCCTATACCAATATACTATCATTCATCTACCTACATCTATACTTAGGTACATATTCTCAAAGACACATCACTATCATTAGTATTGTGCCCATCAAAAGCTCATTTTGTATTTTTTCTAGCTCTGTGCGACTGTTAGTAAAAACGGTAAAACTAATAGAGATGAGAATATTGCAGTTAAGACTTACTCGTATATGTTAGTACTAACATCTGAGCTAATCGATTCAGATAGTGGTAAAAGTAATGTATGGATAATTGCTAAAGTCACTTTGACTTTGTTCAAGGTCTTTAGACGGTTTAAATCGTTTTAATTTTCTATATTTTATAGGTATTACACGTTACAAAACAAAGAGCTTATGACTCAGTAATAGTAACTTTAAAATAGTAAAAGTATTTTCGCAAATGGATCAGAACTTTTAGGGGCTTTTAAGCACAAACAAACAAACAAATTTACCTCTTTATAATATTAGTTGAGAAAATAGTCACATTATTTCTTTACAAAGCCCTATTTTATATTATCATCAATAATTATAATAAGGGTGCCTGTCCATTTGCGCGGAGCGAGGCAGTGGAGCGGAGAAGCGGAGAAATTTTAATCAATGGAATTGCACATCACTAATGCGGAGATTTTATCCAATACCATTGGTTAAAATTGCTGCCTCGCTCCACTGAAATGGACAGGCACAGTTAAGGTCTTCACTTCTCTGCCGTTACCACTGACAAACAACGCACAGCAGAAACTAGAAAGCTGAAATATGACATGTAGCTTCCTTGGGGAGTGTAGGATTTCCCAAAATTCCTACAGGAATGGTAAAAAATGGCACATGAGCGTACGAAGTCACGGGCAAAAGCTTTATATAAAAGATCAATAGAACTAAAAGAGATGAGAATATTGCAGTTAGGAGTTATTAGTACATGTTGGTACTAACATCTGAGCTAATGGATTGAGAAAATGGTAACAGTAATTGATGGATATAATAAAATGGGTAAAGTCACTTTGACTTTTTAAGGGTCTTTAGAAGGTTAAAATCATAATTTATTTTCCACTGAATTTTATAGCTAGCCGTTACACGTTTAATCTTAATCGCGATTCGTGATCAAAATCAATGATTCGATCTCAATTTATTACAGACTGGCTTTTCCCGCGGCTTACTTTCCGTGGCAGATCTCGAAAGAATGGTTTTATTTTACAGGATGATTACAAATAAAAATTTAGCGTAATGTGATAATACGACACTCGGTGATAGTGTAGCTTTCCATTAGTAAAAGAATCCAAAACGGATCACAACTTTCAGGGGTAGTCTTTTCATCATCATCATTGTAGTGTCATCAATGCCGCCACAACAAAAACCAACGGAGCAAATCAACATCACAAGAAAAAGAACCGCAACGCCATCTAACATCCAACTAACAGCGAACTACTACGTGGAAACCCTGCATCGCGCAATCAGAGTTTACCGTGCGATCAGCCTGAATATCAACTATCGAGCAGTTGCGCACACTGGACACAACAACCATCCGGTCGGAGAATTCTCCCTTTTCAATGGAGGTTTGCGGGACTTTACTCTCTGCTCCGCATACTTCCGATATGGAAGTCGAGAGGAGATCGACATCATCATAATATCAGCCGAAAGATGTTCTCTGCTGGACATAGGCCTCCCCCGAGTGTCGCCACAGCAACCATTCCTGTGCGTCTCGAATACATCGGGTACCCACCGATAGCTTTTTTCTTACATTGAAACATATAAACAAACTTACCTCTTTTTATAATAGTAGTGGAACTGGGTACACGGTCTTAATTTTATTTAAAAAAAAAAAGGTGCAAATAATAAAGAACACGATCTTAATAAAATCAAAAGTTTTATTGTGATAGTATCATTATCCATTTAAAAATAATGACAAATAATATTCGCATGCAAAGAACAAAAAACACTGTATCATGCAATTTATTTTTATACATTTTTGTTTCTTTTTTCAACAACAAAACGTTATTTTGCCATTATTATTATGCCCATACATTGAGGTGCTGATATTTCTTGTAAAGCTTTTCCCGTAACTTATTTTTTATATTTACATTTTAATAAAATTGAAAGTAAAAATTAAAAGTGGCACACGAAATATAAAATTATTTTTAAAACTATAGATTTAAAGGTCACACAATGTTCGGAATCTTAATTATTATATGGAACTATTAAGATGCGATCCTAATTTCTTTTCACTATACAATTATCACAGAAAATATGATTTTTCTACATCATTGACCATTTTAGCTAAATATTCTATCTAAATAAATTTTCTGTCGTTAGGAGTTTGAAAATAACTAAGCGACAGTAACAAGAGTGTTAAAAATTATTTCCTTCCGATTTTGCACAAAAATCTCTACATCTAGATCTTTTTTTTTTCTATAAAATTTATAAAATATTTTACTTTCAGTCTGTATAGTTTACATAACGAGTGAATTATTATACTAAATTGGAAATAAATGGAATTATAAAAAAATCGACACTCGATTTATTTATTGAGCAATTGTAACAAGCTAAGTATTCGGTTTGGACAAATAAACAAAATCTGTAAACTAAATAATAAACACATAAAATACGGATATAATTCTATAAACAGATTGTAACAAAAATATTATAATTACAAAAATTAAAAACGTTATTTTTTCATGCATTGTATTTACAAAAATATACTTTATTTTTACAGAACACAAAGCAAAGTGTTGTCAATATAGTTTTACAATTCATTCTCGATCAAAAGCGGTTTGACGCAAAATAATTAACACAGACAAAGTCGACAATATATTTTCGTAATTTTCGAAATCCAATAAATTATTCAAGTCACTATAATTCGAAATATCTGACTGGATGCAAAGAAAATAGCACAAATGTAAAAAAAAAACTTCATAAGCTTACAACAATTTTAATACAAATAGAATAAAATTGAAGCTTTTTATCTTAAAACATTTTTTTTTTATTTTCCTGTTTTGCTCCAGCCAGTAACAAATTCTTCGAAAATTTAAAAACAAATTGCACAAGTCTTCAGACTTATCATATCGTATATACACCTCAGTCATTAAACATTTAGGAACATAGTATGTTACACATACGGCTTATTAAGCCGCATTCGAAATAACTGTCCTTTTTTTTTAACACAAGCCTTATAACATCACGCCGTCGCTATACATGGGTTCCTTGGGAAGGTTGGCTGCCATTACCTGTGAAAAATGACCACAATTAGCCTAAGTGATATTGAGAAAAAACCGTTCAAGTTAAAGCAGAAGAGACCATTTATTATTTTTAATACAGAAAACAAATTGGACGAGATATTTTATGTAACTAGCCTTTTCCGGCACGGTGTTAAGTAAAAATTCATTTTAATAAAGAACGTGACACGCTCTTTTAGTAATAATGCTCAGAACTGTTTTGTAAAAATAATGATAAGAAATTGTTAGTTACTTTGTTTTGAATGTAAAATTTAAGTTTTTATATTGTTAAATATTTATTTTGCAATATATTATGTAGATGTGTGATAAATGTAAACGTATTTATGGATATTGTTAAAAAAAAAATGTTGTTAATGAGAACTGTCTGACATAGGATCCACCCCAAAATTGATTTTTATTTTGTTTTTCCTACGACATCGCTAAACAAGATCATAGCTAAAAGCTATGATTTTTTGATTGCACATGAATAAAACTGACATATAATCAGCTGTAAGATAAAGAAAAAGCGACCCAATCACAATAACCATAGCTAAGAAAAAAAAGAGCAACAGGCGAATCGAGAATCCCTTTTATCAAACCCGGTTAAAAACAAGTTGTTTTTCCTTCTAATTCATTTAAACAACGTCCCAGAAACTCAAAATAAACCTTTCCGAGCCTCCGAACTCAACCTCTCAAAACAAAAAGCCGGTACCTCAAGTAGCAAGTTAAAGCAAGCCCAATAAATAATTCAACTCCCAGTTTGAATGCATTAGATTTATGCGACTTTGCAAACACATTGCGGCTAAGATCGATCGTAATTCAAGTTCTAAACACAAACAATTCACTTGAATTAAGCTCGCGATGGTCTAACTTAGCAATATAACTTTACAGACAGCCTAACTTTTGTATACTGTGTATTTTGTGGCATGATTTTGGAGTAGTATTCACTTTTTTCTGCACTTGGTTTATTGAAATTGGAAAGTAGCGATTGCTTCAATCCTTTTAGGGTTCTGCGTCCGAAAGCTAAACAACGGAACCACATTTCTAAGCCTCAACGTCTGTCCGTCTGTCAGCTGCCTATATCTCATGTGATATCCATGAAGCGTAAGGTAGACAGTTGAAATTTTTAATAAATTATTAGAGACGGGTAAGATCGATCGTAATTTCATTCAAGTTTTAGACACAAACAATTGATTTGATTTTTTTATGGTAGACGATCGTGCATCGTGAGCTTGAATTCAGTTTAAGTTAGAACTTATTAATCTGACTTTACACACAGTCTAGGTATGGTTTAGTGTTTATTTATTTTTTTAAGAGTGCAGCTTTGAGTTTCTTTTTTTTTTTGATGCTGCAGTCGCTGTGTTGGTTCAAATTGGAGAGTGCACTGAGTAACCAATAGTAAAAATAAAAACTTTTTTTTTCTATTAATTACTCAGTGCACTTTTGCGTGGATATTTCATATAGTTTTAGTCATTTTTAAAAGCATTTTATTGGTAAATGGTAGATACTGTGTTATGTCGGTGAGTTTAATATTTTACTTTAATTAAAATGGTTTCATGCAAACTGTGTGAGAGTAGGTTAGGAGTAGGAGGTAGGCAGGCATAATAATTTCTACTAACCAAGAAACAAAGGAAAATGACTTTTAGGAACAAATTTTCCAAAACCTTAACAGTATAGACCGCAGTAAATAATCAAAAGAAAAGATGGAATAGTGTAAGTAAAAAAAATAAGTAAATTGCCATAAATAGAACAAATTTTTCCAACACAAAAGAATATAGGTTCCTACTGGGGTAAATAAGTGATCAAAGTGGCTAAGCAAGTGTTAATTATTTTTGTTATTTATCATAACACACATTCCTGATAGCTGCAACCTGTGGGTCTTTAAGTTAAGAGTGAAAAGACTACTCCTAGGCAAGCGTGTTCTATCGTCAACATCATCCAAAGTGAGACAGAGGTCAAACACGAGCTTACAAATATTAAAAAAAAAATCTAAAAGGTAAGGCATTCTCTATAAGGGACACTGCTTACCCGACTACCCGTTACACCCGACTCCTATTTACCTGTTGGTAAAACGACTGAGTTCCTGACCGCCGAGTAGGGCGGCGGCGCAGGAGTTGATGCTGGCTTCGCTGTGTGCACTTGATTGTTGTAACCTGGGTACAGTAAAGATTATTTGACAGTCCGTTATCAGTAACCCAACAGCAACATTTTAGCTACGAAAATAAAGATCACTCTGATGCAAATTCAAGTGACATGTCTGAAAATGCCAACGCATTCCACTACTTTCTTGGACAAGTATTTTACAGTCCAAGCTGCCCGTTTGTGGAATGCATTGCCAGTTTCAATTAAGCGCGTTTAATCGCTGCCTGTTTTTAAGAGACTTATTAGGGAACAATACTTGTCACAGTGAAACCTTTTTCGATATTGATTTTTAAAAATTGACACTTTTTTTTAATATGTAAATTAAATAGGTATGTATTTGTGTATCTATTTTAGTATATTGTATTTCTTTTTTTCAATAACAATTTTGCTAACTATCTATACTAATATATAAAGCTGAAGAGTTTGTTTGTTTGTTTGTTTGCTTGAACGCGCTAATCTCGGGAACTACTGGTCCGATTCGAAAAATTCTTTCAGTGTTAGATAGCCTATTTATCGAGGAAGGCTATCTAGGCTATATATCATCACGCTAAGACCAATAGGAGCGGAGCAGTAATGAAAATTGTGACGCAAACGAAGTTGCGCAAGTCAGCTAGTATATAATATTTGCACCAAGTGCAACCCCATTTCATGTCCAGGCTATCCTCTCTTCCAGGCAACCTGAAATGGATAGCCATTTCAGGTTGCCTGGAAGAGAAAGCGGAATGCGATAAGGCCAATTGTATGTTTTTTAGTTAGTGGTTTCCTTAATGTATTTTAAATGTAGTGTACAATAAAGTATAAATAAATAAATGTCTGTGAACGGTCTATGGTGACACTGAAAGATGCATGGCATCATTCAAACAGGCAATCCACACTTATCCAGGCCGTCCCGGGAAGTGGACGAGCCGTGGTCACTACGTGATCTGGCATATCCCGAGCGTGACCTGTGGGTCTAAAAAGGCCACTTTAGCAGAATCATATAAGAATCATAATATTAACCACACAACAGTCTGTCAAATTTCATTTTCTTCTTTATCGCTAACGCATTAGGTTCAAGGTTGATTGGGAAAAAGTGGCCTTTTTAGCCCTCCCGGACACGTACATTTGTGAAAAAATTCATACAAAATGTTCGCACCAATCTATACTTAATATATAAAGCTAAATAGTTTGTTTGTTTGCTAGAACACGCTAATCTCGGGAACCACTGGATCGATTTGAAAAATTCTTTCAGTTTTAGATAGCTCATTTATCGAGGAAGGCTATAGGCTATATATCATCACGCTAAGACCAATAGAAGCGGAGCAGTAATGAAAAATGTGACGTAGACGAAGTTGCGCGGGTCAGCTAGTATTTTATATGTATGAAATAGTTCGTTTTGAGCTCCTAACGGTCCACGGTCCATCCTCGTCCCGGGTACGAGCCGGATATGTGTGAATTAATCTTTTATCATCATCTGCGTAGCCTTTTCGAACTATATTGGGGTCGGCTTCCAATCAAATCGAATTCAGCTGAATACCAGTATTTTACGTGGAGCGGCCGTCTACCAGACCTCCACAACCCATTAATTGGGTAACACGGTAGGTACTCCTTGGCAAGACTGGTGTCTGATTTTCTAGCTTCTGACTATCCGTAAAGACTGCCAAATATCTCCAAATGACAGCCAGGACCAACAGCTTAACGTGCTTTCTGAGGCACGGAGGAAACTCGGTATGTTAAGATGGTCACCCATCCACAGACCAACCTCGGCAAGCGTTGCTTAACCTTGAAGATCGACCTCTGTGTGTGTGGATTAATCTTTATTCATGAATATTGAATTTGCAGAAAGATGCTTAAAAAAAAAAACAAGTGATAGGAATAATGCTGGGTCAGTTTTTCCCAACAAAAGTTAATCTATTTTAAGAAAAATGCTAGGGTGGTGAAAGATAGAAATCAATTTAATAAACTTACCAATATTACTATTCCTCAAGTATGGGTTGCCGTATGTGGCTGAGTATCTTAGGTCCACATTGGGCTGTGGTTTGACGTTAGGCTGGGCGTATATAGGCGTTGGTGATGCTGTTGGAAAGAAAATAATTATGATTAATTTGATTGCTGACTGAGAAGATTTTTTTTGCAGTAAAAGGGAGGAACCAGTCGTCTTCTTCTTATCGTTTTCACGATTCATTTACGACGTTTTCATTATATCGTAAGATTTAGTCGTACGCGCAACTCAATTCTGCCGTCAAAAATTTGAATAAGCTAACCTAGAATCTGAATAAAAACCTACTTAATGAACTGTCTTTTACTTGAAACTTAAACCCAACGGCAACTATTTAATACACAGTTTAATTTCCAACAAAACTTAAACTTACTACTTTGAACTTGCACTTACCGTCACCAACAGGAAGCCCCAAATTATTGATGGCGTCCGTTTCATCTGGCGACTTGGTCGTTCGTTGTAACGTATTGTTTTGGGACCCATTGCCGGCTGACAAGGGCAGTGTTGATGCAGTGTCTATACTGCGCGTCAATGAACCTTGTAGAGACCTGTGAAGTGGGAATGTCGTTTAGTTTTGAAGTGCAGTGGTAGGAGTGTGTTGTCGAGTATTAATACAGGATTCTGATCGCGTTTAGTATTTAGAATATTTGAGCTTGCTTCAGGAATCGTGTTTTGAATGACTGTGTTGTTTGAGATCTGTGTTAATCTAGTAAGTAGTTCGTAGTATTTTATGGACAGGTATTTCGACTGTTTTTTTTTTTCTTTATATCTTGGGGATTAGGTTTGCAAACGGACAGTTAGCAACAGGAAATCACCATCACCTTTCTTTGTACGAATAGGTCTAATAGGGTTGCCAATGTTTTGTGGACCTTAGATTTAATAATAATAAATTCATTTATTCAAGTAATTTACACCCATGGCACAATAACCATAAAAATAAACATTAAATCAGACAGTAAAACAGAAATATTAACATAAAAATAATGTCAGACACTTAACGTTGCCTCATAGAAAACGATGACTACAGTTTTTAGCAGTCTTGACTAAAATCCAATTATAACAGGCAGACTTCATTTTCATTTAGTTTTGTTCCATATCAGAATAGAATAGAATAGAATAGAATACTCTTTATTATGTACACCATATAAGTTACAGAAAAGATAGATGAGAAACATTACATAGGGTGACACAATGGGCGGCCTTATCGCTAAAAGCGATCTTTTCAAGACAACCTTTGGATGGATTCTAAAGAGAAAAAGGAGATGCAGTACTGTAGGTAGTCTTAGGTGTACTATTTATACAAACATCAATACATACTAAATAGATAAATTTATACAATGATAATTGTGAAACAATAGCAGAGAACTCTAGTAACAAACGCTTTAAAGAAAGAGATAGTGGTAATGCAATATATTGTAGCAAAAATATGGAGATTTAACTCATTCGCTACACATATCTTGACAGTAACGCGACGAGAATAGGATTTTATTTTATCCTCGCATAAAAAATACAACTTGAACATCTTACAGAAACTATCTGAACGAAAAATCTAAAGAAAACCACATTTTTCATGTCGACTAAGGGCTGTCACATAAACGTCACATAAAATGTTTAATTAGTTATCATCTGGACAAGATATTTAGAAATGTGTGTGATAAATGAATCGCTGGTTTTGCATCAATTTTACAAACATAATAAAATATTTTTATCATAAAAAAACGATATGCAGGTAACCCATTATTGTGTTCTTTTTTTTTTCAAAGTCAAACATGGACGAGAATTTTTAACCATTGGTCAACACAATAATATATTTATGCTATTGTATCATCAAAATGTTTTAAAAATGTTTATATTTCTTGAAGCATGCGCGCCAAACTTTTTCGTTGGTTTTATCTTTACAATCAGTAAAAAAAACGGGAAAGATAGTTGAAAAAATCAAAACCGCCTTTTAAAGCTACTTTAACCAGTAACCGTGGGTGACAACCCTAATTCCCTTTTAAGTCTGACAATAAAGAAAATAAAAATAAAATAATCATGTACTTACCGACTGGGAGGCTCCAGAGGGGGTGACTGAACCCGTAGGTGGGGCGGGGGAGCGTACCCCTGCGGGTAGTCGTATACATAGCCGGCGGGGCTCTGCCATGAAACATGTAATACCACCTTTATTTTACCGCAGTAGGTTATACAGCAGGATAGGTTCAGAAATATCATAAGGGTTGATTTTTCAACAGTCAGATAAAACTTAACTTCATCATATCATCATATCAGCCGAAAGACGTCAACTGCTGGACATAGGCCTCCTCCAAAGGAGAGGGGTTAACTTAACTTATCTGAAGAAAATTATGGTCGTATTACAAAGCTGTCAAACTGCCATTTATTTCTCAAATGAAAGTTTTTCTTAATTGAAAATGAGCTTTTAGTCTGTGGTAGCGCGCTCTAAATCTTGCTATTGAAATACTGAAAACCTGAAAGTGGTTAGCAAGCTTATTCTTGAGAAAACTTTCACTAAAGGATAAACTCTGACGAATCGAAAAAAAATCTAAGGTTATATATAATTTGTCGGTTTCTGTGAACGCAAAAATACTTATTCAGTTATTTTAATGACTTCTTGTATATTGCTTGGGCTAACATTTTAGGAAAGCTCCTTATCACAAAACAAATCCTTGATCCGACATTCAAAGCTTGTCATGCTTGTCAACTATTTCTACCAAAATTGAAGTTCGAGATAAAGTAATTCCGCTATCAAAAGAGGTAGGCTCTCTTTTGTGCAAAGTGGATTTTCTGCACTTAATTCGCTATGCTTACGTACAAAAGGTATTATTTCAGATAACTTGTGACTGTCAAATTGGTTTCTTTTTCGCTTTTGTAGTTTGATCTGAATTCGAGCTTGTGAAAATAAGTTTTTTCTTTGACATAGCATTAGCTGAGGTTTTCTTTGTGATAAAAGTAAAAATGAAAACATTATGGCGTACTAAAGTGCTCGTTTGAGCACCAATTTTCGATTTTGATCTACATTATTAAATCGCTTTGAAAATAGAATTGCCTTTTTCATATTTAATGCGTTGGATATCTAGTCGCTTTATTATGGACTAAATCTGTACTGAACATACTTAAATCTTACAAATAAAAAGTCTACAATTTTTTCATAAATTAAAGTATTACAAAAAAAACTCTTCTCACTTATTTTCATATCATACCTATAGGGAGCTTGTGTTTAATCAAGCTACCTTTAGGTACGCTTACTGCCCTACAAAAAAATAGTCAAAATTATAACATAGAGGAATAATCGGGTCAAATTATCAAAACAATAATTTGCAAGCTTAGGAGAAAATGCGGACGGAGATACTTTTGAGTAAGATCAAATTTGTACACTAGGGCTCTGTTGGCCGAAGCAGTAATACTAGTGAAGGAGGGAGCCAAACGCGTGAGAGAGAGGGAAACCTCACGCCACAGCCGCCGCAACAGAAGAAAACGCCCCGGGCGACGGGAGTCGCAGGGCAATTCTCGGCCACCGTAGGCGCGGGCCTGCGGATGGCGAGCATTGGGTGGCTCACCGTCTGATCAGACCCAGGCCCAAGTCGACGGCGCGCTGTGTTCCACGCGCGCCTCAAAGAGCTGTCAGCATAAAAGGCGGGGCCCGCTAGGCCAGTGCCTGCTGGGACTGCGGACTTTGTTCGAAAGAGTCACCGCGGCCCTGGAACGCAAAGGGCACTAGGAGGAACACGGATGGGTTTTAGCCAGTAAGAGTCTGACACAGCAGGATCCTGCTTCACCCAGAGCGAGAGGAGTCATTGGATGATTTCCCATCCTTAAAAACAAAAAAAGGGCTCTGTTGACAGCGGTCTATCGGACAATTTTGAGCTTTTTTTTTGGGTTCTAGTACTTATACGTATAGGTAATACAGTATAATCTCACAAATCCGGCATTATTCAAAACCAGAGAGTGCCGGATTATTGGAATGTTCGGATTACTGGATTATAGAGAAAAAATCTTAAAAAATAAAATAAAGCATTTCATAAAAAATCCGTTAAATTGACATTTTTATCTACACACTATTCTCACTTCAAAAACACAGGTACATAAATACGTACGTAAGAGTTTTGAGGTTAGACTAACGCTGTGACGGAGCGCATAGGCGTAAGGGGCAAAGGAGGCGCCGGTGGAGGGTGCCGGATTATTGGACGTATCGGTCTATTGAAGTGCCGGATTAGTGAGATTATACTGAAATAATATATCATTAAAAAGGAAAACATAGGGGTACAGTTAATATCCTTCTTATTCAGATTATGAACTATCTTTTAAATCGGTCGAACATTGGAGGAGGAAACAGGCAAGAGCCAAACCTCCAATTACGACTTTTTACTCAAAAGTCTCCGCCTGCATTTCTTCTTAAGCTAAGAAACATGTATTTACTCAGAGACTAATTTTTTAATTTATTATAGGGAATTGCGGAAGCCACCAACCTTATAATAAGGGTCACTATAAGTAGGGTCGGAATAATCGTTGCTGTACCGGAACTGCATCAGCGGATCATCGTGACGCATGTGCGATGGGAGAGGCACAGGACCCGCCAGGGGTAGACCTGCGTGCAGCTTGCTGTCTGAACGATCGGAGCTCGTATAGTCCTGCGGAGGGGAGAGACTGGTGAGAATAGCTTAGGTTTTTGGTAAAATGGCAAGAGGTTCTTGCAAATTATCTGTGTGGTCTGTGTGTCAGCTGTCGATTGCTAGTCACAAAAATTTTTGCCACAGTCGTCATTTCGCTTTGTTATCTGAAGTTGTATTTTTTGGTTCACTTGCGCAAACCAGAGTTAAGTAAGTCAATATTTATTTCTCAGTAAATGGTACATTGAGATCTTACATTAAACATCGTTTCACACATACAACCATTGCTGGTGTAGAAATATTAAATAATGCGAGGAATACACATGCAAATCAAAAACAATTTTACTAATTTTAATGACAAATTGACTCTTATTATTATTATTGACTGATTGATTTATTCATTCATATATTATAGTTATATGGAAAAAAAAATAGTTTAAACCATAATGTCGAAAATATAAACTAGCTGTGACTATGTCAAGAATCAATTCAAACCCTTACTCTGTAAAAAGTAACACAGATTTATCCCACGGGAACCGTACTTTTTTCCGGAATGTAAAAATTTACCTATGTCATTTTTTGACCCTTAAACAAAAAATCATGTTAATATCTTGCTCTCTGAAAAACAATAACAAATCTATCCCACGGGAACCGTAAACATTTTCGGGATAAAAAGTACTCTATGTCCTTTCCGCGTGGTGGATTACGGCCCATTCCCTCTCCTAGAGAGGAGGCCTGAGTTCCAACAGTGGGAACATTATAAGGCCGACTATGCTATGCTATGCTATGTCCTTTCTCAAGTTCTAAACTATCTGTGTACCAAATTTCATTTAAATCGGTTCAGAAGTTTTGGAGTGAAAGCGCGACAGACAGACAGATAGACAGACAGAGTTACTTTCGCATTTATAATATTAAGTAAGGAAGTAAGTATGATGTCACAAAATAAATGAAAAATAGCGCATCATAATGTCAAAATAAAGCATAATGTCAAAATAAAAATTACAATGTCAGAATGAAATTACACTGTCAAAATTAAAATGTCAAATTAAAAATAACTATGTCAAAAACAAAAATTACACTGTCAAAGAATTCATATTATATCAAAATACAAATGTCATTAATTGTCTTTTCAAAATATATGATTTTCGATATGTTTTTTTTTTTGGTTTTCTTTAAACTCAAATTTAGTTGCAAAAAATATGTCATACGTAATAAAATACCGGGCTAGCAACTAACACTGAGTTAAAAGATCACTATCTCTGGTTTGCGCAAATGGGCTTACTGCTGTTTATTTGTGACTTTTCAGCATTGTTCTTTAATCCGATATCATAGGCCATGAAAACGATACTATAAAATAGAATGTTCAATTTAAAACCTTCAAACCAACTTAAAGCTCGACAAACTTTTTCATCTTTATCATTATCTTTCATTTTCGTAGTTCTGGAAGAGATCTTACAAACATCAGTCACATGGTCTCTAGAACTCACCAACTCATAGCTCCCGTCACTCTGCGGCAGTTGCAGCTTCAGATCACTGATATTCGAGCTCCTGTCACTCTCCTTGTTATAGACATCTCCTGTGGTCACGGTGACGTCAGGCTTCTCATTCATCTGTCCCTTCTTCCGTCTCCTTCGGTGGCAGATCACCACGAGAATGATGAAGGCAGAGAAGAGTATGATGCCGGAGGTTACGCCGATCAGGATTATATAAAGGGGGAGAGTTTCTGGAAAGAAGGTGGTCTGTTAGTTTCTGTCTTCGCATAGATTACCTGCTGTTTGGGAGCGAGCAATAATTCCTCGAACAGTTGTTTCTACTCTACGCAGAAGACAGAGTCTCATTTTGTTTGTACCTACACATTTTTCATGCCAATGTTATGGTTCTGGACCGATGGTCTGGTCACGGGTAACCGATGGCGTTGGTTGTTGTGGCGTAGCAGTAGTGGACGTTTGTCGGCTGATTTATTATGATGATGAATGTTATGGTTATTGTACTAGTTTCTGCCAGCCGCTTTGCCCGCGCAAAATCGGGAATTATTCCAGCGGAACGCACTCCCGTGGTAAAAAGTAACCTATGTCCTTTTGTAAGGTCCAATCTCTCTATAAAAATTGGCTAAGCGGTTTAGGTGTGGACACGTTACAAATAGACAGACAGAGTTACTTTTTCACTATGTAAACATAGTATAATTGTGTAGTTAATAGGTTAAAGATTGAGAATTTTCACTTTGTTTGCCACTTAAATTAAGTCGACTTAGCGAAGGTAATTAACATCAGCGTGGTTTAAAACGAAGTAAGCAACAGTGTTTATAAGCTGTTCAATGAGCACTTCAAAAATTCTAAAGCAATTCTTATGAGCAATGTCTGACAGATAGAATTACATAAGCTTACTTTCTTTAGATACGCGCAGATAGACGACATGCGCATTATGAAACAGACCCTTATTGTAACAGTTAACTTACTCAAAGGCTTCAGCATGATAGCCGCATTAGCGTTCCCATACTCGTTGGTGACACTGCAGTTGTACTGTCCATAGTGTTTAGACTGACTAGCTCGAATCACAAGGCTTGATTTTACCACGCCATCAGGAAGAGATTCTTCTAGAGTTGCGTAATCCTGTTAAGAAAATTGTCATTGTTGAATTGTAGGAGAAAACATATTGCGCCAAACCATTAGAACTGCGACACGGGCAAACGGTCTTCTATTTGACAGCTAAGAAATCAACTTAAAGTTATGGCAGACACAAAATCAAGTGACCTAAATGCAATGCAATTAGACTGCATTCTAAAAATAGTTACTAGGTGATATTGCTGCACCAAAAATAAACGTTCACTGTCAGTGTTTTTCCGAGAGCCATAAAATCAACTATGCCAAGAGCCTTTCTCTTGTTCAAATAACCATGTATAGTACTGTGATCACTAATACGTAAAAATAAAATCTACTGTGCCTACATTGTGCGACGGATTGCATAATTTAATTCCGCCTAGCCCGTTCCATCATCGGACCACAAGACGAACGGCGATGCCCCATCGGTACGTGGTGGACATCCCACCCACATGCACAAAACGTTTTGGGAACACATTCATAGTGCGTACAGCTAAGGAGTTGAATTCCCTGCAGGAGTCTGTGTTTCCTGATAGCTACAAACTGGGAGTCTTTAAGTCAAGAGTGAATAGGTTACTTCTAGGCAAGCGTGCTCCATCTTCGACGACATCATCGCTTACCATCAGATGAGATAGTGGTCAAACGCGTGCCTATCAATAGTAAAAAAAATATCTTTGGTAAGTTTCTCTGGCTACTCTAATTACTACATGACAGTGGCACTTAACTGCAGTTACAACTTGTTTCAATTTCATAGTAAATCACCCAAAGCTGAATTTAAAACTTACCTCTGAGGAGGTAGGATTGGTATTTGGTAGCATAAAAAAATTCGTCCTCGACGCTGTTAGCTGGTAATGTGCCCAAGAGACTGGCAGCATTGCCACGTTGAATGGCAATGCTTAATCTCTGCCCAAAGTAAAAATCAGCTCTTGGGTCACGGTTTATTTGGTTATAATTAAACTTACCGGATCTTGGATCGCGCTGATCTGCCGACCTTCGAAGTACCACCTGATATCATCAGGCTTTGGTACTGACCGAGCAGCGCATTCTATTCTAACGCTCTCGCCCTCCATGCCGAATTGAGTCCTGTTTGAGAGGATCTTTGGTGCACCTAGGAGAGGGAGACAAGGGGTTTAGTGAGGTCTTGCAACCAGTCTTAAGTCCAATAATATCGTGTTACCCATCACTTGGGATATGGAACACGGACTCGCTCTATGTATAATATAAGTAGTCAGCTGCAACTGGTTAGACTGTTATCTGAAATCTGAAGTCGAACCAATCGTAGTCGCGAAAAGTGTAGGCAAATGATGTCATTGTCATCGAGAGGATTCTGGATCCAATCCAAACATATTTATGCGATAAGACCGCCCGTAAACTTGCCGACTTGTTTTATAAATGTTCCTGTGCTTATCATGCAACTGTGGAATAAAGTATGTCTACACTAATATTATAAAGAGGAAAGATTTGTTTGTTTGTTTGAAATGAATAGGCTCCGAAACTACTCGACCGATTTGAAAAATTCTTTCAGCAATGGATAGCTACATTATCAGGGAGTAACATAGGCTATATTTTATCCCCGTTCTCCCACGGGAACGGGAACTACGCGGGTGAAACCGCGTGACGTCCACTAGTATATAATAAACTAATTGACCCGCGCAACTTCGTCTGCTCGGCTCCTATTGGGTTTAGCGTGATAAAAGCCTTCCTCGATAAATGGTCTATCTGACACTGAAATAATGCTACAATCGGACCTGTAGTTTCTGAGATTAGCGATTTCTAGCAAACAAACTCTTCAGCTTTATATATTAGTATGAACAGCGCAACTTCGCCTGCGTCACAATTTTTATTACTGCTCGGCTCCTATTGGTCTTAGCGTGATGATATATAGCCATCCTCGATTAATGGGCTATCTAACACTGAAAAAATTTTTCAAATCGGACCAGTAGTTCCTGAGATTAGCGCGTTCAAGCAAACAAACAAACTCTTCAGCTTTATCTATACATATAATAATCTATACATATAATAAAATCGTAGACTAACCGTGTCTGTACATTGAATATTTTTGCATGAAAATTACACAGAAAACTCAGGAAAAAGGTACAAAACACAAAAATGCAATTTTTGAAATTTTTGTCTGTTTGTCTGTTTATCTGTTTGTCTGTGCGTTTGTGGGAGCATCACGCATAAACCACAAATTGGATTGCAAATCTAAGTAATTAAAAATATTAAGTGATAACCCGGGTAACATATAGCGTTTATTTCATCAAAATCGACCCACAAAATCAAAAGATATTGAATTTTTAAGTTTAAGAAGAAACTTCCTAATGTATTCAGATGAGTCAGAGCGCCATCTATTGAGAAAAAATAAAATGCACGAAAGCATTCAAAATTGTTGAGTTATTTGTGAAACTTTTAATACGTGGCAAAATAAAAGTGATCATTTTTATACATTTCGTTATATTTTATCGTTACAATCGATCTACAAAATCAAAATATATTGAATTTTTAGTTTAGTAAGAATCTTCCTAATGTATTCTGATCAGTCAGAGCGCCATCTATTGAGGAACCAAAAAATGCATGAAAGCGTGAATGTTACACCAAAACACATTGATTGAGTTATTCGTGAAACTTTTAATACGTAGACGTAGCAAAATAAAAGTAAACATTTTAATACCTTATCGTTATTTATCGTTATAGATATACGTTCTTATTTAACGTCTTCTGCTGCCAAATATTTTGTCAGTTTACATGGTCGATAGATGACGTTGCACTGATGACGCCTTTTTCTGAATTGTGGTGTTAAGATTTTCCACTGAAGAATGACCTCACACGATTTTTAAACACAGTCGTAGTTCGTGGGAATTTCGGTTTGGTCTCTGAAAGGTCTTAAACTGTTAGGGACTAAAAATGCTTAAATCTCTGAGTTGTGCTGATTTCGTTTAAAGTGCATTTATCGTAGAGTCTTAAACTGATTTAGTTTTGCGAAGTACTGGACGGTTCGACTTGCGGATCAGGGGAGCCCCCAGGGGAGCCAGGGGTGATACAGAGTAGAAAATGCCCGCCCGCAACTAAGCCCGAAACTACGGATTTCGTTAGAGAGTAGCCCCCCAGGCCTGTAGGGTTCCGTACCAAAGGTGTTTTGCTGATGGGACCCTACTGCTAAGCCTCCGCGGTTGATTCCGTTTAGAGCGAAGCAACGAACGGTTCGATTTACGAAACAAGGCTAATAATAATAAGGTACCGTACCAAAGGTGGTCACGGTGACGGGAGCGATCGATTTTGGGGGGCTACTCTCTAAGTCCAAAGTCCGTAGTTTCGGGCTTAGTTGTGGACGTATTCTACTCCGTATCACCTACAGACTTACGATTAGTCCCGAACCAGAACTAAGAATGAATGACAACACGATTTCACAGTAACTGTGAAATCGTGTTATCATTAGTTCTCAGTGGTTAGGTGATACGGAGTAGAATATATATATTTATTTTTACTGTAGATAGGCATACGTTTGACCACTATCTCACCTGATGGTATGCGATGATGCGGTCGAAGATAGAGCACGTTTGCCTAGAAGCAACCTATTCACTTTTGTCTTAAAGACTCCCAGGTTGCCCGCAACTAAGTTTTTAATTCGTGCTAAGTATCAGACGGTTCGATTTGCAAGCCAAGGCAAATTATAGGGTGAGGCGATTGGCGGCGGCGACCTCTCGCGTCCGGCCCTGGTCCAATCCATGGTCCGGAGTGAGGAGGCATGGGAAGCGGTCACCTCCTTCTGCGAAGCAGTAATGCTAGCAAAGGAGGAGGCCGAACGCGTGAGAGAGAGGGAAACCTCACGCCCCAGCCGCCGCAACAGAAGAAGACGCCCCGGGCGTCGGGAGTCGCAGGGCGATTCTCGGCCACCGTAGGCGCGGGCCTGCGGACGGCGAGCATTGGGTGGCTCGCCGTCTGATCAGAACCAGGCCCGGGTCGACGGCGCGCTGTGTTCCACGCGCGCCTCAAGGAGCTGTCAGCATAAAGGACGGGGCGCTAGGGCCAGTGCCTGCCGGGGTTGCGGGATTTGTTCGAGAGAGTCGCCGCGGCCCTGGAACGCAAAGGGCATTAGGAGGAACACGGATGGGTTTTAGTCAGTAAGAGTCTGACAATCCCTTCCGCTTCACCCAGAGCGGGAGGAGTCATTTGATGATTTCCCATCCTTAAAAAAAAAAAGGCAAATTATAGGGTTCCGTGCCAAAGTTGCCAATGGGACCCTATTATTTAAGCCTTCACGTACGATTTTGATTCGTGCGAACCAAGTCGATTTTTAGGGTTCCGTACCAAGGTTGCTAACGGAACCCTATTTATTAATGAGCCACCGCTGTCCGTCTTCCTTCAGTTTATTCGTTTTATTTCTGTCTCGAAAATATAAAAATGTCTTCTAGAAAAAGGTCGAATCTTTCACAATACAGCAAAGATCTTAATCTTCTTAATATATAAAACAAAGTCAGGTTTGTTCGAACACTTTTCTACCTAACTCGAGAACGGCTGGACCCATTTTCATAGTTTTTGTGTTTTTGGATTAGTCTTCGTCCGGAATAGCATAATAAGAATTAAAATACAAAAAAATAAATAAAAAAAAGAATGAGTAGGTAGGTAGGGTAGCTAGGTTAGGGTCGGTAGGTAGAGTAGCCAGTTGACGGGAGCGAAGCCGCGCGGGTCAGCTAGTATATTAATATAGATATAGATAAATATTTAAACACAAGTTTTTTTTAATAATTTTAATGCGGATAGTGCCTAGTGGCTTTATGTAGTTCCCGTATAAATGAATCGCCTGAATTTACATATGTATTTTGTAGAAAGTAATGAAAAGACAGCAGCATTCCAGTTGACAAGGAAAGAAAACCTTTTTATTTTTCTCGTTGTTGATTTTAAATTAGCTAAACAAAATATTCTACAGTAAGGCTCTTAAACAAGGGTAACGGTCCTTGTGAACTTTCATGTTTCAACATAATTAAGTTAACTTAAACAAAATAAATTTTATTTTTTCTGGCATACAATAAAGTAATTTAAAATGCGAAAGACAGTTACTGTTGCATGTTAGTTTCAAATAGATAAATTATTAGGACTATTTTATTTAAGTCGTGCGGCGGGTAATGCAACCTTGTCATGACATATCATTGATTTTTTTTTGTTGTTGTAAAAAAAGACTAGTTAATATGACCATTTTTTTTTCAAAAACATTCCTTTGATTTTCAGATTTTATGAAAAATAGACGAGATAGTAAAACTAATGTCTTCTTTCAAATAGACTTTATGAAACATTGGTAACGCACTTTTTGGAAGGTAGGTTGTGTATACCCAGATTCGTTATTGGAAAATAAATAAATTATCAGATGAAATGATGAATGATTGCTAAGTAGTGCCACATTGTGTTACTTATTTTAAAAAAAAACTTTTAATTATTCGACTATAGTATAAATATTTATGAACTTTTACAATAGGACCATCTCTGAAATCGCGATAAATAAATTAGCTGTTCAGTACATTACGCCGAGTTATGCACACATAACAGTGCAGTGGTTATTTTCGCGATACCGGGGTTTGTCCCTTTGTAGAAGTTGTTCATAATGATGAGTACAATAACCCTCAAGTATTGCATTTATTCTGTTACAACAGCGGTCTGAAAGGCCACTTTAGTAGAATCATATTAGAATCACAATATTAACCACACAAAAATCTGTAAGATTTCATTTTCATCTTTTTCGCTAACGCCTTGAACCCAAAGATATACAAAAAACCCAATATGCACAGTCTCGAACAAATGCAACACTCGAAACTGTCTTCAAAAACTGACATGTATCAAGCGTCAAGTGTGAGTTGTGTGTAGTTAGACTATAAACAATTTTTTTTGCAAATTCAACCTTACACGGATCGCTTAAAGTTGTTTTTACAAAGCAGTGCAGTATGGCGAGCGATGCGAGACTGTTTGAAACTAGCGCACAATTATACATATTGCGCTTGTTTTTTGCGGACGTTTTTGAGATGCTGAGTGTGTATCTTGGGTTTTTTATATATCAATGCCTGGACCTAATTTCAAGGTTGATTGGGAAAATTTGACAGTGACGGGTAGCGTGATGTGCTTTCAAATTCTGCTAAAGTGGTATTTTTAGACCCCTGAGACTCTAGACAATACAAGACATTCTGTTACCGGTAGCGTCGCGAGGTCGATTGTCAACACGCGGAAAATGTATGGGATTGCCAAATGCTATCGAAATGTCACGAAATCAATCCCTTATATTATATTTTGGCAATCGAAAATCACATTCACTGATAGAATGGCCCTTTTCCTAGAGCCTTTGGTATACCCATAGGCAAGTCCGATCCTGCATGAAGTATTGCAGCCACCTTTGGGATGGCTCAGCTAAATACCAGCTTGCTGCGCTCGACTCGGTGGAACGCAGAGCTAAGAGGCTCATCGGCGACGTAAAACTGGTGGATGCCAAGCTACACAGCTGGGCTCATCGGCGCAAGGTTGCCTGCTTGTCGGTCTTCCACAGATTATACTTTGGTGAGTGTGCCTAAGAACTCCACGACCTCATCCCACTTCTACCATCAGACATCCAGACACACTGCAACTTACCATCCCTACCTTGTTGCTGTTCCACCAATTCGCACTAAGCGTTTCCAAACGATATTGCACACAGCAAAGGAGTGCAACTCTCTGCCTGCGTCTGTGTTTCCAAACGCTTACAACCCTAATCTCTTCAAAGTTAGAGTGCACAGGCTCCTTCTGGGTAAGCACGCTCCATCGTAGACTTTGTCTCTGTTATCTCTGACCTAGACTAGAGTCAAGAGCAAACCCATCTCAAAATAGAACTGGACTAAAACATAAAGAACTTACTCTTAATAAAAATGGTGGCTTCGCTCTCGATCTCTGGATACCCATCCTCGATGACCTTGCAGATGTACCTCCCCGCTGTCTCCCTGCTCACGTGCACTCTCAAGTTCGAATCCCTTCCTTTGACCTGCTGGAGATAGCAGACGTTCACGTAACACTGTCTGATATTGGTATAGTTGTTGGATTTTATGAGCGCACGCACATAATTGCAATTAGGACCAAACGTCAAGTGTCAAAAATCTTAATTTCACTTGAAGTGTACGTCAAAAATCTATGACACTTGACTGTTCTTGGTTTGTAACGACTATAGTTCAGTTAGTTGTGTAAAACAAAGACAACAGATTGATTAATATAATAGAAGTAATTTATCAGTTTCTTGAAAAAGCGGTCAAAATCTAGGTATTCCAAATTGCTTAGCGACAGCCGGAATCCCAAACCGTTCTTTCGCATAAAACAGCAAGTTTTGCATTAAACATTTTTATTTAATTGTTTATTATTATTATTATTGAAGCTGGCATTTCAGCACTTTATAACCTGTAGTACTATTCTGTAACAACATTTTCGTGTCTCGACAGCGGAATCCGAGGTGAGTATCAAATTCGTATATACATGAGACCTTTATGTTGTGTGTGATAAAGCTCACTTTGTGAGCTTTGTCACTCAGGCGAAGCTCGATATCGAAATAGTTATTTACAGAATAGACTAGCTGCTCGATGATGGTGCACGCTACTTTAGAAGTAACCTACCTAACAATTTAAGTAATCAAAACATGGATTTTGGATCCTCTACCATAAATATACCAATCATATTTATTCACCAATATTTTTAGCTACAGCAAAAGTTCGGATCCCTGCCATCTGGAGTATTCAAAGTCTCAGTGGGATCTAGACAGCTAGATTATTTCAGATCATCTGGACCACACAAATTGTTCCTACATATGTACATATCTCTTAGTAATACTATAGTTTCTAAATAATAATGATGAGTGATCTAATTTTACCACATGTTTTTGCGGTTTGATCCAATGTTAGTCATCGGGGTAAATGTTTTTAGACTTGACACAATGTACGAAAAAGATATCTAGATATCTATCTATCATACTTATTATATCTTAAAATCTTTCATTGCAGCTGAAATAGTCCAAAATCTAAGTACAATAAATAGATTTTCGATTCACCTGCCAGAAACTGAATGCACTACAAAGAGGTCAAGTATTTCACCAAAAGCCCATTGAGAATTTTCATTGTCTCCGAAGAAGGTGAGACAAATAATAAAGGTTTTGGTGCATTTCACTACAGATCTCAGACTTTCTTTTCAGATTGATGAAAACACGCAATCTGCACGCAAACTAGTAGTCGATCGTTTAACATAGGCCTTCATAATTGAACCGCAACTGAACTCATGCCCTTCTTCATTCATCAAAACAGTAGAAGTTAGTTCTTTAGGATCAAAGATCTGAGTCTCCAGACAAAATAACTAGCTATCCGCGATAACTATGGTCTAAACATCAAAAGTTTATGTGATTGACAATGCGCAAGCAAAAAGATAATAAAACATGGTCAATCCCAAATATGTTTTTTTTTTATAGGATATCCCCGCAGCATATTTCCAATCACTGCAACTTCTGGAATCGTATCAACAGTGACGACCACCAGAAAATACATAGTCAATGAAGATGGACGAGTCCCGGAAAAACGATATAACTGTCTTGGACCCCATCATCATCGTATCAGCCGATAAATGTCCACTGCTGGACATAGGCCTCCCCCAAGTGTCGCCACAACGACCGGTCCTGTGCGTCTCGCAACCATCGGCTACCCGCGACTTTCACCAGGTCATCGGTCCACCGTGTCCCTTGTCCCCCGCAACGAAATTAATCAGAAAAGTATTGCGGAGGAGTAGAAAAAGAAATAACTTCACTTGGGATCCTTATCAAGCAGGAGATAGAACTGGGTTAAGCCCAGTTGCCAAGCAACCAAATAAGAAATATGTTGTTAATTCGATTATCGCTATTGGACATAGAGTGAAACTTAGTCTACTAGCCTCTGGTATCCCACCATGGTATTCACTTACCCCTATCCGTCCAGGTTCGTGGAACAGCCATCTGATATTCGGCTCCGGCTGACCATCCACGTCACAGCTGAGAGTCACAGTGTCTCCGATGTCGGTCTCGACGTTCTGAGGTCGCGATCTGAATGTTGGTGGGTCTGAGGACAAAGGACTTGATGAATGGATTGAAAAAGAGGCTATTTTTGTTCTTGTACGGTTTCCAGAAATAACAAGGAATTTTGGAACTCGTATATTTAACTGACTGATGGTCCTCAATAAAACAAACAACAGCCACGTTTTCCTTTAGTCCAGGGTTGCGTTATTGTATGAAAGAGTTACCGCGGCCCTAGAATGCAAAGAACGTTTGAAGGAATACGGTTTCAAGTCAGTAAGATTCTCAAAGTCGCTCCTGCTCCGTCCAAAGCGAGAAGAGTAATTTGATGATTATCCACCAAAAAAAGGTTTTTCGTTAGTGAATTTAGACTGAAATCACAAGACTCCTGACAGGATTCTAAAGAATTGTTGGCATCAGTGGTATAGCTAGTGAATGAACAATTGGCTTCAGCCAGTTTTGAATTCATTTCCAGTTTCAACGATGACGAAATGTTTGAACACAGACGGATACACCATGAAATTATGAGACTGTTTTTTTCTTACCAGATACGCTATTTGTGGATTCAGTAAACCACACGTAACCTAAACTTACTCACAGAACAATCAAAATCCAACTCCAAAGCAACATTTTCACAAAAAGTCGCTCCTCTTTTGTTTGACTTTCCCAATCTTCCAATACATTTATCTGTCCTACAAATCAGTCAGACTTTACTTCCCATCACGCGATACATTTTTCTACCCACAATGACGTCACAACTCTGCGCCCGCGCACAATGTTATGGTTGTTGTATCATCAGTATAAACAGTGCGGCTATTTCTTCCTCTAGGACACCGGGGTATGACGCGTTTGCGTTTAATATAATGTCAAAAAAATTTGTTGGTTAGAGTAGTTCAGCGGTTTTAAAAAGGCCACTTTAGCAGAACCATAATATTAATCATACAACAATCTGTCAAATTTAATTTTCATCTTCATCGCTAACGCATTAGGTTCAAGGTTGATTGGGAAAATTTGACAGTGACGGGTAGCATGACGTGCTTTCTGATTCTGCTAAAGTGACCTTTTTAGACCCCCTAGAGTCTTGGTTGATATTTAAAACCAGCAAACTCTTGGACTGTGGGGGACAAGTGCTAACGTGTTATTTAAAGAACTTGCTAAACGTTTAGTTGACACTTCGCGTTGTCCCAAGAGCTGGCTTTTACCTCGGACAGAGGATTAGCATTTCCATACAACGTGGCAATGCCACCAGTCTTTAGGGCTCATTTTCAGTCGACAGCAATGCGAACGAATTTTTTGACGTCATATTATTTTAGTTAGGAGTTTTCTTTCTATTTTAAATGTATATAATCTGTTGTTTAAATAAAAAAAATATGTCATGTCAGAGGCCCTTGTGGCGGTTTAGAAACTCCGACACAAGGGTGTTTGAGGTCGTTATTCCTTACTGCCCACACGATAAGAAGATGAAGAACTTAAAAAAACCATCAAAACAATTCATTCATCTTCATTCTTCTCTGGATGAAAAGTCACGATTTGAAATCGTAGATCCAGTACCACGGCAATATAATCCTGATATCTTTTAAACTATTATTACCAGTGATCGGATTTACTGACCGTTATCTTAACATGGATATAGTTTCTGAATCCTGGGATCAGTAAGTAATATGGCAAACAGCACCGCACGGGACTAGCTTATACCGGAAATTAGTAGTTTGTAATGATATCGTACGTACTCGTGGCATCTTAAAGAGTTTAACTTCATTTAATACATCGACATTCAGAGTAATATTCCCGGGAATCCCGGGGCATGTCCATATTAATATTATCATTCAGGTTCATTGACCAAGACTAACGCTACCTACGCCAATCCCTAATTATTACACCCTGAATAGTTTTATCATAAGATTGACAATTCTGCTTGTGAAACACAGTGATACACAAGTTTAAAAATCTCTATAAAATACTTACAAGTAACTTCTAAAGTAGTGTTTCCTTCACTTTTTCCGACTGAGTTGCTTACTTCGCACCTGACCACAGCGTTGTGATGCTTTCGAGTCACGTTGAAGATGATCTAAAACAAAACATAGAATAATGAGTACTCGTAATAGTTCAAGATCCCAGGGCTACCGAACCTTACTTATTTTCTCTGTAACAAAACGTGTGGGAAAAGTAGTGTTAGTATGTACTACGCATACCTGCTGGCTTGGGGCTCAGTATGCCTACCTACCTACCTATGGACCTACTAATACTTAGCCTTTTCTCAGACATGTTGGGGTTAACTTCCAGACTAAGCGGATGCGGCTGAGTACCAGTATTTTACGTGAGCGACATCCTGTAAAACCACCACAACCCAGCATCTTTTTCTTCTTCTCGTGTGGGCCGTAAGGTCTAACGACCCCACACACCCTAGTGTCAGAGTTTCTAAGCCGCCTCAAGGGCCTCTGACATGGTTAACGACCACCTATTTGGCGGCCGGGTCCACCGGCTTATACGTGCCTTCCGAAGCACGGAATAATCCCACCCAGTATCATACAGCAGGTAACACCACTTTTAAGGACTGGTGTCAGATTTTTTAGCTTCTGACTAACCGTAACGACTGTCAAAGACGTTCAAATGACGGCTAAAGTAAAGATGCAATCAAAAAGAGATGCTAAAGAACCAATTCTACTAATTTTTAAGCAATTTTCGCATACGCATCTCAGTCGCAATCTGTCAAAAATGTAGGGAAAATAGAGTTGTTTTTGGCAAATAGGGTTGCTTACGCAAAGCTGTTTCAGAGGGCGCCACCGAACTATAACGTAAACAGTATTAACGCGGTAAAATTCCTATAATGCTACGGCCACACTACCGTAATATGGCCATAATTGGTGTTGTTTCAGTTGGTTTTGTTTCAATTATGGCCATAATTATTGCCATATTACGGTAGTGTAGCCGTAGCATAATGAATAGCTTGCAATAAGAGTATTTATTTTAATGTATTATTATTGAGAATGGATAATAATTACGGACGTTTAACCATTCCGGAATGGAAAAAGCTGCTCCGGGAACGCGGTGCATCTCTCAAAGGAAAAAAAAAGGATCTTATTGAAAGACTGATTTTGTATGACGCAAATATTATTTTTGTAGTGAAACATTCTTCATCACAAATTGAGAATGATGAACATAATGAAAATGAAGAGCAAGTTAATTCTTTATTCATGTCAGATATAAACAATTTTAAAGATATTACTTTGTTAAAGGAGGTAAATTAGAGTTTGCATAACTCTAATTTACCTCCTTTAACAAAGTCAAATACATTCAATTGCTTACGAAGCTTTTGGTCTTTAGGAAATAAATGAACGCCAACGTTTTTGTATCCAAATGCATAACACTGATGCATAATTACTATTTTCTCAATATAATAAATATAATTTGAATGTACCTACAGACAAAAAATATTATCAACTTGTACATTCGAATTTGTTTACGTTATAGTACAGCGGCGCCTCTACCGGAAAAAAATAGCAGTAAGATTGTCTATTGCGACTGAGATGCAAGTGCGAAGATTGCTTAAAAGTTATAAGGATTGGCTCTCAGGTTCTTATAAATATTCTTTAGAAACCAGACCTATTCGCCTTACACAGCTTGATAGGTAATATTTAATTTACACAACCACACACAGTCATATTCGTTTACGACTGCAGCAAACATTAAATTTTTCAGCACATCGCATAATATAGTTAATGCATGAATGAGTTGCGCACACCGTGAAATTCAGCTGAATTGCTAGCTTAACGTAAATTGCTCTCTGTTGCTTTATTAACGAGTTTACTATTGCTTTGTTGCTGTTGCTGCGTGGTGTTGGTTAACTTTGTTGCTTATAAGTTGGTTAAAACCGGCCGAGTAAGGCTGCGATTCCACTAGAGATGAGCGAGGATGCGTAGCGAGGAATATTTTTGTTAAGGACCAATAGAATTGCTTCATTTACCTAGCCTCGCTTAGCTCAAACGATTCTAGTAGTTCTTAACAAACAGATCTCTCGCTACGTATCCTCACACATCTCTAGTGGAAATGTAGGCTAAACATCGAACTTGCTCGCTAAGGGTTTCGAAACTACTGAATACAGCAGAATACTAGTCTACATTATAGTATTATAAAGTGGTTTAGATTGTAGGTTTGGATGTTGAATTAGATAAAATGTATCCAAAACAAATTTTGATTATCATCATCATATCAGCCGAAAGACGTCCACTGCTGTACATAGGCCTCCCCCAAGCTTCGCCACAACGACCGGTCCTGTGCGTCTCGCATCCATCGGCTACCCGCGACCTTCACCAGGTCATCGGTCCACCTTGTGGGAGGCCTTCCAACGTTGCGTCTTCCAGTACGCGGTCGCCACTCCAGAACTTTTCGGCCCCATCGACCATCTGTTCTGCGAGTAATGTGCCCTGCCCACTGCCACTTTAGTTTGGCGATCCTTCGGGCTATGTCGGTAACCTAGGTTCTCTTGCGGATATCATCATTCCTGATTCGATCACGCAAGGAAATTCCAAGCATTGCCCTCTCCATTGCCCTTTGAGTGACTTTTAGCCTTCTGATGAGGCCCATTGTAAGCGACCACGTTTCAGTTCCGTATGTCATCACTGGCAACACGCACTGATCATAGACTTTCGTCTTGAGACACTGGTATGTGGGACAAGAAGATACCGCGCAACTTTCGGGAAGTTGCGCGGCGCTGCCTAGCCGAGTCGGATTCGACGGTTGACCTCTTTATCGAAGTTGGCCCTACCTAGCTGGACCGTTTGTCCTAGGTAGACGTACTCGTCTACAACTTCGATCTAAATTTTGATCAGCTGATGATAACTTTGTATATTTTTAGAGTTCCGAACATCCGTAAGAAACGGAACCCTTATAGGATCACAGGTGTCTGGCTGTCTATCTGTCTGTCACAGTTGATTTTATCTGAATCTACTGAACCGATTTAGTTTTAATTTGGTACACATAATAGTCTTCCGTAACCCAAACACGGACATGTAACGAAAATAAATAATTTATATTATATTTTATTTCAAATTATAATAATTTATATTTTATTTTATTTCAAATTGGAACATTAAAAAAAATGTTATCCCAACTATAGATACCGTGTGACCGTGTGGTTTTAGTGAGGTAAAAATCCCACACTCCCTGGTCTTTACACCAAAAGTCCAGGCGCCTTTTGAAGATTTCCCTCCGAAAACAAAAAAAAAGGTACCGTGTGACACATTAAACGAAAGGGCGCATTGTGAGGGTATGGAATATATTTTATTCATTTTTTTTTCTCTGCATGTATTTGCAATCAGCCTTAAGGCTATGAGCAAATCTGTTCTGTGATGCTATCATGCGGAGTGGCTTCCCATTGGAAGCATCTACTCATCTGCTGCCCAGAGCTACAGCCGGTCTTCTAGCTCTAGAATATGATGACGTTTCAGTCGTCTCACATACTGGTCTATGGCGAGTTGGCGAGCAAGTTCGTTAGGATGATGGATTAACCGTTCTTTGTATTTTGCTGCCAAACTCCGAATTTCCACTTTGATTGTCCTCATTTCAAGGTGCTCGTGAACTTCGTTGTTGGTTATGTACCATGGTACTTTTGAAATTGTTCTCAGGATTTTGTTCTGTTGTCGCTGGAGTATATATATGTTGGAATAGCTTGCACTGCCCCATATTTGCAGACCATATGTCCAAATGGGCTTTAGGATGACTTTATATATTAGAAGTTTGTTGTCCATTATACATATTCATTAATTAAAAAAAAATTGGAGTCATTCAAGATGAATGATGAACATTCCCCTGAGTACTTATACTAAAGTAATGGTTTTTTACCTATCGATTCAGGAAAACTCATACGAAGTCTATAGTTTGAGTACAAACATGAAATTCGTTCGGAACCCTTTGCACGCGAGTTTGACTCGCACTTAGCCAGTTTTTTTTTTCGAGAATACGCTCTGGTTTCTTTGAAGAAGTTTCTTCTTTTTTTAATATAGCCACACACCCTGTATAACCGGCTGGCTGGCTAGCTGACTGTTTGTTTGTTTGTGTATGTGAGTTTATATGTATGTAAACACTCCCACGACACAAAAGAAATTTAGTTTTTTTTTTTGCTTTAAAGAAAATCATAACTTTTTTAGCTTAATTTTAAAGTCTGTTTTACAAAGCTAGGTAGCTATGCAGTATGGACATTCTAAACAAACTTTCTACACTGAAATTTATACGCTATTACACTACATACAGTGTGAGTGGTGTCGGACATTTATTGCGAAATCTCCTCAACTGTGAAGCATATACTCTGCGCTGTCAGACATTAATGTCGCAATTTGTCTCGTAGAGTGCTAGCTTAAATAAACCTTTATGTTAATCTTGAGATAAGGATACTAATATTACTTGTGTTGTTATATTCAAAATGAAAAGTACAAATTTTAGTCTATAGTAAATTTCCTTCAGCAGTGAAGAACGGCAATGTTGGCTGAATATTACTTGAAACCTGGCTGGGTAAATCTAAACGGGGCACATGAAAGGAAAAAATAGGAACTGATAAAAATGGCGAATCGGCGTGACAGTCAGAAGTGGCACATTTTTGTGTTGCAGGACACAATAATATGACACGGGTGGCGCAGTGGTGGAGCGATCGACTGCTGCGCTGCGTGTCGCGGGTTTGATTCCCGCACGGCACAAATATTTGTATGGCCTACAGATAGTTGTTCCGGGTCTGGCTGTTTGTGTGTGTGAAATTATATGTTTGTAAACGCACCCACGATACAGGAGAAATTCCTAGTGTGGGGCAACGTTTTTAAAAAAAAAAAAAATCATCAATATTTTCGTCTCAATGATCAAAAACTTAGTATATACTAGCTGCCACCCGCGATTAATTAATATTTCTCCTACGCACAATATCCTAACAAATTGTAGCTATTGTATCATTCTGATGTATAAGCTGTTAGGTACAGTCAAGTTTCATCAATATCCGTTCAGCACTTTAGTGAAATAGCGCGTAAGTTTTCAGGAGGTCTGAAAACTTACGCCTTTACCATAATTAGTAGGAAATTTTTAGCGCGTATTCTTTAACACATTTTCAAGTAATCACATCCGTGGTGGACAATCGTCATTTTAGCTCGAAATAGAATAATTTACTGTCTATAAATATAATTTACGAGTGTACGACGGACATTAGATAAAACCATACGCGGTATACAATTAGTAAATCCTTATACAGGGAAATTGAAAAAATACCCAAACCTCTTAATCCTGACTTCGTATCATGACCCTGAACAATATTTGTTCTACGACTTTAACCTCAACTAAACAATGTAGTCAAAAACAATTTGTTTTCATTTATTTGAAGTCTGTAAAATTCGCGTATACTACACGCGCGCGCACTCAGTCCCGCGCCGCCGGCCGGGCGGCGGCCTTCCGTCAGCCGCATCATAAAGAATATGCAACACTTAGACTATGTTTATATTTTTTGTATGAAAAAAAAATGATTCGAATTTTGAAAAGTTGTAGAACAAAATATATTGTTCAGGGTCATGATACGAAGTCAGGATTAAGAGGTTTCGGGTATTTTTTCAATTTCCCTGTATATAAAAATTCTTCCGTTACTGGTATCTGAGTGGGTGACTGACAGACAACGCACAACCTAAACTATTGGAACCTTGAAGAGTGTAGGAGCGCACTAAGAGAGAACTTCCCGTTTTTTTTTTTTCGAGGTTTTGTATTCTTACGGGAACGGGAAAAAACGGGATCTATGCGTACGAAGGCGTGGGTAAAACCCGCGACCTAAACGCATCTTAACTTTGCTAATGAAATATATAAAGAAAGTCATATTTACCATATCATCAGCATAGTCCCCGATCACCGGATTGTTGTTGACATACCACCGGTAGATCTGCGCAGGGGGATTCGCGTCCACGTCGCACCTGATTCTCAGCTCTGAACCCTCGGGGATCTTCCCGTTCTCACCCGAGCTGATCGTTACGTTCACTTTTGGCACGTATTTCACCTGGAAGGGAGATTTGGTTTAGTATTCAAGTCGAAAAGTATTTTTGAGGAGTGAATGGGAGCCAGGTCCTCAATAATCATCGTATCAGAAGGTCAATAAATTGAACTGATTTGTAAGCAACTTTAACGTTCGCATCTCAGTCGCAATCAGATAAAAAAGCTTCAATTTCCATAGATTTTGATAGGAAACAATTTTGCTGAAATGATCATTTCAAATAACAACCACTGATGGACATATGCCTCCCCCAATAGGGTATTTTACTAAAAAAATCTAATTAGTCCGTCAGATAGATTTAAAAAAATATTGGACACGTATTTTTACTTTTTCACGTAAACAAAAAATGAAGACGATACAGCGCGTTGAAGACACGCGTGACGTCATGTGGCTTGGTAAAATTGTACCATCATAGTGACGTCACGCGTGTTTTATCATCTCATCGTGGCACTTTATCATCGTCATCTTTTGTTTACGCGAAAAAAGAAAAAATACGTGTTTAATATTTTTTGAATATCTATCTGACGGACTAATTAGATTTTTTTCGTGAAATACCCTATTGTCGACTAATCGACCGGTTTTGTACGCCCCGCATCAAGCGAAATCCCGCGGTCTTCACCAGATCATCAGTTAACCTTGTGAGACGCCTTTCAACACTTCGTATATTAATATGGTGTGAAACCTATCTGATCCATAACCCAGTAACTGGGTAGCACGGCGGTACGCTTTGGCAAGATGACTGGTGTCAAATTTTCTGACTTCTGTCTATCCGTATTCAAATGACAGCCAGCAGGTCTAAAAAGGCCACTTTAGCAGAATCATATTCCACACAACAATCTGCCAAATTGCATTTTCATCTTTATCGCTAACGCATTAAGTTCAAGTTTGATTGGGAGAATTTGACAGTGACGGGTAGCGTGATGTGCTTTCTGACTCTGCTAAAGTGGCGTTTTAGACCCGCTGGGCTTAAAGTGCTTTCCGAGGCACGGAGGAGTGTCCGTATGTAATTGATGGTCACCAATCCACAGAATGACCTCGGCCAGCGTTGCTTAACCTCAGAAATCGAACCATGCGACTGTTATTATTTAGCCACAAGCTCTTCCATTTATTTATTTAAACTTCACGTACAATAGTGGTACATAGGCGGACTTAATGCAACGAGGCATTCTCTACCAGTCAACCTTTGGGTTAAAAAGAAATACGCTGTGGTAGGTGTACAGCAAATAAATAAAATTAAAAACACTTAATTGGTTGATTTTAATTTATTTACTTACAAGATAACAAAGATAATTTACCTCAATATGTACAGTAGCCATCCTCGGAGCCCTGTCCGCCGTATTCTGCGCCTGACAAGTTATTGTCTGATTGTGGTGGCCTTTAGTTGGGGTCAACCGCAACACTGACCTGCGATTGACAATAAATAATTAGTATTATGGTCTTGGGTATCTGTTTAATAGGTTAATTAGAAGATATGTATGTGTCTTGTAATGTGATATTGAGCTGAAGATAACAAAAAAAAAACAAAACAAATTATAAATATAAAAAAATAAATAAAATACAATAATATTATTATAATTTAATATTATATCTGGAAGAGTCGCATAAGGTGTCAAGGTCGATGTAATCTACGATCATTCGTGAACCCCAAGACCATAGGGCTTAGTGCATAGACTGAGCGTTCCATTGAATTGAACCTGTTATGAAGTGAAGTCTGACAAAAAGTATAAGAGAGATAAGGTGATCATTCTGCCAAAAGTGGTCTTCTTCTGGAGTTTTGATTGGGCCATGGCCTGCAAAAGTGAATTAACTCTGCGTATAGGCATAGAAAATGTGAAAAGAAATCACTGATCAGTCCGTCTCTATGTGTTGTAGTAGTGTATGTGTATTGTCTATATCAAGACTTTTCTAGAATAATAGGAGAAACACACCCACATTCAATGTTATTTTTTTAATTGTTATTTTTAAAATTGAAGACTAACCTGGTTATATATCTTTGGCCGTCAGGTAACAGTTCCACTGTATTTTTGACCGGCTTCTTGATCACGGATTGACTGCCATCTAGCCATGTTATCTAAACAAAATAAAAATATTTATTCTATAATTATTAAAAATAATTAATTCTATAATTATTTGGAGCCACTTTAGATACAAAAGCCCATCACGCCTATATTCCTCGAACGGTTAGGCAGATTCACTACTACCACCACTTAAGAATCTCGATCCAAAATTCCAAAGCCACTTGCGTATTGATCAATGAAGTTTTTAACCTTAGGCGAAATCACTACATATTATAAAACAAAGTCCTCCGCCGCGTCTGTCTGTCTGTCTGTCTGTTCGTGATAAACTCCCACCGTTGAAACAACCATATTTTTTGATAATAATATAGTTGTTTCTGACATAAGTTAGACGGATGATATAAATTTCATTTGTACCTACATACAGTTAACTCGTAGTGCCTTAACAAGTTACGGAATTTGTTCTAAAGAGTTACCGCGACCCTGGAATGTAAAGGACGTTTGGAGGGACACGGGTGGGTTTAGCCAGTAAGTATCTGACACTCCCTTCTACTCCACTCAGAGCAGAAGGACACATTTGAAAATTTCCCATCCAAAAAAAAAAATCTTAACAGACCCATTTCAATGCCTCTTGAGCAGAACATTTGAACGCTTCTAAACCAATACATACCTCAGCTGCAGGCTTTCCCCCTGAAGAAACGCACTCGATCTCAACGGGTTGATCTTCCGTCGCGTCAATGAATGCTCCCCTCAGTATTCTGGGTGCTTCTGGAGCAACCAGTACTGTCAGTTGAGCGTACCGCGACCGTATCGCTGGCTCGTCTAGGAAAGAAGTTAAAAGAAGTTACATTGTTAATATGTCGTACGTAAATGCTTTCACTAGCTTTATTTTTTTGCTAGCAATAAACTTGACAGCTCTGGAGAGAGGGACGTGGAAGGAGAGTCGAAAGACTTTTGCCTAGCACTGGGACAATACGGACAAATAAAAAACGGGAATCGAGTTGGTAAGAGAAAGGGAACCGCTAGTACAGACCAGGCTATTTTTTAAATTAGCTAAATTTTAAATTAGCTTATCAAGAAATTCTGTAACAGTATCATTTCAAATTCATTGACTATTTAATAAAATTCTTTTACTTAACAAAAAATGCATATGCACAAATACACTAAACTTACAATAAACCAAAGTATAGCATCAAATTAGTCCTTAACGTTGTCAGCTGGTAATGTGCCCAAGAGACTGGCGGCATTGCCACGTTAAATGGCAATGATTAGTCTCTGCCCAAAGTAAAAGCCAGCTCTTGGGTAACGGGAATTGTCAACCAACCGTTTGATTTTTCCATTTCAACGCAGATAGTATGTTACTGAATATCAAAATTCTATTTATAAATCCCTTATTATTTTACACGAAATTTCGAAATAATGTTTATTTCGAATAATGTAGCTCAAACGCTCATTAAAATCAAATTGTAACTTCGTCCTATTTCAGAAACCAACGTGACATATCGTTTATCTTGGTAATATTGATAAATACTAGCTGTTTCCTGCAACTTTGCTCATTTGGAATTAATTTTGACGAAAGTTGGTCCAGCGAATCATTAATCATATTGAAGTAGCGCGTGTCTAGATCATAATTTATAAAAAATACAACTGGAAACAGACCGATGTTCCATTATCCGACAGACTATTTCCAAGACATCCCACCTACACGCACAAAATGTCTTAGGAATACTTTAATTCTGCATACAGCTCATAACGAGTAGCATTCCTAGCCGGAGTCTACTTTTCCCAATAGCTATAACCTGGGAATCTTTAAGTGAAGAGTGAATAGGTTACTTCTATGCAAGCGTGCTCCATCATCGACCACTTCGCCGATATCCATCAGCTGAGATTGTGGTCAAACGCGAACATATCATAATATGTATAAAAAAATCTTTTATCAGTTCGTTGATCCACTCTTACGACACCTAACTTGGCGCTTGGGTGGCAAATTATTTCCAACATTGCCATTTAAGTCATAGTGCACATAAGCGAAAAGATCAGAACGGGGCGTATTGCCGCAATAAAATTATCGAACTATAGTCACAATTTTGTCAGTCTTTGTCTGTTGTCACACCTCGATGATTCAGTGTGCATTGCACCTAACAGTAATATAAAATTTTTATTTCTATCTTTTCCTATGAGAAAACCAATTTACTGTGCTTATAAAGTCTAGCTATAAAATATTAAGTACTCATTCCTCGATTTTCTTTAGAGTGATTGAATCTTTTGTTTGGTTTCCTAAGAAATTAAAGTTGTTATACAATTCAGAAAAATATGTATTCTTTATTATCATATTAAATAAATAATTAAATGACCCGTTAGCTTGTGTCCCGTAAAATAATTAACTTGGACGTTGAGAGTTTTACAAAGTACAAGGTTTTGCCCGTGACTTTGTACGCGCACATCCCTTTTTTTCCGTTCCCGTAGGAATTTCGGCAAATCCTCTCTTAGTGCTCCCCTACACTACCCAAGGAACCTTTTTTTTTTTTTTTAAGGATGGGAAATCATCAAATGACTCCTCCCGCTCTGGGTGAAGCAGAAGGGAGTGTCAGACTCTTACTGACTAAAACCCATCCGTGTTCCTCCTAATGCCCTTTGCGTTCCAGAGCCGCGGTGCCTCTTTCAAACAGATTCCGCAACCCCGGCAGGCACTGGCCCTAGCGGGCCCCGTCTTCTATGCTGACAGCTCTTTGAGGCGCGCGTGGAACACAGCGCGCCGTCGACTCGGGCCTGGTTCTGATCGGACGGCGAGCCACCCAATGCTCGTCGTCCGCAGGCCCGCGCCTACGGTGGCCGAGAATCGCCCTGCGACTCCCGACGCCCGGGGCGTCTTCTCCTGTTGCGGCGGCTGGGGCGTGAGGTTTCCCTCTCTCTCACGCGTTCGGCCTCCTCCTTTGCTAGCAATACTGCTTCGCAGAAAGAGGTGACCGCACCCCATGCCTCCTCGCTCCGGACCATAGATTGAATCAGAGCCGGACGCGAGAGGTCGCCGCCGCCGATCGCCTCGACGAGGACACGGCGGTGCTCCGCCCAAGCAGGGCAGACCTCTACCGTATGCTCCACTGTGTCCTCCGGGCGATCCTCACAGTGTTGACAACCGGGCGTATCCTCCCGCCGAATCCGAAACAGGTACCTCCCGAAACAACCGTGTCCGGTGAGTACCTGCGTCAAGCGGAAGGTGAGGACGCCGTGGCGCCGCTCTAGCCACTCCTCAAAGAGGGGACTTATCGCCAGGATTGTGGCGTGCCCAACTACCCAAGGAACCTACATGCCAAATTTCATGACGATACGATCAGAAGTTTTGGCTGTGCGTTGTCTGTTAGTCACTCAGTTACGGTACAATTTTATACAACCTGTAACATAATAAACGCAATACCTCTTAAGGGGTCATTGAACTCATCATTATGAACAACTTTTACTATGGGACCAATCCCGAAATCGGGATACAAAAATCAGCTGTTCAATACATTTTGTCAAGTTATGTTAAATGTATCGGGAAGTCGATATTTTTTTTACGATTTCAGTGTTGGTCCCATAGTGAAAGTTGTTCATAATGATAAGTTCAATGACCCCTTAAGGGGTATTGCGTTTATTCTAGTTAGTTACAGGTTGCATAAAATTCTATATTTGGGCTGGCTTCCAGTCAAAACGGATTCAACTGAATACCAGTATTTTAAGTGGAGCCGCTGCCTAGCAGATCTTCACAACCCATTAACTGGGTAACACGGCACTTCTTGACAAGACTGGACTCAGATTTACTGGCTTCTGATAATCCGTAACGACTTTCAATGACCAACAAATGACAGCCAGGACCAAAGGCTTAACGTGCTCTTCGAGGCACGGAGGAAACTCGGTATGATAAGATGGTCACTCATCCACAAACCAACCTTGGCAACCGTTGCTTAACCTTGAAGAACAACCCGCGCGCCTATATAGATATATTATTATTGTATTTAAAATCGTTCAAATTTGACTGCACACGATTCCGTTTATGCATTTGACATTTGTGTCTAGAAAAAAATGGAGGACTTGGTGGAACGATAAAACTGAAGAACTCGAAAAACAAACATTTCACTGTCTTTCAACAATACAACAATAGTTTTTCTTAACGACAGAAATATAAGAATTGATGATATCTTTCCCATTACATAAGAGACAAAGTTATCCTCCTATTTACTTCATATTAATGTACTACACCGACACAATGTCTTCAGAACATTTCTCATTAGTTACTCTTAAGTGAACCTATAATAATCCTCATACTTTTACGTAAGTCAGGGGTAGTAAAACTGGGGTCCGCCAGGGCCAGTGCCTGCCAGTGTTGCGGAATTTGTTCAAAAGAGTCACCGCGGCCCTGGAACGCAAAGGGCACTAGGAGGAACACGGATGGGTTTTAGTCAGTAAGAGTCTGACACTCCCTTCTGCTTCGCCCAGAGCGGGAGGAGTCATTTGATGATTTCCCATCCTAAAAAAAGGGGTAGTAAAACTACAGCCCGCAGGCATATTGTGGCCGTTGCGGAATTTGTTCGAAAGAGTCAACGCGGCCCTGGAACGCAAAGGGCATTAGTAGGAACACGGATGAATTTTAGTCAGCATGACTCTGACACTCCCTTCTGCTCCACCTAGAGCGGTAGGAGTCATTTGATGATTTCCCATCCTTAAAAAAAGCCATACCTACTGTGGCCCACAAATTTATATGGGACCACCCTCGAGGTATTTCCCTTTCTAATAAAAAGGATTTATCAAAATCGGACTACTCTGTAAAAAGTAATGCGTGTTCATAAATAAACAAAAATGAAATACGCATCGACTTGAGAATCTCCTCCGTTTTTTCGTCGATTAAAAAGTCGTTTTGTATTATTTTATTTACTAGCTTGTGCTCTTCCTCTGCTGGGCCAAAGCCTCTCTTCATTCCTTCAAACGGTCAAGATTTTGAGCCTCTTCCTTCTTATTCTATAAGACATTTTTTAACTATATCGTTCAGAAAAAAAGACATAGTTGTTCGGGTCCACGACGTAAATAGCTTACACAACCCTGACTTAGGTACTCAGTGAAACAAATAATTATTGTCATATTTCTCAGATAGTTTTGTTCTTTCAATATTGGAATGAGAACACAAGAACGAGATACAATGTGTTTATATCGGATACTATTCGAAGAGTCCTCCTAATAAGGGTTTCTGATCCACACTGAATTGAGTATTTGACGTTGAAATAATAAATAATTACTGTTATTGTGTGGGTAACAGCGTCATTAGAGCATGAATAGAAGAACGAAAGTACCTTGTTAACGATATGGGGATGGTTTTGCGAATAATATGAACATCTTCTAATACCTTTATAAAAATCACGGTGTTTGTTATCGAACTCTTCCGAAACGGCTTGACCGATTTTATGAAATTTTGTGTGTATATTTGTTAGGTCTAAGAATAGGTCGTAGATGGCAAAACAACGTTTGCCGAATCAGTTAATACGTTAGTATATAATAACCTATGTCCATAAAAATAGGATACAGCATAAGACGGCTGGCTAATCAATGTCGTCTTATGCTGCACTGTGCTGTGCTGTGCTAATTAGATCGCTTCATGGAAAAAACAAGATGTACTAGGCTACACTTTGTGTAGTTGGGTTTTGTCTCAGCTAACACTATACGTCTGTGATAGTGTGTTACTTGGCATATTATTGACGCTATGTATTAGCTTAGTGCAGCATTACACAATGCAGCCTAAGTTAATTTTGATAATCCCTGAATTTCAGTTACTCAAAGGTTCCGTACACAATAACGACATACCGTCGTAGGGAATATGCATGAAAAAAATATTTCTTATCTATACAGTTTATCTAAAAATATACAAATATATAATAGTAACAGTGAAAATAGAATGGCAACTGTATAGGCGTCATGAACTTTGACGTCGAAGTCCATATCGGACTTCTCTTTCGAATTGTAATCTATGATGCTTTATAACTTCATCGCTGATGAAGGTATGTAAAAAATAATTTCATGATTGTTTACTAGAGCTAATAAGTATTTCATTTTGAAAATAAAAAAATCGCGAGCATATTCCCTACAAAAAAAAACCAAACAATTTATTGTAACCAATTTACTGGGGCGCTATGAAAACGATTTGAACACTGGCCTGTGTTTGGTTGATCGCTTAAAATGTAATACGTAGTTCGATCCTCGATAAAAGTTCTATCCAATGACATTCAAAATTAAAAACAACCAACTTTCGATTTGAGCAGTGTTATTTGATAAGCGACGATAAGTAAAACTCTTGCATTTTCCAAGATATTATTTTTGTCACAAGTACTTACTGTTATATCCGGAACTGACTTGGCACTGGTACATTCCGTCATCTTCGAGAGTCACATCCTTGATGTCTAGAGAGTAGTCCCCTGGAACAAAAGTAAACATATTAATCAGACATTCATCATCTGCGAAGTCGAGTCTCAACTAAATTGGAATCGATTTCTGGGCTGACCATCACCATCATCATTTTATCAGTCGAAAGACGTCCACTGCTGGACATAGGCCTCCCCCAAGCGTTGCCACAACGACCGGTCCTGCGCGTCTCACATCCATCGGCTACCCGCGACCTGCAACAGGTCATCGGTCCACCTTGTGGGAGGCCTTCCAACGTTGCGTCTTCCGGTACGCGGTCGCCACTCCAGAACTTGTCAGCCCCATCGACCATCTGTTCTGCGAGCAATGTGCCCTGCCCACTGCTTCTTTAGTTTAGCGATCCTTCGGGCTATGTCGGTAACCTTGGTTCTCTTGCGGATATCATCATTCCTGATTCGATCACGCAAGGAAACTCCAAGCATTGCCCTCTCCATTGCCTTTTGAGTGACTTTGAGCCTTCTGATGAGGCCCATTGTGAGCGACTACGTTTCAGTTCAATATATCATCACTGGCAACACGCACTGATTATAGACTTTCGTCTTGAGACACGGTGGTATGTGGGACGAGAAGATACCACGCAACTTCCCGAATGCTGACCAGCTGAGTTGGATTCGACGGTTGACCTCTTTCTCGAAGCCAGCTCTACCTCTCGAAGCCAGCCCTACCAGGCTGACTGATGAAGTTGAATGTCATTATTTTACATAGAGCGACTATTTACCTGACTTCCACAATTCAGTTATTGGGTACCAGAGGTATCTTTTTTGAGTAATGCTATTTAGGCATTCATGTAAACATAATTTATGTCGTAAACTTCTTCTTCTTCTCGTATGGGCAGCAAGGTCTAACGACCCCACACACCCTAGGGTCAGAGTTTCTAAACCTCCTCATGGGCCTCTGATATGGTTTATTTGACAACCGCCGGCCGGGACTACCGGCTTATACGTACCTTCAGAAGTACGGAATCATCTTTTTTATCAGAAAATCAGGTGATTCAAGCCTGCAATGTCCTAGCCAACTGGAAACAACTTTACAAAGTATACTTCCCGTGGGAATCGAACCCACGACCACCGGGTTACAAGGCAAACGCCTAAACCACTCGACCACGGACGCATAATAGCCGAGTATTTGCAGCACGTTATATGCTAAAAATATCATGAAACTCGATTCAATGAATTGATGAATGAAGAGTAGTTTTCATGAAATAAAACTTTCAGTTTGGAAAACAACCGTGTCAAGTAATACTTCATTCATGATAAGTCCTTAGAAGTAACATTACTCCAAATCTATCTTCTCTTGCTCAATCAGTCCTTGGGTATTGCGTGACCACGTGGGGTGGAGCGCACAAAACTACCATGCTACGACTAGAAAGGGCGCAGAGGGCCGTACTAAAGGTTCTATCTAAGAAACCAATCCGCTTTCCGACTTCTGACCTCTTTTCACTATGCAAGGTCCTTACAGTAAGGCAGCTCTTCGTACTACAGACTGTACTCAGGAAACACAAACAGATACACTACGACCCAACTTATAGTACTGCAAAACGCCTCTCCGACCGAGTTTGCAAAAATGTACCCTGTGGAACAGCAGTAGCTAGAAGACATTTCAGGTTTATCAGCTCCAGGATCTATAACAGCATAAATAAGACCTTGAATATTTATCGTTTACCCCGTAGTCTCTTGAAGAGAAAGTTGACGGAGTGGTTAAAATCATTGTCATATGATGCAACTGAAGGAATTGTGGAATCCTAACTAGCAGAAACACTGACACACACCCAAACTCTCACTCACATACACCCCCACACTCCATACATGCACACACAACCTCTCGCTAACACACACCCCTCACACACACTCTCCCACACACCTCCTCTTTTCTACTTTAGTTTCATGTTATATAATGTGTATACAGGACAAATAGTTTGTCTGGAACAATTGTATTTTTGTTTAGATGGGCGTTGATAGCTGCGACACAGTTATAAACTTTTGTAGCTATCACCGTTTTACTTGTATTGAGTTAACTGTTTATGTTCCAAATAAATAATTTTATTATTATTATTTATTATTATTATTAAATAATATTTGGGTATTTTAATTAAAGGAAGGTAATCAGAAAAGTTTGGTAAGAGCCAACGTCTAGGGTTTTAATAAGTCACTCAACCGTATTCTTTGTCATCTCCCTTAGTTTTCTAATAGATCCTAATTTAAAAGACGGTTAACACTAAAGAAAACAACTTTTCCTAGTCTTGCAAAAAGAGACTAATTACTCCCAATATCCTCATTAATATTTCCTCGTCTGAAAAATATAAGAACTAATAAAATTATCGTCTAAAAAGCGATGCAGCAGAACCATTTCAACGAGGGATTTCTTTAATAAGCTGACTGTACCGTTTTGTTCAGCGTCCGATAAAAATGGATGGAGCTTCGGGATTACCCTACTTCATTCAGTTCAAATAATTAAATGCAGGTGGATTATTCAGTTAGTTTTTCAAAGATCGGATTAAGTCTTTTAGAGAGTGTCTGACTTTTTAAATACGGCTTTTATTCTGTGTGTTGTTATTTCATAAAAGGTGTCGGTTATGAAAATCTCTGCTGGAGAACCAAGGTTACCGATATAGCCCAAAGAATCGGTAAGCTCAAGAGGCAGTTTATCAAGACCATAGCAAATTCCTCGCAAAACAGATAATCAATGGCACCAAAATGTTCTGGAGTGACGACCCCGTATCGGAAGACACTGCCTGGTGAAGGCAACGGAAAATTGGGAGAGAACATTTTGGACGTCAAATTAGAGGGTATTTTAGAAGTGCGTGGTCTGAAACAACCTTTATTTTTTTATTTGTGATGGGTTTCCTCTTGACTCTAGTCTAGGTCAGAGATGACAGAGACAAAGTCTACAACGGAGCGAGCTTACCCAAAAGGAGCCTGTGCACTCTAACTTTGAAGACATCAGGATTGTAAGCGTTTGGAAACACAGACGCAGAGAGTTCCACTCCTTTGCTGTGCGTATTATAAAAGACGTTTGGAAACGCTCAGTACGAATTGGTGGAATAGCAACAAGGATATGTATTAAAGGAGGCTATAATATGAAATTGTAAAATGACTGTCCTAATAATTTGAGTTTCAGCATTAACGTCGGAATACACTATCTTTACCAAGAGTGATTCTGATTCAGTGTTATCAAACCCCTTCTATTGTAGTACTATAAAAACTCCACTGAATAAAACTACTCTCGTCAACGAATACACAAATGGGCATACAATCCTCACATTTCATCGACAGTCCGGAATGTACGGATTTTATCCCGAAATTAAAGATTGGTATGCTACCGCTGTTATTTCGTTTTGGTGCAATTTATTGGTCCATTCTACATAACTTTAAACAATAAAAAGAATTTTCCTCTTTTTTAATATTGATAGCCTCGAGTTTGATCACAACCATCATCTGATGGAAAGCAATGATGTAACCTAACTAAAACACTTACAATGACTTTTAAAAATAAAAACTAAATCAAATACTATCAATATACAACTAGTTGACCCGTGCAACTTCGTTTGCTCCGCTCCTATTGGTCTTAGCGTGATGATATATCCTATAGCCTTTCTCGATAAATAGGCTATCTAACACTGAAAAAATTTTTCAAATCAGGCCAGTAGTTCCTGAGATTAACGCGTTCAAACAAACAAACAAACTCTTCAGCTTTATATACTAAGTATAAATAATTAGAAACAAATAAAGATAGAAAAAATAAATTCGACGAAATTCCTTGGACTACACATAGACTCGGACATGAGATGGAGGATACATATTGAACGAGTATGCACTAAACTGAGTCGGTATTCATATGCTTTATACATGCTTCGCAATATCGTAAATGAAAGTGCACTTCTATTGTGCCTACCACGCTTACGTTGGGTCGACACTAAGATATGGTATAATGTTTTGGGGGAATGCCACTGATAGAGAAACTGTATTCAAAGCCCAAAAGTAATGTGTCCGGGCAATATGCGCTTTAAAACGTACAGACACATGTAAACCACGTTTTATAAATTAAAAAATATTGACATTCCCATCACTGTATATTTATGAACAAGTATTAGACATTAGAAATAATACTGATAAATATGAAAAGTTATAAAGAACCAGGCTAGCCAGTACACTTTACCACGGTAGGCTATGTTTGACAAGAGTGCATTTTGTATGGGCCCTAGAATCTATAATAAATTACCTAATAATATAAAGGATGCTGAGAATTTTATGTCATTTAAAAATAAATTAAAGACTCATCTAAGCCTATTATAATGTAAAATACTATTTAAATGAAAAAATGTATAAATAAATATTAATTATTATTATTAAAATTTGTAATTGATAATTATTTATATGAAATTGATAATTATATATTTGACATTTGCATATAGTAGATATTTCCACAACTGTTGAGGTAGAATATGGCAGAACTTTTGTTGTTTGTAACACCACATGTATGTACCGATATTCAAGCAAATAAATTATTTGTATTTGTAAAAATGTGGTCGACTATGGAACACGCTTGCCTAGAAGTAACCATTCACTCTTGACTTCAATACAGACACCGGCAGAGCTTATGTTTTTGAAAATTTTTTTTTTTTTAGTGTTTGTAATTGTGTTTTATTACTTACACTAATTAACATGAAATTATGTACAAACGCGTATAAAAACAAAATAAATAATTGGGCATCAAAAAAATGATCCACATCGCTGTCAATGGCAAAAGTGCCCAGAACACTGGCAGCATTATTATTTATTTGATTTCTTTTACTTTGCCATTTAGGCTCACTAATTCATATCGGGAATAAAAATACAATTATTCCGTTTACAACCATTCGTTCATCACCCTTGTACGACCATTTGGGTTTCTGTTTATCTGTCCGTCTGTCAGATATTTTATTCAAAATCTACTGGACCAATTTTTTTATCTGTACTTCTACAAACAAACTGTACTTATAAAATACCCACTCAAAACTGGAGCTCCAATTTCCTAACAAAAAGCTTTTATCTACAACAAATAAACTTCCAGGCTTACTCTATAATTAAAACAAAGAAATAATTAATAAGAACGAACTAACGAATACTTAACAGACAATTAAACTAAGAAGTATTTCAATCAAAAAGTCAAGTTACAATTTTTTTTGTTTGCCAACTCCCGTAGAGTTAAACAAACAACGAACTTGTAATTTTGAGCAAGTCGGAAGATTAGAACAAGATGTCGTCTAATTATTATGATCAAATTATATACTACTAATAACTTCATAGTTTACTAGCTGACCCACGCAGCTTCGTCTGCGTCACATTTTTCATTACTGCTCCGCTCCTATTGGTCTTAGCGTGATGATATATAGCCTATAGCCTTCCTCGCTAAATGGGCTTTAGGAGGTAAGCGGTACAGAGAGTAAAGTCCCGCACACCTCCGTTGTAAAGGGAGGATCCTCCGACCAGACGGATGTAGTGTTTGGCTGGCAACTGCCCGAGTAAACTTTGCTTGCGCGATGCAGAATTTCAACGTAGTAGTTCGCTGCGAGTTGGATAGAAGGCGTCGCGGTTCTATTTTTTTGTTGCGATGTAGATTTGCTCCGTTGGTTTTTCTATCTAACACTGAATGAATTTTTCTAATCGGACCAGTAGTTCCTGAGATATTGGTGTATAGATTTGTACTTTTTATTTAGTCTGTACTGATACTACAGGGTATAAGCCTACTCCAATTCTTTCCAGGTATTCATTTCCTGAGCCACATCAAATTAACCATTACAGTAGGCGTCTAGGTCTTCACTCCACCTCTTCCTAGGCCGTCTAATGTAGTAGTAATCAACATTTTTAGGGTTATAGAACCCTAAAAATGTTGATTACTACTGCATTAAGGAAGGATTATCGAATAATAATAAGAAGAAATAAATAAACAAGAGGTGATACGTATAAAAGTTCGTACTTTTTTAGCGACTAATTTCATTGGGTTCGTTTTAAGAAAAACGTAGTGCTGCTCTTAACAATTTACGTACCATTAAATCCAAGAAGAACAGAATAAAATAAAACAACTGAAAACATACATTTTCTCTCACCAATCAACTCAGTTAAGATTTAAACAGTAGCTCCAACGTTCAACGGAGACTGACCTACATAAAAATGCACACATATAAACGTAAGTTTGCACAAAACTACGTAGAAAAATGAAATATCTTTTTCCATCTCACCCGCCCTAGACAGCAATATAAATATTACGTGTCTACAAAACGGACTGAAGAAATAAGGTAAATTCCGTTTTTAACTCGGTGAAAAGCGCTCTGGTTGAGAAGCCCACTTAAGACGATCTTTCATCGTGTCTCTAAAATGTTAAAAATACATTTTTCATCGCCACGGTAAAAGGCATAGAGGTGGGCAATCTGGACTATACAGGGTGTTTCAGAAATGAGTGCTCATATTTAGGGTAATGTTTTGTGTCCGCTATACACGTTCCCATTTTGGTCGTATTACAACGGAAGCCTACTTCATCTATCCAGTGACTACTACACATTTATTAAAAAACTAATAATTTTTATAAACATTTTAATTATTAAAAAAATATATATATTATTCATTATTATGACCCATGACGTAGTTTCAAACATCCAGGAGCGAGCGCAGTCCGAGCCTTGTGTTCCAAGGACGGCGACATTGTTATGATACGTAAACATTATAAAGAGGGTGTTACATAATTCTAATGCATTATTTATTTTAATTGAACCTATTATTTTAACGAGTTATTTTTAAAAAATCATCGCGCCTGTAGGTAGTTTATGTCTGGTACATTAAGTGGGTCGCCTTTGTAAGACGACTAAATGGCATCGTGTATAATGCCTCGACCGAATTTCGGTCACGATGGCAAACCTCAACGTAGTTTAGCCAAGTACACGGGAGATATTGCACAAGCGTGTGCGCAAACACAGGAACACTCATAGCTTATAAAGACGGCAATCCAGCAAGACCGGGTAGTATTAGGCACAGGGTGCCAGTAAACCAAAAAAAAATTAGAGGTGGCATAAAAAAACGGACCATTTATTGAATCAATTTCCGATCAAAAAGTTTCAAGCAAATCACTTTGATGCAATCGGTAGCATCAAATCTGTGATTGAAAGAAAATGATTCACGCACACGCAAATCACACTAAAGAGCACAGACTTCTGAAACACGCTGTAGATTTGGGGCTATACAAATACATCTGGGCATTGTTTTTGAGGCAATCTGGATGAACGTGAGAATTGCCTGTCATGCTTAGATAATGGAGTGTTGACTAGTGTTACTAATTTTATTTTTTGGAGGATCCATTAAAATTAGAGTCTTGCAGAATTTATAATTGCAGCTGATTTAATTATTGAAACAATTTGTTTAGTTTGGATGGCAATCCTTGGAAATCTAAGTGATATAATTTTAAATCCAACATGGCTTACTCCCAAAGACTGTCATCATCTGCCTAGTCTTTTCCCAACTATATTGGGGTCGGCTTCCAGTCAAACCGGATTTAGCTGAAAACCAGTATTTTACGTAGAACGGCTGCCTACCAGACCTCCACAACCCATAAACTCGGTAACAAGGTACTTCATGCCAAGACTAGAGTAAGATTTACTGGCTTCCGACTATCCGTAACGACTACCAAAGATCTTCAAATGATGGGGAAACTCGGTATGTTAAGATGGTCACCCATCCACAGACCAACCTTGGCAAGCGTTGCTTAACCTTGTAGATCGACCCGTGCGGCTGTTATTATCTAGCCACGAGCTCCTCCCAAAGACTGTGGGCCAATTATTTTTATGCATCCCCATTTTTGACTTTCTTCTTTTATACTTTTTTTTAATGATTGGTAATCATCAAATGACTCCTCCCGCTCTGGGCGGAGCAGAAGGGAGTGTCAGACTCTTATTGACTAAAACCAATCCGTGTTCTTCCTGCCCTTTGCGTTCCAGGGCCGCGGTGACTCTTTCGAACAAATGCCGCAACCCTGGCAGGCACTGGCCCGAGCGGGCCCCGTCTACTTTGCTGACATCCCTTTGAGGCGCGCGTGGAACTCAACTTAAGCAATCACTGGTCATGTGTACCTCACAAACTTGATCTGATCAAACTACTCAGGCATCCAGTGAGTGATTCACTGGCATTTGTTGACACTTCAGCCTTTTTTTTTAAGGATGGGAAATCGTCAAATGACTCCTCCCGGTCTGGGTGAAGCAGAAGGGAGTGTCAGACTCTTACTGACTAAAACCCATCCGTGTTTCTCCTAATGCCCTTTGCGTTCCAGGGCCGCGGTGACTCTTTCAAACAGATTCCGCAACCCCGGCAGGTGACACTTCAGCCTGGCTGTTCTTTTACTGAGTTAATATGGATAAGCGTCTGCTAATATGTAATATACTTGTAGAAGAGGTTTTCCTAATATTTTTATAGTTTCTACATTCGGCCAAACATTTAGCATAACGTGAAGAAGAACAATGATGACAAAAAGCCGACCCTCCTTGCCAAATTCATTTGGTTGCCTACTTTTTAGGGTTCCGTACCTCAAAAGGAAAAAAACGGAACCCTTTTAAGATCACTTTGTTGTCCGTACGTCTGTCTGTCAAGACCCTTTATCTCAGGAACGCGTAGAGGTTTCGAGTTGAAATTAAATCCATATATGTACTCAGGTTTACAGTCATTTGAAGCTGTGAAAAAATGAAAGTCCTAAGTCCTTTAGCTTAAAAAAAGATATGGTCGTTTATTCCGCAAAAACGTATATACCGACACTCTCAAGGGAATCAAAATGTATAGGGTATTTACCTAGAACTATGAAATTTTTCAAGTAATACTGTCTTATACTCGTACTACAAGTAAAGGGAAATTTTTATTTATTTATTTATTTCCACCATACATTTATCTTTACAGGTTTACCACCTAATGCGATAATGTAGTCAACTATTATTTCTTAAAGCTAAACAATTAAAAAACTAACAGCTTTTGTTTTAGTACGCATTTCTAATACTATCATTATGTCACAGCAGGACCATAACAAATCTCAAAGAGAGCTCTCACTATGAACTCACCCAGAGTACAACAAAATAGGTCTATGTCTTCTGCTATACGGTTAAGAATACGGAGAGCGCGCGTAAACGGCGCCTCATTTACCAGCTTAGTGCGGCCGCGCGGCACCGCGAGCAGCCGCGGCCGCCGCCGCCGCCACACGTATCTGTCCGGAACACACATGCCCACTTGTTGCAATACGTCTGGATTGTGTATCTTTCCCCTCATTACCTTAAAGATATATGAGACTAGCGCTAAACTCCTTCTAACTTTTAACTCATTGTATCCTACCATACCTAAGATGAATAAGGTAGGATACATATTTGGGTAAAATGGGTATACTCCGTAAAATTTTTTGTATAAATATCTAATAAATTTATTCTGTACTCTCTCCAACATGATACTATATTTAGTTTCATGTGGAGACCAGATGACTGCGTTAAACTCTAATTGACTCCTCACTAAAGAGTTATACAATGCAATAATCGCCTTGATATTTGTAAAGCTCCTAGCTACCCTGAGCACGAATCCCAAATTTCTGTAGGCTTTCTTACAGATTTTGGTTACGTAATCCCGAAATTCGAGTTTTGAGGAGAAGTTAACACCTAGATCTCTGACTTCTGACACTTTCGCTATTGGTACCCCGTTAATTTGGTACTGGTACGTAATTGGAGAGTGCGCTCGGCTGAAAGTCATAGTCATGCACTTCGAGATGTTAAATTGCAAATTATTACGTTCGCTCCAGGTTACCACCCTATCTATATCTTGTTGTAACTTTTGGCAATCTTCTCTATTCCTAACAGCAAGATAAAGTTTTAGATCATCTGCAAATAGAGTGCAATTTGCATCCTTGACAACCATCGGAAGGTCATTAACCATTAATATAAATTCCAACGGACCGAGGTTGCTGCCTTGACTTACTCCGGACCTAGTGAAATAAGTTTCTGACCTACACCCGGCATATTCTACATACTGCTGTCTGTCCCGCATGTAACTAGCAAAAAAGGTTAGTAAATGGGGAGTAAACCCTACACCTGCCATTTTTGTGAGCAGTATGTCATTATCCACAAGGTCGAAAGCTTTTTTGTAGTCAAAGAAAGCTACATCTGCTTGTCCTCCAGCATCCACTTCAGGTACAATATAACTCATGTAGTTCATTAGGTTACTGGTGGTGCTTCTGCCAGGTCTAAAACCGTGTTGCTCATCTGAAAGCTGTGCATTAACCTGTGAGAGAATGCTCTTGTGTACTGCAGCCTCTAGTACTTTAGCTGGTGTCGAAAGCACGGCTACCGGCCTGTATTGGTCCACGTTCGATGCTGACTTTCCTTTGGGTACTGGAACGACCTTAGTTATTTTCCACCTTTCCGGAAATACGGCCTCCGCCAGGCACTGATTAAAGATGTAGAGAAGTGGCCTACAAATTACTAGTCGGCAGTCTTTGAAAATGTAGGGCGGTATGCCATCGGGTCCCGTTGACTTTTTTGGCTTGAGTTTTTGCAGAGCATAAAGTACTTGATCAAGCTTTAGTTGGTCTAAATGTACCCTAGCCGCTCCGTTCTCACCACCCGCCTGTTTCACTGCCGCCTCTACGTCCAGCTTGGGTATCTTAGGGCTAAAAACAGAAAAAAAATACTTCGCAAACTCAGTAGCACACTGCTCCTCCGTAAGTACCTTATCACCTTTTAAAATCTTGCGTGGACTCCTACTGTATTTTTTAGAGTTAACGTAAGCCCAAAAAGCCTTTGGATTTTCTTGAAACTCACTCTGCATCCGGTCTTTATAATTTTCATATGCAGAGTTTATCAAATATTTTACCTTCGCCCTACATTTAGAAAACGCTTCATAATCGGGCCCTGATTTGCTCCCCTTGTACTGCCTATGAAGCCTAGCCTTTAATTGTATGTTGCGAATAATGTCTATCGTGTACCACTCGGGGTAACTGTACTCCGAGTTTACACGCTTTCGCTTTTTTCTTGGAACGCAGTCATCCATAACTTTGTTTAAAACCTCATAAAAATAATCTAAACTATCATTTACATCTAACGTATACATTGGCGTCCAGTCTATAGCCGCTATTAAAGAATACACCAACGGAAAGTTTGCTTTGTAAAAGTTCCATTCAGTGTGCGTCTGTGCGCTCCGCTCAGACTCAGCCAGTGGCGGCGGCGAGGCGGGCGCGGGCCGCTCGCCGCGGCACGGTCGCCCCCGCTGCGGCACTAAAATAGTAAGTGGCGGATGATGTGGGTCGAGCGGTACGATCGGCTCAGCCGTGCGCACCTCCAACCCGTCGCCCATCGAACGCGTACTCAAAACAAGATCTAATTGGCGTTCATTGCAATTTCCTATTTTGTTGTACTGGGTGAATTCACAATACGTGCTAAAGTACTCAAAATAGTTTCGTACATTTGTTGAACTAGAGTATAAATTAAAATCGCCTATCACTATTAAGTTACTGTAGTCATCACGATAACTTTCTATTATACTAAACAAGCACATATATTCATTATCACTACAACTCGGTGGAATGTAAACTACACACAACACAAACATGAACTTATTATGTAAATAAACCGCAGAGCTAACCAGTTCAAATGCATGATCTTGAATACGTACATTGTTCGGTGTGTTAAGTTGCCGTAGCTCGTACCGCGGTGTGGCCACTAAACACGCGCCACCCTGCTTGCGCCCGTCTGCCCGATCACACCGAAGTATCTTGTATCCAGGTGGGATTAGTTCTGAATCATAGATTGAATCGTTGCATCCTGTTTCCGTTATTGCAAAAAGATCATAACTATGGGAAGAAATTCCCATATAAAAATCATGTAATTTTGTTCTCAATCCTCTCACGTTCTGATAGTATATCTCTACACAATTTGGTGTCTTCTTATTAGTTGTTGGTTGGTTTACGAAACCACACCCATTCACAAAATTCAATGTTAACTGCCCAACATTCTGGTTTACATAGTATCTCGTATGAACTTTCTGGAACTCCTATTATAAACGACGCATAGTCTCTCTCTGTTTTATGTTTAATTTTGTCCACTGTTATTGTCGTCTCTTTTCCACATATGTTCTTTACATGCATTTCTAAATTTTCTACTGTGGTATCCTTTTTTAGACGCCAAACATGCAAAAACTTTTTTCTTTCAGTACCTTGAATATTTACTGCACTAGTATTACCTCCTTTTATGACTTGCTTGCCAGGATATTTCTTTTTCTTTTTCTGTACAGTAGTCCATGATTCATCTCTTATGCTAGTTTCCATCTGTAGTTCTGTATTATCTGTCGATATTTTTTCTTTCTCAAAACATTCCGTAGTGGTTTCTATAATACGTGCCGGTTTCGTGGCCACACACGCCACTACACTCTTATCTTTGTTTACTGATAGATTTTTACTTACTACCTGCTTTTCGTTTTGTGTGAGTACATTAGCAAATGATATAGTATTTTTTCTGCTTTCCTTTACTGTCTCATTTCTTTCTTTTGTAGGCTGCTCTTGGTTCAGCAAATTCTGTAAATGCTCATTTTTTTGCTCCAATGTTTTTATCTGCGCTTCTAACTCATCGACTTTGTTCGCCTTTTTCTGGACTACCTTCATAATATCTCGCAACGTATGTAGTTCTTTTTCTGTGTCGACAAATCTGCTCTTAAGCAAATTATACTCTCTTATTTGATTATCAATTTTAAGGTTCATCTCAGACCGAAATTCTTGTAGCTCTTGCAGTATTTTACTACTGATATCCACTTCTATCACTTCTTTTGGGATCCTCCTATTGCCTCGGTCTGTGTTTACATAGCAAGGAGTTAAAGCTGTATTCATTACATTCTGGTTACCTCGAACTGGTGTATCCGAATTATCCCGCTTCGGTGCACTGCAAACACATTCTGGGCAACTCCAATTGCACTTGTATTCTTCGGTTAATGCTTCAAATTTATCCTTCGTCAGAGCCAAACACTTCCGATGGTACAATTTTCTGCAGTAACTTCTTGCACATTCCATGTACGAAATGTCGTCTATTGCGGCATCGCAGCCGTTACATTTTTTCCCCATTTATATTTTGAGAAATACACTTTTTCCGCTACTAATTACGTTCAACCGATCACACGTCCGTTCGCTCGCGCGTATCAGGTTCCTGTCTGAAAATGTCTGAAAACTATACATTTATAATTAAATCATAAAAAATATAGTTTTTGTTTATTAAAGTTATTTGTTGCTACTTTGTACGGAACCCTCGGTGGGAGAGTCCGACTCTCACTTGGCTGGTTTTTTTAGCCAATTTCTATTTTTAGCAGAGACTTCCCCACTTAAATCTATCTACATACAAATGTTCTTCTGTATACCTACATCACGGGTTTTCTCAAATGAAGATGTGTCTTTCCTACTTTACTATTGTTTTCTACCTGCCAAATAAATCGTATATAACCTTGAGTCTATATTCCGCATCCGTCAAATCATTATTGCTATTGCTAGCCAAGATTTCAGGGGTCGATGACTTCTGTTGCGTAAAAATTCTATTTATACGCCCTGATGCAAAGATATGAAATGAAAAGTGAATGTTTTTCATATAAATAATGATGCGAGCAGGATCGGGAATAAGTCTGGAAGAAATTGAATATAGAGGAACATATTTTCATGAAGAATTTAGTAAAATTGATGAGAACGTGCATTCTCCTTTAAGTAGCTCGAACAATTCAAGTTACGCCGCTGCTGTAAGATCCATAGAAAAAAAACATCGAGGCTATAAGTTATTTTCTAAGTATCTTACAACACCAAACGGATAAACCCCAAGGAAATAATCATGTTTAATCTTTAAGAAAACGCTTGCTTCCTACTTAGTAGCAGTAACCTGCAGACCATTCGAAGAGTCCAGGTTTCCTTGCATTATTATCCCTCACTGTAGAATTGTCAGTGTTGCCTTATATTTACTTCAAATCTCCTTATTTCACACTAGTGGACGTCACGCGGTTTCACCCGCGTAGTTCCCGTTACCGTTGGAGTACGGGGATAATATATAGCCTATGTTACTCCCTGATAATGTAGCTATCCAATGCTAAAAGAATTTTTCAAATCGGTCCAGTAGTTTCGGAGCCTATTCAATTCAAACAAACAAACAAACAAATCTTTCCTCTTTATAATATTAGTGTAGACGTGAATATTCTAGGTTACATATAAAACCATCAGTCCAAAAACCTTGGAATCAACTAGCCAAATAAATAAAAAAGTCACGTCGATATTTTCCTACTCTTAATCTTGGAAACGTGTAGCCCATAGTTCAATAATACCTCTTTAGCGAATTTAAGCGTGGGCGAGTAATCTTAATTCGAAAAGATATAAAGTCAAAGTCCAACAAAGCCGGTTTGAGTCTTTCTTTAAGCCCTCGAACAGGGTGAGGAGCCTGCGCGAGTTTTAAGGCGGGCGCAAAGTGTCAAACATAAATAAGAAAACCGCTGTTAGCGTCAATACTAAACTGACTGACTTAACACGACGCGATGGAGCGGCTAAATCAGCAGGTTTACATTATTGTGTTATATCGTTTTGTTATTAGTTACAAAACTTGTTGTGATATAACGTAAGCCTGCATAGATTCGTTTAATTGTTTTACCTCGCGTCACGACACGACTCGACAAACTAATGTAAATTTAGCTTTAGCTAGCGAGGTATCGTTTATTATTGTACTCTGAAGAAACACGTCTAGCTTCAACAAAAACTGGAGATGGCCACCTATGGCTCTAGACAAAGTGCAGTTTTATCAGCATAATATGCTACTGCTACTAATCGCGCCCGCTACCGCGCCCGCTCCCGTCCTAGTCACCCCGTATTTATACTGGACAAAGCCTCATTCGACATGATGGAGCGGAGTCGCTAGCGGGCGATAGTCTATTGTTTTACTCTAAATAAACACGTTTAGCCTCTACATCATCTGGTGATGCTGTGTGGCCACCTATGGATCTAGACAAAGTGCAGTTTTATCAGCATAATATGCTACTACTACTAATCGCGCCCGCTACCGCGCACGCTTCCGTCCTAGTCACCGCGTATTTATACTGGACAAGGCCTCATTTGACATGATGGAGCAGACTCGCTAGCGGCGATAATCTATTGTTTTACTCTGAAGAAACACGTTTAGCTTCAACAACAACTGGAGATGCTGTATGGCCACCTAAGGCTGTAGACAAAGTGCCATTTTATTAGCGTATGCGATTGTCAAAATTGGAATGATCACGTGACGTTTTGACACGCTACGTTTCCGCTGCCAGAATGTCAGTAGTCTCGAGCCAATGATTGCGCCCGCCACCGCGCTCGCTTCCGCCCTAGCTACCGCGGTTTCACTCTAAATAAGCCCTAAAAGTCGAATAAACTTTTTTATTAAAAGAATAGATAAAACATTTTATTTTTAGTTGCTACTTGCCATCCCAGTTTCTTTTCTGTATTGATATTGTCCGTCAACAGTCCAATGTTTCAATGTTCTTAGGGAAGGTTATTAACTAAACTAATAATGTTTAGGTACTGTTTACACATGTTCCTAATTAAATAAGTATTTTATAGGTATGTAGGTGTTTCATGGACTTATATAAATGGTATCCGTCGGACTGGTCCGAGGTGATAGAAAAGTAATGTTTTTTATTTGTAAACCCTACATTTTGCGTGATATTTTATCGATATAAAATAAACAACACATCAACTAACACGAAAATGAGAAAAAATCGTTTGCTTATCTATGTGTGTTTAGTAGAGGTAAAATTATGAACATTGTTTTACTGATAGGAAGGCTACAATATCGTTAAGTGCCCTTTTTTTAAGGATGAGAAATCATCAAATGACTCCTTTCGCTCTGGAAAGGGAGTGTCAGACTCTTACTCATGACTTAAACTCATCCGTGTTCGTCATAATGCGTTCCAAGGCCGCGGTGACTCTTTCGAACAAATTCCGCAACCCTGGCAGGCACTAGCCCTGATGGGCCCAATCTACTAGGCTGACATCACTTTAAGGCCTGATATAACACGAACGTAAAATATGACGAATGCCAAAATGATCCCACATACATTACTTTGAATGCTAAAGATATCGAATTCTTGCAACAATGAAACATCAAAGACCAATATTTCAATAAATCGATGAGTTATTGATTAGTCATCAAAGATAAAAAACATGAAAAGAGTTTTAAATGCTAAGCAACTGCCAAGATCGAACTCAAGCATCGATCAAAAATGATAATTTGTATTAAAGGGTCGCATAGACAGGCCCAACTTGACAGTGTGACACTACTGTGACGACTATTTTTCATAGATTTTATTATTTTCCATGTAAAATGATCGCCGTTACGGTGTCATATTGTCGCATCACGCCTATTTGAAGGAATTCTTAAATTTTAAACAAACCAAATGTGATTGTCCGAAAAGGCCCGTTTTGACAGCAGGATACAACATTACATTAATAGTAAGTATGAAAGAGACTCTTTCACTTTTAAGTGGTGATACTTGAACGACGTCTTCGTTAACGCAGAAATTGAAAGAAGCAAAAATGCTCATAAAATAAAAACTACTGAACCAACCTGAATCAAATTTTTATGGGACCAAATGGCAAGTACACTGCATCGAACTAAAAAAGAAATCGGATCAGAAACCTCGGAGTAATCGGTGTACATACATACAAAAAAAAACACCGAATTGAGAACCTCCTCCTATTATGGAAGTCGGGTCAAAAATTTGACAGTGACGGGTAGCATGATGTGCTTTCTGATTCTGCTAAAGTGGCCTTTTTAGACTCGCTGATGAGAATCAACAAACTATTTTGTGATTCTATGTTTAGAAAAGGAAAAGATAACAAGGGATATTGATTTCATACTTCCTTGGATTAGAAAGGTCGGCGCAGACATAGGATGCTGCTTGTAAGTAGATGAGCTCTCTGATAACTCTTGAGAACGTATAATCTTGATTGTACACTATTGTTGTGCACAAATTATAAAAGCTCTTTAAAATGCTAGTAATATTCTTTGAATAAAATTACTAGGTATGTCTTTGACTTAGCAGGCTAGTCAATTACCCCATCATAATCAATTTTTTTTTACTGCTATTAGGCATACGTTTGACCACTATCTCACCCGATGGTAAGCGATGATGTGGTCGAAGATGGAGCACGTTTGCCTAGAAATAACCTATTCACTCTTGTCTTAAAGACTCCCAGGTTGTAGCTATCTGGAAACAAAGACTCTGGCAGGGAATTTCACTCCTTAGCTGTACGCACAATGAATTTGTTTCCAAAACGTTTTGTGTGTGTGGGTGGGATGTCCACCATGTACCGGTGGCGCATCGCCGTTCGTCTTATGGTCCGATGATGTAACGGGCTTGGCGGAATGAAATCATGTAATTCCGTCGCACACTCACCAAAATGCAACCCATAGAAAACCGACAGGCCAGCAACTCGGCGTCGATGCTCAAGACTCATCAGACATCATCATCATCATATCAGCCGAAAGACGTCCACTGCTGGACATAGGCCTCCCCCAAGTGTTGCCACCAACAACCGGTTCTGAGCGTCTCGCATCCATCGCCTACCCGCGACCCTCGCTAGGCTATCGGTCCACCTTATGAGCTTCCAACGTTGCGTCTTCCACCACTCCCAAACTGTTTGTCCCATCGACCATCTTATATATGTTATCATAATTACTCTGGCCGCACTAACGTTTTGAGTATACTCTCATTGCCTGGGTGAGGAATTCCCTACCCGAATCTGGGTTCTCCTGATAGCTACAACTTTGGGTTCTTTAAGTCAAGAGTGAAAAGGTTACTTTTAGATAAGCGCACCATCGTCGACCACATCATCGCTTAACATCAGGTGAGATTGTGGTCAAACACGACAAAACATACAGGGAAACCAACGCTTCTTATTTCCCTGTAGCGGCATCAATGAACCACCAGAAGAACCAACGGAGCAAATCTACATCGCAACAAAAAGAACCGCAACGCCATCTATCCAACTAACAGCGAACTACTACAACAAAATCCTCCATCGCGCAATCAGAGTTTACCGTGCGATTTGAACATATACATCAGCCCGAACATCAACTATCGGGCAGTTGCCCACACCAGACACAACAACTGTCCGGTCGGAGGATCCTCCCTTTTCAATGAAGGTTTGCGGGACTTTACTCTCTGTTACGCATACCCTCCATATCTCCACAAACATCTGTGTTATGTGGGCTGTGCCAGGTCCCTTTTCGTATGAGATTAAACATAACGATTGTGAAAGCTCATTTGTACAGTTCACTTTTATAGAATTGGTCAAATTCGTCTTGTGTACTTCTTTTCTCTGAGATTATTTAACGATTATAACACCAATTATTTTAATCTATACCATCTAACATTACGGTTGGGCTGAGCTAAAATGTATCTTAGCACTCATCCTCGACCCTGTACCAAAAACCAGCATTTATGTAGAATTCTAGATATAGCAGGTGTGAGTCTAGCCGTTTTTTCTAGCCCAAATATACAGCTTGCCTAGTAATTTACCTAAATATCTCAGTGCGTTCGTTTTTCTGGGCTCGAAGTTCGTGTGCCAAATAATCACGCTTTTTTAAATGGTGTGTGGTAAGTCGTAGATTTAGATTTAGTCGAAGTAGTAGGGTTCTGTATGTCAGAAATTAAAAATGATTTCAGAAAAAATTTGTTCAACGATTAAGCATGAAAGGCACCTGCCATATTATCTCTTCAACAGCTTTGTTTGAATGACAGAGTGTGTCTTAAAGCATTAAGTCCGCCATTATTCCTTTTGTAATAAAATTTTGAATAAATAAATGGAATACATTTGGTTGATAGTTAGACAAAGTTGTATAGATTCAAACGAAAGACGATTTTGAGAATATTGTTTTCTAATTCTTCACCAGCCTTGGTTGAAAGACAGAGTGTGTCTTACAGCATTAAGTTCGCCATTGTTCCTTTTGTAATAAAATTTTAAATAAATAAATGGAATACATTTGGTTGATAGTTAGACAAATTTGTATAGATTCAAACGAAAGACGATTTTGAGAAAATATTGTTTTCTAATTTTATCCTTTTTTAGTAGGTATTTGGCAATCAAAAAGTTCTCAATCGTATTGCAATGTTTTTTGAAAATCGGTTGTCATGTCATTTAAATCTTTCTGAAGTTAACGCTCCAGGAAACTATTTTCATTTCTCAAACCGTACCCTAAAAAGATTTGTTCTTGTAAATGTTTTTACTCAATTACTCAACTTCCAACTCTATTCAACACACAATAAAGCTTAAAATACTTTGTTTATATACGTTGCTATGTTTTAAAAGTGCGTTTTTATTTACATCTGAGTCATGGCCAAAATGCGTAGCGATGATCGAAGCGAATGTTTTCTTGTATTGCAATAAGGAACATTATGTGCTAAATATTTTAGTTTTACATATTTTTTTAGAAAAATCTGAAAGTTACACGCTTATTATGAAAAAGCTCGCTCAAAGAAAAGCTTTTTCTATTGCTATTGTGAATCATTGTGGTTCTGCTTTGACAAGAATAAAATTTCTAGTTCCCAGTTTTGTCTCCTAAACAGCCTCATTTGTTCTGAGTTTGTATGTTTCATGATGACCTTATGTGATCTAACGATAATTATGCAGTTTAGTCAAAAAACTACTTGGTTTTAAAAACTAGACGGAAAAAACCGTTTACAATTTGGACATATTTTGTCGAGTTTTGGTGTTTTCAGAAAAAAACTTAAACGTGACTATGGGTAATTTATTGTAAATCTTAATAAAAATAATGTAATTTATTTGTTGGTCACGAAACTCTTTTACTGATAGAAAGCTGAGAGCCAACTCTATTAAATTTCCCTACATTTTCGACAGATTGCGACTGATATGCGAATGCGAACAAAATGTAAAAATTAGAAGAATTGGCACTTTGTTTTTATCCCGGAAAAATGTACCTACGATTACTGTAGAAAAGCCACGATTATAAATACATTTTTGTTTAAAAAAAACACTGCCCCACACTAGGAATTTCTCCTGTATCATGGGAGCGTTCACAAACATACAAACTCACATACACAAACAGCCAGAACCGGAACAACTATCTGTAGGCCATACAAATATTTGTTCCGTGCGGGAATCGAACCCGCGACACGCAGCGCAGCAGCCAATCGTTCAACCATTGCGCCAACCGTATCGTCGTACTTTTGTTTGTGCGCTTTGAACTGATTTTGATGAATTTTAGTACTGACATATTGGACCCTGGAGACCCTATATAATACTATAATAATATGCTACTTTTTTTTTGGCGAAAAACCATATTAAGGCTTGTATACATGCCAATGACCTTGAGCATATGCGCGGAGCAAACTACTCCTCTACGCGCCACTCCGCTACCCGCATTTTTAATTTATTATAAAAAAATAACACATATTTAAAAAAAGTAACAAAACCAAATTATTTTCGTTTGTATTGCAAAGTAGTAGCTATTTTTTTTTTTGACTTTTGTTAAAAAATGAAGGAGTAAAATGGTTTTATCTCGACGATTTGGAGGTGATTTGGTGATTTTTGTTCTTATTATGTGATACCGATACATAAATTATAGCTAAACCAAATTACGTATCATATCATGTAGATTACTACCTATTTTTTCTGATGTAATTTCTAAGTAAATGCCGACGAAAAGTTGCTTCATCTGCACGCTGTTTTTAAGCATTTCTCGAGAGAGCAGCTTTAACAAGAGTCACCGTGGTGGTTTTATACTAACAGTAATAAAGTAATAAATACCTTCTTCGTCGCTCCCAATCATAGCATATCGGTCGTACCCGCTGAGGTTGCGGTTCATGCCGAGTCCGAAGTCGTCCTTGGTCCACTGCAGATTGCCCACCTTGTTCTCCACGCGGCAGGGGAGAGTCACTCGCGAGCCGACTATGGCACTCTGTGGAGGAGAGATAACAGGAGTTAGAGTGGGAGAAAAGGAGAGTTAAGATTGCATTATTGATTCGCCCCAGTTTGCGGGAGCTTCTGATCGAGCTGACAACTTTTTGCAACAACACAAGTGTGTAGGGAATATGCATGCGATTTTTTTTATTTGCAAAATGAAGTATTTATTAGCTCTGGTAAACAATCATGAAATATTTCTTTTAAATACCTCAATCAACGATGTAGTTATAAAACTTCAAAGATTATAATTAGAAAGATAAGTCCGATATGAATTTTGACGTCAAAGACCATGACGCCCATTCAGCTGCCATAGAAAACAGCGTTTACGCGAGAGGGACTGATATATTTATTTAAAATAATTATATCTCGTTTGTTTTTTCGAGCAATTTTAATTGTATTTCCACTGTTAGTATTATATTTTCAGATAAACTGTATACTTTCTTTTGTTTACTAACTGGAGAAATAATAATATAAAATTAAAAATAAACGAAAATAATCCGCAAGACGCATACAAAAATAACGTTTACACCGCGCGAGTCGGCTTGGCTCTAATAGGGCCTTACGGATTATCACTGTTGGGGCGATTTGGCCCCAATCGGTCCTTACGGATCCTGACAGGTTAAAAACATTTAAAAAAAATACCCAAGGAATTGAGAACCTCCTCTTTTTTTGGAAGTCGGTTAAAAAAACAGTTTTCACTCAAATTAGAACATTTTTATAATGTGAAAGCGTTGTCGCACGGTCGCGTTGCTATCATGCTAGTCTGCAGGAGCTTTTCCAGCGGTCTTACGATTTAAGAGAATTTTATCATTCAAAGAATCATTAACAAACATATCATACAAACATTGGATTATCCATAAAGTAATCGTAAAATCTTGAAGTTAATACAAATTATATCTGATTAATCCGGCACACACTTCAAATCAGTTTTATATTCTCTCGATTTACCGTCGTAAACAGTCTTAAAACATCGAGTTACATTACGAAAAAGATTATTCGATTCCTCGTTAATAATATTACATACGCGTAATCGAATTTAAAATCGATATGCGCTACACCGAGTTTAAGTTTTAAAAATAACCATCGTTGAACCCCTTAGGCCTTATTATCGAAACTGATCGCATTATTATAAACGATGTTATTACGAAAAAGTACAAAATTGCATCCTCTACTCAATTACTGTATTAAAATGAATAATTGTCGGTTCAAAATTCTGTGTAATAGTGGCATTATTATTGCTAAATCACTAGCAATTTGTGTATAATGTAATAATCAATTCGATTAACCTATGAGGTATGATATATTATTTCAAATTGTCGATGTTTTGCAATTTTTGTTTCGCAATGGTTCGTGAAAATCCATTACTTGTATACTGAACATCTGTGATTTAAATTAAAAAAGGATTATTGCGTAACGTGTTTCTTTGTTTATAAGGTTTCTGGGTGGCCTGTTGTAAAATGCATAGTTATTAAAGGACTAGAAAAAATTTCTTCGTCGTTTTGGAGTATTAGGATGATCTTGTGATATCAACAACTTCACTAACGCTTTCTAATCGTATTTGTAACTATTTTATGGACTGAAATAAAATTGAATAATTATTCTTTTGGTTTAAATAATTAATAAAAAATAATAATAAAAAAACAATAAATATATAATACATTTATAATTTATTTGTTATTAACTTTTGTTTTTTTTTTATTTATAGACAGTAGCTAACCAATATTTCAATGTTACTATAATTGTCCACAATCTCATCTGATGGAAATTGATTATGACTGACTATGAATCACGCTTGCCTAGAAAACAACTGCATATTTTAAAAATAACAAGCACAGCTACATCTTCGCTTCTTAAACAAAATCAAAAATCAAAATCAAAAGTCGTTTATTCAAATTAGGCTGAGAGCCAGCACTTTTTGAACGTCAAGTTTTACAAAAGACAGTCCCCCAAAACGCCCGCCCGTCACCACTTCCTAGTGTTTTAGCTGTGGAGAAGAAGAAACATAATTCCTCAGTGTACCTACAATAGTTAGAATATCTGTAACAACACAGGGACACTGTTATTTCAGTCGCCATATGTCATTACTTAACACACAAATGTGGTCTTGTGAAAGCACCTTGTAAAGTACGCTTCTCTAAAGAGTCTGTACTAGTCTGTAGCGAGCTGGTTTTATCTAGAGGCAGCGGGACTTTCAATTGGAGCGTGGTTTTGGTATTAAATAGTTTTTGTTTCGTTGAATTGTGTCTTTATCTTTTTGTCATCATCATCGTCTTCCTGCCCTCATCCCATGTTACTTGGGGTCGGCGCAACACGTTTTTTTCTTCCATTCTGTTCTATCAGTCATCCCTTTTCTTTCATTTCGCTCCTCACACAATCCATCCATCTTTTTTTTGGCCTTCCTCTCCCTCTCCATCCATCCACATTCATGTTCATAACTCTTCTAGTTACATACGTTTCATCCCTCCTCTTCACATGACCATACCAAGACAAGCGATTCCCTTTTAACTTTTCCGTCACTGGCGCCACTTTTAAACTACCTCTAATGTACTCATTTTGTCTTTATCTTTTTGTAAGAATGGGAAATCATCAAATGAGAAGTCATTTCCACTCTGGGTGGAGCAGAAAGAAAGAAAAATGTTTACTTGGGACTCGCACAAAACAGACAGATGTAAAATTAATTAAAACTAACAGTAGTCTATTACTTAATCAAAATAATTTTAGTCTGTACGAGGCAAAAAAGGTCCCCCCTATATTAGCATAGGCTGCGAAATTTTAAAATAGATAACACAGCGCTGGTTTTATGATAGGCCTGTGATGCCAGAAGGGAGTGTCAGACTCTTACTGACAAAACCCATCCGTGTTCTTCCTAATGCCCTTTGCGTTCCAGGGCCGCGGTGACTCTTTCGAACAAATTCCGCAACCCTGGATTACCTTCTGGATTGGATTGGTATTGATTATTATTTTGTCTTTATCTACTAGCATAATTTTTGTACGTATCGTTAGGGATTTTTGATTAAGGATTATACTTTGTATACATGTCAGTTCTGTGACAATATTTTTTTTTCTTTCTTCCTTCACTTTCCTGTTTGAAGTGAAATGAAATTGATTTAAAAAACGTATAAAATTTGTTTATATTTTCCGTTTCAAGCTAAACTGGATATTTTTACTTTCTTCCATAAAACTTTACCAGAACTTACCTAGTGATAGTAAGGCAGGTTAATTTTACAAACTTCATAAGCAAGAGCTAAAAAAATCTACAGTTCAAATAACTGTGGCGTTATTCAAACTATAAATGTTGAGTCTTGCAGAGCATAGAAAATGCAGTTTACTGAAAATGTCGTAAATAACGAGAACTTTTAACTTTCGATTTATTCCGTTACTTTGCTGACCCCATAAATAACTTACAGCAACTATGTAAAGAACGTAAAAAGCACACTTCTTTAAAATATTCAACTCCGAATTAAAATTGTATATAGGCGCCTATATTGAATTCCCGAAACTCGCCGACAAAACCCGAAGAAAACGCCGAGCATTCAAGAAATTAACAGATAACAAGATGGAAAGATTAGACAATCACTAAACTAGCAATTTGTATTCATTTACCGATAACTATGTATGTCGAACGAACCATATACATACATATACAGATTCCTTAACCACTGAATTCGGTTTCCGATGCTAATAGAAAGATATGAGCCGGTGCGTCCACAGACTAACAAAATGCCGATGTAAATGAGTATGACAATTATACATTTAAATTTATTCTGTGACAGTCCGAGTTATAAGGGAAAAGTGGGACAAACAATGCCCCATAAAACCGGTACATGTTCTTGAGTTTATTACTTGTAGATATAATTTTAGTGTTAGCGAGTTTTAATTATATTAAGTGTGAGTGTAATAAGGGGGATTTTTTTTTCCTTTGCAATATTTTTTGAGGATTCCGCACAAGAAGGTGACGAAAACAAACATGGCTGATATGCTGGTATGTATACTCAAATTTTATTAAAAAATGATCTTATCTTAAGGTGACCTGCAACGGAACCCTATTAATAAGCGTCTGACGTTTGTTTGTCCGTCAGTATCTCAGAGTACTGTCTCTCATGAACCGTAATAGGTATACAGTTGAAATTTTGTTTGTAATACAAATATGTATTTCTATTGCCGCTGTAACAACAAATAAAAATACAAATAAATTAAAAATGATAGCGGCAAGACCATACAAGATTTTTTTTCGATTCCTGCGGAACTCTTTGTCTGCAAGTCCGACTCGAACCTGGCTGGTTTTATTTTTGTTTAGTGAACGTTGCGGATAGATAAGGGTCTACACTTAATGTATTTATTTTAAGACGCCACAATACCCATGTAAAAGTCACCCCATGGTTTTATGGTGACGCGCGACCCTAGTCACGCGTGCTATATTCGTGGCCATCTATTTTTAAATTTGGCTGTCCCATCCTGTCTTATCTGGCTTAGTTAAATTATTAAGCACACTATACTACAAGATTTTTAACACGATCCCATGTTTTTTTAGGAAGTAGATATCTCTCAAAGAAACGATTTATGTAGAAATACTCTCTAGCTTGCGTAACTCGGCAAAATGTAAGGAACAGCAGATTTCATTTTAGGGTCGGCTTGCAGTCCTTGAGCGGATGCAAATGCTGAGTAACAGTATTTTACTTTGATCGACCGCCTATGTGACTCCCACAACCAAGTTACTGGGTAATAAGGTACTCCTTAGTATGGACTGGTGACAGATTTACGGTGGACATCCCACCCAATCACACAAAACGTTTTGGGAACACATTATTTTATTGTGCGTATAGCTAAGGAGTGGAATTCCCTGCGTCTGAAGTCTGTGTTTCCTGATAGCTACAACCTGGGAGTCTTTAAGTCAAGAGTGAATAGGTTACTTCTAGGCAAGCGTGCTCCATCTTCCACCGCATCATGGCTTACCATCAGGTGAGATAGTGGTCAAACGCGTGCCTATCAATAGTAAAAAAAAATTGAATAGAATTGAAAAGTTTAAGCTATAGTATTTTCTAAATAATGTGACGTGATTTATTGATAGTTATAAATTTGAATGGAGGGAGGTAAAAAAAACATGAATGAACTGTGCGAGGAATGAAATGAAAAAATAGACAGTCAGTGATATCATGACGGGTTGACAGGACAGGATGGTAGTAAAAAACGTGTTGCTCCGACCCCAAGTAATATGGGATAAGGGGCAGAGATATGATGATGATGACGATGGATGGGGATAAAAAATACGTTAGCTTCTTTCAACGGCTTCATTCACTAGCAAGTTGGAAATAGCTCAAGGGAACATGCTTCCGGGATAAAAAGTATTCTATTTCCTAATCCACATGGTCTACCCGTCTGCCAGAGTCTGTGTTTCCAGATAGCTACAACCTGGGAGTTTTAAGACAAGGGTGAATAGGTAGCTTCTAGGCAAACGTGCTCCATCTTCGACAGCATCATCGCTTACCATCAGGTGAGATAGTGGTCAAACGTATGCCTACCTATAGTAAAAAAAATGACGTGTAGAGGTAACAAACTTAGAGGTAAAATTCACCTTTATGGATTTTCACTCATGATTGTATTAGAGAATGGTGTTCAAGTAATTCTTAGGTATTATTTGCTCACTTTCTCTCCAATCAAGCTACTAACTACCATATAATGGTGAAGCTCAATGATTACGAATATGTCTTATGTGGAAGTTAGATTTCTACACTTTAGACATGAAATTGTTTCCTCTTATTATAGCAATTGTTGTAAGTTACAAACAAAAAACTAAAAGAATTATGACTACTCGTATGAATAACGGTTATTGATTCTATGATAAGTATGAAAACATATATTTTTAATCAACTTATATTGTTCAACTGCTGACCAAAACCTTTTTCTCTTACCGGTGTGTTACTTCAAACAATCCATCTTGAAAGCCTCTTAGTCTCCAAAGAATACTAAATTTAAAGGAAAACCAAAATCTACCAAAGTTTCCATCTTTATAGTTAAGGCAATTGATACTTCTACACTAATATTATAAAGAAGAAAGATTTGTTTGTTTGAATTGAATAGGCTCCGAAACTACTAGACCGATTTGAAAAATTCTTTTAGCATTGGATAGCTACATTATCAGGAGAGAACATAGGCTATATATTATCCCCGTACTCCCACGGGAACGGGAACTACGCGGGTGAAACCGCGTGACGTCCACTAGTATATTATAAATTCAAAAACATCTTTCGGTCCGTCTATTTGTGACCTTCGATATGTATATAAATTGGACCTTGAGGGACATTGGACACTTTATATTTTAGAAAAAATCCAAAATATAAAGTGTCCATATAGCCGCTTGATTGTTATAAAAACCATAAATTAGTATCTTTCTTATAAATCGCTTACCTCTCATACCTTAAATCATAGACAAAAATACTTTGTTTACACATTCAAACTATTTAAAAATTGTCGCTACTCCGTGTTTACATCTGATCCATAATCCCATCTACATTATGTATGTAAGTTTGTGTATCAAGATTCTGCTAATCTGCTGTATCAATATTCATGAAACTTTGATTTAAGGATAGGCGTCTACATAATTACAATAAAATATTTGACAGATTATTATCTCTATGTTATTTATGCATACTGATTTATTTATTCTGTGTTCTGATTAAATGGCACGTGAGAGCAATTTATTATTTGTTTTTTCTTAATTTTTGAACGTTAAAATATGCTTACTGTATTTAAATTTTGCTATTTAGACTTAAGACATTAAATTAAATATTTATGGTAACTTTTGTGATGATAGCGATCGTTTTCTTTGGCATATTAATTTTATGATTTTTAGTTGTGTCTATTTTTTAAAATCATAAGGATTTGAATTTGATTTGAAGATTGCGTAATATCTATTTGCCTAGCCTTTCCGAACCAGGTTGGGGTTGGCTCCTTTTTTAGGGTTCCGAACATAAAAAGGAACCCTTATAGGATCACTCGAGTGTCTGTCTGTCACAGTCAGTTTTCTTCGGATCCACTGGACAGATTCTGTTGAATTTTGTTACGCGTATAGACTTCTGTGACCCAAACACGGACGTATTACGTAAATTATGAAATTTTTAGGGTTCCAAAAAAAATGGAACCCTTTTAGGATCCCTCGGGTGTCTGTCTGTCTGTATGTCCGTCTGTCATAACCAATTTTCTCCGGATCCACTAGACCGATTCTGTTGAAACTTGGTACACATATGGACTTCTGTAACCCAAACACGTGTTACGTAAATTATTAAATTTTTAGGGTTCCGAAAAAAGCGGAACCCTTACAGGATCACTCGGGTGTCTGTCTGTCTGTCTGTTTATCTGTCCGTCTGTCAAAGCCAGTTTTCTCCGGATCCACTAGACCAATTCTGTTGAAATTTGGTAAACATATGGGCTTCTATGACTCAAACACGAACGCGTTACGTAAATCATTAAATTTTTAGTAGGGGATCACTTTTGGTGGTCAAATTAGAAAATTTAAAAAAAAGTTTTTTGAATAATATCGTGTGACGTATCAAATGAAAGGGCGAGAGGGTGAGAGTTTTAATTGTATATTTTTTTTCATAATTTTAAAATAAAATGTTTTGTAGTTATTCAATAAATTGGGCGAGAAACGACCATTTCACCCTTACTTCCGAAATTACTGAGCCTAAAATTTTTATAAGAAGTCCGTAGTGTTAAAACAACATGTTAAAAAAAATTAAATCCGTTCGGAACCCTTTGCACGCGATTCCGACTCGCTCTTGATTGCTTTTTTTTAACGGGGGAAATCCTCATGGATGTCCTCCGCCCCGGGGCGGGCGGAGGGGTCTGTCAGACTCTTACTGACTAAAACCCCCCGGTGTTCCATTTCTCACCTACGCCAGGGATTGCGGGAACTTACTTTGCGGGCCACTTCGGGTTAGCGGGGGAGTGAGGTGTTTGACTCCTCCCGCGACGTTTGGGAAGCCCAGCTCGTCGTCCAGCTCTATCAGGTCAGACTAGAGTCTGACCTGATAGAGCTGTAACAGTATTTTACATGGAGCTACTGTCTATCTGAACTCTACAATCTAATAACTTTTTTTGTTTGACGACACGGTTGGGGCAGTGGTTGAGCGAGTGTCTGCTGAGCTGCGTGTCGCAGGTTCGATTCCCGCACGGAACAAATATGTGTATGGCCTACAGATACTTGTTCCGGGTGTGGCTGTATGTGACATTGTATGTTTGTACACGCACCCACGATACAGGAGAAACTCCTAGTGTGGGGTAACGTTTATTTTCCAAAAAAGAAAAAAAAATGGGACGGACAGTACACCTTGGCAAGATAATGATAGACTATAGTCATGCAATAACGGTCATGGACCCACATGCATTTATTGACTTTCTTTATATCATAAACAGTTTACGTTCTCGTTTCCTAATATCCCTTCGTACCAATGTACCTTATTACAAGTTTATCTAGCGCCTACCATAGGGTCAGTTTTTCCAGCTTCTGAGTATCCGTAACGACTGCAAAAGATTTAAAATGACAGCAGAGACCAAAAGAAGAAAGAAAGAAAGAATGAAAGAAAACAAGTTTATTTGGTACACACAGATACACACAATGTCGGTACAAATAAAAAAAAGGAAACTTAATTCTAAACGGCCAACGGCCAACGGCCAACGGCTTAACACGCTTTCCGAGACATGAAGGAATCTCGGTAAGTAGGCAATGGATGTTCACCAATCCACGAAATGACCTCGGCAAGCGATGCTTAACCTCGAAAATCGAACCGTGCGACTGTTATTATTTAGCCACGCTTTAGTGATCATTTTGTTTTATTATTGCTAATTTTTCGATGCTTTTATTTTATTATTAAACTAATTTAATATGTAAATCAAAATATATATATATATATAAATCGTCAAATGCCATCTAGATCAATAACCCTACGGCCGCCATAAAAAAAAAACAGAATTGATAAATGAAAAGTCGTTAAACTGCCGTTAAACTGTCGTTAATATGTCGCTGTGTTGTTTTAACTATTAATTAAATTAAAGTTATCTTTACTTACTGTTTAAAAGGGTCAGCGAAGCTTTTTAGATTTGCCGGCGTGCTAAGTTATTTAAAGCCATGTATGGTATTTTTTTATTCATCCATTTTATTATAAACCTTATTGTTATTTATTTATTTATTTAAACTTTATGTACAGTAGTGGTACATGGGCGGACTTAATGCAACAAGGCATTCTCTACCAGTCAACCTTTGGGTTAAAAAGACTACACTGTGGTAGGTGTACAACAAAAAAATAAAAATAAATGGAATCTTTTGGGGAACATTATACAAATAATATATTTAATACTAATAAAATACATATATAAGCTAAAATAATAAACTAATAAATATGATGTTTTATAATAATCCTTCTGATCAAGAGTACTCACAATAATCATGACGAAGACCAAACTAAGAAAGACAGGCTTTTAAGTAGTGTTTTATAATAAGAACAGGGGGTCTAAAAAAGGCCACTTTAGCAGAATCAGAAAGCACATCACGCTACCCGTCACTGTCAAATTTTCCCAATCAACCTTGAACCCAATGCGTTAGCGATAAAGATGAAAATGAAATTTGACAGATTGTTGTGTGGTTAAGATTCTAATATGATTCTGCTAAAGTGACTTTTTTAGACTCGCAGGACAAACATTTAAAATCAAGTGTACAATAGGCGATTTTATCGCAGAAGGCAATCCTTTAATGACATTCTTTGTGTGGATTGAACGAAAAGAGATAGATCTTAATTTGTATGTATTAATAAAAGTTTGTGGCTTAAACATAACCGTGGCTTGGGTTATCTTCGAGGTGAAGCAATGCTTGCCGAGGTCAATCTGCGGATGGGTGCCCATCCTAATATACCGTGACTCTTCCAAGTCTCGGAAGTACGTTAAATCGAACTGCACTGAATTGAACTGTTAACAGGAAACATGGACGGCCAGACTTTGTATGTAATAAGTCATAATTCGAGGTTTGGCTCTCGACTGTTTTCTCCTCCAATATTGAACCGATTTAAAAGATATTTCACAAACTGAATAAGAAGGATATATACTGTGTCCCTATGTTTTCATTTTTGATGATTTATTAACCGTATAAGCACCAGAGTAGTGACGAGCAGTGGTGGCCGAGTGGTAACGGCTCCGACTTACGAGTTGTAGGTCGCGGGTTCAAACCCAGCCAGGCACATTACTCTGATTAATTTATTTCACCACCACTGCTATCAAAACGGTGAAGGAAAACATCGTGAGGAAACCGGCATGTCCTAGAACCAAAAATTCGAAGACATGTGACATTCACTAACCCGCATTGGGCCCGCGTGGTGGATAACGGCCCATTCCCTCTCCTAGAGAGGTAGCCTGAGTCCCAACAGTGGGAACATTATAAGGTCGACTATGCTATAAACACCAGAACCCTCACAAAATGCTCAAAATTGTCCGATAAATCGCTGTCAACAGAGCCCTAGTGTACCAAATTTGTACACTAGCAACTATTCATCAAAAAAAGAAAACTTAGAGACACAGTATATATCCTTCTTATTCAGTTTGTGAAATATCTCATAGATCGGTCCAATATTGGAGGAGAAAACAGTCGAGAGCCAATCCTCGAATTATGCCTTTTTACATACAAAGTCACGCCACCTATGTTTCTTATTTACTTTGACAACCGTGGTATCAGATTTGCTGGGTTTTGATAACCATACGGGTTATCAAAACCCAGCAAATCTGATACCACTCTTGCCGAGAGCTGCAGTTTTACCCAATTACTGGGGTATCAGTCGCTCCAATAAAAAAACTGGTATTCAACTGCAACCGGTCCGTCTGGAAGCCAACTTCAATATAGTTTGGAAAAGTCCAGGTGAATTGTCAACTATCAATTTGATGATTCGAGATAGACGTTGGAGATGACTGATGAATATAAGAAATACTATGGTATATCAATATCATCTATATCAACCTGTAACAAATACAACGTGTAACAGAATAAACGCAATACCTCTTAAGGGGTCATTGAACTCATCATTATGAACAACTTTCACTATAAGACCAACACTGAAATCGCGAAATAAAAGATAGCCTCCCCCATACATTTATGTGCGCATTACTCGACAAAATGTACTGAACAGCTGATGACGACTCCTTAAGAGGTATTACGTTTATTCTTTTACATGTTTTATATATAATTCTCCCGTTTCTGAGTGATTGAGTGACTGACAGACAACGCACAGCCAAAACTGCTTGTCGTAGAAACCTGAAATTTTGCATGTAGATTCCTTGGAGAGTGTAAGGAAGCACTAAGAGATGATTTCTCGAAAGTTCTACGGGAATGGGAAAAAACGGGATATACGTAAACGAAGTCGCGGGCAAAGTAGTAAATAAATTCTTGGAAAACTCTCTCAAAAATACGCGGTACTTTAAAACATCGGTTTCTATTTAATCTTTCACTCAGAGATTAGCACGGCGACTCATAAAATTAATTAACCTAAGATATCTGTCAGCAAAGTTAACTTTTAATTAACTTTTAATGGCGTTATACATTTAACTTATAACAGTTTTTATTGCACTTCTTTATGATTATTGATTAAACTTGATATTTTACCGTTAGCTATGCGTATTTTTATGTGTGTCGTTATTTGTAAATTAAAGATATATATATAGAGAGATAGATAAATACAATATATAGAGAGTTACCAAGAAAATACACAAAAAAGAATTGAGTGATTCTAGGCTTATTAAAGTGAAGTTTTATTTGCGTCAAAGAGTGTCACAAACTTCATTATGTATGGGGAAATATTATGTCACACGATCTATACCTCAAATTTAGCTATGTATTTACTAAGCCTGTCAATAAGCCTCCGCTATCCGTGCCTTCGTCTTTCTGTCAGCGGGCTGTATCTCAAAAACTAAAATAGGTATACTGTTGAAATTTTCATAGTCTGTATTTCTATTGCCGCAATAAAAAATAAGTTAAATTAAAAATTAAAGGGGGCTCCCATACAAGAAACGTGTTTCATGGTACGGAACCCCTCGTGTGAGAGTCCAACTCGTGGCCGGTTTTAACAGCTTCTTGCTTTATTGTATAAACCTGTTAAAACACAAAGCCTAAAAACTAGGTCTGCATGCAAGCTGCCTATGATTATTATTTTAGCGAGACTCAGATCGTCCTTCAACGAACTAAATCATAAGCTTTGCTTACAGTGGCCACAAAACCCTTTTACGAAACATTTGTTTATTTAAAAAGAACAAAGTGTTAACGGTTTCAAACATACCTGATCCTGTGGTTCCATAGCAAACCTCTGTTCTTGGTAACCATGGCAACTGACAACCAAGGCGAGGAACGAGAGGAAGCGAACGCCGATATCCGGCCGAGCCCATTTCCGGCGCCTTTCCGTTCTATATTTGAATTCGGAATCAGCCCTGCGCTCGCGCAGCCCTATAAATGGCGTTCCATTTTCAAATGTCTCTTTGTGTTGTGCCGCCATAGTTTATATGTGTGAAGCATATTGATGACTAATATTAGTTTTTTGGTACATTTGTGTTGATTTTTCAAGAATTCTGCGTTAACATTTTATCTGGAACAAAAGAAAAGAAAAAGTTATTATATAGAAAATAAAATTAGTTGCATTTTGTGGAATTATATGATAAAAGTCGTGAAGTGGATAATTGTTTTTTTTTTCTTTTTAATAGTTAGTAAAGGCTTTACTACACTATCTAATAACGGTTTATTAGTACAAAAATTAAAAAGTCTAAAAGTAGCCAAAATGCCAAAGATAAATAAAAAAAAGAATGTCATTGTGTCATTTTGTATTTTACCAAAGACGTTCATAGACGCGGGTGGTTGAGATCGTAAAACTACGTATAATTTAATGTGTATAATCTGCTAATTATTTTTACATTCATTTATAATTATGCCCATCTTTAGGTTAATTTGCATAAGTCCGTCGTAAATTAACATGATCTTCCATGTTTGTATTTTGTTTAGGTAATTTAGACTTATTAATAATTTTACTGCCTCTGTGGTCGAGGGGTTTAGGCGTGTGCCTTGTGACCCGATGGTCGTGGGTTCGATTCCCACGGGAAAGCATACTTTTTAAAGTTATTTCCAGTTTGGCTAGGACACTGCTGGCTTGAATCACCTGATTGTCTGATAAAAAAGTTGATTCCGTACTTCGGTAGGCACGTATAAGCTAGTGGTCCCGGCCGCCAAATGGCGGTCGTCAAATAAACCATGTCAGTCATTGAGGCGGTTTAGAAACTCTGACACTAGGGTGTGTGGGGTCGTTAGACCTTACTGCCCACACGATAAGAAGAAGAAGATTAATACTTTGTATCAAAAATATTAATTAAACCAATGTCCGTAAAACAGCGCTTCGTTTCTTATGCACTAGCTTTTTTCCGTGGCTTAGCGCCTGTGGCTTATCCCACAGGAACCGAGTCCTTTTCCGGAACAAAAAAATCATGAATCAGTATACATAAAACTCTTCCGTAACTGAGTGACTGACTTACAACGCACAGCTGAAACAACTGGTCGTTGACAGCGGAAAATTGGCATGCAAGTTTCTTGGGGAATGTAGAGGAACACTAAGAGAGGATTTTCCGAAATTTCAACGGGAACGGGAAACAACGGGATATGCGCGTACCAAGTCGCGGACAACAGCTAGTTATAAATAAATGTAGTCTATAACACTCAGCTATAGTAAAACTTTCTATCAGTGAATTAATTACAATAGCGGTCTTAGATCACCTTGTACAAAAAATATAAAAAAGCTTCCTTGAGCATATATACTATGGCATAGCACCAAAAATCGCTTCACCATAGCTCAAGGTATTTCTAGTATAGTGATACAGAAAAACCCAGCACTTTATGGCAGTTTTAATCTCCTCTCATTCAGACAAATCCATTTAAAGTAACATCTTTCGCCTTGGTACGACAAATTAACAAATTTTGCCCATCTTCGGTAATGTAATGAATCTGAGACTCAACGAACTTAAAGTATTTTTAGGGTTCCGAAAAAAAAAGGAACCCTTATAGGATCACTCGGGTGTCTGTCTGTCTGTCTGTCCGTCTGTCACAGCCAGTTTTCTCCGGATCCACTGGACCGATTCTGTTGAAATTTGATACACACATGGAATTTTATGATCCAAACACGGGTCTGGGTATGGGGGTCACTTTTCGGGGTCAAAGTAGAAAATTGAAAAAAAAATTTTTGAGCAATATCGTGTGACATATCAAATGAAAGGGCTTACTGTGAGGGTTTTAGTTATATTTTTTTTTTCATAATTTTAAAATAAATTGTTTTGAAGTTATTCAAGAAATTAGACGAACATGGCCATTCCCCCGCCCCTTATCTCCGAAACTACCGAGCCTAAATATTTGCAAAAAAATGGAAATAATAGATATTTACCTAAAGATTACAGGAAAACTTATTAGAAGTCTATAGTGTTAAAATAACATGTTAAAAATTTTAAATTCGTTCGGAACCCTTTGCACGCGAGTCCGACTCGCACTTGGCCAGTTTTTTTTTTAAGTATACCGTTTACAGGCCCTTTAACTATCAAGTTATCGGTCATCCAGAAAGATGTACCTTGTGGCACGCCCCAAAGCCTAGACCTCTATGTGAATGAATGTCTAAAATAACGAAAAACTCTCACTCTTTTTAAATCAACTTTGAAACAAGCTTAACACTGTCTACTCTTCAATATACAAATTGGTACAAACTCAACATACAAAATGGCCACAATTCATGTCATGTATGTAAAACTAAACGTCGTTTAGTGGCGCCCCCTGTAGTGTTTTATTACATTTTAGACTATTCTAATAAGTTATCGTCATTTAATCGTTCATTTTGTACGTATTTTATTATTGCTGTCAATTCTATTTTTTGTTTTCTTAAGACATAGAATGAATTCTATGACAAACTTAAATATTCATCGTAATTTTTGCGTCAAAAGTGACAAACGACCTTTTTTTATTTTTTTACATTTTTTTTTATCAAAGTACGGTACAAAACAACATTCCAATCAAGAAGTGTATAATTAATGCCTGTATCAATAATAAATCACTTTTATTTATGTTGTCCTTACAGTTATTTTAATATAGATATAAATTAATATAATCCTTTGAACATAACTGCTAATCACACGACAAGTTATCGTAAACAGTCAAACAGCTTTTTTATAATATTTAATTTAAATCTTGCCTTTACTGGCGCTTCATATTTTCACTAATATTTCTCGCGGCTTTGCGCTTGTGGAAGCGTGCATTTTATTATGATTAAATCTAGCCTATGTGTTTTTCTTTATATATCGCAGCAACGTTATATTTCGAAATTGAAAAAATACCCATAACCTCTTAATCCTAACTTCGTATCATGACCCTGAAGAACATTTGTACTACGACTTTGACCTCAACTAAACAATGTAGCCAAAAACAATTTGTTTTCATTTATTTGAAACTCTGTCTGTAAAATTCGCTTAGTCCCGCGCCGTCGGCCTTTCGTCGTTCGCCTCAAATGCAAAATTTAGACCATGTTTATATTTTTATATGGAAAAAAAATGTTTCAAATTTTGAAAAGTCGTAGATCAAATGATTTTCAGGGTCCAACGAAGTCAGGATTAAAAGGTTTCGGATATTTTTCAAATTTTATACTGAGATGGGAGCCTTTTTAACCTCATACAGTTTATGAATCAATTTGTATAAAATTCTTCCGTTACAGGTGACTGACTGAGTGATTGACAGACAACGAAAAGCCGTAACTACTGGTCGTGAAAAGCTGAAATCTAGCAAATATGTTCCTTAGGGAATGTAGAGTAGGTATCACTAAGAGAGGATTTTCCGAAATTCTTACGGGAACATTAAAAACGAAATACGCGCGTAAAAAATCGCGGGCAAAAGCTAGTCTTCCATATATTACATACTAGTTGACCCGCGCAACTTCGTCTGCGTCACAATTTTCATTACTGCTCCGCTCCTATTAGTCTCACCGTGATGATATATAGCCTATAGCCTTCCTCGATAAATGGGCTATCTAACACTGAAAGAATTTTTCAAATCGGACCAGTAGTTCCTGAGATTAGCGCGTTCAAGCAAACAAACAAACAAACAAACTCTTCAGCTTTATATATTAGTATAGATATAAGATATACATATATAAGATATAAATATATATATATAAGAACAGCTGTAGAATTTGTTATAGTTAAAACAGTGGAACTATTTAAGTTTTAAGTGTGCTACAATATCGCATTGGGTCTAGCCTGTAAAGATAATTGTATGTATGTATAAATAAATAAATATTGTTTGTTTAATACGTTCTTTTTGTGTTGCATTTCCTGTGTGGCATAAAAAATATTTTTTTCTTTCTTTCCTATAACTAAATCAGCAACAGTAGCGCGTTTTATTAGTGAACGTAATTTCAGATTTTTACAGTACTTCCAGGGAATTAGGTTAGGTACCTTTTACAAACATATTCAATTATCTAAAATGTTCTTTTTTAGTTTTATCTTTTGTTATTTCATTTCTAGGAACGAATTAGCCCGGAAGGGATATAACGTAATGAATAGGAAACACAAAGGAAGTTGTTACCTACAAAAACATTTTATTCTAACTATTAGTTAATAATATTATACGAGTGTTCCTTTATTAGGAAATACTACAAACTACGTTAACGAAGGAAAATTACATTAAGAAAATAAAAATATATAATCGATAATAAATTACCTATAGGAATAATAATATTTGACATTTGCATGTATTCGATTATTTGTATTACCTGTTGAGGCAGGATATGGCAGAACTTTTGTTGGTAGTACCCATATTCAAGCAAATAAATTATTTGTATTTGTAGATATGTGGTCGACTATGGAACACGCTTGCCTAGAAGTAACCATTCACTCTAGACTTAAATACTCACAATACAGACACCGGCAGAGCTTATGTTTTTGAATATTTTTTTTAGGTGTTTGTAATTTTGTTTTATTACTTACAACTGCTTTAATAAATACTTAACTAACTATATACACTCATTAACACGAAATTATGTACAAACGCGTATAAAAACAAAATAAATCATTGGGCATTAAAAAAATAATCCACATCGCTGTCAATGGCAAAAGTGCCCAGAACACTGGCAGCATTGCCGCGTTGAATGGCAATCCTGATTATTTGGCCGAAAAAAAGCCCAGCCCTCTGGTCACGTGTACAGTCGACAAGTTGTTTGCTAATGTCCCGAAAGACTCGTTGCGCACACGGACCCCATGGACCTAGTGTTTCAACGCCAAACGGCTCAAATATGTAACTCCCAATTAAGTTGTTATATTTGCGCCGTTTGAGGTTTTCTACACCTGCAGCAGCCGCCCCAGCACAGTCCGCCACAAGAACATTAAGAACATTATATATTACTAGTGGACGTCACGCGATTTCACCCGCGTAGTTCCCGTTCCCGTGGGAGTACGGGGATAAAATATAGCCTATGTTACTCCCTGATAATGTAGCTATCCATTGCTGAAAGAATTTTTCAAATCGGTCCAGTAGTTTCGGAGCCTATTCATTTCTAACAAACAAATCTTTCCTCTTTATAATATTAGTGTAGATATAAATTGTAAAACCTATTATTTTTCTTAGTTAACTAGTTAATTAGCTCGTACTGCTTGTAGCTAGCAGTAACAGCCGCACAAGTCGATCTTTAAGGCGACGACACACGCCAGCGACACAAAGCTCAGTAGTTTTTTGTACTAGTTTACCTTATTATTCTAAGACTTTAAAAAAATTGCCGTAGGTATATCAAAATGTAGACAATCAAATTTTCTTTGAGAGTAAATTCCATTAAAATACGCTCGGCGGTTTTGGTCCGATTGTCGTTTTTATGTTAGTGTTAGACATAACTTTACAAACTAATAAAACTGTTGGACGAAGAAAATTAAAAATTTTCATAAATCAAATTATTAAGAAAATAGTGTTATGTAACCATTGAAATATAAAAAAACCCAAGATACACACTCAGCATCTCAAAAACGTCCGCATAAAACAAACGCGTAATGTATAAATGTGCGCAAGTTTCAAACAGTCTCGCATCGCTCGCCATACTGCACTGCTTTGTAAAAACAACTTTAAACGATCCGTGTAAGGTTGAATTTGCAAAAAAAAATTGCGCATCACTCGCCATACTGCACTGCTTTGTAAAAACAACTTTAAGCGATCCGTGTAAGGTTGAATTTGCAAAAAAAAATATGTTTATAGTATAACTACACACAACTCACACATGACACTTGATACATGTCAGTTTTTGACGACAGTTTCGAGTGTTGCATTTGTTCGAGACTCTGCATCTTAGGTTTTTTATATATCAGTGTATATAACATATTTTTTCCAAAATATTACAACTAGCCGTTTAGAAGTGATTTCCATTTTAAAATCAACCATTCTCAGCTATCTTCGCCTTAAGGTTCAGCAGGGCTTACCGAGATCGGTCCATGGACCTGGACATGACTCGGTGCCTCGGCAAGCACGTTAAATAGTTCATCCTGGCTGTCATTTGACAGTCGTTATGGGTAGTCAGAAGCCAGAAAAGCTGACAGCAGTCTTGCTAAAGTGTATCATGACAGATAAGCCGTCGCCCCATATAAAACATGGTATTCAGCTGCATGGTGGCCGTATGGTATCGGCCGGTGCCGTATGGTAACGTAAAATAATAATACCTTCCCATATTTTCCCGTGGGTGTCGTAAGAGGCGACTAAGGGACTCACCGGAGAATGCGTTCTCTGTAAAACGTAACACCATACACTGCGATCGCCAACCCGCCTACCAAACGTGGCGATTATGGCAAACCCCCCCGCTTTGGGGGAGGCCTATGTCCAGCAGTGGACGTCTTTCGGCTGATATGATGATGATGATGATCCAGCTGCATGTAGACTGGAAGGTAACCCTAATACATATAATTGGAAAAAGACAAGGCAGATTCAAATGGAGCTACATCATTTGGCTGCCCATCACACATCCATATTTCCATGCTAATATTATAAATGCGAAAGTAACTCGCAAAACAGTCTGTGTGTTACGCAATCACGCCTAAACCACTGCACCGATTTAAATGATTTTTTTTAGGCTCTAGCCTAAAAAAGGACATAAGCTACTTTTTATCCCGGTAGTATGTTCCCTATAGACCACGCGGGCGAAGCCACCGGCAGCAGCTAGTTTTTAGGGTTCCGTATCCAAAGGCTTACCAACGGAACCCTATTACTAAGCGTCCGCTGTCCGTCCGACTGTCTGTCAGCGGGCTGTGTCTCACGAACCGTAATAGGTAGACAGTTGAAATTTGCACAGATCATGTATTTCTATTGCCGCTACAACAACAAATAATAAAAAATAAGATGTATGGTACGAAACTCTTCGTGTGCGAGTCCGACACGCACTTGGTCGGTTTTTTTCCTTTTTACTATAGATAGGCATACGTTTGAGCACTATCTCACCTGATGGTAAGCGAAGATGCAGACGAAGATGGAAGTTAAAATATACCTTAAAAAAGGGGCAACGTAATCCACCGTCGTGGTCTCAATCCGTAAAGTATAGGCAAGCACAGACAATCAAAAAGCCAGGAGAATGATAGGCCAAAATAATGATAAAACTCACAAAGAAAATCCCTATATCAAATACTTCTTCAACATCCTTTTATAAAATGTATGTGCATACCTAATAATGGATTACTCTAATCCGTATAAATATTTTGGTGGAGCAGCTTATCATAAATTACGTTTTGAAGCCTATAATTGTCGATTCTTGATAATCTTATTAATCTTAAAGATTAATTTTAGCCATAAACGTATTTTTATGTTTGTACAATACATATGCATATTATTATAACTAGGTAGTCTGAACTGGGTTTATTAGTTCATCATATCGCCATTTATTTGTCAAATCTAAGTCCTACCCAATGTTTCGGGGATCGTTTGAAAGAGTTACCGTGGCGCCGCGACAATGGAACGCAATGGGCACTAGGAGGAACACGGGTGGGTTTTAGTCAGTAAGAGTCTGACACTCCCGTCCACTCCACCCAGAGCGGAAAGAGTCATTTGACGATTTCCCTTAAAATAAATACCTACTCTAATAGTGTAGTGGTTGCAAATGCGGTTACTAATACGGAGTCCTAGTTTTGATACCCAGCACCTCAAATGCTTCTCTAACAATCTGAAGGTTTTTAAAACACTGCTTTATATTTTGTTAAATCGTCTGCTTAAAAACATAAATAAATTTGTAAATTTTAAGTTTCGAAGTGCCAAAAACGCAAAAATAACACAACACTACACAACACACACACACAACACAACACACTTACAAAACACACACACACACACACACACAACACAACACACTTACGTCACACACATACACAACACAACACACTTACAACACACACACACAACACAACACACTTACAACACACACACACACATTTATAATATTCAAAAAAACTCAAACGCTTATTTCCATACACAAATCATACAAAGTTAAAGAGGCAATCATAGTCATAATCATTTATTTGTTAGAATATGGTACAATGGTCTTAAAATTATTTTGTGGTATCATCATATTCTGCCAATTATGGAGTGCAAATTTCAATATTACGTGCATACAGATATTAACATAGGAATTGATTGCAATTGAATTAAAATAACAATATTTCAGATGTCTCGGTTAAAAATAAAACTATAAAACACACGTTTATCGAGCAAGCAATGAAAAACACTGACATTTCCGCGAGCAAACAATGGGAATGCCAAGGCATCGTTCTTTTAAAACTTACTTCGTACACCTAAAGTTTCTATCAGTTCATTAACCTATCTTAAAGTACACACTTCATTCATCAAATACCAGTACATTCAAATACAAAAATACTTAACATTATAACGCTAGCGACAATCGAGACACATGGTTCGAAGCGGCCATGTGTCGAAGTGTCAATTACAATGATATCACACTATCTGGATGTGACAGTTTTGAGTGTGAGTGTACGATCAGGTGACGATTTGGAAATACGTTGCGGTTGATTGTTGGTTTTGGGATTTATTTAATGGTTTGGTATTTTGTTTGAAAGTGTTGCAATGTATGTGAGTAAATTGTGTGAACTGAATCGTATTTCAGTGCTATTCTATGCAGATCATAAAATGTTCAAAGAATGCGAGATTAGATGTAGTTCATGGGTGCCATTACACACATGACAAATTCTTATTTTTTTTTTCTTGTATAGAAAATAAACTTTCGTTTTAATTCTGAACTCACCGCGCTTCAAATCTGATCTAATAAGCCCGTTATATCCCACTACTGGCCAAAGGCATCCCTTTGTCTTTCCCAAACATGTCTATCCTTTGCCATTTTAAACCAGACGATGAAAGAAAGTTTAACTTAACTCTTACCGGAAAGACCGGCTCGCTTCTAATATAGCAGTTTACCAAAAAACACTCGGTTTCTGTTTTCCTTTCATCATTCTAACAACCCCAACTTAACAAGACCGTTTAATACAAAACATTTAACTCTTAACACAAATAACTCATAACGCACCCTTTGATCATAACACTTTTATGGCCATCAAACTGCGCTCACCTCCCCTCAAAATTAACACCCTTGTCTCTTCCATTTGCTTGACATCTTCCAACCACATGGTACTAACAAATATTATTTCAACGCCCGCTTTTTATAATTATGTGTACTTTACTTAATTATCATCTCCCACGGGATCTCCACATGAATTTTTGACGTTTTTTTATGGCAGCCATCTTTTATTTCTTTCATTTGTTTTAGTTTTATTAGTGGAGTTCAGTGTTAGGGTTATTTTGTTCGTAAAAGAATGATGTTTGAAAGTTTATGTGGAAGTAAGAAATTACTGTCTACGTACTTTAGTACGTTTGCTAAGTAATTGGGTTCTAACAATGCACTTGACCGTCAAAAACGTCCGAAGGGATCTTGGGCTCTAACTAAAGTATGTTCTATCAGCGTTAACGACTGGCACGATATCAAAATCTTTGGGATTTGCTACGTAATGGTGGATATTCACTATGTTCGCGAACCTCTTGCGCTCTGCGCTCCTGCAACTGCTCAGTATAGTGGATACATAGAAATAAGTGGATATGTTTGCGAATCCGTTACATGAGCAGTTGCAGGTGTGCGGAGCGCAAGAGGTTTGCGAACATAATGGGTATCCCCCACCGTGACATATCAGTAGCGCATGATACCCAATGTATATAAAATTCTTACGTTACTGAGTGACTGACAGACAACGCATAGCCGAAACTACTGGTCTCAGAAAGCTGAAATTAGGCATGCAGGTTCCTTGGGGAGTGTAGTGGAGCACTAAGAGAGAATTTCCCAAATATCCTGCGGGAACGGGAAAAAACGGGATAGCTCGCGACTTCGTACGCGCTACGAAGTCGCGAGCAAAAGCCAGTTACAAATATTTTGAATCTTTTGACATTGATATCGCTAATAGAATGTCACTAAGTCTCGAGTTCCAGAGAGAGGAATTAAAATTTTGCAGATGGCTTGATTGTTTGCGCTTACTTTTTATTCTTAACTAGCTTTTATCCGACTCAGTAACGGAAGAACTTTATATATTAGGATTTAGGATTGACAACGTAACATAACAGTAGGAAAAGGAGATTCCAAAAAAAAATTGCATTTTTAACATCCAATTCCTGATTTGTTGAGACTTCTAGAAACTTTTTATTCTTAACTCATAAAAAGATAATTCAATAAACAAAATCATCAATAATCATTACCTGTCTAAAGATAAAAATAAAGTGATGACTTGTATTAGCAAAGACCTACATCAGCAAATTGAAGGATCTCGAATAAAATGATTTATCTTATCATCTCATGCGTGCGAGCACTGTGTGTGGTCTGCTGATTCTCTAAACAGATCAACGGATTGAATATACAAATTGATTTACGAAATGGATGCTGTTTCTGTTGTATTGTAAACGTGAGTTAAGGTATTTCAGTGCTGGTATTGGCCAGGTATTGTTTCATTGATATTAATCACTTGACTACCAACTAGGATATATTTGCACCTGCCCGGGTTGCGGAATATGTTCGAAAGAGTCACCGCGGCTCAGCTAGTCTATTCTGTAAGAAACTATTTCGATATCGAGCTTCACCTGAGTGATAAAACTCACAAAGTGAGCTTTATTGCACACAACATAAAGATCTTCATTTGAAACTCACTTCGAATTCTACTGTCGAGATACGAAAATGTTGTTAGAGAATAGCACTACTGGAACGCAAAGAGCATTAGGAGGAACACGGATGGGTTTTAGTCAGTAAGAGTATGACACTCCCTTCTGCTCCGCCGAGAGCGAAAAGAGTAATTTCATGATGTCCCATCCTTAAAAAAAAGTGTAATTAACAAAAAATAATAATTCTAGAGCAAATAATTAAGAATTAACTGCCTTCTAAATCCTTCAGATTGTGAGAGAAACTGTTTTATATCCATAAAAGTACAGAAGCGGACTATAAGTAGCCTGATAGATAATACCTAAGGCATTCATTAGGCATTATATACCGGGCTACCTACATATACCTAACATCAGCATTTTTCTGAAACACAGTAACGCTCTTTGTCGACTGAAATAAGTATGGATGACATTAATACTTGCCTGTACAAACTTCTTCACCAAGAGCTCCTAATATTCATGTAGTCACAAAATAAACATTATCTATGATACACCGGAAAAACGCTCGAGTGACGAAGACGTATATTACATTTAAAAATAAATAAAACCGTAATGCTAAGATAAAAGCCATTGTTACGTATGTATGTGGCGCCACGGATACCGCTGTTTTTAGAACGTCTGACATATGGGACCAACTGCTAAACAAACAGCGGGAGTTATGATTACCCTGCTATGAATATAGCGTGATAATATTCAATTATACGATGGTAAAGGTGAATGTCTTGTTCAGGGTCGAAAATGATGAAATACTTTCACTGTGCGTACATCGTAGAGTGTAAAATTCCATCCAGAAGACTAACTACAACCTGGGGACTTTAAGTCAAGAGTGAAAAGTTTATTTCTAGGCAAGCATGCTCAGTCATCGAACACGCCACTACTTACCGTCACGTGTACCTAATTGTGGCCAATCGCGAGACTATCAATAGTAAATAACCTTCGGCAACATTCTGGTGCTACCAACCACTCGGCACTTTACGTTGACCGATTTGTGGACTCCCCTGAACACGTGTTGTTCAACGAAATACCAACTATTAAAGCCATTGCAAAGCTACGGCCACACTACCGTAATATGGCAATAATTATGGCCATAATTGGTTTTGTTTCAATTGTGGCCATAATTATTGCTATATTGCGGTAGTGTGGCCGTAGCATAAGCCACAATTCATATAATAAGTTACAACGTTCTTGCAGTAGTACATCCTCATGAAAGATTTGAACCCAGGAAGCACTAACAATAGTAACAAACCGATTTCAGCTGCCAAGTGTCTCCATGTTCCTGTTTAAAGGGTGGGAGTGCCAGTTCAAATTGATCTTGAGACAGTTTGACGGGCGGTAGGCAATGATGCATAGGAGGCATCCCATGCAGCTGTTTTTCAGCTGTGACGACATAAAAAAGAAAGGAAGAAAGGAAGATTTTGGACTAGCATAGGACGAACAACAAAATAAAATTAAGTGATTAAAAACTAACCATATTACAAGATCTGTGCTAGGTAAAAAAAAACTCCTATTTCAGAAGGAGCTATTTATTAAAAAAAAAACGTAGTGCTGGTATTCTGAAAGTGCCTGCTGTGGTGAAGACCTTAGTCCAGCTAAACTTTGGCAGAAAAAAACGAACAGTCAAGGGAGTACAGAAAAGCATTCACAAAGTGGCATCTATCAGCGAAAAGAATAGTCACAGTTAAAAAAAGCAAGATATGAAGAACAAAACGAAAAACTTCACTTCATACCAGAAGTGAATTTTCGAAATAAGTGAAGTTCTTGAAGTGTATGATCATTGCATCAATTTTTTTTATTATTATTATTATTTATAGGCACGCGTTTGTCCACTATCGCACCTGAAGGTAAGCGCTTTTCTATTTCAAAATAGAAATGCTGTTTTACGTCCTGTAAGTACGTACAGCTGTCTCTGTCGCACTAAAACATTTATTGATTTAATACTGAATAGAACAACCATAAGAGGAGACAACTATTGAAACAGCATACAACAGCCAGCCTTTATTTAACACCTGCATACAGCCTTTATTCAACCGCTTCAAAATCTTCTAGCAAAATAGCGACGATCCTGCAGATAAATTATTTATAAGTTAAGACAGCAAGGGGACCTAAAGTTCAACGATCGGCCCGATATAGATAGGAATGTTAAAACAAAAGCAGACAGACAGACGGACGGACGTAACAGCTTCTAATGATGGTCTAAGAGAGCTCTGCGTGCGCAAACCTTGTGTGGGTATGGAAGTATTGCAGTTAATGAGGATGCAAGCATGATCTGGGAATAGACCAGAGTGTTATGGTTTCATAACATGTGATTTGGTCACCTTAAGAATATGAAAACATTCCATCACGTCTGCATTCACCGAACGGTAAGCAGAAGTGTATCTTATAGCACACCTAGATTTCGCTGTTCCGTCCCTTGTAATAGGGGGCCAGTCCATGCCATTAATAGGGTATAATATAAATCCTGACTCCATGCTTCTAATGAGAAATCCCTGATAGAAAAACCCAAGAACACTGACTTTGCCTGATCCGAAATCGAACTTAGGCTCGGCAGAAGCTGCCAGGGTTGCGGAATTTGTTCGAAAGAGTCACCGCGGCCCTGGAACGCAAAGGGCATTAGAGGGACACGGATGAGTTTTAGTCAGTAAAAGTCTGACACTGCCTTCTGCTCTACCCAGAGCGGGAGGAGTGTTTGATGATTTCCCATCTTTAAAGAAAAGGCTCAGCAGAAGTCATTGCGACCACTAGCGTACTACAAGGCAGCCAAAAAACTTGTAGGCCCTTTCAAATTTTCAAGGAGTCGGTGAATTAGTCAGAACCTTGAAACTCGATGTTCTCGATCTATGGAGAATAACGAACAACTAAATATACGAACTTACTTAAAAAAGTCATTACAAAATCCATGTATATAGGAATTGTATACCCACAGTTCCAGACCCCGACTAAACACTCCGAGGTTGACAACTTTTTGTTAACAAAATTCGACTTATTCAGAAGTCGAAAAAAAAAGCGTAAATGAAGCGAAGCAACTTAGCCATTAAGCCATACAGCCTCATTAGCATCACCTAAAAGTTGGACGAAAGGTAAACAAATGGCCAACTTTCAGGTTTCAGCTGAAACAATGTTACGAAAACTTTGCTCCACAGCTTTTTGATGGAACCTATCTTTTCAATTTAATTTAATAAATTATTTTGGGTTTTAACACGAGTTTCGGTAACTTTTGGATCCGTTTCGTGATTTTTGGATGCTTTGGATTTAGGTTGTATATTTTGTATTTAATTTGTGGTTCTGGTTTGAAAGTTAGAAAACGGTGTAGGTGACAAATCTCGCGAAAGTATTGAAAGCGGAATTTATGATTCAGTTGGCAATGGACCGTCGGCTGGTGGAGCAAACGAGTCCGGGAGTAGAATATCAGCAGCAATTTTGTAGCCAGCTTGGTAGAGGTTTGTGTGCGGCAGATATCTAATTGATTGAAGTGGAACCAGCAATGCAACGTAATTTCATCCAGAATTTTCATAGTGTATGATATGTGGGTCGGTAAGTATAATTGGGTAAGTATAAATGTGTTTAAGTGGGTCCCTGGATGGTTTAAAATCACAAATTGGCCCTGCAATCAGGTTCTTGTTTCAGGGGGTTTGTGTTCAGGTTGTTGTTTTTTCTTGTAAAAAACCAAAATTTGAGCAGGACAACGTCCGAACCGCTAGTAACTTAAAGATCAAAATAAGGATAACAATCACACCTCGTAAATTCATCGTGGAATGTCCCTGAACTTAAAAGCTCCACAGAAAGCGTTACTAAACACTTAACATGAGAACTTACAAAGCCCTTACATACAACTAAGCTTTTACATTTAAATGAGCACATAACTCCCTAGAGCGTGCCACCCCATGCAATTAATTTAAGTCTCTGATAGCAACATGTCCTACTATGTCCAGTCTTGTAGGTTATTCTGTAACACTCTTGCTTTCGGAATTTTATTAATTATTTCCGAAGATGAGTACAGTCCAGTTCTGCACCCGAATTGCGTATATATCTTAAAATCGCATATGTTTTCACAATATGTTTGAAAATTTATCTACTCAACAACACGCAGTGAACATGGCTGAAATGTCAAAATGGAAGCATATACGACCGATTAAATTGATTTTTGTATAACTCAAAGGCAGCAGATCGTGAACAACAGCGCAATAAAAACATCACCCTGTTAGGTAAAATCCTTTTAATTTTGGCAATAATTAAAAGCAATTGCTTGTTTCGTTTGAAAAATTCTTCTATCGACGTAATATAATGCAACAAATAGTTGACTTGTCGAATGGACAGAGATGGTAATTTAAAATTTATTACGTAACATTTGGTGTTGGCAAATTATATTTTGAATTCAATCAAGTGTGTGTGTGTGTGTGTGTTTCAGTCAAGTTTTCATTCATAGTGCGTACAGCTAAGGAGTGGAATTCTCTGCCAGAGTCTGTGTTTCCAGATAGCTACAACCTGGGAGTCTTTAAGACAAGAGTGAATAGGTTGCTTCTAGGCAAACGTGCTCCATCTTCGACCGCATCATCGCTTACCATCAGGTGAGATTGTGGTCAAACGTATGCCTATATATAGTAAAAAAAGCAGAATGGCCCTGCGCTTCTGAAAGCGACTGTGTTTCAGAATAAGCCTGTAGTTTATCTAACAAGACAGTGAAGTAAACAGTGAATTCTTTACTACAGTATCTAAGGTTTTATGTGCTGGAATTATTTAGTGCTGAAGTTTTGTATGTAGGTTAAGTATGGACCTTCGTAGTTTATGTAGGATGGTAACTATTTTACTTTTAAGGCTATTTTTATGCGTATTGTTTTATTCTTATGTCATTTTTTAGTAATAATCGAGAATTTTTCCCTCTGTCATTGCGACTGCTTATAGAGCTATTAATACACATAAAACAAACAACATGACACACACACACACAATATGACATAAAAATCTCGAGAATACAGATTGATAACAAAAAACATGTTTTTATTCTAGCCTCCGAAAATGGAACAAAATATTACTTTTTATAGTTGTCAAATCTTGAGACAAAAAACTTAAAAACACGCAAGAAGGCGCTATTATTTTTATTTAATTTGCCCATTAGAAACATAAAACGATCAATAATATGATTTTAAATAAATGTAGATTAACTGAAACTAGTTCATTTCGCGATATCGTGTCGTTTTATCTTGTTTTAAAGGCTGTATTTTGTTCGCTAACTGATATGGAGATATTGATCTTGATATACGTTGTTGCTCAATCTCTTTCCTCCTTATTAGTAATCCTGAGGAATGAACACTAGTACTAACTTTGGTATAACCATGGATTGTTCGAGATTATACTATATCCATACTTATTCGATAGAAAGAAAGTATTCATAAGAGTATTTATAAGAAAGTATTTATACGTTATAAGAAAGTATTTATACGTTAGTATTTATAAGAAAGTATTTATACGTTGTTCGTCGCATTTTGTCGATTGTCGCATTACTTCTGTGCCTGCCGATATGCCTTTATCTATAGGTACTAATATTATAAGCTGGAGCATTTGTTTGTTTCGTTGAACGCGCTAATCTCAGGAACATCTAGTTCGAATTGAAAAATTCTAATAATATTACGCTACGACCAAAAGGAGCGGAACATTAATGAAAAATGAACATTAATGTCGCTCGAAACGACAGTAAGTGCTTAACCAAAACACTAATGCGTTTTTCTATCGGAATAGGTGCCGTTAGAATGCAAATCAAGCTTTTGGCCATTCAATAAAATAACATAAGCTCAAAAAAAGAACATGTTCCACGTAACCCAGGTTCAAAACGGAATAAAACAATAAAAACGTCAACGGTTTTTTTAATTGAACATTTGCTAGCGGAAACACCCATACGTTTTAGTTTTTTTTATGGATTGTCAAATAAAATATTATTTTATTGTTGGACAGTTACGCTTTTTATTATTTTTGCAGTAATTTTGCCACAAATAACAAGTTTTAGTTTTAATATCATAGTGAGCCATATTTTTCCTTATATTCAAAATGTTTGTTAGTACTAAATGTAACTATTATAAAATTTAAATCTAAGGGGATCAGGAAAATCCAAAAAGTATGGTCAATTATCTATATATCATTATTATAATTATGTTCTTTCATACAAGCAAACTTGGTCGATCACAACTTTGCTTTTGTCAAACACGAGCCTATTAAATTTTTCAATGAATTTACTTATTTATTTGCCTCCAAAAAGCTTTAAACCATAATCAACATATAATACCACGTAAAACATTTCTCCTAATCTAAAACAAAACATATCGATTCGATAACATATCGACAACGGACCAGGGCCCCAAGTCTGCTATTACAGTAGTGTCAGAATGGTCTCATAATGATTTCATAATTGTCGATTTTGACAAGTTTTGCTTTCTTTTATATATGTTTTTAAATATTATTTATTAATTTGTCATTATGTACGAGATTACCATTCTATGCCATTTTTTCAATGGAGTGCAGTGGTTGACCATTGGAAAGTAATAATGACGCTTTTATATTAATAGATTACTAAACTTGTCAAAATCGACCATTATGAAATCGTTATAGACCATTCTGACACTATTGTAATAGCAGACTTGGGGCCCAGTATCAGCAAAAGTGTGAATTGACATAAACCGTTTTGCACATTGAATCGTAAACGTAACAATGGGTGATTTACGCCCTTCTTACCTTAAGCAAATCAAGACTGCGGAACTGCAATCTGCAAATCAAGACTGCAGTTCCGTATTCAATTTTTTTTTTATATATTTTAATTATAACTGTCAAACAAAAATACTTAAAAAAAATTGTGATGCGATGGCGATTATCAAAATGTGAAAAATGTATGGATTGACAAAAGTTGTCAAAATGTCATATGACTAATCCTACTTATCCTACACTGAAAATTAAAAAATGTTTTGATAAAAATGAGCTCTTTCCTTTAGTTTGTCATGTGTTATTACTTCCCAGAATTTGATCCTTATTAGCTACACTTTCGGATGGTGTCAATCAACCGGTTCAATTCCTGGGTAGGAAAACAATTTTTTCAAAAATCCAATGATGCAGTTTTAGTTTTCATCAGAATCGGGCTCGAGTCTCCTTTCAGTGTTTTTCGATATTCCTTATAGTTTCGGATTTGGCCCAGAAGGCACACTTAAAAAAATTTACCCTGTATATATCCCAGGAGTATGTTCCCTAGGGATCACGCGGGTGAAGCCGCTGGCAGAATCTAGTCCATTATATTTTGGTATTTCGACATTCGCTGATTGAAAAGAACTTTGTATAGAGCCTATGATCTTACTTGATAGTAAGCGATTATTCATAGTTCATTCCTACCATACGCCAACAAAACACTCCATGGCGGCCTAGATAATAAGGAAGGATGGTGTAATTATTTCACAACACTGTGTTCAAATGATGTTATAATTGTGAAACTAGTATTGCTCATGGCGCCCATTCATGAAATAAGCAGATGCCTGGATAAAAACACCACGTGGTTTACCTTTTGAAAATACAGAAATGTAAACAGTACTACCTCATTGGTAGACGGTATCAAAAAAGTCGTGTAACAAAAATTGAATAAAACAATTAACAAAAGTGACTAAGTTAAATTAGCCTGAGAGCCAGTACTTTTTGAAAGTCAAAGTCAAAAAAACTCAAAACGCCCCCCGTCACCTCTTCCTAGTGTTTTAGCTGTGAAGAAGTGGCGCAACAAACTCCCCAGCAACTTAGGGCATCTACCAATGGGCACTTGGCAAACCTGGTGATAACAGCCCACTCTTTCTCACTGAAAGGAGGCCTGTGTCCCAGCAGTAGCACCATTAAAGGCTGATTATGCGTTGGATAAAGGACTAACTTCTAAAAAAACTTCACTATCCTAAACCCCAAACAATAAGATTCCCTATTTATAGGATGACCTTTAATCCCAATAAGTATTTGTCGTCTAATCTAACAAATATTTGTACAGCTTTGGGAGATCGAAGCTCTTAGTTGTCTTAGGATACATAGTGATTGTCCTCACGTACATTCATGTAGGCATTTGTATCCAAAAATAAACAATAAGTACAACACCGGTTCGTTTACTTTGAATCGGATAGTTTTCCTCACTAGTCGTAACGTTTCAAATTACGTACCTCTACTCGTACGTACCGCTCGAGATAAAATGTTATTCTACTAACGAAAACAAAATTCATAATCCCAAAATGTGCGTACAAAGTCGCGAGCAAAAGCTAGTATCATTAATAAAGGAATTGAAGTCGGACTTGAGACTCAAAAAGAAAGATAAAAATCAAAGAGTTCTTTGCAAAACCTCTAGTAGCAACAGAAACAGACAAAATAAATAAAACATTGTTAGCAGAGATCATGAAATCATCCCATATTCTTAGTCTGAGTGTACAGGAAGACCTACATCCGCTAAGATCTAATTTTGCACTTCAAATTGAAAATCATAAGCAAAAATCTATTGAACAATCATTGTTATGAAATCTGTCTTTCTCAGACTGGCAGGCAAGAGAATTGAAACAATCTGGAACGATATTCAAATAATGTTCTCTATTTGAATCTGTCAGATTTCATACCGATTTCAAGTCTAAAGTTTTAACTATAGAGATGTTACATGGACGATCTAGAAACGTTCTTGATTACGGATCATTGTGTATTGTAATCCTGGAGAAGAAATCTCAAACTCTGGATGAAGTTGAAAAAAGGGCCAAGTGTGAGTCGGACTCTGCAATCTACAAGATCATAATATCTAGCCGTAGCTGAGGTCTTTTCTGTAACAGGTTTAATAAAAAGATATAATAAAGCTACAATAACCACACTTGACTTGTATTGGTAATTATTAAAGTGTGATGTTATCAACTTGCAAAGGCAAGCTACTAAACAAGCTATCCTTGTTTGTTATTAAGACAGAAAAGAAAAGGTGGTGGGTTTTAGAGGGCAATTTGGCCCCTGAAATACACACGTACAAATGAATATTTTTCATACACGTGCAAATATAAATCTTATAAAACTTTTCTTATAACAAACACACATAGTAACATACCAAGTTCATATAGGTATTCAGACTTTCTTTGTTCACAGTAACTTACAGTTTTTTATTACCAGAGTTTTTTCATGAGAAAATGCGTCCCGTAGACGCTAAAACGGCGCCAAATAAGCATTAAGTTTCCGAGATTCATATTTTATAGAAGAACATAAAAGCGAAAAGTTCCATTGGAATGAGAAAGACTAGTATTTTGCTAGAAAAATATTAAAGTCAGACTGAAAACGTGAATCTTTACAGAGAATTTGTTACACATAACTCTGAAAGTAGTTTATTATTGTGCGTATTTAGAAATTAAAGAGGTCGGTGCCCGGTTTTTTCAACATAAATAACATCAGATTGCGTGTAGATGAAAATAGGCTTGTTTATATTTTCGCATACAATTCACATAAAATAAATATTACAAAAATAATATTTATTGCGCGCACAATACTTATATAAATTTAAAAAAAGCCCTCACCTTATTCAACCCGAAAAAAAAATCCACACAAGCACTGTCAACTAAGAATCAATTTTCGAAATTCAAACACTTAAGACCATGGTCGACGAACAAAAGAATCGGGCTTTTCGGGATTCGGATCACGGATTTCGGGACCGCGTATCGTGGTGAACGCGAAGTGACTAACCGAGAACGTATTGCGTTTATAATTCTATGTTATATTTTTAGAAAACGCCCCCTTGTTAGAAATGTGCGTGTGCGCAGGGTAACACGTGGTCGGTATCCGGTCGAAGGGTTTCCAGATATTTTGTTTGTTCTCGAGTATTGACATGCCGTTAAATTTTACGGTTTTGGCGTTAGCTTTTTTAGCTTAAAAGGGCAGATTTTTTCGGAGAATGCAAAAAACAGTGGTTTGCCTCATGGAAGTCATTGTTTATAAACGCATTGATGATGTTGCAATGATGATGTTAAATGTAATGGAAAGCTTACATAACAAAGATTATAAATTTCATGACTAATACCAACAAAATCGAGGTTGTTTTTCTCCTGAAATTTCGAATCTTGAAAAATAATGCTAACATAGCGATAAAATATAAACACCTGTGATAGTTGCTTTTCTCCCTACATAACTCGTAAAGGCCAATTAGGAAAATAGGTTACTCTAACGTTCAGACAAACAAATTGACACGAATTGTGAAATAGAATAAACAGTGAAAAATGTAAAACTTTCAACGCACAGAATGCCTATCTTTGCAGATAGACGGTTAGAAAGAAAGAAAAGGAAAACCTATATTTGACAACAGTCCATCACAGGAACACACACACTAACATACAAAAACATTTAAAGGGTCAGTTATTAAAAAAAGAAAGAAAGAAAAACGTTTATTTGGGACTCGCACAAGACACATAGAAGTAAAATAAGCAAAACTAACAGTTATAAAAATATGATTACACTGTTAAGCGGCATCCTTAAATTAATCTGTGCGAGGCCAAAAACAACCAACCACCACCCCCAACAACAAACCACTGCGCCAGAAAAGTGCATACCTAAATGAAGATGCCTATAGCAGGAACAATTAATTAATTCATTCACTAAAACAATTCTGAATATCTTTTCAGTTTTTTCCCAAATACGTTGCTGTAACACTCATTACGCAATACCCATTTTTATTTATATTCTCTCTAACTGAAACAAGCACAAACCTGAACCGTTCAGCGTTATAGACATAATTTATTTCGCAATGTCTGTCAAAACAGTCCATATGGCTGATAATATTCAGTTCCCATTGAGTCATGGTATTAAATGCCCACGTGGTGATCTAAACCAATTGTTAGCACATTCAATTATTCACGGATATAATTAGATTTATTTTGGTGTCGTAGACGTTGGCCTTTAGCAGATGGGTTGCAAATGTTTGATTAATTGTGTATCTATTGTTGGGGTAATAAAAGTTCGTGAAGGTTGAATGATCATGCTAATTAAATACATTGATAAAATTAGGGATAGAATACTTGTTATTCTAAAAAAGAAATTGAATTTCTCATACTGTTAACTTTTTTCATATCGCATAAGTGTAAGTCTCCAGTTAATGTAAACGTTAATTTGTACTAAAAAACTGTATAAGCGCCGCCTGGTCTTCTTTTTCTTCTTATCGTTTGGGTAGTTAGGTCTAAACAACCCCACACACCCTAGTGACAGAGTTTCTAAACCGCCTCAAGGGCCTCTGACATGGTTTATTCGACGACCGCCAATTGACAGCCGGGATCATCGGCTTATACGTGCCTTCCGAAGCACGGAATCATCTTTTTATCAGACAATCAGGTGATTCAAGCCTGCAATGTCCTAGCCAAACTGGAAAAACTTTACAAAGCATCCCGTGGGAATCGAACCCACGACCACCGGGTCACAAGGCAAACGTCTAAATCACTCGACCACGGAGGCAGCGCCGTCTGGTGACAATAGCGGAAATCCTGTTTTTTTTCATCTACACTTGTACACTATCTACGCTAATATATAATAATATATATATTTAATAATAATAATATACATAATAATAATATTATAAAGAGGAAAGATTTGTTTGTTTGGTTGAAATGAATAGGCTCCGAAACTACTCGACCGATTTGAAAAATTCTTTCAGCAATGGATAGCTACATTATCAGGGAGTACCATAGGCTATATTTTATCCCCGTACTCCCACGGGAACGGGAACTACGCGGGTGAAACCGCGTGATGTCCACTAGTACAACATAAGTGAACTTGAGTAATGAATACGTTAAATAACTCGCACTAGATCTCAATACAGCACACCTACATTTTGCCAACTCCGTTTCAGTCCCACATAATAGGGGGCAAGACTATTGCCGTCACTGGAAAATCCAGACTCCGGGCTGGTACCGAAAAATTCTAAATGGAAAAACCCATTGACACTGCCCTCTTTTCTCCAAATCATAAAATGACTCCTTCCGCCCTGGGTGGAGCAGAAGGGAGTGTCAGACTCTTACTGACTAAAACCCATCCGTGTTCCTCCTAATGCCCTTTGCGTTCCAGGGCCGCGGTCACTCTTTCGAAAAAAATCCGCAACCCTGAATGACACTGCCCACTACTACCAGGAATCCAACTCAGGATATCATCAACAGTGACGTTTGCGGCAGGTAGACCAATGAGACAATTTTAATAACTAATTCAGATAATATTATTGTTCGCTTATTTCATTAACCGTATTCAACTTTCAAGCTTAAAGTCAACAGTGAATACGTTGTTTCTAGGTAAGCATGCTCCATTGTCAACCACATGATGATGTGGTGCGTTTGACCACTATCTCACCTGATGGTAAAGAATGCCTTACCATCAGGTAAGATAATGGTCAAACGCGAGCATATCAATATAAAACTCTAGCACTATCGATTCCTTTGGCATTCGTTACGGATTTTCAGATGCCAGTAAATCTGACTCCAGTCTTGCCAAGAAGTACCGTTTTACCCTGTTAATGGGTTGTGGCGGTCTGGTAGGCAGCCGCTCCACGTAAAATACTAGTATTCAGCTAATTCCGGTTTGACTGAAAGCCGACCCCATTATTGTTGGGAAAAGGCTAGGCAGATGATATCGACTCCATTATTAACCGACTTCCTAAAAAGGAGGAGGTTCGGTGGGTATTTTTTTTTTATGTATGTACTCCTAGGTTTCTGATCCGATTTCTGTGATTCTTTTTTAGTTCGATGCGGTATACTTGCCATTTGGTTCCGTAAAAGTTTGATTCGGTTTGGTTCAGGAGTTTATATTTTATGTGCATTTTTGCTTATTTCAATTTCTGCGTAGACGAAGACGTCGTCCAAGTATCACCATAAAAGTGAAAAATAAAAAACTTTTTACAAAAAATATAACCGACTTCCAAACAAAACACAACAAAGTATAAAATAACCTTAATTTCGGAAGTCAGTGTTAAGAAAACAAAGAAATAAAACCAAAAACACCACACACATTATTTTGCCACCTCAATTATTTTACTATCCTTAACAGAATGATGTATTCTTAGCAGTTATTTATTTATTACCAGTTATTAGTCATCTAAAGCTTGTTATCGTATATTTTTCACATGTGGTTTTCGCTTCCGTTCGCATACGGATGGGACAGCGCCATGGGACAAAATTGGCCACAGGAAGCCGGGAACCAAAATGTGTGAATACGCTGAAAGGGTATTGGGGTTCAACACGACATGTGTTGGTAAGGCATTATGAGAGTTGTATGGCGGCCAAAACAATAAATACACGATAGTTTACTTGACAAAGTCAACTTTTCCTAGAAGGAGAACATTTGCAGGTATCAAGGTTAATCCGTTTAAAACTCAGCAAAAAATAGATCTTAGATTAAAACCTAAGATTGTTTATTATTTCAGTAACTGGCCTGCCTTAAAAAAGAACTGGCAGATTTCTTTGGTACCTGAAACTGACAGAGGTAGCTTTGCCAAAATATTGCATAGTTGTCAGTTTTTACGACCGTCACTGTTTAATGAAGAACTATATGAAAGAAACAATATTGTCAGAATGTTACCTGTCCTCTTAAACCTGCACCATTGAGGTCCTAATGAGTGCCACTGATGCCACTGTAAACGTGGCCACATACTGAGCACAAAATATTTAAGGGTCACCATCGACTCGAAAAGAAGAATAAGACCTGTCCTCTATCTTAACTTCTGGCACTAATGCTTTGGTTACCTACAATAATAAGCTAACCGATACAAGTTTCCCTCATTCTACCAAAGAAACAGCTCTTCGATCTAAATGGTTTCACAAGCTCACCTGGCCTTCTTACGTAACTCTCACAGTTTACACTTCGCACTATTTCTTACGAATTAATCATCGGCTCTAAGATGCGCGTGGGCAGTCATAGCGCACACAGCGATAGTGGCGTACAGCGTGTCTGATATCACTAAAGTGGAGCATCGAAACAAGTTGACTTTTGGGGAAAGAAGAGGTATAAATTATATGAAATCCTGACAGTAAGCGCAGATTTGGTCAACGATGGGTTTCGCTTGCCTAGAGGTAAGCTATTCACTCTTAACTTAAAGTCTTGTAGCTTTTAGGAATTTAGGATACACTCGGTCCGACAGGAAATTCCACCACTTAGCCGCAAACACTGCGTTGGATAAGATATCCACTATGTAGTGGTGGCGCTTTACTGTAGGTAGGATCACATCTGTGTTGTTGTCTATGCAGAAATCTCATCATCATCATAATTAATATCACCCGAAAGACGTCTACTGCTGGACATAGGCCTTCCCCAAGGGTCGCCACAACGACCGGTCCTGCGCGTCTCGCATCCATCGGCTACCCGCGACCTTCACCAGGTCATCGGTCCACCTTGTGGGAGGCCTACCAACGTTGCGTCTTCCGGTACGCGGTCACCACTACAGAACTTTTCAGCCCCATCAACCATCTGTTCTGCGAGCAATGTGCCCTGCCCACTGCCTCTTGAATTTGGCGATCCTTCGGGCTATGTCGGTAACCTTGGTTCTCTTGCGGATATCATCATGCCTGATTCGAGCGCGCAAGGAAACTACAAGTATTGCCCTCTCCATTGCCCTTTGAGAGACTTTGATCCTTCTGATGAGGCCCATTGTAAGCGACCACGTCTCAGTTCCATATATCATCACTGGCAACACCCACTGGTCATAGACTTTCGTCTTGAGACACTGTGGGACGACAAGATACCACGCAACTTTCCGAACGCTGCCCAGCTGAGTCGGATTTGACGGTTGACCTCTTTCTCGAAGTTGGCCCTGCCTAACTGGACCATTTGTCCTAGGTAGACGTACTCGTCTACAACTTCGAGAGTAGAGTTTCCGATCTTGATAGGAGTGGGTGCTATATGGGTGTTTACCATGATCTTGGTTTTGTCCATGTTCATTTTGAGACCCACTCTTTCGGAAGCTTTACTGAGGTCATCGAGCATTGTACTGAGGTCCTCCGTAGTCTCAGCCATGACAACTATATCGTCGGCAAATCGAAGGTGGCTGATGTACTCGCCATTGACATTAAGGCCTAGCCTTGTCCAGTCGAAAACCTTGAAGACATCTTCCATGTTTCAATAATTCTCATCCTCGATGTTTTAGAAATCTCTATGTTTCAATAATTTTAAGGGGTTTTCAAAATGTGAAGCAAAACTTAAAGATATTCTGTAATTTTACAAAAAAGCTCTAATATTTAGTAGGGCTTATTGTAAAATTACATACATTACAAACATGACGACAGTTCTGAAAATTGACGACAAATCACGAATTTTTGTTGGTAATTTCCGTAACAAGATTATTTTGGCAGACATCTTTGTAGCTATTGTCCGAGGGGTTTTGATAAGTTAGGCTCATAGGTGCCTAACATCATGTCTTTGTTTGATAAAATTTTAGGTGGAGTAGGGTATCCTACTCATATATTAAATCTGCTAACATTTATGTGTATTTGAAGGAGAATGAAGGAGAATGCTTCGTGCGCCTGTGAGTAGCTGAAACAGTTTTGCATATACTGCTAGACTGCCCCATAACCGCCAAAGCGCGGAGCGACGCAGAACATCAGCTAGACGTAAAGCTCAGCGTTGAAAATTTGCCAGGCTTAATTTTAGGTAGACAAAGAAATAAATTTTTAGATTACTGCAGACAAGTAGGAAACATAGTTATAAATAGAAATAAGATTAATTAAATAGGATACTTAGTTAATTGTAAAAATATAGTGTAAGCACCTAAACATAATGATGATTGTGCTGGTGTATCCCCTTGTATTGTATATGATGGTGGCTGTAGTGATTGTTGATATGTGTAGTATAGTTTAGATATAGTCGTAATAAATTTCAAACAACATCTTAAAATATTATGTAAATAAAAGGGCTCTGATGAAGTCAGAGGACAACAGCGTGACAGGAGTGGGTTTTAGCCGGTAAGAGTCCGTGTGGGCGGTAGGTGCGTCCATGAGGATTTCCCCTCCTGCCAAAACAAAAAAAAAAAAACATTTATGTGTATAATGTGAGAGTTTGCGAGGATGCATAGATGGATGTTTGTTATTCTACAACGCGAATACTACGGACGAATGTGCATAATTTGGCACAATTATAGTTTATAATCAGGAAAAATAATTTACAGTATCAGATAACAATACGTTTTACCCTGATATGAAGTCCATTCAGACGAAGTCGCAGGTAGAAGCTAGTTTGTCATGAAAGAACCATTACAAGAAGTCTTTCTCTACCAATATACCAAGTTGACTTCAGCTTGTCTAAAATGCTACTAAAAACAGTTTATTTTTCCTGTTTCCTATCCCACCCAAAAACCAAAACGATTGAAGAAACGATCATCTATTTCTGTCTCGTTCCGACCAATAAATCTTATACTACAACCGATAGAGACCACTTCTATTCTATTCTATTTTAAAATTAGAAACACTACATTCAATTGTTTCAACGTTTCTTCTAATCTACTTTTCTACTACTGTGCCTAATTAGCTAAAAATATATTGAAAGTAAAAAGGAATTTAGACCTTACTCTTCTTGTTTTAAAGCTTATAGTAACGTGCATAATAATTTTAATTTAATTCGTCCGAACACCACAATCCTCTTGAAATAATGATTAGTGATTATAAATTCCGTTTTAGTTATTTTTGGTACAACAAAAGTTAGTAAGTTGGTAATTGGAAGAGACCGTTTTGTTTAACGTTATTTTGAAATTAAAATAGAGTAACGGCTTGATTGGTATTTTCAGATAATAGTGAATCGAGGATATTAATGTCGGTAAATGTCGATTTGATCGAGGGAAGATGAGTTGAGCCGAGGTTGAGTCGATTAAAGAAAATGAAATAGAATATGGATATAAAGCTTAGAATTTTATCTTATGGCTAGTTTACACAGTGAAAGCTGCTGAGTAGAGAGTAGACAGTTACTCGGATCGCCTACTCGTATGCCAGTGGCTCGGCTCACCCTATCTGTCTACACGGTGATAGTAGCTGCCCAGTCTCTTTCGAGATGCAGCACCCAAGAATACAGGTTTCGCTCGAAACAGCCTGGCTGACACTGCCAAACGCGTCCGAACGATGCGAGTGATAGCCGAGCTGCTGCCATGTGCAAGTTACTGTAAGGCGAGTAGGCAGTAAAAACAAAAAATGTTGAAATAACTCGAATGCGAGCTACTATCCAACTTGCACGTGGCAGTAACTCGTAAGATACGTCCATACTATGCGAGTTACTGCACTGCAGCTACTCGGCAAGCTAACTCGCACGCTAGCTCACACTGTGTAAACTAGCTGTTACTGCAGTTTCATATAAATTACACCATATTTTATTTTACTTTTTAAGTTCTGAAGAATACCAGAAATCTCTTTTTTTCCACAAAACGCCTAACATAAAATAAGCTTAAGAGTTATTGGCTAAATCCTTTTGTTCAGAACATATAAATCACGGCGAATGACCGCTGGCCTACAAACACATTATTTTAGAATCTGATTTCATATATTTTAGAAATATTTATTTGTTTTAAGCTATATCTAACTCTATAGGAATCGGTAAGTAATCCCCTTGTACAATAATTTTCGTGATTTAGGAGTCTGAAATATTGTTAAGCTGATAGAAGAAAGTTGGTGTGTGTGTTTGTCTCGAGAAAAAAATTGTTGCTAGAAAAATTTGACTGCACAATAGGGAAGATGCAAATACAGAATTTATGAGACTGATTGCCATTGCAATGTTTTTATTTTAGTCAAATTCGATTTTTAACAAAAATAATGAGTTAAGGTAACGTGACACGGAACGTATTTAAAAACAACAATCAGCGTTTAGTGACGTCACTGCTGTTATGACAACGAAAAGGCAACCTTATGTCTTTGAGTTAGGACAGTTCTTGACCAGAGACCGACAGGAGTGACGTCATCGTCCGTTTTCGCGCGAAAATTTAAACTGTCGGTTTAAAAACGCAATTTTGACTATAAATTGTGGTGGTCTATTCTAGATGGAGTTCTTTAAAATTATAGTAAAAATGTAAATATTGCATGTTACCTATTGCTTAGTGTAGTGGACACGCTGACTTATGCGGAAGGAAACGTCATAAGGAAATTGAACTTTATACCGACAAAATCAACTAAAAGACGTCTACTATTGGGTATAGGCCTCATCAACGCGTCCTCCAGCAAATTCTCACTGCCCTTACTGCCCTTATGACCTGAAATTGTTCAATGACGTGGTGATCTATGCTCGTTAAAAAATGAAAAACAAATCGAAAAGAAAAGGTTTTCTCAATTGCTTTACTACCCGTACGCGTTACCTTGGCACCTGGCTCGATTTACGTTTTGACGTTTTAATTTAAATTGAACAATTCGATTTCAATTAAAATAATATAAACGCAAGGGTAGCAGTGATGCTAACTCGTTAAAATTGTTTACAACTAAACCGAATTGTTCAATTTTAATAAAAACCTCAAATAGTCATTCGAAATGTGTCGAGCCAAGTGTCATGTTAACACGTACAGCATATACATTTTTTAAAAAAAAAAAAAAACGTTGCCCCACACTAGGAATTTCTCCTGTATCGTGGGTTCGTTTACATACATATAATCTCACATACACAAACAGCCAGACCCGGGACATCTATCTGTCGGCCATACAAATATTTAAGAGTCGAACCCGCGACACACAGCGCAGCAGTCAATGGCTCAACCACTGCGCCAACCGTGCCGTCGCACATTTGGTCAGTGTTTGCGTACAACAACTACAACAACTATCTTGTAGATATTTGTAGAACAACGTTCTTCCATAAGGATATGTCTAATTGATGAAGACAATAATTCTCAAGTGCAGCTATTCATTCATTTTCTCCTGAATTTTCATTTTATCATAACAAAAATTCTTCTCAAAACTCCGCAAGCAAAACCGCGTTCACCACTAGTATATATGTTTTGTTTATTTGTTTTCCCAAAAAGCATCCTGTACCGATTGCTGATGGATAAATAAACGTTTAAAATTAGCAAGTTCAGTTACAAAAACAATCGCATGACGAATCAATATGGCGGCATGGTGGTCTGGAAGTCGTGTGCAATGGGTAATTTATTTGTTTATTTTAACACTGACTTTTTCATCGAAATCATATTATAATGGAGAATAGGGAACATGCAATATTTTCATCTTGCTTCCATTTTATAGAATTCTCTGTAAAATAACCATACATAAATTTAAAAAATAAAGCGCTTTAATTTTTTTCCAAAATTGTGGTTTTAAACTGACAGTTTGACATTTCGCCCGAAAAAAGGAAGTTGAGTCGCTCCTGTCTGATACTTGTCATGAAATAAAAGACATAAGGTTGACTTTTCACTGTCATAACAGCAGTGACGTCACTAAACGCTGATTGTTGTTTTTAAAAACGTTCCGTTTCACGTTACTTTAATTCATTATTTTTGTTAAAAATCGATGTTAACTAAAATAAATACGTTGCAATGGCCTTTATTTTATATTTTTTTATCATTTTACTAACAATATTCTCATGAATTCTGTATTTGCATCTTCCCTATTAAACGTGGCCTACTGATCACTAGCTATTGAAGAGTCACCATCAACTCGAAAAGGAGAGGAAGTTGGGAAACTAATATCCAACTAAAATTGCTTAAACGAAACGTGAGAAATTCGTGAAAAAAATGTTTTTTCAACAACTTAAGTTTATCAAATGAACCGAAAATTCGTAATGTCCATCATCATCGTTTCAGCTGAAAGACGTCCACTGTTGGACATAGGCCTCCCCCAAGCGTCGCCACAACGACCGGTCCTGTGCGTCTCGCATCCAGCGAATTTTCGCGGCCTCTCATCAGGTCACCGGTCCTTCTTGTAAAAGGCCTTCCAACGCCGTGTCTTCTGTTCTGCGAGCAACGTGCCTTGCTTACTGCTACCTCATTTGGCGATTCTTCGAGCAATGTCAGCAAACTTGGTTCTCCTGCGCCTAATATTCATTTTTAATTCGATCACGCAAGGAAACACCGAACACAACTGTCTTTATTGCCCTTTGGATGACTTTAAACCGTCTAATAAAGCTCATTTTTCCAGTTCCATATCAGTCATCAGTCAGCGTTTCCATTTCAGTATTAGTAATGTAACGTTCAATAATGTCAAATATAACAAATAAAAATAAATAAGGACACACATTTGGAATATTTTAGTAAACTATATCCCCTACATTTTTTCCAGCACAACAGTCAGGTTAACACACAGTGCTGCTCCACTTCCAAATTTCGCAAAAAACAAATACATTCCCAGAAAAATACTCGTAGAAAAAAATACCTTCATACCTATTTTAATTCCTGATGTGCTCGGGAAATTTACCTTGAAAAAGGGGCGCGAACGTCTGAGCCATACTTTTTGCACGCTTTTCGTCGTCTCTCGCTAAATTTGTCCGCAGTGCACCGTTCTTTTTTTTTTCCCGAGTCTCGACAGAATGCACCACAGTGTAATGCAAACGAAAACTCACTTTATAATTTCGGGATTATGTTCTACTTTTGAATTAACGTCAAAATTTTAAGATAATCTGATCTGTATTTGTACGGTATAAAGTCGAATTTATTTTTAAGTCTAAATTAAGGATTACTGAATTTCTGATGCGTGTGTTTTTGTAGTTTAGGTATTCCTTTGGATACGATTTTGTTGAGCATTTAATTCTAAGTGGAAAGTTTATGGGGTATGTTTCATAGCTTTTGTAATGTTCCATTTTATTGCATTCGCTGTGATAGTTGACCGGCGTAATAACAACGTTTTATTTTTATTTTTGGCTACAAATTGCCCGTATTTGTAGCAGTGTGCGCGGTATTAATGAACGAGACAACTTCTTTGATTTAGTTAATTCAGCTGTTTCCATATGTCTGTTGAAAATGCAAGAACAGAAATAAATTTAGCGCCGTTTGAAAGAATGTAATTTATGGATCGATTAACAGAGGACCTGAGATTTAGGTATACTGAATACTTGATACTTTGACAGTCGAGACAGCTGAATTTTTAGCGCAAAATTCAATCGATATAAATAAAAATGAAATAATGTTCGTTGATCATCACTTGAGAACGACTACACCGATTTTAATATTTTTTTATATGTATATGTTTGTAATAGTATTACAAATAAAACTACTATACTACTACTACTACTATTAAACTACTACTACTACTACTATTAAATTATATATAATTATATATATTTATAAGTATTTTAGGAAAAAAAATCTCGAATTTTAGTTAGTGAAAAAAAGCACTAGACGAGCTTTTTCTTATTGGATTTTGTCTAATGGGTTGCAAGTTCTTAATAAAAAAAGAACTAAAACGAAATAAGTTCTGTAATGAAAACATTATGCTCTAACATCAAAAAAGTTTAAATTATGTCGTTATGTGTGTCCCAGTTTTTGTGAGTTAACTAGTGAAGTTTATGGAGAATTCTATTTGTGTTTAAGTATTACTGCATGTATGAAGAATATAAATTAATGTGATGTGATAATGTAAGTATGGAAATGTCGGTGTATTCTTAAAATTACACAGTTTTGGTGTTTTGTTTGTCACGACTTGAATGATTATGTTATTTCTTAGTATAGAAATCTAGAATGATTACTCAAAAATGAATATGTGTCCCTAGGGAATATACTCCCGGGATAAAAAGTAGCCTATATTCTTTTTCAGGCTATAGACTATCTGTGTACCAAATTTCATTTAAATCGGTTCAGTAGTTTTGGCGTGAAAGCGCGACAGACAGACTTTTGCATTTATAATATTAGTAAGGATTAGTAAGGATTACTGACTTACCTATTTAAGAGTTACATAAAGTTAAGTTTTATTTACTTTTATAAGATTACAAGGTACAAGATTTTCCATTTTTTGTTTTTTTTTTTTTGTTAAGTTGGAGTAAGTGTTAATTTTTGAAACTCTTTAATTAATATCGATATTTTCCAATCAAACAACCCGCTATTCTAAGTAAGTAATAAGCTTAATTACCTTCCGTTACTTACAGAACTAAAAAGATAAGACAGATATACAGTAACTTCATTTACATACGTATCAATCGACAATTAAAACTACCAACCAAATGTATTTTAAATACGAATGACGTTGTAACCACAAAGATTTAATCTCGAACAACTGTGCGTTGAATATTTTGACTATATCCAGAATCTTTGGCCTACTGTGTACGGAAAAATTTGAATTTCGACCTGATTCAATCTTTTTTTTAAGTGTTCCGTACCTACTAAGCCTCCGCTGTCCGTCCGTTTGTCCGTCCGTCGTCCGTCCATCCGACTGTCCGTCAGTGGAGTTTATCTCAAGAACCATAAGGTAGACAGTTGAAATTTTCACAGAGTGTGTATTTCTATTGCCGCTATAACGACAAATAATAAACAATTAAAAATGAAAGCCCATACAAGAAACGTATATTTTTTCGATTTATGGTACAGAACCGCTCGTGTAAGAGTCCGACTCGCACTTAGCCGGTTTTTTCTCTCTACATATTTATATTGAACATTTTCTTCCGAAATCTTTTCCACTGTGCATGGGACATTTGAATGGTAACCTGATACTGTGATTCCGACGTATTGATAAGGCTACAACACTCTTTGGTAATTAAAACTAATTGGTCAGCCGACCGGTTACAATTTATGTAGCATTTTTACGATCTTCAAGATTTTAGAGTCAGGCTTTGTTGATAGGCGGAGCGATAAGCGGGAATAAGTTTGTAAATGAGTGAAAATGAATGCATTAACATAATAATTATAAGCGAAATACTCGTGTCTTGACGGCATTGTTGGCGTTGTGGCTGAGCGATTGGCTACCTCGCTGCGTGGCATGGGTTCGATTTCTACACGGAACAAATATCTATATGGCCAACATACTCATAAAGTTGTTCCAGGTCTAGCTGTTTGCGTAAGTGAGTTTAAATGTTAGTTAATGCCCCGACGAAGCAGGATAATTTCTTTAAAAAATACTACTGGGATACTAGAAAGAGAACGCAATCATTTAAAGTCAAAGATTTATTTGCAAATAAATATGGTTACAAAAGTTCTTGCAATAGTAATATGGTAGCTTAACATATTCTATCATAGCATAATGACATACAAATTTTGGTATAGGTACAATTAAATCATTTAATTTTTGAAGTGAAAACTTCTTTAGCGGCGTTGAGCACTTTTCTGTAATGGGTATAAAATCTTAAACTCGCGTCAGGGTCACGTGACCTGATCGCAAAAAGCGTAAGACGGACTCGCGTCAGGGTCACGTGATGCGAAAAAGCGTAAGATCGAGGGGAAGGGAGAGGAACTAGTATCTCCCACTCTTTCTACCGTGCCTGAGTGTGCTGTCCGCTTAGGCGGCACAGGGCGCTTGCGCGAATATCCGTCTGTGTTTATGTACAGCGTGCCACGCGTATCCAAGGATACGAAATTACGGAATTACGAAATTATGGATGAAAGTTGATTTTTCTAAGAGATAAAAATTAATGTAATATATAAATAAATAACGATATAATATTATGAATAATAACATGTAAATTGTCATATTTGTGTACGATAGCGCAATAAATAAACATTGTATTCTACCTCATAAATGATAGTATTTTTGTACTTATAATTAAACACAACGTTATTTTTTGTTCTTTTTATGGTTCGTTTTGTTTATGTCAGGAACTGTGTCAAGATTGACATCTGTCACTGACAGTCGCTGTCGCGGCCACACGTCAGTGTCTTTTTGTTTATTTTGCTGTCCGTGGTTTGTCTATGATGTGACCGCGACAGTAAGGATGTATTATTTACATGTTTTCACTTCTGCCGGCACTCCCGGAGTGCTACCGGTGTTTTTTTTAGTATAAACAGTGATAACTTAGGAAGTTATTTATAAGTTGCGGAAAATCTATCCAAATATGAATACGAAGCAGCAATAACGTTAGTCAAGGAATTATATCCTAACCCACAAGACTGCAACTCAAGTGAGAGCAAATGACAAAAAAAAAATTGTACGTATGTGAGTACTATGTCCCCTTACTAGCAAACTTATTAATTTTACCTCTGCTGGCATTTCTTTATTGTAACTATTAGTAGTAAATAAGTGCTTTTTTGGGAGCATCGTCCTTACATATAATCAATTGATTTATGTATGCAAATATTGTAAAGCTTATTTTTGAAAAGAGTAACTATGGAGTTTCTTGTCCGTTTTTTCTCCATAAGAATCTACCTTTTGCGAACGGACAACTAGAGTCACTATATTTTATTTTCTTTTGACGTTCAGAAGTACCTTTATTGGCCCAGCTGAAATAAATCATTTGACTTTGACTTTGACACACACAAGCGATTTTCAAAACCGCGACCGCTCATGCACCAAGCTCACACCCTGCCCTGATTAATTAATATCCAAATCAAACATGAGACAGTACAACTACTGGATAACTTGCCGGTTTGTTTGGAGTTTAATTATTATTGGGAAGCCATTTTCTTTTAACGAGGATGTCATAAAATTATATCGATTGAGTACTCAATATTGTGGTATTGAATACCATGGACATGTTTGGATAGCAGTTCCGATGAATCACTGATATATTGTGAAATTCCATTCATCGGAATTGTTATCTTGACATATCATTCTTAATTCTTTAAAACAACTTATAATAATTTATAGTGATTAAAAACGTTCATGTACAAAGGCGAGCTTAACTCAAAATTGAGTTTTCTAACAGCAAACCTTTAAGTGATAGACAGAGATCACAATAGAGGGTGGATCCAGTGCACATTTTACAATAAAACATATTTTATCACACATATACTGCCCTCGTAATAGCAAATGCATATCATCTGAATCTGATAGTTTACATTCAGTGTAATTTTTTATTTATCAACATTATTTTAGTTCAGACACATTGTTTTAGTAGAAGAGCTCGTGGCTAAAGAATAACAGCTGCATGGGTCGATCTTCCAGGTTAAGCAAAGCTTGCCGAGGTCGGTCTGTGGATGGGCGACCATCTTAACGTATCAAGATTCCTTCGCTCCTCAGAAAGCACGTTAAGCGTAAATCTTTGGCAGTCGTTATGGATCGTCAGAAGCCAGAAAATCTGACACCAATCTTGCAAAGAAGTACCGTGTTCGCCAGTTGTAAATAAATCTACATCTACACTAATATTATAAAAAGGAAAGCCTTAAAAATAAAGAGATTCCTATTTTTACAATCAGAAATTCAAGACACAATAATTTTTTCACCAAAAAATTTCGCAATTCTTTTGCCTTTCCTTTCTTTTCGCCCCATTTCTGCCTACTTATTATTCCTGCATATAGGGCCCAGCACACAAAGTATAAAGAGAGTTAAGATGTCATATTAAAGCCCCTGATTCCTAAATCCACGACTAGATACAGACGATTCAAGATGCAGCGATTCTCGCACAATTCGTGCCCAAAGATCGCATTTCTAAAGTATTTCCTTACTTTTCCCTTCTATTTCTACCAACCCATAATCTCCCCCATAAGGCCCGACACACACAGTACAAATACAATTAAATACGCGTATAAATAACACCAGTGTAATATACAAAGCAAGCAATTTGGTTAAACGCAACAGCGGAGACGACGAGTTATGTACGGTAGGTGTAAACGCATAGTCTTAGGGTTGTCACTCAAGTTTGAGACGCAAAATCATCATCATCATCATCATAACAGCCGAAAGACGTCCACTGCTGGACATAGGCCTCCCCCAAAAGGGGGGTTTGCCATAATCGCCACGCTTGGCAGGCGGGTTGGCGATCGCAGTGTATGGTGTTGCGTTTTACAGAGAACGCTGCTGCCCATTCTCTGGTGAGTCCCTTAGTCGCCTCTTACGACACCCACGGGAAGTGATGGGATGGTATTATTCTTTTACGGCACCACACGGCACCGGCCGACACCATACGGCATAGACGCAAAATATTGACTCGTTATTCCAGAGGGCCAGAGGGATAGAATAATTTTACTTTAATATTAACGTATCTAAAATTCCTTTTATAAAACTGTAACTACTATTAAATAATAAAGTGATACTAACAAAATTAATTAACTTTGTAAACTAGCATTTTCCGGAAGAAATGGCTTCGTTTTTTTTATTTATTTATTCCAGAGGGACAATAAATCCTTGTAATTATTATGCAGCGTTCTCAATCGCAACGTTAGATAGATTGCGAAACTATCTTCGTAATCTGAATACGGGAATTAATCTTCCCAATTAAAATAAAACTCCAAAACATAAACTTTCGATAAATTTTCATTACCGTAAACCCGAACAACACTCGCACTCTTTCGACAGTGACATTCTGTCAGCGTAGCGAAGGCGATTGTCAAAATGTCAAAAATGTATGGGAAAATGTCACGTGATCTATCTATACTTCTGCGGGTCTAAATACACCACTTTAGCAGAATCAGAAAGCAAATCACGCTTCACATTACTTTCAAATTTTCCCAATCAACCTTGAACCTAATGCGTTAGCGATAAAGATGAAAATGAAATTTGACAGATTGTTGCGTGATTAATATTATGATTCTAATATGATTCTCCTAAAGTGGCCTTTTTAGCCCCCTGTACTAATATTATAAAGAGGAAAGATTTGTATTTTTGTATGTAACAAATAAACTTAGAAACTACTGGACCGATTTGAAAAATTCTTTCAGCAATGCATACCTACATTATCAGCGAGTAACATAGGCTATATTTTATCCCTGTACTCCCACGGGAATGGGAACTACGCGGGTGAAACCGCGTGACGTCCGCTAGTCTCTTATATTTTTTCATTTTGACAATTTATTGCCATCGCTAATAGAATGTATCTTGTCTAGAGCCTAAGGAATAAAACCACTTAACAAACACAAGTACAAATAGGTGACTACATTTTTGGTACTAAGTGACAACCCTATCCACATTCGTGTTAAAAGCATTTGCCTAATTGCCGAGATTCGTCTGAGGTATGCCTACAATGCATCTCGAGGACCGTTTGAACTGACACCTCACTTGCTCTTAAAAGAAATTAATTACGGGTGAGTGCTGAGTTTAATTAATTTTTATTATTATTTATGTCTAGTTATTACGTTATATGTTTTGAATAATTAGTTTTCTTGAAATAGTGTCGTATACTTGTGTTCTTTTTAATTAAAACTATTGTCGTAAATAAAAGTACAACCACTTTTACATACCTATCCCTTTCCATTAAATTTTCCTGTTGGCGTGTTATGTTTTATTTTATTAATCTTTATATACAAGTAATAAAATACTGCAGAAAGGCGGGTTTAATGATTAGCAATGACTGAAAATGAAACTTTTAAACAAATAAACATATAATCTTTATGAATTGATGGAAAACGGTTCGCTGCTATCTACTCTGTTAAATCTCAAAAATTTGTCCTATTACTGCATTACTTATTGTTGAGTTTTAATGGAAACAAGTTGGTTCTTGCAGTAAAAATAACTTTAACTTTATTTAGTTTGAGAAAACAATCCATCGGCTACTAGTGATGTTCACAGAGTATAGAGTAGGGCAAAGATAAACGAGAAAAAACTTGACATATTAATACAACTCAAGTCAATGGAACAGAAGGCGCGAAATTTAAATATTACAACACTCTTCCTAAATTTGAGCCTTCATAAAAAAATATAAGCTTTAAACATTGACAAAACAAAACTTTAACCAATAACTAACTGCTAGAAATTACATCGACAGATTTAACTCCAATTTTATCTCTTAAATAACAGAACTTAATTTTACATAGAGGCTTGGTGAAAATATCTGCATATTGTTCATCACTGCACACATAGTTTAATTCGATAATTTTATCATAGTATTTTTCTTTAATGAAATGAAACTTAATGTCTATATGTTTACATCGTTTGTGAAAATTAGTATTTTTGATTACACTGATAGCACTTTGGTTGTCTAAATTTAAACACACAGACTTCTGATTGAATGTACCAATATCAGATAGTAATTGTTTAATCCATATGACTTCTTTTGTAGCAGCACAGGCTGCCATAAATTCTGCTTCAGTGGTTGATAGGGCAACTGCCTGTTGTCTCTGACAGGCCCATGTTACTGCTCCTCCATTTTTAATAAACACGTATCCAGTGACGGAACGTCTTGAGTTAGGGTCATTGGCAAAATCTGCGTCGCTATACCCAATTACAACATTAGGCTCAGTTGATCTTGTGTAGTACAGACCATACACTTTAGTTTCCTTTAGATACTTGAAAATTTTCTTCACAGCATTCCAATGAGTTTCATTGTATGAATTTAAAAATCTACTCACCAGGCTGACAGCAAAAGAGATATCTGGTCTGCTTACTGTAGCGAGGTGCATCAATGATCCAACAGCTTCCCGATATGGAATGTTCTTTTCTGTTTCACCCTCTCCTTTTTCCAATATTGTATGTGGATCAGCTGGAATGCTGTTAGGTTTACAATTATTTAACATAAATTTATTTAATAATTTCTCAATATAGCTTGATTGATGTATGAAGACAAAATTGTCTGACTTTATTATTTCCATACCAACAAAATTTCTGACTGGAAAAGTTTTTACTTCAAATATTGACTGTAAATCATTAATTAACTCCTTTATGGTTGATCTATCTTTAGAAAATATCAGTCCATCGTCAACATATAGACACAGATAACAATTTTCTCCATTAATAGTGCCTACATACACACACTGATCTGCTTTGCTATTAACCAGCCCAAACTTCTTTAAAACTGAATCAAACTTAGAGTTCCAGCATCTCGGAGACTGCTTCAAGCCATATAATGATTTATTGAGCTTACATACCTTATTAGTCTTGCAGGTTAAACCTTCAGGTACAGCCATGTAAATGTCCTCTTCAAGCTCTCCATACAGAAAAGCTGTTTTTATATCTAATTGTATTATTTGTAGGTTAGTTTGGGCAGCTTCTGCGAGTAATAATCGGATTGAATCATACCTGACCGTGGGTGCAAATGTTTCCTGATAGTCAATACCCTTAGTTTGTGAGTACCCTTTCGCACAAAGCCGAGACTTGTATCGTAGTCCAGAAGATTCTTCTTTGATGCGAAATACCCATTTACATCCAATTATTCGCATATCAGGAGTTTTATCAACTAATGTCCATGTTTTATTTTGTTGATGAGCATCAAGCTCTTCCTTTATGGAAGTTATCCATTTTGAAGCATCAACAGACTTCATTGCTTCTTCATAGTTATCAGGAACTTCATTATTCAATAATTGTTCATTAAAACACAGGTAAGAGCTTTCTTCTTGTTCCTGAGAGGTTAATTTATATTGTCTTTGTGTTCTAACTGTAACATTCCTTTCTGGTGAATATTCTATGCTTTCATCGGGGAAGTACTCACTGTCTGACTGAGATTTATTTTCAGTTACAGTATTAAATGAGTCATCACTTGAAAGTTCTTCACAATCCTTATTTTGAATACTACATTCATTTGTAGTTAATTCAATGGGCACATAGTCTCTCTTGACTGTGGACTCTAAGAATATTGCGTCTCTACTTTTTATTGCTTTTCTTGAATTAGGTAATAAAAAACGGTACCCTTTAGTATTTTCACAGTATCCTATAAAGATCAGTTTTTGAGATTTTGAGTCCAATTTCTTTCTTTTCTCTTTTGGCAAATGAACCATCGCCTCACATCCAAATGTCCTCATATGGCTGACATTGGGTTTTTGTCCAGTCCACATCTCTTCTGGAGTTTTGTAGCACAGAGACTTAGTCGGCGAGCGGTTAATAATGTAAGCAGCTGTGTGAATTGCTTCAGCCCAGTAGACTTTAGGTAGTTTGGCATTCAACATCATACATTTTGCTCTTTCTATCAAAGTTCTGTTCATCCGTTCAGCTGTGCCATTTTGTTCTGGAGTGTAAGGTGTGGTTGTTTGATGTATTATCCCAGCATCTTTGAGAAAGTTTGAAAAATTTCTGTTTACGTATTCAAGCCCATTATCAGTTCTGAGAATTTTAATTGTACGGCTTAACTGATTCTCAACTAATTTCTTGAATTCAATAAATTTTTCCAGAACATCTGATTTGTTATGCAGTACATATACAAATATCTTCTTTGAGTAATCATCTAAAAAAGTCACAAAATATCTAGCTTTGCCGAATGACTGAGTTTCCATTGGTCCACAAATGTCGGAGTGAATTAATTCAAGCAGGTCTTTAGTCTGAGACCCTTGACTTTTGAACGGTAAACGTGTTTGTTTTCCTTCTTGACACGTTATACATTTCACATTACTTGCTTGTAAACCAAGTTTTAAATCTGCAGTATTTTCAGTCAACTTATTCAAGCTTTGAAAATTTAGATGACCCATCCTTTGGTGCCACAGGTAAGTATCCTGCTCGATAACATCTGATATGCAAGCATGAGCTGCAGACATGTTCAAACGGTACATATTATTTATCAAGCTTGCTGTTGCTACTACTACTTTGTTTATGTTTAGTATAATACAGCCATCTTTATTGAACTTTACTTGGCCACCATTCTTTATTATTTGACTCACCGACAGCAGGTTTGTAGCTAGTTCAGGCACATAGAGCACATTTGTAAACAGTATTTCATTTGGTTGACCTCTCTCATTATCAACACATAAGCTTATTTTTCCAGAGCTTTGAACAGGTAATGATTTATTATTTGCAACTTTAATTGTTTTTATATCTGGATTTGTTTCTTCTATAAACAAATTCTTGTGTTTGGTCATGTGGGCCGAGGCGCCAGAATCAATATACCAGTCATCAGAGTAACCAGAAGAGGCAATAAATACAGCTGCATAGGATGATTGGTTCTGTTTACTTTCCTTATTCTTCTGATACTTATTAGGTTTTGATTTACACTCAGGACTTTTATGGCCATATTTGTTGCAACTATAACAGCGAGGTCCTTTTAAAAAACTTTTATTTTTATTATGAAACTTCTGACTCGAAGCAAAAGCAGTTGAATCAGATTCTGTTTGTTTGACATCTTGTAGAATTTTAGATTTTATTGAGTCAGAGCTAATCTTCATACCTGAACTTTCAATGGCTATTATCATTGGCTTGTAACTTTCTGGAAGGCCGGACAATAGAAGTGTGCCAAGCCACTCGTCGTCTACATGAAAGCCAATATTTCTTAATTTGTGAGCTGTTGTCATTATCTTGCTGACATACTCTTCCACATTTGAACATCCTGCTAGTGTAGTATTGCATAAGTCTCGTAGAAGACCAACCCGGCGTGTTAGTCCTGAGTCATCAAACGCACGAGATAAGTTATTCCAAACCTCTTTTGCAGTGCTTGATTCTTGAATATGAATATAATTCACGGGATCCACAAGAAGAATTATCTTTGATCTGGCCTTGGTGTCACGCTTTTTATCGATTTCTATCGATGGTTTAGAAGGTTCGACGCAGTCCCATAATTCTTCATGTTCCAAGTAAGTTTTTACTGCAAATCGCCAAGTTGCATAGTTATCACGGCCGGTTAATTTTTCTATTAATGCCAATGAGTTATTTGACGATGACATATTATTTGTTTATCGGAAAACTTTTCTTGAAACTGAGCACGTTGTGGTTGAGGTTATGTGTTTTGAAGACGTATTTAACACTGAATTTAGTTACTGATTTTTACTAATCGGACTGCCTGGGCCCATAACCTGTTGAGTTTTAATGGAAACAAGTTGGTTCTTGCAGTAAAAATAACTTTAACTTTATTTAGTTTGAGAAAACAATCCATCGGCTACTAGTGATGTTCACAGAGTATAGAGTAGGGCAAAGATAAACGAGAAAAAACTTGACATATTAATACAACTCAAGTCAATGGAACAGAAGGCGCGAAATTTAAATATTACAACACTTATCTCTAAAACCGGCCGATGATATGACGAAGACTTATGTTGTCAAGTTTAATAAAATAATACTCGCCGACTGGAATTCTCATTTGTTATAAATAGAAATACCAACTAAGCGCCATCTAGCTCAAACAGAGTGAAACAACCGGACTAACACGTTCCTAATTTATTTTTATGGTAGTCAAGTAAGTAATAAAGAAGCAAAATCACAATTTTACTACCGGTATATTGTCAAAACTTGATGACTGATACAAATTTTATTAATTCAAGATGTTTAAATCAAATCTCCTTTTAAGTTTTATAAAATCAAAATAATAAAACTCTTTTATTAAAACTTGTTTTGGCTGACATTTTAGTAGATATAATAGATTTTATGATTAGTAGACTTCACACAATGTTTTTTTTTTTCTTATACAATATTTTCTATTCATGTCAATAGTAGATGTATATGGTATTATAAAACTTTTGCATAATTGACACGAGACTAAATCGATTTGAAACTGTAAATAGGTGTCTTTAAACTAGTAACAAGCATTATCAATTCTTATTTATTGCAATCAATTCAGAATTAATATAGACATATTTAAATGAGAAGTCAACAGAATGAATGGTAATCTTTTTGCCACTGACTTGTATATTTTATTAATAGCGCGAATTATTTTACATTTACAACAGTTCTGAGAAAATAAGTATTGACAAGACTGGATTGTAAATGAAAACCAGTCAAGTCTTTGAAGTGAATGACGACTATTAAAATATTTCTTGCAGGCCTTTATAGCATTTTAATAATAAGTTTAAATCGAGTGAAAATGATATGTAGTCGCTGTTTTGTGAGATCTCTATCGCGTTCTATGAAATCCTTTTTTAAGTCTAATCTTTTGTTTATTTTAACCCCAACAATAAACATTTTTATGTAAAAAAAAAAATAGGGTACCTCCTATTCTCATACCTACCGAATCATCATCCATACAGGACATAGGCCTCCCCCAAGGGGACCTACCGAATATACACACAAAATTTCATGAAAATTCGTCGAGTCGTTTCGGAAAAGTTCGGTAACAAACACCGTGACACGAGATTTTTATATATTAGATGTATTTTCTTTGTAAATCTTTGGAAACTTGACTTTATTTTTGAAGATCTTAAGCTAGTCAGAACCAGAACAAATGTAAGTTTATTTATTGAGTGGAATGAAATTGGAATATCTAGTAATAACGCAATTTTTTTTTTAAGAAATGTTTGAAAATGTAATGCATATCAAACGAATGTGAATAATCAGAAAATAACGCGAAACAAAATAACACAAGGGCATCAAAGCAAGTTTAGTACAAAACGCACCACTTCTATTCAAGTAACTGACCGGCAGACTATCCAATCTAAACGCACCACGGAATTCGCAACAAGACGCAATGTATCGTTTGGTACATTACGCGCTACACAAGAAGGAACAGACAGCAGCAGTAGAAAGAGACAAAATACATATGTACAGAGTGTTTCAGAAGTTTGTGGTCAAATTTTAGGGACGATGTTGGGTAGCTAATATGCAGTAAAGAAACAAAAAAACCGTCCAAGTGCGAGTTGGACTCGCACGCGAAGGGTTCCGTAACATAAACCTAAATGTTTATTATTTGTTGTTATAGCAGCAATAGAATTACACAATTTGTGAAAATTTCAACTGTCAACCTACTCATCATCATCTGCCTAGCCTTTTCCCAACTACATTGGGGTCGGCTTCCAGTCAAGCCGGATTTAGCTGAATACCAGTATTTTACGTGGAGCGGCTGCCTACCAGACCTTCACAACCCATTAACTGGGTAACACGGTACTTCATGGCAAGACTGGAGTCAGATTTACTGGCTTCTGACTATCCGTAACGACTGCCAAAGATCTATAAATCTATAAACTGTCAACCTACTACGATTCTTAATATACAGCCCGATGACAAACAACGGACGGACGGATGGATAGATGGACGGACGGACGGACGGACAGCGGAGGCTTAGCAAAAGGGTTCCGTTGGTTACCCTTTGGGTACGGAACCCTAAAACAGAATTTTTCAAAAAACCCGACCACAAAAATCGACTAAGAAGTTCAGAAGATTTTTCAAGCAGTTTTTTGCAGTTGGTGGCATTTACTTTAGTTCAATCACAGATTTGGTCTTATCAACTGCATGATACTGCTTGAAAACTGTAAATATTTTTGAAAACAAGTTTTTTTTGGGTTCCGGGCCTAAAGGATAACCAACGGAACCCTAATACTAAGCCTCCGATGTCCGTCAGCTCAAGAACCATAAAAGGTAGACACTTAAAATTTTCACAGAGTGTATCTTTCCACTGCCGCTATAAATAAAATAAAAAAAAATAAAAAGATTTGTTAAAAATCGGAAATAAAAGGGGGCCCATCCCAAATACAAGAAACTTGTTTTTTTTAACGGTTCATGGTACGAAAACCTTCATGTACGAGTCACACTCGCACTTGGCCAGTTTTTTTTACTTTGCTTGTATTTCCTTACTGTATATCAGCCTCCCAACATCACGCTATATGACCCCGCACTTCTAGAACAACCTGTATACTGACAAAGAGAGAGATAGAGAGATTTGAGTGTTGCCATCAATTATATTAATTACTACCATAAGTGGGGAGAGTAAGGTGGGTAATTATGGCATTAGAATAATTGCAATCGGTGAGTTTAATTAGAGGGTAAGTGGAGATGATATTGATTATGGAGACTATGATTAAATGGGCTTTGCTGACGTGTCTAGTAGCTTGAGTGACATATATAGATAGTTACTGTACAAGAAAAGGAAGCAAAACTGTCTTCTTCTCTCCTAATTATTAAACATTTTAGCTGTGCCCGACTGTCTAATGTGTGGTCTTTTTTTTAATGTGGTGTCTGTGTGGTTATTTTTTTTTAAACCACCCAGAACTATGGTGAGTCGCAGTACAGTTTTGTCGTGCATTAAAATTATTAGCTGTGCATTGATGAAAAATTTTGCTTTAGGAAAAATCGCTGTACGCTGCGAAAATAAATTGTAGTGTGTTTAGTGATATTTTGAGTTAAATATTTTGCTGTGCAATCAGTAATTTTGATGGGAATTCGGAATCTTATTGCATAGAAAAAGGATATTTTTTGATTTGCGTTTAAATACTACCCATTATGGATTGCAATAAAGAATTTGAGATAAGATTTGAAAAACGTGAGCCATTCGATGCTCATGCAGCTTGATATTTTTTTGAAACCGTCCAACTTTATTCAGCCAAAGTTACTCTATATCAAAATCAGCTGCCTAAAAAAAAAAATAAAAAAAATACTGAACAGCAGTTTTTTTTTAAATTCTTTAATGGCTGATCTTTTTTTCTCTGATTTTCCTAATGCGTCGAAAACATTGTGGATGATGATTAAATAAGTAGACGATGCCAATATCTATAGACTACGGCTTGCACAATTCAAAGCTTAAGAAAATACGTGATTTCATCTCTCACAGACACAGGTGTTATAGTATCCCTTTTCCAGGTTTTCGTAATTAAAGTTCCATCAACAACAAATGTAACCAGATTTACTTGCACACTATCCACAACAACCTATCATTTCTATACCTCTACAATTACAGCATATACCAATAATCTATCAATTAATTGACACGACCGTGTGCATGCAGACTGTAATCCTGATTAATATAATTGATCACTGGCCTGAGTACTACATTGATGTTAATGTGAATCTCTGTATTTACTGGTTAGGTTCGTAAAGGTTCCCACAGATATACACACGACGAGACAACGCGACATTAATGCGACTACCATAGCATATTACCATCTTAATCATAGAAGTATTTCTATTAAAAAGCTGTCGCATTGTCGTCTTGCGTCTGTCTGCCCTCTCAAGGACCGTAAGCCTCAATCGCGGCCAAATGGTATTGTCTTAAAAAACATTTGAAGGTGTTACAATCTAGTGCTATTATTTTAATTGGACAATGTTTATACCTGTGCCATAATCGTGCTTATACTTTTTACCCCATGAGTATGCTCCCTTAGAATAGTATTCGACTAGTAGGTGGATGAAGATGCTGGCAGAAGCATGGCATGCCATGAAAAAACAAAAGGAAGTTAAGATTTGACTTCACAACGCAGTAAGCTTGCGTTGTTATCAAACTGCTGCCTGCTATTGGACAAATAGACTGACTGGCCCATATTCCAAATTAGTTTCAAGGACCTCCACTCGACTCAATCACCATAAAAGAGGAAGGAAATCCCTCAAAATGAACGCCAATATATACTCGTCAAATCAATGATTCGAGATGGAGTCGAAATATTGGACATGACTTGGATTATTGGGGAGATCATCATCATCATATCAGCTGAACGACGTCCACTGCTGGACATAGGCCGCCCCTAAATGTAACCACAACAACCGGTTCGTGCGTCTCGCATCCATCGGCTACCCGCGACCTTCACCAGGCTCTCGGTACACCTTGTTCCAACGATGCGTCTTCCGGTACGCGGTCGCCACTCCAGAACTTTTCGGCCCCATGGACCATCTTATCTGCGAGCAATGGGCCCTGCCCAGTGCCATTTCAGTATAAAGGACTTCACTATAGGGGATATCTAGTCTGGACGTTTAATAAGTAGGTCGAAAGCTTGGTACATATTGTATGTTTGTAGGCTTGTGTGTAACATCTCATTGGAGTAATGGCTCGTCTCATTAGAAACATGACAAGGCCGGCTTTATATACCTAGAAACGCAGGTTGGCTAAAGAGTGATTGGATTTCTGTCGGAAACAGAAAAGTATAACTGAAACGTATAAAGTATCTTTATTTGAGTAAAATAACTCACGAACATGGTTATTTGTATGTGTCGGCAACTCTCTAGATTACATCAGCCAGGATATTGGAACTACAGTGGCCGTACTATGGGAAGTGTTGGTTATTACGCAATAGAAAAACCGTTTGCTTTTAAATCAAATTATTAGTCACATTCAAAGTCACAATCACAGTATTCTCACACAATAGGTACACTGAACAAGTATTCGGAACACGCGACGGTTTCTAGACACGTGTGCACTGCTCGATTGCCACCAGTAGACTAAGCTGAGTCTCCGTCGAGCAAAACGTCCTAGACTCCGTCAAACGCCACTAGATGGCGTTGGCGTCCCGATTATTCAATTGACTGACTCATTTCCGACATATTCAATATAGTTTGTTAGTGAATCAATCTAGCGTACCTTTGCCTAAATAGTTTGGGGTTGGCATTCCATGAACCGGATGCAGCTGAGTAGTATTTTCTCATGGAGCGACTGCCTGCCTGACCTCCACAACCCAGTAACTGGGTAACACGATATCTCTTGGTAAGAATAGTGTCAGATGACTTCTGACTATACGCAGGGACTGACAAAGAATAACATATATTCTAATATATAAAAATCTCGTGTCACGATGTTTGTTACCGAACTCCTCCGAAACGGCTCGACCAATTTTCATGAAATTTTGTGTGTATATTCGGTAGGTATGAGAATAGGTGGTATTTTTATTTTTTTTTATTTGGCAAAACAACGTTTGCCGATTCAGCTAGTCAATATATATAAAATTCTACAAGTTGCTGACTGATTGAGTGACTAACAGACAACGCACAGTCGAAACTGCTGGTCGTAGGAAGCTGAAATTTGACATGTAGGTTCCTTGGGGAGTATAAGGGAACACTAAGAGAGAATTTCTGAAAAAATCCCACGGAAACGTAAAAACGGAATATGCGCGTACGAAGTCGTGGATAAGAGCTAGTTGAAGAATAAAAACATTGTTTAAAGACGTACCGAGAATCTGAAGGTAGAAAGTAAAGCTGTTACATACCTGCAACAAAAATAAGCATAAATTAAGATGTGCAAGAAAACAAATTAAATCGGTGAAAAACATCGTGAGAAAACCGGCATATATTTTAGCAAGACTGGTACTAGTATCAGATTTTCTGGTTTTTGAATACCCTCAACCAATATCAAAGATCTACAAATAACTACAAATTAAAAATCCTAATATATAAAATTCTTCCGTTACTGTCTGACAGACAACGCACAGCCGAAACTACTGGTAGTAGAAAGCTGAAATTTGGCATGTAGATTCCTTGGAGAGGTTGCGGAATCTGTTCGAAAGAGTCACCTCGGCCTTGGAACACAAAGGGCATTAGGAGGAACACGGATGGGTTTTAGTCAGTAAAAGACACTCCCTTCTGCTTCACCCAGAGCAGGAGGAGTCATTTGATGATTTCCCATCCTTTAAAAAAAAAAGACTCCTTGGAGAGTGTAGGGGAGCACAAAGAGAACATTTCCCGGAATTCCTACGGGAACGGGAAAAAACGGAATCTGCGCGGACGTAGTCGCGGGCAAAAAAGGCTAGTTAAAAATATAAAATTCTAAAATCTTTATATTCATATGGTTAAGATCAATTCACCGTACCTACTCAAAATCTTCTTAAAAAAAATAACGATATTTCTGTCACTTAAAACTGACATCCCCGTCACGGAAATGACTTGGCTATTAAAGCCATAAACTTCAAAGAAGTGATCATTTCCCATCAAATAACGATTTTCCGGTGACGTGACGTCAACAACAAAGATGGATTCCTGAGACTGAACCGTGATTCCTTGAAATGGTTGGTCGTTGGGATAGGTTCGTTTAAAAATATAATTTAATACATTATTCTTATAGACTGAAACTAATTTATTAATCTATAGTCACCAAAATCTAATAAGTCCAATTTGACAGCTGAGTAGAGAGGGATAGAAAATTGCTTTATTTATTTATAAGTATTTATTACACCTCATAACAAGCACAGGAAAAACGCTTATAAAAACTAGTGTACAATGAGCGGTCTTATCGCACAGGGAGATCTCTTTCGACTAAGTGCGAAAGAGATTTATTTTTATGTCTCTTCATACTTACTAGTAAAGCAATGTTGTATCCTGCTGTCAAAACGGGCCTTTTATTTTTTGACAACTATAATGGTGACAAGCCGACTGCTGACAGTAAAGGTCTGGGGTCAATTCTCGAGTCAGGCAGTATCTTTATTCTACTTTAAAATTGACATTTAAGTAGAGTTTGACACGTTCTAAACAACACATATTTAATTAAAAAGTCTGTCGTGAATGCTTATTGATTTTACAAAGAAAAAAAATGTAATTTTAGGTAATTTTTTAAACGACTTGGTTATTCTTTATTACTTCTGTAAAGTATTAATTAACTTTTTATTACTTATTCAACTAAATTTTACTTAAAAATGTGTGCTTGTCTTCATATGTCTCAAAAACCTTCTCTTGGAAGAAGCATCGGGCTTACACATAGAATAAGCCCTCGAACCACACCACAGGAAACCACGGGAAAGTCCGGTTAAGCAGTCGACCTTCTCGAGCCTCCTAGGTTGACCTGCGCGAGGCCACACATAACACAAATAAAACGCTTACTCATACTGAAGGAATGCCTATGCCTATCCCTTAGACGCCTACAGGATTACTTATAGTCCAAATGTGTCATATCAATCATCATAAAATTAACAGTACAGAGGAGTGGGATCACGTCAATACCATATCTAAGGGTGGAGTACGAAGATATTACTCTTCACGTCCTTTGGCTCGCCCCTTTGACGTAACCGAGGCTATTGACCTGCATTGCGATTCTGTAAACCTCTCACCGTGTGAGCTTAGGTGAAGTGAACATGTAGTGAGCTGTCAATCCAGACAAACAAGATGGAATGACAGTTCACTTCATGCATTGTACTTCGGTGAGTGTGGCCAAGAACTCCACGACCTCATCCCATCGGCTCCCTTGTACCATCGGACATCCAGACGCACTGCAAGTTACCATCCCTACCTCATTGCTTTTTCACCAATTCGTACTAAGCGTTTCCAAATGTCTTTTATAATGCGCACAGCAAAAGAGTGGTACTCTCTGCCTGCGTCTGTGTCTCCGGACGCTTACAACCCATATCTCTTTAAAGTGAACAAGCTCCTTCTAGGTAAACTTGCTCCATTGTAGACTTTGACGCTGTCATCTCTGACCTAGACTAGAGTTAAGAGCAAACCCATCTAAAAAAAAACTGGCCAGGTGCGAGCCGGACTCGCGTGCAAAGGGTTCCGAACGCATTTAATTTTTTTTAGCATGTTATTTTAACACTACAGACTTTTTAGAGGTTTTCCTGTAAATTATTGGTAAAAATCTATTATCTCCGTTTTTATAAAAAATTTAGGTTCAGTAGTTTCGGAGATAAGGAATGGTCATTTTTCGTCTTATTGCTTGAATAACTTCAAAACCATTTATTTTAAAATTATGAAAAACATATAATTAAACTTCTCACAGTAAGCTCTTTTATTTGACATGTCACACAATATTGTTCAATTTTTTATTTAATTTTCTAGTTTGACCCCCTAAAAGTGACCCCATACAAAAAAAAAAAAATTTACGGAACACATTCGTGTTTGGGTCACAGAAGTCCATATGTGTACCAAATTTCAACAGAATCGGTCAAGTGGATCCAGAGAAAACTGGCTGTGACAGACGGACAGACAGACAGACAGACACCCGAGTGATCCTATAAGGGTTCGGGTTTTTGTTCGGACAACTAATAAAAAAAATTAAATTAAATATGCTCACTCCACGTAAGTTTGCACGGTGAGATGTTGACAGAATAGACCGGCTGAAGTACTTCTTTTACTAGGCAGAGGGCAGGTCACATTGCCCGAATAACAGATTGTTGATGGGGTCAAAGGTTCTGAAGTGGCAACCGCGTATCGAAAGACGAAGCGTTGGAAAACCTCCCACAAGGTGGACCGATGATCTGGTGAAGTTTGCTGGAATCTGGAATCTGCTGGATGCGAGACGCACAGGACCAGTCGATGTGGGGATACTTGGTGGAAGGCTTATCTCCAGCAATGGACGTCCGTGAGCTGAAAAGATGATGATGATGATGACGATGATGACTTCGAACTCTCGTATAAGATAGAGGGAACTAAAAAGTTTTGAATACAAAGTGAAAAATCACTCTCTCTCTTTCCCTCTAAACTATGTTTCGAAAAAGTTCTGAACCAACTTTTTAGATCTAGGTATTTTGCGTATCGATACCTTGTAAATCTAAAATAGTGTTGGTAAGTAATATCGTAAATTGTTATTTTTAGGGTTCCGAACAAAAAATGGAACCCTTATAGGATCACTCAGGTGTCTGTCTGTCTGTCCGTCTGCCACAGCCAGTTTTCTCCGGATCCACTAGACCGATTCTGTTGGAATTTGGTACACATATGGACTTAAAAAAGAGAGAAAAAAAATAAAGAGAGAAATAAAGAGTATTCTATTCTATTCTTCTCCGACCCAAACACGGACGCGTGACGTAAATCATTAAATTTTTAGTATGGCTGTCACTTTGGGGGTCAAACTAGAAAATTAAAAAAAAGTTTTTTTGAAAAAGAAAATTCGTTCGGAACCCTTTGCACGCGAGTCCGACTCGCACTTGGCCAGTTTTTGATGATGTAATGATTTCATAAGTAATCTACAAAAAATTAGTACAGTTTTAAGTGTCTCCTGAAAAATGTGCTCTTATGGAGTTAGCTGGTTTGCCAATTTGTATTAAGTTTAATTAAAATCGGTTCATATATTTCCAAGAATAACATGCAAAGTATGAAATATGTACCGTAGTAGTAAACACTTAACGAGGAAGAAATTAAATATACAATTGGAAAGTTTTCAAGCAGTATATTTTTACAGTCCTAGTACTTAAAATCACTTTTTAAAACCTTAAAACTGCAATAAAAGAGAACATAAAATCGTCCGGCAATTGTCACTTTCAAAACATACTATTACTACCCTCTGTGCCTCTTATTGCAAGGCATTAAAGTTTAATTTAGGACATAAAAATTATATCAGTATTTTGCACTTCACTTCGTCTGTTATTACTGTCAAAGCGGCAATAGTAATTACAGAGTGACCAGTAAATCTTGATATTTTGCGGTGGCGCTGCTCGTCAAGGCAAATGTCAATAATTATGTCAAATGCGGTACATATACAGTTTAGTTCCCTATTCCCCCACGGGTCAAGTTAAACTGGATTTTTTGCAGGTACAACTTTCAGAATATCATTCGATGTATAATGTTTTCCATTCTGTTTTTTGATGTTTGCAGTGTATAATTATTGTTTTTTGATACATTGACAAGCCGTTTCATTTAAATTAATGAAAGTAACTATAGAATGCGTTCATCATCTATACATATAATAAAATCGTAGACTAACCGTGTCTGTACATTGAATATTTTCGCATGAAAATTACACAGAAAACTCAGGAAAAAGGTATAAAACACAAAAATGCAATTTTTGAAATTTATGTCTGTTTGTCTGTTTGTCTGTTTGTCTGTGCGTTTGTGGGAGCATCACGCTTAAACCACAGATTAGATTGCAAATCTTAGTACTTAAAAATATTAAGTGATAACCCGAGTAACATTTAGCGTTTATTTCATCAAAATCGACCCACAAAATCAAAAGATATTGAATTTATAAGTTCAGGAAGAAACTTCCTAATGTATTCTGATGAGTCAGAGCGCCATCTATTGAGAAAAATAAAATGCACGAAAGCATTCAAAATTGTTGAGTTATTTGTGAAACTTTTAATACGTGGCAAAATAAGAGTGATCATTTTATACCTTTTCGTTATTGATCGATACAATCGACCCACAAAATCAAAATATATTGAATTTTTAGTTTAGTAAGAAACTTCCTTATATATTCTGATTAGTCAGAGCGCCATCTATTGAGGAACCAAAAAATGCATGAAAGCATGAATGTTACACCAAAACACATTGATTGAGTTATTTGTGAAATTTTTAATACGTAGACGTAGTCTTCTATACATATAATAAAATCGTAGACTAACCGTGTCTGTACATTGAATATTTTTGCATGAAAATTACACAGAAAACTCAGGAAAAAGGTGTAAAACACAAAAATGCAATTTTTGTTTTTGTCTGTTTGTATGTGCGTTTGTGGGAGCATCACGCTTAAACCACAGATTAGATTACAAATCTTAGTACTTAAAAATATTAAGTGATAACCCGAGTAACATTTAGCGTTTATTTCATCAAAATCGTATACTATTTACCGTTACATACGGGCTTCTTATTTAACGTCTTCCGCTGCCAAATATTTTGTCAGTTTACATGGTCGATAAATGGCGTTGCACTGATGACGCGTTTTTCTGAATTGTGGTGTTAAGATTTTCCGCTGGAGAATGACCTCACACAATTTCTAAACACAGTCGTGTTTCGAAGAAATTTCGGTTTGGTCTCTGAAAGGTCTTAAACTGTTAGGGACCACAATTGGTTAAATCTCTGGTGCTGGTTTCGTTTAAAGTGCATTTATCGTAGAGTCTTAAACTGATTTAGTTTTGCGAAATTCTGGACGGTTCGACTTGCGGATCAGGCCTGTAGGGTCCCGTACCAAAGGTGCTGTGCTAACGGGACCCTACTGCTAGGCCTCCGCGATTGATTCCGTTTAGAGCGGTTCGATTTGCGAAACAAGGCTAATAATATAAATAAAAATCTTATATTTCAGACAGAGTCCATTTTTTGGTTAGTAGTTAGGTTTAGGTTTAGTTTAGGTTAGTAGTTTGGTTTTTTATAATAAGGTATCGTACCAAAGGTGGTCACGGTGACGGGAGCGATCGATTTTGGGAGGCTACTCTCTAAGTCCGAAGTCCGTAGTTTCGGGCTTAGTTGCGGACGTATTCTACTCCGTATCACCTACAGACTTACGATTAGTTCCGAACCCGAACTAAGAATGAATGACAACACGATTTCACAGTAACTGTCAAATCGTGTTATCATTAGTTCTCATTGGTTAGATGATACGGAGTGGAATATTTTTTTTTTACAATAGATAGGCATACGTTTGACCACTATCTCACCTGATGGTAAGCGATGATGCGGTCGAAGATGGAGCACGTTTGCCTAGAAGCAACCTATTCACTTTTGTCTTAAAGACTCCCAGGTTGCCCGCAACTAAGTTTTTAATCTATACATATAATAAAATCGTAGACTAACCGTGTCTGTACATTGAATATTTTTCCATGAAAATTACACAGAAAACTCGGGAAAAAGGTATAAAACAAAAAATTCAATTTTTGAAATTTTTGTCTGTTTGTCTGTGCGTTTGTGGGAGCATCACGCATAAACCACAGATTGGATTGCAAATCTAAGTACTTAAAAATATTAAGTGATAACCCGAGTAACATTTAGCCTTTATTTCATCAAAATCGACCCACAAAATCAAAAGATATTGAATTTTTAAGTTTAGGAAGAAACTTCCTAATGTATTCTGATGAGCCAGAGCGCCATCTATTGAGAAAAAATAAAATGCACGAAAGCATTCAAAATTGTTGTGTTATTTGTGAAACTTTTAATACGTGGCAAAATAAAAGTGACCATTTTTATACCTTTTCGTTATTTATCGTTACAATCGGTCCACAAAAGCACAATATATTGAATTTTTAGTTTAGTAAGAAACTTCCTACTGTGTTCTGATCAGTCAGAGCGCCATCTATTGAGGAACCAAAAAATGCATGAAAGCATGAATGTTACACCAAAACACATTGATATATTGTATATTGTCAGTTTACATGGTCGATAGATGGCGTTGCACTGATGACGCGTTTTTCTGAATTGCGGTGTTAAGATTTTCCGCTGGAGAATGACCTCACACGATTATTAAACACAGTCGTAGTTCGTAGGAATTTCGATTTGGTCTCTGGAAGGTCTTAAACGAATAGGGGCCAAAATTGCTTATATCTCTGAGATGTGCTGGTTTCGTTTAGAGTGCTTTTATCGTAGAGTCTTAAACTGATTTAGTTTTGTGAAGTACTGGACGGTTCGACTTGCGGATCAGGCCTTTAGGGTTCCGTACCAAAGGTGCTGTCAGGACCCTACTTCTAAGCCTCCGCGATTGATTCCGTTTAGAGCGAAGCAACGATCGGTTCGATTTGCGAAACAAGGCTAATAATAATAAGGTACCGTACCAAAGGTGGTCATGGTGACGGGAGCGATCGATTTTGGTGGGGCTACTCTCTAAGTCCGAAGTCCGTAGTTTCGGGCTTAGTTGCGGACGTATTCTACTCCGTATCACCTACAGACTTACGATTAATCCCGAACCCGAACTAAGAATGAATGACAACACGATTTCACGGTAACTGTCAAATCGTGTTATCATTAGTTCTCTGTGGTTAGGTGATACGGAGTAGATTTTTTTTTTACAATAGATAGGCATACGTTTGACCACTATCTCACCTGATGATAAGCGATGATGAGGTTGAAGATGGAGCACGTTTGCCTAGAAGCAACCTATTCACTTTTGTCTTAAAGACTCCCAGGTTGCCCGCAACTAAGTTTTTAATTCGTGCTAAGTATCAGACGGTTCGATTTGCGAGCCAAGGCAAATTATAGGGTTCCGTGCCAAAGTTGCTAATGGGACCCTATTATTTAAGCCTTCGCGTACGATCTTGATTCGTGCGAACCAAGTCGATTTTTAGGGTTCCGTACCAAGGTTGCTAACGCAACCCTATTTATTAATAAGCCACCGCTGTCCGTCTTCCTTCAGTTTATTCGTTTTATTTCTGTCTCGCTGATATAAAAATGTCTTCTAGAAAAGGTCGAATCTTTCACAATATAGCAAAATTCTCAAAGTCGGGTTTGTTCGAACACAATTCTAACTCGAGAACGGCTCGACCGATTTTCATAGTTTTTGTGTTTTATTCGGGACGAAGACTAATTCCTTCGTCCGGAATAGCATAATAAGAATTAAAATACAAAAAAAATGAGTATGTAGGTAGGGTAGGTAGGCAGGTAGGTAGGGTAGGTAGACAGGCAGGTCCCTACCTACCTGTCTACCTACCCTACCTTCTTTCCGGTCTTTCCTTTCGGTAGGCAGGTAGGTAGGGTAGGTAGGCAGGTAGGTAGGGTAGGTAGGTAAGGTAGGTGAGGTAGGGTAGCTATGGTAGGTAGGTATGGTAGGTAAGTAGGTAGGCAGGGTAGGTAGGTTAGGGTCGATAGGTAGAGTAGCCAGTTGACGGGAGCGAAGCCGCGCGGGTCAGCTAGTGTTTTATAATTTTAATTATATTGTTTTGAATAGGGTTGGTGTATTAAATGTCTATTAAATGAGGTATTTCAGAGTTTATTAATTTATAAATGATATTTATTTTGTAAAATAAATAATAAATGATATTAAAAAGCTCTGAAAATCAATTAGGTCTTTCAAGGGATTTAAAACAAACAAAGGCGATTTGTCTGTTTAGCCAGCAGCAACCTATTAGGTTTAGGTATGCAACTATTCGTTCATATATTTCTTAAAAATGTTGGAGTCTTATCTTATAATAAATAATTTATATACTAAATAATTTATTCTTCAAAAAGTACTCTTAACAACTCGAGACAACTAAATCTAAATCCTTTGGAGTTCCTTCATAAAATTACGCCTGCATTGCCCGTGAGTTTAGACAGAGTATCGTGTAATAGGGGGCGAGCCAATCCACTATTGTCTTGACAGAATGTCAGACTCAGGTCTGCTACTAAGAAGTTCTAGCTGGAGTAACCCAATAACACTTAGCCCTACTCGGGATTCGAACCCAGGACCTCATGCTAAGCCTTTCCAGAGTTGCGTATTTGTTCGAAAGATTTACCGCGGCCCTGGAACGCGAAGGGCATATGGAGGACCACAGTACGTCTAACATGAGTTTTATCAATCTATACTCGCTAGCGACTGTAGTTAAGAGGAAATGCTGGCGGCGAGACTTTGTTTGTAAAAAGTCATAATTCGAGGTCTGGCTAATTCTAGATTAAAGAGATATTTCACAAACTGAATAAGAAGGATATATACTGTGTCCTTATGTTTTCCTTTTTGTTGATTTATTAACCGTATAAGCACTAGAACTCTCACAAAATGCTCAAAATTGTCCGATAAATCGCTGTCAACAGAGCCCTAGTGTACAAATTTGGCAACTATTAATCAAAAAAAGAAAACATAGAGACATAGTATACATCCATCTTATTCAGTTTGTGAAATATCTCTTATGTCGGTCCAATATTGGAGTAGAAAACAGTCGAGAGCCAAACCTCGAATTATGACTTTTTACATACAAAGTCTCGTCGCCAGCATTTCCTCTTAAAAAAATGTATGAAAACTTTTAAAAAACAAGTTTCTAATTTACTCGTATTTGTTCAAGTTGTTAACTAAAAACAAGCAAGTTGCAAGTAAAACTTTAATTAACAACTACAAAAATAAGTTAGAAACATGATTTTTAAAAGTTTTCACACATTTTACTAACTACGTTAGCGAGTATAGATTGATAAAACTCATAGTAGACGTACAGGTGGGTTTTAGCCAGTAAGAGACTGACACTCCGTGCCGCACCGCCTTTCTGCTCCGCCCAGAGAGGAAGAAGTCATTTGATGACAAAATTAATTAATGAATCCTTACTAATATTATAAACGCGAAAGTAACTCTGTCTGTCTGTCTGTCCGTCGCGCTTTCACGCCAAATCTACTGAAAAGATTTAAATGAAATTTGGTACACAGATAGTCTAGAGCCTGAGAAAGGATATAGGCTACTTTTTATCCCGGGAGTATGTTCACTAGGGACCACGCGGGTGAAGCCGCTGGCAGAAGCTAGTATGAAATAAATTAATGTGAATATGATGATTTACAACCCAAAAAATAAAACCGGTCAAGAGCGAGCCGGACTCACGCACCGAGGGTTCCGTACCATCATATAAAAATTGAAATGTTTTTAAATGTTCATCGGCGAGGCCTATATTCGTCGGAGAATTTTAACACTGCGGTGTATATTGCAGTTTTAGATCAGCGCCATCTCTTGACCAAAAGTGGAACTAATGTTATTCTTGTTGATGATTTCTGAAAAAGTATGCTATTTAGAGACACCGTTTTATTTTTCCTAACGGAAGTTTTGCTTCATTTTTCGTCAAAAATCTAAAACCTAATGGGGCTTAGGCTTAAAACAAAAGAAAAAATATTTGAGGGTGTGCAAATAGCGCTCTTTCATAAATGATACCCCATATGCCCTAGTAGCCCCACTTTGAATGTTTAAGAACCGCTTCAGTCGCTGTTGCAAAAAAAAAGTATAAATATTTTATTTATTTCTTATTTGTAAAATAGTTGGACAAACGTCATCTAAAACTATTCCAAATTTCAAGTTGATAGCATTAGTAGTTCTTGAGATATCCAGCTATGACAGACGGACAGACTTAGTCACACCACCTTTTTTGCCATTTTGGTACGGAACCCTAAGCAGTAAGTAGCTCTTGGACCAACGAGGCAGTTTATCAACAAACTTTAGAAAATTACAAACGTGATAGTAGTTTATGATGTAGGAAAATATTTTAAATTAATTAATTCTACATGTAATGATTTTGAAGATATCAAAATAATTACATGTAGAATTAATTAATTTAAAATATTTTCCTACACTATATATTAGTAGGTATTGAAAATGGCTGCCCTTGAATTAGCGTATGTGTTTTGCGAACATATTTTCGGTTTTAAGATAAAAATAACACATGACCCAATTATGATTGAATATCATTGACAATATTTTTTAAGAGATTACAGATTTATTTAAATGGACATTCAACACGATAATATTGCCCTGTTTTAAAAAATCTGAGAATGACTACCTCGCTCACAAGAAATTATCACTCTTTAAGTTTGATATAAGGCAACTAAAGGAAACCCTAGAAATACCTGATGTGAAATTTTATCTACATTTTCTTAATATATAAAGCTGAAGAGTTTGTTTATATGTTTGCTTGAACGCGCTAATCTCAGGAACTATTGTACCAATTTGAAAAGTTCTTTCAGTGTTAGATAGCCCATTTATCGAAGAAGGCTATATGCTATATATCATCACGCTTAGACCAATAAGAGCGGTGCAGACGAAGTTGCGCGGGTCAACTAGTGTGGCATAAAATATTCTTTAGTTTAGTCTTTATTTCATAAAGCTAGGTCAGGTACTTTTGAAAATATTGAAAATAGTGGACGTCACGCGGTTTCACCCGCGTTGTTCCCGTTCCCGTGAGAGTACGGGGATAATATATAGCCTATGTTACTCCCTGATAATGTAGCTATCCAATGCTAAATTAAATCTATCCAGTAGTTTCGGAGCCTATTCAATTCAAACAAACAAACAAACAAATCATTCTTCTTTATAATATTAGTGTAGATTTTCGTTCTTTTTCTTTGTGGTCCAGTGGACTATTATAAATTAGTAGATATATATAAACCGTGTCATAAATAATGTCAAACCAAGAGAAGTGTTAACAATCTGCAAACATAGCTTTGATTTGAGAACATTAAAAAAAACATCTATTCTATACTGATTTCTGTCCCTTCAGCTAAAACTGTAAACTCCGAAAAAGCCAAGAGAACAAGCTCATCAAAAGACAATGTAATGGTAATATTTCTTCACACAACACATTGGACAAAAGGCTCTAATTTGCCAGCACATTGGCGGCGATTTGTAAAGGTAATGATTTGGAAAATTACGTCAATTGCGACAAACGACGCGGCTAAATGATGTAAGTTAGGCGTGATGATGATTTTTAGCTGCGATATCAGTCGTTCTGGAGTTAACGGTATTTGGCTCGGGATAATCAGCTGTAGAAGTAACTAGTCTATTGATTGTTTGTTATTGGTATTTTGTACTAATAATTGTAGCGGCATCTATGCCGCCACAAGAAAAACCAACAGAGCAAATCTACATCGCAACAAAAAGAACCGCGACGCCATCTATCCAACTGGCAGCGAACTACTACATCGAAATCCTGCATCGCGCAAGCAGAGTTTACCGTGCGATTTGAAAATTGGGCAGTTGCCCGCCAGACACAACACCCGTCTGGTCGGAGGATCCTCAGATTTTCAATGGAGGTTTCCGGGACTTTACTTTCTCTTCCGCATACCCTCCAAACTGGTGACCCTTGACAAAGAACGTCAGCGCAGCCTTCGTGCAACTACTTCAGCGTGACGTCATCATCACTTCTCATCGTGTCCTCAATAATTTCTATCCTGTAAAATATAAACAAGCGATGCCATGACATGAATGAGTAAAGTAGCACCTAGTTATTTAGGACCATCATGGCATTGATTAACCAAAACTTATATCAAGTTTCATTTTATTAGCAATATGATTTACAACATAGCAACTAATTTGTGAACTAATTAAGATGTTATTTTCGACCATAAATAACTCATAAATACGTATATGGTCATGCCGTAAATTAACGGCAATTAAAAAGCTTAAGATGCCAACACTAGGATGTGATTTAATAATTAAAAATGTCGATAAAAAAATATGGTCGTCGTTAAAGATTATGTAGATATGTTCAAGTCCATCCTCGTTGAAAATTATAAAAGGAATTATCTTCAAATTAGTCGATTTTTTAATAAGTCCATGTAACAGGATTGTTGTTTATTTCTTTGCCTATTTCTTTAAACATCCTACTTCCTATAAAAGTAATAAATAGTTAAATTAATTATTATACAGGGTTATTAAAATATCAGCTGTTTCATACAAAATGCAATATTTAGCCAATGAAAATGTATGAAACAGCTGATATTTGTATCGATTTTTCAGGGTTGGTCTCAAACAACAAGCAAAAGTTGTTTATAATCATGTGTAAATTTCACTGCTTACGAGGTTGTTAATGTATTACAAATAACCCTGTATAGTAGATAACAAAATTGAAGAAGCAAATGCTTTTTAATCTACACTAATATTACAAAGAAGAAAGATTTGTTTGTTTGTTTGTTTGAATTGAATAGGCTCCGAAACTACTGGACCGATTTGAAAAATTATTTTAGCATTGGATAGCTACATTATCAGGGAGTAACATAGGCTATATATTATCCCCGTACTCCCATGGGAACGGGAACTACGCCGGTGAAACCGCGTGACGTCCACTAGTTTATTATATAATTTATTCTCACCTCATAAACAAGCACAGCTAAGTTAGCCTACTACTTATTGGAGAATCTTTTCCGAGGAACATCTCTACCATCTTCTTTATAAAAGAAGAACAGGCCGATTTGTTTCTTCGGAATTGGTTGCGTTTCCTCCTGTACCCACTTGGAAGTGGTGACGAGTGGGGCATTTTGGGGGATAGTTTTATTGTTTTGGACTTTGAAACAGTGCTTTTTCTCACCTTTTAACAAATTACTTTTTATTTTGAAGACTTAAAATAAGAACTTGTTTTTTATGATCATACGTTTATCTGCTATGAATTTTATAATTTGGGAGGACCATTTATGACGACATGGTCCTATAAAAATCTTTACAAAATAAATCGAATTAGTCAACTCTATCGATATCCTAAATCTCTCGTTAACTTAACATGGGTTTAGATTACCGATAACGACAGTTTTATGTTTTGTCGATCGCAAGTTTTTCTCCTTATAAGTACCGTTTTAACGACTTACTAATGATGTAAGATCGGTTATCTTAACATCGAATGGTGGGAAATATCACAGAATGCTTTGTCTCTTTTTTTGGATTTGTTAGTTATCGTAGTTTTATTTACTTTTTGCTATATATTGTTTTTATACTGGACAGTCGTATGAAATATATTAAGTTAACTTTAATTACAATTATAAGATGTTTTAAAATTGTATGTGAAGAGCACGCAACATTTTCATAATTTTAATAATTTTATGAATTTAATATAATACAGCAAAGTGAGGCCGTGACGTATCAACTGCAGGGTGTGGATGCTCCACCTCCTATCTTACCCTCTGTGCCCCAAAACATGTAATCAAACTGACCTATGTGCTGCCACCAACGATGCCGAGGAAGTGGCAATATTTTAGGCCAACCTTAAACTACCGTCGTGCCAGCGACACGATGAAGAAGAAGAATATAATACAAAGTGTAACAGACAAATGTGTGACAAAATGTACCTACCTACTGAGCAGTCGTTTTTTTTTCGTGATTTCAGGGCTGGTCCAGAGGTAAGAGTGTTTCATGATGATGATTACAATTACACGTTTTTAGGTGTTACGTTTATTCTGCTGCACGTTGTACGCAATAGGCTTGTCCACTAAAAAATCTAATTATTCCATCAGTTAGATTATCAAAAAAAATTGACCCGTTTTTTTTCTTTTGTAAACCAAAATTGACGAAGATACGACGCTTTTAAAATTCTCAATACGTCAGGCCGTGGTATAACTTTTAGTGCGTTCTGACGTCACGAGCTCACTCCCGAGTTTTGATGCGGTTTCTCTTTGTCAATATTCATTGATTTACATAAACAAAAAATATGTGTCCATTATTTTTCAATACGCTAACTGACGGACTAAATAGATTTGCAATTTATTAATTGTGGAAACTAGCCTATTATTTAATAACTAGCTGACCCAAGCTACTTCGTCTGCATTACATTTTCATTAATGCTTCGCTTCTATTTGTCGTAGCTTAATGTTATATAGCCTTGATAAATGGGCTATCTAACACTAGAATTTTTCAATTCGATCAAGTAGTTCCTGAGATTAGCGCGTTCAACCAACCAAACAAACTCTTTAGCTTTGTTATATACGTATTTATATAGACAATTAATCATTAAAGACATGAGATAAAATAGCCTTTTAAGATAACGTTTGGAATCAAAACGATGACATTTGCCTCCGAAAGCAACGGTACTATGAACCGCCCAGATAATATACTGAAAAACTAGAGATGCACCAGTTGATATTCAGTCATATCGATGTGTAACTTTTCGGTCTTAGGCATTTGGCCGTACAATCAGCAGCATGAGCAGTTCTGAAAAGTTTACTAACAAGATTAGTAGATTAATTACCTTGTAGCGGCATCAATACCGCCACAAGAAAAACAAACGAAGCAAATCTACTTCGCAACAAAAAGAACCGCGACGCCGTCTATCCAACTAGCAGCGAACTACTACGTCAAAATTCTGCATTACGCAAGCAGAGTTTACCGTGCGATTTGAACATATACATCAGTCCGAATATCAACTATCAGGTAGTTGCCCGCCAGACACAACAACCGTCTGGTCGGAGGATCCTCCCTTTTCAATGGAGGTTTGCGGGACTTTACTCTCTGTTCCGCATACCCTCTAAAACCTAACAACTCAACTACTTAGATTTCCACGACTATGTATGTGATTCCTGTTTGAACGAAACTATCACAAAAATTACCTAACTATAGTAATGTCGACCGCATCATCGCTTAACCAAATCGATTGAATTGTGGTCAAACGCGATTATGTCATATTAATACAGCTGAAGTTCAGCTTCAAGAGCTTTATACAAAATGAAAATATATTCACGATAGTAACTGGCGAAAATAAAGTCGAATTGTTTAAATGTACATACCAAAGGGATTGTCCAAATGTCCACGTGACATTTCAATAGCGTATATTATACACCCGTACACCGTATATATTATTATTATATACATATACCCCATACTTCTTGACCATCTTTACCGTCGATACAATGCCAGTTCACTGTGAAACTCGTTTCATCCGAAATTTTCGTCTTCAACACATTTACAACCGAAACATTCGGCATTCAGCCCATCACTATAACTGGACACCATACAGTAGCAAGTTCAAAAACAAGTTTTAAATGCAGGGCAATCATATGCGGTAAAGTTGCCATCAAAATAGCGATGAGTCGGTGGCACTAATTATTTTAATAGATACATTTTGAACTTGTTCCAAGTAGCTCTGGGTTTACTATGTTCTAGTTATTTTTTATGGACAGCTGGGAAAGGCAAATGTTGTCTAGCTGGAATGGGTACTAACAATGTTGTATTTCTAATGGATACGTTTAAAAATTCTTTAGTTCTCCTGGTTATTGATTCACTGAGTCATCTCTTGAAGTGACTATTCTACGATAACTTTTGTATGAGTCACACAATAATACCTGAGTCAATATTCCGTGTTTTGTTTATCACCGATTCTTACTTTAAATAGGATAAATCTGTGACGCATAGTTTACCTTAGTAGTGTGTTTCTTTATCGCTTGATGTTCTTTAATTGCTTTTTCCCTTACTCCTTATCAGTGTCATCATCATCATCATATCAGCCGAAAGACATCCACTGCTGGACATAGCTCTCCCCCAAGCGTCGCCACAACGACCAGTCCTGTGCGTCTCGCATCCATCGGCTACCCGCGTTCACCAGGTCATCGGTCCACTTTGTTGCTTGTTGTTATTAGTGTAGTGTAAAACAATACATAAAAATATCTTACAACTACATAATTTTGTTGAATTTTCACATTGGTAGATTATATTAGGCAAAAAAAAAATATTATGTCGATATCCGCGTACCGGAAGACGCAGCGTGTGGACCGATGACCTGGTGAGGGTCGCGAGTAGTCGATGGATGCGAGACACACAGGACCGGTTGTTATAGCGACACTTGGGAGAGGCCTGTGTCCAGTAGTGGACGTCTTTCGGCTGATATGATGATGATGATGATATGGATATCTCTACCCTTCAAACATATCGGTAACTTTTCTTTAGACGGTGTCTAAAAGAAATGTGTTCTACGAAATTCCTACTAGAGTTTTCCTTTATTTACAAATAGTTGACCCGCGCAACTTCGTCTGCTCCGCTCCGTTTGGTCTTAGCGTGACGATATATAGCCTTCCTCGATAAATGGGCTATCTAACGCTGAACAGTAATTCCTGAGATTAGCGCGTTCAAGCAAACAAACAAACAAACTCTTCAGTTTAGATTCTAATTTTAATTCTTCTAGTGGTACAATTTTATTTTAGCTTTGATTAAGCAAAGTGTTCTAAACGTAGCCATTTCTATTTACTTGAGTCGAGTAGCGGTAGTTATATTTTCTTTAGATTCCCGGTTGGCCAAACTAGAAATAGAATTTTACTAAAGACTTTTTTTTACTAAATTCATTCTCTGTATTTAAGTTCTTTTAACTTTACGAGATTTGCTTAAGCGAATTAAAATGATCTTCCCTACGATATCCAATTTAACCAAAGATTTTTTCGAGTGAAAACTTAAAGAATTTTCTTTTAGGCTCCATTTTTACTTAGTGGATTGAACCCTTGAATGAATTAATCGCGCATTTTCCATTTATCATCATCATGAATGTTTGTCCAATCACGTCAGAACAGATGAACGGATTTTGATGAAATTTGGAACAGAGGTAGATTATAGACTGGAATAACAAATATCACTTTTTTATCCCGGAAATATGGTCCCTTAGGATAATTCTCGACAATCACGCGGGCGGAGCTGCGGGCGACAGTTAGTACTTAGAAGTAGAACTTCATATTCAAGTTACATTATCACATCAGCGACAATTAATGTCAAAGCTCATCAAAATGTAAATTCGACGTATTTTTGACAGTTTGCGACTGCGATACGAATACGAACACTCTTTAAAAATCTTTATAACAGCGGAGCGAGGCAGCGGAGCGAAGAAACGCAGAAAGCAACCACCAAGAATCTCGATCAAAATGTCAGTGAGTCACGTGGTGCGGATTGATTTTATGCAATTCCATTGGTTAAAATTTCTCCGTTTCTCCGCTCCGCTGCCTCGCTCCGCTGTAATGGAATCGCACCCTTACAATTCGAAACAAAACACCATCACAACATCTCTTCCCACCGACCGAGACGTACAAACAACTAAGAAAAACACAACTACCATACAAAAAGAAGTGAACTCAGTCAAGTAACACAACACCGTTTACTTGAAATGCACCGAAGACATGCAGCAAAGTTGAAACTTCAAATTGTTTTAATTTTGTTCTTCTGCCAATATATGGAGATGCTGGTGACAAGCTCGACTCCCACCGAAAAGTGGCTGTCTCAAATTAGCAACGAATTAGCCCAATAACATCCTTTTTTTTAAGGATGGGAAATCATCAAATGACTCCTCCCGCTCTGGGTGAAGCAGAAGGGAGTGTCACACTCTTACTGACTAAAACCCACCCGTGTTCCTCCTAATACCCTTTGCGTTCCAGGTCTGCGGTGACTATTTCGAATCAATTCCGCAACTCCGGCAGGCACTGGCCCTGGCGGGCCCCGTATTTTATGTTGACAGCTCTTTGAGGCGCGCGTGGAACACAGTGCGCCGTCGACCCGGGCCTGGTTCTGATCGGACGGCAAGCCATCCAATGCTCGCCGTCCGTAGGCCCGCGCCTACGGCTGCCGGGAATCGCCCTGCGACTCCCGACGCCCGGGGCGTCTTCTTCTGTTGCGGTGACTGGGGCGTGAGGTTTCCCTCTCTCTCACGCGTTCGGCCTCTTCCTTTGCTGCATTACAGCTTCGCAGAAGGAGGTGACCGCTTCCCATGCCTCCTCGCTCCGGACCATGGATTTAACCAGGGCCGGACGCGAGAGGTCGCCACCGCCGATCGCTTCGACGAGGACACGGCGGTGTTCCGCCCAAGCAGGGCAGACCTCCACCGTATGCTCCACCGTGTCCTCCTATTTGTCTGAAAGTTTTTTATCACGAATCTCTATACAAAAATGTTATTGTACGACCTTTTTTGACCCGCTAAATGGTTATTCTTTGCAATCCTTACTTTAATATTATAAATGCGAAAGTAATTGTCTGTCTGTCACTTTGTCGCACTTTCACGCCAAAACTACCGAACCGATTTAAATGAAATTTGGAACACAGATAGTCTAGAGCCTGAGAAAGGACATAGGCTACTTTTTATTCCGGGAGTATGTTCCCTAGGGACCTGGCGGGCGAAGCCGCTGGCAGAAGCTAGTTCGAAACAAAACAACATCACAACATCTCTTCTCCCGACCGACGTACAAACAACTAAGAAAACAACTACCATACAAAAACCAGTCAAGTCTGTCAAGTAATACAACACCGCATACTTGAAGACTTACCGAAGACATGCAAAGTTGAAACTTAAAGAAATATTGATTATCGAAGCCGTACAACGTCAGTTATTTAGATAATACTAGCTATTACACTGGCATTTGTATTGGAACTTGGTGTTTTTCTTTGGTAGGGAAAAAGGTGGAAAGAATGTTAATGTTAGTAGAATACTTGCTTTTAGCTAAGTATTGATAAAATGAAGAGGTGTTTAGTCGTTTTGAAATATATATGTTTTTCTAAGCTCATTTTTTCCGCATATTTCGTGGTCATCTTTTAACATAAATATCCTCTATTATTCCGAAAAAAAACCTTTATATAAAATATTATAACCTATAGTATGCAATAAAAAGGCCTGGGTTTCACGAAAAAAAAAACGGCGTCACCAATGAAATGTACCTACCTAAATAACCACCTAACGCGCTTTTGACAATAATTACTCAAATTATTTCAAGCTCATATTTCTAAGTAATGAAAATTATCAAGACACTGCAGAGTAGAATTTCAAAGGGCAGTCACCAATGGCTGATTCCTATATTGTCGAAAATGCAAGACGATTTGATTACCAAAAAGGAACACTTTAGTAATGCCTAAACATAGAAAGAGTAACCTTTTGGGCTAAGTCCGCCCAAAATACTTGAAAAGATAAAATAAAGCTGGCATAAAGACCAATTTACAAAGAATAAAAACAAAAAAAAAAAAACAAAAAACAATCTCACTTCGAAATACAAACTCAAAAGAACGCAGAAAACAAAAGAACAACAAGAATGCATAATTCGAAATTGAGCCATTCGCGAGAAACTAATAGATGAAACTGTTAGCACACCGATTTTATTGGAAGCCAGTGAATTATGTAAAACATATCGGTCGTATGGGTATACGTGGGTAGCCTTTTACACGTACTACAAGAATAGGAATAGCAAATAACATGTCGTGTGTGATTTGGAAATACAAGGGAGTTTGTTGTGTCGTGCCGCTCGATGAGAAGTTGTTGTTAGCATTTTGAACTTTAAGAGTAAAGTTTCCAGACTACTCATAACAATATTCACACTTCGAATTTGGTAAAAAGAAGCGACCGTGACACAACAACTTGCATAATGAGAGATAGTTCATGACCATCAGCTGGGACAAATTCTACAAGAGACACATTTTCAACCAGGTGTCGCACTGACACCTGGTTGAAAATGTGCCTTCCAGGCTCCAAGAATATGTTGTCGACACACAATATACTGAAGAAACGCAAAATCTTTAAAATATCGTACCGTGTAATGATTTATTTATTCAATCACGCCGTATACCAAAATAACTTTGTCATAATTCATCACTATGATTTTTGAACCTTTGAATCGAACAAAATAAATTGAACCCAAGATGAAACCCGACATGCTCACCACAAGATTCTCCCGTATAACCACATTGTTTTTCTTGAACCTCTAGTACTTCGCGTATCTATGCAAATTGCATAACAAACCCTGGTGGTACCCGTTGTTTTTGCACAAACAATACAAAATAACTTCGGCTGGGACTAACAAGGCTTTTTAGCCGAAAAAGTTGCGATTTTTCCTGCGTCACTTACGTTTAAATGGTGGGCATTTTAGCCACTTATCTGCAATGGGGAGGTTTTGTGTTTTTATATGCGATGAGTTTGCTCTTGACTCTAGTCTAGGTCAGAGATGACAGAGACGAAGTCAACGTCAAGAGATTAGGGTTGTAAGCGTTCGGAAACACAGACGCAGGCAGAGAGTGCCACTATTTTGCTGTGCGCATTATAAAAGACGTTTCGATGTTTTGAAGGTAGATAGACAAATATTGTGGTTTTGTCACTATTTCTAAGGTACTGCTCTAAATATGCTGTTAAGATGAAATACCCAGTTTACCTAGGGACTACATTTTACTTTTATAGGGCCTATGCTTATATTTTTCAGCCTTATTTACAAAAATAATCAAAGCTGATTAACAGATTCTTAATTCAAATTATCCTAAAAAGAAAATTGGCTGTCTGTAGTCGATTTACGGATGATAATTTTACGTGATAACGTCAAAAGAAAACAATTGAATTCTTAACAAACAAGCCGAACGCTTAGGCCGATCGTGCCTCTCTATTGCTTGTATCGCACTCTCGCTTGCGGAACGTGACACATTTTCGTGCGCGCAGCCGGCGTTCATCGATTTATAAGACGTTATCACGTCAAAAATTTGAATTAAGGTCCCATATATTGATTGGTAGATAACACCTAGGCATTCTCTGCCAATCAGCGTTTGCGTTACCGCTTGTCAAATTCGAACAAAAATAGCAGGTATTTAAACGAGACAATTGTAATACGACGTATTCACATAAAACAACGAATTAACACAACATAAGCGAAACAAATATCACCTATCACAAAAAAAAATCGTATTTCATAGTCCGGACTTTTTGAAAACCATTTAAATCTGCCCACACGATTTGCTGAAAATGGAGTATTTTTCAAAAATCAACAAAGACAACCGGCCAAATGCGAGTCGGACTCGCATACAAAGGGTTCCGTACCATAAACCATATATTTATTACTACCTTCTGCCAACGGCTTCGCCCGCGTGGTCCCTAGGGAACATATTCCCGGGACAAAAAGTAGCCTTTGTCCTTTCTCAGGCTCTAGACTATCTGTGTACCAAATTTCATTTAAATCGGTTCAGTAGTTTTTACGTGAAAGCGAAACAGACAAACAGACAGAGTTACTTTCGCATTTATAATATTAGTAAGGATTAGTAAGGATTTGTTGTTATAGCGGCAATAGAACACAATCTGTGAAAATTCCAACTGTCTACCTATTACGGTTCTTGAGATACAGCCCGCTGACAGGCGGACGGACGGACGGAGAGCGACGGCTTAGTAATAGGGTTCCGTTGGTTACCCTTCGGGTACGGAACCCTAAAAAAACGTCTTTCATAGTCCGGACTTTTTGAAAACCATTTAAATCTTCAAAAAAAAAGGCAGAAAGATTAAACATATTTGATAGTTCAATCTAAATAAAAGTGTTTGCTTGATAAAACTTCTAACCGGTACACCGGAAATGAGCGCTGGATTTTTTGAACATTGTGAACAAAAAAAGGTGGGTGTGTGTTCGTATGTGGACTTTTTAACCGGTCTCCAGAAGTTTATGAGAGAATTGTATGTCAGAAGGCCCACTCTGAAAAATCCTCGGATCGTCGGTCTCGGGAGTCCGAACAAATATGAGGTTTGTCAAACATTTTGTTTTTTTTTTAAACGGCCATAGTTCCTACAGTTATTTTTGTAAAATATCAGTTCTAAAATTTCAATTGGCTAACAGACGAAAGAACACACGACGTCACTCCTTAGCACTCTACGAGTAGGTACATGATTCCAAAAAAGACAATTTAATACAGGGAAAAAATACTATCTATTTATTCACGGGATTTTGTTTATGTTTTTTTTTTATTCAGATGTCTTGACCGTAAATCTGCCGTGGTATATCTAAAATGCCGTTATCCGACATCTGGTCGATTTTGAACTTTTGATGACATATTAATGAGAAAAAAATATCTATCGATCAGTGTTTGCGTATTATCAATACCTTGAATAGCTTTGGCAATTCGCAAACACAGATCGATAAATTTCTCTTTGATATATCATCAAAAGTTCAAAATCAACCAGCTAGTCTATTCTGTAAACAACTATTTCGATATCGAGCTTCACCTGAGTGATAAAACTCACGAAATGAGCTTTATTGCACACAACATAAAGGTCTTAATTTTAAACTCACCTCGGATTCGACTGTCGAGATACGAAAATGTTGTTACAGAATAGCACTACAGATGTCGGATAACGGCATTTTAGATATACCACGGCAGAAATGGAATACGACCTTTATCTATACATATAATAAAATCGTAGACTAACCGTGTCTGTACATTGAATATTTTTGCATGAAAATTACACAGAAAACTCAGAAAAAAGGTATAAAACACAAAAATGCAATTTTTGAAATTTTTGTCTGTTTGTCTGTTTGTCTGTTTGTCTGTGCGTTTGTGGGAGCATCACGCATAAACTACAGATTGGATTGCAAATCTAAGTACTTAAAAATATAAAGTGATAACCCGAGTAACATTTAGCGTTTATTTCATCAAAAACGACCCACAAAATCAAAAGATATTGAATTTTTAAGTTTAGGAAGAAACTTCCTAATGTATTCTGATGAGTCAGAGCGCCATCTATTGAGAAAAAAATAAAATGCACGAAAGCATTCAAAATTGTTGAGTTATTTGTGAAACTTTTAACACGTGGCACAATAAAAGTGATCATTTCGTTTTTTTTATTTTTTTTTTTTTCAGTGACCTTTTCGTTATTTATTGTTACAATCGATCCACGAAATCAAAATATATTGAATTTTTAGTTTAGTAAAGAGAGGAGGCCTGAGTCCCAACAGTGGGAACAATTATAAGGCTGACTATGCTATGCTATGCAGAGCGCCATCTATTGAGGAATCAAAAAATGCATGAAAGCATGAATGTTACACCAAAACACATTGATTGAGTTATTTGTGAAACTTTTAATACGTAGACGTAGCAAAATAAAAGTAAACATTTTAATAACTTATCGTTATTTAACGTCTTCTGCTGCCAAATATTTTGTCAGTTTACATGGTCGATAGATGGCGTTGCACTAATGACGTGTTTTTCTGAATTGCGGTGTTAATATTTTCCGCTGGAGAATGACCTCACACGATTATACGATAAACACAGTCGTAGTTCGTAGGAATATCGGTAAGGTCTTAAACTGTTAGGGACCAAAATTGCTTAAATCTCCGAGTTGTGCTGCTTTCGTTTAAAGTGCATTTATCGTAGAGTCTAAAACTGAATTAGTTTTGCGAAGTACTGGACGGTTCGACTTGAGGATCAGGCCTGTAGGGTTGCGTACCAAAGGTGCTGTGCTGACGGGACCCTACTGCTAAGCCTCCGCGATTGATTCCGTTTAGAGCGAAGCAACGAACGGTTCGATTTGCGAAACAAGGCTAATTATAATAAGGTACCGTACCAAAGGTGGTCACGGTGACGGGAGCGATCGATTTTGGGGACTACTCTCTAAGTCCGAAGTACGTAGTTTCGGGCTTAGTTGTGGACGTATTCTACTCCGTATCAGGGGGGCTACTCTCTAACGAAATCTGTAGTTTCGGGCTTAGTTGCGGGCGGGCATTTTCTACTTCGTATCACCTAACCACTGAGAACTAATGATAACACGATTTTACAGTTACTGTGAAATCGTGTTGTCATTCATTTTCAGTTCGGGTTCTGGACTAATCGTAAGTCTGTAGGTGATACGGAGTAGAATACGACCGCCCGCAACTAAGCCCGAAACTACGGATTTCGTTAGAGAGTAGCCCCCCTGCTACAGACTTACGATTAGTCCCTAACCCGAACTAAGAATGAATGACAACACGATTTCACAGTAACTGTCAAATCGTGTTATCATTCTTTCTCAGTGGTTAGGTGATACGGAGTAGAATATATATATATATTTTTTTTCTATAGATAGGCATACGTTTGACCACTATCTCACCTGATGGTAAGCGATGATGCGGTCGAAGATGGAGCACGTTTGCCTAGAAGCAACCTATTCACTTTTGTTTTAAAGACTCCCAGGTTGCCCGCAACTAAGTTTTTAATTCGTGTTAAGTATCAGACGGTTCGATTTGCGAGCCAAGGCAAATTATAGGGTTCCGTGCCAAAGTTGCAAATGGGACCCTATTATTTAAGCCTTCGCGTACGATTTTTATTCGTGCGAACCAAGTCGATTTTTAGGGTTCCGTACCAAGGTTGCTAACGGAACCCTATTTATTAATAAGCCACCGCTGTCCGTCTTCCTTCAGTTTATTCGTTTAATTTCTGTCTCGCTAATATAAAAATGTCTTCTAGAAAATGTTCGAATCTTTCACAATATAGCAAAATTCTTAATCTTCTCAATATATAAAACAAAGTCGGGTTTGTTCGAACACTTTTCTAACTAACTCGCGAACGGCTCGACCGATTTTCGTAGTTTTTGTGTTTTTGGATTAGTCTTCGTCCGGAATAGCATAATAAGAACTAAAATACAAAAAAAAAACGAGTAGGTAGGGTAGGTAGGTAGGGTAGGTAGGCAGGTAGGTAAGGTAGGGTAGCTATGGTAGGTAGGTAGGGTAGGTAGAGTAGGTAGGTAGGGTAGGTAAGGTAAGGTAGCTATGGTAGGTAGGTAGGGTAGGTAGAGTAGGTAGGTAGGGTAGGTAGGTTAGGGTCGGTAATAAAACAAAGTCGGGTTTGTTCGAACACTTTTCTAACTAACTCGAGAACGGCTCGACCGATTTTCGTAGTTTTTGTGTTTTTGGATTAGTCTTCGTCCGGAATAGCATAATAAGAATTAAAATACAAAAAAAAAAACGAGTAGGTAGGGTAGGTAGGTAGGGTAGGTAGGCAGGTAGGTAGGGTAGGTAAGGTAGGGTAGCTATGGTAGGTAGGTAGGGTAGGTAGAGTAGGTAGAGTAGGTAGGTAGGGTAGGTAGGTTAGGGTCGGTAAGTAGAGTAGCCAGTTGACGGGAGCGAAGCCGCGCGGGTCAGCTAGTAATAAATAATCATGCTTTGTAGGAATAGGTATTTTCCTAAGTACTTGATTGGCCGATAAAAAAGTGACGCTGTTTCGCACTTCATCATTACATTGACGTTTAGGTACCTATTATAAAAGTGTGCTTTGGCATAGCGAATAGAACTTCTGATATTCCTCTTCGATACGAGGTGGAAATGACGCAAAAAGGTTGCCTCAAAAATAAAGTACAGTTATGAAAGTACACGCCAGTTCGTACCATGAGCAAACAGGGGTAAAATAAGTGGTTTAAATAACACTGTAACGAATCATTGTGGTATTACTTTCATCATTATTGTCTGAACCAATAATATGGCACCGTTCAATGATAATGACTATAATGCAAGGCTGAGAAATATGATTGGTTGGCCATGTTTTTTAACCAACTGCAAATGAGGAGGAGTTTATTTTTCTGTAGAACGAATTGTGCTTGAAGGTCGCTATAGGTATATTTATAAACGATATTAATTTTGTAAATATGTTAAAAATAACTCTTTGACCGTCAATCTTTTTTAGTCATTTTAAACTGGATGAGACCGGTGTTTCTTTGCTGGTCACATTGAAAAGAAACACTGAAACAAGAAAACATCGAAGGTAGGTACTAGGTATGTCGTGGTTGGACCTTTACAAAGCTGTACCTAACTAATATATAATTACCTCATAACTCCGTCATTTATGAACCGATTTAAAAAATCTTTCATGTAAAAGGGTATATTTCCGATTAGTCCTATTTAAATTTCATCAAAATCGGTTTAACAGTTTGGCTTTTAAATTAAAATAGCTGGAATTGGTTGACTTAGATGACGTATTTGGTTTGTCATTCAGTAAATACGACTTTCCAGTGGTGTGTTTTTGGTTTTGTTTCTTTGTCTTTAACACCGACTTCCGAAATGAAGGTTATTTGTTATACTTTGTAGTGTTTTGTTTGGAAGTCGGTTATATTTTTTTTGTAAAAAGTTTTTTATTTTTCACTTTTAAGTGGTGATACTTGGACGATGTCTTCGTCTACGCAGAAACTGAAATAAGCAAAAATGCTCATAAAATAAAAACTCCTGAACCAAACTGAATCAAATTTTTACGGGACCAAATGGCAAGTATACCGCATCGAACTAAAAAGAATCACAGAAATCGGATCAGAAACCTCGGAGTAATCGGAGTACATAAAAAAAAATACCCACCGAATTGAGAACCTCCTCCATTTTTGGAAGTCGGTAAAATATACAACCGACTTACAAGTAAAAAAGAAGAAAACAAAGTATAAAATGGGTAATTTTAATTCCGGAAATCGGTGTTTTAGTTGTTTCTTGGTATTTTTACACCGACTTCCGAAATTCAAGTTAATTTATACTTTATAGTGTTTTTTTTTACTTTATAGTGTTTTATTTGGAAGTCGGCTATTTTTTGGAAAAAAGTTTTGAATCTACCATTAACGGTTAGAAACATAAAAATAAATTTCCAAAGCCAAAGAACTAATACATAAATGGATAATTACTCTTCTCACACAATTCGAAAAAAGCTTGTCTCTCAAACCCATAGTAGGTAACACGTCGGGCCATGAAAACAATCAAGAAAGACTAGCCCAACTAGTTTGTCGGCCAACTAGTTGTTCTTCTAGTACACTTATATGGTAACTAGTCGTAAAACTATTAAGGGCTAATAAGAAACTTGATGGTATGCTCGGAGAATGTGGAATATGCTTGTAGGATGGTTTCTCTCACAGGTTTCAATAAAAATCGAAATAAAGGCCCGGCAGACAGTTGCAACGCGACAACACGACTAGACGTTTTTAGATATATCGATCTAAAATGGATCTACATTAAAATCAATATCAATGACAAGACGATGTCAACTCGTTGTCGCATTCTCTGCGAGAACTTTATTTTTATTAGCAACTAGCTGACCCGCGCAATGTCGTCTGCGTCACAATTTTCACTACTGATCCGCTCCTATTGGTCTTAGCGTGATGACATATAGCCTATAGCCTTCCTAGATAAATGGGCTATCTAACACTGAAAGAATTTTTCAAATCGGCCCAGTAGTTCCTGAGATTAGCGCGTTCAAGCAAACAAACAAACAAACTCTTCAGCTTTATATATTAGTATAGATAGAGATATTTCCGTTTTTAGGGTTCCGTACCCAAAGGGTAACCAACGAAACCCTTTTACTAAGCCTCCGCTGTCCGTCCGTGCGTCCGTCCGTCCGTCCGGCCGTCCGTCCGTCTGTCTGTCAGCGGGCTGTATCTCAAGTACCGTAATTAAGTAGACAGCAGAAATTTTCACAGATTGTGTATTTCTATTGCCGCTATAACAAATAATAATAAAAATTAAGGTTGATGTTACTGAACCCTTCGTGTGCAATTCGAACTAGCACTTGGCCGGTTTTTTTTTTTTGCAGTGACGAAAAATGCGTATTCGTGCGTAAATGTTGCCTTTATTACCTCACAATAATTTTCACATTACGACAATCTATACTAATATAAAAGCTGAAGAGTTTGTTTGCTTGAACGCGCTAATCTCAGAAAATACTGGTCCGATATGAAAAATTATTTCAATGTTAGATAGCCCATTCATCGTGGAAGGCTATATATCGTCACGCTAAGACCAACAGGCGCTCCTGTTGGTCTTAGCGTGACGATATATAGCCTTGCTCCGCTGGAGCAGTAATGAAAATTGCGCGGGTCAGCTAGTGTGCATTAAACCGAAATTTTGGAAGCTCATGTTAATGCCACAATTTGGACTTATGGCATTTTCTTCTCACCACTTAATTTCAATGAAGGTCACAATCAAATCATAATAATTCTCCATACAAACTTGGACCGGTTCATATATGACAACATACCACAGCTGCACTTTTTTCAAATTCTAGTCTGTATTCTGACGTAAGAAACGTTGATACCACGGCACAATTACCTCAACTTAATTGTCTATGTTAACAATGTCTATGAAATCGATAAACAACATTTCTTCCCACGGGCGTGGCATACCCGATTATCAGAATCGTACCTTACGACTATTTTAAATGCAAAAGATTGTATGTATGTATGTTACTCAATCACGCGAGAACGGCTGACCGGATCTCTATAAAAATTGGCACAGAGGTAGATTATAGTCTGGAATAGCACATAGGTTACTTTTTATCCCGAGACTATATTCACTTGGGATATTTTCCGATATTTACGCGGGCGAAGTCGCTGCCAGGAGCTTGTTATTCAATCATCAAAGACGTGCACTACTGGACATAGGCCTCCCACAAGCGTCGCCACAACGACCGGTCCTGCGCGTCTCGCATCCATCGGCTACCCGCGACCTTCACCAGGTCATCGGTCCACCTTGTGGGAGGCCTCCAACGTTACGTCTTCCAGTACGCGGTCACCACTCCAGATATTTTCGGCCCCATCGACCATCTGTTCTGCAAGCAATGTGCTCTGCCCACTGCCACTTTAGTTTGGCGATCCTTCGGGCTATGTCGGTAACCTTGGTTCTCTTGCGGATATCACCATTCCTGATTCGACCACGTTAGGAAACTCCAAGCATTGCCCTCTCCATTGCCCTTTGAGTTATTCAATAAACCTCCATTATTATAAACAGATGTCTCAACTCGAATCGGTGAGTTGTCAATGTAGAGTAAATTTTACGAGTTACGCTCTATTTACTCGATGGTTAATTTTTTTGGTATGATCATTTGAATGTAACTACGTAAACGATCTCTGTACATAGTTATTAGTAATTGTTATCTTGATTTTAACTTTTTTTTGCATGCTGAGTAAGCAAAATATGAGGAACAATTTTAACCTAAGCCCACCACCACCATACCATACTTACCATATTTTACTCAATTATATTACCAATACCAAACTCTTTCAAGTCGTGACTTTTCTGAGCAATATGAAATCAAAAATCTATATACTAATATATAAAGCGAAGAGTTTGTTTGTTTGCTTGAACGCGCTAATCTCAGGAACTACTGTGCAATTTAAATAATTATTTCAGTGTTAGATAGCCCATTTATCGAGGAAGGCTATAGGCTATATATCATAACGCTAAGACCAATAGGGTCCAGAGACCAGACCAAGTTGCGCGGGTGAACTAGTCTATACTAATATTATAAAGAGGAAAGATTTGTTTGTTTGAAATGAATAGGCTCCGAAACTACTGGACCGATTTGAAAAATACTTTCAGCAATGGATAGCTACATTATCAGGGAGTAACATAGGCTATATTTTATCCCCGTGCTCCCACGGGAACGGGAACTACGCGGGTGAAACCGCGTGACGTCCACTAGTTATAAATAAACTAAATATCTTACATAAAATACTTTCAGAAGAAGTGGGTGTATATCAGAAAAATAACTTGTTTCCAAGAATGTAAGCAGCAGGCATTTATAAGACATCGGCACTTACTAAGGTAACAAGATATTGTTATCAGACGTTTGAAAGACTTCTTAATCATAAAGGTGACTTACGGTATTTCAAGACACATGTAGAGTGATTATACATGAGCTGACACATTCAGGTCAAGCTGTAACTTGTAGGAAAACTGAAGAAAATTATGTAAAGTTTTTAAGAAGATAAGATGTTGATTCCCTGCTGGAGTCTGTGTTTCCTGATAGCTACAACCTGGGGGTATCGTTTGCCATCAGGTGAGATAGTAGTCAAACGCGTGCTTTTCAATAGTAAAAAAAAAACCGATTATAGCTATTGCGATCAAATTAAGTTTTGATATGAAGAATATAGATTCAGAACTGTATACCTACGGTAATGGGAACTATTTCTGGGTCATTTCTCGTGTCAAAAGTCGTTAGTTTTTGGCAAGCTTTTGACATTGATTGTCGCAGAAGAGAGAGAATTGGCCATCTGTGAGATTGTATAAAATATACACTTATCACTGAACTGACAGCGATGTACAAATGAAAAACGAACTTAAAAGGGAATGGAAAATGATGAATCCGCATAATTTTTAGTGTCTACTAAGTATGTCTTTGACAATCTTCAGACCCCAATCCCGAGCCTATGTTAAGCGTACAAAAGCAGAGGCCCTGTTAGATATTTCTAATGGAAAGAGGCTCTATGAAAGTAAGTTCATACAAGGACAGTTCTTGGTTGATACAGAACTATTGCAAGATACGGAAACAAGTGGAAGGAGGTTGGACTATGGGTTTGGCTAAAGTGGATAACAAATCCACCGTATATATATATATTCTTATTACAACATTCCTCTAATCTACATACAGGCCACATTCCCGCCATTCCTCTAAGGGATAACGTATGCCAGCACATCATGCTACAACAATCTCTCAAATTTCTTTAACAGATTTTCAACTTTATTGCTAAAGTGATGAGATTCAAGGTTAATTGGAAAAATTTGACAGTTTCGGGTAGCTTGATATGCTGGCGTCTATACCAGCTGATTCAAAGTACAACGTTATGGTATGAAACATTTTAATAAACGCTAATTGCCTATTCCTGCGTGACACATACACAATAATTTGTTGAAATGTCTCTTGTTTAGTACGCTGGTCATTAATTATATTTATGAGTATAGTGAATTTTTGGTGGGCGACGTAGTGGCGACGGAAAAAAACGTTGGTCGTGCTAATACTGATATTTAGCTGACATACCTTAGTGCGAAGTTTCAATAGAACGTAGGGATAGCTTGTAATGGTATTGTTTTTATACCGATATCATTTTGGATAATTAGGGTTCTGTATCCAAAAGGAACTGGCCAAGTGCGAGTTGGACTCGCGTGCAAAGGGTTCCGAGATTTGGTTCGGAGATAAGGTTATTTTTCGTCTAATTTCTTGAATAACTTAAAAACCATTTATTTATAAATTATGAAAAAAATATAGGTAAGTAAAACTCTCATAGTAAGTAAGCCCTTTCATTTGATATGTCACTCGATATTGTTCAAAAATCTTTTTTTTTTAATTTTCTTGTTTGATCCCCAAAAGCGATTCGCATACTAAAAATTTCATAATTTACGTAACGCGTCCGTGTTTGGGTCACAGCAGTCCATATGTGTACCAAATTTCAACAGAATCGGTTCAGTGGATCCGGAGAAAACTGGCTGTGACAGACGGACAGACAGACAGACAGACACTCGAGTGATCCTATAAGGGTTCTGTTTTTGGTTCGGAACCCTAATAACCAACGAAATCCGGACTCAGATCATTTTTGCCGCCTCAAAAACTATTAATCGTCGCTTAGCAAACAATAGGTATCACGCAAATCGATTTTCGCGATTTCTTATTTGTCATTATATAGCACTCTTTGTCACAGATCGAACTGGATTTTACTGGACGTTCGACCAAACTTAGGCCAAAATTCAAATAGTTGACACAGCTTCCCAGTGCATTTGTTACAGTAAACTAATCAGTTTTTCCGCTCTACTGATTTTTAGGGTTCCGAAAAAAAAAGGAACCCTTATAGGATCACTCGGGTGTCTGTCTGTCTGTCTGTCTGTCCGTCTGTCACAGCCAGTTTTCTCCGGATCCACTGGACGGATTCTGTTGAAATTTGGTACACATATGGACTTCTATGACCCAAACACGGACGCATTACATAATTAATTAAATTTTTAGTATGGGTGTCACTTTTGGGGGTCAAACTAGAAAATTAAAAAAAAAAGTTTTTCAACAATATCGTGTGACATATCAAATCAAAGGGCTTACTGTAAGGGTTATAATTATATTTTTTTTTCATAATTTTAAAATAAATGGTTTTGAAGTTATTCAAGAAATTAGACGAAAAATGACCCCCCCTTATCTCCGAAACTACTGAGACAAAAAATTTGAAAAAAATGGAGATAATAGATCTTTACCTAAAGATTACAGGAAAACCTATTAGAAGTCTGTAGTGTTAAAATAACATGTTAAAAAAAATTAAATTCGTTCGGAAACCTTTGCACGCGAGTCCGACTCGCACTTGGCCAGATTTTTTTTCCAAAATCGCTTGAACGGTATCGTTAGCTTAGCGATAAAATGTTTCTTTACACGAAACCAGGAAACACCAATACGAATGTGTTGGCGAAAACAGTTAAGTTTTGATTAGGCAAGTTATAACTCGCCTTCTTTTCAAAGCAAAACGACATTTTCAGTGAAATTCAAAGCGTAAATGTAAAATACATAACAAAAGCCGTCGCACGGTAAACTACAATGTAAGGGGAGAGGCATTTTAGGCGTGGCAGCTCTTCAAAAGGGCCTATTTACGTGGGCACGCTGCTACAGACGCTAAAATACTTGTCCACAAGTACATGAAGATTGCATAACTTATTTATTTATTTAGGTTAACCAACAATTGTTTACACTACATACATTTCTGACTTAATGTCTAGAGTAACATTTGAACGTGCAACAATTATTAAAGGTTAACACCACATGCACAAAAAAACGGCTACATACCTACTAACAATATCTAATTGACCTGAAATTATACAATATCACTTAATTTAAAATCTAAAATGAATTGAATTAATACAGAATTACAACGGGAGACACAGACAATTACATCAACAAACAATACAACGCACAAAACAATATTTCTAAGATAATAATAAAACTTGGAGCAATACACGTCTTACAATTTCACAATCGGCACCACAATTCGTGACAAAACAATAGAAGAAATTTTCTTGACTAACGAATAATACGTGAAAACGTGAACATCTATTTCATATCTTTAATCATTCATACAAATATAACGTTAACAAAACCGGATCGGGCCGCACACGATTGTCACTAACTTGTCAAGTTATGAGTGCCTACTACAATTTGACCTCTGCCGGTGGCGCTACTATCAAAGACGAATGACAGCTATACGTCAAACTCATTGCATTTTAATTTAGTTCTCAATTTTGTCACGTTCCAAGATATATTGGGTGTACGTAAGAGGTAAAACAAGCGTTAATTAACGGACTTTCTCTTTGCTCTTGTCTTTGAATGTCATTTCCTGCCCATGTTGACGTTTTGTGATAATAGATGGCGTTGCATTAACGTGGAGTAATTAGTAACCAAAGACATTTCGAACTATCTTTTTACTTTGCATGATAAGACTACATTTCCTGTGCAATAGTGCTGGTTATTAACCGACTTTAAAAAGAGGAGGTTCTCAATTCGTCGGAATATTTTCTTAGTTTTATGTATGTGTATGTCCCCGATTACTCGAAGACGCCTGAACCGATTTGAAAAATTCTCAATATATGATAGCAAATGGGCCGCGTACCGAAAGACGTAACGTTAGAAGGCCTCCCACAAAATGGAAAGATGACCTGGTGAAGGTCGCGGGTAGCCGATGGATGCGAGACGCGCAGGACCGGTCGTTGCGGCGACGCCTGAGGAAGGCCTATGTCCAGCAGTGGACGTCTTTCGGCTGATATGATGATGACGATGATGAAATGGGCCGGGATTGCTGAAATCTCATGTCTGTCTATTGTTTGCACCAGTTTGTAACAAGATCACGCCGGTATGCTGTGAAGGGGTACGCATATGTGAATGTCAATTTAGTTGTGGAGAATCACCACCAAAAAGTGAAACAAAAAAAAAACTTTTTAAAAAACGTACAACCAACCACGCTTGATCAATGCGGGTTAGTGATTTCGAACTTATCAGTACCTCTAAAGTTTGATAAGATAATGCCTAATGTTGATGACATCGATGTTTCTATAACCCAGTAACTGGGTAACACGGTACCTCTTGGCAAAACTGGTGTCTGATTTTCTTGGCACTGAGGAAACTCTGTATTTTATGGATGGTCATCCATCCTTGAACCGACACAGGCAAACGTAGCTTAATCTCAAAGTTCAGCCCGTGCGGTTGCTATTATTTAGCATTACTGATATCATCATATCAACGACGTCCACTGCTGGACATAGGCCTTCCCCAAAGGGGCGGGATTTGCCACAATTGCCACGCTTGGCAGGCGGGTTGGCGATCGCTGTGTATAATGTTGAGTTTTACAGAGAACGCTGCTGCCCATTCTCTGGTGAGTCCCTTAGTCGCCTCTTACGACACCCACGGGAAGTGATGGGATGGTATTATTCTTTTACGGCACCATACGGCATCGGCTGACACCAAACGGCTTGCCGACACCATACTGATATCGATGACGGAAATTTAATTGACGTCAGTGATGGCTCGATTTTTTTATTTGTAAAATTTTCCCGCATCTATATATTTTTAAATTAAATTTCGATAAACCAAAAAACACTCTAAACTGTTAACCACATAAACTGACCCAGAAAAAAAATATTTTAGAGGCAAACTTTATTTCCGTGAAAACTAAAATATTTTTTGGAAATCTAATACCGTAGCTAAAACCAGCTAGACTGTTAATAAAACCATCACGAACGCTCGCTATGGGGACAATTCAATTAGGGGTTGGCGGTATGGTTGTTTTTTCTAAATTTTCATCTGGCCTGGCATCCAGCCTTTTGGGGGTAAATGGGACTGAATATTACGGGTATGATCTGGATGTGTTTCAATTCTAGAATTGTCGATTTGCATTTGTAGTTTTTTTATTGTGTTACCGTTGGTGAAAAGTTGATGTTTAAGGCAGTTAACTTTTTACCGTCTAAATAGTAAAATTCTCTGTGTCATTGTCAAGTCAAAGTTTAAATAAATAAAGTAAAATGCACAAATATTTTACTTTATTTTTTTAAACTTTTTGTACAATAGATCAATGCATTATCTACCAGTCAACCTTTGAGTTTTAACGACTAGTATATGTTAAGAGCACAGCAAAAATGCTAAACTAATTTCAATTTTAAAATGGTAATGTTTAAAATGGAAACTAGTTCCAAAATTACTTAAAAAAATATAATATATATTGCCGAAATGATAAACGAGTGCATATTTATTATGATATGAAAAAGGTTTTTTGTTATAATAATATGATTAATTTGAACATCTTTTGAAAACCTGGAAAGATTTAGGAACCAAACATTGACTGAGCACTCAACGTTGTCGATATTTGGAATGCAGACAAAGGTTTCATATTTTTGCCTATATATAGTCGTTACAACCAAAGACATTCAAGCCAAAAGCCTGGCTAGACAAACACCTGAGGGGCTTTTCCTTACTCAGTCGGATTAAAAGATTTGTACAGGAAGCGGTAGGCTCTCCCGGATCCTGTGAGGGGGTATGAAAAATTGGAGACTGGTAACCTTACGTGGAGTTTCATGCTCACGACCAAGTTTCAGTCACGCTGAACGAACCACCTCAACAGAGATTAGCTAAGTAAGGAGGAGGTATTATAGTGCACAAGTATGTGTAAAAATACAGGTAAACTTTCTGTGATAAAAACTCCTTTAAAAAGTAATATGACATCACGACTGTACTCCCCGAAGGGTTGTGAAGAAATATCAGTTACTTCACTCTCAGTACGATTAAATGACTCCTCCCGCTCTGAGTGAAGCAGAAGGGAGTGTCTGACTCTAACTGACTAAAACCCATCCGTGTTCCTCCAAATGCCCTTTGCGTTCCAGGGCCGTGGTGACTCTTTCAAATAAGTTCCGCAACCCCAGCAGGCACTGGCCCTAGCGCGCCCCGTCTTTTATCCTGACAGCTCTTGAACACATCGCGCGTTGAACACAGCGCGCCGTCGACCCGGACCTGGTTCTGATCGGACGGCGAGCCACCCAATGCTCGCCGTCCGCGGGCCCACGCCTACGGTGGCCGAAAATCGCCCTGCGACTCCCGACGCCCGGAGCGTCTTCTTCTGTTGCGGCGGCTGGGGCGTGAGGTTTCCCTCTCTCTCACGCGTTCGGCCTCCTCCTTTGCTAGCATTACGAGAAGGAGGTGACCGTTTCCCATGCCTCCTCGCTCCGGACCATGGATTGAACCAAGGCCGGATGCGAGAGGTCGCCGCCGCCGATCGCCTCGACGAGGACACGGCGGTATTCCGCCCAAGCAGGGCGTATCCTCCCGCCGAATCCGAAACAGGTATCTCCCGAAACAACTCTCAATACGATGAGATGGCAATCTGACTCGACCGAGGAGAGATCAGGTATCAGACTATCGGCTTAACGTGCTTTTCAAGGCATGGGGTATCACACCACCGACTTCCGAACTCAGACCTGTTACTGAGAAATTCCTTGTGGATATTATGTCCTATCTCGGAATCGAACCCAGGACCCCTCTTCGTATGCTTCTATGACTTGACTATATTCAGAGGATGGATGAAAGCCTAACAAAAGGTATTTACAAGGCAAGACACCCTAAAATGAAATACACATATACGTTACTAAAATTAATAAGTAAAAAGCAACAATTCATCAGTCACCACACTAACTATCATATGAACAGTTTCATACAACATTCGCATGACGTACTCCCAAAAATGTTGATTGAACGGAAAAGCTTGACTCAGCTGCTAATTGGGCGTCTGCATTTTAATTGTCATATGCATTCACAAAGGGTTTTTACGACTGACTGATTTGTTTCATATTCCTGGTATGAATTTAAAGGATCGTTTACACGGAGAGAGTTGCTCGCCATGCTCGCCTCGAATATGTGTGAAAAGAGTAGATTAAAAGATTATTCACGTAAACAGGATGTGTTGTGTATTACGATGAATGTCGAGAATCGACCAACCAAAAAGAAAAACGATTTTTCGAAACACAATTTTGAGAAAATTGCTTTCATGGGTGATCATCTTGAACATACCGAGACTCCTTACGTGTAGCAAATAGCACGATTACCGTTACTCTCGGCTGTCATTTGAAAATCTTCGAAAGTCGATAGGGGTAGCCAGCAGCCAGAAAAATCTGACACCAGTCTTGCCAAAGAGTATTGTGCCTGTTACCGTTTTGCAGTATTTCATAACTACGAGTAGATACTGAAGAATATGGGAACTACTGGGAATATCGGGAGCACAATCAAACATAGACTTCACTAATAGACGTATATTCGGAGACTGACTCGCGGCACGAAACGGACAATGAACTTATGCTAGATACCCACTATTTACAAATATATCACACCTCCACCACAATACAACTGTACAGCTATATAATAAGTAATAAATGACACGATAATAAACATGATATTCACAACAATGTCAACTTAACTTGACTAACTTAATAATAATTCTTTACCAGTCAAACAATTTTAAACCTGTCTACTGGTTTACGTATTCGCTTAGGGTGAAGATTCTCCAGCGGCGGAGATTGTGGTTGTAAGTTAACCTGAGAATCTTCAGGAGTATCAATGTCCGGATTTGGACTATCCCCCTTATTCTTGGTGGCCGCCTCTGGCGAGGCTACCTTAACCACACGTTCTAAACCCTCGCTAATTGGCTCGACCACACTCTCTCCCCCATGATCTGTATTGTCCACAGTCTCTGGACAGGTAACACAGGTCATATCACTCTATTGAGTTGTACTTTGTCGCTTGGCAAGTCTCACTCGCTAGCTTGAACAATTGACTCTCAACGGGCGAGTATCTCTCCCCATCTGAACGGGTCTTTAAAATATTTGTGGTACGATTTAAATCATGTTTTGGTGTCAAGTTGCATATTGTTATGAAGAGATCAAAGGACGATATGACTAATGATCATGACTTTGACGCTTCGCCAGAATATGTCAGCCTGTTGAATTTGGTGATATATAGCCTTATTTGCAGCCAGTAACATCCGGCGTAATTAGAAGAAAAAAAAATTACACATGCTCATTTTTAACCGTTTGAAGAAACCGCTCTTATTACAAGTATAATATATATATAAAGTCTCTTTTAAGAACCGTCAAAATCCGTTTTTAGATACTAATATTTAAGGCGACGACATGTACTAGCGACCTTGAGTAGTTTTTTGTACTTTCCTTATTATTCTAAGACTCTTAAAAATTAACCGTATATCAATATGTAAATAAATAAATTTTCTTTAAGACGGTGTAAATTTCATTAAAATACGCACGGCTGTTTTGGTCCGATTGTCGTTTTTATATCCGTGTTAGACATAAGTTTACAAATTAATTACACTATGTTGAACGAATAAAACTCAAAATGTTAATATATCAAATTATTAAGAAAATAGTCTAATGTAACATACATTATTTCCAAAAAATACAAAAATGATTTGTTTTTATTCAAATAACTCCTCCAAAATAAGAATGCTAGATATTTAATTTTTTTAATGCTAAGTTTTTGGTGCCAAGTTAGCAATAAGCAATGATTGAATGGCAAAAACTTATTAACTTTGTAGAAGTAAAACATTTAAGCGAGAAACACACTGGTCCTACTGGTATTGTATCGTATGTTGCGTTGCATAGGTACGATATGTGTTTCTACTGCATAGTTTTTTATATAAAATCAAGAGTCCAGACATCATAATGCGTTGTATACGTTGCGTACGTGGGACCATTTTGTCTCTAACTTTATGCACGAAGTACGTACCTACACAATTTACGAGAAACCGGTTTTCAAGAAATACCCATACTTATAGAGACCTCAATAATGTAATAACAACTAAACTACAACTATTTATATTCCAATAACAAGAAATTGATGATATTTCCTATTATATTGAAGACATCCTCATTAAAAGCAATGATCAAAATCGACCGTTACCCGTCGAACATAATTTAGTTTTCTTAATACTTTGTACCTGGGACCTCAAGCTTAGGTATTCAAGACTTTATGACTTCTATCACAAGGTTTAATTTCCTGTGTGATATATAAAACAACTTCAATAAAGTACACCTACGCACTAGCAAAGTTGTCTCAACAAGTAGTTGAAATGATAATAGAAATGTGAGCAACCGTCATAACTTGATCCGTCATAGTTAGAACATCACGTTATAATTGGTCCAGTTTTAGACGAGACTAGGGACCTACATAAAGTGGTGATATAATTGAGATAGAAATATATGCTTTTTTTGGAAAATGGTTTTAATATGTTAAAGGTCGGTAAGAAATCTATTGTGTGTATAAATTGCGTAGTATTTTATATTGTTTATTTTATAGTATATTCGTGAGTTGGTCAACTTCGTTTTGTTATGGTAAAATAGGTATAACAAGTTTTATACTATTGTGCTAGATGTTCACACCTACGTGAGTTGGCGTCAATACTTTTATACTCGAATAGTATGAAAGGGAAACCCTTTTAGAAATATATTTCATTGGAAATAGACGATAATGGAGATCTATTTTTGTATATATATGTAAACAACGTACTTTATTTTTTGTTGTTTTTGTCTATTTTTGCTGTACCTAAATATTTCTTTGAATAACTATTCTTTGATCTGCTGTAATAATAAATAAATAAATCCATATTTGTCACCTCTGTCACAAATATAACAATTATCAATTAACACAAAATTTATTATTATTTTTTGTTTTTGATATTCTCGGGTCCCTGGAGACCCGGTCCTTTGATAGGCGTACGAGGGACCGAAGCCTTATTATTATTAATTATTTTTTATTCATCATTATCATCATCATATCAGCCGAAAGACGTCCACTGCTGCACATAGGCCTCCCCCAAGCGTCGCCACAACGACCGGTCCTGTGCGTCTCGCATCCATCGGCTACCCGCGACCTTCACCAGGTCATCGGTCTACCTTGTGGGAGCCCTTCCAACATTACGCTTTCCGGTACGCAGTTTTTTATAATTATTTATTTATTTTTTAACATACCCGCAGCTTCAATCGCCTTTGTAAAGACTATCTCGAAAAAAAAAGCAGTCTATAACCGTCTTCCTTAATTCCATCTATCTCTGTAGCGAAACTCATAAAAATGTACTGCGCGATTTAGGCGTGAAAACGGAACAAACAAACAAACTCACATTCTCATATCCAAACTATAACTATGTATTATAGTATAATAGTGTAGTGTGTGTGTGTGTGGTGTGGTGTGTGTGGTGTGTATAGTGTAGTTGTGTATTATAATTTTAGTTCGTATAGAATGCCATTCTAGCGAACTAGAATGCAAGTTCTCTACATGAAACCCTAGCTTCATTATAGCTTCTACATTCTTGACTAGTTTTTTATTCTGGAACAACCTGTCTCTGGAAATAAGTCCTTACTAGGAACCTCCATCGGATGCTTGGTTTTAATTAAATAAACTTCTAGCTACTTGTTTATATTGGTAAAATAAAGTTAGGTATCCACAAACTATATACATTCGCAATAGCACAATCATTGAAAAAAGACACTATGTTTAACATTCTAGAAAAATTAATTCAAGTTTATTAGCTGTTTTTGTTCGGTCTTGCAAAAATGCCATTTTTGCGACTTTTAAAGATACTGCCCAAAGTCGAAGAAATCAAAAAAACTGGCCAAGTGCGAGTCGGACTCGCGTGCAAAGGGTTCCGAACGAATTTTTTTTACATGTTATTTTAACACTACAGACTTCTAATAGGTTTTCCTGTAATTTTTAGGTAAAGAACTATTATTTCCATTTTTTTCAAAATTTTAGGCTCAATAGTTTCGACGATAATGGTCATTTTTCGTCTAATTTCTTGAATAACTTCAAAACCAGTTATTTTAAAATTATGAAAAAAATATAATCAAAACCCTCACAGTAAGCCCTTTCATTTGATATGTCACACGATATTGTTCAAAAAACTTTTTTTTAGTTTGACCCCTAAAAGTGACCCCCATACTAAAAATTTAATAATTTACGCAACGCGTCCGTGTTTGGGTCATAGAAGTCCATATGTGTACCAAATTTCAACAGAATCGGTCCAGTGGATCCGGAGAAAACTGGCTGTGACAGACGGACAGACAGACAGGCAGACACCCGAGTGATCCTATAAGGGTTCCTTTTTTTCGGAACCCTAAAAAGGGTAGGTCAATTGTAATTCGCACTTGAAAACACATCTCTGTGTTTTAAAGTGCGAACAACAATTTATAGAATTGCCAACCGTACCCAAAGGGTACTGGAACCCTGTTACAAAGCCTCCGCTGTCCGTCTGTCCGTCTGTCTGTCAGCGGGACAAAAACCGTAATAGGTAGACAGATGAAATTTTCACATTTTCACAGTGTGTATTTTTATTAGCGCGATAACAACACATTTTAAATTTTTTAATTAAAATAAAGAGGCGCCTATACAAGAAACGTGTTTTTTTCGATTTATGGTACGGAACCCGTCATGTGGGGGAGTCCGACTCGCACTTGGCCAATTTTTTTTATTGCAAACTTGAAATCTCGATTCCAGCAGTGATATTTTTGGCTTTTGGCGCAAAGTCAATCAATTTGCGTAGCCTTTTTCCAAGTATTGGTGTTCATATAACGAGATGCCACCAAATATAATATACTTGTGCCAGCGGCTTCGCCCGCGTTATCCCCAGGGAAAATACTCCCGGGATACAAAATGTAGCCTGTCCTTTCTCAGGCTCTAGACTATCCCTGTACCAAATTTCATTTAAATCGTTTCAGTTGTTTTGGCGTGAAAGCACGATAGACAGACAGACAGAGTTACTTTTGGATTAATATTAGTAAAGAAGTAAGGACCAGCTTTTGCCCGCGATTTCGTACGCTCATGTCTCTTTTTTTCCCGTTCCCGTGAGAATTTCGGAAATTCCTCTCTTAGTGCTCTTCTACACTCCCCAAGGAACCTGTATGTTAAATTTCAGCTTTCTACGACCAGTAGTTTCGGCTGTGCGTTGTCTGTAAGTTACTTACTTACTCAGTAACGAAAGAATTTTATATATTAGGATAACTGACCTCTACAACTCAGTAACTGGGTAATACTCCTACCCCTTGGCAAGAAGAGTGTTTCTTGGCTTTGCCTGGCTTTCTGACTACCCGTAACGATTGCGCAGTCAGGACCAACAGCTTGGGGGGTTTTCGAGGCATGGAGGAATCCCGGTATGTTAAGATGGTCACCCATCTATCCATCATCAGACCGACCTCGGTAAACAAGAGCTCCAACTTTCTGGCGCTAAGTAAAAGATGCAAATGTATTAAACCAGTCCTGCTAGTCAATTCTGTAAATAACTAATTCGATATCATTTTGCCAAGTTACATAGCTTGGCTCATCGCCGTAAGGTTGCCTGCTTGTCGGTCTTCTACAGATTGTACTTCGGTGACTGTGCCCAAGAACTCCACGACCTCATCCCACCGGCCCCCTTCCGCCATCGGACATCCAGACGCACTGCATCTTACCATCTCTACCTTGTTGCTATTCCACCAATTCGCACTAAGCGTTTCCAAACGTCTTTTATAATGCGCACAGCAAAGGAGTGGAACTGTCTACCTGCGTCTCTGTTTCCAAACGCTGACAACCCTAATCTCTTCAAAGTAAGAGTGAACAGGCTCCTTCTGGGTAAGCTCGCTTCATCGTAGACTTTGTCTCTGTCATCTCTGACCTAGACTAGAGTCAAAAGCAAACCCATCACAAATAAAAAATAAAAAAAATAGCGAGCTTCAACTGAGAGACAAAACTCACAACGTGAGCTTTATTGCACACAACATAAAGGTCTTAATTTGAAACTCACCTTGGATTCCGCTGTCGAGATACGAAAATGTTGTTACAGAATAGCACTACTGTTCCAGTATTGAATCTCACGCCCAAAATAAATATAGCCTTATCAATATCTTGCAAATGAAGAACAAGTTAAAGCAGATTTGAAGATATTGCTTATCTTACAAACAAGTTGTAAAGTTAAGTGGAACAAATGACAACTAAGTGGTCTGGATGGATGACGCCAACATGATGGATGTCGCGGATGATGGATGAAAGTTAATACAAAAGGAATTAAGATCTGAAATTCTTAGGGCTTGTATACACAGGCGCGTCTTGTCAAACGAAGACGTGAATTCTATGCTTATACTTAGTCTTTAGGGTTCCGTACTCAAAGGGTATCAACGGAACCCTATTACTAAAGCCTCCGCTGTCCGTCCGTCTGTCTGTCAGCGGGACGTATCTCAAGAACCGTTTTAAGTATAGGCAGTTGAAATTTTCACAGATTGTGTAGTTCTTTTGCCGCTATAACAACAATTAATAATAAAAATTAAGGTTTATGGTACGGAACACTTCGTGTGCGAGTCCGACTAGCACTTAGCCGGTCTGTTACTTTTTAGGGTTCCGAACAAAAAACGGAACCCTTATAGGATCAGTCGAGTGTCTGTCTGTCCGTCTGTCACAGCCAGTTTTCTCCGGATCCACTGGACTGATTCTGTTGAAATTTGGTACATATATGGACTTCTGTGACCCAAACACGGACGCGTTACGTAAATTATTAAATTTTCAATATGGGTGTCACTTTTGGGGGTCAAACTATAAAATTAAAAAAAGAAGTTTTTTTAACAATATTGTGTGACATATCAAATGAAAGGACTTACTGTGCGGGTCTTAAATATATTTTTTCATGATTTTAAAATAAATGGTTTTGAAGTTATTAAAGAAATTAGACGAAAAATTACCATTCCCCCCTTATCTCCGAAACTGCTGAGCCTCAAATTTTGAAAAAAATGGAGATAATAGATCTTTACCTATAGATTACAAGAAAACCTATAAGAAGTCTATAGTGTTAAAATAACATGTTAAAAAAATAAAGTTCGTTCGGAACCATTTGCACGCGAGTCCGACTCGCACTTGGCCAGTTTTTTTTATTAGTTATTATTCTCTAATCACAATCTTGGTGTCGTTTTAGGAGAGATTCTTGACTGGCTTAATACGGGTATGTTATTTCAACCATACCCAGCAATTTACGTTTAATCTTACTGATTCTGGCTGCCCATTTTCAATGTCTAAATCATCTTGTCCAAAAGAGAGACGACCGGGTCAAAAAGCAAACGCCTAAACCACTCAATTATAGGTATACGGGATAGAATGCTCTATTTTTCCTTTGAAAATAACCAATATCAAGCGGGAGAAGCCGCTGGCAGAAGCTAGTTAATTACAAATATGTCCCAAATACCTGTATTGTTTTCCGCAAACACTTCAAACTTTATTTTTTACATTCTCGTCACTTAATGCAGGTAGCGCAGGTACAGAGTGTACAGACAATAAAACGTAAATATGCACAAACAGTACTTGCGAGCAAAATAAAAATGTATGGAGATAGCTTTGTATTCCGGTGTGCTGCAATGCGCTGCGTGATGCATAATGTGTGTACCTGGGTGTAAGGCTTTGCCTTCTAGGAACCTACATGAATTTGGTAGCTTATAGAAGTCTGTTCTGACTTCTGTACCTAAAATATTACTTGGGGGTGTTTAAGTCAAGAGTAAAAAGGTTATTTCTAGGCAAGCGTGCTCCATCGTTGATCACATCATCGCTCTCCACCTCGTGAGATTTTTGTCAAACGCGGGCCTATCAGTAAAAAAACTGGTCATGTGTGAGTCGGACTCGCGTGCAAAGGGAATCGAACCAATTTCATTTTTTTTGTTATTTTAACATCACAGACTTTTTATAGATTTTCCTATAATCTTTAGATTTAGAACTATTATGTGCACTGTTTTCAAAATTTTAGGCTCAGTAGTTTCGAAGATAAAGGGGGGAATGGTCATTTTTGGTCAAATTAAATAACTTCAAAATTATTTATTTTAAAATTATGAAAAACATATAATTAAAATTCCCACCGTAAGCCCTTTCATTTGATGTACACGATACAGTTTGAAAATATTTTTTTTTTCTTGTTTGGCCCCCAAAAGTGACCCTTATACTAAACATTTATTTATTTACATATATACGACCGGGTCGCACCTACCAATCACATAATACAATATACAGTTAATATGTAGCATCCTTGCTCATATTACGAATGCTAAAATTTCAAATAGATGAATGAATGTTTGTTTGTTACTTATTCTCGACAAAATTAATGAACGTATTTGGATCTCATTTTGCACATATTTCGTTTATATCCTGTACTAGCTGACCCGCACAACTTCGGCTGCGTCACAATTTTCATTACTGCTCCGCTCCTATTGGCCTTAGCGTGATGATACATAGCCTATAGCCTTCCTTGATATATGCGCTATCCAACACTGAAGGATTTTTCAAATCGGACCAGTAGTTCCTGAGATTAGCGTGTTCAAGCGAACAAACAAACAAACTCTTCAGCTTTATCATCATCATCATCGTCATCAACATATCAGCCGAAAGACGTCCACTGCTGGACATAGACACACACTTCAGCTTCAGCAAACAAACAAACTCTTGAGCTTTATATATTAAGCATAAATTAATGCATGAAATAAGTTTATCTCGAGAGTACGTACCCTTGGGACAATTTCTGACTTTCACATGATCAAAACCACAGGAAAAAGTCAGTGTTTGATATATTTGACATCGGGTACATTTGACAAAAAGCCTTTTGTGTAACAGGTTGCCTCACTCGCCTGTCTACGGAGAGGCGGCTAGATTGAAACATTTTTCTAGGCATGTTTAACGACTCGTTCGGAATAACAAACGAGTTGACATGGCTACATTATTCTGGGCACAGCACAGCCTTGCTATTAAATAATGATAAAAGAAGCTTTACGGATGCTGCATTGCGGTTGGCTAATAGAAAGTATTTTTGTCGTTTTATTAAATAGAGAAGGATTTTTTTTTTTATTTGTGATGGGTTTGTTCTTGACTCTAGTCTAGGTCAGAGATGACAGAGACAAAGTCTACGATGGAGCGAGCTTACCCAGAAGGAGCCTGTGCACTCTAACTTTGAAGAGGTTAGGGTTGTAAGCGTTTGGAAACACAGACGCAGGCAGAGAGTTCCACTCCTTTGCTGTGCGCATTATAAAAGACGTTTGGAAGCTCTTAGTGCGAATTGGTAGAATATCAACAAGGTAGGGATGGTAAGATGCAGTGCGTCTGCATGTTTTTTATTGTTATTGGACCAATCGTAAGCTCTTGATGCTCATGATTATTTACTTCTCCTTTATGTACAGTAGTCGCACTCAAGCGGACTTAATGCGTCGTGATATTTTCTAGATTTAGCTAAAAATACTACTCTGTGTGTGTGTGTATCTTACTAATATATCTACACTAATATTATGAAGAAGAAAGATTTGTTTGTTTGAATTGAATAGGCTCCGAAACTACTGGACCGATTTGAAAAATTCGTTTAGCATTGGATAGCTACATTATTAGGGAGTAACATAGGCTATATATTATCCCCGTACTCCCACGGGAACGGGAACTACGCGGGTGAAACCGCGTGACGTCCACTAGTTATAAATACGAAAGTAACTGTCTGTCTGTCTGTCGCGCTTTCACGCCAAAACTCCTGAACCGATTTAAATTAAATTTGGTACACAGATAGTCTAGAGCCTGAGAAAGGACATAGAATTTTTAATCCCGGGAGTATGTTCCCTAGGGACTACGTGGGCGAAATAACTAATATTATAATGTCATGAGCAATCTAAGGTTATAGACACAAATAAACTACATATTAATTTCATCCACAACAACAGGTAGCCAAAAATCCCGAAATAAAACTTATTCTCGAAACAGCCTCCCAACCAGATCTCGCCTCAGAAATAAGTAAAAATCAAACTAAAAATAACAAAAAATCCACCGCCATTGCACACCTGCCCTAATTACAATCCCTAACGAGTAAGTATCAAACCTGTTTATTAAAAAAAAAAACATACAAACTTATCTTTACCGTCCCTAAAATCATGTATCACTCTTCGCGTGAGGTTTTAAGGTCGACAATCGCAGTTGTTTTGTGTTTTTCGACATGGGATATTGTGTTGTGTGAAGACTCATCTCGATTCTTGAGATGGCCTGTGTTTTTTGGACACCGACTACTTTATAATGTCTTTTTTATTGAAAGTGTATGCGGTCTGTTTTAGGCCGAGGGCAGATATGCTGTAATCCAATTTTGGAGTCCATTGATAAAGATTTTTGATTGTGTTTTCTGAGATTTTGGGTTGAATGGCGTTTTTTAGATAAGATTATTTTAGTTTTACATTTAAATTTTTTATGTCATGATTAAAACATTTTTGTTGTTCAGGTCGTTTGATCAAAATTGTATGCATAGTTAAAACGTCAGTATTTTACCACACTACCTAATGATTATAAATTTTCCAAAAAAAAACTTAAATCAGAATTTTAATATTTTTCTTAGTTGATACTTATTATGTTTCATTACATAAGATAATTTGAAATGATGACATCAAAGTCCAAAACTACAAAAAAGATAATCAAAATCTTACCTTTCATCCACAAATGAATTCCGGGAGCTCTTGTTCAAAATCCAAAACAAAAACAGTCACAAAGTCACTCACAAGTCAACAACAAAGTCCACCAAATTCCAGTAACTTCACGAAAAAAAAAACACAATACAGTACAATCCCAGAAAAAAAGTTTTATTCAAAACATTAAAAAAACATGAAACGTCACACACGATTTTCAGAACTGTCAAAAAGTATTTAATTAAAAAATAAAAACAATTCTACATTGTTCTCCGAACTTGTTCCATATTTAATTTAAACTTTTTCGCACAAAAAAAGTCAGCACTCGTCAACGATTTAATTTTTTATTGGGAGTAAAAAGGTTGTATATCGAGATCGGCGCGAAAGCCGTTTGGCGCGAAACGTCAAAACGTCATGAGACGTCCGCGTTGGCGCCAAGCTGACACCACACTGTTGGGTCCATTACAATGGATGCAGCATAGTGTGGCTGTACCTCAGATAATATACATAATTGATAAACCTTTTGGATGTTTTAGCATCGTCTGGTATGATTTTAACATGTGCTTATGAATCATGTAGGCATGTGTTTCGGGTTTAGAGTTATTTCGATTGCAAACTGAAACATAAAAACATGATGATAACTATTTTTGTTACTGTTTTATGTTAAAAAAAAAACATAGTAAGAAATTCAAGCAATTTTCCATAGAGTTTTCTTGTAATTGTGGATACATTTTTTCCGAGAGGTTATTACATTTTAACTTAACAGAAAACTTACTGAATTTTAATTTAAGTAGGGGCTCATTTTTTAGTATTTATACAATATTTCACTGAACCTGTTTGACATATTTTCTAGATAAACCGCCATTTTTATTCCTCAGGTAAAAGTCCCCTGACTGTTGAAAATTGGCCAAGTGCGAGTCGGACTCTAATACAAAGGATTCCGTACCATAAACCAAAAAAAAACAGGTTTCTTGTATGAAAGGGGCTCCCCCTTTCAATTTTAGGGTTCCATACCCGAAGGGTAACCAACGGAACCCTATAACTAAGCCTCCGCTATCCGTCCGTCTGTCTGTCAGCGGGTTGTTTCTCAAGAACCGTAATAAGTAGACAGTTAAAATTTTCACAGATTGTGTATTTCTATTGCCGCTATAACAACAAATAAAAAAATTAAGCTTTATGGTACGAAACCCTTCGTGTGCGAGTCCGACTCGCACTTGGCCGGTTTTTAATTTATGTTAATTTTTATTATTTGTTGTTAAAGCAGTAATAGAAACACACTCTGGAAAAATTTCAAGTATCTACCTATTATAGTTCTTGAGATACGGGTGGACAGACAGCGGAGACTTAGTAATAAGGTTCCGTTGGAACCCCAAAGCTCAGCCTTAAGAAAAATAATGACAATTTTGTTTATTCGTTACCTAAATGGTAATAATAAATCACTAAAATAATAACCTACAATAGATTGGCAACTCGTCAACACATAGGCCGATGTTATCGACTTTTAACCCTGTGAATGCATGCCAAACATGTACGCTAAGTAGTGCTTTGACACAAATTGCACTGCTTTACACCCATTATAGATTATAAGTGTAATAGGTACTATAGTGTGGCGTGGTCATTATAATGGAACTTACACTGAATGAAGGGGTTAAAGCCTTGTGTTCACTTTGTAGAAAAGTGAGAATTCATTTTTGGTTTTTGGACTGGCCTACTATTAATAACTCTGTGGTTTTTGTTCGTATCAAATTGAATAACTTTAGAATATGTATTTGTCTAGTGAGCTTCCGAGATAATCTTTACACATTCTTATTTATTGTATATCGTCCTCTCAATAGATATACAGTAGGATCAAAACAGTTGGATGATGGCGGATGGCAAATGTTTTTTAGGTAGTGAGGACTAAAAATATCTCCAATCTTCATATTCCTCACTTTAGCATACTATATATGTTCATCGTCTTGTTCTTTTTCTCCTTTTTTGTTTTTGTTCTTCTTCTTTTTAGGGTTCCGAAGAAAAAAAGGAACCCTTATAGGATCACTCACACGGGTGTCTGTCTGACCATCTGTCACAGCCAGTATTCTCCGGATCCACTGGACTAATTCTGTTAAAATTTGGTACACATATGGACTTCTGTGACCCTAACACGGACGCGTTACGTAAAATATTAAATTTTTAGTATGGGGGTCACTTTTGGGGGGTCAAACTAGAAAATTACAAAAAAAAGTATTTTCAACAATTTTATGTGACATATCGAATGAAAGGACTTACTGTGAAGGTTTTAATTGTATTTTTTTAATAATTTTAAATTGAATGGTCTAGAAGTTATCCAAGAAATTAGACGAGAAATGACCATTCCCCCCTTATCTACGAAACCACTGAGCCTAAAATTTTGAAAAAAATATGGAGATAATTGATCTTTACCTATAAATTACAGGAAAACCTATAAGAAGTTTATAGAGTTAAAAAACATGTTAAAAAAAAATTCGTTCGGAACCCTTTGTACGCGAGTCCGACGAGCACTTGGTCAGTTTTTTGTTTTCTTTTTATGTTCATAACAGTCAACGAGAGTTTTAATTTGTATAAAAAAACGTAACATATTGTTTATTATTTATTTATATATGCTTTATTGTACACCAAAATATAAAAACATAAAGAAAACCTTAAATTTAAAAATTTATTAAGCATTTTTATTTTTAAGCATGTTATAATTTATTATCTTGCGAAGTTTGATGCTTTCATTGAAAGAAAAAACGTTAAGATCGCTGAGTTTAATAGGATTATTGTTTTACACGGTTCCTGTGAAAAAGGCCACGGTATAAGGTTAATCCGAATACTGCGTTTTCTCTCACAATCCAATTTTCATGTTTTACCAGCTCTTTTGTCATACAAACGCCACCATGTCAATATTCGCTGTCACGTCCACTATATGTGAATGGAAAGGGCGCTGTAACAACTACCCCCTGCAGAGGGCGGCATTCCACATACAAATCACGTAGACAAACATTCAGACAGGACAAATAACTGTAGGCCGTACAAATGTTTGTTTCTATACGGATTTCGTGCTGGTTGCGAGGTTTGAGAGTCTCTGGAATGGTTTTTAGGTTTAAAACCGTTTATCTGAAATCTCCCTGGAACATTTACTTGCCAGGGCATTAATATGTTTTTATTTGAACGGTTTTCTATTAGGTCTTTTCTGTAGTCACCTGATTGTCTGATAAAAAAGATGATTCCGTGCTTCGGAAGGCACATATAAGCCGGTGGTCCCAGCCGCCAAATGGCGGTCGGAAATCTCCCTGGAACATTTACTTGCCAGGGCATTAATATTTTCTTATTTGAACGGTTTTCTATTAGGTGTTTTCAGTAGTCACCTGATTGTCTGATAAAAAAGATGATTTCGTGCTTCGGAAGGCACATATAAGCCGATGGTCCCAGCCGCCAAATGGCGGTCGGAAATCTCCCTGGAACATTTACTTGCCAAGGCATTAATATGTTCTTATTTGAACGGTTTTCTATTAGGTGTTTTCAGTAGTCACCTGTTTGTCTGATAAAAAAGATGATTCCGTGCTTCGGAAGGCACATATAAGCCGGTGATCCCAGCCGCCAAATGGCGGTCGGAAATCTCCCTGGAACATTTACTTGCCAGGGCATTAATATGTTCTTATTTTAACAGTTTTCTATTAGGTGTTTTCAGTAGTCACCTGATTGTCTGATAAAAAAGATGATTCCGTGCTTCGGAAGGCACATATAAGCCGGTGGTCCCAGCCAAAGGCGGTCGTAAACCACGTCAGAGGCCCTTGAGGCGGTTTAAAAACACTGACACTATGGTGTATGGGGTCGTTGGACCTTACTGCCCACATGAGAAGAAGAAGTAGTAAGCTAGAGTTTGGGGTAGTGCTGGGTATCGTGCTAACAAGTATCAGTGTAGTGAAGATCAGCGAGTCTAAACAGGACACTTTAGTAGAATCATATTAGATTCATAATATTAATTACACATCAATCTGTTAAATTTCATTTTCATCTTTATCGTTAGGTTCAAGGTTCATTGGGAAAATTTGACAGTGACGGGTAGCGTGATGTGCTTTCTGAGTCTGCTAAAGTGGCGTTTTTAGACCCGCTGATAGGCAGTCGCTCCATGTAAAACAATGAGGGCCTAGTGCGAGTTTCTAGGGTTGCGTACACAAAAGGTAACCAACGGAATCCTATTACTAAGCCTCTGCTGTCCGTCCGTCCATCCATCTGTCTATCACCGGGCTGTATCTCAAGAACCGTAATAGGTAAACAGTTGAAATTTTCACAAATTGTGTATTTCTATTGCCGCTATAACAACAAATTATAAAAGTTTGAAATACATAAATTAAAAATCAATGGGAAAACCGAAAAAGACACATTTCTTGAATGTGAGATTGGGAGCCCCCATTCAAGAATCGTGTTTTTTTACGGTTGGTGGTACGGAACTCTTCGTATGAGAGTCCGACTTGCATTTGGCCCGTTTTTTTTTTTAACGTACTTTGCATTGCCAAACTGGTATACGGCTGCGATTGGTTAGACTGGAAGCCGACCTCGATATAGTTGGGAAAAGGCTAGGCAGATGAATACATCGAAAGCAACACCATAGGTTTTAATTTACCGGAAAAACCTAAGTATACCTTTTCCATCTCTTCAGGAATACTGGTATAATATTTTGTCACAAAATCTTAAATCCTAATTCTTCTTATCGTGTTGGCAGTAAGGTCTAACGACCCCACACACCCTAGTGTCAGAGTTTCCAAACCGCCTCAAGGGCCTCTGACATGGTTTATTTGACAACCGCCATTTGGTGGGCAGGACCACCGGCTTATACGTGCCTTCCGAAGCACGGAATCATCTTTTTTATCAGACAATCAGGTGATTCAAGTCTGCAATGTCCTAGCCAAACTGGAAAACCCACGACCACCGGGTCACAAGGCAAACGCCTTACCACTCGACCACGGAGGCAGTTAATCCTACTGATTAACGTTGAATGAAAAAGGAGACACTCTGAATTCGCCGTCCTCTAAATCAATGGCCTATACCATGTCTTTTTTCATGCGGAAGAAGGAGGAGCCACTTCACGTGCCCAGTGTGCAACAATAACAGTATTTCATCGAGATTTTCACAAGCTTTTGTAACGTCTTAGACTAAGTCTTTGCTGTAGTATTGTTACAATACTTTTTTAGGGTTCCGGTCTGTCTGTCTGTCTGTCCGTCTGTCACAGCCAGTATTCTCCGGATCCACTGGACCGATTCTGTTGAAATTTAGTACACATATGGACTTCTATAACCCAAACACGGACGCGTTACGTAACTCATTAAATTTTTAGTATGGGGGTCACTTTTGGGGGTCAAACTAGAAAATTAAAAAAAAAGTTTTTTGAACAATATCGTGTGACATATCAAATGAAAGGGCTTACTGTGAAGGTTTTAATTAATTTCTTTTCTTAATTTTAAAATAAATAGTCCGACTCGCACTTGGCCAGTTTTTTAGAATGGGAAATCATCAAATGACTCTTTCTGCTCTGGGCGAAGCGAAAGAGAGTGTCAGACTCTTGCTGACTAAAACTTATCCGTGTTTCTACTAATGCCCTTTGCGTTCCAGGGCCGAAATTTCTCCAATTCCGCAACCCTATCACCCACGCCTATACCTGTGTAATATAGGCGTGATAGTATGTGAGCAACCCATAAAGCTGGTATTTATATTATAATGAGAACTGGATCATGTGCTACCAAGTGACCTTGGGTACAATACCTAGCGGTAATCTACTTCCTTACCGCGACGTTTCTCGCGATCCTATTGTTTTATTCATCGCCTCAACAAAGGTGGTTCTCAGTGTTTTTTTCCCATCGTTTTGAGAACGTAACACCCTTTCTGACCCTTTTTTTAGGGTTCTGTAAGCGCAGATGGGTTATTAAGAGATCTTGTTTGGGTTTCGGATTGTATTGTGGTCTCTAGAGTGGATTTATCGATTTATTCAATTAAGAGGTGTCGAAAGATACGGCTTAATGATGAATGATATCGTGCTACTTACAGTTTTAACTCTCTTATTAACAGGACTGTGTGCTGAATATATCTCCAAAATGTTTAAAATAAGAACGTTGACAAAAACATAATTTTCTGATCGTACTGCTGCATAGTGCGTACAGCTAAGGAGTGGAATTCTCTGCCGGAGTCTGTGTTTCCTGATAGCTACAACCTGGGAGTCTTTAAGTCAAGAGTGAATAGGTTACTTCTAGGCAAACGTGCTCCATCTTCGACCACATCATCGCTTACCATCAGGTGAGATAGTGGTCAAACGCGAGCCTATAAATAGTAAAAAAAAATGTAATAAATATAACATATGTTACTCATGCATAATGTAGCATTCTAATAGTGCAACATTTTTTTAAATCGGTCCAGTAGTTTTTGATTTTATTCGTTACAAACATTAATAATATTAGTGTAGAAGAGCGATTTTCTTAGATATAGAGATTAATATATGTATGATTTGAGTGATTTTAGAATTCTAATTTACTGTTACTGGTCATATTTGAAATATTCGCTATTAGAATGCTACATTATCCTTGAGTATCATTGGCTATATTTTTTACTAGTGGACGGCATGCGGTTTCACCTGCGTAGTTCCTGTTTCCGTGGGAGTACGGGGATAATATATAGCCTATGTTACTCCCTCATAATGTAGCTATCCAATGCTAAAAGAATTTTTAAAATCGGTCTATTAGTTTCGGAGCCTATTCAATTCAAACAAACAAACAAAATCTTTCTTCGTTATAATATTTGTGTAGACTGGAAAAAAACAGGGATCCCTATGAAAAAAAAAACAAATCAAATCAATCATTTATTTGCTTATAATGTTGGTATGACGAACCGAACGAATGAAGTACTAGTAAAGTACTAGTTTTGTATAAAGAAATATAGGTGCTTTTACTAGTAGTTGCAGTAACCAACTGGTTACTGTTTACATAAGTTACTGTTTGTCATGTTGTCATGTAAATTGCAAACCTATTCACTCATAGTGATGTTCTGATTTAATCCAAAAAAAAATGCTTCATCATATTTTAAACTTGAACAAGATTAAACAAACACCAAACCATGAAGTTTTATAACCCATATAGAAAATTATTTATTCATGCATTTTGTTCCACAAAATATTATGTTTTTGGGTGCAGTTTTTACCAGAGTTACTAACAACGCAAAAAATATGGTAGATGTGACAAAAAACAATGAGAAGCAGGATGTATTATGATGGACGAACCTTTTGTTTATTCATATTTATGTTAGTTTAATTTAAAACGTGAAGCGTAATTTGTGTGTTTATTATTTGGTTAATTAATTCTGATTTAGTAGAAAAATAGACGCGCCGTTTTTACGGTGTGTTTTGTGTTTATGGACATTTTAATCAAAACTAAAATCAATCCAAAGGGTATATATAGGAAGGTATTACAATGCTTTTCAGCTGCATTGATAAATAGTTCAGATTAAAAAGTATTGAATCGGTCAGTTAACAAAAAAAAAATGTTCAACACATTAATATTTTTCAACTCCCACGTAAAAAAAGGCAGAGCAGGGCAAAGAAATTAGAAAACAGACATGAAAAAATACATTAATCTTAATTCGAAAACTTTAAATAAAATTAACTTTGATCGTCATTTTTGTTTCTTTAGTAAATCAGTAGCTGGCCTATCGCAGTACGGAATTTCAAATGAGTAAGGGGCCAACTTACACGGGTTCCGTTATCATCAGTGCATCCTACTATACTTCACTATAATAGAAACTCATATTCATTATTTTAACAACGGTATCTATCTACTTAATATAATTATTTATAGAGATATAAATTTATAGACAACTTAACCGTTCTTAATTACACTCGAATATCATAAACTAAACAAAATAGAATAGAATAGCTCCCGGGTCGGTTCTAGTGTTATTTATTAAACAAATTAGCTGTCTATAAGTTATTAGTAGAACGACCTAGTCTTTTGACATTAGTTATTATAGATTACACTACAACTATGTAGTTCAGTGTCTCTAAAGGCTTGAACTCATTTGAAGATTCCGCTTACTGGTTTTTTTTTAAATATGGGTTTGTTCTTGACTCTAGTCCAGGTCAAAGACGACAGAGACAAAGTTTACGATGGAGCGAGCTTACCCAGAAGGAGCCTGTGCACTCTAACTTTGAAAAGATTAGGGTTGTAAGCGTTTGGAAACACGGACGCAGGCAGAGAGTTCCATTCCTTTGCTGTGCGCATTATAAAAGACGTTTGGAAACGCTTAGTGCGAGTTGGTGGAATAGCAACAAGGTAGGGATGGTAAGATGCAGTACGTCTGGATGTCCGATGGTAGAAGGGGGCCGGTGGGATGAGGTCGTGGAGTTCTTGGGCACACTCACCGAAGTACAATCTGTAGAAGACCAACAAGCAGGCAACCTTACGGCGATGAGCCAAGCTATGCAGCTTGGCATCCACCAGTTTTACGTCACCGTTTTTTATGTTTGTAATGCTTTTCTTCTATTTTATATGTATATACCTCCAAAAAAATTTGTTCAATCCTGTGTCTACATTGCTGAGTCTCAAATTGTGACACAAAATTCGTTTCAGAAAGTTTCAGGACACCGGCATAGTAGTTAACTAGGGAAAGAGTAAATACGTAATTTGTGTATTTCACAAAAAGATAATGCAATAGTTTTAAGATTCCGGAAGAATTTTCGTAAATCTTCAGTACCTAAGTTTTTTTTATTATTAATAGGCACGCGTTTGAAATACATATCGAAGTCCCTTTTATGCAATTAAAAAAAAAAGAAATAAGTTTTACTTAGGTGTTACACATTGACAAATGTTATGTATTGAAAGATTTGACGCAACAACGATCAGTTTTTTTTTTTTTTTATTTGTGATGGGTTTGCTCTTGACTCTAGTCTAGGTCAGAGATGACAGAGACAAAGTCTACGATGGAGCGAGCTTACCCAGAAGGAGCCTGTTCACTCTAACTTTGAAGAGATTAGGGTTGTATGCGTTTGGAAACACAGACGCAGGCAGAGAGTTCCACTCCTTTGCTGTGCGCATTATAAAAGACGTTTGGAAACGCTTAGTGCGAATTGGTGGAATAGCAACAAGGTAGGGATGGTAAGATGCAGTGCGTCTGGATGTCCGATGGTAGAAGGGGGCCGGTGGAATGAGTTCGTGGAGTTCTTGGGCACACTCACCGATAAAAAAGAAAAAAAAAAAGGATAATTGTAATAAATAAATAAATAATAAATTCATTTATTCAGGTAATTACAACCCATTACAACACAAAAATCATAAAATCACAAATGAAAATAAGAACAATAAATTAAAATCCCATCAATGAGTTAATAAGTTAAATTTAACAATGCCCTTAAATTAAAATTCAAAATGTCAATAAATACATGACTAAAGATATATGATACATGACAGAGACACATGATGAGATACATGATTACATGATTTAAGTTAGATTAGTTTTAGTGGAAATTCCTAAGATCAAAATTGCAAGTTTAGTTAAAAATAGCCTTTATACATTTTAAAAAAAGCTTATTTTCCACCTATTTAAGATTTTTTCCGAATTCCACGAAAAAAAATTGCCGTTGTAAGGAAGTCTCCATTTTCTGGCTCTGTTCTTCGAAGTTAACAGGTTAACAGGTTTTTTGTCTTTCAGTATTTGACAATTTGCCGCTTATAAGCGTTTACTCCTTTATTTTAATGAAACTTAATACGCAAGAGACTGATTTTTCACTTTATTTAGAAAAATTGCTCTTGTTTACGGTTATTCAGAAATAGAATACAGGGCATTCAGAAGTGCGTGATCATATTTTTCAGTAGTGTTTAAAACCACTGCTTTTATAAAACCTTTCTAAAACACCAACAGAACCCCATTCCATCAACATTGACGTCTCCAAACATTAACGTCTATCCCGCTATCGCTATCAAACGATCTCCATGGCTATCGAATGTCTATAAACTTTTATCGAACGTTTCTTCCGTTAATCTAATACAAAGGGATTATGTTCGATGTTCGTTTGTTCGGAACGATCTCGGAAATTACTGCACCGATTTAGATGTTGTTTACAGTGATGAAATTTCTTGTGTATGGGTGTTTTTGTGTTGTTTGTATGCTGATGTTTGGGGAATACAAAAACGGTGTTTAGATGGTATCATTTCTTTTTGGGTGAAAGTAGACTACCATATATATATTAAAAACAAACATTAAACACTTCCTGCTACATACATACTTTCTAAAGGCTAATATTTTCATCGTCAGTGACAAAAATCGATTAACACATTGTTTTTTTAATCTTTATTTTGCAAAATATTTAGTTAGAATCGGAAAAAAAGTAACGTTTTAAAAATATTAACCATTTCGCTACTATCTGAAATGCCAAAAAAGGAGATATCTTGTCATTTTGTTACAATTTAGATGCTATGTAAAAAAAAATAGTGCTAATCTAGTTTTGGCGCTCGCTGTTTCTAAAAAAAACTTTCAAAATTCAAGTCACAATATTATCTTTAGATCAATTAATGTCAACAATTTGTCTAAATGTTGGGAAATAAGGGTGCCTGTCCATTTGTGCGGAGCGATGCAGCGACGCGGAGCAGCGGAGCGTTGACGGAGAAATATTAACCAACCATGTCAGTCAAAATGTCAGTGACTCACGTGGTGCGGAGATGCCGCTGCCTTGCTCCGCTGAAATGGACAGGCACCTTTAGAGGTGTATCTAAGCAAATCTAGCAAAAAAGCAAAGCGTAAATCAAAACCAACAAATCCAACAATTCTTCTCTTCTTCTTCTTATCGTGTGGACAGAGTAAGGTCTAACGACCCCACACACCCTAGCGTCAGATTTTCTAAACCGCCTCAAGGGCCTCTGACATGGTTTATTTGATGACCGCCATTTGGCGGCCGGGACCACCGGCTTATACGTGCCTTCCGAAGCACGGAATCATCTTTTTATCAGACAATCAGGTGATTCAAGCCTGCAATGTCCTAGCCAAACTGGAAACAACTTTTCAAAGTAGGCTTCCCCTATGACCACCGGGTCACAAGGCAAACGCCTAAGCCACAAAACACTATAGTTTACTCAACCACTCTGCCTATTCCACAAATAAAGCGAGCGTGAACATAACTTAACTTAATATACATTAAGTCACGAAGCGAACACTTAAAGTTGATTTAATTCTAATGACTTCGCTTCTAATGTAGTTTGAAATAATTAATTTGTTGTTTATCATTTTGTACGGATTCGAACAAGGCTTAGAATTAAGACTGTGTACACACTAAAAGTGTTTCAGCCGTGATGAAGAAGTGACGCAACAATCTCCCAGCAAACTGAGTCAATATTATCTATCTGAAACATAATAGCACACTACTGCAAATAAATAGTGACTAGTCAAAGACTTTGAAATATTCTCAAAAACCGGTTTTGACTTAACTTCAACAGTTTAGTCAGAACTGGGTTTTTTGTGACGTCATGTGGCTTGGTAAAATTGTACCATCATAGTGACGTCACACGTGTCTTCAACGCTCTGTACCGTCTTAATTATTTGTTTACGTGAAAAAAGAAAAAATACGTGTCCAATATTTTTTGAAAATCTATCTGACAGACTAATTGGATTTTTTCAGTAAAATACCCTATTACGGCTATTTCAACGAGAATAAAATTTGAAAAGTTGTGTTCAACAATTGAAAGATGGTAAAAATAACACACAGCTTAAGCCACTCACGGTTTAAAATCTTCGAAAATGGTTTGCCAAGGTTATCAAGAATGGCTATCCTCAAAAAGGTTGATATCCTTTTGGGAAAACCTTTGCCTAAACATGGAAACTGCGTCAATTTATAAAATAAAGGTAGTGGAAATTGCACATAAGAAGGTACCCAAACACTTTCTCGTATCTTGAAAATAAATTTACCCAGTTCTTATAGAAAACAGGAAATAGGAGCACGAATCATATCGGGGTTTTTAAAAAAGCGGTATCAGACAAATCTATCGATGCGTCAGTTTTATCAAGTGCTAGCTGACCCGCGCAATTTCGTCTGCGTCACAATTTTCATTACTACTCCGCTCCTATTGGTCTAAGCGTGATGATATATAGCCTATAGCCTCCCTCGATAACTGGGCTATCTAACACTGAAATAATTTTTCAAATCGGACCAGTAGTTCCTGAGATTAGCGCGTTCAAGCAAACAAACAAACAAACTCTTCAGCTTTATATATTAGTATAGAAGTATAGACTAGCGACCCGACCCGGCTCGGTTTAATTTTTGGAGGCTTTTTCAAACAAATCTGACATACAAACTGGTTCCTGACAGTCAAGAACATAGTAAAAAATAGCTAAAACTTATGAGTTGTTCTCAACTGATGCATGTGTCAATTGATTCCTATTTATATACTAACACATAAATTCAGCCTATAACATTTTTACTGAAGACACAAGCTTCTATTTGAAATAGAACTTAACCCACCACACTTGTTTTTTATTTCTAGGACATACCAGCCGGTCGATTCTGTAAACATAAAGAAAGAAAGTAAAGAAAGAAAACTACTTTACATGTCGAAATGAAGGCTTGAGTGAAGTGATCACGAAGTGAGCTGTGATTCCGTCTTGATTACTTGAATTGACAGCTCACTTGTTGCAATCGATTCCTATTTATATACTCGCAGATAAATTTAGCCTATAATATTTTAACTGAAGACAAAAGCCTCTATACGAAATGAAACTTAACCCACCATACTTGTTTTTTATTTCTAGGACATACCAGCCGGTCGATTCTGTAAACATAAAGAAAGAAAGAAAAGAAAGAAAACTACTTTACATGTCGAAGTGAAGGCTTGAGTGAAGTGATCACGAAGTGAGCTGTGATTCCGTCTTGATTACTTGAATTGACAGCTCACTTGTTGCAATCGATTCCTATTTATATACTCGCAGATAAATTTAGCCTATAATATTTTTACTGAAGACACAAGCCTCTATACGAAATGAAACTTAACCCACCATACTTGTTTTTTATTTCTAGGACATACCAGCCGGTCGATTCTGTAAACATAAAGAAAGAAAGAAAAGAAAGAAAACTACTTTACATGTCGAAGTGAAGGCTTGAGTGAAGTGATCACGAAGTGAGCTGTGATTCCGTCTTGATTACTTGAATTGACAGCTCACTTGTTGCAATCGATTCCTATTTATATACTCGCAGATAAATTTAGCCTATAATATTTTAACTGAAGACAAAAGCCTCTATACGAAATGAAACTTAACCCACCGCACTTGTTTTTTTTTATTTCTAGGATATACCAGCCGGTCGATTCTGTAAACATAAAGAAAGAAAGAAAAGAAAGAAAACTACTTTACATGTCGAAGTGAAGGCTTGAGTGAAGTGATCACGAAGTGAGCTGTGATTCCGTCTTGATTACTTGAATTGACAGCTCACTTGTTGCAATCGATTCCTATTTATATACTCGCAGATAAAAGCCTATAATATTTTAACTGAAGACAAAAGCCTCTATACGAAATGAAACTTAACCCACCACAATTGTTTTTTTTATTTCTAGGACATACTAGCCGGTCGATTCTGTAAACATAAAGAAAGAAAGTAAAGAAAGAAAACTACTTTACATGTCGAAGTGAAGGCTTGGGTGAAGGGATCACGAAGTGAGCTGTGATTCCGTCTTGATTACTTGGATTGACAGCTCTCTTCGTGATCACTTCACCTTAGCCTCGACATGTTCACAGAATCGCACTGCAGTTTTCTTATTTATTTATTTAAACTTTATGTACAGTAGTGGTACATGGGCGGACTTAATGCAACAAGGCATTCTCTACCAGTCAACCTTTGGGTTAAAAAGACTACACTGTGGTAGGTGTACAACAAAAAAATAAAAATAAATGGAATATTTTGGGGAACATTATACAAATAATATATTTAATACTAATAAAATACATATATAAGCTAAAATAATAAACTAATAAATACGATGTTTTATAATAATCCTTCTGATCAAGAGAACTCACAATAATCATGACGAAGACCAAACTAAGAAAGACAGGCTTTTAAGTAGTGTTTTCGGACTTTACGCTTAAAAGAAAATTTCGACTGAGCCTTCTTGATGTCAAGGGGTAGCACATTCCAGAGTTTAATGGTGGAAATAGCGTAAGAGTTAGACAAGAACCCGGTACGGTGAGAAGGAATATGAAGAATTAAGTTTTTGGACGCTCGGAGGTTAAGACTGTGAGAACTGCCCAACACTTGAAAATATTGTTTTAGATAACTATTATAGTAACGTAGTAAGTAGATAACTATAATAGTTTTCTCACAATGTTTTCCTTCAAAGTTGTGAGAACATTATTGATGAAATAATTTACACAAAGTGAAGTACCTGTATGGATTCACCCTATATTCCACAATTCATTTATCAATACGAAAATCAAAACTTAACCCGTATCAGGACCTTGTGCATCCCGCCTAACTCATTTTATATTTCGGTTGTTCGTTAGCCCTAAGCTACAAGCTAGTCGGTTAATTACTCGTGTAATTAGAGTATGTACAAGCATACATCTTCACGCCGCATGTATTAGGAACTAGGCTGATAATGAAGTTTCGCTTTGAATTGTGTTACCAGTTTTGATAATATTGTGTGAAGTTTGTGGTTCGATCTCTGCATATCTTTCTTGTAGTATAGTAAGGCTTGTATATATGCCAATGACCTTGTGCATATAAACGGAGCTAATCCTCTACGCGCCACTCCGCTACCCGCATTTGTAATTTATTATAAAAAATTACACATATTTAAAAAAAGTAACATAACCACATTAATTTCGTTTGTATTGCAAAGCAGTAGATATTTTTTTTACTTTTGTTAAAAAATAAAGCAGTAAAATGCATCTCAACGATTTGGAGTTGATTTGGTGATTTTTTTTTCTAATTATGTGACACCGATACATATATTCTGGCTAAACCAAATTACGTATCATTATCATGTAGATTATTACCAATTTTTTTAGATGTAATTTCCCAGTAAATGCCGACGAAAAGTTGCTTCATCTGCACGCTGTTTTTAAGCTTTTGGTCTAAGTGAGGCTCTATAGGTGCGAGACGAGCTGAACTCCTTCTCAAAAGACTAGCCCAAAATTGCAGAAGACTGGAGAAAGTGTAAGGAGGGAACGGAGGCCTTTTGCCTTGCAGTGGGACAGCATAGGCTTATAATAATAATAAGGTTCTATGCAAAAGAACCAGGATCATGCTTAACCAAAAAAACTAAAATATTTTATTTGTTTTATAATCTAAAACGTTGAGCTTGCTCAAATATTCATCATCATCATCATCATATCAGCCGAAAGACGTCCACTGCTGGACATAGGCCTCCCCCAAAAGGGGGGGGGGTGCCATAATCGCCACGCTTGGCAGGCGGGTTGGCGATTGCAGTGTATGGTGTTCCGTTTTGCAGAGTACGCTGCTGCCAATTCTCTGGCGAGTCCCTTAGTCGCCTCTTACGACACCCACGGGAAGTGATGGGATGGTATTATTCTTTTACGGCACCATACGGCACCGGCCGACACCATACGGCATATGCTCAAATATTGGCATGTTTAAATCGTAGAGATTGATTTATACTTAGGAACGTACTTATTTATACCTTACTTAACAATGGCTGAAAAAATCTATATGCCTTTAGATATAGTAATATTTAGATGTGTGCGGTAATACCTACATTTCTATTTATTTTCACATGCTCTACGTAATTTCCAACAGCATGTTCTTGCGGCATGGTTGACGCAGTGGGTGAGCGATTGGCTGCTGTGCTGCGTGTCGCGGGTTCGAACCCGTGACACGCAGCTTAAATGTTCTACAGGTAGTTATTCCGGTGTTAGCTGTTTCCTAGTGTGGGAAATTCCTAGTGTGGGACAAAGTTGAAAAAAATATTTCCACATTTTTTACCGATTCGTTTTCCCAAGCAGCATGTACCGCACGTTACTTTGTGCCAGTACATTCCGTAAATTTGCAGCAACTCGCCATCGAGCTCGACTTGAAACTTGCTCAAAAACTCACATATTTAGCTCATAGAGATCAATAATTATACTTACTTATTTACAAACTTGCACCATACCTATGGTTATACCCAACTATGGTTTTAAAACCCACAAGGTACAGGGGCTTATATGGCGTACATAATAAAGAGTATTCTATTCAAGGTGGACCGATGACCTGGTGAAGGTCGCGGGTAGCCGATGGATGCGAGACGCACAGGACCGGTCGTTGAGGCGATGCTTGGTGGAGGCCTATGTCCAGCAGCGGACGTGTTTCGGCTGATATGATGATGATGGCTTTAAAAAACTTTTTATGTTTTTAGGGACAGTACCATGTCATGTGTCTGATAATACCTATACTTCTATTTATTTTTCTAGGAACTTTTTTTTTATCACCGATATTTGCTCCTACGTTGTACCAATTAAAGACCCTGTTCAAAAACAGCATGTGCCGCACGTCTGCACCATGCTTTGTGTCAGTATATTCCGTGAATTTGCAGCAACTCGGCCATTGAGCTCGACTTGAAACTTGCTCAAATACTCGCATGTTTAACTAGCAGAGAGAAAGAAGACGCGTTTCTATTTGCGTCTAAACGCTCGCAATTGCTTTGTTCGTACTAGACGTTATTTATGATGTTGAATAGGAAATAAATAAATCATTATAACAAAAAAAAAACCGGCCAAGGCCAAGTTTTTTATTATTATTTGTTGTTATAGCGGCAATAGAAATACACACTCCCTGAAAATGTCTAGTATCTATTACGGTACTTGAGATACAGTCCGCTGACAGACAGACGGACGAACTGACGGAGGTTTTGTAATAGTGTTCCGTTGGTTCCTCTCCAGCTACTAACCCTAAAAATACTAAAGCTAAACATTTTTGCAAACTATATATTGATATTTAAAGCACTTTCACCAACATCTTCACAAGAATAAATCAAACTTACACCCGTAACAATATTTCTAGAACCACCATAAATTACAGCACACACGCCCATGCGCAAACAAACTACAAATACAACAAAATAAAGTTAAAACATCCTGCCCCGATCATTCACCTAACTTGCAGCTATTCCTGAGTTTATTAAGACAGTTATTTTCAGACAAACTCAACGGGTATTGGCTAGAATTCAGTCTGCATCGAGGAGTTATAAGTTCGTAGAGTAAATGTATTAGAACGTACAGCAAAATATTGGTAGTAACTTTGAAGGTAACTTTAAAAGTATTGCGAAGTTGAGAAGTCTGGAATGCTTTTGATAGAAGATTAAGGTTCCAAAGATGTGATTAAAATCATCGAATTTTGATAGTGTTAATTATATTTCTTTCTTTCTGGATTGATCAACTAGTAAAGAATAAAGTCAATTTTCACAATAATTATGAAATGGTTTATTAATAAAATAAAATTGGTCCATATATTCTATTAACTTAATTTCAATTGGAATGATGAAGGAATGATGATATCCGCAAGAGAACCAAGGTTACCGACGTAGCCCGAAGGATCGCCAAGCTAAAGTGGCAGTGGGCAGGGCACATTGCTCGCAGAACAGATAGTCGATGTGGCCGAAAAGTTCTGGAGTGGCGACCGCGTACCGGAAGACGTAACGTTGGAAGGCCTCCCACAAGGTGGACCGATGACCTAGTGAAGGTCGCGGGTAGCCGATGGATGCGAGACGCACAGGACCGGTCGTTGTGGCGACGCTTGGGGGAGGCCTATGTCCAGCAGTGGACGTCTTTCGGCTGATATGATGATGATGAATTTCAATTAAGAAGCGACCACGTGATATTGGTCGCAAACTTCATACATTTTGGGGTCTTTGATAAAATACTTACTTGAAAATGACATTCTACTGACTTTGTATAACGTTGGAAGGGTGCCCTTTTACTCATTTCTATATTTTTAGTTGCACTAAAAATCCACCCCAAAAAGAGAAAAAATTGTAAGTAATGGACGAATCAGTCTTTACCAAACCCTTTCCTAAGCAATGTGATTATTTTTATCACCATATTTTACAGCTCAAAAGTAAAAAATTGCGATTCTTTAGGAATACTATTATTTTACAATGGCAATTTTAAAAATTATCAATCAATCATTAAAAACAAAGACTATAAAAAAACATGGTTTTAGCCAAACCACCTCTACCGAATACAATAAATTCTGGCATATTTTTCCGATTACCAAATCGTATTGCTTGTTAAATAATGTCTCACTTTATTAGAAAATAATATAATTTCTCAATTTGTTTCTGGAAGCTGTTTCCAAACCGCGTCATCGATTGATATGTTAATTTTGGTCCGCCAATCGGCAAGTCACTACGTGACATATAGTGTCAACTAGGGCCCGACTGTGTCTCCTTAAAACCATCATAATTCCAGTATGTCTACCATGATTTTTATCAATCTATACTCACTAGCGACTCATCATCATAACAGCCGAAAGACGTCCACTGCTGGACATAGATAGGCCTCCCCCAAGGTGGGGGGGGGGGGTTGCCATAATCGCCACGCTTGGCAGACGGGTTGGCGATCGCAATGAATGGTGTTGAGTTTTACAGAGAACGCTGCTGCCCATTCTCTGGCGAGTCCCTTAGTCGCCTCTTACGACACCCACGGGAAGTGATGGGATGGTATTATTCTTTTACGGCACCATACGGTACCGGCCGGTATGGTGTCGTACTAGCGACTGTAGTTAAAAAAATGTATGAAAACTTAAAAAAAAAACAAGTTTCTTATTTATTTGTTTAGTTGTTAACTAAAGTTTTACTTGCAACTTGCTTGCTTGTTAGTTCACAACTTAAAGAAATACATTAGAAACTAGTTTTGCAAAAGTTTTCATACATTTAAACTACAGTCGCTAGTGAGTATTGCCTCATTATTATCTCATGGTAGACGTACAGTTTGAGTGAGAGATGAAGCAATATAAGACGCATAGCACTATTCCGTTTTCACAACGGAATAAGGATGGCGTTAGCACGTTTTAGTGACGGCTGATTTGGCAGCAAAGACCATAGTTTTTAATCCTCCTCCTCTTTTGATGTATCATCAGAGGTCTCCGATCTGTCAATCAACTAAGTTAATCAATTAAAGTACTACCAAAAACGGAGTACCCCAATCAATCTATCACACACTCCAGCCTATTTCAGTTGTAAAACAGGACTAGACAGACTAACACAGAATAACAAATGGGCATTACAGACAAAAATAGTCTGGATGTAGACTGAGTTATAGCCAAACAGTCTGGCTGAAAATACCTGGCTTCGTATTACGGGGTAGCTAACTTAGACCGAGGTGAATACGAGTAGTAATTCTCTTGTATTTTTTATAACTTGATTTGTGAGGATGTTAAAGCGTTGGTAAAGTGGTGTGGAAATAGCTAGAACGTCAACTATGGGCCTTATTTATAAAACATAGGTATCTAACCATTTATTCAATTCAATTCGTTTATTTTTCAGACTAATAATGTCTATAATTGTTAGTAACAGAGGTCTTAAAACTATGTTAGTCAATATTAGAAATCAAATAGAAACAATAAAAAACAAATCAATCATTAAAATTAAATTCAAAATAATAATAATAATAAATAATGTCCAAAAAACCATGTCAAAAAATTAAAAATATTTAATGTCAAAAAAAATTATCATCTCGTCACATGAAGAAAAGAAAGAAAAATGTTTATTTGAGACTCACACAAAACAGACAGATGTAAAATTAATTAAAAACTAAAAGCAGTGTAGCTAGTAGTAGTAGTGTAGTAGTGTGTGTGTGTAGTAGTGTAGTGTGTAAGCTGCATAAATCTCCACAGCACTGCAGACTCTGGCCTATCAGAAATCATCCTTAGCATTCCGTTGGCGCTCCCCCAAATCCGGTGCATCAGAGAAGCTGTTCTCTTACGCATAACGGCATAAAAGTCGTCGACTTATGATTTGTTTAAACACGAATTGGCAGATTCTTGATCGCTTTGAAGTTAGTTTCTGCTAGTCAGTATGTACATAATCATGTGTTTAATCAAATATTATTATAAAAAAGGCTGTATATAATATATTTTAGTCTTCAGTCATTCTTTGATTCTACGTAGTATTTAACTTGGCTACCTTCGAGGACAGAGCTTAGTAGCATTGATTACCAAGCCTCCTTTTAGCGTTTAGTTTTGGTGATTTGAAGTTTTAAAAGTGTTGTCTGTATTTTTTTTCAAGAGGGGAAGTTAGTGACATCACGAGGGTCTCGACAAAATGATTAATTGACGTTGACAAAAATATGACAAAATGCCAAGTGTATGGGATTGACATGCGCTTTGGCATAGCGCTACCAATGTTAGGCGGTCAATTCAAAATGGTTTGGACTTTTGACAATACTTTGGCACTTGTCTGACCGCCGGCGAGAAAGCGATTAGCTATCGACTATTTGCTCGCTGAGGAAAGGGACAAAAGATATAGATCTCATGTGAGTAAAAGAGAGACATACATTCATATTCGATAGCTGGCTGTTCACACTGCCGGCAAGCGGGTCTTACCACTAGTTGATCGCAGCGACAAGAGCTATCAAAGATAATACTCGCTCAGCGACACTCGCTCGGCGGTCAGAGCTCACCAACCAGCGGTAATTTCTACCTACAGTGTTGGCTGGAGCGAATATTGCGAGTAATCGCCCGCTACACAACTCAAAAACTACAAAGCCGAGCGTCAAAACTATCGAAACATTTCTCTCGCTACTCGCTGCTCGCCAACTCGTTTCGAGTTTCAAGGTTTACTCGCTAGTCGCTGATTGCCGGCGGTGAGACGAGTGCCTTAGTCGGGAAAATTTCTGAACTAATTTTTAAGTCATAAGAAACCCATTATTAACTTCTAATATGCAATTTAAACTTCTAAGTAAATCTGATTACTAATTCAAAATGTTCCAAAGAATTCCACTAATTGGATCAAAGTTCACAAGTTCATGACTCAAGCCTTACAAACGAATTCTTAATAAGAATTGAAAACCTTGCAATTTATAAAAAAAAAATGTCATGCTATACAACGTATAGGTATTTGCAACATCATTAAAAATAATGTATTCAGAGTAAGAATTAAACAGATGAGGATTCGCTAAGTCATCCATACTAATATTATAAATGTGAAAGTAACTCTGTCCGTCTGTTTGTAAACGCTTGACGCCTTAACTGCTGAATGGATTTAGATGAAGCTTGACATACGGTTAAACCATGTCCCAACTCAAAGGTACAGCTTACCTTGTTGTATACGTACGGCAATGAACCACTAATGTACATAAAGTTTAAATAAATAAATATCTTGGATCCTAATCTGGAACATTTATTAATTAATGTTCCAACTATACTAAAATAGGATACTTTTTATTCAGAGAGTATATTCCCATGGGCCATTTTTATTTGAGATGGGTTTGCTCTTGCCTCTAGTCTAGGTCAGAGGTGAGAGAGACAGAGTCTACGATAGAGCAAGCTTACCCAGAAGAAGTCTGAGAGCCTAGCACGAACGTTTTTGACGTATGTGTAGTAACGTAATGTAAAATTTTACTATAGCTAAAATACTCGTTTTGCACATAATATTTGTTTGGATTGGTTACTATTCATATTTTTGTATGTGATAAAAAAATGTGTATTATGTCGCATAAAATTAAACCAAACTAATATGGGGTTGTAGTTTTGGGTAACTCTTGGGTCTTTGTCCATACAAACGCATTCCGCTGTTTTCATCGTGGATAATGCTGCTAAAGCAATGATTTTTTTCCAAAAAATTTAGGTCGAATTAATACGTGCCTCTATCATTTTCTATTTCCAAAACATAATTACTTGAAGAATTATGACAATCCAAAAACCCGAAAAAAACAGCCTGTTTTTACCGCCATGTTCAGACGACTGTCAGACAAATTTGATAAGTTTTTAACAAAATAGAAAATAATAGAAGCATAGATATAGTTTTCCTTTAAATTTTCATATTTTTTAGATCATTCCAGTTCTGAAGAAGAAAACAGCGGAATACAAAACGTCTTTTGGTCCAGGTTTTTATTGGTAAAATCAGTCTGAGCTGCAATTGTCGCTTTCGCACTATACTTGGTATGGCTCAGCGCTACCGCATCGGCAATAGTTTTTTTCAAATACCTGTTTTGCCGAGTAGAGACCCCTCTTAACGTTAGGTACTGTACGTCAAAACATTCGTGATAGGCCCTCAGGTGCGGTGCCCTACTATGACGTGCCAATGCGATCATGACTAAGCTGAGAAAAAGGGATAGTGTTATGCGTCTTGTGTAACTCTGTCTCCCTCCCACAACTTATACATGGTCGTTTTAAGACGTCATAGTAGGCCAGCAGTTCTCCATAACTTTGAGAAGAAGAGATTAGAGGAAGTATAAAGTTGTTGGTGTTGTTGTTCCGACATTCACGCGAGCGAGCAAAGCCGTTGGCAGAAGGTAGTTGATAATTATATTAATGTTAAATACGGAATGATGATTCAACACATTTGATGACACAACACAAAGACATCGTGTTTTTATCCTCAGGTGATTAGATAAAACTTTTGTATCATTTATCTACGTTAGCTGATAAAGTAAAACGTTAAAAGCGTTAAATGGCGACCCATTTGCAAAATCCATTAAAACTGGGATACTATAACGAGCCTATTACTCAAATCTGAATACTGCAATAAAGGTTAAGCTGGCCACAATTTTGTCTTTTTTTAAGGATCAAATGACTCCTGCCATTCTGAGCGGAGCAAAAGGGAGTGTCATACTCTTACTGACTAAAATCCATCCGTGTTCCTCCTAATGCCCTTTGCGTTCCAGGGCCGCGGTGACTCTTTCAAATTCCGCAATCCTGGCAAGTATAATTATCTATGTTTACGCTCATCTTCATCAGCTGATCTTTAATTAGCTCGGATTAAACTTAAAAAAAAAACACAGTTATTCTAGATCAGGAGGTAGCGGGGTGACACCTTCATAAAATTGCAAACATTTATCAGTAGCTATGTTCTCTAGAGATCCCACTAGGCAACTAATTAATCATCTGTAGTAATCTCAGATTATCACAGTCCCTAGCTGGACATAGTAGTCCAAACATATAATATGCTATGCTACCAACATCAGTCGCTCAGCTCAAAATAAGCAACGGGTAGACTTCAACGGTATATACTTATGTCAGTCTTCGGACTTAAATTTTATACAAGCCGCCATTGCTCAAAAACCCATTCAACAAACCCATTCATTTAAATGTTAACACATTAGTGTCAATATCGTAACACAAAAGATTACAAGCTACTGTTTACAATACCAAAAACGAAACACAATGGCTTATAAACAACGCTAAAGATATACCAACACAAAGTTGCAAGTAACCCTTTAAAATCGTAGCACCTTAGGAAGCCTTACAGTCTTTCTCATTATAACTGGATTATTAAATAAAACAAGCAAAGCAGGGTTATGTTTGCGTCTCTTTTTCGCGCCACGCGACCGCATACCTCACCCTTTTTAACTTCAGTAAGAATCTATAGCCTATCTTGCTCGCACGGCACGCTTATATCACCATCTCAGACGATCTGGGTGAATGCACGATACATCCGTTGAAAACTGGTCCGAGAAGTGACAGGTGTAAAAAGTCTCGATCGCAAGTCACCGAGAGAATTCCTTGACCAGTCCAGCAAGCAACAGATGGTCACACAACACAGGTATAAGTAGATATTGTCTTAACGTTTTTTATGCTGACAGCATTTTATTTGCATGGGTTTTTGCGCGACTGGGAATTGAGTTGACTCGTATAAAGATTGCTTTTAGCTGGGAAGTTAAATAGTAAATTTATTGTTTTTCCTTTCTAAGAGTTAATAGTAATGTAAAATATGCTGTTATTATTCTAGTGTTATGGAAAGACACTTATCTTATGATAAAAGGGAAATGCAAAGGGTATTTTCAAAAAAGACTTCACAATTTAATTTTGCATAGTGTCCCTTTCCTGAACGCTAAATGCGAAATACTGGGAAAAGCTATGCCTAGGAATAGAATCTCGTTATTAGAATACTGAGAAAGCGAGACTGGAAATGATGGCAGGTGTTAATCTTGCTTACCTAGATGATACTGTCTGGCAGTTTGCAGTCAACTTACTGATAAATCAAAGGATCTATAAATCTCTATATTGCTTAATATATTGTTGCTGGTTGTAAATCAGATATCGATATAATAGTACCTGCACCTTAAAAAAAGACGTTGTCCAGTTCGAGAGTAATATGTAATATAATGCTAAACATAACTCGTTAGAACAATCCTCAACATTAAGTAATTAAGAAGTTCTGTTGTTTGTAGCCAAGACACCTTTAGCCGTAATCGATCCTATGAGTCTGTGGGACCGGCAGTGAGAAAATCATTTCCTGTGTACTGTTAGACAAGGATGTCTCACAGTACACACAGCAGATGAGTTGATGAGTTGAGTTGATGCATCCCTGGAGGGTGAGGCATCCAAGGAGGACCTTGGATGCCTCACCCTCCATGGATGCATCAACTTATTTATAAAAGCTTTAGAAGAATAAAAAAAAGATGGTTTATAATTTAGAATAGGTTTGAATAATGACATTCGCACCTTTAATCCAATACCGTCACTATCATAAATAAGCAAATTATGCAGGAGAGCTATTTTAAAATTTATGGGAAACATTAAGTGATATGAATAAAGTTATATTAACAGCGCCCTCTACATCAATGACTAGACATTAAAATATCGGAATCGAAGCAACCTGTAAAGTTAGCGCTCAGTAAACAGATGGCGTTAAAACAGTTTTTTGAAAAATTTCGTATTGTGACGGTATTGGATTAAAGGTGCGAATATGATGATTGATTTGTTTTTCGTGGAGAACTGTAAAAGCTTTCTTTGGAGCATGATCTCAATATAATCATCTCTTAAATCTCCAGCAGTTTTTCCTTTATTGACGATCCCCTGACGTTGCAGAAGCCTTAACCTGCAACGTCGACAGTACATTGCACGACGTACACAATACCCCTATTCCTACCCCAATTCCATGTGTTACCGTAGGTCTCCTTGTAACAAACTTCCCGCACGTAATACCAACGTAACTTACGTTTGGTATATGGTTAGTATGGTAGTTTAGGGCGTTAGAGTTACTAGGGTGCTAGGTAATTGTTATAGGGCTAGGTTTAGTCTATAGGGTTTTAGGCAACTCATAAGTACTAGGCTCAATTGCCTCAGACGTAGCCACACTGGACGCATTTGGAATAGCGACTGTACTAAGCTGCAAGTCTCGGTGCGTTCAATAACAATTTAATCAAAAAATATAGAATTTTCTTGCGTCAGTTTATATTTTTCTGAAATTTTTGAACTTGCCATACATATTTGCTTTCTGAATTCATTCATAACACTTGGGCTTCAGAGAGCCTCTGTCAAGTGATCAATCATTTAATTCATCATCATCATCATCATATCAGCCGAAAGACGTCCACTGCTGGACATAAGCCTCCCACAAAGTACCCGGGGTTTGCCATAATCGCCACGCTTGGCAGGCGGGTTGGCGATTGCAGTGTATGGTGTTGATTTTTACAGAGAACGCTGCTGCCCATTCTCCGGCGAGTCCCTTAGTCGCCTCTTACGACACCCACGGGAAGAGATAAAAGGTATTATTCTTTTACGGCATACATTATTATCTTACATTATGGCATTTCAATTCTTTCGCTTATAGAATATCACTTTGTGATTTTACATATTTATGAAATTTACTTATGAATTCTCCGAGAAGTACAAACTAGGAATCAAACAGGGTGGTCAAACCTTACAACCGTGTATGAAAAAACTTGGAGTTATTTGAAAAATCTCATCTCTAATGTCTCAGTAAACAGCATAGCTTTCTGCATAGAAAACATTCCACGTCTCCTAGACTGTATAATACCTTGGCGCCGTATAAGAACAAACTATGCCATAATAACATTCTTTCTATATTATGAAACTTATATCTCTTCTAAGAATTATTTTCTAACATATTGAGATTGCTCTCTTTTTTGCGAAGATTTTCTATGACATAGAACTGATTAAAAATAACTCTTATTATTTCATAAATTTGGCCTGATCCTTTGCATAGATATTTACGTTTTTTATCCGACTTCAAAAAAAGGAGGAGGTTCTCAATTCGACCGCGTATATCATAAATGTATATTATTTTTATGTGTGTTCGCGGATAACTTCGTCGTTTATGATTCGATTTCGATAAAAAAAAATATATGAAAGGGTATGCTGCCGAGGTGGTCCCATTGCCACCACGTCAGGATCTGATGTCTATCATCAACCCTGAGAAATCGAGGGCAACTCGAAAATTGTAGGGACGCATCTGATAAAAACTTGATATTCTTGTGTATATCGGGTAATACTACAAAATAATGAAGGTTTGAATCAGACCTGATGACGACAGAGAGTCAAGGGAACTCCACATCGGTATGTAGGAACTACCAAGTGTTTGGGCTCATTTTATTCGTATTGACGAGACCTTAACACCGAATGCACGAAGTAAGTTTTATTAAATAGGCCCCAGTTCATAACATAACATCACGCCGGTACGCTGTGAATAGTTTAGTCTGTGAATAGTGTCCTGAATTAAAAAACTATGATTCTATTTACTTTTTAGTCCATCAGTAAGATTATCAAAAAAAATTAGATACGTATTTTTTGCTTTATCAAAATTTAAAAAATTTACGAAGATAAAACGTATTAAAGATCAAGAGTAGGGGCTTGTGCCGACACTTATCGTTATAAAGTGTAGAATAGAATAGAATAGCATTTATTTGCAAATATGGGTAATACATAAGTAGGTAGTAGTTCACATCAGAGTTCTGCCATATTTCACCATTCGGCATGCAAACATTTTCATTATATAAAATTTAAACAAAATAAATTGTCACTAAAACATTAAATTAATTATTACATTCAATTAATAAGATGATTAAAATTCAAATTGTCACTAATACATTAACTTAATTATTATATTCAATAACAAAAATTATTAAAATTCAAATTGTCATTAAAAAAAAACATAATTATAACAATATACGTATATTAAATAAAATTGTAAAAAAATTAAATTGTCAATAACAGTAATCCTATAAGTCGTAGTCGTACATAAATAAACAAACAAACATTAAAATTCCAGGTCATAGATAATATGTAACACTCTCTAAGCAAATCAATAATTAATTAAAAAATTACAGGTAATCAGAAAATGGTTTTGTCCGTTAAAAACTCAGTTACACTGCACTGTATTGAAATTAAATTATATGTAACGTCAAACGAGGTTACCAATGCACTTTGACTTTGGCGACTTTGATTTATGTCTGAGCTACATGACTAATTAATCCAATAATATATTTGATACTTTAAACATCCTGGAAACACATTACTCTCTTTCTGTAGCAGTTAGGTAAGAAAATTCGATTTGCACCTATCTTTTGGATCCAAAATGCCTATTTTAATTATTTTGGGCTTGCGTAACATGTTCATGTTCAGAACAGGTTTAAACAACATCTTCAATAATTGTAAAGAGCAAAACCGTTTAATTTAATGTCAACCTGTCAGACATTGTAATTAAAAGAATAAAATAAACTTCATATTTTATTTAAACGAAACTTTTAATCAAAAATGTTTCTGTAGGTCAAGTATTATTTTTAACTAGTTTTTGTCAACCACTTCGATTCCCGTCATCATTGTAGTATTTCCTATATGTTCCGAGGTAAAAATGGTATCTTTTAAAGCAATGTTTTGTAGTAGTCTGTATAAGGCATGATGGGATTGGCGTATCCATTGGGATAAAAACCCCCAATTAAATCAATAAAGATGGAAAAAAAAAATGGTATCTTATATCGCAGAAATGAACGAGTGAGTCGGGATGATGCTGCTATGCTCCAGTTGCTGGACCTGGCACAGCACTGTGTTATGCTCCAGTGAGTCGGACGTGGTACAGTGCTGCGTTTTTGCACCAAGGCGTCGAGTGTGGGGCAGCGTTGCTGTGCGGCGTGACTGCTGGCGTCGACCAGGAGAGACTCTTCATGGCTCTTTATGTGACTGGCCGAAGGTGCTTGCCAAGGTCGCTGATGAGGATGATAGAGGCTGAGGATGCTGACCAGGAATGCGCGGCTGCTGCATGCTGGTGGTCAGGATACCCGTAGAAGCCGTGGTTACTGGCTCGCTGTATGACTCGCTGCTCGAGAGCTTGAGGTCACGATGAGAAGTGATGATAGCGTCACGCTGAAGTAGTTGCACGAAGGCTGCGCTGACGTTCTTTGTCGAGGATCACCAGTTTGGAGGTAGCGGTACAGAGAGTAAAGCCCCCACACCTCCGTTATAAAGGGAGGATCCTCCGACCAGACTGCCTGGCGGGCAACTGCCCGATAGTTGATATTCGGGCTGATGTATATGTTCAAATCGCACGGTAAACTCTGCTTGCGCGATGCAGGATTTCAACCTAGTAGTTCGCTGCTAGTTGGATAGATGGCGTCGCCATTCTTTTTTTTGTTACGATGTAGATTTGCTCCGTTGGTTTTTTCTTGTGGCTGCATTGATGCCGCTACAGATCTTCACTCACTAGACGCCTCTGGAAGGACGTAGCCGTCGAGGTAAACTACGGTGACAATCTGAGGCTCTAGACAAGTGACATTCTATCAGCAGCAACGGGCGAAGGGGATTGTCAAAACGTCAAAATGTCCCGTGTTCAATCAATAATCATCAATCATAAATCATCAATCAATATATATAAAGTTCTTCCGTTGCTGACTGATTGAGTGACTGACAGACAGCGCACAGCCGAACTACTGGTCGTAGAAAGCTGAAATTTGGCATGTAGGTTCCTTAGAGAGTGTAATAGAGTACTAAGAGAAGATTTCTCGATATTCCAACGAGATTGGGAAAAAACGGGATATACGCATACGAAGTCGCGGGCAAAAGCTAGCAACGTCGTCTGCGTGACATTTTGCAATTTTTCAATTCGAACCACACGTTTCTGAGAACAGCGCGTCCAACCAAACAAACAATCAAACTCTTCAGTTTTATCATATTAATGTAGAAGTATAGATTTCGAAAATCATCTTTGCTAATAGAATGGCACTTAGTCAAATTCCTCTGATTTTTTTGCGGGTAAAACTTGACCAGAGATCGCACAAGATAGAGATGTTCGGTAGGAGTAAGGAGAGGCATTTGCCCAGCAGTACATGGTCTACGGCGTGTACAAGTTAACGATACGATTTCGTCGCACGACGACGTGGCTTGTATTAATGCCAATGACCTTGTGCAAATGAACGGAGCTAACTACCCCTCTACGCGCCACTCAGCTACCCGCATTTTTAATTTTTTGTTATAAAAATATTACATGTTTTTAAAAAGTAACAAAACTAAATATATTTTTATACTCTTTTGATAAAAATATTAACGAGTAAAATGGTTTCATCTCAACGATTTCGAAGTGATTTGGTATTTTTTTTTTCTTAGTACGTGATACCGATAGATAAATTCTGGCTAAACCAAATTACGTATCATATCATGCAGATTACTTACTATTTTTTTCAGATGCAAATTCTCTATTAGTACCGACGAAAAGCTGCTTCATCTGCAGGCTATTTTTCGAGAGAGCAGCCTTAAACAAAACACACTTTAGGGTATCCAAATTGAAGCATGCAACTCATCGCGCGAGTACAGGAATCATTTTCATCGCGCGACGAAATCGCTTCGTAAACACGTACGATCGTTAGCCAATGAGGACGACACTTACCCCTGTGGCAAGTTTATTCCACAACCCATTCAGACAATGATAGGCATTATCCTGATTATTTGATTTTCATTAAAATTAAAAACATCCAAAAACATAGCCTCTCACATTTATAGATAATACTAGTATGATCGGATAGAAAATACTTAAGTTAACGGCTCTTGGGTTACAAGAAAATTAGATTTACTAGTTAATCCGATGCGTACCATAAACTATGATTACGTGCAGTTAGCTTTGCGTTTTATCTCGACCTGATTAGCTCATTTCGAAACGGTACCAATATTGCATGTCAATATTGCCTACCTACATACTATGTTATAATAATACTGCCCCAGCTTATTCAGTAATGTTCTAAATTATGAGTATCAAGTCTTTATATAAATTCAGGCAATCTTCGAGGTTAAACAATGCATGTCGGGGTCGGTTTCTGGATGGATGACATATCGAGAGTCCCCCTTACCTGGTACTCTTTTCTTTCCCTATCTTGTCATTTTGCCATTTCTTACTGTAAACTTAAAAGCTATATTCGTAGCTGTACTCGACTGTAACTGAATTCATAGTCTAGCTTGAGCAACGCCTGCAACTTCTTTCCTTCCACATACAGTATGTAAATCAGACACACACAGCAATACTGATATATTCGCAAATTACTCACACACACGTACCTACACTTTATTCCGGCAATCAATACTTGCAATGAGAAATCACCAGTTCACAACTTATAAAGACCTACTCACACGATCATATTTTGGGAGGTTGAACGCGCGACAAAAGCAACAAAATCTTAAGTTTTTCATCTACTTCGCCTTTTTCGAACTGGGAACATAGTACGCCCTGGCAAGACTGGTTCACAGACTTTTGGGCTGTTAACTACCCGTTACGACTTCAATCCCGTCAATCTTCAAATTACAGCTGGGACAACTGGCTTATAATAAGCTTTCCGAGGTACAGAACGGTCTACCTTTGTATACTATTGTTCGTTACATTTGTAAAAATATTAATATTTTGTTGCCTTTTACATGTAAATAATATGTAACAGTATACTAACAGACCACAGTAGTTCATAATACACTAGACAGCCACACAGCTTGCCTATATCGATTATAATCGCGACATGTGACAGTATCGCGATGAAGTTTGAGCGGTGAACGCGCATCCGTATCGATGCTGTATCAACCATATCGATTGTGCTTCCCGTCTCTATAAATGCCTGTGAACAGCTTTAGAGACTATCGTGACTATGAGCGATGGCTAGCAATATCAATCTACATTTTATTTAAATCCGAATGACGACTTTATTTCATCGGCATCGCATAAATAAAATTACAATAAACAAGATTTTAAAAGAGAAACATGCTAAAAAAGTATTTTCTCTACTTCATCGATTTGGATGAACTTAAAAAAATTCAGGCTTTCATTTTATAAAGAATGATTCTGAAAACTTCACCATAAATAAGATTACATTACAGCAACCCTCGCATATCCATCTTTACGGCTGAATTGCTGTCTGCCCATCTGTCACAGCCAATCTATAAGAAGTCTATAATTCGAAAATAACATGTTAAAATTTTTGCGTGCGAGTACGATTCACACTTGGGTTTTTGAAATTCGTCACAATTTTACGACTAAAACGCGACTTGACGCGGCAAAAAATCGCCCCAAATAAAACCGTATATTCGGGTCTTAACATCAGTAGTACCGCCACCTGCGATAATGCACTGAAGTTGAACATTGCAACAATAGAGTGCGGAGCAGTAACAAATATTTGTTCTGCTCTGTTCCTATTCGATATAGACTGCGAAGAGCTATTGTGCTGTATATAGGTTCTATTAGATTGTTAGCTGTTCTTTTTTTCTCTAGTGATTTACAGGCTAAGGTAGTTTTAGTCCGCCTATGGTCTCAAATGTTTATTGCAATCCTTAATGTAGGAACACATATAGGTGTTTTGTTTTTTTTTTTGTCGGGGACCACTCGCAGTTCACCTCTCTAAGGGTGGTTACTGCTCAACCGGGCTAGCCTGTGGTGGCCTCAGATGTGACTCTAAAGCCCCCAGCCAAGATATATCAAAAAGTAGAAACAATTATGAACCCTATCGCGCACAACAAAATTTTGAATAAGTAGGTCAAAGGAAGAGAAGTATCTAGGAGTTGGGTCCATGGATAACTGACCATAGTGCATACAATGGCTATCATTTGTACATCTTTGATATTCGTTACGGGTAGTCAGCAATTAGTAAATCTGACATCAGTTTTGCCGTGTAACCCAGTTAGGAGGTTGTATGGGTCAGATAAACATTTATCTAAACTAATATTATAAAGAAGAAACGATTTGTTTGTTTGTTTGTTTGAATTGAATAGGCTCCGAAACTACTAGACCGATGTGAAAAATTCTTTTATCATTGGATAGCTACATTATCAGGGAGTAACATAGGCTATATATTATCCCCGTACTCCCACGGGAACGGTAACTACGCAGGTGAAACCGTGTGACGTCCACTAGTTCCAAATAAAAATATACATAAAGTCGAATATAGAATATAAAACCTTCTCCTTTTTGATGTCGGTTAAAAATATGTACTGTTTTCAGCTGCATCCAGTTAGACTAAAAACCGGCCCCAACATAGGTGGGTAAAGACTAGGCAGATTCATTTATGGGATTTGTTATCTGTGGATTTAAGGCTTAAAAGGGCCCTTCCCGATCCGTCTATCGTCAACGCGAGCATGGTCGAACAACTTGTTGTTTGAACAAGCAAGTGAGAACGCGATAATATGAAAATAGTGTTTGTTTCATAAAACTTGTTCCAGGTAATACGTGTTTTTGAATAAGCTTAATATATAAATAGTAGCCTACATAATATTACGGTAGGTACATTACATGTGCAAGGTTTCTATCAAGACGTTTTCTTTACTTTTACAATTAATGAGTACATTAAGAACGACCAAAGTTCAGGTAAAATTTTTGTAAAACAGGAAAATATTGGAGGAAAACTTTAATCCATTCCTTATTGAGGCTGATAACCTATTTCGTGATATTAGAACTTATGGGTACGCGTTCAAATGCACGTACGCAGCTAAGCTCGCTTAGATCAACAATCTAGTGGCCACAGGCGCTACTGCTAAGCATGATATCCTTTTTTTGGATGGGAAATCATCAAATGGCTGAGCGGAAGGGAGTGTCAGACTCTTACTGACTAAACCTACCCGTGTTCCTCCAAATACCCTTTGCGTTCCAGGGCCGTGGTAACTGTTTCGAACAAATTCCGCAACCGTATGATATCCTGAGTTGGTTTCTCATGTCATGCAGTGTTCGGGTTCGCCTCTATTACATGCAAACTATTAAGTCACACCTCTATCTTAACCTTCATTGATTATGGGTCTAATGTGACGTTTATAAATAGCTGGTTTAGAAGAGTGTACGTTTAAACGCCGACAGACACTACGCCGACAGACTGAACACCGACAAGTCTTTACTTCGATGGGACTCTTCGCCGACAGGACACTTCGCCGACAAGACTCTTCGCCGACAGGGTTCATCAACGACGCAATAAAAACAAAATAACCACGAAGGCTAAGGCGGGAGCGAAGCGGAGCGGAGCTTCTAACCTAACCTATCCGAGTCAGGGTCCTCTGAGTCGGGGTGTTGTCGATCTTCAGTGTGTCACACAAGCATGCATTCGAACTATGGTGAGTCGCAGTACAGTTTTGTCGCATAAGCGTTAATCGCACATCCATTTCTCGAGCTCACGTAGTACACTTGATACCGATACATAAACAATGCAAGATCTTTATGTTTTATGAATTGTATAATCACAAGAAAAGCATAATCGATTTCGAAATCTGATTATCGGAGATAAGTTGCGGCATTGATGAGCCCTGTCGGCCAAGAGTCCTGTCGGCGAAGTGTCCTGTCGGCGAAGAGTCCCGCCGAAGTAGTCTTGTCGGTGTTCAGTCTGTCGGCGTAGTGTCTGTCGGCGTTTAGTCGTAAACTGGGTTTAGAAACGTCTTTTTCTAACCAAAAATCATACAGTCCAATTGATAAACCCTCTGAAATATGTATCTATCAATACCCGAGAATTTGTAACAAGACTTCAATAAAAATATAACAAGGATAATACCATCAAGACAGCTTCTTAATTTGATTCTACTTATCCCACCACCCTCGCAGCTAATAATAAGCTCGATACAAAAACAAAATCTACCCACATTACACAAAAAAATCTTTACCAAGGTAACAGGTAATTGCTTCCCGTGTCGGATACAAACGGTGGCTTCCCACGCCAGGAGTAGGAGAGTATTATGTATAGTCGCCTATGTATGTGCATATTTATGAAGAAGCTGAGAATGTAATAAGGGTTGCTATAGGTTATGAGCGCCTGGTATCTTGAGTTGCTCAATACCGTTAATATCTTTTCAATGCGATTAGAGATCTGTACAAGTTTCTAGCCGACTGCAGGCAGCAGCAGCAGGTGAAATGTCGCCGCACAGCACTGGTTTCTTTGTACTTCTTATGAAACAGCGGCAGGCGACGTGTCGCTAGCTACGAAAGGTATTTCATAGTAATACCTAGAAACGTAGGTAGTGATGCGGCGACACGTCGCTTGCTGCTGCTGCCTGCCTGCAGGCGACGAACTTGTCCCTTAAAACGGAAATCATAACAGTTCGAAGCTTAAGTTAGCATATTATTCTTTCTTAGCATGTGTAATTAAGGTATAATGTCAGAAGTAATCATTAAAGAACTTTCATGTGAAATTCAGGTTACTTGCTGAGGTCGAAAGTCCCAAATGAAAAGTAGTCCACTGACTATGACTATGATCGTCCGATTTCACGAAACTTGAAGGCAGCCTATGCCCAGAAGTGCACGTTTTTATGTAACTGTGTTTAACCAAATTATTTTCAGGTTCTCTGGTCGAATTTGATTCACATTCAACCATCTCACTCAAAAAATTCTGTCAAAACCAAGGCCAATTCCACCACAAAAACTAACCACAGTTTAACGTCACCTAATATACCACTCTATGAACTATGACAGTAACCACTACGTCTATAACGAAAGGATCGCACTCCCCAAAGTTCGCTGTAAATATATTTAAGCCATCCAAGCTTCGGCTTAGCTGAAATTACTAGGGAACAGTGGCACACCGAGAAATACAGGGGAAACAATTGAACGTGAAAATATTTTCAAAAGCTTTATAAATATTGCAAGCGAAGTAGAATGAATGTGGAAGCGGTGTAGCGACTTTTGCGTTTGTTTTTCGGATGTAGGATGTGGCTCGGTTTGGAGTGTGGTTAACTTTTTGAGTCGTGACTTTTAATCCTTTTAATCATTGGTTTAAGCATTATTGTAAAACAAAATTATCAGTTTGGAGGTAGTCACTTTATTAAAGCAGATAGACAGGAGCTTTTTTAGATGCCTTTATAAAATGCTTTTTAACTGCCCGCTAGTATCATGGTCGCAAGACTCGCAAGCTTGGCTACTGAGTGTGGCTACCTGGTTTCAATTCCCAGGTCGGGCAAAAGGTGTTCTTGGGTTTTTCTTTAGGAATTTCGCAGTTACAACCCGGAGTTCGGAAGTTGGTGGCGTCGCCTCTTCCTCTGTCGAAGTTTGGTATTTAGACTCTTTCCGTAACGCCTACAAAACATGGAGGAAATTTTGAATTAGGAGCGCTAATGAGTGAATGCGGACGTGCGAAGCGCGAGGGACAAAACGGGGATGTCTGCCCGGGAGTCGCTCCCGCTTTGTGATGATGCGACACCTAATATTACCCAGCCAGTGATGGGTAGTCCTAGATGTATACGGGTGAATGCTGAATACAAATTAAAGTTGATTTAATTTTCGGACTTTAGCCAAAAGGCTTGGGTAATACTGGTTATACCAAGGTAAACTTAAGTTTACTTCACCTTCTAGTATTACCCGTGACATATACACTAAAACAACAAGTCTTTAATCGAGGATCCGAAGGTTCCTAAATGATTTTAATACTCTTACTAATATTCCGACGTAACAGCTTCACCGTCGTTGGCGCTTTTCTACTCACTGCACTACGGGGCATACAAACTTCAAAAAAAACAAAGGTAACTATGCAATAAAAATATTTACGCTTTTAATTCTCCCCGCCCATAGCATCCCCCACATCCCCTATGACCCAGCACTATCGACCAGCTTACAGCCACTAAATACGACGCCACCAACAAATGTATGGAAATTATTCTGTACCGTAACCCATTCAGTTTGCATTTAATCCCAGATTATGAAGGGATTAAGCCCAAACCCTTGAAAGTTTCTACGTCTTTGCTCGGTTATGCGTGTAGGATAATTATTATTTTAATCCTCGGTTAGTGTGGTGTTAGTGGCCGTTTATTGTTAAGCTATTGGTTAAGTGTTATTGTTGTGTTTGTTTTGGTTTTATGGCATTACTTGGTAGAAGATATAGAACTATAAAATAACTTGGTATAGAACTTCATTCAAAGGACTCCCCTAGAAAAGCGCAAAGAACAATGCGACAGCTGAAATGACAGATGCGAGGACCATTTTTCACAGGAATTCTTTCACTCCCAATAAAAAAGGCTTGTAGCATGCCCTTAAATCAATCGGAATTTTACTATGAAATAGTTTTTTTAAGCTACAACTTCGCCACTCCAAAGTCTTTTACCCTGTCGACCATCTGTTCTGCGAGCAATGTGCCCTGCCTTTAACAACATATACAGAGGATACAAAGAAACGCATGACGTCAGTACACCACCGTAAATTCCACTCAATTTCCCCCCACAGTACAGCACAGAAACCGGATAAAAGTAATTTAGTTAACGGGCAAAGTCGGGCGTTTGTAAAGTTTTGACCGACGCCGTTGCGTGCGTTAATTACCTACAATAGACTAGGTACAAGTGTTGTGTTCTACCGATTGCAATGAGGTAGGTACGGTTAAATTAAAGTTAAACAAGTTTTATTTTTGTGTAATGGATTAAAGGAACCAACCGACTTGAAACAGGATATTTGTAATTGCTTATGAGTGTGAGAAACCTTTGAAGTCGGTGGTAAACTAAACAAAGTTTCATCAGGCTTTAGCGTTTTACTTCTGGGCAAAAACCACCCACCATATTTTGGGTATCCAAGGGCGAACGTCCAGCTATTAGGTTGCAAATTAGAAAATCAAAACTTTTCTGAGCAAATTTCAAAAGAACAACGTACAAATCAACAAAGTTTAAAATAACGATGGTCATTTGATCAAAAGTTCAGCTGACCAAAGTCTGGAATATCAATGTTTATATTATTTATTACACTATTGACCAAATCGTTTAAAGGTCAAAATGGATTTTAAAAAAAAATAACCACGAAGGCTAAGGCGGGAGCGAAGCGGAGCGGAGCTCCCGCCTTAGCCTTCTAACCTAACCTATCATAATCATAATTTTTGGACAAATTAATATTTGTCCAATTAATGATGTACTTCAAATATTAATAATTCTTAATAAGAAATCATTTGTGATTATAAAATTTGATTAGTTATGATTTCATATTTTAAAATTATATCTAGCAACTTTTGATCAGACGTTCATTTGATGTCACATACATTGGGATTCTAAATTTTTTCTAAATAAAACATTTGGTCATTTAAATTTTGTTATTTCGTTTATTATTCTTTTGAAATTTGCTCAGAAAAGTTTTGATTTTCTAATATGCAACCGTTTGTGGTTTGCTGCAGCACCTAGTGGTGGCCTCATGGTTTCAGTCTTGTGCAAAAGAACACAAACACTTAACACAACATACCTATTTGTAAAAAAAATATTCAGGAAAAATGTAAAAAAAAGGGAAGAAAGAATACAACACACACAAACTCACACACACAATACAATGCTATAACAAAATATAATTCTATCTAAAATCATTAGTTAAAAGCTAAATAATTATAAAAAGCAAAAGAAAAAATACTAGTTCATTAAATTGCTCCCATTACTCGATAAAACATATAGAACAGCAGATTTTTTTTTCGTTACAAAATTTGGATGGTGATAAAAAATCATATTGTAGCCGGTTGACTTTCGTAAAAATTAAAAGAAAGATACAATATCTTTTCATTTTTACGAAAGTCAACTGGCAGAAAATGGCTTATTACATTAAGTCCGCCTGCTTACCATCGTGGGATATAACCAAGATTTTCATGTCAACGGAAAATTGCAACCGGCGTAGAATAGTAAAATATCGCGTGAAATTGTAAAATATTTTTTCTTAATAAGCCACGGACTTATTGGAAACTATTGAATTTGGGTGGGATTTACTGTAAACAAAACGATTTTTTCACAATAAATCGAGAAATCATAATCTTATAAAGAATTATTACAATCTTACGGAATCTGCAATTATCCGGTGACACATTTAGAGTCAAAATAAATAGGTCTAATACAAAAGCAAAGTAATCATCGAATTCATCAAGAACTTTCCTCGTTTAAGTGTAACAAAATAAAGAACGACTTCATAAAACATAGAAGTTAGCAGCATGGTATGTCAGTTACTGTTACGGCCTGCCACCAAGTATTGCGTGAACGAATTACAACGCGTGCTGTCACATTTGCCACTCTATGTAGGGTTATAATAAGGGATCCAGTGTATTTGTAAAGTTTAACTACAGTGTTTAGTGCGGGAACCCAAAACAGATGAGAGACGAATAAAATTAAATGCTGTCAATCATTTTGTGTGACCAACATTGGCTGTTTTATAATGTCATCATCATCATCATATCAGCCGAAAGACGTCCACTGCTGGATATAGGCCTCCTCCAAGCGTCGCCACAACGACTGGTCCTGCGCGTCTCGCATCCATCGGCTACCCGCAACCTTCACCAGGTCATCGGTCCACCTTGTGGGAAGCCTTCTTACGTTGCGTCTTCCGGTACGCGGTCGCCACTCCAGTACTTTTCGGCCCCATCAACCATCTGTTCTGCGAGCAATGTGCCCTGCCCACTGCCACTTTAGTTTGGCGATCCTTCGGGCTATGTCTAATATAATGTGTTTTATAATGTAGGTCTCTTTAATTAAAAACTGGCCAAGTGCGAGTCGGACTCGCGTGCAAAGGGTTCCGACGAATTTTTTTTTACATGTTATTTTAACACTACAGACTTCTTATAGGTTTCCCTGTAATCTTTGGGCAAAGATCTAATATCTCCATTTTTTTCAAAATTTTTGGCTCAGTAGTTTCGGAGATAAATGGTCATTTTTCGTCTAATTTCTTAAATAACTTCAAAACCTATTATTTTAAAATTATTAAAAAAATATAATTAAAGCCCTCACAGTAAGTCCTTTCATTTGATATGTCACACGATATTGTTCAAAAAACTTTCATTTTTAATTTTCTAGTTTGATCCCCAAAAGTGACCCCCATACTAAAAAATTAATAATATACGTAACGCATCCGTGTTTGGGTCATAGAAGTCCGTATGTGTACCAAATTTCAACAGAATCGGTCCAGTGGATCCGGAGAAAACTGGCTGTGACAGACGGACAGACAGACAGACAGACAGACAGACGGACAGACAGACAGACAGACACCCGAGTGATCCTATAAGGGTTCCTTTTTTTTTTCGGAACCCTAAAAAGTAAATTATTTCAAAATAAAGACGAAAGCGTTATCATTTTCTTGCGAAAACGAATCATTTGTAGTGGCTTTTCCAAACGCACTGTGAAATAATATGTTTCAAATATCCTTAATTCTGATTGCTTTCTAGGGTTCAATACCCGAATACCAACAGAATTATTACTAAGTCTCGGCGGTCTGTCTGTCAGCTGTATTTTATGAACGTAGATAGTTGAATTTTTCAGTGTGTTCGAATTTCTCTGTTGCCGCTGTGATAAATAAATTAACAAATAGAGGGATGAACAATGAGAAAAATCATTGTATAGGGTTCCCATATAAGAAACGTGTTTTTTTTTTGCGGAACCTTTCGTATGTGAGTCCGACTCGCACTTGTCAGGATTTTTTGACATATTTTGTAAATCTGTTGATTCGCCCTGCTTTAATGTAATTGACTATTATACACGTTCAAACAATTTGATCAAACAGTTTGAACCAGCTTGTTTGATCAAATAGAAATACGAAATTTCGTTCTGCTTCATGCCATTTGACGACTGATTTTTGATCAAATTTTCCCTCAGGCATTTATGCCAATTTGATCAAACCAAGTTGTTATCGTTAAATGTTGTTATCAATCAATCAAGTGTTTGATTGATTGATAACAACTATTTTATTAAAATCCAACGATTTCTTTATTTTGCCTGAAAACAATCAATTTTTCAAAAATATTTTTTTAAAATAGGTATTTCTGTCCATTGAATAAGAATCTGAAACTCGTGAAATGATTCTAATATTGCTTATTTAAGCCAATTTTTTTTTAAAAAACAATAATTATCAATCACAGGCTATTTCAACCCTGAAACAAAAGTATTACTTTTCGATTCAATATACGCACAAAAACATTTCGTTACTATTTATTTTATCTTACTTTCATACTTTATTTCAGTAAATTACAGTATATTTGCACGGTTGTACGTTGTTTTATAGAAAATAGTTTAATAGAATTTCGTTTCACATAAAATTTTATTCGTATTATCATTTCATAGAACACTCAATACGCAGAATACTCACTTTGAATAAATTTAAATCATAGATTTTTGTTACAAATAAACTTTGTTTCGATATTCATTATATCATAGAACTAGTGGACGTCACGCGGTTTCACCCGCGTAGTTCCCGTTCCCGTGGGAGTACGGGGATAATATATAGCCTATGTTACTCCCTGATTATGTAGCTATCCAATGCTTAAAGAATTTTTCAAATCGGTCCAGAAGTTTCGGAGCCTATTCAATTCAAACAAACAAACAAATCTTTCCTCTTTATAATATTAATGTAGATGTAGATAACAAATCAAATATTCTTTTTCCTCATATTGATTAGTTACTATAAAACTTGTTACCAAGAAAAACATTTTATCAAGTGACATTTTCTAAACGTTTCAATTCCCCCCTTTGTCAATGTGCATACCCTCCTAAACCGCGTTCACAAAAACAACGCGGGTAAATTCTAGTCAAGCCAAAAATTTTCATTCGGGCCCAGTCAACGGAGCCCCTCGAAGCGATGGTGGCGGGAAATGGCGATGGGGATAAAAGACAAAACTATGCAAACATACAAACAAGCATACACCATGCATGCAGCAAGCATGCAGCATGCAAGCAAGCATGCAGCAAGCATACAGCATCCCACTTCCCTCCCCACTCGCGCGCACTGCGGTGTTTATTATATCGCTGCGTATTGTAAATTCGGAATTCGCGTTGTGTGTTTATTTTAAGGCTTGTGAATTGTTCCTAGCGGTGCTATAGTGTAGTAAGTGCGTGTTTTGTAAGTTTTTCAAAGTGTCTGTTCATTTATTTACTGGTAATTAGTCAATTTCTCCAGCTTTCGGTAAGTGCATTTATTTTTCTTGTGTGTGGGTAACGCGAAATAACTTAATCGATTGATATCTATTTGTTTAGTTCTTTTGATATTTTTTAATTCATCCGTGTTGTTATAAAGTAATTCATGATGTCAACAAATGATGACCCTCCAGATCGTGGCAAAGATATACTTCGTCGAAATACAAAAACCCAAAGGTCGCCCGTGGCGACCTCCGCTAATTCGAAACGCTTGTTCAGCGAAATGTCTCCATCATACATTTCGCCCGATGATAGGTCAAAACGGGTTCATCAAACTTTCGAAACCGTGGAAAAATCCTCGCCGATTTTAAATATCAGTAATGTGAGCAATACCGATTACTGCGACTTAGTTTCCGAGGCGTCAGCCTACCTGTCAAAAATTAACGACTTAGTCAATGATCAGGGCTCTCGCATTAACGTAGCAAATAAATCTGCCATTATGGATATGACACAGCGTGTCACGGCCATCGTTTCTATGCTGGCCATAAAATCATCATGCAACGAAACGAAGTTAGCCAATACGGAACGCGAATTAGAAAAAATCAAGTCGAATAACTATGTCAATCCCAATCCTGTCAATAAAAATAATAACAATTGTAAAATTTCGTATGCGGACTCGTTGAAACTACGCTTGCCAAAAGTAGCTCCAGCAATTATGGAATCCCGTCCACCATTGCCGTGTGTGGTGGCTTATCCGACCGCAGCTCGATCAGCTGATTATAGCACTTCGTCCGCGACAAAACAAGCGCTTATGAAAGCAATTAAGCCCTGTGATGACGGTTTTCAAATTGTAGGCGTGAAAAAAACCGCGAAATCCGGTGTTGTTCTACGTGTCGCTAGTGAACATCAGCTTAAAAAATTGGAATCCGTGGACGCAATTAAGGCAGCTGGTTTAAGACTAGAAAAACCAAAAAGGTAGACGCCCTCGAGTATTAGTTAAGGATGTACCATCTTCAATGGATGATGGCGCTTTTCTGATCGCGCTATACCGCCAAAATATTAAAGATGAGCTTCAAACGAAAGAGGATGACTTTATTAAGTCCACTAAAATTATCCGTAGGCGCTCGTTACACAACGGTCGTAAGTGGATAGGCATCGAGTTAGATTCCGCAGTACGTAAACACTTAGTTTCTACCAAGGATAAATTATTTATTGATTGGGCTACCTGCCGCTTTATTGACGATGTTGAAGTCGTTCGGTGCTTACATTGTCAACAGTTCGGTCACGTTAAGAAACACTGCGTTAATAAAGAACCGACTTGTGCTAATTGTTCGGAGGCACACGAAACAAATGATTGCCCGCATAAGGACGACGTAAATTTCAAGCCGACTTGCGTGGCGTGTAAACGCTTTAAAAAACCGTGTGATCATCGCTGTGGATCTCAAGAGTGTACTACTTACAAACTGAAACTCGAACAATTAATCCTAAACACTAATTACTAAAAATGGATAGTTTAACCATAGGACAATTAAATCTCCATAACGATAGGGTGGCGACATCTGAGCTGGATAAATTGATTGTGGATTATAACCTTGACATAGTACTTGTTCAGGAACAATATCAAAACGCGCGCTTACGTCACAAGGTAGTTCAGCTGGATTGCAAGGCGCGAGCCGGAATTTATGTTGCGCGTTCTTCGAGCTTTACTGTAACATCTATATGTAATCTCATGACGCCCCATTGCGCTGTGGCGGAAGTATCATCACCTACCTTTAAGGTTTACGTTGTGAGCTGCTACTTTCAATATTCAGACCCAGTTACTCCACATATACATAATCTCCGTCACGTCTTGCGGTCGCTCGCGGGCTGCAAAGTTATAGTGGGTGCTGACGTGAATGCATCTTCTTCCCTGTGGTATGGCAAAGTTCGGGCCACTGATTACGAACGACGTTGTGCCGTTGAAGATTTTGTTGCTGAGATGAACTTATCAATTCATAACACCCCAGACGCACCGCCTACTTTTTGTAGCCAAATGGGGGAATCTTGTATTGACGTCACACTTTCCAGTGCAGACGTACGCTTGGATAGGTGGCGTGTCCTTCCTGACGCGTCTTGTAGTGATCATCGCCTGATCGTGTACGAATTTGTTCCTATGTTTACTCAAGGTTCGTCACACTTAATTGGGAATTTTAGATATAAAAGTAGGGGCGCGAATTGGGAATTCTTTAGCTCACTTTTTGCTTGTCATGCCAAAGACTTCACTCGCGATGGACTGTCAGCTGAGGAAAGTGCTGAGATAATGTCAGACACCTTCACTTACTGTGCTGACATTGCTATTGGTCGCGCATCTATGACCAATATTCGTAGATGTGATTGGTGGAATGACTACCTTGTTGAACAACGTAAAAGCTATCGCAGAGCGCGCAGACAACTTAATAAGCTTAAAAAACGTAAGGTTATCGGGGACCCCCTTAATCTTGCTTTAGGTACTTTTAGAGTTGCCAAGTCGCGCTACAGAGCATCGGTTGAAAAATCTAAGGGTAATTTACTCCGGAAAATTGTTGATAAACTTGATAAGGAGGGTCCGTGGTCTCCTTTGTACCACGAGTTCAAGGCTAATAGATCTGTCGACCTTGCGTACGTTCAGAACATTAAAGTAAATAATAAACATACCACCGGCGTTGAAGAAACAACTGATGTTTTGCTTAATTCTCTAATACCAGACGATTCATCAGTAAATGATAATGAATACCACCAACAGATTAGAGCGTGGGCCGCGGTGCCACCGGAATCACCGGAGTCAGACCTTCCATCCACTGACGAATTCATAAACGTTGTCAAGAGACTACCTCTCAAAAAATCATCCGGTTAAGATAAAATATCTAATAGAATGATTATAGAAGCGTGTAAAACAGCGGCAACGCGATCTTATCCGTATATAACCAATGCATTGCAGAAGGTATTTTTCCTCGAATATGGCGACAAGGCTTTATACGCATTATTCCGAAGAGTGGCGATAAGCCCCCGGATGACCCTAAGTCCTACCGGCCCATAACACTACTTCCATCTTTGGGGAAACTCTTAGAGCGACTAATCGTTCCGCGCTTGCTACCGAATGGACCTAAATTTCATATTAATCAATTTGGTTTCACTATTGGTAAATCCACAGTCGACGCGGCTCTCTCTGTCCGTAAAATTGATAACTTATCGGAACATAAATACGTGGTTGGAATCTTTCTCGACATATCTGGCGCTTTTGATAACGCATGGTGGCCGATGCTACTACTTAAAATGAAAACCCGTGGTTGCTACAAAAATATCTTTAATCTGATTCTTTCGTATTTTCTAAACGGCTCCGCGAAACTCAAACTTGGACATCATTCCATTTCTAAGTCTCTAACCATGGGATGTCCTCAGGGCTCAGTTATCGGTCCATATGTATGGAATTTTGGCTACGATGATTTCCTCGCGCTTCCGCTCCCATGCGGCTGTTCATTAACCGGTTACGCGGACGATGGCTTACTGCTCATTGAGGCAAGCACTCGGGCGGGACTCGAGAACTTGGCTGACACATGTCTACGTTTAATATCACAGTGGGGCGATCGAAACCGTCTGACCTTTGCACCGCATAAAACCTATCAACTTATTTTAAAAGGGAACCTAAAATCCTGGCCTAGTATTAAATTTAATAACGTACCCGTTAAAAGAAAAGAATCCGTGTGCTACCTCGGTTTACTACTAGAAAGGAACTTTTCATTTATTGATCATATAAAAACAGTAGGTGAAAAAGCAAAAAAGAACTTCTACGCCTTGACGAGAATATCCAAAGCTACTTGGGGTCTCTCATTTCAAACCTTAAAAACTATCTATGGGGCTACTTACTTGGGTTGTATGTGCTACGGGGCACCTGTCTGGGCTGACAGGGCCACCATAGGGGCGGTACGCCGTAAATTGCTGCAAAGCCAGCGTTTGGCTTTGATATTCTTATGCAAGGCGTATAGGACGGTTAGTACTGAAGCCTTACCGGTGCTGGCGGGTGTTCTCCCAGTCGATCTCGAGGTGCAGCGGCGTGCTGCAATGTACTACTACGCTAGAAAGATCACGGACCCAGAGTTTTTACCGCAACGCGACCGTGCTAAGATCTGTAGATTACTAAAACCCCAGACTGACGTCTGGGAGGAACTTTTATCCGAATGGCAATGTAGGTGGGAAAATTCCATTAAAGGCCGACACCTCCACCAGTTTTTTCCATCCGTTCGTGAGCGGCTGGATAGGACATGGCTGGAGGTGGATCATTGTGTTGCCCAATTTCTCACAGGTCATGGCAACTTTAAGAGTAAATTATTTTCCTTTAGGCTTGTGGCCTCGCCTTTATGTCAATGTTCTACAGCCGACTATGAATACGAACAATCCGCACACCACATCTTATGGGAGTGTATTCTTTGGCAAACTGAACGCAATATTATGTTAGATAGTATTCAGGTTACATCTGGAGTAGTTTACTACACGGACCTTGTAGAAACCAGAACAAATTTCCGTGCTTTCAGGCGATTTTGCCATACCTATTACTGGAATCAAAAGTAGCTCACAATTTAGGACCCATTAGTTTTTAATTAATATATAATCCGTGGTGCTTGACAACTGGGCTTATCCCAGTTGTATATGTCCCTTGGTGCCTATTGGCCTAGCTCTATTCTGTCTCCTGCTTGAAAAGGAGGGAAGTGGAAATTATACATATATTTTATTTCCTACTCCTTCGCTGTACTTTTCTGATTAAATTCGTTGCAGGATCCAAGACAGTTAAATCGTTTCTCCGGGACTCGTCGGGCTTCATTGGCTCGGCGTTTTTCTGGTGGTCGCCACTGTTGATTCTGGCTTTCAGGAGTTGCAGTGGTTGGGAATGTGTGGCGGGCTTGTCCCAACTAAAAAAAAAAAAAAAAAAACAGCATGCAACAAGCATGCATACAGCATGCAAGCAAGCATGCAACATGCAGCATACGCGCAAGCATGCAACATGCAGCAGGCATGGTTTCTGTAACGGCTCCGGCGCTGCGGGGCTTCGGCAATCCCACGCGAACTTGTGCCTCGCCCCTCCGCGCCTTCGCGGGCTTAAATTACACTCTAGGGGTAGGGCAGACAAGACTACGTGTGGTCGGTTTTACAGCGATTCGTTTCTGTCACTAAGTTCTGTAGCACAAAATATTGACTTTTTAAGACGTATTTTAATTTTAAAGTAGAGTTAAAAATGCTATTTTATAAAAATGGCACTGTGCCTAGTAACATTTTTCCAAAAAAAATCTGCCATCTTCAAAATATACCATTGTAAATTCGGACGTATAATACAATAATATTAAGCATTGATTACATTTTCAGTGAAATACAATACCATGGAAAAATATACCGAACAAACAATATTCGTTAAAAAATAATTCTACTGTTTGATAAGTTTGTTAAATAAAAAATGTGAATAGAAATTCATTGAATTGTGTTTCTGTGAAATATGTTTCATTCAAGTAAATAGTTGTTGAAACAATAATATTCGACATAAAATTATAAGGATCAAATACTATGTGAAACAATTTCTGCGAAATGAAATTCTATCAAATTTCTGTCTGCGAAGCAAGGGAACACCATATCTGCACACCCAAAAAATGAGCAAAGAAACGTAGTCAGTACACTTAATTTTACACTTCATCTTTGTAAACTAAGAGTTTATTTCACAATAAGCTGTAAGTATAACATGCGATGTAAATCCTACTAGAGGTGAGGCAAACTGATCGATATCTTGTTAATACAAGTAAAGCTTAAATCGCACCTCTATCCGCACCCTCCCACCTTGTAAATCTTTACCTGTATTAGAGCGGGATTATTTTTATCGATAAAACGTGGGTTTATCGATGATTATTATGTGGGTGGCTCTAAAAATACGTTTTAATGGAAGCAGGAAACGCCTGTTGGTATTTTGTCTGAAAATAATAATGTCACGCGGAAATTGCGTTTTTGCGTTTTATGCGTGCGTTCGTAAATGTTAGATGACGTTTCATTCTTAAAAATAGCATTTACGTCATTCTTTGATACATTGAAGATTTTGGAATAAAGAATTTGAAGTAGAGTATTTTACTTTCGCCTAAAAAGTCTTAGAAAAAAAATGGCTACCTGTAAAGTCGGTTCACGGACGATAATTTTACGTAATAACGTCATAAGAAAACAATTGAATTCTTACCAAACAAGCCGAACGTGTAGGCCGATCGTGCCTCTCTATCACTTGTATTGCGCTCTCGTTTGCGGAACGTGACACTTTTTCGTGCGCGCAGCCGGCGTTCATCGATTTATAAGACGTTATTACATCAAAAACTATTTGGTCTTGTAGATTATCATTAAAAATTGTCACGTATTATTTCTTTTGGCACGTAAACTAAAAATGAAAACATTACAGTGCGCTGAAATTTGGCGTTTGACTAGAAGTGACGTAACAAGCTCCGCTCCCGAATTTTGATGTGTATTAATTTGTGGCAATTTTGATAAAGTAACATATATGTGTCAATTTTGATCAAGCAAAAATATTTCTTGATAATTTAACTGACGAACTAAATTAAAAAAAGAACCATTTTTTTGTCCAGGGTCCCTAGACAAAATGCAATTCTATTAGCGACTGCGATTGTCGAAATTCCAAAATGCAAGGGATTGATCACGTGACATTTCGACAGCTTTTGTCAATCTCATACATTTTTGACGTTTTGACAATCGCCTTCGCCACGCTACCGCTGCAAAAATGTCACTTGTCTAGAGCCTCAGGAAACGCCCCAATTCTTTATAACGCAAATTCGGTTTAAGGAAAAATGAGCTTTGTGGAGCATCTCTCATAGCTGTACCACAGGCTCTTTCTAAAACTAAGTTACTGAATTTGCAAACAGCCTTGCTATAATAATCAATTTAAAAAAAAACTCTTCTGTTACTAGGTGATTGACTGGCAGACAGACATCGCACAGCCGAAACTACTAGTCGTAGAAAGCTAAAATTTTGCATGTAGGTTGCTTGGGGAGTGTAGAGGAGCACTAAGAGAGAGAGAGAGAGGATTTCTCGAAATTCATGAATTCCCGAAAGAAAAAACAGTAACGGTAGTACGCGGGCAAAAGCTAGTAATTACTAAACTTCATATAAAAAACTACCTCTTAATTTCACAAACAAACTCTTGTTCCCCGTTAGAAAGAAGAATGCAAAAGGAAGAGATTCTCCAAAATTCTCCAATATTCTTCTTCAGAGCTCATTTTCACCGCATAAACGTAGCAACCGTAGTTAAGTTCATACACGTAGAACCGAAGAACTGGCGGCGTGGCGACTCGTAAAATTTAACCGGAGCCAGCGCTGATAACGCGCGATAAGTTAATTTGAATTTAAAAATGAATCCGGGGAGAGACACCTCCGCATGATTCTTTGTGGGCCATGAAATGAGCGGAGGAAAAGGAATTAAATGTGATCTCTAATAACTTTGGAGGGATGTGGAACAGAGAGAAAGTCCCGCACACCTCCATTGTAAAGGGAGGATCCTCCTACCGGACAGTTGTTGTGCCTGGCGGGCTACTGCCCGATAGTTGATATTCGGGCTGATGTATATGTTCGAATCGCACGGTAAACTCTGCTTGCGCTATGAAATTATGGATTTCAATGGAGTAGTTCGCTGCTAGTTGGATAGATGGCGTCGCGGTTATTTTTGTTGCGATGTAGATTTGCTCCGTTGGTTTTTCTTGTGGCCCCATTGATGCCGCTACATAACTACTTGTAAAAGTGATGCGAGGCGCTCGTGGGGAAAAACAGTCGCTTGGTTCGATCTTTGAGGGTAAGCAACGCTTGCTAAAGTCGATCTATGGATGGATGACCATCAGCTGTAACATACCACGATTCCTCTGTGCCTCGGTCTGTGGTTCGTACTTCTCTTTCGTTCGGAAAGCCGCTGGCCTCGGCTGTCATTGAAGGGTATGATGCGAAGAGTCTGAGACTCACATTAAATAGGTGTATATTCCAAGCCATGTTTCTAATTCGAATTCACCTTTAATTATACTTCAATGTTAGATATGATCTGTAGATTTCGAGGTACCCTGTACAAAATTGAAATTCAATTACTTACCTCAAACATGCTTTCTTCTTCTTTGTCTTGACATATCTGGATTGACTGAGAGGAATACGAAAAAAGCTTATTATATTTTTTTTATGTCTCATATACATGACTGGTCTCAAAAACAACCAACTGCGCAGCGACGTCGCTTCGGTCTAGACGAGTTTATGTCGGGTCAAGTTGTGGCGTCAGAAAAACGAGCCATCCGCCATATTCTCTTACTATAATATTAGTCAATGCACGTAGTAACTACATTTATTTTGCATGATTTAATAGCCATCAACGACATTGATCTACATCGATCAATCGATATTATCGATTCGATTATTAAATGTTAATCGACGAGGAATCTATGATCGATCGATCGACTGTCAACTATGACTTCTATTAACGCCGTCGTATAAAATTGTTTATCTAGGTTAGTAATTTATTTGCAACTAAGGAATGATAATGTGGTGGGTAACTAGTTTTACCGGAGGTTTTAAACTTCGCCCGCGTGGATGTCAAAAATGTCTCCAATGTTCCAACCCGTGTTCAATTCCGTCAATAGTCTACCTATGTTCCAAATTTCTTCCAAATCCTTCTGTTACTACGCGTTATTTATTAACAATCATCCAAACATCTGCCCACCTACTATGATTGTCATTTCCATCATGAATCCATTGTGAAAAAGGGACAGTGCCATTCGTACTGTATAACTTTCTCTCATATCGGAATCATGATGGCATTGGCATGTCATTGTAAGGGGGAGGACACGATAATTCTAAAATCCGGTAATCTGCTCTATTTCCGGGACGGTGACCAGAAGTCCCGGGGTGGTGTCGGGTTCATCGTTCACAGGTCTCTTGTGTCCAATGGGGTAGCGTACCTGATACTAAGAATATCGTCAAGATATTCGTTGAAAGTCGTACAGGTTTACGCCCCAACCTCGACACACCCCGATGACGAAATAGAGATCATGTATGAGGATATATCCAGACCCATACATGGTCATAAAACTCACTTCAACGTGGTCATGGGGGACTTCAACGTGAAACTGGGCAAACGAGACGGTGATGAGCTGCGAGTGGGGCAATTTGGATTTGAACGTCGGAAGGCTAGTTTTATGGAGAAGGAGGATATGATGAACTCCTTCTTCAGAAAGCGTGAGCATAGGAAGTGGACCTGGCAGAGCCCAGACGGTGTGTCAACGAAGAAGCGAATATTCAATGATGTCTCTGTGATTAACGCGGTGAAAACCGGAAGTGATCACCGCATGGTAAGAGGCACATTGAATCTAAATATCAAGCTAGAAAGGTCTCGATTGATGAGGTCTACGCTCCGTCCAGCACAGATCCAGATCCAAAACTCTGAGAGCTCTCAGCTCGAACTTCAGAACCGTTTCGATTGCCTAGGGAGCTCCGTGGACGATTGCAACGATGGGTTCGTGGAAACTGTCCATACGGTCGGGTCTAAATTGTTCAAGACTCGCCGTACAGATAGGAACAAGAGGGTCTCTAATCCTACTTTGAAGCTCATGAAGGAGAGGCGGGAGATGATTCTGCAGTCTTCAGAAGATGCGTACAGATACCGGCAGCTCAATAGACGGATCTCCAAGTCCTTGAAAAGCGACCTCCGCCGCTTTAATACTGAAAAGATCAAAGACGCGATAAAGCGGAATAAGGGCTCCAGGGTCTTTGCTAGAGATCTGTCTATTGGGCAGAGCCAGCTCACGAAACTGAAGACCGCTGATGGCAGAACCATATCCGCCAAATCGGAGCTTCTGAGAGAGATCAAGACGTTCTACAGACAGTTATACACATCAATGACTAAACCCGATACGAATCTAGCTAACGACCCAAGAGCTAGATTGACCCGGCACTATAACGAGGACATCCCGGACGTCAGCCTATATAAGATTAGGATGGCTCTGAAGCAGCTTAAAAACAACAAGTCGTCCGTTGAGGACGGAATTAAAGCCGAACTCCTGAAGGCGGGTGGAAGACCGGTCCTTAAGGCCCTACAGGAACTGTTCAATTCCGTCATACTTAAGGGAAAATGCCACAGGCATGGAGTAGAGGTGTGGTGGTACTCTTCTTTAAGAATGGCGACAATGCCCTACTTAAGAACTATAGGCCCATCTCACATCTAAGCCATGTCTACAAGCTGTTTTCCAGAGTCATCACGAACCGTCTCGCACGCAGGTTTGACAACTTCCAGCCTCCCGAACAAGCCGGATTCCGAAAAGGCTTCAGCACCGTAGACCACATACATACGCTCCGTCAGGTTATACAGAAGACCGAAGAGTATAATCTGCCCCTCTGCTTAGCGTTCGTGGACTACCAGAAAGCCTTTGATTCGATCGAGACTTGGGCAGTGCTGCAGTCTCTCCAACGGTGCCAGATCGACTATTGGTACATCGAGGTGTTGAAAGGTTTGTACAAAAAACGCCATCATGTCAGTCCGACTTCAGGATCAGACCTCGAAACCTATCCTCTTGCAGCGGGGTGTGAGGCAGGGAGACGTCATTTCTTCGAAACTGTTTACAGCCGCAATGGAATCCTCCATTGCGGCTCAAGGTTTTGGACTGGAGAAGGCTAGGCATTAATGCCAATGGCGAGTACATTAGTCACCTTCGATTTGCCGACGATATAGTCGTCATGGCTGAGACTACGGAGGACCTCAGTACAATGTTCGATGACCTCAGTAGAGCTTTCGAAAGAGAGGATCTCAAAATGAACATGGACAAAACCAAGATCATGGTAAATACCCATGTAGCACCCACTCCCATCAAGATCGGAAACTCTACACTCGAAATTGTAGACGAGTACGTCTGCCTAGGACAAACGGTCCAGTTAGGTAGGGCCAACTCCGAGAAAGAGGTCAACCGTCGAATCCGACTCGGCTCGGCAGCGTTCGGGAAGTTGCGGGGTATCTTCTCGTCCCACATACCACAGTGTTTCAAGACGAAAGTCTATGATCAGTGCGTGTTGCCAGTGATGACATACGGAGCTTAAACGTGGTCGCTTACAATGGGCCTCATCAGAAGGCTCAAAGTCACTCAAAGGGCAATGGAGAGGGCAATGCTTGGAGTTTCCTTGCGTGATCGAATCAGGAATGATGATATCCGCAAGAGAACCAAGGTTACCGAAGGATCGCCAAATTAAAGTGGCAGTGGGCAGGGCACATTGCTCGCAGAACAGATGGCCAATGGGGCCGAAAAGTTCTGGAGTGGCGACCGAAAGTCTAAACAGACTAAAATATTAATTCAAAAGTTTGAAACTAATATAACGTGGTAGATATGTTTGTATTTTCAATATAAAACCTCTATCTACTTTTTTTTTTCGACCGCCCGCCACTCATCTCCTGGCCCCGATTGCAAGAATCATCCATTTGAATTGATACGCGCTCCCAGCACTTAATAGAGCAAGGAAAAGATCCTCAAATGCAATCCTATTATGTATATTGTGCGGAATGATGCCCCACGTACCTATATGAAGATGTTAATGACGTAATGTTGGGTTCACTTGAGCAGTTTTGTAATCAACGGGGGGAATTGAGGAAAAACATTTGTTTCAATGCTCTCAAACTCGTGGTTGAGAGCTCATTAGTTCTTTAGGTATTGAATACTATATTTTCCGGCAGTCTTTAAGGATTTTTGATAGTCGAACCGACAAGGGTAGTTGAAAATCCGAAAGCCTGATTACCAAATCTCACCGTAAGATCAACGTTTTCACAACTATTAAATCTTTGGTAATTTGCCTATTTTTACTAAACGAGTCCCTATAAATTGTGATAATTTTGATTGACTTGAAATTATTAAATAATTAAAAAACTATGCTTTAAATAATAATCCTATAATGTACGAGTATATTGTGGGGAATGATGCCCCACGTACCTATGTGAGGATGTTAACGACTTAATGTTGGGTTCAACTTGAGCAGTTTTGTAATCAACGTTGGGAATTGAGGAAAAACATTTGTTTCAATGCTCTCGAACTCGTGGTTGAGAGCTCATTAGTTCTTTAGGTATTGAATACTATGTTTCCCAACTGTTTTTAAAGATTTTTGATAGTCGAACCGACAAGGGTAGTCAAAAGTCCGAAAGCTTGATTACCAAAGCTCACCGTAAGCTCAGCGTTTTCACAACTATTGAATTTTTGGTAATTTGCCTATTTTTACTAAACGAGTCCCTATAAATTGTGATAATTTTGATTGACTTACAATTATTAAACAACTAGCTGACCCGCGCAACTTCGTCTGCATCACAATTTTCATTACTGCTCCGCTCCTATTGGTCTTAGCATGATGATATATAGCCTATAGCCTTCCTCGATAAATGGGCTATCTAACACTGCAATATTTTTTCAAATCGGACCAGTAGTTCCTGAGATTAGCGCGTTCAAGCAAACAAACAAACTCTTCAGCTTTATATATTAGTATAGATTAAAAAACTATGCCTTAAATAATAATCCTATTATGTACGAGTATATTGTGGGGAATGATGCCCCGCGTACCTATATGAGGATGTAATGACTTAATTTTGATTACCAGTTTAACCAAGGGGAACATGCAAGTTCAGGCTTTTCACCACTATTGATTTTGTCTGTGAAATTGCCGTTTTATGAAACAGGTATCTTTAAATTGTGATTACTATGGATTGACATGATAATATCAAATAAATTAAGCCCTAAATACAATCTTATTCTATGCAATTCCATTGGTTAATATTTTTCTGGTCCTCTCCTCTCCGCTCCACTGGACAGTCAGCCTTTTTTTTAAATGTGAAATCATTAAATGACTCCTCCGGCTCTGGGTGAAGCAGCAAGGAGCAGTGTACGACTAAACGCCGACAGACACTACGCCGACAGACTGAACACCGACTTTACTTCGACGGGACTCTTCGCCAACAGAACACTTCGCCAACATGACACTTCGCCGACAGGACTCTTCTTCGCCGACAGGTCTCATCAGCGACGCAACTTATCTCCGATAATCAGATTTGGAAATCGATTATGCTTTTCTTGTAGTTATACAATTCATAAAAAATAAAGATCTAGCATTGTTTATGTATCGGTATCAAGTGTACTACGTGAGCTCGACAAATGGATGTGCGAATAACGCTTATGCGACAAAACTGTACTGCGACTCACCATAGTTCGACAACACCCCGACTCAGAGTACCCCGACTGGGATAGGTTAGGTGAGAAGGCTAAGGCGGGAGCGAAGCGGAGCGGAGCTCCCGCCTTAGCCTTCGTGGTTATTTTTTTTTATTGCGTCGCTGATGAGCCTGGTCGGCAAAGAGTCCTGTCGGCGAAGTGTCCTGTCGGCAAAGAGTCCCGTCGAAATAAAGTCTTGACAGTGTTCAGTCTGTCGGCGTAGTGTCTGTCGGCGTTTAGTCGTACGCTCAGCAAGGAGTGTCAGACTCTTACTGAATAAAACCCATTCGTGTTTCTCCTAATGCCCTTTGCGTCCCAGGGCCGCGGTGACTCTTTCGAACAAATTCCGCAACTCGCCGGAGGTGGACAGTCAGCCTAAGGGTAGTCAACAGCCCGAAAACCTGATTACTAGTTTTATTAAGGGGTAATTGTAAGCTCAGGTTTTTTATAACTATTGAGTATCCACCGGCCGTTTTATTAGATGGATGATTTGTGTTATCTCTGGTTTGACTGGGAATTCTAAGCTCAAGTAAAGTTAATATTTAAGGATTATGGTTATTTGTTATTAGAATTACAAGTCAATGAACCCCTTTTAATAAATCAGCAATTTCATAGAAAAAAACCTAATATTTTTATGGAGACGGCTTCATATCAGGTGCAGCTCCAGTATTAAACATGGAGCGCTTGCGGCCACCAAATATCTGGCCACCACGACCAGTTACTGGAAAGTACAACTCTTGGCAGTTCCAATTAATGGCCGTTTTGTGATTCATTTCTATAAAACTGTAACAAAAAAAAAACATAGTCCTAGTATACAAACATAATATAAACATAGTCCTAGTCCTAGTAACCTACCCACTTTCCGACAAAATTCAGAAGCAAACTACCGCAAAAAATATATAGCTTAGTACTAAAAAATAAAATACGGCAGTACAGGCGAACACTTGCGTTATTAAGACGTCGTCGCATGAAAAATCGCGTCGGCAACAGTTCCGGTAGGTATCGCATCCAGGAAATTATGTCGACGTGAATCGGCAAGTTTGGTAGAACGGCCGCACATTTGCGACTTGGGTTTTGATCGCATAATTTTGTTGGCTGAGGTGAAAATATCTTGTTAAATTTAGTCGTCTTTATGATAGGATGATAGTAGACTGTTAGATCGTAGGAAATAAAAAAATCCTGACTATCATGTTTGTATCACGGTGGCCAATCTCGACGGAAATTAGCCAAACTCAGATGCACTCTCGGTTCTTTTACTACCATAGTCCGGTGGACCGGCAATCAACCGTGACCAGGGAGAGATCAGACGCGGGATCCACGGCTTTACGTTCAGGCACGGAGGTGTCACACCACTTCCAAACTCTGGGTTGCTAGTAAAAAATTCCTAATGGAAAACCCGAAAACAATGACAGGCCGCTGCAATTACAATTTTGCTAAAACCGGGTTTTATAGACCCGTTGGATATCCAATGTGAGTGTGGTGTCCCTGTTCAGAACATGAGTCACACGTTGGAGTGCCCCAATTGCCCATATACCTGCACTTTGGTATACTAAATTAATGCCACCGATACTGCAATTAACGCAGCCATCTTGTTGGGTCCAGCCATTCAAGCTGTCTAATCTTTTCCCAACTGTATTTGGGTTGGTTTCCAGTCTAACCGAATCCAACCGAGTACCAGTATTTTACATGGAGCGACTGCCTTTCTGTCGGTCTAAAAAGGCCACTTTTATAGAATCATAATATTAGTCACACTATAATCTGACAAGTTTCATATTCATCTTTATCGCTAACGCATTAGGTTCAAGGTTGATTGGGAAAACTTGACAGTGACAGGTTGCGTAATGTGGTTTCTGATTCTGCTAAAATGGCCTTTTAATACCCGCTGATCTCCACAACCCAAACCCAATTGGGTATCACAATACCCCTTGGCAAGACTGGAACGATTTCGTAGAAATACCTCGCAAATTGTGCCTGCGACTATTAGTCGCAACTGCATAACAACCCCTAATTTGACGGGCCGTGAATAGCTCCAAGCTAACCATTGGAAGTTCTGTTTGCTAATTACTCAAACTTCGCTATTGTGCTGCCCATTCACTGGCTTACAATTTCATCGATGGCTTGCAAATAATGACGGCCATACTCCAGTCTAGAATCCGACAGTTGACTTAATTAGAATTGGCGGGTAAATTTTGGAGGGAATTCAATATGGCGACCGTATTTACGTTAATATTTTGATTGTTGAAGTTGAGTTGCGATTATGCAGTTTGTTGTTTTTTGCTTGTTGTTTTGTGCTGGCTTTTGGTAGAAAAAAATAAACATTTGTGTTATGTGTGGGAGCCCTAACAGCATAACAAATGAGCTGTTAGGGCTCCCACAGACCGGTGCGATAGTGATGTGACAACGTATTTTATAGAATACAAGCTGACCGGCGCAACTTCGTGTGCGTCATATTTTTCATTAATGGTCCGCTCCTCTTAGTCGTAACGTGATGTTATATAGCTTATAGCCTTTCTCGTTAAATGGGCAAAACAACACTAAAATATTATTTCAGTACGAACCTGCAGTTCCTGAGATTAGCGTTCAAACAAACAAACAAACCCTTCAGCTTTAAAATATTAGTATTGATGATACAAGTCCCCCTGCGTTTGAATTTGATTATATCCGGACTGAACCTTGATTGAACAAAATAAATGCCTCCAACAGCTTCAGTGATGAAACTTTTTTTTGTTTTCGCATTCGGGTCTTTTGATACAATTATTTTTTATATTACCTAGACACAATAGTTTCGCAAAACTCAAGCGGAATTTTACTATAATACCTAGCAAGACATCTCCAGATTTATGTATATCTTATGCAGAGAAACGTTCATGTATATTATGCCACATAAACCGCATACATCGTTCGTTACACATATCTACATATATACATAGACATATGTATGTATATATACTAACATAATAATATACGTACAGGCCAAGCAGAATTATTACTGCAATAAAATATAAAATAAAAATCAGTCAAGTATGGTTGATGGACAACATCTTATAAAAAGGTTCCGTAGATAAATAAATATGCAGGCACCTTTTAGATCATGAAATTAACAACACGACGGTCGAAAGCGTCGTTTTTGACTAAGTAATCCTATTTTTGTGCTAACCCACGTTATAACTTGATATGGTAGAAGCTATATAAATGTGCAACAACGATCATTGACCTGCATACATTTATTGACTTTCTTTATAACAGAAATAAAGACATAAAGCTGTCTAAATGAATCCTTCCTGTATCGTGATCCTTTACGTTATCTAGTAATGAAAAACGGTTCATAATGTTGTTCAGTATCTACGAAGGGATATTAGGGAAAGGTCCATACGTACTTTATTTTGTATAGTTGCTTTAAAAAGGACTGTTGCAAACTAATCTTTTTCGTCTACTGAAACATTAATGTTCAGACGAAGGTTAAAAAGCTTCGTAATTCATCTGCAGATCCCCAAAATACGGTCCCTCACAAATAAAAAATACACAAACATACTTTTACTAACGTCGTTTATTTTTATTTGTACATAAAGAGACAAAATTACGTTGCCTTCTTAAATAAAACTATAAAAGAGCCCTATCAAATGTTCCACTCTCTTAGATAATCTAAAAGACAGAATACCTTAAACCATGATTATCTCGGAGATATAAACCCTTGGGGTCCCAAAACCTTGGGGACGAATATACCTCTAAGATCGAAATCCCCCAGCCCCTTCCCCCGAGGAAAATTGAATTTATACTTCATTCCCCCATAAAATGCCTATGCCAAATTTATTTTAGACCATTAGCATATTAAAACGCTCTTACCTTTGTAGCGTTAGCATAAAAAGTTGTTCGGAATTGAGTTGTTGTTTCACAAGTTGTTTCTGAAAGTTTCGTTCTTGAGAACGTGTTCTTTTTGTTGAAACGAAAATGCAGTAATTTGATTTTTAATGGTGAATTGGAAATGTATTAGAAAATATGGGTATCGAGGCGGTTTGCCATATTTTATATTTGTTGTTTTCCATAGTCGTCGTGTTCAATTTTCGCTGTCACAGACACTTTGACTGTATGACAAAAAATCATGATATTGTAGTTATACTGGCCACCAGTCATTGATATATAAAAAACCCAAGATGCATAGTCTCGAACAAATGCAACACTCGAAACTGTCGTCAAAAACTGACATGTATCACATGTCATGTGTGAGTTGTGAGTAGTTATACTATAAACGTTTTTTTGCAAATTCAACCTTACACGGATCGCTTAAAGTTGTTTTTACAAATCAGTGCAGTATGGCGAGCGATGCGAGATTGTTTGAAACTAGCGTATATAGCGATAGTTTTTTGCGGACGTTTTTGAGATGCCGAGTGTGTATCTTGGGTTTTTTATATATCAATGCCCCCAGTATTAAAAAGGATCGAAAGAAAAATTATTAAATCTTTTTTGCCAACGATACTATCGTCGTACTTTAAATAATAAGATCAGTACTTTTATACGAGACATAAAAATCTAGATGTGTTCCGAAAGATCGCACTCAGTACCTCTCGGGGTAAGTGGGAAGAGTGATGCCTCGCGAACGACGTTTTGTAAAGAAATTGTTATTTACATAAAATATTTCTTTATTTTACATGTTTTTTAAAGTTGGCTTACCATATGAAAAGCATTAAGCGTTTATGGAACCAGCTTGATTTGTTGGCATTGCAGGCTACCAGGCTACCAACAAATCGATGCATTGCCAACAATTGCAGCAAAATTTATTCAGTCAAAGTCAAAACGTTTATTTCAATTAAGCCATTAAACGGCACTTTTGAAAGTCATCATTTGCATTTAAAATAATACAGTGACTACTGTCCGTTCGGAAAGGTAGATTCTTGTGGAGAAAAACGGGCAAGAAACTCGCATATAGTTACTCTTTTCAAATAAATGTTCTACAATATGCTCTGGTATTCAAAAAATTTGTTAATATATGTGAAGGCCGCACCTAGTGTATGGAGAGGTAGACTTATTCATTTTCTAAGTAAGTAGGTACATGGTACTCACATATTTACAAATATTGGAACCATTAATTAGCAGTGTGTGAGTGAGAACAGAAAAATAAAAACACAAAATGAAACAATGCAAACAACAAACAAACAAACTAAACTAGTTTATGATAAATAAATAAATAAATAATAAATAACCAGTTTGATTTTGTCTACACCCTTGATTGTCCTATGGAGCAGGACCAGCATGTTTCCAAGCATTCTTATCCCGAATGTAATCTTCTAATTTGTAATACGCTTGTTTACAAAGTGTGCTTTTAAGTTTTTCGGTTTTATAAGACCAATCTATGTGCCAAGTCTTTTCCCAACTGTATTAGGATCGGCTTCTATTCTAACCTAAAGCACCTAAGTGCCAATATTTTACACGGAGCGAACACCTGTCTATACTCTACAACCCAGTAAATGGATGGGAAATCATCCTCCTGCTCTGGGCGGAGCAGAAGGGAGTGTCAGACTCTTACTGACTGAAACCCATCCGAGTTCCTCTAATGCCCTTTAATAATAATAATTATTTATTTATTTATTCAGACTACAAATGCGGTCCACTGTGTTAGTAACAAAATTACTTAGCCTATGTTAGTACTTAATAACTAAAACAGACCTCGTTCGATCGGTTCATAGTGCGTGCAGCTAAGGAGTGGAATTCCCTGCCAGAGTCTGTGTTTCCAGATAGCTACAACTTGTTGCTTCTAGGCAAACGTGCTCCATCTTCGACCGCATCATCGCTTACCATCAGGTGAGATTGTGGTCAAACGTATGCCTATATATAGCAAAAAAAAAAAAAAACAAATTCCGCAACTCTGGCAGGCACTTGCCCTAGCGGGCCCCGTTTACTTTGCTGACATCTCTTTGAGGCGCGCGTGGAACACAACGCGCCATCGACACGGGCCTGGTCCTGATCGGATGGCAAGCCACCCAAAGCTCGCCGTCCGCAGACCCGCGTTACGGTGATCGATACCCCTTGGCAAGTCTGATGTAAGATTTTCTGGCTTCTGGCTTCCCGTAATGTTCCGGCTTTACGTGCCTTCCAAAGCATGGAAGAAACTTGATCATATGTAAGTAGTCACCCATCCGTAGACTTACCTCGGCAAGCGTTGCTAGCGACTTTGTAGCGACGAGCTCCTCCGAAAGACCACTACCTCATCAAAGTGTGTTGACCAGTGGTCATCATTATTTCAGCCGAAGGACATGGACTGCTGGATAATTATCTACTCCCCCAAACATCACTAAAGCGATGGCTTCTGGAGTTATTGTATCTCTACCGCAGCCCTCATCCGCTATCGTTCAACTTGTAGGATAATCGTCCGGTACGCGGTCACCACACCTGAACGTTTCGACTCCATCGACCACCCATTCTGCGAGCAAGGTCCCATGCCTAAACAAGTTACTATCCAAAGAAAAACAGCATAACCAGTGACATCTTATTCATCTGTTCTATATTACACTAGTGGACGTCACGCGGTTTCACCCGCGTAGTTCCCGTTCCCGTGGGAGTACGGAGATAAAATATAGCCTATGTTACTCCCTGATAATGTAGCTATCTATTGCTGAAAGAATTTTTCAAATCGGTCCAGTAGTTTCGGAGCCTACAAACAAACAAACAAATCTTTCCTCCTCTTTATAATATAATTACATTACATTACATAACATTACATAGAAATCCTCATTCAATTAATAGAACCGTCAAGATCTAAAAAATCCTTTTGATAAATTGCCATTTTATAATAATAATTTTCAATTTTCCCTCCGTGTGGCACCGCTAAAGAAATCTTACAGGTGCGAAATTTATTAAAAGAAGTCTATAGACGCAACGGACGACTTTTGAACAAAATTCCTTTTCAAAATGTCATAGATTTCCTGCAATGTAAGTGTGAAAAGAGTAAGTTTTTAAAAGTAAATGTGGCAATTGATTTCTAAAGTTAGTGGATACAGATTTTCGAACGTATTTCATTTAAAAAATTGGGTCTTTTCCTATGTTTGTGTTTAATTAAAAGTTTGTTTGAGATGGGTTTAATCGTTTTTTGCTATTAGTTTAACATAGCTGTTACCCGCGACTTCGTTCGCGTGTATGTCTGTTCAAAAGCCGTGTGTCTCGTGTATCATAGTTCAAAAACTTTGAACTATGATAACTTCGGTTTGATGAATATTCGTATATTTTGGATTATAACAATTCCACTTAGCACAAGAATAATCTAGCTACATAATGAGTACCCCAAATTAGTTGTAAGCAAACTACATTATCTATCTCCTCTTATTTTTCCGACTACTAGATGTCTACGCGCTATTATTTTACAAAACTGCTAAACATTATCGCTTCTTGTGATGGAACATAACCACCTCGGTCCAGGTCGGGAGTATCTATTCAACGTGAGAATCAAATGTCCAGTTCAGTAATGGACATCTTTCGGCTGAATGGTGACGATTTTAATACTAGGCAAGTTTTGAACCCACGTACCTTTTACTTCCAAGCCTCATCGCAATAAACACTCAAAGTAAAAGTCGAGATATGCACCCTTAGGTAAGTACTTAAAGTATTTGAAACTTTAGTCTAATGAATCCGCTAAAACACCTAAAACTTTATCAAAATAACGTGCAATCATAGGAGGTAGTTAGGCAAAGTGCGATCGGCAGCAATTGCAGAACAAAGGCCACGGCGTCCGCTCCCAAATGAGTGTTTTTAACTCACACACACTACTGTATGGGGAACTTCTTTACTCTATAGTGGCAAAGAGTAGGTGAATGTAGACGAGTCTGTGGGACTTAGTCGGTACACCATTTTTCTTGAAATTGGAACATGATGTCAGTTTGTCTCAATAGATTTTGTCTTTTACGTAATTTCCCAATCGCCCAAAAATGGCCGATCAGGAGTTGATCTCGTTTTAGCTTGACCTTTGTTCTTTTTGTGTTGGTGAAATCAAAAAAGAGTTTTGAACGCCAATCAAAGATTGAATCGAGTTCAGCTTGACTTAATCACGATTGTTTGAATTGGTGAAAATGGCCCTAAGAGCGAGGCCACACGATGCGTTAAGAGGGGGGGACTCTAGTCCCGAGGAATTTGAAAAATAGATATTTGAAGAAACTATTGCCGATGCGTCGCACTGTGCCCTATCAAGTTAAGTGCGAAAGCGACAACTGCAGCTCAGGTTGATTTTTACCTACAAAAACCTTGACTAAAAAACGTTTTGTATTCCGCTGTTTTCTTCTTCAAAACTGGACTGATCTTTAAAATCATATATCAAAATTTAGAGGAAGACTATATCTATGCTTCTATTATTTTCTATTTTATTAAAAACTAATCAAATCTGTCTAACAGTCGTCAGAACATGGCGGTAAAAACGGGCTGTTTTTCCGGGTTTTGGGATTGTCATAATTCTTTAAGTAATTACGTTTTGGAAAAAAGAAAATGATAGAGGCACGTATTAATTTGATCTAGATTTTGGAAAAAAAAATATTGCTCTAGCAGCATTATCCACGAAGAAAAGAGCAGAATGCGTTTGTATGGAGAAATGCCCTGGAGTTACCGACCCGAGTCCCCTCTTACCGGTGCGGTGAGTCACCGCACCGCAATCAATTCGAGCTATAGGGTGCCACACGGCCGGTGCGGCACCGCAGTAGAACGCTGTTTACCGCGGCGTGGCGCGGCAACTTGTAGCACACAACATGAATCAACACCAGTATATTTCTTCTGTGATAAACACGTTCGATACAATACTGCGGTAGCGGACCGGTGCACTCCGGCGCTGAAGCGCATCGCCCCTCTCCGCCTCGTCTTGCAGGTCACAAGTGCGGCGCGCCTACGGTGCGACACCGCACGGCGGCCCAACGCATCGTGTGACATGGCATAGTGATTTGTATCATTTGTATGTAGAATGACATTGCGGCATCGCTCTGGCCCCGCACCGCTCCGTTAACGCATCGTGTAGCCTCACTCTAAATCAAAAAGTATTTAAAGTTCTACAGTGCGATTCAGTAAACATGTCGAAGTGAAGGCTTGAGTGAAGTGATCACAAAGTAAACTGTCAATCCATATAATCAAAATGGAATGACAGCTCACTTCGACATGTTTACAGAATCGACCGGCTGTTTGTACTTACGAGTTCATTGGATTTACCTGTCTGTAAACTCTCTATTCCATGTCCGAAACCGTGTTTCTATTTTGCGCACAGCTTTAGTCTCGTTTGTTAACAGAAGTCTTTTGTGAAGCACAGTCAAGTTAGCGCGGCGAGTATACAAATTGCATTTTACAGTTCGATCCCCTTTTTGTACTTGTCTGTTTTGCTTGAATTTTCTACAGATTCTTAAGGTTTAACATTCGTAATTCAAAAAATATTGAGACATATACGGACAGACAGACAGCCAGCCAGGCAGACAGTCACACTAGAAATCCTAGGAGTATAAAGTTTCCGTTAACCACGGACGTTCGGTACCCAAAAGAATACATGTCTTTATGTTTTTGTTACAATTCAAGTTATACTGGAAAAATAATTAACTAAAATAATTAATGGTTCCATAAATATTATAAGCTTTTACAATCAATTTTCTTCTTATCGTGTGGGCAGTAAGGTCTAATTACCCCACACACCCTAGTGTCAGAGGTTCTAAACCGCCCACAATCAATGATTTGATAATATTTCGGGTTACGTGTTTTTACTTTCAATAGTATTTGCAAATCTGAAGCAAACACTTTCAATAAGGTCTACCTTCGGCATGTTTGCTAACCTATGAAAAAGCCTAAAAAAGGCGTTTAAATAGATTTCAGTCGGTGACAATTTTAATTATTATGGTAATGTGAATTCGTGCGTGAAATAGAAAGGCAGGTATGCAGTTAACCTCAATATCCCAAATCGTAAACAAATTGAGCAACTAATAAAAAAACCTCTCGTTTTTCTATTTCTCTCATGGACCTACATTCACTTACCATTAAGACAAACTCCTTTAAATTCTTCAACAAGGTAACGAGAAACCTCTAATAAATATCACGTCAGGAGCGACTACCCGTGACTGCGTGGTTGCTGAAAAATATTTTCAGCAGAGCGCTGTAAAAAGTCCCGGCAAGCCAGACATATGGCCGGCTTTACGTAATAGGTGCGACCGTTTTTACAACAGTTTTACGTTATTGAATCGTAATTTTTAAAGTTACGTTATGAATGAGAATTTGTTTGAAGTGAATTACATTGTTAATTTATGGAACCGAAACGACGCTCATCAGAAGGCTTATAAAGTCACCCAAAGGGCAATGGAGAGGGCAATGCTTGGAGTTTCCTTTAGTGATCGAGTCAGGAGTGATGATATCCGCAAGAGAACCAAGGTTACCGACATAGCCTGAAGGATCGCCAAACTGAAGTGGCAATGGGCAGGGCACATTGCTCGCAGAACAGATGGTCGATGAGGCCGATAAGTTTAGGAGTGGCGACCGCCTACCGGAAGACGTTGGAAGGCCTCTCATAAAGAAGACTGATGACCTGGTGAAGGTCGCGGGTAGCGGATGGAGACACACAGGACCGGTTGTTGAGGCGACCTTTGTGGAGGCCTATGTCCTGTAGTGGACGTCTTTCAGCTGATATGATGATGATGATGAATGGCATTGATTCTTCGAGCCAGATTTTCGTCTCGAAATGGTAATCGTTCAATGTTTCTGTCTGTCTCTTTAGTCGATGAGTTTTGTAATCCAACACCAAAATGAGAGTTGGATTATAATGCCGTCTGAAACAGAAGTATAAAAATCTTAATTCAGGCTCCCGCACATAATGAGAAGTACTGAATGGATAAGGCAATAACTATTTCCCAACCTGGGGATCAAATCATAGTACCACCATAGTCTTAATAATAGGGTTTTGTATATTATTCTTTGGATAAGGAATCACAAAGATTATTCATTTTAAATCTGTTGACCTTTAAACACAAAAATACTTAGTTTTGACGTCTAATAAGTCAAAAGTGATAGCGAGACACACCTCCCAAACAACTAACCGACAATAATTCCGTCCTATTTTCACCTACAAACCCACAATCAGATAAAAACATAATCCAAATAGCAATCACAAGTAATTGGGTGCCTACATCACATGAAATTCCAAGGACTATTCCGCCATTAATTCTCCTGAACGGCGCGATTTAAATTTCAAATTTGTCCTCATTCAAATCCAAGAGAGGAACAAATGGCAACTCTTGGTTTCCAGTATTTATTCCTCAATGTTTTCCAGATAGGATGGTTACAGTAATGGGTACTTTAGGCTGGCATTAGTGCTAAGAATTGCTATCTGAGGAAGGCTTTACTGCTGTTATCGTTATGGCTGTTCTATTGAAAGGGATGACGGGGAAATTATGGCATTGTCATTATAGTATCAACTTAACTGTATTTCAATGGGTATTTCTTGCCAATAGGTCTAATTTTGCTTTAGTATATTTATTTTGTATACATCTAAGGCGTACATGATGCATAATATAATCGAAATGATTGTTTCTACCACAGACCTCCAAGATCTGAAATGGGCTCGTAGCTTACAAAGTGGGTTGTTTTACTGACATTGAAAACCGTAGGAACCATGGCGTAACGTTGCTTAAGTGAGACCTTTATGCAGCAATCTTTCAGCTGACATGTTGATGTTGCCTGTTAAGTACAATCAATTTATTTTTAAAGGGCAAAGGTCTCCCGGTGTGATGTTTTTCCCGACCAACCTGTCGCCGTCTTTACGCCTCTAAGTCATAACGCCATAGTTTTCAAGGCCTTCCATGTTGTCGACACCCGTTCTCTGGTTTCGACTGGGTACTGACTCTGCCCATAAATAGGACTTGTCAATGCTTAAAATTCTTCTAAATTCCTTATTTTTTCGTACAGTTTACTCACACACATTTTAACGTGAACTTTGCTAACTACTTATAAGGTACCTTTTCTTTTTGCTTGTCTACAATTGTGTCCCAATACGGACGGACGGTCTCCCGTTTTTGCATCCACACCTCCATGTCTTTGGCGATCTCTGGCCAATTTTGCCCCGCAAACATCGTCACAAAACCTTCGCCGCAGTCGACTTCGACAGCGTCGTCCTACTTCAGGCATCTGGTGAGTGAAGATCTTCTCTCACCTCTCCAGGTGCATTCATGCGCAGTGGTTCGTGCGGTACGTAGTGGTGAATCTTAAGACAAGTAAACCAGAAAATATTGTAAAAACAACGGACTCTATGCTCATAGTTATTACTTTATGATTGAGATCTCCGATTGGGATTTAACCATTACTTAAATTCGGCATCTGCCTTAGAAGCGAGCTACTGCATGACTGAACAAGTATATTTTTACCCTTTATAATGCAAATGCTAGTTTGAACGTATAAAAATGTAAATACATATTTTTGCTGGACGCTTCCAATGTTCCAACGACTAACTTGTCTTGGCAGGCAAGTTAGTTGAGGTACAAGTGCAGACAAAGAAGTTCACAATACTAACTACACAAAAATCCCCAAATAAATCGATAAAGATTCTCAATTATATTTTCCAAACCAAACACCGAGCAAACAAGACTCGAACTACCAGGAAACCTTATAAGCAGCTTCGGTCCAATAGATTAATACCCCGTCAGACCCCACGAAGATTAAGTAGAAAAACTTTAGGGTTAAGTTCCCGCCCGGGTTACGGGTTAACTAGTGTAGTGCCCAAGTTTGGGGGTGTACATTTTAAGCGTCGTTAGGCTGTATAAGTGTTGGGTTATCATTTTGGAGAAGTGATTATGTTGTTATGTAAGAGCAATAAGTTGAGGGTTTTATAATATTCCGTTTTTAGACATTTTAAATGAGTTTACTTTGGCAAGACTGGTGTCAGGTTTCTGACAACTCAATACGACTGTCGATGACAGCTGGAACCAACGGCAACACCACTCAGTGTGCTCTTGGGTCTGCCACGCTTCTATAGTGTCTCAAGGATGTTCGCGGGTAGTCCAGACTGATAGCTTCGCTGCAATCAGATGCAAGCGAGCAGCGTCCATGTTGCGCAGGGTGCGTGCCAGTACCAACAGTCACCTGACTGTCATTGCCAACAAACTGAAATGTCCTTTCATCTGGTACTCGAGTCAGCTACATGCTCCTGTAAATATTTTTAATGTTTACTAACATAGTTTTCAAGTTTTTATGTTATTAAAATCTTTGTATTTGTACTCTAACATAGTTTTTAAGTGGTCATGTGCTAACAACTTGTATAATTATGGAGTTTTGTGCTAAAATAAAGAGATTTTTATTATTATTTATTAACGTGCCTTACGAAGCACGGAGGAATCTCAGTATATTAAGATGATCACCCATCCGCGGACCAACCAAGGCAAGCGTAACTTAACCTAGAAGACCGAGATGCGAGTCAAATGAAAGTCGAATGTTACATAGTGTATAATGTCTTCAGGAAATAGTCTTCAGCAATAAGTCTTCAGCAATAAGTCTTCAGCAATAAGTCTTCAGCCATAAGTCTTCAGCCATAAGTCTTCAGCCATAAGTCTTCAACCATAAGTCTTGAGCCATAAGTCTTCAACCATAAGTCTTGAGCCATAAGTCTTCAAGAATAAACTTCAGGAATTAGTCATGAGGCATAAAACTTTATGAATAAACTTCAGGAACAAGTCTTCAGGCATAAGGTTCTATCTCTCTCTGCAAAACTACCAATACAACTAAAACACATGACCCTATAAAAAGAGCAGCAACAAACAATTTCCTAATAACTAATTAGTAATGATACGCTCGCAGTAATAATTAGCACCTGCGCTAGACGCAGCTCTTAGATTTATCGTCCCTAGTGCGAATCTTGGAGCTCTGCTAGAAATTGCACGGAGCTCCGATTTATGCCCCGGGTAAGGATGTGTTTGCACTGTGGCTACTCTGAAATAGAGGAAAATGCATGCATATAGGGTTCGTGATTAATTAATTACAGGATTGGGCAGTATTTTAATTACTTGTAACTAATATACCGTAATTGAAATACAAACACGTATTTGGTATTTGTATTTGAATTACTTGCTTAAAATTTAATTTGTAATTCGTATTTCAAATACGTGACGCCGAGGTAGTTTGTAGTTAGTATTTCAAATACGTATGGCTTCAAAATGTATTTTTACATAAACACATTTAACCTTAAAGTTGTTTCCAGTTTGGCTAGGACATTGCAGGCTTGAATCTCCTGATTGTCTGATAAAAAGATGATTCCGTGCTTCGAGAAGCACGAATAAGCCGGTGGTCCCGGCCGCCAAATGGCGGTCGTCAAATACACCATGTCACCCTTGAGAAAAAAAAAAAAAAATAGGCCCTTGAGGCGGTTTAGAAACTCTGGCACTAGGGTGTGTGGGGTCTTTAGACCTTACTGCCCACACGATAAGAAGAAGAGACCTTAATTAAGCGATTTTATTAATGGGTGCGTTCTGAAGAAAATAGCGCTTGATAGCGAGCTAAATAAATAGTCGCAAAATGGCGACCGCTGAATATGTTGATCTTTAAGAATTGGCAACACTGCAACTGATACTGTCAAATTGCCAATGTCAAGTATCAGGTAAAAATCTAGTGTTCATGAAAGAAAACTCTTCTTTTACTCTGCTTTTTTGGTCCATGCTGAGCTAGACTATTTTTTATTCTTAATAGTATTTTATCATTTGTTTTTCAAATAAAAATAGCTTAAATACTGTGTTTTGTATTTTATTTTGCCCCGCCCTGATTTACTATATTTGTAATCTTATTTTTAAATCAGCAAGCAGCTTACGAATTTTGGACGACACGGTTGGCGTAGTGGTTGAGTAATAGGCTGCTGCGCTGCGTGTCGCGGGTTCGATTCTCGCACGGAACAAATATTTGTATGGCCTACAGATAGTTGTTCCGGATCTGGCTGTTTGTGTATGGGACGTTGTATGTTAGTAAACGCGTCCACGATACAGGAGAAATTCCTAGTGTGGGGCCATGTTTTTTTTTTAAAGAATACTTGGGATTTTTTGGAACATTACAAATTGATCTTCTTCGTATCACTCCCACGTCGCCATCATCAATGTGGATTCTGTTTTTGTATCAGAATGGCAACTGGGTATTTTTCGGGTTTTAAGCAATGTAAATTTGTCTAAATATAAAAAAAATAACATGTTCTTGCAGCTTTTTAAATTGTAAATGAGTAATTGTGATTTTATTATGTATATTACCATGTAGTCATCTACCGATTGACTGGAACTGATTGTCCAAAATTTTCTTTGGGGGACAGGAATAGATCACGTTGAAACAGCCAGTTTTAACACCAAAAAGCAATAGCGAATATGCATGCGATCTTTTGAATTGTAAAATGAAATACTTATTAGCTCTAGTAAACAATCATGAAATATTTTTTTTAAATACCTTCATAAGCGATGAAGTTATAAAGCTTCAAAGATTACAATTAGAAAGAGAAGTCCGATATGAATTTTGATGTCAAAGACCATGACGCCCATTCAGCTGCCATAGAAAACAGCGTTAACGCGAGAGGGACAGACATATTTGTTCAAAATAATAATATCTCGTTTGTTTTTCGAGCAATTTTGATTCTATTTCCACTGTTAGTATTAAATAAGTTATATTTAAGTATATTTTCAGATAAATTTTACAATTAAAAATATTTTTTTCATACATATTGGTTGTATTCTTATTTTTAAGCCCCCAAAACAAAGCTATAGCGGCAAGGGGCTATGTCACAAAAGTAGATAACAGGAAAGAAAGGCGATAGACCCCTTTCTTTCCTGTTATCTACATAATTGGAAAGAGGCCTCTGGTTGGAGCCGATCCTTCAAAAATCTCCTAATTATGTGAGGGTTCTACTCTAACCTAATACAGTTAATACAAAAATGTTAACGAACCTCTACAACCCCATTACTGGGTAACACGATGCCCCTTGGCAAGACTGGTGATTTGCTGGCTTCTGACTATCCGTAACGATTGTCAAAAATCTTTAGAGATTTTTGCCAGGACCACTGGTAATGAGCCGAAGCACGGAGAACTTGCGTTATGTAGTGGATGGTTTCCCGTCAACAGACCGACCTGGGCAAGCGCCGCTTGATCTCGAAGGTCGAGCTCAAAAAAGAGCTTTTATACAGCCTGTTACAGAATAAACGCAATACCTCTGAAGGGGTCATTGAACTCATCATTATGAACAACTTTCACTATGGGACCAACACTGAAATCGCGAAAAAAAATCGACTGCTCCATACATTTCTGTGCGCATAACTCGACAAAATGTACCGAACAGCTGATTTTTTTCGCGATTTTGCCATTGGTCCCATAGTAAAAGTTGTTCATAATGATGAGTACAATGACCCCTTAAGAGGTATTGTTTTTATTCTGTTACACGTTATAGAAAAGAAAGAAAGAAAAATGATTATTTGGGACTCGCTCATAAGAAACAAAAAAATATATAAATTTAAAACTAACAAAGCAAACACAGAAAAAAAAATAAAAACCGAAAATCTATTTGTGTTATCGTCATCAACAACAAAAAATTCACTAAAAGTGTACACCCTAACCCACGAAGGCGCATTGCACACGGGACACTCAAGTTCCACCGGCGACGTAATAACGTTACACGACAATTTAGCGCACACAGCGCTAGCCGGACCACGGAAATTGTGGCAACACCGATTTCCAAGCTGTTTGGACGGTGTGAACGGAAGTTATCGAGGGATTAAATAGCTTTCACAGCTTTGGACAGCTTTTTGGTGTATCAAAGCTGCATACAATGAATTTACTTGCCACTTAGCTCTTATAGACATTTTTTTTAAGAGTGGGATATCATCAATAAAATTATTCTTTCCGCTCTGGGCAGAGCAAAAGGGAGTGTCAGACTAGGTCCTATTCTTGTTTATATCTAGTTAGTGGAAACCATCCTTTACTCGAAAACCCTAGTCACTAGGGTTTTCGAGTAAAAGTTGAAAGATCGCGTCCGGCAGGATGTCGACACATACGATCGGCTCCGTACGCCGCGCGTATCCGTTTCTGCGCCTAGTCAAATAGTTTCGTTCTTACCGTGTAACGAAGCCCACGGCTTTGAGCGCACGCGACGATAGCCGAAAGGATCCGATCGGATATGACTACTTTTCGCATCGTAAAAATCGATCTGCCCTACCAATGTCCTAACTATGTTGGAATAGTACTAATATTTTACATGGAGCGACTAGGGTGTGTGGGGTCGTTAGACCTTATGCCCACACGATAAGAAGAAGAAGAAGACATGGAGCGACTGCCTATATGACCACCACAACCCATTTTGGGGTAAGACTATATTATTTAGCGAATCTGGTGTCGGATTATCTGGCATCTGAATCACCGTAACGATTGTCAAAGATGTTGAAATGAGGCCAGGACATGCTTTCTGAGGCACAGACGAGTCTCGGTCTGTAATGGTCACCCTCGGTCAACCTCGACTAGCGTTGCTTAATCTCGTAAATCGTCCTTTTCGACTGTTATTATTTATTCATAATTTCCTACCAACAGTTCTTGAACGCAGTCTTCCTACACATAGGTGTATGTATGTGCTGATCAAATATTTAATTGATACAAAATTATTTTTAAGTTTATATTGAGCCACAAGCCCCCAACTACTTACCATTAGTTATCTAAAGTTAGTTTAACAGGTCGTAATTTTGTTATCAACTAATAATAAACATAATAATGTTGGAAACTCAGTGTACGTGGCACAGAAGCCGCACAAAACGCAAGTCGTACCGTCACGACAAGAATGTGCGAAACTCTATCGATATAATTATTCCTTGGATATGTTAAAAATCATTTTTTCATTTTATTTTCAAAATATACAAACTCTGCGAGAGTTTCAATTACATATGCTAAACACACAGCATCATTAATGGCTTATTTATCGCTATTGAGTTCGGAATATTTATTTTTGAGACAATTAATACTAAGAAACATATTTACAGGATAAAATTGTACGTTTATGAATTTCAAATGTAGTTTCATTTCCATTCTCGAGGCGTTCAGAAATCACACTCACTGTCCTAGATGCAATTTGTTCGAGGTACCTTAATTGCCAAAACAGATAATAACCTATAAATCAGCGGATTTAGACAACAAACTCGTAACTCACATACACTGGATCACGATTCATGAACACTTGTAGCGGTATCAATGCCACCACAAGAAAAACCAACGGAGCAAATCTACATCGTAACAAAAAATACTACTAGGTTGAGATCCTTCATCATCATTCATTCATGAGATTTGAACATATACATCAGTCCGAATATCAACTATCGGGCAGTTGCCCGCCAGGCACAACAGCCGCCTGGTCGGAAGATCATCCCTTTACAATTTAGGTGTGCGGGACTTTACTCTATGTACCGCATACCTTCCGAACACTGTTATTGACCGTACTGTCCATTATATTTTGAATATAAAGTCATATAAAATTATCGAGTGTGGGTAATAAAGATCATAGTTGACCATTTGAATAGAAAAGCATGTGGCTAAATATTAACAGCCGCACGGGATAAGCAAGACAGACATACTTTTGCAATTATAATATGTGTTGGCAAGGTCAAAGTGGGAATTTTGAAATCATTGTTGTTTTTCATTGAAAAATAACTCTAGATTCTTCCTCACTCTCCAAAATGCCTTCTCCAAAAGTCCTTACACACTGTTCCTGGATAAAATTTTCCATTAAAGCAAAAATATGAGAGGTATTTACACTGTACGGTCGCCTGAAGCCGGACAAATTAACCTTTGCGGCGTTGACCACCGGAATTTCATAGTTGCTACCCGCACCGCAGATTTAATAATAAAAATGGTGACACACGATTTTTCGGATCGCTCTTGAGGTTCTGTAGCTTTGATAGACAAATATTGAGAAACAATGATTGTTAACTTTCTGTCCATGTACTTAGATAGTCATTGAAGCAATTAGATGACTAATTTTATTTGTTTCGATTTTAGCAATATTTTTGACAGTTCTGCATTGGCTACCGTGAAATTCAACGAATTAAACTAGTATGTCTAGTCGTTTTTATAGATGCGTCCTCACATATAATCAACTGATTAATGTATGCAAATATTGTAAAGCTTATTTTTGAAAAGAGTAACTATGGAGTTTCTTGTCCGTTCTTCTCCATAAGAATCTACCTTTTGCGAACGGACGACTAGAGTCACTATAATATTTTATTTTATTTTAATTTGACGTTCAAAAGTGCCTTTATTGGTCTAGTTGAAATAAATCATTTGACTTTGACTTTGACTTTGACTTTGATGCCTGATGTAAACTTTTAAGTTTAGTGATAGGAGCCCATAAAATTTCGCGATCCATCAAAAATCCATTTTATAAGAGATCGTCGTAGACATAGTGACTTTACCTGACAAAGTGACAAAGACGAAGGTCATTCAGAACTTTTACAAGGCAATAACGATGACCCGATGGTCAATCTTAAATTCAGAAATATCTCACTCACGTTTTTCGTAACGAAACCCTAAAAATTACTGTAACTTACTCTATACTGTGAGACAAAGGCTTTGAAATTCACTATTTGTGCCCGGCTTTATATTTTCGACGTTACAGAAACATTTTTCCTGAAATTTTTCATTTATTATATCAGTTTGTGACTGTCCCTCTGCAGGGCAAAAGTTGTCATACAAAGTAGAATTTTTTATTCAATTGTTATTTTTCCTGGTAGTACATTATTTTCTTTTGAAATAACACAAAGGTTTCATAAGTTATGAAATAAGGGAAAGTAGAAAATTCTGTTTTAATTTAATTAGGGACTAGCAACATTCTTCCGTCCTTCAAACAAAAAAACGTGAGTACCTACAATTTAATTTCCTTAAAACTGTGCTTACACACCCAGCTACAATTGCATATTTCTTGGTAATTTCTGTACAATTTCGGAATTACCACATATTTAACGGCACGTGGTGGACGGCCATACGCACAAAAAGGTTTTGGGAATACTGTCATCGTACATAAAGCTAAGAAGTGGAATTCCCTGCGGGAGTCTGTGTTTCCTGATACCTATGACCTTGTGGGTCATCAAGACATGAGTTTACGTTTTTATATTTTTTATTGAGGAGTGGGCTTGATCTTAACCTCGATCAGCCAGGTGGAAAGCGATGGAGGTCTATGACGGAGCGAGCGTGCCCAGAAGATGCCTGTTCACTCTTGCTTTGAAGGCAGACGGGTTATATGTGGCACGGAACACAGACGCTGGCACAGAGTTCCACACTTTGGCTGTGCCCATAAATGTGGAGTAGAAGCGCTGAGTACGACTAGTCGGGATATCGACCAACTGCGGATGGTACCCTACAACACATCTGGTATTCCGGTTGTAAAAGGGCAATGATGGGATCAGGTTGTAGAATTCCTGCGCACACTCTCCGAAAAACAGTCTGTAGAAGACCGACAGACAAGCAACACTACGCCCCTGATGAGCCAGGCTGTGAAGCTTATCCACCAACATCTCGTCGCCTTATCTCGTTGCCTACTTAGTAAATTAGTTACCTTTAGCACAGATTATATAATATTCGTGCAAGCAAGCATGCGAGCTCCATTGTTGACCACATCACCGCTTACTATCAGGTGCACTTGCTCACCTGACAGTCGACAGCGAGTCGGACTCGCGCACCGAAGGTTTCGTACAAATTTATAGTTACAAATTATTTTAAATAAAGACTATGTTTTTTTATGATATAATTACAAATGTATAGTTTTCAGACTTGTCCCTTTACTTGTAGTATGACGGTATTACTTGGCAAATTTCATAGTTCTAGGTCAACGGGAAATACCTATACATTTTGATTCCCTTGAGAGTGTCGGAATATCGGCGACAACCGTATCTTTTTCTTAGCTGCAAGGAGCTATAGACTTGAGTATATGGTTTTAATTTCAACTCGATACCTCCACGTGTTCCCGAGGAAAACGGTATTGACAGACAGACAACAAAGTGATCCTATAAGGGTTCCGTATTTTCCATTTGAGGTACGGAACCCTAAAAATCGAGTTAGGTATATAAGGATGAATCAGGCATGACTAAACAAACCTGATTACGACTATGCCTGAGGGTCCTGTTACAGTATGCAGAGTTTAAATCTAACCTTTCCGTGTCGGGGTGCATTAAGTTCCCGCAAGAAACGCTGCATAAGATCAATGACTAGTCATTAAAATATCGACAGTTGTGCACCTGTGTACAAGTCTCTAAAATTACTCACCTTTCCGTCTTCTTATATATTAGAAGTTGCATTATTTGTTAGAACAAACTTACACCTTTTTACCCTAATGGACGATATTAGAACACATTCGGGATCTTTTAGATCGCAATATAAAAATCTAATATTCACAGGTAGGTACAAAACAGCGTTATTGAGAAAAAGCTTTTTATCAATGGGACCCGTCATCTATAATGAAATACCTCATGCCTACAAAGAAGAACCATTAGGTATATTTAAAAAGAGGCTAACATCCTTGCTATTGGATAAATGTTATTATTCTATACAAGATTTTTTGAATGACAAGAGATTATAATTTTACATTATTTAATTATATTTTATTTCAAATTTCATTATGTGTGTGTTGTATGTGTAATAGAAGCAATATAGTTAATTTAATCAATAAGTTGTAGAAATATGATTTAAGGTTGTTGTTTTTTTTTGTGTTAATAATTTATGTTATTAATGATCTAAATATCTGTAAAATTGTTTTTTTTTTTTAATAGATATAAGTATTTTTTTACTTTTGCATGCCGTAAGGTAGAGTGTGTTGGAACTGCTATTTTTTACAATATCGACATCTTATTTTGTATACCCACATTCGTCGAAAAATAAATTATTTCTGATTTCTGATTTCAAACCTATGTAACTTAACCTAATCTGAGCCACATCATTAAATGGCCAGTTTTGCGATATGGCCACGAAGTAAGGAAGCTCATATACCTTCGATCATAATCTACTCTTAGCTGACCATCCCCAGTAATGACGATGATCGACACAGCGTAGCTTTCTGTGCCTAATGTATCAGGCACGAGCTTTGTTCTAGATACACTTGCGAGCAGATTAATGACTCACCCTTGTCCATACAAATATTATAAAAAATACGAAAGTCACTCTACCACTCACACTGTTTGTAACGCTTTAACGCGTAAACTGCTGAACCAATTCGGATAAATTTTGGCATAGAGATAAATTCGGGCTTTAGAGAAGAATATGGTATATTTTTGATCCCAGGAATAGGTTCTCTTGAGATAATTTAAGACTTTCGCGCGGGATAGCCACTGACAAAAGCTTGTGTGTTAGCTAATACATTATACCTTTGATTATAGGTACTCTTCATTTACAATCCCCAGTAATGACGATGATCGACACAGCATAGGTTTACCTACCCAATGTATGAGACGCGAGCTTTGTTCTAGATCCACGTGCGAGCAGATTAATGACCCACCCTTATTTGTCTTTTAAAAGGTTCGTCCTTTGTCAAGAAAGTGATAAGTTAGGTAACAATGATATTTTGGGGAGGTTCTAATATGCAACCATATTCCGCCGGTGCCGTATGGTGCCGTAAAAGAATAATACCATCCTGGCACTTCCCGTGGGTGTCGTAAGAGGCGACTAAAGGACTCGCCAGAGAATGGGCAGCAGCGTTCTCTGTAAAAATCAACACCATAAACTGCGATCGCCAACCCGCCTGCCAAGCGTGGCGATTATGGCAAACCCCCCCTTTTGGGGGAGGCCTACGTCCAGCAGTGGACGTCTTACGGATGATATGATGATGATGATGAACCATATTAATATTTTAAAGAGGAAAGACTTTTATTTTTATATGTACCGAGTAGGCTCCAAAACTGCTGGACCGATTTTAAACATTTTTTCATCAACAGAAAACTAAACTATTGGAGAACCCTAGGAAAATTGTAATACTAAACACGCGCGAATGAAGTTGCGGGCGAAGTGCTAGTGTACTATAAAGCCGTTATTTTTGGTCATTTTGAAGGGATTAAATTGTAAATTAGAGTATGCACTTGGAATTTGCAGTCGATTGTGTATTTATTTTGACAGTAAAGCCAAATGTCACCAAAGGAGTAACACACGATCAGCCCAGCTGCGTTTATATGTTGTCAGTGTCATATAACACCAACGACGACAACAAATTCGCCCTTCCATAAATAAAGGTAACCACAATAAGTAGATAGTTTTTGTAATAAAAAAAATGCCAAAACAAAAATAAAAATTCAGATTTGACGACCGTTAACCCCACCATTTTATCAAAAACAAAACAAAACCTTTACAACACGTACCCACGTACACCATTATCACTTCAAATTCAGCTCACCTCCGAGAAAAAAGGCGCAAAAATGACCCCAAATTAATTTCACCAAACAAGTCCCCCGGGTATAATTGACACGAAGCAAATAACAATATGGCACAAATTCGGTACACGGCCCGAAAAACAAACAGTCAGCCTGGGGTCGAAACTGACCCTACAAAGTTTTGACAAACCATCCCACTGTTTTATTATTCAACGGTGTTGTAATAAATTATTGAGTTGGTTTTAGTTGTTTTACGTTATAATCAGTTTATTAGGTTAGTCAGTTGTTCGGGAAAGGGTTATTTGAGGTTAGTTAGGACTACCTGATGGGATAATTTTATGACGGAAATAGTGTTGCGAAAATTTTTGATGTCGATAAAATATTTTTTTACAAAATAACACTAATAAAGTAATCGATCGGTTGCCATTTTCCCAATTATGTTGGGGTGGATTTCCAGTCAAATTGGATGCAATTTAATACAAGATTTTTACTTGAAGCGATCCTATCTGACCTTCATAACCCAGTAACTGGGTGTGAATGGCAAGAAAGGTGCCAGATTTCTTGACTTGTTACAATCTATAACGACCGTCAAAAATCTAAAAACTTCAGCCGGGGAAACCATATTAAACAGATGTTCTGAGGCACAAAGGAGCCTCTCGTACCTATACTGTAATAAAAAACTCAAATTAAATAATAAATAACGCTTTCCCGTACTCAAGGATCGCTCTCAGAACTCATTAAATTTCGGCCATTTTAACGATCCTTGTAAAATACTGTTCACCGTAATATACGCTAGCTAAAACCTAATCCCCACATTTTCCTATGCAATAATAATAGCGGGTAATTAATTACGCTCGCCAGTGTACTGCAGTCAATTTGTCGAGATTAGTAGCACAGTACACTGGCTGTCAATAGAACATAGTACACTCGAGTTATGAAGTGACACTGTTCCATGACGTCATTTGTAAGCGTTATGACGTCACACGGGCTATTAAAATGATTGATACTGGTATTGCTAATTGATTGATATGTTTTGTACGTGTGTGTGTGTGTTGGGTCGCTGTTTGGGGTGTGTTTCTTATTTGTGTATTTATAGGTTTCTTCATTCTTTATTGTACACCATAGCAACATTATATAATAATATATATATATTTTTTTGTTACTTTGTTTGAAACGACTTCTTAAAAAAATTGGAATTTTTGGTTCGTTGAAACTGTTTTTAATATACTATTTTGTTTTGTTATCAGTGACGTGACGTTGACGTGAGTGAGTTACGACTATTCTTATTTCCATATTATAATAAAATACTCAGCAAAATCAAGACAGGAAAAGAATGAAAAAAAAAACCAGCCAAGTGCGAGTTGTACTCAAACACGAAGGATTCCGTACCGTAAACCTTAATTTTTTATTATTTGTTGTTATGGCTGCAATAGAAATATTCAATCTGTGAAAATTCCAACTGTCTACCTATTACGGTTCTTGAGGTACAGCCCGCTGACAGACAGATAGACGGACGGACGGACAACGGTGGCTTGGTAATAGGGTTCCATTGGTTAACCTTTGGGTGTAAAGCCCAAAAAGGTATTTATTGTAACAGAACTGACATGCATTCAAATTAAGAACGTTGCCAGAAGAAAAAAATCTCATTTCCATTGATATATAAAAACCCAAGATACACACAGCATCTCAAAAACGTCCGCAAAAAATAAACGCACAATGTAACATTTTGCGCTAGTTTCAAACAGTCTCGCATCGCTCGCCATACTGTACTGCTTTGTAAAAACAACTTTAAGCGATCCGTGTAAGGTTAAATTTGCAAAAAAAAATTGCGCGTCACTCGCCATACTGCACTGCTTTGTAAAAACAACTTTAAGCGATCCGTGTAAGGTTGAATTTGCAAAAAAAAATTGTTTATTGTATAACTACACACAACTCACACATGACACTTGATACATGTTAGTTTTTGACGACAGTTTCGATTGTTGCATTTGTTCGAGACTGTGCATCTTAGGTTTTTTATATATCAATGCTCATTTCTCTAACTTTACTTCAATCAATCAGTCTAGCGTTTTCCCTATTACGTTGGGGTCGGCTTCCAGTATAACTGGATGCACCTGAACACCAGTATTTTACATGAATCGACAGCCTATTTAATGTCACAAAGTTACCTGGGTACTACGATACCCCTTAGCAAGACTAGTGACAGATTCTCTCATCATCATCATCATCATATTAGCCGAAAGACGTCCAGTGCTGGACATAGGCCTCCCCCAAGCGTCGCCACAACGACCGGTACTGTGCGTCTCGCATCCAACGCCTACCCGCGACCTTCACCAGGTCATCGGTCCAATTTGTGGGAGCCCTTCCAACATTGCGTCTTCTGGTACGCAGTCGCCACTCCAGAACTTTTCGGCCCCATCGACCATCTGATCTGCGAGCAATGTGCCCTGCTCACTACCACTTCAGTTTGGCGATCTTTCAAGTAATGTCGGTAACCTTGGTTCTCTTGCGGATATCATCATTCCTGTTTCGTTCAAGCATGGAAACTCCAAGCATTGCCCTATTCATTGCCCTTTGAGTGACTTTAAGCCTTCTTACAGATAGATTCTCTGATTGTACTTTAATTTTTTTTAAAATACTCAATAATCTAGAAATGGAAAGCTTATGTTCAGCTACAAACCTATATCCTCTATTCACAACCGTCCTCAATGACCGATAACAATAACACTTCAAAGAAAATCCCTAGAGCGAGTGTGGCGTGTATGTAAGTTAAACTTACTAGTACTTAACAAGCTGGCGACTGTTCGCGCTTGGCCGCTTGACCCGGCTCAACTTAGTTCCGCAGTGATAAGGCTGTCCTGGATTAGCCAGCGTTTGGATTAGTACAGAGATTTAAAATAAGTAAAGCTAATGTTCAGATCCCTTTATTTTAACGCAACAGACAGATGTGTTGCTGGGGAGTTTGTTGGCCACTTCTTCTCCACAACTAAAACACTAGGAAGTGGTGACGGGCGGGCGTTTTTGTGGACTGTCTATTTGTAAAAGTTGACGTTCACAAATACTTTTTTGACTTTTTTGACCTCTTTGGCTAGATGTGTTAACTGAGACTCTAGACAAAGTGCCATTCTATCAGCTAATGCGATTTTCGAAATGCCAAAACATAAGGGATGGATCATGTAACATTTGGACAGCGTTTATCAATTCCATATTTTTTTTAAGTTTTAACAATCGCCTTCTCCACGCTACCGCTGACAGAGTTTCACTTGTTCTGAAGCCTAATTTATTCTATATTGTCCACCTATCTTCTTATGGATAAAATAATCCTTGTTACTTGTAAAAACTAAAATCGCTAGTTCTAGCCACTCTATCACCAAAACTTAATAGGAACGTCTTCTTTGGCCAACCCCAAACAACTCCTTCAACTTGCAATGATGAAGTAGGTATGTTTTTTTTTGTGCTGAATCTTGATTAAGAAACCAATGATTATTTGGTTCGGTTTGGTCATGAATGTGAAGTTCTTATCCACCCTCTTGTAATCCACGTAATGCGTCCATGAAAGTTGGTCCAGTAACATTAGTCGAGTCGTCTCGTTTTCCCGCGCGACACTAGCGCCACAAGTTGCAAAGTGTCACAGTTTTCAGCTCAACAACTAAAGGGGATGTTCTGAATGATAAGCAGATGGGTAACGGGTTTTATGGTATTGAAGGAAGAATGAAGGGAAATACTACCGCGTTACTCTTATGCATTGTTTTATTAAGAACCAAAGCTAAAACTACATCATCCATCTGGCCCAGAAAGCAGATTTATTTGTTATAGATCTTGTCCCCTTAGCATTTCTTATTTGCGCACCAAAGTGGGTAATTCGTTTATTTAAGTACAACAATTGTTGTCCTATATTTTGTTTTTTTCTAAACCCTGTAGTGCGGAGGCTATGAGTTATGATGCGGCTGGCATGGTTATGTGTGATAACCAAGAGCCTCTAAATAAATAAAGATATTAAAAAAAAAGTCCAACAATTCTGACTTCTCAGTTTGCAGAGGTGGTAATCAGAGTAACAGTCTCTTTTTCTTCTTATGTAAAGGAGGAACAAGTACCGATGCTCGCTTATTCCACGTTATTGATTTCAATCTATTTTTCCCTTTATTGATTTCACTAATGGGTCATCTCTCCACCTCCGTCTTGGTCGCCTAGCATAAAATGGGAACCAATACGTGGTTATTCTATCCTACAACTCATTATACCAGTGGCAGACTTGTTCAATCCCACTTAACAATAGCAGCTTTCTTTGTACCACACTTATTATGCGCATAGCCAAAGGGTGGAACTCTCTGCCAGCGTCTGTGTTCCCAGCCCCATATAACCTGTCTACCTTCAAAGCAGGAGCTAACGGGCATCTTCTGGGTACGCTACATCATAGACCTCATCTATCGCTTTTTATCATTCACATTAGCAACTCAAAGAGTAAAATAGGTCTCTGTTTGATATCAGTCCACACTTTGTAACTTACGATACATTCCACAATAGGTCCACGGGTTTCTGAATTGAGTATACGTACGTGTTCTTTTTGAGAGATCGTGTCAAACCATTATGCCAAGTTCTGAAAGGTTTTTAGGCTAAATTAGAATCTGACAAATACTGCATATTCTTCATCAACATAGAAAGCCGTAAGGTAAGGGTAAGTCACGGGAGCGAAAATATAGGTAAATACTAGTTATTTAACTTACATCCAAAGTACTATGAATGGTCAATTAAAATTTAACATTCGTTACAGAACAGAAAATAATATCATGCTTACATTGGCTACATTCTACAAGGGGTTAGCTATAGTATATACCCACACTCGCCTCCCACAAGGTGGACCGATGACCTGGTGTCGTTGACGGCTGCTCCTCTGACCTCATGGCTATTGAAGCCGGAGTTCTTCAGGGGTCTGTTCTCTCTGTAACTCTTTTCCTGCTGCACATCAATGACCTACTTCAGCCTGGTCTTGTTGGGTACGCAGATGACAGTACGGTTTCAGAGAGATACTTGTCCAGCGCAACAACCGGCGGGGATGAAGTTCATTCCTTGAGAGAGACCATGGTAGAGCGGACAAATTTGACCTTCAGCTTTGTCTCCCAGTGAGGTGACGACAATCTCGTCACTTTTAACGCCACCAAAACGCAGGCGTGTATTTTTACCGCGAAAAGGTGTCGTTTTGACCAAACTCCTACTTTTCGGGGTGCATCTGTTCCTGTGACTGATCGACTAGAGCTCCTAGGCATGGAGTTGATATCCAGTCTCAACTTCGGCGCCACCATCGAGGACAAAGCCCAAACCGCGGCCAAAAAGCTGGGCATCCTAAATAGGGTGAAGCGATACTTTAGGCCTGGACAGCTTTTAACCCTGTACAAAGCACAAGTCCGATCCTGCATGGAGTATTGTAGCCACCTTTGGGATGGCTCAGCTAGGTATCAGCTTGCCGCGCTTAACTCGGTGGAACGCAAAGCTAAGAGACTCATCGGTGACCTAAAACTGGTGGATGCCAAGCTACATAGCTTGGCTCATCGCCGTAAGGTTGCCTGCTTGTCGGTCTTCTACAGATTGTACTTCGGTGAGTGTGTCCAAGAACTCCACGACCTCATCCCACCGGCCCCCTTCTACCATCGGACATCCAGACGCACTACATCTTACCATCCCTACCTTGTTGCTATTCCACCAATTCGCACTAAGCGTTTCCAAACGTCTTTTATAATGCGCACAGGAAAGGAGTGGAACTCTCTGCCTGCCTCTGTGTTTCCAAACGCTTACAACCCTAATCTTTTCAGAGTAAGAGTGCACAGGCTCCTTCTGGGTAAGCTCGCTCCATCGTAGACTTTGTCTCTGTCATTTCTGACCTAGACTAGAGTCAAGAGCAAACCCATCACAAATAAAAAACGCTGGAGACTTGTTTATATTTCATTACAAAAACCTTATGCAAATGAACGAGCCTAAAATAAATAAAAAATACCTGCTTTAACCGCAACAACTCAATCGTCCGTCAAGTGCAAAATAATTGAAAAAGTGTGACAATGATCATCATTAAAAATTTTACGAAGCTCACTAAAATTCGGAGAGCTTAAAATCAATTTGTCACACGACTCTATCACATCGATATAAGGGCTTAATTCGCTTGGCAGTATTTCAAGAATTTGACCTCGACTAACTTATATTTTATAGTCCTAAAAGTGCATGTCAAGCTATAATGAGCTTTACATTTAAAGTAACAAAGGTTAGGTCAAATAATTTGAATGAAAATACTGAACAAATTGTGGTTATTTTTTTGCCGATGATTGTTTAACCATTGAGGCATATCTAATTAGAAACTAAACGGTCAGAAGTATTTAGTCAACCTTTTGCAACAAGAAATTTTATACACTTTGTATAGATAAATAGTAGATTTGACCGTTAGGGCGAGCACTCACTGAATCGGGGTGAGAGGATGTGCAATGAGCGAAGCATTGGTGTGACAGCCCGTTATAATCAATCAATCAACTTACTTACTGTGCCTGAAATCAAGTCAAGACCAGTAAATCTGCTGTTAAATAACAATGTAGGTAAGCTATTCGTGCACTTGGGGTCTGAAACTGTTTGCTGGCGAAATGATGTACACAAAATGTCCGATTCTGGAAATGCCAGAATCTATACTAAAACTTATACTTACTTACTAATATACTAATATATAAAGCAGAAGACTTTGTTTGCTTGAACGCGCTAATCTCAGGAACTGCTGGTCCGATTTGAAATATTCTTTCAGTGTTAGATAGCCCATTTATCGAGGAAGGCTATAGGCTATATATATATATATATCATCACGCTAAGACTAATAGGAGCGCAGCAGACGAAGTTGCGCGGGTCAACTAGTTCTTTAAGAAACTTAAAGCGAAACGATAATAACGCTAAATTCATTCATTTTCAGGGTTCATTCACTCTGACGGCTCATAATTATTGACAAATGATAAGCTGTGATGAGATGACATGAACCATCACTGCTTTTCTCTAAAGAACTCAACGTGAACACTTAGTAGAAGTGAACTTGAATTGAGCCGTCAATTTATACAAACACTATGCCATAACAGGTCACTTCACATAAGTTTTAACGGTATGTAGTTGACAAATAAACCAGCCAGTCAATTCTGTAAACATATCGAAGTGATGGCTTGGGTGAAGTGATCACGAAGTGAGCTGTCATTCCATCTTTATTACATGGATTGACAGCTCACTCCGTGATCACTTCACCCAAGCGTTCACTTTGACATGTTTACAGAATCGACCGGCAGTTGTTCACTTTATGCTCACTTCGATCAATTTTTTAACAGAATAGACGTGCAGCATTTCTAAAAAAGTTTTTAATCCTAAAAAACATAAGAGTTATCTATTGGTTGCTATATTTACTCAAAAGTAAAGCCTGTTATTCGACAACCATTTTACGGTCTTTATTTGTATTGCTATCAAGTATCTGTTTTGATATTCCATGTTTTAATAATATTCATTGTTGACACTATACTTGTGTTGGTTTTAACTGAGAGCAATACTATAATAAACAAATAAGTTAAACAAAATTCCAGTCACTCGCAAGAAATTTATATTGACGCGGGCAAAGTCGCAAAAGCAAGTTCTCCATAATTGCTACTACGTTTTCTATTATTTACACAATTCCTTATTTTGTCGAAAACAAGCCTCATACCAGCAACGCACAAATTGCCCACCTCCATCTAAACATGGTGAGCAAAACAAGTAGTTCATGCATTTATAAATATAAAATGTCTGACAAGAGAACGGTGGAACAACACAATGTGTGCAGACCTTTACAGGAAAAAAAACTGGTTGAGTATAAAATAATCAGAATTTCGTGTATGCTTAATATGCATTACTTTAAGCTTAAGATTAGAAAGCGATGCATAATTGATAAGAAATTGACTTGGTTCTAGTTTGACTTGGTTGACGAAATAGTTTAAACGACTGCTCCAAAACTGAAAAAAGTAAATTTTGAAAAAGGAGTGAATTTTTACTACTGTTAGAAAACATGCATTTTGGCAGATTGCTGAACTTGTCTCAAAGCTGCCACCTGGAGTACGTCATTTAAGAAAGCCCTCATTAGCAGATACAAATAGACACTGCCATCGATATTGAAATATCAATCTTCTTGACACTTAAGATATCGATCTTATCTCAGTCGGTATAAGTTAAGTGTACCTCCCAGGATTGCGAAATTTGTTCGAAAGAGTCACCGCGGCCCTGGAACGCAAAGGGCATTAGGAGGAGCACGGATGGGTTCTAGTCAGTAAGAATCTGAGACTCCCTTCCGCTGCCCAATGCGGGAGGAGTTAATTGATGATTACCCATCCTTAAAACTAAAAGGTACAAGATTATATGCAAAACTTGCGTTCCTATGTAAGCAAGACCAAAACAAAACTAATAAATCTACTCAATTTCTCAGAACGAACAAACCAAATGCAGCAATGATGAAATTCAACAGAGTCTGACTGGCCGCCGAAACAGAGACGGTTTTGTGGTAGCCAGCTCCTACACTAAGTCCACATTCATTCTAAAATTACGTACGTTTAAGGGGCATGCTCGGAAACTGGAGTTTTGTGTGTGGCTAGTAAACGGGCGGGAAGAACTAGAGCGATAGCGAGACCCGAGCGATAATCGGATGCGATAATCTTACTATTAAAATCTTTGCGGAAATCGCTGACATTATGGGTAGAAAACTTACTTGCAAAGCATATCGCTCGGCTATCTAGTCACTAGATTAGCGGGGTGCGGAGGGAATGTTATGCCGCTGTCCCTGCGCCGCAACCGTTAGGCTGCGGACACGAACTCAGCGGCGCGGCGGCTGGCGCGGCAAGTTACACTATACATCTCTGCATTTGATCGCGCCGCTGCAGCGCGTATCCGCGGTCTTATACATACTTCCATGCTTTGCAAACATACATAACTAAGCTAACATTTTCTTCGACTTCGCTGCCTATCGCGCTAGAACCCAGTGCAGTTTCCCAAGACAAAAAGACGCCCTCTACCTGTGTATGATATTTGAATCAGATCTGTACTTCCAGAGATTACTTTTACATATTTATAAACGAGCAAAAGTATAGCATAATCAGCTTCTGTTTCCACTGTTAGGAGAAAAGGACGCTATGTGTGAGAGGAATACATCACACGGACCCAATGTGGCTAGGCACATGTAACGTATCTTCTTGATTTTGTCTTAATTTTAGTTTTATTTTGTCTTTGTTCAGAAACTATCAAAACATAGGTACGATATTATGTTTAATATATATTCAATTCTTATCCTTACTATTATCCTAACTAATGTTATAAATGTGAAAGTAACTCTGTGTGTCTGTCTATCTGTCTGTCGCGCTTTCAGGCCAAAACTACTGAACCGATTTAAATGAAATTTGGTGCACTGATAGTCTAGAGCCTGAGAAAGGACATAGACTTTTTATCCCGGGAGAATGTTCCCTAGGGACGACGCGGGCGAAGCCGCTGGCAGAAGCTAGTAATAAATAATTAAGAGCAAACTCTGTGTCACTGCCATAAAAAAATTTCTTAATGAACCAATTAAAAACAAAGTAATTCACTATGAACAGTAACTTCTGTCCATCGTAAACTACTTTGTTTTTATTATGAGCCTGAAGTAGCCCACTGCAGAGCGAACAGCTCCGTTCCTGTCTGCCTTCCACTTTTCTCAGTCTTTTGTGCTATATCTGGCCAATCCTATAGGAAGAAGTGTCACTTGTCACGGGCCTACCACATTGCTGGTTCCTGTTGTTTGGAATCTTTATTTATCGTCCGTAACTGCGCGTTTTCCGTATCGTGAATTAAATTGCAACAAACTAATCCGAATTCATATAGACAACGTTAATCTTATCAGCCACTAACCAGAAGCCTCAATAAAACCACCAGACTAAATGGCCACTAAAATTAAACCCCAACAAGACAACGCTACTTTTATGGCCACACATAAAGTTTACTCAGTCACTATGTTACTTTGATTACGTTATCGAAGTCCGTGGAATCGCGGACAAATAATGCTAGAATGTATGTGTCTGCTATACTGGGTATCTATTCTATTAAACTGAGAGTTTGTCTTTAGTAATGATTGTACTAAAACAATCAAGAATGGAATCAGGAGTACTATTCTGTAAAAATCTTATCATGATAACTTGGTTCTTGAGACGCAAGGGTTGCGGAATTTGTTCGAAAGAGTCATCGTGACCCTGGAACGCAAAGAGCACACGAACACGGATGGGTTTTAGTCAGTAAGATTCTCACACTCCCGCTCCGTCCAGAGCAGGAGTCATTTGATGGTTTCCCTCATAAAATGGCATACACTTCTGAAGTTGAATATCAGATATGTTTAAAAATTCGTCTGCTCGACAAGACTGCAATGTCAAAATCAAAGCTTAAAATGAAAATAATCATAATATTGTCGTAACAAACGATCTATGGAGCAGACATGTGTTAGAGTGGAGATCGCATTTGAGCAAACGTAGTGTGGGACGCCCTGCGGCACGATGGACCGCTGATTTGAAGAAGGTGGCTGGCAGCGGATGGATGCGGACTGCTCAAGACCGGGATGGTTGGTGCTTTTTGGGGGAAGCTTACGTTCAGCAGTGGTCGGCAATTGGCTGATATGATGACGTAGTAACACATTGCAGGGATGGTTACCGAGCCAAATGTTCTTTTTATGACCACCGACGAAATGATTTTGGCAAGACAAAGAAGAAAAATGGCAACAGCATCTCTATTTGTGATGTCACCACAAACAGATGACAACGTAAAAATATGAATGGCGACGCTCACACAAAACCGTATACTTAATAGCTATTACCTATTTCACTCCATCAGCGATCACTCCAAAATTAGTGTCGTCTGTGTCTAATTTTATCACCACACACTAGTCATAAACTTTAAAGGAAGTAACAACAGTGTTTGCTATAGGAAAACGCAAAACTTTGCAGTCCCTTTCAGTTTTAAAACTATTTCGGTGTAATTGAGTTAGCTAGAATTTCGCGCTAGACAGCATTAGTAGTTCGGTACAGAATGACGGGGCGTACAGTTTAATCCACACTTTGTTGAGTTGAATCACAGAATAGATGAAATAGAAGGTCAACTCAATACAACCAGCGAAAACGCACGCACACAGAGACACGCTTCACGTACAGCGAGTGCAAGCGCACTCGCGAACGGCATTTGTTTGATATCGCCGCACGTACGAACACGCACGCACACATAGACAAGCTTCACGTACATTGAGTGCAGGCACACTCGCGACCGGCTTTGTTTGAGGTCGCCAAGTACGCGTCTATGTGTGTGTGCGCCAGTTTTGTTCGCTGTATGAAACAGACCTTCTGTAGCTATCTTTCTGTGGTCAAAGTTTAAAGTTCTAAGTCTGACTTCGGCACTATTATACTAGGAAGTGTATTGACTAACGTAAGCTGATCTTAGCTGGTTCGTGAATTTGTGTTGAAGCGATAGCCGCGCAAGTTGTTATATTGATTGATTGAAAGGCGAGTTATGTTAGGAATTGATTTAGTAAGCCGGTTTGAGTAACTATGTATTTTGTAGTATCTGCGATGAGCTTTGAAGTTGTTTATTGAATCTTGTTGTTTTAATTTATCAATAGTGAATGATAACCAAGTTCATCCTCCTTCTTGAATTTAATAATGACCCTAATTGCGCCAAAAAATAATTAAAAGATAGTTGCTAACATGAGGTTTAATAACAAGTATTTCAAACATATTGGGCCCGTATTAGTATCTAAGAAACTCGGAGTTAGTAATGTAAATCTGACTGGTGCAAGCGGGTCTTGGAGGACTATTTGAGGTCTTTTTCATGGGTAAAACGTTCTGGATAAAGTATTCCAAGAAAGAATTCCAAGAAAAATTTCCAAGAAAGAATTCCAAGAAAGAATTCCAAGAAAGAATTCCAAGAAAGAATTCCAAAAAGTTCTTTTAAATGGGTTATGCCTGTCTGAGGTTTTTATCGGTCATTTATCTGTCCGTTAACGCTATTGATTAACTATTAAATAACTTGGAAACCGGGTATTAGAATATCATTGTAAGATTATCAATAAAACTGACACAAACACCACGAAAATACACAGGATAAATTAAATACATGGCTACAAAATAAAACTTTGTAAGAATACAACATAACTCGATTAACGTACCAAATTTTGATAGCTATCACTAGCCGATTTCTGAATTAAGAATTAGATGTTGATCATCAGTCAAACTAAAAAAAAAACTCCTGAAAAACTCTCAAACTGTGGCATTAAAGTACCTAGAGTCAATAATGTTCCGTCAACTCCCGTCCATCCCAGACATGGTATCATATTTTTTTTTACGTAACATTCACCTTTATCTGTTCTGTGCATTCACCTTTCATTATTACTGTTTATTTATTTTTTCACCCAATTCAAAAATTTTAATTTGCTTGTTGTTTTTTTCCATTATTAAACAATATATTATTTCAATTTCTCAATTCAGAAAACTGCCATGTTTCCGCCAAATATCTAAAATGCGGTATCTACTTCACGTTCGCAAAGCCTACACGGCTCCACCCTTTACAAAGGCAGCGGTGGCGGCCATCAATAAAAGCCGTCTGAAGCTATAGTGTGATAGTTAAATCAATTGGACGCATTACTGTAATGGCGCCGTATCGCGATGCTCGTAATACCAGCCAGATTAGTACTTTGGCGTTTGTGGTGTAAGTTATTAGCAGAAACGGCAGCGGTTGCAACGTAAATTATTTTTACAAGGAATATCTTATGGTTGTTGGAAAAATAGAGGGCAAAAGACTTAGAGACCGAACGATGGGTTGTCCAAATATCGGAGCAGTTTCAGATACATATCAGCGCTGGACTAGGATGCTGATCCTATCAGATGGAGTAACAAATGGTGAAATACTATGTATTCAGGTGCTCATTGAATTGTTTCCTTCTCTAAAATAAAGTTTTAATTAAGGTTACTATTTCCCAGCTTTTAAGAACGGTCTCTTATATATTTTTCGTTTACGTTCTAGGCCCTGATTCATATAACTGACAATGCGACAAAATTTGTTACAAACTGGTATAATCGTCTCAATTTCGTGCGAGATGTTGTTTAATAAAGCAGAGAATGTATGAAATAAACGTACAAAATTGTCGAATTCGTTTGTCACTTGTTACCAGTCAGTTTCATTAAATAGGCCGCAGATCTCAGCTGTTCTGTCAAAGCTCAATCTGTCAAAATCCTCAAATTTACCTACATTCTTGACATCGAGATGAGATTGCACCAAGATTTCGAACATTTTCATCTCCACGGAAATCGGCCAACTTTCCATGAATAAAGCCAATTTGAATATCAAATGTGCCTAAGTCAAAATACGAAATCTACTTAAATAGGAAAAAAAACATAAAATTATTAAAACAAAATCGCTGCACTGAAGACTTGGACTCAACACCAAGTGTGATTACACGCCGCAGGTACAATTCATGATAAATATTAGCTGTGCCTTTAAGCAATACATTGCCGGTCGGAGGCAACACTCGCCAATTACTATAGTAACGACTGCGCAATGTAATCAAAAATTATTAACGATACATCGGAATTGAAGCTCGATCGTTTTTTGTTTTTTTTTTTGAAGAAGGTTTTAATATGCATGTGCCACATGTTTTTTCGCATTTCTGCACGTATTCAAACTAGGGTGGAATGATTAAAATAATATGGATTTCTACATAAATAAATTATAATAAATTCTTTATTTTGGACAACATAAGATCCGCTGTGTTAGTAAAACCTCTTATAACTAATGTTAGTAAATAAATGAAAAGCAACTAAGTGACTATTCTTAATTATATAAAAGCGTTCATCGACTCCAAAAAACGTCTAAGAATGGGAGAGTAGATGTTCTCCGCCACAGTTCTCAGAATACTGTTGTCACTGTCCCGCACCCGTGTTACTAAGGACGAGATTATTTTTCGCATGTTCGACGCTGCGCGAACATCTCGAATGCGCTACAAAAACGAGGCAGTCCCAACAGCATTCTGAAAACATTATTATACTGGATGCGCCAGGCTTCCAGCGATCTTTTGGAAAAATCAACCCACAGACTTCCCGTGTATATACTCTGACAATACTCTTTAAAAAGGGTTATTTTAACCTGATCAGTACAACGGTAAAACATGCGCGCCAACATATTCCCTCTGACCGCCAGTGCCCTGCGCTCCCTCTCAATGTCCACATTGTCTTTAAGGTCGTCGGTAGTATATAATTCAGGCTCTTGCTTTGTTCAAACCACAACTGCCTTTTTTGGAAAATAAATTCAGTATTGTATGTTATTGGAAACAAATATCATTTTAGTAGGTCTGTTTACTTCTCATTATTAAGCTCTGGCTTTATTATTTGGTCATCATTTCTTTTTATAATCACATACTTGTTCCAATCGGAAATTAGTCTACAAAATCCCATTAAAAATTAATAGGAGATAAAGTCATCAAACCATATCAAAAACCTTCTTTATGTCATCAAGAAAGAAAAAAAAAACATAATTTCGATTTTCAATCAAATCGGTTCATTGCTCTCTAGAAAATTGCTTTTACGAACATACCTATCAATATGAGAGTCATTTTTTAGGGTTCCGTAGCTAAATGGCAAAAAACGGAATCCTTATGGATTTGTCATGTCTGTCTGTCTATCTGCCCGTCCGTATGTCACAGTCACTTTTTTAAGTAGATGTATTCTGTGAAACGCATTAAGATTTTCATACAAAAATAGTAAAAAAAATTTTTAGAACTGAAACTCAATTTTTTTTTTTTGCATCAAACACATCCTGTGGGTTAACTATGGATAGGTCTTCAAAAATTATGTTGAGGTTTCTAATATCATTTTTATCTAAATTGAATAGTTTGCGCAAGAGACACTTCCAAAGTGGTAAAATGTATCCTCCCCCACCTGTAACTAAATAATATCTAAAAAATAATAATCTTGGCGGAATTACTAACCTGTAATTCCGCTAAGCCCGTTCCATCATCGGACCACAAGACGAACGGCGATGCGCCACCGGTACATGGTGGACATCCCACCCACACGCACTAAACGTTTTGGGAACACATTCATAGTGCGTACAGCTAAGGAGTGGAATTCCCTGCCAGAGTCTGTGTTTCCAGATAGCTACAACCTGGGAGTCTTTAAGACAAGAGTGAATAGGTTGCTTCTAGGCAAACGTGCTCCATCTTCGACCGCATCATCGCTTACCATCAGGTGAGACTGTGGTCAAACGTATGCCTATATATAGTAAAAAAAAAAAAACTTCTAAAATAAGAGAATGAAAAAACTATATGATGTACATTACCGTGCAAACTTCCACCGAAAATTGGTTTGAACGAGATCTAGTAAGTAGTTTTTTTTAATCCTTACTAATCCTTACTAATATATCCTTACTTTAATATTATAAATGTGAAAGTAACTCTGTATGTCTGTCGCGATTGCACGCCAAAACTACTGAACCAATTTAAATGAAATTTGGTACACAGATAGTCTAGAGCCTGAGAAAGGACATAGGCTACTTTTCATCCCGGGAATATGTTCCCTGGGGATCACGCGGACGAAGCCGCTGGCAGAAGCTAGTGCGTCATAAATCGTAAACCGCAATTTACCTTTCATTCAATCAACTCTTTCATTCAATTAAAAAAAAAACATTTAATTTCATAAACATAAAACTTATGCATAAACCTTTTACCATTACTTTATTTTCTAATAATAAATCTGTAATAGGTGCCTAAGTAAATAATAATTATAAAGTTACAACGAACTACAAGAACTTTTATAGTTTGTTACTTGCTGCTACGGAACCCTTCATGGGCGAGTCCGACTCGCACTTGGCCGCTTTTTTTCAGAAGATGTTTGAAAATATGACAGATAATTATGTGAGTAATGATGTAGGTATATAATGTAATGAAAAATGTCTTCTCGATAAACTTATCAAAGGATGAAGGCTCATCTGTGAGTTTGAACTTCTTTGCGATAAGATTTGATGTAAAAATTCGCTAAAGTTGCGTAAATATTGTTTTTAGGGTTCCGAACAAAACACGGAACCCTTATAGGATCACTCTGGTGTCTGTCTGTTTGTCCGTCTGTCACAGCCAATTTTCTCCGGATCCACTAGACCGATTCTGTTGAAATTTGACGAAATTAGACGAAAAATGACCATTTCTCCCCCCCTTTATCTCCGAAAATACTGATCCTAAAATTTTGAACAAAATGGTGATAATAGATCTTTACCTATAAATTACAGGAAAACCTATAAGAAGTCTATACTTTTAAAATAACATGTTAAATAAATGAAATTCGTTCGGAACCGTTTGCACGCGAGTTCGACACGTACTTGGCCAGTTTTTCCCCTATCGAGTACTACTAGCACTTCGCCCGCTACTTTATTTGCGCGGGTTTAGTATTGCAATTTTTGTAGAGATCCTTATTTTTTTCTAGAAATAAATGTAGCCTATGTTACTCAGGGATAATATAGCATTTTAATGGTGAAAGATTTTTTTAAATCGGTCTAGTAGTTTTTGAGTTTATTCGTTAAAAACGTACAAATCTTTCCTTTTTAGGGTTCATTACCCAATGGGTAACCAACGGAACCCTATTACTAAGCCTCCGCTTTCCGTCCGTCCATCCGTCCGTCTGTCTGTCAGCGGGCTGTATCTCAAGAACCGTAATAGGTAGACAGCTGAAATTTTCACAGATTGTGTATTTCTATTGCCGCTATAACAACAAATAATAAAAATTAAGGTTTAGTCCGACTCGCACTTGACCGGTTTTATTATTGTTAGTGTAGCCTAGCTCACGTGAACGACCTAGTGATTTCAAGTTGCTATTGAAATCACTAGTTCGTTCACGTGAGTTGCAAATCTGATTTACTTCTTATGTGCAGATGTATTGGAGTAGATGGCTTTCTCTGTGACAGCCTGGATAATAATAATAATAATGCCAAAAGCTTCGACGACCATCTGTCGAAGCTGGCGTTACGCGGTTGGATAAAGGGCCTGATACAGAAGGCAGTACTCCTCGATACGGCTCGTATTGTGAGGAGGTTCCTTTCTCTGGAGCCCTAACCACCGGTAACTTGGACCCTGCTCCCGACACCGGCGGACTACTATTTTTTATCTTTTTAAATGTGTTTTTAATGTTTTTTTTAAGATATATTTAAAAATGTAAAATATATGTATATAAAAATAAATAGACGAAATAATAATAAGTAATAATAAGTTTGTAAAAACAGACTTTACATACTAACAATGTTACATATCTATTTAAACACAAGTATCTGGATGACAGTCATTATCGCCTATCGGATTATGGGAATGATGAAGGAGGGAGTGCATCTGTATTTGTGCACACATTTGTGCACTACTCGTACAATTTAACTCGTAACCATAAAAAATAAGCCCAGCGCCAATGGCTAGTTTACGTTGAGGCTGGCCGCCATGGTCGGTCATCATCATCATCATCATCATATCAGCCGAAAGACGTCCACTGCTGGACATAGGCCTCCCCCAAAAGGGGGGGGGGGTTGCCATAATCGCCACGCTTGGCAGGCGGGTTGGCGATCGCAGTGTATGGTGTTAATTTTTACAGAGAACGCTGCTGCCCATTCTCTGGCGAGTCCCTTAGTCGCCTCTTATGACACCCACGGGAAGTGATGAGATGGTATTATTCTTTTACGGCACATGGCCGGTCAAGAGAATTCGTAAGACGACCAAAGTACAAGTTAGTAGCCGACTGCAGGCAGCAGCAGCAGGCGACATGTCGCCGCGTCACTACTGGTTTCTATGTATTTCTACGAAATACCTTTCGTAGCTAGCGACACGTCGTCTGCCGCAATTTAATGGAAATACAAAGAAACCAGTGCTGCGCGGCAACACGTCGCCTGCTGCTGCTGCGTGCAGTCGGCTACGAACTTGTACTTTTATTGTTAAACTAGCTGACCCGCGCAACTTCGTCTGCGTCACAGTTTTCATTACTGCTCCGCTAATATTGGTCTTAGCTTGATGATATATAGCCTTCCTCGATAAATGGGCTATCTAACACTGAAAGAATTTTTCAAATCGGACCAGTAGTTCCTGAGATTAGCGCGTTCAAGCAAACAAACAAACTCTTCAGCTTTATATATTAGTATAGATAATTAAACCATGATGTATTGTTGATATTAAGGGTTTAAGTAAGTATTTATGGGACACCAGCCCAGTACCAAGAAAGCCACAAAAATCACTTTGACGGTCGTTCTCGTTGATTATTGGAATAGGAGAGGGCCACTCAATTTATGCAAGTGTCTTTACAAAACTAAGTGCAGACATGTCGGCAAATACCCAGCGTTGTCAGAAAGAAGCCTAGCTAAACAATACCACTCTGTAATAGTATGCGCGTCGTCTGCGAGGCGAGAATGCGAGACGCGACAAAAAAATGTACTGGATGCAGAAAAATGTAAAAGTGAAACAGGGAATATACTCGACAATACGTCAACTTAATTGTAATTGCCACCATACATTCTGCCTTTTCTTTTTTTATTTATTTTATTATTTATGTACACACAGAAAAACAGTAAAAATTAACATTATAAATATGAGTACAAAGGAACTGCTTATTTCTAATGAAATTTCTTCCAGCAGACCTGCGACAGGAGAAATGAAAAAGAAATGTAGACAATAGTGTGTAACAACAAGAGAAGAGTATGTAAAGTCTTAAAATTAAAGTAACTAATAAAAATAAAACATACAAATAAAATATATACCTATACCGAATACTATATTATAAAATAAATAAATCATTTTATTATTTGTATTTTCTAGTGTTATGTAACTGTGCTTGTGTGTTGTGTTTCTTTCCTTGTTCCAAATAAATGTTTTATCTATCTATCTATCTTACTTTCCCGCTATCATTCACTCCCTTTTCATTTAAATCATTTCTCACACAAACCATCCATTCTTAGGGTTTCGTACCCAAAGGCTAACCAACGGAGCCCTATTATTAAGCCTCCGCTGTCCGTCCGTCCGTCCGTCCATCCGCCCGTTCGTCTGTCTGTCAGCAGGCTGTATCTCAAGAACCGTAATAGGTAGACAATTGAAATTTTCACAGTTTGTGTATTTCCATTGTAACAACAAATAATAAAAATTAAGGTTTATGGTACGGAACCCTTCGTGTGCGAGTCTGACTCGCACTTGGCCGGTTTTTTTTTGGTTTCACAGTTCTATTTTCACAGAAAAAATCTTCTCCAAAATCCTGTAAATCGTTTAATCTTATTAGCTTTAAATCGATATAATTGCACAACCTGGATCATCATGTGTCAGAAACCCTATAAGAGAAGTTAGGCGTACGTTACTTAGTGGATAAGTTAAGAAGAAATGCTGACGACGAGACTTTGTATGTAAAAAGTCATAATTCGAGGTAGACTGTTTTCTCCTCCAATATTGAACCGATATAAGAGATATTTCACAAACTGAATAAGAAGGATGTATACTGTGTTATCCTCATCATCATCATCATCATATCAGCCGAAACACGTCCACTGCTGGACATAGGCCTCCCCCAAGCGTCGCCACAACGACCGGTCCTGTGCGTCTCGCATCCATCGGCTACCCGCGACCTTCACCAGGTCATCGGTCCACCTTGTGGGAGGCCTTCCAACGTTACGTCTTCCGGTACGCGGTCGCCACTCCAGAACTTTTCGGCCCCATCGACCATCTGTTCTGCGAGCAATGTGCCCTGCCCACTGCCACTTTAGTTTGGCGATCCTTCGGGCTATGTCGGTAACCTTGGTTCTCTTGCGGATATCATCATTCCTGATTCGATCACGCAAGGAAACTCCAAGCATTGCCCTCTCCATTGCCCTTTGAGTGACTTTGAGCCTTCTGATGAGGCCCATTGTAAGCGATCACGTTTCAGTTCCGTATGTCATCACTGGCAACACGCACTGATCATAGACTTTCGTCTTGAGACACTGTGGTATGTGGGACGAGAAGATACCGCGCAACTTCCCAAACGCTGCCCAGCCGAGTCGGATTCGACTGTGTTATCCTATGTTTTCTTTTTTTTATTAATAGTTGTTGTAATTTTTCTTTCTTAGTTGCCAAATTTGTACACCAGGGCTCCGTTGACAGCGATTTATTGGACAATTTTGAGCATTTTGTGAGAGTTTTAGTGCTTATACGGTTAATAAATCATCAAAAAAGAAAACATAAGGACACAATATATATCCTTCTTATTCAGTTTGTGAAATATCTCTTAAATCGGTCCAATATAGGAGGGGAAAACAGTCGAGAGCCAAACCTCGAATTATGACTTTTTACATACAAAGTCTCGCCGCCAGCATTTCCTCTTAATTAATAATTCCATGGTAACATAAATAAAAGTTTGTTTGTTTGATGGTCAGCGAAAAAGCTAAACCGAATAAATTATTTCTCCTTTTATCGAGTCGATGGTTAACTATTCACATTGTTTGGGCCGGGTAGGTGGCTACGTTAGTTGCAGCATCGGTGGCACTCATTTAATCCCCCAAGGGACAAGGCCTAAAATATAGTAAACTAGTGGCCCGCCCAGGTTTCACCCGGGTGTAATTTTTTTTTTTAATTTTCTGTCACTCATACCTCACTCAGACGATTACGAACACAGGCTTAAAAGAATCTATACTAATATATAAAGCTGAAGTTTGTTTGTTTGTTTGTTTGCTTGAACGCGCTAATCTCAGGAACTCTGGTCCGATTTGAAAAATTATTTCAGTGTTAGATAGCCCATTTATAGAAAAAAAAAAATAGAAAAATAGAATCAAAATTGCTCGAAAAACAAAGGAGATACCTATAATTATTTTTTCGCAAAAACATTGTTTTCTATAGCAGCTGTATAGGCGTCATGGACTTTGACGTCAAAGTTCATATCGGAATTCTCTTTCTAATTGTAATCTTTGAAGCTATAACTTCTTTGCTGATGAAGGTATTTTAAAACTATTTTCATTATTGTTTACTAGAGCTAAAAAGTATTTCATTTTGCAAATAAAAAAATTGCATGCAATTCCCTATTATCCAATTTGGGTCAGTCGTTACGCAGTTATGCGCGTAAATGACACACACTTCGACAATTATTATTTATTTATATAGATAGATAGATAGATAGATGACGAAAACATTCTTGAAAAAGATTTCCACCCTTAAAGAAGCGATTCACAATAAAGACATTACATTAAAACCAAATTGTTTTCCCATCCGTACTTACAAAACAAAACAAAATAAAAAAGTAGTGCAAGGGAGAAAAGTGCGCGTTTTCCTGTATTTTGTGCTAGCAGCTTGAGAGCTTAATCATGCGCAAGATAAGCAGGTCGATACAGGGCTGCCACGGTTTGTGTTCATAAGATTAAAGGTTAAATTATGTTTGTTCTACCAATGATCGATGGAAGAATTGATTGAACCCAGTGTGATAATTTTAAAGGTGGAAGGATCTACCTTTAGATTACAAAAATTACGCTTGCCCTAGTTTTAATAAATTTAATTTTAACAAGATAAACAGTACTAAATTTTATAATGGTATCTAAATAGGGAATATGCACGAAAAAAATATTTATTATCTATACAGTTTATCTAAAAATGTACACAAATATAACACTAACAATAAAAATAGAATCAAAATTGCTCGAAAAACAAACGAGATATAATTATTTTAAACAAATGTATCTGTCCCTCTCGCGAAAACGCTGTTTTCTATGGCATATGGTATAGGCGCCAAGAACTTTGACGTCACAATTCATATCGGACTTCTCTTTCTAATTGTAAACTTTGAAGCTTTATAACTTCATCGCTGATGAAGGTATTTAAAAAATAATTTCTTAATTGTTTATTAGAGTTAATAAGTACTTCATTTTGCAAATAAAAAAATCGCATGCATATTCCCTATTGAGAATCCGAAAGAAGTTCAGAACTTGTCAAATTCTACTATAGCATTCAAGAAGAGTTGTTCATTCACTTTTTCATTCACAATTCAAAACCCGAGGGTAAAGGTGACTGACAATTACAGCGGTGCGAGGCAGCGGAGCGGAGAAACGGAGAAATTTTAAACAATGAGATTGCAATTTCCGAAGACCTTAAAGACAACCTGGACATTGAGCGTGAGCGCAGAGCGTTGGCTGTCCGCTGCAATATGTTGGCTCGCAGATTTGCGAAATGCTCGACTGCCGTAAAGGCTACGTTGTTTAGAGCGTATTGTCAGTCGTTTTAAACATGCAGTCTGTGGGTCAACTATACGCAGAGGGCATATAGCGCTCTGCGAGTCCAATATAATAATGCGTTTAGGGTGTTGATGGGGTTGCCGCGCTACTGTAGTGCATCCGGCATGTTCACGGAGGCGGAGATTGATGGCTTTCACGCAATCATGCGCAAGCGATGCGCTGCCACCATGCGCCGGGTACGCGCCAGCCCCAACAGCATGCTGAGAGCTATAGCGGACAGGTGGGACAGCCCCATACTGGGGCATTGGATAGGCCTACATGTGACTGTGGTGTAAGTAATTATGATAGTTTTGTTAAAATTAGATAGAATGTAAGTACTAACACTAATTTCTAAGTTTTTGAATACTAACCAAAAAATGGACTCTGTCTGAAATATAAGATTTTTATTTTATTTTTTTATTTTATATTATTTTATTTATTAAATCTCCGCACCACGTGAGTCACTAACATTTTGACTGACATGATTGGTTAAAATTTCTCCGTTTCTCCGCTTCGCTTCCTCGCTCTGCTGTAAACGACTGACACCCTACGACTTCAAATTGAGTTTCGACTTAAGGTATTTCTACGCATTAGAGATATCAATTATCCCATCAATGTGCCTGCGTCTATACAACGTGTACCAGAAAAAACGCAATACATCTTAAGAGGTCATTGTACTCATCATTATGAACAACTAATCCCGAAATCGCGAAAAAAAAGCTGTTCAGTACATTTTGTCGAGTTATGCGTACAAAATTGTATGGAGGAGGCGACTTTTTTTCGCGATTTCTGTGTTGGTCCTATAATGAAAGTTGTTCATAATGATGAGTTCAATAACCCATTAAGTTTATTTTGTTACAGGTTGTATATTCCAAAGTTAGAAACTTCATAGCAAAATCTATCTAAATATGTTTTCAACCAACGAGAAACGTAAACGACTAACAATTTACAATCAAACAAAATTAAACCTTATCGTCAAAAAAATTGTAGCAACCCTACAAGAAATTCGGGCAGACCTTTTGTCCCGCACCAATTCAATTTAGTGATAAGGGACAGACTTGCGATAAACACTAAGACAAATAAAGTAGCCTTCGATTGAAAGACGAGGTCAGGGTGTTAAGGAAAAATGGGGGTCGTGAACCGAATAGTAAGTACTTCATCTAGTTCCTTATTAATGGGGGTAGGCTCGAGATCGGGGAGGTTGTAAATGTGTATTAAGAAGGTTGGTTGTGTAAGCAACCTAGTTCTTTTGAAGAAATATCAACTGGGACGCAGTCGCAGTTGATATTTAGACCCGAAACGTCTTACAACTGCTGAGCAATGAGGGTTTTTGTGAAATTTCGAGCACCAGGTGGCAGCACTGAGGCGTCAGACCCAAACACCTATCAAGTCGCTTATTTTTTGATATTTGGTAGGTTGACGTTGACGTTATGTTAATGTCAAAGTCACTTTTTAGGGTTCCGTACCCAATGGTAACCAACGGAACCCTATTACTAAGCCTCCGCTAGCTAATTTCAATTCGATTTAAATTTTGACATGGCAATTTTGAATGTAACTTTATTTTTTATATTATAATTTCAATTTAATTTAAATTTTGGCATGGCAATTTTAAAGGTTACTTTATTTTTCATATTATAATTTCAATTTAATTTAAATGTTGACATTGAATACTTTATTTTTTTTGTTGTTTCATTAAACTGATTTTGTACGTCTTAATTGGCAAAACATGTAGCAACCTCATCATAATTTATAAGACCTATATGCTGTACTCATGTTTTACAAAATAAATATATCTATCTATCTATCTATCCGCTGTCCGACCATCCGTCCGTCCGGCCGTCCGTCCGTCTGTATCTCAAGAACCTTAATAGGTAGAAAATTGAAATTTTCACAGATTGTGTATTACTATTGCCGTTATAACAACAAATAATAAAAGTTAAGGTTTATGGTACGGGACCCTTCGTGTGCAAGTCCGTCTCGCACTTGGCCGGTGTTTTTTCAATGTAGAGGACCTCTCGCCTATGTTGCGCCAACTGGTGGAGTAAATTTTCCTGAAAACCCTCATTACTGAATCACAGCACGCGATGGTGACTTTAGTTCCCAATGCATCATGCTGCGTGCGATTGCAGCGTCATATGCGCTACCGAGTTATGGTTTCTATCCTGTAATAAATGGACTAGTGGTGATAGTAAAACAATTTCGGTAGGTGCTATAGTTCCAAAGTAATATGCGATCTTGCCATAACATAATTACATCATTACAAATAGTTTAATTTTAAGGACGGAAAATCATCAAATGATTCCTTCCGCTCTGTGGAGTATCCGACTCTTACTGACTAGAATCCATCCGTGTTCCTCCAATTGCTCTTTATGTTCCAAGGCCGCGATGACTCTCTCGAACAAATTCCGCAACCCTGACAGGCAAGTGACTCCCTACTGACCGAAATTAACTGATCGTATGGGTCGAGGTAAGGCTCCTGAACGTTACAGTCCCTAGTGCGTATCCGAACGCACTTTCGCTCATGCGCTTTGCGCCGACCTATAACAGCAGAGCTGTCAGAATTCTAGCCACTGATTGGCTCCTGGTTATGTTGGTAGAATATTATTAGTTTTAGTGTGTTGTCATACAGAAGTATAGCGGAGATTGGTAATTCTGGCTTGAGTGTCGTCACAGTGTATCAGTTATATTTTACGATTCATTAAAGTTTATGCCAATAACAAAACCCTTTTCACTCTATCTGACTCACCCCGACTACAAGATGTGCAGTTCGTGTAATCCACTGGATGTAAGAAGCACATGACCGGTCAATACAGCGACGCTTTGGGACTTAGCCCGTAGAATCGTCAAACTCAAGTGGCAGTCGGCAGAGCCAGGCAAATTACTCGCAGAACTGCTGGCCAATGGAGCCGAAGTGTTCTGAAGTGTATCGGAAGACGCAGCGTTTTGGAAGAATTACCGCAATGTGAACAATGACCTACTGCAAGCTAAGCGGCATCAACGCTGCCTCATAAAACTATGTAGCGAAAATCTGTGCCGCAACAAAAAGTAACACAGTGCCATCTATCCCGCACTAACGAACTTCTGAACGAAATCCTGCAAACATCGCGGAATCATTTTTCCGTACGATTTAAACAATGTTTAAATCTGTTGTATATGTTTAATAAAAATATACAAAAATCCGGACATAACAACCGTCCAGTCGGAGGATCCTCCCTTTTCAATGGAGGTTTGCGGGACCTTACACCCTGTTCCGCATACGACAGGCCGTGAAAATTCGCTGGTTGTAAGAACCAAAGGTTTGGTCGATGTGGCAGCACTTGGGGGGACTTATATCAAGCAGTGGTCATCTTTCGGCTGAAATTGATGGTGATGAAAATTTCTCAGTCATCAAAAGTATAACTACGCCTTATTAATGTATTATAAATAATAATATGATTGATAACTACGTTGCTGTATTCTCTAGTGATAAACACCACAGACCAAGTACTCCTCAAATGAAATAAAAGAAGGCAGTGCGATACAAATGGCAAACGTGAACAGAATTGCAACTACTGCTTATTAGTGTGAGGAATTGAAGCCGGAGCGAGATTACAAAAGAGGCGATTAATAACGATACACGGAAAGTATAACAAAACAAAAGTAACTCGGTATTTAGCTATCAACGGAAGAAAAGTTAAGAGGAAAACGTGGTTTTGAAAAGTTTAATCTATTTATACAGACGCTGTAGATACTACAATTTTTATCTGACTGTTCCAGATGGAGGGGGGTAGCGTTTCTCAAGATGTATGTTTCCAAGCCAAGAGGACTCATGCTACTAAGTTACTGAAGGTGGCGGCCAGTTAGGCAGTTGCTAAATGTAAAATACAGGTATATATATCCGGTTATACTTGAAGCCGGTTGCGGAAATTTTTGGTAGGGATTTGTTGGAAAGAGTCACCGCGGCCTGGAACGCAAAGGGCGTTTGGAAGAACATGGGTGGGTTTTAGGAGGAGCTCGTGTCTAAAGAACAACAACCACACAGGTCGAACTTCAAGGCTAAGCGACGCTTTCAAAGGTTGATTCTGACCATCTTAACATACCGAGTTTCCTCCGTGCCTCGGAAAGAACATTAAGCTGTTGGTCCCGGCTGTCTTTTGTAGATCTTTGGCAGTCGTGTCAGAAGCCAGTAAATCTGACTCCAGTCTTGCCAAGAAATACCGTGGAGACCGACACCGATACCCGACCCGACACCGGTACCGTGGTACCGTTCCGTTTGTGGAGGTCTGGTAGGCAGCCTTTCCACGTAAAATACTGGTATTCAGCTGAATCCGGTTTGACTGGAAGCCGACCCCAATAAAGTTGGGAAAAGGCTAGGCAGATGATGGAAGGGTTTTAGTCAGTAAGATTCTGACACTCCCTTCAGCTCCGCCCAGAGTGGAAGGAGTCATTTGATGAGTTACCACCCTTCATAAAAAAAGACTGGAAGCCGACTCGAAGATAGTTGCGAAAAGAGTAGGCAGATTGGTAGTACGTATATAGATGCCTCTAGAAGATTTATAAGGACTTCGATCTACCATTCAAAATATTTGTCGATTTTCCCAGTTGCCTCTAATGATACCCATGAAAATAACCCATGGCTGTTAGCAACAAATACAAAAGTAAACACAAAAAAAAACTACCCTCCGATTGAAACAAAAGGATGGTGGGTTGTTGCGTAACAAAGACTCGTGCTTCGAATAGTAATTGAGTTCTTATTAATGTCCCCGTATTGGTTGGTACTAGCTACGATATACCCGCGACTTCGACTCCTTGGTATTAATGGTGGGCCGTTGGTCTCGGTGTCATAAGCGCGACAGCCGAGCGTGGATTGCGTGGAGTGTGTTCGATTCCTAGGTCGGCCAAAAATTGTTATTGGGATTTTCAATTACGAATTTCTCTGTGATAGCCCGGAGTTTGGATATTGTTAGTGTGACCCGCCCCGTGCCTTGGAAAGCATGTTAAATCTTGTATTCATGCCAATGACCTTGTGCATATAAACGGAGCTACCTACTCTTCTACGCGCCACTCCGCTACCCGCATTTTTAAATTATTATAAAAAAATAACACATATTTAAAAAAAATATTTTACGGTATTATTTTGTAGTGCTGAGCTCTCGCAACGTGACGCACGTCCATCTCAACATGACTCGCCCGCTCTGAATTCGTGGGCGAGTGCGGGGGTGATTATAGACGCGGAACGGTCGCATTTTTAATTTATTATAATAAAAATAATACATATTTTTAAAAAGTAATAAAACCAAATTATTTTCGTTTGTATTGCAAAGCAGTTGATATTTTTTTTTTGACTTTTGTTAAAAAATGAAAAAGTGAAATGGTTTCATCTCAACGATTTGGAGGTGATTTGGTGATTTTTTTTCTTATTATGTGATAGCGATACATAAATTGTGGCTAAACCAAATTACGTATGTAATTTCTCAGTAAATGCCGACGAAAAGTTGCTTCATCTGCACGCTGTTTTTAAGCCAGATCTCTCTCCTGTTGAAACGAATACTATGTATTCAGAACATGACTCTGGACCACCACGGTCTAGAATCATGTACTAAACATGGTATACGTTTGTGCGGCAGTGAGCCTTATGCGGGCCATACGCGTTCAAGTAATTTGATCAAACAGGCTCGTACAAACAGTTTTATCAAACTGGCTTGAATGTCTGTGGGAAAATTTGATCAAGTCGTCAAATGGCATGAAGAAATATGAAATTTTATATTTCTATTTGATCAAACAGTTTGTATCAGCCTGTTTGATCAAAGTACTTGAACGTCTATGGCTCGCATTACACCCTGTGTCAATACAAATTGGATTAGTACTGTGACGCTGCAAGCTAGAACCTCTCTGCAGCATCGGGGATCGAGAATAAAGAAAATACTGATTGGATTTAAAGGATAATTATATTGAGCTCATGCTCCAAAAAAGCTTTTACAGATGTTTGCAATAAAAACAAATCTATACCTACTTAATATAGAAAGCTGAAGAGTTTGTTTGTTTGTTTGTTTGCTTGAACGCGCTAATCTCAGGAACTACTGGTCTGATTTAAAAAAAAAATCTCAGTGTTAGATAGCCCATTTATCGAAGAAGGCTATAGGCTATATATCATCACTCTAAGACCAATAGGAGCAGCATAGCATAGCATAGTCGGCCTTATAATGTTCCCACTGTTGGGACTCAGGCCTCCTCTCTAGGAGAGGGAATGGGCCATAATCCACCACGCGGGCACAATGCGGGTTGGTAGTAAAAAATGTGACGCAGACGAAGTTGCGCGGGTCAGCTAGTTAGTAAATATATGTCATTATTCGAACCTATTGTAATTTACATCCCTTTTTCAGTTAATTCTTCTAAAGCGTTTATAAATAAGTCGATGCATCCATGAGAATGTGTTACAGTACTTACTGATATTATTATTACTTTTACAAAAACATAAACAAACAAACTCATCGTTGTATCACTTTAGAATACCTATTGATATCTATGGAAATAACTTACTAAGGCGCTTTTATCTTTACGCCTACCTTGCCTTATAGGGTTTCAGACAAATGATGGTGTATCCTGGTTGTGCAGTCAACTGTGTACGATTTAAAGTCATTTTGGATACGTTTTATCCGATTACGATGAGGCTGAAGAGAGTTGTTTTGTTTTCGCATTTTTAGGATTCCGAACATCCGTAAAAAACGGAACCCTTATAGGATCACTCGGGTGTCTGTTTATCCGTCTGTCTGTCTATCTGTCCGTCTTTCACAGTCCAGTCTTCTCCGGATCTACAGGACCGATTCTGTTGAAATTTGGTATACATATGGACTTCTGTGACCCAAATACGGATGTTTTACGTAATAAATATTTTTTAGTATGGCCACTTTTGGGGGTCAAACAAGAAGATTGAAAAAAATATTCAAACTGTATTGTGTGACATATGAAATGAAAGGGCTCGTTGTGAGGGTTTTAATTATATTTTTATCATAATTTTAAAATAAATGGTTTTGAAGTTATTCAAGAAATTATACCAAAAATGACTATTCCCCCCTTATGTCTGAAACTACTGAGCCTAAAATTTTGAAAAAAAAATCTGATAATATTTCTAGGCATGTATTTAACGCGGCGACAAACAAATCCGATTTAGGGTTTTAAAAATAATTAAAATGGGAGGCAAAAATAATAAGTTGACAGCTACAGTGAAGTAGCATTTTAAGTATAAAGTAGCAGCCTTATTTTGAGTTCTAAGCTTTGTTTAAATTTAAATTGGCAGTGTTTTTTTGGCGTTTATAAAATTAACTACTAGGCCCGGTAGATGGAGCCCCGCGAATGGTTTACAAAAAAATAACCACAAAGGGGATGGCAGGGTCTATTCGCTCGCTTCGCTCGGTCACTCGACCCCGCCATCCCCTTCTAACCTAACCTGTCCGAGTCGGGGGCCCCAAGTCCAGAGCTCGCTTCGCTCGCTCTTGCATCCAAAGCCGTTCAACGGAGGACCGATATGGCTTACAGAAATACGTAAAACTGTTAATATTAGCTGCCAGAGTCATTATTTTTAATACCTCACCTGTTATTTCATTGGCCCTGTTTAATATATTTGCTATCTTACAGTAGCAGCCATTATTTAGTTTTTATAGATCCTTGCCTTTTGTAGCTCATATTATATAATTGTGCTAAAAATATTTAATCGCTACCAAGTTATTTTTTTGTAACCAAATAGTTAGTCGCCTAATAAGTTGTTATTCGCCTCAAAAATAATTAGCTATATTACCTACAGATTACCGGAATACCTATAAGATGTCTGTGATGTTAAAATAACATGTTAAAAAAATCTAAATAGGTTCGGAACCCTTTGCACGTGAGTCCGACTCGCACTTGGCCAGTTTTTATTAAAATCGAACCAAAAAGCCTTATCCTTAAGTCAAGTGTGAATAGGTTACTTCTAGGCAAGCGTGCTCCATCTTCGACCGCATCATCTCTTACCATCAGGTGAGATAGTGTCAAACGTATGCCTATCAAAAGACAGTAAAAAAAAATGGATGGATTAAGTGAAGAATGATGTGAAAGTAAATGAAAGTTTGACGATTGATAGGGAAGAAGAATCACTTTGACGATGGTGAAAACTGCTTTTTCTTTGAACTTTAAGACTAGAAAGTGGTTTGAAATTCTATAACTAATGGAAGCTGGAATACGTATTAATTATGATATATTTGAGTCACCACAAAGTCACATAGTTACAGAACGCGATTACAAAATATATAATACATAGTTGTTCTCGTTTTAATATAAATATAACATTCCCAAAAGATTACACATTAGTTTTGTTATAACGAGCGGTTCATAGTTAATTACATCATAAACTTAATTTGAGCACTATCCAACGAACAATAGGACCCATAAACCATAATTTCATACCGCTCATTAATTAAACCCGTTACAAAATCCAGAAACAAAACCCGCTAAACGTACCCGATTAATATCGAGTTATCTCGACAAATGTGCGACAATCGGAATGATCGAATGACCCATTTAAATCGACTAAATACCGAAACCGATACCAGGCAATAGTATCGAGTTTAATACCGATTGTTTATCGTAAACATGGATCGGTATTCTAGTCCACTCGACGATGAATAATGGGTTTCGCGCACAGACATGGAAAATAGACTGCGTGTACAGAAAATTGACTATTCTGTAGAAAGAGATGCAGCGACTGTACGACTAGACCTCTCTATTCTGTAGGATAAATTAACTAAAAATCCATTATTTCAGAATATTTGGTAAGTACTGTATATGTTACGGCGCGTTCAAATTTGACGCAAAGTGCCGCGCTGCTTTGTTAATCCATACCAATATTAAACGCTAAGTTGCGCCGCGGCCGCGTGTTTATTGTTTGTGTGGATTAACAAAGCTGCGCGGCTCGGATCTGCCTATCTGACATGCAATCAGATAGGCAGATCGCTGCATGTTAAATACTGGTATACAGCTGCATACTGTTTCGTGTTATATACTGGTATCTTAACCTATAATAGTTGGAAAAAGGCTAGGCAGAATTATTCACTTGAGATAGCTCTTGTTCTATCAGCTCAGTCGATTCTCTTTGTTAATGGTTTCACATTCAGTTGATAGTCTAAAATCGGGATTTAATCGAATTATGAGATTAACGCGCTGATTTCATTGTAAAAGGAATGTGTTTGTTAAAAATTATAGGCCTGTAAATATGAAAATCAGATTAATTTTGGTGGAGTTTTCAATGGTTTCGTTTTAGGTTCTGTTGAAGTGTTTTTGCGTTTAAAGCATGTATTAGCGTAGGTACCTAGAGAGTCGGGTTTAGTCCCCTTTACTAAGGAATAGTTGGAATAGGAGATTAAATCATCAGCATACTTTTTTAAGCATGGAAAAAAATCAAATGACTCCTCCCGCTCTGGGCGGAGCAGAAGGAAGTGTCAAACTCTTACTAACTAAAACCCATCCGTGTTCCTCCTAATGTCCTTTGCTTTCCAGGGCCGCGGTGACTCTTTCGAACAAATTCCGTGACCCTGGCATCCTGGAATGACTTCTTAGATGACGAAAAATGACTAATAGACAAGTTTGAGAAGAAAATGTTGTTGCCCAAATAAATTCGTCAAGAAAATGATGTTGAATCAGTTAAAAGCAGTTCACTGCTCAACCGACCACTGATCAATGATGTTTGGCTGGTCTCATCCAGCTTATACTAACTACCCTAATATTATATTATTAATAATAATAAATAAATGACATCCTATCTTATTAACAATAATAAATAAATAAATAACAGTATTATAGTAATAACAAATAAATGACATTCTATTCTATTTATAATAATAAATAAATGACATTCTATCCTATTACTAATAATAAATAAATAAATAATATAGTATTATATTAATAATAATGAATAAATAATACACTATTGTAATAATAAAAACCAATATTAAATAAACAATAAAACAACTAAAAACGTAATTTAATCCAAAAATGGATATGTAGAGAATAATAATATGCATAAAATATTCAATAATAGGCACAAGTTGGACAGGAAATATTAAAAATTGATTTTATAAAATAAATAATCTAAAGCGGTCTTCCTCTCTCCTAATTATTTAAAGTGTTGCTGTGCCCGACAGGGTCCATAATTGTTTCTATCTATTCATTTTACCACCTGTATGTGTACATTATGGATTGCAATAAACGATTTGAGACCCTAATGAACTTACCTAGTTCCCTATTCCACATGACGTTAACAGACTGATCCGACATAATCTAATCCTAACGTATAAAATTCTTCTGTTAGTGATGAGACTAGACTTCTGAAACTTCTTCTTCTTTTCGAGTCGATGTACAACTCCCTCCGCTCCGTATGGTGCCGTAAAAGAATAATACCATCCCATCACTTCCCGTGGGTGTCGTAAGAGGCGACTAAGGGACTCGCCAGAGAATGGGCAGCAGCGTTCTTTGCAAAACTCAACACCATACACTGCGATCGCCAACCCGCCTGCCAAGCATGGCGATTATGGCAACCCCCCACCCATCTTAAGGGAGGTCTATGTCCAGTAGTGGACGTCTTTCGGCTAAAATGATGAATGATGATGTATAGCTCCCTAGATCGTTTGGTCCCAGTAGGTGGCTACGTTAATTGCAGCATCGGTGGCATTCATCAAATCCCCCATAGTTCAGGTGTATGGGCACTTGGGGTACTCCAACATGAGGCTCATATTCTGAACAGGGGCACTTCTGATACTTCTGGGAGTAGATAGCTGTTATTTGGCACGTACATTCAGTATTTGCCATTCAGCTGTAATTTGGTTCCTTGTGGAGTGTAGGGAAGAAACGGGATATGCACGTACGAAGTCAAATCAAATCAAATCGTATATTTCAAATAAACCATTTACAGGCACTTTTGAACTGTCAAGGTCGGTCAGTCCAAAAAGATGAAGCTATTTGCACGTTCCAAAGCGTAGATCTCTATGGAGAAGAACGTGCAAGAAACTCCACGGACACTCTTTTAAAAAAATAATAAATTGTTACAAATTTTTGTTTACATCAAGTTGAAATTATACAAACATGTGAGAACGATGTAAAAGACGAGCAGGATAAAAGCGTCCGGGAAAAAAAGGAACAATTCAAAGAAATATTTTAAATAAACCATGGCAACTGAGAAATGACCAGTCCCAACTGACAGCGCCCGTTCACGAACCTGACGCATGCGCTAGCACCATTCGGCTCAACCATTTTGAAGAGAGCCAAATGATCCAACGCATACGCCACCATCAGCCAGACTTTTGTGTGAGCATGACACTCCCAACCGCCAGGGTACATTCAAGTCAAAAACAAACCTAAAACTGATAGCTATAGCTTAAGTTTTAAGGTACACAGTACTCGCACATGTGCCGTTAAAATGGATGAAATTATACAATGCTAAATAAATTGAGTCTATACAATGCAAATATTGTTTTTTTTTTACAATCTTCAGTCAATCAAAGTTATTTCGCGGGTAAATGCTGTTGATTAGTTATACTATTGAAATTACTAATAATTAATAAACTTCAGTTTATAAGAGGTAATCTATGGTAGTAATTATCCGAATACGGAAATTAACTAGGCTACTTTATATCACAAAAAAGTAAACGGTTCCTACAGGATACGACAAGGGGGCACAACCGCAGGATTAAGCTAGTCTCTAATATACATAGTACAATATAACAACTTTACACGCTAGTATTATATTATACTATCTGTGACTTTACACAACCATACAGAGACGTGATCCACTTATTTAAAACCCAATCTTTCACCACCATCTCGATACAAAGACGCATCTCAAACTGGTGTAACATTATTTTTGTCCGCGACAGACTCCGGTTTTTTTGTCGTCTCGAAACCGATAGTTAACATCCGAGCTCGGCGGATAATCGCCGGATGTTCGGCCGAAAATCGCGTCGTTAGTGTGCGCTGAGTCTTAACTTCTTAAGCAAGTGGTTGCGGAGTGTGGAGATAGATTTTTTTAAGATTTTGGGAATAGAGGAATTGATTACCATTAAATTCTTCTATATCATTTACAGGCCTACTTTAACCCTTAAATGCATAAAGTTGTAAAACTGCAACATACCATTCAAACGACCATAAAATTATTAGTATGAGATCATTGCTCTCTAATGATTTGCCTGAAGCACAGGTTTCAACCTAGTTCAGGCAAATCAGCAAATGTGTTCTTTAAAAAAAAATGTAAAATATTTTATTGTAAATGTGCCCTGTTTTATAAATAAACGATATTATTATTATTATTATTGCATGCTGTTGCAGGATTATCACTTTGCAGTTTTACAACTTTATGCATTTAAGGGTTGGAAGCTGCTTGTGCTAATCTTTAAGCTCCCGTGCTATCCAGGGGGACACCTACGGACTTACGATAACTCCCGAACCCGAGCTAAGAATGAATGAAAACACAATTTGACATTAACTGACAAATAGTGTTGTCATTAATTCGTAGTGGTTAGGTGATACGGAGTAGAATACGCCCGCAACTAAGGCCGAAACTACGGACTTCGGGCTAAGAGAGTAGCCCCCCTGGTTCAGATGATTGCAATGATTTTATTGACCTATCTATCTATCTAACCTGTATTGTCCTACAGCAGGGCCTCCCGTTCCCTTTTTCACACGCTTCTGTTGTCTACTGATGTAGGCAAGTCCTTTGTAGGATTCAAGCTCGTCTGGCTAAATTGGCCATTGTGTCGCCAATCATGGTGGTTGCCTCAAAGCCCAAAAAGTGGCGATAACATGATTTGAGGCTCTAGACAAGTGACATTCGCTGTGCCTGGGATTGACAAACGCTGACGAAATGTCACGTGATCCCTTATATCTTGTTTTTTTTTTGGATGGGAAATCATCAAACGTCTCCTCCCGCTCTGAGCGGAGCAGATGGGGGTGTCAGACTCTTACTGACTAAAACCCATCCGTGTTCCTCCTAATGCCCCTTGCGTTCCAGGGCAGTGGTGACTCTTTCGAACAAAGTGCGCAACCCTGACAGGCCCTGGCCCTTGCGGCCCCGTTTTCTATGCTGATATCACTATGAGGCGCCCGTGAAACCCAATGCTCGCCATCCGTAGGTCCTCGCCTACGGTAGCCGGGAATCGCCCTGCGACTCCCGACGCCCGGAGCGTCTTCTTCTGTTGCGGCGACTGGGGCGAGAGGTTTCCACTCTCTCACGCGTTCGGCCTCCTCCTTCGCTAGCATTACTGCTTCGCAGAAGGAGGTGAAAGCCTCCCATGCCTCCTCGCTCCGGGATCCCTTATATCTGGCATGTCGACAATCGTATTTGCTAATAGAATGGCACTTTGTCTGGAGCCTCTGTTCGCGAATGAAAAGTCCAAAAGCTCTTCAAGATGGTATTTAAGAAAAAGAGGAGATCCAAAAAAACACGTTGCATCATGGATCACAGCAAAAAGGAATGATATCCCACTTTAAAACAGTATCCACTAGCACAGAAGATATTATCACAATGCCCCAGTATTGTGACTGTTACTTGCGGCATTGTAATATTTTTATGTTAACAGAATACCTGAGATAACTTGTCCTGTGTGCTAATACAAATAAATATCGACAGAGGCGTTTGCCCAGTATCTGTGAGACAAAGTAGGCTTCTAAAGAAATCTCATTTTTGTTTTTCTAATAACTTGTACCAAATAGAGTCTAGAGCCACCTCCAACCAATCCAACCGTAATTTTACTTACACATAGAGCTACCATACGCATCTCTAAAACAGTAGAGCAGCAAAAAAGTGACTCTACAATTTGAAATGAAAGGTCTCGTGTTTGATACACGCTCGGTAGTTACCAACGAATTATTGCTCTACCAAATTTGTAGAGCGTGAGCTACGAATGGTAGAGTCCATATTTGTTTTCTTCTACTCACGGAAATGTAGATTCCAATTATGAATTGTTTTGTTGTTTAATTGTGTTGTCCTTAGTTAAGTATGGTTCATTTTGGTAGAGTATGTTTTCCCACGAGTAGAGCATAATATTGGGCTATAAATTGTCTACTGATGAACATAGGTCTGATCATAAACCAATATAATTCATTGTCGTGGGAAAACAATGCCATGATCACCACTTCTATTAATAAAAGCATAATATTGTTACTTTTATGCTTTTATTGTTTGAATTACGTCTCTCCGCAGTCCATGGCCCAACTTTCGTCTTGCGCGGCATATCTTCTGTACATGTGAGACCCTTATGAGGGGACTCGGGTCGGTAGCTCATGGGCCTTTCTCCATACATACGCATTCCGCTGTTTTCTTCGTGGATAATGCTGCTAGAACAATGTTTTTTTTTCCAAAAAATCTAGATCGAATTAATACGTGTCCCTATCATTTTATTTTTTCGAAAACATAAATACTTAAAGAATTATGACAATCCAAAATCCCGAAAAAACAGGCCGTTTTACCGCCATGTTTAGACGACTGTCAGACAAATTTGATAAGTTTTAAACAAAATAGAAAATATATAGTCTTCATCTAAATTTTGATAATTGTTTTTTTTTTAGATCAGTCCAGTTTTGAAGAAGAAAACAGCGGAATACAAAACGTGTTTTAGTCAAGTGCGACGCATCGGCAATAGTTTCTTCAAATACCTAATTTTTAAATTCCTCGGGACTAGAGTCCCCTCTTATGACCAGTGGCGTGCCTAGGGTTTCAAAATAAGGCAAGCCCAATAAAATTTTAACCGATTTCAAAAAAAGAAAGTTCAGTTTTCGACTGAGTATGTAGGTACCTTCGTATGTATCATCGCAATTTTCTCATAAACTGATAAAGATGTCTCAATTCGTTGTTTACCAAAATTACCGAAAGAAACCATTGCACACAGGTGTTTATGGGAATTTGAGTGCCTTTTAATGGCGCCAGATATGTTATTTAAATCATTATAACCAGATGTATTCCAAACGGAATCTTCATTCGAAAAAAATAGGCCACGAACACAACTTATTAGTGTGCGAACAGCCAACAATCCAACTAGTTTTATACACTGATCTATTAAATTTCGTTTATGCGATTTACTAGTCTAGAAAAACACAGATTAGGCGTCGGTTTTAATGAAGAAATTAACTGTTTTTTCTGAGCAAAGTTTAAAGATTTTACCTTATCTTCGCCAATCAAAACTTGAACGCATTTTAAATCCTCACAAGGTACAATTACCTCCATTGTTGTAGGTAAGTCACCAAAACAATTGTATCACTGAGAAAATCTAAGAAAACACACAAAAAACTTTAACAACATAACTTTTCAACTCTCAAGCAAATAAAACTGAAGTGAGTTGCACTCCGGTGTCAAGAACTACTTACGCAGAGTTGCAGTGTTGTCATTTAGGCAAAAAAAGTCACCAGGTATATGAAAAATCTAGCTAGATGTCGCAATTTTTTTATTTTTAAGATATTGCTTGAGTATTTAATTTCGTTATTTTAAAAAGTCGCTAGTTTTTATTGTTGCTAAATCTTAAAAAAAGTCACCAAACTCGTTAAAAATCTCCAAGATCTCACAACGTCGCTAAAACGGCAACACTGCAGAGTTGGCAAGGTGACAAGGTCACGCATACGCGTGCAACTTCATACGCAAGCACGGCTTAATCTTCAATACTGATCGATTTGTAGGCGCACAAGGTTTAGAACTCGTTATACGGCACATCGCTATAAGTGCGAAAGTGACGGAGATAGTATTTGAAAGCCCGGTAAAAGCCGGTACGTGTAAGCGAGATAGCTATATGTAGACGCTGCAAATGCGAAACTCTGCGCGCGAACAATCGCGATGTGTAGTTATGTAGTAATGTGGCATAGGTAGCGTACTTTGTGTTATTTTGATAAGAATTAAGCGCGCGAACTTTTAAATAGTTCGGGTTTGATATTGATTTTCTATCGAGCATTTTAGTAAGGCATGCCGGGCTTTTGGGCTTATATGAAGGTAACGCCACTGCTTATGACTGCGTCAGCGGGTGTTACCGTTGCTGAGTATTGAGTCAAATATATAATTTAAAATATTATATTTGCAACCGACACGCTAAGAAGAAGAAGATTGTTACTGTGTACAATCTTAAAACATACGATGGTCAGACGAACTTCAGTCCCAATAAATGTATTAAAAATAATTAAAATAAGATCAGTAAGATTACTAAAAATTCTGTTGATTTGGTCATTCTTGTAACACTAACGCCCAAAACCTTTTGGGAATACTTTTAGTGGGCGTGCAGCTAAGGAGTGAAATTCCGCGACGAAGTTTGTTTCTGTAGAACACATCATCGCTTTCATTCAAATGAAATTGTGGTCAAACGTGAGTCTATCAATAATATAAAAAAAAAGATTTCAAGAAAATAAATGACATTATTTGACAAATAAATTCTACCGACCATTTTGCATCTCGCTCGTTTTGCGTAAAACGTGGAAAATGAGTAACAATAGCAAAGACTCATTCTTTCTCACTTATTTTGAAAGAGAAATTAGGTCTATTTCAGTTTAGGTAGTAGTGAGATTCAGCTGGCCTACGAGAAAAAGTTTCATTATTTTCAAAGGAAGCCATACAGAGTATATGGACTTACTCGTATTCAACTCATATTTTTACATATTATTATTAATTCACGCACACAAGAGATACAATCACAATATAATTACTAATGCACAAAGGCGAGCTTAACCCAGCAATGGGTTCTCTTACAGCAAACTCAGTGCAATAAATAGATTTTCAAAAAAGTACAATATACATATATGACGGGCTGGGCGATTTGGGGGACTGTCTTCATGTAAATTTTGACGTTCAAAAAGTGCTGATTTTCAGCCTAGTTTGAATAAATGCCTTTTGATTTGATTTGATTTGATATCAGTGCACAATAAAATTACTATTTAAATCATGTTGTAAACTGTCTCAGAAATAATAATTCCGAACTCATTAGCCAAACCATAAAAAGCTTTTGTGGTTCTTATCATATACTAGCTGACCCGCGCAACTTCGTCTGCTCCGCTTCTATTGGTCTTAGCGTGATGATATATAGCCTAAAGCCTTCCTCGATAAATGGGCTATCTAACACTGAAATATTTTTTCAAATTGGACCAGTAGTTAGTGAGATTAGCGCGCTCAACCAAACAAACAAACAAACTCTTCAGCTTTATATATAAAGTATAGATAATTGTAACTCTGCGATACATATTTTGAACATTAATAAAAATTAAAAAATGTACTTAATAAACTAAACGAAGGTTGCAAGAAAATTGTTATAATTGACATTCAGATCTGAATTCAGTCTAACAAATGACATCACGAATATGAATCAAATACGAGTGAGGGCACAAAATCCCTGCATGCCATACAAAAAAAATATTTAAAGAGATATCTACAAAACATCGTAGCTTCATAACGCCAACAAAATTTGTGTCGACCGCGATGTTTTGATACAACAGCCTCCATTCGCTTTAAATGGACTGCTTCTATTAGTTTTAATTTCAATGGAAATACCTTTTGGGGCTTGTGTATTGGTTTCGGTATAAACAATAGCTTTACAACAGCTTTACATATAAAGTACTAGCTTCTGCCAGCGGCTTCGCCCGCGTTATCCCTAGGGAACATACTCCCGGGATAAAAAGTAGCCTATGTCCTTTCTCAGGCTCTAGACTACCTGTGTACCAAATTTCATTTAAATCGGTTCCGTAGTTTTGGCGTGAAAGCGCGACAGACAGACAGACAGAGTTACTTTCGCATTTATAATATTAGTAAGGAAGTAAGGATGATATTATTTATGATATTTAAACACAGAATGAAGAGTTAGTGAAAGTGTGACGGCTCACAGAACAAAATGGAAGAAACAAACTTTTTGCGCCGATCCCAATTGACATGGGATAAAGGCAGAAAGATGATGATGATGAGGCATACGTAAGATAACTGGGTCTAAAAAGATAACTAAGAAATTTTTCGAAAAAGAATTAATAAAAGAAAGAGGTTTGTTGAACCGATGATGGTATGTTATCGATGTAAAATTGCAAACTGAAGAAATAATTTTACACCAGCCGTGATCTTGTCAATTACAAACTATGACCTTGCCATACTAACAATTTATGTATGTAGAAAAATTTCATCATTAGTGTTATCAAATTAACTTTTATGTTGATTTCATTTATACCGTTATCATCAATGTTGTACATTTAATTTAAATCAGTTCTAATTAAACATTTATTAACATCCCACGTAAATGTGAAAATTAAAAACCATTTTTTGAATTTGCTCTCCAAAAGTTAAAGAGAAATAAAGTCGTAAACGGAAGTACCAGTTATCAACAAAACCCAAAACAACTTGAAGAGAAGAATTGAGGTATTGATGATCTGCAGCAAAGTGTTTGTAAAGAACTCGATACTTATAAAGAAGTACTACATGAAAAACTCCGAGAACCAAGAAGTTTCAGTGATAACGAATCAGAAATCAAAATGTGTCTCGAACCAGATCACGATCTATACAACTACTATGGAATGGATATAAAGCTACCAGAAGACGTTGTCTTTATACATCCCTGGTGTCTCGCAGTCGTCATCGTATTCTTAGCAGCCTTGATCCTGTACATTGGTCTGTGGTCAAAAATTCCCGAAGAATTGTACAGACTGTTGGCTTTGCAGCATGTGGGTTTCGGCTGCTTACAAGTCACGTGCCTCGCTCTCTATAACCTTAAATTTAGAGTCGCATTCTTCAACGATATATTAGAAGATGCATACTCGTCTTTGGATCTAGTTGTAACATTTACCACAGCATGTCTATCATGGATAGTATTCTTAAGAGTGTTCCTATTCCGAAATGGTGAAGAATTGTATAGTTTGAAACAGATGACTATATTTTCAAGTCTGTCGATAGCTGTTATTGAAACATACGAATGGTTGATGTCTCTGGTTGAAGTATCATCGTCATTGCTTCCAGCTTTAAGATTAACATCAGTTTTATTAATAATGTCTGTGCCTGTTGTCGTATTTGTGTTATTATTAAAATGTTTTATAACACCTTCATCAGACGTGCCAAAGTTTCAAGCGGTATTTTTCATGGCTTACCTATTAATGTTTATTGGAAGTGATGTTCTGTTACTAAGGTTCAATTTACATTGTGATTCCAGTTATATGTTACTCTGGAGTATATTTCTGTATTTAAGGTTAGTAGTTGAAATTATTTTGTATATTGTATTTGATCATTATCTGTCGCATTTCTTTTTAAACTGATTTGTTAATATTTAAGTCGCTTATGTAAAGAAACTGAATACTAACTTTGTGCTTTTATTTATTCTCTTCAAGAAAACTCGAAGTGGCCATACAACCTTACATCCCACATAAATTTCAGTTAGGCAGATGTGCACCTAAAGTACACCTACAAAGGGGCAAATAGAGCCATAATGACCATTCAAGTAATTCAAGTGTAAAACTGTAACATTCTCCAAGTCTTCGCAATTCAACACCAAATCTAATGCTACGGTAGAATCTGGAGGACTTATTATAAATGAAACACCTGTACCAATTACCCATGTTTGCAAATGAATAAATGATTATGATTATGATTAATGCTAGTACAAAACCATACTACCCTTAACCCTTACTACGAAATAAACAAACATACTACACGCACATAAGCACACCAAAAATTCTTCGCCAACACTCAACCAACACACTGTCGTAAACGGAATACCGTAAGACGCATATATCACTGAACAAAGGTTGAAATGTTAACAGTTTACATACAACAGTCTAAGAATGTCGAGGGTTGTAATTCTTCAGGGCACATTAACGATGCCGCTAAAAGTTCTGCCACAAACGCTAACTCTATGGTGAAACTCCCCGAGTTCCCGAGTGTTGGAGCTAACGATTTATCGATTTTGTTTAAAATGTTGAAATCGGTTTTTCAAGAGATTGTGGCCGGGTTCTAAAGGATTTTATCGTTAAACTCTTTAGTTTTGATCCATTAAGTTTTGTTGTTTACAACAAGACTTAGGTTCTTTGTGAAGTGCACTACTAAATCTGATTATTGGTATTTAGAAACGTCTAATTAACTTTAAATCCGTTTAGATGTCGTTTTGACTGTACAGCATATCATCATCATCATCATCATATCAGCCGAAAGACGTCCACTGCTGGGCATAGGCCTCCCCCAAAGGGGGGGTTTGCCATAATCGCCACGCTTGGCAGGCGAGTTAGCGATCGCAGAGTATGGTGTTGCGTTTTACAGAGAACGCTACTGCCCATTCTCTAGTGAGCACAGCACATACCTTTACACAAATGGATTGCTGGTTCGCAGTGCTCACACTTTTGTTCGTACGTTAAATGAAATGAAACATAAACTTACAGTTTTAGATATTCGATATTCTTATAAAGAAAGAGACGCCTAGTGATAGTACTACTCTTGTAACGAACTATTAATCAAGGAAACCACTTGCTTATGGGACACCTAATAACTTCAAAAAACTCTTCATTAATATAATTTTTATTTATGTCATTTTCGACCACCGTCTTTTCTCTACATAGTACAAGTTGCTCTTTGCCTCTGTATGTTTTTCCGTTTACTTCTAAACCACGCAAGGGATTTTGACGGTTTAACTAATAGAGACAGCGATAGAAGATGTGTGAGTATGTATAATTTGCACACGTGCGTAGCTGTAGCAAGTTGTTAGTATAATATAATCAGTATTTTAGGCTCCGCACAAACGGGCCACTGACCGCAGCCGGTGGCTGTCGCGCGCTACTTCTTTTGGTACCACCACGAGTGCTCGGTGGCCACCGCTAGTAATCGGAGGCCGTTACAATTTGTAACACTCTTCTGCTGTACAGTTTCACGATGGATTCTACAATTTTTTATCAAAATCTGGTCTTGTATGGCACTACCATACAATGCAAAATCTTGATAAAAATTCTGGCCCCTGCGGATAACTGAAGCATAGTAGGGTGATTGGGGAGCGAAGCGGCGGCTCATGAGAGGCGAGTGTCGGGTTTTTAAGTAGCGAGTGACCCCCACCGGTGACATGTCGCGGACACTGAGTCACGAGTGGACGCCACTCGCTACACGTGTGCAGCGATTCCATACAAAACGTGTTAAATTCATGAAAACAGCTTTTCGCCAGCCAACAGTGGCTGTGGTCGGTGGCCCGTTTGCGCGGTGCCTAAGATCATACAACTCCCACGTTAACTCCAAACCAATTACAGCTAATGAGCAAACCAAGTGAAACAAGAAAATTAACAATTGACTATCAAGACTATCAACCCAACAGTGACAAATAATGAAATTCTGAACTGTCGAGCTTAATAATTATCTGCTACAATGAGTATGGCGTTATAATTCAATAGCTGTAAGTGGTTTGTTGCCATCGTCAAATTGTGGCTTTGTGTTGCCAGTAACGATAATTTGATTATTAATTTATTTGTTGTATGGTGATGTTTAAATTGGATTACTTTTGGCGTGTATAATTAGGGCTGGCTTTTGATATTATTTTGTTGGCTCATTAGGGAGGTAAATGCAGGTGTCATTGATCCATATTAACGTTTTATAGAGATAGGATTGTTTGTTTGTAAGCGGTTATCTCTGGATGTACTGATGTGTTTAAAAAATCATTATCATCATCAAAATATTGAAAGAAAGCTACACCATGACCGAGTACTGTCTTTTACTCGCATCGGAAAAAAAATAACGGTTTCTAGGATTTCCCTAATACTTTACGTTAGAGGATACAAGCACTGACTAAATTAAACTTTGACATACAAATTGAACCAAAGAATCAATATATGCATAGGTTTATTACTTACACTCAAAGTACAAAAAGTTATTTATATAATTGCCATTTTCCTTTGAAGAATCATCATGCATCGTACTCTGGGGACATAGGGGAAATCAATTACACCTAGGCGTAGGCCATGCCACGAGAAAACGCAAATTGTTGATTAAGTAAAAGTTTGGAAACATTTTACTCATCATATCAGCCGAAAGACGTCCACTGTTGGACATAGGCCTCCCCCAAGCATCGCCACAACGACCGGTCCTGTGCGTCTCGCATCCATCGGCTACCCGCGACCTTCACCAGGTCATCGGTCTTCCTTATGGGAGGCCTTCCAACGTTACGTCTTCTAGTACGTAACATTGTAATGACTTGTAAAATCTGGGAAACCACATACATAAACATGGTGCTTCCATGTAGCATACTGTTGAAAGTCAAATCGAGACCCAAATTCTCTTTTATTTTTATGGCGATCATCTGTCACTTTCACTAGTTCGTCTTGAACGCCTTTATGACGATAGTAACTTCTTCTGAGATGTCACTATCTCTCACTATACAACATGTTGTTTCAAACACAAAGTGGTTTCGCCCGCGTGTCGGAAATCATCCCAAGGGAACATACTCCATTACTCCCGGGACATTAAGTTATAGTCTATGTGCTATTTCAGACTACAAACTAGCTTTGTGGCAAATTTTATAGAGATCCGTTCAGCGATTTCAGCTTGATTGAGTAAAAAGTCCCGTAACCTCTGAAACGGGAGGATTTGGAGGTAAGCGGAACAGAGAGTCCCGCAAACCTCCATTGAAAAGGGAGGATCTTCCTCCGAATAGACGATTGTTGTGTCCGGTGTGGGCAACTGCTCGATAGTTAATCTTCGTGCTGATGTATACGTTCAAATTGCACGGTAAACTCTGCTTGCGCGATGCAGGATTTCAATGTATTAGTTCGCTGCTAGTTGGATAGATGGAGTCGCGGTTCTTTTTGTTGCGGTGTAGATTTGCTTCGTTGGTTTTTCTTGTGGCGGCATTGATGCCGCTACAAAGATTCTCTGACAAGACCCGATGGTTGTCGTCAGGCTTTTGTATAAATGTTCAAATCGTGCTTACTTCTAGTACAATTCTTCCGTTACTGAGTGAGTGATAGACAAAGCACAGCTGACTATTGGACGTAGAAAGCTGAAATTTGGCATTTAGATTCCTTGGAGAGTAAAGGTCCCCAAAATTCCTACGGGAATGAAACGAAATATGCGCGTCGTCGCGGCTTCCGCGGGCTAAAGCTAGAAATGTGAAAGTTTGAATGGATAGATGGATGAATGGATATTTGTTATTCGATCACGATGAAACGGCTGAACGGATCTGGATGAAATCTGGCACAGACATAGATGATATAGTCTGGAATAGCACGTAGATTTTTTTCCCGGTATTATGTTCCCTTGGCCTAATTTCCGAAAATCACGTGGGCGAATATGGTAAGTCACAAATAAAACACCAATACCATAATAGCTTTAAATAATGGCTTTAAAATGCAAGCATAAAATTGTGATTTAATTTGAGTATTTTTCTATAAAGTGATCGATTGATTAAAAAAACAGAGGAAACCACCATTAAACGCAGAGCCTCTGTACAAAATTATTGATGGTTTTCAGTTTAATAATTTATTTGCGACCACGAATACTCGCACGTTAAGTTGAGGGTTTAAATTCGCTCTTACATATTATTGGCTGTTGAATTCATCAGCTTAATTACGGATTTACGTGTATTAATTATTATTCCGGTGTACGTTTCTCCATTTTTTAATCATGTTTTTTTTTGTTTTCGGGTGAATAAGACCAATTTTTCGGAGCTACAGCCTCTTGCTGAGGGCGGTTCGTGGATGTACAACCATCATTACATACCAAGATTCCTTGCCTCAGAAAGCACATGAACAGATTTTTTTAACATTTTAAATAAATATAAATAACTAAAAAATCTTTTTACAAAAAAATATAACTTCCAATCAAAACACTACAAAGTATAAAATAACCTTAATTTCGGAAGTCGGTGTTTTTGGTTTTGTTTCTTTGTTTTTAACACCGACTTTCTTTCTTTTTTTGCATTTGTTTGGTCGTAAGTCGGTTATATTTTTTTGTAAAAAGTTTTTTATTTTTGACTTTTAAGTGGTGGTACTTGGACGACGTCTTATCATAAAACAAAAACTACTGAACCAAACTAAAACAAATTTTTACGGGACCAAATGGCAAGTTTACCGCATCGAACTAAAAGAATAACAGAAATCAGATCAGAAACCTCGGAGTAATCGGTGTACATACATAAAAAAAAACAAAAACCCACCGAATTGAGAACCTCCTCCTTTTTTGGAAGTAGTTTAATGAACAAATAAACTAAAATTAAAACATTCTAAAATCAGTATATATAAAATTCTTCCGTTACTGACTGATTGAGTGACTGAGAGACTGACAGACAACGCATAGCCGAAACTACTGGTGATAAAAAGCTATTATTTGGCATGTATGTTTCATGGGGAGGGTAGGGGAGCACTAAGAGAGGAATTCCCGAAATTCTTACGGGAATGGGATAAAACGGGATATGCGCCTGCGCAGCCGTGGGCAAAAGCTAGTATAGCATAAAAAATGAGTTCGTCTGTTTTATTTTACACTAGCTGCTGCCCGCAGCTCTATCCGCGTGAAAGTCGAAAATTATCCCAAGGGAACATACTACCGGGGTAAAAAGTATCCTGTATTATTTCAGACTATACTCTACCTTTGTGCCAAATTTCATCGAGATCCGTTCAGCCGTTCTAATGTGATTGAGTTACAAACATCCATCCATTCATCCAAACTTTCCTAAAACTACAAGTCTACAATTCCATAGTATTTTGGTTTAATTTTATGGGACTTACACAATTAATACTATTCAAAAATATGCATAAAGTATTTAATTTAAATAATTATTATGTGCGAAACGAGTATTGTAGCTATGGTAATATTTTACGTTCATTTAATCATTTAATCATTTAATCATTTATTCATTTGCGAACATGGGTAATTGGTACAGGTGTTTCATTTATAATAAGTCCTCCATATTCTACCGTCACATGGGCATGCAAATTACATTAAATTAGAAATCAAAATAAATTAAATGAAATATTGACATAGAATAGGCAAAATATAATAATAACAATGTCAAATGGATCAAATGTCAAAGAAAACAATATGTCAATCGGAACAATTTTGTCAAATAGAGTAACATTAACTTCAAATTAAATAAATTAAGATATAACATGAAAAATGTAAAATAATAATAATAATGTCAAATGGTACAAATGTCAGATAGAACAATAATGTCAATTGGAACATTAATTTCAAATGGAATAGGAAGTATGTCAATTAATCAGTGACTTATCATTCAGGAAGTCGTCAATTGTGTAGTAACATTTATCAATCAATATATATTTTAGTGTCTTTTTAAATTTTAATACAGTCATATTTTTAATATCGTTAGGTATTTTATTAAAAATGAGTGGGGCAATACCAAAAAAGCTTTTTTTCATTAGGGCAGTTTTACATTTCACATGACACAATTCATTGACATACTGAGACCGTATTGGATTTTTTCTGGTTTCTGACAGTTTCCGAAATAGGTATGGATTATTTTTAACAAACAAAGCTGTTTCCAAAATATACAAAGACGGAAAAGTTAAAATTTTTAAAGTTTTAAAATAAGGAAGACAGCTATCTGTTGTCTTAAGACCACACATTGACCTTACACATCGCTTTTGCATTCTAAATACCAGCTCCCCATCAGTAGACTGCCCCCAGAAAATAACACCATGTCGTAAAACAGAGGCAACCAAACCATGGTACGCTGTTAAAAGAGCTTGCCTGTTGACTTTCTTTGATAGTTGAAAGAGAGCATATGCGGATTTACTAAGCCTTTTACATAATTCTTCAACATGAGGTTTCCATGTGAGTTTGTTGTCGATCAATATACCCAAAAACTTCGCCGTATCTGCTGTTTCAATAGAGCAATCTTGGTAGGCAAGAATAACGTCTGGGTTTTTGCAGCGTTGATGAAAGTGCATAACTTTTGTCTTGCTCAGATTTATAACCAAATTGTTATTATGTAACCAATTTATTATGTCATGTAAACAAGTATTCATGTCATGCTCATAACTATTTTGATTTGTACACTTTATTACAGCTGTACTGTCGTCTGCAAAGAGAATCATTTTGTTTGCAGTTACTTTTGGAAGATCGTTTATGTATATTAAGAAAAGTGGCGGCCCCAGTACGCTACCTTGTGGGACGCCATATTTTACATACCTTGGTTTTGATAAATAAACGGTTTCTAATTTACTTTTTGGACAAATTCTTGAGATTTCTGTGCATTGAAGCCTATTGCTTAAGTACGATTCTATTAACTGTAGTATGTTCCCTCTTATACCATAACTGTGTAATTTATGTAGCAAAATTTTATGGTCCACATAATCGAACGCCTTGGTCATGTCAGTGTAGATTGCACAGACTCGATTTCTCCTGTCTACAGATGACATTACAGTAGCTAATAGGTCAAATAGAGCCATGTTAATCGTTGTATTCTTTCGGAACCCGTTTTGTTCTTTGCAAAATAAATCATACTTTTCAAAAAATCCATGTAAAGAGTTACAGATAACTTTCTCAAAAATTTTTGAAAATATAGGAATTTTTGCTATAGGTCTGTAATTTTTTAAATCTGTTTTGTCATCTTTTTTATATATAGGCTTTATTATAACTTTCTTGAGATTGTTCGGGAACGTGCCATTAGCAATACACAAGTTTATTATATGAGCTAATGGTCCTGCTATTATTTCTTTGGTGAATTTTATTACTTTTGTAGAAATGCCGTCATATCCAACAGTATTTGTATTTTGTAGGTTGCAAATTATTTTTATTACGTCTTCAAATGTTACTGGTTGCATGAAAAGTGAATTTGATGTCTGATTATTTAAATTAATGTTATTCAACTTGATGTCAGCTTTAACATTTTTTTCAATCTCGTCAATAAAATAATTATTAAATTCATTAGCAACGTCCAAGGGGCGCGTAAATGTCATATTATCTCTGTTTATGCACATGATAGGCTCTTGTGGCAGACACAATTTTGATTTATTTATTATTTGCCATGTAGCTTTAGACTTATTTTGGGCGGTATTTATGTAATGATTATTCTGCGCTTTTTTTGTCAACTTAATAATTTTTCTATAAAGTTTTGTGTAGTTTTTTAAAACTGTTTTATTTTTTGAGTCTGGATTTAGTCTATATGCCCAAAGTAACTGCCTCTGTTTATTACTACATGTTTTTATTCCATGAGATATCCATTTTGTTTTTTTATTTGTTTTAATAGTAATAATTTTTTCTGGAAAACACAGTCTGTATAGAAGAGAGAAATCTTCTATGAAATTATCAAAAGCTTCGTTTGGGTCCTCTGCATCAAGTACTTGCATGAAAGAAAGACAGCTTAAATGTGTTTTAAAATTAATTAAATTTTCAATGCTTAAGTCCTGCTGTTTTGTTTTCCAATATTTCAATTTGCAAGTTTTGTTAATAGGCACTCGAAGTACTTGAGATGTATGATCTGAAACGGCTAAATCGACAATCTCAGCTTTGCACCCTTGCCGGTAGTTGTGTGCAAAATTGTCAATACAGGTGTGACTACTTAACCTGGTTGGAGTATAAAGCGCTAGTTTCAGATTGTATTTCGTAAGAAAATATTCAAATTCCAGTGTAGCTCTGTTTCTCTTCAAGACATCAATATTAAAGTCACCACATAGGACGATTTTTTTATTCGGCGAAAGACATACTTTTGTTAAAATATATTCTAGTTTTTCATAAAATATTTCATAATTTTGTTTTGGGATTCTATATATACAAATAATAATAATATTGTAAGCTATTAACTCTACAGCGCAGCATTCAAAGATGCCTGAAACTGACTGTTTTGCTATGTCTGTTAATTCTCTAAATTGCATTCCTACTCTTACGAAAATACATGTTCCTCCTCTCTTTGTATTTCTAGAGAAGAAAGCAGCTGGACAGAAATTTGTGATGTGTAATAAGTTCTCATAACCCGTTTGTATGAAATGCTCCGTAACACAGAGAACGTCTATAATAATTCCTTTATGATCTAATTCTACTAGTTTTACAGTCAATGTATCTGATTTATTCATAAGTCCTGCTATGTTTTGGTGTAGAATGTTAAGGTAGTTAAAGAAAAAACTGTGAATTCATTTGTTGTGAATCAGAAGACGAATCCTTTTGACATTGACTATCATCAAAGTGGCAGTCAACCTCTGAGTGCGTGGTATTTAGGCTGCATAAGTCGAAAATTAAATCACGCAAATCTGAAATAACAATCTCTATACCGTAACTATTTAGGGTTCCATAATATTTGTTATAGGTATAATAGTCATAAGGTAGATTAAGATTTGAATCTAGTAAATACGCATAGTTACATGTAATTGTGTCCAAGTAAAGAAGATTGTTAAAAGTTTCTATGCGGCTGTTATACATTAAATTAGCATTTGTCATATATTTAAATGTAGGTAAACAAATTATAAAGTTTGTGTGACTCAAAGTCAGCAGTTTTTCTCTAATAAACATGACAAGTTCTAGATAGTTATATGTTTTTCGGAAGTCTTCCTCACCAATATAAATAACACAATAGTCTGAGTGCGTGAAGTTTAGGACTTTTCGTTCAACTTTATCAAGAATTTGCCGCAATCCACATCTAGGTTTTCGATAATGACAGATTTCATAGTCACTTAAGTTTGTTCTTTCTGCAATTTTATATAACCAGTTAGAAGTTTCACTACTTATCAAACATATTTTGTGTTTTGTGGAGGTCGATTGCTTTACAGTTGTTGGGGCTTGCCTGTTCTGGTTTGAGCTAGATAAGCTTGTAGTTTTGCCATTATTATTATTAGATTTATTTATTTTTATAAGTGATGCATATTCTTCTACAGTCGGAGGTGTCTGGGTTTGTTTCGTTTTAGTAATCTTTTTTGGTGACATTAATGATGACTTCGCTTTGATTTTTCCGTTACGACTATACGTCAAAAATATTCGTGCTAGGCCCTCTCTGTTAGCGAATATGACTGTCGAAATGGAACTGATCACGTGACATTTCGGTAGCGTTTGACAATATCGTACATTTTAGATCTTTCGACAATCGCCTTCACCACGCTACCGCTAACAGCCTATATATTCTGTCAAGTGAGCGTACAGTGAGCTGTCAGTCCATCTTGTCTGTATAGTTTGTCAGCTCACTTCATGTTCACTTCAGATAAGTTTAGGTTAGATCTTTACAGAATTGCACTGCAGAATTTCATTCGTATAGAGCCTCAGGTCACCAAATTATAACACGGCACCAAAATATCCTTATGGAACCGAAACATGGTCGCTCACAATGGCCTTATCAGAAGGCTTAACGTCACTTAAAGGGCAAATAAGAGGGCAATGCTTGGAGTTTCCTCGCGTGATCGAATCAGGAATGATGATATCCGCAAGAGAACTAAAGTTACCGACATAGCCCGAAGGATCGCCAAACTAAAGTGGCAGTGGGCAGGGCACATTGCTTGCAGAACAGATGGCCGATGGTGCCGAAAATTTCTGGAGTGGCGACCGCGTACCGGAAGATGCAACGTTGGAAGGCCTTCCACAAGGTGGACCGATGACCAGGTGAAGGCCACGGGTAGCCGATGAATGCGAGACGCGAAGGACCGGTCATTGTGGCGACACTTGGGGAGGCCTATTTCGAGCAGTGATGATAATGACCGAAATATCCTAATTTCTTGTGCCTAACGCCTAAGAAACTTCATCACACACATTAAAATAAGGTAAATAAAGCTACAGACCAATTAACAACTATCATTTTACCTTAAGCCTAAATACCCAAACTCTCAACCCACGCGACTATCTATGTAAATACTTCATTAGTAAATCTCATCTGTCTAGCCTTTACCAACTATATTGGGGTCGGCTTCCAGTCAAACCGGATTCAGCTGAATACCAGTATTTACGTGGAGCGGCTGCCTAATAGACTTCCAAAACCCATTGACTGGGTAACACGGTACTTCTTGACAAGACTGCTATCAGATTTTGTGGCTTCTGACTGTCCGTAACGATTGCCAAAGATCTACAAGTGACAGCCGGGACCAACGGCTTATCGGGCTTTCCGAGGCACGGAGGAGTCTCGGTACCTATGCAAACATGGTCCTACAGACAGGTCTCGACAAGCGTTTTTTAACCTTGAAGATCTACCCGTGCGTCTGTTATTCTTTAGCCAAGAGCTCTTCGATGTTTGTGTCAAGCATACCGCCTAGAATTCACATACTACAAATAAGGTAAATAAAGCGACAACCCAATTAACAATAATCGTTTTACCTCAAGCCTAAATACCCAACCTCTCAACCCACGCGACCATCCATCCTAAATACTTCATTAGTAACAAATTAAGTTAATAAAAACTGGCCAAGTGCGAGTCGGACTCGCGTGCAAAGGGTTCCGAATGAATTTTTTTTTTTAACACGTTATTTTAACACTACAGACTTCTAATAGGTTTTCCTGTAATCTTTAGGTAAAGATCTCCATTTTTTTCAAAATTTTAGGCTTAGTAGTTTCGGAGATAAGGGGGGGGGGAATGGTAATTTTTCGTCTAATTTCTTGAATAACTTCAAAACTATTTATTTAAAAATTATGAAAAAAATATAAAACCCTCATAGTAAGCCCTTTCATTTGATATGTCACACAATATTGTTCAAAAAACTTTTTTTTTTAATTTTCTAGTTTGACCCCCAAAACTGACCCCCATACTAAAAATTTTATGATTTACGTAACGCGTCCGTGTTTGGGTCACAGAAGTCCATATTTGTACCAAATTTCAACAGAATCGGTCCAGTGGATCCGTAGAAAACTGGCTGTGACAGACGGACAGACAGACAGACAGACAGACAGACAGACAGACAGACAGACAGACACCCGAGTGATCCTATAAGGGTTCCTTTTTTTTTCGGAACCCTAAAAATTGACTTTAGTATAGCGCTAACAGTTTAGGTTCATAAATGTCAATTGAGGTATAGAATATGGTCATAGCATCACTTATACCAAGGAGAAGAAGGGTAGGTAGACCCGTTTTCTCCTTCCCCAACCCCTTTTTTTTGGGATTGGTAATCATCAAATGACTCCTTCCGCTCTGACTCATAATGACTAAAACCCACCCGAGTTCCTAGGAATGCAATTTGCGTTCCAGGGACTCTTTCGAACAAATTGCGCAACCCTGGCAGGTCCCCAACCCCTAAACGAGTGATACATAAGCATTAGACAAAGCAGCATCCAAAGGCCGAATGGTAGAGAATGCCTTGTGGCACTAAAGCCTACACTAAAATATAACTCTAGTTTTTGCAAATCCACAAACCAGAGTTATATTTTAACTCCCTTTATTTTAATTTTAAGCCGGGGTCATTAAACAGGCTTCCGCTCATTTAGTATGAGAATATTAGCTCTATTTTCAAAAGCTATAACGCTTAACCACTCAGTATGCGCTAGTCCCTTTTTTAATTTTAATTTTCATTCTGTTGACATGTGAATATGAATTCAATTTTAATTTTTTTATTTAATATATTGACATTTTTAATTTTGATGCTTTTGATCAATTGAGATATTTTTTAACTTTTAATCATATTTTTTTCATTTGTATAATTTACTCTTTTTTTGCAATAAGTCTTATAACAAATTGTATTTTACTTTTAGTTATAACAGAAAGCTTTGTTAAAAATTGTTATAAATCTTGTTATTTCAAGGCAGCAATCACTATAGTTTTGGTGAGCGCTATGTACGCCTTAATTGTCATGTGCATTAGAAATATTGTCATGGAGCTTTTTTTTTAATTATTGTACAATGTATGTGATGTGGCTGTACTTAATTTAAATAAATAAATAAAAAATAAAAGTCCCTTTCGGGACAAAATCGCGTGCGCAGCCACGCGAGCTTCGTCTTGTCCCGAAAGGGACTTACGGATTCTGACGGTTGGGGCGTTTTGTCCCGAAAGGGACACGGATGCTGAGTGGTTAAATGACAACGTTTACTGGTTTGCGAAAGCAGGTTTCAGTATCATCTACGTACCAGTACTATACAAGAACATCATGGCCCGTGCATTCCCCAAAGGGTTAGGCAGTTCACCAGTTAAATGAATGTAAGTCCCAAGAAATCGGTGTGAGCCTGTCTTCAAACAGTGTACAAATGCAGACTTTGGACTGCTCTTGGAAAAAATATACCGACTTCAAAAAAAAACACTGCAAAGTATAAAATAAGTTTAATTTCGGATGTCGGTGTTTTTGGTTTTGCTTCTTTGTTTTTTAACACCGACTTACAAAATTAAGGTTATCTTATACTTTTTAGTGTTTTTTTTTTGGAAGTCGGTTATATTTTTTTTGTAAATACGTTTTTTATTTTTCACTTTTAAGTCGTGATACTTGGACGATGTCGTCGTCTACGCAGAAATTGAAACAAGCAAAAATTCTCATAAAATAAATACTACCGAACCAAACTAAATTAATTTACATGACCAAATGGCAAGTATACCGCATCGAACTAAAAACAATCACAGAAATCGGATCAGAAATCTCGGAGTAATCGGTGCACAAACATAAAAAAATACCCACCGAATTGAGAACCTCCTCCTTTTTTGGAAGTCGGTTAAAAACTACGACTAATAACATCTCAGACCTTAATGTCAGTAGTAGCATTTGTGAGCACTAAACCAACGAATGTTTACATTTGGTAAAACAATTTCATAATAACTCATGTTTTATTAATTAACAAGCTAAAAATAGAGGCAAAGGTATTGCTCTCACTACTCCTTCAATACATAAGCTTAATGATATTCCTATGTTTTTTACTGATTCTTAATAATGAAAAACCAGGACGTAATTGACGTGTTCTGCTGACCTTACAATCGTAGCCATAGCGTTGTGTATACGTCGGTTTGACTCGTAAAGGCCTGTTCAGACCTACGCGATATTCATTACCTAGAGAGGTAGCGAAAGCCGAGTGGGTATGCGGTAATTGTAATGTTCAAACCTAAGCCGCGGAACTCCAAACAAAATACCCGGCGGGATACCGCGCGAAACCGAGCGACATTTATCGCTACCGCTCTCGGTAACGAATATCGCGTAGGTCTGAACAGGCCTTAACAAAGATTTGGCCTTATTTGGGGACACCTACGCAAATTCTACTAGATTTTTTGTTAGTTAAGCGATGATGTTAGTATGGATGTGACTTAGTTGTTGGAATTGTTTTTTAAAAGCTTTTGGATGGAATTTGTTTTTTTGTTCCGACTACTATTTTCTATTGTTATATTTATTTGAATAGTAACCTGGTATACCATACCTGGTGGAATAAAACTCACAGAAGACAAGTTTCACCTCACAGAATTTTACCCTCTTCCGATGTGCCGCATGTTCAGATGTGTGATCTTCCCTTGTCCCATGTTACTCCAGGTTGGCGCAATAACAACAACTCTTATAGTATCAGTCTTTTAAATCAATCCTTACTAAATCAATTGTTTTTTTCTTGCTTGAGACGTATATAAGAATGTTTTGAAAGTGCATTTTACTATTGTAAACTGCAACTGGATAAGAAACTTAAGACTGTTTTGACGACACGGTTGGCGCAATGGTTGAGTGATTGGCTACTGCGCTGTTTTCAAATATTTGTATGGCCTACAGGTAGTTGTTCTAGGTCTGGCTGTTATTGTGTGTGAGTTTGAATACACCCACGATACAGGAGAAATTCTAAGTTTGGGGCATCGTTAACATAATAAAAAAGTATGTTCTTATTCAGATTGGAATCATATTAAGATATGATTCGCAGCAATTATTTTCCCATTTTTTATCAGCCACCGTCCACATTAAGCCACCGTCCTCGCTTGCGCTCGCGCCGCCTGGCGCCACCGAGTCGCGGCCAGATCGCAAACACACCGTTATACACGCCGCGGATACGAGACATAAGCGACAGCGGGAGCGGAAGCGGAGATTGATGGTGCAGATTAAACAAGGATAAGAATAAACTGGGTTAATGTCTTTCGATTTGTTTTTTGTTATATAGTTTGATTGGAAGTTAGTAGTCTCGACGTTCTCTTTGTGTGTTAAATAGGGCCATGTCCAATGTGGTAGGTACTTGGTTTTATGCGGAAACCAGACAAACACGAACACACAAATCAATCATTCGATGATATTAATACTACTTATATTTGGGGCAATAGCTGGCACAATGACGTAAGTTAGGAAACCAAAATAAATTCATTTTAGTATCAATTTCCAAAGTTTCTCTCTCTTCGGAAGACTAGACCCGGAACAACTATCTGAAGGCCATACAAATATTTTTTCCATGCGGGAATCGAACCCACGACACGCAGCGCAGTTAATCGCTCAACCGCTGCGCCAACCGTGTCGTCGCAAATTTATAATTATTATAAATGATCGAACGATGCTGAAATGATATTTTTATGCTACTTTTGAACTACAGAATCCTAAAGACAGATTTACTTGCAAAACATGGAAACAATGAAGTAGGTATCTGAAGCAGGTTGTGCAGAGAACGATAAAGCAAAGAATAAGCTTTCTACCTGGGGCAGCAATATTATTGTAATGAGCGCTATGTACGCCTTAATTGTCATGTCCTGTAATATGTGTTTTGACAAAACTGAACGTAAATGAAGAAAACCTCACTCTTACTGACTAAAACATCACCTGGCCATTCTCTGTACAAAATTCCTCAGAATAGAAGAGTAAGAACTAATAGTAAGAAATAGTGGTGGACCACTATTTCAGGATGCTATTGCTACTGACCCGTGGCAGCAAAAGCTTCTTACTTAAAAGTTCGTAACTTGCGCCATCGACCCGTCCAAGTTTCTATCGATGATTTGTCGAATAACTTTACATAAGACTGTCACTTCTGATGCAAGAATTTAAGATAATTGAATGACTGTATAAGAGATTTATTCGAAGTTGTGGAATGGTGTTGAGGTAAATTGGTACTTTGAGCTAAACCCACTGGACATTTCTGTGTTCAGTGGGTTTTGCTTGTGGCTTGCTTTGTTTCCACGCAGTTATGGTAGGTACTACAGAGATCCTGTTTCATCGAGACCTCTTTAGGGGTTTAGAAACTTAATGGTTCATTATAAATATTAATATTGACCAAGAGAGAATTGGCTGATAGCCGATAGATATGTGTGTTTTTTAGGGTTCAAACGGAACCCTTATAGGATCACTCGGGTGTCTGTGTGTCTGTCCGTCTGTCACAGCCAGTTTTCTCAGGATCTACCAAATCAATTCTGTTGAAATTTGGTACACATATGGACTTCTATGACCCAAACACGTATGCGTTACGTAAATCATTAATTTTTTCGTATAGGGGTCACTTTTGGGGGTCAAACTAGAAAATTTCGTGAACAATATCGTGTGACATATGAAATGAAAGGGCTTACTCTGAGGGTTTTAATTATATTTTTTTCATAATTTTAAAATGAATGATTTTGAAGATATTCAAGAAGTTAGACGAAAAATGGTCATTCGCCCCCCCCCCCCTTATCTCCGAAACTACGGAGCCTAAAGTTTTGAAAAAAATGGAGGTAATAGATCTTTGTAATCTATAGGTAAAGATCTATTATCTCTATTTTTTTAATTTCAGGCTCAGTAGTTTCGGAGATACGGGGGGCATGGTAATTTTTCGTCTAATTTCAAAACCTTTTATTCTAAAATTATGAAAAAAAAAATATAGTTAGAACCCTCGCACTAAGCCCTTTCATTTGATATGTCACACAATATTGTTCAAAAAACTTTTTTTTATTTTCTAGTTTGAACCTCAATTTTTTTTTTGAAATTTTCTAGTTTGACCCCCATACTAAAAATTGTATCATTTACGTAACACGTCCGTGTTTGTGTCACAGTAGTACATATATGTACCAAATTTCAACAGAATCAGTCCAGCGGATCCGGAGAAAACTGGCTGTGACAGACGAACAGACAGACTGACAGACACCTGGAGTCATCCTATAAGGGTTCCGTGTTTTGTTCGGAACCCTAAAAAGTTAGGTACTTAGAGTGTATCTAATAGGAAATGCTCAATCTAACTTTTCTTAACCTCACCAAAGAAACTAACTGTTTCAACCGACCAATGAGAAGATACGCTTGAACTGAGTATGCGCAAATATTGTCATACTTGAACTTAGTTTTTAACTTGAAATGTTTCAGCAAATATTTGAGTTTCCAGTACATTTGGAGCATCTTGAGAAAATCCGTGTTTGGTACGAAATGACACCTATTGTTGTGTTCATATTTATTTGACACTTAAGTATTTCTTCAAGTACATAGGTACCGGTCAAAATCATAACTCTCCCATTTGCTTCGCCGTAGTCGGCCAAAATAATTTTTTATACGCTTTTAACACATCATATTTGACAAAACAGACACTGTTAACTTGAATGCAAGGCATAAGATTTTATTTGTTAAGAGTAGACAAACACTGACTAAAATGCTTCACTAACACTAGTCCAAAAACGCCAAGAAACTTACTCAACAACAAATACTTAAAAACCAATATCTGAACAACAATCACAAGAAAACTTTAACCCAGTCTTTAGAAAACTAACCCCCCATTATAAAAGTTGACGAATACATGCGAATACGGTACCCCATTCCCCCATTTCCCCCACATTGGAAACAAATCCGTTCTACGTAGAGCAATTGAATTTCTTATAGGCTTGTTCATAATAAATCGATATTTTCGAAAATAAATGCTTTTTTTGCGATTCAACGCGGCAATAATGCCAGTCAAAAATCATCTACATCGCTGTCAATAGCAAAAGTGCCCCAAAGCACTTTTGCCATTGACAGCGACGTAGATGATTTTTTTTATGCCCAATTTCGCGTAGTTATAAGTCTAGTTGTTTTATAATAGGTAATTATTTGTTACTTTAGGTTACTTGTCTTTATATATAGATTTTTTTTACTATACGATGTTTGTTGTGGCTTGATATAATTTAAGAAATAGATTATTTATTTCAGTAAGTACTGAATAATATTTGTTTTCTGTCAATATTCGATCTACAGTATATCCAATCTTCAGACACGATTAAAAAAGAAAGAAAATTTAATTTTCTATTTGTTTTTATATTTTGGTAACTCTTAAATAGCTACTAGCTAAAAGCAAAAGAGTCGATATTATGTCACCAAATATCGATACTGTCTGCAGATATCGATATTTATCGATATGCATTTTTCATTTGCCCATCCCTAATCCCCCAAGCTCCCGCCAAATAAATAAAACTTATATTTTTCCATTCAAATCCTGCAATGGTGAAATTTAATCTAAACTTGTGGAATATTCAAATAGTATTTCCTATTTTGTTTCGTTTTGTATGAAGGAAATCATGCTGTAACGGAGTTTCGTTCAGGGATTTTAAATTGAATAATGTTTTCTGCAGGTTAGATACGATTATTGGGAAAACGACTCTAATGACAGTGCCCAAAAGACCGATTTCTCAATAGCCTTTACTTGTGTTATTAAAATGTCAGTTTGTCAGTTACAGCTTTTGTATAGAAAATATGTCAAACACCCATAACTATTCTTCAGTTCATAGACTAATTGCTTCAATTTCCTTGCCTTTTAACATATTCCTCTCCAGAACTGCTTTTGGCGCTGATGATTTTCATCCGTCACAATAACATCAAACTATGAGTCATACACAATTCTAAATCATTGTTTATGTGGATGTGGTATATAATAAAATTTTAATGTTTTAACAATATAATATCAATATTTATTTACACATACCAGTGTCTTAGTGATGACATACGGAACTGAAACGTGGTCGCTTACAATGAGCCTCATCAGAAGGCTCACTAAACTAAACTCAACAGAAGTCACTCAAAGGGCAATGGAGAGGGCAATGCTTGGAGTTTCCTTGCGTGATCGAATCAGGAATGATGATATCCGCAAGAGAACCAAGGTTACCGACATAGCCCGAAGGATCGCCAAACTAAAGTGGCAGTGGGCAGGGCACATTGCTCGCAGAACAGATGGTCGATGGGGCCGAAAAGTTCTGGAGTGGCGACCGCGTACCGGAAGACGTAACGTCGGAAGGCCTCCCACAAGGTGGACCGATGACCTGGCGAAGGTCGCGGGTAGCCGATGGATGCGAGACTCACAGGACCGGTCGTTGTGGCGACGCTTGGGGGAGGCCTATGTCCAGCAGTGGACGTCTTTCGGCTGATATGATGATGATGATGATGATTTACGTATTTCTATTTTGTGTTTGTTTCAGTCCCATACTAATCCAGCAGGTGTTCAACTGTACCGACTAATCGAAAAATATAGTCTCGTGATTATTCCATACACACTTGATTTCTCAATCCACTTTAGACATTAGCAGAATAGTCGACATCGGCTTTACTTGCCATATAAAAATATAGAATAGAATAGAATTGCATTAGTTAACAAACGCACTATAAAACATTTTGGGAATTGTTCTTTTATTGTGCTTGCAGCTAAGGAGTAGAATTCCTTGCCGGAGTCTGTTCCTTGATAGCTACAATCTGGGGGTCTTTAATTACTCAAGAGTGAATAGGTTACTTCAAGACAAACGTGTTACATCGCCGACCACAATTACGCTTACCATCAGATGAGATAATCGTCAAATGCGAGCCTCTCAGTAGTGAAAAAAAAACTTTTTTACAAAAACCGACTTCCAAAAACAAAACACTACAAAGTATAAAATAACTTTAATTTCGGTAGTCGGTGTTTTTGGTTATTTCGTTGTTTTTAGTGTTTTGTTTTTATAAGTCGGTTATATTTAAAAAAAAAAAGTTTTTTATTTTTCACTTTTTAGTGGTACCTGCGTACCCATTCACAGCGTACCGGCGTGATGTTATCTTATGAACTGGGGCCTATTTAATAAAACTTACGTAGTGCTTTCGATATAAAAATCTCGTCAATAAGAATTAAATAAGCCCAAACACTTGGTAGTTCCTACATACCGTCGTCTCCATCATCAGGTCTGATCCAAACCTTCATTGTTTTGTAGTATCACCCGATATATACACACGAATATCAAATTTTTACCAGATGCATGCCTACAATTTTCGAGAGATGCCCTCGATTTCTCAGGGTTTCCACCATCAGATGACGTGGCAATAGGACCACTCAGTAGCATACCCTTTCATATAAAAAAAGATTCATCGAAATCGGTTCATAAGAGACGAAGTTATCCGCGAAAAATATAAAAATATATATATATATTCGCGATCGAATTGATAACCTCCTCGTTTTTTTTTTTTTGATGTCGGTTAAAAAGACATTATACTATCTGCTTTAAAAATAATAATTTTACAAGAGATACGATCAAGAAATCACCATCCAACGAAGTTCCGTGGCCCAATACGTCTATACTTAGCTGGCCTGTTACCAAGGCCGTTAATAATGAGCTAAGATCTACCGCCCACGCCGGATTAGCAATACATATTGTATTGTTATTATTTTTCACTGTCAGTCTTTCAACAAAGTGGGACATAAGACTATGATTAAACTGTTTTTTTTGACGGTTGGGTAAAAAGTCTTTTGTTTTAAGAATCAATTTTAAAAAAACTGGCAAGGTATGTGGTGTTCTACTCGTATTATATTTCTTAGGATTCCGTACCCAAAGTATAGCCAACAGAAACTAAGTCTCCGCCGTCCTTCTGTCTGTCAGCGGGCTGTATTCTATAAATCAGGAGTCAAAGCTAAAGACGAATAAAATCGGGACTGTCTACTTTGCGAGGTGCTGACGCAATTCATTTGTCCGTTAGTACAGACAACAAAAATGTATAGGTACAGAAACAATTCAATGATGGAGGTTTTCAAATAAAGTTCCCACTGTTTTGACAACCTTTGCAATTTTCCGTACTACCAAAAAAAAAGAGACTAAAAGGACTTATACGATCATTTGGTTCCCTTAGGGTTCCTTATTACCAAGCCTCCGCTGTCCGTCCGTCCGTCCATTTTGACATTTTGACAGCAAGCGACAATCGTGAAACAGTTTTATCACCAGACATCGTCGACTAAACTTACAAGTGAAGTCAAAAGCGAGAGCCCTTCCAGTTTTTGCTCTTTGGAACTTTCTCGACAAAAGTCCCATATGTGCAGACTACCTCCAAAGTTTCTACTAACCTCGGCCCAACATCATACCTTTTTGTACAAAAACGAGCAAGTCCGTCAAAGGATTCTGACGTAATAAGGGATCATATTATGTTGGTTTTTGTTATCCATACCTTAGGAATTTGAGGTTAAAAGGGATATTCGTTGACTGGGCTTTGTCGTCATTTCTGGATAGCAAGGACTATTTAATATTCCAATTAAATTTCCTTTCTCAATTCTATATTGCTTACCGTAATGTATAAAGTTGTAAGGGAAATAGTAATTATATTTTCTCAAACATGCTTGGAAATTTGAGCATTATTTTGAAAATCCAAAACGACGGATATGGTTTAGCGGCCAAATAAATTACATAGTAAACTCATATCTGTCGTGTAATTTAAAATGGAAACATATTCCTTTACTCCGAAACATGGCAACCAAGGAAGTAACTTATCAAAGGTTTTATTTAAATTTCGAACTGGCTTGCAAATAGAAAGCTGTTTAATGAAAAAAGAAATGAACACTAACGCGGGGAAATTATTATTGTTCGTTTGAAAAGTAATTGTATTTTAATTTCCGCGCATTATTTGAGAAAAGTACTATACAAGCCTTAGCCATAACTAGGCATTGATGGAGTTACGTATGTGTGCCTCAGGCCACATTTACACGTTCGTCCATCAATGCCTCTTTTGCTGGCCGCTGCAGTAATGTACTATAGTCACAATTCCATTCAACTTCACCTCAAAAGTGCAAGGAGTTTAGTGTTAGCTTAAAATACGTGATCAATATCAATCTGCCTAGCCTTTTTCTAGCCATGCTGGAGTCGGCTTCCAGTCTAACAGAGTGTAGCCGAGTACCAGCATTTACTACTGCATATCCGACCTCCACAACCCTTGGTGAGAGTGGTATCAGATTGTCTGGCTTCTGACTTCTGACTGTGCGTAACGACTATCAAATATCTTCAAATAACAACAGGGACCAACGGCTTAAGTGCTTTCCAAGGCACGGAGGAGTCTCGGTATGTAATGGGCGGCCCCTCCGCAGACCGACCTCGGCAAGCGCAGCTTAACCATAAAATCAACCCTTGCGGCTGTTATTATTTAGCATGAGCTTCTCTCGAGTCTTAGTTAGGTATCTTTTGTAATAATTTTGCTTTTCTTCCGCTACAACACACTGTTACGAAATCAAAAAGCTATTTAACTTCAGAACTCACTGAAAGCAAACATATGACTGACACAAAGAACTTAGGAAATGTACAGAATTCTACAAATAGGCCTAAGAAAGTTGAAAGGTCAAATTCTGGACATAATTCTAAGTATACACCAATGTTATTAGACCTGTCCAACCTTTAAGATTTTGTTAAAAACCCACTTCAAGAACTACTACAACAGTTCAAAATATACTAGCTCTTGTACTACAGATGATGGCGTTGCCAGAGAAATTTAAATCTTGCGTGGTTGAGATAGAATGTATTTTTCTTGAGCAGCCAGTGACATATGAGTCGAGTTCCATTCATTACCTGCTATGACATGGACTGATGAAAAATGATGTCTTCCAAACCGTACTTAGATGATGAAAAGAACAGTTTATGCGAGATGTAAGCATGAAATGAATGGGATGACATTTTTCTTTAAGAAGTGTTATAAGTTTTTTTCACATGGAAAATGGTGGCTGACGATGGGAAATTTTCGACATATTTAGAGCGTGTTTTTCACAAATATAGTCATTTAAATTCATTATTCTTCTAAGTAAATTTTACAGGTGTGTTGCTGGGGAGTTTGTTGCGCGACTTCTTCCTAGCTGCAACACTAACCAACGGAACCCTATTGCTAAGCCTTTTTGTCCGCCCGTCCGTCCATCCGTCCGTGCGTCCGTCCGTCTGTCTGTCAGCGGGCTATATCTCAAGAACTGTAATAGGTAGACAGTTGAATCGAAATCTTCCCCGGGTATGTATTTCTATTGCCGCTATAACAATAAATAATAAAAATTAAATTAAAGAGAGCTCCAAGAAACGTGTTTTGTGTCTGTGTAAAAGTTCGACTCGCACTTGGCCGGTCCTTTCCTTTTATCTGCAACAGCGCTTCGTAAAGCTGGTTTTCTAATATATCCCAGAAAGTCCTATTATGTTATATTATAATTAAATTAGTTTTTGTCACACCAATGACAGCCCCATGTCATGTCCTGGCAAATACTGTCCATTCCAGGTTGTCTGGGAGAGATCGCGGAATGCGATAAAGCCGCCCATTGTATGTGTTTAGTTTTAAGTTTCTCTTTTGGTCATACTTTTTAACCGACTTCTAAAACAGAAGGTGGTTCTCAATTCGACAGCGTATATATACCGCGAACACACATAAATATATATATATTTTTGTGTGTTCGCGGATAACTTCGTCGTTTATGATCCGATTTCGTTGAATCTTTTTTTATATGAAAGGGTATGCTTTCGAGATGGTCCCATTGCCACCTCGTCAGGATCTGATAATGGAAACGCTGAGAAATCGAGGGCAACTCTCGAAAATTGTAGGCACGCATCTGGTAAAAACTTGATATTCGTGAGTATATCTGGTGATAAAACAAAAGAATGAAGGTTTGGATCAGACCTGATGATAGAGACGACAGAGAGTCAAGGGAACTCCACATCGGTATGTAGGAACTACCAAGTGTTTGGGCTTATTTCATTCGTATTGACGAGACCTTTACACCGAAAGCACTTAGTAAGTTTTATTTTCATAACATAACATCACGCCGGTACGCTGTGAATGGGTACGCAGGTACCACTAAAAAGTGAAAAATAAAAAACTTGTTTACAAAAAATGTAACCGACTTCCAAAACAAAACACTACAAAGTATAAAATAACTTTAATTTCGGAAGTCGGTGTCAAAAAACGAAATAACCAAAAACACCGACTTCCGAAATTAAAGTTATTTTATAATAAATAAATAATCCTTATATTATTTCCAACTCCTAAAACTTCAGGCTTCATATTGATGAAAGCGGGCCTACCTGACAAATATGTGATTAAAGTTACCTTCCTCCGTTCCGTGAAGCCACCCATCCATTTATCACCGGAGTTAACGTCAATACCAACATCATCACTAAAGTTATGTTCTTAATCGATGGATTTTGACGGCGTAAACTGGAACATTTTGAGAGGAAATATGGTATAGGCCATGGTTGTTTTGATCCTCTGGCTACATTTTTAAACGACAGTCTCCGCTATGAAATCAGTTCACTTGAAACAAAACAAATTGAATTATTTATTGTAGTTTAGTAGTATTTAATTTAATAGACACTTGTGGCCTCCGGGCGAAGCCGGAACGTGCCATTAGTGTACATTCTGTATTTTTTTTCACGAACTTATTTTCACTAGTGGACGTCACGCGGTTTCACCCGCGTAGCTCCCGTTCCCGTGGGAGCACGGGGATAAAATATAGCCTATGTTACTCCCTGATACTGTAGCTATCCATTGCTGAAAGAATTTTTCAAATCGGTCCAGCAGTTTCGGAGCCTATTTATTTCGAACAAACAAACAAATCTTTCCTCTTTATAATATTAGTGTAGACATACCATGCCCTTACAATAAGGTACGAACACAACAAGAAAAGAATTATTCAAATCGATAAAGTCGTTCTCAATTTATACGCGTACAATACCTTTCAGCGATTCTATTTTATATAAATAGATACATAGAATATACGGTAGTTTCGATAGTACAGTAGCCAATCATCATCAACATAATTTCAGCCGAAAGACGTCTGCTGCTAGACTTAGCCCTCTAGTGGATTCCCACGACCTTCACTAGGGCATCGGTCTACCTGGTGAGAGGCCTTCCTACGCTTGGTCTTCCGGTACGCAATCACTACAACAGAACTTTTCGACCCCACCGACTATCTATTCTGCTACATAGATACATTGCAGTGGTTGGGAAGGTGTGGCGGGCTTGTCCCAAAAAAAAAAAAAAACTATTCTGCTAGCAGTCGGCCGTGCTCACTGTCACATTAAGGCTGCTCTCTCGAAAAATAGCGTGCAGATGAAGCAGCTTTTCGTCGGCACTAACAGAGAAATTACATCTGAAAAAAATATAATCTACATGATATGATACATAATTTGTTTTTGCCAGGATTCGTCTATCGGTATTACATAATAGGAAATAAAAAACACCAAATCACCTCCAAATCGTTGAGATTAAACCATTTTACTCCATCATTTTTTATCAAAAAAGTATTAAAAGAATTACTGCTTTGCAATAAAAACGAAAATGATTTGTTTTTGTTACTTTTTAAAAACATGTATTATTATCATTATAATAAATTAAAAATGCGGGTAGCGGAGTGGCTCGTAGAGGGGTAGTTAGCTCCGTTTGTATACACAAGGTCATTGGCATGAATACAAGCCTTAAATTGGTGACTCCTCGGGCTATATCGGTAACCTTGGTTGTGCGGATATCTTCATTCCTGAGTACAGAAGCCATATATAATTGTGACTGGAAAATGTATATAGTCACAGGATATTAAATTACCAATAATAACAATGGAGGCATCCGCTGAATGCGAGCGCACGGAACCAGTCAACGTGGCTACCCTTGGCGGAGGCCTATGTCCAGCAGTGGAAGTCCTCGGCTGAATGATGATGGAGTTCCGAAAGAAGGGGAGAATCCAGAAAGACCTCCCAAAACATCAGTTCTTGTTATGTTTAGTTTCGTGATCATTCTAAGATGATGATGTAAATCGTAGTTACTCTAGGGAAGAAGAATTTACCACATGAAACGATTTTCATATGAATTCTGTTATTAATTGATGATAACCTTTATTAACGTTGGAAGGCCTCCCACAAGGTGGACCGATGACCTGGTGAAGGTCGCGGGTAGCCGATGGATGCGAGACGCACAGGACCGGTCGTTGTGGCGACGCTTGGGGAGACCTATGTCCAGCAGTGAACGTCTTTTGGCTGATATGATGATGTTGAACCTTTATTAATTAGATTTGCAAGCTATTAAGAACCTACTTAATAGCTTGATTCGTGAATTATCCCACAAGAACCGTGCATATCTCCGAGTTAAATAAACTCTATGACACTCAACAAGAAGTCAAAGAATTTTCGTAATCAGATCCAGTACTTCCAGAAATTTATCTTCAACAAACAAAAAAGTATCTTACCACAGTTTTTATTAATTAAATTATTAATTTTATCTTCAACTTTACTGATTGCGATCGAGCGTTAGACCACACGACGATTAAAAACACAGTGCACGAAGACAAAGAATAAAGTGGAATACACAACAACGCTCACATTTCCTTATAGATTGAGTAATCTCGAGCATAATCGAAGAAATATGCTGTTTACTATTGTTGAGCATAATGTTATTGTTTTAATATAAACGTTCGTACAGTAAGAATGATAATACGACGTTTATATATAAAGTAACAGATAATTTTGTAGCCAGTGTGCTGAGAGATGCGTGCCCGGAATAGTTCGTGATAGTGTGTTGTGTTCAGTAGGAATATAAAGTGATATAAAGGTAATGGTTACTTTTAAAATATATAAAGTATCTTATAAAATACTCCCATGACGCTAGTTTGCTTACAAAAAGAACTTCAACGTTATATTGTCTTCTAGTGTTCCTTCACAGCCTTAAAAGTGTTTTTATTTATTTAAACTTTATGCACAATTGTGGTACATGGGCGGACTTAATGCAACAAGGCATTCTCTACCAGTCAACCTTTGTGTTAAAAAGATTACGCTGTGGTAGGTTTACATCTAATAAATAAAATTTAAAGTAGAATTTTGTTTCGGGAAGAATATACAAATAATATATACAATGCTAATAAAATACATATATACTCTAAAATAATAGACTAATAAATATGATGTCATATACTAATCTCTATCTGATTAAGAGAACTCAAAAATGATGACTAGACCAAACTAAGAATGACAGGATTTTAAGTAGTTAGTTTCGGATTTTACGCTTAAAGGAAAATTTTGACTCAGCCTTCTTGATGTCAAGGGGAAGCATATTCCAGAGTTTGATGGTTGAAATAGCAAAGGAATTAGACATAAACCCGGTGCGGTGAGAAGGAATGTGAAGAAGTAAGTTTTTGGAAGCTCGAAGGTTAAGACTGTGAGAACTGCCCAACACTTTAAAATATTGTTTTAAATAATCAGGAACACAAGGATCGTTTATAATAGTGAAGAGCATGCAGAGGTCTTCAGTGGTTTAGGTTGTGCGTTTACTGAAGGATCAGGTAGATTTCTTCTTTTATTGTAAAGAGCTACATCATCTACAGTATCTAATCTGTCGGTCGACTAGCAAGCATATTAAGTTATGACGTGCGCGGTCATATTTATGGGAATCGCAGAGGATAGCCTATACCTGCTTGAACCCAAAACATGCACATGTAGTAAATAGAGTCTATTTAGTTTAGAGGAACTTTTTTCTCATCCTTATCGTTTCATCTCTATGCTAAATAATGAACAAAAATACTTAAATCAGTCTTTCACAATCTCAGTAGACGTTTTATCATATTCTTTCCACCAGCTTCGTTGGCAAAAGCCTCTTTTGATAGGGTTTCGGAATTTGTTCAAAAGTCACCGCGGCCCTGGAACGCAAAGGGCATTAGGAGGAACACGGATTGGTTTTAGTCAGTGTTAGTCTGACACTCCCTTCTGCTCCGCCCAGAGAGGGAGAAGTCATTTGATGATTAAAAAACTGGCCAAGTGCGAGTCGGACTCGCGTGCAAAGGGTTCCGAACGAATTTAATTTTTTAACAGGTTATTTTAACACTATAGACTTCTTATAGTTTTTCCTGTAATCTATAGGTAAAGACCTATAATCTCCATTTTTTTTTCAAAATTTTAGGTTCAATAGTTTCGGAGATAAGGGGGGGGTCATTTTTCGTCTAATTTCTTGAATAACTTCAAAACCATTTATTTTAAAATTAGGAAAAAAAAATATTTAAAACCCTCACAGTAAGCCCTTTCATTTGATATGTCACACGATACTGTTCAAAAAACTTATTTTTGAATTTTTCTAGTTTGACCACCAAAAGTGACCCCCATACTAAAAATTAAATATTTTACGTAACGCGTCCGTGTTCGGGTCACAGAAATCCATATGTGTACCAAATTTCAACAGAATCGGTCCAGTGGATACGGAGAAAACTGGCTGTGACTGATAGATAGACACCCGAGTGATCCTATAAGAGTTCCGTTTTTTGTTCGGAACCCTAAAAAAATTATAAGCCTCTTTTCTCTTGCGCCAATTTTCACTGATCTGCAAAGATAGCAAAAATATCTATTAAAACAAAATTAAATCATGATACGTAAGATACTTACGAAAAGGAAAGGTAGGGGAAAACATTATGGAAACATTCAAGCGTTAAATTTTCACCGCGTAAGCTTATGCCGAGAAATGTAACAATGTGTATAATTGAAATTGTATGGCTCCATCTCCGGCTTACCTACCTCACGGGAAACACGACTGGTTACATGTTCTTCTATTTAGCAGCAAAACTTTTGATTATGAAATTTATTGAAAAAAAGAAACATGCTAAAGAAAGTAGGTAGTTGCACCGTGTATTCGGGGGGGCTACTCTCTAAGCCCAAAGTCCATAGTTTCGGGCTTATTTGCGGGCGTATTCTACTTCGTATCACCTAACCACTAAGAATTCGACAGTTCGACAGAAACAACAAACTTTGACAGGTACTGTCAAATCGTGTTGTCTTTCATTATTAGTTCGGGGGTCGGGACTAATCGTAAGCCCGTAGGTGAAACGGAGTAGAATACGCCCGCAACTAAGCCCGAAACTACGGTCTTCGAGCTTAGAGAGTAGACCCCTGGTGTAGCTGTTTCCGGCTAGACTAGAAAGTGACCCCGATATAGTTGGGAATAGGCTAGGCAGATTACTTGGTGCTAAAGACCAGATAAACTTCTATCCTACCTACCTCTGCAATCATCATCATAATTATTCAGTCCAGAATCACCCACTGGTGGTCTGACATATTTCTCAGTTCCGTGCGACCCTCAAATAGGGGTTTCCCGTTACTCTGGTGACATTTCCCTTCTCCAGAAGTCGATAAAAATACTTTTCATTACTCATACTCCGAAAGTAGGCCTGAAGTTGCCTGAGGAGCGGGTTGAAAGTACCTATTACTTTTCAGCCCTAGGGAGAATCGTTTTCAACTGATCGCCGTCAAATTATAAAAAAATACTTGAACATTTCTATTGAACCATGTCACAACATACAGCCAGTCAAATACAGCGCGATGTAAAATTGAAATAATATAAAGCTGAGTATTTACTAAAGATTGTATTTTTAAAATGACTTTATTATAATATACTTTCAACTATTTCTTTACAATAACACAGATTTGGGCAAAATATTTACCATTTTTTCAATGATGAAAATGTTAAATAATGGCTGAATAGCTGGCCGGTCACAGAAAAAAAAACAAACTAGGCGGGAAAGCAGCAGTCCGATCTTCATTTATTTTATCGAGTTGTAAAGTTTTGTTCAAACTTTTTACGTACCTATAGCAGAGATTTGTATTAACACCAGATCATCAAATTCAGATATGGAATTTTTCTTTGGCTAATCCATGTTTTTATTTTTACTTTCCTTGTATCCGTAATGAAAAGCACAGTGTTTACCTCGGGTGAAAGACATATTTAGTCCCTCGAACTATTGGCACCCTTGCTACGTTCGAGCGCCAAACGCCGTCTCGGGACTAAACCAGTTATTTTCAGCCCTAAGATAACAATGTACCTACTATTGTAAGTTATGCAACTAAAACGAAAGTAGCAAACAGTCAAGGAGTATTGCACAACACTAAACTGAAAGTCTTGGAAAAATACCTCTTATCAAATGATTTGAAAGGAAAATAAAACAGTAAACTAAAATGTCGTAATACTGAGAAAATTACCTTGTTTTTCTTGATAGATTTTCTTGGAAATTGATACATTACTTTTAAGTAAACAAGTCTCCTTATCAAAAACGTAAACAATTTCTAGTAGCCAATGACTCACTCATTATAGTAGCCTCAGCTCTCCGTCCGTCCATCCGTCCGTCTGTCTGTCAGCAAGCTGTACCTCAAGATTACAAGAACCATAATAGGTAGTTAGACAGTTGAAATTTTCACAGTGTGTAGGTAGGTATTTCTATTGCCGCTACAACAACAAATAATAAAACATAAATTAAATTTGAAGGGGTTTGCCATACAAGAAAAGAAAGTGTTTTTATTTCGGTTTATGGTACGGGACTCTTCGTGTGAGAGTCCGACTCGCACTTGGCCAATTTTCTTTATGTTCGCCATGGAAGACTGTCTCTTTATATCTCTTCGTATTTTCCTTCCCTTGGTATAAAACTCATAAATCTCCAATTAAACACATCAGCATATTCGACGATAATATCACAGGCTGCGACACTGTCAAAAAACTGGCCAAATGCAAGTCGGACTCGCGTGCAAAGGGTTCCGAACCAATTTCATTTTTATAACATGTCATTTTAACACCACCTATAGACACCTGCATTTTTTTTTTCAAAATTTCTTGAATAACTCCAAAACTATTTATTTTCAAATTATGAAAATGTATAAAAAACCCTCACAGTAAGCCCTTTCATTTGATATGTCACACTGTTTGAAAACTTCTTTTTATACTCAAAATGTATTTATTAACGTAACGCGTCCGTGTTTGGGTCACAGAAGTTCAAATGTGTACCAAATTTCACCAGAATCGGTCCAGTAGATCCGGTTCACTGGCTGTGACAGACGGACAGACATACACCCGAGTGATCCTATAAGGGTTCCATTTGTTACGGATGCTCGGAACCCTAAAAATACTTAATTTTGAGTATATTGTTACCAGCAATCTAAAGTCTATAAAATCTATGCAAAACTGTTATTGCTAATCGTGTCACTCTACACTTTACGACCGTTTAATACGTATTCCTAATCATTTAACTAAAAAACGAGTACCTAGTCATACGTTTATTTTCAGTTACCTAATGACTACATACAAACTACAATGCTTACAGTGCTACATTCCATTTCAGATGGAGAAACTAATACTACTACTCCTGTCAGTATTGACAACGATCCGCTCCAACCCAGTGATGACCAGGCAAGGACTCGCGCAACAGAAGACCAGAGCCACCTTCTGTGCCAACCTCCTCAACTTCAACAACTTCCACTACTCCTTAGAAGAACAGAGGAACGTAACAGGCATACCAGCAGACATGAGCATCCACTGGAAGACTGGCAAGGTCTTCTTCACTCTCATCAGTGATGAAATGAAGATGAGTCTCCAAGTCATGCACCCAAGCGGTGAATTCGAAATCATAAAAGTTGCGGGACTCGGTCAGTCGACATGCGTTGATAACCTCAACGACATCGTGTATTTAGCCACTGATAACGGTGTCTATAAGTACAAAGACGACAGCTCGATCGAATTGTATACAGCTTTGGGTGAAGATGTTATGTATATTGCCGTGAACAGCGATGGCAGTGCAATGTATATAGCAACTTGGCCACAAAACAGAGTTCACAAGATCACAAATGAAGGTCAAAAGCAGGAAACATTTTCGGCTATACCAAACGGTCATGGCTTGACTGTGGATCCAAGAAATAACTTGTACTTCGTAGCGACAAAGACGTCGTATATTCTAAAGAATGGAAATACGGTTCCTATTAAAATCAAAGGTCTACCCAGTGACAAAATGACAGGGGTTTTCGTTAGTCGATCTGATGAAGTATTCGCTATGGATGAAAATAGTAACTTGTACGTCGTAGACCCTGAGAACACAAGTGCGAAAAATCTAGGATCATTTGGCATCACTGGTGTGAATTCCTTTGCAATGGATTCAGCAGATAATGTGTTTGTAGGAGTAAAAGGCTCCATTTTGAAATTCAATGCATATGAAAAGACTTCTTGCCCGGAGACTGAGAAGTAATTTTTTGAATGTTTAAGTGTTTTGTGACTCATTAAACTGCTTAATTGTGTGTAAATAAAATAAGTTAGTTACTAATTCTTACTGTGCCTCCTGTATTTCTTAAACTGAATTTTCTTGCAATTTTGTCTTACTTGTCTCCTTTTGACTTATTTTCTTTACCATAACCTAAAATGCTCTAGTCAATACACTTTCTGACTTATAATTTTCTTCGAGAACCATATTTCTTTATTCAAACTTTATCTATAGTAGGGGTACATACTTGCCCCGGGCGTCGGGAGTCGCAGGGCGATTCTCGGCCACCGTAGGCGCGGGCCTGCGGACGGCGAGCATTGGGTGACTCGCCGTCTGATCAGAACCAGGCCCGGGTCGACGGCGCGCTGTGTTCCACGCGCGCCTCAAGGAGCTGTCAGCATAAAGGACGGGGCCCGCTAGGGCCAGTGCCTGCCGGGGTTGCGGGATTTGTTCGAGAGAGTCGCCGCGGCCCTGGAACGCAAAGGGCATTAGGAGGAACACGGATGGGTTTTAGTCAGTAAGAGTCTGACTCTCCCCTCTGCTTCACCCAGAGCGGGAGGAGTCATTTGATGATTTCCCATCCTTAAAAAAATAAGGGGTACATACTTATGCACTTATTTCAACTACGCATTCTTTACCATACTATTATGTTGATAAATAATTGAGATGTTTGATTTCGTTCCTTCTGTTACTCTCTTATTCATATTTACTTATTGTTTCTATCTTGGCATTTGTAAAGCAATGTACCTATGGTAGCCAGATAAATGTGCGATAACGGTCATTGACCCGCATACATTTATTGACTTTCTTAATAATCAAAAACAGAAATGGAGGCATAAAGCTGTCCTGAATCGATCTTCTATCGTGATCCTTTACGTTCTCTAGCAATGAAAAACGGTTCATAATTAATTGTTCGGGTATCTACGAAGATATTAGGGAAAGGTCAATGTATTTTATTGCAAGTTTATCTGGCGCTTACCATACCATGCCTTTTATTCTATCCTCCTCATCCTATTGACTTCCACGAAAAGGTGAGTCTTAACAAATTATACAACCTGTAACAGAATAAACGCAATGCCTTTTAAGGGGTCATTGAACTAAAAAATATCGACTGCCCCATACATTTATGTGAGCATAACTCGACAAAATGTAGGTACTGAACGGCTGATTTTTTTTTCGCGGTTTCGGTATTGGTCCCATAGTAAAAGTAGTTCATAATGATGAGCACAATGACCCCTTAAGAGGTATTGCGTTTATTCTCTTACACGTTGTATTTGAATGAATTATTATGTTAGTAAAAAAAAAAACGAATTCAATACTGCAGGCTCGCCCCATACTAGATGAGGCTTACACATTACCTGCGAACTGTGGCCGTCCCATAGACTGGGCCCGATCTAGCTATTTAGCCGCTCAGGGCAAAAATAATATTCGCCGCCCTTTACACTAACACCATATTAGTCATGAGATTGCTATTCCAAAGATGGGATGATACTGTTTTAACTGTATGACCATGTTACCATTGCATATTAATCTGATGTCGATCATAGCGATTTGGAGAGTTCTGTCGTGGGTGTTTTGAATGAGTTAAATATCACGACCACGTTGTTGACTAGTCTAATTATAAGCCTAAATAAAAGATTTTACTAATTTTTTTTTTTCAATCATTACCTACATTCGCTAATGACTGAAGATGTTGCCCCTGCTTTTATTTATTATTAAATGTATTTTTTTGCTCAGGACCAGCAAGAAAGGCAAGAGGCACAGTCGCAAACGGAAAAACAAGAAACGAACCACTACCACCACCGAAGCCACTGAAGAGGAAGAAGAAGAAGAATAAACTATTATATCTATAAAACAACTATCTTTCTTTTTGTTACCACGGTCAAATGTAATTATGCTTCATGTTAATGTACGCTATTTTTTAATATTATTGCCGCTACTAAAAAAGTACTGCCGAAATAAATACGTTTCTGACATAAACTGGTTTCAATGACATCTATGTATTTCTATAGGAACTATTTGCTGTACACGTTTCGTAGCGACATCTGTTCAATAATGAAAGAACTACGAAGACTATGTTTAAGTAACACTTCACAAGGTGGCAGCATAGACCCAAAGCGTTTGGTTATACTTTTGATTTAAAAAAAAGTTATTAAATATTTATCAGGATTTGTCATACATTTTCTAAAAATCTATCAGCTAATTCGCAGAACAAAATGTAAAATAAAAAATTATGAGGAAAACATTATAGTTGTAAGCAATATCAAAACGTTGTATTAACGATATTGCCAGATCAAAAACTTTTATCAGCAGAAAGGGAAAACAACAGATGGGAATAAAACATTTGCTAAGTTTTAAACTAGTTTTCACATATTTATTTTAACATGGTTAATTAAATAAGTCTTGTTATTTAATATCAATCAGAAAGTATTTAATCGCATGCGTTTGCAGTATCGTATTTACGCAAAGGCCAAGGGGAACATATCCTGAGGTGGCTTTACTTACAATAATTTCTTGAGACTAGTACATGCTTGTAAGTACTGCAGTTTTTATTTTTTTCAAAAAAATATTGATCCTATCTGACGAAGGACGCGAAATGCAAAAGTTCTCTTTTGCTTCTCATCGCTTACATCCTCATTCTGGGCTGACATGGTTATGTGTGATAACCAAAAGCCTCTAAATAAATAAAGATATAAAAAAATCCTCATTCTACATTAATAGATATAACACACATAACACAGTAGTAATGATAGTACGTACTTATCAGTGCTACTGAAAATCTGTAAATAGAGACGAAGCGAAAATACAGTAGTGACCAGCAATGACGAAGATGGCAGTGACAGCTTGTGATGTGAACCAATAGGCATTGTTGAAAAGAACAATAACTGGATATACGATCACTTTGTTTACTTTGCACTTTTCTGACAATCAGGCATGCAATGCGCAGTATTGCGCAGTCCTAATCTCTAAACTTAGGAGTTTTTGTCCAGCTGTGGACGACTTTTAGCTAAAATGAAGAATGTTGTTTGTTGTGATGAATATTCCAGAAGTGCGTGGTCATATTTAAGGCTGTGTCCTGTATTTGCTATACAGTAAAGAAACGATATCATTTTTTTTGTTTTTTATTTAAAACCGTTTTCAAGCCGTTTGATGCAGTTGGTGGCATCGAATCTGTGATTTAACTAAAATAAACGCCACAATCTGCATCAAACTGCTTGAAAAACGTTTTTTTAAAGAGTGAAAAATTGAAAATGTTTCTTTACTGTACTTATAGCAGATACAGAACACCACCCGTAAAATATGACCTATAATAACATTGTTTTCATCAAGCCATTTTCCAGCAATTCAAACCAAACATCGTTGCTGTGGGGTAAAGTAATATTTAAAATGGCAACACCGACTCGTCCTCCAAAGCAACCTATTTTCTTTTCTGTCACTAGGTTCATTCATTCATTTATTTGTCAAATTGTCATACGCGTCGCCGATGTGTCAGTGGGCGATCGTTGCATAGCGTGTTATTTGTGTCGTAAATGTGGTTCGATTATGTGATAATGAGAAGACACGCGCTTTACAACATTATAATTAAGTGATGCATGTGTTTTGAGTTTAGTGTCGTGTTAAAAAACGTTGTTTTCATTTGTATGTCATCGGACTCTTCAATATGGCGGCCCCTCGTCACAAATCACAACAGAAAAATATATCTTCGATATTTTCGAAGTTGCACGGGGCGTTCTCGGACGCGGTATGCCCCACTAAACTTGCGACCGATAAAAGGACATTGGATAAGACTTGGAAATTGATGGATAAAGTAGTGAAACTGTGTCAGCATCATAAGATGAATTTGAAAAACAGTCCGCCGTTTATTCTGGACATTTTACCGGATACGTATCAGCGTTTGCGTGTTATATACTCGAAGTACGAGGACAACATGCAGGCGTTGAATAGCAACGAACATTTTAACATATTTATAATTAATTTGATAAGGAAATGTAAGCAGGCTATAAAGTTGTTTAAAGAAGGTAAAGAGAAGATGTTTGATGAGAACTCTCACTATCGCCGTAACCTGACGAAGCTTAGTTTGGTGTTCAGTCACATGTTGAGTGAGTTGAAGGCGATGTTCCCGAACGGCACGTTTGCCGGCGACCAGTTCCGTATTACGAAGAGTGACGCTGCTGAGTTTTGGAGGACCAACTTTGGAAACAGGTTAGTTTTATCATCATCATCATATCAGTCCACTGCTGGACATATGCCTTCCCCAAGTGGCGCCATAACAACCGGTCCTGTGTGTTACCATCATAGTGTTTCTTAAATTATTATTATTATAAGAAAAACTATCACCTAATTATTAAACTATGACCATCATCAAACAGTTGGTAACTTTATTATAAGGAAAAAGTTAATTTGTCTATTTGTAAGTAGGTACGTAATCCCCATTCCTCAGGATCCCTGGGAATACTATAATCAATCCAGCATAAGTCAATGGGTGATTTTAGCCCACCATAAATTGTATTGATCAAAAAAATTTAATTCGAAATCAAATAAACATAAATTGTACTGTAATCTGTATACCTATGTGTAATTGTTTTTTGCATATTCATTGATTGTTTTCTACAATAATGTAACCTCAGGCCACAGAAAACACTATTGCCTGTACCAGGGTAGACCGATGCAAACATTACCTTCCAAAATGGAGTTTTGTAAACTCATTTACTGTGAGTGTAATGCTTCAATCTGAAACATGACTGAAGTCCTGGAATAGGTACCTATTCACCTGTATCTTGGAGGACTTGATGCTGGCACCATCAATGGGTTCACAGTCCCCTAAACCACATGTGGTCTTCGATGATTGTTTTACCATTGAGTCTTCTGTGCAAACAGCAAAATCAGTAACATGGCTATACCCCATGTTCTGGACGATATTCATAAACTTCAATGGGATGTTCAGAACATAGAAATAAGCATTTTTCATTATGAACACATTAATTAATTCTTAGTTTTTGCTAATTTTCATCCAACTAAATACCTTGACATATATCATCCGATATGCATGCCTCTATCCGAATTGGCAACGAAAATCAAATAGCATTTGATAGATTTTTCATTTTAATTGCACTAAGACCCTTTCATACTGCATACCTCAATTAAATGAAATTACAAATTACGCTTTTTTAAGTACTACTTCCTTTGTTTGATTTGATTTGTTAAAACTAAGCGTTTGTTATAGTTTATGGATAACATGAAGAACACGGTGTATGCTAGGCCCAAATCCATACTCATATTATAAGTGTTAAAGTCCCTGTCTGTTACATTTCACGTCTTTACAGCTGAAAGGATTTGGATGAAACTTGGTCCCAGTATAGGATTAAGGATACTGTTCATCCTGGTAGTATACTCTCTTGATTACATTTTCAAATTTCATGCGGGCAAAGCCACTGGCAGGAGCTAGTTTTCCATAAAACCATCAACTTGCAAAGACAGGAAGGGAAAACTATGTGAGTCCTAGTGTGAGTTTAAAGAATACATTTGGTAATTTCTTAAAAAAAAAAGATTATTCTTATAATTATTTTTATAAAGGTTTACACCACATTAGAAAGAAATAAAAAAAGTTTATTTGCACCAATCATGACGCATACCTTTATTCGTCATGATTGGTGCAAAAACAAAATGAATAACTAAAAAAGTTGAAATAATGTTACCTGTATTCTACAACTTTAAATTACATGACTATTTTACCCTATATAACGGAACAAAATGTTGTGTTGGAGATATTTTTAGGTTCGTTTTGCACCAGGAAAAGTTTAGCTGCTGATTAAATTCGGTTAAAAATGGATATTGTAAGCTCATTACAAACACTAAATTTGTATTAACCAAGATATTTGTAGCTAATCACACTTTCCTGCCTGTTGGGCAGTAACATGAACAACCACTAATGTATGATATGCATTAGTGGTTAGTACATACCTACATTTCATGCAAGTGACCAATCTTTGACTTTGCAACCAAAGTGGAATAAGCATCAGTGGCCTAAGTACGCATTACCGTAAACGTCAATTTGTAATGAAACTGAATAAGCCCTGTCTGGTGACAATAAAGAAAGAAAATACTATAATTCCACCAGAAATGACGCACAAAATCACCAAATTAAATAAAACCAGTTACAAACTAAAAACTTAAACCATTTGCAATATAAACTATGTCAGCACCGGACATAACCTATCACGAGGCACTGGTCACACACACACCATAGACAAAACTGAACACAGTTCAATAAAACCTTTTTTTCCATACAATTGAAATTAGGGAACGTTTACTATAACGAGATTGAGTACCTAAAAAACTCGTACTAAGACCTCTGAGCCAAACTGTTAGGTAAATGAGTAAAAAAGAGCCCATATTTAATAACCTTAATGGCAATGTCATAAGGGGGTCAAATAATTTTCCTCTTAACCAATTGTTTACCTACTCCATTGCAATTTTAAATGAGGAAAGTACTGCTTTTTTCTAACTTGTTCGCAATGTACAGAATTGGAAGACTTACTAAAGCGGTAATTGAAGTATTTAGTTTGAATTATCATTATTGGCATACTTCTTTTAACCACATTTGTTTTTGTGGTTAGTACATTTTGCTATTATGTTAATGCAATAGTTTTTAGTCATTTTATTATGTAGTCCAACTTATTATATTTCATGGTACTTTTAAGTACCATAAAAATCTCTTCAAAGTTAGAGTGAACAGGCATCTTTTGGGGCTTCTTTTTTTTCTCACTCCATCGTCGACAGTCGTCGTTGACAGAAAAAGTCAACGTGTTTGACTCTAGTCAAGAGCAAACCCATCTCGTAAAATAAGAGCAAGTAGTTTTCATAAACGCCAATTTAACCAATAAACAAATGTACCTCATCATCATCTTCCTGCCCTCATCCCATGTTACTTGGGGTCGGCGCAACACGTTTTTTTCTTCCATTCTGTTCTATCAGTCGCCACTCTATCACTAAGTCCCTTTTCTTTCATATCAATAAACAAATGTACCTATAAAAAGAATATTTGAAATCAGTTGACAGAGGTAACAAACATAAAAAACAACACAAGAGAAGTAATTGAGAACTTTCCTCCTTTTTTGAAGTCAGCTAAAAAGTGACACAACAATAACTCCATGAGTAATAACCTCTTCCTAGTGTCTCTAGCAAGCAATTACCACTCATTTAGCTGTCTCTATAACACTATTGTCATGAATCTCCGACAATTAACACTGAGCTACAAAACAATGGCTGGTTTAATTTCTTACATGCCATGGTACACTTCCTTATTAAATGTCATAGCTTTCCCATGGGAATAAGCATGTTTTTTTCTATTATAATCTTGACTTGGAAAACATGCTATCAAAGTGATACAGTATTCTAACTACATACCTATAAATATTAATATTGTAAACTCCAAAGTGAGTTTGTTTGTTGCCTCTTCACGTCGTAACGGCTGAACGGATTTGGATGAAACTTGGCACACAGATATACATTGTCCTGGAATAGGATACTTTTCATCCTGGGTGTACGTTCCCTTAGAAAATTTTTGACTATCTAGCTTCTAACAGCGGCTTCACCCACATGTGAAGCTGCTGATAGAAGCTATTACAAACCTTTTTTTTAATTATATTTTTTTTATTATTCTAATAGTATTTTTATTGAATGTTTAAGTGTATTTCTAATTTCATTGTAATTGTTTTTTGTTTTATTCTTTTAAATTGCTTTCTCTATTGTATTTAAATCGCAATTGTGGTAGTAACACCGGTTTGGCGTAAAAAACACTTTTGCACTTTCAGTGCCAAGTGTTTTTACATTTTAAGTGCCAAACACTCAACACATGGGCCGAAAAACAATTCGTTCGTGTGCCCACAACCCGTGCATGAACACAAGTCACATATAGCTACTTAAAACCTAAAACCACGACTCAGATGCTAGTTGTGGGCACACGAACAAACACCACTCGACCCATACGCTGAGTTCTTGGCACTAAATGTGTTAAGGTGTTATTTACATTATTTTAAATAAATAAATAAAGTGAAAACCGCATAAGTGCGAGTCGGACTCGCCCACCGAGGGTTTCTACTTTAAATAAAGACTATATTTTTATATGATATATTTATGATTTAATTACAAATGTATATATTTCAGACTTTTCCCTATACTTGTAGTATAAGACGGTATTACTTGCCAAATTTAATAGTTCTAGGTCAATGGAAAATATCTTATAAATTTTGTTTCCCTTGAGAGTGTCGGCCGTATCCATTTTTTACGTTAACTTAGTAGTTTGATTTTTCACAGCTTCAAGGGACCAAAGACCTGAGTATATGGTTTTAATTTCAACTCGATACCTTTACGCATTCCCGAGATAAAGAGACTTAACAGACAGACGGACGGACGGATGGACAACAAAGTGATCCTATAAGGGTCTCGTTTTTTCCTTTTGAGGTACGGAACCCTAAAAATGATGTAACCAATACTTTGTAATTAATTTACTGATCTAAAAGGGTGACTATAGAGTTTCTTGCACATTGTCCATAGAGATCTACCTAACTCTTTCACATTTTTGGAACTGACCATCTACTTGATAGTCCAAAAGTGCCTGTTTTTTTTTTTTAATGTAACAAAAGGTTTCCATTTATAATCTTCATTGTAATGCATGCATAGAGGGTGCCTACAACTTATGGTTACTAGAAGGCAATGGTTTTCAACCTATAATTTACTTACATTCCATTTTGCTGGGCATAACTGTTATATGTATATCTAGATCTTATGCTATATTGAAATGTCATGCTAACGTTATTTATTTTTTAACTCACATTTTATCTTAAGTATATGTAGTTTAAGATAAAATTTCCTAATGTGAATAACATCTCCAAATAATGTTAGACAGGTAACAGCTTCAGTAAAACACAGACTTCAACAGGCATTTCGAATCGTAACAAAAATCTATATAATATCTATACTAATATATAAAGCTGAAGAGTTTGTTTGTTTGTTTGCTTGCTTGAACGCGCTAATCTCAGGAACTACTGGTCCGATTTGAAAAATTCTTTCAGTGTTAGATAGCCCATTTATTGAGGAAGGCTATAGGCTATATATCATCACGCTAAGACCAATAGGAGCGGAGCAGACGAAGTTGGGCGGGTCAACTAGTAACTGTTACATGTATATGCATATTTGTTATTTATTTGATTTCATGAGTGTATGTTGCCCAGCGTCAAATGATGCTGATGATACAACTGAAGGATACTCCCATTCATTTAGATCTTATGCTATATTGAAATGTCATGCTAACGTTATTTATTTTTTAACTCACATTTGGACATTTTATCTTAAGTATATGTAGTTTAAGATAAAATTTCCTAATGTGAATAACATCTCCAAATAATGTTAGCCAGGTAACAGCTTCAGTAAAACACAGAATTCAACAGGCATTTCGAATCGTAACAAAAATCTATATAATATCTATACTAATATATAAAGCTGAAGAGTTTGTTTATTTGCTTGAACAAGCTAATCTCAGGAACTACTGGTCCGATTTGAAAAATTCTTTCAGTGTTAGATAGCCTATAGGCTATTATATCATCACGCTAAGACCAATAAGGGCGGAGCAGACGAAGTTGCGCGGGTCAACTAGTGTTATATGTATATACCTTATTATTTCAATAGATCAATCCATTCGAACTCAAACATCAAATAAAAAAGTCCCCAAATCTAATCTAATTCCCAATGACGCACCAAACTTAGATAAATACTAATACATTCATTCATAAAAAAATCGAAAGCAAATGACATTTCATGAATGACCTGAATTATCAATATTTTTATCGGACAAGTCGACAAATACTTTTTATCAGTACCGATTAATCAAACGCCCTTTATTTGGAAAGAAAAAGCGCAAATAAAATGTCATAAATAGTCAAATTCACAAAATAAAATATGATAACGTCTTTATTTATTCGAATCATTTCCTTTGGCACGTAAATCTTATCAAAATATCAACTGCAGTGGATAAAATTTTCATTGAATCACAATCGCTATTGAATGAAAGGGTTTTAAACAACGGATGTACTACGTCATCTAATCATAGTACACGTGTGGAACAGTTGTTTTGATTAATTCATTATAATTCAGTACATTTTAAGTACAGTAATCAATTAAAATAGTAATTTTTAATGACTTTCATTCGGTATTTCGCCGTGCTATAACTGTCAGCATCGTTTTGTCTTTATAACAAACTAGTGGACGTCACGCGGTTTCACCCGCGTAGTTCCCGTTCCCGTGGAAATACGGGGATAATATATAGCCTATGTTACTCCCTGATAATGTAGCTATCCAATGCTAAAATAAGTTTTCAAATCGGTCCAGTAGATTCGGAGCCTATTCAATTCAAACAAACAAACAAACATACAAACAAACAAATCTTTCCTCTTTATCATATTAGTGTAGATGTTTTTGAAAAAAATAGCTTTTGCCCGCGACTTAGTACGCGCATATCTCGTTTTTTTCCCGTTCCCGTAGGAATTTACTCTCTTAGTGCTCTCCTCAAGGACAGTAGTTTCACTACAGTCCAGTTGTTTCGGCTGTGCGTTCTGTCAGTCACTCAGTAACGGATTTTTTTTAAATATCAGGATTTATTTTTCGAGCACGCGGCATTATGTAACACCTCCAGCCATCTCAGTTTTAAGCAATCATCATTAGTTTCAGCCGTAAGACTTCCACTACTGAACACAGGCTCCCCCTAAGCGTCGTCATATCCACCGGTACGGTGCTTATCGCATCCAGCGAATTCCCGCGGCTTTTACCAGGTCATTGTGGGGTCACCTTGCTTTCGTTACAGTCAAATCAGCCTATCCATCTATCGTTCCTTTAGTTGGCCCAAATCTTTTGCCATCCACATTCTTAATCAAGAACTTTTCTATAGAAAAAATCTGTCCCGTAAAAACATCTGAATTCAGGGATCTGTGAGAATTATCCTTTAGGTAATCCCTTTTGCTCCGCCCAGAACGGGAGGAGTCATTTGATAATTTCCCATCCATTCAAAAATAAAATAAAAAGGTACATAGATATTTCATAGAATACGATTGATCGAAACTGCACCGGTACCCCAAAAATGTTGCTGAAAACAAAAATAAAAAAACGTGTGGAAACGCCAGCACAAAAGCTTTTTCGAACCGTAAATTCCACAATTTGGAAGCTCAAATTTCGCCGAAAATGTTTGGTTTTCCAGTTGTGGTATTCGTAGTTCGAGTTAGTTGTTTGTTGTATGTACCCTCTCTAAATATAGACCTACTGCAAGTTTTGAACTACCTACATGAATTTGGTGAAAGTTCAGAATATTTGTGCTCTCATTATTCCCTTACAGAGCTAGGAATTTACGAAAAAGTTTTACTTTCCACTTTGATCATCTTATTTTAAAACATTAAAATTATAGCCCGAACAGTTCCATTGCTGGGCGAAGGACTCCTTTCGTTCCTTCCAGTGTTGCCGGTTCTGTGCCATTTCATGCCAATTCCTAAGAAAGACATCCAAGTGGTCTCAATCTCCTGCGTGGTCTTTTAACCGGGACAAGCCCGCCACACATTCCCAACCACTGTAACTCCTGAATGAAAGCCAAAATCAACAGTGGCGACCACCAGAAAAACGCTGAGCCAATGAAGCCCGACGAGTCCCGGAGAAACAGGTCAACTGACTCGACAACACAACCAATAACAACAACAGACTCAACTGATGAGGGGGGCTACTCTCTAACGAAATCCGTAGTTTCGGGCTTAGTTGCGGGCGTTCGTATTCTACTCCGTATCACCTACAGACTTACGATTAGTCCCGAACCCGAACTGAGAATGAATGACAACACGATTTCACAGTAACTGTCAAATCGTGTTATCATTAGTTCTCGGTGGTTAGGTGATACGATACTTCGTGAAAATGCCCGCCCGAAACTAAGCCCGAAACTACGGATTTCGTTAGAGAGTAGCCCCCGAGATTCAACTGTCTTGGATCCCGCAACGAATTTAATCAGAAAAGCTACCTCCGTGGTCTCCTTCGTGGTCTGCCGCGGTCTAAATATCTTCAGTAAAAGGAACATTTAGAAAGGCTTTTAGTTTACTTACAGTACACCTACATAATCGCACTTCCCAAATCCCAGTACAGGAATTACCTTAAGATAAACCCCAGAATAAGAACATCTTTCAATCTTTGCAAAGCAGTGTCGTATGCTACATTCGTCTACGTAAACTGGGTATTTAAGGCCCACACAAATCTTCCCACTCGATTTATAAATAAACTAACAAATATTATTTGATCACGAATTATGTAACAGAAATGTGTATTGATAAGATTTTCGAAGGGAAGAAAAAGTGTCGACAGATATTTTTTTCTGTGTAGATTTTGCTTAAATGATTTTACGGGCGGTTTCACAACATCAGTGGAATTACGGGTAGATCTTATTTTCTTTTAAATGCATCGTCCAAAATTGAGAACCTTGGGGAAACGAGGACGTTACTCCTTGTCATACCCATTTAAGCGGTTAATGTTCAGGGCACGTCCAGGTAAGTAGTTGCACCGCATGTGGTTGAAAATCCCTTGACACTACTTCACTTTTCACGCAATATTAACACGCGTCAACACGGCAGCAGATAAGTACCTTACTGTATAATACCACTGAATCTCACACTATGTCTCACCTAATTTACTACTCATGTGTGCCTTAAAATCCTAACTACGATACCTAGGAATTGGCTTGGAATTGGGCCTACAAAATGTAACTACCATTGATTCGAAGAGCAGTCTGTTTGAACAAGACAAGACCTTGTACATGAAATCTCTATATGTGCCTTTACAATTCCACAGCCACCCTTCCACCTGCTCCATTACATATTCCACATTAAGTAACGCCACATAATCCTACACAGCGGAAACAAGTTGATACATTACTGTTGTTCGAGCCCATCCAACCGATTCGTTTCCAATCCAGTGACAACTCTACACACGCTAATGTTGGTTAGGCATATACGATATCACTTTGGATAATATGGACTAGGTGTTTGATAGTGTCTTTCGATACCAAACTCCATATGACTGGAAGATCTATAGACCGTGAGGGGTATGGGAAGAATGAATCCATAATGTTCTCTAAAAATAACGACGATAAGAAAATAGGATTTTGCTACTCGTTTATTCTGTCCCTAATTATTTCTAAGTACTTACCTGTAAGAAATAGGGCACAAATTATCTTTCTGAATAAAATTAGTTGCTCCTTGTTCCTTAGGTAGAGTAGATACGGCAATTTTAGAGTACAATTCCAAGAATATTGACCGACCTGTCTGTTACGCTTAAATATAAAAAGGAACGAGACACTCAAGATCGATGATCGTCGAATTATTTCAGTTACATCGGGTATTCTTTGAAAATCTGATTGGATATGGTTATAAAAAATGGCGGTGAACAAAACTCATTTGCACTTTTTCGCCGACTCTCTGCAGAATGTAGTATTAATGAGCAAATGCATGAAATTCTATGGAAGGTGAAAATAAAACAAAGAATCCTATTAAAACCCGCCTAGTAGAATCCTTTTTTGTGTCAAAGTACTGCGTAATAAACTCGGGTGCAAATACCTCCCCGCTTATAAAATTATACTGGAAGCAAATAATTCCCAAAATTTTCGTGTATTTTCCTGACATGTCACCTAAAAGCTTATTTTACCTAAAATTTAATTTGGAAAGAGGTCTTGCTTTTACTTTCGAATATATTTAATTATGCTCTCTGTGTTACAAGTACATTCCTAGCCGTAAAACATACACATGACACATTTTCCGAGAGAATGTCAGAATTCACACGGCATTCAGACTGTCGAGTTGGAAAACTTTGGGAATATTACAATGCAAGAATGCCGTTGGCTCCGGAATATTTCTATTAAATATTATAGGAGTTCCCCTGACTTATTCATTGAATTAGAAATCAGGTCAAACAGCGTCACGACGAAACAGCGTGTGTACCTGAAACGGGCCAAAACAATGAAGATACTTCAGAGAAATCCAAAGAAGTCTTAAATATTTTGCAGAGTTTCGGCAACATGTACTTCAATTACTGTTATAATTATTATTCAATTACTGTACTTCAAGTAGACAAGCCACATTACAGGCTTATCATGCATATGTTGGTTCAATACTACGTTATGGTATACTGGTATGGGGAAACTCGGTGCATGTCGGAAGAGCTTTTATCGCACAAAAGAGGTGTATACGTGCGATTTGTAATGTAGACCCACTTACGTCCTGTAAACCATTGTTTAGGAAACTTAAAATACTTACACTAACTGGTATTTATATTGAGGAAATATGTAAATTTACCAAATCTCACCCAGAGATGTTTGAAAAACTGGGAGATAAATGTGAGTTCAAAACTAGATATCCTAATAGACTAATTAATCCTAGAATAAAAACGGAACTATATAGGCGTAGTTGTTATCCTATGTGTATTAAAATATATGTATAACAAGGTTCCTACCCAAATTAAAGAACTTCCAATGGTCCGCTTCAAAAGAGCTTTACACTGGTGGTTAGTTGAGAATCCCTTCTATAACATAAAATAATTCCTTCAGTTTAAATGTAAATGATTTAATTGTACCTATACCAAAATTTGCATGTCATTATGTTATGATTGAATATGTTAAGCTACCATACTACTATTGCAAGAACTTTTGTAACCATATTTATTTGCAAATAAATCCTTGACTTTGACTTGACTTGAATTTCGAACGTTGCAGAGTCATTAACCAGTAGCTGCTCGAAGCATGACGATCCTACCGTTAGTTTTTGCAAAATGTCATTAAGGAAGTCTTAAACAGGATGACAGGTGTTCAAAGACACCTTTATAGTCATTAAGGGGAAAGTACGAACACTTGAAAGTTTCTAGAGGGTTAAACCGATCGGAACCAGTTCGCGGATAAACGAACATATAAAAATATCAGCGAGTTCGTTACCTTTTAAACTATTGAAGTTTTTACGTATTCGAGACGTTGAAGGAATTAATGCGATTTTTTCATCGGTAGTACGTGATTGTTGTGGCAAACAGTGAAATCAATTTAAAATGCTTTTTGTACCGTTTTGAGGATGTCTTTGAGAATTAAGGGCCTGTGGTTTCAGAGCTCATATTCCTTAAATATAAGCGTTTAGTCTGCGCTGTTTATGAAGTATGAAAACATGCGAAAGATGAGGAAATGGAATCGGGAATTGGCCTTGTACGTACAAAATTGAACCCAATTCGTCTGAATGGTTGTTTGTCTCAACTTGTTTAGCACTTCGTCGTAATATTTCTGCAAACTCGCGAAGAACGGATGATGGCAAAAAGGATGCTAAAGACAGGATACGTAGACATTCCAGACATATATGCAATTGGTTTCAAGATTCTTTAGTGATCAGTTGGTTCTAGTGCTAGGTTATCGTCGGCTATCATTTCCTTTGGCATTATCGTGATCATAAGCAGTCTTTTTCTGTTACTGAGTATTCTCCTTCCTTTATGCAATTCTTCCTTATTCTTTGCCGTTTTTCGATTTCCCATCTTACGCTCTAGACATAGACAAAGTGACATTCACTTTGTGCAAGCGCACAAGAGGCTCTGTGCGCTTAGTCATTAACTGTTGTAATGACTTCATTTTTCTTCGCTTTCATCGAATACATTAAGTGGTTTTTAAAACCATGCAATATTCCTTTACGTTAATTTGTACAGCGACATTTTTAAAATTTTATATATCTGGATTTTCATTCATTTGTATCATGTTTAATCTATCTGTGATAAGTTGATAACTAGGACTTCCCCTAACTGTTTCTGCGTATAAAACCTCAAAGAGGCGCCATAGCTGTCTCAATTATCTTCAAACTTTCCATAATTTTGACAACTGTTAATATATTACCAGCCTGAAATGCAATTATTAGAACTATCTAGATATATGTTAGTTCAAGCACTTAGCGTTTCTATTTTTTCGAATCGAATATTCTACATTAAAGGATTTTCTGCACATGTGTTTCATTTGATATTGTCATTTATGTATGCATGTGTCATGATTGATGAGTGTTATTGTGTTTATGTTCTGATATTGGCTTTTCCAGTGTGGAGTGTGAGTTTATATATCGTATAGTGGTTGAAATTCCTCTGGGTTCAGATTTTTTATGAATAATATGTTGTTGACCAACAGCCACAAGGTATCTCTGACTTCGACAAGGCATTTTTGTTTCCTTGTACTGTGTTCCGGGTACTGTTGTAAAGATGACGAAAGTGAGGAGATTTTGAACGCTTTGGTCCGGTATGATGTCCTTGATTCGAATAGCGATATATATTGTTCGCTGAAAATAAAACAACGTATATACGTAATTGCACACAGCTATCTCCATCACCAGTTGACGGCGGATGGGATAATTAAAGGTCTGTTTATTGTCCTAAAAGGGCAAAAACGGGGTACACAATCATCCCATTAAACAATATCATATCTCTATTTTTGGGTCGCATTTTTACTTTAGTATACAATGCGGCATCCCTATTTTTGGTCTCTGTTTTTATTTTCTACATTTCGTTTTGCTTCATCGTTTTAATGACATTCGTTTTCGCACGCAAGGTTGTCGCCTACACCTACATAAAATCTCGTAATACTGTGTTATTTTTATTAGGCACATTAAGGTAGCGTTTCATTTAAAATACTACTCATTTGTCATAGAATTAAACCTATCCCTCGGGGTGGTGGATAGGGATTACATTAAGCTTTGTGTAACGATACGAGCTCCTCTTTTTGCTACTCCTCATTGACGTGTCCTTGTATCAGATTTTGTGCGCTGTGCATGTTGCTAGTATTCTGCTCATTCGACCTTAATATTATATTATTTAGGTCAGTCTGTCCTTCAGAATCAGCAGCTTTGTCTAGTGCATATTTGTTTCCTCGACGAATTTCCGTTTTTATTTCTGTTAAGAGTTTATGGAATATTATGATACACACATTGTAACATGCATTATGGGTATAATACATAGAAGAATGAATGAAAAACCCACAATCAGGAGTGTCATCCCAAGTCTTATGAGTCATTTCAAGGAAACATAAGAGCGGCGTAGGCGATGGTTCAGGCACAGTTTAGGTATAATTGCAGTTTTATGCGTACAGTATTTTTGCCATTATAAATGGTGTCTGGACTTCAAGGGTGTTAAAACTTTTCTACGAGTGCAAAGGCGACATACGTGAAGATTTCAATTGTTTATTTTTCTATACAATATTATTAACTAGCTGCTGCGCGTGACTTCGTACACGAACCCATTTTTTCCGTTCCCGTAGGAATTTCGGGAAATCCTCTCTTAGCGCACCCCAACGGAGTGTAAGTAAGCTACATGCCAAATTTCAGCTTTCTACGATCAGTAGTTTCGGCTGTACGTTGTCTGTCAGTCACTCAATCAGTCAGTAACGGAAGAATTTTATATATATTGACTGATGATATTATAAGTATTCGACTCTCATAAAATCTCCAAAACAACAGATTCAGTACCTAGTTCACAATTGCAGGGTCAAATCAGGATCCTGACGTTACATAAACGATCGTCCGTCTGAATGGTCTGCCGGATGCACGGAGTAGCGAATAGATGGAGACCGAACTTGCATGATGAGTATTCTAGTCGTACTGCTGTAGATGCTTAGCAAAGTGCCGTGTACCGTGACACCAGCGGTTGAACAAGGGACTTTCCGCCTCCGTATTCTTGAGCGGGGTATTCACAAGGCGGAAATGCCCGCGAGGTGCCTGCGGGCCATGTTCACCGTACCTCGCTACTGTAAACTGTCTTATGTCTGTTCAGTTGATAAACGTTGCAGACATAGATAGCTATAGTAGTGAAATCAAGGAGATGACCCGCGAGCAAGCCCGTCTTGTAAATTCTTCGCCATTCCTCATAAAGCTTTTACTAAACCCTAACCACTTATCACCCAGCCGCTCAAAATGGGCTTTCCAGATAATAACTATGTCAAGCTTGTATGCTGTGATAATACTGCTGCTTTCTCTAGCTAGACTTAGAAATTAGAAAAGAGTCTTTTTGTCAGAATTCTCTAGCCGAAATGCGAAGAAATTGCGTTGTAGTTAGTAGGAAAATGCGTATTAGCATTTCATTTGTTCTCTTTTCCGTGGCCGGATGTTTTGAGCGGATAACACCCGGACGGATTCCGTCAGGACGCCAGTTTTAGATAGCGTTTTATTTTTAGTGTTCCGCACCGGAATTGTGTAAACGGAACTCTTCTCGGCGTAAATAGCTGTCTTCTCTGACTTCTGTTAATGATTTTAGGGGATCTAAAATAGTTGGTCAAATTATTAGAATTACATATCGGTGTGGGATATAATGGAGATAAAACGGAATCAAAGTGTAACAAATTTCTAGGACAAAATAGTATAAAAGAAATAGGCGAAGATTGGTGAAAAGATAGACGAAAAAGACATCATTTTTACAATCAAAATCAAGTTAACTGCGGTAGCGGAAACAGGACCACATACGGTTAATAATTCTTCGAAACTGAAAATTGATTTATCAACGTTCTATAGAGAAATATTGCTAACAAGTTTTTCGCCAATAAATCTACCCGTAACTCCAGAGGACGAAAGGTCAGAGTTATAGCTACCTATTGGGTCGTTGAAACGCGATATAGATTGATGCTCCTCTTGGTAAACAGTGTCAGAATTTTTGGCGAAGACGCTACTGTTGGTAAATTGCCTGTCTACTAAAGATTGTTTATTTTTCTTAATTAGGTTGATGTTTACTTTGCCATTAATCATATTATACTGGTGAGAGTTTGTTGCTTCCGGGGAAAGTCAAAGGATCTTATCTGACGTTATGCTGAAGATATCCCCCTTGGTAGAAGTCCTTTTCTCGTTTCCTTCTAGGAGTATTGTATCTTATGTTTTCTGCTTTAATACACAGCCAGTACTGTATATCCTTTTCATCGATCGATATGATCTAATTGCTCGCTCCACAATTTAATCCACCACAATTCTCAGTTGCTACCCTACCTAGATTGAAATCGGAATCGTTAGTACCATCCCAGATGCCATAATTTCTACAATTTCCCGGTAGCATCTAAGGCAAATATTAGATTCTAGCGCAATCAGCTTCAGGAAATGAAGCCCTTGAAAGTTATGATGTTATTCGAGCTTCATTGGCTCCGATTTCTTTTTCGAATACTGGTAGCCACTTTTTTAGTTCATTGCACAGAAAAATAATAAGACTCGATAGAAGGTTTTTAATCTTGGCCCAAATTTTAACTTTTCGAGTGCTTTGATTTTTTAATTATTGCCTAAGAATTTACCCAATTAATCTAACAAACGAATTCTCCGTAATGTTTTCCAACTTCGAAGTACGCACTCCTATAAAAGACTACATAATACCTAGAGTGGGCGTCCCTTACTGTTTCCTTTTATTCCAAGGCTTCAACTGCGTAGCAAACGAAGTAATTTATCGTTAGGATATATATTGTTATCTTGTTTGTTCAGCTATATTTTTGTTAATACGGTAGGTATACGAAAAATGCCGTGTTTGCGTAACGCCGTCTACCGCTGGGATGTTGTCGAGAAAATTGGCTGTTTGCTGGGCCGAAATATTTCTGAATGACTGTGCTTTAAAAAGAAAATAGAAATTGTACAAATATACATTCAGGGAATAAGAAAAGGGACTTTAATCCCATCGACCCTGCAGATAAGTAAGCCAGTAAACTGAATCCTGTAGTGAGTAGTGGGAATATTGTTCTTGCTTGAACACGATCGTTGTGTTGTCACATAGTAGAATGTCTCATAATAATACGTAGAAACCATAAAGATTCACAGCAGCATTAACTTACCAAGGGATTTGAATATGGACTCAAGTCATCATCAAGTCCTTTACGTGAAATTGCGATCAATCACCATCAATACGAATTGATATATAAAGCACAGTTTGCAACTAACAAGGCCATCGTAATGAAAATTAACAAACCACAATATCAAATAAACATCACATCATCTAACCTCACCAAAATTATCTGAAAATTACTGTACAAACGTTGCCACTAGGACCCCAGAATCCCTGCGGCTTCGCTAGGGTACAATACAACTTGTCAAAGTTTGACACTTGCCAACTTTAAACATGTTCTCGTCGTGATTAGTTGGAGCTTTTGATGCTAAAATGTATGACAGGCTTGCCTTAAATTCTGCATTATTACTTAGTATCTGTTAATTATGGTTACATCTTGTCATCTTTTGACTTCGGGTTTATTAAAAGATCATTTTTCTTTGTATATAATGACTGGTAAAGTTAATCCTTAGTGCATGTTATTGAAATTGGCGTGTCCTTTGCAGGCTGTTCAACCTTGTTTGTATTAACAATTGATTTAATGGGTACTTGAAAGAGGTTGTACATTTGCATTGATGACTTTCTGATTGTGAGTTCACATCCTGCTGTGGATTTATTTTTGGTTCCTTATGTACTTGATTTTCAGTGAACGTTAACAGGATTCGAACACATGAATCAGGCACGGTATTAATTACGATGTTGCTGTTAATTTCAAACTTTAGAAAGTTGCCTCGAACATCGTTTGCTTAGCGCACATGATTTACTACCTAGATTTCCGTGGCTTAGATACGGCGAAACTAGCTAGAGCAGTAAATAAAATCCTATCAGATTATTAAGTACGATATAACAATATTGATATTGATAATAATATTAACCATCAAATTTTACGATCAATATTTTATTGACTCCTCAAACGGTTAAGTTATGAAACGGTTACTTGCACGTCATAAGTTTATTATTGGAGCAGTTTTATAACGCACTAAACATTAACGGCGCTCGTGTTCGGGTAAATGTCAAGTTGTGTGCTGATGCTGACATTTGAGATCGTCCAGTCGCTTGGAAAATGTGAACATCGATATGGTTTAGTGTTCTCAAGGCTTTGTCTGTTGAGAGGCAAGCGATAACTATTAAGTGCCTCTAGTGTAGAATGTTACTTAGTTTCTTTTGTTTCACGTGTGGTATTCTCTTTCTGCTTTTCTTTTGGACCTGTTTCATTAATATGACTATCTTCATATATTTCGTCGAAATTTTTCGTGAGATTTTTGGTTATTAGTAAATTGTGCATCAGTTCACACAAGAATTGCAAACAAGTATACGCTTGGGGAAGGCCTATGTCCGGCAGTGGACGTCTTTCGGCTGATATGATGATGATGATGTTGCTCCAAAGTGAATGTTCTTAGAATTATATTAGAAACTAGTGGACGTCACACGGTTTCACCCGCGTAGTTTCCGTTCCCGTGGGAGTACGGGGATAAAATATAGCCTATGTTACTCCCTGATAATGTAGCTATCCATTGCAGAAAGAATTTTTCAAATCTGTCCAGTAGTTTCGGAGCCTATTCATTTCAAACAAACAAACAAATCTTTCCTCTTTATAATATTAGTGTAGATATCGCTCACATTCCACCTCAATTTCTCTGAAACACAACATCAAATAAGACCTTCCATTACAACATTTCGCTGAATCAATCACTGGTGAACATGTAACTACAGCGATAGTTCTATTACACAATAGATTATTCCATCCCACGCAAAAATCATTGCAAATGTTACGTAATAGTTTACCCATAACATGGGTTATGTACATTAATAGTAATACCCCTTTCGTAAAAGGTCCTTCCTCGGCTCCGAAGGAGATTGCGGCATAATCAGATTTGCTCCTAGATATGAATAGGTGGAGACACGACTATACTGTAACTAGCTTCTGCCAGCGGCTTTGCCCGCGTGGTCCCTAGGGAACATATTCCCGGGATAAAAAGTAGCCTATGTCCTTTCTCAGGCCATAGACTATCTGTGTACCAAATTGCATTTAAATCGGTTCAGTAGTTTTGGCGTGAAAGCGCGACAGACACAGACAGAGTTACTTTCGCATTTATAATATTAAAGTAAGGATGATTATTGTGTGAAATATTGTACGTTATTAATCTGCGGTATTAAGAGGAAAACTAGTATTAAATCAGATTGCTGTATTCTAAAAGTCGATAGGAATACTCTCTTCTTCTTGACTGTTTCTTCTTTGTCTTGCTAGAAATAAGTTTGGTAAAGGTATTGAAAAGCTGGCAAAATTACCGGTAACATTTAATTGTCTACTTGATGACCTATACTGGAGTTTCTTACAGAAACCGTTTTTCCTTCCTGTCTTCAATGAATTTCTTCATGTTGATGAAGATGAGAATCATCAACATATCAATTCAATGCACAAAACCTTTTTGAAAAAACCAAAAAAGTAGGCTCAATTTGATTGCGAGAGCTGGTAAAAATAGCAAAAATAACAAGTCGGATGGAAACTTTTAATGTATCGTCTGAAATTCTGAATTGTTCATTCATAAGCAGCCATTGATAAAATTCAAATGAAGTCCTTGATATTGGCATTCGACGGGCGGGATTTAAACCGATGGATAACTCTGTTATCCCATCAATTGATTCCGGATGAAAAACAATTTTAGCTTCTTTATCCGATTTGTCGATAGCTTTTATTTTGTGACGTTCGGATTTTGTATTTATTTTGTGAGTTTAGGATGTAGATAAATCAGGGATAGGACTCCTTTTCTGTATTAAATTGCTTTAGTTAATCCGACTGCTCCAGTATCTGCATTTTGGTCATGAAATTCCTTAATGGTCTCATCATATCCTTCATTTATAGCTTCATAATAAAATTCTCTTATTAATCTCTCTTTATACTAGCTCCCAATTTTATATATTTTTGGGTATTTTCATTCCTCATCAACCAATGGCAATTAGCTTCATATTATGTTGCGGGCATGATAATAGCTCTTCACTCCTGCCTGTTTGTTATTAGCATTTTCATTATAGGCTCATGTTAATTCCGTATTAAACTCGATCTTTTAAGTACTTCGAATTAACTACTTCAGTATCGCTGTAATTAATTGCGTACCTTTGGCTGGAAATTGCTTTTCATTGTTGGTTATGGAAATTGTAGCCTCTTGAATTTTATTGGTGTTTAGGTCTATGTGTATGGTGTTTAACAACACGTTTAATTTTGTTTATTATTATATCGCGGTTCATGAAGCTATTCATAGCATATGCAATGAAGCTTAGGCAGAAAAATCACCGTAAGTTAATCAGACCTGTACTAATGGGATTGTGTAATCAGTCGTAAGTGTGCTCGACCATTGTTAAGAGCCATGCCACACTAATTCCCTTCAATTGGCTTCTATTCAATTCATATTCCTTAATATTTATTTTGTTTCGCAGAAACGAATTGAAATAAATGTAAATACCCTCCAGAGACGATATTACTTACGTCATACACCTTTACGGCGCAGTAAATTCTTTTTTGCCGTAATGTCTTTGGATGTGACAGAAAAGAATAAGGAATACTCCTCTTTTCCCATGGGTGTCGTTTGAAGCGACTAAGAGGAATAATGATAGAATAATATGGGCGGTAAGAACAGTCCTATAAGCCATATCATAGATTAATGTGGTCTCAATGTTACTCTGCTAATTAGGAATCTCATAATTAGAAGAGTAGTCTTTAGCAGGCAATGTTCAGGTATCTACATATTTTGCAAAATCATCTCGTCTCCTTGCCTTGCCAAGCTCAGTATAATGACCATACTTCCATGGTTAAAAATATCATCGCCAAGTCCCGCTAAGCAATAAACCAATTGAGTTCATCTGTATGAACTTGACCCCTCGTAAAATTGTACCGATACGCTCTGCTTGCAATTTTTATACATCCTATTGTCATTCGAACGTCGTCTTTGTCTCGTGAAGATTAAAGTTCGATTTAGGATGAAGCTTATTTCGGGATTTCAGTCCAGAGGTCACGTCACTCTATTCCCGACGTTATTGCTAGTTGAATGGGGTACAGTTTCAGTCATGCCAAGTTTGGCGTTCATTGATTCCTTTATTCTACCTTGCGTCTTGAATGGAATATTTTTGCTACCATTGTCGGTACTTCATGTGTCGTACTGGACGCGTGCCAAGGGATTTCCGTTATCGAATACAAACGCCACTTTTATATTTTTTTAGTTTTTGTTATTTATGTTTATTGTAGGTACTCAATTCGGGATTTGGGTGTGCGAATAAATGTGAATGTTTGGAAATAGAAGATTGTCTTGGAGAAAATCTTTGATCAATGAGGACTGACTTATGAGGAACAGAATGATGGTGTTCACGCATTCTTCACGACTTAAATTTGGAGCTCTCAAACAATTCAGTACAACTGCCTACTAAATCCTCAATTGTAGTTTTTTCTTTTAAAGGAACTGGTTTAAGTGCTGAAGAGATCATTCTTTACCATCTTGCTCTTTTCGTGGTTGAACTAGCGCATTCCCAAAAAATATTTTAACATTAGTTCCAGAACAACACACTCTTGGAATTAATCTGCCATGGTCCATGGTAACTAACAAGAATTATAGCATGATTTACAACCGATTTCAGTTAAACTTGATCGGTATTGAAGTCCATTTAAGGCTTAAACCGCCATAAATGTCTTGAATACAGGTTTATGGACCAATAATCACTTAATGGAGGTGCCCTAAGTGCAGATCCAGTCACTGCTATTAATAGTTCATTAAGTAAAACGGGGATTTTGAGACGGTAGGTTGAATATTCAGTGAGTGGCCTGGCCTTTGGAGGATAGATACTGGTGAATACTTTGCCACTGTTAAAGATTTTTCAGTATGAGTGTCCTTGGAATTTCTTCTACGTCCCCCCCCCCCCCATAGGGATCTCCGAATTGGGAGTGCAAATAGCTTCAACTTTCTTGTGAAAGTCCAAAAGTAGATAGTAAATGGTTAGTTGAAAAATGCTTTCTTCTGCTTGAGTTTGCCTCTGAGCATTTTTGAGGATGGAGACTTGAAAATAATTTCCGATATTTATATACAGGTTGATAATATTGTCCATCTGTACGTCATAATCCCTTACTCGCCTCTCACAACACCCACGAGAATCTTATTCTTAGCCGAAAGTCAAACTGCTGATTTTTTCCTCAGATCGCTCTCATACTTCAAACTACTAAGATAAGCGACACATACAAAAACACAGACTACGTTTTCATTCATTTCTCTACGTCAAAACAGTCAAAGGAAACATTTATAACTTTGTTCCGAACCAAACAAACTCAAAATGATTTGAAGCCAATATCTACTCGGAATACTCGTCTAAAAATACACGCGTTATATTGTGCTTATAGTAAATAGCTATCAGTGTTTCACTCTTGTTTCAAATCAGTGAATATGCTCCAATAACTAAACGTGACGTAATAACAAAGTAAACAAATATAGAAAAATGCGCATATAAGATAACGGGGACGAAGGAAAATAAGATATACTGAGAATATTTGAGCCTGTAATATGTATGTACGTAACTACGTATTAATAGTGGCAGGAAACGTATGTCTATCGTAGTCGCCCTTGAGTCGACTTTCGCGGTTTTGATCGCGCGCTTGCTCATGAATGGTAGAGTTTCATTGATACTAGCGAATGGGCGTGTCTTGTGTATTAATAATCTTTTATTAGACGCTCCCATATCACTAAACGTTTATCATTCATTCAGTTTCACTCCATTAAACAATATTGTTGTTCTGGACATGATATTTGCTTTGAATTTATGACTTCGACTTTCTCGATTAATAACTTTGGGGAATTAGATAACTTTACCTGAAAAATTCTTTGACATGTTTGAACCAATTTTTTCTCTAAAAATTTGTTTACCCTGAATCGTAATCATGTTTGTTGTTTGTTTACGAGAAATATTTAATTTTATTTCGTCGATTTATTTCTGTATAACATGGAATAAATCAATCATTTTATGTATGCCAAGCTCTTCCCTTTGGGCTTTGTAAAACAGAAAGTAATCATACGAATATTATGAAAAGTAAAGTTTTGTGTGCGGAGGCTTGGGTCAAAAACGGTTTATCCATTCTGTATGAAAAGTTTAGTGTTTGTGGATTTGCGGTGGTGAGACGATAAACACATCATTGGAATTATCCATTGCTTAATATAGTTCTTCTAGTTCCCTACAAGGATTGATCCCATTTCTCCAGGTCTGGAAAATATCATCTGTATAGCTGGCAGGAGTTTATTCTTCGTTGCTGAGAACCAATAAATTATATTACGTTCTGTTATGTATGATTTTTATCGTTGGCTCTCTGCCTAGAATAATCCACTGGATTATAGAATATCGCAATAGCATTCAAGTGCTTACCGATAAAGTGATAAGATTGCCCATGACATTCGAGTGCTTGACTCACTTCCGTTTAGTCAACTTTCCTATTGACAATGGGTTGGTACAATATCCTGTGTACCTGCTTTTATAATCCAATACATGGCTGCCACTTTTTCTTTCATGAGTTTTTTTTAGTCAATTTTCTCATTTATGATAGACTACTCCAGCATGAAACTTCGATATACTGTCATTGACTGTTAGTGCTTATGTACTCTTTCATCTGGTTGTACCCTTGAACCAAGTCTACTTTTTAAACTCATTCGAAATTTACATTGTCGATTTATTTCATGTGTGTTGAAACTGCTGTTACATCACTGTATGTATTTGTATAGTTATTTCAATTGTAAGCAACATTTATGCCTCTTTATTCCCGTTCTGTTCCCAGACCACATGAAGTCAATCTATCATTTGGTTCCTCCGTTCTTGTTCTCTTCTAGCAATAACCAAAATCATTGCATCATTTGCTTTTTATCCCATTATTAAAATACAAATGGTACAATCATCTATTTTTGTTCTTTTTTTCGTACGATCTAACGAAATACGGAAGTAAATATTTTACGTATATAGATGATATCGTCAGTTTTATTTTTACAAACAAAACAACGTGATTCTTTGAAATTAAGTATCAAGGTTAATATAGTTTAACATAAATCAGAGGTAAATCGTAAATCCCTGAAATAATGGATTTAACAAACCTGCAGCTTTGTTTCTCGCGATTTCTTGTTTTTGTTTTGTTTCCCTGTAATGGACATAAGTTTATTACATAAATTCAATGTTTTATGGAGTTTCCCACTGATGGATCGGTTTAAATTATTTACTAAGTCTGTTTTGTTTTACATTATTATAATTTTGTTTTGTTGTAGCGCGAGGTATTTGATGGTGGATTAATGCAACGGAAGTAGGTGTTTTAAAAGGAATACTAAATTGAATTTTGATGAATATATAAAGCGTGGTTGGATACAAGGGTTCAGCCTTAAGATTTTATTTAAATTAGCTCTCCTGCTCATATCGAATATTGATATATAAAATAATTATTAGCTGTCTTGCAACTATCTAACGAATTACGCAAGTAATTCGATACCGGCTAATTAGTTGCCATATTAATTGTGATAAAATTTAATTATGGAAGTTAATTACACCTAAGTAGATCAGACAATAAGAATTTAAAATTCATGATTAGATAAATACTTGTCATCAGGTCGATTATTGACGCCTACTATTAAACACAAGGTGGAAAACAAACCTCTCATAATAAAACATTCTTATATAAGGTTAGAACAACTATGACGCGGGTAGTTGACAGGAAGTGGTTCCTCGTCCGTGACCTAATGAGAATTAAATATTGTACTGGGAATTGTGGAACTGAAGCTGAAAATAAAGCGTATTACATGTCCTTGGCACGAGACGAAACTAAAAATATTTATGTGGACCTGCCTTTGGAATATCCTACGCAAAATAGGGGACTCCAGAAAAATGATTTGACTGTTAGCGTTCGAACATCATTGAGAACTCAGAATGATTTCTTCACTACTAATAAAGCCACGGCCTAATCCAGAAGTGAAAATTGAATCTTTTATCACCAGATTTGCCTACGCCTCGAAAGCTGTCATAATCTCGAAACACATTGTAAAACTATAAAACAACCACATAGTGTTGTGGTATCAATAAAATTTCGGATGTTTGGAATCAACCCACACCAGCTTATTACCAGTCCAGGATGTTACTATTTGATAAAACGCAACTACGCGCGTGGGATATCGGTTGATTGTTTACGTCCTTTCGCGGCGCCATCTTGGTATTTTGTTGTTTATATTTTCACGAGTGAGTGAGCGATTTGGATGAATGAACGGGTGAGTCATCGTGGGAATTGTTTTAAGCCAATTGAAGCAATTGAGTTGGTTATTTTTTGCACTGCTGGTGCAGTCTGACGTGGCATGACTTTAAACTGTTTGACGATGATACAATGATGGAAGATCAAGGCATCTTAGCTACAACCTTGTCAAAGATAAACACTGCGAAGGTAATGTGTTCGTTATTTCCAAGACAGATCGATGTACCATTTACTTATTCATGAGCCTCTCTTGAAAGAAGAAAACAATTAAAAACTTCTGGCTGTATTTGAGTAAATGTTTCATTTAAAATAAAAGTCCAGGCATTTCTGCTACAATCCTGGCTTAATAGAAAATGTTTGCATTTCAAGCTCGTTTGCGAATGAAAAGAAAAACACAACGATTCTTTTTTTGTTTTCAAACCAGCGGAATTAATTTGGTCGCTCTGGTCTAGTGAGCAACAATGGAAAATCAATAGCCCGGTTCCTTACAATTTACAAATGGTTTTTCTTTTCTACTTTAATGGTTCGTGCTCTACAGCCTCTGTGTGTTCTGTCTCGGAACTAGAAAGATTCGCAGAATATACATGCTTCAACAATGATCAAAAGAATCTCATTGACTATCTATCTTCATGCATGATAGCACTATATTCTAAAGTTCACCTGACATCTATTTCCAGCATGCAAAACAAGTGGGCGAAACCGCAGCGGAAATCCATTCAAACAGCTATCAATAACATACCAAAAGGTGATTGATTACAATCATCACATCGAAAAGCACGTGCTCTCTAATAACCACAAGACAACCAGTAGAAATCTAGACTAAAATTCCTTCTCCGTATGAATGGTCCTATAGCACACATTCGTGGTATTGTAGGCGCTTAACCTTGCACGAGAAACTTGCCAATCGGATGTTACTATTTTAGTTTAGTAGGTCATTAAACGAACGTGCAGACGGTTCTGGCACGTTTTTGGGGTTGGTAAGTATTATTATGACTGTTGCTATTGGTAGGAGCAGATAGATCTTGAATGAATGGAGGTATTATTAGGGAGGGGTCAGTTACGCGAGAGTGAAGTGTGATTGTTCAGCAAAAAGCATATCCCAGTGGGTAGCACGAGAGATGTGCGACTTACAGCAACTGAAAATGATGGCGAAACGTGGTGTTGGCTGAAGAAACGGTCCTGGTTGAAAAAACTGCGAAGTCTCGAATGCTGTTGAGCTGTTTTACTCCACGAGAGACAGAGATTCCAAAAGTTAATAGCTAAAATCCACTAGTGAAGAACGAGCAACAAAAGATGGGGAGTTTGTGAGCGAAGTGCGCAAATCGCCAAATAAGCTGAACATGTAGGTACATCGCTTGTCTTGGTATGGTCATGTGAAGAGGAGGGATGAAACGCAAGTAACTAGAAGAGTTATGAACGTAAATGTAGATGGATGGAGAGGGAGAGGAAGGCTACAAAAAGATGGATGGATTGTGTGAGGAGCGATATAAAAGAAAAGGGAGTTAGTGATAGAGTGACGACTGATAGAACAGAATGGAAGAAAAAAACGTGTTGCGCCGACCCCAAGTAACATGGGATAAGGGCAGGAAGATGATAATGTAGGTACATCTGCTTTTGCGCAATCCTGTGTAAAGTACTGTATTGCGATAAAGACTTAAGACTCTTTAACACTCTTTGGAATGGTAACATACCTGTCCCAAGAGCGCAGCTGTTCAATGCACCTGAATTCTGGTCTGCTCAACCCTGTTAGTAGGGAAGTAGATTACACGTACAAAAAAAATTGAGGTGTGTCAACATTGAAAGTACTTCCTGCTCAAGCATATGTAATCTCGTCAATTAGTATGATTTTATGCTAAACACTTTGGCCATGACTTTCGCGTTAACACGCTAACAGCATGACTAATGTCGATTAAGTTTTACACGTGTGTGCTTTAATATTATTTGTCACTAAAACTTCTGATAAGCATTTCGTCATCTTATGAAAGTTCATGATTTTCGCCCCGAATCACTTCCGATGTACAAGTACCTATATGTATAAATTTGGCACCTACGAGAGATGCTCACCGATTGAGCCAAATTGCAAAGATTCGGAAAGGTCGCAAAGAAACAGTTTCCTCTTAGAAAGGTCAGGGCAGTGAAATCACATTTTCGGGGAGACGAAAGTTTGATGAGGTCCGAATCAGGACCAATTCGATTCACTTTATTGATAGAGTTCCAAATAAAATTGTATTTAAAATTAAAGAAATACGAGCTTAAAAACTTCGCAATCAATTGCTGCTCTCAAATTAGTGCTTCATTTTTAAATAAAGCTCTGAACAGAATTAATTGAACCGAGAATTTATCCAGATTCAATGTAAAGATCTCGAAAGCGTAAATTGGCACTGCGTTTATATTCGACATGCGAAATCAAGACCTATTGATTCCCACCAGTCCATTCAAACGGTCCCAAAGTCCCAAACGAACCGCAAAGAGCAAAAAAAGGACAATGCATTGCAGCAATTTGTGTGTCGCTGATAAACGCAAGGCATTTAAAAGGAAATAAAATGAACCAGCGCCCCTTATGTTTGGTCTCACGCAGACAGACTGACACGGAACGCTTTCCAATTGAAAACACCGTGTTAGCGTTGGTAGTAAAGTTCCGAGTTGAACGCTTTCCAATTGAAATCTCGGTATCACCGTTTGTAGTAAACTTGTCTCTTTGGAAATTCTGTTTGAACTTTGAAGTATTTGCTTTTGTAAATTGAATAAAAGCAATACTGCTTGCTAATTCCTTTGAGGAGAGCTTAGCAATTCAAATGGACTGGGAGTTGTTGGGATAAGGTGGGAGATTAAATCAATTATCCTGTGATTCTGGATACACCCAGACTAAGCTATGTTTAGAGTATTGGAAATATCCCTATCAGTCATTTAGCGTATTTTGTTTGTTTCCTTATCTATGTGGTTGTAACCTTCACCTATAATCTAATTTCACACACTCAACTGCTCTCAATACCAACTATACCTTCAAATAAACAACAAAAAAAGTTCTGCTTACATTCATTCACAAGCTTCCACACCGAATAAAAAAGAAACAAATACATACGCCGAGCCGCACTCGAAATAAACACAGTGCAACTCATCGTAACGCAAAGGTCACGCACTGTTCAGCCTCCCGCCAAAAGAGCAAAAAGGCGCGACCGGTAATGGTCGCGTTCAGAGTCATCTGCTCGACGCTCGCTGTTTCCGCCGCGGCCATGTTGGATTTATGGTGGCTAAAAGTGTTAACATCCGTGTAGCCCATGTAAGTTCTGATAATTGAATTGTTAGTCATTGAAAAAGAGGTAAAAAAACTCAGTATGCAATCAAAAAAGCTTTTGAATTGGCTTTTGAATCACCATATTTTGCCGTCTTAATTAACAGATACACCAAAAAGTAGTAATTTAACAGTAGCACTTAATAAGCCTCAATAAAAATAAAAGATATGCTCCACGAAAAGATCAAATACACCTGTCAGTTTCCGTGGCATTTATCATAATTAATGACATCTACCGTAACAAGTTTCATCAGCCTTTTATCCACACTAAATAAGCTGTTATTTTTGAAGAGTTACTCATCGGTGCATCTGTGCCTAATGACCCAGAAACTAAAAAGGCTGAATGCACAGTTTCCCGCCGAAAGAATAAAAAGATGACCGGTAATGGATGCGTTCAGCGTCATCTGTTCGACGCTATGAACGCATACGTCCGGTTCCGTTGCAGCCATATTGAATTTATGGTATCTTCATGATCTTTCTCCGGTATCACGTCATCAGATCTGGGGGTTAGGCAGTCACGTTTGGTATTCATTGCATTTAAATATTATTTTCTAAGAGCTTTTATGCCTCTTAAAGTTAAATTCACTAGAGAACTACAAAGCAACCAAAAGTGGCCTAGGTGTTTTTAGCTTCTATTTCTTTTCTGGATGACTAGTCCTTGTATTACTACTTCACACCATTCGTTAACGTTCTACGTTAGCACAACGTCTCAGTTGTTTCTCAATATTGTAAACAAGAGTTAATATACAATCGTCGTCGCACTATGTTATATGACGTTAACAATAACATCATAGTTCTAACTACATAGAAAATATTCAAACTAGGCTAGCGTTTGACCAACATCTCATCTGATAATAAACGATGATATGGTCGACGACGGAGTACGCATGCCTGTAAGTAACTTATTCACTCTAGAATTAAGAACCTCAGGCGGTAGCTATCAGGAGACTTGAATAGGGAATTCCACTCTTCAGCCTCTACACATACTAAAGTATTCCCAAAAAGTAAATTCCACCGTTAATTTGAAAACAAATCGATTTCGTTAACTATGTGAACTGCATCGCGTGTTGGATGTTCGCAAGACGATTCTTTGTTCGAATATTAAGTATAGAGCTCTAATTAGAACCGTTTCGCCGACAATAGGTATGTTGCATGATTGTTCTCAGAACAACGAAGAGATGTTTATTTTTTATACGTCATGTACGTCTTTGTGTTTTTCGGTTTGTATGTAGTTGTAGAAATTTTTGTTAAGGATTGTGTGTGCAGTGCTATTATAGTATTGGATGTATGCTGGTTTTTTCTTTGATTGTAGCCAGAAGTCATGGGAACGTTTAGGACTCATGAAAATGGCTTTTGAACAAGTTTGCTTCATCCTCCTGCCCTATGTTAATTTAATTGGTGTTAGCGTTTCACCTTTTCTTCCATGCATCTCTTAAGTCATCCACTTCTACCTTTTTCTACTGTCCATTTTCTAGTCATGTCATCTTTCATGAGTCTCCTAAATTCTGACGACTAAGCATCATCATGACATTTCAGTCTAATTCATATTGCAATAATGTGCAAAGCTCGGTAATTTATCGCTGACAAACGTTTACTGTATGAGTAATGGACTCTTGCAAAAGCAATTTCCTTCGCAGATGATACAACTGGCCTGCATAGCATTGCATTCACATTAACAAAATTCATTGACGGCGAGGTTTCCACTTAGAGTACTGTGTGTGTAACCCATTGTTTAGATGCTTGAAAAATGACTAAGGAATTATGACAAGACAATGGTCAGAATGATACACCTGTAATTTATTAGCAATGTCGATTTATATTGAGAATTTCTCTTACAAGTTCAAATTCATATGATCTAAGCAACATGCATGCAAGTTTAATAACATTGTGGGGCACGATTGAATACTTCTTATCTTCTATTTCAAACCCGCAATGTAATGCAAATTGCACGCAAGCTGCTTTTTAACGTTATACTTGGAAGTCCAAATTCAATAATCTTCATATTTGAGTTAATATGACCTTAATCCAGAACATCTAGATTAGTGGCCTCCAATATAAGCCAAATTAAACGCAACTTAATTAAATAATGAACAGCAATCAATCTTCTATGTATGCAACATTACAACTCATCCAAGGTACAAGTAGCCTTTGTTACAAATACAGTTGCATCAGCACCACACAAGGTTGTTGCGCAAGTGCTAAGTGATACCGCCTAATTAAATGCACTTGCATATTCTTGAACATCCTGAGGCTACTGATTAAGTTGTCGGATAGAGTCTTTGAATTAACTTCAAAATTGTCAACCTCTTCGACTGTTCCAATAAGGATCGAATATGTGATATGTTGAAATAAAAGTGAATCAACAGCAACAACTGTAACAGTAGTCTTATTCTAATACAAGAAATAATGGTAATACGCCGACCCCAAGTAACATGAGACAAGGGCAAGAAGACGATGAGATATTTTATTCTTTGAATTAAAAGTGCAATTTATTGCATAATCTAGCACAAGCCTCTTCTACGCGCTTTAGTATCGCCGGATGCTGAATTTTATGGAGTGTGTAAAGCGCTGTCCTAGAAAAACCGTCGTTAAGTGCAAAAGTCCAATAAAAATCTTTTATAGACTCATCACTTTGTTCTGCAACAGCCATTACTATTGCAATCCATATCTCCATGCAAAATAAACGCATCTCTAAGTGGAATACAAGGTCTTTTTGTACGTTTAACCATTTGAAATTCTGTTCAAATACTATTGATTGACCATACATCATTAAATTAGCAAATATTACCATGTTCATTAACTACATATTATAATATGTGCGTTGGTAAACGCATGAGCGCGGGGAGGTTGCGTGTCCGATGCGCTTGTTAGTCTCGATTCTGCAATACTTAGGCATTATCTGTAATATTGCTTTTAACATCTACCTTGTACAGATTCGCTTAACCATGTCCAACGACGCAAAAGCTTCAATTGTCAATTGAGAATCATCTCTTGTTATCTTTTCTACGGCCATAAAAAGATAAGAGATGATTCGCTATTGCTAATTGAGATTCAGAAAAATAAATTTCATAAAATCTCAGCGTTTGAGAATGAATTTCAAAATACAAAATATAAAACTTGAAAACGACAATGATAAATGTTCTTTCCATCCAATTGAACTTAATAATTCTGAATATGAGAGTCTCAGTGACATCCTTCATCTTATTCAAGTTTAAGAACAAGACGTAAAATTCGCTTTAATCTTTACTCAAAATGTTGGTTGTTTAAACAAAGATGATTTTCTAAGACAGCGCTGAATAACGAATCAAAGGCTACTTGTTAATTAAGCAGGCTCTCGGGGGGATGAGTGTACGCCTGTTATCTTTGTTAATATTCTCGCCTGGATTTTATTAAATCTGAACTTTATCCTCTATAACAAAGGAGTTTGTTTTGTTTAATCTAAATTCGTTTTTTGAAGACATTACCTACATAAATTTTCTTTTCGTACAGTTTGACGTGTAATCCTTATTTTGGGTTGGGAAGAAGCTGTTTATCCACCAGAACCTTACCAACATTGGGTATTTATGGTGTCCAAAAAGGGCTTTACTTGAGCACGCTTTTGCTGATTATGCATAAAAAGACAACGTGTTACGTGTCCTATTCCAAAATTAATATGGGCCTTGCTATTACTTAAAGAAAATAAAATACTCTATTCTCGTAACATTGTTTCATTATTTTAATTATCTTTATCAAATCTACTACCGTGAAAATTGCTTAAAAATACTTGTTCCTCAGAGCTCTGTGGTCCTGATTCCCAAATTGAAAACAAAACTCAATATTTATTGAAGCGTGATGAACGAGAATCGACTAATACAGCTTAATAGTGTTCGTGTTCAATTTATTCTGTTACCGTAAGAGTAATTTCTGTCCCCCAAGCGAACATATTCCCAATGATTTCTCCAGAGGATCCAAAAACCTGGGGGCAAGCGGCTGTGAAATTTATCTTTGTGATTTATTTAGCGATTGTGTTCGATATTTCTGGCGCTTTAAGCGCTGTTGAACAGTAAAAGGAATTCTATGTTGGTATTTTTTGGGGCTTGAATGAGCCTATACAAATGGTTTGAGAGAGAAGTTATGAGTATCAGATGAATCGGGAAGATCGGAGTGTTTTTAAGAGGCTGTACAATATTTTTTGTCTTTTTCTAATGTTGTGGTTTCTTTTCTGTTTCAGGTATGTACAAGCTCACATCAATTGGGAACAAGATATTCCTTGTCCTACGGCACGGGACTGGAGTAAGACTAGTAATAAGCAATTTTATACGTTTTAATTTTCCCAAACCTAAAAATGATCCTTTTTGCTTCAAGGCTAGTCTAATATTTTGTAACATCGTAAAATTTAAAACCTACAGTCGTAATCAACATAAAAAATGGCATAGCTGCTGAAAAGTCTAGTCTTTATTTGCCAAATTATTGAAAAAGATCCTTGCTTTATTTGAACTCGACCTATTCGCAACCAATAACTTTGTGATTTAACTATCAGTGTTTGAACTCAAGCTTCAAAGTTAAACGGTGTGCAGGCAACCGTGCCATGAATCGTCGATACCACACACTGCACGTCAACGTGTAACTTACTCCGCAAACTTTGTTATATTGTTACACTAGACTGGTCGAGAACATATTAGATATAACAGCGAAGTTGTATGTACATGTGGAGATTATGCTCAGTTTAATATTATGGGTAGGTACTGTATAATTTGATATTTTAATTAGTTTGCGCGTTTGTACGCAATTTAGCCTGTTGGAGAGGGAAAATGTTGGCTATAGGTTTTTGTTATAGGCTATCCTTACTAAAAACTATAAGCTACTTTAAATGGAAAACCACAATAACGTAATGGCCGATTAATGCAAATAATTAATCTACTTAGCCTTTTTTTGGAACTTAGTAGGGACCAGTATTTTTCATGGAGAATCTGATCTCCATAACCCAGCAACTGGGTAGACGATACGCCTTGGTAAGACTGTGCCAGATTTCTTGACCAATAACTTAAAGTGCTTTCCGAGGCTGTTTAACACATACAACGTAATTTTTTATCAGCCTCATAAATTCTTCAAAGACTGCATGTATCGTTTCTTTGATTAAAAAACTCTAGGTTGATAATTCTTTCGGTATGGGCACGCTCGGCTGAATTTTATAATGTTTTTATTTATCATTTCTATTCTTTTCTTTAACTTTTTAATTGTTTCTGTTATTAGTATCCTTTTCGAAAAATTGATTTTTATTTCTATGCAAGTCTTATATAAAACCATTGCCACACAGATTGTTCCCATAATCTTCCACCTCGCAAACTAATTACAAGCTCTTAACTTACTTTACATCTGTCAAACGTAGTTTCAATTCACTATTCTCAGCTATTAACATTGTTACTGCCACACAGTCTTGTGTTGACGTGAACATAAACTGATTTACGCCTTGCTGTGTGAAGATTAAGCTCGAGTTTGGTGTCTATTGACACAGAGATGTGTAACCCCCCTTATTCATTAGCGTCTTGTAAGTTGTTAACTTCGTTGATGTTAACGTAGTTTATGATATTACAGATTATTTTGGTATGTGTGTGGTGTGTGAAGATGGCCCTTTGTGATGTGTTACCTCTTTGATCATTTATAATTGATATAATTTCAATTGGTTTCGGTGTCAGATCTTTGACTTGATCAAGTCACACTCACATCTAATTGTCTTTGTTTGTGAAACGGTGTGTGATTTGAATTTCGTACAACCATCATGACTGAAGATTTACGTTCAAAGTTTTAGAGGAGGCCTCTATTCAGTAGGTTTGGCTGTTCATAATGAAGCCATTATAATTTGGCCTTGATCTACCAAAAAAATATTCGAGGAAAAATTGTACCCGAGTCGTAAAATGTCTACTAATTTTCTTTCTTCTACCGTTTTCTGCGTGCCACCTTGATCCTGTTTGTTAAATTAACTGTCTAACGACTTTAACCTCTCTTTAACCTATTTTCAAAGCTTTCTTTTTTTCCTTTGACTCATTAAACTCTCGTATTACAGCCAACCTTTTGTTTAACAGTAACGTTATTAGGTTCGTTACATAAATGTCATATTTTCTTTTGTACCGTGTAATAATTTCTCTGAAACCCCAAATTGCTTCGGGGTTCCTTGTTGCCACAGATTGGGGAGTTACGTTCAGAAGGACCGTTTTGTGTTGAAAAATTATCTCGGATAAAAATCGCAAAAAAGAATGAAAACTCTATGATGTGGTCTGACTTTTTGTTGCAAGTCTTTGCGACCTTAATGCTCTACAGGTGGGAGGAATATATTATGCGATGAGGTTGCTACATCAGAATTAGCCATGCAGTGTTTACTTCCCTTAGCAAGTCATACATAACAATTATAATCCTATAAGGACAAAGCGTTTTTTATCCTGTGTCTATATTTGTATCGCTCGCATGCTATTATTATGGCCGCACTAGGATACATCACTGATTGCATGGTGTTATTTTTGATCTTAATTACCTGGTGAGGGTCGCGGGAAGCCGATGAATGCGAGATGCACAGGACCGGTCTATGTTCCTATGAGGCCTATGTTCAGCAGTGGACGTCTTTCGGCTAATATGATGATGATGACTTGGTATGAGTGTATCGTCATCACCGTATAGTTTTGATCTACCCTCATAGGCTTAAAGCTACAGTATGCCTGTATTCTAATCTTAGTATACTTACATTATATTGCCCTACTGCAGGGCAAAGGTTTCCATTCCATTTTCCTCAATTTTTCTACAACTCCGTCTTCTGTTAGTGCAGTCCGGTTCTTTCGGTTAAAGTCAACCTATGACACGCATGTATTGAAATATCGTATCTTAACACACCTGTTCACTAACTGACCTAGTCACGTCCATGCTTATTCATTTTCTTCTATTGTTAGCTACCTTGTCTTTCTGGCTTATCTGCTCTTTGTTGTTTCTATACACCGTGGTAAAGTCTTGTAATTCGTCAGAGTTTCCACAGGTACAACAATGTTGTACTTGGCTATTAATTATTTTATATGTTGTTGTAATCATCAAGCTTACCTTAATCCGTTGTAGGTATTTTGACTGGTATTTTCCTTGTACTCTCTTTTTTACGGTAAAAATAATTGTGTGTCTGTCGATAAAAATAAATACTGGTTTTTCATTATTTTCTACCTGTCTCCTCTCTTTCTGTACATTTCCCATTATACGTGGCCGACTCTCCTCGTCAGTCTTTTACTACTATCCTCTATTATATTATTTATAAGGTTTTATTCTCGTTCCACTTAAACTCGATAGTTAGAACTTCTGAAAATATTATGAAGGATAGCTTTTTAGCTAACGTGCCTCGTTCTTCAAATAACCGAATTTCTGCAGACAGCTCGGAAAATAGGTCACCAGTATAGTTCCAGGACGCTAAATCAATAAACACACTTCAACCACGTACTGTATTGTCTCAAGCGCCGCAATAGCAATATCGCGAGCATTCGCGAGACAATCCGACTGTCTCCTTACCTCCTTTCTCAACCTGACACTACTGACACTTATTTACACTACAAGATAAGCACTCGACACGTCGTTTTTCATTCCGACGTTTGCACGGAAATTCGTGACTCGATTACCCCATAATACCACCGTAAAGCTATAATGGTGACGTAATGTTGGCACAAGTTTCACATGGAATGCTGGGGAAGCAACCGCTGCTATGTCTCTATTAAAGTTTGTTGTTCAGGGATTTAGGAGAATGCTTCTTTGCCGAAAGGGAAGCGTATGGAAGTGGTAGCAGAAGAGAAATATATGTGTTTTTAAGTTTGGCAGAGTGGTTATTGGGTTCCTCACCTTTTAAACTTGTGCCATCCTAGTTAGACATAGTTGGAATTAACAAGGCTTATACATTAATGTGGATAACGATACAGCGACCACATTTTTATAATAATCGCAAGTTTGTATTGCAAAATAAGTAGGTACCGTGTCACAGAAGCGTTAGCTTTCGAATAAGCTAGGAATGAATCTCGTCTATTTTTATTGGTCGACAAATCACAATAAGGGTTTACACTTTTGCTTGACGTGTGTGTTACAAATAGAAACGGTTGTTTGTTAATACACTTGGCTAAGAATAGATTATCCCGTTTTGCGTAGGTGTGAATGGCAACAAAGAGATTCAGGGGCGACAGACTGACGAATTCACCTGTAATACTGACGAATATTTGGTTTTCTGTACATGGTTTTTCGGATTTAATATAGTGCTCTCGAAGTCAGATGCCAGTCTTTCAAGATGAGAGATAACACATAAAATATAGGTACTTGATTCTGCTGTTACCATCGAAATGCTCGACGCCAATGCGAAGACATGTACCTTTTTCAACGAAAAAATGATCCTACAAAAAACAATTCTCAAGGCAATCAAGAAGAAGCTACAACCAATATTGTACAAAGTCAATCACGAACATAAACAAAAGAAATCTCATCCCATTTTCCTCTCCAACTTGTCTCAACGTGTCTTTACGATCACTATAACACGTTGAGTGGGTTAGACACAATAGACAGTCTTCCTTGGTTGTCAATCCACCGAAATTGTTCCAACAAGTAATTACTTTCACTTCCCTGATTACGCTCTGTTTTGTAACAAATAGTGCCAGATTGGTGTTGAAACTAATTTGTGACTTACAGCTGTTTGATCTTGGAAATAGAAGGTGGGGAAAAAGTTTTTGTGAAAAAGGATTATGATTAAGAGTTCAGAATGCCTTGCAAAAATAATGGATTGTGTGGGAGTGATACAAAATAAAAAGAAGCCAGTGATAGCGTAAACGGTTGGCAGGGCAGAATGGAAGAAGAAAACGTCTTGCGCCGACCCCTTAAACACGGGCAGGATGATTATGAGTTCAGAATGCCTTGCATGTTCCTAATGTACGCGCATGAATAGGACCGAAAATCCGGTGAAAGTCGAGGGAAAAGGATGCAGAAAACGTAAGACCGGTACTTGTGACGATTACTGTAGACGACGGACAACCTTTGGATGAGATGCCGATAGTGATTAATTTCCAATTTCCTAGACGGTGAGACAAAACGAACCAATAGATCAAAGTGGTATTTTTATCATCTCATTGAATAATCTGTCTGCACTTTGCTTTAGCCCACCACATTCATGCTGTTTTGAAAGATGGCAGAATCAGACTTCATGCTAACTTACGGAAAAACAAAATCATCGAGGAAAATTAAATGTCCAGTCACGTAGCATTGTCGGCTGTAGGGTGTATGATACAAAATGCCCGGATATTGTACATGCAGCGAATGTAGCGCTACAAAGCAGTCATTTTACGCTGCACCAATATAAGTAATTTAATCAGGGAATTGAACGCCTCTCCATTCAAGCTTCATGCCAGCGTTTTCAATATCGCACAGGTATGCCCGCGGAATTCTCTGCAGGTTCCTACCGCAGAGCCCACAGATAGCTGTTTTCTTTGTGTTTTTCTATATTCTTTGTGGTTTTCGTTGGTTTTCAGTTATTAGTATGCTAGTTGGAGTATTTTCCGTAGTTTTGGTGGCTCAGCTACATAATATGTCGGCTGTGTTGTTTCCGAGTCCGCCACATGTTTCATGGTTGGCAGTTTTTTGCAAGTTTAGAAATTCAGGAGTTCCAGTGTTTGTGATTGTTATTATTACAAATCTGCATAACCCACTGCTGGGCAAATGTCTTCCTTTTCACTTCCCTATGTCTGGAGCTAAGAAAAACCAGTAGTCCAGTTTGTGATGTCATGAAAAAAATTTTCAATTCTTTATCCTTTACAGGCTTATTTTCTTTTATAAATGGACTCCTATAAAGTTTTTATAAAACCCCATGAAACCGATAGCCTAGCTTCCTAGAGTAATAGAAAAATAACTTGATACTCTCCCTACAGTTGGATAAAGCCAACACATTTTATGGAATCTTACCTGGAGAAAGGTTTTTATTTCGACCTCGCTTTTCTTGGTCTGTGTAAAATAACTTTAGCTTCCCACAGATTTTTTTCATTTAACTTAATTGAAATTTTGCTACACGTGTAGGTTGTTCCTATAAATATTTTGTTTTTAACCTTGTAGTTTTACTTGAATTGGTCGAACATAAATTAATCGGTGTTTTGAAATATTTCGTAAAACATTTTTAAGTATACCTTAATTTTATTTTAACTTAATTTGAAATTCATTCCACCTGAGCCTAGAGGTCTATCTGTGTGGCTAGCCTGTGTACCCAGGAGAAGATTGACTAAAATGGTTGAATATTTTGAAGTTATTGAGATCTGAAGTCTGCATAGTAACAGCCTTGTCCACAATAGAAAAACCTGTAGATCAAACTTATCATCATTAACATTGTCATTGAACAATAATTTATCAGACCCATCAATTAAGATTCAACAGCATTAATGTCTTCATTAAAATGACGTAATATCTACCAAAAAAAAAGAGTTTTTAATAAACCCTTTTATTTTTAATTTGACGACGGCACGTCAAGTTAACTAAAATTTATTGCGTGGAAGGGCTCATTAAGAAGTTATTGCTACAGTAGTAAATCAAAACGTTACTGTGGTGAGGTGAAATGATAAGGAATAATATACAGAAAATCCAGGCAATACGAACAATGGAGCAATGTATTTTCAGCACAATCTGACGAAGACCAACAGAAATATCTTATATTCAGACCGAGCCCTGAGATAGGAATCAGTCCAAATCCCAGTTTCAGAAAGCCTTGTATCGAATCTGATGTTTTGTGATTGGATGAACAATATAACGACAGCCAATCATATCATAGGCTGTCTATATCAAATAAAATAGGCTTCGGGACCCCTTTGGCAAATAAGAGTAAAATATTGTGCTATTATACATATTTGAGATTTCCCTTACTGAGCTTCTTGTATGAAAAAGAAGTTTTTATCCTTCTGTTCTCTGTGGACTGTGGTCCTTCTTCACCAATATTCTTCGTGGTGAAATGTAATGAAATCTTATGTCGCCATTTAAGAGTGTAATTGAATTCATAGCCACTTGGAGTGACCGTAAAAGTGTCGTTTCGGCTTTATTGTGGTGCATTCTGTTCTTTTATTAAAGTTTCAGTTTGTTTGTTATAAGGATTTTCTTGTATGTGAGCTAGTTTTCAGGACTTAATTTCTAAACTGTTGAGACTTACTTTCTAAAATCTATTGGTTCTAGAACAAAACCGTTTTCTCTTAAACTATTGGCTGAATTGAAGGCTGACTAAATTTTAATATGCTATTTTTAGTATACCTTAATATTACGTTCACGAGTTTGACATTTATACATTCTGCTAAAATGCAATTCCGAGATAAGTTTTAAGAGTTTGATATCGCTGCATCAGTCATTAGCTATCAGGAATGTGACTTAATACCTAAAGCCGGTCCGATCATAGCTGACACCAAAAAATGTCACAATAAAAAACTGAATACTTAATGTTGTGCATTTAACAAGCAGTCACGTTTTTTGTGAAGAATTATTATCTAACTAAAGCTGCTCGGAGATTCAATCTACAATAGGTGTCCAAGTAGCATAAAAATAAAAATTGAAAGAGTTAGCTTTATGTGATCATTGCTACCGGAACAAATTACCTACGTTGTCTCGAGTCTAGTGATGAACTTACTCATCTGTTTATTTGATCGTGAATCGTTCCATCAAAACGGAATCTAGCTTGATATATTCGTCCTTTGCCAAAGTCACAGACGCGGAATACTTCTTATCCAAAACCGCAAAAGTACCAACCAATTTCAAAACACCATACAGAAATAATAACTTAATACAATGTACTAATAAACCTACTTACTTAAGTGAACGTTGAGGTTAGCAAGCCGTTGTATTAGCCAATGATATGACTGACATCCTCTTGACCGCAAACCGCGATATGGACGGATCAATTTTAATTAATACTGATCCGGATATTTGTGGAGTAGGATTTGTTTAGAGTGTTTCAGTTTTGGCAATATAAATTTCCTTTACATAAAACGGGTTTAGGCCGTCATTTACCCTGTTATCAGAAAATGACGGGAAGAACCTAAAACTGTTAGCATCCTTGTGACGTAGGAGGGACGGACTCGTACTGTTTTGTCACTATGGTTTGATACTGTTAGAAGGCTTTTATTGTAGCAGTTTCTTTGGACCTCTCAGCTCATACCTTCTGTAATTCACCCTACTAGTGTTCTTATGTTGGTTCACCAATCGGCCTTCTTATTTCGTTGCCGTCACAAGATGTCCACGTCCTAAAATCCGATATCCAGACTCATCTGTTGCTACGTTTATATGAGCAGTAAAATCATCTTCGTTGTTAACTACTCCTGTAAATGCAGCAGCATACAAACGTTAATCGTTTAAAACACCAACAGGAACCTCATCGATCATTACTTTATCCTTTACAACATTACCTTTCAAAAGCCTGCCAATTATCTTTGAATCATGTACCATAACTGGTATCATCAAGTTGTTGACCGTCTGTATCTATTCCTGTCGCAGTTGCATCGATTGCCAACCACCCATCAGACCTACCTTGCAATACCAGTTTCTCCTGCAAGTCTAACTGTGCCATCTTTACCGTTACCCACCACAATCCAATATGGGTTTTATTGCTTACAATTTACGATAGCAATTTGCGTACAACCGTATTGGCTATAAAAATTCGCGGTCTATACGAAAGTAATTGAGTTTATGTTTTATTGAAATGGTTGGTTTCGTTGTTTTCTATTTAAAATAAACTGTCCTGTCCTTTCAAGTTTATGGAGAACTCTATTCACTTTGTGGAATTGTAAAGTCTATGTTTGCAAGACGAGATAGGTACGTAGACACCACTTCAATTATGTACTGGATATCTGAAAGATACAGACCTGCTTAATAGCTAATTCGACTAAGCTTGCGCTAGGCTCAACATCTTTGTAATTCGGCCCAGGCGACTGATCCTCTAGGGATTCCAGACATCATGCTTTAATACACGTATCTTCATATCCCAGAATTTACCCACAAGAAAAGAGGATTTCATCTTCCACAATAGTACTTTCTCAATAATGTAATTCCTTAAATGTACTATGCATCTCCGTCCCTCTCATGCATTAAGAACAAGACAAAACAATATTGTACCTGTTGGCAGGTTTACGCGAGTTTCATGGCTGGCACGATTACATGCGTTTTACGTCTACACGAGAGTTTTATTGTTTTTGTCTTGTAAAAGGGGTTTACTGCTCAATCTTATTTTTATTTTCATGTCTTTCCTCTTTATGTAGAAAGATAGGAAATATTGCTGGGATACTTTCTACAAAACGTGAAGTTTACTATCAAATAGAGATCCTATCACTTGTTCAATTCAAAATTTTTCGTCAGTACTCAATGTTTAATTTGAAACTCTTCTAACAAAATGTATTAAGTCCCGAGTCGTTCTATGACATCGAGACATATCTGCATTGATTGCACTCAACCTTTGTGTTCATTGATTTCTGTAGATTTTTTTAAAACCAAGTGATTTTAATATCTAAAGCTATACAGATTCTAATCCCGGATCTTCAGAATAATTTCTCTATCTCGCATTTAAAAACCCGCCTAACCCTTTTAACGTACTAAAGCAGAATAAATTAACAATAATTCTTCTCGATGCCGTCTTATTTGCATACCGTTAGGAAATTATCATACGATTAGTTCGGTCCATGTTCGTTTCTTGTTCGGTTTTATCAATCGATTTCAATCACATTACCGGTCCTTTGCTTTATTGGGATCTTTAGTTACATAATTAAAAAGGTTTGTTTGTTTTAAGTAATGGATGTGTTTTCGGAATAAATTAGCTTTGGATTTGTTTATTTCTACCTTATTTTAATTTTCTTTTCTTTGGCTTGTGCGCTTCGGTCAAGTGTTGCTCTTGCATCTTTTTAGGGTTCCGAACAAAAAACGGAACCCTTATAGGATCACTCAGGTGTCCGTCTGTCACAGCCAGTTTTCTCCGGATCCACTGGACCGATTCTGTTGAAATTTGGTACACATCGCACCCTTAATAAAATAAGGGCTCAAATCAAAATTTTTGTAAAGTTTGATTTTGAATGCTAAGGGCAAAAAACGAAATTATCTATCGGCTACCGCTGACAGAGAGAGAAAAAGAACATTAATGACTCGGTAACTATATATGTGTCTCTCTCTCACTCCCCCCGCTCGTCTCGTCATATTATTATTTATTTTTATTGATGACTATTTATAGTCTAGGTATCGAAGAATAAATCTGAAGGTAATCACATTTATAACTAAAGTACTAAGCATTTTATTAAAAAAATAAGCTGGAATGTAACAATTCAGAATCTTTAAACACGTATTCCCAAAAAACTACTTTTTTGTTTTAAGCCTTTATATTACTAAGGGTGCGACATATGGACTTCTGTGGCCCAAACACGGACGCGTTACGTTAATCATTAAATTTTTAGTATGGGGGTCAAACTAGAAAATAAAAAAAAAGTTTTTTGAAAAATATTGTGTGATATATCAAATGAAAGGGCTTACTGTAAGGGATTTAAATATATGTTTTCATAATTTTTAAATAAATGGTTTTGAAGTTATTCAATAAATTAGACGAAAAATGACCATTCCCCCCCTTATCTCTGAAACTACTGAGCCTAAAATTTTGCAAAAAAAATGGAGATAATAGATATTTACCTAAAGATTATAGGAAAACCTATTAGAAGTCTGTAGTGTTAAAATAACATGTTTAAAAAAATTAATTCGTTCGGAAAACTTTGCACGCGAGTCCGACTCGCACTTGGCCAGTTTTTTATTTATTTCTGATCATTGTCGACCACCGTCTTTTCTCTACATAGTACAAGTTGCTCTTTACGTTTACTTCTCGCACTTGTACAGTTTTTTGTTTAAGGATGGGAAATCATCAAATGACTCCTCCCGCTCTGGGCGGAGCAGAAACGAGTGTCAGGCTCTTACTGACTAAAACTATCCGTTTTCCTCCTAAAGCCCTTTGCGTTCCAGGGCCGAGGTGACTGTCGAACAAATTCCACAACCCTGGTGCTCTTGCATCTTAGAACTGCGTTTATCAATCGTGATACAGCAATACTTATATGCTTGAGCCTTTCTATTTAGGAAGATCACCTTCATCAGTAGACAAAGCTTTATGCAGCTTCGACCACATTGAGTATGGTCTGGTCTATTTCAGTCACTGTATTAATACAGGTTGAAACAAACTGTGATGCTAAAATCCTGCCTGCGTATTTGTGGCATTGAAAATCGTTCCACTGGAGATCCCGGAGGCTCCCTATACTTATCTGTACAGTGCGGAGAACGGCTGACGCTATACCGTTCGGTTTAAGCTGGTATTAACCCGATATATTCGCACGTCCCCTTTTCGGATGTGATACGAAATCTTAATTTTGTCTTGTTGTAATTACATACCGAGTTTCCTCTGTGTCTCAGAAAAAACGTTAAGCAGTTGGTCCCAGCTGACCGGGGTTACGAAATTTATTCGAAAAAGTAACCGTAGCCCTGGAACGTAAAGAGCATTAGGAGGAACAAGGATGGGTTTTAGTTAGCAAGTCTGGCACTCTCTTCTGCTGCGTCAAGAGCAGAGTCATTTAATGATTTCCCATTCTTAAAATGCTGTAATTTGAACATCTTCGACAAAAGTCAGAAACTATGACACCAGTCTTGCAAAGGGGTTTCCTTTTACCCAGTTACTGGGCTCTGGAGGTAAGATAAGCTGTCGCTCCATGTAAAAAATACTGGTATTCAGCTACATCCAGTTAGTCTAGAAGGTGACCTCAGCATAGCTGGAAAAACTGGCCAAGACAAGGGCGAGCCACAAACCAAAAAAAAAACATAACACGTTTCTTGTGTGGGAGCCCCCTTAAGTTTATAACTTATTTTTTTGTGTTGTAATAGTGGCAAAAGAAATACTCACTGAAAATGTCAACTTTCTACTTATTACGTTTCTTGAGATACAAACTGACCTGACAGACAAACGGACGGACGGACGGACAGCGGAGGCTAAGAATATGGTTCCGTTGATTATCCATTGATTGCAAATATGAAACAGGTTAGTTATGTGAACTAACACAAACTGGTACACTGACATCTTCTTGCAAATCGGTAACATGAAGATGGTGTTTTTGAGAACAGCGGGTCTAAAAATGACACTTTAGCAGAATCAGAAAGCAAATCACGCTACCCGTCACTGCCAATTTTCCCAATTAACCTTGAACCTAATGCGTTAGCGATAAAGATGAAAATTAAATATGAAAGATTGTTGTGTGATTATTATTATGATTCTCCTATAGTGGCCTTTTTAGCCTCCCAGTACTTACCAGTTACAGTATTCAATTCACGTATGACTACAAAATTCTTCACTCATTAGTAAAATGCTTGTCACGAAGAAATCTAGAGCTCCCGTTAATATTAACAGTCATCAACAAGCTGCTGAGTCATCCTTATAATTTCTTTTACCTAATTAAATGACAATTCAATTTCATAAAGATTTTATTTTTGTTTCGAGCTTTAGATAACAATATTTTATGTTCAGTTCAAAGGAACTAATCGAAACAAATATTAAGAAATAAAATTCTTCATTATTGAGTTCATTTATACGATCTCCCAGCCCACGACTGACTTTGTCTCTTAATGTGGGTGTTTTTAAAGGCAACTATGGATTCTTGAAAGGTATCCCATTACCCAACTTGTTGAAGAGTAAGATAAGACATAACTTTGACTAAGAACTGGAAAATAAGAGATGATGGAAATTTTAATCATCATCTTCTTGGATATCCATGTCTTAAGGCCCCGTTTTCAATTTCAACCTGCTCGTATGCAAGTTGCATTCAAAAATATAAAGTCATTTATATCAGGCTGAGAGCTAGCACTTTGTGAAAGTCAAATTTTACATGAAGACAGTCCCCCAAAACGTCCGCACGTCACCACTCCCTGGTGTTTTAGCTTGGAAGAAGTGGTGCAACAAACTCCCCAAATTGCTCGTATTTTATCTTTACTAATATTATAAATGCAAAAGTAACTCTGTCTGTCTGTCGCGCTTTCACGCCAAAACTACTGAACCGATTTAAATGAAATTTGGTACAAAGATAGTCTAGAGCCTGACAAAGGACATAGGCTACTTTTTATCCCGGGAGTATGTTCCCTAGGGACCACGCGGGCGAAGTCGCTGGCAGAAGCTAGTTTGTACATAATTTATTTGTAGATAACCCAAAGTTGCGCAAGTGGACCTAAACGGGGTCAATGAGGGGATGATAGTTTCATTTTGGTCGACGATAAAAGATGGTCGAGCTCGAATCCTACCGAAAAGACGAACTAGCAACGGACTGAGTTGTGTGGACGGGAATGGGAGACCGGTCCCACCACAGTGGGTCAAAGTAGGATAGATGTATCGAAATCCCATCAAGCGCACAGCTTCTTGCTTTTTTTTATGAGATGAGCTCCTGTCTCTAGTCTAGGTCAGAGATGACAGTCTTAATAAAGTTGTAGAAAATGTAGGTAGGTACAATGTATGCTCAGATTTCGCCAAATACTCTACAATGTTGATTGGTTTCGTACTCAATGATAGTCTTCATAAAGTTGTAGAAAATGTAGGTAACTACAATGTATGCTCATATTTCGCCAAATACTACTACAATGTTGTTTTCGTACTCAATGATAAGCAAAAGCATTCGCCGAATTCCGCGGGATGTAATTAAGAATACATGCGCGACTACATTTGTGTAAATCTCGGCTAATTACAGTTGTTTAAGGCTTCTTGTAAACACTATCAACTGAACCGCTATATTGAGAAATTCTTGAGAACTTAAACTTGAATGTGTAATGTAAGTTACCAAGATGGAGGCAAAACTTCGGTTGTTTTTCTCCGAAAGCGTAGGAAATAATGCACGAATAATTTTCCGATTATTTTCTTTGCGTGATCAAAGATCATTCCATGGATCTTTTTTACGGGAGAGCCTCATTCATTGCCTCTACGTTTTTCTAGTGGTTAATTCTGGCTTTCAGAAGTAGTTGTGGATGGGAATAGTGTGTCAGGTTTGTCCCTAAATCCATCTCCCTAGATCTTATGACATTTATGGAGACGTCTCACAATCTCAGTTTTAAACTAGTGTCATGCACTAATTGTATCTGCTGCAGTCGCGCGGCAAACATTCATCATCTTCAGTATATTAGCCGAAAGACGTCCACTGCTGGACATAGGCCTCCCCCAAGCCGCGCCACAACGACCGGTCCCGTGCGTCTCGCATCCATCGGCTACCCGCGACCCTCACCAGGTCTTCCGGTACGTGGCTGCCACTCCAGAACTTTTCGGCCCCATCGACCATCTGCAAAACTATCGGCATCGACCATCGACAATCATTGTCGTACTTAAAAAAAAATAGTTTTTTTTTTATAATTTTATGTTCCTCTATAAATTGAATATGGGTCTTTACCTGAAATAAATGAACGATATTTTATCGATAATTTATATATATATAATTTATTTCGATTTGTTTGCCCATAAACAGTGTATGTGAAATAAATGTATTTTCATTCTTTCTAAAAGATCATTTCATCCATTTTGTGCACCCTAGACTCTGGGCAGTCGATTCCATTAACAATATCTAGTGATAAAAATAAGGTTGTGGATAGTCCAACAACCTTATTTTTAAACAACTTGACCTGTTTACCTCCAGCTCGTGCCGCCAACAGAGAAACAACTCCCTCACACTTATCAACAAAATAATATCAGAAACAAGTTTCATCCTACGCATTAGTACAACTTATAAAGACGTTACCTACGTATAGCAGAGATTTGACGCGGAAACATACTCAGCTTACGTTACGGTTATTACCAGGGGCGTGACCGAGACCTCAACTAATGGATTACGTTCGGTTTTGTTATTTTATAATAAACTTGTAATGTTTGTGTTTGCATGCTTTTTAATTGTTGTTTTACAAAGGAATGGTATTTGTTGTAGGATAATCTGTTACCAATTGAATTGATGAAAGGAATGGATTGAATTGTCTTCGTGCAGTTGTGTCAGGAATGTTATTAGTTTTGACAGCACTGTCAATGTTGATAGCGAGGGGTGCCATGAATAAGTTGTACGTCACAGTCCGGTCAAGCGTGCCTCTCTGTAGACGGACAGGACATTACCACTCAATAATAAAGAATACGACGAATAATTTGTGTTTCTCCATTTGTTATAAGATACTTATCGTGACATGACATAATTTTAGGTACGAACATCCTGTATAAGAACTTTCCCATTACTTAGTTTGTGAACCATAAAAAAACTTATCATCAACCTATATTAGTGAACTTCAAGACTTCATACCCTCTCAAATTTCATGGTAGGTACTGAGCTCGTTCCTCGGTAATTTTCATGTTTTAACCGACTTCTTTTACTATTGATAAGCTCTCGTTTGACCCATAATCTCACCTGATGGAAATTAAAGTTGTAGTCGACGATGGAGCATGCTTGCCTAGAAGTGACCTATTCACTCTTGACTTACAAGTCCCTAGGTTGTAGCCATTAGGCACCCTACTTCCATTAAAAAAGAGTTAAAGTATTAACCAAACACCAAGGACACCTTTACAGTTCAATAAAAACGGTAACGGCTCTCAATCCGGTAACGTTAGCTAGGTATACCGTTGTAGATGAAGCGAGATGCGCGCATAACGGTGCCTAACATTAATTGATACAAGTAAACGGTGCCGTGGAGCGGAATCGCGTACTAAGCTATAATGCGCACTGTAATACGGTAATATCAGTAATGTTCTGTATTGTTTCTTGAGGTAACGGGATTTGAGGAAGTTGTATCTTTGTGGGATATAGCTTCTTTGTTTCGTTCTGCAGCTAGAATCTCTAAGAGATGGTTGTGCTAAATTACAAGTGTCATGTAAATAAAAAGTTGTAAGTGACAATTAATGCGTTTGTAAATAATACAAAAGCCTTTGCCCCGATCTGCAAGAAATTGCTTATTCGACACTTCGGATAGAAAAAGGATATAAATAGGTAGAAGTGGAGTTGATGGCCACCGAAAAAAAAAGTACTGGACTCTAAATGCAGTAAAAACTGAAGCGATATTTCACTTAAGTAATTAAAGCAATTAAAAAATACACAACACTATAATTACTAAACACTCAAAACTTAATCATAACTTAGTTCCAAATAAAACTGACAGCTCATCTCTTTACACCCCATATTTAAACAGACGTAGATATACGGGTGTAATGTTTCTAACTACAGTCCAACTAAGTTACTAATTATGAATGACGTGTAAATGAGTTAAGTATTAGTGTTAGTAGCTCAACGGCTAGCTTGAACTTTCGCTTGCTCGGTCACTAGGATCTGACCTCATTGGTTCGTTTGTGATGCGGAGTAGTAAGTACTCCTTGTAGATATGGTATTGGGGTTACTGTTTGTATTATTTGACACTAGCTTTTGACAGCGGCTTCGTCCTTATGTACATTGGTTATTATGCCAAAGGAACTTGCTCCCGGGATAACCAGTCCTACACGGTCCCTAACCTAAGACTTCTTCTAATATATAAAAATCTCGTGTCACGGTGTTTGTTACCGAACTCCTCCGAAACGGCTCGACCGATTTTCATGAAATTTTGTGTATATATTCGGTAGGTATGAGTCAGTTTGTAATGGTGTAATATTTTATCAGTTTCCATTTCGTAAAACCAATATCATATCGAAGGATTGGGAAACAACATTGAACAAACAATAGCTCATTGAGACGAAGCAATGAGAAATTGAAACAAACACAATAGGTAAACTGGTCAGCAAATAAAATTCCCACATTAATGTGCCTACAAGATCCATGGACATATGGGTCAGAATTAGAATCAGAATCAGAACTTTATTTGCTCAAAATGTAGGTACAATATAAGATAACTTACACAAACATAAGATCAGCTACATTTTACCTTACGGCATGCAAATCATTAGGTACAATAATAAAATAAATAGAAAATGTCAACAATGCAAATAAAATTAATAATAATAAAAAAAAACAAACAAAAGTAAAAAAAAATCACAGTCATTAACAAATTCATTTAATGTCAAGTTTCTATTTTAAAAATTCGCAATAACATGACCTAAGTAATTATAATAGTCATTTTCATAAAGTTATATCATTCAACTAGTTGACCCACGCAACTTCGTCTGTTCCGCTCCTCCGGTCTTAGCGTGATGATATGTAGCCTATAGCCTTCCTCGATAAATGGGCTATCCAACACTGAAATAATTTTTCAAATCGGACCAGTAGTTCCTGAGATTAGCGCGTTCAAGCAAACAAACAAACAAACAAACTCTTCAGCTTTATATAATAGTATAGAAAAGTCTTTCACGGTGTAGGTAATTATAACATTTTAGTCACAGCTAGGCTTCCTGTCTATCCCTTATTTATTTATTCAAACTTCATGCAACACTTACATAAATACGCAGTCAACCAAGCGTTGTGAAGAAATTAAATGGCAGGTGCATTGATAAGCATAATTGTAAACTTTTTTTTGTAAAATGGCTCGTCAAACAATGTAAATTTATCGTAAACAAGCCATGGTGTCCATTAATCATTAATAGAAGACAATTAAATAAAAAATGCAATATCAACTAGTTTCACATTTCTTGCGTCTACAGTGGGAAATGTAACCATAGTAGTAAAATATTCAAATGGTATGCACATTACAAATATGCATGACATTTTGTTTGTTAGTCGTTATAATGCGTGTTTTGTTGTGCTAAATTGGCCGAGGCAGGGCTTGTGTGCAACTGTGTTTTATGCGTTGGGTTTGCTTGCTCCGATTGAAGTATCCTCTGGAGTTTTGTCTGAAAGGCTGGCAGATACTTTTTGGATACCATCATCCGACAAAAAATCCTTGTTTTTTTGGAGTCAATGGGTAACTTTTTAGATCATTTGGGCCCAATAGGTAGTCAGCTTAATAGCAGCGGCAGTCGCCTTCATTTGGTCAAGAACAAGACTCACATGCTGAACGTGCTGTAGGTACGTGTTAATACAGACGCACTGCATCTTACCATCCCTACCTTGTTGCTATTCCACCAATTCGCACTAAGCGTTTCCAAACGTCTTTTATAATGCGCACAGCAAAGGAGTGGAACTCTCTGCCTACGTCCGTGTTTCCAAACGCTTACAAGCCTAATCTCTTCAAAGTTAGAGTGCACAGGCTTATTCTGGGTAAGCTCGCTCCATCGCAGTCTTTGTCTCTCTCATCTCTGACCTAGACTAGAGTCAAGAGCAAACCCATCACAAATAAAAAAGAAATACATTACACTTTAAGTTCCTTACGAACCAACCTAACCTGAGTCATCAGTCTTCTCGATTGAACTAATCTTATTTAGGTAAGAATGACATCTAAAATACAGAAAAGTTAAAATAATAGTAATAAACTAACAACGTAGCAGAGCTTACAGAAAGTTGCAAGAATATCAATGACAAGCAGTTTCGTAGTAACAAATTGAAATACAGATGTTCCAATTTATAATAAGGGGCTAAGAATTATTGCGGCCATCAATATTATTTATGCATTCACTAGTTCAAACTAAGGTGTGGTGGAGATGCAAATACCAGGATATTATTTAGAAGTCTCATTATTTATTGCTTTTGTGACTCGAAAGGAGAAATTGCAGTTATTTAAAATTGAGGTCCCAGATTGTTATTCAAATAATATCCTAATTAATATTATACATGCGAAAGTGAGATTTTTTGTTACTTCTTCACGTTTTAACGGATTCGCAGGAACCTTAACACACGGGTAGACCATAGGATACCTTTAATCCCGGGAGTGTGCTCCCTTGGGATAATTTACAAACCATGCAAGAATATTAAGAATAAATAGATTTGTGAGATAAATAAACAAATAACTATTAATGCTAAACTCAACTCTATTCATGACGTATTATATAACTTAGATACATTGTTAACTCTTTAAAACGAAAGGTCTTACCGTCGATATGACAAAGGGGTTTTAGCAGGTCACTGGGCTGTAAAATACATCTGAAAAATGGGATGAAAATAGAGCTGAAATATGAGACCTAACCTGGCAACATGTGATTGGTTTGAAAAGTCAGCTTGCAAGATTAACGTCATGGAAATATCATTCGTTCTGTACTATACATACAGATTACATTATATGGACGATTGTATGAAGGCATCGAACCTCCGAACATCTTAGCCTTTGATACATTCCTATAATTCTAAATCATAATAAGAATTTATCAAATTCTAATACCAATAAGTTTACTGAAATTAGTAGGTAAACCCATAATAGAATCTGTAGTTCTGTACCTAAGCTGTGACATATAAAAACACATACGGACCATGACCGCACGGGCGTACACCTATTCGCTGATCTGATTAAATCACGGGGCAAGGGAATTCACTGCTACCAATACCCTGAGAAATACCGAAGACAGTGTCCTGGAAGCACCTCGTCAGTAAATCCGGGAAAGCTATCCAAGAAGAACACAACTTTCTGCAATGAAGAATATGAAGAAGTAAAAACAAGTACAACGATTACCATATTTTATCCTCATATCAATTGGCTAACAGCTGCACATATTATAGTTGGCCTAACATGTTCATGGTCAAAACCATTGTACCAAAGCTTATCGCATCGATGATTACAGATTACATAGTTACCGATATGTTATGCATTCAGACCATGCAAATAAGAACATTGACCGTGGGCTCTATGATGTAGGTATTAAGGTAGAAAAAGGATCAAAGCTTGAAGATCCGTTTAGACTTTCCTAGACCCAAGCAAGACACAGAAAGAAGATGTAATGAATCCACCAAAGATGTTTTTTATCTGGTCGGTGAATACATAGAAAAATAACACACAATGGTCCAAAATCAGGACTAAGTGGAGAAACCAATTACCAATAAATAGATACTTAGATAGATATATAGACGACGTCATATGAGTAGAGATGAAGTTATAGATGCTTGTGATGACAAGTCTCTAATAAAGTATAATGTTGCTTATGAACGATCCCTAAATGCGTATGAAAACGAATAAAATTTTAAAAAAATCCGCATGCGATTATTTTAGCCCCGTTTTATAAATGCTAAATTCCTGCCTTATGGGAAATCCCTTTCGTTCTAAATGTATGTATATTCCCTCATTTGCCTCCTATAGAAATATTTCATGCTTCCGTTTTTGTTTCAGGTAATTCATGAATTTCACATTCGGCTACCCCGCGGGTATTGTATTCGAGTTCTCGGTGAGTTTTTGCTTCGCCAACCCTTTGTTCCAGTAATTATTTTGGGTAATATCACGTAAATATTTTAATAATGCCGTATTTACTTTAGTTAAAAAGTTAAGCAGAATATATGGGCCCAATTTTTGCGGTTTTATTAAAATGACCCAAGGTAAAATTTTTCAGATCAAAGACTGCTTTAGGTTATACCTTTTATATCAAAGGTTTGCACTAGACTTAACATAGTTACAGTCCAACCATATCATTACCGCTGTATCCAATATATCCGTAAAACATTTCCAAAAGCACAGTTAAAACACCACAAGTGTTATCAGAATTCAGAACTACGTGCTTCCGTAACCATTCGACGGATTAAAACGCCAGTTAATTGCTATTGCGACAATCTGTTAAAATTCAGGTCGAGTTAACGCGTTCGTAAACTAATGTTTTCCCACCTTTTGTTTTGTTATCGCTACTGGTTAACCTTATTGCGTGTGCCATAGAAACGTAGAGTAAAACAATAAAGTAGGACTACATCTTGAAGCGGAATAACTTGGAACAGTTGCCATGTCTACCATAAAGAATAGCCCAGTATCCCAATTTTTTTAGGGTGTATTAGTTATCATCATCGGCCTACAACAGTCGTCTACTGTACTGTCAACTTGATTTTCGGCAAATTTAAGGATGTCGATGATCGTACTCAGGTCAGATGAAGCAATGGTCACCGTAGAGTGGCTGGATGAGAGTTGCCAAAAAATCGAGACGAAACAGTGATAAGGAGTAATAAGAAAAAAAAAAACGATACAGTTGAACACCCATCACATCTATATCCTGCTTAGGCAATTTATATGAGCTTTCTTAAGAAAAAGCTCCGTTTTAAGCAATGTGTGGACTAAAACTTCTTTAACTGTCTTTAGTAGGTCAAAACCGAATCAGTGTGGGAGGTTTTACTATTTCAACTGGTTTGACAGTTTCCGGAAATTCATACATGTCTTGTTTATCGATAACATCATGACGTTTTCCGATAGAGGTGGGTTGACACTTATTCAACTGACGTTGAGTGTTTGACAAGCATCTCATTTCGATAGATTTGAATGGGTTTGAGCCGACAGAATTTGCTGTGTCGAATATGTATACAGGGTTATTTGGAAAACACCAGCAACCTCTTAGGCAGTGAAAGTACACATGATTATGAACAACTTTTACTTTGAGAAAACTCCGAAAACTCGAAAAAAATATCAGCTGTTTCATACAAAATGCAATATTTAGCCAATGAAAATGTATGAAACAGCTGATATTTTCACTGCCTAAGAGGTTGCTGGTGTTTTACAAATAACCCTGTATATATAAATGGCTGAATTATATTTTTTTTTAGCTACCCCAATCCTCCAAGTCCTTCGAAGATTTCTTCTCCCGTGCCTCCTCATAGCAATCCTGGCGGTATTTGTGTGGGTTGTCTCGTTACCTCTGTCTGGACTGGCTTCAGTAGTGCGTCCATCTTCAGGCACGCACTATCTCTTTCTTCTTCTTGGGCCTCATTTCTTCTCGTGACACGGGGTCGGCTTTCTTAATCTTTCAACGCCATTCACTAGCATCTTATCTCTTTATCATTGTCTCAAATACATCTACTTCAAAGAACGTTGCCAAATAAATGATTCAAACAGCATTTCCGTATACAGAACGATCGATATCATTGTATACAAACGTTTTTCTTCCGTTTGTGGATATATGACTCTTAATTTATTCATCTCGAAAGGCTTTGCCCCGTCTGTTGTATAAAATGTGTTGGATAAACAGTTTGTTTTTATTCTGTGGTTCATTTTTGACATGTTTGAAAAGCTTTCGCCATTATGGGTAGCAGATTTATAAAGCCACGCTTTATAGAATCTGACTTTTGATTGATAACAGTAGTGCTATTCTGTTGGAATCTCACCGTGATAACTACCTGAGAGTGCTTGAAGTGAGTCGACAATCTCAAACATCAGTTGGAATTTTTCATGGTGAGTTTTTTTTACAGAATCGACCGACACATCGACACTTTCGTGGGTACTTTTTGATTGTTCAGTCCAGGTTTTGAGCTTAAAAGTTTGTCTGTCGGTTCGGAAAAACACTTTTACACGTCAAACTGAAAAATAACATTTTAACTGATGTTTCTTCACAAAGTGTTCGGATAGGAAATAATGATCACATCTAGTTAGAATAGAAAACAAATTGTCTCCTAAGTCCATACATTATCTTGGTCTGAGGTCTTCTTGAGGAAGTCTTTACATTGCAAGTCGTTTAAACTTTACAACCCTCAAAGGACTTGTAACACCCACTGTAAACGCCAGAGACAATCTATTCTTAGACATAAACAACATTCCTGAAATAGTCGACTCATTCAACTATAATCTTTCACTCAATTCCAGATTATTAAAATTCCACTACTAACTTTTAAAACAATGAGACTTTAGACTCTCGAGGATTTTGTCAAGCACATCAAGCTACCCAAAGCTGTCAAATTTTCCCAATCAACCTTGAACCTAATGCTGTAGTGAGTGAGTGTAGAAAATTGAAAAAAATATTAAAGAAATTTGACAGATTGATGTGCTGTCGTTTGCACTTACCTAAGGCTCCAAAAAACAATCAATTGCACCTGTTTATAAACATTAATTTCCAGTATTTTTCGAGCTTCAAGTTTCTTCCCACATCATATTATCTATATCTATAGTAATAATATATAAAACTGAAGAGTTTGTTTGCTTGAACGCTAATCTCAGGTACTGCTGGTCCGATTTGAAAAATTATTTCAATGTTAGATAGCCCATTTAACGAGGAAGGCTATCGGTTATATATCATCACGCTAAGACTAATAGGAGCGGAGCAGTAATTAAAATTGTGACGCAGACGAAGATGCGCGGGTCAGCTTCTTTTAAATCTATGGCTACTTGTTTCATCAAGTGGAGAGTTTGAGTTAGATCTACACATTGCTAGCTACAATCTCTTTCAACTGAGAATATTTTCATAATTATTATAAAGCAATTTTAACTTTATCTCCGGTGACCTATTTACAGGCAGGTAACCGAGCTTTGCCAGGTGTCTTTCTATTTTACCCTGTCAGTTGTCATGTCTGTATTACAATAGTAATTTATAAATGGTTGTTGTTCTTCGTTGTAATCATCACAGTAGGGGCAGATGTCATACGCTTGCCGATCATTCGTCATTTCTCTCTGCTGAACGACTTCCTGGTACATTCGTGCACCTTCGGGGCTGGGGGCTACTCTCTAACGAAATCCGTAGTTTCGGGCTTAGTTGCGGGCGGACATTTTCTACTCCGTATCACCTAACCACTGAGAACTAATGATAACACGATTTGACAGTTACTGTGAAATCGTGTTGTCATTCATTCTCAGTTCGGGTTCGGGACTACTCGTAAGTCTGTAGGTGATACGGAGTAGAATACGCCCGCCCGCAACTAAGCCCGAAACTACGGATTTCGTTAGAGAGTAGCCCCCCTGGTTAGACCATGTTCAAATTCGCCAGAGCGTAGTGTGAGTTTTTTCGAAAAGAACTTTGAATAAGCTTATCTTTCGTCATGGCAATATATCTGTCGTATTTTTTTTATAACTTTCCCTACAATAGCTAAGCAGTGAAAAGTTACCACAGACAAACCTTTTTATTCTTATTATTATTGAGCCTATGCTCGCGTTCGACCACAATCTCTGATGTTAAGCGACGATGATGTGATCAACGATGGAGCACGCTTGCCTAGAAGTAACCTGTACTTATACACCCCTAGAATCTAAGATAAGTGTTTTCGTATTTAATTCACTACTTCAAACCTTCCAGCCAGCGTTATCACTGTTCAGTATTCTAAACCTCACTTCAAAAGCTAAATAAGGACCTGCCAGTATCAAGTTCTACCAACTTTTTATTGCACAAATACTTTTTAAGTCTCCCAACAAAATAAGTGGACGAGATCAAGTTGCCAGTACTTTGTATTTTATTGAACGAGCATAGAGATAAAACTGCAATGACCAAGTGCTTGTTGATATCGGCTTTCATGTCAGTGGCGCCATGCCAAACGGGGCATGTATTCACCATTTACATTTTAATGGAGACTGGCGTTTAAAAAACACAGGTTTGCATTGTTTTACTAAATCTGGCCTGTTAGTCTGTATTTCTGTAGATAGTGTAAGAAGTTTTTCTTCATCACGTGGGCTGTCGTCGAGCGTTGCAGCAAAGTTATCTTGATGTTAGAAGCCTGTTGGTGTAGGTAGGTCGAATGTCAAGATAACGAATGTACAATTTTAGGAAGCTTTTTACATATATATCAGCGTCAATTTCCTCATAAAATATGATTTTATTTTCATTTCACTCCAAATATACGTAAATCGTTTTATCGTCAAATATGTTATACCCTTAGGCGTCGTTCTGATATAGAGCGATCGACGCCATTATCACTTTCTATAAGTAGGAAGCCTTACCCTAAAATTAAAAATTATCCAATTTTGCATGCCTCTATTCAACCTGCGCCAACATAAATTTTCATTTCCAATCACTAACTACACTTTCCCTTGACACAGCAACTTAATACTTAAACAGAATTACCATAATCGAACCCATAATTACTTAAAACGGCCCATAAAACAAGGAGTGGCCATACTTAGTCATCCGCGCCCTGAGCTAAGAAAGGTATAACCGTAAATTACGATACCATTTTCACCTAATTAGCTGGTTGAGATACACTTGGTGGAAATTTGCGTAGGCATTACACATGTTTTCCTTTGTTAATACAACCTACGCATCCTTGGTTTAAGTGCTACACAGTGTAAAAAGAACAGAATACTAACTCGGGAATAAATAGGAATATGCATGCGATTTTTTTATTTGCAAAATGAAATACTTATTAACTCTAATTAACAATTATGCAATTATTTTTTAAATACCTCCATCAGCGATGAAGTTATAAAGCTTCAAAGTTTACAATTAGAAAGAGAAGTCCGATATGAATTGTGACGTCAAAGTTCTTGGCGCCTATACAGCTGCCATAGAAAACAGCGTTTTCGCGAGAGGGACAGATACATTTGTTTAAAATAATTATATCTCGTTTGTTTTTAGAGCAATTTTGATTCTTTTTTCACTGTTAGTATTATATTTGTGTATATTTTTAGATAAATTGTATAGATAAGAAATAATTTTTCGTGCATATTCCCTATTGCGATGAAGAATATGATATAGAATAGAAATCCCGGATATAAGAACAAACGCATTTGATGGTATTGGTTGATCAGTGGATCTCCACAGACCAACCCAACTGGTAAATCTCTACCAGTAGGGCAAATCTCTATAATGTCCTAAAAAAAACAACATATTTCTTGATAAATCAATTAAAATATATTTGTTGAGTTCCATAATAAATGTAGGTTCTATCCTGTTACTAGTTCGTATAGCGAATATATTCCTGTCCTATGCCATGCCGTTTTCCTTGTGGGATGCACAGGTGTAGTGACGGTTTGCTATAATTATGTACAAGGTGATTAAGGGGCAATATATCCGGGAGGAGTCCCGGAGACCATCGTTCAGCTGTAACCTCTCATCATTCACACTACGACTTCGCTCATTGTTGGAAATAGGTCTTCCCTTCTTTAAGCCAACTATTGGTCACCAAACACTTTCCAATCCTCGGACGCCACGTCGCCGTATCCCTAATGATATCGAAAATCCGTGCCGTGTTAAATCCATCCATGCGTGTTTGATTTCGTTAGGTAAACTTGTTATTTTAGGCACCAATTGGTTGAATTTTTCACTTGATGTAAGATAACTTTATAAGAGTTTAGGTAGATTAGTATACATTTACCTACAATGTATACTTACCTACTTTATGAAGAATTTAATCAAACTAGGTTAACTTTTGTGCGATATTGACTTCTTGCTTCCAATAGCGGCTTCTCCCGCATGAGAGTCGAAAATTATCCCAAAGAAAACATACTCCCAGGATGAAAATTATCGTATGTTCTTTTTCAAGACATGTTCCCGTGACCCGTTTGCCGAGTGTCACCCAAATCTGTCCAGCCGTTTAGACATGAGGGAGCAGAAAGACAGTTACTTTCACTTTTATAGGTAATTAGCTTCTGCCAGCGGCTTCGCCCGTGTGATCCCCAGGGAATATATTCCCGGGTTAAAAAGTAGCCTATGTCCTTTCTCAGGCTCTAGACTATCTGTGTACCAAATTTCATTTAAACCGGTTCAGTAGTTTTGGCGTGAAAGCGCGACAGACAGACAGAGTTACTTTCGCATTTATAATATTAATAAGGATGTTAAAGTATGAATAGATCTTCTGCCTTATCTCCTGCAGCTTAATTCAATAAAGTATGACAGAATCAACTCCGCCCCAGTTGATTTTATTACTGATATTTTTAGTATGTGTCTTTATTGCTTTATCGATGGACTGATGGTGTATGTCGTTAACGTGAGCCCGTGCTGTGATTGTGTGGGTATCACTTAGAACCGATGGACTGGCTTAGATACACTTCATCATATGGCTGGCTGTTGTTTCTTGTTGGTGATTAAGCACAGCGTGACATGGCTCCTTAGTTCTTGTTTATTAAGTAGGTTATAAAGTTAGATCTAATCCTTGCGCTATCTGTTCTTGGAGATCACATGCTTTGGGATAATCTATCTGGATATCAATACTACCTCTTAAATACCCCGTTCAGTAATTAATGAAGGAAAAGTACGCCGCCTCTAAGGAGGTCAAAATGATGAAGAGTTTTATTCAGAACGGAGACCACGTTTCATAAAGCCAAATGTTTTAAGGCCTCGGATACGAACTCAGCGGGCAAGGAGCGGCGCGGCGGCGGTGCGGGTAGTTACATTTTATCTAAATCTATGCATTTGAACGCGCCGCTGCAGCGCTGGTCGCGTCTAATGCATAGATGCGTTATACATCTGCCTGCGCCGCTGCCGCGCCGCTCCTTGCCCGCTGAGTTCGTGTCCGTGGCGTTATGGTTCCGTCACCGAAATGTAACCAACGGAACTCCATTACTAAGCTTTCGCTTTCTGTCTGTAAGTCCGTCCATCTGTCTGTTGAAACCCGTCGTATACGAGTCCGACTTGCACTTGACCAGTTTTCTTAAAATTCGTCTATTTACTTCCTGAAAGCTACAACCTGGGAGTTTTTAAGTCAAGAGTGAATAGGTTTCTTCTAGGCAAGCGTGCTCCATCTTTGACCGCATCATCGCTTACCATCAGGTGAGATAGTGGTCAAACGTGTGCCTATCAACAGTATAAAAATAATAATAGCAGCGTATCGTAGGTACTTCGGATATTTTCTACAAGAGACAAATTGATTAATATTGAAAATCAAAGATCTTTCTAAGTGCTACGTAATTATATATCCTTTCATCATTTTATAAAGAAAAACGTTCCGTGCAAACAAGGTTCCCTATACCCATTAATTAAGAAGTTCTAGAACTATGCTTTTAATTAACACTCAAGAAAATAAGTGCAATATCAACACTAGAGATGTTCGTCCCGAGTTACCTCATCCATTACAAACTAGAGTTGTGCCTGAACTTTCAAATATATCGATAAAGTTTCTAAGAGGAAATGTTTAATTTAATTAGTTTTGTTGTTTTGCAGTTAATACGGTTTCCTAGGTTTAATTAGCTTTTTAGAAAAAAGTTTACTTGATTGGAATTATGTAAGTTAGAAGTCATAAGGAAGTTGTAGTTTGTGTGAGTTCACATGAAATAATCATGTTCATTGCAACGTGAGATTTTGTAGACAGTAACATTTAATGTTCTATAGACTGTTATAAATTTGAGGCAGGTTGCTTTATCTTTATTTTGTTGACACGTAAACGATTTAAGTAGCAATCCTTACTTCCTTACTATAATATTATAAATGCGAAAGTAACTCTGTCTGTCGCGCTTTCACGCCAAAACTACTGAACCGATTTAAATGAAATTTGGTACACAGATAGTCTAGAGCCTGAGAAAGGACATAGGCTACATTTAAACCCGGGAATATGTTCCCTAGGGACGACCACGTGAAGAAGTTGCTGGCAGAAGCTAGATAAAATTGGAGATGTTACTCGCTATCTTTTTCGGGGCATCTGCAGCTTTCCAATTCTTACCCATTTTGAGAGTAGGTATTCGGTCCCAACAGTTACTCATAAAAGAGGTATATCCTGCTTATGCATAGTGCAACTTCAATACTCGTAATTAGATTTTTTATTCATGATGAGCATACTCTTGACCTGGATCTTGCTGTAAACGTAAGTGATATATGAGGTCTTCGATGGTACGAGCTAGCTCAGAAGACGCCTTTTCATTCTTGCATTGATGGCTGGGGTTACGGCAATGATAAATAGTCCGGTGTTGCTAAAAGGCATTTGTATTTATCAACTTGAATAAGTCGTGTAAACCAAACTCGTCGTTAACCTAATCCACATTCTGATATCCTTTACTGCAACAACCAGATTTCTCAAAGCATTTTGACGATAATGGACAGTGGAACGAAAGTATACGTACTTTCATCCTATTGACCTTTAAAAAGAGGCTCTTCAACCGTTTTTTGGCCGCTCAGAGGTGACAAAAACCTCTTTTGCATGAATATTTTGTGGCTTTCAAAACTGCACTAACCTTAATATGTAAGCTGTCTTGGGGAATCTATCAGCTTTAAGTCATTATCATCATTTCTCTGCTGGACACAGGCCTCCCTCAAGTGTCGCGACATCGACCGGTCCTGAGCGCGTTTTCCCGCGGCCTTCACAGGGCCACAGGTCAGGTCCACCTTGTAGGAGGCCTTCCAACGTTGCATCTTATGCGTCCGGTACGCGGCCGCCACTCTAGAACCTTCCGACTGCGAGCATATCAGTTCTGCGAGCAGCCCTCGGTAAAGAATCCCACATAGTTGTCTTCAAAAACATTATTTTTTGTTAATTCAGCTTTAAGGTTCTCCACCTGTTTAGTTCCGACCGTAACGTTGCACCCTTTATGACAACCGCTTTTGTTTATACGTACAATATGCATTAACGTTGTTGTCAACAGACCAATTCTTCAAACAAATGAAGCAATAGCTTTAGCATTTCATGCATTCCCGACGTTAAACGTAGTCACGCAATCCATAACTTTGAATACATATTTCTATACACCGTGAAACGTGAAAACACGACGATTTTCTTTGTCATTTGTATACTAATAATAATCTTGCCTCATTCATGTGGAAAATCATGCAAAACAGTAAAGACAACGTGTAGAGATGCAATTTACTTAATAAATTCCATTAACATCCGTGTAGCGTACATCTGGTTCATTTGGTATGAAAATCATGTGCAAATTGAATATAACAAGGGAAGTTACAAGAGTAAAATGAATAAAATGTATTCAATATATCATCAAGTATCAATTGATTTTTATCAGTTTTTTCTTCAGCAGTTCGCCTCGCCATTTCTCACAATGTCAGGGTCAATTTTCACTCTAATCTAGCTGAATGCCTGAACTAACTGCATATATCTATTCTGACCTCCACAAATAACCTCAAAAAGACTTAATCAAGCTTTTTAAAATCGTTGGGATGAGTATTAAGAGGAAATGTTGGCGGCGAGAGTTTGTATGTAAAAAGTCATAATTCGAGGTTTGGATTTAAGAGATATTTCACAAACTGAATAAGAAGGATATATACTGTGTCCCTATGTTTTCCTTTTTGATGATTTATTAAACTTATAAGCACTAGAACTCTCACAAAATGCTCAAAATTGTCCGATAAATCGCTGACAACAGAGCCCTAGTGTAAAAATTTGGCAACTATTAGTCAAAAAAGGAAAACATAGAGACATGGTAGATATCCTTTTTATTCAGTTTGTGAAATATCTCTTAAATCGGTCCAATATTGGGGGAGAAAACAGTCGAGAGCCAAACCTCGAATTATGACTTTTTACATACAAACTCTCGCCGCCAGCGTTTCCTCTTAAAATCGAATTCTGGATGTATCTCCCAAATTGCTCTACACCGTTTTTACAATATAAATTTTTTCACTTAACACCATTTTCTCGTTCAAGTCACCCTCGTAATAGAGCACTATCGTAATAAACATTTATCGACACTTCCCAACCCTCTTTTTGCTCGTGTCAGATGTCTAAAGACACCGTGTACAACATTAGACCTGTTGACCCATTTCGTACCGTCTTGAAGTGCGATAGCGCTTTAGAACCTGATCCTGCTTCCTACTCCTGCGACTTGAGATTACATTGCAAGGCGGTTTTTGTTCTTTGAAATGTGAATGCTTTTTGTTTTATACATCGTCTTTGGATTATTTTGAGCAGCTTTAAGAGACTCCTGGAATCGAACGTGTTCGTCTTTGGATTATTTTGAGCTCCTTCGAGAGTCATGGAATCGAACGTGGGCGTGACTTAACAGTATTGAGCACTGTAAGGGCAGGCTCTTAAACACCTTCTAGATTGGCAATTTGTATCAGAAAAAAAAAACAATAGAATTGATTTCCAATTTTGGTCAGAGAAGTTAAAAACAGAAACTTATACTAAGATAAAACAATTAGCGGTACACATTCCGGTATCCAGAACCTCTTCAAGATCTGGATACCGGAAGACGTAGCGTTGGAAGGCCAACCACAAGGTGAACCGAAGACCTGGTGAAGCCAGCGGAAATCCGTTGGATACAAGATGCACAGGGCCAGTCGATGTGACGCGCACTTGGGCGAGTCCTTTTTCCAGCAGTGGACGTGGGAAAAGGTGACCACAATTAGTTCCAGGCAATAATTTAGTTCTATGTCAAGTAATGTTTCTTATTTGAACCATTTACTGAAGCGTTTCAACCCTGCGTCTTAGTGTTGGATGTCTGAAAAGACACCGTTCAATACATTAGCCTTTTTGACCCATTTCCTCGCCTCTTATGCGATACCCGATATTTTATATAGATAGTGCTAGCTTCCTTATATTTTCTTCCCTTCGTAAAAGTTGCATTTTGTAAATTAGATGCTTTGAGGCATTCTTATTGCGCATCACATTGCATTCGTGGAAAATTTCAATTCAATTGATTACTAAGTGCAAAAGTGGTTAGCCACCACTGGAAAATCCTTTTCATTTGTGGTATTAATCAAATAGGAGTAAAACACAATCGTCTTGAGACTGAGACAATTTAATACTTGCTATTTGTTATTATGTGTTGTTTGTTATAATTATTGCAGGTACCTCTTGCAGTAGCGCAACTATAAACAATTTATTTGGCTGGAGTTTAAAGTAGATTGGAAGCAATGCTTCGGAGTCCATACTATTTTAAGTATCATAATCTTTCTGCCCTTATCCCAAGTTGCTTGGTCGGCGCAACACGTTTTCTTCTTCGTTTCCACCATGCTTTTTTACTGACGAAAATTAACAGCATCTAAAATTTTTATCCCCTGAATATATTCAACAATTGCATTTCCTTATCGATACATCCCAACCCTTTCTCATCAGTGTCGGATGTCTTCCAACTAAGCGACACCGTGCCTCAGATTAGACGGCTGACCCACTTCTCCAACCAAGAAGCTGACACTGCAATTAATTAGCCAGCCAATTTGTGTGTTGCTTTATTTTTATTGTTGTTAACTGAGAATGTTCTTGTTAGACTAACAAGGTCTTTGAAATATGATAGTTATGCAAGGTGGAAATTAATTGTTGAATGCTACTAGTGGTGTAGTTATGAAATGTTTTATTACTTCATAAATAAAAATTGTGAAGAGTCCTTGCTTAAGAATGAAGGCGATACTTCCACCCGTTGTGGTACAGATGGTCATAGTCCAGGGCTGGTCACCACGGGGCGCCGGTGTGGGCGCCTACTTTGAGGAAGCGACCTGCCCGTTACCTGAACGCGTCCCAGAGGGTCAAGGCCATCCGGCTGGCCTGGGGATACCGCACGGTCTCTGGCGAGGCGGCGAGCCTCCTTGCCGGACTACCGCCATGGGATCTAGAGATTTCATTTACGAATGGCGCGTGGAGGCGCTACGCCGGGGCGAGACTCCTCTGCCGCGGCAAATCGTAGCACGGCGGACGGAGCTCCGGCAGGATCTCATGGCAGTATGGAGACAGCGACTGTCGCAACCCAGCGCTGGGCACGCCACAATTGCGGCGATAAGTCCCCTCTTTGAGGAGTGGCTAGAGCGGCGCCACGGCGTCCTCACCTTCCGCCTGACGCAGGTACTCACCGGACACGGTTGTTTTGGGAGGTACCTGTTTCGAATTCGGCGGGAGAATACGCCTGGGTGTCAACACTGCGAGGATCGCCCGGAGGACACGGTGGAGCATACGGTGGAGGTCTGCCCTGCTTGGGCGGAACACCGCCGCGTCCTCGTCGAGGCGATTGGCGGCGGCGACCTCTCCCGTCCGGCCCTGGTCCAATCCATGGTCCGGAGCGAGGAGGCATGGGAAGCGGTCACCTCCTTCTGCGGAGCAGTAATGCTAGTAAAGGAGGAGGCCGAACGCGTGAGAGAGAGGGAAACCTCACGCCCCAGCCGCCGCAACAGGAGAAGACGCCCCGGGCGTCGGGAGCCGCAGGGCGATTCCCGGCCACCGTAGGCACGGGCCTGCGGACGGCGAGCATTGGTTGGCTCGCCGTCCGATCAGAACCAAGCCCGGATCGACGGCGCGCTGTGTTCCACGCGCGCCTTAAAGAGCTGTCAGCGTAGAAGACGGGGCCCGCTAGGGCCAGCGCCTGCCGGTGTTGCGGAATCTGTTCGAAAGAGTCGCCGCGGCCCTGGTACACAAAGGGCATTGGTAGGAACACGGATGGGTTTTAGTCAGTAAGAGTCTGACACTCCCTTCTGCTTCACCCAGAGCGGGAGGAGTCATTTGATGATTTCCCATCCTTAAAAAAAAAGGGCTGGTCACCACAGAGGGAAATTTAATTTCAACGATTTCAGCCTTATTATCGACGGAAAATAGTTCTCAGTATCTCTAGCCCATTATGAATACAAATCCATTTCTACTGTCCAATATTTAACTATTCGGGGGAAAGTTTCAATAGTTTCATCAATTACAATTTCAAAATTACCTCTATTTGATTAAAACCCTTTGTCAACCAATCAAGGGACTCCCTAAAAACATTCCCAGCAATTTAAATTCAAAGGTACACCCAATTCTAGCTTGAATGGAAACTTTGCCAGTCTTATCCGCATCCAAGGAAATCTCGGACGAAATGTCTAAAATTTTATTCTAGAAATTCAAAAGGCTTGGAGTAAAGTCACTCGATAGTCGGCAAAGTGGGTCAAGATCTGTATTCTGGTGTTGGATTTACATAAAGCTCCATAAAATGGAAGTTCTGGACACGTTATTAGGTTTTCGTGTGTATCTTTCAGCCACTTGGATGTTGAAAGAAGATTTCGTTAGTGTCTTTGATTGATTGCTTTGGAGTTCGACCACGTTTACATCTGAAATCTTCAGGTCTCTATTATCTGAGTTTCAAAATTTTTAAATAGCGTCTTCAGAAATGATGATGTATGAAACTTGCTCTCAATCAAATTGATAAATATACGGCTGCTCAAATAAAGCACGATAGTACAAACATATTTTCATTACCACGAATGGACCGTATGAATGAAGACTTGATTAATCTCTCTCTCTTGATTTTTCTCTCTATTAATATTATTTATGATGTTTGTACACTGACCGCCCTAAATCTAACTTCTTTAGTTCAGTCCATCCAAAAGTTGTCTGTAAGAGATTGCTCTGTGCGATAAGACCGCCCATTGTACACTAGTTTTATAAGCGATTTTCCTGTGCTTGTTATGAGGTGTACAATAAAGTGTATAATAAATAAGTAAGCTTTCTACAACAATACCCAAGCATATGACGATTGCTCAAAACAAAAATCACGCATCATAAAATTCTCATGTCCATTCAAACTTGCCCTATATTCAGAATGAGGCGCACTGAAGAACATGCCATGCAATCCTTCAGTGCATTTCATGTAGTATGCAAATGCAGAATACATTATCTGACTTGCGTAACTTCGTCTCTTGTAGATTAATACCTTGCATTCGCCTCGACGTGGCCTGATTAATCTGCATTTCAATTATATGTTTCTGAATATGAAGTAAGATCTTTGGGATTATGGTGTGGAGGTATTTAGACCGTTTAAATTGTTGTTAGGGTTTTCGAGTTCTATGGCTTTTGCTACTTCAGGTTATTTATCTTCCTCAGTTCGAATGTAATCATCATCTTCCTCGCCTTGCCGCATCCATACTTGGGGCCGATGCAAAACGTTTTCTTCTGCCAATCGTCGCAATCACATTCACTTCTATTTTGTTTCATGTCATCTATCAATGGATAAATATGTGATGAAATACTGTTAATTTTTCCCTTATCACTAACCTAATCGAATCGGTAACCTGTCATACCGAAGCAATATCAATTTGTGGCCCTGTCCCCAAATACCATTAAGCAAAAACCTTTGCATGATTCTTTGTAGCGAGTAGCGACCTATTTTCCTGTAGTTTTCCTCATACAACTCCAATATTTTTATATGTTTTCCTGTCAATGTCCACAATTTCTTTGATGCTCCCCGCAACTGGGTCAGTACTCTCGGGAATATTGGAGTAAAAAATATTGAAAGCATCCCTAAGACAATAGTCGAAATATTTCTTTATCATTTCCAAGAATTTTCGTGTAATGATATTTTATAGGATTCTGTCGTTCTTTTGAATTTTCATCTTTTCGAAACTGAGCGAAATGAATGTGATTTTACCGTGATTTCTTTTTTAGCATCATTATTTTCCTGTATTTGCTGTGATCGTTAGCAAAACTGCCCCAGTGGCACATGCATTAAATTGTCATAGATAGGGGGAAGCATCCATAGACACATCGTTTGACAAATAGATCACTCACGCTCTCGGTGCGAATAAATGGCATACAGATGACGCTATCCATCCTCTGGACATGCAAATCTTCTACTAATTGATGACCCGACCACAACTAAGTTATTCAATCCACGCACCCAACTTGTCAGGTCATTTTAATCTTACCCTACTTACATAAGGTAACTCCTTAAAGTTTTGCATAACTGTCGTATTTTCGGAACGGCTTGGCATATAGCCAAGGACGGATGGAAACTTGACGGGGTCACACTTTTCGTCATAACATCCCCATCAAACTTAGTTGCTAGCGATATTCGGTGATGTTTTAAGGCTTCTAGTTGAAACTTTGGTCTCTTTGCTGGTTCCTAATTTTGGTTAAATATGAATATGTAACCGGCTTTCGCGTCGTTACTTCCCGACCTTTATTCGGGGACGGCGCAGACTGTTTTATCCATACTTCTCTGTTTGCCGCCATTTTAATAGTCGCCTAATTTCTACAATCGAAAACAAATAGTCGTGATCTTTTTCAACTGGATCGATTGACATGAATCTGTACTTATCTAGATACTATATTATAAATCTGAAGAGTTGTTTGATTGTTTGGTTGAACGCGCTAATCTCCTGGTTCGAATTGAAAATTCTTTTAGTTTTTAACCGACTTCCAAAAAAGGATGTTCTCAATTCGGTGGGTATTTTTTTTTATCTATGTACACCGATTACTCCAATGTTTCTGATCCGATGTCTGTGATTCTTTTTTAGTTCGATGCAGTATATTTGCCGTTTGGTCCCATAAAAATTTGATTCAGTTTGGTTCAGTAGTTTTTATTTTATGAGCATTTTTGCTTATTTCAATTTCTGCTTTGACGAAGACGTCGTCCAAGTATTTTACAATAAAATATAACCGACTTCCAAACAAAACACTACAATGAATAAAATAACCTATTTAAACACATTCAATACGTACAATTTAATACATTGTTAAAAAACAAAGAAACAAAACAAAAAACACCGACTTCCGAAATTAAGGTTATTTTATTCTTTGTAGTGTTTTGTTTGGAAGTCGGTTATGTTTTTTTATAAAAAGTTTTGTATAGCCCATTTATCAAGGAAGGCTATAGGCTATATAACATCACGCTACGACCAATAGGAGCGCAGTATTAATGAAAAATGTGACTCATAGGAAGTTGTCCGGGTGAGGTATGGTGTTTGCTGTTTCAGAAGTGCGTGGGTTTATGGCTGTTGTTTTGTATCTGATAAACAGTAAAGAAACGAAGAATAAAATAAATACTTTTAAAGAAAAACCCGACCGCAAAAACGACCAAAAAGTTCCAAACAAATGACGGCAGTCGGAAATTATTTTAGGTAAATCACAGATTTGATGCCACTAGCGGCTACTACAGAACATCACCGCATATTGTGTCAGTTTGCGTGGTCATATAATAGGGCCTAAAATATGAGCACGCACCTCTGAAAACTGCGCCCCCAAAGCAAGTTAAGAGTTACTATAGTCCCTAAAAAAACTGACCAAGTGCGAGCCGGACTCGCCCACCGAAGGTTCCGTACAAATTTTAGCTACAATTTACTTTAAATAAAGACTTATGATATTATTACAAACTAGTGGACGTCACGCGGCTTCACCCGCGTGGTTCCCGTTCCCGTGGGATTCCGGAGATAAAATATAGCCTATGTTACTCCCTGATAATGTAGCTATCCATTGCTGAAAGAATTTTTCAAATCGGTCCAGTAGTTTTGGAGCCCATTTATTTCTAACAAACAAACAAACAAATCTTTCCTCTTTATAATATTAGTGTAGATGTACAGTTTTCAGACTTCCGAGTATAAGACGGTATTACTTGCCAAATTTCATAGTTCTAGGTAAACGGGAAATATCCTATACATTTTGATTCCCTTGAGAGTGTCGAAACATATGTTTTTGCGGTATAAACGACTGTACCTTTTTTTACGTTAACTTAAAAGTTTGTATTTTTCACAGCTGCAAGAGGGCATAGACCTCTGAGTATATGGTTTTAATTCGATACCTCCACGCGTTCCTGAGATAAAACGGTCTTGACAGACAGAAGGACGGACAACAAAGTGATCCTGTAAGGTTTCCGTTTTTCCTTTTGAGGTACGGAACCCTAGAAACACAACATTGGTAAACACACACCAAAAACGAGCAGAACTCGAAAATATTGGCAGGTATTTGTATTTACGAGGAACATTGTTTGGAAAACACTCCATACCGTCAGCATTCCTGCGTACCAGCGATATGTGGCATTGACATACGTATTGATGATTTTCAAGTGTGTTTGACAACTGCCCTTTCAATGGCTTTCGATGTTATGTGGATTTTGAGTTTTCGCCTATATTTGCTTGTACACCGAATACAATTTTATTTATGTATATTCGTATACTACGCGTTGAAGTCGGAACTCATCCTAAGGGAATATGTATTCCCGGGATAAAAAGCAAGCCTATGTGCTATCCCAGACTATAATCTTATCTCTAGAGGCGCCAATTTCATCCAGATCCCTTCAGCTGTTTTGGCGTGATTGAGTAACAAATATTCGTCCAAACTTTCGCATTTATAATAATACCAAAATTAAGATTTTTTAAACAAGATTTTTACTATCACCGAAATAGTAAAACCCAGAATGTTAGGGAAAATCCTATATATTGTAAACATTTCATAAATAAATCCACATTCCTGTGTAGACGTCAATAAGATAGCATATTGACATGATCTTGGTGATCTTTGTGATAAAAGAACTATGAATGGCTCGATTTGGTACCTACAATTCATTCATAAGCAATTCGGGAAAGTCCGTTATGGAAAAACTCAATAATAAAAAAATATATTGTAAAGCAAATATTGCGCCACTGATAAGCGCCAATAGGTATTAAAATAAACAATTCTTATTAACCTGATAAAGTACTGGATTCCATATATGTATTCAACTCTTAATAGAAAGCATTTATACACACAGCACTACAGGTAAAAGAAAATATGATGAAAAATGTGGATAAATATCACTTACGTCATGCTCGTTTAAAATATCATGAACACCCTGATCGAAGTAACGACCTTCTTCAAACTTAAGCCCTAGCACACACAAGCAGAACGAAGTGAAAGAACCTATCGTGCGAAACACCTTCACACCTTCAATTGGTATAATCGTTCACTAAAATCAGGTTTAGCCGATTTGATTGGGATATTCACACGGAACACCAGAACTGATGAAATTATGTGCGCGATTTGATATACTATGACACATCGGTTGCTGGGCCAATTCGTGCGTGACTAAGTGGCACAAAAAGGTATGCAGGTAATGTGGTGTTCAGGGCATTCATCTTTGCACCTGCAGACTTGGTATCCAGTACCGTGACAACGACAAGTGTCACATGTTTGTGGGTTGTTTCTGTCTTGATGTGAAAGTCTTTGTCAGCTCAGTTTCAGCTGCAGGTTGTAACACCAATTCGTGAATAAACCTAATGCTTTTATTCATCTTTGCACCTGCAGGCTTGGTGCTAGTACCGTGACAACGGCAAGTGTTACATATTTGTGGGTTGTTTCTGGTAAAAAGTCTTCTGAAATGAAAGTTTGATTGGTACAGTTTCAGCTGCTGTCTGTAACACCAATTCCTGAATGCATCTGACGCGTTTTCTCGTTTTGTACATTATGGTTTACTTTTTTATTTCTTTTAAGAGCCTTAACGATCGAGACTGCATTAAGCAACAAGCCCACCCGCCAACTTGACCTAAAATCAAATAGCTGTAAAACAGCATCAAACTTTTTCCGAGTACAAAAATATTTTCACATTTCTTATCTTTTTCTCAAGTGTCGAAGACGATTAGCGATCGTTACGCGTTTCTGCGACATGCCTCATTTCGTCGCGGTCCGCCATAAAGCTCTGGGCCTTACGTTCATTCACCTTCACGCTTTATCGTCTTGTGAACTGAATGGATTAGACCTAATCTGGACCATATCGTTGTGATAAACTTTGCAGAAGTACCACGGTAACATCTTTCACCTGTATTAGTTTGATTCTTGAAAACCTCATTGCTGGTCTAATCAATTATCCCGCGCCAAGTTTAAAATCCGGAAGCGAGAATCGGCCATCCTTTATTGCATTGAAAATTTGAAAACCTCTTGGCTGACTGGTAAGGAACACACAAAACAGTAACTCCGCTTATGTACTTTTGTGTTGCACGAAGTTTAAACCAATAATAAATAAACTTTGGTAGTATTTCAAAATAATCGTGTCACTTTTACCAGAAATAGGTTAATTTCAGGAAGAATACAAGCTGGAAGTTGTCTCCAGCTTGTCAATTTTCTGGTCCCTTTTTCACATTCTGCAAACCAGAGCAATATCGTAATCATTGCATTTCCGTCCCATACCTTTACAGCTACTTCCATGAGCTACTATCGTATATAACTCGACCTTCGTACCCTTATCTGTTCTCTGATAAATACTTAATATCACCATTCATCTTCAGCTATCAATTCAGATATCGTATCTATTTAATCTGTGTTACGACCCTCACCTCAGCTGTTTTTATCTTTGCTTGTAAAAGTCCATTGAGATGGTCGGATTTCGATATTGATAATCCACTTCCTCTCTGATAGTGATATATGAATGAAGTTGACACTTTCTAGAGATTATTTTTGTTGTTGAATAATAAATATGCATACTGAATTAAACTTTAGGAGTTTTACATTCTCATTTAACATCAACCGGTCCTGTGCGTCTCGCATCCAGCGGATTCCCGAGGTATTCATGTGGTCATCGGTCCACCTTGGATGTTCCAACATTTTGTCTTCTGCCATACATTTATCCCAATTTATTAGGGGTTTGTTCAGTTTGTCTTCTTCTTCCATACTCAGTTGTCATCTCGCTAGTCACCTCTTTCTTACTTTTCCTTTTCACACGGGCTATCAATTGTTTCTGTGTTTTGCCCCTACACTCACATCTCTCCACATTTATACGCTTAAACTTTCATCAATCCATCACAACCCCATAAGAGTTCTATGTTATGTTCAAGTTGCCATTATACATGGTTCATAGAGCTTGTCATCTTGATCTTACTTGTAATTGATATGGGCTATCGAAAAATCACCTCTACTATTGTCACCCTTTGCTACCCCTTCTTCTGAAAGAAAGCAGATCAATCGAAACGTCCCTTGGTTCATTAATCATTGTGACTTCTATTGTAGAAAGTCACCTTCATTTGTCCACAGTGATGGATACTACTCCAAACTTATCCTTTCAGCGATCATCTTTGATTATAACTTCATCTTTTTATGCATCCTTCACAAGACAGGTGACATTGTCCATGCGACAAGATTTGAATAAGGTCTTTGTAGCTGAATGTCAAGTATCTTTTCAACTATTCTATGTTCAATTTTCGAATGTATCTCACAGTCTCAAGATTTCATCAAAAATTTCGATTTCCAATCCAAAAATTCAGTTCCAACCGTGAACAAAACTATTAACAAATATTAATTGGCTTCGAACATTTCACACTACATGAGTCACAGCTTGCAATACGAATCTATGTCACGTTGTTTCTCTATAAGGTGCTCTGCATTAGGAATTCATACAATACTCCTTGACTTGTCACGGAGCAGTATACTAATGGAGCCTGTTATATGCAAAATTTTCCTGTGACACGATTCGAAAAGCTGTGTGTCTAGCTTGCTCTCTTTTTGATAAGAGAAATAAGCAAAGGTGTTTGTCAAGCCAGGGATGCAAAATTTTATGAAAGAGTACCGCGGCCCTGGAACGAAAAGGGCATTTGAAGGAACATACTCCCGCTTCGCATATAGCGGGAGGAATCATTTCATTTGATGAATTACCATTCACAAGGGTGTTAATAAAAGCACTTGCTATGTGTACTGAAAATACATAGCTGGGTAACTAACTCGTGAACATTGCCAAGACAAAGAACGATTTCATCATGCTTAAGTTGTCAATGAGCTAGCTGTAGCTCTAGTCTTCGTCGTTTTTAGGTTCTTCTGCCTGCTTTATCAATTATCATACATAGATCATAAACTCACGTCTTTTTCCCATGGGTGTAGGCAAAATCTACAGAACCTGCTCCGATCCGCAGTACGCAGAGTTCGATGAGTACGCAGGTTGCAAGCACCTTGCCTTCATAAAGAACATCACCAATAAAGTCCGCGTATGTCTTTCTAGAGCGTCCCCACCAGGTGTTTCCACTCTTTGTAATACATATGTTATCCTTATCATCTTTTTGGGGAAAGGTTTTCGAAATTGTAACCAAACTCCTCCACCGTCGTCGTCTACCTTAACACTCCATTTCCCCCCTTCTCCGTGACTTACCATATACAGTCAGGAGTGGGCCGCTTGTGCAACAATAGCCGTCGGATTAATATGACGCAGCTCACAATGCGATATTATACATGCAAACTGATAAGCCCGCTTGTAATGTATAGTATTTCTATTCGTTTCGCGTGTTAGAATAATATGTGAATGCAATTGACGGGATGTTGCTATAGCATGGTAAATGGTAATGGATTTTATGGGAAAATTGAGAAATATCGATGGTTTGTTTGGTTAGTTGTGAGTTGCATAACCATTATGGTAGTACCTTATATTCTACTTTTCAAATGGGGAGTTTGTTTCTCCACTTCTTCCTAGCCAAAACACTAGGAAGTGGTGACGGGTGGGCGTTTTGGGAGACTGACTTCTGGCTTTATGTGAATCTGACGTTCAAAAGTGCTAGTTCTCAGCCTAATTTAAGTAAATGATTTGATCTTGAAATCGTGGAAGAAAGATGAATCAACATAGGGCTGAACTGCAACCACATTTATACGGTACGTCTTCGGAACGAACACGTGTTTTCGAACATGTCACGTTGCGATGTCGTATCGAGGATCTGAGGATTGCATTGTTAATTTTGCTACGTTTTTCAAGTTAACATTCACGACATATAACGTGGAACAGAATACCTCTTAAGGGGTCATTGTAAAATGTTGGGTAAAATGTTGTGAAGATATACAACGTTATTGAACTAGTCGTTATGAACAACTTTTACTATGGGACCAATCCTTAAATCGCGAAAAAAAAATCAGCAGTTCAGTACATTTTGTCGAGTTATGCGCACATAGATGTATGGGGGAGTCGATATTTTTTCACGATTTCAGTGTTGGTTCCATTGTGAAAGTTGATCATAACGACTAGTTCAATAACTTTGTATATCTTCACAACATTTTACGAACTAAATGAATCTATATTAATACAACGTAGCACACCAAAATGCCTGTGTGCTGTACCAATATAATCAATCAATATCCATTTACTGTTTCACAAATTGAAATACGCAGAATAATAACAAAACTGTCCTGTATTGAAAACTCTATTACTGTCGTTCTGGAAACCGCAAATAAAGTTAGCGGAACAATAACTTTACTCCGACAAATATTGCTTGCGGCGGAATTGTTCAGCCAATACATTGGAAATTGTACCTTTAATTTAATACTTCGTTGATTGAAACAATGGTATTCGATTTTAGTTGTTGTGCCTCCCCAACTTTAACGGAACCCTCATAGGATCACTCGGGTGTCTGTCTGTATGTCTGTCCGTCTGTCACAGCCAGTTTTCTCCGGATCCACTGGACCGATTCTGTTGAAATTTATTACATATATGGACTTCTGTGACCCAAACCTGGACGTGTTACATAAATTATTAAATTTTTAGTACGGGGGTCAAACTAGAAAATTAAAAAAGTTTTTTTTTGAATAATATCGTGTGACATATCAAATGAAAGGGCTTACTGTGAGGGTTTTAGTTATTTTTTTTTTCATAATTTTAAATTTAATGGTTTTGAAGTTATTCAAGAAATTAGACGAAAAATGACCTTATCGCCGAAACCACCGAGCCTAAAATTTTGAAAAAATTAGATGGAGATAATAGATCTTTACCTATAGATTACAGGAATACCAATAAAAAGTCCATAGTAAGTATTAAAAGAACATGTTAAAAAAAAATATTCATTCGGAACCCTTTGCAAGTTTGCACTCGAGTTTGACTCGCATTTAGCCAGTTTTTTTAAGAATGGATAATTATCAAATGTCTCCTTCCGTTCTGGGCGGAACGGAAGATAGTGTCAGACTCTTACTGTCTCAAACCCATCCGTGTTGCTCCTGATGCCCGTTGCGTTTGCGTAATTCCGCAACACCCATAATGACCAGTGGCGTGCCTAGGGTTTCAAAATAAGGCAAGCCCAATAAAATTTTAACCGATTTCAAAAAAAGAAAGTTCAGTTATCGACTGATTATGTATCATCGCAATTTTCTCATAAACTGATATAGATGTCTCAATTCGTTGTTTACCAAAATTACCGAAAGAAACCATTGCACACAGGTGTTTATGGGAATTTGCGTGCCTTTTAATGGCGCCAGATATGTTATTTAAATCATTATAACCAGATGTATTCCAAACGGAATCTTCATTCGAAAAAAATATGCAGCACCAGCAATACAACTTATTAGTGTGCAAGCCAACAATCCAACTAGTTTTATACACTGATCTATTAAATTTTCGTTTATGCGATTTACTAGTCTGAGAAAAACACAGATTAGGCGTCGGTTTTAATGAAGAAATTAACTGTTTTTTTCTGAGCAAAGTTTAAAGATTTTACCTTATCTTCGCCAATCAAAACTTGAACGCATTTTAAATCCTCACAAGGTACAATTACCCCCATTGCTGTAGGTAAGTCACCAAAACAATTGTATCACTGAGAAAATCTCAGAAAACACACAAAAAACTTTAACAACATAACTTTTCAACTCTCCAGCAAATGAAACTGAAGTGAGTTGCACTCGGGTGTCGAGAACTACTTACGCAGAGTTGCAGTGTTGTCATTTAGGCAAAAAAAGTCGCCAGGTATATGAAAAATCTAGCTAGATGTCGCAATTTTTTTTATTTTTAAGATATTGCTTGAATATTTAATTTCGTTATTTTAAAAAGTCGCTAGTTTTTATTGTTGCAAAATCTTAAAAAAGTCTCCAAACTCGTTAAAAATCTCCAATATCTCACAACGTCGCTAAAACGGCAACACTGCAGAGTTGGCAAGGTGACAAGGTCACGCATACGCGTGCAACTTCATACGCATGCACGGCTTAATCGTCCATACTGATCGATTTGTAGGCGCACAAGGTTTAGAACTCGTTATACGGCACATCGCTATAAGTGCGAAAGTGACGGAGATAGTATTTGAAAGCCCGGTAAAAGCCGATACGTGTAAGCGAGATAGCTATATGTAGATGCTGCAAATGCGAAACTCTGCGCGCGAACAATCGCGATGTGTAGATATGTAGTAATGTGGCATAGGTAATACTTTGTGTTATTTTGATAAGAATTAAGCGCGCGAACTTTTAAATAGTTCGGGTTTGATATTGATTCTCTATCGAGCATTTTAGTAAGGCCGGGCTTTTGGGCTTATATGAAGGTACCGCCACTGATAATGACCCCATCTACACATTTTTGCTGTTTGTCGTTAAGGAATTCTACTGTGTACCTTCATAGTCCACCCATAATTAGATGAACTTGTATGGGTTGAATTGTCGAAGTGGTGTATTTTCGAAGTTCAAGGTCCAATGCTAATGAAATAAAATGGGTGTAATGATAGAAATTATATTAGTGTTTCTATAAAACTAAAAACCTTTATCACCATCCAACTTATTTGCTAACTTTCCTTGCTCACAGTACATGAACCTAAAATTTTATTGTATTTTTTATTTTAATTCTCTGTGTTCACGTGACAGTATTTTCAGTGCTCTATTTCAAAGTACCATTCAAAAGGTTTTTACACGTGCCGGCAGAATACAAAAAAATCAAGTGCAATTTTAAATCTTTGATCTGGTTGATGGATGAAAATATTAATGGGAGTGGACGTAAGCCCTCGTCGCTTCCCTCTACGTCGACACAACTTATTAAACTTGTACGTGTGTACGTCGCATCGACGTTTGTTTTTGTAAAATGTTTGTTTGTGTAGGTACGTCGTTTCGATGTATGTGTGTTTGAGTTAAAGGTAGTGTGTGTGCAAAAGCTCCGATTTTTCATTTCTGGGGACAGCTGTGTTAATTGATGCATCGTGCATACACTGCACGTAAGGGTGACAATGATTGATGTTTTTTTTTGGACAGGTGCAGTGTTGATTAAGTTTTTTATTGTGTGAGTACGTAACTTCTTGAATATTATAATTAATTCCTTTGTAAACTGACGCCGATCTGAATTACGGACATCTGCTCTTCATTGTTGTCAATAAGAAATAGTTTGTATTTTGGGAAATATTCTGTATATAAATCATAATACACACCAAAATATTGACGTGGTGAAAAATTTGGTATAATCGTCGCCTTTCTACGAAAAATATTGAGGTAGTCCCATTCGTAGTCTAAATCACACGTCGGAATATCGACGTGACGTGAATATTTTAATATTTTGCCGGATTAACCTGGATCGTGCGAGTGAAACGGCACGTAGCCCGCGCGTACCTATCACTTTTTGCGAAAAGGCGACGATAATTAATTTACTTGTTGGTAGTTTGTCTAGTTTCTTTATTTTTTGGGTATTTTGTAAGTTTCGGGACATAACGCATATCATATCAAGGTACTTCAGTCGATCAATAGCTCACCATGCCAGTTCACTGCTATACATGGACCCAAATTAAATGCCGCAGTGTTTAATCACGTAGCTACTTCAGGCTAGCTAGGTTTTCCTATAGGCCTCCTTTTATTTCTGTAATTCTTCCCAGTGCAATGCGTACCGAAACTACTCTGGTAATGCTGTCGGACCAACGCACTTGCGTGACTCTGAATGTACCATCTATGTTCCCAATTCATGAGGTTGAATAAATATGTAAATGATGTGTGACCATTTCATTCACCAAACTTAAATCGTTTTGGACGTGTTTTGGCCACCACGTAATCACCATTGTTTTTAATTTTCATGTAACGTAGGCCTGAATCTTTGTATGCTAATTAAATGATGTTAAAAGGGTGTGGGCACAGCACCAACACCAATTGAATTTAACATTGAATACCGCAATGGTTCAGTCATAAATATTATATAGAAAAGATTTTTTTTGTAATTGTTTTCCTTATTAGTTGCTTCCTTCTAAAGTAATGAAATATAACAATGTATGCTTGCCTACTAACAAAATAGTTATGTTATGAAAAGTGCGTCAGTTATTTTATTATAATGCCGACTGAAGAACGGTCTTTGACTGCATGCGTCAAATTATTTCTAATCCGCAACTCAAAAAAATCCAAATCTATAGCCGTTTCAGCAGAAAAAAAATGTCTTAAAGGTGGAACAAAGCGATTCTGATGAGTAGCTGTTTTAATTGTCACTTCTCTACGAGTATTAGAAGTCATCCGGCTAGCCTTTTCTCAACTAAGTTGGGGACAGTTTTTAGTGTATCCAGTAGCAGCTGAGTACCAATATTTTCCATGGAGCGTCTCCACAACCCAGTAGCTGGATAATACGATACACCTTGACAAGACTCGCGTAAGATTTTATTTTTCGACTACCTACTTACGTACTACTTTTTTTTCAAGAATAGGAAATTATCAAATGACTCCTCCCGCTCTGGGCGGAGAAGGGAGTGTCAGACTCTTACTGACTAAAACCCATCTGTTCCTCCTAGTGCCCTTTGCGTTCCAGGGCCGCGGTGACCCTTTCGGACAAATTCCGCAACCCTGGCAGGCTTTGAACCTAGCGGGCCCCGTCTACTATGCTGACTTCTCTTTGAGGCGCGCGTGGAACACAACGCGCCATCAACCCCGGCCATGAATAGTTATTTAATTGCATTATTATTTGCACAAAACATTAAAATCCTATTAAATTGTATTAGTTTCCATATCCTTCTATAAACATTATAAAATGGCAATCATTTTCCTGAAAAATATCCTCATTTTATGAAAAAAATTGCCTATAAATAGCTCTGTTGACAAACAATACATGGTTACCTGCACTAAATGCAGGAAAATTACCCACTTAGTAATAATTATAGTAAACACAAGGATAATAGCGAACGGTTTTTCCTTTAAAATTGTTTCTAATCTATGCTTTTAACACAATTTATTACGCAGCTGATTTATGATTATTTACGGTATAACGTTGGAAGGCTTCCCAAAAGGTGGACCGAGAACCCGATGAGGGTCGCCAGATTCTACTGGGTGCAAAAAGCATAGGAACGGTCTATGTAGCTATTGAGGTATGCGAAACAGAGTGTAAAGTCCCGCAAACCTTCGACCAGACGGATGTTGTGTTTGGTAGGCAACTGCCGAATGGTTGTTATCGGGGTATATATTCAAATCGTGTGGAGAACTTTGAAACCGTATTGTAGGATTTATGTTACTTCAGGTCTTTAGTTTGTGTGTGGCGGTATCGATATCGAACTTACACGCTCTTTTCGGAATAGAGGATTGTGTTTAAGTAATAGCAAATGTTAAGAACGCGTCCCTTTCCTCGACGTTTTCTATTCCGTTCAGTTTACCGCAAAAAAAATCAACAGAAAATCATGGTCACCCTACTAAAGTTTTATGATTCAAACATCGATCAATGTACGTAAATTGCTGTTCAGATTCATTTAAATAACATACATTACTGTTTTTACTACTTGAATACTTATTTGTTATTGAAAAATAATGCATTCAATGTTAGGAATAATAAAAAAAATGGCGAATTCTGAGCTATGTCACAATTATGTTATGAAAGTAATTTATATATAACCGGCCTAGTGCGAGTCGTAGTCTCACGAAGGGTTTTGTACCATAAAACCGAAAAAAAAAACACGTTTCTTGTATTGTTCGTTATTATATGAATTATGTACTTTATTGTATTCAGCTAAATCCGGCTTGACTGGAAGCCGACCCCAATGTAGTTGGGAAAAGGCTAGGCAGATGATGATGTACTTTATTGGCAATAGAAATATACACTGTGAAAATTGCAACTGTCTTCTTATAACGGTTCTTGAGATACAGCCCGCTGACAGACAGACGGACGGACAACGGAGGCTTAGTAATAGGGTTCCATTGGATACCCTTCGGGTACGGAACCCTAAATATCGGTATTGATGTATCAAGCATTGGAAACTAACTTTCACCCTTGTCAAGTTATACAAAAAAGCCGTTTCTTCCTGTACCTTATGTTTATATAGATTTTTTTCTCTAAATCTCCGGTTCTAATAGGGATGTGTCCTGAGTAAAAACATATGACACTATTTATACCGTCTGTTAGATTATCGAAAAATATTAGGTAGGTACGTATCTTTTGCTTTATCAAAATAATAAAAATTTGCGAAGATAAAACGCATTAAAGATCAGGAGTGCGGGCTTGTGGTGTCAGATATCGTTAAAAAGTTTTTTTATTTGTAATGGGTTTACTCTTGACTAGAGATGACAGAGACAAGGTACGATAGAGCGAGCTTACCCAGAAGTTGCCTGTTCACTCTAACTTTGAAGAGATTAGGGTTGTAAGCGTTTGGAAACACAGACGCAGGCAGAGAGTTCCACTCCTTTGCTGTGCGCATTATAAAAGACGTCTGGAAACGCTTTAGAATTGGTGGAATAGCGACAAGGTAGGGTTAGATGCGGTGCGTCTGGATGACCGATGGTAGAAGGCGGCCGGTGGGATGAGGTCGTGGAGTTTACTGAATTCAAATGATATCGTCTTAATTTTTTGTTTACGTGAAAAAAGAAAAAATACGTGTCAGATATTTTTTGGAAATCTATCTGACGGACTAATTAGATTTTTTCAGTCCACTACCCTATTGTGGTAAGTATGCGGTTCGTTTTGGTCCAAGCTTTTGCCCACTTAATTGGTCGAGTTGGAGGGAAGCTGGATATGAACATTCAACTTTTCAATATGCGTTTCAAATTAGAAGATAATTGTCAATCCTCCGTCTTGTCTTGCATTTGCTTTTACAATGCTACAGACCATGGGTCTTCTGCAGTGCGATTCTGTAAATATCTACTTAGGTAGAGTGATCATGAAGAGAACTGTTAATCCATACAAACAACATGGAATGACAGTTCACTTCACGCTCAGTAGTACTGGGCCCCAAGTCTGCTATTACAATAGTGTCAGAATGGTCTCATAATGATTTCATAATGGTCGATTTTGACAAGTTATGCCAGATTTCTTTTATATATGTTTTTAAATATTATTTATTATTTTGTCATTATGTACGAGATTATCATTCTATGCCATTTCTTTCAATGGAGTGTCAGTGGTTGATCATTGGAAAGTAATAATGACGGTTTTATATTAGTAGATTACCAAACTTGTCAAAATCGACCATTATGAAATCAATGATAGACCATTCTGACACTATTGTAATAGCAGACTTGAGGCCCTGTTCTGTAAGTGTTTCGACAGCGGAATCCGAGGTGAAGTATCAAATTCGTATTTGTACTTGACTTATGTTGTGTGTAATTGCTCACTTTGTGAGTTTTGTCACTCAGGTGAAGCTCGATATCGAAATAGTTATTTATAGAATAGACTAGCTGTTTACCGTTTACCTTAGTTTACAAGGTGAGATGTTGACAGAATTAACCGACTGGTATATCTGGAAAAAAAGTCCCATAGTTTCCTAACAATAATTTCCACGATAACAATTTGTCTCTAATAAATTATTACCTTTAATTTTACTAGCCTAACAAGGGCGAGCCGCTTTCCAATTAGATTTAAACCCTTTACTGAAAACGCTAGGGGCAATTAAATACTGTAGGGGCATAAAGAACTATACTAATAAACCACCGAGGGTAGAGTTATTCGGACTTTGTACCCAAAAAAGTTTAGCCTGTAGTTGGCAGCTCGTATTTACTAGGCACTGACAAAGTTGGACTGGGGTGTTTTATTTTTGGTTGTGCTAAAAAGGTTTGTCAACGTTTATTTGTGTTTCTTTTTAAATCCAAGGCTTGGGGTGTAATCAAATACCTACTTACTACTTAAATAGAAGATTTATTGTATTATTTCGGGGTTTTTTTGGTCCCGTCTGTCATTTGAAGATATGGATAGTCAGAAGCCAGAAAACCTGCTTTCGAGGGGTACCCTGTTTTATTTTTTTTATGGATGGGAAATCATCAAATGACTCTTCCCGCTCTGGGCGAAGCAGAAGGGAGTGTCCGACTCTTACTGACTAAAACCCATCCGTGCTCCTCCCAATGCCCTTTGCGCTCCTGGGCCGCGGTGACTTTCGAACAAATTCCGCAACCCTGGCAGGCACTGGCCCTAGCGGACCCCTTCTTCTATGCTGACATCTCTTTGGGCGCGCGTAGAACACAACGCGCCGTCGACCCGGGCCTGGTTCTGATCAGACAGCGAGCCACCCAACGCTCGCCGTCAGCAGGCCCGCACCTACGGTGGCCCGGAATCGCCCTGCGACTCCCCACGCCCGGGGCGTCTTCTTCTGTTGCGGCGGCTGGGGCGTGAGGTTTTCCTCTCTCACAACCGAGGGGTACCCTGTAACCCAGTTACTGGCTGGTTGTGGTCAGATAGTCAGTCGCTCCATGTCAAATACTGGTACTCAGCTACATGCAGTTAGTCTGGCAGCTGACCCTAATAAAGTTGAGAAAAGGCATTTAAAACAGCCATGTAAAATTTCGTACCTTTACTGTTGACCGTTGAGGAGTTCTTTCGTCTGGAGCCAAATTTAGATAGTAGATCAGGTCATAGTTATTAAAAGTATTAATTGTCATCGGTATAGAACCAAGTTTTAATATTTCAACACTGTAGAATAACAGGAAGTGGTTCTGATTCAGCTTGCAAAATTTGACCTAAAAAAACATAACACAAGTTAAATAATAACCTGTAAAAAGCGGACAAAAAAGACACGGAAATGTATTGAAAAGCTTTACTTTTCAATACATTTCCGTGTCAGAAATCCGTGCGAACCGTCAGCAGGAGCCTTCAGCTCTAAATCAATACACGTTGTTGCATATTCAATGGAAACTGCAACAGCCATACTCTCCCCTCTTGAATATGCAAACTGGGCAAAAGTTGATGTTGCCGTAAGCCTGAGTAGTAGTTCTATTTATATTGCTGACGTTGCAATTCGCTTCAAGGCGCGGACATGGTTATTGTACGGAAAAAATGTCTGCGGTTGCATAAATACAAAAAGCAAGTACTTAGTAAAGGTCTAATCAATAGATGATTCAGATCAGTTGATTATTTTTGTAGCTTTTTCAGAGTTGCTCCCATAGGTTTTTTTTATTATTTCTATGTACCGTGCGTATTTTTGTAATTATATCCTTACTTCCTTACTAATATTATAAATGCGAAAGTAACTGTCTGTCTGGCTTTCACGCCAAAACTACTGAACCGATTTAAATTAAATTTGGTACAGAGATAGTCTAGAGCCTGAGAAAGGCTACTTTTTATCCCGGGAGTATGTTCCCTAGGGGCCACGCGGGCGAAGCCGCTGGCGCTAATTTATTATTGATTAAGTAATACACTACTTTTAGTTTTTAATTAATTTTACATCTGTATGTTTTGTGCCAGTCTCAAATGAACATTTTTCTTTCTTTCTTTCTTTCTTTCTTTCTTTCTCAATTGTTTTTATTAATTTCGTTGCTGGATCCAAAACAGTTGAATCGGTTCTCCGAGTCGTAGAGCGACCTTCATTGACTTGACGTTTTTGTGGTGGTCGCCACTGTTGGTTGTGATTCTCAGGAGTTCGCTGGCTGGGAATAGTGTGGTGGGCTTGTTGCATAAAAAACTACAACAGACACCTCCACCCACCCCAAGATTAAGGACATTCAAAAAGTTCTTAAAAAAGACCTGGCCAAGTGCGAGTCGGACTCGCGTGCGAAGAGTTCAGAAGAATTTTTTTTAACATGTTATTTTAACACTATAGACTTCTTATAGGTTTTCCTGTAATCTGTAGGTAAAGACCTATTACCTCCATTTTTTTTTTCAAAATTTTAGGCTCAGTAGTTTCGGAGATAAGGCCCGGGGGAATGGTCATTTTTCGTCTAATTTTTTGAATAACTTCAAACCATTTATTTTAAAATTATGAATAAAATACAACTAAAATTGTCACAGTAAGCCCTTTCATTTGATATGAGTAGTACACTTGCAAACACCTCTAACTTACTTTTTTTTTTTAATGGACTGGCGGGTAATTTGTGTTAGTACTTGTACCAACGAACACTCTCATATTTCGATAATACAGCAAAAACCGCTAAGTTTCGTACAAAATTCAAATAAAAAGTGGATCCTGTTTCAAAACTCTCTAAGTTAAAACAAGTTACAGTTGCAAAAACCGCTTACTCAAATGTCACTTGCAAAAGTCTCTATTTTAATTGTGTCCACCAACAAAGACCGCCATCTTGTTATTCTCGTTAGTGTCATTTCTGCGATCTACGCTGTGGTGTGAACGTTGTTGTAACAATTTTGTTTATTTAAATATTAAAATGGGAGACCACCAAGAACAAGATGTAAATTTCGCAGCTCACGGGAAGGGGCACACCTAATCACATACAAAAAATTTCTGTGATATTTCCTATAGTCGGGCATAGTTTTCTTCCGCCTGATCGGATTTTTGGGAATATTGAACGGCAAATAAGAAAAGATGAGATTATATTAGTACCGGACGAATATTTAAAGCATTTCGCAGTCTATGGAATTGTTCTGCGTTTGGGTCACGAATTTCAATGTTATGATTGGAAACAATCAGTGAAACTAACTCTGAAACCACCTGGATCTTGGCACTTCGGTTTCAAAGAGACAAAACTATTTACAATGATGAAAGACGACAACGGTCGTATCGTTGTGAAAGGAGAGAGTCAGTATGTATCACAAAATGTTAATTATAGAAGTATATTAAAGAAAAACAAAACCTTGATCCACATGAACCCACTTAGAATTGGTATTGGTCATCCAGTTAACCCTGCTAAACTGAAAGACGTGCGGGCTCTTCTCACGAAGCATTTTGGTGAGAAATGGCAAGACCTTGAGTTTTTGCAATTTTATGTGGCCTTATTGAATCAGGATCCAGCTGTTGAACCTCTAGCAGCAGATGATGAGACGGATAATGAGTCAACATTGATGGAAGAATCTGAAGATATTAGAGTGTAAGGAACATTTGACATTCGTTTTTAGAAAAACTTTGATTTAGATATTAAGGAAAGTTATGTTAATTAACAATTTTTTATGATACTTTAATTACATTTTTAATCCTAAAGTAATTTTACTATTAAACTATTTCATAACTAGATAAGTTATTTTATTACACTAACATAAACCTCTAAGTTATTTTATTACACTAACATAAACCTCTAAGTTATATAATCACTTTCAAAACTCGTTAAGTTAAATTTTAAATCACGATTAGTGAAGCATTTTATTAGCAATCGTGGTTTATTTCTAATCTAAAGACAACAATAATAACCCATTCTTTAGGGTAAACTCATTTAAATTACTGGCAACACCAATAATGTCGCGAGACAGTTTTTTCTGTTTTATTCGAAACCATGATGTAGAAACTTAGCTGTGTTTGCAAGTGTACTACTCATATGTCACACGGTATTGTTCAAAAAATTTTTTTCTTTAAATTTTCTGGTTTGACCCCCAAAAGTGTCCCCACACTAAAAATTTAATGATTAACGTGACCCGTCCGTGTTTAGGTCACAGAAGTTCATATGTGTACCAAATTTCAACAGAATCGGTCCTGTGGATCCGGAGATAACTGGCTGTGACAGACGGACAGACAGACGGACAGACAGACAGACACCCGAATGATCCTATAAGGGTTCCGTTTTTTGTTTGGAACCCTAAAAAAGATATCAAACGTTTCATGTCCCATCAACAAATGTCCGTTACAGTAGTAGATGTTATTTGCAACCCCCGTCATCATCTCTTCTAATAAAACTCCTGTCTCGTGTACTAACGCCCACAAAAGCCTGAAGCGATGAAACATGCATACGTACATACACACACATAGATAATCCCCCTGAACATTCGAGGGGATGCCCAAATAATCGTTACGTCTGCCCACTGTCAATGCCAACCGTTCCCCCTCAATCGAATATAGGAAATTAATTCGGCTAATTGGAAAACACGCGCCGTCCCACTCCTATTAACATTTTGTATGGGGAACATTGAATGAATAGGTTCAGAAGGTTGAAGGCTGCGGGAATCCGCTGTATGCGAGATGCACAGGACCGATCAATGTGGCGACTCTTGAGGGAGGTATCCAGTCCAGCAGTGGACGTCTTTCGGCTTAAATAATGATGACTTCTTTCAATTCTCGACACTTTGAATAGAGGATATAATTCTCATCATCCTCTTCTCCGCATCTCAGATTTTTCCGCACAAATTAACGCGACCATCGCTTATTCGTGCGATTGCGATGATCGCTTTGGATTAGGATCAGACCTTATTCTCCGATATATTTTCAACTCTTTTTAGTTATTAAACCTTCCACACAATCCAACCATCGTTTCTTTGGACCTCTACCCTCTACCCCCTATACCCATCCACATTCCTACTCAAAACTGTGTGACATCAATAGAGAAAAAATACAAGGATAAAGTATGGCTGAAAAAAAAGTGTTTATAGCTGTTGCGTGTATGGTAACACCGGTCATTGATCCATATTGATGTACCTATTTTTAATTTAAAAAAGCAACATACGTTAAACCCGACCTGAATATTAGCAATACTTTCTGTGTAAACTTGAAGGAAATGACAGTTCAAATTTTGCCACTTATGAAGGTTATTTAATTGATAATTAATGATGAATAGATGACCATCTGTATCACTTCTAAATTAGCTTTCCATCCTAGCATTCGCTTGTGCATAAAACTGCAGCAGTCGACCTTCTCTTCTTTCTGTATCGCACACCAATATCAGCAGAGCGCGGGCACGTTTCGACTTATCGATTACCACTTATTTCAAGCTAGCGTGATGTTTGGCTTTATAACTGTTGCGGCCCTCTGTAGAGTCAATATCTGCATAATATTATGCTTTTCTCCCTGTTATACTCAGAAAAGGGGAGACTTCCCAAATGAAGAAGTTTTCACTAAGAAATTTCGAAATGTTCAGGAGGTCTCAAATATACAACAAGTCATATACACAAAACGTTTTGGGAATATTTAATTATACTGATAGCTATATCCTGAGAGTATTTAAGTCAAGAGTAAATAGGTTACTTCTAGGTAAGCGTGCTCCAGGGTCGACCACATCATCGCTTACCATCAGGTGAAATAGTGTTCAAACGTGAGCCTATCCATACTTCTATACTCTATATACTAATATATAAAGCTGAAGAGTTTGTTTATTTGTTTGCTTGAACGCGCTAATCTCAGGAACTACTGGTCCGATTTGAAAAATTCTTTCAGTGTTAGATAGCCCATTTATCGAGGAAGGCTATAGGCTATACGCGACTGGGAAATTCCTACGGGAACGGGAAAAACGGGATATGCGCGTACGAAGTCGCGGGCAAAAGCTAGTTAATGATAAGATAATGGCCAAGTGCAAGTCGGTCTCTCACACGGAGGGTTCCGTACCACAAAACAAAAAAAAAACACGTTTTTTTGTATGGGAGACCCATTTTTAATTTAATTTAATTTTTCTTATTTGTTGTTATATTAGCAATAGAAGACTCTCTGTGAAATTACGGTTCTCGAGATACAGCCCGCTGACAGACAGACAGACAGACAGACGGACGGAATATTAGCAATAGAAGACTCTGTGAAATTACGGTTCTCGAGATACAGCCCGCTGACAGACAGACAGACAGACAGACAGACGGACGGAAGGACAGCGTAGGCTTAGTAATAGGGTTCCGTTGGTTGCCTTTTGGGAACAGAACCATAAAAAGACATTCAATTGAAGCCTACGGCTGAAATCGTGTGAAAATTCTATTACTATTCACTATTTCTTGCGAAGCTTTAAAAGTTTGCCACGGGAGTGGTTTCAGGTATAACATTTCCTTAGATCAATAGTTCTTGAACTAACGGGATTATTTCAAGCTGAAGCACGACCATTACAGTCTAGGTAATCCAATGAAGATTAATCTTCTCTAGCCATCTGATTCTTTCGAGGTGGGCATTCGATTTTTAGTTCTGTAATGTAACATCCTGATTTCTGAAATAAGAATTGTTGCGTCTGTTAGTTTGAATCTAATTTAGCTTAAAAAACTGGCATTAAAGAAGTGTTTGACTCGATCTAAACTCCTAATTCTCAATGCGGAAACCAATACTAACAGCACTTGATGGAGAATGGGGACATAAATATCATCAAAAGGTTGTCGTGACTAAGTTTCTTTAGGACTTGCCATCACCATTTGCAGAATTTTGCTTAGCGTCTCCTAAACTAGTAGTTATATCTGAAATGCAAAAGCTTGGTCACCCACGGAGCGACTCCGGCAAGCGTTATTTATTATAATGTAATCATTCCAATACAATTTCTAACCGGAACTTTTCCTTTTCCACAGCACCCTGGTCCCATGGAAGATCTTCCGTGAAGAGTTGAACAACGTGCATCCCATATCGTCAGGGCTGGAGACGATGGCGCTGAAGACCACCATAGATCTCACGTGTAACGACTTCATATCTAACTTTGAGTTCGATGTTTTTACTAGGTGAGTGATACTTTTTTTATTAAGCCAATTCACCTTTTGAGGTGATATTTGACGAAGGGACCACCTATAGAAGTATGCTGAATAGAGAGTAAAGTCCCGCAAACCTCCATTGAAAAGGGAGGATCATCCGACCGGATGATTGTTGTGTCCGGTGGGCAATTACCCGATAGTTGATATACGGACTGTGGTATATGTTCAAATCGCGCGGAGAACTGTGATACCGCGATGCAGGATTTCGTGAGTAGTCGCTGGTGGTGGGATAGATGGCGTTACGGTTCTTTTAACTGCCGTACAAATTGTGCTTCATTACGTTTTTCTTGTGGCGGTATTGATGCCGATACACACCCACTCATATTTGAGTGCACCTGTAGAGGAAGTGCAAGTATTTGTCAGTTATCGTGTAGCTCAACTTAGAACTTTAAGTTAAGGAGCTCACCGATTTGACGACCAACACAAAAGTAAAGACATCTAGGTAGGCCGCATAAAGTACCCAAAAAGCCAGTGATGAATATGAAATCTACCCGTAATATAACGACCTACATAGTCCTCACATTTCTAATACGTCATGAGACCAATCCAGATTAGTGTCATGCAGGCCGAACTAAGGAAATAACCATGTGGCGTGGATGTGGTTGAATTTAGCAGTCTAAACAAATAATATGCGAACAGTACCTATTTATCGCACCGTTTTTTTGAACCTAAGGATTTTCTCTATGCTTTCAAACTAAACTATTTGGTAAACAAGCGGTGTCCACCTTACAAACCAGGGTTAGTGGCACACCCATACTTTGGCATCTGCAACGCCTCTTTAGGTTATCTAAAACAACGCTGACCTCAGAACTTGGTTCAAATGCCAGATGTGACTATGAATAATTTCAATAGGCCATCTACCTTTCAAATCGCATTGTAGCATAATGTTCTTAGTATATACCTACCCGTTTATATATCGGCTACTGTATCAATTTACATAGATTTATACATAAACAGCACCGGAAGTCATAACGTTAGAAGGCCTCCAGAAAGGTGGACCGATGGAATCTGCTGGATGTGAGACGTACAGGAACGGTCCAAATGGCGACACTTGGGGAGGTCTTATGTCCAGCAGTGAACGATTTCCGGCTGAAATAGTGAATAATTCTCTGCATCACTCAAAGGTAGACTGGAGAGAAAGGCTATGGCATTAAGTCCATCTATGTATAGATTTGTGTGTAAGCCTTAAATAAATAAATAAACTCAAGTGTTTATCCGTTTGGGTTAGGCATATGCTCCTTTTGTATCGGGGTGTAATCACATGGATCACCCATTTTTTTATTTTATCCACTTTTTCGTTATTTGAAGTGCAATAAAGAATATTATTTATATTAAACTCACGCCTTATCCCATTGAGGGGTAGGTAGAAACTACAGACCACCACCTGATAAATGATAATATTTCTATTTTTCTGTGCTATCTCACACTTCTCAACGATTTCAGATTATTCCAACCCTGGAGCACGTTGCTCCGGAATTGGCAACTGCTGGCGGTCACACATCCGGGATACGTGGCGTTCCTCACGTACGACGAGGTCAAGGCGAGGCTCCAGAAGTATATACATAAGGCTGGCAGTTATGTCTTTAGGTGAGTTATTACAAGCTTTTTTTTTTCGTTTATTCATTTTCATATACTAACTGACTCGGCAAACGTTGGTTTGCCATATCTATACTTAATACATAAAGCTGGTGAGTTTGTTTGTTTGCTTGATCGCGCTAATCTCAGGAACTACTGGTCCGATTTGAAAAATTCTTTCAGTGTTAGATAGCCCATTTATCGAGGAAGGCTATAGGCTATATCTCATCACGCTAAAACCAATAGGAGCGGAGCAGACGAAGTTGCGCGGGTCAACTAGCAAATAAACATAGCCTACGACCTATTCTCAGACCTACCAAATATACACAAAAAAAATCATAACAACCGATCAAGCCGTTTAAACTTGTAAAAGTTTTCGTTGTGCCACTTCTCTTTCTCAGCTGAAACATTAGGAAGAGGTGACGGACGGCCGTTCTAGGGGAATGTCTTTATGTAAAATTTCACGTTCAAAAAGTGATGGCTCGCAGTCTAACTTGAATAAAAATTACTTTTGGTTTTGAAAGAACTGAAAACAGAAATAATGAAGGATATTTATGTCCTCATTAAACATCTGACTAAAGCTTTTGCTTTAGTAAAGTAATTGAAATGTCATGTCTGTACTTTTGTGCAGACATGACATTTCAATTACTTTAAAGTCTCATCGATAGAACGTTTAAAACCCACTTACCGCCCAAACTATGAATCATTCCCGTAATAATTTTGCTGAAACATGAATCATTTCAGTTTCCAAATATAGTCCATTCACTAAAACCTGTTATCTAACAAACTGACACCTATCATTACGAATTCATTTCACTGAGACCGAAATCCTGCAGCAAATTGATGAAAATTGTAACCCATGTCATTGGAATAGGGTCTAAATTGAAATGGACCGAGCGTTTCACATATGTCAATTTTCCGTTATACTGAAATGCAACGGTTGGGGTCGGTTTGACCTTTACCGCCGTTTGTAAATAGATAATACCATGTGAACATCAGTCTAGTAGAATAATACACCTATATCTTAATATTCTACTAATAATAAAATGTGAATCTATCTATTGTATGTACCAATCAAATATGTGTAATCAAAAATGCGTCTCAAGGGCAAATGAATAAGTATAAAATGGACAAAGATAGGCCATAGCCTAGACCAGGACGTGGGTCACTTTTTATCCCGGAAGTGATTTATTTTTTTATTTGTGATTGGTTTGCTCTTGACTCTAGTCTAGGTCAGAGATGACGGAGACAAAGTCTACGATGGAGCGAGCTTACCCAGAAGGAGCCTGTTCACTCTAACTTTGAAGATATTAGGGTTGTAAGCGTTTGGAAACACAGACGCAGGCAGAGAGTTCCACTCCTTTGCTGTGCGCATTATAAAAGACGTTTGGAAACGCTTATTGCGAATTGTTTGAGTGATGAACTAAAGTGGCAGTGGGCAGGGTACAATCCTCGCAGAACACATGGTCGATGGAGTAAAAAGGTTCTGAAGTGGCAACTGCGTACTGGAAGACGAAATTCCTTCCAAAAGGTAGACCGATGGCCTCGGGAATCAGCTGAAAGCGAGAGGCACAGGACCGGTCGATAAGCTAACGGCTGGGGGAGGCCTGAGTCCAGCAGTGGATGTCTATCGGCTGAAATGAATTATGTGTACGTTTCTGTGGAATATTCTATTCTTATCCGGCGAAGCCGTAGGCAAAAGCTAGCCTTTAACGTTGACAATATTATAACACCCACGAATTGGTTTGAACTTGAACCATGTAGGTGTTTGCGGTTTTACATAAACGAATTCAAAAGCTGCATTTTATTAATATCAATCCATTCAAATGGAAACTCTGATTATACAATGCTTTGAAAATATGAAAGTTGCACGTGCCTTTTGTGGTGATGTACGAGCATTACTGAAATAGCAAATGTGTGTAGTGATAAGGCATTAAGACTGTTACCGGTCCGGAATTTTCCATTAGGAAATTCTGTATCAGCCCGAAGCCTATCACCTCAACAATATAAACTCGTATGATGCATATCGACGTTTAGGAAATGCTTAATACTTCTGCCTGTCTACTTTTGTCTGTCTTAGGAATATAGGAGCTGCCAGGGCGAACGCAAACGCCACTAGGAGGAACACGAATGGATTTTAGTCAGTAAGAGTCTTGACACACCCTTCTGCTTCACCCAGAGCGGGAGGAGTCATTTGATGATTTCCCATCCTTAAAAAAAAAGGAATATAGGAGTGATTTTTTATTTTTAGGGCTCCGTAAGTACCCGAAGGGTAACCAATGGAACCCTATTAGTCTACGCTGTCCGTCCGTCCATCCGTCCATCTGTCTGTCAGCGCCGGCCTGTATTGCAAAGACCGTAATAGGTACACTGTTGAAATTTTCACAGAGTGTTTTTCAATTACCGCTATAACAACAAATAATAAGTGTTTTTTTTTTTTCGGTTTATGGTACCGAACACTTCGTTTGAGTGTCCGACTCGCACTTGTCCGTTTTTTTTTGTAATTTATTCCAACAACACTGCTTTCATTATCGGTGTAGGATAACGTCCTGATGGAACCGTGTTCTCATGTTATAGAACCAGAGATTCGAAGACATGTGACGTACACCAAGCCGCACTGGGCCAGTGTGGTGGGTTCAATCTCATAGAGGCCAGTTATCCATCAGTGGGACGTTATTTTTTATGGATGTGTGGGTCATCATCAAATGACTTCTCCCGCTCTGGGCGGAGTGGATGGTGTATTAGAGTATTGACTAAAACCAAACCGTGTTCCTTCTAATGCCCTTTGCGTTCCAGGGCCGCGGTATCTATTTCAAACAATTCCGCAACCCTGGCAGGAACGTTATAGGCTGATGATGTGCCCCACTCCTCTGCTATCAAAATATTAACCAATCACCATCTCTTTCCAGGTTATCATGTACACGGCTCGGCCAATGGGCGATAGGCTACGTCACAGTGGACGGCGAGATCCTGCAAACGATACCGCAGAACAAGAGCTTAGTGCAAGCCTTGTTAGATGGATACCGAGAGGGATTGTAAGTTTATACTGAATTTACATTACTTTTATTCAGTTTTAAAAAGTTTTCTTTCGAGATTTTTTGCCAGGAGATGTTTTGAATGTTACGAGTCGTTGAAATTCCATTGCAAGAAGGTGATCTATCACCTTCAATGTCAATAATAATAAATAATAATACTGACACAAACAGATCATACTCACCGACATAATCAACTAGCAAATATCATTCATCAGAACCTAGCATTTAAACATAAACTCATACAAGATACCACTCCCAACTACTACCACAAACAGTTCTAGAAAATACCACCCACAAACTTTACACTTCAGAAAGCCGCAATTCTTAACACTTGCAGAATTGTTAGGAAGTCCATGCAGATAGAAGAAAATCAAATATCTCCTCAAAACAGTAATCCTACACCTTAGATTGAATTGTTCGCACGCTACATTGACTTGGCTTAGCCCGTTAATGTAGCTTAAAACTAGCCTAGCGCTAAGAAAAACTACACGTTTTCCCAAATTAATAATAATGAAATATAATAATGTCTTCGGTGTCAATAGTCGTATTGACACTGTAACTTGTACGCAAATACAAATTTAAAAAATGTTTTAAACGTTTAAAATACGGCCATTAACCGATAACTTTACTGCTTGTTACTGTATTTTGTCATAAATGAGAGTATTAACAAATTACAGCAGAATATTGTACAGTCAACAAAGCTATTTGGTATACAGGCAGCTAACTTGCAACTACTTTTAAACTATGTTGTGTGTGTGCTGAGTAGACTATTATTTATTGTACAACACACTCGTCAATATGTCATAAGCTTTAAAAATAAATACTGTCAGTGCAGTGGAAAAATTAATATTTTTGCCTGTATACCAAATAGTTTAGTTGACTATACAAGGATTCCTCCGAATCTTTGAACCAAATTCTTGTGAAAAAACTCACACAGGCTCTCTGGTCTTTTTTCGTAGTACTCGATCGCAGTCTTGATATTGTTTCAGATTTTGAAAGTCAGTTCTTAAACAAAGAGCATTACTGAATTAACCTTGTTTGTACTACCTTCAGCTAATCGAACTGAAAAACTTCAAATAACTGGAGGGCTAAAAAGGCAACTTTAGGAGAATCATATACGAATCATAATAATCACACAACAATCTGTCAAATTTAATTTTCATCTTTATCGCTAACGCTTAAGGTTCAAGGTTGATTGGGAAAATTTTACAGTGACGGGTAGCGTGATGTGCTTTCTGACTCTGCTAGTGGCCTTTTTTAGACCCGCTGATGTAACTCCTGAAACCAGTCAAATTCTGTAACCAAACTCCATATTTCGCAATACATTACATAGATTCTGCTCTAGTTTTCTAGGTTCTCAAAGAAGTTTCCAACAGTTAAGTATGCCAAAACAATTGGGATGACCCTAGCAATAAAAAAAAGACCGTACTATGCTTTCAGCTACCTATATCCCGACGGGCGGGACGTGAACCCGGATTTGAGCAGCGCCATCATATCACCGGCTGAAGACCATATCACTGTGACGCAGGAGCAGTACGAGTTGTACTGTGAAATGGGTGAGAAATTCTTTTGTACTTACTACTACTATTTTCACCTGTACCGGTGTCTGTCTGTCCGTCTGTAATGAAATCTTGTTCATTAAATTTAACGAACTTTTTCCGGTTCCCGATTCTGTTGAAAAGGGTTCGAACTTTTTTCTATGGGAGCTGGCATAGCCTCCCCGCCGCATATATGGGTAGATGAAACTAAACAAACAAATGATGTTGCAACATGGTGCCCTAAAGTGTCACGTTGCCGAGATATTTGAACGTAAAGTCGCGACTTTGTGAGCACAATAGAAAACATTAAAAATGAACTTATCACGCGCTTAATAATAATAATAATAAACTATTATGACTTAGGTTAGTACTCTCAGGGGTAGCACTTGGCTTTGGCCCGTGTTATCCTTTAAACCCGGTGATCATTGCCGAGATACAAAAATGTATATCAAATAATAATAATAATAATAATTTTATTATCAGACAACTACGGCCCATAGATAAAATACACAAAATTAAAATATACAAAATTATCTTAAACTATAATAAACTAATACATATTGTTGTTGTGTTGTTGTTGTTTATTGTTGTTTGTTTTTGTATCGTAATAATAGTTCTCGGCTTCATTTAACTATTTATATAAATTAAACACTATTATTTGCCGAAGTTCTTGATACAGTGGTTTTCACGTGTTAAGTTTTACTTTCTTCCAATATATTATTGCAATATTATTATGACATGGAGCTAATCTGATGATGGAGCCGGAAGGCGATCATGGAAATTCAATAAAAATACCCAACCGCATTGAGTTTGGGCTCGTTTGGTTCATCTTGAGAATGACTGGTTCTAAATGATATCCAGGATCTGATGATGGACCCAGAAGGTTGCACCCTTGAAGATGGCTACGGGATCTCTGTAAAATCCTCTGCCATTCCGTCTCATTTGGCACAAGGCCTCCGCACAATGGGACCGCCCATTGTGCGGAGACCTTAAAAGACAGTGCATCTAATTTTGCGCCCACACTAATCCTAATTTTTTATGTTATAGGCAGCACGTTCCAGTTATGCAAGATCTGCGCGGAGAATGACAAGGATATCAGGATAGAGCCGTGCGGGCATCTGTTATGTACACCCTGTCTGACTGCGTGGCAAATTGTGAGTTGTATGCTTCTTAACAAGTATTTACTCTGCATTCCTTTAAGGGTACCCAAATCGTAACCAACGGGACCTTATTACTAACTAAGCCTCCGCTGTCCGTCCGTCCGTTCGTCTGTCAGCGGGCTGTATGTCAAGAACCGTAATAGGTAGCAATTTTCACAGTGTGTATTTCTATTGCCAGTATAACAACAAATAATAAAAATTTAATTCAATTAATAATTAAACTCAAACTCAAAAATATTTATTTCAAATACTTAGACCATTTACAGGCACTTTAGAATTGTCAAGGTCGGTCGGTCCAAAAAGATGAAGCTATTTGCACGTTCCAAAGCGTAGATCTCTATGGAGAAGAACGTGCAAGAAACTCCACGGACACTCTTTAGGGGGCTTAAAGGGGGCGCGCATACAAGAAACTTTTTTTTTTCTTCGTGTGTGAGTCCGATTCGCACTTTGCCGGTTTTTAATCAAAATATACTATACTTTTATATTTAATTTTACTATACACGATCCTTAGTATTGAGCACAACTGCATCTAACGTATAACAACAGCATTGCTTTCTATTCCAGGACTCAGAGGGTCAGGGCTGTCCGTTCTGTCGGGCGGAGATCAAAGGGACCGAGCAAGTCGTGGTGGACGCCTTCGTACCGCCGCGACCACCCACTACGTCGGATAAGTAAGTTTTATACTAAGCATTATAGTTGTCAAAAAAATAAAAGGCCCGTTTTGACAGCAGGATACAACATTGCTTTACTAGTAAGTATGAAAGAGACATAAAAATAAATCTCTTTCGCACTTAGTGGTAAAGCAATCTTCTATCCCTCTCTACTCAGCTGTCAAATCGGGCCTCTTAGATTTTGGTGACTATAATCCCCGCCACGAGAAGCTATAAATTTTGTAAACACACATTCTATTGTTTCAAATGTTTGTTCCATGAGTTAGACGCGTTCCAGTACCATAAAACAATAGACGACATCGATAAAATATATCCCAACCTAGTGAAATGTTACTTTGAGTTGATTAAGATAAGATAAATTTAATTGCCCAAACATGTGTACACTTAATAGGATAAAAACGTGCATGAAGGACATACCATAAAAAAATAACATAAAAAAGAATAGGTTCGGTCATGAACCTTGGACCTTGGATTGAATTTGGGAATAATTTTTGTCGCTGCGTAACTTAGTAGAAGTTCTTTGTTTACAAAATTTATAGCTTCTCATGACGTGGACTATAGTTCGCAAGCGACGGTACGGAGCCAATCGTATTCATCGACATCCTGCCGGACGCGATCGGCTGTCACCTCATCCGATCATATCCTTTCCGGTCCAATGCGATGCGAGCCGTTTGGTAGAGAACTTTATTATATTATAAAAATACCTATGTACTATTATACCCATATTTGCAAAGAAATAAAATGATTGTTTCATTGACGTTTCAAGTTCCTTCATGACACACATAAATAGAATATCTAAGGTCATCGAATAACTTGAGACTAGAGATGCCGAAGCATTCCACCAGCTTCTATGACAAATCTTTTACGATTCAGGCGGTGTGGTTATGGAATGCCTTGTCGGTAAGGCGTGCTCAATCTTTGTCTACTTTTAAAACTATGGTTAAAAATCATTATCTCTCTCCTTAATCGTCTTGACTTGGGTTCTCTGCTATATTGTCTATATGTATTTATCTATTATGTAATTATTGTATATATAAATAGTACACTTAGACTACCTGCAGTACTGTCACTCCTCTCTTTAAAATCCATCCAAAGGTTGTCTTTAAAAGATCGCTTTTAGCGATAAGGCCGCCCATTGTGTCACCCTATGAAATGTTTTCTTCATCTATTTTTTCTGTATAGTTGTTTTATCTCACGAGCGCGGGCGAGCTATAGTTGTGTAGGTGAATGTACGTGCACATTGTCTTAGTGTGCGTAAGCTTGGGAGCGAACAGTTAAGCTTACGCACACTAAGACAATGTGCACGTACATTTACCTACACAGCAATGGCTCGCCCGCACTCGTGAGATAAAACAACTGTAACTTATATGGTGTACATAATAAAGAGTATTCTATTCTATTGAAGAAATCATCCTTTAGCAACTGTATGGAATTTAAAACTACACTACTCGTACGCACTGGGTTTAAAACATCCCTTTGATCCATTTTAGGTTCCGAACAATCGTATGAATTTAAAACGGAACGCCTGTAAGTCATCATCATTTCAGCCAATTTCCGTCCACTGCTGAACGTAAGCCTCCCCCAAAGAGCGCCACCGGAGTTATTTATGAGAGACAAATTAGAAATGGGGAAAAAAAAATGAAATATGTAGAAATTAAATTCGTTAGGAATACTCCCTTCGAAGTCATAATCCATTGTGATTCTCGCCAAACGATTAATGAAAACTTCACGAATGACCTACAAACTAATGAAATAATCATTAATTCCAGAAACACAAAGACTGCAGTGAAACCAGTGTCGTCGAACTCGTCCGGTTCGTCTGGTTCATCCGGTTGTAATGGATCCAGTAAGTCTAGCTTTTATTATTGAGTACCTGACAGATATGGTACCTATAATCTATACTAATATATAAAGCTGAAGAGTTTGTTTGTTTGTTGGTTTGCTTGAACGCGCTAATCTCAGGAACTACTGGTCCGATTTGAAAATTCTCTCAGTGTTAGATAGCCCATTTATCGAGGAAGTCTATAGGCTATATATCATCACGCTAAGACCAATAGGAGCGGAGCAGACGAAGTTGCGCGGGTCAACTAGTTACAATATACAAGATGAGAGTGGGTTGAAAAGTATTCGGCACGACATAGGTCTAGTCAGTAGGGACATGCATATTATTTGCTGAAGAAATTACTAATGGGCTGTAAAAAATATTAAAAGTTTTTTTTTTAAATTTCATCAGCGACGAAGTTTTTAAAGCTTCAAAGTTAATAGAAAAAGAAGTCCGATATAGTCTCTAATACGGGCCGTGCATGTTCAAGTAATTTAATCAAACAGGCTAGTTTAAACAGTTTTATCAAATTGGCATGAATGTGTGTAGGAAAATTTGTTTAAAAATTAGTCGTCAAATGGCATGAATAAATACGAAATTTCGTATTTCTGTTTGATCAAATACCCTTTTCCATCAAATTTCTTGAACGTGTATTGCCTGCATAACGACAATGTCCGTGTCGCCCATACAGCTGCCATAGAAAATGGCGTTTTCGAATCAAAATTGTTATATCTCGTTTTTCGATCAATTTTGATTCGGTGTTCATGGTTAGTGTTCTATTATTTGATATTAATCGATAATCATTTAACATTATTTTTATTTTATAAAGCTGACACTGACGCCGATGTGTCTCATTTACCTTTTCTGTAACTTATAGAAAAATTATTTTAGTGTTTGATAGCCATTTTTCGAGGAAGGCTATTTAACATGACGCTACGTACGACCCATAGGAGCGGAGCATTCATGAAAAACGTAACGCAGGCGAAGTTGCAAGGGGTCAACTAGTTCATAGAATATAATTTTAAAGTTATAGAAATTAAAGGAAAACGTTCGTAAAATAACAACAAAAATTAATCGTTCTTCTGTAACATAGGCACCTTGGCTTCCAGGTGTGGATGTGACGATATCGGGCAGCGCAAACGGCTGGGCGCATCGGAACACCACGTTCAACGGATTAACAGACGACATCGATGATGCTGAGGTAAATTACATGCTTTTTATCTCAATTTACTGACGTACAGACGAAAGGATGAAGGAACTAACAAAGGAATTAATTGAAAAGCAGGCAACGAGAAATAAAACTACTAAGTTCATTCAATCACAGATAGTACAATCTAAGGCTGCGTTTTCCACCGGAGATGTGCGAGGATGCGTAGTACAGTGCGCATCACCCGTTGTTTACCCCTCTGAAGTTAGGTTTTAGTAACGACCGCGCAGGTGCAATCGCGTAAACAAGTGTTACGTTCCTAGAATATTTTTTTGTTTATATGTATTATATTATAAACAAGTAACAAAGACTACCAGTAACAATAACAATATCAAAAAGTAACACCAAAAATACATTCACCACAAAAACACACAAAAAACAAATCAAATAGTAAGAAGTAACCAAAATAATTAATAAAAACAATCACAACGTGGAACACTTTTCGCATCAAAAGTCGTATTGCATTGGCCGCGCGGGTCACACGTATGCATCGAACGTATACGAGCGAGTGAGATGCCATTACACCCGCCATCTTGCGCGAACACGCGCGTGCGCGACCTACCCGCGCATGCGCTGTCCTATGTTTTTTGTCAAATTGACATCCTGCGCAGTCGATTGTGACGTACTTCGGGGAGGTAAACTTGCTTGACGGGAACTGTACGGGATGTGTTTGTTAAGAACCAATAGCATTGCTTGCGCTGAGCGAGGCTAGGTAAATGAAGCGATCCTATTGGTTCTTAACAAACACATCCCTCGCTAAGCATCCTTGCACCATACAGTCTTGCCTATAAGTCCCGTGTTACCCAGTTACTGGGTTATGGAGGTCAGGTAGGCTGTCGCTCCACGTAAAATACTGGTATTCAGTTGAATCCGGGTTGACTGGAAGCCGACCCCAATATAGTTGGCAAAAAGTCTAGGCAGATGATGATGACAGATTACTGTCTTTCATCATCACCATCTGCCTGGCGGTCTATTTACAACAGTTAGACTTTACGCAGTCTAACTGATGTACATAGACCGATGACATCAACTTATCAGTTCGTATCAGTGTAGTGTATGGCGGGCGGTTTCCGTTCATCGAACATCAATCAATGTCGACTGTCGAATCCAATCTTCTTGCATGCCAACCGCGGCTTTTTATGAAAGAAAAGATTAGACGAACGAATAAGATAAAACTGCAGTATTTTTATCAATAACTATCAATTTTACGGATCGTGGTAAATAACCAAATAATGCATATTAATATAATTTTATCAATGGAATCGATGTATTATTTCCGTTGATAAAATATTATGAATGAAACCTTTATCGGATAGTAATATCGTTTTGACTTTTATGAATTACCAAGCTTATCCTTTCGTCTGTATGTCAAACAATAATTGAATATACAACAAATGTTTTTGTTTTAGATTTTTAGGAATATATTAATATACTCATAATCACCATGCTTTGGCTAAATGGATTTGATGATCGCAGTGTGATATATCTTTAACGTTGCTAGAAAAATCAAGGAATTTGGGCTGCTAGGGAAATGAACAGGATGTATGTAACAGATTAAATGCAAAACCTGAAAAGGGTACATTGTACTCATCAAAAATTTCAGTGTTGGCCCCGAAATCACGGAAAAAACTTAACCAACCCCGGACATTTATGTTTGCTTATCTCGATAAAATATGTATAGAACAGCTTTCTACCCGACTACGGCAAAACAAAAAGAATTATGATTATTATTAATTACTAGCTTCTGCCAGCGGCTTTGCCCGCGTGGTCCCTAGAGAACATACTCCATGGATAAAAAGTAGCCTATGACCTTTCTCAGGCTCTTAGACTATCTGTGTACCAATTTCATTTAAATCGATTCAGTAGTTTTGGCGTGAAAGCGCGACAGACAGAGTTACTTTCGCATTTATAATATTAGTAAAGATGAAGGGTTATGATTTGATTACGTTTTGAGGGTTGGACCCATAGTAGAAGTTGGTAATAATGAACACAGTTACCCATTTTGAGGTTATACCATTAGTCAGTAGCCCAGAATAAATTTAAATATTACTTCAACAAGTGATTTCGCGTTGAAATTAAAGCTCCCGTTAATATTTTGGAATAAAAATGGCCACTTTGCCATTATAAATCAAAATTTTATTAGGAATTATGTTTTTTTACAAAAAAAACCTCATGGAGAACAATTTTCTGTGTGACACATGGGACTAAGAACTGTGTAAACATCTCGTTTGACAAGTAGTAAGTAGTGTAGTTATTGTTTACGTATGTGTCACATTCAATACCACTGGACTACATGATCTAAGTAAGAATGGAATTGATTTTGAAGTTAGCCTGACTAAATTCAAGGCCAGTACTAGCTTATTTAGATCACATACACCCAACTTATGGAACGAAAATTATCACAAAACTAATCATTATGGCAAATTGTCAAGTAATAGAAAAGAAAGAAATAAAAAAGGAACTGTTTTGGTGGGTTCAAAAGGGTATTTGATTACTATCAAAAAATTACATGAATGAATACTAATTTGAAACATTATACAAAAAAAAATAGGACACTTATAAAGTACATTTTTTTTCCAAGAAAAGAAACAACTGCCTTCAATATACAAATTAAAGATAGAAAAATAATATAATTTTAATTTCGGAAATCTTTTTTGGGTGGTTTCTGGTTTGGTTTACTTATTCGTATTTAATACCGGTCGCGTAAGTGCGGTATCCTGATTAGGTTTCCTGATAAAGAATTCAAATTCCTGAATGCTTGTCTTACATACATAGTAACAAAGTCAAAGTCAAATAATTTATTTCAACTAGACCAATAAAGGCACTTTTGAACGTCAAATCAAAATAAAATATTTATAGTGACTCTAGTCGTCAACACAAAACAACTACACTACACTAACTATACTTAATGTTCAAGGAGGCGCATGTTTGTCTATTTTTCAAAACGTGAAATATTCCTAACTTGAACGGAAAATCGATCGTCTATTCTAGTCTCGCGGAATTCCGGATCTGAATTCCTTGTAATTTTTGACCAGGAAATATCAGGACACCTTAAAGCTTGCCTTACGTACAAAATGTTCAACTAGACACACATGTTTGTTTATTTTTGGAATGGGAAAAGCACCGGACGATCATTTCGAAAACAAGCTGTGCGTTTGAGTCAGAAGAACTGAAAATCGAGTGTCTCACGGGATTCCGAATCTGAATTCCTGATCGAGAAACCTAATCAGGATACCCGTACGTATGCGGCCGCCTTAAACGTGTGCATAATTTCGTTCTATAAGCAGATAGTCATATCATCATTTGCCACATAATTATAGCATGGTGTGCATTTTGTTTGTTTGTTTCGCCGTGTGGCATGTTTATCGCCGTTTGAGCTTATATCTATGCGTTTTGTCCCATTTTATCTATCTCATTTATTTTTTAAAGGGTTGGTGATTATTTGTGACCTTAAAAATAATTTCCACGTCAGTCATCCATTTTTTTTGCACGCCTTTCAAAGTGGCCTTGTTCAATGCCTCTTACTAAGTTCAAAAATATCATCGAAGTTGTTGTTTTTCGACTGAATCTAATACCACGCTCGCGTTCAAGTGAAGTAAGCTTATTGTGAACGAATTAAAGTAAGTTATTTACATTTCAAGAATAATTCAATCTTATTGCAACTCCGGTAGAACAAGGGCTAGATTTGTTGAAAAATAAAACTACAGATTGGAGGGCCAATTCTATAATTTTTCAAGCAACGTTGCATTCGCATCTCTCGCAATTTGTCAAAAGCACCTCTAATTTCCCAAAATTTTCACAGAATGCGCCTGTCATGCGAATGCAAGTTGCTTGAAAATTAGTAGAATATGATACTTATCTGAAAAAAAAAAAGATCATAATTAGTCCGTCAGCTGGACTATCAAAAAATATTGGACAAGTTTTTTTCACATCAACTAAAAATGAAAACGGTATTTTTTACCTACGTCACCAGCCGCTTATTTTTGTCAATTTTTATAAATTTGAAAGGCAAAAATTAGAGTCCAATATTCTTTTTAAATCAAGCGGATGGACTAAATAGAATTATGTATTATTTTTCTATATCTGAAAGTAATATATCTCTGGCCTTGTTTTACCGAAGGTGTTTAGTTTTTTTTTTAAGTTTGCCTCTACCTAGCTCTTTTGTGAATACTGGCGTGAAGTAATTTTATATAAAAAAGCTAGTTAACTGGTTTTCAAATTAATAAGTCACAGATATACACCAGCCCATGCATGTCCACATAAAAACATGATGTATGTTTGTTTTGCAGAGACAGCGGCGGAAATCCCCGCATGCTTAGCTTGCTCGGGTAGTTGCATATGTTTGCTTGAATGAAGACGCTGCGCCACGGATAACACATCCCGTTTTGTTTTATATATTGTTTGTTCATTAAATACGTCGGAAAATGGACGGGGTTAGGTTCATAATGGCTTGATTTTTTTTTGGATTGGTCAAGTAAATTTTCTTGCTATCAAAAATATCTAAAATTCATTTCGGTAAGCATAAAAATAATAATGATTGGATACTGTGAGCTATGATCTCAATCGGGGGGTAAAGTTCTTAAAGGATTTTGCGATAGCATAACATACATTACAAGCAAGCCTAAAACGTAAACATTTATGTCTCAATTCAAAGAGTTGATCGTTCAACAAATAGTAACCGACAATCCTACAGTAAAGAAACAGTTTTTTTTTTACTATTTATAGGCTCGCGTTTGACCACTATCTCACCTGATGGTAAGCGATGATGTGGTCGAAGATGGCCTAGAAGTAACCTATTCACTCTTGACTTAAATACTCCCAGTTGTTAAACAAAAATACCGAAAAGCAGCCAAACATTGACCAATACAAAAAGTGTGTCGCTTATTTTGTCGTATGTTTAAACTCCGCCCATTTTGTGACGTACGCTTTAGTTTATCAAGCATGATGTTTTGTGAATGTTTTGAGTTGGGTGAGAAATGTTCAGTTTGTTTCTATGTTTTTCGTATGTGACTAAGGATAGAGTTGTGATTGCGGAAAGCTGAAATCTCCCTTGCTCTGAATGTGCAGAAACTCGAGACAACGATTTACACGGTGTCACACACACGTCCATCTTTACATACCGAGATTCCTCTGTGCCTCGGAAAGCACTTTTAGTCTTTGATCTCAGCTGTCTTTTGTAGATGACACCATTCTTGTTAAGAGGTATCGTGGGACCCAGTTACGTGTTAGTGCTGTGGAGGTCAAACAAATTACAGTGGTACCCAACTGATAGGCCCGTCGTGAATCTTTGTTCGCACAGAAAAGAAAGTATGGCCCCGAAGATTAACGAAAGAATGCGTAAAACTTACAATCGAGCTTAGCTCACTACTATAAGGTTCATAATACACTGCAGCTGTTAGTTCAGTCTCACTCGCAAGTCACATGCATGCCACCAGCGCGCGTTAACATGGCGGCAGCTGCCGACCAATGGCGGTACAGGAAAAAGAAGCGCAGTTGGTGGAGCTTGCCGATTGGTCAATAGCATTTCCCGCGCTTTGAAAATTCATCTTCTGCGCAGGTACATCGGTAAGCCATATCAGTTGGGTACTACTGTAACTTAAACACAATATCGGCTTTCTAGTCTTTACTATCCAACAGCCTTAATGGCTCTTAAGCGTCCTAAAGTTTAACCTATGAACATTTCTTGGAACTTCAGCAGTAGAGGTACTCGAAAGTAATCTAATTTGGACCCTAAGTTATTTCAGTCAATATCGTTTTAACTATAGAGCATCTCATTTGAAGGAACGCGCCCACATTACCAATCGCCCTATACATGGGGTTCAAGATGGATAAGCGCTTTTTTAGGGTTCCGAACCTGTGTATGGAAAACCGGAACCCTTATTAACCGACTTCCAAAAAAGGAGGAGGCTCTCAATTCGGTGGGTATTTTTTAATGTATGTACACCGATTACTTCGAGGTTTTTTTGCAAAGAAATAGAAGAAACAGCAATTATAAATTTGCATTCTAGCATAACCTGAACAAATAAACGAATTAATTTACACAGTTATAATGTCAGATATTTCCGCCATCACAATTCTATCTTCGCCTGTCACAGTTTCATTGTACGTTGTAACATAGTTTCTTTGTTTATTGTAAGTAATTCAGAAATAATGTTACAGTTTAGTCATCATTTTCTGTCTTAATACTAAGTGACTTTTTGCGTTGGAATAATGCACGCTCTTGATAAATCAGCGTAAGCAAAATAAACTTTTGTGATCATAAACGTAGAGTACATTTTGCATTGCCAAAGTGACGAGAATATTTTGACAAATGCACCAAGTGTAGCTAGTATTACAAAATGCTGACTCGCTAAACTTGCACAAAATAAAATGATGGTGCTAAACTTAAAAAAAAAAAACGAAATTTAGCCAGCTGCGTTTGAACAGTCATAATATTGTGAACAGGAAGAAATTAATGTAATCAACAGCCCAACATAACTTCCTCTACAGCTTTGAACAAGGCATTCCGAACCTTCGGTCCGCGAGTACTCGCTTTTGACCGGTTTTTATCATGCTGACATGCAAACACACACAACAAACAGTTTTCTTATTTTTGTTTACTTTCTTTCTTTCTTTCAAAGTTTGACGCTTAAGTGTCTTTCCATTTTTACGATAGAGCGAACTAAAAATAACGTTCTCCAGTCGCTAATGACGTAATATGACGTTACGATAAAAATATTTGCTTATGGTCCAACTGGGACCGCTGTACCGCGCCTTAGGAAGGCGAGGTGAAGCGGGGGTACAAAACACCACCTGCTGCCGCTCGCGTTGACAGCGGACTGACAGAGCAATCCCCCTCTCCCCCACCCGTCTCACCGCGCGCATACCGTGCGGTACAGCGGTCCCGGTAGAACTATAGTAAAAAACGCATAAAAGTCACTTACAATTTTGTACAATTGTACTGACTATAATTTATTGGCATTTACATGCTTCTTGCAAAAGTGGTATAAAGTATAAGCTTCAAATATTATTTATTTATCAATGATTTTTCTTATTCAGTCCAAATCATTTACCAGTTTTTTTTTTACGATAATGTTTTTGTTCTGGGTAGGATAATCATTTTTTTTTGCTTTTCAAGTTTTATTTTTCCTTAAGTTTGCCACTTTTGCAGCCTATAAAAACAAGTATTTATTTTTAAAATTAAGTCACTTTAAGTTCTTTGTATGATAAGAAATGTTTTCCTAATCAAATTATTGACAGTATTTTTTTGCTGAAATATGCCTTCATTATGTTTTTTATGTCCGAATAGTGCAGTTAATGCAATAGTATTAATTTTATTGATTATTTATGATTATACCCGTGACTTTGTCCGTTAAAAGCAATTGAAATATCGTCAGGTTTTTTGTATATAAAATTATTATAAGTCTTGATGTTATGCTAAAGTTTTTTATGGAAATATTTTCTAAAATTATGTAGGGTTAAAGTTCGCTTGGAGTCAGAAAAAAGACTAAACTACAAGCTTTTGTTATCCATTTTAAATAAAAATTAGTGAAGACAAAGATCTGAATACAAGCTATTGCCAATTGGGTTCCAAATCTCTTGGAGCTATTTGTTGGCTTTATAAAAGAAGTTGTAGATTTATAATCGCGCAAAGGCAAACCCTAAAATCAAGTATTGACATAAACATTTTTTTGTCATTTTGTGGCTTGTAGTTAGTTAAATTAAATGAATTATGAAAATAATTAATTCCCGGACATTTTGTTATGTTTACGCTTAGCTCGTATTATTTGTCAGTAAGCAATAATTTAATTTAATTATTATTTTTTCGTGTTATTGTGACGATTTAATGATTTATTTATTTTTAAGTGTATTTTTTTATTTCGAAAATATACGCTTGGTGATATGTGCTTTTGTGTTTTTGTTTCCATTGCCTGATTGTTTGTTTTTGCATCCACACACACACACACTTACACATACACACACACACCCACACACACACACACTATTAGCATGTAAAAGATGCATGCGCATAATTTCTGTTTATTCATAGACATTAAATTAGCCAACATTGATCATAACTCTTTTATTTAATGTTAGGTTTGCATGTAATCATACCAAGAATAATTTAACGAAACTGATGTATTCTCAGGCGACACCTTCACTAGTGGTGTGAATCTCAGCAGGTTGACGGTTTGCTTGCCTGTACTTTGGGGGATTTAATGAATACCATCGATTCTGCAAATAACATAGTGCCTTAGAGATAAAATCTTCAATCTTTACTGAATGGGTCAAAGAAAATTTAACCTAATGGGGTTGGCAAGTGAAAGCTGATCTCAGATGGCGCCACCACTACACGAACCTTTGTCAAAGTGAAATAAACACTCTGTGATTCCAGTCTTTAAGATTCATTTGTTCGTTAGTTTGTGTATTATAGGCAGTCTGATTTATTTTAAGGATTATAAAATCGAATTTGCTTTATCTTACATTATAGGTTATGTGATGCAGGTAGGTTTGGTATCGTGCAAATAATTGGTAATAGTTTTTGACGATCTAATGAAACTGAAAGTAATCATTTACCTAAGTATTTACCCATCTTTTCATTAAAAACTATTGTTATTGGTCTGTGCACTACTAGCGCCACTAGGACAGTTGTCAGCCCCATTCGCCAGTATGCAATTGCATACTAAGATTCGTACTGAAAGACATTAATAATTGATGTAATGTCACGGAATTTGGAACTGTTTCTTTTGTATAAACATCGAGAGACAACACAGACGTTATTTGAAAACTCTCATAAAAATGTACACTTTCTGTACATCACTTGAGAACGCTATAAATTACTTACTGAGTACTGATTTATTTGCATTATAAAATACACAACAAGTAGGTAAATATTTGGACCAAGCTACGTCCAAAGGTACATCAATTTATATCATGTACCGTTCACGGTATCACTCAACCGCCATTTTCGGCCCTAGTTGGTGCGTCTTAAAGCTTATAATCTTGTTATTTTGCAATAATTTTGCACCATAAAGCAGTTATTAGACTAGTGTGGTGATTATAACATAATGACACCAGGAAACGACTAATATTGATTAAAGTGGGTGGCAGCTAGTCTCTTAGACGTCGTCGTCCTAATACAAGCGATCATCGCGTGGATACGTTCATTTGCATGGCCAAAATCTGAAAGAACAAATACAAATACAAATACAAATTATTTATTTGCAAAACATAGGTACAATAATAAGATCGTTTTGTAATGTTAGGATCGCTATGTTTAGCCTAATAGGCATACAAATTTTGGATACATTAAATTGAATTAAATTAAATTAAATTATTATTCAAATTAAAATATATAATATTAAAGCATTACATAGAATTCAGTTTTTAAACAAATCGGACACTTGACTCACACAAAAAAAAACTCAATTATTATTTATTTAAATTGTCTGATAAAAATTCACCAATGGAATAGTATGCCTTTTCAACCATAAAGTCTGTTAGGATTCTTTTAAATTTGTTAATATCTTTCTCAATTCTTATAGTCATGGGTATCTTATTATAAATTTTAGGTGCCATTCCCAGAACGCTTTTTGCATATAATGCGGTTTTATGAGGCATCACGTGAATTATGTCCTGGTGACGTTTACTAGTCAGGGTTTTAAATAAGTTGAAGTGTTTTTTAACGAACATTGCTACTTCAAATGCGTACAGACATGGAAAAGTCATTATTTGTAGCTCAATAAAATGTGGTCTACAACTATCAGTAGCTTTTATCTGGCACACTGCTCTTAAACATTTTTTTGTGCCTTAAACACTAGCTCCCTATCTGATGAATTTCCCCAGAAAATTATGCCATAACGCAAAGTGGAAGACACGTATGCATGAAATGCAGTTAGTACGGTTTCGCGGCTTGCTATTTTATTTAGATTATATAGAGCGTACTGGAACTGATTTAGTTTTTTTATTATATGTTCAATATGTTTACTCCATTTCATATTCTCGTCTATATAGAGTCCCAAGAACTTTGTGTACTTTGTTTCTTCTATAGTTTTATCATCGTATTTAATATGAAGTTTATCTTGATTTATTCTTTGTTTGAAAGACATAATATAGGTTTTATCTAAATTTATATTAAGATTGTTATTGTTTAACCATTTTATTAACTTACCCAGATTCAGATTTATATCCATTTCATAGCTTTGTGGTTCACAATTTTCTTCTGTGAAAAAAACTGTACTATCATCTGCGAACAAGGTCATGGGATGTTGTATAACTTTAGGCATATCGTTTATGTATACGAGGAACAATAACGGGCCAAGGACGCTACCCTGGGGCACCCCAAAGTTTGTTTTTCTTGGTTTCGACTGGTACGTTCGTTCTAATTTTGTCTTCTGGCAAATCTTTGTTATATTGGTTATTTGATACCTATTTTTTAGATACGATTCAATTAATTTTAACACGTTGCCCCGTACTCCATATTTCTCCAATTTAGACAAAAGTATGTTAAAATCTACAAAATCAAATGCCTTGGTCATATCCATGAACAAGGCAGTCGCACGTGTCCGCCTATCCATATTTGTTAGAACTTTACTTAGAAGGCCATATATTGCCATATTTATATTTTTACATTTTCTAAAGCCGTACTGTTCTTCCGCAAATATTTGATTTTTTTCAAGAAAAGTATACAGGTTGTTATAAATTACTTTTTCAATAATTTTTGAGAAAATTGGAATTAACGCTACTGGTCTATAATTTTTAGGATTTTGTCTGTCATTTTTCTTATAAAGTGGTTTTATTATAGATACCTTTAAATCTTTAGGGTATGTACCATTTTCTATGCATAAATTTACAATGAAACTAAGAACAGGAGATATTTCAACGGCTACACTTTTTATTACTTTAGTTATAATTTCGTCATAGCCTGCGCTATTCGTGTTTTTTAAGGTTCTGATAATGTTGTAAATATCGACAGGAATTGTTGCAGGCATAAACATTGAATTAGGTGTGTTAGCAATAAATGATAAGTCAGATTTTTTATCATTTTTTAGCGGTTGAACTAAATCAATATAATAATTATTGAACTCTTCTGCAATTTCTAGTGGATCTGTTATCTCTTTGTTATTGATACTTATTTTAGAAATATTTTCTTTTGGACAGTTTAATTTATTTTTATTTATGACTTGTCATGTAGCTTTCATTTTATTTTTGGAGTTTTTAATATAAGAGTTATTTCTTGATTTTTGTGTGAGACAGATAATTTTTTTGAGCCGATTGGTGTATGTTTTTAGGTTTTCTTTGTTTTCTGGAGTTTTATGTCTTCTTAGTTGCCATAACATATCTCGCTTCCGTTTACAACACAATCTGATACCCTTCGTTACCCAGTTTAGTTTCTTTCTAATAGGTATTCTAATTTTAATTATGGGAAAACATAAATCATAGAAGAGTTTAAATAAATAATTAAACTCATTAAAGGCTTTATCAGCGCTCGAACATTCATAGACATTATTAAAGGTAAGTTTATGTATAGCATTTTTAAATTTGTTTATATTTTCCATACTATAATCTCGTCTTAGTGCGTACCAATGAGTTATTGTATATGTTTTTTTTACTGGACATTTCGCGATTTGGGCTGTATGATCAGATAAAGCTAACTCAATCACCTCACTTTTACTGCCCCTAATATTATGTATGACATTATCAATACATGTACCACTAATTATTCGAGTTGGTTGATTAACACTCAATTTTAAATTATAATTTAGTAAAAGATTTTCAAATTGTGATGAAAGACGCGTTTTTTTTAAAGTATCTATGTTAAAATCACCACATATCACATTTTTGTTGTTATTATTGGTGCAAGCTTTTTGTAGTATACCTTCGAAATTATAGAAAAATGTGGTTAGAGCATCTATGCTGTTCTTTGGTGATCTATAAATACATAAAATATTTAGCTTGTGTTCTATTATTTCAATTCCACAGCATTCGATATAATTTGGACAGCAGTATTCATTTAAATCTATATTTTTAAATTTATGTTTATTATTAACCAAAATACACGACCCCCCTTTTCGAGAATTTCTATTTGAGTAGGATGCAAGTCTAAAGTTAGGTATATGTAAGTGAATTTCGTCACCATCCTTCATATTATGTTCTGTTATGCAAACTATGTCCAATGATTTTCCCTCCTGAGAAAGTTCTTGCAAGTGGCAGGCAAATAGGTCCGATTTATTTATTAAACCGTTAATATTCTGATGCAATATTAATACATAATTATACGAGAAAAAAATTAGAATTATTATTAGTATTGGAAGTCGTATTTTGAATAAAATCATCTACTGAATGTAATGTCTGTTCACTATTAATATTATTACACTTACATATTTTACTTAAATCATAACATTTGCACATTTTAGTCAAACCCAATATTGGATCAGTTTGAATACACTTATCATATACAGTTTTGGTCTCCTTTATCATTGTTCTTTCGTACTTTTCCCTATTTAATCTATAATCATAACGTAATATTTCCTTCAGTAACATTTTGCATATGTTAAGAGTAAAATTATACTTTGACGGTATATAATAACTGTATCCCATGTCCATGAATGAAACATTTGAATGTCTATTACAAATATACTTAACCAAATAATTTAATTTGTTTTCGTTTAAATTTTTGTTATATGGCACCTCTAACATTATTATATTTGGTTTTGAAACAGTTTGTAAACAGTTGCCAAGAGCTATTTCAAATTGATATGGATCAGTATCGTTGGTACCGCCTATGATAATAACACAATCGTTTGAACTCAGTTCTAGCATAGTGTTTAAATGAAGAATATTTTGCATTCTAGCACCTGGTTTGGTGTAACTCAAGACCTTAAACTTAGGTCCTAGGAGTCCTTGTAGTATACGGCAAACATTTCTTCCTAGTTGATCAGAATATATAATTACTTTTCTTATGCCCTTTGATTTTTCACTTGACTCAGAGTGTATGTTGTCATTATTAAGGAATGTTTTCTTTTGCAGATGTTTATCTTGCATTTTGGTGTTTAAATTGAAGTTTTCCCTCACGTAGTTGTTATTCGCATACGATATTGATTTTATGACGTCTTTATGAAGATATGTTGGAATGTCGGTGGTAGTTAATTTCTCTTTTCTAGCGGGTGATGAGGTAGAAAGAAATGTAAGTTTGGGACTTGTATTTTCAATAATAGCGTTTGTATTTTCTTGTGATGCTGTTGCTTGGTTATCTTGGCAGGTATTTGGTTGAACGATTCTAAGTGTTTTTATTGTCTCGTGACATTCTTGCAATGTCTCTTTTAGTTGTTTAATTTCACTGTGCAAATTCACAATCTCGTTATTAGCAGATAACAATTTAGACTTTAGTTCAGTAATTTGTTCTTGTGGTTCTTCACATGAGTTGTTGACGCCCCCTATCGACGTGTTCGGTAAACTAAACATCGTTGAATCAAGTATTGGAGAACTCGAAATGTTATGCATGGACATTGATCGTCTATTTTTACGTATTGTGATATTTTCAAATTCCATATTATTATTTGGTTAATTAAGAATCACAAAAAGTGCTCTGCGTAGGCGAGTTGCGAACGCGCGACTTCTCGATCCAAGTCGCTTAATCAGGGCATGAAGCCATTCGACCAAATGTCATGTTACACAGGAGCTCCAAATTAGCGAATAGTTTGTGGTTCGAATGAAATGCAATAGTTTTTTAATGAGGGTAGCACCTTTTTGTTGTGTAACAGTTTTTAATGTTATTACTTTAACAATATTACACTTATATTGCTTTAATTCACTATAAATATGTTTATTCACTGAACGATCTTTTATTATTGTTCGTAACGAGACGTATTATCACTTAGTTTTTATTTCACTTTTGTTAGGTTTATCACTGTTCATATATTTCGTTGTATTTTTATAGTTCGTGAAATTTGTAGGCTACAAACACTTCTTACGATGATTTATATCACTATTACAATAATTACTAGGTGTTAACGAGTAAGTATCAACTGTAAATATTTTTAATTAACGAAAATCACGGAGCTGTTTGTTAACTGTGCGCGAGCAGCGCCCTCTTAATGTGTTTTGGCTTCGGATATCGCCTTCTGTGCTCAGTTTTTTCAATCAATCAATATTAAGTGCGCACGCGATCCGCGCAAGCCCGGCCCACGACCGACGCGACGCGACGCTGCGCTGCTAGCAAGAACCCTCTGTCAACGCGACGATGCATTCGTGATTGCCATACAAATGAACGCGACGATCGCGTAATCAAGCGATGACCGTTCTCTATAAAGATGCGTTTACACAGAAGAAGAAGACGCCCCGGACGTCGGGAGTCGCAGGTCTCGTTCCGGCCACCGTAGGCGCGGGTCTGCGGATGGCTAGCATTGGGTGGCTCGCCTTACGATCAGAACCAGGGCCTACAGTCTCGACATAGATAAAGATCGCATAGCGACCTAATTTGGTCGTTACGTCCTAAGGCCGCATGTACACAGTAAATTTCGAACGCGATCCACGGATTTTGACCATGGAATGCGTTCGAGATTGGCTGTGTACGGGTGACTAACGAATTCGGTCGCTAGGCGATTGGTATGTCGAGACTTCCCGCCTTGGCCCGGGTCGACAGCGCGTTGTGTTCCACGCGCGCCTCAAAAGAGATGTCAGCGCAGCAGACGGGGCCCGCTGGGTCTGCCAGGGTTGGAGATTTTTTACGAAAGAGTCACCGCGGAAAATTGTATCTGGAAGAACACGGATGGGTTTTAGTCAGTACGAGTCTGTCACTTCCTTCCGCTCCGCTCAGCGTGGAAGGAGTCACTTGATGATTCTCCATCCTTAAAATAGGGCCCCATGTAACTCTGTACCAAATTCATTAAAATCAGTTCAGGGATTTAGAGATAGATTATAGTCTGGAATAGCAAATAGGCTTTTTATCAAAGACTTTTATCCCGGGAGTGTGTTCCCTTGGAATGATTAATAGAGAGGGAAATAGTTCCTCGCAACCAGTAAAATACTTATCAAGTGACCCCACAAACAGGACTGGGCGGAGTTCAACGCGGCGACATCAACGATAGACGCGCTGCGTCCGTGCGTGCGGTCCCCGGGCGCGTCGCCGCGCCACAGCCCCCGCGCCCCGCGCCGCGCGCCGCCCCCCAAGGAGAACGCGTACGGAGAGCTGCGCGCGCCCCCGCTGCCGCCCCGGAAGAGTCTGTCGCCGGCCGAGAATGTTATCGTGGCTGCTTCCAGTGTGCAGGATATTGCGGCAGCCAGCAGTGCCCATGGTGAGTGTCTGACTCACGGTTACTGAGGTTACTTATCCAGCTACTTAAGGAAAACGCGTACGGAGAGTTCAGGGCTAGCTCTGAGACCCCTCAACCCTGCAAGTCCAATACCTGGAGTCCATTCATTACCGCTCCCATTATAATCTCTTTGTGTCAATGTGGCAATCGGGAATAGCCACCGGGTGGCGACTGGGAAGTTATTGCTCTCATGTCAATTCTTTGTACACTGCGGCGTGGATCGCCAGCCCCTCATCATGCTAATACTATGAAGAAAATTTTATTTGTATGTCCCGAATAATACGAGCCACGCCGCAGTGTACGTACAGGGATTATTCGTTTTAATGTGTTTTTCTACATTTTTAGGGTTCCGAAAATCTTATTTTCATGAATAATTTATTTAAAATTTGTCATAATTTTAAATAAATTATTCATGAAAATTCCCCCTTATCTCCGAAACTACAGAGCCTAAAATTCAGAAAAAAAATCTGTTAATATTTCTATACCTAAACTTCAAGAAGTCTACTGTTAAAAAAACATTTTAAAAAATGAAATTGGTTCGGAACCCTTTGCAAGCGAGTCGGACTCCAGCCAGTTTTTTAATCTATTTTAATAATATGATTTGTCCTAATTTAATTGCCCAACTTTGAGTTATAACTTCCATGAGTGGTGTAAACTGTAAATCAAAAAGCATTTTCCATAACTTGTTAATATTTATTCTCAGCCGAGCCCAGAAGAAGGTCATCGTTAGAACCAGAGCCGGACTCGCGGCACCGTCTGACCTCCATCATCACTGGCTCCACGGAAACCATCACAGGGCTCATTGACACTCGACACGAGGTATGATATAATAAAACACGGGCTACTATACGACGGTTAACCACCTAACTGATGTAACTGATATTTATCAAACTGCGTGATAACTCTTTACCTCTGCAGGGCTACTATGACGTGCCAATTCGATCATGATTATGCTGAGGAAAAGGGATAGTGTTATGCGGCTTGTATAACTCTGTCTCCTTCCCACACCTTATACACGATCGTTTTAAGACGTCATAGTAGGCCAGCTGATCTCGCGGTTATGTCACTTTAGGACATTATGCCACATGACATGTTTTGTTCGTCTCTACATCCTCTATCCATAAATATAGGCATTATATTGCGACGCCATTTTGAAAAAAAAAAAAACAAAATGGCAGGCCTTGACAAGGCCATCTTTAATACAAAAACTTCCCTTAAATGAGCAAAGCAAATAATTAGGTGTTAAACGCCTATTGTAGGCGGTATCCACTTTCTATTTAACAGGAATACGAATGCCATACGAATTCATTCAAAACTAATAACTCCTCTTTGCCACGTACCTTTGATTGAAAATGCGTCTTGAAATGTTGTTAAGTAATTTCAATGTATTTTGTTTGTTTTTCAGGTGCCACCCGACCCTAGAGCCTTCGAGAAACCTCGACGCGCTTGTACCCCTCAGTCCAACAGCCGTCCTCTCCCCGCGCCCCCTCCCGAACGACCTCACACCCCCACCCCCACGGACCCGAAGCCAGAACCCCGACACATACCCGACAACAGATACAACCCCGAAAGACACGACAGACCAGACCCACCCCCAAACAGACAAGAAAAACCCCAAGAAAACAGACAGCATATGCCAGAACACAGACCTCAAGAATCAAGACACCACATGCCAGAAAACAGGCATGTACCAGAAAGAAACATGCCAGATAGGATAACGCAAGAACGACACGTCCAAATCACGCAAGAGCGGCCGGAACGCGTCGAAAGTCGGCAAGAGCGTCACATCCCTACGCCAGACAGACATATACAGCAAGATAGTAGACACGAAATCAGGGTAATGGATAACAGACAAGAGAGGCACCTTCCCTTATCGGATACGAGGCATACAGATTTCCGACTGCCCCCCGAAAGGCCTCCGGAAAAACCCGAACGGGTTATTGAGTCTAGGTGTAGTTTTGACCGGGAGACTAGGCTTGAAAGTCGGGCGCCTCCTAGACAGCGGTCTTTGCCCGCTACGACTAGTGGTAGTGTAGATCAGCCTACTAAGTCGACAACTATGCCTAAGTTTCCCTCTGAGGATACCAAGGACCCACCGTATGAGAACGTGGCCGTCGAAAAGAATGAGCTGGCGGTTTTACGTGAGTATTTTATTCGATTCTTATTTTTTTTTGTCATTCTTTTCATAGGTATTAATTGGGTTTCTTCGTAATACCGTATTATTGACGAAGTTTCAAACGAAACGGTTATTTTCCGTGCGAACCGTAACTTACGCTTCTTTTACTCGACTGCGGCAAATCCAAAAGGAAGTGTTATGGTTTAGCAGTTTATGTATAAATTTATATATATTATGCATAATTATGTATGCTTGCAATTTACTTGTGTTAATCTAAGTAATATAATACAGGGTAATTTGTAAAACATTTACAACCTTATAGGAAGTGATTATAAACAATTTTTACTATCAGACCAATCCTGAAAACTCGAAAAAATATCAGCTGTGTCATCATCAGCCTAGCCAATTATATTGGGGTCGGATTCCAGTCATACCGGATTCAGCTGAATACCAGTATTTTACGTGAAGCGGCTGCCTACCAGACCTCCACAACCCATTAACTGGGTAACTCGGTAGTTCTTGGCAAGATTGGAGTCAGAATCACTGGCTTCTGACAATACAATCCGTAACGACTGCTAAAGATCTACAAATGACAGCCGGGACCAACGACTTAACTTTCCAAGGCACGGAGGAAACTCGGTATGTTAAGATGGTGACCCATCCTTAGACCAACCTTGGCAAGCGTTGCCTAATCTTGAAGATTGATTCATGTGGCTATTATTCTTTAGCCACAAGCTGTGTAATACATATTAATCGGCTAAATATTGCATTTTGTAAGCAACAGCTGGTATCTTTTTGGGCTTTCGCGGTTGGTTCTAAAGTAAAAGTTGTAAATAATCGTGTGTACTTTCACTCCCTAAAAGGTTGTTAATGTTTTACAAATTACCCTGTAAATATGAAAACGATTTTGTGTGTTACGCTTTCACGCTTAAAACGCAGAACTACTTTGATGAATTCTGGTACCATAGGTTGGACCCTGAATACCCTCAATGGTTAAAAGCTACTTTTTTTAAAGTTAATTTGTATTAACGTGAGCGAAATTTTAGTGCACGTTAAGCCGGTGGTCCCTACTATCTTTTGAAGATCTTTGACAGTCGTTAAGGGAACCTAGTCGAACCCAGAAAATCTGGGGAACTACTCTCTAAGCCCGAACTCCGTAGTTTCGGGCTTAGTTGCGGGCGTATTCTACTCTGTATCACTTAACCACTGAGAATTAATGACAACACGATTTTACAGTTACTTTCAAATCGTGTTGTGAATCATTCATAGTTCGGGTTCAGGACTAAGTCTGTAGGTGATACGGAGTAGAAAACGCTCGCAACTAAGCCCGAAACTACGGATTTCGGGCTTAGAGAGTAGCCCCCCTGACAACAATCTTGCTAAGGGATATCGTATGACACCATACTGCCAGTGCTCACCACAAAATCAGTATGGTGTCGCTCCATGTAAAATACTGGTATTCAGCTGCATCCGTCTGTTATACTAAATGCCGACCCCAAATTAGTTGGGTTGTGGTCTCCTTCTGCGAAATAGTTATCGCGCAGAAGGAGGCTGCGGAAAGGGAGAGGGAGATCTCGACCTCTTTCCCGGCCCACAGCAGGCGTCGGAGGAGGGCATACGCTGCCCTCTTCCGGCCCCCCTAACTGGGTCCAGGGGTGGCGGTCCTGGGGATGGCCGTCGCCCCCCATTCATCCGGACCCGAGGTGGAGGCGCGTGGTGTTCCCGTGCGCCCCTCTTTGACGTCGCGGGGGGAGTCAAAGGAAGTCAAACACCTCACTCCTCCCGCTGACCCGAGGTGGCCCGCAGAGGCGGGTCGGCACCAGCCGGGGATTACGGAAGCCAAATAAGTTCTCGCGATCCCCGGCGTAGGTGAGAGATGGAACACCGGGGTGGTTTTAGTCAGTAAGAGTCTGACAGACCCCTCCGCCCGCCCCAGGGCGGAGGACATCCATGAGGATTTCCCCCCGTTAAAAAATAAAGGCTAGGCAGAATGAATCAGTGTGAAATTTCAAAGCAATAGAATTATAGGATAAGCCATCAGTATTAAGAATTAAGGCAAACCTAACCGTATAGCTTTATATATATTTGTGCTAACAAACAATTTTTGTTCTTTTACAGCTAAAAAAATCAACCCCCTTACCCACGACAAACACGGTCGAAAATACGGCGACAACGTTTCGTACGAAAACATAAATTTAGACTACATTGCGCGTTTGGTAGGCGAAGGATACCCCAAAGACATTGTCGTGCGCGCATTGGGTATCACACGAAATGATCTTGAGATGGCGTGCGATATACTACACGAGTTTGGATCTAAAGTACCTAATAAGTGTTAATTGTAGGTAGTTTGTTCTTTAAATTATTTCGTTTTGTAAGATCAGTATTCGATTCTTATAAAATGTACGATGAATTAGTCAATATAAATGAATGCTCTAAATAATTAATTTTGTCAGTAATTTTGCTGGAAATAATTATTTTTCTCAGTAATTTAGCTGGAAAAAATATTTTTCTCAGTAATTTAGCTGGAAAAAATATTTTCTCAGTAATCTGGCTGGAAATAATTAATTTTCTCAGTAATATCATTTGGGGAACCTATCAATTTATCGTACATGTATATATTTTTTTCGAAAATTTTGTGAAACGAATACTGATTTAACGAAATCGACACTACAGGATTAGAATTCGTACCTTATGAACTAAATATAAGTCTGATTTTAACGTGTACATATTTCAGTGTCATCGTTTGTTTATTTGACGTAACTTTACATAGAAAATTGACCGTTAACATAACCACTATTTTACTTTGAACAATTGCAGCGACATATTCCTATAGTCAGTAACGAATACTACGGGTTTTACATAGTTTGAGCAGAATTTTACCAATTTTCTCTGGTTTTGAATTCTTTTATCAGCAATCAATGAGATCGGGAATATCCGGATTGTCAAATATTTATTGTATGTTATAATATAAGCATATTTGTAACAGCACAATAAAAAATATATTAGAAGCAACCAGGACAGTCTTATCCCTATTATGTTTGTCCAACGTAAAATGTGAGACTTTATACTAAAGAGTGTTTAGTTCTCATAGTATTTCAAACAAACTTTGAAGTGCTTATTCTTCTGAAATCAATGAACCGAAATTAATTATACTTGGTAAGCATATGCAAGATACCTAGATCTAAAAAGTTATAACATTTTCTAAAACGAGTTCAGAGGGAAAGAGAGAGTGAATCACTTTTTGTAGAACACTTAAAATTGAACTCTCTGTTCTTAACTCTTTCGAAAAATTTCATAGCTAATTTTAAACCTATAGTCCCCGTCACGAGAAGCTATAAATTTTGTAAACAAAGAACTTTTACTAAGCTACGTAGCGACAACAAATAATCCCAAAATCAATCAACTCGAAGTAACATACATGTAATACGGAAGTAACGAGCATTTTCACTTAGTAGGGTTATATTTTATCGATATAAAGAGCTGTCGTGTAATTTTTTGTGGTACTGGAACGCGTCTGACACATGGAACAAACATTTGAAACAATTGAATGTGTGCTTACAAAATTTATAGATTCTCGTGGCGTGGACTATAGGTGCATATGTGTCAAGTTTAATTAAAATGTAATGTGTGTAGTAATTTCCAATAAAAGGACTTTGTAACACCGTTAAGAGTACACACTCAAATTATTTCACCATTTTCGACTACGCCCACTATTAGGTAGAGTAGTCTCTTTTACAGTTCCCACAAAAAATAAAAATCTAATTTTTATAATTTATTATGAGGCACAAATTTCATGCACAAACCAGCCTTTGCAAATATTATATTTTCAATGAATTTCAGCAACCCATAACCTGAAAGCATTGCAATTTGTAACTGTTCCGAGAAAATAAAGAATAATATCAAAATTTTAAGCTCACCATCTAAAAATAACATTCTTTTAGCGAACGATTATTAGTATAGGTAAAAAAATATCACTAAGGTTGAATTTGTTAAAAACAAGCATCATACTATTAACTCGTAAGTGAAAATTAAAGTTCTATAGTATAAAAAATATAGTTAAATACTTACTATTTGATTATTTAGAGTACCTTCAGAACACCAAAAGTGTTACATTAATATTGTTATGGGGTAAAAGTCGCGGTGTGGGCAAAGTGAACATTGCCCGGGCAATGTCAATATTCCTAGCGGGCAATAATTGCCTAATGTGTGGTAAGCAATTAAGGGGTATATAAATGCCCAGCTGTGAATTTTTAAATTACCACTTTGTCCGGGACACTGACACAATTATACAACTTTTTATGGCTCGTGTCACAGTGGAAAAAAAATGCCCTATTTGTGCATGGGAGCCTGTTAAAATGACAGATTGACGAGCTGTCAATACGGATAGGTAGTGTTCAAATATTGTCCTTAATAGCCTACCGAACGAAACTGTCATTAAAAAATCTAAAATTGTGTGATAGTATTATAAATTAATTAATAAATAAATTTAATATTAAGGCACATATAATGTATTTATTTCGCATCATTTTAGTGACAGTAAAACTTTTATTCCAGTGGTTTTTATTTTAATCAGTATTCATTTTAACTCATATATTTTTCATGTAATAAAAAATGCTTTGTAAATAGTTACTTGTACGAATAAATATTGCCTATATTTTCATAAAATCGCTGTCTCATAATGTTTACTTAATAGTGGTTCATATAGAATATATTTTTTCATATTTATGTCATATTTACGTATGGAGATAATACAAATTTTGACACTTTGACTTATGACACTTGCAATATTTAATGTCTAGTATATTAACACTTAATATTGTTGATGTAAATAATAATTCATATTTATATTTTTTTGGAATAAAAAAACTCTTACGTGTTGCATTGATCTTCCTTTTGGTATAAAATTAGAAAAAAAAAGATGTAGCTAGTTTGATAAGTTTTTACTAAAAACAAAAATTCTTTTGAAATTCGAAGAGCTTACAATGGCACCAACGTTTCCTGATATTGTTCTTCGTATTTTTCTATATAAAACATATTTTGTAAAAGTGCAATTTTTCTAATTGTTCATCTTTTCTTTTTATATTGCTTATACACTTGTAAGAAAACTGCTTCAAACCTTAATAATTATGCGTTTTTTATTCAAATGTTAATGTTTTTTTATCCTTTTCACAGTTGATTTTCAACTGAATTTTGATGCAGTTTTTGCAAGACAATTAATGTGCTTAGTGAATGACTTGACTGAATTTTTAGGTTATAATCTATCTAGTCTTAATGTTTCACTTTTTTGCTAATTTCATCTGTTCGTTTATAATAGTTAATTAAATAAAGATGCTATAAATTGTAATTAATGCCAGTAATTCTTAATATTACAACTGTAATGAATAGTTCGTAGTACCCACTGAAGTTTTAGGTACCTATTAATTATGAGTGAATACATATCCACCACACTACTAGTCAAAATTCACTTTTTGAATAAAAAATGTTCTGCATGTTTTGCGTATACATTTTTATTTAAAAAGATGTAATGTTAGTATTTTGTGATTTACAAGTTGTGTGTACATTTAATGGTTTAAAGTATCAACTCTTTTTACGAAATAACTTAATATCAGGAGACGAATCCATAACATGAATCAACACGAAGCAGGGATAATCTCGTATTTTATATAAAAATAAGTACCTAAATAAATATGAACACATAAACACAGCGTAAAAAAGGGCATAAGTCACTTTAAATCGAAACATTGAAATCATTAATTGTACACCAATTTACATAAATAAATTGTAATTCCCTTATAACTTAAATTATCGAATACGCAAGCTGTAATAATAATAATTTCCTTTAAAAGCGCGTATTGCTTCTTATTATATTAGTTATTGTACGAAATATAGTAATTATTTATATTTAGTCAAATAATTGTTTATTGAATAATCTCACGGATATCACAATACATTATTTTTGCCGAGTAGTTTCAATGAATTATTTTTTAAAATATATTTCTGAACTCTTCGTATAAGATTTTAAACAAAACACCAATCCTGGCGTTTGTCAACATTGCCCGGTTAATATTCGAAATCTAGAATTGGACAAAGTAAAACAAATCGATAAACTAAGTATAATTTTCCATCAAAGATGAACATGGATATTTGAATGTTTCATGCATTGAAGAGTGTTTCAACTATTAAAATATTTTCAACAGAGACCCAAACTAGGAGAATTTCATATCATCGGACAATATTTTGCGGTGGTCACAAACCTTGATGTACAATGCACTTTTACCAGTGTTCGTTGTTACTTGCTAATGTTGTTAATAATATAAGGGTCTGGAGAAAGTGCGTAGCGGCATTGTAGGCATATGACAGTGTAGGATTATATCAGATGTGTCAGGCAAACAATACAAAATGTTGAAAAAAATTTTGCAACTACATTTTTGTAACATTTCAAAACTCAAATTGTTTTTGTTACTATATTAAAGGTAATTTTAAAAGCTTTGCCACATAATGGACAGGTCTGAAATAAATTGTTTATTATTTTTAACAAAAATCTGTAATCACATTGTTAATATTTTGTTTATTTGGTGTTATACAATGAAGTTACTATTGGTGGAATGTATGAATTAAATAGAAGTGTAAAAAATATGAATATCAGTAATGCATTAATGATGAAATTGTATAATATTATTTTTGAAAACAACGACATCTATTGGATCGTCAACGGAATGTTTTGGGGGAGGCTACGTTTTGTTTTACGCTTTAGTAAAAATACGTTGCTAAATATATTTAAGTAAAATTATATTTGTTGTTTTATTAAACTACCTACCTTCTGTCATGATGTGTCTAGTTTGGAGGTCGGACAGACAGTTGCTCCTCGTTTAAAACTAGTTTAGCCCTCTAAACTAGTTTTAAACATGGAGCAACTGTCTGTGCGGAACATAGAGTAAAGTCCCGCACACCTCAATTGAAAATGGAGGATCCTCCTACCAGAAAGTTATTGTATCTGGCGGGCAACTGCCCGATAGTTGATATTCGGGCTGATGTAAACGTTCAAATCGCACGGTAAACTCTGCTTGCGCGATGCAGTATTTCCACGTAGTAGTTCACTGCCAGTTGGATAGATGGCGTCGCGGTTCTTTTTGTTGCGATGTAGATTTGTCCGTTGGTTTTTCTTGTTGCGGCATTAATGCCGCACATACTACACTAGTATTCAGTGGCATTCGGTTAAGACTAGAAGCCGACCTCAATATAGTGGAAAAAAACCGGCCAAGTGCGAGTCGGACTCTCACAAGAAAGGTTCCGTACCATAAACCGAAAAATACATTTGTTGTATGGAAGCCCCCTTTCATTATTAATTTAATTGGATTTTATTATTATTTACTTTTTATTATTTATTGTTATATTGGCAATAGAAAAACACCGTGAAAATTTCAGCTGTCTACCTGTTACGGTTCTTGAGATACAGCCAGCTGACAGACAGACGGACAATGGAGGCTTCGTAATAGGGTTCCGTTGGTTACTTTTCGGGTACGGAACCCTAAAAAGCAGGTTGATTGAAAAAGGATAGTTTTTGTCGTGTGATCAACCGATAAAGCCCTCCCTTACCAACTATAACCCGCCTGTCCTCAAAGCAAGAGTGAACAGGCATCTGGGCTCACTCGTTCCATCGTAGACCTCACCCATCCCTTTCCATCAGGCGAGATCGAAGTCAGAGAAAGCACATAAAATAAAAGTACCCACTTCAAGTACCTTCTTTTTATGATGGGAAATCATCAAAAGACTCCTGCTCTGGGCGGAGCAGAAGGGAGTGTCAGGCTCTTACTGACTGAACCCATCCGTGTTCCTCCTAATGCCCTTTGCGTTCCAGGGCCGTGGTGACTCTTTAGAACAAATTCTGAAACCCTGGCACAAACCCTAGCGGGCCCATCTACTATGCTGACATCTCTGATACGCGCGCCGTCGAACACAACACGCGGTCGACCCGGGCTTGGTTCTGATCGAAGGCTGAGCCACCCTCTTCAAGTACCTACATCTTCCTCTTAGTCGTTCCCTTACTGCTGAGGATTGCGACCAGAGAAGACGCTACTCTAAGCCATTCGGTATTTTGTAATGTGGACCGTTCTCTGCATGCTGCTTCCAACAGCCTTTATTGCGCTGGTCCATCATACCGGTACCTTAGGTACGGTACTGTAATACTTCCTCCTTGGATGCTTCAACTTCTTGATAAAAGCTTTAGAAGAATTAACTAAAAAGGTAATAAGATTTAAAATAGGTTCGAATTATGACGTATGCTTATGAATTTGTCTTTTAGGAGAACTGCAAAAGCTTTCTTTGGAGCATGGCTCAATATAATCATCTCTTAAATCTCCAGCAGTTTTTTCTTTATTCACGACCCCTGACGCTGCAGAGACCCTAACCTGCAGCGTTGACAGTACATAATTATTACTATGAGTCTGTAGTGTCCCAATCCCTTCCTTTCTCCCACTTCTCTGCCCTGTGCCAATACTTTCGGTAGGAGTCTAAAGACCTACGCACATCGGGACGAAATAGCAGAAGATTTTGCCACCGATCAGCGCACACTAGCCGCCGGAATGCTAACTGTAGCATTCCGGCGGCCTACCGAGACATCCTGCGGAATGACGCCGCGGGATCCCTTAGGGCGGTCTCCAATGCTGTGTTAAAAAATCCCTTTCGATGACATGGAATCAATTCATAACATTGGAATTTATGTCTTATTCCGACTAGATAAGTTTGAATGTCCTTTGGTATTTTTTTTAAATCCTTTGCCTTTCCGTCCCAGTATGCGTACGCCATAACTCGTCACGCCATTTCCTTCTGAGCCTAACGCGTCGCGGGTTCCTGTGGTTTGAAACTCAACCAGTGGCTACTTTTGCCCAGAGGGCGTACCACGAATTTTTTGACGTATAGTAACATTAACATAAGTGAATTTTGAATACAAAAATACTGCAACCCTATAGTATTTTGGTTTAATTTTATGCGACATACACAGCCTGTAGCATACAAACATATGAATTTAGTATCCAATTTAAATAAATATTACGTTTGAAACGAGTATTTTAGCTATAGTTAAATTTTACGTTACATTACTAAAGGTACGTCAAAAATATTCGTGCAAAGTATTATAAGTATTGCGGCATGCGACAGGTGTGGCCAACTCAGTTCCATTGATGTACTTCGATAAAATTTCTGGTTTTTTCATAAAACTGAAAGCCATTCGTTGATTAAATATTTTGATTGCTTTATCCGTAATCCGCTATTAAATAGCATAGGCATAATTTGGCTTTAGTTCATCAGTTTTAACTAAGAATGGATTTATAACGTTTTTAATATGTACGTTATCGTATTTGGCTTTTTTCTACTTAAGGTAAGTCTCATAAGGATGTAGGGGTGTTCCTTTTCTGTTCCGGTAGCTCCCATTTTGTTCTATGAAACGTGACATCGTCGGACAAAATGTGACAAAGAAAATAACATCTCGCCGGTACGCAGTGAAGCGGTACACACATGCGTACAAGTGAACCTGAATTTCCATGTTGTTGGGGTCATCTATTCGGGCGACATAATTTGTCTTACTTTGTCCGATGAATTCATGTTCTATAGAACAAATGGGAGCTACCAAGAGTAGGACTCATCAGCGCTCAAATTAATACCATATGGATGGATTCAGTTCATAATTCTGGACCTCTTAGCGTTGGAATTTTTCATCGACTTTTGCCTAAATTATAAAAAAAAACACTATAGTGTAAATAAAACTAGAAAGTGGTTGTTTACATTTCATGTACATTTTTTTTTTACTTTTGATAGGCACGCGTTTGACCACTATCTCACCTGATGATAAGCGATGATGTGGTCGAAGATGGAGCACGCTTGCCTAGAAGTAACCTATTCACTCTTGACTTAAAGACTCTCAGGTTGTAGCTATCAGGAAACACAGACTCCGGCAGGGAATTCCACTCCTTAGCTGTACGCACTATGAATGTGTTCCCAAAACGTTTTGTGCGTGTGGGTGGGATGTCCACCATGTACCGGTGGCGCATCGCTGTTCGTCTTGTATTCCGATGATGGAACGGGCTTGGTGGAACTAATTATGCAATTCCGTCGCACATTCCCCAAAAAGCAACCGCTAGGAAACCGACAGGCTAGCAACTTGTCTATGCTAAAGACTTATTGCATTGCCGATGATCCTCTTGGCTCGTTTCTCAATTGACTCAAGGGCATCAAGCTGTGTCTTGCAGAAATATTTTTTATTTATTACGAAAATGCCAGTCCAGTATTATGTAGGTAGTGAATCCATGGGATCCGCTGCGATGCTGCTGCAAGCGCTGATGTTACTAATAAAGTGTTGTGTGTGTGTGTGTGTTATTTTCGGGATTTTGTTTTGTAAAGTTGCAGTCAAACAATAGACCCGACTTTGAACAATTTACGTACAGTATAGTCGATTCACTTTGGTCCTGTATGGGGATGAACTTTAAACCAATAGGAATACAGTAAACGCAGTGCCTATTGGTTAAGGAGTTGGAGTTATACCCTTGGTCTAAAGTAACCCGACGTAACTGTAGGTAATATTTTTTTTTTCCGGAGCGAGAAGAAATGGGAAGTGGTCACCTCCTTCTGCGAAGCAGTAATGCTAGCGAAGGAGGAAGCCGAACGCGTGAGAAAGAGGGAAACCTCACGCCCCAGCCGCCGCAATAGAAGAAGACGCCCCGGGCGTCGGGAGTCGCAGGGCAATCTCGGCCACCGTAGGCGCGGGCCTGCGGACGGCAAGCATTGGGTTGCTCGCCGTCTGATCAGAACCAGGCCCTAATCGACGGCGCGCTGTGATCCACGCGCGCCTCAAAGAGCTGTCAGCATTAAAGGTGGGGCCCGCTAGGGCCAGTGCCTGCTTGGGCTGCGGACTTTGTTCGAAAGAGTCACCGTGGCCCTGGAACGCAAAGTGCACTAGGAGGAACACGGATGGGTTTTTGTTAGTAAGAGTCTGACACTCCCTCCTGCTTCACCCAGAGCGGGAGGAGTCATTTGATGATGTCCCATCCTTAAAAAAAAGGTAATATGTATTTTAACGCTTTGTAATTCTTCAATAATTAATAAATAGTTTTTTTTCGGATTTTCAGTTGCAATTATCAGTTTCTGAACCAGAATTTCCAGCTCATCTCGATTTACAAAAAGTTGGCGAGACAATATTTAATAATGAAAAATTTAATATTCTTAAAACAACCTCCCACGTCATCACAGATCATTTCAAGGAATTTATGTTAAGAGGAGCAAGTAAGAACCCGCCTGGAATAAAGATTTTTCTGGATAAAAATGGATTCAGGCATGAATGGTCTGGCTTTGGTGAAAAAAGTAAAAGTTTAAGAAAGACTGATTTAAAACATGAAGGAAGTGAAAGTTTTGTACATCTTTCTAAAAAAACTCCTGAATCCGAAACGATTTCGACGGATGCGAATGTGAACACTACTGATACTGTTGAAGATACCAGCAATGAATACGTATCTAGCAACGACTCCGACGAAAATAATCAGCACGAAGTGAAAAATAATGCTTCTAATGTGAACGGAACTGTTCAGAATGTAACTAAAGAAAATAATGAAACCGACGGAGAAAAGACGGCAACAACCATTAATTTAATCTCAGTGACACAGGAAAAGAATTCAAGCACTGAAATCACTGTTGAAGAAAAGTTACGACAAGGAAAAGTAGATAACAAAGGAAAAACAGATAAAGGAAAAACAGATAAAGCAAAAACAGATAAAGCAAAAACAGATAACAAAGGAAAAGCAAATGATAAAGGAAATAAAGGGGACAAGGGAAAAACAGATAATAAAGGAAAAGCAGATAACAAGGTAAAAGCAGATGACAAAGGAAAAACAAATGACAAGGGAAAAGGAAAAGCAAATGATAAAGAAAAAACAGATGACAAAGGAAAAACAGATAACAAAGGAAAAGCAGATGAAAAGGGAAAAGCAGATGACAAAGGAAAAACAGATAACAAAGGAAAAGCAAATGACAAGGGAAAACCAGATGACAAAGGAAAAACAGATGACAAAGGAAAATCAGATAACAAAGGAAAAGCAGATGACAAGGGAAAAGCAGACGACAAAGGAAAAGCAGATAATAAAGAAAGGACTGTTATGCTAACGACCTTCTTCTGTCCCTATTTAGGAATTATAACCATGTCAGGGTTTATTGATGATTAAAACTTTAATCTTTACACAATTTCAAAATTCGCTTTTTTCGTTTGTACGCCTATACCTTTAAAAATACTCAACGAATATTCATGCGGTTTTCTTCAATAGATAGAGTGATTCAATAGAAAGGTAATATGTACAGTATGGGCCAAAAGTGGAGTAGTAATCTCACAAAGCAATAGATTGACACTTCGGTTTAACTTACGACTACGTTTCCTGATAGCTTTTATTAAGTAACTTCAATGTGAAACACACACACATTTATTTGCAAATGATTGTACTTTACGTATTCAACCATTAGCGTATATGCTATGATAGCCTACCGGTAACAGTAGTTGAGTATGCACGATCATACGCAGTGAACCGCGCGTTCAAATCTCACGCATGTGATGGTTTTTTTTGTCAATGTTTTAAAAATTGCTCGAGTAATCAGGCTCGTCAATAAACTCGTAAAATTTTATAATTATACCCACAGAAAACTGAATTGATAAATGATTAAGGTAGACGCATTTAACTTACGACTCATTTACCGCGACAAAGTAGAATGTTGTTGGTTGGTTGTTATTGTGGGTTAGTGACTTGTGTTTAATTTAATATCGGTGTAGTAGTTCATTTTGAAATGCAAGCAAATTTGAATATTGAAATAAAAGCGAATATTATTGCGCTGCGTAAAAGCGGACTTAATGTACACAAATATCTGATCGCTAAGATAAGATAATTATAATAATAATAATCTTTATTAGACTAGAAAGGTATATGACGGCGCTACGTCATCGTACGGTTGTGCACGGCACGTGCACCGGACCGATCAGGCGATGTCGCCATCCCCACCTCCCCCACTACTCGACTTGTTTGTGCTCGGACGTAAAAGGAGACCGCGCGGAGCGATCGGGGCATTCTATTCTAGACCTCGGTCCGATACACGTGTTGTCATAGCGCCTAGATTTGCTAATATCGTGTTAAAACCTTTCAGTTAATAATTATGATATGATAATTAATTGAGTTCACAGTTATTATAAATTAAGTGAGTTAATCGAATAAAATTGATTAATAAGTAAACTACCTACTTTTTACTTTAAAATATCCAATCCTGATAATACGCCTATATATACATATGTTCACACAATTTGTCAACAAGCTTCTAAAATTAATCTTAAAATTAAAATTACATAATTGTGTCTATTTTTAGCATTATTTTGAGTCATGGAAGGTTGCTGAAGTCATTATGATTGCGAAGCCTGGGAAACCACCCCATGAAGCATCATCATATAGACCTATTTCTCTGTTGCCCGTGCTATCAAAATTATTCGAAAAACTGTTGTTGAAACGGTTAAAACCAATAATAGAAGATAAAGACCTTATTCCAAATCATCAATATGGCTTCAGGGAGAAACACTCAACAATAGACCAGGTACATAGAATAACGAACATCATTGAAAAAACGCTTGAAAATGAGGAAGTCTGCGCCACCGTGTTTTTAGATGTCGCGCAAGCTTTTGACAAAGTTTGGCATAAGGGTATAATATTCAAGCTCAGACGCATGCTACCAGAATTTGCAGATATCCTAGAGTCGTATATTACTAACAGAATGTTCAGAATACGGCAGGAGGACGCATATTCCGTGTTAAAAGCCATAAAAGCTGGTGTACCCCAAGGAAGTGTGCTAGGCCCAATTTTGTACTTGTTATACACATGTGACATCCCAGAAATGGAAAACAACACCATTACCACCTTTGCAGATGATACTGCAATTATGGCTACCGGATCAAGCCACAGAGAAGCAGTAGAAAAAGTTCAACTAGCTGTGAACAAAGTTTATGACTGGACACAAAAATGGAAGATCAAACTGAATGAGTCAAAATCAATTCACATTGACTTCACAAACAAACACTTGGACTATCACCTAATTTACATAAATGGCATGCAAGTGCCTCGTGCTAATACAGCCAAATACCTTCGCATAACTCTCGACGCCAAGTTGCGTTGGAAAGCTCATGTCAAAAAGAAAAGACAGGAACTCGATATACGTTATAAAAGTATGTATTGGTTACTCGGAAAGAAATCCTGTCTATCAATACATAATAAAATAACCCTATACAAGCATATTTTGATGCCAATTTGGACGTATGGTATCCAACTTTGGGGCTGTACTAAACAAAGCAACGTCAAAATAATCCAAAAATTCCAAAATAAAGTAACATAAGAAATGACGACCTCCACCGTGACCTTAAAATGGAATTCGTCACCACCATTATCCAAAAATTTGCTGAAGCCCACGAACACAGACTTCATCGTCACGTGAATGTTGAGGCAATTCAGCTGCTAGACAACACAGACTTAGTGAGTAGGCTAAAAAGAACTAAACCTTTTGAATTAGTGTAGTGTAGTGTACAAAGTGAGTGAATAATAGTAACAATGTAGTGCTATACATATGACACATGAACATAGTGTTTTTATAAATTATATCAGACTCTAAGAAAGTGCTACGGACTTGTGTAAAAGTGCAAATGGACACTATTCTTAGTTTTAACATAATCTATCACGTAACATATTAAGTTAGAGTTAAATTGCTTATTAGTCTTTTAGGCTAGATCGTAATTAATTACTAATAAAGTACAAACATTTCTTTTTAAGTTAAACTTGTCATCAATAATTATGCCTAAATACTTAATTGTTTTTGCACGCTCCAAAGGATGACATGAGCATCTAAAATCTATCGAAGTGTCTTGGGAACAGTTATGAGCGATTAAGTTTAGATTGGCATGTGAAGAAGCACGGATTGAAAAGGTCAGGTATTTAGTTTTCTCAACATTCAGAGCAAGCACATTATTACAAAGCCACCTCTTCACCAAATCAAATCCTTTCTGGGCTAGCTGGTAAGTCTCATTCCAAGTTTTAGCAGCGAAAATGAGGGCAGTGTCATCTGCGTATGAGATTATTTTGCCATGAAATGAATTTAGATAAAGGACATCGTTTATATAAACGAGAAAAAGAGTCGGCCCAAGAATACTTCCTTGGGGCACGCCGTAGATCACTGGAATATCAGAACTAGTGTAGGTACCAATCTGAACACATTGTGTTCTACCGGTTAGATAATCAGTCAAAAGGCTAAGCTGTTTCCCCCTTATTAACAATTAACAGCCAACATCTAGCGTTGCTTGACCTTAGAATTAAGAATGTGGAAGACTTTTATGCATGGTATTGGCTGTATCATCTCTTCTATTAATAGTAATTTTTCGTAATCAGAAACGTTTTAATCACAATGCTTTTCTATACATGATGTTGAAGAAAGTTTCTAGGATTGTTAACACGCGATAGAGCTACATGCAGTTGGAAATGGGAAAACCAACCAGAAGAGAAGTCTACCCCCGTCACGGATAGAGTAGAGTAGAGTTGAGACTCCGTTATCCTAGACTCCCATTCGGCCCGTTGTGCGTCGGAGTCCTGGCTAGGTTATCCTAGCTCCGCCCAAATGCACAAAAGCCTCCTGGGTGCTTCATAGGTTTCGCGGAGCGACCTCACCGTTCGGAGGATTTATTCACATCGGGAAGCAAAGGCCTCATTTCCAGGATGAAGTTGGCGACTGATTTCTCGGCGTTGAAGCAACCTCTGCACATTGGGCTGTCTATGGCGCCTATGTTGAAAAGAGGTTTTTTAGGAGGCAACGACCCGTAATTATACCTATTATTATTCGGAAGGTATGTCTACTTGGGCTGAGAAGTCGTTTGACATTGCCATTTTTGGCTGCTTGCAATTTGTAGACCGTGACCATTTGTTGTCATGAAGTTCAGTTGATCTCTGGCAAATTCATCAAGTGGTTACGGATCCAGCACTGCCATCTCGGAAGTCCGTCTCTGGTGTCATTGCCTGGGGATCTACAGTCCCCCATTATCCACTGGAGGGTGAAGCCCGCAACGAATAATTTCTGGCCCTGAGCTGGTCATGATGTATCAATACTCACTGTGACTTGAACAGTTTTAAAACTAAATAGAAAATAATTGGGAATAAGGGGGATCCTGGGAATAACGTATCCTGTAAATCCCGTATCCTGGTAATAATGTCACCGGAGCAACATGCCGGAGCAATCAGCTGAAATCTTATATCAGATAAGTACTATGACAGTTTGTTGGATGTGTATGACTTTCAGCCGAGTGCCTTTGCAAAATATTATAGAAATTAAATGTATAAAAAACAGAATCTTTATGGCATCGGGCCATAAAGAAGACCATACTTTTTATTTTATTTATTTAAAACTTTCATGTGTTGATATTATATTGCGCTATATGAATGGTGCTATTTTTCAAACTACAAAGTTGAGAAAGTACTTTTTAAGTTTTAGAACATAGTTAGACATGCGATTAACCAATCTAATTCTACTCTTTTCTCGACTTCTCTATCATGGGACTTTGCCAGCTGCTCGCGGGTGGTATGACGTGACCCCTGGCCCTTGCCCGTAAAGATTCATTATTGAACAACTCAAGCTTATTAAGCTTAGCAAATCGATCGCACGCCTGTTGACGAATTTTCTATACACCGCGTATATTATCTTATATTATCTTCACACCGCGATTCAAAAAAAAAGGTCAAATGCCATCTATGGATTCTGTAGTTGAACTGTTAAAATATTAGTTCGGAGTTCGTTTTATTATATGTTCATTCAGAACTATATTTTTTAAGTTATCAAAAGAATCACTTTTTTAAGAAGGTTTAACTAAAAACATATGTTTTGATGGAGTTCTCATGGGTCAATATATGGCATTACGGGTATCTGCATGGTAATCGTAATAATTTGATTTCATCTACATCGCCCATCGCCACAATTCCTATCCGGTTTATCTGTAAAAGCTATTTATATTGGTTTTGTACTATTTAACGTGATGAGAACAAATAAAAAAATACAGAAGAAAATAGGTTCTGTTAATTATCCTTTAACACCCTGGCCATTATATTTTGGCATAGAAGAATGCTTAAAATTGTACAAAATACAAAAATAACATATTATTAATGAATTAAAATATTAGAAAGAATCAAAAAAAGAAAGGAAATGACCAATTTAAAAACATATAATTAAAAAATAATCTTGATTATAAGGATTCGAAGGCTCGTTTCGGAAGGCTGTCTTTCAACCGAAGGTCCTATGACTGTTGAAAATCGATTGAAATAGCCGATCTTATTTATGTCATGGTTATTCGCTGCTCAGCTCCTTGAAAGTATTGCGTGATGATAAACATTGTTAAGGTTAAAAGCATAAGTATCTGCAATATTACTATTATTATTTGCTTCTTAAAACAATTTTGTAGTAAGTGTTTAAAACAAAAATTTAAATGTTATTTTAAGTACGTAAAAACCCATTTTATATTTTTTTTGACAATATTATGGTGTAAAAATACAGTTCAATAGATAAAATAAATACAAAAATAATAGCTGTTGCTGGCCGGGATCGAACCATGTGCCAGTCGTTCAAAACAGATTTTTTGAATATTGCTTATCCTCCAAAGCACATAGCGTGATAATATATAGCCTATATCCTCCTGACAATAGGGACTTAGTGATAGAGTGACGACTGATAGAACAGAATGGAAGAAAAAAACGTGTTGCGCCGACCCCAAGTAACATGGGATGAGGGCAGGAAGATGATGATGATCCTCCTGACAATAACAAACACAACAAAAAAAGAATGAGCGAAATCGGTCCAGCCGTTCACGCGTGATGCAATGACCAAGGGAAATAGGGATTCATTTTTTATATATATAGAAGGTGTATTTAATTGACATACTTGAGCCTAGTTTGTTAGTTTGTGATTTTGTGCAACCCATGGTTTGGACGTAGCTCGACTCTGTGCACCTAAATCCCATTTGGTAAAAATATATGTTAGCGCTGGTGATAAACGAAGGTAAGACTGAGAAAATAAACACGAAAATGTTCAAAAAGTATTCAACTTTATTAAATCTCAGCAGGTGGCGGTGAGCTCTCAGTAACCTTCTTGTCGGTATTATCACTCATAAATCTTCTGTTGAATCTTCTTGTCATGTACGGATCAAATTCCTCTGCTACTTTATATTTGTCAAAGGTCCTAAGGAAAGTATTCATTGCTGTTTGAAAAGCTCTTTTATAGCTGGTCACTGGCATTTTTTGTTTTAACGTTACGACAGGTTCAAATGGAATCATTAGTCCTGCTGCAGAGGCAAGGAGGGGCATAAAAGGGGCTGGAAGGTAGTGAGAAACCAATTCCATAGCACCGTTGACAACGCATGTCCCAATGTTTCTTAGTACTTCGTTCACTTTGGGTGCATTAATAACTTTATACATAGGATCTGCAATGAACCTATAAACTTTTAATGTGAAACTGGCTGGTGGCACAGCTACTGCAACATTCTCTTCTGTTTCAAGTGATCTTTCATTGTTAATTGTGGCGGCTGGTCCAGCTTTTAATGTTGGTTGAGTTTGGTTGGCCAGTGTCTGCTGAACGGATTGGGCTGGCACTGCTGTTTCATTGTCTTGGTCACTTGTTTTAAATTGGTCGTTTATTTCTGGCAGTTGAGGCTATAGTTAACAAGAAGTTGAGGTTATATTCATATTTTAATTAATTAGTTGTGCAATTTACTCATGGTCTTTGCTAATTTTGAAGAAATGTTAATGAGTCGGCTGCCAATCAAACCATAGGTATACTGTGATTAGATTGTGCAAGTCTAGAATAATTACTATTCGCAGTAACACATCACAGATCCTTTACAGAATAGGAGTATTCGCAACACAGAATAGCACATGAAAGGATTACAAATGCATCTAGTATGCATTAATAATTCTATTACAACGCGTACTCAATATGGTAATCGCTTAAATCTACTGGGAATTGGTATCATGGTGTAATTGACATGCAGTATTGGAAATTGGCTTCAGATTAATCGGCATATTCATAGTCTGGGAAGATGGATGAGATTTGTTTGAAGGAATTATCCACCAATTTCAGATTTGGATACAAAAGGAGAATAAGGACCAAAGAAACTAAGGTTGGACTTTCTGGAAGACGGTATGGGTAGAAAAGGATGACCTTTTAGATGATGAATAATACAGAAGACCCTATGATGGAAGTGACGAGACGCGCCATCCCAAAATCGAATTTTGCAAGAGAATGGTGATCAGAATTTCAAACTTGTAAAAGTCCAAGTAGTCCCTTGAAGCTCCAAGTCATTTTTATAATTAATATTATATTGATAAAAATCCTGTTATTGTTTCTAATAGAAATTGTATTGTTTATATTAAACTCACTGCCGCTAATGATGACCAAAATAGTGAAACAAGAATGGAAGTACGAAATACTGCCATTTTATAAACTATGCAGTTTCTTGACAGTCACATTAGATTTGGGAATAAAATTGTGAAGGGAAATAATTCTGATGAATTCTAGAAACGAATAACTATAAACAAAGAAATCATAAATCTTTATTTTATTAGGTTTTTCTTTGGTATCGATAAAGACGAGCACTGTGTTATGCGTTGCATTTGAAATATATTCTATTTTTATTACTCCGATTTGAATACCTACCAAATTTACATTAAAAATCTGGAATAAGAATAAAATCAGAAGATACTTAAGCTGATTAACCACAAGATCAAACCATAAATAATAAAGAAAATATAGGTTTTACCGTGAAAACTGAAGATAAATTTATACAATTAAGCGCATTACGAGTAGGTATCCCAAATGTCCCAAAAACTTAGAATTACTTGTAGAAATGTGATCATATAACAATGTCATATACAGTGCCCGTGTTAGCAACTAACTCATCTATTACTAATATATAAAGCTGAAGAGTTTGTTTATTTGCTTGAATACGCTAATCTCAGGAACTGTTGGTCCGATTTGAAAAATTCTTTTAGTGTTAGCTAGCCCATTTATCGAGGAAGGTGATATATCATCACGCTAAGGCCAATAGGAGCGGAGCAGACGAAGTTGCGCGGGTCAACTAGTGTTGAATAAGATTACTCTAAAGATGACTTTATAGAATTTAGGACATATTATCCTTTTTGGTCATAATTATAATCTGCCTTCATTAGACCATTTAATTTAAACTCAAATGAAACAGATGACATGCTTGTAGAGAGAAGGTTCGAGAATAAAAACATGTTTTTGTAGGAAAAGCAATAAAATATTGCAATAAAATCGCACGGGTTATTTTAATTAAAGGCGCGGCAAGAGCCGTGAAGTTCGCATACGCTACGGTTTCACGATCGAATATGGTTCCGTTATATTTACTTATAACTTTTGTTTTATTATCCGTTTCTGTCGATTCTGCACCTCAGGTAATTTCAGTTTAATTATTATTTTTATGGTTACTTTTATCAGCCTTTTAGCCTGTTAATACCCAAGTCTATAGGAACTATAATTTTTTATCACTACCAAAAATATTGGTAGTTTACATACCAAACTTGTTCAAGGATATTTGTGAATATCTTTGAGCAGTATCTATAGCTAATCGATCCTAATGCATTTGACATATATTTACACTGCGACTTCGAGTTTTCTTTGCCAACTGACACGCACTTGGCCTTTCTAACCACTTTTTTTCTTAATTGGAGTTTTAATTTTTGAATTAATTACATAACCTGTACAGATGATTGATATCTTCACGTCTTGTTCGTCATATGGACTTGAATTGAAGGGTACCAGATGGCCCATTCCCGTAGTTTGTAAGGAACATCAGCAGTCGCAATTTGTCTGTACCTACTGTATGAAGATTAGAGGTGTTTTTGCCAGATGATGATGTGAATGCGAATTTTCCATTATTAGTACGGAATTGGCCCACCGTTAATTATTCGGTGTTTGGTATAGTCTACCTATGTGTATAGATTTTGTTTCAATAAGGTAGGTACTGAATAGGCATTGTGTGACAATAATAAGCCAGTGATATATCAGATACGTGCCCACTTAAGGTCAAAGTAGATCGATATAACCTGAAAGAAGCTGGAAGACAGCATCGTCTATGTTTAACTCTTAACCGATGATGTACCTATGAATGACATTCGTCGCCAAAATCATGATTAGTTTATAGGGTATGCGGAACAGACAGTAAAGTCCCGCAAACCTCCGTTGTAAAGGGAGGAATCCTCCGACCAGGCCGTTGTTGAGCCTGGCAGGCAACTGCCCAATAGTTAATCTTGGGGCTGATGTATATGTTCAAATCGCACGGTAAACTCTGCTTGCGCGATGCAGGATTTCAATGTAGTAGTTCACTGCTAGTTGGATAGATGGCGTCGCGGTTCTTTTTGTTGCGATGTAGATTTGCTTCGTTGATTATTCTTGTGGCGGCTTTGATGCCGCTATAAGTTCAATACTTAATTTACCGCGAGGTATGTGAATCGTCGTTTTGGTGGTTGAAGGTTAAAAAAAACCTGGGAGGAAAAAGCACCCCAAAATCAATGGTAGGTAAGAAAGAGCAGAGCAGTGTTCATTCGTGACCAAAACACTGATGATGACATAGGTGAGATCGCTATATACAGATGTACAACCTCTTATCTAATCGAATATTGTTTTCCCCAGGTGCCATACGACTATGTCCCATACGGTCGTCGAAGTGCAGGCCATCCCCATGACGTCAACCTGAACTATGAACGCCTTTACCCAGCCAGACGCAAGTTCGTCGACGCTCCACCTGTCCACATATCTCCTAATTTCGACTTCTATTAAGAAATGATACGTTTTGTACTATAAAGATTGCCTTTAGTATTGCAATAGATAATTATGGGGTTGTGCTGATGGTTGGTTTTTTTCGGTATTCCTAAACTTGGTTTGGGCTCCGTCTGCCCCTTGGATCTTGCCCCTTTCGATTAAAATGTTGCACTCACCCCGTTCTTTATTATTTTGGTGTAGGTAGTGATTCGTCTCTTATGAAGAAAAGTGGAAAATTGTCATTTAAAAAAATATTTTGGTGTATCGATTCGCCCTTTGCGGCATTTTCCATTGAAAATTAACCAAAAGAGGTAGTTAGACAGTTAAATGTACACATTAGGTATAAGGTATAGCCATGTTTGATTACTTGAATAACTCTATCTGTAATCTCACCAACTCGTGACGCTTGTGATAGTTTTTGCTGCCTAGCTTACCTATTATAACAAAAGGAACGTTTTTCTTGGGTCCACTATTTTAGTTTCGAGAAAAATATATTTGTCACCGGAAAATGGCGTAGGATTGTAAATTATCGCGTGAAATTATAAACTACTTTTCATAATAAGACACTGATATATTGGAAACTATTGAATTTTGAAGGGATTAATACTTATAATATAAAATTATAAACGCGAAAGTAACTCAGTTTGTCTGTTTGTCGCGCTTTCACGCCAAAACTACTGAACCGATTTAAATGAAATTTGGTGCACAGATAGTCTAAAGCCTGAGAAAGGACATAGGCTACTTTTTATCCCGGGAGTGTGGTACCGGTGTAAACGGCGGCCAGTGGCTTCTCCCGCGTGATCCCTAACGCGGGCGAAACCGCTGGCCGCCGTTTTATATTATATCGAGAAATTATAATTTAATAAAGATTTATTACAATCTTACGGAGTCTGCCATTTTCCGGTGACATATTCATTAAAATTTAAAATATTTAGAGTGCGGACAATCCTTTAAACTTACTAGCAATATGAGGCGATTTGGGGATCAATAATTCTCATTCTAGGGGTGAGATCTAAGGGGCGAGCGGAGCCCAAACTCCAACTTGATCGAGTTCTGCATTGCCAATGCAAATGTAAGTCGGCAAACATTCGTCTTGCTCTCACCCTATAACGGGACGTGAGACGTCAACCTTCGCAGATAACCTGAATGAGAGTTGCCGAGAATCGAAACTAATTACGTTTTGTTTTACTTGAGATGGGTTTGCTCTTGACTCCAGTCTAGGTCGGAGGGGACAGAGACAACGTCGACGATGGAGCTTACTCAGAAGGAGCCTGTTCACTCTAACTTTGAAGAGATTAGGGTTGTATGCGTTCGGAAACCCAGACGCAGGTAGCGAGCTCCACTCCTTTGCTGTGCGCATTATAAAAGACGCGCGTTCTATTAAATTAAATAAAACTTTAATTCTGACTATAGTCCATAATTTTGTTAGTATTTTGGTGTTAGTAACAATGGTGCTTATGTGAGTAGGTTAGTTTATATAAATGACTAGCTGACCCGCGCGGCTTCGCTCCCGTCAACTGGCTACTCTACCTACCGACCCTAACCTACCTACCTACTTACCTACCCTACCTACCCTACCTACCTACGCTACCTACCTGCCTACCTACCTACCCTTCCTACCAACATACTCATTTTTTTTTGTATTTTAATTCTTATTATGCTATTCTGGACGAAGACTTATCCAAAAACACAAAAACTATGAAAATCGCTCGCAAGTTAGTTAGAAAAGTGTTCGAACAAACCCGACTTTGTTTTACTTATATATTAAGAAGAAAAAAAAATTTACTCCGTATCACCTAACCACTGAGAACTAATGATAACACGAATTGACAGTTACTGTGAAATCGTCTTGTCATTCATTCTTAGTTCGGGTTCGGGACTAATCGTAAGTCTGTAGTGTGATACGGTGTAGAATACGCCAGCCCGCAACTAAGCCCGAAACTACGGACTTCGGACTTAGAGAGTAGCCCCCCAAAATCGATCGTTCCCGTCACCGTGACCACCTTTGGTACGGTACCTTATTATTATTAGCCTTGTTTCGCAAATCGAACCGTTCGTTGCTTCGCTCTAAACGGAATCAATCGCGGAGGCTTAGCAGTAGGGTCCCGTCAGTACAGCACCTTTGGTACGGAACCCTACAGGCCTGGGGGAGTAGCCCCCCAGGCCTGTAGGGTTCCGAGCTCCGGGCTCTAACGAAATCCGTAGTTTCGGGCTTAGTTGCGGGCTGCCATTTTCTACTTCGTATCACTTAACCACTGAGAACTAATGATAACACGATTTGACAGTTACTGTGAAATCGTGTTGTCATACATTCTCAGTTCGGGTTCGGGACTAATCGTAAGTCTGTAGGTGATACGGAGTAGAATACGCCCGCCCGCAACTAAGCCCGAAACTACGGATTTCGTTAGAGAGTAGCCCCCCTGATCCGCAAGTCGAACCGTCCAGTACTTCGCAAAACTACGATAAATGCACTTTAAACGAAACCAGCACAACTCGGAGATTTAAGCAGCCTGGGGGAGTAGCCCCCCAGGCCTGTAGGGTTCCGAGCTCCGGGCTCTAACGAAATCCGTAGTTTCGGGCTTAGTTGCGGGCTGGCATTTTCTACTTCGTATCACTTAACCACTGAGAACTAATGATAACACGATTTGACAGTTACTGTGAAATCGTGTTGTCATACATTCTCAGTTCGGGTTCGGGACTAATCGTAAGTCTGTAGGTGATACGGAGTAGAATACGCCCGCCCGCAACTAAGCCCGAAACTACGGATTTCGTTAGAGAGTAGCCCCCTGATCCGCAAGTCGAACCGTCCAGTACTTCGCAAAACTACGATAAATGCACTTTAAACGAAACCAGCACAACTCGGAGATTTAAGCAATTTTGGTCCCTAACAGTTTAAGACCTTTCAGAGACCAAACCGAAATTCGAAAAATAATCGTGTGAGGTCATTCTCCAGCGGAAAATCTTAATACCGCAGTTCAGAAAAACGCGTCATCAGTGCAACGCCATCTATCGACCATGTAAACTGACAAAATATTTGGCAGCGGACGACGTTAAATAAGAAGCCCGTATGTAACGATAAATAACGATAAGGTATTAAAATGTTTACTTTTATTTTGCTACGTCTGCTTATTAAAAGTTTCACAAATAACTCAATCAATGTGTTTTGGTGTAACATTCATGCTTTCATGCATTTTTTGGTTCCTCAATAGATGGCGCTCTGACTGATCAGAATATATTACGAAGTTTCTTACTAAACTAAAAATTCAATATATTTTGATTTCTGGGATCGATTGTAACGATAAATAACGAAAAGGTATAAAAATGATCACTTTTATTTTGCCATGTATTAAAAGTTCACAAATAACTCAACAATTTTGAATGCTTTCATGCATTTTATTTTTTCTCAATAGATGGCGCTCTGACTCATCAGAATACATAAGGAAGTTACTTCCTAAACTTAAAAATTCAATATCTTTTGATTTTGTGGGTCGATTTTGATGAAATAAACGCTAAGTTTTCCTCGAGGTATCACTTCATATTTTTAAGTACTTAGATTTGCAATCCAATCTGTGGTTTATGCGTGATGCTCCCACAAACGCACAGACACACAGATAAACAGACAAAAATTTCAAAAATTGCATTATTGTGTTTTATACCTTTTTCCTGAGTTTTTTGTGTAATTTTCATGCAAAAATATTCAATGTACAGACACGGTTGGTCTACGAATTTATTATATGTATAGATTTATTTAATTATACCCATGACTGTCCCCACCCAGTGTCCCTGAAAGGGACAGTCCGGTCTGGCAGCTATCATTTTCAGGATGCTGTTGTCACTACCGTGCAAGCGCTGTAGTATGGAAGCCGCTTTCTTTCGCATGATGGCATGGAAACCATCACCCATCTGTGCGAGCCTCCGCGAACATTCCTGAAGCACTACAACGTCATGGCAGTCCCAACAGCATCCTAAAAGCATTATTAAATTGAACACGCAGGACGTTGTAGGCTCGGCGCGTGTATGATACCCACAGGCCACTCGTGTAAAAGGATTGACAGAACGCCTTTAAAAGGGTTACTTTGACGTCTGTAGTACAACGAGCGAACCTGCGGGCAAGCATATTGCTCCTCACCGACAACGTCCTGCGCTCCCTCTCTATATCTAAGTCATCACTTAGGTCGCTCGTGACAATATGGCCTAGGTACTTAAAACTATTCACAACTTTTAGTGCTACGCCGTTGAGACATATTGGAGGAACACTGCGCGGCTGCTGCTTAGGTGCCTTAAATACAAGAATCTCACTCTTCTTCGAGTTGTATATTAAGCCATGCTCCTACGCATATGCCTTGCCTCCCTCCATCTTCCCTTCCATCTGATAGTTTTCGACATTATGTCCAAGATATCTTATACCCAGGCCAGGCCCGATCTAAGGGGGGGGGGGGGGTCAAGCCGGGCAAAATGCTCAGAGCGGCAAAAATGGGGGACAGCAAAATTGAGGGTGCGGGGCGGTTGCACGAAGTCCTCAATTTATCTGTAGTAGTGATAAATCTTATAAAAAAATCGGACCTCCCGCGCAAAATCAATCAAATCAAATCATCTTTATTGTGGATCATAGGTACATAATACAGATGGTGTTATTTAAATATTTAGGACCAGCTATGTCCTACTCTTAGGGCGTACAATAGAATGTAGATAAGTACCTATCTAGTGAGTTTACTCGTACATGCATGTCAACAATAATGTAATACATTGCAAATTATTAGATTCTTGAATCTTCGTTATTTATTATTATTATATTGTATGATTATCTACACAGAACGCATCATGACTCAGGCAGATTGTATTGTAATAGAGATTTGTCATCAAAAAAGTCTTTCATAGTGTAATAGCATTTGTTCACTAATAGTTCAATGGTCGATCTGATGTTTTTTTTTTAATATTTGGATCCATGTACCTTCTAGAAAGTTGTTAAATATCACGGGTACTATCACCCTGAAAAATATGTCAAAAAATCATCCTGTACCAATCTACATATATACTTACAAACACACTGTCATGAATTTTAGTATACTTTTTTTTTTGGGACATGCCCGCCACACATTCCCAACCACTGCAACTCCTGAAAGCCAGAATCAACAGTGGCGACCACCAGAAAAACGCCGAGCCAATGAAGCCCGACGAGTCCCGGAGAAACGATTTAACTGTCTTGGAATCTGCAAAAGTACGGCGGAGGAGTAGGAAAATAAATATATGTATATTTTCCACTTCCCTCCTTTTCAAGCAGGAGACAGAATAGAGCTAGGCCAATAGGCACCAAGGGACATATACAACTGGGTTAAGCCCAGTTGTCAAGCACCACGGATTATATATTAATTAAAAACTAATGGGTCTTAAATTGTGAGCTACTTTTGATTCCAGTAATAGGTATGGCAAAATCGCCTGAAAGCACGGAATTTTTTTCTGGTTTCTACAAGGTCCGTGTAATAAACTACTCCAGATGTAACCTGAATACTATCTAACATAATATTGCGTTCAGTTTGCCAAAGAATACACTCCCATAAGATGTGGTGTGCGGATTGTTCGTATTCATAGTCGGCTATAGAACATTGACATAAAGGCGAGGCCACAAGCCTAAAGGAAAATAATTTACTCTTAAAGTTGCCATGACCTGTGAGAAATTGGGCAACACAATGATCCACCTCCAGCCATGTCCTATCCAGCCGCTCACGAACGGATGGAAAAAACTGGTGGAGGTGTCGGCCTTTAATGGAATTTTCCCACCTACATTGCCATTCGGATAAAAGTTCCTCCCAGACGTCAGTCTGGGGTTTTAGTAATCTACAGATCTTAGCACGGTCGCGTTGCGGTAAAAACTCTGGGTCCGTGATCTTTCTAGCGTAGTAGTACATTGCAGCACGCCGCTGCACCTCTAGATCGACTGGGAGAACACCCGCCAGCACCGGTAAGGCTTCAGTACTAACCGTCCTATACGCCTTGCATAAGAATATCAAAGCCAAACGCTGGCTTTGCAGCAATTTACGGCGTACCGCCCCTATGGTGGCCCTGTCAGCCCAGACAGGTGCCCCGTAGCACATACAACCCAAGTAAGTAGCCCCATAGATAGTTTTTAAGGTTTGAAATGAGAGACCCCAAGTAGCCTTGGATATTCTCGTCAAGGCGTAGAAGTTCTTTTTTGCTTTTTCACCTACTGTTTTTATATGATCAATAAATGAAAAGTTTCTTTCTAGTAGCATACCGAGGTAGCACACGGATTCTTTTCTTTTAACGGGTACGTTATTAAATTTAATACTAGGCCAGGATTTTAGATTTCCTTTTAAAATAAGTTGATAGGTTTTATGCGGTGCAAAGGTCAGACGGTTTCGATCGCCCCACTGTGATATTAAACGTAGACATGTGTCAGCCAAGTTCTCGAGTCCAGGCCGAGTGCTTGCCTCAATGAGCAGTAAGCCATCGTCCGCGTAACCGGTTAATGAACAGCCGCATGGGAGCGGAACCACGAGGAAATCATCGTAGCCAAAATTCCATACAAATGGACCGATAACTGAGCCCTGAGGACATCCCATGGTTAGAGACTTAGAAATGGAATGCTGTCCAAGTTTGAGTTTCGCGGAGCCGTTTAGAAAATTCGAAAGAATCAGATTATAGATATTTTTGTAGCAACCACGGGTTTTCATTTTAAGTAGTAGCATCGGCCACCATGCGTTATCAAAGCGCCAGATATCTCGAGAAAGATTCCAACCACGTATTAATGTTCCGATAAGTTAACAATTTTACGGACAGAGAGAGCCGCGTCGACTGTGGATTTACCAATAGTGAAACCAAATTGATTAATATGAAGTTTAGGTCCATTCGGTAGCAAGCGCGGAACGATTAGTCGCTCTAAGAGTTTCCCCAAAGATGGAAGTAGTGTTATGGGCCGGTAGGACTTTGGGTCATCCGGGGGCTTATCGCCACTCTTCGGAATAATGCGTATAAATAAAGTCTTGTCGCCATATGAATTACTCGTCTTGTTAGAAGAAAATAAATATAAAATGGATATAGTAATACTAAGTGAAATAAATATCAAGAAGGAGGAACTATCATTTTATCAAATACCGGGATATTACACATACATACACACAAGAGAAACTACCAGAGGAGGGGGAATATTGATATATGCAAAAGAAAGCCTTAGTTTCGATGCTCAAAGAGTGGAGACGGAAGCTGTAGAAATGCTGCATGGCCAGCTTAGGACAGAAAAAAACATAACGCATATAATTTCTTTGTACAGACCACCTAAGACAAATAAGTTACTATTCATAGAACAATTAGAGACTATCGTCAGATCAATCTCTGCGTATGAAAACGTTATTGTGATTGGCGACACAAATATAGACATTCTGAACGATGTAGTAAATCCAACTTCAACAAAGTACAAAAACACCTTGTGTGGATGCGGCCTACAGTGCGTAATACCGAGTGCAGAGATAACGCGCGAAGCAATTGTGGACGGGCATCTTCAGGTGTCGTGCTTGAATCATGTATGGGTGCGAGCGGGACGTAACGAGTGCGCTTCGTTGTCGTATGTTTTGAAGACGCATATCTCCGATCATCATGCCGTCGGACTATCGCTAGCTACGAGTTTGAGCAATAATACGTGTTTAAAGGATTAGTGGTAACAAGACGCGAAAAGTAATTAGTGACAAACTTGTAAAACAAAAACTGGATGCATATGATTGGACGCAACTACTCGTAGTGTCATGCCCATTAATTTTGTTTCAAAAGTTGTGTGTAGTATTTTGCCAAATTTATAAGGAAAGTACAGTTACAGTTCCAAATTATGATAAAAGAATAGCACAGCCATGGATAGATAAATGTTTGTATAAAATGTTGTGTCGTAGGGATAACTTATTTAGAATATGGAAAGCAGAACCAAAAAACATGAACAAGCGATTAGAATATACAAAATTTAGAAATAAGGTAAATAAAATTGTAATTGAAGCGAGAAATAGATATAAACAAGCAGAAATAAAAAAGTGTAATGGGGATTTTAGAAAAATATGGGTAAACATTAACTCGTGGTTGGGTCGTAACAAAACTAGTCTAGACGATGTGATTCTGAGACATTTAGGTAAAACAAACAGTATTACGGACATTTGTACAAATTTTGCAAAAACCTTTACTGAGGAAATTAAAAGCATTAAACACATTTGTGACATAACATTTTTTGACAGAAAGAATTATGTTAAGCCGAGTGAGGTGAGTTTTAGGTATATTCCTGTAAGTTCGTCAGACATAGAAAAAGTAATAAACATGCTGTCGTGTGAGAAAGCACCTGGTCTGGATGGAGTGAGAGTAAAAGACATATTATACAGACAGATATTTACGAAAACAAGTTAGTCCTATTTTAGCAAACTTCATGAACATGTGTTTGACTAAGAGTGTTTATCCTGATGAGCTCAAGAATGCCATTATACGCCCTATTTTTAAGTCTGGAAGCCACCTAGAATATGTAAATTATAGACCCATAGCCATACTGTCTGTCATTGATAAAATAGTAGAAAAAAATATTGTTAGTCAAATTAATAATTTCTTAGAATGCCATAGTATATTGTCAGACACACAGTATGGGTTCCGGAAGGGGCGCAGTACTGCCTCAGCCCTAACAGCGTATAGTGACTATGTTAATGAGTGCCTAGACTCTGGTAAACAGCTGATAGCGCTTTTTATTGATTATAAAAAAGCATTCGACACACTGGATCACGATATACTGCTACAGGCGATGGATGAGTGCGGAATACGTGGTCCCACGAACAAGTGGTTCAAAAACTACCTGACTAACAGGAAAATACGCACGATCATAGCTGGTGTGGCAGGTGAGGAGGCGACTGTCGATCTCGGCGTGCCGACCGGATCAGTGTTTGGGCCAGTGGGTTATATAATGCATGTGAACAGTGTGTCGAATGTTGTAAACAAGTGTCGAGTGTTTATGTATGCTGACGATATGTGTGTAGTTTATGCTTCGAAGGATATATCGGAGGTACAACAGTACGTACAAGAAGACTTCGAACGTATCACGAAATGGGCACATGATAATGGGATAATATTAAATCTGTCCAAGACAAAATGCATGCATATACACTCGCCACATAATCTACGAGCTAAAACTGTACACAGAGAGGATCTTGATATAATCGGACACTCATACGAGTGCCTGCATAGTGATAAGCTTAATTGTGTATGTATTAAATTGGAGTATGTTAGCACGTTTAAATATTTAGGTCTTAAAATTGATTCAAACTTTAATTGGAAAATGCATGTAACTGATATATGTAACAAGTTGAGATCTGTATTGGGGAAGTTCTATCAGTTGAATAATGTTGTGAATAAACAGACGCTTTTGATTGTATATTATGCACTTGCTGACTCACTAATCAGTTACGGTCTTATTGTATATGGGCGAACGTTTAAAACATACTTGCAAGACATAAAAACATTACAGGTAAGAATAATCAAGTTCCTAGTTAGCAAAAAGGTTAAGAAAAAATGTAATAAAGACTATGAAAAATTATTTCCCATTTGTAAAATCCTACCGATAGATAAGAAGGTCGATTATTTGATAAGTCTAGAACACTATTTAAGTGATGAGTATAAAGTACCTGTTAAAAATAAATATAATACCAGAAGTGTAAGAGAGAGAAGACTAGTTCAACCGAAAATAACAAATTATTATGGAGAAAGAACTTCAAAGTATTTTGTACCGAAAGTATTTAATAAAATTGATATGTTAAGACAAAGCCCTAAGTTAAGTAAAGGTATGTTAAAATCAAAATTAAGGAGTTTGTTGCTCGATAACGACGATTCTGCCATTGCCGAGGAACAAGCTCACACCGCATAAATAAATAAATAGATATCATTAATTAATAAGTAGGTAACCTGTGATTCGGTTTGGTCAGACCGGCGCGGGCGGGTTGAGGGCGCGGCTCCGGGCGCGGACACCTCCAGACATATGTGGGCTCGCGGCTACGTAATATGATGCTATGCGTTTTCGGTATGGGCTGGCCTCTTATTGTACGGAAATCCTATGCGATGCGAGGTTGGCCTATGCTGGGGATGTGTGGCTTGGTGTCTGGCTCTGTGTAGGTACTCGCAGTCTGTCAGTGTCCAGTGTCCGCGGCTCGCCCGCGATCTACTTGTGCCGGTGTGACTAATCCTTGAGCGAAATAATGCGTAGTTTTAAGGTTGGTATTTCATAAGAATATGTGTATATTAAACAAGCGCTTCTCGCCATCAAACTAATAAGTTTGGCGAGTAACATTGTAAGAAAACAAATAGTGTACCTACCTATGTTTGACAATAAAAAAAATAAAAAAAATATTCGAGGAAAAATACCTTCTGCAATGCATCGGTTATATACGGATAAGATCGCGTTGCCGCTGTTTTACACGCTTCTATAATTATTCTATTAGATATTTTATCTTAACCGGATGATTTTTTGAGAGGTAGTCTCTTGACAACGTTTATGAATTCGTCAGTGGATGGAAGGTCTGACTCCGGTGATTCAGGTGGCACCGCGGCCCCCGCTCTAATCTGTTGGTGGTATTCATTATCATTTACTGATGAATCGTCTGGTATTAGAGAATTAAGCAAAACATCAGTTGTTTCATCAATGCCGGTGGTATGTTTATTATTTACTTTAATGTTCTGAACGTACGCAAGGTCGACAGATCTGTTAGCCTTGAACTCGTGGTACAAAGGAGACCACGGACCCTCCTTATCAAGTTTATCAACAATTTGCCGGAGTAAATTACCCTTAGATTTTTCAACCGATGCTCTGTATCGCGACTTGGCAACTCTAAAAGTACTTAAAGCAAGATTAAGGGGGTCCCCGATAACCTTACGTTTTTTAAGCTTATTAAGTTGTCTGCACGCTCTGCGATAGCTTTTACGTTGTTCAACAAGGTAGTCATTCCACCAATCACATCTACGAATATTGGTCATAGATGCGCGACTAATAGCAATGTCAGCACAGTAAGTGAAGGTGTCTGACATTATGTCAGCACTTTCCTCAGCTGACAGTCCATCGCGAGTGAAGTCTTTGGCATGACAAGCAAAAAGTGAGCTAAAGAATTCCCAATTCGCGCCCCTACTTTTATATCTAAAATTCCCAATTAAGTGTGACGAACCTTGAGTAAACATAGGAACAAATTCGTACACGATCAGGCGATGATCACTACAAGACGCGTCAGGAAGGACACGCCACCTATCCAAGCGTACGTCTGCACTAGAAAGTGTGACGTCAATACAAGATTCGCCCATTTGGCTACAAAAAGTAGGCGGTGCGTCTGGGTTGTTATGAATTGATAAGTTCATCTCAGCAATAAAATCTTCAACGGCACAACGTCGTTCGTAATCAGTGGCCCGAACTTTGCCATACCACAGGGAAGAAGATGCATTCACGTCAGCACCCACTATAACTTTGCAGCCCGCGAGCGACCGCAAGACGTGACGGAGATTATGTATATGTGGAGTAACTGGGTCTGAATATTGAAAGTAGCAGCTCATAACGTAAACCTCATAGATAGGTGATGATACTTCCGCCACGGCGCAATGGGGCGTCATGAGATTACATGTAGATGTTACAGTAAAGCTTGAAGAACGCGCAACATAAATTCCGGCTCGCGCCTTGCAATCCAGCTGAACTACCTTGTGACGTAAGCGCGCGTTTTGTTCTGTTATTGTTCCTGAACAAGTACTATGTCAAGGTCAATCCACAATCAATTTATCCAGCTCAGATGTCGCCACCCCATCGTTATGGAGATTTAATTGTCCTATGGTTAAACTATCCATATTTAGTAATTAGTGTTTAGGATTAATTGTTCGAGTTTCAGTTTGTAAGTAGTACACTCTTGAGATCCACAGCGATGATCACACGGTTTTTTAAAGCGTTTACACGCCACGCAAGTCGGCTTGAAATTTACGTCGTCCTTATGCGGGCAATCATTTGTTTCGTGTGCCTCCGAACAATTAGCACAAGTCGGTTCTTTATTAACGCAGTGTTTCTTAACGTGACCGAACTGTTGACAGTGTAAGCACCGAACGACTTCAAAATCGTCAATAAAGCGGCAGGTAGCCCAATCAATAAATAATTTAACCTTGGTAGAAACTAAGAGTTTACGTACTGCGGAATCTAATTCGATGCCTATCCACTTACGACCGTTGTCTAACGAGCGCCTACGGATAATTTTAGTAGACTTAATAAAGTCATCCTCTTTCATTTGAAGCTCATCTTTAATATTTTGGCGGTATAGCGCGACCAGAAAAGCGCCATCATCCATTGAAGATGGTACATCCTTAACTAATACTCGAGGGCGTCTACCTTTTGGTTTTTCTAGTCGTAAACCAGCGGCTGGAGCTACTTTTGGCAAACGTAGTTTCAACGAGTCCGCATACGAAATTTTACAATTGTTATTATTATTACTAGCTGACCCGCGCGGCTTCGCTCCCGTCAACTGGCTACTCTACCTACCGACCCTAACCTACCTACCCTACCTACCTACTTACCTACCATAACAACCTACCATAGCTACCCTACCTCACCTACCTTACCTACCTACTCTACCTACCCGCCTACCTACCCTACCTACCTGCCTACCTTCCCTACCTACCTGTCTACCTACCCTACCTACCTGCCTACCTACCCTACCTACATTTATCTACTCATTTTTTTTTGTATTTTAATTCTTATTATGCTATTCCGGACGAAAGAATTAGTCTTCGTCTCGAATAAAACACAAAAACTATGAAAATCGGTCGAGCCGTTCTCGAGTTAGTTAGAATAGTGTTCGAACAAACCCGACTTTGAGAATTTTGCTATATTGTGAAACATTCGACCGTTTTCTTGAAGACATTTTTATATCAGCGAGACAGAAATAAAACGAAAAATCTTTTTTACAAAAAATGTAAACGACTTCCAAAACAAAACCGAAATTAAAGTTATTTTATACTTTGTAGTGTTTTGATTTGGAAGTCGGTTACATTTTTTTTTTTAAAGTTTTCTATTTTTCAGATTTTAGTGGTACCTGCGTACCCATTCACAGCGTACCGGCGTGATGTTATGTTATGAAAATAAAACTTACTAAGTGCTTTCGGTGTAAAGGTCTCGTCAATACGAATGAAATAAGCCCAAACACTTGGTAGTTCCTACATACCGATGTGGAGTTCCCTTGACTCTCTGTATCATCAGGTCTGATCCAAACTTTCATTCTTTTGTAGTATCACCCGATATACACACGAATATCAAGTTTTTACCAAATACGTGCCTACAATTTTCGAGAGTTGCTCCCGATTTCTCAGGGTTTCCATCATCAGATCCTGACGTGGTGGCAATGGGACCACATGGGAAGCACCAGCTTTCAAATAAAAAAGAATCATGAAAATCGGTTCATCCAGTCGGTTAATATGAGGTAACAAACATTAAAAAAAATACAGTCGAATTGATAACCTCCTCCTTTTTTTGAAGTCGGTTAATAAACTGAAGGAAGACGGACAGTGGTGGCTTATTAATAAATAGGGTTTAGGTAACCTTGGTACGGAACCCTAAAAATGGACTTGGTTCGCACGAATCAAGATCGTACGCGAAGGCTTAAATAATAGGGTCCCATTAGCAACTTTGGCACGGAACCCTATAATTTGCCTTGGCTCGCAAATCGAACCGTCTGATACTTAGCACGTATTAAAAACTTAGTTGCGGGCAACCTGGGAGTCTTTAAGACAAAAGTGAATAGGTTGCTTCTAGGCAAACGTGCTCCATCTTCAACCTCATCATCGCTTACCATCAGGTGAGATAGTGGTCAAACGTAAGTCTATCTATAATAAAAAAAAAATCTACTCCGTATCACCTAACCACAGAGAAGTAATGATAACTCGATTTGACAGTTACTGTGAAATCGTGTTGTCATTCATTCTTAGTTCGGGTTCGGGATTAATCGTAAGTCTGTAGGTGATACGGAGTAGAATACGTCCGCAACTAAGCCCGAAACTACGGACTTCGGACTTAGAGAGTAGCCCCACCAAAATCGATCGCTCCCGTCACCGTGACCACCTTTGGTACGGTACCTTATTATTTTAGCCTTGTTTCGCAAATCGAACCGTTCGTTGCTTCGCTCTAAACGGAATCAATCGCGAAGGCCTTAGAAGTAGGGTCCTGTCAGCACCTTTGGTACGGAACCCTACAGGCCTGATCCGCAAGTCGAACCGTCCAGAACTTCGCAAAACTAAATTAGTTTAAGACTCTACGATAAATGCACTTTAAACGAAACCAGCACCAGAGATTTAACCAATTATGGTCCCTGACAGTTTAAGACCTTTCAGAGACCAAACCGAAATTCCTTCGAAACACGACTGTGTTTAGAAATTGTGTGAGGTCATTCTCCAGCGGAAAATCTTAACATCGCAATTCAGAAAAACGCGTCATCAGTGCAACGCCATCTATCGACCATGTAAACTGACAAAATATTTGGCAGCAGAAGACGTTAAATAAGAAGCCCGTATGTAACGATAAATAACCATAAGGTATTAAAATGTTTACTTTTATTTTGCTACGTCTACGTATTAAAAGTTTCACAAATAACTCAATCAATGTGTTTTGGTGTAACATTCATGCTTCTATGCATTTTTTGGTTCCTCAATAGATGGCGCTCTGACTAATCAGAATATATAAGGAAGTTTCTTACTAAACTAAAAATTCAATATATTTTGATTTTGTAGATCGATTGTAACGATAAATAACGAAAAGGTATAAAAATGGTCACTTTTATTTTGCCACGTGTTAAAAGTTTCACGAATAACACAACAATTTTGAATGCTTTCGTGCATTTTATTTTTTTCTCAATAGATGGCGCTCTGACTCATCAGAATACATTAGGAAGTTTCTTCCTAAACTTAAAAATTCAATATCTTTTGATTTTGTGGGTCGATTTTGATGAAATAAACGCTAAATGTTACTCGGGTTATCACTTAATATTTTTAAGTACTTAGATTTGGAATCCAATCTGTGGTTTATCAAGATGCTCCCACAAACGCACAGACAAACAGACAAAAATTTCAAAAATTGCATTTTTGTGTTTTATACCTTTTTCCTGAGTTTTCTGTGTAATTTTCATGGAAAAATATTCAATGTACAGACACGGTTAGTCTACGATTTTATTATATGTATAGATTGACAGGATTGGGATTGACACAGTTATTCGACTTGATTTTTTCTAATTCGCGTTCCGTATTGGCTAACTTCGGTTCGTTGCATGATGATTTTATGGCCAGCATAGAAACGATGGCCGTGACACGCTGTGTCATATCCATGATGGCAGATTTATTTGCTACGTTAATGCGAGAGCCCTGATCATTGACTAAGTCGTTAATTTTTGACAGGTAGGCTGACGCCTCGGAAACTAAGTCGCAGTAATCGGTATTGCTCACATTACTGATATTTAAAATCGGCGAGGATTTTTCCACGGTTTCGAAAGTTTGATGAACCCGTTTTGACCTATCATCGGGCGAAATGTATGATGGAGACATTTCGCTGAACAAGCGTTTCGAATTAGCGGAGGTCGCCACGGGCGACCTTTGGGTTTTTGTATTTCGACGAAATATATCTCCGCCACGATCTGGAGGGTCATCATTTGTTGACATCATGAATTAAGTTATAACAACACGTATGAATTAAAAATATCAAAAGAACTAAACAAATAGATATCATCGATTAATTTATTTCGCGTTACCCACACGCAAGAAAAATAAATGCACTTACCGAAGGCTGGAGAAATTTACTAATTACCAGTAAATAAATAAACAGACACCTTGAAAAACTTACAAAACACGCACTTACTACACTATAGCACAGCTAGGAACAACTCACAAGCCTTAAAATAAACACACAACGCGAATTCCGAATTTACAATACGGAGCGATATAATAAACATCGCAGTGCGCGCGAGTGGGGAGGGAAGTGTATACTTGTTCAGAAGCCGTAGTAGACTAACTTACTTGAATATTATACAACTACCTATTGCCCGCGACTTTGTACGCGGATATCCCGTTTTTCCCGTTCCCGTGAGAATTTCAGGAATTCCTTAGTGCTCTCCTACACTCCCCAAGGAACCTACGTGCCAAATTTAAGCTTTCTACGACCAGTAGTTTCGGCTGTGCGTTGTCTGTAAGTCACTCAATTAGTCAGTAACGGAAGAATTTTATATATTAGGATTAAAACAATATCACATATATATCATCACATCTTTGGAACAGTAAGCTCATGACTTAATGGTGTTATTATAAGGGCGGCGAATATTATTTTTGCACGGAGCGGCTAAATAGCTAGATCGGGCCCTGTACCCAGGCCTTATCTACTAGCACATTGTCGTTACTCGTGCCAAGTGATCAGTATTATGATGGAGTTTTGCTGTACAGTAGTACCCAACTGATATGGCTTACCGATGTACCTGCGCAGAAGATGAATTTTCAAAGCGCGGGAAATGCTATTGACCAATCGGCATGCTCCACGCAACGCGCTTCTTTTTCCTGTACCGCTATTGGTCGGCAGCTGCCACCATGTTAGCGCGCGCCGCGTGGCTTGCACGTGACTTGCGAGTGAGACGGAACTAACAGCTGCAGTGTATTATGAACCTTATAGTTTAGATCTAAGGTTGATTGTAAGTTTGCTTTCTTTCGTTAATCTTCGGGGCAATACTTTCTTTTCTGTGCGAACGAAGATTCACGACGCGCCTTATCAGTTGGGTACCACTGTATCTCAGAGGCTATAGACAAGTAACATTCTATCAGCAGTCGTGTGGCGAAGGCAGTTGTCAAAACTTCAAAAATGTGTGGGATTCACAAAACGCTGACGAAATGTCACGTACCCTTACATTTGGCATTTCCACAATCGCCAACGCTAATCGAATGGCACTTTGTAAAGAGCCTGATTTCTCTGAATATAATTTCGAAATTGCAGAGCAAAAATCGTGCTGCATTACCTAGTGCAGCATCATGAGTGCAGCATTATAATTTTGGGAGGTCCATTTCTACACAGTAAGACAGTGGTCAGGGGTAGGGCTGTTCTAATCCTATCCCGGGTATTGAAGGACAGCCCAGTCTGCAACTTGTGGCTCGAAGTGTGTCGATTGGATAACCTAGGAATATGGTGCACGGTTTAGCAGATTGCGGCGACGAATGCTGGGGTGGTTTGGGATCTACCTCCTCGCGGTCCACCCCAGGCAACGGCACCACAGGCTTGCCTGTGGTACGGCAGAACGATCCCACTAAAAAGCGGTGGTAGGCTCCGCAAGGAGCCGCCTGGCTCGCTACCACCATCCCGCTGAAGTCCGGCGCCAAGCAGCTTGCTGTGTTCCGTCGGTGTGCGGGAGTGCCAGTGCCTTTGGGGGAGAAGGAGATTGTCAGTTGTTCTGCTCAGAACCGGTCTTGGTCGCTGGGCTGGGCTTTCCGGGTAACTCATTTTGGAGGGTAGCGGGATCCGAAGCACGGTGCCAGCCGTTGGCCGACCGCAGTTAGTAGGGGGCCCAAGTAGCACGCCAGCCACGTGTGAAAGGCTGCCCCGCCAACTAGCGAAAAATCCCGATATGCTCCACCGTGCCAGTCGGCGACTGGATGGGAGGACCCGGTGGCCATATCCGGGGGGGTTCGGGCGTCCCCGCAGTCTCCAAATGAGTTCCCCATAGGTTAGTTTAGCTCTAGTGTCCACTTGGTTCACTGAGCAGCGCCTCGACAATTCGACTTTTTTCCCCAACTACTCTCCACTCCAAAACATGAAAAAAGCGAAGAAAAATAAGGTGAAACAACGGCTGCACTTCCTCCCGCTAAAAGTGCACCTCACTAATATCAGGGGGTTGCACTCCAATCTCGATCCGGTCCATCACCACCTTGAGACCGAGAAGCCGCACCTGTTTTTCCTAACGGAGACGAAGATAACAACCCCGTCGGACGTGGCGTACCTCAACTACCCGGGCTACTCTCTGGAACACAAGTTCAAGAAGCAGGCTGGGGTCTGTGTGTACGTCCGCGATGACATTTGTTGTCGTCGTCTCCGTTGCTTTGAGAAATCGGGTTTTTCTGCCATATGGCTACTTGTGGACACTGGCGTGGAGAAATTCATCTACATCGGCGTATACCGGTCGCACAGCGGTGACCAGGAGACAACAGCGCTGTTTAATTCCCTCGTGGAGTCGACCGACGTAGCCCAACAACGGTACCCAACAGCGAAGCTCATTTTTCTGGGGGACTTTAACGCCCACCATAAAGAGTGGTTGTTCCCGTACCAGAAAACTGACCATGCCGGGTTACAGGCGCGCAAGTTTGCTTTAACGCTAGATCTAACCCAGCTGGTGAATGAGGCAACGCGGGTACCGGATGTTGACGCCCATACACCCAATTGCTTCGACCTTCTGCTGACAACTGATCCGGGCAGTCATTCAGTATCGGTCTCAGCCCCGCTGGGAACGTCTGACCATTGCCTGGTGAAATCTGTATTGACCTGCTCTCCTCCAGATAAGAGTCCTAGAGGCACGGGACGAGTATGGCGATACGAGTCAGCAGATTGGGATGAGATGCGGCACTTTTTTGCATCTTATCCATGGCGGCAAGTGTGCTTCTCCTCGGGTGACCCCTCGTGCTGTGCTGACTTGATTGCGGACGTGATTCGGCAGGGGATGGAGTATTTTATTCCATTCTCCGACATCCCGCTCGGTCACAAATCCCGGCCTTGGTATAATGCAGAATGCGCTCACGCTGAGGCCCGTAAAGAGTCTGCATACCAAGCGTGGATCAAGGCCCGCGACCGAAAGGTTAAAGCACGTAGGGTTCGCGCGAGGAAAAGAGCCTTTAATTCTGCCGCTAAGCTCTGCAAGCGGGTTTTACGTAGGGCACATTTTGACCATGTCGGACGTATCGGGGCCAAATTAGCATTGCACCCTCCAGGTAGTAAGCAGTTTTGGTCCCTGTCGAAAGCGGTTGAAACGAATTTCTGTCGACCCACTTTGCCTCCAATGTTGAAACCTGATGACTCGCTGGCTCACTCTGCAAGTGAGATAGCCAATTTATTTGCAACTCTCTTTGCAAGCAATTCGCGTCTGGACGCTGGCTCCAAGCAACCACCAACTTTACCTCGTTGTGACTCTTCGATGCCGAAGATCACAGTTCACATTAAAGAGGTCCGAAGAGTATTGTGCAGTCTAGACGTGAATAAGGCCAGCGGGCCTGACGGCATTCCAGCGAGAGTGTTGAGGCAATGTGCACCTGAACTGTCTCCTGTGTTAGCACGCCTGTACCGCCTCTCTCTTGAGAAAAGAACGGTGACGAAATCATGGAAGCTTGCGAATGTGCAACCGGTGCCCAAAAAGGGAGACCGTGCTGACCCTGCACATTACCGTCCGATCGCCATTACCTCCATCCTATGCAAGGTTATGGAAAGGATTCTTAACAGTAAGCTGCTGACCTACCTTGAAGACAATGATCTCCTCAGTGACCGTCAATATGGCTTTCGCCGGGGACGGTCAACTGGCGATCTTCTTGTGTATGTCACGCACTGCTGGGGCGAGGCCATCGAGAGACACGGCGAAGCACTTGCCGTGTCGCTCGATATCTCGAAGGCCTTTGACAGGGTTTGGCACGCAGGTCTGCTCAGCAAGCTTCCTGCTTATGGTATCCCAGTTGGTTTTTGTAGCTGGATATCAGACTTCCTGAGTGAACGGTCGATCCGAGTAGTCGTTGACGGCTGCTCCTCTGACCTCATGGCTATTGATGCCGGAGTTCCTCAGGGGTCCGTTCTCTCTGCAACTCTTTTCCTGCTGCATATCAATGACCAACTTCAGCTTGGTCTTGTTGGGTACGCAGATGACAGTACGGTTTCAGAGAGATACTTGTCCAGCGCAACAACCAGCGGGGATGAAGTTCGTTCCTTGAGAGAGGCCATGGTAGAGCGGACAAATTCGACCTTAAGCCTTGTCTCCCAGTGGGGTGATGACAATGTGGTCACTTTTAACGCCACCAAAACACAGGCGTGTCTTTTTACCGCAAAAAGGAGTCGTTTTGACCAAACTCCTACTTTTCGGGGTGCATCTGTTCCTGTGACTGATCGGCTCGAGCTCCTAGGCATGGAGTTGACATCCAGTCTCAACTTCGGCGCCACCATCGAGTACAAAGCCCAAACCGCTGCCAAAAAGCTGGGCATCCTAAATAGGGTGAAGCGATACTTCAAGCCTGGACAGCTTTTAACTCTATATAAAGCGCAAGTCCGATCCTGCATGGAGTATTGTAGCCACCTTTGGGATGGCTCAGCTAAGTATCAGCTTGCCGCGCTTGACTCGGTAGAACGCAGAGCTAAGAGGCTCATCGGTGACGAAAAACTGGTGGATACCAAGCTACATAGCTTGGCTCATCGCCGTAAGGTTGCCTGCTTGTTTGGTCTTCTACAGATTGTACTTCGGTGAGTGTACCCAAGAACTCCACGACCTCATTCCACCGGCCCCCTTCTACCATCGGACATCCAGACGCACTGCATCTTACCATCCCTACCTTGTTACTATTCCACCAATTCGCACTAAGCGTTTCCAAACGTCTTTTATAATGCGCACAGCAAAGGAGTGGAACTCTCTGCCTGCGTCTGTGTTTCCAAACGCTCACAACCCTAATCTCTTCAAAGTTAGAGTGAACAGGCTCCTTCTGGGTAAGCTCGCTCCATCGTAGACTTTGTCTCTGTCATCTCTGACCTAGACTAGAGTCAAGAGCAAATCCATCACAAATAAAAAAAAGAGAAAAAAAAAGACGAATACAACCTAGAGCCGTCCGGTAATCCGGTATTTGTGTTCATATTTTAAAAATCTTATCGTATCATCCGAGGGAGAATACGAAAATTAGTAACGCAAGCTATTACAAGTAACTACAAAGAAATAAGGCATCCATAATCTGATAGCCGGATATAATGCTGCACTAGGTATACAACATTCCTAGACCCGTGCACTGTTGTTTCATCCTTGACAATACTCGTCATTTCGAAAGCAAAATTAATTAACTGCATTCAGATAATGAAAACAATGCTGTAACAAACAATGCTTCTAAGGTAAGTGCACCGAAAATAACTTCAAGGAATATTTCCACGAACACAGAAAATGAAATGAAAGCAATAAGCAGACGAGCGAACTTATACTTTAATATACAAATACATACAGATTCAGAAGCGTTCCACACTTTTGATCAAAAATACACATTTTTATAAATAAAATACACTAATTATAAACAGGTACTAGAGTAATTTCAATGACAAAGGCGCACTAGTGGGTTATACGCCAATACAATGACCACATTAAGTATTCAATATTTCTATCAAATAAAGACGAAATTAAATGCATTTTAAACGTAAAAACCAATTAAATATTATAATCTTTTGTGGTGAAAAATAATTCTGTGGTCTATCATGGAATTTGAAGGAACATGGTTGTCGAATGAGTGGTTTCAGTTGTTGGTAGTTCCGGTTTCCCAGGAATTTAGCGGTGGTAGCTGGCTAGAGAAGCTAGCAGTTCTGGTACATTGACGTGGGCAGGTACTGGTGAAGCTAGCTCAGCATACCTGCTGGTGTAATCTGCTGGACTGGCCCGAGACTCCTCCTCGTCAGCCTGTGGAAGATGTTTTGTTATAATATTTATAATAATAACTAGCTTTTACCCGCGACTCCGTACCCCCATATCCCGTATCTTTCCCGTTCCCGTAGGAATTTCGGGTAAGCCTCTCTTCGTACTCCCGTACACTTCCCAAGGAACTTACATGCCATATTTCAGCTTTCTATGACCAGTAGTTTCGGCTGTGCGTTGTCTGTCGGTCACTAAATCAGTCAGTAATAGAAGAATTTTATATATATTGATTGATTGATTGATAATCCCCCTGCCGAATACCGATCACGGGGGCTAATCTCAACAGTGATTAGCCAAGTACGTAGGAGTTATTATAGTGCACAAGTGTGTGCAAAATCACACGTGTACTCTTTGTTGCTTCACTATTATAATCCGATGGGATCCGACACGTCCGGTGAGAGATCAGGCCCTGCACCTCATTTCTCCCCGGTCGTGTCGAATCCCATCAACGGGTGTCCCATCACTAACTTCTAAATTTCAGGCTATTACACTTCTTGCTCGACCTAGGAGTCGAACCTAGGAGTCTTAGTAGCCCCCACACTCGGCAATCTCTCAAAATTGATAACAATCTTACGGTGTTTGCTTAAAAAATGTCAAAAATCATAACCGCCAAAAACTAATAAATAGTTACAACCAAATAACTTTTCAAATCAAATCGTTTATTTCCTGGAATATGGGCAGATACATGAAGTGTTAAGGCGCAGACCCACCGCGGCGTACGGAGAGGCTACGCACGTGTATTAAGCTTCGCTTTGCAAAAAATGTATGTGATTGTGTCCACTGCAACCCACTGACACGTTACGCATCAATTGACATCGTTTGTACATTCGTGGCTTACGAATATGGCGCTCAGATAGCTCAACGCTGCCAACGCCATGCACGCTGTGCATGTGGTACACGTTATACACGAATATTACGACACGTGTATTATATACACGACTATGTACAACTGTATCGAAGCACAGTTTTGAAAAACGTCACTTATGGCATAAGAGATGTATTTCAAAACTGTTGAGGCGTGTGTGGTATGTACTACTGCGGAAACGTAGACCAAAGTTGTCAAACAAATGAATTCACGCAGCTAAAATGCGGTGCGTGGCCGTACACAGCATGCGCCTCGGTGGATTTCCGCCGTTACAAACAACAAAAGTTCTTAATGCCATATTCTACCTCAACACTGCAAATATCTATTACATGCAAATGTCAAATATTATTCAATTTTAATAGTTAGTAGGTACACCTTTAGAACTATTTTACATTACATTTTGTCATTAAAATAATCATTTACATTAAAATAAGCTTTATTAATTAGATAAGTCTTTAATTTATTTATATATGAGATAGAATTCTCGGCATATATTAGGTACTCTTTTTAATTAAATCTGTGATTGAACTAAAATAAACACCACCACCTATATCAGACACATGTCTGAAAATCCCGTGTCACAGTGTTTGTTATCAGATTCCTCCGAAACGGTTTGACCTATTTTATGTTTTTTTTTTGTGTATATTTGGTAAAACAAAGTTTGTCAGATCAGTTAGTGCACGTATATTATTGGCGTACAACAAAAGAAAGTTATCTTACCATAGCAGCTAACACGAAGCCGAGCAAGACACACAGGAACGCGAGCCACTTCATCGTGCAACCGAATCGCCTCGTTCGATCGACATCACGTCGCCATCACACTTTTATACCATTTCAGAACTGTGTTACAATTTCATTAGGACTTTAATAACCAAGGGAATCGGATCGATTCGATGTGAGATTTGTTTATTGATTACTTTTATGGCAGATACGTGTTTTATTCTGCCTACTCTGTGTGGCGCTATTAGGTATATCATCATCACATATCAGCCGAAAGATGTCCACTGCTGGACATAGGCCTCCCCCAAGTGTCGCCACAACGACCGGTCCTGTGCGTCTCGCATCCATCGGCTACCCGCGACCCTCACCAGGTAGGTACACATCTAACATAATATCTTCTACAGATACCTAAGGACCTTGGATTGTTTCTTCAGTCCAAAATGTTGCATTTTAAGATTCTGTCTTTAAATTAAATTGATACTTTACTACAGATATCTACATATAGTGACTATTCTCAAAGTAACCTGAATCTAGGTATGTAACTTGAGCTTAGACAGTTCCTATGAATGATCTATAGGTGCCCAAAGAATCATGAATCGGATGTGTATGTTATGAGTTAGGTGGGAAGAAGAGAGTATAAACTAAAACATTTTATAGCATAAATGTATAAAGGGTGTCCCAAGACTTTGCCACATGGAGGGTAACCACCCCTCCCTATTCTTCCACCTGCCCTAAATACCCCCCGACCCGACAAATCCCCCTCCTCCCTTAAATATTGAAGATAAAAAAATACTGAAAACAGACTTCATTTTTATTTTAAAAACAATACGAATTGCATTAAAAGAATTTTAAATAATCGCCTGTCTGAGCCGGAAATCGAACCAGCTAAATGTGAAAAAAATAAACAGTAAAAATTGATGTAAAAAAAATCCAAGACACACACTCAGCATCTCAAAAACGTCCGCAAAAAACAAGCGCACAATGTATAATTGTGCGCTAGTTTCAAACAGTCTCGCATCGGTAGCCAAACTGCTCTGCTTTGTAAAAACAACTTTAAGCGATCCGTGTAAGAATGAATTTGCAAAAAAAAATTGCGCATCTCTCGCCATACTGCACTGCTTTGTAAAAACAACTTTAAACGATCCGTGTAAGGTTGAATTTGCAAAAAAAAAAAATGTTTATAGTATAACTACACACAACTCACACATGACACTTGATACATGTCAGTTTTTGACGACAGTTTCAAGTGTTGCATTTGTTCGCGACTGTGCATCTTGGGTTTTTCATATATCAATGCCTGTAAATTTATCAAACAACAAAGCATCTAAAAAAAGGAAAGCCATGAAATGCAACATTAATTCATATGACTTACTTGATATTTAATCAATCATTGGCCTCACAGCTTTATCTAACATAATAACATTGTATAAACAATAATGAAATAGTCTGATTATCACGGATTAAGGTATTACGGTTTTAATTAAAACTGAGTCACAATTTCGAGAAACATTCTAATATCAGTCATTCTGCGAATTAAAATAAACAAATGAGACACGTGTTTTACTATTACTTCCCAACAAAATACACGTGTCTTCGTAGAATGTGGCCATTCCATAATGCAACCGGCCTTTTCATGAAATGGCGACCTTAAACCTAACTTAGATTATTACTCGTGTAGTAGCCCCGCTCTGTAGGGTTTAAATGAACCTGGAACGGGACTTAAAGTGAGCGAGGAAAATTAGCTCTCGGCATCCCATCGAACCTATAGGTAAGGTTCGACTCTACGGCGACGTCAACTTGGCACTTTCCTGCTAACATTTTTAACCGTCGAAAAAGCGGAGGAGGTTCTCAAGTCGACGCGTATATTTTTTTTATGTATGAACACGCAAAACTTTTTACAGAGTAGTCCGATTTTTTTGTTTGTTCAAGTGTCCTCTACCCATATGCATTACATTCACGTAGCTTGGCATTGACTCACCGCATACGTCGTACCTACATGAAATATTAATTTCACAACCCTTTTATTGACTTCTGCGTAGTCGGTTGAAAACCAATAAACCCCGACATTGTGCTGCGGTTAGGCATTCAAACTGAAACCGATATCTATAGTAATGTTTCAGGAATTCAGTCGCAATGCTACGAAATGAACTAGTAGTCGACGAATTACAAATTTTATGTACGCCGTTATTGTCATGTAACATGAGATCACTTGCGAAACAATTGTTATTTTAAATGCTAAATATTCGATACCTATTATTTATTTATCCATCTACCAATTTTTTTTAGGTATTTTAATAGCCTAGTTTCCATCATCAATAAATTGCAAATCTATTTAGTCCATTGGTTAGAGTATTGAAAAATAGTGGACACGTATTTTTTGTTTTTGTAAATCAACGAATATTGACAAAGATAAAAAGCATCAAAACTCGGGAGAGGGGACTGGTGACGTCACATCGCTAGTAAAAATTGTACTATCGTAGTGACGTCACGCGAGTTTTCAACGTACTGTAATTTCGTCATTTTTTGTTTGTGAAAAAAGAAAAAATACGTGTCCAATATTTTTTGGAAATGTACCTGACGGACTTATTAGATTTTTTTAGTAAAATACCCTATTGCACGTACAGGTAAGGAGTGGAATTTCCTGCCAGTCTTCCACTCTTCCATGTCTGCTGCCTCTTCCGACCAATCTGTCATGAATGCCTAAGTAAAGATAAAACGGCTAAAACGGCTGTATAATGACGCCTGAGTTTTCTAAGCCTTCCTCTTCTTCACAGATTTACCTCAAAAATGCCACCAGAGTAGCGTAGTTGTAGGCCTATTTACCCAAATATCTCAGATTTTACCCAAAAGCATGTTCCACACGGATGTAATCCAATATCCCATCCGAGGTGACCTTGCTGGGAGCTTGGTTTCCATCCGCGAATTTTGTTTGAATTTGGATTGCATATACCGTCAACGAACGTCTAAGAACTCGGCATCAAACGGCGTCTATCGTCTATAGTGCAATCTCGTATACTCACCTTCTACGGACACGTATCGCGTCGTGATGAGTCATCGATTGAGCGCCTGGTGGTACAGGGACGAGTTGAGGGTGTACGGGCCAGAGGCAGGTCACCCATGAGATAGACGGACCAGATAAAATCGGCACTGGGTGGAGCCACCTCTCCAAGAATGTTCCAGAAAGGCAGCGATGCGCGACGAGTGGCGAAGGATTGTGAAGCGAGCCACTACCCCTGGAGATACGACCACGACCACTCTGTCATGAGTGTAACGCAAGAGAAGAAGAAGAATGCTGTCTACACGGATGACAACAAGCAAGGTCACCTTGGATGGATCGCTGGATTACATTCGTGTGGAACATGCTTAGCTAAATACTTTATTTCCAACTTACAATTCAATATCAAGATGCATACTATCGAGCTACTTTCAACCTACTTACCTGCCGTCAGATTACACGCAGCCAATCGCTCAAGCCGCTGAATATTTCATGATGATGCCTTCACGACCGGATCGATAGCACTTACTGCAATAATGTTTCTTTTATTACGGTGAGAAAGGCTGCATTTTGTAACGATGAAAGCATGAGAATCAATACACCTTATGAGAAAGTACATGTAATATGAAAACGATGAATATCGTGTTGAAAATATAGCTTCAATAGCTGATATCGATCGCTTATTGGTAATGTGCCTATAGGTGGATTACAAAGATAATCGTGGTATGAACATAAAATGAGGAGAAGAAAAGAAAGTGTTTTTTTTTAACCCCGATCAAATAAAAATTACATTAAAAATTTTAAAAACCCCCGACTAAAAATAACTTTAAAAAATGAAAAAATAATACGTATTGATCCTTTTAGTTTAATATAGATTTCTTTGGGCCAAGCGTCATCGCGTCGGGGACCGCTAATAATATAGAGGTACCTACTTAACAAATACAAAAATTTGCGGTCTCCCGAGATGAAGACGCTTTGCCCAAAGAATCGTACCTATATTTATTTATTTATTTAATACTTTACGCACATAGATGAACAGAGGCGGACTTAATGCCTTAGGCATTTTCTACCAGTCAACCTTTGGGTGATGAAGAGAATAATAGTGGTAGGTGCAATGTGGATAAAAAAAACCAGAAACGCGATTAAATGAATACAAAGATAAATATATATAAACTATACATACAATATAACATATACTCAAATTAATAAAATAATACAGAAATATACTTAAACAGTTTATGCAAACAAATAATGAGAGAAAAAATAAATTAAAAAGAAAATTAGCGCTGTGACGATACTACTGCCAACTTCTTACGAATGTGCTCTCGAACCTTAACTTTGAAAGTTAATCGGTTGGTTGCCATCCTGATTTCCTGGGGAAGCGCATTCCACAGGGAAATGGATTGTATAAAAAAAGAATTGTGAATGAAATCAGTACAGTGAGATGGACAGTGAAGAAGAAGATTATGGGATGAGCGTAGATTTCTATTGTGGTTGGCGCAAATGTATTGGAAATGAGGGGCTAGATAACTTGGGGAATTAGGAGAGTGAAGAAATGAGAACAAGGTAGTTAGAGCCCTCTGCTCTCTGCGCTGACGTATGGGCAACCACTTTAGAAGCGAGCGGTGCGCAGAGACATGATCATATTTGCGTAGATTGAAAACAAATCGAATGCAGTAATTTAGAAGGCGGTCAAGTTTGTTGAGGAGATCTGCATTCAGGTCATAATAACACACGTCACCATAATCGATGATGGGGAAAATTAAGGTCTGCACAAGCATTGTTTTTGTGGTCGACGGCAATAAATTTTTCAAGCGATACAGAGCCCGCAGCGTTCCCGTAACCCTCTGACTGACGCTAGCGACTTGCGCACGCCAGTTTAGGGTGCTATCAATACGCAAGCCTAAGTCCTTTACGTCAGTGCTGAATGAAACGATCGAACTATCAAACAAAACCGGTGGCAAAGTTGCAAAATTCAGTTTAGCGATGCTTCGCGGACTCCCAACAATGATCGCCTGACACTTGTTAGGGTTAACTGCAACACCGAATTTTCCGGACCAGGTTTCAATGGCCATTAAGTCCCTATTAATTTTGTCAACAATGTCTGGTATTTCATCAATTTTCCCTTGACAGTACAACTGCAGGTCATCTGCATACAGATGATACGCACACTGAAGTTCAGAAATAATGAGATTAATAAAGATAGAAAACAAAAGAGGAGAAAGAATGCCGCCTTGAGGAACGCCAGTTTCTAAATCACACCAGTTAGAGGCTGAATCCCCAATGTGAACCGACTGCTGACGTTCCTGAAGGTAGGAAGCGAACCACTCCAGTGCAGCCGGAGAGACCATCACAGAGGACAAAATGGCTAATAGGATGTCATGACTGACGGTATTGAAGGCATTCGAGAAATCGACCAACACTAGCACAGTGACTTTGGTGTCTTCCAGTCCTGCCCTCATATCGCCAGTCACTTTAAGGAGGGCGGAAACAGTGCTGTGCCCAGGCCTGAACCCAGATTGTAAGGGGCTTATCAGTGAATTGCACTGCACAAACTTTGAGAATTGTTTGTGGACACAGGCCTCAAGCACTTTGGAAAGGAAGGGAAGGATAGAAATAGGGCGAAAGTGGGTTGGAAGAGTGGGATTGGGGACTTTAGGTAGGGGACGAACATAGGCTTTACGCCACAAGGATGGGAATTCTCCGGAGTACAATGAAAAATTGACAATATGAGTGATAGCAGGTAAGAGGTGATCCAGAATAGTTATGATCATACCACGAGTGATATTATCACATCCCATTGCATTGGATTTGATAGAGAGTAAGATTTTTCTGATCTCCCCCGGCTCGACTGGAACGAAACAAAAAGGATCAATTTGAGGACGCGTTAGACCAGAGATCAGAGTTAGAGTTTGTTGTTTATATTATATTAAACTAAAAGGATCAATACGTATTATTTGTAAAGTTATTTTTAGTCCGGGGTTTTTTAAATTTTTAATTTAATTTTTATTTTATTTATTTAAATGTTGATTGCTGGAGTGAGAGAGGAAACCCTAAGAAAGTTTTTTCGTAACGGTTGATAGGGGGGAGTTCTACCCAAGAAACATGGAACAGGGACAGGAAAACCATGATGAAAAAACTCAAATTCTGCCCTTCTGCCAGCCCTCCTAGCCTTTTCCCTAATATAATATGGTCAGCTTCCAGGCTATGCAACTGAGTACCAGTATTTTACATGAAACGACTGCCTAACTGGGCTCCACAACCCAGTTTCTGGGTCACATGATATCCCTTGGCAAAGCTGTAGTCAGATTTTCTAGCTTATGACCAACCGTTAATACTGTTTTAAATCTACAGGCGCAACGACGACGATACTTCTTCCCGTTTCACCCCTTACCTGCGTGTAGGCGTCACCTGCCGATCGATTCTGTCGACATCTCACCGTGACCACATAAGTGGAGTGAACGACAAGTGAGTTGTCACGCCATCTTGTTTGTATGGTTTGACAGCTCACCTGTCGTTCACTTCGCCCAAGTGTTCACTTCGATATGTTTACAGAATCACACTGCTGTACGTCTACCATGAGTTTTATCAATCTATACTCGCTAGCGACGATAGTTAAAAATGAGGACTTTAAAAAAACAAGTTTCTAATTTATTTGTTTAGTTGTTAACTAAAGTTTTACTTACAACTTGCTTGCTTGTTAGTTAACAACTTAATAAATAAATAAATTAGAAACTTGTTTCAAACAGGCAAGCGGTGAAGCAGGAAGGAGTATCGTAGTTCGTGAAGCGAGAGACCCAACTCCTACTTATCCACAGCCAGCAGTTCTGCATGGTTCTCAGTAGTAACAGAGGGGTTCATCTCACCGTCTGTGAGATGATCGACTGTCGGGCGGAGTTCATTAAAATACTGATATGCTGATAAGGGTGCTCAAAATTAATACTTGATTTCAGCAAAGAGGATTTATTAGAGAAGGAACTTGAAGAAAGTATAAATTTTGTGGCCTCTACTATGCAGCCTTTACTCTAAAAAGCTACAGTCTAGTTCATTACGTTAATTACTGGTTTGATTATACATTTTGTTTAAGAGATTATGGACCGTAAAGTTTCTTTGATAAACTAATAAGAAGAAAGAAAGAAAGAAAAATGTTTATTTGGGGCTCGCACAAGTTAATAAAATAATCAAAGTATAGGTATCTTCAACGATGGAAAATATAAAACTTTGAAGGGTGTTCTTTTAGGAAAATATGGGTTTGAGTCGATATAACATAACACGTGCTCATTATTTTTTCATCTTCTCCAAAATAATTAATCCAGTAACTAACTTAATTAACTAGAATTTTGCTTAGACAAAACTCTGTACAGAACTTAGAGGGTTTAGTCCCTTTCCAGTACTTTAGAGCACAATTTCTCCCAATTGGTTGAGGTTGGGCAGGTAAAAGAAATACTGATCTGTTATTTTAGACTACTCTCTAACATAAACTATACACCTAACTACATACTCTCTAAAATAAATCAAATCGGAACCGGAAAGTTGGGTACGTTTCCTTGTAAGTACTTACCTGATTTGCGGACCATCTCACGAAGACTAAGGTCAAATGAAACACAAACTCCATTACTTACCTAAAATTTTATTCAAACAACAAAATAGCACTCAACTACGTACAGTATAACTTCGATGAACGCCCCTAAAGCCAGGGCAACAAATGTTGCTACTCGACTGTAGAGCTTTATGTTCTGGGATATGGGTGACACTGGTTGTAAGGGCAATGTGTCGGCTACTACTTCTAGGTCTCGCCGCTGACGGTCTAGCGGGAACACTGCGCGCCATGGGGCGTCCTGGAAAACTTTTTATTAATGGAATAGGTTCAAAAAGCCTTCAGTGCGATTCTATTAACCTCTATCTGTGAAAGCTTTGGTGAATTGAACATGAAGTGAGCTGAAATTCTATAATAAGATGGAATGACAGTTCACTTCACGGTCACTATCCAGGGATTGACACTGAATGGAAAGCACTCAATTGATTGCGCACCCAAAGTTTGCCAAGCGCAACTTGGCAAATTGGGTTTTGTAGTGTTTTGTAGTTGTACGGTTCGTACACTTGCAGAGTTGTTCTCGTTGAGGTTGAAGTGCGTATAGAAAAGATCACGTAGTTTCCGTACCTAAGGTTTATTACGTGTAAATAGTGTTTACAAATAAAACTGTTGACGATTCCTTTCTCTATAGTTAGTCACCGTGTAGCAGTCACTTTATTATGGCGGGTACAATCCACCGCGTCAGCAAAACATGTACAGTTTAAGTCTGTACAGTACTCTTGATACCCAATGTGGATAGGTACCTGTCACATGCTGGAGTGCCCCAATTGGCCATAAATCTGCACTTTTGAAGATTCAATGTATTCCAGCTGGTCAATTCTGTACAAAACTCACTCATCGTGAAGCTCAGGTGAAGTAAGCAGCCATTCAGATTGATGCTAGGGATTGACAGCTAACTCGAAGCTCACTTTAGATTGTTACAGTATCGCGCTACTGATAGTTTATGCATAATATGCATGCCTTGGAAAAGAAACTTAGATTCGTTTGCCACTTATCCAAGTGGCAAACGAATCTAAGTTTCTTTTGAGTTGGTTTTTTCGTATTGATTCTGTCCCGAAAAGAAAGTAAGCAGCACGCAGATTTATACAGTTACCTACAAATCTCACATTTGTGCGCTTAAGGGTGCCTGTCCATTTTCATGGAGCGAGGCAGCGAAGCGGAGAAAAGGAGAAATACACCACGAGAGTAACTGACATTTTGACTGACATGTTTTTTTTTTTAACTGTAGATAGTGGTCAAACGTATTCCACGTATGAAAGGGCCAAAATTGAGAGTAGATGTTAACGTAACACCAAGAAGCTCAAGTCGGTCGGTTATCAGCACGGTTACACCTCGAAAAGATGGAGCTGGGTGGAATTGGCTCCTTCTAGCGGAAAAAGACACGCTTGGGTCTTAGCAGCATTGAACTTGACCGGATTGGCATCGCTCCATTCAGTGACAGCCTGTAAGGACAAGTTCAAGCACTCAACCATAGCTTCCCGAAGAGACCGGATCTGCGACCCACCAGCTCGTGCGTCGGACACGTATCTCTCAGCAACAGTGCTGTCGTCTGCATACCCAAAGGTACCGGGTTTTAGCAGATCATTAATATGCAGCAGGAACAATGTTGCCGAGAGCACCGACTACTGAGGAACCCCGGAATTAATATCCAGCAGTCCGGACAAGCAGCAACCACCACCACCACAAAACCACTCGGATAGACCGATCCCTCAGGAAATCTGCAATCCAATCACACAATCCGGCAGGCAGTCAGGAAGGAAGGAAGCTTACTAATAAGACAATCGTGCCAGACCCTGTCGAAGGCCTTCGAGATATCAAGGGAGACCGCAAGTGCCTCCCCGTGCTTCTCTATGGCCTCACTCCAGATGTGAATGGCATACGCTAGAAGATCCCCAGTAGACCGATTTCGGCGGAACCCGTTTTGTCGCTGGCTAAAGACATCATTCGCTTCTAGGTATGCCAGGAGCTTACGATTCAGCACGCGTTCCATACTCTTACAGAGTATAGACGTTACCGAGATGGGTCTATAATTCGACGGGTCAGCTCGACTACCCTTCTTGGGCACGGGCTGCACGTTAGCTTGCTTCCAAGCATTCGGTACTTTTCCAGTCTCAAACGAAAGGCGAAATAGGCGTGTCAAGATTGGAGACAACTCAGGCGCACAAGTCTTCCAAACAATTGCCGGTATCCCGTCGGGGCCACTAGCCTTATTCACGTCTAGGTTACGCAGTACCCTACGGACGTCCTTCTGATGAATGCGAATGTTCGATATACTCGACTCGCATCCATCAGCAGAAGCAGGGGGCCTCGCGCCACCAGGATCCAGACGCGACGATTCTGCAAACATAGAAGCAAACAAGTTTGCTTTCTCCTCAGCGGAATGGGCCAGCGACCCATCGGGTCTCAGCAGTGGTGGTAGTGAGGGGCGGCAGAAGTTCGATTCGACCGACTTAGCCAGGAACCAAAAAGCTTTACTACCTGCTGGGTATGAAGCAAGTTTGTTCCCTATTCGGCTAATGTGGTCAAACCGAGTTCTCTGCAACGCCTTCTTGCAAGACTTGGCAGCCCTGTTAAAGGCTCTCTTCTTCTGACTCACTTCATTTGCTTTGCGCGCACGGGCGTTGACCCATGCTAGGTACGCCACATCTTTTATCGCATTAGCACGATTGCACTCGGCACCAAACCATAGGCGAGCTTCGCCAGACATTGCAATGTCTGAGAACGGAATGTAGTACTCCATTCCCTTCCGCAACACTTCCGTCACAGCGTCAGCGCACGACGAAGCATCAGTTGAAGGAAAGCAAGTAGGCTGCCAAGGGTAACATGCGAAAAATGATAGCATGCCATCCCAATCTGCTGACCTGTATCGCCATACCCGCCGGGTGCCTCTGGGGCTAGGATCGGGCGGGGAGTAGAAGGACACAGACTTCACCAGACAGTGGTCGGAACTACCCAGTGGAGAAGAAATCGACACCGAGTAGCGGTCTGGATCTGTTGTCAGCAGAAGGTCCAAGCAATTGGCTGTATGTGAATCAACATCCGGCACTCTTGTTGCCCCTTGGACCAGCTGGGTGAGATTTAACGCAAGCGCTAGCTTTCGCGCCTCTCGTCCAGCATGGTCTGTGTGGTGGTATGGGAAAAGCCACTCTTGATGGTGGGCGTTGAAGTCCCCCAGCAATACCAATTGAGCAGAAGGGTACCGCTGCTGAGCCGCATCCGCCGCCTCACTGAGGTGCTGTATTAGCCCAGTTGTCTCTAGATCACCGCTGTGCGAACGGTAGACACAGGCGTAGATAATTTTATCCAGGCCGGTGTCCACTAAAGCCCACAGCGTTGAGAACCTGGAGTTCTCAAGATTGCGGAGACGCCGATAGCAGATGTCGTCCCGGGCGTACATACATACGCCCGCGCGTGGTCTGAAGTGGTGCTCCAGTGGTAAACCCTGGGTATGTAAGATACGACACGTCTGACGGACATCCGATCTGCGTCTCCGACAGAAACAAGAGCGCTGGTTTCTCAGTCTCTGGGTGGTGATGGACTGCTGCGAGATTTGAGTGCAGACCTCGGATGTTAGAGAGGTGCACTGTATGTGAGAGGGAGTGCTGCCGCTGTACAGCTTTCTTCTTATTGTTCATGGTAATAATGTTTTGAGTGAGTAAGGTAGAGGATAAGGAAGTGAAATGAGGTTCCATGCTGCTGACCCTCAGGCACACTCTGACAGGACGACATCATTGAGGGACTAGTCTGGAGAATGCGGGGACGCCCGAGCCCCCCCCCCCCCCCCCGAAAAATGTCCATCGGGCCCTCTCGTCTGGTCGTCAATCAGCACGATGGTGCATTCCGGGATTTTTAGACAGTTGGCGGGGCAGCCTTTCATGCATGGCTAGTACACTACTTGGGCCCCCAACTACCTGCGGTCGGCCAGCGGCGCACCATGCCTAGGATCCTGCTACCCTCCGCGACTTGTCTCCCGATACGCCCATATCAACGCGAGCCTGGTCGGTCTGCCTGCATTGGAACAACTATTTCGACCCAACTCCTCTGAATTGGCTACACTGAGCATCGTACCGGAACGCGGCTAGGCCACTTGGCGGTACGTCTTTGCCCAGTGGGTGGTCGCAAGCCATCGGCCGAAACCTACCACCAGTTAATGTCACCTGATTAACACCACCCGGGGACCACGTGTAAGGACTAGCAATGGGTATTCTCCTACGGACGCGGGTGACTCGGTCCCCAAATTAATATTTCTCCGTTTAATTTCTCCGATTGATTAATATTTCTCCGTTTCTCCGCTCCACTGCCTCGCTTCGCTCTAATAGATAGGCGCCTAATAGACAGGTACCCTTAAGGCCTTACGTGGGTACCCAAGCCAAGTGAAGAAATTTTGCTATGAATATTCAACGAGTACCTTATCAAAAACGATTGCAGGATTCAACTCCTGAGGCATCAGCGCAGACTGGAGATCGGCATCGCTCAGTATTTTATTCTAAAAACAATTCAAAGATTTCGTGAAGTTTACTAATAAGGAAAAAATAAGATAACTTAAGATAGCTAGGAGAAGATACAGAGTGATTAGTAATTAAGTGCGTTCCTTGAAATGGGTTATACAAGAGCTGATTTGCAACGATTTTGACCCCGAAAACTTGGGGTCCATATCGGGTGGCTTTCGTGGTTTCCGCCTCATGACCAAAAACTGCAAATGGTGAGAAATCTATTCAATTCTGGATAGTCAACTAATACTTTTCGGATAGCTCTTGAACGAATGAATCTCTCAAATAACAAATTATTTAAAAAATGTATATCTTTGAAAATGAAGCGTCGTAAAGTTCAAGCTATGAAAATTTCTTGTTAGATCTCATACTTATTTAGGCATTAATACAACTAATACAAACTCCTGTTCTGAAGTCGGTTAAAAACCTTCCATTAATCCTCATTACCGTCTAAAAATACCACTGAAGCCTATAATTTTCGCTTTTTATTAATATCGTGCTCATTTTTCACAACTAAAAGGGATATTTATCATGTTTGTGACAATGTAAGTTGTGTGATGGATGGATCGGCCTTCGGAGTAAACTATGCAACAATTACGTATAGCCGGTCGACGTATCGATTGGCTTATAAAATATTAAAGAGCTGGGTTGTATTTGCAGCACTTTGTAGTCGGTTTATGCCAGTTTACGCTGCATGTTAGAACTCATTTAAAATAATGTTACCGGTTTAGCAATTTGGGCCCACCCGTCTGAAAAGAATCGGCTAATGGCTAAATAATATCAGCTGTTTGGATCGATCTTCTAGGTTAAGCGACGCTTGCCGGGGTCGGTCTGTGGATGGGTGACGATTCATATAATACCGTGCATCGGAAAGCAAGTGATGCCGTTGGTTCTGGATGTCATGGATGATCTTGAGTGACGCCTTAGAATGACGTCTATCAAATCAAGTTTAGGTGGTACGGAGTTGACTGTCGCAACCCAGCGCTTGGCACGCCACAATCGCGGCGATAAGTCCCCTCTTTGAGGAGTGGCTAGAGCGGTGCCAAGGCGTCCTCACCTTCCACCTGACGCAGGTACCTGTTTCGGATTCGGCACGCCCGGTTGTCAACACTGCGAGGATTGCCCGCAGGACATGGTGGAGCATACGGTGGAGGTCTGCCCTGCTTGGGCGGAGCACCACCGTGTCCTCGTTGAGCCAATCGGTGGCGCGACCTCTAGCGTTTGGCCCTGATTTAATCCATAGTTCGGAGCGAGGAGGTATGGGAAGCGGACACCTCCTTCTGCGAAGCAGTAATGCTAGCGAAGAAGGAGGCCGACCGCGTGTGAGAGAGAGAGGAAAACCTCAAGCCTGTGCCGCTGCAAGAGAAGAAAACACCCCGGGTGTCGGGAGTGACAGGGCGATTCCCGGCCACTGCCACCGTAGGCGCGGGCCTGTGGACGGCGAGCGTTGGGTGGCTCGCCATCCGATCATAACCAGGACCGGGTCAACGGGGCGTTGTGGTCCAATCGCGCCACAAAGAGATGTCAGCATAGAAAACGGGGCCCGCTGGGGCCAGTGCCTGCCAGGGTTGCGGAATTTGTTCGAAAAAGTCACCCGGGTACTGGAACGCAAAGGGCATTAGGAGGAATACGGATGGGTTTTATTCAGTAAGAGTCTGACACTCCCTTCCGCTCCGCCCAGAGCGGGAGGAGTATTTTGATGATTTCACATCCTTAAAAAAATGGGTACGGAATGCGCCGGGTCATGTAGTCTACAGAAGAAATGGGAAACTAACTGTCACATCAACCCACAGCCGAAACTACTAGGACTAGAGACAAGAAATTTTGCACAAGGCTTTTATGATGTAGGTGAACACTTACAAATTCAACATTGAAGGGGGTGAAAAGCGCGAATATCGTTTGTACTAAATTTGCGCAGATAAAGTCTCGGGCAAAGTCCTAGTAACTAATGAAAGAAAACACTTTCCGGAAAGTCACACCATTTCATGGAAAAACTGCGAGATAAGTGAATAAGTTATAAGGTGACAAGTGCATGTGGTCGCTTGAGAACTGTTTCATAAAGTATTCGTTTGAAAGGGCGACGTTCCATTCACAAGTGTTTTTCTCATGTAGTGTCGTTTTCACCTGTAGGGACCAGTTTTGTGAATAAAAGGTGACTGTGGGCTGTTTTGTTTAGCTGGTATTGCATCTTGAGAATCGAGAAGTGAACTTGAGAGTGGTTTACAAGGAACGATGGGAAAAAAAGTTTAATTGTATATCAGATAAAACTTTTAGTGCCGTTTTAGTGCCCATCGGTGCCCATCACTCAGCATTTGGGTCGAAACATAATTTGTTCGTGTGCACAACTCGCACCCGCGTCGTCGACCTGGTTTGGAAAGAAAACTTGGTTTTATTGGTTTACTTGGATTTAATTCTTGAAAAAGTGATTGATATCTTTGGTTTTGCAACAAACATTACTTATTCTTAACATTAAGGTGTGGTTCTATCAATAATCTATAGATACTTCACCTGAAGTCGCCGCCCAAGCTGTGGCACTTATTCAGGCCGGACACAGCCAAAGAAACGTGAGAGCTCAACTTAATTTAAGTCGATCTGCGGTCCGAAATGTTTACGGGAGGTACCTAGAGACTGGCGGCTTTGTTCGTCGCCAAGGAAGGCCACGATCTCGGGTCACAACTGAAAGGCAGGATCGATTCATCGTGACGACCAGCTTGAGAAATCGTCACCTTACCTCCATTGAGATACAAAACCAACTTCGCGACTTCCACGGAGTATCTGTGAGCGCTCGAACTGTTCGGAGAAGGTTAAAAGAACGCGATATGGTACCACACAAGCCAGCTAATGGGCCCAAACTAACGCGAGCCCACCGAACAGCGCGCCCTCATTTCGCACGCAGTCATTTAAATTGGACACAGCAAGATTGGAGCCGTGTACTCTTTTCTGATGAGTCTAAAATTGTGTTACATGGCAATTATGGAAGGAAGAAGGTCTACCCACGTAAGGGAGAGCGTTTCGCACAATGCTGCTTTGAAGAGAGGGTTGCTTATGGCGGTGGCTCATGGACTGTCTGGGGCGGTATATCCGCGAGCGGCAAAACTCAACTTGAGGTTGTTACAGGACCACGGCTGCCAACATTAAATGCTGAAAAGTACATTCGTGAGTGCTTAGAACCTCACGTGAAACCATACGCGGACTATGTGGGCCCAAATTTCCTTTTTATGCATGATAATGCAAGAGGCATGCGGCCGGCATCGTCAGGGAATATCTTCGGGATGTGAACATCACAGTTATGGACTGGCCAGCCAGAAGCCCAGACATGAACCCCATTGAGCACATGTGGGACGAGCTAAAAAGACGTGTTAGGGCTCGTCAGCCAGTTGCCCAGACGATGCAGGAGTTGAAAACTGCCATAGAAGAGGAATGGGAGATGATCCCTCAAAATTTCATAGAGCGGTTGATAAACTCTATGCCTTATCGTATGAGAGCTGTGGTAGATGCCCATGGAGGCAACACGCGTTATTAAATTAAACCTTTATTTGATAAAACATGTTTTTTATTCAAAAATCAATTGCCTTTAACAAGGCGCATATCCGACTTGTTAGGCGTAGCTCCATGTCGTATGGTATTCTGAATTCAAATTTAAAACAATACGATCGAAAAAGATGGTAAAATGTATCAGGTTTAAAACTGCATCAACAGTTTTTGTTCAATCTAGCAATCATATTTCGGTAGGGGCAATCGAAACCTAAACTCTAAGGTGGGCCAATAGATGTGTCCAGAAGTGTATATATATTGATGATTATGTTCTTGGGAGTGAAGTGGGGGTAAGTACTCATTCCAAGCGGCCGGAGTCGCGGGTGACAGCTAGTCATTCCATGTTTTAACGTAACGTAACGTCACACAGCCCTCCCAAACGATTTCCTTAGTAAGGCACTTGTCTCACCGCCGGCGAGGAAGCGAGTAGCTATCGACTATATGCTTGCTAAGGAAAGGGACAAAAGATATAGATCTCGTGTGAGTAAAAGATACACATACATTCATAGTTGATAGCTGGCTGTTCACACTGCCGGCGAGCGGCTCTTACCTCTAGTTGATCGCAGCGACAAGAGCTATCAAAGATTCTACTCGCTCAGCGACTCTCGCTTGGCGATGCTCGCTTGGCGGTCAAAATTCACCAAATAGCGGTAATTTCTACCTATTATATAGTACATGACGGAGCGAGTATTGCGAGTAAAAGCCTGTCAAAACTATCGAAATTGGTAGCCAGCTCGTTTCCAATTTGAAGGTTTAGGTACTCGCTACTAGCTGATCGCTGGCGGTGAGATAAGTGCCTAAGGATTAAACCTATTACACTTTTTTCTTAATGTATTGTAGAGGCATATCCACACGAATTTTCAGTAACCGATAGCAAGACTTAATCCTCATGGATATTTATTTCCCAACGCAAGACTGTCATGTCAAGACATTGTCCCATTTCGGTAATATATTCACCGGTCGATAGCACGCTGTGTCAGTGGATGGAAGGTACTCTATCGACCGTTATCGAGCCTTAGACCAAGGTGAATGAAGTTTGAGGCATGGAATAATGTAACTAGGGTCAGCTTAAATAAATATTTATTACTAGCGACTTCGTCTGCGTTGCAATTTTCGTAAGAATCCCTGATTTTTTATTTTAATAAATATAGCCTATGTTACTAAATCAAATATTTTGTCTTTATTATATTAGTTAAGCTGTCAACCACGGTTTCGCTCCCGTCGAGTAGTTGAAAACATGGGTAGGTAGGTAGGTAGGGTAGGTAGGGAACGTAACCTTTTTTTTAAGGATGGGAAATCATCAAATACGAGTCATTTGATGATATCCCATACTTAAAAAACCCTACCCTCTCTGGGTGCAGCAGAAGCGAGTGTCAGACTCTTACTGACTAAAACCCATCCGTGTTCCGCCTAATAAGTAATTGGAGAAAATAGTCGAGAGCCAAACCTCGAATTATGACTTTTTACATACAAAGTCACACCGCCAGCATTTCCTCTTAAGGGTTTCATCTCGTGACACTTCAATAGCACTTGTTAATCCCATACATTTTTGAATTTTGAACTTGAAAATCGCACATCCATTTGTCGAGCTCACGTAGTACACTCGTGGTAAATAGTACAATTATCACTCGATTTAAGAATTTTGTCTGAGGACAATTTCTTCTGTCTGCCGCGGATAAGATGAAGTGACTTTCTATCATCAACTAGCGTTACGGCCATGTTCAAAATTAAAAAATGTATGGGATTAACAAGTGCTATTGAAGTGTCACGAGATGAAACCCTTAAAAGGAAATGCTGGCGGTGTGACTTTGTATGTAAAAAGTCATAATTCGAGGTTTGGCTCTCGACTATTTCCTCCTCCCATATTGGACTCATTTATGAGATAATTCACAAACTGAATTTGAAGAATATATGCTGTGTCCCTATGTTTTACCGCGCCGATGACGCACGTTTAACGAACGCGATGTGCGTTCGTAAAACGTGCGTCATCGGCGCGTTAAAAATACGCCTTGCATAGGCTCTTACATTTATTGGCATTTCTACAATTGCTTTCTCTAAAAAATGATGGTTTGTACAGATAATCCTGTCTTGCTATACTTGCTATATGTTTGCGTGCTTCGACTCAGTGCTTCGACTTAGGATGATATGGACGTAAACTCCAGAAAGGCATTCAGTTCGCCTTAATACAAAAATATTAAGGAAATTATTTTCCTCTTTCACGGGTGCAGTTTTCACCCAAAATAACACACAAACTGTAGAAATTGCAACCTATCCTTGACCTCGTTTTATTTTAAAATCGGTCCACAATTGGCGGAGAAATCGGTGAACATACATAAAAAAAAAATGCATATAGCCGAACATAAAACCCTCCTCTTTTTTGAAGAAGTCGGTTAAAAATCCAAACCATTAATATAAAACGCCATTGGTGTTATTTCATCAGAGCCATAAATATCGCGGTTGGCACCTCTCGCCCCTCTAAGCCGACCTCACTATAATAAGCCTACTGGCCATTGATTTCCCGAGGGTACTTTAAATTTACCGGTACACGAGTACCTGACAACGCGGCAACGCCTCTTTATCTCTCGTGCGTATTAATCATCATAGATTTTGTATTTATGGTGATGTTTTAATTGTTTTTAGAAAGAAAAATATTTCAGTAACTGACTTCAGTAAATTCAGGTAATTACCTAGGTACCGTACAACAACAGGGTGAATAGAAACAAAACTTTGAAGAGGATTTTTACTTTATTTAAATTCAATATGCATTCAAGTGAAAACACTATTCAAAGTTTTGTTTCTACTGAACCCTGCGTTTTTATTTTTTTATTTACTCCGTTTTATCTACTTTGTCTACAACGTAATGTAGCTAAAAGGTAACACCTGTCAACACCGAAAACCGGACCCAAAACCTAAAACTTTTATAAAACCACTGAAACATAGACCCTAGCTTGTTACAACACAGCAATTTATTGTACCGAATTAACATGGTATAGTAGTAATTTCAACAAACGTGGCGGCATTGATGCCGCTACAAGAGCAACGATTTTTATTATTGGGCTTCGCATCTCAGGTTGGGGGCCTGCCCCCCTCCCCTGGAGGAAAGCCGTGCCGGCTACTGTGTATCAGTACAACTATTTTCTTAATGTTCCTCGGCAAACTTCATGTTTCGTCAGCCATCGGATTACTATCAGGTGCTCTTTGCACTTGGTGTAGACCGGACGCTGTCAATTGACTTGGAAGTATATAGAGTTGTAAATACTCTTTTACCTTCATGTTATAGTATTTAAAACATGGGAGGAAACTCGTTTGTATTCGGAAATGCGATGATTGCCGAAGGACATTTAGAAAGTAGTTGTACTGTCAACAAAGAAAATTAGGTTTACTTACTCCAGAATTGTGTCCGCGAACGCCACATGTTAATCCAAAAATCAGGACAAAATACAATAATTTTAACATTTTATTTTAGAGAATTCTCCGTTACTATATAATACAAAATCTATTGAGTTATAAAAAAAAATAAGAAACAGTATAATATGACTTATTTCATATCATATAAATGGTCTTGATAACAACATGGTTAAACCTAAGCATTTTTATGTTCCATATAAAAACTGAAAACGATTTTCTCAAAACACGAACAAAAGCATGACGTTTGGTCTTGTTTTATTTTTAATTATTTCTTCTGTGTTGGCACACATCGATGTGGATAACCAGGTAAGATTATAAAAAACATTCTTTTATCACTAACAAGTCGCAAATTAGAAAAATAAAAAAGCCCGACTGCAAAGAAGTCAACCGGGAGACTTTTAAGAACGAAAACTGTTTGCTAAATGAATTTAAATATATAGCATATATATATATATATTTGTAACCTCCATTTAATTTCCTTCATTTTGATATTCTACTCGATAGATCTGGTTAAAAAAAATATTATCGATTTACAATTTAGCGCCCAAAATCCATCATATTGCTTTTTTTAAACACCTATCTAAGGAAACTTAGTTTTTTTAAATGAATCTAACGCACCTTATTAGTCGAAATCCATTCAGCCGTATGGAAGGTAACAAAGAAATTTACAAACAATCAAACATACATACAAGATACGCGCGAAAACCATAACCCTTCATTGGCAGTCGGGTAAAAATATCTACGAGTCACAATCTGCCTAGCCTTGTCCCAACCATGTTGGGGACAGCTTCCACACCAGATGCAGCTGGGTACCCTTATATTATGTGGAGCGACTGCCTATCTGGTCTCCGTAACCCAGTAACTGAGTAACTCGACACCCCTTGGCAACACTGGTGCCAGATTTTCCGAGACCTAAAGTGCTTTCTAAGGCTCAAAAAATCTCTGTATGTAGGGTGTTTCAGAAATATGTTCATATTAAAGGATGTTCTTGGGTAGCTGATACACATTAAGAAAAAAATAGCAAAATAAAAAAATGCCTTTTTAAATTCGGCCAAGAAAAAAGGATTGAGTACAAAGTTCCGAAAAAAATACTAAAACAAAGAGTTTGATGCAGTCGGTGTCATGAAATCTGCTTGATTAGTCATTTAATCTAAACTTTTCAGTCCTTTTTTTGGCCGATTTCTTTGAAAAACTCACTTTATTTTGTTTTGCTATACATTTTATAGTCCCCATATCAAAAAGTCAATTATATTGTTAACATCACGAGATCTAAACGTTCATTCAACCCAGCCTGACGAGGCTGGGTTGAATTAACGTAGACTACCAGAAGTGGACGACGGTCCACTTCTGGTCAGTCTACTGATCTGTATTGCAAACATCGTTTTATGGTCGTCAGTCCATCTAGGTTGACTTCGTTCGACGCAACGCTTGCGGATACGAGGTAGATACTCTAGGAGTTTTCTACTCCATCGGCTTTCGGTCCTTAGATTTAAATGGCTGGCCTACAAACACTTCAGCCTGCTAACCTAGTAAGCCTTATGATCTAAACGATCATAAAAATATCAAATGCTGCAAATTGATATATTCAACAGGTTATGGACACCCCAAATTCAGTTGCCGATTTCTTCCAGCAGCTATTGCAGCCACGGATGAAAAGAGGCGCGACCGGAGCACTGCACATAGTCACAAATCATGCACAACCCATACATGCTGACGTCAAATCTGAAACCACTAATGATAACACTGAGAAGACTGCCACTGAAAAGGTGAATGATTTTTTGTTTTTAATTTGCAAATAAGACTAAAAGATACAAGGGAAGAAAATGCAAGCACTTAGGGAGATTACATCTGGAAAGGTAATGATGACGTCGAAAAAGAAGTAGGTGAAGAAAATCATGTGTGTGTTTTATGAGTAGAACAATCTAGAAGTATTGATACAAAAGGGGTTAGTACAGCAATTGATCATTTCCAGCCTTGTCCCAAAGGTAGTGGCCCAGCACACATTGAGCCTGGCGTAGGATTTAAGGTACTTTATTTATATAGTCTCAGGTATTTTTTGTAAAAGATAGGTAATATAATTTAGAGTTGAAATACCTACACAAATAAATCGTGAGTGTCGGTTTTTCTCGGTCCCAAATAGGTAAAGGTAGACTGAACTACCGGTACGAGACTACATACGTATAAGTAACACTTAATAAATAACAGGAGCAGATATTGAAAATCTAGGCCTAGTATGATGTATTATTTCATCAGAATTTTCTAACATTTATTTTTTTAGAGAATTTATTCCTCATTATTCTCTAACATTGGAAACACTTGATGAAAAATTTTCTAGCCCTGGAAATTCAATATCTGCTCCAGTTATTTACTTGAAGTTACTTTGTAGACCATCATTTGTGATTTTGTACAAAACCATTCTTCAATTTCAGGTAACACCACCCCAAGACGCAGTATTATCATTGGAGCAGAAATCTTTGAGAAGATCTTTCACGCCCCCGTCGACCGTATTACTAATACGAAGCATCAGTAGAGTCATCACTCTCCTTGTCTTGTTTATATCTGCAGTGTTGGAGTTCTACCCGACATTCCATAGTTTGATTGGGAATATTTTTGGATTTATGAATTTTAAATAAAGATTTTAACTGATGATCTGAATTTATTTATTCTTAAATTCCTTTGGCTTTGGTTTTGTCCCAGAACTCGAATGAAAATATTGATTTAAATTAAATATTCAATGTTGTATCCTCATCATCACGTATGCTCAAATGCGTCTACTGCTTTACAATGACGTCCCTCTTCTTGTTCTTTGTTTTTTGCATCTAACACACTCCTGGCCCTCATCAGGTAACCTTTTTCAGTGATGCTTGTTGCATAGCATAGAATAGAATACTCTTTATTATGTACACCATATAAGTTACAAAAAAAAATAGATGAAGAAAACATTACATAGGGTGACACAATGGTTTCGTGGGGCATAGTTATAAGAAAGATTTTTGTAAAACTTGTTTATGATAAATAAAATAAATAAAAAATGGGCGGCCTTATCGTTAAAAGCTTTCTTTTAAAGACAACCTTTGGATGGATTTTAAAGAGAGGAGTGACAGTACTGCATGTAGTCTTAGGTGTACTATTTGTGTGAAGCATGTTTTTATGATTCTGTTCTCATAATATCTTGAGTGTTCGATGTTTACATTGTATTTTTTTTTACTCATTCTTTCCGAATCCCTGTGCAGAATAATAATTTGTAATATAAATAGACTAAATTTCAAACCGCAGTTACATGTCATGTATAATAATTATAATTCTAGCCACCATGGAGAATCGATTAATGATGTTTTTGGAAATTAGTACAAACATAAGATTACAGTGTTGACCGCCATTGTTCTTCATTTGCTGCGATGGAACGATCTCCTGTGCGTTAAGTAACTTTTACACTGAATATATCATGGAAATAATGAAGATAGTGGTTCCAGTGGCTTTGCTTTTAATTACCACTTGTTTAGCTGTGGAGAATGCAACTGTAAGTAAAAAGATTAAAAAAATATCTGTAGTGGAATCATTCGTATTGAGAAACATTAGATTTTACATTATAGAAAGATAATGAATTTAACCAACAATAATAACACTCATAATACAACTAAATGTTGGTATTTTTTATAATGCAGTATGTCCATTAGTTGACATTTTGCATTTTTATATTAAAATAGTATTTAGTCATGCGTGATATGCGTCCAATCTGGTCGTCTGTTTTATGGTATGACAGATGTCATTGTATCCGGTCTTGTGGGTTTGACTAATGATGCTTTGATTTTATTTTTAATAGTTTTTCTATTTATGTTGTAAATCATCTAAAAGCGTGTCAAATTGAAATGTATTTTATCAAATCTTAATATTTTGTTACACATGACATAATTTAATATAAATATTGAAATAAAGATTTGATTGTTTAAATTACATTAAAAATACACGCTTTATTTTATAAATTATGCATTATAACACAAATATAATAACGAAATCATCACGAATTTATTTTATGATATTTTTAGCAAATTAAACAGACAACCTTAGTTTAGGAATAATAAATTGCAGAACACTAATTTATTATTTCAGTCTTGTGATTAAATATTAAATTGTGAATGCAATGTTAGGTAAACAAGTAATCTTTTATTACAGACAAAATTAGTGCAATTTAATGTTCAGAAACGGGAGAAGCAGTATCTTATAGAAGATGATCCTAACGAAGGACCGGAACAAAAAAGAGATGAACGACAAAGTCCACCTAAAAATAATCGTAATCTAGACCCCAAAGGAAACTCAAGAATAATAAATATACGCATGCAGCCCACTCCTAATATTCTAACAACTCCCAAGCAAGCCATAAAACCTGGACCTCAGCGGATACCAACCAAAATTCCAGTAATTCTTAAAACTGCAAAAGTCGTACCAGGTCCAGCACATGTTATGCGAATGAAGATGTTAGAAAATAGGATTAACGAAACAAGATGTAATGCGAATAAAGAAAATACTACAAGTTCCAATATTGCTCCGCCAATGCTGGCTAAAGATAGCATACCATATTTTACAATAGAAGATAAAACAGCTCGTAGATTAGAGAGCAGTTCAAGTCCAAACAATGTTGATGATGAAAAGCCAGATCTAGGAAGCAATGAAACTTTAAATAAAGATGGTAAAGAAACATCAGCAAATGATCTAGTAAATTCACAAAATAAGGATAACAATGCTTCTCAAAGCGAAGGTAAAAATGACCAAGTTGTTTCGAAATCTCAAGAGAGAAAAGCAAATGTCCAAAAACCAGTGCATTTCTTTGTTGACGAACCCGAGCCGTTACCTCCATCATTTAGGAGACAGCAAAAGTATGAAAACACGGTTTCTCCAGGCTTAGAAGTTACACCAAGTAAAGTAAAAGAAATGCCGATAGGGAAAAAGAGTAATAACAAACTTAAGATAAACGAAACTAGAAGAAAAAGCGATGATAATGATGATGACAATGACCCGGAAATTGTTAAGATATCCAATGGGACACATTTGATAAGTATCAAAAAGATTAAAAACCATGACGGGTATAAAAATACACGAGATGGGTATGAAATAACCGTTCCAACTGAAGAGAGAATTGTAAATCAGCCACCTCCTAAACCAAAACTGGAAAAACCAGCAGATGAACCCGAGAAACTCTCTTTCACTGTTACGGAGAAAAGCAATGGAGGTAGACATCAATATCAGGATTTAACTGGGCTTGCATTTAGAGACAACAAAAATAAAGAGGGAAACGGTAAGTGATTTATATGTTTTATTATAAAAAAAAAATACATTGTGTGGCGAACAAGCACCCAATCGTAAGTGGTCACAGTTGTTTTCGGGCTTTTAGTTACCAACTAAGCCCGAAAAATCGCCAAACTTAAATGGCAGTGACACATTGCATATTCGATGAGATCGAAGGCTTCCGGAGTCGCAACTGTATACCGGAAGACTTCCTACAACGTCGACCGATAACCTGGTGTAGGCTGCGGGAGACCGCTGGATGCGAGACGCATAAGACCAATCTAAGTGGTGATACTTGGAGGAGGACTATTTCCAGCAGCGGAAGTCTTGCGGCTGAAATGATGATGATTCCTGCAAGATACCAGTAGTCCAGCACCCATTCCAAGCAAGTTTAAACATAGCGGTGGTAGAATTGGAGACTCAAGTTCGAAAAACTTATTCTCTCTACTCGAAATGAAGCTAGTCTTGATCTGTTTCACGATTAAAGTTTCTCATGCTTGTCCTATCATTTCAGGACATTGTCGGTGTCAGTGCCCGTGCTCAGCATTCCTGTGATGACGATAGGTCGCGAAATACTTAATAAGACTAGTTTCATTTCGGTAAGTTCTTTTTTGATGGTTATCCATCGACAAAAGTATTGTACAAAAACTAACAGTATTGTATATTACAAGCGACCCGCCCCGACTTTGAAAGAGTGCATTTTAATTTTTCATATAATAATACAGAAAATACTTACAGAAAACATACAGATCTTATCCTCACTAATATGAACACAACAAACAAGCGACATCATCGGTCGAGCCTTTTTCAACTGATGCTTTGTCATACATGTGTAATTTTACTTTTTATTTATATAAATTAGCAGATTCTAAATTAGTAAATAAAGCTTTCAACACTTTCTAATGCAGGTAAGTAGTTAAATATATTTAGGAGTGTTATAATGATATTGTATATTTACTGCTTCAGGTCAAAACAACTGCGAAGAAAGTGAAGAAAAAACACAAATTTTAACTCCAATAACTATTCAACCAATCAGCCCACCGACAGTAATCAACCACGCAAATCAAGAATCTTGGAACTACCTTCAAAACCCATATTGCAATCCTTACTACCAAAATATTTATGACCAATATAGGAAAAACTATGGACTTGTACAAAGCACCCCAAATATCCACGGACAAGAAGTTATAGACCCTAGAAGTTATGGTACACAAATCAACCCATGGATTTATGGCCAAGCACCAATGGAGCCATATGTACCAGAAGTTTCCACCCAATACTATCCAAACGTAAATCCAACGACAGTCGCTGATTCTACACAGTATCCCTATCCTCATGCTCATGAAAATCAACCCGGACTTGATACACCCTGTCCACTCCGTCAAGAAGTTCGTCCAGAGAATACGTTAGATAAAGTTTGGAACAACAGGCAGGACGTTGAAGCAAAAACAAGAAATGCTCCGAATAATGGTATTGAGCTACCAGACATTGATATCAGAAGAGATTTGGATGGAAATATCGATGGAGCTAAAGTAGAAACTGGAATCGGTAAGGTGGTTAGTCCATATGCAGCATCGACTCTGCCTATCAACATAAATGGTGCGTTAGTATACCCATATGTAAATCCTGGTTATAGATATATGTACTAAAGACAATGATACATAAACTATAGATGCGTTACTCGCAGTCTAAAACGGCAACAAAATTAAGGCAATTGTTGCGATCCTATATCCCGCGCGCACTGTTTTTTAGCGCTGTGATGTTGGTGCATGATGCGTCTATAAATAAAACGTCATTGGCCAACGGTGGATTATTTGGTAATATATGTAGCTTAATTTGAAATAGTTTGAATTATATAATATTTTTAATGTTTGTGTAGCGATGCGGTTTTTGTTTGTCTTTTATAGCGCATAATTTTTTTTCTCACGGTTTCATTCCCTTTTATATTTGAGAGAAACGGTGGTTTTCCGGTTAAAAAGACACTCTAGTTTTGATCAATGATAGAACTTTCAAAATCGGATTTGTGCTTCCGTAAATTATCTATCTCTTTATTATATATCTCTTTTTTTACTATAGATAGGCATACGTTTGACCGCTATCTCACTGACTCTCATCAGATCTCCTAGACTTTGGCCACTGTAACTTTATAATACTAATTGACGTTGTGATTAACCGGGGATATTATTTTACTTTGCCCGACAAGCCGCATCATTAGTGGGGCAATTTTTACGATTACTTTAGTTGGTTCTGATTACACTCTCTACAGCCGTATGTTGTTTTGCCCCATTGTTAGATTCAATTTCTATCGTAGGCGTAGGAATTGCAGTGTCTTTGACAAAACACGGTAAACAATTAGACCACTGGTAGACACTAAAACTGTGACCAAAGTATTCTGCCCTACTAGTGGAATGACTTGTTGGGCAAAGTAGAATAATTCGAACGGAGTTTTTTTTTATATGAAGCAGTTTAGTTAAGATGACACATCTATACTAATACTAGCCAGCGGCTTCGCCCGCGTGGTCCCTAAGGAACTTACTCCCGAGATAAAAAGTAGCCTATGCCCTTTCTCCGGCTCACTATCTCTGTACCAAATTTTAAATCGGTTCAGTAGTTTTGGCGTGAAAGCGCGACAGACAGACAGATAGTTACTTTCGCATTTATAACATAAGTAAGAATAAGTAAAGATTATAAAGTTGAAGAATTCTTCAGCTTAATAATTTTTGTATAGACGTGTAGAAAAAAAAGCTTGTTTGTTTGGTTGAAAACTTGCTAATTTCAGGAACTAGTGGTTCGAATTGAAAAAAATATCTATTACTAGCTGATCCGACAAACTGTTGTTCTGCCGTATGAAAAAGTAGCCTACGACCTATTGTCAGACCTACTAAATAAACAACAAAAATCATAAAAATCGGTCTAGCCGTTTCGGAGGAGTTCGATAATAAACACTGTGACACGAGGTTTCTATATATTAGATAATTATATTTATCTCATCGAGGAAGGCTGTAAGGCTATATAAAGTCACGCTACGAGCTGGATCGGAACATTAAGAGGGGACTCTAGACGGTAATACAGGTATTTGAAGAAACTATTGCCGATGCCGTCGCGCTGCGCCATACGTGCGCATAAAGTGCGAAAGCGACAACTGCAGCTCAGGCTGATTTTACCTATGAAAACCTTGACCAAAAGACGGTTTGTATTCCGCTATTTTCTTCTTCAAAACTGGACTGATCTAAAAAAATTAATAGTCGACAGTCGTCTGAACATGGCGGTAATAACGGGCTGTTTTTGCAGGTTTTTGGATTGTCATAATTGTTTAAGGAATTATGTTTTGGAAAAAATTAAATGATAGAGGCACGTATTAATACGATCTTGATTTTTTGGAAAAAAATCATTACACTAGCAGTATTATCCACGAAGAAAACAGCGGGATGCGTTTGTATGGAGAAAGGTCCATGAGTTACTGACCCGAGTCCCCTCTTAAGAAAACATGTGACGCAGATGAAGTTGCGCGGATCTATTAGTTATAAAAAGAGACTATAGGTACAGGCACGAACCATAGAGAGGACGCTCTAGAAAGCAAAACTTTTCGAAAATGATAATTCACATTAAATAGCCTATGATTAATATCAACATTAAATGAACCACGAATAATAACAATTTTTAATTAGTCCAGCGTGGAATACTAATGAAATATTCATTCGTAAAACAATGCCTTTTCATATTCAAACAAAAGCACTACCGATAGGTTGCTATATTGAAACATTTGCTCACAGCTTCAATTTATTGAATTAAAACCGTACACGGAGTTTTCAGCTTTATCGTTTTGGAATTAAGTATGGTATTTGGTTGGGGTTTTATTTCAATTTGTGGAATATTATGCAAACATTCAATAGTTGAATACTGACATTGATATGGGTGGCAATCGACCTTTTGATTAACGATGAGAAGCTTTCAATGTAAATGTCAGTTATTGTACTGTAAATTATTTTATGAGAGTTAGTAATTAGTTTCATTTGTTTATTCATCATTATTTATTACTAGCTTTTGCCAACGACTTCGCCCGTGTGGACCCTAGGGAACATACTCCCGGGATAAAAAGTTGCCTATGTCCTTTCTCAGGCTCTAGACTATCTGTGCACCATATTTAATTTAAATAGGTTCAGTAGTTTTGGTGTGAAAGCGCGACAGACAGAGTTACTTTCGCATTTATAATATTAGTAAGGATATATTTTTATTCGACGTCGAGTTGCTGGCCTGTCGGTTTTCTATCGGTTGCGTTCTGGGGAGTGTGCCACGGAATTTAATTCCACCAAGCCCGTTCCATCATCGGACCACAAGACGTACAGCGATGTGCCACCGGTACATGGTTGACATCCCACCCACACGCACAAAAAGCTTTGGGAACACATTCATTAAAACCCTCACATTAAGCGCTTTCATTTGATATTTCAGACGATAGCTACATTTGATTTTTTTTTTTAATTTTCTAGTTTGACCCCCAAAAGTGACGTTTGACCCATACTAAAAATCTATTTATTTACGTAACGCGTCCGTGTTTGGGACACAAAAGTCCACATGTATACACAACAGAATCGGTCCAGTAGATCCGGAGAAAATTGACTGTGACAGACGGACAGACAGACACCCGAGTGATCCTATAAGGGTTCCGTTTTTTACGGATGTTCGGAACCCTAAAAATGTTAGAACATCTTTAATTTAGGACCTTATCTACATTCATTCAGATCCGACTAGCAAAAAGATAACAAACGAGGAATAGATAGAGTTACTTTCGCATTTATCATCAATCTATTCTAATATATTAAAATCTTTTGTCACAGTGTTTGTTATCGAACTCCTCCGCAACGACTCGGCCGATTTTTATGAAATTTTGTGTGTATTTTTAGTAGGTCCGAGAATAGGTCGTAGGCTATTTTTTTATTTTATTTCGCAAAACAACGTATGCCCGGTCAGCAAGTAATATTATAATTTGCATTGTATAAACTCAATTTATTTAGCATTGTATAATTTCATCAATTTTAACGGCACATGTGTGAGTACTGTGTATCTTAAACTTAAGCTATAGCTATCAGTTTTAGGCTTGTTTTTGACTTGAATATACCCTGGCGGCTGGGAGTCTCATGCTCACTCAAAAGTCTAGCTGATGGTGGCGTATGCGTTGGATCATTTGGCTCCCTTCAAAAATAATGGTTGAGCCGAATGGTGCTAGCGCATGCGTCATGATCGTGAACGGGCGCTGTCAGTTGGGACTGGTCATTTCTCAGCTGCTATGGTTTATTTTAAATATTTCTTTGAATTGTTCTTTTTTTTTTCCGGACGCTTTTATCCTGCTCGTCTTTTACATCGTTCTCACATATATGTATACTTTCAACATGATGAAAACAAAAATTTGTAACAATTTATTATTTTTAAAAGAATGTTAGTGGAGTTTCTTGCACGTTCCACGTGCAAATAGCTTCATCTTTTTGGGCCGACCGATTGACAATTCAAAAGTGCCTGTAAATGGTTTATTTGAAATATTTTTGAGTTTTATAAGTATGGATATTTTCCCACTGCATACCATAGGCCCTCTTCTCTCTTTTCCACACAAGTTCGTTTTCTACCAGTGTAGTGCCAGTTCATTAGGTGGGAGTCGAGCTCGACCCGTCATCCTCTTCTTTGTTCATTGGTTCTTTTAGAGCATTTCTCAACTGTCAATCTCACTCCTTTAGAAGTTCTTTACGCAAAACAAAATATGCGTACGTGTATCAAGTTTCATTGAAATTGATCATTCATTTCCAAGGATTTGCGATTTTGTATGAAATTCCGTGAGGATTAAAAGCTCGTGACAATAATGTCAACAGTCTCACTTAACACGTTCGGTGCGGTATCGGGTTGATTATATCCGATGCTCATCTTTCCTTCGGTGCGGGGTAAAAATTACTGTACCAACCGCTGGTACGGGGCAAATATTTTTGGTCTCCCTATGATTATGAATGAGATGGTTAGTGTTTTGGAATTGCCTCGTTAAATAGACGATATTAGTACGAAAAAATCGTATCGGGTTCTTACGACCCGATGCCGACTGAAGCAAAAAAAATTTACGTCTAGCGCGTTTGGCGGTTCTTAACGACCCGATGCCCGATGACCCGATAGACGCACTAGATTACATGCTAGTTGAGCTAGTGAGGTCCGTGTGTTTCGAATTTCGATGAGTTTTTATGCAAATGAGATGAGAAAGTGAATGGCACATGAAGCGATCCAAAGAAAAATATACTAAGCGAAGGTTTTTTAAGACAAGTAAGTAGTATCTTCAGAAGTTCTCGAAGGAGTCACTGAGTAAGCAACTAATGAAGCCGGAAATGGATTCAACATCAGCTTTACCAACCTATAGTGAAATCTGTTCATAACTTAATCATGGGTAACAACGAAATTTTCTAGCATGTTACGATAAAAGCTGGCAATAAAGTTAAAAAGGTTAGAACAATATGTACTGCAAAATGACATTTTGTCCAGACGACTAAAATGAAAATCATACGATCAATCGACATATCTGTTAATCCTTACTAATATGTATTATAAATGCGAAAGTACCTCTGTCTGTCTGTCTGTCTGTCTCGCTTTCACGCCAAAAACCTGAACCGATTTAAATGAAATTTGGTACAGAGATAGCCTAGAGCCTGAGAAAGGACATAGGCTACTTTTTATCCCGGGAATATGTTCCCTAGGGACCACGCGGGCGAAGCCGCTGGCAGAAGCTAGTTAAATTAACCGTCAAATTTTTATATGTTATCAACAGATCTGATAATTTTACTATTTATTTTATCGCTATCGATATTTTTTTTTCATCCCAACCCTAAAAATGTATCGACACTTTTACTTACCAGTGCGGATAACGGGTCGAAAAGATCCGACAGGCAATCCCTTTATTTACAAACAAACCATTCAGTGCATCTACCTACGATTTCAGCCTTTTATTGAGTGTTAACATATTGCTATAGAAGAATATGCTTTAATCATTAAACCTATAAAGATAAGTCCACCTAAACAGATGAAAGTCGAACGGGTCTTTTCGACCCAGCAACGCACCGGGAACAAATCGTGCTTCGGATATAATAGACCCCAGCCGCACCAACTAAAAGTCATCAAATTTGACTAACGCAGTGAGCGTGTTAATGCTTTCTGGTTTTCTATGTAGTGAATACAATATTAATTCGATAAGGGTATTTTTTGGAGAGCTTACCAGACATATCTTCATACTTACCCCCCATAGGTTATAAAGGACTTTGCAACATTGGTACAATTTTTTTTTCATGGAAAATTATCAAATGACTTCTCCCGTCCCTTAATGTCAGTTTGGTTACTGGCTACAACCCAGCGGTGTTCCTACAAATGCCCTTTACGTGCCAGAGCCGCATAACTCTTTCAAATAATTCCGCAACCCTGGAAATTGCTAAACCTAGCTGGTAAAGAAATGTACATAAATAAAACGAATGTTTAATATAGGCGAATATTAAATATTTTATTTAATATAAACCCTAAATATACCAGCAATTTACAGGAAAATCCAGCGAAATTGTGTAATAATAAACAAACATATGATATTTTATAAACGAAAAAATCACTTGAAGTGTTATTGTGGTTTTCCCACAACAAATTATTTAAACAATACGATTGAAACAAAGCTTTTTGGTACGCTACTAAAACTAAGTAATCTTAAAACTACTTTAATCTAAATTAAAATATTAATTTCTCAACAAACATTGAAAGAAGATGGAATGTTATTTAATTAATGAAAATAATAAAAAAATGCCCACATTTTACTTAAATAGGTACACTAAGTAGTGTGATCAAAATTTATAATAGAAAAAACGGGATAGATATCTATTATGTTATAAATAGTTCAATTCACTCCTTTCAGTATTTTCTACTCTTTGGTATTCATGAGATACGTCAATCCAGTGCCAAATACATTGTTTAGAAAAAGATATCATGTTTAATTTTTGCAAAAAATGGTATTATAGAAAAAGTAAGATTTTTTTTTGTCACGGAAATTATTTTACGTAAATCATACTGTTGCTTAGTTTTATTAGGAAACTCATTTAATAAACACAAAATTATACTTGAATTTACATACATTATACAACAATGGAAACGTTTTTTGCAAAAACAACACAACCCTTCGGATATTTAACAACAATAATTACGAGACATAAATTGACAAATATACAGTAGAGAATTGACATACTCTACACGATTACTCTCTTTACTTTACTAGTAAACATTTCAAATGTCTGACTTTGCAAACACGAATACATAAAAGTTATACAATATAACTTTTCACATCAGACTACAGATGTACCATTTACTAACATTTACCATAGATATTCTTACTTATACACTCGAAGGAACCGCAATAATTGATAACATATTATTGGATGACAAATGAATAGGTGGACGATCAAACCATCTATCCGTTAATAATGTGTTACCAATCGTTTACAGTTCAAATCACACACATAGTCGATAATATTGGTTAACAATTTACACCCAAGTGATTCTAAGGAGTTTCCTCAAACTTCTCCCGATTTAGACCTTCAAAATACCTCATTTGATAGTTCTATCCACACAAAGTGACAAATCGGAAACATATTTCACAACTGAGAACCGATATTTGAGTGGAGTCGAATTTTTTCGAGGAAACAACTTAAAATATTTTAGAAATCGAAAAGAAATTAACGTTCAGTGGAGAAGTCCAATAAATATTATTTCAAGCATAGTAATGTGGGGGATTTATTAATAAATATCATGTTTGCAAAGCCAGAGTCGGTCCTGCCCTGTGTAGACCTCATGGTCACCTTATTTGACGTCCTTGCGCACTTTGTGACCGCGGAAAGAGGCCTGGATCTTGGTCGCAGCCTTGTTGAGATTAGGATCGGAGAGGTCAATCTTTTCGATGTCTTCCTGCAAAGTTGAAAAAGATTTTGTTAGAATTTTCATGCGGTGAATAATTTCGACATCCTAGACGCTCCTGTTAGCATTTTAATTTTGGATATACGTATATATACAACATGTAACAGAATAAACGCAATACCTCTTAAGGGGTCATTGTACTCATCATTATGAATAACATTTACTATGGGACTAACCCCGAAATCGCGAAAAAAAATCAGCTGTTCAGTACATTTTGTCGAGTTACGCGATTTTTTTTTGTGATTTCGGGGTTGGTCTCATAGTAAATGTTGTTCATAATGATGAGTTCAATGACCCCTTAAGAGGTATTGCGTTTATTCTGTTACAAGTTGTGTATTGCCACAGATTGCCAAGATTGAGTTATGAAAGTAATTGGAATTCATGTAGGTTGAACTTATATTTAAAAACATCTTTTGCGTTTACCCCTACTTAGTTCTCAAGCAGACAAAACCTCAGGCGCATGACTAAATGGTTGATAAGTTTGTCGAGACACACAGGTATCACAACGTAAACTTGCGAACTCCGGGCTGCCACTGAGAAATTTGGATGAAAACCCAGCAACAAACCTCCTGAACCAGGAATCGAACTCACGCTCAGCAAGATCTCTGTGCTGTAAAATAAAGAGGAAGGAAAAATAAACCATGTTATATAATATGCTTCACGTAACCCAAAGGCCTTGGTTTATCTTGAATAGCGGACGAGCATTGCATATGCCTAATAAGCAACGTGGCAATGCCGCCAGTCTTTTGGGCACACTTCCAGTCGATAGCGATAGCGTCAAAAAATTGTAATTACTAAGGTTTACTTAGAAATTTTTATATTAAGTGTAAATATTTAGTTGAGTATTTACTTTATATTGTTACACAAAAGACCTTAAGCTCTTCTAAAACAAGACCCCTTAACTTCAAAGATTTAATCTATTTGCCAATAAATGGGCAAAGATTACGTCAATTCTTGTGATTAATGAAAGTTTCGTGTAACTTTGTTGAGGTCTATGTCTAGCAAACGTCTAGTTAATCGGGATAGGCTTAATTGATTGATTGCCTAGTGTTCGAGATTATTCTGAGACCTTTAGAATTCAACAAGGACTATGTTTATTGTGCGAATTGAATCAAGCTTTTGTTGATGTAAATATTTTTAATTATTCAAAATCGCCACAGCACTGAGGCTCTCGACAGTAATTCAATAAACCAAAAGTGTCAGGAGTCGTCCTACTAGAAAGTATTCAACGCGTGAATATGCGATCGTCGCGTTGATTTGTATGGTGCCGAACGTAGAACGTGTCGTCGCGTCGATAGAGGCTGCATTCTGGCTTTATCATACAAATCAACGCGACAATCGCGTAATCGCGTGATGCTCGCGTCTGTCAGTGACTGCGCGTAGGAATTGACTGGCCCTTATAATTGGGACTATGTCTTTGACTTCGTGCTCACCGCAGATTACTTCACCGAAGGTTTGTAGACAAAGTCACCTCTAAACGACCTTAGTGACCTTTGAACGACCACTAGTGACCTTGGTACGACGCACACATGCGCGCGGTACATGTTGTACTAACCTTATCCTGCTGCTCCTGATCATTTACGGCTTGGTCGGCTTGTTCCTTCTCTTTGTGGGCCTGGTGACCTCTAAACTACTCCTAGTGACCTCTGAACGACGCCATCTTGAACATATCTTACTAACCTTATCCTGCTGCTCCTGATCCTTCACGGCCTGGTCGGCTTGCTCCTTCTCCTTGCGGGCCTGGTGACCTCTGAAGGAGGCCTGGATCTTGGTCGCGGCGCTGCATAGCTCTGTGGACAATAAAATGAAGACATTTAGCACTTTGTATGTAAGAGGACATGTTGTGATAATATGGATTTAGAATCGCATTAATAAACTCTCACGAAAAAAATAATACAATAAAGTCAATGGTTATCATCAACCAAAATCAATCATCGATAGTGATTGTCAAACATTCGAAAATGAATGGTCAAATTACCATTCATTTTATAGTATTTATCTAACTCTCCTTGCGCCTGGAAACCTCTCAAAATTTGGCATCAAAGTTCAATTATTATGTCGTACTTAATTTATTTGTCATCTCTACGATTACAAAATTACTGATCCGTTTTATCCACCTCGAAATGCACCATATACTGTTTTATCGACTTTTGTAGTAATAGAAGTAAAAAAACACTATACTAAACTAAATGAATTTCTCGTTTGAACCACGTGCATCAAAACCTTTCCTATCGTTTGTCCACTCCAAACAATCAAACTGTTATATATTTCATCTGCAAGTTTGAGCCAATATTGACTGTATCAAATATTTCGGCGCTCAGACGGTAGCGACCTCTCGCGGAATTTCATCAGACCTCACTAATCTGTGTTGACAGTGGATAGATTGTCGCAACAGGGCTGGCAGGGTAACAACGGATTCGTACCTTGATTTATAACATTTTGCTTGTTACTGGGGCGGTACAGTTGCGGTTCTATTGAGTAACCGACGGAAACTGTTTTGAATTACAGCTTGAATATAGGTGACTGAGTAACTTGCGACATTGGTCCGAATTTAGTGGCAACCCGAGATTCATTATTGCTTCTAACAATCTGCTTGTAAAGGACATCCCAATACGGAATACTTTCATTATGCGTACAGCTAAGGAGTGGAATTCCCTGCAGAAGTCTGTGTTTTCTGAAAGCTTAACTGTTAACTAACGTTATACTCATAATATCGTAAGATTATTTTATGAAAAAAAAAAAAACCAGCCAAGTGCGAGTCGGACTCTCACACGGTTCTGTACCAAAAACGTTTCTTGTACCCACCCCGTTTAATTTTCAACTTAATTTAGATTTTATTATGTTTTGTTATAGCGGGTACAGAAATACACACTCGGTGATGATTTCAACTGTCTAACTATTACGGTTTTTGAGATACAGCCCGCTGACAGACAGACGATCAAACGGATGGACGGACGAACGGACAGCGGAGGGTTAGTAATAGAGTTCCGTTGATTACTCTCCAGGTATGGATCCTTAAAAAGGCTTAACTTTACGATAAAGTGTGTTCCAAGCTTTATTCCAAATAGGCGAGACTATTTCCAACATGGCGTATGACTATTCAATTTGAGCCCGTTCCTCTGCAACTGCAGTCATTTATTTCAAAGGAAACTTGGCACAGAACGCATGCACGTCGCAGAATGTTTTACTTCCAACTTGGCAGGTACTATGAGGCTGAATATAGCTTCCTTGATTGCCAGGAGTCTCGTTTGAAATAACAAATTGTTTGCTTTATAGATTGCCGATATTTTTGGATTTGGCAGAAATAGGTGAAACATTTTGAGAATATTTAAAAGGCCAGAAACAGATTTTGAAAACTTCTCAATTTATTCTTTTTTTAAATCTATTGTGATCAAAATTATGGTGAGTCTTAATCAGACGACAAACATATTATCTGTGATATAAATTTTTAATTAAATAATTTACCCGCAGACTACCCTTTTAATTTATTATAGGTTCTTTTAGCAGATCCAAAGATTGTCTGGTTGATATCGTTGTCAGACTGCAATTGTACGTATAGAATTAAGTGTGTGTATAAGAGTTGCGTAACTATTTTTTCTGTACAATAAAGTATATGTTATCTTTCTTCACCATCGCTAAGTATCATATAGGCTACATTTTAATCCGAAAAATGTATGGTTTAAATAAAAATCATACGTCACATTCATACAATTTTCTCCAACATGAAACTGCGATATTTCCTTTCACCATTTGTGGAACTGGAAATAAATTGAGCACACGTGTAGAATACATATTGGTGCTCATCTTCTAACTGGGGCAATTGAATGCCATGATGTGGCGATTTTCTGAACGTGTCAAAACTTCATGCCGTGTCATCGTCGGTCTTCGTCACGCTATCGATTTTAGACGTTAGTTGAGGCCTATGCTTGCATATGAATATTTGTGGTAACCCTATCGTAGAATTGGCCATTCCGGAATGTGGCCGAGCATAGATAAGGTTACGTTTGAGGTCCACTACGTCATGAAAGATTAACATATCAATGACTTGTGATAAAATCATTCTATCGAAAAAAGAATTGGTATTTGATCGGCGATCTGTTTGCTCGTCATTAGGATCAAACTGATTTCCAAAATTGATATATTCACGTGGAATAAAGTTTGAAGACTGCTGTGCACCTTCAGCCCCTTCTAGGGATCATTTAAGTCGAGATGTTGCAAAGATCTCGAGAGAAACCACTATGACGGACGGACCAAACGTGATCTTATAAAGGTTCCAATTTCCTTAGGTCGGTACCGAGAAGAAATAGGTGACTTTCTTAGAAAAACGAGGATTCCTCGGCGGTTACTCGAAATTTCTACCAGAAAATGCATTAATACATCTATATCTATATAAAGCTGAAGAGTTTGTTTGTTTGTTTGCTTGAACGCGCTAATCTCAGTAACTAGTGGTCCGATTTGAAATTCTTTCAGTGTTAGATAGCCCATTTATCGAGAAAGGCTATAGGCTATATATTATCACGCCCAATAGGAACGGAGCAGTAGTGAAAATTGTGAGGCAGACGAAGTTGCGCGGGTCAGCTAGTTTTCTTATAAAATCGTGCCATAGGAAGATAATGAATTATTCAGCCTTTCCAATTTATTTTAGACATTGGCAGAATAGTTGACATCGACTCTGCTTGTCGTATAAAAATTTAGAATAAAAGATAATTCATTCTCCTATCTACTTAAACACTCGCAATCACGAAAGCTGGAAAATTTAGGGACTGTCTATACTATTTCAAACATCCAAAAAGTTCCAACCCTCAGCCTAATCTACCAAAAAACTAGTCCTAATTTTATAACCAAAACATCTACGGCATTCTGTCAACCCTATCTCTCGAATACCTTCGTTATCGAGCGCTTGCCTGTACCCAGTCTCCTAGCCTGTTGTTTATTCATAGATACCTTCCGCCGGCCACCGAGACTTATCGTCCGTTCGTCTACTGTTATTTGTGTAATTGCTGCCCCTAGATTAGTTCGTGTTATAAATAGAGATTTGTTTTGCTGCCTGAGATAACGCTTGATTAAGGAGCTTGGGGCTAGACTGCTGCTACGGTGATGGTTGGGTAGCAACGATTTGATTTTTGAGATTGTGTTAAGATTTTCTTACTTTTTATTTTGGAATGGTTGACCCGCGCAACTTCGTCTGCTCCGCTCCTGGTCTTTGCGTGATGATGTATAAATAAATGGGCTATCTAACACTGAAAGAATTTTTCAAATCGGACCAGTAGTTCCTGAGATTAGCGCGTTCAAGCAAACAAAAGCTTCAGTTTTGTATATTATACTAGCTGACCCATGCAACTTCGTCTGCTTCACAATTTTAAGGCATAAAGCCACAAATTAGAAAAATGTAAAAACACAGATTTTTTCCCCTTCCTAGTTTCTGACCTCATAGTCCTTCCACCCTTAGAGGGGTGGCTTTGTAAGATGTGTATCTGGATAGAGGGATGATGCACCTACCGTAATACATATAGCCCAACAGCCCTAAGGGCACAGCTTTTCGGGAAGTCAACCCTTAATAGTTAACAAGTTCAAACTTGTAGATAGTTTCGATAGAAAAATGCAACAAACCCCTAAGTGGGTAGGGTTGAAGGGTTGATTTCCACCCCGTTCGACGGGGAATTTCGGGGGCTTTACAGACAGGTGCATTAACCCCTATCCAGACCTAGAATAAGCCTAGATATAACCAGGAATATACCGCAGTTAAAGTTAAACTTAAGGTTAAAAATAAACTAAAACAGTTGGTGGTTTTTGGGCCTTGTTACGGTAAAGTAACACGGTACAATAGTAAATAGGTCAAAAACTTAAACTCGTAGTCATTGGCAAGAAGATATATAGAACTTTTAAATAGAAAGTACATAGTCGCGAATTCATCCCTTAAGCCGCTAGCTGCAGTGTTCAAACAGTCAATCTGCATCTTTATTTAATTCCCTGGTAAGCAAACATCCCTAACCCCAATCATTCCCGAAGACTGCGGGTTCGAGTATCAAGAAAGAAGAACGGTACACGTGTGGTACAGAGACCTTTCGTACATCGGTACAGGACGTCAGCGCGGCTGGACGCAGTTGGGTGGTCGCAGTTCACGTCGAAAGAATTTGAAGAAGGATAGACCTACCCCGATCACACCCCCGTTCCAGCCGATCACGCCCGTCCGGTACAGTAAGTATAGATGGGAAATCGTCCTATGACTTTTCCCGCTCTGGGCAGAGCGGGCGGGATCAGACTCTTACTGACCAAAACCCATCCGTGTTCCTTCAATAGTGCCTTTTGCGTTAATATATAATCCGTGGTGCTTTACAACTGGGCTTAACCCAGTTGTATATGTCCCTTGTTGCCTATTGGCCTAGCTTTATTCTGTTTCCTGCTTGATAAAGAGGGAAGTGGAAATTATATATATATTTTTTTCTTACTCCTCCGCTGTACTTTTCTGATTAAATTCGTTGCAGGATCCAAGACAGTTAAATCGTTTCTCCGGAACTCGTCGGGCTTCATTGGCTCGGCGTTTTTCTGGTGGTCGCCACTGTTGATTCTGGCTCTCAGGAGTTGCAGTGGTTGGGAATGTGTGGCGGGCTTGTCCCAAAAGAAAAAGTCCATTTTGCGTTCCACCGTGGTAACTCTTTGGGACAATTTCGCAACCCTGGCAGGAATTGCTGCCCTTAGATTAGTTGGTTTTATAAATAGATGCTTTGCTTGTTTAGATAAGGCGCGATTAAGGGTTTTGGGGTTATATCGCTGCTATGGTGATGACCAACGGTTTGATATTTGAGATGGCTGAAAGGTCTTCAGGCCTCTCTGCCTTGGTTACAACATCTCAGTCACGTGTCACTATTTGTGATAGCTGTAATGAACAGTTAGAAGTATAAGGTGTTTACATTTTTTCTTCCGAAGGGCAAAGTCAATTTCAAGCACAAATAATGTTTTTAACCTACTTCCAAAAAAGGAGGAGGTGCTCAATTCGGTTGTTATTTTTTTTATGTATATATACCGATTACTCCGAGATTTCTGATCCGATTTCCATTTCCGAAAACATAAAATTCAGTTTAACTCAGTAGAAGTATTTTAGAATCAGTAGTAGTAGTATTTTATGACCATGTTTCTTTATTTCAATTTCTGCGTAGACGATGACGCGGACGTCGTCCAAAAACTCTCTTTAAAAATATAACAGACTTCCAAAAACTCTTGAGGTTATTTTATAATTTATGGTGTTTTGTTTGGAAGTCATACGAAATCTGAACACGATATAAACAAAACACTGCCAACACGACCCGCAGATCGAAACAAAACACGCCGCAAGCTGACACTTTTCCAACCCTGTCTGTTATTGAGAAAAATCTGCAATTCTCGCTCTATTTATTTAGTTCAGCCCGCAGGCTTGGATCACACAAAATATAAGTTACAGAATGCCAACTCCATGATGGGTTTGAAGAAACAATAGGCCACCCGTTTAATAGCACAAGAGATTTATTCCCATAAGAATTTTATAGGAAACAAGTATCTTAATATTAGAGGGGCATTTCTTGTATTTTTAAAGAATTTTTGTTCGTATGCAGTCAGAAACATCAAAAACTCTCCTAATTTCATTACATTTTAAACTAGTTTTTAACACTGATTGTCGCTGACATGATATTGCGACATGAATGCTCTGGCTGTTATACGCTTACAGACAGACAACCAGAAACCGTATATTAAGTACTTGCAACAAGTCTTATATTACGAAAGATACATCTCAGTCATGACATATCAATCATGTGTAACAAGACTCTATAAAATGAGCGAAAACAGGCGCACGCACAAATAGAAACGGACGTTCGGCGATTTCAAACAAATGCTGGTCGCGAGTGCGCTTGCACACGCTGTACATGAAACGTGTCTATATGTGCGTGCGTGTTTGTACGTGCGGTGATCTCAAACAAATGCAGGTCGCGAGTGTGCTTGCACTCACTGTACGTGGAGCGTGTCTATGTGTGCGTGCGTGTTCGTACGTGCGGTGATCTCAAACAAATGCAGGTCGCGAGTGCGCTTGCACTCGCTGTACGTGAAGCGTGTCTATGTGTGTGTGCGTGTTCGTACGTGCAGCGATCTCAAAAAAATGCAGGTCGCGAGTGCGCTAGCACTCGCTGTACGTGATGCGTATTTATGTGTGCGTGAGTGTTCGTACGTGCAGCGATCTCAAAAAAATGTAGGTCGCGAGTGCGCTTGCACTCGCTGTACGTGAAAAGTGTCTATGTGTGCATGCATGTTCGTACGTGCAGCGATCTCAAATAAATGCAGGTTGCGAGTGCGCTTGCACTCGCTGTACGTGAAGTGTATCTATGCGTGCGTGCGTGTTCGTGCGTGGGGCGATCTTTAACAAATGCAGGTCGTGAGTGCGCTGGCACACGCACTCTGTACTTACCTGAAGCGAGTCTATGTGTGCGTGCACCTGTTTTTACTATTTGTATGAAGCCAAACTTCTGTACGTATCTATTTTGTGCTTGGTTGAACGTAATTCGGTTCTATTTTGTGTACCTAGTTAAATGAAAACCTGGTTTCAATGTTTATTTTAGAACCTGAATTCGTTGGTAAATATTTGCAGTTTAGACACGGAGTTAGAAATATTTGAGTGTTTGTCAATATTTGGATTGCGGGAAGTCCACGTCCGTGTTCTCTAAGTAGCTTTTGACTTTAGCTATCTTTCATAGGTTTATTAAGAACTGATATTGAACCTAGTACCTAGTTTATTTACTGATATCCTTAAACGAAGACCGGGAAAAAGTATTTACGTAAAATAAATTCTGTTATTTTAGTACCTTTTCAAGGACTGATGTAATTTTTGTTGCTAATTAAACTCAAGGTAGTACTTTTTAAGTAGTGTTTGAAAGAAAATTCCGTAGGTACTTATCCATAACAACAAAACTAAAAGATCGTTAATTACTTTAATTAGGTACTTCAAACCTTTTCTATGCTAATTAGTATAATAAAACTTATAGTACACTTTAGTAACGAACATGAAACAATTCCATTTATTAATTGAAAGCAATAAAAATACTTAAAATATATACCACTTAGGTATTATTAGAGAAACTACTATAAACTTAATAATGTAGGTGCCTTTGCTTTGGGCTTTATTGCTTTCAAAACGAGAGTGATTCCTATTATTGATAGGAACGCGTTGGACCACGATCTCACCTGACGGTAAAAGATGATGTGGTCAACGCCATTGATATATAAAAAACCCAAGATACACACTCAGCATATCAAAAACGTCCGTAAAAAACAAGCGCAATATGTATAATTGTGCGCTAGTTTCAAACAGTCTCACATCGCTCGCCATACTGCACTGCTTTGTAAAAACAACTTTAAGCGATCCGTGTAAGGTTGAATTTGCAAAAAAAATTGCGCATCACTCGCCATACTGTACTGCTTTGTAAAAACAACTTTAAGCGATCCGTGTAAGGTTGGATTTTGCAAAAAAAAATGTTTAAAGGATAACTACACACAACTCACACATGACACTTGATACATGTCAGTTTTTGACGACAGTTTCGAGTGTTGCATTTGTTCGAGACTGTGCATCTTGGGTTTTTTATATATCAACGGGTCAACGCAAGAGGAGCACGCAAGCCTAGAAGTAACCTATGCGCAGTTGACTTAAATACCCCAGATTATAGCAATGACGATCGAAACACAGACTCCAGCACGGAATTCCAATCCTTAGCTGTACTCACAATGAAAGCATTCCTTGAACGTTTTGTGAGTGTAGATGGGATGTCCACCATAAACCGATGATGCATCACCTTACGTCTCGTAGCCCGAGTAATGATTCTCCATTGGCGGAATATAGCCGATAGAAAACCCACAGGCTAGTCATTCGGCGTCGATGTTCAAAGCTATGTAATTCCACTCGTTAGCCATTCGCAGTGAAAAAAATCCAAAAAACTAAGGGATAAAGGGGAGTCAGGGTAAACGAGATGGGACAATTAAACGGATGCCATAAACAGAATATGAATTGATTCGAGCCAATAAAACGAAATCGTAAAATACCACCGGAGACATTAACTGCCTTTGTTTGGGGGATTAATTAATGATTTTGTATGTCTTTATTGGGAAAATTTGTAAATCTGACTCCAGTCTTGCCAAGATGTACTGTGTTACCCTTTAAATGGGTTGTGGAGGTCTGGTAGGCAACCGCTCCACGTAAAATACTGGTATTCAGCTAATCCTGGTTTGACTGGAAGCCGACCCCAATCTAGTTGGGAAAAGGTTTGGCAGATGGTGATTGGGAAAATCTGTGCTCGTTGAGATTTCTCATCGGTAAATCCTCGAGAGCCCTGAATGATGAGTTTCCAAAAAAACATGGTTAATTCAGCTACCTTTAAATATTACAGAAGGCCAATTCTCGCTCTCTGAGCCAATTCTACAATATATTAATTACGGTCGCATTCGTGTGTTAGTCGCAATCTTTCAAAAAAGTCTCAATTTCCACATATTTTTGAGAGAATTGGCATTCTTAGAAACGATCAAATTTGAGTCGCAATATGAGACAGTTTGCGGCTGTGCGATGCAAATGCGAACGCTCCGTAAATATATGAGAACTAGCTTCTGCCAGCGGCTTCACCCGTGTTGTCCCTAGGGAACATACTCCCGGGGTAATAATAATAATAATTCATTTAATTCGGAATAATCCATATACATAATAATAAAAAAGCCTAAAAAAAGTACAAAAAAAGAAAGAAAGTAGCTATGTCCTTTCTCAAGCTCTAGACTGTCTTGTACCAAATTTCATTTAAATGGGTTCAATAGTTTTGGCGTGAAAGCGCGACAGACAGACAGATAGAGTTACTTTCGCGTTTATAATATTATATATAGTAAGGATTGCTTCCTTGATTTCTGAGCACCAACTTTAAACAATAGGCAAATATTTCCATTCTGTATATAAAAAAAACAGAAGACAAAGATGTATCAGCAACAATTTATACAATAACATGGTAATTCATTTTTACATAAATACCGCGGCTACAATACTTCTGAACACCTGGTTGTTCAGATATTTTATTTATTTATTTCATTCATTTGCGAGAAGGACCAAAGCAAGGGTGGGCAGGTAAAACTCAAACGAGAGATATGATGACATCACGATAAAGTATCTGCCCGAAATCTGCGCTGATATATCTATACTAATATATAAAGCTGAAGAGTTTGTTTGTTTGCTTGAACGCGCTAATCTCAGGAACTACTAGTCCGATTTGAAAAATTCTTTCAGCGTTAGATAGCCCATTTATCGAGGAAGGTTATAGGCTATATATAATCACGCTAAGACAAATAACAGCGGAGCAGTAATAAAAAACGTGACGCAGACGAAGTTGCGCTGGTCAGCTAGTATACCTATATAGCTCTATAAATACATACTAGTAAAAGCTTAACAAGGGTGTAAAGTTCATAATATTGTCCATAGAAAAGTAGGAATCCTCCGACTAAATTGGTGTCATGTCTGATGGGAAGAAAAATGAGTATGGTTTGATTTTTGTCACCACAGTGAAATTCAGTGAAATATGTCAAGCAATCAGTAAAGCTGACTGCTCTCGTTGTACCTACAAAGCATGTGTCTTATCAGTTCCATAAAAATTATTTAAGCGAGGACGGAACGAAGCTAAGCTGTGAGAGATGTGTATGTGTCCACCAAAGCTATGCGAAGTTAGAACGTACTAAAGGAACGTCACGTACATTACTGAGGTAACCGGGCTTCTAAAACTTTCTTCTTTAGGAGGTTGGTTGGCAAGTCAACACAACCCAAACTTCTATGGTATAGTTGGTACCTAAAATGTGCAAACACAATTTCTGGAGGAAGGAAGCAAGCAAGGAATCGCGATCCTTTTACACTGAATTGCACCGTGCAATGATTGGAAAATGAAGCAATCTTACTGATGGCTTTTCTGAGTCTCGAACAGCATTAGTGGAAAGTTAGGTAGTTTAGGTACAATTTCGATAGATTTAAGGCTGCTCTCTCGAGGGATGCTTAAAAACAGCGTGCAGATGAATCAACTTTTGTCAAATTGAAAGTGAAATTACATCTGAATTTATGTATCTGTATCACATGATAAGAAAAAAAAAACACCGAATCACCTCCAAATCGTTGAGATGAAACCATTTTACTTCTTCAATTTTTTAACAATAGTTTAAAAAAAAATGTACTGCTTTGCAATACAAACGAAAATAATTTGGTTTTGTTACTTTTTTAAATATGTTTTATTTTTTTATAATAAATTAAAAATGCGGGTATCGGAGTGGCGCGTAGAGGAGTAGTTAGCTCCGTTTATATGCACAAGGTAATTGGCATGTATACAAGCCTTAAGAGAAGACGTGGTTTACCTGCTACATTTTCCCGTCGTTTAATAAACAGCTCCAAGGGTCGATCGAACCGTTAAGCAAACTTCGCCAAGGTCGGCCCATGGATGGGGGACTATTTACGACATATCTCGGTTTCGGAAAAATAATTTTAATACTAGAAATAGAAATAAACTAGATCAACCATTTTTTAGATTATCCAAAGTACGAACATCTTTCATGGGGTACTGTATTAAATGTTACAACAAAATTCCTCCTGAAATATTAGAATTAAATGAAAGAAAATTTAAAACGTGACGTGTAAAAAACACACTTTGTGAACAAGCATATTACAAATTAGATGATTATATTCAAGATAAGAATGCTCGGAAACATGCTAGTCCTGCTCCATAGGACAATCTAGGGTGTAGTAGACATAGTGAAACTGGTTGATATGTTTGTGTTTATTGTATTAATATTTACTATGTATACAGGTGTATTTACTGATTTTTATATTAAATTTAACTCACACACTGATCATATAAATCAATAGTTGCAAAAATTTGTACATATGTGAGTAAAATGTTCCCTTACTAGCAAACTTATTAATTTTACCTCTGCTGGCATTTCTTTATTGTACCTATTAGTAGTATATAAGTGTTTTTTGGGAGCATCGTCCTCATATATAATCAACTGATTAATGTATGCAAATATTGTAAAGCTTATTTTTGAAAAGAGTAACTATAGAGTTTCTTGTCCGTTCTTCTCCATAAGAATCTACCTTTTGCGAACGGACGACTAGAGTCACTCTAATATATTTTAATTTGACGTTCAAAAGTGCCATTATTGGTCTAGTTGAAATAAATCATTTGACTTTGACTTCGGCCGAAACTGAGATCAGAAACGGTTCGGTTTCGGTTTCGGCCAAAAATCTTGTTTCGGTCGGACACTACTGAAAACCTACTTTCGGGTTGTACATCGTCTGTCGGCTTCGCTAGTAAATTATAAAGGAAATGGTTAGAGCGAATTTATTATTCTAAAAATGGCCTATCTGATGTACAGTTAGGTAGTACTAAACCTAAACCTCCGAGGTCACTATTTAAACTATAGTTCAAATTATAGGCATAGGTACCGACTGGTACTTGCTTTACCTGTTGTTGCCCTCCATAATATTTATTATACATTACGTTGTTAAATTACTTGTGCACTCAAGTATAATAAATGTGTCACAATGATGAATGCATCTATGGAAATTTCGACTGAGGTAAATAATACTATATCTACATAATTTAGAAGATTTAACGAGAGTATCTTGAGAACATTAAATATAAAATGGGTTTTAATGTCATAAAATGCCTGCCAGGTTTGCGGAATTTGTTCGTAACAGTCACCGCGGCCCTGGAACGCAATGAGCATTAGGAGGAACACGAGTCGGTTTTAGTCAGCAAGAGTCTGACACTCCCTTCTGCGCCGCCTAGAGAAGTCATTTGCTGATATTTCATCCTTAAAGAAGTCATATAATGAAGTTCAAATTTTCTATACTTTTTAGAAAAGACTAATAACTAAAAAAATGGATATCGTTAGTGATTCTTCGCCAAGGTAGGTTAATTACTTAGGTAATTTTGTCTGGGGATTACAAAATAATATGCCAAATATCAATGACATACGGGAACGGGGAGAAACGGGATATGCGCTTACAAAGGCGCAGGCAAACGCTAGTAAAGTATATAATAAATAAATATTCAAATTGTCCAAATACATAGACTCACTTAAAGAATAAAAAATAAAATCACAACAATAATACCTCAACAAACACAATACTATCGATCGACTCCGTATCGACAGAGTACACACATTTTTACCGACAGCCTTTTGTTCCCACGCTACGAAGTAACATAAAAGGGCCTCAACATATCTTGGTGTACACCGACTACACGACATATGTACAGAAGGTTGGCTCTATAAAACGAGCGAAGACAAGCGCACGCACACATAGACGCGTACGTGCGGCGATTTCAAATAAATGCCGGTCGTGAGTGCGCTTGCACTTGCTGTACGTGAAGCGTGTCTATGTGTTCGTGCGTGTTCGTACGTGCGGCGATCTCAAAAAAATGCCGGTCGTGAGTGCGCTTGCACTCGCTGTACGTGAAGCATGTCTATGTGTGCGTGCGTTCTCGATCGTTGTATAAGCCCGACCTTCTGTATCTATCTATTCTGTGGCCTCAATCAACTAAGTCGGCTGAAAATGATAGCAATTTTCGCGAGAGTACTTAAAGAATTTATTTTTAATAGAATTTTTGTTTTTTCAGCTGATAGGCTTCTGTTTTTCTTTTGATGGGCTTGTAAATATTTTGTTTCTAAGCTGATTGAAGAAATATTTTGTGAATTGAAAATATTTTTTTAGTTAGGTTCGATATACCAAGTTAAGTAGATAGGTCAGTATTTATTTACAATTTAGTCATTTGGTATCAAAAAGTTTAGACGATGATGGTGATGTCAAGTTATTAAGACAAAATAAATAGTTCTGTGTGTGTGAAAGAATGAAACTTAAGTAAGTTTAAATAATAAGGTTAAAGCCGTGTGACCTTTGGAAAAAAAAACATGGTGCCAAATCTACTAACTTTTAAATAACGTTCGCGTTCGCATCTCAGAGACAATCTGTCACAAAAAAACCCTACAAAGTATAAAATGTTGGTTTTGTATCTTCGTTTTTTAACACCGACTTCCGAATGAAGGTTATTTCATACTTTGTAGTGTTTTTTGGAAGTCGGTTATATTATTTATTTATCAGGAACAATTAAATATTGTGTTTGATACAATAGGTAAATTACATAAATCATTAAATTAATATAAAAAAAAAACCTAAAAGTAAAACATGCAGAAATAATATAAACCAAAAATTAAAATTCTAAAAATAATAATAAACAGCATTTTTTAAATGAGAAAATAAATAATAAATTATTATTCGTCAATTGAGTATAAGTTTTTATCCAATAGAAATGCTTTGAGCTTTGCCTTAAAAGAGCTAGTGTATAACAATATTTTTAAATCCGCCGGCAGTCTATTAAATATTTGTACAGCTTGATAATGAGGGCTATGCTTCGCAACGTTAAAATTAGGTACAAGTTTATTTTTAATGTCCTTTCTACGAGTGTTTTCCCTGGCTATTCGTTCTTCCACAGTCTCGTATTCATGGATGTATTTTTTTAAATTAACTAATAACACAAGTATGTATAAGCTGGGCAATGTTAGAATATTTAAACGCTGGAAATGAGATCGACAGCTTTCTCTTTGTGAAATTCTGACAATTGTACGTATTGCTCTTTTTTGGAGAATAAAGGCTCGCTGAGAATTATAACCGTAGCTTTTCCCCCAGAACTGTACACTGTATCGAAGTTTGGATTCGACAAGAGCATAATATACCATTTTTAACTGTTCCGTATTTATTTCGTCTCTCAATTTCCTCAATGCATAACACGCAGAAGATATAACTGAGTCGATGTGTTCTAGTTCTTTTTTCCAGTTCATTAATTCATCTAAATGGATACCTAGAAATTTAACGTCTCTCACTAATTTATATTTTTTTTTTAAGTTTTTTATTTTTCACTTATAAGTGGTGATTCTTGGACGACGTCTTTTTGAAATATGCAAAAAATGCTCACAAAATAAAAAAAACTCCTAAACCAAACTGAATCGAATTAAAAAAGAATCACATAAATCGGATAAGAAACCTCGGAGCAATCGGTGAACATACATGAAACAAAAAAAATAACCCGCCGAATTGAGAACCTTCTCCTTTTTTGGAAGTCGGTTAAAAATGTATGGACGTTCAGGTTTTATTTGACAAATTGTGACTGACATGAGAATGCGAACATTGCTCCAAAAAAATGTAGAATTGGCCTTCTGTACACAGCACGTCGTAATAACGTCGGTAAACAACTTAATGTCACAGAATTCTCCAGTCATTTAATTTACAACTACGATTAGTTATCAGCAACTTGATTTATTTTAGGTACTTGAACATAAAACTTGCCGTATGGTGTCGGCCGTTGCCGTAGGGTGCCGTAAAAGAATAATACCATCCCATCACTTCCCGTGGGTGTCGTAAGAGGCGACTAAGGGATTCGCCAGAGAATGGGCAGCAGCGTTCTTTGCAAAACTCAACACCATACACTGCGATCGCCAACCCGCCTGCAAAGCGGGATGGGGGGGTTTGCGAAGGTTTTAAGTACCTTCGCAAACCCCCACATCTTGAAGGAGGCCTATGTCCAGTAGTGGACGTCTTTCGGCTGAAATAATGAACATAAAACTACCATAAGCCAATTAGATTAGTAGAAGACTTTGTATTAGTCATCCTACTATATAAAATACTTCCGTCACTAATGGGTGACTGATAGATAACGCACAACCGAAAGTACTGGTCGTAGAAAGCTGAAATTTGGGATGTAGGTTCCTTGGGGAGTGTAGTGGAGTAAGATTTCCCGAAATACGTACGGGAACCTGGGATATACGCGTACGAAGTCGAGAGCAAAAGCTAATCATTCATATGAAGCATTCGGAGACTTTGGAGTCGCCAACTCCCTGTCAAAGACACCTCACACATTACACACACTCTTATCTTACACATTTTGAATTTCAACACTTTGTATGTACGAGAATTGGTCCAGTTAAATTCAATTAAATGATAGTTCACGCTAATTCAAGCTAAATTTTCACGGTGAAGTGTGACAAAATATAAATACCGGTTGGTTTTGCGTCCAAAAGAGCATTAATCACATGAAACATAGAATTTGTGAAAACAATTTTCAACGGCGTACCTAAACTAGGTGCCTATGTAGCCTACATTATTATAATATATCAATTTAATTTTCCTTGACGGGTTAATCATAGTTATAATAGTATGTAATACCAAAACCATATTTGGCAAGAGTACAAAAATGAAATGAAATATTATTCGTTGCTGAAACCACGAAGCGTATAAAATTATGTACAGTAGGTATATTGGAGTGGTTTAATATTGTTTCCAGAAAGTGTAATGGCAGCTAGATTTAATTAGGTTATGTAGTTGAATGATAGGATTTTTTATAGGCTAACATTAATCATGTTGATCAGAATAATATCTGACGAAATATTCTTGGTATTTTATAATTGGTTGCCGGTGTAGAGGGTAGCCGATGGATGCGGGACGCGCAGGACCGGTCGTTGTGGCGACGCTTGGGGGAGGCCTATGTCCAGCAGTGGACGTCTTTCGGCTGATGAGGTGATGATGATGATGATGATAGAGGGTAGCGAAAAGGGTGTAAAGTCCCGCAAATCTCCGATGAAAAGGGAGGATCCTCCGACCAGACGATTGTTGTGTCTGGTGGGCAACTGCCCGATATTCGGACTGATGTAAATGTTCAGTTACTTTCAACGTTCAAAAACTTTGATACCGCGATGCAGGATTTCGTTCAGTATTTGGTGGCTGGCGGTATAGATGGCGCTGTGTTTCTTTGGTTGCGGTGTAGATTTTGCTTCGTTGGATTTTTGTAGCGGAATTGATGCCGCTATACGGGAATTTGGACTTACCTCGGGTTCCATATATTTAGACTCATCATTTTGCCCTTATTACTTACGATGTAAATGTTGAAGTTAATGTTGAGGGTTGAAAATACATTTTCTGCTTCCGTTTTTCGCATAATTTTAGACTTTAGGACAAAAATTAGTGACAGGCACAATAAGAAATGAAGACTGCTTCTATTTATTAGGTAGGTACTGTTGAAAATCAATTATTCTTCTTAAATATTCTCTTAATAAATCTACCTGCGCTGCAGCCACAAAATATTCATGAAAAGATACAAAAAAATACTTCGCAAAGAAACTCATCATCCATTGCGTTATGATTTTTTAATCCTGAAACTCGAGCACATCGACTTTACAGCAGATTAAATGAAAATTTAATAAAGCACACAATTCTTGCCCGCTTTTGCCCCTGCCGCCCAATTTGCCCATGCCCAACTTGGGGGTTGCCCGGGCAACCTTTGATACCGTGTTATTAGTCTAGTTTGTGCCTTTTTTGTAAAGCCATTTTAGATGGGTTTTGTTGTATAACGTGAATGGAAGTTGAGACTTTTATAGAAGTAGGTAGGGCCATTGACTTCTAAGGTTTTTTTTTTCAAATTGATGTTAAATGGTTATTCAAAGGAAAAGCTTCTTTATCCTCTATTCCTTAATCTTTTTTATTTGCAGGCCAATGACCCTGGCAGATATCGGATAACTTTTCTTCATTGCCGACAGGAACAGTATTTTGCTTGCTTTGCTCTTTTTTATTAAATAGCTAAATAGGAAGGCGTTTGACCACAATCTCACCTTACAAAGAGCGATGATGTAGTAGTAGATGGCGCACGTTTGCCTAGAAGTAACCTATTTCATTTTACTGCCGCCCCTGCCCTACTGACAAAAACATTAATTACACTGGTATAACTATGCAGTGAACCACTTCGATACCAGAGTGCCAATTCTACTAATTTCTAAGCAACGTTCGTATTCGTATGTTAGTCGCAATTTGTCAATAATGTATGTAAAAACCGGTCAAGAGCGAGTCGGACTCGGGTGCAAAGGGTTACGAACGAATTTTTTTTTTTAATATGTTATTTTAACACTTCAGACTTCTTATAGGTTTTACTGTAATCTATAGATAAAGATCTATTATCTCCATTTTTTTCAAAATTTTGGCTCCGATGTTCGGGAGATAAGGGAGGGGGTAATGGTAATTTTTCGTCTAATTTCTTAAATAACTTAAATAATTTTAAAATTATGAAAAAATATAATTAAAACCCTCACAGTAAGCCCTTTCATTTGATATATCACACGATATTGTTCAAAAACTTTTTTATAATTTACTGGGTTGACCCCCAAAAGTAACCCCTATACTAAAAATTTTACAATTTACGTAACACGTCCGTGTTTGGGTCACAGAAGTCCACATGTGTACCAAATTTCAACAGAATCGGTCCAGTGGTTGTGACAGACGGACAGACAGACAGACACCCGACATCCCATAAGGGTTCCGTTTTTTGTTCAGAACCCTAAAAATGATTCTGTCAAAATAATTTTTTCTTCAGCTTACAAAAGTGACAACTCTCATCATTAATGACAATTAAGGTACACGTGTAAGTATCTAAAACATACCTACCCACACGCTGTTAGTACAAGCATGACATATATACCAATCAAAAGTTAGGAGGGAATCATCAATCGTAACTCCACATATGTCTCGGGCGAAGGACGACCCCACAATCCAATTTGAACCCAAAACCTGTCCATGCGTTGAATATTACAAGTTTGTTCTTTGTTTCAGGGGAACTTTGTATCCCATGGTTTTAATGGGAAAAGCGAGCTTGATTCTCTTTTATGAGTAAAATTTTTGGTATTCGAGAACAGATTAAATTCTAATCTATATTCAAATCTAATTTTGAATCGAGTTTAATGACTGATCTGCGCTGTGGAATACATTAAGATTGGAATTATTGGATGAATTTAAATTGGTTTGACTGTCGAGTTCTGTCATTTTAAAGTTGTGTTTTAAATTAAAATGCCTAAGTTGGATGGAGACGTAGTGTCAGGCTCTTACTGACTAAAACCAATCTGTATTCCTACAAATGCCCTTGGCGTTCCAATGCCGCAGTGACTCTTTCGAACAAACTCCGTAACCCTAGCAACCTACCCTACATCTCAGTATTTACACTCGTGGGGGCTAATTTTGCTTTCCCTAAGCTACTAACTAACTTAGCTAAATATGCTAGCGATACAAGTGGGTCCCGGTCAGAAGTGCTTGGGTAAAGTTTAAACGCACTTTTGTTCGGTATTACTGTGTTTAAGCAGGTACGTATCTAGTTTGTTTATGCTTTTGGCACTGAGCTATTACTGCATCTTAATTAATAAAAACATTTTAGGCTTAAGAAAGACCTGAATGAACTGAAACGCTATCAACAATAACAATCGTGCAGTTTTGACGTCGTTTAGAAATCGTTATTTTTAGGGTTCCTAATAAAAAACGGAACCCTTGTAGGATCACTCGAGTGTCTGTCTGTCTGTCACAGCCAGTTTTCTCCGGAGCCACTGGACCGATTCTGTTGAAATTTGGTACACGTATGGACTTTTATGACCCTAACACGGACGTGTTCCGTAAATTATTAAATTTTTAGTATAGAGGTCACTTTTGGGGGTCAAACTAGAAAATTAAAAAAAAATGTTTTTTGGACAATATCGTGTGTCATATCAAATAAAAGGATTTTCATTATATGATTTTCATAGTTTTAAAATAAAGAGTTTTGAAGTTATTCAAGAAATTAGACGAAGAATGACCATTCAATCTCCGAAACTACTGAGCCTAAAATTAAAAAAAAATGGAGATAATAGATCTTTACCTAAAGATTACAGGAAAATTTATAAAAAGTCTATAGTGTTAAAATAACATACTAAAAAAAAAAATCGTTCGGTACCCTTTACACGCGAGTCCGACTCGCACTTGGCCAGTTTTTTCTATTTACATGCAAGAGATGACGACAGATTATTTTTTCAGGGACTTAAAAGAACTTTGTGCATGGCTGTGAAATAAATATTCGGTGATATGGTACCCCAGGGATGATAAAAAAAGAAGTAAAGGCAAATGAAACGCTGGTAATATGATCTCAAAACAGTCTGTCAGTCCACCAGAATGCAAGAGACAGAGATAAGTGGAAGTCTTTGGAGGAGGTCTTTGTCGAAGGACAAACTGTCGTTTGAAAATCGATCGTCAGTAACATCTTATTGTAATTATTATAAAACAGCAATAACGGCTTATTTTGTTTACTAGTTGACCCACGCAACTTCGTCTGTTCCGCTCCTATTGGTCTTAGCGTGATGATATATAGCCTATAGCCTTCCTCGATGAATGGGTCATCTAACACTGAAATAATTCCTGAGATTAGCGCGTTCAAGCAAACAAACAAACTCTTCAGTTTTATATATTAGTAATAGATGAGTTAGTTGCTAATACGGGCACTGTATATGACATTGTTATATGACCACGTTCCTGAGATTAGCGCGTTCAAGCAAACAAACAAACAAACAGACTCTTCAGCTTTATATATTAGTATTTAGATTTTTACCTAGTGTTTTTGTAAGTAGGTTCTACTGATGGTCCTACACCAGTTTGTTGTCTGAAGGCTTCAATCTAATGACTCGAAATCAAATTATCCTTTCCGTTTATTAGCCCCTCTCTCAATAAGCCTCGCTCCTTGATTACAGCTGACTCATGAAAGAAAGCACACTCAGGAATACTTGTCTATCACATTTATTACTGACTTACTGTGTTACAATCTTAAATAGTGACTCGAGTCCTCCTTTGTCGTCTATAGCTCAACGTCGAATAGGGGCGATTCAAACGCAACGCGCCATTTTATTATCAAAAGTGCCCTATGGGTTGACACAAATAAAAAATGCATTCAATACTAAAAATAACAGTGTTGCAACCCACAAATTAAATAAACTATGTCGACTATTTTGTATGCTAACATTCGGCTAATCCTGACGACAAACGCGGCCTCGCGTTTCACAAAGAATTAAACAGAGAGGAAAGAAAAACATTATAGTAAAGATATTATAAGATCCATTAAATCAGAATACATTCGCTCTACATTGACTACAAGCAGTCTCAGTTGTATCAACTCGTTTTAATATCTAAACATTCAGTACAAGCACTCTCACTTGTACCATCTCGCTCTTATAACAAAACATCGAGTACAAGCACTCACTTGTACCGACTCACTCTTATAAACTAAACATCGAGTACAAGCACTCTCACTTGTACCGACTCACTCTTATAAACTAAACATCGAGTACAAGCACTCTCACTTGTACCGACTCACTCTTATAAACTAAACATCGAGTACAAGCACTCTCACTTGTACCGACTCACTCTTATAAACTAAACATCGAGTACAAGCACTCTCACTTGTACTGACTCACTCTTATAAACTAAACATCGAGTACAAGCACTCTCACTTGTACCGACTCACTCTTATAAACTAAACATCGAGTACAAGCACTCTCACTTGTACCGACTCACTCTTATAAACTAAACATCGAGTACAAGCACTCTCACTTGTACTGACTCACTCTTATAAACTAAACATCGAGTACAAGCACTCTCATTTGTACCGACTCACTCTTATAAATAAACATCGACTATATTCACTCTTATTTTGTATTAAATCACTCTTGTAAATTAAGCATCGACTATAATCACTTATTTGTATCGACTCACTCTTGTAATTAAACATCGACTATATTCACTTATTTGTATCGACTCACTCTTGTAAATTAAACATCGACTATAATCACTCTTATTTGTATCGACTCACTCTTGTAATTAAACATCGACTATAATCACTCTTATTTGTATCAACTCACTCTTGTAATTAAACATCGACTATAATCACTCTTATTTGTATCGATTCACTCTTGTAATTAAACATCGACTATAATCACTCTTATTTGTATCGACTCACTCTTGTAATTAAACATCGACTATAATCACTTTTATTTTGTATTAACTCACTCTTGTAAATTAAACATCGACTATAATCACTCTTATTTGTATAGACTCACTCTTGTAATTAAACATCGAGTATAATCACTCATACTTGTATTATCTTACTCATACAATTAAACATCGACTTTAATCACTCATACTTGTATTAACTTACTCATATAATTAAACATCGACTATACGTTATTATCATCATCACTGCTATAACTCATTGTATTTATAAAAAGTTAGCTCAAACACAATAATCATGAATCATCACTCAGCAAAACTTTTATTTTTCCCTCTTTTGTTTTTAATTAACAATGTAATCAATGTGTATGTACATAAGATGTAACTAGTTATCGCTTTAGATAATAATAGTAAAGAATTCTCTAAGTAAATATAAGTTATCTCTAGGTACTTAATTTTCATGAAAGAATCACAGTTATCATTACCATACGTATTACTAACAAATCATATTTGTTGCATTCACTTCAAATCCAAAATAATATCCATTCTATTATTACTGTGCCAATTTCAGACTTTCCTATTCTGAATCACTCGACATCGCATCGTGATTAACAACAAGCTAAGGTTGTAACTTGTCAACGGCATAAACTGACCTATATGGTTTACAACCTCCCTTCCTAATTTCTTCTAGTGTCTTCTATTTTTTAGCCGTTATTATTTATTTCCGAAATTCTATACGGTCGTACACATTTTGGTACCTACACATTTACGACTGTATCCAGGATCTGCATGAATCTATTCGACACGAACTAAATCACCTACTTTATAATCGGCTGTTTTTTTTTAATGTGACTTATCAGAACACTCTTTATTAAACGATCTAAAGGGGTAAGGGAGAACAGTGCATTCATGAAAACGTCTCATCTTGTTACCATCGCGATATTCTACCGTAACATCGTACTCCTACATTGACATGTACCAACGCGCAACTCTTGGTATCAAGTCCTCTTTAGTCATAATTTAGTACTGCGTATGGCGGCATAATCAGTGACAACTTTGAACGATTTACCCCGAACATAATCTCTAAATCTATTAAAACCAGAACACAAACCAAAGTTTCTATAATTCATACGTGTGTAGTTTGCTCTCGTCTAAGCTATATAATGAAAGACTTTCCGAATTTACAAGTTGCAGCAAGATTGCCCTGTACCAATTTTACTAGCGTCCGTCTACGTGAAACTAAGCAGCTTAAAGTTTCGCTTCATCAGTTTTTTTTTTTTTTTGTATTGAGGAAACTACAAGTAATCATGTATCTATCTAAAATACGATTTTTGAGGTGAATCCTATAATATCTTACATATTAATTATACAGCTAAAAGAAAAGTAATAACGATGTAGCACGGTATCAAAAGAACGCCAATTGCGTTTCATTTCCTCGGTGCTCTCTTATTCATTAAATAATTTTGTGATAAATTTGCTAACGTAAATAGTTTTTTTTTTTTTTTTTTACCCACTTTAAAAAGCAAACGGCATACAAAATAACATACTACTAAGCGGTAAAATACGAAGGCTGTAGAGTATAACAAATCGCCAATATACGGATCATTGGTTAAAGCACCTGTCGGCATTACGGTTATAAAGTTATACAATCAAATATAACGTTGTCACTATGTGCGTATAATTAAGTAATTAAATATTGGAAACATTATCATCAAAATCAAGTGTAGGTATGAATAAATATTAAGTAGTTCATCTGTTTTTTTTTTTAGTGAAAACTTCGTTAGACGCTTTGAGCACTTTTTGGGTGGAAAAAAACATTGATTTTGCGTCATCGAACCCAACACTTTCCATCTACACTAATATTATAAAGAGGAAACATTTTTATTTTAAAAACCACTGGATCGAAAAGCAACATTATCACTGAGTAACATAAGCTATAGGATATTTTCAAAAAGGTAGGGATCCATATGAAAGCATCGATAATGTAACCCAAGGTGTGAAAAAAATACCAAAAAGATCCTTATATCGCGTATGCTACGGAAACTATTGACAATAAAGCAAAGTTATGTACTACATTTTTGTAGGAGACATCGATATCTACAAAAAGAAAGTCCGTGAGGGTATCTAACTATTATGGTTAAGGCACAATGACCGCTTTTTGTTCAATTTATTCAATCAAAACCCGGATGGAATGGAATAGTGGTGATTTAGTATAATGATTTTAATCCTAATCTATCTATTTTTTTTTTTATAATTAAGGTTGGTCATGTACATGTAAATTACACTTTAAATTATTCAAATCGGACATTTCGTTTAAACGTTACGACGGGTATAAATATACTCCAAAAAAATGTGTTACTTAGTTTTCACTTCTATCGGCAGTCCCGACTGCCCAATTTTTTTTGTTTAATAACTTTTGTTTTTTCCGTAAACAACGGTCCAACTAAAATCGATGTCTGTAAATAATGATCTTGTACGACTAGAATCTCGGTTTCAAGTAACTGAACGAATTTTTAAAAAGGTATTAACATCCCTACAGGCAAATTAATTGTCGATATTTCAAACGTCAACACTAATAGCTTCGCATTTGTTTTAATTACTTTACTACCGGAGTCAACGTATCCTTGCAATATGGCGTTGTTTATTTTAAAACCTTTGTAATATTTTAATTTTGTGGATTCACTATTAGTTATACATAAGATAGTTTTACTTTACTTTATTGCAAAATCAACTAATTAAATTGTCACTGTTATTTGTATTTCTTTTACGACAGTGTTTAGTGTCATGTCCTAATTTTGAGCAAAAGTTACATCGTTTGATGGGCTTGTTGCATTTTAAACTTATGTGCCCTTCTTCATCACAATTAAAACATCGAATATTATTATTAGCCGCAGTAGTTTGCGTGTTCTCATTTGATATATTTGACGATCATTCCAAGAGTAAATCTGTACACATTCACTGACCTTGTTAATCCAAAATTTTCAATTGTTTGAGTGTTATCACTTGGGTCAAATTCAGGTACCACACTAAAAGCGATAGGAAAATTGTTTCGGGCCCAAAAATTGGAAGCTAGCGACGCTGAATTATCGATGGAATCATTTTGTACGAATGGTTACTGGGATATTGTTTAAATCAGCAGTAGTCTGATTAGTTATGTACGCACGCACGTACGCACGTAATTGTGTTAAAGCAATTAACGGTGGAGTTATAGTAGACTCGCGATCAGGACTGAAGTTTTGAACAGTTTTGTTTCCTACTTCTCTCACTATGCCTATCGTGGCTATTATGTTTTTGATCACGACATCTTTTCCTACGCCGCGACCTACGGTGGTGATCATCACTATCACAAGAATTTATAGATGAACTATCGCTACTTGAGTCACGCCGCCTTCGCTTAGAATTACCCATTAGCACGTTAAACGATTTTGAGTGATTCAAAATAAAGTTAAATAGATTTAAATACAGCACCTAATTACTTTAAGCTATATAACAGTACGTGGGGTGATATAAAGAACAGAAAACACGCAGACACGTACACGTTATTCAAATAGTGTAACCGCTTCTATCAGCGACTATTCGATTATCTATCAGTAGACAGTAAGGGTTAAAACAGAATAGTAATCTTCGCTATATTATTAGAATCAGGTACGCAGGATACACTCACTATACTAATCAATAATTGAACACAATCGTTTTTATTGATATTAAATGGTTTCAAATCGACACGTTTTCTTAATCCGCAAAAATAATCCACTAGTGGGTACTTATTTCCCAATGATCACTGTTAACTGTTATTGTTTTAAATAGGTAAGAACTTGATTCTTGTTTGCCGTTCCAAACAGGCACTGTATATAAACGCAACACGTTTGCCATCAAATCACAGAATAAAGAAGTAATGCATTGCTCTCTGACCTCAAAATGTCCTTTGTCCAGGATACCGCAACATCAGGCACGTAGATACACTTTAGCACACTTCTGAATTGAAAGAAAGCACACTCAGGAATACTTGTCTATCACATTTATTACTGACTTACTGTGTTACAATCTTAAATAGTGACTCGAGTCCTCCTTTGTCGTCTATAGCTCAACGTCGAATAGGGGCGATTCAAACGCAACGCGCCATTTTATTATCAAAAGTGCCCTATGGGTTGACACAAATAAAAAATGCATTCAATACTAAAAATAACAGTGTTGCAACCCACAAATTAAATAAACTATGTCGACTATTTTGTATGCTAACACTCATGACAAATAGAGTGTAGATCTTCTCACTTTGTTTTCTCACCATGATAAATGATATACGAAGGAACGGAAGAAAGGAACCAATTTGGATTGGAGGAGTTTCGCTGAGTGATTCGGTTTTGTACTTAGTGTTGATTGGGATAACGTTGGAAATTGAATAGCTTTGCGCCTGCCAAAAAAATAATGCAATATATTTTTTTTGTGAAAAATGACTGTGAATGTCGGTAGTAGCCTAATTTTTTTCAACCAGCGGTTATAAGTGCTAAAAATATAATATTATCAAACATTTCAAGATTAAAATTTTAATCTACGTATATTTTGGGTCTCTCTACCTCCGTCTATTTTATTTTATTTAGGAAAACAAACAATCGTACATTGTATATTAAAATCTAGATACACAGTATTCTAAATATAACTGTACAATCCACTACGTTTCCATATGTTACTAGGTTATATTTGATACAGTTTTGGTAAAATTAGATAAAATCAATATATAACAACAATTTTCAATACAATCTTAAAATCTAATAGTTAATACATACCTAAATAATACATAACCATTACAAATTTTGAGCAAGGCGTTTAATTTCATTTTTTTTTAATTAATATTTACGCACAGAAAAAATCTTGAGGAAACAGAAAATCACCAATAAATGGTAGGCTCGCGTTTGTGTCACCTGTGAGTTAAAAAGGACACTTTAGTAGAATCAGAAAGCACATCACGCTACCCGTCACTGTCAAATTTTCTCAATCAATCTTGAACCTAATGTGCGTTAGCGATACAGATGAAAATGTAATTTGACAGATTGTTGTATGGTAGGTATTATGATTCTGCTAAAGTGGTCTTTTTAGACCCCCAAATTGAATGCGATGAAGCACGCTTGCCTAGAAGAAAGATTTAACAATTCACTCTTGACTAAAAGACTCCCTAGTTGTAATCCTGTTTTCTTATCTATAAGAAAAAACCTTGTCCAAGAACTACATCACAACTTATAATTCCAGATTAATCATCGCACCGGTACACGCCAATCTCTTCCCCCACATTCTAAGCCCACCTTATTTCGTTGCCTACAACAATCAAATCTCAGCGCCGAACCGCACCGATGCGATCTTATCGACTAGATAGCGCGACGAGTTACCGCTGCCTCCACAGAATCGATGGCGCGGAAGCAAATTGAATCGATTTAATTATACTCGATGTTACATCGAATGGTTCTTTTTGCGGCGTTCCAATTGGTTTTATGAAGTCGTGTATTTGGGAGATTTATTTGAATATTGGAATGGGATTTAAATTAGTGTTTACGGTTTATTTTTTTGGCTAATGGGCGGTTTGTTATGTGAGCAAGAATTTTAATTTGGAGCCTAAAATTACTTACTATTTAAATTAAGTTAATCTTAACCAGCGATTTGTAAACGAAAAAGATAAGAATCTCGTGCATATAACGACTGCCATTTTCATTCGCCTTTGGACAGAGTGATTCATGACTTCATGAGGATGGTTTAAGCATATGATTATTTTTGCTTATACCTCTATATGCTCTGCTACCCGTGCCCGAAGCTGGGGCGGTTGCTATGGTAGTCGCCAGATAAACTTGCAATAAAGTACATTGACCTTTCCTTAATATCCCTTCGTAGATACCCGGAAAATAAATTATGAACAGATTTTCGTTACTAGACAATGTACAGGATCACGATACAGGACAGCTTTACGTCTTTTTATATTAAGCAAGTCAATAAATGTGTGTGGGTCAACGATCGTTATTGCACATTTATCTAGCGCCTACCATAGTGTGGACTTAGCTTACTTTTAAGTATTGGATTAAATTTTGCAGTAATGCTAGCCTCTTAAAAAAGCATTTCAGGCACTTTGTTAAGAACCTTAGCTGATAGAATGTTTTGTTACACTTTGTGTCTGAAACAGCGAATTCTATTACTCCTGGAAACAATAGTAACGGCTACATTAGTACGGAAACCGCCAGTGTTTCTCAAGAAACCGTTTGTCCCAACATACAAGGTCTCGAGGCATACCAATTTATGGTGACAGTTATTAGATGCACCAACTCTGGCCGAGTGCCAGACAACTGAACCATATCTCTCTGCTCACAAGCACTTCGTTTGTTGCTGACTAGCACTTCTCCCGCGACTTCGACACTTTGCAATTTTCTTAAGGATCCCTTTTTTCTATTAATAAATATTGCCTGTTACTCAGTGATAATGAAGCAATGGTAGCCGAGTGGTAATGGCTTCGACTTACGAGTTGTAGGTCGCGGGTTCAAACCCAGCCAGGCACATTACTTTGTGTAATCTATTTCATCACCACTGCTCTCAAAACGGTGAAGGAAAACATCGTGAGGAAACCGGCATGTCCTAGAACCAAAAATTCGAAGACATGTGACATTCACCAACCCGCATTGGGCCCGCGTGGTGGATTACGGCCCATTCCCTCTCCTAGAGAGGAGGCCTGAGTCCCAACAGTGGGAACATTATAAGGCCGACTATGCTATGCTAATGAAGCATTCAGTTTTTGAGTTTACTCGTATCAAATATACAAAAATAAAATTCTTTTCTCTTTATAATATTAGTTTAGATTGTGAAGTAGTGTATAGTATTGTTGTTGATGCTGATATTACGACTAGCTTTTGCCCGCGACTTCGCGCATATCTCGTAGAAATGTTTACGTAGGAATTTCGGGAAATCATCTCTTAGTGCTCCCTATACTCCCCAAGGACCCTACATGCGAAATTTCAGCTTTCTGCGACCAGTAGTTTCGGCTGTGCGTTGTATATCACTCACTCATCAGTAACGGAAGAATTTTATACATTACTAGCTTTGGCCACGACTTCGTACGCATATGTTTCGTTATTTCCCGTAAGATTTCGGGAAATCCTCCTCAACACTCTCCAACGAACCTACATGCCAAATTTTAGCTTTCTACGACCAGTAGTGTCGGCTGTGCGCTGTTTGTCAGTCACTCCCTCAGCTCAGTCACCAGTAACGGAAAAATTTTATATGCGGTCTTGCACATCATAAATGCGAGCGCAGTGCTTGATCATTATTTTGCTGCGATGTTATTTTAAAACTATCTTCTAATATATTGAATGAGATCGATGATGTAAAGGGCATTTTTGTTTTAAATTAAATACTTGTGATGAGAACGTGTTGCGCCGACCCCAAGTAACATGGGATGAGGGCAGGAAGATGATGACTTGTGATGAATAACGTATTTATTAGGATGAGAATTATGTTTATAAAAACACCTTCGCAAATAATGCATTATTTTGGAACAAAATTGGTTAGGAAAAAAGGTTATAGAGAGCCAACCTTAAAAGATAGACATATGCTGTCGCGGATTTTTTTTTTGAACTTTTAAAGGGGAACAATCCTGTCATACATGATTTTTGCAAAACTTTAACCGTTTACGCAGCGCACGCAGCGGAAGCTCTCAAAAGGAAAAAAAAAACGATTTTAAACATTATTAATTACTGCTCCGCTCCTACTGGTCTTAGCGTGATGATATATAGCCTATAGTCTTCCTCGATAAATGGGCTATCGAACACTGAAAGAATTTTTCAAATCGGACCACTAGTTCCTGAGATTAGCGCGTTCAAGCAAACAAACCAATTTTTCAGCTTTACATATTAAGTAAATAATGATAAACATATCATGATTCTGTTTTCAATTCGTCTTACTTGTGCTTTAACAAGCAAGAATCTACGCTTTAAAACTAAAGCAAACACAAGAGCGTATCGTTAGAAAATTTTGCACAGACATGCCATATATAACACGTCACAAACCGTCACTAAACACCGTCTAACATCAAAGTATCCCATTAAAATCCATCATACACACTCCACTTTGAAGTCTGCCCTCCCTCAAGGACGTGAGCGTGAGTTAACAGCCGTTAACGAGGCCAGAACTAAAATACGGCGGTTAACGAAACGGGTCCAGCCTATATACAGTGTGTTTTACAAGTGTGTTGTCATATAAGGGTTTGTATTTATTACACACATTTATTATATGTATTAGTATTTATTGTATCACTACATATTATAAAACAAAGTCCTCCACCACGTCTGTCTGTCTGTCTGTTCGCAATAAACTCAAAAACTGCTGCACTGATTTTCATGCTGTTTTTACCAATTGAAGGTTTTAGTATTTAATTTGTATAGAAGATAATGGGGATCCTTAAGAAAATTGAAGCGCGGACGAAGTTGCGGGCGAAGTGCTAGTCTGATGTACAGAAATAAATCAATAGCAATCTGAACGCAAAAAACGACAAAAAAAAAAAACGTTTTTCAGCAGTCTGCTACAGTAACACCAAACCTGTACTTGAACTGAAAGAAATGCCACCAACTGCATCAGTTTGTTTTTTTTTTTTTACTGAATAACAGATACAGAGAATATGTCTGCCTAGCCTTTTCCCAACAATATTGGGGTCAGATTCCATCAAATAGCTAGAATAATAGTACTTTATGTAGAGCGGCTGCCTATCTACCCACAATTTGGTAACACGGTATTTGACAACACTGGTCTCAGATTATCTACAAATGACAGCCGGGCTTCCACAGCTTTTGTACCTTCCAAGTCACGGAGGAATCTCGGTGTGTTTAGATGGTCACCCATCCACAGATCTCGGCAACGATGTCCAATAAATCGCTGTCAACGGTGCCCTAGTGTACAAATTTGGCAACTATTAATCAAAAAAGGCCCTGTCAGAGGCCCTTGAGGCGGTGTAGAAACTCTGACACTAGGGTGTGCGGGGTCGTTAGACCTTACCTTACCTGCCCACACTATAAGAAGAAGACATACAAAGTCTCTCCGCCAGCATTTCCTCTTAAGCCACGAGCTCTTCTATATCAGATACAGAACCATCACCCTTAAATCTGAAAACGCATTTCTCAAACACCCTGTATAAAGAAAGAAGCCTGTATACAAAGTGAAAAGTTCTCAACTTTGGTAAATAATGGAGGTGGCTCGGATCTTGTAGACCGGAACGGTTTAATTGTTTGTGATTTAATTATTTATTTTAGCGAATTACTTAGAAATGTTAAAACATTTTCGCTGAACAAGGTATTCATGTTAATTTCAACGGGTAGGTAATAATTATTATTGTGCTTATACATATATATGTGCTTACTGATCACTAAAGTGTTTAAGACTATTCTTAAACACTTTAGTGATCAGTAAGCACATATACATAATTTTTGTGGCTATATAGAGCCGCGCACGGGTCGAATAAAATGAAGCAACGCTTACCGAGGACCGTCTGTGGATTGTCGACCATCTTAGAGTGCGTTTACACTGGCAATTTTTAAACGACTATAATGGTTCGACAACACTTGTCAATGCAAGTAGTGTCACGCTGAATTGACGCTTGCTGCGGCTGCTGTTCCCGTAAATTGCTTGATATTTTCTGACGTCACAATTGACCAGTAGGAAATGCTTCATAATCATCATGACAGCCGAAAGACGTCCATTGTTGGACAAAGGCCTCCCCCAAAAGGGGGGGTTTGCCATAATCGCCACGTTTGGCAGGCGGGTTGGCGATCGCAGTGTATGGTGTTGCGTTTTACAGAGGACGCTGCTGCCCATTCTCTGGTGAGTCCCTTAGTCGCCTCTTACGACACCCACGGGATGATGGGATGGTATTATTCTTTAGTAAAGGAATTGCTTATAAATAATTAAAATAACTGAACAATTTTACCTGCTCGTGTAAGCGTACCGAGATGCTTACGACATCCCTCCGAGATTAATTTCATTTGCAAGCTTGGCTATTTAAAATGTGGCTCTGAGCTCGACGCTTAAAATTCTAGGTAATGCGATTCCACGCTGAGTCCGAAAGTCTTGCAAGGGAATTAGCATGACGAAATCGATTCCCTCCTGTAATAGGATTGAAGAACTCTGATCACGGTCCGTGGAAAAAATACATCACAACACAGGTATACAGTCGTATCTGCAGTACAGTAGTGCTATCCTGTAACAACATTTTCGTGTCTCGACAGCGGAATCCGAGGTGAGTGTCAAATTCGTATAAACATAAGACCTTTATGTTGTGTGTAATAAAGCTCACTTTGTGAGTTTTGTCACTCAGATGAAGCTCGATATCGAAGTAGTTATTTACAGCATAGACTAGCAGTTCTGTAAAAGTTAACATGAAAAAAACAGAAACCGAATAGGAATAGAGTATTTGACTTTTGTTTTTAATTTAGGAGCTTGCTCTTGGTCTCGATCACGCCTGATGTAAAGCAATGGATGAGGTCTATCATGGAGCGAGCGTGCCCTGAAGATGGTTGCTCACTCTTGCTTTGAAAGCAGACGGGTAACTCTAATTCTTTTTTGTATCATCAGAAAGCATATTTTTCGAAAATCGAAAACGGTTTTTTTATAATCCCTTCAAAATTAGTTTAGGTAGTTATACACCTTTCAAAGCTGGTGAAAGTGGAAACTATCAAGTAGCAGAAAAAGGATCCACCTACCGACAAGTGTTTCAGTAGGAAGTGTACACAAAAATTGACACAGGAACATACTGTAATACTTCCTCCTTGGATACATCAACTTCTTTATAAAAGCTTTAGAAGAAGTAATTAAAAGATAGTTTATAATTCAGAACAGGTTCGAAAAATGACGTATGTTTATTGATTTGTCTTTTTTAGAAGAAATGAAAAAGCTTTCTTTGGAGCATGAGCTCAATATAATTATCCTTTAAATCTCCAGCAGTATTTTCTTTATTCCCGACCCCTGACGCTGCAGAGACTAACCTGCAGCACAGTATAAACAGTAAAACATCTTCATACAAACGTGCCGCTCTCGGTTTGAATGTGTGCGTGCGCGCCGCGCGCCATGTCGGCACGCGATTTCACGCACACGCTAGCATAATATATGGGGAAATAAGGTGGCGGCAGTGCGGGCTGTGCAGCGCGACTGTGAGCACGCGCGTACGCTACATGACCGCTTGCGTTCGTCAACTCTCGCCGGCGCGGGCGGCGGACACTTGTCGTAAATTACGAGTATCATGACTTCAAAAAGGGGAAAAAAATATTGTAGTGTTTTCGGGTGCCTCAATAATGATTTCGCAAACCCGGACTTATCATTCTTCATACTTCCTACTCAACCAGAAATATAAGTACCTACTTATACTTAAATATTATTAGAAAATATGGTATTGTATTGTTTATTTCACAGTTTATTTGCTTTATTAAGAGCGTAGCCGAGTCGCATTTTTCTGAATACTATGTTTAGAGCTAAAGTTTATTTTAAGAAGTCTAGTTTTACTATAAAATAGAGGATTGAGTACGAAACATCGTTTTGGTAAACATATTTTTCGCGTAGGTATAGTTGTAATAAGGACAATTTCACAATAATTAATATTGCAAATTAATTACTTTTGAAATTATTATTTTTTCTATTGTCTGATGTGTTGTTCAATCCAAATATGGTTCCGGTAGTCTGACGATCGACTTATATACTTGTGTGTACATCGCATTTTTTTGGCCGGCGTTCGGGTCGGCCACTTGACACTTGTTTTTGTTTCGCTTATCGTATGAAAAAAATGTGTTAAGAGGTCTGTTCTTTTTGTTTATTATTGTAAGGTGATGTGTATTATACTAAACGCAACAGTTATTTTTGATATGGTTTCATTTTGTAAATATAACGACTTTTGTATACAAAACTGGGAAACCTGGGAAATAGTCCATCACGCTACCTTCAAGTTCAAAGGAGAATGAGCAACTTACTATGGCACTTGGTTGCGCAACTTTTGACTCAGTATAGTAGTGAAAATTAGACACAAAAAAGGGTTAGCGTCATACTTTAAAACAAGGTTAAATTCAAACTTAAATATTGTGGGGCTTTTGAAAAAAAAAAAACTTGTGTACCTGTTGAGGTTATGTACGTTAGGTTATGTTACCAAGGAATCCGTTGCTTCTCTGATTTGGCATCTAGGGAGCGGGTGTGCTAATAAAAGAGAACAGTTCACACAGCGCGACATGTTTTACAATTTACGATCAACTGAATGATGTAGAATTTAAGATGCCCTGTCCATGCTTTCCCAAAAGCTTTTTACAAAAACTTTACATAAGAATGAGAATTTACTTTACATTAACAAATAATAATAAAGCGTTCCGGACGTGCAGAAACAGGAGAAAAATTTTCTCGGTATCAAATTTGTAACTTAGTATAATAAATGTTATGTGAATAAAAGCTTTTTATTTTTACTAAATTTATAAATTGGTAAAATATTCAATCATAATATGCTTTTATTTTATAAATTTAGATCAAGTGCTGCTTGTTCGAAAATATTAACTAAAAGTAAAAGTGACAACCCTGGGTATCAACGCAAGAGTAGGCTAATAACTCGGCGGGCGGCCTTAGATAACCTACTGTTTATACTGTGCCTGCAGCGTGACAATACCCTATCCACAAGTAAACAATTTTTTAAAACTAAATAGCTCCAATTCACGCCTTGAAATTATAAGATTTTTAGGGTTCCATACCCGAAAGGTAACCAACAGAACCCTAATACTAAGCCTCCGCTGTCCGTCCGTCTGTATGTCTGTCAGCGGGCTGTATCACAAGAACCGTAATAAGTAGACTGTTGAAATTTTCACAGTGCCGCAAAAATACAAAAAAAAAATTACTCTCTAAGCCCGAAGTCCGTAGTTTCGGGCTTAGTTGCGGGCGTATTCTACTCCGTATCACTTACGGACTTACGATTAGTCCCAAAACCCGAACTAAGAATGAATGACAACACGATTTGACAGTAACTATTAAGTCATGTTGTCATTCATTCTTAGTTGTTAGGTGATACGGAGTAGAATACGCCCGCAACTAAGCCCGAAACTACGGACTTCGGGCTTAGAGAGTAGCCCCCCTGCAACGAATTTAATCATAAAAGTACAGCGGAGGAGTAGGAAAAAAAAATATAATTTCCACTTATATTATACCGACCATAGACCTAATAGCAACTTTTACAATGATGATAGATCGTTTTCTTCTCATACTTAGGTGCGTTCATAATAACGCTCAAAAGGTTAACCCCACTCTTTCAATCTTAGTTCTAGCTAGTTTGTGAATCTTTCAGCCTTTTCCGACAGTTTCTGACGTAAAGAGGCTTTATATGAAGTTTATTTGGTTGTGAAGCCAAAGGGTTCGATTAATCAATATGGTACTGAACAAAATCTAATAACCGGTAAACTATGTCCTGGATTAGTAGGATACTATAATTCCGGAATTATGTGGGATTTTTTTCGATTTTTACGCGGGCTAAACTGCTGGCTGAAGCTGGGAACTTACCGGTTTCCAAAATGTGGGTGTTTTACGAAAATACCCTCTTTTAACCGACTTCCTAAAAAGGAGGAGGTTCTCAATTCGGTGGGTATTTTTTTATGTATGTACACCGACTACTCAGAGGTTTCTGATCCGATTTCTGTGATTCTTTTTTAGTTCGATGCAGTATACTTACCATTTGGTCCCGTAAAAAATTGATTCAGTTTGGTTTCGTAGTTTTTATTTTATGAGCATTTTTGCTAATTTCAATTTCTGCGTTGACGAAGACGTCGTCCAAGTATCACCTCTTAAAAGTGAAAAATAAAAAACTTTTTACAAAAAGCATGTAACCGACTTCAAAGAATAAAATTACCTTAATTTCGGAAGTCGGTGTTAAAAACACAGAAACATAACCAAAAACACCGACATCCGAAATTAAGGTTATTTTATTCTTTGTAGTGTTTTTTGTGGATGTGAAACACCAAGTGACTTGACCGGAGCGGGGCCGGGGGTGGAGTGTCAGAATTTTACTGACTAAAACCCATGTTCCTTAAAATGCCCTTTGCGTTCCAGGGCCGCGGTAACTCTTCCGAAGAATTCAGCCTAAAACCCAGTACTTAACACTTTTTTCCCGACCTGAAAATCGAACCTAGTACCCCACGCTCAGCAGTCGAACTTTCGACCACGACACCAATTGATCAATTAAAATGATAACAATATTCCTGTATGCACAGTAAGTAACACTCTCCCAAAATAACATCCGCTTATCTAAACGTTAAAAAACACTTAACTGCCTCCGTAGTAGAGTGGTTTAGGCGTCTGCATTGTGACCCGGTGGTCGTGGGTTCGATTCCCACGGAAGGAAACATACTTTGTAAAGTTGTTTTCCAGTTTGGCTAGGACATTGCAGGCTTGAATCACCTGATTGTCTGATAAATAAGATAATTCCGTGCTTCGGAAGGCACGTATAAGCCGGTGGTCCCGGCCGCCAAATGGCGGTCGTCAAATAAACCATGTCAGAGGCCCTTGAGGCGGTTTAGAAACTCTGACGCTAGGGTGTGTGGGGTCGTTAGACCTTACTGCCCACACGATAAGAAGAAGAAGATCTAAACGTTACTAAGATACATTACAATAAATCTAAGCCCTTATCATAAGGGGCTATTAATATCATAAGACAATTCTATAATGAATAAGGCAAGAAGCCACCAAAGATATCAAAATTTGTTGCTAGGTAAAGCCTACTTCAAATTTACGAATTACTGTTCAGTTGTATGTCAGAATTAAATGGGAACTAGAAAAAAATACATGCTGGGCAGTCTTTGGGGACTGCCGATACAAGTGAAAACGGTAAGCGTACGGTGATGATGACGCGTGTTTCACGCTTTTTGTTCACCCAAAAGGTACACATATATACACAGTATAGGTACAAATTATATCTCATAGAAAGCGTTCGGTGACGATGACGCGAGTTCCATGATTTTTGTTCACCCAAAAAGTGCTCAACGCGCCTAAAGAAGTTTTCACTTCAAAAACGACATCGATCGCTTTTTGTTTTTAACCGACGAAAAAACGGAGGAGGTTCTCAAGTCGACACTTCATCGGTCATAACTTTTTACAGAGTAGTCCGATTTTGATCATTCGTGGGAAAATAGGGGTGATTTATAAAATAACTTTAATGTCGGAAGTCGGTGTTCAAATACGAAGAAACAACCAAAACACCGACTTCCGAATTTAAAGTTATTTTTTGTAAAAATGTTTATTATTTTTTGCGTTTCAGTTTTTTCGGAGGTTTAATTTTTTTATCAGTCGAATAACCATCTATCGACAGCTCCATGCATATTTCCATGTATCGAAGCGCACTATCATAGACTAAACTATTTGATTGTCATGAAATCGTCACACCAACAACAACACACAACTCGTCCAAACAATTTGAACGGCAGCTCTAAGGCTGCTTTCACAGCTGTCCGGGAGACCCGTGCGGGCCATCCGTACACGGGAGAAAACAAACAAACAATGTTCTAGCGCCTCTCGTGTGTCACCGTTCCGGGAGCCCAAACAGGCGGCCCGTACGGGTCTCCCGAACAGCTGTGAAACCAGCCTAACTGGAGAATTTTGGTAATAAGCACGTGACCCAAGGGCTGGTTATTACCTTGGTTCTGACCAAGGTAATAACCAGCCCTTGGGTCACGTGCTTATTACCAAAATTAAAACAACGTGTCAATCATAGAATTGTCTATAATTAATATAAAACAACTTCTGTCTACCTTTATCTTCGCTTACTTCTTCTAAACCACGCAATGGATTTTGATACAGGTATATCTTAAGGTGCGTTTAAATCAAACGAACAAAGTGCTAGAGTTAGAACAAGAGCATTCTTCCTCGATATTTTAGTGTAAACGAAAGCTCGTTTTCAGAGTTTACACCAAAATATTAACGAGAAAAAATGAGAACCAAAAAACTAGAATTCTTGCACAATAGATGTTTAAATCAGACGAACGAATGAGTATTCGTTCGACTGATCTGCACATTCATGCCAATTCTGTGGTTGGTAGAGGTTCGTTATGTCTGACTCTGACAGCAATATCATAATTGCAAGTGCTGCATTTATTATTTTGTCTCAAACGCTCAAAATGAAAAGAAGGAAGAGACGTTGGTGGGTGTCTAATTTAATGGTAGAATTGATGACGGATATGCAAGAACAAGAAGAAAGTGGTCCATTTCGGTAGGCTTCTAACATTAATAGACATTTTCTTGAGACCAATACATAAAGTATGTATTCAAATCGCTAGAGAACACAAGAACGCTTTGAAAAAATCGCTCCGGTGAGCGAGCACGTGCGAACACGCAAGAACGTTCGAAGCTACTGTTCGCACGTTCTAGTGCCATTTACATCAAGCGATCGAGCGTTCTTAGAATATTCCATAGAATCTTTGTGAATGCAGACAGAACAACGAACGAACGATGTTCTACGTATATTTACACTAAAAGAATTTGATAGAGTGGGGACAGAATGAGCATTCGCTCGTATAATGTATATCAGCCTTAATAGAAACACTGATAAACGAGGACAGTGTGTGTGTATGCACTTGTGAAAACTCAGACCGGATCGCCATTAATACCTAAATTACGCCTTATGATGTAACTTGAAGAGTACATGAAAAATGGCAAAGCCCTTCAGAAAGCCGATTAAAAAAAACTCTAAGCGGAGTTAAATGTTTAATGCGAATGTAATCCAGTTTAGCAGTGACTAGATACTTACAACTTTGTCTTTTCTTAGAGATAAAAACTTCTTAAGAGATTTAAACGACAAGAAAACTTTAAAAAGATTAAATTTATTACTCTAACCAATTAATTTATATTGTACAGTTTAAAAACGACGTGTTCACAGTTTGTAAAGACGTATTATTTTAAGCCTGAACTTTATAAACCCTAATTCCAAAATAGTTTCTAGACATTAATTAAGCACTCTTAATATAGAAGTTGGCTTACTAGGCATACCATTATTTAGTACGTTATAGAAATAAGGCAAACTCGCGTCTATACCTAAGCAATTATTCAAGTAGTTGATAACCCGAACTTAGTAAACCCTAAACCCAAAATAGTTTGCTCTTAAAATAGTTTTGTGGAGATTATAATTTTCATAGTCTTGAAAGCTAAACTAGAAGTATATTATGATAGTTTTGTAGACCTTATAGAGTGTGTGTTCCGAAATATAAAACAGTATAGTGCTCATGACGTCATGAATCGACGCCATACTGTCGATTCGTTCCGAAATATACTGGCCAGTGCGTTGACGTCATAAAAAAATCTTCAAAATCTGATACACACACGCCGTTTGACGTTCGATATACTACTAATACGTCACATTTGACATTTGTCTCACCAGTACACTATGGTGGCACACCAGTACAATATGTCGTCGAATTCATGACATCATGAGCACTGGCTAGTATACTGTTTTATATTTCGAAACACACACAAGAACTGTGACATTTTATCGGCGAAAACGATTGTCAAAGAGTCCAAGATGTACTGTCATGCGTCACCGAAATGTCACGGGATGTTAGCGCTGTAACTGGTGGGCGAAATTGTTACTGTTGGAAGGGTATATTTAAGAGGAAATGCTGGCGGCGAGACTTTGTATGTAAAAAGTCATAATTCGAGGTTTGGCTCTCGCCTGTTTCCTCCTCCAATATTAGATCGGTTTAAAAGATATTTTAATTATTATTATTTTAGAAGATATTATTTAGCCCGAAGGATCGCCAAACAAAAGTAGCAGTGGGCAGGGCACATTGCTCGCACAACAGATGGTCGATGGGGCCGAAAAGTTCTCGAGTGGCGACTGCGTACCGAAAGACGCAACGTTGGAAGGCCTCCCACAAGGTGGACCGATGACCTGATGAAGGTCGCGGGTAGCCGATGGATGCGAGACGCACAGGACTGGTCGTTGTGGCGACGCTTGAGGGAGGCCTATGTCCAGCAGTGGACGTCTTTCGGCTGATATGATGATGATGATGAAAAGAGACTTCATAAACTGAACCCGATGAGGTAGGCTGTGAAGCTGAGCCACCAACGTCTCGTCACCACAACATACTCGTGTTTGGGGAATAGCCTAGCTGATTGATTGAAGTCCTTTGGGTGGTTACGTTGTGACTTGTCTCTGATAGAATGCCATTTTTTAGGGTTCCGTACCCAAAAGGTAACCAACGGAACTCTATTACTAAGCCTCCGCTATCCGTCCGTCCGTCGTCTGTCAGCGGGCTGTATCTCAAGAACTGTAACAGGTAGACAGTTGAAATTTTCACAGATTGCGTATTTCTATTGCCGCTATAACAACAAATCCGACTCGCTGTTATTTTTTATACCAACTATTTATTGTACCTATGTTAACAAATTAGTAAATGACTTATGACTAAATAGTTTTTTTCTTTGAAAAGTCTCCTCATAGCTTAGTTATTCAGAACCATAAGATTCCGATTTGGTAAAGGAATCTGACCTAATTTCAATGTTCCCAGTAATCTCGCTCAAGTTTCTATGGTAATTTCCCGATTGAAAAGCGTTGGGGCAACAGCTGCCGTTTTTTCAATGCATATTATAAGAATTCTCAGGAAATTGGGTCATAAGAAAAGTTTTAATACCGTTTGCATGGAATTATCGAAGTTAAAAAGCTGAGGAAATGAAGTGCTATTCTGTAAGGTTCACTTGGAACCAAGTGACAGCATACAAAGCGAAAGCGAATTTGTTTTGTTTGTTTATTGATTCAAAACAGGCTGACAAGTGACATTCTGTCAGCGGAGCTTTAACTGCCTCCGTGGTCGAGTGGTTTAGGCATTTGCCTTGTGACCCGGTGGTCATGGATTCGATTCCCACGGGAAGAGAATACTTTGTAAAGTTGTTTTCCAGTTTGGCTACGACATTGCAGGCTTGAATCACCTGATTGCCTGATAAAAAGATGATACCGTGCTTCGGAAGGCACGTATTCGCCGGTGGTCCCGGCCACCAAATGGCGGTTGTCAAATAAACTATTTCAGCGGCCCTTGAGGCGGTTTAGAAACTCTGACACTAGGGTGTGTTGGGTCGTTAGACCTTACTGCCCACACGAAAAGAAGAAGGAGTAGCGTGGCGAAGGAGATTGTAAAAACGGCAAAAATGTATGTGATTGACAAACGCTGTCGAAATCACGTGTTCAATTACTTATACTTATATTTTGGCATTTCGTCAATCGCTAAAAGACAACACTGTCTAGAGCTTCAAACATCGTTCAAACGAAATGGTGTTTACAAAATAATACAACTGGCCACTTTCGTAGAATCCAAGAAGATAGTTTGATTTGATTCACAATTGGAGCTAAATTACCCTTTATGCGAAAACTATAGCGGTCCCTAGGGTAAACATAGGCAAAGGGTAAATCAGGGGAATACCTAATAGAAGCTCTTGGCCTTTTTTACGACACCCTTGGGTAAAGATACGTATGTGTTATTTTAACACTATTTCAAATGGCTAAAGAACCTACCTATCTCAATTAATTTAGCCTTTTCCCAACTATTTTGGTGTCGGCTTTTAATATAGCAGAATGCAGCTGAGAATCAGTATTTTACCTGGAGGGACTGTTTTCAGGTGGACCGATGAGGGTCTCGGGTAGCCGATGGATGCCAGACGCACAGGACCGTTTGTTACTATGGGAGGCCTATGTCCAGCAGTGGACGTCTTTCGGCTGATGTGACGATGATGATGATGGCTGCCTCCTAAATCTAACCTTTACAATACGGTAATATTGTCCTTGGTGAGACTGCTGGCTTTTGACTATCCGTAACAGCTATCAAAGATGAACAAATGACAGCCGGGACTAACGGCTTATCAAACTTTCCGAGGACCGAAGAAGTTTCTGTATGTAGTCATCCATCCACGGACGTACCTCGGTAACCGTTGCTTAACCTCGAAGATCAATCCGTGCGGCTTTTATTATTTATCTAGGAGCTAAGGTTGGTTTAGCTGCCACTTGAAGTTTTTTCGATTCCTCCTATTTGGCCTTAACAAACCATGCCAAAACCATAAAGAAAACCAATTATGCTGAATCATACACAGGTTATACAACGATATACATCTAAACTACTCTTATGATTTATTCCAAAACGATTTTGATTCGTCAAACGTTTAAGCTCATAAAACATACAACAGATTACTTTAACTGTTGAAGATACAACTCAGCAATTGTATTTGAGAAATCATGTATGTTCGTTTATGAGATCAATTTGCATGAACGAGTTTTTAGCATGCTCCTTTGCAGTTTAGTTTACGATCGCGGATCAAAACTGATAATTCAAATCAATTTATTCCGGTAGAATATACTCAACTGCCTTTATTGATGTTCCAAACTTGAAATTTAACGCAAATTTTTGGTGGGTATTAGAATGGTATGGCAATCAAGGATATTGACCCGAGGAGTAAAACTCAAAATATTCCGGTCCAACGTAAAAACTGTGTTGCTGTACAGATGTGAGACATGGAAGGTCATATCGCACAAACTCCAGGTCGTTATCAACCGATTTCTTCGTCGTATCCTCGGTGTTTACTGGCCCGAGAAAATCTCCAACCAAGATCTGTGGGAACGCTGCGGTGAGACTCCGATCGACCAGCAGATCAAATGCCGCAAGTGGAACTAGATCGGCCATACGCTCCGAAGGGATCCTGAATACATACCGAGGCAAGCCCTAGACTGGAATCCCCAAGGAAAGCGTAAACGTGGTCGTCCCAAGCAGAACTGGCGCCGGACGATCATTGTAGAAGCGAAGCAAATAGGAAAGACCTGGAGCGAAATGAAGCGCGAAGCTCAAGACCGTTCGGGATGGCACACAAGAACTTTATAGTGAAATCATTTAAAATGGTTAGGATCACACACATGCTTTTGTGTGCACATTGTGTCATTTTCTTCTACCCAACTATTCTTGAAACAGGTTTATTTATTTTCCTGGCTTGACCACAATTTCATGAATCTGACAAAAAGCGTGGTCGACAATGTAGCACGCTAGCCTAGAAGTAACCTATTCACTCTTGACTTAAAGACCCCCAAGTTGTGTAGCTATCAGGAAACACAGACTCCCGAAGGGAATACCACTCCTTAGCTGTACGCAAAAGCATTTCCATAAACTTTTTATGCATATGAGAGTTACAACATTTTCCCCGGCCAGTAACATACCAGACCTCCAAAAAAAGAAACAAAATTACCATGAAGTTTTTATTCAATCGTAAGTTTCCTTGGCTCTGGCCAAGTTTTCCAATTACCTCCTCATTTAAGTTAGGGTTGGTCGGGGCTATTTGTGTAATGGCTTCCACCACGCAACCTCCCCCACTTTATATGAGTTATGGGTTACGGGTTTTTGCTCGTTTGAAAGCTATAGAGGCTTTTGGTCAAAAGTTATTTCCATATACTAATGGCGTGTTTCACCACCTCTTGTAGAAGTTATGGTTTTATTTACAGGCATGAAATATTGGAAAGGAAATATTCAGGGCGTCCCAGAACTTTGCCACATGGACTAAATCCATGTGGCCTTAAATACTGTAATCGTTACATTTCATGGTTTTATTCTAGATGCTATGTTATTTAGAAGGAATAAATGTAGATGATTGAGCCTTTTGATCACTACAGTTAAATTACAAATTATTTTTTTCACATTTAGCGAGTTTGATTCCCGGTTCGGACAGACGATTATTTTTTTTTTTTTGAATGTAGTACGTATTGTTTTTAAAATCAAAATGAAGTATTCATTCAGTAAATTTTTCTATCTACAGTATTTATGGATACTTTCCCTCCATGTGGCAAAGTCTTGGGAAGCCCTGTATATTTCCTTTCAATATTTCTTGCCTGTAAATAAAACCATCCAGACGCACTGCATCTTACCATCTCTACCTTGTTACTATTCCACCAATTCGCACTAAGCGTTTCCAAACGTCTTTTATAATGCGCACAGCAAAGGAGTGGAACTCTCTGCCCGCGTCTGTGTTTCCAAACGCTTACAACCCTATTTTTTTCAAAGTTAGAGTGAACAGGCTCCTTCTATGTAAGCTCGCTCCATCGTAGACTTTGTCTCTGTCATCTCTGACCTAGACTAGAGTCAAGAGCAAACCCATCACAAATAAAAAAAAAGTATCTATACTAATATTATAAAGAGGAAAGATTTGTATTTTTGTATGTCGTTACATACAAAAATACAAATCTTTCCTCTTTCGTAAACTTAAAAACTACTGGACCGATTTGAAAAATTCTTTCAGCAATAGATAGCTACATTATCAGGAAGTGTCATAGGTTATATTTTTTCCCTGTACTCCCACGGGAACGGGAACTACGTGACGTCCACTAGTAATTTTATATAAATATAGCTTACTAACTGCTTTGTTGGGCAGTAGTTTACGTAAAAAAACATTATTTTTTTAATAAAAAGTATCCTATGTTACTTCTAATACCTCAAAGAATATGTGTACAAAGTTTCACGATGATCGGTTAAGAAGTTTTCGCGTGGAAGCGTAACAAACAAACTTACATTCACATTTATAATATTAGTAGGGATGTTGTTGATCGTAGCTTAATAAAAGTGGTGACGTAGAACCTGGATGAGGGTAGCACAGGAGCATGGGATCGGGATAGAAGAAGAGAGACCTATGCCCCAGCAGTAGTCATACTGTGGATGATGATGGCGAAGAACTCGAAACAAAAATCTACCTTTAAAAGAAGAAAACTACCTGATACTGAAAAGTTAGATTAGGATTCTATGGGTTATGATATAAGAAACTTATACAACGTTTAATAGAATACACGCAATAAGGGAAAAGGAAAGAAGGAAAGGAAGGATCCTGAAAATGGATCATTGTATTTATCATTATGTGCAATTTTACTTTCTTATGGAACTACACCCAAAATCGAAAAAAACACTTCTATTCAGTAGGTACATTTTGTCCAGTTATGCGCACATAAATGTAAGGTGCACCTTTTTTTTTTGCGATTTCAGTGTTGGTCTCATAGCAAAAGTTGTTTGAAATGATGAGAACAGAATTGTGTTTATTCTGTTACATGTTTCATATACCCATTTAGTAGCATTATAGGAAGGTTACGTATACAGGCGACTAAGGGACTCACCAGAGAATGGGCAGCAACATTCTCTGTAAAACGCAACACCATACACTGCGATCGCCAACCCGCCTGCCAAGCGAGGCGATTAATGCAAACCCCCGCTTTGGGGGAGGCCTATGTCCAGCAGTGGACGTCTTTTGGCTTTTATGATGATGATGACGTATGCAGGCTAAAATATTACCCACAATATGGATTTACTCAATGTAGGTCCCAAGAATGTGCCTTTCAACCTCTCAAACAAAAGAATTCTCCCTACGAAGTTACGAACCAAACTAGCTCAGAATGAACCTAATAAAATTAAAACTTTTCCTTCTAATATAGCCTAATTATAACAAAGTATGCTCCGCATTTTTACTTCATTACTCGAAGAACTGAAATTGAAACTAATATAAACGGTCCCTGAAATATGAGACGGCTCTTTGGAAGAATTTCAGGCTGAAATATTTGCGAAAACTTTATTCACTGGCATATTTTTCGTGATATAATTGGCACGGTGAAATACGTAGAATCGGTCTTGCTGTCGACTGTATTTCATCTGAAAAAAGATTGTTCTTTTCGCTTAGTTTTTAGGGTTTCGTGCCTGAAGGGTAACCAACGGACCTTATTACCAACTGCCGCTGTCCGTCGGTCCGTCCGTCCGTCGGTCTCTCAGCGGGCTTAATCTCAAGAACCGTAATAGGTAGACAGTTGAAGTTTTCACAGGGTGTGTATTTCTATAGCCGCTAAATCAACAGTGAATCATCATCATCATCATCATATCAGCTGAAAGACGTCCACTGCTGGCCATAGGCCTCCCCCAAGCGCCGCCACAACGACCGGTCCTGTGCGTCTCGCATCCATCGGCTACCCGCGACCTTTACCAGGTCATCGGTCCACCTTGTGGGAGGCCTTTCCAACGCTACGTCTTCCGGTACGCGGACGCCACTCCAGAACTTTTCGGCCCCATCGACCATCTATTCTACGAGCAATGTGCCCTGCCCACTGCCACTTTAGTTTGCACTTTAGTTTTACAACAGTGAATATAAAAATTAAATTTAATGAAAAATTACAGGGGCCGTACGAGAAACATGTTTTTTTTTTGTTTACGGTACAGAACGCTACGTGTGAGATTCCAATTCGTACTTGGCTGGTTTTTCATTATCATCATATCAGCCGAAAGACGTCCACTGCTGGGCATAGGCCTCCCACAAATGTCGCCATAACAACCAGTCCTGTACGTCTCGCATCCATCGGCTACCCGCGACACTCACCAGGTCACCAGGTTCACCTTGGGTGGCATTCTAACACTGGGTCTTCAACTTAAAATTTTCTATAGGTAGTAAAAATCACTCTATCTTTATTGATTAACTAGCAGCCGCCCGCGGATCCGCCCAAATGTCGAAAAATTATCGCAACGGGACATATTCCGGGAATAAAAAGAATCCGGCGTGTTGTTCCAGCCTAGAATAAGGACTTGAATCGAATGAAATAAATGTCAGGAGGAAACTCTTAAGAAGAGAAAATAACAGAAAAAAATAGATTTTCTACAATGTTCAAACAAAATAATAGTATTTTACACCGAAGAATACGAAGCTTAAATCCTACAGAAAAGGAAAGAAAAGCTTTTATGACACCAAAGGGATTATAGATTTCAAAGGAACATGTTTCACAATAGTGTTTATAAAAAGAGACGTAGATAGATTTAGAACAGGACAAAACATACAACACTTCTTCGTATCTAAGGTATGCCACCCAAATACTGACAACCGGTGTCGTTTTAAACAGAAACTGGGTTATTGAGTTAAGATAGGCAATCTTTCCATGTAAAATACTGATACAATGATATTCAGTTGCATTTGACTAGCCAGAAAACTGACCCCAACAAAATAAGATAGGGCTGAGCAGATGATTAAATCTTCATAAATTACAAAACATTTTAAGAACACTAAACACGGCTACTTCAAGCAACACAGCGGAACAAGTTTTGTACTTTTTAAGAAACGTTTGCGTTTGCAAATTGTCAAAAACACCTTACGGAGACGCGGGGCGTCGAACGTCGCGTGCGGCGTGGCGTCGAGCGGGGCGTTGGACGTGTTTCCCGTTTACGGAGAAGCGGCGCGTGCAGCAGGCCGCATCATCACACGCGCAAACACAAACATATGGCAATGTATGATGTTGTTTATGGAGACGCGAGGCGTGACGCGGCGCGTGGTGCGGGGCGTGTAGAGTAGCACGGCGAGCATTGAGAGCGGGGCCGGGTATCGCCGTATGTTTGTGTAGCTGCGTACAATGCCGCGGGCCCAGGGGGGCTACTCTCTAACGAAATCCGTAGTTTCGGGCTTAGTTGCGGGCGGGCGTATTCTACTCCGTATCACCTATAGACTTACGATTAGTCCCGAACCCGAACTGAGAATGAATGACAACACGATTTCACTGTAACTGTCAAATCGTGTTATCATTAGCTCTCAGTGGTTAGGTGATACGGAGTAGAAAATGCCCGCCCGCAACTAAGCCCGAAACTACGGATTTCGTTAGAGAGTAGCCCCCCTGCTGCGTGCGATGCGGTGTTGTCATCGGCGGGCTCCGCCTGCATTTCAAGCAAACGCGTGTAAAATCGCTTCTCCGTAAACACTCTCATACAACGCCATATGTTTAAATTCAGTGCGGGCCACGCCGCACAACGCCCTAAGTTCCCTAAATTTTGACAAGTTCAAATGAACAGGTTACTTCTAGGCAAGCGTGCTCCATCTTCGACCGCATCTTCGCTTACCATCAAGTGAGATAGTCGTCAAACGTATGCCTATCGACTGTAAAAAAAAATTACATTGACAGTCGTTGATATTGTGACTTGAATTAAGACTGCTTTTTATGTAGGTACAAGAATTGGCCTTAAGGTCAAAGCTCAAATAAATAAAAATACGCACAAAAATGTGAATTACACTTCAGGCCATAAATAATAAGACTTTTTCCCCACGATCTAGAATAAAAGGACCTGCTTATTATTCGCTGCACAGTGTCGAAGTCAATAAATGTCTGGGCCAACAATCGATCTTGTGTGGAGGCAGTGTAATTTGTGGGTCGTTTGCTTTGGCCGAGCGTGTAAGGTATGTAATAGGTATGTGGGTCAGGTGGCAGATGTTACCTGACCTATATCTGGGTGAGAATAGACGGGGAGTGGTGTTAACAAATTCTGGCTATTTTTAATCCCTTTGAGGAGATTATTGGAGGTATTATTTTTTTGCTTCAAGTGATGACTTATAAAGACCAAAATGTGACTGTTCCTAAGTTACCCTAGGCTGATAAAATTTTCGTTTTTTCCTAAATTATCCTAAGTTTTAAGGTCGGTCACTCCCGCCTGTGATGTGATACAGAAATGGACATACCTACATTCATGCATAGATACTCTCGACAAACATTACTCTCCTTCTGTGGCAGTCGGATAAGAACGGAAGTGAGTAATATAAAATAACTGCCTTTTATAAATAAAAAAAAAACAATTATTTGTTTATAGTTGTCAAAAAATAAAAGGCCCGTTTTGACAGCAGGACACAATATTGCTTTACTAGTAAGTATGAAAGAGACAAAAATAAATCTGTTTCGCACTCATAGTGATCTCACACATTAGTGGTAAAGCAATTTTCTATCCCTCTCTACTCAGCTGTCAAATAGGACTTCTTAGATTTTGGTGTCTTTAGTGGCCACAGTTACATTATTAAAAAGAAGCACGAGCATCTTTTAATTATCAAATTGTAACTCAAACTTATTTTATTACCTGTAGATAACCTCATATTTCTGAAGAACTGCAGTCGTCTTTATATTCGGCGTAACACCACTACAGTGAAACTTCCTAATTTACCTAAAAATCTAACCCAACAAGAGAAAAAAGATCCAACTGATTGATTTCCTTCCCAAACTAAAGCTCATATACCCCAATGCTAGTAATTGCTGAACTTTATTCCCCTTTTACGAGTTCTCCTCATTGAAATAAAACGTTACTGCTTTGCTAGTGATTGCTCTCGTTTAGCGTTACACTTTTAAGGCTCCCTCCCACAACTGCGATACGACATAATGCAACGACGCCTTTTCATAGGTTTTTTTTTTAATGAAAAATCCAATCAATCAAAAAAGATCGTTTATTAAGAGGAAGGTGGATGAAAAATCATCGTTTATTTGTCAGAATATGGTAGGTATGTACATTACATGGTCTTAAGTTTATAAAGATTGTCTCATCATATTTTACCACATGGGCGTGCAAATGTTTAATAGTCACATTGGTGATAAATTATTATTAACTAGTGGACGTCACGCGGTTTCACCCGCGTAGTTCCCGTTCCCGTGGGAGTATGGGGATAATATATAGCCTATGTTACTCCCTGATAATGTAGCTATCCATTGCTGAAAGAATTTTTCAAATCGGTCCAGTAGTTTCGGAGTCTATTCAATTCAAACAAACAAATCTTTCCTCTTTATAATATTAGTGTAGATGACAATAGTTTTAAAAATTATAATTAATATTAAAAAAATATTTATTTAACAATTTATGTACACACATTATATAGAAAGATAAAAAGAAGGAATCAGAAAAATAGGTACAAAGGTAATGCTTATTTCAAAAGAAATCTCTTCCAGCATACCTGCGAAAGGAAATAATGTCAATTACAAAGTGAAGTACCTACCTATTATAAATTATAATTGTATTAAATTATATGTCAGTGTTATTTAAGAAGTCATTCAAATTATAATAGTAGTTTTTACATAAAAACTCTTTAAACTGCTTCTTAAATCCAGCCAAATCGAACTATTTAATTGGTTTTTAATTTTATTATCGGTGTCTTACGGTCGCTTTAAGTCTGTGGATACCTTCTAGCTTGTTTCTTGGTCATAAAGCATATTTTTTATTATTATCATTTATAGGCCAGCTTTGAAAAACAATCTCACCTGATGGCAAGTCAAATCAAATCAAATCGTATATTTCAAATAAACCATTTACAGGCACTTTTGAATTGTCAAAGTCGATCAGTCAAAAACATGAAGCTATTTGCACGTTCCAAAGATCTCTATGGAGAAGAACGTGCAAGAAACTCCACGGACACTCTTTTAAACCATTTTATGTGTTACACAAATTTTGTTGACATTATCTTTGATTGCTTCTATATGTGAGGACAATGCAAAGAACAAGAAAAAATATAAACTATTCAAAATGTAGGTACAGATTAAAATAAGCCAGTAGCAGGTAAGAGATGACCAGTCTCAACTGACGGCACCCGTTCACGAATATGACGCGTGCATTAGCACCATCTAACTCAACCATTTTGAAGGGAACCAAATGATCCAAAACACGCGCCACCGTCAGCAAAACATTTGTGTGAGCATGACAAGCTCTCAACTGCCACGCTCGTTCATTTCAAACTAATTTAATAACGAAATCTATAACTAATTACATATATGTAAATGGCTCCATAGTGCTCACATTTACTAAATGTGATCGACGTGGTGCAATGTTTTTAAAGTTCTTAAAATAGAATATTTTTTTAAAGAAAAATATACCTATCTACCTATAAATAGACCGCTAAAGTCATAACCGTTCCTTTTGAGTTTGCCATAGTCGGGTAAAAATGTCTCACAGTCACGTCGCGTCTGTATGTGAGAGCCTTTATTCCTGTGAGGCTTAGAACTTGGCCCGATCGTGGTTGAGGAATAATCTCGAGGATAAATGGAATGACGGATCTGTTTATATTGGATTAGTCTTTAGTATAATATTATTTATTTATTTATTTGGCGTGAATCATATTTATGTAGAGGTCATTATTACAAAATAATGGATTCTTGATATTCATTCCGGTTTTAATTCAAGCAGAAAGTTTTCAGAGATATGAAAAGAACAAAATCTTGCACAGTGGTAAAAAACACCTTTTTCATGATAAAAAGACGAGGTTTTAGCAACCAATCGAAGTTTCAGCTCGTACCGTGCGCCTTGAAATCGAGATTAGATAGGCGAGAACCTGAATCTACAGAAAATGTGACGGTGATTAATGGAGGAATGTACTGGATAAAAATAAGTATAACAATTGCTTTTTTTTATTTGTGATGGGTTTGCTCTTGACTCTAGTCTAGGTCAGAAATGACAGAGACAAAGTCTACGATGGAGCGAGCTTACCCAGAAGGAGCCTGTTCACTCTAACTTTGAAGAGATTAGGGTTGTCCAAACTTATTTGGTAACTTATTTTAATGTTGTATTAAGTGATTTCCAGCTAGTATATCTGGCATTAAATCAAAAGTCACAACATGATTCGATTAGACACGGCACTGAACATCAACATTTACAAAAAATAGAAAAAGTAAAGTGATTCTAGTGTAATTCGCGAAAGTAGATTCTTATGGAGAAGAATGGACAAGATACTCCAACTGCAAAAATAAGGGCTTACAAGTTAGTATGAAATACCTTTAGGTGCAAACGCTTTTCAACAGAAAGTACTCATATAATCCCTTTTAAATTATTCAAAAGAAATGTCCGAAACAGCCAATCTAAACCCATTAATATTATTCATAAAGGACGCTATTATAAATCATAGCCGCTCCAATTTAGTCCTACCTTAATTGCAATATTTTTTTTATACTTCATGGAAGTTAGAAACTTTGGCACTTTCGTAAAATTGAAACATCTGTTTTCTAATGAATTTATTTAGTCGAATTTAGCCAATAGTTTTAAGCCGACGTTGACGGTAATTCGGCCTAATAGTCAAATTTAGTTCGTTAACTATTTCGATTGCATGATTTTGTTGATTATGAGGGGTGGTTATTACAGTATCGTTATGGAAATAGTTTTGTTGAAATTATGGATTTTGTTTCTTTGAGTTTTAATTTTAAACGTAGTAAGAAATTTATGAAATAGCAGATAGATTCGTTTTCAAAAGATCTCTTTGATATTTTCAAATTTTAATTGGGTTTATTCTGTTTAAAAAAAAATGTTGAATAAATTATATTATTTTTTTACAAATCATAAAATATATTTTCGCGGACGGATTTCTCTATTGAAAATGTTGGTCTTACACCCTACTTTAATGCCAAATGACACGTTTTCAGGGTAAAGTCGAGTTCGAGAAATACTCAACTTCAAATGTTTAATTCAGAAGTCGGAGAAGAGTCTCATTACTGGGCATTAATAATAAAGACTTCAATTCCCAAAAAGGTATTGCCTGAAAATACCTCACCATATTATTATTATACTTCAGACTTTTCCACAGCTGACTATGAATTTAATCTCGAAAAACCTATGGAAATAAACGGAGTTAGCCGTTTCAGCGAAAACTTAATGGATCAGAAACAGCAATAAATTTTATTGAAACTAGTGCTGGGTATGTCGTTTGCAATACATTAGGTTGGTTTACACACTAGGCGATAAAACTGCTAGGATTGGTATTACTGATTGGCTTAGATATGTATAAACCTCAATGAATAACATCAAATGGTATAATGTCAGAGGAATTATGTGAATTATGAGCTTAGGTATAAGATTTTTTTTTAAGTATGGGCAATCATCAAATGAGTCCTCCTGCTCTGGGCGGAGCAGAAGGGAGTGTCAGACTCTTACTGACTAAAACACATCCGTGTTCCTACTAATGCCCTTTGCGTTCCAGGATCGCGGTGACTCTTTCGAACGAATTCCGCATCCCTGGCAGGCACAAGTTTCTGCCTGCGTCTGCGTATATGACACTTTGCAATTTTGAAGCTTTCTCTCAGTTACAGAACTTTTGCAATTGGTATGGTTAATACCAAATCTATTACTAATATATCAAGCTGAAGAGTTCGTTTGTTTGCTTGAACGCGCTAATCTCAGGATCTACTGGTCCGATTTGAAAAATTATTTCAGTGTTAGATAGCCCATTTATCGAGGAAAGCTATAGGCTATATATCATCACGCTAAAACCAATAGGAGCGGAGCAGTAATAAAAATTGTGACTCAGACGAAGTTGCGCGGGTCAGCTAGTAAATTATAACATATTACAGCAACGGAACGGAGTAAGGGAAAGATGTAGTGAAATTTAGAAACTGCTTCGTTGTTTGCAAAACTTCCCTTTTCGTTACACCTTGTATGAATACCTAACTAAACAATTTTACTGTTTTTAAATGCTGGCTTAGACATTCACCACTATCAAAACAAAGACACTTATGAAAACTGAAGAACGCTTTTTCTCCACGATTCCACCGTTGAATATCTACGTAAAGCATTCATATAAAACGCCGCAGCTCATTCGCTCAGTGCGTTATAAACCAAAGTTTTCTCACAATGGTGGCTTGAGTCCAAGTATCGCATTAGGTAGTTGGGAGTTTACGACGGCTTTGATTATATAGCTATTATATATGCGCCAATACTAATTTACTGGATAATAAAGGTTGTACGAGCAAGTACGCGTACTTACGGCTCGACGACCTTTTCCGCTCGTGTGTCACCTAAGTACGCGTGCTTATGGCTCGACGAGTAAATTCGTTGGCGATCCAGATTTGAAATTTTGCTCGTAACTCGCCTCGGCTCGCACGTCTGTCAACGCCGCGAGCCGGATGCCGCGAGTCATCACTTTGTTTTGTGACACGTCGAGTGCTATTGTGTTGCAAAAATTACTCATTTTTGAAGCTATTCCCACTAATTATTAACATAATTCTTGATTGTTTCACGAACACCATTGTAACAGGTTCAGGAGTCGACCAAATATTATGTGCCGAAATTATGACACTAAAGTCAACTGCTACTCAATGTGAAATTGCTTCTCTCAAACAAGTATCCTGTCTGGTTACAATAAAATATTATTCCTGAATATCATAAGGTTTCCTCCATTGACAACATCGCGGTCCCCCTGGTACCAGAGTAATGAGCAAGCTTTCACGTGTGTCACCGGAGTAAGTTCGCGATCTTAAAAATCGCGTACTATAAGTTCGTACGTCTATCACCCACTTAACCCAACGTACCTAGGTGAAAGGTTAGAATAATTAATGAATAATAAAATAAATAATGATTAATTTGATATTTTTAGATTTTTGAATTGATAGACTCAAACCTTCGTAATTTTTGGGTGCTATTTGATACAAATAATCCTGTACTTACTGTGTTTTGTTTGATTGATAAATAAAGGGGAAAAAAATGTATAGCATCATGACATTGACATGACATTTTTGTCTTTATTGCCATTTCTGAAATTAAAAATTGCTACTGCTGTGTTCAAACGAAATAGTCAAAGCTATTGGTAGAAATTACTGCCAAGTTATGATTAATGATACATTTCAAAGTAAACAAAAAATACCAATTTTACTTCATAGAACTAATAAAAACATCAAATCAAATTCCCCTTAATCTTATTTCTGAACAAAAAGTATTACCCGTTGCGCCCAATTGAGTGAAAAGTATGAAAAATGATTTTCTTCCCGCACATACAGGGTGTATTTATTTAGAGCGCTGGCTATACAGGATGGTTATAAATCACTGCTGTTTAATCGTGAGCCTATCTGTGAGTTATGAGCTGTCGATGCTGTGTCCTGCCTATTGGGAGTTTTAGGGTTACCGTGATTGGAAATTTTGTAGGATTTTGTGGTCATTAGCTGGAAGACACTTGCAAGTGTTGCTTTAGGAACTTTTTATTCACAAAAAGTTTTTAGTAGGTTATTTTTGCAGTGCAACTTGTAATATAATGCTGTTTTAATTTCCATTATGCATGCTTGCTATGCATGATTTCCATTATGCATGATTGAACCAAGGTTACCGACATAGCCCGAAGGATCGCCAAACTAAAGTGGCAGTGGGCAGGGCACATTGCTCGCAGAACAGATGGTCGATGGGGCCGAAAAGTTCTGGAGTGGCGACCGCGTACCGTAAGACGTAACGTTGGAAGGCCTCCCACAAGGTGGACGGATGACCTGGTGAAGGTCGCGGGTAGCCGATGGATGCGAGACGCACAGGACCAGTCGTTGTGGCGACGCTTGGGGGAGGCCTATGTCGAGCAGTGGACGTCTTTCGGCTGATATGATGATGATGACAAAATAATACAGTAAGATAGAATTAGGATTTTCAGTGAGCAAAATTACAACTCCTAAATCAACAAGTTAAAGCAATATCTAATAATAAGGCAACCTTTAGCAAAAGTATATATATGGAAAAAGAAAAATATTTTTTTACTATTATTTTTATTTTTTCCTATACTTTTTCCATATTTCCATAATAATATACAGTCAGAAACTATCGATAGATAGATAGATAGATAAAACATTTATTCAGTACAACACAATAAGACACAACACAAAAGCATGATTATATAAATTATAAAACAGAAAAAATAGGCAATACATTAAAAAAAAAAAAAACGAGAACATAATGAATGAATTGTTTATGGCAATCCTCGGTAGGATTTCCAAACTACCTACAGCCTTAAGATTAAATTGTGTGACAAAGTAAAATCCTTGTGCGGTTCGTGTCTTCAAGTTGTACGGAATGGGAGTCCAGCTCAGCATGTGTCAGGCAGTTTACCTGACGCTGATATTCTGCTGAATCCCTGTGGCGCTTACGGACGCCGAGCAGGTGCAGAAAAATTTAAAAAGTTAGAAAGTGCCATCTTGAATAATGGTTTTGCACGGTGAGTTACCCATATTTATTAACTACTTTTTTATTCACTTTTCGCAAGTAATACTTAGCTGTGCCTTATTTTACTTTGTCCTCCATTTCCAATGGTCAACCTACTCCGCTAGGACAGTTCTGCTATGATATTGTGCTCACAGAGCTTATTGGTTAGTAATGAATTTATGTTCGAAATACCCACAATGTGCGGGAAATCACTATTAACGGTTATTATTCCATGTAAATATATCACCCTGAGGCTTTCAGACATGGAAGGAGAAGTTTTTCATGCAAAATTATGCAATTCTACTGGTATCTGTGTTCTTGGTCATTATCATTAAGGCGGAAACCCAGCGCAACGCACGGAGAGGCTACGCACGTGTGTGAGGCTTCGCCTTGCATGAAAATGTATGAGATTGTTTCCACTGCAACCCACGGACACGCTATGCATCTATTGACGTCATTGGCACACGCGTAGATTGCTTGAATATGGCGCCCACGTAACTCAACGCTTTCAACGCTATGCACGCTGTGCACGCGGTACACGCTATACCTACACGAATATTAACCCACGACTATTTCAAAACCATATTCTTGCAAAAAAACGGGTATAGCCTCTCCGTGTGCCGCGGTGGGCCACGCTACAGTTGTAGATATTCGTGGACGTGTAGCGTGTACTGCAGTGAATACGTAGACCCAGGTTGTCTAACAAATGAACCTATGCAGCTAAAATGAGCCGCGTTGACTGGGCATAGCGTGCACAGGGTGGATTCGCGCCTTTATCTTAGCTGAAAGACGTTCACTGCTGCACAAAAGCCTCCCCCAAATAGTGTCACATCAACCGGTCCTAACACTCACACCTCCACATCCAGCGGATTCCCGGGGTCCTCACCAGGTCATCTGTCCAGAAGGCCTCCCACAAGGGAGGCGGTACGCGGTCCCCACTGCAAAACCTTTCGACCGTACGGCCAACAGTTCTCGGTTAATTTTTTTCGGTTCCGGTTTGAAAAGTAAGGGTTAAATCAAAATACGTTTATTTTTGGGTGTCGGTCGAATTACAATACTGGGACGTTGGATAGGCCTACATGTCACTGTGGCGTAGGTATATATGAATTAGATGGTGTATAATTGTATTTTTTCCGATAGTTATAAGAAACACTAGTTGCTAAGTTTTTGTATAATAATCAATTAATGGACACTTTCTGAATTATAAGATTTTTATTTTTTTAATAACCCAGCAATCATTTTTTTAATACTACCTGGCTTGTATTTAAGTTACAAGGCAAATACGCTCCTGTAAACTAAATAGGAAATCCCTATTTGGACAGAAAAGCGAAATGCTAACAAGTGACAACAAACCAACGTAGTTTCCTTAGATCGGTTTTAGAATAACTATTGGAATGCATTGTCGCGTTGCACCTGTCTATAGTAACCATAAAACTAAATTTCCGTAAATCCCCTTTTTTTAAGGATTGGAAACCATCAAATGACTCCTTCGGCTCCGGGCGGAGCAGAAAGGAGTGCCAGAATCTTACTGACAAAAACCCATCCGTGTTCCTCCTAATGCCCTTTGCGTTCCAGGGCCGCGGTGACTCTTTCGAACAAATTCCGCAACCCTGGCAGTCCCGTAAACCCCTTGCGTAAGGTCAAAATGCAAATACCGTATTTTCCTGACGACCAGCGGGTCTAAAAAGGCCACCAGCAGAATCAGAAAGCACATCACGCTAGCCGTTACTGTCAAATTTTCCCAATCAACCTTGGACCTAATGCATAAGCGATAAAGATGAAAATGAAATTTGACAGATTGTTGTGTGGTTAATATTATGATCCTAATATAATTCTGCTAAAGCGGCATTTTTAGACCCGCTGTAGTCGGAACATACTAGCTGGTATCGTCTTAAGCTATGCACACACGGCGACATAACGGAAGCTATTCGTGGTTCCGACGATCGCTTTTAGTGAATTCCCGGGGGTAATCCGGACGAAACGCCCGTTGTGTTGTTGACTGAAAATAACTGAGGAATTTTGAGGTGCTTGAATAGGTAGTATCGTAAGCTTGTCTCAAGCTGTGACTATTGTAATCCTAATAGATAAAATTATTACGTTACTGATGAGTGACGGAGTCACTGATAGACAAAGCAAAGCCGGAATGGAATGCACACACGGTGACGTAACGGTTGCTTGGCTGTGGCTCCGACGACCGCTTTTAGTGAAATCCCGGGGGATATTCCAAGCGAAGCGCCTCTGGGACCTGTGAAATTTTGTTGAGTATTACCGTCTGCCTGTCTCAAGCCATGATTTTTTATTAGTTTATAAATACAAATGCTTTAACTCAAACAAAGCACATTATCAAACTACTGGGGTCTGTCCTACCATGGCATGCCCTGAAGTTTAATCAACGCGCTATTATTAGTGAGTCCTTACAGGTTATAATCGTCTTGATGTAGTGGCTCGTTTTGTGGCACGCGTCGACAGGCCAGTAACTCGTCGTCGATGCTCAAGACTTTGGAGCTTCGTCGCGACGTATCACAGAATTTCATTGTTTATTTATACAGAAAGTGTGCCACACAAATATATGCGGTGATGCAACGCAACGCACTGCTGTACGACAACGCAGCGTCGCTCTACGACAACGCAGGGTGTATCCGTCTTTGAACGACAATGAAGACTAGCAGGGTATTTGACTTCACAACCAAAAATTCTGTTACTTATCTATTACCTATCGTATTTATATTTTACTCCAACACAGCACGTACAAAGGCCAATAACATAGTAAAAGATGTTCAGAACATAAAATAAAATATTCTACTACACGACAAACATAAACTATTTTAATAAAACTCCAGACTTACTGACAAAATCTCCTATTCGTCCGCAAACACTTCAGACACACACACCCACACACACACAAACTACATAAAATATGACTTCGGTTTCTTTCTATAAATATTTTATCTCTCATGTTTAAATTTTCTTACAGAAATCTGAAAAACAATGGCTTCTTCCATTCTATATTGCCTTTGTAAGCTGATGGCTTTAAAATAGAACATGGCCTCAGAGTCTTTTCTTTAGATTAAGACTGAAAACGCGGCGCCACGATCCTAAAACATTGACTTATAAAAAAACTTGACTGAACTTCGTTCCATCCGGGTGTCCCTTGCCACCTCGGCAAGGGACACCCGGATGGAACGCAATTCCTTCACTAATTAATCGAAAGGAACTTTCCTTTCGATTAATTAGTGAAGGAATTGTAATAAAATTTTATTTTTTTAAGTTGTAATAATATTTTTTTTGTTATTAACAAATATAATGTAAACAGAAATAGAAAGACGAAACGAAAATAACTGGCTTGCTTTCTATGAGAGAGAGAGAGAGAGAGAGAGAGAGAGAGAGAGAGAGAGAGAGAGAAACACGCGCACGCCGCACGGCTTACAACTATAGCAAAAAGTGTCGTTACAACTTTTGGTCTTAATTTTTTCCGTCTAGCCCCCTTTCGCAACGCGCTATAAGGAACTTCGTTCCAAAACTACAGCTAAAATATTTTTTTCGTACAGTCGAGTACTGAAGAGTATCTTCAGGAGGATGCTGGAGATATTGTAGTGCACAAGTGTGTATGCAATTTCCAAATCTCTGTTCCTATACTATCTTAGTTATTAGTTGGGTGGGTCGACCATCCGACACGACCAGGGATAGATCCGACCCAAGCTTTCCGAGGCACGGGAACACAAACTTCCAAAGTTCGGGCTTTGGAGGGATTACAGAGAGTAAAGTCCCGCACACCACCATTGTAAAGGGAGGATCCCCATACCAGCAGTTGTGTCTGGCGGGTAACTGCCTGATAGTTATTATTCGGGCTGTAATATTTTCAAATCGCACGGTAAACTCTGCTTGCGCGATGCAGGATTTCAACCTAGTAGTTCGCTGCTAGTTCTTTTTTCTTGTGGCGGAATTAATTTATTGTGGCCGCTACAGGGCTGCCACTAAAAATAAATTTAATGGAAAAACCCAATAACAGTTTTTATCCAACCTGGGAATCGAACCCAGGAAGCAGTAGTGTTTGCCACGAATCGAAACCATCGAGGAAAAAACGAGTAGTTCTACCGATACTTGTTATTAGGGTTCCGTGCCTCAAAAAAAACGGAACCCTATACATTTGCAATAGTCTTTATTTAAAGTATTATGTACCTACTTTGTACGGAACCCTCGGTGGGCGAGTCCAACTCGCACTTGTCCGCCTTTTTTTCATCGTTGGCCTATAGATGTAACTACAGTCAATCCAATCCTACAATCCCCTCTTACCTTAAAGAACGATTCAAGTTCCTTCATGACACACATAATACATATCTGAGGTCATCGGAAAACTTGAGACTAGAAATGCCGATGCATTCCACCACCTTCTATGACAATTCTTTCACGATTCGAGCGGTGAGGTTATGGAATGCCTTGCCTGTGTCAATAAGGCGGGCTCAATCTTTGTCCATTTTTAAAACTTTGGTCAAGAACCACTATCTGTCTCTTTAAAGCGTCTGTTACTAGAGTTCTCTGCTATTGTTTCACAATTATCATTGTATAAATTTATCTATTTAGTATGTATTGATGTTTCTATAAATAGTACACCTAAGACTACCTACAGTACTGTATCTCCTTATTTTCTTTAGAATCCATCCAAAGGTTGTCTTGAAAAGATCGCTTTTAGCGATAAGGCCGCCCATTGTGTCACCCTATGTAATGTTTCTCATCTATCTTTTCTGTAACTTATATGGTGTACATAATAAAGAGTATTCTATTCTATTCTATTCTATTCTATGATGTCCTACAGCAGCTCATTTCATTAAATCCTCGACAAACATGTTATCAACACTACACCCGACACAAATTACTATGAAACAACATTAATCTTCTAAAACTACGATCGATCTACCTGCATTTAACCCTACAATGCATTAATCAGCTAGCACTATAGACTAACATCGCAGATGCATCAACTTGATTACGTTAACTATAGTTAACCCTGTGTTGCGTTAAAAGCCTTTCACGGTGATGTGGTATACAGTAGAGATGTCACGATACACAGTAGTGATTTTGCCGAATACCTAATATTCGGCGGCAGAATATTCGGCGCCACTTGACACATTTCGTGTATGACAGGTTCCAACACAGCACGCATTATTTCTTGATGGTTACATCATCCTGTAGAAATCACTATTTAATCGCAAAAAATTGTTTTCATTTATCATAAGCTCATAAGTTACCACTGATTTAAGTATTATTAATATGTTTATTTTTGTTAAAATATTATTTTTGTGAATTATATTATGCGTTTTCTCATGGTATTCAGTATTCAGCCAAATGGTTCGCAATATTCGACGAATAGCGAATAGTAGAAAAAGTTGCTGAATAGGCCGAATACCGAATAGGAGCCGAATATTCGTGGCATCTCTAGCACACAGCGTTTAAGGGTTAGGTAAGTTTACGGCAATTACCTTTTACGGGGGGTCAAAGTGTTATTGGCAAAAATGGTTGTTACGAATTGCTTTTATTGCAAATTGAAGTACGGTTTTTTCTTTTATTTTACACCTGAATGTTAATCTAGCAAAATAATCAATTTGTACTTTAGATTTATTTTATTTATGTTGTAAAACACATACGTGCTTTATGGTTAAATCTGAGCTTTAAAATATATGAAAATATATCAGATCGTCAGTAAATTTACCAAATGAGATATAAAACTTACGCAATGTATTTTCAGGAACTCAGTTACTAACTTCAAAAACGAAAGAAAGTTCTCAATTTGACTGAATGTTTTTTTATTGTGTTTGTTCAGTGATAACTTAGCACCGATTTTGATGTTTCTTTTTTGTTTGGAAGTTTATTATATCTTAGTGGTTCCGTGTTTTGATGAAGATGTGATTAGGAACTTCGTAGATAGACAATGAAACTTTGCAATAACTGATAGCAAATCTTCCGAGTCCGAAATCTCATGTCTGTTTTTCTACATAAGGAAAACATTTACCCTCCAGTGGTATGATTTACGTTCAGGCTCTTAATATTGCTGTACCCGGGAGTGTCATAACTTACAGTTAGGGATACCTAAAGCTAAGGAATATTTTAAAGAAAGGCAACGATTTTTCTTTCCTACTTTGACAAATAATCGTGTTAGTAGACAGCAATATTTGCCAGCCAGGGTTGTAGAATTTGACATTTTCTTTCTTACTTTGACAAATAATCGTGTTGGAAGACAGCAATATTTGCCAGCCACCTTGCGGAATTAGTTCGAGAGAGTCACCGCCGCCCTGGAACGCCAAGGAAATTTGGAGGAACACGGATGGATCTTAGTGAGTAAGAGTCTGACGCTCCGCCCAGAGTGGAAAGAGTCATTTGCTGAATTTCCATTCCAAAAAAAAGGACACTAATATTGTCAGCACCGTTGACTCATCAAACACATAACATTGTATCGCATTTATTTCAAATAAACCATTATTGCAGGCACTTTTGCATTTAGAAAATTAAACCTATTTGTATTTTTCAAAACGTAAAAACAGCTAAATAAAATTGTCCCCTTTTTAAGGTGACAGGGAAAAAATTCATTGGGCATAAAAAAAACGTTCGTCAAAAAACGCTGAATAATGCGCAGAACACTGGCAGTGTTGCTACGTTGAATGAGGAACAAAATATCATCCCTCTGATCACGTGAAAACCAAAATATAGATCTTTACGAACAAGAATGTTGAACGCAAGAAACTTGAACACCTACTCTTTTAAATCAAGATATTACGAATGCCCGGTTATATTATTGTTGTAGAACATACTTTTTGAATTCACCGCAAAATATTTCCAATGTAAAAATCTTTACCCTTCTCCTGGGGTAGTTAGGTAAAAACAAACCAACCCCATCACACCAATTAAAATAACAAGCACAAAGTAAGTACCCCATTCTCCAAGGTCATCTTCTATCTAACAATCAAGGCGATCGCTCAAGGGGTGTGGCTGTATCGAGCAGTGACCTTGACACGCATGACCTTGGAACGAGGGGTCGAAACCGGAACCTTTTTGGGGGCGAATCGATACCGCTTCTTTTTTAAATGCAAAAAAGGTTCTAAATGGGCTTTGTTTTTTTGTACTGTTTAGGTACAGATTTTGCTGTAGGCACGAATTTTTTTGGGAGTATTTTTAGGTGGCAATGTTTTTTTATTTAGATTGGTCGGAAATGTGAATATCAGTTGCTTTTGGCGGTGGGAATAGGTGACAGAGTTTCGGACTCAGGTACGAGATTAAATTTTTAAACCGACGTTCCATGTGTTTAATTTTGGTAAAGGCACCTGTAACATAAGCCAGTAAACTGAAAATTTACATTTCTGTCGTCATAAGAAGAAGGACGTATTGATACAAATCGAAGTAAATGATTTCCGACCTTAAGTTATGTTCTTAATGTCGGAAATCGATTAAGTACTTCGTTTTGTGTAGATACGTCCTTTTTTGTTATGGTGGCATATTTTGGCACCAGCGGCTCTAAAAAACCACTTTAGTAGAATCATAATTATTAGAATCATTATATTAATTACACAACAATCTGTCAAATTTTATTTTCATCTTTATCGCTAACTCATTAGGTTCAAGGTTGATTGGGAAAATTTGACAGTGATGTGCTTTCTGATTCTGCTACAGTGGCATTTTTACACCCTCAGTTTGTTCAGGAAAATTTCCGTATTTCAGAATAAGAATAGGTCTAGCAACCTGTCCTGGCAGGTGGTATTCTGTGCTTGGATACCAAGTAACTGGGATGTGGAGGTCAGTCGCTTCAGGTAACATAATAGTATTCAGTCACATCCAGTTAAGCTGGAAACCGATCCCATAGTTGAGAAAACCCTTCGCAATTATGACTGTTCAATTCATACTAGCGCAGAATCGAAGCGTCTATCTGAAACTTAACATAGCAAATTGAACCTAACCTCCTCAACGTAATGCACAAATTTCTTCTGAGATATTTCTTCCGCTAAGACGCGCGAATTCTGTCGAATACGCGTGTATTCGCGCGTCTTCTTTTTATCTCTGGGTGAATTTGCTATGTTAAGTTTCAGATCGACGCTTCGATGCGCTTCGACTCTGCGTTAGTAATGAATTGTCTCTAAGTTTACACTTTTCAACAAAAATCTGTTCAAACTCAACATCGAATTTTAATCAGTCCCATAACTGATAATGCGAAAATAATTAACTATTTTAACAAAAATACAAAGCTTTGACCATTAATTAAAACTGAAAACCTTTGTACGAGTAACTGGGTACTGAAATTCGTTAAAAAACATATCGCAACAAAAAGTCTGCACCGTTGATAATGTCAGGGTTTAAATAAATAATGACGATGTATTTTCGCCTCAAGGCTGTAACTTTATCGATTTTATTACGTTCAACGTTCAACAGTGGGTGTTTATGAACTGAAGTAGACTATTATGTAAGCAGCTGGAACCTCACTCAGATGACCGCACACAATCTGAAACTAATTTAAGAGATTATTTTTCCGACCCAAATATCGACCAATAGAATTGCACCATTCGACGTCACGTGGTACAACCTACATGGTATTATACTGATAATTTTTTGAAAATTTTCTGGTTGTACCACGTGACGTCGAATGGTGCAATTCTATTGGCCGACATTTGGGACGGAAAAATAATCCCCCGAATACCACACGAGCTTCAAAATTATCTGGCATTTCCCTCAAGGTTCCCTGCATACAAATAAAATCGTCAAGTTTTTCAGGAAAAATCACTCGCGCTTCGCGCACTCCTTCATTTGTTTGCAACGAACCTATCGGGAAATACCCGATAATTTTGAAGCTCTTGTGGTATTATAAGTGAACATTATCATAGTAATTGCACTATGCAATTACTATGATAATCATCAGGTACAATTTTCTTTATCACAAAAAATTGTTTATCATGTTCAAACAAAGTATGAAAAGGAAGTATCCCACACACATTAGACCTCACAATAAAATGCTTTTAGTCATACAAAGGTTCTAAAAGAGACGCACACCGAGGACATTAATCTGTTTATCATGAAAAGGTCCTAACAAAGAGTATAAAGTGAATGTCACGCAGAAGCTAATTAATCTTTCAAACAGAATTTAAATTTTCTGTGGCTATAGAAAACAGGAGTTTACTTTGTAAAGGTAACCTTGGTCATAAAGCAAGAAGGTAATTTGTTTTTGCTACTAAGGAAGTCTTAAGGTCATGGGATATTATAACGGCACCGCAATGGCACAGCAACAGCATGGCGTCGCCTCGAATTTAGGCTTCGGCTAGTCGCCAGCGCGGTAACTACGCGGCGTCCGCGAGATGCAAACTCACAGACTACACGCCAGCCGCGAGGTGCAAGCTCCGACGTTGTTTCGCTGGCGACTCGGCATCGGCGCGTTGTAAGCACGCGGTTGGCTCGCTTACAGCGCGCGGGCTGCGGGGATCGAGTTGTATGGTAGCGGTAAGCGCTGCCTGCCGTTGGCTTTTTCATATTGACATTATGAAATAAATTTTACGACACACGATTTAATGCTCTAATTTGAATGACAAGTAAATTGCTGGATTGGAGCGGTGCCGCTGTAGTGTGCCATGACCTTTACGCGTTGTCCTAATTTTATTGGGCACGCCACAATCGTGACGATAAGTCCCTTCTTTGAGGAGCATTATTATAAAGACGCCATAGCGTCCTCATCTTCCACCTAATGCAGGTCCTCACTAGACAAGGTTGTTTCGAGAGCTACCTGTTTCAGATTCGCCTCAAAGAGATGTCAGCATAGTTGACGGGGCTGTGTTATCTGAGTTGCGAAATTGTTCGAAAGAGTCACCGCGGCCCTGGAACGCAAAGGGCATTTGAAGGAATACGGCTGGGTTTTAGTCAGTTATATTCTGACACTCCCTCCCGCTCCGCCTACAGTGGAAAAAGTCATTTGATGATTTCCCATGATCGCTTTGTATTTATAGACGACGCCTTAAATTTCAAGGCGTTTTATATTGATTCGTGGAAGGAGCACTGTCATTATTGTATTTTCGTTTATTTCAATAATTTTCCAACTAAACATTTTCGTTTTTTTTTCAGTACGAAAATTGGTGAAATAAACCGTTACGAATAAAATTCTATTGTTATACATATTTTCCGATAACTCGACGACGACGGCTCAATTCAGTACCTACAACTTTTTATCGGGACCCAATTTGATAAGTGATCATAAAAATCGTAAACATAATTTCCATTTTTCGTATGTTTGAAATAGAAATAAAATATAACATAACTAAGAGGTAGTAGTGCTTGTTTATTTATTTATGTTTGTAAAATGTAATTGAAGTAGGAACTGACCCAAATACGAAAATTTAAACTCGATAGAAAGCTACACTTTCGCGAAATGTGATAGGCTACTTTTTGTCGCCAAAAAAATGACGATTCCTGTGTGTAGTAACCAGCATCTTTTTTTAAGGATGGGAAATCATCAAATGACTCCTCCCGCTCTGGGCGGAGCAAAAGCGTGTGTCTGACTCTTACTGATTAAAACCCATCCGTGTTCCTTCTTATGCCCTTTGCGTTCCAGGGCCGCGGTGACTCTTTCAAACAAATTCTGCAACCCTGGCAGGCACTGGCCCTAGCGGGCCCCGTCTACTAAGCTGACTCTCGTGGAATACAACGCACTATCGACCCGGGTCTGGTTCTGATCGGACGGCGAGCCACCCAATGTTCGCTGTCCGCAGGCCCGCACCTACGGTGGCCGGGAATCGCCCTGCGACTCCCAACGCACGGAGCGTCTTCTTCTGTTGCGGCGGCTGGGGCGTAAGGTTTCCTTCTCTCTCACCCGTTCGGCCACCTTCTTCGCTAGCATTACTGCTTCGCAGAAGGAGGTGTCCACTTCCCATGCCTCCTCGCTCCGTACCATAGATTGAACCAGAGCCGGTCGCGAGGACCAGCCCCTTACAACCATATCTATATTCACGCTACGACCAATGTGACACAAACGAAGTTGAGTGGGTCAGCTAGTTATTGTCAAAGTTATATAAGTAAAGTTAAAGCTTAATTAAAAGCTAGTGTGTGCTTGAAAACTGCGTAGCATAGCGTAGCATAGTCGGCCTTATAATATGTTCCCACTGTTGGGACTCAGGCCTCCTCTCTAGGAGAGGGAATGGGCCGTAATCCACCACGCGGGCCCAATGCGGGTTGGTGAATGTCACATGTCTTCGAATTTTTGGTTCTAGGACATGCCAGTTTCCTCACGATGTTTTCCTTCACCGTTTTGAGAGCTGCGTGTTAGTGTTATAAACTGGATTACTAATACATATTATTATGTAACCGGAGATACATACAAACGAAGCGAAGTTAATAAACAAAGTTAATAAACCGGCCAAGTGCGAGTCGTACTCGCGCACCATATCATCGCCATTATTATAATCCAATATTACGCCGTTAACGGACGGACGGATGGACGTCCAGAGTGATGGACGCCGCATGGACAATGGAGGCTTAGTAATAGGGTTCCGTTGATTACTCTTCGGGTGTATGTATGTGGTTTTTAGAAGCTATTTATCAGGGTTCCGTCCTGATAAAAAGCGTCTAAAAACCACATACATACGCCTTATTTCTACGAGTACATAAGGTAACACACATAGTTTCAGTTCGCTACAAAGCCGAAAATCCCAGTATTTTCGACAGTGAGACTAATGCCCAACGATTACAAGTATGGATAAAGATCTGTGATAGCTAAGCCCGCCATATATTCTGGTTAAGGTGATTACTTGCAAAAGGTATTTTCTTTAGTTTTTGCGCAGGTTTTTTTTATATAATGTGGGTAATTTTTGAGGAGGAACAAAACGGTGTGTTTCGCTCGCTTCGTTCAATAGGAAAATCAACATTCTAAAAACATGCCAGGCTCCATTTGCTACCGTATCAATCTGTTTCATGCAATTATTCAATCAAAATGTGTTTTCCCACTATTGGAAAGTAAACCAACCACCAAAGACAGCCCCATCTCATGTCCTGGCAACTACTATCCATTCTAGGTTGTCTGGAAGAGATCGAATGGGATAAGGCCGCCCATTGTATGTGTTTAGTTTTAAGTTTCCATTTTGTTCATACTTTTGGTGTACAATAAAGTATATAATAAATAATAACACTTAATAAAATGTGACAATTGAAACAAAAACATGCTGTATGCCTCACGGCTGCGCTAAAAAGGTTTATTTCAGGAATGTTGCTAGACAGATTTTGTCTGACGCTAGTTTTTCAACGAACCTTGAGTGACGAGCGACGGAGCAAAAGGTTTCAAACATAACTAACAGAGCTTAGATAACTTACGTTATTGCTAACGTACGTGTAGGTAGTGCAAAAATAAATAGTACTGTGGAAAAAAAGGCTACTTTTTTCCACATTTTTACCAAGGTCTTCTTCTAATGAATCTCTTTCATCATCATATCGTCGTCTGTGCGTCTCGCATCCATCAGCTACCCGCGACCTTCACCAGGTCATCGGTCCACCTTGTGGGAGGCCTTCCAACGTTGCGTCTTCCGGTACGCGGTCGCCACTCCAGAACTTTTCGGGCCCATCGACCATCTGTTCTGCAAGCAATGCTCTGCCCACTGCCACTTTAGTTTGGCGAGCCTTCGGGCTATGTCGGTAACCTTGGTTCTCTTGCATGAATCTCTTTACGGGTAAAAAATGCAGAACTTGAGAAAACAGAAAAGTTCGCGCGAAAACACTTCGTATTACCGGCTTCTTCCCTTAATCAGATCTCCCTTAAAAATGTAACGCTCACGGGAACCCAATATATGGGCTATAGGAACTTTTGTAGATGGCACGTATTTGTGGCCTTAAGTAAGATGAATTAGCCCCTTTTGGGGCTTTTGTAAATGGACATTTTTCTTCAAATGTTAACAAAAAAAACCGGCCAAGTGGGAGTCGGACTCGCACACGAAGGGTTCCGTACCAGAAACCTTAATTTTTATTATTTGTTGTGATACAACCTGTACCTAACAGAATAAATGCAATGCCTCTTAAAGCGTCATTGCACTCATCATTATGAACAACTTTTACTAAGGGACTAACCCCGAAATCGCGAAAAAAAATCAGCTGTTCAGTACATTTTGTAGAGTTGTGCACACATAAATGTATGGGGGAGTCGATTTTTTTTCGCGATGTCAGTGTTGGTCCCATAGTGAAAGTTGTTCATAATGTGAAGTTCAATGACCCCTTGAGAAGTATTGCGTTTATTCTGTTACAGGTTGTATATTAGAAATACACAATTTATGAAAATTTCAACTGTCTAACTGTTACGGTTCTCGAGATACAGCCCGCTGACAGACAGACGGACGGACAGCGGAAGGTTAGAAATAGGGTTCCGTTGGTTACCCTTTGGGTACGGAACCCTAAAAACAATACTTTTTGTGCCAAACCGTTTTCCTATCGAAAACGACTGTGGGCTGTTTGCTTAGTCTCTGAGTCGGGACTTTTCCCAACTTTTTTTGGGTCGGCCTCAAGCCTATTCGGATTCAGCTGAGTACCAGTATTTTACGTGGAGTGACTGGCTAATGGCGGCTATCGCGTTTGAATCCACCGCTAGTGGCGCTAGTGTAGCGTGAGGTCGTCGTAATGTCAAATTCACTGTTAGTTGTCTGTTGACTCGAGTTTATTCACTTATTTGTTTCGATTTTTGTGAATATTTTACTAAAGCAGCCTGATTTTTGCTGAAAAAGTTACGTTTCTACCAAACACAGCATTGAACTTTCTTTTTTTTTGTTGGAAATATGTATTTTTCACCTTCTTTTTTCCATTGTCCACGTAACACTGCGACACTATTTATATAGTATTAAATGGCACGTTTACGGCAAAATACATTTTTTTTTTCTTCTAACTTTGTTCACATGCCCGTAATAACAACTTTAATGCAATGATTAACGACCTTACTCGACAGTGGCGCCAACTGGTGAGTACAAAAACGGTAGCCCTCATTGAGCTCCACATCACAACCCAATAACTGGATATCACGATAGCAATCTTGGAATAAAAAAAACCCAACCGGCCAAAATATGACATTCTTATGATAAAGTTTGACATTTAATATAATTTACCATTGACATACATGTAAAAAATGAATTATAATTTATTCATCATTCATTTATAATACATTTAATTGACATTGTTTGCTCGAACTTGACCTTGTTTTGTTTAAATTTAAATTGATTGCTAAAACCTTATATATTTGTACACCAACTTCATTGGTAGGACAGCAGCAGCAGCAGTTTGGTAGAAGTAATAATTTACTTGTAAAATGCATTTTCGTGAATAAACACTTTTTCATTATTTTTTTTTAAATATTTACATAAGACCTTTATTGTAATACCTGTCTTCACAAATAAAGATTGATTAATTGATTCCGTTACTGACTGATTGACTGACTGTCAAATAACGCACAGCCTAAACTACTGGTCGTAGAAAGCTGAAATTTGGCATGTAGCATTCCTACACTCTGGAAGGGAGCACTAAGAGAGGATTTCCCGTAATTCCTACGGAAACGGAAAAAAAACGGGATATACGCGTAAGAAGTCGCGGGCAAAAGCTAGTTTTATAAATATTTTAAATAAGTTTCTGTATTCAGGTCAACATAAAAAATATTATACAAGTGTAACATATACAAGGTGTTTGTGTTTCCCGCATAACATTTTTCCCGAGTTAGTTTTAAAGGCACGTTCTAAAAGAATGATTGTTAACTTCTTTTTTACTCAGTAATGTTGACTGAAAAAATACATGAATGGGTGTGTTGCAAAGAATCTCGTAAGTACTCTTGTTATAAAACTTTATATTTTTCTGAGCTAGAAAAAGCGCTTGAAATAAGTATAAGGATAAAAGCACATGTGGGTTCTGTTGTTTCGCATCTCGCCGTTTTACCGTTTTTCTTTTTTTAATTTATTAAAAATGCTATTAAGAACTTTTTTTTATTCAAACCTAAAGAAAAAATACTCACAGTAAAGTTGAACCATTAAATATAATTAAGAAAGAGATAAGTTTTGGCCGCAACAAAGGAATGAAATTTTTAGTCAAAAGTAATTTTGCGAAAGCAAGAAAACAATACAAAATTAATCTTCTAATCTTCTTGACCATTATTATTAATGCTGTTACATAATTGACTATTAACGTTATTAATAAACAAGGAAATAATCCAAGAAACAAAGCACAGCTGAAACCGCTTAGATTTCCCGTAATCCATTTATACGGAATTAGCTCAAAATTAACGTTATAAATAAATAAACAGTTTATCCAGCATTCGCCCTGATTTTTCGAATGAACAAAATATACACGGAAGTATACCAAGAAACATAACTCAACTAGATGAGCATGGCCGGCTTTAACGCCCTTCAACGTCATGCATTTAGCGCCCTTTCATCTATACTAATATTTAAAGCTGAAGAGTTTGTTTGTTTGTTTGTTTGCTTGAACGCGCTAATCTCAGGAACTACTGGTCCGATTTGAAAAATTCTTTCAGTGTTAGATAGCCCATTTATCGAGGAAGGCTATAGGCTATATATCATCACGCTAAGACATAAAGGAGCGGAGCAATAATGAAAATTGTGACGCAGACGAAGTTGCGCGGGTCAACTAGTATTTCAATATAATTAAAATAACTTATTTAGAAAAACTTTTCACCGAACCCCGATAGCTTCACCCCCCACCCATCAGTATTTTTATGATGTTGCTAACACCATTGCGGACAACTATGGCAAAATTCGCTTATTAACGAATTATTTCCCCTATTTGGCAGTTTTTAGCTATTATTGTTAATTTGTTAACAGAATACACAGCGATATCCAGGGATATAATTCTTGAAGATTGTACTTTTTAATAAAGTTTCAAGGTTTCGATAGGTGTTGCCTGAATGTCTTCGAGATTGTGTTGCCAACCTAAAATCTCATCGTACAGCAAATCACCATTAATGTCTAAATTTTTCTTTATATTGAAAGAAATAGGTAGATATTCAAATTACGCGCAGCGCCCTGTATGATCCGGCCTGCAGTTGCCGGCGCCCTCTAGTTGCCGGCGCCCCGGACGGCCGCCTGTGTCGCCCGGCCCTATAGCCGCTACTGTAGATGAGCTAAGATTTCCCGTTCATTCCACAGATTCCAGTTACTCCGTGCATGTGTGACTATGTAGTCGTAACTCGTGGTTTGTTATTGTTCTTAATTAACCTAATTTTGTGAACCGCGACCTACATACTGCGGTATGTAATGCTGCATTACGTAAACTTTTATCTTAACTAAGTTGCTGCAAAAAATGTGTGTACAGCTACCACAGTGTAGTCTTTTTAACCCAAAGGTTGACTGTTAGAGAATGCCTTGTTGCATTTAGTCCGCCCATGTACCACTATCTTACAAAAAAAATCTGGTACTGAGTAAGTGAGTGATTTACAGACAACGCACAGCCGAAACTGCTGGCCGTCGAAAGCTGAAATTTAGGTTGTAGTTTCCTTGGGGAGTGTAGAGGAGCACTACCAGAGGATTTCCCTAAATTCCTACGAGAGCAGGAAAAACGGGATATGCGCGCACTAAGTCGCGCGCAAAAGCTACATGATTAAATAAATAAATGTGTGAAAAACTAGAAATATGAATAAAAATGAGTAGTTTTTTAAATAAGATTTTTATTAGTAGTTAAAATCCTGAGTAGTTACAACCTTAGTAATAGACTTTGAAATATCTAGTTTGAATATCGGGCATAGTGTTTTTACCGACTATTTCTATTGCTTCTGATGAGTTCGCATTTGATTTATTATCTCACGTGATGGTAAGCGATGATGAGGTCGAAATTGGAGGCCATATTTATGAAAGACCATCTCGTCATAGCAATCAGAAACCATATTATAATATAACTAGCTTTTGCCTGTAACTTCGTACGTGAATATCCCGTTTTTTCCCGTTCCCGTAGGAATTTCTGAAAATCCTCTCTTAGTGCTCCCCTTCGGAGTGTAGGGAAGCTTAATGCTGTCTGTTTTGTGCGAGTTCCGAATAAAAATTATTCTTTCTTTCTTTCTTTCATGCCAAATTTCAGCTTTCTACCAGTAGTTTCGGCTGTGCGTTGTCTGTCTGTCAGTCAGTCACTCGATCAGTCAGTAACGGAAGAATTTTATATATAGACTAGCTGACCGGGTAAACGTTGTTTTGCCAAATTAAAAAAAAAATAGCCTACCACTTATTCTCATGCCTACCGAATATACACACAAAACTTCATGAAAATCGTTCGAGCCGTTTCGGAGGACTTCGGTAACAAACATCGTGACACGAGATTTTTGTATATTAGATATATATGGAGCGACTGTCTATCTGACCTCGACAACCCAGTAACTGGGTCACGGGAGACCTCTTGGCGACACTGACTAGGTACCCTTAACGACTGCAAAGCATCTACAATTGAGAACTGGAACCAACATTTTAACATTCTTTACGAGGCACTGACAATCTCGGTACGTTAAGATGGTCACCCATCCACAGACCGACCTTGGCAAGCGTTGCTTAACCTTGAAGATCGACCCGTGCGGCTGTTATTATTGAGCCACGAGCTCCTTTGTCTATGTTTAATAAAAAGACCTTGAGTTTTTTGAGAGTTATTATTTTCGTTGATAGCATGATGAGCTCAAGTGACAGTTACACCTGATCTAATTAAAATAATTGTATTTAATAATGGAATTTGAAAAGGATCAAATGGGATAATTCTAGTAGGTGGTCAAATTGCTCCAATTTCAATATTAGGTGCAAGTCTTCTAAAGTCCTTGACTTAGGACTTGATCAATAAAACAATTTTCAAAATTATTTTTTTTTAATTTATTTATCTAAGGAACTTTTAACAAAATGTTACACCAGTTCCATCGTAACCTTATCCAAAGACATCACAATTACAAATTAACCAATGAATAAACTAAAATAGCTGCCGGCGACGTTTGATTGGTAAGAATAACATTAAATGTACCTAAATCTAGCTTATTTATATCCAATTCACTAATAATTCTACTTCTTTCAGACTCATTCCTGACACACTCCAACAAAAGGTGATGGACATCTTCTACTTTATTATTACAAACTAAGCAATTCGGATTGTCCACCTTTCCCATTCGAAATGCAAAGGCTCTTAAATAAATTAAGTTCCTCATACAACGTCTTAGATTATTTTCTAAAGCACCACCTCGCGTGCGGCCCGCCTCCCGGAAATCGAAGCACTAAGTACAGGCGAGTGCTGTTTCATACTAATTGTATTTTAATTTCTTTCTTTGTTGCTACTAGATTGTGTTTGCTGTATTTGACGGTAGAGTGAATGGACTTGAAATAGAGGGTTGTAAGAGTAAATTCAGTCTGTTTGTTACCTTTTCAAGTAAACGGCTGAATGGATTTGGATGAAACTTGGCACACTGGCAGACCATATCCTGGATTCGAACATACTATACTTTTAATCTCGGTGTTAAGGTCTCTTGAAATAATGTATGCCTAACGTCCTCGCGGGCGCCGACGCTGACAGAATATAGTTACCTATATAGTTTTATGTATTAATTGTTTCAATTTTCGCATTAAACATGATCATCATCATCATATCAGCCGAAAGACGTCCAATGCTGAACATAGGCCTCCACAAGCGTCGCCACAACTACCGGTCTTGCATAATACCATAAAATAATCAGTGACCCAGCTATCAATTCACACAATATTTTTCTGGTCTATTCAAATCACTGCAGATAAAGTGTATAATATAATTTAGCTTATTGTAAACACCTCTTTCTTCGTACTAAATCCTACAGCATAAATCAACTATTTAACTTGTAGGCATGTTACAGTACGCTTCCATAGCAACGTCATACTCCAAAAGTCATGTCACAATAAAACCTTTACCAATAATCATATAAATAATATTACTACCTACTAAAACCTTATACCGAACAAAATATCTACCGTCGAACCTAATGACATATCCAGTAAAACAATAAAATTCGACGACAGGCCACATTTACATTGAAAGCAACACAATTCAATAAGAGAACTTCTCCGAATAAAATTCGGCACAGAGGATAGAGTACGACACAATGTGAAGGTTACATCGAATCGATGTACACTTGAGGAACAAGCGGAGACATTAACATCTTTCAATTTTTTTGACAGGACAACGTTTAAGGTTACAGGACTCGCCTGCACAGTGAAGGTCAAATTTCATTTGTTATCTACTGAATGTACTAAGTCAAATTGCTTCTTGATAAAAGAATAGGTAGTAACGAGCTGTAGACGAGGCCCGCTAGGGCCAGTGCCTGCCAGGGTTGTTGACTTTGTTCGAAAGAGTCACCGCGGCCCTGGAATGCAAAGGGCATTAGTTGGAACACAGATGGGTTTTAGTCAGTCACTCCCTTTTGCTCCGCCCAGAGCGAAAGGAGTCATTTTATGATTTCCCATCTTTAAAAAAAAGGTAGTAACAAGCCATTTCTTGCAAAAATGTGCTCTTGCCAGGTTAGTTAGTTTAGGTAACTGCTTAAGATATTAAAACTGCCTATATAACTTGTGATGCATGACCTTCTAATCCTAACTTAATAATATAAAAGCGAGTTTGTTTCTTTGTTATACTTTCACACATTAATCGGCAAATCGAATTAGAGGTATATGGGAACCTGGCGACGGGTATAGACTGCTTAGTTTGCAAAAAAATATAGTAACACAAACGGAGCCGCGTACAAAAGGTAGTATGTAGTATATAAAAGCAATCCTCAGTAAGCGTCACTACTCAAGTGTTCTTGAACAAATTTCTACAAACCTGAGTTTGTTTAAAGGCAAATCGAACATCTTGAACAGTGATCGTGTTGACGAATTTTGTCGATGTAACTTCTAAGTTTTGTCTAGCTGTACACTGCGGTATATTTTGTGCATGCGCGGTTTTACGACGTACTGCTTTGAATATTATGAGTTCTTGTGTTTTACTGCCGTTTGAAGATACAAGACAAGCTTGTACGAGCAAAAGTAGTGTGGAACTGTAGAAGATTTTCAAGAGTTTGGAGCAATGTGTGATTTTATGGAAAATTACGTTTTTAAAGATCAATTATCACTAATTGGGTGGCTCGCTGTCCGATCAGAACCAGGCCCGGGTCGACCGTGCGTTGTGTTCCACGCGCGCCTCAAAGAGATGTCAGCATAGAAGACGGGGTCCGCTAGGGCCAGTGCCTGCCAGGGTTGCGGAAATTTGTTCGAAAGAGTCACCGCGGCCCTGGAACGCAAAGGGCACTAAGAGGAACGCGGATGGATTTTATTTAGTCAGTAAGAGTCTGACACTCCCTTCTGCTTCGCCCAGAGCGGGAGGAGTCATTTGATGATTTCCCATCATAAAAAAGCGGTAACAAACAGACAGATTTACCTAAATACTCGTAGTATTTTTTAAATATAAAGAATGGATGTACTTTTTGGAGCAATAAAAGTAGCTGTGCATAAACAACTGAGCTTGTTTTCTTTTGTATACCACTAGTGGACGTCACGCGGTTTACTCCGCGTAATTCCCGTTCCCGTGGGAGTACGGGGATAAAATATAGTCTATGTTACTCCCTGATAATGTAGCTATCCATTGCTGAAATAATTTTATCAAATCAGTCCAGTAGTTTCGGAGCCTATTCATTTCAAACAAACAAACAAATCTTTCCTCTTTATAATATTAGTGTAGATAAGAAAGTTACTAAAACTACGTAGATTTGAGGAAAACAGTTTTACAACCATAATTGTGTAAGAAATGACCCTTAGTAACAGAAAAAACGCTTGGTAGAAGTAGGAACCAAAAAGGTCATCCAACGTACGCCCAAATTAAATCAATCGATTCATTTGATCGCCCGGAGGCGTTTCATTTGACCCCAATATCGGATCAGCGGTTAATTAAGAAACGGATCGGATCCCAACTTGAGAGATATCAAATTGAAGGCTCAATTTTTCCTGAAAAATATAATCTTTTATACTAATTTGATAAATATTATATTCTCGATATAATTTAATTTTGCGATCCTTGTTGACTGTATCGAAAGGTCTTCGTAACACAAAAATACAGGTTGATATTTTTTCCAGACTTGGCATGAATGCCAGTATTTTTCTTCTAAAAAAATGCCATGTTCGTAGGAACATTTCCCGACACTAGGAATTCTCCTGTATCGTGGGTGCGTTTACAATCATATAAACTCACATATGTACACAAAAAGCAAGACCCGGAAACGCTATCTATAGGGCATACAAATATTTGTTCCGGGCGGGAAAACCGCGACACGAAGCGCAGCAGCCAACTGCGCCAACCGTGCCGTCAAATGCATGTCCAGTTCGGTTCTGTTCCTGTCTTTAATTGGATACAAAGAGCCTGTAGATTTGTTTTCATTCGCTGAAAAGGAACGACAGAGTCTGGCTTTGCGTTGCCTTTTTCAAATACGTATGGCGAAAACCAGCTTTGCAAATATTGGCAACTATGTGTTACCTTATTCAAAGGCAGGAATGCGCTGCAGGCATGGAAACTGTGTCGAGGCAAACATACCAGACTAGAATTTTAGGTGCTGTTTCAGGGTTCCGCACCCAAAGGGTAACCAACGGAACGCTATTACTAAGCCTCCGCTGTCCGTCCGTCCGTCTGTCTGTCAGCGGGCTGTATCTCAAGAACCGTAATAGGTAGACTGTTGAAATTTTCACAGATTGTGTAAAAATTAAGGTTTATGGTACATAACCCTTCGTGCGTGAGTCCGACTCACATTTGACTGGTTTTTTTAATGTATTGGAAATCATCATATGACTGTCAGACTCTTACTGACTACAACCCATCCGTGTTTCTCCTAGTGCCCTTTGTGTTCCAGGGCCGCGGTGACTCTTTCGAATAAATTCCGCAACCAGACTTTCAGGTACTAGCAGGACTATTAGGGTTCGTTGCTCGGCAACGCAGTAACTAAACCGTAGATTTTTTATAGGATAAACGAAGCTCATTTGTTGAGTCTGGACAGGTGTCTGGTTAAGACATAGTTTTAATTAAAAGAAAAATTTAGTTAAAATAAAGTTGGTCCTGACGATTTGTTTGTTGCGGTTAGTGATTTGTGTCAAAATTAAATTTGTACTATTTGCGTACACATTTGTTGTGGCAAAAATAATTTTGCCACGGGTAGAATAAAGCTTATTTTATTTGCGTTTCTCAATCAACAGTATTTACAATGGAAATCCTGAAAGAAAGTAAGAAATAATACCGATGCTATTAAAACTGACATTGACTACATTTCTCTAAAGTGCCTCAACCAAAAATAGCAATTTCTTTGAAGTGATCCAACCATCGCAATTTCAACATTAATTTGCTTTTCCTCTACATTTTTGCGACGCTGCTTTTAGCGTCAAAGCTGCAAGATTTAATGTTATGCATTAAATTTTACCAAAAAAAAACATTTTTAACATCACAGGAGTAGCTAAAAATTCCTCAGATAAAAAAAAAACAATAAAAACCTATTATTTTTGTTTGTTTTTTTTCCAAAACGTTCAAAAAGACGCAATATCATCTTAACGACAATCCAATCGATGTCAAATGAGGGTATTCAGGAAAATTCACGCCACCTTTTGGCACTGGCAGGAGGTCCTCAATGAAGACAACATAACCTATGATATCAACATGACATTGACGTCAATTTTACTAGAAAACATAATTTAGCACTTTGACAGCTGCTTGGACATGATGCTTCAGTAGCTAGACAAGTGACATTTTGTCAGAGTTTTTTTTTGTCATTTGGTAAAATAGTTTCAGCATATCTTGCCACAATATGGCCTAGATTTTTTTCTATATAAAAAGAAACAAAGTTTATATAACTAACCTATTAATAATACGGATTAGAAATAAAATAATTTAATCAATAAGGATTGAAATTAATAATTATAACACAATTTTTATTCAGTATTTCTGATTAAAAATTGTATTATAATTTAATAATTATAATACAATTCGTCGTTCAACAGAAGAGATGATACAGCCAGTGCCTTGCATAACGGTCTTCCAAATTCCTTATTCTAAGAGGGGTCTAGCAATGTTAGATATTGACTGTTTGTATATCTTATCTTAGCGATCTTACATAGCGACAAAATTTTACTTTTCAACATATACGTGAACGAAGTCGCGGGCAACAGCTAGTTATTATAATATATCAATTTAATTTTCCTTGACGGGTTAATCATAGTTATATGTAATACCAAACCATATTTGGCAAGAGTACAAAAATGAAATGAAATATTATTCGTTGCTGAAACCACGAAGCGTATAAAATTATGTACAGTAGGTATATTGGAGTGGTTTAATATTCTTTCCAGAAAGTGTAATGGCAGCTAGATTTAATTAGGTTATGTAGTTGAATGATAGGATTTTTTTTATAGGCTAACATTAATCATCTTGATCAGAATAATATCTGACGAAATATTCTTGGTATTTTATAATTGGTTGCCGGTATAGAGGGTAGCCGATGGATGCGAGACGCACAGGATCGGTCGTTGTGGCGACGCTTGGGGGAGGCCTATGTCCAGCAGTGGACGTCTTTCGGCTGATATGATGATGATTATTAACGACTAGTGGACGTCACGTGGTTTCACCCGCGTAGTTCCCGTTCCCGTGGGAGTACGGAGATAAAATATAGCCTATGTTACTCTCTGATAATGTAGCTATCAATTGCTGAAAGAATTTTTCAAATCGGTCTAGTAGTTTCGGAGCCTATTCATTTCAAACAAACAACCAAACAAACAAACAAATCTTTCTTCTTTATATTATTCGTATAGATAAGTATAGACTTATCCTCTAAATATTCTTGAACACTGTAGTGATTGTTTTCTAGTAACATTCGAAGTGGCGAAGACGATTCTCAAAGGTTCAAAAATGTATGGGATTGTCAAACGCTGTCAAAATGTCACGTGATTGACTCCTTATATATTTACCTACATATTTCGACATTCGCATTTGCTACAAGAATACCGCTTTATTTAGAGCTAGAGCACGTCATATCAAAAAACCATCACGGTAGGAAAAATAGAGCTGATTTTGACGACTGTGATGCAAAAATAACGTCTAAAAAATTATAAGAATAAGATAAGATAAGATTTCTTTATTTGTTTAAACATGGTATACATACAAGAGCATGCAAGATATTACATCGTTATAGTCCAATCATGTTTAGCCTTGAGTAGCGGCGTACAAATATTTCTATAAAACATGAAAGAATTAACAATTAGAAAAAAAAAGAACGAAAATTTACCTAGAATAGGCACTTACAAAGTTTATGATTTAAGAACTTTACAAATTATGTTAAAATGTCAAAAAATATTATTATGTTATAATGTCAAAAAAATTATTATGTTATAATATCAAAAATATTATTATTTTATTTTATTATGAATTCCGCTCTAAGTTCGAGAACTTTCCGATACATCGCTCACAATGAGTGTTGAAGTATCCAGACAATACGTCAAGATAAGGGAAGGAGCAAGCCAGGCCATTAGCCAAGTACTTAAGTACTAGTGAATTGTTTAAGTACGGGTACGCCATTACCTTACATTACTTGGGTATCAAGGGAACACGTTTGTTTTGAAGACGTAAGTCGATGGAAGTTGGAATATTTATAGTGCTGTTAAAGATTTGAGGTTTTTAAGTGTTGAATTTATACAATCATGCGGTATCAAGGTTACGAAAGCCTATTGTAATGCAAAAATTAACTGGCATTAACAGAACAAACGCAATACCTCTTATGGGGTCATTGTACTTATCGTTATGAACAACTTTCATTATGAGACCAACACAGAAATCGCGAAAAAAAAATCGACTGCCACATACATTTCTGTACGCATATCTCGACAACTTTTTTTTTTTTAACTCCCCGGTGCAGGAGAAATTCCTAGTGTGGACACTACGAATTTCCCCTGTATCGTGGGTGCGTTCACAAACATATAAATACACATACACAAACAGCCAGACCCGGAACAACTATCTGTAGGCCATACAAATATTTGTTCCTTGCGGGAATCGAACCCGCGACACGCAGCGCAGCAGTCAATCGCTCAACCACTGCGCCAACCGTGTCAAATGTACTGAACACCTGATTTTTTTTTGCGATTACATGGTTGGTCCTTTAGTTAAAGTTGTTCATATGGAGTGGAAGAATAGCTTACTCAGGTAATTATAGAGTTTATTCTGTCACACGTTTTATAAAGAAATAAAATATCGACTCGGTCTTAAATTCAATCTATACCCGTACGTTCTGGCACTATAGTCCCGTTCATCCAGAATTTCAGTTTTTTTTTGTCTTGTTTAGGGTTCCGAACAAAAAACGGAACCCTATTCTGTTGAAATTTGGCGTACTTATCAAATTCTGTGAACATGGACGCGTTACGTAAATCATAAATAATAATAATAGATATCTGAGGTCATCGGAAAACTTGAGATTAGAAATGCCGATGCATTCCACCACCTTCTATGACAATTCTTTCACGATTCAAGCGGTGAGGTTATGGAATGCCTTGCCTGTGTCGATAAGGCGGGTTCAATCTTTGTCCATTTTTAAAACTTTGGTCAAGAACCACTATCTCTCTCTTTAAAGCGTTTGTTACTAGAGTTCTCTGCTATTGTTTCACAATTATCATTGTATACATTTATCTATTTAGTATGTATTGATGTTTGTATAAATAGTACACCTAAGACTACCTACAGTACTCTCTCTCCTTTTTCTATTTAGAATCCATCCGAAGGTTATCTTGAAAAGATCGCTTTTAGCGATAAGGCAGCCCATTGTGTCACCCTATGTAATGTTTCTCATCTATCTTTTCTGTAACTTATATGGTGTACATAATAAAGAGTATTCTATTCTATTCTATTCTATAAAATTTTTAGTGTGGGGTCACTTGGGGGTCAAAATAGAAAATTTCAAAAAAAAAAAGTTTTTTGAAAAATATCGTGTGGCATATCAAATGAAAGGGCTTACTGTAAGGATTTTAATTATATTTTTTCATAATATTAAAACAAATGGTTTTGAAGTTATTCAAGAAATTAGACGAAAAATGACCATTCCCACCTTATCTACGAAAGTACTGAGCCTAAAATTTTGAAAAAAATAGAGAAAACTCATAAGTCTGTAACGTTTTCAAGAAAAGATGATCATGAGGCTTAGTAGAAGTAACTTTCCTGAGCTTAGAACCTGTAATCATCAACTTACCTCACTTTAAATACTTTGTAATGACTAATATGACAGCTTTTCATCTAAACTTAATGGTCATACTTCTGGAAAAACACAGAACCAATCGGTGAAACGATATTTACGAGAGCAAAAACATCTTTTTATATAAATGGTGCTAGCAGTATCCGTTAATATTAGTTGTTGTAAATACCAGAGTGTTTAATTAAACTGGACCTATTTTTCGCAGCCGTGAGATATACAATGCTGAAGTTTTAAAATTAAGTCGCCGTTTTTCCTCTCCTACATTGCGTGTATCTGTTTGTACTATAAACATGTTTTTTTCTTTCCAACAAACTGCTAACAAAAACACCTTTTCCGAATACAAGGGTCAAAAACTTCCCTGACAAATAACAAATTATTTCTTCATCTACGAAATGTTACATCCATTTCACCTGCGTTACACCCTTTCACGATACGCTACACCATGTATAAATTCAACAAAATGGCCGCCAGTCAACGTGACGGATGAGAACATCATGTATAATTCCTTCCCTCCTTCTTGTGTTAATCCATTTGGAGAATTCGCGGTGTGTGTGCTCTTTCTCTCTTGGAGTGTCAGAGAGGGATGGAATGTGATGGAAAGCCTGCTTTCTGTCTTAGTGACATCTTTGTTGAAGTTTGTTTTCAACTTATACGTGTTACATAGGGGCTTGTTTTTGGGAGACTTCTAACTTAAACTTCGCGTACTTATATTGGAACTTAGTCTGATAAAATTATGTACGGGGTTGTGTGTTTATATTTGGTATTAAAGGACAAGCAAAAAGGCCAAAACGGGTTTGAGTAGGGTCAATACCCAGTTTTCGGATCAACGCTAACACCCAGAAAGTCGTTAGATGACTACCCTAAAAGGATTGAAAAGTTTGAGAACGTTTTTGAAACTTTCTTTTTTAATTATTCAGTCATTTCCACCGATCAAAACCAAGCTTTTAGGCTAACTCCATTTACAGTTGGAGAACTTTTCACAAACAAGCACTCGGAATAACAAGGGATATATTTTATTTTTATTCGTGAGTACCAAAATAAAGTTGGTACCTACTTTGTCGCCGTTTTCGTTCTAATGACCGATAGATTACCGAGTATTTTTGGAGGTGACTAATAAATGTCTGAAGTTTTACCTTTTTCATTAGTGGATTTATTAACTAATGTTTCTTTTAACGTACCCGCGAGAGTTCTCAATTACCTGAAACAAAAATAGAATTGATTTTATTATATTCTAATTATTAAGAGTGGCACGTCGTATGTAAGGTTAAGGAAATAAAATGTTGAGCACAATAAAGTTTATTTATGCGACAGTAAATAGCAATAAATGAAGCAATGAATGTGTTAATAAGTGACTTAAATATAAACTATATAAATTAAACCTAACAATGTATATATTTAAGAAAACAAAAAATACAACCACACCACTGTCATCCGAAAATATGATTACAAAACTGACAGAATTGTCACGGTGAATGACAATGCTTATATTTGGGCATATTTTTCATTTAAATATTGTTAGATTTCCGACAAACTTGCCACATTTTCGAATAAAAATTACAGTTTGAAAAGGTGACATGGTGCAATTGCACATACCGAGAAATTTTTACCTATTTATTTTAAATGGCACTTGTTGAAAATGGAATCATTTCTTGTCGTGGATCATAATATTAATCAAACAACAATCTGCCAAATTTTAACTTTATTGCTAAAGCATTAGGTTCAAGATTGATCAGAAAAAATTGACAGTTCCGATTAGCAAGATGTGCTGGCTAATCCTACTAGTGGCCTTTTTAGACCCGCAGTTAACTAAAGGTACGTTTATATCACTCACGTTTTTCTCATCATCTTTGACGGGCAAAGGCAAAAAAATATTCGGTCTATAAAATAGCCCGAAGGTTTTTTACTCCGATTATTTCATACAATGACAGATTGTTGTGACACCTGTGTCGTTTATCAATCTATTGATCCTAGTCTATGGGAGATTTTTCTCGTTGGTAACAATTTTGTTAGTCTTGGGAAATGAAAGTTTTTTACTTTAGCTTGTGGTATTTTTATGTCAGCCGTCAGTAACATGTGTTATATTGATTTTTGTTCGTGTTTTACTGACAACTTTCACAACATCAATATCCTAATATATAAAATTCTTCCGCTACTGAGACTGACAGACCATACAGCCGAAACTACTGGTCGTACAAAGCTGAAATTTTGCATGTAGGTTCCTTGGGAATTGTAGGGGAGCAGTAAGAGAGTATTTCCCGAAATTCCTACGGGAACGGGAAAAATTGGGTCATGCGCGTACGAAGTCGCGGGCAAAAGCTAGTAATATATAAAATTCTTCCGTTACTGATGAGTGAGTGATATACAACGCACAGCCGAAACTACTGACCGTAGAGAGCTGAAATTTGGCATGTAGGTTCCTTGGGGAGTTTGGGGGAGCACTAAGAGAGCATTTCTCGAAACTCCTACGGGAACGGGAAAAAACAGGATATGCGCGTACAAAGTCACGAGTAAAAGCTAAGTCATAACATAATTTTGCGGCTAAATTATAACTTTGACTGGGGACGATCTTCCGAGATTAATATACGCTTTCCGAGGTCGGTCTGCGGATGGGGGTGACTATCTTTTAACATAACGAGACTCTTCCGTGCCTTGGAAAGGAGGTAGAGACGTTGGTTCCAGTTCAAAGTTAAAGTGAAGAGGCTTTTTCTGCTTCTTCTTTGCCATTCCTATTACTGGAATCAAAAGTAGCTCACAATTTAGGACCCATTAGTATTAGTGTTAATATATAATCCGTGGTGCTTGGCAACTGGGCTCACCCAGTTGTACATGTCCCTAAGTGCCTATTGGCCTAGCTCTATTCTGTCTCCTGCTTGATAAGGAGGGAAGTAGAAATTATACATTTTTTCCCTACTCCTCCGCTGAACTTTTCTGATTGATTTCATTGCGGTATCCAAGACAGTTAATCGTTTCTCCGGGACTCGTCGGGCTTCATTGGCTCGGCGTTTTTTTGGTGGTCGCTACTGTTGATTCTGGCTTTCAGGAGTTGCAGTGGTTGGAGATGTGTGGCGGGCTTGTAAAAAAAGGGCTTCTTCTGGGTAAGCTCGCTCCATTGTCGATTTTGTCTGTGTCATCTCTGACCTAAACTAGAGTCACGAGCAAACCCATCTAAAATAAAAAAAATATCATATTTATCGTGAAACTTTCACCAGCGTATTCCTTCTAACAGTCTTTACTCGAAGCAAAAGCAGAGAGCTTATAATAAAACTCAATATCCTGTACGAAGAGGTAAATTAACCATCGACGGAAGTTAATAATTAGGTGAGCAGCGGTCCGAGCTTGCTTCCGGCGCAGTTGACTCGGTACGTAGCCTCTAGGTATAATTATATAGGTTACTAGCTGACCCGTGGAACTTCGTCTGCATCACAATTTTCATTACAGCTCCGCTCCTTTTCGTCTTAGCGTGATGATATATAGTTGATAGCCTTTCTCGATAAATGGAACACAAACTCTAACACTGAAAGAATTTTTCAAATCGGACCAGTAGTTCCTGAGATTAGCGCGTTCAAGCAAACAACCTTGAGCTGAAGAGTTCAAGCAAACAACCTTGAACTCTTCAGCTTTATACAACCTGTAACAAACTTCCAAAAAAGGAGGCGATTGTCAATAAGGTTGTAATTTTTTTATGTTTTTTAAATTTCGCAGCCTATGCTGAGATAGGGACCTTTTTGGCCTCGCACAGACTAAAATTATTATTGATTAGTGGACGTCACGCGGTTTCACCCGCGTAGTTCCCGTTCCCGTAGGAATATGGGGATAAAATATAGCTTATGTTACTCCCTGATAATGTAGCTATCCACTGCTGAAAGAATTTTTCAAATCGGTCCAGTAGTGTCGGAGCCTATTCATTTCAAACAAACAAACAAACAAATCTTTCCTCTTTATAATATTAGTGTAGATTAAGTAATAGACTACTGTTACTTTTCATTAATTTTACATCTGTCTGTTTTGTGCGAGTCCCAAAAAACATTTTTCTTTCTTTTATAACTCCGTCATTTATGAAGCGATTTGAAAAAATCAGGTTTTATGTGTAAGGACATACTCCTCGATTGGTCCCATTTATATTTCATCAAAATCGGTTTAGTAATTTGGCTTTTAAATCAAAATAGCTGGAATTCGTTTACCTAGATGACATATTTGGTTTGTCATCCAAGTAAACGAAATTGCGTACGTTGCTTTCCTGCGGCTTTCCAGTGGTGTTGTTAGGTGTGGGGGTACCACTAAAACGTGAAAAATAAAAACTTTTTTTACAAAAAAATACAACGGACTACTTAAATTTCGGAAGTCGGTGTTTTTGGTTGTTTTTCGTATTTTTACGCAGACTTTCGAATTTTTATTTATTTTATACATGGTTGTATTTTTTTTATTTGGAAGTCGGTTGTATTTTTTTAAGCAACATTCGTATTCGCTACTCAGTCATATATTTTACCCATACATTTTTGACAGTTTCCGACTGACATGCGAAATCTTGCTAAAAATCAGTGCCCTGAGGCAATAGACAAGTGACATTCTGGCAGCGGTAGCGTGGCGAAGGCGATTGTCAAAACGTCAAAAATGTATGAAATTGACACACGGTGTCGAAATGTTACGTGAACAATGCCTTACATTTAGGAATTTCGATAATCGCAGTCGCTAATAGAATTTGCCTTTTGTGTAAGGCCCCTGTTATAAATGCGAATGCAGACTGACAAATTTGACATAATTGTCACAAGTTCGCGGTCTTGTTTGATAAAGCAGAAAATGTGTATTACATAACTTACAATATTTTTGAATAGTCAGATTGTCGCTTGTCACCTATCGTCGTTCGGTTTTATTAAATAAGCCACATTTGTGATACTAATGGACGAAAACAACAGACCAACCGATGTAACAGTAAAAGTGTAAAATAAAATCTCACGCGTTTTTATCACCGAAACTTGATGAAAGCAAAAAAGTGTAAGCACACAACTTTTGTTATCATTCGCCGGACACGCGAAGTTGGACGCTTTTTACGAACAAAGATGATGCGGGCTGTTTGTAAATGTTTTGATGGTTCTGTGATAGACCAAAACATATACGATTTATAAATTAACATAATTATATAGTTAACGAAAGTAAATTGTTTTAATAATAAAAAAACGGACAAGCGAGAGTCGGACTCGCCCACCGAGGGTTCCGTATAAATTTGTAGGTACAAATTACTTTAAAATAAAGACTATTTTTTATGATTTAATTAAAAATGTGTTGTTTTCAGACTTTTCGCTATACTTGTAGTATAAGAAGAAATTAATTGCCAAATTTCATAGTTCTAGGTCAACGGGAAATACCCTATGAATTTTGATTCCCTTGAGAGTGTCGTAATGTACGTTTCTTTGCGGCATAAACGGCCGTATCTTTTTTTTACGTTTACTTAGAATTTTGATTTTTTCACAGCTTCAAGGGACTGTAGATCTGAGTATATGGTTTTCATTTCAATCCGATACCTCCTCGCGTTCTCGAGATAAGGGTCTTGACAGATAGACGGACGGACAACAAAGTGATTCTGTAAGGGTTCTTTTTTTCCTTTTGAGGTACGGAACCCTATAAGAACACTACTCCTCTTCTGGGGCAGACGGGTAATCTTAAAACATTCCGCATTATCAGCTGAATTAACCACATGACGCTGGCAGAATAATCGACGTTCAGTTGGCAAAGAAAGGTATAATGTCCTAATATCAAAGTGACTAGGTAGTTATGTTTGTGAATTTTGGTGGCTCATGTCGATCACCCCTTTTTTGGTCTTTCAGACAATAGCTGTCAATTCAATTCGGTATATTTTATTTCACATAGGCTCACCTGTGCTCTTATAGATACTCGTACATATATTTGACGGCGCGCAGCTAAATTAAACAAGAATCCAACATTTAGTTTACGTTCACAATTAACAAATTTCAGAACTAAAACTGATTGTGTAATTTTGTTTTGTTAATATTATTAGTAACTGTTAAATTCTAAACTAAAATGGTAATTTATTTAAATTGGTCGAATATTAAAATATGAGCGGGTAACCCCGAATAGGGTAGCAAGTGGAGTGGTGCGCCTACGCCGTGACAGCTGGCTATCTGGCATTCGTTTGTCAGACAGCGCACGAGGTACACGCGTGCTAACCTAAAGGCTCGTAATCCAGTTTCATCGTGTATTCCACCGTATATTTTGTGTACAAGTGTAATCGAATAAAACGAGTGACTGTTATTAGTCACAAATGTGGTATTATTTCAACGATCCTGATATAACACGCCCATGAGGGATGACGATTATCAAGACCGCTCCGCTGCCTTTCGTGATATTCCGATATACTTATAAAACATCAGAAGATTGTGCGCGGTTCGAGTCTTTTTCTATGGAGAGGAGCCGGCAAGATAATACATGTTCACGTTGTCGCTGTTAGGTTGACACTTCGTGAATGGCCTTATCATCATCATCATCATATCAGCCGAAAGACGTCCACTGCTGGATATAGGCCTCCCCCAAGCGTCGCCACAACGACCGGTCCTGCGTGTCTCGCATCATTGTGGGAGGCCTTCCAACGTTACGTCTTCCGGTACGCGGTCGCCACTCCAGAACTTTTCGGCCCCATCGACCATCTGTTCTGCGAGCAATGTGCCCTGCCCACTGCCACATTAGTTTGGCGCGTAACCTTGGTTCTCTTGCGGATATCAACATTCCTGATTCGATCACGCAAGGAAACTCCAAGCATTGTCCTCTCTCTCCCTTTGAGTGACTTTGAGCCTTCTGAAGAGGACCATTGTGAGCGACCACAATTGCCATAATTATGTAATTATTAAAATCCACGTTTGATTTAGTAGGTAAAAAATTAAGCCTCGCAAAGACGCCTTCCTATATTTTATCGCTCGTTATTGGTCAGTGTTACGATCCATGCAACTGCTACCAATCATAAAACGTCGCTTTTATAACGTGGCAGTAGGTATTAAAGTGTCCCAAACGATAAAATTGACTTTTGAGTGTTCTATGTGGGGTGTTTGGAAATGGTGAACTTTATTATGTTACTAGTTTTGCCGGCGGTGTCGATTGTATTAAAGTTTTATTTTAGAAAAAAAGTAGCTTATAACCGTTTCCAGGATCCCATCCAAATCAAAATAGGTTTAGCGATTTAGTAGTGAAAGTGTAACAAACAAATAAACAAACTCACTTTCGAATTTATAAAATTAGTCAGTCATTGATTTAAAATATAATATTTTCGGCACACGCTAAAATCTCAATAGTTTCAGATTAGACTTTGATATATAAAAACCCAAGATACACACTCAGCATCTCAAAAAAGTCCGCATAAAACAAGCGCACAATTTAAAATTTGACTTTTGGAACTTAGCAGCTGGCCACGTGAATCTCCTGGCTGACGACTTCTCAGCTTGATGACGAGGGGGCCCCCTGAGCTGAATAATGACTTGTTCGCTTGGTGGTACCTTGAGCGTTAATGTTCAAAAAGATGTTGCGGTCGACGAGCACTAGCGAGCGGTAGTGGTCAAAGATATGGATGAAGTGTGGGGGCAGGAGCATAGGTGTACCAATGAGATATGTTCGTTGTTACGATTCTAAAGTTTTGAGCTTTGGATACAAGCCTTTTGAACTATAAGATTCAAACTATGTAGTAAGTAAGTTTTGGCGACAACAGGAACCCAAAAAATGAATATTTTGACCGTAAGTATTTTTTGTAGTTTTCTGATTTACCTCTCTTCTTAAATACATCTAGCAATAATATAAATATCACACACTAACAACATTCAAAACACTTTCGCAAATAAAATACATAGATAATATTATAAAAGCAAAAAACATCTACGAGACTGTACCACGTACCTTCCTTAACCCTATCAAGAGATTTACTTATTTCTAAACTACACCAATCCAATATTCATCAACTCAAACGTACCCCCAAAACTCGAACGAATTGACTTCATCGTACCAAATAAAACGAAAACGATACAAAAAGACTTTATATCTATGAAAAGGTCCCTTTTTGCCCAAAGATCGATTGGCTCATAGATTCTAAGGGCTGGGGTGACCATCTATCAATGACTGTAAGGGACGATCCTATTTTAAACCATTACTGGGTGACCCGGCCATTTGTAAAAAATGGGACGGTTTGGCATTTTGAACATGGGATTTGTCTTTGGTAAAGCTAACTATAAATTAGTGTAGTTTTACAAGCATTTAAATTGTAAATTCTCGTTCTGATAGTTTTATAGTTTAACTTAGGATATAGGCGTGAAAGCGTAAAAAACAAACAAATTCACTTACGCATTTATAATATTATTATAAGGTTGACCTATGACCTGGTGAGGGTCACGGGTAGCCGATGGATGTGAGACGCACAGGACCGGTCGTTGTGGCGACGCTTGGGGGAGGCCTATGTCCGGCAGTGGACATCTTTCGGCTGATATGATAATGAAGAATTTAAAGTCAAATCAAATATGTTAAAAGTATTGAACAAAACGAAAAAATATCTAAGATAACTTAAGCGTTTCAAAATAACTACAATCAACATCGTTAGAAAATCTGCCTCCTATCTACGATGTGCCAATGCCATCATGAATCCGTTGTGTGAGAGAGACGGAGCTATACGGACAAATAGCACTATCCTTTTGTCACAACGGATTCATAATGCTAATGACACGTCATAAAGTACGGCTTGCATATACCTACTCATATATTTCGATTTGCGGATATAACCCGGGGAATATGTTACCTATGAAAAAAATCCGTTCACACGGGTTGATTCATTGATAATAATTACTGTGCCGTCACGTTTTCGGAACAAAAAGCACGAAAATATAATAAAACCCTACCAAAAGTAAATTATCAAAATAATTCGCCAAATAAAATAAATTTGACAAGCCACCTTTAAGATATGATAAAGACCTATGAAATGGAGCTCCCCGTAATCCAGACCCTAATAAATTCTCAGTCTATCTGCTGTCACGTCTGGGTCCTTGACCTAGACTGAAATCTTTGCCTAGATCTAGACGAGCAGAGGTAGTGCGTGAGTGGCTGTCATCAAAATGTAGGTAATGTCATTCTGAATCTTTTTTGTATACTTATTTGTTTTTTTTTGGTGTTGATAATATTTCTTAGATTATTAAGTGGAACTTGTATGGAGAAATCGAGCTTCAGAAAGTGTTTATTTCCTTAAATTGTATTTTTGATTTTGCGTCTATTCGTTTGTTTAGGTTTTGAGAAATCTATACTAATATATAAAGCTGAAGAGTTAGTTTGTTTGCTTGAACGCGCTAATCTCAGGAACTACTGGTCCGATTTGAAAAATTATTTCAGTGTTAGATAGCCCATTTATCGAGGAAGGCTATATGCTATATATCATCACGCTAAGACCAATAGGAGCGGAGCAGTACTGAAAATTGTGACGCAGACGAAGTTGCGCGGGTCAGCTAGTGAAGTAATAAAATCTGGTCGAATACCCTGTTATGCATTTCCCAGAATAAAAAGTAGCCTATGGCATTCGACGATAGTGTAGCTTTCTTCAACGTGTAACAGAATAAACGCAATAAATACCTCATGAGGAGTAATTGTACTTATGATTATGAACAGCTTTTACTATGGGACTAACCCCGAAATCGAGAAAAAAAGCAGCTGTTCAGTACATTTTGTAGAGTTATGCGCACATAAATATATGGGGCAGTCGATTTTTTTTCGCGATTTCAGTATTGGTCCCATAGTGAAAGTTGTTCATAATGATGAGCACAATGACCCCTTAAGAGGTATTGCGTTTGTTTTGTTACACTTTGTATATGTCAAATTAAATTATCATAATCTAATCTACAAACAAACTAAGATACCTCTTTACTATACCTTTAGGTTTAGATAGATAAGCAAATTCACTAATTTTTGGGTAAAGTATGCGTCTGTCTGTCTATCTGTTCGCGATAAACTCAAAAACTCCTGCACCAATTTTCATGCTGTTTTCACCAATGGATAGAGTGGTTCTCGAGGAAGCTTTTAGAATATAATTTGTCTAGAAAAAAATTAGGGATCCTTAAGAAAATTGCAACGTGGACGAAGTCGCGGGCGAAGTGCTAGTTTAATATGAAAAGAAGTTTTATCAAAAAAAATTCTTCCGTGTTAGTAATAACGTTGATCCACTTCAATTCAGCTAATGCGCTGGGAGCGTGCGGCGAGGTTAAAACTTCCGTTAGGAAGTCCACACCCTGCCTCGAAGGCTAGACCTGATTCATTCAGGTTAGCAAAATTGCTTTGCACGTAATATGAAAAGACGTTCTTTTAAAAATGTTAATAGCAGGTAATTTTGCGAAAGTGCATACTGAGTGTTATGTAAGTCTGTTACCAGTGATGACATATGGAACTGAAACGTGGTCGCTCACAATGGGCCTCATCAGAAGGCTCAAAGTCACTCAAAGGGCAATCGAGAGGGCAATACTTGGAGTTTCCTTGCGTGATCGAATCAGGAATGATGATTTAGCAGGCAATGCTCGGAGTTTCCTTGCGTGATCGAATCAGGAATGGTGATATCCGCAAGAGAACCAAGGTTACCGACATAGCGCCAAGGATCGCCAAACTAAAGTGGCAGTGGGCAGGGCACATTGCTCGCAGAACAGATGGTCGATGGGGCCGAAAAATTCTGGAGTGACGACCGCGTACCGGAAGACGCAACGTTGGAAGGCCTCCCACAAGTTGGACCGATGACCTGGTGAAGGTTGCGGGTAGCCGATGGATGCGAGATGCGCAGGACCGGTCGTTGTGGCAACGCTTAGGGGAGGCCTATGTCCAGCAGTGGACGTCTTTCGGCTGATATGATGATGATGATGATGATACTGAGTGTTATTTTGGGCCAGGAAGTTATAATAGACTAGCTGACCCGTGCCAATTCGTTGTGTTGTATTTTTCGGGTGAATATATAGCATATAACACTCACAAATAACGTAGCTTTCTATTGGTAAAAGAATTTTCAAAATCGGTTCAGTAGATGCAGAGATTACCCCTACAACTCACAAACTCACAAACTTTACCTAGTAACACATAATTGGTGAAATCTAAATAGCTCCTCTATGTATCGCTTTATAGAATACGACCATGTTGTTACATAATGCAAGGTTAAAACATTCGACCGGGACTATAAGCTCAGCAATTTTTCTTTTATTCTTTAATGCTAGCAAAGGTTGTTATTAAGGCTGTAAGTAATACCTGGCTTTGAAGGCTGACAGCTTGCCAGTAGAATGTGTAGGAAAATTGGCGTATTGTACATCAAATACTTGCTCAATTTTCTAAATGTCATATAGAATAAAAGAAATAATATTTCCGTCACATAATTGGCATGTTAACAACAATACAAACCTTAGGGCCAATTCTACTAATTTTTAGGTTATCAACAGATCCCTATTACTAAGCCTCCGCTGTCCGTCTGTCCGTCCGTCCGTCCGTCTGTCAGCGGGCTGTATCTCAAGAACCGCGATAGGTAGAATATCTTGAATTTAATGTAATTATTTGAAAAATGTGACTGGTGGTTTAATTATTGAAAAGCTTGGAAAAGGAAGAAGAAAAAATCAAGAGCGCTTGGCAATGTTATTGCTCTTGGTTAGCATTCAAACGAATAGCTTTATTGTATATGTAACCAACGGAACCCTATTACTAAGCCTCCGCTGTCCGTCTATCCGTCCGTCCATCTGTCAGCGGGCTGTATCTCAAGAACCGCAATAGGTAGACAGTTGAAATTTTCACAGATTGTGTATTTCTATTGCCGCTATAACAAAAAATAATAAAAATAAAGGTTTATGGTACGGAACCCTACGTGTGCGAGTCCGACTCGCACTTGGCCTGTTTTTAAACAACGTTCGTATTCACTTGTCAGTCGCAAACTGTAAAAAAACGCCTAAATTTTGATACATTTTTACAGATTATTGAAATGCGAATGTCTACGTTGTTTGAAAATTAGCATAATCGGCACTCTTAACTAAATTGTTTGACAATAGTATTAGAAGCACTTAATATTATTTTAGCAAACTAAATGTTTGCTAACATAGCATAGCAATTAAAAATATTATAATGAACCTGTGACTGGTAACAAAATAAAACATTATGTAGGATTGATTTTAAATTATATGCATGTTACAAAAATAGTTATGAACACAAATGTGGATGGATGGGGCGGGATAGACCGGCCAAAGAAAAGATGAATGGTATGAGGCATAAAATTAAAGAAAAGTAAGCCAATGATACCATCACGATTGACAGGACAAAATGGAGAAAGAGGAAGTGTTGCCCCGACCAAAAGTAGCATAAAATAAGGGTATATAGAGAGTTAAGGGTAATAGGGAATACGATTAAATATCAGGCTCGCCAAAATAAAACCAGCGCTGAGTGCCTGACGCCCAGCAAACGCTGAGATGGTAAGCCTTTCGGTATTGGCACGCTCAGCCCAATTTGAAAATCGTTGATATATAAATATATATATAAATTCATTTATTCAGGTAATTTTAACCCATTGCCCAAAAACCATAAAAATAAAACATTAAATCAGACAAAAAACAAAGATAAACAGAAATAATAACATAAAATAATTTCAGACAATTCAATAACATAATTATGCAGTTAACATCAATTTTTTAATAATATTAATATATATTTAATACATTTCTGCATTATATAAATATTAGAAGAATTAAGAGAGAAGAGAAGAAGAGTAACTAAGAAATTAAATCTGTAAAAAAATAAAGGTAGTTACCTACATGATATGATACGTAATTTGGTTTATCCAGAATTTAAGTATCGGTATCACATAATAAAAAAAAAAAACATCAAATCACCTCCAAATCGTTGAGATGAAACCATTTTTCTCCTTCATTTTTTTACAAAAGTCTAAAAAGAAAATATCTACTGCTTTGCAATACAAACTAAAATTTGGTTTTGTTACTTTTTTAAACTATGTGATATTTTGTTATAATAAATTAAAAATGCGGGTAGCAGAGTGGCGCGTAGAGGAGTAGTTAGCTCCGTTTATATGCACAAGGTCATTGGCATGTATACAAGCCTTAAAATCAATCAATTAAATAGTAAACAAAAGTTATGTAATGTGCTTCTCTTTTACTATGTATTTGTTGTGTGTTGCGTCTGTTTCAAATAAATGTTTTCTATTTTATTCATGAAATTCAGGCATCATTTGATTCATAGATTATGAAATCCAGTAAAAAATATCTTTATTAATTTGTATCTCTCTCAAAACATGGTTACCTTACAAAGATCCCCATTACCCCCTCCGCTCCCCCTTGACGGATTCGCTTTCAATTACGAAGACAATTTACAATGGGGGCTTCCACCATTTGTGCGCTGCCCAATTTGCCCCAAGATTCGGTGTACGTGCAGAATTATTTGATAAAAATGTTATAAACTTGTATGGGATTATTTCTTGGGGAGTGTTTTATTGTATTCCATTTGTCATGGGACTTAGAAATTGGATCCTAACTTAATATTAAATGCGAAATCGAGTTCGTTTGTTCATATCGCTTTCATGTCTAAATCGCTTAACCTATTTTGATGAATGTTGGTACAGAGAAAGATGGAACCTCGGAGACGGAATAGACTACTTACCTACTTTTTTGCGAAAATTTATAGCGACCGAAGCCACAGGTTAGGCTTGTGTAATATTTAAAAGGCCCTTTATTCTGAACTTACTTAAAGCAGTTTTTTTAATTACAGTGCTTCTTTGAAGTTCTTCCTTACAGAGTTCAACGAAAAACTGGGCATCCTAAATAGGGTGAAGCGATACTTCAAGCCTGGACAGCTTTTAACTCTATATAAAGCGCAAGTCCGATCCTGCATGGAGTATTGTAGCCACCTTTGGGATGGCTCAGCTAAGTATCAGCTTGCCGCGCTTGACTCGGTGGAACGCAGAGCTAAGAGGCTCATCGGTGACGAAAAACTGGTGGATACCAAGCTACATAGCTTGGCTCATCGCCGTAAGGTTGCCTGCTTGTCGGTCTTCTACAGATTGTACTTCGGTGAGTGTGCCCAAGAACTCCACGACCTCATTCCACCGGCCCCCTTCTACCATCGGACATCCAGACGCACTGCATCTTACCATCCCTACCTTGTTACTATTCCACCGATTCGCACTAAGCGTTTCCAAACGTCTTTTATAATGCGCACAGCAAAGGAGTGGAACTCTCTGCCTGCGTCTGTGTTTCCAAACCCTAATCTCTTCAAAGTTAGAGTGAACAGGCTCCTTCTGGGTAAGCTCGCTCCATCGTAGACTTTGTCTCTGTCATCTCTGACCTAGACTAGAGTCAAGAGCAAACCCATCACAAATAAAAAAAAAGAAAAACGAAAAAAAAGCTTCTATCTTTTCATACTCAGTTCTAAAAAAAAACATACCTAAGTTGCAACTGTTGCATCGATTTAATTATTTCAATTCAAGTGTAACTGTTCCTAGGAAACAAAACTACATTTTTCCCTACTTTATTCAACAGTTACTAATAAAGCAAAAATATCTTTGACGGCTTTTCCAGCAAAATATCTCTTGAAGCTGTGAAAAAACAAACTTCTAAACTAACGTGAATAAAATAAACGGCCGTTTATGCCGTAAAAAACGTGTATTTCGACACTCACAAGGGAATCAAAATTTATAGGGTATTTTCCGATGACCTAGAACTAAGAAATTTGGCAAGTACTTAATACCGTCTTATACTATAGGCACAGGGAAAGTCTGAAAACTATACATTTGTGCTTCAGTCATAATAAAATATAGTCTTTATTACAAACACCGAGGGTTCTGTACAAATTTGTATGGAACCCTCCGACTCGCACTTATCCGGTTTTTTCTTTTTTTCGAATTTTATTTTATGGCAGTTCTTTTACAAAGCCAATTCGTCGATTAAGTACAGCTATAAAAATTATATCAACGTTTATTAGAGTCGTTAAAAAGCGGAGTTGGCCTGCCAGCGGAATTGAGAGATTAATTTTTAATTCGAATTTAAAATTTATTGTGCTCTTGCATTTTTTAGGACCGCCAGCGGAACTGCGGTACAAAGAGGTTTTGCATCGATTCTGGCTTATTTTTATACCATGAATTTTAGGAGTCTGCATAAATGGGGAATTAGGTTCAATTGGCGCAGGCTGGACGTTTAAGGAGTTACCTATTTATACTTGTGGCTTAAAAACGACTTTTGATTATGATTGAATATTTATTGGCATAAAAAGAAATATTTACTGATCAGAAATTCAATCTATACTAATATTATACTTCTCAAGAGGTTGTTTGATTGTTTGTTTGGTTAAACGCGCTATTCTCAGGAACTAGTAGTTCGAATTGAAAAAATATTTTAGTGTTGGATACCTTACAGAAAAGCACAATAATTGACATAGCAGGACAAAGAAAACCCCCTGAAAAACGTTTTATTTGAAATAAAACGTAACCAGCTTTGAAATAAGCTTTACACACAGCATCTGCAGTACTTTTAACCTAAATCCTGGCTTTATTCCGCTAAAAACGCTACATTTAACACAGAGTAAATTCCAGTAAACGGTTGGCTCGTTGAAAGCACACATGGTGCTCGGGAGAGACGTATACAAATTAGAACATCTTGGGAATGGCGTTACGTAAGGAGAGGAATATTTTCAGCACGCAGTTCTTTTTTATACTTAGAAGAAAACATCGATATAGATTTGAGAATAAAAATCATCATCTGTCTTGCCTTTTCCTGATTATATTGGGGTCGGCTTCCATTTAAACCATATTCAGCTGAATACCAGAATTTTACGTGAAGTACCTTTATAACCCAGTAACTGGGTAACGCGGTAATTTTTGGCAAAACTGTGGTGTTAGATTTTCTGGCTTCTGATAATCCTTTACGTCTGCGAAAAATCTACAATCAATGACAATCGGACTAACAGAGCACGAAGGAGTCTCGGTATATTTTACCCATCCATAGACCAATCTCGGCAAGCGTCGCTTAACTTTGAACATCGAAAAAAAAAACAGCCATACTGTTATTTTTTTAGCCGCGTGTTCCTCGAAATAAAAAAATAATATTATTTACTTATACACGGTGCAATTTTAGCCGTCTTACAAAGGCGGCCCACTTAATGTACCCGATATAAACTACCTCTAGGCACATTTTTTTTTGTTTAAATAAATCATTTAGATAACAGTACTATAAAAATAAATAATGCATTAGAATTATAAAACACCGTGTTAGTAATGTTTACGTAACAAAACAATGTCGCCATTCCGCGCCGTCATTGAAACACACTGCGCTCGCTTCTGGATGTTTCAAACTACGTCAAGCGTCATGAAAAATTATAGTATTTTCATTTTTTTAAATTCAAATGTTCGTAAATGTATTTTATTTGTATTAATGTGTAGTAGTCATTGGATAGCCGAAGTGGGCTGCGATTGAAAGACGGCTAAACTGGCACCGTGTATATTTATTTATTATATATAACAATATATATTAAGAACATCAATTTCGTTTATTTTTGTACATTTTTTGGCATCTGTCGTTATAATTGGCGTTCAAATTAAAAATAAATGTTTCGTCAATTCGTGGAACAGCCTGTATATAATGTCTTTTGTAATTTTGTTTACACAGAGACTACAAACATTTTGGATTGTTTATTTTTTTGAGCGAAAGTAACTTGGGTATTTTGTTCTGTTTGTTTTCAGAGGGCAAAAATGACCTTGTTATTGGAATTACTAAGGGAGGTGGTACTATATACAGATGCTGTAAGAGGTCATTGAAGTGCTATTCCTAATAGCTATGTCCTTCGAATAGCTTAAAGAGCAGAATAGAGTGCCACTTTATGGCTGGCGAACTGAACACAAAATTGAAGTGTCTATATTGAAATCTACTTTCAATTTCAAACATTTATTGTTTTCATGAGGTTACTTATCGGGGACTTGAGGGGACTTATCGTACTTCAACTTAATCAGTTTCCACTATTGGGACATAAGACTCCTTAATGTAAAAGGAACCTAACATAAACGTTGATGAAAGCTAATAATGTGAAGGTAAAAAAAAAAGACTTCCACAGACAGGTGTGACGTTACGATGCGACAACCCTTTTATAGAAATTGTTTTTTATCTTAAGAACATTTTTAGAAAAAACTACAAAATGTAGTTGTCACGCACATCTTAAGCATCACCAGTTACACATGAACAGTTAGTTATTTATTTCTTAGAAATAAAACAAAAATTAAATTAAATCAATTACTTAATTATAAAATTAATAACTGGGATCTGTCCATCATCACTGACAGGACTATTGGTGCCAATAAGCCTGATGTAGTGGTGGTGGACCGGATAGTGAGGCGTGCAATGATTATAGACATAACCGTCCCGCATGACAAGAACCTCGTGAAAGCCGAGAAAGATTAACAAATTAAGTATATTGATTTGGCTCGCGAGGTTGTCGATATGTGGGATGGGGATTCCGCAATCATTGTGCCGATAGTCGTGTCGGCCAATGGTTTAATAGCCACGAGCCTCGACCAACACCTCAGGAGGCTCTCGTTGGGTAGTTGGATCAAGGGCTTGATTCAGAAAGCGGTACTCATGGACACGGCTCGCATTGTCAGGAGGTTCCTCTCTCTGGAGCCCTGACCGCCGGTAGCTTGGATCCTGTTCCCGATACCGGTGGGCTACTATTTTTATTTTATTTTTTTGAAATATTTGAAAATGTAAATAATAAGAATGTGAAATGAATAAAGGAGATAATAAATTAATAATAATATATAAATTAATAATTAATTATTTATTTATTTAATTACTAATTAATTAATTATTTATTTATTTTAATATTAATTATTATATATTAATTCAATTTCTATTGCTATAAAAACAAATGACTTTTAAAAAATACAATAAATAATAAAAATGAAATGAAGATAAAAATTAAAGGGGCCTCCCATACAGGAATCGTTTTTTTTTTCAGTTTATGGTACGGAACCCTTCACGTGAGAGACCGACTCGCACTTTACGATTTTTTCTAAACTTTTTCCCTTCTCTGAAAAAATATCTCCCCTAAAAGTTCCCAGGGGTCTAAAACAATCCTTCCATATATGACACTTTTCAGGTAAAATGACGAAAAATTCAGTTAAAATTGTTCACAGCGTCGAATTATGACGGCGATAAAGCGATTATGATACCGCACAAGTTGTAAAAGTTCAGAATTACCGTCATTTTGTGTGAAAAGTTACAGCTACCCGACGGAGCAAAAGGTAACATACAGGTGATAAAGATATTATCTTTGGTCTAGACTTTACTGATACGTTTATTTTTAAATAATGGTGATCTTGTTCTAAGGAGTTCTGAGGAGCTAGTTAGTTAAATACTGATTTAAAAGAGTGTCCATGGAGTTTCTTGCACGTTCTTCTCCATAGGATCTACTCTTTGGAACGTGTAACTGCCGCGCTGGAGATAGGGTCGGTGAGTGTGTTTTGCTGCAGAGCAACTTGCTGCTCTTGTCGCTAGCGCGGCAGAATTAGCTTCATCTATTTGACTGACAGACCTTGCCTATTCAAAAGTGCCTGTAACTGGTCGATTTGATAAAGGGTTTTGTATTTGTATTTGTGTTTAGAGGTAGCCACACGGGTTGATTAACGAAGATAAGCGACGCTTCCCGAGGTAAATCTCGAGTAAATACTCCAACGTGCGTACGGGAAGCCGTTAATTACGGTTGTCATTTCAAGAACTGCGATTACGTATGGTCAGAAAATTTGACACTATTTTTGACAGGGGGTACAGTGTGTGTCAGTGTGTGTGTGTATTCGCTAATAGTCAAGTGAGTTAGATAATGTTGGTCACAGACCCTTTTTTTTAAGGATAGGAAATCATCAAATGACTCCTCCCGCTCTGGGTGAAGCAGAAGGGTGTGTCAGACTCTTACTGACTAAAACCCAACCGTGTTCTTCCTAGTGCCCTTTGCGTTCTAGGGCTGCGGCGACTCTTTTGAACAGATTCCGCAACTCCGGCAGGCACTGGCCCTGGTGGGCCCCCTTTTCTATGCTGACAGCTCTTTGAGGCGCGCGTGAAACACAGCGCGCCTTCGACCCGGGCTTGGTTCTGATCGGACGGCGAGCCACCCAATGCTCGTCGTCCGCAAGCCCGCGCCTACGATGGCCGGGAACCGCCCTGCGACTCCCGACTCCCGGGGCGTCTTCTTCTGTTGCGGCGGCTGGGGCGTGAGGTTTCCCTCTCTCTCCCATGTTCGGCCTCCTCCTTCGCTAGCATTACTGCTTCGCATGCCTCCTCGCTCCGGACCATGGGGGCTACTCTCTAACGAAATCCGTAGTTTCGGGCTTAGTTGCGGGCGGGCGTATTCTACTCCGTATCACCTACAGACTTACGATTAGTCCCGAACCCGAACTGAGAATGAATGACAACACGATTTCACAGTAACTGTCAAATCGTGTTATCATTAGTTCTCAGTGGTTAGGTGATACGGAGTAGAAAATGCCCGCCCGCAACTAAGCCCGAAACTACGGATTTCGTTAGAGAGTAGCCCCCCAGGGCTTGAACCAGGGCCGGACGCGAAAGGTCGCCGCTGCCGATCGCCTCGACGAGGACACGGCGGTGCTCCGCCCAAGCAGGGCAGACCTCCACCGTATGCTCTACCGTGTCCTCCGGGCGATTGGTCACAGACCCTACGAGTACCGCGTTACCCAGTTACTGGGTTGCGGAGGTAGAAAAGGCAAAAGGCTAGGTAGACTTGTTCTCTCCATGAAAACTTTGTCGGAATTTAATCACTGTTGAGTTTTGAGTAACTAGCCAAAATTATTTTCATCTTTGTAGCCTTTTACTAAGTTCCATGTTGTGGACAGCTGTCAGGCTTTTTCACCACACATGGGGTTACAAATTATCTTCATGCAAAATCACAGGTACAATTTGATGACTTATTTAGTAAGGAAAGACCAGACTGCACGTTTTTCGACTACTTGGCCCGTAATTGACCCACCTACGCCGAAGCGAAGTTTCCACGCGGTCGGTATTCTTCGGGAGCGGTCGTGTGCGTAGGACATAAAAATGCCGTTGTTGACGACCGTCAAGTGCACTTCAATGAGATGACGATCCAACACGACCGGAGAAACGTACAATATAAAGTGATGTTCGGTATGCAAAATATTGTTCCCATCCCGAATTTAAAAGAAGTATTATTTCACCCAAGGACATTTTACCACAAAGACCATTTAAAATGAACTTAATTCCAATTCCAAATAACGGTTTTGGCATGCTAATTTTACGGCACAGTTCAGCCGAAGAATTTCAATTAATGACATTCAATTTCGTACTATACATTATTTAAAACTAAACTCGATTCGAGAGTACCTGGATTCTGTAGCGTCAGCAAAAAAACGGTGAGTCATTAGGTGACCGAGCGTTTTAGCCCGGGGAGGCCATTTGGACAAAATGGCGGATTAATTTAAGAATACTTACAATAGCTTTTACAGGTAATGGCTTCGAATGTGGTGATAAAGTTGAATAATATTTGTTAATACGATACTTGTTTGTCAGTTTTCTGTTTATTTACAAGATTTTCGCGAGAGAGTTATCATAATTGACGTACTTTTTAATTGGTAATTTTATTGTTATCTATCCTATCCTAATTTCCTAATCCAACTAATATTATAAAAGTGAAAGTTTGTTGGTACGGATGGATGCGTGTTACAATTTTAAGCTAAAACTACTAAACGGATTTGAATGAAGTTTGAAGTTTGGTTTGATTTAGTGTATATTCTGGATTAATACATTTAATACTTTTTATCCCGAGAGTACGTGCCCTTGGAATGATTTCCGACATTAACGCGGGTGGAACAACGGGCGGCAGCTTATGTCCTATTACAAGTTTTATTCAACTGCAGTTTCGTAAAAGTTCACTAAAACCAGAGACTGTTCTTGCTTACCTGATGGTTCTGTAGCGACTATCGTAGGTTTTCAAAGAAACACATTTCAGTGACATACCTGGAAAAAAATAAAACAAACGGTAAATAAACATATCTCACTAAAGCTTTATTATTATCAGAACCTACTAAGCCCAAGGTTTGAAGTAATAAAATTATACTCTATATCCTACGTAATTTATGAAATTATAGCTGTTGAATTTGTTGATGAGGTACTTTAATAAAACGGAAAATAATTTGTGGTTACACTTTAATCATTTGAAATACTATAGAAAAGCACGCCACTCTACATTAAACCAAAAATATAAAAATATACGAACTTATAACCCTTTAACCTCTAAAAAGAAAAAAAAACACCGCACATTTTTGTACAAGGATGAACCAACGCTTTTTGTGCTGACGGTACTGGGTTAACAATCCGTGTCGACCGTAGGAAAAGTTAATGATTTGCTGCCGATTTGCTTGATCATTTGCTTATCGGAGACTGTATAAAATATTAATCGTTGCATTAGAAAAGTTACGTAGAATTGAGTGTCAAAACTATAATCATAAGCAGAAAATGTTGAACACACGGGCAAAAGTAAAGCAATAAAAATAAAAAGGATAGATTCCTAAAAATAACTATTTAGTTTATCAATTTGACGTAACTTCGTCATGAGAAATAAAAAACTGGCCAAGTGCGAGTCGGACTCGCGTGCAAAGGGTTCCGAACGAATTTTTTTTAACATGTTATTTAACACTACAGACTTCTAATAGGTTTTCCTGTAATCTTTAGGTAAAGATCTATTATCTCCATTTTTTTCCAAAATTTTGGGCTCAGTACTTTCGGAGATAAGGGGGGGGAATGGTCATTTTTCGTCTAATTTCTTGAATAACTTCAAAACCATTTATCTTAAAATAATGAAAAAAATATAATTCAAACCCTCACAGTGAGCCCTTTCATTTGATATGTCACACGATATTGTTCAAAAATCTTTTTTTTTAATTTTCTAGTTTGACCCCCAGAAGTGACCCCCGTACTAAAAAATTAATGATTTACGTAACGCGCCCGTATTCGGGTCATAGAAGTCCATATGTGTACCAAATTTCAACAGAATCGCTCCAGTGGCTCCGGAGAAAACTGGCTGTGACAGACGGACAGACAGACAGACACCCGAGTGATCCTATAAGGGTTCCTTTTTTTTGGAACCCTAAAAAAGATAAAACGCATCAAAATCCAGGAGTGGGGGCTACCCCATTACTAAATTTTGACTCATAAATGAATTTGAACGGCTGGACCAATTTTATGAAATTTTTTGTACAGATTCGGTAGGTCTGAGAATAGGTAGTAGGTCAGTTTTTTTATTTATATGGCAAAACAACGTTTGCGGGATCAGCTAGTCTATATATATATATAAATCTCCTATCTTGATGAGAATTCCAGTCTTGTGTTGTACTGTCTAAATAGGCGTGAAATGTGTACCTAACCATATTACTGAAACATTTCTCCTTTGAACTTGAAATGAACATGTTTGAAGACTTTTTTGTTGTTTTATGTATTCTTGGTACATTGTAGTAGATGTTTTTTTTATTTGAGATAGGTTTGCTCTTGACTCTAGTCTAGGTCAGAGATGACAGAGACAAAGTCTACGATGGAACGAGCTTACCCAGAAGGAGCCTGTTCATTCTAACTTTGAAGAGATTAGGGTTGTAAACGAAACACACGTAGGCAGAGAGTTCCACTCCTTTGCTGTGCGCATTATAACAGACATTTGAAAACGCTTAGTGTGAATTGTTGGAATAGCAACAAGGAGGGATAGTGACTTGCAGTGCGTCTGGATGTCCGATGGTAGAAGGGGGCCGGTGGGCTGAGGTCGTGGAGCAGATGTATTTTTTATAGTGAGTTAAGACCTTGTTTTAAGGTACACATTCACAGGCACATTAATTGTGCGTACAGCTAAGCAGAGGAATTCCCTGCCAGTCTGTGTTTTCTTTTAGCTACAACCTGGGATAGTGAATAGGTTACTTCTAAGCTAGCGGGCTCCATTTTTGACCGCATCATCGCTTGCCATCAGGTGAGATAGTGGTCAAACGTGTGCCTATCAATAGTAAAAAAAAATGTTGCCTATATTGTCGGTATCCGTATGATAATTTTACGTTATAAGGTCATAAGAAAACAATTGAATTCTTAACAAACTGCTTTGAATAAATTTGTATTATCAATTATTTATCATTGATTCACCATTGATTGATTGATCATTATTCAAAACGACTGTTGATCAATATCAACAGTAGTTTTTAACAATGATGTAAAATATTTATGCAACATCTACCTTAATTGAAAACATGATTGATAATCATATTACTCCTAATTCTGCTAGTAAAATGAATTCTACAGAATATTAAAATCACAATTTCATGCAACCCGACATTTACACAAAAACGGAATTCATCATCTTCCTGCCCTCATCCCATGTTAATAACGGAATAGAAACACGGAAATCCCCGTCTAATTCTTCCCTTCTTGCCTTCCAATGTATATACAGTTGCATTTATCCCCAAATACATAATAAATGTGGCCCAAAAGCCCTTACAAATGTAGGTCAATAACAAGAAAACACGTAAATAAGATAAATCTGCTTCAACGGTACTTAATCTGAATCTCGTGACGAAAAAATAAGATTATATTATTTTTTTGTAGAGAGAAAAATAAAAATGGTCAAGTGCGGAAGTTATTCTAGTAATGGTTCCATATCATAAACGGGTGATTGACGCCATCTTGGAAGAGGGAAGCAAGTAGTTACAGCGGATCTAACGTTTTCTTGCTTTTCGCTTTTTCTCATTCTTTAGGTGGCGAATACAAAGCGACCATCTTCCGTACGCGATCGTCTCGTTCAATTATATCTTAAACCCGAATGTTTTGTCGCATCGACAGAAGGCGTTTTCCGGTTTGGCTGAACAAATTACCGCGACTCCAACGATGGCGCATCTTAGCGCGTTAATGGCATTCTATTAGGATGATGCCACATATGCGTTAAGTGTAAGTTAAGTAAAATTATCGTCTGTTTTAGAATTTAAAAGATCGTTTGAGTCAGAGAATTCCTAAAATCTTAAAACGATCCTGGAAAAGGAAAACAATGCGTTCCTTCTGATCACTTGGTAATATCATTGAATAAAAGAGTTTAATATCATAATAGTAAGAGGTAGTAGCATATAAGTATCTTAGGATTGAACTGCTCTTCTTGTAAAGGATATTTCAAAACAAGTTAAATTTTAAAACTGTCCCACTAACAGCAATAGACAACACTGATACTGAAGTTTTAGTATAAGTTGATGGTGTAAGAAATGCTGAATGGGTCATGGTTTTCCCTGACGTGCCACTGACAATATCGCAACGTCTAAAGGTTCCATCCGAACCTCATCGGAACCCTAAAAATGGCGACAGAATTTCATTTCATTTTTACAACTGTAACTTTCGTCGGGGGTACGATTCCTTGTTTTATTTTCAAACAACAGTCTTCGCTAAGTAAATGTCAAACAAGACCTACTTTTTCCCAGTTGTAGTTTATCTTTTTTAGTTTTCTTTTGTTTAAGTGCTTTTTTTTCTTTTTGGTGAAGAAGGAAACTTGATTTGAATCACAGATACAGTCCACGAACCTCGTATTTTTTTCGATCAAATCAAAATGAGCTGCCCTGTTTAGTTTGCGATGACTGTACAATGTGAATATTTTTTTAGTCCTATTCATTAAAGTTTAATGTACAGTACATAAGCGTAGTGGTACAATTTTTTCGGTGAAAAAGGAGACTTGATTTGAATCACAGATACAGTCCACGGAGCTCGTATTTTTTTCGTTAGCCTATTCATTAATACTTAATGTACAGTACATAAGCGTAGTGGTACATTGGCTGACTTAATAGAATGAGACAGCTCCCACCGTCAATTATTGAGTTTAAAAGACTACACCGTGGTAGATGTTTGTGGTTTGTCTTTGTTTCCTGATAATTTAAAACCCCATCTTGAAATCGTTTTAAAAGCAAATAGGTTTTCCACAAGGTGAATTTGTAGTTATCAGGAAACAGATTCCGGCAGAGAATTCCGCTCCTTAGTTGTTCGGACAGTGAAGTATTTCCAAAAAATTTTGTGAAGATGTTAACCACTAACCGGCGCGGCATAGCCGTATGTACGGCCGGGTGTTGTTTTTTTATAATCATAATAGATCATTTAAAATCATTTTATGATCATAAAGGATTTTGAAAAACTTTGACGTCGTTTTGCCAAGTAAATTCTTAGGAAGAAACTAAAAAGAGCATATGAAAAAATAACAAAACCGGCCAAGTGCAAGTCGAGCTCGCACTTGAAGAGTTCCGTACCATAAACCTAATTTTTTATTATTTGTTGTTATAGCGGCAACAGAAATACACAATCTGTGAAAATTTCAATTGTCTGCCTATTACAGTTCTTGAGATACAGCCCGCTGACAGACAGATGGACGGACGGACGGACGGACAGCGGAGGCTTTGTAATAGGGTTCCGTTGCTTACCTTTTGGATACGAAACCCTAAAAATGGCAACTACACCAGAATTTTTGTGTAGCAAAATTTATTAAGTAGAGTGCTTATTTTGAAATCTTTTTCCTATTTTATTTTACCTCGTAGTGAAAGGCTTTAAAATTATTCAAAACTTGCTCTTACATTCAGCTTTGCTATCGTAGTTTTCCTTTACCATAAGACGCTTCCATGTTTTTGGGAAAAACGCCTATGCACTCAGCGATTGTGTAGCTACCTGTCAGTGTTTTCTTTTTATCAGATTGCGGTATTCCAGGGTTAGGTGTGAAAAAGTTTCCGCAACCCTGGAACGCAAAGGAAGGAACACGGATGGGTTTCAGTCAGTTAGGCTGACACTCCTTTTCGCTCCGCCCTGAAGCTGGACTAGTTTGTCCAAAGACGGGCGTACTCTACCCTGTTAATTTACACTGAGTCGTTTACCGGAATTCCACTGTCAATCGAATTTAAGAGAGTCACCAAGTGTAATATTGTGCTTTTATGCAAGCTTTGTATACTTCATCGCACCGTTATCGTTCAACATACCAAATAGGTGGCCAAATGATTAATAGCCAGTAGTATTCAACCTTCGCCTATGGTGTCGGCCGGTGCCGTATGGTGCCGTAAAAGAATAATACCATACCATCTCTTCCCGTGGGTGTCGTACGAGGCGACTAAGGGATTTACCAGAGAATGGGCAACAGCGTTCTCTGTAAAACGCAACACCATACACTGCGATCGACAACCTCCCCCCCCCCTTTGGGGGAGGCCTATGTCCAGTAGTAAACGTCTTTCGGCTGATATGATTTGATGAGTACTCAACCAAACATGGAAAACCGAGTTACATTCATATTTATACGTCCTATTAATAATGTGGAGGACGGCAGCGTTGGCCAATTAAGTTCTTCGGCGTCGCTCCTGCGGCTTTTATCACCAGAATTCTGTTTTTTATTTTTACAGAAATCTGAAGTTTTGTAATTGTAATTAGTTCCAGAGATCTCTCCCTCTTTATTAAATTAGCTTAGATTCAGATGAAAGTGAAATAAGCAGTAAAGTTCAATAGAATAAGCTAAACTGTTTTATTACACAGTTCACGCTTCAACGCACCAAATTAGTAGCTCTAGCCAACTGTTAATATCCTGTGACCAACTCAAACAAACCAGGAAAGCCGAATAACATCTCATATAACGTCATATTAATGTTACAGAGGATGGCAGCGTTACAGCGATGGCTAATTAAGTTCTCATATTTATCTGCAATAAAGTTTTATTAAATGTGGGTGTATTTTTGGGTGAATGTGGCACAGAAGTGATCACAACGTTCTACGATTACGGTGTCGGTTAGTGCAACTTTTTTTGAATTACTAAGATGTGACGAATATTTTCAAATTTATAATTAACTAGCTTTTGCCCACATCTTCGTATGCGCATATTTCAGTTTTCGCTGTTCCCGTAGGAATTTCGAGAAATCCTCTCTTAATGCTCCCCTACACTCCATAAGGAACCTACATTCCAAATTTTAGCTTTCTACAACCTATACTTCCGGCTGTGCGTTGTCTATCAGTCACTCAATAACGGAAGAGTTTTATATTGATTATCTGCTATCAAAGTATGGAGGGTATGCGGAAAAGTGAGCAAGACCATCACAAATAAAAAAAAAGTGAGTAAAGTACCGCAAACCTCCATTGAAAAGGGAGAATCTTCCGACCAGGCAGTTGTTGAGTTGATATTCGGACTGTCGTATATGTTCCAATCGCACGGTAAACTCTGACACCGCAATGCAGGATTTCATAGTAGTAGTTCGCTGCTAGTTGGATAAATGGCGCTGTAGTTCTATTTGTTGCAATGTAGATTTTACTACGGTGGTTTTTCTTGTGGCGGCATTGATGCCGCTACAAAAGTATGTATTTGAGACATGGTAAACAAGGACTCTGTGAAAGTCGAAAATTATCTTAAAGAAACGATCTCCCGGGATATATGTAAATAGCCAATGTCATGCGTGTGTATGTGTCTGTATCATGGTGTACCCGTGTACTAAGCTTCATCCAAACATAAAGATTTTCACATTAATTATAATATTAGTCGGTTATGATTATGGTCTGAAATCTACAGTCAACATTTACAAAACTTGGTGACCGGTGATCATTGATTGTGCCTGCTCTGTGGCCTAAGTATGTCTCCTCTTAAGCTTTTTAACGTCCTCGTACGCGTTAGCGTAAACGTCAATTAGTATTGGAATTAAATAAGCGCCGTCTGGTGACAATAACGGAAAACCTTTTTTTCCATACAATTTAACATTAGGGAACGTTTACGTTAACACGATCGAGTACGTTAAAAACTCGCACTGCCCACTACCTAGTACTACCTTCTTTATGAGAAGACATTACTCTGGATTATGCTGTTGTCATATTACGTATGTGTCAAAGCATAATGGCATCAGTGTGTGTGCACATGCATGAGGTGCGATGGTGCGGTGTTAGCCAATAATTGTTCATTCACTGCATTGAGCTGGGATTAGCTCGGATCGTTTAATTAATTTCTATTTTGATATCAATAATGTACTGTTCTGTGTTTGTGCGAGCTTGGCTTGTTTGAAATAAGGTTTCTTTATGTTAGTAGAATGGATTTTATTAGTATTAACTTTTTATTGAGCTCTATTAATTTTTCTTCTTCTTTTCTTTTGTCAGCATGAACAGTAATATTTATAAGAATAACTCATGGCGTGTGTAGGTAATTATTACCTTACGGTCTTGCTGAACTTGTGAAAACACCAAATAACAACCTAATTATCAACAGTGGCGATAACCATAAAAGGGAAAAAGCAATGAAGCCCGACGAGTGCTGACTATTGATATTTAGGTATTTTGATAAATTTTTGTTGCACCACTTCTTTCTGTCAGCTTTAGTTCCACCAGCCGTTTTGCGGATTGTCGTTTTGGTGTCTCTAACAAAAGAAAATTTGATCTAGATGGGCTTAACAAGACCAATAAGGTGGGGAACTGCTTGTTCTGGATGCAAAAAATGTATATTCTGATGTACCCATTTTTTCACTAAATGCCTTGGCTCTTTTTGATTCAAAAGCCATCATTCCGACCATGAAGACTTTACAATACTTCCTTCAGAATTTACTGACGAATTTCCTACAATGTATTGAAATGGAACCGATTTGAACCGAACTACATTTCCATACGATTGCTATGGAATTCATCCTCAAATGCACTGTTCTACACGCGAAGATGGTACTTTCAAAATTGATGACATATCCAAGACAATACGATTTGGTTTTAAATCGGCATTGGGTATTGACAAACAGTTATATTTAAATGACGACCTATTTCTCGATTTCGATAGTTATCGGATGAGTTCAACAAGGAATTACTTAGTTATACCTTGTTATTCTTACTCTGTGTTACTAAGGCACTTGTCTCACCGCCGGCGATCAGCGAGTAGCGAGCTTCAAACTCGAAACGAGTTGGCGAGTAGCGAGTGAAAAGTAACGCTCGGCTTTCAGCGAGTGCTTTTGTGCGACGGGCTTTAACTCGCAATACTCGCTCCGGCCCGCACTATAGGTAGAAATTACGGCTGTTTGGTGAGTTCTGACTGCCAAGCGAGCATCGCCGTGCGAGTGTCTCTGCGCGAGTACAATCTTTGATAGCTCTTGTCGCTGCGATCAACTAGAGGTAAGAGCCCGCCAGCAGTGTGAACAGCCAGCTATCGACTATGAATGTATGTGTCTCTTTTACTCACACGAGATCTATATTTTTTGTCCCTTTCCTCAGCGAGCAAAAAGTCGATAGCTACTAGTTTCCTCGCCGGCGGGCGGTGAGACGAGTGCCATAAGAAATAATGTCAGTTTCATCTAAGCCTAATATTCCCTTTTATGTTTGTATGCTGTATCTAGGAATAATGCACGGTTTCTGTGGGATAGGCTTTGGAAATTAATGGAATTTGGAATAGTAGATAGGAATTTAATTGATGAAATGATTTCAAATACCTTTTTTTTTCTTTTATGTTTAAAAAGTTCTCTTTTCTTTCTAAAATGATGCTGACGGAATGCTGACTGCCATACCAATCTGAACAAAAAGCTGAACTATTCAAAACTATGGCAGTAGGCCACAGTTTGGAATAGTTCAGATTTTTGTTGGAGTACTTACACTTGCACCATTGAGGAGTTAATGACAGCCACTGATGCCGCTATAAGCGTGGCTGCCTACTGGGCAGATACTATTTTAAGATCACCGCCGCGTCGACTGGAAAAGAAGAAGCGATAGATAGTTTCTGATCATGCCGATAAAGACCCTGACAAAAATTTGACGACACGGTTGGCGCAGTGGTTGAGCGATCGGCTGCTGCGCTGCGTGTCGCTGGTTCGATTCCCGCTCGGAACAAATATTTGTATGGCCTACAGATAGTTGTTCCGGGTCTGGCTGTTTGTGTATGTGAGTTTATATGTTTGTCAACGCACCCACGATACAGGAGAAATTCCTAGTGTGGGCAACGTTTTTTTTAATAAAAAAAAAATCCTTTTCAAAATCATCAACAACTACATCATTCAAAATCATTCCCCTCCAGTTCCAAGACCCATGAAAACCGAACAAACAAAATAACGACTAAGGAAGTTGAAATGTAGCCAACATAACGTAATATAACTACTGGCGATATTCCCCCTTTTATCTGCCTTGGCGACATGTTGTCTGGCCGAAAGTTTGGTGTTTTTGCGTCTTCCATAGTTTCTTGAAGGTTGGTAGTTTGTATTTGAGGTCAGTCGGTTTTGAATTTATTAGGTTGGTAAATGTAGGTTCGGGTTTTTAGTGCTTGTTAGTCTATGATTTATGTGAGCCTAGGAGAATAGGCCTATTAGAAGCCAGGCTAATATTATAAATGCGAACGTAACTCTGTTTGTTGCTTGTTTACGTCGTAACGGCTGGGAGGATTTGGAACACGGGTAGACCTTCTCCTGGAATAGGACATAGGTTACTACTGTATAGGAAAATATATTTAACTAACAAACTGTTTACACTTAAAATAGAAAATTAAACTCCTAACTATAATATGGCGTCAAAAAATTCGTTCGCATCGCTGTCGACTGGAAGTGAGCCCAAAAGACTGGCGGCATTGCCACGTTGTATGACAATGCTTATCCTCTGTCCGAGGTAAAAGCCAGCGTTTGGGTCATGCGAAGTGTCAACTAAGCGTTTAACTAGTTCTTTAAATAACACGTGAGCACTCGGACCCCACGGTCCAAGAGTTTCAACCCCAAACGACTCAAAAATATAATTGCCAACAAGGCTATTATATTTCCGCCGTTTGAGGTTCTCAGTAGCCGCAGCGGCGGAACCAGCACAGCACCATGAGCTAGGAAGATGGAAGAAAAAGATGAATACTATATAGGATATACAGTATTTTTTATCCCGGAAGTACGTTCCCCAGGGTGATTATCGACATTCGCTAGAAGTCTGTTATAATTTTAGGTAACAGTGGGGTAAAGATAGTTAGATACTTAGGAATTAGTGAGATATTGGTCTAACGTGATCCAATCAATAGTGGTAAAGAAATATCATATTGGTGACAATCAGGAGACCTACTTTTGCATTCTTTTAGACATACTTTCTCAATTTCAATCTGTTAAAAATACACCAATCTTTGACACCTTTTGCCATTGATTGTCACTGAGCTGATTATATTAGTCCAACAAAATAGACCATAATCTTTTGATTTAACAAAAACACGATCTTTCATAACAAACCAAATTACAGAATACTATTCCACATAACTCGTATGCCATTTCTCCTCTAAGCCCAGTCTTTCAGTGTCAGTTATCACAACGTTTGTTACCCGATATATCCCGACTCTACCCTTTATCCTTCATACTGACAAGTGACTGAAATGTTACACAGAATGGACGCGGAATATATTCTGATGTTTACTGTGGATGCATGTGATTACTTTTACGGTGGAGTTTTATATTCGATTTATATAATTTCGTTCGCTTTTTACTACTTTTATTTTTTTATTAAACTAGCTTTTTCCCGCGATTTCGTTCGCATACATCGTATTTTTTCCCGTTCCCGTAAGAATTTCGAGAAATCATCTCTTAGTGCTCCCCTACACTCCCCAAGGAACCTATATGCCAAATTTAGCTTTCTACAACCAGTAGTTTTGGCTTTGCGTCGTCTGTTAGTCACTCAATCAGTCAGTAACTGAAGAATTTTATTTTTTTATTTAACAACTTATGTACACGCATTACATAGAAAGATAAAAAAAGGAAACAGAAAAATTGGTTCAACGGTTCGCTCGGTTCGCTTTCTACTATATTTAATACTAGCTTTTGCCCGCGACTTCGTACGCACACATCGCGTTTTTTCCCGTTCCCGTAAGAATTTCGCGAATTTCTCTCTAAGTGCTCCCCTACAATCCCCAAGAAACCTACATGCCAAATTTCAGCTTTCTACGACCAGTAGTTTCGGCTGTGCGTTGTCTGTCAGTCACTCAATCAGTCAGTAACGGAAGAATTTTATATATAAGGATTTAAGGTTCGCTTTCTAATATTTTAGATTAAATAAAAATCTAATAATGCAACTACGCTCTACTGGGATAGATTGATCATGTCTGACTGTTATAAGGATACTAGCTGACTTGGTAGACAGTTGTCTATTGCTACTTCATTAACATAATAAAAATCAATATTAAATTAAAGGGGGCTCCCATGTAAGAAACGTGTCTTTTTTTGGTTTATGGTACGGAACCATTCGTGTGAGAGTCCGAATCGCACTTGTTTTTTTCCCACGTGATATTTACAAAATTGAGATTTGTCTACGACAACCTATGTGCACCCGGTCGCAATAGCCGTCGCGACGTAACAACAATTGACTAATTTATTGTAAAAAAAAATCGGCGGCCGCCATGTTTTTTGGTCGATCGGGGGCCATAGGATATTAAACACTGCGCTTTTAAAATAAAGAAGTTTAAACTGCACGCAGTTTAAACTTCTTTATTTTGGCATAATGGCATCCCACATGCCATACCAAATCACGATTTGGTATGGCATGTGGGATGCCATTATGCGTCAATTTCAGTTGACGCCCAATGGCACATACGTGTGCCAATGAAAAATCACCGGTTAAATTATTACAGAAATACGCTTTGTTTGCTATCTCATTAGTTTTAACTGCACCGTCATTTCTCTTCGACGTTCAATTGTTTTAAATACGAACATACCTACCTACCATGAAATCAGCGCGAACGCTGACTAGTAAAATAGCTTGTTATGCAAATTATACCATATCTTAATCGCGATAAAGTTGTAAATAACTTGTGTTTTACTATACTGCGAGGAGTCACGAGAGTGTATGCAAATTTTAATTTCGAACCGAGGTTTATTTACTTGTAAACATGAATGTGGTAATGAGGCTTTTGATAATATCTTAGAGGTAATTTTAATTGAGAACAAGTGAATATATTTTAGACCAACTGAAAACGTAGGTACTTGATAATTAGTATTTGTAGAATAAGCTAAAATTCATTTAATAGCTTTAATTAAAAACCAACAAGTTCAGATGTAAGTTGTAAACCAAGATTTTTGGGTACCAAGATTTTTATTTACAGTGTCACCAAGATTTTTGTAGTACATCACATGATTTTAAAGAGTGTCCGTGGAGTTTCTTGCACGTTTTTCTCCATAGAGATCTACGGTTTGGAACGTGCAAATAGCTTCATGTTTTTGACTGATCGACCTTGAGAATTCAAAAGTGGCTGTAAATGGTTTATTTGAAATATGTGCTTTGAGTGTAGACGAAAGAAGTATTTGAGAATGAGAACCATACTAGAAAGGTTTATGTGGATAAAGAAAAAAATCTTGATGTGACTTTTTACACAAACGCATATCAAACAAATAAACTGCTACTTAAACTTATGGTTAATGTTGTATTTAAATTGGTTTTTAGTTGCATTTTATTTTTAACCTGAGTTTTAAATAAAATAGATTAAAAAATTGACTTTGTCAAATGACCAGACCGCTAAAAACGCCCAAAAAGTTCGAAACAAGTCGCTTTTCAAACAGTCTGATGTAGTAGTGACTAAGTAATTTTTTTTATATACTACACTTAATAGAGTTACATTTTTGGAATCATCTCCTTGAACCCTTTATTTTGATAACCCACTCTATGGATTAAATAAAAACAATTTAAGGCATAATATGGCGCCAAAGATCGGCCATTTTAATTTTTATACACCCAGTGTCACTCTCACAATCAAGACGAATCTAACAACACCTCTCAAGCTAAAATCCAGTTCAGGACGCAGAGCGTGCTAAACAATTATACACACATACATACATACATACTCTCGAAAAACACAACCCTCCTTCTGGCGCAGTCGGGTAAAAAAAGACTTCAATATTATTTCATCATCATCATAACAGCTGAAAGACGTCCACTGTTGGACATACGCCTCCCCCAAATTGCGGGGGGGAGTTTGCCATAATCGCGCGCGCAATATTGTTTACCTTCATTTAACTACCTAACCTTCCTAGTATAGGTAGCGTTTTGTACTTTCTGCTTAATTCAATTAATTTTATTTACGAGAGACAAAGTTTGCTTTGCAAGTGATATTTCTTAGGCGGCGAATCGATTCTCAAATTAGCCGAAAATGGGAGTGTTTCAAGGACGCATCACGTTTAAACACATTTCGTTACTCGAGAGAGAAGATATAACTTCTTGTTCTCAGGCTTAATCCCTCTAATTCTTTAATTTATATACGGCGCTTATAAATAAAAAACACGAGAAAAATTTGGTTAAGATAAGTACCAATATCCTTAAGTAAGCCAAATACAAGAACATTGACATACTAATAACATGAACTTTTCCTTAATTTCGTCCCTTACCTACTTATTTCAACCTTTTTCGACACTGTAAAACAGACCCATCTGGACCTAATCCAGCCTTAATAAAAACACAATATAGACCTAACATAAAGCCTTAAGCGGCAAAGTCAACAAAATTGGGGTAACTTAGCTTAGGAAAAGTATAGCGTTAGTACTTGACAATATTGTAGGAGTAGACAATTTGCGAAGGTCAGTGTATCGAGACACTGAGTTAGGCAGTGTTTTTATTTTTACTGCTACGGTTAAATGGGACCATGCGGAATAGTTTAGCAAAAAGCTGTTTTATTCTTAGCTCGATTTAATCAGAATTTAAATAAACGAAAGAAGCAAAAACTTGTAAGTTTGCCTATTAAAACTAATGTTATTGACGATTTTTTGTTATATTGCCCGCGTGAAAAGTGTTTTATCATTCCGTGGGAATATGCTACTAAGATATACATAACATAATATAGCATGCATAGTAGCTACAATATATATTATTTTGTTACACACATGTACACGTAGGTACAACAAAGTTGAGAAAATAAGTACTTTTAATATTAACTAAACAACAATTTTAATGAAATCATTTAGTTTACATGCATATACATAGGTACAAAGGCGGATTAAATGCTCAAGGCATTTTCTAACGACGTGACGAGATAACATGGCAGGTGCATAGTTGGAACGAAGTTCCTTATCGCGCGTTGTGAAAGGGGGCTAGACGGAAAAAATTCATACGAAAAGTTGTAACGACACTTTTTGCTATAGTCTGTCTGTCTCTCTCTCTCATAGAAAGCAAGCCAGTTATTTTCGTTTCGTCTTTCTATTTCTGTTTGCATTAAATTTGTTAATAAAAAAAATATATAAATATAACTTAAAAAAAAAATTACAATTCCTTCACTAATTAATCGAAAGGAACTTCGTTCCATCCGGGTGTCCCTTGACACCTCTCACGTTTTTTTTTAATGTAAATAACCCCACAGAGTTATTATTTCATCATCTTAGGTAATTAATCTAACCTCAGTTTTATCTGTGACATTTACACTGGCTCAAAAACTATAAGTGTGGCTCAGAGATACGAGGCGTAGGTATTCGGTTAAACGCTAGGAGAGCGTAGCAGGTGAAGCAAATTATTCGTAGCAACGATATCGACTCGCCTACGCCGTTCGTAGCAAATTTATCATTCGGTCAGCTACGTCGTAGCAATATTATCGGACCATCGGCTACGCCATAGCAATATTATCGGTCCGTCACCTACGCCGTAGCAATATTATCGCTTAGTCAGCTATGCCGTAGGAATGTGATCATAGGAGTGTGCTACGCAGCAGTAACTTCACTTTGGTATCTAGAGAAAGTGGTATTCTATCAGCGATAACGATTATCGGAAAAGGTGATTGGGAAGCGTTATCAATTGTCACTTGATTATTTAACTACATTTTGGTATTTTGAAAAAGCTATAATGCTAATAGAATGTCTAATTTGTGCACCTTTGCAAAAATTATGTCAACAAAAAACCTCGAAAACTGTATTTTTATTGCGAAATAACGATTCTTGGCTCCCCAAACGGCTTAGTCAATAAGATTCGCAAACGTAAAAGATTCTCATTTAGAGTAGTTCTTGCGATTTTAAGAAGTAGGCAGCATTTCAGAAACAAATAAAGTTGCCGTAACAATACCTAGAAGAAAATCTTAAGTATCAATATGTTTTTATTTCATGGATATAAATACTATAGTGTAATATTCTTTGTTAGGATTTCGTTGCCAAGGCAATAATACGTAAATATTTATATGATATGAGGCGATTTTCTGTCGTATACTTCGATATTATATCGCCTATCACAAAATGAATGTATTTCGCCTATTATTTAAAAAGAAAAAAAATCCTGTTTTGTTTTTTTTTTTATCATGTAGCCTTGGCTAAATATGATATCTTATTAAGCAGATATAATTTGGTATATAGCTTTTAACATTATCAGCAATTAATTTCTTTGACCATTGGTGATTTAAATCATTTGTCTCTCATTTTTTGCAGTTATTTTGTTTTAAAACGAAAGTTAATGGGATTTAAATAAAACTGGCAAAATGTGAGTGAAATATTGGTACACGACTGCCAAACAACATACTTGAATTATAAAAAAGGCTAATTTCATCATTTAAGTGTGTTGCATGTTGTCTATAAAAACTTTTTGAAATAAATCAAACAAAACCAACACTTATTATATTAACATTTACCAAAATTCAATAACTTCCCAAAACAAACAAATAACTACAAAACAAACCCGGCCTATGATTCATAAACTAATATTAACTAATAACAATATTAGCATCGAATTACCGCCATATTGTTTCCGTGGCGGAAATAAACGGAATCTGCTTATCGCATAGTTAGCAACTCGATAACGAACCGAGGACATAGAATAAGAAATTCGTGTAGAAACGATTACATAAACATTCATCTAACGAGCAAACTGGATTTGCAAAGAAAGTGCCTTTTATTTTGATTTAGACAATTTTATGAATAAATACGATTTTACTTAAGATCATGTTTTTTTAGGGTTTCGTACCCAAAGGGATCGTAACTGGCAAAGTAGATGGAATAAGACCTCGTGGACGCAGTCCAATACGTTGGTCTGATCAGATTCGCACCGCCCTTGACACTTCCGTTCACAACGCCCTCCACACCGCCAGGGACAGAAACAGGTGGAGAAACATCATACGTGTAAAAGTGATACAGAAGTGAGGTCACGACCCTCAGCAATGAGGAATACGACGCAAGGAGGAGAACCCAAAGGGAAACCAACGGTACCCTATTACTAAGTCTCCGCTGTCTGTCCGTCCGTCTGTCTGTCACAGGGCTGTATCTTAAGAAGTGTTAAGGTAGCCAGTTCTATTGCCGCTATAACAATAAATAATAAAAATTAAGGACTCGCCCTTGATCGGTTTTTTTTTTCAAAATTCATATAGCCGCAACCGATGGACCAATGACCTGGTGAGGGTCGCGGGTAGCCGATGGATGCGAGACGCACAGGACCGGTTGTTGTGGCGACACTTGGGGGTGCCTATATCCAGTAGTGGACCCTTTGATGTGTTGCTGGGGAGTTTGTTGGCCACTTCTTCTCCACAGCTAAAACACTAGGAAGTGGTGACGGGCGGGCGTTTAGGGGGACTGTCTTTTGTAAAACTTGACGTTCAAAAAGTGCTGGCTCTCAGCCTAATTTGAATAAACGACTTTTGATTTTGATTTTTGGTAGTCATTACGGATTATTGGCAACCAGAATCTGGCACCAGTCTTTGCCAAAAAGTACAGTGTTATTTAGTTACTGGGTTGTGAAGGTCAAATAGGCAGTCACTTCACGTCAAATACTGGTATTCAGTCGAATTCGGTTTGACTAGAAGCCGACCCCAAGACAGTTGGGAAAAGAGTAGGCAGTTCATGATAAAGGCTATGTTATTTCGACACCTAGGGCATAGAACCCCATCAGTAGCTGATTTTAAAATGAGAATCACGTCTAAACGGCTAATCGTAATTTTTTGGAAAAAATATGTGTTACACTAGTTCACCCGCGCAACTTCGTCTGCTCCGCTCCTATTGGTTTTAGCGTGATGATATATAGCCTTCCTTGATGAATGGGCTATATAACAGTGAAAGCATTTTTCAAATCGGACCAGTAGTTCCTGAGATTAGCGCGTTCAAGCAAACAAACTCTTCAGCTTTATATATTAAAAAATACTAGCTGACCTGCGCAACTTCGTCTGCGTCACAATTTTTATTACTGCTCCGCTCCTATTGGTCTTAGCGTGATGATATATAGCCTAGCAAACAAATAAACAAACTCTTCAGCTTTATATATTACTATAGATTAAGCTATTTTCTTAATAATTTGAAATATTCGTTCAACATAGTGTATTAAATTTGTAATGTTATATCTAACAGGAACATAAGAACGACAATCCGGCCAAAACCGTCGGCCGTATTTTAATAAAATTTACTATCTCAAAGACAATTTAATTATCTACATTTTGATATACGGCTATATTTTTTAAAGTCATAGAATAATAAGGAAAGTTAAAAAAACTGCTAAATTTTGGGTCGCGCGGGTTTGAAACGATTGCGCGTTTTGTTCCCTCAAGGTCGCTGGCGTATGTCGTCGCCTTAAGAGGAATCTAATGATACCTCATGAAACGTTACCCTCCTGGGTAGTCAGATAAAAGAGTAATCACTTTTTATTCTTAATACAGTCATATTACAACACAAACATACCCCCTACTCTGAAATCACCAAAAGACGTAAGGATCTAATTTGCCAGCACTACAGATGTAAGTATTCTTTTACCAAAAGATTTGTTTGTTTCCAAGGTCCTCAATTGTATAATAAACTAAACAGGGACTTGAAATTTTATCATCTTTCAACCTCGTCTCTTAAAAACTCTCTGACAAAATTTCTCCTTACCAAGAACTATATCGATACAGAACGTTTACTTTTTTCGGATAATAAACCTCCATAAAACTTTCACTGACACATAACACAGCACATACCTATCATACACCGTTAAACACACACAAATAATTCATAAATAATCACACTTATGAAATAATTGTTAGTAAGAATTGAATAAATGAATTGTAATTTCTATACTAAAATAAGGTACTTTGCAAACAAGGCTTATGTTAACTTTGATTTAACAAACACTTACTCTACTTGCAAATAATATTATTATTATGTATAAAATATTATGTTATGGGCGTGTACCACTACTCTTAATACAAGTTATTTAATAACTTAGTAAGAGTACTGGTTGCAACACCTACCTGTTTTTGTTATTTAATTTCAAATTGTAATCTGCAAACTAATATTTTATGATTTTATAATCACATTGTAATTTTCTTGGTTTAATAAATTATTATTATTACTAACAATACTTGAAATGCGAGAGTTTCGTTTCTACACGTTCTTATTCTATACCAGAACAGAAATATTGGCAATCGACTTATCGAATAGTTAGCAACTCGATAACGAACCGCGGGGGATTGGTTCCTCGTTTGTTGTTTGTTTGGGTAGTATTACAAGGTTTACGCCAAATATAGGATTCGGTTTCTACTTGAGATTGAAGTATTTGTGTCTCAATTTCTGAAGATTTTCGACCATTTGTAGGGTATTGGAGGCACAAGACGGCACGGTTGGCGCAGTGTTTGAGCGATTGATTGCTGCGCTGCATGTCGCGGGTTCGATTCCCGCACGGAACAAATATTTGTATTGCCTACAGTTGTTCCGGGTCTGGATGTTTATGTTTGTGAAATTATATGTATGTAATATGCGCACCCACGATACAGGAGAAATTCCTAGTGCGGGGCAAGGTTTTTTTTAAAAAAAAAAAACAAACAAAACAAAAACAAGAGTAAGTACATTAAAAGTAAGTTGAGGTAAGTTTTCGCATTAGGTTAAGAAATCTGTAATGTTAGCTGTAAGTTTAAAATAAAAAAAAAACTAAATGAAATTTTTGTTTGCATCTACAGAATCAGATGTGGCCGATGCTGTTTCTTTAAAGTATTTTTAATTGAAAATGTAGGCATTTTTGTACATACTTGAAAAGTGAGAGTTCTGTTTCTACTCGTATTTATTCTATGCCAGAACAGAAATATTGGCAATCTACTTATCGAATAGTTAGCAACTCGATAACGAACCGCGGGGGATCGGTTCCTCGTTTGTTGTTTGTTTGAAGAGACAAGACAAGGTTTATTCCAAATATAGATTCGATGGAGCTACCGATATCGATATCGGTTTGTACTTGAGGTATTTGTGACAGAATTTTTTGTAAAGTTTTTATTAGATAATTGTAATGTATTGTAGTAAGTATCACCTCATAAATCCGATACCGTAGTAACATGAATGATTTTAAAGAAAGAGGCTTTAATACGTTTTTTTGTGCATTTTGAGCAGTGAGGTACTTAACCTGATGTGGATTTTTAGAACTGTAATTACTCAAAAAATCTATACGAACAAATCATATGTTCATAAGTTTGTTTAAGAACCCAATAAAAACCATTCAATTAAGAGGAAATGAGAGGTGAGATAGTGGTCAAACGCGAGCCTATTAATAGTAAAAAAAAAATGCTGGCGGCGAAACTTTGTATGTAAAAAGTCATCATTCGATGTTTGGCTCTCGACTGTTTTCTCCTCCAATACAGAACCGATTTAAAAGATATTTCACAAACTGAATAAGAACTGTATCCGTATGTTTTCCTTTTTGATGATTTATTACCCGTATAAGCACTAGATCTCTCCCAAAATGCTCAAAATAGTCCGATAAATCGCTGTCAACAGAGCCCTAGTGTACAAATTTAGAAACTACTAATAAAAAAAAAGAAAACATAGAGACACAGGATACATCCATTTTATTCAGTTTGTGAAATATCTCTTATATCAGTCCAATACTGGAGGAGAAAACAGACGAGAGCCAAACCTCGAATTATGACTTTTTACATACAAAGTCTCGCCGCCAGCATTTCCTTTTAAGTAATGGAATAAGGAAGGGTACTTTTACACACTTCCGCAAAACCTACTCAAAGAACTCAAAAGATATTATCCACACAAAGCGAGACCCAAACTTATTTTCTAAACACATTACCTACCTCATTATTGTTTAATAAAAATACCTGACTATGGTCGGCGCAAGATAAACGTGCAATAAAGTACTTTGATTTTTCCCTAATATCCGTTCGTAGATTGTCGAACAATAAATTACAAACCGTTTATCATTGCTAGAAAATGTAAAGGATCACGATAGAAGTCGATTCAGGACAGTTTTGTGTCATTATTTCTGTATTTGATATTTAGAAAGTCTATAAATGTACGTGGGTCAATGATCGTTATTGCACAGGTTTCTGACGTCTACTATACCCACAACAGTGGCACAACAAAGATAAGCACAGAAGGTCTACTCCATACAACGAGCGAGAATGCAACACACAGACACACTTCATGTACAGCAAGTGCAAGCGCACTCGGCATCTGTTTGAGATCGCCCCACGTACGAACACGCACGCACACATAGATACGCTTCACGTACAGTGAGTGCAAGCGCACTTGCGACCGGCATTTGTTTGAGATCGCCGCTTGTATGCATCTATGGCTGCGTGCACCGGTTTTTTGGTCGTTACATGATGTTGTCCTTCTGTTATATTCTGTGGCTAAAGTTTGAAGAGACAATATCTTCCTAACTAATCTCTTATGTACTTGAGAACAAACTTGTGAATCTACCCGCATCTTGTGATGAAAAGCTAAATATAGACTGTTACTGTGATACAGTGAGATCTGTTCGTATTGATTACCTGAGGAGTTGGATTCAGTTTATATTCCAAAAACTAGCTTTTGCCCATGGTTTTGTTCGCGTCAATATAGACTTTTGAAAAAAAATAGTAGCCTAGTAAAATATCCAGGGTCATGGAACCCTTGATATTTTTCTAGGCTACAATTTTTTTCGAAAATCTGTATTTCTAGGCTACTATTTAATATAGATATTTATATTTCTACACTAATATTATAAAGAGGAAAGATTTGTTTGTTGGTTTGTTTGAAATGAATAGGCTCCGAAACTACTGGACCGATTTGAAAAATTCTTTCAGAAATGGATAGCTACATTATCAGGGAGTTACATAGGCTATATTTTATCCCCGTACTCCTACGGGAACGGGAACTACGCGGGTGAAACCACGTGACGTCCACTAGTATTATATACTTTATAATTTCATAAGATAGTTTTATTTAAATAACAAACTATATACACTTAAAATAGAAAAAAAAAACATTATGTATAAATTATAACAGATTTTTGTAGTTAATATACTAGCATTATGAAAAAAAAATAGCACCATTAATCTATTTTGTGTCTATGCACCAGAATTCATCAAAATCGGTTCAGCAATTTAGACGAAGTCTAAGCGTAACAAACAAGTGATCAAACTAACTGACTTTTGCATTTAGAAAATTAGTTAGGAATTACAACCGAAAAAATAACAGATAATGCCTAAAAATATTAAACCGGTCCATACAGGGAGAATATTTTAACAGGTATTGCCAGTTTCAAACGATTAATTATGTCAACAAGACGGATGGTACTAATTAATTTAAATAAATTATGTATGTGAGGACAGAGCGTTAATGTGATTAATATTCAGTTGTGGACATTAATGGAACTTATGTTATTAAAACAACATAATACAAACTGAAAACCTTTTATAGCCATCTTTATTATTATTGATAGTTTCACATTTCCAGGGTTGAAAAGTTGTTCGAAAGAGTCACCGCGGCCCTGGAACGCAAAGGGCATTAGGAGGAACACGGATGGGTTTTAGTCAGTAAGAGTCTGACACTCCCTTTTGCTCCGCCCAGAGCGGATCATTTGATGATGTTCCATCCTTAAAAAAAACTGGCCAAGGGCGAGTCGCACTCGCGTGCAAAGGGTTCTGGACGAATTTTTTTAACATGTTATTTTAAAATTACAGAATTCTAATAGGTTTTCCTGTAATCTTTAGGTAAAGATCTGTTATCTCCATTTTTTTCAAAATTTTAGGCTCAGTAGTTTTGGAGATAAGTGTGGGTAATGGTCATTTTTCGTCTAATTTCTTGAATAACTTCAAAACCATTTACTTTAAAATTATGAAAAATATATAATTAAAACCCTCACAGTAAGCCCTTTCATTTGATATGTCACACGATATTGTTCAGAAATCTTTATTTTTTTATTTAATAGTTTGACCCCCAAAGTGACCCCCATACTAAACAATTAATAATTTACGTAACGCGTCCGTGTTGGGTCACAGAATTCCATATTTGTACCAAATTTCAACAAAATCGGTCTAGTGCATCCGGAGAAAACTGGTTGTGACAGACGGACAGACAGACAGACACCCGAGTCATCCTATAAGGGTTCCGATTTTTTTTCGGGACCCTAAAAGGTATCTCATTTGGTGGTAAGCGATGATGTGGTCGACGAAAGAGTTTTCTTTTCTGGAAGATATCTATTCACTCTTAAACTTTCATATTCCTAGTTCATAGTTATCTGAGAACAAAAACTCCATGGAATTCCACTCCAATTCATATTAGTCATAACAGCCGAAGACGTCCACTGCTGGACATAGGCCTCCCCCAAAGGGGGGGTTGGCCATAATCGTTACGCTTGGCAGGCGGGTTGGCGATCGCAGTGTATGGTGTTGCGTTTTACAGAGAACAATAAAGCAGAGAAAAATAACCAAATACTTTTCGAGAAAGCTGATTGCGAACCTAGACAGAAACACCGCTTTTTGGTGGTATCAATTACAAGAGATTTCTTGACCAAAAGAAAACAAAAGAATACTCCAACATTGTACTGAAACAATAGGCAATCAATCAAAGAGTTACTTAGATCAAGACGAAAATAACTTTCGGGCAAACTTCTCGTCTTATGACCGATATTAGGCATGGCCAGCGAAGCATGGACTGACACTTAAGTTGGGTTTATAAATCTATATCTATACTAATATATAAAGCTGAAGAGTTTGTTTGTTTGTTTGCTTGAACGCGCTAATCTCAGGAACTTCTATTCCGCTTTAAAAAATATTTCAGTGTTAGATAGCCCATTTATTGAGAAAGCATCACGCTGAGACCAAAAGGAGCGGGGCAGTAATAAAAATGTGACGCAAACGTAGTTGCGCGGATCAGCTAGTAATATTAATAAATCAGCTAAAATAGAGAATCAAAGACTTAAATGACGAGTAACATGACATTTGACATCACACCAGCATATTACCTGTATTTCTGTCTTTCCTGTGCTTGACAGATTAGGTAGAGGATACACATATTTTGCCAGCTATGTCGACATCTTGCCCATAAACAAAACACGTTTTTGGAATTGTTACTTCAGTATACGTATAGCTAAAGAGTGAATTTCTCTGCCAGCGTCTTTATTGTAAACTAGTTTTTCATCAGATGAGATTTCCGTCAAACAGGAGTTATTGACGGCACGGTTGGCGCAGTGGTTGAGCGATTGACTGCTGCGCTGCGTGTCGCGGGTTCGATTCCCGCACGGAACAAATATTTGTATGGCCTACAGATAGTTGTTCCGGGTCTGGCTGTTTGTGTATGTGAGATTATATGTATGTAAACGCACCCACGATACAGGAGAAATTCCTAGTATGGGGCAACTTTAAAAAATATATATATTAAAAATATTAAATTGTCATTCAAAAAAAACCCATATTATCCGAGCACATACTATGGCGCTTGCAATCCTTAGGCCAACGAGGTAGCAAAACTACAAAAAAACAGGCCAAGTGCGAGTCGGACTCGCGTGCAAAGGGTTCCGAACGAATTTAATTTTTTTAACATGTTTGTTTAACACTACAGACTTCTAATAGGTTTTTCTGTAATCTTTAGGTAAAGATCTATTATCTCAATTTTTTTTCAAAATTTTAGGCTCAGTAGTTTCGTAGATAAGCGTCATTTTTCGTTTATGTTCTTGAATAACTTCAAAACCATATATTTTAAAATTATGATAAAAATATAACTCTCACAGTTAGACCTTTCATTTGATATGTCACACGATATTGTTAAAAAACTTTTTTTTTTAATTTTCTAGATTGACCCCCAAAAGTGACCCCCATACTAAAAAAATAACGATTTACGTAATGCGTCCGTGTTTGGGTCATAGAAGTCTTTATGTGTACCAAATTTCAACAGAATCGGTCCAGTGGATCCGGAGAAAACTGGCTGTGACAAACGGACAGACAGACAGACACCCGAGTGATCCTATAAGGGTTCCTTTTTTTTCGGAACTCTAAAAATAGTCGTTTTATCTAGCCAGTCCGCAATAATTGTACTCTAATGATCTCCAAAACTGTGACATAAACACGCGTTAATGTAGACGTCGTGGACTAGCAAAGTAGGCCGACATTGTCACCACTAATCGGTAACCATCCATATCCGTCGATAATGAAGCTAATCGTCGGGCAAAAATAATTAGTTATCGATACCTCCGATCAGTCATCTAAGATTCTGTGCGCCAAGCGTCGAATTTGGGCTTTGTGTTGTGTTCACTATAATGAAAAAATAAATAAGTATACTTTAATTTACAAAGAAATTGTCAAATCGTGCAACAACCCCTTTGTCATAAAATCAAAAGTCCTTTAAAAATTAACTTAAAAATCCTAAAGTCGAAAATTATAAACTTTTGCCTTTGAGTAATATTCACATTCTTTCTCGACCTACTTTAATATTCTTTCAAAAACAGTTGAGTCAGATGTGATAATATTAAAAATAAGGTTCACAACCGACATCAATTTATTAAACTTCATGCAACTAACTCCCCAATAACCATACCTTTTTGGTATTCATTGTTATTGGGGAGTTGGAGACGAACCACGTAATGCACTCTATACATTGCGCTGTCAAAACACAATAATCCAATTACGCTCGCAGCACAAGAGACAATGGTTGCGCTAGCTCAAAATGCGACCGTTCATTATACACTCTCGTTAGTACGGGGGAATTTAAGGAGAAGTTGGAGAGGCTATTCTGGTAATGAGCTCGTGTGAATGCCTCTCCATGTATTTGGAACAGTATTTAGGAGCTTTTGGCCACAAAATGGTGCATTAGGCGAGGGAATGTCGAAGGAACATGCGCCTTAAATCAAATGCGTTGAAGTGTTTTTGCTGACCACGGATTTGTGTGGCTCAGTAATTTGAATGTAGATGCATTAAAGGAGTTATGTATGAGTCTTTAGTTTCACTATGATAAATGTGGACTTTGTAAAACATATTATGAAATTAGGCACATATACGATGTGTGCCTAATTTCATAATATTTTTACTTACTTATACCTATTACACGTCCAAAATGAGTTAGCTTGTTTTGCTTTCACGCTTAAATTACTGAACCGAGAAAAAATCTATACTAACGCGAGAAAAGCTGCGGGCATAAACTATTTTTGTTTTAGTCAAAAAATCCAAAATGGGTTTTTAGGATTTTAAACAAAGACTGTTTCTACCATTACTACGAGCTGACTGTTATTTTAAATTTATCAATATTGTCGTGCCATTATTTCACGACTATATCCACTAAGGCAAACCGACGTCGATACTTCCACTTGGTAAGTACCAAAGAAAATGTAACAGAACTGTATGAAAAATTCAACATTCTGAATACAGAAAGAATTTCCGGCCTCAATGAGAACACGAATATCCAATATGGATGGAATAAAAACCACTGAAATATGTCTGTTAACATTCGTCGTTATCAATTTTTATGATCCTACAGCCCCGGTCTGGTTGAATTAAAAATGCCAGTCGGAATGGCCAGTGAGAATATTTTTGCATTTATATATTATGCAATGAAAGAACAGACATCGCGAAAAAGGTACGGGACTTTTCTGATTTCTTTTTGATACTTTATTTTGTACAATAATGGAAAATACAAAAAAAAACCTTTCTACAAATATATTTTTTAAAACAGTCTGCATAAAAAGTAAGAAAAATCAACTTGACAAAAATTAAAATAAAATAAATTGCAAGAATCGAGTACCTATTCCATCTTTCTTTGGCAAGTAAAGAAAATTAATTTTGTATTTATACAAACCAATAGTTTCAGCCAGCGGCTTCATCCGCGAATCAAATCATAAAAACAAAAATCATAATAAAGGACATAGGTAGTATACCCGTGTGCCTAGTTTCATCAAAATCAATTCATCTGTTACGACGTGAAGAGCCAACAAACAGACCAAACAGAGGTACTTTCGCATCTATACAGTTATTATACAGCCGAAGAGTTTGTTTGTTTGAACACGCTAATCTCAAGAACTACTGGTTCGAATTGAAAAAATAATTTAGTATTGGATAGTCCATTTATAGAGGAAGGCTATAGGCTACATAACATCACGCTACGACCAATAGGAGCGGAGTATTAATGAAAAAACCGGCCAAGTGCGTTCCGTACAAATAAGTAGCTACAAATTATTTTAAATAAAGACTATGTTTTTTATGATTTAATTACAAATGTATAGTTTTCTGATTTTTCCCTATACTTGTAGTATAAGACGGTATTACTTGTCAAATTTCATAGTTCTAGGTCAACGGGACATACCCTATACATTTTGTTTCCCTTGAGAGTGTTGAAATATAAAGTTTTGCGTCATAAACGCCGGTATCGTTTTTTACGTTAATTTACAAGTTTGATTTTTTCACAACTGCGAGAGGCCATATTCTTGAGTATATGGTTTTAATTTCAACCGTTTAACTCAAGCCGTTCCCGAGATAAACGGTCTTTACAGACAGACGGACGGACAAAAAATTGATCCTACAAGGGTTCTGTTTTTTCCTTTTCAGGTACGGAACCCTAAAAATGTGACGCAAACGAAGTTAGGCGGTTCAGCTAGTTTATTATATTTATCAGTATATGCATATGGATTTAACACACGGACAGCTTACCATATTAGATTGTTCTTACCATAATACTTTACTATGGTCAACTGGTCATAATTTAGTATAATGACAAGAATAAATTATGAAAAAAACATAATCAAACCAGCCACACGACCTTAAACATAAATCATAAAACAAATCAAATTACACAACCATCAAAACAATATCAGAAACTAAATGGAATAACAAAAATAATCAAATTAGATTTTCCTAGAAAACAGTAATAAAATAACCGACAAAACTACTACACGATAGACATCCAATATACCAAGTTGATCTCAAGTATATATGGTTGGAGCCAAGTGTCGTAATTTCGGGGGCTTATTGTAATCCACTCAGCCCACTTAAAAGGTTATACCGAAGTCATACCGAAGTTCTCGTATATTTGAAGAGGTGAAATTGTTAGTCTGTTTGTTGATAAGTTTGTACGAAGTAATCTTTGGAACGACTAATTCGATTGGGGCAACTATTTTACTGATAGAAAAGAAAACTATCGTTAAGTGTCATAGGCTCCTTATATACCATAAAAATCATGGCTCCTGTGGGACAAGACTCTTAGAGTGGAGCTAGTGGTTGTATAAACTAAAAGGAGGGATATACACCAGAAATAGAGGGGCTCCTATTTCTGAATGCAGGGTTTTAAGGAACCTAATATGAATGGCATGACGTGAGCAAAGTTCGCTCGCTACGCTCACTTACTCTAGCTCCCGTCATACCATTCGAACCTAACCTGTCCGTGTCGGGGTACCCTGAGCTCCCTGTGCGCTGTCTTCCGCTACTTGACTAAGCAAGTTATTAAATGGTACTGAACCAGGTCATTTGCCTCTGGTAAATTTGATGGGCAATCAATATATTTGATATGAAAAAAGAAAAAAAATATGTAAATAAATTGACGAGTGATAAGTTTTTTGATGTGCATTTAATAATCCTTACTAATATCCTTACTATCCTTACTAATATTATAAATGCGCAAGTAACTCTGTCTGTCTGTCTGTCGTGCTTTCACGCCAAAACTACTAAACCGATTTAAATGAAATTTGGTACACAGATATTCTAGAGCCTGAGAAAGGACATAGGCTACTTTTTATCCCGGGAATATGTTCTCTACGGACCACGCGAGCGGAGCCGCTGGCAGCAGCTAGTAAGTCATATATCAACATCACATTCTCTAAATTAACCTCAGTTCACATGTGAGGGCAGCTAATACAGATGCTCTGGCTCATGTCTTAACACCCGATAACATTCCACCCCTCTGGGAAATGACTCGACGATGCTATGTCATATTGACTGGTATTCTCATTAGTTGCGCACTCATTAAGAAGGATGTTAGACGTTATGTGAAACCGATAGAATTTACGAAAAGAGACATCTTGCTTTTGCTTTAAAGCAGTAGGCAAGCCAACTACACTATTCTCAACCACTGCAACTCCTGAAAGCCAGAATCAACAGTGGCGACCACCAGAAAAACGTGGAGTGACAATCAATCAATCAATCAAATCGTATATTTCAAATAAACCATTTACAGGCACTTTTGAATTGTCAAAGTCGGTCAGTCAAAAACATGAAGCTATTTGCACGTTCCAAAGCGTAGATCTCTATGGAGAAGAACGTGCAAGAAACTCCACGGACACTCTTTTAAACCATGTGATGTGTTACAAAAATCTTGTTAACAGTAACGATAAAGCAATAAAGCTCGACGAGTCCTGGAGAAACGATTCAACTGTCTTGGATCAATACCATCATCATCATCATTATATCAGCCGAAAGACGTCCACTGCTGGACATAGGCCTCCCCTAAGCGTTGCCACAACGACCGGTCCTACGCGTTCTGCGTTTATCTAAATAGACGAAATTAATCGGAGAAGAACAGCGGAGGAGTAGAACACCTATATTTTATCACTTGCACATATTTCATGGGCTAAGTTTCTGCCTTACGTTTTACCGACTTCGTGGGTGTCTGCTACCATTCAGCTGGATTCAGCTGAATATCATTTTACACGGAATGAATGCCAATCTGACCTCCATTTCAGTTACTAGGTAAGACGATACTCCTTGGTAAGACTTTACTTCGAGCTTCAGATTACCCGTAACGACTATCAAAGTTGTTCAAAGGACAGCCGGGACCAACTGCCTAACGTGGTTTGCGACGCACGGAAGACACTCGGTATGTATTGTACGGTCACCCATTTATGAACTGACCTTGGCAAGCTTCGCTTAACCTCGACGGTCGAGTAGTGTAGTTATTATTATTTGTCTATGTATGAAATGTCTGTCAATCAATTTGTATTTAAAATTCTTCCGTTACCGAGTAATTGACTGATTGAGTGGCTGACAGAAAACGCACAGCCGAAACTACTGGTTGTAGAATGCTGAAATTTGGCATGTAGGTTCTTTGGGGAGTGTAGGCGAGCAATAATAGAGGATTTACCGAAATTCCTACGGGAACGGGAAAAAAGGGACATGTGTATGTATACGAAGCCGCGGGCAAAAGCTAGTTCCGTGCTAGGCTTGCCGAGTCACGGTCACCCACCAATTTTAAGTTTTTTTTAAGGTTTGAGCCAGGATCCTTCCCGCATACCTACAACATCATCATCATCATATCAGCCGAAAGACGTCCACTGCTGGACATAGGCCTCCCCCAAGCGTCGCCAAAACGACCGGTCTTGCGCGTCTCCCATCCATCGGCTACCCGCGACCTTCACCAAAACATCACAGGTTGTAAAGCTTGTAGGTACAAGCTAAAACACACACATTATTATGCAAACGCTAGTCTTACACAACACCAAACAAAACCTCTGAAAAACAAAATTAAGTTTTAGAATATTTTATACCTACAAAGTTTTTAGCAGAATTTTTGTCGAGCGTCGCTAATTTGATATTCGGTATGACTCTCAAAGGAATGCTGGATAATATTTTGCTGTACGAGAATAGCACATTTTTACTTAAAAGATGGCCAAGGAAATTGTAAGTTACTTGAGGGTATTTCAAATACTCTGTGGTAATTTGTCGCTAGTGCTTCTTGAAGCTGTTTCTGGGCCTTGCGCCAAGAGTTTCAAAGAGCTGAGAATGAGGCTTATGCACTGTAATCGTTTGTTCAAAAGGATTATATCTTGATAATGGGCGGCTGTAGCTGTAGTTTTCTTTGTGTTACAAGAGCCAAAATGATTTTTATGTTTGTGGGAAAATCTGAAGAGCTCTTTAAAGTATAGGCCCCGTCACGAGAAACTATAAATTTTGTAAATACACATTCAATTGTTTAAAATGTTTGTTCCATGAGCCAGACACGTTCCAGTACCACAAAACATTAGACGAGAGCGCTTTGTAACGATAAAATATAACTCGACCAAATTAAATTGCTCGTTAGTATTGTATTACACGTATGTTTCTTTGAGTTGATTGAATTTGGTATTATTTGCTGTCGATATGTAACTTAGTAGAAGTTCTTTGGTTACAAAATTTATAGCTTCTCGTGACGGGGACTATAGGTACTTGGTTGACGCTAGGTTAGTACTTATAAAGTTATCGGAGCTATGCTAGGTTTAATTTCATCGGAATAAAATGCGTATTGTTAAGCAATCTACTTAATAAATAACACTGAGATGACAACTTGTTGACATGTTTGAAAAAAAGGAATATTGTGAAGGCATTACCACGAATTTAGAAAAGTATGACCAAAAAACAGTGGCCAATTTTTTTTTCAATACCTCTATTTTAAATACATAAACAAACATATCACTTGTGTAAATAACTTTCACTATATGCAAACACAGCACCGGAGAGTACACCGTCTATAGACACTTCCAACACCCGGGCGGGACCGATGCATCGACAAACATTAGTAACGTTGAAAGTAAACACCATGTGTATATGTATGCTTGAATTTTCACTGGCACCAAACTGGGGCAGAGTGACGGATAGTGTAGCGTAGGGTTTCAAATAAAAGTTGTTTTTTTTTTATCGTAAAAAAAAAAACAACTAGCCATAGACAACTATTGAACTGTGTTCGGTTTTGACTGTGGTGTGACCAGTGCCTCGTGGTAGGTAGTCCGGTCCTGACATAATTTATATTGCAACTGGTTTTAGTTTTAGTTTGTAAGTGGTTTTATTTAATTTGATGATTTTGTGCGTCATTTCTGGCAGAATAAAAGTATTTTCTTGCTTTCTTTTTTTTCTTTTTTTTTACTGACTGACTCCTTCCGTTCTGAGGGTTCAGGGAGTGTCCGCCGACTCTTACTGATTAAAACCCACCCGTGTCCCTCCGAATGTCTTTTGCGTTCCAGGACCGCTGGCAACTTTTTTGAACAATTCCGCAACAACCGTGCTACCCTGCGCTTTTGATGTTTAAATCTGCGCTAGACCTGATTCTGTTTGTCGAAAGAAATTTCTCAAACAGCATTTTACCCGACTGCGGTGAAGCCCAAAAGGAGGGTTATTTGTTTTTATAAAGGCTTTTTGTACAAAACCCCTTGTAAATAAGTTGTTCAAGGATATGGGTTATATCTGAAGAAATTGTCGCATCGATGTCACGCCGTCACATCGCGTCTTTTGAAGGAGGCTATCATAAAGGTAAAAGTGACAGAACTGAACTTATCTTAAATTTCGACATGCCTTATTTACGGCCACCAACATATTAGTTTTAAAACGAACAGTACACTGAAAGTACTAGGTTATGGTACTTTCAGTGTACCTTTCAACATACTGCCGTTTTTAAACTAATAGTTTTCATAACATCACCTAGACAACTTGCCAAAATGGCGTTTCTACCAGAAAAAACTACCCATCATTACGTGAAAAACACATTAATAGTTTTGTCTCTTTTCTGCAAGGGTGACATGGGGTTTTATTACTTTAGCACGGTGCAGCTGCCAAGATTATGCTTACTGAAGGAATAAACCACATTCGAACTACAAAAATATTTTTATTAAAATATTTTAATTTTTTAAGTTTTTTATTTTTTATTTGTGATGGGTTTGTTCTTGACTCTAGTTTAGGTCAGAGATGACAGAGACAAAGTCAACGAAGGTGCGAGCTTACCAAGAAGGAGCCTGTTCACTCTAACTTTGAAGAGATTAGAGGTTGTAAACGTTTGGAAACACAGACGCAGGTAGAGAGTTCCACTCCTTTGCTGTGCGCATTATAAAAGACGTTTGGAAACGAAAAAACTGGCCAAGTGCGAGTCGGACTCGCGTGCAAAGGGTTCCGAACGAATTTATTTTTTTCACATGTTATTTTAACATTACAGACTTCTTATAGGTTTTCCTGTAATCTTTAGGCAAAGATCTATTATCTCCATTTTTTTCAAAATTTTAGGCTCAGTAGTTTCGGAGATAAGGGGGGGGGAATGGTCATTTTTCGTCTAATTTCTTGAATAACTTCAAAACCATTTATTTTAAAATTATGAAAAAAATATATTTAAAACCCTCACAGTAAGCCCTTTCATTTGATACGTCACACGATATTGTTCAAAAAACTTTTTTTTTTAATTTTCGAGTTTGACCCCCAAAAGTGACACCCATACTAAAAATTTAATAATTTTCGTAACGCGTTCGTGTTTGGGTCATAGAAATACATATGTGTACCAAATTGCAACAGAATCGGCCCAGTGGATCCGGAGAAAACTGGCTGTGACAGACGGACAGACAGACAGACACCCGAGTGATCCTATAAGGGTTCCTTTTTTTTCGGAACCCTAAAAGTATGGGAAATCATCAAATGACTCCTCCCAATCTGGGCGGTGTGGGAGGAAGTGTCAGACTCTTATTGGCTAAAACCGACCCGTGTTCCTTCAATTGCCTTTTGCGTTACAGCGCTGCGGTAACTTTTTTCGAACACTCCCGCAACCCTGACAGACACTGGCCCTAGCGGGCCTCGTCCACTATGCTGACATCTCTTAGAGGCGCGCGTGGAACACAACGCGAGAAAAGTTAGCCCTGACGTCATACAAATCCTGCATCAAACTATCAATATCCTCGCAATTTGAATGTAGCGGCATCAATGCCGCCACAAGAGAAACCAACGGAGAAAATCTACATCGCAACAAAAACAACCGCGACGCCATCTATACAACTGGCAGCGAACTACTACTTCGAAATTCTGCATCGCGCAAGCAGAGTTTACCGTGCGATTTGAACATATACAACAGCCCGAATATCAACTATCGGGCAGTTGCCCGCCAGACACAACAACTGTCCGGTAGGAGGATCCTCCCTTTACAATGGGGTTTGCGGGACTTTACTCTCTGTATAGCATACCTCCAAATGAACATACCGTACAACAGACAAAATACCTGTCTGTTAGGAAGATCCTTTCTTTTCAATGACTATTTACGGTACTAAACACCTTGTTCCGCATACCAGCCATAAGAGGAAACGCTCTAAATAGGGTACCGGGGCCCTGGAACGCAAAGGGCAACCGAAAGAACAGGGTGATTTTTAGTCAGTAAGTTTGACAGTCCCTTCCGCTCCACCCAGGGCGGGAGGACTCATTCGATGATTTTACCACCCAAAAAAAATGGAATTATCGTAAAATAAAAGCACCCGCATTACCCAGTAATTTTACAGTAAGTGCACTTCTATTTTTGTTCTAAATTGCTCCCAACCGAAGCCGGGGCGGGTCGCTAGTATGTTATATGTATAAGCAGAAGAACCCTAAAAAAAAATGCTCAAAATTGTCTATATAGAGCGCTGTCAACAGAGCCCTAGTGTACAAATTTGACTAATATTAATGAAAAAACAAAAACATAGGGACACAGTTTGTGTCCTTGGTATTCAGTTTATGAAATATCTTTTAAATCGGTCCAATATTGAAGGAGGAAACAGGCGAGAACCAAACCTCGAATTAAGACTTTTTATAAACAAAGTGTCTTCTCCCGCATTCCTCTTAACGTTCGAGCATCTAATTCAATACGACGACGTCATGTCAATCATGTCAAGTCATTGCGTTTACCTGTATATGTGTAAAACCAGGTGGATTACATGAATCCCAAATTAATGAATTATTCACCGATGAACCAATCTAATTATCACTAACAAACCACGATTGTTTGACGTTTGAAGCAAATTCATCAGTCTAATTAGTCCGATTCATGCCAATTTAATACCGTACATGTATGCTCCTGGTATTCTAGCCAAAATATGACCATGTTATGGCGACTCGGCACAAACTATTGGGTAACTTATATATCAATGAATAAAATGATAATATTTCGAACTTTATTAAAACCGTTCGTTTTAATTTACCTTAACCCACGAGAATAAAATAAACATCATCATCTTTGTTGAGGTTGGCTTCGGCTAGCCGGGTACAGCTGAATAGAAACCTCTTGACCAAATTTCGATCATGGTACCCAATTTCAACAGAGATACCATGTGCGTTTGAGAACCCAAGCAGCAGGAAACCACAAGTGCGTACGCAATGCAAGTGCACTTTCTGTGTTCCTTTACTCTTATATTCCGCTGGGACAGCAACCCAACATGACCGGGGACAGATCAAATGCCAGACCAACGGCACACCACCAACTTCCAAACATTGGACTGTTACTGTAAAATTATTATGCACCCAATAGCACTTTTTATCCGATCTGCGAATCGAACCACGGGTCTAACACGCAGTTATGCAGCAGAATATCAGTACTTTAAAATGGAGCGCGACAACCACATTAGTCTTCGTCGAGTCAAAATGATCCCACGGGAACGTTATACCGGGATAAAAACATGTCATTTTTTCCTAGTCCAAGTCGTGGCCTACCTATGTTCCAAACATCCAAATCGTTTAGCCGTTGAGGCGTAATCCAGTATCAAACGTCCTCAACAAAATTTAACATGTATAACATTCGTCCTCCAGAACACAACAACATTCTTGATAATAAAAGTCCAAAATATATTCAAGATCATTACTAATAAACCGAGTTTCCCCAAAAGACATTATATCCTTTTCAAAGTTGCAAAAGGTTCCTTACCCACTATTTTAACGACTCTGCGACCTCTTCCACTGAATAAAATATGGCAGTTGGTTCCCGACAGTTAATTCTACAACTTTTAGGGTACATTTCGACCTCGTCGGAAGTTTTGATAATAACTGGGTAACATCGTTTCTAATGGTAGTCTCATTGTTTTCAGTATTTATTATTTTTTGAGCAAATTGTTTCGCTATTTGAGATGGGGGCTGAATTTTTAATGTCGTATTTGAGAGTACATTAAGTTTTAAATGGTCAACGTTTTGCTCTCAATCTCGAAAGTATACAATAAGTCGACTAATAAGTTGACTATGGTAGGCGCCATATAAATTTGCAACAAAGTACATTGCTCTTTCCCTAATATGTCTTCATAGGTAACGGTTATTGAACCACCTACATTTATTGACAATAATTTGAAAAACGAAAATAAAAACATAAGGCTGCCCAAAATCAAAATCCATCGCGATCTTCTGCATTCTCCATTCACGAAAAACGATTCATAACTTATTTTTCTGATACCATCGTTTATAAATTTTGATTCAGGGCAGCCTAATGTTTTTAGTTTCGTTTTTTAAAATAATGTGAATTAATGTAGGTGGTTCAATAACCGTTAGTGCAAATTTATTTGTCGCGCATACTATAGTTAAAATACTTTTTTGTAAGGTGCTAAAGTACCGTCGAAAATATCGTACTAAAATAGTACGATTTGTGAAAACTTAAATGAAATCGGTGAATAATAAATTATAAGATTTTTAATTTGTTCCTTTATTTGAATGGCCCAAATTCAATATGGAAGTTGTAACTCGCAATTTTTGATATTTTTAATTTATTTTAATTCATATTATTTTTACTCCGTCTTGTGTAAGTTCTGAGAATTGTGAGTAATAAAAACAAAAGTCAAATCCCCATTCAGTATCAATTTGCCAATATTTTTTTGTTATTCAGTAAGTAAACTTACAGTGATTTTTCTTTTTTTAACATCGTTGTAACAGTATCCAATTCTTTAGAAATAAAAAAGATACCCATGGAAAGAAAACAGTTGGTAATTGAATTCTGTGAACTCAACTAAACACAAGCCTTCATTTGATCCAAACATTGTGCTGAAAGTGCGAAACAACACAAGAATAACTAAAACAAACACAATACAAGAGACACCACATCAAACTAAGATACATTGTCATGAAAAGCCGTAAGCCGTGCCAATCTCGCCTACACTGGTAACAGCTTAATTCCAGCGTGACTGGGCTAAGACTTAGGGTGCAGCCACATAAGACGTGTCAGCGGGACAGTGCCAAACAATCTGCCTAGCATTTTCCCAAGTATAGGAGCTCGTGGCTAAAGAATACTAGCCGCACGGGTCGATCTTTAAGGTTAAGCAACGCTTGCCAAGGTTGATCTGTGGATGGGTGACCATCTTAACATACCGAGTCTCGTTCGTGCCTCGGAAAGCACGTTAAGCCGTTGATCCCGGCTGTCATTTGTACATCTTTGGCAGCAGTTACGGATTGTCAGAAGCCAGTAAATATGACACCAGTCTTGCCAAGAACTGCCGTATTACCCAGTTAATGGGTTGTGGAGGTCTGGTAGGCAGCCGCTCCACGTAAAACACTGGTATTTAGCTGAATCCGGTTTGACTGGGGGCCGACCGAAGGGAAAATGCCAGGCAGATGATGATTGAGGTCGGTTTTAAGTCCACCCAGATGCAACTGAGTATTTAATATAGAGCGGCTGCACACTTTTAGTGCCAATAACGATACTAAAGTACCACTTTTAGTGCCAAGCACTCAACATATGGGTCGAACGATAATTCGTTCGTGTGCCCACAACCCGACCCATATGTTGAGTGCTTGTCACTAAAAATGCTGTCCGACCTCTAAAACTCAGTTATTGGATTTCACGATGCCTGTTGGGTAGGGTAGACTGGTGTCAGATTTTCTGGCTTCTGACTACCGGTAACGACTGTCAAAGATCTTAAAAAAACAGCCGGGACCAATGGCTTAGCAAAATTTCTAAGGGACAGAGGAGTCTCGGCATGTTTTAAATGCACCCATCCATGAGTTGGCTAAAATAGGGTGGCTCATACATTCTTAATTAATTCTCTCGATTCTAGTCATCAGTTTGACTCGTCTGATCTCTTCTTTGCATCTTAGTCGGTAACAAATATTAGCAAAATATCTTCAAAACATTATTTACAGTACTATAGTTGTCAGCCGCAGGATACCATATTGCTTTACTAGTAAGTATGAAAGAGACATAAAAATAAATCTCTTTCGCACTTAGTGGTAAAGCAATCTTCTATCCCTCTCTACTCAGCTGTCAAATCGGACTTATTAGATTTTGGTGACTTTAGAAACACGAGTTTCAGTATCCAGTGCTTACTTATGAGTAAGCTGTAGAACACTGAAACTGTTAGTTCCAGTACTGTAAAGCCTAGTCCTACTCGACCAATGCGAACGCTACCTTAATCCCGTTAACTCGGAACAGTATTGTGTGGATTGTGAATATTACTGCGTATTTATGATTATGCTTCTTGTAAGCCTGCAGCCTAGCTTCAATTGAACATGTAGGGATTCAGCTGATAGGTATTTAACTGCGTATGGGCAATATTGTTAGTAGAAAATGGATCAGGCAAGTGAGGCCAATTCTCGTACTTAAGAGGAAATGCTGGCGGAGAGACTTTGTATGTAAAAAGTCATAATTCGAGGTTTGGCTCTCGACTGTTTTCTCCTCCAATATTGGACCGATTTAAGAGATATTTCACAAACTGAATAAAAAGGATATATACTGTGTCCCTATGTTTTCCTTTTTTGATTAATAGTTGCCATATTTGTACAGTAGGGGTCTGTTGACAGCCAAAATTTGTCATATTGACAAGTCTTTGAGGAGCGATCGTATTTGCACCACAGTCGCAGTGCGCGAAAAACACCTCAATTTCCCTACATTTTTGACACATTGCGATGGGAACTTTGCATTCCCATCTCGTTGTTTAAATATTTGTAGAATTGGCACCTTGGCAAAAATACCTCTGTGTTTTGTAACGATTGGGTTGTGTTGCTATAATGATTGTCAAAAAGTGATTGAAATGCGCTATCAAAATATCAAGTGGCTATTCCATTGATATATAAAAAACCCAAGATGCACAGTCTCGAACAAACGCAACACTCGAAACTGTCGTCAAAAACTGACATGTATCAAGTGTCATGTGTGAGTTGTGTGTAGTTATACTATAAACAATTTTTTTTGCAAATTCAACCTTACACGGATGGCTTAAAGTTGTTTTTACAAACCAGTGCAGTATGGCGAGCGTTGCGAGACTGTTTGAAACTAGCGCACACTTATACATTGTGCGCTTGTTTTTTGCGGACGTTTTTGAAATGCTGAATGTGTATCTTGGGGTTTTTTTATATAACAATGGGCTATTCCCATACATTTTAAACTTTTGACTTAAAATGTCAATTTGCCTTGAGGCAAAGATTTTTTTTCTGTACCTTACGCGTGCGTATACAGACAAAGACAAATTGCTTTAAACTTAAAATGAATAGCTTTCTAGTCTCTCTACGTTTAAACCTGAATTAAGATTTAATTCCTTCTTTCAAGTGAGCGTAAATCTATTCTTGAGTCGATTTTAAAATTGGTGAAAATGAAGGAAGACTCTTGGCAAAAAGCCAATGTGATGAAAAACAGCAAGGAATGTTAAGCTATCGACTTATTTTAGACAAGTTTGAGATTGGAAAAGACGCTTTTAATTACGTTGCAGTGAAGGAAGCATTAAGAGGAATTATGTACTATATCCATCAAAATAACTGTGGTAGGTATTGCAGAGGGTCCCCTCTTGAGCCCTTAGTGAAGGCTCACGCCCCAGCCGCTGCAACAGAAGAAGACGCCCCGGGCGTCGGGAGTCGCAGGCCGATTCACGGCCACCGTAGGTGCGGGCCTGCGGACGGCGAGCATTGGGTGGCTCGCCGTCTGATCAGAACTAGGCCCGAGTCGACGGCGCGCTGTGTTCCACGCGCGCCTCAAAGAGCTGTCAGCTTAAAAGACGGGGCCCGCTAGGGTCAGTGCCTGCTGGGGCTGCGGACTTTGTTCGAAAGAGTCACCACGGCCCTGGAACGCAAAGGGCACTAGAAGGAGCACGGATGGGTTTTAGTCAGTAAGAGTCTGACACTCTCTCCTGCTTCACCCAGAGCGGGAGGAGTCATTTGATAATTTCCCATCCTTAAAAAAAAGGTATTGCAGAGGGTAGTATAGATGCTCCTGAGTAAATAGTTACAGCCGCATGTTTCGATTATTAAGGTTAAAGAATCCAAGATCGACTTATGGATGTGTGGGTGATTCATTGCGCACCAAGACTATTCCGTGCCCCGGAAAGCACTTTAAAATGTTGGTCCCATCAGGATTTTGTAGATATTTGACGATCGTTACGTATTATGAGAGACAAGAAAATAAGATCTTACAAAGGGATATCATGTAACAGTATTTTACATGATATGAAGCTGCATCAAGCTAAGTAGGTGATAGACGTACAAGAAAGTACGCGTACTTAGGGCTCGACGACCTTTTTCGCTCGTGTGTAACCCTAAGTACGCGTACTTAAAAACAAGACGTGCAGAGAAAAAGGTCGTCGAGCCATAAGTACTCGTACTTGCTCGTACGTCTATCACCCACTTTAGACTAGAAACCCAAACCGTTATTGTTGTGCTGGCAGATTCATTGAGTGAGTGCATTAAAAATAATCTGCTGTAGGTATTCAAAGTCAAGTCAAAGTCAAATGATTTATTTCAACTAGACCATTAAAGGCACTTTTGAACGTCAAATGAAAATAAAATATTATAATGATTCTAGTCGTTCATTCACTGATTTACTGGTTTCTGACTATCTGTAACGACTGCCAAAGATCTACAAATCCAATCTCACACTACACTTTCCATCAATATTCATTTTATTAGCACACCTACTGACAGTGGTTTCCTCAATGCCTTTCCTTCGCCATAGCTAAGTAATAAATGATGTTTCAGACACATGGATACTCATCCCTTGCCAATTAACCCAGTACATTAGTGTTTCTGTGTGATAAACCACAAGGTAATGTACCGGTTAGCGAGAATATAGGGATTCTAAACTGTTTAGGCAAGGGAAACGGAAATATGAATGCGGTTTCGAAAGCTTGGAATCAAAACTGGATTTCAGATAGTGTTATTTTTAACTAGTCCCTGTGAAATAATAATTACAGGTTATATTAAGGCGTAGTTATTAACTGACTTCCAAAAACGAGGAGGTTCTCAATTTTGTGGGTATTTTTTATAAAAAAAAAATCATCGTCTGTCTGTCTGTCTGTCCGTCTGTCACAGCCAGTTTTCTGCGGATCCACTGAACCGATTCTGTTGAAATTTGGTACACATATGGACTTCTGTGACCCAAACACGGATGCGTTACGAAAATTGTTAAATTTGTAGTATGGGGTCACAAAAAAAACGTTTTTTGAATAATATTGTGTGACATATCAAATGAAAGGGCTTACTGTGAGGGTTTTAATTATAATTGTTTCATAATTTTAAATAAATGGTTTTTGAGTTATTCAAGAAATTAGACGAAAAATGACCATTCCACCCCCTTATCTCCGAAACTACAGAGCCTAAAATTTTGGAAAAAAAATGGAGATCTTTACTTAAAGATTACAGGAATACTATTAGAAGGTTGTGGGGTTAAAATAACATGTTAAAAAATTTAATTCGTTCGAAACCCTTTGCACGCGAGTACGACTCGCACTTGGCCAGTTTTTTTATTGTAGTACTCTATTAACCAGATTATTTTTCAGATAATCCCCAATAAAAGATCCTACATCATTCGCTAAATAAAAACCCCTAAATCTCTTTACACAAAACAACAGTTATTTCCCTAATCCAAAATTAGAATAAAATATACAAATCTTCGTTGAAAATAGGTAAACATTTTACTAATAAGTGTCGGATCCCGACTCAAACGGGATTTATTTGAGCAGATGTTCTCTAAATTGTTAATGAATTTAGTAAAGTTTCGCCGGAAACTGGAAGATATTTTGGCTGAAAATTATATTTTGTTGGGAAGGTAAATTGATATTTTCGTAAGAATTATGTGTTGCTGGTGACTTTATTTCCTGGACGGGTAAATAAAAATAGGTATCTTTATTATAATTGTTCTGTCTATTATTTATTTTGGTAGGTTGAGATTTTTAAGTATTTTTGCAGCTTCAAAACGAGTATTTTACATGAAGCGCTTATTGAACTCTGCAATCCAGCTACTGAGTAATACGGTACTTGTTGGAAAGACTTCTATCACTATGGAGCACAGCGTAACTATTCCGCGAACATTTTCCGCTCAATGAGAGACGCACAGGAACGGTCAAAATGGCGGACGACACTTAGGGGAGGTATATGGCAGCAACAACCGTATTTCAGCTGAAATGATGAAGACTCTCCGAACATTAAAAATTTATAACTTATTGCAGATTTTATGAATAGAAATTATCTATCGAATACCTATCCATCCTTTGATTTTTAAACTTCATGCCAATTTGTTGTAATATGTAATATCTTAATTAAATCTTGATATGAAATCACAGTTTATTTTTTTAACTTCATTAAGTGCCAGTACCAAATAGTTCTCTCACCCCCCATGATTACGACTGCAATACGCTCCTGAAATACGTCCGCCCAGCACGTGCCTACTTATCATTGTATTATTACTGTCACCAGGAGACAAAGTTGTCTCCTAAATTATCACAACTTACTTTTAATCCAGGAAAGCGACAAACTTTGTCTACGTGGGTTTCGCTAGTTGAATAATGAATGTAATATTTAGTGAGAGTAAGGGCACGTTTATACGAGGACAGTTATTCGCCCGTGTCGAAGCGAGACTGACCAAGGGAGTTTAGTTTCCACTTTGTTGGCTTCCTAGTTTTTTAAAAGTTGCCTACACTATATTTTTTTTACGATTCCTAACCTCATAAGAAAAATTAATTACAAATTCCCAATTTAAGGCAAAAAATCTCATAGAAATCTGAAGGGCGATAATTCTGTTAATTGTCATGGTTTGGTATAGCACATTTCCGCCACAAAAAAAACCAACGAAGCAAATCTACATCGCAACAAAAAGAACCGCGACGCCATCTATCCAACTAGCAGCGGACTAAAATCCTGCATCGCGCAAGCAGAGTTTACCATGCGATTTCAACACATACATCAGCCCGAATATTAACTATGGGGCAGTAGCCCGCCAGACACAACAACCGTCTGGTTGAAGGATCCTCCCTTTACAATTGGAGTGTGCAGGACTTTACTCTCTGTTCCGCATCCCTCCATAGTCGTATTATTAGGCAGAATCAATAAGCCAGTATCTTACGAAAAGGAAAATTCTACCTACTTCTTTCAGCAGTCGAATTTTGTAAACCCAAAACTATTTCCATGTAAATAAGTCTTTACATAAATAAATGAGAAGTTATATTTGGAAGGAGGCCCGTGATTTCAGCTAAGAATAGGCGCGATCCGGTAGGCGCAGTCGGTATGACGGATTGGTGTCAGTGACAGGCGGTGTGACGGATTGGTTATGGCAGTATAATCACAGACTATTTTGGTGTTTTTGATAATTTGCGACGAAAATAATAATACGAACATTTTATCTGCATTTAAATATGCTACAAGCAATAATTTAATGATAGAAACAAGTACAGGTTCTAAAATCTACGTATTGTGTCGGGGTCTGTCATAGCTTCACTATCTTTGTAAGAAAGCAGATGAATAATAAATAAATAAGCCAGCACCTTACGAAAAAAATAATTCTAAGTCTTTCAGCAGTCGAATTTTGTAAATCCAAAACTATTTCCATGTAAATAAGTCTTTACATAAATAAATGAGAAGTTATATTTGGAAGGAGGCCCGTGATTTCAGCTAAGAATAGACGCGATCCGTCAGTCGGTAGGAGGTGGGTGACAGGAGGGGTGACGGATTGGTTATGGCAGTATAATCATGGACTATTTAGATGATATTACCGGGCTGTTATTGTTACGGAATATTATTCTCTTGTAATATAAACATTATTTATTTAGTCATGTGTCTAGTTATATTATCCTAGTTTATAAGGCACTTCTGTGGAAGACAAAATAAATATTTATGTCATGTTATTTGTTTTGTTATAGCTGCACAGGTTTTGGTTTGCTGGTAGAAAACTCAATTTTGATTTAAGCTCGCCTTTGTAAGTGAACGTTTTTAATCACTGCAAATTAATATAGTTAAGTTGTTATCCCTTTCGGTGCCCAGAACTCAGCATATGGGTCGTCATATGGGTCGACGACGCGGGTGCGAGTTGTGCACACGTAAAAATTATGTTTCGACCCATACGCTGAGTGGCACTAAAAGTGTTTAGGTGTACAGTAAAGAGTTAAGGATTTAAAATCACTGCCAAGCTAATCATAATCTACTTAGCTTTTTGGAACTATGTTTAAGTCGCCTTTGAGTCTAACCGGATGCAATTGAATTTACTTTACTTTATACTTTTTTTATGTATTTTACTTTTTTTCTAACTATTTTATGTAACGCTTGCGCTGAGCGAGGCTAGGTAAATGAAGCGATTCTATTGTTTCTTAACAAACAGATCCCTCGCTATGCATCCTCGCACATGTGTGGTTGAAACGCAGCCTAATGTGCTTTCTGAGGCACGGAGGAGACTTGGTATGTAATGGATGGTCACCGATCTACAAGCCGACCTCGACCATCGCTGCTTAGGTTGATGAAAGAACCGGACGGCTGTTATTATTTAACCACAAGCACATTCTATGCCAATACACTTATGATACCAATTGTGAGAAAAAAAATCGAAAGGGATCGTGTTAGCTAAACCATTAGAGGTCACTTCAAAAATTGTCTTGAGAAGATAGTCGAGCAAGCAAAGGAAAATCAAAATATAATCCTATCATTTTTTACATACTCTAACTGAATAAGCAAGAACCTAAAATCTTTGTTATTCCGATTTAAAATAAAAGCAAACTCGATTTTCTTGGCCGAAAACATGGTCCTGTGGAGACTTCAAATCACCTACTTCACTAAACATTTAGAATACTTATTTGCATACTTTATTTTCTTCGTGCAAAATAAGAAGTTTTCATTACGTGGTACTGTACAATAAGTAAATGTAGAAGACCCGTTCCATACAACGAGCGAAAACAGTCTCACGCACACATAAACAAGTAATTACCCTAACAAATGCCGGTCAGGAGTGCGCTTGCACTTGCTGCACGTGAAGCGTGTTTATTTATGCGTGCGTGTTTAAACACAGGCGCACGCACACATAAGCGCGTATGCGCGGCGATCTCAAACAAATGCCGTACGTTTTCCATGAGTTTTATCAATCTATACTCGCTAGCGACTGTAGTTAAAAAATGTATGAAAACTTTAAAAAACAAGTTTCTAATTTATTTTTTTAGTTGTCAACTAAATTTTTACTTGCAACTTGCTTGCTTGTTAGTTAACAATTTAAACAAATACATTAGAAACTTGTTTTTGAAAGTTTTCAAACAGTTTTTTTAACTACAGTCGCTAGCGAGTATAGATTGATAAAACTCATGCCAGACGTACTGGTCACAAGTGCGCTTGCACTCGCTGTAAGTGAAGCGTATCTACGTGTGCGTTCGTTCTCGCTTGCTGTATGGAGTCGATCTTCTGTTCCTATCTATTCTGTGGCGGTACTTCCCTGCTTGGCACTGCCATAGTATTAATATTTAAGTTTGCGACCAAACTGCCAACTGCTCAATATAGCCGACCATTCTATTATGTATAAACGATGCCATATTTACAATTTATTGGGTTGATGCTGGAGAATATTTTCTGTTAAAATTGGGTGTGAAAATTGATACTCTTGTGCAACGGGAAGAGGCAATTTTTTTTGTTTTAGCTGAAGTTTTAATCTCTCCCCTACTTAATCACTTTCCTTGGTATAATCTGATACTATAAGTTACCTATTTTTGACAGGTTATTTGTAGGCAAACACAGTATAATGTTTGAACAAAATATTCAGATAAATTAAATATATGAAAAATTCGAACACAAAACAAAGTTCCTAAGTACTGTTTAAAACGTTTTCGATAAAATATTATTATAATGACAAATAATATTGCTATTTCTGATAATATTCCCATCATTCTATTGTACTTGGTAAATTACTAAATAAGGTACTACAGGTATAATAGAAATGAGACTGTAACGGTTTCCGGAATATAGGCTGATTATGCCATTTAGTTTCAAATGGACTATTAAGACTAAGGCCCTAAGCTTAGCTATTAAGTTGTAAATTAAATTTTATCACCTCCACTTAGTATTTCGCCTTTCCTTGATAGTATTGTTAGAGGTAAGTGGCGTTAAGATTGTAATTTTATCTTAATTTGGCTTAATAACAATGTTTTAAGTTAAAAGACTACCACAGCTGGACGTAGGCCTCCCCAAGTGTTGCCACATAGACAAGTTCTGTGCTTCTAGTATCCAGTAAAATCCCTTTATCCTCACCAGGTCATCAGCTCCAAAGCTGCATCTTTCTATGTATTTTTTAACCGACTTCCAAAAAAGGAGGTGGCTCTTAATTCGGTTAGTATTTTTTTTATGGATGTACAGCCGGTCGATTCTATAAACATGTCGAAATGAAGGCTTGGGTGAAGTGATCACGTGGTGAGTTGTCATTCCACCTCGATTACTTGGATTGACAGCTCACTTCGTGATCACTTCACCCAAGCCTTCACTTCGACATGTTCACAGAATCGAGCGGCTGTTGTACACCGATTACTCCGAGGTTTCTGATCCGATTTCTGTTTTTTTTTTAGTTTGATGTACGAAATATTTAATTCAGTTGGTTTTTTTTCTTTGTATTTCAAAACCGACTTCCGAAATTAAAGATATTTTATACTTTAAAGTGTTTTTTTTCAAGTGATGTTATGATACGCATGTTAATCCCAAATTATTGCTCTAAGACCCAAGAACTGTAAATCATTTTAATCGTCAACGTAACGTATTTTGGATATCATTGCTTGCTATTGAACTATATTGATTCAGTTTAGTTCGACCTTTGAAGTCATAAAGGTGAAGTTGTAGATAGTGAAAATATTAATACTTATATTTTTCTCATTTGTTAAAAAGGACGTCTAAATAAAACAGAAACAAACATCAATCACTACAATATCCGAACTCTTTTCCAACAAGTTTGGACACTAATTGCTTTTCCAATAAAACATTAGAAAAAATGTATATGCAAAAAAAGAGATACTTATTACTTTCCCTTCTTCCAAGTAAGTCTTTTAATTAAACTCCACAAGGGAAGTGAAGGCGAAATTCCGTCGTAATAATTTGGAACTTTTACGCAATAACATTTACAAAAAAAAGTTCGAATTTATTACGCCTCGGGGCTGTACGCCAATCTCTGAATCCAAGTTGAGGGAAAATTTTACACATTCCAATGTTTTTTTCATATGCAGAGTGGTTTCTTTGAAAAAAAAGAAGTTTATTCTGGACTTGAATGAGATTTACGAACCAAAAGCAATATACAGGTTGAATTTTTAAAGTGTGCGTGGATGGCCAATTCCGAAACCATGAGGAATATTGAAAAACACTGAAAGAAGTTTCGAGACAAAAATCCAATGATGCAGATTTAGTTTTCATCAAAATCATTTTGATGAAAACTAACTAACTAATGTCATAGACAACCATCTAAATTACTACATCGGGCCTCTTGGAATCCGCTGTTGGCTGTCAACAAGGTGATCCCCTCGGGCCAGTGATCTTTAGTTTAGCTATTCACCCAATTATTTGACAGCTAAATTCTAATTTTAATGTTCGATGATGGTACCCTTGGAGGCGATCTAAATTGGTATTCAATGATCAACAATTTAAAAAAATCGGCTTCATTCCATTGGACTTGATCTGAACTTTTCTAAATGCGAATTATTTTTGTTTGACAGCACTGATCGACAATTCACACTTTCGAAATTCAACGCAATATCCCCTGGAATCAAAATTATGGACAAAAGCTCTCTTCGCCTCCTTGGGTCGCCAATCTTTGAGAATTCCTTTCCCAATTTTGTCCCAGAAAAAATTCAAAATTTTAATGACGTTTCGGAAAGATTATTAAAAATTAACATGCATTCGGCCATCACCATAATTCGTTACTGCTGTTTCGGTCCTAAATTGACATATTACCTTTGTGCTTCCCATTTGTGGTAGCACCTTCATCTTTTGGAAAAAATGGACCAAAGTATCAAGCATACACTCTCTTCAATTTGAAATGTGGCCATGGACGACCGAGCTTGGGCTCAAGCTACTCTTCCCATTCGTACGGGAGGCCTCGGCGTCCGCAAAATTACCAGTATAAGTTTACCGGCTTTTACATCCTTGGTTCATGGCACTGATAAATTAATCTGGAATATCCTAGCTTCCACATTGATGTATTTTGATGTGCCGTGCTTCACCGAGGCTGTAAATGCCTGAAAACTCGCTTCCTCGAATTTAAATCTACCCGACAACCCATCATACCAGAGATAATGGGATGAGCCGCTCTGCAGAGAAGTTCAGAGGAACCTAATAGCCACTACTGTTTCTTTCTACTGGGGAGCGTGTGCACCTGCTGGCTGTGGGTGAGTGGGAGTCGGGCCTCTGGCTTCAGGCACTACCGTCGTCGAACATAGGCACCTTGTTCGACGATACTACTTTTCGCCTCGCTGCTGTCACTGTCAACAGCGTCGGGCACCACTCACACACACACACTTTTGCACGGCACGCAAACATCAACGACATTATCCAACGCGCTCTTGTCGCCTTCGGCATTCCAGCTGTACTAGAACCCAATGGCCTGGCATGCGACGATGGCAAGCGACCGGACGGTATGTCTTTGTTTCCATGGACGATGAGTAGGCCTTTAGTGTGGGACGCTACTTGTGTGGATATTCTTGCGCCATCCCATCTTCCTAGCTCGTCGTGCTATGTTGGTACTGCCGCTGCAGCTGCTGAGAACCTCAAGCGGCGAAAATATAATAACCTTGTTAGCAATTATATTTTAACTCTTGGACCGTGGGGTCCAAAGGCTCATGTCTTATTTAAAGATCTTTCTAAACGCTTAGTTGACACTTCGCGCGACCCAACGGCTGGCTTTTACCTCGGACAGAGGATAAGCACCAGCTTTTGGGCTCACTTCCAGTGGACAGCGATGCGGGCGAATTTTTTGACGCCTTACTTTATTCAGGATTTTTAATTTTAAGTGTATATATTTTGTTTTAATAAAGTTTTGATGAAAAATAAATCTGCATCATTGGATTTTTGAAAAATCGGTATTCCCAGCCAGGAATAAAACCCGTTGATTTTGGAAAAAAAACAAGCCCTACCTATATTATTACACCATCCGAAAGTGTCAAAGTCAAAAGTCGTTTATTCAAATTAGGCTGAGAGCACTTTTTGAACATCAAGTTTTACAAAAGACAGTCCCCAAAAACGCCCGCCCGTCACCACTTCCTAGTGTTTCAGCTGGGAAGAAGACGCTGATAAACTAAACTTTCCGTTGACTTGTCGCTAGTTTATCATAAAAATGTGATTAATTAATTACTAAAGATACGCCCATCGAGTTCAACTCTTATTCAACCTAAGTTATGTATTTCCATGACTTCAACTCACCGGCCCCCTTCTAACATCGGACATCCAGACGCTATACAACTTACCATCCCTACCTTGTTGCTATTCCTCCAATTCGCACTAAACGTGTGGGAGTGGAACTCTCTGCCTGCGTCTGTGTTTCCGAACGCTTATTACCCTAATCTCTTCAAAGTTAGAGTGAACAGGCTCCTCCTGGGTAAGCTCGCTCCATCGTAGTCTGTGACTAACTGACTTTGTCTCTGTCATCTCTGACCTAGACTAGAGTCAAGAGCAAACCCATCACAAATTAAAAAATTAAAAGATCTGTAACATACTTATATCCTTATTATTACGGCTCATAATCTCAGCAATGATAAATTAATTAAGATTAAAAAGTAAGACTGGCATTAACCAAATACAATTAAAGGTACCCTCATCAATCATGGTTAGGTGAGGTTCGTCGGGATTCGCGCTCTTCATTGAACCCATAAACACTTGCTCTTTTACATTATTGCTTTTAAAATATGACAATAAATTTCTTTAGTCTGAAGATTCCGGTAATAGGTATTTGAACCCAAGATCCATCAAGAAATTAATCAAAACGCAAAGGATAGTGTGAGCAAGCCTAGAAGATGCCTGTCTGCTATGACATCTGGAAACCATAAAATAAATACCCCGTCTGCAAAACTTTAAGAAGCTATACATATAAGTTTACTAATAATAAATGAACAAAATTGTCAGCCAAGAATACCTTACTTTTTAATCTACCAATCTTAGCCCATGTGAATGAAGCGTTTGTCAATATTCAAATGATCCTTTTAAAGAAAAAAATGACAAAGGTCTGGCCTTTTAGTAACGGTCCTAAATTTACATGGATCTAGGGAACATTTTAATCAACAATGCTGCTGATATATAAAAAAGATACTGAGGACAGGCAGACTATGCCAAAAGGCTAAGATGCCTCTCGCATAAGTAAGTTTGATATTGATTAGGTCAATCACGAGATTTGAAGTTCTTACGCGTATGGAAACGACCCCGGACTCATTTGCTCTAATCAACTTTTTTCTACTTCATTGATATTGAAGCAGCTTATGACTATGATAAAAGGATCTTAATATCTATACTTTATACTAATATATAAAGCTGAAGAGTTTGTTTATTTGCTTGCTTGAACGCGCTAATCTCTGGAACTACTGGTACGCTTTAAAAATTATTTCAGTGTTAGATAGCCCATTTATCAAGGAAGGCTATATATCATCACGCTGAGACCAATAGGAGCGGAACAGACGAAGTTACGTGGGTCAACTAGTCTGATTATATGATTAGATTGAACTATCAGAATAGTTGATAGAAAACAGCTACCCGAATTTCCAAACTTAAGAGTTTAAACATAAGTTTCAAAGCTTCACGCAATCCTCATGTAAAATACTTTTTATAGATACCATATAATTACTTTATTAACCAAGAAATCTACATCATTTTTTACAGCTATTAAAAATCTCTTATATTCGTATAGGCAAAATTTTCCACCATATGTCAATGACATGGTAAAAGTATCAGCTGGTTAACAACGAGGCAGCGAGAACAGCGTTAGGCATCATCAATCTGTCTGACTCAGCGCTGAAATGGACCTTTTTAGTGCAGTCGTGAGACAGACACTTAAGTTTATTTACAACTATATTTATTGTATACTTAGGGTTATTTCTATGTACCGTGTGTATTTTCTAAATAAAGATACTTTCTTTTCTAAAAAAGAAAGCACTGAAGTAGTTTCTACCCGACATAAATCGGGCAGGACTTTTTTTTGGGTAATAATAAAAAATATGTTGACATTTGCCGAAATTGGCTAGACCGTATTATCATCGTCATCATAAAACACAAAGAGTATAAATAAAAGTAGTTTGGAAGACAAAATAACTAACACGAACCAAGACCATCTCATCCTACAAGGTGATCTAGCAAATTGACTGACCTTTATCATCAGCCCTGAACTCAGCCTCCAGCTCAGCCTTGGTGGGCTGCGGCTCCGGCTGCGGCTGCTGCTGCTGCTTGCTGGTCTTCATACTCATCGACTTCCTCGTCCGGTGCCCGCGGAACGCTGCCTGGATCTTTGTCGCTGCTTGCTCTTCTGACTTCGGCTCTGTGGTCTTTGCTTTCTCTTCTGGAAAAGAGAAGAGGGTGTTGAGTCTTTGGGTTTGAAGCGATCAATAGGTAGTATGCACAGGATTGGTGGTTGTGGCGACACTTGGGGGAGGCCTATGTCCAGCAGTGGACATCTTTCGGCTGATTTGATGATACGGCCAATTGTCGACCGCATCGTCGCAAGGGAATTCTTTGATTGTGCCGACAGCTAAGGAGTGGAATTCCCTATCGGAGCCTGTATTGCCTGATAGACAACCAACCCCCTCCTTCCTGATAAACATTTAAAGTCAAAAATGCACAGGTGACTTGTGGGAAGGGGGTTTAATCGTCGACCACAGTGTTGCTTACCATCAGGTGAGATAGTGGTTAAATTTCTATAGAGGTAGGTAAAAAACAATTGGCAAATTATAGGAGGTGGATTCCCTGTGGTGGATGGCCTGTGAAATTCTGCTATAGCAGGGATTACTGATTTACTCAGAGAAAGACCTTAAAATAAAAAGATTTTGCTGCTATGTCCATGGTTTCTAAATCAGAAGTGCCTGTCTTGTCATCTTTTGTCTAATAATTTAAGGCCCGCTTGCACAAACCAGAAATTATATTTTTAACTCGCAGTTAAATGCTAACACGAGGTTACATAAAAATATTTCATACAATTCTAGGTTAGTTAGTTATGGATGGGAAATCATCAAATGACTCCCCCGCTCTGGGCGGAGCAGAAGGGAGTGTCAGACTTTTACTGAATAAAACCCATCTGTGTTCCTCCTATGCCCTTTGCGTTCCAGGGCCGCGGTGACCCTTTCGAGCAAATTCCGCAACCCTGGGGCATTAATTGCTAACCTAGGGTAATTATTAATGAAATACTCTGTTAAAAGATAACTCATGTTTGTGCAACCGCGCCTTCTCTTCCATTCAAAGAGTTTACTACGTCGAAACACTTGGTTCACACTTAAAACTTTTAATAATATCGTTACTACGTGTTATATGATGGAAAATTTTGCTGTGGAACCCCAAAATGTCATCGTTAACGTGTCCTGATTATTAATGATGATTGCCTCCACCGATTTGTAATGCTAATGATCCAGATCGGTTTCACAGTAGGCCTTATTTTGCAAACTCAATTTATTATAATGAAATAAAATCAATCACTGATAATACATTTTCTGCCAAACTTACTTATAGCCAAAAAATAATTCAACTTTATCACCAACCAATTCTTTTCTTTACAAATGGCTCTTTCCTACCCTCCACTAAACACACAAATTGCCGTGCAATTTGAAATCTTACGGATGACAAGATAAAGCACACAAAGTATAGCCAATATTTCTTTCACCTGTCGAGAAGTTTTAAAGTAGTTTTTGCTATGTCTTGGGTTCGATGCCAAACAAACACTTTTGTAGTAAATTGAGCCAAACTTTTCTGAATGGTCGAAGACTAGATATTTCGTGAATTTGGCCAATTCTGAATGTAGGTCAAAAATGGAAGGTGAATATTTTCTTCTGGGATATATGATTTCGGTGTTTTGTAGTAAATGTAAGTCAAACATATACAATTATATCTAAATTGGACTGCGGAAATGTAATAATGGATTAGATTTTATCTTTAGCTTGTCATTTACCAAAATACCTTTGCCTTTATTTTTGGCTAAAACATATTCATATTCCCTCTTTATCTTTCTTCTTCTTCTTATCGTGTGGGCAGTAAGGTCTAACGACCCCACATACCCTAGTGTCAGAGTTTCTAAACCGCCTCAAGGGCCTCTGACATGGTTTATTTGACGACCGCCATGTGGCGGCCGGGACCACCGGCTTATACGTGCCTTCCGAAGCACGGAATCATCTTTTTATCAGACAATCAGGTGATTCAAGCCTGCAATGTCTTTATCTTTAAATCCATGCTATGTAATTTTTACTATTTATGTTGGGATGACTAAATAAAATCAAATATTTAGATGTAGAGACAGAGTTTGGGCGTATCGCTTACTTGCACATTAATCCAAACTGACCACGCCCATTTAGGGCTGGAATCTGAATTAAGTGTGTAAATTAGAGATTCAATTAACTTTTAATTCAGAAAACATAACTTTTTAATCAGAGATGTTATAAAGATATTTAAAAAACAAACATAAGGCAAACAAAATCTAGTTAAAGATGATCCTAAAACAGCTAACCAGTCTCAACATCCAGACTAAACGAATTACTCGCAACATTAAAATACTAAAAAGCACCTGTCCACCTGACACCAACCCACATTAAAAAAAAACAAAAGACTCCCAAATAAATTAAAAGAGATGTAATTTTAAACCTAAAAAGCTCTAGTCACAGACTAGAGGTCGTTTCACGAAATACGAATTTTTCAGCAAAGATAAAGGAATTTTTCAGCGGCTAACGTTAACTCCGTGAATTATTCAAAAATGTGAGGACACAGATACTTTGCGAGTGAAAATTTAAAATAAAAGAGGTTATTTTATTTAAGGTGCGGTCCAGACGGTTCGTGGCGCGAAAATTACGCGCTGTAAATTATAGCCACTGTTAGCTAACGGCTTATGTGTTTCTTTTTTTTTGTCTGAACCTATTTAAGTGGGGGAAAGGTACGGCATTAGTCTACTTTTTAGCTACACTAACATTTTTGGTTTGTTTGTTGGTGGTAGTCTCTGGTTCTGTACTCTAGAAGTACTGACCGCACTGTCGCTGATTATCATTTATGGTACTTTTGTTCGTTTTTTGACGTGACAACGTCTTATAAGTCGATGAACGTCGGCTGCACGCACGAAAAAGAGTCACGTTCCGCCTGAGTCAAGCGTGCAAGCGAGAGCGTGGAACAAGTGATAGAGAGGCACGTTCGGCTTGTTTGTTAAGAATTCTGATGTTTTCTTATGACGTTATCACGTAAAATTATCGTCAGTAAATCGACTTTACAGATAACCATTTTTTTATAATTATAGAATCCTGAGATATCCTCCATATTATGTGAATCAGGACACCTATGTACTGCGGAATCTACCATAATAATGAAACATTGTTATAGATAAACCATCGGCGTATTTTATTATATGTCAACAGAACGCTGTTAACAACCCTGCAATAAAAAAAACAGAACCATATTTTGTATTTCATGTAAAGAAAACAAACATACCTATTTGCATTGCTCAACGCGACAACACGCGGTTAAAAACCGCACGTCAACGGGTTATAAGAGCCCTTAGTCCTTTTGTTTTTATAATGCTAAGCTCAGTAATTCTTACGAGGGATAAAAACCGGGCACGTTTTATAGTGGGGACACTAAAATGTAACCTTTATAATGTTGTTAAATGTTAGTCTGTCCCTCGTCATGTGACATTTTAGGTGCATATAAAAGAGTTATAGTGTTTTTCTAGTGATTTGATTGTGTTTTTTATGTTCGGGAATGGGATCTTTATTTCTACCATCAACAATAGAAAAATGCCTTTTTGAAACTTGCATCTATGATTAACTAATTTTATCAATAAAATTGTACTCATATAATTTTTACACCAAGGCTGTTCCAATTTTGTGGACAATAGTTTACAACGAAGTGAGTGTTGAGTCGGCCCATTAAAAATACGAAAGACTGTCCGAAAAATTCAAAACACAGGGTGGAGCGGAAGGCTATGCTCAGCTATCGGACGCGGTTGAAAAAAAAGAACCGGATCGAACCAGTTTTGCCATAGCGTTGCATACCTCAAAGGCAAGGCTGAAAAGTCTCAAATGACAGACATTTTAACAGCAATACGTGAGACTTTCCTACACAAGCGTTTTTTTCCGAAAATGCCATACTCAGTCTGAACTTTCAAGTTTTGTATCATAATTTTAGCAGCTGTAACACTATAACTTCGAAATAAAAGGCACACTCAGGAGTCATACATAGTCTAAATGTGATTTTTATTCTGATAATGAGAACCTTGACGCTTCAAGTACCTACTTCATCTCTTATTGAGATTCTAAACGGGCACTAAAATTGATTTACGTTTGTTTCCTAAACTTATACCTACACTAGGAACACATTATGTAGTAACAGACTTCAAAAAAAATAACACTACAAGGTATAAAATAACCTTAATTTCGGAAGTCGATGTTTTCGGTTTTGTATCTTCGTTTTTTAACACCGACTTCCGAAATTAAGGTTATTTTATACTTTGTAGTATTTTTTGGAAGTCGGTTAAATTTTTTTGTAAAAAAGCTTTTTTATTTTTGACTTTTAAGTGGTGATACTTGGACGAAGTCTTCATCTACGCAGACATTGAAATAAGCAAAAATGCTTATAAAATAAAAACTACGGAACCAAACTGAATCAAATTTTTACGGGACCAAATACAAAAAGAATCACACAAATCAGAAACCTCGGAGTAATCGGTGTACATACATAAAAAAAAATACCTGCCGAATTGAGAACCTCCTCCTTTTTTGGAAGTCGGTTAAAAATAGGTGAAAGTTTATTCCTCTTGTAGATTTGTGATTAAGTATAATTTTTGTTTCCTTACGAGACCGAATCAGAAATGAAGATATCCGAAAGAGAACCAAGTTTGCCGACATAGCGCGAAAAAACGCCAAAATTGCTTAAGTTTGGCAATGGGCAGGGCACATTGCTCGCAGAACAGTCAATGGGGTCGATGGGTTCTGGAGTGGCAACCGCGTACTGTTAGTCGCAGCGTTGGAAGGCCCCCCAAGGTGACCCGAAGGCCGCGGGAATTCACTGCATGCGTGATACACTACCACACACCAGTCGATGAGGCGACACTTGTGGACGATTGATGACAAAATGATGACGATTAACTACGATGATTTTTATGGACAGGTTACGACGGTGTTAAAAACCTCAGTAAGCTAATAAATAGAGTTGCCCATTATCCTTTCATATTGTGTACTATGCTTGTATCATACTGCTTGTCGATATTATTAAGATAAAAATTATAGATAGGCCAATAAATAAATCCATAAATAAAACCTCAAGCTCCACGAAACATGGTAAGAAATGTACCTTTTCAAAGTTCTGATATACAGCACTTATTGGCCAGTAAAATAAATAACGTTTTTTGTATCACAGTGTAAGTCCTACCTCTAGTTAACTAATCTACCAATTTCGATACAAAAATATATCCCATGTAAACTTAGGACTAGTTACGAACATCAAGATCAAGCTAGATGAAAAGTCGCAAGAAAAATAATGGAATTCATAAGCATAACTCTGTTCCTACTGTTCCCCAACATTCTGAGTCCATTCACGTCTGAAATAAATAATTCTAGAAAAAGTTAGATGAACCTAGACTATTGTATCTAGGTCGTTGTATGCCTGACTTGTGTCTAAATTATTTATGAACGGGAAGGCACACGAACGAAGCCGCAGTAAAAGCCACTACATAAATAAACTGTGGCCTATGTAAAGGAAATGTTGGTGCCGAAAACTTTGGCCGCCATTTGCATTCCGCTTTCATATTTTGTAACGAACTGTGCGATCGGAGGGAACGTAACGAAATGGAAAAGTTAGCGGAATGAAGTTTAAGCTGTGTTCGATTTTGTTTTTAATGAAATTGATTGAAATAAGCTTTGTTTCAATTGAAAATTATGGTTGGTATTAAAGTTTAAAACTAGATTCAGATATACAGACAGATATAAGGTCGAAAATTGACAGCGGTGACAGATAAGTTGTTAAGAAGTCGTTTGTCATTGTAAGTCAATGACATAGAAGAGGAAAAAGTATTTTTTACTATCTTCTTCATTTCGAGTCGATGGTGACGCTTAATATTTTGTGCTCAGTTTGGCTAGGATATTGCAGGCTTGAGTCACCTGATTGTCTGATAAAAAGATGATTCCGTGCTTCGGAAGGCACGTATAAGCCGGTGGTCCCGGCCGCCAAATAAATCATGTCAGAGGCCCTTGAGGCGGTTTAGGAACTCTGACACTAAGGTGTGTGGGGTCGTTAGACCTTATTGCCCACACGAGAAGAAGAAGAAGTTACCACGTTTAAGCTGCGTTTCGACCAAAGATGTGCGACGCTGCGTAGCGAGGGATATGTTTGTTAAGAACTAATAGAATCGCTTGTGCTGAGCGAGGCTAGGTAAAAGTAGCTGGTGATGATGTTTTTAAAATATTTTACTATATAAGTCAAAGGCGTAAATAAAGCAATTTAAAAATAGGGAAGTTTTTCTTCTCCGAAGTCAATAAGTAAAATTCAATTATTCAATCGTCGTTTCCATGGCGGCAACAGCTTGCAATTAAATTATTTTTACTGAAGATAACTTTTAAAAAAGCTTGATTTTTAGCTTCTATTTTCTATGAGTTTCAATTTATGCATAGTCGATACTTACATCATAACGAGGTAAAATTGTTTATTGTTCATTTATGTTTTTAATAGGTAATCTATACTAATAAATAAAGCTGAAGAGTTCGTTTGTTTGTTTGTTTGCTTGCTTGAACGCGCTAATCTCAGGAACTACTGGTCCGATTTGAAAAGTTCTTTCAGTGTTAGACAGCTCATTTATCGAGGAAGGCTATATATCATCACGCTAAGACCAACAGGAGCGAAGCAGTAATGAAAATTGTGACGCAGACGAAGTTGCGCGGGTCAAATTGTCTCTTGAATAAAGTAGCTACTGAATCGATTAAGAATTCACTGATAGGAAGGCTACACTATCGATGTGCCGTAGACCAGTGTTCATAGCGAAAAAACTCGCACACTCTCTTGGGATAGACAAACATGAGCGAATCCACGTGAAAAACTAGTGTTTTCTAAATTCGATTGGGTCAATGTTCGATATAGAGTTAGGTCTCAGGCATTACTTATTTTATGAGTAACAAAACATAATACAAAACCAGCATTTTGCGCTTGAAAAAAGTGAGCAATGTTTTTTTATGTAACTTAAGCAATTGATTCCAGTAACTTTGCCGGCGGCAAAAGCATGGCCGGTATACGTACGCTCAAACTAAATACTAACACTACTCTATCCAACACATTTTGTTACTGAGAATATAAATAGATGGTAGCGCTCTTCTACTAATCTATATCCATATACTAACATATAAAGCTGAAGAGTTTGTTTGTTTGTTTGCTTGAACGCGCTAATCTCAGGAACTACTGGTTCGATTTGAAAAATTCTTTCAGTGTTAGATAGCCCATTTATCGAGGAAGGCTATAGGCTATACGGGAATGGGAAATTCCTACGGGAACGGGAAAAAAACGGGATATGCGCGTACGAAGTCGCGGGCAAAAGCTAGTACTTAATATATAAAGCTGAAGAGTTTGTTTGTTTGTTTGCTTGAACGCGCTAATCTCAGGAACTACTGGTTCGATTTGAAAAATTCTTTCAGTGTTAGATAGCCCATTTATCGAGAAAGGCTATAGGCTATATATCATCACGCTAAGACCAATAGGAGCGGAGCCGTAATGAAAATTGTAACGCAGACGAAGTTGCGCGGGTCAGCTAGTCTAAAAATAAAATCTTGGTCTGTTAGACCCTAAGCCAATTTATGATTATTCATATCAAATAGTTAAGTATAGTTTCGTTGTTTTCCACCTTGATTACAATAATTTCAACACACATACAGGAAATAAGAAATAGGAAAACTTCATAATTTTTCAATCAGTCATGTGTATCAAAGTTGTATTTTGTATGCGTTCATTAGTTTCTGAATACAAAATAATGATATAGTAGCTAGAATGGTCTATTAGGAAACGGCATAGTTCTTTCTAAGTTTTAGTTAGTAATGACCATCGACCGAGTTTATACAGTATTTTTGTTAGGCATTTAATGTGTGGTTCCGTATGTATTTTTTTTCAATCTTGGATTTCATTACTGACTTTGGTGAAGGAAAATATTCGTGAGGAAACCTGGAGTTGTGGTTATACAACCTGTAACAGAATACACGCAATACTACTTAAGGGGTCATTGTACTCATCATTATAAACAACTTTTATTATGGGACCAATCCTAAATCGCGAAAAAAACATCTGCTGTTCCGTACATTTTGTCGAGTTATGCGCACAGAAATGTATGGGAGAGTCGATTTTTTTTCGCGATTTCAGTGTTGGTCCCATAGTGAAAGTTGTTCATAATGATGAGTTCAATGACCACTTAAGAGGTATTACGTTTATTCTGTGAGAGGTTGTATAAAAGATCTGAAATCGCCGGCGTGGTGGCATTTATGCTCATGTCTTATCTGTGTCGAAAGAAACCTCAGTAGTGGAACATTAAGTGGCTGGTCAACATCATCATCATCATATCAGCCGAAAGACGTCCACTGCTGCACATAGACCTCCCCAAGTGTCGCCACAACGATCGGTCCTGTGCGTCTCGCATTCATCGGCCACCTGCAACCGTCACCAGGTCACCTGTCCACCTTGAGGGAGGCTTTCCAACGCTGCGTCTTCCAGTACGCGGTGCCATTCCAAAACTTTTCGGCCCCATCGACCATCTGTGCTGCGAGCAATGTGCCCACAACTTTGGTCGGCTAGTAGATAATGCTGTACGCTATTCTACCTTTGTGATGTAAGAAATTTAAATAAATAAATATGAGAAGTAATTGAGGGCAATAAATATATATAAATAAACAGTAATTATTCCCGTTGACAGTTATCGTGAGTCGTTAGCTATTAATTTATTTAAACAGTTAATTTTATTGCCTTGGCGCATGTGATGTATGGGTCCGTTAATTTTTTCACTGAGTTATGGCTTATTATTCTGTCACCGGGTACTTACTATGGGAAGATTGATTTAAAATAAAACTATTGACTGATTGAGAGAAGCGGTTGGTGAGATCTGCGATAGAACGAGTATGGCTTGAGATACCTGTAGTGCTATTCTGTAATTGTCTCGACAGCGGAATCTGAGGTATCAAATTCGTATTTGTGTAAGACTTATGCTGTGTTTAATAAAACTCACCCACAGCTTTGCCAGTCAGGTGAAGCTCGATATCGAAATAGTTATTTACAGAATAGCACTGCTGTTCGCTCTCCATACGGTTTTATATTTTACAAAATTAAATCTTCTAAAATTATTTGTATCAATTGTTTCATTGCTAGATTCTATGTTTTAATGGAGATTTTTAAATTTAAAAACTATTTTCCAATCTTACGTGTTTTTCAGAAAGATTTGCTTTTGAAACGCTGATCTTAAAAATGTATGATGAAATATTACTTAATCCACTATATCATCATCATTCTTTTACCCTTACTTATCCCAATAAGTATATCTGGATTCGCGAAATCTATACATATCTATACTGATATAAAAAGCTGAAGAGTTTGTTCGTTTGTTTGCTTGAACGCGCTAATCTCAGGAACTGCTGGTCCGATTTGAAAAATTCTTTCAGTGTTAGATAGCCCATTTATCGAGGAAGGCTATAGGCTATATCATCACGCTTAGACCAGTAGGAGCGGAGCAGTAATGAAAATTGTGACGTATTATTATAAAGCTGAAGAGAACTTACTTTTTTTTGGTTCGAACCACTATTTCGAATTGAAAAATATTTTTCAGTGTTAGATAACCCATTTATCGAGGAAGGCTATATATCATTTTGATACGACAAATAGGAGCGGAGCAGTAATTAAAAAAGTGACGCAAACGAAGTTGCGTGGGTCAGCTAGTATTCCATATTTCTTATTCTACTACAAAACTATTTTGTAGAAACTTTAGTAGTCCTGAATTATGGTCTTTATCAGAAAATCGATTGTCAAGAAAATCTCAAAATAAACTCCACAGTGCTTGACAAACATATACAAAGAACTTCACAACATCACAAATAAACCAAACCAACAAAACCTAAAACCCACGCCACCAACCACGGAATCCTAAATCCAGCCGTCCGTTATTATGCTCTGGTAAACAGACGGGTCCTAATGAGTGTTTCACACGCCATCCTTGATTGTTTTGCCGTTTATTTGTATTTCTATTCATATTCTGTACCTCACTATTGTAGGAATACTGGCAGCAAAGAATAGGTGTCCCTTTTCGGAACGCCGCACTTAAAGTTGAATGACCCTGAGAGCCTGGACCCTGATGGAAATCAATCTGCCACGCCTCTTCCCAGCTGTGTTGGAGTCGGCCTATTAAAAGTTTTAGTCGGAGAATTTAAAATTTTTACCAAAAGACATTCAATCTTATCAAGTAGGAATTCGACATAAATTTCAATGTTTTAAATTGATTCCGTGGTATCGAAAGGGATTTCTTGGCGTTGGAGAGTTTGCTGAGGGATCCCACTGTGGGATGCCGCAACACGTCGCGAGATGTCCTGGTAGGCTGTCAGAATGCTACCTCCACAAACCAGTAACCGGGAAATACGGTACCACTTGCCAAGACTGGTGTCAGACTTTCTGGCTTCTGGGTATCCGTGAAGGCTGTCAAATATCTACAAATGACAGCCGCGACCAACAGTTTCACGTGCTTTACGAGACACGGAAGAGTGTCGGTATGTTAAGATGGTCACCCATCATAAAACCGACTTCGGAAAGAGTTGCTTAATCTTAAAGATCGACCCGTGCGGCTGTTATTATTTAGCCACGAGGTTTCCTTTTCCCATGGCGACTCATGCACACCACAACACATACACACCAGACACACCACCACACATACATACACAACACCACACACACAATGTAATGTGGACATAATAAGATCACATTACGAACTAAACATCCCCACTAAATGTCCTAATTATGTCACCCATTTCCCCTCATCTAGAAAACAAACAAACCAAGAATTAATCTTACAAGAATTATATTACATTTATCATTCGCTTTCCCACAATTGTGAGGAGAAATCTCGTAGGCAATAATCATATAGTACAATATTAGACGCCAAACAAATTACTCTGGAGTAATCTCGATGTACCAATTAACGTTATGTGTCAGAGTTGTAGGAATGTCTTTGATTCTAATTATTACAACAATTATTGTTAATAGGCAAGATTGTAGACTGTTTGTTTTTGGTATTTAGGTATATTCATGAATGTAAGTGCTCTTATTAATTACTAGCTGCCGCCCGTGGCTACGCCCGCATGAATTTCTGAAATTATTCGAAGGGAAAATATTTCCATGAAAAAAGTAGCCTATGTGGGCCATAGATTTTGCTTTTTTAACCGACGTCAAAAAGGAGGAAGTTCCCAATATTTTTTTTACACCGATTACTCCAATATTTCTGATCCGATTTCTGTGATTTGTTTTTAGTTCGATGCGGTATGCTTGCCGTTTGGTCCCGTAAAAATTTGATTTAGTTTGGTTCAGTAGTTTTTATTTTATGACCATTTTTGCCTATTTCAATTTTTCTTTTTAGGGTTCCGGACCTCAAAAGGAAAAAACGGAGCTCTCATAGGATGAAATTATAACCATATACTCAAGTCTACAGTCTCTTTAAGCTGTAAAAAATCAAACATTTTTAGTTAACGTGAAAAAAAGATACGGCCGTTTATGCCGCAAAAAACGTATATTTCAACACTCTCAAGGGAATCAAAATTTAAGGTATCTCCCGTTGACCTATACTAGTTGGCAAGTAATATCCTCTTAAATATGAAAACAAACTAAACTAAATAACTCTACATTTGTAATTACATCATAAAAAATGTAGTCTTTACTATTTAAAGTGATTACCTACAAATTTGTACGGAACTCTCAGTGGGCGAGTCCGACTTGGGTTTTTTATGTGTTTTAATTTTATTATTTGTATTTTTTACTGTTATGTAACTGTGCTTTTGTGTCTTTTCTTGTTCCAAATAAATGTTCTATCTATCTATTCCAGAATATAATGATAACCTGTAATGATAGTTGTAAGGAGATAAGTAAATAAATAAATTATAATCTATTTTTTTATTTGTGATGGGTTTGCTCTTGACTCTAGTCTAGGTCAGAGGAGACTGTTCACTCTAACTTTGAAGAGATTAGGGTTGTAAGCGTCAACGCCGACGCGTTGTAGGGATGTCCCTAAACCAATTAGTCCAGATCCGTGTAACCGTTCGATGATTAAAAAAATCCGGCCAAGTACGAGTTGGAAAGCCAACAGAGGGTTCCGTACAAATTTTTAGCTACAAATTACGTAGTTTGTACAGGCAAAAGGTAGCTACAGGTTACTAAAGTTTTGGTTACAGCTATTTTAACAGAACCCCAACAGCAACTGTTTCAAGTCGCCATCTGAAATCCACCCAGGAAAAAACAGAGTTTCAATACTAGCTACGGTGACTGGAATTCCTCCTTTAACATGATACTGTGTTTGAAATTTAACCCGACATTCTCGAGCCGTATTCCGAGTAGTGTGATGCTCGTGGAAAAGTTTACCCGCAACGAAAATAAAGTAAAAATATGTTTTGTAAAGCCGCTGGAGTAAAATTCGACGTTCCGTATTCCGTTTCACGTATACATTTTACTGTATCGTTCAATATGCAGAAGTATTATGTGAATGCCAAATAAAAATTCTTAGAAAAAAACCAACGCTAAAACGCAATGACTGATTAAAAATTAGCCTGTTTTTTTGAACACTGAAAACAAAATTAATTAAATATGTACCTACAATGTCCCATTAATCGTCAGAGAAAATATAAAGAAAATAAGGAAAACAAGGGACTGAAAATAAAAAGCCATGATGAAGAAAGTCGAAAACATTTTGGTTCAAAACAGGTGAAAAGCAATAGAATACTCTTTATAATGTACACCATGAAGTTTTCCGTACCATTGTATTGGGATTTTTATTTGTTGTTATGGCGGCAACACAAATAAATATTCTGTGAAAATTTTAAATGTCTACCTATTACGGTTCATGAGATTTAGCCCGCTGACAGACAGACGGACAGACGGACAAAATTACACAGGGTGACACAATGGGGCTTTAAAACGATCTTATTCGGAGATTCTAATCAAGCCTAATATATAAAATTCTTCCGTTACTGAGTAACTGAGAGAGAGACTTACAGACAACGCACAGCCGAAACTACTGGTTGTAGAAAGAATTGAAATTTCGAATGTAGGTTCCTCAGGGAGTGTAGGGGACCACTAAGAGAGGATTTCCCGAAATTCTTATTGGAAAGGGAATGTAATATGCTTTAATGGGATATGTTACGCGAAGTCGCGGACAAAAGCTAGTCTCCGAATAAGGGGGGCTACTCTCTAAGCCCGAAGTCCGTAGTTTCGGGCTTAGTTGCGGGCGTATTCTACTCCATATCCTACAGACTAACGATTAGTCCCGAACCTGAACTGAGAATGAACGACAACACGATTTAACAGTAACTGCCAAACTGTGTTGTCATTAATTCTTAGTGGTTAGGTGATACGAAGTAGAATACGCCCGCAACTAAGCCCGAAACTACGGACTTCGGGCTTAGAGAGTAGCCCCCCAGATCGTTACCAAATCAACTCACAAACAGCACATAAAATATTTCCAAGGTTCACCCAAATCCTCTCAAAACATCTGGCCCCATTACATATTGCAAATGTCACGTCGCCATAATATTTTACAGATCACCCAAAGCCACGCATAAAATTACACTCATTAAAACAAATCTCTTTTCAACAAAAATACGGAAAACCATTTCATATTTTCCGGGAAAATTGTTACGATCTTTCTTTTCTATTTATATTCTTAATGCTGTTTATTTTGGGACAAAATGGCACTTCAAACAGTTATCTACTTTGTTAGATTACTGGCGTATTGAATTTCAGGGGTATGGAATTACAGTAGGAGTATTGTTAGCCTCACAATGTTCGGAATTTCGCCGGCAGCGCCCCAGCCTTTATTGATAATTGTAATATTCTATCTATGGAAAATACACGGCATTGACTATGCCATATATGGCCACCAAATACACGGCATTGACTATGCCATATATGGCCACCAAATACACGGCATTGACTATGCCATATATGCCACTTAAATGTATAATAACGGTCACTGACCCACATACATTTATTGAGTTTTTTAATTTCAAAAACAGAAATAAAGCTGTCCTTAGTCGACTTCTATCGTGACCCTTTACGTTCCCTAGTAATAATAATAATAATGTATCTATATTTATCTATACTTAATATATAAAGCTGAAAAGTTTGTTTGTTTTTTGTTTGTTTGCTTGAACGCGCTAATCTCAGGAACTACTGGTTCGATTTGAAAAATTATTTCAGTGTTAGATAGCCCATTTATCGAGTAAAGCTTTAGGCTATATATCATCACGCTAAGAACAACAGAGCGGAGCAGACGAAGTTGCGCGGGTCAACTACTTTATTTATAAGACAACAAAAGGTCCACACTGATATAACACGAACATAAATTCTTAAGAGATGTTAGTAACAATATATATTCTCTAAAACCTACGTTAGTACTTATATACTAGGATGTTAGTAACAACGTGGCTTTATGATCTATGTTAGTACTTATATTTTACGACAGACAGTATTGTTCTTATGAGATGCCCCATTATTGTGCTCTCACCAAGCCAAAAACGGTTCATAATTTATTGTTCGGGTATCTACGAAGGGATATTAGGGAAAAGGTCAATGTACTTTTAGTCTAGTCTAGTTTATCTGGCAGCTACCGTAGTGTTTTCGGAACTTTAACGTTAGGAATACTTGACATTGACGCTTCTATGCTGGCATTTATAGTTCATGCGTGTTTCGTTTGGGGGCACTTGTACGGAGTATACTGTGCCATCTAGGGTTGCAGTTTCAAAATATAAGTAAAATATACTTGAAAATGACACTTCTGTACTGCCTATAGTTCCTGCGTGTTCCCCCATTGATATATAAAAACCCAAGATACACACTCAGCATCTCAAAAACGTCCGCATAAAACAAGCGCACAATTTAAAATTGTGCGCTAGTTTCAAACAGTCTTGCATCGCTCGCCATACTGCTCTGCTTTGTAAAACAACCTTAAGCGATCCGTGTAAGGTTAAATTTGCAAAAAAAATTGTTTATAGTATAACTAGACACAACTCGCACATGACACTTGATACATGTCAGTTTTTGACGACAGTTTCGAGTGTTGCATTTGTTCGAGACTGTGCATCTTGGGTTTTTTATATATCAATGTGTTCCCCACTTTTTTTTGCGATTTAGTAACCAGACCTCAGCGGTTTAGGCTGTGCGGTTATAATTTACACTTACTAAAAACAACCGCACGAGTCGAACTTCGAGGTTAAGCTGCTCTTGTCGAGGTCGGTCTGTGGATAGCTGACCATCTATTACATATCGAGTTTCCCGCGTGTCGTGCGCAGCTTCGTATCCATGGTTTTGTACGAAAAACACATTTGCATACGCCCTTTGCATGGCTTCTTCCCACGCAGGTGGAACCACGGGCAAAAGCACTATTCTGGCTATATACTCGTATTTTGTCAAATAACTTACAAAAACATAAATAAAGTTCACCACTCCTGCACCTCTCAGCAAAAACGTCCCGACCACGTTTCACCAAAATACACTTTTATGAAATACCTACCCCGTGCAAGCGTGGCTGGCACAAAACAAAGGAGCGCTAAAATGTGCTGAAACACGGACACTGATGTACAAAGGCATTGCGGCAGGTTTCACGTCACTATGTGCACTGAGTTGTGCAGTGTGGGATAAAGAACGGAGGTAATAAGATTTTTATGGTTTGAGATATGGTAGACAACTAGTTTTTTTTCTATCTTTCTTTGACTGCCTCCGTGGTCGAGTGGTTTAGGCGTTTGCCTTGTGACACGGTGGTCGTGGGTTCGATTCCCACGAGAAGCATACTTTGTAAAGTTGTTGTCAGTTTGGCTAGGACATTGCAGGCTTGAATCATCTGATTGACTGATAAGAAGATGATTCCGTGCATCGGAAGGTACGTATAAGCTGGTGATCCATGCCGCCAAATGGCGGTCGTCAAATAAACCATGGCAGAGGCCCTTGAGGCGGTTTAGAAACTCTGACACTAGGGTGTGTGGGGTTGTTAGACCTTACTGCTCACACGATAAAAAGAAGAAGAGCAAAATAAAAAAAAAGAATAGGAGGAGAGGAGTAAAATAATTTGTGGTTCTTGAGTGAGGTTTGCTTTTGAGGGTTGTAAAATACTTATTTGCTTTCTTTTGTCGTGACATAGGTGACGTATACCTTATAATTGTGTTGGTTTTTGAGGTACTTTATTGGTATTTTATCTGTCCGTTAACCACTAACCAACCAATGGCGTTATGAAAAATAGCGTTAACGGACAGGTAAACTACCGTTATATTAATAGTTAAACTATTTGGTGCTCTAAATAGATAATTTTATAGATTTTGACGGAATTTCATTTTACTACCTCGTATAATAACCGGCACGAGTCGTGAGCAAACTCGCCATTGTTCGGTTTATACGACAGCTCTGACGCTTCACGTTACTGGTTCGTCAGGCAATGTTCATCGACTATTGTGCTTGCAAGTTTCGTTCGGCCTCCGTACATTCGCGAGAGCACCCTGATGCATTCATTTGTGCTCGAGACTCATGCCGGTTACTCTATCTTTGCATCTGACAAATTAAATTACTCGTAGTAGTTAAAATATAATCTCTTATCAATGTAATTATCCAAACTTCATGTAAAATACAAGTACAAAGACAGGCTAAATGCGTTAGTCATTCTCTACCCAAGTCAACCAAGGGTGGCGAAGAGATAATAATGACAGGTGCATAAAAAAAGGAAATATAATTTTATTTTTCTCTGGCGTGTGATCATTTTTGCTTTTGTCTTTAGAAAGAAGAGGCATACATAAAGCATATTTGTGTTAGAAAGAAACTAAGAAAAAAAGTTTATTTGAGCCAAGGATGACCCAAACAAAAAAAAAAAACAAACGAATATCACAAGCACATAAAAAAATATTATATTACTGAAACAATAAAAACATAATTGTCTCTATGTCAGAACCCCTTAAGAAAGACAACGTCAAGATGTACAAAAATATGCTTAACAAAATGAGTTCATAAAAAAGACACTGTCTTGTATTGACAAGTATCCAATTATTTTCTCAGTCAAGAATACTTGTTACAAGATGTGCGATAAAAAAGGGTACGAATACATAAACATAAAAGATACAGATTTTTTTCATATACGAAGCATAATTTTTTGGGCCAGGCTTGATCATAAATAATTTTGGTATTCGATCTGGGATTCAGTGACCTTCCTCGAGGCTGACTTTTTCACCAACTTATTAGTCGGTACCTACAGTATGTATCACTACAACTCCTTAGTAGTAAAAATCTTTAAATTTTTAGGGTTCTGAACTTTCGATCGAGAAGTGGAGTCCTTGTGTCTCTGTCTGTCACATAAATATAGAAATTTCACGAAAATAAAAGAAATTTTGAGTCACTTTTGGGGATAAAATGGAAAATTAAAAAAAAAAACATACTGAACCCTGTGACATAATTTTAAAATGAAAGCGCTTATTGTGTACGTTTCATATTTTTTAAGTTCATAATAGGTTTTAAAGGAGTTATTTAAGTAAATAGATGAAAACTGACCATTTTCCCACTTATCTCCGAAACTACTGAACCTAAAGTTTTGAGTAATGGTTCACACTTAACCGTTTTTTATTAATTACACAATCGAAATTTGGCATAACATCGGATTTCAAAATATCTTTTCAAACATTTGAAACACATTTTTAAGTTAGATTTATTTACGACACCAAAAACAACAAAATTTACCCTATCAAAATCACCAGCCCACCACAACACCACTAATAAAAACTGGCATCTCAACAAAACAGTATTTATTCTCTAGCCAAGTGTCGCGAGTGTCTATCGGCGTGTCAGTCCTCACGTAGAGCTGACAAAGCTAGCGGACACTCGACTAGAGTGCTCTCAGCGGTGTCGAGTGCCTTGTAACGAAGTAAGGAGTAGCTAAGATAGGCGGCATGTGAATAGCCTAGATTTGTGTCTAGATTTTAATGTACTGTGTAGATGAAGTTTTATTCTGTTTATAGAACATTTATTTGGAACAAAGAAAGAAACACAACACACAAAAGCACAGTTACATAACAGTATAAAATACAAATAATTAAATGCAAACACATAAAAAAAAGAAAAAGGCAGAATGTATGGCAATGACTAAACCAAAGAATTTAACAGATTAGGTACATACCTAAATAAAAAAACATATTTGAAAAATATTTGTATAAAACATTTTATGACGTTGTGATAAGACGAAAGTCCATGACAGAACATGTTGCCAGTGATGACATATGGAACTGAAACGTAGTCGCCCGCTATGGGTTTCATTAGAAGGCTTAAAGTCACCCAAATGGCAACAGAAAAGGCTATGCTCGGAGTTTCTTTTCAAAAAAGAAATGAAGATATCCGCAATTACTGTTACTGACATAGCCCAACTTTGGATCTAGGTAGACTTTTTTTGTCCTAGCATATTTGTTAAGACAAACGAGGGCTGTTTATGGGGGTTCTGGGTTGCCTGCAGTTGCATAGACCACCTTTTTGCTCTTTTTAGGGTTCCGAAAAAAAAGGAACCCTTATAGGATCACTCGGGTGTCTGTCTGTCCGTCTGTCATAGCCAGTTTTCTCCGGATCCACTGGACCGATTCTGTTGAAATTTGGTACACATATGGACTTCTATGACCCAAACACGAACGCGTTACGAAAATCATTAAATTTTAAGTATGGGGGTCACTTTTGGGGTTATAACTAGAAAATTAAAAAAAAAGTTTTTGAACAATATCGTGTGACACATCAAATGAAAGGGCTTACTGTGAGGGTTTTAATTATATTTTTTTTCATAATTTTAAAAGAAATGGTTTTGAAGTTATTCAAGAAATTAGACGAAAAATAACCATTCCCCCCTTATCTCCGAAACTACTGAGCCTAAAATTTTGATATTTACCTAAAGATTACAGGAAAACTTATTAGAAGTCTGTAGTGTCAAAATAACATGTTAAAAAAAAATTCGTTCGGAACCCTTTGCGCGCGAGTCCGACTCGCAATTGGCCAGTTTTTTTTTTGATGAAGTTCGAATTATTTAATTATAAAAAAGTGTTATTAATATATTGACTAATTCCTCAGTAGGTAAGCTTTTAAGAACATTTTACTTAACTTTTTTCGTTTTATAAAAAATAGTATCTAGGAATCAATGATTAAGCATTAATTGGATAATATGTAAAAAGTATATTTTTCCTTTTCTGACGCTTATAAAGGTGTACATTATAGAAAGTATTCTATTCTACGAATTTTATTAACATTAAAAAAGCCGTTAGTCTTTATTTTCCGACCACAACAAACCCCTCCTAAAGAATTATGAGTGTCGGTAAATATAACACTTGGATAAATATTCATATTTCGCATTGGTGTTTTTGCCAGGGTTACACCGGGCAATACAGGGCAGGGTCGAAACGTGGGTGTGACAGCGGAGCCGGGCAATATCAAACGATTTGCAATATTTTATAAGTGTCACGGATATTTTGATATTTTTTGTTTTATTGTTTAATCTGGCCCGAAAGGACTTCGAAGACGACGGCATTTTTCTGTACAAATCTGTTTATTAATAACCGCGAATGGTGCTTATTACTTAAATTTCGACCTAGTATGTATACTAATTAGTATGGAAATAAAACAAGTACCTAAACTATAAATTGTAAAGAGTAGCATTTGTTGTTTGACTGAAATTTCTAAAAAAACGTGCAACACAGCGACAAAAGCGATCTATTTCGAAGCCAACGCCATCTTTCGATGCTGTGCACAACTTTTACAATACCATTGGTTGCATATTTTGTTAAGCCTGATAAGTTCGTATTTGACACAAGACTTTTTACATAACAACAAGCATGTATTTCTCCCAGGCAATACCAAAGGTGTACCTGTAGTTCACTAGATTTGAATGTTATAGGAGGCCAAGAAAACGAATGTACATAGAATCCGAGCTATTACTAAGAAATTACATTAGGAAAACCTAAATTAAGTTTATCCCACCTGTGCATCGATGGCTTCACTAGCAAAAAATCGCTCTAGAAACGACAACGCGACCAACTATGCAGTGAGATCGTACCTTCACAAAATAAGCATACCCCAACCTGCCAAGCTTAATATCTAACTTTCCCCTCAAATTCGACTTAACTATTTACAAATTCAATTCCAATCTTCCTAAAGTCCGCATTCAGTGTCACTCGTCTAGAAAATGGCGGCTTTATGTCAAGACACAGAGCATCGAAACACTTGAGTGGCCACTGCTTGGCACGACATTGTCAAAACTTTGCATACCAAAAACGAGTGTTCCTGATTATTACCATTTACACATAGATGTTGTCGGTCCGTGACAATAGGGAATATGCACGAAAAAAATATTTATTATCTATATAGTTTATCTTAAAATATACACAAATAGAATACTAACAGTGAAAATAGAATCAAAATTGCTCGAAAAACAAACGAGATATAATTATTTTAAACAAATATATCTGTCCCTCTCGCGAAAACGCTGTTTTCTATGGCAACTGTATAGGCGCCAAGAACTTTGACGTCACATTTCATATCGGACTTCTCTTTCTAATTGTAAACTTTGAAGCTTTATAACTTCATCGCTGATGAAGGTATTTAAAAAATAATTTCATAATTGTTTATTAGAGTTAATAAGTATTTCATTTTGCAAATAAAAAAATCGCATGCATATTCCCTATTCTGTCTATAGCTATGACTAACGAAATTTGTGCTCATATTAAATTTAAAGAGACGTAGATACTGTGCGGTGAACACATGTCCCTTTCTTACAACTTTATAGGATTGCAAGCGGCCACAGTCACGTAGCAATTATCCCATGGGAAAATTTGCCTAGGTATTCTAGAATATTATCCTAAGTAAACATCTCCGTGAATTCGACAAGGTCTACCAGTGTGCAAATTTGTATCACAATGCAGTCAGACGTTAAGACGTGAAGATGCCACAAACTGATTGAGTTACTTTCATATTTATAATATTAAAATTAATAGTAAATAATATGGTTAGTATTTTTAGTCACCGGCGCCGCCATGCTAGGTTCCGTGTTCTATGTGTCAAACTGTCCTGAAAATGTCGGAATTACAGGGTGCCCCGGCCACAGGGGTCGCAAGCATTCCAAATGTAACCGTTGCGCGTTGCAGGCGACCACAAGTATGTGCCTTCGTTTGTGTGGTTACATTGTTCAGTTGTGTGTGGACTAGTTGTTTTTGTATGGGAATTTGAATAGACAGTTTATTTTTATTTTAGGGTGGAAGACAGGTGGGTGATGAAGACGTTATCTGAGTTCACATTATGCACCTAGATTCATAACGTCGGTGCATAATGTGAACTCTTCTTCATCATCAGAGTCACAGACACAGATTCAGATAGAGGGTGCAGATTTTTTTTTTGTTAATAAAATATCGACAAACTAAGCGACTAGATGAAAAGCCATAGACTAAGTTTGTAAAAAATCGAGTGAAAATGAAAACAGAACATTTCTGTTCACTCAACAGTAGAAATCCCTGCCAGAGAGTATGTTTCCTGATAGCTACAACCTGGGAGTTTTTAAGTCAAGAGTTTTTAAGTACTTCTAGGCAAGCGTGCTCCATTTTCGGCCGCATCATCGCTTACCATCAGGTGAGATAGTGGTATGCTTATCAATTGTAAAAAAAAACTCTTGCTTTGAAGGACCAATATTTCGAGTTAAAGTACAAATTCTATTTTTTTAGAACAGACTAAAACATCTTTAGAAATAAATTATCTAGAATTTTTCCTGAAAATGTCACGTGTACTTGACAGTTTTTTTTTGAAAAAGTGCACTTGGCTTTTAAATAACTAAAAGTTTCATTTACTTGAGAGGGCCGTAATTCCATCGAAATAGGCAACACTAAGTCCGTCCATGTCCATGAAATGGTCACAAGCCACAGGCATTCGCAACGTTACCCCAACCTAACTGCAAACCACACGTATCCGACGCACACTGTTGCCTTACCGTGTAGGTATACCAGGTTGTTTTGTGAAGAAATTAAAGGATGGAACCTTGCCTTCATGTTACTTACTAGAAAATATCTAGTTTATTATGTAAATTACCATACCGTCAAAGCGAAGGTAGTGAGCTTGAATGGGAATACCATTTCATCTTGATTGGATGGATTGACACCTCACTTCATTTTTACTTTACTTAAGTTTTCATACTAAGTTTTTACCCGACTGCCAAGGTTTTTGTTTTTCGCGAGTATCGTGTATGTATGTTTGTTTGTTAATTTCTTTATTACCTCGTACCTTCCAAACGGTTGGATGGATTTCGACTATTAAGGTGTCGTTAGATTCATTAAAAAAAACCAAGTATACTTAAATACGTGTTTAAAAAAAAACAATATGGCGGATGGATTGACACCTCACTACATTTTCACTTAAATTTGCAGAATGAGCTTTAACTTTAAGTACCAAGGAAGGGTTATGTTTTCGCGAGTATCTTGTACTTATGTACGTTTGTTTATTAATTTCTTTATTACCTCGTACCTTCCAAACGGTTGGATGGATTTCGACTATTAAGGTAAATAAAATACGTGTTTAAAAAAAAACAATATGGCGGATTTTTGGCCCTAAATTTTAAGTCGTTAATATATTTTTTTTAACCAAACCTATCGAGTAGGGTATCAAAATGAAGGAAATTAAATGGATGTTACAAAATTATATAGAAGCCATATGTTTAAATTCAATTAGGAAACAGTTTTCGTTCATAAACGTGTCCCGGTTTCGGTCCTTTTAGTGCATTGCTTATAAGTTGATAGTTTTGCGACTAGTTCCTAAAAACCTTTGTTAAAATTTGGATATACCCCCATTAATGTGTTTGGGGTACCTACATGATTAGCGGTGTGCGTGTCAGTGCATAAATGTGTCTGAAACAGCGTGGGCATTGCCACCAACCCTGCTAATCTTTTCATTAAGATTAGCAGGGTATTAAAATACGAAAATAGCTCATGTTGAGCTATTTTCGTATTTTATTAAACATGCTATGATCAAATCAGACTATCGCCCTGTTCATCTAAATTCTACCCATAGGGTATTTTCCTTTGACCTAGAACTATGTTAGACAAGTATAGGGAAAGGTCTGAAAACTACACATTTATAATTAAATCATTAAAAAAATTAACTGACTTCCAAACAAAACACTACAAAGTATAAAATAACATTAATTTCGGAAGTCGGTGTTTTTGGTTTTGTTTCTGTGTTTTTTAACACCACGTCTTCGTCTACGCAGAAATTTGAAATAAGCAAAAATGCTCATAAATAAAAACTACCAAACCAAACTGAATTATATTTATACGGGACCAAATGGCAAGTATGAACTAAAAAATAATCACAGAAATCGGGTCTGAAACTTCGGAGTAATCGGCTTACATACTTAAAAAAATACCCATCGAATTGAGAACCTCCCCCTTTTTTGGAAGTCGGTTAAAAGACTACTTTATTTAAATTAATATGTGCTTACTGTAGGGAACCCTCGGTGGGCGAGTCCGACTCGCACGTGTCCGGTTTTTTTTTTTCACAAGTTTATTCTGTTACAAGTTTTGTAATTCGTTGAAAACATCATCATCATCATATCAACCGAAAGTCGTCCACTACTGGACAAAAGCCTCCCCCAAGCGTCGCAATAACGCCCGGTCCTGCGCGTCTTGCATCCATCGGCTACCCGCGACCTTCACCAGGTCATCGGTCCACCTTGTGGGAGGCCTTCAAACGTTGCGTCTTCCGGTACGCGGTCGCCACTCCAGAACTTTTCGGCCCCATCGACCATCTGTTCTGCGAGCAATATGCCCACTGCCACTTTAGTTTGGCGATCCTTCGGGCTATGTCGGTAACCTTGATTCACTTGCGGATATCATCACTCCTGACTCGATCACTAAAGGAAACTCCAAGCACTGCCCTCTCCATTGTCCTTTGAGTGACTTTAAGCCTTCTGATGAGGCCCATTGTGAGCAACCACGTTGCAGTTCCTTCATTGAAAATGCGTAGATAATTGTTAGTTCACCTATAAATACTTATGAATCGTTTTACTCCACTAGCTACCATCAGATCAAACTATAGTATTGCTCATCCAAATACTCCACCCTATTGTTTTAAACCCATTCATTAGTTTCACTCCACAAATATGTCGCGTTATACACTGAAGCTGAAGCTGTGTTTAGGTATACACGGCTTATATACTTGTACATAGCTCGCCATTGTATGCATGTATATATAAAGGTATTGTGTTCCACATTGTGTATTGTTTTATGCAAGTTTTGGATACATATTATGTAAGATAATACTTTATGGAATATGATTAAAGGAAGTGCAGTGTTTCTTTGTTGAACAAATGGGAGTCCAACTCAGCATGTGCCAGGCCTCAAATATACCTGACGCTGGTTTTCTGCTAGATCCCAGTAGCGGCATACGGACTTTGAGCAGATGCAGAACAGTTAACGATAAAAAGTAGGTATGTAAATAATGGTTTTGTGTAAGGTAAAACTGCATCTTGCCATCCCTACCTTGTTGCTATCCGTCGTTTTCAAACGCCTTTTATAATGCGCACAGCAAAGGAGTGGAAATCTCTGCCTACGTCTGTGTTTCCAAACGCTTACAACCCTAATCTCTTCAAAGTTAGAGTGCACAGGCTCCTTCTGGGTAAGCTCGCTCCATCGGAGACTTTGTCTTTGTCATCTCTGACCTAGACTGGAGTCAAGAACAAACCAATCACAAATAAAAAAAAAATAAAAAAGGTGAGACCAGATTTGTTTTTTTGAAGTGAAAACTTCTTTAGCGGCGTTGAGCACTTTTTCTGTAATGGGTATAAAATCTTAAACTCGCGTCAGGACACGTGACCTGATCGAAAAAGCGTAAGACGGACTCGCGTCAGGGTCACGTGATGCTGATCGAAAAAGCGTAAGACGGACTCGCGTCAGGGTCACGTGATACTGATCGAAAAAGCGTAAGATCGAGGGGAAGGGAGAGGAACTAGTATCTCCCACTCTTTCTACCGTGCCTGAGTGTGCTGCTCCGCTTAGGCGGCACAGGGCGCTTGCGCGAATGTCCGTCTGTGTTTATGTACAGCGTGCCACGCGTATCCAAGGATACGAAATTACGGAATTACGAAATTATGGATGAAAGTTGATTTTTCTAAGAGATAAAAATTAATGTAATATATAAATAAATAACGATATAATATTATGAATAATAACATGTAAATTGTCATATTTGTGTACGATAGCGCAATAAATAAACATTGTATTCTACCTCATAAATGATAGTATTTTTGTACTTATAATTAAACACAACGTTAATACTAAAGTTTTCACTTCTGCCGGCACTCCCGGAGTGCTATTTTTTTTTTTTTATATTTTACGTTACGTATTTTGTTTTTAGGTGTGTGGTGTGTGTAATATTAATAGATATTTATGTATGAGTATAATGGTAGAAATATAAATTTTATTATTACGATTCTGTAATTGATATAATTTCGAGGCGATGTTGAAAGTAGATTGTAAAATGTTGGCTGTGATCAACTGGATTTACTATATAACTTGTACGTGTGGTGTAAGCCGTTAGTATAAGTTGGTCACGACTAACTAAATAAAAAATAAATATTTTGTCCCTTTTTTTACGGGCCTGCGGCGGCAGTCCTCCGCTTATTTTAAACTAGCTGACCCGCGCAACTTCGTCTGCGTCACAATTTTCATTACTGCTCCGCTCCTATTGGTCTTTGCGTGATAATGTATAACCAATAGCCTTCCTCAATAAATGGGCTATCTAACACTGAAATAATTTTTCAAATCGTACCAGTAGTTCCCGAGATTAGCGCGTTCAAGCAAACAAACTCTTCAGCTTTATATATTAGTAAAGATATAGATTAACAACGTGTTTGAAATCGTCACGCCCAGTTTTTTCTGAGAGTTGATAAGGAACTGTCGAAGCCGACTTCTGAAGATACCAAGTCTTTTAACGTATAAATAGTAGTTGAATTCCATAATAGATAGTCACATAAACAAACATTAAGTACATGTTCACTTCAGCAAACCAAGCAACTACATTACAATTAAACACAGCTTGACTCGTGCTAATAAAAACAAATGCCTGTCTCCATACGTTGGCTCGTGGTAATTAGGAGTCTGCAATGATAACGTCCCGGCTGCACCTAATGTTCTGGTGCGGCTTTTTTCTAATGCCTATTTATAACAACGTTTTGTTTACCTAAAAGTTTGCAAAAATATCGCTTAGACAAAAATATCTTATTTATTTACTTGAAGCGTGAATGTTTACCACAGACCTTGTAGAAACTAGAACCAATTTTCGTGCGTTTATAAGATCTTGCTAGTTATACTTATTATTTGGAATCAAATTTATCATTGATCCCATTCATATTAGTGTTATTTAAGTTACAACCCTAATCTCTAAAAGATAGAGTGCACAGCTCCTTCTGGGTAAGCTCGCTCCATTGTAGACTTTGTCTCTGTCATCTCTGAGCTGACCTAGACAAGAGCAAGAGCAAACCCATACAAAAAAGTTATTAAGAAACAAATAACATTGAATTAATTCAAGAAAATTGAAAAAAAAAACTGAAGACTCCCCCTCTACGAAAATGCTTCGCCTAAAAATACAATAAAATACAGATAACATTTTTTACGTATAGATTACAAAGAATGATAATTTTGGAACCATTTGCAATAACATGGCTTTTTTAAACTATTTAAAACATAATTTAGTATCGGAGTGCTCAACACCTCAAAAAACATTTAAAATAGCTCCAAAATCAGTCTAATTCATGAATACGAGACTACCCTACAATAATGTTCTCTAAAGAGCCGCATACTACCTCAAAGGCTTTAGAATCTTGAGATAGACTGCCTCAGGCAAGTCAATGACCTCAGGCGATAAAGAGATTTCCAAGAAACTCCAGTACACTGCGGCGCACGGAGAGATGTAGGTATAACCTGGATTTTAACGAGCTTATAGTGGGTCCATATTTTCCTATGTGTCATATTATGTTCTGACTATACCTATATAGCTTGCGATTTCTTTTATTTATAGTGAAGAGCTTTTCGATACTTAGTTCCCACTCAAGCCCAGGCAGACAAGGATTGTTTGTCAAAATCATCAAATGACTCCTCCCGCTCTGGGTGAAGCAGAAGGGAGTGTCAGACTCTTACTGACTAAAACCCACCACGGTAACTCTTTCGAACAAAACCGCAACCTTGTTTGTCTACCCTGGGACTGAGTTTAAGAAATATCAATGTGTTTATTAATTACTTTAATTCCACATTGCTCTAAATAGAATGATGTTTGACAGCTGGGTTGCCATAGTGGATATTTTTTTTAAGTTACCAGCTTTTTATTTGACAAATAAGGGGGGCCATTCACAGTTTCCTGATGGTTTATTACGAAAACGCCATAGTAGAAAAGCCTTGGTTTAATCTGGGATTGAGTGGAAAACCAGTCCCGCCAATATTTGACAAGGTCAAGCCAATGACTTGCAACGGATACAATCCACTAACGTGCGACACATGAAAACGGTGTTATTGCTGTAATAATAATAACGTTTTGACCACCTAAACCTTCCAAAATAAATTTCCTAATAAATAGTGAAAACCTTATCATAATCCCATAAGTACTTTGATGAACTGCGCGGTTGTATAAACAAACTCGAAAACCGATTTTGTTTTATACTAAACTAGTGGACGTCACGCGGTTTCACCCGCGTAGTTCCCCTTCCCGTGGGAATACGGGGATAATATATAGCCTATGTTACTCCCTGATAATGTAGCTATCCAATGCTAAAAGAATTTTTCAAATCGGTCCAGCAGTTTCGGCGCCTATTCAATTCAAACAAACAAACAAACAAATCTTTCCTCTTTATAATATTAGTGTAGACTAGATTTTTCCCGCGACTTCGTACTCGCATGTCCCGTTTTTCTCGTTCGAGGAATTTCGAGAAATCCTTTCTTACTGCTCCCCTACACTCCCCAAGGAAGTTACATACCAAATTTCAGCTTTCTACGACCTGAAGTTTCGGCTGTGCGTTGTCTATGAGTCACTCAGTCTCTCAGTCACTCAATCAGTCAGTAACGGAAGAATTTTATATAACCTGTAACAGAATAAACGCCGACTCTTAAGGGGTCATTGAACTCATCATTATGAACCACTTTCACTATGGGACCAACACAGAAATCGCGAAAAAAAAAATCGACTCCCCCATACATTTATGTGCGCATAATTCGACAAAATGTACTGAACAGCTGATTTCTTTTTCCCGATTTCGGTATTGGTCCCATAGCAAAAGTTGTTCAATTGATGTTTGTTTTATGTCTGTTACATGTTGTATATTATAATGTTTGGTATAGCTATAGACTTTAGATGAACACAGTTACACAAACAACCTATAATTCCTCTTTCAGCATTTCCCATTTGCTCACTAGAATATCCCCCATACTGTAGTAGTGTTTGCAGACACAAAATAATCTGACACAGACAAACACTAATACCTGAAACAGATATGTGTATGTCAGACTACGGCCTTTGGCGTACACGAGGCGAGCATGTCATCTATCACAGGCGTTATAGGTCTTCATTAGCAAGAATTAGCACGATACCCTGCTAGGTCTTCTAATACTAAAATATTGATATCAACACCTGTCTGTACTATTTTAGGGTTCCGTACGTCCGAATAAAAATGGTCCCTTTGAGTTGACACACGAGTGGTTTCGAACGAATCATATTTTATATCATGTTACAGTGGACTTCTTATGGGTTTCCCTGTCATTTATAATAACAGAAGTATTGTCTGTATTTTTTCAAAATTTTAAAGTCAAGTCAAGTTTTGTAGATAAGCATTCAATTTCAATCAATCATCAGGTAAATTTTTATCTGCACAAATTCTTGAATTAAGAAAATCACCACATATTCATATTTATTCACGTAACGCATCCGTGTTTGAGTTGCAGAAATTTAAACGTACATAAACCGAATCGGTCCTGCAGATTCGGGCCAGCTGTGACGGACGGAGGAATAGACACGCAAGTGAGGTCCCATTTTTTGCATTCGCTTGTCAGTCGCAATCTGCCAAAAATGTATGGAAATTAAGGCTATTTAAGATTCCGTGCCTCAAAAGGGAAAAAACTTTTTACTAAAAAATATAACCGACTTCCAAACAAAGAATAAAATAACCTTAATTTCGGAAGTCGGTGTTTTCGGTTTTGTTTCTTCGTTTTTTAACACCGACTTCCGAATTTAAATGGTGATACTTGGACGACGTCTTCGCTAACGCAGAAATTCAAATAAGCAAAAATGCTCATAAAATAAAAACTACTAAACCAAACTGAATTAAATTTTTACGGGACCAAATGGCAAGTATGAACTAAATAAAAAAGAACCACAGAAAACGGGTCTGAAACCTCGAAGTAATCGGTGTACATACATAAAAAAATATCCACCGAATTGAGAACCTCCTCCTTATTTGGAAGTCGGTTAAAAACGGAACCCTTATAGGATCACTTTGTTGTCCGTCCGTCTGTCTGTCAAGGCCCTTTATCTAGGGAACGCGTGGAGGTATCGAGTTGAAATTAAAACCATAAACTCAAGTTTGCGGTCCCTTAAAGTTGTGAAAAAAATCAATCTTCTCTGTTCACGAAAAAAAAGATACAGCCGTTTATGCCGCAAAAAACGTATATTTCGACACTCTCAAGGGAATCAAAATGTGTAGGATATTTTCCGGTGACCTAGAACTATGAAATTTGGCAAGTAATACCGTCTTATATAGGGAAAAGTCTGAAAACATTTGTAATTAAGTCATAAAAAATATAGTCTTTTATTAAAGTGTCAAATGTTCGTAGACATTTGTACGGAATCTCGGGTGGGCGAGTTCGACTCGCACTTGGCCGGTTTTTTTGATAGATTGCGACTGAGATGTGAATGCAAAAGCCGCTTAAAGTTAGTAGAATTGGCACTTAGATATAACCTTTTAATCAATATTTTTATCAACTGGTATCAATTCATACGCTTTTAAAACACATAAATAAACTAAACACTGACCTTTTCCGTTTTCATCAAGAAAACCAAACGGACTGCAAATGAATGTTTACATAAATGAAAGCACCATCAAGTATCAAGGTTGTACATACAATATGTATTAACTACGTTAAGGTACAAGAAGCGTAGTTTGTTCCGAATATAGACCATGGAAGTGCCTCGGCGACTAGAGGCGCCATTTGTAGTAATATTTATTTATTTAAAATTACGTAAATAACTCCTAAACAGCTATAACGTTTTTAGTACCGCAAATGCGCAAAAAAATACAAAAGATATACGCAAAACAGAAAAAAAGCAAAAAATCAAATATTGCAAATATTCGTTCGAAAAAAGCGCCCATCAACAAGACAATAACAGCCCTGAATTGCCTTAGATGTGACCGGGTGTTTAAAACCAATTTCTAGCGAGCCATATCACACGCTAGGATATATCGAAATCGACGAGGTATGATAATTATTATTATACCTTCTAAATAGTAAATGTTAGTGGCCACGCAATGTGCGCTGAGCTGAACAAAATATACGATTCTATTAAATCTGTTTGTTACATTATCAAAAAATATTAGACTCACATTTTTAAACAACTAATACTAAGTCCAGGTGTAGGGGCTTTTTAGGTCCTTTCTCACGTAGACGTGACGTCATGGAAAAATTGAACGCTCTGTATCGTCTTAAATTTATGTGTTCAATATTTTTTGGTAATCTCTACATAGTAGAGTTATAAAATAAAGTCGCCTCACGTCGTCTGTATGCTTAGATCTTTTAAACTGCGCAACAGATTTGGATGCGGTTTTCACCAGTAGATAGTGATTCAAGAAGGTTTATACGTAGATATAAACCTTCACTTTTACCTACACGTAATACAATATTGTTTTGTGGTAATTTGTTGAAATTGTCCAAGATGTCGGAATAAATCAAGCCGACTGAGGGCTTTCATCGAAAATGCTGTCTTATTGTTTTGGAATATAACAATTAGTATCTACATACATTGCACCCATACAAAGCGGGGGCGGGTTGCTAGTCTAACTACTAAATAGAATTTTTTTCTGGAGTCAACCCTATTGTCAGATGCCATCAATTTCTAAGAATAAACAGTGACATTCACTGTCACGCTCTGTTTGTATAGACTGTTTTGATAATATGCGGTCTCTAGCATTGGCCACCGACGCTTCTCGTAACTCTGTGGTCCCATGTTCTATTCACTCTAATTGCAACTTGGAGCAAGTTCCAATCAGTTTGTAATTTTGTTTACAAACACACGAACGATAGGCAACTATGTATTTAAAAGGAAATGTCGAAACTGAAAATAGATGTTAGTCATAATGGGGAAGTAATTTTCGTTATACTTAGTGTCATTTTATTTTAATGATGTTTTTTGGGCTTGTTTGTGAAGGGAAAATAAATATGTTTGTGTTCATGGTGAATAAAATATTGGTAGATAGTCTGACAAGTACTTGCATTGTTAATGACATGTTTTAAATACTTCCGGAATAGTTTTGTTTTCTTTTCCAATATCCATAATTATTATGTTTGTTGTCTATGGCACAAATATCAAACGACCTACCTTAAAAATATTTGAACACGGAACAAACAACGTACAGTGTATGTCTTTAAGTAGTACCAAATGGGAGTACAGCTCAGCACTTGCAGGCAAATAAACATGGCATATGCATATTTGCCATGTATAGTACAGAGAATCTGACGCTGGTATTCGTATTTTGCTGGATCCCGGTACTGACATACGGACGTCAGCGAAATTGTAACAGCATTACTTATCTTGGTAATATATGTTATACTAGTGGACGCCACGCGGTTTCACCCGCGTAGTTCCCGGTCCCGTGGGAGTACGGGGATAATATATAGCCTATGTTACTCCCTGATAATTTAGCTATCCAATGCCAAAAGAATTTTTCAAATCGGTCCTGTAGTTACGGAGCCTATTCAATTCAATCAGACAAACAAACAAACAAATCTTTCCTATTTATAATATTAGTGTCGACTAGCTACTGCCCGCGACTTCGTACGCGCACACCTCCTAGTAATTTCGGGAGATCCTCTATTAGTTCTTCCTTACGGAGTGTAGGGAAATTCCTAGCCAAATTTCAGCATTCTACGACCAGGAGTTACGGCTGTGTGTTTTCTGTCAGTCACTCATGAGTATTAAAGAATTTTATATATATTGATTGTTAACTAGCTTCGCCCGCGTGAATTTTCGAAAATTAATTCAAGGGAACATGAACTTCCGGGATAAAGCCTATGTACTATTCCAGACTACCATCTATCTCTGTGGCAAATGTCATCCGGATCCGTTCAGCAGTTCTGGCGTGATTGAGTAACAAACGGGCATCCATTCAAACTTTCCCAATCTTCCGAATAATAGTGAGATTGTACAGAAGGCCTTAGCACAAATGTTTCTGACGTATAGTAACGTAACGTAAAATTTTACTATTACTGTAATACTCGTTTTGCACATAATACTTATTTGAATTGGATACTATATGCATATTTTTGTATGATAAAAACTGGCCAAGTGCGAGTCGGACTCGCGTGCAAAGGGTTCCGAACGAATTTGATTTTTTTTAACGTGTTAATTTAACACGATAGACTTCTTATAGGTTTTCCTGTAATCTATAGGTAAAGATCTATTATTTCCATTTTTTTACAAAATTTTAAGCTCAGTAGTTTCGGAGATTAGGGGGGAATGGTCATTTTTCGTCTAATTTCTTGAATAACTTCAAAATCATTTATTTTAAAATTATGAAAAAAGTATATTTAAAACCCTTACAGTATGTTCTTTCATTTGATATATCACACTATATTTTTCAAAAATCTTTTTTTTCGTAATTTTCTAGTTTGACCCCCAAAAGTGTCCCCCATACCAAAAATTTAATGATTTACGTCACGCGTCCATGTTTGAGTCACAGAAGTCCATATGTGTACCAAATTTCAACGGAATCGGTCCAGTGAATCCGGAGAAAACCGGCTGTGACAGACGGACAGACAGACAGACACCCGAGTGATCCTATAAGGGTTCCGTTTTTTGTTCAGAACCCTAAAAATTGTGTATGTTGCATAAAATTTAATCAAATTGTTCCCGGCTGTCATTTGAAGATCTTTGGCAGTCGTTACGGGTTGTCACAAGCTATATATCTGACACCAGTCTTGCCAAGAAGTACCGTGCTACCCAGTTAATGGGTTGTGGTGGTCTGGTAGGCAGCAGCTTTACGTAAAATAGTGGTATTTAACTGAATCCGGTTTGACTGAGAGCCGACCCCAATATAGTTGCGAAAGACTAGACAGATAATGACTATGGAGTTTGTAGTTTTTTATATTCAACATTAATTTATGTTAACGTTACGGTAACGTTACGATAACGTTACGGTAACATTACGGTAACGTTACGGTAACGTTACTATACGGCAAAACATTCGTGCTAGTTCCTCTGTACAAGTTCAGTTCCATGACATATCAGCATAGTCAATATTCACAAACAAGACAGGACATGTTCCATTATTATCACTTATGTACTCCTGTATAATTATCCAAGCAGCATACTGACATGGTCAAACAAACGAAACGATCGATACACATACACCACCTATTAATATCATTAACTTTATTTCTGTGTCACACATATCACATGGTCAGCTGTTTACTTATACCCACTGCGTGTCTTTGTGTATATAATTTATTTACTCCAGGCTGACACATAATTGCTAGTTTTCCTACTTATGTGCTCGCTCAAGCCGTAAAAGTGTTCAACCGACTAATCTGGCGTAGTCTGCGGTTAAAATGCTTATGTCTATAACTACTTGTCAGTTTAGCAAGTTTTTGTTGTAGGAGCTCGTAGTAAAATAATAACAGCTGCACGGTTCGATTTTTAAAGTAAAGCAATGCTAGTCAAGGTCGGTCTGTGGATGGGTGAACTTCTTAACGTATCAAGATTGCTCCGTGCCTCGGAAAGCACGTTAAGCTGTTGGTCCTGGCTGTTATTTGTAAACCTTTGACAGTCGTTACGGGTACTCTGAAGCCAAGAAATCAGACTGTAGTGTTGCCAAGGGGCAGCGTGTTACCCAGTTGTTGGGTTGTGGAGTTCAGTACAGTCGCATTATGTAAAATACTGGTATTCAGCTGCATTTGGTTAGACTGAAAGCCACTGTTTTTAAGGATGGGTTATCATCACATGATTCCTACCACTCTGAGCGGAACTGACTAAAATCCTCCAACCTGACTAAGTTACTCCTAGGCAGATTGCTTTTTTTATTTGTGATGGGTTTGCTCTTGACTCCAGTCTAGGTCAGAGTAGACAGAGACAAAGTCTACGATGGAGCGAGCTTACCCAGAAGGAGACTATTCACTCTAACTTTGAAGAGATTAGGGTTGTAAGCGTTTGGAAACACAGACGCAGGCAGAGGGTCATACAAATCAAATACCAAAAGGCAGGTATACAATTCCTTAACCATATAAACTACTCGATTTATCCATCTACGTTCGTAGTATACTCAGGATAATTGAGGTTGAATTAAGAATGAGTTACAAGAACTAGGGACGGTGAACCAAATTGCTGTTAACAATAGGTACTGTAGCTTAGTATCGAATTAATTATAACCTTTAGGAAGGTCTTAAGAAATCTTGTACAAAGGTATATTGTTGGTTCTAGTTTAATCTTTCAATACCTTAAAACTTAAAAAGATATGATAAATAAACTAACTTCACTATCGGAATAACATCCCTTAAAAAATATAACCGACTTCTAAGCTTTTTATTTTTAACTTTTTAGTGGTACCTGCGTACCCATTCACGGCGTCATGTTATATTATGAAAATAAAACTTATTAAGTGCTTTCGGTGTAAAGATCAATACGAATGAAATAAGCCCAAACACATGGTAGTTTCTACATACCGATGTGGAGTTCCCTTGACTCACTGTCGTCAGGTCTGATCCAAACCTTCATTCTTTTGTAGTATCACCCGATATACACACGAATATTAAGTTTCTATCAGATGCGTGCCTACAATTTTCGAGAGTTGCCCTCGATTTCTCAGGTTTTCCATCATCAGATCCTGACGTGGTGGCAATGGGACCATTTCGGCAGCATACCCTTTCATATAAAAAAAGATTCATTAAAATTGGTTCATAAACGACGAAGTTTTTCTTTTTCAGAAGTCTAAACCGACTGACCGACGAAGGGAGTTTTTTTATTTAGTTTTCGACCTAGGACGGGCTGGGGATCTGTCAGGCTCGTATTAAAATCATACAGAGTTCTTTCGACTAAGGCTGCGTTTACAACAGAGATCTACGAAGATGCGTAGCGAGGGATATGTGTGAATCGCTTGCGCTGAGCGAGACTAGGTAAATCGATTCATTTAGAAGCGATTTAATTGGGTCTCTCTCGCACATTTCTGGTCTTCTTCTTCTCGTGTGGGCATTCTAACGACCCCACACACCCTAGTGTCAGAGTTTTTAAACCGCCTCAAGGGCCTCTGACATGGTTTTTTGACGACCACCATGTGGCGGCCGGGACCAACGGCTTATACGTGCCTTCCGAAGCACGGAATCATCTTTTTACCATAAAATGCCTGCAATGTTAGGACATTGCAGACATTTTATGGTAAAAAGATGATTAGCTAGGGCTAATCTGGAAAACAACTTTACAAAGTATGCTTTCCCGTGGGAATCGAACCCAGGACCACGGGGTCTCAAGGCAAACGCCTAAACCACTCCACCACGAAGGCAGTTACGGTGGGAACGCAGCCTTAAAGTTGAGGATAGTGAACAACCCTCAACAAATGAATATATTTTGCAGGAAATTTTTGTTTGAAAGCAAAATAATCAAGGCTAGCAATTAATTTACTCGGAGTAAACTTCAGACCCCTTTTTATCTTTAAAGTTATTGCAGTCCATCCTAAGGTTGTCTGGTATCGCTGTCATTGCACCCAAAGAATGAAGTTTGTGTAACGGAGTTGCATAACTACATTGCACTTTTTATTTTGTTAAGCAAAATGCAACGTGAATGTGCAGGTGGCCGTACTTTCTCCCTGCCACATGGGGTACAAGCGAATGTAATGTTTTAACACTAAAATATCAGACGCGGTATTAAAATCCCACTCAATTTATTTTAGTCCTAAAAAAAGAACGCCGTCGATTATCATCTAAAAATATCCCCAATATAAAGAATCGTTCGTAATGGCTCGTTCACAATCGGTATACTTCGGCTAGTAATTTCCTGGGGATGCCGCCAAAGCGCCGGAGATTGAAATGTGTCGCGGCGTTAACAAAAGCCTCCTCTGATGGTACGGTTAATGGTATATATTTAGAAGATAATCAAACAAAATTACACGAACGAAATTAAATTTTCTTGTAATTTCATTTCATTTTGGGAATATTCTTATTCGTCTCTTCAGAGTCGTCTATATTCTGTAACTCAGGTACATATGGTAACTGAAGAATGAAGATAAACATATAAAATTATTTAATTAAAAACGACGTTGACGTGGCTCAGAAGAATGCCCATCTTATACGGGACTATGTAGGACTAGTCTGCCGCATGTCCATCGAGTTGTGGTTTGTCATCATCAACATCATTGGTGGGTCCATCATCATCAACATCACTTTGTCAAAAAACCTCCAGTGCTAGACAGAAGCCACCCCTCACGTGTTGCAACACTGACCGGTGCTGTGCATTTCGCATCCAGCGGTGAGAGTGCCCCCGTAAAACACAATATTGTTGCATCGCATTGGCGAAATCCCGAGGCAGGGCTGCGGCAGACTAAAGGAGATGGCACTACATGTTCACTCCACCTATGTTTTCTCGGAGAGATATTTACAGAATAAATACTTCTGGTATCATTAAAATTAATCTTTACGTACCAACAGTTAAGTAGTTACTTTTACGCGGCTAAGAAGTCATTATTACCTGTAAAAGAAGAAATATTCATTATTAGAACAAGTTCTCCAGAAACCTAGGTAGCTACTAAAACAAATATATTTTAGAACAATCACATAATAATGGCGTCGAAGTTTTAGTGTATCAGTCACCTGATAGGGGTTAAAGCTTCATTGGATCAGTCTTTAAAATTCACGGGTTGTAGAGATCTGATAAGCAGTCGCTTCACGTAAAATACTGGTATACAACTGAATCTGGTTTGAAAGGGAGCTGTGATACTCAAACTCAAACCTTTTGCTTCAATTAAACCATTTACAGGCACTTTTGAATTGTCAAGGTCGGTCAGTCATAAAAGATAGGCAGATTCGGAATCAAACTTTAAAAATACCCTCAACTTTAAAAAGCTATTTAGTTCCTTCACCACATTTATAAATAAAAACTTAAAAACCAACAACATTTTATCCAAACCACGATAGTTGGATCCAATTTGAACCATGAAAAGCGAGCGTCAACATAAGGCGCGCAAATCTACATAATAGCGAACATTTCGAGCTAAAAATAAAAATATTCTGGACGGTATCAGATGGTTTCCGCGAAGTTGCAAGAGTCAATTATAAGAAATGGGTCACTAGGCAACGGATAAGCTTGCAACACAGTGTAGATAGATACAGAAGGCCGGCCCCATACAACGTGACGAATGTACACAGAGACAAAGTTTGAGGTGCTTGTGGCTAAGTAATATCTAGGGTCTGTCTGTGACCAACATTATCTTACCCACCTGACTATTAGCGAATAATAATCAAATGGGTTAAATAATGTTGGTCACAGACTGTATCATACAACCTTAGTTCTTGCTGACACAAAATATTTTATCGGTGTGTTTAAGGATCAAGGGATATACCTCTACAATGGATTTTGAATTTGATTCAAAAAAACCTAAATAAATTGTTTCAGTCATTCAGATAACACCACTTTCGTTGATGTAAAAAAAAAAAATATCGTTACTATGAGTTTCATTATAAATAAATCAGAAAGTCGCATAGGGGGTTGATCTTCAATTATAAAGTAACTCTTGCACATACTGACACTTCTCTATGTCTTAAAAAGTACGTTAAGCTGTTGGTTCCAGCAGTCACTTGTAGATCTTATACTGACAGTCGTTATTGTAGGGAAAATCCAAGAAATCTTGCCAAGATGACGTGATACTCAGTACTAGAATATGGAAGTTTAGATAAGCAGATAAATCATTTAAAATACTGCAAGCCTACCCTTATACACACGGGAAAAGGCTGGGCACATTCACACAGACACGCGTCACATACAGCGAGTTCAAGCGCAATCGCGACCGGCGTTTGTTTGAGATCTTCGCACGTACGTGTCTAAGTGTGCGTGCGCTGGGTTTTGCTCGTTGTATGGAGCTGAACTTCTGCACTTAAATGTTTTTATGTTTTTGCAACCTGTGGCCCGTTTACACTTAGTGCCTACGTTATTTTTTATAGAACGGGTTTTTCTTTGCGTTTATTTTTACTCGGGGTAATCAGTACTCTTTGCTTATGATCAAAAAACTTTTTGCATTTGTAGAAATGATTATAGAAATGGTTTTTCATGCTTCTTTAAAAGTAAGATCTTTAAGCATTCGAATGTAGTAAGACTACATTCGAATGCGAATTGAATGAAATGAAAGCGATTGTTAAAATTTCAATAATGTATGGGTCTGATAACACAAAATGTCACGTCATCATTCCCTAGTCTTTTAGCATTTCGTGTCTTGAGCCTCAGAACCATAATTCATCATCATCTGCCTAGCCTTTTCTCAACTACATTGGGTTCGGCTACCAGTGAAACCGCATTCAGCTGAATACCAGTTTTACCAGTTTTACGTGGAGCAGCTGCCTACCAGACCTCCACAACCCATTAACTGTGTAAAACGGTACTTCATGGCAAGACTGGAGTAAGATTTATTGGCTTCTAACAAACCGTAACGACTGCCAAAGATCTGCAAATGTGTTGTGTATGTGTGCATAAGCGGGTTGCGCCCCGCGATCCCCACCCCGCGACCCCCGCCAGCGGGACAGATGCCATAGATAGTTTGTAAATACATCAGTGTGAACTCGACTTGCTAGTTTTATTGACGCGCATACCTCCCGGTCATTTCCGTAGGTACTTAACAAAATGATAGTCGGGAGAAACGGCGTAACGTGCTTTCCGAGAAACAGAGAAACTCGGTATGTTAACATTATCACCCATCCACAAACCAACCTTGGCAAGCGTTGCTTAACCTTCAAGATCGATCGTGCGGCTATTATTATTTAGCCACGAGGTCCTCAGAACCACAATTCATGTTTCTGACTATTCTGATAGAAAATATCCCAGACTCAACACCGGTAACATCATCATCATCACCATCATATCAGCCGAAAGACGTCCACTGCTGGGCATAGGCCTCCCCCAAAGGGCAATTATGGCAACCCCCCCCCCCCCCCCCCGGTTTGCCATAATTGCCACGCTTGGCAGGCGGGATGGCGATCGCAGAGTATAGTGTTGCGTTTTACAGAGAACGCCACTTACGACACCCACGGGAAGTGATGGGATGGTATTTTTCTTTTACGGCACCATCCGGCACTGGCCGACACCATACGGCAAACAGCAATCACCGGTAACAGCTATGAAAATATTCAACATACGATCCTGTCCCTTTTATTGTACTCTGTAAAAGGGACAGTGGTCACACAAAGTACCTTCAGCCAAAGGTAGCAACATTTTTATCTTGAAGTGGTCTCGTTAGCCGCACTTGGGTTGAGTGTCGGTACTTTCGACCATTATCCACCGGTTGAGTGAACGATTGTCCCACATTATCTACAGGGTTGGAGAGGGTTTTAATACGAGACTGTTCTTCAGAGAGATTCTTTTGGTATTGAGTGGGAGGGTAATGTTACTTAGTGATATTTGGTGGAGATGGATTATTTTGATAAAGATAATAATTGCAATATTTTGTGCCAAAAGGAATGTTTTCTGGATAACAATATGATTCTATTCACTTGGATTATCGTATTTTTTGCTTATCAAATCAATATAAAAAAGAATTGACATAAAAAACGCATCAAAGTTCAGGAGCTTATTCATCATGTCTAAAAAACTGATATACTTTACGTAGACGTGACGTCACATATAAATTTTAACGCACTGTATCGTCTTAATTTGTAGTTTAAGTGACAAAAAAAAAAATACGTGAGTACCGAACGATTTTTAAAATTGTTATAAGTAATTCCTTTTAGGGCGACCTCTTCCAGGCAGCTTTTTTCTTATTGACTTTCGATAAAGCCATTTTTGGGTTCCGAACGTCTTAATGAAAAACAAAACGTTAAAAGAATCACCCGTGTGTCTTTCTGTCTATCCGCCTGTCACAGCTATTTTGCTCCGTTTCTACTGGATTTATTTGGAACGATTCAGGGTAGGTACTGTGGCGCTGAAGGCTAGAACCTCTGCAGCATCAGGGATCAAGAATAACGAAAATACTGATTGAATTTAAAGGATAATTATATTGAGCTCATGCGCCGATCAAAGTTCTTACAGTTCTTCTCCTTAAAAACAAATCACATTTTCACCTCATTATTTGAACCTATTCTAAATTATAAACTATCTTTTTAATTAAATCCTCCAAGGTATTTCTCAACAAGTCAATGCATTCATGGAGGATGTATCACAGTACATATGTACCTATCCTAAATCCTTTCAAATAAATCCATACAAATGAATACATTTTGAGTAGGTAATGGTGTCACTTCTGGGTTACAAATTAGTGCCGTGTGAAAGAAAAAAAAGGCTTATTGTGAGAATCTAACTATTTAACCATAGGAATACCTTTTCTTTAACATGATATCCCTTCTAAAGCCTATTATTATATTGGTAAGCGGAATTGGTTTCCAATAACAGTTTTCCAACTACCTACAAAGTTTCCAGTGGCTTAACTAAACCTAACAGTTGCGAACTTGTAAGCACTTGATCCAGCTTGTTATTAGCCTAGCTTGCTTGGAATATTGTAACTTCTACATAAGCCATTCAAGCCATTCTGTGATGGCTTAATAAAGAATAAGATACCATCGTATACCTATCTAGTACTTAAATTAATAATTGGATAAAATTAGAATTCAATATTGAGGTTCGTAATAGAGGTAACAACACAATTATCGACTTTAGCAATGTATACTGTAAGTTTTTTTTTTTTTAATAAAACGTTGCCCCACACTAGGAATTTCTCCTGTATCGTGGGTGCGTTTACATACATATAATCTCACATAGACAAACAGCCAGACCCGGAACAACTATCTGTAGGCCATACAAATATTTGTTCCGTGCGGGAATCGAACCCGCGATACGCAGCGCAGCAGTCAATCGCTCAACCACGGCGCCAACCGTGTCATCAAACAAAAAATGCACATTTTAGGGTTCCGAACAAAAAACGGAAACCTTATAGGATTACTCGGTGTCTGTCTGTTTGTCCGTCTGTCACAGCCAGTTATCTCCAGATCCACTGGACCGATTCTGTTGAAATTTGGTACACATATGAATTTCTGTGACCCAAACACGGACGCGTTACGTAAATCATTATTTTTTTAGTGTGTGGGTCACTCTTGTCCAACTAGAAAATAAAAAAAAAGTTTTTTGTACAATATCGTGTCACATATTAAATAAAAGGGCTTACTGTGAGGGTTTTAACTAAATGGTTTTGAAGTTATTCAAGAAATTAGACCAAAAATGAACATTCCCCCTTATCTCGGAAACTACTGAGCCTAAAATTTTGAAAAAACATGGAGATAATAGATCTTTACTTATAGGTTACAGGAAAAACTATAAGAAGTCTATAGAGTTAAAAAAAAACGTTTCGAACCCTGCGCTCGCAAGTCCAACTCGCATTTATTTAGATACATTTGAGTTAAGCCTATGGGCATCGGCAATAGCGTAGCTTTCTTTAAGTGAAAGATATTTTGTAATAGGTTCTGTAATTTTAAATATTACCTTCCAGAAACATTTAAACAGTATTACTATATTTATAAATATTACTTTAGAAAATAACCTTCCATTTTGTATCAAACTATCTAGTTTTTCTTCAAACTTACTGCAAGAGCGGGTTTGGTAGTTTCCTTTTAACTCTCTAACAATTTAGACCGAGAGTAACCATGTTAACCAGAACTTATCCTTATACATGAACTAGCAGCGCAAGTTATCCAATTAATGCTACAGTTATCCAATTAATGCTACCGTTATAACTCACTTGTGTAGTGTAGTTTTAATGTTTTGATTTTAAAATTTAATCTTGATTTTAGCTGTGATCTCATTATGTTTCGATTCTCTATTTTAAATTTTTTTGTTTTATTATTTTCATTATTTTAATTTTAATTGTAATGCTGTGCTCTGATTTAAAATTTAGTTCATGTTTAAGGTTTTGCTTTTTGACTCAATATTTAATATATAAGAATCTTGTAACATTGTGCTGCCACACAAAGTATCCAACGTACTAATTCCATGATCCTGGGCCACCAAGATACAGGCTGTGCCTAGTTTGGGGCCCATGGCCACTTCTGTTACATTCGCTATCTACTTCTATTCTTCATTGTGTGTAATGTGCCTATAAATAAATTATTATTATTAACTTACTGGTTTTCAATTATATCTAGAATGGCTGGCGATATAGAGAAAACTACCTTTTGCCCGCAACTTCCTTCGCGCATATCCGCTTCGTACCGTTTTTTCCCGGTCAGTAGGAATTTCGAGAAATCCTCTATTAATGACACTCCCTAAGAAACCTACATGCCAAATTTCAGTTTTCTACGACCAGTAGTTTCGGCTGTGCGTTGTCTATCAGTCAGTCAGAAACGAAAGAATTTTATAATAAAAAAATCTGGGAATTCTGGGATTCTGGGAGTGGGAACTTTTATCTCTCCCCACTCCCCACCACGGATAACCTCCTAGACGCGGAGACTTTTAGTATGTTTACTACCTAAACACCCTGAACTGAAGAACTTTTTGAAGAAACCGTTTAGGTCCCGCTCACGCACTCTACAACTCCATTGTTACGTGGACTTAATGTTTTTTTTTTAAATAAATTGTTACTTTATATCTACATTAATATTATAAAGAGGAAAGATTTGTTTGTTTGTTTGAAATGAATAGGCTCCGAAACTACTGGACCGATTTGAAAAATTCTTTCAGCAATGAATAGCTACATTATCAGGGAGTAACATAGGCTATATTTTATCCCCGTACTCCCACGGGAACGGGAACTACGCGGGTGAAACCGCGTGACGTCCACTAGTTAGTTATAAGCCTAAAACTTTTAGAGAAGGTTTCTATAGGGGGAGGTAAATGCTAAAGAAATATAAATGGTTTGTGTGAGAAATGATGTATTGTACAAATATGTTGTACGAATTCTTATCTATTCCATTCAGTAAGTACTTAGAAAGATGGCAACCTCGATTCCGAGGCAGTACCTATCTACATTTAACATACCAGTAGACGTGGAAGATATCAATCGTTTGACGTGTAACAGAGGATTTGAATAATTCATTGTAAGGTAACAAATGTGATAAGGAGACTTTTCGTTGTTTGCAGAATTTTAAAATGTTTTTTGAGAATTTAGTATGAGCGTAGGAACAAGACTTAACATATGATAGTAATTAAATTGTGTCAAATATGTTGAATAAAGACGCTAATTTAATGTTGAAATGTTGACTTAATATCTGAAAATAAAAACTATAATATCTGGAAATTAATATTAGAAAAATTACAGTATATTGTGACCTTAAATTTTTTGTCATACATAGTTTTGGAATGTAGTCTTCATATTTCACTGATAAGCCCTTAGATACACTTTATTTATTGTTTTACTGGGATATAAGTGAACATAACATCTCTGGAGAAGAACGATTAGGAGAGCCAACCCCAATTAGAAATGGGACAAGGCCGGTAGAAAAAGAAGAATTGGTTAACGTCAGTGTCTTATTATAACGGTCCTTAGATATTATTCACACTAGTGGTTTAATAAATCAATCTTCAATTTCTTATCTTACGAAAAATTATCCCACTAAACGCAACCTTTACCTCAAAAATAACCTTGCTTCACTATAACATAAAATAACCCTACCTATAGTAATAAATCAACCATGACCCGTCAAATGCACAATAAGTTGAAGAACAATGGCGCGTAGCGATCTGCTACGCCGTAGCAATATCGTAGCTCCGTAGCGCGTAGCACCGTAGCGAGCATTGTTGGAGCCGGATCGGTATTATATCGCGATGGTTCTAGGAATTGAAATAGCAGAGTCATTTAGTATGGAAGGTGACTATGATTGGTTTTGAAATGGATCGTTGAACAGTTTTAATAATTTACAGGAGCATTATTTTCTTTGAAACGGTAGAGTATTGAATTTAAATTGTGGTTCATTTTAAGGGATAATCATTATTCTGTTGCCATTATCCTTATTTATTTAAAGAATCTACAGCGAATGCGTTATCATTCTTTTTAGGAATGGTCTTGCTCTTGACCTCGATCACGCCTGACGGAAAGCAATGAATGTAGTCTAATGGGAACCCCTCAATTTATAACAAACACATAATAAAAAGAGATTATTTTCTAATCATTGTTATTATAAAAAAAAATCGCTTAAAATCAATCATAAAATAAAAAATTATATGTTTCACCCGATGAATAGCGACGATTTTGATAGCAGATAACCCGGTTTTGGTTAAATGAGCAAGATTTATTTATTCTTAAATAGGGAAGAAAAAGTCTGTATACGTTATTGGCTGATTTTAATATGAAAATTAAATACTTATTTATAAACTCTAGCCATATAAATTCTATAGTCTCCCACAAAATTACCGGCACTTCATGTAATAGAAATCGAGGTACATTAAATTGTTACTAGCAATGTTCGCAGATCGTATCCGAGCGAATGTCTTGAATTATTCATTCTTAAGGCTCGTTTACAACAGAGTTTCTTGTCTGAAGTGAAGATAGAAATGTGATAGAAATTTTGATGATAGATTCTATGATATCATTTCGTATACTGCATTGCCAATGAAATTGCAAGCCATATTCACCAACTTTTTCAGCTGTATCATGGTTGGTTTCCAGTTTCACCGGATAAAGGAATTGCACCTTTATACACCCATATTTGACATAATATGAAACGTAGTTGCAGAAAAAGGCAGTTCTTATATTAACAACACAATCAAAGAGGAGTTTTCATTTTTCGCCTTAGTGCGTACGTTCCAGTTGCTAGCAATGCCGCCTTTCGTCAGACGTGTTACTCTCCCCGTGTAAACGAGCCATTAATGAACGTAGACGGTAGCATCGAAGGCAAGGCGAATGCTAAGTGCTTTGTACGTCGTATAGACGTACTTAGTACATGAATAACATGGTTTAGGATTCCGTTATAGGTACTAATTGCGGGAAGTAGTGGTGGGAGACGATGTGTCAGTGTAATAATATGGGTTTTGTGGTGATTCGTCATCTATAGAATTTCCAGAATGCGAATGTGTTTAATCTTTTGACCGCCAGAGCGTAAACGCATCGGCGTCCCTCCCACGCCAAGCACAAATTCAGCGCAAATATCTAAAACAAGTAGACGTCACGCGGTTTCACCCGCGTAGTTCCCGTTCCCGTGGGAGTACGGGGATAAAATGCCTGCCTATGTTACTCCCTGATAATGTAGCTATCCATTGCTGAAAGAATTTTTCAAATCGGTCCAGTAGTTTCAGAGCCCATTCATTTCAAACAAAAAAACAAATCTTTCCTCTTTATAATTATATATTAGTGTAGATGTAGATAAAAAGTACTGATTCCAACATCTTATCGAAAACCAGTTAATCATTGCTTTTCGTTACATACTTTTTAAATGAAATATTGCTCGTAACGTAATCACAGAAAACTTGATTTAATATATTTATTTACTACTTAAAAATGTTGTTTGCTTGTCGGCTATAGCCGACGTTGGCGTGTTGGGCACTTTTTCGTTTGTCGGCTGTAGCCGACCGTGGCGTTGAAAAAAATTAAACATTAGTAGAATTAGCCCTCCGATTGTCAACAGAAATACATAAACACTGATTCGAATCTTATAAGAGACGGTTATCAAGCCACTGGCTGTTTCATATATTATGTCAACTCATAATCATATATTAAATATTATGTTCACTCAAATCTGTGTGGTTCTTTCTTCTAAAGACCATCTCAGACACTAATCTGCATGGTTCTTAAAAAATGATATATTTTAAGTGTGAGGACTATGTAGGTCGTTATTTTAAGGATTGATTTCATGAGTGTCTGGCAGTTTGAGTATATTATGAGGCTTACCCAAATGTCCTTACTTTGGCATTGTTCGTCGGTTCGTTTAGCTCCTAAAAGTTCTGAGTTGAGCTGCACGATAACTGACAAATGCTTGCACTGTCTGGACAAGCCCACTCAAACCTGCGTGGTGTTTTCCTCAAAAGGACACCTCAGACGTTAACCTACATGGTTTTTCATATGTTATTGGCGATTGTATGGAGTTCAAAAGAGACTATGACCTCTGAGTTTGTTTCGGTGTTTCTTCTCAGAGTAGTCAGCTAGGAAATACCGGCGTCATCTAGATTTATACAAAAAAAAATGACGTGTAAAAGTACTTGTAACCTATTTGCAAAATAAATATCATTTATCATTATGTAAAAATATTGAATTAATAGGAATATATCCTACTAGCTGAACCACGCCCACTTCGTTGGGCAGTGTTTTTCGGGTTAATGTGCCTATGATACTCACAAATAACGTGACTTTCTATTGGTAAAATAATTTTCAAAATCAGTTCAGTAGATCCAGAGATTTTTTTTAATGGGACAAGCCCGCCACACATTCCCAACCACTGCAACTCCTGAAAGCCAGAATCAACAGTGGCGACCACCAGAAAAACGCCGAGCCAATGAAGCCCGACGAGTCCCGGAGAAACGATTTAACTGTCTTGGATCCTGCAACGAATTTAATCAGAAAAGTACAGCGGAGGAGTAGGAAAATAAATATATGTATAATTTCCACTTCCCTCCTTTTCAAGCAGGAGACAGAATAGAGCTAGGCCAATAGGCACCAAGGGACATATACAACTGGGTTAAGCCCAGTTGTCAAGCACCACGGATTATATATTAATTAAAAACTAATGGGTCCAGAGATTACCTACAACCTCACAAACTTTACCTCTTTATAATATTATAGTATAGGTATTTGCTCGCAAATAAGCCTATTTTCTTAAATGATATCCCAAGGACGTCTTACTACTTCTGCAGTAAATAAAGGCATAAAAAGTATACTCACTACAAACTTAACGATAGGTCGTCAGCATAACATAGTGCAAGAGTAATATGTTTCCTTCTGTTGACATTTACGACTTACACGAGATAATAAGGATATAAATAACTTCGGAAGTCAACCGTGGACTTTTTTTTTCAAGAGTATCTCTATCTAACAGAATAATACTCGAACATAATCTTTTTTTTGCGACGAATAATTTTGATTATAGTCTTTATTGAGCTTCGTGGCGAGCATTTTGAATTAGCATTTTTGATAACGATACTTAACTAAATTTATATCGTTCAGGGATTACGTGCAACTTGCTGAAGGCTCCAATAGCAATGTTGTGGTTTTTGGCCAAAACTTACCTTGTTCATGGTGACCTAACCATGAACAAAGTAGTGGACAGGTTTGTATCACTTTTAATCATCATCATCATATCAGCCAAAAGACGTCTACTGCTGGACATAGGCCCCCAAGTGTCGCCACAACAACCGGTCATTTTTAATATACCAACAGAAATATAATTCCTACATTTCAGTATACCCTATTCACCACAAATCCGGAGGCATTATATAAGGCTGCTCCTGACATTCAGGCAATGTCAAGCCTTCACACAGACCTGAATTATTCATTTTTTTGTATATAGACCGTATACAAGCCTTCTTGAGATCTTTGCCTCATATTATTCTAAATATTTTGGAAAGAAAGTCTTTCAGTTTCGTTACAAGTGCGTAGGCTGTTGAGATCAAGGGATATTTATAGACGTCTGATGTTTTGATGAGGATCAAAATTTGTGTATGTTTTATGATGCCTACTTAGACTAGAGGTCAAGGGCTTAGTAATGACAACCACACGGGTCGATCTTCTAGATCAGTAGGGCTTGCCGAGTTCTGTTCATGGATGAAAGGATCATACGTTACATACGAGACCCCGCCGTGCCTTGGAAAACACGTTAAGGCTGAGAGAGCAGTCTTCTCGTGAAAATGCTTAAAAACAGCGTGCAGATGAAGCAACTTTTCGTCGACGAACAAAACGAAAATAATTTGGTTTTGTTACTTTTTTAAAATACGTTTTAGTTTTTATGCACAAGATCATTGGCATGTATACAAGCCTTAAACCGTTGGTTCTGACCGCCATTTGTAGGTCTTTGACATTCGTCAAGAGTAGCAATACCAGTGTTTTCGTATGGGCAACCGTAGTGTGCGACGCCCTGCAGCACGACGGATCGGTTCTCTGACTGCTCAAGACCGGGAGGGTGGGCGCTCTTTGGCCGGCTTACGTTTAGCACGGCAGTTAGCTGATTAGTCTTTCAATATCCTAATTTTTTTCTAGTGTAGTCATTTTGTAACAAACAAATGATGCACTATTACAAAAGAATCAAAGCGCGCGCGCGACACAAGCTCAGGTCACCCAGTCAGTTGACCGCTGCTGCCACGAGAGATAATACGTGACATGAGGCGCGTGTATTAAATGGGATGACGATCGTATTAAGCGTTAAGAAAAGTATGAAAACACGTCTCAAGTTGCAGGCACTGGCGTTAAATGGCGTATTATGCGAGAAATCGTATTAAGCGTGATCGTATTAAGCGGGTTCTAGGTACTGTATTTAGCTGCATGCGACTATATTGGAAGCCCCAAACATTGTAGTGCAATTAGGCTTAGTAGATTTCTGGATTGGGCAGTGTTCTAGGGTTCTCTGGTAAACATCGTATGTTTTTGTAAGTTCAACATCTATTACACTTTTTAGGATATTAGGAAGTCGCGTGCAGAATCTAGTATAATGTAACGGAAGAAATTTATACTGTATCATACAAAATTATCTACCTCTTCAGGTGCTACGACTATTTTTGACAAGCCCGCCACACATTCCTAAACACTGCAACTCCTGAAAACCGGGATCAACATTGGCGACCACCAGAAAAACGCCGAGCCAATGCAGCCCGACGAGTCCCGGAGAAACGATTCAACTCTCTTGGATCCCGCTACGAAATTAATCAGAAAAGTACAGCGGAGGTGTAGGAAAAAAAATTATTTCCACTTCCCTCCTTATCAAGCAGGAGACAGAATATAACTAGAGCAATAGGCACCAAGAGACATATACAACTTCAATTAAGCCCAGTTGCCAAGCACTACGGATTATATATTAACACTAAAACTAATGGGTCCTAAATTGTGAGCTATTTTTGATTCCAGTAATAGGTATGACAAAATCGCTTGAACGCACGGAAATTTGTTCTGGTTTCTACAAGATCCGTGTAGTAAACTACTCCAGATGTAACCTGAATACTATTTAACAAAATATTGCGTTCAGTTTGCCAAAGAATACACTCCTATAAGATGTGGTGTGCGGATTGTTCGTATTCATGGTCAGCTGTAGAACATTGACATAAAGACGAGGCAACAAGCCTAAAGGAAAATAATTTACATTACGAGTACTCCGAGTGTGATATTATTTTGCATGTCTACGTTATAATCAAGTTTATCGGAAAATAGAGTAACTCTATACTGCTTTCAGCGTGGTGACTGTATTACCCATCGCTGCTGGTTAAGACGACGGCTCGTAAGTGTATTCCAATAATGAAGCAAGCTTAGTAAGCCGTTCAAAGTAGATTGCTTCTTTCAAACTAGCTTAAAGATAAGCTTCGGAGAAAAAGTTAATTTTGGATTGAATTACTTTTGAAACTAACCTTTCTTTCGCTCTCTAATGATTTTTTTAATAAGTAACCACTCTGGATCCGATAGTTCCTTTCGGGACAAAATCGCCCCAGCCTGCCAAATCCGTAAGGTTATTTGTAGGCGTCTTGCCTTTATTTTCACTTGGCCCAATAGGTACTTACGGATTGTAACGTTTAAAAACGCTTTTGCCCCTCGGGGGCTGACGGAGGCTGATTAACTCAAATGAGATTGGGCGCGTCACATTGGCCGCATGCACAATGACCGCTGCGCAAGAATCTTGACGCAGTGGGTACCAGGAGACGGACGGCGTCGCCGAGGCCGGCCCAGGAAGCGGTGGCGAGATGACCTGGACGCGAACCACGAGGGCTGGTTCGAGACGGCGCAGGAGAAGTCTCTGGAAGGATATGGGGAGGCCTTTACCTAGTACTGGGACAGGACAGGCTAAAAAAAAATAACTTACAATGAGAGGTTTTAGGAAATTTGCGCCACCATTTAGCGCCACATAGGCGAGAGGTCTGACAGAATAAATAACAAATTTATCAGAAGATGTACGAAAATTGCAGACGTAACAAAAAGAATAAGAAAACTAAAATGGAGATAGACCGGTCATATAATAAGAGGCACTGAGAAGTGGAACACAAAGAAGAAATCGAGGTAGACAGTTCCGAAGATGGGAAGATGAAATAAAGATTATAGCAGGGAAAACATGGACTTGTAGAGCCCAGAATAGAACAGAGTCGAAAAAAATTGAGGAGGCCTTTGCCAAAGTTGGGCAAACAGACCGGATTGTCGGTGTCACCGACTCGCGTGAGTCGTTACATTAAGATTATAACTATTGTAAAAATATGTCTGTGTCTGAATAAAGGCTTATATTATTATTCCTTTTATTCTATTTATCAACATTTTTGCATTTCTAAATATTTTATTAAAAAATTAATTAAAAAAAAACATTTAAAAATATAACAAAATAGTAGCCCACCGGTATCAGAAACAGGGTCCAAGCTGCCGGTGGTCAGAGCTCCTGAGAGAGGAACCGCCTAACGATGCGCGCCGTGTCCAGGAGTACTGCTTTCTGGATCAAGCCCTTGATCCAGCTGCCCAACGAGAGCCTCCTCAGATGTTGGTCGAGGCTCTTGGCAATTACGCCACTGGCCGTCACGACTATCGCACAATGACTGATGTGTTCACATCCCACATGTCGACAACCTCGCGAGCCAAGTTAAGACACTTAGTATTTTTTATCTTTCTCAGCCTTCACGAGGTTCTCGTCATGAGGGACTGTTACGAGTATATCAACAATCATTGGGCGATGCTCTAGTCAGTCTATCACCACTATGTCAGGCTTATTGGCAATAATAGTCCTGTCAGTGATGATAGACCGATCCCAATACAACGTGCAATTGCCATTTTCGAGAACTGGGTCGGGTATATACCTATAGTACGGTACTTCCGATTCCACAAGATTGTATTTAAGAGCAAGTTACTAGTGGATAATTCTGGCTACAAGGTTGTGCCTGTGCAAATAGTAAGGCTTATATTATTATTATAGGCGAGAAGTCCTCTTCCTTAAAAAAATTACTTTGCTGTAAACATGACGTTGACGTTAATTTCAGAAAACATTAGCGATTTGAGAGGTGCCAGGACCGGACGCCTCAGTGCTGCCACCTGGTTCTCGCCGTTTCAGGAAACCCTTATTGGCCATAGCGGTGTCTAAAGCTAACCAAGCCACCACCATTACGTTTTTATGTAAACGTCGTATATTTTTATATACACAAAAGATACGAAATAATCCGAAAACAAAATCAGCCAGATATTAGGTTCCTAATAGGATATGAAGGGTACAGGCGAAAAGCAAGGAATGTTACAAAAAACAGTTTTTGTGTAATTTACATTTCAAAGTGTATGGACTTTCTTTTACGTATCTAATCTTAGATATAACTTATAGGAGCTCAAGTTTACCCGACTGAGATTATCTTTAGGTACAAGGAAGCTTTGATAATTGTAAAAGCCATTACAAATATAAAAGTCAAATGAATTTTATGTGACAGTTCATGTAATATGACTAGATTTATTATATTTTTTCAAAAATGTCATCATTTTGTAACATCTTCAAACTATATATATATTCATTTATCTACAATTTTATATTAACCACCTATTCTAACTATACATACAGATATAACATATTACTTAAATAACTTCAAAGCACCAATTTGTGTAACCGAACTACATTCCAAAATAAAACAAATTAAAATCCATAAAAAGTAACACCCAAGCCTTAACATAACAAGGCTGACCCAGAAAGCCAAAAAAAAACGACACCACACATTTGTAAACACAAAAACTGAAACAGTCTCCTTCGTTACCATTCATGTTCGTTGCATGTCCATGTCCAATGTCCACTGCGTTACTTTGTAAGCTGGACACGTACGGAACGAAGTAATAATAATAAAACGGACGGAAGTGTCAGTAGTCAACGTGGTTTGAGCAACGCTATGCCAGACAATATGATGGGGGATTATTGAAAGGTATTGAAAACGCAGTATACCTGATAGAAGTATTACTAGTAAGTAAGTATTACTATAATATTATCACTACATAGTATAAAGCAAAGTCGGTTCCCGCGTCTGTCTGTCCCTATGTATGCTTAGATCTTTAAAACTTGGTAACGGATTTTGATGCGGGTTTTTTAATAGATAGAGTGGTTCTCGAGGAAGGTTTTAGTATATAATTTGTCAAGGTTGTGTGTAAATTGACTGATATATGAAAATTATTACTGAAGAGGTCGGATAATAAAAAAATGTAAATAAACTATTAAAAAACAAGTTTCTAATTTATTTGTTTAAGTTGTTAATTAACAATCAAGCAGGGCCCCAAGTCTGCTATTACGAAATCAATGAAAGTCCATTCTGACACTATTGTAATAGCAACTTAATAAAATAAATTGGAAACTTGTTTTTTAATAGTTTATTTACATTTTTTTTAACTGCAGTCGCTAGCGAGTATAGATTGATAAAACTCATGGTAGACGTACAACTCGCACTATGTTAAAACGTTTAAAATGCAGAACACAAGCATTTCGTGCAAAAACTTTTGTTTTTATTATTTAGGTTAGCTGCATTCTGCTACGTGGATGGAATAACTCTTTTTATACGTGTTTCCAATTTGGAAATGGAATTTAAATCTAGGTTAGGTGTTCGTGTTTAAGCTTATTGCATAATGGAAAGTTTTGCTAGAATAAATTGGATAAGTTAGTACTCAAGTAATAATAGGTTTCGAAGTATACTTCGAGCATTATTTTGTTCCAAAAAGAAATAATTATAATAATAAAAAATATTTCGGAAATCATCCATTTTTTTTTTATCTGTGATGGGTTTGCTCTTGACTCTAGTCTAGGTCAGAGATGATAGAGACAAAGTCTACGATGGAGCGAGCTTACCCAGAAGGAGCCTGTTCACTCTAACTTTGAAGAGATTAGGGTTGTAAGCGTTTGGAAACACAGACGCAGGCAGAGAGTTCCACTCCTTTGCTGTGCGCATTATAAAAGACGTTTGGAAACGCTTAGTGCGAATTGGTGGAATAGTAACAAGGGTTCCATATGGGTTGGACTTACAAACTATGTTAGTATCGCTACAAATTCTTTTATTTGAATACTTTTACCTCAGCACCGGGCCCGCAGCTATGTCTACGGGAACAGTGCATCAGTCTGGCTGCTCCACAATAACCTTCAGGATGCTGTTGGAGCTTCCACGTATCCTACGCATTAGGGATACCGATCTTTTGCGCATGACAGCCTACATGCAGGTTCATGCAGATTGCTTTAGGTATTTTGGTCTAGTAGTCACAAACATCAGTTTCAGGGGTAGTCAGACAGAAGACTAAAAGTCTGTGCACATCGTGTTACGTAGTGACTGAGCTGCAGGTGCCAGATAGGCAGTCGCTGAACGTAAAATATTGGTATTTAACTGCATGCATTTAGACAAGAATCCAATTCCAAGTATTTAGAAGTATTTTTGCGTTTTCTATTACTGAATTTTAATATTTTTCAATCAATTAATCATTTATTTTGCAAAACATAGGTTTGGTTACAGATAATAAATTGTCAAATTTATGTGCACTATGTTTTGCCAATATCTGGCGTACAAAATTAATTCCAACCAATAAGGAACTACAATTAAGGTAGCATGTCAATACATTCATTTAAAAATAATTCAATTTAAAATCTGTCAGTTAAATAAACATGTAATTACAATATTTTTTGCCTCCTCTTCTGCTGTTCTTTCTATCTAATTTCCTTGCTGGATTCAATACAGTTGCATCGATCTCCAGGACTCGTTGGGCTTCATTTGCCACGGTTGAATTTCATTTTCAGGTTGTTTTCAGGGTGGTGGAACAAATATGGCGGGAAAATTGAAACAAAAAACTACTAGTACGTACTACGTACATAAAACATGAAAAAAAAAGCTATAGAAGATTGACAGAATAACAAACACGAAAATGTAATATCGTCTTAAATGCCAAGTTGAGTGATGTCGTAAGTCTGACCCCAGGGCGAAAAAAAACATTGGCCCCCACGTCTCCGTTATAAAAACAATCTAAAGTATGTAGGCTTTATTACTCGTATAAATAGCGTATTTATAGTACGGCTATAAATAGTATAGGAACGTAGTTTGTTGCTTAAGTGGGGTGAGGTTGAATGGAATTAGATTTAGGTCGAGAGAGTTTTTTTTTTTTTTGTTGGCGTTTTCCTTTTTGACGTAATAACGTATATACGTAAATCGATGAACGCCGGCTGCACGCACGAAAAATGTCACGTTCCGCCTGATCCGAGCGTGCAAGCGAGAGCGCGGAACAAGCAATATAGAGGCACGATCGGCCTAAGCGTTCGGCTTGTTTGTTAAGAGTTCATTTGTTTTCTTATGACGTTATCACGTCAAATTATTGTCCGTAAACCGAATTTACAGACAGCCAATTTTTTATTGGTAATTCATAATAGGCTTTTATTGCTTTAACTTTTTTATTTATCTATTTTATTTTTAGTACCATTATTTTACAATTGGGTAAAATGATAACCCTTGACAATACTGGACAGTTCTTGGTTCCTGACTACCCGTATTGACTTTATCTTTTCAAGACACGAAGGATTCTCTCTAGAAGACTCTCACTTCGTAAGCGTTGCTTAACCTTTAACTGACTCCGTGGTCGAGTGGTTCAGGAGTTTGCCTTGTGACCCGGTGGTCGTGGGTTCGATTCCCACGGGAAGCATAATTTGTAAAGTTGTTACCAGTTTGGCTAGGACATTGCAGGCTTGAATCACCTGATTGTCTGATGAAAAGATGATTCCGTGCTTCGGAAAGCACGTATAAGCCGGTGGTCCCGGCCGCCAAATGGCGGTCGTCAAATAAACCATGTCAGAGGCCCCTGAGGCGGTTTAGAAACTCTGACACTAGGGTGTATGGGGTCGTTAGACCTTACTGGCCACACAATAAGAAGAAGAACCTTGAAGACCGACCCGTGCGGCTGTTAGTATTAAGCCACAACTCCTGAAATATCACGTACAAAAAGTAAGTGTGAGTTTGGGGGCCCCGTACAAAATATGGCTTACTTGTTGTAGTTTCCCAAGTGCTCATTCACCTGCACAATTGAGGACCTGATGAATGCCATTGATACCTATGAACATGGCCACCTACTGGGAACAAATATTTAAGGGTCACCATCGACTCGAAAATAAGAAGAAGACGTATAAAACATCCAAATTTAAAAAACTATCTGTTTACCACATTTAAATTCACACAGCAAAAAAACCTAACATTTTTACATGAAAAACAAAACCCTACTTTCCTTATGAATGGCGTATTCACACTCGCAAAGTTACTGAATTATGTACACACAGACATACAAGCATACGAGTAACCACAACAGAACAAAGTTAGAGCACTGTGCGATAACAAAATAGTTGTAGAAGTTTAACTTTGACGAACTCTGTGCTTGTAGTTTGTCGTGTTATGAGTTGAATGGTGGCATGTTTTGATATTCAAACAGGACAGCATTATTTTCACTGAAATCCGTACTGGAAAGGTGTTAGTAGACAAATATTCACCTAAATAATTGTATGTAGATACCTAAATGTTACTAAATCAGCGATAAGATTTACAGGATTCTATTAACTCAGGAGTCGCAGGGCGATTCGCCACCGTTAAGCGCGGGTCTGCGGATGGCGAACGTTGGGTGGTTCGCCGTCCGTTCAGAACCAGACCCGGGTCGACGGCGCCTTGTGTTCTACGCGCGCCTCAAAAAGATGTCAGCATAGTAGACCTGTCAGCAAAGTGCCTGCCAGGGTTGCGGAATTAGAGCCAGAGTGGGCAGAGAGCGGAGCCAGAGCGGGAGGAGTCTTAAAAAAAAAGGATTCTACTAAGTTTTGGAAGGTATGTCTATCCATTTATTTCACCCGTAGCAATCGTCACTCAGGGGGCAATCTGTGCCCAGCTGATGGACACAAATTAGGCTCATCATTATCATCATATCAGCCGAAACACGTCCACTGCTGGACATAGGCCTCCCCCAAGCGTCGCCACAACGACCGGTCCTGTGCGTCTCGCATCCATCAGCTACCCGCGACCTTCACCAGGTCAAATTAGGCTTGTGAAAAATTATAATAGAGGTATATATTTATTGTTTGATCACTATCTTGATTTTAAGGGATGATGTGATCGACAATGGAGCACGATCGCTTCGAAGTAATTTTGTTCACTCCTAAGACTCAATTCATTTAATAGATTGTTCCTCAATTGCTGACACACAATTTTAAGTCTTTTATTTCGTGCTACTACTATACATGCATGTTCAAAAATAATCTTCATATCACAGGCTGTTGTGTCGCTCGGACAGAAAATTAATATTTATACCATGTTTCTCTGCTGATGAATAATTACGATAAAAGTTCAGCTTAAAGTTTCATGCAAAAATTTAATAAAGTTGGCCATTTAAATCCTTCTTTCAGAAACTTAAAAATGCAACAAAAGCTTTTCAGGCACCTGTCTAGTGTATCTAATGTTACGTATCTTCCTTTGGGGAACTCCTTTGAGAATTCTGCTTTTCCAGCAATTTTAGCTGGTCGAAACTGTACTTATTTCCAACCCATATATGGGAAAGTATGGTAAAATGGACCACCAGGCAAATTGGACTACCTTCACATTTTAGTAAAGGTTTTCGAAAAACCGTTACACACTAAGCATACGCAGGGAAAATGTTACTACATAAAATGCGTTCTATCAAAAAAAGGTGGTCCAAATTAGTCAGCGGTCCAATTTACCATACATTCCCCTACATTCTAGCGTATCTTACAAAAATCCTTGACCGACTTACGAAACTAAAGTGGAAGTTAGGTCAAGAATTCCATAACAAAAAATGACACCAACAAAAGGTACATTTCATCAACATGTCATGATGACGAAATACCAACCCTAATGAGCAATACGTATAAAGTTGACATTCTGTTGTCCATTTTTATCGTACCGCCGCAGCATATACAATGAAAACATACTCGTGTAAGTACATAGGGGAACAAAGTAACTTTTTGGCTCGGAAAATCTTGCCTTAACACCGGGTATTAAAGTTGAAAATCGCGTGGGATTTATTGTAATTGGTGAACAAACTTTGTTGTTGTTTGGTAAGCAGTAATAATGTATGATGCCTCCCATTTGGTATGTAATTAGCTGCAAAATGCATAATAATGTTGATTCTTATCAATGCCGGGGTTATTTAGGCGAATAGCATCATAAATTATACGTTTTCGTTTACCATAATTGTTAGCTACTCCATTTTAAATGAAGTACTCTATGAATTATTTACTAACGGTGTTGGCTTGGAAATAAACTGCATAGAGACCGCTTTTTAGGTCATCGTTTTATGGAGAATCTTTGGTTTAAATGTCAAACTAAAGTTGTAGGGAGCTGGGCACATTCCTCGCAGAACGGATTGTCGATGGAGCCGAGAGGTTCTGTGGACATCTGTATACCGGAACATGCATGCCGATGACCTAGTGAAGGCTGCGGGAATCCGCTGGAGGCGAGACGCACAGGACTGATTATTGTAGCGGCACTTGTAGCAGGCCTTTATTCAGCAGTAGACATCTTTGGACTGAAATGACGAAAATGAAATTCCCGTTTCTTGGTATATGTAGTTAAACTAGCTTTTGCCTGCGACTTAGTACGCTCATATCTCCTTTTTCCACGTTCCCGTAGGAATTTCGAGAAATCCTCTCTTAGATCTCCCTTAAACTCCCCAAGATACCTACATGCCGAATTTCAGCTTACTGTGACCAGTAGAACTTAATATTTACATACGAAAACTACGGCAATACTAGTCTGTAAGGACTACATCGAACTTCAAGTCGATTACTTGAGGGAAATACCAAGTTTCACACAAGATGGAAGTTCATGAACAATCCGAAAGCGAACCCGCAAGGATTTACTGGTAAAACATGGCGGCTTCACACCTCCGTATAGAATGGAATAACTAATATTATATCTATTTCTATACTAATATATAAAGCTGAAGAGTTTGTTTGTTTGTTTGAAAGAAAAAGAAATAAAGAAAAATGTTTATTTGAGACTCGCACAAAACAGACAGATGTAAAATTAATTAAAAACTAAAATTACTGTGTTAGTTAATCAATAATAAATTAGTCTGTGCGACCTTTTTGGCCTCGCACAGAAGGCCAAAAAGGTCCCTATCTCAGCATAGGCTGCGAAATTTAAAAATAAATAACACAGCGCTGGTTTTATGATAGGGCCTGTGATGCCACGGACGCAGTTACGTAACACATACTAAATATAATAGATACAGATAAAATAAATAAATGATGAAAAAATTCAAGAATCTAAGGAACTACTGGTCCGATTTGAAAAATTCTTTCAGTGTTAGATAGCCCATTAATCGACGAAGGCTATAGGTTATATATCATCACGCTAAGACCAATAGGAGCGGAGCAGACGAAGTTGCGCAGGTCAACTAAAGTACACAATATAAATAACAGAAAAGAAAGATGAAGAAAACAACAAATAAGAAGACACAATGGTCGGCAATTTAGAAATGACATATTGTAGGACACTAAGGCCTGTTGCGGAATTTGTTCGAAAGAGTCACCGCGGCCCTGGAACGCGAAGAGCATTAGGAGGAACTCGAATGGGATTTAGCCAGACTCTGACACTCTCTTCCGCTCCACCCAGAGCGGAAGGAGTCATTTAATGATTTTCAATCCAAAAAAAGTGCGTAAAATAAGGAAAATATATTTATTTAACACTAGTGGACGTCACGCGGTTTCACCCGCGTAGTTCCCGTTCCCGTGGGAGTACGGGGATAAAATAAAGCCAAAGTTACTCCCTGATAATGTAGCTATCCATTGCTGAAAGAATTTTTCAAATCGGTCTAGTAGTTTCGGAGCCTATTCATTTCAAACAAACAAACAAAACAATCTTTCCTCTTTATAATATTAGTGTAGATAATTTTACCCACTTTACATGACAAATATAATTTGAAATAAACGTACAATCCGAACCCTATAGTTAAATCCTTACTTCCTTACTAATATTATAAATGCGAAAGTAACTCTGTCTGTCTATCTGTCTGTCTATCTGTCTGTCGCGCTTTCACGCCAAAACTGCTGAACTGATTTAAATGAAATTTGGTACACAGATAGTGTAGAGCCTGAGAAAGGACATGGGCTACTTTTTAATGCGAAAAAAGGGTTGTAAGGGGTGTAAAAGGGTGGGGTGAAAAGTTGTATAGAAGTATCGTCATTTTTAGAGCTACAACCTTGAAACTTATATTTTAGGCTGTTGATTCGATATAAATAAATTATATCGAATCAACATATATAATAAATAATTTAGTTTGTAAAAGCTTTAGCCTCAAGGGTGTAAAATAGTAGGGGATGAAAGTTTGAATGGAAATATATAAGGATTATGTGAATGCAAATAGCTCATTGAAGTACTTATACGTATGTGTCTTATTTATAAAATAATTAGTCTAAATAATTATTAATGCTACCCAAAGACACTGTTCCACGCGAACGAAGTCGCGGGCACAGCTAGTACAGCATAAATATGAAATAGCCTCACTCTTGTTTCGCTAACAAATTAATCGATCCTATATATATTTTGACCAGCGGACATAGAACCTCATCCTATTCACACGACTACGCCATACTGTCTACATCGCTCAACCTCGTGACGTCATCCTTTTCTCATCCATCTTTTACAAATGTGTGGATCGAGGGACGAGAAAGGGTTTACCCATTCTCTATAGCGAACCATACATACTAACAAAGCACCCTTACCTTTTGGCTTCATGGTAAGGTAAAAAGGTTACTTTTCTTTGAAAAAGGTAACCGTATTGTGATTCGGTCTTCTTTGTAAATGTAAAAATCCTATTTTCTGGTTTACACCTCTGTGGGCTAATATCGGTATCAAAAGTCCTATTATGAATACTTGCAGAAGCCGACTACGATCGTTACGAGTAATTAATAACCTAATAGTTGTGAACAATCTAAACGATAAAGATTTTTAAAAGGAACGTTTTGTACCTACTTAGAAAGCGTGCATATTCTGGTAGCAATTTATCATTTCTGCGACAGTCAATGTTACAAAAATGTAGAGAAATTAGTGGTGTACTTTTTTATAGTTTTCGTCTGCGATGAGAATGCGAACGAACCTTAAAATACGAAAATTGCCCCTCAGATTTTTACCTAATTATAGAGTAGGAATGCGATTTTGGTCACCACGCTCAAAGTCACTGCGTGTGGATGCTTTCATCGGGTCTATTCCGTTAATATCTCATCGAGAAAAAACTTAAAAAATAAATAAAAAATAATACCAACTTCGAAACAAAACACTACAAAGTATAAAATAACTTTAATTTCGGAATTTCGTTTTTGGTTTTGTTTCTTTGTTTTTTAAAACCGACTTCGGAATCGGGTATATTTTTTTTATAAAAAAGTTTTATTTTTCTTCGTCTATGCAGAAATTGAAATAAGCAAAAATGCTCATAAAATAAAAACTGCTGAACCAAACTTAATCAAATTTTTACGGGAGCAAATGGCAAGTATACCGCAGCGAACTAAAAAAGAAAAGAAACACAGAAACCTCGAAGTAATCGGTGTACATACATAAAAAAAAATACGCATTAAATTGAGAACCTCCTCATTTTTTGGAATTCGATTAAAAACTTAGACGAAATGAACATGAATTAAGCTATGAATCGTATGTCGTGTATCGTGCATACTGGTGAATGACAGAAGTGCTATTCTTTATACATCTCGCCGTGGAATTTAGGTGAAGTGACTTCGATGAGAGCTGTCATACCATAGCAAAGCCTGGGTGGAAAGACAGTTCACTGCAAGCTAACTTCGCCAAAGTTTTAGCGTGACAGTTTAAAAAAATTGTTAGGCAAGTCACTCACCAAAATCACAGTGAGATATTTACAGAATAACACTGCAGATCATAATGCCTAAGGCTTCTTTGTAATTATTTGTTGACCTCAAGATTAGTAGATTATTAGAACTATTTGACATATAAAAAATTTCTAATAGACGAACAGTATGGCTTTCGCTCTAAGTCAAGCACTCTCTCGGCTGCAACGGATCTAGTTACCAAAATTAAAACCTGTATTGATCAAGGGAGCTATGCCTTAGGCATATTCATCGATTTAAAAAAAGCATTCGATACTGTGAGTCATCAAAAACTGCTACAGAAACTAGATAACATAGGTGTTACAGGAACAGCACATAAAATGTTCAAATCGTATTTGGAGAACAGGCGTCAAGTTGTTAAAATGGGAAATACTCACACTAGCTCGGTCCTAAATATCTCATACGGCTGCCCCCAAGGTTCAATAATCAGTACGTTACTTTTCCTAATTTATATAAATAGCATGAATAAAATAGGGTTAAGAGGACACCTTACACTATATGCAGACGACACCTGTCTCTTTTACTTTGACAAATCAATTCATAACATTATAAAGGACGCTCAACATGACCTTGATCTGTTAAACGAGTGGTTAAAGTATAATCTTCTCACAATTAATACGTCAAAAACCTCATTCATGATTTTTTCCACTAAAAATAAGCCTATACCAGACTTCGCACCTCTCAAAATAAATAACGAAATAATAAAACGATCAACCAACGAAAAATATCTTGGATTAAGGGTAGATGAAAAACTAACTTGGAAATTACACATCGACCATCTCAGAAGTAAATTAACATCGCTATTGGGAGCATTACGGAAAGTAGCAAACTGTATTCCAAATAAAGTGCGCACTTTGATTTATAACTCGTTAGTCAAATCGCATCTAGAATATTTAATTGAGATGTGGGGATCCGCAGCAGTAACTAATTTAAATTCACTTCAAAGAGTTCAAAATAAAATAATTAAAACTCTGTTCCATTATCATTATCTCACTCCAACGAAGACCTTATACGAAAAAACTAAACTATTAAATATAAGACAGCTATACATTTATAACACTTGCGTTCTTATTAAAAACATAACCACAAACTCAATACAAACTAACTTACAAATATAGAAAAAAACAATGTCATATAACCTGAGAAATAGATATAAAAACAAACTTGAAGTCATTAGTGTACGCACTAATTACGGTAGAAAGACGATATTATGTGAAGGAGCACAGCTGTTCAATGCGTTGCCGGACGAGATAAGAGATTGCGATAACGTGAATACATTTAAAAATAAGCTTAAGAAACATGTTTGTACATTATAACTTCTAATACTCTGGAGGAAATCGTATTGTACCGTATTATCATACTTACTTTGTATCTCATTATAAGCGGACTGTAAGTTCTTATGAGAAATAAATTTCTTTAAACCGAAGACAAGATTAAACTTAGCTATATATAATTGAATAGGTTAAAATACTTGGCAGGTTTCTAAAAACTCATTAACTCGATAAATAACGTAGCTCTGAAATCGATTTCTAAATACCGCCTATATTTTCATTGCTCCACGAAGTCGGTGTGGTATTAAGTTCAAATTAAGTGAGCCAAACGATGCTGAATGTTTGCGAAACTATTCATGCTGGAGCTGCTTTGAAACGGACTCAGTTTCATGGCTTTAGTTTACAGAAGAACATTCTAAACTCAAATGTATTTCAGTTGAGTAGATTTTCATTTGTTGTGATAATGTTTTGTTTTTATAATGCAAACAGGAAAATCCAGACAGGGCCCGCTATGGCCAGTGCCTGCCAGTGTCGCCCTGAAGCGCAAAGGGCACTAGGACGAACACGGATGGGTTTTAGTCAGTATGAGTCTGATATTCCCTTCTGCTCCACCCAGAGCGGGAAGAATCATTTCCCATTCTTAAAAAACAAAGGGTTTTTGTAACGGTTATTGGATATTTTATTCAGTTTTACAGCTAGAGAGTGGAATTCCTCATTGGATTTCAAAAATCCTTCGGCATCGTTGTCAATAAAAAATGTGCCCAAAAGGCTGACAGCATTGTTAGGTACGTTGAATAGCTTCTGACTGCAATATTAGGCATTAACTTGCAATAAAATAACCCTCTTTCTGTTTCGCCGTAGCCGCAGTCGAGCAAAAAAGTAGATATTGTTATGCTTTCTTTCTTATACAACCTGTAACAGTATTAATGCAAGGGGCATTAATACTGTTACAGGTTGTTACATTAATGCAATGCTTAAGGGGTCATTGAATGATATGACAGTGTTGGTCACATAATGAATCATCATTATGTGACCAACACTGAAATCGCGTAAAATAAATCGACTCCCCCATACATTTATGTGCGCATAACTCCACAAAATGTACTGAACTGATGATTTTTTTTGCGATTTCGGGCTTGGTCCCATAGTAAAAGTTGTTCATAATGATGAGGAGAATGACCCTTTAAGAGGTATTGCGTTTTTCTGTTACACGTTGTATAACAATGTCTAAAAAGTAATTCAAAGGAGCTTGTAAAATAAAAGTAAATTTTCTATTTCTAAAACTCGATGTCTCATGTAAATGCCCGATACGATAAATATTACACATACGACCAACGTAATAAGTCAACAGAAAATAATTAATTTTAATGGCACAAAAAGCTTTTTCAACTAAATAAATCGCGATAAAATTAACGAGGTCATTCCGCCCGTTTACCTAACTGAAGATCCCGAATAATTGAAAAATGCTATACGTCATAAATATTATACGAATTCCAACGTTTACTTAAGGGTGTACACACACTACGTATATACCAACTTTAAAAAATATAGATTATGGCGCAGTGACGTATATTTTGTCCCAAGGGATCATTCTTGAGCATTTTGTAAAACTGTTGCAATAATATTGCATAAAAAAACACGTTTTAGTAAAAAGTATGATTGGTGTTTCTGTTTTATATAACTGAAATCTATTGTGACATTTGTATGCTAGTAAATATAACAATTATTATCAACTTCAAAATCTCTATTACCTACTATTTTTAACATTTAATTATCATGTTTTTTCACAGCCAGAATCTTCACAACTAAAACCACACGCGCTTCATGCTTCTAAAAACCCACCGTGTGAGTTCACCCTCTAAAGGTTCCCTAAAAAAGGGGCGAAGGGGGGTGTCAGGTGGGCTTATGACGTCACAGATAAACCCCTGTTTAATGCGTCCGCCATTGTAAGGGACGTTGGTATTTTCAATGAATTGTTTCGCTGTTCCATGTTCGTTGCCTTTTGGGGGATTTTTTTCAGAATTCATTCGCTTTTGTGCTTCAGTCAAAAATATCTATTGTTTCGGTTTTTCATTTGTTTTTTTTTTGCCGTGTTGTGTTCCGCGTCATATGTGCGAAGTTGGGCCGATTAATTGAGTGTGAATTCCGTTTGTGTATTAGGTTTTGTCTGTTTTGTGGGGCATGAACTCAACTTTTGAAAATCTGTGTATAGCTTTTGTTTTCTATGTCACTGAAACGATTTGTTTTCTGATAAATTGTTATTGAGCTGTATAATGTGTTCCTTTGTATGCAGATAACTCTCAGAAATTCACAAAATGATACTTCGAAAATGTTTTGAGTACGTGGTAAACGGATGGCACAGAATTTAAAATCATTAAGTACTTTATATTTAAAACGTAGTTTGGTGATTACGTAAGATAAAATAAACCTTACGCAAACACCAACCTCAAAACTACAAAGCTGAACTGATCTATTTTAGTTTCAAAGTTCAAGGAAAAACCTAAAATAGAACCTAACAAAACACACTAACAACCTTACCTTAGGCAATACCGGTATCGCACACGTATAAATCCGTGCATAAAATACACACACTACCTACAGCCACTTTTTGCTCGATCGTACAAACACTGACAAAATCGTGTTAAAAATACACACACCTATACGTATTTCAGCACGATAGCACACACCTAAAAAAGCTTACGTAAAAAATCCGAAAATAGTCTTCCAATACACTTTATGGGTTTTACTAAGAAACTGATACTGTTTGGTAATATAAATATGGATATAAGGAACGCTACTGACACACCTTTGATGTGAAACTCTTTAGGGCTTCCTCACACAGGCGTCACTTGTCGCGCGACAAGTCTGAGATATCGTGATTCGTATTTTTTCGAGTCTGTTTTACAGTGACTCGGAAGATGATTAAAGTAGTATGGACTTCTAACTACAAATACATAGTTAAAAATACTTTAGTACATAGTAATATTTAAGAATTAAAAAAAAAACACTTTTCACTAAGATAAGTATGGGATAAACAATTGTTAATTTATTTTTAGGTTATCAAACACTTTGAAAATTCTTTCACCAAAAGAAAGCTTTACCATTGCCGTAAGCTACTATTATTTTGATGTCGAAAAAATGCATTGTTCTTGTGGGATAAGCCATGGAAGTTAACCTGCGAAAGGCAAGTATTTTAAAATTGTTGCAATGCGACACATTGCACGACAAATCGCATCTGTGTGGCGAAGCCTTAACTCGAGGCGAACATCGATAGAGAACTAAAATAATAAACATAGTAAGGATAAATATTTGCTCGTAGTTCAAAGTAATGATCTTAGATTCTATGTAATTTGAGAGAGGAAATCGAAGGTCATTAAAACTATATGATGTAGAGTTTGCTCTCGAAGTGTTTCTAAAAAAAACTTTGAAATTGAAAACTTTACACTGGTACTTATCATGGGCTAGTTTTTCGGGAAAATTCATCCAGAATAACGGTGGTAGAGACTCTCTGACCTAGTTAAGGCGGAAACCTACCGCGGCGCACAGAGAGGCTACGCACGTGTTTTAAGCTTCGCTTTGCAAAAAAATGTATGTGATTGCGTCCATTGCGACACACGGTCACGCTACGCATTAATTGACGTCATTGGTACACGCGTGGCTTGCTCGAATATGGTGCTCACATAGCTCAACGCTGTCAACGCCATGTACGCTGTGCACGCGGTACACGCTACACACGAATATTAAGCCACGACGATGTCAAAACGGTATCGGAACACAGTTTTGAGATACGGCTTGTGGAACATACCCGTGTGTAGTGTGTACTGCAGTGGACACGTAGACCCATGTTGCTAAACAAATGAACCCACGAAGCTAAAATGCGCCGTTTGCCCGTGCACAGCGTGCGCCGCGATGGGTTTGCGCCATAACTTGGGGGCGGGCGGCGCAATACGTATTCATATTCCATTTTGCCCAGACAACCGTCAAGCTATCACTGACTCCCTTTTATTTCACATCATTCCTTACACAATCCATCGATCTTGTCTTGACCCTTCTTTTGTATATTTTTATCTCATCAGGGAAAAATCGTTGTTTAAGTTTTAACTCTCCTCTTCTAAATGCATTTTAAATTCTCACTCCGTATAACAAACCCCGAGATATTCTGAAAAAGCATTCGGTCAAGTTTAAAACGAGATTCAAGTCGAGATTAGCATCAAATGTGACAGTTTACTGTCTAGATTTATTTGTCTTTCCAGGCACAGACAACGGAATTGAAGCGCCCGGCACCGACCATAGACTTGAGAGAGAAAATGGGCACACTGGACTCGCAATGGGCCTCAAGAAGGCTTACAGACACCCGAATGGCAATTGAAAGGGCTATGCTCGGAGTTTCCTTCCGTGATCGAATCAGAAATGAAGATATAGCTTAGCCCGAAGACTCGCAACACCACACCCCCACAAGGTGGACCGATGTTCTGGTGCAGGCCGCAGGAATCAGTTGGATACGAGAAGCACTGGTCCAGTCGATATGGCGACACTAAGGGGAAGCCTATTTCCAGTAAATTATGATTGCAATGTGCACAGAGCACAATTTTCAGTTTTCATAGACATAGAATTGTCACAGGCCATCAATTTGTACGAATAAATTGTGACACTCTGTCTCGCGCTTAGTTTTAAATATGGAATGTTATAGCGATGGCACGTCAAGCAGGCGTCTCGATGCTCTATTGCTCTAGGTATAAATAGTGGCCTGAAATAACGACCACATTATTCTATCAAAAAGGACAATGAACCTGCTAACTAAAGTACTGCATTTATTTAAAGTCAGTATTTTGTACATAATTATAATAATGTGTTGCTAGCACGCAATATTTGAGAATTTTGCTGATTCAGCAATCCTTAGCATTAACTTTTGATAAAAATCCACCTTACAGTGTTACATTAAAGTTTATTTTCGCTTGCACGTTAAAATCCAAAACAATAGACCAAGGCTGTCCATTTCAGCTCGCCATTAAATAGAACTCTATTAAGAGGTTTATAAGAGTTTATTTTCGCTTGCGAATAGAAACTAAAACGGAATATACCAGGGCAGTTCTCCTTTGCAATTTAGTGCAAAAATCCTTGTGCAATCAATAGTGCACACACGTTCCGTATGGCGCCATCCATTTTGAAGAGGTATCGCTGAAATTGAGCGTACAAAATTGCTAGCGATTGTAACTGCCACGATTTTTATTTTACAGAAGTATTACTTTAGTAGTTATTTATAAAGAACATCGTGGTTGTGTTCCAACTTATAATATGCGGAAGGAACTGCATGTTTTTTGAGTACAGTAATTAATAAGGATAGGATAGTATGGTGGTAAAATAAGGCAAGACAACCGCAGCTACAAAAGTAAATAATTATTATTAATAATCTTTTTTTTTACTATTGATAGGCTCGCGTTTGACCACTATCTCACCTGATGGTAAGCGATGATGTGGTCGAAGATGGAGCACGTTTGCCTAGAAGTAACCTATTCACTCTTGTCTTAAAGACTCCCAGGTTGTAGCTATCAGGAAACACAGACATCATTTATTTCAAGTTCAAAATGTTTTATGAATTTCTGTTTGCTATTATGGGAACCACCTGTTCTTCGTGTCGATGGTATATTTTAGTTTCGCTAAACCAATAATTCGCTACCACCATGACGCTTCTTGAACTGCGGATTTTAGGGGGTAAGAAAGTAGGTGGAATATTTGCACCCCACAGTCGCTTCGTCGAAATATCCTCACTCTACCAAATTGGCGTGATATCTGCTTACCTAGACTTGCAGACAGTTCAAAGACTTTCAAGTAGACCTCGGAGGACTAAGAAAACTCACAAAAATGCAAAGAGGCAGAAAGACAAACAGTTTATTTACATCAAGTTTGAGGAATCACTTCATACTTGTTCATACTAATAATTAAAAAAAAAAAACTAAACTTAAATTTAGAATTATTTAAACTTATTTTTTTTTTATTGATTGGCTTGCGTTTGAATCTCACCTGATGGAACGCGGTGATGTAGTCGACCATCAAGTACGCTTACCTAGAATTAACCTATACACTCTTGCCTTTAAGGCTGCTCTCTCGAGAAATGCTTAAAAACAGCGTGCAGATGAAGAAACTTTTCGTCAGCATTTACTGAGAAATTACATCTGAAAAAATGATATGATACGTAATTTGGTATTTAGAAAGAAGATTAGCCAGAATTTATGTATCGGTATCGCATAATAAGTAAAAAAAATCACCAAATCACCTCCAAATCGTTGAGATGAAACAATTTCACTGCTTCATTTATTAAAAAAGTAAAAAAAAAATCTACTGCTTTGCAATACAAACGAAAATAATTTGGTTTTGTTACTTTTTTAAAATATGTGTTATTTTTTGTAATTAATTAAAAATACGGGTAGCGGAGTGACGCGTAGAGGAGTAGTTAGCTCCGTTAATATGCACAAGGTCATTGGCATGTATACAGGCCTTAAGTGCCCCAGATTGTAGCTATCAGGAAATACAAAGTAATATATCACAACACAGACCAAAACCAATCTGAATCAGAGTTCAATTCCTATTACTGACTCAACAACTTTTTTTTTACTATTAATAGGCATACATTTGACCAGTATCTCACTTGATGGTAAGCGATGATGCGGTCGAAGATGGAGTACGTTTGCCTAAAAGTAAACTATTCACTCTTGTCTTAAAGGCTCCCAAGTTGTAGCTATCTGGAAACACAAACTCTGGCAGGGAATTCCACTCCTTAGCTGCACGCACTATGAATGTGTTACCAAAACGTTTTGTGCGTGTGGGTGGGATGTCCACCATGTACCGGTGGCGCATCGCCGTTCGTCTTGCAACTCATCATAAATGCATGCAATTTTATTTCTGGATTAGCTACTAAACACAAGCGTTTCACTTTTTAAGCCCCCGTTTTACCTGTCACCAGTCTGGGATACATTTCCTTTGTGTTTACTTCCGAGTGAGTACCACAAAAACCTCATATATACGGGTATGAATAACGCCATTACGTTCTAGAGAGGAGATTAATTATGTAAACAAAAGACGGCGTTCCTTCGAGTTGGAGTAGATCAGTGTGTGGCCTTGAAGACAGCGGAGATTGATGGACGGTGTTGCTGTGATGAGGGCTACGGTATGATGATGTTAGGTGAATGATTGAAGAGGTGAGCTTATTATAATATTGTAAGTGATATTATTTCTATAATTTGGTGAAACAAACACTTTTACTCGTCAAGATAATAGCTAAGTTTGGTGTTTCCTATGTTGTTACTGGTGTAACCAATACTGCTACTCTGAGAAAAAACACGGAACTGGTTCGAATTGAAAAATTATTTTAGTGCTGGATAGCCTATTTATCGAGGCTACATAAAACCACACTACGACCAATGGCAGCGGAGCATTAATGAAAAATGTGACGCAGACGAAGTTGCTTGGGTCAGCTAGTAGGTATTTTATGTTTAAATAGACCATCGCACCGTACCTCGGGTAAAAGGCTTCCTTCCCGGCAAAATGTAGGCTGAGTCAGCAAATTCCATACCTCTGTAGGTAAGGTGTTTCGCGAAACACCGTGGATTTTAAGTCAGAAAGTGATTTTCATGAAACTTTACCAGGAATGTAAGAAATTATGGAGTTACGTTTCTCATAATTTTGAGAAACGCCTCGAAAGCTGTATTAACCGTCTTCCAGCCGTCTTAACCGTAGAAGTGGCCAAGTTTTTAACCAGCAAAATTTAATAAATTTACTGTTGTGCCATTGACATGAATGACCTAAACTTGCAAAAAAAAAAAGAAACAAAAAAATCTAAACGAATTCTCTAAACCAATTCAAATATCGTATTATCTTGACAACAATGAATAATTCACACTCCTCAAAATATACCCGCTAGATACATTTCACATGACATAGGTACCTAAGCCTTCCCTCGTCATACGAACGCGCATTTCGTGGCCCCAATCGACTTGACAACTGAGATTAGTTAAATGTCACTTTTGCTAATTAAAATAGTTCGAGCTCGAGGTTATATACCCTGGCTGCTGGGGATCTACAATAGCGCTTTGTAAGAAGTGAGGGCAAGGCCTTTTGGTGATTAATGTCGCCAGTTTGAGGTGTAATTTCAGGTTATAATAGTTTGGTATTACCCAGTAACTAGGTTGAAGAGGTACGATAGGTAACCGTTTCATGTACGCACAGTACAACTATTCTTTTAATGTGTCTCAACAGTCATCGCATTTTCTAATTACATGCCTATATCTATACTATCTATACTTAAAGAAGAAAGATTTTTTATTTGATTGTTTGTACCGAAAAAGCTCCGAAACTACTGGACCGATTTTAACCATATTTTCATCAATAGAAAGCTAAGTTATCTGGAAGTAACATGGGCTATAATTTAATAATAAAAAAATAGAGATCCCTATGAAAATTACTTTCAAGATGACTGAGAGCGTCCGGTCTGCACCAAGTACAAAGAGCAACTGATAGAAATCCAACGACTGACGAAACACGATGTTTGTCGAGCACATAAAGAAAATAGTTGTACAGTATAGTATTCAACAACGTTAACAGCTGTAACATCAAAAGTAATTAAGAGTAACAAACATATATAAACATACAAACGTGTTGTTTGGCGTTTATGTTAGTACTTAGTAAGATAATAGAAGTAAGATTTTTAACAGTTAGTAAAATCCAAAAAGTGAGGAGCTCGTGGCTAAACTATAACAGCCGCACGGGTCGATCTTCAAGGTCTGTGGATGGGTGACCATCTTAATATACCGTGATTCCTCCGTGCCTCGGAAAGCATGTTAAACCGGAATCCAGTAAATCTGACTCGTCTTGCCAAGAACTACCGAGTCATCCAGTTAGTGGCTACCTAGAACTCCACTCCACAACCCATTAACTGGGTAATACGGCAGTTCTTGGCAAGACTGGTGTCAGATTTACTGGCTTCTGACCGCCCGTGACGACTGTCAGAGATCTACAAATGACAGCCGGGACCAACGTGCTTTTCGAGGCACGGAGGAAACTCGGTATGTTAAGATGTAGATAATCAGAAGTATCTTTAATATCCATGTGAAAACTCGTAAACTATTTCAGCAATTTTAATCAACGCCACCCCTTAAACTGGTATTCCAATAAAGTGTTAATAAAAGCGACTATACCTACACTATACAGGTATACAGCTGGTATAAAGGTGTAAGCCAACTGACCCGTTTTACGATGGCATGGTCGAATTGTTATGGCGTGACAATCTGTGAACGTTTACTGTCTATTAATAGTTATTAGTTTATCATTGTAGTGCTTTTATATAAGATTCCAAATCCGACTTGCAGTAGCGCGAAATTAATAAAAATTGAATGCAAGTAGGTATAGAAAATGGGTGAAAAACTAATCATAAATTTATATAAAATTCTTCCGTTACTGACTGATTGACAGACAGGCAGCCCACAGCCGAAAGTACCGGTCGTAGAAAGATGAAATTTTGCATGTAGGTTTCTTGGGGAGTATAGGGGAGCACTAAGAGAGGATTTCCCAAAATTCTTACGGGAACGGGAAAAAACGGGATATGCGCGTACGAAGTCACAGGCAAAGCTAGTTTAGCATAAAAAATGAAATTTTGTGTGAAGTTCTATTTAAAGATGTTCTAACGGTAGGTTTTGGATGTGATGTGGCACTCGCTTAGCGAAATTGTTTTGCGAACATTTGTTATACGACCTTTTGGTCAGTGAAGAACATTCTTGTATTAACAGAAAGCCATTTTTCGTACTGAAAAAGCGTTCAAATACTAGTCATCTCAGCGACGATCAATGTCAAAACTTGGTAAAACGGAGGGAAATTATAGGCGTTACTGACAATTTGCGAAATCGGGTTCTCCTTAAAAATTCGATAATAGGCCCCTCAGTTTCTTAATTATGTGAAAACAAACACAAAAATCAAATTCTAATCGTTGTGCTCGCGAACGAATGTTCGTCTCGATATTGAATGTGTGGCACCGGCGTAACAAAAGCTCGTGCAACGAATGGTTGCGATGAGTAGGTAACCTTCTGATAATCAAGCAAACCGTTTTACCATCGGAACAGCGTTATCAATATTAGCTTTTATTTTGCACCCAGTTTAATTTTAACGTTAACCTTTACAAAATTAGATTCCATAAAACGTAATCCATATTAATATTCCCTGATATCTCTTCATCATAAATCCGCGTGTTAGAGAGAGAACAAAGCACACAAAATCATATCTAACCCTTTTCTACATAAATCCATAAAATGCAAATGAGCTTCCCGTTCTAAGTAATTAAATTCACACCAGTTAATATTTCACCCCTAAGCGGCGTTTTGTTTCATATCAATCAGGGCAAAACAAGCAAAATTAACCTTAGTCACCTTCCAAAGGAAAATTAATGGCCGTCAATAAAGTTTCAATCTTTTGGCGGGAAACTACGCGTCCATTACGGCCGCCATTTTGTGCCACAGATAATTTAGTAAAATGGTGGATGACTGGCGTATTTCGTTCGGATACACAGATTTATTGAGGCATTTAGTTGAAAACATTCTGCCTTTGTACGTAATTGCTTTTCCTTTCTTGGAAAAGGAGGTGTTTTTCGCGGAATTCTGCGAGTTTTGTAAATAAGTTCGCAAAAGGTAGAATATTACTTCAAAAATGAATTTAAAGTTATGCAATGCCGGGTCCAAAGTCGCGTTTTCATTAGAAATGGAGTTGTCACAGTAATTTTAAAGGGACTATTCTCAATATTATAAAATTAAAATGTCAATTTTGAGAGCCTGCATCTACTACGTATATGTTTGAAAAATTCTTTCATCATTTGAAAGTTACGTCATTCCTAATAGACAAAGGCTATATTTGTATTCATTGCTCAACCCAGGAAAAGCCAGCTTAGCCCTCTAGTGCTACAGTCAATTCCTTTTGCTTACATACTAACTTAAACAAAGTAAAAACATGTTCTCAAACATAATGAAAACTTGAATTAAACAATGCTTGGTCGTGACAATTTAGAATTCGTTCGTTCTCATAAAATTTTATCGTCTTTGTAAAAGCCGTTTTAGTTTCGATAAGAAACTATGTAATTCAGAGGATTACAGTTAGAGAATTGCCTTCCAATGGTCATAAAAACAATAAAAAGGTCGTAAGTGTTAAAGAAAATAATTATGCTTAGTTTTATAAATTATTTCTAGCATTTTTTTTTTAGGATTAATTTATTGAATGACAAATCCATAGGTATTATTCTTGAAAATTAAACTAGCTTCGGATGGTAAATTGGTCTGCATTGACTTATATCGGGATAGAAAGTATTATATGTGTTAAGGTTATTCCTTTTTTGGACCTTATTAGCCGAGCCACAGTTTTTGAGCTATTTTATTTTTGGTATAGCAGTTGATTTCAGTAATAGAAAAGCTAAAACAAGTCCGATTTTGTTTTTATATAAATTTAGCTTTTAATGTCTTCTCTATAGTGGTCAAAAAAAAATCTTCCAAACTTCTTCTACCAATCCATCTCGAACCAGCCCTCATGGTACGGCCAAATCATTTCGCCACCTCTTTCAGGGCCGACCTCGAAGGCGCCTTCCATTTCCAGAAAAACGTGCGTCGCGTGCGGCTGACGTAAAGCGCCAAATTGAAAAAAAACCCACGTCTAATATACCCGTTTAGGAGCACAATTAAATAATAATTATAACAATAAAATCAACCCGTAACCATTCCACTACAATGCGAAAGCCTCTTTACGTACAAAAAAGACACGAGCAACAAACACTACGTTTAGGTACCCCAAACGGGTTGGTGATTTCAATCTTATGTTTACAGTAAGCTCCTCTAATCGAAAAAATACAGCTTTGTCCCAAAAATAATTTTAGCCTACCCTCATTTCATACAATTTTTTCTAACTGCCCTAAATCTAATGACAATACCTCCAGACCTCCCAAAAATCCTTTTAAAATACGACAGTGACTAAAGAATCCGCAGAACGTAGAACCACTTACCTCCATTCTTGGGCTCAATATAAATAGCCAGGGTTTACCCACGCAACCTTGTACGATCTATAAAGGTGTAGCCGATATTGTGTGATGTTACCTGCTATTATTATCTGAATTATTACTTAGGGCTTTTTTGTATTATGCTATTTAAAAGGCTGTATAAACGCTGAGATAGAAAAATGCTTAAGCAGTAATAATTACAGTTTTTAAAGATATTAGATGGCGAATAAATACCCGATATAATTCGGTGCAGCCTTTTACATTTATCATTTATCACACTCATAATTTATAACCTGTTTTAAAAATAAGTAAATCTTTTAACATGGTAGGCGCCAGATATATGTGCAATAGCGGTAATTGACTCAGCAACATTTATTTACTTTCTTAATATCAATTAAAAACAGAAATAAAGACATGAAGCTGTTCTGAATCGACTTCTATCGTGATCCCTTATCTAGTAATGAAAATCGGTTCATAATTTATTGTTCGGTTATGAAGGAACATTAGGGAAAGGTCAATGTACTTTATTGCAAGTTTATCTGGCGCCTACCATAAAACCCATTTAATTCACTAAGCAATATCAATGACGTTCGTAGCTCCATTTCATAGAATGGATATGGCTCCCTTACCCTGGGACTCTATAAAACAAGGAAAATTGGTCATTCGCGGACATTGCGTCATGGGGACGCGTGTTTTTACGATTTTAGCCCGATCTTACGAGCAGGTTTATCGATACTGGGACATCGATGTTTATTAGGTGTATCTATTTTATTGCAATGGAATTAAAGGTATTTTGGTCGACGACAGATTCTACCAAAATTATTAATGAGAAGTCTGTACGTTCGGGTGCTTCGTACATCATCATTATCGTCATATCAGCCGAAAGACGTCCACTGCTGGACATAAATAGCAAAAGCCCCAAAATAGAACCTTGCGGAACACCGTAACGGAGTACTCTAGAGTTAGATGAATATACTACTTCACTTTTTGTGTTAATATCTACTTGGCTAATCTGGGTAACTTTAATCCTGCAATGATGCCTTTCGGTTACAGCCTTTGAGCTAGGCTGTTATTTTTAATTAATTAAGTAAGCTTTGCCTTCAAAGGAACATCTTAATAGAAAGGACAACGTTATTACCATGGCTTATTGCACTAGCTAGATAATATTTCAAACAGTCTATATTCTGCGTTGGAAAGTTAGTATATTTGTTATGCTGAAGCTATGTCTGTGAAAGGGAATTAACTGAGAGGGGTTTTACATTTAAGTCCGAATTATGAAGTGAGTGTGTGTGTGTGTTTGTGTGTGTGTGTGTGTGTGTGTGTGTGTGTGTGTGTGTGTGTGTGTGTGGATAGTTTCTAGTTTTTGGGAATGACGTTGACGGCATTTTTTTCCAAGCGAGCGAAGTATTGACGGGCGTTGGTTTTGGGGGATTGTTTTTATGTAAATGTTTAATTAATTAGATTGTTATTATTAAAGTGTCGGTAGTCAATTTCAGCAAAAAATATACCTACACGTGAGGACCGACACCATTTTTTTTTTACTTTTTTTTATGGGTGGATTATTTGCAGCAGATCAGTCAAGATTTGTGTGATTTGTTATACTAGTGAAATAATCCTAGTACTACTTACTATTACAGATGTAAAAGTGAGTTTGTTTGTTTCACGTTCACTGCTAAATCGCTAAACTGATTTTTATGAATTTTGGTACATAGATAGATGGAACCCTTTTTTAAGCATGACTCCTCTTGCTCTGTGTGGAGCAAAAGGGAGTGTCAGACTCTTACTGACTAAAACCCATCCGTGTTCCTCCTAGTGCCCTTTGCGTTCCAGGGCCGCGGTGACTATTTCGAACAAATTCCGCAACCCTGGCAGGTACTGGCCCTAGCGGACCCGTTCTATGCTGACATCTCCTTGAGGCGCGCGTGGAACACAACGCGCCGTCGACCTGGTTCAGTTCTGATCGGACGGCAAGCTACCCAATGCTCGCCATCCGCAGGCCCGCGCCTACGGTGGCTGGAAATCAACCTGCGACTCCCGATGCCCGGGAGATAGACGGAGACCCTGGAGATGGTTATAGGCAACTGGTTTTTTTTTAAATCTAATTTAACGCGAGCTTAGCCGCGGCCTAAACCTAGTCAATTATAAGAGTAAATATTTTACCATAAGTTATGACGGTCCCTGCTAACGATGTCCCACCTCTCAGGTCCTAATTATGCGCAACGGTAATCTATACCAAACACGTGACTAATTAAATTTTGAACGTATTTTACAAGGCTTCTGTTTGTATAATGATTAGGGTAAGGACTGAGACATACGGAGTGAAAATTTGGGCAAGTTAACACTCGTTGAATGTGGTACCCAAGATTTGACGTTATGTTTACTAATGGCAAATGTGGTTCAGTCGGTTAATTATGGGCATAGAACCATTGTGGCATAGCCCCCCCCCCCCCCCCGCCGTGTTGATTATTATTTCAACGTTGCTGCTAGAGTTAGTGAAAATTGTCTTAATAATTATGTTGATTTGTAAATAAGTCGTTGGTGTGCCTATATTAAATAAATAAATAATAGAGTAAGGACTGAGACATACGGAGTGAAAATTTGGGCAAGTTACCACTCGTTGAATGTGGCACCCAAGATTTGACGTTTTGTTTACTAATGGCAAATGTGGTTAAGTCGGTTAAATAAGGGCATAGAACCATTGTAACATTGCACCCCCCCCCCCTCCGCCATTTTGATTATTATTTGAACGTTGCTGCTAGAGTTAGAGGACTCTTTAACAAAGAAAAAAAGTATATCGACAACGTATCGGCACCATATTGTAATATAAACTTAATCAGTAGGCTAAATTTTAGACCCAAATAACCCTACCCACCCTACCCACTCTACCTACCCTACCCACCGTACCTATCTTACCTACCCTGCCTACCCAGGCAGTCCTGCCTACCCTGCCTACCCTACCTATCCTGCCTACCCTGCCTACCCTGCCTACCCGGCCTACCCTGCCTATCCTGCCTACCCTGCCTACCCTGCCTACCCTGCCTACCCTGCCTATTCTGCCTACCCTGCCTACCCTTCCTATTCTGCCTATTCTGCCTACCCTGCCTACCCTGCCTACCCTGCCTACCCTGCCTACCCACCTACCCTGCCTACCCACCTACCCTGCCTACCCTGCCTACCCTGCCTACCTTACAAATATAATGTAAACAGAAATAGAAAGACGAAACGAAAATAACTGGCTTGCTTTCTATGAGAGAGAAAGAGATAGACAGACAGAGAAAAACGCACACGTCGCACGGCTTACAACTATAGCAAAAAGTGTCGTTACAACTTTTCGTGAGAATTTTTTCCGTCTACCCCCTTTCACAACGCGCGATAAGGAACTTCGTTCCAAAAACAAAATAGCGGGGGAGGGAGGCTATGTCAGCTCTCATAAATAAAAGTTCGAACCTCTGTGAAATACTCGTATGCATGGATTTTGATGTGTTCGCATTCTAACATAGAAAGGAGGATGTGGAAAAATTAAGAACATGTCGAGAGACTAGTGAGAAAAGCTTTGAGTATAAATAAGAACTTGAGAATAGAGATGGCGATGCATTCCACCAGCTATCAGCACTTCAGATTTAATGAAATTGAAACTAATTCTAAACGAGTTTTGAAATCGGTATTGTAACAGAAATGACCTACATGATTTTGGAAAAAAAATACTTAAAATACCTTCGAATTTACCTAGAAATATCTCTTCATTTCTCTTTATACATGAAAATGTATACAGAGAAATGAGAAATAATATTTCTATGACCCTTTTGTAACTACTACAGCATTCCTTGAAGGAGCCATTTTCCAAGAAACCTGGTTACTGGTTACAGCCTATTTTCACTGCTGAAATTAGACGAAACCTTTCACTGAAAATAATCAAAATCTATTCATAAAGCCATTTTAATTTCCTTTGAAACTTCTTCTCTATTCATTTTATGATCTAAATTTAGATAAATAAATTCGAGCTGATACCATTGAAGGCAGATTCTAAATAGAAATTCCCTCAAAGCTTTTCAAATACAATATTATAATCCCACATTTGCTCCACAAAGAGCCAAGATTAAATTTTACTCGACATTATGGCTAATTTACACAGTGCGAGCTGCTGTATGCCAGTAGTTCGGCTCGCCTTAGCTGTCTTCACGATGATAGTAACAGCCCTGCCTCTTGCGAGGCGCAGCACATAAAGAATACAGGTTCCGCTCGCAACTGCCTGGCTGACACTGGCGTGCTACTGCCGAAAGCGTCCAAACCATGCGAGTGATGTCCAAGTTGCTGCTATGTGCGAGTTACTGTCAGGCGAGCAGCCGAGTGAAAACAAAAAATGTCGATGTAATAATAAATAAATCATTAATAATAAATAATTTATTCAAATAAAAAAAAACCAACCAAGCCAACAGTGATAAGATTTCCATACAATTATAGTACCTTAAAATAAACTAAAACTAAGATATTATTATTATAGGTGCAAGTGATGGTGGTTCGGAATTGCAATGTTGGGTAGCGACCAGCACGATCTAGGTTAATTAGGCCATCACTTTACAATCCATTTACTTTGGTGCAGTACCTACAATTTAAAGTTAAACTATATAAAAAATAAAGAATCTTTTAACAACTATGAGAAAAAGCTTAATGGTACTTTAGTAACTAAAACTAAGTCTAGGTAATTATACAAAAGTAAACGCGAAGTAACTCGGATGCGAACTACTATCCAACTCGCTCGTGGCAGTAACTCCATACGATGCGATTTTCTGTACTGCAGTTACTCGACAGGTTGACTCGCACGCTAGCTTGCACTGTGTGATCTAGCCATTAGGCAGAGTCGGCTAAAGGAAATCTTACGAGGAGGATTTATAATAAGCACGGAAGTCGCTCGTAGAGTTTATACATAATAATGTAGAAGTCTCTATCTCTGCATCTTTGCAGTTATAGAGTTGGTAGTCACTTTGTTTGCTCTAAGTTTTTATTGCATTTTGAAACTTGTTATGTTAGAAGTAAAGTTTGTTTTGTTTTGATGCTCGTTTTCTTCACTGAAATTATAATAATGTCATTTCCTTTATGCCTGCTGGTAAGAAACTTAGTTAGGTAAGTCACACTGGTCTCGAAATGGATGGCTTGTAAAGTCGGAAGGTTCTAGAGTGGCGAGCGCGTGTCGAAATATCTGCGTTAGAGGCTCCGATAAGATGAACCGAATTATTTATGTAATTACAACAATCAAGAACCAATTACTGTGTACTGAACTAAAGAATAATTTACAAGCTTATTAAAATTTCCAAAAAAAAAATAATAAAACAAAGAAATATTCGAACCTAGTGAGAGCCGCGAGCGTTCCAGTTTGGAAGATCCATATATCAAGGAGTAGACATCTTCCAGTTGTAATGCTCATGGTGATGAGAAACCTTAGTTGAGAAACCTTAATTTATTATTTTTTAAAAGAGTGTCCGTGGAGTTTCTTGCACGTTCTTCTCCATAGAGATCTACGCTTTGGAACGTGCAAATAGCTTCATCTTTTTGGACCGACCGACCTTGACAATTCAAAAGTGCCTGTAAATGGTTTATTTGAAATATACGATTTGATTTGATTTGTTGTTTAAAGCAAAACCTTGAAAGTTCTTTACAAAATACCCTTGTCCATTGTCCACAGAAAACCCTGAACCCTGTCCATTGACCACAGAGGAATACATAACTTCTAGTTAGCTAAGTAATCTGGACTACGCAAAGTGTAGGCTGTTATCAAATGATAGATAGCTTATCATTGTCAACGACTATCGGTTAATAGACACTTCAGAATATAAGTGACGTGTTCACATAGAAACAATACCGTGATTATCTATAGTTTTGTGAGGCTTGTATACATGCCAATGACCTAGTGCATATAAACGGAGCTAACTACTCCTCTACGCGACACTCCGCTACCCGCATTTTTGATTTATTATAAAAAATAACACATATTTTAAAAAAGTAACAAAACCAAATTATTTTCGGTTGTATTGCAAAGCAGTAGATTTTGAAGTGAAAACTTCTTTAGCGGCGTTGAGCACTTTTCTGTAATGGGTATAAAATCTTAAACTCGCGTCAGGGTCACGTGACCTGATCGCAAAAAGCGTAAGACGGACTCGCGTCAGGGTCACGTGATGCGAAAAAGCGTAAGATCGAGGGGAAGGGAGAGGAACTAGTATCTCCCACTCTTTCTACCGTGCCTGAGTGTGCTGCTCCGCTTAGGCGGCACAGGGCGCTTGCGCGAATGTCCGTCTGTGTTTATGTACAGCGTGCCACGCGTATCCAAGGATACGAAATTATGGATGAAAGTTGATTTTTCTAAGAGATATAAATTAATGTAATATATAAATAAATAACGATATAATATTATGAATAATAACATGTAAATTGTCATATTTGTGTACGATAGCGCAATAAATAAACATTGTATTCTACCTCATAAATGATAGTATTTTTGTACTTATAATTAAACACAACGTTATTTTTTGTTGTTTTTATGGTTCGTTTTGTTTATGTCAGGAACTGTGTCAAGATTGACATCTGTCACTGACAGTCGCTGTCGCGGCCACACGTCAGTGTCTTTTTGTTTATTTTGTTGTCGGTGGTTTGTCTATGATGTGACCGCGACAGTAAGGATGTATTATTTACATGTTTTCACTTCTGCCGGCACTCCCGGAGTGCTACCGGTGTTTTTTTTTTTGTTAAAAAATGAAGGAGTAAAATGGTTTCATCTCAACGATTTGAAGGTGATTTAGTGATTTTTAGGGTTCCGAAAAAAAAAAACGGAACCCTTATAGGATCACTCGGCTGTCTGTCTGTCTGTCGGTCTGTCTGTCTGTCACAGCCAGTTTTCTCCGGATTCAATGGACCGATTCTGTTGAAACTTGGTATAAATATGGACTTCTGTGACCCAAACACGGACGCGTTACGTAAATTATTAAATTTTTAGTATGGGTGTCACTTTTGGGGGTCAAACTAGAAAATTAAAAAAAAAAGTTTTTTGAACAATATCGTGTGACATATCAAATGAAAGGGGCTTACTGTGAGGGTCTTAATTATTTTTTTTTCATAATTTTGAAATAAATGGTTTTGAAGTTATTAAAGAAACTAGACGAAAAATGACCATTCCCCCCCTTATCTCCGAAACTACTGAGCCCAAAATTTAAAAAAAAAAATGGAGATAATAGATCTTTGCCTAAAGATTACAGGAAAACCTATAAGAAGTCTATAGTGTTAAAATAACATGTTAAAAAAAAATTAATTCGTTCGGAACCATTTGCACGCGAGTCCGACTCGCACTTGGCCAGTTTTTTTCTTATTATGTGATACTGGTACATAAATTCTGGCTAAACCAAATTTTGTATCATATCATGTAGATTACTACCTATTTTTTTCAGATGTAATTTCTCAGTAAATGCCGACGAAAAGTTGCTTCATCTGCACATTATTTTTAAGCCTTTCTCGAGAGCGCAGCCTTAACTGAGGTCTAGTGATGCCAAAACCTGTATTCACCGAATGTTAAAATATAACAAGCGGCGCAAATACCTTCTTGGTAATGACAGTTTTGAGCCGTTTGGGGTCGAAACGCTAGGGTCATGAGGTCCGAGTGTGCATCTCCTTTTTAAGGACATTCCTCGCTGATCGACACTTTGCGTAACTAGAGGGCTGGGTCGTTCTTTGCTCTAAGAATAAGCATTGCCTATAGTGTTAAAATAACATGTTAAAAAAAATAAATATATATACACAACTGCACAAAAAAAATTAATATATATACATACTGAACTGCTTTGTAAAAACAACTTTAAGCGATCCGTGTAACGTAGAATTTGCAAAAAAAATTGTTTATAGTATAACTACACACAACTCACACATAACACTTGATACATGTCAGTTTTTGACGACAGTTTCGAGTGTTCTATTTGTTCGAGACTGTGCATCTTGGGTTTTATTATATACTAGCACTTCGCCCGCGACTTCGTCTGCGTAGACTTTAGATGTGCCGCGCAACTTCTTTGTCCCATATTCTCATCCTCGGAAATTCATCTTCATGATTCTTTATTCTGATAGTTTGTGAGTCTTTACTGTTTATACTTTCAGCTCCAGAACTACTTTGACATGTTTCTGGTATTCTGGTACTTGTAAATCTTTCGCTCATATCTCCAGCCCAGAAGAAACTTCGATATGTTTCGGTTCGCCTGGTATTTTTAATTGCAAACCACTCATAATTCAAGCTTTGGAAATACTTCGACATGTTTCTGGTATCCTGGTACTTGTGAATCTTTAGCTCTCATAATTACAGCCCGGAAAAAACCGCTATATGTTTTTGTTCTCCTAGTACTTTTGAATCCTTCTCCTGTTACTTATGGATCTTAATCATTCACAATCCTAGCCCCAAAAATACTTCGACATGTTTCGGGTCTCCTGGTACTTTTGAATTCTAACCGGTCACTATTCAAGCGCCGGAAATATTTCGACATGTTTATGGTCTCCTGGCACTTGTGAATCTTTAGCGCTCATTATTTCAGTCAAAAAAATTCTTCGACGTGGTTCTGGTCTCCTGTCACATGTGAATCTATAGCGTTTACAATTCCAACCCGGAAAAAAATTCAACACACATATTTCTGTTCGACGGTTAAAAAAAAAAATCAAAAAATATTTGAGCCCAAAAATACTTTAGAATAGTTCTGTTCTCCTGGTACTTGTGAATCTTTAGCGCTCTCAATTTCAGCCCCGGAAATACTACGACATGTTTCTGTTCTCCTGGTACTTGCGAATTTGAAGTACTAAGGCAGCAGAAGCGCTAGGTTTCCACTTCCTCCTCAATCTCCATTAGGCCATGCCTTTTACCGGGATAAAAAGTAGCCTATGTTTGATTCAAGTATGTGAACTATATGTGTGCCAAATTTCATCCAAATCCCTTCAGCCATTTTTGCCTGATTGAGGCACAAACATACAAACATACAAACATTCACATTTATAATATTAGTAGGATCAATGCCGTTATAACGTTATTTTTTTGACGTGTATTATGCAAATGAATGATTCGATTTGATTTGAAGGGTTTGGCTCACGTTTTGTAGCTTCAGTAGGTACAACAATATTTCGCTATAGGGGCAAACCTATTGCAATTGTGGAAATTCGTTTTGGATGTAGATAAATGCAAATTTTCTCAACAATCCCATTATAGTCGATGTTGAACGTTTTGTCGAATGTCAGCAGAATTCATCGCATGTAAAGCGGCAGTCACAAGTCATGAAATCGAACACAGATTGATTCCGAACCGCTGGGTTTCGGTGAAGCCAGCCGATAGTGTACACGAGGCACTATTGTTCAATGGAATGTATTTGTATTAACTTGTACGGTATGAGGATTAAAACTTTTATATTTCAGTTTGTAATAGGGAATCACCACACCGTAACAGTAATGGCATAAATATCGAATTTGTCTATATTTTTAAGTAACGTTTGCATTTCATTTGTTTCGTTTGTGTCCTCTAGCGATAATAGGTTATTTAGTTTTTAGTTAGTTATTCCTTTTAATATTTTGTTTTGTGCGTCGCTTTTGGTGAAGTAAACGTCTTTTCTTTATTCTCAAAATGTAGGCGCATTTTGACAAATTGCGACTGAGTTGCGAATGTGAATGTTCTACTATAAGTACGGGAATTGCCCCTCGTATCTAACCCTGTTTTATAATTGCAAAGATTGATGGGTTTCCAAGCTAAAGTTGAGTTTGACAAATCATCATCTTCGAATTTTCAAGTCAGAAAACAGCCATGATACTTAGTAGTTCCTTACTTACTAGTTTCTTTTTTACTATTGACAGGCATACGTTTGACCACCATCTCACCTGTTTTAACACCTCCTAGTTTCAGTATATTAAATTACATGTTACGTACCATTAAAGGTATAGGAAGTATTACATTTTATTCACACATTTTTTTTGCTCGTGTCCCTGGCAAAATACGGTTTAAGCGTATAAAACTAAGTGTCCCTCGATCTAAAAGATTCCTTACAATTTTTCTGCCTAGACGAAATTGGTTCAGATTCCTAGAGTATTTTCGTCACTAAAATATTCTCCGGAGTTCAATTTAGTTGAACTGTACGACACAATATTTTAAAACGGGCGTCGTCGACGTTGAAATTGGAATTCTCGGGAAGAATAAAAAGCTTTTATGAACCAAAAATGGTTTTCTCTAAGTTTATTTTTTTCTAATACAGAGTGTTACGGAAAGGTGTAGTCGTTTTATTAACAACTGCTTCTGCCCGTGTTGATGAACCACTTTCTTCATAGAAGTCCTTGTCAATTCCAAAAAAAGCTTTCTATAATAATAATGATCAGCTGATTAAAATCTGTATGGATTTTTTTTTCAGTTCTTACTTCTTTTTGCTGGAAGAAACTTGATCATCTACGTGAGCAGAAACAAATTTAAAAAAATATGACAACAGCTTTTTTAAGGATGGGAAATCATCAAATGTGGAAAGGAGTGTCAGATTTACTGACTAAAACCCATCCGTGTTCCTCCAAATGCCCTTAGCGCCGGGCCACGACGACTTTTTCGAACAAATTCCGCAGCCTGACAACAATTTACCGTTACATCCTGTATATTGTCAACTTGGGCATGTTGAAATAAATAATCTATACTAATATATAAAGCTGAAGAGTTTGTTTATTTGTTTGCTTGAACGCGCTAATCTCAGGAACTACTGGTCCGATTTGAAAAATTCTTTCAGTGCTAGATAGCCCATTTATCGAGGAAGGCTATAGGCTATATATCATCACGCTAAGACCATAGGAGCGGAACAGTAATGAAAATTGTGACGCAGATGAAGTTGCGCGGGTCAGCTAGTGTAAGTATAATTACTTATGTAAGTTACTCGGAACCGTTACTGTGAACGAATCCTAAAATAGAACTAAACTATTTTAAGATAATGCCAGTCTATTTTCGAGCCCTTTGGTAACTCCCACGTGGACTTTGTATGTGACTTATTTGTAGGATAGAGCCTACAAATTATTATCACTTATACAACAAACATGAGGTATGTATAACTGGCACAACAGGTACCTTAACATCGAGAAAATAGAGAATTTCAAATGTCCTTAGAAACCGCACGTAAAGTTTAAGCATTATTTCTTTCAGAATTATTTCGTCAGGAAATTACTGATCTATGGTCTTTAAAATTACTGATTTATGGTCGCAAAAGAGATGTACTGAATAAATAGTATCTTATGTTATAATCAAGAACTTGTCTATGTGGTCTGCTGAGGTGTGATTTATTAAAAACCATAAAAATTTTCATATTTATCATTTCAATACTTTTTATTTTTTATTATTTACAGTGATTTCTATTTATTGTCAATATGTTTAATACTTATATGATTAATTCAGTTTCAGTTCAATCAAATTCATTTTAATTGAATTTCAATATATTCCAATTCAATTTCAACCTTAATGCAATCAATTTCATACCTACCTAATTTAATTTAATTTTTTATAAATAACATTAAAAAATATGTAATGTGATTACCAATAATAATTTTAATTTGTGTCTAATTTAATGTCAAAATGTAAAAGTTGTGTACACATGTAAGTGACGCATTTGCACAGAACAGAGCAATGTACAATTTATGTTTTTTTTTTTCGTAAATATGTAGTTGGTGTTCCTGAATAAATAAATAAATACTTTCATTGTTCCTACTGCTAAAGAGTGAAATTCCCTGCCGGAGACTGTTTCCTGATAGCTACAACAAGTAACATATTCTGTCTTGACTTAAATACCAGATTTAATTATTTTTTTACTATTTATAGGCTCGCGTTTGACCACTATCTCACCTGATGGTAAGTGATGATGTGGTCGAAGATGGAGCACGCTTGCTTAGAAGTAACCTATTCACTCTTGACTTAAATACCGAGGTTATAGCTATCAGGAAACACAGACTCCGGCAGGGAATTCCACTCCTTAGCTGCACGCACTATGAATGTGTTCCCAAGACGTTTTGTGCGCGTGGGTGGGATGTCCACCATGTACCGGTGGCGCATCGCCGTTCGTCTTGTGGTCCGATGATGGACCATAAAGTCATAATAGGTTACTTTCACGAGCCACGACCCTCAGCGCTGAGGAATACGACACAAGGAGGAGGGAGGTAACTTTCTAGGCAAGCGTGCTGCATCGTTGACCCCTCCATTGCTTACCATCAGAAGAGATAGTGTCAAAGACAAACCCGAGCTTATCAATAATTCCAATAAAAATTGGTTATAAATTACCGATTATAACCAATCTGGCCTCGCATATTTTTTATCTACTAAACCAAATTACGGACCAATCACGTCAGTTTGGTTTACCGGAGCTTATACGAGAGATTGATGGCTTCAAAGTTGATGAAAAAACGCAGATTAAACGAGCATCATCTATCATTCTTATAGGTGAATACCTGGCGAGCTTAGGGACGAAACTACCTTATTGTCGTGGAAACTTTACATAATGTATTGGTAAAGTTAGGATCGGAAAGATTTAGAGTTAACATTTAATTTTGTTTTTATTTGATTTTAGTAGCTGCAGAATACCGTTTGCTTTAGCAGAGGACATCCTTGAGGATTAAAAAGACCAAAAAAACCGCCTCGCTGCAGAATAAATACCATTTAGTTTGGCAGAGAACATCCTTGAGAATTATAAACACCAATATAAAAAAACGCCAAGTGCGAGTTAGACTGGCGCGCATAGGCTAAGCAAACATTTTTTAACACAATATTTAAAACCATAAACTTGTATATGTTTCTATTTGAGTCCCCATTTTAAATTTTGATATAGCACACGACACAGTTTAAAAAAAAATTGGGAATTATTGAACCTTAAAATTATAGTAAAAGTTGACAAAAGACTTCCATACCTAAAAGGCAATATGCAAAGCATCCACTTTAAACGTAATCACACATAAATCTACCCAAAATCAGCTCCCAAACTACATTACAATGACGTCAGGTACCCGCATGTCCTAAGATCAGATAGCTAGATCTGGTAATCAACCTACATTGTTATCACCCGTATAGCATCACAGGACTATAAACCAGTTGGAACTTTCCATTATAACCTCCAAACTTCGTCGGTTACTGGATTAGTTGGTTTAATGCCAAGGTTTAAGGTTTGATTTGGTGTAAATATAATAAACAAGCGAAAACAAAATAATGAAGTTAGTTTTTTCAAACAATTGACTTCTTTAAGGCATTCTAATTACAAGCAAAGCATTGTGATTCTGATTCTGAAGGTTTTCCTGTAATTTATATGAACTATTTTCCTTTTTTAGGGTTCCGAAAAAAAAAGGAACCCTTATAGGATCACTCGGGTGTCTGTCTGTCTGTCTGTCCGTCTGTCACAGCCAGTTTTCTCCGGATCCACTGGACCGATTCTGTTGAAATTTGGTACACATATGGACTTCTATGACCCAAACACGGACGCGTTACGTTAAATTATTAAATTTTGAGTATGGGGGTCACTTTTGGGGGTCAAACTAGAAAATTAAAAAAAAAGTTTTGTGAACTATCAAATGAAAGGGCTCACTGTGAAGGTTTTAATTATGTTTTTTTCATAATTTTAAAATAAATTATTTAGAAGTTATTCAAGAAATTAGACGAAAATGAGCACCCCCCCCTTATCTCCGAAACTACTGAGCCTAAAATTTTGAAAAAAATGGAAATAATAGATCTTTACCTAAATATTACAGGAAAACCTATTAGAAGTCTGTAGTGTTAAAATAACATGTTAAAAAAACTAAATTCGTTCGGAACCCTTTGCACGCGAGTCCGACTCGCACTTGGCCAGTTTTTTTACTTATGTTTGAGACCCGGGTCCCTAAAAACCATTGACCTCCGCTCTTACATTCAACAATTTGGCAATTTCAGACAATAGATAAAACTGGCCTACCATAGCATGTCTCATCTTTCGAGAACACTAAGCAAATAAATATTGGATGGGTCCACTTAGTATTTGAGTTCATTATTGACTCCGCAATACCAAAGTTATCGAAATCCCTTGCGTTGTTTAACTATCGCCTAACTAACTAAAGATTAGATTATCTAAATCAATATGGAACAACTCAAACATTTAGGTATCTTAAGCAACACTATCTGTAACTACAAATTTGAATAAAATATCTTTAAAACTGAGAACTGCTAAAATTTTAGCTTAAACAATTGGTATCTCAATCAGTCTGCCTAGCCTTTTTTTAAGGATGGGAAATCATCAAATGACTCCACCCGCTCTGGGCGGAGCAGAAGGGAGTGTCAGACTCTTACTGACTAAAACCCATCCGTGTTCCGCCTAATGCCCTTTCCGTTCCAGGGCCGCGGTGACTCTTTCGAACAAATTCCGCAACCCTGGCAGGCACTGGCCCTAGCGGGCTCCATCTACTATGCTGACAGCTCTTTGAGGCACGCGTGGAACAACGCGCCATCGACCCGGAGCAGTTGAGTACCAGTATTTTAAATGCAGCGACTGCATATCTGACCTCCACAACCCAGTAACTAGGTATTAACACGATTTGGCAAGACTGCTGTCAGATTTCTGGGCCTCTGACTAATCATAACGACTGTCAAAGATCTACAAATGACAGCCGGGTCTAACAACTTACCATGCTTTTCGAGGTACAGAAGAATCGGTATGTTCAGATCGTGTGCCCAAATGCCCCCTACCGTTTCGCCAGAGCGGAAAGGGGGCATTTAGGGTTTTCGCATCAGACTCCTACTAACTATAACCCATCCGTGTTCCTCCTAAAACCCTTGCGTTACAGGGCCGCGGTGACTCTTTCGAACAAAATCGGAAACCCTGGATCGGCCCATGATCTTATTATTAAATACTTGATACAAAACATTAAAATGATTTAAAAACTGACAAGCAATCTATGCAAAGAACCCAGATGGTACGCAGAGACGTCTACGATCCATAAACTATGTTTCTATAGCAATATATATAACAGTTTCTACCAATAACCTCTCGTGGGCAACCGCTCCGCTACCAGACCCATTACAACACAGTTTACATATAAAACAAGCTTGCTTTCAACCCGCAATGGTCTGTTTATTTAAATTCCAAACGAAATTAACATTTATTTATTTTCATAGCTAATTTTGGCCGATGAATGCAGAAGTGGGATTGAATCAGATGCTACGTTTCCACGCACATTGTAATTTTGAGTGGAACGGATTTTAAATGTTTACGATGCCACTTAAAGGTTGTGGTTGTGGAAAATGTTTAGTGATGTTTGAGTCGATTTGCAGAAAACAGAATATCAAATGCGGCTAAGTGCAAGTCGGAATTTCACACGAAGACATTCCGTACTGATACCGAAAAAAAAACACGTTCCTTGTATAGGAGTCCCTTTGTTTTTATTACTTGTTCTTATAGCGGGAATAGAAATACACACACTGTGAAAATTTCAACTGTCTACCTATAACGGTTCTTGAGATACAGCCCGCTGACAGACAGACAGCGGAGGCTTAGTAATAGGGTTCCGTTGGTTACACTTTTGGGTAAGGAACCCGACAAACATAGCCAGAGTTGCTATTAACAACCTGTGAGCAGGTCGCAATAGCCGTCGCGACGCAACAACAAATTGAATAATTGATTGTAAAAAAAAACTGGCCAAGTGCGAATCGGACTCGCGTGCAAAGGGTTCCGAACGAATTTAAATTTTTTAACATTTTATTTTAACACTACAGACTTCTAATAGGTTTTCCTGTAATCTTTAGGTAAAGATCTATTATCTCAATTTTTTTCATAATTTTAGGCTCAGTAGTTTCGGAGATAAGGTTGGGGGAATGGTCATTTTTCGTCTAATTTCTTGAATAACTTGAAAACCATTTATTTTAAAATTATGAAAAAAATATAATTAAAACCCTCACAGCAAGCCCTTTCATTTGAGGTGTCACATGATATTGTTCAAAAAACTTTTTTTTTAATTTTCTAGTTTGACCCCTAAAAGTGACCCCATACTAAAAATTTAATGATTTACGTAACGCGTCCATGTTTGGGTCATAGAAGTCCATATGTGTACCAAATTTCAACGGAATCGGTCTAGTGGATCCGGAGAAAACTGGCTGTGACAGACGGACAGACAGACAGACACCGGAGTGAAACTATAAGGGTTCCGTTTTTTTTTTCGGACCCTAAAAATCGGCGGCCGCCATGTTTTTTGGTCGATCGGGGGGCATAGGATATTAAACAATGCGCTTTTAAAAAAAAAGAAGTTTAAACCGCGTGATTTGATATGGCATGTGGGATGCCATTATGCGTCAATTTCAGTTGACGCCCAATGGCACATACGTGTGCCAATTACCGGTTAATTATCCAATGGAAAAACCTTATCGCTCAACTCAAGGATCGTACCAGGCTTAAAAACTCTCTCTTTAAACCAAACCAACAAAACAGTCAAATTGTAGGACTTCCTACAATAATGCCAACTCATAAAATGTTTGACAACACTCGCCTTTTTCTCGCTTTTCTCAAGCGGCCTCTTTTCATGACAAAACAAAGACGTTCTTTTGTTTAACAATCACTGTTTTGTATACCGACTTTGATCGCTTTGATCCGTATGACGGCAAAGAATTTCTCGCGAAACAGCTGAACAGAACTGAACAGAACAAGAACCTTGAAATGTGTTAAGTCAACATTTAGCGCAAATAGAAAACGTTTTAGGGTTCCGTACCCAAAAGGTAACCAACGGAACCTTATTACTAAGCCTCCGCTGTCCGTCCGTCCGTCGGTCCGTCCGTCTGTCTGTCAGCGGGCTGTGTCTCAAGAACCGTAATAGGTAGACAGTCCAAATTTTCAGAGATTGAAATCGCTATAACAACAAATAATAAAAATGGAATAAAATTAAAGTCCCATACAACAAAGTGTTTTTTTATTTTCGGTTTGTGGTACGGTTCCCTTCGCGAGCAAATACGACTCGCACTTGGTCGGTTTCGTTACCAATACAGATGTTTGAAAGAAAATTCGTATTGACTTTTTCGATGTTTGAAAGAAAATTCGTATTGAATTATTCGTATAGCCAAATCAACAATGGCGAGCACCACAAAAGCGCCGAGTCTACTGACGTTACTTTACCTTAAGGAAGACATCGTAAGGAAACGGAAACGGACTGAAATAGCCAAGACAGTGAGCAAACGTTGTTATTTCTGTGTCTTTCTCTTTTCAAGAAGAATCGGGTCTGCACTATAGCTACAATAATGCCGTATAGTTTAGGTATATGGATATAGGCTGTCATTATTACACTCAGTAGAACATATATATGCATAGTCGTGTGTTGCATGCTAGTGCGGTGCGGTTCAGACTATGTCCCATTTACTGGAGAGCTGGAGTGCCCCAATAGTCCATTCACCCCTAACAGCGCCTCCAACGAAGCAATAAACGTGACCATCTTTTGTGACCACACAGTATAACTTGATGAACCGTCAACACGATAAAAAGATCTTTGTGCATGACATGGGTTACTATACTTTGTCATATTTCAAAGTGATTAAGAAAAACATCGTGCGGAAACAAGTATGTCCTAGAACCAAGATATCGAAGTCATCTAATGATCTGTACTGGGCCTATGGTAGACACCAGATAAATGTGCAATAATGGCCACTGATCCACATATATTTATTGACTTTTTAACATCAAAAACAGAAGTAAAGATATAAAGTTATCGTGAATCGACTTCTATCGTGATCCTTAACGTTCTCTATTTAAGAAAAACGGTTCATCTAATACCTTTAAACGGGCAATTCTTGTATATACCTATAGCTATATGTTTAGTGTATATATTATAATCTGAATCACGGAGACGGCTACAACGATTTTCATGAATTTTAGTATGCAGGTGGTTTCGGGAGCGATAAATCGATCTAGCTAGGTTTCATTTTGTAGAAATCGTCATACAAAAGAACCAGTCATCCAGGTACTAATTTATTGTTCGGGCATCTACAAAGGGATATTAAGGAAAGGTCAATGTATTTTATTGCAAGTTTATCTGGCGCCTTTTTTTAAGGATAGGAAATCATCAAATGACTCCTCCCGCTCTGGGCGAAGCAGAAGGGATTGTCAGACTCTTACTGACTAAAACCCATCCGTGTTCCTCCTAGCGCCCTTTGCGTTCCAGGGCCGCGATGACTCTTTCGAACAAATTCCGCAACATGTGGCGCGTACATTAGTGAATTAATAATAATAATAATAATAATCCAAAAAGTAAAAAATGCAGGAAGAAGAAAAAATATTCTATGACCGGACACGTTTTGACATATGTCACAAAAATGCCACTGAAATACCAATGAAATAACGGAATGATAAAAGCTTGAATAATGCTGACTAGAGCAGCATCGAAACGCGCACGCCTACCATCCCCGGACCCGTCGCTGAGCTCCACCTCGCCGCCGCCGGACAGCGGATCACCAATGTCACCGGCGGCTGCAGTCGTGTCGAGCTCCAGCGACGAGTATTTCTCTCCGCCGACGTCGCCAACACCTGTGCGTCGGCAGGGGAGAGGCCGGCCACCGAGGGGCTTGGGACCTAGGGGCCAACCGGCCCCGAGCCGGGTCCCCGCTACCGGTGGTTGTGTGCAGCGCATGAGATGGACGCAGTCCATGAATGAAAACGTCATGCGCGCATACTACGGGTCTACAGAGGGGGGAACTAACCTCACTGCGTACCGTGTCAGGATGCTGTCTCTGTTTCTGGACCTGGAACCAACCGTGAACGTCTCGGCTCAACGATTGTCGGATCAGGTGCGGGTCATCCAACGTAATCACAGGTTGGACGATGCCGCACTTGATAGGCTGCGCTCAGAGGTACTCGGCAACCTTATCATCTCGACCCCGACTCAGACCGCGGTACAGGCGCCAACTTGTGGCGCAATCACACCGCGGCCCGTTAATGTTAGTGATGAGGTAGATGATAGGGTTGTCACGGTAAGTAGCCAGTGCAATGATAAATTGAGGAGCGCACTGGAGGATGCGCTTCGCGAGTATAGGTTAACCCCGATCGAACTTTGGCCCCGATTACCAAGGTTGCCTATGCACAAAAAGAATAGGGCGCTAGTGTGTGCCTTGGATTCGCTGCTGCAGAACATCTTCGAAAGCAGCGAGAGCCTCGTTGATACGCACTCAATCCTGTTTTGCGGGGCTGTTGCGGCATGTCGTATAGCGAACGTCAAGTTCCCTAGTTGTGACGAAGCTATACGACCAAAGCCTGCTGCGCCAGCCTGGCAGTGCAGGATCGAGCGGCGTATCGATGAGGCTAGGGCACTCATCGGCAAACTATACTGCTTCAGGGAGGGCAACACACGACCACGCGTGATGCGCTTTGTGAGACGGGCGTTTTCGGGGACTGATATCAGCCCTCGAGATTACACGTCCCGTGTCACAGAGCGCATAGACTTCCTGAAGCAGAAAGTTTGTGCATGGGCAAGCCGTATTCGGCGGTATAAGCGGCGGGTTGACCGATACTCGCAAAACCGCATGTTCCAGAGCGATGAGAGGTGGGTATACAGAGCTTGGGAGCGACCTGAACATAGTGTGACAGACGTGTGCCGCCCAGATGATGTTGCCACGAGTACATTTTGGCGAAACATCTGGTCGGTGCCCGTCTGTCATGCGGAGGGTGGCTGGATGCGCGATGTCGAGCGCGTGTGTGAAGCTATACCACAAATGGATGAAATTACCATCACTCCACTAGATGTAGCCAGAGCAGTCCGTCCATTACCGAACTGGAAGTCTCCGGGACCGGACGGGCTGCATAACTTCTGGCTTAAGTGGTATAGCAGCTCACACGCACTTCTGGCATCTCAATTTCAGTCTTCCTTAGAGTCTGGGTCGCTACCACAGTTTCTAACAACTGGCGTTACCCACCTGCTCCATAAGACCGGTAGTCCCGCGGAACCCAAGAACTATAGACCAATTACTTGTTTGTCGACGGTCTATAAACTTCTTACATCCATCCTGAGAGTGAAGATGAATGAGCACATTGAAACTAACTCAATTATGTCTGCCTCTCAGAATGGATGTAGGAAGGGGTCCCGCGGCACTAAGGAGCTTCTCCTCATAGACATGGCCATAAGCCAACAGGTTCGTCGATCCCGCAAGGATCTGTCGACATGTTGGATAGACTACAAGAAGGCCTATGACTCTGTGCCACATACTTGGCTCATGAAGGTGTTGGAGTTGTACAAAATAGATGCAACTCTACGCACCTTCCTTGAGTCATGTATGAGGCAATGGAAAACAGTCCTTCGCTATCCAGGATGTCGACCGATTCAGGGGAATGATGAGCCTGTATGGATTAAACGGGGAATATTTCAGGGCGACAGTTTGAGTCCGCTTTGGTTTTGCCTGGCTCTGAATCCTCTAAGCACATTGCTGGAGGATTCAGGTCTGGGCTATCGGTTGAGAAGAGGTGGTCAGGCCATATCTCACCTTCTTTACATGGATGATCTGAAACTCTTTGCCCCCAACAATTCGCGACTGATGGAGCTACTGAAGGTAACTGAAACCTTCAGTAGTGCCATCAGGATGGAATTTGGTGTGGACAAATGTGCAGTCATGCATGTAAAGAAAGGGGAGATTATGGAATCTGAGGGAATTCAACTCTCGGATTCTATACAGGTTAGATCCCTCAGCTCGACCGAAACCTACAAGTATTTGGGTATGTCAGAAGCATTGGGCATTAATGTTGCTGACATGAAGCAATCGTTGAAGGAGCGCTTCTTTGGTCGCCTGAAAAAGGTTTTGAATAGCCTTTTGTCGGGCGGAAATAAGGTGCGCGCCTTCAACGGTTGGGTCATGCCAGTATTAATGTACTCTTTCGGCATACTCAAATGGACTCAAACCGAACTCGACGCCCTGGATAGGAGAGTCCGCACACTGTTGACCGCAAATCGGATGCATCACCCACGATCGTCGGTGATGAGACTGTACATCCCGCGGAAGTGTGGAGGTCGAGGCTTTTTAAACGCCAAGACTCTCCACAACCGCGAGATGTGCAGTCTCAGAGAATATTTTCTCAAAGCTGATGTGGGTATGCACCGAGATGTGGTCACAGTGGACAAGGGGCTCACCCCGTTGTCCATGGCTAAAGAGAACTGGCGCAAACCTGTGATACTTACCACAGATGACCGCATGGAGGTATGGAAAGGCAAGGAGCTTCACGGGCGCTTCTATCGGGCTCTTCATGGGTCCGATGTAGATTTTTTAGCGTCCGTGGCCTGGCTACGTTTCAGTGATCTCTTCGGGGAAACTGAAGGTTTTGTCTGTGCGATTATGGACGAAGTTATCTTGACGAATAACTACCGGAGGCATATTATGAAGGACGGGACAGTGGACGTGTGTCGGGCATGCCACCGTCCGGGTGAGTCCATCAGACATATTATCTCCGGTTGTTCTCGTCTGGCTAACGGCGAGTACTTGCACAGGCACAACCAAGTGGCCAGGATTATCCATCAGCAACTTGCTTTGAAATACAAACTTGTAGATTCTGAGGTACCATATTACAAGTATGTGCCCGACCCAGTTCTCGAAAATGACCATGTCACGTTGTACTGGGATCGGTCTATCATCACTGATAGGACTATTGTAGCCAATAAGCCTGATATAGTGGTGATAGACCGATTAGCGCGCCGCACAATGATAATTGATGTTACCATCCCGCATGACGAGAACCTCGTGAAGGCTGAGAAAGAGAAGCAAATCAAGTATCTCGACTTAGCTCACGAGGTTGTCGACATGTGGAATGTGGACTCAGCTGTCATTGTGCCGATAGTCGTTACGGCCAATGGCCTGATGGCCAAAAGCTTCGACGACCATCTGTCGAAGCTGGCGTTACGCGGTTGGATTAAGGGCCTGATACAGAAGGCAGTACTCCTCGATACGGCTCGTATTGTGAGGAGGTTCCTTTCTCTGGAGCCCTAACCACCGGTAGCTTGGACCCTGCTCCCGACACCGGCGGACTACTATTTTTTATATTTTTAAATGTTTTTTTTATAATGTGTTGTTTTTAAGAAATATTTAAAAATGTAAATTAGTATGTAAGGATAACAAATAAAGAGAATAATAATAATTTTTATTGACATAAAAAAGGTTATACATTTTCGTTTGAGACCCTGACTCCTGAGCTAGGTGAGACCTGTGTTACAGTAGTCAGTGTCTTCACCCGTTCTTTAGAATTAACAATTTATGCAATAAATCGAACAGGTAAATCACTTAAAGCTAAATTTAATGGAAGCCTGCTATTGCGTGGTGTGTGTTTTGCGTGCGTGTGTGTGTGTGTGTATGTGTGTGTGTGTGTGTGTGTGTATGTGTGTGTCCGTGTGTGTGCGTGTGCGTATGCGTGTATAGATGCGTATGTGTGTGTGGGTTTGGGTGTGTTACTACTACTACTACTACTAATTACTTCCAACTCCCCATCCCACACAAAGGAGGCATGTATCCAAGCAGTGGAAACATTATAAGCTGACTATTCTCTATTGTATGGTATGTATGTATATGAGCATTGTCTGTTCTCACTACACAAGGCAAGCCGATTAGTTACTAACCGAACTTAAGCTGCCTAATCCAACGTTGTCGACGCTGCGGTGACGCTAGACTAAGATAAATACGCCATCTTGCTAAGTTAGGATGGCTTTTCCACCGCTTTTCTATCTTGCCAGGCATTGGCATATATTTAAGAAGTTTATTCAACGTTCAGTAAAATGGTAACATAGTTTAAATAATTACAGCCACATGGGTTTATCTTGCCAGGATTGTGAAATTTGTTCGAAAGAGTCACCGCGGCCCTGGAATGCAAAGGACAAATGGAGGAACACGGATGGGTTCTAGTCAGTAAGAGTCTGACATTCCCTTTCGCTCCACCCAGGGCTTAAGCAGTCAATCGACGTTTTCGAAGTTTTGGAAGGCACTGGGTGACACTACAGGTGACACGTAGTCAGAGCAAATATGTTTCATTTTGCTAGTATTTCTATTCTGAGTATCTCAAGCCTACTTTGTGAACTCACACAGCATTCACGGGCCAATTTTATGCAGAGGACTCTTCAAACAAACGAAGTTCTAAAACTCTCTGACCAATACTGACTTAATTGATTCAGTTCATTAGTCCCGAGTATTCCTGAGTCCAAAGTCGCGTAGCAAGAACTTCTAACTTTACTTTATTTAAAGCTAATTAATTAGCTTAGACGTATTTCCAGGGCTAATTAGGCCAATTCTTGCTGCGGGCGAAATTTATCTACGTACTACATAATCATCTTGTGCATAGCATTTGAAAAAAAAATGACGCCACGTAAATTAGTGGTCATAACCAAAGTCCAGGAGTGTTACATCTTTTTTTTTTGGGACAAGCCCGCCACACATTCCCAGCCACTGCAACACCTGAATGTCAGAATCAATATTGGTGACCACCAGAAAAACGCCGAGCCAATGAAGCCCGACGAGTCCCGGAGAAACGATTCAACTCCATCGAAACGAGTATCCCATCTACCTTAGGATGGGAAATCATCAAACGACTCCTTCGGCTCTATGCGGAGCGGCAGGTTATGTCAAACTCTTGCTGACTAAACCAACCCGTGTTCCTCCAAATGCCCTATGCGTTCCAGGGCCGCGTCGACTTTTTCGAACAAATTCCGCAACCCTGGCATGATTCCATTTACCTAACCTTTTCCCAACTGGATGCCAGTTTCAATACAACTGGATGTAGCTTAATACCAGTATTTTAGATGGATTAAGTGCCTATCAACACCTGAAAGCGTACTTTAGAAAAAAATGGCAAGTACTTAAAATACTCCATGAAAATAGACGTATTTTTTTCTGATAAAATGCAAGCGATAAATCTAATTTGACTGGAAACAAGGGTAAAGTAACATTTACCCTTCGAGGGTAACCTGTCTGTTTACGTCTTCGGTCTATCGATTCTACTGTAGTTACCTCCGTTATGTTGGAATCTATCCCTTGAGGAAAATATACGAATTACTTTGGAGACATGAATAATATTTGTTGTGACCCTTAAGTTTCATCTTGTATTTTTTTAGTTGTTACGAGTTACTGGCTTTGCGTTTAGAAGTAACTAATTTAACACAGTTTAAAGTATTGTAAAAATATTTTTTCTTTATTGTAATAGAAGCAGTTTTCACTTCTATTTTGAATGAAATGGTCCAAGGGTACTTACTGACAAATAATTTTAAGAATCAAATAAACTTTCATGTCTTCAATTGATATTCTGCTGTTGAACTTACCTGAAAAAAGAGAATTACGTGATCAGTATTTGACAAACAGATATTATATTTTATTTCGTAAACAAAAAATATGTAACTTCTACTGCAGTATAGAAAAGAACTGGATTTTTATAAATGAAATTTTATGAATTATGTGTGTTGTATGTATGTATGTATGTATGTAAATCGGGCTGGTTTCCGCAACTCCACGACTAAGCGCGTATTTTGCGTGCAGGTGGGACAAATGTGTCATTCAATTATGTGTGTTATGTTTAGGGCGAAAAAGATGCAAATGTGGACGTTGCTTAAACATTGTAAGATTGGCACACTTCTTCTTCTGCTTCTTCTTTTCGAGTCGATGGTTAACTTCTTAGTTTTTTTGGGCCACTTAAACTATATTTTATTCTTAATTCACAATTAAACCAACATATCCCTTAAGTTCGACTCCCGTCTGTCTCAAAAAAACAAATATGTATACAAGAAACAAGTGACAACTTCACTCAGCGCGTTCGATTTTTCTACTCTCATTGGCAACAAATTGACGTTCACGTACATTGACAGCTTACAAAAAGGGACACACATTTCCCTAATTTATTCCCTTGCGCAGTACCTACAATAGTTTGTGTCCTCGCCCTTTTGAGTTAGGGATGGCAAGGTATGTGCGGAAGTATCGATCAAATTGTACCACGTTGATAGAGATCGGTTCGATTTTGAGCAGCAGGAATATTTTTTTATTTAGAATAAAAGAATTAGAAGTTTTACTATCCAGGCTGCTCGTCTGTGAAATGCGTTGCCAGTCCCAGTTAGACGCGCTCGATCTTTATCTGTTATTAAAGATGCGTAAAAGACCAGTCGCTGTTATTTTGAATTGAGTCTTCAAGAAACAACGCACAATCTAGAAGAATTCCATAAAATAGATTTATTTTTTTAGCATTAGGCTGGCATTTTACCACAATATCACCTGATGGAAAGCGGTGACGTGATCGATGGAGTCAGTACGCTTACTTAGAAGTAACCTATGACCCCAGGCTTAAATACTTCCAGGTTGTAGCTATCAGAAAGCACATACGCACAATGAAAGTATACCCAAAAGCATTTTGTGCGTACAGCCACAATTAAAGTATAAATAAAACAAAATAAAGTAGAAAGGAGAAATCACTTTTCAAATTCAGAACAGCACTAATTCAAAATTCGAAGCCCACGTTCCAAATTGACACGTCAACGAGACGCGGGTAGTCCTTTGTTATTATTATTGTTCTTGTTCGAACTACCCTCAAAAGGGACGGATAATTTATTCACTTTGGAAATTCAGTAATTGACGAAACCACTGACTGTGGTGCCTTTAAAATGATCTTTACTGAATTATTTTGGTTGCTCAATGGTACTTGAGGTTGTATGTTATTTGACATAACCTTGAGTTTCAATGATAATTCATTAAAGCTTTGCAGATAAGTAAATTGGGGGAATATACTTTCAAGCCAAAGATTTAAATCTAATTAATTCAAAGAGCGCGTAGAATAGTAGGAGGTCGGTAGAAGACAAGGCCTAGATTTTACACAAAATCCTAACAGGAAAACCTTTCGTCTTGCACCGCATACACTTGCACCAGTACATGAGAGGAGTGAGGACCTGAAGGCTGCGTCAGTGAAACATAAAATTAATACAGTGCCAAACATACAATTAGAATCCATCCAAAGGTTGTCTTGAAAAGATCGCTTTTAGCGATAAGGCCGCCCATTGTGTCACCCTATGTAATGTTTCTCATCTATTTTTTCCGTAACTTATATGGTGTACATAATAAAGAGTATTCTATTCTATTCTATTCTATTGAATTATACCAGGTTTGTGTTTGTTTTGTTTGTTTGTTTTTGTGCGAAAACTGATAAATAGGACTGTCACGAATGGATCCTTCTGTTGATGGTAATTGCTTAGTGCTTATTTTCTACGCAAATCAGTGGTTCAATTTTAGCATCAATATATAAATAATATATATAAATAATAATAAAATTTTAGCCTACTTTAAGATTTTTTTTTCAGTTCTGCCAAAGTGCCTCAGTGTCTACATCTCATAATTCGAACTCTTCTTTCGCAGGTATGCTGGGAAAGATTTCTGCAGAAAAACAGCCAAGAACACACAGATACACACAAGAAAAAAAATATATATCTGCAAGCACCTATTTTTCTGTTGCTTCTTATTTCTTTGTTATCTCTTACGAAATCAATAAACAGCCCACATATCCATCAGTCCAATCACAATATCCCAGCAGATCACAAATCAACATCCAGTGCTGACTCGCTGACTAGCTACAAAGCGCTGTCCTCGCCCGATTTGCTCGCTCCAGTGGCCAGCCAGTCGACAAGCGCACTCGACCGGAACGCAGCTAAGGGCGAGTTTGTAACGGAAAAATGTGGAACGACAAATATGGAACACCTTGAATTTGAATTTTCAAAGACGTCGTTTCTTTTTTTATGTGACGCTGGCTGGTTGGAATTTATGGAACAGGTTTTGATCTAATGTCAGATGATAGGTTATTAGGATAGGCTTGTAGGGGTCTGATTGCGAAAGATTGGCAGTATTCAGTTGTATTCGGTAACACTAGAAGCCAAACTTAATATAGTTGCAAAAAAGCTATCTATGTATGTAGCCTATTTTGTTTCACTAGTGGGCAAATGCCTCCCGCTCCCAATCCACAAAAATCTATCCTTTGCTATAATAGACTATTTTTGCCTTGGTCTGCAGCGATATCTTCTGGTATTGAATTTTTGATTTGGGAAAAGGCAGAACAGCTAATAATGTTTTGATTTATTAAAGAGTAGATGATAATGAAAGCAATTTTGTAAGATAAAGTGAATTGTAACGAAAAACTGAAGAGTGTATAAAAGCCTCATCTATCTTATGAGACCGAAAATACACTACTTGATGGATCGTTTCAGATAAAATATTGCCTTTATAACTCAGTTCTGGAAAATTAATTGGTGATCATACTTTATAACTACTGAAATCAACAGACATGGAGAAAATTCTTACTTAACCCGTTATCATGTTAATGTTAGAATATTTTAAATCCTAAAATATAAAAAAAAATCCGTATCTGAGCGAGTGAGTGACTGGCAGACTATGCACAGCTGAATCTACTGGTCGTAGAAAGCTGAAATTGCATTGGCATGTAGGTTCCCTAAACGGGCACTAACAGAAGATTTCCCGAAATTCCTACAGGAACGGAAAAAAGTGATATGTGCGTACGAAGTCGCGGGAAAAAGCTAGTATTTAATAAAATATAACATACTTAACTTACTATATTCACTTAAAATTAAAATAAAAAATCCTAATTAAACCCTGAAATATGACTTCAAAAAACTCGTCCAAATCTGTCGACTGAACTTTTTTGCCCCAAAGGCTGACGGTATTGCCACGTCGCATGGCAATTATTATCCTCATTATCATATCAGCTGAAAGACGTCCACTGCTGGACATAGGCCTCCCCCAAGATGGGGGGTTTGCCATAATCGCCACGCTTGGCAGGCGGGTTGGTGATCGCAGTGTATGGTGTTGCGTTTTACAGAGAACGCTGCTGCCCATTCTCTGGTAAATCCCTTAGTCGCTTCTAACGATACCCACGGGAAGTGATGGGATGCTATTATTCTTTTACGGCACCATACGGCACCAGCCGACATCACACGGCACTATTATCCTCTATCCAATATAAAATGGTTTTCTTGTTTGGCTATAATACGAGTATGCAGTGTTGAAACAATTTCACTTTACTTACAATAATATAGATCGACCCAAATATTTGCGCATGGCAGCATGTGTTTGTCAGCCTGTCAATATGCAATTTACCCTTGAGTGATGGGTTGGGGGTCCTTAAACGCACACACAGGCATCTTTATATAGGCTGTTCCAAAAGTGCGTGGCCATATGGTCATTTTAAAGGATAATGTTCTGTATCTAATAAACGAGTACCTACAGTAAATAATTTCGCTAATTTTCTTTTTAATTTTTTTTTCTCATTATTTGTTTGCATAAACTGTTTAATTATATTCGTGTATTAGTTTATTAATTTTATTGTATGTATAGTTTATATATATTTATCTTTGTATTCATTTTAATCGCGTTTCTGGTTTTTCTTTTGATCCACATTGCACTTTCCACTATTATTCTCTGCATCACCCAAAGGTTGAATGGTAGCAAATGCCTAAGGCATTAAGTATGCCTGTGTACATCTGTGTGCGTAAAGTATTAAATAAATAAATAAAAATAAATAAATAAACAATTGAAAAAACCTATCATCAAAAAAGGATTGTGTGGTTTTATGAAACCACGGTAAAAGTGAAACTTTGTTCACATTATAGACATTTAACTAAAAATTTACTTAGAGGCCTACTCCGCGGCCGACCGTCACGCGACACGCAACACACAGACGATAAAGTTTGAGACGATGTAATAAAAGTTTCACTTTAAAAACCCAACCGCAAAAATCTACTAAAAAGTTTTAAACAAATCACTTTCAATCAATCTGATGTAGTTGGCGCCATTTATTTTTGGTTCAATCACAGATTTGATTAGATACAGTATCATCATCATAATCATCAGCCTATAGCAGTCCACTGCTGGACATAGGCTTCTCTTAGTGCACGCCATTCGACTCAATTTCTGGCAACTCTGTAGATACAGTATATCAACCTTAACCGGTGATTTTTCATTGGCACACGTGTGTGCCATTGGGCGTCAACAGAATTTAACGCATAATTATTATTTATTAGTATTATTATTTATTCGTTCATCAGATTACAAGATCCATTATGGTTAGTAACAGTATGAGCTTACTAACTGTAATGGTATCCCATATGCCATGCCAAATCACGCGGTTAAAACCTTATGGCCCCCGATAGACTAAAAAACATGGCGGCCGCCGATTTTTTTACAATAAATTATTCAATTGTTGTTGCGTCGCAACGGCTATTGCGACCGGGTGCTCACAGGTCAAACTTCTGAAACACTCTGTATATCTATAGCTTATAACCCTATGAGTAACATTGTATCTCTATTGTATAAACAAGCCGACATCCCCGTTTGCGATGTGTTAATCAAAAGACAACATTGGATAGAGACGTCTTTGCTGTTTCTAACAAAAGATGTTGCTGTACAATTGTTTTTAGAGTTCCGTAACCAAAGGGTAAGCAACGGAACCCTATTACTAAGCCTCCGCTATCCGTCCGTCCGGCCGTCTGTCTGTCAGCGGGCTGTATCTCAAGAACCGTAATAGGTAGACGATAAAGTCTCATGCACAGATAGCTTATGAATCTTAAAACGAGGACAAAGTTGTGTCACCCATGAATTCATCTTCGGCAACATTAAACACTTAAATCTTTCTCTCGCAAAGATGTCTAAACATTGTCAACTTTATCTACGTGTTATCGTCAAACGTTTTATTCGAGATAGTCCCAGACGGAGTGTCGCCTTTCCTTTAAACGTGGGACGATTAACGAAGGGCATAACAATATGGTTGCCTGGCTATACTCGAAATGGTAGACAAAAAGTTTATGGAAGTCTGTATTGTGTGGGCTCACCATAAGACTGGCCTTGGTATTTTCTCACAATTCAATACCAAATAGTAAATAACCATGCAGTCAGTGCGAGTGTTATGACAGAGCAGCTGTAAAGAATATTGGAAGGTTTATAATTGTACTGCAGCTTGGGACTTGGGACCAAATTTTAAGGGCTTTCACTTTTTGGCATTTTTTTTACAAATATCTTTGTGTAATTGCGATTTTCGAGAGTACTGAAATCGCAAAATCATATCACTGCACTATCTAAAATGTCTACACATTGTAAGCTGGTAAAAGTTTTATTCGAGATAGTCCCAGACGGAGTGTCGCCTTGCGTCTAAACGTGGGACGGTTAACGAAGGACGTATTATGTACTATATCGCCTACTCTTCAAAGGAGAACTGTAATATTTAGACTGTTTAGTGTGGTAACATGATGATTGCCTAGTTCCAGAGGCTCTACAGTTCGAGACAAAGGGCCACCCTATAACCGAGTACGATTGTCGAAATGCCGAATCACGTGACATAGACGTTAAAAATGTATGTTATGTTAAAAATGTATGTTTGTCAAAAATGTATGGGATGACAAACGCGGACAGCGTGTGTCAATGACATTTTTGTCGTTTTTACAATTGTCTTTCGACACGTTACTAGAGAATAGCACATGTCTAGAGCCTAGGATAGTTCGAACGTTTATTTCATACATTCCCTGCTTTATTAAACAGCACTTGTGACAACTATGTCAGTTTGTGACAAATTTGTCGAATTGTCAGTTATATCAGCCGGTCTATTCTGTCGACATCTCACCGTGTAACTTAGGTGGAGTGAACGACAAGTGAGCCGTCATTCTGTATGGTTTGACAGCTCACTTGTCGTTCACTTCGCCTAACTTTTCACTTCACAGTCGAAGTGAAAACTTTGCACTGCAGAAAGTTTTATTATGTAAATTGGGAGCAAACTTAATGGGCTTCGATATTCGGATTTTGAATGTCATTGAAATGATTTTATACGATTAATTTAATCTTTGTGTTTTTATCTGCGACTGTTGAATCCAAAAATTAGGTTTGTGCCAAAATCCTAGGCGTAAAAAATATTTAACATAACTTTCATTCACAGTTTGGGGCGATGATATCGAAAACGAGGCCAACATGAAAATCCAAGATCACTCGAAATATTTCTTCCACTCGAAAACATCTATTACAATAAAGTCGTATAACGTTTCATCCCAGATAGTCACAGACGAAGTGTCGCCTCGCAACGAACGTGGCTGGCGTGGGATGATTGCGAAGGACGTCCTCGTAGGCAACAAAGGGAGGTGGTATATTTAGATCGTTTATTCAGGCAATAAGATGCTTATAGAGAAACTAAATGCTCGTTGCCTTGGGATTTACAGACTGTGAATAGTAGGTGGGATATGTTTTCTGAAAGGGCGATAGAAGTTCTTATTAACAAGTTTGATCTATTAAAAATGTCAGGTTTCATAGTATTGTCATCTCAAGTAAATAACAATCATTGCTGTTTCTTGTGAGCGCAAGTAGTGGTATAAAGTACTCTCATTTTCTGGAAAACTAAATGGGATATTATAAATTGCATATCAAATAAATAATCGCCTACCATTTACATCAAATAACTTACTTCACTACAAATAAACTAAATGTTTAACAAAACTCAAACTGCAGATAATTCGAAATCATACATCAATATGACATTATTTTTTTCCTCATAATGCAATAAATACAGTTAAATTTATTTTTGTACAAAAATACTACATACATAGCATAAATACTGACTGCACAGCAAATTTTCCATATTTATGGACAACACCCCGACTCAGACTACCCCGACTCGGATAGGTTAGGTTAGAAGGCTAAGGCGGGAGCGAAGCGGAGCGGAGCTCCCGCCTTAGTCTTCGTGGTTATTTTTTTTTTAAACCACCCAGAACTATGGTGAGTCGCAGTACAGTTTTGTCGTGCATTAAGATTATTAGCTGTGCATTGATGAAAAATTTTGCTTTAGGAAAAATCGCTGTACGCTGCGAAAATAAATTGTAGTGTGTTTAGTGATATTTTGTGTTGAATATTTTGCTGTGCAATCAGTAATTTTGATGGGAATTCGGAATCTTATTGCAAAGAAAAAGGATATTTTTTGATTTTCGTTTAAATACTACCCAAACTAAATTATGATTATTTATGTTTGTATCAAAAATAATAATACCAGCCACACGGTTTAGGTTTAGCAACTATTACCCAGGAAAATAGTAAATCTTATTTTAGTACGTTACGAACTAAATAACTAATAAACCTCAATAATAAACGTTTCCGGATGACAGCAATGCGGAGGAATTCTTCGACGCCTGAGTGTATTTGTTTTTGTATATTTATATTACCCAGGTAGGTCCGTGATTCCCATTACATAACAAAAGCCCTCCGTGCCTTGAAAAGCACGTTATAGCGTCGATCGCGGCTAACATTTGTAAATTTTGGACACTTGGCCGTCGTAATCAGAAGGTAATCAGTCCAAGAATCTGTCAGAGTCAACCAGTCTTAACAAGGAGTATCGACAGTATCGTGTTATTCAGTAACTGGGTTCAGGAGATCAGATAAACAGTCGCTCGGTTTAAAATACACTTACTCAGCTGCATCCAATTAGTATATCCTAACTGATATTATAAATACGAAAGCAAAAATCACGCCTACATTGCTAATCCAATTTTATGAATTTTGGTACAAAGATAGATGGAACCATGGAAACGGATATAGGCTTCTTTTTGCGAAAATCTATGTAACTGCGAGCCAAGCCGCGGGCAAAAACAGGTATTGCAACAAGGGGCAAGCCGTGACATTATTAGGACACACATGCATAACCATAAACCCTAAAACCACGTTTTAAATCACCTAGCCATGGGTGCAAGTTAATTATAATAGGATATTACAACCCGAAATTTTATGACTTCAAAGTCCCTTAAACCAGCTTAGGCTTACTCAAGGGTTACCAAACAATATTATTAATAAAGTTCATTATTAAATAATATTTGTTCACAACTTTAGATATTACTTTCGACCCTCGTAACTTTTCGGGACGGTATGGGCAGTTTATTGAAAATTGATAGATTTTTATCGGCTGATATAGGAAAACTATCTCGTATACAATGTGTAAAAGAACAAACGCAATACTTGAAAAAGAGTCATTGTACTCATCGTCATTGTACTCGTCGTCATTATACTCATCATTATGAACAACTTTTAGTGTAGAACCAACCCCGAAATCGCGATAAAAACCAGCTGCTCAGTTATCCGATCAGCTGTGGCAGCCATATTGCGCGTCAACGCAAAACTGTGGGGCCAAGTCTGGGTGGTTTCTATCTTTGGAATCGTTATTAAAGTAGCAAACAGGATAATATGGTTTTAATATGGATTTAATAAAAAATAGCAATTATAAGTGTGTGAAAATATCTCTTTCTCTCCTAGACTCTGTGCAAATTAGAGTGAGATAGCAAAAAAGCAAAAAAAAAGAAAAACAAATAACGTCAACATAAATGTATTTAGAGTTTAGTTTTTATGCGATCTGGGTTGGTCCCACATTGAAAGTAGTTCATAATGATGAGTAGGTACATAATGACCCAGGCACAGATTGTGGGACACGCTAAACGCATTTATCGATAGGATTGGTCCAAACTTGCCCAAAGTAAGTTACTACTTTCCTATTGAAACCAATCCTATCGGGAGGAAGGAATTGAAAAAAACGGAGGCTTTTCCCCTACAGGGGGACGGTACCGGTGAAAAAAATATTGAGATACAGCCCGCTGACTCTAAATCTATGTTTATATGTAACATTGTAGCCTTTTTTAAGGATGGGAAATCATCAAGTGACTCCTGCTCTGGGCAGAGCAGAAGGGAGAGTCAGACTCTTACTGACGAATCCCATTCGTGTTTTTCCTAATGCCCCTTGCATTCCAGGGCCACGATGACTGTTTCAAACTAATTTAACAACCCTGAAGGAATGGAACTTAGAACCTCATGTTCAGCAGTAGCGCTTGGACCACTAGTTCAACGACCACACATGTTCAAATAATCGTCTAAAGCAAAGTAATATTTCAGAAATGTTTTATAATGCTTAAGTACGTACGTATACCAAGTCCTGAAGTTGCCGTAACTTATTAGTAAACGCCAAACTTTTTAAGAGTGTCGTAAGTCAATTTCTCACTGAGAGGAGGCATGAGTCCCGGGAGAGGAATCGTTATGGGCCAATTATGTAAGTGGATGATATCTAAGTTTGATGATTTGAAAGCATAAAATATGCCTATATCGACGGTGGAAATTTCAAATGTCATATGGGACAAACATGGCTCTATTGGATTTTCAACTTTCAGCGCTAAGACAAACGTTGAAAATCCAAAAGTGTTTGCAAATTATGACATTTGAATTTACACACTGATATGATTGTCATAGTAAGACAAATGAATCGACTTTCTTCAACACGTGGTTTACAATCCACACATATTCTAAGCAAAATCCTCCAATTGATTCAAGCTCCCTCAATAAAACTAACTGTTAGGGCGACTTCAAATTTGTAGCAAAGTGCAGCAGCGCTACAGCCGCGCTGCTGCCGCGCCGCACTTTACGACAAGTCTGAAGGCGCCCTTACAATTTTTATTAATTGATGTAAACGTTCTAGACTCGAGGCGAATAAAGTAGAGTAAGTTTCTCTCTAAAGGAATTAAAATAGACAATAAAATGAACTTATTTCATTTTACGCTTAGATAACAAAGCAAGAGTGAACAACCATCTTCTGGGCATGTATATCATAGACCTATCCTAGTATAGCATAGGCTCGAAAACCTTCAAATGAATCTTATTCCCTACCCTAACCTATCCCACCCCGACTCTTTACCTAAGCACATCCGGATACTTCCCCACTTTACCAAGACGCACAACAAAAGAGTTAATTAAAATCTCGCTTCCGTGCTCAAATGTACACTGACCTAAATTCTATTGTGCGACGTACAGTCAACCGCACGTCAAAGGTAACGCGTGCTCTGCGAAAACCTTCCTTGTGTTGCAACAACATAAAGGCGCTGTCTAATTAGATAGCGCCTGTTTGAGTGAGTCACCTATATCAGTGGTAATAGGTATCACAATTTTGAGGTAAGAAAAGCCATAACTGGGAAAAGATATAGAGCAAGTTTCTCAAAACGATCTACAAAATGACATATAAATCATTATTTAGAAGAGCTACGGTAGGCACCAGATAAACTTGCAATAAAGTACATTGTCCTTTCCCTAATATCCCTTCGTAGATACCAGAACAATAAAAATATGAACCCTTTTTTCATAAGTAGAGAACGTGGATCATGATAGAAGTTGATTCAGGACAGCTTTGTTTTATTTCTGTTTTTGGTATTAAGAAAGTATACAACGTGTAACAGAATACACGCAATACCTCTTAAGGGGTCATTGTACTCATCATTATGAACAACTTTTACTATAGGACCAACACTGAAATCGCGAAACAAAATCGACTCCCCCATGCATTTATGTTCGCATAACTTGACAAAATGTACTGAACAGCTAAATTATTGAACTAAAGCTTAAATAATTATTACAGTGGCATAGTAGAAGTACATACATTGATAAGCTTACGCTAGGTAGTAATACATTGAAACCCTGACCTCTAAACTAGGTTAATACCTGTATCTTAGAAGATCAGTGTCCCTCCGCAATAATGTTACAAGCCAGATTTTTTCACAGCTCTAGGGCAACTACTAAACATCGCAAAAATAAAATAAAAATGAAAATTATACTTTTACAAATCAAAAGAATGAAAAAAAACCGTATGCAGTTAATGTGTGATTGAGGTGTTTTATATGTTTGTGTTTATATATGAATGTGAGTGTGTGTTGTGTGTGGAAAATTGGATTGCTGATTTTGTTTTCGCGATTTCGCGGTTTGTTCATAATTATGAGTACAATGACCCCTTAAACGGTATTTCTTTAATTCTGTAACAGGTTGTATAAATGTAAGTGGGTCAATGACCGTTATTGCACATTTATCTGGCCCCTACCATAATAGATATCACAATTTTAAGGTTAGGAAAGATATAACTGTGCAAAGATTTAGGGCCAGTTTCTCAACACAATCTACAAAATGACACGTAAATCATTATTCAGAAGAGCTAGAATTCTACTAACGAAAACAACAAACCATTTACCTTAATGGGTTAAAACTCCTGAGGCTAGGACCGTCTCAGTTCCTAAATATTTGCCTTAAACAGCCCACCTACGTCCCTTCGAGACAAAATAAACATGAGCTATACACAACCTGCCTACTTATTTACATACATACACATTCCGGAAAATATCTCACGTTCATTTCTGAGTAAAATGCGTGAATTATTTAAATATCTTTCCTTGTATACCTCTTTCTCTGAGTATTGTGTTGTGAGGCTCAAAGGAAAGACTGGTTAACCCGGCTACTCGTGAAAACTGTGTTGGTAAAGTTTCTGGAGGGTACTTCAGGAGAATAAGCGTTTCTATGCATGCATTGTCCGAGTGAATTTTAAATAGTACTTAATTAATATGTAGCGTTACGCTACCGACAAAGCCCGAAGGATCGCCAAACTAAAGTAGCAGTGGGCAGGGCACATTGCTCGATGGTCGATGATCGATGGGGCTGAAAAGTTCTGGAGTGCCGACCGCGAGGTGGAATGATGACCTAGTGAAGATCGCGGGTAGCAGACGGTTTCGAGACGCGCAGGACCGGTGGTTGTGGCGACGCTTGAGGGAGGCCTATGTCCAGCAGTGGACGTCTTTCGGCTGATATGATGATAGAAGAGAATAGCATTTATTTGCAAATATGGGTATACACAAGTAGGTAGTAGTAGGTATACATCAGAGTTCTGCCATATTTCACCATTCGGCATGCAAACATTTTCATTATACAAAATTGTTAAAATTAAAATGCTCATTAAAAAATAAAATTAATTATTACATTCAATAAATAAGATTATTAAAATTCATATTGTCATTAAAACATTAACTTAATTATTACATTCAATAACAAAAATTATTAAAATTCAAATTGTCATTAAAAATATAAAAATTATGACGATGTAGCGTTAGATAAACACTGTTAGATAACCGGAAGTCTTTCAATCTGCCTAGCCTTTTCCCAAAGATTTTGGGACTGGCTTCCTGTTTAAAGGGATACAGCTGTGTTCTAATATTTCACACGGTGTCTGCCAATCTTACCTCAACAACCCAGTAACTGAGTAACACTATACCTTTTCGCAAGACTGGTGGCAGGTTTTCTGGTCACGATTATCAAAGATCTTCAAATGATCTACGGCTTGGCTCGACCCGAATATTGTAAAAAACACAATAGGGGAGTGGACTAAAAAAATCTAAATATTCCGTCAGATAGATTTCCCATCACTTCCCGTAGGTGTCGTACGAGGCGACAAAGGGATTTACCAGAGAATGGGCAGCAGCGTTGTCTGTAAAACGCAACACCATACACTGCGATCGCCAACCCGCCTACCAAGCATGACGATTATGGCAAGCCCCCCCTTTGGGGCAGGCCAATATGATGATGATGATGATAGATTTCCAAAAAATATCCGACACGTATTTTTTTTAGGGTTCCGAAAAAAGGAACCCTTATAGGATCACTCGGGTGTCTGTCTGTCTGTCTTTATGTCCGTCTGTCACAGCCAGTTTTCTCCGGATCCACTAGACCGATTCTGTTGAAATTTGGTACACATATGGACTTTTTGTTACAAAATTGTGAACAATATCATGTGACATATCAAATGAAAAGGCTTACTGTGAGGGTTTAAATTATATTTTTTTCATAATTTTAAAATAAATAGTTTTGAAGTTGTTCAAGAAATTAGACGAAACATTACCATTCCCCCCCTTATCTCCGAAACTTCTAGGCCAAAAATTTTGAAATAAATGGAGATAATAGATCTTTACCTAAAGATTACAGGAAAACTATTAGAAGTCTATAGTGTTAAAATAACATGTTAAAATAAATAAAATTCGTTCGGAACCCTTTGCACGCGAGTCCGACTCGCACTTGGCCAATTTTTTTCACGTAAACACGCACTGTATCGTCTTAATTCAACGATAAATTCTCTTGAAAACTTGTGACGTAACTTGGTCACTTGTGTTTAAAAAGTTTACTGAAATCAAATGACATGTGACGTCATACATTTTTTTTTACTATTGATAGGCACGCGTTTGACGACTATCTCACCTGATGGTATACATGTTTTCAACGCACTGTATCGTCTCAATATTATGTTTACGTGAATAAACGGCGTGGCGGAGAGCTATATGCCAAATATTAGGCAATTTGTGAGGAGGTTGATTAGGTAGCTAACATTTTCCTGCCTGGTCATCCGTTGTTTTCAAACATACAATTTCTATATCAATGTTTACTAACACTAGAATATAAGATGTTTGAAATACTAACAAAATATGGATCACCGTAGCCCGAAATAAACGAATTTTAATTTAATTTAATAAAGAAAAAAATACGTGTCGGATATTTTTTATTAATCTATCTGACGGACTATTTAGATTTTTTTAGTTCACTACCCTATTGTGGGAAAGGGAGAGAAAGAATTTTGCCCAGGAGTGCGACTGTAGGCTAATTACATCAATACTGATATCATAACGTACTCCAAACATTTCATTAATTCCCGCCATTACGTAACTTTGCATGTCTAGCAGATAGAAGATACAAAACATATTTTTATTCCGAATAAAACACATTACAAATAAAAAACGATGAAGGATTGCCCTATTATTTCCCAGAAACAACGAGAAAACTACCAACAATAACACTGAAACACGAATTAACGTCAGAACATGAATCTGTCTTCATTTAAACTTGTGAGACAAACAGCAACATTTTGTACATAATTGATACATGAGAGCTTAAGTCAGACTTCTGCCTCGGTTTGTATGGAGCAAGTTCAAATTCGGCAACTATTGTTACGAAGTACACGCACGTACGGGAAAATTAGATTTTCAGGCGGAAAAACTTGGGCGGATAACCTGGCGAAATGAGTTTTAAATATTTAAGTATATTGTTTGCTAGTTTCTCCGTTAATGGGATATTTAGCGTTTTTAAAGTTCATTAATATAAACTAGCTATCGCCTGTGGCTCCGCCCGACCGAATGACGAAAAAAAAATCTCACGTGTTATTCCAGACTGTAATCTACTTCTTGTGCCAAATTGTATGAAGATCCTTTCAGTCGTTTCAACGTGAAAGAGTTACAAACATTCATCCATCCATCTCCACAAACTATCGCATTTAAAATATTATTAGTTTAGAAGGAATTAGTACAGTAGGAAGTAGGATTAGTGAGCCCTCGTGTTTAAATAATAACAACGCTTACAACCCTAATCTCTTCAAAGTTAGAGTGCACACGCTGCTCGCTCGATCGTAGACTTTGTCTCTGTCATCTCTGACCTAGACTAGAGTCAAGAGCAAACTCATCACAAATAATAAAAAAAAACAGCGGCCCAGTTCGATCTACAAGGTTAAAAAGCGCTTGCCCAAGTTGATCAGTAGATGAGTGACATCCACGTTGTCAGAAGCCAGAAAATCTAACACTAGTCTACCAAGAAGTACCGTGTTACTCAGTTATTGGGTTGTGGAGGTCGAGCAGGCACTCCTCCACGTAAAACACTAGTATTCAGCTGAATCCAGTTTGACTGGAAGCCGACCCCAATACAATCGAGAAAAGGCTAGGCAAATGATGAAAGTTGTGAGAGCAATCGTAGACACGATCGCAATATCGACCGTTCCGATTAAAGTTCTATATTTTGAACCAAAAATTGCTTAAATTAGTATATCACACAGAATGTTGAATTTAAACAAACAGTTAAAATGTAGTTACGAAACACAAAACTGCTGAAACAGCTTGTAAAAATAAATAAAACTGATTCACACAACAAATTTCGTCGAAAATCACGAACCATTTGGCGCCACAACCTAGTTTTAAAATCAAATATTTCGCCCGTGTGCCAAAAATTCGATTTAATTCGTGCAGTTTTTTCCTGGTCCGTTGTTAATCAGATTTGTTACGACTAAGTTATTGTTTGTTTGTAGCTCTGTAAATATAATGAAATGATCAAACAATGAATTCTGAGGATTCAACAAAATATGGACTCACAAAAAGGAAATTAGAAAACTAAAATATGGATTCGTTTAACATTCAGGGGTAGTGATAAATTCATAATATATTTTGTACCATAATTCAGAGAATACGCAATTATTCTTGCTACAATCTTTATAACAGATTCAGAAAACAATAAAGTTTATTTATTATTTTTTTATTTCCAAGGAAGATTTTTTGTGTCGTTAAAACCAGCCTGCTTTAATCAAAACTTAAACCATTCACTTTATACAAACAAAAAAATGAAATAAAAACTGCAAATAAAAAACAACACTTTAAAATATTCAACACTTATAAATTCTACAGGCGGGCTAAAACTAAACTCCATCTAACTCATCAGCCCAGCTGAATTTAAACACAAAATGTTTTGAGCGTGCAAATAAACTGGAGCTAAAATAATCGGACAGCTTTCATTACGGGTTCCACTCTAGTCTAAGTGGCAGATGCTAATTTTGTACGTTTTTAGACTGTAACTGGGTAGTTTAAATTCGTTATTTTCGTTAGTATTTTTGTTTCTGTTTTTGTTCATTTGGAAATAGAAGATAAGATAAATAAATCCCGATGGTAATTGGGAAATTTAAGTCGCGTAAGATAATATTGTTAGATGATAGCAAAATGTTTTATTTTAGTGTTGCCAGCTGTACAAAATGGTATTGTTGTATTAATGTATTGCAATAAACCTCGGATCAGTAGGGCTGGCCTTACGGTCTTAAGGCTAAATTCTTGTGCGTGTCCAAAAACATTACATTCACAGTTTCATCAGTGGCAATATCATCTCGGTGAAAATTAATGTCAAAAACTTGACAGAAAGTTGGGAAATTTTCAAGTACATGTTAATTTAACAAGGAAATGTCGACATCCTTGCGCCATCCCATCTTTTTAGCACGGCGAGTTGCGCTGGGGCGGCTGCTGCAGGTGCAGAAAACCTCAAACGGCGCAAATATAACAACTTAATTGGGAGTTACATATTTGAGCCGTTTGGCGTTGAAACATTAGGTCCATGGGGTCCGAGTGCGCATCGAGTCTTTCGGGACATCAGTAAACAACTTGTCGACTGTTCACGTGACCAGAGGGCTGGACTATTCTTCGGCCAAAGAATCAGCATTGCCATTCAACGCGGCAATGCTGCCAGTGTTCTGGGCACTTTTGCCATTGACAGCAATGTGGATTATTTTTTTGATGCCCAATGATTTATTTTGCTTTTATACGCATTTGTACATAATTTCTTGATAAATAGGGAAATGATTTTGATTGAAAACGAAGTCGTTACTGCGTTTTAAAAATCATTAATTTGTATTTGAGTATTGTACAACCTCTACCTTAGCCTGAAAACCTGTCCAATTTTGGCACTAAAGTAAGGTTTGACACGTTCTTAACTCCAAAATATCGATTCACAAACCAGCCCAGAGATTAAAAAACCGGTCAAGTGCGAGTCGGACTCCCACACGAAGGGTTCCCTACCATAAACCGAAAAAAAAACACGTTTCTTGTATGGAATGTAAAATTAAATTAAAGGGGGCAGCTCCCTTTAATTTTTAATGTATTTTTTTTTTATTATTTGTTGTTATAGCAGCAATAGAAATACATACTCCGTGAAAATTTCAACTGTCTACTTGTTACGGTTCTTGAGATACAGCCCGCTGGCAGACTGACATACGGACGGACGGATGGGCAGAGGGACGGACAGCGGAGGCTTGGCAATAAGGTTCCGTTGGTTAACCTATGAGTACAGAACCCTATCAAGCCAAAACAATTAGAAGAATTAATGACCTTCTGATGTCGAACATATTCTGATCAATGCATCCCATGGTCAATGCTAAAATCATCACAGCACACTCTGCATATGACTCAATTGTCAGATTCGCAATCAGGTCAATTGGAGTTAAATTGATAAATTGCGATTGTCGCACGGCAACGATGACCGCTGCTTTGTTTGATCGTATGATGACAGGAATACTGTGATTTGAACGTTGTGGCGATGGCAATCAAAAAACAGAGGAAAAGTTTACAAATAAGGGGGCAACTGTCGTATTTTTAAGAAGCGTACGTTCTTTTTTTTATTTGTGATGGGTTTGCTCTTGACTCTAGTCTAGGTCAGAGATGACAGAGACAAAGTCTACGATGGAGCGAGCTTACCCAGAAGGAGCCTGTTCACTCTAACTTTGAAGAGATTAGGGTTGTAAGCGTTTGGAAACACAGACACAGGCAGAGTGTTCCACTCCTTTGCTTGTTCTTTATATGTTTGCAATTTACTATCGCTGTCATGATATTACAACTGGGATTTGAACGTTTAAGAGAACCAACACGAATTGGCCTGTCGGTAAAAGTAGGTTTCTACTTGTAATCGATTCTTCGAGGATTTTTCCTGTGAGTTTGTAGTTTAATCTTTTTGAACCTAACACGATTTGACGCGCTAGTATTGCACCGATGTGCAAATTTTATCGATGTGTAATATATCGATACTACATGTGCATTAATAAAATTTCTGGTGTGGCACTGATCACGTATCGTCAAGAACTAGCCACGTATTTGTTGCGTCCTCAAAAATATAGGAGCTAAATAAAAAAAATGTTTTCAATTAATTATTCTGTTTTGGTACACGACTGCCCAAAGTTGCCCAATGTTGAAAAAACGCCAAGACCTAAGTATGTACACTAAAAGATTGCAAGATTGCATAAATAATGTTGTTGTTGTAGTCAAGAGCAAACCCATCACAAATAAAAAAAGGAAAATAAAATACCTTCTGACCTCGATTTTTTTTTTCATATTTTTCGAATAAAACCCAATTTATCTGAACTGAGATAAAAATCCTGGATCTTCTAGTAAAATAGCTTTTTCATCCTTCATTTTTTAAAGGATAAAGATAAGTTGTCTGAAAGAAAATTGTAGAGTTATGGATTGTCCTGATTTGAAGTATTTAACTTATTGTTGGACACTTGTTCAAGGTTAAAATGTTTTGGAAGAAATGTGATCAGAATTTAAATGAAAAATTGTTATTGTCTTTGTACCTATTTGGAGGATTTTCTTGGCATTATTTGGAAAAACTGATTATTGTATTAACGTAATTTGATTTACTGGGAGATAACTGAGATTAGAGGCACTTACTAAGGTATGTTTAAAATTCTTCCTTTACTGAGTGACTGACAGGCAACGCACAGCTAAAACTACTGGTCGTAGAAATTTGAAATTCTGTTGAGTTCCTTGGGGAATGTAGGGGAGCACTAAGAGAGGATTTCCCGAAATTCCTACGGGTACGGGAAAAAATGGAATATGTTATGGAATATTTTAAAGAATGTTATGGAATATGTTTTAACGTGCCCACTGCTCTATCTCTATCAAAAACGTAATTAGGATTATCAAAATAACAGGATTATATAATATCAGAAGACAAGATACCAGCAAAAGAGATCTACATAGAATTATAATTTTACCTTTTATTTTTTGTCGAACCTATAGAAAAGTGAAGCCACAGTCCCGATGTAGGTGAATTGAATTTGTATTGAAACGGCGGCTGTCGACGCGCAGATCAAATTGTATCAAAATAAAGAGTGACTGGTTTCCACCGTAGTGGCAGAAAAACATAACTTAGTATGACGCAAGATGTGACTAGGAAATCTAAAATAATTCGATTGTATTTCCGTTTTAAATCTGGTGCAGATAAAATTTGATCTGAGACTTAGTGTATTATTTAAATCTTAGGGCTCTAAACAAAGTGAGAAATTTATTTATTAACAATGGCAATATAGGTATTCAAGGTCCGTCAGTCCTTACAGTATAAAAATAAGCCATTGCTTTTATTAATGTATAATTAATTTAAAAACTGATAATATTGCGTAAAAGTATCATTGTAGCCTACTCTCCTATAATTTCTTCAACTATTTCGATCAGTTTGTATGTTTGTTACTCCGTCACGCTTAAACGGATGAACAAATTTAATTAAAACTTGGCACATAAGCACAACTATGACTTAGATTTGGAGAAAGAATACTTTGTATCCTTTCTAACCTTTTTAACATTAACTTCAACGCGAGTGAACCCACTGTTACAATGTAGAAGTATTAACGAGATTTCAATACAAAATACCACTTATCCTTTGCAGCTTTACCAGAGACCTAGCTTTCCCAGTACAGAACCCTAATCCGATCAGCGTTCAGGACCATGACTGGAGCGTTTACTAACGCAATCCCTAATTTAATCTATATAACACTAACGAGGACAGTTACCGTGTTAAAAGACGTAGTTTGGATGGCATATCAAGTAGGATGATAGAATAACATCTTAAAATAAGCGATGCTTAGAGTTTTTAAAAGTGTGTTGTGAAAATTTATTGCTTAAAAGTTAAAATCCATTTTAATTCAAACGTAAAAGTAAAAAAAATCCCGAATTAAAAAGAATATTAGGGGTATTTTAAAAGTGCGTGGCCCCACTGACGAGTGCTGTTCCGTGTATTATATACAGTCTTATATGTAATTGTAAAAAATACTTAATTTTAATTAAAAGTTTATTACTACACGCAGAAAACGACTTAAACATTCAAAACAAATACCTTTTCAAGCAGTCTGATGCTATTAATGGCATCAAATCTGTGGGAAAGTATAATTTAACAAATTCCACTAACTGCATCACACTGCCTGAAAAGTATAAGTCATAGTATACCAAAACAGCGGGCCCGTAAAAAACTAACTCCTTTACTTACTTCAGGACAAAATCCGTCTAAGTCTTAACGTGAAAGTAAAAGAATTTTTGTAAACCAAAAAAACACCGAACAGAACTGATTTTCTTATTTTCTGATTGACTTTTTATAATAATTTATTTTTCAAGAATTCTCTAAGAACTGACTGCGTTATTGTTCTAGTTAGTAGTAGCTAGGACTATGCTATGTGGGGTCCTGGACTCTACGGTTTTTATAGCAATTCATCAAATGAGTCCCCCTATTCTGGGTGGAATGAGAGTGCGGGAAGGAGTGTGAGACTTGTGACTAAAAACCACTGTTCCGTCACATGCCCTTTGCATTCAAGGGCGGCGGTAACACTTTCACAATCCCGCAATCCTGGTATGCAGCATACCTTGTTCACAAATCATAATGGCATTAACACGCCTGATCACTAACAACTCTCTTAATTACAAAATCGCATTTACATTTTCCCTCTCCACATCAAAAATAAAATCATTTATAAGCAATTTATATACAAACTCGTCCTTTTATAACTTTATATTTATGTGTGTTGTTGTTAAAACGACTTCACTGCTCAATGGTTCGAAACGGCTTTATTTTTCCTCTTTGCACGATATTTATTTCCCACTAGCTTCTGTTACAGGCTTCGTTCGCGTGAAAATTGTTTTATTATCCCAAGGGAATATTTTACTGGGATTTAAAGTATTGTTTGTTTTCTTGTATGTCAAGGTGTACTTCTAATTGTATGTCATTTTTCATTCAAGTGTGATAAGGCAGTGAGGTATGATTTATAAACAAATATCAAATGATCCCACCCATTTCCACCTCTTTAAGTGTTAAATTTTAGAAAATGCTGAAATTTATATATTTTTTTAGGGTTCCGAAAAAAAAGGAACCCTTATAGGATCACTCGGGTGTCTGTCTGTCTGTCTGTCTGTCTGTCCGTCTGTCACAGCCAGTTTTCTCCGAATCCACTGGACCGATTCTGTTGAAATTTAGTACACATATGGACTTCTATGACCCAAACACAGACGCGTTACGTAAATGATTAAATTTTTAGTATGGTGGTCACTTTTGGGGGTCTAACTAGAAAATTAAAAAAAAAATTTTTTGAACAATATCGTGTGACATATCAAATGAAAGGGCTTACTGTGAGGGTTTTAATTACATTTTTTTCATAATTTTAAAATAAATGATCTTGAAGTTATTCAAGAAATTAGACGAAAAATGACCATTCCCCCCCTTACCACCGAAACTACTGAGCCTAAAATTTTGAAAAAAATGGATATAATAGATATTTACCTACAGATTACAGGAAAACCTATTAGAAGTCTGTAGTGTTAAAATAACATGTTAAAAAAATTAAATTCGTTCGGAACCCTTTGCACGCGAGTCCGACTCGCACTTGGCCAGTTTTTTTTACTTTTTTGAGTGTATGAAAATATGTATGTAGGTCATTGATATACATAAAACCCAAGATACACACTCAGCATCTCAAAAACGCCCGCAAAAAACAAGCGCACAATGTATAATTGTGCGCTAGTTTCAAACAGTCTCGCATCGCTCGCCATACTGCAATGCTTTGTAAAAACAACTTTAAGCGATCCGTGTAAGGTTGAATTTGCGAAAAAAAATTGTTTATAGTATAACTACACACAACTCACACATGACACTTGATACATGTCAGTTTTTGACGACAGTTTCGAGTGTTGCATTTGTTCGAGACTGTGCATCTTGGGTTTTTATATATATCAATGACTAGTGGACGTCACGCGGTTTCACCCGCGTTGTTCCCGTTCCCGTGGGAGTACGGGGATAATATATAGCCTATGTTACTCTTTGATAATTTAGCTATCCAATGCTAAAAGAATTTTTCAAATCGGTCCAGTAGTTTCGGAGCCTATTCAATTCAATTCAAACAAACAAACAAATCTTTCTTCTTTATAATATTAAGTATAAGCATAGATGTCGGCAAGTATGTTTGTAGGTGAGTATATTTCTTTGGCACGCTCTGTAGCCTAAACGGCTTCATGAATTTTGGCTTGTGAGGTGTCGTTAAATTCGTCCTGATTGTGAGAGTGACACTCGGTATAAAAAATAAAATGGCCCATTTTTGACGCCTTATTATGTCTTACATTTTTTTTCCTCGAAATCTATCGAGTAGGTAAATATATTTTTGACTTTATATATCAAAGAGCATCAAGATCAACTTTAATTGTGCGTACAGCTGAGGAGTGGAATTCCCTGTCGGAGTCTGTGTTTGTGTGAATAGAGTACTTATATGTAGACAAGTGTGCACCATCGTCGAGCATACCTAGCTTTCCATTAGAGATTGAACGGATTCGTCTAAATGTGAAGAAAGTCATATAATAAAAATCCATACAAACTTTGCCACCCCTTCAACTAAGGAAGAATTTTGAAACATCCTTCATATCTCCTTGTAAAAAATTCCATTCATTCGTAAAAAAAATCTTGTACGAAAGCTTTAGTATTATAAAACTGACAAGACTTCTTTTTATGTGCGTATATTTCTGGCCTACCAACATGATATACAGAGAAAATGTGTTATCATGATATTCTGGTCTAAATATGATGTATGTATGTGATGTTACTGGACTGTGATGGATCTAAATGGGCTCAATCAACTAGACATAATAGTGAAGTGAGATATTAGTTTCACATTCCGAGAAATTCTCGTGATATATTTCTATTGGTCATCTGGTGCGGGAATAATCATTTTTACATGACATCACGCTTCTAATCCCTAAAAAAATAAACAGATGTGGAAACTCACTCAAATTTCGAAACGTATGTTTAAGTAGCATGTGTAGGCAAGGATATCGCTAAGGGCCTGTTCCCATTCAAACAGACCGTCTGTTTAACTGGAAGATAATAATAATATAATAACGGTTGGTGCCCCATTCCATTTGAAATGTCTAACGGGGCCTCTGCGAGTTGGCTTCGGCTCCTCGTACACCTATCAAAGGACCGGGTCTCCAGAGATCCGAGAAAGTGAAAAACAAACAAAAAAATACCTTTATTGACATAGAAGAAGCCGGGCGGACATAGTGTTCACACTATGACGGACCGTCTGTTTAAACGAAAGACGGCGGCCGGACGTGGGTGGTCACACTATGACGGACGGTCTGTTTAAACGGAAGAAAGCGGTCGGACGTTCGTGTTCAGACTATGACGGACCGTCTGTTTAAACGGAAGACGGCGGCCAGACGTGCGTGTTCACACTATGACGGACCACCCGTCTGTTTAAACGGAAGAAGGCGGGCGGACGTACGTGTTCACACTAGACGGACCATCTTTTAAACGGAAGACGGCGGCTGGACATTCGTGTTCACACTATGACGGACAGTCTGTTTAAACGGAGGACGGCGGTCAGACGTTCGTGTTCACACTATGACGGACCGTCTGTTTAAACAGAAGACGGCGGTCGGGACGTTTTGACCCGATAACCTTGGGTACATATTGGGTGGTTTTCGAGTTATCAATGTTTTTAAGATTTTCTAGAAAGTTGATGTCTCTCGACAAAAATCAAAAAAAAAAAAACAAATGGTGAGAAAGGGGATGTTTCAAAATGGGCCAGGTCTATGTACACTACCTCATAAAAAAGAGAAAAATCCGTAGCATTTGGGAAAAATACTGTTAATTCATTTAAATTTTTATTGTTGTGATAAATAATTGATGTTTATAAATTACTTTTATCGATTTTCAACATGGCATTGCAGCGATTTAGTTACTCTGTGCTTAAAAAAATGACAGTAAACTATAGATCACAGAATAATAACTGTCAGCTGTCATAACAATATCACTTTTATCTTTTTTAAGGTTCCGAACAAAAACGGAACCCTTATAGGATCACTCGGGTGTTTGTCTGTCTGTCCGTCTGTCACAGCCAGTTTTCTCCGGATCCACTGGACCGATTCTGTTGAAATTTGGTACAAATATGGACTTTTGTGACCCAAATACGGACGCGTTACGTAAATTATTAAATTTTTAGTATGGCGTCACTCTTGGGGTCAAACTAGAAAAAAAAAATAACGATGTCGTGTGACATATCAAATGAAAGGACTTACTGTGAGAGTCTTAATTATACGTTTTTTTTAATAATTTTAAAATAACTGGTTTTGAAGTTATTAAAGTAATTAGACGAAAAATGACCATACCCCCCTTATCTCCGCAACTACCGAGCCTAAAATTTTGAAAAAAAATGGAGATAATAGATATTTACCTACAGATTACAGGAAAACCTATAAGAAGTCTATAGTGTAATAGGAACCCTTTGACTCCGACTCGCACTTAGCCAGTTTATTTAGTATAGCACAACTGTACGTTGTTTATAGTAAAATGAAAAACGGTACCGTCTATCATATAACCTCTTACTCACAAAACTATGCAAATAAATACCCATACCTACCTACTGCTCCATGGTTAGACAAACAAAGAAAACCGAAGGCTATACCTTTTACTACTCTTTAACGTATGGCATTTGGAATACCTTGCCCCATTTAGTTCAAGAACACATGAAAATATAATACATTGAATGGTTGGTCGATCAGGCTATCCATTTTATAAGCCACGGCTCTTGATAGCTCTTATGCATGCGATGTGCATTTTTTATTAGATGTTAAAGGGTTTTTCAAAGACAATATAAGTTGGGATATTATTTTGAAGGTCGTTTCAGGTCTCCAGATGAAAAATAAAGGCTTGCACCATTGATATATAAAAAACCCAAGATGCTCAGTCTCGAACAAATGCAACACTCGAAACTGTTGTCAAAAACTGACATGTATCAAGTGTCATGTGTGAGTTGTGTGTAGTTAACCTTACACGGATCGCTTAAAGTTGTTTTTACAAAGCAGTGCAGTATGGCGAGTGATGCGCAATTTTTTTTGCAAATTAAACCTTACACAGATCTCTTAAAGTTGTTTTTACAAAGCAGTGCAGTATGGCGAGCGATGCGAGACTGTTTGAAACTAGCGCACAATTATACATTGTGCGCTTGTTTTTTGCGGACGTTTTTGAGATGCTGAGTGTGTATCTTGGGTTTTTTATATATCAATGGCATGCGATGTGCACTTTTAATTAGATGTTAAAGGGTTTTTCAATGACAATATAAGTTGGGATATTATTTTGAAGGTCGTAACAGGCTTCCGGGTGAAAAATAAAGGCTTGCACACACCAAGACGTAATACCAAAGGATTTGCCACCGGTCAGCGCACACTAGCCACTTAGATACTGTAACATTCCATACCTACTAGGCACAGAACATAATTTTATACTCTAATAAGACATCCTGGTATGCCGGCCGCGGGATCCCATAACGCGCTCTACAATGCCGTAAAGAAATCCATTTCGATTGTTTTCTGGATTTGGGTAGTATTAATAAATTATTTTAACAGAAACATCTCTTATATTGTCTTATGACAGACTAGCTGTTGCCCGCGGTTTCGCCCACGTGGATGTCGGTTATCGCGACCAAAAGTAATCATGAAATTTTGATCCCGTTCCCAACAAACATCATTGTACTTTAGCCAATGTATACAAAAACTTGACAAATTATATACAAAAACCTTCCTCGAGAACCATTCTATTCATTGTTGAAAACAGCATGAAAATTGGTGCAGAAGGTTTTGAGTTTATCGCGAACAGACAGACATACAGACGCGGCGGAGGACTTTGTTTTATAATATGTAGTGATTATACATTCTAGTATCATATTTTTATGAACAACGAAACATATCCCGCGATAGTCTGTCACATCAAGCACAGGGCTGAGGCGGGCCGCAAACAAACATAGCAATATTCGGACAAATTTTTACTCTTGCCTCGAATTGCTATCTCTCTACCGGATAGCAGTATACTGCTAAAGTTTTCAAGACAAAACCACCCTAGGGCTGGTGTAACAGAACCAAATTCAAGACACAAGCGTTACTTGAACTAGTTTCAATCTGTTTATTGAGTTGAAACTAGTTTTAAGTAAGAAGTACCTCAGTCTTGAGTTAAGACTATTGCAGACAGGCGCAAAACAATGCGATAACTACATTTTGCCCAAAATAAATACCTAGAATAATTTACTTCATATTTTTGACCAAAGCTAAAGCCACGCACTGTTATAAAATATCGAGTATAAAGACTATGGGCAAGATACAGAGTATTTTATTATGTATAGGGATAATTACTATGGAAACCAATTAAAATTGGTACTCATGCAAACTCACCTTCAGATTGTTCTAAAACAAGAGGAAGCTTTAAGAGCCGTACTATCACGTGGCAACGCTGTCATGATTCCACTGTAGGAGAGAGACGGAGCTATACAGGTCGAATAACACAATCTCTTTCCGTTCAGAACGGATTAATGATGGCAATGACGCGTCATTTTTTGGAAGTGAGGATCATAGTCATTTGAAAAAGTCATTTTCTTATTTAGGTACTTCTATTGCAATAGAATATTATATTTTTCGGCTTAATCATATTTAATATTTAAACATTATTTTTGTGTTTTATTTCATTAAATAATTTCTTAAAAAATATTTATTATAAATTAAAGCTTCCATAAAATATTTATAAATTAACGTGAACATGGTTTGAACATTCCTGAACACAATGGGTTGAATATTCCTGAACACAACTCTATGGCTCTATAGTCTTCAAAGCTAGATCGATTTCACACATATATTTGAATTATTCATTTCTACATAATGTCTGTCGGTTGTCATAGCTACCGATACCTATATGATTTGTATTCAAAGACTGATCACATACACTATGTTCTGTTATATTACTGTACGTAACAGGTTGCTAAGCACTTGTAAAGACGTCATGACCCACTTTCTTAAGGGCAACGATTGATTTTCAGTGAAATCCTTGTACAGTAGTACCCAACTGATATGGCTTACCGATGTACCTGCGCAGAAGATGAATTTTCAAAGCGCGGGAAATGCTATTGTTGGGAAATACTCCACGCAACGCGCTTCTTTTTCCTGTACCGCTATTGGTCGGCAGCTGCCGCCATGTTAGCGCGCGCCGCGTGGCATGCACGTGGCTTGCGAGTGAGACAGTACTAACAGCTGCAGTGCATTATGAACCTTATAGTAGTGACATAAGGTTGATTGTAATTTTGCTTTCTTTCGTTAATCTTCGGAACCATACTTTCTTTTCTGTGCGAACAAAGATTCCCGACGCACCTTATGAGTTGGGTACCACTGTATTGGGATGAAATTTTAAGGTTACTGGTGTAATAGTCACCGCGGCCCTGGAACGCAAAGGGTATTAGGAGGAACACGGATGGGTTTTAGTCAGTAAGAGTCTGACACTCCCTTCTGCTCCGCCCAGAGCGGGAGGAGCCATTTGATTTTTTTGTTCTTTTTTAATTTTTTATTTCCCATCCATAAAAAAAGGTAAGTGGTGCTTCAGGCTTAATTTAAGAACTCTCGCAGACAGGTGCAACGCAACAATGTAAAAATTATGCGATAACTATTTCATAGAAACTGTTCCCAACTGATCAGATATTTTATTTTTGTGAAAAGCATTGGCGCATCGTTGTCACGTGGTCTTAATTTAGGATAAGATTTAGATTTTTTATTTTAATTGTAAGTAAGTAAGAAAAGTATTTATTTCTTAGTATATGGTGCATTAAGATCTTACATTAAACATCGTTTCACACATACTACCATTGCTGGTAGAAATAAAATATAATAAGCTAACACGCAATTTAAAAAACTAGGTACATTATAAGAATATTATTAAAGTTCATTATTTCACAATTTTGATGACAAATTAATAAACTGGTTAAGATTCATCAAAAATGCATTACTTATAAGTTATAATGCCAAAATATTAATAGTTAAATAAAAAAATAAATCTCATAGTGTCGAAAATATAAATCATAATGTCAAAAAATTAATCATAATGTCAAAATAAAAAAAAAAAAAACAATATACTGTCATTCCGTCTTGGTTGTATGGTTTGACAACTCACTTCATATTCACTTCACATAATTTTACTCAGTGAGATGTTAGCAGAATTGCACTGCTGTAATGTTATGCATGTAGGTATATATAAATAACAATAATAAATTTCTTAAGGGTTGTTGCTAAGAACTTGTAAAGGCGCCGTGACCCACTTTCTTAAGGGCTACGATTGATTTTCAGTTTAACAAGGTGTTCAGCTGTTTCGTTGGTAGTTATAATGATATGGGTTCAGTAGGGTTTCGAGTTGCTGTCGGTCCTTTGAAGCTGTGAAGGCAGGTGTTCGTCTTTTCGTTTGGCGGGCAGAGCAATTATGTAGGAGAAAGAAAAGACAAGGTTATTAATTAACATTTTTCTAGTGCTGAGATATACAACGTGTAACATAACAAACAATACACTTTAAGAGGTTATTGTACTCATCATTATCAACAACTTTTACAATGGGACCAACCCCGAAATCGCGAAAAAAAACCAGCTGCTCAGTACATTTTGTTGGCACACATACGGGGCCGTCAATTTTTTTGGCGATTTCAGTGTTGGAACCATAGTGAAAGTTGTTCATAATAATTAGTACAATAATCCCTTACGAGGTATTACGTTTATTATGTTACATGTCGTATATGATAGAAGCAATTATAATATTTTATTAGTCTTTACAAAGTTCACTTAAAACTGTTTGTGCAAAAGCATCGCTGCAAGTGTTTATTCAGAAACATGTAAAAAATACGAGAGAAATATCTTTTTTAGCCAACCCGAGCTTTTTGGTAAACCAAAAAAGTATTATGAGTAACTATGCTACAGAAATGGTGTATTTCGTTGAAAAGGGAACTAAACTTCAACCTTTGGACGCTTATCACCAAGATAGAAAGTTTAAACATGTTAGTATTGCAGTAGTTGCCGTGTATTACCGGCCTTACCGCCTAAGTAAAAGTGCCGAGAATTCATCAAGAATTGCCTCCTTCTAAATCAAAGTTCAAAAGAAATTAGACAAAAAACTAGGCTGATTTTTAGGGTTCCGTACCTCAATAGGAAAAAACGCACCACAATTTCCTATAAAAAGTACATATAGGTTTTGGAAACTGAATTTCGGGAAAAGCTCGGAAAAACTGGCGAATTTGTAGGTACATATATTTATAATATGTCCGACTCGCAATTGTATGGTTTTTTTACAGTCAAATAAATTTTACCAGAAGAACAGATACGGGAGTTTCACATAGTTATTTCTCTACAAGAAAAGCTGTCAAACCGCAATTTTATCCCTCAGGAAAAATAACTGACAATAGTAAAATTGGCATTTTATTGTATAACAGTAACTAACAAACATACAAACTTATCAAAAGGCTACAAAAACCGTGCCCCCACAATACGTGTTCCGTCTATTTGCGTTTGCCCGGCGGCCATATTTTATTTTTAATTCCTGACCTCTATGTTTGTATAGCTGATTTTGAATATTTGATCACAAGCGAGAAATACGGCAAATAATTTGCGGAATGTAATTTTTGTTTTCTGTATTTTTGTATTCGAGGAGGGAGTTTTTAATTTGCATAAGCTTGAAGCGTACAAATTGCGGGTTTTTTTTTATTTCTCTATGACAAACGACAAGCCATTTACAAGCCTCTTTAGTTAGTAATATTCTATCTGCTTTGCCTCTTCCCAACCATTTTGTGCTCGGCTTTCAGCCCAAGCGAAAGCAACTGAGTACCAGTATTCAACATAAAGCGACAGCCTATCATACCTCTACAATCCTGAGTAACACGATACCTCTTGACAAGATTGATCAATCAATCAATCAAAACGTTTAATTTGGACAATTAAAAATCCATGATCCACACCAGATCAACATAAAATAAATAAAAGAAAAGATCGATTTCAGCGATAAGGCCGCCCATTGTGTCACCCTATGTAATGTTTCTCATCTATCTTTTCTGTAACTTATATGGTGTACATAATAAAGAGGCTATTCTATTCTATTCAATCGTAATAAATTGAACAAAAATTAAGTTAAATTAAATTAAAATCAATAAATATAAAACTTTTCCGTTGCTGCCTGATTGAATGACTGAGTGACTGACAGACAACGCACAGCCGAAACTACTGGTCGTAGCTGAAACTTGGCATGTTGGTTCCTTGGGGAGTACAGGGGAGCACTAAGAGAAGATTTCCTGAAATTCCTACGAGAACGGGAAAAAACGGGATTTGCGCATACGAAGTCGCGGGCAAAAGCTAGTCATACATAAAAATTAAAATAAGATTAAAACAAAATCAAAATTAAATTCAGACAGGTAGTCAACGTAAAGACTGACAAAGATCTACAAATAATAACCGAGACCAAAGGCTTGTGCTTTTCGAGGTACGGATAAGTCTAGGTATGAAATGGATGGTCCGACCCGGTAAGCGTGGTATACCGTTAAAGATCGACCCATTCGCCTTTTATTACTTAGCCACGAGTTCCTCTACTAACCAAATGTTTAATTATAATATATAATTAAGTATAAAGCTAGCAGCGCACTATAGCAGAAACTGAGCTTGAGATTTTTTGTTTTTTATTGAAATACAAGACTGGTTAAAAAAACTGATGGAGCAGCTATACAAGACTCATAGCACTATCATTTTTAGGGTTCCGTACCCAAAGGGTAACCCACGGAACCCTATTACTAAGCCTCCGCTTTCCGTCCGTCCGTCTGTCTGTCAGCGGGCTGTATCTCAAGAACCGTAATAGGTAAACAATCTGCCTGTCGGTTTTCTACCGGTTGCATTTTGGGGAATGTGCGACGGAATTGCATAATTTAATTCCGCCAAGCCCGTTCCCTCATCGGACCACAAGACTGACGGCGATGCGTCACCGGTACATGATGGACATCCCACCCACACGCACAAAACGTTATGGGAACACATTCATAGTGCGTACAGCTAAGGAGTGGAATTCTCTGCCGGAGTCTGTGTTTCCTGATAGCTACAACCTGGGAGTCTTTGAGTCAAGAGTGAATAGGTTACTTCTAGGCAAGCGTGCTCCATCTTCGACCACATCATCGCTTACTAACAGGTGAGATAGTGGTCAAACGCGTGCCTATAAATAGTAAAAAAAAATATTGAAATATGACGATATGGAAAATATGAGGAATGGTCACCTATCCACAGATCAACAATTAAACAACAACAACAACAATCAACAATTTTTCAATTTTATTTTCTTTCTTTCTTTTAGATCGACCTCGGCAAGCGTTGTTTAACCTTGAAGATCGACCCGTACATCTGTTTTTAGGGTTTCGTAGGGTAACCAACGGAACCCTATGACTAAGCCTCGTCTCTCCACCGTCCGTCTGTCTGTCAGCGGGCCTCAAGAACCGTAATAGGTAGACGGTTGAAATTTTCGCAGATTGTGTATTTCTATTGCCGCTATAACAAAAAATAATGAAAATTGAGGTTTATGGTACGGAACCCTTCGTGTACGAGTCCGACTCGCACTTAGCCGGTTTTTTTTCACAACATAATAATGATGGTATTAACACGTCATACTAGGGCCTCAGTCTTGTCAAGGGGTAACGTGTGACCCACTTTCTGGGTTATTACATTGAGGTCAGACTGACAGTCACTCCATGTAAGATACAGTCATTCAGCTACATACTGCCGTACTACCCGACCCTACCCGTTCCATCATTAGACTACGACACGTACGGCAATGCGCTACTGGTACATGGTAGACGTCACACCCGTACGCAAAAAACGCTTAGTGGATACTTTCATTTTTAGTACAACTAAGGACTAATATTTCTCGCCGGAATCTGTGTTTCCTGATAACTACAACCTGGGCTCACAAAGTTAGCCATTTTACTCAAAAAAACACAGTCAAATTGTAATAGGCCTCCTATTACAATTTGACTGTGTTTTTTGAGTAAAATGGCTAACTTTGGCTTTCTTATTCTCAGAAACTGAAATATTTAGAACACTTTGGCTTATTGGATAGTTGAGAATAGTTATTAGTAAAGGGTATAGCGGCCTCACTTTTCGCATTTTTCTCTTATCTAATTGTAAAAAGCCAAAATTCCGAAGTAAGTTTCTCATGAAAAGCGCGACGGCAATTTTTCGAGCTCGTGGATTGAACTTCTGTACTAACCAAATGAAATGAAAAATATATCATAATATTTTGTTCATAGCGGCCTCAGAAATTTGAAATAAGAATGGAATATCTGTAAAAAAAATCCCATTCAAATCCATAAAAACTACTAAAAATGCTCAGAATGCACTGTAAATTTCTCCTTAATACATTAATATTATTACGTAAAATGTATACCAACATAAACCATAGTTCATAATTAATGAAAATTTAGTAAATATTCATTAAAAAAAATATTAATAAACCCTAAAATAAACGTAATTGAAATTGCGTATTCACTCACAAAATTGTCAGCAGTTTTGTGAGTGAAAACGCAATTTTATTTATTTATTTCAACTTTATGCACAATAGTGGTACATAGGCGGACTTAATGCAACAAGGCATTCTCCACCTGTCAACCTTTGGGTTAAAAAGATTACGCTATGGTAGGTGTACAACTAATAAATAAAATTTAAAGTAGAAGTTTGTTTCGGGAAGAATACACAAATAATATTTATAATACTAATAAAATACATTTATAAGCTAAAATAATAAACTAATAAATATAATGTTACTAGCTTTCGCCCGCGACTTCGTACGCGCATATCCCGTTTTTTCCCGTATCCCGTTTTTACCCGTTCCAAAAAACTATCCTATCTTTTAAGTTGGATCAAATAACAGATAGTTACAAAGTTTCATCAAAATCGGTTCAGTAGTTTAGGAGTCCATTGAGGACAAACATTGTGACACGAGATTTATATATATTAAGATATGCAAATCTTTTTGATTAAGAGAACTCAAAAATGATGACTAGACCAAACTAAGAATGACAGACTTTTAAGTAGTGATTTCGGATTTTACGCTTAAAGGAAAATTTTGACTCAGCCTTCTTGATGTCAAGGGAGAGCATATTCCAGAACTTGATGGTTGAAATAACAAAGGAATAAGACATAAACCCGGTGCGGTGAGAAGGAATGTGAAGAAGTAAGTTTTTGGAAGCTCGAAGCTTAAGACTGTGAGAACTGCCCAACACTTTAAAATATTGTTTTAAATAATAAGGAGCACAAGGATCGAATTTTGTAATAGGGCTCTAAGTCACGAGTGAACAGGTTATTTCTAGGCAAGCGTGCTCCATCATCGACTACATCATCGCTGAGGGGGTGAGGTAGAGATCAAACGCGAGCCTATCAGAATGAATAAAAAAACATTCAGTTGGACTGCACGATCCCAACATATGAAAAGGCAAGCTGCAGCCAGGGTTGCAAAAGGGTTCGCCAGAGCTACCGCAGCCCTAGAACGCAAAAGGCATATATTAGTCAGTAAGACCAAGTCAAGTCGGATCCCTCACTGCGTCCAGATCGGGAGGAGTCATTTGGTGATTTCCCATAAAAAAGGGTAATTCACTGACTCAGAAACTACCAGAGACAAAATATGAGAAAATGTAATGCAAAGGTGCAGTACCTTTGTGCCTCACTTGCCAAAGCAATTTATTTTTTCTAAGGAATCTTTCTTAGCAGGACTGAAGCAGAATTTTCCCTGTTCTTGGCAATTATCTACAGTATTTATTAGTTTAAAATTAGTTGGGACGGTATGAGTAAAGTTTTGCAAATTACTCGGGGCATGTGAGAATTTAGAGACTTACAAACAAGGTTTTCGTTATTATAATAGAGAGATTTATGAGTATCTTCAGAAGTGGAATTTTTAATAAGTTATTGGCTTCTGCCAGCTAGTTTGCTCACGTGAAATAATGTCGAAATTATCCCTAGGGATAAATAGTACCTTTTGTACTGCCCAAGGTCAAAACGATAACTTTACAACAATTCAATGTAGGCGTGAAAACGTAAAAAAACAGACACAAATTATTTTTTCATTGTTAATATTTTGCATATAAATGGATGTCTGTGGTATCCCACTACAGAGCAAATGCCTATCTGCTCTCTATTACTGTCAAACATGATTAATATTTTTTTTCTGTACTTTTTTTTCTATTTTGTACGACTTTAAAAAAAAGTCGTATAAAATGCGTTTAGAACTTTTAAGGTTTTTATTAGTTAGAAGTTTGTAAAAGAAACTTCTTACTAATAAAAACACCCAACATTAACCGAAATGAAGCGAAAAATCAATGTAAAGTCATTAATTATTTACTTTGAGAGGGTAGCACGCACGGGAAGTGTCTAGTGTTAGAGATTTGTTAATTTTTAATGAGACCGGGCAGTTCGTGAAAAGATTAGTAATTGCTATTTTGGGTAAAGTTCGTTAAGTTTTTTTACTATTTTTAGTAAAAAGTTTTCATTTTAGAATTTACCGGAGAACGGTTGAAAAATAAAGCTTTATTTTTTTTATTATGTTGCTTAGTCTGTGTCAGGTAAAATGAAAATTAAGTATTTCGTCATTAATTAGAGCAAAATTATGAAAGCCGTCTGATTTTTTTTTTCATCATTCCACAAAAGTCCTCAAATTTTTTAGTCATAATTAAAATAAATCTTCTAATTGTTTAATCTACAGTTGTTTTCTTTTTGTTTCTTCCCTTTATCTCAAGCATATATTTATTATGAGCCTATAATGTTCTCACAGATCTAGCTGGGAAAAAGGGCTCTCTAATATATCATTAAATACAGACAATTATTACACCCTCGTAATAATTACCCCTCTGCTCTCAGGTTAACCATAACAGCCACTAGAATAGCCGTACCCTTCACTCTTACATAGTATAAATATAAACAAGAGAAGGGAAACCCTCCCCTTCTAATTAGTTCTAACCTAATTAGCGCGCCCTTCTTCACTCGACCTTTAAGTATGACCAACAACGCTTCAATAGACATCAAACAATAATTATTTAATAATCGTAATGAAAACAAAAATAATTTATTACTAAAAAAAATAAACAATTTTATTTTGAACAACGCGAAACTTAATTCAAAATTCATCGTTTTATTTTTTAGAGTTTTTAAACTTACCTCGCTATGCCAGCAGGAGGTAGAGATTCCAAATTCAAAATTCACAAATTCGATTGGTCCGCCCGCGGTCGGGTGGTGGTCGGGGAGTGAAAAGGTGATAAGTACGATTGTGGGAGATTCGGAGCGCGTGCGGCCAACTCGGCTGCCCGTGGGACTGTGCCGCGCGGTGGGAAGTAAGCCAACGGACTCTTATACCGCCGTACCCGCGGCATATCAATAACTTTTATGGATTTACCGTTTGTTTGGTAGCCTTTTGTTGTATGTAATTTTTATTTTGGATTGATTTTTTCTAGTGTATTTTTTTGTGTTACGGATTATTTTATAAGATTGGTCGATTTTTTTGGATGAAGCAATATATATATATAAGGTAGTTTCTTTTTTTATCGTTTTATTTTGTTATTAAATAGAATACAGCAATTAATTATTTCTAGAAAACGATGAGTAGATTTTTTCCTTAATCACTACCACCACTAAACTAATTTAACCTATTCCCAAAAGAGGTGATTATAGTAATAACCATCCATCAAAATGGTTATACATAAATTTCAATAAACAAACGTTATTAGTAAAAACTGCTAAGGTGAAAAGGACTATTTTCAGATACAAACCAACCTTTTAGATTATTAATATTTGTTTGCTTGAAACCTCATGTTTTATTGTCACTTTAATAGAATTAAACAAGTTGTATGTAAATGTGCGGATCCTAATGGCAATAATGGGTATTAAGAGGTTTTACAAATACATTTGCTGTGAATACAATTTGCTGAGTATTTTTGGAACGAAATGAGATTGTAAGTGATTATCAAAGCGATGAGATTTTTATGATATTTTGTTGAAATATGAATTTATTAAAAATACTTGGTTCTTTTTATTGTACTTTGTACATATGATTAAATCTTGAATCAAAAAAATGATTTTCTAATTTAATTTTACATTCTCGAAGCTATTTTGCTGTCAGTTTTTAGTCTAATATAGACACATTTTTAACACGATCTCTATTTATTTTAGGTTACCTGCAATAGATCACAGATTGCGATAAGGCCGCCAGTTGTGTGATTATTTAAATTAAACTTTCCTTTTTGTAATTTCTTATCTTGGTGTACAATAAAGATTAGTACAATAAATAAATAATTCCTAAAGGCTAGACAACACTCACCTTTATTAGCCTAACATTATTTCTAAGTACGTTACATGCAGTTAGGTGATGTGTGACGCTCAAGACTATTCGCGATGGAAGACTATTGTGGACACCCTCTGCCACAGCGAAGGGAGATAGGATCTTAAGTCCCAGCTTAGGAGTGGAGTTCCCTAGACTGTAAGTATTTCCTGATAGCTAAATCTTGGGGGCATTGCAGCGTGATTATCGTCGACCACGTCATCTATTACCACCAGGTGAGATAACTAGTGATCAGATGCAAAACTATAAAAAATAGATTATTTAGCCCTGGAGGGATAAAACAAGTCGCTTTATATGTGATAGTTGCTAGTTTCATAGGATTTCATAAACAAATAGTTGTTAAAAGAAGAATAAAGTGTCAGATAGGCGAAAAGAGAATCAATTTTATGATCAAGAAGTTCCAATCTCCGTCATAAACAGACATGGATTTATTACCTTCTGCTTTCCAATCGATCACCAGTAGAGAGGTGAAAACACGCATCGTCGGCCACCGCCATCCGATTTATAATTAACTCAGCGCCCATAGCGACGATAGCGGATGGATTTGTCAACTGGGTTAGTCGGTTTAGTTCGATCGACTTGAATAAATGAACAGTGGTTCGGATTTTACCTGTTATTTATTTAAGCTTTATTTGTGTGTGAAAATACAGTATTCCTGGTGGAACTACAGCAGTTTTTATTTAAATAACTTTGATAGTATTTTTAAGATGTCAGGTAGACTGTTTTTCCACGTACCTATATTATTGGTCTGTAGCTGCATCCAGTCGGATTGATGCCAATGCCAAGCTAAGAAATGATTTTAAACCATTAGTTTTATATCCTCACTAGCTGACACGCCCAAGTTTGCCTGCGTCACATTTGCCATAAATACTCCGCTCCTATTGGTTGTAGCGTGATGTTATATAGCCTACAACCATCTATACATATAATAAAATCGTAGACTAACCGTGTCTGTACATTGAATATTTTTGCATGAAAATTACACAGAAAACTCAGGAAAAAGGTATAAAACACAAAAATGCAATTTTTGAAATTTTTGTCTGTTTGTCTGTTTGTCTGTTTGTCTGTGCGTTTGTGGGAGCATCACGCTTAAACCACAGATTCGATTGCAAATCTAAGTACTTAAAAATATTAAGTGATAACCCGAGTAACATTTAGCGTTTATTTCATCAAAATCGACCTACAAAATCAAAAGATATTGAATTTTTAAGTTTAGGAAGAAACTTCCTAATGTATTCTGATGAGTCAGAGCGCCATCTATTGAGAAAAATAAAATGCACGAAAGCATTCAAAATTGTTGAGTTATTTGTGAAACTTTTAATAAGTGGCAAAATAAGAGTGATCATTTTATACCTTTTCGTTATTGATCCATACAATCGATCCACAAAATCAAAATATATTGAATTTTTAGTTTAGTAAGAAACTTCCTTATATATTCTGATTAGTCAGAGCGCCATCTATTGAGGAACCAAAAAATGCATGAAAGCATGAATGTTACACCAAAACACATTGATTGAGTTATTTGTGAAACTTTTAATACGTAGACGTAGTCTTCTATACATATAATAAAGTCGTAGACTACCCGTGTCTGTACATTGAATATTTTTGCATGAAAATTACACAGAAAACTCAGGAAAAAGGTATAAAACACAAAAATGCAAATTTTGTTTTTGTCTGTTTGTCTGTGCGTTTGTGGGAGCATCACGCTTAAACCACAGATTAGATTGCAAATCTAAGTACTTAAAAATATTAAGTGATAACCCGAGTAACATTTAGCGTTTATTTCATCAAAATCGACCTACAAAATCAAAAGATATTGAATTTTTAAGTTTAGGAAGAAACTTCCTAATGTATTTTGATGAGTCAGAGCGCCATCTATTGAGAAAAATAAAATGCACGAAAACATTCAAAATTGTTGAGTTATTTGTGGAACTTTTAATACGTGGCAAAATAAGAGTGATCATTTTATACCTTTTCGTTATTGATCCATACAATCGATCCACAAAATCAAAATATATTGAATTTTTAGTTTAGTAAGAAACTTCCTTATATATTCTGATTAGTCAGAGCGCCATCTATTGAGGAACCAAAAAATGCATGAAAGCATGAATGTTACACCAAAACACATTGATTAAGTTATTTGTGAAACTTTTAATACGTAGACGTAGCAAAATAAAAGTTAACATTTTAATACCTTATCGTTATTTACCGTTACATACGGGCTTCTTATTTAACGTCTTCCGCTGCCAAATATTTTGTCAGTTTACATGGTCGATAGATGGCGTTGCACTGATGACGCGTTTTTCTGAATTGCGGTGTTAAGATTTTCCGCTGGAGAATGACCTCACACAATTTCTAAACACAGTCGTGTTTCGAAGGAATTTCGGTTTGGTCTCTGAAAGGTCTTAAACTGTTAGGGACCATAATTGGTTAAATCTCTGGTGCTGGTTTCGTTTAAAGTGCATTTATCGTAGAGTCTTAAACTGATTTAGTTTTGCGAAGTTCTGGACGGTTCGACTTGCGGATCAGGCCTGTAGGGTTCCGTACCAAAGGTGCTGTGCTGACGGGACCCTACTGCTAGGCCTCCGCGATTGATTCCGTTTAGAGCAAAGCAACGAACGGTTCGATTTGCGAAACAAGGCTAATAATAATAAATAAAAATCTTATATTTCAGACAGAGTCCATTTTTTGGTTAGTAGTTGGGTTTAGGTTTAGTTTAGGTTAGTAGTTTGGTTTTTTATAATAAGGTATCGTACCAAAGGTGGTTACGGTGACGGGAGCGATCGATTTTGGGAGGCTACTCTCTAAGTCCGAAGTCCGTAGTTTCGGGCTTAGTTGCAGACGTATTCTACTCCGTATCACCTACAGACTTACGATTAGTCCCGAACCCGAACTAAGAATGAATGACAACACGATTTCACAGTAACTGTCAAATCGTGTTATCATTAGTTCTCATTGGTTAGATGATACGGAGAGGAATATTTTTTTTTTTACAATAGATAGGCATACGTTTGACCACTATCTCACCTGATGGTAAGCGATGATGCGGTCGAAGATGGAGCACGTTTGCCTAGAAGCAACCTATTCACTTTTGTCTTAAAGACTCCCAGGTTGACCGCAACTAAGTTTTTAATTCGTGCTAAGTATCAAACGGTTCGATTTGCGAGCCAAGGCAAATTATAGGGTTCCGTGCCAAAGTTGCTAATGGGACCCTATTATTTAAGCCTTCGCGTACGATTTTGATTTGTGCGAACCCAGTCGATTTTTAGGGTTCCGTACCAAGTTTGCTAACGGAACCCTTTTTTTTAATAAGCCACCACTGTCCGTCTTCCTTCAGTTTATGCGTTTTATTTTTGTCTCGCTAATGTAAAAAATGTCTTCTAGAAAAAGGTCGAATCTTTCACAATATAGCAAAATTCTTAATATTCTTAATATATTGAAAACAAAGTCGGGTTTGTTCGAACACTTTTCTAACTCGAGAACGGCTCGACCGATTTTCATAGTTTTTGTGTTTTTGGATTAGTCTTCGTCCGGAATAGCATAATAAGAATTAAAATACAAAAAAAAGAGTAGGTAGGTAGGGTAGGTAGGTAGGATAGGTAGGTAGGGTAGGTAGGGTAAGTAGGGTAGGTAGGGTGGGTAGGTAGGTAAAATAGCCAGTTTTTTTTTTTTTAAAACGTTGCCCCACACTAGGAATTTCTTCTGTATCGTGGGTGCGTTCACAAACATACAAACTCACATACACAAACAGCCAGACCCGGAACATCTATCTGTAGGCCATACAAATATTTGTTCCGTGCGGGAATCGAACCCGCGACACGCAGCGCAGCAGCCGATCGCTCAACCACTGCGCCAACCGTGTCGTTGACGGGAGCGAAGCCGCGCGGGTCAGCTAGTTGATAATAAAAACCCAAGATGCACAGTCTCGAACAAATGCAACACTCGAAACTGTCGTCAAAAACTGACATGTATCAAGTGTCATGTGTGAGTTGTGTGTATTTATACTATAAACCATTTTTTTGCAAATTCAACCTTACACGGATCGCTTAAAGTTATTTTTACAAAGCAGTTCAGTATGGCGAGTGATGCGCAATTTTTTTTTGCAAATTCAAACTTACGCGGATCTCTTAAAGTTGTTTTTACAAAGCGGTACAGTATGGCGAGCGATGCGAGACTGTTTGATACTTGTGCACTATTATACATATTGCGCTTGTTTTTTGCGGACGTTTTTGAGATGCTGAGTGTGTATCTTGGGTTTTTTATATATCAATGCCTACAACCTTCCTCGATGAATGGGCTATCCAAAACTAAAAGAATTTTTCGATTCGAATCAGTAGTTCTTGATAAAGCGCGTTCAACCAAACTCTTCAGCTTTATAATATTAGAATAGAAGTATAGATTACGTTTTCGCCAACTGCCAAGTTAGCTTCTTCTTTTCCTCTTTCAATTGAAAGAATCTCCTCAGACCGAGAAAGAACTATTGAAATTACTTAAAACAACCTACTATTTATTAAAAACAAATTAATAGAAAAAAAATTGTATGGGATATAAACCACAATTTCCTACACTGCACTCAGCGAAGTAAACAAAAGCGAACGTTGATAAATGTCAGTGCTGTCAGTAGAACAATCATGAAGTTAATTATAAATGTGGCGGCTGACGACGCGTGGAGCTACCTCACGCCGATCGATTGGATGGTGAACGGTACTAACAGGTTCGTTGCTGTCTTGTAATTAAGTTTAGATGGACGTATACTAGTCATTATTTTAGGAGCTCGTGGCTAATAAAAGCCTCACGGGTCGATTTTCTAGGTTGAGCAATGCTAGCCGAGGTTAGCCTGTGGATGGGTGACCATCATTAATTATATTATGACCATTTATTCTTTCTCACAAAGTGGACCAATGACCTGGTGAAGGTCGCGGGTAGCTGATGGATCCGAGACGCACAGGACCGGTTGCTGTGGTGACACTTTGGAGGAGGCCTATGTCCAGCAGTGGACGTTTATCGGCTGATATGATGATGATAATTCATTTATTAAAAATGTGGCAGCTGATGATGTGTGATGTTACCTCACGCCGATCGATGTGATCGGTTGGAACAGAGGGTCAAGCACGAATATTTTTGACGTTTAGTAACGTAACGTAATTTTTTTCCATAGCTTCAATATTCATTCTATATATTTTTGAATGATATATATAATTTGTGTATATACCATAAAATTAAACCAAAATACTATGGGGATGTAGTTACCACATTCAAAATTCCCTTACGTTAACATTACTCTGTGTCAAAATATTCGTGCTAGGAAGAAAGTCTCTGAAGCTCTAAACAAGTGACAGTCTGTAAGCGGTAGCGCGGCGGAGGCGATTATCCAAACGTCATAAATGTAGGTATAGGATTGATAACCACTGTCGAAATGTTACGTCATCATTGATATATAAAAAACCCAAGATACACACTCAGCATCTCAAAACCGTCCGCAAAAAACAAGCTCATAATGTATAATTGTGCGCAAGTTTCAAACAGTCTTGCATCGCGCGCCATACTGCACTGCTTTGTAAAAACAACTTTAAGCGATCCGTGTAAGGTTGAATTTGCAAAAAAATTGTTTATGTATCAGCTTTGTAAAAACAACTTTAAGCGATCCGTGTAAGGTTGAATTTGCAAAAAAATTGTTTATGTATAACTACACACAACTCCCACATAACACTGGATACATGTCAGTTTTTGACGACAGTTTCGAGTGTTGCATTTGTTCGAGACTGTGCATCTTGGGTTTTTTATATGTATATCAATGTGCTAGGCTCTCTGAAGCTCTAGACAAGTGACAGTCTGTTAGCGGTAGCGCGGCGGAGGCGATTATCAAAACGTCATAAATGTAGGTATAGGATTGACAGCCACTGTCGAAATGTTACGTCATCAATCCCTTCTAATTTGGCATTTCGACAATCGTATTCGCTGTTAGAATGGCACATTTTCTAGACTCAAGTTCGTTGATGTCTTGTTTATATCATCATCATCATCAGCCTATAGCAGTCCACTGCTGGACAAAGGCTTCTCCTATTGAACGCCATTCAACTCGATCTCCGGCAACTCTTATCCAACTGCTACCAGCCACTCTGCGAAGATCGTCGCTCCACCTATTCTGAGAGCGTCCTACCTTGTTTGTTTGAAGATTATATTTATTTTTGCAAGAATAGAATACTCTCTTTATTATGTACACCATATAAGTTACAGAAAAGATAGATGAGAAACATTACATAGGGTGACACAATGGGCGGCCTTATCGCTAAAAGCGATCTTTTCAAGACAACCTTTGGATGGATTCTAAAGAGAAAAAGGAGATACAGTACTGTAGGTAGTCTTAGGTGTACTATTTATACAAACATCAATACATACTAAATAGATAAATTTATACAATGATAATTGTGAAACAATAGCAGAGAACTCTAGTAACAAACGCTTTAAAGAGAGAGATAGTGGTTCTTGACCAAAGTTTTAAAGGGATTTTAACAGCCCATCGTTTGAGGATTTATGACGCGCACAATTATTTTTAAAGAAAGAAAGAATAACATTTATTTACGAAATAAATGAAACGCGCACGGTGCACAGAAATAACAAAAAATGGTAGGTATGCCGAAAAGTGTGTCTCACGGCTGCACTAAAAGGTCCATTTTAGCGATACCTATGTCAGATAGATAGACTGATGCTATCTGACACTGGTTTTCTAATGAACCTTTGAAAGGACTAGTCAAACTAATCTTGAAATACTGAGTCTATGTTTACGTACTGGCTGCGCCATCTGAGGTCTTTGACAATCGTTACGGTTAGTCAGAACCCAAGAAGTTTGGCAACGTCCTTGCCAAAGGGACTCGATTGTGGAGATGAGAAAAGTCTTTGTTCCATGTTAAATACTGTTATTCAACTGTATCCAGTTTGACGGGAAAAATAGAGAGAGGTCTCTTTTTTAGGGTTCCGAACAAACGACGGAACCCTTATAGGATGACTCGGGTCTCTGTCTGCTCGTCTGTTACAGCCAGTTTTCTCCGGATCCACTGGAAATTTGGTACACTTATGGATTTCTATGACCCAAACACGGACGCGTTACGTAAATTATTAAATTTTTACTTTGGTCACTTTTGGGGGGCAAACTAGAAAAAAAAAAGATTTCTGAACAATATCGTGTGACATATCAAATGAAAGAGTTTACTGTGAGGATTTCAATTATATTTTTTTTATAATTTTAAAATAAATGGTGTTGAAGTTATTTCAGAAATTAGACGAAAAATTACCATTTCTTCCCTTATCTCCGAAACTACTGAGCCTAAAATTTTGAAAAAAAATGGAGATAATAGATCTTTACCTATATATTACAGGAAAACCTATAAGAAGTCTATAGTGTTCAAATAACATGTTGAAAAAAAATGAAATTCGTTCGGAACCGAGTCCGACTCGCTCTTGGCCAGTTGGTAGTAAGCAAATCCAAATAAAATCAGCTGAGCAACTGGCATCCTTGTTATTGATGTGGCTTTGCTCTTGACTCAAGTCTAGGTCAGAGGCGACAGAGACAAAGTCGACGATGGAGTAAGCTTACCCAGAAAAAGCCTGTTGACTCTTACTTTGAAGAGATTAGGGTTGTATGCGTTCGGAAACACAGACGCAGGTGGATAGTTCCACTCCTTTCCAGATATCTCTAGTTTTTGCGCGTCTAATAGGTACACCTACTACTGAAGACCTAATTTTAAGTTCATGACTCGATATCAGTAATAGGTCACTAGTTCGCAACTCGTAAAAACCGAACAGTAACTTTGCTCGAGTAACATCATTTCACTCTTTTTAACGGCTTTTCACTAAACGGTACGGTCGAAAAGTATTCAGCCTTGAATCTGTGATTAATCTCCCTGATAATATTCAACCCTTTTTCTAGGTCAGTCGGGTAAAAACAAATAAGTTCGATTTGGAAATAAATGATTCTACGGCGTTCAGATAAACTTGGAATAGCTCAGCATTCGATACAGATATCTATTAACGAGATTTTCTTCCAGTTGCTGTTGTTTGTATACTCAACGAAAAGTTATCGAACCAATACCGACATCAAAAGTTAAACTCCGCTTAAGTGTAAAACCTTATAAACTCGACATCAGAGAGATTTACATAATAAGCGCTTCACACTTTATCATGCCTACATTGATTGGACAGAGGTGTACCTAAAGGTCGGTACTAGAAATAGGGACCAATTAGTTCAACCAGGTTTCAGACTGGCTACAGTAGCCTCGTCTTTCATGGGGTACTGTTTATAATGTTATAATAAAATACCTCCCCATATATAAGAACGAAATGAGACAAAATTTAAATCTTGTACTAAACGCACACTATGCAGGCTAGCATATTATAAATTGGGGGATTATATTGAAGATAAAAATGCTTGGCTGAATGTTGGTCCCACTCCACAGCCACAAGGGCGCACAAAATAATCGGTTAGCATTTGGAAACATTGTTGGACCGGCTGAAGATTGTAAGAAACTAATATTTGCATTGTATAGACTCAATTTATTTAGCATTGTATAATTTCATCCATTTTAACGGCACATGTGTGAGTTTCTTTCAAAAATAGTACACTGGTTTAATGTTAAAAACTTAAATCTCAATGAAAAAAAAAACTAAATGTTTACGATGACTCAGGTTAGGCAAGTGGATACTAGTATGCTAATAAAGGGTAAAGAGTTGAGTCCTGAAGATACTACTGTGTTCTTAGGCATAACTTTAGATGCTAAGCTTCAGTAGGGACCACATATAGATAAATTATCTAAAAAACTTAGCTCTGCTGCATACGCTGTCAGAAAAATTAGAAATTTAACTGATTTAGAAACAGCCCGTTTAGTTTACTTTAGTTATTTCCACAGTGTCATGTCATATGGTATTCTATTATGGGGGAATGCTGCAGATATCCAGACAATTCTTGTTTTGCAGAAAAGAGCTATCCGTTCAATTTATAAATTAAGTCCTAGATACTCCCTCAGAGATTAAAAGATATAAATATAATGACTGTCCCTTCTCAGTTTATTTATGAAAATATTTTGTATGCCCATAAAAATATAAAAATGTTTAAAAAATACAGTGATATACATAATGTTAATACTAGGAATAAACACAAATTTGTTGTTCCTGTAACCAGGCTTAAAAAAATAGGGGGCTCATTTAGATGCCAATGTATACGCTTTTATAATAAACTTACAAGTCACATTCAAGACCTAAGCATAAATAAATTCAAAGTATTTGTACAGCATAAACTTTGCCAGAAGGCTTTTTACACCATAAAAGATTATCTTGAAGACAAAAAGGCTTGGGATTGAGCTGCTCCAATAAAATACACTTACACAGTTTCTGTTTTGTTTGTTTGCTTTATACATTGACATTTTTTATGAATTTTTTAGTTTTACTATTGACATTTTTTTTTATTATACACAATTTGACATTTATACATTTTTTTATATACAATTTGACATTTTTATTTAATTTTTCAAATACAATTTGACATAATTCTTTTGACTTTGTAAAGTATTATCATTATTTTTATTATGAATGGTAATACTATGTGGATTATTTTTTATTTCATTGAGTAATTTTAATGTTTGTCTGGCAGTTTGAGTGCTTTGTACGGCCTACACAAATGTCCTTTCTTTGGTATTGTTCGTCGAGTTGTTGAGCTCCTAAGTGGATCTGAGTTGAGCTACACGACTACTGACAACGTATACCTACTACCCGCGCGCGCACTCAGTGCCGCGCCTTTCATCTGCCGCCTCATATATGCAAAATTTAGATTATGTTCATATTTTTTGTATGGAAAAAAAAATCTTTCGAATTTTGAAAAGTCGTAGAACAAATGTTGTTCAGAGTCATGATACGAAGTCAGGATTAAAAGGCTTCGGGTATTTATTTAAATTTCCCTATATAGATAGATTGGCTAACTAAATAAAATCCAATCAGCCCAGTGGACTATAACCCCGACAGTAGACAAACGAGTCAATCTCCCCGCGAACACTATCGCGCGCGAGTTAATTATAAATCGAATCAATGGCCGACGATGTGTGGCGTCACCTCATTGTTCACGTTATACAATTTCCTGCCTCTTCATGCGTTGACTAGGGGAAATTGATTTTTATTTTAAAATATTTGTATAGGAAATGCTGTGTACAATTCAAGTCGAATTTCTATTTTAAATATTTGTAGTGAAGCGTTTATGAAAAACAAATTGTAAATGTATTTTTTATGGTTGAAATGTATTTACCTCTTATAACCTCTATTGTATGGCTAACTGTGATATTCAGAAATTATGCCGGGATAACAAGTATCCAAAGTTGTGAACATAGCTCACAGAATAAGCAAGCTGAAGTGGCAATGGGCCGGCCATACTAGCCGTAGAACCGATGACCGTTGGGGTAGACGAGTTCTTGAGTAGAGACCGCGAATTGGCAAACGTAAGGTAGGACACCCTCAGGCTAGGTGGAGCGACGACCTTCACAGGGTGGCTGGTAGCAGCTAGATGAGAGTTGCCGGAGATCGAGCCAAATGCACGCCACTTGGAGAGGCCTATGTCCAGCAGTGGCGGTTATAGGTCAAAGTCAAAACGTTTATTCGAATTAGGCTATTAAACGGCACTTTTAAACGTCATTCACATTTAAAATAATATAAAATACTAAAGTGACTTTACTGTCCATTCGGAGAGGTAGATTCTTATGGAGTAGAACGGACAAGAAACTCCATAGTTACTCTTCTACACTAATATTATAAAGAGGAAAGATTTGTTTGTTTGTTTGAAATGAATAGGCTCCGAAACCAATGCACTGATTTGAAAAATTCTTTCAGCAATGGATAGCTACATTATCAGGGAATAACATAGGCTATATTTTATCCCCGTACTCCCACGGGAACGGGAACCACGCCGGTGAAACCGCGTGACGTCCACTAGTTTCAAAGAAATCTTTTACAATATCTGGTATACAAATTAGGTTATTCCAATTATGCCATTAAACGGCACTTTTGAACGTCATTCACATTTCAAATAATATAAAATACTAAAGTGATTCTACTGTCCATTCGGAAAGGTAGATTCTTATGGAGAAGAACGGACAAGGAACTCCATAGTTACTCTTTTCAAATAAATCTTTTACAATATTTGGTATACAAAAATTTAGTTATATGTGAGGACCATGCACCTAGGGTATGCAGAGGTAGACTTATTAATTTTCTAAATAAGTACATGATACTCACACATTTACAAATATTGGAATCACTAATTAACAGTGTGTAAGTTAGCAGAAAAATACAAACACAAAAAGAAACAGAACATCTATAAAGTTAATACATAAAGCAACCAGTTTGATTTTGTCCACAATATTGATTGTCCTATGGAGCAGGACCAGCATGCTTCCAAGCATTCTTATCCTGAATGTAATCTTCTAATCTACACTAATATTATAAAGAGGAAAGATTTGTTTGTTTGAAATGAATAGGCTCCGAAACTACTAGACCGATTTGAAAAATTCTTTCAGCAATGGATAGCTACATTATCAGGGAGTTACATGGGCTATATTTCATCCCCGTACTCCCACGGGAACGGGAACTACGCGGGTGAAACCGCGTGACGTCTGCTAGTTTGTAATAAGCTTGTTGTCTTTCATTTAGTTCTAATATGTCACAAGGTATTTTATTGTAATATTTAACACAGTACTCCATGAAAGATGTGTGTACTTTAGCTAATCTATAAAATAGTTGATCTAATTTATTTTTATTTCTAGTATTAAAATGATGTCTATCACTAATTATACTAAAAAGATGGCAATTTTTCCGTACATATATAATATTTTCATATATGAATTGGCAAGGGACTGTCATAATATTAATCTTTTTAAAAAGTTCCCTTAGAGAATCGCGGCGACGCAGATTATAAAGGGCTCAAACAACTCTCTTTTGTAAAATAAATATGTATTCAATGTCAGCAGCCCGACCCCACAACAAAATACCGTATGACATAATGCTGCGAAAGTAGCTAAAACAGACCAAACGTGCGGTTTCTACGTCTGTTAACTGTCTTATCTTCCTAACAGCATAAGCAGCTGAGCTTAGCCGCCCCGCTAGAGATGTTATATGAAGTCCCCATTGTAATTTCTCGTCTAAGGTGATTCCCCAGAAAACTGTCTGATTAATAAACTCAGTTTTTTTCCATTCAATATGATGGCACATTCTCTATTTTTAACATTTGGCAAAGTGAATCTAAAACATTTGGTTTTTTTTTTCATTTAATACCAAGTTGTTTGCCGTAAACCAATTTTGGACTTGAAGAATAAAGTTATGGATAACGTCTAGATTTCGTGACTGTCGCTCTATTTTAAATATCAATGATGTGTCATCCGCAAATAACACCAAAATCACCCAAAGAGGTGATTTTGAAGTAGTTGGGGCAAGAAGGCTGATGATGATGATGAAGACGAACAAAGTATCCTATGTTCTAATATACTACATAGTTCAATCGTGTGCCAAGTTTCATTCAAATCCTTTCAACCGTTAGAACGTGAAGAAGAAACAGACAGACAGTCCGGATTACTTTCGCGTTTATACTATCAAGTAATTTTGTTATTAATAAGTATCTTCACAAAATACATAGAACTATGTAGTTGCCAATCATTTTAGGGACCACTTTTGAACTTTTAAATGGCGAACAAATATTCTGTTTCATACATTTTTAATTGGATATTATTGTTTTAAAGTGTTATTAGTCGTCTTCAAACTTCTCCATTAGTAGACAACTCTTGATCTATAGAACCACGCAGTCCTACACTAAAATAAAAATACCTACAAGACAAACTACATCAACTCTTTCCTCACGTAAAACTTTATTCAGTTAGTGGCACTTACAGGGTGTTCTAAAAATAAAAGGAGTGCCACAAAGTACCCGCGGCGACACTGACAAGTGCCAAGCGGCCACTACGTGATGTACTAACACCTTATAGAATTAAAGCTCTTCGTAAACGAGGAAATTGTTAGTCTTTACTGTTAGTAAATAAGCTTATTAGACTTTTAACAGTTTGAAGGGAGATATTTTGTAAGGGATAATATGAACGTCAAGCTAACGGCGGTTTTACACGTATGTTGATATTTCATAAACAAATATCATCAAAAATGTTGGTTCTATTTCGAGCAATCCTTACTAATCCTTACTTCCTTACCAATATTATAAATGCGAAAGTAACTCTGTCTGTCTGTCGCGCTTTCACGTCAAAACTACAGAACCGATTTAAATGAAATTTGGTACACAGATAGTCTGAGAAAGGACATAGGCTACTTTTTATCCCGGGAGTATGTTCCCTAGGGCCCACGCGGGCGAAGCCGCTGACAGAAGTTAGTAAGTCATAAGTTATATTATCATTACGTTCGATATTGCTAGAATGAACGTAAAAACGTCGAACATCAGGCCTTAGCATCAGTGACAAGTCTAAGATTTTTCTCAATTTTACAAAAAGTACGAATAATGATTACTTACTACAAATACCAAATGCACAAATTACAAAAAAAAATTCACCAGACTATTATTTTTAAGGCGAAGATGTCGGAACGTGTTCAACTCCAAAAAGACTGACCCGCACTAGTAAAGGGTAGAATTGTGTGGAAAATGGAGAGAGGCCTTTGCAGCGTGGGAAAAATCTAGATATGCTGGTATGGCCAGATTCCTTAATTATCTTTCTTCAATTTTGTTCCCTTATTTGGTCTTTAGGAGAGAACACAGAAACGGAAAAACTAACAGATACCCACCCTCATCACATCCACTGCTGGACAAAGGCCTCCCCCAAAGGGGGGGGGGGTTGCCAAAATCAGCAGCAGGCGGGTTGGCGATCGCAGTGTATGGTGTTGCGTTTTACAGAGAACGCTGCTGCCTATTCTCTGGTGAGTCCCTTAGTCGCCTCTTACGACACCCACGGGAAGTGATGGGATGGTAATATTCTTTTACGGCACCATACGGCACCGGCCGACACCATACGGCACATACCCACCCTAATAACATACATTATGCATTCTACTAACATTATCATCATCTGCCTAGCCTTTTCACAACTACATTGGGGTCGGCTTCCAATCAAATCGGATTCAGCTGAATACCAGTGTTTTACGTGGAGCGGCTGCCTACCAGACCTCCACAACCCATTAACTGGGCTAACACGGTACTTCTTGGCTAGACTGGAGTCAGATTTCCTGGCTTCTGGCAATCCGTAACGACTGCCAAAGATCTACAAATGACAGCCCGGACCAACGGCCTAACGTGCTTTCCGAGGCACGATTACCTGATTGTCTGATAAAAAGATGATTCCGTGCTTCGGAAGGCACGTATAAGCCGGTTGTCCCGGCCTCCAAATGGCGGTAGTCAAATAAACCATGTCAGAGGCCCTTGAGGCGGTTTAGAAACTCTGACACTAGGGTGTGTGGGGTCGTTAGACCACACACGATAAGAAGAAGAAGAGGCACGGAGGAAACTCGGTATGTTAAGATGGTCACCCATCCACAGACTAACCTTGGCAAGCGTTACTTAACCTTAAAGATCAACCCATGCGGCTGTTATTATTAAGCCACGAGCTCCTCATGTATTCTACTAACATACAGTTAAATAAAACACTACTCTCCAGTCAGTATATGCAGAGGGCAACAAAAAACAAATAACCATATTCCATTTATAGAATATCTTTCTACAAAGTCCTCAGCGAAGCAAGCAAAACAATCTCATTCCTTTATTTGATTAATTCCACGAAGTTCGACTCAGTTGGATAGAAATATCACAATGTTAGCTGAGCGGGCATTTTATAAGATAAACTCTCAGTACTAAAAGAAGAACAAACTGTGCAAGTTGTTATGCTACAGTTAATAAAGTTACACTGCTGACCTGAATTCTGAGAATCGGTTTAGGTATTTGTTTTCATTGCATCCAGTCATCATCTGCTGAAGATTGTAAGACCATCTTTCTTCTTCTTCATCATCTCTTTTGCATTGTATAATTTCACGCATTAATTATTTCAAAACTCGAGCTCCTAGGCATGGAGTTGACATCCAGTCTCAACTTTGGCGCCACCATCGAGTACAAAGCCCAAACCGCGGCCAAAAAGCTGGGCATCCTAAATAGGGTGAAGCGATACTTCAGGCCTGGATAGTTTTTAACCCTATACAAAGCACAAGTCCAATCCAGCATGGAGTATTGGGATGGCTCAGCTAAGTATCAGCTTACGGCGCTTGACTCGGTGGAACGCAGAGCTAAGAGGCTCATCGGTGACGTAAACTGGTGGATGCAAAGCTACATACTCGTAGCTTGACTCATCGCCGTAAGATTGCCTGCTTGTCGGTCTTCTACAGATTGTACTTCGGTGAGTGTGCCCAAGAACTCCACGACCTCATCCCACTGGCCCCATTCTACCATCGGACATCCAGACGCACTGCATCTTACCATCCCTACCTTGTTGCTATTCCACCAATTCGCACTAAGCGTTTCCCAGCACGTTTGCACAGCAAAGGAGTGGAACTCTCTGCCTGCGTCCGTGTTTCCAAACGCTTACAACCCTAATCTCTTCAAAGTTAGAGTGCACAGGCTCCTTCTGGGTAAGCTCGCTCCATCGTAGACTTTGTCTCTGTCATCTCTGATCTAGAGTCAAGAGCAAACCCGTTACAAATAAAAAAAAACGAATGTAACTATGATTTTGTAAACACTGATTCAAAATAGTGTCCATAGAGTTTCTTACACGTTCTTCTCCATAGGATCTACTCTTTGGAACGTGCAACTGCCGCGCTGGAGATAGGGACGGTGAGTGCGTTTTGCTGCAGAGCACCTTGCTGCTCTTGTCGCTAGCGCGGCAGAACTAGCTTTATCTACTTGGCTGACAGACCTTGAAAATTCAAAAGTACCTAAAACAGGTCTATTTGAAATAAAGAATTTTGTATTTCGAAAAATACTTTGATTGAGGTTAAAGGTTGATCCTTATTAGTTTAAAATACTTTCTTCAATCGACCTATTAACTCCACTTATATGCAAGAATGCTGGAACAACGAACAAACATATTTTCTGAATAACATTGTCTTTATAGCAACTGAATACAATACATACTAGGAATAAAACGGGCCAATTGCGAATGAATGATGATATCCGCAAGAGAACCAAGGTTTCCGATATAGCCCGAAGGATCGCCAAACTAAAGTGGCAGTGGGCAGGGCACATTGCTCGCAAAACAGATGGTCGATGGGGCCGAAAAGTTCTGGAGTGGTGACCGCGTACCAGAAGACGCAACATTGGACGGCTTTCCACAAGGTGGACTGATGATGCCTATGTCCAGCAGTCGACGTTTTTCGGCTGATATGATGATGATGAGCGTGTTTTTACTGGCATTAATCGATTGTGAGTCGGACTCACGCGCAAAAGATGCAAAACGAAACATTCATTTTTAAGAACATTATTTTATAACCCTTGACTTCTTACAAGTTTTTAATCTATTAACAAAACTACTACTTTCTATGCAGAGCCAGACAGATAGGCACACGAGAAATTCTATAAGGGTTCCGTCTTTTGATTCGGACGTACGGAACCCTTCAATTGATAGTTGTGATTGTGTTTTTTCCAGATCATCAGTACTTTTTTACAAAGCCTTGAGTATGGCAAAGAATAAGCAGCTATTTATAAACGTAGTTAAAACAATGTAAAAAATATTATGTTGTTAATCTAATAACAATCTAAAAATGATTAAATTCACAGTTCATACAAAAAGAGGCTTAATATTTTATACAAAAATGATAACGTTCAATGCTATTAAAATAGAAGTCATTATAATATTACTTATACGGTTTTACTCAAAGTTAATTTCATTCAGTTAATGTATTATCCCGAAGGCGACCGATTAGGCTTTACCAAAGTTATCATTAAAAGTTTATAAAGTAATTATCTACTAACACTAATTACGTTTTATCCTGATGTGAACTTGTAATATTTTTAGACATGATATTCCACTGTTACATACAGCACGACTGTTTATATGTTGGCAATTCATTTCGAGTAAAATATTTAGTACACATTTTTAGTAATATTCTCTTTAAGCTTGTAGCGGCATCAATGCTGCCACAAGAAAAACCAACGGAGCAAATCTACATCGCAACAAAAATAACCGCAACGCCATCTATCCAACATGCAGCGAACTACTACGACAAAATCCTGCATCGCAGTATTAGAGTTTACCGTGCGATTTGAACAAATACAACAGTCCGAATATCAACTATCAGGCAGTTGCCCAGACCGGACACAACAGCCGACCAGTCGGAGGATCCTCCCTTTTTAATGGAGGTTTGCGGGACTTAACTCTCTGTTCCGCATCCCTCTATACTTTGTTTTCACAATGTGCTTTGCACTTTAATTTATATTTTTATTGAAAAATATTGTGTACTATGTTGTATGCTATAGTAAGCGCCAGATATACTTGCAATAAAATACAATGAACTTTCTCTTAAATCCCATCGTAGATACCCAAACAATAAATGATGAACCGTTTTTAATTACTAGAGAACGTAAAGGATCACGATAGAAGTCGATGCAGGACAGCTTTATGTATTTATTTCTGATTTTTATGTTGATAAAGAACGTTACCGTTAACGTTATTAAGAACGTCAAAAAGAGGGAAATAAGTCTAAAACATACCCTGTTTATCAAGTTTAAAAAAATGCCAATACTTTGCTTGGAACAGAGGGCCAATGCTACTAATTTTTAAACAACGTTAGCATTAGTATGTCAATCGCAAACTGGCATAAAAGCCTTAATTTTCATACATTTTTGACAGATTGCGACTGACATGCGAATACGAAAACTGTTTTAAAATTATTAGGATAGACACTTGCGCCTCTCTACGAACCGTAGACCTTCGTAGTCTATAAAAATAAGTCTAAACAACTGCTACGAGTGTTTCGTAGCACGTTCGTAGCCGCGTAGCAGCGTAGCGAGCAAGATAAGTAGAGCTCTCGGGCCTGCATCTGTATAGTGCAAGAAAACAGTATGTTAAGTTTGAGTGTGTTTTTTGTTTAACTCGAATGTTTTTTGTAGTTTTTATGACTTCTTGTGTTTTTTATTTGGTAAAATAACTATGTATGTCTGACTTATAGACATTTCAAAATAAACGAATATTCAATTCAGAAAGAAGAGCACTACGTGAACGTTTTATGTTATTCGAAATTATAACAAATAGTGGACGTCACGCGGTTTCACCCGCGTAGTTCCCGTTCCCGTGGGAGTACGGGGATAAAATATAGCCTATGTTACTCCCTGATAATGTAGCTAACCATTGCTGAATTTTTCAAATCGGTCCAGTAGTTTCGGAGCCTATTTATTTCAAACAAACAAACAAACAAATCTTTCCTCTTTATAATATTAGTGTAGATAATCATTAGAAAACACATAAAGGAGCCATTTAATGTTTTCGATTATCAAACATAACAGTATTAGTTCAAAGTCAGGCTCTCTGCTAATTTGAGAACTCAAAAGAAAAATAAAACAAAAAAATATAATAGCAAAGAATACAAAATAATTGCTACAAAACCAAACCTATCTTCGGTCAACTACCTAAATAACACAGCCGGTAATCAATCAATCTGACAAGCCCCATTTAGCTGGGGAAACCAAACGATATTGGGGTCGGTAACTATTCAAACCTGGTGCAGTCGAACACTTGGATTATACTCATCAATTGCCGCCACAAGAAAAATCAACGGAGCAAATCTACATCGCAACAAAAAGAACCGCGACGCCATCTATCCAACTAGCAGCGAACTACTAGGTTGAAATACTACATTGCGCAAGCAGAGTTTACCGTGCAATTTGAACATATACATCAGCCGTAGCGTAACGTGCTTTCCGAAGCACAGAATAATCTCAGTATGTTATGGATAAGCATCCGTCTACAATCCGACCTCAACAAGCCTTGATTGACCTTGAAGATCGACCCGAGTGGCTATTTTCATAGAAACGATATCACCAAAAATTATCGAAACTTTGAAGGCATTAAATAAATTTCGTGGCATTAATCTTGTATTTGATTGTAAATTTAATAATCAAACGAACTTACCTGAAGTGAAGTTCGATTTTAATTATCCTGTCTTCGTCGAAGAGATTTAAATATTCACGTGTAGTAGCCCCGCTACACTTCGACTCACTCGCACATAGTTTAGCGCCATAGAAAAAAAAAGAGACAGCACTATCTCCATAGGCGCCCGATTACCCTACTACAACATTCCTCATTCGGTTCAGAGTACCGGTCTATTAGACGAACTATAACATTGTTTAGGGAAATGAAAGGTCCACCTGAATGTCAGGGTCGGGAGGGACCTTAAATCTCTTCGACGAAGACAGGATAATTAAAATCGAACTTCACTTCAGGTAAGTTCGTTTGATTATTAAATTATCCTGTCTTCGTCTTTCGAGATTTAAATATTCACGTGTAGATGTTTAGAGATAGACATTTGTAATGTTATAGGTAGGACGAAATAGAAAAATAAATTCCTTAAGTAATACATGTATTCTCATTTTAATTAACAAACACTAAAAAATTTAACTTAAAGGATTATAACCACAGAAATAAACAAAACTTCCTTACTGATTACTGAGAACAGCGTTTGCAAATTCACAATTTGTTTGAGCGATTGGTCGATTATAAAAATTAGCAAAGGTGGCAGATTGATCTGACCACCCAGCGGTTCTCCTAATGACATCGACACTGATTCCTGCTTGATGTGCAGCAGAAGATGATGCATGACGAGTTCTGTGGGCAATGAATATTTCAGTGTCGATGCCACTAGCAGCCAAACCCTGTTTTATCCATCGCCCTATAGTTTGCGAAGAAGCGGCGTGATGAGGTTTTTTAAAAGTTACAATCAATTTATTATCTACAGTACTTCTTTTGGTGGATGTAATATTCATGTAAGCTACTAAAGTCTCGGTCGCTGTCGGAAAAAGGGAAGGTCAAGAATTGGTTGGGATTTACCTATACCAGATGTCTTAATCAAATCAGTAATAGTGATTAAAACCTTGTCTTGATTGATTATAATATTGGGCAACCTAATCAATGAGAGCGTCTGACATCTTTGGCCTGTTGACAATGCCAATAATACAACCAATTTTTTGCTCAACTGCTCCAAACTTAAATTATCGCTGGGGTATAAATCACCAAAATAATTAAGGACGATATTGGGGTTCCATGTACAATTATACTTAGGGAAAGAAGGCTTCAATTTAAATACTCCCCTAAAGAATCTTTTGACAAGTTCGTCTTGTCCCACATTATTTCCGGAAATAAGTGATAAAGCCGAACGGTGATTGTTCAGTGTTCCATACGTGGAACCATTTGTGAAGCATTGAGATAAAAAGTCTAACAAATCATGTACTTCGATTTGGAACGGATCTAGCCCCTTATCGTGACAGTATAACCACCACTGTTTAAAGCTAGAAGTATATTGCGTTTTAGTGCTCCCAGAAATAGATGACGTCATAACAGTCAGTGCTGATTGAGGGATCTGCAATCGCGCGAAGGCTTCCCGGATAATATAGTCGCCGCCAGGGAAAGGTGGCGATGCAGAGGATGAGTTTCCCTGAAATTAGATGATAACAAAAATTTATCCGGAGGAAATATCAATATTTCACTTACAGCAAGCGATCTGAATACTGGGAACCATGCCTGGGATGGCCAATGAGGCACTACAATTATACCAGTTGCCTCATCAGTAACAATCTTTTGCAGAACCTTTAAAATGAGTGAAAATGGTGGAAACGCATAAAAGAACATATCCCATGTAATAGTAAAAGCGTCCACGTTGTATGAATAGGGATCGCGCTTCCATGATATATATTTTTTATATTTAGCATTCGTTCTCGATGCAAAAATGTCCATCTCAGGTTCACCAAATTTTGAAACAATAGTACCAAATGCTGTAGAGTGCAATTCCCACTCAATATCAATATTTCTTGACTCTGTGTCTGCTTCAACATTCTGGGATGACGCTATGTAAGAAGCAAAAAGGAATATCTGCCGTTCATCACACCATGTCCATATTCTACGGGCAATTTCATTAAGATGTGGGTATTGCACTCCACCCATTCTATTTATGTAAGCGATCGACGTAGTATTGTCAATACTTAGGAGTATGTGACAGTTAGAGATCTTGTTCGCAAAAGATTTAAGTCCAAAATAGGCTGCAAGGAGTTCCAAATAGTTAATATGACGAGAACGCTCCTGTTCCGTCCACGAACCGCCTATACTTTGTCCCCCAGAGGCTGCACCCCAGCCGATACTAGATGCATCACTAAAGATCTCTAATGCAAACGATACTGGTCTGATGGGGTTACTCGTGCTTAAAATTGAAGACTTCCACCAAGTCAAATCAACTCGTAAACTATTTGGAACAGTCATCATCTTGTCATAGTCGTCATTATCCAATTGGGCTAGATATTTGGCCCGCTCAAAAGGTTTTGTATACAACCACCCATATGCAACAGCCGGGCAAGCAGCTGTCAGGGTACCTAAGTAGCGAGCGAAAGCACGAATAGTGATTCTCGTCGTAACTAGCATATTTTCGGTACGTGACAAGATGTCACATCTTTTCTTTAAGGGGAGCTCTAGGGTCATGTTTTTAGAGTTTAAATTAAAACCTAAAAACTGACAACATTGGCTTGGTACCAGTAACTTTTCTCATAGTTTATAATGTTAAATTAATGTTATTTAAGCATTCTTCATAACTGTCTCCGAAATAACAACTGTCATCTAAGTAGAATACTGATTTAAAACCTCGAGATCGCAAAAAAGTAGAAACTGGTTTCATAAGTTTTGTAAAAGCATAAGGAGCTGAGCTCAATCCAAAAGGTAAAACCAAAAATTCGTACAGAATATTATCAAAATAAAATCTCAAAAACTTAACATGATCATTGTGAATAGGTATCAAAAAGTATGCTTCTTTCAAGCCCAAGTTAACCATGTAGCAGTTAGTTGTCATTAATTTGACAGTTGTCCTAACATCTTCCATCTTAAAATGGCTAACATCGACAATTTTTTTTTTTTTTTAATTTAGTATTAAACGTTTTTCACCATTACTTTTAGGAATAATAAAAATACTAGATACAAAATGATCGCGGGTAGGATTACATTTGCGTATGATATTTGCTTGTAACAAACGATTCAATTCTTGTTTAATGTAAAACCTGTCGTCTTTCGAGAAAGATGATTTTGGAATCATACCCGGATGTTGTACAGGATGCTTAAGAAAGGGAATTCTATAGCCAGATATGGTTTCAAGGATCGTTTTGTCATTAGTAACCTTTTTCCAAGCTTCAATATAATACCTTAAGCGACCAGCATGAGAGTATACCTGAGAAGTTACTGCTTCGCGTTCGTAGTGGGGGCCGCTCCCGCTGGCGTGTAGCGTGATGTGGGGTGCTGGTGAGGGGAGGACCCTCGTGGAGCACGGGTCATCGCCTGCCTTGTCCCGCGGCGGCGGTAGTTCGATCCTGGTTTGGTCCCGCCGCCGCGTCTCCGCTGCCCACGAACGTTGCGGTGATAAGACTGGCGTGACGGCGGGCCTTTGTAGTTTAAAGTGCTCGTTTGAGCTGTAGACTGGATAAGCTTGCCTGTCTTCTGTATTCCACGCGAAGATTTAATAAATTCTCCTAATTTCTCACCAAAAAGATGACTGTCTCTCTTTCTATCCTTAAAAGGCTCTAAAAAGGTCTTGTCAACCATTGGAGTGACAAGAGATCTTCTAGTCTCAGTCTCTAAATAATGAGAATCGAACAACAGCCTTGTCGCGTCTGTAAGGAGACGAAGGATGTCAGTAGTTTCACTGGATTTGGTCAATATACCTGACATCGTCCTTCCTAAGATAGTCAAGACGCATACCATTTGCGATTGCTTCTTCTGAATCCTTACGTCGCGTTTTTTGCAGACTCATTTAGCATAGCAGTTATTTCAGGATAAAGAACTGGTGCTTTAATTAAGGGACAGTTTTTTGGTAGTAGGTATTTTTTTATTAGTCCCTCTCGTGTTTCCTTTTTAAGGCCATCCTTAAGAATAGAATCCCATCGCTTCGATAAATCAGCTACAATTTCTGGACCCCAATCGGCGGTTTCAGCTTCGAAATCCCCTAGAGCCCTTAAGAGCTCAGGAACTGCGATATGAGGAATCTTATCGTCATTCGTATTTGCGTCATCGGCCAGGGCTGTCACACCCTGGAGGTCAGCTGGCTGTGATGCACTTCCCCCCGTTGTAGAAAGTTCGGGTGGCACGGGTGAGGCAGAGCGCGCATAGGTGCCTGGCTCATCCAATGGCCTTGCTGAGTCAGCGGATATGCCATCTGCCACTGCAGCCGTCGGCGTAGGCGAGCGGTCAGGAGACGAAGGCCTAGACGCACCACTGTCCGACTCCAGATAATCTGGAACTATATCTTTGGTTAATATCTCGTATTAACTCTAATAAAATACAATAGGTCGATATCTCGTATTGACTCAAAAAAATAAATAAAACAATAGGTCAATATCTCGTATTGACTTGAAAGTTTAATGTACCGTCTAACATCTCGTGTTAGATCTAAGGTACCATTATAAAGAATTACAAAGCTAGGCCTTGTATTTTACACCATAGATAATATTGTTTTGCACAATAACAATGAAAACTAAAATTATGTAGGTAGTAAGTACATACCTTCAATTGACACACTTCTATGACGACGTCTTTTCTTGGTCAATTTTTGTTCATATTTCTTTAATTTCCTTCGCCATTTATCTTCTTTAGTTTCTTCATGCTTCCTCTTTGGCATTTCTTAAGTTTCTAGAACTGTTTTACACCAATAAAATCCGAAAAACGAAAATACTTCTTTCACTATGTGCGGTAGCCGCGCGCGCACGGAAACGAATGAGGAATGTTGTAGTAGGGTAATCGGGCGCCTATGGAGATAGTGCTGTCTCTTTTTTTTTCTATGGCGCTAAACTATGTGCGAGTGAGTCGAAGTGTAGCGGGGCTACTACACGTGAATATTTAAATCTCGAAAGACGAAGACAGGATAATTGGCTATCATCTAATGTCTGAGTGCTAATTATTCTTCTATTTTTTGTAAAAATGTATGAAAATTCAGGCTTTTTTGACAGATTGCGACAGACACGAATGCGAAAGTTGCTTAAATTTAGTACAATTGGCACTCAGATACTTCGTAACTTTGTTATTTCAAGTGAAACTAAGGAGTAGAATTCCCTGCCGGAGTCTTTGTTTCCTGATTACTAAAATATGTCAAGAGTGAATAGGTAATTATGGTAGGTAACGCTTGTGCTTTCTATCAGATAAAATTTTGATCAAACACGACCCCATCAATAATACAAACAATTTATCTGACAGCCAAATAAAACAAAATTTAAAAAATGCACCCACAACCTTCAGACAGCTAAAATGGCGATGAACGGGACAAAATTATGTTTAGAGAAAATAAAGAGAAATGGACTAAATTAGTAACACAAATCAAAAGATGGGAAAAGAAAAAAAGAAAATAGCGGGTCCGGTATGGACCCGTCTAGCAAGAAACCTTAATAAGTGAAAATCTTTAGAGGAGGCCTTTGTCGACAGACAAGCTGTTGCAAAGAAACAACCAGTTGCCGATACTTCAAATACAAGTTAGAATTATGATTAGATAAATTTAGTTTTTAGTAAGTAAACATTTATTAATTTTACGAGAAACAGCAATAAAGCCTATTTTATTTATTTAATTGTTATCTGACAACCAGCTAAATGTCATAATAACGATAGATCCCAAGCACGAATTAAACTTTGAAAGCTTCCATCTTATTTCATGGCAGCCATCTTGTATTTGATTGTAAAGTGGCAATCATCCCACTTCTGATACTTTGTAACTTCGTTATTTTAAGTGAAGCTAATTAAAAAGCTTGTTACTCGTTATCTTTTGCTTTTGTTGTTTTAATTAGACCAAATGGTTATTGTTTATTTATATTTTGTTCGGTTCGGTGTTATTTCTTTGGTGATGAACACGTTGTTATACCAATGTTAACAAATTCATGTTTTAATTGTGGGTTAAGCTCGCCTTTGTTCATAAGCTACCCTGTTATATTTGTGTCTGTATGTTATGTGTACAAAAATAAATAAATAATGTATTTGTAAGGTTAAAATACTCTTTTGGAATTTAATTTTTGTCTTTAGGAAGATTTTAATTTTAAAGGTTCAATTTAAATAATTCTTATTTAATACTAACTATCATGTTTCTTAATTACAGTTACTCGAACTCACGGGATAAAAACTTCCTTTGTCTTCAAGGTTCAATCTATCTGGATTATTATTGTTTTAAAGGGTAGCCAAAATTTATTGCTGTTTCACTGTCTCACTCGCACTGTGGCCATAGTTTTATAATGAGTTGTGTCATATTTGCATACCGGGCCATATTTATCGTTCATAACTACTTTAAATAACATTGGAATATTCTAGTACAAACATTTTCATTGTTTTTTATAAAATTGCATGATAAATAACATAAATTGCTACTAGCTAAGAGTAAAACCGTGTTCAGAGCTACGCGATATTTGCTACCCAAAGCGGTAGCGAAAGCCAGATAGGTACCCATTGGTTTGGACGATGGCTTACTGCATACCTACCATTGTTTAAAACAGGCCTTCAGACCTTAAATCTGTTAAAAGTTTCTACCCATCACACATTAGAAAAAACCCTTCAATTTCAGCTTGGATCTGAACCAAATCCTAACGTTGTTTTTACGTAACGTAAACCTATGTAGTAATCTAAAAACCGTACCATAACTCACGCCGAAGTCACCAGCAATTTATTATCATGAAAAAAGCGTTACAAAAAGCCTCTTTTACAAATACTTGGGGAAGGACTGGCTGTAACGTAATGTAATGGGAGGTACGCGTAATCGACACTTATGATGTATTTTATGTCGACTGTAACCTACATGGAAGAAAATCTATGAAGATTCAGAAAGTTACAAATATTTATAGGAACGTAAACTAACAAAACCGGACAATTGCGAGTCGGGCTTACGCGGAAATAGTTCCGAATCATTCGGTGCAGTCGATTCGGAGTAAATTGCCCGTGACGGATGGACAGACAGAAAGACGCACGCCAAAGGGTGCCGCTTTTTTGCAAGGGTATTCCATATTTTCGAAACTACTGAGCCAAAAAGTTGAGGGAATATAGAAAATGGATCTTTCAGTACTAATATTTTTTTTTTTTAAATATAACGTGTCAAGCAATATGATTTGGACGAAAGTTTTTCGCGCGAGCCTGAATCACGGTTGACCAATTTTTTCTTTCCTTATGCAAAACCAAGTTTACATAAAATTAGACTTACATTTTAGCAACTTTATAGCTGAATATCTATCCTAACCCCACCACAGACCACAATGCAGACAAAACCGCAGACTAAACAGGGGTATTTAATTTTACTAATCCCGTCTCCAACTACAAGTCTCCAAAGAGGTAATCTTACTGCGGTTGAACTTTCAAAGAGAACTCAGATAGTTGCCAAAACTATTTCGGATATTATTTCAGAATCCCTACTTCGGCTTTGTGAAGTTGAGGATCTATGCTAAGTGTTCAGACAAGATATATAAAATTAAAACTTGTGGCGGGTTCTAAAAATAAAAATTTGAGGCCAAGTATAAAAAATTAAGTTACACTTATGTAATACTAGCTGACCCGCGCGGCTTCGCTCCCGTCAACTGGCTACTCTACCTACCGACCCTAACCTACCTACCCTACCTACCTACTTACCTACCATACGAACCTACCATAGCTACCCTACCTCACCTACTTTACCTACCTACCCTACCTACCTGCCTACCTACCCTACCTACCTGCCTACCTTCCCTACCTACCTGTCTACCTACCCTACCTACCTGCCTACCTACCCTACCTACATACTCATTTTTTTTTGTATTTTAATTCTTATTATGCTATTCCGGACGAAGGAATTAGTCTTCGTCCCGAATAAAACACAAAAACTATGAAAATCGGTCGAGCCGTTCTCGAGTTAGTTAGAATAGTGTTCGAACAAACCCGACTTTGAGAATTTTGCTATATTGTGAAAGATTCGACCTTTTTCTAGAAGACATTTTTATATCAGCGAGACAGAAATGAAACGAAAATAACTTTTTTACAAAAAATGTAACCGACTTCCGAAGTCGGTGTTTTTAGTTTTTTCGCTTTTTGACACCGACTTCCGAAATTAAAGTTATTTTATACTTTGTAGTGTTTTGTTTTGGAAGTCGGTTACATTTTTTGTAAAAAAGTTTTTTATTTTTCAGTTTTTAGTGGTACCTGCTGCGTACCCATTCACAGCGTACTGGCGTGATGTTATGTTATGAAAATAAAACTTACTATGTGCTTTCGGTGTAAAGGTCTCGTCAATACGAATGAAATAAGCCCAAACACTTAGTAGTTCCTACATACCGATGTGGAGTTCCCTTGACTCTCTGTCGTCTCCATCATCTGGTCTGATCCAAACTTTCATTCTTTTGTAGTATCACCCGATATACACACGAATATCAAGTTTTTACCAAATACGTGCCTACAATTTTCGAGAGTTGCCCTCGATTTCTCAGGGTTTCCATCATCAGATCCTGACGTGGTGGCAATGGGACCACAAGGAAAGCACCAGCTTTCAAATAAAAAAAGAATCATGAAAATCGGTTCATCCAGTCGGTTAATATGAGGTAACAAACATAAAAAAAATACAGTCGAATTGATAACCTCCTCCTTTTTTTGAAGTCGGTTAATAAACTGAAGGAAGACGGACAGCGGTGGCTTATTAATAAATAGGGTTCCGTTAGCAACCTTGGTACGGAACCCTAAAAATCGACTTGGTTCGCACGAATCAAGATCGTACGCGAAGGCTTAAAAAATAGGGTCCCATTAGCAACTTTGGCACGGAACCCTATAATTTGCCTTGGCTCGCAAATCGAACCGTCTGATACTTAGCACCTGGGAGTCTTTAAGACAAAAGTGAATAGGTTGCTTCTAGGCAAACGTGCTCCATCTTCAACCTCATCATCGCTTACCATCAGGTGAGATAGTGGTCAAACGTATGCCTATCTATAGTAAAAAAAAAATCTACTCCGTATCACCTAACCACAGAGTAACTCGATTTGACAGTTACTGTGAAATCGTGTTGTCATTCATTCTTAGTTCGGGTTCGGGATTAATCGTAAGTCTGTAGGTGATACGGAGTAGAATACGTCCGCAACTAAGCCCGAAACTACGGACTTCGGACTTAGAGAGTAGCCCCACCAAAATCGATCGCTCCCGTCACCGTGACCACCTTTGGTACGGTACCTTATTATTATTAGCCTTGTTTCGCAAATCGAAACGTTCGTTGCTTCGCTCTAAACGGAATCAATCGCGGAAGGCCTTAGAAATAGGGTCTTGTCAGCACCTTTGGTACGGAACCCTACAGGCCTGATCCGCAAGTCGAACCGTCCAGTACTTCACAAAACTACTGAGTTCTAAATCAGTTTAAGACTCTACGATAAAAGCACTTTAAACGAAACCCGCACAACTCAGAGATTTAAGCAATTTTGGCTCCTATTCGTTTAAGACCTTCCAGAGACCAAACCGAAATTCCTACGAACTACGACAGTGTTTAATAATCCTGTGAGGTCATTCTCCAGCGGAAAATCATAACACCGCAATTCAGAAAAACGCGTAATCAGTGCAACGCCATCTATTGACCATGTAAACTGACAAAATATTTGGCAGCAGAAGACGTTAAATAAGAAGCCCGTATGTAACGATAAATAACGATAAGGTATTAAAATGTTTACTTTTATTTTGCTACGTCTACGTATTAAAAGTTTCACAAATAACTCAATCAATGTGTTTTGGTGTAACATTCATGCTTTCATGCATTTTTTGGTTCCTCAATAGATGGCGCTCTGACTGATCAGAACACAGTAGGAAGTTTCTAACTAAACTAAAAATTCAATATATTTTTACGAAAAGGTATAAAAATAGTCACTTTTATTTTGCCACGTATTAAAAGTTTCACGAATAACACAACAATTTTGAATGCTTTCGTGCATTTTATTTTTTTCTCAATAGATGGCGCTCTGACTCATCAGAATACATTAGGAAGTTTCTTCCTAAACTTAAAAATTCAATATCTTTTGATTTTGTGGGTCGATTTTGATGAAATAAACGCTAAATGTTACTCGGGTTATCACTTAATATTTTAAAGTACTTAGATTTGCAATCCAATCTGTGGTTTATGCGTGATGCTCCCACAAACGCACAGACAAACAGACAAACAGACAAAAATTTCAAAAATTGCATTTTTGTGTTTTATACCTTTTTCCTGAGTTTTCTGTGTAATTTTCATGGAATAATATTCAATGTACAGACACGGTTAGTCTACGATTTTATTATATGTATAGATGACGAGCTTTGGTTGAAACTACTGGTTTGTAGGTGAAAACAAAAACTAACACCTGAATAAAAATATTTTATTTGTGGCATCATTGAGGAACTCGACAAGCAAAACTGACAGATCAAATCACAACAGTATATTTTTTAATGATTACTATTACCTTGGTCACTGGGTTACGGAGGATGGTACGCATGACTGTGACATCGAGAGAGAGCGCAGGGCATTAACCGTAAGGTGTAATATGCTGGCACGCAGGTTTGCAAGATGTGACATGAGAGTGTCAAGATAACTTTATTTAAGGCATATTGCCAACCTTTTTACACCTGCAGCCTGTGGACTAGATACACACAGAAAGCGTACAATGCCCTGCGCGTACAGTAAAACAACGCATTTAGGATACTGTTGTCGCTGCCACGTTTTTGCAGCGATTCAGGTATGTTTGCGGCAGCGCATACAGACGATTTCATTGCGATCATGCGCAAAAGATCGGCATCCCTGTTGCGTCGTGTGTGCGGCAGCGGTAACGATCTCTTATGCGTTATTGCCAGCAAACCTGAGGGACACCTGATGGGACACCTGTGTGTGAGACACTTGTTCCTATCGGATGTTCCCAGAAAATGTTATTATTAGGATAAGTACTTAGTTGTTAACTTACTAACATAGTTTATAAGTCAATACTAACAAATGTATGGGTATTTTTTCTGAAAAAAAGGTTTATTATTATTATTATTGATAGACCGATGACCTGGTGAGGGTCGCGGGAAGCCGTTGGATGCGAGACGCACACGACCAGTTGTTGTGGCGACACTTTGGGGAGTCCTATGTCCAGCAGTGGACATCGTTCAGCTGATATGATGATGATAGCTATTGATGGGCTCACTTTGACCACTGATGGTAAGTGACTGACTCGAAGTAACTTATTTTGACAGACTCCCAGACAGCTAACAAGAAACACGGACACAACAAGAAATTAAACTCCTCAGCAGTTGGTACGCGCTTTGAACGAGCTCCTAAAACAATTTGAATAGAATAGAATACTCTTTATTATGTACACCATATAAGTTACAGAAAAGATAGATGAAAAACATTACATAGGGTGACACAATGGGCGGCCTTATCGCTAAAAGCGATCTTTTCAAGACAACTTTTGGATGGATTTTAAAGAGAAAAAGGAGAGACAGTACTATAGGTGGTGTATTTGAGCTGTTTATTGCTGAAACCCAAAATATTCGGTATTTTTTTTTACTGATAAGAAACATGAATAATAAAGAACACTGCACACCCAAAATTAAACATAAATTCTAAGCCCAAAACTTTAAAAGGCAAGGGTAAAACTCTCGCAGAGATTCATCGGACCTTAAAAAATAACTTGAACGAGAAAAAAAAACTTGACAGGGATGGTACATAAAATGGCGGATTATTCAAGTAGATATTATTTATAGAAGGAAAAACCCCGAGCCGCGGGCAAGTCGACGGGACTTGTAAATATTTTATCATTTGAATGGGAACGAACTCGCTGCCGCCCTCGGAAATTATTTAGTTGCGATTCCGTAAAAGAGTGATGATTTTATTTTATTTTTAGAATTAATTTTTCAACAAGTTACCTTTTGACTTCATTTTATGTACATCCTGTCGAGTTTTTTATAACTTCGTCAGTTTTTAATTCTTATCTGTATCAAGAATTTAATTCCTTTAGAAGCTACTGCACAGGGCCCCAAGTCTGCTATTACAATAGTGTCAGAATGGTCTCATAATGATTTCATAATGGTCGATTTTGACAAGTTTGGTAATCTACTAATATAAAAGCGTCATTATTACTTTCTAATGGTCAACCACTGACACTCCATTGAAAAAATGGCATAGAATGGTAATCTCGTACATAATGACAAATAAATAAATAATATTTAAAAACATATATAAAAGAAATCTGGCATAACTTGTCAAAATTGACCATTATGAAATCATTATGAGACCATTCTGACACTATTGTAATAGCAGACTTGGGGCCCTGAGCACATGTATTATATTATCATCACTTCACAAACAAAAATCACCATTCTTTGTCAATTGAAGAAGCAGTTGTTTCAACCCTGTTTGATCTCAAATCACTACGCATTTAGGTGATTTACACCTATTAATAAAAAAAAACTGGCAAAGTGCGAGTCGGACTCGCTCACCGAGGGTTCCGTTCAAATTTGTAGCTACAAATTACTTTAAATAAAGACTATGTTATGATTTTTTATGATTTAATTACAAATGTATAGTTTTCAGACTTTTCCCTATACTTGTAGTATAAGACAGTATTACTTGCCAAATTTCAGTTCTAGATCAACGGGAAATACCCTATAAATTTTGATTTCCTTGAGAGTGTCGAAATATACGTTTTTTGCGGCATAAACGACCGTATCTTTTTTTTACGTTAACTTAAAACTTTGAATTCGTTTTTTTACACAACTACAAAAGGTTATAGACCTGAATATGTGGTTTTAATTTCAACTCGATACCTCCACGCGTTTTCGAGATAAACGGTCTTGACAGACAGACGGATGGTCAGACAGCAAGGTGATCCTATAAGGGTTCCGTTTTTTCCTTTGATAATAAATATTACTCGAGTATGTTGATAGTATTACCAAAACAAATAACTCAGAATTAAAATCATTATGTGATGAAATCAAAGAAATCAGAAAAAATTTAAACTTCCCAAAAATAATTACTAAGTGTGACTAGACGACTACGTAGGTACATCCAATAATACCGTCGAAAACATTATCCTAGCAGACCAATTTGAAAGATGATAATCGTTTCCAAGACGACACGAGACATTTTTCTCTGTATCACTATTTTCCAAGACATGTCCTAGTTACAAGAAAAACATGTTCTCTCCATTATATCCTAGATAAGTTTTTGTTCGCACTTTTTTGTTGACAGTGAGTGGGTCTCATCATGATATTATCATTACGTTGTTGTCTTTCCTACGTTTTCGAGAAGTTTGTAAATGTAATGTTATCGCTTCAATTACATTATTTGCCTACGCATAATGTTCCAAAATTATAAACAACTAGTGGACGTCACGCGGTTTCACCCGCGTAGTTCCCCTTCCCGTGGGAGCACGGGGTTAAAATGTAGCCTATGTTACTCCCTGATAATGTAGCTATCCAATGCTGAAAGAATTTTTCAAATCGGTCCAGTAGTTTCGGAGCCTATCCATTTCAAACAAACAAACAAACAAATCTTTCCTCTTTATAATATTAGTATAGATATAGATGGGCGTGATTTTATATTATCCATATAAAATCACGCTCATCAAATTGTCATCAGCCTAGTCCTTTCCAAACAGCGTTTGGATCGGCTTCCAGTCCAACTAAATCAGATAGCTACAAGTTTATTTTACATGGACCGTCTCCCCTTTCTGACTTATATGCTACAGCTCACTAAATACAAATACTGTTGTATTTTGCATGTTATGATAATCTTCAGTTATTCGACCCACAGTTGTAACCAAGCTAAATAAAAATGAACAAGCCCACACCCTCTGTTGTCAATGCCTGAAAATGGAAACACACAACACAAAAGCGCCATCTATGTCCCGTTTATTGAAACTTCACCACAATGCCTCCGTGCATTTTCCTCGCGTTTCAGCTAGGGCGGTCACATATTAGTGTTGGAAAATTCCGATAGATGGCGCTGTTTTAAAATCATGAACCTAGCCAATGTTTTAGAAAATTAATAGAAATAAAAAATTTTTTGTTTCTTATTAAAAGTTTTATAAATACCTGTGGCAGTATTTGTCTGGTTTTCTTGGGCATTGTTCTTCTCTTCTTTGGCAGTTTTGGCTTCGGAACTCGTGTTGCATCCCATTTTGTTGCACTTATTGGTACACTAATGTAAAGTAGCGTCAAAAATACTAAATCTTAGGAACACTGCACTTGATTTGATTTTAGGAACAAACTTTTCCACTATAACATAGTTAGCAGTCTGGTGAAGCTCTCGTTGAAGTAGATAAATCTGAAACAAAGAAAGATACTATGAATATTACTTTGTTTAAAAAAAACAGTTTTGTAACAAATAATGATGAGTGTTGTTGCCTTAGTTTGATTACCGGCAGCCCTACTAGATGACTACATGATGTGTCATCGGTGTGGGACGGAGCTTTACTACGGGATGGAGCTATAAAAAACTTATAGCACTATCCCTTTTTCGCAACGAGATCGTGGTGGCATTGGCACATCGTAGTAAGGATAGATCAGAGTAGGTAAGTGTTTGGATTTTTGTTTCCTCCGTAACCGATTTCTGAAAAATTAAATAGGGCCAATTCCACTAATTTTCGTTTGCATCAAATTCACAAACGTTCGTATTCTCATCACATTCGCAATCTGTGAAAAATGTGTGAAAATTGAGGCTGTTTTACTGTGAACGCGAAAGTCCCTTAAAATACGAGTACCTATATCCCCTTAGCAGACTGGAGCAATCACCTAGACTTCAAACTAAACAGGGCCTGCATTACCTTCTGGCAGTGCAAGAAAACGATAGGGAAGAAGTGGGGCCTATCTCCCAAAATAATACTATGGCTGTACAGCGCAGTAATTCGGCCCATGTTTACCTACGGGGCCGTGGTGTGGTGGCCACGCACAAAGCTAGCTACAGCCATAAACAAGTTACAACACATGCAAAGGCTAGCCTGCATGGCGACGACGGGCTGCATGAGGACTACTCCAGCTGCGGCACTGGAAGCCATGCTGGGACTCCCTCCGCTACACTTGTTTATACAACAGGAAGCGACGATGGCAGCAGTACGCCTTAAAACACTGAATCTCTGGGGTAAGAGAGAAACAAGGCACACCGCTTTGCTCGAGGAGCTCAATAATGAACTCCCAATAACAAAAGCAACCAATAACCGGGTACCCAAGCAATTTATCTTCGATAAAAAATACAAAATCCAATTGCATGAGGATCATCGTTGCGAGGGGCTGTGCCCCGCAGAGCTGCGGATCTTCACCGATGGATCAAAAACAGGTACAGGTACTGGTGCGGGAATCTTCTCAGAGGATCTCAACATCCACATAGCCACACCATTGGGGGTCCACAACACAGTGTTCCAAGCTGAATGCATGGGCATTTCTCTGGCGGCATCAGCCATCCTAACCAGGGAAGTTAAGGACCACTCAATACGCATATTCTCGGACAGCATGGCTGTCCTGCAAGCTCTGAACAGCCACACGGTCAACTCTGGGCTGATTCTCGAGTGTCACCAACGTCTTAATCAGGTTGGTAGACATAATAAAGTAACCATTCAATGGATCAAGGGACACAGCGAGTCCCGAGGCAACGATGCAGCGGATGAACTCGCCAGAAGGGGTTCGAGTATGGCAGCGATGGGACCCGAACCCATCGTGCCTCTGCCTTTCGGGTACAAACGCAATCTGGTAAGGAAACGCACCGGAGAAAAACATCACAAGCTATGGGTTGACCATGGTGAGTGTAGGCAGGCCAAAGAGGCGCTTCCCTCTATAGATGGCCGATTCACTAAACAAGCCCTAAGACTGACTAAACAACAGTTGCGTACAGTCACAGCCGTAACAACTGGCCACGGGTCTTTTAATAAACACCTCTATGCTATAGGAGTCACTGACAGCCCGCTATGCAGAGCCTGCATGGAGGAGAATGAGACAGCAGCACACCTGCTTCTAAGCTGCCCGGTAGTCGCGGATTACAGGGCCAAGTACTTCGGTAACCCAGGTACCCTCAGTGAGATAGTTAGAAACACCAAGGCGTTGCTGGCCTTCCTTGGGGAGCTGGGGTGGATCGAATGACACATTTGTCCCACCTGCACGCAAAATACGCGCTTAGTCGTGGAGTTGCGGATACCAGCCCGATTTACATACATACATACATCCCCTTAGCAGAGCCTTAGGGTTTTTCGTCTTTTTAGGGTTCCGAACAAAAAACGGAACCCTTATAGGATCACTCGGGTGTGTGTCTGTCTGTCTGTCTGTCTGTCCGCGTGTCACAGCCAGTTATCTCCGGATCTACTTGACCGATTCTGTTGAAATTTGGTACACATATGGATTTCTGTGACCCAGACCCAAACACGAATTTTTAGTATGAGGGTAAAACTAGAAAATAAAATAAAAGTTTTTTGGACAATATCGTGTTACATATCAAATGAAAAAGCTTACTGTGAGGGTTTTAATTATATTTTTTCATAATTTTAAAATAAATGGTTTTGAACTTATTCAAGAAATTAGACGAAAAATGACCAGTCCCCCTCCCCCTTATTTCCGAAACTACTGAGCCTTAAATTTTGAAAAACATGGAGATAATAGATCTTTACCTATAGGTTACAGGAAAATCTATAAGAAGTCTATAGTGTTAAAATAACATGTTAAAAAATTAAATTCGTTCGGAACCCTTCGACCTTGGCCAGTTTTTTTAGTTACTACACAATGGTGCGAGTTATATCTAAGAAAATGTTTGAAATACACAAAGGAAAGGCATTGAAAATGTCAAATAAGGGTTTTCACCTTTCGATCAATATTAAATTTAGGTACCTTAAAAACAGAAGTGTGGTTGGATAAGTAAATATTTTAGTAGGTTCAATACACTGAATTTCTTTTAAATTATTCGAATTGCGTATATTAATAACAAGCTTCTGCCAGCAGGTTTGCCTGCTTGAATGTCAGAAACTATCCCAAGGGAACGTAATTTCTGGATAAATATCATAAATAAAAAAATAAAAATTCAGACAAAAAAGTCCATATTTACGCAAGGTGGTAACAGAATTTTGCTTATAACTAATGTTAGTAATTATAAATTAAAAAGAAGAAACTAGACACCGCTACCCCTGCACAGTAGGCTCACCGGTCCCGCAACACATGGAATTCAGTGAACCTACTGAGCAGAACAGTATCGGTTCTCTCGCCAATCATCCTCAGGACACTATTCAGGCTCCCTCCCCCGTACTCGTCGCACCACGGGCGCAACCTTTTTACGCATAATTGCGTGGAAATCATCTACGCTAGCGTCTGCAAACATGATGCACTGCAATATCGAGGGAGCCGAAACAGAGCCCTGAACACATAATTATAATGGACGCGCAAGGCATTGTAGGCTTTTTGTGTTAAGTTTGCCCACAGGCTGCAACCTACATCTTTCAGGACATGATGACATGTATGCCAAGTGTCGTCCTACACCATTCAGCCGTTACTAGCATTGGCCCGCGGATTCGCTCACGTTAAAATAGCCTATAACCGTCTTCAGGGTCCCCTCTATCTCTATACTACAAATAAAATCAAAATCGATTCAGCTATTTAGGCGCGAAAACGTAACGAAAAAACTGGTCAAGTGCGACTTGGACTCGCGTGCAAAGGGTTTCGAACGAATTTCATTTTATAACGTGTTATTTTAAGACTATAGACTTCTTATAGGTTTTCTTTTAATGTATAGGTAAAGATCTATTATCTCCATTTTTTTCAAAATTTTAGGCCCCGTTGTTTCGGAGATAAGGGGGGGAATGGTCATTTTTCGTCAAATTTCTTGAATAACTTCAAAACATTTATTTTAAAATTATGAAAAATAAAAATTAAGACCCTTACAGTAAGCCCTTTCATTTGATATGTAACACGATATTTTACAAAAATACCTTTTTTGAAATTTTCTAGTTTGACCCCCAAAAGTGATCCGGAGAAAACTAGCTGTGACAGACGGACAGACATACAGACAGACACCCGAGTGATCCTATAAGGGTTCCGTTTTTTGTTCGGAACCCTAAAAATTAAATTGTTTGCCTGTAAAATCGGTTTACGGACGATAATTTTACGTGATGACGTCATAAGAAAACAATTGAATTCTACAAACAAGCCGAACGTTAAGGCCGATCGTGCCTCTCTATCGCTTGTTCCGCGCTCTCGTTCTCGGAACGTGGCACTTTTTCGTGCGTGCAGCCGGCGTTTATCGATATATAAGACGTTATCACGTCAAAAACTCACTTTCGCTTTTAAAATATTAGTTAGGATAGAATAGTAACAAAGATATCATCTGCCTAGCCTTTTCCCAACTATATTGGGTTTGGCTCCCAGTCAAACCGGATCCAGCTGAATACCAGTATTTTACTTGGAGCGGCTGCCTACCAGATCTCCACAAACCATTAACTGGGTAATACCGCAGTTCTTGGCAAGCCTGGTGTCAGATTTACTAGCTTCTGACAATCCATAACGACTGCGAAAGATCTACAAATGACAGCCAGCACCAACGGCTCAACGTGCTTTCCGAGGCACGGAGGAAACTCGGAATGTTAAGATGGTCACCCATCCACAGATCAACCTTGGCAAGCGTTCATCATCATCATCATCATATCAGCCGAAAGACGTCCACTGCTGGACATAGGCCTCCCCCAAGTGTCGCCACAACGACCGGTCCTGCGCGTCTCGCATCCATCGGCTACCCGCGACCTTTACCAAGTCATCGGTCCACCTTGTGTGAGTCCTTCCAACGTTACGTCTTCCGGTACGCGGTCGCCACTCCAGAACTTTTCGGCCCCATCGAGCATCAGTTCTGCGAGCAATGTGCCCTGCCCACTGCCACTTTAGTTTGGCAATCCTTCGGGCTATGTCGGTAACCTTGGTTCTCTTGCGGATATCATCATTCCTGATTCGATCACGCAAGGAAACTCCAAGCATTGCCCTCTCCATTGCCCTTTGAGTGACTTTGAGCCTTCTGATGAGGCCCATTGTAAGCGACCACGTTTCAGTTCCGGATGTCATCACTGGCAAGCGTTGCTTAACCTTAAATATCGATCCGTGCGGCTAATATTCTTTAGCCACGAGCTCCTCGTGGATATAATAGTAACTAAGATATGATTTTAATAAAGTTTCAACTACCTTTGATAGTATGCCACTTCAATATTCATTTTCCTCGTACCGATAACTCGAAACTCCTACACACGCAATTCAAACGGACAGTATGAATATTCCTGTTCAATATGCATTTCAAGTGACAAAGGTTCCATTTTCCAATATGGCTGATATTTCTAGGATATATTCGCGTAACGGTGATGTTACACGAATATGTCGATACTATCATCAGTGAGTTCTAGATAGCTGTTACAAAAAAAAATAAGATACCTATTGCATATTTTGTAGTTATATATAAAGTTACTGGGAATTTACAATGATTGCAATGAAAACTTCTCTTATTGTACATATTTAATCGCTGAATATTAAGCATAGATAAAACAATTTTTTTTTTTCATTAAAAGTGTTCAATAATATTCTCGTTCTAATGTAACAAAGATGATTTGATTTCGATTCTTGGTTACACGAATGAAGAGAAATTCTGTTTCAGTACAGAGTGGCTAAAAAGGCCACTTTAAAATACACACTTTATAATATTAATCACACAACAATCTGTCAAATTTAATTTTCATCTTTATCGCTAACGCGTTAGGTTCAAGGTTGATTGGGAAAATTTGACAGTGACGGGTAGCGTGATTTGCTTTCTGATTCTGCTAAAGTGGCCTTTTTAGACCCGCTGAGGCTCTTTGGCTGTTCATCAGGCCACTCAACTGTGAGGTTTTAGCCAGTAGGAGACCGACAAAACAGCCCGTTCATGAGGAAATGCAAAAAAATGCAGGACTACATGAGAGGTATTATTATGATAGCAAGCTTGTATTAACTACATAATTATGTATGTCTTATTAACTTTAAATTTATTTATTTTCAGTTAAAATTCCAAAGGTTCAAATATAAACTTGCTGTTCCTTGTAGGATTATTTTTGCAAGAAGCAGCTACCGTACTACAACCAAATACATAAGTACCTCCAACATATCACCTGGCACAGGCCACACAATCAGCGGCGTCCAATGTCCCCTGAATGAGACATTCGTAGCTGGGGACGAACTCAAACAAAGGGGAGAACTGTCAGCTACTAATGAATCCTATTCATCGTAGGGAGGTAGGGGAGATTTGCACAAATGCTTTATGTATTATATGACGCTTTTGTGCTTGTTTTTATGACTGTTATCGGTTTTGCAATTGGTTTTCGATGTTTGTAAGGCTGGTTATCGTATTTGGGGAAAACGTTGTGACTGTGTTGTTGCCAGATTGTTGAATTGGTTGTTTCATGAAGTGATCGGCCTTATCTAAAAAGGTTTGATGATTGTATGATCGTAGCATGAAATAGTAACATTGTTTTCCATCATGGCGGCGCGGCGAGAAACAAATATCCTGCTTTAAAAACTGAATAGATACCTAGTAATGTTATTATTAAGAAAGAAAATATAGTAATTATAGAAAACTACCTACTATAAAAATGTTATACTCTAGATTTATTAACCAGATGCACGAGGACACATAAACCTGGGATCGCCTCGCGGGTTCCTGAAAACTGACGTCGTAACCAAGGCAGGCTTAAAAAACGCTGGCGTGACGATTTGAACTCACAGATTGCCCAAAGAAGGCAGGAATTAAGTTAGCTGGAAAGATATTTTTTATTTAGATTAGCGTAGCAATTGCTTTCACATAACATTTCATTTAAGAGTACACGATATACATGTATAAGCACAACAATTACTTACAGGCTAACACCACATGCACTATTTTAATTGAATTATACATTTCCATTATTGCAATTTATAGTTACTTATGAAAGGTAAAAAATAATGTATAACAGAGCATAAATCTAGTGATTTAACGAACAAATCAAGATTAGCGCATTCAATTAAATTAAACATATTACATGAGTGACTCCTAGCAGTGGGACGACATATGCTTATTAAAAAACATTCTTAGTTGGAGTTCGGGACTAACCGTAGGCAGGGACCGATAGGTTAATCCGTATGAAGGTTTTAACCGGGTTAATTTTTAGGATTAGGTTAAAAAACCCGCAATAAAGGTTAACCCGTGTTATAGGGTTAATCAGCCTATAAGAACCGGTTTCTACGTAAGGTGCATTTTAGTACATAAAACATGTACAAGAAAGTGACAGAGATAACTACCAGGCGGTCTTTGATCGTGTTCCGACACGACTCTAAGTAGTCACCGCGCAGGATGCATTGAACTTTGAGCCTTATTAGTGTTCTGCTGTTGCAACTCAGAGGTTCTGTCTCTTTCATTCAGATTAATCAGCAATATTTTATAGATTAACTTTAATAGTATACAGGTTAACCCGTATAAAGGTTAATCAAACAAAGAGCTTAAACGTCTAACCGGTTAACCTTTAATCCGATTAATGGGCCCTTGATCGTAGGTCCGTAGGTGACACGGAGTAGAATCCGGCCGCAACTAAGCCCGAAACTACGGACTTCGGGCTTAAAGAGTAGCCCCCAGTTCTTGAACTAAAATAAATATCAAATAGTTCATCTCATACATTTAAACTTGCATTATGACGATAACATCACAAATCTCATATATTATGCAACTTCGTTATGACAATCTAAATTACGCGAATAGTTTTGCATAGCAAATTGGCAATTGCTTTTGTGGTGCGGTGCGGTGCGCGTCAAATTAGTTAATCTAGCTAGATAAAGATCATACGTTTGAAGCTTGCAGATTTTGGGATACTTTTCACATAAGATACAGTTTATATGTCACCAGATTGCCAATTCTACTATGTTTAGGGTTCCGTACCTTAAAAGGGAAAAACGGAACCCTTATAAGATTGCTTTGTTGTCCGTCTGTCTGTCTGTCAGTCAAGACCACGGGATTTCGGGAACGCGTGGAGGTATCGAGTTGAGTTAAAACCATATACTCAAGTCTACGGTCCCTTGAAGCTGTGAAAAAATCAAAATTCTAATTAACATAAAAAAGGTACAGCCGTTTATGCCGAAAAAAAACGTATAATTCGACACTCTCAAGGAAATCAAAATGTATAGGGTATTTCCCGTTGACCTACAACTTTGAAATTTGACCGTTTCATACTACAAATATAGGAAAAAGTCTGAAAACTATACATTTGTAATTTAATCATGAAATAAATATAGTCTTTATTTAAAGTAATATGTACCTACAAATTTGTACGGAACCCTCGGTGGGCGAGTCCGACTCGCAATTGGTCGATTTTTTTAAGCTACGTACGCATTGGCATGTCAGTCAGCAATCTGTCAAAACGACCAATTTTCAATACATTTTCGACAGATTGCGACTGAGCTGCGAATGCGCATATTTCATACAAATTAGTAAAAGTTTCACTCAGTTTGATGCAAATCGCGTGAAATTGTAAACTCTTTCGTCGTGATGAGACAAAGATTTTTTATTTTTTTGGTTCTAGTCTAGGTCAGATATGACAGAGAAAGTCTACGATGGAGCGAGCTTACCCAGAAGGAACCTGTGCACTCTAACTTCGAAGAGATTAGGGTTGTAAGCGTTTGGAAACACAGACGCAGGCAGAGAGTTCCACTCCTTTGCTGTGCGCGTTATAAAAGACGTTTGGAAACGCTTAGTGCGAATTGGTCGAATAGCAACAAGGTACGGATGGTAAGATCATTTTGAATACGATAAAACCCATCGAAATTCGATAGTTTGCAATAAAAATCGAGTACAAAGCCCAAACCGTGGCCAAAAAGCTGGGCATCCTAAATACTATTTTTATGTTTTTTTACTTTAATAATTTTTCGACTGTACTGTTTTTGACTTGAATGATAGATTTTTTTGGGTGGTCCCAGTCGCCAGAAGAAACATTTTAAAATTACCTAAATGGTACCCGCAACTGGTATCGCGGTTCCAGTTAATTCCAAACTACAAAAATCCTGCCATCATCGGTCAAAGAATTCCTGCGTCGCGGTTGCACAGTTTTCAGTGATTGGACTGATCATCATCATCATATCAGCCGAAAGACGTCCACTGCTGGACATAGGCCTCCCCCAAGCGTCGCCACAACGACCGGTCCAGAGCGTCTCGCATCCAACGGCTACCCGCGACCGTCACCATGTCATCGGTCCACCTTGTGGGAGGCCTTCCAACGTTGCGTCTTCCGGCACGCGGTTGCCAATCCAGAACTTTTCGGCCCCATCGACCAACTGTTCTGCGAGCAATGTGCCCTGCCCACTGCCACTTTAGTTTGGCGATCCTTCGGGCTATGTCGGTAACCTTGGTTCTCTTGCGGATATCATCATTCCTGATTTGATCACGCAAGTCCCCTTAAGTGACTTTGAGCCTTTTGATGAGGCCATATACAACCGCTCAAATATCAACCATAGGGGAGGTGCCTTTTCCGCATACCTACTTCAAAACTGCCAATACACATTACACGAACGCAAGAAACCTACCATACGAGTAAGTAAGCTTGACACAAAGGACATGAGACCCAATCTTAACCTTTAAACACTTACGGGTTTAGGATAGGGTTGGCAGCCGTCCCTACTCTAATTTCGAGGGACAAAAGTAACAGAGTACTCTAACTGTATTTGTCTGTATTTGCCTCTCCTAGCCCCCCTAACTGGGTCCGGGGACGGCGGACTTGGGGATGTCCGTCGCCCCCCATTCATCTGGACCCGAGGTGGCGGCGCATGGTGTTCCCGTGCGCCCCTCTTTGACATCGCGGGGGGAGTCAAACACCTCACTCCCCACGCTGACCCGAGGTGGCCCGGCCAGAGGTGGGCCGGCACCAGCCGGGGATTACGGAAGTCGTAAGTTCCCGCGATCCCCGGCGTGGGTGAGAGATGGAACACCAGGGTGGTTTGAGTCAGTAAGAGTCTGACAGACCCCTCCGCCCGCCCCAGGGCGGAGGACATCCATGAGGATTTCCCCCCGTTAAAAAAAAGGTTTGGCAGCCGTCCCAACTCTAATTTAGAGGGACAAAAGTAACAGAGTACCTACTCTAACTGTATTTGTCTATGACTTCTGAGTTTCGTTTTCGGTAATAACCGGATAGTAATTGGAAGAAAAAACCGGCCAAGTGCGAGTCGGACTCTCACACGAAGGGTTCCGTACCATAAACTGAAAAAAAAAAACACGTTTCTTGTATGGGAGCCAAGAAACGTGTATTTTTTATCGGCGTTCATTTTTATAATTTGTTGATATAGCAGCAATAGAAATATATACACGCTCTGTGAAAATTTCAACTGTTTACCTACATTAATAGTTTTTGAGATACAGTCCACTGACAGGCAGACGGACGGACGGACGGACAGCGCAGGCTTAGTAACAGAGTCCCGCGGGCCTTTTGGTACGGAATCCTAAAAATTACATGTTTTTAAAAAACCTTCACAAAATCTGTTTTAAAACCAATAATACTCAGGTACAGTTCTTTTTTATTTATTTATAAGTCTGTACTCTCCATTAAATCAGGTATACTAGATACCTATTTTTTTTTTTACTATCTCATCTGATGGTAAGCGATGATGTCGTCGAAGATGGAGCACGCTTGCGTACAAGGAACCTATTCACTCTTGACTTAAATACTCCCAGGTTGTGGCGGTCAGGAAACACAGACTCTGGCAGAAAATTCCACTCCTTAACTGTTTTTAGGGTTCCGAACAAAAAACGGAACCCTTATAGGATCACTCGGGTGTCTCCGTCTGTCACAGCCAGTTATCTCCGGATCCACTGGACCGATTCCGTTGAAATTTGGAACACATATGGACTTCTGTGATCCAAACACGGAAGCGTTACGTAAATTATCCAATTTATAGTATGAGGGTCTCTTTTGGGGGTCAAACTAGAAAATTTCAAAAAAGAGTTTTTTGAACCATATCGTGTGACATATCAAATAAAAGAGCTTACTGTGAGGGTTTTTTTCATAATTTTAAAATAAATGGTTTTGGAGTTATTCAAGAAATTAGACGAAAAATTCCACTCCCCTTATCTCCGAAACTACTGAGACTAAAATTAAAAAAAAAATGGAGATAATAGATCTTTACCTATGTATTTCAGAAAAACCTATTAGAAGTCTATAGTGTTAAAAAAATGTTGAAAAAAAATGAAATTCATTCGGAACTTTGCACGCGAGTCCGACTCGCACTTGGCCAGTTTTTTTTTTCTTCCAAAAAGTTGACAACCCTAGCCTAAAAACCCTTCGATTGAAACCAATTGGTTTTGTTGTTAAAGGTCTAAATTGTAAGTCTTTGATGCTGGGCTGAGACCCGAAGCTATAAGCTTAAATTGTAGCACGTGACACCTTTGCAAATGTGAGGTTTTTATATTTATAGGTTTAAGTAACCGCCTACTATAGATAAGAACACGATTCGATTCGCGGGCGATTTACGGCCCTTAAGAGAAAATGCTGGCGGCGAGACTTTGTATGAAAAAGTCAAAATTCGAGGTTTGGCTCTCGACTCTCCCCTCCAATATTGGACCAATATAAGAGATATTTCACAAACTGAGTAAGAAGGATGTATACTATGTCCCTATGTTTCTTTTTTGATGATTTATTAACCGTATAAGCACTAGAACTCTCACAAAATGCTCAAAATTGTCCGATAAATCGCTGTCAACAGAGCCCTAGTGTACAAATTTGGCAACTATTAATCAAAAAAGGAAACAGAGACACAGTACACATCCTTTTTATTCAGTTTGTGAAATATCTCTTATATCGGTTCAATATTGGAGAAGATAAACAGTCGAGAGCCAAACCTCGAATTATGACTTTTTACATACAAAGTCTCGCCGCCAGCATTTCCTCTTAAAGAATTAAAAAGTAAGAGGAACTCGTGGCTAAAAATAATAACGAAGCTGGCCGAGGTCGGTCCGTGGATGGGTGACCACGAGATATCGTGTCGATACTGAGACTCCTATGCCGCTCGTAAAGCACATTAAGCCGTTGGTCTCGGTTGTCATTTGCACATCTTTGACTGTCAATCTCGAAAATCTGAGATCAGTCTTGCATTTTTTTATGGATGGGAAATCATCAAATGACTCCTCTCGCTCTGGGCGGAGCAAAAGGTAGTGTCAGACTTTTACTGACTAAAACCCATCCGTGTTCCTCCTAATGCTTTTTGAGTGTCAGGGCCGCGGTAACTCTTTGGCAGGCACTGGCCCTAGGGGGCTCCGTCTATTTTGCTGACATCTCTTTGAAGCGTAGAACACACAGCACCGTCGACCCGAGCCTGGTCCTGAGGGCTGGGGCGTGAGGTTTCCTTCTCTCTCACGCGATCGGCCTCTTCCTTCGCTAGCATCACTGCTTCGCAGAAGGAGGTGACTGCTTCCCATGCCTCCTCGCTCCGGACCATGGATTGAACCAGAGACGGACGGACGCAAGAGTTCGCCGCCGCCGGGATCAGTCTTGCCTAGGAGTATCTATTGCCGAGTTACTGGGTTGTAAAGGTCAGATAGGGAGTCGTTTCATGTAAAATACTGGTATTGGTTAGAGTGGAAGACGACCCCAATATAGTTGGGAAAAGATGGGCAAGATAGACTGAAAGTCGAAAGACTGAATGTTTTGGTGCAGCTTGGGAGACGCCTATATCCAGCAATGGACTGTGATACACTGAGTTGATTGATTGATCTTCAATTGCTTCCGGAAATATTTTAAATCTATCTACATCATCATCATCATATCAGCCGAAAGACGTCCACTGCTGGACATAGGCCTCCCCCAAAAGGGGGGGGGGGGTTGCCATAATCGCCACGCTTGGCAGGCGGGTTGGCGATCGCAGTGTATGGTGTTGAGTTTTACAGAGAACGCTACTGCCCATTCTCTGGCGAGTCCCTTAGTCGCCTCTTACGACACCCACGGGAAGTGATGGTACGGTATTATTCTTTTACGGCACCATACGGCATCGGCCGATACCATACAGCATATCTATCTACATAATTATGTAAAAATGAATTCCTGTTTCCCTTGGTCACGCCATCATTTGAGATCGACTTGAACGATTTAAATATTCCTTTTTTTTGTATTTGTAATTGTCAGGGCATGGTATGTATGAAATAAAAAAAAACACATCCGGGAGAGGTCAGGGCGAAACACTACTTTCTAAGAACACAGTGGGTACAAATAACTATGTATGTTCTGAACTGCAGAAGTATTTTTTTTTCATTATTATGTACTTTAAAGATAGATCATTTAGAATGCTAAACCTCATTACTAGGAACAAAGGCTATTATTAAAACCACTTTCAAAACTTATAATTATGAAACTTATGATTATGTTTCACTTTTATGTCACTTGGTTGTTCATTAAGTACATGTAAACTAATATTTATAACAACAGCATAGTTTAATACAACGCCAGACAGTCAAAACTTTTACAATATAAAAATAGAACGTTAAAAGGAAAAACATTCAAACTCAACAAACTAGTATAAAAAGTGTTGTAAAACTAGGCATCAAAAGCAAGGACGAAAAGAACAAAAATGTGCAGAAGTTCCATTTCTCATTACAAGTTCTGCCAGCAACCACAATATCGGTACCGCAAAAAGTGAAATGTTAGAAGATAAGCAACCTTAGCTCTTATTGAAGTAAATGTTAAATACGATAATCCTCCAGCAAACTTCTTCTGCTCCTTACGTGGTATTACTGAGGGCCGTAATTCCCTCGACATGAAGTCGTTTTCTTGACTATGTTTCGCCATCTATACCATTAGGCATAGATGGCAAAACATAGCATTAGCCTATCCTTGCCATTTTGTGAGCGCCTCAAAGATTTTTGTGCTGGACATAAAAGTAAGCAACCAACTCAGCTGTTTTGCATACACGTTTATTTTGGATGACAATGCTCCATAATCCAATATGGCGGTCTCCCAAAGATGAACCAATTATATATTGTTATGCACTCCCATGATATGGGTATCAAATGAAAGAGCTTAAATGTTTAACGAGAGGAAAACTCTTTTTTATATTTTTAATTTATTAAACCTGCGGCTTCGCCTGTGTGAATGTCGGAAATTATCGCTAAGGGATGAAAAGTATCCTATGTCCTATTCTAGAACATATTCTACCTACCCGTGTGCCAAGTTTCGTCCAAATCGTCTATGTTTCCAAACTTACAACCCTAATCTCTTCAAAGTTAGAGTTAACAGGCTCCTTTTGGGTAAGCTCAATCCATCGTAGACTTTGTCTTTGTCATCTCTGATCTAGACTAGAATCAAGAGCAAACCCATCACAAATAAAAAAAAAAACCAGAGCCGTGCAGAGGATTTTGTTGTTAGCCTTCTGCGATATTATTTTCAAGTGTGATCGTGTTCGTCCTAGACGAGACGAGATTTGATCGATACAAGCAACGAGCCGGAAGGCTCCCATAACGCTCCGTACACACGCTAATAAATATCGGGATTGAACCATTTGACGCTATTCAGATGAACACGGAACATTTAGGTTTGAAAGACGAAAGAGTTTGTGATGGCAATGCGCAAATTTGTACTGTGGTGAAATAAATTATAAGGATAGGCATTCTGATGCAGTTGGTGGCATTTATTACAGATCAATCACAGATTGAATTCCACTAACTACATCAGCCGTCAACTGCTTGAAAAGTGTTTTTTTTTACTTTTTGATGTTTTTTTTTTATGGTCGGTTTTTTGGATACAAGTAATGTTTTTAGCAATTATTGCTTTACTGTATATCAGAAACTGAACATTACCCTTGAAAATGACCGCAAACTTCTGAAATACCCTGTATATGTAGGGAGCGGCGATCAAAAAAAGGGGGGAGAGAAGGGAGACAACCGCCATGACACTTTACCAACAGAGGAATAATAAAACTGCTTTTAGAACTAACTACTTCGCAGCTAACTAAAATTTTTATCTCATTATAAAATCCAAAGCAGTTTTAACGAAGTACTTAGCTGAGCTAAAACATTTTAAAATTCTCAAAGTGTTTGCTAAAACTAGGTCATTTCTATTAATATCCTTAAAAGTTAAAAATTGGAGCCGGAATGATTCGAGTAACGTCGTTGGGCGACGTCTCTTATCCCCAAGACTTTAATCAATCAAGAGCTTGGATGGGGATTTTTTAATTTATTTTTAACGAGATTTTTGCTGCTTTTCGTTGTGGACTAAGATCCCAGAGCTGCTCTCTTATTTTTAACCGACTTCCAAAGAAGGAGGACGTTCTCAATTCGGTGGCTATTTTTTATGTATGTACACCGATTACTCCGAGGTTTCGCATCCGATTTCTGTGATTCTTTTTAGTTCGATGCGGTATACTTGCCATTTGGTCCTATACAAATTTGATTCAGTTTGGTTTAGCAGTTTTTATTTTATGAGCATTTTTGCTTATTTCACTTTCTGCGTTGACGAAGACGTCGTCCAAGTATCACCACTTAAAAGTGAAAAATAAAAAACTATTTACAAAAAAATATAACCGAATTCCATACGAAACACTACAAAGAATAAAATAACCTTAATTGCGGAAGTCGGTATTAAAAACAAAGAAACAAAACCAAAAACACTGACTTCCGAAATTAAGGTTATTTTATTCTTTGTAGTGTTTTGTTTGGAAGTCGGTTCTATTTTTCTCACTAACAAAATGTGTGGTATAGAGTAGTATTAGTATATACTTTTAACATACACATTCCTGCTAGCTTATGCCGACGCCTGAGTTCCAGATGTAGATTAAATCACTTTTTTTAAGTCTGGTTGCTAATTTTTATGTAGGTATGTTTTTTTATGTCCACAAGCTGGACCGATGACCTGGCGAAGGTCGCGGGTAGCCGATGGATGCAAGACGCACAGCACCGGTCGTTGTGGCGACGCTTGGGGCAGGCCTATGTCTAGCAGTGGACGTCTTTCGGCTGATATGATGATGATGATGTTTTAAAGAATATTGTTAAGTAATTAAATAATATTTTAAAGACTAATTAGTCTTTGTTATTGGATTGGTTTGGTTGGTTGGATTGGTTAGTTTTTGTGTTGTTGTTGTAGCCACTTCAAGTGAGATCCTATTCACAAGGCTGTTGGCCATAGTTCATTTAGTTGGTGCAACTAATGAAAGCTGAAGTCTGCCAAGATTTGGCAAGGTGCAAAACTACCTCCTTGTCAACCGAAATACTCAATACTTTATTGCATTCCACAATGTAGGCTTAGGTTATATGTATTCATATAATATTGTTTTTTTTATTTATTTTTTTTGTTTTTTTATTTCATATTACTATTTTTTTTTTATATATCTGACTATGTAGGTCAATACCTTGTTTTTTTTTATATACATTTCTATCATTATCAGTATCATAGTATGCTAGCTAACAAGTTATAAATTTTGTGTCATGTATTAATTACTTAGCATAATTTTACATAGATTCAAGTTCTTAAAACGTAACAGACAGATGTGTTGCTGGGGAGTTTGTTGGCCACTTCTTCTCCACAGCTTAAACACTAGGAAGTGGTGACGGGTGGGCGTTTTGGGGGACTGCCTTTTGTAAAACTTGACGTTCAAAAAGTGCTGGCTCTCAGCCTAATTTGAATAAACGACTTTTGATTTTGATTTTAAAAGTAACAATCATTGACCCTGTCGGGCACAGCAAAAGTAAGATGTGAAGATGAGGACTTAACATTTAACTTATTATCTCACTTAGTCTAAAATGATTTTTTGTCTTTTATATGCAAGTTTCAAAGATTTGTCGTTTAAATATTCGTTTACGCTGTAATAACATTTCATTAGTAAAAGTTTTTTTTAATTTATTCGTGAATATATGTAGATTTTTTTTTCATTTCTTATTGATTCCGGCAACATGTTGTATAATTTTATTGGATTACCACTGGATATAAAAGCGTCTTTATGACTTTCCATTGAAAGAAATGGCATCAAAATCTTGTCAAAATTCACCATTATGAAATCAATGATAGACCATTCTGACACTGTTGTAATATCAGACTTGGGGCCCTGAGGGCTTGTTGAGTGTATTTTTAAGCGGGATGTTGGAAATACCTTTGATAGGCCAAAAAAAAAATATTGGCCGTCGGTCCAAGCTGCATTTCAAACTCAAAACTTTCCCAGTATTTCGGTGAAATAAATAACCACATTTCATGCATGCTGAACGTTTCAGCGGAAAGGTAAATTAATATGCGCAAGTGTAATTATTAAAATTAGCAGGGACATCCCTAGCAGGGGCCGCTATGAATACGTAATGCAAACGCTAATTACATATGGACATCTCTAGCGCTTGTTTACAGTTTTTCGCGGTTTTTTTTGGGCAGAGTTTTTGATTTTAAAAACCTGTGACGGCTTTTGAGTTTTCTTCTTTTGACTTTTTGTTAAGAACACGGTAAAATTAGCTTTTTGGCCATTGATATATAAAAAAACCCCAAGATACACACTCAGCATCTCAATAACGTCCGCATAAAAACAAGAGCACAATGTATAATTGTGCGCAAGTTTCAAACAGTCTCGCATCGCTCGCCATACTGCACTGCTTTGTAAAAACAACTTTAAGCGATCCGTGTAAGGTTGAGTTTGCAAAAAAAAAAAATGTTTATAGGATAACTACACACAACTCACACATGAAACTTGATACATGTTAGTTTTTGACAACAGTTTCGAGTGTTGCATTTGTTCAAGACTGTGCATCTTGGGTTTTTCATATATCAATGTTTTAGGGTTTTCTATTTTTGAACTTACATAACGTTCGTTGGGGGCAGGCAGAGACAAAAATGCTGCAACTGAGCTGAGTCAGTTTGAAAGACCTCCTCCCTACTCAGTCGCAACGGGAAAACCCCTCGATTTATATCAGTAACAATCAAACTATAGCTGTCAATTTTACGATTCGAGGCAGAGTCCATTTAGAGGGCACTTGGAAAATAATCCTTTCAACAATATTTGGTCTCGGTTACAGTTGATATTACAATGCACATGTATTTACGCAAACTCACGCGTAGACAGCTTTTAACCCAATACAAAGCACAACTCCGATCCTGCATGGAGTATTGCAGCCTCATTTGGAATGGCTCAGCTAAATACCAGTTTGCCGCGCTTGACTCGGTGGATCGCAGAGCTAAGCTCATTGGGGACGTAAAACTGGTAGATCTCAAGCTACACAGCTTGGCTCATCGCCGCAAGGTTGCCTGCCTGTCGGTCTTCCACAGATTGCACTTCGGTGACTATGCCCAAGAACTCCACGACCTCATTCCACCGGCCCCTTCTACCATCGGACATTCAGATACACTTCAAGTTACCATCCCTACCTTGTTCCTATTCCACCAATTCACAATAAGCGTTTCCAAACATCTTTTATAATGCGCACAGCAAAGTAGCGGAACTCTCTGCCTGCGTCTGTGTTTCCGAACGCTTACAACCCTAATCTCTTCAAAGTTAGAGTGCACAGGCTCCTTCTGGGTAAGCTCGCTCCATCGTAGACTTTGTCTCTGTCATCTATGACCTAGACTAGAGTCAAGAGCAAACCCATCTCAAATAAAAAAAAAAAAAAACATAGATGCACACTCTGTAAAGTCTCCTTTACTCTGTAAAGTAGTCCGATGGAACGGCAACCAGACACGAGAGAGAGATGAGGCGCAGGACCAACGGCTTTACGTGCTCTCTGAGGCATAGGGGTGTCACACCATCATCTCCAAAACTCCGGGCTGCTACTGCAAATTTCCTGATGGAAAAACTTCGTACCACTTTTTGCACTACCTGGGAATCGAAATCTGGATCCCACTCTTCTTCTTCTTTTCGAATCGATGGTTAACTTCTTAGATTTTTTGGGCCCAGTAGGTGGCTACGTTAAATCATTAAATCCCCCAAAAGTACAGATGTATGGGCACTTGGGGCACTCCTACTCTGGATCCCACTCTGGGAGTAGCACCTGCCACCTTCTTAGTCTATACTAATATTATAAAGAAGAAAGATTTTTTTGTTTGAATTGAATAGGCTCCGAAACTACTGGACCGATTTGAAAAATTCTTTTAGCATTGGATAGCTACATTATCAGGAAGTAACATAGGCTATATATTATCCCCGTACTCCCACGGGAACGGGAACTACGCGGGTGAAACCGCGTGACGTCCACTAGTCTTAAATAATACAACATCACGCATTATTCTTTTCTAAAAAGTCGTTAACAGTAGTGTTTTAAGGGCGAGCCTATCACCATTAATTGCGCCCTAATCCAGACTTAAATAACCTCAACTAAATGACATTGTACCTCCCCTTTAATTTGGGCACTCCTAACAATTGGAATACTATAGCTACAGCTAAAGATCTTCTGTCACGCACTGCACATAAATCAGAATCAGGCGATCATTGTTACGAATTGTCGTCCAAAATAGACTGGGGGCACTGTTCTGGGTGATAATGCTGATAAATATACTGTACCTTGGATTGTGAAGTAGGGGTGGTAGAAGTACCTGTGGTTTTTGAAAGCTCGAGATCGTCTTTTGTTTCTTTCTGTTTGCAATCCTCAATGTTTTCCAAAGATAAATGTAGCGTTGTGTTTTGTTTTGCAATTTTTTTTTTTTTGTTATTTCGAATTCTCAATTCAAATATCATGAGTTGGAATGAGTTGGAAGATTATTTTAGAGGAGGTGAATATTTTATTTTAATCATTTCGATTTAATTTTGAAACTGAAATCAAAATGCTCTTAATTTTAATGTTTAATTCAAATCGATGTTTTCGTAAGTCAAAGTGGCCTATTTAATAAAACGACAATTTTATAGGTAAGACCTAATACATCAGCAATATTGGAAATGGAGTTAACGAATCTCAAGTTTAAATTCAAGACAGTTCAAGTATAAGTACAAGTACAAAATACAAAATACAAAAAAAAATACAAAATAGTTTATTGTGCCAAATAGAAAATTACATCACATTTGAACGTGTTTGGAGCCTCCAGTTAAGCAAACAATGCCTGTGTTAGAAGGCTTTAGAGTACTTAGAGTACTTTGCCAATAAGGGTGGAGGAGATGGGTCGAAAACATTTGCCATGAAAACGACTTCCTTGCATTTTAGAAGTATCTTTAAAGGTTAGCTGATAGTCAAGGTAAAGATAAGCCAGACATGCGATTATCAGCTAGCTAAAGAAAACATTAGATCCCAATGTTACGAGCAATTGGCTTATCGTCTTTACCGCCTGCAATTACAATACGTGCCTGAGTTTAGATTTTTCTTCAAGATGAAGAAGACTTTTGTACCACAAGCTTCTGCCAGTGGAGCATACTTCCGAAATGAAAAGTTTCTTATGTCCTTTTCCAGGACATGATTTCCAGGGATGCGGAATTTGTTCTCAAGAGTCATCGCGGTCCCGGAACTCAAAGAGCATTTAAAGTGAACGGTTAGTCAGTAAGAGTCTGACATTCCCTTCCGCGCCGCCCAGAGCGGGAGGAGTCAATTGATGATTTCCCATCCAAAAAAAAAAGACATGACTTACCCGTGTTCCAAATTAAATCGAGATCCGTTCAGCCATTAATGTTGGATAGCCCATTTATCAAGGAAGGCAATTGGCTATATAATATTACGCTACGACCAATAAGAGCGAAGCATTAATGAAAAATATGCCGCAGACGAAGTTGCGCGGGTCAGCTAGTAATCTATACTAATATATAAAGCTGAAGAGTTTGTTTGTTTGTTTGTTTATTTGTTTGTTTGTTTGTTTGTTTGTTTGTTTGTTTGTTTGTTTGTTTGTTTGTTGGTTTGTTTGTTTGCTTGAACGCGCTAATCTCAGGAACTCCTGGTCGGATTTGAAAAATTCTTTCAGGGTTGGATAGCCCATTTATCGAGGAAGGCTATAGGCTATATATCATCACGCTAAGACCAACAGGAGCGGAGCAGTAATGAAAATTGTGACGCAGACGACGTTGCGCGGGTCCGCTAGTTAAGACATAAAAATGTAACAAAATAATAAGACAGAGTTACTTTCGCGCTTTTGTGGTGGCTCTTACCTGCCTAGAAACTAGCGCACTGCGAAATTAGACTTGTGAGTTTGTATTTTGTGAAATACGCAGGACATAGGGTCGCGGCTTTGCAAATTACCACTAGCTCGGGCAGTCGATTTCGCATAGCCTTTGGGCATCATAGCCGGAGAGGGCGCCACTGTGCTTGTGTCAACATTAGCTCCGTAATAATAAAATTATTTATCAAGACTTAATAAGTTTTTTAAATGATATTTACGAAAACCAACAACTTCCAAATGAAAATCAGCAGTTAAGAAGAAGGCACAACCAGAAAACCTTAGAAAGTGGAAAAAAACGACGAAGATACGTTGCCGGTTAAAGTGCCAATTATTGTGATAATACGTGAAAATTTGTGCAAATTAAAGTGCAGTGGTGGAGCCAAAAGCTGCAAAAGGGAATACAAAGATACCCACAGGCGACAAAAGGTACAGAAAGCATAGTGTTAAAATCTGATAACCTAGAAATTTGCTAAATCACCGTTGCAAACACAAAACTACTAGTCATTGTTACACGCAACGCCATCTAGCGTCGAGCGGCTGAACCAATCAAGAAGCGCCATCTAGCGTCTAGTAACTGCACTTACTCGTCGAGTGGCTATAACACGCGAAATTAAATCAATAACATCACAATCACGCACTTTCGCACATACAACTATGGATGAATTAATTAAAATGTTACAGGATTTAAAAACCGAAATTGCAGAGCAAAAGGAAGAAATAAAATCGAACAGTAAAAATATTGTCAATGAAATAAACGAAAACACAAACCACAAATTCCAACAATTGTACCTAGAAAACGAAGAAATTAAATCGAAACTCGAGAAACAAAATTCCCGGCTAGATTACATAGAAAAAGAAATGAGAAAGAAAAATATTATCATGTTCGGAGTGGAAGAAACCGAGAAGAGCTATTTCGAACTTCAAGACAAGATCCTGGGAATAATGAATAATACTCTAGAAATCAGCTGCATTCCAAATGACATAGAAGCAGTCCAAAGAAGAGGAAAAAAAGTGGAAGGCAAAATTCGTCCTATTGTGATAACCTTCACCACTCTGGGCATAAAAGTTATGGCCTTAAAAAACAAGAGAAAGTTGGAAAATTGTGCTTATTATATAAAACAAGATTACCCCAGAAACGTGCTGGAAAAGAGAGCCGAACTCATGGAACAGGCAAAGCTCGAAAAAGAAAAGGGAAATAAAGTTATCCTAAAATACGACAAATTAATAATATTGGAAAATAACCCTACCAAAATCAAACCCACTGAAAAATCTGGTTCTTCAGAGAAAAACATCGCACGCGGGTCAAAGAGGTCACATACAATCTCACCCACAGGATACGACAAAAATGGTTACAACTCCAAGAAAAATAAAACTCAATCAATTTTATCTTATGTACAACATTCAGCAGCATCAGCACGAGTATCATCTAATCAAGCAATCGAGGAATAGCAATTAAGAAGTGACCCCCCCCCTCCTCACTCCTACCCTCCCACTACGGCTGGTCACCGCGGGAGAGGCAGACCACAACCCACCAAAAGAAGAAACTACACAAGAGAGAAAGCAAGTAAAAATCTGCACCTTGAATACCAGATCTTTATCCTCGCCTGAAAAACTGATAGAACTGAAAACGGCTCTACGCAACATTAACCACGACATAGTAGGTCTGTGCGAAGTACGACGTCTCGGAGAAAACATTATAGAGGACGAAGACTATATTATGTACCATTTAGGACAAACAAAAGGGCAATATGGGGTAGGTTTTCTGGTTAAGAAAGTATACAAGGAAAATATCATTAACTTTACTGGAATATCGGAGAGAGTTTGTTTGCTAGAAATGAAACTGGAAAAATTACATTTTGCGATTATACAAGCTTATGCGCCAACTGAAAGCTCCACCCAAGCTGATTTAGAGCTGTTTTACAGTGACCTCGAAACTGCTCATGAAATGATCTCTACACCGTACATTATATCTATGGGCGACTTCAACGCACAAATTGGAAAACCGAAGACCTACGAACATAAAGTTCTGGGCAAACATGGGTTCGGTAATAGAAGTCAAAGAGGTGACAGACTCATACAATACGCGTACGAACATAATCTCAAAATAATAAATACTATGTTTAAAGCAAAAAATAGAAACAGGTGGACATGGATATCACCAGATAAAAAGACGAAAAATGAAATCGATTATATATCGACTACCAAGCCGAACTTATTCTCAAAATTTGAGGTTCTAAGCTCTCTACATTTTGGAACGGACCACAGATTACTAAGAGCGACTCTTAACCTGAGCACTACAAAAAAGACCAGACGAAACTTCACTGGCGGCATACCCATGCTTAAAAACCCAGAAGAACGAGAAATGTACATAAAAAGCCTAAGCGAGCACATATCTAAGTTATTGGAAACACACAATAAATATACAGCCAACGAATACTACCACATGATTGAGTGTGCATTAAAAACAAGTCTAAAACACAAATCAAATTCAAAAAGGCGATCAATATTAACAAAAAAGGCAATTGATTTAATGGAAAAAAGAGGCACCCTACAAAACAAACCTCACCTCAGCAAGCAAGACAGGGAAGACTTAAAAAACCTATACAAACAAACAAATAAAGAAATAAAAAAATGCTATGAAACACATAGAGTGGAAACTTTTAAAAAGCACATAGAGACGTCAAGATCTGCCAAAAAAGCATTCAGAGAGCTAGACAGAACAAAGACCTGGATCCCATCTCTTCAACACGGCTCTACAAATAATACATCTCGTAGCAAAATTATAAGTATAGCGACAGAGTTTTACGAAAAATTACATAGTCGACCTAACTCAATACAAGACATACAGAATAATCAATGGAAGAATACGTCGACCGTTCGAATGTTTGATGGACCTGAAGTTTTGAAACAAATACTGAAATTAAAAACAGAGAAAAGTCCAGGGCCAGATGGAATCGTGAATGAATGCATAGTGCACGCTAAAGCTCTTCTATTATCACCTCTTACAGTATTATTTAATAAGATTTTAGACGAAGAAGTGGTGCCCCAACAATGGACTGAATCCGAAATAGTTTTGCTTTACAAAAAAGGCGACCCAGCAGACATAGGTAATTACCGCCCGATAAGTCTTATGCCCTGTCTATATAAGTTGTTTGCGTCGTGTCTACTCGACAGATTATCATCGGATATAGACTCATTCCAACCGGCAGAACAAGCAGGCTTCAGAAAGGGATACAGCACTACCGACCATATTCATGCTATAGATCAAGTTATTCAAAAATATCTGGAATTCCAAAAACCACTCTACATAGCTTTTATTGATTTCAAAAAAGCCTTTGACTCTATTTCGCACAAAAGTATATGGGACGCATTAAATAAACAAAATATTAACTCAAAATATATTAACATTATAAAAAATATCTACTCAGAAAGTACAAGTCGGGTCAAACTAGATAGAGTCGGTGCTAAAATCAACATCAATAGAGGAGTCCGGCAAGGTGATCCTATCTCTCCGAAATTGTTCATTGCTGTCTTAGAGAACATAATGGCAGACCTTCCTTGGTCGAAGCGAGGCATTCAAGTCGATGGAAAACATCTTAGCCACTTACGCTTTGCGGACGACATCATCATATTAGCCGAAAATCCCAAGGAACTCAATGCTATGAACGACGATATAAACGATCTACAAACGGTGAGCGAATCGGTGGGCTTAGAGATGAATCTTAGCAAAACAAAAGTCATGACCAACAGCAGGAAGACCCCTATCTTAGTTAATGACATGCCGCTCGAATACGTCGAAGACTACATTTATTTAGGCAAACAAATCTCATTTAAGAAAACCAGAAATACAGAAGAAATAGACCGAAGGATAGCTCTAACCTGGAGAAAGTATTGGGCTCACAAAGAGATATTTAAATCAAAACTACCAATCGAGCTGAAAAAGACAGCACTCGACTCTGCAATTTTACCATGCCTTACCTATGGCTGCCAGACCTGGATTTTCGACAACAAGGCGAGACAGAAGATTCGAACAAAACAAAGAGCTATGGAGAGAAGCTGCTTAAATATCAAACTGAGCGACAGAATAAGAAACACTGACATTCGCAGCAAGACTAAAGTCACCGATGCTCTCGCTTTTTCACAAAGCCTTAAATGGAGGTGGGCCGGGCATGTTGCAAGGTATTGTGACGATCGATGGACTTTAAGGACAACCAAATGGAAAGGTCCTAAAGGTTCCAGAAGCAGAGGCCGGCCGTGCGCCCGATGGCAAGATGAGATTGTGGAGAATGCTGGTCATAACTGGGTAGTCACCGCATTAGATAGAGAAACATGGAATTCTTTGGAGGAGGCTTTCACCCGAAGGGGGTCCACACTAAACTGATCTCAAGTTTACTAATAAAATAATTAGGAATGTATAAGTAAAGTAACATGCTATTAATTAATTTGAATTTTATTTATTTATGATCATTAATTTATTCTAACAATTCCAATAATTATTTTTATCTTATATTACAAATCAATTTTATGTTATCCAATTATTTCAATTATTTGAACAAGTTTTATTTTTAATCAAATTGTTGTTATAACCTGAGAATCAATTTTATTTTATATTTTTTAATGATTGTAAAAATGTGTTTTCGTTGTATAATGCATGTAATTTTATTTTTTATTTTTTTTTTTGTTCGTGTTACTGTGTGGAATTAATAAAGCTTTATTATTATTATTATTATTGGGCATCATTTGCGAGCATTGATTAAGTAGAAAGTAGATTATCGCTTGCCCATTTAACATGGGTGGAGTTAACCCTAGTTATAGCATGTGAGGCTAGTATGCACGTTTATATATGTGCTGGGAGAGACCTATGAGCTTTGTTTAGGTCTTTTTAGCCAAAAATGACCAGCGATCGAGCATCTTCTTTTTTAGCGTGCCATACCCGAAGAGTAACCAACGGAACACTATTACTAAGCCTTCGCTGTCCGTCCGTCCGTCCGTCTGTCTGTCAGCGGGTTGTATTTCAAGAACCGTATAATAGGTAGAGAATTGAAATTTTCATAGATTGTGTATTTCTATTGCCGCTATAACAACAAATAATGAAAATTAAGATTTATGGTACGGAACCCGTCGTGTGCGAGTCCGACTCGCACTTGGCCGGTTTTTTCAATGTTTCATTTATTAATTTTACTCCGCTTTTTGAGAAAAATTACCAATGTTTGAAGTGCTGTATCTAGAAACCTATAAAGCTACGTTCAATCAAATTGTAAAAAATCTTATCTTCTTTAAAAGTTATTATTGGCATTTGCAGTAAAATGCACCCTTTAGAAGTTATAATTCAAAACCTGAAAAAATACCAAAATCTCCAAGTTTTCTGAGGACCACGCAGTTAGCACAGGTCTCTCATATCTATGCAATTAATTGCGCCCTAAGATGATTTAAATGATTGGCCTAGATTGGCACTCTATTACTGTCTTCATCTGGGAATTTTACATACCAAATAACAGATAGTTTTATTACGATTGTATTTAAAAATAATTCTCTTTGTTTCAAAATCGACTAATACCATGCTAAACTAGTTCAAATCTAGTCTAAAATACTAGGAAGACACATGAAAAAAGTCGATCATAGACTCGTCATGTGTAATCAGGCAATAACTTCGAGCTATATCTACCGTGGCCTTCCTCAAACGGAGGGTAGGCACGCGAGAGACTCGGACTAATTGAGCGTTTGACTGCTTTACGATACTCTGGTCTAATTGATTTAGTAGTGATTTAATTTGATTATAATAAGGTATTTAACAGATTATGTTATAATTTAGTATCTAGGTAGATAACCGCACTTAGTGGGTCCCTTGGAATAAACCATTCAAGGTTATTAAAAACATCATCAGATTGGAGAGTGTTGGCCTGAAATTGAGCAGAACCAAAAGCGAGTACCTGTTCTGCGATTTCGGCGGTCTCTCCAGTCCGCTGCCTATAACTCTCACCGGAATACCTATACCGATTTGCTCCAACTTTCAGTACCTCGGGTCGCTTGTCCAGGGAGATGGCGATATAGACCGAGACGTAACTCAACGGATCAACTCAGGATGGATGAAATGGCGGCAGATCACTGGAACAACTTGTGACCCTCGAATGCCCCTCAAGTTGACAGAGAAAATCTATAAGTCCGTGATAAGACCTGTCGTAATGTATGGATCAGAATGTTGGGCTGCCAAAAAGACGGATGAAAATAGATTGCATGTAACGGAAATGAGAATGTTGAGATGGATGTGTGGAGTAACGAGAATGGATAAAGTGAGAAATGAGTACATTAGAGGTAGTTCAAAAGTGGCGCCAGTGACGGAAAAGTTAAAAGGGAATCGCTTGTCTTGGTATGGTCATGTGAACAGGAGGGATGAAACACATGTAACTAGAAGAGTTATGAACATGAATGTGGATGGAAATGGAGAGGAAGGCCAAAAAAAGATGGATGGATTGTGTGAGGAGCGATATGAAAGAAAAGGGAGTTGTGATAGAGTGACGACTGATAGAACAGAATGGAAGAAAAAAAACGTGTTGCGCCGACCCCAAGTAACATGGGATGAGGTCAGGAAGATGATGATGATGATGATCATCTGCCTAGCCTTTTCCCAACTATTTTGATGTAGGCTTCCAGCCAAACTGGGTTCATCTGGATCCCAGTCTCTATACACAAAGGTACTGCTTCTCTGACATCCACAACTCAGTATCTGGGTAACACGGTATTTCTTGGCAAGGCTGATGGTGTCACATTTTCTGGCTCCTGACAATACGTAAGTACTGCCAAAGATCTACAAATCACAGCCGGGCCTAACAGCTTAACATGTTTTCCGAGCCATGGAGGAGTCAGCGTATGTTAAAATGGTTACCCATCCACAGGATTGACTTCAGCAAGCGTTGCTTTGGACTTCATGCCCACGGCCTAAGACCCATAGTTATCCAAATCCACCTTTAAAACAATTGAAACCAGCCCAGTTCTGACTCACACCGTGCTAGACGTCATGACTCATAATGTCAGAACATTTAACATTACGCGAAGGTGCGTCCACATGATTGACTTGATACTGAACTAATTAGCGAAACTAATCTAATAGGACACGAATTTATTGTGTTTTGGGCTATTAGCTTGTTAAATTAAGTTTTTTATGGTAATTTTAGGTGGTGGGTGACTTGCCCTTTCTGTATTTTTATTTATTAACGTATAAACATACTATACAACAAGACTGGCCAAGTGCGAGTCGGACTCGCGTGCAGAGGGTTCCGAACGAATTTATTTTTTTAACATGTTATTTTAACACTACAGACTTCTAATATTTTTTCCTGTAATCTTTAGGTAAAGATCTATTATCTCCATCTTTTTCAAAATTTTAGGTTTAGTAGTTTCGGAGATAAGGGGGGGAATGGTCATTTTTCGTCTAATTTCTTGAATGACTTCAAAACCATTTATTTTAAAATTATGAAATAATATAATTCAAACCCTCACAGTAAGCCCTTTCATTTGATATGTCACACGATATTATTCAAAAAACTTTTTTTTATAATCTTCTAGTTTGACTCCCAAAAGTGACCCCCGTACTAAAAATTTAATAATTTACTTAACGCGTCCGTGTTTGGGTCATAGAAGTCCAAAATTCCAAGTGTACCAAATTTCAACAGAATCGGTCCAGCGGATCCGGAGAAAACTGGCTGTGACAGACAGACAGACACCCGAGTGAACCCATTAGCGTTCCTTTTTTTTCGGAACCCTAAATATCACAGAAAGAGGCAACCAATTGCGAGTCGGACTGGCGTCTGGTGCACGAAAGGTTCCGTACTACATAACATACCAGAAACGCGAATTTTTCCCTTCCTCCTTTCTTATTTGATTGAATACTTAATTTTAAACAGCGAAATACCTACAAACTCTGTGAATTTCAATTGTCTACGTATTACAGTTCATGGGCTACAAATCAAATAGAAAGAAAGACTTGGGCGGAGCACGAAACTAATTGAAAACCTGAGTCCCAATTGTACTAATTTTAAGCGAGGTTCGCAGACGCATCTCAGTCGCAATATGTCAAAAATTGAGGCTCAGGCAATGTATCATTGCACCATATAAATTACTCCCAATTAATCATTGATATATAAAAAACCCAAGATGCACAGTCTCGAAAAAATGCAAAACTGTCGTCATAAACTGACATGTATCAAGTGTCATGTGTGAGTTGTTTGTAGTTATACTATAAACAATTTTTTTTGCAAATTCAACCTTACACGGATCGCTTAAAGTTGTTTTTACAAAGCAGTGCAGTATGGCGAGCGATGCGCAATTTTTTTTTGCAAATTCAACCAAACACGGATCGCTTAAAGTTGTTTTTACAAAGCAGTGCAGTATGGCGAGCGATGCGAGACTGTTTGAAACTTGCGCACAATTATACATTGTGCGCTTGTTTTTTGCGGACGTTTTTGAGATGCTGAGTGTGTTTCTTGGGTTTTTTATATATCAATGCAATTAATACAAGTCATATCGATTTTCAAATCCTAACCTTACAAAAATGTTACTTCATCAGAAGTAAGGTATTTTTCAATTTCGACGCCGCGTAATATTAACTTTACAACCACTTAAAACCAATGGTCTCGTAGGTCATTTTAACCCAAAATATTCCCTGCCACTGTAATATTCCTGAAGCTTAACTCAATTTAAATTCCCAATTCTAACCCTACAAAAACAGACTGAAACAACTAAATCGTCGCCCAAACTATTTACCCCCGAGTCATGAACCCACGGACCGTGCGCTCGAATTTCTAATCACTGCCTTTTGTACCCTTTAACCCAATGATTCCCAACCTTTTTTGACCCGGGCCACTTTGATGTTAGCAGGGACCAGAAATAAAAAAGAAAATTTAACTGCGCTAATTTAAAAAAAGAACTACATAGTATAAAACAAAGTCGCTTCCCGCCGTCTGTCCCTCTGTACGCTTAGATCTTAACTACTAGATTTTAATGCGGTTTTCACCATCGTTTAGAGTAACATTAATATTTAAATTATAAATAGTGTACAACTTCGATGTTTTTAACTTAGCCACAAGTATTCAAAAAGCGATTTTCGGGCGTAAATCAATAAATATTACCCGTGCGAAGCTGGAACGAATCCTCTTCTTCGTTTGGAGTCGATGGTGTCCTTTAGCTATTTTGTGACCAGTAGGTGGCCACGTTTTTAGCGACATAAGTGGCATTCATTAGGTCTTCAATCGTGCAAGTGTAAGGGCATTTGGGAAACTCCAATAAGAATAAACCTGTACCAGAATAAACGCAATACCTCGCAATACCAAGGGGTCATTAAACTCATATTTATGAACAATTATGTAACCAACAATGAAATGGCGAAAAAAACGACTAGGTACTCCATACATTTATGTGCGTATAACTCGACAAAATTTACTAAACAGCAAATTTTTTTTTCGCAAATATAAGGTTGGTCCCATAGTATAAATTGTTCATAATGATGAGTACAGTGATCCCTTAAGAGATATTGCGTTAATCCTGTTACACGTTGTATCATGTAAAGAATTAAAGATATTCAAAACTTGTATCGTAACTATTCTTTGAAATTAAAAGTAAAGAGCATTGTCTTAGAAAAAACCCGTCAAGAGCGAGTCGGACTCGCGTGCAAAGGGTTCCGAACGAATTTCATTTTTTTTTTTAACATGTTATTTTAAAACTATAGACTTCTTATAGGTTTTCCTGTAATCTACTGGCAGGAAGTGCTTCTGTCTGCTTTTAATGTTAAGTCCACACGTGTGTACATGCTCGACGTGTTTACGTTCATTCGAGCAAGGAACGTATATAATTTAGAACTTATTTATCTAAATCGAGCCAAATTCTTTGAAGTGGGAGATTTACGTGGCTTCAGAGGCGGATCCAGGATGGTCATTTGGGGAGGGGCTTGACCCCGTTCAGGGTAGGTTTTAGCAAAGTTAACATTAAAAAAACTGGCTAAGTGCGAGTCGGACTCGCGTGCAAAGGGTTCCGAACGAATTATTTTTTTTTAACATGTTATTTTAACACTATAGACTTCTAATAGGTTTTCCTGTAATCTATAGGTAAAGATCTATTATCTGCATTTTTTTCAAAATTTTAGGCTCATTTGTTTTGGTAGGGAATAGTCATTTTTCGTCTAATTTCTCGAATAACTTTAAAAACATTAATTTTAAAATTATGAAAAAAAAAACATAATTAAAACCCTCACATTAAGCCATCACATTTGATATGTCACACGATATCGTTCAAAAAACATTTTTTATTTTTTTATTTTCTATTTTGACCACCAAAAGTGACGCCATACTAAAAATTTAATAATTAACGTAAAACGTCCGTGTTTAGGTTACAGAACTCCTTATGTGTACCAAATTTCAACAGAATCGGTGCAGTGAATTCGGAGAAAACTGGCTGTGACAGACGGACAGATAGACAGACAGACACCCGAGTGATCCTATAAGGGTTCCTTTTTTTTTCGGAACCCTAAAAACAAAATTTCTGATACAAAGGGCATAGCACCATTTTGTTTTTTTTTTCAAAGTGGCGACGCATAATCTACCATACATATACGGGTAAACGACACTTCACCAACAAAATATGTTAGGAAGATGTTGCCCTAAAGTCATCATTCATCGTTAATCATTGACATTGAAAAGATTACAATTTTTAACCTTTCGCAGACCATTTTGGTACTTGCGGACCTCAGGTTGGGAACCATTGCTTTAACCCTTCAAAGGTGAACCCTCAAAACCGTTCAAAAAATAAATAATTTCGCCGGAACCATACCGGACGGTAAACCACGGACCGGACGAGACGGACTACCGGCTATTACGAACCGGATTTTGTTTAGAATGGCGGTATTTTCTCTCGTAAATGTTTTTAGCAGGTGGGTAGTTCGGAATGGATGGGTAAATCTTTTGTGTTCGTGAAGTGCGGTTTTATTGATTGCGAAGTTTGTTTTGGTTTTATAAAGACTGTATTTTCAGCAAAGAAGGTATACTAAAATTAGAAGGTATAGAACAAATGAAGGCAGGCTAAAACAAAAATGATCTATTTAAAATGACCAGCTTGTGTACGGGGTGTAATTTTTAGCCAAGCCCGTCCCCAAAGAGATTAAAGATACAAGTATAAATTTAATGTCTTTGCCCGTCCCCAACTATATTGGTGTTGGCTTTCAGTAAAATATAAAAACAAATGCAATTCTAAATCTATATCTATACTAATCTGTACTTATATATTAATAATATCTATACTAATATATAAAGCTGAAGAGTTTGTTTGTTTGCTTGAACGCGCTAATCTCAGGAACTACTGGTCCGATTTGAAAAATTCTTTCAGTGTTGGATAGCCCATTTATCGAGGAAGGCTATAGGCTATATATCATCACGCTAAGACCAATAGGAGCGGAGCAGTATTGAAAATTGTGACGCAGTCGAAGTTGCGCGGGTCAGCTAGTATATTATATATAGATATAAAAAGCTGAAGAGTTTGTTTGTTTGCTTGAATGCGCTAATCTCAGGAACTACTGGTCCGATTTGAAAAATTCTTTTAGCGTTAGATAGCCCATTTATCGAGGAAGGCTATAGGCTATATATAATCACGCTAAGACCAATAGGAGCGGAGCAGTAATGAAAATTGTGACGCAGACGAAGTTGCGCGGGTCAGCTAGTAACATAATAAATGCGAAAGTTACTTTGTTTGTTTGTAACGCTTTCAAGCCTAAATCGCTCAACCGATTTTGATGTATTTTGTTACAGACATAGATGGGATCCTGGAGACAGTAACCTACAGGCTACTTTCTAGGGTTCCGTATCCAAAGGGTAACCAACGGAACCTTATTACTAAGCTTCCGCTGTCCGTCCATACAAATAACAAAAATTAAGGTTTATAGTACGGAACCCTTCGTGTGCGACTTGCACTTGGCCGGTTTTTTTGTAAATATTAACCTTAACGAGAACAAAGCAAGCATAAGCTAGTGACCATCATCATATCAGCCGAAAGACGTCCACTGCTGGACATAGGCCTCCCCCAAGCGTCGCCACAACGACCGATCCTGTGCGTCTCGCATCCATCGGCTACCCGCGACCTTCACCAGGTCATCGGTCTACCTTGTGGGAGGCTTTCCAACGTTACGTCTTCCGGTGAACCATTACAATCTAATTACAATCTAATTTATTTTAAAAAAGAAAATGCATACCTACAGCATTTTCCTTCGCAAAAGAAGGCGAGTCATACCTCTTGCGGTTGAATACCAGTATTTTGCATGGGTCCACTGCCGATTTCAATCTCTACAACCCGGTTACTGGGTACCATATATGTTATCATCGAACATTAAAACGGGGTAAATAGAAACGCACGGGTAAATAGAAACAAATCTTTGAAAGGGATTTTCACTTTATTTAAATTCTGCTTCCATAATTTAAGGACTTCTATTTTTAAATAAATATTATTTAAAAATTGATATTTTCTTAGAAATAAAGAATATTCATTACTTGAATGCATTCAAGTGAAAATACCATACAAAGTTTTGTTTCTATTCACACCTGTGTTTCTATTCACCCCGATTTACCGATACCTAATACAACACACTACGTAGGTTTTCAGGAAACAGTCATTTATACTTAAACAATGAAGACTCTAATACGAAGTACATATACTAAATCTTCAATCCATTTAATATGATGTCATCCATCATGCAACCCTCAAGAAAGGAATGTCATATATTACACATTTTCCCACAAAAAATGGGCCATCACACTATGGAACGGAGAAGGCATTCTACTTAATACCTACCGATAATCTTTTCGGCGTAACCTAAAAAGGCCATTTTCTCTTGCCTTTTCTTGAAAGAACTATTTTATCTGGGAGATAAGGCCGCCAAACTAGTCCCTTCCATAGCAATTCTTGTCAGCCAGTTTTTACAGTCGATATCGATTCGCTTTTCTCAAAGGCATTGATGAAAGTTGAAAAATGATAAACGAGAAGATCATTAAAATCTATAATCACATAACATGGCTTAAATAAATCGGCCAAACCACAAGAAGGGTTCCGTAGTACCTTAAACCGAAAAAAAATACGTTTCTTTTATGGGATCCAGCTTTAATTTTTATTACATGTTGTTATAGCGGCAATAGAAATACATGTGAAAATTTAAACTGTCTTCAATTTATGAGATACATCCCGCTGACAGACAGACATACAGACGTACAACAGAGGCTTAGTAGTAAGGTTCCGTTGGTTACCCTTTGGGAGCAGCACCCTAAAAACGAAACAATTGCATTTCAATCTGGCTTAGTGTCAACATATTTTTGCACTAAACTGCACGCACCTCACTAGGTACTAGGTAACAATCAGTCCACTTACTCGTAATTGGGGCCGACAATGGCAATTATGTCGGCCTTCACACATAATTACAGACCTTTTGATAGAGGCTAATTTCTACAGGGTCCAGTACCATAGGTCAGGTTGAGTACTCATTTGCTTCTATGTGAAATTAGTACTAAGCTGTTTAGCCGACCGTATGGTTCCATTGGCAATCAAAACAACAGACATAATTATGCATAACAACATGCTCGTTCTAAAAAGGTAGGTAGATGTGTGTATGAGCACTTAGACACATATCAAAGTCAATCTTAAATAATATGTTTTTCTATAAACAGCATTTTTAATGTAATTTACAAGGGAAATAATCGATTCTAGTTGTCCATTCCAAAAGTTATTCTTATGGAGAACAATGGAATATTTGGGCATAATGTGCGTACTTACAGCTAAGGAGTCTATATTTAACTACAACCTGGGTGTTTTAAGTCAAGAGTGAATCGATTACTCCTAGGCAAGCGTGCTCCATAGTCGACCACATCATCGCTTACCATCAATCAGGTGAGATTGTGGTCAAACGTGAACCAATTAATAATAAAAAATGGCCAAGTGCGAGTCGGACTCGCGTGCAAAGGGTTCCGAACGAATTTTTTTTTTAACATGTTATTTTAACACTACAGACTTCTAATAGGTTTGTAATCCTGTAATCTTTAGGTAAAAATCTATTACCTCCATTTTTTTTTCAAAATTTTAGGCTCAGTAGTTTCGGAGATAAGGGGGGGGAATGTTAATGGTAATTTTTCGTCTAATTTCTTGAATAACTTCAAAACCATTTATATTAAAATTATGAAAAAAATATAATTAAAACCCTCACAGTAAGCCCTTTCATTTGATATGTCACACAATATTGTACAAAAAACTTTTTTTTTTTTATTTTCTAGTTTGTCCCCCAAAAGTGACTAAAAATTTAATAATTTACGTAACACGTCCGTGTTCGGGTCACAGAAGTCCATATGTGTACCAAATTTCAACAGAATCGATCCAGTGGATCCGGAGAAAACTGGCTGTGACAGACGGACAGACAGACACCCGAGTGATCCTATAAGGGTTCCGTTTTTTTTTCGGAACCCTAAAAACCTTTTTTTTTTCACCAATCATGTTTGAGTCACATGTAGGGGTATCCCAGAGGAACTCGTGGCTTAAGAATAACAGCCGCACAGGTCGATCTTCGAGGTAAAGCAACGCTTGCCAAGGTTGGTCTGTGGATAAGTGACCATCTTAACATACCGAGTTTCCTCCGTGCTTAGGAAAGCACGTTAAGCCAATGGTCCCGGCTGTCATTTGTAGATCTTTGGCAGTTGTTACGGATTGTCAGAAGCCAGTAAATCTGACTCCAGTCTTGCCAAGAAATACCGTGTTACCCATTTAGTGGGTTGTGGAGGTCTGGTAGGCAGCCGCTCCACGTAAAATACTGGTATTCAGCTGAATCCGGTTTGACTGGAAGCCGACTGGGGTCGGCTTCCAGTCAAACCGTTGGGAAAAGGCTAGGTAGATGATGTAGGGGTATCCCATTCTTAAATCTCAGTAGCATCGTCCAAATCGTACCTATCTACTTAATAAGCACAAAAAAAAATGCCATAAAAAACAGACCAATAACCACTGATATATAAAAAACCCAAGAGCACAGTCTCGAACAAATGCAACATTCGAAACTGTCGTCAAAAACTGACATGTATCAAGTGTCATGTGGGAGTTGTGTGTAGTTATACTTACTATAAACAATTTTTTTTTGCAAATCTACCTTACACGGATCGCTTAAAGTTGTTTTTACAAAGCAATGCAGTACGGCGAGTGATGCGCAATTTTTATTGCAAATTCAACCTTACACGGATCGCTTAAAATTTTTTTTACAAAGCAGTGCAGTATGGCGAGCGATGCGAGACTGTTTGAAAATAGCGCACAATTATACATTATGCGCTTGTTTTTTGCGGACGTTTTTGAGATGCTGAGTGTGTATCTTGGGTTTTTTATGTATCAATGCCAATAACGCAAAAAAAATCCTCAGTTTCACCATTGTTCTCATTAAACATCTCAGGTATTCATACTAGCGTCCCTTCATCAAATTTATTTTTTAACTCAATCACGCCGGGCCCAATTAACAGTAATACGGGACAATGGCAGTAGATTGAGTTTCAGTTATTTAATTACGGCACTCCGGAACCAATTAAGAGTTCCCCTATTGGTTCTACAGATTGTACCATGTTGAAGGATTTTAGTTTTACTGATTTATTACGTTCGTTTTAGTGTCAGGTTTATTCTGCTTTTCCGGGTACTATAGGGACCCTTACTCTCTTTTATTAAATGGTTCCTTTTTAGGGTTCCGAAAAAAAAACGGAACCCTTATAGGATCACTCGGGTGTCTGTCTGTCTGTCTATCCGTCTGTCACAGCCAGTTTTCTCCGGATCCACTGGACCGATTCTTTTGAAATTTGGTACACATATGGACTTCTATGACCCAAACATGGACGCGTTACGTAAATCATTAATTTTTTAGTATGGGGGTCACTTTTAGGGGTCAAACTAGAAAATTAAAAAAAAAAGTTTTTTTGAGTAATATCGTGTGACATATCAAACGAAAGGGCTTACTGTGGGGGTTTTAATTATAGTTTTTTCATAATTTTAAAATAAATGGTTTTGAAGTTATTCAAGAAATTAGACGAAAAATTACCATTCCCCCCCCCTTATCTCCGAAACTACTGAGCCTATTTGAAGTCTGTAGTGTTAAAAAACATGTTAAAAAAATTAAATTCGTTCGGAACCCTTTGTACGCGAGTCCGACTCGCACTTGGCCAGTTTTAAAAAAAAGTAGATTCTGACCTTAATAATTAATCTTCATGAGAAAACCTGTCACTGGTTCGTACGACAACACTGGTTAAAGGCGATCGTGTCAAGGTCACGGATAGTTGCTGTTACTTCCTCTAAGATGAAGAAAACAATCTTATATTCCACTGATTTACCATTTGCCAACTGATGAAGAATAATTACGGTCTCTTGAATAATGGGAGTAACAGATTTGATTAACATTTAGGGAAGACGCAACAGAAGTTACAGAATCTATACTTAACCTTCCTGGCTTTAAATAAATATCTACAGAACCTGACCTAAACATCATCATCCAATTTCGCTCACTACTAGTCATAAGGCCCTATTTTTCAATCCCCATAATCCTGTGCTAGCTTCATCGAGGTATTACCCGCGATGGCACCAATTTCATCAGCTCATATTGCTACCGGACACAGGACCGGTCTTTGTGGCGACGCTTGGGGGAGGCCTATGTCCAGCAGTGGACGTTTTTCGGCTGATATGATGATGATGATGATATCGCTTCCGGACGAGCAACATTTCTTCTACCAGTCCTTGGATGGCTTACTCTACCTGTATTCACCGCTTTTCTATACGTTCTGTCCCAGTCTCTCAATAATTTGTTTGTCATATATGACGACCTTTGTACGTCTTTGGATCTCGATGTTTGAGAACTCTAGGTCTAGTAGCCTTATACCAAGCATAGCCAATCCCACCTACCTTATAGTCATTTTAAAGGTTACCCCCATTATGCCAAAACCAAACTTCAAAAGTCCCATACCAAGGCAATCACATACCTTTCATCCCATCAAAACCCATCACAGTTTAGTTTCAGACGAGCCAAAACTGGGTTAAAACCAGTTGCCGTGCCATATCGAACAAACAGGCTAACAGGTGGATGGCCTTGGGTTCAGTTTGCATGCTTAGCATTAGGAACAGCTATATTTGGCTGTTAGATTATGTAGTACTTTGAATACAACAGGTATTAAAATTTTATAACCACATTTCCAGGGTGTGTAGTACAAGTTTTTGTATAGATTTTGGCATAGGCAACGCCCGTTTCTTCTTCTATTAAGTTTTTAGCCGACTTCCAAAAAGGAGAAGGTTTTCAATTCGGTGGGTATTTTTTTCCGACCGACTTCCGAAATTAAGATTATTTTATTCTTTATAGTGCTTTGTTTGGAAGTGGGTTATATTTTTTTGTAAAAAGTTTTTTATTTTTCACTTTAAGTGGTGATTCTTGGAGGACGTCCTCGTCAACGCAGAAATTGAAATAAGCAAAAATGGTCATAAAATAAAATCTACTGAACCAAACTGAATCAAATTTTTACGAAACCAAATGGCAAGTATACTGCATCGAACTAAAAAAGAATCACAGAAATCGGATCAGAAACCTCGGAGTAATCGGTGTACATACGTAAAAAAAATCTATTAAGTTTTATACTTTGTAAGAGTGTAAGCGATCATGTGGTTGATGGAGCAACTCTCTCAGTCCGTGTTTCCTGATAGTTATCAGGGCACTACTGTTCATTCTTTTGACACTTTTCCTCATTAATTTAATTTCATACACATGCATCGGTCACATCAGTATTTGTTCTGACGATACTGCAGTGCAATTCTGTGAACATCTCATCGCTTAGGTGAAGAGAACATGAAGTGAACCGTCAATCCATACAAACAAGATGAAATAACAGCTCACTTCACGCTCACTCCACATTTAAGCTCACACGGTGAGACGTTGACAGAATCGACCGGCAGTTCCGAGGAACAGCGACATTCGTCATATCAAATGACTAGTTTACCCGCGCAACGTCGTCTGCTCAGCTCCTATTGGTCTTCGCGTGATGATATATATAGCCTTCCTCGATAAATGGGCTATCTAACACTGATTTTTTTTTTTTCAAATCGGTCCAGTAGTTCCTGAGATAAGCGCGTTCAAGCAAACAAACTCACCAGCTTTATATATTAGTGTTATAGATATAGATTCAACTGGAAACCCGCTGTAGTATTTCAGGAAAAACTTTTCACGCCAAGGAGTGGACTTCTCTGCTGAAGTCTGCGTGTCCTGATAGCCATCAGAAAACACAAGCCAGAGATGTTTAAATCAAGAAGCTACTACTCTAGGCAAGCGCGCTTCATCGTCGACCACACCACAGCTTACCATTAAGGGAGTTACGAACCTATGAATAATAACAAATTTAAAAAAAATGATTAAAAATAAAAATGATTTCTGATTCTGATTCTGAAAAAGTTGTGCCATTCACCTTTTTGTCAACCTCAAGTCATACCCCATAGCCGACTACCATTTTTTTAGGATGGAAAATCATCAAATGACTCCTTCCGCTCTGGGTGCGGAAGGGAGTGTCAGACTCTTACTGACTAAAACCCATCCGTGTTCCTCCTAGTGCCCTTTGCGGTCCAGGGCCGCGGTGACTCTTTCGAACAAATTCCGCAACCCTGGCAGGATAGACCGATTACCAAAGATCCACCTAACTTACAAATACTTGCCATAACCTTGCAATTTCAGCCCCTAAAACAATACCTTGAAATTCACTAAAATTAACATAAACCTAACCTTTAACCCAGCTGTGCTATTTCACTAAAGGTCAAACTCTAAACTGAAGGAAATTAACTGTACCTAATTGTAACGAAGTTGTTCGTATATTACTGTATCTCCGTGTTTACAGGCTGTTTGGAATGAATGTACAAAAATAGGTTCACGTGAAGGTCTTACAAAGTTTGTAATCTAGGTTTACAGTACATTCGTTTAACTTATTATGTACAGTCAAGAGCATATGTGAGCAGTACCTATACGTCAACAACATTATTTCTTAAAAGAATAGAATAGAAGAAATAGAAAACAGTTATTCGCCACAGACACAAAACAACAGCAAAACCCGCAAAGTAAAAGAAATAATAAAAATAAGTAACAATTCGCCCGCGACTTCGTCCGCGCTGCAATTTTCTTGAGGATCCCTAATTTTTTCTAGTAATAAATATAGCCTATATTACTCAGGGATAATGTAGCATTCTAATGGTGAAAGAATTTTTGAAATCAATCCAGTAGTTTTAGAGTTTATTCGTTACAAACATACAAAAATACAAATATTTCCTCTTTATAATATTATCGTGGTCGACGATAGAGCACGCTTTTCGAGAAGTGACCTATTCATTTTCCATTACGAATTTCTCTTGTAGCAGCTCGAAGTCTGGAGTTGTTCCTGGCAACGACATAACTGGTGAAATATCGGTATAAGCAGAACTTTGCCTAACCTTTCGGTTGTTATACAGCCCAGTGGAAATTAACGTTTAAATCGCAAAGCACGATGCAGTGCTGCATTTTTTATTCGGCAACTTCAAAAAGCTTGTGCTCGCTGCGCACCACGCGATAAATTACTATACTACATTCAGCTTTGCGATTTTAGCCTATTCTACTAAGCTAGCAGAAATGTTCAATCAAAACTTTAGAAGAACATAGGTTTTTAAATTTTGCTTAGCAGAATACGTACACTTTTTTATGCCGTTGACTGTACATTACAGTGTAGTATGTCTGTAATAAATGAGTGTTTGCTATGTTAAGAATGCTCAATGCTAAACAAAATAAGGGCTGTGAAGCGCTAACTACATTTCCCATTTACTAAACTTGAATGTGTTGGCTTTCACTAACAAGCAACACTACAGAAACATAGCACAAGAAACTACTAACTTTCTGTTATAAATAGTGTCTTAGTGACAGTTACTTTAAATAAAGTAAAACAATATATTTTGAATTAATTTACAGTGCATGGCTCCTTTCAATGCATCTTACATGATGTAAATGAAGCCAGTATACAACCTGTAACAACTGTAAACGCAACACCTCTTAAGGGGTCATTGTACTCATCATTATGAACAACATTCACTATGGGATCAACAAAAATCGACTGTCCCATACATTTATGTGCGCATAACTCGACAAAATGTACTGAAAAGCTGATTTATTTTTCGCGATTTCTGGGTTGGTCCCATACTAAAATTTGTTCATAATGATGAGTACAATGACCCCTTAAGATGTATTGCGTTTATTCTATTACATATTGTATAACTACAAACTAGTTGCACCAAATTTGAGCAAAATCGGCTCGAAAGAGAAAATACTTTTACAAACCCATGAAGTTTGGCTGCAGTATCGATTAAGCATTAAATTCTTATTAGGGAACAGTCGAGAAACTCTGCATGTAAATGACCACAAAGCGATATCTATATTTATACTAATATATAAAGCTGAAGAGTTTGTTTGTTTGCTTGAACGCGCTAATCTCAGGAACTACTGGTCCGATTTGAAAAATTCTTTCAGTGTTGGATAGCCCATTTATCGGGGAAGGCTATATATCATTACGCTAAGACCAGTGTGACGCAGACGAAGTTGCGCGCGATCAGCTAGTTAAATTATAAATTTATTGTTTTTAAAAAACAGCACATTTAAAGGGTCTCACCAAAGTTTATTGTTGAGTTGTTTTTGGAAGTTTTTATCCAAAATATCCTAATTACGTTAATAATGTAAAATTCATTTGTCGTGTTCCTTTGAGCGGCTTAACCTAAATTAACTAGCGATCCTCATCTGCTTCGCACGTTATGGCGTCTTGACAAAACATTGAGTTCTTTTAATAATATACCTGCAAATTAAGATGTATGTATGCATGTATTCCATACAGAACCCTCCCAAATAAATTATCTCATCAAAAAAAAAAAAAAAAAAACAAATCAAATCATTTATTCGCATAGAATGTGGGTATTTAACAAAAGTTGGTAAAAGAAAAATATATATTGGCCCGTGCACATTCTGCCTGAGTATTGGCATGCAAAATTTAACAATTAAGTTTCAAATTTAAATACAGTTTGAACACTAATAAAATAATTAATATAATCATTTCATCATCATTATAACAGCCGAAAAACGTCCACTGCTGGACATAGCCCCCCCCCAAAAGGGGGGGGGGGAGTTTGCCATAATCACCACGCTTGGCAGGCGGGTTGGCGATCGCAGTGTATGGTGTTGCGTTTTACAGAGAACGCTGCTGCCCATTCTCTGGTGAGTCCCTTAGTCGCCTCTTATGACACCCACGGGAAGTAATGGGATGGTATTATTCTTTTACGGCACCACACGGTACCGGCCGACACCTTACGGCATAATAATACATTTTCTAAGTTATTTTAAAAAACTGCATCAAATTCCGATACAGACAGGAAAGGTGAATCGATTTATACCAACCTAATTTGTATATACATACTCATAACAAAAAGGACAAATTATGCAAACAAACTCTTCATTCCATGGAAAAAATCAACATTATTTACCGCTTACCACTTGAAACATTCCCATTTTAACCCTTTACTAACTGTGCCCTTTACGCCCAGATGTTGATTCCCAAGGGGCGCACTAAACCCTTTGCGCCGACATTCACCCTATTCCAAACTATACCATAAATTAGAGACGGATGTAACTCCACCTGTTACTTTGTATAACCGCGGTGGAGACGTTTATTTTGATAAATTGGTAGTTGTTTTGTTTAATATGCGTTTTCATGCTATAATATAAATGTTACTAATGGTTATGGTGTTAGTAAATGTTTAAAAGTAAGTTGTCGAAGAACTCGGAAGGTAAGAGTCGAACGCTACCATAATCCAAACTAATAAGTAATCTAAATGTAAAGTGAGTTTGTTACGCTGTCACGCCTGTGACGTTCACTAGTCACAGGGGTAAGCACAGATGGTTTAATAAAACAATAGTTTTGTACAAGTAGTAAACGGGTGCACGTCCGACCGGTAAGAGTGACAGCTGTCGAGTAACACTTCCACCCGCGCAGACCGGCCTCTGCGCCTATATTCTTTTTATCATTACAACGCCGATTTTGATGAATTGGTTTTGGTTTGGTACAGAGATAATCTACAAGACCCTGGAGAAGGTACCTACTTTTTTCCGAGCAAGGCCGTGGACAAAGTCTGGGTCACTAACTATGTAGATACACAGGTCAAAAAATAGGACAGGCCAAAAAGATCATACTGATGAAATCGCACGGGTGCAAACTATAGACGCAAACATTTCTCGTTTATCGGTATTTCAATTAAATATAAAAACGTATCAGAAACCATTGCGTGGTTTAGACGGAATAAGCGTAGAAACAGACAGTGGCCGACAACGACTTTGTTTTATACTATTTATTTAACAATTTATGTACACACATTACATAGAAAGATACAAAGAAGGAAACAGAAAAATAGGTACAAAGGTAATGCTTATTTCAAAGAAATCTCTTCCAACATACCTGCGAAAGGAGGGTTGTATAAAAGATATGTAGACACCGTGTGTAAAAGGTATAAGTACTTACAAATAAAACAATAAATTTTAATATAACATACAATACATACATATTACTAAAATAAATATACACTAATACATACTAAATAATATTATAAGATAAAAATAACACATACTTATATGCAACTATGACGATAAAGAAAGGTAATGTTCTTTCACTCTTCTTTTAAAAACTGAAAGAGATTAGAGAAGAGATACCTTTGCGTTAAATCGACACTGACTTTCACCATCACTCAATGAAACTCAACAGTTTTATACCTATTGTAATTGAAAGAATTTCTATTAAAAACTTTATTAATTGAATTAATAATTATTAAATTAATTAATTACAATAATAATTGTTTAATTCATTAATTAAATTAATAATTATTCAATTAATTAACTAAATTGATAATTATTTAATTAATTAATTACATTAATAATTGTTTAATTCTTTAATCAAATTAATAATTATTCAATTAATTAACTAAATTAATAATTATTCAATTACTTAACTAAATTAATAATTATTCAATTAATTAACTAAATTAATAATTATTCAATTAATTAACTAAATTAATAATTATTCAATTAATTAATTTTATTAATAATTAATAATGCGGTACCTACGAGTGCAGCGGGTTTAAAAAGGCCACTTTAGTAGAATCAGCCAGCACATCACGCTACCCAAAACTGCAAAATTTTCCCAATCAACCTTGAACCTAATGCTTTAGCCATAAAGATGAAAATGAAATTTGACAATTTGTTGTAAGATTAATATTATGATCCTAACCGGCCATACAGTAGAGTATAGTCAGCTTATAATGTTTCCACTGCTTGGACACATGCTTCCTTTGTGAGGAGTTGGAAGTAATTCACTAATGTAAGCGCCAGATGTTGCGGAATTTGTTGGAAAGAGTCACCGCGGCCCTGGAACGCAAAGGGTACTAGGAGGAACACGGATGGGTTTTAGTCAGTAAGAGTCTGACACTCCCTTCTGCTTCGCCCAGAGTGGGAGGAGTCATTTGATGATTTCCCATCCTTAAAAAAAAAACCGGCAGGTTGCTCAATGCTGGTAGGATAAAATATAATATGAGCCAATTGCAAGAAAAGAAGAAGAATAAAACTCGATTGCAATACTGAGTCACTGCTGAAGCACTGTCGGGGCACCGCTTCGAACTATGAGTCAGGCACAGAGTTGTTGGGATTTCCCATTCTTTGTTGCCGCCCTGACCAAAGAAGTTGGCTTTAAAGCTGTTGCAAATAGCTTGCTCCTCTATCTGAGGGACTTATAATATTACTTGCAAATTGCAGTGCACTACCTACACATTCCATACCTCCATACTAATATTATAAATGTGAAAGTAAAGGATTTGAAAGAAACTTAGCACATTGGTAAACTATATTCTAGAATAGGACATAAGATTTTTAGTGTTTTTGGGTTCCGTGCCCAAAAGGCAACCAACGGTACCCAATAGGGTACCGTTGGTTACCCTTTAGGCTTGAGGCTTAGTAATAACTAAGCCTCCGCTGTCAGCCCGTTCGTCCGTCCGTCCGTTTATCTGTCAGCGGGCTGCCCAAGAACCGTAACAGGTGTTGAAATTTTTAGAGTGTGAATTTCTATTGCCGCTATAAGAAGAAAACAATAGAAATAAAAAAATGAATGGGGGCTTTTTTTCGGCTTATAGTACGAATCCTTTCGTGTGAGACTCCGACTCAAACTCAGCCGGATTTTTTTATGCCTAGTCGGATTTTTTTATGTCGCTCGCAGAAGCTAGTTCTGAATAATTCTTTAGAAATTATCTAATATTATAGTTCAAGTCTCTACAAAAAATTTTATAGCACACAAACCCAAGGCTGTTTCAAACATAAACATGTTTAAAACCTCGTGAAGTTTTCAATGCCTAGAAAACTAGATCAACCTTCAAAAAACCGCACCTATATACTTAAAACTCATACAATTCTACTATTAACCCGTTGCTCGCCTCATCACTTAACCTACAAATAAAAATGTCAGTTAACCCTCCCTATTTTTTTGTTACACCGTAACAAATTTTATTCTTCTGCGCCATAGAGTATGGTAGCCGGCAGCGACTAGAGACGGCAATAAATCTGCCTAGCCGTTTCCCAATGGTCGGTTTCCAATCTAATCGGATGCAACCGATACCCCTTTCGGTGACCAGAACTCAGCATATGAGTCGTCATATGGGTCGACGACGCGGATGCGAGTTGTGCACACGAACAAATTATGTTTCGACCCATATGCTGAGTGATGGGCACTAAAAGGGCACTAAAAGCGATACCAGAATTTCACATGAAGCGACTGCCTAGGTATCTGATCTCCACCAATACTGGTGTCATATTTTCTGACTTCTGATTATCTTCTGAGTAACGACTGTCAATCTTCTTCCAGGACCAAAGGCCTAACATGTTTCCCGAGGCGCAAAGTACTCTGACCATTTTTACTTGACCCAGACATTCTGACCGTTTCCACTTGACACCCAGACACCAGATTGTGGGGTTCCTTTCGATATGTTTCAAAACTCTTTTGCTCGAAAATATAATACGCAATAAATACGCTTTTCAAATTATAAGCGTATGCTTTCGAATGCATTTATTTTTGCAGGTTCACTCATATGTATAAGTCTATGGCATGATGATGATAAGTCTATGGATATACCTACTCGTAAAAAGAAGTTTTCCCACTGCGAAGAGCCGTCTAAACGCCCGGATCGGACGTAATGTGAACGAATCTGCCGGTCGTCGGCAACCGCCGTCTTCCGTTTAAACAAACGGTCCGTCATAGTGTGAACACGCACGTTCGGCCGCCGTCTTCCGTTTAAACAGACGGTCCGTCTAAGTGTGAACACGCACGCCCTGCCGCCGCACCGTCTTCCGTTTAAACAGACGGTCCGTCATAGTGTGAACACGCACATTCGGCCGCCTTCTTCCGTTTAAACGGACGGTCCGTCTAAGTGTGAACGGGCCCTTACTGACGTTGTCGGTTTGTGTTATGACATTTGACACAGTCGTCTCATCTGCCGTATAGTAATGGCCGCTGAAGTGTCTCTTAAGTCTGTGGTCTACCCCCAAACTGACTCGTAAAAGTATTCAGGTGTGTTTTATTTAAGTTTCTTTTCGCTATGAGCTCTGGTAATGAGGTTTTTTATGTGCGTCGGGGTCGGGTTTTAGGGTTCAGAATGAAATAATAATTAAAGCTTGTGTGTTTGTTTTGTTTGAGGAACTCGTAGCTAAATAATAACAGCCACACGGATCGACTAGGTAAAGCAATGCTTGTCGAGGTCCATCTTAAGATACCAAGATTTTTTTGTACCTTGGAAAGCACGTTAAATTGTTGGTCTCGGCTATCATTCGTAGATCTTTGAAAAGTCGTTACGGGTTGTCAGAAGCTAAAACTTCTGACACACCAGTCTTGCCACTTGGTATCTATCAAGTTACCTAGTTAGGGTTCCGAACATCCGTAAAAAACGGAACCCTTATAGGATCACTCGGGTGTCTGTCTGTCTGTCCGTCTGTCTGTCACAGCCAGTTTTCTCCGGATCTACTATACCGATTCTGTTGAAATTTGATACACATATGGAATTCTGTGACCCAAACATGGGCGTGTATACGTACGAACGTACGTAAATAAATACATGTTTAGTATGGGGGTCACTTTTGGGGATAAAATTAGAAAATTGAAAAATAAAATCAAACTATATCTTGTGACATATCAAATGAAAGGACTTACTGTACAGGTTTTAGTTATATTTTTTAATAATTTTAAAATAAATAATTTTGCAGTTATTCAAGAAATTAAACCAAAAATTACCATTGCCCCCTTATCTCCGAAACTACTGAGCCTAAAATTTAAAAAAAAAATGAGATGTTAGTTCAATACCTAAAGATTATAGGAAAACCAATAAAAAGTCTGTAGTGTTAAAACAACATGTTAAAAAATGAAATTGTTTCGGAACCCTTTGCAAGCGAGTCCAACTCGCACTTGGCCAGTTTTTTTTTTAGGTTGTATCGGTCAAATAGAAAACCGAAAGACCTTCATCCGGGTAGATTGGGAGCCGACCTCATATTTTCCCCGATTATCATATTTTCTTGCTTTACTTTGTCTCGCTCCCTGCAAACTCCCTGAGTCCTATGTTCCGCTACTTGGATAGGCAAATCATTAAACGATATTGATCCAAAGCATTCGCCTAGCTGTTCAATCAAATGCCAGGATGGCTCATAGGCCGCTCAATGAAAGAGCAAGGTCGCCAATTGAAAGGCTGATTAAGCTAGTTGGCTGTGACATGTATAACAGAATCTAATCTTAATCCCCGCAATCTCAATATCCATCAATGTTCCAATTAAGGGGCTATGCAAATAATAAGGCCGTTTTGAGAATTGTTTTTTCTCGTAAAGTACCTATAATAGGGATTAGATATTTCGGTTCATGTTTCTTGACTTTATGATCTACCTAAATTCTAAAGGAATACACGATACGAAGAAATTCTCTCGATAGAAAAAAATTGCAAAGTTCGGTCTGTCTTTTTGCCATTTTCATTTTCATGGCGAAATGCATTGTATTGATTCTATGAAAACTACTTTTAAACATAGAAAATAATCTTATCTAGCTAAATTCTTAATATATTTTGATTTCGTTATACTTTTATGTTATAAAATCCGAAAATTAATTTTGGCACTTACGTTATTTATTCCGTGCCGCCCTCATTCTATCGCCATCTCACCTTTTGCCTTTTAAAAGTATTTGCATCACTGTCAATTCAGATCAATTTAGATGGTCCGTGGGCCTTGTCAACGTAGCACCTATGTCACTTTTTTGCAGATCCGAGCTGTCAGATTTTCGTAATTTAAATATTTTTTTTACAATATTTTACATAGTTCAGCAGCTTAAAGTTGTAATTTATTAAAATTCGTGCTATGAAATTATTTTCCCTGTAATTTTGTGACCTTGAACAATATATAATCGTAGTTATTTTCTGTTCGTGGCAACATTGAAATGATGTATAAAATGGTATGAAATAAAAGACTGAAACTAGATAAAGCACAACGTTTGGGAACATACCTGAACGCAACAAAGGATTCATATCACAGGAAATTAAAAGTGGCTAATAACACCGGCAAATTATTATAAAATCATCACTTTCACTTCTGTGTATAGAACATCCACAAATATTGTTTTTCAGTCACGTAAAGTAATATAGCTATAGCATTTTTTTTTTTCTGGACTGGAGTGTCTATTTTTATAGCTCTTATCTCAAAATTTATCTTAAGAAACAGGCTAAAATAAATTAATTTATTTCGTGCTATGAAAGACGTCAAACATCAATATGTCATGTAATTAAACTTGCCAGTTTACGAAAAAAATTGAGTTTAGAAACTGGCTTTTGCCCGCGACTTCATCTGCGTGAATTTCAGAACTAGGTCAAGAGGGAAGTGAGAATAATTCAAAAAATGTATAACGTATAATCATAAAGATAGGAATGAGGTCAAAGGCCTCCACACCTACTTTAAAAGAAATGAAGAGTAAATAAATAGTAGTCAGTCCCGAAAATTTTACTCCTTCATGATTCTGACCTCCTTGCAGTCTCTACTGCTCATAATTCTAGCCCCAAACATACTTATTCGTGATTCTATTAGACATTGACGCCTTTATTTAGATGATTTGATGTTTATTATTTGATTTATAATGTTGTTGCGGTACAGAATTAAAATACTAGTTCTAAAACCAATCAATAGGTATTAGTCCGGTCAAATTAGACCGAAAAATAGGAGTGAAGTTACAATAATCGCACCCAGCTCAAAATTGGTAGGATTGTTCAAAACACTATGATAAATGAAATCTAAAAAGGCCTCATCGATCCGATACCTGGAAAAAAATTACTTGGGGTCAAAAGTCACAAAAACGTGTTTTTCGCGATTTTCAGCAAAACGGTATCTATCTATTAGGATTTGGTTTCCGCACTTAGTCCTGATGTTGGACCATTGTGCGTGAGCTAACCAGCCAACCTCCCTCCAGAAACAGTAATGCTATTCTGTAACAGCATTTTTGTAACTCGACAGTGAAATTCGAGGTGAGTTTCAAATTAAGACCTTTATGTTGTGTGCAATAAAGCTCACTTATGAGTTTTGTCACTCAGGTGAAGCTCGATATCGAAATAGTTACTTACAGAATAGACTAGCTGATTAGTTTTCCCGGTGTGTAAAAACAGCTGTAAGCGAGTTCTGTGACCCTATTATTTGACTCCGTATTTCAGTAACGCCTATGCACTCAAGGAGTACGTGCGATACCGTTTCCTCCTCCTCCATGCATGCTCTGCATAAAGGACTGTCCGTAATAGCTATCGTGTGTAAGTGTTTGTTCAAGGATGGCATAGCCTCCTTGGACTGCCTGCTGCGGGGTGCTAAGGCCTACCAGCGTTCCGCTTGTTTGTGGGTGTGTTCTTGTAGCCATGTGCGTAGCTGGCCGAAGGGGAGTGGTACTATGGGTTCGGCTCCAACAGCCACAATATCAGATCCCCTCCTGGCCAGCTCATCGGCCGCGTCATTTCCTTGTGATCTGCTGTGTCTTTTTATCCACAGCAGCGTCACAGTGTTGCGGTTGGTCATCGTGATGCGTTCTAGCATTGTGGCATTCTTGTATGAGTTTCGAGGTGGTGTGATGCTTCCTTAGGAATTGAGGGACTGAGGCGCTGTCGGAGAGTATGCGAATGTGGGTGTCCGTGACTCCCCTGGCTTCTATGGCATAGACCGCCAGGATAAAGTCCACGCATTCCGCCTGATAGACGGTGTTGAGTTTACCTAGTGGTCTGGATATTCTGATGTTAAAGTCATTGGAGTAAACTCCAACTACGGTTCCGGTGCTTGTCTTCGATCCGTCAGTGTAGATTCTCAGCTCTTTGAGACCTGAGTGATCGCTCAAGGTGGTGTGGAAACGTGTGCATGTTATGACGATTACAACTCTTCCAACTTTTTAAATCGATATATCTCAGAAACGGTGGCTCTTAGGAAAAAAGTATCTAGCTATTTTTTTAGATAATTATTTATCTGATCTACAATTTTTGTCTGAACTAATTTTATAATAAAACTTACCGTTTTGCTGAAAATCGCGAGAAGCCTATCGTGTGTAAGGCCTCATCGATCGATCGTGATGATGCGTGCTAACGCGCTTTAAACGAAGTTCAGGCACCGATGGTTAATTTTTGCATAAAAAAAATTTGTAGCACTGTAATCGACCTATTTGTATCGATACAAACGCGCTGATACGGCGATAGACGGTATAAAAGCTCTGCAGTCGCGCGTATGTATTTCTATATAGAAATCTCTGTGTTTTCACCAGACTCCTCAACAGTAGTAAAATGGAGTCTGACGAGACAGCACTGCTTACGCTGGCTTTATTACTGAAAGTATAAAAAATAAGCGACGTTATTGGTTTGACCCATTCACGAGCGAAAGAAGATTGAGTGATGGTCATTTTAATACAACTTTTAAAACACTGCCCAATCATAAAAGATGGGGGAAAAATTCGAACTGCTATCGGATGTCGTGTGACTGACAAGTAAACCATGCAGTGCCTCTCCCCCACACCTTTCTCCGACAATTAAGAGGGGACTCTAGTCGGTAACTCTTGGGTCTTTCTCCATACAAACGTTTTCCGCTGCTAGAAGTATGATTTTTTTTCCAAAAAATCTAGATCGAATCGAAAATCCAAAACTTAATTACTTAAAGAATTATGACTATCTAAAAACCCGAAAAAACAGCCCGTTTTTACCGCCAAGTTCAGACGACTATCAGACAAATTTGATAAGTTTTTATCAAAATAGAAAATAATAGAAGCATAGATTAGTCTTCTTCTAAATTTTGATACGTAATTTTTATAGATCAGTCCAGTTTTGAAGAATAAAACAGCGGAATACAAAACGTCTTTTGGTCAAGGATTTTTTAGGTAAAATCAGCCTCTGATGCAGTTGTCGTTTTCGCACTTTACTTGACAGGGCACAGTGCGACGCATCGGCAATAGTTTCTTTAAATACCTATTTATCAAATTCCTCGGGACTACAGTCCCCTCTTAATAAACAAACTCGATACACACGTACTTTGAATGCGCTTGTCGCGCGCGTTTGTATCGCTTTGTACGCACATTTGAATCGATGCAAATGCGACGATCTGCTTTTTGGTCCTTTTACCTATAACGCCGTGGACCCGCGTTCCCAAAACGTGCTTCGTCGGAGCGGTAAAAACACGCCGTGTGCATAGGCTCTTACATTATTACATACCATCAGCGATGAATATGATTTGGAAGTTCTTCAATTGTATTAGAACTTTCGAATGAAGTTAATGTAATGATCAATGTCTTGAAAACTCTCAAAAACAAAATGGCGGCCTTTGAACTGCAATCCTTGGCCTTAGCTTGGTGGCAAAATAAAGTTGAACATCCAATTTGACCACTCTATATAACACGAATGAAACATGGAGGAGATCTTGGCTAAGGAATAACAGCCGCACTGGTCGATGTTCAACGCTTGCCAAGGTTAGTCTGTGGTTGGGTGACCATCTTAACACACCGAGTTCCCTCCATGCCTCGGAAAGCACGTTAAGCCGTTGGTCTCGGCTGTCATTTGTAGATCTTTGGCAGTCAGAAGCCAATAAACTTGACTCCTGCCGTGTCAAGAAGTTCCGTGTTACCCAGTTAATGGGTTGAGGACGTGGAGGTCTGGTAGGCAGCCGCTCTACGTAAAATACGTATTCAGCTTAATCGGGTTTGACTGGAAGCCGACCAGAATATAGTTGGGTGTAGTTGTAGGCAGATGATGATATAACACGAATAACTTTACTATTTGTCTACTTTGAATATAGTTATATGTTATTCTTTCTTTAAAAAGGTTGTTAATAAGAGTATCGATATATGTTAATATAATTTGCTTGCGAGTAACCCTGAATTATTTGGCGGTTTGAATTAGTTGATGGGGTGCCGCTATATTCGATTTTTTTAACTTTTGATGCGGGAGTACGAGGAGAGTGTGCGGTGCGCTCGGGGAGAGGGATGCTAAATCGCGCCACGAAATTATTTACTTAGGCTCTTAATACCATTCAGCACTAAGTCTGTATCGCGAGTAGCTCGCACGTTTGCACGTCTGGGCAGTCGGGCGCTCTGTTTGTTCAGCTCTGTACACACGCTACTGAGAGGAGGCTAGACTGCAATAGAGTTATAAACTATGAGTTAGATACGCCAGAAAATACTCTGACAAATAAAATAAAAAGAACACCAAGCAAGTGATCTTAGAGGAACAAAAACATGCGCGTGTAAAACATTTCAACACTCATTTTATTTATTTACTAGTTGACCCGCGCAACTTCGTCTGCGTCACAATTTTCATCACTGCTCCGCTTCTATTGGTCTTAGCGTGATGATATATAGCCTATAGCCTTCCTCGATAAAGCTATCGAACACTAAAACAATTTTTCAAATCAGACCAGTAGTTCCTGAGATTAGCGCGTTCAAGCAAGCAAACAAACAAACTCTTCAGCTTTATATATTAGTATAGATATAAATTTAAACTTCAGGTACAATAGTGGTACATAGGCGGACTTAACGCAACGAGGCATTCTCTACCAGTCAACCTTTGGGTTAAAAAGAAATACACTGTGGTAGGTGTACAGCCAATAAATAAAATTTAAAATAGAATTTAGTTACGGAATTTTGTCGAAACAATTGGAACAACGTCCGCATTCGCATCTCATTCGTGTCAAAATGTAGAATAGAATAACATTTATTTGCATAAAAACATGGTATAGAAGATATAACAAAATTAAAAACAGTGCAAACATGTTTTTGCTTAACATTATAAGCGTGCAAATTTTCCTTACAGACAATTTAGTCAATTTCTTTTTTGTCAAAAAACTCTTTAACCCTATAAAAACTATTAGTGCACAGCCAATCATATAATTTACTTTTAAATAATCTGGTATTTAGAATTTTTAGGTCGCTCGGTATCTTATTAAATATTGCTACACACACATACAAACAGCTTTTATTATATTTAGCTAGCCTTGGCATGACATCCAGTACGAGCCTGTGATGGTCGCGTCAGTAAGAAATATCCATTTGATGCTGGCTTGTCTCTGACAAAAAATCAATAACACATCCTGTAACAGAATAAACGCAATACCTCTTAAGGGGTCATTGAACTCATCATTATGAACAACTTTCACTATGGGACCAACACTGAAGTCACATATCATCCCCATGCATTTCTGTGCGCATAACTCGACAAAATGTACTGAACAGCCAGCTGACTTTTTTTCGCGATTTGTCAGTAGTAAAAGTTGTTCATAATGGTGAGTACAATGACCCCTTAAGAGGTATTTGCTTTTATTCTGTTACACGTTTTATAAGTACAGGACGGACAAGAATGATGGTGTGTGGGGTCGTTAGGCCTTACTGCCCACACGATAAGAAGAAGAAGGAGGATCGTCACATAGTCAATGCATTCCATTTCGGCTTTTCGTCAATCACTACCGTTGATGAGAATTTTTAATAACCAATTAAAAAATTCACCGACATGTAGCGTTTTTAAAGTTTTTTTTTTAATTTGTCTGTTTTTATATCTTCTTTTATATTCACTTTTAGGTTTGTTTTTACTTAAATTAATATACGTGTGACTACCGAAGACTCCTCCCCCCCCTCCACCTCTTTTATTTCGCTACAAAATGGCGAAATAAAATTTCTCTTCTTCGCTCTGGGTCTTTCGCTAGTCACACGTAAACAAACCTAAAAGTGAATATAAAAAAAATATATATATAATGTTATTAAATATCACATGCTCAAGGCCGTTGGTTTACCTCAATACAGCTAGTCTATTCTGTAAGAAACTATTTCGATATCGAGCTTCACCTGAGTGATAAAACTCACAAAGTGAGCTTTATTGCACACAACATAAAGATCTTCATTTGAAACTCACATCGAATTCTACTGTCGAGATACGAAAATGTTGTTAGAGAATAGCACTACAGGTAGAACTTAATCAAAAGCGAGTTAATTACAACGGGGAAATCCTCAATAACTGAAAACTATTTACTAATATCACAACTTCAATAAAGCCTTGTCACCGAACCGATTATATTTAACTTGAATATTTTCACAATACTGGCTCATATTACAAGTACGAATTTATTACGCAATATTTAAGAGGTCACTGACTTAACTGAATACTTAAAACCTCCCTTACATTTTCCATTCCGTGCACGCTTGGAAATAATAAATGAAGTGACATAAGCCTGTATGATTTAATACTTACACTAGGGTACGTGCCAAGTGACTTTATTATTCTTTTTGGGCACAGAACACTGCATACATTCTGAACACACACACACACTCACAATCACATACACACACTACACTATTTGCGGCGATTGTGACTATTTACCGAGCCAGAATCATCACTAGCGACCAGTAAGGCGCCGAGTCAGTGAGGCTTGACGAGATCCAGAGAAACGATTAAATTATCTATTTGGCTACATACAATGTTTAATTAAAGCATTACATTATACAAAGATGCACAGTCTCGAACAAATGCAACACTCGAAACTGTCGTCAAAAACTGACATGTATCAAGTGTCATGAGTGAGTTGTGTGTAGTTATACTATAAAGTTATAAATTTTGTGTCATGTATTAATTACCTAGCATACTTTTATATAGATTCAAGTTCTTAAAACGTAACAGACAGATGTGTTGCTGGGGAGTTTGTTGGCCACTTCTTCTCCACAGCTAAAACAGTAGGAAGTGGTGACAGGCGGGCGTTTTGGGGGACTGTCTTTTGTAAAACTTGACGTTCAAAAAGTGCTGGCTCTCAGCCTAATTTGAATAAACGACTTTTGATTTTGATTTTAATAAACAATTTATTTTGCAAATTCAACCTTACACGGATCGCTTAAAGTTGTTTTACAAAGCAGTACAGTATGGCGAGCGATGCGAGACTATTTGAAACTTGCGCACAATGCACTTGTTTTTTGCTGACGTTTTTGAGATGCTGAGTGTGTATCTTGGATTTTTTATATATCAATGATTACAAAAATCATTTTTGCACACTTGCAGACTTAAACAATTACACTAATTATCAAGAAATTATGTACAAACGCGTATTAAAACAAAATTGGATTAAACTATCTTGGATCTCGCAGCGATATTAACCAGAAAAGAGCATCGGAGGAGTAAGAAAAACATAATTTCCTCTTCCCTCCATATCAAGCAGGAAAGGATTGCTGACTTGTGACAATTCCAACTAACATAATAAATGCGAAAGTGAGTTTGTTTGTTACATTTTTAATAAAACAAGCTACTTTTCTTAAGATAATTACGAGAGAAACCGAGGATAAAAGCTAGTTCTAACTATGGCTGAAACACCAACAACAGCCGAAAGTTAAGCACAGCACATATTATGCAGACAAGGAGACTAATAGTACAGACACAGACACCTCTAGTCGAGGCAGCGATTACATATTCAGTGTATTTGGGCCTCTTTTCTCGTCCTATTGCCGAGTAAGCATTAAGGAATGGTCATGTCCTGAATAGAGTACATTTGTAACCTATTTTATAACGATGCGCAACTTCGTCTGCTCCGCTCCTACTGGTCTTAGCGTGATGATATATAGCCTATAGCCTTCCTCGATAAATGTGCTATCTAACACTGAAAGAATTTTTAAATCGGACCATTAGTTCCTGAGATTAGCGCATTCAAGCACAAGCAAACAAACAAACGAAGTATAGATGGGAAGCTTTGGCTTCAATTTACAGCTAGAAAATGAGAATTTTCTTCTGGCTAAAATACGTTTAAGATCTATTTTGTTTGATGAGGCCAATGACCGTCTGAAAAAACTGCCTCGTTGGCTAATGGTTGTAAGCGCTGAACATGAGATCCTGGGTTCGACTCCCGCTTGGAGAAAAATGCTATTGGGTTGTCTCATCTGGAAATTGTCAGTACCTAGCAGCAAGGAATCTGGATTCATAGCTGAGCAAGGTTTAAGTTGCAGTACAAAAAAATAGATTCCATAAAGAAATGTAGGATATGCACTTGTTTACAACACGATACCACGATTTTATTATTAATCATTTAAAGTTATGTATTTCTCAAATTCTACTTTGGCCAGAAAACCTGTCATTTGCCATTAAAGTTTCAACAAAATACTGAATACAAACATTGCTGGACGATTCTGTAAAAATGTCTCCATGAATCAAAGACAAAGTCAAAACGTTTATTCCAATTAGGCCATTAAACGGCACTTTTGAACGTCATTCACATTTCAAATAATATAAAATACTAAAGTGACTCTCCTGTCCATCCAGAAAGGTAGATTCTTATGGCGAAGAACGGTCAAGAAACTCCATAGTTACTCTTTTCGAATAAATCTTTTATAATATTTAATATACAAAAATTATTTTTTCAGCTAGGTCAGTAAAAACTTGTCAAAACGTTAGGGGAGACCTGTGGGACAACGTGTCAGCCGAAAACTAGGTCAAATTATCTATCCTAGTTATAAAGATATTGCACTTTTTGTCTGGACGGGGCTCGGTTAGGTGGATTTTACGCGTGAGTACTACCAATAAGTATATAAATAAAGTGTAATTTTTAGGTGTTCCAGGCGAGCCAGCCGCACGAGTGAGGTGTCCAGAGATGCGTCTCGGCGCGGGCCAGCTAGCTAGGACGTTTCCAGAAACTAACCGGGAACAAAATTTTGCACAGTGGTCAAAAAACCACTTTTTTCAGGCAAAAACCGAGTTTTCAGCGACCGACGTAGGTTTCAGATCGCGCAAAGCGCCGGGAAACCTAGGCTAGACAGGCGAGAACCCGATTCTGCAAAAAGAACGGAAATCGAAACAGGGAATTTCGGAATAAAGTGTGGTAAGTACTAAAAATTTTGTAAAATTCGCCTTAAGTGCTAGGACTGAAATTATTTTTTCAGCTAGGTCAGTAAAAACTTGTCAAAACGTTAGGGGAGACCTGTGGGATAACGTGTCAGCCGAAAACTAGGTCAAATTATCTATCCTAGTTATAAAGATATTGCACTTTTTGTCTGTGCACCTAGGGTATGCAGAGGTAGACTTATTAATTTTCTAAATAAGTACATGATACTGACACATTTACAAATATTGGAATCAAAAGGGAAGCGCGCTTGAAAATGAGCTGTCAAACCATAGCACCTAGTCGAAATAATAAGTAAACCCAAGTTTTCACAGTAAGATTTCTACAAAATATACCGGCAGAATACAACTGCCATAACTATCAGCCAATGTAGGCACTAGTGCTTCATCCTAATTGCTTGCCTAGGGACCAGCGATCTCCTACCTAGCCTTACCCTCGTTTGTTATTTAACCTCGAACCCTAGGTATACCCCGTAAAAAATGTACAGAAATAAACCTTTGTTGAAATTTCTAACAGGTCTTATAATTGGGTAGGTCATGAATAATTCTTTGTTTTGATACAAAAGGAGCTTTCATAAATGTTTTCGCTTCTTTTAAGATTGGGTTTAAGGTGGTTTTTATTTATTTATGCTTTTAATATTTTTACACACGGTGGACTAATTGCCAGGGGCATTCTTTACCAGTCGACCTTTGGGTTAAAAGAAGAATGTATTGTGATCCTAGCATATAAAATTCTTCCGTAACTGAGTGAGTGAGTACCACAAGGATGACCGTATTTTGGGAATACTCCCCGGATAAAAAGTGTCATAATGTATCCTACTCCAAAACATGGTCTTCTTTTATGCTAAGTTTCATTCAAATTCGTTTAGCGGTTAAGAGGTGCAGACATAACAAATAGAAAGAGAAGTAGAGCACTTTCGCAAAAAAAATAGATATTTTAATGGTGATTGTACCATGTAACAGACGGGATATGACCGTTCTTCGAGTCTATCCAGCAAAAACGGCTCTCATGCGCAAAAGTATCGTCTGCATGGCGCCTACGATATTTAACATATTGCCTAAAAGTTGGAAAGAGCTAAATGGCGAAGCACTCAAGCGTCACTTGAAAATGGCTTTTTTGCATAAAGCATATTATAGTGTCTCCGAATTTCTAGCCGAAAAGGATTTTTTGTTTAATTGATAAGTTTACCTGTCTCCTGACATAAATACTTACTATTTTTATTTTTTATGGAATTTTGACATTATAAAATTTTTGACATTATGAAATAATAATACTTTTGACATTACAACATAACAATATTTTTGACATTATAACATAATAAAATTTGACATTATTACATAATAATATTTTTTTGACATTATAACATAATAATAATTTTGGACATTTTAACATAATTTATAAAGTTATTAAATTGTAAACTTTGTAAGTGCCAATTCTAGGTAAATCATTCACTAGGTTCGTTTTTTTTTTCTAATTGTTAATTCTTTCATGTTTTATAGAAATATTTGTACGCCGCTACTCAAGGCTAAACATGATTGGATTCAAACGATGTAATATCTTGCATCCTCTTGTATGTATACCAAGTTTAAACAAGTAAAGCAATCTTATGTTATCTTATCTTATTGTTGGATCCATTAAAAGGTAATCGTCTAGAGGTACAAAACACGATGCATCGAATTCTATTCACATAGCAATACAATTGAAACCCAGAGTGATTGGCTTCAGTTATTTGATGCCATAAGGATACAGTGCCGACACATTATGTGCTCTTGTCACGCAAATGTAGAATGGGATTGATGATAGAACTATCTTTAATACCTAGTTTTATGTGTGTTTACTGTAGTTTTAATATCGTGGAAAGCTTGTTATTAGTTCTTGTGGTTAGTTTTAAATATGCGGTCTTAAGCGGGGAATTGACATAGAAAGAATGAAACAAGAGAAAGAAAAACCGGCCAAGTGCGAGTCGGACTCGCACACGAAGGGTTCCATACCATTAATCTTAATTTTTATTATTTATTGTTATGGCGACATTAGAAATATAAAATCTGTGAAAATTTCAACTGTCTTCCTATTACGGTTCTTGAGATACAGCTCGCTGACAGACAGACGGACGGACGGACAGCGGAGGCTTAGTAATAGCGTTCCGTTGGTCACCCTTCGGGTAAGGAACCCTAAAAATGATTATTTGGGCAGACAAGTAAAATAAGTAAAACTAATCGTCATAAAAATGTAAACACAGTTAAGCTACATCCTGAATTTAATTTGTGCGAGGCTAAAAAAAGTCATACGGATACGCCTGTATACCTTCGGGCTATTCAATTATTTGTTTAATACTTTACGTATAAAAATATACAGAGGCGATCTTAATGAGTTATGGATAAGTTATTTGTCTGTCCAATGTCCAACAAAAGCGCTATTTTTTCTGCTTCTTTATTATAACAATAAAGAAGCAGAAAAAATAGTGCTTTGCAAGAAAATGTATGCGATTGTGTCCACTGCAACCCACGGACACGTTACGCACTTTGGTGCGTAGCGTGCGTCAATTGTGACGTCATTGGTACACGCGCGACTTGCTCGAATATGGCGCTCATGTAGCTCAACGCTGTGCATGCAGTACACACTGTACACGAATATTAACCCACGACTATGTCAAAACGGTATCGGAGCACAGTTTTGAGATACGTCTTGTAGAACTGAGCCGTGTGTCATGTGTAGTCTACACTAATATTATAAAGAGGAAAGAGTTGTTTGTTTGTTTGAAATGAATAGGCTCGGAAATTACTGGACCGATTTGAAAAATTCTTTCAGCAATGGATAGCTACATTATCAGGGAGTAACATAAGCTATATTTTAGCCCCGTACTCCCACGGGAACGGTAACTACGCGGGTGAAACCGCGTGACGTCCACTAGTGTGTACTATAGTGGAAACGTAGACCCACGTTGTTAAACAAATGAATCCATGCAGCTAAAATACGCCGCGTGCCCGTGCACAGCATGCGTCGCGGTGGGTTTGCGCTTTTAATAAAAACTACACACGACGTGCTACGTCGTAGCTAACGTGACGGTATTTGCTACGCGATGCAGCTACGCCGTAGCAAATAAAAGATCGCTACGATCGTTGAGTGCGGGCTCTTTGCACTTGGTACTTTTATTTCTTTTAACGGATGCTGTAGAACGTATGTGTCTGGTAGTTGAGTCTGTTTTATTTGAATAGGAATACGCAGCAATTAGGAATACTTATTTATGGTTTTATGATTCATGACACAATCTTACTACTAATACGCGAGAGTGTGAATGGATATTTGTTACTCGATTGAGTTTCACACGAGATCGCTGAATGGATCTCAGTGAAATTGGGTTCAGAGATAGATTTTGTTTGGACAAGCCCGCCACACATTCCCAACCACTGCAACTCCTGAAAGTCAGAATCAACAGTGGCGACCACGAGACCAAAGGCGCGCGTGGCCGCCGAGTCAATGAAGCTCGACGAGTCCCGGAGAAACGATACAATTATCTTGGATCCCGCAACGAAATTAATCAAAGAAGTACAGTGAAGGAGTAGGAAAAAATATAATTGCCACTTCCCTCCTTATCAAGCAAGAGACAATACAGGCACCAAGGGACATATACAACTGGGTTAAACCCAGTTGCCAAGCACCACGGATTATATTTTAATACTAATGGGCCCCAAATTGCTAGCTTCTTTTAATTCCAGTAATAGGTACAGCAAAATTGCTTGAACGTACATAAATTAATTGAATACATTAACTGAGATAGATTATAGTGTGGAATAGCCTATAGACTACTTTTTATCCCGGGGGAATGTTACCTTGGGATAATTTCCGAAATCCACGCGGGCGAAGCCCCTGGTAGCAGCATAGTATTTAAAAAAAATGAAATCGAGTAAAAATGTACGCAACGATATTGTTTAGAGCTCACGCCCCGGTCACAGCCCTAATATTTGTGGATCAACCTTAAAGCTCAAAATAAATGTCAACTTTCTGAATTAGGGTGCCTGTCCATTTGCGCGTCATCATATCAGCCGAAAAACGTCCACTGCTGGACAAGGAGCTCCCCCAAAGGGGGTTTGTCATAATCGCCACGCTTGGCAGGCGGGTTGGCGATCGCAGTGTATGGTGTTGCGTTTTACAGAGAACGCTGCACCATACGGCACCGGCCGACACCATACGGCGAAACCATTTGCGCATAAAAAATATAAAATAAATAAAATATTAACCAATCATGGCAGTCAAATTGTCAGTGACTCACGTGGGTCGGAGATTTTATGCAATTTCATTGGTTAAAAATTATCTGTTTCTCTGTTTCGCTGCCTCGCTCCGCTGTAATGGACAGGCGCCCTAAGTCTGGAGAGATAAAATAAGATAACGAAGTTAAAACCTAAAACGCGAACAGACTTTTAACTTGAATCCTACATGCGTGGTATCGATTCCCCGCAGGAAGGTAATTTTCTATTTAAACAAAAGGTCTCGGTCTAGACTCGGTGTAGACAGTTATTGGGGCCGGGGGTGAAACGTACACGTGCAAAGAAAAAACATTACCATCCATTTGGCTTGTAGTCGGTAAAAGGGAGGGGAAAACTTGTTTTGTTTATTTTTCTTTGGGTATTTGATTTATGTTTAGGAAAGGCGTTTTAAAACAGCTAATTCCGTGTTGCAAGGGCGAAAGAGGAAAAGTCAATTTGAGATCAATCTGAGAAACCATTTTGTTTGAAACAAAGTGTGTGTAACATTCTTTGAGAGTATAAATAGTAGATTGTCATCATCATATCAGCCGAAAGACTTCCACTGATGAACATACTCAGGCCTCCCCCAAATATCGCCACAAGGACAGGTCCTGTGCGTCTCGCATCCATCAGCTACCTGCAACATTTACCAGGTCATCGGTCCACCTTGTGAGAGATGGAAATGGTAGATTGTACCTACACACACTCATATCAGTCAACAGGACCTTTTTAAATACATATTATAAATGAAGGTCGCGGGTAGCCGATGGATGCGAGACGCACAGGACCGGTCGTTGTGGCGACGCTTGGGGGAGGCCTATGTCCAGCAGTGGACGTCTTTCGGCTGATATGATGATGATGATGATTATAAGTGACTTGAATACCAAGATTAATAACCCCTTGGGTTCTTACACAATAGGCTTTAAACGCATTTTGTATTTATTAAAACATCATACAAAGCTATAGACGGTGGCATTTAAGTCGGCTTACAACGGCAGCCCACTTCATCTATCCAATGACTCCTACACATTTATTAAAAACTAGTGGACGTCACGCGGTTTCACCCGCGTAGTTCCCGTTCCCGTAGGCGTACGAGGATAATATATAGCCTATGTTACTCCTTGATAATGTAGCAATCTAATGCTAAAAAAAAAATCAAATCGGTCCAGTAGTTTCGGAGCCTATTCAATTCAAACAAACAAACAAATCATTCTTCCTTATAATATTATAGTTTAGAAAAATGATATTTATGAACATTTCAATAATTTAAAAAATTAAAATATTATTCATTATCATGACGCATGGCGCAGAGCGAGCGCAGTCCGAGCCTTGAGTTCCAAGTACGACGCGGAATGGAACGGCGATATGGTTTTGAAACGTAAAAAATATTAACAGGGTATTTCATAATCCTAATTTATTTTTATCGTATTATTTATCATATGAATTATCAAAAACAATCGTGCCTAGAGGTAGTTAATGTCGGGTACATCTAGTGGGCCGCCTTTGTAAAATCAATGCCATAGGCATTCGCTTCCTTGCAACAAAAAGGTGCTTAAAAGTTAAAATGGCAGGTGCATTTTTTTTTATTTGCCATGGGTTTGCTCTTGACTCTAGTCTAAGTCAGAGATGACAGAAACAAAGTCTACGATGGAGCGAGCTTACCCAGAAGGAGCCTGTGCACTTTAACTTTGAAGAGATTAGGGTTGTAAGCGTTTGGAAACACAGACGCAAGCAGAGTTCCACTCCTTTCCTGTGCGCATTATAAAAGACGTTTGGAAACGCTTATTGCGAATTAATAATCCTTGGCATTTCGAACTATCAAATAAACAGATAAGCACAACAACCACTCTATTCCCACACTTTACAGAAAAAATATTTTCATCGAAAATCTAATAAAACTCGACTCAGCTCAACCATACAATCTTCCTATCAGATTTCAGCTCCAGACTTCACCCATATTGGTTTTCAAAGCGACTTTATCCACGTCTGGCGAACCTTTATGCGCGTCAGTCGAGCTTTATTAGCACTATCTATTAATTAACTTCGTGTTTCGCATATACAGGGTGTGAAATAACGCCACAAGGTACAAAAGCGTGGTGTTATAATTAAAGGAGACTTTGTTTTTGTTTTAAAGAGTTGGAAGTTGTGTTCATTCTAAACACTAAAGGTAAATAATTATTTAGGTTGTAATATAAATGAATGCCACCATATGTCATCGACAACCACATTTTGAGACAGCAAAAATCAATCGTTCATATCTACACTAATATTATAAAGAGGAAACATTTATATGTTTGTAACGAATAAATTCAAAAACTACTGGACTGATTTAAAAAATTCTTTCACCATTAGAATGCTGCATTATCCTTGAGTAACATAGGCATTTATTACTAGAAAAAAATAAAAATCTCTAAGAAAATCGCAGACGAAGTGCTAGTTCTAGATAAAAACTATAATACCACTGAGCTTAACTTAACAATATTGTTACAATACTTCGCTGTAAATAAAATTGACGCAATTTTCCTCATCTACATCACAAAATTAAACTGTAAAAATGAGTTTGCAGTATTTTTAAAGATTGTAACACCATTTACTGCATCGTTTTTTCTCTTCGTACGTGTAGCGTCCGCCTGCCGGGCTTGCGGAATCTTTTCGAAAGAGTCACCGCAGCCCTGGAACACAAAGGGCATTAGGAGGAACACGGATGGGTTTTAATCAGTAAGAGTCTGACACTCCCTTCTGCTTCACCCAGAGCGGGAGGAGTCATTTGATGATTTCCCATCTTTAAAAAAAAAAAGTGTAGGGTCCATTTTGTTCCACCCTATATATTGTATGACGTGCGGCTTTAATCCTTAGTAGCTGCGGTGCGATTCATTAATGTTTTTAATGGGATATCATGTAAAATGGAAATGTTCATCATGCTTTTAATGAAAAGCGACAAAGTAATGGACATGTGGAACTTTTCAATGTAGAAAAACCACTTTTCAAAGATCAAAAAGTAGTAATGCCAACAAAAATGAATGATTGTTATTTATCTATTGAAACTGTATGTACAGTAGTGGTATAGAGCAGACTTAATGCAACAAGGCATTCTCTACCAGTCAAACATCTGAAAATGTATCCCATGACACACCTAAAGAAAACACTACCAAACAAATAAACATATTCCCATAAATCAGACCCAAATCAAACCATACACGAAGCCATCGATTCACGATTACCGTCGCGACCTTCTCAAGATGAGCGCGATCCATCGATTGACAAACTGACAAGCCGATCCGTCAGACACGGCCTTGTGTTAGTAAACATTACCTGACGTTCGTGAACAAAATGCGATAACGCAATGTTTGTAGATTACCAAACCCTTTTTATGTCGATATTTTGGTTGAGGTGGATATCGACATACCTAATTTATGCTTCTTTACGTTTAGGAGCCTCTTGTTGTTCTCCTCATCGCTGACACTGTGGTGAAGTCAACAGTCTCGGGCACCACGGCCTTTCTTGTAGCCGCAGTGCAGGCCGTTTTGCACGACACGCTAATTTAAATGATATAATACGACGAGCTCTCGTCATCGTCGGTGTTCCAGCCGTTTTAGAGCCCAATGGCTTGGCACGTGACGATGGCAAAAGACCGGACGGCATGTCTTTGTTTCCTTGGATGATGGGTAGGTCTTTAGTGTGGGACGCAACCTGTGTCGATACTCTTGCGCCATCCCATCTTCCTAGTTCATCATGTTGTGCTGGCGCTGCCGCTGCGGCTGCGGGAAACCTCAAGCGGCGTAAACTATATTTTCAAGCCGTTTGGGGTTGAAACCCTCGGGCCGTGGGGCCCTTGTGCTCACAGCCTTTTCAAAGAAATTTCGAAACGGCTGGTTGACACTTCCCGTGACTCAAGAGCTGGCTTTAACTTTGGGCAGAGATTAAGCATTGCCATTCAACGTGGCGATGCCGCCAGTCTCTTGGACACATTACCAGCTGACAGCGTTGAGGACGAATTTTTTGATGCTATATTTTAATTTGTTTTTAGTTCAGTGTATTTGTTAATTTTAGTTATTGTATAGAAGATGATGCAAAAACAAACAAAAAAAAATTTAGAGGTAGATTCCAATAAACAACCTTATTTATAAACGCGTTTTACTCATATTACAATTAGTTTTCCGGCAGCTTTGGTTCCATAACGTAATCCAGAACAATGTGTCTTTTTTCGGGATAAACAGTCCATGGTTTAGCTTACTATTTTTATTAAAGAATCGTAACATGTATAAAATTCTTCCGTTACTGACTGAATGGCTGACAGACAACGCACAGCCGAAGGTAATGATCGGTTACCGAATGAATATGTCGTAATGTTTATATATTCCTTTTATACAGCATGTCGCTTCCATCACCTAATATTCCCTACTCACCTAGCAAAGTGGGTTAGTGAAATATTTTGTGATCGCTTTATCGGAAAGCTGACTAATGCAACGAACAATAAATGGCTGAACGAAACACGATAATTTATCGATTAACAACTCATTTTGCAGTTATCTCCACCGCCACCGGTACATGTTGAACATCCCACCCACACGTACAAAACGTTTTGGGAACACATTCATTGTGCGTACAGATAAAGGAGTGGAATTCCCTACCAAAATCAGTGTTTCCTGATAGCTACAACTTGGGAGTCTTTAAGTCAAGTGTGAATAGGTTACTACTAGGCAAGCGTGCTTCGACCACATCATCGCTTACCGTCAGATGAGCTAATGGTCAAACGCGTGCCTATCAATAGTAAAAAAGTATATCTGAAGTAGCGCTGTTTCAACTTGCCTAATGTTATACTTGTTATGATTTCTAATTATATTTTTTGTGGATCAAACAATAATAAATAATTTTTTTATCACTTGTTTCCATTAATTTCTAGCTTCTATGGCCACACCCGCAAACATGCTGGTGACAACCAACTAAAGATAATAATTGTTACTAGCAAAATCGAGTGTTAAGTCGTTTCCGCAAAAATCCCATTCGCTGGTCAGATCAAATCGGAACCTCGTTTTACTTGAAAACCTCATAAGCCGTGTATAACGCTGAAATTAGGAGCAAGTGGAAGAACATAACATAAGAGAAAGTTATAAAACCATGACGTCGTCACGACCCTCAGCATTGGGGAAATGACAAAGGAAGGAGGGTAGCCAGCAGTGGACTGGGATAAGCTGAAGTACTATTTTCGTATCAGGAATGATTCATCAATTCTTTAATAACGTGATGACTTTTCTCATGACTTAAGAATAGACAAGTGTAGTCGGGTTGAGCCAGATTGAATGAAAAGGGTTTTGTTATTGGCATAAACTTTAACGAATCGTAAAATATAACTGATACACTGTGACGACACTCAAGCCAGAATTACCAAATCCGCCATACTTCTGTATGACAACACACTAAAACTAATAAGATTCTGCCAACATAACCAACAGCCAATCAGTGGCTAGAATTCTGACAGCTCGGCTGTCATAGGTCGGCGCAAAGCGCATGAGCGAAAGTGCGTTCGGACACGCACTAGGGACTGTAACGTTCAGGAGCCTTACCTCGACACCTTTACGACAAGGGAGACGTTTGGATACATCCACTATAAAAGTCACAATAAATACATATGTTTAAAAAATCTCTAAAAATTACAGAGCTAAGAGCGCTTTAAAGTCTATGATAAACAAAGACACCCCTAATTGCGTGTGTCGTCAATCGCAAGTTATGCCTTAGTGAATTTGCGCCATCCAGCACAAAGGACGTTTTGTGTGTGTTTATCTGCTAGGGTTGCGGAATTTTTTCGAAAGAGTTACCGCGGCCCTGGAGCGCAAAGGGCATTAGGAGGAACACGGATAGGTTTTAGTCAGTAAGAGTCTGACACTCCCTTCTGCTTCGCCCAGAGCGGGAGGAGTCATTTGATGATTTCCCATCTTTAAAAAAAAAGTGTGTTGTGTATGTACTGTTAATTTCGATTTGTGCGATCCACTGACGAGGTAAAACTGACGCTCTTCAAAGCCTACTGCCAGTCGTTTTACTCGTGCAGATTGTGGGTTAGGTATACGCAGAAGGCTTACAACGCTCTGCGGGTCCAGTACAAAAATGCGCTGAGGATATTGTTGGGCCTGCCTCGGTTTTGCAGTGCATCGGGCATGTTTGCGGTAGCGCAAGTGGATGACTTTCATGCCATCATGCGCAAACGGTGTGCATCGATGTTGCGGCGATTCAGGGGCAGCCGAAACAGTATTTTAGCTACACTGGTGGACAAATTAGAAGGACCTTTTATCAGGCTCTGGGCTGGCAGGCATGTGCGTGCACATGTGCATGCAGCCAATTAATGTTTTTTTTTTGTGTATTTTTATTATTTTGTTTTTACTAACATAGACTAAGTTCATACTAACACTATATGGATCTGTTGGTCTGAATGTTTTTTTTTTAGTTTGAATTTGAATTTATCTTTACCTTCATCGCGATCACAAAAGCAAACAAGAAAACTGTCAATTGCCAGCCAGTTTACTTAACAGCCAGGCACCGAAATTAAAAACGCTGACATAAAATCTGCTCGTAAATGAGATCCTTCGGAATATAAAAATGTATTTTAAACCTGACGGGAATAAATCGAGACTGAATTTAATTTATTTCTCATTGGAGTATGTCACAAAAATGTGGTAAGCAGTATTTTATAATAAAGAAATTGCTAGAATCTGGGTTGCGAAGTTTTCTGTTAAGCAAAATAAATTGATGCTAAGAGACTCGTTAAATATTTAAAAATAAAAATACACTTTGTAATTTAATAGAACACATGCCTGGCAAATGCTTTAAATTTAATTCAGAAACCGGGTTCAGTTTTTTAGGCGACCACTGCAACAGCGCCTTGCTGTAGGTCCGCCCATGGCACAGCATCATGCTGAGGCAGAGCCTTGTTCTCTCTTTTGTTACCAGTCAAATTTTAATCTTAATATTTGTCTTTAATAAAATAATTTAAGCACTACTAAAACTAACATCAAAGAATTTTGATTAAGGTTTATAGGTACCTCGTTGATATTCATGTCAGATCTATGACAATACATATTTCTTTTTTCTTTCATAAACAAGATTGGTATTCTGGTATTCTTCCATTTACATAATTCAAGTTTATCTTACCCTAGGTGGACTACAAAAGTTTCCATTTACGTTTCGTACAGTAGGTACGAGTACGTTTTATACTTGTATGACCTCCTTTTTACAATAGCTACTTACTATGGCAAGAATTTTCATTAATAATATATTTTTATGTAAATACGTAATTATACAAGTACAGAATAAGATTCGCATGCCTTGAATAACAAATTAATGTAATTATGGAGCAGCCCGTTGCTAAATAATACCTAACAGCCGCAAGGGTGTATCTTCGAGGTTATGCAACGCTTGCCGAGGTCAGTCTGCGGATGACTGATCATCCGCAGACATACCGAGAGTCCTCCGTGCTTCGGAAAACACCTTAAGCCATTGGTCCCGGCTGTCGTTTATTTATCTATATCTATCTATACTAATATATAAAGCTGAAGAGTTTGTTTGCTTGAACGCGCTAATCTCAGGAACTACTGGTCCGATTTGAAAAATTCTTTCAGTGTTAGATAGCCCATTTATCGAGGAAGGCTATAGGCTATATATCATCACGTTAAGACCAGTAGGAGCGGAGCAGACGAAGTTCCGCGGGTCAACTATTCTATTATATTATAAATGCATGAACAAGTAATATCCAAAGAGTTGCACAGTGCAAATTGTAAAAAGGACTTAGCTAAAAGGAAGCTGTACATAAAGATTAAAAAAACCATTCAAGAATGAGTCGTACTCGCGCATCGAGGCTTCCATACCATCATACAAAACTTGAAATGTTTATAAATTTTCATCAGCGAGGCCTATATTCGTCAGAGAATGTAATACTGTCGTTTGTACATCTTTGACAGTCGTTACGGATAGTCAGAAGCCACAAAATGTGACACCAGTCTTGTCAAAGGGTCTCGCGCTACCCAGTTAGAGGGTTGTGGAGGTCAAATTAATAGTCGTTCTATGTGCAGCCGTGAGGCACTAATTTAGTTTAATGTGTGGTTGATATATGTGCTAAATAAATTTTATTATTTCTTTCTTTCTTATTCAAGTATAATACTGGTTATCCGCTGCATTCGGTTGGACTGGAAAAGGACACGAGCGTAGTAAGTTTACGGTGGAGGTCTGCCCTGCTTGGGTGGAGCACCGGCGTGTGCTCATCGAGGCGATCGGCGACGGTGACCTTTCACGTCTGGCCCTGGTTCAATCCCATGTTCCGGAACGAGGAGGCATGTGAAGTGATCACCTCCTTCTGCGAAGCAGTAATGCTAGCGAAGAGGAGGCCAACTGCTTGAGAGAGAGCGAAAACTCACGCCCCAGCCGCCGAAACAGAAGAAGACGCCCCGGGCGTCGGGAGTCGCAGGGCGATACCCGGCCACCGTTGGCGCGGGCCTACGGCCTGCGAGCGTTGGCTGATTCGCTGTCCGATCAGAACTAGGCCCGGATTGACGGCGCGTGTGCCTCAAGGAGATTTCAGTATAGTAGAAGGGGCCCGCTAGGATCAGTGCCTGCCATGGTTGCGGAATTTGCTCCACCCAGAGTGGGAGGCGTCACCCGATGATTTTCAGTCTTTAAAAAAAAATGCAAGCATAGTTGGTTGGTTGGCTAGGCAAATCGATTGATACCTGATTTAATAAGGTAAAGTTGTAACTACCTATTCATTTTAATGTTTAGCTAAGGAAAGTAAATGACCAAACAGAATTATCTCAAGTTACCTAATATTGAACAGGCCCGTTGTTTGATATTTGGTCAATCAATCACCATCGGTAACTTGATATTTGACGGCAGATATATTGACCTGAGCTTGAAATAGAATTCTAGCTTAATCTTAATTACTTATAATACAAACATGAACCTGTGGAAATGTAGTATATATAATTTCCAATACAAAGCACACAGATAAACAATGCTCCCGGGTTTGTTCTTGACTCTAGTCTAGGTCAGAGGTGACAGACACAAAGTCGACGATGGAGCGAGCTTACCTAGAAGGAGCCTATGCACTCTAACTTTCAAGGGATTAGGGTTGTATGCGTTCGGAAACACGGATGCAGGCAGAGTTCCACTCCTTTGCTGTGCGCATTATAAAAGGCGTTTGACAACGCTCTGTTAAAGTATATGGCAGAACTTTTTTTGTTTGTAACAACACATGTATGTACCCATATCCCAGCAAATTAATTATTTGTATTTGAACTGTACAAGACTTGCGTCCGTGTCATGTCAGCGAAATGAACTGTTAAGGTGGTACTTTATTTGGCGTATTTATCAAAATAATCGAGTTACATGAGAATAGAAAATATCCCCTAAGGACATCCGGATTAAGTTCATTTTTTAGGGTTCTGAACAAAAAACGGAACCCTTATAGGATCACTCGGGTGTCTGTCTGTCTGTCTGTCACAGCGAGTTTTCTCCGGATCCACTTGAACGATTGTGTTGAAATTTGGTACACAAACGGATTTCTATAACCCAAACACGGACGCGTTACGTAAATTATTAAAATGTTAGTATGGGGTTTACTTTTGGGGGTCAAACTAGAAAATTAAAAAAGAAATGTTTTTGAGCAATATCGTGTGACATATCAAATGAAAGGGCTTACTGTGAGGGCTTTAATTATATTTTTTTTATAATTTTACAATAAATGGTTTTGAAGTTATTCAAGAAATTAGACGAAAAATGACCATCAGCATGACCTCATCTCCGAAACTACTGAGCTTAAAATTTTGAAAAGAAAATGGAGATAATAGATCTTTACCTATAAATTACAGGAAAACCGATAAGAAGTCTATAATGTTAAATCAACATGTAAAAATTTCGTTCGGAACCACGCGAGTCCGACTCGCACTTTGCCCGTTTTTTTTTAGGTGAATATTTTCGCCAATACGCTAAGTGAAGTGCAACCTTTAAGCAAATTATAATTCGTATCTGTGTCTGTAGGTACATGAAGTAACTTTCTAAGTGTATGAATCCTCGGGCAAAATAAAGTTTGAAACGTTTCCGAATGAATTGAATCAGCACTTGAAACTTAAACAACCTCCAATTAGGAAACTAAACTAAAACATTTACGTTCTTACTTTGTTTGCCAATCAAACACAAAATTCAGAATTATAGGTAAACTTACAAAAAGACGTAAAAGCCTTTTTTCAAGTCCCTAATTTATTATTCAAACAATACCTACGCTCTACCTTCACTCCAATTTTAGGGTTCCGTAGGTACCTTTAAAGAAAATGGAACCCTTATTGGACACTCTATTACTTGTCTATCAAGATTCTTTTTCTCAAGACTTCGTAGAGATATAATTTAACATGAATTTACTTATGGCCGTATGGTGCCGGACGGTGCCGTAAGGTGCCGGACGGTGCCGTAAGGTGCCGAAAAAGAATAATACCATCCCATCACTTCCCGTGGGTGTCGTAAGAGGCGACTAAGGGACTCGCCAGAAAATGAGCAGCAGCGTTCTCTGCAAAACTCAACACCATATACTGCCATCGCCAACCCGCAGGCGCCAAGCTTGGCGATTATGGCAAACCCCCTCATCTTGGGGGAGGCCTACGTCCAGTAATAGACGTCTTTCGCCGACCTGAATTTACTTGTGTCCCGGCCCCCCGTCTCACGGCAGCGGTAGACACTATGGGGTTTTAGTCGGTATGAGTCCGACATAAACCTCTCTTTCCAGTTGTCCCCAGACGCAGGGTTGAGGATATCCCCATTTAAAAAACGTCTACCGTTCCTATGAGCTGCAAACAAATACATTTTCTAAGTCAACATAATGAAAAATCTTAGAGTACATTCTTTTATCAGCCGCCGAAAATGGCCTAGGAGACGCTGGCGTGACCACTTAGTAGCGTTAATCGGAGAAGACAAGGAAAACTGGATAGGCTATGGGGAGACACTTGCCCAACAGTGGGACATCATCATATCAGCTGAAAGACGTCCACTGCTGGACGTGCCTCCCCCAAGTGTCGCTACAAAAGCCGGTCCTGTGCGTCTCGCATCCATCGGCTACTCGCGACCCTCACTATCAACAACCGAGTCCTTACACCGCTTCGTCTTCCGGTACGCGGTCTCCACTCCAGAACTTTTCGGCCCCATCGACCATCTGTGCTGCGAGCAATGTGCCCTGCCCACTGCCACTTCAGTTTGGTGATTCTTCGGGCAATGTTGGTAACCTTGGTTTATTTGCAGATATCATCATTCTTGATTCGATCACGAAAGGAAACTCCAAGCATTGCCCTCTCCATTGCCCTTTTAGTGACTTTGAGCCTTCTGATGAGGGCCATTGTGACTCACGTCATGTCAGTGGAACATAAAAGTTAAAAAAACTTTAAAGCTGCTAACTGTATTTTCGTAGTAAATCCAAAAAAATATCGGAACCTCATTATGCAAGCCCGACTCGCTCTTAGCCCGCTTTTATAAAACCTGTACGTTTCTCGAAGTCTATACTTAGCCCCACAATGGAGGCTGTAGTAAACATTTTATTGAATAAAAGAGAAAAGAATAATGTCTATTGAGAGTGACTATTTATAGAGTTGTACAATGTATTGTATGTCGATCGGCGATATTGTTTGATGGACTTTGTAGGCTGAGACATGAAAGAGGCTATTTTTTGCGAAGTAATCCTTACTCCTTACTAATATTATAAATGCGAAAGTAACTCTGTCTGTCTGTCTATCTGTCTCGCTTTCACGCCAAAATTACTGAACCGATTTAAATGAAATTTGGTACACAGATAGTCTAGAGCCTGAGAAAGGACATAGGCTACTTTTCGTCCCGGGAATATGTTCCCTAGGGACCACGCGGGCGAAGCCGCTGGCAGAAGCTAGTATCACTATATTTACCACACTTTCAAGTATGGTTAATGGGACCGCTAGCTAAAATTTACCACTGGCAGCACTAAGCCATATGCAGATAGAATGCACGCATACAAAGCATGCATGTCAGGCACTGCACACCGCTTAGAGTAGGGAGGGGAAGTTCTCTCATAAACTTCGAAACGCTCAAAAACTCCTGCACCGATTTAAAAATTTTTTTAATCATTAGATTGCTACATTATCCCTGAGTAACATAGGCTATATTTATTACTGGAAATAACTAGGGATTCTTAAGAAAATTGCAGCACGGAAGAAGTCGCGGGCGAAGTGCTAGTCCTCCTACTAATAAATGCGAAAGTTTGTGAGGATGGATGTTTGTTATTCTCTCACGCCAGAACGACTGAACGGATCTAGATCAAATTTGGAACAAAGATAGATTGTAGTCATAGGCTACTTTTTATCCCGGGACTATGTTACCTAGGTATCACGCGGGCGAAGCCGCTAGCTAGAAGCTGGTATTTAATAAAAAATGTAAAAGTGTTCCAATTTAACCGGACGGTCATCATCATCATCATCATTCCAGCCGAAAGACGTCCACTGCTGGACATAGGCCTGCCCCCAAAAAGGGGGGGGGGGTTGCCATAATCGCCACGCTTGGCAGGCGGGTTGGCGATCGCAGTGTATGGTGTTGCATTTTACAGAGAACGCTGCTGCCCATTCTCTGGCGAGTCCCTTAGTCGCCTCTTACGACACCCACGGGAAGTGATGGGATGGTATTATTCTTTTACGGCACCATACGGCACCGGCCGACACCATACGGATAACATACGTACTCTCTCTTATTATGTTTGTTTGGAAATTATTACATGAAAGACGATAATACCAAGCATCTATTCTCTTCATACATTCTCTACTACAAAACTACCTATAAACTGCAATCTCCTTACATTTTCACAATTATTTTCTTTACAACGCGAAACACAAACAACACGGCTGCATTATCACGCAGTCAAAGTTTTACTTTTATAATGAAAACCTTGTTCAGCGGAGCATTTCCCCGGCTGTTTGTCTTTTGTTTTGCTCATTAGCCGGCACGGACCGACCTGTGTGTTGTTTGTGCGTGCCTAGTTTACATGAGCTTAGTACTCGTCGTTTAGTAAAGCTTATGGTAGGTGCCAAACTTGCAATAAAGTACATTGACTATTCCCTAATATCCCTTCGTAGATACCCGAAGGGATAAGGGACTCGCCAGAGAATGGGCAGCAGCGCAGATATATTACACAACATCTATTTACTTCTCATATACATCCCTTAATTCTAACGACACCCAAGCGTCACAGGGTGCTACATTTCAAACATAAACCACAAGGAATTTAAATGAGAAATTACGTAACTCATAACCTCAAAGCATGTTATATATAAAATGGGAAACCGTGCGAACAGTACCTAGATTATAAAAAGGAACTTCAAACGCGTAGGAAAAGTAACCATAAAATTGTTTTTATTTCTGGTAAAGAGTTTTTATTCCTTTTTTTAGTACTTTTTTATATTTTTAGATCCGAAGACGTCACTCGTCAGGGGTTAATTAAAAATCTGTTATAAATACACTCTACAGTTGTACTGTTTTATAATTAAGAGGAAATTGTCAGTTTCAGACGGGTATTCAGGCACAATTTGATGTCGTAATTTCTTCATCACCCTAAAGTCACTAGGACGACCTGAGACTGAGCTTTAGACAATTAACTTTCTGTCAGATGTATGGTATTTGACTGTTTTTTTTTATTACAGAAGACAAGACGCTGTTAAAAATATTGCAAATTTAAAAAAATCGATGTTGCCAGCCTTTTAAAATCTGTGGTAAACAGAGACAGCCTTAATGGCGTGTGACATCACTCACCAAACCCGCCATATTGAATTGAAGCCATCCAGTAAAAACGACATTTTGTGTGGCAAGGATAAAAGAATAACTTAAAAGTAAAATAAATAAAATTGGTTGAAAAACAGAAAAGTTAGACATTTTCTGTTTTTCCTCCAATTTGATTTATTTCTTCACCAATCTTACTGTTTTAATAACATTTATCAAATAAGTATTCATTCGTGTATATTTTTCATACTATTCAAATACTCTATTGTCAAAACGTCAATAATGTTTGGGATTACAAAACTCTGTCGAAATGTCATATGTCACTTTGGCATTTTGACAATCTTCTTTTTTTTTATTTGCGACGGGTTGACGCTAGTCTAGGTCAGAGATGACAGAGACAAAGTCTACGATGGAGCGAGCTTACTCAGAAGGAGTCTGTAATCGCATTAATTGATAGACTGACGATTGGTCTAGAGACTTTTAGTCTCTAGACAAGAGTCTATGGTCTACTTTACGGAGGTCCGATTTTACATCTGCTAGATTTTTAGTGGTCAAACGCGTGCCTACCAATAGTAAAAAAAAAGTTATATGATCTAATTTTTACTGCGACTTCGTACGCGCATATCCCATTTTTTCCCGTTCCCGTCGGAATTTGGGGAAATGCTCTCTTAGTGCTCCCCTACACTCCCCAAGGAATCTACATGCCAAATTTCAACTCTCTACGACCAGTAGTTTCGGCTGTGTGTTTTCTGTCAGTCACTCACTCACTCAATCACTCAGTAAAGGAAGAATTTTATATATATTGATGATAAAATTGGCTGTTTGCACATAATTTTTACACAAAGGTTGTCGAATCATTTTATTTCTCGCATAAGCTAACTTGAAACTTAAAATGCCAATGCATTCCACAACTTTTTTAGATAAATCTTTTACAGTTCAGGCCACTCCTTTAAGGAATGCGTTGCCTGTGTCAATAAAGCGCGCGCAATCACTGCCTGTTTTTAAAAGACTAGTTAAGGATCACTACTTGTCACTATGATGTTCTAATTACTAGTATATCCTTTTGCTTGTATATTAAGTATGTATGTATATATTTTTGTTAATTATATTATTTGTATTGCGTTTCAGTCGTCGTTTCTATATTAAAATGGTTGATATTTGCTCCAAGTGTAGCCCCATTTTATGTCCAGGCTATCTCTTTCCATTCCAGGTTGCCTGGAAGAGACCGCGGAATGCGATGAGGCCGCCACTTGTATATTTTTTAGTTTAAGGTTTGCTTTATGTTTTTATATTTTGGTGTACAATAAAGCATATTTAAATAAATAAGCTTTAATTTTTTTTCAGAGATTTAATCTTTAGATACTTCTAGTATCCAAAAAAATCAAATATTGGACACAAAATGGCAGATGGGTAGTTTGAATTTACCATGAACGACTGTCTAAAAGTGTTGAAATCATTAACAGTTCGGGTATTCAATGTGATTCGGATAATAACATAAGGCGAATGGCTGCTAGATATATGAAATACAGACGTAAGTATAAGCATTCGTACAGTAACTGAAAATTAAAAATCTTGACATGCTGTAACAGACAGCACACATCAGTTTCAGAAGGTCGAAACTTTAAACTACATCCATCGTAAAACCAACCACATTCCCTGTGTGACAAGGTTGAAAATAAATCTCATAAGCCTAGAGATATATCAAATGGCGTGAGGTACCCTCACATTTAATATAAATCTTTGTAACGTCTTTATTTCGATCGAGTGACAAATGGCTCACGATAGAACTTATTTATTAACTAGCTGACCCGCGCGGCTTCGCTCCCGTCAACTGGCTACTCTACCTACCGACCCTAACCTACCTACCCTACCTACCTACTTACCTACCATACCAACCTACCGACCCTAACCTACCTACCCTACCTACCTACTTACCTACCATACCAACCTACCATAGCTACCCTACCTCACCTACCTTACCTACCTACCCTACCTACCTGCCTACCTACATACTCATTTTTTTTTGTATTTTAATTCTTATTATGCTATTCCGGACGAAGGAATTAGTCTTCGTCCCGAATAAAACACAAAAACTATGAAAATCGGTCGAGCCGTTCTCGAGTTAGTAAGTTAGAATAGTGTTCGAACAAACCCGACTTTGAGAATTTTGCTATAATATTGTGAAAGATTCGACCTTTTTCTAGAAGACATTTTTATATCAGCGAGACAGAAATAAAACAAAAAAAACTTTTTTACAAAAAATGTAACCGACTTCCAAAACAAAACACTTCAAAGTATAAAATAACTTTAATTTCGGAAGTCGGTGTTTTTAGTTTTTTCGCTATTTGACACCGACTTCCGAAATTAAAGTTATTTTATACTTTGTAGTGTTTTGTTTTGGAAGTCGGTTACATTTTTTGTAAAAAAGTTTTTTATTTTTCAGTTTTTAGTGGTACCTGCGTACCCATTTACAGCGTACTGGCGTGATGTTATGTTATGAAAATAAAACTTACTAAGTGCTTTCGGAGTAAAGGTCTCGTCAATACGAATGAAATAAGCCCAAACACTTGGTAGTTCCTACATACCGATGTGGAGTTCCCTTGACTCTCTGTCGTCTCCATCATCAGGTCTGATCCAAACTTTCATTCTTTTGTATCAGTATCACCCGATATACACACGAATATCAAGTTTTTACCAAATACGTGCCTACAATTTTCGAGAGTTGCCCTCGATTTCTCAGGGTTTCCATCATCAGATCCTTACGTGGTGGCAATGGAACCACACGGGAAGCACCAGCTTTCAAATAAAAAAAGAATCATGAAAATCGGTTCATCCAGTCGGTTAATATGAGGTAACAAATAAAAATACAGTCGAATTGATAACCTCCTCCTTTTTTTGAAGTCGGTTAATAAACTGAAGGAAGACGGACAGCGGTGGCTTATTAATAAATAGGGTCCCATTAGCAACTTTGGCACGGAGCCCTATAATTTGCCTTGGCTCGCAAATCGAACCGTCTGATACTTAGCACGAATTAAAAACTTAGTTGCGGGCAACCTGGGAGTCTTTAACACAAAAGTGAATAGGTTGCTTCTAGGCAAACGTGCTCCATCTTCAACCTCATCATCGCTTACCATCAGGTGAGATAGTGGTCAAACGTATGCCTATAGTAAAAAAAAAATCTACTCCGTATCACCTAACCACAGAGAACTAATGATAACTCGATTTGAGAGTTACTGTGAAATCGTGTTGTCATTCATTTTTAGTTCGGGTTCGGGATTAATCGTAAGTCTGTAGGTGATACGGAGTAGAATACGTCCGCAACTAAGCCCGAAACTACGGACTTCGGACTTAGAGAGTAGCCCCACCAAAATCGATCGCTCCCGTCACCGTGACCACCTTTGGTACGGTACCTTATTATTATTAGCCTTGTTTCGCAAATCGAACCGTTCATTGCTTCGCTCTAAACGGAATCAATCGCGGAGGCCTTAGAAGTAGGGTCCTGTCAGCACCTTTGGTACGGAACCCTACAGGCCTGATCCGCAAGTCGAACAGTCCAGTACTTCACAAAACTACTGAGTTCTAAATCAGTTTAAGACTCTACGATAAAAGCACTTTAAACGAAACCAGCACAACTCAGAGATTTAAGCAATTTTGACTCCTATTCGTTTAAGACCTTCCAGAGACCAAACCGAAATTCCTACGAACTACGACAGTGTTTAATAATCGTGTGAGGTCATTCTCCAGCGGAAAATCTTAACACCGCAATTCAGAAAAACGCGTCATCAGTGCAACGCCATCTATCGACCATGTAAACTGACAAAATATTTGGCAGCAGAAGACGTTAAATAAGAAGCCCGTATGTAACTATAAATAACGATAAGGTATTAAAATGTTTACTTTTATTTTGCTACCTCTACGTATTAAAAGTTTCACAAATAACTCAATGAATGTGTTTTGGTGTAACATTCATGCTTTCATGCATTTTTTGGTTCCTCAATAGATGGCGCTCTGACTGATCAGAACACAGTAGGAAGTTTCTTACTAAACTAAAAATTCAATATATTTTTATTTTGTGGATCGATTGTAACGATAAATAACGAAAAGGTATAAAAATGGTCTCTTTTATTTTGCCACGTATTGAAAGTTTCACGAATAACACAACAATTTTGAATGCTTTCGTGCATTTTATTTTTTTCTCAATAGATGGCGCTCTGACTCATCAGAATACATTAGGAAGTTTCTTCCTAAACTTAAAAATTCAATATCTTTTGATTTTGTGGGTCGATTTTGATGAAATAAACGCTAAATGTTACTCGGGTTATCACTTAATATTTTTAAGTGCTTGTATTTGCAATCCAATCTGTGGTTTATGCGTGATGCTCCCACAAACGCACAGACAAACAGACAAACAGACAAAAATTTCAAAAATTGCATTTTTGTGTTTTATACCTTTTTCCTGAGTTTTCTGTGTAATTTTCATGGAAAAATATTCAATGTACAGACACGGTTAGTCTACGATTTTATTATATGTATAGATATGTCGGGGCTTCTCGAGGTTACCTTTGCCGTCTAAATTGTGCTATATAACTAGAATACTTAAATTCCATTTTGACTCACGCCTTATATTTGTATTCCTAATTCAATAAATGCAATATCTATATCTTCTATACTAATATATAGAGCTGAAGAGTTTGTTTATTTGTTTGCTTGAACGCGCTAATCTCAGGAACTACTAGTCCGATTTGAAAAAATCTTTCAGTGTTGGATAGCCCATTTATCGAGGAAGGCTATAGGCTATATATCATCACGCTAAGACCAATAGGAGAGAGAGCAGACGAAGATGCGCGAGTCAACTAGTTTTATAAAGATACGTCATGCACCAACACCACAGCTCTAAAAAATTACTCAAGCAGTATCGGTCCGAATCGGTAGCAACATAATTAGTTTAATAATGCAATTTCAGAGTGCAGGCAACGCTTCTTTAGTTAATATATCATTGTTCTTATTCCATGTTGCTATGGAGAAACCACTGGAATTTAGAAATTTGTTTTGGTATTTTGACTTGTTGGAAGGCCTCCCACAAGGTGGACCGATGACCTGGTGAAGGTCACGGTTAGCCGATGGATGCGAGACGCACAGGACCGGTCGTTGTAGCGACGCTTGGGGGAGGCTTATGTCCAGCAGTGGACGTCTTTCGGCTGATATGATGATGATTTTGACTTTGACTTTGAATCTAATAGCCAATTCTACTAATTTTCAAGCAACGTTCGGATTTGCCTCTCAGTCGTAATCTGTAAAAATGTATGAAAAGTTAGGGTTTTTTTTGACCGATTATTTCCTACAGAAAGTACTCTTCCTAGCCTGCAAACACCATCTGTAGCTATTCACTGAAATCCAACGTTCTGTACAAACTTCGAATAAGCACTGCATACATACACAAATAGTAGTTCTGAAAACAAGCTATCAACTATTCCTATTTGCCTCACCAAACAAGCCGACCAGCCTTTACCATCCCTAACTCCCAAGCTGTTTGATGCAACTTCAATTTAGCCGTGACTCAGAGTACACACGTTATAAACTCTAACTACCACACTATTAAGGCTGCTCTCTCGAGAAATGCTTAAAAACAGCGTGCAGATGAAGCAACTTTTCGTCGGCATTTACTGAGAACTTACATCTGAAAAAAATAGGTAGTAATCTACATGATATGATACGTAATTTGGTTTAGCCAGAATTTATGTATATGTATCACATAATAAGAAAAAAAAACACCAAATCACCTCCAAATCGTTGAGATTAAACCATTTTACTCCTTCATTTTTTAACAAAAGTCTAAAAAAAAATATCTACAGCTTTGCAATACAAACGAAAATAACTTGGTTTTGTTACTTTTTTAAAATAGGTGTTATTTTTTTTATAATAAATAAAAAATGCGGGTAGCGGAGTGGCGCGTAGAGGAGTAGTTAGCTCCGTTTATATGCACAAGGTCGTTGGCATGTATACAAGCCTTAAGTAGTGAACATGTTTGTTGTACTGTTTAAATTTGTTTAGAGCTGGCTGAGGATTATAATATCAGCATACTTTAGAGGGAAAGGTAAACTGAAGCTGAATGAATGACACTTAGCTGATTTTGAAATAAGTTCAGTACGTTAGTATTCTGCGAAAATTTACAAGGTTTTGATGAAAATACGTTATGCAAAATTAACAATGATTACATCAGGCATTCTTGAGATTAAAAAGTATTTGAAATAAAAATACTAAGACAAAACTCATTTCCAATACGATATTGTATCAGCGTCATTACAAAAGCATATTTTTGTAATGACGCTGATACATAATGGTTAAAGGAAAAAAACCGGCCAAGTGCGAGTTCGACTCTCACACGAAGGGTTCCGTACCATAACCCGAAAAAAAAACATGATGGGCGAACGGACGGACACTGAACTTATATGGATAAACTTAGTAAATTGGTAGAAAAAGCCCTAGAAAAGGTCATAGAATATTTTAGGTAACGTATACCGCGAGAGCTGGTAGCTTGAATAATTCTCAACGTCTGGCAGAAGATAGTATTTAATTAGAAAACTAAAAAAACACACCGAAAATCTTCTATAACTGTCAAGAAAAAAACTAGCCAAGTGTTAGTCAGACTCGCACACGAAGGATTCCGTACCATAAACCTTAATTTGCATTATTTGTTTTTATAGCGGCCATAGAAACACACAATCTGTGAAAATTTCAACTGTCTACCTATTGCGAGATGATGATGATGACGATGAAGAGATGAGATATAGCCCATTGACAGGCAGACGGACAGCGGAGGCTTAATAATAGGGTTCCGTTGGTTACCCCTCGGATGCGGAACCCGAAAAACGAAACTATTCAAACATCTATCATTTTAGCGAGCTAGCTATACGAGTACTTCAAACGTAGGTACTGATGGATGCCCTCAAGATACTCGCAGGTGTGTGATTCGAGAAGCCTTTGCCCAAATGCCCAGCAATGACATACTATATAGCTGATGATGATGATGATTTTTTGCCGTTAAATAATACTACTCATTCCACATACATTAACATTACTTAACATAAAATACACGCAGGTGTGCGATAGAGAAGCCTTTGCCCAAATGCCCAACAATGACATACTATAGGCTGATGATGATGATGATGATGATGATATTTTTCCCTTAAATAATACTCCTTATTCCACATACATTAACATTACTTAACATAAAAGCTAAGTGAATAAAACCATGCATTAATTTATTTGCTATAACAAGTAATTGGTTCTCCCAACCTGTGACGTCACGGAAGCCATATTTATGTGCGGTTTTAGCATCGTGGTCTGTTAATTAACTTCACTGTAGCGTTTTAATTATACCCTTAATGGGATTCCGGTTATATTAAAGGTAAATACTCGTAGTGACAGAGGCTGTATCTCTAGGGAGATCTGGCTAAATATCTAGTTTGGTCGTATCGTAATAGACAATGCCATCATGAAACTATCAACTTTTGTACTAGTATTGTTGTTTTAACTCTTATGAGCTTACTTGACGCTAATAATAACGGACTTACACATTTATTCGCATAGCATTCAGTTTTTGAGGTGGCGGGACGAACTAGACAAAACTAACAACTATTAGACGACATTTTTCCTGGATCGAAAAAGCTAGAAGAACTTGGCTGAAGGCTTCCAGTAAACCAGTTATTACTGGGTGCCATGAAAAATAATAATAGTTATGGCAGAAGAGATCTCACAACCTTCTATTACAGGCCAATTCCATCACATTTCCGTCGTGAGAGAGAGCATTGTAATACAAGTTACAGTATCCCTTTTTGCAATGGTTTCATGACGGGACTGATCGATCATAGTCAAAAAAGTATCAATTACTAACACTTTTTTTATTATTATTGATAATCTCGCGTTTGCTCACAATCTCACCTGGTGGAAAGCAATGATGGGATCGAAGATGCATAATGAAGCACGCTAGCCTAGAAGTAACCTATTCACTCTTGACTTTAAGGCCTCCAGGTTAAAGCTATCCGAAAACTCAGACTCCGGCAGGGAATCACACTCCTTATCTGTACGCACAATAAAAGTATTCCCAAAGCATTATGTGCGTATGGGTGGGAAGTACAAACATAATTGACTAACTCTCACAACCCATCAAGTATCCACAAATTACGAAACACACATTCTCGTTCAACCAAGTTTGCTATAAGGATCGCTTCTACGTAAAACATTGTATAGACCGGACATATCGCGCTGTCGTGTACTGACACCTTTATGATGAGGTACCTTTGTCTTAGCAAGAATAGAATATGTGGGGAATTGTGTGCACGAGAGGAAAAGTAAATTGTTTTCTGAAGATGGAATTAGGTGCAAGCAGACGTGGTACACGTGTAAATGTTGCCATAATGATCCCCTTTTTTTTTCTAAACCACATAACCATCACTTAATGCGTACCCATATCCTTAATTATTTTTCACCTAGCTGTGCAAGTTTTGTGTGCATCAGATTAATCGAAAATATCGTAACAAAAACGAGATGTCCTAGAATCAATGCTTCGAAAACACGTAATATCGACTAAACGGCACTGAGCCTACGTGATGTATTACAGTACAGCCCACTGCCACAGAAAGAAGTCCTGTGTCCCAGCAGTGGAAACATAATTGGCTGATTATGCTTCATCATCATCATTTCAGCTGAAAGACCGTCCACTGCTGGACGTAGGCCTCCCCTAAGAGTCGCCACATCGACCGGTTCCATACGTCTTGTATCCAGCGCATTTCACCAAGATTTCAGCCGACCTTGTGGCAATATACTTTTTCTATCTTATTAGACAGAAAACTGACCCTTACCTAGTGCGTAAAATACCTTCAAATAAATGACCACTGCTTACGTCACTAACCAAAAACATCCTTTCATGTATTGTATGAGCGATGAACGAATGGCACCAGGTGTGACAGTCACTTTGAAGAAGGGCCATCCGTTTGTGTTGATTGACCCGCTTTAGGGACCCCCCTATTATCGCTTGGGCCATTGTGTGACGTGAAGAGGAATTTCTATGGACGCCAGTTTCGACCTTAAGTGTGGACGTAATGGCGAGGGATGATAGACAATGGAAGTGTTTGAGGGTACGTGTGTATTTTAATGTAGTGTGATTTTCCTAATTTGGCATAGGACTTGATGTTATTGACTTGGGAAAGACCTTTGATAAGGTCGTTTAGCTTAATTTTTATGTTATCGTCGATGTAAAATACAATTCTTTCAAATATGAATGGATGTAAGAACCCTCAAATATATGTTCTTATTAAAAACAAGAAAGTCTTAAATAAATTAGACATTTTTTGTCAAAATTATGAGAATCCCTAAAGGGTACTTGTTAGGTCCGTGGTTAATTTTAAATAACATTCAAAATATAAACCAGCTATTCAATACAGCCTATTATATAATTTTCAGTCGTAAAATACATACTTATAGCAGAAAATACACTTTCTATTTATTTAAGATTAAAAGTCCAAGTTTACAAACACCAAAAAACATAAGCCTAAAATCGTCAACAAGAAAATTTACTTGAAAATTCTTGATAACAGGGTCTTTGATCAATTCCAGTCGCGAAATAATTTGAATATATAATAATACAAAGGAAAACGACCCTTCTAAGCTTTTATCTTTAAAAAGAGGAAAATATCGGAATACGGGTTGAAATTGCGAACCTATCGAGAGCTCCTGTGTGGGCAGAGGGAGATTTTGTTACGTACACCTTAAGGTAATTTTATTTGGAACCGATACTGCCTTTCAAAGAAGAAGTGCGCTTTAAGTTCTAATTTCTTACTATTTTTTTCAGAAACTTTATTCCAAGGAAAAATAAAGATTCTATTTTGTAACTAGCTGTCTCAACAACATTGTCTTTTAGTTAAAAAAATCCAATTGAAAAAATTTAAATCAATTATTGAAAAACTAAGTTTATCTAAAATTCTCCCATTTTCGGGCAACTTCATTTTTTTTCTTTTCTAATTTTACTCGGCCTACTACGAATTAATATGATAGAATTTTGTGTGATGGGAATTACACATAATTCCAAGTATTTTCCATTTTGTTGCTACTTTACTTTGCTGTTACTATTTTGTGTGTCTTTTCTAGCAGAGTAAACAGTTTTTCTCTTCCTTTCGATCATTTTCTTACCCATCAAAATTAACAACTCCCCTTTTTCATTGAACAATATTTGTGAAAATTGGTCGTCGCTTTGTCGTCTCTTGCCTGTCAGCGGGCATTCAAAGAGCTTAACAGCTATAAAATCGTCAGTAAGCTTTGAATGTCGCTTTCACACTTATTGCGCGAAGCTAGGTTCACATCACTGTGTCGGGGTGAAACAGTTCAGGCCTACCACAAGTTTTGTAGGCAATAACCTACGCTAGAGACATGACTCAGCATTAGGCTGCGGTTCTATTAAAGGTCTGCAAGATATGTGAAAACCAAGAACTCAAAACTGAGTCCTCTACACTAGTTATATATGATTCTGATTTCCACAAATAGGATTGCTCATAGGGTTTAAAGAAGCTAAGTTTTTTCAGTACTAATCCAAGCGACGGATGTGTGCTAAGGATTCGAGCTGGTGGATGCATGATAAGCTGCTAAGAACCCGCTAGTGTTAGAGCTTGCTTTGTAAAAATGGCTTCTCCTCGCCCCATCCCGATGATCCAGCGATTTATCGCTTATAGCTCGCGTCAGGCATCTCCATAGCACATTCTTCTTACACAACTACACAGCTTAGCTCTAGTGGAACGGTACACATAGTTTCGTAGCACAGCTTCATCGCTTAGCTACCGCGCTAATCTTTACTGGAGCCGCAACCTCATTCTCTACCTGCAAAACCCATATCTAAATCTATACTAATAGATAAAGCTGAAGAGTCTGTGTGAGTGTGTGTGTTTGCTTGTTTGTTTGCTTGAACGCGCTAAACTCAGGAACTACTGGTCCGATTTGAAAAATTCTTTCAATGTTAGATAGTCCATATATCATCACGCTAAGACGAATAGGAGTGGAGCAGACGAAGTTGCGCAGGTCAACTAGTCATCCTATACATCCTCACCAATGCTTATTCTAAATCTACACGTACGCCAAAACAGAGCATGTAGCTCATATTAATTTAATACAGTCATTAGATCGTATGCGACGCCATTACTGGAGCATTATGTACGCCATAACAATGAAATAATGTACTTCATAACTGGTAGTGTGGCCAGTTTATTATGTGGATAGTAAGCCGAGGATTATTGGCCATTTTGCTGAGTGGGTCAAATGAACATCCTTGATGGGAAAGTAGTTAAATGTTGTTGATGGAAAATCCCCACAGAATTTTACAGTCTATGATCATAAAATAAATCAATAAAAAACATACTAAAATTATAAATGTGAAAGCAACTATTCTGTTTGTCTGCGTGTTAAATCTTCACGTCTTAAGGCTGAACTTATATGGATAAACTTAGTAAACCGGTAGAAAAAGCCCTAGGAAAGGTCATGGAATACTTTACTAATAGGTAACTAATACCGCGGGAGCTGGTTCCCTTGAATAATTCTCGAGAAGATAGTATTTAATTAGCAAACTAAAAAAACACACCGACGATCTTCTATTACTGAGTCAAGAAAAAAACTAGTCAAGTGCGAGTCAGACTCGCACACGAAGGATTCCGTACCATAAACCTTAATTTGTATTATTTGTTTTTATAGCGGCCATAGAAACACACAATCTGTAAAAAATTCAACTGTCTACCTATTGCGGTTAATGAGATATAGCCCGTTGACAGGCGGACGGACAGCGGAGGCTTAGTAATAGGGTTCCGTTGGTTACCTTTTTATCGTTAAAAGCAAGTTTTTGGGATTTTTTAACGATAAAACCGCCGTGTTAATATACTTAGTACACTGTTGTTGTTCCACTCAGTGTTCTTACAATAAATACTAAACAGTATTCTGGTGGTTAACTACGTTTCACAGATAAGAAGAATAAAGTACCTTACTACTAAAAGTTGTTAAATTAAAACCAGATTTGAATTTGATTTCCGTCGAAACTGAATGATTTATCTCTTTGAACCAATCATTCAAACTCGGATATTTAATAAAATTAACAACTGGCTGACACCTTACATAAATCATCAATTTTTCTCCCAAAACTGAATTCGGATGAAATAATAAAATACACAGAAAGTTTTAAATACTTGTTAAAGTATCATTAGTCAAAAGTTCAGACACAAAAATTTATAAACGCTCCCTATTTTTACGTAATTCTTTGCTCCTGGGACATTGCGTTGCCATTTATTTTCATCAACCAATTTAGCCTATGTTTTCTACATTATTCTATAAATATAGTAGTCGTTTGTGCATTTAGAAGACTTTGTAGGGTTTCGTATCGAAAGGGTAAACATTGGAACCCTATTACTAAGCCTCCCCTGTACGTCCGTCCGTCTGTCTGTCAGCGGACTGTATCTTAAGAACCGTAATAGACAGACACCGTAGTAGACAGTTGACATTTTCACAGATTGTGTATTTCTAATGCCGCTATAACAACAAATAATAAAAATTAAACTTAGTTAAAAATTAAAGGGCTCCCATTATTGCTCCCATACAAGAACGTTGTTTTTTTCGACTTATGGTACGGAACCCGTCTTGTGCAAGTCCGACTTGCACATGGCTGCTTTTTACGTTATTCTTTGCTCCTGAGACTTTGCCTTACCATTTATAGTCATTAACCAGTTTAGCCACTGTTTTCTACATTATTCTATAAATATGGTATTTCGTGTATTTAGGAAATGATTTTTGTCTTTCATAGGGCTGTTTGTTTTCAACCATGACAGGGCGAGAATAGGGTATTTAACTAAAAATAACGAATTAGTCCGTCAGATAGATTTCCAAAATATGTTTGACACGTATTTTTTTCTTTTTTCACGGAAACAAAAAGTGACGAAGATACAGTACGTTGAACACTCGCATGACGTCACTACGATAGTACAATTGTACTAGCGACGTGACGTCACCAGCCCCCTCTCCCGAGTTTTGATGCATTTTATCTTTGTCAATATTCATTGATTTACAAAAACAAAAAATACGTGTCCATTATTTTTCAATACTCTTACTGACGGACTAAATAGATTTGCAATTTTATTGATGGTGGAAACTAGCCTATTGTTTGGAAGTTGGTTTGAACGCGCTAATCTCAGGAACTACTGCTTCGAATTGAAAAATTATTTAAGTGTTCGATAGCCCTTTTATCTAGGAAGACTATAGGCTATAACATTAATGAAAAATGTAACGCAGAAGAAGTTGCGTTGGTCAGCCAGTGTTGTATATTTGGGCCCGAAAATATGTCAGAGCGTAGTTGTTATAAACGATCATATGCTACGCATAGGCTTTTCTATATCTATCTACATATGAATAAAAATCAAATGCTGTGCGTTAGTCTATTAACTTGAAAATGGCTCGACCGATTTTATTTTTGTACTTTTCAGGGCACGGTTGGTAAGAATTGCAGAATATGTTCGAAAGAGTCAGCGCGGGCCTGGAACGCAATGGACATCAGGACAAACACGGTTGAGTTTTAGTCAGTAAGAGTCTGACACTCCCTCCCGCTCCGCCCAGAGCGGAAAAAAAAGAAAAAAAGCTAGAAAAAAGGTTGGCAAGTTTTTTTTTTTTGCACTTTTGCAAAGCCGGGGCAGGTTGCTAGTCATACATAATTATTCTCAGTCTCATATATCTTTTCATCTTAAACATCGCATTACAATTTAAAAGAGATAAGAATTAAAACATCGGAAGGTCGTGTCAAAGGCCCGGGAGGGTAGTGCGGGCACGAATGATTCAATCAAGATAATTTGGGGCGACATCGTTACTTTTGCCCTCTCTCCTCTGAACTTCTTTGATGTAACTGACAAAGACAGCTTGTTAAAAAACATACAGTTTTTTAAAAGTATTGTTTTGTATTTTTAGGATAAAAGTAAATAAAAAATACTCGGACGGCGAGTAATGTCAAGCAGAATATTGTTCAACAGATATGTCAATGGTCCACATGACAGCCGTCATATTTCTTTTTTATCCATAAATCACCCACCGATGTGCTTCCCCTTTCGGCGATCAACGTATTGGTTTCGTGGTTTAGATGCGCTGATCCCGAACTTGATTTATGCAAGAAGCAGAAGAATAAAAAAGCGGACAAGTGCGAGTCGGACTCGCCCATGAAGGGTTCCGTAGCAGCAAGTAACATAATATAAAAGTTCTTGTAGTTCGTTGTAACTTTATAATTATTATTTACTTAGGCACCTATTACAGATTTATTATTAGATAATAATGGTTCACGGTTTATGTAATTTTTTTTTTATATTTGAATTGATTGAATGAAAGGTAAATTGCGGTTTGCGATTTATGACGTATTAACACGTATAACTACTTACTAGATCTCGTTCAAACCAATTTTCGGTGGAAGTTTGCATGGCAATGTACATCTTATATTTTTTTTAGTCTTATCATTCTCTTATTTTAAAATTTACAGGGTAAAGTGGTAAAATGTGTGTCCCCCTCACACATTTTACCACTTTGGAAGTGTCTCTCGCGCAAACTATTCAGTTTAGAAAAATATGATACTAAAAACCTCAATATCATTTTTAAAGACCTATCCATAGATACACCACACGTATGGATTTGATGAAAAAAAAAACTGAGTTTCAGTTCTAAGTACCTATGGGGAAACCACAATTTATTTTCACATCATCACATCATTCACAGAATACATCTACTTACCAAGTTTCAACAGTATAGTATAGTTCTTATAGTTTCGGAAAAAAGTGGCTGTGACATAGACGGACAGACAGACAGACATGACGAATCCATAAGGGGTCTGTATTTTTGCCATTTGGCTACGGAACCCTAAAAATGCGATCCTATACTTCAACTTCCTGTCTTTATTCCATGTTACTTGGGGGTGGCGCAACATGATTGTTTCATCCATTCTGTCCTGCCAGCCGTAACTCCCTTATCTTTCATATTACTCCTCACACAATTCATCCATCTGTTCTTTGGTCTCCCTCTTCCTCTCCATCAATCCACAGTTATATTCATAATTCTTTTAGTTACATGCGTTTCATCCCTCCTCTTCACATGACCGTACCAAGACAAGCGGTTCCGTTTTAACTTTTCTGTCACTGGCGCCAAAAATACGATCCTGTTCATGAACTACAAATTGTGACCTAGTGCTTATTTTGCCAAAAAAAAAGCGCCAGTTTAGCTACATATGTGTAAAATAACAATATTATTCAAAGTAGAATACAAAGGCACAATAGCTTTAAATGGTCATATAACCTCTATAGTCACCTTGCCTAGAGAGCGTAGGCAATTAGACCTATTAACTGGTCGAGGGAGTCCCTTGTGGACTAGCGGCATACTTAATTAATACAGGCAGTGCTGTTAGTGAGGCAGAATGGCAGAAGTCTGTTTTAATAAGAATAAATGAACTGGCTTGTTATTTTTGAAGTCAACAGTCGAATTCCCTATTCGCAAATAATTTTTTTTTTTATAATATTTTTGTTTTTTTATTCACCAAAAAAAAGCTTTACAAAATTCACATTTATAGGTCTAAATCGTTAATGGCTTTTTTTAAATATTGTAGATAATTTTAAATATCCTTACTCCTAAACTAGGTGTATGTGCCCGTGACTGTGTCGTGTGCTGTGGGACGTGTCAAAAGAAATATTAGCAGAAAGTCCTAAAAACAAGAGAATGGGAAAAGTACAGTCATACCACACATAATTAATAAAACTATAAACTCCGCCACGAGAAGCTATAAATTTTGTAAACAAAGAACTTCTACTAAGCTACGTAGCGACAACAAATAATCCCAAAATCAATCAACTCGAAGTAACATACATGTAATACGGAACTAACGAGCATTTTCACTTAGTAGGGTTATATTTTATCGATATAAAGAGCTGTCGTGTAATGTTTTGTGGTACTGGAACGCGTCTGACACATGGAACAAACATTTGAAACAATTGAATGTGTGTTTACAAATTTTATAGATTCTCGTGGCGTGGACTATAGACAATCAGCCATGGCGAAAAGACGATAGTAATTTTTCAGCATAACTGTACTTTGACAATAGGACGTGCTGCTAATATGTAGGACGATTTGCTATTAAGTTTTGTTAATATGACGTTTTAATACGGAGATTGACAAATACTGTCGAAATGTCACGTGATCCCCTTATATTTTGCCATTTCGACCATTGATATATAGAAAACCCAAGATGCACAGTCTCGAACAAATGCAACACTCGAAACTGTCGTCAAAAACTGACATGTATCAAGTGTCATGTGTGAGTTTTTTTTTTGCAAATTCAACCTTATACGGATCGCTTAAAGTTGTTTTTACAAAGCAGTGCAGTATGGCGAGTGATGCCCAATTTTTTTTGCAAATTCAACCTTACACGGATCGCTTAAAGTCGTTTTTATAAAGCAGTGCAGTATGGCGAGCGATGCGAGACTGTTTGAAACTAGCGCACAATTATACATTGTGCGCTTGTTTTTTGCGGACGTTTTTGAGATGCTGACTGTGTATCTTAGGTTCTTTATATATCAATGATTTCGACACTGGCGTTTGCCAATAGAATCGTATTTTGTTAAGAGACACAGGTGTAAAAGGTGAAACATGTGAAGATCGCTTGAGGCATAGCGAGGTTGCCCACGGTGACTTTTTCCGCGATACAATCGCAATAATATCGCGATACAGTCACGATGCTGTTACTAGCCTTCTACCTTCGCCCACATGATCACGATTTTGCGATTCCCAATACCCTGATCCTAACTAATATCTAAAGGTGGGTACTGATTTGTGTGGCGGGCCGTAATGTACCATTTGCAGCTAGCATCTGTCTGTTTTTGTGCGAGTCCCAGATAAACATTTTTCTTTCTATTCTTTCATTTTACGATACGCCGTGTCCTAAAATCCAAATAACATGCACGTGTTCGTGCTCGTTTCGACATTCTGACTGCACGAATGCTCGCTTTGTAATATGTTACATTACGCCCTGTAACACCGGTCAGTATCTAGCTTAAGGGTGCCTGTCTATTACAGCGGAGCGAGGCAGCGGAGCGAGGCAGCGGAACGGTGAAATTTTAACCAATGGAATTGCATAAAATCTCCGTACCACGTGAGTCACTGACATTTTGACTGACATGATTGGTTAATATTTCTCTGTTTCTCCGCTCCGCTGCCTCGCTCCGCGCAAATGGACCCTTAATGCGAAAGTAAGTTAGTTACTCTTTAATGCCTAAATCGCTGAATCTATTTGATGATTTTTAGTACAGCGATAGATGACACCAGGAACCAAGGGTTATAGACTACTTTTTTGACGAATCTCTATGTTAACGGGTGTAAAGCCGCGGGCAAATCTAGTCATACCTTTCAAGCAACGGATTACAAACACTGCTCCATAACTTACTAAGTTACAACCCAAACTGGTTTTCCGACTTCCACGCGGACAAACTCGCGAGTTGCTAAACTCATATTTATAGATCCCGGTGTAAAGGCAAATCTAATCAAAATATTTATCAAATGTAAAACCGAAGTTATTAATGCACTTCATCAGACAAAGTTTTCCCATCATAACTTGGGCGCGTGGCTTTCGTTTATTTTGTGTCGTACACTAGCTTTTGCAAGCGGCTTCGAACGTATAAAAATCGAAAATTATCTCACAGAACATACTTTTTTTCAGGATGGAACATCATCAAATGACTCCTCCTGATCTGGGCGGAGCGGAAGAGAGTGAGAGGCCGCGGACGCGAAACCAGCGGCGCGGCGGGCGGCGCGGGCAATTACATTAGGTATACATCTCCGCATTTGACTAGACTAGCGCTGCAGCGGCGTGTTCAAATGCAGAGATGTATAATGTAACTGCTCGCGCCGCCTGCCGTGCCGCTGAGTTCGTGTCCGCGGCCTCAGACTCCTGACTAAAACCATCCGTGTTCCTCCTAATGCCATTTGCGTTCCAGGGCCACGGTGACTCTTTCGAACAAATTCTGCAACACAGGAATACACTACCGAGGTAAAAAGTGTCCTAATCCAGGCCATTCTATCTGTTTTCCCAATTACATCCGATCTTTTCAGCCGTTGAGATATGATTAACAAACCTCTAAACACACACAAACTTATATAATTACATTTGCGTAAAAAAGTTGTGTCACTATTTTGGTGTACAATAAAGTATGTTCAATTTATCCAAACATACAGACGACACATTTATAATAATACCTGCTGACTTCTACCCGCGGTTTTACACGCGTAAAAATCTAAGACTGTCACACGGGAATGTACTACTGTGTGTCCAGGGCGGGAAGAATTCATTAAAGTAATTCCACGGTCAAATTCAATGGTATGATCCGAGGAACGCGTTCGAAATTTACTGTGTACGAGCGGCCTTAACGGACTTAACGACAACATTCGGTCGCTACGCGATCGTTATCTATGTCGAGACTGCAGGCCCAGCCCCTGCAGTCTCGACATTAGATAGCGACAAAAATCGGTCGCTAAGTCGTATCGTTGTCAAATTCCTTTAATAGATTTTCAACTTTATTTCGAAAGCATTAGGTTGAAAATCTATTAAAGAAATTTGACATCGATTGCACTTAATGACCGATTTTTGTCGTTATATTTGTCGAGACTGCAGGGCCAGGTCATGTTTCATCCAAATTCGTTCTTTCTTTGAGGCATGATTGATTAACACAAATTAAACATCCATCCATTCACTTATTACAACTAGAAGGAAGCAGCTAGCTTAAGGCTTGTATACATGCCAATGACCTTGTGCATATAAACGGAGCTAACTACTCCTCTACGCACCACTCCGCTACCCGCATTTTTAATTTAGGTACGATAAAAAAAAATAACACATATTTTAAAAAAGTAACAAAACCAAATTATATTCGTTTGTATTGCAAAGCAGTACATATTTATTTGTAGACTTTTGTTAAAAAATTAAGGAGTAAAATGGTTTCATCTCAACGATTTAAAGGTAATTTGTTTTCTTATTATGTGATACCGATACATAAATTCTAGCTAAACCAAATTACGTATCATATCATGTAGATTACTGCCTATTTTTTTCAGATGTAATTTCTGAGTAAATGCCGACGAAAAGTTGCTTCATCTGCACGCTTTTTAAGCATTTCTCGAGAGAGCAGCCTTAAATATGCTGGGGTCGGACCTACCTGATACTGGGTAACACAGCACCCATTGGCAACACTTGTCAGATTTTCTGACTTCTAAATATCCGAAACAATTGTCAAAGATCCATATGACAGCCGGGACCACCGGCTTTTACAAGCCACGAACATTGATATATAAAAAACCCAAGATACACACACAGCATCTCAAAAACGTCCGAAATAAACAAGCGCCATATGTATAATTGTGCGCAAGTTTCAAACAGTCTCGCATAGCTCGCCATACTGCACTGCTTTGTAAAAACAACTTTAAGCGATCCGTGTAAGGTTGAATTTGCAAAACAAATTGCGCATCACTCGCCATACTGAACTGCTTTGTAGAAACAACTTTAAGCGATTCGTGTAAGGTTGAATTTGCAAAAAAAAAATTGTTTATAGTATAACTACACACAACTCACACATGACACTTGATACATGTCAGTTTTTGACGACAGTTTCGAGTGTTGCATTTGTTCGAGACTGTGCATCTTGGGTTTTTTATATATCAATGGCCACGAAGAAATCTCGGAATGTCAGAGATAAGACCGTGCGGCGGTTATTGCTTAGCCTCTCTTTATATTGTTTACTGTTTTATCCACGTGCTTGTTAAATGTTTGACCGACTAGTTTTGGGTTCGAGTGCCCCCTTTGCTCATGGATAATCACGTGGCTAGCCAAGTGGTGGAACCCAATTTGACTCACTCGTGACCGAGTAAGGCAAACCCTTTGCAAACACGTGAGCATAACAAAGGCACCGTTAAACATGTTGTAGCATAATTTTCATTTTTTGATTCCGCTTGAGTACGACACGAGAGACGATACATTGAGCCAACAGAATGAATGATGTCGCTTATGGTGGGTTTACACAGGCAATTTTGCTCGGAAACACGTATTGATCAATCTGGAGCAATTAGTGGAGCAATGTGCAGCAACTTTAATAAAAAGCGGACATTTCGTCCAATGTTTCGACAATATTGTTTCTTATTGTTCCGTATCGGTCTCTCTGTTTTGTTTTATTTTTTAAATGTTTTTTTTTTAATTTTTAGGGTTTCGAACATCCGTGAAAAACGGAACCATCGGGTATCTGTCTGTCTATTTGTCTGTCCGTCTGTCACAGCCAGTTTTCTCCGGATCGATTTTGTTGAAAGGTATATATGTTACGGTTAGAACCCGTTCTTAGTTATAACGCGTTTTCTCTAGTTAAAACTTGTTCTCACTAAATGCCTTTGTTACAACTAGTATTAACTGCTGCTAAAAAATTACTATTAGTGAAAACTAGTTCTAACTAGACAAAACGCGTATTTGGAAATCATTCAGTTAAAACTATTTCAACCGTGGTCAAAGTTCACCGTGCTTTATTCTGATTGGTCAAGAGACTTCACCTATCGGACGTAAAAGAATAGCACCATCCCATCACTTGAGTGAGTGAGTTTTTGAAGTCGGTGCCAAACCAAAAGTTTAGGACACCGAAGAATGCTGTACTTGCATAAAAAGGACATAGTTTACTCATTAATTTAGTTCTTGCACTATTACTGTCCCACTCCAAAGTGGCCCATTCTATGTCTATGTCTGCGTTGCTTCATCTGCGTTTACGAGCGCTGAATTTCTCTGTTTGGCAGCATTCTTTTTGTTTTTATTGGTATGGCACCGACTTCAAAAACTAAGTAAATACCCAGATAATTATAAATTTTCTTGTTATTAGGTATTAATTACTTTTTGGCAGAAATTTGCTTTACGGGGTAGGAATAGAGACGGGATAGGGACTGGATAAGGATAAGGGTGGGGTATATAAAATTATTTGGTGCTTTTCAGTGGGTTGATTTTTTGAAGGCGGTTCCCTTTTTTTAAAAAAAGAATTTAAACTAAGTTTTGTTTTTTTTTTTATTTATTTTTTTTTTTCATACTTTTTAGTGATTTCGTTCATAGTTAGATTCTCCATTTATTTTAGTCGTAGGGTTTTTAGTGATAAGTTTTGGGCTACTACTAGTAGGTATCAATTTGTAATCATGACTTTGACACACCTACCTAGTATTATACCATGTGCCTATGGGCCTAGGTAGAAAAACGAAGGATGCTTTAAGGAAGTGTCGTGCAAGGGAGAATGAATGCTATTTTGATATTACTTGATAATCCATCTATAGGAGTACGTCTTAAAGATGATGATGGATACATTTTCATAGCTCCAGTGACGGCAACCTATCAAGGCAATCGTGGTTACGGTGATATCGAGAGGCGGATTTTGCCAGTCATACTGAGTTGGGTTGTGACGGTACACAAGTTCCAAGGTGTACACTTAGTTCCACGGTAACTGACCTAAGGCCTAAAATTTTTGCAAAAGACCAATGTTATGTTGCCTTGAGTCGAGTGAAATCCTTACAAGGCATAGCTTTTTGTGATATTGACTCAAAGAAGTTACTAAATCATCCGCCCCAACAAAACAGAGCCTTATCCGAAATGACCAGGATGAGAAATGTGCTTTCGCATTAGATAGAATAGGTACTGCGTCACCATCATCTACCTAGTCTTTTCCCAACTATTTTGGGGTCGGCTTCCAGTCAAACCGGATTCAGCTGAATACCAGTTCTTTTTTTTACGATGAGTTTGCTCTTGACTCTAGTCTAGGTCAGAGATGATAGAGACAAAGTCTACGATGGAGCGAGCTTACCCAGAAGGAGCTTGCTCACTCTGAATTTAAAGAGATGAGGGTTTTAAGCACCAAAACTAGGTGGCAGAATTATAAACTCTTTTCTTAGCGCGAATCCTACGTGCTCTTTCGACCGCGGGCCTGGATCCAAGCTTGGTAGGCAGACTATTTTTGGGCCTCAGCTTGGGCGCATTCTGCATTATACCAAAGCCGGGATTTGTGACCGAGCGGGATGTCGGATAATGGAATAAAGTACTCCATCCTTTGCCGAATCACGTCCGCAATCACGTCCGCAATCACGTCAGTACAGTACGAGGGGTCACCCGAGGAGAAGCATACTTGTCGCCATGGATAAGACGCAAAAAGTGCCATATGTCATCCCAATCTGCTGACTCGTATCGCCATACACGTCTCGTGCCTCTAGGGCTCCCATCCGGAGGAGAACAGGTCGATACGCTTTTCATTCGGCAGTGGTCAGCTGTCCCAGCGAGGCTAAGACCAACAATGAATGACTGCCCGGATCAGTTGACAGCAGAAAATCCAAGCAATTAGGTGTATGGGGCATGGGCGTCAACATCTGGTACACACATTCACCAGCTGGGTTAGTTGCGCGCCTCTAACCCGGCATGGTCAGTTTTCTGTTACGGGAACAACCACTGCTTATGGTGGGCGTTGAAGTACCGCAGAAAAATGAGCTTTGCTGTAGGGTACCGTTGCTGGGCTACGTCAGTTGACACCACGAGGAAATAAAATAGCGCTGTTGTCTCCTGGTCCCCGTTGTGCGATCGGTAGACACCGATGTAAAGAAATTTCTTCACGCCAGTGTTCATAAGTAGCCATATGACAACAAACCCGATTTCTCAACTCAATGTAACGGAGACGACGACAACAGATTTCATCGCGGACGTACACGCAGACTCCAGATTGTTTCTTGAACTTGTGTTCAAGAGTGTAACCCACGTAAGTTGAGGTACGCCACGTCCAACGGGGTTAATATTTTCGTCTCCGTTAAGAAAAACAGGTGCGACTTCTCGGTCTCTAGGTGATGATGGACCGGATCGATATTGGAGTGAGCGTGGAGCGGCTGCCTACCAGACCAACACAACTATTAATTGGGTAACACGGTACTTCTTGGCAAGACTGGAGTCAGATTTACTGGCTTCTGACAATCTGTAACGACCGCCAAAGATCTACTACTGGGACCAACGGCTTAACGTGCTTTCCGAGGCACGGAGAAACCTCAGTATGTTAAGATGGTCACCCATCCGCAGACCAACCTTGGCAAGCGTTGCTTAACATTGAAAATCGACCCGTGTGGCTGTTATTATTTAGCCACGAGCTCTTCCATAGAATATCTCTGTAGAATAAGTACTGCGTGTAATAAATAAATTACAAACCACTCACTGAACATAACAAATCGTACCTACTTCACAACAGATTTCGGTGAAAAGTTGATTATTATAACAACCACACACACACACATTACTTAATACCGCATCAAAATTAAATGAGTAGAACCTGATTTATTGCAACCGCATCATCAAAACCGGCCGAGTTGAACTAATATATCGCTTAATAACGGATCTAACGACACGGGGTATCGACTTGTTGTATACTAAAACCTTCTCAAGAATGTAGTAAATACTTTGTTAAAAACCGCATCAAAATCGGGTCACATACATACAAACATACGTGTCGAACTGCGAACCTCCTTTTTTTTGAAGTCGGTTAAAAACCTATAAGAAATCTTTAGTGTTAAAATAACATGTTAAAAAATGAAATTGGTTCGGAACCCTTTGCACGCGAGTTGGACTCACACTTGGCCAGTTTTTTTTTATTTGTGATGGGTTTGCTCTTGACTCTAGTCTAGGTCAGAGATGACAGAAACAAAGTCTACTATGGAGCGAGCTTACCCAGAAGGAGCCTGTACATTCTCATTTACTCGTGTATTGCCTAGTTTCTTTGAGTTTCTCCATATCACTCAATGTTGCCATTGCATTATTGATTAAGTAATAGACTACTTTTAGTTTTAATTAATTTCACATCTGTCTGTTTTTGTGCGAGTCCCAGATAAACATTTTTATTTCTTTTATACTTAATATATAAAGCTGAAGAGTTTGTTTGTTTGCTTGCTTAAACGCGCTGATCTCAGGAACTTCTGGTCCGATTTGAAAAATTATTTCAGTGTTAGATAGCCCATTTATCGAGGAAGGATATATACATAAATAAATATCATCACGCTAAAACCAATAGGAGCGGAGCAGATGAAGTTGCACGGGTCAACTGGTTGCTTAATATGTCGATACGTCCGCCATATTGTTTATCTATTGACCAACTTTCATTGCCCGTGTAAACGCACTATTAGTAAAAGTTTAATGTTGTGGGATTGAGGGGCAGGGTGCGACCGAAGAAAATATATAGAAGAATAAATGTAATAGATATACAAGGAAGATAATGTCTTTCGAGAGCATGTATGTATTTAAGTTTATTCATTGGCACGTCCTGTATCAAATCGGTGAAAGAACTAAAATAAAACCAACTGCATAAAAAATGTCTTTTTGTACAACTTTTAATCTTTTTCGCGGTCGAGTTTTTTGACACAAATATTTTTTTCTCCAGTCGCACTCTGCGAATTTTTTTCTTCTATCAGAAGACAGGAAGAATAATCCAAAAGCATGAAAATACCCTTTTTTGCATCGATTTTATTTATTTTTTCACAAATCTTATTACGTCTGTAAGTACCTAACATCTTTCATGTAGATTTTTCGTAGTAATTATATTACATGTTAAAGTGGACCCCTGGTAATCCGGCGCCACTGTAATCCGACATGCCTATCGGTACACTAACACTTACATTTTTATTACATTTGTTGGTACATAATTATTTCATAATAATCATATTCATATCATATTTTATCATAATTATTTTTACCTAAGTTATTATTTTTTGGAAGTTCTCTATAGCATTAATGATGATAATATTATAATTAAACGTAAGCTCTCTATTGTGCTGTTTAATTGACAAAAATATACTTTAAAAAAAAAAAAAGGTTTCCCCACACTAGGAATTTCTCCTATATCGTGGGTTCGTTTATATACATGTAATCTCACATACACAAACAGCCAGACCCGGAACAACTATCTGTAGGCCACACAAATATTTGTTCGGTGCGGGAATCGAACCCGCGACATGCAGCGCAGCAGCCGATTGCTCAACCACTGCGCCAACCGTGTCGTCAAGAAATATTACATACATAATTATGTAGTATGATTTGTAATTCCGATAGAATCAGCGTGACTTGTAATTTGTCGGATTACAAGGTACCTACACTTCATTAACAAAATCCAGATTATAATCTAAGTGGCAGTACTCTATATTCCGACAAATTCGATAGTCCAACACCGCCTTGCAAAAAATTTTTTGTCGGATTACTCAAAGTCCACTGTAGTTCTTTGTAACAAACTGTGGGTGGGCAAACAAAGTGTTTACATAATGTCAAGTTTACATTACCCACATTTCTATTTCTACCTTCCTTTTGCCTCCTAATTGGCCAACCCATAGGGACTCAGCTCGTATTCCCATACCTTCAACCACAGAGAATCTCAGATGAGTGAAACATCACATTTAAAATTAAACCCCACAGAGCAAAGAAATAACATGGCTGCCACACACACAGCTAGGGACAGTACTCTCAAAACTGAAGGTGGAACCAATCGTGTCTGAGAATATCATCGTATACTCATGATCTATGACAGTTACATGACGCTACTATGTCGTCTTAAACCCATCATGATTCCGGTATCATAGAGAGAGACGGAGCTATACTGATCGGATAGCACTATCCCTTTCTTACAATGGAATTATTATAGCAGTTATCTCATATTATATATGTCTATGGCTATAATAATAATAAATCTTTATTTCAGACCATGTCCATAAATAAATCAAGATTATAAAATTTGAGCACGAAGAAAAGTTTTCAGGATACTTGAGTCCTGTTTATCCGCGATAAACATTAGGATGCTATTAGTGCTACCCCGGACTCTGCTTAACAACGACGCGAGCCGCTTGCTTACGATGGCATGGAAGCCGTCTACCCTGGCCTCCGCAAACATACCGGAGGCACTACAAAAGCGGGGCAACCCTAATAACATCCTAAATCCATTGTTATATTGGACACGTAGGGCACTGAGCGACCTCTGCGTATACCTGAACCACAGGCTGCGCGTATAGAAAGTCTGACAGTAAGCTGTAAATAGTCTGACTTTAACTTGGTCACTACAACGCGCAAACCTGCGGGCCAGCTTATTACTTCTGACCGCCAATGCTCTACGTTCCCTTTCTATGTCAACATTGTCGTCAAGGCCCTCAGTAACGTAATGTCCGAGGTCTTACAATTATACAGCCGATACTTGTGCTCACGTGGGTAATGAGCATGCGATAACCTACTGTTCAAAAAGCGGAACCGGTTTCGAAAAGTACGCGAAAAGGTTCCGTCTACCTGCGTAGTATGGCGATGCAGGTTTCCCAAATACCCAGTGGGATACCGCGAAATCGAGTAAAATATATCGCAATTTAGAAAGGGATCTTTATTTAGCAAATATTGTCTAAACATGGCTTTACATAATGCGGGCGTGAATTTTGTGGGTAATGGCAACTCTATTTCCTTCGAGCTCTATGCTAGACACTCTATATGGCTGTCCTTAGGGCTTCCCTATGTAAGCCTACCAAAGGCCCATTTTCCTAACGAACCTATACTTTAATCCTTACAACAAAAGGGGAATAAATAAGGGTGTTTTAAGTTCTTGTGTATATTTAAATGCGTTTATCGTGAAGGGGTGCAAAGTTTTCCAATCATGTGTGGTGAATGATTTGGTTGTGAAGGTGAGATGAAAATTTTGTATGAAGTTATATAGATACAGACTATTTCATTTAGTGTAGATTTTATGTCCCTCTAAAGTAAGATTTTTTTTAATACCGGTAGCAATTCTTGTATTTCCAAGAAGCGTTCGAATTTGCATCGCAGCCGGAAACACTTAAGAGGAAATGCTGGCGGCGAGACTTTATATGTAAAAAGTCATAATTCGAGGTTTGGCTCTCGACTGTTTTCTCCTCCAATCTTGGACCGATATAAGAGATTTTTCACAAACTGAATAATAAGGAAGTATACTGTGTCTCTATGTTTTCTTTTTTTGATAAGCAGTTGCCAAATTTGTATACTAGGGCTCTGTTGACAGCGATTTATTGTACAATTTTGAGCATTTTGTGAGAGTTCTAGTGCTTATACGGTTAATAAATCATCAAAAAGGAAAACATAGGGACATAGTATATATCCTTGTTATTCAGATTGTGAAATATTTCTTAAGTCAGTCCTATATTGGAGGAGAAAACAGTCGAGAGCCAAACCTCGAATTATGACTTTTTACATACAAAGTCTCGCCGCCAGCATTTCCTCTTAAAAACATGTCTAATTCAAGTTAATATGTAGAGTTTTTAGTTGAGAATTATTTCATTTCATTGGTTGAGAATGAGCCGTCTGTTTGACTAAGCTTAAGAATACTAGGTAATTTTCCTTCTTATTTTTGTGCGTCATAAGGGCCAGGAAACATCCTCAATGTATCACGATTGACTTTCCAGTGTCATTTCAATTTATACTTCTATATCTATATACTTATCCTTATGTAAAGTAACTCTGTCTGTCTGTCGCGCTTTCACGCCAAAACTACTGAACCAATTTTAATGAAATTTAGTACAGGGGTAGTCTAGAGGCTGAGAAAGCACATAAGCTACTTTTTATTCCGGAAGTATGTTCCCTAAAGACCACGCAGGCAAAGCCGCTCTGGCAGAAGCTAGTATCTAGGTATATTATATATAAAGCTGAAGAGTTTGTTTGTTGCGTCAGGAACTACTGGTCCGATTTGAAATTCTTTCAGTGTTAGATAGCCCATTTATCGAGGAAGGCTATATATCATCACGCTAAGTCCAATAGGAGTGGAGCAGTAATGAAAAATGTGACGCAAACGAAGTTGCGCGGGTCAGCTAGTTTTAATATATAAAGCTGAAGAGTTTGTTTGTTTGCTTGAACGCGCTAATCTCAGGAACAACTGGTCGGATTTGAAAAAATCTTTCAGTTTTAGATCGCCTATTTATCGAGGAAGGATATATATACCATCATGCTAAGACTAGTAAATCAATAAACATAAAATTCTTCCATTACTGACTGAGTGACTGACTGACACACAACGCACAGCCGAAACTACTGGTCGTAGGAAGCTGAAATTTGGCATGTAGGCTCCTTGGGGAGTGTTGAGGAGCACTAAGAGAGGATTTCCCGAAATGCTAACGTGAACGGGAAAAAACGAGATATGCGCGTACGATGTCGCTAAGGCAAAAGCCGGTATCCTAATATTAAGCAAGCAAACCATTGTAGCTTTCATGCTCTTTTAATTTAAGTTTGTTTCATTAAATTGTTACACCTACAACCAAGATTTCCGCATTAATGATAACTTCTTCGCACTCCAGCTTCTATCAATTCAAAAGCGCCATCCCAAAGTTAAATCACAAGTTTAACAAACTGATCTACCTTTACGAAAACATTCCAAACCGTAGGAAATCCGAAGAAAGCAATATTCAACACCCCTTAAAAAGGATCACTTTGAAAGTCCCTAAGAGGGTTGTAAGGGGTTGAAAATCTGTTGAAAGAGGGGGTCACAAATAGATAATGTTTGATATTTAAACCCTTCACGTGTCTTCGTTAGGGGGTGCAAATTGACGGCGGCAGTGGGTCTTGAGATTGTCGAGGTGGTGATGATAGCGATTAGCGAGAGGGGTACACCGACAGAAGGTGTATTTACTTGTTCTGAGAAATTGAATTGATTAAAGTTTGCATTATTTTGGAACGGTATTTTTCTAGTATGGTCAATGTATATTAAGAATAAACTTTAGAAAATTGGAAGTAAGCATGTCAGCAAATGTGTACATACATGTCATTATCCTAATATATCAAACTAGCTGACCCGCGCAACTTCGTCTGCGTCACAATTTTCATTACTGCTCCTTTTCTAATGGTAACCTTCCTCGATAAATGGGCTATCTAACACTGCAAGAATTTTTCAAATCGGACCAGTAGTTCCTGAGATTAGCGCAAAAAACTCTCCAGCTTTATATATTATATAGAGTATAGATTCTTCCGCTACTGACTGATTGAGTGACTGGCAGATAACGCACCGCCAAAGCTACTGGTCGTAGAAAGCTGAAATTTGGCATGTATGTTCCTTGAAGAGTGTAAGGGAGCACTAAGAGAGGATTTCTCGAAATTTCTACGGGAACGGGAAAAAAACGGTATATGCGCCTACGAAGTCGCGGGCAAAAGCGAGTCCTAATATACAGGGAAATTGAAAAAATACCCAAAACCTCTTAATCCTGACTTCGTATCATAACCCTGAACAACATTTGTTGTACGACTTTGACCTCAACTAAGCAATGTAGCCAAAAACAATTTGTTTTCATTTATTTGAAGTCTGTAAAATTCGCGTATACTTCGCGCGCGGGCACCCAGTACCGCGCCGCCAGTCGAGCGGCGACCTTTCGTCGACTGCCTCATAAAGAATATGCAAAATTTAGACTATGTTTATATTTTTTGTATGGAAAAAAAAGTTTCGAATTTTGAAAAGTCTTAGAACAAATGTTGTTCAAGGTCATGACACCAAGCCAGAATTAAGAGGTTTCGGGTATTTTTTCAATTTCCCTGTATAGAATTCTTCCTTTACTATACTCTTCTATTCTAAGAGAATTTCCCGAAATTTCTAACGGCAAAAAATGGGGCATCCGCGTACGAAGTCGCGGGCAAAGCTAGATATAGATAATTCGGCTTAAAAAAAAAATGGGGCATCCGCGTACGAAGTCGCGAGCAAAGCTAGATATAGATAATTCGGCTTTAAAAAGTGTGTCAACCATAAAAACATTTGCGTACGAATACAAATTTAGAATAACGTTGTATTCTGTATTTTAGGATGTTTGTTTATCTATCACGCTTCGACGGCTGACAGGATGTAATTAAAGTTGGCACATGATTATAATGCATGCCATAGCCTGGATCTGAAGCTAGGCCTTCAGATCATCACGAAAATTTTGATGTATACCCCATAGTATTTTGGTTTAATTTAATGGGACATACACAATTTATATCACCGTGAAAATTTAGGTATAGTGACCGTGAAGTGAACTGTCATTCCATCTTATTTGTATGATTGATAGCTCACGTCGTGTTCAATTCACGTAGGCTTACACGGTGAGATGTTTAAAGAGGGCCTAGCACGAATATTTTTGACGTATAGTAACGTTAACGTAAGTGAATTTTGGATGTGAAAAACTACAACCCCATAGTATTTTGGTTTAATTTTATGGAACATACCCAATTTATATCATTCAAATATGAATATTAGTATCTAATTGAAATAAATATTATGTGCGAAACGAGTATTGTACCTATGGTAAAATTTTACGTTACGTTACTATACGTCAAAAATATTCGTGCTAGGCCCTAGTGGGGCCTAGTGTTATTCTGTAAAAATGTCACCGTTACTATTAGGTGACGTGAGCGTGAAGTGAACTGCCATTCCATCTTATTTATATGGATTGACAGCTCACGTCGTATTCAATTCACGTAGGCTTACACGGTGAGATGTTTACAGAGGGCCAAGCACGAATATTTTGACGTATAGTAACGTAAACGTAAGTGAATTTTGGATGTAAAAAACCACAACCCCATAGTATTTTGGTTTAATTTTATGGGACAAAAACAATTTATTTCATTCAAAAATATGAATTAAGTATCTAATTCAAATAAATATTATGTGCGAAACGAGTATTGTAGCTATGGTAAAATTTTACGTTACGTTACTATACGTCAAAAATATTCGTACTAGGCCTTCTGATCACTGCATTTAACACACTCCCGGAGTACGTCATCGTAGGATTTTTTTAAGGTTGGTAAATCATCAAAATGACTCCTTCCGCTGAAGGGAGTGTAGACTCTTACTGACTAAAATAACGTTACGTTACTAAACGTCAAAAATATTCGTGCTAGGCCCTAGTGGGCCTAGTGTTATTCTGTAAAAATCTCACCGTTACTATTAGGTGACGTGAGCGTGAAGTGAACTGCCATTCCATCTTATTTATATGGATTGACAGCTCACGTCGTATTCAATTCACGTAGGCTTACACGGTGAGATGTTTACAGAGGGCCTAGTACGAATATTTTTGACGTATATAGTAACGTAAACGTAAGTGAATTTTGGATGTAAAAAACTACAACCCCATAGTATTTTGGTTTAATTTTATGGGACATACACAATTTATATCATTCAAATATGAATATTAGTATCTAATCCAAATAAATATTATGTGCGAAACGAGTATTGTACCTATGGTAAAATTTTACGTTACGTTACTAAACGTCAAAAATATTCGTGCTAGGCCCTAGTGGGCCTAGTGTTATTCTGTAAAAATCTCACCATTAATATTTAGGTGACGTGAGCGTGAAGTAAACTGTCATTCCATCTTATTTATATGGATTGACAGCCCACGTCGTATTCAATTCACGTAGGCTTACACGGTGAGATGTTTTTAAGAGGGCCTAGCACGAATATTTTTGACGTATAGTAACGTAACGTAAAATTTTACCGTAGCTAAAATACTCGTTTCGCACATAATATTTATTTGAATTAGATACTTTATTCATATTTTTGAATGAAATAAATTGTTTTTGTTCCATTAAATTAAACCAAAATACTATGGGGTTGTAGTTTTTCACATTCAAAATTCACTTACGCTAACGTTACTACACGTCAAAATATTCGTGCTAGGCCTTCTGATCACTGCAGGTAACACACTCCCGGAGTACGTTATCGTAGGACTTTTTTAAGGTTGGTAAATCATCAAAATGACTCCTTCCGCTGTAGGCGGATCAAAAGGGAGTGTAGACTCTTACTGACTAAAACCTATCTGTGTTCCTACTAATGCCTTTTGTGTTCAACGGTGACTCTTTCGAAAAAAAATCTTTTTACAAAAAAATATAACCGACTTCCAAACAAAACACTACAAAGTATAAAATAACCTTAATTTCGAAAGTCGGTGTTTTTGATTATGTTTCTTTGTTTTTTAACACCGACTTCCGAAATCAAGGTTATTTTATACTTTGTAGTGTTTTGTTTGGAAGTCGGTTAATTTTTTGTAAAAAGATTTTTTTTCGAAAGAGTCACCGTTGAACACAAAAGGCATTATTAGAAACACAGATAGGTTTTAGTCAGTAAGAGTCTACACTCCCTTTTGATCCGCCTACAGCGGAAGGAGTCATTTTGATGATTTTATTTACGCGGAAATTGAAATAAGCAAAAATGCTCATAAAGAAAAACTGCTGAAACAAACTGAATCAAATTTTTACAGGACCAAATGACAAGTATACTGCATCGAACTAAAATAGAATTACAAAAATCGGATCACAAACCTCGGAGTAATCGGTATATATAAATAAAAAACTACCCACCGAATTGAGAACCGTTTCTTTTTTTGGAAGTCGGTTAAAAACCCGCAACCCTGGAAGGCATAATGTTCGATTTTCACGTAGATGAAGCCGGTAACAAAACTGAGTGAGTAATAAATATCAAACAAAACAAATTAATCATACCTCTCCATATCTCTAAGGATTGTATTGAGGTAGTGAACAGCAGCCTCTGTGAAAACACTGGCCAAATTGAGATGAATTAATAACAGAATTTAATTAAAAAGTTGCTTGCAAGCTGCCGTGTTCTAATTTTGAAATTGTTACGAAAGGACTTCCGATCCTTTTTATTATTGTCTCGTTTAAACGTAGAAGGCAAGTGTTCAGTACGAAGATGTAGGAATTATTACTATCACAAAAAGTCTATATATAATATAAAGTCTATATAGTTTATCCAATCGAAATAAGGTATACATTTCAATGTTTTCTTCAACAGCAAACTGCGCTGCGATGCTCTATGGTCGATCAACGAGCATTGAAATATATAGCTTATTTTGATTGGATAACTATCAAATTCAATCAGTACGCCAGTCTGCGCAGGCCATAAGGCCACAGGACAAAACTCGCCGTCAACCGCTTTCCCGATTACCTTTTTTTACTATAGATAAGCATACGCTTGACCACTATCTCACCTGATGGTAAGCGATGATGCGGTCGAAGATGGAGCACGTTTGCCTAGAAGCAACCTATTCACTCTTGTCTTAAAAACTCCCAGGTCGTAGCTATCTGGAAACCAAACTCTGGCCGGGAATTCCACTCCTTAGCTGTACGCACTATGAATGTGTTGCCAAAACATTTTGTGCGTGTGGGTGAGATGTCCACCGTGCACCGGTGGCGCATCGCCGTTCGTCTTGTGGTCCGATGATGGAACGGGCTTGGCGGAATGAAACTCCCCACAATGCAACCGATAGAAAACCGACAGGCAAGCAACTCGACCTACCCATCCCTAGCCGTGTTGTGTGAGGGTCCATTTAAATCCATGTAGGTGGATTTATATCGACCCTATGGGTACGAAATATCTCCTCCTGTTAGTTACAGCTCAAGTCCCACTGTAAAAGAACCTTCATCTTCATGCCGATTTAATTAGCGGGGCAGCAGTGGTCTGTTGAATACTGCTAAGTGATGATAATTTAATAGAATAACAAATATTTATTCAACACAAACAACACAATAGCAAAAGCACAGAGTAAAAGAGAAGAATATGATAATACAGAATAATGCATCAAATTGTATTGAGTACAAATAAGACTTACCCGTTGCTGAACCTTGACAGTCAGCAGGCATGATACACTGCTTAGTGTCAAGGTTTCGATTCCCAAAAAGTGTTATTGGGTTTCCCATTATTATATCTAAAAATATAACCGACTTCCAAACAAAACACTACAAAATATAAAAAAAACCTAATTTCGGAACTCATTGTTTTTGGTTTTGTTTCTTTGTTTTTTAACACCGACTTCCAAAATTAAGGTTAGTTTATACTTTGTAGTGTTTTGTTTGGAAGTCTGTTATATTTTTTATAAAAAGTTTTTTTATTTTTCACATTTTAGTGGAACCTGCGTACCCATTCACAGCGGACCGGCGTGATGTTGTGTTATGAACTGGGACCTATTTAATAAAACTTATTTAGTGCTTTCGGTGTAAAGGTCTCGTCAATACGAACGAATGGAGTTCCCTTGACTCTCTGTCGTCTCCATCATCAGGTCTGATCCAAACTTTCATCACCCGATATACTCACGAATATCAAGTTTTTACCAAATGCGTGCCTACAATTTTTGAGAGTTGCCCTCAATTTCTCAGGGTTTCCATCATCAGACCTTGACGTGGCGGCAATGGGACCACCTCGGTAGCATACCCTTTCATATAAAAAAAATCATCTAAATCAGTTCATAAACGACGAAGTTATCCGCGAACAAACTTAAAAAAAATATATATACGCGGTCTAATTGAGAACCTCCTTTTTTTGAAGTCGGTTAAAAACACCAGAACACCTGTATAGTCAATCAGTCAAGTTACTGACGAAAAAACTTCATAACGGAGTAGAAACAAGCATAATTTTTTTTTTTAATGCAAATTAAGGAATTTTTGTAGTGTGCAGCTAGAATTAAAAAAAATTTCTTTGTGTGAAATAAGGAGTTAGAATTTTCATTGTAAGAGAACCTTTCACTGTACGAAAGATCCCTCTAAGCCATATTAATTTTTTACCCGCAATTTAGCACACGAAATGCTTTGTGGTATGCCTCCAACAAATCATTATGGAAACAGGTGTTCGAGTTCACGGTACATGTAATAAGGTACGAATTATGTTGGAGTTTCATTTTTTGCGAAGCTTTACCAACGATACATGCTGCTTTCTCGTAGGATATCTAACCAAGACGAGAAGCTACATTGCTAATAGAAATTACATGAAACTTTAAATCTTGTTAGGTAACGCTTCCTCAGGAGAACCATCTCTTCAAAGTTAGAGTGAACAGGCTCCTTCTGGGTAAGCTCGCTCCATCGTAGACTTTGTCTCTGTCTTCTCTGACCTAGACTAGAGTCAAGAGCAAACCCATCACAAATTAAAAAAAAACCAAGGTTGCCGAAATAGCTCGAAGATTCACCAAACTTTAGTGGTACTGGCAGGGCGGGCACATTACTCGCAGGACAGGTGAGGATCGATGAGGTCGAAAGGTTCTGTAGTGGTGACCGCGTACCGGAGGACGCCGCGTCCCACAAGATGGAACGATGACCTTGTGAATGCAACGGGAAGCCGCTGGATGCGAGGCTCACAGGACCGTTCGATCAGGTGACACTTGGGAAAGGACTGCATACAGCAGTGGACGTCTTTCAACTGAAGTGAGTGCGAATGAGCGATAATGAAGCATTTAGCGCTAGATCAGGAACGAGTGGTCTTTCTTCTCTCTCTTATACGTGAGGCATCCTTGAAACACTAAATTCTCGTCAAATTCGAAATTTGAACCGTCGCCACAGAAGTTTTACTTAAAAAAAAAATCATTTAACAAAACCCGAATCCTAGCCGAAACATCTCCGTGTATATTAGTTAGGGCCTCGCCCAGTTTGAAATGGGGCAGCCCTAATGAGACAGAACAGGAGTGGCCGCCATGATTGAGATCTATGGCGCACGTGAACAGAATTACGAAAACCTAGAATTGTTGGAAAACCTTGAGTGTTATATGCGAGGTTTTTCTTTATTCTGGGATTTTTGGGGTTCCGAGGGTCATAAAGAAAAACAGAACAGTAAACAATCCAGTTCTTTTTTTAATTAATGGTATCTTTTTTTGTGTGCCCGCGGTTTAGCTAGATTATAGAGCACTACTAAATTGAAATTTGGTATGGGTATACATATTAATCACGCAGACAAACTGGTAAAATAAAATCTTGAAAAGAAAAAGAAATCAGTGGTGTACACACGTAAAGCGGCGATGATTTTTATCGTCTGTCCTATAGTGTGGGGTGTCGTTGGATAGGTTGCTTAAAAATATTGAGGGTGTGCGAAGACAATTTTTACATCCAAGGCGAAATAACAAGCTTTAAGGTGATAATATTTGTTATAGTCGAGTGTGTGTGTGTGTCCCTCTGCCATCTAAACGGTTGTTTTTGGAGATGTGAAAAAATTCATGGTAATAGCATATAACGAATTTAAAAGGATAACTATCAAAGCTAAGTAGGCTTGACAAGTTAACGAGTAATAGTCGACCAACCTATAAAATTTTATAATTGTGACGTGCAAGTACGGAACCCTACACTGCGCGTGGCCTGACACACACTTGGCCGTTTTTTATTTATTATTATCTTTGTTCTTCCAACTGGTTAAACAATGCATCAACCGTCATAAAAAGCTCACCATATGCAACACCTCCTACTTTGTTCTTAAGTCGGTTAAAAATACATCAATATAAATGCACCAAAGAAAGATAGAATCTTTTAAAATAATTACCATCTTTAACCTCAAAGTTTCCCCACTTGCCCTAACATTAAATTCAAAAGCATGCACCGCTAGCTATAAAAATAAATTATTATGACAGACGGGAAACTTTGAAAATCACTGCCTCAGACAGTCTGAAAACTTTGGCTACATCGCGTCTAAAACGACTGGAAATTACAAGCGCACAAAGTTTAAGACTATTTTATTATTAACTGGTCGAACTGCAGTATGAAAGTTTGAGAACCATTTGCTTTTTAATTGCTTGAGTACGAATAATGTTTGAAAGAATTTTGTGACAAAGACGTCTTTTCAAATTCGAATATGTTTTACTATGAACTTGTAATTTAGAATTAGGGTAGGTATGTACCATGTACATACACAAACTATACTAATATATAAAGCTGAAGAGTTGTTTGTTTGCTTGAATGCGCTAATCTCAGGAGCTACTGGTCCGATTTGAAAAATACTTTCAGTGTTAGATAGCCCATATATCATCACGCTGAGACCAATAGGAGCGGAGCAAACGAAGTTGCGCGGGTCAACTAGTATTTCATAAAACATTTTCATTGCTTACAGCCAAGGAGTGGAATTCTTTGCTTCCTGCTTGATAGCTTCAACCTGGGGGTGTTACGTCAAGAGTGAATAGGTTAATTCTAGTCAAGCGTACTTCATAGTGGAAAACTGGTCAAATGCGAGCCTGTCAATCGTAAAAACGTGACTGGAACCCGTGGAAAACCACTGAAACAACTTTCAACAACAGTATTCCCGAAGAGTTGGGCGGAGATTTACCTAAATTGCGCCAGTTATTTAAATGTACTACAAGTATCTATTACTAATATTTAAAGCTGAAGAGTTTGTTTGCTTGAACGCGCTAATCTCAGGAACTACTAGTCCGATTTAAAAAAATATTTCAGCGTTGGATAGCCCGATAGCCCATATATCGAGGAAGTAAGACCAATAGGAGCGGAGCAGTCATGAAAATTGTGACGCAGACGAAGTTTCGTGGGTCAGCTAGTTTTGGTATATGTAGGACGTGGGACGACTTATTGCCATCAACCGTAGGAACACAAAGTTTGCCTGACCGAACTCAGCTTGTGACCTCTTAACCAAAAAGAAACCTTCAATCAAATACTCCGTTAATAAACCTATCATTAAAACACATTATTCCAGATGAAGGAAATAAATACAATTTATTTAATGTCAGTCAAAACTGAAAATTCACCTTTCATGTTCAGATTTTCCTTATCAACCGGTAATTCAGTTCGACAGTTGCGAGAAACGAAAACTGATGCACATTTTCCGATATAAAACAAAATGTAGCAAAAACAATACTATTGAATTTCATCGATATGTCCGATATTCATCACATATGAGAAGTGTATTAAATAAAGGAGCTTCCACAAGAGAACACAACAACAGCAACAACTCAACAATAACAACGACAACAACGTTTGTTTGCGCTAATCTCAGGAAACGCTGGTACGATTTGAAAAATTATTTCAGTATTAGATAGCCCATTTATCGAGGAAGGCTATAGGCTATATATCATCACGCTAAGACCAATAGGAGCGGAGCAGACGAAGTTGCGCGGGTCAACTAGTTAATATATAAATAGGGAAGTAACACGATTTTGGTGTTATACTTTGAACCTTGTCATTGCAAAACGTCATTTCTACCTACTGGATCGCGTAAATTCAATATGGCGTGACTTGCTAGTGACGTCAGACGTGATTAGTGTTCTCGCTGTGTTCATCATAAAGAAAATGCACACAATTTTGACATTAGCTATCTAAAATTTTAGTAACATAATAATATATTTTTATGCCGTTTCTGCCGTATGGTGTTGGCTGGTGCCGTATGGTGCCGTAAAAGAATAATACCATCCCATCACTTCCCGTGGGTGTCGTAAGAGGCGACTAAGGGACTCACCAGAGAACGGGCAGCAGCGTTCTCTATAAAACTCAACACCATACACTGCGATCGCCAACCCGCTTGCCAAGCATGGCGATTATGGTAACCGACGTCGGACGTCTTTCGACTGATATGATGATGATGGTGACGATATTTTTATGGCGCCTTTTTTATGTTTTGGTTCGAAGAAACTTAAAATAAATTCAAATCCAGTCAGATACCCTGTAGCCTAATAAACAGACTTTACAAAATAATTTAGTATGTAAAAGATGTATTTAGTCGAAAAAAGACACTTAAGAGTTTTGTAATACTCACCCCAAAGCTGGTCTACAAAGGGATGAATTTTTATACCGAACAAAATCGTAGGCACAGCTATATTTCTGTAATTTCACTACTCCTATCTGCAGAGTTGAATTTTCCATTCAATCTAAGAAAGAGCAACTCCTACTTTTGTTCCAATCTAGCAGGAAAAGTAATAAAGATATTCCAGCAAGAGTTCCGTACAAACTATAAAACTTCATGCCAGCGATATTGCGTTCGATCCAGACCAACCAGCGGGAAATACCTCCATCTTTGAAGTGGTATCGAGTCGCGAAAGCTGTAACTGTTTTTATGATCTCTTGAAACTTTCGAACAATATAATCTGCAACGTTCAACAGTTCGTTTGTTCAATAAAATATTATTAAACAAACGTAGGGTACCGTACACCAAAAACAAAAAATTAAACCTTCATTCGTGTGTCTGTTTATCTATCGCCATCCTTTTTTCTCAGAAACTATATTTTTTTATTTAAAGACTATGGAAGACTTACAGCTAAATACAATGGTGATAAATAACAGTACGTTAATCTGACAGCCAATTACAGGTCTTCACATCTAGAGTTTGTCTGGTATAAATGTACTGTGGAACACATTTTACACACTGCTAACAAATGCCAAAAAAATATATATAAAAAGAGTATGAGCAGATCGTCATCTATATGTAAAAATTAATAATGAGAACCAAAATGTTAAGATTCAATTTAAAAAATAAATAAAAAAAATTAAGTCCTACAGAAATTCATAGAAAGAAAAAAAATATGTAAATGTAAATTTCCAGTTGAAATTAATATCAAACAAATACGTAAATCCACGTTCTCCTTTGGAGCTCTAAAAATAAAGCTTCTATTAAACATACTGGTTCAAACAGTTTTATCAGATCAAACTGGCATCAATGTCTGTAAGAAAATTTATTCAAAAATTAGTCGTCAAATGGCATTAACAAATACGAAATTTGGTATTTCTATTTGATCAAACAGTTTGAACAAGCCTGTTTGATCAAATTACTTGAACTTGTATGGCCCGTATAAACATACGGCCATTAGATGCAAAAGTCTCGAGGCGGAAGTAAAGGAAATAGTGCCTACACGAACGGTGCGCGAATCAGACTCACAGTTATCTCTCTTATGCGGCACCCACCGCCCGTGCTTACTTCTACTTATTTCCTAAAATAAAAAACTAATTTAATAAGTATATAGTTAGGATTTATTGCTTATTTAATATACTTTTTAGATCACTGAAATAAATACACATTCTTTTCTAATTTAATAAGTTTAATGCATTCTGAAATGTTATAGGTATTTTATCTATATTAATTTTCCTAAACAATCCAATCCAATGGTTTATAAGTGGCGGATTAGTGAGATTCCACTATAGCGTAGTTTAATCTCAGTGGAATATTTTTTTATATTCAGATTAATACTTCCAGTCATTGAAATATAAAAAACCCAAGATGCACAGTCTCGAACAAATGCAACACTCGAAACTGTCGTCAAAAACTGACATGTATCAAGTGTCATGTGTGAGTTGTGTGTAGTTATACTATAAACATTTTTTGCAAATTCAACCTTACACGGATCGCTTAAAGTTGTTTTTACAAAGCAGTTCAGTATGGCGAGTGGTGCGCATTTTTTTTTGCAAATTTAACCTTACACGGAGCGCTTAAAGTTGTTTTTAAAGTAGAGCAGTATGGCGAGCGATGCGAGACTGTTTGAAACTAGCGCTTGTTTTTTGCGGACGTTTTTTAGATACTGAGCGTGTATCTTGGGTTTTTTATATATCAATGCTTCCACTGATTAAATTTTACAAAAATGACAACAATCTTACAAGTTCTTACTACAACATTATTTTTAAGTTGTTTCTTGAAAGTGGGATGAAAGTTCTACTGAACTGAGGAAGCACTCAACACCAAACAAGAACAGGAAAGAATTTACTATATAGAATCCTTAAGTATTGAAGAAGTTTCGTTGTTTTCTTATTTATTGAGGACCTCCAACAATAGGGATTTTCACAATATAGATAGATTTTTGTATATTGCAAGTGTAGGTTCTTAAAGTGTGTTCTCGCGGCTCACGTAACACTGCTATAATTGTAATAGGTAGGTTCAGATTCTCGAAGATAAATTATTTCAAAATTAGTGACAAATTGTCAAACGCGCGTTACTGGCTGAATGAGATTTCAACGGCCCATCGTGTCTAACCATCGACTCGAAAAGAAAAACACTACGTCTTGCAGTCAATTACGCCATTTCAAAGATATGGTTAAATTATGTATGCCGTTGGTAAAATGATGTGGTCCATAGGTCAGTCATTTGAATGTCGGTTTAAGTTAATAATGCCAGTTAGAATTATCAAATGTTTAATAACTTGACTATTCATCCGTTATTACTTTAATAAAGAGGGAATTTGATTTAATTTAGCTGTCTTATTTTTTAGGGTTCCGAACAAAAAACGGAACCCTTACAGGATCACTCGGGTGTCTGTCTGTCTGTCCATCTGTCACAGCCAGTTTTCTCCAGATCTACTGAACCGATTGTGTTGAAATTCGGTACACATATGGACTTCTGTGACCCAAACAGGGACGCGTTACGTAAATCATTAAATTTTTAGTATGGGGGTCACTTTTGGGGGTCAAACCAGAAAATTTTGAACAATATTGAAGCTTTTTGAACAATATCGTGTGACATATCAAATGAAAGGGCTTACTGTAAGAGTTTTAAATATATTTTTTTCATAATTTTAAAATAAATGGTTTTGAAGTTATTCAAGAAATTTGTCGAAAAATGACCATTCCCTTATCTCCGAAACTACTGAGCCTAAAATTAAAAAAAAAATAGAGATAATACATCTTTACCTAAAGATTACAGGAAAACCTATAATAAGTATATGTATAAGAAGTCTAGTGTTAAAATAACACGTTAAAAAAATTAAATTCGTTCGGAACCCTTTGCACGCAAGTCCGACTCGCACTTGACCAGTTTTTATGTTCCAAGGTCTTTTTAAAAGTTTTAATACGACGTAATGAAATCAAACCAACAATAATAATAATACCCTGCTTCTCTAAGTTTCCATTTCCACCTACAGTGCACCACGCAATGGAAAATCCATGTTTAATCGTTAGCAAAGCACTCAAAGCTCATAGCTATATTCCATACCTACATAGACAGTGTTTCAGAAATGCGTACTCTCATATTTAAGGGTGATGTTCGATATACAGGAGGGATACAATAAACAATTCAAAAAATATAAAAATTGACTTACGTATAACAAAAAACCGGTCAATGCGAGTCGAACTCTCACACGAATGGTTCGAAAAAAACACGTTTCTTGTATGTAAGGTCCTTTAATTTTATTTAATTTTATATTATTTGTTGTTTTAGCGGCAATAAAAAACACACTTTGTGAAAACTATCTACCTATTTTATTTTTATTTTATTTGTTAGGGACAAAAAACAGTTACATGCCAGGTATAACAAAAGATTCTTAAATTAGCCTTACTTAGAAATACAAATATGCATAACCTATTCCATGTTTATGTTACTACACATGTAACCCACACCATTGTCCACGAATTCATAAAAAAAAAATTAAAAGAGAACAGACATACAGTATGCATCATAAAAGACTATTAAGAAGAAGAAGAAAGAAAAAACTTGAGAGGTGTCACCCGGATGGAACGAATTTCCTTTCGATTAATTTGTGAAGGAATTGTCATATTTTTTTTTTTTAAAGTTATAATAATATTTTTTTTATTATTAACAAATATAATGTAAACGGAAATAGAAAGACGAAACGTAAATAACTGGCTTGCTTTCTATGAGAAAGAGAGAGAGACAGAGAAACACGCGCACGCCGCACGGCTTACAACTATAGCAAAAAGTGTCGTTACAACTTTTCGTATGATTTTTTTCCTTCTAGCCCCCTTTCACAACGCGCGATAAGGAACTTCGTTCCAAAAAATATATATCTCTATACTTAAAAATTTAGTAACCCTATTGCTCTTGCCTTAAAACTTTGTTTGGAAAGAGTAAATATGTCAAACTCCATAAAGTGAGTGTTGTACGCATCAACAAGGCGACGAAGAGGCACTCGCACCCCTGCGTTAGTCCTGCTGCTATAAGGTGCTTGAGATACAGCCCGCTGACAGATAGACGGACTGACGGACGGACGGACGTACGTACGTAACGATGGACGGACGGACGGACGGATGATCATAGTAAAACTGATTCACATCCGTATACTCAACGTAAGGTTCAGTTAAAAACCAGCGTCAGGCAGCTCCTAGTTGTCTGGCATTTTGCTGAACTGCACCTATTTGGCGCAGCCGCGGGGCACACAATGTAATTGATTTAGAATTAAATTTCCTTTTTATTTGTACCTACATTGTGTGTATCTCTGTGTGCCAAATAAACTTGTTTTCTATCTTTCTTTCTTTTAGTATTTTACAAGGGCTGAGTGCTGATTCTCGCACTTAAAAAGCATTAAAATTCAAGTCACATTATCATTAAACAGGGAGAATGTCAAAAACTTCTCAACATGTAAAGTAATAAGAGGTGGCGTGGTGGTGGTGGTGACAGTTTGCAACAGAGCGATCCGATTGCGAACTCTACTTAGGGCTGTTTTCAATATTCGGATAACTTTTAACTGCAGAAAAAAATGGCTGTTTGACAGATTTTATATACGAAAACTAGCTTTTGCCCGCAGCTTCGCTCGCGTTAAGAACTTTAAAATTGACAAAGTTTCATACAAACTTTCATCCCCTATTTTATCCCTTTGGGGGTAGAATTCATCAAAATCCTTTCTTAGCGGATGCCTACGTCATAACATCTACCTGCATGCCAAATTTCAGACCGATCCGTCCAGTGGTTTGGGCTGTGCGTTGATAGATCACTATGTCAGTCAGTCAGTCAGTCACCTTTGAGTTATATATATTTAGATAGATAAGTCAAGCCGCCATTTTTATTCTTCAGTCAAAGGTTATCTGACGATTGAAAAAGCGGCCCTTAAAGATACGAGAATTGCTCCTCTGTTTGACACGACATTCTTTGGTATAACTTCTTGTCAAAAACTACACTACTGATCATAGTGACCTTAATAACGAAGGAAAATGTCTTAAGATTTATTTTAGAAGTCGCTTACACGCAGCTCGCTCTCTCTTCGTCTGAAGCTTTTAATCTGCAATAGTGTAAATAATAGTGTAAACCTACTAACATACTTACCCTTTTTTAGGGTTCCGTACCCAAAGGGTAACCAACGGAACCCTATTACTAAGCCTCCGCTGTCCGTCCGTACGTCTGTCTGTCAGCGGGCTGTATCTCAAGAACCGTACTAGGTAGACAGTTGAAATTTTCACAGATTGTGTATTTTTATTGCCGCTATAACAATAAATAATAAAAATTAAGGTTTATGGTACGGAACCCTTCGTGTGAAAGTCCGACTCGCACTTGGCTGGTTTTTTTTTAAGATGGGAAATCATCAAATGACTCCTCCCGCTCTGGGCGAAGCAAAAGGGAGTGTCAGACTCTTACTGACTAAAACCCATCCGTGTTCCTCCTAATGCTCTTTGCGTTCCAGACCCGCGGTGACTCTTTCGAACAAATTCCGCAACAAACATATTTACCTTAAGAATCAAAGTATAGGCATACACAACCTGTAACAGAATAAACGCAATGCCTCTTAAGGGGTCATTGAACAACTTTCACTATGAGACCAACAATGAAATCGTGAAAAAAATTCGACTACCCCATACCTGTGCGCATAACTCGACAAAATGCACTGAACAGTTGCTTTTTTCTGCGGTTTTGGAATTCGTCCCATAGCAAAAGTTGTTCATAATGATGAGTACAATGACCCTTAAGAGGTATTGCGTTTATTCTATTACACGTTGTAGTAGAGTATATTTAATACGGCTAATAGGAGTCAGAAAAGCCTGCAGCAGACAGGCTGTGATGACCACTTTGTCTGAAACTTTGCCGCCGTCAAAACTTGCGGTGTCGGTACTTCCTGGAGTAGTTATCGATGCGGGAAAGTTTGTAGTTTCGTTGTGATGTACGCTGGAGTATGTGGATGGAATAATTAGTTGAATCCTTGGCTCATGACTGACATGAGTAGAGTGGGTAGTTTTTAGAGTTACGTACGTTCAAAGGTAAAGATGGAACTGTTAAAGATTCTATCGTGTGTCTGTATATCTGAGTGCCACAGCCAGTTTGTACTGAATCTACTGCAACTAATTATATTGATACACTAGTTGACCAGCACAACTTCGTCTGCTCCGCTCCTATTGGTTTTAGCATTATGATATATAGCATATAGCCTTCCTCGATAAATGGGCTACCTAACACTGAAATAATTTTTCAAATCGGACTAGTAGTTCCTGAGATTAGTGCGTTCAAGCAAACAAACAAACTCTTCAGCTTTATATGTTATGTTACTAGTTGACCCGCACAACTTCGTCTGCTCCGCTCCTATTGGTCTTAGCGTCATGATATGTAGCCTATATAGCCTTCCTCGATAAATGGGCTATCTAACACTGTTTTTTTTTTTCAAATCAGCCCAGGAGTTCCTGAGATTAGCACGTTCAAGCAAACAAACAAACTCTTCAGCTTAATATATTAGTATATTTAGGTTAGTATAGATATAGATATGAACTTCTGTGATCCAAACTCGGACACATAACGTAAATAAAAACATTTTGAATATGGATTAACTTTTGGGAAGGCAAAAAATTTCCAAGTGTGCATATTAAGTGATAATTCTTTTTTTTTTTTTTTTTTTTTTTTATTTGTGATGGGTTTGCTCTTGACTCCAGTCTAGGTCAGAGATGACCGAGACAAAGTCTACGATGGAGCGAGCTTACCCAGAAGGAGCCTGTTCACTCTAACTTTGAAGAGATTAGGGTTATAAGCGTTTGGAAACACGGACGCAGGCAGAGAGTTCCACTCCTTTGCTGTGCGCATTATAAAAGACGTTTGGAAACGCTTAGTGCGAGTTGGTGGAATAGCAACAAGGTAGGGATGGTAAGATGCAGTGCGTCTGGATGTCCGATGGTAGAAGGGGGCCGGTGGGATGAGGTCGTGGAGTTCTTGGGCACACTCACCGAAGTACAATCTGTAGAAGACCGACAAGCAGGCAACCTTACGGCGATGAGCCAAGCTATGCAGCTTGGCATCCACCAGTTTTACGTCACCGATGAGCCTCTTAGCTCTGCGTTCCACCGAGTCAAGCGCGGCAAGCTGATACTTAGCTGAGCCATCCCAAAGGTGGCTACAATACTCCATGCAGGATCGGACTTGCGCTTTATATAGGGTTAAAAGCTGTCCAGGCCTGAAGTATCGCTTCACCCTATTTAGGATGCCCAGCTTTTTGGCCGCGGTTTGGGCTTTGTACTCGATGGTGGCGCCGAAGTTGAGACTGGATGTCAACTCCATGCCTAGGAGCTCGAGCCGATCAGTCACAGGAACAGATGTACCCCGAAAAGTAGGAGTTTGGTCAAAACGACTCCTTTTTGCGGTAAAAAGACACGCCTGTGTTTTGGTGGCGTTAAAAGTGACCACATTGTCATCGCCCCACTGGGAGACAAGGCTTAAGGTCAAATTTGTCCGCTCCACCATGGCCTCTCTCAAGGAACGAACTTCATCCCCGCTGGTTGTTGCGCTGGACAAGTATCTCTCTGAAACCGTACTGTCATCTGCGTACCCAACAAGACCAAGCTGAAGTAGGTCATTGATGTGCAGCAGGAAAAGAGTTGCAGAGAGAACAGACCCCTGAGGAACTCCAGCATCAATAGCCATGAGGTCAGAGGAGCAGCCGTCAACGACTACTCGGATCGACCGTTCACTCAGGAAGTCTGATATCCAGCTACAAAAACCAGCTGGGATGCCATAAGCAGGAAGCTTGCTCAGTAGACCTGCGTGCCAAACCCTGTCAAAGGCCTTCGAGATGTCGAGCGACACGGCAAGTGCTTCGCCGTGTCTCTCGATGGCCTCGCCCCAGCAGTGCGTGACATACACAAGAAGATCGCCAGTTGACCGTCCCCGGCGAAAGCCATATTGACGGTCACTGAGGAGATCATTGTCTTCGAGGTAGGTCAGCAGCTTACTGTTAAGAACCCTTTCCATAACCTTGCAAAGGATGGAGGTAATGGCGATCGGACGGTAATGGGCAGGGTCAGCACGGTCTCCCTTTTTGGGCACCGGTTGCACATTCGCAAGCTTCCATGATTTCGGCACCGTTCTTTTTTTAAGAGAGAGGCGGTACAGGCGTGCCAACACAGGAGACAGTTCAGGTGCACATTGCCTCAGCACTCTCGCTGGAATGCCGTCAGGCCCGCTGGCCTTATTCACGTCTAGACTGCACAATACTCTTCGGACCTCTTTAATGTGAACTGTGATCTCCGGCATCGAAGAGTCACAACGAGGTAAAGTCGGTGGTTGCTTGGAGCCAGCGTCCAGACGCGAATTGCTTGCAAAGAGAGTTGCAAATAAATTTGCTTTCTCACTTGCAGAGTGAGCCAGCGAGCCATCAGGTTTCAACATTGGAGGCAAAGTGGGTCGACAGAAATTCGTTTCAACCGCTTTCGACAGGGACCAAAACTGTTTACTACCCGGAGGGTGCAATGCTAGTTTGGCCCCGATACGTCCGACATGGTCAAAACGTGCCCTACGTAAAACCCGCTTGCAGAACTTAGCGGCAGAATTAAAGGCTCTTTTCCTCGCGCGAACCCTACGTGCTTTAACCTTTCGGTCGCGGGCCTTGATCCACGCTTGGTATGCAGACTCTTTGCGGGCCTCAGCGTGGGCGCATTCTGCATTATACCAAGGCCGGGATTTGTGACCGAGCGGGATGTCGGAGAATGGAATAAAATACTCCATCCCCTGCCGAATCACGTCCGCAATCAAGTCAGCACAGCACGAGGGGTCACCCGAGGAGAAGCACACTTGCCGCCATGGATAAGATGCAAAAAAGTGCCGCATCTCATCCCAATCTGCTGACTCGTATCGCCATACTCGTCTCGTGCCTCTAGGACTCTTATCTGGAGGAGAGCAGGTCAATACGGATTTCACCAGGCAGTGGTCAGACGTTCCCAGCGGAGCTGAGACCGATACTGAATGACTGCCCGGATCAGTTGTCAGCAGAAGGTCCAAGCAATTGGGTGTATGGGCGTCAACATCCGGTACCCGCGTTGCCACATTCACCAGCTGGGTTAGATCTAGCGTTAAAGCAAACTTGCGCGCCTCTAACCCGGCATGGTCAGTTTTCTGGTACGGGAACAACCACTCTTTATGGTGGGCGTTGAAGTCCCCCAGAAAAATGAGCTTCGCTGTTGGGTACCGTTGCTGGGCTACGTCGGCCGACTCCACGAGGGAATTGAACAGCGCTGTTGTCTCCTGATCACCGCTGTGCGATCGGTATACGCCGATGTAAATAAATTTCTCCACGCCTGTGTCCAAAAGTAGCCATATGGCAGAAAAACCCGATTTCTCAAAGCAACGGAGACGACGACAACAAATGTCATCGCGGACGTACACACAGACCCCAGCCTGCTTCTTGAACTTGTGTTCCAGAGAGTAGCCCGGGTAGTTGAGGTACGCCACGTCTGACGGGGTTGTTATCTTCGTCTCCGTTAGGAAAAACAGGTGCGGCTTCTCGGTCTCAAGGTGGTGATGGACCGGATCGAGATTGGAGTGCAACCCCCTAATATTAGTGAGTTGCACTTTTAGTGGGAGGAGGTGCAGCCGTTGTTTTACCATGTTTTTCTTCTTTACTTTGGTCATCATGAGAGTAGATGGGGAGAAAAGTCGAACTGTCGAGGCGCTGCTCAGTGAACCAAGTGGAACACTAGAGCTAAACTGACCTGTGGGGAACTCATTTGGAGACTGCGGGGACGCCCGAACCCCCCCGGATATGGCCACCGGGTCCTCCCATCCAGTCGACGGCTGGCACGGTGGAACATACCGGGATTTTTCGCTAGTTGGCGGGGCAGCCTTTCACACGTGGCTGGCGTGCTACTTGGGCCCCCTACTAACTGCGGTCGGCCAACGGCTGGCACCGTGCTTCGGATCCCGCTACCCTCCAAAATGAGTTACCCGGAAAGCCCAGCCCAGTGACCAAGACCGGTTCTGAGCAGAGCAACTGACAGTCTCCTTCTCCCCCAGAGGCACTGGCACTCCCGCACACCGACGGAACACAGCAAGCTGCTTGGCGCCGGACTTCGGCGGGATGGTGGTAGCGAGCCAGGCGGCTCCTTGCGGAGCCTACCACCGCTTTTAGTGGGATCGTTCTGCCGTACCACAGGCAAGCCTGTGGTGCCGTTGCCCGGGGTGGACCGCGAGGAGGTAGATCTATATCTATACTAACCTAAATATACTAATATATTAAGCTGAAGAGTTTGTTTGTTTGCTTGAACGTGCTAATCTCAGGAACTCCTGGGCTGATTTGAAAAAAAAAAACAGTGTTAGATAGCCCATTTATCGAGGAAGGCTATATAGGCTACATATCATGACGCTAAGACCAATAGGAGCGGAGCAGACGAAGTTGTGCGGGTCAACTAGTAACATAACATATAAAGCTGAAGAGTTTGTTTGTTTGCTTGAACGCACTAATCTCAGGAACTACTAGTCCGATTTGAAAAATTATTTCAGTGTTAGGTAGCCCATTTATCGAGGAAGGCTATATGCTATATATCATAATGCTAAAACCAATAGGAGCGGAGCAGACGAAGTTGTGCTGGTCAACTAGTGTATCAATATAATTAGTTGCAGTAGATTCAGTACAAACTGGCTGTGGCACTCAGATATACAGACACACGATAGAATCTTTAACAGTTCCATCTTTACCTTTGAACGTACGTAACTCTAAAAACTACCCACTCTACTCATGTCAGTCATGAGCCAAGGATTCAACTAATTATTCCATCCACATACTCCAGCGTACATCACAACGAAACTACAAACTTTCCCGCATCGATAACTACTCCAGGAAGTACCGACACCGCAAGTTTTGACGGCGGCAAAGTTTCAGACAAAGTGGTCATCACAGCCTGTCTGCTGCAGGCTTTTCTGACTCCTATTAGCCGTATTAAATATACTCTACTACAACGTGTAATAGAATAAACGCAATACCTCTTAAGGGTCATTGTACTCATCATTATGAACAACTTTTGCTATGGGACGAATTCCAAAACCGCAGAAAAAAGCAACTGTTCAGTGCATTTTGTCGAGTTATGCGCACAGGTATGGGGTAGTCGAATTTTTTTCACGATTTCATTGTTGGTCTCATAGTGAAAGTTGTTCAATGACCCCTTAAGAGGCATTGCGTTTATTCTGTTACAGGTTGTGTATGCCTATACTTTGATTCTTAAGGTAAATATGTTTGTTGCGGAATTTGTTCGAAAGAGTCACCGCGGGTCTGGAACGCAAAGAGCATTAGGAGGAACACGGATGGGTTTTAGTCAGTAAGAGTCTGACACTCCCTTTTGCTTCGCCCAGAGCGGGAGGAGTCATTTGATGATTTCCCATCTTAAAAAAAAACCAGCCAAGTGCGAGTCGGACTTTCACACGAAGGGTTCCGTACCATAAACCTTAATTTTTATTATTTATTGTTATAGCGGCAATAAAAATACACAATCTGTGAAAATTTCAACTGTCTACCTAGTACGGTTCTTGAGATACAGCCCGCTGACAGACAGACGTACGGACGGACAGCGGAGGCTTAGTAATAGGGTTCCGTTGGTTACCCTTTGGGTACGGAACCCTAAAAAAGGGTAAGTATGTTAGTAGGTTTACACTATTATTTACACTATTGCAGATTAAAAGCTTCAGACGAAGAGAGAGCGAGCTGCGTGTAAGCGACTTCTAAAATAAATCTTAAGACATTTTCCTTCGTTATTAAGGTCACTATGATCAGTAGTGTAGTTTTTGACAAGAAGTTATACCAAAGATTGTCGTGTCAAACAGAGGAGCAATTCTCGTATCTTTAAGGGCCGCTTTTTCAATCGTCAGATAACCTTTGACTGAAGAATAAAAATGGCGGCTTGACTTATCTATCTAAATATATATAACTCAAAGGTGACTGACTGACTGACTGACATAGTGATCTATCAACGCACAGCCCAAACCACTGGACGGATCGGTCTGAAATTTGGCATGCAGGTAGATGTTATGACGTAGGCATCCGCTAAGAAAGGATTTTGATGAATTCTACCCCCAAAGGGATAAAATAGGGGATGAAAGTTTGTATGAAACTTTGTCAATTTTAAAGTTCTTAACGCGAGCGAAGCTGCGGGCAAAAGCTAGTTTTCGTATATAAAATCTGTCAAACAGCCATTTTTTTCTGCAGTTAAAAGTTATCCGAATATTGAAAACAGCCCTAAGTAGAGTTCGCAATCGGATCGCTCTGTTGCAAACTGTCACCACCACCACCACGCCACCTCTTATTACTTTACATGTTGAGAAGTTTTTGACATTCTCCCTGTTTAATGATAATGTGACTTGAATTTTAATGCTTTTTAAGTGCGAGAATCAGCACTCAGCCCTTGTAAAATACTAAAAGAAAGAAAGATAGAAAACAAGTTTATTTGGCACACAGAGATACACACAATGTAGGTACAAATAAAAAGGAAATTTAATTCTAAATCAATTACATTGTGTGCCCCGCGGCTGCGCCAAATAGGTGCAGTTCAGCAAAATGCCAGACAACTAGGAGCTGCCTGACGCTGGTTTTTAACTGAACCTTACGTTGAGTATACGGATGTGAATCAGTTTTACTATGATCACTTAAGTTGCGACAAGCCAGGGAGTTAAGTCAATTTGTAGATAATTTAATAAAAAATCGAATGAAAGAAATTTAGGTAGCCTTACATCAGTAAAAGTCAAACATTTTACCACAATGAAAATAGCCCAGTTATAACTTACTAAGCAACGCTCATTAATATTTCATGATACGCAACAGTTTTTCCAGTACTTCTGGAACATTAGAACAAGCATAATAATTATTATTACAGGAAAACATGAAGCATAGAACAATAATTACCTTTTTTTACCAACTAATGAAACTCCCAAATAAGGTTAGTATTACTCAGAGGAATAGTCGCACAGTTACATTAATTATACTCAAAGCAAGCATTAATATTCCACATGTCCACATGCAAGTTCGATGAACAAAAGGATAAAAAGTAAGTATTTAAGGCTTGTATACATGCCAACGACTTTGTGCATATAAACGGAGCTAACTACTCCTCTACGCGCCACTCCGCTACCCGCATTTTTAATTTATTATTAAAAAATAACACATATTTTAAAAAAGTAACACAACCAAATTATTCTCTTTTGTATTGCAAAGCAGAAGATATTTTTTTTTAACTTTTGTTAAAAAATGAAGGAGTAAAATGGTTTCATCTCAACGATTTGGAGGTGATTTGGTGATTTTTTTTCTTGTTATCTGATACCGATACATAAATTCTGGCTAAACTAATTTACGTATCATATCATGTAGATTACTACCTATTTTTTTCAGATGTAATTTCTTAGTAAATGCCGACGAAAAGTTACTTCATCTGTACGCTGTTTTTAAGCATTTCTCGAGAGAGCAGCCTTAAACCAAACGGAAAGGGTTCTTTGAATATTGACAACTTTGATCTTTATTTTAGAGTAGCAACACCGAGCTGTCACATATCTTTTAGATAACATTTTTTTTTTTTTAGATATGTTTGCTGTTGACTCTGGTCTAGGTCAGAGGTGACAGAGATAAAGTCGACGATGGAGTAAGCTTAGCCAGAAGAAACCTGTACACTCCGACTTTGAAAAGATTAGGGTATTAAGCCAAAGATGTAGGCGTTCGGAAACACAGATGCAGGCAGAGATTCAGTTAATTAGCAAAAAAACCGGCCAAGAGCGAGTCGGCGAGGGTTCTGTACCATCATATAAAACGTGAAATGTTTTAAATTTTTATCGGCGAGGCCTTTATTCGTCAGAGGATTACCATACAGTGTACATTGCAGTATAAGATCATTGCCATCTCTTGAGTGGAAAATAATAATGTAATTTATGTTGATGATTTCTGAAAAGTGTGCTATTTAGAGACATCGTTTTATTTTTCCTGTAATCTTTACATAAATTTCTATCACGTAGAATAATTTCTGATTTTTCTCTTGTAAACTTCGGAGATAAGGGGGGAATGGTAAAATTTTTCACATTTTTCGTCGGAAACCATGGGGCCTAAAAAAAAAGAGAAAATGTTTAAGAATGTGCAAATAGCATTCTTTCATATAATACCCCACATGCTCTAGTAGCTCTACTTCGAATTTTTGAGAACCCCTTTTAGTCGCTGTTGCAACGAAAATATAAACATTTTATTTCTTTCTTATTTGCAAAATAGTTGAGCAAACGTCATCTTAAACTATTCCAAGAATCTTTGAAGTTGATAGCATTAATAGTCATATCATAAGGGTTCCTTTTACCATTTTGTTACGGAACCCTAAAAAGGAGGCTTCCAGACTGGCACATTGTCCTGTTATAAGCAAACAGATATTTGGGAGGTTGTCTGGCTGGCATCTGGACTTAGCTCTTTCAATTGTTTTCTGAATAACCATGAACTAAATCTTCCTATAATTAACTATATTCCTTAGTTTTATATATTTTCTATGGTGTCTCTTATAATATCACACTCAAATTTATAAATTCTTAAACACTATTCCGCCATCTATCCAACTAGCAGCGAACTACTACGTCGAAATCCTGCATATACATCAACCCGAATATCAACTAACGGGCAGTAGCCCGCCAGGCACAACAACCACCTGGTTGGAGGATCCTCCCTCTTCAATGGGGGTATGCGGTACTTTACTCTCTGTTCCACATACCCTCTAAACTATTTTCCCTTGGGGCTAGTCAGAAACTATAGAACGCCACTAATATCATCCTATTCATCCATCTATACCTAAACTAATTTCATAAAACTTATCCCATAAAAAGTAAACCTTGGTCCCGTTTCAAAAGATCAACAGCACTGAACCCAACTCCCACGTATTCCCAAAGTAAAATAAACCATAGAGAAGCATATTTCGCTTAAAAAGAAAGGGTGGTGGTACAGCTACGCATACTTTATTTATAGATTTTCCCCTCGTTTTTGCGAAACACTCGCTGTAAACGAAGCTCAAGGGTTACTCCATAGTAATTGTGTTAGGGCTACGAACTAAAAAGGTATAGATAGATACCTTGTTTGGTCACGTTATCTTGTGGTTTCAGGATAGGGAATCTTCTCTTTTGATTGTTGGGTATCGTAAAATGCCAAGATTAATATCGATAGAATCGTGCACTCACTAAAAATCCAGTTTATAAAATCCTCATCGTTTTACGTGCTGCCAATCAGTCATAGAAGTTCCAGGGAAAATAATTATGATGACGCGATGTGATGATCTATGTCATCCCTTTGAAAAAAAAAGTCTATTTAAAGTTTCTTTCTCTATCTAATTACACATAGTGTAGTGAAATAAGCAGACAAAGGCCTTTATATAATTTTCTTTTTTTAGGTGAATTGTTTGTACATAATCAATAAATAAAATGTGCGTCGCATTTTTGTCGAACGCAAAAATACGTCACACATAGCCTCTTCTAAGTTAACACCATCTAACAGGTTACATTAGTTATAATATAACTTGTATGAACCTAATCTTTTCACCACCCTTGGTGTAATGGTAGAGAAAGCCTAAAGCATTAAATCTATAACTGTCCTATGCGCATGAAGCTATCACGAAACACAGAATCCGGCAGAGAATTCCTTTCTTTACCTGTACGCACAACCTGCTAGTCTATTCTGTAAATAACTATTTCGATACCGAGTTTCAACTGAGTGACAAAACTCACAAAGTGAGCTTTATTGCACACAAAAGACCTTTATATCTTAATTTGAAACTCACCTCGGATTCCACGTCGAGATACGAAAATGTTGTTACAGAATAGCACTACTGTACCTATATGGGTTGTGTTCGCAGTCTTATCTTAGAACACCAAACACAGATAGGCCCACACACACCAAACACTCAAAACTAATTACGAACAAAAAAAAAAACGAAGAAAAACAAAAGACTGCGTATTCCTAAAGGTGGGTCCACATGATACATCCTAATCCTAATATATATAAAATTCTTCCGTTACTGGGTGACTGCGTGACTGACAGACAACGCACAGCCGAAACTACTGGTCGTAGAAAGCTGGAATCTGGCATGCAAGGTCCTTGGGGAGTGTAGAGGAGCACTAAGAGAGGATTTCCTGAAATTCCTACGGGAATGGGAAAAACGGGATAACGCGTACGAAGTCGCGGGCAAAAGCTAGTCTAGTCTAGTCGAGGTCTGTGACCAACATTTTCTAACCCACTTGACTATTAGCGAATAATAGTCAAATGAGTCAGATAATGTTGGTCACAGTCTGTACTTCCATAAACTTCTATAGAATTTTGTCTGTGCAACAAAGCAATACAGACAAATGTCAGTCTGATAGAAAAGTCTGACTATGAAGGTAAGTTTGCGTATTTGTCGGAGCCAAAAAACTGACTAATAAATAAATTGAGGAGTTAACTAATGCAATAATAACACTGCTGCATGGGCCAATCTTCAACATGCAACATTTGCAAAGGTTGGTCTGTGGATGGGTGATCACCTTTTCCACCGTGCCTCGGAAAGCACATTAAGCGGTTTGTCCCGGCTGTCATTTGTAGATCTTTGGCAGTCGTTACGGATTGTCACTAGCCAGTAAATCTGACTCCAGTCTTGCCAAGAACTGCCGTGTTACCTAGTTAATGGGTTGTGGAGGTCTGGTAGGCAGCCGCTCCATGTAAAATTCTGGTATTCAGCTGAAATCGGTAAACCAAAACCAAACCAACCAACCAAAATAATTGAGAAAAAAGCTAGACAGATGATGATCAATAAAGTCTGCACAAACATTCCGTCGACATATATGCGTATAAAAAATATTCAAACATCGTAGTCTAACACAGTAATTAATAAAAAAATAATATATTTTTTTAAAATATTTTTTTATAATCATAACACAATTATAATTTTGACATTACAACCTATTATTATTTTGACTTTATAATATAATAATATTTTGACATTATAATATGATATTTTTGACATTATATCATAATTTATAAAATTTATAAATAATTATAATCCTTCTAATTGTCTATTCTAGGTAATTTTTCGATTTTCTCTAATTGTTATTTCTTTCAATGTTATGGAAATGTTTTACGCCGCTTATTACGGCTAAACATGAATGGACTTAAACTGTGTAATAACTTGCATGCTCTTGTATGTATACAATTTTTAAACAAATAAAGAAATCTTATCTTACCTTACAGATATCTGTTCATACAAAGGGACGTATCGTGTGGACCCACCATAAGATCAAACTAGTCACCAACAAACCCAGTAGTACTTCGTTTATCATCAAGGGACTAATCAGCAGTAATAGTTCCAGAGTCCTCCCATTTCAATCCTGTGTCTTATGCGCTGCTATCTAGCATCTACTTTCATTAATTATGTAGGGAACTCACAAAGGAGACGGTACCATTGGTTTAAGAGACATAGTGTTCTGGAGAAAGTCACTATTAAGCCCGCTTAGATTCTTAAATAATGTCTTAATTGATATTTTGATATTGATTCAACAAAGTGAGATGTCTTTATAACACTTAAACAAAAAAATTCAGCTGACTTCCAAATAAAAACACTACAAAGGATGAAATAACTTGAATTTCGGAAGTCGGTGTTTTTGGTTTTATTTCTTCGTTTTTTGACACGACTTCTGTTTTTTTTTTGCAAAAACATTTTATTTTAGTGGTGATACTTGGACGACGTCATCATCTACGCAGAAATCACATCATACAAGTAAGCAAAAATGCTCTTAAAATAAAAACTACTGAGCCAAACTGAATCAAATTTGTACGGGACCAAATAGGAGTATGTCGTATACAGCATACTTTATACGACATACTGCCATTTGGTCCGTTCAAGAAAAGAATCACGCATTTTTTATTTTCTGCTCTTGACTCTAGTCTAGGTCTACGATGGAGCGAGCTTACCCAGAAGGAGCCTGTGCACTCTAACTTTGAAGAGATTAGGGTTGTAAGCATTCGGAAACACAGACGCAGGCAAAGAGTTTCACTCCTTTACTGTGAGCATTATAAAAGACGTTTGGAAACGCTTAGTGCGAATTGGTGGAATAGCAACAAGGTAGGGATGGTAAGATGCAGTGCGTCTGGATGTCCGATGGTGGAAGGCATCTCATTCGCAATCTGTCAAAAATATAGGGAAATAGAGGCTTTTTTGACAGATCGCGACAGACATACAAATGCGACCTTTGCTTAAAAAAAAAAATATTGGCACTCAGTTGCAGGACAGATCGGAAAAACGTATGACATCTAACATAAAAAAGAAGTAGGTTGGTACGCATTTTTATACAATAATATTCGGTCACATCGACATTTAGCTCAAAATTCGCAAACAAAATGTAACTCGATATTGAAAGTAAAAATAGTTTGGCACTGACAACTGACACGTTGCATACAGCGGGTCGTTTTAAAATAACTTTGTTTTTGTTACACTGACAACAATGTTAGGAATAGCATTCTGTGTTATTACATCACGCCTCAATCTTCCTCGCCTTTTTCCAAAAAAGTTGGGTTTGTCCTTGTCTTCCAGTATCTTACAGGGCACATTGCTCGCAGAACAGATGGTCGATGCGCCGAAAAGTTCTGGAGTGGCGACCGCCTACCAGAAGACGCAGCATTGGAAGGCCACAAAGTAGACCGATGACGTCGCGGGTAGTCGATGGATGCGAGACGCACAGGACCGATTGTTGAGGCAACACTTGGGGGAGGCCTATGTCCAGCAGTGGACGTCTTTCGGCTGATATGGTGATTATGATCTTGTATGTAATGACTGACTGTTTGACCTCCACAACCCAGTGGCTGGGTACTGGATACCCTATGCCAGGTTAGGGCCAGATTGTCTAGCTTCTGACTTCCCGTAACGACTGTCAAGGGTCTTCAAATGACAGCCGGGACTAGCTCCCGGCTGTCGGAAAATTACTAACTTAATATTCTCTTCCTTCCATATCAAGCAGGAGACAGATCAAAGCCAGACACAAGCCCGCTACATATTCCCAACCAACAGTGGCGACCACCAGAAAAACGCCGAGTCAATGAAGCTCGAAGAGTCCCGGAGAAACAATCCAACTGTCTTGAATCCCGCAAGGAAATTAATCAGAATACAACAGCGGAGCAGTAGGCAAAAAAATCACTTTCCTCCTTATCAAAGCAGGAGACAGAGCAGAGCTAGGCCAATAGGCACAAAAGGACATACACAACCGGATTAAGCCCAGTTGCCAAGCACCACTGAATATATTAACACTAATACTAATTAGTCCTTAATTGCGAGCTACTTTTGATTCCAGTAATAAGAAAGTATGGTGAAATAGCTTGAACGCACGGAAATTTGTTCTAGTTCCCACAAGGTCTGAATAGTAAACAACTCCAGATGAACTAACCCAACCTGAACACCTAAATCTGTGCCAGACACATAGACTGTCTCCTAATGCCCATTGCGTCCCAGGGCCGCGGTGACTCTTTTGAACAAATTCCGCAACCCTGGCAGGCTTTCGTAACCTTGGTAGACTTCCGCAACCCTGGTAGGCATATTTTAATAACAGGCAACATCGACGATGGCCATGCTTTAGCTCATATGCGGGTCCTAAAGTTTCAGCAACGAAGCATTTTAGTGGTACCTATTTAGAAATACGTAGCAGGACCACAATTTCTTATCCTGACTAAATTCACAGTAAATTTCATTACCTAGACTCATTACGAACTTGTGATGAGCACCACGCTTAGCAATAAACCTTCTGTGAACAAGAAATTTTCAGCGAACGTATAAACGTAGTAATAAAACTGGTAATTAAGGTGTCAAAGAGAAAGTTGTGGGAACTACTACAAACGTAGGTAACGTGTCAAGGTGTGAAGAAGATATTCAGGTTTATTGCATACTCTATTTTAATTTTACTGTCAATTATTTGTTGAAGTCTCCTGATGGTAAGCGATGATGTATTCAAAGAAGGAACACGCTTGCCTAGAAGAAACCATTCACTCTTGACTTAAATACTGCTTGATTTTTACTATCAGTAAACACAGACTGCAGCAGAAAATTCCGCTCCTTAGCTATACGCAGAATTTAGCTACCGATCGCCACACACGTCAAAAGGGTCACCAAATTAGAGAATGAGTACCTATCTCATTGTCTGAGGATCCTACTTTCGCAGATCTACTACGTCCTTTATAAAAAAAAAAATAACAACTCAAGACAATTTAAAATAACATATTACGCCGCAAACCCAGAGATCAGCGATACTGTTTTCAAATAAAACTCAATTCAGCCAGCATCCAAAGACCAAAATCTCTAATTTAAAATCGAATAAATTACGTTTGAAACCCCACGTCCGACGCCATCTTGATAAAAATTCACATCTCGATTCGATTTAATGTCGAATCGAGATTATCTGTAGTAGGAGCCACAGGACATAAATACCGTTGCCAAAAACGTGTCGAGATGAAATGTTTATTTCTAGTGTACGGTCAGTATAGCCAACTGAATTTATTTGTCTGTGAAAATTTTCTGTGCACTGTACGTTCGTAAATCATGGTTTTAATGCTGTGCTTGTCTAGGGGGGATTGTACTCCGATTGGATTGGATTAGGCCAGACTTACAGACGTAATTATTTTAAATTAGGTGGGGCTGTTTTTGTTAGTCATTTTTGCTGTCTATGATTGGCTGGCAGGTTGTTGAGGTTTAACAAAAGGAAATTGCAGAGGATAATTAATAATCTTACCTTAGGGACTCCATGTATGACCCTCATTTCTCAAGGCTAGGTTGCCGTTCAAATGAACTGACAGTCTTATTTAAAATCAAAGTAGTCTCTAGATATCCTAGAAGTCATTCCATTCCAAAAAACTAGATAGATCACTTTTACCCCAAAAAGCTTCAATGTCAGGACACGATAAGCCCTAAATCCAGGACTCATTACACACCGCATATTCTAAAACAAGGTCCATCCGCCGAGTCTGTCTGTCCGCAATAATCTCTAAAACTACCGAACAGATTATCACACGGTTTTCACTAATGGACGGAGTGATTAATGAGCAACGTTTAAGTGTGTTACTCATTAAAGTTTTGTGTAGATTGGCTAAAATATGACGAGGGTTGTAGATGTCGCAAAAATTTTAGGAAGCTTATATCATCATCATCATATCAGCCGAAAGACGTCCACTTTTGGACATGGGCCTCCCCCATAATGGAGGGGGTTTGCCATAATCGCCATGCTTGGCAAGCGGGTTGGCGATCGCAGTGTATAGTGTTGCGTTTTACAGAGAACGCTGTTGCCCATTCTCTGGTGAGTCCCTTAGTCGCCTCTTACGACACCCACGGGAAGTGATGGTATGGTATTATTCTTTTACGGCACCCTACGGCACCGGCCGACACCATACGGCTTATATATACAGGGTGAATTTTTAAAGTGTGCATTCAAGGCCAAATTCGATACTAAAAGGAACATCGAAAAACACTGAAAGGAGTCTCGAACCCGATTTTGATGAAAGGGTTTTATATATATTATCATTTACAGTTTAGATAGGTTTTTTTTTTATTTGTGATGGGTTTGCTCTTGACTCTAGTCTAGGTCAGAGATGACAGAGACAAAGTCTACAATGGAGCGAGCTTACCCAGAAGGAACCTGTGCACTCTAACTTTGAAGAGATTAGGGTTGTAAGCGTTTGGAAACACAGACGCAGGCAGAGAGTTCCACTCTTTTGCTGTGCGCATTATAAAAGACGTTTGGAAGCGCTTAGTGCGAATAGGGTATTAGCTTTAGTCAGAAATTTTAAAACTAATTTGTTATAAATGAGAGCTTTCCTTTAGTTTGTCATGTGTTATTACTTCCCAAAATTTGATCCTTATTAGCTACACTCTCGGATGGTGTAATAATACAGTATGTGTTTTTTTTTTTCAGAATCAACCGGTTTGGTTTCTGGGATGGGATTCCTGAACAATTACTTTTGCTTTTGCTCGCAACTACGTACGCGCATATCCCGTTTTTCCCCGTCTCGTAGGAATTCCGGGAAATCCTCTATTAGTGCTCCCCTACACTCCCCAAGCAACCTACATGCCAGGTTTCAGCTTTCTACGACCAGTAGTTTCGGCTGTGCGTTATCTATCCGTCACTCAGTAACTCAATCAGTCAGTAACGAAAGAATTTTATATACCTACTCAAACTCAAACTCATAATATTATTTATTTCAAATAAACCATTTACAGGCACTTTAGAATTGTCAAGGTCGGTCGGTCCAAAAAGATGAAGCTATTTGCACGTTCCAAAGCGTAGAGCAAGAGAACCAAGGTTACCGACATAGCCCGAAGGATCGCCAAACTAAAGTGGCAGTGGGCAGGGCACATTGCTCGCAGAACAGATGGTCGATGGGGCCGAAAAGTTCTGGAGTGGCGACCGCGTACCGGAAGACGTAGCGTTGAAAGGCCTCCCACAAGGTGGACCGATGACCTGGTGAAGGCCGCGGGTAGCCGATGGATGCGAGACGCACAGGACCGGTCGTTGTGGCGACGCTTGGGGGAGGCCTATGTCCAGCAGTGGACGTCTTTCGGCTGATATGATGAAAGCGTAGATCTCTATGGAAAGGAACGTGCAATAAACTCCACGGACACTCTTTTAAAATAATAAATTGTTACAAAGTTTTGTTTACATCATGTTGAAATTATCTGTGTACATATATGTGAAAACGATGTAAAAGATTATTATGAGGATTATGTTCTGCTACACGTGTGAAGCCGGGGCGGTTTACTAATAGTTTCTAATTTCACGCTATACTGACGTACAAAATTGACTACGGTATGATTGCTAGACTAGGTTATTGGCAAGAGATTAATTAGGATTCTAGAAGAGACCTTATCAGACAAAGGCGTAGACGCTCATATTGGAGTCATGAAAGTAATCATGAGTTCCAATAATGTGTTTCCATTGCTTAGAGAAGTTAGTATTTCGTGTAACAATAGGTAGGCACGTAATAGTTATCTATACTAATATTATACAGCTGAAGAGTTTGTTAGTTTGTTTGGCTGAACGCGCTAATATCAGAAACTACTGGCAGAATTAAAAAAAAATATATACACATCGACTCTGAAGTCGACGCGTATATTTTTTTTATTTTTTTTGTAAATTGAAAATTTTTATCCGACGAAAAAACGGAGGAGGTTTTGAAACCTCCTCCTTTTACGTCGGTTAAAAATTCTCTTAGTGTTGAATAGCCCATATAGGTATCGACGAAGGCTATAGGCTACATAACATCACGCTACGACCATTAGGAGCGGAGCATTCATGAAAAACTAGCCAAGTGCGAGTCGGACTCGCGTGCAAAGGGTTCCAAACGAATTTAATTTTTTTAACATGTTATTTTAACACTACAGACTTCTAATAGGTTTTCCTGTAATCTTTAGGTGAAGATCTATTATCTCCATTTTTTTCAAAATTTTAGGCTCAGTAGTTTCGGAGATAATGGTCACTTTTCGTGTAATTTCTTGAATAACTTCTAAATCATTTATTTTAAAAATATGAAAAAAATATAATAAAAACTCTCACAGTAAACCCTTTCATTTGATATGTCACACGATATTGTTCAAAAAACTTTCTTTTTAAATTTTCTAGTTTGACCCCCAAAAGTGACCCCCATAATAAAACTTTAATAATGAACGTAACGCGTCCGTGTTTGGGTCATAGAAGTCCATATGTGTACCAAATTTCAATAGAATCTGTCCTGTGGTTCCGGAGAAAACTGGCTGTGACAGACGGACAGACAGACAGACACCCGAGTGATCCTATAAGACTTCCTTTTTTTTTCGGAACCCTAAAAATGTGACACAGACGAAGTCACGCGAGTGCTAGTATATAGGTTCATGTATGGTTTTAGTATTCGACATAATTATCACTTTCCGGAACAAAAAACTCAAGGCCATACAAGACAAAGTTCTAATGCCATTCAGCCCATACCTCTTAAACAAAAGGTCACTTAAAACTCTACTTTAAATACAAAACACTAAAGCCGCAACTTAAGTGGCGATGGATTCAAATTAACTTGAATTGAAAATTCAGTGAATTATTCAAAAAGTCTAAGTACATATATTCAGTCAATCTCACGAGTGGCAGATAAGTTTTCATTAACACACTAAAGGAAGCTGAAATTATTAAGATGACGTCTATAAAAAACATACAATCGTTTTTCAGAAAGTTACATTCTATTAGAAAAAAAAGTAGTTTTTTCTGGCCGGCGAATTTTATGCTTGGGCACTTACAATAAAATCATAGCCTAAATCATCACCTATGTACGCCTTGTAAGGCAGCACATTACTACAGAGTTGCAATACAATATCATTAATTTTAATTAAATCATGTACATACGACTATGAAGAGGAACCAAATTAAATAATTAAAGTATGTATTGAAATCTCGTTCGCTCTATGATTACGATTGTCTATGAAGCAATTTGAATAAAGCTGTTCCAAAAGCGTTCTAACAATAGACACTTCGAAATTCAAATTGTTGCCGCTTCCAACAATAAATTCGTGATAAGAGCCTCTAGACAAAGAGACGTAACCAGAGATAACGATTATCAAAGAGAAAAAATATATGGGACTGCCAAGGTTGCGGAATTTGTTCGAAAGAGTCACCGCGGAGGAGGAGGAACCTGGAAGGGTTTTATTCAGTAAGAGTCTGCAACTCCCTTCCTCTCCGCCCAGAAAGGAAAAGTCATTTTATGATTTCTCATAAAAAAAGCCTACCTCACCTACCAGCTATTCACATTTATCCCACAATTAATAATATCGAGAGAATGGCAACATATTTGAAACATTTTAAAATTCAGGACAAATCACAAGGAGTCAGTCACCGCTGTGCCCAGAACGGAAGGAGTCATTTGATAATATCCCATCATTAAAAAAAATGGGACTGTCATGCGCTTCCGAAATATCACGTGGGCTATACCAAATCAACAAAACGTTTTGGGTGTTTCATTGTGCGTTCAGCTTTGGAGTAGAATTCCCTGCCCGAGTCTGTGATTCCAGATAGCTACAACCTTGGGGTCTTAAGGTCAAGAGTGAACAGGTTACTTCTAGGCAAACGTGCTCCATCGTCGACCATATCATCATTTTCCACCAAGTGAGATCGTGGTCATATAATAGTAAAAAAGAAACTCGTTTCATGGTGTTTGTTACCGAACTCCGCCGAAACGGCTCGACCGATTTTCATGAAATTTTGTGTGTATATTCGGTAGGTATGAGAATAGGTGGTAGGCTATTTTTTTTTTATTTGGCGAAACAACGTTTGCCGAGTCAGCTAGTAAATATATATATCTTAAACTCTTCCGTTACTGGTGACTGACTGAGTGATTGAGTGACTGACAGATAACGCATAGCTGAAACTACTGGCCTTAGAAAGCTGAAATTTGGCATGTAGGTTTCATGGGGAGTTTAGGAGAATTCCCTTAAGGATTTCCTAAGGGTACGGGGAAAAACGGGATATGCTCGTACGAATATGTGATCAAAAGCGAGTAATAATAATATAATGAAAACATTCGATTTTGTCTATAGAATGTCACTGTTTCTAGAGCCCAAGATAAAGGTCCCAGTGAGGTCAGTGACCTTTCCCGTCCATTTTATGTGAAGACCCTCAGATTCGCCTGAGGCTTGGCCGGTAGGATAAATCAATTTCTTTTTTTTAGAATAACGGTTCAAATTTGTAATATTATGGTAATAAGAAGTAGTAGGTACAATAGTTTGTCCTGTCATGGTATTTATTAAAGGTTCCCACTTTTTCCTACTGCAATATGTTGCAGAAATGTAATGTGGTATAGCCCCAAAAAACAGCGATGATTTGAAATGAAACAGCCTAACCTACCATCAATCGACAGAACGGCAGAACATTTTTAAAATATGTTATATATTAAGTTACATAACACAGTGTCACAAGTCGAAAGTCCAAACCAGTGTGTGTTGCCAGTGATGACTTATGGAACCGAAACGTGGGCCTCATTAGAAGGCCCTAAGTAACGCAAAAGGCAGCGCACAGGACCGGTTGTCGTGGCGACACTTGGGGGAGGCCTGTGTCCAGCAGTGGACGTCTTTCGGCTGATATAATGATGATGATAAGTTAAAAACCTTTGTGAGTCCTTTTGTGAGTCCTGGCCTAAGTTAATATTCCAGTTAAATTATGACTAGCCCGATTATTATTCTCGTAGTTTTCATAAGAATAGTCATTTTAATCATCTCTAGAAGTGCAACTATTTATTGACATAAACTATAATTATATAGACTAAAAACTTACCTAAGTGAACCATAAAAATTGCGTCGATAAATTTCTACGCATCGCAGTCGACTGGAAGTGTGCCCAAAAAACTGGCACCATTGCCACGTTGTGGTATGGTAATGCTTATCCTCTGTCTATGGTAAAAGTCAGCCAATGGTCACGCGAAGTGTCAAATGGGCGTAAGGATAGATCTAAACATAGTTTATTAATTGTCATTTTATAATTAAATTTATTGAAATGTTGAAATTTAATTTTTTGACATTTTAAATTTAAATTTTTTGACATTTTAAAATTAGTTTATATAAATGAATTTTAATTTATTGGCATTGTCTAATTTAAGTTATTGATCAGATTTTAATTTATTGTTTTTATTTTTGTTTTGATTTGTGATTTAATGATTTTTGTGTAGTGTTGTAATTACCTGAGTAAATAAATTTATTATTTATTATTATTATTAGCACTCAGACACCGTGGTCCAAGAGTTTCAATAATTTAACACAGTAATTAGGCATGATGTCAATTATTCAACAAATCTTGGACCCTCAAGACCTTCTCTTCTGAAAGTCAATGACAAGGTTGAAAAATAAGAGGTTACATTGGTATACCAGAGATAGGTCATCGACCCTCGCCAACTCGTCTAGACAAACAGTACGTATATCTGATTGTGTCACCCTCAGATAAACGGAATATTGTAGTTTTCTTAAATGAAAACCCTACAGGACTTAGGTACAAGAATACTCGTAAAAAAGCGATAAAATTCATGAAACTATAAGCACTTTTTTGGTCTTGACGGCCACTGAAATGTTAAGTGTGGGTATATATATATGCATTTAATTTTACAAATACATAGCAGAAATTCAATAAAATGTAATCAGGAAATAAATCAGTCAAGTTTAAACGCCGGGAAATCATTTATGATTACAATTTATCGTACGGAAAACCGCACGGTTTCCAAATTCGAACATCGAACTACCTATTACGTTCCTTAATTCAAGCAGCAACTCTTCAAATATTAAAAAGTGAAACTCAAAAACGCCAGCCCAAAATATTTAGTCCAAAAATAGTTCTTTATTTAAAAATAGAATCCGCTCATAATTCACCCGGCCCAACCTAAATTCTATAAAACATTTTGATTACTCACTAAAAATAGACTTACCCACCTCCTGAAATTAGCAAATGAAATGGACCTGTCGTGATAAAGCCTCATCATTTATACAAAAAGGTCGTGACATCCATTCATTTCACAACTGTTGCAAAAATAACTGCAAACAATTTTGAATTATTCAAACCGACAATCAAATTGCAAAAGAATACAGTAACGTCTCAATAATCGAAATTTTTATGTCTTTATAAAGAAAATGGAGCTTTTCATATATAATTAACATGAAAAACATTTCATTTTAATGTTAACTTTCAGGACATCAAAGTCCTTACAATCGATAAATAAAGCCAGACACAAAAAGAAAACAAAAAAAAAGACAAAATTTTACTTACAAGCTAGGCTGTATATTTGAATGCTCGTGCGTAGAAAAAATCCAAATGTCACACACACCACACGCACAAAACGATTCCAAATTCAAAATTACACTAGCACAGATAGTGAATAAAAGCGCGGGATTATTGACGGAGAAGGAACACGACTGTACCGAACAAGGGTGCGGGACCGACTGGCCCCCTGTTTTTGAGTCGACTCGCGTCTGACAAAATTCGGTGAGTAATATTTATTAAACATCATTTTTATGGGCGATAAAGTGAAAAATAAGGATAAATAAAGGTAATTTTGTTTGCATAATGGGTACAAGACTGAAGTATTCGAGTACTGGCGTGGTTTATTCGCCATTGTTGGAGAATTTTGTGTTTACAAAGATTACTAAGGCTGTCCGTAGAAAATGTTTTTCCTGGCCATGTGGTATCAGACATCTCGTCTCTATTTCTTGCGTTTGAAATGAAGGATTATGATCAAAGGGATAAGCAGTCGCCTGTATTTCTGATGACATAAAGTTATGGCGAGACGGAGGGCGAAAATTCAGAATAATAAAATTGAGATTACAATTAATGGAGTAAGAAGATTCTGGGCCAAAAACAAATAATTTGAGATAAGGGGAGTAAGTTCATGTGGCAGCTTTCTGAAATAAAGACATCCCGTGATCTTAATTAACTGTTGTATGAGCATGATGGTTGGTTTTTAGGGTTCCGATCATCCGTAAAAAACGGAACCCTTATAGGATCACTCGGGTGTCTGTCTGTCCGTCTGTCACAGCCAGTGAGGTACGAGACCGATTCTGTTGAAATTTGGTATACATATGGACTTCTGTGACTAAAACACGGACGTGTTACTTAAATAAATACTTTTGGACTATGGGGGTCAGTTTTGGGGGTCAAACTAGAAAATTAAAAAAAGAAGTTTTTCAAACTGTATTGTGTCAAATGAAAGGGCTTACTGTGAGGATTTTAATTATATTATTTTAAAATTAATACTTTTGAAGTTATTCAAGAAATTAGACCAAAAATGACCATTCCCCCATTATCTCCGAAACTACTGAGCCTAAAATTTAAAAAAAAGCATGTAATAGTTCTATACCTAAACGTTACAGGAAAACCTATAAGAAGATGTAGTGTTAAAATAACACGTTAAAAAATGAAATTGGCTCGGAACCCTTTGCACGCGAGTCCGACTCGCACTTGGCCAGTTTTTTACATAGGTAGATACTTGATCTTTTACCCTGGCACCGTAGGTAAATCTTCCGATTTCTGTGACATTTGGCATCAGTGTGAATATTTTCGTAATCGAATCAGGATTACTTTTAGAAAAGGCAAAGTAAAAAATAAAATATTATACAATTATTTTACCTCTTCATTATTTTATATTAGGTATGTTAAGTCTTTTAAATACGTGATTTGAAATTGAGTGCCTTTAAACAGACTTCCTGCTACATAGCTTGAAAGTTCATAGAGCAATGAATTTTTAAGAGCCAATGTTTTTGATAACCCAAAATGTAACATTCGTGAAAAACCGTTATTACAATTAACACGAGTTTGGTACTAATTCGTCATAATTATGGGCACTAAACTAAATTAAAATAGCATTCTAGCTTTGTCATTTACATAGGATCCATTGCCTAAAATAGAATGGTTAATTATGACTAATCAACTAAGGTGGACCGATGCCCTGTACGTCTACCATGAGTTTTATCAATCTACTAGCTGACCCGCGCATTTTCGTCTGCGTCACATTTTTCATTACTGCTCCGCTCCTATTGGACGTAGCGTCATGATATATAGCCTATAGCCTTCCTCTATAAATGGGCTATCTAAAACTGAAAGAATTTTTCAAATCGGACCAGTAGTTCCTGAGATTAGCGCGTTCAAGCAAACAAACAAACAAACTCTTCAGCTTTATATATTAGTAATAGATACTGACGAGAGCGATTGTAGTTAAAAAAAATATATGAAACCTTTAAAAAACAAGTTTCTAATTATTTTTTCTAGTTTTACTTGCAACTTGCATCCGTAAAAAACGGAACCCTTATAGGATCACTCGGGTGTCTGTCTGTCCGTCTGTCACAGCCAGTGAGGTACGAGACCGATTCTGTTGAAATTTGGTATACATATGGACTTCTGTGACTAAAACACGGACGTGTTACTTAAATAAATACTTTTGTACTATGGGGGTCAGTTTTGGGGGTCAAACTAGAAAATTAAAAAAAGAAGTTTTTCAAACTGTATTGTGTCAAATGAAAGGGCTTACTGTGAGGATTTTAATTATATTATTTTAAAATAAATACTTTTGAAGTTATTCAAGAAATTAGACCAAAAATGACCATTCCCCCATTATCTCCGAAACTACTGAGCCTAAAATTAAAAAAAAAGCATGTAATAGTTCTATACCTAAACGTTACAGGAAAACCTATAAGAAGATGTAGTGTTAAAATAACACGTTAAAAAATGAAATTGGCTCGGAACCCTTTGCACGCGAGTCCGACTCGCACTTGGCCAGTTTTTTACATAGGTAGATACTTGATCTTTTACCCTGGCACCGTGGGTAAATTTTCCGATTTCTGTGACATTTGGCATCAGTGTGAATATTTTCGTAATCGAATCAGGATTACTTTTAGAAAAGGCAAACTAAAAAATATAATATTTTACAATTATTTTACCTCTTCATTATTTTACATTAGGTATGTTAAGTCTATTAAATAAGTCATTTGAAATTGAGTGCCTTTAAATAGACTTCCTGCTACATAGCTTGAAAGTTCATAGAGCAATGAATTTTTAAGAGCCAATGTTTTTGATAACCCAAAATGTAACATTCGTGAAAAACCGTTATTACAATTAACACGAGTTTGGTACTAATTCGTCATAATTATGGGCACTAAACTAAATTAAAATAGCATTCTAGCTTTGTCATTTACATAGGATCCATTGCCTAAAATAGAATGGTTAATTATGACTAATCAACTAAGGTGGACCGATGCCCTGTACGTCTACCATGAGTTTTATCAATCTACTAGCTGACCCGCGCATTTTCGTCTGCGTCACATTTTTCATTACTGCTCCGCTCCTATTGGACGTAGCGTCATGATATATAGCCTATAGCCTTCCTCTATAAATGGGCTATCTAAAACTGAAAGAATTTTTCAAATCGGACCAGTAGTTCCTGAGATTAGCGCGTTCAAGCAAACAAACAAACAAACTCTTCAGCTTTATATATTAGTAATAGATACTGACGAGAGCGATTGTAGTTAAAAAAAATATATGAAACCTTTAAAAAACAAGTTTCTAATTAATTTTTCTAGTTTTACTTGCAACTTGCATCCGTAAAAAACGGAACCCTTATAGGATCACTCGGGTGTCTGTCTGTCCGTCTGTCACAGCCAGTGAGGTACGAGACCGATTCTGTTGAAATTTGGTATACATATGGACTTCTGTGACTAAAACACGGACGTGTTACTTAAATAAATACTTTTGTACTATGGGGGTCAGTTTTGGGGGTCAAACTAGAAAATTAAAAAAAGAAGTTTTTCAAACTGTATTGTGTCAAATGAAAGGGCTTACTGTGAGGATTTTAATTATATTATTTTAAAATAAATACTTTTGAAGTTATTCAAGAAATTAGACCAAAAATGACCATTCCCCCATTATCTCCGAAACTACTGAGCCTAAAATTTGGAATAAAAGCATATAATAGTTCTACCTAAAGGTAACAGGAAAACCTTTAAGAAGATGTAGTGATAAAATAACACGTTAAAAAAATGAAATTGGCTCGGAACCTTTTGCACGCGAGTCCGACTCGCACTTGGCCAGTTTTTTACATAGGTAGATACTTGATCTTTTACCCTGGCACCGTGGGTAAATCTTCCGATTTCTGTGACATTTGGCATCAGTGTGAATATTTTCGTAATCGAATCAGGATTACTTTTAGAAAAGGCAAAGTAAAAAATAAAATATTATACAATTATTTTACCTCTTCATTATTTTATATTAGGTATGTTAAGTCTTTTAAATACGTGATTTGAAATTGAGTGCCTTTAAACAGACTTCCTGCTACATAGCTTGAAAGTTCATAGAGCAATGAATTTTTAAGAGCCAATGTTTTTGATAACCCAAAATGTAACATTCGTGAAAAACCGTTATTACAATTAACACGAGTTTGGTACTAATTCGTCATAATTATGGGCACTAAACTAAATTAAAATAGCATTCTAGCTTTGTCATTTACATAGGATCCATTGCCTAAAATAGAATGGTTAATTATGACTAATCAACTAAGGTGGACCGATGCCCTGTACGTCTACCATGAGTTTTATCAATCTACTAGCTGACCCGCGCATTTTCGTCTGCGTCACATTTTTCATTACTGCTCCGCTCCTATTGGACGTAGCGCCATGATATATAGCCTATAGCCTTCCTCGATAAATGGGCTATCTAAAACTGAAAGAATTTTTCAAATCGGACCAGTAGTTCCTGAGATTAGCGCGTTCAAGCAAACAAACAAACTCTTCAGCTTTATATATTAGTAACTAGCTTTTGCCCGCGACTTCGTTCGCGCATATCCCGTTTTTCCCGTTCCCGTAGGAATTTCCCATTCCCGTATAGCCTATAGCCTTCCTCGACAAACGGGCTATCTAACACTGAAAGAATTTTTCAAATCGGACCAGTAGTTCCTGAGATTAGCGCGTTCAAGCAAACAAACAAACAAGCAAACAAACAAACAAACTCTTCAGCTTTATATATTAGTAGGTATAGATAGATACTGACTAGCGATTGTAGTTAAAAAAAATATATGAAACCTTTAAAAAACAAGTTTCTAATTATTTTTTCTAGTTTTACTTGCAACTTGCTTGCTTGTTAGTTAATAACTTACAACAAATAAATTAGAAACTTGTTTTTTTTAAGTTTATATACATGTTTTTAACTACAGTCGCTAGCGAGTGTAGATTGATAAAACTCATGGTAGACGTTCTGGTGAGGCCGTCGGTAGCCGATGGATGCGAGACGCACAGGACCGGTCGTTGTGGCGACACTTGGGGGAGGCCTATGTCCAGCAGTGGACGTCTTTCGGCTGATATGATGATGAACTGTGAATGTTTTAGTCCTAGTAACGAACTGCCTCCGTGGTCGAGTGGTTTAGGCGTTTGCCTTGTGACCCGGTGGTCGTGGGTTGGATTCCCACGGGAAAGCATACTTTGTAAAGTTGTTTCCCAGTTTGGCTAGGACATTGCAGATTTGAATCACCTGACTGTCTGATAAAAAATTCCGTGCTTCGGAAGGCACGTATAAGCCGGTGGTCCCGGTCGCCATATGGTGGTCGTCAAATAAACCATGTCAGAGGCCCTTGAGGCGGTTTAGAAACTCTGACACTAGGGTGTGTGGGGTCGTTAGATCTTACTGCCCACACGATAAGAAGAAGAAGAAGTAACGAACAATCCGCTTGCCTTTTCCTAATTATGGTGGGTTCAGCTTCCGCTCTAACGAGATGTAACTGAATACCAGTATTGTAAATGAAGCTACTCTTCTTCTTCTTCTTATCGTGTGAGTAGTAAGGTCTAACGACCCCACACACCCTAGTGTCAGAGTTTTAAACCGCCTCAAGGGCCTCTGAAATGGTATATTTGACGACCACCATATGGCGACCGGGACCACCAGTCTGTCAAAAATCTAATTAGTCCGACAGATAGATGTCCAAAAATATTAGACACGTGCCATTTTTACTTTTTGTGTGCCTGGAAAACTCTTATGACGTCACTTGTAAGTACACTTTTTACTGAATAGTGACGTCACAAGCCGACTCCTGTAGAACATTCTGTAAGAACATTTTCGTATCTCGACAGTGGAATCCGAGGTGAGTTTCAAATTAAGACAGGTGAAGCTCGATATCGAAATAGTTGTTTACAGAATAGACTAGCTGATCGTTGATGCGTTTTATCTTCGTCAGTTTTATTGATTTGATGAAGCAAAACAAACTAAAGCTAGTAATATTATAAGACTTAATTTTTTTTTTTTAATCTTATAATATTACTAGCTGACCCGCGCAACTTCGTCTGCGTCACACTATTGGTCTTAGCGTGATGATATATATCCTATAGCCTTCCTCGATAAATGGGCTATCTAACACTGAAAGAATTTTTCAAATCGGACCAGTAGTTCCTGAGATTAGCGCGTTCAAGCAAACAAACAAACTCTTCAGCTTTATATATTAGTATAGATATAGATTTAGTATGTATTAGTGTATATTTCTTTTAGTAATATTTATGTATTGTATGTTATATTTAAAGTTTATTGCTTTATTTTTAAGTACTTATACCTTTTATACACGGTATCTACATATCTTTTATACAACTCTCCTTCCGCAGGTATGCTGGAAGAGATTTCTTTTGAAATAAGCAACCTTTGTACTTATTTTTCTGTTTCCTTCTTTTTATCTTTCTATGTAATGTGTGTACATAAATTATAAAATAAATAAATAATCAACTGACGGACTAAATAGAATCATATGTGTATACTCAGGAATCGTCCTCGGATCGCTTACCATCAGGTGAGATTGTGGTCAAACGTATGCCTATATATAGTAAAAAAAAAATCCGTATTGGCACTCTGGAAGCCAACACAGTTGCAAAAAGGCTAGGCATAAAATTACTTGAAAACAAAACAACATCATAATGCCCTTTACTTTTCTTTCATTATAACTAAAACAATTGACTATCTCACCTCATTCGTGCCACCTTGCCAATCCAGTGTCGTAATGTTACCCCTTAATAAAATATTTACCACCATAGACAACGAGAATGAACTGAGCCTGACCTTTCCATGTACAATGTGAATATTGGCAGAAAAGTCAGACAACAAATCTGGCCAAGTGCGAGCCGGACTCGCGCACGAAGGATTCTGGTACCAATAACCGAAAAACTTTCTTGTCTGGAGATGGTCACAGGTTTCAACATTTTTTCCGTCCATAGCCCGACTTCGCACACTACTGAGCAGAGGCCTCTATTTTTTTGTGACAATCTCCACATTCCTGCGCCAGCCTCATCCAGGTTCCCACAATTTATTTTTTAAATATCGCAGCAGATGCTAAGACAGGGATCTTTTTGGCCTCGCACATATTAATCTCATGCTGTTAGCTTCTATGTTTACATTTTTTTTAATACTGTTAGCTGTTTTACTTTATTTTATTAGTTTGTGAGCGAGTCCCAAATAAACATATTTTCTTTCTTTTTTCTTAGTTACTTTTTTTCTTTATTGCAATGGCAACAATAGCAGCTGCCAATTACGTCGCCGGACAACTCACACTTGTTCTTCTAGGCCGCGGAACCCATTCGATCACCACCTTACACCACCTATCATCACCGCGTCTTGCTACGTATCATGCCCAGCTCCATTTTACAAATCCTGTCCCGTTTGTTGTAAATAATACAAATAAAACCTTTTTGAAAATTTCTTCTTACTAGTACCTTTAAGTTTACCTTTGTACATGAGATACAGCCCGCTGACAAGCAGACGGACGGAAAGCGAAGACTTAGTCAATGAGGTTCCATTTGTATCCTTTGGATACAGAACCCTAATTAAGCGATCGTGCGGCCAGTATTTGTTTCTTATTAATTTAAAATTATGATTGGGCCACAGCCCACGTCACAAGCTTGCAGTATTTTCTTCGTCACTGCAACCTACAGAAAAGGAACAGCCAGTGTATTCTGTTAAAATAACACTGAAAACTAAGGTGAAATCAGCGTAAAATGAACTGTCATCGGAGATTGACTCCTCACTTCACCAAAATTTTCACGATGAGATAGCTACAGAGCAGCACTGCCACTATTGGCCACACAATCGCTTTGTCTCTTTCTACGGAGTGTTCAATTTTGTGAGGAAATCGCTCGGTCCATTCTCTAAGTTCATAGGTACGTATTACAATGGCAGCCATCTTGGCCCATGATTCTGAGATGGACAGGGCGAATCGCTCCGAGTAATTATTTATTTAGGACCAACTGAATGCAACATGATACCATGATCTATCTCAGTTTGGCTTGATCCCTTCAAGTATTGGAAGGAATTCTTACTGATTGCGGGACTTAAATTTTCATACAAATTATTTTATTGTGGTTTAACAAATAAAGATGTGATGTGTGAGATGTGTGAGACTGTGGAACTCACTCCCGCCTAACATACGTGAGAGTAAAAACATTTCCCTCTTCAAAAAAGAAGTCAAAGAAAAATCTTTCCACTGTAGTGTGATCCTTTATATATTATAGGTACTTATATATTATTTTATTACAATTATGTATTTAGGCTAATCTAAGTGTGTATATTTATTTGTATGTCTGTTGTAGTTTATATTTATTATTGGATAATACATAATATACTTTAGTTAAGTTAGTATAGTCTATTTTCCTTCTCTGTCTCTCTACACACTGTGTCTACGTTTCTTATCCCACTCTTCTGTCGCAGGTCTGCTGGAAGAAATATCTATTGAATAAGCAGTACATTTGTGCTCTTTTGTCTGTATGTAATTTTCTTTTCTAAGTTTATTGTGTGTACAATGCCAGTGCATTCAACAAGTTTCGTGGATAAATCCTTTACTGTACAGGCTGCTCGTCTGTGGAATGCATTGCCGGTCCCAGTAAGACGTGCTCAGTCGTTACCTGCTTTTAAAAGGCCTGTAAAAGAACATTACCTGTCGCTGTGATTATTGATAGTCGTCATTTAAGTATTTTCACTACTTGTATACTTGGTATGTTTGTATTTATATATCTATTATATGGCTTTTTATGTATGTATATGTGTATCTATTATGTTATATTATAATTAAATTCGTTTTTGTCACACCAATGACAGCCACATCTCATGTCCTGGCAAATGCTGTCCATCCCAGGTTGTCTGGAAGAGATCGCGGAATGCGATAAGGCCGCCCATTGTATGTGTTTAGTTTTAAGTTTCCTTTTTGTACATACATACTTTTGGTGTACAATAAAGTGTATAATAAATAAATAAATACATAAATAAATAAAGATTTAGTAGGTATGTTCTCTTCGATCTATCTATGTTTCAATCTATTTATAGCTACTTCTTAACAGAGTGACTTTTCTCATACTTTGAGGGGATAAAAGTTACCAAGCATACTGGTACTGCTCCATAGGACAATCAATGTTGTGGACAAAATCAAACTGGTTGCTTTATGTATTTACTTTATAGATGTTCTGTTTCTTTTTGTGTTTGTATTTTTCTGATAACTGTTTTTAAGTGATTCCAATATTTGTAAATGTGTGAGTATCATGTACTTAGTTAGAAAATTAATAAGTCTACCTCTGCATACCCTCGGTGCATGGTCCTCACATATAACTAAATTTTTGTATACCAAATATGGAGTTTCTTGTCCGTTCTTCTCCATGAGAATCTACCTTTCCGAATGGCCAGTAGAGTCACTTTAGTATTTTATATTATTTGTAATGTGAATGACGTTCAAAAGTGCCGTTTAATGGCCTAATTGGAATAAACATTTTGACTTTGACTATGACCAAACTTTCTGCATAGTCTTCATATTGTGAATGTGAGGACTATGTAGGTCGTAATATCACTGGTAGATTTAATCATTACTAGCTTCTACCACCAGCTTCGCCCGCGTGATCCCTAGGGGACATACTCCCGGGGTAAAAAGCAGTTGTGTTATTCCAGTCTATAATCTACCTCTGTGCCAAATTTCATGAAGATCCTTTCAGGCATTATGACGTGAAAGAGTTACTAACATCCATCCATCCATTCTCACAAACTTTTGCATTTATAATAATTACTAGCACTTCACTCGCGACTTCGTCCGCACTGCAATTTTCTTAAGGATCCCTATTTTTTTTTCTAGACAAGTTATACTTAAACCTTCCTCGAGAACCACTCTATCTAGTGGTGAAAACAGCATGAAAATCGGTGCAGTAGTTTTTGAGTTTATCGCGAACAGACAGACAGACACGGCGGAGGACTTTGTTTGATAATATGTAGGGACTAGCTTCTGCCTACGGCTTCGCCCGCATGGTCCTTAGGGAACATACTCCCGGAATAAAAAGTAGCCTATGTCCATATACAGGCTCTAGATTATCGGTGTACCAAATTTCATTGAAATCGGTTCAGTAGTTTTGGCGTGTAAGCGCGACAGACAGACAGAGAGAGTTAATTTCGCATTTATAATATAAAAAGTAAGGAAGTAAGGATTAGCAGAATAGAATTGTCTGGAAGAATATTTTTTAAAGATTTTTTTTAACGTAAATGTTGTGATATTCAAAAGTACCTTTTAATTGTCTTATTGAAATAAACGATTTTGACATTGCCTTTGACTTTGATGCTATTTTATCTTTCATGTTTTTCTCTCACCTCTAAATAAAATCTACGCATCAAAATGTTATTCTATTTTCTGTCTTCATTTATTTTTAATTAAGGTTAAGGCGGAAACCCACCGCGGCGCATGCTGTGCACGGCCATCCGGCGCTTTTTAGCTGCGTGGATTCATTTCTTTAACAACGTGGGTCTACGTTTCCACTGCAGTGCAACACTACACACGTCTGCGTGGCACAAAGCGTATCTCAAATTTGTGCTGCGATACAGTTGTACATAGTCGTGGGTTAATATTCGTATATATCGTGTACTGCATGCACGCTGTGCATGGCGTTGGCAGCGTTGAGCTATGTGAGCGCCATATTCGAGCAAACCACGGATTTACAAATGACGTCAATTGATGCGTAGCGTGTCCGTGTGTTGCAGTGGGCACAATCACATACATTTTCTTGCAAAGCGAAGCTTAACCTCTCCGTGCGTAGCCTCTCCGTGCGCCACGGTGGGTCTGCGTCTTTAGCGTCTAAAATTACTAGTTCAAGGTAACCTTACGCTGAAGTGAATGACCGGTCATACCGGGCCGTCCGCCCTACCTTTAAAATATTGATGAAAGAGATACCATTTTGGAAATTAACTTCAAATATTTTTTAGGCTGTGAATATCACTAGATTTAAGACAGCGTATTTTTAGTACCTTCTTTAATGTTTATTTTTTATTTGAGATGAGTTTGCTCTTGACTCAAGTCTAGGTCAGAGGCGACAGAGACAAAGTCGACGATGGAGTGAGCTTACCCAGAAGGACCATGTTCAATCTAACTTTGAAGTGATAAGGGTTTAATGCGTTCGGAAACACACACGCAGGTAGAGAGTTCCACTTCTTTGCTGTACGCATTACTAAACAAATTATCCATAATTATTATCTCGCCTTTGTTCTGGAGTGGCGACCGCGTACCGGAAGACGCAAAGTTAGAAGGCCTCCCATAAGGTGGACCGATGACCTGGTAAGAGTCGCGGGTAGCCGATGGATGCGAGACGCACAGGACCGGTTGTTGTGGCGACACTTGGGGGAGGCACGTCCAGCAGTGGACGTCTTACGGCTGATATGATGACGATGATAACGAAGTAGAAGGACGATTTTGTTTTGAGAAAATAAATAATACATGCTGTAGGCACGTGTTCCTTCCAAAGTTCAAAGTTCACAACTAACTTTACGTGAGTGATTGATGTGAAAACTCCTCCTCGTACCAAGTTTGTGAAATAAAACATGTAAGGAAATAGGTACACATTACAAAATACGACGACTGTATTCCGAGAAGGTTAAGGCAGAGGTGCTAGTTGTGACCTATGTATAATGCACATTCTGCAGTTACATTTTAATCCTAATATATACAATTCTTCCGTTACTGACTGATTGAGTGAGTGACTGACAGACAACGCACAGTCGAAACTACTGGTCTTCTTCGTCGTTTCACTCTTGACAGAGTCGTCTTTAAGATTGTGTAGCATGTTTGACAATCCGTCGCCACTCTTCACGCACCTTTGCCTTTCTGGTGCACTCATACTACTGTTCTTAGAAAGTTGGAATTTGGCATCTAGGTTCCTTGGGGAGTGTAGATCAGCACTAGAGGGGATTTTACGAATTTCTTACGGGAACGGGAAAAAACGGGATATGCGCGTACGAAATCGCTAGCAAAAGCTAGTTCCATATAATAAGAGGCGACCCTATTCGTATTGCCATCAATTGGACACAAATCCAATCTGTAGTGTGCTACTGAGAAATTCCAGACGGAAAGCTTTAGGCTTATTACGCAGCGTAGCGTGGGAGTGCGTGTTCTTCATCATCATCATCATAACAGCCGAAAGACGTCCACTGCTGGTCATAGGCCTTCCCCAAAAGGGGGGGTTTGCCATAATCACCACGCTTGGCAGGCGGGTTGGCGATCGCAGTGTATGGTGTTGCGTTTTACAGAGAACGCTGCTGCCCATTCTCTGGTGAGTCCCTTAGTCGCCTCTTACGACACCCACGGGAAGTGATGGGATGGTATTATTCGTTTACGGCACCATACGGCACCGGCCGATATCATACGGCATCGGTGCGTGTTCTTACGTTGCTTGAATGTAAAAACACGGCTCTTTACATTGAAAACACGCGTACTGCAACACAGAAAACGTATTCATGCGCAGTGTTTGACTTCGTCGCCACGCACGCCGCAGCGTATAGCGGGGCAGTGTATGAATCGCCTAAAACCAAAGCCGGAAAATACAATATAGTAGAATAATATTTATTTACACCAAAATATTTCTACAATTACTGTTGCACAAGAAATCTTATTTTAAGACTAGCTGTCGCCCGCGGCACCGCCCGCGTGAATGACGAAAAAAAAATATCCTATGTGTTATTCCAGTCTATAATCTACCTCTGTGCCAAATTTCATGAAGATCCTTTCAGGCGTTCTGACGTGAAAGAGTAACTAACAAACATCCATTCTCACAAACTTTCGCATTTACAATATTAGTAGGATTTTCCCCTCTCTGTTTCCTATTCTCAGATCTTCTTTACGTTTTTATAGAGACCAACAAAGTCAAAGTCAAAACGTTTATTCCAATTAGGCCATTAAAAGGCACTTTTGAACGTCATTCAAATTTCAAATAATATAAAATACTAAAGTGACTCTACTGTCCATTCGGAAAGGTAGATTCTTATGGAGAAGAACGAACAAGAAACTCCATAGTTACTCTTTTCAAATAAATCTTTTACAATATTTGGTATACAAAAATTTAGTTATATGTGAGGACCATGCACCTAGGGTATGCAGAGGTAGACTTATTAATTTTCTAAATAAGTACATGATACTCACACATTTACAAATATTGGAATCACTAATTGCAACATTCAGCCAGTCCTCATTATACTAAGACCTGACTTCTAGAAAAACATTCTAAGATAATAATTTGTAAAGCCACGGGGATGTAAAGAGCTTTCCCGTGTAACAAAGCTCATACCTTCGGAAAAAATACAGTGGAAAATATATGTGAGGATTTTTCTTAGCTGCTTTATTGAGATTTTATGTTACATATTTTTTAAGGGTACCGTACCCGGTGGATAACCAACAGAACCCTATTACTAAGCCTCCGCTGTTCGTCCGTCTGTCGGTCAGTGGGCTGTATCTCAAGAACCATAATAGGTAAACAGTAAAATTTTCACAGAGTATGTATTTCTATTGCCACTATCACAACCACAAATAACAAAATTTAAATTAAAAAAAAAAAAAAATCCTTTCAAGAAGCGTGTTGTTTGTTTCGGTTTATGGTACAAATCCCTTCGTGTGAGAGTCTGACTCGCACTTGGCCGGTTTTTAGGGTTCCAAAAAAAAAGGAACCCTTATAGGATCACTCGGTCTGTCTGTCTGTCTGTCCGTCCGTCTGTCGCAGCCAGTTTTCTCCGGATCCACCAGACCGATTCTGTTGAAATTTGGTACACATATGGACTTCTATGACCCAAACACGGACGCGTTACGTAAATCATATTTTTTTTAGTATGGGGTCACTTTTGGGGGTCAAACTAGAAAATTAAAAAAAAAAAGTTATTTGAATAATGTCGTGTGACATATCAAATAAAAGGGCTTACTGTGAGGGTTTTAATTATATTTTTACCATAATTTTAAAATAAATGGTTTTGAAGTTATTCAAGAAATTGGACGAAAAATTACCATCCCCCCCCTTATCTCCGAAACTACTGAGCCAAAAATTTTGAATAAAATGGAGATGATAGATCTTTACCTAAAGATTACAGGAAAACCTATTAGGAGTCTGTAGTGTTAAAATAACATGTTAAAAAAAATAAATTCGTTCGGAACCCTTTGCACGCGAGTCCGACTCGCACTTGGCCAGTGTTTTTATGTTATGTATCTGTATCGTGTTTTCCAAATTATGTGTAGGTTGGCTTAAAGCCTTTCCAGCCACAGCAGTTGATGTTGAGAAACTCCCCAAAAACTTATGACTAACTTTTGTTCACGGATTCGCTCGCGTTAAAGTTGCTTTTTGCCGTTTCCAGGGTCCCATAGAACTCCAAAATTCATCAAAATCGAATCGGTGGTTTAATCCTGAAAGCGTGACAAACAAACTTACGTTCGCATATACAATATTAGTTAGACTATTAACACTACCACCACTGCTGAGACCCGACGGGACGCTGGCCTACTCCGCTGAGGAGAAAGCGAACTTGTTTGCTTCTTTGTTTGCGGAATCTTCACGTCTGGATCCTAGTGGCGCGAGGACCCCTGCTTATCCTGGTGGATGCGAGTCGAGTATGTCGAACATTCGAATTCATCAGAAGGACGTCCGTATGGTACTGCGTAACCTAGAAGTGAACAAGGCTTGTGGCCCCGACGGGATACCGACAATTGTTGTGAGGACTTGTGCGCCTGAGTTGTCTCCGATCTTGACACGCCTTTTTCACCTTTCGTTTGAAACTGGAAAAGTGCCGAGGGCTTGGAAGCAAGCTAACGTGCAGCCCGTGCCCAAGAAGGGACGTCGTTCTGACCCGTCGAATTATAGACCCATCTCGGTAACGTCCATACTCTATAAGAATATGGAACGCGTACTGAATCATAAGCTCCTGGTATAGAAGCAAATGATATCCTTAGTGACCAACAATACGGGTTCCGCCGAAATCGGTCTACTGGGGAGCTTCTAGCCTATGCCATTCACATCTGGAGTGAGGCCATAGAGAGGCACGGGGAGGCACTAGCGGTCTCCCTTGACATCTCGAAGGCCTTCGACAGGGTCTGGCACGATAGCCTTATTAGTAAGCTTTCCTTCCTTCGGTCTGCCCGGCGGATTGTGTGATTGGATCGCAGATTTCCTGAGGGATCGGTCTATCCGAGTGGTCATAGATGGCTGCTCGTCTAGACTGCTGGATATTAATGGCCTTACAGGCTGTTTCTGAATGGGGCGATGCCAATCTGGTCAAGTTCAATGCTGCTATGACTCAAGCGTGTCTATTTTCCGCCAATAGGAGCCAATTCCACCCAGCTCCATCTTTCCGAGGTGCAACCGTGCCGATAACCGACCAACTTGAGCTTCTTGGGGTTACATTAACATCTACCCTCAATTTTGCTCCCTTTCATAGAGGCAAAAGCTTAAGTATCTGCAAAGAAGTTCGGGATCCTAGCAAAGGTGAGACGGTACTTCACGCCGGAACAGCTGCTCAAACTCTATCAAGCGCAAGTTCGATCGTGTATGGAGTACTGCTCTCATCTTTGGGACGGATCTACCAGATACCACCTTGATGCCCTTCAGTCAATTGAGAAACGAGCCAAGAGGATCATCGGCAATGATAGTCTCGTCGCGAAGAAGCTCCAAAATTTTGAGTATCGACGACGAGTTGCTAGCCTGTCGGTTTTCTACCGGTTGCATTTTGGGGAATGTGTGACGGAATTGCATAATTTAATTCCGCCAAGCCCGTTCCATCATCGGACCACAAGACGAACGCCGATGCGCCACCAGTACATGGTGGACATCCCACCCACACGCACTAAACGTTTTGGGAACACATTCATAGTGCGTACAGCTAAGGAGTGGAATTCCCTGCCGGAGTCTGTGTTTCCTGATAAGCTACAACCTGGGAGTCTTTAAGTCAAGAGTGAATAGGTTACTTCTAGGCAAGCGTGTTCCATCTTCGACCACATCATCGCTTACCATCAGGTGTTGGTCAAACGCGAGCCTATCAATTAGTAAAAAAAAGAAAAAGTAGAAATTATAAACTAGTAATTAGAAACTTGAAACTAGCAAATGGCAACTATCAACTTTCAACTACAAAAAAGTAAAGTTTGTATGTTTGTATGTTTGTGTGTTTGTATGTTTGTATGTTTGTATGTTTGTATGTTTGTATGTTTGTATGTTTGTATGTTTGTATGTTTGTATGTTTGTATGTTTGTATGTTTGTATGTTTGTATGTTTGTATGTTTGTATGTTTGTATGTTTGTATGTTTGTGTGTTTGTGTGTTTGTGTGTTTGTATGTTTGTATGTTTGTATGTTTGTATGTTTGTATGTTTGTATGTTTGTATGTTTGTATGTATGTATGTTTGTATGTTTGTATCTTTGTATGTTTGTATGTTTGTATGTTTGTATGTTTGTATGTTTGTATGTTTGTATGTTTGTATGTTTGTATGTTTGTATGTTTGTATGTTTGTATGTTTGTATGTTTGTATGTTTGTATGTTTGTATGTTTGTATGTTTGTATGTTTGTATGTTTGTATGTTTGTGTGTTTGTGTGTTTGTGTGTTTGTATGTTTGTATGTTTGTATGTTTGTATGTTTGTATGTTTGTATGTTTGTATGTTTGTATGTTTGTATGTTTGTATGTTTGTATGTATGTATGTTTGTATGTTTGTATGTTTGTATGTTTGTATGTTTGTATGTTTGTATGTTTGTATGTTTGTAAGTTTGTATGTTTGTATGTTTGTATGTTTGTATGTTTGTATGTTTGTATGTTTGCATGTTTGTATGTTTGTCCGTCAATCACGCAAAAACGGCTGAAGGGATTTGGATGAAATTTGGCACATACACAGGCCATTTTTTACCCTGGTAACTTACGTGGCTCAATAGAGACAGAGGAAAAAGTGGAAATCAAGAGTTTCTGCTGCCTTAGTACTTCAGATTCAAAAGTACCAGGAGAACAGAAACATGTCGAAGTATTTTCGGGGCTGGAATTGTGATTGCTATTATAGATTCACAAGTACCAGGAGAGCAGAAACATGTCGAAGTATTTTCGGAGCGGGAATTGTGTGCAGTTAGGATTCAAAAGTACCAGGAGAACAAAAACGTGTCTAAGTTTTTTCCGGACTGGAATTATATGAGCTAAAGATTCACAAGTACCAGTAGACCAGAAACATGTCGAAGTATATCCGGGGCTGGAATTGTGAGCGGTTAGGATTAAAAATACCAGGAGAACAATAACATGTCAAAGTTTTGCCGGGGATGGAATTATGAACGCTACAGATTCACAAGTAGAAACGAGGCGACCAGAAACATGTCAAAGTATTATTTCGGCAGGAATCGTGAGTGCTACAGAATCACAAGTACCAGTAGCCAACACATGTCGAATTAATTCCGGGGCTGAAAGTAAGAACCGCAAAAACTCACAAACTATCGGATACTTACCAGAATCATGAAGATGCATTTCGAGTGTGAGATTTAAACAAAAAAGAAAGTTGCGCGCCAGCTCTAAAGTCTATGCAGACGAAGTCGTGGGCAGAAGTTAGTAAAACAATAAATATTCAAAATACATTTATTTATTTATTTAAAAGAATTAGAATTATTATTTAGTCATTTATTATAATTATAGTAAGTTTATTAGGTACTTACAACCAAATTCAAATGCCCATTGTCCCCATTGTTTTGTGGTGTTCGTAATTGTTAGGGCAAAGTTTGTATTGAAGGAAAATTTTGAAAAATATACATTTTTTTTTTACTATTTATAGGCTCGCGTTTGACCACTATCTCACCTGATGGTAAGCGATGATGTGGTCGAAGATGGAGCACGCTTGCCTAGAAGTAACCTAATACCATGTTATAAGGTACCACAAATAAATATTTTCAATTTCAGTTTTTATGAAAAGACTTAACTTTCGTACCATAAGCCAGATTACAGTCACGATCTTTAGTTTATTTCATTCGAACTAAATACAAAATAAATCGGATTTAAAACGGCCCACAATTAAATGCAATCCCGTTGTAAATGTTATTTCATTTATAAACGTAACGGATTAAATGGGTTTATTTATTTACCAGCTGATCCGTGCCCACTTCGTTGGGCGGTATTGATCGGGTTAATATAATTATAGCCTATGACACTCACAGATAACGTGGCTTTGTATTGGTAAAACAATTTTCAAAATCGGTTCAGTAGATCCAAAGATTACCCTCAACAACTTCACAAACTCACAAACTTTACCTCTTTATAATATTTGTGTAGAAGTATAGATTAACTTTTACTGATGGCTTGGCTTATGTGGATAGGGTTGGACTAAAACATAGTTGAATCATTATTTTTATAATAATAAATTAAGTCAGTTAATATCTGGCTACCCTTATTACAAATATGTTGACTATTTAGTCTACTAGACCCCTTTGGACCTTCAGACCAGACCAGACCTCCACAACCCATTAACTGGGTAACACGGTACTCCTTGGCAAGACTGCAGTCAGATTTACTGGCTTCTGACAATCCGTAAAGACTGCCAAAAATCTAAAAATGACAGCCGGGACCAACAGCTTAACGTGCTTTCCGAGGCACGGGAGAAACTCGGTATGTTGAGATGGTCACCCATCCAAAGACCAACCTTGGCACGCTTTGCTTAAACTTGAAGATCGTCCCGTGCAGCTGTTATTATTTAGCCAGTCATGTTGATACAGGCCTCACTCCCCCCGCTGACCCGAGGTGGCCCGCAGAGGCGGGCCGGCACCAGCCGGGGATTACGGAAGTTGCAAGTTCCCGCGAGTTAGGGTGAGTGGGGTCGTTTAGACCTTACTACCCACACGATAAGAAGAAGAAGAAGTCAATCTATCTGGTTACCCTTTTTACAACTATGTAGGGGTCTAGTAGTCTATGTGGATGCAGTTAAATACAACTATTTTGCATGGACGTCTGCCTACCAGACCTCCACAACACAGCCAAGAAAGCGAGAGACATACTGATCCTACGTACGCAACGTATGCAACGCATTATGATATCTGTACGTCTACCATGAGTTTTATCAAACTATACTCGCTAGCGACTGTAGTTAAAAACATGTATGAAAACTTTAAAAAAACAAGTTTCTTATGTATTTGTTTCAGTTGTTAACTAACAAGCAAGCAAGTTGCAAGTAAAACTTTAGTTAACAACTAAGAAAATGAATTAGAAACTTGTTTTTTTGAAGTTTTCATACATGTTTTTAACTACAGTCGCTAGCGAGTATAGTTTGATAAAACTCATGGTAGACGTACTGGACTCATCCTTACTTATAATATTATAAATGCGAAAGTAACTCTGTCTGTCTGTGTGTCGCGCTTTCACGCCAGAACTACTGAACCTATTTAAATGAAATTTGGTACACAGATATTCTAGAGCCTGAGAAAGGACATATGCTACTTTTTATCCCGGGAGTATGTTCCCTAGGGACCACGCGGGCGAAGCCGCTGGCAGAAGCTAGGTTTTTTGGGGTCCGAACAAAAAACGGAGCCCTTATAGGATCACTCTGGTGTCTGTCTGTCCGTCTGCCACAGCCAGTTTTCTCCGTGGGGTATAGGGTATGGGGGTCACTTTTGGGGGTCAAGATAGAAAATTAAAAAAAAAAAGTTTTTTCAACAATATTGTGTGACATATCAAATGAAAGGGCTTACTGTGAGGGTTTTAATTATATTTTTAAATTAAATGGTCTTGAAGTTATTCAAGAAATTAGACGAAAAATGGCCATTCCCCCCCTTATCTCCGAAACTACTGAGCTTAAAATTATGAAAAAAATGGAGATTTTAGATTTTTACCTATAGATTACAGGAAAACCTATAAGAAGTCTATAGTGTTTAAACAACAAGTTAAAAAAAAATATCTTTCGGAATCCTTTGCACGCGAGTCCGACTCGCACTTGGCCAGTTTATTATACGAAAAACTATGCAGTAGAAACACACTTATCCTATGTTGCGTTGCATACGAATAGTGTGTTTTTATTGCATAGTTTTTCATATAAAAACATGAGTCCAGTATTCTGGAGGTCAGATCGGCAGACATACCTACGCCAGTTTGTAATGACTGTCAAAGATTTACAAACGTCAGCCTCGGTCACCCATCACCGAACGACCTCAGAAATGCGTTGCTTATCGTTTAAGATTCGACCCGTGCGACTGTTTTTATCTTGCCACGAGCTCCTCAAATAAGAGTTAACTAAACGAAAATTAAATAATTGTTCGCAGCCATTTTACAACAAGAGAATATGTTCGAACAATTATTTAATTTTTCTTATTTATTTATTTAAACTTCATGTACAACAGTGGTACATCGGCAGACTTAATGCAACGAGGCGTTCTCTACCAGTCAACCTATGGGTTAAAAAAGAAATACACTGTGGTATATATAAATGATAATAATAATTTTCATTTCTCTTGAACTTACTTTACATCGTTCTGACTTATATTTTATTTACATGATAATAATTATGTTCGGACTTGAAACACCGTACAAAAGGCCTTGACCCCCCTTGACCCCCGAGTGGCCCTAAGTTTGTTTTGGCGTTTCTTGACACGAAGACAGATTGGGAACTAGTCGTACATATTTGATTAGTTAATTATTGACTTGGTTTAGACCGACTTCAAGACATTTGTTGAAATTAATGTTATTTACCGCTATTTCCCGGTCTCTATACTAAAGGCGCAAACCCACCGCGCACGCTGTGCACGGTCACGCAGCGCATTTTAGCTGCGTGGGTTCATTTGTCTGACTACGTGAGTCTACATTTTACACTGCAGTACACACTACACCCAGACTATGCACAAATGTAGCGTGGCCCACCGCGGCACATGGAGAGGCTATGCACATTTTTTTGCAAGAATATGGTTTTGACATAGTCGTGGGTTAATATTCGTGTACAGCATGTTCCGCGTGCACAGCGTGCATGGCGTTGACAGCGTTGAGCTATGTAAGTGCTATATTCGAGCAAGCCACGCGTGTACCAGTGACGTCAATTGATGCATAGCATGTCCGTGGCTTGCAGTGGAGACAATCTCATACATTTTCATGCAAGGCGATGCCTCACATATGTGCGTAGCCTCTCCGCCGCGGTGGGTGTCCGCCTTTGTCGTAAACTAGCTGTGTCCGCGACTTCGTCCGCGTGGAATAGTGTTTTTGGGTAGCATTTTTAATTAATTAGACTAATTATTTTACAAATAAGACATATACGTATAAATACTTCAATGAGCTATTTGCATTCACATAAACCTTACAAATTTCAATACAAACTTTCATCCCCAATTCCCTACCTATTGTTATTTTACACCCTTGAGGCTAGAACTTTTACAAACTTTGAATATCATACTTATTTATATCGAATCAACAGCCTTAAAAATAAGTTTCAAGCGTCTAGCTCTAAAAATGACGACACTTCTATACTACTTTTCATCCTCCCTTTTCTACCCCTTATAACCCTTTATTTGCCATTAAAAAGCAGCCTATGTTCTTTCACAGGCTCTAGACTATCTGTGCTCCAAACATGTAAATCGGTTCAGTAGTTTTGGCGTGAAAGCCCGACAGACAGACAGACAGAGTTACTTTCGCATTTATAATATTAGTAAGGATGGATGATGAAGTAATTTAACCAATGGAATTGTATAAAATCTCAGTGACTGACGCGGAGCGGAGATTTTATGCAATCCTATTGCTTAAAATTTCTCCGTTTCTCCGCTCCGCTGCTTCGCTCCGCGTCAATGGACAGGCAGCTTAAACGACCACTGATTGCAAAAATCCGATTATGCAGTTTTAGTTTTCATTAAAATTAGTACCGAGACTTCTTTGAGAATTTCTCGTTAGACCTCATAGTACCTATCGGGTTTGAACATCCACGTCCCCCGTGAAAAATTAAACAAACAATATCAGTATTTTTAACCGATTTCCGAAAAAGGAGGAGGTTCTCAATTCGGTGGGTATTTTTTTTTATGTATGTACACCGATTACTCCGAGGTTTGTGATCCGATTTCTGTGATTCTTGTTTAGTTCGCTGCAGTATACTTGCCATTTGGTCTCGTATGATTCAGTTTGGTTCAGTAGTTTTTATTTTATGAGCATTTTTGCTTATTTCAATTTCTGCTTTGACGAAGACGTCGTCCAAGTATCACCACTTAGAAGTCGGTGTTAAAAAACAAAGACAAAACCAAAAACACCGACTTTGGAAATTAAGGTTATTTTATTATTTGTTTGGAAGTCGGTTACTTATATTTTTTTGTAAAAAGTTTTTTACTCCTGCGAAAGACATCGATAGTACTCCAACATAACATACAACATAGCTCAATATTCAAGTACGGCGGTCCTCTAGCAGTAATGTAATGACATTTGCTCCGTCCCTCTTATGGGTAAGTGTTTGCTCACCCGGGCCGCCATGTCAACTACCTACCCGAATATAGTTTCACTGAAATCAGGACCGGCTTTCGGGTATTTGTTAAAGGATTGTTCAAGTTTTTCGGGAATATGTAGAGATTATTTTTTGTGTTTTCTTCTATCTAACTATTACTTTATTCAAATAATTGATGTTATAATAAACTGTATTCGATGCGGACGATTTTTTCGATGCCCGACAGCCCGATGCCCCTTCTGGCGCAGTGGAGTAAAAAGGGAGAACGAATATTTTATATCGCCTATCGCAGTTTAAATTCTAGTTTTATTTATGTTTCTTTTATAACGGTAAAAATTCCACTGCTGCTACTAAGAATTACCTACCAACAATGTGAAGGCCAAACCTGCCCTTTTCAATCAAAATAATTTTGCTATGAACCGTATCATTCTAATAAACCACACATACGTACCTACATGCATACGTCAAACACAGCTTAAAACCTTTTATCACAGGGAAAATACACGGAACACACAAATAAGTGTTCCGTAGAGAACTTTTAACCGAGAGACACACTAGTCCCACGTACACAACGTATGCGATGCAACGTGGGAGAATTGGTGTGCACACTTGTCCCGTGTATGCAACGTAAATTGGCATCAAACGTTATTGTAATTTCTCACTAGTGCGTCTGTAAGTCATTTTATCAGATTCTGATTGCGAGGATGATATATTGATTTTGCTATTTTTAAATGAATATTTTCGCGTCACAAAAACTAAAATTAAGAAAAGAAGATATTGGGTTCATGAAATAAATAAACAAAAAGAAAAGTTGGAGAATACCATACATTAATGCTAACTTTGACAACAAAAACACGTCCACCAAAGGTATATTTCTTTGTTTACGACGTGCTACGTGTAAGTTCTAGAAACACACTGGTCACACGCGTGGTATAGTTTACGAATTCTCCTCCACCTTCCCATGCCGATCTGGACATCGCAGGTCGACATTGCGTGGGAGGCGTGTGGTTGCGTTGCATACGATAAGTGTGTTTCTATCGCATAGTTTTTCATATAAAATCAAGAGTCCAGATATCACAATGCATTGCATACGTTGCGTACGTGGGACCAGTGTATCTCTCGCTTTACCAGCGTTCATAATAATGAAACAAACAAGTACTGGTCATGTTAACATGAATTTATTTAAACAAACATGCACATTACTGTTCTGAGGGTGGTTTTGAATGCAACATGATTTTACATCACAATTTACAGACTGACATGAAGCTTATAAGTACTGGAACGAAGAGTGATTTGGTTGTTTCACTGTAAATTCATCTTTTTAGGTACAGAAAATAATACATAAACAAAAAACTGGCCAACTGCGAGTCGGACTTTCAATCGAAGGGTTCAGTACTGTAGCGGTATCAATACCGCCACAAGAAAAACCAACGGAGCAAATCTACGTCGCAACAAAAAGAACCGCGACGCCATCTATCCAACTAGCAGCGAACTACCACATTGAAATCCTGCATCGCGCAAGCAGAGTATACCGTGCGATTTGAACATATACATCAGCCCGAATATCAACTATCGGGCAGTAGCCCACCAGGCACAACAACTGTATGGTAGGAGGACCCTCCCTTTACAATGGAGGTGTGCGGGACTTTACTCTCTATTCCGCATGCCTCCAAAGTACCATAAACTGAAAAAGAACACAATCTTTTTTAAATTTAATTTAATTTTTACTATTTGTTGTTACCGCGGCAAGAGAAACACACATTTCAAATGTCTATCTATGTGTTACGGTTCCTTAGATACAGCCCGCTGACAAAGAGACGGACGGACGGATGGACGAACGGACAGCGGAGGCTTAGTTATTGGGTTCCGTTGGTTACCCGTCGGGTACGGAACCCTAAAATGCGAAGCAGATGTACGTCGTAGAGTTCAAGTCATGACCATTTCTAGTAACATCTATTATTTATTGAGACACTTTACTCCAAATAAATGTATGACACTTTTCGTACACATTACAGGAGACAGTTCTTTGTTGAATAAGCTTTCTAAGTCGTATACTTAATTGTGTCCACTTTTGATACGTTTGGAAAAAATATCACTGTCACAAAGTATACAGGATATTTTTCAACTACTATTTGTAAAATTCACCCTGTATTTGCCATCGATACGCTATAAAGAAGAAACAATACCTATCTAATGTATTCTTAAAATTATTGTGCCAAAAAATCCATAAAAAAATTCCTGCCCAAAATATCGTCCTCAAATTAAAACCTAACCTACAAAAAACGGTTCCCAAAGGTATTACTAAAATCTAAAGATGACAAATGACATTTGAGATAAATCCCGCGCTGAGTGAAGACATGGACACCGCAGCTTTGACAAGTAATTGATGAAGGTACCCTCGGGCTCTTACCAATGAAGTTTTAGGGTCCCTTTCCGTTTTACAGATGAGAAACATGACTGTGACTTTCTTTGTGGGACGGAGGACAGTACCTATAAAAGATAGTGGTGAGTATAATGTACTCCGCTGGAATAAATGGCATATCATCATTTCTAAACTAGGTTTTGGCCGCGGCTTCCCTTGCGTTAATATTGATTATCGCTATCATTGGCAGTTTTGAGTCGGCGAGCTCCACTGCGGCACCGGCCGAGGTAGTGACTCGTGTAGGTACGTCGACCCCTGAACGTGCCTACGCTGATATCGTCGCCACGCACAATCCTGTGTCGCAGACCAGAAAGGGGGATAAGAAGAGTTGCTGCGAACCTGCCGACAGGGATTCGAAACAGCTAGGACCAATTACAGGTACGTGTGACAAGGATAGCTTTGTGAAGGTGGAGAGGAAGAAGAGAAAGAAGCCTCCTAGTCGGAACCAGTGCGGGACCGCTCTGGTAGGACCCAATATGCTGCGTCCAGCAATACCTTCGACGCAGCTCTATGTGTCCCGGCTACATCACACAACGAAAGTAGAGGAGATCTTGGAGTATGTTCGAGCAAAGACCAGCTGGATCTTGAGGGTCAAGAAGTTGGAGTCGCGCCACAACACGAATTTCAAGTCGTTCGTGGTGCGAGTACCTACTCATCATATTAAGACCTTCCTCAAGGAAGAGTTTTGGCCGAAGGGTGTCGTGTATCGGCGATTTCGCGGAAGGCTACGCGACAACGCGGCGCAACACTATGCCGTCTTCGTGTACAATAATTAATTTATATTTTTAAGGTTAATATAAATATGTATGATAGTCTGTAAGGTATATATGTTATGGGTCATAGTTACCTGAATTAAATTATATATTATTATTAAAAAAACTGGCCAAGTGCGAGTCGGACTCGCGTGCAAAGGGTTCCGAACGAATTAATTTTTTTTAACATGTAATTTTAACATTACAGACTTCTAATAGGTTTTCCTGTAATCTTTAGGTAAAGGTCTATTATCTCCATTTTCTTCAAAATTTTAGGCGCAGTAGTTTCGGAGATAAGGGGGGGACCGGTAATTTTTCGTCTGATTTCTTGAATAACTTCAAAACCCTTTTTTAATTTTGAAAAAAATATAATTAAAACCAGCACAGTAAGCCCTTTCATTTGACATGTCACACGATATGGCTTAATTTTATTTTTTTAATTTCTTGTTTGACCCCCATAGTAAATATTTAATAATTTACGCAACGCGTCCGCGTTCGGATCACAGAAGTGCATATGTGTACCAAATTTCAACAGAATCGGTCCAGTGACTCCGGAGAAAACTGGCTGTGACAGACGGACAAACACCCGAGTGATCCTATAAGGGTTCCGTTTTTTTTTTCGGAACCCTAAAAAAGAAAGTAGTATACACGGTGCCATTTATTAAAAATATATATATTTTTGAACATTTGAATTAATAAAAAAAATAAAAAAATTGACAGTATCATGACGCATGGCGTAGTTTGAAACATCCAGGAGCGAGCGCGATCCGAGCCTTGTGTTCCGAGGACGGCGCGGAATGAAACGGCGATATTGTTTTGATACGTAAACATTATTAACAAGGTATTTTATCATTTTAACGCATTATTTATTTTTAGTGTAGTATTATCTTCATAAATTATTTAAAAGAAAATAATCGCGAGCTGGTAGGTCGCAGATCCGGTCTCTCCGGGAAGCTATAGTTGAGCGCTTGAACTTGTCCTAACAGGCTGTCTCTGAATGGGGCGATGCCAATCTGGTCAAGTTCAATGCTGCTAAGACCCAAACGTGTCTTTTTTTCCGCTAAAAGGAGCCAATCCCACCCAGCTCCATCTTTTCGAGGTGTAACCGTGCCAATAACCGACCGACTTGAGCTTCTTGGTGTTACGTTAACATCTACCGTCAATTTTGGCCATTTTATAGAGGTAAAGGCTCAAGTGGCTGCCAGAAAGTTGAGAGTCCTAGCAAAGGTGAGTCCTAGCAAGGTACTTCACGCCGGAACAGCTGCTCAAACTCTATCAAGCGCAAGTTCGATCGTGTATGGAGTACTGCTCTGCTGCTGGGACGGATCTGCCAGATGCCAGCTTGATGCCCTTGAGTCAATTGAGAAACGAGCCAAAAGGATCATAGGTAATGACAGGCTCGTCGAGCCGAAGCTCGAAAGTCTTGAGCATCGACGCCGAGTTGCTGGCCTGTCGGTTATCTATCGGTTACATTTTGGGGAGTGTGCGACGGAATTGCATGATTAAACTCCGCCAAGCCATCATCGGACCACACGACGAACGGCGATGCGCCACCGGTACATAGTGGACATCCCACTCACACGCACATAACGATTTGGGAACACATTCATAGTGCGTACAGCTAAGGAGTGGAATTCCCTGCCAGAGTCTGTGTTTCCAGATAGCTACAAACTGGGAGTCTTTAAGTCAAGAGTAAATATAACTTCTAGGCAAGCGTGCTCCATCTTCGACCACATCATCGCTTACCATCAGGTGAGATAGTGGTAAAACGTATGCCTATTCAAAGTAAAAAAAAAAAAACAAAATAATCGCGCCTAGAGGTTAGTTTATGTCGGGTAAATTAAGTGAGCCGCCTTTGTAAGACAACTAAAATAGCACTGTGTATAACCGTCTCCAGGGTCCCATAATATCTATCTCTGTACCAAAATTCATCAAAATCACTTCAGCGATTGAACTAAGCGTTTCCAAACGCCTTTTATAATGCGCACAGCAAAGGAGTGGAACTCTCTGCCCGCGTCTGTGTTTCCGAACGCCTTCAACCCTAATCTCTTCAAAGTCAGAGTGAACAGGCTCCTTCTAAGCTCACTCCATCGTCGACTTTGTCTCTGTCACCTCTGACCTAGACTAGAGTCAACAGAAAACCCATCTCAAGTAAAAAGGACAGTTTAAAAGATGTTGGCGAATATCGTACACTGATCCTTTCAATTGGATAAACAAGGAATTACACTATTTGTAAAGTCCTTAAAATCGAATTCTGTCTAGGTACAAGACAGAATCCGATTTTACCTGTCATCTCGCATTGCTGAGATATTTATTCTTCCGCAAGCTTTCTAAACTAAGCCATGAAAGAATAAGAAAATAAACTTAGCCATGCAAGAGTATTTCTATTCTTTTCTTGTTCTGCAATACTAGTCTTTCGTAATAAAAAAAATCTAGAATTTTTTAATTTTTTGCCGTGCATTCCGGGCCCAATTTTGATCGACGAGTCCAGGGGCCCGTTCAAACACACCTTCAAAATCGGTCCAACCGTTTTTGAGTTCAGTGACACACAAGTACCGCCAAATTATAAAGATAAAACGCTTTTGACCCTTAAAAGTTAAATCCCAGTTATTTAAAACCTGACTTTCGACAAAAACAGCAAAAATAACCTCCAACTTTGCGCCAACACAAATAACAGCCTGTATTAACAACATAATCCTATTCCCAGCCAGACGAAAACGAAAATAAAAATAAAAGGAGCCGGCAACAGTCAATTTAGTCTCATCCAACTAATATTATAAATAGCTACGAAAGTTTGTGTGTTTGGATGTTTGTTCAACGGCTGAACGATTTTTTACTTTTTACCCGACTGTCACAGAAAGCGGGTAACGTTTTTCAACAGAATGTATGTATATTTTTGTATGTCTACTTCTTTGGAACGCCAAGGCGCTTTCCAATTTCCATTTAGTGAAATTAAATCTGAGATAGAACCAAAATGAATAACCTTACCTGGGTAGAAAAATATTTTTTTTAATATGTGAGTTAGATTACGGAAAAATATTGGTACGTATTTTTTAGTTTGTCCCGAAAAACAAAAATGAAAACGACACAGTGCGTTGAAGCGCGTGACATCACGTCTGTGTAAAATGTGTACCACTATTTACCTAGTTGAGTAGAGAAGACTAGGGACTCCATTTTCCAAAACACACCCAGAAGCACAGTTTCCTGGGAGGTTCACTGCCTTCGTGGAGCGACCACACCGTTCCGAGCATTTGTTCACGTTGGATAGCCACGGTCTCGTGATCCAGGATAAAATAGCTCTTATTACCTAGAAGCAACATAACAAGCTGCAACTCCTGAACTTTGATGGGTTTTATATTTGACATTCTTTACCGAACGTCCATACCTAAGTACGGAGGAACGAATCCTTTATAGGATCACTTGTGTGTCTGTCTGTATATGTGCGTCTATCAGTTTCAATTTTATCTATATCTATACTAATATATTTAGCTGAAGAGTTTGTTTGCTGGAACGCGCTAATCTCAGGAACTACTGGTCTGATTTGAAAAATTATTTCAGTGTTGGGTAGCCCATTTATCGAGGAAGGCTATAGGCTATATATCATCACGCCAAGATCAATAGGAGCGGAACAGACGAAGTTGCGCGGGTCAACTAGTGAAGTGATAAAGGTCAATACGTGTCCAATATTGTTCGACAATCTAACCGACGGACAAAACAATTTTTTTTTTTTTTCAGGAAACATCCTTATTTTTCTACTTTAACGCAGGCAGACCCGCTGGCCAAAGCGATAGCAAAGTAATAAAAAATGAAAGAGCGAGCAACAGTCGATTGTAGTCTCATTTGCAAATAAATAAAACATTTATTAGATTCAGAAGCTTATGACTCGTTCGTGAGAAGGCTAGCAGATGTTTCATGCATACTATGCTCCGGAATCTAGAATTCATTGTGTTGCAGTAAAGCTCTATCTTTTATTATATGTGCAGTCTTTTTGCTTCTTTATTTATAGCTATAGATCAGATACTAGAACCAGGACAATTTTTACTAAGAATCTTTCACCCAACCCAAACGCAGTGCCAGTGCGGAGCCCCTGTGCAGGGCAGGGCTTCTCAATTGCCCGTCGTGCACAACCACCTTCACCATCCAAGATTTAAACGAGGCCAATGATAGTGCCGTACAGGTTGCTCATAAACTCAGGGCTTAGCACGAATATTTTTGACGTCTGGTAACGTAACGTAAAATTTTAGTAGAACTAAAATATTCGTTTCGCGCGTTATTATTCTAAGTTTCGCGCATAATATTTATTTGAATGGGATACTATATACATATTTTTGAATGATACAAATTGTATATGTCGCATAAAATTAAACCAAAACTTCAGTTTTTTTATACTCATAATTCACTTACGTTAACGTTACTATACGTCAAAATATTCATGCTAGGCCCTGTGGTCGGACATGTCTCAACCGACACGAAAAGATGATTTAAGAATATACAAATTTCAAAACACGTTTTACATTTTTAGGGTTCCGAACAACAAACGGAACCCTTATAGGATCACTCGGGTGTCTGTCACAGCCAGTTTTCTCCGGATCCACTGGACTGATTCTATTGAAATTTGGTACACATATGGATTTCTGTCACTCAAACACTTGTTACTAAATTATTAAATTTTTAGTATGGGGGTCAAACTAGAAAATTTAAAAAAAAGTTTTTTGAATGTTATTATGTGACATATCAAATGAAAGGGCTTACTGTGAGGGTTTTAAGTATATATTTTTTTTTAATTTTAAAATAAATGGTTTTGAAGTTATTCAAGAAATTAGACGAAAAATGACCAATCCCCCCCCTTATCTCCGAAACTAATGAGATAAGATACTTTTTCAAATTTTGAAAAAAATGGAGATAATAGATCTTTACCTATAGATTACAGGAAAACCTATAAGAAGTCTTTAGTATTAAAATAACATGTTAAATAAAATTTAATTCGTTCGGAACCTTTTGCACGCGACTCCGACTCGCACATGGCCAGTTTTTTTTACTATGGGAAATCATCAAATTATCCCTTCCGCTATGTGCGAAGCGGAATGAAGTGAAAGAAAGAAAGAAAAGAAAAAATGTTTATTTGAGATTCGCACAAAACAGACAGATGTAAAATTAATTAAAAACTACAACCCACCCGAGTTCCTCCTAATACCCTTTGCGTTCCAGGGCTACCATTGGCTTTGCAGACATTACTAATTCTGATCACTGTGAGCTCGACTTCAGAGGAATCCTGGCTTCGTTTCGCTGGTCTTTGGGTTTCAGGACAAAGGGTCATTGGGTTTTCTAAAAGTTACATTAGTACAGTAGAGTGGCCAAGATTCAGGCATTTAGCAGTCGTCATGTGTTCACATGGAGCGACTGCTGAATCTGGTACTGGTAGTCCGCTGCACCTGCTTTCACTGGTAGCCACCCTACCATAGTTGGTAAAAGGCTCAACAGAGAGTGGTCCAGATTTTGTACTCTGTTATTATCTACACTATCTACACTAATATTATAAAGAAGAAAGATTTGTTTGTTTGAATTGAATAGGCTCTGAAACTCCTGGACCGACTGGAAAAATTCTTTCACCATTAGAATCCTACGTTATCCCTGATGAACATAGGCTATAGAATATTTTCAAAAAGGTTAGGGATACGAATGGAAACTTCGATAATGCAACCCAAGGTGTGAAAAAAATATACTAATATCGCGTACGCTGCGGAAACTATTGACAATAGAGCAAAGTGATATACTAAAGTCTTATAGAGGACATCAATATCTACAAAAAAAAATCTGCAAGGGCATATATCTAACTATCATGGTTAAGTCACAATGACCACTTTTTGTTGTTCAAATTATTCAATCAAAACCCGGGTGAAATGGAATAGTGGTGATTTTAGTATCACGATATTAATCCTTATATATTTAAACTATTTAATCATTAAGGTGGGTTATGTACATGTAAATTACACTTTAAATTATTCGAATCAGACCTTTCGTTTAAAAGTTATGACGGGTATAAAAATACTCTAAGTAAGAAAAATGGCAACAGTTTTGGTTTGACCGAACTGTAGGGCAGTTCGCTTAAACCAAAAATGTTTGAGCGTTTAGTCTATCAATGAGTTTGGGAGATGAAGTTCGTTGAGTACCAACTAAATTCGCGCAAACGAAGTCGCGGGCGAAGTGCTAGTGGGTAATAAATTAATTTCAGATAAAACTTACCATAATAGGTGAAATACGTACCTAGTACCTTGATGAAGTATAACTGCAAGTTTACGAACATCCCAGCCAAGTTGTCATACCAACGTAACTAATATTCTACAAATCCCCAAAAACCTCACAGAAAAAGCTCCAACATGCTACACACAAACACCAGTCTGAAAAACTACTAAACCACGTTTTTCCCCAGAACCAGCGCTCGCAATACATACAATTTGCCCGACTCTTACAATAAAGTCTAGATTCCCGCCGTGAGGACGCAGCCTGATCCTAAGTTATTGTCATAGCATGTTATGGCTCGTTCCAGCCAGTTACTGCTCGCAGGCTGCAAATGACGCCGTATGTAATGCTGCCGCCTTCTAAAGTTATAGCTTGAAAAGCTGCTAACTAAGCTGTTTGTGCTTTAAAGCTCATTATTACGTTGTTGCTTTTAGAATAGTGTTTTCTTAATTGCAGAAATTTATCGGTTTGGAGGCTACTAACGTGGATTTCTAGATGGAGTTCTATGTTCTATTTCCAAGCTGCAGAAAGTTTTATCAGGTAAGTACTAACTTTTGCCCGCTGCTTCGCTTCAGGGTCCCATTTACGTCTGTACCAAAATTCATCAAGACGGTTCGTCGATTTAGGCGTGAAAACGCAACAAACGAACAAACTGCTGGCCTATTTTGTTAATAACCATTTCGATATCGAGTTTCACCTGAGTGACAAATCTCACAAAGTGAGCTTTATAACAAGCAACATAAAGGTCTTATGTTTATACGAATTTGATACTCACCTCGGATTCCGCTGTCGAGACACGAAAAGAATAGTAAGTACTACAGATCAGATATCATTGGATCAGATATCAATGTGTGGCTTGGCTGTTTGGCGTGAATTAAAAGCATAAGAGGCGTAGACACTCCTACAGGCTTATAAAAACAGATAGTAGTTCGGCGTTCATTTTGTGCCAATAGATCCTTGAGTAACGAAATGGCCAGGCCACACATTTTGAATAAGAGGTGTACGGTTTTTAGAGAACTTAAGACTAAGATTCACGCGGAACGCTATACCCTATGATGAGAGTTAGAGTGTTAGGTTATGGCGTGTAGAGTTAGGAGCTTGGCTCTCCATAAGATATGATAACTTTTCTACAGTGTACGCAATATGTACTCGTCTTGGCGTTACTTTACATGAAAATGTTTTTGGTGGAATTTGTTTTACAATAGCAGCCTCTCAATCAGGATAAGAACCTAAACAAGGCTCGTTCCCTATTACTAAGGGCTTATGATACAACTTTGTCGTGAAAATCATCCAGCACCTGAAAATGTGTACCTAAATGGATATCCATTACGAGCATGAGACACGTACTGTGAGGATAGCTTTTGCGGTCTGGTTTTTCTCACGAGTTGCAGCTACAAGTAATGCATTTCTCCTATAAATCTATTTTGGAGAAAGCGCTATGTGGATGGTTTGATAACATAGATAAAAATATGGGGACTGCTTTAATAATTTACCTAATTAGTGCTTTTCTCTAAGCGTTTCCAAACGTCTTTTATAATGCGCACAGCAAAGGAGTGGAACTCTCTGCCTGTGTCTGTGTTTCCAAACGCTTACAACCCTAATCTCTTCAAAGTTAGAGTGCACAGGTTCCTTCTGGGTAAGCTCGCTCCATCGTAGACTTTGTCTCTGTCATCTCTGACCTAGACTAGAGTCAAGAGCAAACCAATCACAAAAAAGAAAAACAATTTAAATATGGAAAAGAATGCGTGAATTCGCAATAACTGTTTTTTCGTTTCGAAACAATTCTCCTGCGACTTCTTTTTCCACCTTTAACTTGTTCTATGCCGCAAACGATCCAAAAACGGCAACAACGAAAAACATTCACCCAAAATCAACCCTCCATCTCCAGAAATCAACTTAAAAACTACCAACGCAGCAAGTTATCAACGTAAAGCAAAACCAAATCTTATTTACCAAGCGAAGTACTGCAAAGCTAAGCTTAACTTAAGTTCATATCATAACCATAAACCGAGGGGTTAAGACACAGAATAACACAGAAGGAAAGCTCCATACAACGATCGAAAACCGGCGCACGCACACATAGACGCGTACGTGCGGCGATCTCAAACAAATGCCGGTCGCGAGTGCGCTTGCACTCGCTGTACGTGAAGCGTGTCTATGTGTGCGTGCGTTCACGCTCGTTGTATCGAGTTGACCTTCTGTGCTTATCTGTTCTGTAGTTAAGGGACTTGACTTCAAAGTCGTTTGCTTACAAAACCGTGGCCAGTTAAAAACGGTTGAGAGAGGGTTGAGCGAGTTATTATTAATGCTTGCTTTGCTCATTTAGTGCTTAGTTTTATGGGTAGGGGATAAGATTCGTTGCAAGTACCATAGGGAGCCAGAGATATTAATAACGTTACGAGAATGAGTTAGATGTAAAATTATGGCTTTAGGGCCATAATTAATGAAATATAAAAATTATCGGTGTTCTTAGGAACACAGATAATTTTCAAAATCTTATGTTTATTGTTCCCCTTCTATTGCTCAACTTAATTTGTTTTGATAAATTGTTCCTCATGGAATTTTTTTTCGCTGTGAGTAACATAGAAAGAAGGCATATTACTTTTACGTACGAGTTTAAATAATATGTACTTGTGTAACGATAATGGTCTGTAGTAAAACCATTTGAAAGAGATCTACTGTTGTTTCGACCCCAAAAATCTAGAACACAAAGTTAATAATATCCAGAGACACAAAAACAAAGACATCACAGCTAAAAACACATTCTCAAAACAAAATACAAGTACCATTTTGTATCTGTAACTGTCGTCAATTTACTTTCACATTTGATGTCAGTAATTGCGGTACACGAATCGACCCCTTTTCCTGTGACAAACATCTTTGCGAAGTATCACTTCCTACCCTACCACAGAATAGATAAATACAGAAGGTCGACTCGATACAACGAGCGAGAACACACGCACACCACACGCACACACGCTTCACGTACAGTTCACTCCGCGGCTCTTTACCGCTCGGAAGTTAGCTCTTAGTGACGACCGCGCAAATGCATTCGCGTCAAAAATTGTTACGTTCCTAGATTTTTTTTGGTTTATGCGTATTATATTATAGCAAGTTAAAAAGACTACCAATAACAATATCCAAAAGTAACACAACAAACACATAATATACCACAAGAACAAAAATCAAACAGTAGGAAATAACCAAAATAACTAATTAAAAACAATAACAATATGTAACACTTTTCGCGTCAACAGTCGTATTGCATTGAGCAAGCGGGACACAATTATATATCGAACGTATACCTGCGACTGAGACGCCATTACACGCGCCATCTTGGGCCCCACGCATGCGCTGTCCTATGTTTTTTGCCAAATTGACATCCTGTGCAATCAATTGCGACGTACTTCGGAGAGTTAAACTTGCGTGACGCGAACTATACAGCGAGTGCAAACGCACTCGTGACTGGCATTTGTTTGAAATCGCCACACGTACTGACGTCAATGTGTGTGTGTGACTGTTTTCGAATACGCACACACGCAAAGACATGCTTCACGTACAGTAAGTGCAAGCGCACTCGCGACCGGCATTTGTTTTGAGATCCCCATGCATGTACCTATGTGTGCGTGTAACTTTCGGAGTCTGCCTTCTCCGGAGGAGCTCGTGCCTAAGTAATAACACCCATTCCAGTCAATGTCTTCAAGCTTAAGCATTACTTGCCGAGATCAGTAAGTGCATGTTACCGTCTGTTACATACCAAGAATCCTCCGTGCCTCGTAAAGCACGCTAAACCCTTGCTCCTTGCTCAGTTGTCATTTGAAGATATTTTTTTAACAGTCGTAACGGTAATCAGAAACCAGAAAATCTACCCTAAAATAAACCCAGTTAAAGAGTTGTGGAGATCAGACTGATAGGCAGTAGCTTTATTTAAGTGGTACTCAGCTGCATACGATTAGCCGAAGCCGACCCTGAGACACTTGTTTCACCGCCGGCGACCAGCGAGCAGCGAGTAAAGCTTGAAACTCGAAACGACTTGGCGAACAGCGAGTAGCGAATGAGTAGTTTCGATAGTTTTGACGCTCGGCTTTAAGCGAGTGCTTTTGTGCGACGGGCGATTACTCGCACCATTCGCTCCGGCCCGCACTATAGGGAGAAATTACCGATGGTTGGTGAGTTCTGACCGCCGAGCGAGTATCGCTGAGCGAGTACAATCTTTGATAGCTCTTGTCTCTGCGACCAACTAGTGGTAAGAGTCGGCTGGCCGGCAGTTTGAACAGCCAGCTATCGACTATAAATGTATGTTTCTCTTTTACTCACACGAGATGTATATCTTTTGTCCCTTTCCTCAGCGAGCAAATAGTCGATAGCCAATCGCTTCCTCGTCGGCGGTGAGACAAGTGCCAGTTACATGGTTGGGAATAGGCTAGGCCGAATATTGATTGTATGAAGGTGGCCTTCTGTATCTGTCTATTTTGTGCATCCTACCCTCGCATAGCTCAAATTCGGTAAGCCGGAAAACGTCTGGGATTCGTCCCCCCGTATTTCGGCGGACTTTACTACACTTTAAAAGCGTGTGGGTGATCGTTGTATTATATGTTATTCGTTTACTTACTTTCCTGCCCTTATTTCGGGGAAAATTGTTCCCTTTAGTGTCTGTAAGCAATTTTCTTTGATGGTTTGGAATTTAAATAAGAGATAACAGCTATTTCGGTTGCGTTTCATAGTGTCGGTAATGACTTACATTGAAATTTTCCCTATGGTTGTATATTAATAGCTCATCAGCCCATTAACTGAGAAACAACACTTTCTCTGGTTTTGTATTAAGGGAAGTGGAAATGAAGATCTTCGCTTATATTTTTAACTAACTTTGCTACATGATCCAACACAGTAAAACCATTTCTTGGCTTTCAAAAGTAGCAGTGGTCGGTGAAAACGGTTTTTTTCCCAAAAAAAAACTAGCCCACTGCCAGAAAAATACAGAACAATATTTTTATTATGACACCCATCCGTACTTCGCAATTCAATAACAAAGCCAGCCACAAATCCATCGATATCGAACAAAAAATGACGTCACGCCATACTCCGTCTACCTCTACATCACAAAAATTAAAAACCTGCCAAGTTCGAGTCTGACTCTCACACGAAGGGTTCCGTAACATAAACCGAAAAAACACGTTTCTTGTATGGGAGCCCCCATAATTTTTATCTTTACTTATATATAAAGCTGAAAAGTTTGTTTGTTTGCTTGAACGCACTAATCTCAGGAACTTCTGATCCGATTTGAAAAATTATTTCTGTGTTAGATAGCCCATTTATCGAGGAAGGCTATAGGCTATATATCATTACGCTAAGACCAATAGGAGCGGAGCAGACGAAGTTGCGCGGGTCAACTAGTTATATTTTATTTTTAGAAATATACTGAAAATTTTCAGCTGTCAACCTATTACGGTTCTTGAGTCACAGCCCAGTGACAAACAGACGGACGGACGGACGGATGGACGGCGGGCGGACAGCGGAGGCTTAGTAATAGAGTTCCATTAGCTACCTTTCGGGTACAGAGCCCTAACAATCGATTCGACTCGTTATCGAAAACTTTCGATCCGCTAATCACAAGTACTCAGGATCAAAGTGACGTATTACGTAAATGCTGCTCACCCATCCGGAATAACGCCCTAATCAGGCACATGACACGCATGGCCGGGCTGGTGGTCTACCACGTGATTAGTGATAGGAAACTATGCCGTATAGGTCCTAGATATGTTAGTGTTTATCGCTTAAATCTAAAGTACCTATATTTTAAAGAGGATTTTGTTTGTACGCTGATTTGTATTTTTGTTTGTGTGCTAATTACGAAGGCTGTGGCCGGGGAATTTAAAAAAACTGGCCAAGTGCGAGTCGGACTCGCGTGCAAAGGGTTCCGAACGAATTAAATTTTTTTAACATGTTATTTTAACACTACAGACTTCTTATAGGTTTTCCTGTAATCTTTAGGTAAAGATCTACTATCTCCATTTTTTTCAAAATTTTAGGCTCAGTAGTTTCGGAGATAAGGGGGGGGGGGAATGGTCATTTTTCGTCTAATTTTTTGAATAACTTCAAAACCCTTTATTTTAAAATTATGAAAAAAATATAATTAAAACCCTCACAGTAAGCCCTTTCATTTGATATGTCACACAATATTATTCAAAAAACTTTATTTTTATTTTTATTTGTTGACACCCAAAAGTGACCCCCATACTAAAAATTTAATAATTTACGTAACGCGCCCGTGTTTGGGTCATAGAAGTCCAAATGTATACCAAATTTCAACAGAATCGGTCCAGTGGATCCGGAGAAAACTGGCTGTGACAGACGGACAGACAGACAGACAGACAGACAGACAGACACCCGAGTGATCCTATAAGGGTTCCTTTTTTTTCGGAACCCTAAAAATACAATATTTTAGTATATAGCGAATCTATACTTAATATCTAAAGCTGAAGAGTTTGTTTGTTTGTTTGCTTGAACGCGCTAATCTCAGGAACTACTGGGTGGATTTGAAAAATTCTTGCAGTCTAACGATCTAACGATAGCCCATTTATCAAGAAAGACTATAGGGTAACATCACGCTAAGACCAATAGGAGCGGAGCAGACGAAGTTGCGCGGGTCAACTAGTTTTAGTATAAAAACTGGAAATATCTCGTAACTTCTATTATCCTAACTTATAAATACGAAAGTAATTTAGTTTCTGCTGTTGTTCCAGTGAACCGATTTTGATGAATTTGGTAAAATCATAGATAGGACCTTTTTTAGGGTTCCGAAAAACCAAACGGAACCCTTATAGGATCACTCGGGTGTCTGTCTGTCGGTCTGTCTGTCTGTCTGTCTGTCCGTCTGTCACAGCCAGTTTTCTCCGGATCCATCGAACCGATTCTGTTGAAATTTGGTATACATGTGGACTTCTATGACCCAAACACGGACGCGTTACGTAAATTATTAAATTTTTAGTATGAGGGTCACTTTTGGGTGTCAACAAATAAAAATAAAGTTTTTTGAACAATATCGTGTGACATATCAAATGAAATAGATAGAGATGATGAGAGTTTTAATAATATTTTTTTCATAATTTTAAAATAAATAGTTTTGAAATTATTCAAGAAATTAGACGAAAAATTACCATTCCCCCCCCCTTATCTCCGAAACAACCGAGCCTAAAATTTTGAAAAAAATGGAGATAATAGATCTTTACCTAAAAATTACAGGAAAACCTATTAGAAGTCTGTAATGTTATTATAATTTATTATTTATTTATTAAGGATCTCCAACAAAGAATATACACAACTCATGGCTCTTAACTTACAAGTAATAAACAGTATCTCGTAGGTGTACTCCTTCACTTATAGGAATATACAATTACGCGATCAAAGCCGTGAAGAGAAGCTAGATAACTATAAATCATAGGTAAGCACACACACATGCTGGCCATAATTATCCAAAAGTACCAATAAACCACCGAAACAAAAGTACTCAATATCCCAACCCAGCCCATAATCTGACATTAAAAATTCATACTAATTCTTGAAAATCCCACAATAACTATAAGCCTACTGTCATAGCCACAACATCCATAAAACCTTACACCCCATATCTCCCCTTCCGTAAACCGTAAACGGTCGCCTTCCGACTAATAGACAGCATTGTGTACCTTCGTCTCAGTAATCGAAAGCGCTTGAGCTTGATGAGATCGGGATGCTGAATGAGACACTTGAATAAAGGACCACTACTCATTAAACATTTGTGTTGTCTGTCCGTGCAGCAATTTACATGGATCGACTCCTTATTCTTTTCGAGTCGATGGTTAACTTCTTAGATTTTTTGGACCCAGTAGGTGGCTCCGTTAATTGCAGCGTCGTTGGCATTCATTCAATCACCCAAAGTACAGGTGTATGGTCACCTGGAGCACTCCAACGCGTGGCTCATGTTCTGAACAGGAGCACCGCACTCACATTGAGTATCCGACGGGTCTATTAATCCCCATTTCGCCAGATTGTGTCTGCCTATCTGTTCAAAATCAGGTCAAAGACCTCATTGAGTATTTTTCGATATTCCTCATAGTTTTGGATTTGGCAATCCACGCCCACTTGAAAAATTCACCCTGTAGTGCACGAGTATACTGGCTTCTGACTATCCGTAACGACTGTTCATAATCTTCAAATGTCAAGGCTTTTCAAGTCAAGAGTCTCAATCCTTCCTATACTCGTATATTTATATATTATTGGAACGAAGTTCCTTACCGCGCGTTGTGAAAGGGGGCTAGACGGAAAAAAATCATACGAAAAGTTGTAACGACACTTTTTGCTATAGTTGTAAGCCGTGCGGCGTGCGCGTGTTTCTCTGTCTCTCTCTCTCTCTCTCTCTCTCATAGAAAGCAAGCCAGTTATTTTCGTTTCGTCTTTCTATTTCTGTTTACATTATATTTGTTAATAATAAAAAAAATATTATTACAACTTAAAACAATAAAATTTTATTACAATTCCTTCACTAATTAATCGAAAGGAACTTCGTTCCATCCGGGTGTCCCTTGACACCTCTCAAGTTTTTTTATATTTATATTAATATTATAAATGCGAAAGTAACTCTGTCTGTCTGTCTGTCGCGCTTTCACGCCAAAACTTCTGAACCGATTTAAATGAAATTTGGTACAGAGATAGTCTAGAGCCTGAGAAAGGACATAGTCTACTTTTTATCCCGGGAGTATGTTCCCTAGGGACCACGCGGGCGAAGCCGCTGGCAGAAGCTAGTATGTAATAAATGGTCACCCAACCTCGGCAAGCATTGTTTTACCTCAAAAATCGATCCATAAGGCTGTTAATATGTAGCCACGAGCTAAAAAAACACTCTACAGTCTCTACAATAACTATAGGTACATTATGCTGATGACTCTGATCATTTTATTTGGTTAAATCTTGATTCTAATGTTGGTTAAACTTAGGTTAGTTTATGATGCGGCGTCACTAAAAAAAAGAGAAAAAAAGAAACTATAGGTAACACAATAAACCTACTTCCAAGATCTCCCCTTTCCGTAAACCATAAACGGTCGCCTTTTGACTAATAGGCAGCATTGTATACCTTCGTCTCAGTAATCGAAAACTCTTGAGCTTGATGAGATCGGGATGCTGAATGAAACACTTGAATAAAGACCCTCTACTCAGTATAGAGGAACATTTGTGATGTATTAATGTGAATCACGATATGGGATGGAAAATGATAGTAGCTTCACCCTGTAATGCTTATTCTGATCTTTAAGCTACATTACTGTGTAGTTTTACCTAAACTACCGTTCAGTCGTTTTTGCGTTAAAGATTCACGAAATAGGTGAGGACCATCTTTATACAAACCAGCGGGTCTAAAAAGCCACTTTAGTAGAATCATATTAGAATCATAACATTAATCACACAACAATCTGTCAAATTTAATTTTCATCTTTATCGCAAACGCATCAGGTTCAAGGTTGATTGGGAAAATTTAAAGTGACGGGTAGCGTGATGTGCTTTCTGATTCTGCTAAAGAGGTCTTTTTAGACCTCTATATTTCATGCACTTAGTAGAACTACTACAAAACATTTAGAAATGGGAAAACTCAACACTCATCAGTCGCATTTGCGATACCTCTCCAAAATCGTTTTATTTTCAAAGATCAGGCTTTATTTACGACACTAAAATTTTATTTAATAAAATAGATGAATTGCTTAGATTCATGTATATTACCAATCACCAGAGGCTTCTAGACAAGCGCCATTCTACAAACGATAGCGTCGACAAGCGCTCTCAAAAAGTCACGACGTGATCAACGCATTTTGACATTTCTACAATCGCCAGGTCTATTGGAATCATACTTTGTCTTGAGGCTTAGAAGAAGCGAACGATCCTTCAAGACGCTAATGTGTAGACAGCTTTACCCTAGAAGCACTGTACGATTTAGATATCTCAATTACGCACATCGCTCGTCGCCGACAAATGCGAGGATATTAATCGAGTTTTACGCTATAAGGGGTATGGGGGATATTATCATGAGTGTTGCGAGTCCCGGCGTGAATTTAAATGCTGTCCTGTTCATTTGATTGCATGATTCATGTTAGAGATGCTATTTTTTATATAAGTAAACTAGCACTTCACTCGCGACTTCGACCGCGCTGCAATTTACTTAAGGATCCCTAATTATTATTCTAAAACCTTCCTCGAGAACCACTCAATCCATTGGTGAAAACAACATGAAAATCGGTTTAGTAGTTTTTGAGTTTATCGCGAAGAGACAGACAGACAGACGCGGCGGAGGATTTTGTCTTATAATATGTAGTGAAGTGATATGAATCACCAGAGGCCGTGTCTCGTTTACGTTCGATTTACTAACAGATTTAATTAATCCACAACCCTACTTCGCCCACTGTTGAGCATAGGCCACTCTTTTCTTCTACCAAACCCCACGTACCTGTGCCAGCCTCATCCAGTTCTACCCGCGACAACATTGTTACCTGCCCATCTTGCCGCCGGACGACCCACACACACACACACACACCGTACATACACACACACACATTCCACACCCTTACCACACACGCCACATTCGGTCATCGCCTTAGCTACTCCACCTATCATATGGTCATGCCAGGTAAGGCATTTTCTGAATAGCCAGAACACATAAAAGTACAACAGTGAGTACCGAACGATAAGGCACTCTTATCCTTCAAGACACGACAGTTCATGTAAAGCCAGCCTTATGGAAATGTGTTGTACGATTTAGGTATCTCAATTACGCACATCGCACGTCGCTGACAAATGCGAGGATAACCCACTTCTCTTTATTACTTAATCGAGTTTCACGCTATAAGGGGTTTGTGGGATATTATTATGTGTGTTGCGAACCTGAATTCAAATGCTGCCCTATTAGTTTTCATTACATGATTTATGTTAGAGATGCTATCGATATATTTATTTTTTAACTAAAGATTTATTGTTGGCGGTAGCGAAACGAAGGCGAAAACGTCAAAAATGTCCCATACATTTTTGACGTTTTGATTGACAAACGCTGTCGAAACGTCACGTGATCAGTCGCTTTCGCTGATACAATAGCACTTTCTCTACAGAATCTGTCAAAAACTTATGGAAAATGAGGCTTTTTAGACAGATTGCGACTGAGATGCGAATGCAATCGCTGCTTAAAGATTATTAGAATTGCACTGTATGGTCAACTTCTTACATACTTCTTCATTAGTCATCAGCTCAGTAGTCTTGTGTCCTATGTAACCTATGGGTAACATACACGTCGTTGACTATGCCATTTAGTGTTGCAATTATTCGAAACTTATAAGGAAATAAAATATATTTGACATTGACGTTTCTGAGCCACCTATAGTTCCGTTTAGGGGAACGTGCAGGAAGTAGACTGTGCCATGTAGCGTTGCAATTTCGAAACTTACAAGTAAAATATACTTGACAATGACACTTCTGTGCTGCCACCTATAGTTCCTGCACGCTCCTTATATTATCTTCCACAGAGACCAACTATCGTGTATTCACCTACGTAATGTTTTTAGGGTTCCGAAAAAAAACGGAACCCTTATAGGATCACTCGGGTGTCTGTCTGTCCGTCTGTCACAGCCAGTTTTCTCCGGATCCACTGAACCGATTCTGTTGAAATTTGGTACACATATGGACTTCTATGACCTAAAGATGGACGCGTTACGTAAATCATTAAATTTTTAGTATGGGGGTCACTTTTGGGGGTCAAACTAGAAAATTAAAAAAAAAGTTTTTTTGTACAATATTGTGGCATATCAAAAGGGTTTTAATTATATTTTTTTTTCTTAATTTTAAAATAAGTTATTAAATAGTAATTAGAAGTTATTCATGAAATTAGACGAAAAATTACCATTCCCCCCCCTTATCTCCGAAACTACTGAGCACAATTTTGAAAAAAAATGGAGATAATAGATCTTTATCTAAAGATTACAGGAAAACCTATTAGAAGCCTGTAGCGTTAAAATAACATGTTAAAAAAAAATTCGTTCGGAACCCTTTGCACGCGAGTCCGACTCGCACTTCACCAGTTTTTTTTTTCTTCTTGGCCTATGTATTTTTTTTCATGATTTGTGAAACTTCTATGGTGTACTTACATAATATTATATTCAATTTTGTTCAATTCCACATTTATACTGAAAACTTTCCTAACTAAACAATTTAATACTAAAACACGTTCCTATAAAACTTTGACTATCAAAAATAACTACTAATATTTGTACAGTGTTTCTAAAATAAATATTCCTAGCTTTCAATTGTTCATTGATAGCTTCTCTCATCAATCAATAGTACCTGGGGCTCTAGACAAGTGACATTCTGGCAGCGGTAGCGTAGCGAAGGCGATTGGCAAAACGTCAACAATGTATGGGATTGACAAATGCTGTCGAAATGTCACGTGATCAAGCTCTTATGTTTTGAGATTTCGACAATCGCATTCGCCGATAGAACGGCTCTTTATCTAGAGTCTCTCGACCAATACGTTGTAAAAAAACCGAGCTTTCCTCGGTTTCTTTTTACGACGTTTTCTAATAATGAAACCTAGCTAGATGGATTTATCGCTCCCGAATACTAAATTTCATGAAAATCGTTGGAGCCGTTTCCGGGATTTAAATTATATGTATGTTATAGTCAAAGTTCGATATGCAGTCTCTTCCCGGTATGACTAGTTTATCCTGGGTTTGACCAAAGCCTTTGGGCAAGCCCCGAAATAAATTCCATTTTCGGCCTTTGACTGAAGTATTTTTAGTCAAACCTAGAAGTTTTTAGTCAAACGTCGAAAGAAAAATTATCTGTTTCGGGCTTTGCCTAATCGATCCTGGAAGCGGCTGACAGACTCGGTGAAACGTCGATCGGTACTGTACTTGTAACATGTTTAAACAGGTTTATACATGTTGTTTTGTGTTGTTTGATCCGATAAATTATTTTGTCAGTCATTTCATGTTTTTACTTTGAGCGTGCGGGTGTATAAGATTTAAGATGAGCGACGTTCAGCTGTCTCTAAGAAAAATCAGTGCAAAAGATTCTAAATTTGGAGGACAGAGCTTTATAAAATGCCAGTGCAATAAAAAATGCTCTTCAAAATTACGTAAATGTAAAAGATCTAACGTATTGTGCAATTCTAAATGCCATAATGCCTCACCATGTACCTCAAAAATACCTTTTATTATACCTAATCTAACAAACTATGACATTCTTATACCTAATTGAAGTTTGACTGGTCAAACCCCGATTTCATGAAATTAAGTTTCGACGTATTGCTGACCAAATCAGTCCGTCCTAGGTTTGACGAAAATTCTTTAGTCAAAAGCTGAAAAACGTCATTTATTTGGGCTTTGAGTAAGACCTTAAGTCAGACCTGATGATTGACTAGTCAAACCCAGGAACCTTCGAGGTTTGACTATAACCCTTACTTCCTTACTATATATATATCATATATTATTATATTAATATTTATTTAATATTATAAGTGCGAAAATAACTCTGTCTGTCTGTCTGTCGCGCTTTCACGCCAAAACTACTGAACCGATTTAAATGAAATTTGGTACACCGATAATCTAGAGCCTGAGAAAGGACATAGGCTACTTTTTATACCGGTAGTATGTTCTCTAGGGACCATGCGGGCGAAGCCGCTGGCAGAAGCTAGTATATACATATATACAAGAATCGCTCGTTTAAAGGTATTAGATGTATTAAACACAAGACAGATAACGCACAGCCCAAACTACTGATCGTAGAAAGCTGAACTTTGGCATGTAGAGGTAGGTTCCTTGGAAAGTGTAGGGGAGCACTAAGAGAGGATTTCCCGAAATACCTACAGGAACGGGAAAAAACGGGACGGCAAAAGCTAGTTTCTTTATAAATTATCGGCTCTGAAAAGTAACACAGCAATACACATCCACGTCATCAATTCATCTCTAAATACCAAACTGCAGACAACCAAGTATTTGATTTTTATCACCCCATAAGCATATACGCTATTTTCTTTCACTCGACTAACAAGAAAATTCGATTTGAAACGAAACGCAATAATCCCCTTTATATTCTTAGAATAAAAGGACGATAACCCCTTGAACATAGTTTATATAGATCATAGGCCATAACGCATCGTACACAGAGCATTAAAAAGTCAGAGAACGCATTCCATGGAGCGAGCATTACGAGAAAATTCACATCTACGGCCAACGCTAGCAAATAAAATTATGATAGTACTGTCTCGCTGGTACCATGAGATCGACGCGATTCATATTAAAATTTACGTCCCCTTTTTTGTGAAGAGTTAAGTTGAAAACAACAATGTTTAAAGGAACTGTAACAAAACGGTAAAGTTACCAATAAAAAAGTTGGTTTTACTCATTTAAACAGCGCTGTATGAGCGTAGAAACTTCTAATGAAAATAAAAATTAATTAGAACAATTTATGGAAATGGTTAGCGAAAAACAATGCACTTAGTTACACATGATTGGGATAGGATCAAACCTAAACAAAAGCAATGTATCTACACTAATATTATAAAGAGGAAAGATTTGTTTGTTTGTTTGTTTGTTTGAAATGAATAGGCTCCGAAACTACTGGACCGATTTGAAAAATTCTTTCAGCAATGGATAGCTACATTATCAGGGAGTAACATAGGCTATATTTTATCCCCGTGCTCCCACGGGAACGGGAACAACGCGGGTGAAACCGCGTGACATCCACTAGTCTGTAATAAAAACTTAAGCAAGTGCCCAGTAATTTTCGTTTTTCCATTTCATGTTTCCAACCTTGACAAATAGCCGGTTCAACCTTAACATATCACTTAAATCATTCAAACAATTTTCAAAAACCATTTAAAGAAATATCAAGTGAAAATTGTTTTTCCATCTTTCGCAGTACCACACTTACATGGATAAATTTATAGCGATACAAAACGACACTACTATTTCTGTACGTACCGTGATAACACTTCAACTAATTTTCCAAAAAATATTCATAGAATTTTCAAGTGAAAATCTTTCGCCCGTCGTTTGCAATACCACGGAAGCAGATGAATTTATAATGATACAAAACGACACTACGTTTCCATACGTACCGTGGTAACACTTCAATTAAATTTCAAAAAAATATTTATAGAAAATTCAAGTGAAAATCGTTCGCCAATTTTTCGCATTACCATGGTAACAAAGATGAATTCATAGCGATACAAAACGACACTACGTTTCTATACGTCTCGTGGTAGCGGGCGGGAGGGGGGAATTCGCACGCAACTCGCTGGCGACGTGATGTCTGCCTCAAATACAGACTAATGAAAACAGACAGAGGGATTTATTACTTTTTGTGTCTGAAAATTTGTTTTTTGCCTTTATTTCGCAGTTAGTTCTTCGGTTTAGGTAGATTTTTGGGTTAACGGCAATGGAGGTTATATGTTTTTTGGGGTGTTGCAGTAGGATTTTAGTTCTAAGACCATCTGTGGCCCAATAGATGGGCCACAGATGGTCTTAGAACTAGGATTCTTATTGTGAAGTTTTTCAAATAAGCTCCAGTAAGTACAATTTCTTTTGTGTATCCAGGATCAAGAATCCCAATTAATCTGTAATACGAGCAAGTATTGATTAATATATAGAATACTTTTTATCGCGTTAATATAATCCTGCAATTTTCATGCGAATGCTACCGCTTGTAAAAGCTTTTCGTATCAATAAATCATATTTAAATTAGACTCAACCTACAGATAATCCCAAAAGCAGTTAATCAAAACCATTCCAGAAGTACCAACTAACATAAGCGACACTTTGGAATTTTACGTAAATGACCCTAACTGTAACTGTCATAAGCAACATTTTGGCATTTTGCGTAAGTGACCGTAACTTTAATTGTCATAAGGAACAGTCGGGCATTTTGGGCAAATAACCCTAACATCAACTTTCATAAGGGACAATTTGGCATTTGCGATAAATGTCCCATACGTTAATTTACACTTCTGTTATGGAAAAGCGGCACTATCATTATTGCAGCTGTAAGGTGGGCGGCCATTGCAGCGCGTTCCGCACTCGTACCAATTAGGGCACATCAATCAATTAGTACGTGCTAGGTGCGTCATGTGCGTAAATTGTGTAGATCTGTGCTCTGTTACGTTTGGTATGTAGAGGTAGGTGCTTATTTATGCCAAAGATTTTTTTAATTAGATTATAAAATAGGGTATTCAACTGGGGTAAAAGAAGACGCAGTAGAAAATATTGTTAAAAATCTCAAAAAAAATACCAATTTGTAAGCGTGTTGTAAAATCTACGATAAACAGACACAGGATTAATGATTGCTTGTGACTTCACTCATAAGACACGCCATAGTAAATTTACGCCATCGAGTATTTGTACGGTTTTGCGAGACAAGGATAGAAGAATGACTTCAAAAGCGTGTTTTTATTATGTTTTTCAGATTTTAATTTCCTTTTTGATTTGTTTTGCTAATGGACGCTAAGGTATAGATAACCCTCGAAGCCTGAGAATATGCGGTTGAATACTTTACAAATTCTACTTTAGCCTGAAAACTTCTTAAGCTTAGTCATTAAAGAAAAGTTTTACACGTTCTTAACGCCTAATCCTCAATTAAGAAACCAGCCCATCGGCTTTCTTGAAAATAATTAATTTAATTTGCAGAAAATAGATAATTCACAAACTTTTCCCACAACGTTATCCTAGTCTATTTTCCTATAAGTCTGTGACGATCGCCCGGAGACGGTTGCTAGGCAACCAGCGATCGTTCCCCCGACGCGAGGTACGCTACGATTTCGTTGCGTAGCTACCTATTTTGAATTTTTAAATGTACGCTCTCGCACTTGTTTTGAAATATGGCGGTTCCATAATTAAAATTGACGTTAGCTGTCAAAGCGGCCATTTTGAATTGAGGTTTGAAAATGGAATAAATTAAATTTTATTGAAGCTGAAAGCTAATTTGATTTTTTTTTCGGATATAGGTGTGTTTTATGGTAATAAGAATTAATAATGTTTGAATTGGAATTTAATTTTATTCAATCAGGGGTCTTTTTCAGGAGCACGACCTATACCTACGTTTCTGAGTTACATTCTTTTTTCACTGTCTTTCCATTCCAAGTTAGCTTTGCTCTCATTTGGGCCACATTTGAAGTTTACCAAATTTATAGTTACAGCATTCTTTATATGTATATAAGAGCATGTCCTTAAAAAAAGAGTACATATTAATAAGCTCGATTTTGTTTACTAATTATTGATACCACAATTTCAGCAGATGGAAAACGAATGCGGTCGACGATGGAGCGCGCTTGCTTCGAAGTAACCTTTTCACTCTTGACTTTAAGGACTGTATCTATCAGGAAACATAAACCCGGAGTCTAGTTTTCCTGATAGATACAGTCCTTAAAGTCCAGGAAATTCCTTTTATTTTTCTTTTACGTTTTTTGCCATAGTTAAAAAATCCATCTTTATCACGATTCAGTAGATTTTGAGAAACTGTAACAAAAACAACTGACTCACTACTTTCACTTAGTGAAGTGTTTTTGAATTGGGGCATGGGATTGATAAGTTGACTAAAAGAAAGAAAGAGGAAAGAAAAACTGTTTAGTCACCCAAAAAGAGTCGCACAGATATGGTTGTTCAGAAAGCTCTACTCGTTCAACTCAGTTTAATCCAATAAATAATCACATCATTGTTTTGGATAAACACATCTAGTACAGTAGTACCCAACCGATACGGCTTACCGATGTACCTGCGCAGAAGATGAATTTTCAAAGCGCGGGAAATGCTATTGACCAATCGGCACGCTATACGCAACGCGCTTCTTTTTCCTGTACCGCTATTGGTCGGCAGCTGCCGCCATGTTAGTGCGCGCCGCGTGGCATGCACGTGACTTGCGAGTGAGACGTAACTAACAGCTGCAGTGTATTATGAACCTTATAGTAGTGATCTAAGGTTGATTGTAAGTTTGCTTTCTCTCGTTAATCTTCGGGGCCATACTTTCTTTTCTGTGCGAACGAAGATTCACGACGCGCCTTATCAGTTGGGTACTACTGTACCTACTTATCTGCCTCGCTTCTTCCCATCTATTTTGGGTTCAGCTTCCAGTCAAACCGGAATCAGCTGAATACCAGTATTTTACGTGGAGCGGCTGCCTACCAGACCTCCACGACCCATTAACTGACTAACACGGTACTGCTTGGCAAGAGAGTATTTTCTGGCTTCTTACAATCAGTAACAACTGCCAACGATCTAAAAATGACAGCCAGGTCCAACGGCTTAACGTGCTTTCTGAGGCACGGACGAAACTTCGCCCACCGACAAACCAACCTCGACAAGCGTTGCTTTATATTGAAGATTGATCTGAGTGGCTGTTATTTTAATCACGAGCTCCTCTGAACATACCTACGGTCCGAGTAAAAACAAAACTGGCCAAGTGCGAGTCGGAATCGCGTGCAAAGGGTTCCGAACGATGTTCCTTTTTTTTAAGTGTTATTTTAACACTATAGACTTGTTATAGGTTTTCCTGTAATCTATAGGCTATCTGTAGGTATTATCTCCATTTTTTTTCAAAATTTTAGGCTCAGTAGTTTCGGAGATAAGGGGGGAATGGTAATTTTTCGTCTAATTTCTTGAATAACTTCAAAACCATTTATTTTAAAATTATAAAAAAAAATATATTTAAAACCCTCAAAGTAAGCCCTTTCATTTGATATGCCACATGATATTGTTCGAAATTCCTTTTTTTTAAATTTTCTACTTTGACCCCCAAAAGTGATCACCATACTAAAAATTTTATAATTTACGTAACACATCCGTGTTTGGGTCACAGCAGTCCATATGTGTACCAAATCAACAAAATCGGTCCAGTGGATCCGGAGAAAACTGGCTGTGACAGAGGAACAGGCAGACAGACACCCGAGTGATTCTATAAGGGTTCCGTTTTTTGTTCGGAACCCTAAAAATACCCTCTATAAATTGGCTCTCACATCAAAAAGCCGATCCTGCTCATTCGACAGGAAAGACACGAAAGTCGAAAGCGACTTTTCCTCCACCGACTTTCCCCCTTATTAATTCGTCTCCCATAGTAAGACATTAAGCGTTTCCTGAAGAAAATACGGTGTCACTGAGACATGTATTCTGACGTCCGGCCTTAGATTAGTCATTCGGGATTGATTGTTTTATTTCTTTGTTCTTTTGCTTTTTTTTCGTGAGGATATTTTACCAAAGGGCCAAATCTACTAATCTTTAAACTACGGTTCGCATTCGCATCTCAGAATCAATATGCCAAAAAGCCTAAGGCACTTGTCTCACCACCGGCGACCAGCGAGCAGTGAGTAAAGCTTGAAAATCGAAACGAGTTGGCGAGCAGCGAGTGAGTAGTTTCGATAGTTTTGACGCTCGGCTGTAAGCGAGTGCTTTTCGCAAGGAAAAGAAATGTTGTGTTGATGTCGTGTTGGTTTGGCGTAGTGAGAAAGCGGCCTATATAGTCTGTAAGGCGGCTATGTTGTCACGGTGTTGTCACAACAAAAAAGTTGATCCGATCTAGCGGACAAGACCACATAGCCGAATTGTTGGTTCAAAGTTATGTTGCTGTTGTGTTGTCCTCGTGTGTGAGAAAACGGCGCATACATTAGTATGGCGGTTGGAGTTGTCACAACATTATGTTGTGTTGGTTTCGCGTAGTGAGAAAACGGCCTTAGTGTCACGGGCGATTACTCGCACTACTTGCTCCGGCCCGCACTGTAGGTAGAAATTACCGTTGGTTGCTGATTTCTGGCCGCCAAGCGAGCATCGCCGAGCGAGTATCGCTGAGTAAGTACAATCTTCGATAGCTCTTGTCGCTGCGACCAACTAGTGGTAAGGCGCTCGCCGGCAGTGTGAACAGCCAGCTATCGACTATAAATGTATGTGTCTCTTTTACTCACACGAGATCTATATCTATTGTCCCTTTCCTTAGCGAGCAAATAGTCGATAGCTAATCGCTTCCTCGTCCACGTTGAGACAAGTTCCTAAATTTCCATAATTTTTTAACAGATTGCGACTGACTAGCGAATGCGAACGTTGTTTAAAAATTAGTAGAATTGTCACTCTGATTTCAACCTCGTAGGACCTGAATGAATCTGGTACAGGAACGTCGGGATTGAAGAGAGCACTCAGCAATGGGCGAAGTCGGGTTGTGGATGATGATGATAAAAACCTGATTTAATCGTAACTAATATTATAAATGCGAAAGTAACTCTGTCTGTCTGTCTGTCTCGCTTTCACGCCAAAACTACTGATCCGATTTAAATGAAATTTGGTACACAGATAGTCTAGAGCCTGAGAAAGGACATAGGCTACTATTTATCCCGGGAATATGTTCCCTAGGGACCACGCGGGCGAAGCCGTTGGCAGAAGCTAGTTGAAATTATTTATAGTAGTAGTTTACTTATTTTTTTATAGTAGTTTATTTCCACAAAACGGCACGGGATTGCATACTTCGAAGACACAAACATCGAAGGCGTCGGTGTGCAATCTTCGACCAAGGCGACATAGCTCGTCTTCGTCAAGAGGCGCAACTCTGCCACTAGCAAATCTTCGTACGACATGTGTAGATCGTGATGCAAGGGCAGCAGCATCCACCGCAGCAGCCACCGCAACGTCATCCGCAAGGTCCGCACATTTTGTCCTATTGAAAGTGAAGAGTACTCTTAAGAGAAATAAAAACGTTTAATAAAAATGGCCGAGAGTACGTAGATTAAAGTTGTGGAAAGCAATTTTTTCTAAAATCTATAAAATGTTGAAGTATTTTTGAGATTTTTTGGTTCTTAAATTATATTATTAAATACAACGCCCGTTTTGAGTCGCGGGTACCCGATGCGAGACGCACAGGAACGGTTATTGTGGCAACACTTGGGGGAGGGACTATGTCCAACAGTGGACGTCTTTCGTCTGATATGATGTTAATAATGAAATTTTGTAAAAAGGCCTTCCAAGTAAAGCTATGCTAGATACGAAGCTACGAATATACGATGATATCGGTAAAGATAAGAGGGGGAAAGCTAAACCTTTTTTTACTGCTGCTAGGGTCACGTTTGACCACAATCTCACGTATCACCTGATGGAAAGCAATCATGTGGTCAACAATGGAGCATGCTTGCCTAGAAGAATAAGCTATTCACTCTTGACTTAAAGTCCTGCAGGTTGTAGCTATTAGGAAACACAGACTCCGGCAAAGCTTCCACACTGTTCTCTGAGACTCAACAGTCTGTAGATGACATATGCACATAAATATCTCGCACATTTATAACATCCCGTACAAAACACAACTGTTACGTAATATTATTACATCAGCTGCTCGTACATTTTGATAATTGAATCCCCAATAATTGCTGTGATTATAACAAAATTAATGAGAACAGCACAATACGGCGGAATGCTGATAATTCGACGAACAAATACGGAATACTGAATTGAAAATTTTTCATTTAAGGTTGGTTTACAGGAAGCGAATTTCTCGCTCGGCAAGATGCGACAATATCCGTACTAGTTTCGGAGGCTTTTTTGTTGATCAGAAACCATCAAATGACTTCTCTACTCACATACTCGGAATTTACGGGCCTGAGACCATCTCTAACGTAGAGCTGTTAGAGAAATGCCACGAGAGCCCGATCGACCGCCAGATCAAGCGCCGTAAGTGGACGCTTGGAAGTCACACGCTCCGAAGGGATCCTGATCACATTCCCAAACAGGCTATGCACTGGAATCCTCAAGGAAAATTGAAACGTGGCCGTCCCCGTCAAACCTGGCAACGTACCGTGTTGGCAGAAGCGACGAGCATCGGAATGACGTGGAGCGAGGTGAAGCGTAAAGCTCAAGACCGTTCGCGATGGAAGTCTACTGTGGACGCCCTCTGCCCCAACTAGGGGGCATAGGATCTTAATTAATTTAATAAAAAATGACTTCTCTCGCTCAAGCGCTCTGGGCGGCGTGGGAGAAGTCTTAAACTCGTACCGACTAAAACCCCCCTGTATTTCTTCAAATGCTCTTTGCGTTCCAGGGCCGCGGGGACTCTTTCGAACAGTTCCTCAACCCTGGCATAGTCTCCTAGGCCAGACTTGTAGTGCGATTATTGCACTCTTATGTCAACACGATTCAAATGACAAAGTAACACTCTGCAATGGCTAAACACCAGGGGTTTTATTTGGGTGGTACAGTTGAAACTTTTAAACAAAAGAGTAAAATAGTCTACATTTGTATCATCGGGGAAACGTTTTGGCTTTGGAGATCGTAGAGAACTGACTGATATATTTTTTTCTTTCAACTCTGTTTTTAGGGCTTGTTTTTTTTTTATTTATTTAAGAGGAAATGCTGGCGGAGAGACTTTGTATGTAAAAAGTCATAATTCGCGGTTTGGCTCTCGACTGTTTTCTCCTCTAATGTTGAACCGATTTAAGAGATATTTCACAAACAGCATTTCCTCTTAAGGTGGGTTTGCTCTTGACTCTATTCTTGTTTACCTGCAATTAATGGATTTCACAACCCCCATTTCTTATCCTGGCTATCCCTGTCCATTCCAGATAGCCTGGAAGAGATCGCAGAATGCTATAAGGCCGACATTGGATGTTTTTTTTACGTTTACAATTCCTATGTGATTAACATTCTTGGTGTAATTAAATAAATATATCTTACTACTTATTATTATAAATAAGAAACGGATGGATGTTAGTTACTCAATCACGCTAGAACGGCTGAACGGATCTGGATGAAATTTGGAACGAATAGCTCATAGATAGGCTACTTTTTATCTCAGGAATATGTCCAGTAAATAATTTCTGACAACCACGCGAGGGACATCGTTGGCAGAAGCTAGAAAATAAATAAAAGCCTATTCGAAGCGAGAATATCTCTCCGTGTAATCCAGCTGGTCGGATAGCGGATTCCATCGGTTTACGAATAAACATTCGAACAAAAATAACGAGGTTAAGCTTGTAATTATTTTCATGGCGGTCTGAGTTTGTTGTGATTATCGTCGAAGGGATGGGTGGGAACGCAATGATTGTAGGGACATCAATTTGTTTGTATTGGCGCGCAAATAAAACCGTTACGAGTGAAGATAAGCGATAACGTACGGAGCTCTGAAAAGAGCTGACTTTCTAGAGCTCCGTCCGAATTAAAATTGGAACCCTAATAGATCACTCGTATATAAGTCTGTCTGTCCGTTTGTCACAGCCAAATTGCTGAATTTACTAGGCCGATCCAGCTGAAATTTGGTACACACGATAATTAAAACGTATCTACAACTTGAATAGTTAAAATCGAAAAAATCGGGAACCGCAATAACCTTTTGCTTCAATTGTAAATCGTGTTTCAACAAGACTCATAAAATAGTAAGAAAGTTGAAAAACTTGTTATGGAAAAAATATAGTGTACTAGCTTCTGCCAGCGGCTTCGCTCGCGTGATCCCTAGGGAACATACTCACGGGATAAAAAGTAGCCTATGTCCTTTCTCAGGCTCTAGACTATCTGTGTACCAAATTTCATTTAAATCCGTTCAGTAGTTTTGGCGTGAAAGCGCGACAGACAGACAGAGTTACTTTCACATTTATAATATTAGTAAGGATTTCTCTCTGCAAACCAGTCTAACAAAACTGAGATTTTTATCACAAACTGACTTTACAATTGAAGCAGTGTTTCTTTGAAATTTAGCCGAGCTACCCGCATTCGAAATAAACTTCTTCTTCTTATCATGTGTCCAGTAAGGTTAAACGACCACACACACTAGTGTCAGAGTTTCTAAACTGCCTCTGACATGGTTTATTTGACGACCGCCATTTGGCGGCCGGGACCACCGGCTTATACGTGCTTTCCGAAGCACGTAAACATCTTTTTATCAGACAATCAGGTGATTCAAGCCTGCAATGTCCTAGCCAAACTGGAAAAGAACTTTACAAAGTATGCTCTTCCCATGGGAATCGAACCCACGACCACCGGATCACAAGGCAAACGCCAAAATCACTCGACCACGGAGGCAGTTAAATATATTAACTTACTAACGGTGAAAATAATATCCACTACTGCAATTATTGACACGTTCCTCTAGCTATCATCCTCCATTGATTTGTTTCGTGGTAAACTGTGTGTTTAGTGGGTAGTTTTGCTTCCCTGGTCATTGTCAACACTCAGTAACTTTTTCAGAATCATCATATCAGCCGTCTACTACTGGACATAGGCCTCCCCCAAATTTTGGGGGGAGGGTTGCCTTAATCGCCACGCTTTGCAGGTGGGTTGGCGATCGCAGTGTATGATGTTGCGTTTTACAGAGAACGCTGCTGCCCATTCTCTGGCGAGTCCCTCAGTCGGCTCTTACGACACCCATGGGTAGTGATGGGATGGTATTATTATTTTACGGCACCCTACGGCCCCGGCCGGTACCATACGGTTTTCAGAAGATAGCTGCTGCAGCAGATGGAGCACGCTTGCCTAGAAGTAACCTTTTCACTCTTGACTTAAATACTCCCAGGTTATAGCTATCAGGAAACACAGACTCCGGCAGGGAATTCCACTCCTTAGCTGCACGCACTATGAATGTGTTCCCAAAAGGTTTTGTGCGCGTGGGTGGGATGTCCACCATGTACCGGTGGCGCATCGCCGTTCGTCTTGTGGTCCGATGATGGAACGGGCTTGGCGGAATCAAATTATGCAATTCCGTCGCACATTCCCCAAAATGCAACCGGTAGAAAACCGACAGGCTAGCAACTCGTCGTCGATGCTCAAGACTTTGGAGCTTCGTCGCGACGAGCCTATCATCGCCGATGATCCTCTTGGCTCGTTTCTCAATTGACTCAAGGGCATCAAGCTGGTATCTGGCAGATCCGTCCCAAAGATGAGAGCAGTACTCCATACATGATCGAACTTGCGCTTGATAGAGTTTGAGCAGCTGTTCCGGCGTAAAGTACCGTCTCACCTTTGCTAAGATCCCCAACTTCTTTGCAGCCACTTGAGCTTTTGCCCAAAGGGCCAAAATTGAGGATAAATGTTAATGTAACCCCAAGAAGCTCAAGTTGGTCGGTTATCGGCACGGTTGCACCTCGGAAAGATGGAGCTGGGTGGAATTGGCTCCGTTTAGCGGAAAATAGACACGCTTGGGTCTTAGCAACATTGAATTTGACCAGATTGGCTTCGCCCCATTCTGAGACAGCCTGTAAGGACACATTCAAGCGCTCAACCATAGCCTCCCGGAGAGACCGGATCTGCGACCCATCAGCTCGTGCGTCGGACACGTATCTCTCAGCAACAGTGCTGTCGTCTGCATACCCAAAGGTACCAAGGGGTTTAAGCAGATCATTAATATGTACCAAGAACAGTGTTGCCGAAAGCACCGACCCCTGAGGAACCCCGGCATTAATATCCAGCAGTCCAGACGAGCAGCCATCAATGACCACTCGTATAGACCGATCCCTCAGGAAATCCGCGATCCAATCACACAATCCGGCTGGCAGACCGAAGGAAGGAAGCATACTAATAAGGCTATCGTGCCAGACCCTGTCGAAGGCCTTCGAGATGTCAAGGGAGACCGCTAGTGCCTCCCCGTGCTTCTCTATGGCCTCACTCCAGATGTGAATGGCATACGCAAGAAGATCCCCAGTAGACCGATTTCGGCGGAATCCGTATTGTCGGTCACTAAGGATATCATTTGCTTCTAGGTATGCCAGGAGCTTATGATTCAGCACGCGTTCCATACTCTTACAGAGTATACATTACAGAGACACATATATTACAGAGTATCTTACTGAGATAGGTCTATAGTTCGACGGGTCGCGCGACTACCTTTCTTGGGCACGGGCTGCACGTTAGCTTGCTTCCAAGCCTTTGGCACTTTTCCAGTCTCAAACGAAAGGCGAAATAGGCGTGTCAAGATCGAAGACAACTCAGGCGCACAAGTCTTCAGCACAACTGCCGGTATCCCGTCGGGGCCACTAGCCTTGTTCACGTCTAGGTTACGCAGTACCCTACGGACGTCCTTCTGATGAATGCGAATGTTCGACATACTCGACTCGCATCCAGCAGGAGAAGCAGGGGGCTCCGCGCCGCCAGGATCCAGGCGTGAAGATTCCGCAAACAAAGAAGCAAACAAGTTCGCTTTCTCCTCAGCGGAGTGGGCCAGCGTCCCGTCGGTTCTCAGCAGTGGTGGTAGTGAGTATTCCAAAGACGGGATGATAATATATTATATGTGATATTGTTTTAATTGTATAACATTCACATACGTTAGTCTACTACAGCCTCTGAACAAGTATACAAAAATTCATAAGAGTATGTTTGTATAAAATCGGGACAATTTCTTTGTATTCTCAAGCCGAAAATCATTACATATCGAAAAACAGTTGGTTCCTTCGTTTGTATTTAGGTATTTCTTCTTTTTCCGGCTTGGCTTGCTTAAGTGCTGTCTTTTTTCTTAGGAGACAGCATTAACAAAATTATTAAACAAGACAGCACTTTAGTATATTTATGTTGGTCAGTCTAAGGATTTACCTACTGCCGCTAAAAAGATTTTATTTTTTTAATGAAAACCTTAAAAAATACTATTTTGTCGGGCTGCTAAGCATGGTAATTTTCATAACATTTTTCACTCCTTTTTTTTTTTTTTAAGGATGGGAAATCATCAAATGACTCCTTCCGCTCTAGGTGAAGTAGAAGGGAGTGTCAGACTCTTACTGACTAAAACCCATCCGTGTTCCTCCTAATGCCCTTTGCGTTCCAGGGCCGCGGTGACTCTTTCGAATAAATCCCGCAACCCCGGCAGGCATTGGGCCCTAGCGGGCCCCGTCTTTAATGCTGACAGCTCTTTGAGGCGCGCGTGGAACACAGCGCGCCGTCGACCCGGGCCTGGTTCGCAACCGCCCAGCACCCTTATTTTGTCACACCTCATTTTTGCCGCTCTGGGCATTTGCCCGGCTTGCCCCCCCCCCCCTTAGATCGGGCCCTGCTCAAATGAAGTGACCTGTCAATGAGGGCTATCGCGTTTTAATTCGGCGCTAGAGGCGCTAGTATAGCTTAAGGTTTTCGAAATGTCATATTTTTTTTTTTTATTTGTGATGGGTTTGCTCTTGACTCTAGTCTAGGTCAGAGATGACAGAGACAAAGTCTACGATGGAGCGAGCTTACCCAGAAGGAGCCTGTTCACTCTAAATTTGAAGAGATTAGGGTTGTATGCGTTTGGAAACACAGACGCAGGCAGAGAGTTCCACTCCTTTGCTGTGCGCATTATAAAAGACGTTTGGAAACGCTTAGTGCGAATTGGTGGAATAGTAACGAGGTAGGGATGGTAAGATGCAGTGCGTCTGGATGTCCGATGGTAGAAGGGGGCCGATGGAATGAGGTCGTGGAGTTCTTGGGCACACTCACCGAAGTACAATCTGTAGAAGACCGACAAGCAGGCAACCTTACGGCGATGAGCCAAGCTGTGTAGCTTGGTATCCACCAGTTTTTCGTCACCGATGAGCCTCTTAGCTCTGCGTTCTACCGAGTCAAGCGCGGCAAGCTGATACTTAGCTGAGCCATCCCAAAGGTGGCTACAATACTCCATGCAGGATCGGACTTGCGCTTTATATAGAGTTAAAAGCTGTCCAGGCTTGAAGTATCGCTTCACCCTATTTAGAATGCCCAGCTTTTTGGCAGCGGTTTGGGCTTTGTACTCGATGGTGGCGCCGAAGTTGAGACTGGATGTCAACTCCATGCCTAGGAGCTCGAGCCGATCAGTCACAGGAACAGATGCACCCCGAAAAGTAGGAGTTTGGTCAAAACGACTCCTTTTTGCGGTAAAAAGACACGCCTGTGTTTTGGTGGCGTTAAAAGTGACCACATTGTCATCACCCCACTGGGAGACAAGGCTTAAGGTCGAATTTGTCCGCTCTACCATGGCCTCTCTCAAGGAACGAACTTCATCCCCGCTGGTTGTTGCGCTGGACAAGTATCTCTCTGAAACCGTACTGTCATCTGCGTACCCAACAAGACCAAGCTGAAGTAGGTCATTGATGTGCAGCAGGAAAAGAGTTGCAGAGAGAACGGACCCCTGAGGAACTCCGGCATCAATAGCCATGAGGTCAGAGGAGCAGCCGTCAACGACTACTCGGATCGACCGTTCACTCAGGAAGTCTGATATCCAGCTACAAAAACCAACTGGGATACCATAAGCAGGAAGCTTGCTGAGCAGACCTGCGTGCCAAACCCTGTCAAAGGCCTTCGAGATATCGAGCGACACGGCAAGTGCTTCGCCGTGTCTCTCGATGGCCTCGCCCCAGCAGTGCGTGACATACACAAGAAGATTGCCAGTTGACCGTCCCCGGCGAAAGCCATATTGACGGTCACTGAGGAGATCATTGTCTTCAAGGTAGGTCAGCAGCTTACTGTTAAGAATCCTTTCCATAACCTTGCATAGGATGGAGGTAATGGCGATCGGACGGTAATGTGCAGGGTCAGCACGGTCTCCCTTTTTGGGCACCGGTTGCACATTCGCAAGCTTACATGATTTCGGCAAAAAAAAATCTAAAAAAATTTTTCTAAATTTCACTGTTGGTTGGCTATTGACGCGAGTTTATTTACTTATTTGTTTTGATTTTTGTGAATATTTTTCTAAAACAGCCTGACTTTGGCAGATTATGTTACAGTTCACCCAACCACTGCATTGAACTTTTTTTTTTTGTCGGAAATATGTAGATATCCTTCTTTTTTTAGGGTTCCGTACCCAAAGGGTAACCAACGGAACCCTATTACTAAGCCTCCGCTGTCCGTCCGTCTGTCTGTCTGTCAGCGTTCAGATTGTGTATTTATATTGCCGCTATAACAACAAATAATAAAAATTAAGGGTTATGGTACGGAACCCTTCGTGTGAGAGTCCGTCTCGCACTTGGCCAGTTTTTTCCACAATGATGAGTCCACGAAACACTGCGACACTATCTTTGTTGTATTAAATCGCACGTTAACCGCATCATTAAATTATTTTCCTTTTAACTTTGTTCACTTGCGCGTAATTACACCTGTAATGCCATAGCATTACTGGTGTGTACAAAAACGGTACCGTAAAACGGGGCTACTTTGACTTCCAGGGTTACTTTGACAGATTTTGGGGCTACTTTGACAGAGCGCCAAAATCGGTATATATTGTAATACTTGCGTTAATAAAGAATAATTTAATTATAAAAATAATGGTTTTCATTGAAATCCATGTAGTTTTCAATGAAATAATAGTTTTTTTGGTGTGAAATGTGGGGGGTGGTAGGTTTTAAATTTGCCATAGATCTGATAACCAAAGGACACATTATTCTGTTGGCGTAAAGAAAGTGAAATTCGAGCCGTAAAAAAAATTTACAAACCAAAAACCTCCAAAACCTGTTCAAAGTAGCCCCGTTTTACGTTAGCTCTCATTCCTAGCACCTAGCTTGGTGGAATGACAGTTTACTTCACGCTTACTTCACCTACATTTCCACTGTGAGATTTTTACAGAATAGCAGTGCAGATTTTTAATACAGATTCTAATAAAAACTGGCCAAGTGCGAGTCGGACTCGCGTGCAAAGGGTTCCGAACGAAGTTCCTTTTTTTAAAGTGTTATTTTAACACTATAGACTTGTTTTCCTGTAATCTATAAGTAAAGATCTATTATCTCCATTTTTTTTCAAAATTTTAAGCTATGTAGTAGTTTCGGAGATAAGGGGGTGAATGGTCATTGTTCGTCTAATTTCTTGAATAACTTCAAAACCATTTATTTTAAAATTAAAAAAAAATAAGTAAAACCCTCACAGTAAGTCCTTTCATTTGATATGTCACAAGTTTATTTTTTATTTTTTTAGTTTGACCCCCAAACTGACCCCCATACTAAAAATTTAATGATTTATGTAACGCGCCCGTGTTTGGGTCACAGAAGTCCAAATGTGTACCAAATTTCAACAGAATCGGTCCAGTGGATCCGGAGAAAACTGGCTGTGACAGACGGACAGACAGACAGACAGACACCCGAATGATCCTATAAGGGTTCCGTTTTTTGTTCGGAACCCTAATTATCTCGGTACTGTTATAATGTTATTTAATTTTTACTGTGTATGTAAATAAATGTGAAGAACCCGAAAAAACATTTCACAACGCAATTCCAAAAACAAATTAAAACAATTAATTTGAAACACGCCATCCGAAATGATTCCTTGTTCTTTTAATTGAATAGAAATTAATAAATTATAACATGGTCGCGCTTGACTTTATAGGCGTCATATTAAAATACAGTATTTTTAATTTCATTCTCATTTGCTCAGTAATTAACAATTTATGTTGCTGATAAGGGGAAACGGGATTTTCACATCAGAATGCTGAAATGACATTAAAGCTGTTTTATTTATACTGACGTAACACTTAGTCCTTGCACAAATCCATATCTAGTCCTCTAATATATAAAAATCTCGTGTCACGGTGTTTGTTACCGAACTCCTCCGAAACAGCTCGACCGATTTTCATTAAATTTTCTTTGTATACTCGGTAGGTATGAGAATAGGTGGAAGGGTACTTTTTTTGTATGGCAAAATAACGTTTGCCGAGTCAGCTAATATAGGTATAACATTCTTCCGTAACTGACTGATTGAGTGACTGAAAGACAACGCACAGCCGAAACTACTGGTCGTAAAAAGCTGAAATTTGGCGAGTTGGTTCCTCGGAGAGTGTAGGGGAGCACTAAGGAAGATTTCCCGAAATACCCACGGGAATGGGAAAAAACGAGATATGCGCGTACGATAACGCGGGCGAAAGCTAGTACATATAATATACTGACATAGTCGATGGGGTCGAAAGGTTCTGGATTGGCGACCGCGTACTGGAAGACGCAACGTTGGAAGGCTTCCCACAAGGTGGACCGATGACCTGGTAAAGGTCGCGGGTAGCCGATGGATGCGAGACTCACAGGACCGGTCGTTGTGGCGACACTTGGTGAAGGCCTATGTCAATCAGTGAAAGTCTTTCGGCTGAAATAAAAGAAATACATCCTGCTTAGTTAGTTATTATGTCAATGCAACCCTCTTAGCTGCTAGTGGGTTGTCTTTTTATTGAGAAAATAAAGTGCTAAGTAAAATAATTATGAGACTTTTATTAGACACTAGTGGACGTCACGCGGTTTCACCCGCGTAGTTCCCGTTCCCGTGGGAATACGGGGATAATATATAGCCTATGTTACTCCCTGATAATGTAGCTATCCAATGCTAAAAGAATTTTTCAAATCGGTCCAGTATTTTCGGAGCCTATTCAATTCAAACAAACAAACATACAAACAAACAAATCTTTCCTCTTTATAATATTAGTGTAGATTAACTACGTCTACCACCTTGGTTAGGTAGCCTCCCCACAAGGTGGACAGATGACCTGATGAGAGCCGTGAGGCTGCCTGTACATTGACGCGGAGTGCGGCAGTAGAACGGATCGACTCCCTCCGAGCGAGGGAGTAACGCGGAGCAGAGTTGCGGACTGTGTTTGTCCATTAATGCGGAGTGAGGTAGTGCGGAGCTAGACCGAATTCACACGACGAGTAATATAAGCGGGTGGTCGAATTTTCCCGCTTCTCCGCTCCGCTCCCCTGCTCCGATTCCCGCTCCGCTTCCCAGCTCCGCTGTCTAGCTCCAATTCCCGGTTTCATATGAAATTTTAAACTATTACAAATCCACTGAAGTGGGGCGGAGATTTTATGCAATTCCATTGGACCTCTCAAGGACTGTAAGCCCCAATTGGGGCCAAATGGTATTGTCATTCAATTGTCTTGCGTGCTTGGTGCCTCACTGGTTAATACTGCTCCGCTCCTCTCCTCTCCAGTGAACAGTCAGCCTAAAAGCGGCGGATTGCGCCGCGACCGCGACCGGAGACCGACACCAGAGACAGAGCCAGGAGACCGCGACCGGCACGGACCGTTCGATGTGATGAGGCGACAGAAAGAAAAGATCCATGTTCAGTAGTGAACTTCTTTCGGCTGAAATGTTTCAATCAGAATTCTAACTAAAATATTCTATTCCTAATCACAATATCATACCATCATCATAGTCAGTTTGTTTGTTTGTTACGCTTGCACGCCTTAATTGCTGACCCGATTTTGATGATTTTTCTACAGAGATAGAATTGTAGACCCTGGAGATAGTTAAATGGTACTTTTTTGCTAAAGCCTATAATAAACGCGAGTGAAACCGCGGGCTAAAGTAAGTTCAAATTCTAGCAATAAGTTCTAGTAATAAATGGTGAATCAGCATGTGTCACCTCAGCATCCAATGAATCACCCTCTCCTCCCCTATGTTAGTCGTAAAGGGTTATTCAGGCGACTCGTCAGGCGAGTCGGGGTTAACATTAAAATAAATAATAACAAACAAATAAATAAAATATCCACTCCGTCAGCCAAAGAATTTGCAAAGGCAAAGTTCAATGGTCTTTGTTTACCAAGAGGATCATCGGCAATGATAGGCTCGTCGAGTCGAAGCTCCAAAGTCTTGAACATCGACGCCGAGTTGCTAGCCTGTCGGTTTTTTACCGATTGCATTTTAGGGAATGTGTGACGGAGTTGCATAATTTAATTCCGCCAAGTCCGTTCCATCATCGGACCACAAGACGAACGGCGATGCGCCACCGGTACATGGTGGACATCCCACCCACACGCACAAAACGTTTTGGAAACACGTTCATAGTGCGTACAGCTAAGGAGTGGAATTCCCTGCCAGAGTATGTTTCCTGATAGCTACAACCTGGGAGACTTTAAGTCAAAAGTGACTTATATCTAGGCAAGCGTGCTCCATCTTTGACCACTTCATCGCTTATCATCAGGTGATATAGTGGTCAACCGAGTGCCTACCAATAGTAAAAAAACAGATATCATTAAAATATAAGTATAATGATTATAAGGGAACACCAAAAAAAACATCAATTGGTTGGTTAACACATGCCCTATACAGAGGCGGCGCAAGGCGTGGGCGACGTGGGCCACCGCCTACGGCATCGCGGACCCAAGGGCCTCGCAGCTTTGCCTTTTTTCAAGTCAGAAAAACCGTAGCTAAGGTCATCAAAAAAATCCAACTTTTCTGTGTCTATTTCTATTTTTTTAAGTGAAAACTTCTTTAGCGGCGCTGAGCACTTTTTGTTGGATGGGTAAAAACTTCCAAACTCGCGTCAGGGTCACGTGATGCTGATCGAAAAAGCGTAAGATCGAGGGGAAGGGAGAGGAACTAGTATCTCCCACTCTTTCTACCGTGCCTGAGTGTGCTGCTCCGCTTAGGCGGCACAGGGCGCTTGCGCGAATGTCCGTCTGTGTTTACGTACAGCGTGCCACGCGTATCCAAGGATACGAAATTACGGAATTACGAAATTATGGATGAAAGTTGATTTTTCTAAGAGATAAAAATTAATGTAATATATAAATAAATAACGATATAATATTATGAATAATAACATGTAAATTGTCATATTTGTGTACGATAGCGCAATAAATAAACATTGTATTCTACCTCATAAATGATAGTATTTTTGTACTTATAATTAAACACAACGTTAATACTAAAGTTTTCACTTCAGCCGGCACTCCCGGAGTGCTATTTTTTGAGCTCGCTTTGCTTCCTCTTCCTATTTGAATTCATTTATTGTTAAGGTTTACTTCAGTAAGTTCTGTCAAAATATTAGCCGCAGCAGGATAGGCACTATGATTTACTCGTATATACAAGCTCACTACGATCGCTCTTGCATCAAAGCTCCTTTTAGTTTGTATTTACTACGTATATATTTACTATTTTTGCAGAAAAAGTCAAAAGAAAATTACCACTACTCGTGGGGGGTGCGATTGAGTTCGCCGCATCTCACCCTCAATCGTAGAATCCAACCTCTGAAAACCTCAAAAAAATCACTCTATTCTTAGGTATAACCTAAAGGGCCTCGCAAAATGCCAATCTTGCCCACATCAAATATTAGTCTTGCCCCGCCACTTGCCATATATTCTTATCTTGGCCAATAAAGGTGGCCAGGTAAGCCATAAAGTTAATCTTACAAAGTCTTCAAGAATATTTTTATGAGCAAATAGAGGAAATCTTTTATGAGATTATAATATCCGTATCTTTCAGGTTTATATCTCTAGTCAGAAAATATAGTTTAGATCGAAGAAAAAGAGACAAAACTAGTTTTTAGGGTTCCGTAACCGAAGGGTAGCCAACGGAACCCTATTACTAAGCCTCCGCTGTCCGTCTGTCCGTCTGTATGTCAGCGGGGTGTCTCGAGAACCGTAATAGGTAGTTGAAATTTTCACAGAATTTATATTTCTGTTGCCAACTTGCCGTTATAACAACAAATCATCATCTTCCTGCCCTCATCCCATGTTACTTGGAGTCGGCGCAACACGTTTTTTTCTTCCATTCTGTTCTATCAGTCGTCACTCTATCACTAAGTCCCTTTTCTTTCATATCGCTCCTCACACAATCCTTCCATCTTTTTTTATAACAACAAATAATAAAAATTAAATTAAACGTTAATACTTTTTTTTATTGTTTATTTTTTTTATTGAACGGAACCCTTCGTGTGAGAGTCCGATTCGTGTCTGACCGGTTATAAGTGTTTCGTATTTATATTTTGTCTAAAAATAAATAAAGAGCTTTATCTGTAGGTTGACATTTCATCTCTATTTTTGGTGTACAATCCTACCTATAATATTCTATCTATCTTTCTGTAGCATTTATAGGCAGTTTAGTTTAGCAGCTTTATCTACACTAATATATAAAGCTGAAGAGTTTGTTTGTTAGTTTGCTTGAACGCGCTCATCTCAGGAACTACTGGTCCGATTTGAAAAATTATTTCAGTGTTAGATAGCCCATTTCTCGAGGAAGGCTATAGGCTATATATGTCATCACGCTAAAACCAATAGGAGCGGAGCAGTAATGAAAATTGTGACGCAGGCGAAGTTGCGCGGGTCAGCTAGATCTATCATAAAGTCAGTTTATTTGCCTATAAAGGCTCGTATTTAATGCTGATAAGAACATTTCTACAGGATTAGATACAATAAATAAAAGTCTAAAACACTTGGTCTAAATAAAGTTACCTACGGATCCTGATACCCAAGCCATGGTGTATTCTCTGGAACTTGTATACCCCAATCCTGGACGTAACCTACATAACTGGGTGGCAACATGTATGCGTGTTGTGGATTCAACAATTTCTCGACACCCAACGAAAGCCGCCTATCATGGACCCCCAATTTTTGAACGATCAATTTCTAATGCAAATGCGGAATTTTGCAGGATTGCGCGAGGTTTGCGAGAATTTGTTCGAAAGAATCACCGTGGTTCTGGAACGTAAAAGGCACTAGGAGCAACACGGACGGGTTTTAGTCAGTAAGAAACTGACACTCCCGTCCGCCCCACCCAGAGCAGAAGGAGTAATTTGATGATATATCCCATCCTGCTTCTTTTTTATTGCCAAGTGGGCACTTGACAATAAAAGAAGCAGAGGTTGACAGATCAAGAGATGGGAAGACGACATTAGAAGAGCAGCAGGTCCAACATGGACCCGTACAGCTAGGATCAGAAATGAATGGAGATCTTTAGGGGAGGTCTTTGTCGGAGGACAAGTTGTACCGAAATAACCGTTTGCCGACATTCAATAAAATAAAATAATATTTCTAGACAAAACTACGTACTTTAGAATGTAAGAAACGACAATACAGGCTTTTTATTTTATTTTTATTTATTTATTTTACTATCCCATCCTTAAAATAAAAGGTGTATGCAGAACAGGATGGAAAGTCCCGCCACCTCCATTGAAAACGGAGGACCTTGCGACCAGATGCGTGTTGTGGCTGGTGGGCAACTGCACGAGGGTTGTTGTCGGAAATTTCGATTGCGCGATGTAGACGTCAGTACGTCTACCATGAGTTTTATCAATCTATACTCGCTAGCGACTGTGGTTAAAAAAAATTATGAATACTTTTAAAAAACAAGTTTCTAATTTATTTGTTTAGTTGTTAACTAAAGTTTTACTTACAACTTGCTTGCTTGTTAGCTAACAACTTAAACAAATAAGGTAGAAACTTGTTTTTTTAGAGTTTTCATACATTTTTAACTACAGTCGCTAGCGAGTATAGGTTGATAAAACTCATGGTAGACGTACAGGTATCTTTGTAATTTGCACGTGGCGATATAAATACCTGCATCACTGACCTCCGGAGACCACAGGTCGAAACCTACGAGAAATTATTATTTATACCAATATTATAAAGCTGAAGAGTTTGGGCGCGCTAATCTCAGGAAGTACTGTTCGAATTGAAAAACTGTTTTAGTGTTGGATAGCTCATTCATAGAGGAAGGCTATATGCTAAACAATATCACGGTACGAGCAATAAGAGCGGAGCATCAATGAAAAATGTTACAATATGTGAGGCAGATGAAGTTGCGTGGTCAGCTAGTTGACCACGCAATCCATTAGTGTAATAATAACACTAATGGAGGATCTTTGGGATGCCTGTTTTTGCGAAACACGCATACGGAGTAGAAAACGCCCGCAACTAAGCCCGAAACTACGGACGTCGGGCTTAGAGAGTAGTCCCCCTGCTCCCAGTTTAACCAGATGTTGCTGAATACCAGTATTTTAATACTTTACTTGGAGCGACTGCCTATCCATCATCAGAAAGCTTAAAGTCACTCAAAGGGCAATGGAGAGGGCAATGCTTGGAGTTTCCTTGCGTGAACGAATCAGGAATGATGATATCCGCAAGAGAACCAACGTTACCGACGTAGCCCGAAGGGTCGTCAAACTGAAGAGGTAGTGGACACATTGCTCGCAGAACGGATGGTCGATGTGGCCGAAAAGTTCTGGAGTGGCGACCGCGTACCTGCCGGAAGACGCAACGTTGGGAGGCCTCTCACAAGATGGATCGATGACCTGGTGAAGGTCGCGGGTAGTCGATGGATGCGAGGCGCACAGGACCGGTTGTTGTGGCAAAACTTGAGGTACGCCTATGTCCAGCAGTGGACGTCTTCCGGCTGATATGATGATGATGACTGCCTACCTGACCTCAATTACCTCTGATTAACTCCGTGGAAGAGTACAATCGACTTCTCATTATAACCACAAATCACACACACCATCACACACAACACTCTAAACCGTTCCTATAAAAAATTCGCAAACATTTTCCCTAAAGGATTCGAACCGAGCCGTAGCACAAAAGCCAATCATTCAGAATCAACTTTCGAACCCCAATCTCGAGAAAATTACATGCTCGATTTGTATTCGATAAGTGCCCCAACTCAGCCTGTAATTGGCAAACTATGTGCGACATTTCAACTTCGACTAATCTTTCGGCAATCAATCTCGATTATGATTGGGTCAGATCTCGAGTGCTCTCAGAATAAGGACGGGAGCGCCGAAATTGGGTTTTTATTACGTAACACTTCACAGGATTTAACATCTTTAGATCTTTGCTATGATTTACTTTTTACTTATTTTGTAATATTGGGTTAAATATTAAGTTTTTTTTATAGTTATTATTTCTAGGATCGCGTTAGACCACAATCTCAACTGATGGATAGCGATGATGTGGTCGACGATGAAGCTCGCTTGCCCAGAAGTAACCTGTTCACTTTGACTTAAATACCTCCAGGTTGTAGATATCAGGAAGCAGAGACTCCGGCAGGGAATTTAACTCCTTATCTACGTGAATTTACTTTCTCTTTGAATCAAAAATCGTAACAAGGAATGTTCCTTAACATAATCTATACCATAATCAGCCTTGAACGGTCCCTGGGACACACTTTCTCTCTGAGGGGAAAAGAGACGCAGGCAAAGTGGTGGTAGATGTGACATATCCTCGAATTTTGGTGTGAAACATCTATTGGCGCGCCTTGGCAGTAAAACCAAATCGTATGCCGTGACGGAAACGACGCTGTCATGTCGTGATGCCCCCACTGCGAACTTTGAACTAATTTATAAGATTTTGGGACAAGCTCGCCACACATTCCCAACCACCACGACTCCTGAAAGCCAGAATCAATAGTGGCGATCATAAAAAAAACGCAGTCATTGAAGCCCGACGAGTCCCGGAGAAACTAAACAACTGTCTTGGATCCCGCGATGAAATTAGTCGGAAAAGTACAGCGGACTGCGGAGGAGTAGAATAAATATAATTTCAACTTCCGTCCTTATCAAGCAGGAGACAGAACAGAGCTAGGCCAATAGGTACCAAGGGACATGTACAACTGGGTTAAGTCCAGTTGCCAAGCACCACGGATTATATATTAACACTAATACTAATGGGTCCTAAATTGTAACTGTTACTTATATGGTGTACATAATAAAGAGTATTCTATTCTATTCTATTGTGTTATAGGCTACTTACTCGGTTTCTGTGTTGCACGGGATAAAGTCGTTCGGCTGGAATGATAGAACGACGCACACTTCTGGACAAAGGCGAAGTCCGCCAATTGCGACTCACATTCAACGGATTCCCGCGGGCTTCACCAGGTCATCGATCTAAGTACCTTGTGGGAGGCCTTCTAACGCTTCGTCTTCCGGTACACGGTTACCACTCCAGGACCTTCCAACTATCAGCTGTTCTGCGAGAAATGTGCCCTGACCACTGTCACTTCATAATGAAGGCTATTAAAAACAATTTGCAAAAGCATCTATAATCAAAACAGTCAATTCTGCTTGATTTCATTAACCTTTTCAACTTTTAATTACAGCTCCTAACGAATTAAGTTAACAATTGCAAGCACTTACTTTAGTGTTAGTTCCTAAATTAAAATTCCTTTGACATACTAGCCTTTTTGAAAAAAGAAGTAAAACCTTCCGTCTATGCTTCATTGCAAATGAAACACAAACTCATTTGTTGAGCGTCGCAAGTATCCGCTGAGTTAATCCCTTGAAACTTTTTTTTTAACTAACTTCTGTTAAGCTTTTAACAGAATTAGCTTTGTGAGTTACACTTTGTAACAGGGATGGAAAGACAGCTTACTGAATACAATTAGTGTTGAAATATTCAACTTTTAAGCATCAGCGTGTTTCTGTCAATTGATAGACTTTGATGGAATGAATGGCCCCCTCGTAAAAGCTCGACATAATCCTCAGTCATCCAGATCAAATTTGGGCCCCCAAATGGTGACCCACCTCAGAGATTTATTTTACTTTCGTTGTCCCATAGGACGGATACCCAACAAGACCAGGGAGAGATCAGGGGGCTCTCCGAAGCACGGAGATAACACGCCAGTCTTTCAAGCTTTATGCGCTTACTGAGAAATTCCTATCTTCAATAAGATCTGAGGCTCCAGAGTCCAGACAAACTTTTGATGACTTTTATAAATATTCGCCGATCAAATTAGTGGGGTACCTCCTTAGACAAATACAATTTACTGTACACAGTAAAAGGTATATTTCGGAGTCATAAACTAATACACGAACGATTTATTCATTTTTAGATACTTATTCGCGGGTAAATCTCATATTGACAACGGTAGTTTTGGTACTTGTTTATGATCATCCATTCAAAAGTTATGATTTTTTTACCATAATCAGCAGTTTTTTGGCTCTAGTGAAAAATGACTTTTTCAGACTTACTCCCCTTTTCACTAGGGCCCCAGAATTATGTTATGACTCTCGTAGGAAAAACATAAACTGATAATGCGTTTCAAATTACATATTCCTTCAATAATTTTATGAACACAATTACGTGTCATATTAAGAAGTTATGTCCATGTAAATTACTTATACACAGTCAGAAATTTTCGATTATGTCAGAAAATAACTTGAAGTGTTGGGTTACTCGATAAGTTAAGGTTTTGGCGCAAAGACGTACCTAGGTACAGATCGCTAAATGTTGTTCTCGCTACCATTTATAGTTTGGACCAAGTTTTGTGTGTAGTCCTTGAACTAAGCTAAATGTCATATAGTAGGTATATCTACTTTTCAGGGACATGCTTAAAAAACATAGCAACTGCTTTTCTGTCGCCCATTGTCACTAATCTGGAATTATCAAAAATCTAATTTTCTTTACACAAAAATAATCAATAAATAATTAGAACCTCATAAGTCTATAATTGAATTAATAATAACATAATAATTAATTAAACATTGAAAAGATCAAAAGCTATACTTTTCACAATCGCGTTAAGATTTCATGCCCGATTAGTGAGGAGCGTGCAATCATTAATATCGATTATTTACGGTATTCACCGGTTTTTTATAAATACTGAGTGAAGAGGTTGCTTCCATAGCGTTTCGTTGGGCTCATAGCGAATATGAGGTGGATAATCCTCTTTTCTCTTTGCCTCGCTGTCGTACTAGCCGCACCTGCTTCGGTAAGTTTAAAAAAGAATTTATTTTTCCGAGCCATTTTTTTTACAGTAAATAACAAATCATTATCTCTTTTTTGCAAGAATTTAGTGTTTTGTTCTAGTTTTGATATGTATTTTTATGAGTGTGTTCATAGTTTTTGAAGTTAAGTTTTTTGTTGTCAGTTACAACCTAACTATAAAGCTTTTAGAAGCTTGGAGATAGGTAAAATAGGTACTATGAAATATGCTTTTTCAATTTTGTTTACTAGTTCAATACGGGATTTCTCAAAAAAATAATTAAATATCCATCACAATATTATTTTAAACCGAACTATGTTTATAATTCAATAAATTATGGGTAATACTTATGTGCCGTTACACCATCTTTGACTTTTATGAGCCATAGATACCTACTACTGCTGAACTAATCGAAACTTTGTTCTAAATTATATCATTGTATGCAACATGCAGGGAGCACTTTGTGAATTTGATTGAACCACAGTGTTCTAACTCACATAAACAAAACTGTACTTTTTGTAAACTTTTTGTATCATCAGTCTGACTACCCCACTTCTGGGCAACCCCGTTTCTTCCTCTTCCCTCTGTGTTTTGTTTCTCTTTGACACCGATGAAGAATTTTGAAAACTTATTACACTTAGGAACAAAAACGAAAAAATTAATAATATTTAAAATTTGCTTTTATTTTAGCAAAGCCAGTCAAATGCCGAAGACCAGGTAAGATTTTTAATAAAATATTGTTATTCTTTTTTTATTTTATTTTAAACGTTGCCTAAGATCTAAGCTACAATTCCGCATTGGAGGAAAGGATACCTAATTACTTTAAAAATATGGTAACTAGCTAAAGCTACTTAAAACTTGGTGGTTATTGTTTTGTGGGTATACTAACCTCAATAATGACGGTGTAAGGGTACTTGGGGCACTCTAAAAAGAAGGCAATTGGACTTGAAAAGAAGCAGTATAGGTACCAACCAAGTTTCTTAACATTCTCAGCGGTATGGGATATCGTAAGCCTAGCTCCCTATTCTGTCCTGTTGCAGTAGCTGAACTATCAGAATCTTTTAGTTCAATTGAGTTTGATGTACCTGAATCTTAAGCTGTGGTGTTGATAATAAAAACTAAAATCAGTTTTAGTTTTTATTATTATTATTTATTAGTATTATTTTTTTAATTATAACAGTTTAAAACCAATTACAGTAACTAAAGTACAAAAACTACTAAACATATTATACAAAAAATACAAAAAAAGGAAAACAGATAAATCAAAAAAATATAAAAAAAATCTAATTTCAATTCGATTTAAATTTTGACATGGCAATTTTGAAGTTAACTTTATTTTTTATATTATAATTATAATTTAGTTTAAATTTTGGCATGGCAATTTTGAAGGTTACTTTATTTTTCATATTATAATTTCAATTTAATTTAAATTTTGACATTGAATACTTTCTTTTTTTTTAAACTGATTTTGTACGTCTTAAATGGCAAAACATGTAGCAACCTCATCATAATTTATAAGACCTGTATGCTGTACTCATGTTTTACAAAATAAATATATCAATCTATCTATAACGGGTTAACTACTCTTTCATGAATCCCTCTCACAGTACTTCTGACATACCAATAAAATCTTCGTCCATTCATTCGCAAACATGATAAATTTTTATACCCCTGTATATTTAACGCATTGCTCCTAAATTCTATAGCAATTTCAATTTTATTTACAGCAACAAGAATCACGACGACGACTACACAGGCTTAGTTTAAATGTAAAGGCGTGTTACTTATTTAAACAATTTTATCTTCACTTATTTCAAAATTGCCAGATTAATGTCCTGGATTATTTTTAGCAACTTCAAAATTTCTTCTTGAAAGACTTTTAGATAGTAAATATCTTTTTCATCCAGTGCCTCTTTAATAAGTGAAGATTGGACATCCATTTCGAATACTTCATCTTACCTTTTGTATTTTTCACTATGTTGTCATTTATGTACTTCAATGTCTGGATAGCCAGGTTACGCAATACCTTGGTCGGTAAACTTGACTTTCTTTTTAAAGTTCTATTGATTTCTTCAGCCTCGCTTCCATTTTCTTTATTGTAATAGACAAAGGTATCATAAAGATAAACTGTCTACACGTCTTCACCAGTAGCATTTACAATCTTTTAGCTCTACGTATTCAATAAGTAACATATTTTATTATTGACTACTAAAATAACTGTTGATCTTCTTTCTTCAGCTGGTTGAAGATCGAGAAGACGATGATGTAAGTTTTGATAATTTTCCCTTTTGTTTACTCTCACTGCTTAATAGGATTTCTTTTCTTTATTTTTTTGGGGCTTTTGTCTATACATATATATGCCAACCCCATCGTATCCTTTAACTCTTATCTAACAATATTTTATACTTAAACAACACTTTGTGATAACGATAGGACCTTAATATTTTCTTTTTAGCCTGCATCAGCCTACTGCTAGACAAAAGCTTCTCCCCTTGACTTCATTCCTTTCTTTCCGATCCAGGGCTAACGTGAACCACTGGTCGTTTGAATTGTCTAGTTCGTCTTGCCACAGAAAATTACTATTAGAAATAATGATGAAAAAACTATAATTATTCATATTTCACAGGAACAACGTGATAGAGACGACAATGACGATGACGACAATGATGACAATATGGTATAATATAATTATAATAATATCGATTCCTTGGACACACCTTTACTCGATCGTGGTCTACTGACACAGACTGTTATTGAAATACACGGCTTTTTCTGTTAAAGTGTCACCTAGGAAATTTGAGTCAAGTGAGCTGATAATCCCTAGCATCAGTTAGAATGACAGCATACTTCAAGCTCAAGAAGTTTTACTCAGTGAGATGTTTACAGATTGGCACAACAGGCACTAACAATTAACTTGCAGTTAATTACACATACGACCCTTGCGAAGTTCTAAATTTCTTCAATAGTACGATATATTTGTCAAACATATTTAGTGATAGGATATAGAATGCCCTTTGGATGTTACTGATAGACAGAACCATATTACTAAGTATATGAGAGTCCATGTGTGATATCCGGTTTTGCTCTCAAGTTACCAGCCCGCGATGTTCCCGGCAAAGAACCGAGCCTGTGCCGGACAGGAAGAGAGGTAATCTGAGTATTTTACCTCCTTTTATACTCTTGTACTCTATATAAGATATCATTGTTTGTATGGTACTGGTATACTATTGACTTCACTAGGGTAGGCTACCTTTGTTTCGAAAATTCATATTCATTTTCTGAAATAGTCTCTGAAAATATTTGTCTTTAATTTTCTCTAGCTTGGCCAAAATTATAATTGAATCCGGAATATAAAATGAAGGTACACAATAGTGCCGCTTACTTGCAATTATTGAAATGAAAATAAAAAATGGACTATACATCTTATATTAAACATAAAACGACTGAATTTTGATTCGGTAAAATAAAAAAAAAAACAATTCACAAAATATAAAACTTGATTATTTGACTTCGCAGAGAAGTGACCGTAATGACAACAACAATATCAGAAGGGACCGTCGTGACAGGAGTGAAAATCGAAACGAACGTAGGAACAACGATCGGTCATCCAACTCACAACAAAGTCGATATGACAGCGATCGAAATGAAAGATCGGGTGCCAGGTGTGGCAAGTGTAACAGAGGAGGCGCCCGAAGCAGATCTGATAACGATAGATATGACGATAACAGAAGGGATGATAACAGGAGGGCTGACAACAGAAGGGACGACGACAGGAGTGACGACAACAGAAGGGCTGATAACAGAAGAAATGACAACAGAAGGGATGACGACCGAAGAGATTCACAGAGCTATTCAGACGATAGGCGAGATAATGACAACAATAGGCGATACAGAGACAGTGCACTAAGCAGATCTAACAACGACAGAAGGGTAAAACGCTCAAACCGGAACAGATACGATAACGACCGACGGGACAATGACCGAAGCGATAGCGACAGAAGGAATAGATATGTCAACGATAGGAACGATGACGACCGCAGAGACAACGACAGAAGCAACTCTCGTAACAGATACAACGCTGACCGATATGACAATGACAGAAGCAACTATGATAATGACCGGAACGACAATGACAGGGTAGATAACGACCGAAGGGATAGAAGCAGCTCCCGCAACAGATACAATAATGACCGAAATGATAACAACAGAAATGACAACGACCGATATGAAAACAACAGAAATGATAACGACCGATATGATAACAACCGATATGACAACAACAGAAATGACAACAATAGAAATGACAACGACCGATATGAAAACAACAGAAATGACAACGACAGGCGAAACAACGATAACGATAGAAACGACGATGATGATGACAACAACGACCGACGAGACAATGACAGGAGCAACTCAAACAGGTACGACAATGACAGGCGAAATGATGACCGAGCAGATGATGACAGGAATGACAATGATAGAACAGAGGATGACAGACGCGAAGATGACCGAAATGATGACGATCGAGCAGATGACGACCGAGCAGATAATGACAGAGCAGATGATGACCGGAATGATAATGACAGGGAAGATGACGACCGACAAGATGAAAATCGAAGGGGAATCAACAGGAGAGCGCGAAGGGTACAACAAGCTAGGCGAGAGAGACAAGCTAGACGACCTAGACCGGTTCAGAGAGAAGGGCAAGAACAGGACAGGAGAGAGGCGCAAGAGCAAGACAGAAGCAATAGGCGCGGCGATAATAGGAGGGAGGAACGTTACTCAAACAATAATGACAGGAGGAACGATGATAGACAAGATGTAAGTATGACTTGTAACTGCTTCAGTGTTTTGACGCGCTAATCTGAAGAGATGTACCTAGTCTCTTGAACTGTCAAAGATAAATCAGTAAAAGACTTGACTTTCGTAATATCCTATGTCGCCTAGCTAGGTAAAGGGCGTCCACAGTAGTCCTCCATTGAGAGTGGTCTTGAGCTTCACGCAGTACCTATCGCGCTCCACGTCAATCCGATGCTTGGCTTATCGGCCAACTCGCCGCGTCGTCAGGTTTGCTGTGGCCGCCACGCATCCTTTTCCCTTGTGGATTCCAATCTATGGCCTATTTGGAAATGTGATCGGAATCCCCTAAAATAAATAAAAGGCAATTTCTAAATTATAAAATCAAAACTGAATTATATTTACAATGTTCGATTCAAAGAGTCTTCGAACGCGCAACGAAAAACCGGGGCGGGATCGAAGATAGTTGAATAATTTTTCCACAACTTTTTTAGTAATCGCCAGTATTGATTCGGGCTTCCTGGAGTTGTTGAATATTTATTTACTTATTTATTGCCATTTAAATCAGGACAAATATCCCATATATTGTGGCGGGCGTATCAATTTTGCTTAGAATCCAAAATTTAATTTTAAAAGATCTTAATTTGTTCAGAATAGTACGTCAAAACAAGCATTCAAGTAGGTAATTTAAGTAGGTTGTAATTTTTTTGTAGGTAAGTAAATTTATTTAACCGTAGTAACTACACGCGCAGTAGGTAGCGCATTTCCCTTGACTGGATTTGGTTCAGAGCTGTTAAAATAATATACTTTCAACGACCGACTGAAATGAAAATCTGAATATTTTCAGCAAACAGTTTTATTTTGACTTATTTTATAAATGGCTAGAAAATTCAAAAAAGTAATTAATTTTCAATTGAGTACCTACATGAATTTTTAAATAAATTTAGGATGAGCAAAGGAATAAACTCTTTAGGCCAACATCTGGTGGTATTATTTATTTTATTTTTTGTATGCTACAGGGTTATCAGTATGTTCCTAAAATGTTAACTTGTCTATCTTTAATCTTAACCGTCGAATTACCTTTGTTTGTAACATCAAACCATTTTATTAACAACATGCAAAATTAATCAATGAATTACTTAAATATTTGCAGGACGATAGGCGCGAGAGGTCTGACAGCTACGTAAGTTTCATCTATGAAAAAAAAATGTGTTTTATGTAAAAGTTTCTTCTATAAAAAATAAATGTTTTTTTTTTCAGAGGAATAACGATCGCGAGGATAATGCTGAAGATAATTATGAAAACGCATTGAGGGTAAATATCGTAAAGCCACCCTCGAATGCTCCTTCATTCTCTATTTACGTTCCTATCTGGAAATAAATAAAAATATTTAACTGTACAGAATGTGCAGTATATTTCTCTAAATACATATTTTTAAGATTACCATGTTAATAAAAATATACTGCGCACACTGTTATCTCTTGCCCACCATGGCTCATATAGCGACATTTCAATGTCCATTGCTCCATTCGTATACAAGACGTCTTTATCACAAAAAATCCATCAATGTATATTGAAAATATGCCAACATGAGCCATTGTGTAGCCTCAAAATCGCCCAATTAACTTTAGTGCATACCAAAAACCGTAGCTTTTATTAAAACCGCTTTTATTAAAATCGAACATAGACTTTTGGATTACAGAGTTCACAGTTGGACATCCTCGCCCAGAATGTGGATGAATTGCAATCAGTTAGTAGTTATTATATTATTTTTTAACCATGTCTTATTTTCCTACTCTGATAGTAATCAACTTTCCATAAATGCATGCACATGTGTGGGTCGCAAATAAAATAATTATATACTATCTCTCTCTGTTCTTTATTTACGCTCTTCATTAATATCAATATATTAACACGTATGTCACAACTTTTCACATCTACTAAATATCTGCTACATATTGAAGGTTTTCTGAAACGACGCGCACCAGGTGGCAGCACTAAGGTGTTAGGTCCGGGCATCTGTCAAAACCCTTGATTTGACAGATGTTTGCGAAATTAGTCAGATTGACGACAAAGTCGTGTTGACGTCATAAGTTACGTTTTCAAAGTAGAAGCCCTGGCCAAGGTGGCGCCAACTGGTCTAATGATTTTTTACAAAAACTTGCACTTTCTTGAAACTGTCTTTCATGTTTTATTAATTAATATTTTTTTTCTAAAACCTTGGAAATTATACTTTATTTTTTGTTCGCTTTAGAGATACGGAGGACAAGGCGTAAGTATAATTTTAAATTGAAGCATAAATCCAACATTCGATTTTCCTTTAAGTCATTTCAAACTGTGCTTTTTGTCAAATAATACCGTCAGACGCATTATTCTATTTATTATATCAATTTTATTTTTGCAGACTCTTAAAGTTTCTTACGTAAGCATATAATTTTATTAAAAGGCTTTTTTAATTATTTGCCAATTAGTTTGAATTTTGATTATATTCGAAGAGTTTAATTACAAACGTATGATTTCTGTTTATTTTCTAGAATCCACCAAGTGCCCTAAGCGTACGTGATTTTTTATTTAATCTTTCAAAATTAAGTGTTGCATCGAAGAATGACAATTTTTATACATTTTTTTTTTTAATTTTCAGCGAACCTCAGGTGTCCACGATTTAGGCGTAAGTGTTTAAAAAAATTAAGAATAAGAATATTTTTATTTGTATAAAACTTGGTACATATATTAAGGTCTTATTAATTATAGGAAGATCTGACATATTTCACCATTCACTGGCATACAAATATTAGAACAATATGTAAATCGCTCTTTTTAACACTATTTTGAAAGTAAAACTAACTTTAACCAATATAATTAATTAGGTTCAAAATTAAATTATTACATTTATTTTTATTAGAACAAAGTTTACGCTACATCAAATTCGAATTAGAACTAGATAATATATTTGGTAGGTAACTCTTTCAGGTACATATACTTTCTTACGCTAGTTAAGATAATATAGTAAGCACCTACTTATTTTAGATTAGTATATCACTCAGTTTAATTCAGAACGCACTAAACTTTCACGATAGGAATACCCATCTAGCTAAATACAACAGCTAATAAATGTGTTGTTTCTGCTTATTTTGAATTGGTATTACATCACTAACTTACTACACCTACTGTATATTATATTTTCATTCCAGGATCTTAACTTCAAATATGTAAGTAAGGGAAAAAAGACCAAGCTTCGACAAAACAATCCAATAGGAATACCAATTTATAATGGAGACCGTTTATACCAAAATACGAAAATAACTCAAAACTCAAACTATCAAATGAATAAGCTACAGCATAGCAACAAACCGTAAAACATTTTTCTGTATATTATTACAATCTTTTGTTTATATTTAGATTGCGCCATATCTGAAATCACTGCAGAGATACAGCGAGGTAACACGAATCAATAATTATAAAAATGGCTATAAGTTTGCAGACCAACAAAACAGCCATTTATAAGTAGAAGACCTAATTGGGACATAGGATCTACTCTCTACTGGGGCTCTGGACCAGCTGCAAGGCCGATTTCTGCCACCTGGACTCCACTGTGTTATTTTTAGCTTATGATCTTCAAAGGCAAGCCAGTTCCAATTTTCATCTTGAATTTACGTACTCTTCAATTGAATATGACAGTCGCGTATAGTCTGAAGCCAAGAAATCTAACACCAGGGGTCTCGTGCTACCCAGCCGCTGGGTTGTGGAAGTCAGATAAGCAATCGCTCTATATAAAATACTGCTGTACAGCTGCATTCGGTAAAACTAGCAGCCGACACCTAATATATTGGGAAATGACTGGTGATGATATAAGATCTTCTCTTCATTTTCATCGTTGTTTAGTAAATATATCAAATCAAATTCTTCAATAACAGCACTTATGGTTTCTTCTTGTGACTGCAGCGATTCTATTGAAACAAAATGGAAATCTCTTTGTTTTGTAGCTCTCTGTTCTTCATTTCAGTAAAAAATGTCCTTTTTTCTGGCTGTACTGAATTTTCGCCTTGTCGTCTAGCCGTTTCAGTTCTTCTAGGCCTGTGATACTCCTAGTCTCCCTTGGTAAAGTACATTGAATGTTAAGATTTTTAATTTATCGGTGTCCTTTTCGCTAGCTCGGATTGCTTGGCAGTAATACAAACAACGAATACAGTGTGAGTAAAAGTTTAATAAAGTATCTTATTACATCTTATTCGTTTCTGAAATTGGACTAGTAGGTATCTGCACACAGTTATAAATGTTAGCGTATTTTCGATGTTTATTGATAGCATATGAATTTAAAACATGACGTCTTGTACACGAATGGAGCAATGAATATCGAAACGATGCTAATTTAGCCACTTTTTCGCAGAAACTCGATAGTATTTATGTGTACAATTAATCATAGTTAGTATGTTAGATTAATTTGTTATGTACATCCATATTAATGTGTAATTTTCTCCTTGTTTAGAGTGACCGATCGTCAGCATACAGACAAAACTCAGCAAACAACGTAAGTTGAGCTAAATATATATTTAAAGACTATTCACAACGAATCAATATGGAGACATCTCTACGTCCCTCATAACTGATGTTAAGAACTATTATGAAGTTTGCACAGCGTAGCTGTACTACTGTGCGCCGCAATACACAAAAGTTTGTCAAGTGGTGCTGCCCGTGGTGTATTTGCTAACTTCGTAGGTAATACCTTTTCTAGGGTTTCATATCCTGTTCAGGGCAACGCAGCTTTTATTGCGCTGTAGTAAACCTGCAAGATCTTGAAGGAATGACTATCGTTTTCAAATAAGGCTACTGTTAGTTCAGCACGCCGCATTTAATTATCCTGCTAGAGATACTCAACAAAAGTTAATTTAAGCAACTTTTGATTTAGAAAAAGTCGAGACATTGAGTCTCAAAAAGTACCAACCTTAACACACAATTTAATATTGTACTGTTATGTTTCTTTTTAGTATTTACCCCTCAGTTACAATACCTTAGAACAGAATAGGAATGTGAGTATCCTAAACCATTTTAACCGAACTTGATGCTCCTATAAATCTTTAGTGTGGTTGTATGATTCAAACTCTTCTTCATACATTTTTATTTTTCACCTTCAAGCTTACAAAGCTGTTTTCTTCCCTCTGTTAGTGTATCCTTCAATTTCTTCAAACTTGACCGTTATATGGTTAATGGTTTTCTTAGATTTTCCTTAACTTTTCTATTCGGGTAATTTTGAATAAATAATGATAGGCTGATAAAAAGATTCCTACACGTCATTTTTACCACTTGTTCGCCATTAAATCTTAAAATGGCGCGAATATTGAAATAAATTTATTTTATTTTTCAGAGGCAAGCACGCTATCTCCGTGAAAGTGACGATGATAAATAGAAATAAAACCCTCGAAAATCTTAATAAATGTGATATATACGACCACTTGCTACTCTCAGATGGACACGATTTGGAAATTTGCTTATTTTTGTTAAAGCATTGAATCAATTTATTAGTAAAGAGCATAGCTGCAGCAAAACATTGTTTTTTTTTAATTGAACATTTTACATCGACTCATAAATCAATTCTTCTTCGTAACTACTAAATAACGCTTGTACTACGATAACTACCCTCATTGTTATGGCAGATGGGATGTCGATCATATTTTTTCATCACACTTACTCAAACTTTTAACCCACACTAGTGCGAAAAAGAGACGTCAGCGAACGAAAAAAATCTGCGAGCACACAATAATTTGTTACTTAATGTTTTGCTCATACCTTTTTTACTATTGAAGGCACGCGTTTGACCTATGACATTTTACAATTTTTTTCGAGTTAGTGGGTTTAAAAACGTCGTTTGACGTACGTGAGCATTTGTCCTTCCAGTTTCTCGGCTCCATAAAGGCCTCACTAGTGTTTTAAGTACAATGTCCCTTGAGGGGTGTATAATAGTTATTTATGATACTAGTGCGGGAAGTTGGTTTTTAGAAACGAGACGAATGTAAGCCCGAGACGAAGTCAAGGACTTTCCATAAATGGAACGAGTAGTCACGAGTTTGCACAAACCAATATTTCCGTCCGTGTGTCATACAACGTTTTTTAACACATTTGCGAGAAAACAGTACAATAGGTAATGAAACAAACTTTTTTTTTTAGATATCAGTCGGAAAGAAAAAAACAAGACGTTCCTAAATTGAAATTGGCGCGAATATTCAAATGGTGCCACGTGCGCGTGTGCAAAATTAGAACTACATCTATTTAGCATTAAAGTGAGAGAAACGGATTGCGCAAAAGCGCTTCCAAGGAGGTTCTATCATTCAGGTTATTTAGCCTTGGTAGAATTCTAATATACATCTTTATGGAAATTTAAAAATAACCGTAAAGGATACACACAGCGCCATACAACAAACAACGGAGCGTGCGGTAATATAGGTACCTGGGTGAGAGTACCCATTTTACCGCACGTTCCATTGTATGGTGCGTAAATTTAACTTTCGGAGAATGTATAAATAAAGGCCGCCCGAACCGAAGGCGAGGTTCACAAACTTTTCTACTTTACTGATCCCTGTATTTACATAAATGTTTAGGCTTTATGTTAATAATATTGTTAAAAGGTCTAATAGCAGCCTCTGCACAAATTTTTTTCGTGAACTAATAATTCTAGCGTTTGGCAAAAATTGTGTCAAAATCTGTGTATCAGAAGTGCGTGGTCATATTTAGGGATACTGTTTTGTATCCAATGAAAAAGTAAACTGCTTTAACTTTGCAGCATGTTCTGCGTGTATAAATCTAAATAAAAACCGTAAACGAAGCTCTTCACTAGTGCTCAATAATGCCTAACATAAAAGCGGTCTCTATTTTGAGCATGATGGCTAACCGTCTCGTTCACCTGGAAATTAGTAGAAAGAGATAACGAATCACGCAGGCTATGCTAAAGATTGTACAACAATCCATATTTTTCAAGTAATTGTCAAAAGATGTGTTTGGTTTTGCCGTCGTGAAGTGAAGATTATATCAATTTAATAAAATAATATTTAAATTTAAACATCTAAGCAAGTAAAATGTCAACAAGCATAAATCAAAAAGCGTATTTGCAAAAATATCTTGGTGGACCGTCGGGAGACAAAAAGAAGAAAAAGAAAAAGGCCGTCAAAGGCTCGGGGTATGTCGAACTAATTTGATTTTCTGACAAAATCTTAAACAATTAACTGTATTGCATACCTTTGTCACTAGCTCGAGATAAAAATACCATTCCAAAGCATAACCTATCAAAATCGATTTTTGTTTATAATAGTACCATTTGACTTAATGTAACGTTTCCCTCCTATACCAATACCAATATTATACAGACAGAAAGACTCCTGTAATAGCATGTTTCTTGGATTTATCGAGGGCTTTCGACCTGGTCAATTATGACCTGCTCTGGCATAAGCTCACTCACGACACTACTGTCCCGGCTGATGTGATATCACTCTTTAGATATTGGTACAGTAGTCAAAAGCATACTGTTAAATGGGCAGGCTCCTATTCTGATATGTATGAGCTGGATTGTGTGGTGAGGCAGGGGGGTCTGAGCTCCCCCCGTCTTTTCTCCTATACATAAACAAAGTAATAGTTGGGCTCTGTAGCACTAAAATTTTGCTTAAATGGTTGTCACGTTGTCGGTGTCTGCATAAACAACACCATGATGATATGGTGCTGCTGAGCCCATCTATCAGTGCAAAGAGAAGGCTTTTAAAAATTTGACAGAATTATGCAGTGGCTCATGGGCTCAAATACAATACCGATAAGAGTGAATGGTTGGTTTTTAAATCGGGTACTTTAACTTACAATCAACTACCTGAACTCTCACTCTCTGTGTCTCCTTTAAGTCCGGTTTCGAAATTTAAGTATTTGGGTCACTGGGTCTTAAAAGACAATGTAGACATAGACAGGGAGCACAGGTCGCTGGCTGTCCGTTGCAACATGCTGGCCCGCAGGTTAGCACACTGTACTAATTCTGCAAAGGTAATGCTTTTTAAGGCTTTCTGCCAGTCGTTTTACACGTGCAGCCTGTGAACCAAGTGCACCCAGCGGGCATGCAGTGACCTGCGCGTCCAGTACAATAACGTATTCATGGTGCTTTTGGGGTTGCAGTATAATTATTATATTATATTGCTGAATATTACTTTAATTACAGATTAAAAATAATAGACGATGACATTGACCTGTCAAAGCTTCGCACATTGGATGGTGATGAGCTGGATGTATTCGACCAAGGCGAGGATGCACCACAGATAGCCGGTATCATTGATGACCGACCTGAGGAAGTTAAGAAAGCAGAGCAGTTCAGTTCTAGCTCAAAATGGAAGATTATTAGTCAGGTTAGTTGTAGAAAGCATCATAGTTGCTGTATATTAGTACAGAGTACAATTTTTACTTTTTATTAAGGTAGTACAGTGAGGTATAGCATAGCTTAGACGGAGCCCGCTAGGGCCAGTGCCTGCCAGGGTTACGGAATTTGTTCGAAACAGTCACCGCCCTGGAACACAAAGGGCATTAGGAGGAACATGGATGGGGTTTACTCAATAAAAGTCTGAAACTCCCTTCTGCTCCGCCCAGGGCCATAGAAGTCATTTGATGATATCCTATCCTTAAAAAAAAAACAGGTATAGTATAGTACATAGTTCTGTACTATACCAAGTCTGTGTGTACTGTCCAGTCAAAGTTACACAATGTACATCTGTACTGTATTTGTTATAATGGGAGTATTTGTAATTTTATTTCCTATCTTCAATTGCATAACGTCAGTCAGTTACTTATAAAACTTAATTTGACATTCAAGAATGGATTGCAATACAATGGTGAATGTAGTTTTATTCACATCAACATGAAATAATTATGACCCTATTTTTCAATAATAATAATTATGAAAACATTGTTCATAATATGTGGCTAATCAAAAAGAATGAGTTAACAATCGAACATGATGCAATAAACATTCCTCTAGTGTTGCAATAATCTGGTGCATTATAAATGAAAACAAGATCAACGTAAACCAGGTAAATCATATTGATAAACTTAATTATAAGAAAACTGATTTCACCTTTCAGGAAACTGAATTAAATGCTGTTCACTAGAACAAAAGAGAAGTAGAAAATAACCAAAATTATATTCACAGGATGATGGCTTCAACAGTAAATTAGAAGTTGAAGAAATAAAGAGTGATCTAAAACAGGCTGAGAAAGAAAATGAACTTATATTTGGTAAAATGTATAGTGACTCTGAAGATGATGAAAAGAAGAATGACTCTGATCTCTCTCCTCCAAGAAAACTGGATACTGATAACACGACAAGAGGTTCCAAATCTTCCAGGAAACATGACAGTGATAGTGATTTTAGCCCTCCCCGAAAAAGGGATGCTAGGTCACCTAAAAGAAATAATGATGATAGGTCACCTAAAAGAAAAGATGACCGGACTAAAAGAAATAATGATAGATCACCAAATGAAAGACATGAGAATTTTGCTAAAAGAAGGGAAGACAGATCTCCGAAAAGAAGGAATGATGATAGAAGGAAAAGTTATGATAGGTCTCCTAAGAGAAGGAATGATAGGTCTCCTGAGGAAAGACAAGACAAGTCTACTAAAAAGAGAGATGAAAAATCACCCAAAAGGAAAAGTGATGATAAACGGAAATACGATAATAAGTCTCCTAAGAGAAAAAGTCGTGATAGATCACCTAAAAGAAAAAATGGCGACAAATCCCCAAGAAGGATGAATGACGACCGATCCCCGATAAAAGAAAAAATCAACAAAAATAACCGTAATGAACCTGACAGATCAGAAAAACCTAGGGAAAGGAGGCGCAAACCTAGCCGATGGGGAGATTTCCCACCCGAGGACCCTGCTACATTGCAGCCTACTAATTCGGAACATTCCCCTAGAACAGCAGATTTATCGCCACCCAGAAAGACGAAACCAGTCTCACCACCACGAAAAAACAAAAATGACGACTCGAATGCGTCTCCATCAAGAAAAACTAAAAAGAATTACGATTCAGACCAATCCCCACCTAGAAAATCGAAGAAAACTCATGATTCTCCTCCAAGGAAGTCGAAAAAGCATCAAGATTCAGATGTGTCGCCCCCAAGGAAACCTAAAGGAGATAGCAGGAGGCGTGGTGACTCGCCCGAATTCTTGTCTCCATCTAGAAAGCAGAGGTATTCTCCACAGAGGCAGGGTCACAAAGATAGACATGAACGATATCAGAGCAATCCAAGGCAAGATAAATCTCGAAAGCACAGACAGTCCTCAGATTCTGATCTGTCCCCACCCAGGAAGAATAGGAGAGATAAATCAGTCTCTCCACCAAGAAAGCACAAAAAACCTTCTGAAAACAGTAAAAGAAAATTCAACAGTGACTCTGACCAATCTCCTCCTAGGAGGGAAAGAGAGAGGAACAATTCAGAAAGGGATAAAAGTAAGAGAGCCAATGACAGTCCGCCACCGTCGAACAAAAAAATGGCGAAAACGCTAGAAGGTAAATTGGCGGGATTGCAAGACGCAAGACAGCTGAGACAGGAGAATGAGAGTTTTAGGAAAAGGGAGGAAGAGGTATTCAGTAAGATGACTGATGAAGTTTCAGGGAGAAACGCTCAGGTTGTGTCAAGGAAAAGTGAGTAAATATCTTCCAAACTTAAGATTTTTTTTTAAATTTTCTTTTGATCATACTTTTAATGATTGTTTTTTTTAATTTCCAGGCAAAAGGGAAACATCAGAAGAAAAACAAAAGCTTAAAGAAAAGGCAGAGCGACAGAAGGAATTAGATGAAAAATACAAGAAATGGAGTAAAGGGTGAGTCACATCCCTATTTTGTGAATAAATCAGCCATATACCCCTAGTTTCTAACAGACTATTCAAATTATTCTGCTGCATAATGTCCTGTTAAATTATTTTATCATAGTAGCTTGCATCAACACCCCCAAAAGGTTATGGGTATAGTGTGATTCAGTTGTCAGATACAGTCGCTTAATGTAAAATACTAGTATTCAGCTGCATCCAATTACACTAGAATCGTACCGTCATTTTAATTTTGATACCCCATAGAATCCACCCTAGGGTGGATACTCGGAAACATATGTCCGAGAATCCACCCTGAGCCAGGGTATTACAAGATAAATGATCATCACACTTGCTCGTAAATTGGATATTATTGTAGTCGGTTGATGTGTGCTGTGCTCCACTGTAAAAAAAAAAACAGAACATCGATTCGACACAGATTCCATCAATCCAACCTGGCTCAGGGTGGATTATCGGACGCACGTTTCCGAGTATCCACCCTAGGGTGGAGTCATAGAATCCACCCTAGGGGGGATACTCTGGAAGAGGTGACAAAATGGAAAAGCCGAATCGTACTCCAACAAATTTGAGAAAAGGCTAGGTAAGTTTAGATAAATATGGCTTCATAATTAAAATTTCTTTATTAATTTCAGTGTAAAACAGATTGAAGACCAAGAGGCTCGCGTTCAGGACTTCCTGCACGAGTCTTCGAAGCCACTGGCTCGTCTTAGAGATGATCGTGACTTAGAAGATAGCCTGAAGCAGGTGGAGAGAGCAGGAGATCCGATGCTGAAGTATATGAGAGATAGGAAGCGGGAGCGCGGGGAGTTGGGGCCCGGTTAGTAAGAGATTATAATTTTACTAGCTGACCCGCGCAACTACGTTTGCGTCACATTTTTCATGAATGCTCCTCTCCTATTGGTCTTAGCGTGATGATATATAGCCTATAGCCTTCCTCGATAAATGGACTATCTAACACTGAAAGAATTTTTCAATTCGGACTAGTAGTTCCTGAGATAAGAGCGTTCAAGCAAACAAATAAACAAACTCTTCAGCTTTATATATTAGTACTAGCTGACCCGCGCAACTTCGTCTGCGTCACAATTTTCATTACTGCTCCGCTCCTATTGGTCTTAGCGTGATGTTATATAGCCTATAGCCTTCCTCGATAAATGGACTATCTAGCACTGAAAGAATTTTTCAAATCGGACCAGTAGTTCCTGAGATTAGCGCGTTCAAGCAAACAAAAATAAAAAAACTCTTCAGCTTTATATATTAGTATATAGATTGTATATAGGTACGACGTTTAGGTTCCTAATTGCTATAGTGGTCGCAACCGCTACTGGTGAGCATGAGGTACGAGGTTCGATGCAGTGAAGTGGCTTATCATTGTCAAGAATTCTAGATGCTGATCTAACTCTATAAGGATTACACTTTTTATTTTGCATCTTACTAAGAATTATTTACGTGGTTGTCCGATAACCGTAAACCACGAACACTTAGAGGGCATTCAAATCAATTATCTGTCTAAACTTTTGTCACAACTTAAAACACGCACTTGTCATTATAATCTTGAAGATCCACATAAATTACTCATTCCTCTACGCTTTTTTTTTTTTCAATTATTGTAAATTTAATATATCGTCTCTATTTTTGTATCCACAGAAAAACCAATATACAAAGGACAATTCCCGCCAAACCGTTTCAACATACGTCCCGGTTACCGCTGGGACGGAGTGGACCGTTCCAACGGCTACGAGAAGAAATACTTCGACCAGCAGAGCAAACGCAAGGCTCAGGAAGAAGAGGCGTATAAGTGGAGCACTGAAGACTTGTAATATGCATTCTATTTACACGGGTATAAAGATCAAGTTTGCGTGACAGGAACCTTATGTTGTGTAGGAAATTACGTAATTATGTATGTAAGAGACTGTACATATTTTTTATAGCATTAAAGTTATTAGTCAATGTGATTTGGGCTTATTTTATTAATTCGCTTGGTTCTTACTGCGAATTTGTCACACGTAGCAGTCAACTAAACCATATGACTTACACTTATCCAGTAGCATTCTGGAACTGTAGCTTACTCAGTAATCAATTAAATATTTTTTGTAATTTATTGATAAAATGGGGTGGATAGATATGCAGGGGTGAATAAAAACTTAACTTTTATTGGGAAACTAGCTGACCCGGCAAACATTGTTTTGCAAAAAAAAATAGCCTAACCAACCTAATCGATCAAGCCGTTTCAGAGGAGTTCGATAACAAACACTGTGTCACCAGAATTTTATTTATTAGATACCATATTAATGGTTTCTCGCGCAAAGCATTTTTTTTTTAAAAGCCACTGCCCGGCAAAGGCCTCCGCCGGGTACACTACATTAATACGAAAAACTTTATTCCGACAGTCACAAATACGAATTTCATAATTCCAAATGGTTCAAAATTCCTAATATAACAACTCCGATTTATCATTCAACCTTTTTTATAATTCCGACATATTAATATTCATAATGTTTATAATTACTATTCTTAAAATACCGAGTTTCAATATCGAATAACAAAAAGTCCGACTTTATGATAATTCGAAACATCAAAAATACGAATTCCGATTATTAAAATACCTATTAATTATAATTCATAAATAAAAAACGCTTTGTAAAACTGAATAGCAAGCCAAATAAACACAATTGCTCATCAGAACAAAGTATAATATTACATGAATATGCAGCATGCAAGCAAGCAAGCGAGCATGCAAGCAGGCAAACAAGCATCAGCATGCAAGCAAGCGTGCAGTATGCAAGCGAGCATGCAACATGTAGCAGGCATGGTTTCTGTCACGGCTCCGGCGCTGCGGGACTCCGGCGGTCCCCGCGAACTTATCGTCGCAGATGGTTTTAGTTTTAACACTCACCACCGCCCCCTCGCCCCTCCGCGCCTACGCGGGCTTAAATTACACTCTAGGGGTAGGGCAGACAAGACTACGTGGAGTCGGTTTTACAGCGATTCGTTTCTGTCATTTACTTTTGTTGCGAAACTTATTGAATGTTAAAGACAATATTTTAATTTAAGATTCAAAATGCTTAAAAATATTCGTTAGGTGTATAAAACAGTAGGTCTTTTGACCGTAGTTATTTCGAAAATAGTTAAAATATCGTTTGATATTAAAATATGTAACTAACAGAATATTATACTGATTGAATCCAAATCAAAATCTTAATTTAAGCAGTATATTCGAAGAATTGAAAATCGGAATGTCGTCGGAAAACCCATCGAGCATTTGATTCTTCGGACGTATGAAAATCGGAAAACAAACAAATCGCATTTACGACTTTCGGTAAAATTAAGATTCGTGATTTTTAATAATAGATATTATAATTCTTAGGTATTATGAAATTCAGACTTTTGAAAATGGAAATATTTGGAATAAAATATTTCGGGAGTATTTGGGAGTTCCCGGCCTCCGCCACAGTGGCGGTACCTTCATATAAGCCCAAAAGCCCCGGCATGCCTTACTAAAATGCTCGATAGAGAATCAATATCAAACCCGAACTATTTAAAAGTTCGCGCGCTTAATTCTTATCAAAATAACACAAATTATCTACCTATGCCACACTACACATCGCGATTGTTCGCGCGCAGAGTTTCGCATTTGCAGCATCTACATCTCGCTTACACGTACCGGCTTTTGCCGGGCTTTCAAATACTATCTCTGTCACTTTCGCACTTATAGCGATGTGCCGTATAACGAGTTAGAACCTTGTGCGTCTACAAATCGATCTGTATGGTAGATTTAAGCCGTGCATGCGTATGAAGTTGCACGCGTATGCGTGACCTTGTCACCTTGCCAACTCTGCAGTGTTGCCGTTTAAGCGACGTTGCGAGATCTTGGAGATTTTTAACGAGTTTGGAGACTTTTTTAAAGATTTAGCAACAATAAAAACTAGCGACTTTTTAAAATAACGAAATTAAAAATTCAAGCAATATCTTAAAAACAAAAAAAATGCGACATCTAGCTAGATTTTTCATATACCTGGCGACTTTTTTTGCCTAAATGACAACACTGCAACTCTGCGTAAATAGTTCCCGACACCCGAGTGCAACTCACTTCAGTTTCGTTTGCTTGAGTGGGAAAAGTTATGTTGTTAGAGTTTTTTGTGTGTTTTCTTAGATTTTCTCAGTGATACAATTGTTTTGGTGACTTACCTACAACAATGGAGGTAATTGTACCTTGTGAGGATTTAAAATGCGTTCAAGTTTTGATTGGCGAAGATAAGGTAAAATCTTTAAACTTTGCTCAGAAAAAACAGTTAATTTCTTCATTAAAACCGACGCCTGATCTGTGTATTTCTCAGACTAGTAAATCGCATAACGAAAATTTAATAGATCAGTGTATAAAACTAGTTGGATTGTTGGCTGTTCGCACACTAATAAGTTGTATTGCTGGTGCTGCATATTTTTTTCGAATGAAGATTCCGTTTGGAATACATCTGGTTATAATGATTTAAATAACATATCTGGCGCCATTAAAAGGCACGCAAATTCCCATAAACACCTGTGTGCAATGGTTTCTTTCGGTAATTTTGGTAAACAACGAATTGAGACATCACGCCAGTTATCTGAGGAAATTTCAAAATATAACACGCGCGTTGATAACAACCGTAGTGTATTTCAAAGATTAGTCGACATTGTTTGTCATTTAGCACAACAGGAACTTCCTTTAAGAGGACATGATGAGTCCTAAGCTTCATTACATAAAGGCAATTTTTTAGAACTGGTCTCTTTGGGAAAGAAGAAGATGGATGAATTCACTTTTAATTTATTGTACCTAACCAGTAGTTTATGAGAAAATTGCGATGATACATACGTAGGTACCTACATACTCAGTCGAAAACTAAACTTTCTTCTTTTGAAATCGGTTAAAATTTTATTGGGCTTGCCTTATTTTGAAACCCTAGGCACGCCACTGCTCCGCCATATCATTCCAGACACTTCTCCTGCGCCGCCTCGAACCTGCCCTCGTAAAAATCGCATACATTAAAAAAAATAAAAACTTAAGACTTCTTCATTGCTACAAACAATAATTGAATAACGTGAAAATTCCAATCAGTTTCGTTTTTATTCACCACTGCATTTCTATCCACCCCATTTTAGCCTGACTGTCCATTGGAGCGGAGAAATATTAACCAATGGAATTGCATAAAATCTCAGTGACTGACGCGGAGCGGAGATTTTATGCAATTCCAGCTCTCCGCTCCAGTGAACAGTCAGCCTCACGTTATCAAGGGTTCCAAACATATGTAATCTTTTACAAACAGCTGCAACGACAAGAATCTGCCTAGCCTGCAGTGCGATTCTGTAAACATGTCGAAGTGAAGGCTTGGGTGTAGTGACCGTAAAGTGACCTGTCGATCCATGTAATCAAGATTGAATGACAGCTCACTTCGTGGTCACATCACCCAAGCTTTCACTTCGACATGTTTCAGAATCGACCGGCTGTTCTCAACTATGTTGATATTGGCTAAAGACCGCTTCCAGTGTTACCGGATGCAGCTGAATACCAGTATTTTATATAAGCAAAGCACCTGCATATCTGACCTGGACCCTTTTGCGGTTGCACAACGACATGCTTTGCTGGCTTGGTAGTGGTACAGGCCTATCTTATCTCCTCCTTCAGAGCGGTAGGGTGGCGTTGTTTTGAGGGAGAGCGCAACGGTCGTGTGGATCCTCAAGGCAAGTCTGGTAGTGTACCTTCCCGAGGTTGCCGCCCCGTTATTGGTCTAATTCCCTCAGAACTAGACTTAACTGAAACCACCAGGCGAAATAACACAGGGGTGGCGAGGTCATGCCCCTGGGTGTCCATCATCGAACAAGAGCAGATAGTGGATAGTAATGACCTCCTGCGTGTTTGTGCCCTGCGCGGGGATCCGTACGTACCACCCGGTCGTTGAGTAGCTACCCACGATCAATCGGCTGGGACATCCCATCAGCGGGTTGTCAAGCGAGGGTCGGTTTATGGGGGGGCAGCCGGCGCGGTGTTGTGGGATGAGTGGCGGCATAGTCTCGTGTCGTTCACAGTCCCGCAATCGTCTGTCGCGTGCAGACTCGTCTACTTTCCAATAAGCTGGTCCTATACCGAAGGAGCAGCTCTGGCGTCCACGACTTGATCCAAACACATGGATAAAGAGACATACAAAAATCAAACCAAAACTCAGGCTGCGTCCTCTGATGCGCCAAACACCAAAACAAAGAACACAACCAAGGCTGCGTCTTCTGATGCGCCAACCACATCTGCGTCCAAGGATGCGCACACCAACTCAACTCTGACCGCAAGGCCTTTTTTTTTGCGCTGGGAAAAAATGCATTACACGTACCCTCCCATCGGGGGATGGGGGGCTATGTGGGACTCCCCGGGCTGTTTTTTTTTATATATCTGACTATGTAGGTCAATTCATTGTTTTTTTTTATATACATTTCTATCATTATCAGTATCATAGTGTGCTAGCTAACTAACAAGTTATAAATTTTGTGTCATGTATTTTTTTACTTAAAACGTAACAGACAGATGTGTTGCTGGGGAGTTTGTTGTCCACTTCTTCTCCACAGCTAAAACACTAGGAAGTGGTGACGGGCGGGCGTTTTGGGGGACTGTTTTTTGTAAAACAGTTGGACTAGGCTGAGAGCCAGCACTTTTTGAACGTCAGTTAATTCGAATAAACGAATTTTGATTTTTGACCCGGTATACCCACTAAAACAACCCTGCGGCATTCCCGCATCGTCTGAGTGGAGGGGGACTGGAAGATCGGCACAGCCTTTACGTCCAGTCCCCCTCCGACGTCCGCCCGCCTTCACGGCGGGCCTTTCACGCCCTCCCCGTGGGGGGAGGGCCGGGAATGTCCGACGAAGGTGGTGACGGGTGCAATGCGGGCAAAGGCGACCCCGCGCCTGTCGCCCGCCCATCACTACCATGAGGAGGGAGAAGACAACGTCTTCTCCGACCTCTTCTTCATCTGCGGAGCGGCGCAGCGAGAGGGTCGTCCTCCCGCTCGCGCTCCGCCGCCTCCTTTTGCGAGATTACGTCCTCGCAAAAGGAGGCGACCGCTGCCCAAGCCCCCTGACTCTCCAGCATGGCGCTGACCACGCCGGGAAGTGAGAGGTCCTGACCGATCTCCGCGGTTAGACTGCGGCGCAGCTTGGACCAAGCCGGGCACACCTCGAGAGTGTGCTGTGCCGTGTCCTCTGCCGCGCCGCAGTCATGGCACGCCGGAGTCTCCTCCCTCCCGATCCGGTGCAGGTGCGATCCAAAGCAGCCATAGCCTGACAACACCTGCACCAGTCGGAATGAGAGGAAACCGTGGGAGCGCTCGAGCCAGTCCCGCAAGACTGGACCGAGCGCGTCCAGGGTTCGGCGGCCAAAGGTGGCGGCGGCGAGGTCCTCCGTCCAATGGACGACAATTGCGTCTCTCGCCTCCCGCCGCAAGGCCTCCCGCTCCTCCACGACGGGGCGCTCCCTGAGTGCCTTTGGCCGCGCCGTCCACTCGTACACTCTGGCGAGCACCCACGCCCAGGCCCAGGCCCAGATAGGCCTGGACGTCCGCAAGGCCTAGGGTAGCTCTCGTACATGGCGACTCTACGGTGGCTGCTGGCGTGGATGCGCCCACTAGGGCTGCGTTAGCGACAGTGGCCTCGGAGAGGGACCTAACGAGTCTGACTGAAGCCCCACAGGCAAGGACACCCAACACGGCCGGGATTGACATGTCGTCTCTTAGAGACGCCATTTAATCTCCGGTCAAAGAAACCTGGACCACCGTCTCCCGCAAGACATCGTCCTCAAAGAGACGTCTGTCTGCGCCGGTCAAGACTGCGCAGCAAGATGCTGTGGTGGCCCCTGCTGTAGCGCCAGTAACAACAGCGACACCAGCAAGTGTGGCTACCACGACAATCAAGCGCTAGCACAGCTTAAGATCGAGGAGATAAAAGAAGCACCCAACCACCGACGGGGAACCTCCTGCCAGGGCGCAGAAGCGTGAGTAACCCGAGGATTCCGTCACACCAACTAGGATAAGCAAGAAGAGCAAACCTGCTCGCTCCCACATAGTAGACGGTTCCTTGGTGAGATACGCCGAAGCGGCCGCATCGTACCGAAACAATGAGCTCTGCGTTGCCATCATGACCGAGCCATTTATATACGGATATGACGCAAGAACAGGCGGAGGGGATCCTCAACATCGAAAAACAACTGCAGGCGCTACTTATGGCAGATCCCGACCCTTCCAACCCAACTGAAAATACCGTGATCCACTTTCGAGGTAAAGCCCACTTCGCTGAAGGAGTTCTTAAAACCTGGTGCGAGGACGAATTCACGCTGGCCTGACTAAAGAGGATCATAAACAACATGCCGTCCACAATACCAGGGACCAGTCTTACCGGCCCCAAGCCGAAATACCAAAAAAGGCGTTGTGTATGCTGTTCGTTCCGGAGAAAACCTGGGCGCCTGGGCGGCCACCGTCGCCACCTGCGATGGAGACCGTTGAGGAGGTGGAGGAGCGGGTTTCTTCCCCGGCTGAGATAGAGGACGTCGCAAAAACCAAGGAACCAACACGGGATCCATCTTCGCCCGGACTATCATCGTTCGAGGACTGCTTTCCTGCGGGGGAGGAGAGTGAGGACGATGACAGCAGCCTCTGCTCTTCTCCCATGCGGGACAACTAGGATCCTGCAGACCAATCTCCAACCCAGCCAAACTGCGTCGACTACCTTGCGCAGAGTGCTGGACAACCAACAAGAAAAGACCATCGCCCTTTTCCAAGAGCCGTGGATGAGGGGTGGCAGGATATGTGGTCTTGCGAACATTGGAGGTAAGTTGCTACTAGACACCTCCATAAGTAACCCACGCACCTGCATTTTTATTCCAAAACATGTACCTAACCTATTAATCAACGAATACTGTTCAAGAGACCTGACAGCAACAGGGCTTTCCAGAACAGAACAGCATCTCCCGGACATCGTCCTCGCCTCGGCTTACCTGCCAGGCAACGAGGGCCTGCCCCTACTAGAGCTCGCCTCACTAGTGGAGTACTGTGAAAGGGAGAAACTGGAACTAATAATCGCAACTGATTCCAACGCGCATCACACGCTCTGGGGTAATGTCAAAACCAACAACCGAGGTGAGGGAATGCTTGACTTTATTCTTAGCAATAATCTTGTATTACTCAACAAAGGTTCAGAAGCAACTTTCATTAACGCACGATCACAAACTATAATAGACCTAACTTTTGCAACTATAGGTATCTCCAGCTCCATCCAGGACCACGTTGGACCATGACCAGGCATGTGTCCAACGAACTATCATGTTCGGATCACAGATGGATCCGATATACCATCAACTTTAACCTACCAAAGCCGCAACTGAGGAGGATTCCTCGCAACACAGACCAATCCAAGAGTTTAGTAAACTACCCTCCCTTCCAGCTGAAATCCCTATAACCAACATAGATGAACACGTAAACAACCTCACATCAATTCTCCTAAATAGCTATGAGCAGTCTTGTCCTCTCAATGTACCAAGGCAGGGAGCAAGGCAGTAATCGTGGGGTCCAGAACAAAAGATACCGACACAGGCTGAGAAGGCTGTTCAACAGCTGGCTACCCCGCATCACCGTACTGCAGCCTTCCGAGGAAGCTTTCGTTATGCGGCCTCCAAATGTTGGAATAACATCCCCCCACCCATTAGGGACCTGACAAATATAAGCACTTTTAAGGCGAAGCTTAAGAATTTCATTTTATTTTCACAAATCGAATTTAATAATGTCAATATTGATAAATCATTTATTTAATTCAATAAAAAAAAAAATGATATTTAATTTAATATTAATCTTCTTTTTTAGGGTTCCGAAAAAAAAAGGAACCCTTATAGGATCACTCGGGTGTCTGTCTGTCTGTCTGTCTGTCTGTCTGTCCGTCTGTCACAGCCTGTTTTCTCCGGATCCACTGGACCGATCCTGTTGAAATGTGGTACACATATGGACTTCTATGACCCAAACACGGACGCGTTACGTAAATTATTAAATTTTTAGTATGGGGGTCACTTTTGGGGGTCAAACTAGAAAATTAAAAAAATAGTTTTTTGAACAATTTCGTGTGACATATCAAATGAAAGGGCTTACTGTGAGGGTTTTAATTATATTTTTTTCATAATTTTAAAATTAATGGTTTAGAAGTTATTCAAGAAATTAGACGAAAAATGACCATTCCCCCCCCCTTATCTCCGAAACTAATGAGCCTAAAATTTTGAAAAAAAATGGAGATAATAGATCTTTACCTAAAGGTTACAGGAAAACCTATTAGAAGTCTGTAGCGATAAAATAACATGTTAAAAAAAAATTAAATTCGTTCGGAACCCTTTGCACGCGAGTCCGACTCGCACTTGGCCAGTTTTTATTTTTATTTGATATGGGTTTGCTCTTGACTCTAGTCAAGGTCAAAGATGACAGAGACAAAGTCCACGATGGAGCGAGCTTACCCAGAAGGAGCCTGTTCACTCTAACTTTGAAGAGATTAGGGTTGTATGCGTTTGGAAACACAGACGCAGGCAGAGAGTTCCACTCCTTTGCTGTGCGCATTATAAAAGACGTTTGGAAACGCTTAGTGCGAATTGGTGGAATAGTAACAAGGTAGGGATGGTAAGATGCAGTGCGTCTGGATGTCCGATGGTAGAAGGGGGCCGATGGAATCTTATCATGTACAATCACATTTTTTAATCATTCCTTTGACATTTAATCTTAATCAGTTATTTAATCACCTATATTTAATAGTTTTATTATAATAATAACTCACCAGGTAGTTATGTACCTAATTCCGAGTAAAATGGGGGTAGTCGGAAGACTGGATTGATGAGTCCGTTGCGCCTGTCCGGGATCCACGAGTATTAAACATTCACATTTTTTTTGTTTCTGCGACAGTAGTTGCTATTGCAACTTTTACTTCCGGTTTTAATGATAATTGCCGTGCCGAAGGAGACAAATTTACCCACGTCAAAAATCCGCCGCCACGTCAACCGGCTCAGTGGCTTGCTATCGGTCGACTGATTGGTTGACATATTTATAACTCGCACTACACATATATTTTAAATATCCCTTCTTACTGTAGGCATAGTTTTTATATTACTGTATTTATTTACGATTTAAATATGTATTTTAATCAATCTTTAATTAAGTTTTCTGTTTATTGTGTCTACCTTCGTCCGTGTGTCACTGCGGGGTGCCAACTGAAAACCAGCGCTGGGTGTCTAACGCTCAGCAAATGCTGAGATGGCTACCCTTTCGGTATGGGCACGCTCAGCGCAATTATTGTGTACTCGTACCTACTATTATTTCTGTTCATTTTGTCTATGTTGCTGTGAGTTTGTGTCTATGCTGAATAAATGTTTTCTATTCTTCTATTCTATTCTATTCTATTCTATGAACACACGGTCGCCAGGCGACTAGCACCCCGTTATACTACAACCCGTAAAACCTATAAAAAACTACGCTTCAGAGGAAAGAACGGCTGGAGGCGTTTTTGTGCTAACATAGAGAATAGCAACCAGGCAATGAGGGTCAAAACGTGTATTGCCGCAGGTACAGATCACTCAATAGGATGCCTCAAAAAACCAGACAACACCTACACAATTGACGATGTGGAACCTAGCGAATTCCTTCTCACCACCCACTTCCCAGGCTTCCAGGATTGCAACCCAACAGAGTTGGGTTCCGCATAGGGAAAGAGCCACGAGCCACCTAGATTGGGAGGTGGCTTCAGAAGTAATCAACACCTTCTTGCCTTTCAAGGCAGCAGGGTTGGATGGTATCTTTCCGGCTCTGCTCAGATGGAGCGGAGACTCGCTAGCAGAGTACCTTAACAAGGTTTTCCGGGCCTGTCTGGCTCACCGCTACATCCCCTTGACATGGCGCGAAATAAAAATATTTTTTATTCCGAAACCTGGTAAGAGCGATTACACTCAACCCAAATCCTTTAGACCCTTCAGCCTTACTTCGTTTTTCCTGAAAACGCTGGAGACTGGAGGACACACGAACTATTGGTCAACCCCACCAAAACAGAATAAATAATGTTCACTAACAAGAGTCCTGGGACCTCATAAACTCCGTAAACTATTCAACACAGAATTAACACTTACAGAAGAAGTCTTAAGTCGAAGTACTTTGGAGTGATTCTTGATAGCAAATTGCTCTGGAATAAGCATCTTCTATACAAACTTAACAAAAGCACAATCGCACTGCAAGAAAATGCTAGGACAAACTTGAGGGCTATCTCCAAAGATCACGCTGTGGCTTTACGCAGCTGTGATCAGACCAATGCTAACCTATGGCGCCTTGGTTTAGTGGCCGAGAACTGAACTTTCGACCACCGTCTCCAGGTTCCAGCGGTTCCAAAGGCTAGCCTGTTCTGCTATCACTGGCTGTATGAGGACATTCCCAACTGCAGCAACGAAAATAACCCTACAATTAACTCCCCTTGACTTGTACATGCAGCAAGAGGCGGCACTAGCAGCTATCAGGCTTGTGCACTTAGGCATATGGGGCAAGAACCACACTAGTCCACACGCTGGCATCCTGGACCGGGCGATTGAGTATCAACCTCTCATCGCTGCCCCGTGTGATAGGACACCGAATAACCCTATGTTCGACAAAAGTTATAGCATACAAACAACAGATGAAGAAAGGGATCAGTCGGGAGTCAACGAAGTACGCATTTATACAGATGGCTCAAAAACTCAAAACGGTTCAGGGGCTGGCGTACACTCCCTAGACCTCAACATTAACTCTCACCTACCACTATGCGAACACAGCTCGATTTTCCAATGCGAGTGTGTCGCCATAACACAAGCCGCAACAGCAGTAAAACGTCTAGGGATACACAACTACGCAATAAGATTCGTATCTGACAGCCTAGCTGTGCTCAAAGCCCTAAAAACAAACAAACAAACCAACAGTAAATTAATCTTTGAATGTCAACTCGCCCTGGAGAGCATATCACTATCTAACAGAAATACTCACCAGTGGATCAAGGGGCACAGTGGATCCTTAGGCAACGACCGCAGACGAACTTGCGAGGAGAGGTTCCGAGATGGCAGTGCTACACCCGTACCCACTCCTCCCCTACCTTTTTCACCGTTTCGTTCATGGATCCGCCAGATCAACTGAACTTCATAATAACAAATGGTCACGGGCTATAAACAGTAACAAATGGCAGTGCCAAGTCTACATCCGCGACTAACAAAACGACTACTCAGCCTAAGTAGAAATAACCTCAGAATAATTATAGAGACAATCACGGGCCATTGCCCCCTAAACAAACATCTCTAACATAGGCGCCACAGACAGCCCACTCTGCAGGGGCTGCTTTGACGCCAAAGAATTAGCCGCCCACCGTCATCCTGGAATGCGAGGCAGTGGCTACCCAACGTAAACAAATCCTCGGAACGGTGAGGTCGCTCCGCGAAGCCTGTGAAGCTCCCAGGAAACTTCTGTGCTTCTGGGCGGAGCTAGGCTGGCCAACTTAGCCAGGATAACCACGCACAAGTGCACAACGGCCCGAATGAGAGTCTAAGTGCGGAGAATAGTCCCTACTACTACCCAGTTACATGTATCTCAAGAATTCTTGAGCACAGTCGCGAAACGCGTCGGGCGACGTGGTTGGAAAACTAAATTCGCTTTTCTTCGAACTCTTCTGTTCCACGGCAATGTAAATTGACCCCATATAATATTAAACTTAAATTATATTCCTTCTCAAATGAAACAACAAAAAATATTTATATAATTTATTCGTTAAGTAAGAAAAAATATAAATCAGAGGAATAACTACAGATAACTGTATCATTATAATAAATAACTATTATTTGCTTATTATTATTAGGTAGTTAAGTCAATGATACATACATATTGCTATAATTTACGTGAAGGCCTCGTGTATAAAATTAAATCAAAAAGAATAAATCATAACGAAACTTGCCGAAAGTTAAAATAAATAGGAAATACGATTAGGAAAAAAAATAATTTTGAGATATCAAACTCCTCTATCCGAATTCATTGTTGATTGTAGTTTGGTACAAAAATAATCTATACTAATATATAAAGCTGAAGAGTTTGTTTGTTTGCTTGCTTGAACGCGCTAATCTCAGGAACTACTGGGCCGATTTGAAAAAATCTTTCAGTGTTAGATAGCACATTTATCGAGGAAGGCTACAGGCTAGGATACGCCATCACGCTAAGACCAATAGGAGCGGAGCAGACGAAGTTGCACGGGTCAACTAGTGTTATATAATGTTTTAGCTATTTCAGAGCTCGAGACGTCTTAAATCCATCATGTCACGACTCCAGTGGGAGAGAGAGAGAGAGAGACGTAACTATATAGTACGAATAGCAATATCTCTCTTTCATGACGGTAATTATGCCATTGGCACTTCGTAGTACGGCCCCAGGATATTTAGTCCATATGGGTAAAGTCATCGAATTCTGTTCAGATGATTAGTGGTGATTCAAAATTTTACATATCGTCAGTAAGGTTTATTTCTATACCAAACTATTATACGACGCAAATAAAATCGCTAAATATATTCAAATGAGCAACACATAGGACGTAACATGGATAAATATTTTATTGCTTGCTACATTGTTATAAATAACGTAAGCACAAAAAAATTAGATGAATCAGAACAGTTTTTTTTAATCTCGTGGTCTACTGAGTGTGGACGTTCGAGTCCTAGGTCAAGCGAAGCTGGGTTTTATCCATAGGGAATATCTTAGAGGAAGTTAGTGGTGTGACATCCCAAACCTCGGAAGCTGATGGTCCTGCGCCTGAACTCTCCCCGGTTGTGTCGAATTGCCGTCCCATCGAACATTGAGAGTAAAAAAAGTAGTTGGCACACCTGTGTTTAGGTGTTTACGCAAACACTTGTACAGTAGTACCCAACTGATATGGTTTACCGATGTACCTGCGCAGAAGATGAACTTTCAAAGCGCGGGAAATGCTATTGACCAATCGGCACGCTCCACGCAACGCGCTTCTTTTTCCTGTACCGCTATTGGTCGGCAGCTGCCGCCATGTCAACGCGCGCCACGTGGCATGCACGTGACTTGCGAGTAAGACGGAATAAACAGCTGCAGTGTATTATGAACCTTATAGTAGTGATATAAGGTTGATTGTAAGTTTGCTTTCTTTCATTAATCTTCGGGACCATACTTTATTTTCTGTGCGAACGAAGATTCACGACGCGCTTTATAAGTTGGGTACCACTGTACAGTATACAATCTTCTGATTACCTTGGCTTCGTTAAGATTGGCCGCACGACCAAATTCAGTTGAGAGGATATTTTTATTTGACCAGAAAAAAACTGCCCTTTCATAAATAAGCATAACAGAACAAAATTATACTAAAATAACAGAAACGTTTGATCTATTTGACTCTGATTTTGCACGATATTCACCAACACTCTAGACGAGACAATTCAGTTACATTCCAAAAGCCTTGGTTTCAAGCAGTATTCTTATGGCGAGGTATATTATAGTACCACAACGGTTTATTTTTCAGTTTTGCCGGTTTCTTTTTATTAAATCTATTTTTTGATAACTTCGCGAAAAACATAAATAATTTAGAGCTGATTTTTTAATAGTCAGATATTGTTTAACTGAAGTAAAAATATGGCTGTTTGTCTTTATGGTGTATTTATTTATTATATACTTTATTGTACACCAAGGATGAAATACAAAAGGAAAAATAAAACTTAAACACATGCAGAGTGTAGTGTCTATAAAAAACTTATCAAAGGACAATTTGAATTCCTCAGTCTTTACCTGAGTATTGAAAAGTCAGCCCTTATTTAAATAACGAAGTCGTTGGTTAAACATGTTTATAGGTGCCTAAGTTATAAAAGGGGTAATAGTAAAAACTAATTAAGGATATATTTAATTGGGTATAGAAGATTAAATGGGATTACTTTCTCGCGAAGTTATAACTAGCTATATACTTTCTATTACATAATCAAAATATATATTCTTATTATTTCGTTCTATTATTTATTATCATTTTTTAGCTTGACATAAAAGCCGGGAATTCGTGGCCTCTAAGAACGATCCATATATTCTATGATGAAAAAAACATCCTGCATTTCGATATTTTTCGGCATATACGATGTTATCAAATTAAACAAAACCGATATAATACATACTGTAATATTTTGCATTTTATTCCTCAAAAGGCAATATTGTACCAGGCTAGTGCAAGAATAACAATTTATGTATATATATTTTTTTTTTCATTTTTCTTTATATAACTAAAGGGGTACTTTCGGAAATTCTGACAGCCCCAGTTCAAAAGGGCCTTGCATTTGTGTAAATGCAACCAAACAATACACCAACAGGATTATTCTTTGAGCTCACGAACAAGCATGTAGTGGAAGATCAAGTTGAGTATTGTAATTGCAGATTTATGTCTTTTGCAAAATTCTAAAACAACTTAACAATGTAACTTAGCAACTATTATGCTGTACTTTCCAGGGCCAAGGAGAACTTTTGTTTTTATTAACTTGTTGAAATAATGATAACTTTTTATTAAGTTTAAACCACCCACTCTTCTGTCGTAGATTTTGTAAAAGTCATAAATTGAAGAAAATACATTTAATAATAAATGCAACCGATGCCGGTTACATAAAGGACACACCACAATTTAAATGCGAACAATATAAGAATAAGACTGATTTTCCGCCATTTTGTAAGGTCAGCTGTCAGTGGAAATAGTACAGACGCCAGTACATCAAGCTACAATAGATTTTCGACTTTATCGGTAAAGCATTTGGTTCAAGGTTGATTGGGAAAATTTGACAGTTTCGGGTAGCTTGATGCGACCTAAAACAGTAGGGATAAATTTGAAAATCTATTACAAAAATTTGACAGATTGTAGTAGCTTGATGTGCTGGCGTTTGTACGTAATCTCAGTGAGGTAAAGTTGAATTCCTATTTGTGACAATTATCTAAGATTAAAATGTAAATTACATAAAAACGACTCGTTTTTGTGACATCTCTTGTTTTGCCCCTGTACCCTTTAATTTTAACATTAAAATTGCTGCATCGATAAACATTCAATGATTTCACCAATTTCAAGGTGTGACGAGATGGTATTGGCCACTTCTCATTTTGTATTATAATTTGAGTGGCTCACGTTTGACCACTATCTCACCTGATGGTAAGCGACGATGGAGCACGCTTTCCTAGAGGTGACTTAATCATTCTTGACTTTTAAAGAACTCCACATCTCATAGCAGCAAGGGTGGTAAGTTTTGACAGTATGGCTTCAAGAATCAATCATATTCCTATTTCGATCACAATATACTTAGTTTAACGCACTCTCTAATGTTACAACCTGTTGTTACTATTACATATTTTTAATAATAATTATCTGCTTTATATTCATTAACATAAAGTTTAAATTTGCTAATCAATCTATAGGTCGCTCGCCATTTGATATATTTAACGTAATGTTGCTAGAAACAGTACTAGATAATATATATTAATATTCGTGCGGTGGTTTTTGCATTGATACGAGCTCTTTATTAAGTTTCATGTGAATTAAAAGTACATATTTATGGGTGGTCCTCGCAGTAATGTTCCCACTGCTGGGACACAGGTCTCCTCTACTGTGAAAGGTTCGCTGGGATTAATCTTTTGACCGCCAGAGCGTAAACGCATCGGCGTCCCTCCCACACCAAGCACGAAGGGAGGTTTGCGTTAATTCTGTTACATGCTGTATGTTCGTTTGATCTAAACTAGCCTTAACCTGACAAAAAATGCAATTCCTGAACATCAACAAAACTGTATTGTATCACAAAAATAGCGCAAATATCTAAAAAAATACGGATTCCAAAAACCAATTAATCATTGCTTTTCGTTCCATATCTTATCTATATACTAATATATAAAGCTGAAGAGTTTGTTTCTTTGTTTGTTTGCTTGAACGCGCTAATCTCAGGAACTACTGGTCCGATTTGAAAAATTCTTTCAGTGTTAGATAGCCCTTTTATCGAGGAAGGCTATAGGCTATATATCATCACGCTAAGACCAATAGGAGCCAAGCCATAATGAAAATTGTGACGCAAACGAAGTTGCGCGGGTCAGCTAGTACTAATATATAAGCTGAAGAGTTTGTTTGCTTGAACGCGCTGATCTCAGGAACTACTGGTCCGATTTGAAAAATTCTTTCAGTGTTAGATAGCCCATTTATCGAGGAAAGCTATAGACTATATATCATCACACTAAGACTAATAGGAGCGGAGCAGACAAAGTTGCGCGGGTCAACTAGTTTTTTAAATAAAATATTACTCGTAACGTAATCACAGAACAACCTTGATTTAGTATATTTATTTTGTACTTAAAAATGTCGTTTGCTTGTCGGCTGCAGCCGACAGTGGCGTGTTGGACACTTTTTCGTTTGTCGGCTATAGCCGAGCGTGGCGGTCAAAAGGTTAAGGCTGCCTTTTCACCAGAGATGCTAAGCGCTACGCTTCGCTTCATTTACCTAGCCTCGCTCAACGCAAGTGGTTCTATTGTATTGGTTCTCAACAAACACATTCCATTCCATCTTTGGTGGAAACCTCACGATAACTAAAAGCTAGCCGTGGAGAGGCGACAGGACAGGTAATAAAACTCGTCGCCTCATATTTCTCTCATTGTTCTGGCGACAACTTTTTATTGTGTTCGGAGACTAAAGCTCGCCTTGGTACATTAACTGAATTATTAGGGTATTTTACTGAAAAATAAAACGAATTATTCCGTCAGATTTCCAAAAAATATTGGACACGTATTTTTTCTTTTTTCACGTAAACAAATAATGACGAAGATACAGCACGTTGAAAACTCGCGTGACGTCACTATGATAGTACAATTTTACTAGCGACGTGACGTCACCAGCCCCCTCTCCCGAGTTTTGATGCATTTATCTTTGTCAATATTCATTGATTTACAAAAACAAAAAATACCTGTCCATTATTTTTCAATACTCTAACTGACAGACTAAATAGATTTGCAATTTATTGATGGTGGAAACTAGGCAGTTAAATTTAATCAGTGTTAATTAATTAAGAACAAAGAAACACAGAACAACACACAGCAACAGCAACAACAACAGCATCAATAGTGTATTTCTTTTTAACCCAAAGGTTGTCTGGTAGAGAATGCCTCGTTGCATTAAGTCCGCCTATGTACCACTATTGTATATAAATGTTAAATAAATACGAATGAGGGAGTGGGCTGTAACATACGCAGGCCCAGTACGGATTTTTAAATATGTATCATGCCTTCGAATTTTTGGTTCTACTTATTATTTACTAGTGGACGTCACGCGGTTTCACCCGCGTAGTTCCCTTTCCCGTGGAAGTACGGGGATAATATATAGCCTATGTTACTCCCTGATAAAGTAGCTATCCAATGCTAAAAGAATTTTTCAAATCGGTCCAGTAGTTTCGGAGCCTATTCAATTCAAACAAACAAATCTTTCTTCTTTATAATATTAGTGTAGATTATGCTGGTTTCGTCACCATGTTTTCCTTCATTGTTTATTAGGGTTCCGTACCCACAGGGTAACCGACGGAACCCTATTACTAAGCCTCCGCTGTCCGTCCGTCCGTCTGTCTGTCTGTCAGCGCGCTGTATTTCAAGAACCGTAATAGATAGACAGTTTAAATTTTCACAGATTGTGTATTTCTATTGCCGGTATAACAACAAATAATAAAAATTAAGTTTTATGGTACGGAACCCATCGCGTGCGAGTCCGACTCGGACTAGTTTTTAATATTTATGACTAACTAGTGGACGTCACGCGGTTTCACCCGCGTTGTTCCCGTTCCCGTGAGAGTACGGGGATAAAATATAGCCTATGTTACTCCCTGATAATGTAGCTATCCATTGCTGAAAGAATTTTCCAAATCGGTCCAGTAGTTTCGGAGCCTATTCATTTCAAACAAACAAACAAACAAATCTTTCCTCTTTATAATATTAGTGTAGATATAAAAAGACAAGACACAATCATTTGAGCTAGAAAGGTTTCTAAATAAATAGCTAGCATACTACATATTAATAGTGTGAAGTAAATTTCTTTGTATACCAGATACAAATGAATACTTTTTAATAAGAGCATATAATATACAACCTGTAACAGAATAAACTCAATACCTCTTAAGGGGCCATTGTATTCATCATTATGAACAACTTTCAGTATGGGACAACACTGAAATCGCGAAAAAAATCGACTCCCCCATACATTTCTGTGTACAAACTCGACAAAATGTACTGAACTGCTGATTTTTTTTTTCGCGATTTCGGTGTTAGTCCCATAGTAAAAGTTGTTCATAATGATGATGAGTATAATGACCCCTTAAGAGGTATTGCGTTTATTCTGTAAAGCCGCGTACGCACGAACGAACAAAAACATGGTGAACACCAACATCAAACACTTAGTTCGCACGTGCGTACCACTAACGAACATCCAACACTGTTCTTCAAAAATGTTCGTGGCAATACGTTCGTATTCACCATGTTTTGTTCGCTAGTGCGTACACGGCTTTACACGGTGTATAGCAACATGCACAATACTTTTAAAAGTAAGAGATTTTTTTTTTGAATTGAGTAGGCAATATCAAAGCATTAAAAGTTTTATTTAGCCAAGAAAAGACAACAATATAAAAAATAAATACTTTAAAGACAATGACAATGCAAAAACCACCGCATCTTGTCCTAACATACCGCATACGGCACTACTCACACTTATTTAGCTCTATTCAACTTATGTCCATAGAAAACAACGACTTTGTATGGAGACGCGTGCGCATCCGTTCAGCTTTCCGCGACTATCCAGCTTTCGCGGCAAACAAGTAGGTATAAAATGAGGACAAATGTGTTATCATGCGACTGCTACAGATACAGTTCAGCGCTGTAACTACTAGTTTACTTACGACGCTGCCGCTGTTCACGGCTGATAGAAGTAGAACGGTAAAAGTGTGACCAAAATCGTTCAGCAAAACGCGAATGGAGCTGAATAAGTGTGAGTAGTCCCTAAGTTCCTGACAAAGTGGCACTCTATCTAAAATATTAGACGTTGTCCTAATACACAGCGATCATCGCACGAATACGCGATCGTCGCATTCATTTGTATGGCAAACCCGATCGTGCCGACAGAGGGCGCCTTTCGGTTTTGCCGAACAGAGGACATCATTCGTCGTCAGATGTATGCATCTTTGGGCTAAATATAAAAGTGCCAGTGAACAAAAAAAGTAATGTTCTGCAAGAATACTTCATATTTTGTACTATGGAGCCAACTCTGTAGGGTCAGAAAAATCAATTTTTCACACTTATTTAATCACGATAATTGTAATATTCACTCGGGTGAAAGCCAAATTAGATATTATTCTTTTTAACCGACTTTATAGCTAAAACTTACTGAAAGATTCAAATTGTAAAAAATGAAGAGTATTAATTATTCTTTTCGAATATAACATTTTTATTTGTTTGGCTTTACATACTTTCATAATCAAGCTCAAAATGAATGATATCCTTAACGCGACTATCGCATACTTTTGATGATCGCTTTGCATCAAGACGACGCTTATGGGCCGGCGCACATATGGCGGATCGCAGCGTAGGGCATTATTTACTGTCAAACTATTATCGACACTGTCCTCATTGAAATAATATCTAAAATCAATTAAAACAAAGTCGCTTCGATGTTCTTCAGGAATTATTTGTTGTGTAAATTGATTTCAGATATTACTAGCTGACTCGGTAAACGTTGTTTTTCCATACAAAAAAATACCCTACCACCTATACCTATACCTACCGAATATACACACAAAATTTCATGAAAATCGATAGAGTCGTTTCGGAGGAATTTTCCAATGAGTACAATGTCGATACTAGTATGACAGTGAAAAATGCTCAGTACGTCTACCATGAGTTTTATCAATCTATACTCGCTAGCGACTGTAGTTAAAAAATGTGTGAAAACTATAAAAAAACAAGTTTCTTATTTTTTTTTTGTTGTTAACTAAAGTTTTACTTGCAACTTGCTTGTTAGTTAACAACTTAAACAAATAAATACGAACATGTTTTTTTTAAGTTTTCATACATTTTTTTAACTACAGTCGCTAGCGAGTGTAGATTGATAAAACTCATGGTAGACGTACAGAGCTGCGCTCCTCCATATTTGCGCCGGCCCTATGAGATTGACATGCGCTACTGAAATATTCTGAGTGTTCGGCAGCCCTTATCGCTGGTAGTGCGTCACTTCGTCCAGCCAGTATCACCGCCCTGTCAACGCCGCCCTCTATAGCCGCTGCCGCCGCCGCCGCGCCCTCGCCGGTCCCTATCGTCGTGTTCATTCTGGTAGCCCCCTCTGGACTGGTAGCCCCCTTGAGACTGGTAGCCGCCCTGGCTCTGGTAGCCACCTTGGGGCTGTTGGTAGCCTTGCTGGTTGTTTTGGTATGGCTTTTTGTAGCCGCCGCCACCCCCACCGCCGCCGCCACCGCCTATGCAAAAGGGTATTTAAGAAAAACTCGCACGCAGTGTTCCGTACGAACTATATTTTTTAGCATGTTATTTTGAAACCACCTACTTTAGGTTTTCCAGTTAACTATATGTAAAGAACTACTTTGTTTTTAGGGTTCCGAACAAAAAACGGAACCCTTATAGAATCACTCGGGTGTCTGTCTGTCTGTCCGTCTGTCACAGCCAGTTTTCTCCGGATCCACTGGACCAATTCTGTTGAAATTTGGTACACATATGGATTTCTGTGACCCAAACAAGGACGCGTTACGTAAATTATTAAATTTTTCGTATGGGGGTCACTTTTGGGTGTCAAAATAGAAAATTAAAAATAAAGATTTTTTTACGAAATCGTGTGACATATCAAATGAAAGGGAAGAGAGTTTCAATTATATTTTTTTCATAATTTTAAAATAAATGGCTTTGAAGTTATTCAAGAAATTAAACGAAAAATGACCATTCCCCCCACTTATCTCTGAAACTACTGAGCCGAAAATTTTGAAAAAAAAAATGGAGATAATAGATCTTTACCTATATATTACAGGAAAACCTATAAGAAGTCTATAGTCTTAAAATAACATGTTAAAAAAATAAAATTCGTTCAAATCCTTTGCACGCGAGTCCGACTCGCACTTGGCCAGTTTTTTTTTTTTGTCAAATAGCCCGACCCGAATGCACTGTATAAGTTACTAACCTTGATATCCTCCTTGGTTAAAGCTCCCCATACTATCGTATCCCCCTTGGTTATATCCCCCACCGTATCCCTGGTTATGTGAGTGACCTTGGTTGATAGGCTGTTGGCCCTGGTTGTTGTAACCACCTGGGGGAACTTCGTAGGTTTGGTAGTTTCTGTTCTGTTGAGGCCTGTAAGACAAAATCGATAATAAGTGATGTATATCCTAACTATCCTTACTAATATTATAAATGCGAAAGTAACTATGTCTGTCAGTCTATCTGTCTGTCTATCTATCTATCTATCTATCTATCTATCTATCTATCTGTCTGTCTGTCTGTCTGTCTGTTTGTCTGTCTATCTGTCTGTCTGTCTCGCTTTCACGCCAAAACTACTGAACCGATTTAAATGAAATATTGTACAGAGATAATCTAGAGCCTGAGAAAGGACATAGGCTGTTTTTTATCCCGGGAGTATGTTCCCTAGGGACCACGCGGGCGAAGCCGCTGGCAGAAGCTAGTTATTTAATAAATGACTTGTTATCATGATACTATACACACACTGTCGTCGTTTCTGCCTTCTTGTCATGAAACTGATAATGCTCTTTGTAAATAATACTTACTCAAAATGTGTGTAAGTATTCCTTTTTACAAAGAGGCTTGTGAAATTGTTTTCGTCTTTCTCCTTTTATGGCCCTGACAACACGTCCAATAAACCTGGCACGGTCCACGCCCCTGCCATGATCCCCGCCCCCTGTACTCGTCCCCCTTTTCCACCCACTCTCATGTTCTCCTTGCTGACTGCTAGTGTACAGTGGTACCCAACTGATAAGGCGCGTCGTGAATCTTCGTTCGCACAGAAAAGAAAGTATGGCCCCGAAGATTAACGAAAGAAAGCAAACTTACAATCAACCTTAAATCACCACTATAAGGTTCATAATACACTGCAGCTGTTAGTACCGTCTCACTCGCAAGTCACGTGCATGCCACGCGGCGCGCGCTAACATGGCGGCAGCTGCCGACCAATAGCGGTACAGGAAAAATAAGCGCGTTGCGTGGAGCGTGCCGATTGGTCAATAGCATTTCGCGCGCTTTGAAAATTCATCTTCTGCACAGGTACATCGGCGAGACATATCAGTTGGGTACTACTGTAATGAGATGTTGAAGCAACTGTAGCAGTTGTTCCTAACCTGCCGTGGTCCCCACCCCTGCTATGATCACTCCCCCTGCCATAGTCACCGCCTCCCTGACTGTACCCCCCTGTACTAGTCCCCCTCTTCCAACCACTCTGTTGTGTTCTCCTTGCTCTTTGCTAGTGTTAGAGTTGTTGAATAACTGTTGCAGTTATTCCTTCCTTACCTGGCATGGTCTCCCCCTGCTGTGTTCACTCCCCCTGTCGCACCCCTAACTGTAACCCCTGTACTCGTTCCCCTCCCACCCTCTCTCTCGTATTCTCCTTGCCATGTCTTAGTGTTCATCATCATCATCATATCAGCCGAAAGACGTCCACTACTGGACATAGGCCTCCCCCTAATGTCGCCACAACAACCGGTCCTGTGCGTGTCGCATCCATCGGCTACGTGTTAAGAGTTGTTGAAAGAAGTGATGCAGTTGTTCATTACCTGCCATGGTCCCCGCCCCTGCTATGATCACTCCCCCGGCCTTGATCGCCTCCTCCCTGACTGTACCCCCCCTGTACTCGTCCCCCCCTGCCGCCGCGTCCCCCTCGTCCACCCCCTCGTTCATGTCCGCCGCCGCCGCCGGAGTTAGAGTTGTTAAAGGAATTGTTGAAGGAACTGTTGTTAGAGTTGTTGAAGCCGCCACCGCCCCCTCCCCGGCCGCCGCCTCGGCCACCGCCGCCACCCTGTTGGAATGATCATGTTGTTATACAGTGGAACCTGGTTAGGCAGGCCCGGGATATGAAAGAAACCTCACTGATTATTATTACAATGACATAGTACAACTATCAAAATCATTTTTAAACCCTATCGATACTCGGTCGATGCCATCTACTGATGGTAGAATGGTTTATCGATCGCCAATTTCTATCACACAAAGAGCAACCGATACCAAATAATGTGCAAAGTGCCGCGCTGCAACCGCTAGGATCAAGCATCATAGTGTTGTACATTTAGTTTCACGATGGACTCCGATGACGAAACACTGCTGTTAGTGTTACTATTAAAACGAAAACAGATTTTGGAAAACAAAACCTAAGAAAATGTTGCTGTTATTTTGTATAAGTCTACAAACTGAATTTCATAAAGTAAAAATAGTCAACTGTGACCAAAAATTTCAGAACTACTTGCGATTATCAAGAAAACAATTCTACGAATTACTTTCCCGTTTGGAACCTTATATTGGAAAACAAAATACATCCTTCAAAATACTATAAAATAAAACTAACTAAATTGTGCAGAAGAAAGAATCTTATTTTTTTACTATTGATAGGCACGCGTTTGACCACTATCTCACCTGTTGGATATATGGATTAACAAAGTAGCGGCCGCTGCCGCCGTACGGTACATTCTGTACACAGATAAGAAGTGTAATCCTTTGCCGGAGTCTGTGTTTCATGATAGCTAGTATAGCAACCACCGTATTTAAGTCAAGAGTTAATAGGTTACGTCTAGGCAAGCGTGCTCCATCGTCGACTATATCATCGCTTACCAACATGTGGGATTGTGGTCGAACGCGAGCAAATCTATACTAATATTATAACGAGGTGGCGAGTTTGTGAGGTTGTAGGGGATTATCTCTGGATCTACTGAACCGATTTTGAAAAATCTTATAAGTTCCGCCCAACGAAGTGGGCACGGGTCAGTGAGCTAGTCAATAATTAAAAAAAAAATATGTCGTCGATCGAGCCTCGATTAATATAATTGATAAGATAGCTCTATAGCGCATTCAGTATAATAACGCGTTTAGGATGCTGATGGGGCTGCCCCACCTCTGTAGTGCATCGGGGATGTTCACAGATGCGCATGTGGATTGTTTCTACACAACAGTGCGTAAAAGATAGGTTTCCCTGGTACGCAGGGCGTGGGGCATCACCAACACTATCCTAAGTCACCTGGACTGTGTTTATGTGAGTCGCTGTTGTGTAACTCATGGGTTGTCGCAGCAGTGATCCTCTATTATTTGTTGCGTTGTTTTTTTTTGTATAGTGTGAGTGCTTACTCACATAGTCGTAAGTATGACTATCAGGTTTTAAGTTATTTATTTCAATTACTAGAAAATTGTATTCTATTCTATACCCTAACGCACTTGTCTTACCGCTAACGTGGAAGGGATTAGCTATCGACTAGTTTCTCGCTGAGGAATGGGACAAAAGATATAGATCTCATGTGAGTAAAAGAGACACATACATTTATAGTCGGGCTGTTCATACTGCCGGCGAACCGGCTCTTAACACTAGTTGATCGCAGGGACAAGAGCTATTAAAGATTGTACTCGCTTAGCGATGCTCGCTTGGCGGTCTGAACTCACCAACCAGCGGTCATTTCTACCTATAGTGCGGGCCAGAGCGAGTGGTGCGAGTAATCGACCGTCGCACAAAAGCACTCGCTGAAAGCCGAGCGTCAAAACTATAGAAACTTTTCACTCGCTACTCGCCAACTCGTTTCAAGTTTGAAGATTTACTCGCTGATCGCCGGCAGTGAGGCAAGTTTAAGTTTATTATTATTATAACCTTAAAGTTTCGAATATGTAACACTAGATGGCATAGTCCACACTGTGCACGACCGTTCCCTATACTGATTATTACAATGACATTAAAATTATCAAAATCTTTTTTAAACCCAATTGACACTCGAATTTTTTGTACATTTTTACACCGTCGAACCTCCTCCCCCCATTTGAAAGATATAGTTTCGACCGTGATCGTCGATCAAGCCTCGATTAATGGACATGGTAGCCTTAAACCCTAGAGAAGTGCATTTAGTGCAGAATAACAGACTCACGGCAGATCTCTGTTGCCAAGAGGGCATCTCGGGAGGTGGCGGCTGCTGCTCGTTGGGGCGCCCCCCTCGGTCCGGGACCTGCAAAACAAATCATTATTTTCACATTGCGCACTTAGCGGTAAAACGATCTTCTGCACTACTCAGCTGTCAAACCCGACTGATTGTCTCGAATATAGCAGGTCGATTTATTCCTTTTGATTTCGGAAGTAGGTAGGTGGTATTTTCAAAAATCTCCAAAAATTGCGTTACGTAATACTTGAACGCTCCCATATGTGAATCAGTTGATTTTTATAGACATAATATTTGAATATAGAATGAATAAATCCTTTTTTAACTGACCTGTCCAATAATAACTTTGTTGACATCAGTCTGTGTGTTCTTCCTGACAGTCGCGCTGGAAGTCTTCTCGACCAATAGGAGCGCTGTTCGGGCGGCTAAGAAGTCGGACAGTTTGATGTCCGGCTTCACTTTGAGGTTCTCGCGTTTCGGACGGTACGTTGATTGGATCAGGTCTTTCTTTGTCTTTAGGCGGTCTGACCACTGCGAGAGAAAAAAAATAAAAATTAAATGAATAATTTTAATAATTTTTTTTAATTAAAATAATTTTATTAAAATAATTTTTGTAAAATTTAATTTAATTAAAATAATTTTAATAAAATTGAAGCCCTTTTGAAAAAACGGAACCCATATAGGATAACTGCGTTTGCATGTCTGTCCGTCTGTAGTTTCAGCTGTTTACACATGAAGTGAAGAGGTAAAAAAAAAAACAGACAGACAGTCCTATTTTATAATAAATGCTTAACTCTACTACTCTAGTAACTCTACTAAAACTACTAGTACTATAAGAAAAAAGGGCGTATCTACATAAAACGAAGAATTATTTCCGACATTAAGAAAATAACTTATGGTCGGAAATCGGTCACTTCGTTTTGTGTAGATACGTTTTTTTTTCTTATGACGGCAGAGTAAGGATATGAAGACTTATTAGAAGTCTATGGTTTTAATTTTAAAATAACGTGTTAAAAAGCCAATACGGCCATTTCACAACAATATATTTTCCATACCTCAAAACTCTGTATCGTGCACTCCAGCCTCGTGATGAGCGTCTCCCTCCTGAGGCGGTACTCCTCGAACATCTCCGTGAACGTGCTCTCTAGCTGCTTCCAGTCTTTTTCTGTGAGCGCCTTGTTATACAGCGGCTTGCCTACTAGTTGCTCACCTGGGGAAAAATATTAATTAAATGTCAACTTTTGACAGGAGATTGTGTAAAAGATGATATGGCTGATATACGAAGTAATAAGATGATTTTGGCTATTATAACTGTTATTTTCCTGGCTTACGATAGTTTTTCATCTCAATTGACGAAAAATGTGGTAGAGAGTAGGGACTCCGTTTTCCGCACTAGGGCGCACAATTATGGCGGAGCGCAGCTTAGAGCATGCCCGCGAAGTTTTCTAAACGCGTGACACATTAGACCAATTACTACTAGCCCGAGTACCCGCGAGAATTCGCGCGAATGCTCGAGTATTCACTAGACTGCACATACTCGACCCTCTACTATGATATGAGTTATTCTCATACAGATAGATAAGAGAATTATTATTTTCAAACTGTACCTTCTTTGGAAATGGTATCCTTGAGCTTAGCCTCAAGCTTGGAGAACAGCATCTCTGGAGTGATGTTGGGAGGAGGCTTGTTGAACTTCAGAGCTATTAAGATCTCTTTCAGGTCTTTGGCTGTAGGTGACTCATGCTGTGGAGAGAAAATAATAGATATTATTTATGTTACAATAAAAATTTTATTTTTATTAATTTAGTATTTTTTTTATTACGGTAGTAGTTTTGATAACAGTTTCATCATTGTCAGTTGTTATGGGAGACAAAAGCTAAAAAATTGTAAATCCTGGACCAGAATTCAATCATGTACAGGAGTTCCCTGTGACTGGGTCAGATAAGCAGTCACTCCATGAAAATAACCCTAATACTAGTACTCAGTTGCATCCTGTAAGACTGAAAGCCGAACCCAACATAGTTTTGAAAAGCCTAGGCAGATTTACTGAGTTCTTCTTCTTTTCGAGTCGAAGGTGACGGTGACGTAAGACTGGTGGATGCCAAGCTACATAGCTTGGCTCATCGCCGTAAGGTTACCTGCTTGTCGGTCTTCTACAGATTGTACTTCGGTGAGTGTGCCCAAGAACTCCACGACCTCATCCCACCGGCCTTCCACCATCGGACATCCAGACGCACTGCATCTTACCATCCCTACCTTGTTGCTATTCCACCAATTCGCACTAAGCGTTTCCAAACGTCTTTTATAATGCGCACAGCAAAGGAGTGGAACTCTCTGCCTGTGTCTGTGTTTCCAAATGCTTACAACCCTAATCTCTTCAAAGTTAGAATGAACAGGCTCCTTCTGGGTAAGCTCGCTCCATCGTAGACTTTGTCTCTGTCATCTCTGACCTAGACTAGAGTCAAGAGCAAACCCATCATAAATAAAAAAAAATGAAAAGGTGACCCTTACAAATATTGTACGCAATAGGTGCAGTAGGTGGCCACGTTCATAGATATCAGTGGCATTCATCAGGTCCTCAATTGTGCAGGTGATAGGAAACTTGGGACACTCCAATATGTGGGCCATATTTACTGAGTTAAAGAGGTTTGATATCACATACCATGACAATCTCCATGCCAGCTGCCTGTTTATCTTTGGGGCAGTCTATGTTCACCATCCTTGCGGCCATCAGCTCAGATATTAAGTAGTCTAGTAATAACAGGCGATCCTCTTTAGTTTGGAGGCGAGAGGACATATGACCTGGAAACACATTATTTTTCTCAAAATGTGGTAGGCTGACAGTTAACATTTTTGACAGCTATTATGGTAATCAGAAGTCATATTTATTTTAATCAAGACCCTGTAGCGGCATCAATGCCGCCACAAGAAAAACCAAGAAAGCAAATCTACATCGCAACAAAAAGAACCGCGACGCCATCTATCCAACTAGCAGCGAACTAAAATCCTGGATCGCGCAAGCAGAGTTTACCGTGCGATTTGAACACATACATCGGCCCGAATATTAACTATCAGGCAGTAGCCCGCCAGACACAACAAGTGTCTGGTCTGAGGATCCTCCCTTTCCGCATACCCGCAGTTTTAGCCAGATTCTGGGTTTTGGAGGTCGAAACACAAGTGCTCCATGTAATCATCAAATCCTCGTATTCTGCAGCATCCTGTTAGACAGTATCTGAACCCAACATAGATGGGAAAAGATTAGGAAAATTGATTGTTTACCAGCAGGCAAGGAGGTTACCATGCCATCAAGCCTTAGCTTTACAGACATACTAGTGGAGTAAAATACCAATACAGTAGACGAAAAATATAGCATAACCCATCAATAGATGTGAACAAGGTGCAAGGACCTCTGCACCAGAAGCAACCGGTGAAATATGATAATGAACGATTTATCTCGCAAAATTTTAGTAAATTGAATATTCTTTAAAATAACATTTACTACATACCTGTAACCAACTTCTTGTATGGACACTTCAATTCTTTCAAGAACGAACTGAGCTCCAATAAGAACGCACTGGACTCATCAGCGTCATTCATCATGTTAACGGTCTCCTCTAGGTTGCAGAGGCTCTTGATCTCTTCAGCCAGGATGTGGATGAGCTTCGTGAACTCCAGGGACTTGGGGCCGCCATCCAATGCCTTGGAGAAGGCGGCCTCATCGGTAAGAGGGCCCTCATATCTGTAAATTGAAGTTTTTTCTAAGTGAATTGCTGGTGTATGGATTCTTACAAATTTGAATTTTATAAGGAAACTTGGTGTTTTTGATCAGAACCTACTATCAGAGACTACTTCCAACAAATTGACTATACCTATTTTTTATTTTAATTATAATTCTGTATGTGTGTGCAGTGTGTGTCCATAAACTCCTCCAAAGCATTAAGGCAGGAGAATGTCTAACAAGAAAATGAAGTTGCTTATGTCTTGTGTATGACTTCTTGATAATTCTTAAATGTCAAATAGTTTTACTAAAATAAATGCTTTAGTTACAATTGAATTTATGTCCAATTAGTTGTTGCAACAAATGAATGAATGAATGAATGCAAATAAATATAACAGGAAAACCTTAAAACAAGATTTTCCTTTTTTGCTTTGCCTCTTTGTTCTAAATAGAAACGATTTTCCTTGTATTTTAGTAAATGAGTCACCTTAAATTCAGATTATCTATTAGAAGATTATTTTAAAGATAGCTTTTGGTATTCATAAGGTGATCATGAAATCTTCTGATTATCTTACACAATCATTTAAAAATACAGAGTTGCATCAGACTTTAGAGCCTAATGTTATGAATAAGAGATGACTGTATGGAAGAGGAAGACATATGGCATAAACTCAAAATAAAATAGAATAAAGGAAGATTTTAAAATAAGATCCTATGTATTTAATAGTAAATATTATCTCGATTATATTAATATTTCAATTTTAGGTATTGAAAATTTCTGTTTCCTTATTGCACAACTTTTCACCATATTCAGATAAAAATGGGAAGTTTTAATTAAAAAGGAGTTGTGTACTCACATATTTTATTTATCATGATTGATCTTATCATATTTAAAATCAAAATAAAAAAAATATAACTATCTAAAACATAAGTGGGCAGTCTGCAGCTGTTGACGAAAATAAATTATCTTTGCAATCAGATAAAATAATTTGCAAATAGTGTACTTTTTAATTAGGTACACAATTGTTATAACAAAAATTATTTCATTTTCAAATAAATAATTTATGCTGGAATGAGCAGCAGCTAGTCTATTTTTAGCGTCTCATAAAGACTTCGCCAACGCAACAAGTTCAAAAAAGCTAACATATTGATTAATACAAAAGACTTAGACAAGCCACGTTTTAGCTAATCTAAAGTCCTAGATACCAAGAACATCTAACATATTATTCATAAATCAAATAATCAATACTTTGCAAATTATTCCGAGAAAAAATCATAACAACATAAACATTTTTCTATAGGTCTAAAGGGGGGACATTATAACCTAAAATCGTAAAACAAAACCTTACCCCAAATCGGTCAATGAGTCCAATATATCGTTTTCCATATTTATAGAAGTTTGCACAGCATTCGTAGGATTAAATAGTAATATTTAATGAAAATATACCCTGCCGGTAATAATTATCAAGAAAATCCAAATGTCAGATTGAGATAGCCGTAAAATGTCGCTTTGATAAGGATGCCAGCTACACTGTCTGTTCTTGCAGAAATAGTAATCTGTAGTCGAGTACTGACGAGTGATTCGATTTTTATAAAATTATGAATGTTGGTTTTGAACTGACAAGAGTCTAGTAATGAATTTGTTTAACACTGAAAATTGGAGACACGGTGGCAAAATATTAATAAATTCAATAGACTGCTGTTTCGGCCCTAAATTAATATATTTCCTTCGTGCTTCCCATCTATGGAAGCACCCTCAGCTTTAGGAATAATGGACCAAATTATCAAGCACACACTCTCTTCAATTTTAAATGTGGCCATAGACGACCGAGTTTGGGCTCATGCTACTCTTCCCATCCGTATGCCGGGAGGCCTTGGTGTCCGCAAAATTACCAGTATTAATTTAATTTACCGGCTTTTATATCCTCGGTTCACGGCACTGAACAATTAGTCAGGAATATCCTAGCTTCCACACTGATTGATTTTGATGTGCCGTGCTTCATCGAGGCTATAACTGCCTAGAGACTCGCTTGCCCGAATGAAAATTTACCCGACAACCCATCGCACCAGAGACGGTGGGATGAGTCGCTCTGCAGAGAAGTTCAGAAGATCCTAATTACCTCTGCTGCTACTTCTGCGGAGCGTGCGCGCCTGCTGGCTGTGGGTAAGTGGGAGTCGGGCCTCTGGCTTCACGTACTACCGTCGTCGAACATAGGCACCTTGTTCGACGATACTACTTTCCGCCTCGCTGCTTAACTTCGCTTAGGTGCTTCCTGTTGTTCTCCTCATCGCTGTCACTGTGGCGAAGCTGTCAACAGCTTCGGGCACCATGGCTTGTCGTGCAGTCGAAGTGCCGGTCGCATAGCACGGCACGCAAACATCAACGACATTATCCGACGCGCTCTTGTCGCCGTCGGCGTTCCAGCCGTACTAGAACCCATTGGCCTGGCACGCGACGATGGCAAGCGGCCGGACGTTGTGTCTTTATTTCCTTGGAAGATGGGTAAGCCTTTAGTGTGGGACGCTACTTGTGTCAATACTCTTGCGCTATCCCATCTTCCTACCTCGTCGTGGCTGCTGAGAACCTCAAACGTCGGAAATATAGTAGCCTTGATGGTAATTCTATTTTTGAACCGTATGTGGTTGAAACTCTTGGACCGTGGGGTCCGAGTGCTCACGTTTTATTTAAAGAACTAGCTAAACGTTTAGTTGACACTTCGCGTGACCCAAGGGCTGGCTTTTACCTCGGGCAGAGGATAAGCATTGCCGTAATACAACGTGGCAATGCCGCCAGTCTTTTGGGCTCACTTCCAGTCGACAGCGATGCGGACGAATTTTTGACGCCATATTATAGTTAGGAGTTTTATTTTTTATTTTAAGTGTAAATAGTTTGTTAGTTAAATAAAAATAGAAAAAACAACATTACATAATTATGGCACAAACTGGTGAAAAGGTAAAACAAATGTAGTGTCAGGAGGTTGTAGCCGGAGATCGTTGACGGGAGTGTATTCCTACCATCACCGTGCTTTAGGGCAAATTCTGACTCAGACAGACTAACGCCATGCTACTAAAGTTATTTGAATTTTTTGTTTTAATAGTTCTGCAAGTCGCCATCATCGTTACATTAGTTTGAAATTAGTACAACACTACGTACAATTGAGCGCCATTTTTCAAATAAATAAGCACTTTTCTTTCATGTAGAGAGTACTAAAATGTCGCTACCAACTTTCTAAGTATGACATTGGGTCGCTGCACTTTTTCCGACATAAATGACGGAGAATCAATAGAAATGCTTCTGATGCCTCAGGTACAGGCCTGGGGGCTACTCTCTAACGAAATCCGTAGTTTCGGGCTTAGTTGCGGGCGGGCGTATTCTACTCCGTATCACCTACAGACTTACGATTAGTCCCGAACTCGAACTGAGAATGAATGACAACACGATTTCACAGTAACTGTCAAATCGTGTTATCATTAGTTCTCAGTGGTTAGGTGATACGAAGTAGAAAATGCCCGCCCGCAACTAAGCCCGAAACTACGGATTTCGTTAGAGAGTAGCCCCCCTGGTCAACTTTGTTCTACGAATTTGAGACATACCTACAGGGGATAGAAAAAATGTTACCTCAAAAATAGCAATGAATGTATTTAACTATTGGTAGAAAATAATTATCGACAATAAAATTATTTACAGAGAATTATAGACTTTCTTTAAAGTATTATCACTTAATCTAGCAAAACACATCCAAATGACTCCGTATTGGTTACTTACAATGGTTGATAATGAAATATAATTTTAAGTTTAGATTTTATAGTAGTAACTTTATTAAATTCATGGGCAACCCAACAAAATATGGCGTAATTTTTTGTGCTTATTCTTATTTTTGTGTAATTCTGTTAAATTGGTTATAATTTAAGCATGAGTATATTTAAAAATGTACGTAATATGTATCACCGGCAATGTGTAGCATTTCGACATATAAAATGTTCAAGAATTGCTTTCCGGCTTGGAATAATATTATACCTTCCGTAAGTACCTGGTACCTACTTACTTCAAAGTTGTTTTATTTTAAATATATAGAATGCTGAAACACATAGGTAATTGTAATTCTTAGTGATAAAATATGTTATGGAGCAATATGCAGTAGATTAGAGATTATTTCATGGAAACCTGTTACTGAGTTAACCTAACTTTGGTCATGTAATGTTGGGGTTCCTACAAGATAATTTCAAGAAAACAACTACATCTGTTAAGTATTTAATGACTACTAGGGTCTCAACTTACTTGATAATAGTCTAGGTGAGTAAAATAAATGGCTCCAGTAAGCATATCTAAATTTCATTAATATTTGGTACTTAAAGGAAATTTATCGTCATAAATAACCTCGTTTAATTTCCTATAATCTACAACTTTCTTACTTATTGAATTGGACTGGACCATTCACTATTTTACTCTTCTATTATTTAATTTTCTAACTTGCTTGGCTATTTCTGGTTTTAGTCCCTGTGGTAACCTATACAGTGTAATGTAAATTATCTTCTTCTAAATGAAAAACATCAGAATACTTTGCACAAATTGCTGCAATTGGATTATTTTTATTCTCCGTCTAAATAATTTACATTTAATTCAGACAGCTAAGTTTTAATCCTAGTAATGTCGATATTGGTCTTATTAAATTGAAAAATATTATAGTCTCCCAAATTTATCAAATCTGGTAAAAAGATGGCAAGCATACTTCCTTGACCCTAACATTAAGGATCTTGACCAAAATTCTATTATTACTTACCTTTGCTATTGCTTTTGATATAAACACATCATTTGCTAACTCTCTACTACACACTGCAACTTCTCCATTTACATTCTCATTCGCAAAAATAAAATGAATTGATTCCGAATGTTGGAATTATTATTGCATTTTTCATCCTATCATGTTCATCTACGAAATAAAGATAATGTTGTTTATTTTTGTTTAAGAGTGTTAAACTATTTGAATCTATATCTATATTTGCTCGAAATTTTTCTAAAAAGTCCAACCCGCCCAAATCCATTCGGCTATTGCAGTGTGATTGAGTACCAGATATCTAAACATTATATAATTAAGTTATATTGAAAAGTCAGTAAATTTGAGCACTACATTGCATATAACTACAGACCACTCATTATTTATTACCAAACCAAGATTTTTTTATGTTTGGTGAACATCTTGTAACAAGTTTTTAATTTTCATGTTTTAGCATTGCCGTTGCACCAGTTTTCAAATCCAAACAATCCTGCTCAGTTAGAATGTTTTCAAACTTGGGTTATGAAAATTAAAGGAGAAGATAATGAATTCATACATGAGGACAGAAAAGTATGTCAAACATTTTGAAGATGTTTACAAATATCCAAATATGAAACACTGCAGTGGCAATACTGGCTGTTTATTGATGGAAAAAAGTAAAGGTGAATAATCTAACCAGGTTAGGTATGGTGAGTAGTCAAAAGGGGTGAGTTTTCCATTGCCGTCCGGTGAGTTGGGAGTTGATATTTTTTTTACAGAAAGGTTACATTATTATAAGCACACACGCAAAGTTATATATATTTAACAGTTTATATTTAAATCACAGCATTATTTTCATTACGAGCTATTATAATTGAAAGTGTGTAGTGTTTACCATCTTTTGCCGGCTTGTAGAACGAAACGTAAAACTGACGCCATTTTGTATTGTCACTGTCATCGTCAGTCATCGTTTGCAGGCCTGGTCAACTTTGTTCTACGAATTTGAGACATACCTACAGGGGATAGAAAAAATGTTACCTTTAAAATAGCAATGAATGTATTTAACTATTGGTAGAAAATAATTATCGACAATAAAATTATTTACAGAGAATTATAGACTTTCTTTAAAGTATTATCACTTAATCTAGCAAAACACATCCAAATGACTCCGTATTAGTTACTTACAATGGTTGATAATGAAAAATAATTTTAAGTTTAGATTTTATAGTAGTAACTTTATTAAATTCATGGGCAATCCAACAAAATATGGCGTAATTTTTTGTGCTTAATCTAATTTTTGTGTAATTCTGTTAAATTGGTTTAAATTTATGCATGAGTATATTTAAAAATGTACGTAATATGTATCACCGGCAATGTGTAGCATTTCGACGTATAAAATGTTCAAGAATTGCTTTCCGGCTTGGAATAATATTATACCTTCCGTAAGTACCTGGTACCTACTTACTTCAAAGTTGTTTTATTTTAAATATATAGAATGCTGAAACACATCGGTAATTGTAATTCTTAGTGATAAAATATATTATTGAGCAATATGCAGTAGATTAGAGATTATTTCATGGAAACCTGTTACTGAGTTAACCTAACTTTGGCCATGTAATGTTGGGGTTCCTACAAGATGATTTCAAGAAAACAACTACATCTGTTAAGTATTTAATGACTACTAGGGTCTCAACTTACTTGATAATAGTCTAGGTGAGTAAAATAAATGGCTCCAGTAAGCATATGTAAATTTCATTAATATTTGGTAAAGGAAATTTATCGTCATAAATAACCTCGTTTAATTTCCTATAATCTACAACTTTCTTACTTAATGAATTGGACTGGACCATTCACTATTTTACTCTTCTATTATTTAATTTTCTAACTTGCTTGGCTATTTCTGGTTTTAGTCCCTGTGGTAACCTATACAGTGTAATGTAAATTATCTTCTTCTAAATGAAAAACATCAGAATACTTTGCACAAATTGCTTCAATTGGATTATTTTTATTCTCCGTCTAAATAATTTACATTTAATTCAGACAGCTAAGTTTTAATCCTAGTAATGTCGATATTGGTCTTATTAAATTGAAAAATATTATAGTCTCCCAAATTTATCAAATCTGGTAAAAAGATGGCAAGCATACTTCCTTGACCCTAACATTAAGGATCTTGACCAAAATTCTATTATTACTTACCTTTGCTATTGCTTTTGATATAAACACATCATTCGCTAACTCTCTACTACACACTGCAACTTCTCCATTTACATTCTCATTCGCAAAAATTAAATGGATTGATTCCGAATGTTGGAATTATTATTGCATTTTTCATCCTATCATGTTCATCTACGAAATAAAGATAATGTTGTTTATTTTTGTTTAAGAGTGTTAAACTATTTGAATCTATATCTATATTTGCTCGAAAATTTTCTAAAAAGTCCAACCCGCCCAAATCCATTCGGCTATTGCAGTGTGATTGAGTACCAGATATCTAAACATTATATAATTAAGTTATATTGAAAAGTCAGTAAATTTGAGCACTACATTGCATATAACTACAGACCACTCATTATTTTAAACCAAGATTTTTTTATGTTTGGTGAACATCTTGTAACAAGTTTTTAATTTTCATGTTTTAGCATTGCCGTTGCACCAGTTTTCAAATCCAAACAATCCTGCTCAGTTAGAATGTTTTCAAACTTGGGTTATGAAAATTAAAGGAGAAGATAATGAATTCATACATGAGGACAGAAAAGTATGTCAAACATTTTGAAGATGTTTACAAATATCCAAATATGAAACACTGCAGTGGCAATACTGGCTGTTTATTGATGGAAAAAAGTAAAGGTGAATAATCTAACCAGGTTAGGTATGGTGAGTAGTCAAAAGTTCTTTGAAATTGATTCATGATGATAACGGCTTCCTAAGAATAAATTATTTTATCCCATATGGTAAAGTTCTTCATTCCATTTAAAAATCATCCTACTTTCAGGTGTGCAAGTTGGTGAGTGCAGGCAAATTGAATTACCATCTACACCAATTCAAATGACGACGGCTTCCTTTACTAAACCATGGACACAGATTTATCTTCGAGTTCAGGTAAATAATACATTACATAAAATAATAATCCTTACTTCCTTACTTAATATTATAAATGCGAAAGTAACTCTGTCTGTCAGTCTATCTGTCTGTCTGTCTGTCTGTCGTGCTTTCACGCCAAAACTACTGAACCGATTTAAATGAAATTTGGTACTAATTTGTAACTTTATTAGTTGTTATCTATGTATCATGTATGTATGTGTGTGTTGTGTATGTATTACGTGTGGTGTGTATGTATGTGTTGTGTATGTACTGTGTGTTTTGTGTATGTATTACGTGTGGTGTGTATGTATGTGTTGTGTATGTACTGTGTGTGTGTGTTGTTTATGTACTGTGTATGTGTTTGTTGTTTATGTACTGTGTATGTGTGTGTAGTGTACGTGTATGTCGTGTACGTTTTGTACGTGTGTGTTGTGTATGTGGTGTATGTGTGTGTTGTGTATGTGGTGTATGTGTGCGTTGTGTATGTGGTGTATGTGTGTTGTGTATGTGGTTGTGTTGTGTATGTGTGAGTGTTGGGTATGTGTGTGTCACGTATGTGTGTGTTGCGAATGTGTGTGTGTGTGTTGTGTGTGAGTTGAGTATGTGTGTTTTGAGTTTGTTCGCGGTTTGAGTTTGTTCGTGGTTTGAGTATGTTTGTGGGTTGAGTATGTGTGTGTGTTGTGTAAGCGTGTGTGTTGTATATGTGTGTGCTGTGTATGTATGTGTTGAGTTTGAGTGTTTACTGTGTATGTGTGTCTTGTGTATGTGTTGAGTATGTGTTTGGTTTGAGAATGTTCGTGGCTTGAGTACGTTTGTGGGTTGAGTATGTGTGTGTGTTGTGTAAGCGTGTGTGTAGTATATGCGTTGTGTATGTGTGCGTGTTGTGTATGTGTAATTGTTTGACGTGTATGTGTGTGTTGTTTATGTATTTTATTTGTGTGTAGTGTGTGTGTTGAGTATGTGGTTGTGTTGTGTGTTATGTTTATGTGTACTATGTATGTGTTGTGCATGTGTGAGTTGTGTGTATGTGTTTGTTGTGAATGCGTGTGTGTTGTGTATGTATGTGTGTCTGACGTTTAAGTTGTGTTGTGTATGTGTGTGTGTTGCGTATGTGGTTTTGTTGTGTGTGTTGTGTTTGTGTGTGTTGTGTATGCTTGTGTTGTGTGTGTTTTGTGTATGTGTGTAGTGAATGTGAGGAATGTGTGTGTGTTGTGTATGTGCTGCGCATGTGTGTGTGTTGTGTATGAGTGTGTGTTTTGTGTGTGTATGTGTTTAAGTTAGGTTTGTTCTTGGTATAAATTCATCCCAACTACAGAACCCTTCATTGTGCTTGGTCCAACACGCACTTGGCCGGTTTTTTATAACCCAATGTTTGATTTGTGTTTATTATGTTCTTACAGTCATGAATATTGAACTGTCATCTACTTCAGTTCAAATAAAGGCAGCATTCTCTACCAGACAAGTTCAAATTGACATAGATATATCTTTACAGTCAGGTAAATATAATATAGTCGGCCAGAGATAGTGCTCATTTTGCTGATAGATTTTGTGCAGTTAGTAATCTAAACACAATACAAAGTTTAATTTTGTTTTTCTTATGTGATTACAGTAATGAATATTGAAATGACATCTACTTTAATTCAAATGGAAACTGCCATCTCTGGTAACTAATCTGGCAGAGACCAGTTGAAATAAACACAGACATATCTTCGACTCCAGGTAAATAAAAAACAAAATAATTATTAAATACTAGCCCTTCGCACGTGACTTCGTTCGCGCGGGTTTAGTAGGTACTCCTCGAACTTCATCTCCTATACCTCCCTCTTTATAAGATAATGTGTAAATCTATATCTATACTTCTATACTAATATATAAAGCTGAAGAGTTTGTTTGTTTGTTTGCTTGAACGCGCTAATCCCAGGAACTACTGATCCGATTAGAATAATTATTTCAGTGTTAGATAGCTCATTTACAGAGGAAGGCTATATATCATCACGCTAAGACCAATAAGAGCGGAGCAGACGAAGTTGCACGGGTCAACTAGTTACCTACAAATAGACAAAACAGGGCAGTTCGCTCTAACCACAACATTTATAGGGTTCCGAACATCCCTAAAAAACGGATCCTTTATAGGATCACTCGTCTGTCTGTCCGTCCGTCTGTGTGACATATCAAATGAAATGTAATTACTGTGAGGGTTTTAATTATATTTTTTTCATAATTTTAAAATAAACAATTTTGAAGTTATTCAAGAATTTGAACCAAATTTACCATTTTAGGCTCGGTCGTTTCGGAAAACGACTGAGCCTAAATATGAAAAAAAAGGGAAATAGAGAATTCTATACCTAAAGATTACAAGAAAACCTATAAGGGAGTCTGTATTGTCAAAATAACATATTAAAAAACTGGCCAAGTGCGAGTCGGACTCGCGTGCAAAGGGTTCCGAACGAATTTAATTTTTTTAACATGTTATTTTAACACTACAGACTTCTAATAGGTTTTCCTGTAATCTTTAGGTAAAGATCTACTATCTCCATTTTTTTTTTTCAAAATTTTAGCCTCAGTAGTTTCGGAGATAAGGGGTAATTTTTCATATAATTTCTTGAATAACTTCAAAACCATTTATTTTAAAATTATGAAAAAAAAATATAATTAAAACACTCACAGTAAGCCCTCTCATTTGATGTCATACGATATTGTTCGAAAAACTTTTTTTTTTAATTTTCTAGTTTGATCCCGAAAAGTGACCCCCATACTAAAAAAATAAGTATTTACGTAACGCGTCCGTGTTTGGGTCATAGAAGTCCATATGTGTACCAAATTTCAACAGAATCGGTCAAGTGGATCCGGAGAAAACTGGCTGTGACAGACGGACAGACAGACACCCGACTGATCCTATAAGGGTTCCGTTTTTTTTTCGAAACTCTAAAAAATGAAATTGTTTCAGAACCCTTTGCATGGGAGTCCGACTCGCACTTGGCCAGTTTTTCTTACTTAGAACATTTTATACCCGTGGTAACTTTTAAACGAAAGGTCAGGTTTGAATAATTTAAAGTGTAATATTCAGCACGAATATCTCAAGATTTTAGGTACATTATCATATGAATTAATGGATTTGTTTCTATTGATATTAGATAAAAACTATTGTTTTAATAGGTACACATATTAGTAGTAGTTAGTACCTACCTAACCACTTACTTGTTAGGGTTCCGTAAACCAACGGTAACCAACGGAACCTTATTACTAAGCCTCCGTTGTCCGTCCGTCCGTCCATCTGTCTGTCAGCGGGCTGTATCTCAAGACCCGTAATAGGTAGAAAGTTGAAATTTTCACCGAGTATGTATTTATATTGCCGCTATAACAAGAAATAATAAAATTAAACTTAAAAATTAAAGGGGCTCCAATACAAGAAACGTGTTTTTTTCGTTTATAGTATGGAATCCGACTCGAACTTGGCTGTTTTTTTTTTATTTTCACTAGGTAACTCAAAAGGATTTGAAGCATCTCTTATATAAACTTTTGGTAAACGAAATCACAAAGGCCACAAAATATCGTCATAGTAATCTACTTTATCGTAATAATTCATTTCACTTCAATATTTTCAAACTCCATTTTTGGCGCCACACAGTGGATCGACGTCATACAAGCAAAGGGACATAGGCAACTCAAAAATACATGTGTCAGTTTTTGAAAAACAAATCATTCCATCGTATAGGCCTACTTATAAGCTGTAAAAAACCTATGAAGCATTTTCTTATCGGAATCTTATATTGAGAGCTATGGCACCAAACGTGATTTTTTTATGGGAAACGGCATAAAAAATAGTATACCTTCTGAGTCCCTTCGTGTTTCGACTTGATTTTTTTATATGGTAATAAGACATATATTTGCTACATTTTCTCCAAACAAATATGGTGCGCCACTCGCACCCCTTATGATGTACAAGCGTTGACCGATTTTTTCCTTATTATCTACAAATTGACAGGTACTGATAAGTTCAGGTCATAAATCAGACAAGTCAGGTCATAAATCTCTGGAAACGATTGTGTCAATTAACGATGCGTAATAGAGACCAATATCTATTACGCATCGTTAATTAACACAATCGTTTCCAGAGATTTAGCTAATTAGCTATGCTTTCATTATAAACGTATGAGGCTTTATTCCTTTAATGGCTTAGCTGTAATTGAAACAAAAAAGGCTCTTTTGATCGAGTACATAAATATATTTTATTCTAATTCTTAACCAACAAGAAATGTCGCACAAAAATAATTACAAATTAACTGAAACCTTCCTACTGGTCTTATGCTAAAAGATGACAGTTTAATAAAGTAAATTAAAATCCTCAAAAGATATCATAGATATCTATTATCTAAACTCAACTTGATATTAACTAACTATAAACAAAAGACAATAAATATAAACCAATAAAACAATTTTAAAACACAGTATTAACAACATCGTACAACAAAATAACAAAAAGTAGCTTAGGATATAGTAAATTTCGAAATTAAATTAATTGATCAGATCAATAACAAATTCAAGTATTAGTCACAGAAAGTATCATCTTCAGATTCTATTTCAGAATCTTCGGAATCACTTTCAGAAACTGAATTTGTAACATCACAAAATTCTATTTGGTTTTCTTCTATATCTAACATTTCATAAACTTCTTTGAACATTTTTTTCTTTTCTTTTTGATTCAGTTTTGGTCGTATGGTTGTCAGAACAGGATCTGAAGTAAGTAAAAGGTTATGCAGTACATCTTCGTTACAAGAAACACTGCTGTTTTTTATCGAGTGAGACTCTCTAAATTTACGAAAATCCTTGTTTCTTGCTTCAGATGCCTCTTCTGACAAAAAACCGATAGGAACTACAGATAAATGCTCAATTATATGAGCCCCATGAATGAGCAACTTATGAATACTTACAGGCATATAATACCACGGATAAAGGTTACTAAACATTTTTGCAATATCTATACAGTACTTGTTAAATTTATTAACTACAATTTTTTCACCAGAAGAAATACATTGCAGGGCCACACCAATTCTTCGCACTAAATCAACGTCAAGTCCAGTTATATCAGCAGTCTTTTCTGGATCTTGAAAGAATCTTCTAGCCGAGTTCCCGTTGTTTGTTGTCCCACTGCCTTGTTTTACAACGTCTAATAACAAACCAGTTTCTTTTCTGAATTTGTCTTGAATTTTCTTTTTTCTTTCGTCTACTGAATGTTTTGCATCGTCTCCTCTTGATTGCCAGGATTTAATGTCTAATCTATATGTTATATGAAGCAAACATTCCATCACACGAATCCCAGCATGAAGGCCGCTTAATCCATATTTGTACACATCTTCATTCACTGTTTTTTTCTGTACTAATTCTATGTTATTCATTTCCTTCGGACGCGCCTTGCACAAATCACAAACTGCTGCAGAAGTACCCGAGATGTAAGATGCCACCTTACCATCTATCATCGTCAAGAGCAATTTATGCTCAATATTTGCGTTTTCGTAATTTCAGGGTCATAAATTTTCAATTTCATTTTCTATAGCAGCCATTTCGGTTTTGACATTAAACTCAGTCTCATGAACTTCCACATAATTGGTCGGCAGTAAGACGTTGAGGAAGGGCGTTGGTTTTGCCAAATAACACATCCATCTTCTGCTGTGAGCTTCAATGGTACAAGGCTTGCCATGAAAACACTTTGTAAATCTGAATTTGAAACATCAGATTTTTGTTGATACACGCTTTGGTTTGAGGCTCCATCAAAACCCCATTTGCTTATAAGCAGAAGTTTACTTTTGCCAACAGTTTGGTCCAAAGACTGAATAATTCTCTTTACAGTTAAATCCAACAATGCTTGTAATGTTATTTTAACCGAGGTTTCTGTTATAGTTATAGCACTTCTGTCATCAGGGTAACACTTTTTCTTCTCTTCTTGAATTTTATAATAACTAGGATATTTACAAATTCCTTCTTTTTCAGTGAAATCTCTTAGTGTTATATAGCGAAACTTAGATAATCTCAAAGTGATAAATAATGCTAATGCTTTTAGGGTTGATATTTCTTTCATTTCTCCAATTTGAATAAATTGTTTCACTTTAGAAACTTGGTCTGGGTTTTCCATAAGGTATTGCAGTATTTCAGCAGCATCTTTTTTCCAGACGATTTAAGGCTGGTTTGAGCTGAGAAGACGATTTCTTTCGTACTGTTGATGCTGCAAGTTGCTTCTGTGCATCTTCTTTTTTGTTTATTTGATAGGTCTTCGAAAGATTTGCGGCTGTCTATCGAAGTTGACGTAGATGCGTCGGAAAACCGACATACCGGGTCCATTATAATATGTATTTGTAAAAGAATCGGATGTTGTCGCAGCTGGTTCTTCAGACAACTCATTCATACCTTCTTCTGTTAGAGCACAATTCTCTTTCCAATTTTCCGGCCATTGAATGTCTGTCTGCAACCAGGAAGGATTCTTCTTCATACATTTTTCCTGGCTTCTTGAAGATTTTGTCCACTTAGCAAAGATCCGATAAAAGAATATACGGCACCAGTCTTTTACTTCTTTATCAACAGTGACCCTTAACTGAACATTACAGTTTGTTCTTAAAGATGTATATAATAGATTATAGTCCCAGAGATCACCACCATCACGTAGAGAAACGTAAAGGTCGAGGTAAGTAACGAAACTAGGGAAAGACATAATGACAACACTCGAATGAGGATGAAATTACAATTGATGCACTTCAAGTAATGCACCTATTTATATGGTTTAAAAATTGGTACTAATGAGAAGGATAATAATAACAAAAGTATAATTATCAATTAGCTATTGATTGATTCTTTGAAAATGATGGTTATGTTCGACATTAAAGAAACATACCTTTTAGAGAGACTAGCTAGTGAAAATTTTTCCGGGCTGGAATTGTGAACGCTAAAGATTCACAAGTACCAGGAGACCAGGAAAATGTCGAAGTTATTCAAGGGCTGTAAGTACAAACAGCAAATACTCACAAACTATCAGGTTACCAGAATCATGGAGATGTATTTCCATGGATGAGAATATGAGACAATGTAGTTGCGCGCCAGGCATAAATACTATGCAGACGAAGTCGCGGGCAGAAGCTAGTTACCTGAATACCTACCCCCCCCCCCCCCTATTTTGATCTGATCACCGAGATGTACCTACCTATTCAATTCATACTTAAGTTCAATGCCAAGTGAATGCATGTGTATCTATAAGATAAACATGCCTTCACTTTTAGTTATTTTATTTCATTCAATACGTACTTACCTAAATTTTTGAGAAAAATAAAATACGCTTTTTTATAAAAATAGCCTGTGTTGTCCCCCTGCTAGGCAAAGGCCTCCTCCTAAATTTTCCAGCTAGCAATCTGTTACCTTCTCCGGCACAAAACACACTATTTATGTTTTATTTTTTTAATTCTAGTTTGTTCCTGTTGCTAAAGTGGGGTTCTATTGTGACACCTAAACCAGGCTTATCACAATTATTTATTGGCAGTAAAAGGGAGCATCAAAAGGTAAACGTTTGTTGTAAAATTGTTAATTAAATCCTTCATGAAATATTAAATAACTAGCTGACCCGCGTGGCTTCGCTCCCGCCAACTGACTACTCTACCTACCGACCCTAACCTACTACCTACCTACCATAGCTACCCTACCTTACCTACCCTACCTACCCTACCTACCCTACCTACCCTACCTACCTACGCTACCTACCTGCCTACCTACCTACCCTTCCTACCCACATACTCATTTTTTTTGTATTTTAATTCTTATTATGCTATTCTGGACAAAGACTTATACAAAAACACAAAAACTATCAAAATCGCTCGAGTTCGTTAGAAAAGTGTTCGAACAAACCCGACTTTGTTTTACTTATATATTAAGAAGAAAACAAAAAATATTGTACTCCGTATCACCTAATCACTGAGAACTAATGATAACACGAATTGTTACTGTGAAATCGTGTCGTCATTCATTCTTAGTTCGGGTTCGGGACTAATCGTGTCTATAGTGTGATACCTACGGAGTAGAATACGCCCGCCCGCAACTAAGCCCGAAACTACGGACTTCGGACTTAGAGAGTAGCCCCCCAAAATCGATCGTTCCCGTCACCGTGACCACCTTTGGTTCGGTACCTTATTATTATCAGCCTTGTTTCGCAAATCGAACCGTTCGTTGCTTCGCTCTAAACGGAATCAATCGCGGAGGCTTAGCAGTAGCGTCCCGTCAGCACAGCACCTATGGTACGAAACCCTACAGGCCTGATCCGCCAGTCGAACCGTCCAGTACTTCGCAAAACTACGATAAATGCACTTTAAACGAAACCAGCACAACTCGGAGATTTAAGCAATTTTGGTCCCTAACAGTTTAAGACCTTTTAGAGACCAAACCGAAATTCCTACGAACACGACTGTGTTTAAAAATCGTGTGAGGTCATTCTCCAGCGGAAAATCTTAACACTTGGCAGCGGAAGACGTTAAATAACGATAAGGTATTAAAATGTTTACTTTTATTTTGCTACGTCTACGTATTAAAAGTTTCACAAATAACTCAATCAATGTGTTTTGGTGCAACATACATGCTTTCATGCATTTTTTATTCCTCAATAGATGGCGCTCTGACTGATCAGAATAAATTAGGAAGTTTCTTACTGAACTAAAAATTCAATATATTTTGATTTCCGGGGTCGATTGTAACGATAAATACGAAAAGGTATAAAAATGATCACTTTTGTTTTGCCACGTATTAAAAGTTTCACAAATAACTCAACAATTTTGAATGCTTTCATACATTTTATTATTTCTCAATAGATGGCGCTCTGACTCATTAGAATACATTAGGAAGTTTCTTCCTAAACTTAAAAATTCAATATCTTTTGATTTTGTGGGTCGATTTTGATGATATAAACGCTAAGTTTTCCTCGGGGTATCACTTAATATTTTTAAGTACTTAGATTTGAAATCCAATCTGTGGTTTATGCGTGATGCTCCCACAAACGCACAGACAAACAGACAAACAGATAAACAGACAAAAATTTCAAAAATTGCATTTTTGTGTTTTATACCTTTTTCCTGAGTTTTTTGTGTAATTTTCATGCAAAAATATTCAATGTACAGACACGGTTAGTCTATGATCTATACTCTATACTAATGTATAAAGCTGAAGAGTTTGTTTGTTTGTTTGCTTGAACGCGCTAATCTCAGGAACTACTGGTCCGATTTGAAAAATTCTTTCAGTGTTGGATAGCCCATTTATCGAGGAAGGCTATAGGCTATATATCATCACGCTAAGACCAATAGGAGCGGAGCAGTAATGAAAATTGTGACGCAGACGACGTTGCGCGGGTCAGCTAGTACTAATATATAAAGCTGAAGAGTTTGTTTGTTTGTTTGCTTGAACGCGCTAATCTCGGGAACTGCTGGTCCGATTTGAAAAATTCTTTTAGTGTTAGATAGCCCATTTATCGAGGAAGGCTATAGGCTATGTATCATCACGCTTAGACCAATAGGAGCGGAGTAGTCATGAAAATTGTGACGCAGGCGAAGTTGCGTGGGTTAGCTAGTTTTATTATATGTATAGATAATAGATTAAGAATTTTGCTATATTGTGAAAGATTCGACCTTTTTCTAGAAGACATTTTTTTATATTAGCGAGACAAAACTAAAACGCATAAACTGAAGGAAGACGGACAGTGGTGGCTTATTAAAAAAAGGGTTCCGTTAGCAAACTTGGTACGGAACCCTAAAAATCGACTGGGTTCGCACGAATCAAAATCGTACGCGAAGGCTTAAATAATAGGGTCCCATTAGCAACTTTGGCACGGAACCCTATAATTTGCCTTGGCTCGCAAATCGAACCGTTTGATACTTAGCACGAATTAAAAACTTAGTTGCGGGCAAACTGGGAGTCTCTAAGACAAAAGTGAATAGGTTGCTTCTAGGCAAACGTGCTCCATCTTCGACCGCATCATCGCTTACCATCAGGTGAGATAGTGGTCAAACGTATGTCTATCTATTGTAAAAAAAAATATATTCCACTCCGTATCACCTAACCAATGAGAACTAATGATAACACGATTTGACAGTTAATGTGAAATTGTGTTGTTATTCATTCTTAGTTCGGGTTCGGGACTAATCGTAAGTCTGTAGGTGATACGGAGTAGAATACGTCCGCAACTAAGCCCGAAACTACGGACTACGGACTTAGAGAGTAGCCTCCCAAAATCGATCGCTCCCGTCACCGTGACCACCTTTGGTACGGTACTTTATTATTATTCGCCTTGTTTCGCAAATCGAACCGTTCGTTGCTTTGCTCTAAACGGAATCAATCGCGGAGGCCTAGCAGTAGGGTCCCGTCAGCACAGCACCTTTGGTACGGAACCCTACAGGCCTGATCTGCAAGTCGAACCGTCCAGAACTTCGCAGAACTAAATCAGTTTAAGACTCTACGATAAATGCACTTTAAACGAAACCAGCACCAGAGATTTAACCAATTACGGTCTCTAACAGTTTAAGACCTTTCAGAGACCAAACCGAAATTCCTTCGAAACACAATTGTGTTTAGAAATTGTGTGAGGTCATTCTCCAGCGGAAAATATTAACACCGCAATTCAGAAAAACGCGTCATCAGTGCAACGCCATCTATCGACCATGTAAACTGACAAAATATTTGGCAGCGGAAGACGTTAAATAAGAAGCCCGTATGTAACGGTAAATAACGATAAGGTATTAAAATGTTTACTTTTATTTTGCTACTTCTACATATTAAAAGTTTCACAAATAACTCAATCAATGTGTTTTGGTGTAACTTTCATGCTTTCATGCATTTTTTGGTTTCTCAATAGATGGCCCTCTGACTAATCAGAATATATAAGGAAGTTTCTTACTAAACTAAAAATTCAATATATTTTGATTTTGTGGATCGTTGGTGTCGATCAATAACGAAAAGGTATAAAATGATCACTCTTATTTTGCCACGTATTAAAAGTTTCACAAATAACTCAACAATTTTGAATGCTTTCGTGCATTTTATTTTTCTCAATAGATGGCGCTCTGACTCATCAGAATACATTAGGAAGTTTCATCCTAAACTTAAAAATTCAATATCTTTTGATTTTGTGGGTCGATTTTGATGAAATAAACGCTAAATGTTACTCGGGTTATCACTTTATATTTTTAAGTACTTAGATTTGCAATCTAATCTGTGATTTAAGCGTGATGCTCCCACAAACGCACAGACAAACAGACAAACAGACAAAAATTTCAAAAATTGCATTTTTGTGTTTTATACCTTTTTCCTGAGTTTTCTGTGTAATTTTCATGGAAAAATATTCAATGTACAGACACGGTTAGTCTACGATTTTATTATATGTATAGATTATAAATACTTATAACTTACTATCTTCTGCCAGCGGCTTCGTCCGCGTGATCCCTAGGGAATGTACTCCCGGGATACATTTAGGCTATTTGTTATTTCTACCTCTGTGCCAAAAATCATGAAGATCCTTTCAGGCGTTCCGATGTGAAAGAGTAACAAACATTCATCCATCCATCCATCCTCACAAACTTTCGCATTTATAATATTAGTAGGATGTAATTTTTATATTGTTAACTAATTTAGTTTTAATATTATTATTTATCTTTATTTCAGTTACTTTCTCCGGCGGAACCTAAAAGTCCAGAAACTGAATTATACAGCCTTATATAAAAACTGTAAAAAACACATGAAAAAGAGTCTGCTACTTGCGTAATAGAGTAAAACAATTAAAACGAAAAGATTTGTTGAAGGCCTTGACTGAAAACGAATCGGTGCAATCTTTAATGACAAAATTAAGTCCTTGATGTTGCAATCGCAATAAAGAAATGTAAAAGGAAACACACTGGCAGAAGGTGGATTTTGGAAGAAAAAAAATATAGCATTAGGCTATGTAAAAGATGTGCCACTTGCTACCGGCTCCTTCAAAGACTCTGGTGTCTTTCTGTACCAAACAGTTTAAAATCGCTGTTAAGCCAACTCAACCTAAATACAAGTATTAACAACAAAATTTTCGATGGCTTAAAGAAACACATTAAAAGACAAAATCCATCAGATAATGCTTATGTTCTTATGTTTGACGAGATGGCCATTAGGAAACACCTGTGGTATAACAGCAAACACGATAAAATTATGGGGTACCAGGACCATGGATTACAAGAACCAACCCAACAAGAGGCCACATATGCTCTTGTGTTTATGGTAGCTGAAATAAGAAAAAAAATTAAGCAACCTGTAGCATTTTATCTGTCATGGTTCAATGTGACTTCAGATAAATTGGCAGTCCTAATAAAAGAGGTTTGTATATTTAATTTTTTTTTTCTTCCTTAATGGCAACTGAGCCGGTTCCGACTATACTGCCAGTGTCATGTCGTGACGGCAGCAACGAAGAGTCAGGAGGAGATTTAGTTATTCTTAAAAATGCTTTACCTTTTTGTAAACATCAAGGTGCATATAGTTAGTGCAGCAAACTTATCTGGCCCGGTTATGGCGGTGCTATCGGTGAACAAAAATGATAGATCCTGTCAATTGTCACTGATTTCGCTGAAAGTCATACAAAGAGGTCGTATGTTGTTATGGCACATAGATTGCGTTCTGGTCATTTTCCATCCAGGAAATTTGGATACCTTATGAAAAAGTCGATTCCCCTAATTGCCAAGTGTGTAACAAAGTTGAAGATGTCCAACATCTGCTGGTGGAATGTGAAAAGAACAAGAGAGAGAGGGAGATAGTGATGCGGGAGTTAAAAATTAATATGTATGATGTTGGGGCTTTCATTAGAATATTAGCTACACCTAATTCGGGAGACGCGAAATTGATCTATGAAATGGTTGCTGCATCACTAGCTCCCTCGCTTACGCAATAATATATAGTTACGTCTAATAATTACTTAGATCAGGATATGATGAGGCTGACGTACCTTTACAAGGTAAAGAAAAAAAAGCACTGGATCAGATAAGTTTGCTGCACTATACAGTTTTGTCATACCATGCAAGCTTCAGATGTACTTAATATTCAACTGTTTACTAATCACAATCTTTTTTTAGGTTTTGAATAAATGCTTCGAAACAGGAATGAGCATAACCGCAAGACCGCTACTGTGTGTGATATGGATGGAGTGAACAGAAGAGCCCTATCAATTTTGGGTACTTCCAAAAGTCCAACCAATGAAGAAACCAACGAAGTGGTGGCTATTTTCGATCCTCCTCATTTATTAAAATGTTTGAGAAACTTATTTCTTAAATATAATATGAATTGTATCACAAATATTACATCTGATAACACGAAAGACAAAGGTAATTATTGTTCATTATTGATAAGATGTGTAAATATAGATGATGTATGCCTGTACAATTAATGTTAAATTTACAGTATTCTAACCAGTGATGATATGACCTAAAGCTGTTTGGCCTTCTATTTAGCTATAATAAGTCGTTCTGTTTTGATCAATTGAACTTAAATTATACTGTGGAGTCATCTTCAAGTATATTATGCGTAAATAAAACTAAATCTTGTAACAAACTTTATTTATTAACAGGTGTTGCTAAGTGGAGTCTCATTCAAGCCTTTTACGACCTCGACAACATGAACCCCGTGTTTGCACCAAACCCTAACACTAAACAAAAAATGAAAGTAAATCTAGCAGCTCAAGTGTTGAGTCACTCTGTAGCAGCAGACATGTTTGCCAAAATATCACAAGGTATGTATATTTCTATTAAGGTTCTTCCGAACATCCGTAAAAAACGAAAACCTGGATCACTCGGGTGTCTGTCTGTCCGTCCGTCTGTCACAGCCAGTTTTCTCCGGATCAACTGAACCGATTATGTTGAAATTCGTTATGCATATGGACTTCTGTGTTCGAAACACATACGCTTTACGTATATAATACATTTTTAGTATGGGGGTCACTTTTGGGGGTTAAACTAGAACACTAGAACTAGTTGTGAGGGGTTTTTATTATATGTTGTTTTCATAATTTTAAAATAAACAGCTTTGAAGTTATTCAAGAAATTGGACCAAAAATGACCGTGAAGCTAAGGGCCTTAGCTCCGAAACTACTGAGTCTTAATTGCAGGAAAACCTATAAGTCTGTCCGACTCGTATAGGGCCAGTTTTTTTTTATATATAGGTTTGACTGAAGTCCTTGTCCCTACTAAAACCCACGTAGGATGCGAAAACACATTGAGCAATGGTCAAGATGCAGTACATTTCATTTAATTCGTACCATAAAAACAGATGTTCAAGTATAGTATATAATTTTCTTTTTTTTTTAATTTTCAGGAGAATTGTCTGCAGATGCAACGACAACCGCCGAAGTGATATCAAACATGGACAAATTATTTGACGCCATAAATAGCGATACGGCTGATCTCCGAAGAGGTAAACCGCACTCCACAAATATGACGGCAACATCACCTCACATAAAACATTTTGAGGAAATGAAATCGTTCTTTGAAAAATTAGAATTTGTAGGGTGACTGTTAATAAAGTTAATAAAATTAAGGAAATTACGAACATAACTAAATATTTTTAGAAACAAGACATTTTAAAAGACATGAGTTTCACTTATGTTCTAAAATGTCTAGTTTATTATTAATTTATTTACGTTATTTCCTTAATTTATTAAATTAATTAACAGTCTACTTACCTACCTTCGTCAACTCCACACACTGCTTATTTATCTGTGGATAGATTACTTGTCTTTTTAGACCTTTTTTGTTTATCTAAGTAAACGCAATTTTGTCCATGAATGCATTAAAATGTTTTACAGTATTTGTGTAAAATTGTTATTCAATATTTGTGTAAATAATCAGGAAATCTAATATATAAATCTCGTGTCACAGTGTTTGTTATCTCTCCTCTGTAACGGCTTGACCGATTCTTATGAAAATTTTTGTGTGTATTTGGTAGGTCTGAGAATAGGTAGTAAGGCTATTCCTTTTTTATTAATATGGCAAAACAACGTTCGCTGGATCAGCTAGATTTAGATAATGTACAGATTTGTTACTGTTAATAAATATCGAAAATTCCACTGTTTTTGTTATTTTTATAACCCATTTACTCTAACATGAAGGTTTATTTTTGGAAACTAGAAACGAATCTGCAATAATACTAAGGAAAAGTAGCGATGCGCTACTTTTCCGCAGTAGTACTATTGCAGATTCGTTTCTAGTTTCCAATTAAAAAATTTTTTTAAGCCTAATCAAAAATAGCATTCAAATCTTCCCGCTTTGAATAGTTTGGTGGGATACAACTAGATGGCAGTACAATCGAATTCTGTCTCACATTTTTTTGTATGGAGTTGACATTCTTCCGCTAGGTAATATGTGTTCTGTGATCGTTTGTGTCCCTAGCAGTTGAGAGCGTTTACGTACTCCTGTCGGTGAAAACAACGTTTGACTACCACCATGGCATCTCCGACGCCCCAGGTTTCGTGTTCTGCCGTGCCGTCTGAGGAATCGAGTGTAGTGCAAGTTTTGGACTCTAATGAGCCACTTGTCGCGAGCTCTTCTTCAGGTCCCCCGTGTGGTGAAGTGCCGTCTGTAGAATCGAGTGTAGTGCAAGTGTTGGACTCTGATGAGCCACTTGTTGCGAGCTCTTCTGCAGGCCCCCCGTGTGTGCAAGTGTTGGACTCTAGTGAGCCACTTGTGCCCATGACTTTGCCATCGGAACCAGTAGCTGGTAGTTCCCGCGCCACCGTTCCCAGTACCGTGTCGGTACTGCTGCCTGCGTCTCCGACGTCGTCTGAGAGCAGCGTGGGTGATGCGGAACCTCGAGCTTCTGGGTCGTCTGGCCGAAGAGTCCACTACTATGCCGAGGAAATAAGGTTGGTTCACTGTGTTTTCTTATATAGCCACATATGTAAATATCACAGAAAAAGCTAACAATTAAAGCAGTAATTAGGTTTCTAATAGGAACCTTTTTGCTTGTTTTAGGTGCCACTGGAATATGTACAAAATCATAGGGTGAGTTTTCCATTGCCGTCCGGCGAGTTGGGAGTTGATATTTTTTTTACAGAATGGTTAAATTATTATAAGCACACACGCAAAGTTTCAACATTCGAAGACGAAGAAGAAGTGGTTTAATTTTGTTTTTCTTATGTGATTACAGTAATGAATATTGAAATGACATCTACTTTAATTCAAATGGAAACTGCCATCTCTGGTAACTAATCTGGCAGAGACCAGTTGAAATAAACACAGACATATCTTCGACTCCAGGTAAATAAAAAACAAAATAATTATTAAATACTAGCCCTTCGCCCGTGACTTCGTTCGCGCGGGTTTAGTAGGTACTCCTCGAACTTCATCTCCTATACCTCCCTCTTTATAAGATAATGTGTAAATCTATATCTATACTTCTATACTAATATATAAAGCTGAAGAGTTTGTTTGCTTGAACGCGCTAATCCCAGGAACTACTGATCCGATTAGAATAATTATTTCAGTGTTAGATAGCTCATTTACAGAGGAAGGCTATATATCATCACGCTAAGACCAATAAGAGCGGAGCAGACGAAGTTGCGCGGGTCAACTAGTTACCTACAAATAGACAAAACAGGGCAGTTCGCTCTAACCACAACATTTATAGGGTTCCGAACATCCCTAAAAAACGGATCCTTTATAGTATCACTCGTCTGTCTGTCTGTCCGTCCGTCTGTGTGACACATCAAATGAAAGGTAATTACTGTGAGGGTTTTAATTATATTTTTTTCATAATTTTAAAATAAACAATTTTGAAGTTATTCAAGAATTTGAACCAAATTTACCATTTTAGGCTCGGTCGTTTCGGAAAACGACTGAGCCTAAATATGAAAAAAAAGGAAATAGAGAATTCTATACCTAAAGATTACAAGAAAACCTATAAGGGAGTCTGTATTGTCAAAATAACATATTAAAAAACTGGCCAAGTGCGAGTCGGACTCGCGTGCAAAGGGTTCCGAACGAATTTAATTTTTTTAACATGTTATTTTAACTGTATAGACTTCTTATAGGTTTTCCTGTAATATGTAAATAGGTAAAGGTTTATTATCTCCATTGTTTTTTTCAAAATTTTAGGCTCAGGAGTTTCGGAGATAAAGGGGGGGAATGGTAATTTTTCGTCTAATTTCTTGAATAACTTCAAAACCGTTTATTTTAAAATTATGAAAAAAAATATAATTAAAACACTCACAGTAAGCCCTCTCATTTGATGTCATACGATATTGTTCGAAAAACTTTTTTTTTAATTTTCTAGTTTGGTCCCCAAAAGTGACCCCCATACTAAAAAAATAAGGATTTACGTAACGCGTCCGTGTTTGGGTCATAGAAGTCCATATGTGTACCAAATTTCAACAGAATCGGTCAAGTGGATCCGGAGAAAACTGGCTGTGACAGACGGACAGACAGACACCCGACTGATCCTATAAGGGTTCCGTTTTTTTTTTCGAAACTCTAAAAAATGAAATTGTTTCAGAACCCTTTGCATGGGAGTCCGACTCGCACTTGGCCAGTTTTTCTTACTTAGAACATTTTATACCCGTGGTAACTTTTAAACAAAAGGTCAGGTTTGAATAATTTAAAGTGTAATATTCAGCACGAACATCTCAAGATTTTAGGTACATTATTGTTACGAGCTTGGGGTTCGTTACAATAAAAACAGCCGATTAAACAACCAAAACTGACACTTTAATCCACAACACTAATTATCACTTTAAAACACACTAATTATAAAACACAATCGCACTACTGAACACTTCACTTCACTATAATTCGCAGTCGAAGATCGCTCTCGAAGTTATCGTTTGTATCGCCAATTCAATACTGACTGCCGTCGCCGGATGTCCGCCCTTTATATACCGACAGTCATTTCCAGAACCCTCCTGTATGGAAACCTCTGGAAAGTTCGGGCACACACAGGTCCCGTCAAAACATCGAGAATGTTCTAGCACGTAAATGTCAGCTACTGGATACTAGATGGCGCCAGCAGTATGCCAGTATCTGCTACTCGATACTAGATGGCAGGCACGTAAATGTTTGGTTTGTTTCCGCTACCTGCTACTAGATGGCGTTAGCAGCACGCAAATGCCGCCATGTCCCCAACATTAATTCTGGCGCGTAACACTGCCCCCTCCTAAGACATGCTCGCCCCGAGCATTATCGGCCCCATAATAACGCGCCAGTCGATCCACGTGGACGATTTTAGGAGCACTTCTTGTACCTTTTTGTATACGGTAGGTCACGTCATTGATTTTTGTCGCAATCCGGTACGGCCCGTCCCATTTAGCTTGAAGCTTAGGAGATTTGCCTTTACTGCGAACTGGATTGTGCAACCACACTAGTGAACCTTCATCGAACCCTTTATTGTTCATTTTGCGGTCATAACGGGTTTTCATCTTGTTAGACATTTGCTGGCCCGATTCTCTGACGTGCTCATAAATGTCATTCATTTTGTTTCGCAAGTCATTCGCATAATCGGTTATACTACGTGGGGCATCAGGTGGCATTCCAGTGATCAGGTCTGCCGGCAGCCGTAATTCTCTACCAAAGTTTGCGAAAGCTGGTGTCACTGATGTGCTTTCGTGAACAGCACTTCGGTATGACAGCAAAAATGGTTGTATATGCTTGTCCCAATCGCGTTGCCGGTTTTCCACAACTTTTGCCAGGTATCTCTCCAATGTCTGATTGAATCGTTCCACCATTCTATCCGATTGTGGGTGGTAAGAAGTTGTTCTCGTTTTATGAGTACCCATCACTCTACAAGTTTCCTGGAATATTTGTGACTCGAAATTCCTTCCTTGATCGCTGTGAATTTCCAAAGGTACTCCAAAACGACAGAAGACTTCATGAACCAGTTTATCTGCAACTGTTGAAGCTTCTTGATTTGGAATAGCGAAGACTTCCGGCCACTTAGTGAAGTAATCCATTACAACCATGAAGTACTTGTTACCACTTTCACTTTCCGGAAACGGTCCCGCAACATCCAGAGCTATCCTTTCCCATGGTGCACCAACATTGTACAATTGCAATGCACCTCTGCTACGAGTTTGAGGTCCTTTTACAGCCGCACAACTTGTACATTTGCGACACCAGTCCTCGACATCGGCACGACAATGGACCCAGTAAAACCGTTCCCGTATCTTCAGTAGAGTCCGTTTGACTCCCATATGGCCTCCTGAACAGCCATCATGGTACAGCTGTAGAACATCCGGTACTTTAGCTTTAGGGACAACCATTTGCAAATGACAGCTGTCTCCTCGAGCATTTTCCCATTTACGGCACAGTACTCCATCCTGCATCACTAAGCTGTCCCATTGGGTCCAATAGCTTTTAGTGATCGAACTCATCGCTGAGACATCACTCCACGTGGGCTTAGGAGCACTGGCCTTCATCCACTCAAGAATCGGCTTGATGTCCGAATCTTCCTGCTGCGCACGTTGTATGCTCTCCTTCCACTCCTTGCTGAGGTCTGTCTTGAGCATCTTCACAGTTACGACTTCTTTACCCTCTTGCCTAGTACAATGCTTGCAGTCTTCAGGGCAAGGTCTTCTTGACAATGCGTCTGCGTTGCTATGACATTTCCCAATGCGATGTTCGACCACAAAGTCGTTTTCCTGCAGCCGCTGGGCGCTATTGTTAGCCGCCCTGTCGCCCGGAGATCGGCTATCTGCCCTTTCTGTAGTTCGCTTAGGGCAACTGGATCGTATGTGGCCCCTCTCACCACAGCCATAGCATCTAGGGCTATACCCTTTAAAACGGTCACGAACTGCAGCAGCTGCAACCTCCTTGCCACGGTGCGGACGATAATCCTGTCGCAATGCTTCCCTTTCTGTAGTTCGCTTAGGGCAACTAGGTCGAAGGTGACCTCTTTCACCACAGCCGTAGCATCTAGGGCTATATCCTTCAAACCGGTTGTGAACCGTAACTGCTGCAACCTCACTAATGCTATGGGAACGATAATCTTGCCGCGCAGCTTCCACCTCCAGTGCATGGGCCAATGCGTTCTTAAGCGTCTCGTGGTGCCCGAGCCTCACAGCAGCCCTAACCTCAAGGTCGCGGATGCCGTCGATGAATGCCTGCACCAGGTTCCCTTCAATAAGCGCTGGTGCAGACTGGTACGCTTTTCGCGCCAGCTTCTCCACTTCAAGGGCCCACTGCTGCAGGTTCTCACCGCTGCTTTGCACGCGATCCCTTAACTGCGCACGAAACACGTGCTCCAAATGAGCGTCGCCATACCTGGCTTCCAACGCCTCAAGCAGCTGCTCGTAAGTCACCTCCTTACCGAGAGCTTCCAGGACAGTTAAGGCCTGGTCGCGCAGGCCTAGGGTGAGGGCAGTCATGGCCTGATTTTTACTCCACCCGTTCGCCCTCATGACAGCCTCAAACTGAATCTTGTAGGCCGACCAAGAAGACGTCCCATCGAACGGCGGCACTTTGAACCCACGTGGCGAAGGTGTAGTGGCTGCTGAAGTAGCAATCCCATCTCCAAGTTTAAGGTTGCCCAACTCCTTCTTCATATCAGCAATGACGTCATCAAACTTGCTGATCCTGGTTTCAGCGTCTGACAAGCGGTTGTCATGCTGAGCAACCTTATCCTTCACCTCCTTCATGTCTTTCCTGAAGGACGCGTGAAGTTCCTTCATGAGGAGCATCTGTTCTTCCTGGCGGCGCGCCTGCTCCTCCTTGTCAAGCTTGAGCTGCTCTTCTAAACGACGGGCCTGTTCCTCCTGTCGTCGGGCCTGCTCCTCCTGTCGTCGGGCCTGCTCCGCCTTGTCGTGCTGCAACTGTTCTTCCAACCGACGGGCCTGTTCCTCCTGTCGGCGGGCCTGTTCCTCCTGTCGGCGGGCCTGTTCCTCCTGTCGGCGAGCCTGCTCCTGCAGCATCATCATCAGAGCAGCAAAGTCTGGTGGTGGTGATGCCGGAGCTACCGTGGACGGGCCGGCCTCCATGGTCGGTAGCTGACCTGCCGACGTCTGCGGTGTTGCACCACCAAAACGCCTCTGGTGCGTCTCCTGCTGGCGTTGACTACGGGTACGGATACCCTCCGTGTCGTCCTTTGGCAGAATCGGCATGATTATCCACTATTCTGACACCAATTGTTACGAGCTTGGGGTTCGTTACAATAAAAACAGCCGATTAAACAACCAAAACTGACACTTTAATCCACAACACTAATTATCACTTTAAAACACACTAATTATAAAACACAATCGCACTACTGAACACTTCACTTCACTATAATTCGCAGTCGAAGATCGCTCTCGAAGTTATCGTTTGTATCGCCAATTCAATACTGACTGCCGTCGCCGGATGTCCGCCCTTTATATACCGACAGTCATTTCCAGAACCCTCCTGTATGGAAACCTCTGGAAAGTTCGGGCACACACAGGTCCCGTCAAAACATCGAGAATGTTCTAGCACGTAAATGTCAGCTACTGGATACTAGATGGCGCCAGCAGTATGCCAGTATCTGCTACTCGATACTAGATGGCAGGCACGTAAATGTTTGGTTTGTTTCCGCTACCTGCTACTAGATGGCGTTAGCAGCACGCAAATGCCGCCATGTCCCCAACATTAATTCTGGCGCGTAACATTATCATATGAATTAATGGATTTGTTTCTATTAATATTAGATAAAAACTATTGTTTTAATAGGTACACATATTAGTAGTAGTTAGTACCTACCTAACCACTTTCTTGTTAGGGTTCCGTAAACCAACGGAACCCTATTACTAAGCCTCCGTTGTCCGTCCGTCCGTCCATCTGTCTGTCAGCGGGCTGTATCTCAAGACCCGTAATAGGTAGAAAGTTGAAATTTTCACCGAGTATGTATTTATATGTATTGCCGCTATAACAAGAAATAATAAAATTAAACTTAAAAATTAAAGGGGCTCCAATACAAGAAACGTGTTTTTTTCGTTTATAGTATGGAATCCGACTCGAACTTGGCTGTTTTTTTTATTTTCACTAGGGAACTCAAAAGGATTTGAAGCATGTCTTATATAAACTTGGTAAACGAAATCACAAAGGCCACAAAATATCGTCATAGTAATCTACTTTATCGTAATAATTCATTTCACTTCAATATTTTCAAACTCAATTTTTGGCGCCACACAGTGGATCGACGCCATACAAGCAAAGGGACATAGGCAACTCAAAAATACATGTGTCAGTTTTTGAAAAACAAATCATTCCATCGTATAGGCCTACTTATAAGCTGTAAAAAACCTATGAAGCATTTTCTTATCGGAATCTTATATTGAGAGCTATGGCACCAAACGTGATTTTTTTGTATGGGAAACGGCATAAAAAATAGTATACCTTCTGAGTCCCTTCGTGTTTCGACTTGATTTTTTTATATGGTAATAAGACATATATTTGCTACATTTTCTCCAAACAAAACTGGTGCGCCACTCGCACCCCTTATGATGTACAAGCGTTGACCGATTTTTTCCTTATTATCTACAAATTGACAGGTACTGATAAGTTCAGGTCATAAATCAGACAAGTCAGGTCATAAATCTCTGGAAACGATTGTGTCAATTAACGATGCGTAATAGAGACCAATATCTATTACGCATCGTTAATTAACACAATCGTTTTAGAGATTTAGCTAATTAGCTATGCTTTCATTATAAACGTATGAGTCTTTATTCCTTTAATGGCTTAGCTGTAATTGAAACAAAAAAGGCTCTTTTGATCGAGTACATAAATATATTTTATTCTAATTCTTAACCAACAAGAAATGTCGCACAAAAATAATTACAAATTAACTGAAACCTTCCTACTGGTCTTATGCTAAAAGATGACAGTTTAATAAAGTAAATTAAAATCCTCAAAACATATCATAGATATCTATTATCTAAACTCAACTTGATATTAACCAACTATAAACAAAAGACAATAAATATAAACCAATAAAACAATTTTAAAACACAGTATTAACAACATCATACAACAAAATAACAAAAAGTAGCTTAGGATGTAGTAAATTTCGAAATTAAATTAATTGATCAGATCAATAACAAATTCAAGTATTAGTCACAGAAAATTCACAGTATTAGTTTCTAAAGTGAAACAATTTGTTTCACTTTAGAAACTTGGTCTGGGTTTTCCATAAGGTATTGCAGTATTTCAGCAGCATCTTTTTTCCAGACGATTTAAGGTTGGTTTGAGCTGAGAAGACGATTTCTTTCGTACTGTTGATGCTGCAAGTTGCTTCTGTGCGTCTTCTTTTTTGTTTATTTGATAGGTCTTCGAAAGATTTGCGGCTGTCTATCGAAGTTGACGTAGATGCGTCGGAAAACCGACATACCGGGTCCATTATAATATGTATTTGTAAAAGAATCGGATGTTGTCGCAGCTGGTTCTTCAGACAACTCATTCATACCTTCTTCTGTTAGAGCACAATTCTCTTTCCAATTTTCCGGCCATTGAATGTCTGTCTGCAACCAGGAAGAATTCTTCTTCATACATTTTTCCTGGCTTCTTGAAGATTTTGTCCACTTAGCAAAGATCCGATAAAAGAATTTACGTCACCAGTCTTTTACTTCTTTATCAACAGTGACCCTTAACTGAACATTACAGTTTGTTCTTAAAGATGTATATAATAGATTATAGTCCCAGAGATCACCACCATCACGTAGAGAAACGTAAAGGTCGAGGTAAGTAACGAAACTAGGGAAAGACATAATGACAACACTCGAATGATGATGAAATTACAATTGATACACTTCAAGTAATGCACCTATTTATATGGTTTAAAAATTGGTACTAATGAGAAGGATAATTATAACAAAAGTATAATTATCAATTAGCTATTGATTGATTCTTTGAAAATGATGGTTATGTTCGACATTAAAGAAACATACCTTTTAGAGAGACTAGCTAGTGAAAATTTTTCCGGGCTGGAATTGTGAACGCTAAAGATTCACAAGTACCAGGAGACCAGGAAAATGTCGAAGTTATTCAAGGGCTGTAAGTACAAACAGCAAATACTCACAAACTATCAGGTTACCAGAATCATGGAGATGTATTTCCATGGATGAGAATATGAGACAATGTAGTTGCGCGCCAGGCATAAATACTATGCAGACGAAGTCGCGAGCAGAAGCTAGTTACCTGAATACCTACCCCCCCCCCCCGCCCCCTATTTTGATCTGATCACCGAAATGTACCTACCTATTCAATTCATACTTAAGTTCAATGCCAAGTGAATGCATGTGTATCTATAAGATAAACATGCCTTCACTTTTAGTTATTTTATTTCATTCAATACGTACTTACCTAAATTTTTGAGAAAAATAAAATACGCTTTTTTATAAAAATAGCCTGTGTTGTCCCCCTGCTAGGCAAAGGCCTCCTCCTAAATTTTCCAGCTAGCAATCTGTTACCTTCTCCGGCACAAAACACACTATTTATGTTTTATTTTTTTAATTCTAGTTTGTTCCTGTTGCTAAAGTGGGGTTCTATTGTGACACCTAAACCAGGCTTATCACAATTATTCATTGGCAGTAAAAGGGAGCATCAAAAGGTAAACGTTTGTTGTAAAATTGTTAATTAAATCCTTCATGAAATATAAAATAATTATAAATACTTATAACTTACTATCTTCTGCCAGCGGCTTCGTCCGCGTGATCCCTAGGGAATGTACTCCCGGGATACATTTAGGCTATTTGTTATTTCTACCTCTGTGCCAAAAATCATGAAGATCCTTTCAGGCGTTCTGATGTGAAAGAGTAACAAACATTCATCCATCCATCCATCCTCACAAACTTTCGCATTTATAATATTAGTAGGATGTAATTTTTATATTGTTAACTAATTTAGTTTTAATATTATTATTTATCTTTATTTCAGTTACTTTCTCCGGCGGAACTTAAAAGTCCAGAAACTGAATTATACAGCCTTATATAAAAACTGTAAAAAACACATGAAAAAGAGTCTGCTACTTGCGTAATAGAGTAAAACAATTAAAACGAAAAGATTTGTTGAAGGCCTTGACTGAAAACGAATCGGTGCAATCTTTAATGACAAAATTAAGTCCTTGATGTTGCAATCGCAATTAAGAAATGTAAAAGGAAACACACTGGCAGAAGGTGGATTTTGGAAGAAAAAAAATATAGCATTAGGCTATGTAAAAGATGTGCCACTTGCTACCGGCTCCTTCAAAGACTCTGGTGTCTTTCTGTACCAAACAGTTTAAAATCGCTGTTAAGCCAATTCAACCTAAATACAAGTATTAACAACAAAATTTTCGATGGCTTAAAGAAACACATTAAAAGACAAAATCCATCAGATAATGCTCATGTTCTTATGTTTGACGAGATGGCCATTAGGAAACACCTGTGGTATAACAGCAAACACGATAAAATTATGGGGTACCAGGACCATGGATTACAAGAACCAACCCAACAAGAGGCCACATATGCTCTTGTGTTTATGGTAGCTGAAATAAGAAAAAAAATGAAGCAACCTGTAGCATTTTATCTGTCATGGTTCAATGTGACTTCAGATAAATTGGCAGTCCTAATAAAAGAGGTTTGTATATTTAATTCTTTTTTCTTCCTTAATGGCAACTGAGCCGGTTCCGACTATACTGCCAGTGTCACGTCGTGACGGCAGCAACGAAGAGTCAGGAGGAGATTTAGTTATTCTTAAAAATGCTTTACCTTTTTGTAAACATCAAGGTGCATATAGTTAGTGCAGCAAACTTATCTGGCCCGGTTATGGCGGTGCTATCGGTGAACAAAAATGATAGATCCTGTCAATTGTCACTGATTTCGCTGAAAGTCATACAAAGAGGTCGTATGTTGTTATGGCACATAGATTGCGTTCTGGTCATTTTCCATCCAGGAAATTTGGATACCTTATGAAAAAAGTCGATTCCCCTAATTGCCAAGTGTGTAACAAAGTTGAAGATGTCCAACATCTGCTGGTGGAATGTGAAAAGAACAAGAGAGAGAGGGAGAGAGTGATGCGGGAGTTAAAAATTAATATGTATGATGTTGGGGCTTTCATTAGAATATTAGCTACACCTAATTCGGGAGACGCGAAATTGATCTATGAAATGGTTGCTGCATCACTAGCTCCCTCGCTTACGTAATAATATATAGTTACGTGTAATAATTACTTAGATCAGGATATGATGAGGCTGACGTACCTTTATAAGGTAAAGAAAAAAAAAGCACTGGATCAGATAAGTTTGCTGCACTATACAGTTTTGTCATACCATGCAAGCTTCAGATGTACTTAATATTCAACTGTTTACTAATCACAATCTTTTTTTAGGTTTTGAATAAATGCTTCGAAACAGGAATGAGCATAACCGCAAGACCGCAACTGTGTGTGATATGGATGGAGTGAACAGAAGAGCCCTATCAATTTTGGGTACTTCCATGGCTATTTTCGATCCTCCTCATTTATTAAAATGTTTGAGAAACTTATTTCTTAAATATAATATGAATTGTATCACAAATATTACATCTGATAACACGAAAGACAAAGGTACTTATTGTTCATTATTAATAAGATGTGTAAATATAGATGATGTATGCCTGTACAACTAATGTTAAATTTACAGTATTCTAACCAGTGATGATATGACCTAAAGCTGTTTGGCCTTCTATTTAGCTATAATAAGTCGTTCTGTTTTGATCAATTGAACTTAAATTATACTGTGGAGTCATCTTCAAGTATATTATGCGTAAATAAAACTAAATCTTGTAACAAACTTTATTTATTTACAGGTGTTGCTAAGTGGAGTCTCATTCAAGCCTTTTACGACCTCGACAACATGAACCCCGTGTTTGCACCAAACCCTAACACTAAACAAAAAATGAAAGTAAATCTAGCAGCTCAAGTGTTGAGTCACTCTGTAGCAGCAGACATGTTTGCCAAAATATCACAAGGTATGTATATTTCCATTAAGGTTCTTCCGAACATCCGTAAAAAAACGAAAACCTGGATCACTCGGGTGTCTGTCTATCCGTCCATCTGTCACAGCCAGTTTTCTCCGGATCAACTGAACCGATTATGTTGAAATTCGTTATTCATATGGACTTCTGTGTTCGAAACACATACGCTTTACGTATATAATACATTTTTAGTATGGGGGTCACTTTTGGGGGTTAAACTAGAACACTAGAACTAGTTGTGAGGGGTTTTTATTATATGTTGTTTTCATAATTTTAAAATAAACAGCTTTGAAGTTATTCAAGAAATTGGACCAAAAATGACCGTGAAGCTAAGGGCCTTAGCTCCGAAACTACTGAGTCTAAATTGTAGGAAAACCTATAAGTCTGTCCGACTCGTATAGGGCCACTTTTTTTTTATATATAGGTTTGACTGAAGTCCTTGTCCCTACTAAAACCCACGTAGGATGCGAAAATACATTGAGCAATGGTCAAGATGCAGTACATTTCATTTAATTCGTACCATAAAATACAGATGTTCAAGTATAGTATATCATTTTTTTTTTTTTTTTTTCAGGAGAATTGTCTGCAGATGCAACGACAACCGCCGAAGTGATATCAAACATGGACAAATTATTTGACGCCATAAATAGCGATACGGCTGATCTCCGAAGAGGTAAACCGCACTCCACAAATATGACGGCAACATCACCTCACATAAAACATTTTGAGGAAATGAAATCGTTCTTTGAAAAATTAGAATTTGGAGGGTGACTGTTAATAAAGTTAATAAAATTAAGGAAATTACGAACATAACTAAATATTTTTAGAAACAAGACATTTTAAAAGACATGAGTTTCACTTATGTTCTAAAATGTCTAGTTTATTATTAATTTATTTTTGTTATTTCCTTAATTTATTAAATTAATTAACAGTCTACTTACCTACCTTCGTCAACTCCACACACTGCTTACTTATCTGTGGATAGATTTCTTGTCTTTTTAGACCTTTTTTGTTTATCTAAGTAAACGCAATTTTGTCCATGAATGTATTAAAATGTTTTACAGTATTTGTGTAAAATTGTTATTCAATATTTGTGTAAATAATCAGGAAATCTACTATATATAAAAATCTCGTGTCACAGTGTTTGTTATCTCTCCTCTGTAACGGCTTGACCGATTCTTATGAAAATTTTTGTGTGTATTTGGTAGGTCTGAGAATAGGTAGTAAGGCTATTCCTTTTTTATTTATATGGCAAAACAACGTTCGCTGGATCAGCTAGATTTAGATAATGTACAGATTTGTTACTGTTAATAAATATCGAAAATTCCACTGTTTTTGTTATTTTTATAACCCATTTACTCTAACATGAAGGTTTATTTTTGGAAACTAGAAACGAATCTGCAATAATACTAAGGAAAAGTAGCGCATGCTACTTTTCCGCAGTAGTACTATTGCAGATTCGTTTCTAGTTTCCAATTAAAATTTTTTTTTTAAGCCTAATAAAAAATTGCATTCAAATCTTCCCGCTTTGAATAGTTTGGTGGGATACAGCTAGATGGCAGTACAATCGAATTCTGTCTCACATTTTTTTGTATGGAGTTGACATTCTTCCGCTAGGTAATATGTGTTCTGTGCTCAGGTAAGAATTTGCTTCTAAGCTTGACACTTGCAGGCAGGATTAGCAGCAAAAAGTTAGCAATATTATTATTAAAAAAAAATACCGGTATCTTCATAGTTCATGGATGGGTGCACAGACGCAACTTTGGTTTATTATAATAATTATTAAAATTTTCTTTCTATCTATTAATTACTTAACAGATTTACCGTAATATTATTCTGTTAAGTATGTATGGTTTTTCCAATGCCATGAGAAATGATGTCATGCAACCAAGATACCTAACAGCTTAACAAGCGCACCTGTTTATCATGCAAATGGACTATCCCACAATTATACCATAAACTTAGTTGGTATATTAATTTTATTACCTACTTATTAAAATAAGCGGCTTGTATAGTGACCATAATGTTCAACTTTGTTTTTATAGGGTTCCGAACATCCGTAAAAAACGGAACCTTTATAGGATCACTCGGGAGTCTGTCTTTCTATCCGTCTGTCACAGCCAGTTTTCTCCGGATCTACTGGACCGATTCTGTTGAAATTTGGTATACATATGGACTTCTGTGACCCAAACACGGACGATTTATGTAAATAAATAATTTATCAGTATAGGGGTCACTTTTGGGGGTTAAACTAGAAAATTAAAAAAAAAAGTTATTCAAACTGTATTGTGTGACATATCAAATAAAAGGGCTTACTGTGAAGGTTTTAATTTTACTTTTGTCATAATTTTTAAAATAAATAGTTTTGAAGTTATTTAAGAAATTACACCAAAATGACCATTACCTCTGAATCTACTGATCCTAAAATTTCGAAAAAAATGCAGATAATAGTTCTATGCCTAAAAGTTACAGTAAAATAAAAAGTCAGACGTTAAAATAACATTTTATAAAAATATAATTGGTTCGGAACCCTTTGCACGCGAGTCCGACTCGCACTTGGCCAGATTTTTTAAATATAGACCATAACAAAAAGATTTTGATGAAATTATTTATGAAAGATAGAACAGAAAAAAAACGCGAAAAGTTTTCGGGTTATGATTATCTAGGTAGGTGTTCCAGTGAAAATCTGACTCCAGGGCTTGCCAAGAACTACCGTGTTACCTAGTCAATGAGTTGTAGAGGTCTGGTAGGCAGCAGCTCCACGTAAATTACTGGTATTCAACCTGAATCCGATGAGGCTATTTGTCACGTATCTACCTAATACCTATTATCTATACTTAATACATAAAGCTGAAGAGTTTGTTTGTTTGCTTGAACGCGCTAATCTCAAGAACTACTGGTCCGATTATAAACATTCTTTCATTGTTAGATAGCCCATTTATCGAGGAAGGCTATAGGCTATGTACCATCACGCTAAGACCAACAGGACGGAGCAGACGAAGTTGCGCGGGTCAACTAGTTATTTAATATTTCTGCAACTCGAACGCGACGGTATCTTTTTTATTATTTTCCTACAGCCACTACTTTGCCGTTTTCCGGAAAACTGCCACAACTCACACTCACAACACAACAACCAAGAAAAACTTGCTACTCGACAAGTAACTATGGAGTTTCTTGTCCGTTCTTCTCCATAAGAATCTACCTTTTGCGAACGGACGACTAGAGTCACTATAATATTTTATTTTATTTTAATTTGACGTTCAAAAGTGCCTTTATTGGTCTAGTTGAAATAAATCATTTGATTTTGACTTTGAAGGTTGAGCCTTTGGTTTCATTGTACATAGGAGTTAGCTTTCCAAGACCTTTAGAAAATAAAATGCGGAATATTATTTAGAATTAAAACAATTTCTTTCAGTGCTAACTAGACCGAGTAGTAGAAACTAATTTGCACATAACATCTTACTTTCGTCACTGATTTATTTCAAAACAATCTGAAAGGTAACTAAAGCATACACTGTTGCGAGATTTAAAAAAAAAAAACTTGCCAAGTGCGAGTCAGACTCGCGTGCAAAGGGTCCCGAACGATTTTTTTTAACGTGTTATTTTAGCACTATAGACTTCTTCTTCTTCACTATAGGTTTTCCTGTAATATATAGGTAAAGATCTATTATCTCCATTTTTTTCAAAATTTTTGGCTCAATAGTTTCTGAAATAAGGGGGGGGGGGAATGGTCATTTTTCGTCTAATTTCTTGAATAACTTCTAAACCATTTATTTTTAAATTATGACAAAAATATAATTAAAACTCTCACAGTGAGCCCTTTTATTTGATATATCATACGATATTGTTCATACAACTTTTTATTTTTATTTTCTTGTTTGACCCCAAAAGTGACCCCCATACTAAAAATTTAATCATTTACGTAGGTAACATGTCCGTGTTTGGGTCACAGAAGTCCATTTGTGTACAACAGAATCGGTCCAGTGGATCCTGAGAAAACTGGCTGTGACAGACAGACAGACACCCGAGTGATCCTATATGGGTTCCGTTTTATGTTCGGAACCCTAAAAACCGGTCAAGAGCAAGTCGGACTCGCGCACCGAGGGTTCCATACCATGATATAAAACGTGAAATGTTTTAAATTTTCATCGGCGAGGCCTATAGGTATTCGTCAGAGAATTTTAACACTACGGTGCATATTACAATTTTAGATCAGCGCCATCTCTTGACCGCTAGTGTAACTAATGTAATTTTTGTTGATGTTTTCTGAAAACGAGTGCTATTTAGAGACATCGATTTATTTTTCCTGATATCGCACATGCCCTAGTAGCCCCACTTCGAATTTTTAAAAAACCCTTTCAATAGATGTTGCAAAAAAAATGGATTTATATTTCTTTGTTATTTGCAAAATAGTTGAGCAAACGACATCTAAAACTATTCCAAACTTCAAGTTGATAGCATTTAGTAGTTCTTGAAATATCCAGCTGTGACAGACGGACAGTCTTAGTCACACACTCACACCATAAGGGTTCCTTTTTACCATTTTGGTACGGAACCCTAAAAATGCATGCAAGACTCGCACCGACTCGCATTTGTCCGGAGTTCCGAACGTCTTGCATGGGTTTTTGTTCGACATTGGATTCCGTACTATTGTTTTTAGGTGAAGGGCCACGACAAGCACCCTCTGGGTTTTGCGAGTATCGAAATATACGGTACTGCGAACGACGCACTTGACCTGCTAGTCAATTCTGTAAATAACTATTTCGATATCGAGCTTCACCTGAGTGACAAAGCTCACAAAGTGAGCTTTATAATACACAACATAAAGGTCTTATGTTTATAAGAATTTGATACTCACCTCGGATTCCGCTGTCGAGACACGAAAATGTTGTTACAGAAAAGAACTACAGTTTTCATCATCTTCGGGCATATACATAGGGAAATAATAGGTACCTACATACGGGTGTGCTTCAGGTGTTTCTCCCTCACCCTGTTGTTGTGAGAGTAACCAACGACAGATCATTGTATGCAATAGCTGCGCGGCCCATTGAAGGTGTGTTTACGACGCATTCCAATCCAGTATGAATGGAACGCAGCTAAACGCAGCATAGTTATAAATTGTTTTGTTGTGCATCTGTGCTTCGTTTGCATTGTTGACTTTTTTTGCTTCTGTTGATTGTAAGAAGATTTATCTTATTGTAATTTAGAATTTTATTCAAGCTAAAAAGTAATATTAAATAAGCAATAAATCCTAACTATATATAGGTATCTTATTGTTGTTTTTGTAATTGCATTTTTTTTTTACTATTGTTAGGCACGCGTTTGACCACCTGATGGTAAGCTATGATGTGGTCGAAGCTGGAGCACGCTTGCTTAGAAGTAACCTATTCACTCTTGACTTAAGTAAAGACTCCCAGGTTGTAGCTATCAGGAAACACAGACTCCGGCAGGGAATTCCACTCCTTAGCTGTACGCACTATGAATGTGTTCCCAAAACGTTTTGTGCGCGTGGGTGGGATGTCCACCATGTACCGGTGGCGCATCGCCGTTCGTCTTGTGGTCCGATGATGGAACGGGCTTGGCGGAATTAAATTATGCAATTCCGTTGCACATTCCCCAAAATGCAACCGGTGATAGTCCTAGAATGGCATATTTAGGATTAAATTAACTATGGAAACTCCACAGAAGTGATGGATATAGATACCTAATGACGGTAAAAATAAATACCAACCGGCCAAGCAAGTGTGAGTCCGACTCACACACGAAGGGTTCCGTGCCATACCATATACCGAAAAAAACACGTTATTTGTATGGGAGCCCCCTTTAGTTTTTATTTTCATTTCATTTTTATTATTTACTAACTTATGCCAGCGGCTTCGCTCGCGTGGTCCCTAGGGAACATACTCCCGGGATAAAAAGTAGCCTATGTCCTTTTTCAGGCTCTGGACTATCTGTGTACCAAATTTCATTTAAATCGGTTCAGTAGTTTTGGCATGAAAGCGCGACAGACAGACAGACAGACCGACAGACAGACGGACAGACAGAGTTACTTTCGCATTTATAATATTAGTAAGGAAGTAAGGATTGTTGTTATAGCGTCAATAGAAATACCTACACACTCTGAAAATTTCGACTGTATAACTGTTAGGTTCTTGAGATACAGCCCGTTGACAGACAGACGGACGGACGGAAGGACGGAACTCTAAAAAGCTAGGCGGATTGAAACTGAATAGAACATGGTTTAAATATCTTTGCCGTGGTTCAAACGTTTTCAATCCATTGCCTACGAGGCGACTACTCAAATTATTGAGCTCACACGCAAAAATCAACCAACCCTCTTCGGAATAAGGTTCAGAATGGATTGTTAGTTACACAAAATGATTTTGTAATCACAGATAATGCTGTGAAACCGGTAATTTAGAATATTTTAGTAATAATACTTATCTATAAATTAGTATGTCTTGTGTTCGGCAGGTTAGACTGAGTTACTATTCGATGCGTTATTTATTAATAAAATATTTTATATATATTTATAATTCTCGCACCTGCGGCTTGTTTATCACCCATTAATAAGAATTAAATTATTATTGTTATTGCATATTATCATGCAAGACGATAAAACAGAATCTTTAAAAAAACCGGCCAAGTGCGAGTCGGACTCTCAAATCGAAGGGATTTCAGATTTTTTTTTTTCTCAAACGTGATTTTTTCGGTTTATAGTACAGAAGTACTATAAACCGAAAAAATCACGTTTCTTCCATGGAAGCCCCCTTAAATTTTTACTTTGATTTTTGTATGGCGGCAATAGAAATACACACTCTGTGAAAATTTCAACTGTCTACCTATTACGGTTCTGACAGACAGACGGACGGACGAACGGATGAACGGACGGACGGACAGCGGAGGCTTAGCAATGGGGTTCCATTGGTTAGTTACCGTTCGGGTACGGAACCCTAAAAATAACTTAGTTCCAAAACAAAACACTAGGTAGGTATTGACATCGTTTCGGAAGTCGGTGTATATCTCTATATCTGTATAACTAGTTGACCCGCGCAACTTCGTATGCTCCGCTCCTATTGGTCTTAGCGTGATGATATATCTATACTAATATATAAAGCTGAAGAGTTTGTTTGTTTGTTTGTTTGTTTGTTTGTTTGCTTGAACGCGCTAATCTCAGGAACTACTGGTCCGATTTGAAAAATTCTTTCAGTGTTAGTTAGCCCATTTGTCGAGGAAGGCTATAGGCTATACGGGAATGGGAAATTCCTACGGGAACGGGAAAAAACGGGATATGCGCGTACGAAGTCGCGGGCAAAAGCTAGTAGCCTATATATAGCCTTCGTCGATAAATGGGCTATCTAACACTGAAATAATTTTTCAAATCGGACCAGTAGTTCCTAAGATTAGCGCGTTCAAAACAAACAAACAAAATCTTCAGCTTTATAAGTATATACTAGTTGACCCGCGCAACTTCGTCTGCTCCGCTCCTATTGGTGATGATATATAGCCTATAGTCTTCCTCGATAAATGGGCTAAATGGCTTCCTGAGATTAGCGCGTTCAAGCAAACAAACAAACAAACTCTTCAGCTTTATATATGAGTATAGATAGTATAGATTAGATTATCTGCCTAGCCTTTTACCAGTTAGGTACCTACCTATGTAAGTAAATTGAAGTCGGCTTCCACCCTAGGACCTAGTACCAGTATTTTACCTAAATGTAGATGGAGCGTCTACCTATATGAAATCCTCCTCCGCCTTTCAATGAAAAGCCTAGGCAGCTAAACAAACGGCTAAGCCAGTTGTCTGCGACAGACACACCTTGAACCTAAATAGATAGGTACCTACCTACATATTTTCTTCACTATTTTAAAACTTGATAATCCCAGAACCCAATCCCCATAAAAAGGTGATTACGTCCCTGCGTCTCGGATCACAACAAACTAGGTACCTACGCACATACATATTATGTATTTGTTATTGATATATGTACATACACACATCCGTTTATACAGATACTAGTTGACCCGCGCAACTTCGTCTGCGTCACAATTTTCATTACTGCTACGCTCCTATTGGTCTTAGCGTGATGATATAGGTATAGCCTATAGCCTTCCTCGATAAATGGGCTATCTAACACTGAAAGAATTTTTCAAATCGGACCAGTAGTTCCAGAGATTAGCGCGTTCAAGCAAACAAACTCTTCAGCTTTATATATTAGTATAGATTGTGGAACTTTTCTATGTGTGAGTGAGGTAGTCAGTGTATGTGATACCTGCGCACGCTCGCTTCTCACAGGTGTGTGTGCGTCATTGTGGCCGAACCATTATTTTTATACAACTTCTTTACTTCAAGTATTTAAATTTTTGAAAACTTATTTCAGTAATCAAAGACTCAATTTTCATAAGATTTACAAGAAGGAATATATAAAAAAAAATACTTAGCAACTAGTCTGACAGTTTTTGAATGTTTTTCATTGGTGTGTAAAATGATGAGTTTGATTACTTCAGATATAAACGTTGAACCGCAGCAACTCGCTCTCGAAATAAACTAATACATATACTAAACCATATTAAAACAATAACGATACACGTAAAGTCGGCGTTGTTTCAACCCTTAGATTCCAGTTAGTCTTCACTTTCAAATACTGCACGACTCCTCAATTTTTGTGTTAGTTATACTTCACAAAAATTATCCATTGATTTGTCACAGTACATATCCTATGTCTGTAGCTGCTGCTGATGGAGTATGGTTGCTCAGTTTTTTATTTTTTTAAATTCAGTTTGATTTGGTCTTCGGAGAGCTTAGCATTCATCATTATTCCTAAAACCAAAAACAGAAGTAGGAAAATAAAAATAAAATATTATTTGTGGTTAATTAAAACAAAAAAGGTATATATTATTGACAATTTTATTGTACACATTTTTAACTTAACTCAAACTTAACGTGTACGTGTACCCGCCAGTGTAACGCACCCCATCGGCTGTCAAAAAAACACGTTCTCCACACGCGCTCTCTGTCCCACAATCACAGCCTTTTCACAACCGAAACGACCGATCTACTACGAAAGAGAACGAACGCCACAGTCGACCGCGCAGCCTGACGCGGCGCACGTCTTTATTATTGCGCAAAAAAAGTTTTATAACGCATTCCAGATTCGAAAATATCAAATTTTAGGAATGTGATCGGTGTCCGTCGTCGAACCATCTATGTGCCATATACAGTGATGTTAATTTGAGTGGATTAAAAATGGGTGTTTCATTAAATTTGGTTTTATTTGTGACCGTTTTGGTGCCTAGTGTTTTCGGCCAAGATGCTGCGGCCTGCTATGGAGCTGGCAGCGTCGCTGGCGCAGCTATCGGTGCTTTTATTGCTGCACTCCTCTTGGTAGCAGCTGCTTACTACTTGAGGAAACTGTATTGGAAATCGCGGAAAGGTACGTGAGTTATTCCAAGTTTTTTTTTATACGCAAAACGCTTGCGGCGTAAAATGATGAGTCGGCGGCCCACGTATTTTAAACTTCGAATTATAATACAACGACCTTTACCTTTTTTAGTAATCCGTAAAGAAACAAGAGTTTAATTTATTATGGTCTAGATGGCGAATAAAAACTAAATTGAACTTGCAAAAATAAACGAAATGGTAATCGCAAATCCGTTCAAACAGTTCTCGAGTTACTGTTAAACGTTCATTGAATATGTATGACTGAGTTTAATGCTTATCGTGACTTAATTGCGAAATGTTCCTACAAGAAGCTGGTTACAAGCTGGTTTAAAATAATACCTTGTATGGCCACAGCCAAATGTTATTCGAAAAGGTACAGGTTTTTGAGTGTCATATTTTTGTAATGATTAACAGTTCAATAAGCTTCAAATGTGAGTGTTGTGACAGGTGTAATGGGCCATGAGAACTGGTTATGTATTGGTCAAGACTTCAAGAGGTATTTTGCCCGTTGGCGTTGGTTCGAAATGTGAACGATTTGTGCGCGAACCAGACTGTTGGTTACATTCTACAATGGAAGGAATTTTGGAATGTCCGCCTCAAGAACCTACCTGTACCGAAGTATCTTCCTACGGACAGAAACAATCAATATGGTAGCCTGTATGTAAATAAGTTAGAGACTCGTGCTCTTAAGTTAAAGTAAGGTCTTAGTTAGACCCACCTAGATCTCAAACTGTACAATACCTTTTATTTACCTATCTACCTATTTGATGCACCTGACACCAGTCAATAAATAATTGAAAAAAAAAATTTTTATTCTAAAAATAAAGCACAGACTACAGAGTACATCAAGCTACTCGAAACTGACAATTTTCCCTATCAACCTTGAACCTAATGCTTATGTGATAAAGTTAAAAATCTATTAAATAAATGTGACTTCATCTGCTGACGTCTGTACCTAATCGTTTATTTTTATCCAACTATAGCTTGCTTAATCGCCTACTACAACAACTTCTTGCCACGAGGGTAAGTACTGTGACACAACCTCCTTGGATGTCTCACCCTCCGGGGACCTCCGTCAATTTAATCATTAAAAAAGCTTTAGAAGAATTAGGAATTTAGAATAGGTTCAAATATTGACATTACGATGATAGATTTGTTTTTATGACGGTTCTGTAAACGTTTTTCTTGAGAGCACCCGCTTAATATAATGATCTCTTAAATCGCCAAATGTTTTTTTATTCATATCGATCCCCAGACGTTTCAGAAGCCCCAAAAGGAACGTCTACAGTACCTAGGTACCTACCTATTCTTTCTAAGAATTTCGCTCGATAGCTTACTAAATCGCCTACTACAAGAGATCTTCTTGCCACGATGGTAACCAGGTACCTATTCTAAGAATTCCGCGGTCTTGATGATCTTTACGATGTCGAATAAAAGTTTCTAGAAAAACCACAGAAACTTTTTAATAAATTACGATGACTAGGTAACGTATAAAAACAGTAGAATACGATGACTTTTACACCAATTGCCCAAAAATTTTCCTTTGAGGAACAATCGTTGCACACCCGCGTAACCCAAAATTCAGTACCTTTTTGTACATTCCTTATTACTGTATGACTTAAAACAAAAAAGCTGTACATCAAAATGTAAGATAATTAAATTGCCTTTGAGATAGTGCAAATTCCATTAAAATACGCTCAGCGGTTTTTTTTTCTATAGATAGGCATACGTTTGACCACTATCTCACCTGATGGTAAGCGATGATGCGGTCGAAGATGGAGCACGTTTGCCTAACGCACGTTGCACGTTTGGTTCGTTTTTATGTCCGAACTTTAAAAATTAATTAGACTATGTTGAACGAATGAAACTCAAAATTTTCATAGGTGTATCAAATTATTAAGAAAATAGTCTAATTTTAAGTGTAAAATATATATATTTTTTAATTATGACTAGCCGTTTAGACGTGATGCTCATTTTAAAATCAGCTAGGTACTGAGCCGTATCTGCGCCTTAAGAGGGTTTCTTGATATAATGCCAAACAACTAAGAATATTCATTAAATCCAGTGTAGGAAAGTATTTTTTACATATAGAAGCAAATTGTTCATAAAATTAACTTTCGTTGGCAAAGCAAACCAACTAATTAGCGCCAACAAAAGCCATTATCGATGCGCATAGAACCTCTACCTAGTCTATGATGCACGGCGCATATCACATGTCAGCGAAGTAAGCACTTTCACGATTTTCACATGCTAACGACAGCGCCGCGCATCAATCATTACATCGCTGCAGGCTCGCTGATTGAAGCGCTGAACGTCGGATGTTTGCTGTTTTTTACCTTTTTTCCTTGTGCTAATCTGTGTTTGAAGAGTTTTTGTGGGGAAAAAGTGCAGTAGGTCGCTAAAAAAATCGTTTTCTTAAAATTATATTTCTTCGATCTTCTTCTTTTTAGCGTTTCAATGTCAAATGTAAAGTTCCACTGTTATATTTGGCCCAAAATTCAGCAATTTGTTGATGAGAATACTCTCAGACGACTAATATCAGTTAGAAATCGGCCCATGTAGTAACAGACGAACTCCAAAAGGCATAAAAAGCGTAGGAATGCTTAATGAAGCAGAATAATAAAGCAAAATCTGGTTTCTCTAAGAGCAAGGCTAAGGCAAAGGTCAGGTGGCAATCGTTCTAGTATAGTAAACCAGAAACTCAGACGGCACAGGCGAAGCTCGTTAGAACACAAAATATTCTCGTACGGTTCTATTTAAGACTATTTGGTTGGTAGGCACAAATATCCTCACTATTCTCAGAGTAAAGACTACAAGCGCAAGAAATATGTCCCTACAACCAGGACAAAAAAAAAATAGAAACACTCTTTGGTGTTACTATTTGAGCTAAACCCCGAACGACGCGCAGCGACCCCGACGCTTTGAAAAATGCGATGAAATTTTTGTGAAACAGCAGTCTGGCATCCATTGCCACGATTTGACCTTTTAAAACCTAATTCATTCATAGATTCTGTTTGAACCTTTTCGAAGGTTAAATATCTATTGTTTTAAAATTTTATTTAATGAAATATTAGACGACCAACATTCCCTCGGTCGTCGGGTAACGAGAAAGGCATACTATTGCTGCCATCGCGGGTAGAACCTGGATGTGGATCGCATAAGAGCATGAGGATTGGCACAAGAAAAGAGAGGGTGAAGTGGATGATGTTGATAAAGAGTTACTTTAGGATTGATCAGTCGTGGAATGCCGACTTGATGCCGCCATAAGAGGGGCCTGCAGACGATACATCTGACTGCACCCGGACATCGCTGAAGGAAGAGGAAGCCCGGAGGCGGGCATAGAAGAGGGAGCCCAGAAGTGGGCCACGCTGGATGGGTCGCGAATGTCATGCGTAGCAGTTCTCGCGACCCACCCATCAAGGCGAAAGTAGGTGCACAGGCGAATTTTTTAGTGGGTGCAAGTCCCACATAACCACCACGTCGTCTCCCCGAATGACATGGTATGCGATATGCATTTTCTTCGCCCATAAAAAAAAAGGTTTGATTAGTCGTATACTAGAAATTGAAACGAAAGCGCGGAAGACTAAAGAAATTACATAAAAGATTATAAAGCGAAAACAAAGATGACCACTACTGTTACATATACATATATCATGGAACAAGGAGGTATGGGTATAAAATAACTGTGCTACCTATTCCGTATTGTTGTTATCTGTGGTTATGTTTTCGTCCGATCTGCAATTATTGTTGATTGGAGTTCTGACCACACGTACCTATCTGAGTCAAATTGCAGTTGTCATTGTAACCGCAATTGTCTCAGAACTACGTCATCAATATAAACAAAACACACCTGCTCCAGTCTATGTAGGGCTACTTTGAAAAGATGATATAAATATAAGCTTTTGAGGGGTTTGGATTCGTCTTAAACGTTTGCATTAGGATCTATTCGGACTAGGTTAGGTTACTCGTGCGCTCAACGCCATTAGCAAGCGTTTGATCTGTTCTTTATCATAGGTACATACTTAGTCAGAAATTGCATCCTTTATACATCTCATAAAAATATCATCATATCAAAAATAGTCTCTTATATGCATTGATATATAAAAAACCCAAGATACACACTCAGCATCTCAAACACGTCCGCAAAAAACAAGTGCAATATGTATAATTGTGCGCAAGTTTCAAACAGTCTCGCATCGCTCGCCATACTGCACTGCTTTGTAAAAACAACTTTAAGCGATCCGTGTAAGGTTGAATTTGCAAAAAAATTGTTTATAGTATAACTACACACAACTCACACATGACACTTGATACATGTCCGTTTTTGACGACAGTTTCGAGTGTTGCATTTGTTCGAGACTGTGCATCTTGGGTTTTTATATATCAATGCTTATATGCCACAATCTACCGATAAATTTCTCGAATAGCTTATACATACATAATATCTAATCTTTCTTCATTACTGCTCCTTAGTTCACTGTTATGTCTTATCCTAATTCCAAAACGCGCTTTCAGATCCAACGATCTCCATAAAGTTCTATCTTTACCTTGAATGGATTTCTCAACTACCCACGCGTAAGTACTAACTCTTGTCTGCCTAATGGCTATGTTAATACTCTATGTACACAACCTAATTAAGATTTCTACTCATTGTAACCTTGTAGACACTTAAGACTTTCTGATAACACGCTCGTGTCTACCGAAGCCCTCGGATGACCTACTAAGCTAAATCTTTCCCGCCATACTTGGCTATACACGCAACATGCATTCAAGCGAAGTATCTTTGGCTTTCAATCTATAACTGTACTGTTTATCGGCTTCTTATGTTCTTTTATTGAAAATTAGCTTCTGACAGTGACTTCGCTCATGGTAGAATCGAAAAATAACCCAAAAAACTCCCGGGTTAAAAACTTGCCTATAAGCGGTTAAAACGTAACATACAGACCAAGTTACTTTCGACTTGTAACATTTGGATAAAATATCAAAGAAAGAGAAAGAAGCCCATTTCTTCGGTTGAATCGTAAAAATATTCCGAAAGAAAAGGGTTGGGCAAACAACTACAGACATGATGACTCGACCCTTTCCTGGGAACGATAAAAACGTTTGTGAACATCCCTGGAAAGGTCACTATTATTTTTGGCCATTAGAGATAGCAGGTCAGTTTTTACTTCTACTTCTTAGCATGTCGATGGGAAGTATAGTTATGAAATATTTGGCCCAATATTCCATTACGGTATCACCGTTTGCTGGCGCAGCCATAAGGTCCTCACAAGAACAGGTGACAGACAGGGCAGACGAAGGGTACACCATGAATTTCAAGAGACGATAACTTGAAATGAACCCAATTTGGAACCCAAGTTTTAGCTCTAGAACAACCCATTTCAAGGAACGCACTCAATAACCAGTCATCTTGTATTACACTAAGAAAAGTCTGCCTAAATCAAGTCTAACCAATCCGAATATCAGCAAACTCTAACTAAGTACATGTAAACATTCACGCTCGAGTGGGGATTAAATTCCACCGGCTACGTAAAGGAAAAAGCCTTAACAATACGATGTGTAGGCTGCCTAGTACTTGTTAGCCATTGCTTACAGAACTGTGCTATTAAAGTCAAGGGTATGTCTCTGTTATGGTCGCTTGCTAAGTGATTGTTCTTTTAGTCTTGTCAAACGCATCATTAATGTGGTCATAAGTTTGTAATGATGGTCGCAAATTCCATCATCTTATTCTATGGTGTAGTGATTTAAATAATGTCTTTATGTAAATCACCGTCATCTTCTATACTACACTAAACAAAACATGCAGCTAAAGTAATCTTTGCGCAACGATGCCGAATGGATGGCGAAGATTCGAACCAACAGAATCTGGATTTACTGTCGTGGCAGCTACATCATTATCATTTTAGCCGAAAGGCGTCCAAAGCTGGGCCTCCCCCAAGTGTTTCCACATCGACCGGTCCTGTGCGTCTCGCATCCAGCGGATACCAGCGACTTTCATGGTTTCACCAGGTTGTTCCATGTAATTTCAGAAACCCTCATTGCTTTTCCTTTTGACATTTTGCTATACTTAAATACTTTAAGAAAATCCTATACTTAAATACTTTAAGAAAATCCTTATGTTCTATAATTAGTCAAGTAACTACGTCCATACACCACACCATCATAATATTTCCCACGGCATTCGGCAAACCCATAAAGCAAGAACATGTAAGAACGTCATAAGTACATACTTTATTAGTAAGTACGCAGTCGGATTACAACTTACAATAGGTATTTAGCGTACCGCGTTGCGTATTAACATTCTTCAGATAAGACTAGTAGACTGTCCCTGTAGTTTTGTTTTAATCTGCGGTGTAAAGATACGTAACTATGTATAATATAGTGTAAAATGATTGGCACAAATTCTGGCTTTAGTTTGTAATTGGCTAATGTTCGTAATTTGAACCTAGCAAATGTTTATCGTCACTCAATCTGCCTAGACTTACCACAACTGGGATTAGTCGAAAATATCCAATATTAATAGCCAGTATTTTACAAGGAGCGATGGAGGATTGGATGATCATCATCTTTCAAGTACCTACTTGGGTTTGGTGCAACAAGTCTTCTTCCATACCAATATTTCCATCAAATCAATATTTTTCCCCTTTTTGGTCATGGTAACTACACCCATCCTTTATTTGCTCGCTCTGTCTTCGACAGTATCAATCTTAATCATTTGGACCTATCCTATTGCTACCTGCTTACTCAAGTTGCGCCATAATGCTTGATTTTCCTCTTACAATTTCCTTCTAGGTACGTTTGTGCCTGTTCATTACTCCATCTCGAAGTTATCTGGGGCCAGGGGGCATCCCACTCTACCTACAACATTACCGGCTTGCGGTTTCTCAGGTGACGAAAGTAATAGGTAATTATGCAAATGCCATTTCTACAACAGGTTATTAAAATCAAGAAACAGATATCTGCTCAATGCAAATGAAGTTAATTTTAGCTAATTGAGAAACAATTTTGAAATAATTCCATACTGTAATTGTTTACCAACGTGAATAATTAAATTTACATAATCTGTGGGATAGCAATGGTACACAGATAGCAAAAAGTCAAACAAAAAAGTTTGAATTTTAATTCAAATTATCGCGACGACCTTGCAAAGGAAGACGCTCAAACAGCCAAATACATAACATTTAAATGAATAATTTTACGAGTTTAAAATCTAACAAGTTGTCAAACTGGAGAATCTAGTTTCTAACGTGTTAAGGTTGGCTGTTTTTATCTTTATTCGGTGAAAATACTAAGTTTGAATGTCAAAAACGTTCTAAATCACGTGTGGTTGATAGAACAACTTGATAACGATTGTGTTTTGACAATTCATCGCTTAAAATCAATGATTTACAAACAAGGAGTCAATGATACATGTTATTGTGGGAATCATATTATATTTTACACATTCTGAACAGATTTTCTGGATTATCGAATAAATATGAAATTCGATGACCGATAACTAGAGAATTAAGATTGCACAGGTGTACACTCGATGACTAGAAATAATTTAATTACATAAGTAGACTGCTGGCTTTTTATTCTATCGGATTTGGCCACTTGAGCTGGTGGCCTTCTTGAGGCTTCTAGGGTTCTTGGATAGTGTAAAATCTTTTCTAAACAATCTCTCTGTTGACCATAGAGAAAAAAAACTGGCCAAGTGCGAGTCGGACTCGCGTGCAAAGGGTTCCGAACGAATTATTTTTTTAACACTACAGACTTCTAATAGGTTTTCCTGTAATCTATTTTCTCCATTTTTTTCAAAATTTTTGGCTCAGTGGTTTCGGAGATAAGGGGGGGGAATGGTCATTTTTCGTCTAATTTCTTGAATAACTTCAAAACCACTTATTTTAAAATTATGAAAAAAATATAATTAAAACCCTCACAGTAAGCCCTTTCATTTGATATGTCACACAATATTGTTCAAAAATCTTTTTTTGTTAATTTTCTAATTTGACTCCCAAAAGTGACCCCCATACTAAAAATTTAATGATTTACGTAACGCGTCCGTGTTTGGGTCATAGAAGTCCATACGTGTACCAAATTTCAACAGAATTGGTCCAGTGGATCCGGAGAAAACTGGCTGTGACAGACGGACAGACAGACAGACACCCGAGTGATCCTATAAGGGTTCCTTTTTTTTCGGAACCCTAAAAATATTTCTACTGTAAAAAGGGACCCCAAGATATTTTGACTGTGAAGACTGTGTAGTGTAGGCCATTGCCTAAGATCCTAAAGTAAGTTACCCGGTTTCTTAACACACTGAAATGTCCTTATCTTAAACATCCGCAAGTGCGATAAGGAATCCAAATATGATAATATTAGAAGCAAGACATAGATGGTGTAGAAGATGCTCTAGTTATGGTGTGTGTCAGGTTGGCGGGATCAGGACTAACGAATCTTAATATTTAAAATAGAATTCAAATTAAGAATTTGATTGATAAAAGAATTGTGTGGATGGAGAGGGAGAAATAACGACGGATGGAAGGACAGCGGAGGCTTAATAATAGGGATCCGTTGGTTACATTTTGGGTACGATATGAAAGGAAAGGGAGTTAGTGATAGCGTGACGGCTGACAGGATAGAATGGAAGAAGATAACGTGTTGCACCGACACCAAGTCACATTGCCATAATCAGCATCTTCCTATCCTTGTCCCGAGTTACTTGGGGTCGGCACAACACGTTGTTTTCCTACACGCTGTCCGTCCCCGTCAACCGTCACGCTATTACTCTTCACACATTCCATCCATGTTTTCTTTAGCCTTGCTCTCTGTCTTTTTTTTTATTTATTTGCTCTTGACTCTAGTCCAGGTCAGAGATGATAGAGACAAAGTCTACGATAGAGCGAGCTTACCCGGAAGGAGCCTGTTCACTCTGACTTTGAAGGGTTGTAAGCGTTTAGAAATACAGACGCAGGCAGAGAGTTCCACTCCTTTGATGTGCGCATTATAAAAGACGTTTGGAAACGCTTAGTGCGAATTGCTGGAATAGCAACAAGGTAGGGATGGTAAGATGTAGTGTGTCTGGATGTCTCTGTCTCTCTCTTAAATTTTGTACCTAGTGCTAGTAAGTACCTTTTTTTAATTATACGATTTATTTGCTCATTGATGGCCATCGCGCATTTCAACAAGCAAAAAAATGGAAACTGAATATGTTAGAAAAAACGTCATACAGTACCTACTTAATTAATTCATTATGTATGCAAAACTTCAAAAATAAAAAAAATATCAATCAGATATTCTTTGATGAAAAAATTAAGATGAGATAAAATAGTGAACAACACTGTTAAGTTCATTGAATTTTATACTGTCTTTTGTCCCTTATCTTTTACTATAGAAAGAGTGAGATAGAACATTAAAAGAGTATATAATATAATACCTGATTTATCAGATAAAATTCTCAAGTATTAGACGATTACTAGATTACATTCCTAATGGCTTTCAGCACGCCCGTTTTGATAGCTATCTTTATCGGAGATCGTTTTAATAATATGATACAGAAATATGTAGATAAAAACACCATTTTAATATGCTCCAACCAGAAAGAAATTTGCATAATGGTTTCCTATATTGGTTCCTTGCACGTAATAGTTTCGTCAAAATGCGTTCAGCATTTTAGACGTCAAAGTGTGATGTTTATTTCATTTCAATTGCTCCGTGTATTTTCTCCATGTTTTTTTTTTTATTCGGAGATGTGATGGGGACATAATATCCAATTCACAATTCTGTACTATTGTTTCTATTACTTGTTTTTGTTGCTGTAGTTTTGTGTCCGTATCGAATAAATGTTTTCTATTTATAGTCATGTACGCCACAGACAACAGCTAATATGGACCTTCCAATGACCAATACAACAAACAACTTCCATCGCGGTCGATGGACCGAACAAACTTTATACGATCTTTCAATTTATTGCTGACAGCAAAACGCTTAAATTTTTTATTGCAAAATCACCGTAGAGGTCGTAAGTCGCAACAGGATATGTATGTCATCAGGTAAGACTGTCGTTCGTTCAGAACCAGTTCCGATCATTCGGTCACGTTGATCGATCATAGAGGTCCGAGCAGACCAATGTTCTTTTTTTAAATGTAGTTTGACAGGTATAGCTAGTTGTCAGGCTGTGTTTCATTTCATTTTAGGCTTCAGTTTGACCCTCGTTGTTATACGGCTTGTGTCTACCTACATTGTAGCACGTAAGTAATTTATTGCGTAATCTATTGTCTGATCGGGTCTAAATTAATTTCTTTGGTATTTGCTTGGGGCTCGTGGCTAAATAAAAAACTGGCCAAGTGCGAGTCGGCCTCGCACACGAAGGGTTCCGTAGCGTAAACCTTAATTTTTATTATATGTCGTTATAGCGGCAATAGAAACACACAATCTGTGAAAATTTCAACTGTCTACCTATTACGGTTCTTGAGGTACAGTCCGCTGTCAGACAGACGGACGGTGGACAGACGAGGCTTAGTCATAGGGTTCCGTTGGTTACCCTACGAAACCCTAAAAACCGCGGATAGGTGACCATTCCTCACATTCCGAGACTCCTTCGTGCTTTTGTACGAAGCGCACGTTATATTTTTGGTCCTGGCTGCCTGCTTTAGTAGAACATTGAAAGGCGTTGCGGGTTAATCAGAAGCCAGAAAATCTGACACTAGTCTTGCCATGGGGTATCGTGTTACCCATTTACTGTGTTCTGAAGATTAGACAGGCAGTAGCTCCTTGTAAAATACTGGTACTCAGCTGCATCCCGTTTTACGTACATATTTTTACGGTTCCGAACATCCGTAAAAAACAGACCCTTATATGATCACTCGGGTGTCTGTCTGTCTGTCACAGCCAGTTTTCTCCGGATCTACTGGACCGATTCTGTTGAAATTTGGTATACATATGGACTTCTGTAACCGAAACACGGACATTTTACGTAAATAAATATTTTTTTCAGTATGGGGGTCACCTAGGGATCAAACTAGAAAATTGAAAAAAAAAAAATTTAAACTGTATCGTGTGACATATTAGTTTCGAACTTATTCAAGAAATTAGACCAAAATGACCATTCACCCCCCCCTCTTATATCCGAAAGAAAAAGAAGTAAAAGAACAAACATGTTAAAAAAATCAATTGGTTCGGAACCCTTTGCACGCGAGTCTAACTCGCACTTGGCCAGTTTTTAACGGCTATAATTGATTTGTCAAAGATCGGAAAATGAATTTTCATACTCTAACATAGATTCAGGGGGGCTACTCTCTAACGAAATCCGTAGTTTCAGTCTTAGTTGCGGGCGGGCATTTTCTACTCCGTATCACCTAACCACTGAGAACTAATGATAACACGATTTGACAGTTACTGTGAAATCGTGTTGTCATTCATTCTCAGTTCGGGTTCGGGACTAATCGTAAGTCTGTAGGTGATACGGAGTAGAATACGCCCGCTCGCAACTAAGCCCGAAACTACGGATTTCGTTAGAGAGTAGCGCCCCAGATTCATTTATTCGTGTGATTTTTGGTACATTTTACATGAGATCTAATAAGCAATCAGTTCCTCAAAAATATCTATGGCCTTGAATTGCACGTGGCAATTTTATTATATTGGCTAACTACCTAGATATTGTCACACGGGCGGTAACGGCGGGTTCTTTGATGACAGGAAGATAATAAAAATTAATTGGTTGACTAGAAGTTGAGTACAACGGGAAAAACTTTGATTTGATTGGCAAAATGGTGTTCTTCTACAAAATAACTGTTTGACTCGAAAATATCTGAATGAACATTCTAGTATTCTAGCTGATAACAAAACCTCACTAATAGCTTCTATAAATGGAATTCCCAAGTAATTATTGCACTTTTAATTAAAAACGTTGCCGACGCGTTTGTTCTAAATGACTGTCATCTACACTAATATTATAAAGAGGAAAGATTTGTTTGTTTGTTTGTTTGAATTGAATAGGCTCCGAAACTACTGGACCGATTTGAAAAATTCTTTTAGCATTGGATAGCTACATTATCAGGGAGTAACATAGGCTATATATTATCCCCGTACTCCCACGGGAACAGGAACTACGCGGGTGAAACCGCGTGTCGTCCACTAGTTAGAAATAAATGCAACAAAAAGAATTTAAATTTATCTAATGCAATATAAAACCTGTGTGATTTGTAATAAATAATTAACATTTAGATAATAATTATAAAATTAGGTATATTTTTCTGTTCAGTTTGTAACTTATTTTCTTGGAATTCTAATAAAGTAGGTATAGCTAAGATCTTGTATATTTGAATAAAATAAATTAAAGCAATTAATTACAATAATTAATACAGTACGTTTCTATCTACTTGCTATGCATGTGATTTGCATTTTTATTTTTTGTAAAAAGGTTTTTTTTTTTTGCTTTTTAGGTTTTTCGGATGTTTAATTTTTTTGTTAAAAAGTTTTTATTTTATAATTTTTAATGGCTATAATCTACTAATTACTACATGCTTAATTTTTGATCACTTTTAAAATAGCTACCTTCCTTACTTTAGCTATACAAAAAATGCTACACAACTCAGCATTAAAATCTGTGAGTGAACAATAAACCACCCCTATTTTCCCACCCTTAGGGTAGGATTTTTTTTTTCAAATTTAAATGAGACCACTTTCGAGATAATACCCTATCCATTAAAAAAGAATTATCAAAATCGGACTACACTGTAAAAAGTTATGCAAGTTCATACATAAAAAAAATATACGCGTCAACTTGAACCTCCTCCGTTTTTTCGTCGGTTAAAAATTAATAAGAAGGATATATACTGTGTCCCTATGTTTTGTACTTACCACAGTCTGGCAGAGAAAAATGCTTTTTTTTTTTCACTTTCCGGGAGCAAAGTCAGGCCACAAAGCATCTAACTTCTAGTATGACAAGTACCTACATACGATAGGTACTCCTTACTTGCACATTATAAAAAAGAAAGTTTTGTTTACTCTGTACGTTTTCAAGTTCCACGCGAACGGGTTTTGTTGGTGACAACATGAAACTTTCATTATCTGTCACCTAGTGGCCTCATGAACGGTGCGGGGGAAATGAAATCTGTACAATAGTGTATATAGGGATCTACAAAACGAGACGTCTTTTCTTCAGACCCACTCTCCCTATGAAGGGTTTTATCTAATAATCATTGTGGGAGTTTCTCAATCATTAGACAGCTAGGGAGCGTAATTTCTGAGAGCAACACCCTATGGGTCGTCAAGAGTGAATAGGTTGCTTCTAGGCAAGTGTGTTCCATTGTCGATCACGTTATAGTTTTCCATCGGGTGAGATAGTGGTCAAACGCGAGTCTATCAAGAGTTAAAAAATAAAAATTAGATTAGTAGGTAATTAATTATTTTATTTTATTTGTTAGATACAAAAAAAAACAGTTACATGCCAGGCATAACAAAAGATTCTTAAATTAGCCTTACTTAGAAATACAATTATGCATAACCTATTCCATGTTAATATTACTACACATTGTCCATGAATTCTAAAAAAAAAGTTAAAAGTAAACAGACATACAGTATACGTGTATAAAAGACTATTAAGAAGAAGAAGAAAGAAAATATATCTACATATACTTCTGTACTTAATATATAAAGGTGAAGAGTTTGTTTGTTTGTTTGCTTGAACGCGCTGATCTCAGAAACTACTGGTCCGATTTGAAAAATTCTTCCAGTGTTGGATAGCCCATTTATCGAGGAAGGCTATATATCATCACGCTAGGACCAATAGGAGGAGACGAAGTTACGCAGGTCAACTTAGAATTTAGTAACTTTTGCTCTTGCCTTAAAACTTTGTTTGGAAAGAGTAAATATGTCAAGCTCCATAAAGTGTATTTTTCAACCAATTATACTTTATTTTAAATCAAAATTGTAACACTGCCCCTTTTTAGCATAGAAAATCATTCAATGACTCCTTCCGTTTTGGGCGGAGCGGAAAGGAGTGTCAGACTCTTACTGACTAAACCCACCCGTATTCCTCCTAATGCCCTTTGCGTTCCAGGGCCGCGGTGACTCTTTCGACAAAATTCTGCATCAACACTATATTTAGAATATAGTTACAAAAGTCAGTTTAGATCCAAGCTAAGTCTAAAATGGCCACATACCACAGACTAAAACAATACAGTGCTACCATATTCGCATAATTATAATTTCCCGGTCATAGAGGACAGTTACAAGACTCATCATAAAAATAATACTTAATATTAAGTAGCAATTAAGCTAAAATCATTACATAATTTGCGTAAAGAAAGTATGTAGTTTTTGACGTTTAATTGCTAAAAAAATTAACGCAGTTTATGTAATTTTTGGAGAGAAAAGTTTGTGCTTTCTCCCTAATGTAGTAATATCAAGCATGAGTGTTGTTGAATAAAATAATAATAATAATAAACTGTGGGCAAGTTTCTTATTATTGCTGCGCCTAATGCCTAAAACTGGCCAAGTGCGAGTCGGACTCGCGTGCAAAGGGTTCCGAAGGAATTAATTTTTTTTTACATGTTTTTTTAACACTACAGACTTCTAACATGTATGATAAGGGGGGGGAATGGTCATTTTTCGTCTAATTTCTTGAATAACTTCAAAACCATTTATTTCAAAATTATGAAAAAAATATAATTAAAACCCTCACAGTAAGCCCTTTCATTTGATATGGCACACGATATTGTTTAAAAAACTTTTTTTTTTTAATTTTCTTGTTTGACCCCCAAAAGTGACCCCCATACTAAAAATTTAATGATTTACGTAACGCGTCCGTGTTTGGGTCACAGAAGTCCATATGTGTACCAAATTTCAACAGACGGACAGACAGACAGACACCCGAGTGATCCTATAAGGGTTCCTTTATTTTCGGAACCCTAAAAAGTAACGTATAGTGAAACCACAGCCTAACCTCTAATACAGTCTAACAACGCCGCTTATAGATACGACAGTCGACTATTTCTAAACCTATTTTCGAGACATCAATCAACAAAAATTGTAGGATCTAAGCCTCGCCCACAACCCAGGCCAATCCTATAAAATCTCTTAAATAACTTCAAGTACACATGTGTGTGAAAGCTAAATAACCATACTTTCCCTTAAAGGTTGCGCCACACTATGATGTAAGTTCACGTAAAGCGGGTGAATAGTTACCAATGGGTCGTCCCTCGTCAGTCGTAACTGACACGCGTGTGTGGATGGTGAAAGTGAGATGAGTTACCTGGGAACTGCCTTTGTGATGTGCCTAGAGGCTGCCTTTGTACTGGGATACTGGGAACTTTATAGAATAGTGACCTGTAGGTAGCACATAACTACGAAACGCCTAACCTGGTGCCCTATCGGCAGGCTATAGAGGGTATCAGGTAAGTGTGACCAACCAAAATAATTATTGACGAGTGGTTGACTTCCATTGTGTGTACAGCTAAGGAATGAGATCCCCTGCCGGAGTCTGTGTTTCCTGAATGCTACATTCTGGAGATCTTGTCAAGAATGAAGGTTGCTTCTACGCAAGCCTTCATCGTCGATTATCGCTTTCCATCAGTTGTGTTTGTGGTCAAACGCGAGCCTTAAATGATAAGTAATAAAAAATACTACTTGACTGTGGATTTTCGTGTTGTGTGCTACTGTTTCGAAAGAGTCACCGCGGCCCTGGAACGCAAAGGGCCATTAGGAGGAACACGGATGGGTTTTAGTCAGTAAGAGTCTGAGACTCCCTTCTGCTTCACCCAGAGTAGGAGGAGTCATTTGATCATTTCCCATCCCTAAAAAAATAAAATTGCTAACTGTATAAAACCAGAGTTGCCAGTAATTAAAGATAATGACGTTTAAAAAATATTTTGCAGTACTACAGCGTTGCAAAAGAAGCTGTCTACAGGTATTGACAGATGCTATTTTTATCTTCACAAAAAAGGTTTAATTTCAAAATTAAATACCATTAACTAACCAATTTATATACCGGTTTAAGTATTTATAGTTATCCTCGTCTAGTGCTTGCCCTCGAAAGGTAATATTACTTGCAAAAACCGTGTGTTTATGAATAATTGAAAGGTTTAAAGCGAAGTGCACACGATACTAAATAATTATGGATGAGCTATGTATTATGGATAGCGACCTCTGGTTGCAACCTCAATCCAATGGTTGTAACACGTTTTCGTAATCCAAAAAGGAATAAAACGATCTGCCATAGATTTTAATACGCGCCAATTTTTGGCGTTAGAAAAACGTGCGGTCCACGGTAACCTTACTATTTTAATCAGTTCAATTTGCCGAAACCTTTCCATGGAGGTATTTTTCATGGAGTTACTGTCTATCTGAATTCCATAACTCTGTAAAGGCAAGGAGAAGTGCCCCATCCATGGACCAACCTCGGCAAGCGTTCCTTTACCTTGACGATCGACCCGTGCGGCTGTTCTTACTAACTTATTCACCAGCTCCTCACAAACATTCCCGCTGGCTTTTTGAATTTGGGTTGACAGAAAAGAAGATTGATTGGCAATGCTTGACATTCGTAATTAGTTGGGGGTACCCCGTTATTTCTTGACTATCAATTTAAAAAAAGCCCGATTTAGTTGAAGAACGACTCAGGCCACGTCTACCGCTGCCCAAAGGGCCAAAATAACCTCTATTGAGCCTTAAACAGCTCGTTCGTACCACGTAGAAACTGAGCCAGACAAATTATAATCAAATAGCTTGTATCTGCGGCTTTACGCGCATGTAAGTCCATAAGTATCCCAAGTCAACGTTCTCCCGGGATAAAAAGTGTCCCAGTAGAACTGTTCTACCCGTGTGCCAAGGCTTATCCAGGTCTGTTTATCTGTTACGACGTGAAGAGGTGTTGGTGGAGGTGTTTTTATAAGCGATTTTCCTGTGCTTGTTATGAGGTGTACAATAAACTATATGTATAATAAATAATAAACAGACGGACAGTGACTTTCGCATTTTATAATACAATAATTATTGATTACTCACTAGCATTGTTCTGTAACAGCTGGAAGTCCTGTGATGCAGACTGTCAGTAAACAATAACTTTGGCAAACCAACAACTCTTACAGGCAAAACCACATACCTTCTTAAATGGTTAACAGAACACCCCCAAATACTTCACTGAAAGGTGTTTTATCCCCAAATGTCCTCGGAACGTCAATAAAGTACCGCAATGTCTAATACCGTAAGATGGTCGAGCCAAAAAAGTAAAATTTTACGTCCACTGCATCCTTCAGTAAAAAAATAACTAAAATAGTTTTGCAAACCGGGGCGTACTGGCTACAAAGAAAGGAAGAAAAAGGTCCACTTAGAACAGAATGCGGGCAAGAAACAAAAGCTACCATGCAGTCCTTATTTATACTCCACTGCTCCAAAAGGAGGAAATTTTATTAAACACCCCCAAAATCCACTAACTTTGAGGTAAATAAATCCTAATCTGAGTGCCTGTATTTTTATTTATCAACTGATACGTTTAAAACCAGACCACAGAAACAAACCCTTCATCACTCATTGATTGTGTTAAAAATGTCAGGCAGTTTGTTGTACAGCGATGATTACACTGCGATGTTAGTTTTTCCACGATTAATTATTTTTTCGTTTCGGAACAAAAAGAAATCTCATTTGATTTCTTTTATTTGGGAAAACAGTTATAATATTTTACGGCAAGAATATCATATCTTTAAATTTTTACAAGCGTTTGTAATTTAGTCTACGCTTTGTTGATTGACCTACTGTATATTTCTATTCTGTGACAAAAGTGTGCTGGTTGCCTTATTGGGATACGTCCTACCTATTACATCTGGCCGGTATTACAGTTATGTGGCTGCTTGCTAAACCAAAGAGTAAAACCTTATTTTTTTTTTCGTTATTAGATTCGTATTGCAAACGTCCTACAGCTTTGGACTCCATTATTATTGGGCTTACGATAATAAATGTAGCCAGCCTATTTATAACTGAATATAAAAGAATATGTATAATATTATGCTGGCCATCGAAAAAACGATGCACACACATTCCTCACATCATTCGAAACGTCAAAACAAAAAACAAACGCATGTTTTGGTACCTTGTTTACAAACATGAGAAACTTTGTAATCTATAACTCCGTTAAATCCGACGAGATAACGATTCGATATCGTGTCACGTTTGAGATTATTAACGAGTATTATAAATTTTAGGTGTGGGAATTTAGGTTGGTACAACTTTTAAACCGGACCGGCAATTCTAGTATTTTCAAGGAGCTGGGAGCATTCGCATTCGCTTCGCAGTCGCAAACTGTCTAAGACACATCTATTTGTAATTTTTTTGACATTGATTAACTGTTGTCAGAACAAGAATAGACCTACAGAAAAAATAACCATATTTAGTACTTACTTGTTTTTTTTGTAGCAACAAATTGTCGATAAATCTTTTAATCGTAAATTATCATACCTAAGTTCTCACAGCTAAAGAATGCAGAATGACGTAATTAAAACTCGAGCCTTCCTCCTTTACGCCCTTGGTTATGTCAGTGGAACGATAAAAGTGATCAACATAGACCATAGACCACCGAGACACCTCTTGGGCCAATGTTTAACATAGCAAAATTGACAAAATATTCGTAACACTAGTGAAGTGTAAAACCAACCTTATTTTTAAGTTTTTTAGGTTAATTTTCTATTGCACAAGTGACGCGAATTGACAAATTGAAAACTTGTGCTAAGTGCACATTGCACGGTTACAACTAATATTATTATTAGTAACTAGTTTTTGCCCGCGGATCCGGTGTAATCCGGGCACATTCATGTTGGATTTCGCAAAAATAGTAGCCTATAACCGTTTTTGGGGACCCTTCTATCTCTGTGCCTTACTACCAAAATTCATCAGTTGGTTCGGCGCGTAAAAACAAATAAACAACCTTTCGCATTTATAATATTAGTTAGTTTGGAATGGTATGGGCATTCCGTGTTCTGTAACTTGCACTTAAGAACCTTGGCCACTATATTTTTTTCCGGTCACGAAGTTCGAAATTCAAAATTGAAGCACGTCAACAATGTTGCCAACAAAAACAAAAGCCCGCCTAATTGTTTTGGGAGTGGGAACGGGGGAAAAAAACTCCTTCGGCATTCGAAGGACGGTGACGTCATTGATACAGGTACTTCAAGTTATTGTGTAGTAGGGTCGGCGAGAATTGGCGTTGGGACGTGATTGATTTCGTTTTTGTTTAAAAAAGTATAGATATAAGAAAAACTTTTAGGTGAATTGCTTGATGTTTTTCTTATTTTTGTAGCGTAAAAACACCGATTTGTTGTCATAAAAAATCTTTGGCTGAGAAAAATAAAATACTTGATATCATATTTTTTTGCTTCATTTTTTAGCATAAAAACATCAATTTATTTCGATAAAATAATCCAATCTCAAATGAACCGCAGTTTATTCAATTTGTCATGAACAGCTCCAATCATATTATTTGTACAGGCTATATACATAGTAAGTAAATAACTACTGATACAGTAACAGAATATATTTCATAAGTGAATGGAACACATGTACGCATGTTTATCATTACGAATGAACGTGAACAATCAGTTTCAAAGGCAAGGTTACGGAAGACAAACAGCTTATATTTATAATATAAACGGTGAAACAAATAATATAATTTGTACATACATATTTGATAAATAAGCTTTGTATAAAACACGTAGGTGACGTGAGATATTTTGGTACCCAACACTCCAAGGATTTATTTGTTTGTTGATATAACGTGCCTTACTAACTACAAACAGAACAGTTTGTAGGGTTCCGTACCCGAAGGGTAACCAACGCCCGTCTGTTTGTCAGCGGACTGTATCTCAAGAACCTTAATAGGCAGACAGTTGAAATTATTACGATCACAGTGTGTATTTCTATTGCCACTATAACAAAAAATAATCCTTACTTCCTTACTAATATTATAAGTGCGAAAGTAACTCTGTCTGTCTGTCGCGCTTTCACGCCAAAACTACTGAACTGATTTAAATGAAATTTCGTATACAGATAGTCTACAGCCTGAGAAAGGACTGAGGAAAGGAGAAGGAGTACGTTCCCTGGGGACAACGCGGGCGAAGCCGCTGGCAGAAGCTAGTAAAAATTATAAAATAAAAAAATTAAGGGGACTCCTGTCAAGAAACGTGTTTTTTTTTTCGGTTTATGGTACGGAACCCCTCGGTTGAGCCCGACTCACACTTGGCTGGTTTCTTATAAACCTTTGCGGTATCATTCGACTCATAAAAGGTGAAGACCTGCCACAGTTGGCACTAAACGCGAGTACTGAAAAAATCTCATGAATTTTAAATTAAAACGCCGCCTAGTACTAATTTGTCTCAACAGACCACATCTGCTCACTACTTGACCAGAGCGATCGCGAAAGAAAACGTGTTTTCTCTCAAGAAATCTATTCCAAAATGAAAAAACTTAAACTGATATCATCCTGCGGTCTAATTTAGGTTATCAAATTTTAATCATAATTATGTAATCAGTGCCGTATTCCTAAAATAGATGTTATTTAAATGTTGTTTTGCGCATTATATTGCAACAGCGCAAAACTTAAAAACATTTGCATCGATTTGATAAATGTATGGCCTGTCTGATTTATTAGTAAGTATGTGAGTTTTTCATGGCCATTTTAATCACGAGATTGTGCAAGTATGTTGGTTTTATTTATGCAATTAGTACTAAGTAGTGTTTAAGTTAAAAAATATATTTTTAATTTTCTTGGTAACATTTATCGCTACAAATAAAATACTGGTATTCAGCTGAATATGGTTTGACTGGAAGCAGACCCGAATTTGGTTGGAAAAAGACTATTCAGATGATGATGATTAAAACTTATGACTTGTGAATTTTGTTAATTAAGCACTGCATAGAAACTTAAGCACTAAAGCATTTCTCAATAAACCCCATTCCACAAAACAATGAACACGTCCTTCAACATTTCAACAGGTGGTATAAAACAGCCAGCAGCATTTATAGTGCAGTGGCCAATTGGTAGCGGGAGTACTAGAGGCGAGCTATGTGGGTCACTCGTGGAATGCTACCCGGCCGGCCGCTCCCACCTGCGAGCACGGTGCGTACGAGATGAGCGCTGGCAACACTGTCGTATTCAGATTTCAAAATATGTATTGAATTTACGCATCGGACTTAAAACTGTCTGGAATAAAAAATACTTAATAAAGGTAAATATTAAAAAAAAGTTTTGAAAGCTGCGTGCATTTTTTTTTTAATTTGATGCAATTTATAGAAGAACAGTAGCATTATTTAGTAGCTGACAGCTCTTTGACTTAAAAGAATGGATCGTAAAGTTATGCCATCTTTTGGAGTCGCATTTGGAAAAAGCAACTTTCTAAGTTGCTTGGATCTTACAAATATATGGAGTTACCAACTAAAATTCAAGAGATTCAATGTCAAAACCTGTCAAAATGGAGGGAAATTAAAGGTGTCTTTGACAGTTTGCGATGCAATGCAAACGCTGTTTGAAAATAATAAAGACTAGCTGAACCGCGCAACTTCGTCTGCGTCACGTTTCAATAATGCTCCGCTCCTATTGATCGTAGCGTGATATTATAGTATAGCCTACAGCCTTCCTCGATAAATGGTCTATCCAAAACTAAAATAATCAATTCGAACCAGTAGTTCCTGAGATTAGCGCTTTCAACCAAACAAAAAAACAAACACTTCATTGTCAAAATTTCAAAATTACCAAAATCGTTTTCCCTGATAGAATGTTATTATGTCTAAGCTACTTAGAAATCTAACCACAAATGAAGGATATCTATGGATCTTATACTCATTTAGAAATACCTAGCTTGTTTACAATGCGACTGTTTACAAATAGATTTAGCACGGCAGACCATCTTGGTATGACTGCTTGACATTTAGTTGTATCAATATTTTGAAAGAGCTAGACTTGGATGTTTGTTAATAAATTGCTTAAATTGTTCATACCTAGTTCGTATAGCATGTTCTTTCCCGACTTCGGAAAACAACCACTTTTATTTTAAGTTCAGAAGTACCGAGTTACCCTGATCAGTAGGTAGAGTGTAGTTTGGACCTTTGCAGTTTGCACCCACATACGCAAGCTTGGCTGCAGCTACAACAATAATACCGCACCACGTAAACTCACTATTAAAAATGCACAAAATTTGAATAATCACAATTTCGGAAAGAGTGTACTAAACTGGCTCAGCAAATTAGACTACGAAGAAACAGAAAATCTAGTCAAATGTAACCCAAACAAATAAAAGGACTGCACTACCAACACAACCACACACACCGTAATTCTTACGAATACATACAAAAACACACCAACATGCACCACACACCACACCACACCACATGGGCAATCATATTTTTGTTTTAATCAAGTTCATATTTTATCTAATCTTTTTTTTTCTAATATCGTACGTTTCATAGATTTTTTTTTTGTTTTATTAGACTTGTACCTAGTATGTAAACAAAATGTATAATGTAATTAGGAGGGGAACTGTCTCCTGAGATAAAGGTTAACTACCTAGTTTAGGAGGAAGAGCTTTTATGTAACAGTGATACTTGTTTGCAAATAAATGAATTTATTATTATTATTATAATTCAAAAGCAAATAAGTACCTAGATACCTAGGTGTTATTGGGTTAAATTATCATATCAGCCGAAAAACGTCCACTGCTGGACATAGGCCTCCAAAGGGGGGGTTTGCCATAATCGCCTTGCTTGGCAGGCGGGCTAGCGATCGCAGTGTATGGTGTTGCGTTTTACAGAGAACGCTGCTGTCCATTCTTTGGTGAGTTTCTTAGTTGCCTCTTACGATACCCACGCGAAGTGATGGGATGGTTTTATTCTTTTACGGCACCGGCCGACACCATACGGCATTCAACTTCTGCCCATTCTCACCAGAGAATACTGCGATCGCCAACCCGCCTGCCAAACGTGGCGATTATGGCAAACCCCTTTGGGGGAGGCCTATGTCCAGCAGTGGACGTCTTCCGGCTGTTATAATGATATGATGATGATGATGAAAGCTGAAGCGCTGAAGAGAGGGGTCTTCAGCTTTCAAGGCATGAATAACTTCTATGGAAGTGGGACTCGTCGAGTTTCATTGCCCGGGCAATTTTCTGGTTGTTGTTACAATATTCTGGCTTTCAGAGGGCTTAGTGTAAGTTTTTTAACGTACTCGATCGCGTTAACGTAAGCGTTCGCTTATGTCAAAATGTATAGAAAAAAAAGGGTTTTCGTTATTGTCACCAGACGGCGCTTATTCAGTTTCAATACAAATTGACGTTTACGCTAACGCGATCGAGATTTACGTCCGATCATGACTTACGCGTGTGCCACTTTCGCACACACTAAGCCACACCATCTCCATAGGATGCAGACTCTCCAAAACCGTTTTCTACGAAAGGCGCCCCGTGGTTCGTTAGGAATGAGCGACTTCCGACCTTAAAGTCCCGACCATAAGGCAATTCATGAAGTGCCTTACAAAGCGTTTCATTAAATCCGCCGAAAAGCACCAGAACCCTTTAATCGCATCGGCTACCCGATACGCTCCCTCCAAGATTAGTAGGATTCGCCGTCCTAGGTATACCCTCGTCGATCCTGACGACCAAGTCACCATCCTTCAAGAAAGCTGTAGGGAAACCAGCACTATCAGAAAACACAGATACAGACCGCGTTCCGTATTCCGGTCTCGCCGTCGAGGCCCGTCGCGATGTCCCTGTAATGCTCCCCCCCCCCCGTCTTTTGCCTAACGAGCAAGCCCGCGCCGCTGAGCCTTTAGCGTTAAATCCCCTAAATAATGACATAACCCCGCCAGCCCCTTGCTGTCCTCCCCTAAACGACGCCGCTGAGCCAAGGTCCGTACCCCACAGGGGGTGCCCTCAGTGACCGGAGTTTTAGTATATATTTGCATAGCCTCGGCTGGGGGCCTTAAATTCTCTTGAGGCCCACACAGGCAAGTCCGGTTAAGTAGTTACAACCTTCCCAGGTTCGTAACTGCGAGTGTTCTCCGTCAAAAAAAAAAAAAAACTCGCACTAAGGCCACAGCAGGTGCAATGGTTGAATATAGTGTGATTGGCTTTTCCCATAAAACGATTTCGCTGTCGTGTTCTTAGCCTAGCAACACATTATCCATTTAACCCATAAAAACAAACAAAGTACCAACCTCCATTTCACGAACTAGTTTAAAAATCATACGTGACTTCAATTTCGTCACCGCGAAGATTAGATTGCAAATATTTTTAAGACAAAGTATGCAAACATGGCGAGAATTATGTCGTATATTTACAAAATGTGTTATCAGCTGGCTGGTATCTGATAAAGTTAGCGTGAATATGTTAAAAGTACTGATTCATACAAAAGTAGTAATTTTGTCGCAATGTTTAATTACCTATGTTTTATTTTGTTGGGGACAGTTGTGAAATCATTCGTTGCGGGATCTTATCGTTTTGATTTCGATCTTTTGATTTGTTGCTAATTTTATTCGTGAATTGTAGTTTTTTTAACAAACAGGCGAATAGGCGTTATTCTGAAGCCAGCCCTAATAATGACCACCTATATTCACGTTAGTCATGATTTCCTTATTTGTCTGTGATCTTCAGAGAGTTAGGCAGACGTGAGAAGGTACTTATAGTACACCACATTTCGGTAGGTATGTGTAGGACCCATATAACAGCTACTGAGTAATTCCAGGTGGAAGAACCCAAAAATACTTTGCCCGATCCGGGAATTAAACCCAAACTTACATCTACCAGCAATAGCGTAGTCGTAATAAGTAAGTTGATTTGTAAGACATAATTCCCATTCAAGATATTTTTGATCTTCACAGCACATTAACCCATAAAGAAACAATAAGTTACATAACAAACAATAAAACGTTGACAAACGCGTTTCGAATTTAGAACAAAAGGATTTGAAATTCACATAGTATTTGGCGCGGAATCCTAGTAGTTACGGACATGTATGTAGTGTGTACAAGATGTTGAGCCATCTCTGACAGCTGTCACCTTGACCTGAAGACGTGGACACTATGTAGGGTAAGAGTAAAAGTTTAAGTTAGTAGTGTTCGTGTTGTTTCCAAGGTACAGGACGAAGATGGAAGGGAAGGCTCAAGAAACGATACTGGGATCAGAAGGATTCATAGACAATGATTTTACTGAAACTAATTATTACTGAGATAATGACTACAATACTTCGCCAATCCCAAAAAAAAAACCGCCAATTGCGAGTGATACTGGTGCCCAAAGGTTTCCATATAGATTTAACAAGTTATTTTAATATCGCAGACTGTATAGGTTTCCATGTTGGTAATCTTAGTTAAAGAACAATAATCTGCGAAAAAAAAACAAAATTTTAGGATCAGTTGTTTGTGTGGGATAATCTTATATATCCAGGAATGGTCAATTTACACCTTTTTATTTTAAAATTATAAAATAATATCTGCGACCCTCACAATAAGTCCCTTTCATTTGATATAGCGCACGGCAATTGTTTTTTAGGGTTCCGTACCCAAAGGGACTCCCCCTACTACTAAGCCTCCGCTGTCCGTCCGTCTGTCTGTCAGAGGGCTGTATCTCAAGAACCGTAATAGGTAGACAATTGAAATTTTCATAGAATGTGTATTTCTATTGCCGCTATAGCAAAAAATAATAAAAATTAAGGTTTATGGTACGGAACCCTTCGTGTGCGAGTCCGACTCACACTTGACCTTATTTTTTTTCTATGAGGGTTCCGTTTTTTCATTCGAACGTACGGGACAATGATGGAAGGGCTGGAGACGAGCATGATGGCTAATGATATTGCTTCGTATAGTCTTTGGCAACGTGAAATACTTGGTGTTTGATGTGTTCAGTGAGATTCGTAGATTTGATCAGCTCAATTGGGATCATGGATCAGTTAGAATCAAGGTCAACTTAGAACACTACGATCTCTCACCATCTCTGGCCTGACATCCCATAAAACACAGAAATTATTACCTGTCGGGTCTAGAATCGAGTAAGATGTCGAGTACCATACAAGGCAAGGCGTTGGACACACCGTCTGTGTCCTGAATACAAAATACGGCACTAAAGGTTACGACACACGAAGTCATTGGCATTCCGTGGTTAGTGTACACTGTTGTATTACTACAGCTGTGGGGCGCAGGTGGATTTGGAGGGCGTACAGATCTTGGGTGTGACCGAATTGTACGTTGCTTCTAGGCTCGACAATTTTAAAATTGGATTTATGGAAGGACTAGTAGTTTCTTCTTTCTTCATTTGCGATGGAATATTTTTATATTATTGATAGGCTCTAGTTTGACCAAAAAATCACCCGTTATTGTGGTCGAAAATGAAGCACGCTTTTCGAGAAGTAACCTATTCACTCTTGACTCCCAGGTTGTCATCAGGAAACATAGACTTCGGCAGGGAACTCCATTCATTAGCGTTATCAAAATAATGGGCCTGCTAATAAACGAAGTGTTTATAAGCTACAAACAACTGGGTAGGTGACATGGTACATCATAAGATGTGCCTATCATCTTGATGGATACCTTACCTTCATTACATTTCTTTACTTAGTTATAAGCGTGAAATCTACACAGCCATCAGAAACATTGCAAAAATGTGTACAAATGAAAGTTATTCCGTTCATGAGTATTTTTCCTAATTAGCGGCTTATTATTACACTAATAAGGCTGCATAACTTAGCTTAGGATTTATAAGAATGATGGGAATTATTAATCGAAAAAAGTTGATGGATTAAGTAGTTATTCTCTTCCATTTTTGGCATGAACGAATGATGAGTTGTTGATGCATTGTCTATTGCTATGTCTTTTTTTAACTATTCTCACATTAATAAAACCTGATTACGATTTATTTCTACCGCATAAATCTCCTGTTAATCTTTTATTGCAAGAAATGTCGAAGACTTGTGCAGACTGAATAATATTGGCATAATTTTATGAAATTGTTACGTATTATATTACTTTTATTGTGAGTTATCATGCAATATCTTAGGTCCATATCATAGAGTACGGAACGCAGTGTCGGTAGCAACTAGAAACGCTTTACCTTGCTAGAAGTCGTGACCGTGCAATGAGGGTTTTCTTTAATGATTAGACGGTTGTAGCAGCACTAAGGCGTCAGGTCCACGCACTGTCAAAACGCTGAGAATCTCTCGCTTAAGTGACGTCAACTGGTGAGGGGAATTTTCCTGAAAACCCTCATTGCGCTGGTAAACCTTGAACTTATGAAGTGGCGACCGCGTACCGCAAGACGCACCGTTGGAAAGATTCAAGGTAGACCGATGACCTGGTCAAGATCACGGGAATCCTGCAGGCTGCAGGCGAGACGAGGACAGTTCGATGTGGTATCACATTGAGAAGGCTATGTCCAATGGACGTCTTTCGGCTGAAGATGATGAATGATAAAGCGGTGACACTCACTGACACGCTGAGGCCGGTGTTTTCTAGCTGACTACCCTGAAAAGAAACACCGAAACAAACTCGGATTGTCCGCACACATGTTTCTGTGATCTGTGGGTCCATATCATAGATAGAATTTGAGCTGAAATCTGGATTGCAACGGCTTTGCCAATCAAAATATTTCTTCGCCACTTTCTCTTATATAAAATACATGCAATATTTATTGCGAATCGGCGATAGCAATCCAGTTTTATTGAAATTTTACGTTTTATTTTTGAGAAAACGTTTTATTTTGTGTTTTAAATGTTACTTTTCAGTTTTGTTAATGGATGAACCGTTGATAAAACCTCTTTTTGTAAATTAATTAATGATTGTTTCTTATCGGTTGTTGGTCATTAACGCTTTTATTGATGTTCATTTTATTGCAAGTTTACTCATTTATTTTATTTCTTCGCTGATTCGAGTTTGAGTGAAAGGTGTTCGTGTATCAATTTATTATATTTCTTTGTAAAAGTGATGACAAACAGCTTCAGTTGATATACTAGGAGATCCTTCTGGGTAAGCTCGCTCCATCGTAGACTTTGTCTCGGTTATCTCTGACCTAGACTAGAGTCAAGAGCAAACCCATCACACATAAAAAAAAGATAGTAGTTTTTTATATGTGTATTAGGTGTATAAAAATCAAGATGTTTTTGGGCTCTCATGATCGAGGAAATAACCATCTTAGACCAGTCTGTGAAATTTTAAAAACTTTAACAAAGAATAAGGTCGTTTTTAAACATTTAAAGTATTTGAAGACTTCCTGATACAAATTGTAGTGATTTATTTTATTCTTGTTCACAGCCTTGTGTTGGATAAAAAGAGATGCTTAACAATGTTTTTAAGTGCAATTTGTACTATTGAATATTTTTTCCAAAAAAAACTTCAGATTTTAGTGTCACATTGTCCATGATGGATTTGATTGCCCACCCATAAGTCACTTGACCCTAAATCTTATTTATTTGAATACAAAACTTTTGTAATAGACGTAATATTTTGGATATCCAAAATATAAATATTTAAAGTAATTACTAACTAAATATAATTTTTCATTAATAGAAATGACAAGATTATACGAAAAAAAAACTGCCAGACTTTGTGAAAATAAATAGAATCAAGAATGATCAAGACTGTAAAAATCAAATACTTGCTCTTCTCAAATAATAATCCACACCTGCATTTAAATACCTTTTTAAATAAAATATTCTCACGCACCCGTCAAACATAAACCCATCTTCAGTCGCCGGACGCAGCGGAGCCGATTTGAATACAATCCACTGTTTACTGTCCCACGTAACGAAACCAAAGGAGATTGGACGTCGAGGATCAGAAGACGGAAATTAAACAATTATATTTTGATTGTGTGATACATAATATGACACTTATGTAGATTTAATATATGAACAGTTGAAATATTGCTGTACATGTTTTTCTCTATCCAGACACCTATCAAACGCCCAGATGTACACAAACTGTGTATCCAAAAGTGGTTTAAGGTTTTTGAAAAATAATTTAAGTTAATTCTTTATTTCAGGCATCTAGGGCCCATAAAATAAAATACATAGATATAAAACTATAACTATAAATTAATTAATTTATACACATTAAAATTAATAAAATGCACGAATGACCTTAGCTGTATGGGAAAGTCATTGCAATAGTAGTTATTAAAAGATCGAAAGAAACATAGTGCCTGAAGAACTAATTAAAAGATCACAACAAACAAAGATTCTGAAACTTATTAAAAGATCGCAAGAAACAGTGCCTGATGAACTTATTAAAAGATCGCAAGAAACATAGTGATTGAAGAACTTAATAAAAGATCGTAAGAAACATAGTGCCTGAAAAACCTATTAAAAGATTGCAAGAAGCGTAGTGCCTGAAGAACTTAATAAAGTATCGCAAGAAACAAAGTATCTAGTGAAAGTTAGGACTCTGCTGTACGCCCTCAAGAAGATATAAAATGAGCAGCTGTTCTTTTCTAGCTGCAGATGGGCATTGGAAATGCACCACAATACAATACATTTGTGTAGTAAACATTTTCCTTTACCTATGGAAAACAATAAACACAGAAGACAAATAATCTTCTCGTTAAGTAACTAAGTAGTAGTAACTGTTTACTTGTTAGCGAGGAGGTCGTGACAAACCTGCATGTTTTGCATATTTTCTCACTAAACGGAGTCGCGAAGTAACGGTTTATCAACGTGATATTTTTTATTTGTGATTTGCTCTTGGCTCTAGGTCAGAGATGACAGAGACAAAGTCTATGGAGGAAATTAAGTGTAAGTATAAGGAATGTGCAGAAACTATAGGTGGCAGCACAGAAAAATTGTCAAGTATATTTTAATTAAGTTTCGAAATGGCAACGCTAGATGGCACAGTCTACTTCGTGCACATTCCCCTAAACTGAGCGTGCAGGAACCGCAAGTGGCAGCACAGTAGCGTCAATGTCAAATATTCTGAACGTTACAGTTGGGACAGTTAAAGAGGGCAAAATTTACTTATTTTTAATCAACGTTCGTACTCACATTGCAGTCGCTAACTCTCAAAAATGTAGGGAAAATACAGCTGTGTTTTTGACAAAATGCGACTGAGTTGCGAATGCGTACGTGCTTAGTAATCAGTGGAATTGAATCTCAGACTAGCAACCAAAAGGCCGAGTCGCGAGTTAAGAGTTCGAATTGAATGTCAAAAACCTTTCAAACGTAAAAAGTATTATATTCCGGATGGTTTATTAAAGTTGATCATTCATTAAAAATTACACTATTGGAACAGAAGTGTCTATATTGTGAAAAAGACAGAATTTTAACGCAAAGAAGGTCGAATAGACTTGTAGGAAATTAAGATTTCTAAATTCAATAAAATAAACAATATAATCACATAAATGAAGCAAAATGAACAGTAAGTAGGCATTGCTTGTTTCAAGGGAGAATCGGTGCCAGAATCACCGAGTACTTACTGATTTTAAATTATTTTCCCGTATCCTTATCTCATAGGCCATTCATCTACACTAATATTATAAAGAGGAAAGATTTGTTTGTTTGTTTGTATGTTTGTTTGTTTGAATTGAATAGGCTCCGAAACTACTGGACCGATTTGAAAAATTCTTTTAGCATTGGATAGCTACATTATCAGGGCGTAACATAGGCTATATATTATCCCCGTATTCCCACGGGAACGGGAACTACGCGGGTGAAACCGCGTGACGTCCACTAGTAACATATAAAATCTTCTGTTTTCCTTAGACTCTTAAACTGAAGGTAAATAACCGCAACAAAATACACGGAATGAAAATTACTTATCTCAATAAACTGCACTTGGACATGTCACATGATGTGACATTTGGACATAAGGTAGCAAATACTTAAGTTTTGAAGGTAAAATAATGGAGGAAAAACTTTAGTCTGTACAGTTTTAATTCAATGTCTCAAAACAGAACAATTAAGAAGTTTTAAAAACTTATAATAAAACTGTTCTGTTTGATTGAAAAATGGAATTTAATATATGTAGCTCATAATTCCTTTAATAATCAATGAGCTAACATTCGGAATACAATCATTATTATTGATTATTTTTAAGTTAATATGATGGTGTAGAAAAGCATGATATCGACCAAATAGAAAACAATTTTCTTATATTGAACAAGATATTTACAAATCGCTACAGCAATATTTGAATGAAACATGCAAGGAAAACCGCAAAGCTAAACAAAAAGTTTTCAACAAAGCATTCGACACGGATGATCAGATATCGCCGGTACATTACATACCTCTTATGTCAAGTACTCAAGTCACAAGCCAAGTGTTATACGATATGTCTATTGTGCGGAATAAAAACTACTGGAGCTCTATTCGTATCTAGGGATGGCGAAGTGTGTCAATGTTTATATCCCTCATATTGCAAGAACAATCAACTAGAGAAATTGTGATGTCGATTACATCTTGGTCATTTAAACGACACTGTCGAGATGGCTTCTTTCAATATTTTTCTCTTTTGTGGCTTTTTAAAGCACCACTCTGTAGGAATACGACTAAACTCATTATTATTAAAATTAATGATGATTGTGTCCTTCATTCCTATAACAATATCCATGATTAGTCACTAATTACTTGCACGTGTCGTCTTTACTTTAACACTTAAGATACCATTGTCTGCACTCAACATTACCAAAGCAATAACTTAATATCGTAACACCTTAAGGAAAAACAAGCATCAAAAAACATGTATCCACCTTGGCATGTTAAATGACATCAACCTCCAAACGATAGCAAGGCGTTTGAATTGGAAGTATTCCAACAGCCATGCATTGCGAAAACATGCTCGCGGTGTCCCACAAGGTCGTGTCCTGGGACCATCTCTGTACAATCTATTACGTATAGTGCTTAAAGTTTGCGGTTATAAAACAAAGCACAAATTATGTAGCCTTGTATGGTTGACGTATTGGCTTGTAAATATCTTTGTGAATTGTTTATTAGTTTATTCTTCGTAATTTTTATTTATAAGATGTTGTTTTCACATGTTTTTATTAATATGTTATATTATTATCCTTTTTGATATTTACGGAAGTATTGAAATCACGTCATCACTGTTGGTCTAGTGGCAGAATGCGCTACTGCCGAGTATGAAGTCCTAGGTTGGTGAAATATGATTACTATACGTATCCTTCCTGGACACACTGGTCCAACGGCGAAACCAGGCATAATGATAAATGTTGAAATTACTTCAAAGTGTTTGCTAGTAACCAGTGGAATAAAAAGTAGAAGATAATTTTATTTCATAAAGACAATAAGCAACTAATATTTTTCCAAATAATATTTCTCTGTTTTGATGATCATATGGTATTAAAATGTATTAGAGTTTCGCAGGTGCTCAAAACATGAGTCAGAGATATTAATAACGCTCCGTCCGCCTCGTCATCGTCATTAGATCAATCGTTTGATTACACTTCTTATTTTAATCAAACAAAGATACATAAATGTTAAAGCTACGTACCTTGCTATGTTTAGTCCCACTATTTCAGCTCTTACACATGACCGTTTGACTGAATCTAACGGTAATCTAAGTACGTCAGTTTATTAACATTGAAACTAACTATAAAATCACTTCAAAACTCGTTAGTTAGTTGGGCAGTAAATTCCAATCGCAGGGGTCATAACCCCACCGCACCTTGATTCCAGTTTCATAGTATTATCTGCGATCATTCATGTGTTTATAGTACAAAAAAGAGTTAAACAAACATTGATCCCTTCTACAGAACCCATATCAACCAAATTTGGACTTTCTCCCATGGTAATAGAATTAATAATAACCTGTTTGATGGGACTGTAAACATAGTATCAGATGTGAATATGGCTGCTATAAAAGCCTGCGACAGCGTTGGCATTAAAATGACATCACCTGCCCCGTCCGACGCTTCTTACAACCACAATGGTGTACGCCGTGTGGCCATGAGGTAAATTCAGAAGGTTTACTTATCCGGTACTACTGTCTCGGCATTTTATAAGAAAACCATGCCATTAAAGTATGAAAATCAATAGCGAAAACTGCAATTGAATTTTGACCTAACTTTAAGAAAAATTGTAAAGTATAACTGTAGCGTTACAGTAGCAGCTACAATGCCTCATTTATTACTTGATTTTTTAATATCTAAAAACAAGGTGTAAGGTCTGTTGTTCGGTCACCAACACACTATGAATGAACCAGTATCTAGCCTGAATTCTTTCGACGATCTCGCCTGTATCTTTCCGCCTTCATTTGTGGGCTTCTCACTTGTGAGTTTCCTTTTCAGTATACCTTCTGTAGTTTACCTATCATTAGCTTCCATGGTGAGCATCATGGCATCCGAGTCGATTACACATGCATAACGCGTGTCATATTGAATATTGTATGCTTGCGAGTGTGTGTGTGTGTGTGAATGGATACTTTCTTTATGAGTATGTGTAGACTCATCTTCACCGAGGTGTGTATTTGTTAAGACGTTTGTTTCTCTGGCTATTAGATATTCATCTGTAGCTATTGTTGTTATGTACCGGTTGGTCAGGCCTAGTAATGAATAGTCAGTGATGATCGTCCTAGCAGGTGCAAATGGTGATTCTTTATTTTGTTAGAAGACAAGTGTTAGATTACGAAGTCTCGTTTAGTATTCTTGATTCGGTATAGGTTGATGGTCTAGAGAGTTTATAATTGAAAAGTTAATACAATAATATCAAATCAGTGAGGGTAGTCCATGTAGACGATTTTCCAAAAACAAAGAATACTGTACTTACGTGATACAAAATAAATAAGCATTATATTATAATAAACCATTTATTTTCAGGTTACAGAGACCCATACAAAATACCTTAACCAAAATATACAAATAATAACAATTGTGTTAGTAAATTAAACTTTAAACTATGTTAGTATCACTTAGTTATTGTTGTTTGTTGTTGTCACTTCGAACTTGTGCTGTAGTGCTATTTATTCTGTAACAACATTTTCGTGTCTCGACAGCGGAATCCGAAGTGAGTATCAAATTCGTATAAACATAAGACCTTTATGTTGTGTGTAATAAAGCTCACTTTGTGAGTTTTGTCACTCAGGTGAAGCTCGATATCGGAATAGTTATTTACAGAATAGACTAGCTGGTCAAGCGTAGTACTGAGTACCAATAAAGTATTTATCAGAGGCGAGCTTATACAAGTTTTGTAACCAGTACAAAATACCAGTTGGCTTACAAAGTACCAGTACCCAATTCAATTAACACTTGTGCTTAAAATCTTTGCTTAAGAACCGAACTAGTAGGTTCAATGATGATTCAATTAAAAGTGTTTATAAATCCGTTACTTGCTCACAAATTATCGCGTCCTTTAAAGATGATTATGATCATTATTTCTATAAATAGTAAGACCTTGGACGTTCACGATTTGTTAATCAAATGATGCAGGTACTTTCGAATGTTGATTGAAAAATGCAAATGAGCTGTATTGCTGTATCTATATCTATACTAACTAATATAATAATTATACATATAAAGCTGAAGAGTTTGTTTGTTTGCTTGAACGCGCTAATCTCAGGAACTACTGGTCCGATTTGTAAAATTCTTTCTTCAGTGTTAGATAGCCCATTTATCGAGGAAGGCTATAGGCTATATAACATCACGCTAAGACCAATAGGAGCGGAGCAGTAATGAAAATTGTGACGCAGACGAAGTTGCTGAAGAGTTTGTTTGCTTGAACGCGCTTATATCAGGAACTACGGGTGCGTTTTGATAAATTCTTTCAGTGTTAGATAGCCCATTTATCGAGGAAGGCTATCACGCTAAGACCAACAGGAGCGGAGCAGACGAAGTTGCAGGAAAGATTTTTTTGTTTGTTTGTACCGAATAGGCTCCGAAACAACTGGACCGATTTTAACCATTTTTTCACTAATAGAAAGCTAAATTATCAGGAAGTAACATAAGCTATAATTGATTTGAAAAAAAAATAGAGATCCCTACTAAAATTGCAATAGGTACTAAACCCGCGCGCTAGTCAATCATATAGGTAAATTATTAGACACTCCTCTTTGCCTCGGAATGCATGTTTTATCCGTTGCCCCATGTGTCAATTTGTAGACAGTCGTTACGGGAAGTCAGAAGCCAGAAAATCTGACACCGGTCTAGATAACTGGCACGAGTCGTTAGTACACTCTCCATTGGTCGGTTTAGCGACGACAGCTCTGACGCTTCACGTTATTGGTTCGTCAGTCAATGCTCATCGACTATTGCGCTTGCAAGTTTCGTTCGCCCACCGTACATTGGCGAAATCACCCTGCTGCATTCATCTGTGCTCACGACTCGTGTCGCCTACTATAGCGCGACTGTCTTGTGAAGGTTAAATAGGCAATCGCTCAATGTAAAAAACTTTTTTACAAAAAAACTTTAATTTCGGAAGTCGGTGTCAAAAACGAAATAACCAAAAACACCGACTTCGGAAATTAAAGTTATTTTATACTTTGTAGTGTTTTGTTTGTAAGTCGGTTATATTTTTTTGTACAAAGTTTTTTATTTTTCACTTTTAAGTGGTGATAATTGGACGACGTCTTCGTCAACGCAGAAATTGAAATAAGCAAAAATATTCATAGAATAAAAACTACTGAACCAAACTGAATCAATTTTTTATGGGACCAAATGGCAAGTATACTGCATCGAACGAAAAAAGAATCACAAAAATCGGATCAGAAACCTCGAAGTAATCGGTGTACATACTTAATAAAATACCCACCGAATTGAGAACCTCCTCCTTTTTTGGAAGTCGGTTAAAAATACTGGTACTCAGCTGCCGGTAGACTGGTTATCCGATACAGTTATACTGGATGACGACTCCAACCGAGTTGGGAGAAGGCTGAGCAGATTTACTGTTAACCAACATTTAAGCAAACAAACAATTACTTACATTTTTAGGGTTCCGAAAAAAAAAGGAACCCTTATAGGATCACTCGGGTGTCTGTCTGTCTGTCTGTCTGTCTGTCTGTCTGTCCGTCTGTCACAGCCAGTTTTCTCCGGATCCACTGGACCGATTCTGTTGAAATTTTGTACACGTATGGATTTCTATGACCCAAACACGGATGCGTTACGAAAATTATTAAATTTTTAGTATGGGGGTCACTTTTGGGGGTCAAACAAGAAAATTAAAAAAAAAAGTTTTTTGACCAATATTGTGTGACATATCAAATGAAAGGGCTTACTGTGAGGATTTTAATTATATTTTTTTCATAATTTTAAAATAAATGATTTAGAAGTTATTCAAGAAATTAGACGAAAAATGACCATTCCCCCCCCCTTATCTCCGAAACTACTGAGCCTAAAATTTTGAAAAAAATGGAGATAATAGATCTTTACCTAAAGATTACAGGAAAACCTATTAGAAGTCTGTAGTGTTAATATAACATGTTAAAAAAATTAAATTCGTTCGGAACCCTTTGCACGCGAGTCCGACTCGCACTTGGCCAGTTTTTTAAACTTCTAGTGATTGTTGTTTCTATTTCAAAGCAAATTGGTAACATTTACATTTTATTGTTACAGGTAATCCAAACTTCCTCTTCGGAAACGGACCGGTTTCACCGCACAAAACGGCAGTTAAAGAAACAGTAACGATTGTACGTAATTAAAAACAAAATAGTACTTAAACTGGCTAGTCTTACGTTAAAGGATGTGATGCATAAACGCAGGATGCTTTAACGGATAGAGAACTCGTTGTGCCATCGGCCGCTTGGCTACAATGTCGGGTGGTAATTTTATGTGCTGAATAATACTCGTATCAATTCTACATGTTATATTATGGCAAGCAGAGATTTTTGCATCAGAAAATTATAATTTTAAAGTTATTTGCGCATGTTCTACATGCTTGGTTTGCCTTAGGACTCATCTTAAAAAGTACTGGCTATCTTTTTTTATTAAGAGACCGTTCGTGCTCATGACAGTACATAGGTATTTAACAATTAGTTATTAGTTATATAAATGTTAATCTGAGTTTACTACATTAAATAGAAAATATAGCTGTTGTGAAATACTACTACTACTAGATGATGTAAACTTAAATTATTGTTAATTCAATCAATCAATCAATAAGCCCCCAATCCTGAACGATTCAGTAAGTTGTTTACAAGGGATGTTGCTCAAAGAAGGTCTCTTAAGTTCAGTGTGCCTCTTGGCATAGGCCTCCTCTAACATCTTCCATTGCTTCCTATCCCTAGCAACCCTTCTCCAATTGGGACCGGCTGCAAGTTTCAGCTCGTCCTTCCATCTCCTCTCTTGCCTTCCTCTTCTCCGTTCACCATCTCTAGGGTACCATTCCGTGACTATCGTACTCCACTTGTCTTGGGTACATACAACGCAGTAAATGGCCCGTCCATCTCCACTTTAGTTGGTCTATCTTTAAAAGCACGTCAGTTACTCCAGGGTTCGATCTTACTATGGTGTTCCTTATCCTGTTTTTTGACGCCAATCATGCCTTAATTAATAGTTTGTTAATTACTTATGTGTGAAAAACCGTTAGGTACATTATAACACATTTAAGCAAATAATGCCCGTAGATACTATTTCGGTCAATATGCGAAAAGATAAGTCTAAGTATTATATTCTTAAATACATTTTTTACTGCTATGACAAAAATCGGTATTTTCCCACGTTTACAGTTAAAAATAAAAGTTTATTGTTGACTAGCGGGTCACCATTACCCGCTAAGTATGCGTAAAATTAATACATAAGCGTACGACGGACTTTTTTTGTTGTTTAAACGAATTATATAATCTGAGGTAAACGGCTTAGTTGCTGTGGAAAGCGTATTAAAATACACGCGGTAGTTTTTAAAATTGAGGCCAATATACGGAAGGGCAAGGACACATTTAATAAGTTAGTGTTTTAAATAAGGACATACAAAGGTATGAGTCAAAAATGACCGCGAAATTGGGGAAAAGGTTAATAATAGACAAAAACTGCGATACTGAATGACGACGAAAGAGTTGGCCTCAAGGGCACTCTCAGGACTCTAAATGCACCAGGGAAATCCTGATGAATAACTTTATAGTTTACGATTGAAGGAACCTATAAATAAAAGTCACTGGTGGCAAACCCATTGCCATAAAAATATAAAATTCGACAATCATCATTAATTATCTTTTACCGTAAAAAATGACATGACAAGGAACAACACATTAATTTCAAAACCGCGCGCGGAAATTCCGTACAAAAAAAAAAAAACTCGAACCATTGACTCACGTGTTGTCAAAGCGGATAGGGCAAAGAGAAACAAAACGTTTTTAATTAAAAGAAGCTATTGTTCCAATCAACGTGACATTGACGTATGCCATGTGTTACTCAATCTTGTATACTTTGTATGGAATGTATTGTTTTCTTACTTTTTGCTTATGGGAAAGTAATTGAATGACATTGAGTAGAGAGATAGATGCTTTAAATACTGAATTCTCTTGATTGTATTACGTAGAAAGCGCGTACATAGAACGTAGTCTTAGATTGTGGATTTTTTTTATGGATGGCCTCTTGCAGGTTACCTAGGAGGTTGTCGTTTGTTTAATGGAATTGCCTGTGGCAGCCTTTATAAAAATTAAAGCCAGGAAGCTAACAGTTTCACTTTGGCTTCATATTTAGTCTACTTAAAGATCAAAAACGTTTGCACGTCAAAAATTAACTTACCCACATAAGTTAATTTTGCCACCCATGATTAAGCTGACGATTCTTTTTATTTTACTTTTGATAGGCTCGCGTTTGACCACTATCTCACCTGATGATGTGGTCGAAGATGGAGCACGCTTGCCCAGAAGTAACCTATTCACTCTTGACTTAAATACTCCCAGGTTGTAGCTATCAGGAAACACAGACTCCGGCAGGGAATTCCACTCCTTAGCTGTACGCACTATGAATGTGTTCCCAAAACGTTTACGTTAATTTAATCATTGCTTAACTTCAAGCAACGTTTAAGGCGTAGGAATGATTTTTGATCAGATTAATCATCAGTTTTGAATAGAACCAATAAGCAATCGAAGTACAACTTTCAACCCCGTCCTCAAATGAAAATAAACATATTCCATAGACAAGATAATAACGATCAAGTCTATAATCGATATAATTCGATCCGATTCGAATATCGGTAATAATCGATTTCCTGTCTTGTTAACTAGTCTGCCGTATTTATTGTGTTTTGTATTACTGTTTGTTAGTTCTGCTTAACCCTCGGTTAAATAGCGTGAAGTTAGTGTCAAGGTTACCAATCAACCTTGTAGAGTAATACTGAGACAATTACTTTTAATTGACTTTTTTCTGAATCTCTTGATTATGCTATTCAAATAGAATTGTATAATAGTGGTAATTTGTAGAATGGCACTGTTAATGGTAATTTTTAGATTTATTTCAATGGCAATAATTCTTTTTAATTTGTACTATTTTACCACGGTTTTTTGATGTAATTTAATTGAGCCTTTCAAATATTAAATAACAAGGTTTTAATTATAGATTATAACGTTTATAAATGACAGATTAATAATGTATTGTATGTTTGGCGATGTAAAAAAACCGGATATTACTATCAAAGACATCTAATAAGACCTAAGTATCCACTTCTGTATTCATCTTTTGTTAAATCCCGAATCTAATTTAGATAAGTGAAATTAAAACCAGTTTAACGCCTCATAAAAAACACAGTTAGAAATGTAGAGATTATCCAATACGCAACCTGAAAGCACTTACAAATAAAAAGTAAAAAAAAAACAATCGACAATTTTTCACAAATCAAACCGCAATGGTAAAGAAATCATTCAAGTCAGCCAGCGTCACATGCCGTATCGAATTTATTACTCAACCATAGACAATTACTTAACATTCCCGCCATTATAAGTCAGCTGTCAAACCAAGATGGCGGCGACCGTGAGGTATGGCGACCGGTTTACTCGATTGATACTTGAATGGCTACAATAGAAGTCGTGTTGGCACATTAAGTTGCATTTAGATCATTGGTTTGTTATATAAACTGCAATGGTTGTATGAAATATTTGTTCATGAGCGTTTTGTTGCGGTAGAATACCGCACCGAGGTCATGGCTGATTTTCCTTTCATGGTTCGTTGTACTTATTGGTTTTTCTTGATGAGGAGTTAGGTTTTCACCAGTTTTCACAGTTTGATCTTAATTTATTGCACTGCTGCCATGCTAAAATAGTTTATTATGATCAGAAGCTTCAATGTGGCTAAGGAACTGAATTCCTGAAGTAAATTGACACTTGTAAATAATGGATTCTAAAGAAATAAATAATGCACAAATTAAGTCTTTGAAAACCGAAACAAGTTGTGATAAGCAGCGTTCTTGCACAGAAAAAGTTCAGACAACTTTTCTACCATATCAGAGAACTCCATTTCCTTCAAACTAAACGCTACAGGCTTGTTAAATCGTCAAACTTGTCAACAAGTCAACACATATCAGTCTTGCGCCCGCAGATACCGATAAATTGCACTCAAGGCGAAGTTACCACAAAATTTTGACTCACTAATTGGTTAATATCATTATTTCCTACATAAGCATGTTTACTGAAGGTCCGGTTAACTTTACTCATGGTTTTACTGTCTTATCACTTGCTAAGCCTTTTTGGCGTTCTTCCATTGTTGACTTTGATAAAGCAGTAATACTTTCAGGAAATACGTTGTCTTGGGTTTTGTGTGCTTTGTTGCATAAGTCAGCTTATGCAACTTGTGTTGAAGGAGTTGGCTTATCCACTAATGCTTTATCAAAAACTTGGTCCAATTACTTATATATTTTTCATCATCATCATCATCATAACAGCCGAAAGACGTCCACTGCTGGACATATGCCTACCCCAAAGGGAGGGGGGGTTTGCCATTATCGTCACGCTTGGCAGGCGGCTGGGCGATCACAGTCTATGATGTTGCGTTTTACAGAGAACGCTGCTGCCCATTCTCTGGTGAGTTCCTTAGTCACCTCTTACGACATCCACGGGAAGTGATGGGATGTTACTATTCTTTTACGGCACCATACGGTACCATCCGACACCATACGGCCTTTATATTTACTTATTTTTAATTATGATTATGTCCTGTACCAAACTCATCCAGGTTCCACTTGCGCTTTATCGGATCGTGGACAGTGATGATGATGAAGCACTATTTACCTGTTTCATTATTGATCAGCTCGCGTTTGACCATAACCCGGATGGAAAGCGGCGATGTGGTCTAGAAGGAACCTGTTCACTCTTTACTTACTTAAAACTCGGGTCGCAAATTCTACTCCTTATCTGTAAGTACAATGAAAGTATTTCAAGAAAAAGTACCAACTCTACTTGCTACAGGTAAACTAAACGGTAATGACAAAACCACGATTCCAAAGTTTAGTAACCCATTTATTATTGACAATCTGATTGACAATGAATAACGGCTTACTGTAGCTTCAAATCCATGAACCGTTTTTTGCAGATTATCCGAAATGGTTTCTGAAGTGTGATCACTTCACGTACAATATTTTTTGCAATCTTGGATTAAGTGTCAACTTAATCTGTTTGTCCAAGTGTAGCAAGGAACTTATTCTTTATAGCTGACCCGCGCAACTTCGTCTGCGGTTTCAATTCGCAGTAAGCGCTTCCAAACGTCTTTTATAATGCGCACAGCAAAGGAGTGGAACTCTCTGCCTGCGTCTGTGTTTCCAAACGCTTACAACCCTAATTTCTTCAAAGTTAGAGTGAACAGGCTCCTTCTGGGTAAGCTCGCTCCATCGTAGACTTTGTCTCTGTCATCTCTGACCTAGACTAGAGTCAAGAGCAAACCCATCACAAATAAAAAAAAAATAAAAAAATCGTCACTTCAGTCGAAAGCGATCCACTGCTGGACATAACCTTTCCAAAGTGTGACCGAGTCACGAAAACCAGTCCTGTGCGTTTGCTTTCATCAGGTCATCGGACACTTTGTGGAAAGCCTTCCAACGCTGCGTCTTCAGGTACGCGGTCGGCCAGTACATTACGATTATCCCTGAGTGGAGTGGAATTCACTGCCAGAGTCTGTTTCCTGGTAGCTACAACCTGAGAGTCTAAGTCAAGAGTGAATAGGTTACTAGCAAGGCAAGCGTACTCTATCTTCGACTACATCATCGCTTATCATCAGGTGAGATAGTGGTCAAACGTGTGTCTAATAGTAAAAAAAACCCGAAAAATCCTGTCCAAGCCAGATTCGCTGTAACGCGTGTGTGTGCGCAAAAGAAAGAAATATACTGTAAATCCAATTAAAACTGTTAGACTTTCTTGTCTGCAATGCGTCTGGCTAACATTATTATTTTACTACGTCGCCAGCTAGTCACAATAAAAATATTCTTCGTACTTATTCTCTCTTATGTGCCGTGTTTGAAACCGGTTTCATTAGAAGCAGGTCGACTTAAGTTTTTTATAAGTGTTACGAGTTTAAGCTAAGACTGGATTCGTAGTGTTGAAGTTATCACGATGGAACCAATATTAGATGGTATCTGCGAATTCTCATGAGAAGTATTTTGACTACGGTATTACATAATGTAGCTTCTTTAACCTCAAAATACCTTCTTTTTCTAATTTTCAAAACGAATGCGATTGTGCAAATGATGCCAATAGCGAATGATTTTTTGCTCTGTAGTCTTACTGTGAGTAGCTGTAAATTCAGTAACGCCCAAAAGTTGGTAACAGATTGCAGTGACCGCAAGATGTTCCGATACAGGGGGGGCTACTCTCTAACGAAATCCGTAGTTTCGGGCTTAGTTGCGGGCGGGCATTTTCTACTCCGTATCACCTAACCACTGAGAACTAATGATAACACGATTTGACGTTACTGTGAAATCGTGTTGTCATTCATTCTCAGTTCGGGTTCAGGACTAATCGTAAGTCTGTAGGTGATACGGAGTAGAATACGCCCGCCCGCAACTAAGCCCGAAACTACGGATTTCGTTAGAGAGTAGCCCACAAGATTTTGAATTTGGGCCCAACAGGAGCTATCAGGTCAGCATATCTGATCATTGTGATGACTTCAGTAGTTCCTATTTTTGAACATTACGAGCTAAAAACCAGTTATACAAAACCTTTAAAAACAAGACACTACCAAAAGTATTTAAACTACGTACAAAAAATAAATTAAAAACACTTTCTCAAAAGAACGAACTTGGTTACTGCGCATGCGCAAACCATTAAAATTAAACGACAATCTCATTTTATTAGCGACACCCCATAAACCCATGGTAATAAACAGCACAGTTGAAATATTCCGTTTTCGCCGAGGTATACCGTTCCAACTAATATTGTTTTCCTTAAATAAACGTGGACGGGCCGTTTGGCGACCTGTTCCACTCCATCTGAAACTGGTTCTGATGGTACTACAGTCTATCGAGTCTATCCAACGAAGAAGGAAAGAGCTACGTTTGAAAATCGAAACTTTCCTATTTGACTTAAGGTTGACATTTGGCGCCAAAATGGACTGTCAAAATTGGCTCGTTTTTAGTTTTTTTTTTTTGGAATAGGTAATTTGAATTATGATCTCTTTAAAAATCATATACACGTTAGAGGCACCATAAACTTGGGAAGATTTTCTTGAAAGTGTAGATACACAAATCTTTTTTGACTTGGGAGATCCCAAGTCAAAAAAGATTTGTTAAAAAATGGCTGCCATTAGAAAATTAATGTACACCGCATTTATATAGCCCACATAAGGAATGATAGAAAACTGGTTACGATATTTTATGTTACAGCGAACATGGAATCTTGTAAGCAGTAGATCTATGAGGCGATGCCATGCTCGACACACAGACAAGTCACAAATAACATCAATAACGATCCTAACCTTAAATTAAATCGTCAAACGCGATGACGTAAAACCAAGATGGCGTCCTCGGCACGCGAATGTTTTTACCACCATGTGAACTCCAAAATTTGACGATTTCGCACAATTAATCAATTAACTTAGTTATTTCTGTTTCCATCTGTTTTTGCACGAGTTGCAGTCGCAATTATGCAATTAGTGTCTTCGTTCTTCCTACAGCATTCAACAGAATAAATTAGACCTTATCTAGTTTGTGAATAAAGCACATTTTTCCTGAAAAAGAAGTTAAAAGAACGCGGAGCTAAGAATGCGTGTTATGAAACCTCATTAATGTAGAGTTGTCAATGAATTGAACTAGGTGTGACATTTACTTCAAGCGAAGCATTATTGTTAGTTAATCATTTTAATTTTACTACTTTAAACATTCTTGAAATTACTTTGACGAGATAAGTGTGCGATTTCTCTGAACGTGACTTGCGTAACTTGCGTTTCATTATTTTATCAAAGTCGTGTAGGATTCTTGCACATGCAATGGCTGTTCTAGTATTATATTCTATTGCCAGAATGACAGCACTGGATATGGACTCGTTAATTAAAGATTAGGCTCAAATTTCAAGTCCGGGGGGCAACTCTCTAAGCCCGAAGTCCGTAGTTTCGGGCTTAGTTGCGGGCGTATTCTACTCTGCATCACCTACGGACTAACGATTAGTTCCGAACCCGAACTAAGAATGAATGACAACACGATTTGACAGTAACTAACAAATCCTGTTGTCATAAATTCTTAGTGGTTAGGTGACACGGAGTAGAATACGCCCGCAACTAAGCCCGAAACTACGGGCTTCGGGCTTAGAGAGTAGCACCTCAGTTTCAAGGACCTTCTCGCGACTCAGTCGCCATGGCAACGAAAAAAAAAAACCTTCGATTAATGTAAACAAAGAAAAAATTTTGTTCTTTAGTGAAAAATGATTCGAGGTGGAGTCGAGTGACGTGACTTGAAATGAGGAAAAATTTGTTTGTTTGTAACGAATAACTCAAAAACTGCTGGATCGATTTCAAAAATTCTTTTACCATTGCTACATCATCTCTGAGTAACATAGGCTATAATTTATTTTCGAAATAAATAGAGATCCCTACGAAAATTGCAATACTAAACCCGGGCGAACGAAATCGCGGGCGAAGTGCTAGATTGACTGGAAGACTCACATTTTTTAAGAGTTATGCACCACACGGTAAAGGTCTCCTTCAACTCCTTCCTTCAAAACGTGATGGCACAACATCACATCCATTCATCACCATTCCTAACTCCAGGTCCCTCTGTAAGATTGCTCATAACATTTTTTCCCAACCTGTAATTACGTATATCATGCAGTTAAGCTGACATGAGATGTTTATCCGTACGCCATGTCAGCACACCGCATTCCTCTCGTTTTAGTCATTATCTTCTTAATTACGTCTTCATTTGTGTTTTATAATTAACACCTTGATTGAGCTTAGCTAGCTGGCTAGTATTATATAAATATGTTGCGGTTTTCTTGGGGAACTTGCGCCATAACTTCGTAAGATGAAGTGAGATTCTGTATGTGGGAGTATATTCGAAATGTTTGTAACTTTAGCTGAGTTTTTAAGACTTTCCTTTGTAGATTATTACTTAAAGTGAACATATATATATAAATACTTAAAAATAATGGAATAATGTATCTACAAACGTGTATAGAAATAAATAAATTATTAAGCATCAATCAATTCATCCTCCCACAAGGTGGACCGATGACCTGGTGAAGGTCGCGGGTAGCCGATGGATGCGAGACGCACAGGACCGGTCGTTGTGGCGACGCTTGGGGAGGCCTATGTCCAGCTGTGGACATCTTTCGGCTGTAATGATGATGATGAATCAATTCATCCACATCGCTGTCAATGACAAAAGTGTGAATAGGCAAATAGCTCGGACCCCATTTTCTTCATGTTTCTACCCGAACCGGCACAAACATCATAGCTCCCGATAAGGTTGTGTTATATTTACGCCGTTTTAATTTTTTTAAATCTTTCTACTATTATAGATGCGATAGTTTGGATGCATGTTTGATATATAAGGCTTGTATACATGCCAATGACCTTGTGCATATAAACGGAGCTAACTACCTACTTCTCTACGCGCCACTCCGCTACCCGCATTTTTAATTTATTATAAAAAATAACACATATTTTAAAAAAGTAACAAAACCAAATTATTTTCATTTGTATTGCAAAGCAGTAAGTACCTAGACTTTTTTTTTTCGACTTTTGTTAAAAAATGAAGGAGTGAAATGGTTTCATCTCAACGATTTGGAGGTGATTTGGTGTTTTTTTTTCTTATTATTTGATACCGATACATAAATTCTGGTTAAACCAAATTACGTATCATATTATGTAGATTACTACCTATTTTCAGATGAAATTTCTCGGTAAATGCCGACGAAAAGTTGCTTCATCTGCACGCTGTTTTTAAGCATTTCTCGAGAGAGCAGCCTTAATCACGCCAGAACGGCTGCACAGATCTCGATGAAAGTTGGCACAAAGAAAGATATTATTCTGGCAGTATAAGTTAAATACTTTTTGATTCCGGGAGTATGTTCGTTTGGGATAATTTCCGACATTTACGCGGGCAAAGACGCTGGCAGAAGCTAGTTATAATTAAAGTTGTGGAGGAATTGTCTCGGATGCGTAATTACAGTAATCGGTATCGTACCGCTCTTCGTATCGTACTTCAATATTTTTTTCTTAATTGGGTATCATGTTTGTTCAGTCACATAAATGCTCGGAAGGAAAATCCGTCACCAACCGTAGCGGTTTTGTCGTTGTTGGTATCGTCTGGATTCATTAAAACTATCAATCATTGTCTGTGTAGTTCCAACACTTCCACCTATGTTGGAAACAGCTTCCAGTCTCATTGGATGCATCTTAATACTACCACCTATTTTAGAAGGAGCATCTGCCTATTCCACTACCAAGCATAGCGATTTTATCGTTAGTCTCTATTACATATATCCTAATGCAGTTTATCATCATCTGTATAGGCTTTTTCTGTAATTTGCTGAATACCAGTAGGTACCGTACTCCAAAGCACAGTGACACGAGTGACACGATTGAGACTGGTTGCTAATACCAGCTAGGGCCATCCTTTAAGGCTCAACAAGGTTTTTGACATTTCTTCACCCATATGTCTAGTTTTTAGGGTTCCGAACCGAACAAAATACGGAACCCTTATACTCGGATCACTCGGGTGTCTGTCTGTCTGTCCGTCTGTCACAGCCAGTATTCTCCGGATCCACTGGCCCGATTGTGTTGAAATTTGGTATGGACTTTTGTGACCCAAACACGGACGTGTAACGTAAATTATCAAATTTTTAGTATGGGGGTCACTTTTGGGGAACGAACTAGAAAATTTAAAAAAAAAACATTTTTTGAACAATAACGTGTAACATATAAAATGAAAGGGTTTTAATTTTATTATTTTCATAATTTTGAAATAAATGGTTTTGAAGTTATTCAAGAAATTAGGCGAAAAATGACCATTCACCCCTTATCTCCGAAACTACTGAGCCAAAAATTTTGAAAAAAAAAATGGAGATAATAGATTACAGGAAAATCTATAAGAAATATATAAGTAGTGTGAAAATAACATGTAAAAAAATAATTCCTTCGGAATCCTTTGCACGCGATTCCGACTCGCACTTGTCCAGTTTTTCAAATTACGAATCTGTAATAATCCTGGCTGATTCCGAAGTTGGAGTAGTAAGGATGAATACAATCAACAAATTCTCTCCAAAAATCGTTTCCTGGACAATATTTTACTTTGGGACGCCCATAGATATAATAAACGAGTAAACTGTTCTTTATATTTCTATAGAAATACCACAAGTTAATTAAGCCCAAGCTTTTTTTTTTTTTTTTTTGTCGATTGCCACTCGCAGTTACGAACCTGGGAAGGTTGCAACTACTTAACCGGACTTGCCTGTGTGGACCTCAAGTGAATTTAAGGCCCCCAGCCGAGGCTATGCAACTTAAAACTAAAACTCCGCTCACTGAGGGCACCCCCTGTGGGGTACGGACCTCGGCTCAGCGGCGTCGTTTTGGGGAGGACAGCAAGGGACTGGCTGGGTCATGATATTTTAAGCCCAAGCTTGCATTTCCCTAAGACAAATCCGCTAGCCACCAGGTCGCAAGTAGTGGGAGGTGTGCAACTATAAATTCCCGATACGTCGAATAATAAAGCTAGAAACAGCTCTTCAGTCGAGAAAGCCTTTCGTTTAGTGCTGCACTAACAATGCGGTGAAAGTGTGACCCAATGATGAGGGTCATTGTCACTGCAGTACTGCACTTTACTGACGTCTTAATCGTCGGTTATCGAGTGGATGGGAGCGCGAATGTAGGTGATGTTATGTAGTAGAGCTTGAGTTATGGGAAATGTTGGCATTTCATTTAGGTCGTGACTTGGTGGTGTGTTTGCAAACTACAATGTGTTTCTTCGTTAAGAGGGAGCTCGCGTCGATAACTCTTGAGCCTTTCTCCATACAAACGCATTCTGCTGATTTCTTCGTGGATAATACTGCTAGAGCAAAGATTTTTTTCCAAAACATCTAGATCGAATGAAAACATATGTATTAAAAGAATTATGACAAACCAAAAACCCGAAAAAACAGCCTGTTTTTACCGCCATGTTCAGACGACTATCAGACTAGGTTTTTAACAAAATAGAAAATAATAGAAGCATGGATATAGTTCTTCCTCTAAATTTTGATATATTATTTTTTTAGATCAGTCCAATTTTGAAGAAGAAAACAGCGGAATACAAAACGTCTTTTGGTCAAGGTTTTTATAGGTAAAATCAGCCTGAGCTGCAGTTGTCGCTTTCGCACTTTACTTGTTAGGCCGCAGCGCAACGGCATAGGCAAGTTTCTTCAAATACCTATTTTTCTAATTCATCGGGACTAGAGTCCCCCTCATAAAGTGATTAAGGTGAAGAAGGCTTTTGTTTGTAAAAATCAAATATTTCATCAAAAACTAGGCAAGTGCGAGTCGGACTCACGTGCAAAGGGTTCCGAACGAATTTTTTTTTTAACATTTTATTTTTACAATATGGACATCTTATAGTTTTTCCTGTAATCTTTAGGTAAAAGTCTATTATCTCCATTTTCAAAACTATTTTTTTTTAATTATGAATAAAATATAATTAAAACCCTTTCATTTGATGTCACACGATATATTTTTTTTTTTTTTAATTTTCTAGTTTGACCCCTATCCTAAAAAGTAATAATTTACGTAACACGTCCTTGTTTGGGTCACAAAAGTCCAAATGGACAGACAGACAGACAGACAAACAAACAGACAGACACCCGAATGATCCTATAAAGGTTCCGTTTTTTGTTCGGAACCTTAAAAACTGAATCTTTAAACCTTCTGGCGGGTCATGAAGGAGATTAGAGACTAGACAGGTTCCTTCTGAACTAGAAAGCGATGAAGAACGAGGGAAAGGAGGTCTTTTCCTAGAAGAGCACAGAGATGGTTACTAACAAAAAAAAAAACGTTCGGGAATTGCAGTTGGCACTATAGCCAATCCTTCACAATCTTTCATACCAAATTCAAATATCAATGATTTGATAAAACTTCCAAAAACGTGGAATAAGAATGCACTACCTGACAATACAAAAACAACGCTCCCATGCAAGTCAAAATATTATTATTTAAATGAAACTGCTTCATTTGAAGATTAGAATCGCTGTGACATCAATCACTGTACTGATTCACACAAGGATGTACAAAGTTGACATGACAATGGTGTGAAGTCATCATTGAATAGCTCAAGATAAAATAATGGTCAAGTTTAGTGTCTGGCGTATTTAACAAAAACTCGAGACTATATGTAATGAATGAATGGAGGAAAACTAACGAAGATATAACAAATAAGAACGTGGGCATATTATGTTTACTTGAAAAGAAATACGGATAAGGGTACGTGATGAATTGGAAGTGTCTGAAAAGCATAAAGTAACCATCTTTAAATAAGTAGCTATCAAATTACTATTAAATACAAACGCATTTTTATATCTCCTCAAAAATGTGCAGACTGCCATATCATATTTCATTGAATGCAAATATATTCTTGCATGATAATATTATTTGCATGTTTGTTATGTCTGCTGGTCATTGACTTTTACCGCCAAAGGCAAAGTCGCCTGTCCAAATATCAACAAAAGGTCACATTATAAAAACACAAAGCTTTGCCAACAATAGAAAACATTCTATACACCTAATTGTTGACGAAAGTCATACAAATTGAAGTTCACGCATTGAAATTACGACCTAAGTGGAGACTTTTCACGCATGCCAATTGTTTTAAGCAGACCACCCGTTGCGACTATAATTTTGGCAACGTGACTCGTCCATCGAGTTCGCGATCGTCGTGACCCGAATACTCCAATATTACATACAATTATGTATGATATTTTATTGTGTGTCAAATTTCTACTAATGTTAGGAGCCTGTATAATTTAACGCCTCTGCCTTCGCAACTTAAAAATTCAAAACGTCAAGTTTTCGTAATGACAGTTTTGACATTTCAATGTTGCTTTAATCAACATTTTAATTATGCAATTATTGAAATTATGAATTGTTAAGGTGATTATATTCATAGACATTGTGTATATCCGCCGGGACCGTCATCATAACTTCACGTAATCTTTGTTCAGTGTTTCCTATCAGCAATTGCATCTTTGTTTTCTATTGCGTGTTGCAATTTGCTTTATCCTGCTTCCTATTGGTTACTTGATAACTTTGTTTTCTTTAAGTATCTTCCAAAATCTTGATCTCTTACAGTTAGCTTTGCAATTATCAAGTTTATCGCAAGTCGACTTTTTCAAGACGTCCAACTTTGACAAAACAGCTCTCCGACCAGTCTTTCCCATTACCATTAGTTGCTGGGCTTGCTAAGAGCGGCTGAATGTCAATGCAGCTGTTGCTTAACCTCCGTGTCGTGTAGACATACCATTATTGTAGCACCCACGCAAAGAGGTTGATGACACTTGTTGCTGTCAACTGTCAAATGTAATGGCGAAACCATTGGGGTAGGTGTGGGAACATAATCTTTGTTGCATGATTTAAGAGGTTTTTCTTTAGTTGATAATTAAATTTAGTTTTACAATGTTTGTTGTTTTATTAAGACAAAGAAAAGAGGGCCAACTACTAATTTTTAAGCACCGTTCGCATTCGCATCTCATTTGCAATGTGTCAAAAACAGTTAACTTCTCCTTATTTTTACAGATTGCGGTAGTTGGCGTTAAGTTATTTTTCTTTTTAACCGACTTCTAAAAAAGAAGGAGGTTCTCAATTCGACATATATATATATATATTTTAGGGTTCCGAAAAAAAAGGAACCCTTATAGGATCACTCGGGTGTCTGGCTGTCTGTCTGTCTGTCCGTCTGTCACAGCCAGTTTTCTCCGGATTCACTGGACGGATTCTGTTGAAATTTGGTACACATATGACTTCTATGACCCAAACACGGACGCGTTACGTAAATTATTAAATTTTTAGTATGGGGGTCACTTTTGGGGGTCAAACTAGAAAATTAAAAAAAAAAGTTTTTTGAACAATATCGTGTGACATATCAAATCTTACTGTGAAGGTTTTAACAATTTTTTTTTTCATAATTTAAAAAAAAATGATTTAGAAGTTATTCAAGAAATTAGACGAAAAATGTCCCTTATCTCCGAAACTACAGAGCCTAAAATTTTGAAAAAAAAAATGGAGATAATAGATCTTTACCTAAAGATTACAGGAAAACCTATTAGAAATCTGTAGTATTAAAATAACATATTAAAAAAATAAATTCGTTCGGAACCCTTTGCACGCGAGTGCGACTCGCACTTGGCCAGTTTTTTTTTATGTGTGTTCGCGCATGACTTCGTCATTTCTGATCCGATTTCGATGAATCTTTTTTTTATATGAAAGGGTATGCTTCCGAGATGGTCCCATTGCCACCAAGTCAGGATCTGATGATGTAAACCCTGAGAAATCGAGGGCAACTCTCGAAAATTGTAGGCACGCATCTGGTAAAAACTTGATATTCGTGTGTATATCGGGTGATACTACAAAAGAATGAAGGTTTGGATCAGACCTGATGATGGTGACGACAGAGAGTCAAGGAAACTCCACATCGGTATGTAGGAACTACCAAGTGTTTGGGCTTATTGACGAGACCATTACACCGAAAGCACTTAGTAAGTTTTATTTTCATAACATAACATCACGCCGGTACGCTGTGAATGAGTCAAAAAACGAAATTAACAAAAACACCGACTTCCTAAATTAAAGTTATCTTATACTTTGTAGTGTTTTGTTTTCGAAGTTGGTTATATTTTTTGTAAAAAAGTTTTTAGTCTTGAATGACTTGGTGGTCTGTGCCATCATCCAAATTCATGGTGTACGATAAGTCTTTGATCAGAAAATTAATTATACATGTAATTATGAATCACACACTCGGTTCTCAAAACATGAAGCCGATCTATAATAATATGCACGACGTTTCATTGTAAAGGCAACATGGTGCCGTCACTTATGTGCAAATTAGTTACATTTACCGACTGATTTGAATGCAAGTAGCATTATGAAATTAGTATGAACTATACTTTTAACAGACTGCTAAGACATAGTACATACTAATTCCATGCAGTCTGCAGTATTCAAACACTGACAAATTACGTCATGAGGTTACGTCAACAGTTTGGCATGTTCGAATTTTGAATGCCCTTGAATTCTTGGAATAAAATAAAAGTTTAAGGGTCTCAAATGACAAGGCGTAATGAATGGTACCTTTGCCAAAGTGTGTGGTCAAAAAAAAGGAAACGCGACCCGCCAAAATACCTGTGTAAAATTGAGGTGGAAACGGACATAATTGCAATAATTCTGTCTGCTTACTGTTGTCGGAAATTCGAAATCTGTAACATGTTTTAAGAGCTGATTTTTCCAATGGTAAGGATCTGAGGTACAGTTCCCTTATTTTGAAGGATCAGTCGCATTCGCATCTGAGTAGCTGTCTGTCACAAACACGTTTAACTTCTCTACATTTCGAAAAGATTTTGACGCGCGAAGTCCGAGACGATATGACTAACTATGTGAAAGCTTTAAATAGGTACGAGAATTGGGTTTCTGAGCAATAATATAGCAAATTATTATGGCTTTTCCATAAAAAAAAACTGTCGAGGAACAGTTTATTCTTCTGATAAAACCGGTCTTAAATCTAAAGTAGAAAAAATCAGCCCAAGATTGGTTTGACAGTTTACCTAAGAGTTTACCTATTCAGAATTAAATAATTATTTTCTAACCGGAAGAAAAAATCTCGTGAAAATATTCTTACTACTACTAATTACTATTACGGTAGACAAACGAACCACAAATAAAGTAACTTTATTGTATTTCCGTCATCCTTGACAATACGTATTGTTTATAATATCCATGAATAATCTACCGCGTGATTGTCATTGTATCTCATTACTCCAGATGTCGCCACTGAGGCTAAACAAGAGAAAAACGGTTCCGATTCATTGGGTTAAGCACGTGGATCGGTTTTTGTTTCTTGTTTATTACGAAGTAAACTGTTTTTATTATGTTTGAGCATGAGTGTGGGTGTCTATAAGAGTAGAGAGTAAGGGAAGACCCTGGTAACGATGGATGGACTGTGGACCGTACTTCTTTCCATTTCTATCATAGGCAATCTGAGTCCTATACTTTAGGTAGGAGTCCAGCTCGTCTCGCCATCTTCATCTCAATCTACCACGTCGCCGATTCCTAATATTTGGAACCCAATCTGTTGTAGCGATACCTATACCGTCTCAAAAACTAACGTAGCGACACCTATACCTACTGTCAGCAACGAACTAACACGGCAAACAACTCACAAAATACAGCTTACAAATTCTGCATCGCGGCATCATAGTAACATATAAAACAGTCCAAATGTTAACCATCGGACTGTTGCCCACCAGACACAATACCCGGAGGAGACTGGAGGTTTGCGGGACTTTAAACACTATTCCGCATTCCTCTATGCTGTGGCGCTTCCAGTTCTCTTGTCAGATTTCTGACCTGCCCAATTCCATTTTAAATGCGATTTGTAATTTTAGTCGTTTTAGTGAGGAAAACAGATTTATTTTAATAGTCAGATAGAAGCACTAGATCTTAAATGAACGTGACTTCATTGATCGTATTCTATTGTGTGAAGTTTTTATCAGTGTTGTTATTTTTTTTTATTTGACATTGCCTTACTTTGAGTAAGGAAGTAAAAACTGCTAGGTAGGAAATGGGCACCGGCCGAAACCATACGGCGGATGATGCTATTGGAATGGTGAAAATACCGATTTAGCTTCATTTGTAGACTTGGCCCTCAGTTTATTGGTGCCAACATTCCACCTCATAACTTAATTAGTAAGAACAGTTCCACCTAATCGTTTTAAACATGACTGGACATCTTACACCAAGAAAAAACCCACGTCTTTCACCTTTGAAGTTGCAAAGAAAGCAATTTATTATCCGCAGGAATTGAAACCGTCGACGTTCTAAATAGAGCAAAAACACTAGTGTCGTGAAAGTGTCGACCCACTTGGTACATCGGATGTCTATCGAAAGCAAGAGTCGATAATTACGTGTGAATTAACCGCTAGTGCTGCGCCACCTGTCAATTTGACGTGTTGAGATTTGAGTTGGCTGTATGCCAATGCTGGCCTGTGCCTTTTTTATTGCTAAGGTATACTAAGTATGAAAACTTATGGAAGTACAATAGCATAATTATTTCCTGTTTTAATCCCGTAGACAGGTGTAACGATAGAATTTTTTTAACTGACAATACATATTTACAGTAATAGGTACTGCAAATATTTCAATGAGCAGATTGTTTTGACAAAAGCGTGTTGAAATAACTACAGTTTTGTAAGCGATCATATTGAAAAGAACTTACTCACTGGAATGTTCTGTCCAAACATGGTCCAAACCCTATTTATTTAAAACTATTGTCATGCGTGATAAAGCGAACACAAAAAAAAAACAAACGCACATCACGCTTAACATTAAAAAAACAACAAATAACAGTTATGTTCACACTGTACCTACTTTACACAAACACCGCCAATAAATAATAAATAAAACATACACGATAAATAACTCAATTATTTTTAATAACAACATCCGTGCTTGCCATAGCCGACCTTATTCTGCGGTTGCGTGCGATCGACTAATTAGAGACTGATTATGAACGCATGCGTTTATCTGCTCGTGCGTACCCGGCCTTATGATTTCACTCAGTGAAAACTGGGCTGTGTCAATGAGGAATATGGTAGAAGGTTTACTCTTGACATTACATGAGATTGACTGCCATCCATCAATACTGGTATCTATCTACGGCTAAAAACCGACATCTTGCGGAATTAGAATGACCATCAATGTTTTAGCGATTCCCGGAATCGCTCACTGGTATTCTCCCCGCTCTTCTACGATACTTTGCGGTGCTCTCCGAGTGCCACCGGCCCTAAATATATCGCCAACCCTTCACGCGTTATGGGCTTTCGCACATACTTAAGGTATCAACGCTTTTTTCGAAAAGTTAGGCACAAGTGTCATCAACATTGCGCCAGTTTTGCCTGTGTCATTTGGTTTATCTATACTTCAATATATAAAGCTGAAGAGTTTGTTTGTTTGCTTGAATGCGCTAATCTCACTAACTACTGCCGATTTTCGAAAAATTCTTTCAGTATTAGATAGCCCATTTATCGAGGAAGGCTATATATCATCACCAGTGATCGGAGCAGGTAGATTGAAATGGGGTCATTGATCCGAAACGTATATATTAATATGAACATTCCTCCGGAATTGGTGGATTATTAAAAAAAAACCGGAACTTATGTAGGAATTTTATTCTGCCAGAGTGGAAGGAGTCATTTGATGATTTGCCATCCTCAAAAAAAAGGGTAGGAATTGTAATAAAATGAGCAATATTATTCTTTATTATTCTTCATATTTTTTTTAACGGCACCCAGTCACGATTTGACAAAACCCAACGACCAATCAGAACAAAGGATCATGGGTGGTACAATAACCGGTTATCAGAACAATGCGTACGCCCGCCGACGACATGCCAGGTAGCTCACTCGTTTACTTCGTTTCGTAGAGTGCGCATCTTTGTTTGTTACTGTGTTGTGAAAACGTTACTTTACCCTGGCTTGTGTACATACTGACTTCTGGAATCTGCTCTAAACCACGATTTGGCTCGAATATACGGACTCAGATTTTTCACTATTGAATTGAATCTACACCAAGCTTTGGTAAGTAATATTTTACTAGTTACAAGGAGTATAAAGCATGTTTGGATGTACTATAAGAATATTTTTAGTATTGTGTTTGTTCGCTTAACCTGCTGAACATACCATGAGTCTTAATATTGTTAAATCTTTAATAGAGTATGAACCAGTGAGCTTAGTGCGAAACAAAATTATGATATTCTAGTAATGTAGTCGCAATTCAGCTAACTCCACTATTAACCGACATTTTACTGGAATCCCTATATAATTTGAATGCCCTGTGTCCTCTTGCAATGTATTGGTAAAATAAATTACTATAGGCCTTATCTACTTCTCTACAAAATATTCTACGTAACAAGCCCTTTCATTTGATACCCATATTGATGGGATTGAAAAAAAACTAAGCTGTCCGCCATCTTGTAGCGGCAGCCATTTTGAATTGACAATAATATTGAATATACATAATTGTATTGTCACCAGAATCAAAGGCGAATACCAAATTTTTGATCAATCGGTTGACAGGAAGAGGGTGAAATTTCAATGACTAAATTTGATCCACGAAAAATAAAACAAACGGAGTAAGCTAAATAAACTAAATAAAATGTAATTTTTTCATGTCTTTGTTTTAGGTGATATATACGAGGTTCCATCTCTACAACAGAGTTCAGATATGGCAAACGTCAAGGCTGAAACTGTAGAAAAATGGATATCACGTCATCCCGAACTACTTTATGATCACGCTAGTGGTACAATATACTGTTCAAAATGTGAAAGCCATTTGAAAACCATAAATAAAGGAAACGTTAAAAGACATATAGAAGGAGCAGTACACCAGGGAAAGTTTAAGCGGCCCGAAGAGGAATTTTATTTCGATCTTATAAAATTTCTCATTTTGTGCAATATTCCGTGGTCTCAGATGAAAAATACTACTTTTCAAGATTTCTTTAAAAAATATATGTGTAGTACCTGTTGTTGTACGTGTACTAATCGTACTCTGCCAGATGAATCACAGTTACGGAAAGTTTACTTGGACAAGTTTTTTAAGAATAAAATCAATTCAATTCGGCAAAATTATAAAAATGAGAAACTATGGATATCATTAGATGAAACGACAGACTTTTTAGGTCGCTATATAGTCCATTTTTTAATAAAACCATTACATCCTAGCAAATTGACTAGACCTTATTTGGTAGCATGTAAAATGCTAACTGTAGTTAATGGACAAACAATCACGCAATTTGTGTTAGAATGTTTGGAAAACTTTTGGGAAGATTCTTTTGAATCGAAGGTAGGTAACATTCTTGTCCTCTGCACTGATAGCGTTGCATATATGCTGTCTGCAGGACGAAATTTAAAATAATACTTACCTGAAATGAAGCACGTAACATGTTTGGCGCACTCTCTTCATCGCGTATCTGAGCAAATTAGGTTAGAATATCACGATGTTAACATTTTGATAGCAAATGTTAAAAAGGTATTTTTGAAAGCCCCAAGTAGAGTCAAAATTTTAAAAGAAAAATATCCAGATTTGCCGCTACCTCCCCAACCAGTTGTTACAAGATGGGGCACTTGGTTAGAGGCAGCATTTTATTACGCTCAAAACTTTGAATAAATAAAAGAAGTATTATCTTGTTTAAGCAGCTCTGATGCGGTATCTATTCGAGAGGCAAAAAATATTATAGAAAAAGAAAATTTAAAAGAAGATTTAAATTACATTAAAGACAATTATTTTATAATTCATTTGTCTTTAAAAGAATTGCAAAAGCATAATTTATCGTTGACAGATTCACTTTTAGCATTTGACAACGTCAGAGATGCTATAAATCAGTGCAATTCAGAAAATATAAAAAATAAAATAGAACGTGTTATGGAACGAAACCCAGATTTAGACACACTTAGAGAATATAGTGAGGCCATTGAAAAAAATGAAGCACATAATTTAATACCTTTTTTAAAATTTGCTCCTTTGACATCGTCAGATGTAGAACGGTCTTTTTCCATTTATAAATGGATTTTAGATGTTAAAAGAAATAGGTTGAAAATAGAAAATATAGAGAAACTCATAGTTATATATTTTAATTGTAAAGATCAGGATTACCAGGATGCTGACATTGTAATCGATGAAGATTAAAAACTGTGAATAAATGTAAAATGTACATATTTAACAATAAACAATGTTGATTTTTATCTTTTTTCTTTATTCTACCCCTTTTTTTTGGTCCTAAAATCTGACTAAAATCAACCTGTTCCTTCGTATGCCCTTTACGTTTCAGAGTCGTGGTGCATCCTTAGAACAGTCTCACGACCCCAGCAGGCATTGGCCCTCTATGGGGCCCCGTCATTTATTCTACCCTTACTGCAAATTACCATGAACACTATGAAAATATTTAAATTTAAGTGCAACAATTTGTCTATCTATAAAAGTTTAGCCATAAAAGGCTAAAAATAAAAAAATAAAAATTAAAGCTTCGATCGGAATCCGATTGTTTTTATTATTCAACTGATAAATAATGAATTAATTTAGTTTTGATACCTTCCTTTAAATTTTGAATTGAGTAGGAATAATATCACTACCAACATTAACAATATTTAATTGAATCCGGAAATACCGGAATTACTTTCCGGGAAAATGGCTTATCCATGTTATTCTTTCTGTGTGCATTTGTGATACAAGTACCAAAAATCAATCTACCTACTCCGATCACTGATCATCACGCTAAGGGTAACTAATAGGTCGCTCACAATGGGTCTCATCAGAAGGCTTAAAGTCACTCAAAGGGCAATGGAGAGGGCAATGCTTGGAGTTTCCTTGCGTGATCGAATCAGGAATGATGATATCTGCAAGAGAACCAAGGTTACCGACATAGCCCGAAGGATCGCCAAACTAAAGTGGCAGTGGGCAGGGCACGTTGCTCGCAGAACAGATGGTCGATGGGGCCGAAAAATTCTGGAGTGGCGACCGCGTACCGGAAGGCGCAATGTTGGAAGGCCTTCCATAATGTGGACCGATGACCTGGTGAAGGCCGCGGGTAGCCGATGGATGCGAGACGCACGTCGCACGTCATTGTGGCGATGCTTGGGGGAGAGGCCTATGTCCAGCAGTAGACGTCTTTCGGCTGATATGATGATGATGATGATGAAGACCAATAGGAGCGGAGCAGACGAAGTTGCACGGGTCAACTAGTGTTAAATATTGCCATTTATCGAACCCAAGTCCAGACCGCAGCCCGGAGCTGCTAATGAGAATTTCCAGAGACAAAAACCATAACAACCTAGCACTGCTAAGCAGTAAGTTGCTTTAGTAGTTACGCCACTATATAAACAAGGGAGTAGATTTTACTATACTCAAGTCCAATATGTTTAACTGTTTTAGAACTATGAAAGACTATGCTTTTGTAATCTTCCTATCCACCAGCTAAGTGCATTTGCTCGTACAAGTATTGTCCTTCTGCCCTTACAGACTTGAACAGAATTGTTATTAACTTTTTGTAACAAGTCACAACTAGTCTATGCACTCACAGCTACTGTTTCAACAGCTAATTGCTGTTAACTGCAGTTGAAGAAAAAACGTTAAGCCGCCGGTAATCTTGCGCAAGTTACCATGACAATGGAGCCGAAGTAGGTTAGTGGCGCCGGTTGTGTTGTCTACTGAATTACTTCTGAACGGACAACATTGCTATTAGTTTTTCCAGCCAAAGTGGTGACGGGGGACACTAAGAAGTGGTGACGGGTGCGGCGTTTTAGGAGACTGTATTTGTGTAAAATTGTCGTTCAAAAAGTACTGGCGCTCAGCCTAAATAAACGACTAGCTTTTGATTTTCCATACAATAACTCCTCATCATGTAAATATCGGATCTTTCGAGACCAAAAATTATTTGTTGCACCATTCTATGAACATTTCTTTCAAACGGCTTCAAACTACAAGATCCATTGACGAACAAAATGCTTCCCTTGCTTCTGGTGTTCTTTATCCTGTCTGTGATTATTTTGAGATTCGTTTACCACCCCGAAGATGACCCACTACCTAAGTTTGGAACCGTTTCAGCTGTCCTGGTCATCTATTATGGTCTTTATGTCTACCCTTCTGTGTTGAAGACGATACAAACTCTATTACACCTGTTTTTATACTTATTCCTTCTATTTTTAGGAATTAGAAGTTCAGTAGATATTTTACGTCTAAACCACACATCATTATGAATTGAACACCCGACTTCAATTCATTAATATGATCGGGAAAACCAGTAGTGCGTCAATAACAACTAGTATTCCTTACAAAACACACAATATAAAGTGTAACACCCCAATTAAATTGTTAAGACCAATTGACTTTAAGACGAACCACTAATGACTGTATTCAAAGCCGCCTCAATACCACAGTCTAAGACTTACATATCCAAGGTTAATAAGTAGAACGAAAAACAAAACAAAAAAGTAAAATAAAGAGAAATTCTTTACACTGGTATTACTTTGTTCACTAGAATGTCAATTAGTGTGCGCTATACGTCGATTAAAGGTAGGGTTGCAAGCAATGAAATTAATATTGGACTGGCCGGTTTTTACGTCATTTGTTAGGTTCGATTTATGAAAAGTGACAGGTCAGGAAATTACTTTGGCTCAATTTAAGGATGGAACAGGATTCGGCGGACTCAATACTTGGGCTTGGCTCTATAAAGGAAGGTGCACAACAATGGCTCTTAAATTATTCTAGAATATATCACAGTTTAAAATTACCAAGAAAAATATTGATGGAGAAAAGTGTTATTGCAACCTATTTACATAATAAAATATTATACCATTTATGGATTTGTGGTGACTGAAACTAACCTTCAGCATTCAGGAAGCTTCCCCTGGCCATCAGGTAACATCCACGGGTATGAATATGAATGCTTATCAAAAACTGACAACGCTGCAAAACGCACATATAACACACAATGAGAGATGATTTAACGGGAATTAATTTATCACTAAAACCCATGACCATCTTACGTTATTTTTACGTCCAGATGGCACAGACAAATGGCGTTCTTAATGACAATAAACGGCATTATTAACGGCAATAAATCCTAAAAAATCCGACTGTTTACTTAAGACGTATCATCATATTCTTTTACAGTTGTGTTTCGTAAGAATAGTAACCGGTTACACCAACGCATATAAGCTAAGGATTTGCTCACAACGTTACGCGATAACTCTCGAATTTTTTAAGATACAATATAGAATCTATCTGCTACTAGTTGACCCGCGCAACTTCGTCTGCTCCGCTCCTATGGTCTTAGCGTGATGATATATAGCCTTCCTCGATAAACGGGCTATCTAACACTGAAAGAATTTTTCAAATCGGACCAGCAGTTCCTGAGATTAGCGCGTTCAAGCAAACAAACAAACAAACAAACTCTTTAGCTTTATATATTAGTATAGATATTGAATTTGAAATTCAGATGTATTCGAACAATGTCACTATAATCTGTACCTTATGTGTAGCAAATAAAATTATAATTATCGCGCGAATAAATAATTTGTTCAGCAAACCCGAAGGCGTCGTCACGCCAACAGAAGGACGCCTTCCGATTTTACCGTCCAAATGAATGCGACGATCGCGTAATCGCGCGATCACCGCGTTCTATGTATAAGAAGAACGACGCCTTACAGTTTAAACAGAACGTATAATTTACTTGACCGCAACCACAGGCTTGTTACTTAGACACATCTCATCAGTAATCACGTGCACACTTGTAGATACATCTGGTCAGCCCGTAATAATATAGCTGTGTCCGGTTCCTATATAAAACGAATGATTATGTGTAATTATTACGGTTCGGTTTATGTGTGTGTGTGATTATAGAAGATTCGGTAAGGATTGTAAGAAAGATAGTAGAGCTAGAAGTGGAGATATAAATATGACGGTGAAAAACTAAATCACGCCACACAAATATGACTAAAATTGAGATGGGAGATTTGTAAAAGTAAGAACGTACGGTCATTGGCACGTCTGCCTACATGAGCAACCCGAGATGGTTCGTTTTAAAAATATTGTGACTTATAGAACATTAAATATTGTTTCGACTGCCTTAATTCATTTGCCTCAAAGCTGTTGAGATTGAAGATCACATTGCATTCGTTATTATAACTAAAACAAAAAACATGGATCCTGGTTTTTTTTGGGACATGCCTGTCACACATTCCCAAACACTGCAACTCCTGAAAGCCAGAATCACTAGTGGTGACCACCAGAAAAACGTCGAGTCAATGAAGCTCGACGAGTCCGGGAGAAACGATTTAGCTGACTTGGAACCCGCAACGAAATTAATCAGAAAAGTACAGGGGAGAAGTAGGGAAAAAAATTGAATGAGGATGTCTTCTGAAACATCTCATTTATGGGGCAACTTAGACACATTTACACAATATACATTTTAAATACCCATAATAACCAGTGCGTCCTACCCGTAATGACTTACGGAGCCGAAACGTGAACACTCACCATAGGCCTGGTCCACAAATTCAAGGTTGCTCAGCGTGCAATGGAGAGAGCAATGTTCGGGGTTTCTCTGATAGATAGAAGTCATTCGCCAGAGAACTAAAGTTGAGAACATTGCGCGTAGAAACAGCATGCTGAAGTGGAAGTGGGCCGGCCATGTCTGCAGACGGACAGACGGTCGATGGAGCAGACATGTGTTAGAGTGGAGACCGCGTATGTGCAAACGTAGTGTGGGACGCCCTGCGATACGATGGATCAATGATTTAAAGAAGGTGGCTGGCAGCGGTTGGATGCGGACTGCTCAGGACCGGGACAGTTAGCCCTCTTTGGGGAGGCTTACGTTCAGCAGTGGACGGAGATTGGCTGAAATAATGACAATTTAAATGAGCAACATCTTGGAAGTTCCGATGCAGAGGGGTCATGGTTGTCTTCAAAAAATCTGCAAAAAGTTTACTTACTTAGAGATAAAAGACGAAAACCTAGAAAAAATCGTATGAACAACAGATGTGGTTTTATCTGATTTAAGTTCAAGGATAATGTCAAACAGGGTGTGTAGTGGCCGGCACGAGTCCAGAGCACAGATGAATAGCAGGCAGCGGGGTGATCTCGCCAATGTACGGTGGGCGAACGAAACTTACAAGCTCAATAGTCGATGAGCATTGACTGACGAACCAGTAACGTAAAGCGTCAGAGTTGTCGTCATCAAACCGGCCAATGCGGTGTGCTCACGACTCGTGCGGGTTATTATACTTAGTATATACGTCACGCAGCACAAAATATGCTCAACAGGGCAAATGATATATCTAACTCCTACTTCTTTGTCCACAGGAAAGCATCTGGTCTTCACAACGGACCCCGAGTCCGTGAAAGACGAGTTTGCGTTCGACAACCCTGGTTTCCGTCAGGATGAGCGCACGGCGTGGCAGCATGAGGCTCCCACCCTGCCGCTCAGTGGGAAACACCAAGGACTTCATGTGGAGTTCACCAAGCCGGAGCATAGCAAGGATGACTCACATTTACAGGTTAGAGATACAATAATTTTGTCTTCATCTGCCTCTCCTTATCCATTGTTACTCGGGGCCGGTGCGAAACGTTTTCTTCTACCACTAGTTGACCCGCGCAACTTCGTCTGCTCCGCTCCTATTGGTCTTAGCGTGATGATATATAGCCTATAGCCTTCCTCGATAAATGGGCTATCTAAAACTGATAGAATTTTTCAAATCAGACCAGAACTTCCTGAGATTAGCGCGTTCAAGTAAACAAACAAACTCTTCTGCTTTATATATTAGTATAGCTTTTGCCCGCGACTTCGTACGCGCATATCCCGTTTTTTCCCGTTCCCGTAGGAATTTCCCATTCCCGTATAGCCTATAGCCTTCCTCGATAAATGGGCTATCCAACAGTGAAAGAATTTTTCAAATCGGACCAGTAGTTCCTGAGATTAGCGCGTTCAAGCAAACAAACAAACAAACAAACTCTTCAGCTTTATATATTAGTATAGATAGATAGATTTTCCCAAAGACATACCATCATTAATAGGTTACTAACTTAATTTTTCGCGTCTTCGCCCACGTGGAATTCGAAAGTATCCTAAGGGAACATACTCCCTTGATGATAACAAGACAGGTAGACCATGTCCTTTTCCAAGGCATCGGCTAGTTGTGTACCATGTTCCATTCAATTCCGTTCAGCCGACAGAAGACATGACATACAGACATTGTTAGTAATCCATGATATACATACACTGCAAAACTAAAAGCCCTGGCATTTTAGAAACAAAGCCACAAGATAATGTCGGTACTTACACCGGCACTGTACCACTCTTTTATTTTTATTTCTTCAGGATGGGAAATTATCAAATGACTCCTCCCGCTCTGGGCGAAGCAGAAGGTAGTGTCAGACTCTTACTGTTTAAAACCCATCCGTGTTCCTACTAGTGCCCTTTGCGTTCCAGGGCCGCGGTGACTCCTTCGATCAAATTCCACTACCCTGGAGCACTGTACCACTGTACAAACCGAAACACAACTGACATGATTCAAATACGGGTGAAAAGATTATTGATGACAAGAGGATGTTGGTTGAAGGGATTTAGGAAACCCTTATTGATACAAGCCTTTATATGTAGATATGGTTAAAATGACACACGTGATGCTCAGTACATAATCCTCACAAAAAAAATTATTTTGACAACGCCTTTATTTCGTTACAGTCTCGTATTAGTTCTTATGTAACAGAAAATTACTAGAATTAACTATATTTTCATTTCCTACATCTACAGAGCTGGCCCTAAGCACTTTTACTTTCTCTACCAAGATAGCAATAAAACCGAACTAATGTCGTCATAAGTAGGTAAACAACACTCCGCCAGTTCCAATACCAATAAAGCAAACTATAAAGGACAAAAATCTCGATAAAAAAGAACTTTTTAGGGTTCCGAACAAAAAACGGAACCCTTATAGGATTACTCGGGTGTCTGTCTGTCTGTTTGTCTGTCCGTCAGTCACAGCTAGTTTTCTCCGGATCCACTGGACCAATTCTGTTGAAATTTGGTACACATATGGAATTTTGTGATCCAAACACGAACGCGTTACGTAAATTATTAAATTTTTAGTATGGGGTTCACTTTCGGGGCTCAAACTAGAAAACTAAAAAAAAAAGTTTTTTGTGCAATATCGTGTGACGTATCAAAAGAAAGGGCTTACTGTTAGGGTTTAAATTATATTTTTTTCATAATTTAAAAATAAATGGTTTTGATGTTATTCAAGAAATTAGACGAAAAATGACCATTCCCCCCTTATCTTCCGAAACTATTGAACCTAAAATTTTGCAAAAAAAAAAAGGGGATAATAGATCTTTACCTATAGATTACACGAAAACCTATAAGAAGTCTAAAGTGTTGTCTAAACTGTAAGAAACTATTTCGATATCGAGCTTCACCTGAGTGATAAAACTCACAAAGTGAGCTTTATTGCACACAACATAAAGATCTTCATTTGAAACTCACTTCGAAATCTACTGTCGAGATACGAAAATGTTGTTAGAGAATAGCACTACTGTATTTTCCAAGTCCCTGAGAATCCTACAAGTATATAGCAAAGGGTAACAAATAAACATCATCAAGATACCGCGACGTTTATGGTTCATTACGGTATCTCTATAGAGATAGCTGGTATCAATTCAGCTCTATTGGCTGGCTATTTCTGTCTCAACCAATTGGATGGGACTATCTAAGATGTTTATAGAGTCTGGCTGTCTGAAGTGTAAGGGTTTGAAGTAAAGAGCGGTCTTTATGGTACGAAGTCAGAAAATCCACCCACAGTTACGCCAGTTCTGCGCTTCGGGTTGAAGCTTATCAGTGGCTTGGATTTTAGCAACCACGTGAAGCCGTTGGTCCCGGTTGTCATTTGAAGTTCTTTGACAGTTGTTACAAAAGTCAAAAATCTGACAGCAGTCTTGCCAAGAAGTATCGTGTCTCCCAAATACCACTTATAGTGCCAAGCACTCAACATATGGGTCGAACAATAATTCGTTCGTGTGCACACAACCTGCGCATGAACACAAGTCATCTATAGCGACGACTCAGATGCGGGTTGTGGGCACACGAACGAATTTATTGTTCGACCCATATGTTGAGTACTTGGCACTAAAAGTGATACTGGGTTGTAGCCTGTAGATAATTTTAGTCTCCGTGTAAAATACTGGTAACATACAGCAGCTGTATCCGACTTGACTGAAAGCCGACCCCAATATAATTGGGAAAAGGCTATACAGATTTATTGTTAGAAAAAGAAAGAGTTTATTTGCAGAAAGCATGACGCAAAATTATAAAAAAAAAATTAAACAAAATTACAAAACTTATGCAAGTTGGGAAAATATGGGTCACATTCGGACTCGTGTGCGAGACAGAGCCACAGCGCCTGGTTATCAGCGATAATTAGTCTCTAATATTTAAAGTCCAAAAGTCATCAATAAGTAGTAGATGGAAGAGAGGAAGGCTAAATAAAACAAGATGGATAGTGTTAATTGCACTTCGGTGAGTGTGCCCAAGAACTCCACGACCTCATCCCACCGGCCACCTTCTACCATCGGACATGCACGCACTGCATCTTACCATCCCTACCTTGTTGCTATTCCACCAATTCGCACTAAGCGTTTCCAAACGTCTTTTATAATACGCACAGCAAAGGAGTGGAACTCTCTGCCTGCGTCTGTGTTTCCAAACGCTTACAACCCTAATCTCTTCAAAGTTAGAGTGCACAGCTCCTTCTGGGTAAGCTTGCTCCATCGTAGACTTTGTTTCTGTCATCTCTGACCTAGACTAGAGTCAAGAGTAAACCCATCAATAAAGAAAAGGAAGTTAATGATAGCGTGACGGTTGACAGGAAGAATGGAATAAGAAACCGAGTTGCGACCACAAGTATAATAACCGGCACGAGTTGTGAGCACACTCTCTATTGGTCGGTTTGACGACGACAGCTCTGACGCTTCACGTTATTGGTTCGTCAGTCAATGCTCATCGACTATTGTGCTTGTAAGTTTCGTTTGCCCACCGTACATTGGCGAGATCACCCTGCTGCATTCATCTGTGCTCACGACTCGTGTCGGCTTCTTTTGACAAGGGCATGAAGGGGATGATGATCGGTTCAGTAGCTTAGCTCATTTGGTCATTGTTTAGCTTGAGTCACACGATAGGAGCGCTCTCATTGCAATGCTTGACAAACTATGATGTAGAAAGTCATAATAATATGTAACAACATTGCTCATTGAGATATTGTTTAATACACTCGTCTAATTGTGTTAGAATAACAAGTACAGATACTCTCGTCGATTGTCTATCTGTAATAATATAATCAATAGAATGTTTGCCAGGCTTTTCAGTCAAGGTATACCCATATATGTTCAAATGGCACGGAAAAGGATGCAGAATTTGTTTGACGTAGTTCGCGCCCAACGGCATATATGTCGCTACGTTAGTTTTTGTTTCGGTATAGATTCCGCTGCAAGACAAAAGGAAGAACAATTACACATATCCAAAAATAAAATCATACACGAAATAGCAAATTCACATCTCAACGCAAGACGTTAAAAGCGAAAGTGTTACCGAGATTTACTCTTTGACAAACTATTGAATCAACAGACACATTATATAACAACACTTCCTCGAACATCGATGCGAGTTGTAATGTCCAATGGCTTCATAACCATGTAATACTCGGTAACATTCTGTCACGCATGTTATACAAGAGGTTTTGGCAATTGAATATGATTTTCATAACGTATATCTTTTAGAATAATAACGCAGTATATCTGTAATAAAATGTCTTTAAGAGGCTGGTGTTTAAGTTTGATGGGAGTTCATAAATATGCTGCTGACTCTTATGATGTTCTTAATCTAAAGCCATTAAATATTTTTACGCCATCCACTGCTGGAAAAACTGTTCTAAGGTTTCCAATTAGACTGGTTTTTTGCAGCTTATGCAAGAGTAGGAATCTAAACAAGCGCTACATGCTCGTAATTTCGTCAAGCTTTTCTTCATTTGAGTTTAAAACCTAAATATTACATCTTAAACAGTCATCATCATCATCATCATCATCATCATTGCTGCCGAAAGACGTACGCTGTTGGACATACTCGTAGTCCTCTCGCAGCGCATCCAGCGCATTACCGTCCCCTTCACCAGGTCATCGGTCCAATTTGTGGGAGGCCTTCCAACGTTGCGTCTTCCAATACGCGGTCGCCACTCCAGAACCTTTCGATCCCATCGACTGTCTGTTCTGCGAGCAATGTGAAAATCAATCAATATTAGAATTTTAACAAAATTCCGTTACTGACTGATTGAGAGACTGAGTGACTGACTGACAGACAGCGCACAGCCGAAACCACTGGTCGTCGTAGAAAGCTGAAATTAGGCGTGTAGGTTCTTGAGGAGTGTAGCACTTAAGAGAGGATTTCCCAAAATTCCTACGGGAACGGGAAAAACGGGATTTACGCGTACGAAGTCGCGGGCAAAAGCTAGTAACCATATAAAACGCCAAATGTCTTGCTTATCATAACTCAGTCATCTCATTTCGTCTTCAAATAACGTTAAAGCCTACACTAATTCTATTAACATTCCGAGATTACCATCGAGCGTAAAATATAAAATAGTACTAAAGATAAGGTGTACTATTATTTGCTTCGCGAACCAGCTTTCGAGCTAAACTTTCAAATTATGCACACATTCCGTCCCCTCCGTCCGTCCCCCAGCTGTTATCGTGCCACGTCCATCGGTAATAGGCAGGGTTTACACAGCTAGGTAAAAAGGAAAAGTTTAAATCGTGCGTGTCAAAGTAGAAAGTTTGGAGATGACAAAAAATCAGACGTTCGTAAAAGATGATTAGCTGTTGATTAACCATCTTGTTATTTCATAGTCTTGTAGCCGACAATCCAAAATCGGTTGTTTATATTTATCCATCTTCGATTCTTCTTTATGTAAAAAAATCTAGAAGGAAATTGTGTTTAGCAGGTTGATCTAATGAAATGAAATTCCATAAATTGCACATCGATTTTCAGATTCAACACTCTTTATTACATTGATTCCAATACAGAGTGAGAATTCTGATGGTTACATCCTTTACAGTGTACCTATACTATAGCCTTAAATTTCTAGCGTGCTTGCCTTTCTGATTCTTCATCTTTGTCGTTTACTCACTGCTGACGATCGTGACCACTGACGACGTATTGACGTATCTCCAACTTTTAAGGTCTTCTATAATGTAAACTGCTCGGTATATGTTGCCTCCAACAGCCTTCTTTATTGCGTCTGATCATCTTGCCGATGCTCTGACTTAAGCGGGGGCCAAGTATATAGCCTTTTAGACTTTACATAGGGTGAGCGCATATAAATATGTCCATATCATATTGCAGATAGCCATTTGGTGACATGGAGTTCTTCCAGTATGAACTCATTCGTTCTTTTCTGATGGCTATGGTATATTCACTGTAGCTTTAACTTAATTGCAGACATCAGCTGTAAATGCTTCTGCATCTAAAACATTACCAGTTACTTCGTTTCGATGTACCTAAGCAACAGTTTCACCGTCAAGTGTCATTCGTTTTCTAAAGAGAACGAATATCACCGAATTTCGTTGTTTACCTCTGGTACGAAAGCGTTACTAATGCAGCGATATGTAACAGTAAATATGCAATGAATAATTCTCGTATTAGCCGGGTAATGTGCACATTATACAGCGGTTGTGCATAATGACCGAATTATGCATATTTCGTATTATGATCTTGTGGATGTGATTTATTTAGATTTAGAGGATTGTCAGTTGGGAAATATTTCAGATTGTCATTGTGAACTATAACCGCTGAAGCTTCTGGGTGCCCTTTTAAATGAATATTTCTCGAACAACTCTTATGGCTTCTTATTCGAGACAACCCTTGGCTTTTTGACAATGAACAGGTTGTTGACAATGGACCGTATGTCTATTGTTGTTCTTAGACTTGCTCAAAGTTATTTGGAGATCTTTTGTCAAAAAAAAACTACACGATTTTTCACAATATGGCGTCTTGTTGTCGCCATATTGAATTTTAATTACTGTCACGTCTTTAATGACGCTCGAAAGATAATTCGATTGATTTAAGAATCATTAAAAACAGCTCACATATTTAGTCTGTGCTACCGAAATGTCACGTGTATTGTCAATTTCAAATCCAAAGACTACTATAGTATACTGGCTATTCAAATCTTTTGGACGTATGTCAATCGTCACTTTGCCTACATTCCCCGACCTTGGGATCTTTGATGTTGCAAAGTTTTCAAGGAAGTTACTGTAACCACCAGCCTCAGCGTAGCTCATAAGTAGCTCACCAGTGTCAGCCCTATTGCTGTATAATTTCGATCTGCATTCCTCCGCGACTCGTTACAAATCGATCCAGTCGGGATTTGCTGTACGATGTGAACGAACTTGTTCTAGTCTCAGCTCTTGGTGCCGTGATACTAATACTAAGAGATTTGTTAACAAGGCTACCATGTGTGGCTATTGTGGAGTAGCTCTGGCATACAGAGAAGCAAGCAATCTGCGTAGCCTTTCCCCAGATACGGTGGACTAGTCTTCCAGTCACAGAGAGTCATCATCATAGCAGCCGAAAGACGTCCACTGCTGGACATAGGCCTCCTCCAAAGGGTTTGCCATAATCACCACGCTTGGCAGGCGGGTTGGCTATCGCAGTGTATGGTGTTGCGTTTTACAGAGAACGCTGCTGCCCATTCTCTGGTGAGTCCCTTAGTCGCCTCTTACGACACCTGCGGGAAGTGATGGGATAGTATAGATTATTCTTTTACGGCACCATCTTGTCAAAATCAACCATTACGAAATCAATGATAGACTATTCTGACACTATTGTAATAGCAGACTTGGGGCCCAGATGTTATGTAGCTAAAGAATGTCAAGTTCGAGCGCACCTATTGAAAACCCGTATTTATTAGTGGATGGAACAAGGCAGCCAATGATAACAATGATGAATATTAAGTAATAAATAATTGAGAGCCCATTACCACCACATCAACTGAAGAAAATATAAAAACACTAATGATAAAAATGATTAACTAAAACCAGTATTTTATTAGTCTTTAATGACGAAACGCAAAGATGACGCCAGTTAACCTAAATCACGAGATTAAGAGCCGTTTAAACTGTGATAAAGTTAGTCATATACAGGATGTTTCAGAAGTGAACAAACATTTTCTGGGCACGCTCGCTCCATCATAGACCTCATCCATCGCTTCTCGTCAGGTGTGTCGATGTGTATCGATGTAAAACTCGATCTCAAAAACCTGCTAAAAAGTTCTTAAAAATCACTCTTACATCAGGTGAGATTCAAAAGTTTTTTTTTAACTTTTCAATAGTTTTTTCGATCGAAATTTTGGAATAAGTCTTTTTTATCTTTGTCATTGTTTCCTTACAACAGAACGAGATACAGAACGTAACCCTGAAAAATGACCACGCACTTTTTGAACATCCTGTAAGCTAGTGGAATATTCCTTCGGCTATTAAAATATAATTAATACTGAGGTGGTTATAATGGCACTTGCGGTATGTCGGGTGTTTAGATTAATCGGACTGACGAATGATTTCGATTTCTGTGATGTTGATTGCAGTTTCTGATTCGTTTTTAGTTGCTTAGAATATAGATTTGTAATACCTACTATTTTCTTACGTTTTGAAGTTCTCAGTCGAAACATCATTGTAACCAAACTACTTGTTTTTGTAGGTTTTGTTTGTACAATCATCAATATAGGTATATTATATAAAATTCTACCGTTACTGAGTGACTGACAGACAACGCACAGCCGAAACTACTGGTCGTAGAAAGCTGAAATTCGGCATGTAGGTTTCCTACTCTCCGTAGGAAATCCTTTCTTAAACCCCTTCTACACGGATGTAATCTAGCGTTCCATCCAATCCTATCCAAGGTGACCTTGCTAGATTACATTCGTGTAGACGGCAGATGTAATCCAAATTCATACAAAATTCGCGGATGGAAATCAAGCTCCCACCAAGGTTACGTTGGATGGAACGCTAGATTACATCCGTGTAGAAGGGGTTTAAGAGAGGATTTCCCGGATTCCTACGGGAACGTGAAAAAACGGGATATGTGCGCTTGTACGAAGTCGCGGGCATAAGATAGTCTATACATATAATAAAATCGTAGACTAACCGTGTCTGTACATTGAATATTTTTGCACGAAAATTACACAGAAAACTCAGGAAAAAGGTATAAAACACAAAAATGCAATTTTTGAAATTTTTGTCTGTTTGTCTGTGCGTTTGTGGGAGCATCACGCTTAAACCACAGATTAGATTGCAAATCTAAGTACTTAAAAATATAAAGTGATAACCCGAGTAACATTTAGCGTTTATTTCATCAAAATCGACCCACAAAATCAAAAGATATTGAATTTTTAAGTTTAGGAAGAAACTTCCTAATGTATTCTGATGAGTCAGAGCGCCATCTATTGAGAATAATAAAATGCACGAAAGCATTCAAAATTGTTGAGTTATTTGTGAAACTTTTAATACGTGGCAAAATAAGAGTGATCATTTTATACCTTTTCGTTATTGATCGATACAATCGATCCACAAAATCAAACTATATTTAATTTTTAGTTTAGTAAAAAAACTTCCTTATATATTCTGATTAGTCAGAGCACCATCTATTGAGGAACCAAAAAATGCATGAAAGCATGAATGTTACACCAAAACACATTGATTGAGTTATTTGTGAAACTTTTAATACGTAGACGTAGCAAAATAAAAGTAAACATTTTAATAACTTATCGTTATTTACCGTTACATACGGGCTTCTTATTAGTCAGAGCGCCATCTATTGAGGAACCAAAAAATGCATGAAAGCATGAATGTTACACCAAAACACATTGATTGAGTTATTTGTGAAACTTTTAATACGTAGACGTAGCAAAATAAAAATAAACATTTTAATACCTTATCGTTATTTATCGTTACATACTGGCTTCTTATTTAACGTCTTCTGCTGCCAAATATTTTGTCAGTTTACATGGTCGATAGATGGCGTTGCACTGATGACGCGTTTTTCTGAATTGCGGTGTTAAGATTTTCCACTGGAGAATGCCCTCACACGATTATTGAACACTGTCGTAGTTCGTAGGAATTTCGGTTTGGTCTCTGGAAGGTTTTAAACGAATAGGGGCCAAAATTGCTTAAATCTCTGAGTTGTGCTGGTTTCCTTTAAAGTGCTTTTATCGTAGAGTCTTAAACTGATTTAGAACTCAGTAGTTTTGTGAAGTACTGGACGGTTCGACTTGCGGATCAGGCCTGTAGGGTTCCGTACCAAAGGTGCTGACAGGACCCTACTTCTAAGGCCTCCGCGATTGATTCCGTTTAGAGCGAAGCAACGAACGGTTCGATTTGCGAAACAATGCTAATAATAATAAGGTACCGTACCAAAGGTGGTCACGGTGACGGGAGCGATCGATTTTGGTGGGGCTACTCTCTAAGTCCGAAGTCCGTAGTTTCGGGCTTAGTTGCGGACGTATTCTACTCCGTATCACCTACAGACTTACGATTAATCCCGAACCCGAACTAAGAATGAATGACAACACGATTTCACAGTAACTGTCAAATCGAGTTATCATTAGTTCTCTGTAGTTAGGTGATACGGAGTAGATTTTATTTTTTACTATAGATAGGCATACGTTTAACCACTATCTCACCTGATGGTAAGCGATGATGAGGTTGAAGATGGAGCACGTTTGCCTAGAAGCAACCTATTCACTTTTGTCTTAAAGACTCCCAGGTTGCCCGCAACTAAGTTTTTAATTCGTGCTAAGTATCAGACGGTTCGATTTGCGAGCCAAGGCAAATTATAGGGTTCCGTGCCAACGTTGCTAATGGGACACTATTATTTAAGCCTTCGCGTACGATCTTGATTCGTGCGAACCAAGTCGATTTTTAGGGTTCCGTACCAAGGTTGCAAACGGAACCCTATTTATTAATAAGCCACCGCTGTCCGTCTTCCTTCAGTTTATTAACCGACTTCAAAAAAAGGAGGAGGTTATCAATTCGACTGTATTTTTTTTTATTTTTTTTTTTATGTTTGTTACCTCATATTAACCGACTGGATGAACCGATTTTCATGATTCTTTTTTTATTTGAAAGCTGGTGCTTCCCGTGTGGTCTCATTGCCACCACGTCAGGATCTGATGATGGAAACCCTGAGAAATCGAGGGCAACTCTCGAAAATTGTAGGCACTTATTTGGTAAAAACTTGATATTCGTGTGTATATCGGGTGATACTACAAAAGAATGAAAGTTTGGATCAGACCTGATGATGGAGACGACAGAAAGTCAAGGGAACTCCACATCGGTATGTAGGAACTACCAAGTGTTTGGGCTTATTTCATTCGTATTGACGAGACCTTTACACCGAAAGCACTTAGTAAGTTTTATTTTCATAACATAACATCACGCCGGTACGCTGTGAATGGTACGCAGGTACCACTAAAAACTGAAAAATAAAAAACTTTTTTACAAAAATGTAACCGACTTCCAAAACAAAACACTACAAAGTATAAAATAACTTTAATTTCGGAAGTCGGTGTCAAAAAGCGAAAAAACTAAAAACACCGACTTCCGTCGTCTTCGTTTTGTTTTGGAAGTCGGTTACATTTTTTGTAAAAAAGTTTTTTTCGTTTTATTTCTGTTTCGCTGATATAAACATGTCTTCTAGAAAAAGGTCGAATCTTTCACAATATAGCAAAATTCTCAAAGTCGGGTTTGTCCGAACACTATTCTAATTAACTCGAGAACGGCTCGACCGACTTTCATAGTTTTTGTGTTTTATTCGGGACGAAGACTAATTCCTTCGTCCGGAATAGCATAATAAGAATTAAAATACAAAAAAAAATGAGTATGTATGTAGGGTAGGTAGGCAGGTAGGTAGGGTAGGTAGACAGGTAGGTAGGGAAGGTAGGCAGGTAGGTAGGTAAGGTAGGTGAGGTAGAGTAGCTATGGTAGGTTGGTATGGTAGGTAAGTAGGTAGGTAGGGTAGGTAGGTTAGGGTCGGTAGGTAGAGTAGCCAGTTGACGGGAGCGAAGCCGCGCGGGTCAGCTAGTAAAGAATAAAAATTCAGAGTACCAGGTACCAGGAGTATGAATCGAGTTGGATGGTTTAAGAGTAGAGGACGGCCAAAGAAACTATTTACAGATTGTGTGAATAATTATAGGTATGTTTAGAAAGGAGAAGACTATTGAGAAAACGGCACAAAAAAATGTATAGAAGAAGACTGCTGTATCGACTTTAATTTAGAAAAGCTTAAGTTAAGGCTTGTATACATGCCAATGACCTTGTGCATATAAACGGAGCTAACTACTTCTCTACGCGCCACTCCGCTATCCGCATTTTTAATTTATTGTGGAAAAAATTACACATTTAAAAAAAAAAGTAACAAAACCAAATTATTATCGTTTGTATTGCAATAAACGAAAATAAGCAGTAGATATTTTTTTTAACTTTTGTTAAAAAATGTGGGAGTAAAATGGTTTAATCTCAACAATTTGGAGGTGATTTGGTGATTCTTTTTTTATTATGTGATACCGATACATAGATTCTGGCTAAACCAAATTACGTATCATATCATGTAGATTACTACCTATTTTTTTCAGATGTAATTTCTCAGTAAATGCCGACGAAAAGTTGCTTCATCTGCACGCTGTTTTTAAGCATTTCTCGAGAGAGCAGCCTTAGCAACTATTCGAATTTCGACATCTTCACCCCACAAAATGAGGCATGTGCAACTCTCGTGGTAATGCAAAATAATATAATTATGTAGAAAAAATGCCAAGCAATAATGACGTCACAAAAATAATCTACAAAAACACATCACAGTGTGAACAGAAAAGATAAAATAAGATTGCGCATGCAAAAATAAGATAAAAGAAACCAGACGGTGTTCAAACTTGCAAAGTCAAGTGCAACATCGGATCAGATTTGGAGATAAGATATCTATTTATTGTTACACACAATGTACAATCTATCACACACTTGAGACAGATTTAAGAGCAAACAAAGAAATGATGAGGGCATCGCATTTAGGATCAGCGGATATAAAAAACTTTTTACAAAAAAAAAAAAAATTACCGATTTCCATACAAACCACTACAAAGAATAAAATAACCTTAATTTCGGTGTTTTTGGTTTCGTTTCTTTGTTTTTTAACACCGATTTCCGAAATTAAGGTTATTTTATTCTTTGTAGTGTTTTGTTTGGAAGTCGGTTATTTTTTTTTTTGGAAAAAGTTTTTTATTTTTTACTTTTATGTGGTGATACTTGGACAAGACGGCTTCGTCAACGCAGAAATTGAATTAGGCAAAAATGCTCATAAAATAAAAACTACTGAACCAAACTGAATCAAATTTTTATGGGAACAAATGGCAAGTATACTGCATCGAATTAAAAAAAGAATCACAGAAATCGTATCGGAGAAACCTCGGAGTAATCGGTGTACATACAGAAAAAAAAACCCACCAATTTGAGAACCTCCTCCTTTTTTGGAAGTCGGTTAAAAAGGCCACTTTAGAAGAATCAGCCAGTACGTCACGCTACCCGTAACTGTCAAATTTTCCCAATCAACCTTGAACCTAATGCGTTAGTGATAATTTGATAAAGATTAAAATGAAATTTGACAGATTGTTGTACGATATGATTCTGCTAAAGTAGCCTTTATAGACCCGCTGAATGCGTTATAGTGTTATGTGAAGTTAGAAGAGGCTAGCGAAAGTATTTGGAAGTACGTGGTTCAGGCTGTCATTTGTGGATCTTTGACAGTGATTAGGTACGGGACGCTAGTATTATACATATTATACTCACTCTTTGTCCGAGACGGGTTTTACGAGTAGTAGTACGATGATTCTATCAGCGCAAGTCACAATTTTTTAAAGCCTAAAAATAAAAGCAAAACTTTTTAGTGTGGCAACTCTGTTTACATGTCATTACGATTTTTTGTGCGCGGCGCGGTCACATACTTCTCGTGGAAAAATGTCCAAAATCTCGATTTTCGACGATATTCTTGGCTTGAAACTCTTTTCCAACAGTATAAGATGGATTCCTATAGTGTGTTTTGTATTTACAATGTTAAATTCATGAAAAAAGGTAATAAGTGAGGAGTTTCCTAGTCAAGGTCAAGGTTTGTTGTTGTAAACATTTAATTGAATCCTAATTGGATTCCGAGTTACAGGTATGTTTTGAATGCATTCTAATTATTTTACAATAGTACACAAAGGTTAATCCTTATAAATTCATGATAAGTTCGAGTTGTGGATTTATAACCTATAATTAGATCAAAATAAGTTTTTCGCTAGTGCAGATCTACTTCCGGTCTAACATTCAATATTCACCGATTTGTACCAAATTATAGTACAGATTGATAAGTGTATTTTGTCGTTTTGTTTTTTCTTCCGGTTTTTCGGTTGCTTCCTGCAAGTTGGCATCTATGATCAACTGTAAGTGTACTCTCATTTTTTTTTCGGCTAACGGTTTTTTCGAGACAGTCTTTCGAACTGAGAAACGCTTTTTTCACGTGAAAATTGGAAATCATCAATATTGCTTATATTAGTCACCTGTAAAGATGGGAAAAAGAAAAACTAATGAAGAGGAACATATACGAAAGAAGATCAGGAAATTAGAAAAAAAGCTAAGGAAACTGTCTCCAGCTAGCCAACGCTCTCAGGAAGTTTCAACAACTCCGCCCCGGCTCTGCTCGCCTACGCAGATCGAAGAACCTGTGGCGATTGAAGACTCTCCTACAGGTGTGTAGTTATCTATTTAGAATAACTAACCATGCATTTAAACATAATATAAGCCACGTTAAATAACAGCTAGCGCTATCACTTCGCGGATAGACATGCTCTATGTTCCAATTTACAAAAGAGCTATCACCTTGTGGATAGACAGGTACTATGTATTTACCTACTTAAATAACAAAGACCTAGCGCTATCACCTTGCGGATAGACAGGTACTATGTACTTATTAGAGCTGGCGCTATCACCTCGTGGATAGACAAGCTCCTAAATAAATCAAGGCACTGATTATGTCAACTTAAGCGCTATCACGGAGTGGATAGACATTTCAATTGAGGAACACATAGTTCTAAATCATTTAAATCTTTTTCCAGAAAATGACCAACTCCCAGAAGAGTTTATACTGGCCCTTGGAAAGGAGGGAGAAGAAGAAACAGAGTTTGGCGATCCTATTAGACCAGAATTGGCCCTGCGTTGGGCAAAAATAATGTCCAATGGATTGGGAAAGGAGGCCAAAGATGGCATCATTAAGAAATATTCTACTCCCTCGAATTTTCCAAATGCTGTTGCTCCTATAATGAACCCAGAAATAATGGCCACACTCTCTGAACCCTCGGTCAAGAGAGATAGGAGGATTATTGCCAGACAGAACCTCACAGGTACTTTAATGACCTGTCTAGGCCGATCATTGACCAGTATTTTAAAAGGGAATATTAATAGCAAAGCCCTTATAGAGGAAGTTAATGATGCTGCGAAGATCGCAGCGGAAATTCATTTTCAAGATTCCTCTTCTAGGAAATTCTTTGGCCTATCAGGAGCTAGCAAGTTAATTCAAGAGGCTGTAAAGAACACAAAAGTGGACACATTTTTATTTGGCGCTGATTGTGCTGACAGGATCAAAGCAGCCCAGTCAATACAACGAACCAGTGCTTCAATTTCTGAAGGTGCAAAGAAGCTGAAACCTACAAACAAGAAACAGTTAAACTGGAGGGGCCCACCGCAGAACCATCAACAGCATCAACAAGTTCGCGGTGGGCAACATCACCAACAGATGTACAAGAGACAACCTCGCAACTCGAACACCAGACGTCAACCAGAACGGAAACACCTTCCAGCCAGATCCAGACACTTCAAATAGAAAACATGCAGGTACATGCAGGCAGACTCAAACATTTTTCAAAAAAGTGGCTTGAAATCACTGATGACCCAGTGATATTAAAATGGGTACAAGGGTATGAAATCCCATTCACCAAAGTACCAGCACCTTACAATACACAGCCACAACACTGGCCACATAAAGAAAAACAAATTATAGATTCTGAGATAAAAAAGCTTTTACATTTAGGTGCAATTTCTGAATGCTCATACTGTAAGGACCAATTTACTTCCCCCATATTTTTAGTGCCTAAACCTAATGGGTCTTATAGATTTATTCTAAATTTAAAGAAATTAAATCAGTACATTTCCACAGAACATTTCAAATTAGAGGATATCAGAACAGCCTGTAAGTTAATGTCCAAAAATTGTTTCATGGCTTCAATAGACTTAAAAGAAGCCTACTTTTCTGTACCAATAGCTGAGAATTACAGAAAGTTCCTCAGATTCACATATGATGAAATATTATATGAGTTTAATGCCCTACCATATGGCCTCTGTTCAGCTCCTTTTGTTTTCACAAAACTTCTCAAACCAGTTTGTGCACACCTAAGAAAGCAAGACATTTTATTAACATGCTATCTAGATGACAGTTTATATTTCAGTGAATCAGAAATTAAGTGCAAAGAGAATACTGATGTTGCATGCAAACTCTTACAAAGCTTGGGATTTATTATTAATTTTGAAAAAAGTGTTATAACACCTAGCCAAATATGTAAATATCTAGGTTTTATTTTAAATTCATCAGATCTCTCCTTGTCAGTCCCACATCAGAAACAAATAGCAATACTGGGAAAAATAAGATCTTTCCAACAAAATAGTTCTTGTAAAATAAGAGAATTTTCCCAATTGATAGGGTTATTGAATTCAATATGCCCAGCCATACCATATGCTTGGCTATATACTAAAATATTAGAAAGAAAGAAATACCTAGCCTTGCTAAAAGCAAATGATAGTTATGAAGCCTACATGCCTATTTGTCACGAAATCAAATTCGAATTAACATGGTGGCGAAATAATATGCATAGAAGTAATCCAATAAAACAATATAATTTCCATTTAGAAATACACAGCGATGCCTCTACGACAGGCTGGGGAGCTGTATGCAATCACAAGAAGGCTTCTGGGTCATGGTCACGTTCAGAACAAAAACATCATATAAATTATTTAGAATTAAAAGCTGCCCTTTTAGGTCTTAAGTGTTTCACAAAAGAAACTTCTAATTGTGAAGTCTTATTGAGAATAGATAACACCACTGCTGTAGCATACATAAATAAAATGGGGGGGGTACAGTTTCCCCACCTAAATGATATCACAAGAGAAATTTGGCAATGGTGTGAAAATAGAAATATTTGGATTTATGCTTCGTATATAAATACTAAAGATAATTTCGAAGCTGATAAAGAATCAAGGAAAATTAATATTGAATGGGAACTTTCTCCAAGAGCCTACATAGAAATAACTAGATGTTTTGGTATCCCAGAAATAGATTTATTTGCCTCTAGAACAAATAAAAAGTGTAATAAGTTTGTCTCTTGGAAACGCGACCCAGAAGCATTTGCTGTGGATGCCTTTACTCTCAAGTGGAACAATATATTTTTCTATGCATTCCCACCTTTTTCATTATTGTTAAAATGCTTATATAAAATTCAAAGAGATAGTGCTACTGGAATTGTGGTTTTCCCTTACTGGCCATCACAACCATGGTTCCCTCTAATTAAATCAATGTCAACTGGAGATTCATCATATTTGAACCTAACAAACTCCTATTATCATCTCCTTTCAGAGAATATCATCCGCTGCATCAACAGCTTACCCTGGCTGCAAGGCTGCTGTCAGCCAAGCATTCATAAGACGAGGAACACCAAACTCGGCCTTAACTATAATGTTGAACTCCCTTTCATTGAACACAATGAAGCAATATGATTCATCCCTAAAACTATGGTGGAAGTTTTGTGGACAGCACAGTTTAGATACATATCAAGCATCTATTCCTTATGTATTAAAATTCTTATCACAATGCTATGACAATGGGGCATCTTATGGTACCATCAATACTGCTCGGTCAGCATTATCGCTACTGATGGGGCCTAAGATCGGATCTGACGATAGACTCAAAAGGTTCACTAAGGGAATCTTCCGATCAAGACCTCCAATGCCAAAATATAATACAACATGGGATCCAGGATTGGTACTTAATCACCTAGCTGGATATTACCCAAATGAAGATATATCATTGGAACAATTAACCAAAAAATTAGTCACCATACTTGCTTTAACAACTGGTCATAGAGTACAGACCTTGTCAATGATAAAAGTTTCTAATATGAAATTTACAGATATAGGTCTAGAAGTATACATACCTGATATAATAAAAACCTCTAGAAGAGGTGGTGAACAACCAATGTTCAACTTAAAAACATTCCCTGACAAAAGGGAAATTTGCCCTGTCAACACTATCAAATCTTATCTAGATAAAACTGGTTCTTTAAGGAATAATATTGACGAATTAATTCTCACATTCAAGAAACCACACAAGAATGCATCAACTCAAACTATAAGTCGTTGGATCAAGCTAACATTGAAGGAAGCTGGAATAGACGTCACCATCTTCTCTGCTCATAGTACCAGACATGCATCAACATCTGCAGCAAAAAGATCTGGAATTAGCATTGATGTTATAAGGAAGGCTGCAGGGTGGTCTCAAAATTCTGCCATGTTTGCCAGACATTATAATAGGCCCATAGACCAAGATTCAACCCAATTTGGTAGTGCAATATGCAATACTGTAACAAATACCTAAGGTTGAGTCTGTTATATATAAAATAAGTTGATTGTTTTTTGATTAATAATAATTGTTAATATGGAAGTTGGTTTATTAAAATATATATTTCTTATGTCTTTCGCAACAAATGGTGTTTATTCACAATCCTACTTTGAACATCTACTCGTAAAACCCGTCTCGGACAAAGAGTGAGTATAATTATAAGATTAAACGAACTTACCTGAAGTGAAGTTCTATCTTAATTATACGAAGCTCTTTGTCCGAGACGGCGACAGTCCCTAAAAACCCTCCCACTTATACTTACCAAGTATAATCCCAGTATAGGGATTGTTCATAAAGCCTGACTTTAAACGTAATGACATGTAAACAGAGTTGCCACACTAAAAAGTTTTGCTTTTATTTTTAGGCTTTAAAAAATTGTGACTTGCGCTGATAGAATCATCGTACTACTACTCGTAAAACCCGTCTCGGACAAAGAGCTTCGTATAATTAAGATAGAACTTCACTTCAGGTAAGTTCGTTTAATCTTATAATTATCTGTGGTTCGGGTAGTCGGAAGCCCAATAGTCTGACGACTAGTCTTGCCAAAAAATATTGCGTTAATGTCAGTAATATTGTTGTGAAAATTATGGGCAACCGCTCCATGTAAAATACTGGTATTCAGCTGCAGCGGTTACACTGGAAGCCGTCTCCAAAAAAGTTGGGAAAATGTAAAGGCCTACTTATACATAGGTCTAGATCACTTACGTTTTCTCGGGTTCAGGATTTTGCTCACAAATCCAACTAGACTAGCCAGTAACTTTTCTCTGGAAATAAAACACGATCACTCTTTTATTTTATTTTGTTCCTATGTAAACTATATCTATCAAAAGATATAGGTATGTAAAAACATTTTCAGGGTTTTGTACATGATGGGAGCCAACGGTACCCTATTGCTAAGTCTCCGCTGTCCGACCATCCGTCCGGCAGTTTGATGCAGGGCTTGATGTCAGCGGTCTGTATCTGTATCAAGCCAAGTAGATTAGAGAGTTGATTTTTTTCGGTTTGCGGTACGGAACCCTTCGTGTGCAAGTCCGACGTGCACTTGACCGGTTTTTTTAATTTCTGCAATATGAATGATATAAAATGAAGCCTTCATAATAACAATCGTAGCAATGTTGCTCATTTATTTAAGTCTACTGACATTTCAAACAAGTTTCTTACATTAGCACAAATGCACATTTTTCAGAACTGTCAGAAGAGATGACAAATGACAAAACAGTATTTGTCTATGCTCAAGTTGAATGGAGTATTTTAACTTAATGATGGCAATCCGAAGGTTGAATGCAAGGTCATCTCTCCAAGCTTGAGAAGGTGTTGCCATATGGTCGGATATTGCTATGTTTGGGGGTGTTTTTTTGGGTCAATGTTGTTTTTATCAAGTAAGTAGTCGAGTAATTGCTGGACGTGTTTTTATGTGCTACTTATTGAAGTGAATATTAATACCAAGTGATTAAAGGTATATTAATGTGCACAAGATAATTATATCAATTATATACAGGTCAATAGAAATATCTGTAAGTACTTGGTAAACTTAAATAGGGCGATGATAGATAAAGGTAACAACACTATCGTATTTTACCCGATTGTTGTACAATGTACAAAGCAGTCAATGCTTGTTACAAGTAGGTATTGTTATTTCAAGCATCTATGATGATAACGTGACTGTAGCGGTACAATGAAAGTAAATGAACATTGAAAAGCCTTTATTAGGCAGTTATTCAAACATTCCTTCTCGTGTTGGGGGCTTGGCTTCAATGGAGTTAGAGTTGACTCACTCTACTGCATTCATGATGCGTATTTTAATTGTAAGTTTTTTTTCAATAACTTCATCTTTTGACCGCCAGAGCGTAAACGCATCGGCGTCCCTCCCACGCCAAGCACAAATTCAGCGCAATTATCTACACAAATAAATACGGATTCCAACATCTTATTGAACACTAATTAATCACTGTTTCTCATTCCATATTTTTTAAACAAAATATTAACGTAACGTAATCACTGAAAACTTGATATAGTATATTTATTTTGTACTTAAGTGTTGTTTACTTGTCGGCTATAGCCGACGGTTGCGTGTTGGGCACTTTTTCGTTTGTCGGCTATAGCCGACCGTGGCGCTCAAAAGGTTTAGGAACGGCCAGACGCGATCTCCGGCCTCCTCAAGCGACGCTTGCCGAGGTCAGTCTGTAATAGGGTGACCATCCATTGCACGCCGAGACTCCTCCGTTCTCGGATGGTATCTTTGGCTCTCGACTCTTTTCCTTTTTGATGATTTATTAACCGTATAAGCACTAGAACTCTCACAAAATCAAAATAGTCCGATAAATCGCTGTCAACAGACTCCTTTTTTTTTAAGTGTGGGAAATCTTCAAATGACTCCTCCCGCTCTGGGTGAAGTAGGAGGGAGTGTCAGACTCTTACTGACTAAAACCCATCCATGTTCCTCCCAATGCCCTTTGCGTTCCAGGGCCGCGGTGTCTCATTCAAACAGTTTCCGCAACCCCGGCAGTCAACAGACCCTTAGTGTACAAATTTGGCAACTATTCATAAAAAAAGGAAAACATAGAGACACAGTATACATCCTTCTTATTCAGTTTTTGAAATATCTTTTATATCGGTTCAATATTGGAGGAGAAAACAGTCGAGAGCTAAACCTCGAATTATGACTTTTTACTTACAAAGTTTCGCCGCCAGCATTTCCTCTTAAGCTGTTGGTCCCGGCTGCCGTTTGAAGATTTTTGATAGTTAAAAGCTGTAAAAAGTAACACCAGGCTTGCCAACGGGTATTGCGTTACCCAGTTACTGGGTTGTGGAGGTGAGATAAGCAGTTACTCCATGTGTTACGCAGTTGGGTAAAGGGTCTGATACAGAAGGTAGTACTCCTCGACACGGCTCGTATTGTGACGAGGTTCCTTTCTCCCCGGTCTAACCACCGGTAGCTTGAACCCTGCTACCGACCCGACACCGGCGGACTACTATTTTTTATATTTTGAAATGTATTTTTTTAAGATATTATTAAAAACGGAATAATAATATAGTACGGAATAAGGCAAAGCAGATTTATTGAAGATTCTACTAATTTTTGTTTTTAACTATACACTCAGGATAATAGTGAGGTAAATAAGTGCCTCCATATTATAATAATGGCAACACTAAACGGATGCACAGCACGACCAACTTCTTGCCTGATGATGTCATGTTCAATGACGTCAACTTGTCTTGACCGTCAAGTCATCTAGAATCATCTAGGTGTACCTATCTACTTATCTGGCAGTAAAATCATCGATAAAGATTGAACAATTTTTTGTCCAAGGTAAAATCGATTACTTAAGCATCAGGCTGTGTGGAATATTGCCTTTGCCTGCCCTTTATGGAACTAGGAGTTGATGCTTTTGGTTTTAAATAATCATCATCATCATATCATCCGAAAGACGTCCACTGTAGAACATAGGCCTCCCCCAAGTGTCGCCACAACAACCGGTCCTGTGCGTCTCGCATCCATCGGCTACCGGCGACCCTCACCAGGTCATTGGTCTACCTTGTGTGAGGCCTTCCAACGCTGCGTCTTCCGGTACACAAGACAAAATGAATAATAACACTCATCAAGATTTTGCTACAAGGAATGTGCTTACTAATTTTGAATTACCTACCTACCCTTATCACCATATTTAGTTTGCTTAGATTAGGTCTAGTTAGGGTTCCGAAAAAAAGGAACCCTTATAGGATCACTCGGGTGTCTGTCTGTCTGTCTGTCTGTCTGTCTGTCTGTCTGTCTGTCCGTCTGTCACAGCCAGTTTTCTCCGGATCCACAAGACCGATTCTGTTGAAATTTGGTACACATATGGACTTCTATGACCCAAACACGAACGCGTTACGTAAATCATAATTTTTTTAGTATGGGGGTCACTTTTGGGGGTCAAACTAGAAAATTTCTAAAAAAAGTTTTTTGAACAATATTGTGTGACATATCAAATGAAAGGGCTTAATGTGAGGGTTTTAATTATATTTTTTTCATAATTTTAAAATAAATGATTTAGGAGTTATTCTAGAAATTCGACGAAAAATGACCATTCCCCCCTCCTTATCTCAGAAACTACTGAGCCTAAAATTTTGAAAAAAATGGAGATAATAGATCTTTACCTAAACATTACAGGAAACCTATAAGAAGTCTGTAGTGTTAAAATAACATGTTAAAAAAATGAAATTCGTTCGGAACCCTTTGCACGCGATTCCGACTCGCACTTGGCCAGTTTTTTTTGTGTTACAGCTACTACCAGTGACATCATTTTCCCTTTAGCTTGTAAATTCCGATTTTTTGTTTTTCAATAAAGTAGCTGTTTTTTTTTCAGTTTATAGAGTTACTTTATTCTTTTAAAATGTGGAAGAAATGTCCAAAAGATTCTGACAAGTTTCATTTACATTTATGGTGAAATTATTTTTAAAACTCAAAAAAGGAAGGCACGATCAGTAAAAAAAAAATGTGAGCTTTATTTTGGGATTTTTTAATATAAAGGGATAGTTGAGTATTCCCAGTTTCTGAGGAACAAGATACTCAGTAACTGCCATAGAGAATATAATCAATCAATCAATCAAATTCTTTATTAGGGCACCAAGACCCAATATTAAAATTAAATTAAAACATACAATAATAAATATAGAATCATTAACCACAAATTATAAATTACAATTTAATTCAATTCATAATAGTCTTTGGTCACTGGGTACATTTTGCCCTGGCACAGATTAATCTCATGTTGATAGCTTCTATGTTTACTATTTTTTATTTACCTTTAGCTGTTTTACTTTATTTTACTATATTGTGTGTCTTGTGCGAGTCCCAAATAAACATTTTTCCTTCTTTCTTTTCTTTTACCGCAAGACAAGACTGGTATCAGTAGTGCTATTCTCTAACAACATTTTCGTATCTCGACAGTAGAATTCGAAGTGAGTTTCAAATGAAGATCTTTATGTTGTGTGCAATAAAGCTCACTTTGTGAGTTTTATCACTCAGGTGAAGCTCGATATCGAAATTGTTTCTTACAGAATAGACTAGCTGATTTACTCTTCTGAGGGCTCAGTGCGAGTTTTTGTTTTGAAGGTTCTCGATCGCGTTAGCGTGAACGTCAATTTATATTGAAATTGCTGACCCGTCCCCACTTCATTGGGCGGTATTTTTCGGGTTAATATATAGCCAAAACACACTAAAAAATAACGTGGCTTTCTATTGGTAAAAGAATTTTCAAAATCGGTTCAGTAGATCCAGAGATTACACCCTAAACCTCACAAACTTTGCCTCTTTATAATATTAGTAATGGATTAATAATTAGTAATATTAGTAACTAGTTGACCCGCGCAACTTCGTCTGCTCCGCTTCTATTGGTCTTAGCGTAATGATATGTACCCCATAGCCTTCCTCGATAAATTGGCTATCTAACACTGATAGGATTTTTCAGATCGGACCAATAGTTCCTGAGATTTGCGCGTTCAAGCAAACAAATAAACAAAAAAACTCTTCAGCTTATATATTAGTATAGATATATTAGTACAGATTAGTATAGATTGAAACTGAATAAGCGCCGTCTAGTGACAGTAACGGAAAACCTTTTTATTCATACAATTTGACCTAAGCGAACTTTGACATTATAGCAATCGTTCTAAAAAATATCTGTTTTCCTAAATACATTCACAAGACAACGAGATCAACCGTTTCATAAATCCTACAGATTTTCAGCAGACTACTTCTCATACTAACACGACTCTTATCTTATTGCAATAAGAATCAGTTTTCAACAATATCATTGTTAAAGATTACACTGCACGCAATGCACTATGAATGGTCAACACGTGAGTCATATAATCGGACGCACATCGTCTAAGTACCACCTGCTTATAATCACGTGTAATTAGTACTGAATCATTAATTACTGTTGAGTTAATCTTCTGTCGTACGCTGAGGAGATTGAAGGATTGAAGGTCTTACGTTGTTCTGATTTTCCAGATGAAAAACACTATGTAATGCAGTTCTGACGCTATTACCGCATCTCGAAACGTTTTCATATTGATAAATAGATGAAATTGTAATTATATAACTGTTAGTTATTGAAGTGAAAACTTCTTTAGCGGCGTTGAGCACTTTTTCTGTAATGGGTATAAAATCTTAAACTCGCGTCAGGACACGTGACCTGATCGAAAAACACCGGTAGCACTCCGGGAGTGCCGGCAGAAGTGAAAACATGTAAATAATACATCCTTACTGTCGCGGTCACATCATAGACAAACCACCGACAACAAAATAAACAAAAAGACACTGACGTGTGGCCGCGACAGCGACTGTCAGTGACAGATGTCAATCTTGACACAGTTCCTGACATAAACAAAACGAACCATAAAAACAACAAAAAATAACGTTGTGTTTAATTATAAGTACAAAAATACTATCATTTATGAGGTAGAATACAATGTTTATTTATTGCGCTATCGTACACAAATATGACAATTTACATGTTATTATTCATAATATTATATCGTTATTTATTTATATATTACATTAATTTTTATCTCTTAGAAAAATCAACTTTCATCCATAATTTCGTAATTCCGTAATTTCGTATCCTTGGATACGCGTGGCACGCTGTACATAAACACAGACGGACATTCGCGCAAGCGCCCTGTGCCGCCTAAGCACAGCAGCACACTCAGGCACGGTAGAAAGAGTGGGAGATACTAGTTCCTCTCCCTTCCCCTCGATCTTACGCTTTTTCGCATCACGTGACCCTGACGCGAGTCCGTCTTACGCTTTTTGCGATCGGGTCACGTGACCCTGACGCGAGTTTAAGATTTTATACCCATTACAGAAAAGTGCTCAACGCCGCTAAAGAAGTTTTCACTTCAAAAAGCGTAAGACGGACTCGCGTCAGGGTCACGTGATGCTGATCGAAAAAGCGTAAGACGGACTCGCGTCAGGGTCACGTGATGTTGATCGAAAAAGCGTAAGATCGAGGGGAAGGGAGAGGAACTAGTATCTCCCACTCTTTCTACCGTGCCTGAGTGTGCTGCTCCGCTTAGGCGGCACAGGGCGCTTGCGCGAATGTCCGCCTGTGTTTATGTACAGCGTGCCACGCGTATCCAAGGATACGAAATTACGGAATTACGAAATTATGGATGAAAGTTGATTTTTCTAAGAGATAAAAATTAATGTAATATATAAATAAATAACGATATAATATTATGAATAATAACATGTAAATTGTCATATTTGTGTACGATAGCGCAATAAATAAACATTGTATTCTACCTCATAAATGATAGTATTTTTGTACTTATAATTAAACACAACGTTAATACTAAAGTTTTCACTTCTGCCGGCACTCCCGGAGTGCTACCGGTGTTTTTTTATAAGAATCAAAATAGCTACTAAGGGAATCTATACTAATCTATACTTCTATGTCTATATCTTTTACTAATATATAAAGCTGAAGAGTTTGTTCGTTTGTTTACTTTGAACGCGCTAATCTCAGGAACTACGGGTCCGATTTGAAAAATTCTTTCCGTGTTAGATAGCCCATTTATCGAGGAAGGCTATATGCTATATATATCATCACGCTAAGTCCAATAGGAGCGGAGCAGTAATGAAAATTGTGACGCAGACGATGTTGCGCGGGTCAGCTAGTAAGAGAAAAAATATCATTTTTTTTTGTGATAGAGACCACTCGCAGTTCAACTCGCTAAGGTTGGATACTGTTCAACAGGACTTTCCTGAGGTGACCTCAACTGGATTTAAAGCCCCCAGCCATAAAACGTCATGGCTGTGGTGATGGTTTAAAGGCGTTGTGACGCTAATCGATCGTCGTCGATTGTTATCAGGGATCCGAACATCATTATGGTAAAACGGATCCCAGGATCAGTCGTGTGTCTGTCGGTTTGACTCTGTTTGGCTGGCTGTCTGTCTACCTGTCTACCTGTCTGCCTGTCTAGTTGTCGGGCATTTTGTTGAACTGCGGGTCTAAAAGGCCACTTTAGCAGAATCATATTAGAATCATATATTAACCACGCAACAATCTGTCACATTTTATTTTCATTTTATCGCTCACGCATTAGGTTCAAGGTTGATTGTGAAAAATTTACAGTGACGGGTAGCGTGATGTGCTTTCTGATTCTGCTAAAGAGGACCCCCTGGATGCTATTTGGCGTAACCGTCATTCATGTTATTGTTTAAAAATTAAGGCTCTTTATTTTTGTGCTTAAATTGTGCGTGTGTAACGTTTTCTATAATTTTTACTTGAAATCACTGCCCGTAGACTTGTCCCAAACACAAGCTGTTTGCTTGCTTGCCACGGTCTTTTTATAGTCACGGTAATTTATATTGCTGTCTCATTCATTTTCAAAGCAAATGATGGTGACAGATAAGTATCGAGCGTATCCCTGTCAAGTTTTTATAGTGAGGTATGCAATAAGCACATAGCTTGGCAAGGCTGGCCCATTACATTTGCATTGAATTGGCCATTGATCCACCGTCGGAGTACTGGCTGGTGATAATAATTTCTGTCTCTAGAGGAAGTGTTATAAAAACGGAATGTTTTATTCTTAAATCAAGTGGAGTACGCGTGGATTTTAAAGCTTCCCACATAGTACTTACGATCCGATGTGTGGCCAAAATAATAAATGCCCTATTACTTGAAGTTTTTTAAATTCAGCTTTAATAGTAATTGTGACTTCATTACTAACTAATCTTACGTGCAATTTGGGATTGTCATTATGGAGCCGATTTCCCTTGAATTTTTCCATAATTTGTTTACCCGTGGTGTAAATGCAGTTCCACAGTACTAAATTACTCAGTAATGTTAAAGTAATTCATCGTTTGTTGTCCTCAGCGAGCTCGCATCCGCCGCGTGAAGCTCTGGGCTCGTGATTTCACTGGTCTGGGGCTACGATGTGGAGGCGGTGCAAGAGACGGCGTCCATGTCCACTCCGTGCTGAGAAGCGGGCCTGCTGCCGCTGCCAAGTTACAGCCAGGTAATGTACTGCAACTTGCCTTAGAGCAACTCATTGTGAAGCTCTGGCCACATTACTGTACTGATCTGGGTCTACGTTGTGGCGGTAAGGACTCCATTTTCTGCGCTAAGACTTGGTTGTGCTTGGATTCTTTGCTAAAATATCCAGCTTAGTTTCTCCAGGTAGGACAGAAGTTTCCTGGGGGCTGAGTGTAATTATGACTGTTCTGAGGATTTGTGCGCGTTGAGAAGCTACGGTTCGCAATATAGGATGACGTGTCGACTAATTCCGCAAGAGCAGCCTGTGCAGTGGACTCACTGCCAGGTAATGTACTACAACTTATCTGAGATAACTCTGGTCTGCGCAAGTGGGCCCTCGTATTACGTTTAGGACAATGAGAAGCTGTATATTCCCCTTTTCGGAATAGATCAAAAATTGTTACCCAAGTTAGACGGCTGGAGAAACGTCACACAGTCCCAAAAAGTCAAACCTCCACAGTACCTAACTGTGTAGATGACTTTTGGGACACTTAACTTTTATTTTTGGACATTTAACGCGTAAGTCAACGAGGTAGAACATCTCTAATGTCAGAGACGACATTAAGCTTGACATTTGTGAGGTCGGCAGACGACAGGGGAAAGTTGTCCCCCGTCTAGTCATAAGAACACCGTTTTATAATGCCACCGAGTTATGTCTGTTGACCAATTAATGTCTTATTATTTTATTAATTCTCTCTGCATGTTACATGGTGGTAATTAATTACTGTGTTTTATTTATCTTTTAGATTTGAAATGTGTTTGAGTATCATCAGTTCATCACAAATAATATTAGCTGTAAATTATATCATCATAGGGCTGTGATTTCTAACACCCGCCGCCTAAAAGCGTAGGTGAATGCAATCGGGCGCATATTATGCTTTAATTTTGACTTTGCAGCCGTATTCATTGCGTGTTTTCAGTTGTCGGGCAGACGAATTTTTTAACATAGGAAGCAATGTATCTGGTTTCCATCCGATTGTGATTGAACATGCGATTTTGTGAGTAACTCGATTGGGGCGCTCATTTCGTAGGTACCCGAGGATTATCTTGAGAGGAAATGCTGGCGGCGAGACTTTGTATGTAAAAAGTTATAATTCGAGGTTTGGCTCTCGACTGTTTTCTCTCCCAATACCGACCGGTATAAGAAATATTTCACGAACTGAATAAAAAGATTGTGTCCCTATATTTTCCTTTTTCATGATTTATTAACAGTATAAGCACTAGAACTCTCACAAAATTGTCCGATAAATCGCTGTCAACACAGCCCTAGTGTACAAATTTGGCAACTATAAATAAAAAAGGAAAACATAGAGACACAGTATATATCCTTCTTATTCAGTTTGTGAAATATCTCTGTCAGCAGTCCAATATTGGAGGAGAAAACAGTCGAGAGCCAAACCTCGAATTATGACTTTTTACATACAAAGTCTCGCCGCCAGCATTTCCTCTTAATTGAGTGAAAAGATGTTCAGTTGATTATATTTGATACTTAGATAAATATTTTATCGATGTTGTACAAACCAGTCCTTAGTAAGGCAGGCAGTTGGTTGCACCTTTGGCAATAATGCATACCTACTTCTCAATTTTAGTGACTTACGACATTAACAAGAAATCATACGCTTATTCTCAGTCTAGATCCAAAGTCAATGTACCTAGTCATACAAGAATATTTCTGGCTTTTTGCCAGGCTCTACGCAGTTCGCAGAATCTGATCGTTTATTTAGTGATTTACAAATCTTATTATCAAGTGCACGGTCACGGATCTTTGGAAGAGCTTTATTTATTTACATCTTAAACATTAAAACTATGGAAAAAGGTATGTAGAAATGCTTATGCGTGGAACACTGGAAGTTCTTTCGCTTGGTAAACCGCTTTTAAATTCTATCCGCAGATCTAGCATAGTCTACCCTTTTTGGATATTATTATTGCGTATCGCGAGTTTTTCAAAAACGAAAATCATTATAATTCGTTGGCTAAGGGATTTTTTTATCAATAAATTGTTTGTGCTTGATGATGCCAGTGCCAGTGTTTTAAGTCCTATGAGATCGTTGGTGTTTTTTCTTTGTTCATTTTCCTTTCAACTACTTGTACCGTATAACATACTAATCTGGAAAGACCCAAAAAAAAAAAATTCTAGGTAGGTTTTAGTTTAAGATAATTCTTCGTATCTGGATATTAACCTATTCCCATCACCCCATTCCAGGTGACAAAATCAAGAGCATCAAGATCGAGTTCACGGGCACGCCGCTAGAGGACGCGGTCGCCATCTTGTCCCTCGCGTCTCCCTACCCGGTGGAGCTGGAGGTGGTGGAGGGGGGGCGGGCTAGCGGCGCGGGCCGCGGGGTGCACCATCCGCTGCTGAAGCGCGCCGGCTCCACGGGCGATGTTAGCACGGTGAGTTGAGGGGCTAAATTGGGCCTTATTTAGTAAAAAATAAAGTACACACTGATTCCTTTAAAATGTGATAGTAATGGAATCCGAGTTTTCCTTAAAATTTAACCCTTTCGGTACCCAGAACTCAGCATATGGGTCGTCATATGGGTCGACGACGCGGATGCGAGTTGTGGGCACACGAACAAATTATGTTTCGACCCATATGCTGAGTGATGGGCACCGATGGCTAGCTGATACTCTGCCGCCCATCTACATTTGTTCTTACCGAAAGACGTCCACTGCCAGTCATAGTCATAGGTCTTTTTAAGCATCAGTGCATCATCAATCGACCGTTCATGTGCTTTTCAAAACGACAAAGAGGGACTTACTAAAGCCCCATGCAAAGGACCCATCGTACTTACGAGGGTGACCAATTCTTAGCACCCGTGACATCTACGACTGCACCTAGCCATGTAAACATTAACTAATACATCACTTAGCCGGTGCATTGGAAAGTGTGAACAGTACCGACAGAGCAGAACTTTCCTGCCGACGCTACTTTCCCACGCTTCGCATAGATTTTCTTTGCCAACGCTTTCTTTGACGTTTCTGATTGATTTTTCTTTCTGCATGATTGTTGGATTATGAATGATGGGGTTACGTCGAATTACGTAGTTCTAGAAGCCAGGGTTCGTCTTTTTCGGAATTTGTTCGAAAGAGTTACTGCGGCACTGGAGCGCAAAGGGTATTTGGAGAAACATGAGTGGTTTTTAGTACCTAAGTAAGAATCTGACACTTTCCTCCGCTCCGCCCAGAGGGAAAGTTCTACCTACCTACCTAACAAATGACAATGACTGAGTTACATAAAAACAAAAAAAAAATACAGTATTTCTTCCAAGGTAAATAATGACAAACCAATATCGCTAAATGCGGTCGCAAAATAGTCTATCTATGTGTGTGTCATTCCGCAGGAGTGCGTTCTGAATTTGTAATTAATAAACCAAAAATATTTCCTGTCATTGTCACGAACTGGCAACACTGAATACTAAGGAGGCTGCATTGCATAACTTGAGTCATTTCGCGCGAAAAACAATGAACTAATAATAAACCTAATAGACGATGCAACACAAATGCTGGGTAATAAAAACACTAATGTCAAACGAAGCTAGTTATTTCTACAATTCATGAATAAAACATCTATGCAAATATTTAGTTTGTCATTATGCAAGCATGCAAATGATTTAACTTGGCAATTTGTGCCAAAAAAACTAGTACATTTGAACTTCGAATCTCAAGAACTGTCAAATTAGGACAGGTCAAGTCAGAGTTGCCATGCTTAAATTACAAATAACACACAGAAATAATAGTTTCTACTGTGTATAACTTTTTTACATTTTGACAAACAGATACGGTACCTACGAAAATTGTTTTTTTTTTCTTGTATGAATATCCACGTTCAGTAGGTACCTTTATCTGCAGTCTAATTTGTTTACCAAATAAAAGAACCAAAGATTATACATACTATAATCTATTATGTATAAAAATAAAATAAATAAAAAAACAAACTAAATTATACTCTAAACATTACATCTTAAGGAAGTTTATCACATGCCACTGCTGTTGTATCACAATGTTATCAAAACCGACAATGTATGTTTAGAATACATACCACGTTGTCAATGGAATGCCTGTCTATTGTCTGAGTTAGCTAAACAATGGCCTGTTCTGTGCAGATATTTTGTCATATATGTACACTTGTAGATTAAGATTAACCAATATATTTATTTATTCAAGTGACTGTCATGTCTATCAATCTGTATATGGTTGCATGCACATGGTGATAGGGACCTCCTAAGAGATTGCAGTTGTCATAGATTTGATGGTCTTGAACCTTCATAAACATGCGACGACGACACGGTGACGAAACGGTTGGCGCAGTGTTTGAGCGATTGGCTGCTGCTCTGGATGTCGCAGGTTCGATTCTCGCACGGAATAAATATTTGTATGGCCTACAGATAGTTGTTTCGGGTCTGGCTGTTCGTGTCAAATCAACTCTTATGGCATATACAAACACCATCACAATGAATCCGACACACTCTCGTAAAATATGCATGTATTACCGCTCGATACAATTCCAAACAAGAAAAACTCAACTACTCAATTTGCCTAGCCTTTACCCAACAATGCTGGAATCTGTGTCTAATCTAACTGAATGCAGCTGAATAATATAAAACTCAAGAAATATACAATACATTTCATTGGTAACCATTTAAAATCGAGATCGAATCGAGACCACCGCACCAACAATTTGAAATCAACAAATAACACTACAATATCAATCGAAAATGTTTATCTGGGACTCCCACAAAACAAACAAAAAAGTAAAATAAATTAAAAACTAACAGTAATAATGAATTAGTAAAAGCTAACAACATTATCACCATACCTATTAAACAGAGTACGAGCTCAGGTGCAAGCAAATCACGACCTTATAAACAACGAACCAGCAAATCATGATATTACACAATCAGTAATGAGAATGCTAAACCGCTTTGCGTAGAGGAAATACCTTTACTACGGAAATGTATACTTTAACTAGTTCCAAAGAATGTATGCTATTTGCCTCTCTATTCAATCATACAACAAGCAGGTTTAGGTATGTTGACAAACATGATTGGTGTGTGAAATCTTGTTGATAATTCCGTTAGATTTTAATTGGTTTTGTGTAATTGTCGATTAAAGTGTCCAATTATTATGGTAATTTAAGACAAATGTGTAGCAATAAAAATAACCTGCAACTAGTTAACTGGTTTTTTAAATACAGGCTGTTGGTATGTGACTTTGTATGTAGAATCTTCTCCATCCACGATTGTATAGCTGTAATAATTCCTCTCTATGTTTCAGCTTGAGAAGGAAGGAAAGCTCCTGCACCCTCCGAGGTCGCCAAACACGTCACATTCAAACAACTCCACGCTAGAAACCAAACAGAGCAAGAGCGGTATCAAGAAGATGATATCAGAGAAGATCATCACATCTACAACTCTAGAAAGAAATAAGAAAGAGAAAAAAGATGGCCACACTACTCTAGAACGAGAGAACGAAAAGAATAGCAAACTTGCAAACAAATCTAGACTGTCTGACATTCCACCAGCTGTCAACAAACCAGAGAGGAATAAGAGACAGTCAACAGACAGTGACATTCAAATTATACAGCCAGAGAACGGTATCGCAGCCATGAGTCATATTGAACAATCAGAAACTCAGAAAAGAGAATATGATCCGAAAAGAGCGATGAAATTCGGTATCAGAGTTCTACCACCAAACGTACCTGATGACGGAGTCTTAAAACAAAAGAACGTCGAAAACGGAGTTGTTGCAGTAGAGAAGAAATCTGTTGACGAAATAGATAAGCCTGAACCACAACGTCCCGCGCCAACAACTCAAATCAAACATGAAAATGAGACGGAACAAAAGAAACCTGTCGTAGCGAAACGCCGAGAAAAGATGGCTCCTCCTATTCCCAATGCTAGAAACAAAGCGAATGAATCTGACACAACTGTTACTAGTCTAGAATCTTCAAGAACATCTGAGACATCAGTTATGACGACATTTGCGAGATGTGACCTCAACTCTAGTGGGATCAAAAGAGACGAGAATGGAATACCTCAGGAGTTACCTCAACACATGCTAAATGCGGCAAACGCAGCTAGAACTAACAGAAAGAGTTCTACCGACGTTGTTTATGAGAAAGAAAAAGTAGAACATAAGAAAGAGGAAGCTCCTAAACCGAAGAAATCAAAAGGAAAAGCTCCCTCACCACCTGATACCGAGAGAAACAAAACTGATGACAGTATTCTCGAACAATTGAAGAACGTGAATGATTTCTTAAGCAATGAGAAAGAGCATTCGAGTCTTTTACACGACTCTATTATTTCAGCCAGGTCTTCCAACGCATCACAAATAAATACCTCAACGCCAAAGGTCAACAAAATCAAGAGTACTAGCTCTACTCGTCTCGAAGAATCTATCAACTTCAGTCAGGATGACATTTACGATATTGTCACAAAGCCTTTTAAACGGGAAAGTGATTCTTTGAACAATTTCTTTGAAGATTCAAAGTCTATTATGTCTTCCAACCAAGATGTACACTCAGTAAGGTCTTTGAACCAAAGTGATAAGAGTGATAAAGGTTCTACGACAATAGAGCTTAATAACAGTGATATTACTATCCACAGTTCACCAACTAATGATACAGTGCATTCTGTCTCCGATGACACTTCAATTTTGGATGAAAATGAACGCAAAGCGGCTTCTCTCGGCGATCTATCTAGATTTGAAATGAGAGCCAAAGCTAGCAAACCCGCTACAGGAACACTAGAAAGAGCACAAAGTCTAGATATTTCTGCTGAAGATGCTGAGAACCACCAGGAAAGCACCATTTCGCCTAAGAAAAGGAAGGCTATGTCCGTAGTTGAAACTACCTTCTTTGATTCAGGACACGAAGATGTTCTACCCGATATGATTGATTCAGATAAAGGCGTAGTCATCAAACACAAAGAGCCTAGGTTGAGCTTGAATATTGCTAAAACATCAGCTATGGAAGGACTTAACACTTTCCAGAGAAATCGATTGAAGAAGGGTTCAGAATTTGGTAACTTAGAAGATGCTATAGTAAAGGGATCTTCAAGTTCAGTGGATTCCGAGCGGAACGAAGAACATAGCTTTAGTAAGCCCAAAGAATTTGAGCTTTACAAGGAACCTGAACACGAAACATCAGATCATCTTGCTAGGCGTATAATGGATGAAAACATGAAAGTTCATTTGAAACTTGTATCAGAATTCGCTAAATCTACTTCAGATGGAAGTAACATGAGCTCTTTGGATAGTACGCAAGAAATCATTCCAGTTGTAACTGAAACTAAAACAGTACCAGCTAAATACGAAGAAAAGCTAACGATGACGTATGATACCAACGTTCCAGATGACCTGAAGATGTCTCGTAATACTTACGTAAACAGTTTAGAAAGACCTAAGTCCGAGATGATGAAGAAACTGCTCGCCAAAAACCCAATACTGAACGTACACATCGACCAAAGCCCTGAAAAAGAAAAGCATGAGGCAAGTACCAGCAAAGAGACACTCCAAACAGACGCTTTCAAATCAGCATTGCACCAACCAGACATCGTTAACTTTGACTTAAAAACATCACAAGCAGATAAAGTTAGAGATTACGATGACTTCGTCAGTAACATCAGGATCGGATCAAACAACAACAGTCTCAATTACAAGAAAAAGCTCGAAACATTTTCCTCAGAATGGACAGAACCCAAAGACTCAAACACCAATACCAATGTTGTAACCATTACTACACAGAAATCGGAGCCGGTCGTTGAAAAACGTGAAAGAAAAGCGTTCCATGATCACACAAAATCTATCGAGATAGGCGAGCCTACTATACGTATGATGCCGCCTGATGTTCTGGAAGGTATTAGACGAAGACACGATGAACGAGAAAGGACTCTGTACATGGAACCAGCAAATGTCTCTCTAACTATGACACAGGAACCCATACAGAAAACTGTAACAGTAAATGTCAACGAAGATGAATTCGGGAACAAAGTCATAACTCAGAATGTTGAGAAAATATCAACTAAGTATATCACCACGAAAGCTGAAGCACCTTTACAAGTAGAACAGATTAGCTTCGGTATCATGAGAGGAGGAGAGATTGATGAAATGCAGTTAGAAGAAGGAGATGTAAAAGATATTGATAAGAGAGTGCTGGATGAAATCAAACGGCAAAATCCTAACATGCACTTCACTACAGACGAACCCGCTTACACAAGAACAGAAACGATCATACTAAACACAACAGAAATGGATGAAGAACAAGCACAGGCGTTGATGGAGAAACTCAAAAATGATCCGAGTTTCATGTCACAGAAAACACCTGAAGAACTCTCACGGATGGGAATCAGAATCATTCAAGATCTAGAAGACGTACAAACATCAAGCAAAGATACAGTTGAACTCACCAAAACGAGATACTCCATCAATCCAACGATAACTGAAATACAGAAAGATTGCAAGGATGTAGACAGTCACAAAGACACACACATCACAGAAATCCAAGTAGTCACTCCCCGCACCGAACAAATGCTAAAACAGAAAGAAAGCAAAGACAAGATCTTAAGTAGACAAAGAGCACCGCCTTACGAAGAGCCCCCTCTATCCTACGAGTTAGACATTGAACTGCTAAATGATTTCATTCTTAATGAAAGGCACTTTTCAGCAAAACAACTAGCTGACGCGCAAAAACGATCGAAATCGAACCAATCGAACGAACCAAAGAAACAACGTCATTCTGACTTCGACCTACCAAGAAACACTACTATTAAATTCCGGACAGCAACTTACGAATCTCCTAAAGGCACAATAGTCACGAGCACAGATCTAGAAAACCGGAGACTATCACAACTAGACCAACTACAGTTACGGTCCCAAGAACAACAAAAACCGCAGATTTCCGCGAAACCGAGTAACATTCCCGTCAAAGCGGAGAAAACGAAACCTCTAGCGCCGGGAGTTTCGTCGAAAATACCGGTTTTTACGACACAAAAGTCGTTGAGTCAGGAGAATTTGAGTGATACAAAGTTTTCCCTGCCTCGATCACCGCCGCCACAGTTCAGTAGTTCTGGCAACATTTCTGTGACATCGATAATTAAGAGCAGCTCTAGGAGTCCTAGTGGTGGGAAACTGTAAAAAATGATGTGATAAATTATTTCGATTTATCGATAAAATGTCAATAAGATGGTTTTAAAGATCATCATTACACAGTTGACAGAGTACCTATATAGATCGTTTCTCAAATGGCTTGTAGCGCTGCTTACTCTTTTCAGACAGTAAGAAAACATAAATATACAACAGATAGACCATTGCACATGTTCGAGTAATATAGTATATATGGTCGACTGCAGTCAACGTACATTTCCATTCCGGATCATAAGACTCAAAATTCAAAATGGCGACTTTTCAATCAGCTTTTTTAAGATGGACACCGCCGAGGTCGAGCTATGGTACAACTTGTGGCTATACAAGTTAAGAATCATACGCATGACTTCAACGGCTAAAATATCAGCTTTGCCGAAGAAATATCATCGAATGTATGTTATGATCTTTAAAACTATATACATAAGGGTCACATTATCAGAATGTGAATGTATATTTTAAGCTACAATAAAGTAGTAATTGAATACAAATTGTATAAAATCCTGATATACATAAGTTTTAATAAAAATAAATATAAAAAAGATATCTGTTAATTAAGATTAGGCTTAATAAAAATATTCAAGTGTCTTATAAAGTGCCACAAACACTAAAATGTATTTTTAAGATACTTTTCTTTCTCTTCATTTCAAAATGTCTATTCCAAAAGTGCCTTTTTAGTATACTTAACGATTTTATAATAAAATATTTAAGAATTTGTTATTTACTTACTTTTTGACAGATTTTTAGGTTGTGAAAATAAATCTAAATAATAAAATAGAATTTTATTTTATGTCACAATTTTATTATTTAAAGAAAACAAATGAAATAATCATGAGATTGTATAATTATTGTATTATTAAAATGTGCTTATGTATTACCATTTGACATTCCGTCCGAAAGTATTACCAATATTAAATATTTAGTTTATATAGTACTTAAGAACTTATTTAGGTTCGAAGCGGTTATTGCAGAAACAAAGATTTCTGGGCCATTTTCTTTATTAAGGTTAGTTTAGTTTTCATGGTTTTTTTACATAGTGGTTTGAATTGAAGATCAAGAGAATAAAAGCGATGAAAATAATGGGTATGAAGTTGCACTCTGTCTGGAAGTTTTGATGCGGCCCGTATTTTTGACAAGGGCAACATTCGAGTTCAATTTGAACGAACTGTAATCGGACTGAATGGAATTAAAAATTGCTGTATTGCCAACAATGTACCTTACCCGTAAGGGGGTAAATTGAGATCTGATTTTGTAAGAAATAAATGTCCACAGTTCTACCAGATCAATATGCAAAAAAGCCATAATATTTATTAACATTATGTTTGTTAAAGTTGATAAAAGCGATGATAAAATAAGTAACGGTCTACTTGGAACAATTACAGTTTAACATGTTATTCTATCACAGTTATAAATAATGTATTTTATCGATGTATTATAAAATAAATACGAATAAAATGTTTGGAAATTGTTTTATTGAAAACAAATTGATTATTATTTTTCGTAGGTACCTATCAAGGTTACTTGTCTCACGCAGTCATGGCATGCACTAGTAATAGGCAGGTACTGAAAAAGGTACGGTAGTAGTACTTACTACTACCGTACCTTTTTTTTAAGTACTTAATTATTACCACCGTGCACAGCCACATAAACACAAACTGAATGACTGAGTGTTTTTACATTTTTAGGGCTAAGCACTCAACACATGGGGCGAACAACAATTCGTTCGTGTGCCCACAACCCGTGCATGAACACAAGTCACATATAGCTACTTAAAACCACGACTCAGATGCGGGTTGTGGGCACACGAACGAATCACTGCTCGACCCATACGCTGAGTTCTTGGCACTAAAAGTGGTATTTGACTACTATGAAAAATCTACACGAATGAATTCTTATTTGATAGATCTTAATAAAACAGTACGATTGATGGAAAAATAAATAAAATTGGTGCAAAACCGAGAATTTAGACGCTTTTGAAGTTATTCTTCTATCCTTGTCACACAAAATGTCGTTAACACTGGATGGCTTTAATTCAATATAGCGGGACTTGTGAGTGACGTCATACGCCATTAGTACTGTCTCTGTGTATCACAGATTTTTAAGCGCTGATAACACCGCTATTTATAAGAGATTTTTAAGCAAAAAATTTATCTACGTCTTGTTTGGTCTCTAGGTTTTGAGAAATGTAATTTAAAACATCCAGTCAAATACCATAATAATAGGTCGTCTGTTTTGTAGCAGACTACCTTCTGCCAGCGACTTCGCCCCGTGTGAATGTCTGAAATTAGCCCAAGGGAACATACTCCCGGCATAAAAATCATATGTGCTATTACAGACTATAATCTATGTTTATGCAAAATTTCGTCTAGACCCGGTCAGCCGTTCCAGCGTAATCACGCTGGAACGGCTAACAAATATCCATCGATTCAAACTTTTGCATTTACAATAGTAACAAGATCTGGATCTGGTTATCTTGCTACTATCAAATCGCAAGTTATGATTCAATAAAGAATTCCTTGCAATTCCGCTTACACTCTTTCTTGAATTTTTTCTTCAACTTTTTCTTACATTTATGATCATCACACGCATTTTTGTAAGACGCCACGCACGCTTGGCGACAAACTTTTGATGCTTGTTTCTGACACGGCTTCCAACGATTTCTTAAACCTTCTGTATAATTTTTTTCAGCGTTTAATTTTACGATCTTTTTCATTATCTTGGCTTTTATGTAATCATCCTCATGGTAATAATTCGATTCACTCTCGGTACCCGATTCGCTGTTGGTACCCGATTCGCTGTCGGTGGCCGACTCGTCGGAGTCCGATTCCGTATTAGAGTCTGAATATTCGTCAGAATTTAATTCTCCTGATGTGTCTTCATCATAGTCATAATGTTTGGGTTTGGCAACTTCTATTAGTGGCAACATTTTTTGAGTGTGTTCTATCCATGGCATCATTACTTCAGAATCTTTGGGTTTGGCAACTTCTATCAGTGGCAACACTTTTTGAGTGTGTTCTATCCATGGCATCATTACTTCAGAATCTTTAGGTTTGGCAACTTCTATCAGTGGCAACATTTTCTGAGGGTGATCTATCCATGGCATCATTACTTCAGGGATTTCTATCAATGGCAACATTACGGGTTCGTTTTTTGAAGAAGGATTTCTCTCTTCTGGTTCTTCGACGTCCTGTAAATTATATTAATAATTCAATACTTGTAAATCAATAAATCTGCCAGTTCTTAATTATGTTGGCCTACTGAAAGTATAAAAAACGAGTACATTTTCACCATTTTTAATTCAAATACTATTTTATATTTTAACTGGACGCTTCTAAGCAGGGCTTGAAAACGTTGCAAATTCACATTGAAAGTAACGTTAAGTAACGGTATTCCGTAGAGATACCTGGCATATCGATACGATTTGGTAGCGTTACTTAGTAGCACAACATAATGATAACGTTAAAAATTACGTTAAAAATTGACGGTATTATTAATGTTATTGTAAAAATAGCAGTAACAATTCACGGTACAGTTTGGTTATTTTATGCGACGTTGTCGTTTTCCACAAGGCACCGCGCCCGATGCGTTTTTGTGTAAAGTGATGTCGATAGCATAGATGCAGACTAGATTTCTTTTTCACTTTGCTGTATACATGACCAACAAAGTCATCAACTTTGTCCTCAGATGTAAACACAGACTCAGAATAGCAAAGAGAATATTAAACACGCAAATAGTCGTACGGCACAGTCTAAGCGTCGATGCAGTTTGACATACTTTTGCTATTGAACGAGAGCGACGGTAACAAAATTAACTCATAACGATAAAATTTTCGATTCCGTAGATTTTAACGTTGAGTATGTTTAACGATAAAATGTGCTAGATATAACGTTAAATATGATAACGATAAAATAATTTATTAGTTAACGATATCTACATCAAAAGGCTGTAACGATACCATATTTTTAACGGTATTTCAAGCCCTGTTCTAAAGTTCCAACGACTAACTTGTCTGCAAGTAATGTCCAGACAAGGAGGTTCACAATTCCTACCTAAATGTTCCATGTTATTTTTAATACTTCATGTACTTAGTCACATTTTTCATTAATGCTCCGCTCCTATTGGTCGTAGCGTGATGTTATATAGACTACATTTTTTTTTTGGACAAGCCCGCCACACATTCCCAACCACTGCAACTCCTGAAAGCCACAATCAACAGTGGCGACCACCAGAAAAACGCCGAGCCAATGAAGCCCGACGAGTTCCGGAGAAACGATTCAACTGTCTTGGATCCTGCAACGAAATTAATCAGCAAAGTACAGCGGAGGATTAAGAAAAGACAATATAATTTCCACTTCCCTCCTTATTAAGCAGGAGACAGAATAGAGCTAAGCCAATAGACACCCAGGGACATATACAACTGGGTTAAAGGAAAATAATTTACTCTTAAAGTTGCCATGACCTGTGAGAAATTGGGCAACACAATGATCCACCTCCAGCCATGTCCTATCCAGCCACAAACGAACGGATGGAAAAAACTGGTGGAGGTGACGGCCGTGGATGGAATTTTCCTACCTACATTGCCATTCGGATAAAAGTTCCTCCCAGACGTCAGTTTGGGGTTTTAGTAATCTAGAGATCGTAACACGGTCGCGTTGCGGTAAAAACTCAGGGTCCGTGATCTTTCTAGCGTAGTAGTACATTGCAGCACGCCGCTACGTGCTGATCGACTGGGAGAATACCCGGCAGCACTAGTGATGGGAAACTCTCGAGAACATTTTATTAGCGAGAACTTTGCGGATATGTTCTCGAGAATGTTCTCCGAGCAGAGAATTTACGAGAACTTAAAAACGGAGTAACAATACCTAACTTTAATATAATCCAGTCTTGAAATTTGTATGATAGATGAAATTTATAGTGTGTTACTTGTGTGTTATATGTATTTTGAAACATTTCGTGAAGGAAACTAAATTATGGGGAATTTCGAATCTAAAATACAGTACCAATTGATAACAAAATCATCTTTTTTTAGCTTTTTCAGGGTTCCGAACAAAAAACGGAAACCTCATAGGTTCTCTCGGGTGTCTGTCTGTCTATCTGTCTGTCTGTCTGTGTGAGCCAGTTTTCTCCGGATCTACTGGACCGTCTCTGTTGAAATTTGGTACACATATGGACTTTTGTGACCCAAACACGGACGCGTTACGTAAATAAATAAATGTTGAGAATGGGGGTCACTTTGGGGGTCAAATGAAAGGACTGTGAAAATTTTAATTAAATTTTTTTCATAATTTTAAAATGAATAGTTTTGAAGTTATTCAAGAAATTAGGGTAAAAATGAACGTTTACCCCTTATCTCCGAAACTACAGAACCCGAAATTTTGAAAAAAAAAATGCAGGTAATAGTTACCTACAGATTACAGGAAAACCTATAAGAAGGCTATAGTATTAAAATAACCTGGTTACTTAAATGAAATTGGTTCGCAACCCTTTGCACGCGAGTCCGACTCGCACTTGGCCAGATTTTTTTTACTAGTTAGGCAAGCGTTTGACCAGTATCTTACTTGACGGTAAGCGATGATGCGGTCGAAGATGGAGCATGCTTGCTCGAAGTAATCTATTCACTCTTGACTTAAAGACTCCCAGGTTGTAGCTATCAGGAAAAAGACTCTGGCAAAGAATTCCACTCCTTAGCTATACGCACAATGAATGTGTTCCCGAAACGTTTTGTGCATGTAGGTGGGATGCCCACCATGTACCGGTGCCACACCGCGCCGTACGTCTTGTGGTCCGATGATGGAACGGGCTTGGTGGAATTAAATTATGCAATTCCGTCGCAGATTCCCCAAATTGCAACCGATAGAAAACCGACAGTAACTCGGGGTCGATGCTTTAACTCTACGAGCCTATAATCGCCGATGACCCTCTTGGCTCGTTTCTCGATTGAGTCAAGGCATCAAGCTGGTAGATGGCAGATCCATCCCAAAGATGAGAGCAGTACTCCATACACGATCGAATTTACACTTGATAAAGTTTGAACAGCTGTACAGGCGTAAAGTACCGTCTTACCTTTGCTAGGATCCCCATGTTTTTAGCAGCCACTTGAGCCTTTGCCTCTATGAAAGGGCCAAAGTTGGAGTAGATGTTAACGTAACACCAAGAAGCTCAAGTCGGTCGGTTATCGCCACGGTTACACCTCGGAAAAATGGAGCTGGGTGGAATTGGCTCCTTTTAGCGGAAAAAAGATTCGCCTGGGTCTTAGCAGCGTTGAACTTGCCTCATTCAGAGACAACCTGTTAGGACAAGTTCAAGTGCTCAACCATAGCCTCCTGGAGAGACTGGACCTGCCGCCCACCAGCTCGTACATTGGACACGTATCTCTCAGCAACAGTGCTATTGTCTGCATACCAAAAGGTACCGGGTTTTAGCAGTTCATTAATAAGCAGCAGGAACGATGTTGCCGAGAGCACCGACCCTTGAGGAACTGGCTGGCACTAATATCCAGCAGTCCCGACGAGCAGCCATCTATGACCATTCGGATAGACCGAACCCTCAGGAAATCTGAAATCCAATCTCACAATCCGGCGGGCAGACAAAAGGAAGGAAGCTTGCCAATAATGCTATCGTGCTAGACACTTTTGAAGGCCTTCGAGATGTCTAGGTAGACCATAAGTGCCTTCCCGTGTTTCTCGATGGCCTCACTCCAGATGTGAATGATATACGCCAGAAGATCTTTCTTAGAAAGAAAGAAAAATGTTTATTTGGACTCGCACAAGACACATAAAATAAAAAAATAAAAAATGTCAATATAAAATAAAAATAGGAACGTCATATTAATAATAATTAATAATTCTCTTGATTTAATCTTGGTTCAATGTTGGTTGGTTTCTACTAAAATCACATATTCATAGCACTTTACAGGAGGTAAGTACTTCTAGATTCTATAATCTTTGCTAAAGTATTTTTCTTATTTAAATTACTTTGGTTTATGTTGATTATTCGTTAAAGACTAGGAAGTCATTTTCAGGCTGTGTTTGTTTAATAGATCATCGAGTTTTAATCATAAATCCTTTTACAAAGTCCAGAATCAAACATGTAATTAAACTTATCATAGCTGCTAGTTATGGCACCACTGTCCTATTTATAGACAATGAAATATATGTTAAATTACATCTAATAATGAAAATAAAAATGACCAAAGTTATCTCTTTCATGTTAAAACAGGAAGGATCACCGACTCGTTTTAAGTTCTCATAAGTTCTCATAAATTCTCGTATGTTCTCCGCTCACGAGAATATTCCCGAACATTCTCGTTCCGAGAATATTCTCATTGTGAGAATGTTCCTTTTCCCCATCACTAGGCAGCACCGGTAAGGCTTCAGTCCTATACGCCTTGCATAAGAATAGCAACTGGCCTTGCAGCAATTTAGGTACGTCGTACCGCCCCTACGGTGACCCTGTCAGCCCAGACAGGTGCCCCGTAGCACATACAACCCAAGTAAGTAGCCCCATAAATAGTTTTTAAGGTTTGAAATGAGAGACCCCAAGTAGCTTTGGATATTCTCGTCAAGGCGTAGAAGTTCTTTTTTGCTTTTTCACCTACTGTTTTTATATGATCAATAAATGAAAAGTTCCTATCTAGTAGCATACCGAGGTAGCACACGGTTTTTTTTTCTTTTAACGGATACGTTATCAAAAGTAGTAGGCCAGGATTTTAGGTTTCCTTTTAAAATAAGTTGATAGGTTTTATGCGGTGCAAAGGTCAGACGGTTTCGATCGCCCCAATGAGATATTAAACGTAGACATGTGTCAGCCAAGTTCTCGAGTCCAGCCCGAGTGCTTGCCTCAATGAGCAGTAAGCCATCGTCCGCGTAACCGGTTAATGAACAGCCGCATGGGAGCGGAAGCGCGAGGAAATCATCGTAGCCAAAATTCCATACATATGGACCGATAACTGAGCCCTGAGGACATCCCATGGTTAGAGACTTAGAAATAGAATGATGTCCAAGTTTGAGTTTCGCGGAGCCGTTTAGAAAATACGAAAAAATCAGATTATAGATATTTTTGTAGCAACCACGGGTTTTCATTTTAATTTAATAGGTTTCGAGGTCTGATCCTGAAGTCGGACTGACATGATGGCGTTTTTGTACCACATTTCAGCACCTCGATGTACCGATAGTCGATCTGTTACCGTTGGAGAGAAGACTGCAGTACAGCCCAAGTCTCGATCGAATCAAGGGCTTTCTCGTAGTTCTCAAACGCTAAGCAGAGGGGCAGATTATACTCTTCGGTCTTCTGTATAACCTGACGGAGCGTATGTATGTGTTCTACAGTCGACTACAGTTCTACACCCATGTTATTTATAGTCCCAAGTTATCAATGTCGACCAAACATATCTAACTTATTTTAATCAACAAAATAATTAAAATGAACCAAATTTTAGGTGTGATTTAAAAACTCTTAAGAATATCTTAGAATCTTAATATTATAGAGAAGTATCGGGAACTACAGAGACCCTCTCTATCTCGGATTCATTGACTACCAAAAGGCCTTCGACACTGTTACTCACGATAGCGTTTGGCAAAGGTTGAAAGAACAGGGAGTTATCGAAGTGTATATAAAAGTGATTCGGAACATATATAACAACAACATGGGCAGAATAAAGCTAGACACACTGGGCCCGAGCTTTGCAATAAAGAGAGGTGTAAGACAGGGTGACCCCTTATCGCCAAAAATGTTTATAGCCATACTCGAAAGCATCATCAACAAACTGAACTGGAACAAACGAGGAATCTTCATACAAGGAACCTTTCTGAGTCATTTGCGTTTCGCCGACGATATAGTAATATTATCCGAGACAACCTCAGAACTACAGCTCATGATCAATGATTTACAAACAGCTAGCGCCGAGGTAGGCCTTGAAATCAATCTCACTAAGACCATGACAATGACAAACAGCCTCAAAAACCCACTAGAATACACAGACAAATATATCTATCTAGGAAAAACAATCAGCTTTGAAATAGAAAATAACGAACTAGAGATTGGAAGAAGAGTTCAGCGAACATGGAATAAATTCTGGAGTCTGAAAGAAATTTTCAAAAGTAATATGTCATTAAAACTGAAAACTAGGACAATGAACTCTAGCCTCTTACCATGCTTGACATATGGATGTCAAACATGGAAATTTACGTCAAAAGTTAAGCAAAAAATAACATCCTGTCATCGCGGAATGGAGAGAAGCATGCTTACAATAAAAAAAACTAGATGTGATTAGACACGTAAAGATAAGAGAAATAACAAAAGCCAATAATACCTTAAACTACGCACAAAAGTTAAAGTGGAAATGGGCCGGTCATATAGCGAGGCTTAGAGACAGAAGATGGACCTACAGCACAACCATATGGAGAGGACCTCAAGGAAAAAGAAAAAGAGGAAGGCCACACACACGCTGGGAGGACGAAATAAAAAAAGCCGCTGGCCCATTGTGGTGGCAAAAGGCACAGGATAGAGAGAAGTGGACATCATTGGAGGAGGCCTTTACCCAACCTTAACCTTGCTAATAATTAATCATAGTGTTATAGTATATAAATAGTAAATTAAGAAGTAATGTAACAGGATCAAATAAAGGCTTTTAATTTTTAATTTTAAAAAGAATATCTACAAAGCATTTGTATTATACAGGTGAATTTTTAAAGTGTGGCTTCATGGCCAAATCCGAAACTATGAGGAACATCGAAAAGCACTGAAAGGAGTCTCGAGCCCGATTTTGATGAAAAGTAAAACTGCATCATTGGATTTTTGAGTGCCTTGGCTGGGGGCTTTAGAGTCAAATCTGAGGCCACCACAGGCTAGCCCGGTTGAGCAGTAACCACCCTTAGCGAGGTGAACTGTGAGTGGCCCCGACCAAAAAAGAAAAGATTTTTGAAAAATCGTTGTTCCTACCCAGGAATCTAACCAGACGATTTTGAAAAAAAATTGTCCTCTATTACACCATCCAAAAGTGTAGTTTATAAGAATCAAATTCTGGTATAAATGGCAAACTAAAGGAAAGTGCTGGAGATAAGGGGGGGTTTTCCTATAATCTTTAGGTAAAGATCTATTATCTCCATTTTTTTGTTCAAAATTTTAGGGTCAGTAGTTTCGGAGATAAGGGGGGGGAATGGTCATTCTTTGCCTAATTTCTTGAATAACTTCAAAACCATTTATTTTAAAATTATGAAAAAAATATAATTAGCCCTTTCATTTGATATGTCACACGATATTGTTCAAAAAACTTTTTTTGAAATTTTCTAGTATGAACCCAAAAAAGTGACACTCATACTAAAAATTTAATAATTTACGTAACGCGTCCGTGTTTGGGTCACAGAAGTCCATATGTGTACCAAATTTCAACAGAATCGTTCAAGTGGATCCGGAGAAAACTGGCTGTGACAGACGGACAGACAGACAGACAAACAGACACCCGAGCGATCCTAAAAGGGTTCCGTTTTTTGTTCGGAACCTTAAAAAAAAGTAAGTAATGCCATACTTCAACAATAACTAGGGCCATGACTCTTGACGGCTTCTCTTCACTTTCCTCGGGGGCAGTGATAATATCACCTCCACCAGTTCGCAAAGCCTGTTTGGCTCCTTTTGCTACCTGTAAACAAAAAATGTAATCATCGTTACCCGCTAACCACTGCAGTACACTCTACACACCCAGTAGCGAAGCGGCCACCGGGGTCCCGACACTCAACCGTTCGTTGACTTGTTGTTACGGTCGGGTGTCACCCTTTAATGGGTGACGTATTGAAACTCGTCTGAGGTGGAGTGTAAATTTCGAGCTCGATTCGCTCGCTCTTACATTCTGCCCTTTCTTGGCACTCGGGCTTTTTGGTACTTATAACGCAACAAAATGACTTTATGTATGTAAGAAAAAAAAAGTAAACCTTTCCGGGGTGCATAAATTTTCTCGCTCTTGTGTTCTGCTCTCTCTTAGTTAGCTTAGCTCTTAGCTTTCTTGCATCAGTCCATAAAGTTACTTCTATTTAAGTATGAATGATCAAAGAAAATAAAACCTATCGAAGGTAGGATGCACAAATTTTCGAGCTCGCTTCGCTCGCTCTTTTTTTTGCCTTCTCTCAACTAATGAGCTTTCTTGCATCAATCCATAAAGTTACTATCCTAGGTAGGATGCAAAAATTTTAGAGCTCGCTCCGCTCGCTCTTTTTTTTTTATTTGGGACAAGCCCGCCACACATTCCTAACCACTGCAACTCCTGAAAGCCAAAATCAACAGTGGCGACCACCAGAAAAACGCCGAGCCAATGAAGCCCGACGAGTCCCGGAGAAACGATTTAACTGTCTTGGATCCTGCAACGAATTTAATCAGAAAAGTACAGCGGAGGAGTAGGAAAATAAATATATATATAATTTCCACTTCCCTCCTTTTCAAGCAGGAGACAGAATAGAGCTAGGCCAATAGGCACCAAGGGACATATACAACTGGGTTAAGCCCAGTTGTCAAGCACCACGGATTATATATTAATTAAAAACTAATGGGTCCTAAATTGTGAGCTACTTTTGATTCCAGTAATAGGTATGGCAAAATCGCCTGAAAGCACGGAAATTTGTTCTGGTTTCTACAAGGTCCGTGTAGTAAACTACTCCAGATGTAACCTGAATACTATCTAACATAATATTGCGTTCAGTTTGCCAAAGAATACACTCCCATAAGATGTGGTGTGCGGATTGTTCGTATTCATAGTCGGCTGTAGAACATTGACATAAAGGCGAGGCCACAAGCCTAAAGGAAAATAATTTACTCTTAAAGTTGCCATGACCTGTGAGAAATTGGGCAATGGCAACAATGATCCACCTCCAGCCATGTCCTATCCAGCCGCTCACGAACGGATGGAAAAAACTGGTGGAGGTGTCGGCCTTTAATGGAATTTTCCCACCTACATTGCCATTCGGATAAAAGTTCCTCCCAGACGTCAGTCTGGGGTTTTAGTAATCTACAGATTTTAGCACGGTCGCGTTGCGGTAAAAACTCTGGGTCCGTGATCTTTCTAGCGTAGTAGTACATTGCAGCACGCCGCTGCACCTCTAGATCGACTGGGAGAACACCCGCCAGCACCGGTAAGGCTGAAGCCTTACCGGTGCTGGCGGGTGTTCTAACCGTCCTATACGCCTTGCATAAGAATATCAAAGCCAAACGCTGGCTTTGCAGCAATTTACGGCGTACCGCCCCTATGGTGGCCCTGTCAGCCCAGACAGGTGCCCCGTAGCACATACAACCCGCTCGCTCATGCATTCTACCCTCACTTAATTCTCGAGCTTGCTTACGTCAGCCAATAAATGTGACACCAGATAATGATGAAAAGCTGCCGAACCCAAAACGAAAGGCGTCACTCATAATTATGTATTTGGGTTAATTTGTGGGGTTACACCACATCCGCCCCGGGTGTCACCCATGCTAGCTACGCTACTGTACACACCCACGACTATGTACAAATGTAGCGTGGCCCACGCGGTAGATGGAGAGGCTACGTTTTTTGCAAGAATATGGTTTTGACATAGTCGTATGTGACATATTCGTGTATAGCGTGTACCGCGTGCACAGCGTGCATGGCGTCGACAGCATTGAGATACGTGGGCGCCAAAATCGAGCAAGTCACGCGTGTGCCAATGACGTCAATTGATGCGTAGCGTGTCCGTGGGTTGCAGTGAAAACAATCTCATACATTTTCGTGCAAGGCGAAGCCTCACACACGTGCGTAGCCTCTCCGTGCGTTGCGGTGGGTTTCCGTCTTTATTGTCACCAGATAGCTCGTTTTCAGTTTCAAAACAAATTGACGTTTGCGCTATCGTGTTCTAAAATGTTAAAAAAATCGCACTAAAGCCACTGAGCTATCAATACATTTAAGTAACCCGGAAGCCCCTATTGACGTCTTTTAGATACCTACCTATAAAATTCTTCCGTTATTGACTGATGATTGAGTGACTGGGGAGCGTTCAAGTATTACGTAACGAGTTTGGGGGGAGGGTGAGAGGTCTTGTAAAACGTTACGATGCTTTACAGGAGCGGGAGGGGCGCGTTACGTAATATTAACGACTTTCCGGTACTTTACGCTACATAATTGTGACTTTTAGGTAAAAATGGTCACTTGGTGGTTATGTTACATTTTACTATGGGGAGGAGGGGGTACAGAAAAACGTTACGGTGCGTTATGTGGGGGGAGGAGGGGTCAAAAATCTCCAAAAATTGCGTTGCGTAATACTTGAACGTTCCCCTGACAGACAACGCACAGCCGAAACTACAGCTAGTCTATTCTGTAAACAACTATTTCGAAATCGAGCTTCAACTGAGTGACAAAACTCACAAAATGAGCTTTATTGAACACAACATAAAGGTCTTAATTTGAAACTCACCTCGGATTCCACTGTCGAGATACGAAAATGTTGTTACTGAATAGTACTACTGGTCGTAGAAAGCTGAAATTTGGCATGTAGGGGGAGTGTAGGGGAGCACTAAGAAAGGATTTCCCGAAATTTCAACTTAAACGGAAAAAAAGCGGGATAGGTACCTATGTGCGTACGAAGTCGCGGGCAAAGGCTAGTATGTCAAGGCTACTCTAACCGGTTGAAGAAATGAAAACCAGTTTTTGAAGAGGAGCGACTGTCTATTAGGGGTTCTACTATGACATCTTAAAACCATCAGCGAAGGAGGCGAAGCCATACAAGATGCAAAGCACTTTCCCTTTTTCATTCACAACAGAAGCATGATGACAAAGAATTCAATGAGAAACCACTTGGTATAGACGACCTAAGTATATCCTATTTTAGTTAGGTACTAGTTGACCTGCGCAACTTCTTCTGCTCGGCTTCTATTCGTCTTAGCGTGATGATATATACCTAGCCTATAGCCTTCCTCGATAAATGGGCTATCTACACTGAAATAATTTTTCAAATCGGACCAGCAGTTCCTGAAATTAACGTCTTCAAGCAAACAAGCAAACAAACTCTTCAGCTTTATATATTAGTATAGACTAGTTGACCCGCGCAACTTCGTCTGCGTCACAATTTTCATTACTGCTCCGCTCCTATTGGTCTTAGCGTGATGATATATAGCCTATAGCCTTCCTCGATAAATGGGCTATCTAATACTGAAAGAATTTTTCAAATCGGACCAGTAGTTTCTGAGATTAGCGCGTTCAAGCAAACAAACAAACAAACTCTTCAGCTTTATATATTAGTACTAGCTTTTGCCCGCGACTTCGTACGCGCATGTCCCGTTTTTTCCCGTTCTCGTAAGAATTTCCCATTCCCGTATACCCTATAGCCTTCCTCGATTAATGGGCTATCCAACACTGAAAGAATTTTTCAAATCGGACCAGTAGTTCCGGAGATTAGCGCGTTCAAGCAAACAAACAAACAAACAAACAAACTCTTCAGCTTTATATATTAGTATAGATATAGATAGTATAGATATAGATTAAAATACCGTATACTTTTGTACTTACGCCATAAAACAACAACACAGTGGCAATTGTATATAAATCCATTGCAGTGACTAAAAAAACAAAAATCTGCCAATCTTCGTCGACTTCATCACGTTTTCAATTAATTTTTAAGATTATTTTATAGTTTGGATTAGGTACCTATTGTTTTATTATTTTAGGTACTGTAGGTAAAACTAACCCATGTGGGTTGGTTTAATTTGACGTTCATTGTATTTTTCATGGAAAACGAATTACCACTGTTTCTGATAACACTAGTTTACAAAAAAAAATAAAAAAAAATGTCCTTGCAGTAAATTACATAATTTTTTAATTAGCTGCAATAACTCAATGCAAACATGTACATTTTTAATTTTTATCACGTCACAGATGGAAGATATCGACCCCTTTTAGTTTCGACTACCCACAAGTTTGTTCCGAAATAGCTAGTCTTCATTTTGATAAATGTTTGTTTTCAAAAGGTCAAAAAGGTTGGTTAGAGTTGAGTTGATGTTTGTGTCTCAATTGAGACACAAACAAAAAATGCAAGTTTAAATAGATAGTTGAAATTGCAAGCAAATGATAAAGACCCACCATGCAACCACGAAACTGATTGTTACTCCTATCGCTAAAAGCATTTGGCTTTAATCATAAAACCAAGGGTTAAATTACACGTGCGGATGTCCAAGCAGCTTTTTTAATATTTCAAAGGTGCTAAAAAAAGCATTTGAATTTTTAAAAAATATCAAAAACGTCGACACTAATTCATTTTTAGTCTCGTTATCTTTGCAAAAATACATGGGGAGTATTTTCGAAATGTGACGTGTTGGAATTTTTTAATATTTTTTTCTAAACTTGCAGCACCTCATTAATTAAGAATAAACACTTTTCCGTTCCAGGACAAAAACCTTGTAAACTAGTGTAATTAGATGGAAGAAAAAAATAATGGTTACGATCATTGTATTTGGGAAGGAGATGGCCCTGTCCGTGAAGGTAGTAGGTAGGCAAACCCCAAGTGTAATTAGCTTATACGACTTCCAAACATGAGCCTACTCAATAGAAAAACTGGCCAAGTGCGAGTCGGACTCGCGTGCAAAGGGTTCCAAACGAATTTCATTTTTTTAACATGTTATTTTAACACTGGAGTCTTCTAATAGGTTTTCCTATAATCTTTAGGTAAAGATCTATTATCTCCATTTTTTTGTTCAAAATTTTAGGGTCAGTAGTTTCGGAGATAAGGGGGGGGAATGGTCATTTTTCGTCTAATTTCTTGAATAACTTCAAAACCATTTATTTTAAAATTATGAAAAAAAATTCTTTAAAACCTTCACAGTAAGCCCTTTCATTTGATATGTCACACGATATTGTTCAAAAAACTTTTTTTTAAATTTTCTAGTTTGACCTCAAAAGTGACCCCCATACTAAAAAATTAATAATTTACGTAACGCGTCCGTATTTGGGTCACAGAAGTCCATATGTGTGCCAAATTTCAACAGAATCGGTCCAGTGGATCCGGAGAAAACTGGCTGTGACAGACGGACAGACAGACAGATAGACAGACACCTGAGTGATCCTATAAGGGTTCCGTTTTTTATTCGGAACCCTAAAAATGGTTACGATCATTGTATTTGCGGAGGAGATGGCCCTATCCGTGAAGGTGGTAGGTAGTAGGTAGGCAATTACCCCAAGTATAATTAGCTTATACGACTTCCAAACATGAGCTTACTCAATAGAAATAGTAGATTATGCACCGAGGGGAAAAAGCAGTCTCTTATGTCATGGGCGTCATATTGAATTTCGAATCCAATGAAGGATTCGAAAGTTAACTCCCAAGCGTAGTGAGGGAGTTTAGAGCTTCAAAGAAAACTGAATGCAGCGAGGGATTCAAGCTAGCCCAAGGCAAAGACACCTTAGTAAAGTCTTGAAAAGAGGTGGCTGGCCGCGAGCGGTTCTCGTCGGCACAGAAAATATACCTAATGCTAGCGTACCGTCGGTCTCCTAGTTGAGTTCCAAATTGAAATCACATTATTGACCTCCGGGCAATAATGACTTACTTTAGGTTGAGTTTGCATGACACAGAAAGAAAGAGGAAAGAAAGAAAACTAATTTAATAATTTTACATGTAATCTGACGTTTTTGTGCACGTGGTCTGAAAAGAATTTTATATAGGTACCTTACTACTACCTTTTATTTTTTAGGATGGGTTAAATCATCAAATGACGTCCTTCCGCTATGGATGGAGCGAAAGGGATTATCAGACTCTTACTGACTAAAACCCATATGTGTTCCTACTAATGCCCTTTGCGTTCCAGGGCTGCACGCAGTGACTCTTTCGAACAAATCCCCAACCTTGGCATGATAAACTATGTACTTAGTAAATTAGAAATAAAATAGTAAGTATTTGTAAAAACAAGATTTCTCGTCAGGCCCCTGTCGTTCCACATGTGGGATGCGTCTATTGTCTTTTAATCTTGCGGGGCCTGACCTGAGCAATTTAAATTGAATACCTACGTAGGTATCCACGTGTCTGAACTGTTGACCGTTGAGGAGGTGCATCGTCCAGAGCCGACCTCAGATGGAAAATCAGGTTTTTATCTTAAAAAATATTGTCATAAGAACTGAACCATTACGTAAAATTTCAACTCTGTAGGATAAGAGGAAGTGGTTCTAATTCAGCTAACAAACATTGAAAGTTGTAAATTTCATTTTATCTATACTTCTATACTAATATTATAAAGAGGTAAAGTTTGTGAGGATGTAGGGGGTAATTTCTGGATCTACTGAACCGATTTTGAAAATTATTTTACCAATAGAAAGCCACGGTATTTGTGAGTTTCATAGGAAACATACGTTTCGGCAACCCGCTATGTTTATTTCGGTAAAAACAAACGTTTCGGCATACGGTTGGGCATAAGTAGGTAGGTACGCGCATAACTTCATACCGACTGACCCAAGTTAGATAAATTATTTTATTGGTTGTATTCGTAATTGTCAAGGCGGGCTTGTATGAAAGAAAAAAAAACACCCGCACGAAGCCGGAGAGTGCCACCAGTTTTTAATTAAAAAAATATAGAAGACCTAACTTATTAAGTTACATTTTTGAGCAAGCGATTATGCTCGTGCTTTCTCTGTCTCAGGCTTCTGCCCAACAGTTACGCTACAAACTTATAAAACTACACACACTATTCCTACTCTTCATAAGCCGCTCTGTCCCTATCAATAATAAAATGGTTAGGGCAGCTCTTCTTGCATTCTCTCTTGAGTGCTCTCTTGGCTCTGCTAGAACACTTGCGTTTCCGACACACAGTTTTAAAAGCCTTCTGGCATGCCTTTGTGCACAGCTTACTCGCTTTTCGGGCACAGTTTGTGTGCCACCTTCTAGTTTCTAATTGATTTCTTGCTATTTTGTTTTTGGTTCCATGATGGAAATATTCTATAGATGAGGACGTGTGAGGTTCGGTCTCGTAAGAATTTGTCTCGTCTTCTGAAGAGACATCTTCCATTGACATCTTTTGGTGACTGTATTCGCTAGCTATGCCAGAACTGACATACTTTTGTCTTGCTTTTATATAGGCCTGAAATGATATGCAAATTTTTTTTTACAAAATCTAGACTAATATTATAAAATTTAAGTGTTGTCACACGATAGGTAGGTACAGTTTGAAAAACTTTTTATTTATTTCTAGTTTGACCCCAAAATGTGACCACTATACTAAAAATTTAATAACTTACATAACATGTTCGTGTTTGGGTCACAGAAGTCCATATGTGTACCAAATTTCAACAGAATCGGTCCAGTGGACCTGGAGAAAACTGGCTGTGACAGACGGACAGACAGACGGACAGACAGACAGACACCCGGGTGATCCTATAAGGGTTTCGTTTTTTGTTCGGAACCCTAAAACACAATAAGTACCTCTAAAAACGGGGCCCCCAAAAATGTTTGACACTGGCCCCCTTTGACACTAGCTTCGTCACTGGACACTCGTTAGACAGATAGTCAGAAGCCAAAAAACCTGTCAGCGGTCTTTTTTTATTTGTTGAATGAGTTTGCTCTTGACTCTAGTCTAGGTCAGAGATAACAGAGACAAGGTCTACGATGGAGCAAGCTTACCCAGAAGGAGCCTGTGCACTCTAAATTTGAAGAGATTAGGGCTGCAAGCGTTTGGAAACACAGACGCAGGCAGAGTTCCACTCCTTTGCTGCGCTGTGTGGTCTTGCCAAGGGGTAGGTATTATATTTCCCAGTGTTACTGGGTTTGTGGAGGTCAGATTGCTAGTCGCTACGTGGAAAATATTGTTACGCATCTGCATCCGGTCAGATTGGAAGCCGACCTCAACATAGAAGTAGTTTGGGTTAAGCTAGGCAGATGGTCACGTCCTTCCGCCGGCCTCGTCACTATCGAGGCCATCCGGCCAGTACTCGATCTGTGGCTCGGGAGAAGGCACGGTTCCTTGTCGTTTCGTGTGACGCAGGTTCTCTCGGGGCATGGGTGCTTCGGGAGGTTCCTGTGTCGCATAGGCAGGGAGCCGGACGCTCGGTGTCACCACTGCGTCGATTGTCGGGAGGACACGGCATGGCATACGCTGGCAGAGTGTGCCGCTTGGGAGGAGCCGCGCTGTGCCCTCATCTCTGTGGTAGGCAGTGACCTCTCGCTGCCGGCTGTAGTTCGTGCTATGGTCGACGGCGAGGAGTCCTGGGACGCGGTGGTCTCCTTCTGCGAAGTAGTTATCGCGCAGAAGGAGGCTGCGGAAAGGGAGAGGGAGATCTCTACCTCCTTCCCGGCCCGCAGCAGACGCACCGGGCGTCGGAGGAGGGCATACGCTGCCCTCTTCCGGCCCCCCTAACTGGGTCCAGAGGCGGCGGACTTGGGGATGTCCGTCGCCCCCCATTCTTTCTTTCGGACCCGAGGTGGCGGCGCGTGGTATTCCCGTGCGCCCCTCTTTGACGTCGCGGGGGGAGTCAAACACCTCACTCCCCCCGCTGACCCGAGGTGGCCCGCAGTGGCGGGCCGGCACCATCCGGGGATCACGGAAGTCTCATAAGTTTCCCGCGATCCCCGGTGTATGTGAGAGATAGAACACCGGGGTGGTTTTAGTCAGTAAGAGTCTGACAGACCCCTCCGCCCGCCCCAGGGCGGAGGACATCCATGAGGATTTCCCCCCGTAAAAAAAAAAAAAAAAAGGCAGATTGATTGACTGTACAGAAGGAGGTAGGGGAATGGAATGGGCATATACAAAGAAGAGCTTTTGCCCGCGACTTCGTACGCGCATATCCCGCTTTTTCCCGCCCTCGTGATGATTTCGGGAAATCCTCTCTTAGTGCACTCCAACCAGTAGCGTAGCGAGGGGGGGGCGGGGGGTGCGGCCCGCACCGGGTGACACCCGTTTAGGGGTGACACCCGTCCGTTCGTTGACTGGTTTGAGTGACGCAATGAAATCTGTTGGGATTGGGGTGCAAAAATTGTTGAGTTCGCTTCGCTCGCTCTTGCATTCTGCACTCTCTTTGTTCTCTCCTTTTCTATATAACTTAACAAAATGTCAATGGTTTTGTATGAATGATCAAATGAAAATAAAAACTTTACGGGGTGCATGAATTTTCGACCTCACTACACTCGCTCTTGTGTTCTGCCCTCTCTCAGTTAATGAGCTTTCTTGTATCAGTCCATAAAGTTACTTCTATTTAAATATGAATGATCAACAGAAAATAAAACGTATCCGAGGTGAGACGCAAAAATTTATGACCTCGCTTCGCTCGCTCTTGTGTTCTGCCCTCTCTCAATAATGAGCTTTCTTGCATCAGTCTACTACCCAAGGTAGTATGCAAAAATTTTCGGGCTCGCATCGCTCGCTCTTGCGTTCCACCCTTTTTAGTTCATGAGCTTACTTTCGTCAGTCAACAAGGTTGAGTTTAGATATTGATGAAAAGAAAATTAAAATAATCCGGGGTGCAAGTGTGAGTAAGAACATTCCTGAAAATAAAAATCTACAGCACAAGTGGAATACCTCCCTCCCTCTTCCGAAAAATGGCTTGCGACTTCACCAGAACGAAAGGCGCAACTCATAATTATTTGGGGGGAGAGTTCATTTGTGGGGTGACAACACATTACCCGCTCCGGGTGTCACCCATGCTAGCTACGCCACTGACTCCAACGGAGAGATGTCTACGACCAGCAGTTTCGGCTGTGCGTTGTCTGTCAGTAACGGGAGAATTTTATATATGACAGCGATGTAAAGCAAAAAGCTAAGTAATGTTACAAAAGAAATGAAAGTTAAACTAGCTACTTACAAAAATGTTTAGCAACACAATCGCAACAACAAAATTCATGTTCCATGTGAGGAGATTAACTTGAGGAAATTGGTAATCATAATATTTACAACTTCTCACATTTTTATGTATGTTTCAATTTCATTATACATTATGTTACGAGTTACTCCGATAAATCTATTTTTTCAACTGTCGTCTGTCGCAGGTCGTTGAAAATGTACTTGCTTAGGTGAAATAGATTGAGCCGTTAGCTTATTATTTTTTTTAATCGTTACCTAAAATATCTTTTCAGACCACCTGCACGAAAACAAAAGATTAAATCATGTCGGACCAGTAGTTCCTGAGATTAGCGCGTTCAAGCAAACGAACAAACTCTTCAGCTTTATATATTAGTATAGATAGATTATTTAGCATTAACATTCAAAAAATTAAAATGAAATCAACAAAAGTTCATAGGTCATAGAAATATAAAAAGCAGGAGAAGTGGCAAGGGGGCGTGTCGGTGTCCGCGCGACATGCTCACGTTGTGCATGTCATGCTGCCTCCACACGCTTGGCAAACAGCGAACACCAAACAACAAACACGAACGTGTGGATAGGTGTTTGCTGTTTGCGATGTGTTTGGAAAGTGTTTGGTAGTGATCGGCATCGGTGTCGGTTTTTGTGCACAAATCAAAGGGTGTTCGTCAAACGTGTTTGCGATGTATCCACACGCTTGTTCAGTTCTATTCTGCCATCATAAGAAAACGGACGTATCCACATAAAACGAAGTAACCGATTTCCGACTTTTTTTAAAATAACTTAAGGTCGGAAATCGATTACGTTGTTTTGTATAGATACGTCATTTTTTTTTTACTGCGGCAGTACTATTAACCCGAAAGTAATCCGGAATATACTAGCACGTTCGCCAAGCATGTGGATGCCGTGTTTGTGTTGGGTGTTTGTGGTCGGTGTTCGGGACGTGTTTGGTGTTTGTCCTGTTTGTGGCAAACAACAAGCGTGTGGAGGCAGCATTACGGCCGCTGCTTCTTGCGATGAGTTAGTGATGTGCTTGTGCAGATCCACTTACGTAGGTTATCGACAACGATGACGATTGACGAATGAAATCTTGCTATATTAGTTAATTTTTCAAAGTGAATTAAATTTAGGTTAATAGTCGGTGGAGTGTTTGTAATATTTTCTGGACATGTCATTTTTATTCATTTTATTTTTAGGACCGCAAAAAAAACCTTTTTTGTACGAAAATAAATGAGTGTTTCGATATCTTTCCGATTAAGTCAATCACTAGCGTGTATGAAATGAAAAATAAATTGCTTTTATGCTGCCTCCACGCGCTTGGCAAACAACGGCAAACAGCGAACACCAAACAACAAACACGAACGTGTGGATAGGTGTTTGCTGTTTGCGTATGTGTTCGGGAAGTGTTTGGCAGTAATCGGCATCGGTGTCGGTTTTTGTGCACAAATCAAAGGGTGTTCGCCAAACGTGTTTGCGATGTATCTACACGCTTGTTCAGTTCTATTCTGCCATCATAAGAAAAAGGACGTATCTACATAAAACGAAGTAACCGATTTCCGACTTTCACAAAATAACTTAAGGTCGGAAATCGATTACGTTGTTTTGTATAGATACGTCATTTTTTTTTTACTGCGGGAGTACTATTCACCCGAAAGCAATCCGGAATATACAAGCACGTTAGCCAAGCATGTGGATGCCGTGTTTGTGTTGGGTGTTTGTGGTCGGTGTTCGGGGCGTGTTCGGTGTTTGTCCTGTTTGTGGCAAATACCAAGCGTGTGGAGGCAGCATTACACAGCACAACGATAGCATGCGCTGTTTTAGTGTGGGTAAGTTGTACGGTGCATGGTAAATACACGTTGTGTTTGATAGGATAAGGTTTGTAATTGATTGTGTAGTACAATACGCGCCACGAAAGATGAGACTTGACGAGCGTCAGTAGTGGGAAGCTTGCGCAGGTACAGTCGTGTTAAAGTAGATATCCATAATTTGTATATCTATTCAGGGATTTTTCGATGACATTTAGATTAAAATTCTTAATAATATTATAATACTTATTACAAAATAATAAAGTTTAAGTGGTGTGTCAAGTCTCATCTTTCGTGGCGCGTATTATACGTTCTGTTTTGAGAAATCGTATACCGGGGCATATCTCCTTGTTTATTATATCTATGGGTACAGTAACTTACATTCTTGTAAAATTAACGCCATTGGGAAGAATGCTCATAAAACCAGATGACAGAAGCTATATAGTGATAGGCCTGGACTGGTTTGATCAAGGACGACCCACTGATACTGGGATGATGACAAATGACGAAATAAGTCAAATTAAATCAAATGCCGGAGTAAATATTTAATAACTCAATCTCTAGCACAATTCACTGCAGTCCTGTATGGGTTGCTAATAATCACAAGGGCTAACACTTGTTTCATCGAAAAGAAACTGACAAATTATCACTCCCCAAACAATTTTCTGCATAATTTCATTTGCCAAATTATTACTTAGCAAATTAACTCTTCACAAATATTTGTAACGCAAACCTTTGGCAAGTGAACGTTTAAACAATAACTTGCTTACCAACCGGTACTTTTACCGACTTTTGATGTAGTCAAATATTTCAGTAGGTAAAACATATTTTACGCAAAATAAAATAGGCCAAATATTTAGTATCGTCAATTTTCAATTTATCGTTTCAAGATTTGCATCTTTATGTCAGTTGCACAGAATATACAAACTACATTACAATGTATTTGCTATGTGGGTAGATGGTAAATCATAAATGACGCTCAATTTCAGTTAATGCAACATGCAGCAGGCGTGATTTCTGTGACCGCTCCGGCGCTGCGGGGCTCCGGCTTTCCCACGCGATCTTATCGTCGCAGATGGTTTAACGCTCACCACCGCAGCTTTGTTTCAGTCACGCCACAGCCGCGGTAGTCTGAGCCGCGTCTACGCTATTCTAAATTACATTATGGGGTCATATCATAGGGGTAGGGCAGACAAGAGTGCGTGGAATCGGATTTACAGCGATTCGTTTCTGGCACTAAAACCTATGTTTTGCAAATTATATAATTCCCATAAAATCTTATTTTTGACTTTATATTTTTTGTCATAACAAATCATTTGACTAAATGTTTACTGTCTAAAGATTGTTTGCTGTAATAAATCATTTGATTAAAGAACAAATTCCATAATGACATTATCCTTAGTAATATTCTGCCGAGTTAAAATATGACCAAATGAAAATGTGCTTACTAAAATCATTCCAAAGATTGCATCGGTATAAAAAAAAGTTGCTAAAAGCTTGGGTAATGAAATTTTGTCAATTTTTTTTGGCGAAACGGTAGTATCCCTAATCACAAACTTTGGAATCAAAAACTTTCTTACAATTATTGCCGCACTCAGTTTTGAGAGACTTCTTAGCTCTACGAGAGCAGCTGCGGCGTTCACAAACATCTGTGTGAGCTTTGTTGCATGCTTTGCTACATTTCTCTCTCTCTTTATAATTTTCACTAATACATTCAGTTCGTCGTATCTTCGACCTTAGTTTGTTTTTGTTTTCTTCGTGAGCCCTCATAGCGGGTGCTTCAATTATGTCCTTTAAATCTTCAGATATATTGATATCGGAGTTGTCAATTCGCGCTTCTAGGTAGCCGTCTTCGTCTTCACCGTCAAACTCGGTCGAGTTACCAGGCATGTCTATGTGTCTTCTCGTTGCAGGTTCGATCTGTGAAGACATCGAATGTTTAATTTAAATTTAATTTATAAGAGATCGTGTAACGGTATCAATGCCGCCACAAGCAAAACCAACGGAGCAAATCAACATCGCAACAAAAAGAACCGATTAGCCATCTATCCAACTAGCAGCGAACTACTAAGTCGAAATCCTGCATCGCGCAAGCAGAGTTTACCGTGCGATTTGAACATATACATCAGTCCGAATATAAACTATCGGGCAGTTGCCCGCCAGGCACAACAACTGCCTGGTCGGAGGATTCTCCCTTTTCAACGGTGGTTTGCGGGACTTTACTCTCTGTTCTGTATACCCCCAAAATGGCATTTTGCAAATAATGGAATATACGTACAGGAAAAAAAAACTATAATATCAAGTTCACCAGCCAACTCTTGCCTAAAGAGTTCTACTATACCTTACATGTAACATGGTCATTAGTTCAGTACTACCTTTAGACGCGTCTGATTTGTGTTGATAGTCAGTTTGTTAACATGTCGTCAAAAGGTTTGACCAAATGACTAGGGAAATACAATAAAATAAACTTTGTAAGCAGCAGGGAATACTTTATTCACGTCATATAGAAATCAAGGCTTATAATGAAACTCGGACTATAATACATGATATGTAGTGTAGGCTAACAGGCTTCAGGAATAAAAGTTAATTTACAACTATTATCGCACTCTGATCTAAGCTCGCTCCGAGATCTTTCGGAGCAGGCAAGTCGACTACAAACGTCTTGTTGGGTCCTGCGGCATGCTTTAACACATTTGACAATCTTGTTGTCAATTTCGCTTACGCATCTGTCTCTTAGTTCCTTCTTTACTTTGACTCTTTCGTCGCGCTCTCGTAATGCCTTATGTCTTCCCGTCTTCTTTTCATCTTTGTTTTTTGACTTGTGTCGCTTAGTTTTATTTTTATCGTAACCGTGATGCTTTTTGTTATCTCTGTCGCGAATTCGCGGTTCAATTTTTTCTTCATTGCCATAATCTTCGGTGCTTTCTCTCTCAATGCTTGCTGAGTCGCTACTATCTTCATTATTTCTTCTCGTTAATGTTTCATTGTCCTGTAAATTGATATTGTTTCTGTTACTAATATTGGAGTTTGTATCTTAATTGTTTCTGTTTTTAAGGGTTTACTCACTTGGTTTTTTCGGGATTGCCTGAACAGCTTATGAGATTCTTAGGTCACAGACCTGATCAGACATCTCGGTGTATAAGGGCTTTTTTTTTCTTGTATCTCGAGGATATCCAATCATAGATCCTTGTTTTATTTTCTCTACTGTAAGCTGTGTCTTCCAACAAATCTCATCCAGGTGCCTCGCATCAAAATGCCATCATAGTTTTTGTATTCTAGTGTATTATATTTTTACCATCTATTTCCAAGACATCTCAATTTACCGCGGATCAAGGGTCAAAGACAATCGGGCAATCCCGAAACAAACACGAGGTACATGAAACCGTTTGTTATTAAAATTGTAAACTTGTGTTTTACCAATTTCAGATGGGTGGACGCGGATAGTCGAATACCAAAGTTCACAATCTGTTAAAAACACCACTAATTTTGCCTACATTTTTGACAGATGGCAACTGTGATGCGTGCGAACGTTGTTTAATAATTCATAGAATTGGCATTCAGATATTTTGTTCTGATCATTTTGCAACCATATAAACCTCACACAATTTGGAGTCTAAACAAAAATGTCTGTTTTTTCTAATCACCAGTTCTTTTATTTCCTACAACGGTTCTTATTGCACATCTACGTCATCAAGTCAAAATATTTTCTACAGTTCTCATTATCATCATATCAGCCGAAAGACATCCATTGCTGGGCAAAGGCCTCCCCCAAGCGTCGCCACAAAGACCGGTCCTGCGCGTCTTGCAACCATCGGCTACCCGAGACCTTCACCAGGTAATCGATCCACCTTGTGGGAGACCTTACAAAGTTGCGTCTTCCGGTACGCGGTCGCCACTCCAGAACTTTTCGGCCCCATCGACCATCAGTTCTGTGAGCAATGTGCCCTGCCCACTGCCACTTTAGTTTGGCGATCCTTCGGGCTATGCCGGTAACCTTGGTTCTCTTGCGGATATCATCATTTCTGATTCGATCACGCAAGGAAACTCCAAGCATTGCCCTCTCCATTGCCTTTTGAGTGACTTTGAGGCTTCTGATGAGGCCCATTGAGACGTTTCAGTTCCATATGTCATCACTGGCAACACGCACTAGACTTTCGTGTTGAGACATTGTGGTATGTGGGACGAGAAGATACCACGCAGCTTCCCGAACGCCGCCCAGCCGAGTCGGATTCGACGGTTGACCTCTTTCTCGAAGTTGGCCCTTTATAACTGGACCGTTTGTCCTAGGTAGACGTACTCGTCCACAACTTCGAGTGTAGAGCTTCCGATCTTGATAGGAGTGGGTGCTACATGGGTATTTACCATGATCTTGGTTTTATCCATCGGCAAATCGGAGGTGGCTGATGTACTCGCCATTGACATTAATGCCTTCTCCAGTCCAAAACCTTGAAGCCATCCTTCATTGCGGCCGTGAACAGTTTTGGAGAAATGACGTCTCTCTGCCTCACACCCCGCTGCAGCAGAATAGGTTTCGAGGTCTGATCCTGAAGTCGGACTGACATGGTGGCGTTTTTGTACAAACATTTCAGCACCTCGATGTACCGATAGTCGATCTGGCACCGTTGGAGAAACTGCAGCACAGTCCAAGTCTCGATCGAATCAAAGGCTTTCTCGTAGTTCTCCAACGCTAAGCAGAGGGGCAGATTATGCTCTTGGGTCTTCTGTATAACCTGACGGAGCGTATTTATGTGGTCTACAGTTCTACACCCATGTTATTTATATCCCATTTATCAATCAAAAGAAACTCACTTCCATAGTGACAAGTCCAAGTAGATCATGTAAAATTTCATCGGTATTTTCCGTAGACTGTTCGTCTTTTGCACGTTGTTCGACTTCATTATCACGTAACTTTTGGTATTTGTTGACAATGGTCCTCGCATCAACAGCACCCTGGGAATTAGAAATGTACGTTCGTCTATTATTTGGTTAGAAAATGTCAGTGATACTGGAAGCCGACTTCAACGTGGCTCAAAAAGTTTAAGCAGATGAAGACGATGCTATTAATTGGATAGCTTAGTTTGTGTGTCCTCCGTTTAACTTATCACCATCGCCGTCTTTATTATTTCAGCTGAAAGACGTCCACTGTAGGACATAGCCCTCCTCCGAGTGTCGTCACAGCGATCCGTCCTGTGCATTTCACATGCAGTGGTTTCTCGCGGCCTTCACCAGCTCATTAGACCAGCAAATTCAGCTCCAAATCAATATTATTAATTATTTCAGATATTTTTTTGCTGTTTTGATACTTCACCTGAATAGTAATTATATGCTGTACGTGTAGCATGGAAGTCCAATGCTGTATTTTAAAGGCCTAATAGTCTTCTAAAAAATATAGCATGTAAGTTAAGATCTGGCGAGGTGGAGTGACAATCTTCGCAGGGTGGCTGGTAGCAGCTGAATAAATGCTGAGGTCTCGATGCTCAGAACAAACGGCTTGCGATTGAAGATGCCAAGTAGTAGACAGCTATTTGCTGATGATGAAGTAGTAAATAGCTAAGATACATTACCAGGTCATGGTGATCCGGTGGTGTTCTTTACAAAGACTTTTAAGATTTATGGCATACTTATGTATACTATCACAATTCCCAAAAGCAATGACTGTTCATAACATTGAATAAAATGAATACCTTTGATACAAACTGTTAGCAAATCATGCGAGGTAACAATATATTGGCGGAAAATCACAAACCAATTTAAATAAAAAATCTATTGCTTAATTCGAATTTTACGACAACTTTGCTACACAGTTTTTCGTAGGTTTTGATACGGCTCGTTCTGATAGTGTTTATAAATGTTTGAGCATTACATTTTCAGGGCTTTGGTTTTTACGACGCCTCAAATTGTACAGGCCCTTAGCAGTCGCTTCACGTAAAATACTAGTATTCAGCTAATTCCAGTTTGACTGGAAGAAGACCCCAATATAGTTGGGAAAAGGCTAGGCAGATGATGGTTTTTACAAGGCCTCAAATTGTACTGGCCCGTAGCGAACGCGCCACGCGGTCGACAATCTTCGGGAGCGGCAGTGTGCGCCGTTTATTATATAGACTTGAGCATTCACTTGTAATGAGCATTCTAGCGAATGTTAAAATAAACAGGAACGTTTTAGCGAGCATTCTAGTAAAACGACAGTAAATTTACATTGAGCTTATTGCAGAGCCGAGCAATTTTCTGTTGTTTGACATCTTCGTGAAGAACACATTTTTTGACGAGCATTCACTAGAGCCATCGCTAGAATGAACGTGAAATTGTTCGCAGGGATGTTTGGCTTGGGCACGCCACAGTCCAGGCGATAAGTCCCCTCTTTGAGGAGTGGCTCGAGCAGCAACACGGCGTCCTCACCTTCCGCTTGACGCAGGTACTCACCGGACACGGTTGTTTCGGGAGATACCTGTTTCGAATTCGGCGAGAGGATACGCCGGAGTGTCAACACTGCGAGGACCAGCCGGAGGACACGGTGGAGCATACGGTGGAGGTCTGCCCTGCTTGGTCGGAGCACCGCCGTGTCCTAGTCGAGGCGATCGGCGGCGGCAACCTCTCGCGTCCGGCCCTGGTTCAATCCATGGTCCGGAGCGAGGAGGCATTGGGAGCGGTCACCTCCTTCTTCGAAGCAGTAATGCTAGCGAAGGAGGAAGCCGAACGCGTGAGAGAGAGGGAACCTCACGCCCCAGCCGCCGCAACAGAGGAAGACGCTCCGGGCGTCGGGAGTCGCAGGGCGATTCCCGGCCACCGTAGGCACGGGCCTGCGGACGGCGAGCATTGGGTGGCTCGCTGTCCGATCAGAACCAGGCCCGGGTTGACGGCGCGTTGTGTTCCACGCGCGCCTCAAAGAGATGTCAGCATAGAAGAAGGGCTCCGCTAGGGCCAGTGCCTGCCAGGGTTGCGGAATTTGTTCAAAAGAGTCACCGCGACCCTGGAACGCAAAGGGAGGAACACGGATGGGTTTTAGTTAGTAAGAGTCTGACACTCCCTTCTTTCTCTCAGTTTCTTCCAGAGCGGGAGAGGAGTAATTTGATGATTTCCCATCCTAAAAAAAGGGATGTTTGGCTCTATGCTCGACTCTGTTCGTTGGTCAGTTCGACAAATTTAGAAACGGCGAATGCTTGCTGTTATGTAAGTTCAAGTGAATGCACAAGTCTATTAGCAGTGCGATTCTGTAAGCCTCTCACCGTGTAAGCTTAGGTGAAGAGAACATCGAGTCCACTAGAACGCACTATAAAACAGTGCTAAGTGAAGCGTTTACTAAGATTGTATGTACTAACACAAACTGTATTATTATAATATTTATGTTAGTCTATGAGGTATATATTTATGGGCCAAAGTAGCCTGAAATAAAGTGGTTATTAATATTTATTTATTTACACTTTATGTACAATTGTGGTACAGGGGCGGACTTAATGCAACAAGGCATTCTTTACCAGTCAACCTTAAAAAAAAATATATATAATTTTATATATAAAATTCTTCCGTTACTGAGTGACTGACAGACAACGCACAGCCGAAACTACTGGTCGTAGAAACCTGAAATTTGGCATGTGGTTCTTTGGGGAGTGTAGGGGAAGCACTAAGAAAAGTCCTCCTGAAATTCATACGGGAACGGGAAAAAATGGGATATGCGGGTACGAAGATGCGGGGAAAAGCTAGTTCTTTACATATACAATAAGATGGAATGACCGCTAGGTGCAGTCATTCCATTTTATTTTATTCTGTCAACATTTTACCGTATAGGTATTTGGTGACATGTTGACAGAATAACGGCAGCACCTTAGTGAGGAGCATATAAGGATATAAGTAAATGTTTAGACGTCCCTACATATTTTTCAAATATATAACTGCCTCCTCGGCGTGGTCGAGTGGTTTAGGCGTTTTCCTTGTGACCCGGTGGTCGTGGGTTCGATTCCCACGGGAAGCATACTTTGTAAAGTTGTTTCCAGTTTGGCAAGGTAATGACCTTGCCAAACTGGAAACAACTTTACAGCACTTTTTTACAACTTTGCAGGCTTGAATCACCTGATTGTCTGATAAAACGATGATTCCGTGCTTCGGAAGGCACGTATAAGCCGGTGGTCCCGGCCGCCAAATGGCGGTCGTCAAATGAACCATGTCAGAGGCCCTTGAGGCGGTTCGGTCGTTAGACTTTACTGCTCACACGAAGAAGAAATATATGCTGGGGGGTGATGAAGCTGTTTCTCCCTTTTTTGTTTAATCCTAACTACCTTATGATTTTTGCAACTTAAATTATTCAATAAAGGCAAATCATAGAGCCTCGACGGTTAATTCAAACAACTTCATTGTAAAAAAAGCCATATCAACTAAATAAGTGTGTCAGTGGAGTGGTTACCATTTACTCATACAAATTGATGACCTTTAACTATTCTGACTTTGGCTAAAGGGCCGATTTCTGAATTGGAGCTAAAACGTCTCAAACCCTTACTTCAAGGTTACGTATATCTAAAGTTATTCTAACTATTTTCCACATAACAACGTTTGACTCACATGTTCATACACACATAGGTCGACTGAACTACTGTTTTACTTACTAAATTTTTATTAAACTAATTAATTGCCCTAACGAGCGCTTAATCTAATGTTTTTTTTTAATATATTGGATACTTCAACTATGTATGAAAAATCTAATGGACGACTCGCCTACAGTTTATTAATAGTACTATGGTTCTTTAGACATAAAATGGCGACCAATCAGAGCACATGTCTAAATTACGGTTGTGACCAAGGTAAGTGGAAGGAGCCCCTTTTTCTGCCTGCAGGGTTTAAAGGAACCTAACATGAATACGGATAACGGGAGGTAAGTTCGCTCGCTACTAATAACTCCCGCAAACCCATTCGAACCTAACCTGTCCGTTTCGGGGTGCCCTAAGTTCCCGAGCTGGCACCGTCTCTCTGTGTTCAGCGGTTAGATCAAATGTCAATAATACAAGATGATAATTAGATCAAAAGACGGGAAGTATACTAAATAGTACCTATACTAAACGAAATCCTATTTTTTTTCTTATTTTTATTATATTTCAGAAGACGGTCGACGGCGACAGGATTTAAAGAAACCTAACCAAACCGAAACTTGGGATGCTCTGACGTCGACCGTCTTCTTCTGGTTCAAAAGCACAAAAACAGACAAAATCAGGTGTTTGTTCAAAAACCTACAGGAAGAGAATCGTCCGTTAGTTCAATCCCGTTTATTCAGCTACAATTTATAAACCGTAGTTGAATTAACCGAAGGTGAATTCTACTTTGTGTATTTCGTTCATTAGTTATTACAAAAATCTGGAAACGATCTTTAGATATTTTAAACAGTAGGTCTTTTGAACTTAGTTATCTCGAAAATAGTTAGAATAACTCTAGATATTATAATAAGTAACTAATTATGACAGTTGAGTGCTAAGCGTAATGAAGGCTATCGCGTTTGGATTCGCCGCTAGTGTAGCGTGAGGTTTTAAATGTCAAATTTCACTGTTGATTAGCAATTGACGCGAGTTTATTAACTTATTTGTTTTGATTTTTATTTTTTTATTTTCCTTCAAACTTTGTTCACATGCACGTAATAACAACTTTAATGCTATTATTAAGATCCTTACTCGACAGTGGCGCCAACTGGTGAGTACAAAAACGGTAGCCCTCATTGCGACTTGGAATGGCGTCTGGCTCTAGTCCCCGCAGTGCTGCTGACGCGGTGTTCCTTGATCATGAAGCAAGAAGTGAAAAATAAAATCGAGATTGAAAAGTTTATTAGCTATAGATAGGCTGCTCACTCAGTATAACAATAGGACTGACCCACAGAACAAGAAGTCGAGAAAAGAGACTTTAATCCAATGGCGCTTAATCTTTAGGACATGTTTCTTTTTTGGATTGCATTTAATTTTCTGCCAAACCTTGTAGAGAAACGACAAAGGTCTTAGATTTGAAAAAAAAGAACGATATATTTGTACTGTATGAAATATAATTCGATATACCAGCAATACACTCAATATTAAAGACTATCCAAAAATGTCCCATTTTTTTAATACATTCATTACTAACTCTTTCAACTATAAGGAAAAAATACTCTTACGAATAGTTATAATAAAGGTACTTATTGCTTAACTAGAATCACTGTCCGAAGAATCACTACCCGAATGATCACTATCCTCGTCACTATATTTACTAGACGATGACTTAAAAGTTTTCTCACAACTTTTTTTGCACTCTTTTTTCAGCGCTTTTTTTGCTTTTGATGTACATTTAAGTCGCGTGCAAACATTTTTGTACGCGCTGATGCATGATTTACAACACAATTTTTTCGCTTTTTTATTCAGACACTTTTGAAAAGCCTTTCTTTCAATAGGTTTGTCTTCGGGTTGATCAAATGCTTTCGGATGAACTCCATCTTGGAGTTTATCCGAAAGCATTTTGTCAGGTTGTTTGATCTCCTCTGGTTTCTTTTCTCCCATATGGGTAACAATAATTGAAAATTCGTTGCCTTTTTTATGATTAATAATAAAATCCCCACGATTATTAGCCTTTGCATTACTGTTATTTCTAATCCTCAAAATTTTAGCTGCTTTCGACTTATCTTTATTTGAGTTTTCTGTAACATCTTTAAGATGCAATGGCGAATCTGTTTTCACGGGCAGGGTTGTTTTAACGTCAACATTTTCGCTAACCATAATAGGCGGTGAAGGGTTTTCAATTCCATGGTTAGTATTGTTTTCTGGTTCTTCATCTTCGTATTCAACCTCATCCGGTGAATCTTTAGCTACTCCTGGATTTTCTTTATTCGTTTTATTTGAGTTTTCTGTAACATTTTGAAGATGCCATGGCGAATTTGTTTTCATAGGCAGGGTTGTTTTGACGTCAACATTTTCGCGAACCATCATAGGTGGTGAAGGGTTTTCAGTACCATGGTTAGTATTGTTTTCTGCTTCTTCATCTTCGTATTCAACCTCATCCGGTGAACCTGGATTTTCTTTATTCGTTTTATTTCCATCATCTTTAGGAAAATTATTATCATCATAATTCTTGAATGGAAAGTCATTAGTTGTTTCAGGAATTTCACTGCCGGAAGTATTTTTACTGGATAGTGTGGGAAATTGTTCTTTTTCTTTAGATAAATGTTCATATTCTATTTTAGAATCTTCAAGATCTCGATTATCTTCACTTGTATTATCAATATCCACAGCACTAACCAATTTAATGTAATTTTTGGCGGTGATGGCTGTTAAGTCTGTCTTTGTTGTAGAGTACGTAGTATCCTGTTCCATGATAGATTTAATTCGATTGAAATTAAGAGGTTGTTTATCCTGTACAATTATCTTTGGGGTATAATCATCTATTTTAGTACTTTGACTATTAGGACCATTTTCGTCATATTCTTTATTGAATGGAGAACCATAATTTTCATCTTCTAGTTCTTTATCTTCTAACGGTAACTTGTCATTTTGATTATTATTAGCTAATGTGTTTGTGTCATCTGTTGCCTTTTCGGTGGTAGTTTTTATTTCTTCCATGATTACGGTGAACTTGTTGTAAAAATTATTTAGTATAGACATATTTCGATTTAATTTAGGATGCTGATCGTCCTGAGCTTTTATCATTAACCCATGTGTATTTTTTTTAGGTTTAGGAGTGTTATTGCTATGAACCTTTTTGATGGAAGTATCACTATCTATTTCAGTATATTTATGATTAGGAATATTTTCGACATATTCTTTGCTGAATGGAGAACCATAATCATTTTCATCTTCTTTTTCTTGGGATTTCTTGTGATTTTGATTATTATTCGATAATGTGTCAATATAATCATGTTCATCTTCTCGATCTTTATGTTTATTATTAGATATTGCTTCCTCCATTGTATTAACTTTGGTCACAAATATTTCAGGATAATGATGTGGTTTACTTTTTTCGTTACGATTTTTCTTTTCTTTTTTTGCTTTTAGAACAGTTTTTTTTACTCTTAAAATATTAGAGCTTATTTTAGTTCTTTGGGCTAGATCTTTTAGCTTTTTTTTTGCAGTAGCGTTTTCTTTACTTCCGTCTTCGATTAAAAGTGTTTCGTTCGGCCTATGGACTTTGGGAATATTTCCGAACATTGTTTTTATTGAATTTTCCTTATGGGTGTTTTGAGAGATATAACTAGCTGGATCTAAAACATAATTTAGTTTGGGATGAACCTTTTTGCTTCCAACATCGAGCGACGGTACTGAATCCACGATTTCAAAGTCAAAATTTCGCCGCGAAGGATCCGTTTTATTCTGGAAAAAATTACCTACTTTACAAAATAAATAGGTATCACTTGGAGACTCGGTGTGCATGAATTGGCAGATACAAATGATTTTATATGTAAATATTTTGTTTTTTTTCCTCTGTCTTCTATTATCGTGGAGGCATTGATAAAAAAAATAACCAATAAACCGGAGCGAGGTAATCCGGCAGAGCGTCAAAGCTGTTGATTTAAGGAGCTCGCAAAATGTGCAAGCTGAACTGGCAACGTGGCCCGCCATATTAGCCGTAGAACTGGTGCACGATATTAGCAGTGGCTTATAGCAGCACGATGCGAGTTTTCGAGAATCTTGATGAAAGGTGTTCGATTAGTGGCCTTTGTCCAGTAGTGGACTGGTGTTTCCTGATCAACATACTTATTGCTACCGCTAGGTAGGTTATATGTAGGATGAAATAAGAACGAAACGAAACGAACGAATGTAATCGGTAACTACTGGTAATAAGAGGAAGGAAAACTAGGAAAGGCCAAGAAAAAGAGAAGTCCATAGAAATGATCTTTAATTAAATTAAAGCCGAGAAAGAACCACAGATTTCAGATTTCTGGTCTGCTCCGTTGACCACCACTTCGGCGTCGTTCCTGGGTAGGCTAAAGACATAAGAAGAGTTATAGAACAGTAAAGTTATCATATTCTTAGAAGAGCAAAATATTAAAAAAACTTGAGAGTTGTCAAGGGACACCCGGATGGAACGAAGTTCCTTTCGATTAATTAGTGAAGGAATTGTAATATTTTTTTTTTTTAAGTTATAATAATATTATTTACAAATATAATGTAAACAGAAATAGAAAGACGAAACGAAAATAACTGGCTCGCATTCTATGAAAGGGAGAGAGAGATAGACAGAGAAACACGCGCACGCCGCACGGCTTACAACTATAGCAAAAAGTGTCGTTACAACTTTTCGTATGAATTTTTTCCGTCTAGCCCCCTTTCACAACGCGCGATAAGGAACTTCGTTCCAATAATACGCAACAAAAAGTTCAATTTACTATCATACTAAGGCGAAATTCACGAGCGAGTGTGTCGCGGCGATGTTATCGTCCGACTCTAACTACGTCTACTATATCTTTATCAATGTGTTGGCGATTCTGTCGCGGCGGTGCGCGGTGCGACGACTCGCCGTGTGCCTGCCGCGAGAAGCGACTTACTCGCACAACTCGCAACAACATTTTCAACAGCTGTGCAACGATTTTTGTTGACATGTTGCAATCCTTGGCGAGGTGCAATTCGTCTGAATGTTAGAGATAGCGCCTATTATTATGGCCGGCGCCAGACATAGCATCAAAGATTTGCACACTTTTTGAAGACTTTGCAAAGCTTTGAACACTTATTGGCGCAACCTGCCAGACATGCTTCGCAAACACTTTTCTCCACAGTATGCTGGTGGACAACAAACAAGATGGACGATGATTTCTTGGACGCAGTCTGTCTATATTATTTAAGTGCATGTAATTATTTATTACATGCGCAACAAAATATTCGTAATTTGGTTTTTAGGGTTCTGAGCATCCGTAAAAAACTATCCTATAAGAGTTTTTTACGGTTTTTACTCTGTCTGTCTGTCTATCCGTCGGTCCGTTTCTCCGGATCTACTGAACCGATTCTTTTGAAATTTGGTTCACATATGGACTTCTGTGACCCAAATACGGACGCGTTACGTAAATAAATTTTATACATTTTTAGTATGGGGGTCACTTTTGGGGATCAAACTAGAAATAAATAAAAAGTTTTTCAAACTGTATCGTGTGACATATAAAATGAAAGGACTTACTGTGAGAGATTTTATCATATTTTTTCATAATTTAAAAAGAAATGGTTTTGTAGTTATTTAAGAAATTAAAACAAAAATTACCATTTTCCCTTATCTCCGAAGCTACTGACTCTAAAATTTTGAAAAAATTGCAGATCTATTCCTAAAGATTACAGGAAAACCTATAGGAAGTCTGTAGTGTTAAAATAACATGATAAAAAAAATTGGTTCGGAACCCTTTGCATGTGAGTCCGACTCGCACTTGGCCAGTTATTTTTTGGGTTCCTTATACACGGTTCCTCTTGCAGCAATTCTACAAATTCAAGGACGCATTCGTTGCTCCAATTCATTTTGAAAAATGGCACGCAGTGTCACACACAACCGTTCCGCTCAACAATGCTCGCGCAACTGGACTTTGCAAAAGTGTGGCAATACACACTTGAAAACATTCAACTTTGAATTTTGAATTTGCGCTAAAAAAACCAACACCGCAAGGCAAAGTGCAAATCTTTGTTCAAACTTTGAACACATATTCAAAGTTTCGTGCAACGCAAGTGCTCAAACAAGTGTTCAAATATGTGAAGCTGTCTGACGCCGGCTTTATAAATGTATCCCACCACACGCAAAAACGTTTTGTGAACACATTAATTCATTCAATTCCCTGCCAGAGTCTGTGTTTCCTGATAGCTACAACCTGGGGGTCAAAGTCAAGAGTGAATAGGTTACTTCTTGGCAAGTGTGCTCCATCTTCGACCACATCATCGCTTATCATCAGGTGAGATAGTGTTCAAACGCCCGCCTATCAATATTTAAAAAATAAAATAAAAAAATGTGAAAGTCTGTACATTTTTGTGAGTCAATGCCTGAACAGACGGAAGAAATTGGAACCATGATATGAAATATAAATAGGTACCATAAGGAAAAATACGCCCAACTTACAATCAATTTTACGTCTGGTGAACCTTGCTGAATGGCTAGTAGCACAGTTTTACAAAATTTCACTCGCTTTTGTTTCAAGCGAGTGAAATTTTACGTGATGATCGACAGGGATAATAGAAGAAGAAAACGTGATGCCAGTAGCGTAGCGAGGCGCGCACCGGTTGACACCCGCTTAGGGGTGACACCTGACCGCTCGTTGACTGGTTTTTGTCACTATCGGGTGGCACCCCTTAACATTTGACGCAATGAAACCCGTCGGAAGTAGGGTGCAAAAATTTTTGAGCTTGCTTCGCTCGCTCTTGCATTTTGCACTCTCTGAGTTCCTGAGTTTTTCTATATCAACAAAAAACTTAAATTTCAGTATGAATGTTCAAAATACAATGAAACCCTTCGGAGATGAGGTGCAAAAATTTATTAAGTTCTTGAGGTTTTCTGCATTTAGGGGTGACACTCGTTCGTTGCCTTTTCGTCACGATCGGGTGTCACTATGTTTGTGTATGAAATGATCAAAAGAAAATAAAACTTTTCCGAGTTTGGACGCATGAATTTTTGAGCTCGCTTCGCTCGCCTTTGTTTTGTGCCCTCTCTCAGTTAATGCGCTCGCTTCACTCGCTCTTGTGTGGGCTCTTTTAGTTCTTGAGTTTACTTGCGTTACTCAAAAAAGTTGGGTTTAGATAATGATGAAAACAAAATCAAAATAATCTAATTTTCGAGATTTTGTTTGTAAGTATGTTGTAAGAACATTCCTGAAAATAAAAACCTGCAGCGCAAATGGCAATCCTTTTCCCCTCCCTTCCAAAAAATGGCTTGCGATTGCCGTCACCAGAACGAAAGGCCAAAGGTGCAACTCATAATTATTTTTGGGTCATTTGTGGGGTGACATCACATTATCCGCCCCGGGTGTCACCCATGGCAGCTACGTTACTGCGTGATGCGCCAATCCCAAGTGCCGTGGGACAATTGCATGAAGATGATGTGTTATACGACGTGAACTTTCCCTGCCAGTAAGGACTTCAAACCGAAATTCAAAGAGAAAACCAAAGAGCTTTTTATCTTCAAACAACTTACTTTGGACATAACAATCAAGAACAAGTTGTTAGGATTCCCTTTCTCATTCTCTGGGATCCTGTCCCCTGTTCTCAGCACCTCACTGAGGACCCCGTAGTCTTCAAGCTTGTACAGCCTCTGGAGTACACTGACTCGCTGTTCATTGAGCTTGATCAGGGATGAGAGCAGCTTTGAGAAGTCATTCCTCGTCATATTGGATTTGAACATATTGTCACGGATATTTTCTTCAGTCTGTGTGTGTGCCTGTTGAAATGATGACATTAGAAGTATCTATATAGAATATTGTAGCTTCATTTTAACAGACTTCAAAAAAAGGCGAATTTAACTTTTATCAAATCGTAATCAAGTGGAATTCCTTTCCAAACAAAGACAATTTCAATATTGCAGCGTAGTTAATCGTCTGCTTATTTGTGATAACAGCATACCTACCTACATAGTGATCAGTGATAGCGGAGACTAAATTTCGACGCAAATTTTAAATGAGGTAGTGCAGGAGCGTAGGTATGCGCAAGCGCATACCTACGCTCGCAAGATGAACCTCTTATGACTGTCATAGTACGAATGGTCGGCAATCAAACGTTCAAGGAGAGATCAGCTGACGAGGTGGATTGTATATTTTTGAGTAAAACTCCGAGCTTGTTCTTAATTTATTTCTAGTTGCCTCAGGACTGGCTTGCTGCTGAATGTTAGCGTGACGAATGTTCACGATCGATGGCTTTTCGTTCGTAACTGCAAGGTTTCAGCAGTTGCGTTTGCGGTCAAAACCATTGATGCAGTCGCACAAATCTTATACTAAAACATAATAAAATGATACATACTTACACCCCAAATGAGCGTGACAAAAACGACATAGCAAGTGATTCTTCGTGTCATTTTCCAAATCGTAATTATAAACCTAGTTCACTTAACATTTTAGACGTTATTCGACCAAAAAGTTTATGTGGCTAAACGGCTCTCTAACCGTTGCGAAATTGATTGGATTGTCGTGACAAACATAAAGTGGTAATTTTAATGAACAAAATAATCAATTATTGGCGATGTTGATGTTTAAGTTAATTTATATTTCTTTCGCAGTGTAATTTTCGCATACGTAGGTAGCTACGGGATTTGTCGCCGTACTTAGGTGCCTGAATAGGTATGTTATCGTAAGAATCTACCTACCTAGTAATTAATTAAAAATGGAGTTACATTATAAGTATTTAACTTTGATTAAAAAGTAGTACCTGCTAGTTATATCAATTAAGTGAATACATTAGCGATATTACGCAGAGGTACCTACGTCAAACGAAATGTGCCAATTTGGGCTATGTACCTTGGCTCTCTTGCAGATTTCCTTATTTCTGGTTCGAATACGCAGAATAACTGCGACCATAGTCATCCCTACTTATCAAATATTCCTAGTCACCCCCACATCGACTGGGTAGTTATTGCCCCCACTTCAATTCGCTGCACGCTGCGGCGTAGGATCGTATTATAAGGGACATACAAACAACATTTTCTTCATCGTATTTGCGCGATGAGGGAGGTTGGCGAACTAGTTTGGATGTCCCTGTGGAAACTGGGATTTGTCCCGATTGCCACCTGGTGGCAATCCATGTGGCGATTGGGAATATTCGCTACTAATGGGTAGTAGAGATGGCTATGGGTGAATTTGAGCCTTCTTATCAGGCTCGTTATCAGTAGTTTTTCTATTCAGTGCCTAAGGTGGAAAATTTTAACTAAGGTTTGCTAAACGCCTGTAAGTCGGAGTTTTCTTGCGTCATCGAATTAGAAAGGCAAAGACAATCACTGGTACACACACATTGATCTTCGTTATGACACAACACTTTGGGATGCAAAACGTACAGTTTCCCAAAAGTTATCCATCCGACTCAGAGGCGAAAATACACCTCATTCTTGAAGTATAGGTACGGAGTCATCTAACTGATGTTAGTTTTTCCTAGTTAGGTAATACTAAGTCCTCAAGAACATTCGAATGTCGAGTCCCCGACCTTTTTGTGGACATTATTGCCCTTGGGAATACTTGGGATATTATGAATAACCTCTCCGTGAAGACTTAGCTGGAGTGAGCATGAAGTGAGCGGTCATCAGGGGGGTAACTACCGCCGTATCAAAGATACGGACTACAAGGGCACCGATGTGTGCACGCAAAGCAACACATTTAGTCCCGGCGTCTCTTTCGCGGCCTGCCAAGACAATCACTGCAGTCCAGTAACCTTATCGCCTGAAAGTACGGGGTAGTTTGCGTAACGCAATTTTTGGAGATTTTTGACCCCCCCCTCCCCCATATAACGCACCGTAACGTTTTTCTGTACTCCCTCTACCCCTAGTAAAACGTTACGTAACCACCAAGTGACCATTTTTACCTAATAGTCACAATTATGTGGCGTAAAGTACCGGAAACTCGTTAAAATACCTTTGTTAATGTTACGTAACGCGTATTTCAAAAATCCCCCTCCCCCAACCCAAATTCATTACGTAATACTTGAACGCTCCCTATGATGTTGGTCAATGAATAATACAAGTTTGTGACCTCGAGCGCCGAACGCATCTTTGTCAAACATCTAAAAAAACACAAAAATTTAGTTTTTTTTTTCAGATTTTGGCGGTTATAACCCTAAATGACTAGTTTTTGATAGCTTCTTAAAAACGTTTTTAAGAAGGTACTATCAAAAACTAGTCATTGAAACTGTGATGTATAAAGTTACTGGACTACTGTAGATGCCGAGTTATTTCCAGTACAGAACCTTAAACACACCCTCTAGTGCAGTGATGATCAGTTTCGGAGAGACTACTCTCTGCCTCATACCACGCTGCAGGATACGTCTCGAGGGTTGGTCCTGGAGTCCGACATAGGAACTTTTACATACGCACACTTCAACACCTCAATATACCCAAAGTCAATCTGGCACCGTTGAAGAGGCTGCAGCCCAGGGCGTTCTTGAGATTCTCGCAGACGCACAAACGCAAAAGATGATGGAAACTAAAATTATAAATGTGAAAATGAGTTGGTTTGATTTGGCTTTCACGCCTCATAAACCCGAAAAAGGTGGCACTCTGGAGCCGTCTCCATTCGTCGTCCATTAAAAAAATAGCCTATAACCGTTTATAGGCTATTTTTTAATGCGATAATGAAACTTGAGCGCAGGCAAAAGCTAGTATGATTATAACCATTACCTATTTAGGATACCTAATAGTTACAATTAATAATGATACACTTCACAATGTATTGAAGGTAAGTTAAGGAAGAAGCCAAAGGTTTTTGTAAGTTTTAAAACTGCAAGCATTTTGTTGAGTTAGTAGGTTTTCAATGTTTGTTTACACTTTCACGAAACATGAAGAAATCCGTACAAAAAAGGACTTAGAATGACGACACAACACAATCACATAACTTTTATTTAAAACAATAAAAAGTTTACACCTATTGGCAGAAAATAATGTAGCTAACATTATTCGCCATGATCAAAATAGTTGCTACAGTTCTCATGACATTTAGTTTTGAAATCTCTCCTATGGCAGGCGCCAGATAAATGTGCAATGACGGAGCCACATACATTTATTGACTTTCGTAATATCAAAAACAGAAATAAAGACAACGCTGTCCTGAATCGACTTCTACAGTGATCCATAATTTATTGTCGAGTATCTACGAAGGGATATTAAGGAAAGGTTTATTGCAAGTTTATCTGGCGCTTACCATAGTATTTTGAATGCAATGGAACTTTTCATACAGTTTGCTGACTGACTTTTTGGAGGCCATCTGTAAAAACTGACCCGTCCACAAAACGAGCATTATTTTTTTCTAAATTAAATCTGTCCAATCTGGTTATCGTTTCATCTTCTGTTCTTCGAAATTGTGGCATGTCCTGGAAATTGGGCATGATTATAAAGGTTTCAGAGAGAAGTTTTGCGAAGGTTATCTATATTTGCTCGGCAGAAGGAAAATTTTGATTACGGTCTCGTAAGCATCTACCTATTTATTATATTACCTATAGTATAGTGAGTTCCAAAAAATTCAGAAAATGAAAAACCGAAATGTTCTACTCATAACAACACACGGATTATCCGAAAAAATATTTGTTCTGCTGCTAGCTAATCAAGAAAATAAATCCGATTATCCAAGGATGTGGAATTTCTTCTGCAGCAATTTCTGGTTTCAACTAAACTGGGCCCTTTTTACTGATAATTCCTATCGGAACAGGTACAAATGTTAGGACCACTCAGAACAGAATGCATGCAGTCGGCAAATGCTACGAACGTATTTACTATGATTTTGAACGTTTGTGACACATTTCACAAACATCTTCGAAAATGTTACTACCATGATTCATTGAGAAATAGGAGAAAGTTTGTCGCCTTATCCAACTTTCCTCCTAGTCCCACTTACCGCAAAAGCTAATAAAATCCGATTATCGTCTTCTTCCATAGAGCCATCCGCATCATCATCAGTCTTCAGTTTATTCTTGGTGAGCATATAGTCTTGAAGTCGCGTCATCCTTTTCATTGTCTGCATTCGTCCCTCATTCACAGTGATGATTGTCTTCAGGAGTTTAGCGAATGTATGTCTGACTTCAGCATCATTATCTTTTAGAGGTTTCTTTTCTCCTCCTTTGGAAATAACTACCTGCGTGATTGTTTTTTTTGTTGAAATCTTGTAAAAACTTATTGATGTTAAGTCAGTCGCAAAACCGAAAGCCGTTAAGGCATCGGAGATAAACTCGCAGATGCGTGATCTGCGAGCGTATGTAAGTGTGGGACGCAAATATTTTAATGTATTTTCTTGTATTGTCCTCCGCCACCGTGTTCCTAGCTAACTTATCCGCTAGGCCCGAAATTCAACTGAATTCTACGGAAAAATAGACAATTGCCTAATAAGACTTACAATAGCTATTACAGTTAGTCTGATCGTCTAAAATGTATACTTTAAAGATAGCTCTTATAAGTCTAATTAGGCGTCTCACCGCTGGCTAATCCACCATCGAGCGAGAGCGTATAACAAGAGGCTAATCTAGTCAAATTGGCTACAGGAGTATTGGACAGATATAACGGATTTTTTTAAAATAATGCAGAGCTTATCATACCTTAGCACACAGAATCAAAACACAATAAACAACCACTATATTACAGGTGAGCATTTCCAAAAATGAACACTGTTATTTGAGCTGTTAAAACTTGTTGTTCATTACAAAACCACCATTATTGTCAAGCTTTGAGTTGGACAACCGCAAACTATGTTATCTTGATTGCGTTTTAGTAAAACATAAATTTTCGCTTTTGCAGGATTAATGTAGCTATGTCTACAACGGCTTAGAACAGTCACACTGATGAATTTCTTTTGATTGTATGATTTTTTTTTGCTCACGCGTTTGGCAGGTATTATTGGCGTTACTTCATTCGCCATTGATCGATATATGCGGCTTAGTTACAGCCTTTCCTAACAATATTTCCAATACTAAGCCACAATATCACTAAAGGCGTTTGATAGAGTGAGGCACTTGAGTCGACGTATTTATTATCAATCTAATCAATTTAAGATATAAGAATATTAAAAGAATTCCATAATAAATTATGTTTGACTTCTTAATGATCATTTGTACTGTGACTGAGAGAAAATACATCACTTGATTCCATATTTAAGCAGGTGTCCTTCAGGGAACCGTGATAGGTCGTATTTCTCTATAATATCAGCTGTCTTATCAAACAGACAAATGCCTTAATTAAAGCCATTTTCTCAGTAGGGAACTTCTATAATATTTAATCAATATATGTGTTACTGGAAAATTGCAAACTTCGTAGAATTGTAAAATATCGCGTAAAATTGTAAATATGTTTTTGGCTTGTTAACCACGGACATATTGGAAACTATTGGATTTGGGTGGGATTGATTGTATACAAAACGATATTTTCATAATATATCGAGAAATCCTAATCTATTAAAGATATATTACAATCTTACGGAGTCTGTAATTTTCCGGTGATATTTATACTACATATAATTTCGTAATACACATATGTATTAAAGATGAAAGTTTGAAATATTTCGCATACGTTTACATAGGAAGTACTAGTCGTAAAAAGCTAAAATATGGCATGTGAGGTTAATTGGGGAGTGCAGGGGAGCACTAAATAATACTGGTATTCTGCTGAATCCGGTTTGACTGGAAGCCGACCCTAATATAGTTGGGAAATGCAGATGATGGTGTAGGGGAACTAAGAGGATTTCCCAAAATTCTTACGAGAAAGGGAAAAAACGGGATAAGCGCGTACGAAGTCAAATACTAGTAAATCTAGGTATATGTATATACTTCCTATCCTTTCTACTTTTCTGTTTCTATACAAATATAGAGAAGCTAATTTAGACTAAGTGCTAAGCTTTTACACGAGCAATCTATGGGTCAACTACACTAAAAGATCGCTGTATATCCTGCGCGTTCAATATAATAATGCCTTCAGGATCTTGTTGCGACTGCCCCGTTTCTGTAGCGCCTCAGAAATGTTTGCCGAAAGCCGTATTACGCAAAAAAACTGCTTCGCACTACGGAGTAGTCGCAACTATAAATATCTTGAGAGCTGTGGCAGAGAGCTATAGGCCAAATATTAGGCATTTTGTAAGGAGGTTGATTAGGTAGGAAACATTTTCCTGCCTGGTTATCCTTTGTTTTAAGAATACAATTCTTATATCAAAGTTTTACTAACATTAGAGTATAAGCTGTTTGAAATACTAACAAAATATGGATTACCATAGTGCGAGTTTCTCCGAGGATCTCAACATCCACATAGCCACACCATTGGGGGTCCACAAAACAGTGTTCCAAGCTGAATGCATGGGCATTTCTCTGGCGGCATCAGCCATCCTAACCAGGGAGGTTAAGGACCACTCAATGCATACTCTCGGACAGCATGGCCGTCCTGCAAGCTTTGAACAGCCACACGGTCAACTCTGGGCTGATTCTCGAGTGACATCAACGTCTTAATCAGGTTGGTAGACACAATAAAGTAACCATTCAATGGATCAAGGGACACAGCGAATCCCGAGGCAACGATGCAGCGGATGAACTCGCCAGAAGGGGTTCGAGTATGGCAGCGATGGGGCCCGAACCCATCGTACCTCTGCCTTTCGGGTACCTACGCAATCTGGCAAGGAAACGCACCGGAAATAGGCATCACAAGCTATGGGTTGACCATGATGAGTGTAGGCAGGCCAAAGAGGCACTTCCCTATATAGATGGCCGATTTACAAAAGAAGCCCTAAGACTGACTAAACAACAGTTGCGTACAGTCACAGCCGTAACTACAGGCCACGGGTCTTTTAATAAACACCTCTATGCTATACGAGTCACTGACGGCAGCTGCATGGAGGAGAACGAGATAGCAGCACACTTGCTTCTAAGCTGCCCGGTAGTCGCGAATTACAGGGCCAAGTACTTCGGTACCCTCTGTGAGATAGTTGGTAACACCAAAGCGTTGCTGGCCTTCCTTGGGGAGCTGGGGTGGATCTAATGACACATTTGTCCTACTTGCACGCAAAATACGCGCTTAGTCGTGGAGTTGCGGAAACCAGCCCGATTTACATACACATACAATACCGTAGTGCGAAATAAACGAATTTTAATATTATTTCTTTTTAAATTAAAAATGGTGGACAGATTTTTATATTTTTTATTAGAAATACTTCTTTAACTTTTAATACAATATGTACATATTTTTTAATTTGACATGCTTTGTACATTCAATAGAACCTTGAAAGAGATGTCTCTTTCTCTTTTTCAGTCACCAGATATTATTAAAAACAGTGTTGTATATTGTATGTAGTTCACATCTATTCATATTTGTAGGTGCTTTATGAACTACAATTATAGTCATTGGACCTTTCTTAATATAATTAATCAAATATACACATTATTATTTGCATTCACTAATATTAAGATTTTTTTTATTCACATTTGCGTGTCAGTTGCAATCTGTCAAATGTATGGAAATTGAGGCTTTTGTGACCGATTGTGACTGAGATGGGAATGTGAACTTAGCTTAAAAATTAGTAGAATTGGCCTTCTTGTTCCAATCAGTTTAATTCAGAAAATACTAAATAAGCAATATTCTGTAACAATAATAATTTTATTTTCATTATTTGTCTCAATGACCCAGAACTGAAACCCCTGGTCTAAGCCTAGGTAAAAAGGGAAGATTATTCAATAATCTCAGAGAACTATCAGAACGTAATTAATCAAATAAGTGACCTACATTTGCACGGTCTCTAGAATTCAGTCATGTTAAACAAATTACACAATATGGGCACCATATTGTGTAATTTGTTTAACATGATAACTTACTAATGGCTATAAAACTATATCTTAAAATTGGTCATCTCAGGATGTGGTTGAGGTTGGGCTACATTAGGTTTGAGATGGCCATTTTATGATGTGACAAACGTGACCACTTATTTACTATTTGACTACAACATACGATATATCTAAATTTTAACCTATTATGTAGAGCTCTGTCGATAGTTCTTAGTGTCTAGTATCTTCTTGCCACACATGGCGCAGATTCCCTTCTTGTAGGCGCACGCTTGACAGTAATGGGACCCCACTTGATGCACCTTTGTTCTGCATATTCTGGAATAGGTAATATGATATTGTTAAGATCTTCATTTGTATGATAAGTAGAATATTCTTTGGCCATCCCGGGACCCCCGGGTCCCAGATCAAAGCCAAATCACTGGGGCCTGCTTTTGTTGATTTGGCACCAACTGATGTGTTCCTGTATACTAATATTATAAAGCTGAAGAGTTTGTTTATTTGGTTGAATGCACTTATCTCAGGAACTACTGATTTGAATTGAAAAATTCTTTTAGTGTTGGAAAGCCCATTTATCAAGGATGGCTATTTGTATAACATCATGCTATGACTAATAGAAGCAAAGCATTAACACATTCGTTGCACAGAACTCAGCATATGGGTCGATGACGCAGATGCAACTTGTGGGCATTAACAAATTATGTTTCAACCCATAATATGCTGAGTGATGGGCACCGATGGGCACTAAAACTGTTAATGAAAAATGTGACGCAGACAAAGTTGCACTGGTCAGCTAGTGCTCTGTATTGCAGACCATGAAACAAACGATTTTGGGCTACCCATTTGCATGGTCATAGCAGACTTTATCAGTCTATTATAGAACTAGAACTATGGAAGGACAACAGGTCCCTGGGCCTGACCACTGTTACAATACACCACTGTAAAATGGCTTGTTATTCTTATAATTCTGATATTTGTGAATCTGAATAAAGTAAGTAGTGTACCACAAGTATACACCATTACTTCATAGGTTACTGGTAACTTTTTAGGAATTATACTCAGCTTCGTCCTCGAGATTAGCATAAACACAATGTAGGTAGTAACACGTACGGTGTTGCCTTTGCGCACTGAAAGTAAAAAGCCCTACTTATACCTAAAACTAAAAAACAAAAAAAAACTTTTTTAACATTTTTAGGTGAGGGTAGACACTAGACACATTTCCTATACTCGGTCCCCTGTTCTATTGCTCATTCACAGTTCAGTGCTCTGCCGGAGCGCACGTATCTCTCTTTAAATACAAGTGTTGTTAAATTTTAAAAAAGTGTCATGGGAAAACGAAAACGTAAACACGATTATGAGTATATCACAAAAAAGTTAAGGAAATGGGAGCAGAAACTTCAACGCGAGACAGGATCGACGTCGCATTCCAGAGGTTAGTCAAGTGTCACATATTATTATTGTGTTAAATTGTTACATTAAGAACGTTGCATAATAATTTAAACGCATAACGTTGTCATAAGTCCGAAGTGTTAACCCCAAAGGCTAACCCTTTGGGGTTAACACTTCGGACTTATAAACGTAATAAGTAACTTATTTTGTTTTATATCACGTGCAAGGCTAATATTGCGATCAGTTATAAGAACTGTTACCTTGTTAGTATACGTGAAGCTATACGTGTGATGCGGGCAGTCTTTGGGATTGTCACTTCACCGTAGATACTAAGCCGCACGCGGTACATATCTATAGCCACCGATAGATGCACAGGCCCATCGGCGCGCGCTTATCTTGTTGATATACATTAATTATTCATTAGTCCTTTTCAAGTCAATAAAAATGAGGATTGTTCACTCAAAAACGAGCACTAGGCCACTACCGGCTACCTAAGCTCTTCAACACAGAGCTCCAACTGTCTAACGAGGTAAAGTATGTAGGCGTCATCCTAGACACTAAGTTAAACTGGAGTAATCACTTAGACTACAAACTAAACAGGGCCTGCATTACCTTCTGGCAGTGCAGGAAAATGATAGGGAAGAAATGGGGCCTATCTCCCAAAATCATACTATGGCTGTACAGCGCAGTAATTCGGCCCATGTTAACCTACGGGGCCGTGGTGTGGTGGCTACGCACAAAGCTAGCTACAGCCGTAAACAAGCTACAACACATGCAAAGGCTGGCCTGCATGGCGACGACGGGCTGCATGAGGACCACTCCAACTGCGGCGCTGGAAGCCATGCTGGGACTCCCTCCGCTACACTTGTTTATACAACAGGAAGCGACGATGGCAGCAGTACGCCTTAAAACACTGGATCTCTGGAGTAAGAGAGAAACACGGCACACCGCTCTGCTCGAGGAGCTCAATCATGAACTCCCTATAACAAAAGCAATCAATGACCGGGTACCCAAGCAATTTATCTTTGATAAAAAATACAGAATCCAATTGCACGAGGATCATCGCTGCGAGGGGCTGTGCCCCGCAGAGCTGCGGATCTTCACCGATGGATCAAAAACAGGTACAGGTACTGGTGCGGGCATCTTCTCAGAGGATCTCAATATCCACATAGCCACACCATTGGGGGTCCACAACACAGTGTTCCAAGCTGAATGCATGGGCGTTTCTCTGGCGGCATCAGCCATCCTAACCAGGGAAGTTAAGGACCACTCAATACGCATACTCTCGGACAGCATGGCTGTCCTACAAGCTCTGAACAGCCACACGGTCAACTCTGGGCTGATTCTCGAGTGTCATCAACGTCTTAATCAGGTTGGTAGACACAATAAAGTAACCATTCAATGGATCAAAGGACACAGCGAATCCCGAGGCAACGATGCAGCGGATGAACTCGCCAGAAGGGGTTCGAGTATGGCAGCGATGGGACCCGAACCCATCGTACCTCTGCCTTTCGGTTACCTACGCAATCTGGTAAGGAAACGCACCGGAGATAGGCATCACAAGCTATGCGTTGCTGGCCTTCCTTGGGGAGCTGGGGTGAATCGAATGACACATTTGTCCCACCTGCACGCAAAATACGCGCTTAGTCGTGGAGTTGCGGAAACCAGCCCGATTTACATACATACATACATACATCCTAATGATAGCTTGGGTTTAGATAAACTTTCACGTAAATTAGTTACTTTACTATCCTTGGTTACTGCACACCGAATGCAAACTTTAACAAAAATTCATGTAAACAACATTCAAATCCATGCTGATAAGATAACTATTAAAATACCCGATATTATAAAAACATCAAAGATAGGAACCGTCCAACCAAACCTTATTTTACCATTTTTTCACGAAAAACCAGAAATATGCCCAGTCCTGAACTTGTTAGCTAGATTTGACTAGTTCACTTCGTGGTAATGTAAATAGCCTATTTATCGGTGTAAGGAAACCACATAAATTAGTTTCGGCACAAACATTGAGTCGGTGGGTTAAGACTGTGCTAAGAGAGTGCGGTATAGATATATCTATCTTTACAGCTCACAGCACCCGACATGCTGCCACATCTAAGGCCCACAAATTAGGAATTAACTAAGAAACGGTTCGAAAACCGCAGGATGGAGCGGTTCGTCTCAGGTTTTTATGAAATTCTATAATAGAAACGTGCAAGTTGCAGATTTATTTGCAAGATCAATACTAAGCGATTGTAATAACAACTAAGTAAATGATAATAATATTACGTTAGATACTCGTCACTTCAGCCAAAATACGTCCATGTATTACTGTTACAATGTCATGTTTATGTTACTTAAGTTCAATTCAACTGAGTTAACTAATGGAAATTATAATAGAATCAGAACTATTAATTTAATTAATTACTGTCTTAGAAATGTGATTAACTTATTTTAGAATTAAATAAGCATCAATTATGATTTAAAACTCATACCTACTGATTAAAAGTAATTGCCTTGTTACACAAAAGTGTTTCTTTGATATTTCAGTAGCTCTCAAATTCTACATTGTGTTTATGCTAATCTCGAGGACGAAGCTGAGTATAATTTATGATTAAACGAACTTACCTGTATGTGAAGTTCGATCATAATCATACGATGGCTTCGTTCGAAGAGATTAGCAACCACCCTCCCATATTTATTTTTCCCCAAAAATGAAATATCCCATGTCATTCCCTGAAATATCAAAAACAGGAATTAAGGATCTAAGCTTTGAACTAAATGAGCAATAGAACAGGGTACAGAGTATAGGAAATGTGTCTAGTGTCTACCCTCACCTAAAAATGTTAAAAAAGTTTTTTTTTTGTTTTAGGTATAGTGCTTTTTACTTTCAGTGCGCAAAGGCAACACCGTACGTGTTACTACCTACATTGTGTTTATGCTAATCTCGAGGACGAAGCCATCGTATAATTATGATCGAACTTCACATACAGGTAAGTTCGTTTAATCATAAAGTAACTTAGGTGGGATTTTATATAGGGAATGATTTTTATTGAGTTTGATAGGTACAAAGTTAGTCATAAGTTGATTTGCTGCCACCTAAAAGACATGTCTGTAAGTACATATGAGCACATTGTGTGCATTAAATAAATAAATACTTACACTTGGTACCTTCATTATAATGTATACTAAGTTACTAACCCAAAATATGTAAAATACATAAACTACTTGCCTGCACTCTTGAAACTTGCTCGTATACGGGTTAAAACGCCCTTTTTTCGCGGTAAGTGCTTTATTTTCTCCAACTGTCCTTCCTCCAGACTCCACGGTATTTCTGGCTCCTGTCTTCCAAGGGTCTGGTGTGATAACGCGGCCCAGTTTCTTCTCACATTTCTCACAAACCATCGTGGTATTTCTTGTTTTCACAAAACAAAATTTATAACCTTAAAAGTGTACACTGACAAACATGAAATCTATGACTTTCTATTAACAAGCTACACTTTGTAATTAGTGTCTAATTATATTTGTTGTTAATGCTGAAGTGCAGTATGTTTTTAGTAACGCAAAATTATTTTTATGAAACTTTGCTGACAAACAAACAAATCACTGGCACCAAGTGTCAGTGTCAAAAATTAAAATGTCAAAATGTCAAGTTGCTCATTTCGGATATTATTCTCTTAATAAACATAAAGCTTGGTCGGATATTTCTAGTAGAGTTTATTTGGTACAGTCCGACAATAGTACCGTACGATAAACATGTATAACCGATTTATTACAGGTCTTTTTTATAATTCTCTTTACAAGATGTGCAGTACAAGATCCAAGTCGTGTATGACGTAATTGGAATGTCGTAATCGGAACGAATACTGAGTTTTCTTGCAAGTTTTGTACAAATTAACTAAAATATTCGACCCAATCTATTTTTTTTTAACTTCCCTTATTTGGTTTTTGGGGTTGAAACTAAACAAAGAAACGTAAAATTAATATGATCTAATCAGTACGGTACTTATTACATTACCCCAATGAAAACTAAGTTATTTACTAATGATATTATAGTATAATTTTGCTTCTCAAAATAGTTTTCAACCGGATCTGCACGCTGTCCAAAATCTTGGACTTCCGTATTTGTGGGCACGGAACCATATTCTGAGTTGTCCTCTGGGTCAGAACAACTTCTGACGGGATATCATCTAGATTGTAATCTATGCCAAAGTAATGCAGCACAGCTGTAGTAGAAATGATAATATTTTGAATGTTGTGTAATTTCAATCGTACGGTGAAAGCCAGCACGGGAAAGCGACATTTACAAGAGCTGATGTTCTGAAAATAAATCAAGAAAACCGTTCTATAGAACAGTCCTCAGAGACTTGTAAAACTGAATCTTTTCATCACATTTAGAAACCGTTACCCAAAAAAAGTAACATCACGATTTATGTTCAATTAAAAGTTACTTGTTGCTGAAGAGTATCCCGAGTCTTAAAATGGGCCTCGTTATATCTTAGTTCGTTTGGTATCATCGGAGTTCGCAGTTCGCATCAACGTATTTTACCCCTCCGAAGTTAGGTTTTAGTGATGTCCGCACAGATGCAATCGCGTAAAAAAGTGTTACGTTCCTAGAATATTTTTTTGTTTATATGTATTATATTATAAACAAATAACAAAGACTACCAGTAACAATAACAATATCATAAAGTAACACCACAAAAACACACAAAAATCAAATCAAATAGTAAGAAATAACCAAAATAATTAATTAAAAACAATAACAACGTGTAACACTTTTTGCATCAACAGTCGTATTGCATTGAGCAAGCGGGTCACACGTATGCATCGAGCGTATAAGAGCGAGTGAGATGCCATTACACCCACCATCTTGCGCGAGAACGCGCATGCGCGACCTACCCGCGCATTCGCTGTCCTATTTTTTTTGTCAAATTGACATCCTGCGCAATCGATTGCGACGTACTTCGGGGAGGTAAACTTGCGTGACGGGAACTGTATGCCCTGCAGGGATACGTTGCATCTCCCAGCAACCAGCAATAGACTAGTTACCACCATCAATAAATTGCAGATCTATTTATTCGGTCAGTTAGAGAATTGTAAAATAATGGACACGTAGTTTTTGTTTTTGCAAATCAAAGAATATTGACAAAGATAAAACGTATCAAAACTTGGGAGTGGGGGGGCTTGTGACGTCAGAACGCACCAAAAATTATACCACGGCGTGACGTATTGAGAATTTTGAAAGTGTTGTATCTTCGTCAATTTTGATTTAAGTAACAAAAAAGAAACGGGTCAAATATTTTTTGATAATCTAACTGACGGACTAATTGGATTTTTTCAGTGGACAAGCCTATTGCCAAAAGCGCCATTTTCACATTCAGCTGTCAAAAGGTTTTAACGAACATTTTTCAACTGAACCAGGGCTATCGCGTTTTAATTCGCCGCTAGATGCCAAATTTCACTGTTGGCTGGCTATTGATGCGAGTTTATTTACTTATTTTGTTTTGGTTTTTATTTTCCTTCTAACTTTGTTCACATGCGCGTAATAACAAATTTAATGCTATGATTAAGAACCTTACTCGACAGTGGCGCCAACTGGTGAGTACAAAAACGGTAGCCCTCCTTATGCCCGCTTGTGAAACGAGAGTTGTCTTTTAACCCAAAGTTAGTACCCAAAGTGGCTGACTCGAGGTTTAATAACAAATATTCGTTAGTTATATAATGATCTCGGGTTAAAACTGACTCGGAGTTAAAACATAATCCTGGTTTGTGCAAGTGAGTCATAAAAACAAAAACTATTATTTTGCCTTCAAGGTTCACAATTTCCAAAAGTAATCAGATCATTTTACCTCTTAGATTAGAAATATCAAATATTGTGTCGTCGTCTATGGAACCAGGCCAACGGGCAACCACATTCATAAGTTTCTGGACCGGATCACATATAACCTGCACGTTCAATGAAAAGAAACCTTCACGATTTTTGAATTCGTCACCAAACAGATGATCTGCAAAGTGAACTTATAGGTTTGATATCTACTTACTACTTGCACCTTGCAACAATTCAACTTTGAAGCAACTATTTTAGTTATTTGAATACCTACTGTACTATGTGGTGTATTTTATTTATTTATTTTGGTAACAATTGCTTACAATACTAGCAGTCTTCACCAAATCGTATAGTAAGCCAACAACATAAAATTTATATTATAAACTAAAAAAATGAATACATGCTTTAATCATCGAACCTTGAGTCCAAGTAAATACATCAACCTCCGGTTACTGAGCGATCAGGGCGTTCATCAAACTAATCGCGTGGGCCGTTGGTGCATATCGAGCTGTAAGGGTACGTGACGGTGGAGCCGCGAACAGGCACCGCGAGGCACCGGCGCGCGACACCCGCTGTTGGTCCGGAGCGAACAGCGAGCTAGCGTGCGAGCGTCATCGATCTTATTGTTAAGTAATAAGTAGTAGTGCATCACCAGCGCACATTTACGTCGCAGTTCTAGCGTGTTGATGCCCACCATTCCCGCGACAAACAGAGACGGATACAAATAGGGATAGTACCCATATAATGTTTTATACAGTTAGCGAGCAAATTTACGTTGAACCAGTTCTATCAGATTATATTGTTGCTCGTGCGGATCCCATACTAACTAATTGTATTGCAGTTTGCTGCGCACAAAGGAATAATACATGACCACGATAGCATTCCTGTCCGTACACCTACTTGCCTGCCTCATGACAAAACCAAGTGATTGGAAGGCCTTGGCACAAATATTATTAATATGTTGAAGTTCACGTCCAATGTCAGTCCCAGATCCTTAATTTCACTGACACGCTCCAGGAGGACCCCTGATATGTGGTAATTGTACTGAATGGGCGCTCGAGAACGAGTAAAAGTTATGGTCTTGCACTTAGAGAAGTTAAATTCTAAATTAAATAATTAAAAAAATAAAATCCCCTCATTAATGCTACACTTTTCGTTTGTGTGACATATAAATTGTAAAATGACTATACCTATATAACATTCTCAACTCTGACTGTGACACGATCTCCAGATCTTTGCCGAAAAATGACGAATATAAATGAAATTTCTCTTGACATCGATAACGTTTCAGTTGCAGACTTTTATATGTACTCCAGATGATTGTCAGAACGTTGCTAGGCAGAGCAATCAAAGACTTGGCATAATGCATATATAAACATCAGGAGCATAAAGAAGAATCTGGACCAATTTGTAACAACTGATAGAGTAACAAAGATCGAATTTGATATCATAATTCTGACTAAGTGCTGGCTACAGCTCACGGGGCAACTACCTTACTTACAGGGCTATACTTCTTATCACACAATAAATAACGCCATTAAAAATGACAGTGTTGTAATATATGCCAAAAGCACTCTGGATTGTCTCGTATATGAACCAATGATACGTGATGCCAACTTTTTGGTGTGTTGCTACAATAATACAGCGATTATCGCTGTTTATCGATCTCCATCTTATCAAGATGCTAGAAATTTTTACTCTAGTCTATGTGAAATAGTAACATCTGTCAAAACCTACTGCAATATAACATTAACAGGTGATATTAATATCGACATTAAGCCTGGTAACTGTGATCGACATTCTAATGAGTATTTAAACACTATGGCGACACTCGGCTTACTACCCGCACATACATTCCCCACTAGAGTAAATAACTGTCTTGACCATATCTTATTAAGAACCCAATCACCAGCTAGAGTTGTACTGAATTCTCATTAACGGACCATCTTCCCGTTGCCCTATTCATTGATTGAAAAGTTTACAAATCCCCATTTAAAAAAAATCCAATTCGGTATGATGACGGATCCATAAAAATGAAATTGATAACTTCGATTTTTCCCCTGGTCTATGTATTCAAGATTCGGACCTTGCAACGAATTTTCTGATTGCTTACATGCAAAAAGTACTGATCAAACATAGTAAAACTGTATACACATCTAACAGAAAAACAGTTCTGAAACCTTGGATGACTGTTGGTCTAGTTCGTTGTCTAAGACATCGTGATGAGCTGCATCGAAAGACCAAAGTGCAACCCGAAAATTTAACTTTATAAATTTCATATAAACGTTACCGTAATTTCTGCAACGATTTATTTAGAAAACTCAAACAAGCATATGAAAAGTCAGAGTTATTGAAAGCTAAAAATAACCCTAAGGCCACTTGGAAGGTAATCAAAAACATAACTAATAGTTATTAAGTTAAACAATCCCCGAGTGTGCTGTTAAAATTGAAACCCAATCCAGCTGCCTCCATTAACAATGTTAATAATTTCTTTGTGAATATTGGTAATAATCTTGCAAGTAAATTCAGCTCTGACAGTCCCAGCACCGCCTCCATCTCTTCCCCATCGCCACTGAACTCATTGGTCATTCCCTTAGTTGAAGAACAGGTGATAAGCATAATTCATAGTTTGCGCAGTGAGTGTGCGGTTGGCTTGGACAACATACCAGCCAAAATTCTTCGCCAGTCCAGTAGGTCTCTCGGTCCTATAATTGCTCACATCTGTAACTGTTCTATAAATTCGGGGACTTTCCCAAAATGTTTTAAGCGTGCAATAGTGCACCCTATATACAAGGCTGGGGCAAGAGACGATGTATCCAATTATCGGCCAATAACGGTACTCAGCGCATTCTCTAAAATACTTGAACGTATTCTTAATAATTCCCTGACTAAATTCCTTGCAAAAAATAATTGACTGGCTAAGCAACAACACACTTAATATTGCAAAAACAAAAGTCATTATCTTCAACAAACTGCCCTAAGCCTCCATCTACTGCAGATATACCGATACCACATATGTGAACCGATCCTACAAAATGTAAATGTATGAGCCTCACTTTGGTACCTCACATCAAATATCTTGATGTCTTGATAGATGAAAAGCTTGATAGAAAAAAAAATTGGTTGTTTGTAAAGTAGGTTTACGATCGAGATGTTTACGTGATAACGAAAACGAGAAAATCTCCATTCGTTTGTATGCCGCTAGAGTGAGAGAGACGGAAGATCGGTCCACTCACTCGAACGCTATGCCAGCCTCCGCTCGTGAGGATTCCGCGTGACAAGTTTCACGGAATGACTGGCAGCGCTCGAGATGAGACGGGAGATCGGTCCGTCTCTCTCTCGTTATACCTGCGATCGCACTCGTGAGGTTTTGGTGTGACACAAGTTTCTGAGCATGTCACCCGACTAAAACGATTTTAAAGACGTTATCACGTCAAAAATGTTGTACTCCGAAGCCCAAGTCCGTACAGTTCGACAATTATACTTCCTCCGTAATGACTTACGTAGACACACTATGTTACCAATGAGCTTAGATGTAATAAGTAGACGCACTGGTTTTCCAGTCTGCAAAGTTACCAAATGTCGCACGGCACTCGCGTCTAAATACTTTTGCGCGTTAAGTTCAAAGATCTACGACCGGGTTAGTAAATCTATCTCAATTTATAGGCTTACGTTACATAAGGTAAAGCAAATTTTAAGACCATATGGTCTTAAAATTTGCTTTACCTTATGTAACGTAGGCTTCAATGCTTAAGCTATGACGACACTGAAAAGTTAATTTTATCAGTACCATAAATGAAAGATACATCGAGACTCACTCATGCACACATGCGTTTGCTCACCATCACACATACACAAACACCCACACACCATCACTCACGCAATCACACACTCGCACGTTCGCTTTGCTCCACTTTATTGTTTTATTTTCTGTTTCAGTACATACTAGTGTTAGTTATTCTTTGTATTTTATTACATAAAAATTGAAATGTGTATTGATATATGGCGGAGTACACTGATTCCATCAATCAGTGTACTCCGCCATAATATACGCCTAGCACGGAAGTCTTCTCATGTTTTGTTGTAATATTTTATGATTAATATTATTATGCCAATACAGATTATTACTATTATTTATTATTATTGTTAAATGGTTAACCTTGCTCCATCTCACCACCATATCGATATCCCTCTGAAGCGTCTCACAGTCTTGTACGCTATTTATCCCCAAGAATAACTTTTGGTCATCAGCGAACATAAGACACCGTGCCGTCCTGACGACCTTGTGCAGGTCATTTGCCATTACAATGAATTAACACAACACACACACATTACACACACACACACATTAACAACAACAACAACATTACAACACTCACACACACACACACACATTTATAACACTGAACTTAATCTAGTAATATAAGTATATCACGAAACTTGGACCGTTTTATAACTATATTCCTAGTGAGATAGTAAAGAATCGCTTTCGTATAACTATGTTACGGTATATAATTATATCCCTAGGGATATAACTATATTACGGCTTCATCTATCTTACTGCGACATGCCTAAACAATATCAGTTACGCTGACGACATGGTGCTGCTGAGCGCCTCTGTCTGTGGTGTGTCAAGGCTGATTGGCATTTGTGAAAAGTATGCTGAAGAACATGGTTTGTTGTATAACACGAACAAGAGCGAGTGCATGGTCTTTCGGGCCAGGGGGGGGGGGTGTCCAGATTACTTACCGGCAATTAAGCTCAACGGATGCCCACTCAAGAGAGTTAACACGTTTAAGTATCTTGGGCATTTACTAACCGCTGACCTGAAAGACGATGCAGACATTCTGCATCGTCTTTCATCTGCCTAGCCTTTTTCCCAACTATATTGGGGTCGGCTTCCAGTTAAGCCGGATTTAGCTGAATGCCATTTACAATTTTTTTTTCCCAAGAAACCAATAAATATAATCGACTAAAGAAAAAGATTATTGTCAAATATATGACGTTCAATTTGATTAAACAAAGGAATAGACTACTAAGATAGATTACTAAGAATTAATGTCTTGGAAAATTATTTAGGAACCACTTACTTACCGTCTAGAAGTAACTTGTACATGTGGTGTTTCCTCTATAGTACCTCTTATTTCCATGTTTTCTCCAGAACCATTTGTAATCTGTAGTTGGGCCGACACTTCGCCAGAAGGGACAAACTTGATGTCAGGTTGTGTAGAAACAATGAGGGTTACCGTTTTTGTACTCACCAGTTGGCGCCACTGTCGAGTAAGGTTCTTAATCATAGCATTTAAGTTGTTATTACGCGCATGTGAACAAAATCAGAAGGAAAATAATAAAATCAAAATCAAGACAAATAAGTAAATAAACTCACGTCAATAGCCAACCAACAGTGAAATTTGACATTTAAAACCTCACGCTACACTAGCGCATCTAGTGCCGAATTCAAACGCGATACTCATTTTCTCCCGATTTTCATCAGGCTGTGAGTGATTATTCTCATCCACCATTTCTAGAGAAGGGCCGTGTGGTTCCATTATGATTTGAAAGTGGACTATCGTTGAACAATAATATTCTTCGTCACTATTCCAATTTGAAAACAGCATCAAAGCTTCTAAATATTATCACTATCACTAGAAATTAACTTAGCCATAGCAAAATAATGATTTAAAAACAATACTTACCTACTGGAACAAAAAGTCAGAAACATCACAAGTGACAGTTGCTCATTGGTCGCCACACAGAACACGAACACAGTTATACCTATGTACAACGTGTTAAGTGGGTGATAGAGGTACGAACTTATAGTACCTACACGGTTTTAAAGATCGCGAACTTACTCGGGTCGAAGTCGGTGACACACGTGAAAGCTTGCTCATTACTCTGGTACCAGGGGGACCGCGATGTTGTCAATGGAGGAAACCTTATGATATTCAGGAATAATATTTTATTATAGCCAAACTTGATACTTGTATGAGAGAAGCAAAGAAAAGAACTCTGTTAATTTAGTGTGAATAGCTTCGTAAATCAGTAATTTTTGCAACAAAATAGCACTCGACGTGTCACAAAACAAAGTAATGGCTCGCGGCTTGCCGAGGCGAATTACGAGCAAAATTTCAAACATGTTGGATCGCCAACGAACTTACTCGGCGGTTTTTATATGTCGAAGTATTTCCGGGGCTGGAATTGTGAACGGTTAGGATTCAAAGTATCAGGAGACCAGAAACATGTCGAAATATTTGCGGCGCTGTAATTGTGAGCGGTTAGGATTCAAAAGTACCAGGAGAACAGAAAAATGTCGAAGTATTTTCCGGGCTGGAATTATGAGCGCTAAAGATTTATTATGTGCCAGGAGACCAGAAACATGTTGAAGTATTTTCGGGGCTAAGGTTATGAGTGCTAAAGATCCATATGTACCAGGAGACCAGATAACGGGTGATTTTTTAAGAGGTATAGGATTTGATTTTCAAAAAAAACACAAAAAATTTGAAAAATTTGATGGAATCTTTATTGGTATCGATAGAACGATCAATATAATTTAATCTTTGAAGATGATTTCATGCAAATGCTGGCCGCGGCTCCGGTTTAGATGGCCCATTCGCAAGGTCCAATTTCGGCACACTCTCTCCAACATATCAGCCGGTATATCACGAATATATGCTTCAATATTGGCTCCCAGTGCGTCAATCGTTGCTGGTTTATCCCTGTAGACATGAGCCTTAACATGGCCCCACAAGAAATAGTCCAAAGGCGTTAGATCACACGATCTAGGCGGCCAATTGACGGGCCCAAAACGTGAGATAAACTGTTCACCGAAGGCGGCTCTCAATTGGGCCATTGTTTCGCGTGCCGTGTGGCATGTGGCACCGTCTTGTTGAAACCACATGTCAGGCATGTCCAATTCTTCCATTTTGGGCAAAAAAAAATCACCAATCATCACACGGTAGCGCTCGCCATTCACAGTAACGTTTCGGGCATTGTCGTCTTTGAAAAAGTACGGCCCGATGATGCCACCGGCCCATAATCCACACCAAACAGTACATTTTTCGGGATGCAGTGGTAGCTCTTGCAATGCTTCTGGTTGGTCTTCACTCCAGATGCGGCAATTATGCTTATTGACATATCCATTCAACCAGAAATGAGCTTCGTCGCTGAACACAATTTTTCGATAAAAAAGTGGATCTTCCTCCAACTTTTCCAATGCCCATTCACCAAATGTTAGACGTTGTGGGAGGTCGTGTGGCTTCAATTCTTGCACCAGCTGTATCTTGTAAGGTTTTACACCCAAATCCTTTCGCAAAATTTTCCACGTAGTGGAGTAACAGAGGCCCAATTGCTGCGAACGGCGGCGAATCGACATTTCACGGTCATCACTAACACTGGCGGATACAGCCGCAATATTTTCTTCGGTCCTCACTCTACGTATGCGTGTTCGTGGTTTAATGTCCAATAATGTAAACTGGGTTCGAAATTTAGTCACAAGCTTCCGAATAGCTGCATCAGTAGGCCGACCAAACTGCCCATAAATTGGAAGAAGTGCGCGATGCACTCTCTTAACCGAGCATGCATTTTGATAGTAAAATTCAATAATTTGCAAGCGGTGTTCGTTCGTAAGTCGATTCATGGTTAAATTATAGACCAAACCGCTAGGTAATATGTGTTCTGTGGACCAAACTGAACAAGTTTGACAATGACACAAGACACGATTCACGCGTGATCTGTCAAAAATATTGTTGCCAAAAAGATACCAGCAAAAAAATCACCCGTTACATGTCGAAATATTTCTGGCGCTGTAAGGCGATTATCACACGGTACGGATTTCGTAGCGGTGCCACGCGCGATCCCCGTCAATGCAACATGAGATCCGCTTCACTGGCTACCGCGGCTGTTTGCGGTGCCGTGTGTTAATCGCCTAATTGTGAGCGGAAAGGATTCAAAAGTAATAGGAAAACAGAAAAATGTGAAGTTTTTTTAATATGTTTAAATCAATTTTCTTGTTAAATTAGCCGAAGCGGGCGTGGCCCATTTTCCGTTGTATTTTCACCCCTCTGGGAAAGTTGTAAATATTGGTCCTACAGTTACGAAATATTGATCGGATTTTGAGATATTTGCAAAAGACCAAACCCTTCTTTCTTTTTTTCAGTACACATGCTATTGTGGTACTTTATTTTTTTCAAAAATCATTTACATGCTCTTCCGAATCGAATGACACCTCATTCATACTTTTCCGAGACTGCTGAAAAAAGTTGACCAAAAAAGCAATTGTTGACTAGACCATTTCTACTCTGTAATTTCAAGGTTTGCAGAACGAAATAGGCATTCGATACTCAAAGTTTTAAATTACATTTAGAATACAGTTTAGTATGTTTTATTTCTTCATAAGCTATTATTATCAATAAAACGGGGTGAATAGAAACAAAACTTGGAGTGGTATTTTCACTTGAATGCCATATTATTGGTTTATAGAAAAATATAAATCATTATAAAACTAACATTGCCTTAAAAATTGGAGTCCTTAAAATTTATGTTTCTGTTCACCCCGTTTTACGTTATTAGTTTTCAGGATATAAAATGACACGCAAGTACATAAACAAACATTACATAACTATTTAATAAGTACATAATTTAATTTACAAATAACAAATACAATACATTGTGATTAATCGGTTTAGTTTGCTGACCGCTCATTGTATGTAACCTGAATTAGCCACAGAGTTTTCTTATAGCTCGGCTACACGCTCCGTCTTGGCTTGTGCAGTTATGACTGTACAAAAAGACGGATCTTATGGGACTGCGCGAGCAACCGTCTTGCCACGCACGTGCTTACCTGCGCAAACTGGTTTGTGTAGAGCGTGTAGCCGGGCCATTACAGAAAAACGCGATGAAGTAGCTGCACAAATGAGTATTCTTGACACCTATTCGTGTTGACCAAGAAAATATTATAAACTGAAACCTAAGATAGATAAAAGTAATTTGTATTTTCATAAAAATATGCCTAACATATTATTATAAAACATTAAACATAATATGGTCTGAAGATTATATTTGATCTTTACTGTACTATATTATCCTGTATCCCGTATAAAACGTAAGTATATAATGTGAAGTTTAGATTGATGAGCAGATTATGTTCTGACTATGTGATCGATCTTGTCCGCAAAAGTAGCCATCTTCCCGATAATTTGCTAGAAATAAATAAAAATAATTAATCCCGTCTGAATCATCATCATTGCTTCAATTGGAAGACGTCCACTCCTGGACATAGGCCTCCCCCAAGCATCGTTACCCCGACCGGTCTTGTGCTTCCCGCATTCAGCGGACTCCCGCGGCCCTCAACAGGTCAACCTGGTTGAAGGCATGATGGTTATTATCTTACGACATAAATCTAATACCTGAATCTCTATCGGCCTCTTAGGAACCTTGGCACTTTAAACTATGGCTATTTGGAATGGATGAATCAGATGAATGCATGGAACATTGCAAGAGTGATCATGGTAGTGTCCTTTGTGCTATTTAAATTGACCTTGAGAATAGAGATCTCCTTTATGCCAACAGTTATCCAGCAAGGGAACTAAAGAATCGGTTCTTAGAAAGACGTGACATCGCCATACGTACATGAGTCTGCGCTTCCCAGTTTCACAAAATTCCTCCGATAACTAGGTACCAAATAGATTGTCAACGTCCTAAATTATTTTACCTTTATTTTTCCTTTTACGACGTTCCTCCATTTTGTCCACCACTGAAGGATAACAGACTGAGTTGAAGAAGGCAGGTCATCTCCAACTTCCTGATTGCTATTGTCAGAGTTTGCAGGTATCGAATGTGAATGAGAGTAAGAAACAGAGTGCGGCTTTAAGTTAGAGTGTTTAGTGGTTTTAGATTTAGGATGAGATGAGAACAACTTGCCAAAGAATGAACTCCATTGTGACTCGTGCGTTGGATTTAATTTGTTACCTAAATTAAAAGCTGTGTCCAATCCTAATTTTATGCCTGATCCTATTTGTGAGCCTAAACCTACGGCTGAGCCTTCTTCTTTATCTGAATCAGAACTTGGATTGTCTGTTAATATCGCAGAAGACAAGTTTGGTAATGGATCGAACGATGTACTTGATTCTGAGGAATTCGGTACCGAAGTTGAGTTTGAGTCCGAATTGTTTTCAAATTTTCCGGATAATTCCTCGTTAACTCTTAAAGACTCCGATTCAGGTTTAAAATGAGGGAATAAAAGCTCATCAGCCTGACGTTTTGAAGTATCTAATGTGAGTCTGCCAAAGTCTTTTCTGCGAGCTTCATTGGTATCAAGAGGAATTAAGTCTTCACTACGTCTGCCCGTCAAGTCGGAATTTGTATTTTCATTAGCCGTATCTATTCTGCTTTCTAATTGGTAATTTTCTGCTAGGTCTGGTGAACCACTTCTTCTATTTTCATCAATATTTCGAACCTCTAATGGAGGCTCTGAGTCTTCAGTTTCGAATAGAACTTGAACAGAACTGTCAGGCAAATGTCTTACAATTTTCATTAACCGTACATCGTCATTGGTCATGTTACTATTATTGATCGTTTTTAAAAAATCATCGTAGGGCATTGTATTTTTGACTATGAACTGAGGACGATATACGAGCATTTTTGGATATTTTATAAGATGTGTGAGTTCTACGTACCCTTTGTTAGTGTCTAGAGCAAAAGGTACTGCAAACTCTGGTGTCTGCAGTGACGAATCACGAGCCTTTTTAAGAAACTCTGTAATGCTTTCATAAGTTTTGACATGTGTTTTGCTTTTATCTTCAATCATTTGATCTTCACTTCTTAATTTTGTTAAATCTGTAAATGGTGTCTCTATGTATCCGGATTCTGTTTGTTGCTCAACGTTCAACAGATTACTATTAGGTGCTTCCGTAAATATGTCGTCGTAATATGTCTCATCATATTCATCACTATTTTCAGTTTCTGATTCTTTACTAGATAAAGTCAACTCTTTGTTTGATTGATTATCTCTAGTAGTTTTCATATCATTACGAGTAGTCAGTGGGTTATTTAAACTTGTGTATCCATCCCAATTAGTTACTTTGTGAGTTTTGTAAACACCATCATAATCATCATAGAGTGGTGGAGACTGAAAATATTCATTATAGGTCGTAAGGTAGTCACTGTTACCATTCGGTTTATTCTTGTCAGTAGCTTGCTCTCGATCATCTGTACCGCGGGCGACTGGAGGCGTTGCAGAATTTATGCTTTTAATTTGATCAAAACTATATTTTCTAACCCACGCGGAGTTTTCGCCATCATGCACATAATCATCTTGATCTCTTTCAACTGAAGTATCACGTGTAATGTGTATTTTTTTATAAGATGTATTTCTTTGTCTAGCCGCATCTTTTACCAGTGATCTAGACTTCATCTTCCTTGGTGAACTATCATCTTCAGAATAAAATTTTGAAGCATATAAATAGTAAGGATTATATAAATCTCTATTAAAACTAACAGAGCGCAAGGTATTGTCGAGTTGACATTCAAGGAGCCCCATAAATCTTTCCATGACTGGTCGCAAGGAAACTATAAGTTTGCGAGTGGCATACTTTTCACATTTTGTTTTCACCGAATTAGATTTGAGGGAACTTTTCTTTAGTTTCTTACTAGCTGATTTTGATTTTGATCGTGTATTAAGTTTTTCGCTTTCATTCTGGTTTCCTGACCTATTTACAGGTCGAGATCTTCGTTTTTTACTTAACTTAAAAACTCGTCTGTTCTTATTAGACGGTCGTTGTCTTGGCATTTCTCCCATATGATAGTCATTATATAACTCGTCTCCAATGTATATGGTTTCGTATTCTGGTTTAAAATCACTGTTTCCCAGCTCGAGTGTCGTGTGCCCGACATGTAAAGCTTTTTCAGTTCTACTGCTTTTTTCTCTTAGACTCTGTTTCTTCGTTCTTGCCATACTGTCTTCATCACCTGGGCATTCAACGTTCTCCAGATAGTTTTTATACAGCAAATTCACTGATGTAACAAGATATTCCTTGTTAACCTCTTGGCAGTCTTCACTTTCGGCGTCCGTATAATCCGGTTTGAGGTACTTTATTATGATGTTTGTTATTTTTTCTGCACTTATTTCAGTTCCATCCAACAGCTTCTTAATTTTGTGACTAATTTCACTTATTTTGTCTCTAGGCCCTTCGTGTTTCTCTTTGTGTTTTTCGGGTGCTTGTTGTGCGTTTTGATGATCTAAGTATGCTTGTATCATCATGGCTATGTTATGTAAAGCCCTGTCGTTGGGTTGTTCTGTGACGTTTAATAATTTTGACAGATTAGACCAGAGTATTGCGAGGTTTTCATTGTATGTTTTGCAAGTGTCGGAATTTTGGGTGTAACCTGCTTGTGTGAGTGATCTTCTTTGTCGACCTCTGTCGTCATCTTGTCTGCGCTGAGAAAGAAATTCAGTGGATGAAATATGGTACATGAGTTGTAAGACTTGATTTCATTAGTGATGATGACAGAGTGATGAAGATTAAAATCTTGTATTGTCATAATAGATCTTTATATCTTTTTGTTTTTTATATAATATTTTTTGCAGTTGTCACAAGAATCTCAATGATCTTTCAACGTACGCAAGAAGTCGTTGAAAGCTAACTTGCTTTGTGGATTAAGAACTATCCATTATGGTAATCTATGAAATAAATGTTTAAGGATAGAAAACTTATTATACTTACTTGTCCCGGTAAAGGTGGTAGCTGCAAAATATAGATAACATATATTAAATATAACCTCGTTTTTTATTTGTTTTTGCAAGCACTTGTGTAACAAAGGTTAGTTATGAATTCATTATTCGGTTTTAAATTCATTCAATTATCATATCGTGTTCATCTTAATTAAATAATTAAGCTCTCATCTATCAGGCGTTATGTTATTGCAAATCTACCATCATCTGTTGGAATAGATTCAAGTATAATGTATCCCATCAAAAACACAACATGTACAAAATGCACAGGTCTCGCAACGCACTTCTTCTGCCTTAAAAAACTATGAAATCGAATGTGTGTTTAAAATTTGGGGTTTGCGGGTCTGCTAGAAGTACCTTAGTATTTTAATGATCGGTGAGTCAGTCACTGACAAAATTAAGGAACTTTGACTTGCAATAATTCTTAATCTACTTCAAATTTAATGTAATTTGGAAATATATCTTTGTAATACTCTCTTGGTCACTGAAAATTTAGGCTTCTAGGTTTTACCACAACGCTTCTAGAAAAGGACGGTACGGCTGTGCCTTTTTTTGCTCCACTTGGCGGGGGGCACTTGCGTGCTCCCAGATTTGGCTGTTAAGTTATTGCCCTATCTTTGTAAAACCTACACAACATAGAGATACAAATTAAATATTAAGGTCTACGAATACTTACCGGCCTACTGTCATAAGACCATGTATTATGCGAAATCTTCAAGTCTTTTCCAATATCCAAATATTTCATAAATTCACCTAATCGGTCATTAGTAACCGGATTAACTTTATTACCAACATTACTTAGAAAAAATGTGTTGCTGTTGTCTGTGTTCTTAGATTCTATGCTATCATAAAAATCATTAAAATGATAATCATTTTCCAATCGATTGCCTGGTTTCAAATGATTAGCTGATTGTTTGTAAAACTTATTCAAAAAATCATGTAATCTGAAATTATTCTCAGATTCTTTTGGTGTTAGGATAACTTCGCCACGCTCACTGTGTACTTGGTCTAAAAGTTCCTTGATATCAAAGTTTTCCGCCACGGGTATAGTTCTTATAAAATTTTCGTTGTTGTTATTCGTGTCTAAATTATTTATCAGTTTGGTCAAGTCAATTTCATTGGTCGTATAATATTGATCATTTAATCGTATAATATCCTCTCCACTACTGCCATAGTCTGCATATTTTATTGATAACGGATAAACCTCAGGCTTTATGTTCACTTGGTTCACTTGGTTTCGTAACATAGGGTTTACACTATGTCCTCCACTTATTCTACTTTTTACAGAACCGATGTTGGGATGGGCTAATATATTCATAAGTCGTAAGGATTGACTTTTAATTGGGTTTCTGAGATTTAAGGGTACATTTTGTATGGCACCACTGCTGAAATTATCAAAGTAATTTTGAGCATTGGATCTTAGTGGCTTTTGTTTTTCCGTAGTGTTTTTTGATTCAGTCTTCTTCAAAATTTCGTCTATTCTTGTCATCAGTTTAGAGTTTACACTTAGAGACTTAGATTCATCCTCCTCTTCTGCACTAAAACTGCGGTTTTTAATACTCGTCAGTAAGTTCTCTATATCTTTCTTGGCTTCTTCTTCGTAAAATTCTCTTGAGTGCTTAACGGGATCTTTCGCTGCTGATTTCCGGGTCTTTCCCTCATTTTTCTGTGAAAATTTGTTTTATTTGTATTATGTTGTATTGTTCCGTTGGGACCTAATTATGATATGTTTTTACCTTTATTAAGCAGTTTCTAAATAATTATAATAGACTAATTAATGTAGATTAATTTTTATATCGAATGGTCATGTTCATCCCAATGTGTATCGTCTGATGTAAAGAAGTCCACAGCTGGCACAGGAATCTACTAGACACCAATTCTGACAAGGTGGACTAATAAGTCGAATGCATTCGCATTTTCAATGCCAGGTCAGGTCGATAAATGTAGACCTGTATTTAGAAATCCTTCACGTCTTCAGGTATCCCTTGACCACCAATATACCTTCAGGTATGATTTCAAGAGTATTGATCAAGGCTTGACTTACCGTTAAAATCTCAGTAAAAGCACAAATTATTAAAATATAAAGCAAGTTATTTCTCATGGTGCACCCCGCTGCCGATTGAAGGCAGCGTTAAGACCGTGCCAAATCCTAACAAAACATTAATTAATGTTTTCCGATAAAATCCAAAATTGATATTTGCTGAAAGGTGTCGCTATTAAATTGTATTGTTTGCTATTTAAATGGATTTGTGTGTTATCATCCGACCAAGATATTGATTATTTTATAATATATTGTAAAAAAATACTTGTTTAGTACGTTTGGATTTTAAAACGCTTGGTTGTCGCCAGATTGATTAAATTTTTATAGCTATACTTACTTCCAGATGATTCCTTCATTGATTTCTCTCAATATCTCTAAACATTTGAATGAAATTGATAGTTATAATATATGAACTGACTATTTCACTAGTCGGCCTCTTGATCTAGTATTCTTAAAAAAATCCATATTATTTCATTGTCTACGGCTGCCACATCGGCTCATCTTTTGCTACTGACCGAATATTGGCGTCCAGTACTAAATTCAAATTAGCATGAAATAGGTACACAACACTTAGGTAAAAAACATGAACGGTGTTCAAATAAAACAAGTAATTGATGATCTATAAATATTATATTGAGCAAAAATAATTTAATCATTTGTGTTTTACTCGGTGAACATTCAATGTTTGAAGGGAACTTTTAGAGAATTTTCTAGCAACTAACAGATACTTAGGTAGACTTAGGTTGAAATATAGAAAATACTGGCAGAAGGTAAGTCCAGTCCGATTAGTTTTAAAGATTTTGCAGCTATCAATGTGGGTATGGTGTTTTGAGTGGTAAAAATACATTCAAAGATGTTTTTAATGTAAAGAGAGAACTTTTAAGTAACTATATGTTTACTAAAGTTTTGGGCGTTACTTCTTATTTCTCGATATAATCTGATTTTCATCTATATTATTATTTTTTCACACTAAATTTGTATTGTATTTTCGTTTGTTAGTTGCTTCAAAACTTTCCTTCTTAAACCGGAGTTAATAAACTTCAACCGTCAAGCAACCCTTTGACAAGTTCTTCAATGACCAATTGAAGTATCTTAACTCAGCTTTAATCGTTATTCTATTTATCTATAACATCTCTAACATCAAAAGCTTCATTATCTACAGTTAAAACTAGCACAAATACATAAAACAAAAAAGCTATTTTAATAACAAAATATTGCACGAACAAATACAACTTAAATCTAATAAAATTGCTAACTTTGACTAGGTAGTTTATCTTGTGGTTTTTGACTTTCGGAAACTTTTTCTTTCGGGATCTGCGCGTTTTGATCACCTTGATAGTCTTGCGCATACTGAGCAGTATCGTAACTCTGTTCTTGTGGGTTTTTACTATCACTTTGCGCAGTTTCACTTGGTAATTCCTGAGCGTATTGAGTGGTATCGTAGTGTTGTTCAGTTGGATAGTTATCATCTTCTGTTGCGTAATTTTCATACTGTTGATCATACTGCGCAGCGGGGTCTGCTGCCTGTTGTGGATACTGCTCATAGTTCTCATATTGTTGCTCAGTGTACGGCTGTTGTTCATAATTTTGGTATTGATCGTCACCAGTCACTGCTGGTTGTTCGTAATTCTGATCATATTGATATTGGGGGTCAAATTCTTCAGGATGTTCGACTTCCATGGGTTTTTCTGCTTCCTCTTTAACTACCTGTTCTCTTTCAAGTTTAACTGGTTCCTCATGTTCTTCAAAATGCTCCGTTTCTTGATAGTCTGTCTCGATTGGTTTAACATCTTCAGTAATGTTTTCATCTTTATCGATTTTTTGCTCGGGTATGTCGTGTTGTGGTTGGTCAGTTATTCCTGGAGCTTGGTAGCGGTCGTCTCGTTGGACTGTTGTGATTGGTGCGTCCGGTCCGTGTGTGGTGTGTCCGGGGGACTCAGCTCCGGTATAGTCTCGTCCGCTGTCGGACGGGGGATGTGGTACATTTCTGTCGGTAGTGGTCGGGTGCGGGGGATGTGCTGCAAGGAAGGTTATATTAGTAACACATTATTGATTAAGTCAGTTTTATTTACCGAGTGCTTTTATTTTTCCTACTGTACAGTGGAATTCAAAAATATAGTGCTATGATAGGGAAAATATAGTAAAAAGTATATTTGCATATTTTCTACAGTTGTCTCATTTAAATCTAACCATTTCAGTTGTACGATAGAATTATATATAGTATCGTATATGGTTTTCCTGCTGTTTTCTAAATTTCATAGCGATATCGATTGTCGAAACGTCAAAAATGTATGAATTTTGGTATTTCGACAAAACCAAAACAATAACACAACTTATGGGCAAAGATGTCTGAAATAAAGATATTTTTTTTTATTGCCGAAGAATGTCACTTTTTCTGGAGCCTTTGAACGGGGATGTCATCAATCGATTGCACTCGAATTGCAAATCGGTATCATATCACTCCGATGCTGTTTACACGTATATTTCAGTTGTTATACATACCTTCAAAAGTGCTAGGCGTGTTGAGTGGGGTCTGCATGGATCTCGAGAGGCCGTTTACTTGACGCTGGAGAGTTGCCAGTTCTTGCCTGAGCACGCCATTCGTGAGCACACAAACAAACAAACGTGAGGCTTATAGCAAACACCATGCATTTATTACAATTTTTTTTTAAGTTTACAGATCATCCTTTGATACTATATTTACAATTATACCCTTGTAATATTTTTTTACAAAAAGATATCTGGATATTCTGAATTTTTATAATGATAAGTTTAGTATATGGATGAGATACTTCAGTAATTTTTTTTATTTTATTTGATTACTCCAGTTCTTGTTGGATCAAACCGTATTATGTGAATTGAATTGAATTGAAAACATTATTTGTAATTTTGACTTACTTCCATGGTATTTTAATCTTGAAAACTAAAACTACATACTCCTATATTATCCATGCAAGCATGCTTATCAAATGTAACTACAATTACGAAATCATCATCACTCTGTCAACATCCATCATCACTTACCTTCACTGGATCATCATCAGAATCATCAATCCTATCAATGGAAAGATCACTGAGGTGCCTTGTCAGACCACCAACATCGTCCCTTGAGGAGTCACTTAGTAGACTGTCCCTTCTAAATCTATGTCTATAATTAGGGGTCGAAGTATAATAAGTGCGATCTAAATCGTAAGAGGTCCGACTATGCGGATACCCGCTCAAAGGTGTGTAACTTCTTAAAGGTGTGATGGTAGTGCAATACTTCTTATGGGAGCTCCATAAATTTCTAAGCTTTCTCATTAACTCAACGTTCCTGCAAAGCAATTGTGTTCTTTCTGCTCTGAAATGGAAATATGGGAGTGAATATTGTGAGGCTAGATGACACTATATGAAACTATGTGAATTTACGAATGATTCTAAATTTTTTCGTGGGGTTGCAATAGTAAGACTGGAAATCATTTGATAATTTAAAGAATGAAAAATAATTAAAAACAAACAAATAACTTTAGCTGAATAAAGGGATGATTTCAAATCTATCAAACTAAAACTGGCTGAATGAAATGAATATAAAATTGATATTTAATAACTATTTATTGCACACACTTATATGATCGTTACCCATTAAAAGTTATTGAAACTTTGTACTGTCTCACAACACCGAGAGATAAACATTGATAACACTGAATAAAATGCTAATAAAGAAATATAACAAGCCAAAAAATATCACACTACATTGCACGAACGTTTACAACAAGAAGAATAAAATATTGAACACTGGCAGTCAACTACAAAAAACAATTATTTAGACAATACTTTTGAAAACTACCTCTAAACTCTAGCATTGATAAAAAAACGAATTTATAACATCCAAATAACAATACTTAGTCAATTTAACCACTAATCAGAAGTATTTTACAAATAAGTATAGTTAAAATCTTCAACAAAATGTTTTTTTGAACCTACCAGTGCTTTTCCTATAACTATCTTATCCTAAACTACTGCTCAAACTCTACTTGTATACGCATCATTCGCTTTGTTCTATCAATTCCTTTACTCAGTCAAACAGAAAATGCCCTTCATCAGCACTTTATGTAGCTTCCTCATCCTTTTCTTGTTCTTGACTAGTCTCTATTTCTTTCGCTGTTTCAACTTCTTTGTTTACAGTATCTGTCACTATTTCAACTTGTACTTCACTACTTTCTTGTGGTTCAAGCTTGGGTTCCTGTGGAACTTCAGAAAGCTCTTCATTATTTTGATCGGTAGACATTGGTTGTTCTGTATTCAAATCCTGCTGATTTTCCTGTACTGGGGCATTTTCCTCTACGCTGTGACTGTCTTTAGCATCTACTTCCTCTGTTGCACTAGTTTTATCTTCAATAATCTCTACAGTCTCACTCAGAACTTGTATATCGCCGTCAGAGACTTCCATACTAAAGCTATTCTTAACGCCTCTATTATCATCAGCTTGCACTACTATTTCCTCAACGTGTGCTCCTCGCTTCTTCTTCTCTTTCTTTCTAGGCTTTGGTACTAACTTGACACTTATATCAACTTTAATCGGCTCCTTTTTCTCCCGTAAAAAGGGCTGTTGTATCATAAGCGGCAGGTTGTATATCTTCTCTCCTTTGATGTTCGTGAGATCCTGATTGGTCGTCAACGGGCCAACAACGATTGGCACGAAGTTATTCGACGAATCGGACTCTTTTGCGGAGCGGCGCTTGGAACGGCGAGTCTCTCGGTCTCGCGATCTCGAACGGTCGCGCTGTGTTCTGATTGGTTCGTCTGAACGGCCGCGACTCTGCGCACTGCCTGCCACCAATAAAAACACAGCACGACGTTAAGACAATACTTTTAAATGGGTAACGATATTTCAGCCAGCAATTTTAGGTGAAGTTATAAAGGAAAGTGATATAAATCATGCTATTAGATTGTAAATTGTTCGTACTTGTGCCTACGATTTGCGTCGTCGAGCTTGTCTGTGAGCAAACGACATTCGCCGGTGAGTTTCTCCATCAGACTGTTTTGTGAATGTATCATGGACTCCAACCCAGCCACCGTTTTAGCTGCGGAACCAAATGTTCTAGCTTTAACTCTTATACGTAGTCACTACTATGGGAGGTCATTGTAAACAATCTGATGAATAAACTATTGAAAGTTAAGAAAGAATACAAGCCCTTTCATAGCACTATAGATGTACATGCAAGCGCAGACAATGAAAGGGTAAAGTATGAATGTTTTGAAGGTATTGTTCCAAATTGTTTCAAGTGTGAAGAATCTTTCAAAACATCAATAGTTTACCCATTGAATGAGCCTATTTCCCAAAGATTTAGAATAGTGTTTAGAACCAACTCTGGAGAAACTACTTAGAGTGTAATATTTCGTACCGTGTTTGTTCTCCATTGACTCGAGCATGGTGGACAGCTCCTTCTCTTTCTTGTTCTTCTCTGGTGATATCGGTGTTAAGTTCTTCATTGTTTGCTGCGAACAGAACAATTTATTGTTTTCGTTTTCATACCTTTTATCGTTTAGGTTAGACTGTTTAGATACATAGTCTTCCAAAATAAATTTTGCAATATATTATAGCAAGAAAGCTTACAAGTAAATAACGTCTAAATCAGTAGTACCTCTTTCTCCAGATTAGAGATTTGTTCAGACAGACGTAGATTCTCGCGACGTGAATGCACCAGGTCAGCATCAGCTCGGTCCAAACGTTGACGAAGAGACTGGATCTGCAAAAAAGATGGAAGAAATAGAAAAGTACTTAACAGCTAGGCTCGATAGTTTTAAAAGAAAACGTGCCTAATGACAACAAAATTGCCACTAAAAACTCAATCACACATTGACCGAGAATCGTCACCTGGGGGACCCCACTTCGCAGTCGTAACTGGGACTTCGAGATCAAGCAGACGTCAATATAAACTATTTACAGAAATGTTACATGCTGCATACTTCCGAGTTAAGTCGGTTGGTCTCGTGCTTGGCCTGTCGCTGGTGCCTCTCGATGGCCAGGCGAGCGCTCGCCAGCTCTTCTTCCAGAGAAGCCTTCTCTGCGTGAGCTTGAGCCAAGTCCGCTTGGAGAGATGCTGGAAGATCAAAATAATTTAGAACAGTGCAAAAATAATTGTTTGATCTTTTGAAATCCAAAAACAACTAACAAAGTAGGAATTCTTTCTTTTTATCCTATCATAAAATATTGATGACTGCAAGTAAGACTAATTTTATAAATTCATAGTATGTGCAATCAGCATCTGCTTTGACCTTAGAACCATATTGCTGGGGGCTTTTCAAGTCAAGAGATCCAGAGAGCACGCTTGCTTATAAGTTTTATTCATATGTTACTTCTAGGCAAGCGAGCTCCATCGTCGACCAGATCATCACTTTCCATCTGGTGAGTTTGTGGTAGTTCGAGTCTGTGCCTAATATGTCAGAATCAATATGCTTTTCGTGCCCATTACTATAAAGATCTATATCACGTAAGTGTTCGTACATGTTTTGTTCTTGAGTTCCATCTTCAGTTCATCGATGGCCGCGTTCTTCATGGACAGCTCTCGCTTGAGCTCGTTCTCTTCACGACGTTGACGCTCCAGGTCCAACTGATTGAAAATTACGTTTATTTTGTGAGATTTGATTATATTATTACATATTTGAATACTTTAAGTTGTTAAATTCTTTATCTTCTAAATGATGATCAATTCTTACTAAAACGTTTTGGAAACACATTTATTGTGCGTGCTACCTTTGTTCTTTGCAGTTTACTGATAGCTACAACCTGGGTATTTTTAAGTCGACAGATCTTAAGTACCTGTCACTTTTATTGTCATACTGTGCAGCCAGGTTAGGTAAGTTACTGTAGCTCTTCAAAGTGCGCGTTGTATCGCTGCTCGGCTGCGCTGCGCTCCTGTTTGGCATGACTAGCTTACCTGTAACTTAGCGACGTTGTCATACTGTGCAGCCAGGTCGTGCTGTAGCTCGTCAAAGTGCGCATTGTATCGCTGCTCGGCTGCGCTGCGCTCCTGTATGGCATGACTAGCTTACCTGTAACTTAGCGACGTTGTCATACTGTGCAGCCAGGTCGTGCTGTAGCTCGTCAAAGTGCGCATTGTATCGCTGCTCGGCTGCGCTGCGCTCCTGTATGGCACGGCGAGCGCCCTCTCCGGCTAGTTCACGAACTTTGTTGCGTTCCTTGGCTAGGTCATCCTGGAAATGACAATTAAGTTCAAAACGAAAATGACGTTTTACGATGACTGTCACAGCCTTAAAAATGCCACCAAAAATTTGTTTCGGGGTTCGTCATCGCCATTTTTCGATAAGACATATCTATAGCGTTAATACTGACATTATGTGTTAAGCAATATATCACAGTCCGAAGGATAACTTTATGGTGACAAATATAATATGTACTCGACAGTTTATTTGAAGATCGAACTCAAAGGACAATTTAATGGCGTGCGAAGCACTACAAGTTGGATGGAGTTACCTAAAGCTACCGGTCTCATTGTAGCATAAACGTTACAGACTATGGTATCAATTCATCGGTTTTGAACCAGAATCTACCTTCATCCGTCGTATCTCAGCCTCCAGGTTGTTCCGTTCCTCCCTGAGCTGCTGTTCCACCGCATCAGACCCTCGCTTGTACCGTCCATCATCGTCGCGCTGTTCCAAACTTAGCTTCAGCTTTGATATCTGTGCCTCTAGGGAAGACTTGTCCCTGATGGTGAAAAAAATACAATTTGGCAACACATCTATTTAATTAAATTCTGTCTCTAAAACTGTCGAGCCTGGTTCACCACCTATAAGTAAATTTAATACAAATTCTGTTCCCGTTTTGGCGTCTTGAAACATGCCCTTAATCGAAAAATTTCTGTTTACTTCTTTCTTCAAGTGGACATATTTGACTAGAAAGGTTTACTTACTGACTGAGAAACGTAGAAAGGGTCTTATATGCTACTAGCTTCTGCCAGCGGCTTCGCCCGCGTGGTCCCTAGGGAACATACTCTCCCGATAAAAAGTAGCCTATGTCCTTTCTCAGGCTCTAGACTATCTGTGTACTAAATTTCATTTAAATCGGTTCAGTAGTTTGGCGTGAAAGCGCGATAGATAGACAGACAGACAAAGTTACTTTGGCATTTTTTTTTATTTACTATTGATAGGCACGCGTTTGACCACTATCTCACCTGATGGTAAGCGATGATGTGGTCGAAGATGGACCTGTATGTAACCTATTCACTCTTGACTTAAATACATCCAGGTTGTAGCTATCAGGAAACACCGACTCCGGCAGGGATTTCCACGCCTTAGCTGTACGCACTATGAATGTGTTACCAAAACGTTTAGTGCGCGTGGGTGGGATGTCCACCATGTACCGGTGGCGCATCGCCGTTCGTCTTGTGGTCCGATGATGGAACCTGCATGGCGGAATTAAATTATACAGTTCCGTCGCACATTCCCCAAAATGCAACCGGCTAGCAAATCGTCGCGGATGCTCAAGACTTTGGAGCTTCATTGCGACGAGCCTCTCATTGCCGATGATCCTCTTGGCACGTTTCTGAATTGACTCAAGGGCATCAAGCTGGTATCTGGCAGATCCATCCCAAAGATGAGAGCAGTATTCCATACACACTCGAACTTGAGCTTGATAGAGTTTGAGCAGCTATTCCGGCGTGAAGTACCGTCTCACTTTTGCTAGGATCCCCAACTTCTTTGCGGCCACTTGAGCTTTTGCCTCTATGAAAAGGCCAAAACTGAGGGTAGATGTTAATCTAACCCCAGGAAGCTCAAGTTGGTCGGTTATCGGCACGATTGCACCTCGGAAAGATGAAGTTGGGTGGAATTGGCTCCTTTTGGCGGAAAATAGACACGCTTGGGTCTTAGTAGCATTGCACTTGACCAGATTGGCATCGCCCCATTCAGAGACAGCCTATAAGGACCGACTCCTGAGGACCCCGGCATTAATATCCAGCAGTCCAGACGAGCAGCCGTCTATGACCACTCGGATAGACCGATCCCTCAGGAAATCTGCGATCCAATCACACAAACTGGCGGGCAGACCGATGGAAGGAAGCTTAGTAATAAGGCTTTCGTGCCAGACCCTGTCGAATGCCTTCGAGATGTCAAGGGAGACCGCTAGTGTCTCCCCGTGCAACTCTATGGCCTCACTCCAGATGTGAATGGCATACGCTAGAAGATCTCCAGTTGACCGATTTCGGCGAACCCGTATTGTCGGTCACTAAGGATATCATTCGCTTCTAGGTATGCCAGGAGCTTATGATTCAGCACGCGTTCCATACTCTTACAGAGTGTGGATGTTATCGAGATGGGCCTAGAATTCGACGGGTCAGCTCGACTACTTCTTGGGCACAGGCTGCATGTTAGCTTGCTTCCAAGCCTTGGGGCCACTAGCCTTGTTGACGTCTAGGTTACGCAGTACCCTACGGACGTCCTTCTGATGAATGCGAATGTTCGACATACTCGACAGGCATCGATCAGGAGAAGCAGGGTCCTCGCGCCACCATGATCCAGACGTTGAGATTCCGCAAACAAAGAAACAAACAAGTTACCTTTCTCCTCAGCGGAGTGGGCCAGCGTCCCGTCGGGTCTCAGCAGTGGTGGCAGTGAGGGTCGGCAGAAGTTCGATTCGACCGACTTAGCCAGGGACCAAAAAGCCTTACTATCTGCTGGGTATGAAGCAAGTTTGTTCCCTATTCGGGTAATGTGGTCAAAACGAGCCCTCCGCAACACCTTCTTGCAGGACTTGGCAGCCCCGTTGAAGGCTCTCTTCTTCTGACTCACATCATTTGCTTTACGCGTACGAGCATCGATTCATTCTAGTGCTGATGCGCTTAAACACAGCGTGTTTAAGCGCATCAGCGCGATTGCACTCGGCACCAAACCATGGACGAGCTTCGCCAGACATTGTTATGTTAGAGAACGGAATGTAGTACTCCATTCCCCTCCGCAACACATCCGTCACGGCGTCCGCGCACGACGAAGCATCAGTTGAAGAAAAGCAAGTAGGCTGCCAAGGATAACATGCGAAGAAAGATCGCATGCCATCCCAATCTGCTGACCTGTATCGCCATACCCGCCGGGTGCCTCTAAGGCTAGGATCGGGCGGGGAGTAAACGGACACAGACTTCACCAGACAGTGGTCGGAACTACCCAGTGGAGAAGAAGTCGACACCGAGTAGCGGTCTGGATCTGCTGTCAGCAGAAGGTCCAAGCAATTGGCAGTGTGCGAATCGACATCCGGCACCCTCGTTGCCCCCTGGACCAGCTGGGTAAGATTTAACGATAGCGCTAGCTTTCGCAAAAGATAGATATTATAATATTAGCAAGGATAGTAAGGAAGTAAAGATGGATCAAATGATGATCTGATGAGTCTAATCAAATGATGCTGAATAATGATTTGTTATTGCAGGTCATCATCATCATCATCATCATCATATCAGCCGAAAGACGTCCACTGCTGGACATAGGCCTCCCCCAAGCGTCGCCACAGCGATCGGTCCTGTGCGTCTCGCATCCATCGGCTACCCGCGACCTTCACCAGGTCATCGGTCCACCTTGTGGGAGGCCTTCCAACGTTACGTCTTCCGGTACGCGGTCGCCACTCCAGAAGTTTTCGGCCCCATCGACCATCTGTTCTGCGAGCAATGTGCCCTGCCCACTGCAACTTTAGTTTGGCGATCCTTCGGGCTATGTCGGTAACCTTGGTTCTCTTGCGGATATCATCATTCCTGATTCGATCACGCAAGGAAATTCCAAGCATTGCCCTCTCCATTGCCCTTTGAGTGACTTTAGCCTTCTAATGAGGCCCATTGTAAGCGACCACGTTTCAGTTACGTATGTCATCACTGGCAACACGCACTGATCATAGACTTTCGTCTTGAGACACTGTGGTATGTGGGACGAGAAGATACCGCGCAACTTCCCGAACGATGCCCAGGCGAGTCGGATTCGACGGTTGACCTCTTTCTCGAAGTTGGCCCTACCTAGCTGGACCGTTTGTCCTAGGTAGACGTACTCGTCTACAACTTCGAGTGTAGAGTTTCCGATCTTGATGGGAGTGGGTGCTACATGGGTATTTACCATGATCTTGGATTGTCCATGTTCATTTTGAGACCCACCCTTTCGGAAGCTCTACTGAGGTCATCGAGCATTGTACTGAGGTCCTCCGTAGTCTCAGCCATGACGACTATATCGTCGGCAAATCGAAGGTGACTGATGTACTCGCCATTGACATTAATGCGTAGCCTTCTCCAGTCCAAAACCTTGAAGACATCCTCCATTGCGGCTGTAAACAGTTTCGGAGAAATGACGTCTCCCTGCCTCACACCCCGCTGCAGGAGGATAGGTTTCGAGGTCTGATCCTGAAGTCGGACTGACATGGTGGCGTTTTTATACAAACCTTTCAGCACCTCGATGTACCGATAGTCGATTTGGCACCGTTGGAGAGACTGCAGCACAGCCCAAGTCTCGATCGAATCAAAGGCTTTCTCGTAGTCCACAAACGCTAAGCAGAGGGGCAGATTATACTCTTCGGTCTTCTGTATAACCTGACGGAGCGTATGTATGTGGTCTACGGTGCTAAAGCCTTTTCGGAATCCGGCTTGTTCGGGAGGCTCGAAGTCGTCAAACCTGCGTGCGAGACGGCTCGTGATGACTCTGGAAAACAGCTTGTAGACATGTCTCAGAAGTGAGATGGGCCTATAGTTCTTAAGCAGGGCATTGTCGCCCTTCTTAAAGAAGAGTACTATTACACCTCCGCTCCATGCCTGTGGCGTTTTCCCTTCAAGTATGACGGAATTGAACAGTTCCTAAAGGGCCTTTAGGACCGGTTTTCCACCCGCCTTCAGGAGTTCGACCGTAATTCCGTCCTTATTCGACGTCCTGATGTTTTTTAGCTGCTTCAGAGCCATCCTAATCTCATACAGGCTGACGTCCGGGATGTCCTCGGTATAGTGCCGAGTCAATCTAGCTCTTGGGTCGTTAGCTAGATTCGTATCGGGTTTAGTCATTGACGTGTATAACTGTCCGTAGAACGTCTCGATCTCTCTCAGAAGCACCGATTTGGCGGATATGGTTCTGCCATCAGCGGTCTTCAGTTTCGTGAGCTGGCTTTGCCCAATAGACAGATCTCTAGCAAAGATCCTGGAGCCCTTATTCTGCTCTATCGCGTCTTTAATCTTTGCAGTATTATAGCGGCGGAGGTCTCTTTTCAAGGACTTGGAGATCCGTCTATTGAGCTGCCGGTATCTGCACGCATCTTCTGAAGACTGCAGAATCATATCCCGTCTCTCCTTCATGAGCTTCAAAGTAGGATCAGAGACCCTCTTGTTCCTATCTGTACGGCTAGTCTTGAAAAACTTAGACCCGACCGTATGGACAGTTTCCACGAACCCATCGTTGCAATCTTCCACGGAGCTCCCTAGGCACTCGAAACGGTTCTGAAGTTCGAGCTGAAAGCTCTCGGAGTTTTGGATCTGGATCTGTGCTGGACGGAGCGTAGACCTCATCAGTCGAGACCTTTCAAGCTTGATATTTAGATTCAATGTGCCTCTTACCATGCGGTGATCACTTCCGGTTTTCACCGCGTTAATCACAGAGACATCATTGAATATTTGCTTCTTCGTCGACATGATGAAGTCAATCTCATTTTTTGTTATACCGTCTGGGCTCTGCCAGGTCCACTTCCTGTGCTCACGCTTTCTGAAGAAGGAGTTCATCATATAGAAGCCCTCCTTCTCCATAAAACTAGCCAGTAAGTGTCCCCGGTGGTTACGACGTCCAAATCCAAATTGCAGCCGGTCACCGTCTCGTTTGCCCAGTTTCGCATTGCAGGTATACCGCTAGAAATACTACTTTCTTTTGAGGCTGATTGTAATTGTTAAGGCAAGGAAATGTATTCTACTTATACGAAAAACTAGATGATTTAAACGTACCTCTGCAGGTTGTCGATCTGGCGCTTAAAGCCGTCGAGGCAAGTTGAGTCAACGAGCCCAGAGGCCAACTTGCGCTTGTTCTCGTTATTCTCCTCCTACACAAGGAAACGTAAGTTTACAAGTAGAAGAATATTCAAAAATTATAAATATATTATAGCAATCTGTTGATGAATTCTAACATCAAACCTTTTTATCAATGAATACAAAAAATTGTCCTCCTGAGTGATTTCGGGACATATTGTGTTGCACAAATGAGTGCGCAAATATATGAAATGTGGATCCACACCCTTTTCCATTACTCTCATAGTGAGTCCGATGGAACGGCATTTTTTTTGGACACAACCGGAGAGATCTACCAAATATTTTGAGGTGCGCTTCAAATCTAAACAGATTTCTGATGTTTTAAAAGAAACTGCCTAAAAAACTAACAGCTTCGGAGTAAAAGTAATTTAAATAATTTAAATGCAGAAAAGGCAATGTTTCTTGTCTGATATTGGCAATGCTCTAAAAGAATTGGCAATACATAAAACACAAACAACACCGTACCTGAACCTTCTTGAGATCGATCTTGGCCTGCGTGAGTTGAGCTTCCAACTCAGCGATGCGGGACTCGAACACAATGTTCGGTCCTTCCAGTCGGGTGGAGCGAGACTTTGCAGACTTGCGGGCTTTTAGCGGAGTCGTCTGGACAGAAAACACCTTATTGAAAACTTCAATTTAATTAAACAGTAGTAGACTCTTTATGAAACCTGCAGGAAATATTGCTACTCGCCATGTTCAGTTCAGGTTCAATGATATGTTTAAGCCAAGGGTAAGATCGTCCTAATTCTTCGAAGTTAATGACTCGATATTGAATAAACTTGAAACGTATAGTGCATACGCCAGACACGTAGTTCTAAAAATTAAGTTAGTTGACTATTTCGAAAAAAATATTTTTTCCTGGAATATGGTGAATCTTCGGCAGGTGAACCACCAGCTGCTTGATGGTCGCCCCCTAAAAATCCCCAAATGCGCTGGCGGAGATATATCATACCAACAATCTACGTCCCTATAAATCCCAGACGCGCTTCTTCACAAACATTTGTTGTTATCTACCTTCTTATCACTATCCAGTCCAGTACCTACTGTCATCCAACTCCAACAGCTCATTTCTCTCAGATCTATTGTATTTTGAACCGATTTCCAAAAAAGGAGGAGGTTCTCAATTCGGCGGGTATTTTTTTTTATGTATGTACACCGATTACTCCGAGGTTTCTAATTCGATTTCTGTGATTCTTTTTTAGTTCGATGCCTGATACTTGCCATTTGGTCCCATAAAATTTGGTTCGGTTTGGTTTAGTAGTTTTTATTTTATGAGCATTTTTACTTATTTCATTTTCTGCGTTGACGAAGACGTCGTCCAAATATCACCACTTAAAAGTGAAACGAAAAAACTTTTTACAAAAACATATCACCGACTTCCAAATAAAACACTACAAAGAATAAAATAAAGTCGGTGTTAAAAAACAAAGAAACATAACCAAAAACACCGACTTCCGAAATTAAGGTTATTTTATTCTTTGTAGTGTTTTGTTTGGAAGTCGGTTATATTTTTTTGTAAAAAGTTTTTTTGTTCTTCTGTACTTCATGTAGATTATTATTCCTACCTTGATATCACTATCAAGTCCCGTGCTATCTCTCAGCTCGTCCAGTTCATCACTTTCACGGCGCTTATAATCATCCGTGAAAAAAACTTGCTCTTTTGTGCCTCTGATAGATGTTACTCATATAATTATTTTTACCTTGTTATCACTATCCAGTTCCGTGCTATCGCCAAGTTCGTCCAGCTCATCACTCTTAGAGCCGTTGTAAGAGTGAAACATGCGGGAGATAAACTTGTTCTTCTCTGCCTCTGATAGATTAATACTAATATTATTATTCCTACCTTGTTATCACTATTCAGTTCCGTGCTATCTCCCAACTTGTCCACCTCGTCCCTTTCTAATCCATTGTTTTGTTGTTCTTTTGTACTTCTTGTAAATGCTAGGTACTTATATTGTTATCTTGTTATCACTACCCTCCCAACTCGTCCAGCTCATCACACTCACCGCTCTTATAATAATGATCATCCGTGAGTCAGCTTGTTCTTCTGTGCCTCTCGTAGACGCTACTAATATTGTTATTCCTACCTTGTTATCACTTTCCAGTCCCGTGCTATCGCCCAACTCACCCAGATCATCATTTTCTGATCCATTGTATTTTTTTTCTGTACTTCTTGTAGACGCTACTAATACTATTGTTCCTACCTTGTTATCACTATCCAGTCCCGTGCTATCGCCAAGTTCGTCTAGCTCATCACTCTCAGATCCGTTGTAAGAGTGAAACATGCGGGAGATCAGCTTGTTCTTCTGTGCCTCGTGGAGGTGTTCATTCTCTGATATCACTTCTTTAACCTTGCCGAGCAGGTTGTTTAGTTCATCCTGGGAAATGGAAGTGAAAGAAATGTCCTGAATAAAGTTTGTCAGCTCGTTCCAAGCATGGGTAGACCTATTAAGAGAAATGCTGTTCGACACCTACACAATGAAACAAATAAGAATGGCCAACCGTGTACAGTAAAAACTGATGAAACAAGAGACAAAAACTTAGTATGTAATCCTAATAATAAGTTGTGTTTATGAGTGGTTCAGAAAAGATTGTCAGACAGAAAATGTGAATTGCGATAAACCGCGGATAAAACTGTCTACTATAACAGCGTTCCTATCTATTTTGTTTGCATTTTTGATATGGTGTGCAGTAATGAGTATTTTTATCATTTACACATAGCTATAGGAATTATAGCCCTTTAATAATGCACAGCCGTAAATATAGTTCACAGTTTCGGGAAAGTTTGGTTTTGTAGAGCGTCTTCTCTACTTGGTACTCATACCAATCTTCGTAAAGCTGGATTTATAGTATCTTTGCCTTGGTACTGCATAGAGAAGAGGAAAGTCTACGAGTGTTAATGTTGAAATAGCTCATGATCATCATTCTACTGTCCTTATCCAATTTATTTGAGTACAACGCACCATAGTTATCTTCTTCTTCCTTACAATCATTCATATCAGGTATATTATTTACTAGTGGACGTCACGCGTTTGCACCCGCGTAGCTCCCGTTCCCGTGGGAGCACGGGGATAAAATATAGCCTATGTTACTCCCTGATAATGTAGCTATCCATTGCTGAAAGAAAATCGGTCCAGTAGTTTCGGAGCCTATTCATTTCAAACAAACAAACAAACAAATCTTTCCTCTTTATGATATTAGTGTAGACTACCGTATGTGCACCCAAAAATTCCGTTTTGGACAATTGGCAAAATGTCGAAATATCTACACTATTCATAATTTTAATTATAATGTTTTCACTTATACACCTTCTGGAAGACATTCTCTCAATGATAATGAAAACCTCATTAAAATCCGTTTTGTATTTTTGAAAAGTCCAAGCCAGAGAGACAGACGGTGGAAAGCTGCTTTGTTTTATACTGTGTAGAGATTCAAAAATCTCCATCTCACTCCAGGGCAAGGCCTCTCTTCCTGCCATTCCTCCTACCAAGTGAGGACTAATTTTAGCGATAGGCGTCAAGTTTGTCCCGCCATAATCCTATGTGAACGACTTACCCGACAATACTGGCTCTCTCTCTCCAGCTGTTCGATGTACTCCTCCTGCTTCTGAATGAAGTTGATGACGTCAGGGTTGGTTCCCCCCGTCAGGTCGCCTGCAGTGGCCGCAGCTGAGGTTGGAGGCGCCGCTGTTGGTGACTTGTAATCTGAATATAGAACAAGACACTTGGGACTATAACAGAGAAATAAAGGCGTCGACTCTCGCGCCTATGGGCGATAACATTGAGCTAGTAACTATGGACTTTTACATGTCTTAAAACCTAGAGTAAAGTAAAGACACAGTAAAAAATGGTGCGGGTGTGGTTGTTCAAGCTGTCACAATAAGTTACCAGTGTGTGTAGTATGCAGCGAGAGTAGTTGTTCAAGATGTCTCAATAACTTACTAGTGTGTACTATGCTGCGTGTGTAGTTGTTCAAGCTGTCACAATAACTTACCAGTATGGGTAGTGTGCTGGGGGTGTAGTTGTTCAAGCTGTCACAATAACTTACCAGTATGGGTAGTGTGCTGGGGGTGTAGTTGTTCAAGCTGTCACAATAACTTACCAGTGTGTGTAGTATGCTGTGGGGTATAGTTGGTCAAGCTATCATAATAACTTACCAGTGTGAGTAGTGTGCTGGGGGTGTAGTTGTTCTAGCTCTCACTATAACTTACCAGTGTGTGTAGTATGCTGTGGGGTGAAGTTGTTCAAGCTGTCACAATAACTTACCAGTGTGTGTAGTATGCTGTGGGGTGTAGTTGTTCAAGCTGTCCGCATACAGGGTGGTGTATTTAGCAGTGAGGCGCGGCCGAGGCTTGTACTCAGCCAGGGTGTACGAGCTGGTATACTTTTTATCCGCGTCGCCATCCGATTCGTCTAAGTTTTTCACTGATGCTGAGCCTCCGTAGCTGCGTACCTACGGTTTTTATTTCATATTAAGAATTATTTTTTTTGTTCACAATGTTTTAATTTTTGGTTTATTAATTGTACGCTATTTCGGTAATTTTTTAAATTAATTAAGCTTGATATTTGGTTTTTTATATATTTGGTTTACAAGTGAGGAAATTCTCATATAAGTACATTTATTTCATAATATTTTCTTGTTTCAGGTTAGCACGAATTAAAATTGTTTCCTCGACGATCAGCAATCGAAAGACTTAACTAAATATAGGCCACTTCTTAAGTCATTATTTTAGTCTAAATAATTTCATATGTTGCTAGTCAAGGAGCTGTTCATTTTACTGATTAACTCATTTTAACAATATTACTTTTTGTATTTTCAAAACAACGTGTAACTATCCCATTACTTTAATTTAAAAACAACAGCGCTAGTTTAAATAATAATTCATTACAAAAAAAAAACAACTCACACTTGGCGCGTAATTCCCCGACAAGAAGTACCTCAGTTTCGACACCGCCTCTTTATAAGCCAACTCCGTATAGTCCGGGATCCTCTTCAAGCCATACTCGTTCATCTTACTGGGCCGCCTATTCAAATAATTCGTATAATACATAATTAAAACTAAACTAAACAACTACTAACAAACAAAACATTTTTAAACTTCGAAATAAAAAAATAAAAATTAAAAATCAAATTTTGTTGGAACTAGTGTTGCGCATTGCGCTTGGTTGCCGAGTGCGAGGATATTCGAAACCGTATCGATTAAACAAAGCCGTTACTATGGCAACGGTTGTTGTCGTAAACACACGCCTCGCGACGAATGCAGGGGAATTGCAATCGATTTCTCATCCGAGTAGATTAGATTATATAGTCGCTCCATGTAATGTATTGGTAATCAGTTGAATCTGGGTTGGAGGACCTCGTGGCTAATACTAACAGCCTCATAGGCCGATCTTCAAGTTTAAGCACCGATTGCCTAGGTCTGTACGTGGATGGGTGACCATCTAACGCACCAAGATTCCTCCGTGTTTCAGAAATTACGTAAAGCCTTTGGTCACGGCTGTCATTTGTACATCTTTCATAGTCGTTAGGTTACGGGTAGTCAGAAGCCAGAAAAACTGGCACCAATCTTCCCAAGGGGTATAGTGTTACCCAGTTACTGAGTTGCGGAGGTCGGATAGGTCAGATAGCTCCATGTAAAATACTGGTACTCAGATGAATCCCGTTAGACAGGGAGACCCTAACATAGTCGGGAAAAGGTTAGATTGATTGATCGAGTAGATTAGAATAGGCTTTATTGGATTCTGCTTATTAGTATGCATCGTCGTGTCGTTGGCGTATTGATAGCACGCGATGTTTAGTGCTCTGAATTTGATTTTCAGTTGAAACAAGCCATAAACTTAGTTTATAATAGACCGGCTTCTATTTAATATTTATAAGTATGAGTGATCAGGGGGACTACTCTCTAAGTCCGAAGTACGTAGTTTCGGGCTTAGTTGCGGGCGTATTCTACTCCGTATCACATGGACTTACGATTAGTCCCGAACCCGAATTAAGAATGAATGACATACGATTTGACAGTAATTGTCAAATCGTGTTGTCATTTATTCTTAGTGGTTAGGCAATACGGAGTAGAATACACTTATACACCTCAGGAGAAATCTGTTTGATTCCCAAAGTATGTTTGGTATTGGTACTTTAAATAATGTTTTAGCTAAGCCTATGTCGGACGATGCTAAGACTCTATACAAAATATATAATAATCATTCAAAATAAATTTAAAATTTGGCTATGATGGAGCGACATAGTCAGTATTGTGACAAAGCTCCTTAATAAAGAATAAAAAAAATAAAAAAATCTGCCCACCCATAATTATGACTACTAGCTTTTGCCCGTGACTTCATACGCACATATCCCGCTTTTTTCCATTCCGGTTGGAATTTCGAGAAATCCTCTCGTATTAAATAAAAATAAAATTCATTTATTAAACCGCCAACACACACACCCCAAGGAAAGTTACAGAAAAGATACATTTAAAAACATTACGTAGGGTGACACAGTGGGCGACTTTATCGCTGAAAATTTCAAGATAACGTTGAATGGAGAGGCAGATAGTTTTCGCATATTTCCAAATCAGTATGTATATAACTCTTCCGTTACTGAGTGACTGACAGACAACGCACAGCTTAAACTACTGAAAGTAGGAAGTAGAAAGAAGAGCTTGTATATTTATAAGAGCAAATAATTACATTTTCAAGCGGAGAAAGTCAGTGGATAGATAGTACTTTTCATACCGGAAAAGTGAAAAGTTTTTCGCGAGATTTTTTGCAAAAATGGATATTCAATAATACCAAGAGTTACAAAACAGGCATCAGTAGAGTCTACTTAAGAGGGGACTCTAGTCCCGAGGAATTTGAAAAATAGGTATTTGAAGAAACTATTGCCGATGTCGTCGTGCTGCGCCCTATCAAGTAAAGTGCGAAAGCGACAACTGCAGCAGAGACTGATTTTAACTATAAAAACCTTGACCAAAAGACCATTTGTATTCCGCTGTTTTCTTCTTCAAACTGGACTGATCGATAAAAATTATAGGAAGACTATATCTATGCTTCTTTATTTTTATTTTATTTATTAAGGAAAACTAACAATTACACACTAAACATGGTTTACAGTAACTTATAATCTAGGTATATGAGTGCGTAACTAACTACGTTGTCCACATGTTACATAATCGAATTGAAATTTGGAAGACACGAGTACAACATTACTTATTAATAAATCTTATTCTTATAATACTAAAGGATACACATATTTGAAAATACGGTTAATTATCTATCTGTTTTTCATAATTATTAAAGTAAATATATTTTGGAAAAAAGAAAATAATAGAGGCATGTATTAATTCGATCTAGATTTTTTGGAAAAAAATCATTGCTCTAGCAGCATTATCCACGAGGAAAACAGCGGAATGCGTTTGTATGGAGAAATACCCTAAAGTTACCGACTAGAGTCTTAATAAAAATGTCTAGGTCCCAGAACAAATTAGAAATGGAAAATCAAACATTTTTACTCACTATAAGTAAACATTGGTATTTTTCGGAAACAAAAGTAAATTCAACAAAAAAACTTCGACCCTTTTCTAAAATTTCACTGATTTCGGTTATAGACCAAGCTTTTATTTATCATAACTAAGCTCTAAGTTATAAAACTTTTAACCTACCGAAGTTAAGACTCGAAATCTTTTATTCGTTCTTCCATTTTATGAAACTAGTTTAAGCTAAAACTTTTGGAAACACTTTTCAGAAGACTTATTTCACAAAAAAAGTTTTATAAGGTCGCTAGTACTTGCCGAATTTTAGTGCGCTTCAGCTTCCCGTTCATCTCTTTATCAGAACCCGCACTGGAGCCACTCTTCACTCGGTAGCCCGTCGACTTGGGCTTGCTGACGTAACTTGTCGAACCCATACTATCACTAACACGCCAACTATCGAAATCTATCGCAATTTATATTCAAAGCAATGCGAAATTTATGCCAACAGGAAAGGTATTAAAACGGATATTTTGCAATACTCTGGTAAACCGACACGATAAAGAACCTATAAATTCAAATTTCGAATGTGGCTGGCATCGCGGGCTCGCGCTGCCGCCAATAGACAAGGTTGTCGAAAAAGGAATGAGTTTTGGAACAAGAAATTTTTGCTCCTTCCTGTGTTTTGTCCCGTTCGCACGCGCGGGAATAATGACCGTGTCTGTCTCGTATCGATGGAAAAGTTTTTCTTCAGGATGCATAGGCACGGAGCTTGCGTGGAAAATTGTAGCGCTATCGTTTTTGCTAGCGAAAAACTTAGAAAATCGAAACGTTTTTTGGTAGCAATAATTACATGAATAAGTACCTAAATAAATCGTGACAAACTCATAAAATATGCATTTGTGCAATATAATTTGTTGTGCTAATGCTTCGATAATTTACTATTGGGGCGCTACTGACTGAACGACTTAATCAAACCTTGGCCTCAATAGTCCTTAATTACTCCTTAGACATCTGAGGAATCGAAGAAAAAACAAATCCCAAACACTGAAACATAGTTGGGAAGGTCAAGGTTATGTCACGGAATAGGCATGAAATCCTATCAAAAACATCACTGCAATCATCACAAGGTCTAAATTAACCCTCAACCTATAGGTACCTATACCGTAAATATGGGAAATTCCATTTTCCGATGAAAAACAAAATCCTCCCTCTATCTCTGGAACTACGCGACAGGTAGTGTCTAGCGTGCATCGAAGACGAGCTAATAAGTTTTCGGAGGGAAAATACATTCGTGATCACGCGACAAAATGGCCGCCAGACCACAAATCATAGCGTTTTACGTTCACTGACTCATCCGCATAATTAGATCCACGTAGTTTTCTACAATGTTTACGGAAATTATGGAAATTATTTCATTTTAATACGTTTTTAATTTCAGGTGATAGAATTCGTAACACAGGCTGAATTTAACGATGCCTTGGATTTGGCAGCTTTTTTTTGGTAGGTAGCGTGCGCCCAGCTTGATTTTAAAAGTTTTGCTTTTGGGTTGTACATTACATTACAGTCGTAAAACCTTAATCAGGCAAGAATTGCGTAACTTTGCAGTTGGTATGAACATGAAGACTTTCTATTAGGTACTATCTAGGTTATACCTTATAACTAATGAGTTTTAAATGTTAGGTTTTCAAAAAGATGACGCCGAAAATGTAGATGCCAGCCGTACGATAAAACTCTTAAAAAACCGAGGTGCATTAAATGCTTACGTAAAAGACTAGCTACATTATCTTATTATCTTTTAATTCTCAAAAAACTTTTCAATCCACAACTACTTACGGGGTCTTTATATGTAGATACGTAATTTATATTATAATTATAGGCCAGTCGAATTAGTTGTGGTGGAGGTGGTGGTTTTTATTATTTGTGTACTATTAATGTGCGTCTGTTTGGGCGGAATAAACAATTTTTCTTTCTTTTCTTTCTTTTTAAAAAAGTTTAGTTTGGCTGTAAAAGTCTATTAAGAGCCGTTGGAAAAGTTCGTCTAATACTTATTCACATTCCGATAGAGTAGAGATAGGTAAGAGCCTTTAGAAATATAACCCATATCTTAGCTGCACCACGTAGCTATATACCTGATGGTATCTCCCTCCTACCACACCGGTGTAAGTCCGTGCCGTACTCCGACCAAGGCTCGCGTGTCGAACGTCATTTGTCTTTTATTTTCAAGATTTCCTTACTGCAGCCAGTTCTGAGACCTTTTGTGAAGGAGTTTTAAGTTGTGCTTGTCTTTTTGTTATGCTGTTTGGATTGTAAGGTTTAAGTAGTTAAGTAGGTTCAATGTTATGTAGGTCAATTGGTGATAAAAATGAAAATCTGGAAGTAAGCTAATTGGTACTTAGATAGTAACCAAGATGTATCACGAATCTCAAATACTTATGAATTAAAACGTTATTTAAATGATTTTATTTCATGTTTTACCAAAGTCAAAGATTATTTTGAGACAGTGGTTACAGAGTTGTTATTTAATTAATTGGTGTACGTTTGCACTGCTCTACCATGTTTGGCATACAATAGTTTACAATTTGATTGTTTTAGATCTAAGTTTATGTGATATCTAATATATAAAAATCAGGTGTCACGGTGTTTGTTACCGAACTCCTCTGAAACGGCTCGACCGATTTTCATGAAATTGTGTGTGTATATTCGGTAGGTATGAAAATAGGTGGTAGGCTATTTTTTTTGCAAAACAACGTTTGTCGAGTCAGCTAGTATTATATAAATTCCAATACACAGTTCAATTGCAACAGAGCTTTATTTTGCATCAAAACATAAAAACAGTTCGACACTAAGTCATCACGAATCTGTCGGACAAAAATTCATGTACCTAATGTATTATATAGTCTATTTACAAAGCAGTAATTTCATTATTTCTTAAAAGAAAATGTTTTCAGTTTCTCTTTATTTTTTTTATTTACTTAAGTAACTACTAGCTTCTTCCAGCGGCTTCGCCCGCAAGACATTCGGAAATTTTACCAAGTGAACGTGCTCCTGGGTGGGATAAAAAGTATCCTTTGCCGTTCTTCAAAGTCCAATCAATCTCTTTGACAAATTCATCAAAATTAGTTCAGCAAAAAAAAAACCGGTCAAGAGCGAGTCGGACTCGCCCACCGAGGATTCCGTACAAGTAGCTACAAATTACTTTCAAAAAGACTATATTTTTTATGATTTAATTACAAATGTATAGTTTTCAGACTTTTCCCTATACTTGTAGTATAAGACGGTATTACTTGCCAAATTTCATAGTTCTAGGTCAACGGGAAATACCCTATACATTTTGATTCCCTTGAGAATGTCGAAATATACGTTCTTTGCTGCATAAACGGCCGTATCTTCTTTTACGTTAACTTAGAAGTTTGATTTTTTTCACAGCTGCGAGGGGCCATAGATCTGAGTATATGGTTTTAATTTAAACTCGATACCTCCACGCGTTCCCGAGATAAACGGTCCTGATAGACAGACGGACGGACAGCAAAGTGATCCTATAAGGGTCCGTTTTTTCCTTTTGAGGTACGGAACCCTAAAAATGGTAACACACAGAGACAGACAGTCAGAGTTGCTTTCGTATTTATAAGATAAGTATTGTACCTATGGATTGTGTTTGTAATTCCACGGTCACCTTGAGAAACGAGGCAAGAGAATCATCAACAATGATAGGCTCGTCGAGTCGAAGCTCCAAAGTCTTGAGCATCGACGCCTGGTTGCTGGCCTGTCAGTAGTGCGATTCTGTAAGTAAACATGTAGAAGTGAAGGCTTGAAGTGAGCTGTCAATTCATTTAATCAAGATGGAATGACTGACTTTGTAATCATTTCACCCAAGCTTCACTTCGAAATGTTTACAAAATCAGCAGCTGTTTTCTATGGGTTGCATTTTGGGAAGTGTGCGACGGATTGCAAAGTAGCCCGTTCCATCAGCAGACCGCAAGACGTATGGCGATGTGCCACCGGTACATGGTGGACATGCCTGACGTATACCAAGGTTAATAAATTATAGCATGCTTGTCTGTGGGATAAAAACCTATCTATACTAATATATAAAGCTGAAGAGTTTGTTTGTTTGTTTGTTTGTTTGTTTGTTTGTTTGTTTGTTTGTTTGCTTGAACGCGCTAATCTCAGGAACTACTGGTCCGATTTGAAAAATTCTTTCAGTGTTAGATAGTCCATTTATCGAGGAAGGCTATAGGCTATATATCATCACGCTAAGACAAATAGGAGCGGAGCAGTGATGAAAAATGTGACGCAAACGGAGTTGCGCGGGTCAGCTAGTAAGTTATATTTTTAATGCTAGTCGACAACACGGCAGACTAAGACAAAGGTAGAGACATGAATTCAACTCTCACCGGAAGGTCTGACCAATGGTAGAGGACAGACGTGGACTTGAATGGAAAAGGTGAGGGATGCATATTCCCAGTGGTGCGACATAACATTTTTTTTTACACCATATGTTATTTGTGAAACCTTGTAATGGCAGCTTCATACATTATGTTTTATGGCTTTGTTGCCACAGAGGATCACTGACTCATATGTCACAGGCACATACACCTAGTTTAGGAGTCAGGGTATTTAAAATTACTTACAATGTTTAAAACAAGCCTTTAACGATTTAGCCCTATAAATGTGAATTTTGTAAATTTTTAACTACTACTAGGTACTAGATATGAGCGCAGTGGCGATTTTTGACGGCGGCGGCGTGGAGGTAAATTTTTTACGGCGGCGGCGCGGCGGCGGCGCGTCCTTGAACCAGTCACTGAAGGAGCGCTTTAAAGAAAATAGCCATCTGTCGGGCGGGCGGCGTAAAATTAAAATTACATCTTCAAATTTCAAATCCATATTGGGGTTGCCCCCATTGTCATCGTCAACCTAGAGCAATCTATTGCGAATATGGCGTCCCCAATTGCCTGTCACTCATCTCGATTCTCGACAACTCTCATCTAGCTGATTTCATCATGTGAATCCCTTTTCAACATAAGGACCGGAAAGTATCCATGTTTTTAACATTATCCAATGCGTTTGTCAACCATTTCAAGTAACTTACATCCAGCTGACTCACTTCTCGACGTAGTGTCTATGCTTTGTTCAGTTTGCTGGTCCTTGGTTTGGACGTTCATTGTCGCCGCATACGGACAATGGACATCTCAGTACTTACTTGAATATATGGTCAATCGACTTGGTGTCGCGGTAGATCTCAAAACTGACCGGCCTGGGTTTACTATGACGTACCAATTCCGTCATCATTCTGATGTGATGTGAGAGAGATGGAGCTACACAGGACATTTTTTTTATTTTACTTTGCCTATACTGTCTCACTGCTGAGAAAAGACCTCCCCCAAGTCCTTCCAGACTTTTTGTCTCGAGTCAGCTCGAACCAAGCCTGGCAGTAGGCGTTTAGGTCGTCTCGCCACCTTTTCCTAGGCATGGGTAACGTTAGTTAAAACATTTTTAGTAAGTATTCAATGTTAAAATTCGTTTAAAACGCGCTGCATACTTTGTCGCTGTTACGAATATGAACCTTAATACAAAAAAAAAATATTCACAGCGGGGCGCGCCGCGCCGTATCATTCCAGCGGCGACGGCGCGCCGTTTAAATCCACGGCGACGGCGGTGCGCCAGCGCGGCGCTCATATCTACTAGGTACTACGTTAACTAAGTAGATAATTATTTTTCAAATAATAATAAACTAAGTAAACCCAAAGAAAATGCCATGGGTCTAATTAGATAAGATTAGATTAGGTTCTGAAAACTAAAACATTAGCGGGAGCCGCCAGCCCGCTGAAAGAATTCATCATAATACCACAATTATACGACTCATCATCATCTGCCTAGCCTTTTCCCAACTATATTGGGGTCGGCTTCCAGTTAAACCGGATTTAGCTGAATACCAGCGTTTTACGTGGAGCGGCTGCCTACCAGACCTCCACAACCCATTGACTGGGTAACACGGTAGGTACTTCATGGCAAGAATGGAGTCAGATTTACTGGCTTCTGATTATCCGTAACGACTACCAAAGATCTTCAAATGATAGCCGGGACCAACGGCTTAACGTGCTTTCCGAGGTACGGAGGAAACTCAGTATGTTAAGATGGTCACCCATCCACAGACCAACCTTGGCAAGCGTTGCTTAACCTTGTAGATCGACCCGTGCGGCTGTTATTGTCTAGCCACGAGCTCCTCACTACTAGGTTCTACATTAACTACGTACATATATATTTTTCAAATAATATAAACTAAGTAAACCCTAAAATACCGAGGTTACCGACATAGCCCGAAGGACCGCCAAACTAAAGTGGCAGTGGGCAGGGCACACTGCTCGCAGAACAGATGGTCGATGGGGCCCAAAAGTTCTGGAGTGGCGACCGCGTACCGGAACACGCAACGCTGGAAGGCCTCTCACAAGGTGGACCGATGACCTGCTGAAGGTCGTGGGTAGCCGATGGATGCGAGACGCACAGGATCGGTCATTGTGGCGACGCTTGGGGGAGGCCATGTCCAGCAGTGGACGTCTTTTGGCTGATATGATGATGTTGATGAAACCCTAAAATATATGGCATGGGGCTAATTAGATAAGATTAGGTTCTGTAAACTAAAACACTAGCGGCAGCCGGAAGCCCGCTGAAAGAATTCATAATAATAGGTAGGTACCATAATTATACGACTATAGAATTATACATCTGTCTAAGTAACTACCAATAATCCTTAAACCGTGAATTTATTCAACGTCATTTTTACACGTGTCTGTGCAAGCGAATAAATTATTAATTATTATCGATTACGGTACGTAATTAAACAACGTCGTATCAATCGCGTTTCGTAAAAGTTATCTGAATTAGGTTTTAAACGGTTTAAAACGTGCGTAATTATGACTATACTCGTACTTTCAGCGATTCGGTAAGGCCCCAATAACCGAGTTTATCGTATCGCCACGAGGCTATCGTTGGGTATCTCCACGAGACTCCTAGTAGGTCGTCTCGCGCCGTCATCGCCGCAAGTGTACTACGTGAGCTCGAAAAATGGATGTGCGATTAACGCTTATGCGACAAAACTGTACTGCGACTCACCATAGTTCGAATGCACGCTTGTGCGACGCACTGAAGATCGACAACACCCCGACTCAGAGTACCCCGACTCGGATAGGTTAGGTTAGAAGGCTAAGGCGGGAGCGAAGCGGAGCGGAGCTAGCCTTCGTGGTTATTTTTTCATAAACCACCAGAAATAGGAGGAGGAGGAACCTCCATCGCCGCGGTAGCTGAACACAATATAGTTAGTTTTTGGTAGAGTGGTGACAACAATGACAGGACGATAACATAGCCTTTAAGGCTAACTGTCCACTGGAGCGGAGAGGAAAGGAGCGGTGAAATATTAACCAATGGAATTGCATAAAACCTCAATTCCGCGTCACTCACTGCGGTTGCGGTGGCTGCGCAAACGTACACTTTCGACACGCCACACCATCACAGGAAACCGTAGTTGCTGTGTCCTGTAAAGTCTGCGCAGGGAGTGGCTGATATCATACTGGGTATTTAGAAATCAAATATTCATTGGCTAGCTTGTATCCGACACTAGTCAAAAATGAATGCAAAAATGTCCACGTTTGCGCAGCCCCTTAGTTGATTAGTGATAGGTTTCAAGTCTGAAGAAACATTTCCGAACTCACTTTATTTAGTACCCACTATCTGACTGAAATTCCTTTAGCCGATTGAATAAAACAAATGGGAATGAAAATTGAGTCAAAAATAAACAGCAAATATTATTATTGAATAATTTTATTAGTAAAAAAAATAATACTAAAACAATCTTCTCTACTTTTTGGTGTTAGTAGCTACACAACAAAACTTAATGTCTACTAAACAAAAAATAAATACTTTTAAGTAGATCGTTATGCAATTGCACGAAAAAAATAATTTCTTTTTTATTAAATACTCGTCTAATATCGCAATGGCACTTTTTGAATAAATACAATAGCAAAATAAGCATTTCCACAGATTATATACATGTGAAGACTGTGCGTAGTGATGTTTTTGCCAAAATATAACTCATTGTCTATGGCACGAGATATCAAAGCTCAAGGAGGTTTGACAGGAAATTATTTACAATAATGATTAACAATTATCATAGTTATTATAATTCTAAGTTTTCAATAATACGACGTTGATTTTTGAGAGCGAAAAGGTAAAAAAAGATATGGATATTATTGATCAATTACTATTTCATTTTCGTATGGCCCACATAGTACAAAATTCAGCGTTGTATCATATTCAATCTAAGCTCAACTTAATGCTAGATTTATGTTGACGGATTCTAAAACTTGGGAGTACAAAATCAGACGGAATCAAAGTTCAAGTCTTTCATGTCAGTTTAGCGACACCTTGTTACATCTAGACAGAAAAGACATTTTAAGATTATTTAATAATGAGATGCAATTCATAAAACAACATTAAAATAGTAAATTCCATTACAATAATAATTATTATTATTCACAAACGAATCGTGTTTCAATTTTGACAGGTCACATTTCAAAGACAATAAATTGAACTAATCAATCAGACACTAGCAAACATCTACCTGGCTGCTGATTGGTTGTTTTTTAAGCGAGATATAAATGCAGAAATATCACTCATGTTAATAAGCTCATTGGAATTTGTTAACAACCTGTTTTACCCAACTACCTTTAGCGTCTTCTAAAACTTCGGGTTTCAATTCGACATTATTTCTATTAGGAATGTTTTTATCAGTACTGGGGGTGGGTACAGCTTTCTCTTTCACACTTATTTCACTGACGCTTCTCTCAAAATTTGCTACTTTCGTCGTGATAGACTTTGGTTTGGTTGCCTGTACAGGTTTCTTTGCGCTTTGATTCGGCTTTACTTGTGTTTTCGACATCTGTTCGATCTCCATTCGCCTTTCTAAGACTGATTTCGATGTTTTCGGTTGTTCTAGTAGAGATTTCTTCACGTCGTGTGTCGTTTTGAGCTTTCTGGTTGCCGAGTCGAGGCTGGCTCTTTCGAAGCTCAGCCTTTTTATTTGGATGTTCCCTTGAGGCTTTGACTTGTCGTTTGAATTGTCTACTTCATCTTTCATCGTTTTATCTGCCGTTTTTTTCGGAATATCACTTTTGGTCATTTTGTCATCACTAGCTTTGGGTTTCTCACTCGGAGGGGTGGATTCTGATCTAACAACAGCTGGTTTATAGTTGACATTTCTTTTAATAGTTTTCATGTTGACTGATTCTGTAGATGACGATTGTTCGGAACTCCTTGATAAAGTTTTTGGGGCAGTTTTGTTTTGAACGTTCGATGTAGATGCTATTTGTGGCATTTTCGGTTTCACGGGGACAGGCGGAGCTACCTTTGGCTTCACCACCTTTTCAAATTTTCTGTTGACATGCTCAATGTTCGCTGTTTTGTTAGTCGTCACTACAACGCGAGTATGTATGTTAGTTTTTTCGTTCATAGTTGTAGAGATTGTAGTTTTTTGGGATTTAAATGAATTATTGCGTTTTATACTCTCTACTTTTGTTACAGTCTTGTTTATCACCTTATCCTTACCTACAGCTTCTATTTTCGTTTCTTCTACGTCTTCTTGATCAGAATACACAGCTGAATCTCTGAACACATCTTCATCGGTCACTTGCTCAATCTTTTCAAACGATTTTTCGTAGTAACTTTCATCAGAATTCATTTGTAGAGAATCAAGTGTTTCATCTTTAGCTTCTATAATATTTTGGTTAGCATTTGCTTTATTTTGCGTTTCTTGATACGCTCCTTCACTCGAAGACGTAACGAATGACGAATTAGAAAATAAACTATCAGGTCTCACGGCATTCTTATTTATAAGTACATTGACCTTCTTTAGTGGAGACTTATCGCTAACTAGAGTAGTTGGGTCTACGTAATCGGACTGAGCTATTCTGGCCCCTAAGTGTTTGCTACCTTGCATGTAAATAGGCAGCTTGTTCAAGCTTTGGTAGGAACTATTGTTTGATTTCGAAGGCGATCCGATTGAGCTAGTCATGCTTGTCACCATGCTTACACTTTTCTCGTAACTTTGGCGATGTATTTCTGGTTTTTGTGTGATATTATCGCAGCTCAGTGACAAGGCATCCAAGTTACTCTTTTCATTCTGACTTTCGGACATAGTACTGTGTTCACAAACACTCTTACTAAGTAACTCGTTGTTTAGAGCGTACACTATAGTTGAAGTAGTAGGACTTGCATCAGTCGATGTTATAACCACTTTTATGTCACTCTTCACTAAATTATTTTGTGTGTCTTCAGTCTGTAGAACTTTACTTACAGTTTCAGGTTTATTCTGATTATCATCAGTATGTTCATCGCCGATAATACTTCTAAATCTTTGTAAAAGATTCTTTGAGTAGCTTCTAGGGTTTAAGTTAGGTCTTTTTTCACTTGTTGGACTTTTGAGATCTGATTTGGCGCTTTCAGGACTACTTTGATCATTAGCATTTATTTCTGTGTCTTCGTTATTTTTATTTGGAGTTTTGTTCTTGAAACGACTGAGCATATTCTTGAGCGACAACATGTTGGAAGTTGGTTTGTAAATTTTATGTTCTGGGTGAATAACTTCGACATCATTAGACTTGCTATCATCATTTTGCTCCAATGGCAAAACTTCGCAAGACGATGTAGTAGATACATTCAAATTAGGTTGAGAAACTGTCAAAAGGTTCTCATTTTTATTTTTATCCAGATTTATATCCTGGAATTTACTTTTGTAACATCTGTCGATTTCTTCTTCAAGTTCCAAAGTTGACTGACTGATGTTTTGTACGAAATCAGTCTCAATTGTCTTCGAGTTATTGAACTTGAGCATATCTCCGCCTTCACTCATGTCATCATAGTTTATCTCACTTTGATCAGAAGCTATTGTGAACGGTCTATCCGTACTCATCACTTTACCATCTCTATTCAAATACGTTTTACTATTACTGTTAGGCTTACATTTAAAAGTCACTAGATTAGCTTCTTCCTGATTACTACTTACGACTTGGAAACTTCTTGGTAATGAACCAGATTTTCTATCTCTAGAAACATTAAAATGTTCTTTCTGCCTACTTAGCCATATTTCTGGAGTATTGGGACTCTGCTGGTCGGGACTCATCGGTAAGTAATCGCCGGATAAGTCGCTTGAGACTTCTTTCTTTCGCCTGCAAACTTCTATTAAGGAATCATAAACATTTTCAGTGATTATAGGTCCCTTACTTTCCATAGTGACGTAATAATCTGAATTTCTGTCGACTTTTTCGGGTGATCTTACAGGGACATCGTATATGCCTTCAGGATTTTGTAACTTGTTTAGTTTATCAAACGATAAGTATACATAGTCAGAATCTGGACCAATGTGATGAGAAACTTCAGATACGTCATCGTTTTTTGGTGGTGTGGGTACCCTTTTAGGTCTTCCAATATGTGTGTTATGCTGAATCACTTTACTTTTAGTATTCAACGAATGTAAACTTTCGTCAACTCTATTATCTACTACTCGTAAAGTTTCATAAATATGATCTTCATCTATTTCTTCAGTCAGTTCTGTTCTAGAACTCGTTGTAGTTGCATCATCTTTATCATCATTTTTATCTGCGTCTAAGTTTTCTGAAGTCTGTCGCCCGAACTTAGGTTTTAATTTATTTGATTCTAAGTTTTTTGCCAGTAAAACTTGCTCGGGGTTTGAATGAGACTTCATTAGTCTTTGATGTCGTCTTTGAGCAGTATTTCTTAGTTGTTGTTTCTTTATTAACTTCTGAAACTCTCTGTTTTGCATTAGTAACTGTGAAATTATTTGTTCTAAGGGTTGTTCTACTTCTTCACAGCTTTCTAATACCTCTTCTTTTGTCTCTATTTCTCCTGCTTTATCTTCAGCTTCTGAGCCTTCATTTATCACTTTTTGCTTATTTAAGTACTTAACTTTCTCCAACTCATTCTTTTTGAAAGAATCTGTCTTCTCTATTAGCTTTTTATACGTTTCTTCGTCGATATCTTCGTCTTTGCTAATGGTTTCAGGTACGGGGGTCGGTGTGTCTTTAGGTTTATCAACATTTAAACTGTCATTTGACTCGGATATATGTAAAATGTTTTCGGTAGACACATCGGTGGAAAAGTCAGCGTAGAATTTAGCAGTTGTATCAGATCCTAGACGCAATCCTTTAGCTCGATTCTTCTTTAATTTAGAAATCTTCTTTGGTATGTTTTTAGTGTTGTACATTCTTATTTCTACGGCAGGTTTTACTGGACCCACGCGTTTTCTACTGTCGATTTCTGGATCAGAGATGATGGTTCCGTCACTTGCTCTAACTTTCTTCGTGATTTTGTTCGAACCACAGTTTTTGCATTCAAATTCTATCTTTTCATTGCCTCTTACTTCTTTTTCGTTGTCGCTATCCTGAGATTTTTTGTTAATTATTCCGATCATATTTTGTTGTAGACCTGGTTCAGACTTTCGTCTCCAAGTTCCTATTTTGGATAATTTAGACCTTTGTGGATCATCCTTTGATTTCGACCGTATCAGAGTATCAGTTTTGGGTTTCTCAGTATCATTACACCTAGATCTTCTAGAATGTATCGTACTTGTGGAATCCGTGACAATATTTTCTTTGATTTTTGCGCATTTTAGACAAGTTTTCGGGATTTGTCTAACGTTAGTCAAAGAATTGTTAGTTTCACTTAGATCTTCTTTGCTTTTACTGGTGTCAGTGTATCCTATAATGTTATCAGAAGAGTGATATCCTCGTGTTTTAGTTAGAGAACTGCTGAACTCTTTACTGAAACTCTCTTGCGATGATTTGAAGTCCGAACACTTACACGCTGAAAGCTTTCTTTCTAGATGTTCGGCGCTACCAGAGTCTATGTAATGCAGGGATCTATCACACTCTGGGCACTTCTCTCCCAGTTCAGTATTATCATCATGCCTACAACTACACTTCTCTTCTCTTTTAGCCTTTGCGAGTTCTGTTTCACAGTCAGAACACAAGTCAACATAACAGTTCTCACAAGTATAATCGGTACCTTTTTCAGCTGAAACTTGAGTACAGTCACACTCCTGGCTTTCTGCTCTAGAACTAGGGATAGTATATTTTCTATTGCCTTTCTTCAGTCGTCCTCGGGTGCCGTTTTCGAAAGATTTTCTCCTTTCTCTTTCTAGTTTCCGTTTTTCGAGGTACTCTGGGGCGGACAGTTGCTTCCTCATGGATGCTTGGGTTATAAGGTTGTGAGATTTTTCTGCTAGCATGTCATCTGTAAAACCAGAAAGAATATTTGAATGACAGAAATTGAATGCTCAATAGATGATAGATTGAACTTGCGTTAGCTAACAAATAAACTCATTTTCGCATTTATAATATTAGTTATAGACTGTCTGTGAATGTTATAAGTATTATCTAGTCATGAGACCATGTTATGAAGGGTCACAAGTTCAAAACCGGTTGGTACGGATTACAGATTCAGGAATACAGAAAGAGCTAGTTTTTTTTTTAAGGATGGGAAATCATCAAATGACTCCTCCCGCTCTGGGTGAAGCAGAAGGGAGTGTCAGACTCTTACTGACTAAAACCCATCCGTGTTCCGCCCAATGCCCTTTGCGTTCCAGGGCTGCGGTGACTCTTTCGAATAAATTCCGCAACTCCGGCAGGCACTGGCCCTAGCGGACCCCGTCTGTGGTACACCACACCTAACAACACCACTGGAAAGTCGCAGGAAAGCAAAATACGCAATTTCGTTTACTTGGATGACAAACCAAATACATCATCTAAGTAAACGACTTCCAGCTATTTTGATTTAAAAGCCGATTTTGATGAAATTTAAATGGGACTTAATCGGGAAGTATATCCTTTCACATAAAACAAGAATTTTTCAAATCAGTTCGTAAATGACGGAGTTATGAGGTGACAAACATAAAAAAATCCTCCTTTTTTAAAGTCGGTTAAAAATATAAGATGCTTACCATCGGTTTTGTTTTGTCCGAGTTCCATGACCAGCTGTCTCGCATGTGAGGGGATCACTGCATTGTAGTTCTCCAAGATCACCTGGCAATTAAAAAAGTGTAATCAGTATGGATGGCCAACGTCATTTGCAATATTCAACCTTAGTAGAAAGTCTGAAGAGTTTCTATTGGCTATAAAGGAATAGACTATTGAGATGACCGCGAATACTGACGTCTGGAAGAAAAACGGTGTACCCTTGTATCGCAGACAGTAATTTCATAGAATTTCGTTTCACAGAAAATGTTTCATATAATATTTGGCCCTTGTAATTTTATCGTTTTCCGGTGTATTTTTCCATGGTATTTTATATTTCAGTGAAAATGTAATTATAATCAAATATTATTGTTTTAAAATATGTCGATGGCATACTTTTAAGATGGCAGAATTTTATTCGGAATAATTTTACTACGCATATTGCCATTTCTATAAAATAGCATTTTAACCTTAAATTAAAATTAAAAAATGATCATAAAAATCAACATGTGTGCTAAAAAATATTAGTGACAGAAACGAATCGCTGTAAAACCGACCCTACGTAGTCTTGTCTGCCCTATCCCTAAAGTGTAATTTAAGTCCGCGTAGGTGCGGAGGGGCGAGGTGGCCCGCGAGCTGAGGAGCAGGTGTTCTAACGCCCGCCGCCGCGGCTGAGCCGAACTTGCGGTGGTGAGCGTTAAAACCATCTGCGACGATTAGGATCGCCGGAGCCCCGCAGCGCCGGAGCCGTGACAGAAACCTTGCTTGCTGCATGTTGCATGCTCGCCTGCATAGTTGCATACTGCATGCTTGTTTGCATTCTGCATGTTGCATGCTCGTTTGCGTGCTGTATGCTTGCTTGCTTGCCTGCTGCATGTTGCATATTTGCTGCATGCTCGCTGTATGCTTACTACATGCTTGCTGCATGCTTGCTGTTTGCTTGCTGCATGCTTGCTGTATGCTTGCTTGAATTCTGCATGTTGCATACTCGTTTACGTGCTGCATGCTGCTTGCTTGCTGCCTGCTTACTGTATGCTTGCTGCATGCTTGTTGCATTCATGGTATATGCTTGTTTGCATAGTTTTGTCTTTTATTCCCATCGCCATTTGCCACCATTGCCGCTTCGGCGGGTTCCGTCGACCGGGCTCGAATGCAAAGTTTTGCTTGACTAGAATATACCCGCATTTTTTTTGTGAACGCGCGATGCTGTTATTTTATAGGAGGGTTTGCATTTTGTCAAACGTTTAAAACCACTCGATAAAATGTTTTTCTTGGTAACAAATTTTGTATTAACTACTCAATATCGAAAAATAAAGTACAACTTTATGAATATCGAAACATAAAGTTTATTTGTAACAAAAATCTATGATAAAAAATAATTCAAAGTAATTTATATTGATTATTCTATGAAATGATAAAACGAGAAAAAAATGATGTGGAACGAAATTCTATGAAACTGTCTTCTATAAAACAACATACAACCAAGAAAAACACATACTTCGCCGACCCCAAATTACTACCAATAATACCAAAAAAACTGGCCAAGTGCGAGTCGGACTCGCGTGCAAAGGGTTCCGAACGAATTTAATTTTTTTTACATGTTATATTAACACTACAGACTTCTAATAGGTTTTCCTGTAATCTTTAGGTAAAGATCTATTATCTCCATTTTTTTCAAAATTTTAGGCTCAGTAGTTTCGGAGATAAGGGGGGGGGAATGGTCATTTTTCGTCTAATTTCGTGAATAACTTCTAAATCATTTATTTTAAAATTATGAAAAAGTATAATTAAAATCCTCACAGTAAGCCCTTTCATTTGATATGTCACACGATATTGTTCAAAAAACTTTTTTTTTTAATTTTCTTGTTTGACCCCCAAAAGTGACCCCCATACTAAAAATTTATTAATTTTCGTAACGCATCCGTGTTTGGGTCATAGAAGTCTATATTTGTACAAAATTTCAACAGAATCGGTCTAGTGGATCCGGAGAAAACTGGCTGTGACAGACGGACAGACAGACAGACAGACAGACAGACAGACACCCGAGTGATCCTATAAGGGTTCCTTTTTTTTTTCGGAACCCTAAAAACTAGCGAGAGAATCCTGGTAAGTAAACATAACACAAAATAAATCTTTTCTTGGGAACCAGAATTCAATACAAATACTACTGACACTATTGTTACTACTATTTAATGAACATATTTTTGTTCTTGTTGCATATAGTTCGTAAGTGTTTGATAATAAAAATGCTTCGTCCAATATTTTTTTTTTTAAATTGGGGTAGTGGCAAAACAATGGTGATGATGATGATTATATAAGGTAATAGAATGCTAATCAAGTGCTGAACAAAAAAAAAATATAACCAGAAATGCCATTAACTACCTACCCTCTTCAGCAATAAGGTCCACTCTCGCTTGTGCCGCGGTGACCTCGCCTGCAACGTGAGCTGCGCGCGCGGTGCATCCCACGGGATCACGTGGAATGACAGCGGAGCGCCCGCTATGGACTCTACCAGCATCATGTTGTTGCACTGGAAACGAAAAAAAAAACAGTTCAAATAACGAGCAAAAGAAAAAAATATGATTTGGACCCAGTAGGTGGTCCTGGTCACATCTACAGCAGCATCGTGCATTTATGTATAATAAAGTTTTACTGACGTAAAAGTTTCACGTTTCAAATGTGAATCCCCTGGCCGCTAAACGAGTGTTAACCGGATCATTAGGCCCTCAATGATGCAGGAGTATGGGCACTTGAGGCCCTCCAGAATGTAGGTTATGTACATAGAGAAGTAATAGGAACTCACCATGATATGCGACTTGTAGGCCAGTATGCCGTCTTCTCTGTTCTTGGTGACGAGCAGCATCTTGTCGAAGAGGAAGGCGTGACGCATTGCCTTCGCGCCGAATACTCTGCAACACAACCAAAATATATTATTAGTTATTTCAGGCAAACAAACCCGTACCTAGAACCATTATTGAGGACCAGCCGTTCTATTGTAGCACTACTAATAATAATTATTAGTAATGCTATTCAAAGTAAACTAATATTAATTATTATAAGTAGTGCTATTCCGTAAAATCTCACTTTGAATACTTAGGTCAAGTGAACATTAAGGGAGTTGTCAATTCTTCAAGTAAAGTTCAAATCCAAATCCAATAAATTGGAATGCCAGCTAACTGCAATCTCACTCGGCAGTCGCTTATAAAATACTGGTATTCAGTTGCATCCAGTTGCATGGAAATACTGGTATTCGGTTGTATTGAAAGCTCACCCCAACAGACTTGGGTTAAGTCAACGCGTGAAGTCGGTTGGATTATGATTTGATTATTGAGCACCTCTATTGAGAAAGTTATAGATAAGACACATGCCAAGAGAAGGGCCAGAACTTTCATCTTTTGATCACCAATTGATTTCAATTACAATGCAATACTCGAATGTTAAAAGCAGAAGACATAAAAGACTCACCTAAATGTCCCTTCAGCACACAACTCTCCGTAAGTAGTCAAGTCGGGCCCGTTCCATCCGTACAGCAGTGATTGAATCTCCTGGAATAGAAATCAATATTTTAACTTCAGATAGAATCAACATTAAAGAACATATCAGAATTATTTTTGAAACATGCAATGGATTCGTGAATTTCCTACAAAACCTTTAGGAAAGAGTATTTCGAAATTGTAGTGCTTGTAAATATCCATCGAAATAACCATTTCTGAACTACACTATGGAAAAGATAGAAGAAAAGGTTTGTTATATCTCACCTGAACCCTGACGGCATGTTCGTGTCGTCGCTTCATGTCGTCTATATGTTGTGCGATGCCGGTCATCTTTAGTAACGCATACTCTGTCTCCCGAGAAGCACACTGCTTTACTACGTTCTGTAAACAATTCGTAACAATTCATAAGCACCCATTTAAAAGATAATTATTTTCACAGGTAAAATTAGAAAAGGGCTGTGTATAGTGCCTTGAGGGACACCATCTTAAAAGACCTAGAAGATTATATTTTATTTTTATTATTGACAGGATCGCGTTTGCCAACGGTCTCATCTGCTGGTCTATTCTGTAAACTTCTCGTCGTAAAGACTTAAGTGGAGTAAGCTTGAACTGTCATTTTACCTTGATTGTATGAATTGAAAGGTCCCTTCGAGTTCAATTCACCTATGTTTTCACAGTAAAATTCTTACAGAATAACACTACTGATGGTTAGTGGTGATTTGGTTGACTATGGAGTGCCCTTGCTAAGAATCTTGCCTATTCACTCAAGACCTTCAGATTATAGCTATGAAGCTATAGCTCAGGAGTCACCGAATCCGACTGGGAATAACATTCCTTAGCAGTCTGTTACCAAATTGAAAGTATTCTATACAAATATCAAAATGCAACTAATATAGTATTACGAATCGTACACAAACACTCAAGGACGGTGATTGTACTAAAAATAGACGAAAAAGGTGATTTACAATTACTAAATAACCATAAACTCAAACTCCAATATAAATTCGCCGACAATAGACATAGGTCATTCGCCGACAGGGACATATAAGTCCTTTTATTAATTTGTTAACTGGCCATCAATAGGCCATGGATCCTAAACAGGCATAACTGCGTGTTGCCAAATCCTGCTTCATTCTAAACATGGTCAACATATTCCTAATATGAGCATCTTACGTTAAGTTGAAGATGTTTAAGAATTTTATTATGTATCGGGTGTCTCATTTTGCCAAAGCTTTGGTATTTTATCATCAAGCAATCAATAGCTTTAGTAGTTTTACAGTTATCGATTGAACTCATGAATGTACATTTAACTTATCGCACCAGTCATCTGAAATGCGTAAATATGATGCTATACGTAAACGTTTATAGGGAAAAGGCACAACGATCAAACTGGTGGTTAACTGGAAGCCTTCAAAGAAGGAATCTCGCTCTAGAAGCTACCGCATGAGACATTACTATTGATAGTAGTGGGAATATCTGTCCTATTTGTAACCAGTAATAATAATTCAGCCTATAATGTTCTCTCTGCTGGAACACAAGCCTCCTCTGAGACGGAGTAGAGTGCACCTAATCCACCACGCAGACCAAGTGCAGTTTGTAACAACCAAACAGTAAGCCGTTTGGGTGACACTGTTAAACTTAGGCGTAAGTTATAGACAGTTAGACACCTACTTTTATCATAAAAGTGGCTATCCTACTCATAGAGGAATACTGCAAAAACTAAATTAGCGATATCTATACCGCTAGACACGAACTACGTCAAACAAATCCTGCATCGTAGTATCCCAAATATCAACCATCGGGCAGTTGCCCACCAGATACAGCACCCTGGTCGGAGGGTCCTCCCTTTTCTATGGAAGTTTGCGGGAATTTACCTGTTCCGCATCCCTCTATATGAAAATTGAATGATTTTGTTAAGTTATGTATATATTGGTCAACAATGGCAACAGGAGATATTGGAAAACTATTACTAAAATTTTTAACAGAACCAAAGACAAGTAAGTAATAAAAGAAGAAGTTCCAAACCCACCTGCAGCAACAGATGATACTTCAGAATCCGCTGCACCGGTTTTAGCAAATAAGAAGCGAGCGGCAATAGATGCCCCAACGCTAATTGTCTCTCTCTGAATTCCCGAGCGCTGAGGGGTTCCGAGGCTAGAGCGGCCAGCCTCTCCATCGTGCGAGGGTAGCCAGTACAGTAGGAGGTGTAGACGGAGAAGCCGGTAGTGTTGTTGACGAAACAGCGGGCGATGCATGTCGCGTCCAGGCGGCAGGTGTTTAGTTCGCCGCAGAGGGATCTGGAAAGATAGAAGCAGTTGATTTAAGTAAAAGGAGGAAATTACCTTAACTAGTAAGTACATATTATAAAGATGTTGTTTCTAAAAGGATCTTTGGAAGGAAATCTTTGGAAGTTATGATCCGATTATGAAAATTTTACCACTGATTGAAAGCAGTATTGTTACCGAGTGCCATAGGATAAAAATTACAGTTCCTGTGGGATAACACACAGAAAAAAGCTAGTATCTAGTTAATTGGCATTTACCTATTTCATAGATAGGTGGGGGTAAGATTTGATAATGCGAGTCTCAAATTTTCCGTAGCTTCAATAAGAACACTAGAATTTTGGGATTAGGTCAAAAACTTTAAATGTGTATATGATAAGATAACTGAAACGTGAACAGGATTTAGTAATGGAAACCTGCAAATGATCACTAGTAATCCCAAACTATAAAAATAACCACATACCATATTTCGAGTCACCAAAAATACATCCGGTAACCCAATTCACCACCTCCCTGCGCAAGACCTTGTCTAAGCAGAAGTAGATCAACAAGAACATATGCGTCAACATGCAACAATACAACCCTAGGGCAAAGGCACTGGTGATCAAGAATCTTCCGACTTCGTGGTAGGTGTGCCAGAACACGACTGGCATTGTTATAACATTCACAGCCCCGGGAAACGTGGTTTGGCAAAAGGTAGTTTGCACTTTTGCAAACTTCTGTGTCGTTAAAAGCTTTTTGTTAAATGTTCTTAATAGCTTGGTTTTAAGGAAAAGAAAACTCCTGAGGAAAATAAGAGACTTTTACTTATCACGAATGTCAAGAAGAAGAACAATATTATGCCAAGGCAACAAAAAAAAGAAAATCTAAATCGCCAGCAAAAGAGTGCGAAAATGCGAAAGAGTTCCGACTCGCAGTAAATGTTTCAGTGTAGTATTTTTAAGTTTTGTTAAAAAGAAACGTATGAATATTAAAACATGTGTTTTTTTCTTTATATTATCAATTAATTACTAAAGGACAGCAGCAGAATATGTTATTTTAGTGTACAAAGAAGAATAAGGACAGTTTTTCCCAAAAAACTGCAATTGACTGCTTGAGTAATCATTATTAATCATTATTTTACTAATCATTATTTTCTTTATCGTAATAAGGAACAAATAGCAAAGCTACTTTATTTTACAATAAGTAGTAAAACAGACTGACACAGATATCTTATGAAACAAACCGTGAAACAATATCTAACATCTGCGGTCGACGCGCGACGTCTGAAGCTAGCGATATCTATTATCTACCGACATTCATACAATATTATTGTAGACGGATACATAAATTAATAAATATTGCTAAGTTTCTTAGATTAGAAACTAGTTAGGGTTCCGAAAAAAAAAACGGAATCCTTATAGGATCACTCGGGTGTGTCTGTCTGTCTGTCCGTCTGTCATAGCCAGTTTTCTCCGGATCCACTGGACCGATTCTGTTGAAATTTGGTACACATATGGACTTCTGTGACCCAAACACGGACGCGTTACGTAAATCATATTTTTTTTAGTATGGGGGTCACTTTTGGGGGTCAAACTAGAAAATTAAAAAAAACTGTTTTTTGAACAATATCGTGTGACATATCAAATGAAAGACCTTACTGTGAGGGTTTTAATTATATTTTTTTCATAATTTTTAAATAAATGGTTTTAAAGTTATTCAAGAAATTAGACGAAAAATTACCATTCCCCCTCTTATCTCCAAAATACTGAGCCTAAAATTAGAAGTCTATATAGTGTTAAAAAAAACTTGTTAAAATAATGAAATTCCTTCGGAACCCTATGCACGCGAGTCCGACTCGCACTTTGCCAGTTTTTGAACTAGTAGATACGTCCGAATGAAAAAACGGTACCCAGACGATTCGCCCCGAATATAAGGATGGACCAAACATTTATTATAAAACGTCTTTGTACCCTGTGTTCACAAAAAGAAATGAAATGATCAGTTGAAAGATACTCGTAATATGAACTTCTGTGGTCACATCAAAATGTTAACTAGACCGCAATACTAAAAAGGCCAACCATGAATCAGGAAAAAATCAGCTAATGTAACCGGCGCGACAAATTCCCGAAAACATTACTAGCAGTAGGTAGTGTTAGGATTTCTACAGTTAAGGCTTGTATACATGCCAATGGCCTTGTGCATATAAACGGAGCTAACTACTCCTCTACGCGCCACTCCGCTGCCCGAATTTTTAATTTATTTAAAAAAAAATAACACATCTTTTAAAAAAGTTACAAAACCAATTTTTTTTTTTGACTTTTGTTAAAAAATGAAGGAGTAAAATGATTTCATCTCAACGATTTGGAGGTGATTTGGTGTTTTTTTTTACTTATTATGTGAAACCGATACATAAATTCTGGCTAAAGCAAATAACGTATCATATCATGTAGATTACTACCTATATTTTTAAGATGTAATTTCTCAGTAAATGCTGACGAAAAGTTGCTTCATCTGCTCGCTGTTTTTAAGCATTTCTCGAGAGAGCAGCTTTAATTCTACATCAAAGAATCAAACCGCAGACACAATTTCTCCATCAATTCCATCTTATTGAATCAAAGCTGTTAACACAGGGCTGGACTTAAGCCGAGCTTTCATGTAAATACCAATCACAGAAGGCAATCGGTCATAAAATGTTCTAGCCTTTGAAACGCCGCCAATTGTGCTGAAACTGGAAACTAATTCGAATATATGGTAGGTTCCAGATAAACTTGCAATAAAGTACAATGACGTTTTCCTAATATCAATAAATTATGGACCGTTTTTCATTACTAGAGAACGTAAAGAGTCACGATAAAAGTCGATTCAGCACGGCTTTATGTCTTTACTAGCTTCTGCCAGCGGCTTCGCCCGCGTAGTCCCTAGGGAACATACTCCCGGAATAAAAAGTAGCCTATGTCCTTTCTCAGGCTCTAGACTATCTCTGTACCAAATTTCATTTAAATCGGTTCAGTAGGTTTGGCGTAAAAGCGCGACACACAGACAGTTACTTTCGCATTTATAATAGTAGTAAGGATTTATGTCATAAAGAAAGTCAATACATGTATGTGGGTCAATGACCGTTACTGCACATTTATCTGGCGCTTAGTCGTCCAGCCAGGATAGTCGAAAGAAAGCCCACGTGAAAGTTAAAAATGATCCCATGGGAATGCACTCTCGGGATGAAAAGTTTCCTCATCTTCCTACCCTTATCCCATGTTACTTGGGGTCGGCGCAACACGCTTATTTCTTTCATTCTGTCCTGTCAACCGTCACGCTATCACTAACTCCCTTTTCTTTCATATCACTCCTCACTTAATCCATAAATTTTTGCTTTGGCCTCCATCTCCCTCGCCATGAATAGATGGCATTTATATTCATAACTCTTTTAGTTACATGCGTTTCATCCCTCCTGTTCACATGACCATACCTTAGCGGTTCAAGTTTTCCGTCACTGGCGACATTTTTAAACTACCTCGTATTCATTTCTCACTTTATCCACTCTCGTTACCTCATACATTCATCTCAACATTCTCATCTCCGCTACCTGCAATCTATTTTCATCCGTCTTTTTCAAACATTCTGATCCACATAGTACGACAGGTCTCATCACGCCCTTATAGATTTTCCCCTTTATAGTACTAGCTAATGCACGCGGCTTCGCCCACGTGGATTTCGGCTATCGCGACCAAAAGTAATCAGCTCCCAGACGGCTTATTTTTATATTTTAGCCAATGTATTCAAAAACTTATCTCGAGACCCACTCCATCTATTGGTGAAAACAGCATGAAAATCGGTGCAGTAGTTTTTGAGTTTATCGCGAACAGACAGACAGACAGACGTGGCTTAGAACTTTGTTTTATAATATGTAGTGAACCAATGTCCTATTCCAGGACATGGGCGACACGTGTGCCAAATTTAATCTAAATCCGTTCAGGCATTTAGACGGGAAGAGGTAACAAACAGACAGATAATTTCGCTATTACTAATACCCAGTGGACATTATGAATATTTATAATTATAGAACAGATTAGAACGGCATAGAATTCATCATCATATCAGCTGAAAGACGTCCACTGTTGGACATAGGCCTCCCCCAAGCGTCGCCACAGCGACTGGTCCTGTGCGTCTCGCATCCATCGGCTGCCCGCGACCTTCACCAGGTCATCGGTCCACCTTGTGGGAGCCCTTCCAACGTTGCGTCTTCCGGTACGCGGACGCCACTCCAGAACTTTTCAGCCCCATCGACCATCAGTTCTGCGAGCAATGTGCCCTACCCACTGCCACTTTAGTTTGGCAATCCTTCGGGCTATGTCGGTAACCTTGGTTCTTTTGCGGATATCATCATTCCTGATTCGATCACGCAAGGAAACTCCAAGCATTGTCCTCTACATTGCCCTTTGAGTGACTTTGAGCCTTCTGATGAGGCGCAGAGTGAGCGACCACGTTTCAGATCCATATGTCATCACTGGCAACACGCACTGGTGTTGAGACACTGTGGTATGTGAGACGATATGATACCACGCCAGCCGAGTCGATTGCTGAATTTTCCATCGTTATTTCTTTTTGATCATTGTTATTATATTGATATCTAAGGTAGACAGTGGAAATCATTGGAGACTAGTACGAGTATACAGGTACTTCGGTACTATGTAGGTCAGCAGAGATATAAAGTAGATAGTTGTTCTTGTGTGGGTGGCGAAGTTTACGGAAAAAGATATTAGTTCGAATGTTAATTTATGTTTTCAACGCCTACGGACGTTATACTTTCTAATATTTTAACGAATCGGTAACTAAATCATTCATTGACACTGGTTATTGGGTAGGTACCGAAATTATAGAACACGTAGAAAGCCACTGCTTCTTTGGTCTAGTGGTCGCTAGCGCTACTGCTTTTTAGGGTTCCGTACCAAAAGGGGTGAGGGGTCGATGGATGCGAGACGCGCAGGACTGGTTGTTGTGGCGACGCTTGGGGGAGGCCTATATCCGTTAGTGGACGTCTTTCGGCTGAATTGATGATAACGCAAAGAGTAACCAACGGAACACTATTACTAAGCCTCCGCTGTTCGTCCGTCCATCCGTCCGTCTGTCTGTCAGTGGACTGTATCTCAAGAACGGTAATAGTTAGACAGTTAAAATTTTCAGAAATAGTGTATTTCTATAGCCGCTATAACAACAAATAATAAAAATTAAGGTTTATGGTACGGTACCCTTGGCTGGTTTTTTTTTGGATGGGATATTATCAAATGACTCCTCCCGCTCTGGGCGAAGCAGAAGGGAGTGTCAGACTCTTACTGACTACAACCCATCCGTGTTAAGCCGGGTAAGCGGATTCTTTGTCTGATTCTATTGCTAAAAAATTGGCCAAGTGCGAGTCGGACTCGCGTGCAAAGGGTTCCGAACGAATTTTTTTTTAACATATTATTTAAACACTATAGACTTCTTATATATAGGTTTTCCTGTAATCAATAGGTAGAGATCTATTATCTCCATTTTTTTTTCAAAATTTTAGGCTCAGTAGTTTCGTAGATAAGGTCATTTTTCGTCTAATTTCCTGAATAACTTCAAAAATGAAAAAATATAATTAAAACCCTCACAGTAAGCCCTCTCATTTGATATGTCACACGATATTGTTCAAAAAACTTTTTTTACTTTCACCAAAAATTTAATGATTTACGTAACGCGTCCATGTTTGGGTCACAGAAGTCGATATGTATACTACATTTCAACAGAATCGGTCCAGTGGATCCGGATCCAGTTGTGACAGACGAACAGACAGACAAACACCCGAGTGATCCTATAAGGGTTCCGTTTTTGTTCGGAACCCTAAAAATTAATATTTTCTTATCAAAGTTACACAGGAATCACGTTATTACGTACTTTTTGTTATCTTAGTAATTCCACCGTGACATAATTATAAAGTAATCAATCATTGTTATCCGTCAATCAGGGTACGTTAAGTGACACTTGTAAAGTGATATCGTACACAATAATTGGGACACTTCCGAAACATGATTAATAATAATAAGATATTTATTACCACAACTTCTGTTGCTACTTAATGTTATTGTTGGAAAATAAAAAATGCGGTTAAATATAGAATGAACTAAAAAGACTTTAAGTAGGTATGTACAACTACTAGGTACTTAAAGCTTCAGATTTTCTAGTTAGATATGAAGTAAGGTTCATCCTTACTAATATTATAAATGCGAAAGTAACTCTGTCTGTCTGTCTCGCTTTCACGCCAAAACTACTAAACTGATTTAAATGAAATTTGGTACAGAGATAGTCTAGAGCCTGAGAAAGGACATAGGCTACTTTTTATCCCGGGAGTATGTTCCCTAGGGACCACACGGGCGAAGTGAAGCTAGTATATTATAAAACAAAGCCTCCGCCGCGTCTGTCTGTCTGTTCGCGATAAACTCAAAAAATACTGCACTGATTTTCATGCCATTTTCACCAATGTGTAGAGTGGTTCTCTAGGAAAGTTTTAGTATATAATTTGTCTAGAAAAAAATTAGGGATCCTTAAGAAAATTGCAGCGCGGATGACGCCGCGAGCGTCCGGGCGAAGTGCTAGTCCAACTATAAAATCTGAATCTTAATATTTTTGTTAATCAATCACTTTTCAACGGCTGACCGGATTTAGATGAGATTTCGCTGATGGGTAGAAAATTACTATGATTATGACCTAATATACTTTAGATTCCAATGGTACGTTTCCGTGGCATTATTTTCGAAGCCGTTTGCAAAAGTTGTACACATTCTGATTTTTTAACGACAACTTTTTTTAACGAAGACTCGAATTATTTTTTTCCAATATTCTTTCTTTTGATTGAAGCGGAAGATTTCAGAAATATTTCCCGGTAAATTTAACCATAACCCAGACAATAATAATCTTCGAAGTAACAAAACCACCAACTGTAAAAAGACTGCTAAAGCCATCATAAGGTGTAGTTACATCACCGGCAGAGGAATCCGGGTCGGGTGTGCATTCACGGCTAATTGGCGTTCGACACCTCGCGGAAACACACGGGACAGGTGTTTGGAGCGGGCGCGACGCGGGTGGTGAAAGTTGTGTTGTTTGTTTACTCAATTAGGTAGACTGTTGCCTTGTTGGATGTTCAAAGATGTGTTTGAAGTTTACATAAAGGCAAATGTTGTTTTGATTTTTGTGTTTTCGTTAGATAATGCATAGTTTTTAGACATAATAGATCCCTTTTAACTATTCTATTTTAGAAAAAAGATTGAATTTACAACAGAAATTCGCTTTTTCATGGTAATTTTATATTTTACACCTGGTTTTTATAAAAATAAAGTATCTGTAACATACTTCAACGATTCACAATGGTTAGAAATTTTAACTAAGTACAAGAAATCACGCTAAACGTAAAATGTTTTATTCTTATCCTTGATAGCCTTCAGTAAAATAAGGGTAATTAACACAGCAACTATAATTATTACCTACATCATCTAAGCATGTGTACTCATGCACAGCTGTTACTTTATTATGTAACTAGGTCACCAACGGGCCCGCCCCAACCGTCCGTATCTGAATTTTTCAACCCCATTTTATAAGTTATTAGTGCTCCGCCGTGAGCTTCATAATCATAATGCGGCATAACGAACGTTCCTGGCACTTACGTTCATTAGTATAGTTACTTCTACTTTATGTCTATGTTTTGTGCGTTTAATGTCATTACAGTTTCTTGTCCCCTTTTTGAATTATATATATCCTTAAGAGGGGATTCTAGTCCCGAGGAATTTGAAAAATAGGTATTTAAAGAAACTATTGCCGATGCCGTCGCGCTGCACCCGGTCAAGTTAAGTGTGAAAGCGATAACTGCAGCAGAGGCTGATTTTACCTATAAAAACCTTGACCAAAAGACGTTTTGTATTCCGCTGTTTTCTTCTTCAAAACTGGAGTGATCTAAATTTAGAGGAAGACTATATCTATGCTTCTATTATTTTCTATTTTGTTAAAAACTTATCAAATTTGTCTGATAGCCGTCTGAACATGGTGGTAAAAACGAGCTGTTTTTTCGGGTTTTTGGATTGTCATAATTCTTTAATTATTTATGTTTTGGAAAAAAGAAAATGATAGAGGCACGTATTCATTCGATCTACATTTTTTGGGAAAAAATCATTGCTCTAGCAGCATTATCCACGAAGAAAACAGCGGATTGCGTTTGTATGGAGAGTCCCAGCCCAAGAGTAACCGACTCTCTAGTCGGTGTAAGAGTAAGAGGTCGGTAAGAGCGGACTCTTCCCGTCTTAAGACTGGGCAGATATCGCACAAGATAGAGAGGTTTGGAAGGAGAGGTCTTTGTCTAGCTGTAGACTGGAGGCTTAAAATAATGTGTGCCGGATTACTTAACTTTTACTTTACTATTACTGCTGACACTTTGGTTTGATTGATGTATCGAGGAATTGCTAGGTTGGCCTCCCATTGCAGGGGACTTATACATATTGTTAGGGTTCCTAAAAAAAAAACGGAACCCTTATAGGATCACTCGGGTGTCTGTCTGTCTGTCCGTCTGTCACAGCCAGTTTTCTCCGGATCCACTGGACCTATTCTGATGAAATTTGGTACACATATTGACTTCTATGACCCAAACACGGACGTATTACATAAATCATTAAATTTTCAGTATGGGGGTCACTTTTGGGGCTCAAACTAGAAAATAAAAAAAAACTTTTTTTAACAATATCGTGTGACATATCAAATGAAAGAGCTTACTGTGAGAGCTTTAAGTATATTTTTTTCATAATTTTAAGTAAAAGGTTTTGAAGTTATTCAAGAAATTAGACGAAAAATTACCATTTGTCTTCGAAACTACTGAGCCTAAAATTAAAAAAAAATATATCTTTACCTAAAGATTACAGGAAAACCTATTAGAAGTCTGTAATGTTAAAATAACATGTAAAAAAAAAAAATCTTTCGGAACCCTTTGCACGCGAGTCCGACTCGCACTTGGCCAGTTTTTTTTACTATACCTCTGCGTCCCACTTATGGGACTACAGTCGGAATATTACGTTAATTACAAATATATTGACGAAGTATGTTTTTAGCAAATTTCATGCTATCGTCTTTAGCTTGTTATGCTGCTAATTGGCTTTTAATGACTGCGAATCTACTGTTATTGAAGAAACGTGCTAAATATTACAGGATTTGTGATTTTTGGTTCGGGTAGTTCGGTGTCAACAATCTGGAATATCTGACGGAGTACATACAGCAATGAAAAATACTCTTATATACATATAACCATGCTAAAATGCATGCATGCTCGTCTGTGTTACCAAACGCTTACAACCCTAATCTCTTCAAAGTTAGAGTGAACAGGCTCCTTCTGGGTAAGCTCGCTCCATCGTAGACTTTGTCTCTGTCATCTCTGACCTAGACTAGAGTCAAGAGCAAACCCAGCACAAATAAAAAAAATGCTTCTGCTTGCGGATTCACCCGCGTGATTTTCGATAAGAAGATATTCTATAAGCTCTAGGCCCTGGGCGTCTTTGTTATGATAAAAGTCGAGTGGAATTGAAGGAAGAGTGAATTTGCCCTGCAGCGGGTCAGAACATGCTACAAAAACAGTCGGTTTAGTGACTTACACGTGAAAACGTAAGCAGCAGATAGAAAGACAGTAACTTTCACATTTATAATATTAGTATGGCAGTATGGACTTGGATGTAATTCAACTAGCTTAGTTATCTAACTAGGCCAGTAAAAACATCCTGCATGTTCCTAATCTACGATATTATTGACATACACGGATGACCACAGATCGTAATCAGCGGGTCTAAAAAGGTCATTTTAGCAGAATCAGAAAGCACATCACGCTACCCGTCACTGTCAAATTTTCCCAATCAACCTTGAACCTAATTCGTTAGCGATAAAGATGAAAATGAAATTCGACAGATTATTGCGAGATTAATATTATGATTCTACTAAAGTGGCCTTTTTAGCCACCATGATAGGGACTCCTCTCATCCATTTAACTGTTAATCGATGAATGTCTCGTAATCTTCTTTTATTAAGTTCAACGCAAAAGCTTTCTATAGGAATCATCATCTGCCTAGCCTTTTCCCAACTATATTGGGGTCGGCTTCCAGTCAAACCGGATTTAGCTGAATACCAGTATTTTACGTAGAGCGGCTGCCTACCAGACCTCCACAACCCACTAACAGGGTAACACGGTACTTCTTGGCAAGACTGGAGTCAGATTTACTGGCTTGTGACAATCCGTAACGACTGCCAAAGATCTACAAATGACAGCCGGGACCAACGGCTTAACGTGCTTTCCGAGGCACGGAAACTCGGTATGTTAAGATGGTCACCCATCCACAGGCCAACCTTGGTAAGCGTTGCTTAGCTTTCTATAGGAATAGAACTCCGTTATTTTTGCTGAACAGATGGTCGATGGGGCCGAAAAGTTTTGGAGTGGTGACCGCGTACTGGGAGTCGCAGCGTTAGAATGCCTCCCACAAGGTGGACCGATGACCTGGTGAGGGTCGCGGGTAGCCGATGGATGCGATACCAGGCCTATGTCCAGGAGTGGACGTCTGCAGGCTAATATGATGATGATGATTTTTGCTGATGAGAAATCCCACTGTCGGAGCGACGACGGCTTTTTGGTAGGTGACCAAAGAATTAAACACCATATGTAATGTTTTCTACATCTTTCCTGTCTGTAAATTATATAGTGTTCATAATCAAGAGTATTCTATTCTTAAAGATCCGAGGCTTACTCTTCAGACTAATCTTAAAAGTAGAAATGTAGGTTTTGTAGTTGTTTTTCAGGATGAGTCAGTGTCTTGTATTTCTAACATTTTCGTCAAATTCCAGGAGCGTGTTTCTCACAATTTGCATTACAATGCGATGTAAAACAGTCGGTTATGTTTCTGAGCAATCGTCTGTGAAATTGGCTACTTTAGATTCTGTAGCTTATGTTTTGTCCTAGTAACAAGTTGACTGATTCATCACTTGTTTTTTTTATTCTTGTTGCTGTAGTTACTTCCTTACTAATATTATAAATGCGAAAGTAACTCTGTCTGTCTGTCTCGCTTTCACGCCAAAAATACTGAACCGGTTTAAATGGGTACACAGATAGTCTAGAGCCTGAAAAAGGAAATAGGCTACTTATTATCCCGGGAGTATGTTCCCTAGAGATCGCGCGGGCGAAGCCGCTTGCAGAAGCTAGTAGAATATCAAATTATATTCATACTGAGTCTATTTCAATCTTTTTAGGGTCGGTGCTGCCTATATTCTATTTCCATAATCTCTATTTATCTCAATAGTTATCCACATTCTAGCCATATCATCTTTGACACAATCCAATAATCCTTTCTTTGGTCTTCCTCTACCCTTACAACCATCCTCAAAAACTTTACTCACGGTACGTTCCAAAATAAAATTAACGCAATAAATAGTAGGTCATATGGCCCTATCATTGCAAAATAACATACCGCACTCAATTTAGACTATAATAGTAATTCAATACTGTACAGAAACTATATTCGTCTACTAAAAGGGGACCACACACATATTTAGCTATTAGGGCTAACACACACAAAGATGATGCATACAGGGTGAAACAAAACGTACAACCCGTGCGCGCTAACCAGCAAATGTGTCGAGCCAGGTGCCTGGTTAATGCGTATAGGTAGTACTTATAAAAATTCATCATCATCATCATCATCATCATATCAGCTGAAAGACGTTCACTGCTGGAGATAGGCCTCTCCCAAGCGTCGCCACAACGACCCGTCCTGCGCGTTTCGCATCCATCGGCTAATACCGACCCGCGATAAAAATTGCTAAATGATAAAGAAATATGAGTTTTTGAGATGTTTCTAAAGAGATTATCTAAAGCTCAAGTATTTTTAATCAGAGTTTGTTGACAGTTGACACTAAACACTTCAATTTAAATATCAAAGATGGAGTGTGTTAGTTAACAGGTGGCTTTTAATTAACCTGTATCTTAAAATGTATAAATACCTATAGTTTTGTATCAATAGTTCAAGTTCTTCAAACTTAACAGACAGATATATGTTGCTGGGGAGTTTTTTGCACCACTTCCCAGCTAAAACACTAGGAAGTACTGACGGGTGGTCGTTTTGGGGAACTTAAACTTGGTACTTACTTATACTTCGACGTTCAAGAAGTACTGATTCTCAAGCCCAATTTCAATAATAATAGTAATTTTTTTATGAGATATATTTAAAAATGTAATCTTTAAGTATAGAAAAATAAATGAACGAAATAATAATAAAATTAAACCATTTATTTTCAGGTAACAAAGACCCACAGATAAATACCTTAACCTAAGTATAAATATAATTACGATTGTGTTAGTAAAAAAAAACTTCAAAAGTATCTTAAATTAATGGCTTTGATTTTGAAAAGCATTCCCAAATGTATCTCACCTAGCTCTTTTTTGGTTTCAGAAACATTTCTCTTCATGCACACATCACCACTTTTAGAGCTCATAAAATTACATCCTGTAGTACTCACACACCCACATAGGTTTAGAGAAACTCGTACTTTTGCAGACCACACATACATACCCTCTTTTGTGCGATAACCCTCCCAAAAGTACCCTTGCTATTATTTTAACACCCTCCATGTGGGAGGATGTTTAGGGGATCGTCAATGTCATATAAAAAAAGTAAAAATAAAATTGTTACGAGTCTACGTGACGAAACGAGTCGTCTGGTCTGAGAAGTATAAAACATGACGGATATAAGGGACTAATTTTTAAGGAAAAATAGAAGGAATCTTTGGGTCCAATAGGGTATTTTACTAAAAAAATCTAATTAGTCCGTCATATAGATTTAAAAAAAATATTGTATTTTTACTTTTTTTACGTAAACAAAAAATGAAGACGATACAGCGCGTTGAAGACACGCGTGACGTCATGTGACTTGGTAAAATTGTACCATCATAGTGACGTCACGCGTGTTTTATCATCTCATCGTGGCACAATATCATCTTCATCTTTTGTTTACGCGAAAAAAGAAAAAATACGTGTTTAATATTTTTTGAATATCTATCTGACGGACTAATTAGATTTTTTTAGTAAAATACCCTATTGTTTATTTGGTTATTTAGTAGCGTCTGTGACCAAAATGATCTAACCCACTTGACTATTAGCGTCAAGTGGGTTAGATCAGTCTTGGTCACAGACTGTACCAAGGGCCTACATTTATTCTCCAAAAATGTTCGGTTCTTGTGGAGTACTCATTGGGACCGAAGACGCGGTAAAAACACGAATGCTAGCGTAATTTGAATAGTTTAACGACCTACAAACAGGAGATTCTTTTCCTTCTGTTGTCAAGGTGTTACAGAAATAATTCTAAACCTGATAAATGGTATTTGTACTTATCATTACGAACCACCTTCAGCATTGAACCGTACCAGGAGGGCTAGTCTCTAAGCTCGAAGTCCGTAGTTTCGGGAGTAGCCCTCTTGATATCGCGGAATAAATCAACTGTTCAGTACATTTAGTCGAGTTATGGAAATAACGTAGAAGGCAGTTGTTTATTTTTTTTTTCGCGATTTCAAGGTTATGTGTAGGTACAATGACCTCTTTTTAGGTTTTTTTTTCGTTTTGTATTCGTTCTAAGCTTATCACTGTTTCTGATATCCGTGTTATTAATTCCTTATTTATAGTTGACAGTTATAATTGCTTACAACGGAATTGTTTACGAAGGCAATTTAGAAAAAAAAACTGCGTTCAGATTTTCCGGTTGTTTGGTAGTTATTTTTCCATCAACAAACTATTATTATAAAATTGTTAATGTTATGGTTTTCCTTGAGGAGCGAGTTTTGATTATTATTTATGATTCTCAAAGTTATTTCTGGGCTGGCTAATTGTAACCATGTATTATAGCCGATTACATTACACATTTATACCCCTTTACTGACTCTAAAGGATACCTTTTCACGGGATTTCATTGAATTTAAAGAATAAGTATTCACAGAATTCCTACTTCTAGTAAGTATCTTAATTAACATTAAAAAAAATCATAGATAAGATCTACATTCTTGTCAGCATATTACCTAAAGGAAATATACCAAACCACTCAATATATTTAATTTTCCCAGGTATTCGAAACTTAGATTGAAAATCTTTAAGTTATATTATTTTGAAAGACTACTCCAATCATAGTTTATTGATCATTTCCATCCATTTAACATTTCTCCATAACTTGGGGTTCTTTACAAAAACATCCCCTTTTAGAATGCTCCGGTCGTCTGTCAAAGTTTGGCTACTTCAGCAAGTTTAAAAAAACCAAAACCGTGTTTTATGTCACGGATGTGTTCCGCCTGTCGCTCTGCCTGCCCTCTTAGCGTAAAGGGCGTGACGAACCCCCTGTTATTACGTTTTAGCAGAAAGAAAGCCACTGTAAGGATGGAAGGGGATGTAGTTATGCCATATGTCAAGGATTTTTGTGATATTGTTGCTTGGGTATTTGACAAATTCGCGAAATGCACGAGACTTTGTGCAGGATAGGGGAAGCTAAGTATTATGGTGTGTAAAATGAAAACTCAAAGTATTTCGTAACTTCGCACATACTTTATCCATTCACAAATATTAATCATTGTAATGTTATGCGCCGAAAATTGCCTTAACTTCTGGGCGCATAATGTGCGATGAAAAACTTTTTTGTAATAAATAGATAAGGTATGTTACACATATTAAAATATTCAGTTCCCTGCACTAATCATGTCATTCCTATCATCAAAAAGAACATAAAAAATACTGAGGCGTATCTTGTAAAATCACTGAATCTTAAAGCAGACGCAAATGCACCTAAGGGTTTGAAATCACAGCCGGTACAACTTTTCATCGAACAATAAACCTGTATCTTCCAAAAACATATAAGAAAATACGCAAACAAGCATCTTTACAGTTTTTACAGTAAAATCACGCTCTTTGGATCCTGCCGGACTTCTTTGTACTCGTGTATCCTGTGGGTTACATGAACGCAAAGATCGTACAGTGCTCTCCGCGTTCTGTATAACAATGCGTAAAGGATGCTGGTGGGGCTGCCCCGCTTCCTTAGTGCGTCGCGGATACTCACAGGTGCGCCTGAACATTGCTTTTACACAAGCTTCAAGCATTCTAATTAACAAATGCTCACCTGTTAAAGTTGTAGATGTCCTCGATATTGTTGAAGAGCTCGTTCAGCTGTTCGTCGGAGAACGTCACCTCCCGTCGCCACACGTGAAGGTAGCCCTGGAACAGAAGAGAACAGAGGATTAGAAATTGATTAGTTGTGAAGATTTGGGAGGATGAAGTAAAAATTCAGGAACTGCAGAAGTAGCCCCTTCCGACAAGTTAGAAAAACTTGGTTACCTACCACTAAGATACGAGTAAAAGGAAAGAAGCTTAGGGAACGTAGCCGGAGCACTACAACAGGACTAAAATCGTCACATATAGAGGGAGATCTTCGAAAAGTTTTACCGGGTCACAGTGAGCAAACGACTGCAGGAGGATCAACATCAATGACTAAACTGATGTTGATTAAATAGATGACAAAAATCAAACTCCATCAAAATCCAGTTTGATTTTTGTCATCTATTCAATAGGCACGATAGAAAATGGATTCTCATATTCTTTCAATAATTTTGACTGGCTGTAAATATTTGGTGTTCTAAACGCATTGTTCATTTAACGATTTTCGTGGTTTTGTTCACGATTTCCATTCAATATTGTTTTTTTTTTCGTATGACCTATATCTTTCTTCGCTTTATTTAAAACGTAATCCTCACCCCGTTTATAAAGAAAGGCTCTGACAGTAAAAAGCGAGTGGTCGTCAGTTCCACTGCTCACAGGAAACCCATCAGGCTCGCCAGAGAACAATACTCAATTTAGCCGTACCCCACTTCAGTGGTTGTGGTGGTGCCGTGTGTGGTTAACACCACAATGAGGTACCAGTACCATGTCGTAAATAAGTATCTACATACATAAATACAACAGCCACGAAATTATTTTGTACGCATGTTATTGTATGGGTATACGAAGACCTTTGACATCGGAAAACGACCGACTGAAATCAAATGAAGTTGGGCTGAACAACTGGCAAGGCACGGTTATGATAAGAGGAGTAAGGCGGTGTGGCGTCCGCGAACGGGAAGAAGAAGTATCAGGGGAGATTGGCGGACGAAATTGTAGCCATCGCGGATAGTATCTAAATGAGCTGGCACAGACGGATTGAGAGGGATTCGCAAAAGAAAAGAGTGGCCTATGCCCAGCAGTGTGCGAAGTCGAAGTGTGGATGATGATTTAATGTAATTGTAGGACACATAGGAACACAAACGTCATTGGATGCTGCTTCAAGAAACTCTAAGTTTACCCTTTTTAACCCCCGACGCAAAAACGACGGGGTGTTATAAGTTTGACGTGTCTGTGTGTGTGTCTGTGTGTGTGTGTGTGTGTGTGTGTGTCTGTGGCATCGTAGCTCCCGAACGGATGAACCATTTCATTTTTTTTACTAGTAGAATAATGCAAACTATATTGAAGGGGAGTTTAAAAATTATGAAATAAAAATTAAATTATATTTTTTGTCGGGGGTTTTTTAATTTTTTATTTAATTTTTTAAATAAAAAGCTTGCAAAAATTATTGATAGCGATGGCAGAAAATAGAAATAGCAAATTCATTGACATAAGGTTGAATTCGCTTTCAGAAAGGGGAGACAAAACTACTCTTTTGAACTACCATCTAGATCTACTTAACAATTCTAAGCATTGCATTCATTCAGCAATATTGTTCTTTCCACAAAAAAACCGGAACAATAAGGAAATAAAACACCACCTCCGCACAATAAAAAGGATTCTAATGTCCTAGTTGATAGTGTAACTCGATTCGTTTGCGGCCGCAGTGGGCAGGACGATCGTATGTCTTCCGCTCCACTTTCAGAAAGTAAAATTAGAACGAATTTCTAAAGCAAATTATTGGATTCTGTGATGTAAGGCTGGAGCACACGGGTCTCGCGCTAAATGGTAAGAACAAAAGGTTTTCAACGAGCGACTACAGGTTGACTGGTGGTTGAGACAGAAGTATATTGAAGGCACCTTTTAACACCTTCTAAATTAAACTTAGAAAACACTTGACGCCAAGACTGATTAAAGTTTTGCTGCCTGAAAGATCTCATAATTTCGTCTCATTTTGTTTTGTTATTTTTATCCTTAAAATTATTATTTAGTTCTTAATCTGTGCATCTTTGGCAGAATATGCATGTGAATAGCTTTTCTTACCTTCGCATTATTCAGGAAACAATTTTACACTAGATTAGAATCTGAACTTTGGAGTCGGTAACTTTTCTGTCGACCCAACACAGACCCTGAAAAAAACTCTGCTCTTTTTCAATCGACCCCACTGATGGTTCGATAGAAAAGAGCAGTTCTTTTATTGTTTTCGTTTAATTTTCCGAGACTATCTTCCAGTGTGACCACGTCGATCTGCCCCAGCCCTTACCGCCAGCTATCTCGGCGCGTGCTCCCGCGCACGGCGCTAGAAAGTCCTGATAACACGATAAAGGTATCACGAAGCGCTTGCCTTATTCGGCGCAGCAGTTTTGTATATGGCAATAACATTACGTACATACATACATAACGCCTTTATCTGATCGCTTTTGCCTTTCAAAAGTATGTTTTGACGGTAATTACTTGGGTTTTTATGTAATTTATGTTTTTTTTTTTATTTTTTTCATGTTTAGTGTATGAACAGTATCTTCCTTTTATGGAGAAGTATAATTACTGTTAACAGATAGCATGGCTAGACAGTAAAGTTTTTTAAAGAAAAATCTCCCAAATCTCGGATCGAAGAAAGTGGAAAAATGGAACGCGTACGGTGGGAAAGCACAGGTTCATTTTCATCATAATTATTTGAATGTAGGTTGGTAGGTACCATAGATACCCGAATAGGTACCTGTTATAGTACGTTCAGACGGGAAGACTGGGAAATAAACTTAGGAACTCACAAGTGATGACTGATAAAGAGTTGTATACCGGTGAAGCAGATGTGAATGGCTATGAGAGCCACTGTGATCCAATCAGAATTAAAAACATGGATTAATTTTTTTGTAAAAGTGATGATAAATAAAGTAATGCGGTTCATGTTGGAACGGACCTTACTGTCGTTAGCACCTCAGGCAGTGGGAGTACGAAAGTAGAGTTCCGCCTACTCTTTCCGGTAATATATTGACGAATTTATGTAATGCGGAAATATAAGAAGAACAAATACACGATATTATGTGGATTATTTTAAAGAAGACTTTGGTTACTAACAAATTACTAACACCTTGTTATTTTTATTTGTGTTTGTATTACTAACAACTATACTAACGCTGTGATTGTAACGGACTTATGTCTGAAATAAAGATAAATTATTATTTTTATTTGTAAACGAGGGTAAGCATTGAAATGACAACTGATAAAGATATAAGCTAATGAAGAAGAATAGTAGCACATGATGCGTCGACCGCAAATAAATTGGGATAAGAACAGGGTGTAAGGAAGGACATACATATAGAGGCACAAGAGTCACAGGCCCTTTTTAATGAGAAATTATCAAATGACTCCTTCCGCTCTGTGTTCCTTCAAATGTTCTTCCAGAGCTGCGGTGACTCTTCTGAACAATTGCGCAACTCTGGTAGGCACAGGTCAACTATGCTGATATCTCATTGGGGGGCTCCCAAATTACACAAAATTCCAAACTAAATCTTGAAGCGGCATCAAGAAAAACATACGGAGCAAATCTACATCGCAACAAAAAGAACCGCAACGCCATCTATCCAACTAGCAGCGAACTACTACAACAAAATCCTGCATCGCGCAATCAGAGTTTACCGTGCGATTTGAACACATACCTCAGCCCCAATGTCAACTTTAGGGCAGTTGCCCACACCGGACACAACAACCGTCCGGTCGGAGGATCCTCCCTTTTCAATGGAGGTTTGCGGGACTTTATTCTCTGTTCCGCATACCTTCCACAAGCTAAGCAAAATCTTGGCCAGGTTTTAGCTCTCCAAAAGGGCCCTGAACTCAAGTGCGTCCATCGTCCTCCGAATGGGTAAAGACGGCCCTGATGATCAGTTTCAATTACCAGGAAACCAGAAACAATATTACAGTTAAACTGCCATCCTACGCCTGATATTGTAAACAAATTCAATTATAAAAGTAGTCAGATCCCGCCTTAGCAATCCGTTTAGCCTAAATATTCAAATTGCGTGCTCAATCTGTATAAATACGTACGGGCCAGCAATCTGTAAACAGTAGCGCTATTCAATGGGGCATGAATGAAATAGTTCTATTAGATGTGGATAATGTTCGAGCTGCTCATATTCATTCTCAATAACCTTATGGTCGGGAAGGTACCCATATTGATTACCCAGTAGCTGTGCCAGTAACTTTGCTCCTGTTCGAAATTTTGAAGTGATAACCGTACACGAATCCTAATTCCACTGATAGGTACTAAGAATATAGATAGCTAAATATAATATATTTTACTGTAGACCAAAAACAGTTACACAATTTTTTTGTTACTAACCGATATTTGATTAACCTACCTAGAAATTCCACTTGAAAAAAACTGGCCAAGTGCGAGTCGGACTCGCGTGCAAAGGGTTCCGAAACAAGTTCATTTTTTAAAAGTGTTATTTTAACACTATAGCTTCTTATAGGTTTTCCTGTAATCTATAGGTAAAGATCCATTATCTCCATATTTTTTAAAATTTTAAGCACAGTAGTTTCGGAGATAAGGGGGGAATGGTACTTTTTCGTCTAATTTCTTGAATAACTTAAAACCATTTATTTTAAAATTATGAAAAAAATATATATTTAAAACTGTTATAGCCCTTTCATTTGATATCACACGATATTGTTCAAAAAACATTTTTTTTAATTTTCTAGTTTAACCCCCAAAAATTTAATGATTAACGTAACGCGTCCGTGTTTGGGTCACAGAACTCCATATGTGTACCAAAATTCAAAAGAATCGGTCCAGTGGATCCGGAGAAAACTGGCTGTGACAGACGGACAGACAGACAGACACCTGAGTGATCCTATAAGGGTTCCGTTTTTGTTCGGAATCCTAAAAATCAACAAAAAATCCTAACATTCTGTCATCCCTGTTACTGAGTCAAGAATATAGCAGCAGTCTTGGAGGTACTTAAAAGCCATAGTGTTTGCTTGATACAGTTTAGGGTGAGAATAAGCTCTTTTTGATTTACCTAAAGACAGTGCTCCAAAATACGCGCCCGTCACCACTTCCTAGTGGTTTAGCTGGGAAGAAGAAGTTGCGCCACAAACTCCCCAGCAACATTGACTGTTGTGGAGTTAAAAGAAATTGGATTTATACGAATCTAGTGCAAAACCACAAGTCATTTACAAAATTATGTCAACTTTTGGCAAATTGAACCACACGCACAAAACGTTTAGGGAACACATTCATAGTGCGTACAGCTAAGGAGTGGAATTCCCTGCCGGAGTATGTGTTTCCTGATAGCTACAACCTGGGAGTCTTTAAGTCAAGAGTGAATAAATTACTTCTATGCAGGCGTGCTCCATCTTCGACCACATCATCGCTTAGCATCAGGTGAGATGGTGGCCAAACGCGTGCCTATCAATTAGTAAAAAAAAAGTTGACATAATTTTGTAAGCAAACCCGTGACTGCCCAAAATGTTAAGCTGTAATTAATTTCATGACATGTCAAGATATTATAATGAAGTTAGAACAATCGTCCGCCATAACTTTATACACGTTGAATGACATCTCCATGTTGATTCTCGTGCCTTGTTTGAATAGGCTAGCGGGATTGACAAGTCAATAACTCAATACTACAGTGCCAGTTAAGTTGATTCTAGTGGTGTGTGAGAGCTTAACCGTATTTAAACTTGGTGCCGGAAATGAGATGGCTGTAAGAACCTATTAATAAGTTGGTTTACTTGTGGATTGTGACTGGAATAACTTCAAAGTTCGACGTGGCCATGTTGATATTATGATGTACCTACTGTCATATTGAAAATTGAATTGAATTATTATGATATACTTCTTCTTAGCCTGTCGATGACAAAAATACTTTCTTATTAGTTAAATCTGCTGACGTGAACAGGTAACAGGGCATGCAGAGCAAGATAAACCATGGTCTGCAGAGAGTGCACAAACATTGAAGATTATTGATGATGAGAATGCATATTATTTCACGTTTTATTAGGTATCGCAAAAAATGCATATAACCTTATCCAGGGACCTATCTATCTCTGTACCAAAATTCATCAAAAGCGGTTCAGCGATTTAGGCGTCAAAGCCTAACAAACAAACTCACTTTTGCATTTACAAAATTAGTTAGGATAGGGTCCCATTCCCGTTACCCCAGAAAGTACATCATCTTCCAAAATGTTTTCATAAAAATCTCTCTTCAGAAAAAAACCCTGTTTCGCTTACCTAATAAAAACACCTCATTTCCTAAACATGACTGTCTGTTAGTAAACAAACAGCGGACGACAGCGGTACGTGGGCGCACTCGACTGTCCAGTGCACGTGCTACTCGTGCCAGTAGCTCGCCCTCATTGTCATTGTCATGGACGAACGATGCAGATCGTGGGCCGATACTGTTGTTATGATATTTAATCATATGGATATGTACTGTTCAAGATATCAAAACTTTCTTGACTATTTTAAAATGGACTACTACAATTCTTGTAGCGCATTTCTTGGCTTTATTTGAAAATGGGAGTAGTTATAATTGTCTAGACAGCACTTCTACTACTGCTTTTGCTAAGCCAACTTAAATATCGTCACAAAATATTCATCTCTCAATTCTTTTGAACGAATACTGGCTAAAGCTTAGATCAATTAAAAATCAAAATAATAGAATTAAGGTCAATGACCGAAATCCAACTACAATTCAAATCAAACGAAAATAAACATAAACACGTCACGAAAATGAAATCTACTTCCTTAGCTAAATATTTTGTTAAATCGGTCGCCCGCTCGATCCATCTACTGGCTGCAGTCCAAACGGGGCACAATATAAACAATAGTGGTCTGGTAAGGCCTCGTGTCCACTGTACTATGCCTACAACCCGCGGCACCGGTTTTGTACTACATTGTCAATGCCATTGTCACTCATATGCGTAAGGCTGGGTACTCACTGCGTGGAATAACTGCGTGGTTGGTCAGCGTTTTAAGTTGAGTGTATTTGGAAAATATAGCTGTAAGGTAGATTGCACATTGGGTGTGTCACAAGCAAAAAAAAAATTAGGGTTTTTCTATATTTGCAATTTGTCAGCCCATTTCTGCTAAAAATTACATTTATATTTGTAAGTGGCCGGTGAAAACGCTTAGCACTACGGCCTCATTTGAGTTTTCAGTTATCGAGTTCATCGCTGGTTATCTATTATGATTTTACAGTAATAATACTTGTATATGTCCTACCTGTCCCGTTATAAACGTGCACACCCATCCCGTATTGAAATAAAATATCGTTATTGATGACGCAAACCACTTATGTATATTTCGAAAGACGTCCAACCCTAATCTCTTCAAAGTTAGAGTGCACAGGTTCCTTCTGGGTAAGCTCGCTCCATCGTAGACTTTGTCTCTGTCATCTCTGACCTAGAGCAAACACACCGCAAAAAAAAAGGTAGGTATCTAAAAGGCGTCAATAGGGGTTACTTATATGTATTGATAGCTCTAGATTGATGGCTTTAGTCAAGCGCAAACCCATCACAAACAAAAAAAAACCTAAACTAATGCGTCCTTACTTCCTAATCCTAGTATATTTTTTTAATTTGTTTGTAACGCTATCAAACCAAAATTCCTTAACGGATTTTCAATAATTTTGGTAGATACAGAGATTGACAAAACCCTGTTGACGGTTATAGGCTACTTTTTCGCGAGCGTAGTCGCGTCCGCCGCGTGCAAAAACTATTAGCAATAAATTGTTCGTCTAAAGAAAACCGCGCCGCCAACCAACCCAGTGCGTACACCTATGGGAAAACGAATCTCTCCATGGCGTCGGGGTATTAATAGCGTCTGATTATGATACAGCACGCACTCCATATGTTAATGACGCCGTTAATATATGCATGTATGTATGAGACATGTCATACTCTTATTAAGCTGCGCAGATTTTCACACGATGACCGTGTGTGGGTGTATAGTTGTTTTCGTTTAATGGTGTCGAGGTATTGGGTGTGGAGAATTGGTCAGTTTTCATTAAAACCTTAGATTGTTGTTGGTTTTCGGGCTCAATAAAATATATCTGATTAATAAAGAAACATAGATAAGCTCAGCTGTACTCTACATTGGGTATTATTCCTTCGATGTCATTTTCTGATTTCGTTACGGGATCCAAGGCATTTGAATCATTTCTCCTGGAGATTTTGGCGTTGCTAGTGTTGTTAAGGAGTAGCAGTGGATGGGAATGGCAGAAGTGGGTAATTCCCAAACAAATACCATCTTCTATCGCTCTATCGAAATCACTGAAAGCTAGGCAGGAGCAATAAGAAAATGAGAGGAAATTTAATATGTCCCTTAACAGCGTAGACCACCCAGCACCACCCTAAAATGAGAAATGCGCCCAAACGGTGCTAAACCCGACTCAAAGCTATTTACATTATGACCGCACTCACCACTTGCGAACACCTTTTAAAATGTCGTAACTGCTTATTATTGTGTCAAAACGTTTTGCACCAGCTTTTCGTAAAGGAACCGTGCAATTTTCCGGGTTAAAAAGTACCCTGGGGTAACCTGGGAGTATTTAAGTCAAGAGTGAATAGGTTACTTCTAGGCAAGCGTGCTCCATCTTCGACCACATCATCGCTTACCATCAGGTGAGATAGTGGTCAAACGCGAGCCTATAAATAGTAAAAAAAAAATGTTTATGACACTAACCAATAATGTCTATATGTATCTGCCTAGCTTTTTACCAACTATGTTAGTGTTGGCATCCAGTCTAACCGGATGCAACTGAGTACCAACAGTTTACATGGAGTGAGTCAACCCACTAACTAGGTAACGCGATACCCCTTAGCAAGACTGGTCTTCTTCTTCTTCTCGAGTAAGTAAGGTCTAACGACCCCACACACCCTAGTGTCAGAGTTATAAACCGCCTCAAAGGCCTCTGACCCGCCGTGCCTTCCGAAGCACGGAATCATCTTTTTATCAGACAGACAATCATGTGATTCAAGCCTACAATGTCCTAGCCAAACTGAAAACAACTTTACAAAGTATGCTTCCCGTGGAAATCGAACCCACGACCACCGGGTCACAAGGCAAACGCCTAAACCACTCCACCACGAGTGCAAGACTGGTGACAGATTCTCTGGCTTCTGACAACTCGTTACGACTGTCAAAGATCTACAAATGACAGCCGGTACCAACGGCTTAACGGGCTTTCCGAGGCACGGAGGAGTTTGGATGGATGGTCATCCATCCAAAGATAGAACTAAATATATATCATCAATCAATTCGAATACTTAGGTTGTTGACTCTCTGTACGTGTTGGTAGATTTACTGTAAGTGCAGAGAGTAATTGAATTTTAAATAAATAAATAAATAATAATAACCTTGTAAATCGGCCCGTGCGTTCCTTGGACATCTTTCTAAACATCGCATATGCAGTTTCGAAATTACCTCCAACTCCAACATACAAACTTTTTTTTTAAACATTAGTGTAAATGGGGAAATGATTTATGTTCTGCCGCACCCTAGTGAGATAAGACATTTTGTAATTAAAATGAAGCTGGTATTAATAAGTTGTTAATCTAGTGGACATCGGAGCGAATCGCTCTTAAACTTTAGCGGACCAATATGTTTATTTGTATGTTTGCGAATTGTAAGGGCGTGTTTACATAGGCGGTACGTGCGTATTGACAGTAGATTAATATTATAATTATGATTGCAATTATTTGTATTAGTTTATTCTGCATTCCACAATGTAAATTGAAGGCGGTTTGTTACCGCCTTCAATTAACAAAAGGTTTAAAGCTAAGCAAAAATGACTATGAGGATGATGATGAAATCTTTTCTTTATAACCTTAAACTGTTATAAAATATCACGCCCTGATCATAAAGTTGCGAATTTGACCACACTCATTACAAGAACGTGATAACTACCCAATAGAAAAGCTATTATAATATTAATAAATCTTCATAAAGTAGATATTCCGTTAACGTTTCTAATGTAACACTAAGTTTCTCACATAATAAATGTTAGCAAACATAATTCACACACACTTGTCTTAAGAAAACTTTAATAGACATTCTCTTACTTTTTCAGCTTCACCGTGTGTGGTCTTTGATTTAAGTTTTAGATCAAAGAACACACACGGGGAAGCTGTGTACTGAAAATATAGAGGTGACATAAGCTTAGAATCTAAGAATATCACTACTCAATATACTGTGTGTGTGTTCAGTGGGAATTAAAGTTTATCTAAAAAAAACCTGCCAAAGGCGAGTCGGACCCGCATACGAAGGATTCCGAACCCTATCATTTTTAAGCTTATTTTGGTTTTATTATCATTTGTTCTTAAACTTTAAACTTTTGACGAAACAAAAAATAGCACTGAAGTTATTTCGACAATCATTTTTAACGTTACCGGCCTCTATATTAGAAAAGAAGTATTTGAAACTGTAACTGAAACAACTATTACCGTTCATGAGATAGGTAAAGCCCGTTGACCGACAGACCGTCAGACATCGGAGAAGTAATAGTGTTTTATTAGCAATCGTGGTTTACGTACCCGAAGAGTTAAAAATGTAACCCACATTGGTAACCCGAAGAGTTACTAATGTAATCCGCATTGGTAACCCGAAGTGCTACCAATGTAACCCGCATTGGTAACCCGAAGAGTTACCAATGTAACCCGCATTGGTAACACGAAGAGTTACGGAAGCCTAAAACACGATTGCTTAAAGATTTGCCTTCGACAAACTAGTCCAACTTGCTAATCAGTCCACAAAACTTAAAGCAAATAAAAGAGTTTAATTAAGAAGCAGCGTCAGTATACAAAATTAATTCAAAATTCTCTTAAACTGTAAAACAACTTCAACACTTGACACTAATACGCAAATGAGACACAAAACTACGCAAATGAGACACAAATCTTGCGTACTCCGTTAGTGTGCACACATCTTATTGAGTCCAGGCCACACTGGAAGCGAAGCCATAAAAAGCTAAGTCCGCTCATATAGCTACCAAACTTCGGTTAACATCACGAAACATCGAGCGAAACTACGACAGCGATGCGAACTTGCGAACCCAATTCCAGCGAAGCGGAGAGCCATCCCTAGAGCGGGGTTGAAGAGACGGCTCTGCGCATGACATTCTACTAAGTGTTATCGTATGAATATAAAAGTTTGCATTGCCATTCAACGTATTGCCACATTAAATGGCAATGCTAATTCTTACATGCCAGTGTTTTGGATACTTTTCTCTTTTTAAAAGAGATATTAATATATTTTCGTTAACCCTCATATTCATTGAAACTTGATGTACAAATTGAATACATGGGCAGACTTTGCGACAGGCTTCTCATTCTCAGGCGTTTTTCTGGTAGTCGCCACTGTTGATTCTGGCTTTCAGGAGTTTCTGTGATTGGAAGTGTCTGGTGGGCTTGTTCCATAAAAAAGCCATTCTCAACCAATCAATTTTACCTCCATAGCATATGTAATTGGGCAACGCTATAAAAGCGAACTTAGCTTCGTTTCGCTTCGCTCAGAGTGTAGCCAGTACTTTAAATGCAATAGTGTAACAGTACTCGCCCACCTAGACTATTAATAGGGCATTGCGTTTTTATGATTGCGAGGCGGAAATAAAAATGTTTTGATTGCTCTGCCCACGATGGAATACAAGACTATCTACTTGACTATCAATAGATAAATAGTAGTTTAGTTTTGAATATCTATATAGTAAGATTTTACTTCTGCTAGCTATGATAGAATAAAAAGCAGAATGTGTTTCTGGTACATGGCGGTTATCGGCTACATCATGTATTTTCAGTAAAATTTCACTATTAAGTATAATGCTTATTTTATTTGTTGTCCGATTGAATCTATATCTATACTAATATATAAAGCTGAAGAGTTTGTTTTTTTGTTTGCTTGAACGCGCTAATCTCAGGAACTACTGCTCCGAATTGAAAAAAAAGAACAGTGTTCTAAAGGGCTATCTAGGGCTATCTAACACTGAATCTAATTCTTTCAGTGTTAGATAGCCCATTTATCGAGCCAGGCTATAGGCTATATATCATCACGCTAAGACCAATAGGAGCGGAGCAGTAATGAAAATTGTGACGCAGACGAAGTTGCGCGGGTCAGCTAGTACTAAAATAAGATCGCTTAGAAACACAAAAATTATAAGTACCGCATAGATCAGTGTATTATCTATGGCATAGATTCTAGTTAAATAATTCACCTTAAAATCGTAAATTATAGATCCAACTACTTATTTAAATAATCACATTAAAATATGCAAGATCGATAACTGATATCCCATCACTATACATGAAACTATCGACAGTCTCCCATACTTCCGGTTTGTACATAATTTTTTATAGCCATATGTCTGTTGCACAGCCCTGGGCTACTGCCATAATAAAGTAGAGCAAAAAAGTCAGACTCACAGTTGAAATACGTCCGCTGCTGGACATAGACCCTTAATTAGGGCATCCCTAGCCATTAGTCCACATACGTATACTTGCACTACCGGGCCCAAATAATCTAAGAAGTTAACCATCGACTCGACACAATAATACATACAATTTGACATTTTTTACCCATTAAATTTTGACATTTATTTACCTATTACTTTTTGACATTTATTTACCTATTTAATTTTGAAAATTTTTTGACCTTTAATTCTTATTTTACAATCAATTCATAGTCTACGGACCTAATAAATATATACATAATGATACATACAATTTGACATTTATTTACCGATTACGTTTAGACATTTGTTTTTTCCCCTATTATACAAACATACACCTAATACATATATTCATAATTATACATACAATTCTACATTTAAAATAATTTTTGAAAATATTGAATACCTTGAAATGCTACTTAGCCGTCTTCCTCTCTCCTAATGATTGCTGTGCCCGACAGGGTCCATATTGATCTCTAACCTTGTATATACCATCTATGTTATACATATGGAACGCAATAAAGTATTGAGTATTGAAAAGAAGAAGAAAATTTGTAAATAAAAAAAAATGCTGTCACGTGACGCCCGGCTGATAAGAAACATCTATCAATCATCCTTAATTTATAAAATTCTTCCGTTTGGAGGATTTACCGAAATTCCTACGGGAACGGGAAGAAAACGGGATATGCGCGTACGAAGTCGCGGGCTAAAGCTAGTCCTAATATATGTATTAAAAATAAAATTAAAAATAAAATTCTTCCGTTACTGACTGATTGAGTGACTGACAGACAACGCACAGCCGAAACTGATCGTAGTGGAAAGCTGAAATTTGGCATGTAGGTTTCTTGGGGAGTGTAGGGGAGCACTAAGAGAGGATTTCCCGAAATTCCCTCGGGAACGGAAAAAAACGGGATCTGCACGTACGAAATCGCGGGCAAAATCTAGTAATAAATATTAAATTCATAATTAATAAAAATCTTATAAATTAGTTCCAAAGTTCGCCGTCCGTAACAGGCGGTGTAGCCGGAAAAAGAAAAAGCCGGACAATTTCCTACTTTATCTGGATGCCTGACAACCTTAGACATAGTGACAAATCAAAGAAATTTTCTCAACCTTTTGCACCAATTTCTGAGTGGTCAAATTCTCTTGCGCATCTTGGCTTGCAGCCGTAAGCCACAGCAGTGCATCAAACCCACGTGCCGTGCGGTACACGCCTTGTTTAAATAACTCGATACACTACCCACTGGACACAGTTCAGATGAGATGTAGCGACTAGCGAGATTGTGGGGAAGAAGAAAATTCATCAGCTGTACACCACACGCATTATCATCTACTTAAGAATATTATTAACCATCAGCTATGAGCTGCATATACATCCTCATATAGGTATTCAAGTAGTTGTTTTAGTTTAATAAATAATAAACTAGACTGTAGAAGTGTAGATGATCAAGGAAATAATGTGAACGCGTTGATACTTTTTCGAAAAAGAGTAAAGCGATCGAAATTTTTTTTCTAGATATCTTCCGTATCAAATTTAATTAAAGTAGGATATTTATTTCACAAGATTTCGAAACTAAAATCATCATATCAGCCGAAAGACGTCCACTGCTGGACATAGGCCTCCCCCAAGCGTCTCCACAACGACCGGTCCTGCGCCTAAAATTTTTAATTGAAATACAGATTCGTATAAACGCTTTTCACAAAACAAATAACCATCGAAATTACCAGTACATAATCTCAAATTGAATTTATGAGCAACTGCTTAAAATAATACCTACATAATGTACCTACCCACGGAGACAGATTGATCGCTCTCAGCTTATGAAGTCGCTTCAGCTCCTACCTTAGACCGCCACAAAGATAGCTGCGCTTATCAATGAATCTGTGTAATCTTTACGATCTCAGATTCGAGTGCACGTGTATATAAATCACTAATTATACACATTAACCGTTTATTGAGCCTACGCTTGCTGGTTGCCGGTCGATGTAACTGTTTGTAGGTGGGAGGGGTTATTTTGACCAATGGAAGAGCAAGACTAGGGTTACTTACTAATAGAAATACGTGGATTTGGATATTAGCAGAAAATTATGGGAAAAATAATAGAATGATAAATTTACATAATTATCTTCTAGTCTTTCGAATTTTTTATAGGTGGTAATTTTTGTAAGTACAAATCCGATAACGAATGTAGCGGCATCAATGCCGCCACAAGAAAAAAACCAACGGAGCAAATCTACATCGCAACAAAAAGAACCGCAACGCCATCTATCCAACTAGCAGCGAACTACTAGGTTGAAATCCTGCATCGCGCAAGCAGAGTTTACCGTGCGATTTGAAAATATACATCAGCCCGAATATTAACTATCAGGCAGTTGCCCGCCAGGCACAACAACTGCCTGGTTTGAGGATCCTCCCTTTTCTATGGGGGTTTGCGGGACTTTACTCTCTGTACCGCATACCCTCTATACGAATATTCTTTCAATGATTTACTTTCATTGGGTTTCACTCTTTATCCCGAAAACGTGCACGCTTACTGTAGAATCAGCGAAGGGAGCAAAGCCGCAGGAAAAAGCTAGTTAGAATCATAAAAAAAAACTTTTTACTAATAAAATATAACCGACTTCCAAACAAAACACTACAAAGAATAAAACAACCTTAATTTCGGAAGTCGGTGTTTTTGGTTTTGTTTCTTTGTTTTTAACGAAAGTTTTTATTTTTCACTTTTAAGTGGACGACGTCTTCGTCAACACAGAAATTGAAATAAGCAAAAATGCTCATAAAATAAAAACTACTGAACCAAACTGAATCAAATTTTTATGGGACCAAATGGCAAGTATACTGCATCGAACTCATGACGAATCACAGAAATCGGATCAGAAACCTCGGAATAACCGGTGTACATACATAAAAACCTTCCTTTTTTGGAAGTCGGTTAAAAATCTTCGAAACTACTTGGTGTATCTATAAAGCTGGCTCCACACAATCAATTATAATATGACTTTAGAAGCCATTTACCATCATGTACCTAATACATAAAACATGTTCTCTACCATAAATTATCGCAATATTAACCACTGGTACTTACAAGGACTAGCCACACTTATAAATATAATGACGATCGCACATTAATCTCTGTTTCAATCTGTCACTAGCTTTATGACATATTGTATGGATATCATTCAACTATGTAGCTAAAGGCTTGGATAGACTGCGCGCTAATACCAAGTGGACTTATTTATTTTTTCTTTCTTTATTGTAATTTTAATTGTCGCTTTCGTATATTGCGCTTCCGCATTAGTTCTTTCACACAGCTTAAACCGCAGGGCCTAGAAGCTTGAAATTATGAGGTTTCTCCTGTCAATAGTTTTTTTTTAATGTTATAAATCGTAAAAATTACTTAGTTTTCTATAAACTGCCTTTAAGAACAGCGACCCATAAAATATTAAATTAGATACCTACTCATCTTTTATATTCCAAGACTGACCATCTGAACGAATCCTAACATTACATTGTCGTCCATATATTTTTATAACTGGCGACCCACGCACGCACGGCGCGTTTTATAAATAAATGCACCGTGGTCCATGGGCCAGCGTGGTCGTTTAAAAATAGAATATTATAACCAGCCAGTGAGCTTTCATTCATGCTGCTTGGTTTATTATTGTCAATAATAATGTATGGACATTGTATGGACTTGTTTACTTACGTTGGCCCATGTTGTATTTTGAGTGAAAAGATTAAATCTTTGATCTCAGTGTTAAGATGAATGTTTGGTTTTTCTAAACGAGCTATTTTTTTTATTCTGTTGTCATTTGTGTTAAGTTACTACTACATTCTACTACGGTGAATTTCAATCGTCGACTTTGTTTCTGTCACCTCATGGTGAAGAATGGTCATTGTTTGGTGGTGCCCACTGTCACCTCATGCTCATTTTTATTATTTTGCAAATAACAACATTTCAATTATAATACTGTACATTTTTTAACAATTCTTAAGATAAATAAATAAGTTATTAAATGCCAGTGTTGCGGAATTTGATCGAAAGAGTCACCGCGGCCCTGGAACGCAAAGGGCACTAGGAGTAACACGGATGAGTTTTAGTCAGTAAGAGTTTGACACTCATTGTGTCAAGTCATTTGACGATTTCCCATCCTTAAAAAAAAATCGGCTAAATGCGAGTCGGACTCGCACACGAAGGGTTCAGTACCATAAACCTTAATTTTTATTAGCGGCTATAGAAATACACAATCTGTGAAAATTTCAACTGTTTACCTATTACGGTTCTTGAGTTACAGCCCACTGACAGACGGACGGACGGACGGACAGACGAGACTTAGTAATAGGGTTCCGTTGGTTACCCTTTGGGAACGAACCTTAAAAAGGTTACAAACCAGGCCCAGCTCTTTCCATTAACAATTCAATATATATGAATAAAATAATTATGCAAAATTTTAATATGCATAATATTTAAGTAGGTAATTTAGTTACATTAACCCTAAAAAGGCTTAGATAGAAAAACTCATTAGATACTTTAATCAAGCTTTTAATCTAGGCGAAGAAATACTTGTATACCCTGTAGCACTTATTTAAAAATAAGAAGCACAAAATAAAAATATAAGTAACTCAAAACGTAAAAACTTAGTCTCGCCAGTCACATTTAATTTTGCGTGTGCATTAGATAACTTGCGACGGCAATTTGGAATCCAAGGGGTTACTATTTATACGAGCGAACAACGGGGAAAATAGGGTTACCATAAGGTAATTGAAGGTTAGAAAGAAAATTTGCTTTTTGACATAAGTAAATATAAAAAAAAAACAGTCTTTGAAAGTATCTCTGTCTACTTTTTTTTCTGTTGTATTTGAAATGGGTTTGCTCTTGACTCTAGTCTACATCAGAGATGATCGGGACAAAGTCTACGATGGACCGAGCTTACCCAGAAGGAGCCTGTTCACTCTAAGTTTGAAGAGATTAGGGATATGAGTACATCGAAAAGGCCTCAGGACGGCATAAATGTCAATTGACAACTAAGGCACTACTGATTTTATATTTTGTTAATAGTTGATAGCTGTTTTACTGAAGACCACACACTCTGACTGAGTTAGCAAAAGTCTGGTCCATCGTCAACCACGTCATCGCTAACCATTACATGCGATTGTGGCCCAACGCAAACCTATCAACAAAAAAAGCTACTCCTTTTACTGAATATCTCCTTTAGACCAGGAAAACAGAATGAATAATCAATAATTTACCCCACATACGCGCCTATAACCATTGGACCATATAAGTCAGCCGTCCATCTCCTAACAACATCATAGTAAAAACGAGAGCAAAAATATAAATCGGTCGCAATTAATGGGCACCCTATAATCTTACCCCCATATTAGGGTGTCCCGTTAGCAGTGCCACGACACAACCCGCCTCGGGCTAGCCATAATCTTGCCACGCATTTTTAAACTTTATCTACATAAGATAAAGCCTAAATCACCTTATATTAATACCCTTCCCTAAGAGCTATACCACCAGTGTATTTTGAACTACCTCGTCCCGTTTAATCTTCATGAAATGGATACTTAGAAGGGCGGTAGGATTAAATAGGAGGGTCTAGTCAATTTGGTGGGTCACACTGACTAAGATCAATTGCTCTGTCAATCCGTCTGTCGCCGGTTTAACTAGGAAACTGGAAGGTCTTTTTACGGTACGGTTTTTATTTTTTCGGTCTGACTATGATTAAGGCAAAGCTGTTTAGCATTTAGAATTAATTGTTTCACAAAAAATCCAGTCTCTTATTTTATTCCTAGCGGTATATTTGTATTAATAACAGATAAATATTGTCACTTCTGACATCTAGACATGTCACTGTCAGTTTGACGTCTGTCAACGTCATTTTGACATTTTAATCCTTGTTTTATAAAAAAATGTCTTGCTATTTGCAGCAATTTTAGTTCATACCCGAGGCATTTAAACTTCATATCCGTTCCATCAGGAGAAAAGCTTTTATTGGCCCTGTCTAAGCCAAACAAGAAACCGTAAGAAGTCATCAATTTAATTATTGTAAATCTCCATACGGTCTATCAAAATTTTATGAAATTAATAATTGCTCATAATTCAATGATTTTACTATACCGACTCCGTAAATTCAATAGCATTGGTTAATTGAACGAATGGATAACTTGAACCATGAATAAGGCACGGTTAACTCTATTGCATTGCAATAATTGGCTAGGTTGTGTTTGAGAAAGTTAAATGGTTATTTATCTGAAGGTGTAAATAGATTAGAATTAGAGCATCAGCAGTAAGGAGTGGTGCACAACGAGGGCGGACTAAAATTAATCTGCCCAGATTTTTCTTCTATGTAAAAAGTCAAAGCCAAACCATTTCTTTCAATGACACCATTCAAAGGCAATTTTGAACGTCAACCAAAAAAAAAGTAAAGTATCTATTCAGATTCTAGTTGACCATTCGTAAAGGTAACACAAGAAACTCCTAACTTAACTAGGGAAAAATTAGCAATTTCCCAACAATGATGAGATCAGCTGAATACTTTTTGTATGAAGCCACTGCCTATCTAATCTCTACAACCCAGAAACTGGGTAACACCCACGCACCATTTCCGTTTGACAGGACAGGTGCCAATGTATTGGCTTCTGACTACTGTCACGGCTGCCAAATATCGACAAATGACAGCCAACAGCTTAACTGGCATTCCGAGGCCCAAAGTTCTCAAAGGTCTCGCACAAAGCGTTTTGGGACATTCATAGTGCGTACAGCTAAGGAGTGGAATTCCTTGCCAGAGTCTATGTTTCCCGATAGCTACAACCTGGAAGTCTTTAAATCTCTAGTCTGTAATCTACAGTGAATAGGTTACTTCTAGGCAAGCGTGCTCCATCTTCGACCACATCATCGCTTACCATCAGGTGAGATATTGGTCAAACGCGTGTCTATCAGAAGTAAAAATAAAAGTGCCTCTGTATGCAATGCATGGTCACCCGTCCACAGATCGACGTCGGAAAGTGTTGCTTAGCCCTGAAGATCCACCTGTGCTGCCGTTATTACTTAGGCGTGAGCTCACCGGAGGTGTACTGTGGAGCAGACTTTACTTGAGACACAACAGCTTCTAACAAGCAAAGTCCTTTCTACTTTGTATGTAACATGAAGTTAGAAAAGTTGGAAACTTGACTGAAGTTTTGCTGCATGATAACAAGAATAGTAGTTTTCGTGGAAAACTATTTCTTCTTCCACAGTATTTTCGATACCTTCAGATCATCTGTCTGTCCTAGTGAAGTCTTTGTGTACAGTCTCTCTTCTTCTGATGATCCTCGATTCCCGAGGAAAGCCACCGTTAACGAAGAATATAGCCCGCCAGCCCAAATCGTCTGCTGTAGTCTGACTGTATCAGCTGAATGGCTATTCCGACCATTGAACGATTAATCCAATGGTGCAAGACTACAATGTAAAACCACCAATACTTACTCAATACTCAATAACATAGCGAATACAAATAATAATATAATAATAATAATTTTATTTCGTAAACAACAGGTATTACAAGCATTTTGTGGAGGCCTTCTTTTAAGTATAGAGATACCTGTAACAGAAGACTCCTCTCTTCCATATCTATGTACATGTATATAGAGCCTGTTAAGAACATTGGCAATCAAAAACAAAGAAGGTACAATTATGAAACAAAACTAAAGTTAAATTAAAATAGTTATTTGATACAATCTTGAATTCGCAACCTCAGATAATGATATATTACTAATTTGTATATAATAAACTCTGGTTACGACTTCACGGATAATAGAATGTGTAGTGTTAGTGTGGTGTGTACCTAAATGTGTGTGTGTGTGTGTGTGGGAACAAATGGGGACAAAATCAGAGGTGCACCGCTAACTCCACCCAATAACTTGGAAGCCGACGTTAATGTAACACAAGTACAAGCAGTGCACAAACAGTAACGTAGGAAGCAGTACATTAAACAGACTTTATTGACTGAATTATGTTCAGGACGTGGCCTAAGGTGAGCCCGGACTTGTACCACTAAGTGTAATAAATTGAGGATCAGAGTGTCGCTATTCATTATTGGTAAGCTTGTGTACAACTGTTGTATCGCCGATCGACGAGAATGCAATCTGGGCCCCAAGTCTGCTATTACAATAGTGTCAGAATGGTCTATCTTTTCATAATGGTTGATTTTGGCAAGATTCTATGCCATTTCTTTCAATGTAGTGTCAGTGGTTGACCACTGGATATAAAAGCGTCATGACTTTCCAGTGGTCAACCACTGACACTCCATTGAAAGAAATGGCATAGAATCTTGGCATAGAATCTAGAATCTTGTCAAAATCAAACCAACTTTCAACACAAGACACTATAAATTGCAAACTTTAATTTCGGAAGTCGTTTAATTATTTCTTAACATTAATTTCAAATCCAAGAAAATTACATGCATACATAATTACATACTAGGCGTCGAATTGATAACCTCAATTTTTTTTAAGTAGATCGAAAGCAACCCTTAATAAGATAGGTAAGTAGATAATTTTCCCCTTTCTTTCCCCTTTGACATGGGTCAGTAAAAGCGAGAACACAACATGCATTCTTAATTCCAAAAATGCTTAAATTTCACTTTTAGTGCCATTTTTAACCCGTCCAACGTTGGAAACCTGTCCGCTAATTAGCAGTGGCACTGTGACAGCGACAATTTGACACCTGTCACGTTTGACAGCTTCCTGCAGCCATATTGGTTTCGGTACGCGTCTGGCAGAGAAATTGGGCTACACAGCCAATTAATGTTGTTTATTAATTTGGTAATGTTGGTAGATAGCGGAGATTGAGTGCGAAATCGGTAGCCATAGGACAGAAGGACACTTATTGGGTATTAAAAGTCTGATAAACACGCGGACATGGTGTAATTTGTTGAGTACTCTTTTTATTACGAAAATCTTCAAAGAAATGAATATTGGAATTCTGAATTTAAGTAGCTGGTAAGTAACTTTACGACAGTGCAGCTACTTTTTAAAACTTAGCACTAAATTCTAGTAATAAATTGAAGGAGGATTAGCAACTATTAATAGAGACGTAACAAATTCTCCTCCCGGCGCGCGGCGGCGCCACCATCGAGCCTCGAGTCAAAGCACGCGATACTATTAATGGGCTCCTAGAACATGACCGCTTTACATTTTTAATGAACTAATTCCATTGTTAAACAAGTACCATTACTAGCTGTTATTTATAAAGAATTGCATATTTGTTAAAAGCAAATAATTAGTGGCCAATTAGCTTACGCGTGGAAGAGGTCAAACGCGAACTATCAATAGAAAAACAAAAAATATTTTCCAAAAGGAAACAAAATGTTGTTAAAGCGGCTTAAAGGATAATGCATGAAGACTAAGAAGATATACTAGCAAAATAGGAGAAGAAGCAAAATCAAATTAAAACAGTATGATTGACAGTTCCCCTGTTTCCAATTATAAACCTGAGCTAAACAGATTAGTAACCCCGGTAGCAGTCGCAATCGCATTGCAGAGGCTTGCCCACTTTACTAATATTCTTAAATCCCGAGCGGTATTCATGGATTAACTGAATAAGGCAAATCTGTTAGTGGCTTATGTGCATTTTCCGTGGGATTGAGGCAGATTGACGTTGATTCTTTCATTAATAATTTACACTATAAGTGGCAGTGCGATTATTATCTTTTTAAATGAAATTCCTTGTGTCCGATACATCATTATTTTCGTGTATTTAATCGCGTGGGAACGAACTTGTATGGAATTGATTATTGGAATATTTTAATTACACAAAATATTGTTGAGGTAGAATGATATGATAGTTGCAATGATAGAATTGATGGACTGACATGCTTTGACAGAAACAAAATATGGATTAGAATAGAATATAAATACATTAGGCGCTTAAAACAAAGTAAAGTATATGGATGAGACGGTCCAAGGTTGCGGAATTGTTCCAAAGAGTTACCGCCACCCTTGAATGTAAAGGGCATTTGTAGAAATACGGGAGGATTTTAGACAGTAAGAATCTGACACTCCCGTCCACTCCGCTCAGAGCGGAAGGAGGCATGTAATGATTGCCCATCCAAAAAAAAAAAGCAAAATAAAGGGATGAGACGATGCTTTCACCAAACAATAGCATGAAACAATCTTAGTTGAGCTATTCAATATTATGAATTCTTCATATCTCTTTACCAATAACGAAAATAAATCAACAATGTATATAACACAGTTAACTGAAACACAGAAACCCTAATTAGAAACACTACCTGCACCCAATCCAGTATACGCTGGTATCGAAGTAGGCCACACAGCGCAGGTCAGCGGGCTTAGTTACCACCTGACCCGATTGCGAACGCAGATAACAGACGTAAAGAACTAACTACTAACTGGTTAGAAAATTATTTAACTACGAATACAGTTTAGGCTTTAACAGACGGGTTGCATTGAGACTGCACGCTAGCTGTGAAGCTGCAGTTTGGATAAAATTTGCGCAGCTGTCATAACTACATCGAAACTGCCACCTGCTTAAAACCTTTGGACCAATATTCTGTGTCCGTTTGATGGACCCCTAAATAACAAAATACTGCTGATCTTGAGGCTCTTGGTTCATTCTTGGGTTGGTCGAATCGAAAGTGTAGTGGATTTCTTCAATAATGGCCCAGAACCTGGATATCATGTTATGTAGGTAGAAGCACTGTTCAAGATAAAATTTGCGCAGCTGTCATAACTACATCGAAACTGCCACCTGCTTAAAACCTTTGGACCAATATTCTGTGTCCGTTTGATGGACCCCTAAATAACAAAATACTGCTGATCTTGAGGCTCTTGGTTCATTCTTGGGTTGGTCGAATCGAAAGTGTAGTGGATTTCTTCAATAATGGCCCAGAACCTGGATATCATGTTATGTAGGTAGAAGCACTGTTCAAATTCATAAAAAGGTAATGGGAGGTCTTTGCCCCGCGGTCGGAATATTCAGGCTACTAATTAAAATAATTATTCTGTTTACACTATGAGCTAGCAGATCATAGAGCGTTAGCGAATGGTATCTCTTTAATTAGCTATTAATTCACTACTTGACCTAATTCCTAGCGGTCGTTATCTAAGAATAGCCCACCTCATAAATTTTAGCAGCGACGTTGGAAGTTTTCGGTGTTTATATAAAGTGGATAAAATTGTAGCAGTCAACATATTTATAATCCTAATAAATGATGCACGAGGAAGATGCCTTGAATACGAAATAGTGGGATAAATTAACAATGATGAGGAAAAGGAACTAAATCCTAGAATAATCAAGCAACCTCCGCTAAAAGAATCAACTGAAGACAATGTAATAGAAGGACACTTCACACGGTTTAATCTAAGGCCGTGTACAGACTGAGTCCAGACTATTTGTTAGACAAAAATGGCTCTGTGAAGATAACGCTGGCGAACACAATCGTAAGACTAACAACCTCAGAGACCAACTTGTTAATATCAGTATATCCTGCGATGCCACAAACCAAAGCTGTGGCCTATTATCATCTTCGTGTGTACTTGGGGTTGGCACATTAAGTATTCTTCTTCCATTCACTGCCAATGCAAACACTATATTTTCTTTTATAGATAAAATGCGTTGTAGTTTCATCAACATTTATTTCTGCCCTCGTCCCATGTAACTTGAGGTCGGACCATTACGGTTTTTATACTCCATTCTCCCCTATCAACCGTCACGCTATCATTCACTCCCATTTCTCTCCTATCATTTGTCACTGTAATCATTTTTTTGGCGTTCTCCTTGTTAGGTTAATTACTGTTTTAGACAATCTCATAGGCGTAGTTGCAAAAATTTAGAGAAAACTATTAAATGTTACCAGTTTAAGCTGTAATGCTATACAGGAAATCGTTTTGTGGTGTGTGCACTGTCTGAGGAGCAAGTCGCCCGCCGCGGCCACTGCTACTGCTAGCCATGGTAAGTATAATCTAAAATGTCCATTAAGACCAAGCGTGACAATGAGTGTCACCGTGTACTCATAGAAACTGACGAACAGCGACATTTATAACTACGGCTATGACAGTCGCAATTTGAACTAAACGCACTTGCTAGACCACGAATATTGCGGATTTTACCGGAAGCGATTCCGACTCTGCGGATTTGACCATTCATTAACCACAAACAAAATCTTTGACCAAACGGGTGTTGGTTTACAAAACTTTACGTAACGCTGCCCAAACCAGAGTTTAACTAATTTAACTAAAGCACAGTTCAGAATTGGAACGCGTCTGATGTTTCAAACGGATAGGAAGTGGCGGCAAAACAAACAGCGGTGAAGTCAGACATGAATGGCTCGGAAGGTTTATATCGTAAGCGAGATATATTGTAGTGTTTGGATGAGTAAAACTGTCTATTAATTTAGACTGTTGATAAAACGTGGCAGACTATAATTGACGCAATAAAATAACTAGCCTCCGTCCAATAGTGGCAACAAGGGCAAAAAGATTAACCTAGGCGATTGATTTCTTGGCAAATGGGATCGTAAACCTCAAAATTGAGGACGTATTTTCACTTGCAAAGCCTTGTGTAATCCAGGTTAGCAAAACAGAGCTTAAGCATACCCTCTGGTATGCTTAAGATGTTGCGTTTAAATTACCTATTTTATTTGCTATAAAAACACTCAAAATTGAGCCTGCAAGTCATGCGTGCCATCCCCAAATTATCAGTTAGCAAGCAACTCCGCTCAAGTCCAATTTTACCTTTTGAATGTCATTGAATCGAACTTCTTGTGACGGATCGAACAACGAGTTACACTTGAGGAGATCAATCAAACACGACCTATTAAAATAGATTTCACAACGTCCAAGTTGCTCGGTGACAACAACGTATCAAAAATGTTAACCCTACTGTTATGTTGGTCTCACTAACTAGAGCGATGTTGTTGGCTAAGCTACAAAATTTTATCACATAAACAGAAGGCTGTTACTCCACATTGACACCTTCTTTAATTGCTATTATAACATATATAATGGACTCACCTCCACAACCTGCCTCAGGTCTTCCACATATACATTCTCAGTCTGCACTATCTCCGCACACACTCTCTCCAGCTGAGATAGGCCTGGCAACTCGTCTACCAACTGAGCACCTGGAACGATATTATGTCAATGTAATTATTTTCGTAATTATAGAACTTGGTCTTCTCTTGTTATTTTGGTTTCGTTAAACTGTGCTAAAGAGCTTTCGTTATCTCATTTTCGTCATTTTTTCTTATATAATTACTATGATTGTTTTGAGTAGCCTCTTGTCTTTATTGATTTGTTACTGCGAACATCTAACCAGCTAACTTTAGTCATACAATATGAAGAACCTACAGAAGTCGGTCAGGCAACAAAATATCATAGTTGGAAGTTATTCCAACAAAGAAAAGGTCTAATTCTTGTTTCTTAAAATACAGATCTGAAATGTGAAAAAGTTGAACTTACGAGGCGTATCTTCCGAATTTCTCTCCTCGGACACACTGGTAGTCATCATCCCCGCGTTATTCACGAAGTTATTGCTACCGTTAGCCGAAGTCATGTCCGCGTCGCTGTGATCGTCCAGACTCTCGATCGAAGCCAAGTACGCAGAGTTCACTCCCCCTTTGTTTTGCACACCACTGCTTGAAGTCGAGCTCGAAGACGCAATGGAACTCATCGAAAGAGGCCGAGACACTTCCACCGCAGGATTCAATCTTATAACCTCTTTTTCACAAGTCTTCAGGTTCCCAGTGGAACCTACAGCTTCAGGGTAGGGAACAGTTTTCGCCAAAAGTTTTGACGGACTCTCGCTTTTATTCACGAAGTCCTTCCGATGCAAACTGTTTGTGCCTTCGTTCAGCTTCGGGATCTTTGCCGGCGACTGCTCAGGACTTTTTGGCATTGGCTTCATCGGCGAGTTGTCTTTCGATGACAGTTTGATATCGAATTCTCTATCGTTAGAGGTAATAGAGAGCTCGATCGATTGATCGATGTAAGGAAGGGACAAGGATTCAAAGGCAGTTTTATTGTTCACAACCGGAACATCGTAGATAGCTGGCCGGTTATTCGTTGGGACATCGTAGGTTTGAGCATCATCAATTTTAAATTCAGGTTTCAAAGGCACCGATTTGACAGGAGATTCAATGTCCTCACTTTTGGACTTAGCAAAGCTTTTGATAGCACAGGGCTGGTCGTAAATATCAACTGAGGAAAGTATTTCGACACCCGACTGAGAAATTTTAGAGGTAGCTCCGACTAAGGGAATATTACATTTTCTCATTGAAGATCTACCAACATTCACTGTTTTCTTTTGAAATTTTAACGTGGTCGTTTCACTTGTTGCACTTGATATCATCCGTTTCACATTCGGCGAGAGATTATCGAACGTCGTCTCTTGCTTCATTTCTTTAAATGTTTTTTGAACTTTACTTAATGTAGAATCACTGAACACTTTACACTTATCCGAATCGTCACTAGCACCGTTGTTATCACTTTTAGTTCGTAATGAATATAATGAGCTTTTGTTGAAGGTTGCTATTGGGAGTTTGACACCTCCTGTGATCATTGTGTCTTCTGCAGTCTTAGTAGATATGTCTTGTGTTTCCTCTGTTACTTCATATATCGTGTCTACAGGAGGGTCATTTCTAGCATCTTTTGCGGTTTCCAATCGACTTGCTTCGGGTCTCAAACTCTTTCCCGGTTCTAGTAAAGAGTCGTATATACCGATCAGTGTGGGCGTCAAGTCCGTTGTGCTACCTGTAACAAACGATACGGTATCTTTAGTAAAACGCTACTGGTTTTCAAAATTAGGACAAGATTGTAGTAAAACATGGGCTTTATGTACCTGATTATAAGGTAGAAAGTTGTTTATGCTATGGATAATCATATTATTATAACCGCTAACTGAATTAAATGTATTGGAAATCTTGAAAATAATACAAACTTATCGCGGCATATATGAATACCAATCCATCGATCATAAAATTAAGTGTTTCAATAACTCTTTAATAAAAATTATCCAGCAATGCAATTTATTTTATGGTGCAATAAAATTTATTAGCATTAATATTTATGAATAAGTGTTTTGTAAGGGCCTTTCGCAAATCGCCCAATATTTTGTGAATGTCATAAAAAATGAATGTTTATCGAAATGTGTTAATCTTTACTTTACCGGTTTTGGCTACGGTTTGAGTTTCATAAAGCGTTAATTGACGGCTTTGAAGAGATTTGACGGTATTACTGCTACCTGTCTTTAAAGACGTGATAAATAAACGATAGAGCTTACCATATTTCTTGGGAAACCAGTCAATATAAAGACGATAGCTGAAGCTGGTTAATAAGAATTAGTATCCTGTAACAGGCTTTTCGATCGAAGAAATGATTGTAAATGACATCCTAGCCTAGCCTCCTATAGTAATTACGACATAGGTACAATATTCACCCTAATTTAAATATTGTTGTGAAATTATCATAATAAGTACCTACACCTTAAAAAATCATTCCTGCCGGAATCTGTATTTACTAATAGCTACAACCTTTTTAGAAGGCAAGAGTCTTTACATCAAGAGTGAATAGGTTACGTCTAGGCAAGCGTGCTCCATCGTCGACTATATCATCGCTTACCATCAGGTGAGATAGTGGTCAAACGCAGTAGCAATAATAAAAAAATAGAAATTTACATAATTTTTAGTGTTCCGAAAATACGTGAAAAACGGAACCCTTATAGGATCACTCGGGTGTCTGTCTGTCCGTCTGTTACAGTCAGTTTTCTCTGGATCTACTGGACCGAATCTATTAAAATTTGGTGTACATATGGACTTCTGTGACCCAAACACGAACGCGTTAAGTAAATAAATACATTTTGAGTATGGTCATTTTTGGGGTTAAACCAGAAAATAAAAAAATGTTTTTAAAACTGTATCGTTTGACATTTCAAATGAAAGGGCTTACTGTGAGGGTTTTATTTATATTTTTTTCGTAATTTTAAAATAAAAATGTAGTTTTGAAGTTATTCAAGAAATTAGACCAAAAATTACCATTATCTCCGAAACTACCGAGCCTAAAATTTTGAAAAAATGCAGATAATAGTTCTATACTTAAAGATTACAGGAAAACCTATGAGAAGTCTGTAGTGTTAAAATATCATAAAAAAAATGAAATTGGTTTGGAACCCTTTGCACGCGAGTCCGACTCGCACTTGGCCAGTTTTTTATATATGTATATAATTGTATATGTTTGATGTCTAATAACATAATAGGGGTGACCCTATTACTATTGTTACTACAAATGTTCAACGTGGCGTTGAAGGGCAGTTTACTGCGTTTTAATTTATTGCTACTAACTGTTCCACCCATAGAATACTGTCAATCCAGATTGTGATCAACAGTCGTCGGATTATGTCATTGGTCGAAAGCGTTGCCGACGGAAAGCTTTTAAAGTTATTAAACGGAACCACTCCGTTTGGGTCGATTTCAAAGACACGGCATGACTTTGATTTCGTGACTTTTGCCTTTTTTTATGAATGGGGCTAAATATAGCTTTTCATAGACGGTCGTTGTAATTGGCATTAGATGTGGAGTTCAACACAGATCAGGTAATTTTTGATAGCTTTGTTAATATTATTTATGTGAAATGTTATCATCAATTACAGACAGATAGAATGTAGGTACACAATTTCCCACCCAAATAACGTAAAGCTAAATTAAATCCATCCCAAAAAAAAATATTATCATGCGTTTATACCTACCTATATTATACCTAACCTGAAATAATTTGGGATAGGAACAAGAGTTGGATGATGAGATAACGTACCTAACAAAAGTAAAAAATAAAGCTTCTGATTAGCGACGGGCTTAATCTAGTTTAAACTGACCAAAAAGATTGAAATGTAAAAAGTGCTATTTTTAATCTATTTACAAAATAAATGTCTTTTATATTTTAATTTTAAATCATCTGATACATACATACCCCATGTATATTCTTTTCTTACGTGTTTACACCTAAACAGCAGAACCAATTATGATAAATTTTGGTATAAATATAGATTGGATCTTGCAGGAACATAGCATAGAATTTTTTTATGTCCCGGGAAAACGTCCAACATTCACGCGGTGGGCGAAGCCGCTGGCAGAACCTAGTGGTTTATAAACCAGTCCGTTATGGAAGAATATTGTATAGTCAGAACACAAGGTACAATTATTAGCACATGTAAGACAATGTAAGTAATGAGTGCTGACTAGTACCGGTGACGAAAATCTGACTCATCTCTGGGCGCCTAGTACCGTGAGACAGATGTTTGAGGAGCTGATAATACCAGTTTCATAGAAATAAATGTGCTATTGTTCTTAAAATTGTTCTATACTTCCTAATATATAAAATTCTTCCGTTACAGAGTGACTGACAGACAACGGACAGCCGAAACTACTGGTCGTAGGAAGCTGAGGCATGTAGGTTCCTTGGGGAGTGTAGGGGAGCACTAAGAGAGAATATCCCGAAATTCCTACGGGGACGTGAAAAAGCGGGATATACGCGTACGAAGTAGCGAGCAAAAGCTAGTTCTAATCCTTACTTTAATATTATAAATGCGAAAGTAACTCTGTCTGTCTGTCTGTCTGTCTGACTGTCTGTCGCGATTTCACGCCAAAACTACTGAACCGATTTAAATGAAATTTGGTACACAGATAGTCTAGAGCCTGAGAATGGACATAGGCTACTTTTTATCCCGGGAGTATGTTCCCTAGGGACCACGCGGGCGAAGCCGCTGGCAGAAGCTAGTATATTCAATCAATCAATCAAATCAAAAAGTCATTTATTCAAATTATTATAAAGGACTGTCTTGAATTGTGAAAGAACTCATCAAATTGGTGCAGCGCACCGGTTCCGTATATTACTCGCCCCATAAACACAAACTCACAAACAACATCTGTTTATTGATGATATAGCATTATGCTGATTTTATCAACGACATTTTTTTATCACATAATTTGATGGGTAGGTAAAATTAAAATGTTCTGTTTTTAACCGACTTCATTTAAAATTTGAAATTGTATAAATCTGTACCTTTTACGTCATCAATCAACACACACGTAACACATGCATTGTCAAAAACAGCTGTTCCAATCCAACTATACTGACAACAACTAACGCAGAGCGGTATCAGCCACTCTATGCACAGCTGTGCCAGTGAACTTCGCCCTCTGAATGGCTCATTTCCGCCGAGTATTGCTCCGATCAAGTGATTGCCTTCCTTGAGATGATACACAGCATCCTGTATTGGTGTTAGGAAACTGATCAAGATGATTGACTGTGTCTATGAAGATCTGGTACATCTGCTCGTTTAAGTGGTGTTTATTGAGAAATTTATTGATGGAGCTGTTCTAGTTTAATATAAAATTGTACGGTGTAGGGGCTTCCGCAGACACAGGTGCAATAGATAACACAACAACGACGCGAAAACGCAAAAAATGTAATCGCGTTGTTGCATTAGCGCGTCAGTCTGCGGTAGCCTTTATAATTTCGTGCAAAAAGTAAGTAAGGTTACAAGAAACTTTAATTCTTAGTCACTGATCACTGTTTAATCATTAAAAAGAAATAAGAGTCTTGTAAAGATGTAAATAATTTTAAACCACTTTATTACAATCTAAAGGCACGCAACGCAAGCCAAAATAAAAAGAAACCCATAAAAAGTAATTCAACACTATCCTTTCTTATCAAACCAATAAAAGAGCATCAAACGAAGTTAATAGATATTTTATTACGGTAAACCATCGGGGTGCGATAGTACAACCGCAGGATAGATAAACACAGAAGGACAGCTCGATACAACGAGCCAAAACAGACATACGCACACATAGACGCGTACGTGCGGCGCGGCGGCGATCTCAAACAAAAGCCGGTCGCGAGTGCGCTAGCACTCGCTGTATACGAAGCGTGTCTTAGTGTGCGTTCGTTCTCGCTCTTTGTATCGAATTGAACTTCTGTAACTCTAACTACTTTCTGCTTCTTCTGTGGTACAAGTACAAAATAACTTGTATTTCTATCTATTATCATGTAAATCAGGTTTTATAGTCCTCAGCGGGAAGTCATTGATGCTCTTTTGTTACCGCTCCATTTTCTTCGTGGTACTTTAGATACATCTATGGAATAGCTTTTTAGTCACTCGTGATGTATGGGTGGGTTGATACAACGGACAATTTGTTTCGTTGTTTGGTCAAAGATCTTTCACAGTTCGTAAGATAATTTGGTTATTTTGTCCTTCAATTCTGTACTGTGGTGTGGGTAATTTAGTTAAAACGAAAGTTTTATCAGCCTTGGGTATTATGGGAACAGTCACATCTTGTTAGTTACTTTCGTATTTATAATATTTATAGTATTTGCAATTGTTTATGTAGGTTTATATTCATTTTGAAGACGGATGTGCTAAATTCTTCTCCATAAAATGTCCACTATAATAACGATGTAACAGTTAGTTAGCTGAGAAAAGCAATGTTTGCTTTTCTCCAATCAACTGAAAATCTTATTAATTTTAAAGTGTCCGATTGACTTGAAGAAAATTACTAGTAGTGTAATTGAATTTCTACAGCTAATGTTAGCTTTAGAAGTTGGACATCCCAACTATACGCACAAAACGTTTTGGGAACACATTCATTGTGCGTACAGCTAAGGAGTGGAATATGCCAGAGTCTGTTCTCTGATAGCTACAACCTGGGATTAAGTCAAGAGTGAATAGGTTACTTTTAGGCATGCGAGCTCCATGGCCACCACATTTATGCCGACCACGCCTATCAATAATAATAAAATGCTTCTATACGCCTGATATTAGTGCATATACGCTTAAGGCTGCTCTCCCGAGAAATGCTTAAAAACAGCGTGCAGATGAAGCAACTTTTCGTCGGCATTTACTGAGAAATTACATCTGAAAAAATAGGCAGTAATCTAAATGATATGATACGTAATTTGGTTTAGCCAGAATTTATGTATCGGTATTACATAATAAGAAAAATCACCAAATCACCTCCAAATCGTTGAAACGAAGCCATTATACTCCTAAATTTTTTAACAAAAGTAAAAAAAAATATCTACTGCTTTGCAATACACACCAAAATAATTTAGTTTTGTTACTTTTTTTAAATGTGTTATTTATTTTATAATAAATTAAAAATGCGGGTAGCGGAGTGGCGCGTAGAGGAGTAGTTAGCTCCGTTCATATGCACAAGGTCATTGGCATGTGTACAAGTCTTAACAACAACGAAATAAACTAAATAGACAGCAGACCACACAACCCGTGCTCTCAAAGCAAACTTGCCCATAACGACGATGCTAATTCAAAGAGTAAATATTTTCTCAAACAATGATGTATCCTCACCAGAGCAATACATGTATCTTTTTAGCTAAAACTCTAACCAGCTGACTCACCGACACCCACGGAGGTGCAGAATTAAAATTCTATAATACATTCCTTGTCTGACTCATTTAGAGTTCAGCCAGGACATGCCAAAGTCCTGACAGTGAAAAAAATGGTGTAAAGACTAAATATTTCTTTGTTGAACTTTAATATGAAGGCACCGGAAAGGAATGGAATGCTTAAGAAATCGATGGAGCTCTATAGCTAAATTTTAAGTTCTTTCGATGGAAAATTTATCTACTCCACTCGACTTAGTCGCCAAAAATCGGACATCCAGACGCTCTGCATCTTACCATCCCTACCTTGTTGCTGTTCCACCTATTCGCACTAAGCGTTTCCAAACGTCTTTTATAATGCACACAGCAAAGGAGTGGAACTCTCTGCCTACGTCTGTGTTTCCAAACGCTTACAACCCTAATCTCTTCAAAGTTAGAGTGCACAGCTCCTTCTGGGTAAGCTCGCTCCATCGTAGACTTTGTCTCTGTCATCTCTGACCTAGACTAGAGTCAAGAGGAAACCCATCACAAATAAAAAAAAAATCTCGAGAATAGATATAATAAACGACACGAGTCGTAAGCACACTCTCCATTGGTCGGTTTGACAACAACAGATCTGACGCTTCACGTTATTGGTTCGTCAGTCAATGTTCATCGACTATTGCGCTTGCAAGTTTCGTTTGCCCACCGTACATTGACGAGATCACCCTGCTGCATTCATCTGTCATCGTGACTCGTGCCGGCTATACCAAGCTGTAACTACTAATTTGATTGAGGGAGGCTGAGTGTAGTGGATGACATGACTGAACTAATATATATAGAATATATTCGACTGCCCAAGACGTTCTTCAAAGCCAAAGTTTTTGTAAAATTCGACCTACCAAATTAACGACAACTTCTTGTTAAGTAATCCAAGAGACTGTTTACTAGTTACTTGACACCGGCTCACAGTGCAGGACAATAGCCTAGAATGTTGGGGCACTAGGAAACTCATTTACAACAATGCTATATTATCTTACTGTGGTACGACGATAACTACATAGAATTGTTGGCTTTGTGACTGTACCGTTATAATTTTTGTACAGCTAATAACTTAAAGCTCAGACAACAATGATATTGTTAGTCACAGCACATTTTCGCATTGCTATTTAAAGAAGACGTTAAAATTTATGATGAAACAACAGATATACAAACTATAACCTAATATTTAAACAAATTCCACTATTGCAATCGAAAAAGAACAAATGACTCCTCCATTCTACCAAAGTAAGATTCAATGAGACCTTAATTTATGAATTGGGTTCGAAACAAAAACTTTTGAATGAGCTACTGTGTCAACAAAAATAATCAGTCAATAGTTCAGTACTTCTGACACCTTTTGTAAATCTGTCTACGAAATACCTTTCTTGAAGTTAAAACAATTAGCCACGACATAATACCTTTCCATTTTATAATTCAAAGGGCACATGATATCGATCAAATTAATATTTCTCTGTGAGTATCCAGGCGACAAGCCCACAACACATCGAATCGCTAGCTCCCTGTCACACCACCTTGAACCACTAACCTTTGCTGACCCACTTATACACTAGCGCCATTGCTCCAAAACTAATCTATGAATGACAGTTTCAAAAGTCCCATTGTCCATAGATAATACAAACGTTTTACGGTTGTTAAGTTAGCATTATGTTCAGATGACAGGTTCTATTGCTGTCAATCTTGAATTTTGAATGAAATTTCACCTTGAGTTTTAAAATGCGAAGTGCCCCTGAACGGGACGTTTTAAATGAATTCAAAACGATGCCATTAAGGATTGTAGATACTTGTACAAACTTATCATCTATATATTCCATTCGAAACGTTTTAGTTTATGTTTTAAGACTTATTTCCTGTGCGTGTTCCTTTGAAGCGCTGACAACAAGCTTTCCGCTGACAGCAATTACCATTTTTTTTCCATTTCTTTATTCGCATTTTCTTTAGTCTTCTTCAAAAACATGAGATGAATAGTAAATAATATTTGCTTTGCAGCACTCTATGGTACCCTTCCATGTCGTTCCTAATGTTTCCGATCTTAACTGTAGTCAACATACATCTATGGATTCTAGACAAAATAACACTACTCCGTAATGGACGCGAACATTGACCCTCCAAAACGTAAACTCCAATAAACCACTAAAACCTGTGTGGCCGAACTGTCAGCATAGTTTTCGTCACGTCTCATATATTTAGTGACGACGGTCTAACGAGCCGAGACGGTTCCGACACGGGACGGAATTAACCGAAGCTATGTCCCGAACGCGGAAGATACGGTCCACTCGGAGAGAGAATTCAGACTATTGGAGAAATAGAACTGTTTGACAGTAGAACTTAAGATGATAATGTTTGTAGCACGATTTAAAGGTGTTAGTTAAGTCATGTTGTTGAACAACACATGACTGCGTATATGAAAATGAGAAAAGAAGGCAAATGAATTTTTTATAGAGGATATCGGGAATTGATACACGAAAACAACTGGTTATAGCAAGTTTTTACTGCCTTTTCCAAGATTCGTTGAGTAGAATACCGAAAAACAGAAGCGGATGAAAGAAAAGCGGAAGATAGCCTACTACAGAAAGGCGAAGTTTGAGGCTATTTCAGAAGTTTTCGAGTCGTAGTTAGTTAATGATATAAACAAGAAGCTATTAACGTCTGACATGATCGGAATTGCTCAAGGGAAATCAGATTTGCTCAGAAAGATCTAATCGTATAGACTGCTGCCCAAACGCTTGACATAGTCCATTAATCTAACAACACCTACGTGAAATTAATGGTGGAAGGCCATACAGCGGACATTTTAACACTGAAAAGTAACAATTCCAATAAAATAGATGAAATATTATCAATAATTACTAAGCCGTTAATCAATACTTCACACGAGTGAAAAATCGATTAAACAATCGATAAGCAACAAAGTTATAGACAACAATTTAGAAAGCCATACGGAATATTTATCGCGTCAATAAATTAGAAACGTCAAAAGAGCACGTTCAAAAGCTTTGATCTCCACTTGAGATGGCAGAAGGCACTTGAGCGGTCCCTGACTCATGAGAGGCCCAAATAAATGTAAATAAATAATATTATTCAATATGAAGTTGTATATATTTAGCGGTTTACCGTAGTATATTATTCATTGCCGCAAAGTATTGAAACAATACTTTGATAGGAATTGAATGGAATTATTTAAATTATGAATCATAAAAAGGCACCTGCTATACTCGTATTGACATTAGGTACGAATGCGAGTAATCTAGGTCAGAGGTGACAGAGACAAAGTCGACGATGAACTGAAGCTTACCCAGAAGAAGCTCTCTAACTTTGAAGCTCTAGCTTCTCTCTAACCTAACATTGATTGTATAATTTACGTCGTGCGTGTAAAAATATTACAAAACTCTTCCATTTCCTTAACAACATCTAGGGAGCAAACGAATATTCCGGAAAGGACAATTCTCTTTATGGTTAGTGACTTCTTCTGAACAATATTGTGCAAAATTCTGCCAAAAGTATATTCAAGAGGTCCTTGACAGCTTCGACATGCCCTAGGCAAATTCGAGACGATGTCTTTCTTTCTTACCAACGTGAAATTTAGTACTGCATGTCAATCCCGCACATTTTGAGCGCTTTAGACAATCAATAGCGCTGAAAGAATGGAAAAGTCCGTCAAAATAAAAATTGTACCTTTAGGCCCACTTCTACAAATGTTTAAGCACTGATCGCATTCGCATATCGGTCGCAGTCTGTAAAAAACGCCTCTTCTCTCCATTTCTACAGATTGCGACTAAGATGCGAGCGCACGTTGCTTCAAAATTTGTAGAATTGACCCTAAAGGTCATTTTTTTATAGCTACGCGATAAGACCGTTTTCATACTCCTAGTCATCAAGTCCTACTTCCTTCCTACCAATCCTACTCCATCAGAACGCCCGAAAGGATCTCCATAAAATTTGGCATAGAGGTATGTTCCTTAGGGATCACGCGGGCGCAGCCGCTGGCCGAAGCTAGCACATTATAATACTGTTCTTTCAAACACGTTCTACAGGGTATGTTCAACAGCAAATGCCTTCGTTTTTATTTTATTCCCGATTAGAGTTTCAAGTATTGCCATAAAAATACCGTAGTTGGAAACCGAGATGTTTTGTCCGAGCTAACTATGCGGGAACCCGACTAGTTGAGTATTGCATAGCATAGATTGTAGTGTATTTTGCTAACTGTATTGAGAACTTATGCGAGCGATTTCAAGATTCTCAAGAGACATTTGAATGTAGAACAAAATACAAAATTCCTTGTCACACATTTTCTGAGACTTTCGTGAGGAGGCATTTCTTCGTTTAACTTAAAACTATCAATATCACAAAACATATCGACTGCGCTCAGACCCAAAATGTGGGATTGAATGGTATCCTTTTTACAAAACTTAGTTGCCGTTTTCATCCTGCTTTTATTATATCTAACAATATCCTAATATTGTTAGTATCGATAAGTATATATTTATCCGCCTCGTATTTATATAAGCTAATTGGCTAACATGATCTTTGACATGTTGATACACTTATTCATCAAATATATTCCACCCGAATCCCGAACATAACAACAAGAGAAGAAATTATGACAAACTAGGTCATGATTTACATGTATGGTAAAATGGAGTACCTAATAGGTATGCACATATCTACTTACCAAGTTACCAACTCAACTAGAATCCAGAGCAAGTGGAAAAGTTCCACTACAAATAACAAAGTCTACAAAGTGTAAATTGTGTTTACCAACTTGTCTGTAGTTGGCCACTTGGGCGGAAAGAAATAACTTTTATAATGGCTTAAGTTGCCATTTGCCACGGAATGTAGGTGAGTTAAAAGTTTTAAGTAGATTTTAGAGGGAAGCTTTTAAAGATCTATTTATCTATGAATGACTTTACAAGCAGGGTAAACCGACAGAATCAAGAAATCTTCGCGTAAAATCTGTTTGCAATTTCTACTAAATATTTTGTTTCAAAAACCATAAGCACCATGTCAAGTTTTTAACATCTTACTCTTAAAAAGTCCGCCAACCCATCAGAAATCCTATCAAAATATTTGTAAATGGTAACCCTAGTCAAACCCACGGGCAACACAGACGCATCGCAGATCAAAGGCAAGCACACCTCTATAGGAATAGAAACACCGCACTTCCTGCTTCATATGCATGCTTTTAATTCAGCCAGGAAATAGACCTTTTTAAGTATTTGTTTTTTTTTTTATTCAAATGACGTTTCTAAAGTATGGGCATGCTAGATATGGTATTTTGTTGCAAGATTGTACGGTTATTGCAATAGCAAGTTTTTATGGAAAAAATGGGTTTATCATAAAAAGGCCTCTTTTCCACTTCTTAATATGAAATCTACACGACCCTCCAGACTGCTACAAAGAACTTAAATTAATCAGGGTAATTTTCTATGGAAATCGCATTGAAAAAACAAGATAGTGGCATTCTTTCCGACTTTGGCTACATAGCAAAAGATCCTTGTAGTGCATAACTCTAGTAGGTTTTGCATCGATTTTTTATCTGTCGACTTAATCTAGGGCTTTCTTCAATCTCCTACCGATTAAAACTCGTTACCACAAGTTATAATAAACTAAGTTAAGATAAAGACCACTCTAAGGAGTGGTCTCCCATCAGCACTTAGCTTCAACAAAGTAAGAACTTAATTAATAATTTAACGACTAGTCTCATAAAATGAATGGCTACAATATTAGTTTATGATGGTTTTACGCAAACTAATAACCAGAGATAAAAGTTTTATAATGATCGTGGAATAGAGCTTCTGTATATGAGGCAAATAAACTAGAAAGACGCCAAGCAAAGGCCTTACTATGACGTCTTAAAACCATCATGATTTCGGTGTGGGAGGGAGACGAAGCTATACTACACGTACAGCACTATCCGTTTTTCACAACGAATTTTTATGGGTCTGAAACGTAATAGTAGAACTTAATTATTGAATTTTGCCGCAATGAAATAGAATAGCATAATCTATATTATGTACACCATATAAGTTATAGAAAAGATAGATGAAGAAAACATTACATAGGGTGACACAATGGGCGGCCTTATCGCTAAAAGCGATCTTTTAAAGACAACCTTTGGATGGATTTTAAGGAGAAGGGTAGTCTTAGGTGTAATATTTATATATATATTATATTATTATTATATTTATTTATACAATAACTAGCTTCTGACAGCGGCTTCGCCCGCGTGGTCCCTAGGGAACATACTCACGGGATAAAAGGTACTCTATATATGGCTCTAGACTATCTGTGTAACAAATTTCATTTAAATCGGTTCAGTAGTTTTGGCATGAAAGCGCGACAGACAGACAGACAAACCGACAGACAGACAGAGTTACTTTCGCATTTATAATATTATAAGTAAGGATTAATAAGGATTACATAATAGATAAATACATATAAACTAAACAATAATAATTATAAAACGATAGCAATACTGCATTATGTCCCCATGCATCTCAAATCACTTCACAAATGCATTTAGCAATCTGCCTAGCCGTCTCCTAACTGTTTGGGTCGCCCTACAGTCTAATCGGATGCTGCTGAATACCATAGTATTAGTACCAGTAGTAGTAGTAACTGAGCAACACTATGATACTCCTTGACAAAACTGGTGTCAGATTATCTGGCGTCTGACTGACTACCCGTAACGATTGTCAAACATGTACACAAAAGAATGGACGGCTTAACCGTCTATTTAACTAAACTATATTTAAACTATTTGTTTATCTCGAGATAAACGAAACTATTTCAATTGAATACTCATTTTAGTTGCCGTAATCTTAATGGGTTCAAGTGGCCTAACACGGAACGAAACGGAAGGCTCCCGAGTTTTCTCTATGAACAAAACACGATACATATTTTAAAAATAGAACCATGGATAAATATTAAATTGAAGCCCTATTGAAGTTATCCATTAGAAATCGACCGGACGGTATGTCTTTGTTTCCATGGAAGATGGGTAGGCCTTTAGTGTGGGACGCTACTTGTGTCGATACTCTTGCGCCATCCCATCTTCCTAGATCGTCGTGCTGTGCTGGTACTGCCGCTGCGGCTGCTGAGAACCTCAAGCGGCGAAAGTATAATAACCTTGTTGGCAATTATATTTTTGAGCTCATGCCTTATTTAAAGATCTTTCTAAACGCTTAGTTGACACTTCGCGTGACCCAAGGGCTGGCGTTTACCTCGGACAGAGGATAAGCATTGCCATACAACGTGGCAATGCCGCCAGTCTTTTGGGCTCACTTCCAGTAGACAGCGATGCGGACGAATTTTTTGACGCCTTATTTTAGTTAGGATTTTACTTTGTTTTAATGTAAAATTATACCTACTAATAAACTAGAAATTCATTAAATCATCATTATTTTTCCCTCTACACGAGTGACATTCTGCCAACGGCAGCATGGCGAAGGTGATTGTCAAGACGTCAAAAATGTATTGGATTGGCAAATGCTGAAGAAATGTCCCATGATCAATCTATACAAATATATAAACTGAATAGTTTGTTTGTTTGTTTGCTTGAACGCGCTAACCTCAGGACCTTTTCAAAAATTCTTTCATTATTGGATAGCCCATTTATTGAGGAAGGCTATAGGCTATATATCATCACTAAGACCAATAGGAGCGGAGCTGTAATGAAAATTGTGACGCAGACGAAGTTGCGCGGGTCAGCTAGTCCCTTATATTTTGACATTTTTAATTCTAAATCGCTATCGCTAATAGAATAAACTTTGTCTAGAGGCTTTTATCCTAATTTATTAGACGGCGCAACATGTCTTCTTCTTCTTAAATACTTCTCTATTAGTGGTCATCTCGGTAGTTAGCCCTTTCTAGAGATATTTGTCTTTCACACCATCCATCGTTTCTTTGATATTCATTTAAGTCCTTCTTCTTATAGGCATCGTTAAATATTCGTACAAGCAAACGCTTAAAAGGCAAAAGCGCAGTTATCAAACGGCACAACGATTTTGAACAAAGGTGCAAATGTCAAACCATCTTTGTAGGAATACGCTAACTTTATCAAAACATTAGAATAATCTAAACCTTAATCCCGCCGCTTCCTTACCATCAGTAGGTAATTTCCATGTAATCGCAGCCATATCATAAATCACAGTACCGAGCAATACTCAAGCATGTTTACTCGACCCGGGTACTGAACTCCCGACCTCTCCGTACCCAACAAGGCACTTAGGTACAATACGCCTCGATTAAAAGTAAGTACATGTCATAATAGCATATCATAAAAGTGAAAGCATACGTTTGCAGGGACAACTTGCGAGCCACAGACAATGAGATGGGTGTGCTCTGTGGCATTTAGTTTATGGTGTAATGACAGATCGTAAGTTGTCTATGGCAGGAAAAATGGAGGGAAGGTCTGGAATTAAGTGTTCCTTTGATGTAATATAATAAAGGCATTTGAGTATTGAGTAACACAATGTTAAGATCTCACTTCTTCATAGCTGATAATTAAAATAAAACACTTCCATGAAAGTAGAAAATTAAACTATTCAAGGAAAATCATAATCTATTCACACGCAAATATCAGATTTTCTTTTTAAATCATGGGAAAAGATTTGCTATAGTATGATGCGATTGAAAAGCAAAGTAATCTCACTTTTCTAGCTGGCCGTAAAAAATCAAGATAGCTGGCGCGGGAGCAAACAGCTGTTGATTTTCCCGCGTCGCGACGGCGCCTGCGCGCTGTGGCGCCACGCGACTCCATATGAGGTTACCATAGTGCATACATAGTGTGGCTTACTGGGACAAGACCTATTGTACTCATTGAAGATTTCTTTACGATCCGAGCCCTTCTTTTGCAAGTACGATGAGAGCACTTGACTAATATTTGCATTGGTTTTAGGATTGAGTAAAGCAAGCTCTTCCGAAGAAAGTTTTTATGCAATTTTTAAAGAAAAATCCAATTTTTTGGAAGAAAAACTTTACTAGTGAATCATCACAGATCCTGGGCCGGGGGTTGTCAGAGTTTATAATAGGTGGATTTTTCGGGGAACTTTTCTTTTAACTCTGTTTCCTAATGTTTAATAGAATGAGCGAGGTCTTCTGTTACAGGGATCTTCACACTTTAAAGAAGGCCTCTATCCGTGTGGCCTCTCTCCCCACTTGTTAAAACCTGTTGATTAGGAAAATAGTATTTGTTAATTACTTTTAGGTAAGGAACTTTCTGAATGTCATTGATGAGGACGTGTTGCATTCCAAAATTAAATACTCAAAACCTTCAGTGTTTGTGCACCAAGCATTATATCTTGTCAAATTCCTGCAGTGTGGTAGCCCTAAAGTCTTTTTAGCCAGTTTAAGTCAGTATTTCTTTGAGATATTTTGTTTTAGTCGTTACTGTCAAATAAAACAGTCAGTTAGATCTACGCGAATGTGAGTTTTAGCGAATATGAGTCTCTTAGTTTATATTTATTAGCAGTGTGTGTTTTGAAGTATGATTTTGTAAGATATTGCATGTGCACTAAAATGGGCTTGTCATTAGCTATAATTAAGTTGTTTAGTGTCATTTCAAAGGGCGCAATACTGCGAGTAATGTTACGGAACTGGCAAAATCTTTATGAGAACCATGTCAGTAAGTTCTTGTTTGAGGTGGTCTTTTGAAGTAAGCTCGATACAGATTTGAGGGCTTGAGAGATAAGTAGCAAAACATCAGACCTAAAATTTCAATGACAAAATCAGTTAACACTATCCATTTATTTTACAGCACTATTCATTCCCCTCATCACGTGCTCTAATCGATTCCCAGCAACATAAACATCAGCCTGCTTTCGCAAAACCTACGTGGAAGTGGAAGACTGCACTCCTATTTATCTATTTAATCTGTGGCTCGATGGAGCCCGCCAGAAAAAAAAACTCAAGAAGAAACCGCGGCAAACTAACTTCTCCAAGAATTGCTATTTATAGTTCAAGTCACTTTATTTCAAGTATTTTCTTCCGCGTACTAGTTACTCAATAGACTAATAGATTTAAGTTACAAATAACAGAGATCTAATAAGCAATATATTTTCTTTATAAAGTGGGTGCTATTTCCTTTGGTATTTGATTACGTGAAGATATTATGGTTATGTAGGCTTCGTTTATTATAGAAAAGTGGATAGGTACTTATTAAACTGTTTTTTTATAATTAGTTAAAGCTTGTAACGCGAGATTAAAAATGTTAACAATACTTTTGGAACCTTTCCAACTGCAAATTCCTTCTTTATTTATTACTAGTGGACGTCACGCGGTTTCACCCGCGTAGTTCCCGTTCCCGTGGGAGTACGGGGATAAAATATAGCCTATGTTACTCCCTGATAATGTAGCTATCCATTGCTGAAAGAATTTTTCAAATCGGTCCAGTAGTTTTGGAGCCTATTCATTTCAAACAAACACACAAACAAACAAACAAACAAATCTTTCCTCTTTATAATATTAGTGTAGATTTTAACTAAAATGATGTAAAAGTGTAAGTATATCAATCACGCCATAAAGGCTGAACGAATTTTGATGAAAGTTGGGGTAAGGGTAGGTATACCATAATTTGTATTCGGACATGCTCGCGCAAGACGTATGGTAGGTATGGTAAATAAATGGCGTCAGCATAACTCACTAATTCTACACGTACTTAAGACACATTATATATTAAGTTTTCTCAGCGCAAACAAACTTCTTCTTCTTCTTCCTTCAACGTTGTATGCTCTAATAAAATTTGATTTGAATTTGAATAGGAAATTTTTATCCCAGTACTAATACGTTGCTGCGCGTTAACCGACTTCCAAGTTTAAATGTGTTAATTTATACTTTCTTTACACATAAACACTCATTAATAAAAGCTTTTATCAAGATACAAGAACGTTTTATTACCGTCATTGTCAATTATCGTCATAAAAGTAATGAAAGTCATTAATAAGGGGAGTACCGTTTAGTGTTCTTTAGTGCAATGGTGCACGCAACTTGAATTAAGGCGTAATAATTATTTAAATCTGGACTCGGGTTTCATTCATTACGCGTGATATTTTTATGGATGTATAATGCAGTTTCCGCGTCCGCGTTCCGGGTCACCGCGGGTCTGGAACGCGGCGGGCATTAGGAGGAACACGGATGGGTTTTAGTCAGAAAGAGTCTGACACTCCCTTCTGCTTCACCCAGAACGGGATTGAAATGCAGTTTATTGAGATTCTTTTAAAATTACGGTTAATTGGTTTAAATTAAGAGAATAATAAGTGTTCTGACTACAAGTCCACGATGAAAGGAACACAAAACCTGTTACCATGAATTGTGCGCTGCGAGGATACGAGGATCGTTTAATTTGTGAAGAAGATTAGTCATGTTTTACTAAGTGAGACTTAAATCAATTTAAAAGGTTTTATACTCTGGAATATGAACAGTAATATTTCTACATACATGTCTTTTCATTTCGCTTATTTTTTCAAGCTTTATTGCAATCTATCATTCTAGATATTCAGCAATATTTTGGATATTGATAACGGGTCTGTACGGAAACTGTCCAGTGACTGTCTTGAGGAATCTTTCTTTAAGTCTTCTAGCGACTGTTTGGGTGTTCATCAGATTTACTGGTAGCTTTTTTGGATGATTTGAAATTCTTAGTTTTCGCTTTAGGTAGGTTTCATTTCGCTGTCCAATGAAAGTTTCTTAAACCAACGGAATCTGGGCCAAAACTTGATACATCCTAGCGAAACATCTAAGCAAGTAAGTGCGTACACTGATTAGCCATCATATCACTATCTCGTTCTCATACTTGTTACATTGTAGGTCCCGTAGGCAGAGAGAATGGACTGAGTAGTACCCTGTCGAAATTGAAAACTCTGTAGAAAGATATTGAGTGTGTTTAAGTGTTTGTACGGCTGATACCTGTCTCTTTCAATCACTGTACAAATATTCTTTTCTTTTTTTTATCTTTTCAAATCGGGACAAACGAACCGAAAACGGAAACGAGTCAACAATGGGCAGTCTTATTGCATAGGGCAGGGGTGGCCAACGTGTTTAGACCCAAGATCTACTTTTTATTGACGAAACCCTGTGCGATCGACCAATTACATACCTACTTCTGAATTTTTTAAATGAAACAGAATAGGTCAGCATATACTTTATTAACCCTTCTTTTCTTAATTTTCTCACTGCTGGTTAAAGGCCTCCCCCAAGTCCTTCCAGGAATTCTTTTCTAGCGCCACCTCATACCAGCCCTCACTGTGCGCATCCAGATCGTCTCGCCACTTCTTTTTGGACCGGCTTCGGCGGCGCCGTCCGTCTTTGGGCAACCATTGCATCGAGACTTTTGCCCAAACGGTCACAGTGCATTCGGCTTACGTGATCCGCCCAATCCCATTTAAGCAAGGCAGCCTTCTTATCTTACAAATGTCCATTATTCCCGTTTTGGAATGCAGCGTGGTGTTTCGACTCCTGTCCTGTCTTTTTAAGCACAGAATGCTGCGTTCCATCACTCTTGAGCAAACTTCAAGACTGAACTTTTGCGACTCAGTGAGAAACCAGGTCTGAGCAGAGAAGGTGAGGATAGGTAGAATACACATTTAAATTAGTTTGCGCTTCAGGGAGATCAGCAGATCACCCTTCATTAGCGTCTTCATGGACCAGTAGCTTTTTCAGGCGTTTTAGTTGCGGCGATCGATTTCCTTTTCTTGCCTGTTTACGACGTACGTACTCATCGACAAAGTATTTCTGGCCCTCGACCACCTCGACCTTACGCTTCGTGCTGTTGGTCATTACCTGGGGTTTAGACCGATTCATCGCAAGTCCCACCTTGAAGCTAGCTTTGCTCAACTCTTGGAACATGGTCTGGAGTTCTAGAAGGAAAATGTCGTCGGCAAGTCGGAGGTTTCTCAGCCTCCTTTTGCCGACGTCAATACTTTTTTGGCCTTCCGTGAGGACATATCGCCTCAAGTGTTCTCGAAAATAATTTGAGAGAGAGTCAATTGCCCTATTTAACACGCTTTTAATTTTTTAATGATGTGTTTATTAATTTAACCTATTTATTTATCGTACTATTTCTATTATTATTTATATATTTTTCTAATTTTATTAACTTGAACTATTTATATAGTTGCATAAATACTTATGTTATATTTTAATCCTTGCGGTGATCGACTGGATCGACCGGTCGATCGCGGCTGGTACTCCAGTCGATCCATCCGGTTCAGTCCAGTTGGCCATCCGTGGCATAGGGCTATCTTTCACCTGACTAAAAACCTGACTGACTGAAAGAAAGAGATTCTTTTTTTACCCCTTAAAGGGTGTTCTTTTATCTAGGTTAGGTAGGTATAGTAACATTTCCTAATCAGAATACTAGTAAAGACAACTTTACTGTGCACAAGATTGCTTATTCCTGTCACACTTTTTCTGCGCGCAGTCTCTTCTTAATAATAACGACACGCTCAATCCATTCCCCAAGTCTATGGCAAGAACGGTGAAAACTGCACTCAACGTCAAATCGTATGCAAGTTGATGGCAAGTGCGCATGCCCGCGCTATCGGTCAGTGTTACCAGTGCAATATAATTAATGAATATTCATGCGGCTGTCGGATTTACTGTTAGCTGACGGAGACAAGTTGGCGATGGTGACGGCACGTAATGGAATATTTTTAATTACTTATTGCCGCATAATTTTAATAAGTACCTATGTATGTGAGTTTTTCGCTGAAGTAAGTTGTTTGTCTACACTAATATTATAAAGAGGAAAGATTTGTTTGTTTGAATTGAATAGGCTCCGAAACTACTGGACCGATTTGAAAAATTCTTTTAGCATTAGATAGCTAAATTATCAAGGAGTAACATAGGCTATATATTATCCCCGTAACCGTTAAGTTCCCGTAAGTTAAGTTCCCGTTCCCGTGGGAGGGGAACGGGAACTACGCGGGTGAAACCGCGTGACGTCCACTAGTTCCCAATAAAGTTTTTTATTTAGGTATTCTTGTTTCTATCTAAGTAGATGGTATTCAGGCATCTGTTTCAATTTATACAAAAGCACAAGCCTCTATCATCTATTCTCAACGGAAAGGTAAGTTTATCGTTGATAGATTTTGATGGACCGATATGAAGAACAATATACACAATTTCCAAACTGGTTTCAAATAATATTTGATTCTTTCAAATAATAAACCCAATTTCCGAGTAACATCTTCAAAACGCTACGTTTACGAGTATCAATTCGGATTGGCGCCATGCGTGACCCGTTCCCGCCAAAATACTTCGGTGACACATGTCAAGACGTTCGAAATTCACACATTCCGGAAATACCACTTTTATTGGTTTGAATTTAACTTTTTAATCCGATAGTGAAATAAATTCACAGCTACTTTTTTAACCTAGTTAGCTAACAGGTTTTTTAATTCATCATACACATAAATGATATATGTATATGATGAAATAAAAACCTTTGTAATAATCAGAGTAGGTATTTGGCACTAAAATTAAAGTACGTGGCGAAACATTTTTTTAAATACATAAACTAACCTTAATTTTTCAATCTGTCAATCAAATTATCATTTTTTCGTTGTTATCATGGCCCAATTTTCTTGAAAAAGAAATCTTTTATTATTGATGGCATTGCCCACTGTTTTTGTTTTAATTTCCAATCAACAGTCGGTCTAAAGTGACCGTTCCTTTTAGCGATTATCCGTTAATTGATGTCGATTCCACGTCGCCGTGCTTATTAGTTGGGGACATAAGCCGCCCACCAAGCAATGTATGAACAGTTATCTGTTGCACTCAAATTAAAATACCGTTTTTAGTAAATAAAATAAGATGGTTGGTCTAAAATTGGGCGATAATTTATTAAGAGCAGTGTTTTCGTTGTCATTTGTCTATGAAACTTATGCATTTGATCTTTTGATGCACTATTAGTTTTTATCAGTCGTCTCTAATATTATCTTCATTAGTATAAGAAACTAGTTGATATTTTTTTATCAATAAAACGTTTCAAATCAACAAAAATACTACTTCCATTAATATAAATATAACCCTGATTTATGAAGATTTAAACATATTTTTATGTTAATTATCTCAAGCTAAGTGCAAAGTGCCGTTTCGTCCAGTAAAGGCAATTTTTAACGGATAATTTGAATAATGTAAAAGCTTGACACCATTTCCGAACGATTTTGACATTAAAAAAACAATTTATTTATCTCTGACATTAGTGTTACGCCGTTAAAACATTTTTTACCGAAAATAATTGTTGGATATTTTTATAACTATGGTTATTCGTAAAGTGTTAAGTCGATAAAGAACCTGTTTAATTACTGTTGTCAAATATCAATTTCTAAACGATGAAAGTACCGCAGAACGAATAGAACTCCAACCTCTTTATAGACCGGGTATTAAAGATTTCATAATTAATTTCCTTTACTAGTATCTACGTAATAAACGTAGCCCAAAGGAAATCCTACTCAACCAAGATATATTGCAAAACTAGTTCACGTTTTCAAACAAACATCTGATAACTAGAGATGTGCCACTATATCGACTAACCATCTCAGTCTATCATTGTAATCGATAACGAGTTCTATTATGTACGACGCAATCGTTATTTATTTACGCGGTATATTTTATTAGAGAAAACGTGTATTTTAAAGGTTACAGCTGTAACTGAATGATAGATCAACAAAAACATGCCTTTGTTATCTGTGTAAACATGTCAATCTAAACCAAAAATATATTTTCATTGTTCCATATTCGAATAGACTAAAACAGAATCGAATTTAAAAATAGAATGTTCATCATCAAGGTTTCTTGCTGGTTAATATGTTTTTTTCATCAAAAAGGTCAGCATTCTGACAAGTTAACAGGTATAATCGTATTTCGCTGACTTTAACGATATAAAAACATGATTGCATAATCTGCTTTACATCCGATTCTAAACTCGAGGACAATATTACAGCAGCTACATAAATTATTATCCAATTTTAGAGCCTGCATGTCTAGAACTAAACGATTGTTTGGAAACAAATGTGACTCATTGCTATCAACAAATCTGTTGGAACGTATTGCACTAACAATAAAGTCTACATTCCCGTATCAATTTAGCAGGATGTCAACGTGTACATGATACACAATTCCGAGGTTTTAATGTCATCGTACGATAATAATAATTGCTCGTTTTATGATACTACTGACATACTATGTTTTATTACAACGTGCCTACTGGCTGATTGATGCGATGCGTTTGATAAATGGAGATATTAACACGATTTTCATTGAGTTCTGGGAACTAAACAAGCTACGGATAGATATTTATAGCGACTGAGTAATCAGTAATGTCACTTATTCGCGTAACAGTCACCGGTACTAGACGACGGTGTACTGTCCATTGTTTCTCTATTCAATACAATACTCGTTTCAAGAATTAAATAAATTAAGAACTAAATTTGTTTTAAGTCACTTGGGAGAACTCTTAATAACATTTACTCAAAGTAAAAAAATGGACGATCGACAAATAGTTTTATCAACCTCCCATCCCATCCCTATTATTTTTTCTACCAAAATTATTTGACAGATGAATCCACTTTTTTTCTGCTCCAAGCAGGTCAAAGCTCTCCATGTACCTTTTTTTCACCAACAACCATAAATTCAAAAACGCTAGGATTATCGTGAGTACATTAAGAAATCCGCTTAGAAACACGGCTAGGTCTATCCAGGCCCACCCAGGCAGTTAATATCTGGTTCCCTGAGGGGCCAGTTGCATCAGCCGCGCCGGCAGACAATAGTACACCTCAATAAGGAAGCTAGGTTTTCCTAGTCGTGTCTTATGTAAACTCCGCAACTCCGCTTAACTTTAACATCATACAATTATGACGTTTATGTTTGTTTTCTTGTCATTTATTTGAATATGGAACGTATTTTGTTTTTCATGGTTTGGTCGTGAAAGGAGGACCAGCAAAAATGTATGGAACCCAGCCTTTATGAGCAATAACGTTAACCGATATTTCGCTGGAAAGTTTTTTTTTTAATATTCTACAACTTTTACTCTTTGGTTGTGGTTGACATTATAATAATCAAAGCTTTTACTATGGCGGCAAGTTTCGAATCGCTGTGGAAAAAAAGGTTATGTCCAGATAAAATAAAACTTAGCTAGGCTTAATTGCTGGTCCTCCTTTGTCGATAATATCTATGATTGAATGATTATAAGTACTTTGAATATATGAATCACTGTTTATTTCCCGTAGTAGGTTTAAGTGTACTTAAGTTTACTACTACACATACTATGAGTCACCATTAAACAGGATCAAGGCCTCTTGATACAACTTCAATTCCATTGCTCAGTTTGCAAGCAAGACACTCATCACACTACCAAGAAATCTATCAGTGTACGTCAACATTGATTACTCTATGACCAAGAAAACATAAACAACAAGATTTAGTATACAAACAACGTAATTTGGAGTCACTACTACAAGTAACAAATACCAAACTTAATTTTGCAAGTGGCGAAAAATAGAACTACAAAAATTATAAGGGATTTGACATTACGTTAGCTTTATGTCTTGACAAGCAGCGCCTCTGTGGAATGTCAAGTTAAGTTTGTAATCTTGTAAATTCTGTTACCTCAAGTATGTAGTGCTGTGATGATCTCATGTGGGAAACAAGTATTAATCGTTATTTACCTTCCATGGTGGTGACGTCATTTAGCGGTTTATAAAGACTTCATAGTCATTTATCGTGAATATTATTTTATTATTGTTGGCGTTGTGGTTTTTGCTATGGAAAGTGCCTATTTGTTGACCAGATTGGTAAAATTCGAATTATTTCGTTAATTACAATTTGAATTACTAAGGAAAATACAGTTATGGTTGGAACGCCTAATGTTACATGGGGGATTTTGTCTGTGGTCAGGTATAAATGATATAACTGAAATAATACTTTTATAAAGTGTATATTTACGTGATTTAGTAAAGTCCTAATTATTTCATTCATTTCAATTTGAATTACTAAGGAAAATACAATTAAAATGCCTATGTTACAAGGAAATTTTTGTCTGTGGTCAGGTATTCATGATACACATGTGAAATAATCCGTGGTAACTAACCAGCTAAACGCATGTTAGTCATAATTTTTTTTTAAATACAATTTCAGAAAATTAAATTGGTTTTAATTAACAAAACTGAGTTTTAGTTTTAATGGAATATTTTAACACCGCTTATAAAAGTACCTACTTTCATGACAACAAAGCTAAAAAAATACATAAGTACAGACGAAAGCAGAACCTCCTCTTTTGTGAAGTCGGTTAAAACACAAAAGCGACTGTGGCCATAATAATTGAGATTGATCTACAAAGAAATAAATCAGGCAGTCCCTCCTCTTCATGTAAACTACCGGTTTCCATCTGCATCAGGTCAGGCTGGAAGCCGACCCCAATAAAGTTGGGAAAAGGCTAGATAGCTTGAGTTTCGGGCTTAGTTTTGGGCGTATTCTACTCCGTACCACCTAACCACTAAGAATTAATGACAACACGATTTGACAGTTACTGTGAAATCGTGTTGTCATTCATTCTTAGTTCGGGTTCGGGACTAATCGTAAGTCCGTAGGTGATCGGTGTAGAATACGCCCGCAACTAAGCCCGAAACTACAGACTTCGGGCTTAGAGAGTAGCCCCACTGTAACAATCTCACCGTCGTAGCTTAGGTAGGTAAATTGAGTTTGAAGTGAGCTGTCATTACCTACACCTAAATAAAGCTAGGGATTGACAGCTCACTTCAAGTTTACCACAAAAACTTTCAAGGTCAGATTGCTGCAGAATAGCAGAGCTGGAATGACAGCTTACTTCACCTAAATTTCCATAGACATTTTTTTTCACTTGCATCATCTATCTGCCTAGCCTTTTCCAAACTATATTGGGGTCGGCTTTCAGTCATACCGGATTCAGCTGAATACCAGTAATTTACACGGAGCGGCTGCTTATCAGCGGGTCTAAAAAGGTCGCTATAGTAGAATCAGTCATCACATCAAACTACCCGAAACTGTCAAATTTTCCCTATCAATCTTGAACCTAATGCTTAAGCGATAAAGATGAAAATATTTTACAGATTGTTGTATGATTAATATTATGATTCCACTGAAGTGGCCTTTTAAGGTCCGCTGATCTCCACAACACAGTAAACGGTGTCCAGCTTTTCTGTCTTCTGACAATCCATAACGACTGCCAAAGATATACAAATGACAGTCGGGACTAACGGCTTAACGCGCTTTCCGAGACACGGATCTCCCTTTTCTCGCATACAAATAATAAATAGGGCTTGTCATCTCCCGGTACTTGTGAAGCCTCCGTGTTGTTGACGTGTAACGGCACTAGATCGGTACCGAGAAGCCGATACTCAGCTGATACGAAGCTCATCGCAATTCCGAGTTCAACTTTATACATGCTAAACTACATGTGAATAGTGGTAGGTAAGCGGTTTTAACTTTCTAGACTTTGTCTTAAAATTAATTATGGGTGGGACACAATGTGGTTGTTTTTTTTTTGTTATCGATAAAAAAAAATTTAATGGTTTAATAGAATTTTTAGTCAAAATTGGCTTTAAGTTTGTGACGTTAAAAGTTTAAATTAAATCTAATTAAATTTAAAAACAAACTTTTCTAATAAAATAAAATCTAGATTCTAAGGATGTGATGGAGTCTTTTCAAAATATTTAATAAATAAAATCAATAAACATACCTATAAAACACTGAGCGAGCCGCAGAAATTCCTTTAATTCAATACCAATCACTCACAATAATTATGTCTAACTGAAAACACAAAACGTTCACCATGCAAGCACTATTTCAGAATTAGACTGAACGAATACACGCACATGTCAACACACGCGGAGTTTAAAAAAAAATAAAAACAAATATGGCGACGTGCGCTACTCGTCCTCTTTAGGTTACAACAGCGACTGACTCAGTGAATCATGAACAAGGCAAAATAATACCAATTAAACACCACCACTACTATTATTTACGTAATATCGTTTAATTTGCATGCGAATTTAGACTCTATTGCGTAGAAATAAGAACATAGATGACGAATTTAACAGTAGATCGAGTACGACTTCTTAAAATCGTAACGTGTTTTTGTGTGACGTGCTAACAAGTTTTATGAATGAAATACTACCGAGAGTCGGCCATTTTCCAAGAGTTATAGAAGTAAAGTTAACAGTGGACTATGAACTGTTAATGGTACAGCGTTTCACTAAAATAAGGCTGGATATAAACCTAGATTTAGGGAATCTTGGCATAGTTACCAGATTTATAACGGTATGCCGTACGACATTAAAGTTTAAATCAACACATTAATACACCGGTTTAGAATTAAACAGCAGCGCTATATAATAGACTGTTAGGGTCCCTACTAATATGTATCTTTAACTTAATAGCAGGTCTTGCTTAGAAAAGAAGATGGAAGTATGGAACAAAGCATTATAAAATCTCAGCCTCATGAATCCAGTTAGATACCTACCTTTAGGTTTCTTAGCACTCACATTCACCAAAAGTATCACAAAACATCAAATCACAGCTGCCATAAAGCCTGAAAGTTACGACAAAAGTATTGTGTTACAAACTGGAAGGATATTTGGGCAAAGGCTGTTCTGTGTATAAGCACAATGTGACCACAGATGCAGTTATTAATATCACAATACCACATGTAGCTCAGAACTCAACCTTGCTATACAACGTTATTTAGGTCAAAAATAAGTCAAGACTGTGAAGCAATATGATATCAAAGGATCTTCTATGTGAAACGTAAAATGTTTTTCAAGGTGGTACCACATTGTAGGCTGATTATTGACGAGACTCGCTTAACTAAGAATCTACATAATGAACCTGACAAGAGAAGAAATAGCACTAAGGCTCTTAGGCACACAATGTACCAGCCCTTATGAAAGAAGACTTTCTTTAAGACGGAAGATTACCACTGACTAAAGTGGAATAGCCAGACATCACTTACGACGTAGGAGGCGTCCAACTGCCCTAATCAAATGCAAACTGTTGTTATTGGGTGTAAAATAACTACAGTCTTTTTGCAATTTTTTATGCATTTGTTTTTGTATCACAGCAACCTATATTCTTCTAGCCACAAGGTTATTGTCAGAGGTGAAATAAATGTGAATGCACTTTAACGTAATATTTTGGCAAACGATGTCAAAAATATTGACAATGGATAAGCTTTAGAAGCCAGGAATACAGAAGGGTGTGGCCCGTATCCACGAAAACATCCTTTGCATTTTCTCAGCCCTAACAATTCACTTCTGGATATTACCCTTCTCTTAGTTATGCCACAACACCAGACAGCCTGTTTTTGTCATTCAGGACCTAACAACAAAAACTTTGTAATTATAATAGCTAATTAAAGCTTCCTGCTAGATGCGCTAACGACGCCCTCGCTTTGTAAGTCAATGCGGTAACTGTAAGTGCAAACGACGGAGGACGAATAACAAGAGATGATCACGCTAACTATGTACAAGAATGCTGGCTACCGATTGAAGAATACGATGGTGGTGTGTTCCTAGGAAACAGTGCTGTATTGAGTTACTGACTCATCGGGAAACATGTTTTCTTGCACTCTGGCATAACTTGAAATAGACTCCCTCCTGAAGAGGACGAATATTAAGAGACGATGCTAACTATGTACAAGAATGCTGGGTAGCGATTGGGGAATTTGATATCGGTGTGTTCCTAGGAAACGGTGCTGTATTGAGCTACTGACTCATCGGGAAACATGTTTACTTGTACTCTAGCATAACTTGAATGAATTAGACTCCCTCCTGAAAAGGAAGAATAATACGCGACGATGCCAACTACAAGAATGCTTGAGGAATTTAATGGAGGTGTGTTCCAAGAAAGTATTGGTCTACTGAGTTCTGAGTCATCGGAGAATATAATTTTTGCACCCTGGTCAAATGTAGAATCGGCTCTTCCTGAGGTTTTTTCGGAGCTATGGCATGGATAACTTCAACAAAAATTTAAGAGACCTCTTTGGCAGTTAACGCACCTGTGGTATCTTTGGTACTACACTTGGTGACCACTTACCCGGTGGGCTGCCAGCTTGTTTATTTTTTTAACACCCCGCCACACTATTACCGGCTAATGCAACTCATGGAAAACAGAATCAACGTCTCGAATCATGTCAATATATTACGATAAAAAATGCAGGCTCCAAACCTCATGCTTTTAGTTCTTCCATCCGGGTGAAGACTAAAAACCAAGATTCTTTTCGAGTACTCGAGTATTCTTAATCTTTAAAGTGACAAGTTCAGCCCTACAAAAGCTCAAGCTAGTGGCTCCAAACACAATAATTCTATTAAAACTGCGCGCATTTCAACCTTGCTTGTAAATCTGGATTTAGCCCATCCTTCGCGTCTCAAGATTACAAAACTAAATCAAGTTTCAAACACTAGCTAAAAGCTATTTAGAAGACCAATTAATTCTAGATTCTTTGCACAACAAAATACCTATCTAACATTGATTTAATAACATATTTCGAGACAACCTTCACTATTTTATTTAATAATATATTGCCAACAGTCAATTGGGATTGCTGGTGAGGTCACACTGAAGGCCGTTAGAACAAGTCATCAGTCCCACGTTTGATCACCTCTAGTTGATTGATTAAATCAATAGAGGTGCTCATTAATTTTAAAATTAATTGATGTAACTCGTTACCTCGATTGGGTTGATGGTTTAGAAGCCTTGCCATTTTATTTTGCTAAAGTCAAAGATTCCACAAACGTTATTTTGAAATAACATAAAATTATTTATTGCTTTATACTTATGTAGATACGCATAGGTTTATTAAGTTTTATTTAGGTACTTTACTATCAAAATGATTCTACGCAACAAAGCAATGAGATATTTCAAAATTAAATAAGAATTTAATTATGAAATATCTCATTCCTTTTTTGTAACTTCATGATTATTTTAATACTTCCTAGGTTTTTCCATTCCTTAATAATAATGTTAGAGACTTCTAATTTATTTTTATTACTTCATACAAAAAAAATACTCGTTAAATATTTCCTTAATTAACCACAAAGATTAACGAAATTCGATCACCTAACAGTAACAGCCCTATTACTTAAGAAAAAAAAATCGAATGCACACAACGCACTTACTAAACGCAGCAGTCGAGAGTGCGTTGACCTCTTGTCATATCGCACTGGCAGCCGGCTGTGAACCAGTCGATAAATCGCACAGATTTATCGATACTCGTGTTTTGTAGGCCGATAACTGTAATTCCTTTGCTTGACTTTTATTCTGTACCACACGTTTATGACTGACCTAAAGATTCTGAATGATGTACCTACAAGTAATGTCAAGTGCGGCTGTTATGCTTAACTTGTAATTATTCTCGAGGACAATCGTGGATCGTAAATTGTATAACAATATACACTTTTGTTGTTGTAATTACTTGAGATGATGGCGTGACATTTTAATTAGAAAACGTGTTTTAAAACGTGTCAACTTTACAATATTATATTATTAAGTACTAGCACCTCGCCCGCAACTTTGTACGCATTTTGAGAATAAAATAAAGCCTTCGTTATTCAATGATAATAAAGCTTTTTACTGGTGAAAAACTTTTTAAAATCGGTCTAGTAGTTTTATTCATTACAAACAAACAAGAAATATTTTCGCTTTATAATATTAGTGTGAACTGAGTGTAGTTGTAGATGAAACACTAAATATATTATTCAGATACTTATAAACAATGTTTTATACAATAATGAAGAAAAATTTTTTTTTGCAAACTACTACCAATATTCGTCACCGGTCTTCATAAAAACAAAATTCCCACATATTGAAAAGCTATCCACGATTTCTACTCGATGTCTCCAAATTCTACTAGCCCCATCACTAAACTCCAAGGAGTACATAAAATAAAAGCGAGTCATAATATCCTGCGCCCGCGCCGTTTGCTCACACACGTGTTCTCGATAATCTTACTGCCTCACACTACAATGCCGCCTCATCTGCATTTAGAACACTTTCAGGCTTGAATAATATTCTTTTGAACACTTGACTTATAGATTTAAAGAGCAATATGTTATCTTAGCAATGTTACAGGGCTACTTTAGACCGTTTGATTTTAATTGAGACTGAAATATTGCCCGATAAGAAGAAATATATACCAATATTATAAAGCTGAAGAGGTTGTTTATTTGAACGTGCTAATCTCTGGAATCACCAGACAATTTGGAAAATATTTTTTTTATAATATATGATGCACACATTCATGAGAAAGGTACTACGAGAACGGGAAAAAACGGGATATGCGGAATATAATAAATCCGAGTTCCAAACTTGGAGATCCGAACACGTACTATGATTGTCGACATCGGAAACGAATTGCGGAACTCAAATGGCGGTGACCGAGTGGCGTCCGCAGTCTGGGTGAAGAAGTTTGGGTCGGGGGCAACGAGGTGGGTAACCGACATTGTTTTTGCCACGGCAGATGAAACCTGGATGAAGCTGGCTCAGGGACATGGGGTTTGGCACAAGAAAAGAGAGCTCTATGCTCAGCAATAGGTGAAATTGGTTTGTAAATGGTGATGATGATGATGACGATGATTATGATGAAGAAATAAAATCGGTCTGACATGCATAACTATTTGTTCTGAAAAATTACGTAATTTTCTGGTCACAAACATTCAAATAAGCAAGTTTCCTTAACAATAGCGTCATAAACAAAAAACCAAAGACAATTCGCCATAAAAACAACAAAATACAGTCGTTGCTATACTTCTTTTTGACCCACTTACTTTATTACAAGGGCCCGCCCAACACTGACGGGCCAGAATAATATCAGAAACATGGCTTAAACAAGTCGGTCATCAAGATAAGCTAGGCTCAATGACCACAATAACCATAAAGGAATGCCTACTATTTGAGACACGATTAACTTCTATATAACCAGTAATAAAATGTTCCTATAGATGCGTTACCCACCCGTACTCTAAAATGGCAAAAAATGAAGACAACTGCCGCGAACCGCGATCCTATACCCCGCGCGCGAATACATAGCTCTCTTGCTACCGATAATGCATTCGCTGTTTTTAGAGCTTTTGTGTTGGTGCATAACGGTCACATCTATCATTCTTACGGCCCATTCACGACCTTACCGCGGTGAGCGGCGGCGGCGTGCGGGGCGGCGAGCGATAAGAACAAATGTATGAAAATGTTTGAAGCACGCCACGAGTCGCCGCTCATAGCGAAAACGCGCGCGGTTTTGTCGGAGCGAATCGCAGCAGCGGCGCGCGGTGCGGGGAGCGGCGAGATCAAAAGTACAAGCGAATGAGCGCGACGCCACGAAACAGAGCGGCGCGGATAGCGGTGTAGGTGTGACGGACTCGGCGGCGAACTCATATACAAAAATATTAAGACCCTTTTGGATTTGATGTGCTGTTTTAAATATACGTCTATGTGCTGCAGAATATAATAAAATGTTTTCACACTCATTCTTGTGTATTCATAAAACTTGTCCGGATATTTGCTGTAATCTTCGTATAGGTCACGAAATTCGCCATTTGAATATCGATCTTTATTGAATTCGTGCACTCCTTCTCTCATATTAAGAATATCTTGTTTTAAAAATATACTGCTTTCTAAACACAGAAGGGATAATTTTGATAACGCCATAATTTTGAGCACGTTCCGACTACCTAAATACGTCCACCTCGCCCGCTGCCGCTAGCCGCTACTGAGGGTACGTGGCGTGTAAAACGCACCGCTTGCCGCCGCCGCGCCGCCTGCCGCGCCGCTCGCCGCTAAGACCGAAGTCGTGAATGGGCCGTTACAGTTGAAAACTTCCAAAAATGAAGGCCATATTATAGTCTTGTTTTTAGGTCAACAAGTGTCATATAAATTACCTATACTAAGTCCATAATGTGCAGCTTGACCCAGATCGATAATTTTATTCCTGGTACAATGAATAATGCAAGATTAAGAGTCATTAAATTTTAATAATCGCTCGAATTATTGTTGTTTGGCATTCATTTTAAAATATGTTTTTTTACGAAATATTTTAAGTTATGTTTTTTAAATCGTGACAGCTAAAATATCGATAATATACGTGACATGACCCCATCACTATTCATAATCCAAAAGTTCGTAAACTTACGAGTCCAAATGCGAGGCGTTAAACTAAACAAAAACGTGGTTTTAACTTTCTTTAAATGGCATATGTTTTGTGTATGGACAGTGACTTGTCTGAGTTGACACTAGTCAAAACATAATAAAAGAGTTACGATAGACTAACTGAGAAGACACGGTCTCATGTCAAGACAAGACTTATCTACTATATGGACATAAAATAATTGGAGGTACTGTTGAATATTAACACCTAGACGACAAAAGTAACACAAGTGGAGGAAAAGAACTATAAACGGGACCTATAAGACGACAAAATAAAGTTTGACAGGAAATCTTTGAAAGCACCTAGTTCTTTTTGAAGCTTAAATCTTCAATTAAGGCACAAAATAAGCTATTCGTTCGTTAGGCTACGTTCAGTCAATATCGCTCTAATATCTGCCAGAGAAAACAACTTCCAATTTCAGCTTGAAATTGGAATCACTGCCTTTCCAACAAACGCAATAAAACTTCACTTCCGTTTGCAATTTTTCTCGTTCGATCCCGCATCTGCTCCTTTCATGCACATTTCATGGAAATGAAATTCTATCCGTGTGACTTTTGTTAAGTGCGATGGAACATTTCGAGATACGCCACATCAAATACAACTGACAAGTGCCAACACAACTGTCAATCCATCCGCATTCGATTCCAATTTCAAAATAGGAATTCCGATGAAGGATAAAGTTAGATGATGGCCGCCACCGCGCGCGTCCCAAATTACACAGGATCCGTTGGTCGCGACACCGTGTATTTTTGGTAATAACCATTAATTAACATCTTTCGACTGCTGTGTTAAACTGTTTATCCATTTCCGAAGATTTTATTACGCCGTACAAATTTATTTTAGCTTGAAATAATAAATTAACGTTATACCATAAACTAGCGTCAATTTTTTAATTAAATTAGACAGCATTCCAATGGCGGACAGCCATAGATATACTTTGACGAATGTATGTGACGTTCGTTGCAATGATACGAAGTTTGGGTCGTAACCATTAATAAAAATAAGCGGTAAGTATGTTAATTGATTTATGATAATTAGGATGCACAACACAAAATATACAGTAATGAGCAAGACGCAGTTAAGAGGAAATGTTGGCGGAGAGACTTTGTATGTAAAAAGTCATAATTCGAGGTTTGGCTCTCGACTGTTTTCTCCTCCAATATTAAACCGATTTAAGAGATATTTCACAAACTGAATAAGAAGAATATATACTGTGTCCCTATGTTTTCCTTTTTTGATTAATAATTGCCAAATTTGTACACTAGGGCGCCGTTGACAGCGATTTATCGGACAATTTTGAGCATTTAGTGAGGGTTCTAGTGCTTATACGGTTAATAAATCATCAAAAAGGAAAACATAGGGACTCAGTATATATTCTTCTTATTCAGTTTGTGAAATATCTCGAAAATCGGTTGAATATTGGAGGAGAAAACAGTCGAGAGACAAACCTCGAATTGTGACTTTTTACATACAAAGTCTCTCCGCCAGCATTTCCTCTTAAAATGAACCATCCCAAGCTCCTAAGATTGAATGAAATTAATTTACTTGTCTGCATTTTTATGTTCTTAGTTAGCGTATTGGCGAAAAAAATATGATATGATTCTTTTTTGGTTCAAGCAAGTGTGCAGTCACGGAATTACCAAATTACGGAATTGCAGTCAAAGTTGTTAGGTCTCACGTGTACAGCCGATCTATTCAATAAACTTCTCATCGCGAAAACGTAGGTGGATTGAGTTTGAAATGAACTTTCATTACACCTTGATAATTACATGATGATTCTTACAGAATGGCACTTCAGGTGACTTTCGGTTTGCGGCACAGAATGAAAGGAAGGCCATGGTCTGCTAAGAAACGCCATCTTTTTAAATAGCCTAGACACCTCAGCCACGGTATTACCTTAGCACATAACATCCTCACATCAAATTATGGATGCTGATTCCTATCTCACGTTTTTCCTTACCTTCGGGCAACTTGTGAATTACTTTTGCAAACTTTAGAAAGTCTTCGAAGGGCCGCTTGTAGTTGGACGTTTGGCTTTCAGTCTTCAACAAAAGTAAAAGCATTTTTACTTAAACAAACAGTATTATAAAGTATGAGGTAAGTATTATTTATTTTTGGTGCTGTGATTTGAAAACTCCCTTGAGTTAAGCGACACGTGTATAAAATACACACAATCATGTGTGTTTTTGGTTAGTAATGATTTCAAGTATAATATTTGATTTGACTGTGATATAATAGAAAATACGATAGATTTCGGGATCCCATACCAAGCGCAACATAATAATGGAATAGTAATTTTGCGAAATTAGTAAAACAACCCATAACCTTTGATCAATTGCTATAAAAGCTACGTGTCACGTTATCACATCGCGGTTACATTTGAGCATTTAAGCTCAAAAGAAACTAAAAAACATATAGTCTCTCAAAACTAACCAAAACCAGAGCGTCCGTCGCATGGCGCCAAAACTGAACGCACCAATTAACGTTGAAAAGCGTTAAATACAGCTCTAATAAGAACGCACTGCTAAACTATGAACGCACCCGTAAAGTGACGTCATCGGTCATGATTAGAAAAGCTTTATTCTTTTTTTAAATCGCTGAGGTTGTTCGTAATGGGAATCCATGTTTAATTCATAAAGAAATTCCTTGTTCCTAGGTTTGCTTGCTAGTTGGCTAAATGTTAAGACTGCGTACATAGGTTTCATTAAGGTTCTAAGTAATTAGCATCAAGTTATTAAATTGTTTAGTTCAACATTAGGTACTTATAGGTTGTACTGTTTTTTTTTACTTAGCCAGTCTAAAAGAAAATCTTTATTTTACTGTCGAAACGACTGATTTCAGATTATTTTCAAACTATTGTTTACTCATCCGTAGCAGGCTGTAGAGAAAATCATCCATCTGGATTAATCATTACCTGCAAACAAAAAAAGCCACTGTTAAAACTTTTAGTATAAATAACTGAAACATTCAGTGCCTAGACAAGCTGACATTCACCAGCGACAGACTGTCAAAAAGTTCAAAATGCGCTAGGTACCAAAGTGTCACGTGGTGATTTACCACGTGACACTGGTAGCTCGTTTCGGACTTTTATGACTTTTGTCTGTCGTTATGACAGAAGAAAGAAAACCACGCAGCAAGCGTAGCAATGGCTATAAGCATTGGGGACTTGCAAAAACATGTCGCTGAAAACCATGGATCTCTCTCACACACGAGTCCTCCTAACTCCCACTGTACTGCGACAGCCGTTTTCTGCGGATGAAGTCACTAATTTGGTTTATTTTTAAACCCCGACGCAAAAACGACGGGGTGTTATTTGACGTGTCTGTATGTGTGTGTGTGTGTGTGTCTGTCTGTGGCATCGTAGCTCGCGAACGGACGAACCGATTTTGATTTCGTTTTTTTTATTTGAAAGGTGAATTAGTCGGGAATGTTCTTAGCTATGTTTGGTGAAAATCGGTCCAAGATGGCTGCCGCCACAAAATGGCGGATTATATATTTTTTCACAACTCCCTCAATATGGGAATCAAATGAAAGAGCTTGATTAGTAGAATACTATACACTATGACAAATTTCAAATCCCAGATGGCCGCCACCACAAAATGGCAAATTACATTTTTTTTTTTTCACAAATCCCTCAATATGGGTATCAAATAAAAGGGCTTGACTAGTAGAATTATGTACACTATATTGAAGTAGAGTTTAAAAAGCATGAAATAAAAATTAAAAGCGTCGGGAGATTGCTAATAATACTTAATACTTAGTAAATACGAAAGATTTGCGGTCTCCCGAGGCGATGACGCTTGGCCCAAAGAATCGTACCTGTATTAAACTAAAAGGATCACTAGAAATAATTTTTTACTTTATAAAGGTTTTGTCGGGGTTTTTTTTAATTTTAAATTTATTTTTTTGTTATGGTGTGGGTCATATTTTAAAAAACTCGTTTTTCTTTGTTTTATTTCTTGCCACTACCACACCACCGTCTGAAATGTAAACAGCCCCGGATCTGGTCTATAGTTCTATACGGACAATGTTATAAAACCAGAAAAATATGAGCTCTGGCGCTACATAATGGCCCCGGAGTCCGTGAGAAGTAATATAATGATATCATATAATAGAAGGGGGCTATAATTGTTTTGTTTGGATATTTTCGTTTTCACTTTACGAAGGTTTTAGGTTTAGGGTACCACTTGGTAAAATTTGCTACAGGCCCCGCGCTGGCTTAATCCGGCACTGTTTCTAAGTTTAACCATAGACATCTTCGAAGAAACAGAAGTTATACGCCCATCGCCTATGATATGGGTCCCTGTCCCTGGTCCTACTCTGTAAAACTTTCACCGGGAAAACTTCGATAAAATCAACTTGAAGTGATCTGCCACTCCATCCAATCAAAACCGTTCCATTCCGTTTTCACGAAAAGATGTTTCAGGTACAGAAAAGACGATAGAAATATTATATCTATGGAATAGACCGACAGAAACATGTGCATCATCAGATTTTCTTCCTCTTCAGTATTCTCTAGTCAACAAAGTACTCGTTATTTCACTCGTATGCAAACAAACCAGATACAGCCAAAAAGGTTTTTAGTTACATCCTCAGATCAATTTAGTCTTTGTTACTGCACAGTAATTAGCAAGTTATGTTCTCGCTAGATATGCTGTAGAATGTTGTTTTTGTTCCTTTGTCCGCGCAGACCTTCCGATTTCGTAAGAATTTTCGAATATTCCTTAAGTTTTCGTCTTCGTTTGCGCAAGCGGGTCTTAAACAAAATGAATAAATCAAGATGTCTGAACATGTTCGAAAAATGAAAATCTAAAAAAAAGAGGTTAGGTATCTATGCTATGCATAATCAGATTTTCTGCCTCCTCAGTATTCTCTAGTCAACAACGTACTTACTCGTTATTTTACTCGTATGCAAACAAACCCGTTATAGCCAAAGAGCCTTTATATGCACATCCTCAGATCAATTTAGTCTTTGTTACCGCACAGTAATTAGCAAGTTATGTTCTCGCTAGATATGCTGTAGAATGTTGTTTTTATTCCTTTGTCTGCGTAGACCTTCCGTTTTCTTTGTCTTTACATAAAGTGTAATTAAGCCGCCGTTTACCGGTTACTTAGGCGTGTTTGTGAAGACAAAAAACTTACGAGAATAAAGCATTAGGCTCCCGGAGACAGGCACGACTCCTGTCTGTGAGAGCATTTAAAGCCTTTTTGCATCCGTCAGTAGCAGCCATACTTTCGGGAGAAAATAAGGGGTTTAGTTTACTTTCAGAGCTCTTTTGTTAAAATAAAGCATCTATTAGATAACAAGCCTTGAAAATTCTTAGTACATAGATAGACTAAAGAAAAGTGCTTTTCCGGACGCTAGCCGCAATATTTCTTCTATTTAAACCCTTACAAATCCAATGCAAATAAAACTGGAAAACAGGCTTTTAAAAGAAAGCCTAATTTCCAGTTTTAAGACAAGAAGATCCTTTTTTTTTTCAATGATGGGAAACCATCAAATGACTCCTCCCGCTCTGGGCGGAGCAGAAAGAAGTGTCAGACTCTTACTGACTAAAACCCATCCGTGTTCCTCCTAATGCCCTTTGCGTTCCAGTGCCGCGGTGACTCTTTCGAACAAATTCCGCAACCCTGGAGTTCCTGTGATGAATATAATTTATTGTTTCTCTAATTTAAACATTTTTCCGATAAAAAAGTACTTTTAATTCAGAAAGAACACAGGATCATTATTGTAATATACCTAACTAATCAACATATTCATAAGACAAGTGCTTCTAAGTTCACATCAAGTAATGCTCTTCCCACGCTTGACTTTTAGCAATATAATATAAGAATGACTTCATCGCTACTTTTATGTTAACATATAATTAATCATTGATGTGCTAAGTAACGTGGAGTGTTTCTTTATTTTTGTTACAATCATTTGGTTGCAGTTATATTTTACTGTTTCTTCAGTAGATACTGACCAGCCCCGTCATAAGCTTTCATAAGGTTTAGTCTTTGGTATACAGATTAAGTTAAGGTTATCGACGTTTCCTTTAAGAGGAAATGCTGGCGGCGAGACTTTGTATGTAAAAAGTCATAATTCGAGGTTTGGCTCTCGACTGTTTTCGCTTCCAATATTGGAACAATTTAAGAGATATATTTTACAAATTGAATAAGAAGGATATATACTGTGTCCTTATGTTTTCTTTTTTTGATTAATAGTACATACAAAGTCTCACCGCCAGTATTTCCTCTTAAGGACAAGTACAATAGCAGCCTGAATTCTGAGTCTGCATCTCTGCAGCCCTGGCGATGGAGGCAGTGTGTTTTACTGTAAGAATATGCTTGCTGCTCTTGTAGCTAGCGAGGTGGAACTAGCTTCATGCTTTGGACTGGACAACCTTGGCAATGCAAAAGTGCCATGTGTGGAATTCAGTCACCAAAATATTTATCAGCCTGCTAACTATGCCCTACATGCGCACATTCGAATAGTTTTCAGAGCCAGAACTGCTTGACAACGATGTAGGAGCGTTAGATGAAAAATCTCGTGCTTAAATCAAATCAGAGAACTTAAGAAGGATATAAGACTACTATACTACTGCTAGGGTTGCGGTGTCACCGCGGCCCTGGAACGCAAAGAGCATTAGCAGTAACACGGATGGGTTTTAGTCAGTAAGAGTCTGACACTCCCTTCTGCTACGCCTAGAGCGATCATTGATGATTTCCTATCCTTAAAAAAATGGTTTAAAGATCTCCAAAACCGCCAAAAGATCGCAAGATTCTAAACCGTATCACGGTAATGACTAGAAAATAAAGTGTCAATTAAGTCCTAAATAAAGCAAGAAGCGACTTCACAAAACACTGCGTCACTTCCGTTACAAATGTCAGACGCATGCCTCGACGGCTGACCTGGATTTTTGCGACTTGACGAACACATTCTTACGAAAATATTACAAAAAGTTAAGATGAAGATAAGTAGTTTACAGGTACTTTAATTGGTATGATTTTGAAATACACATTTTTGTGGACCTCATTCACGGCATAAGTACTGTTTGAGTCGTAGACCTTCAGGTACACAGGTCGAGTGGATTCCAATAAGCACTTGATGTTTCAAACATTTTCGACGTCAAAAGCTTTGTTAAAATAAAAACATAGCTACATCTTCTTAGCACGGCGGGCTGCGCTGAAGCGGCTGCTGTTGGTGCTGGTGCTGGAAACCTCAGACGGCGCAACTATCAATCTTCTTGGGAGATGTATGTTTGAGCCGTTTAGGCCATGGTGAGCTGTCCGTCCTCTCTTCACCTTAGTTTTCACGGACTTTTTATAGGTAATGATGTGTACTTCAATTATGTAGTAAGTAGGTACATTATTTTTATGTTTCATCCAGAGTTTTCTCAGATTTAGGCCTCAAGGTTATATTATTCTCATTCTATGTAAAAGTGCCATTAAAATACTAACTTTTGCAGCTGTTTTAGTACCTACCATAAATTCTCACAAAAACGTTTATGCAGCCTACTCATGTAGGTACTCTACCTATAAATTGCCGCCAATTTCCAAACCATTAGCCAACCATAGACACTGCAAACATAACTAGAAACTCAGTTCGTCGATGGTCGTGGCCTACGTTCCGATGTAAGCATTGTGGTAAGGTATCTGAAATTCATGTTACTACCGATTGGACTCGACATCTTGCACAGGACAAGAATCGAAGAGATTAGTGGTTTTGAACAGAAAATCCCTGTTCTCGAATGACAGAGATACTCAACAGGAGGGCACAGTTAAATAAAAGTTTATGTCAGGTTTTCATCTTCGACTCTGCGGTCTTCTACAAAAACGGATTAATAATTCGCGGTTATCGTAAATAAAGTGATTTAAGTAAATTACATAATACCTTTATGTTATGAAGTTTAAAGATTAGCTTCTATCGAATACCTATACATATAATTAAAGCATAGGCAAAATATGTGTGTAGTAAAGATACCGAGCTTTTAAAGCTGACTCCAATGTGTGTTACAAATAAAATAGTCACCCAAATGCAAAATGGTTGAACTCCCCTGGGCACTTGACTTGATCTACCCACAGTCCAGCGTAACAGCTGACATAAACTCACTTTCAAACTCCGAACAAGAGTGAAATCGGTTCCCCAGTTCCCAGGTCGGTGGAAATACCCAGGTCCCAGTGGCCCAGCCAAAGGCATCAGTATTCAGCCAGCGACGTGCAGTCGCAGGCAATGGGTTATGAATACTGAGTGATCATATTAATGTGTACTGGCTACATAATTAATAAACATTGTTTACTTTTAAATTTTAAATAAAGTGTCTACGATTGAGTGGTTTATTTTGAAAGCAGTAGCCTATAGCTATGGTGTCAATCAGTTGTGTATGTCCATAGACAACTGTCAATCGTAAAGGATTGACAACTATTTTTTATTTTATTTTGATAACAAATTTTATTATGGCAGAAGTTTGTTTTTGAGTGATTTTAGAAACGAAACGTGTAAAATATAATTGTCAGAGTAGGTGAATAATTTTATTATTATCACAGTCAGACATGGCGTGACAGTCAACGACTATGTTTTAATTATGTTGTTAACAAACTTAAATTACTGTTACAATTACAACTTAATTTCGTTTTAACATCTAGGATTAATTAGGGCAATAACTACTTGTTGCGCAATTTGTTCGAAAGAGTCACCGCGGCCCTGGAACGCAAAGGGTATTAGGAGGAACACGGATGGGTTTTAGTCAGTAAAAGTCTGACACTCCCTTCTGCCTCGCCTAGAGCGGCAATAACTACTTTTAAACTGCTGAAATAATTTTGGACTGTGTGACAAATTATACCTGTAAACACGTCAAATTTATAACACCCCGTCGTTTTTGCGTCGGGGGTTAAAAAAGGAGTGGACTACTGACATGACGACTAATAGAGTAAGGAAGAAGAAGAGATGTTGTGCCAACCCCAAATAACTTAGGCGCGAATTAAAATGATGGTGATGATGGAATATTACCGAGTGGAGGATTGGCAGAAGAAGTAGAAGAAGTGTTAGTCGTCCGCTGGCGAGATAGGCAAACGAACAACAAAAGAGAGGCCTATGCAGTTGGCAAAGTCGGGCTGTGGATTATGATGATAGCTGTTATATTTAATGATAGGCCGTGTTTTTGAGGTGAAGATTTCTCTGCATTTGAACTCTCCACAGAATGAGTATGTCGGTCTATAAACTGAGAGTATACCTAATGAAATTCCCATTTTTTTGCCCGTATTATTTATTTAACAGGGGCATCTCAATTAACGAAGTGTATAAGAATAATAAGTCGATTTATATGCTCTGCCTGATCTATAAGGAACGACAAACAAGTGCTGTGATGAATTACTTTGTAAAGCTGTTATTATACATACACCCAGCCCGTAATTTTCCGCAAGTATTTGTTTTTTTTTCTTAGAACCGACGTATAATACTGCCAATTAAAAAAATAAAAGAATATCTATGAGAACGTTCGAATACTTCCTTCATTTATTTTTAAATGTGTTCTTAAAACAAACAAATGACTTCGTAACACGCAATGGCATGGAAATCAAAAGTCCTTATTTCATGCCTCCGTCCTGAACATTTTTTGTGGCGAATAAACAATGTTTGTTAGCAAAAGTTTTGCGCTTGCAAACTGTAATATCGTAAGTAAACTCACCACGACCGAGTCATGGTAGCAGACAGTGACAAATGGCCCAAACTAGTAGTGAATGGGCAGGGAACACGCCACACCGTGACGCGAAATGTTCCACTTCTGATTAGGAACAGGGTTGCCAGTTGCAAATAAACAAGTTTTAATCAGTACCCGAAAATAAGGTAGCGTGTAAAACTAAAACACAAAGCAAGTTAACGAATGGAACAAATAAATTCTCAGCACGTAGCCTGGTAATTTTATGAAGAAAAGAAATATCTATAATGCCTGCACTTTGACTTGAGAAACTAAATGCGGGATCAGACATAACAATGCAAGATTTACAAAGTTATCAGCAGAGCATAGACAATATAACAACAGACTACAGATTTTTGTGGCCCAGCACGTACATGCACAAAATCCTAGATCGTGAACAATAAAACATTCGGCTTCCAATAGAGCGATCAATTCAGAGAACAGTAGTTTTAGTTAGAAATATAAATTCTTAGAAACTGTAGCTTTGTTGGAAACTGTCCACAATCACAGCACGTTTAACAAGGATTTTATAGACAAATGACGACTATTGTCTTTTTTTATTTTGGATATTCGTTCTCACGGTTCTTTAAAAATAGAACGCATTCTTGAAACAACTTCCAGCCATCAACTACCTCCTTACCCGCGGTTTCTGAATGAAAAATTGGAAGCTGAGAACTTGTGAAGCTCACTTTAGCTCACTTATCAAACTTCGGCATTAAAGCAGGGTTGTATTCGTTCAAATTATCAACTCATAAACGGGAGCCAGTCTATCAACGCGTTGGGTTTGTTAAATAATTAACTAGACTAATCGGCAAAACAGGGATTTACTCGTCACCCAAGGCTCCTTGGAGGACCAGCGTCAGACTGCATCTGTCTGGCAACATTGATGAAATGAACCTCATTAGCGCAACCGTGAGTCACAACAATTTTTTTTTTTTTTGTTTTCATTTTCTTTTATTTTGTGAGTGTCGTCAAATAAATGTTTTTTCTTTCCTTTTTTTTCTTTACTATGTAGGCACTCTGCCCTTACTCTGCATCCTTTATATCCAGCCAATTTACTGCCCTTAAAGGAATATATCCAAAAAGTTTTTCTACAAAATAACTGAAATCAGAACTATCACAGACTTAGCAACCCTACCCATTTCGTAACATGATTATAGTTATTTCGCTGCAATTTATTTAATAAAATAATTTTCACATTTAATAATGTAACGGTAAGGTTTCCTAGTCGTCATTAAATGTGGTGTTCACAGATTATTCAGTGGATACAGTTATTTGATTATTTATTCTTGGTCCAAGTATAGGTATATGCATAATTTGATTGAACATTCTAGGCATAATCCTTAAAAGGACTGCGAATTTCTCTTCTTCTCCTGTCAAATCTTCCATTTTGCGAATATCGCCACCCGGTGGCAACTAGGATTTTTTCCCGATTGCCACCTGAAGAAATCCATGTGGTGGCGATTGGGAATATTTGCTATTTCGTGTTACATCTTACTGTATTTTTGAGCCAAAGTAAGTGGCCTCTTGTATTGCGACGTCTTAGGCTTTGTTCAGATGATCGAGGGTGAAGGTGAAAGGACATTTGGGACACTCCAGCAAAGGGTACATAGTCTCATCAGGAGCACCACACTCGCACTGTGTGTTAGATGGATCGATAGTCCCGCAAGTGAATGAATTGCGGGATGGTCGATCCATCTAACTCCCTTCCTTGACTTGAGGGTAGTGTTATAGATACCAACTAAAACTTAACCAAAACTTTCCTTTTAAAAAGAAGTATGGACTGAGGTACTGTCATATAATACAACCTTCGTACAAGCTAGCATGGAATAGTTCGTTGGTATGTAATAATTCCCCCTGTGTAGTTATGTCGCTATAACACAGTTTGCGGTGTCAACCAGTTTTGCAACAACTCTCGTAAAGCTTATCATCTATCCAAACAAGATAAGATAAAGCCTCTCAGAAAATAAACTAGCCTTAGGTACTAAAATCCGTTAAATTACACGAGCCATCTTAAAATCTGACACTAGCAGCTGTCAGATCAACATAAAATGGCGGTAAATGCAAATCGCGCGGCACTTCAAAGCCGTGCTGCCACTCGTAAAAATTAAGGTCCGCGGTGTTGCCAACAGCAGTTATTGTTATTGCCGTCTGGGCGGTCCGTGAATTATGGGAGGGCTTTTTTGATTTATTTCCCTCTGAGATGGTATCGCTTTTGAGAGTGATGTGACATTTGCGAGGCCAGAATATTCATGAACTTAGATGGGAACTAATTTGTTTTAATTCTGGTTCTCGGGTCGTATGCACTGCCAGTCGTACTTCTTTTTCTTAGTGTCTATGGCACAGCTAAATGTACAGTTGGCCCACGTTCATACGACCAGTAACTATATTTTTTGACATAGCTTTCTAATATCTCCTTCACCTGTTTTCCTGACACTAAAATCACTGTAAAAAGGAAAAGTTTCGATTCGTACAAGCCGTCCTCCTTAATAAATTTACAGTTATGGCGCAGTGAGCTACGGATCTGATTACCTCATTAAAGCTAGTGCCTTGCCTATTTCAGCTCGTCTTTTTAGTCTGCAGCTGACCTAGTTGAGCCAATCCTTATAAAACTGGGGCACAACGTTTTAATGTAAATTCGAGTAAGTAGCTGGCACTACCTCAGGGGTGCCCAAACTTCTGCTGGCAGCGACCAACCTGAAATATTTAGGGAACGTCAAAACTTACATAAAGACAGTACCGAAAAAGGTACGCCCGTCACCACTTCCTAGTGTTTTAACTGGGAAGAAGTGGCGCAACAAACTCCCCAGCAACACATCTGTCAGTTAAGTTTGAATAAATTGAATTGCATGTTTACCTAAGTCTGCACATTCTGATTTTAGCATGGTGAAAAATCCGTAGATATCATTTTTCGATACTATTTCTTGGTAATTTCCGCGATCGATTCAAAAACCTCTCACGATCGACGGTTTAAGTACCCCTGCAGTAGCTTATTGTGCGATTCCGAATAAGACCGTTTACAAAGAACTATCAGCATTATGCTTGCCAAACCTATTGGTAACAACGGTGTGCTTTCAAATAGACCATAGAACATAGCTTGCCTGCCTTGGAGCTGATTATGAAGAGATTTTAGTGTAGACCGAAGCCCAGCTAAAAGATTCCCAAAACGCTCTAACCTGTGTTGTAACTGTTGTTAGTGCGTTTTGAGAATCTATTAGGCAGGCTTCAGTCTAGCAGTGGAAGTTTGCAGCTCATATATGAGAATTCTATGTGCTGGTTCTTTCATCTGCTACTTATTAGTAAAACATACAGCACCCTGCTGTCTGTCGAATAGCCTATTTCAGACCTAGGAGTTAAGCAGGTGCCAAACTCGACAAAATTGGATAGATGTTCAAAGAAATGCTTATTTAGTAATCGTTGGAAGTCAAATTGTTACAAGAGGATGTGCGGATAGCAACATTGCCAAGCTGTTTGTAAACACAGCCTCACTTAGCATTAATAAAACTTTTATTTAAATCTCCGCATGCAAATGCAGGACTCCAAAGATAGACCGTACACATTATTATGAAGATTAATTTATGATAATCACAGGCGCATTAGTATTTTAATTTACCTGCGCATTAGTTGTTCTTAGTGCGTGGGCACAATTGTTGTTTGTTTTGCAACCTTTTGTCTAGACGAGCATTGTATAAGATTGTAACAGATAATTCGTTATTTATAAACATTCAAGGTTTCAGATAGGTAGGTGTTAAAGAAATGGCTGGCTTTTCCTGTATGTTTATTTTATTTTTATACTTACAGTTGGAAGCAGAACACATCCCCAGTAAAATGAATCTACATTCCATAGAACTGGTACTAAAATTCACGTCATAGTTGGGAATCAGTAACGCCATTATGTAAATCACACAATGTAAATTAAGGTAAAGGAAGGAATCATAATTCACATAAGTTTACACAAAGAGATTTTCGCAAAATAGACGAGAAAACAGAAACCCACAATACACTATTCCCAAGTCCTGAAACCCACAATCAACAGTGGGAGTCTGTAGAAAGCCCAATGAGGCACAATGAGAAGCAAAAGTGAATGAAGCACGATGAGTCCCGGAGAAACGATTCAACTGTCGCGAATCCCACATCGAAATTAATTAGAACACAACGGAGGTGTAAGAAAAACTACATGGGATACAGCCAGACTTTTTTGACCAATAAGGTATGCAATATCATACTTCCTTAAAATGTGAACACACTTAAAAATTTTCCATGGACTAATCTATATCCTATCTTTATTTCCCAGTTGAATAGCACCAATAAAATCGCTTCAACTTAACTAATTAAACTTTATACCGCTACACAATTTAACTATCTTCGTTAACATAAATGTAAAGGAAATGTACTGAAGTGCGTAAAATGGCCACTTCCTTACGTAATAAACAAGAGCCTATTAACGCCAAGACAAACGAAGTGCTTCTGTAGAATTATTAGTCATGGTCATGGTCGATAGTGAATCATCTTCGTGATTAGGTTTTGAGTTGTAATTAGCATCCATACTATTATTATAAAGGCGAAAGTAACTCTGACTGTCGGCCTGTCTATCAGTCTGTCTGTTGGTAACGCGTTCGGGTGAAATGTGTCCTGGACATAGGATACTTTTCATCCCAGGAGTATGTTCCCTTAGAATATTTTTCAACTTTCATGCCCGCAGAGCCACTGACAGAAGCTAGTTATAATTATAAACCCACATGACAAAATTCTTGTATTACCCTAAGGATAAGGCACAAGCATGCTCCGCACATATAGAAGCAATCAAGGATAATGTTACCAAGATTTTTGCAATACGACACATGATTTAAGAATTTCCGTGGATTTTCTTGCACGTTCTTCTCCATAAAGATCTACGCTTTGGAACGTGCAAATAGCTTCATGTTTTTGACTGACTGACTTTGACAATTCAAAAGTGCCTGTAAATGGTTTATTTGAAATATATGCTTTGGATTTGAGTTTGAAGTGCAGCAGCACATATACATTCATGCCTTTTTTTTACAAATAGGTATGTACGACTCCGTCTGTCGGCGTTTCAGTGTGTATTTTTGTTTATATATGCTTTATTGTACACCAAATATAAAAATACGTACAGAAAATCTTAAACAAATAACATACAATTGGCAGCCTCATCGCATTCGGCTATCTCTTCCAGGCAACCTGGAATGGAAAGTGAGAGCCTGGACACGAAATGGGGTTGCACTTGGTGCAAATATAAAGTTACATAGAAAAAAAAACATACAGAAATACAGCATTACAATATAACAGTATTCATCCTCTATTACCATATCAACGTTAACACAGCGATCCAGTTCATCAATTTCTTTTTTTTTCTTACTTTCTGAAGTTTTGTGTCAAGATTCTTAACACTCTTTCCTCTTTATTATTCTCTCTATAGACTCCTTGTCGATGTCACCGGGTTATTACAAAAACGTTGGGATTTTGGACTTTAAATTCACAATGAGTTCAATCAAGATTTATTACAATACAAACTTACGGTATTTGCATTAATCCGATGACATCGATTAATGGCTAAAAGGGAACATGGTATCTTGGAAACGCGGTGATATTAAATCACCAAATTCTGTGAAATGATAAAATGAAGAAAAATGGCACAGGCAAATAAACACGTAAATGAAGCTGCAGTGAAAACAAACGGTACAAAGCAAACGTCTGCACCTGTCAGTGTGTGACACAGTTACTAAAGTCCACAAGACATTCGTGTACAAATAACAAATCTTCTGCAAACACTCTGAGCGCAGTTATTTGATACTATTGTAGACTGTAGTGTTACAAGTATGAGATTTGTCAAGCTTGCGGAAGCCTAGTTACACGTTACTTGGGACAATCTTGAGCCATATCTAGTAAGAAGCTCCAAAAAGAACACTTAATTACATCTTCCCAGGAAACGAACATGATCCCATACTTACGTATAATTTCAATTTATCCTTGATCAGTAGTGTTATTCGATAAAATTCCCATCGCGAAAGGTATGAAATGAGGGTTACCGTTTTTGTACTCACCAGTTGGCGCCACATTGTGGAGTAAGGCTCTTAATCATAGCATTAAAGTTGTTATTACGCGCATGTGAACAAAGTTAGAAGGAAAATAAAAACAAATAAGTAAATAAACTCGCGTGAATAGCCAACCAACAGTGAAAGACATTTAAAACCTCACGCTGCACTAGCGCCTCTAGCGGCGAATTCAAACGCGATAGCCCTCATTGAGTGAGGCGAGCTGTCTATCCTGAACTGGCATTAAGAGAAATGACTGTTCACTTCCACAAGTGTTTACAGTGGTATTTATACCTACAGTCAGTTTAATCTGTTCAAATGTCACAGAGAAAACTCAAGTAATAAAGAGAGCGTGAAAGAAAAATATACTATTGATAGGCACTATTTGCAGCTTTATGCTCAATCTATGTAAATTTTCTCGATGTGATGTTTACAGAATAGCACCGCAGATTAGACCAGCTGAATTATATTGGAAAAGTAATAATACGAATGCATCGTTTCAACTCACAACTGCTTTGAATGTTGTAAACTTAGCTGTTGTGTCAAATCAAGTTAAAGTGTATTCTGAAAGTAAACCGCATATGAATACAACAAAAAACCTAGAAGGGAAATGAGAAACATTGAAATCGAAAAGAAAGTTTTATTAATTTCCAGAAGAATTTATTTGATTAGAACTATCACTTTTATTTGGTAAAACATCAGGAGTATTAGCTACAACACTATTATTTTTTGATGCAGCCACATTTTTATAAAACTCCCCACTATCAACACTAGAATCGTAAGTCAGCCTGTTCGTTCGCGCCAAAAACATGACATCAGAAATGAGTTTTTGAGCTATAAACTTCTGGTCTTTGGTTATCTCTCTCATCTGTACTTTCAGGTTCGCTGCAAAGGTGGCACAATCATCTTCAGTTTGTGCCACAGTTTGTGCCACAGTTTGTGCACAGGTTTGTGCAACGGTAGTTTGAGGTACAGGTACGGATTGTGCGAAGATTCTTGAAGGTTGCGGGTCTGTTCTCCTGTCTACTATCTTTGTGCGTTTCTTTGGAGGTGGCGTGTATTTCTCTTCGCCGCTTTCTTCTGAAAAATCCTCTTCGAGTCGTTCCTGGAAATGTTAGATACCTATTGAAGAATTAAGAGTATTCGTTTTAAACCAACATGTCACTGAATCCGAAGACAGGTGTATTAGTTTTGTACAGTTACATAGACATAAACAAAGACTATTTACTGCCACTATCTGGGACCAAATCCAGACTCGGCTCGTTAATGCTTCTGTGACCTAAGTAGGTACTAGAAAACCTCATTAACACTTGACCTAACTTGCGGTGAACAAAACCGAACCAGAACCCCACCACAATCTGATAAAATTGGCAATGATCGTAATTGTTCTACTCCTGTTTACTGTAGGATAGTGACTGGCACGCTAATACCACACTGTGTTGTTGCAAAGCCCATCACATTTTTTCCCACCACTGCAACTCCTGAAAGTCAAAATCAAAGAGCCGACCACCGACAAACGCCGAGCCAATGAAGCTCGGCGATTCCCGGAGAAACGATTCTACTGTCTTGAATTCCGCAACGAAATTAATCAGAAAAGAAGAGCGGACCAGTAAGAAAAAATATTATTAGCCGTGTGCTTGTTGTCAAGCACGGCTTATCAAACCACATTACCAGTATAAACTGCACTATCTGAAAGTGTAGAGTATGTTATAAGAGGTCAGCTTATACTGGAAAACTTACAAGCAGTCGTTCAGTTCAGTCCCCACGCAAGAATCGAACTCGCTACTCCCCCCGAGACACCCCTTGTACTTCATTCGTCTGTGAACGACATCAATCGACCTTGATAGGTATGTATGTGAACTGTGAAGTCAAACTATAAAATTTCAGTTACGATTTTATTTATAACGTAGAATAATGCGTTATACTCACATTGGGCTACATTGTAATGTTGCTAATGTAAATAGTATTCATGAATATTGAAGAACTTACCACATTCATCATGGACTCTGATTCGTCTTCATTATTAAACGTAGCTCTGGAAATAATGAGATTCCTTTGTTCTTCAGTGTTGTTCCCAAGAAACTCTTCTAATTCTCTATAATACCACAGCGTAGGAGTATATATCTCCTCATCAGTAGCCCCAGAATGCATGCTCATTATCACTTTCTTCTCTTCTCTTCTGAACGCCGTCCGAAAAGAGTCAATCTTCCTCTTTACTGTATCTAAATTAGCCGTGGTATCAATCTCATGCACTTTGGCAACTAACACATCGTAAGCTTCTTTCTTCAAGTCCCTTCGTACATAAGAAGGATCTTTGACGTCCCATAAGCACGGGAATCCTTTGTACAGCTGGATAAATTCGTACCAGAAGTCGCGAGACATGTTTTTGTTTGATTTGATAAGCGACATTCACACAGCCGCGTAAATCGGGGATCTGAAGCCGACTAGGACGTGTCGGCCAACACGGAGGGGGGTGAAGCGGGGGCGAGGCGGCCATGTTGGAAGGGGATCGCCGCGCCTCGCGTCGGATTGAGTCGGCGCGCGAACACATGTTGGACAAGGACATAATATCGGATGGTTGGGTCGCACAGCCGACTCGGATGATATCGCGGCTTATCGGTCTGACTGTTGCTATAAATAGCATTCTGCAAGTGAATTATGTTTTAACTCCTGAACATGAGTTATTTAATGAATTTTTTTTTTAATCTTTTTATATTAGGTACCTACCTAACAGTAAATGACTGTGTGACTGTTCCTATTCCTAAGTTACCCTAGGCTGATCAAATTTTCGTTTTACCTAAATTAACCTTATTGCTAAGGTCGGCCCTCCCGACCCGACCTTCGGTGGGACGCAGCAGTCACAAATTATGTCAAATGGTGTATGACAAGCCTGTCGGTTTGAGCCGTAGTTATAAATAGCGTAATCTACTTTATCCGATACCACCTACCTTATCTAGTAAGGGACTTACATATTTAGACAGTAAAATATAGACCCACAATAAACCTACGTACAGTTTGAAAGCTGAGCAGCATAACCAAAAATTGTGTTCTTATTCTATAGATTTTAAGTTTTTACAAACCAGTAATGGCAATAAAACGCTGTTCTACCTAATTGATAAACTGACTGAAAGGCGCAACTCGCGCAAACGACATTAAACATAACAGGTAGCTAAGACGTCAGAGAATAGATTATACCAAATGAATTAGTTTAAAACTCCATAAACACACCTAGTCCTTTTCAAGGCCCAGCAAAATAAAACAGATGAATTGTTCGATTTGACCTAATAACCTCTTTGCAAAAGTACAGTTTGAGAAATCACTGTCTTTAACATTTGCAAGTCATCAATCATTTCTTTTGAAGAACTTAGGTACACTTAGCGGCCACTATTATAAAGTTGTTAAGGTAAAAAAATGCGCAAATTACTTTACAGACCTAATTGAAACGAAAACATGTCTGTCTTTGAAATCTTTCTGTCAGTTCATCACAAATTCCCATGTCGTAAACAAGTCTGTCTAAATATCGATCAAGTTTACATAGTTTTACTATGTTTTTTTTTAAAAAAAAAAAAGATTGCTTGGATAAGCCTGTTTGTATTAAAAGTCGTTAAACTAGTGAGACAACCCTAAACATCTTGAAAAGCTTTGACATCATAACGAGTCTACAGATGATTATGAATCGAGATAAAAGGAACTAAACACTGACTATTGGAAACTCTCATACTCACCCAAAAATAAGATTATCGAGTAAAAACTTTACGGTTTTACTGGATAACGTGAGGTTTTTCTCTGTTAAGCTAAACTTAGGCAAGTTACATACATCTAATCTAATATCGTCTAATATATAAAAATCTCGTGTCACGGTGTTTGTTACCGAACTCCTCCGAAACGGCTCGACCGATTTTCAAGAAATTTTGTGAGTATATTCGGTAGGTGTGAGAATAGGTGGCAGGCTTTTTTTTTATTTGACAAAACAACGTTTGCCGAGTCAGCTAGTAGTAATACCTATATTATACTTAGGTTACAAAGCGTTACTTTTCTTCACGTTAAGGAAATGCATGGCAATAATGTTGTGGCTGTGGGGAAGAGCTTTGCCCAGCAGTGGTACAGTAAAATAATAATTTTAAAAAAGTTACGTATTTTTTATCGAGTAAAGTTTGGGATACATTATATTTTATGTGCCTTTATTCTTTAACACGAGCATATTTTGCCAAGCGGAATCTCATTCAGTACCGGGAATCAAGCCAAGATCTAGATTATGGGGACTATAAAATGAAAACGCTAATTAGGTATCGGTTCTGTATTAAAACTTGAAAAAAAACATACGACACGCTCCTTAAAGTTATAAGCTTGGCCCAGTGACATTCAATTACAGGCCATTAGCAACAACGAACACAACAAATATTTTAATGAGCGCAATTTATTCGCTAGCGCCATGCGACACCAGTTTTGATACACGGCCTTATTAGGCTTTTAAAGGTTATAATTTTAAGCTAATTATCCTTTGGACAAGACTTTTAGCGGTAAATTTTATTATCTGTGGTTATATTCTTGGTTAGGTGACATTTTTGATTAACTATTGTAACGAGTTTACGCGTGGCAGGTATACAGAAGCTTGAAAATCTGTCACCAGTCTTGCCAAGAGGTATTGAGGTGTCTCGGACGGATTCTTAAAGTTTATTGGCCCTATACTTCGGCCACTTCTACGATGTCATCAGGGGGGCTACTCTCTAAGTCCGTAGTTTTGGTCTTAGTTGCGGGCGTATTCTACTCCATATCACCATAAAAATGAATGACAAAACGATTTGACAGTAATTGACAAATGGTGTTGTCATTAATTTTTAGTGGTTAGGTGATACGGAGTACAATAACCGCAACTAAGCCCGAAACTACGGACTTCGGACTTAGAGAGTAGCCTCACAGGCTCAGCTAAAAGTCGCATAGAATACAGATAGGTACATAAAATATAGACAGAATAAATAATGACAACTAAGACAAAGTTGTTCAATCACAGATAAAATAATATTATGAAGAAACAATCAAAAACACTGACTTCCGAAATTAAAGTTATTTTTTGTAAAAAGGTTTATTACTTTTTGCTTTTCAGATTTCTCGGAGGTTTAATTTTTTTGTTAAAATGCTTTTATTTTATAATTTTTTGTGACTATAATCTACTAATTACTACATGCTTAATTTTTGATTACTTTTAAAATAGCTATATACCTTACTTGAGCTATTAACTGCTATATAATCCTACTTTAACTATTATTTGTTGTGAAATATTAAAGGCTTTATATACCAACATGGGTAAGCCTACAAAAATGCTACACAACTCAGCATTAAAATCTGTGAGTGAACCATATATCACCCCTATTTTCCCACCCTTAGGGTAGATTTTTTGTTTGTAAATTTGTATGGGACCAACTTCGGGGTATACCCTTTCCAATAAAAAAGGTATTATCAAAATCGGACTATAAAAAAAGTATACGCGCCGACTTGAGAACCTCCTACGTTTTTTCGTCGGCGTCGGTTAAAAAAATAATATACGCGTCGACTTGAGAACCTCCTCCGTTTTTTCGTCGGTTAAGAACCCACCGTAAATTACGCACTCTTATTTAGCAGTAGCACAGAAAACATAATATAACAGGTGAAAGGCATAATAACCGTTGATTAAAGTCGCTACTGATCGAATGCTACCACTCTAGCATGACACCGGCCGTCAGCGCTGAATTACGTGTTTTATTCTAAATAGCAGTTAACATAGTTAGCATGATGATATGGGACGTCTCTAGAGAAAATTGTAAGGGGAGTAAGGGGATGAGATTGGTATCAACTGACGGAAGCGATTGACAGTTGACAAGTTGATCTGGAAAAGACGGTTTTAGAATTGCGTAGCTCTCTTGTAAATAATGCATAATTAAATACTTATTAAATTAAAAAGACAAGGAAGTAGGTTATGGTTTTAGGGAAATATAAATAAAAGCGGTCAAACTGATATTCAGCTGATGATGATAAAAAACACGTTTCCATCAAGTTTATTGTCTGGTAAAATTTTCAATAGGTAGGGAAAGCAAAATTCTCGTCTCAGCTGCAATCAATGTCAAAAACTTGTCAAAATGTTGGGATATTAGAGCTATTTTGACAGTTTGCGAGTGTGATGTAGGTATATAATGCGAAAGTTCTTTAAAAATGGTGCACAGCGTTTTGATTGACAATCAAAACGCTGATGGTAAACTCAAATTGATATTCATATTTCTTAAAAGTGACGACTAAACTAAAAAAAATGTTCTCGTGACTTCAAATAATCCACCATGTTCACGAGATGTTAGAAAATGTTTTCTGTTTTAATTGCATACCTGAAAAGGCTGAGGCATGTAATTAAAGGCAGCATAGTAAACGATCGTCGGTTGTCTAGTCCCCGATAAACGATGCGATAGCAATTAAGACAAAGCCATAGCAATTACGAGACAATGCTATAAACACACCTAATCAGGCTGTTCATCTACTTGCGTCACATGTTTTGTCATTGAACTTGAGTGAAAGTTATATTTTTTAACGACGACCAAGACCAAATAATATGGTATTCTCATTATGAAAGAAAGTTCTTACCGAAATGGATGAGACGTTTCCCGATTGCCTTTGCCATAAAAGAAATAGTCTACCAATATGGAGTACCTATCGTTACGTCACTGTCAGCTGTCATTGAACTTGAATTTGGAATGCGTTAAAAATTAAAATGTCGTCATATCATTTCGGATGACATTCCAAATGCGTTCGACTGTGTAACAGATAATGAATTATGGGCATTGAAATATTTAAATTCGGTGATCAATTATTTCATTCGTGACGTGAATGGTTATTTTTATAAATCGAAATCAAGCTTTAACGGCGTTTCAATAATTACTTGTTGTACGAACAGAATACATGATTATTACTGTTATTTAACTTCGTGTCGCTTATGTAGACACTGTAAAAACCAGTTACCAATATCTCACAGGCTCAAGTCATAACACTTCCAAAAAAAAAAGCAGAAAATCCCAAGTCACTTGAATCGAATCGAATTTTCAAATATGGAGCGTTCGAAAATGGCGCGCATTACATCACAGAGTGAAAGTGAGAAGTTCAAAACGAAATTAAGTTGAATCGATGAATCTAATATGGGCTCATTGTGAATACAAGAGGCGATTAGGCTTTTGTCAGCAGTAATGGCTGCGACTCTTGAGTGATCAGTCGTATGTGATTAAATAAATGTGAAACATCGATAGGTACGACTTTCTTTACATGAGTGACTTGGCTTGGGAAATACTTGTAACATGTTTTGTACATCATTGTTACAAAATACCGTGTCTGTCTGTGTGTTTTGTTCCGGCTAATTACCGAAAGGTTGCACCATTTCGGTTTTGATAGGACCTACCTACAGACAGATAGCTTTTATAAGACGTAAATTAGGCTACTTTTATTTTAGGAAAACATTTAGGGTTCCGCGCATAAAAAAGAAAACCTATGAAATTGTCATTGGACTGTTTTACGAGTTTGACGCGGGCAACAACCAGTATATTCGTACCTCTTAACACCGAAACTAGCATAAATCGTTATAACAACCATAACAGTCACAATCCTTTCAGAGCTGTGACCGTGGCTCATGCCATGATGAAACGATTAGCCATGCCTTCAGCGGGACGGTGGGGCCTGCCAAAGGTATGCTACACCTATATACACTTAACTACTGTGTTTAAGTGTTATTTTGATGGTGCAAATCCTCAAGAAGATTTGTTAGTTTTATTAGCGTTTACCGAGTCCACAGCCACACGGTATTCATACAAACTGGCAATCTGTCCTTTCCTTATCCTTGGAAATAAATGAACCGATTCTAATGAAACTTATCACTCATACCCAAGATACCTAGGTCTAAATAGTTACTTATGAACTTATTCGAACAAGAGTTTAGAGATACATACACTTTCTATAGAAAAAATTGTTCTCTCTATCCTCCTTAATAAATCTCAGCACAATAACAATTCCACAACACAATCCTTTCCTATCACAAAACAGCACAGTACTCCAACAGCTATATATCAGTCACCCCGTCGTCCATTGGACATCAGTATCGCCACCAGACCTGTTAGACAGCATGCCTCGCACGCGGAAACAGGTACGGACTACAGAGCAGCCTCCTCGCAACCTAGAGCGGGAGGAGCCGAGGACGCTTGTCAGCAATGTCACCCCTCCTTTTGCAGGTTTTAAGAACAGATGGTGGTGGTTATTGAGGTGTAGAGCATCAATTATTGAGATTTATTTGGGTCTTCAAAGGCTAAAATTAATCGTGACGATTAAGAAGCATGTATTCAAATCAAACACACCTCTCCATCGGCTATCAGTCACCCCGTCGTCCATGGGATATCAGTATGGCGACCAGACCTGATAGACGAGATGACTTGCACGCGGAAACAGGTACGGACTACAAAGCAGCTTCCTCGCAACCTTGAGGCGGGAGGAGCCGAGAACGGACGCTTGTCAACAATGTCATCCCTCCATTAGCAGGGTTTTAAGAACAGATGGTGGTGGTCATTAAGGTGTGCGGCGTTAATTGAGATATTTTCAATGATAGGCTCGCGTTTGACCACAATCTCACCTGATGGAAAGCAATGATGTGGTCGACGATGGAGCACGCTTGCCTAGAACTATACGCTTGACTTAAAGATCCTCAGGTTGTAACAGCAGTGAACACAGACGTCATACAGACTCCAGAATGAATGGTTAGTGTTAAGAAGCAGTTATTCAAATCAAACATACACATACCTCTCCATCGGCTATCAGTCTCCCCGTCGTCCTTTGGACATCAGTATGGCGACCAGACCTGTTAGACGAGATGCCTCGCACGCGGAAACAGGTACGGACTACAGAGCAGCTTCCTCGCAAGTCGCAACCTTGAGCGGGAGGAGCCGAGGACGGACGCTTGTCAACGATGTGACCTTTCCTTTAGCAGGTTTTATGAGATTTTAAGAACAGATGGTAATTGGTTTAGAGGTAAATTTGAGTGTGACATTGTTTTTTTGAGACCATGTGTTCGGCGGAAGTGAATGGGGAATGTGAGTATCGGACAGATTGATCTTGCATCTGTTTACTTTTGGGCTAATCGCTAGTTACTTTTTTACAATGCCTGTCTTTCAACGTATTCGCTCACGTTATTGTAAACGCCAATTTGTAGGTATTGAAACTGGAAGGAGCGCTATCTGATGATTACACTAACGAAAAACTTATTTTTTCTATAAAATGCGATCGAGACCTACACGGCTTAAATAAAGTGACATTTTATTAGCAATAACGATTTAAAAAAAGTTTCTACAATCTTCAGATCTACGAAAGATCAAAATAGATCAAGAAGATCCTAAACTTGGTACTTATTTCTATCGCTTAGAAAAAGAGATTTTCCTTGACTCACCCTTGTCTGAAATACTTAGCTCTGTTTCCTAAAATCTATACCCAAACAATCGCATTTATTTATTGCATTTATTCTCTCGATTCGCTCCTCTACCTAAATTCCCAAAAACGAGACCCTTACATACAATATGGGGCCTGTCTCCCAATTCCAAAGTCCCCAATCGAATTACATTTTAATCACCAGCAACTGAAGGAAGAACGATTGATCGAAAACATTTAGGGTCCCCAAACAGGAATCAAAAGCAAGTTAAAATGATTGTCTTTAAATTAATTAGTAGTTAAGTTGCCCTATAACCTTGGATTGGGCAGACGACTTGAAAAACAATGATTATGATGTGTTTCTTCTTGAATTAATGGATATGTAATTCCAGGATATTGCGAAGGTAGATATTACTTGTGGAAAGTCTTCCTCCTCATTCAGTCTTGCTTTTGAGCAAGAATTTGGCATTGACGCCATGTTATCGAATTATCGACTTGACACGCTGATGTTAATCGATGTTAACTTGTTTCGACATTATGGCTGCATCAGAATTAAGAACATCCAAGTTAAGAGTATTAATACCTGTATTGTAACGTCCTAAAATTAATCAAAATGTAAATAGCTGAACACTATCCCCTGAGATACAGGTTCCCACCTAGTTCAGGGGGTAGGGTAAATGCTGTGTGCCTCATTTTAACCACCGCAGAAAAAAACATCAATTTTTGTGTAACTATTAAATTGTAATTTTTATAACGGTGATATTTTTTTTTTAATTTTTATTAATATTATTATTGCTCAGTTACAAATTAAATGGCTGAGTAAGCTAGACGACTATTTTTAAGAGACCCAACCAAGATCATTCAAGAAAACTTTCTTATCCCTAAAGCATTAGGTTCAAGGTTGATTGGGAAAATTTGACAGTTTCCGGTAGTTTGATGTACTGGCGTCTGTGCCTTGATCATGAAAAGACTAATATTTTAAATGCGATAGTAACTCTGTCTGACCCTTTTCATATCTATAAACATGGCAAATGGGTACACTACGAGAATGTCCTGGATTTGGACATATGATATTTTTATCCTGGCAGTATGTTCCTTTGGGATAATTTCTGACTTTAACACAGCTAGCCGGCCAACAGCGAAGCTGCTGCCAGAAGCTGGTAAAAAGATAAAATATCAAGAAAACCTTATAACGCACAACATTTTTAATGCGAAACCACAACACTAGGTTGAAGACCCAGATCTATTTATAGCCCAAGATGGCGAACGCGTCCGATTAATCGTGAAATCAACACTTCCTTTCACAATCTCTTTGAAGATTGTGATCATGTGAAAGACTATTGTATTGGTGATCTGTTCTGTGAAGAGAGAAATAAAGAAAAAGGGTTTATTTGCAAGTTTATGACACATACCATAAAAAAAAAAACAAAAAAAAGTAAACCCAGCTACCGTATCTTCTTTGAACGCTGACTCGACTTGACAGTTACAGTTGTAGTGACATTCATGTGGCTAGGTTATGGTTATTAGTGTTCTGTGTTCATGTGTTAACCAAAAAGTTACAAACGCATAGACATCAATTGGGCAATTTGTGCATGAACTTTAGCTTTTTTATTGCACAAGTGCATAAAAAACACACGCATCGAGCGTCTAGAAACGTTGACGTTAACAAACCGTTTGAATAGAAGCTCCTCAGGGTATGAACCATTACAATACAGTGTAGGTATTTTTTCTAATATATCTTATTTAGAAAACAATCACTGTACGAAAATCAAGACCAGATAGAAAATACAGACTTTATGTTACAGATAAAAACGATCTCTGTCTGTCTGTCTGTCGCGCTTTCACGCCAAAACTGCCGAACCGATTTAAATGAACCACAGATAGTCTAGAGCATGAGAAAGGACATAGGCTACTTTTTATCCCGGGAGTATGTTCCCTAGGGACAACGCGGGCGAAGCCACTGGTATATCACATTCTTAATTCAAAGTGGCAGAAACCCGAACGTTACTAACGTTCTAACCAATCGTTCGTAACAATAAACTCATGGTTCTTAATTCAAATTTTGCACAGAGAATTTAATAAGTTTTAGTTTCTTTTGTCTCTGTCTGTCTGTCTGTGAGGGTTTTAATGATATTTTTTTCATAATTTTAAAATAAATAGTTTTGAAGTCATTCAAGAAATTAGACCAAAAATGACCTTATCTCCGAAACTACAGAGCCCAAATTTTGAAAAAAAAAACTGCAGATTATAGTTGTATACCTAAAGATTACAGGAAAGAAGTTTGTAGTGTTAAAATAACATGTTTAAAATGAAATTGGTTCGGAACTCTTTGCACGCGAGTCCGACTCGCACTTGGCCAGTTTTTAATCAATAAGGCTGTATCTATCAAAGACCACAGAGCCACATTCTAACGCGGATGCATGAGCATTTCGCGGTAGTAAGTAGAGTCATTCAAGCAACAGGCCGTGGGCGGACTGGTGCAGCCTGTCCTACAGGGCTGCTGCAAGCGACAGGCAACACAGTGAGCTAAGTTATCTTTTATGATTTTATACGTCGCGTCCGTCGGTCGGGTTTATTGCGCCTTACGAGGGGCGTACGTTTGGAATATAAAGTATGTTTGGAATCAAGTAGTGTATAATGTAAATGCTGTAGTCAGTGGGAATTTTCGTTTGTATACGGTTCAATCTAATCAATCTTTTCTTAAATTGCATTTCTCACACAATCCGACCATATTTTCTTTATTTAATTCAGTGGATTTTTCGATGCCCAATTTCTGATTGAGTTTGGAGAGTGTCGTCAGGTTGTTACAGGAACGTAAGGCACTATGGAGATTTTTCCGGGATTACTGACAGGTGGAACAAATCATCAAGAGGGATACCTTCTTGTTTGCCACAGTATTTCAAAGGCCAATAAGCAATTAGCATGCAACTGATGCATGCAAAAACCGCACGACTTCATGCAGAGGCTAATGCTCGATTGAGCGAGATCTTACCTCTTAAGCGTCACTAGAATTTTGCACACCAAGCACGTAAACACATCCACGTAAGAGAAAGGCGAGAAAGCCTTAAATATAGCACTGGCAGGCTAACATGTAATTTGTCAATCTGTCAATATGCAAAAGAACTGTGTTCTTTTTTCTTGGAGAATGGAATGGTGTTTACCGTTTTATAAAAAAAATAACGTGTAGAAAAAAGGCAGCGTAAAGGTGAAAGTTACTTCAGCAAACAAAAATGTTTCTGATTTTAATTATTTTCAGCAATCCGATGCTTCGCATAAGGGGTCAATATAATATGCATATTTTCCTATAATTTTAAAATGAAGGGATGCCGGCGGTACATTCATCATCATTCCCTTGACCTCATCCCAGTTTACTTGGAGTCGGTTCACCATGTCTTCTTCTCCCATACTTCTCTGTTAGTTGTCATAGTCGTTCGTAGTTACCCCTTAGATGTTTCATATTTCAAACAGTATCTATGACACTTCTGTTCTTCACCTGCCATACGTCACGTCGTCGTCTATGATACATTTTTCATCGGCACCTACGGGCCCGTTATACCTACTTGTGTCAAAGCATTTCTACGCCGCGATTGTGTTGTTCCCAATATAAATCGATTCCAGTTTACTATAAATCGCCAATGGAATCAACACGGATTAATGTTGCCAGCACGTTTTCTTACGCACCGAGTTGGCACCATTATTTATAGAAAAAGGCTGGAAAAGAGTTTGTATAGCTCAAGGAACGAGGTGCTGTGTTAAGAGATTTTTTTTATTAAAAACCTCTCTTGTCTTTGGTTCGACTTCCAGTCTAACCGGTTGATCATACATCCCTTGCCAGACAGTTGACAATATTTCTGGCTTCTCACTACCAGTAACATACAACCCTTATCTCTTCAAAATCATGTGTACTTTCACTGCCTAAGAGGTTGCTGGTGTTTTACAAATAACCCTATATATATAACTTCGATGATCGCCCCGTGCGGTAGTTATTACATTGTGTTAGATGGAATAATCTGCTGTAAGCCATGATTGTGATCAAGTGAAGGCTACTAAACTTGTGTCCACAGTTAACCTTTGGTTGTTTAGACCTTTAGACCATGTTTATGATTGTATCTATCAGGTTTAGTGGCAGTAGCATTAAAAAGCACATCACTTTTGTTATTTTTAGGGTTCCGAAAAAAAAAGGAACCCTTGTAGGATCACTCGGGTGTGTGTCTGTCTGTCTGTCCGTCTGTCACAGCCAGTTTTCTCCGGATTCACTAGACCGATTCTGTTGAAATTTGGTACACATATGGACTTTTATGAGCCAAACACGGACGCGTTACGTAAATTATTATATTTTTAGTGTGGGGGTAACTTTTGGGGGTCAAACTAGAAAATTAAAAAAAAAAGTTTTTTGAACAATATTGTGTGACATATCAAATGTAAAGGTTTACTGTGAGGGTTTTAATTATATTTTTTTCATAATTTTAAAATAAATGATTTAGAAGTTATTCAAGAAATTAGTGGAAAAATGACCATTCCCCCCCCCCCTTATCTCCGAAACTACTGAGCCTAAAATTTAGAAAAAAATGGAGATAATAGAACTTTACCTAAAGATTACAGGAAAACCTATTAGAAGTCGGAAGTGTTAAAATAACATGTTAAAAGAATTAAATTCGTTCGGAACCCTTTGCACGCGAGTCCGACTCGCACTTGGCCAGTTTTTTACTTTTGATAGGCACGCGTTTGACCACTATCTCACCTGATGGTAAGCGATGATGTGGTCAAAGACGGAGCACGCTCGCCTAGTAGTAACTTATTCAGTCTTGACTTAAAGACTCCCAGGTTGTAGCTATCAGGAAACACAGACTCCGGCAGGCAATCCCACTCCTTAGCTGTACGCACTACGAGTATGAATGTGTTCCCAAAACGTTTTGTGCGTGTGGGTGGGATGTCCACCATGAGCCAGTGGCGCATCGCCGTTCGTCTTGTGGTCCGATGATGGAACAGGCATGGCGGAATTAAATTGTGCACATTCCCCAAAATGTGACATGAATGTCAAAGCATTTTGCCACACCCTTTGCCACAGAGCGAGATTAAAGTCTGAAATAGCACACAGGCTTTTTATCCTGGGAGTATGTTCCCTTGGGATAATTTACGACATAACCGCGGACGAATCCTTGACAGAAACTAGTGTTATATAAGTCTAGTTACAACAAATAAACAAACATTTCTAATAACATTTCACACCCAGCAGTGGACATCCGATTACAAAAGCAATTCACACCACATACCATAGTGCGTGGGCTAAGCCAGAAACCAGTTCAAAACGTATTGGAACAGTTTAATCAGAACCTTGTCGCGTCGACGCTAACGCTGATCAATTAGGTCGTTGAACAGATAGTAGAGACGCTCGTGGCTAAAATATAACAGCCGCACGGGTAGATCTCTAAGGTTAAGCAACGCTTGCCGAGGTTGGTCTGTGGATGGGTGACCATCTTAACATATTGAGGCTATACAGTATACTGGCAGTATACAGTATACTGGCCAGTGCTCATGACGTCATGAACCCGACGCTATATTGAACTGGTGGGCCGCCAAATGCAGTAGAGTATCAAACGTCAATCGGGCGTGTGTGCATCAGATTTTGAGGAATTTTTCAATATGGCGTCAATTTATAACGTCAACGCACTGACCAGTATATTTCGGAACAACTCAACAGTATGGCGTCGATTCATGACGTCATGAGCACTGAGGGTTTAGTGTACCTAAGTTTTTTAACGCACTCGATCGCGTTAACGTAAACGTTCGCTTATGGCAAAGAGTGAAAAAAAAAAAGGTTTTCCGTTATTTTCACCAGACGGCGCTTATTCAGTTTCAATACAAATTAACGTTTCATTAACGATCGAGAACGTTAAAAAACTCGCACTAATGCCACTGGCCATTATACTGTTTTATCTTTCGAAACACAGCCTGAGACTCATCCGTGTCTCAGAAGCTCGTTAAGCCGTTGGTCCCGGCTGTCATCTGTAGATCTTTGACAGTCGTTACGGGTTGTCAGAAGGCAGAACATCCGACACCAGGGTTACCAAGAATTACCGTGTTATCCAGTTACTGGGTCAGAGAGGCAGTTGCTCATAGTTTAATACTGGTATTCAGCTGAATCAGATTTAACTGGAAGCCGATCCCAATATAGTTGGGAAAATGCTAGAAAGATGAACAGTACGTCTACCATGAGTTTTATCAATCTACACGCGCTAGGGACTGTAGTTAAAAAAATGTATGAAAACTTTAAAAAAACAAGTTTCTAATTTACTTTTTTAGATGATAACTAAAGTTTTACTTGAAACTCGCTTCCGTGTTAGTTGACAACTTAAACTAATAAATTAGAAACTTGTATTTTTAAAGTTTTCATACATGTTTTTAACTACAGTATAGGTTTATAAAACTCATGGTAGACGTACAGATAGTGTTAATAAGGAGCATGTATTCTGCTTAAGACCGAGCATTTGTTTCGTAATGCTTGTAAGCATGTTAAGATGAGCTCACAAAGAGGCGGAAGCTTGTTGAACATGGCTTAAGTTTTGTATGGTCCTTGGATAAACAGATAATGTGTAACGATCTTCCTTAGTTGTTTGTTGTGGTTTTGGTGGATAAACTGGTAGTTTTTGAACAGCTATTTGCTACAAAATTCTGTAAAAACTACCTCACTTTCTTTTACAGACTAAACAGTTGTCTTCTGCCCACTCGACATGAAACGAAAGATTGACCCATTTTAATGGTGGTTTATTTTGTTACTGGTAAGGCATCAGATAAAAGGGACGCATAGGAATTCCTTCTGCTAACAAGACATAGATCGAGATACCTCATCTGAATGGCTTATTGTGTTAACACAGATTGCCAAGTTACAGAATTCATAAATAAAAAAATTGTTAAGGCTCGCGTTTGACCACAATATCACCTGATAGAAAGCAATGATATGGTCGATGATGAAGCACGCTTGCGTAGAAGTAACCTATTAATTCTTGACTTAAAGATGTAGCTATTAGGAAGCATAGACTCTAGCAAGGAAGTCTACTCCTAGCTGTACGCACAATAATTATTCTTAATTTTAATTATCTACACTAATATTATAAAGAGGAAAGATTTGTTTGTTTGTTTGAAATGAATAGGCCCCGAAACTCCTGGACCGATTTGAAAAATTCAGCAATGGATAGGTAGCTACATTATCAGGGAGTAACATAGGCTATATTTTATCCCCGTACTCCCACGGGAACGGGAACTACGCAGGTGAAACCGCGTGACGTTCGCTAGTGTATTAATAAAACAGTATGACTTACTAACTACTTAACTAAAAAAAAAATATCACCTAGTGCTCTTCCTCCTCTCTCCTACTTGATCTAAGCTGTATCCGACAGGGTCCATAATTGAGACTAATATAATTATTTTTCTACCAACTGAATAAATTATGATACGCAATAAAGAATTGAAGTATTCCCAAAACGTTTTGTGCGTATAGGTTTCCAAGTCCAGGATTCCCATATATTTCCAACTAGTTGACCCGCGCAACTTCGTCTGCTCCGCTCCTATTGGTCTTAGCGTGATGATATATATATATATCACATAGATAAATAGGCTATCTAAAACTGAAAGAATTTTTCAAATCGGACCAGTAGTTCCTGAGATTAGCGCGTTCAAGCAAACAAACAAAAAAACTCTTCAGCTTTATATATTAGTGTAGATTTAAATAACTACACGAACCTGTACCAACTGATCACCAACGCTTGACCACAATATCAGCTGTTTGCCGAGCCATCACTCTCTCGGACCCAGTCCGGCCAACTTCGAAATTTCACCAGCGACATTTTAAACGAAGGTAAAAGTTAATAAAAAGTTAGCAAACTTGTTTATCGATAAACGGCATTGATATAACCAGTACATGATCATATTCGGAGTACTTTTTTACGTGGTTATACATAACACACACGTGGTTAACAGTTGCTTTTTCCCCTGGTATCGCCCATTTTTTAAGGATGTGTGATCATCAAATAACTTCTTCCGCTCTGAGCGGAGCGGCGGGGAGAGTCAGACTCTTACTGACTAAAACCCATCCGTGTTCCTGGCTAATGCCCTTTGCGTTCCAGGGGGGCTACTCTATAAGCCCGAAGTTTGTAGCGATTAGTTGCGGGCGTATTCTACTCCGTATCACCTAACTACTAAGAATTAATGACAACACGATTTGACTGTTACTGTCAAATCGTGTTATCATTCATTCTTTATTCGGGTTCGGGACTAATCATAAGTCCGTAGGTGATGCAGAGTAGAATATGCCCACAGCTAAGCCCAAAACTACAGACTTCGGGCTTTGAGAGTAGCCCCCCAGGGCCGCGGTGACTCTTTCGAACAAATTCCGCAACTGGTTTCCCCACTTTGGCTCCTGTGCTCTATTCAACAGCAACCATATATTTCTCCGGGATATTAAGCTTATGTATGATACTCAGTGATGATGTGGCTTTTTTAGTCAGTTATCATGATTCCGCTGTAAGAGAAAGACGGAGCTATAACAGACGAATAGCGCTATCCTTTTTCAATACGGAATCATGATGCTATTGGCACGTCTGGATATAGGGACAGAATAGTATTTTCAGATACCCTTACAACCCCCTCTCCCCCTCTTTCCCTTTACAGACCTGTGAATTCACTCATTGACTCATTTTTGTCATATTATCAGTCATTACACCGTCTCTCCGTCTTTGACGTGTTTGGCTTCTTTACTAAAGAAAGTTTACAATAAACTGCAAGAACCGCACAATCCTGCTTATCAACTACGATATCAATTCATGAAATAGTTGCTACATTGTTATTTACTTAGTCAACGTTACTCATCCTTGCCTGACCGCTATTCGTTATCATTATCATTGTTATCAGCTATCTGGTAATTACCTGTGGACAAGAAAAACAAGCATTAGTGCATTGAGTTTAGTTACAGTTACGAGGAGTTTTTTATAAGTATTCATTACACAATAGGGGAGTTGACTAAAAATCTTATTAGTCCGTCACATACATTTCCAAAAATTATCCGACACGTTCAATAGTACAATTAAACGCTTCCGCATCAGGATGTTGTGCATAATTAGGGTTCCGAAAAAAACGGAACCCTTATAGGATATATCACTCGGGTGTCTGTCTGTCTGTCTGTCCGTCTGTCACAGCCAGTTTTCTCCGGATCCACTGGACCGATTCTGTTGAAATTTGGTACACATATGGACTTCTGTGACCCAAACACGGACGTGTTACGTAAATCATTAAATTTGTAGAATGGGGTTCACTTTTGGGGGTCAAACTAGATTTAGAGAAATTAAAAAAAAAAAAAGTTTTTTGAACAATATCGTGTGACATATCAAATGAAAGGGTTTACTGTGAAAGTTATAATTATATTTTTTTTCGTAATGTTAAAGTAAATAGTTTTGAAGTTATTCAAGAAATTAGACGAAGAATGACCATTCCCCCACTTTTCTCCGAAACTACTGAGCCTAAAATTTTGAAAAAATTGGAGATAATAATCTTTACCTAAAGATTACAGGAAAACCTATTAGAAGTCTGTAATATTAATATAACATGTTAAAAAAAAAAACATTCGTTCGGAACGGTTTGCAGGTGAGTCCGACTCGCACTTGGCCAGTTTTATTTAGCCCGAGCCATCGGCTGCCAATAAATACACCACTGCATTCTCATCACGCTTCGGCTTAGCATAGGTACTAGGTTGTGATCGTTTACCAGCCTGAGTGTGACAAAGTCAATTCTAAATACCCGCAATAAATAAAGCTTAATCAATCACGAGTCTTATCAGACCGCTGCCTTCTAATCTATCGTGTCAGTCCTTCAGTCCTACTGTTGAGTGTTACTAACACCAATATTTGATCGGCTACTCAAACAATGACGTCACCGTTTAAAAACGCCAATGGATAAACAATGCCTTGTGTAAGAATAATGTTAGTAAATAATTATTAACTAGAACAACAAAAGAGACAGATAATAGCTCTAACTAATGAAATGACTCTAGTCTCATGCCAAACGAGATGTGAAAAAGAAGGAGAATCGGCCATTTTAGAAGGTCTATAGTTACAGATGACCGCCGCAAAACGACCACCCTACACACGTTCCTAATGATTAAATCAGCGAAGAACTACTAGCACTTCAAACTTTTGGTCATCCCTACTGAACTGAGGAATTAAGAAACTCTCAGCATGTGTACAACATTCAAATTAGGAAATTCTAAACCAACCGGGCTTGTTTGTAGAAGAATTCTTAGATTCGAAAGAAGATATTAGAATTCGTACGAGGTTCCTGGCACCCTTAAAAAAGCAAAATCAAACTCAAGCAAAAGTTCTTATTATGGGGTCCGATAAACTAAAATAACAACCCAACATTATTAAGAACGACGAGGCAGCCAGTTTACTTCTACGATTATTATTAGTACACCTTTATAGATTAAGCAATAGTAAAAACAAACAAGTTCAATAGAGTAGCAATTTTAACGAAAATTCAATTTTCGAACCCTTTCAATTCGCGATTGTGTTCCAATCGCTATAACCATAGATATTGTAGATGTCTGTCCTTGACACAAAACATGCTAGCTTGCCTGACATAACGATCAGTGGTTTTATAAAAAGCCAATTTAATTCATGTTTATAAATAAAAAGGGCTACGGCTTGAATCTTAAGTGGAGCAACACGAAGTTAGCTGATAAAAATATCAGAACCGGATTCTTTATGCTTGATGTTTCATTAAAAACTAAGTTATTTTTTTTTTAATTTCGAGTCTTAGATTTAAGTACGACGTATTCAATAGTGAAAACTATAAATATGGGTGACTCTTCAAGTCTTCAGTAAAAGAATATACTTCTTTGCACATCTTGGGTCTTGCAATATCAGGCTTGCTGTTTTTGTCTTGTCTTTTTCAAAAGCAAGAAAGCATACGACGACAGCAAGAAAACCATTTCGTAGAACTAGTAAACAAAGATCAATTGCCAGAGGGTTGACATTTAACGAAGAAATCCGATAAAAAAAGTTTGCTTTTCGTTAGAGTAAGATCTTGTTCTCACTCATCTTCATAGTTATTCCTAGAGGCCCTAGTTTCCTACCATCTGGACATTGTCATCTTATGCCTCAAGTTATGCCGACAAGGTAGCATGTTTTGATCTAGCAACTGGTATGCATATCTGTTGCCACGTGTTGTTCTATTGTAGATTCAACACGCGCGCGTGACTAATATATTATCTTCCTAGCTAATAGATACTAAATGCGAGTTAAAACTCATGGTAGACGTACAGTAGAGCTGCTGAAATTAGCACGTTCAACCGAACAAACAAACACTTCAGTTTATAATATTAAGTATCGATAAGCTTACATAGATAATAATTCTTACTACAATAAGTCGTAATATATAGCTACTAACAAATCTTCAGTACCAAAGCATTGCATCTGAAAGAGCAGCGAGCACAGATAAATTTCAACTGCCATAGAGAATAGAGAAGATATTTGTCTCGTGAACTAATTTTAGACGACACAATAACTTCGAGTTACATACGACCGATCAACGAACAGTGAACTGATTCACGAAGGATTCCGAATCGAAAAATTTGGATAAATACTGTTTTAGAAACTTCAGCTTCTAAAAAAGAATATCGGAATCTCAACATTCAAAGATTCTGTATCTTTGAATGTGTAGATTCCAGTTTTTTTTTTTTATATATGGCAACAATGTAAGAATTTTGGAAGAAAGTGACACTTTCTCATCACAAGCGCTACAGCTTAGCATATGGAGTTTCATCTGGACTTTCTCAGTAGCAGCCCGTAATCTGGAGACCTCTACCGAACCCTTCAGGGATTATGAACATGGTTTAACTGCCTCCGTGGTCGAGTGGTTTAGGCGTTTGCCTTGTGACCCGGTGCTCGTGGGTTCGATTCCCACGGGAAGCATACTTTGTAAAGTGGTTTCCAGTTTGGCTAGGACATTGCAGGCTTTAACCACCTGATTGTCTGATAAAAAAAATGATTCCGTCCTTCGAAGGCACGTATAAGCCGGTGGCGGGTATGGCGGTCGTCAAATAAACCATGTCAGAGGCCCTTTAGGCAGTTTAGAAACTCTGACACTAGGGTGTGTGGGGTTCCCGGAGGACACGGTGGAGCATACGGTGGAGGTCTGCCCTGCTTGGGCGGAGCACCGCCGTCTCCTCGTCGAGGCGATTGGCGGCGGCGACCAGAAGATTGACCGGCTAAGCATGCTACCTTGTACACTTTAGTCCATTAGTGAGCTACACAGGTGTAGGTAAATGTAAAAAATTCCGACCGAGCTAAAATCAGCAAAGGAAATGAGCCTAACACTATAACCAGTTATTTCCTTCAGTAAGCACGATCATACTCTAAAAATATCAACCAGCGTAAACCGTGTTAGAATCCATCCTTTACTAATATTGTACATGCGAAAGTAAATTTATGTCTGTTTGTTGTGTTTTTACGTTTTAACGGATTAGTATGGAACTTCGCACACGGGTTGACCAGCAAGTTCCCTTGGCATCAATTTCGAATTTCGAGCAGGGGAAGCCACTGGAAAGCTGGAAAATATTATAAATGCGAAAGTAACTCTGTATATTATCTGTTGTTACGTTTTCACGCCTAAACCGCTTCACCAATTATGATGAACTAGCACTTCGCCTTCGACTTCGTCCGCGCTACAGTTTTCTTAAGGATCCCTAATAATTTTTTTCTAGTCAAATTATATACTAAAACCTTCCTCGAGAACCACTCTATCCATTGGTGAAAACAGTTTGAAAATCGGTGCATCAGTTTTTGAGTTTATCACGAACAGACAGACAGACGCGGCGGAGGACTTAGTTTTATATTATGTAGAGGTAGTGATTTTGGCTGGAGATGGACTTTAGAGGAGGATATGCCTTTACCCCAGTCCCCAGGAGAACGTTCCCTTCGTAAAATTTCCAACTTCCATGCTTACGAAGCCGACGCCTTTAGCAAAAGCTAGTATTCTATTATAAACACGATAACACACATCTTGCGAATATTAAGGAGGTCGCGAAGAGCCCGTTAGTAGAGAAATAGTGGCCATTCTCATTCATAACACGGGCTTTATGGAATAATCATTGTGTACACTTGAGGCCGAAATTATTAGCCTCACTTTGTTTGAAGGTTAAAGAGAATAGAGTGGAGTTAAAACTTGAAGGACAGAAATCTAAGACCGTGCTATAAATTAACTGGAAGGGAAGGAGTGTTTATGTAAAACTTTATCGTTTTAAAAGTTCTGACTCTCAGCCTAATTTAAACAAAAGTTAAGACGTTTCATCATTTCACAATGTTTCAATTCTAATCGACGCAGACTAATTAATATGATTAGTTGATAGTAGACAGTGTTACATTACACAAATTAATATCGATCGGCGGTCACTTGTCACTTCGCTGAACAACGCCCACACTGGACTTAATTAGACAGGTGAATTTATTGGTAATGTTTAGTGCTATTAGAGTAGGTACTAAACTAGGCATATCTATATTGTTTACTAGCTGACCCGTGCGCACTTCGTTGGGCGGTATTTTTCGGGTTAATATATAGCCTATGACACTCACAAATAACGTGGCTTTGTATTGGTAAAAGAATTTTCAAAATCGGTTCAGTAGATCCAGAGATTACCCCCTACAACCTCTCAAACTTTACTTCTTTATCATACCTACTAGCTGACCCACGCAACTTCGTCTACATCACAATTTTCATTACGGCTCTGCTCGTATTGGTCTTAGCGTGATGATATATAGCCTATAGCGTTCCTCGATAAATGGGCTATCTAACACTGAATTTTTCAAATCGTACCAGTAGTTCCTGAGATTAGCGCGTTCAAGCAAACAAACAAACTCTTCCGCTTTATATATTAGTATAGATATAGATTAGTATAGAAGTATAGATTGACTAGGTATATTTGGTGTTTCACTTTGGTAACTGGCTGGAACATGAATCCAATATAGATCTTTTGATTTTCAACAAAAGCTAGTGTCAATTCGACAATACCATGCTCTTCATGTTTACCCTCTTCATCTGGCAATTGATACTCGACAACTGAGAGGAAATTCTCGTACTTTACTTTAGCAGTTGCAAGTTGTCAATTTTGTTTGAATATTTTGACGTTTTAGACATTGACATCGTCGCTGAGATGACATTGCAACTAAAATTTGTCGTTTTTATATACGAGAATCGGCCTTCCAAAGCTTTACAAATTCTTATTATTCTTACAACATCGCTACAAACACTGTCATTTAAGAAGCCATTTCTATCAATAACTCTATGACATTTCTTTATCTTTCTAACGACAAAACTGTTATCTTAATTTCAAATTAAACCAGCTAATATCAACCTCTCGTATCTAAACGATGTTCACTCAATAAAATCGATATTATCAATTTAGATTCTCTATGAGGTGTACAATTTCTTGTCCCACAGTGTACCGGGAAATAAGAATCGTGGAATATCAAGCGCTGGAAGGTAATAAGGTATTGAATAATGTAATAATGTGGGATTGCGTGGTGTGTGGCGGAGTAACGTAGTCTAGTGTGCTCTCACGGTTACTGGACTAGTCGTTCTGAGAAATGTTAGGCCCCCACAAAATCCTCCCGGCGTTGTAGAATTCGTTCGAAAGCGTCACCACGGCCCAGGAACGCAAAGGGCATTAGGAGGAACACGGATGGGTTTTAGTCAGTAAGAGTCTGACACTCCTTTCTGCGCCGCCCAGAGCCGGAGGAGTCATTTGATGATTTCCTATAGGTACTTAAAAAAAAAATGGCTGCCACAAAATGGCCAGTAAACTGGACAGGCACTTCAAAGTCGTTAGTTATTTCATAGATTTTTATTTGAATGTTGAGCCCTAGAAAACAGGTTACAACGTTAAAGGGTGACAAGACAATTGCTGTTGACGACGTGAGTGTCTGGAAAGTTGAGTAGGTACTTATTTTTTTTAATGGTAGGTCTCCGTTTGACCACTATCGCACGCACGCACCTGATAGTGATGTGAACGATAACACATGCTTTGTATTTGCCCTAAAGTTCTTGAAAAATGATAATTCCTGTCGGTTTGGTCTCCAAAGGTTCAAAAAAACTAAGATCCAATCATCACCACCCATTCATGTTTACAATTTATTTAATGTCACATCAACAACAGTAGAATCTAATTCTCTTATTCATGTTAGCATAACTAAACAACCTGTGGATAACCTCGAGAAAACCTTGACATGACTGACCACAAAACCCGACACGATGAATCTTCCTTGAAATAATGATACTCTAATACAAATTATAGCCCTCGGTACCTTAACAATACCGTTCCGACCGAAAATTACATCCCTCAGATCCTTACAACCAGCAAATCAGCTCTGAATGAAGATATTAAAGCTGCCATAACCACGTGAAGATGACAAGCCAAGCCAACACAATCGAATTATCCTCAGGCTTCGGCCAGAGTGGGGAGCGAAAGCGGGCGCTGAGGCGGGAGCGAGGTATCCAACATAAAACCGTCTGTAGTTAGCGTCGCAGAGCGGCCTCGCATAGCGTGCATTCGTCTTTTGTTTTACCCTGAGGAAGCAGTCACTGTGGCCATTTGTCTCCAGACAAAGTGTCAGTCAAACAGAATGTCATTTTGTCCACGTGCTATTTATGGTAGGTACGGAACCCTTCGTGTGTGAATCGTCCGAATCGCACTTGACCGGTTTTATTGTCCTGCCAAAGTTTTATGTAGATGAGATTTCATGTAGAGTTGCATGAATGTGCGATACCAATGGTTAAAATGCGAAAATGTGAGACCTCAACCATGTGACATTTCGGGACCGCCTGTCAATCTCATACAATTTGAACTTTATCATAAATTGCTACGATGCCTCTCTTAATGCTTCCGCCATCGCGCCCGCTACACTCTGCACAAGGCCTCAGTGTTCGACCCTAGAGGGCGCGGCAGTCGATATGTCAGTGAACTTGAACTCGTACAATTAGGGTGGCGCGTCGACTACGCACAATGGGTTCCGCATGGCGCCTCTCTAGATGCGATCGATATGAATGAGCGACCCAGACATTGCAGTTTTACTTTTTGTAATCAGCTTTTTGTCTATGATAGATCGTTTTGTATTCGGTATAAAAGGTGCCAGCCAGTAAGGTGGAAACTAAGTTATCTAAAAAGGGTGCAAACCTCGGCAATATTCTTCTGTGACAATTTGTTAGTAGAATGGATGTTTATTACTCTTTCACACTAAAACCACACAACGGATTTGAATGAAATTTGTCGCACATCTATACTTAATTTATAAAGCTGAAGAGTTTGTTTGTTTGCTTGAATGCGCTAATTTCAGGAACTACTGGTCCGATTTGAAACATTATTTCAGTGTTAGATAGCCCATTTTTCGAGGAAGGATAGGCTTATATTTCATCACGCTAAGAGCAATAGGAGCCGAGCAGACGAAGTTGCGCGGGTCAACTAGTCTAGTTTATAAACTGGATTAGCACACAGGATACTTGTTATAAGTATTTACCGGAAGCCTTTTGATGATTGCCTTAGGATGATTTCACGCCAGTTTTAATCTAAACTAATAGTTATTAAGAGGTAAAACTGTTTGGTAATTAATTGATAGAAACGATTAAAAATAATTATTTCACTGATTGAAAGTTACAGTATCGTTTATTTCCATAGGCTTCTTCTTATCCCAAAAAAATGCACGGTTCCTGTGGAGGCTTTAGATAGTCACCGCAATGGAAGTTGCGGAAAAATATCATAGAGGTAAAATACCTACATAGATAGTTTTAACTAACCCGATAATTGGACTTTGACTGATAGGAAACCACACTATTGTTAGTGCCATAGGCTATTTTTTAACCGACTTCCAAAAAAAGGAGGAGGTTCTCAATTCGGTGGTTATTTTTTTTATGTATGTACACCGATTACTCCGAGGTTTCTTATCCGATTTCTGTGATTCTTTTTTAGTTCGATGCAGTATACTTGCCATTTGGTCCCGTAAAAATTTGATTCACTTTGGTTCAGCAGTTTTTATTTTATGAGCATTTTTGCTTATTTCAATTTCTGCGTTGACGAAGACATCGTCTAAGTATCACCACATAAAAGTGCAAAATAAAAAAACTTATTGGAAGTCAGTTATATTTTTTTGTAAAAAGTTTTTATCACATAAAAATGCACGGTTCTTGTGATTAGGCCACGAGAGCGAAGTCGAGTGAAAAAGTAAACGAAAGACATTACGATAACATTAGTATGTTATCGTAATTTTGTACTGAGCTTTCTTGTTTTTAAAAGATTGTGTAAGAGAAAGTTATAACATGTAACATTATGGGTACAGATAACATAATATTATTTTATTCCAACTCGTGTTAAACTGTGTTTGGTCTCCTTAGTGACGAATGGAACAGGTGTTCTTTTTAACCGACTTCTAAAAAAGAAGGTGGTTCTCAATTCGACAGCATAATTATTTTTTTTTATGTTTGTTCGCGGATAACTTCGTCGTTTATGATCCGATTTCGATGAATCTTTTTTTATATGAAAGGGTATGCTTCCGAGATGGTCCTATTGCCACCACGTCAGGATCTGATGATGGAAACCCTGAGAAATCGAGGGCAACTCTCGAAAATTGTAGGCACACATGTGGTAAAAACTTAATATTCGTGTGTGTATCGGGTGATACTACAAAAATATTAAGGTTTGGATCAGACCTGATGATGGAGACGACAAAGAGTCAAGGGAACTTCACATCGGTATGTAGGTACTACCCAGTGTTTGGGCTTATTTCATTCGTATTGACGAGAACTTTACACCGAAAGCACTTAGTAAGTTTTTCATAACATAACATAACATCACGCCGGTACGCTGTGAATGGGTACGCAGGTACCATTAAAAAGTGTAAAATAAAAAAACTTTGTCGGTGTCAAAAAACGAAATAACCAAAAACATCGACTTAAAGTTATTTTATAGTTTGTAGTGTTTTGTTTTGGAAGTCGGAGACAGAGAGAGGAAGAGAAATAAACGTGATAATTAAAAAAAAACGTTTTGTAAAAAAGTTTTTTTTTAATTATCACGTTTATTTCTCTTTTTTTTATTTGTGATGGGTTTGCTCTTGACTCTAGTCTAGGTCAAAGATGACAGAGACAAAGTCTACGATGGAGCGAGCTTACCCAGAAGGAGCCTGTGCACTCTAACTTTGAAGAGACTAGGGTTGTAAGCGTTTGGAAACACAGACAGGCAGAGAGTTCCACTCCTTTGCTGTGCGCATTATAAAAGACGATCTCTTTACTAGTTGTAGTGATGTGAACTGCCAGTGTTGCGGAATTTGTTCGAAAGAGTCACTGCGGCCCTGGAACGCAAAGGACACTAGGAGGATCACGGATGAGCCGAATCATTTGACGATTTCCCATCCTTAAAAAAAAAACTGGGCATGTGCGAGTCGGACTCGCGTGCAGTGTTCCGAACCAATTTCATTCTTTTTTACATGTTATTTTAACACTACAGACTTGCTATAGGTTTTCCTGTAATCTTTAAGAATAGAACTATTATCTATATAGAACTATATTCGGAGATAAGGGGGAATGGTCATTTTTGGTCTAATTTATTGAATAACTTCATAACTACTTATTTTAAAATGATGAAAAAAATAATAATTAAAACCCTCACAGTGTGCTCTATCATTTGATATATCACACGTTACAGTTTGAAAAACTCTATTTTTTTTAATTTTCTAGGTTGACCCCCAAAAGTTACTCTCATACAAAAAAAAATATATACGCAACGCGGTTTTTGGATCACAGAAGTCCATATTATGTATACCAAATTTCAACGGAATCGGTCCAGAAGATCCGGAGAAAACTGGCTGTGACAGACAGACAGACAGACACACAGAGTGTCCTATAAGGGTTCCGTCTTTTACGGATCCTCGGAACCCTAAAAATGGTGTGAAAACTTACACAACGCCATGCATAGTATTTGGTTACTGCCGAACAATGGCTCTGGCTCGCGGAGGAATGAGCATAAAACCGCCAGGAAACATTATTTAAAATCCTGAAATTTTTATTGCTTTTTCGTGTCGATTGGCAGCAACTTATATTTTGTCAGACTAGTAGACACATATACGTACCTACTCAAGATTTTTCCAAACATTTTAGCCACCACGTCCATTTTACCCCTTTCTTGGTTATGAAAATCATAGCATTAAAGTTGTTATTACGCGCATGTGAACAAGGTAAGAAGAAAAATAAAAATCAAAACAAATAAGTAAATAAACTCGCGTCAACAGCCAACCAACAGTGACATTTGACATTTAAAACCTCTAGCTACACTAGCGCCTCTAGCCGCGAATTCAAACGTGATAGCCCTCATTGGAGAGGATGCTGCTTTGGCGCCAAGGAATCACCGCGCCCGCGTAATCCAAAGGCTATAGACAAACAGCCATTCTATACGCGATAGCGTTTATCGAAATGCCAAAATATAAGGGCTTGATCACATGACATTTCGACAGCGTTTGTCAATCCCATATTTTTTTGAGGTTTTAACAGTCTCTGGAATGTAAGCTGCCCGTGGCTCTCAACGTGCACAAAACGTAGGAACGGTGACGTCGCTCCGCCAAGCCCTAGGCAGCTTGCTTCTGGGCGGAACAGACTCACAACGGAATGGATGGAGCAAAGGTAACGTGCACGGCGCTGACTATGCCATCTAGTGTTGCTATTTGAAACATATACGTAAAATATCCTTGACATTGACGCTTCTGTGCTACCTATAGTTCCTGCACGCTCCGTTTAGGGGAGCGTGTATGAAGTAAACCGTGCCATCCTATCCGACCTGCGGCCCTATCATTGATTCCAATTTAACTAGAATCTCCCTCCTTCTTACGTCGTATTCGTATTCTTCAGTGCTGAGGGACGTGACCTCCCTTCTGCATCACTTCCATACGTATGATGTTTCTCCACCTGTTTCTGTCCCTGGCGGTGTGGAGGGCGTTGTGAACGGTAGAGTCAAGGGCGGTGCGGATCTGGTCAGACCAACGTGTTGGGCTGCGTCCACGAGGTTTTTTTCCATCTACTTGCCGGTCACGATGAGCTTCTCGAGCTTAACTAGAACATTGACCCTGCAACTCACGACTCATTTGTTTCATCATTAATTTTATTAACACCAAGGTTTGGCCCGCGAATCGTCCGTGTTTACCGTTTTAGACCGGGAATAGCCCCTACAGCCGTGTACACTCAAATAAACTGATTGGTTTACAGAAGCCAGCAGCTAACTTGCAGAAATGTACTTTTAAAACACGTTGTTACTGTGTTGAAAAGTCAATTCTTTTTACCATCACCACCTCTACCAAAAGCTTAAAAAAAGATATTTGCATCCTCAATAGCAGCGAATATTGGCAGTGTATTATCGAATCGAACGAAAAACAAAGAAAAACATTCTAAACTTATAGAAAATAATAGAATACTTACTCTTTATTATTTACACCAATTAAGTTACAAAAAAGATAGATGAAGAAAATATTGCAAAGGGTGACACAATGGGCGTAATCTTTCTACCGCATGGGCGTAGAAGTGATTTTGTTTTGTCGTCATAAGAGATTGATATGCATTACCTACATCTGCGAAGTTTCGCTCATCTATACATTAATACTAATCTATATCTATATTTAAAATATAAAGCTGAAGAGTTTGTTTGCTTGAACGCGCTAATCTGAGGAACTACATGTCCGATTTCAAAAATTATTTCAGTGTTAGATGGCCCATTTATTGAGCAAGGCTATATATCATCAGACTAAGACGAATAAGAGCGGAGCAGACGAAGTGCGCGGGTCAACTGACCCGCGCAACAATCATACACTAGTTAGTTTATTGTCTCAATAAAGTAGTTAGTTTATTGTATATTTTTGCCTGTAAATCAAGTAGCTCGTTCGGCAGTACTACAGTACTAACTGTCTTCAGGAACCCGGGGGCAAAGACCGGGAATAAATAGACACGGGTTATTATTCCACCTTGTTTGGACACCGCCGTACGACGTGCCGTGCAGTTCAGGCGCAGATGTTTTAACTGTTGCTTTGCTTTCAGTTTGTGCCAAGTTAGGGAGCATTGTTTAGATGACGATAATCCGAAGCAAGTGAGTTTGTTTGTTTGAACCGATTTCACGCCTAAATCGATCAACCGATTTGGATAATTTTTTGTACAGAGATAAATCGGACCCTGGAGACTGTTTTTTTTTCTGTTGATAGGCATAAATTAGACCACTATCTCACCTGATGCATAAATATTATTACTATTATTATTTTTATTGCATTAAATTGTTTTGTAATTTTTTGATTTTATATTTATTAATGTTATGTTTTAATTAAATTGTAATATCGGGACTTAGTGCCCTAATAAAGAAATTGTATTATTATAATTATAAATTAATTGATATTGACTTTAACGCTAAAAAAGCCGTCAAAAAAGTGAGAGACATCAAAAACAACGTCAACAAAAAACATCAGCATCGTTCGCATGTTCATCATAATGAAGACTGCTTATGGCAAAAGTCGTGTAAAGTTTAGTAGGTACTTTTAACTACTGTTATAGTCCCTCTAGAATGTAAAGCTGCCCGTGGCTCTCAACGTGCCCAAATTCTAGGAACGGTGAGGTCGCTCCGCCAAGCCTGCCAAGCCCTAGGCAGCTGACTTAAGTACTATTAACTACTGTTATAGTCCCTCTAGAATGTGAAGCTGCCCGTGGCTCTCAACGTGCCCAAATCCTAGGAATGGTGAGGTCGCTCCGCCAAGCCTGTGAAGCCCCAGGCAGCTTACTTAAGTACTATTAACTACTGTTATAGTCCCTCTAGAATGTAAAGCTGCCCGTGGCTCTCAACGTGCCCAAATCCTAGGAACGGTGAGGTCACTCCGCCAAGCCTGTGAAGCCCTAGGCAGCTTGCTTAAGTACTATTAACTACTTTTATAGTCCCTCTAGAATGTAAAGCTGCCCGTAGCTCTCAACGTGCCCAAATCCTAGGAACGCTGAGGTCGCTCCGCCAAGCCTGTGAAGCTCTAGGCAGCTTACTTAAGTACGATTAACTACTTTTATAGTCCCTCTAGAATGTAAAGCTACCCGTGGCTCTCAACGTGCCCAAATCCTAGGAACGGTGAGGTCGCTCCGCCAAGCCTGTGAAGCCCTAGGCAGCTTGCTTAAGTACTATTAACTACTGTTATATACCAGTCATTAGCACAATACTATGGGCTCTGATCTGAAATGTCCCAACTTTCAAAAGTGCTTCCTTGTGGGTTGTGGTGACAAAACGGTCTTCCAAAGTTCGTTATTTTTCCCAATATTTTCCTTATTTCTGACCAAAAAGAGTAAACACAAGCTTTCATAAATTCATCAAATATTAAAACTCATGTTACTCGTGCCAGGCATAAAAATGAAATGGTTTTGAGCAAACATACGTCTCGCAATAAAACAAAAATCGATCCCCGTTTCCCACGAATGCATGCGGCACAGGATTACCACATGGCAGGCTATAATCAATCTTATTACCGCGTCATAAGTCTTAAAATATGCACACGCACATACTAGCGTAAATCCGAAACAATGAACGCTTACAACGAAACCTATTTCGAGAGTACCAAACACGTAGACCCCTTGAACTTCAATACTACAATTTACAACAGAATCTTATTAGACTGGCCACAATAATAAGACCTTTTCAAAACTTTACAGAGTCCTGCATAATCTGTGCACGTTTTTTAGTCTGTGGACTTTAAGTCGCGCGGAATAGAGGTTTATTCTGCAAAAATATGAAACGTCAAACGCAGGGGTATTTTTGTTTGGAACAAATTACGTTCGGTTTCCCCTGAGTAATGTGCTATTCTGTGCGCCTATAACAGAGGGTGTTTAGCAATAAATCAATCCTACCGCACTAAACTAATGTATTTGGCGTACGTTTCATTTTGTCCGACGTGTTTTCATTAGGTTTTGAGAGGGTGGGAATGGTCATAATAACCTTTTGTTTCGAGCTATAAAATACATTCATTATAAATTCTGGCATTTGAATAGAATAATAAACTATAAAACACTCTGTGGTACAATAAACCACGCAGTGTTATATCTCTAATGTGTTTACATTGAGCGCTAGTAAACATTATTTCCCATCAAGACCAGACTTGACTAAAACGGAATAGTCCTACTTTTTATAAGGAACATCTAACTGGCATGTAATACCGATTAAGAATAAGGTAGTAGAAAGTAGAGAAACGATTTAACATTACGAGTAAAAAAAGTATTTAACTATTTATGCTCGCTCAAGTTTCCGGGAAAGATTACACCACCCCCGTCCCTTCCTGAAGGTGTTATAAGACTCGACTAAGGGTAAGTCGAGCTATGAGGGATTAAAGCGAGGGTCAGACCAGCAATTCTAAGTAATATTATGCTTTTAACAACTAAATCTGGCAATAAGCTATTACGTCTACGACAAGAAAATCTAACAGTTATCATAATTGTCAGCAATTATTTTTTATCGCCCTTCTGTCCTTTCCTCATTCTCTTGACAAAGTTAGCAAGCAATGCCAAAAAATAACATTTGTAAAGTTCCACACAAGTTCCATACAATCTCTCGAACGTGTGACTGCAACATTACGGGCCGTAAAGTCGTAACTTCGTAAGTCCGTAGCATTATGCTTACAAACTGGCGAGGGTGGCTCGGCTATCGACCCGACCTATCCCAATCTACAGACACGCCCGGCCAAGGGTGACAGACAAAGGAAACACGGAACAAAAATATGAAGCCACATATGGAGATGAAAATGGAAATTGTTTGTGAGAAAATGTTTAGATGTGACTTTTTTTGCAACAAGACTTTTTCAGCCAACGACGGAGCACAGCTACCAGAAATTAGAATAGTGATTTTTACACTTTTGTTTTATAAAGTCCATCGGAAGTCAGCAGTTTCAAGCTATCCAAAGGTTGTCTCATAAATATCGCTGACAGCGATTTAGTTTTGTAAGAGTTGTGTTACTATTTTTGGTGTACAATAAAGTATATTCTACATATCTAAATATCTATAACCAAGTTTTGATTACTTTTATAAGTATTTATTTGAAGTTGTCCATTATTTAAATCGTGTTTCCTTAGTCATTGATAAACTGTAAAACAGGAAACCAGAACGTGTACATAGAATACTAAGCAGGACTTTGCCTCGCGTTAATACCTTTTACATAAAATACATTATAATAAATAATTTCGTCCTACACTATTAATATACTAGCCCACATTTTGCCTGCGGCTTCGTTCACGTAATTATTGATTTTCGCGTGAAAAAGTACCCTATAACCGGATCCAGGGGGTCTTTTATTGTACAAAAATCCATCAAAATCTGTTGAACAATTTAAACGTTCAAGCGTAACAAAAGGTCACTTTTGCATTCATAATATTAGTTAGGATTAATAAAAGTAGATGTGCCACAAAAAAGTGTTTAAATAAACTCAAAGATGGACGAGCATCTCAACAAGGCGCGAGTACGCGAACAAGTTAACAGTAAAGCCAGTTTTACAAAACCATAACGTCTGAACGTTGAACTTTGAAACAAAATGAAAGGAACGCAAAATATTCGCTAAATGGATATCACAATGCAGTTTTAATCAGAAACGTCTCGGCCGTAATAAACGCATGTTTTATTTGTCCCGACGTCGCCGCATAATTCGAATTTATCTGAGGCGGCGAGATAATAACTCAAATTAAAAAAGGTTTTGCCGTCAAGTTGGTACAACGACATCTTTTTCACAGAATTCTTCGAATGCTCTTCGAGTGTCAGAATGCAGGCAATTTTGCAGATATTTATACGAACCAAAGCGAAGATGGCGGGACGAGCTCGACTCCTACCGAAAGGCCTGGCCCGAATAGCACAGAACAAAGTTGTTGGAAAAACTGGCCAAGTGCGATGTCACACGGTACAGTTTGAAGAACTTTTAATTTTTTCTAGTCCCCAAAAGTGATCCCCATACTCAAAATTTACGTAACACGTAAATAACACGTCACAAGAGTTTATATGTGTACCAAATTTCAACAAAATTGGTGCGTAGGATTCGGAGAAAATTAGCTGTGATAAACGGATTTTTACCGATATTCGGAACCCCAAAAAGGAGAGGCTAGATAGATACATACAAACGTGCAATATCAAGCCGCGAGCTTTAAGCACATAACATTTATTTACAGCAAATTATTAGTAATAAAATTGTAACTTGTCTTTGACAGCACGCTCGTTGTGTTCGAGGAGAATTTATTTTTCAATTTTGTTTTAGACATTTACGTTTGCGACCAGCAATAAGATTTTAAACATGATCGTTAATATTTTACTGTTATTCGACGATGTTTCTCAATCATCGAAAACCGCGTACTTAAAGAAAAAGATGATAATATTTTATTTAAAAGCTTTAGTCTTGGTCACTCATGCATGGTGGTTATTGAGCAAACAAGGATCCCTCTTTTTAGCAAATAGGTCCGACGGTAAAAAAAGAATGAAGCAAATGAAAAAAATAGAAAGAGAAAAAGAAAGAAACTGATTACTAAATTGTTAAACTATTTACCCCGTCTACACTTCAGACTGACATGCATACAAATGATAAAATTACACCTAAGTTCATATAATTAAGATGGTCATGATGACAAGCTTATTTTGTGTTATAAATGCACAAAATCGTCTGTTATGCTTCAAATAAAGCCAAACATTTCATCACCACAGCTAGCGTAAACCAATTTCGGCAACAAGCAACAACAAATTTCGCGCTCGCGTGTGGCAACCCTGCCTCTTATCTATCCACACCCCAGATAATAAAATGGCGCCGTTATTTCACTGGAGTCCCGTTTCCCTGTCCCGTTCTGTTTCCGTGTTATCAACAAACCCGCATTGGTAAGACCTTTCCTATTCCCAGCCATCTATTCTGTGAGATAACCGCTGGGTCCGGATAAAAAAAAACTTTCAACGGAGTAAACATGTGTCGTAAAACGATAGATGTGTTTTGTTTTATTTTATACTCGTTCGTGGCTGTGTTTATAGGATCCGCTTATTGTTTTAGTCGTGCTTCCTTTATTAATGTAAAATTATGGGCAGATAGGGTTGATACCGGACAAAGTAATTCAAATAATATCTGACCGGAGTTTTTAACCTACGTATCACGTAGGTTAAAAACTCCGGTCAGATATTATACACTAGATTTATATACTAGATTACAGACTCCAAAAAAAAAGCAAACTACATTAAATTAATCCAACTGAACCTGGCCTTGCGCCAATGTTAGCGAAATCTTTACTTTCGGCGTTTACCCCAGCAATAATAAATTGGACCCCGATTTGCCCTCCTGTTCTCTATGCGTAAACCGGGATGTAACTGCAGCGAGGCCATTTTACGCTGGTGCCGCTAACATATAAAACGCATGAGAATCGCCTCCCTGTCTAGACGTACGTCTGCGTTGCCGCGCATGCGCACTGCAATAAACCATTTTGTTTACATTATAATGAAATTTGATGCATAGTAAATTGAACAATAAAGATCAAAGTCAGCACGTTTCAATGAAATGTGTTCAGAATTGATAATAACCTACTTAGACTCACTACTCAATCAAATTATTATGGTTAACATACGTATTCATGCACTTTTTACCGCCTCCCGCTAAATGGCTGATTCAATTTAAACAAATGGGTAATAAATACAGACTTTAAGTTGGTCTTAGTGTTCAAATTCATTGATGGGGCAATAATTTTGTGAACCGAACAAAGCGAATGTGATGTTAAAATTAATGGTTTTGAGATTAAACCGTTTCGGGCTGAATGACGTCGGCACTGCCCAGTTATTTGGGGATCCAACATGGCGCTTATAAAAGCTGTATTGATTGGCCCAAATCGTCCTAATAACAGTTTTACAACTCGATCAAACTTTATTATTCTTTAGATTAACTTTAATATCTCTAGAAAACAGACAATATTTTTTGTAGAATGATCCTGTCAAGAGAAAACCTGAAAATAATCTTTGTTTTATTTATTTATTTAAACTTTATGTAGGTACAGTAGTGGTACATGGGCGGACTTAATGCAACAAGGAATTCTCTAAAAGTCAACCTTTTTAAACGACTTAAAAAAAAGGAGGAGGTTCTCAATTCGGCTGTATTTTTTATGTTTGTGACCTCATAACTGTCATAACGCCGTCATTTATGAACCGATTTAAAAAATTCTTTTATGTGAAAGGATATACTTTCCGATTGGTCCCATAAAAATTTCATCAAAATCGGTTTAGAAGTTTGGCTTCTAAATCAAAATTGCTGGAATTCGTTTACTTGAACGACATATTGTGTCATTCAAGTAAACGAAACTGCGTATTTTGCTTTCCCGCGATTTTCCAGTGGTGTTGTTAGGTGTGGGTGTGCACTAAAAAGTGAAAAATAACTTTTTCACAAAAAAAAATACAACCGACTTCAAAATAAAGTTGTTTTGTTAAACATACTTCTAGTTATATATAGCTTACATTTGTGTAGGGTCACCTGTTCACAAATGAAACATCCAAATTTCAAAACATCTTGTCGCTGTCGTTTCTCAAGTTTCGAGTCTAATGTTTTGTACCAAGATAGACAATTTAACTAGTAATCGCATCGTATTTAACATTTTTACTTTACTTTTGTAGTTTATTTATAAAAAAGGTTTTTAAAAAAAATGAACTTTGTTTCATTGTGTCCGTATACGCGTATTCAATGAAACACTTGAATTTTTTACAATGAAACAGTTAATTAGGTACAATGAATAGTAGGTAGTATATATGTTGGTATGTAGATATTTTGTTTGCTTTGAATCAACTAGGTAAGTAAGCAATAAATTTAAATGAAAAAAATATGCTTTAATCTTAATAAGTTAATAATCAGACTTGAACATTAAAAATCACATAGACCTACTGGTTCCGGACTAACAAGAAATCAATCACCCTGTCCCTGTGATACAGGTCTCAAAAACTAAAAAAAAATAAAAAAAATACGTTTGATTCTTCTAATCCGTGTCATTCCCATTCTTAATCTTTTTAGCATACATATGTAACGGAATAATGTGGGTAGTGTGGGTACTGTACACACTGTTTTATTGTATACAACATGCTTTCGTTTCATTGTAAACCAACCACGTCATTTTTTATAAACTATAGAAAAAATTCAACAAAAAGTGAACTATTTTCATACGGATTCAGGTCAAAAGACACTTTGAAATGTACAGAATGCAACGTCATATTTAACAATACGAAATTATTTTCTATAATTTGCTAAAAAAACACCAAATATTACGATTTTTTTTTACTTTTTTGTAGCAATATCGGTTTTGTGTCACTAGAGACGCCCTCTTACACACGGCGCGCTCGCAAACTTGGCATGTGCGGGGGGGTCCTGAGCGTGTCCTTTCTTGCTATCCAGCACTATCTGCCAACGTCGTGTTTTAGAAATATCGCAAAGTTTCACTGTGTACAATTGTTTCAATGTTGGACAGGTGACCCTATTGTGGCTTCAAAAATATATCAAAATCAATCCAAGGAGCCAATTCTCGTATTTTAAGGAGCGTTCGCATTCGCACCGCAAACTATCAAAAACATCCTCTAACTTCGCATTCAGACATGTTTTTGACATTGATAGGTAGTTGCTGAGATGATAATGCGTAAGTACGAAAATTGGCCTTCTAGGACCAATTTTACAAATTTTTAACACGTTCGTGGACAGTAACGACCACAGGCGTCTAGATAGCTAAAAGTGATACGACAGTACGCCTGTCGACGTATCAGTTATTACTTGCATAAAATCAGTACGCCACACGACGCCCGATTTTTCATACTATCATAAGGAACGGCATGTTGTACTGTCATCACAGGTATAATTACGACTTTTGTACTGTCACTGCATTATTTACAAAAAATCGTCAAAGGAAGGTACTTCCACGCACACATTCATATTTTTATACCCCTCTCCCCGCGCACACTACGCCCGTGGGCGCCATGTTTGCATACGATCAGTCGAGTACTGCGCCGCTGCGGTGATCCCGCGTGTCGCTGCAGGTTTTCGCGCGCAATTGTTGTTTAGAAAGTGAGTATTTTGTTTCCAACGTAATTTTATTGTTTTACGCATACTGAATATACTAATTCAAGTCTAGTTGCTTATGTAAACAACATATTTATGTCGCTATTGTTCGATTTTGTTGTACTAAATTTGTAACGAATATTTTTGCAGATGGCGTCTCGAGACTCGTTCGAAAAAGAACAAAAACGACTTCAAGACCTATTTGATGCAGCTTCTACCCCTGAATCGAGTCAAGACCCATTTGCTGATGATGGTGACTTTGGGTCTGATGCTGACTACTTACCATCCCGTGCCGAATCCACGAGTTCAGAGGATGAAACTCAAGCCTCAAAAGCAAGACGCATACGACAAGTTACAGCTACTTTATCATCTGGTGAGTCAATATCCTCTTCGTCTAGTGATGCAGATGATGATACTGACAAATCATCATATATTGACTCGACTCAACTCGACGTAAACCGCGAAAATATTGAATTCACACGAAATACTGATTGCCCTGTAGACCTAATACAAGAACCTGTCCCAGTGATAACTGGTCTGCCTTTGAATGACGAAGAATGCCCTAACATGTCACTAGAGCCCTCTGATCAGCTAAACCCTGTCAGTGTTAGTAATAGGAGATCAAATACACCTGTCAGAGAGGAATTATGGTCTCAAACGGTAAACAAGTATAAGGACTGATGAATAAAGATTTCGGAATCAGTAGTGATTTCAAAATCTTTATTCATTATAATGTTATAATCTTATTGTTAGATGGATATGTAGTTGTTTAGATTATAACAATAAAACTGATTAGAATATAACTGATTGTGATATCCAGTTCCTTCCGTACAAATTGTAAGGCTGATAATTATAATTATAATAATGTTAATTTTAAGAAGATTTGTTTTTGGTTAGTTTATTTTAAGTTTTTTTTTGCTATTGTAATAATTACATAGAAGTAACAGGAAGTGATTGTGCTGTTTCTTAAATAAAACTACGTTTTGATTTATTAAATCTACTTTTTATTACCTTTCTATCACACACAGCACTGACGCCTGAAGGCGTAAGTGCACCACGCATACTATTTTGCAACGTAAATATGACACTACGGATATAAGCGTATACGCCTAAGACCGTACTGTCACATCATAATGGTTTTTTAACCATGCGTTGTGACACTACGCCCCTGGGCAATGTATGAAAAAAAGTAGTGTCTCAGTAGCTGCAACCTGTAAGATAGTACTGTCCACGAACGTGAGCAGATTTCGCATTCGCACGTCAGTCGCAATCTGTCAGAATGTAGGGAAATTAGAGGTGTTTTAGACAGATTGCGGCCGAAATGCGAACGTTGCTTAAAAATAAATAGAAATGGCATTGATATATATCGTCTTCGCGCGAAATCGTACTAATAAGTGTAATAATGAGCTAAGCATGGTCATCGTAATTATTTTACTAGCAATTTACATCATAGCGTGCGAACGAGAAATTATGACTGAAGCCATAATGGCTTCAAAAATATATCAAAATCAATCCAGGGAGCCAATTCTCGTATTTTTAAGGAGCGTTCGGATTCGCACGGCGAACTGTCAAAAACATCCTTTAACTTCGCATTCAGACGTGTTTTTGACATTCATAGATAGTTGCCGAGATGATAATGCGACTTGATTTTGAACGTTTTTTAGGTACGAAAATTGGCCTACTGGGGCTAATTTTACTAATGTTCAAGCAACCTTTGTCAGCAAAAGCTGTCAAACCTTTGTCAGCAAAAGCTGTCAAAATTAGAGGTGTTTTTGTCAGATTGCGAACGAAATGCAAACGTTGCTTAACAATAAATAGAAATGGCATTGATAATATGTCGTCTTCGCGCGAAATCGTACTAATAAGAAGTGTAATAATGAGCTAAGCGTGGCTATCGTAATTACTTTAGTAGCAATTTACGTCACAGCGTGCGAACGAGAAATTATGCCTGTCATCAATTAAAAAACAACAACACCAAACAGTGTTGGGCCACGAGTAACGACTCCACGCGAAGGAAAAATATTAAATTGTATTGTCACCGTAGACGCCTTGTAATATTAAGGTTATGAAATTGCCGTTTTTCAACTACGGTTGAATTGACAATTTTAAATTAAAATGAACTTTTTATTAAGCCATCTCTTACCTTTTCGAAATCAGTTCTTAATTTGATTTTTTTTTTTTAGTTTTGTATTTTCTGTCTGTAAAAATGCTATGTTTAACGTAAACGTTCACATACGACAATTTGTTAAAAAAAAATACAACCGACTTCCAAATAAAACACTACAAAGTATTAAAATAACTTTATTTTCAGAAGTCGGGTGTTTTTGGTTGTTGCTTCGTACTTTTACACCGACTTCCGAAATTAAAGTTATTTTATACTTTGTATTGTGTAAGTAAAAAAAGCTTTTTTTATTTTTCACTTTTTAGTGGCACCACAACACCACACCTAACAACACCACTGGGCAAGCAAAATACGCAATTTCGTATATTTGGATGGTAAACCTAATACGTCATATCTACGTAAACAATTTCCAGCTATTTTGATTTAAAAGCCAAATTACTAAACCGCTTTTGATGATTTCGTCATCATCATATCAGCCGAAAGACGTCCACTGCTGGACATAGGCCGCCCCCAAAGGGAAGGGTTTGCCATAATCGCCACGCTTGGCAGGTGGGTTGGCGATCGCAGTGTATGGTGTTGCGTTTTACAGAGAACGCTGCTGCCCATTCTCTGGCGAGCCCCTTAGTCGCCTCTTACGACACCCACGGGAAGTGATGGGATGGTATTATTCGTTTACGGCACCATACGGCAAATTGAATGATGAAATTTAAATGGGACCAATCGAGGATTATATCCTTTTTTCAAATCGGTTCATAAATGACGGAGTTATGAGATAAAAAACATAAAAAAATACAACCAAATTGAGAACTTCCTCCTTTTTTGGAAGTCGGTTAAAAAGAGACGGCACTTATCCAGTTTCAATGCAAATTGTAGTAAGTACCTTTCAAAACTTGCACTAATGTCACTTAACATAAGCCCCAATGAAATAAATAAAACCAACGACACAAACATTTAATCACAAACAACTTATCGCTCTCGCAATCCGCTTACTTAATACCCCTACACTTACCATCACGGTACAATGCGCCAGTAACAACATCATCAACATAAATTCAACTCTAACTTTACGAGATAATGTTTAAAATCAAGCGGCGAGTGAGTACAGTAGGATCATTGTCTACTACAACATCATCAATATAAATTCTACTTTAATAGCACGTGATAAAGTTTAAAATACAACAGCCAGAAAGTACAGTAGGATCCTTGTCCAGTACTGCAAACGACCAGTGCGATTTCACAGTCAGTTGAACGTGTAAAATAAAGCTTAGATAACTCGCAACTGTGGCTGAATGCTCGCTTAACATAAAGCTTAGGTAAGCGTTCAAAAAAAATAAAAACACAACGATTTCTATTTTGTTTTATTGGGCTTTTACAGCAAGGTACCTAATGTAAAAGACACCTACAATATATGGTTTACTAGCTTCTGCCAGCGGCTTCGCCCGCGTGGTCCCTAGGGAGCATACTCCCGGGATAAAAAGCCTGTGTCCTTTCTCAGGCTCTAGACTATCTGTATACCAAATTTCATTTAAATCGGTTCAGCAGTTTTGGCGGAAAGCGCGACAGACAGACAGACAGAGTTACTTTCGCATTTATAATATTACTTAGGATTATTAAAATTAGTAAGGATAGTAAGGATTTATTTATTTCGCTCTCTTAACATATGAACAGCAAAAATTTTCTAGTAAAAGTATAGTTTTTAAAAATGAGGCCCCTCTATCGTAGATTATTCTTTTTTGTATTACAATTCCAGAAGATTAAAAAAAAAACGAAATGTTTTTAGTTGACAGCCAGGTTTGACAGATGTCAGTTTAATTAAAGCTTTATAATACCATTTCGTTCTTTTTTTTGGTTTAATTAAAAGTTCCAGTAATTTTTAATTAAATAATTAGGTACATAAAGATAAATGTAAAATCCCTACAGCACTTATTTAACTACTCAATCGCCGTACCGTGTCCAATGAAGGTTTAATTAACAAAATGATTGCTCTCTGTACATCCTGGCAGGAAAACTCGTAAGTATGTACTGCACAGTAATCTTGCAATTATTTACGAAACACTTACACCGGTTCGAAATCGCTGCAATTTATTTTAAACGCGTATTACAGACTTACATTCAACGAAAGTGTTACCAGAAGTAATAAATAAAAATAATTCCCTCGAGATATATCGCTTATATAAGTACCTATGAGCATATATTTATAAAAAAACCATAATTTATAATTTTATTTCGCTTCAAACAGATCATAAGAATGGAATTATCGCTGTTGTTTTTCAAAATATGCATCAAATTAAGAGCTAGGTATGCATCTTTAATTTATTATGAAAGTTCAAAAATCATGACAAAAGAAGGCTGTTAATTATAGTTAGGTTATTTGATATACTGCCCTGACCTGACCCAGGGGGCAACAAAAACCTGCTTTTTTGGTACCGCGTTAGGGTCGCCGAATTGTCGATGCAAATTGGATGCAGAGAGCAAAAGAAGACCAATTTTTGTGTGAACTGCGTCAGGAATACTCAGGAGGCGACTGAAATAAATTGAATAGATGTTTTACATTCCTTTGATAACTCGAATCGAACAATTTAATTAAGCTGACCCATTTGACTGTTGTCTTAAACTCGTAAGTCTTTCACTTCCCTCACACTGTCGTAACAGCTTCACCACCCAATCACAAATCGCCAATAGGTACAACTCATTATATCGATATTGTCACCAGTCACTACCTGACGAAACACAGCCTACCACATAACAGTACAACAATAGCTGGTCTATACTGCAATACTCTATGATTACCAAACGCAGGTCGACTGTGTGACCTATCATTATGCTAATGCTAGGCTGTGACATGTGGAGAGGTTATTCGGATTCTGCGTTTAGTTTCGTTCATGTAACTTGACATTAAGATGGCGTAAATATGGTATTGAGTTAAAGGCATTTGTTTCGTTTGAGCTTGTGGCCTAATAAACAGACGATCAGATCCAGGACCAGGTCGACGGCGTGTTGTGTTCGACGCGCGCCTCAAACCGATGTCAGCATAGAAGAAGGGGTCCGCTAGGGTCAGTGCCTGCAAGGGTTGTGGAATTTGTTCGTAAGAGTCACCGCGGCCCTGGAACGCAAAGGGCACTAGGAGGAACACGGATGGGTTTTAGCCAGTAAGAATCTGACACTCCCTTCGCCCAGAGCGGGATGAGTCATTTGATGAATTCCCATCGACAAAAAAGAATAAAACATAAAAACGGGTCGATCTTCCAGGTTAAGCAATGCTTGACGAGATCCATCTGTCGAATTGTGAATAGGTAACCTCCAAATCTTAACATACTGAGAATTCTCCATGCCTCGTGCTGTAGGAGGCATGTCAGAAGCCAGAAAATCTGAAAACAGTCTTGCCAAGAAGTACCGTGTTACGCAGTTTGGGTTGTGGAGGTCTATCCCGTCTATCTGACCTCCAATCCTCGCAGTCGCTCCTCGTCAAATACTAGAATTCTGCTGAATCCAGTTTTACTGGAAGACGACCCTAAAATAGTTGGAAAAAGGCTAGAAGTTAAAGGCGTTTGTAGTGATTCCTTATAAAGTCTATTACGTCAACTTCTACCAAACATGTGTGTTTTAATTTTCCAATTAGGTAGAATTCGATTGGATTCTTCTAATCCAATAGTGTGGCACAAGCACCTACTTATTTATTCTATATTTAACGGTTTTAATTTAAGAGCTCTATCTGAGTCATCATTACAGACATTTTTATCCACTTCAAAAGCTCTATGGCTAGCACGTTTTGTTTAATACCTTTTTTGCGGCAAAGATCAAAAACCGTTGTTGATCTGCAAAAAAAGAAGTAACGTCTACTCAAAACCCGTTCTCAGATTACGTTACAAACTAAACGTAATTTCTTAGAAGTAGTATAAATTACTCGCAAACGTAACTATTTAAGTTACGTTAGAGTTAAATCCACTACAATTAGTACAGCGATCAGTTTCATTAAACTCTAGTGTATTAAGTATGTCATGTCGGAGCCATGTATCCGCGTCATCAGTCATAGTCGTTCAATAGGGCTGTCAGTCGTTCGAAAAAAACTAGATATGTACGTAAGCTTTTTGGATGCGTGTCCAGCCTACTTAAAAAAAAAAACAAAATGGACGATGTTCTGCCAGCCCCGTTTTTGTTAGGCTTTTTATCATAAAGATGACTAATGACTGATTTAGACAATATTCATAATTATGGGATTGAGCTGAATCCGCTGGATGCAAGACCCACAGAATCAGGCTGCGTGGCGACACTTGGTAGAGGCCTGTGTCTAGCTGTGGATGTCTTTCAGCCGAAAGAAGTGATGATGATGAAAGGATTTAGTGGCCAGAATTTTCTTATAATAATTATTTAAAATATTACTTGAATTTTTCCATGAGTTAAGGTGTCCGGCTTTTTACCCAATAGTCCGAGTAAAATGTTATGATTTTCAGTTTGAACTGGCAACCCTAGTCGTTCATAAGGCGGCGCAAACGCACCTCTGCTGACGATTAACTTGATACCTACTCCGGTTGCGACACATGGCATACAACACTCGATTTACTCCGGCAAATGCTGGGGCCAATGTTGGCGGGTGTAAAAGATTGTGTCAAATGTTGTTAGTAATGGAAGCGTTGGTCTGGGTTAGCATTGTACAACAGGTACGTGTACAACAAAAACCTGGTTTCTATAAAAAAAATCTCGGTGCCGCTGTACTTATTACGATTAGCGAGAATTGTCAACTGAAAATTATTTATTTATTGTCAGTTGTCGAGTACATGTGTATTGAAAGTGTCATTTGACACACCTGGGCAGTTGTCATTGCAAACTCGGCTCCATAGCAGCCTCACTTTCTGCTCGGGCGTCTATTCCGCCTAGGCAAGTTTTCCTTGCATCAAAATGTACTATCAGTATCTAGCATAGCGTAGCTAGCATAGGTGACACCCGGGACGGATAATGTGGTGTCACCCCATAAATGAACCCCCCCCCCCCCCCCAAATAATTATGAGTCGCGCCTTTGGCCTTTCGTTATGGTGACGGCAATCGCAAGCCGTTTTTCTGAAGGGAGGGGGAAAGGTGTGCCATCTGTGCTGCAGGTCTTTATTTTCTGGAATGTTCTTAGATCATACTTACAAACAAAATCTCGAAAATTTGATTATTTTGTTTTCATCATTATCTAAACCTAACTTTGTTGAGTAACACGAGTAAACTCAAGAAAAAAAAAAGGTCAGAACACAAGAGCGAGCGAAGCGAGCTCGAAAATTTTCGCATCCCACCTCGGATAGGTTTTATTATCTTTTTATCATTAATACTGGGAGTCTTTAAGTCAAGAGTGAATAGGTTACTTCTAGGCAAGCGTGCTCCATCTTCCACCACATCATCACTTACCAACAGGTGAGATAGTGGTCAAACGCGTGCCTATCAATAGTAAAAAAAAAATACTTACATAGAAATAACATAATGGAGTGATGCAAGAAAGCTCGAACACACTCTGAAAAGTTTTATTCTCATTTCATACACAAACAGTGAATTTATTGAGTCATACAGAAACGCTCGAGAAAAAGAGAGTGCAGAAAGTAAGAGCGAGCGAAGCGAGCTCCAAATTTTATACATCCCACCACGGACGGGTTTCATTACGTCGCCCATTAAGGGGTGACACCTGACCGTGACAAAAAGTCAACAAACGAGTGTCACCCCTAAATGCAGAAAACTTGAAGGACTAAAGAAATTTTTGCACCTCATCTCGGAAGGGTTTTATTGTATTTTGAACATTCATATTGAAATTTAATTTTTTTGTTGATTTATATAGAAAAACTCAGGAATTCAGTGAGTGCAAAATGCAAGAGCGAGCGAAGCGAGCTCAAACATTTTTGCACCCTACTCTGGACAGGTTTCATTGCGTCAAACGTTTAGGGGTGCCACCCGATAGTGACAAAAACCAGTCAACGAGCGGTCGGGTATCACCCCTAAGCGGGTGTCACACGGTGCGCGCCGCCCCCCCCCCCCACCGCCCCCTCACTACACTACTGTGTACTATTATCATGCATTTCATAACCTTGCTTCTGACCTTCCAAGGTTTTCAGATTCTGTATCCTCTGCTCCGTCTTTATTCGCCAGTTAGGGCTAATCGATCAAGTGTGAAAACCAACTTGACTTCTTTAATACACCAACATTAGACCCAACATTCACGCTCAAAGCTACTCTGATATTGCAATCTGAAACTCGGTCGGCTGCAGGAAACCGCTGGCGCCAGCGGTCTTAGCCAACGAAATGAAAGATGTGATTCATCTTCATATTTATTAAGCTCCCTTACTATGCACCCTCAGGTGTTTGCTTCAATATATTTCTCTACATGTTAAGTTATTTCTTGCTTGTTTATTTAGTCCTACTGGTTCAAGTCGACGTCCTTGCAAAATAGTCGTGCTATTTTTACTCTGTGGCTCCTGGTGGCACTTGTCATTTTCTTTTTTCAATAATGAGCTTGCCTTTCGACTCAAACACTGGCTAATGAGTGACCATTTTACCCTGATAGGTATTGAAGCTCTCTTCAAATTACAAGTACCTATATATTTTGTTTGGACGCACACTAGAATTAGGCTCCTACTTCTAATACTATTTAAATTGTTACTTTATTTTATTGCTTCTTTAGTCCTGCCCTGTCCTATCCTTGCAAAATTGTTGGGCTATTTTTCCTCTGTGGCTCCTAGTGTGGCTCTGTGTATTTTTTTTTTTCAATAATAGACTTGCCTTTGACTCAAACTCTAGCAAGTCAAAATTTTATCCGAACCGTACTGAATCTCCCTTGAAATTACAATTATTTTGTTCGGATGGACCATTGATATATAAAAACCCCAAGATACACACTCAGCATCTCAAAAACGTCCGCCAAAAACAAGCGCACAATGTATAATTGTGCGCTAGTTTCAAACAGTCTCGCATCGCTCGCCATACTGCACTGCTTTGTAAAAACAACTTTAAGCGATCCGTGTAAGGCTGAATTTGCAAAAAAAAATTGTTTATATTATTAACTACACACAACTCACACATGACACTTGATACATGTCAGTTTTTGACGACAGTTTCGAGTGTTGCATTTGTTCGAGACTGCATCTTGGGTATTTTATGTATCAATGGGGTGTACACTAGAATTAGGCACCTACATAATAAGAATAATTTGAATAATATTTGATATTTATTGCTTATTTAGTCCTACTGGTCCTGGTGTCCTTGCAAAAACTTACACAAAATTTTTAATTTTAAACTGTAACTCTTCTTTTTTTTATCTAACAGTTTGCGTTTGACAGTTGACTGAAACTCTGGTGAGAATTTTACTCGGATAGGTATTGAAGCTGAAGCTCCCTTGAAATTACAAGTATTTGTTCGGATACACGCTTAAATTAGGCACCTACTTGCCCAGAATAATTTTAGCTCCTTAGGCAATCCTTTCCACTTACAAAATATTAATCATAACATTATAATAACCAAAGTTTACAACCGGTTACTCATACAATGTTTATAAACAGAACAAACTTAGACTTCCATCTCGTTGCGTTCGATGTTCGATCGTTCGCTTTGTGTTACCTCCAGACAGTTGATTAAACAAATTGTATAGATTTGATAGAGAGCACAGATAGGGAATACAGACTCTCCACGTCGTCTAGACTTCAAAGACTTGGCCCCTTCATATTCATACTGTAAGTGCACTCGAAAGCGCCTCGATTTCCGCTTAGTGTTTCAAGATAGAAACTTATCATTAACTTTTGTTTATGGTAATGAGTATGCAGATTGAAGAGTTTCCTGGCTGCTTGATTGTCTATTCTTTTTTTCTCCCGCCTTTTTACAGCGAGGCTTGTTACAGGTCTTTTAAAATCGAACGTCACATTTTTGCAGAACATTCTCGTAACGTAAGTACACTTTTGGACGTTCAAAGCTTTCGCAATAGTTATAATGTTACTGTCGCAATACTCAGCCACCTAAAGCTAAGGTACAGGCACAATAGATTGCACAAGTAAGTGACTAATGATCGCAGACAATGCCCTAGCTCATTATTTGCAGCAGTATTGATTCATCAACGCGAGTCGTGTGACACTCCTTAGAACCTACAAAGTTACTTGACATTCTTGTAGGAATGTCGCGGGTATTTTAATTGATCATTGTGTGGTTTATATTGTTGTTAATCTATTGTAATAAGACCCAGAAGACACAAGACATGCGGTCGTTCTGGCAAATGACAACGACTTTGCATGAGGTGAAAGAACTATGAGACACAGGGGATAGGAGAAAAACTTAAGGCGCAGATACCATGCAGCTGATTTTAAAATAAGAATCACGTCTAAAAGACTAGTCGTAATTTTTTAATGTTAGGTATGTAAATTATGGTGTCTAATACGGACATAAAAACGACAATAGGACCAAAACCACCTGGCGTATTTTAATGGAATTCGCACTATCTCAAAGACAATTTAACTATCTACATTTTGATATACGGCATAGAACAATAAGGAAAGTACAAATATGTACTAATGAATTTTGGGTCGCAGGGGTGTGAAACGAGTGCTCGTTTTATTCCCTCAAGGTCGCTGGCGTGTGTCGTCGCCTTAAGTATACTAGCTTCTGCTAGCGTCTTCGCCTGTGTGAATCTCTAAAATTATCCCAAGGGAAGATACTACCAGGGCAAAGCGCATAGATCCCAATCCAGGACATGGTCGTGCGTGTGCCAATATTCATCCGAATCCGTTCAGCCGTTACGACGCACCGTGAAGAGGTAATAAACAGACAGACACTCTGTTTGTACTTATCTGTAATTGTTCGTGTACTTTCGCATCTATGCTTCTATACTTCTATACTAATATATAAAGCTGAAGAGTTTGTTTGTTTGTTGGCTTGAACGCGATAAACTCAGGAACTACTGGTCCGATTTGAAAAAATCTTTCAGTTTTAGATAGCCTATTTATCTAGGAAGACTATAGGCTATATATCATCACGCTAAAACCAATAGGTGCGGAGCAGACGAAGTTGCTCGGGTCAACTAGTCATAATATAATAGTATGGATGGATTACCTTTGTAGGTATGAGAAATCCAAGAATAACCAGTCATGGTCTTTTAGTAAGAAAGATGGTTGCACTGAAGATGATAAATTATAGAGAAGTATGAAAGAAGAAGACACGTTCTGCCGGCCCAAATAAATCGGCATAAGGGCGAGAAAGAGAATAGTGCCTCGCAGTCTTTTCTTTTAACGAACCAACGTTTTCAAAGCTCTCAGACTTCCAATTCTTACAAGATTCAAACAAAATGAAGCAATTACGTTCGTTTGATAGATGAATTCAAACCCCAGAAGTAAATTCTGAGTGCTGTTTGTAATACGTGAATTAGTCTGTGGCGTCTGGCTTATGTTTCCGCAGTTTCTGCAGAAGCTTTACAAATAAATATCAAACATTGCTCGATACTTAAGGTTTTCTTCAATAATATTTACTTTTCATTACTAAAATATAGGACAGTGATTACAGTTTTAATATAGACTTGCGTTTCCGTCACGTACATATTTGTTTTGAAGCGACAGCAAATTATAAATGATAGACACGTATTTCAAATATTGCCTCATTGATGAAATTCGAAACACCTGGCTATTAAGGTTTTTATAAATATGTATGATAGTCTGTATGGTATATATGTTATGGGTCTTTGTTACCTGAATTAAATGATATATATATATATATATATTGAGTTTGTGTTACATTTCCTGTCCTTCGAGGATCCGGCTTTTCTTTGCTTCTACAAACCTAAATCACTACAAGTACCGTATCTTTATTCCATGTAATTTTTTTTGTCCTTTTGTAAATAACTTTACTCATCCTTCTGGATAAATGGTATATAAAGGCGCTCTGTTGTAGAGGTAGATGATTCTAAGTCTAAAGGTAGGTAGGTAGTATACCATGGCCATAAACCATTTAACCTACCTTGAGCTTTTCTTTGCGGAAAATTGATCTTAGTAAGAAAATTATTGCAATACTATCGTCAGATTTCTTTTTCTCTTCTCTCAGTGAGCGGAAACGTGGATGCGGTTTGGTGAATATCAGCACGTTTCCAGAAGACGAAGGTTGCGGAGCTCTGATGGGCAGTTGTTCCTCGTATAATACTAGCATTCAGCTGCATCCGGCTAGACTGTAAGACGACACCAACTTAGAGTCTTAGAGCGGATTTCACCAATAAAACTGTACGTCTACCATGAGTTTTATCAATCTATACTCGCTAGCGACTGTAGTCAAAAAAATATATGAAAACCTTTAAAAACAAGTTTATTATTTACTTTTTTAGTTGTTAACTAAAGTTTTACTTGCAACTTGATTGTTTTTTAGTTAACAACTTAATTATAAACTTGTTTTTTTTTAAGTTTTCTTTTTTTAACTACAGTCGCTAGCTAGTGTAGTTTGATACAACTCATGGTAGACGTACTGAACGCGATTAGTACATGAACTGCGTTCAAGAGCTGTCAGTGTCAATATTTCAGAGGAAATAACGACACTGACAGCTCGTAATGAATTTTATGCTGATCGCGTTCAGTTTCATTGGTGAAATTCGCCCTTACTTGATTATTTTCTCTACACGTCAAAAACATCGTGCAACATTTCTGTATCAACAATCTTCGTGTCACTATTTAACTGAATATTGCTGAGGTCATCGACTGATATTTCTGATCTCTTGTTATTTTCTACAAGCAATTGTTTCTGTTGTGAAACAATGGTGTTTGTAAAATGACAGCACAAACTAGAGAAATAGCGACTAGAGAAATGACGCGCTTCTAACATAATATTTGAATGAAATATTGATTTGGATTGTGTAATAGCGTGACGGCTGATAGGACAGAATGGAAGAAGAACACGTGTTGCGCCGATTCCAAGTAACATGGGATAAGGTTAGGAAGATGATGATTGATTGGGCACAAATAAATTACCGTCTTCAATAAATAAACATTAGGTAAACTTCTATGTATAAGTACACACAAAACACTTACAAAAAAAAACAGATCTAAGAGCATGCAAGTGCTGCTTCGCAACAGTTATTTGAATACTCGAATTCAATCAATATATCTACTTAGACAACCAATGATGTGGGGTCAATTCCTAGTTTATAATATGAATGCAGCTGAGAAAGACCTGGGCCCCAAGTCTACCATTACAATAGTGTCAGAATGGTCTCATAATGATTTCATAATGGTCGATTTTGACAAATTTGGTAATCTACTAATATAAAAGCGTCATTATTACTTTCCAATGGTCAACCACTGACACTCCATTGAAAGAAATACATAGAATGGTTATCTCGTACATAATGACAAATTAATAAATAATATTTAAAAACATATATAAAAGAAATCTGGCATAACTTGTCAAAATCGACCATTATGAGACCATTCTGACACTATTGTAATAGCAGACTTGGGGCCTTGTAGACATGGAGCATCTGTCTTGCCTATCAGCCAATCTGACCTCTACAACCGGTTCACTAACATTTTCTGGCTTCTGACTACCCATGACAACCTTCAAAGACCTCCAAATGGCAGCTGTGCTTTAGCTTTGTGCTTTCTGGAGCAAGGAAACAGCCATCCAAGGACCGACCTTAGAGGGCCAAATCTACAGTATTTTAAGCTACGTTAGCATTCGCAATCTGTCAAAAATGTACGGAAATTAGAGGAGTTTTTGACAGATTGTTTTAATGCGAACTTTGCTTAAAATGAGTGGAATTGGCTCTCAGCTGTGCGGCTACCTATTATAATTTAACTCCTCGAATGAGATTCGAAATAAATTCTGCGGCTCATTTGATTTCAAACCTTCATCGTAAAAGGCGCCAACTGTCGAATTTCAAATTAATCGAACATCCGGCGTAACGGCTGCGTTCTGAGGAAGCGCCCGCCATTAATTTTATTCAGTTGCACAATGGCGGCACTGATTCCCTCCTTCTTGAGAATAATGTCACACAATGAAGTTGATTAATACGTTTTGTTTGAAAGGTGTCTCTTTGTGTCTTTGTAGTAAACAGGTAGTGTTATTAAAGACTATTATGGTTCAGACACTTTTTATCAGTCGTGTTTACATTCTTGTGAGATAAACGACTATTATGTTTGCTTACATGTGTTCTGTTACTCAATAACTCATTAATGAGCTATAGAACGTTATTGTAGATATTTTTCTGAATATAATGGCTACTTTGAAGTATCGTAGCTGATCCGTAGTGCATCTTGCGTGACTAGTGACTCATCGATTCAATGTGGCCTTCTTCACGATAGTACTTGCTATCTAATATCCACTAGTTTGCGTGCAGTTGCCGCGTAGTGGTTTATTTTAGATTCAGTAGTGGGTTTGGAGAATTTCATTCAAGTTTTACACTGAAATAGTGTACTATGCGCGAGCGGTTGCCTTGAAAATGTGGGCAGTGTCAAAGAAATGATACCTGGCACTTTTTATTTGGAAATACCTTGGTGCCTTGAAAGATTGAGAGACTTACTTAGCCCCGCCTGCTCAAAACAGAGTTATCTTTAAACTCCGAGTTAGTTGCTATTCCGGGTCAATAATATGTATGAAAAATTCGTTATTAAGTTTCGTTTTCGTTTCAAGTGGGCCTTAGTGTTATCATAGCCTAAATAAATAACTCGCGCGAAGTTAAATGAAGTTAGAAACTCCGTGTACATTTTACATTTTTTTTGTACGTGTATTTTAATATTAACTAGACGATATTTTTTAAATATTTTTTTCTACCAACAGTCTAACAGCACCACCCGTGGTTTACTGATAATGCCTAAGGCAAGTTCGCCTATGAACGTTTGTGCATGAAGTCTAAAATCGCAATAAATATAAACCTCGGTGTCTTGTAATAAATATTACAAATTGAGCCTAGGTCAAGTAATGCGGTTGGCTGCTGAAAAATCCTGTAACCAAAGCAGCTAACGCGCCTTTGACAGTTTGTCACGGTATTTTTCGTTCCAGAACCTGGGCCTTTATGTGAAAAAGGCATAGGTACATACTTTACTATGCTTCATCAGGTACGCAACAAGAGGGCTTGGTTGGTTGGACGGAGTTCCGAATCCCGGTAACGTCACACTGCGCTATTTGCTGATCCAAATGGTCAAAAATTAATTCTAAAATTATAACATTTTATTACTGACTGGAATACAATCACCAACACTAACATAATATCTGGAATTACATGAGTGCCATAATCATCCATCTATACTTAATACATAAAGCTGAAGAGTTTGTTTGTTTGCTTGAAAGCGCTAATCTCAGAAACTACTGGTCCGATTTGAAAAATTATTTCAGTGTTAGATAGCCCATTTATCGAGGAAGGCTATAGGATGATATATATATCATCACGCTCAGACCAATAGGAGCGGACCAGACGAAGTTGCGGGGATCAACTAGTCGCACAATAAAGAAGCTATGCAATTCTATATTGCAATTACCTACCTAGCTATAATGAACGTAATTTGCGATCCGTACTTAGTTACTCACCTAAAGCTGACGGTATAATATTTTTTCTACACGAAACAAGCTCGTTTGTAATAATAGCTGCCTATAATATTGTTACAGGAACCTATTATTATCACGTTTGATATTAATAGCCTGATTCAGCCATAACGAAACACGCGAACCCAAAAAGCTCAAATGAGTGTTATTAGACGAAAAAATTCAACATTAATTTTCAATTCGTATCAAATCACGAATGTACTGTCAGCAGAAAGAAAGAAAGATTCGATCCCTACAAGGTACAAGACATGTTTATTTGGAACTTTTAGAGTCTTTTCTTTCTTTTTTCAGACATCTGTTTTTGATGCTGACGGTATTTTTTTTTAAGAATGTGTTATTATTTTATCTTATTAAGTACCTAAGTTATACATTATTTTTATCACCAGCCAACATACTTCGGCTGTTTTCAATGCACAGAATGATTGATTACGTAGAAGTTAATATCGCATAGTTTGATGCAAGCCCTGCACAGGCAACGCAATCCACACACGCCATAAGTGGAAATGTTGAGCCAAACCAGTCTCTTCCCGCCTCAGGAAATTCACGACCGTGGAGTTTCAAACATTGCAAAAACTTTTTTATTGTTATTTTTTTAAACACGTAGTAAGTAGAGCACTGACTGTTTCTTTGTTCAACTTATTCGGAACACTTATGAGAGACGAAACGGTACTTCAATGTTTGACTAAACTGATTTCTTATAACTTACCGAAAAAGTCCTCCCAAGTCATAGAGTGATCAGAATCACCGTTCGCACCTTCCATCTTCAAACACTGTTTTCAAGCTGCGCTAACTCAACATTTTAAAAATGAACAACGTGCAAATAAAAAAAAACACAAAATCGTTTTATTTCTATGTCACCAAACACAACTGGTTACATTTTTTGTTTGTTGATAAACAAAAAGACATCGCGTTCAATACTCCGCCGCTGCGGGGCAACGAAACGCACGGCCTCACGCTCGGCAACCGACTCGTGAATGAATCGCCGAACGAAAAAGTTTCGTCCCTCGCTCTTACTGCAGTAGTGCAGTCTAGCAGTCGCAGCTCATAGGCCTCGGACACCATCCCGTCGACGTACAACTTTAGTTTATCTTCGCTTGCTTTACTAATAAGGATAATCTCTGTGGAAGTTTCCTGCGCACAATTATGAAACTGCATCAAGACAAGTAGGCGTTACAAAGTAAGATAGCCTCTTATCAAAGGAAACAATCTAGATAAGTAAGAAGTAGGTAATGTAAATTCCCGTCTGCAGTCAAATAATTGCGTAGGGCGTCACCGTTTTATCAGTCTTGTCGGTAAAAAATTATTGTGTAAAGACACACGCGAATCAATTTAAAAATAATTTCTACTTTTTAAATTCAGTGTTTTGTAAGTTTTCTGAGCGGGTCGTAGGAAAAACTTTGTTTATCCGATTGATCCGAATCTAATAGGATTTAACAGCAATGCCTTATACTACAATATTTATTATCTTTTAAATAACACTAAAAATTACATAAAGCGCGAAGTGAGTGTTTATATTTTGCGTTTGCATTTGTTGACTTCCGCATTTTCCAAACGATTACATAAAAATATTTTATCTGTGCAGTGTAAGAACCGGGCAATGGGTATTGATCTCTTGAAATAGAGATGCGACAAGAATGAGAGTTTTCTGAATTGTCGAGCACCAGGTGGCAGCACTGAGGAGTCAGTCCCAAACATAGATATAGAATGCCTAGATAGATCAGATTAAGTTGAATATAGTGACCTATCTTGTACTCAATACTTTAAATGGAAATATTTCATGTGACAAAAAGAGATAGCAATCGCATTCCCGACCGTCTTGAAACGCCGCGCGCCACTAGCCGAGAATCGCCATTTTGATTGTTACTCAGCTGGTTAACACATTTGTCTTCCAATTTTATCAAAAATTCTGTGAAATTGTGAAAAATATTGTGTTTTGAGTGCGGTTTTCGTTTTGCGATGAACAATGGCGTGTACTGTGCCCGGTTGTTCGAATAGAGTTGGTGTTTTGAAGGAAAATAATATAAAAGTCTCGTTTCACCGGTAAGTCTAGCTAATCATAACTTATTGTTAAAACACATTATGAGCAGAAAATGTCAATAAAATCAGATCTCCTTATACGAACAGAAAAACACAACTGCTTCTACATTATTGTCAATTTCCAATTTAGAAATACAAATAAAAACAAAAAAATATTGATACGTTTTGACATATTATGTACTTCATTGGGATGTGCCTTCTTAGATTTTTTGTCGATAGAGTAAAGTATAATAATCACGTACATATTCTAGTTCATTTATAATACGTTTAATGAAATAAAAACAATGTAAGTGGTCAGATTCTAGAAAATCAATCTGAATTTTTCGTAGTGATTGCGCCATGCTGAACCTATAATAGTAATTGGATTCTGCTTTGGTCTTGGTGATAAAAGATTACAGAATATTATAGCTTGCCAAAAGAAGGAATTAACGAAAAATCCTTGTTTTCCCAAATCAATACTGCATTATATTTGTCAATGAACTTTTAATTACTAATAAATTATTATAATTATGTATTGTTTATTGTTTTTACAGGTTTCCTACAGATAATGACTTAAAAAATTCATGGATAAAAAATGTGAGAAAAGACGATAATTGGAGGCCTACACAGTATACAAGGATATGTTCTGAACACTTCGAAGAATCTTGCTTTCGTGAAGGATATGAACGTAGAGTATTACATTCGCATGCAGTGCCAACAATATTTCCAAAACAGCCAGTATCTTGCCAACCAGTAAGTATATAATAACCCAACATCAATCAATCAATCATTTCAATTTTTTAAATTTTTTCGTTTTAGATGTTTTATAAATGGTAATAGTAAAAGGATACTTTTTATGTTAAAGGAAATGCTAAAATTGTATGGGATCTTCTTAAACCAACCTGACATCTGTTTTTCTTTATTTCAGAAATTACCGTTAAAGAGGAAGCTGGTTGCTAAGTATGATGACGCAGTTCCATCAACATCCTCCGGTCGTGAAAATCAAGTAAGCCCATTTTGTTTCTTGTAAATTATTGTGGTTGCAGCATACCGCAATATTTATATTATGGTGATCTATACAATATTTATGATTATGAACTAAACCTATGTATAGAAGGGACCTCATCGCTGCTGTCTTTTACAACCATGTTGCCAAATCAAGCAGCAGCATACTATATACAGGTGGCTGCAAATAGAAATGTATATGACTGCAACCATAACGTCCCTATTAATTTGGAACGACATATAAAAAATAATTTCGGAAATGTTTAGATTTTTCTTGATAATATTCACAACCTTTTTTCTTTTCTTTTTAGTTTCATGGCACCCTGCCAAAAATTAGTCGCAAAACTCAAACAGAAAACACTAATCTGGCAACTAAAGAAACGGATGCTACACTCAAACAAGCAACTAAGTTAGCGCAGCATTATAAAATGATTGCCATAAGGCGTGGCAGAAAATTGAAAAACACACAGCGAAAGTGTCAAAGACTTGTGAAGAAAAATATAGATTTGGAGACAGTTATCCAAGCTCTTCATCAAAAGATGGAAGATGAACACGTGGCAATTCTCAAAAATACCATTGATACAAAAAACCAAATAGTGTCACGATATTTGTTTAAATTACAGGGTGGTTCCTTGCCAAAAGAATATCCAGATGAAGTGAAATAATTTGCTTTAACACTCCATTTCTTGTCGCCAAAAGCTTATAGCTTTGTACGAGACTCCTTTGACACAGTTCTGCCACATCCAAAAACCTTATCGAGGTGGTATAGATCGGTTGACTGCAAACCTGGTTTCACCCAAGAATCGTTGAACATCATACAGCTGAGGAGCACTTGCGCTGGCAAACCATTATATTGCGCATTAGTTGTGGATGAAGTCGCCATTAGAAAGCAACTGCAATGGGATGGCACCAAATACTATGGTCATATTGATATGGGAACCGAAGTCTTTGGAGATGATTTGCCTTTGGCGTCTGAGGCATTAACCTTCATGCTAACCTGCATTAACGAATCGTGGAAAATACCCGTGGGATATTTTTTGATAAATGGGCTATCTGCACAACAAAAGAAAAATTTAGTTGAACAGTGCCTGCGCTTGTTGAAGGACAGTGTTACAGTAGTCTCACTAACATTTGACGGTGCTGCAGCTAATGGAGCCATGGCTATACAATTGGGCTGTGATTTAAATCCAGCTAATTTAAAAACTAACTTTGAAGTGGACAAGCATGAAGTGGCTATATTATATGACCCTTGTCATAATATAAAATTAATCAGAAATACTCTAGGTGAAAAAAAAACATTAGTGGATTCTGACAACAATATAATTTCTTGGGATTATTTTGAAATGCTTCATAATTTACAAATGGAAGAAGGTCTCCTTGCTGCGAACAAACTGTCTGCTGCACACGTCAGCTATGATAAACAAAAAATGAAAGTCAAGCTTGCAACCCAGCTGTTTAGTAATTCGATTGCTGATGCACTAGAATTTTGTTTACAAATGAAAATACCTGGTTTTGAAAACTGCAATGCAACCATAAAATTTGTTAGAAATTTCAATGACTTGTTCGACATATTAAATTCAAGAAATTTAGCTGCAAAAGGATACAAGAAACCATTGTGTGAAAAAAATATCAACAGAATTAAAGAAAAGTTAGAAGAAGTTAACGATTATATCAATGGATTGAAACTGAGTGATGGTACATCTATAGTGGATTCGAGAAGAAAGACAGGATTTGTCGGGTTCCAAATTTGCATAAAGTCTGTTTTATTCATATATGATAAATATATTGCCACTGCAAATCCACACCTGTACTTTTTACCCATTTATAAACTATCCCAAGATCACATAGAAATATTTTTTGGAGCTATCAGGTCTTTGGGTGGTTTTAACAATAACCCTTCAGCAAAATCCTTCATGACAGCATATAAAAAACTACTAGTGCACGCAGAATTTAAGATCAGTCGAAATGGCAACTGTCTGCCACTTGATGATATACGAATACTTCATGCAAATAAAAAAGAATACATAAAAGCAATTAATGAAACCACACAAAGAGTCAAAATGCTGGATGGTGATCTGAAAGATTATGTTGAAACAAATGTAGACCATGACTACATTCCCAATCCTAGTTTACTAACTGAATATAGTGAAAATGTGATTACATATATAGCCGGATTTATTGTCAGAAAAATTAAAAAAGACATACTATGCGAACAGTGTTTCAAAGCGCTTACCAACGACCCAGTGTACAGTTGTTTAACCAAAGTGAAAGACAGAGGCGGTTTAATCAAACCGTCCAATGACGTCATATATATCTGCAAAAATACTGAGAAAGTTTTCCGTCATTATCTACGATCAGTAGGAGTAACTCAAGTCGGGAAACCTTATTATGCGCAGAAAATGACCATGGCAGTGTTTGAAATATGCGCCAGATCAGAAATTTTCCCGCAGCTGATAAGTCACGGTTATGACAATTGTGCACTTAATAATCATTTACATTTAATCATCAAAGCAGTTGTGGACTTTTATCTAAAAATTCGCATTCATCATGAATGCAAAAAAGCTTCTGTACCGCGCGGTGAAATTGTGAGAAATTATTACAACAAACTTGTACTGTTTAAGGGCCAATAAAGTTCGATTAAAATATGATTGTGATTAAAATTTAGATAGCATAATTGTTGTGACGAATTAAACGACTAAATATATACCTATGCTCTTTTTATTTAATTACATAGTAGGTACTTAGTTGTATACAAAAATGAAACTGCAGACTCGCAGCCTTATTGCTTAAGTTAATTCGGTAAGGCAAAATGCAAAGAGTATGAACAATCGCCCAATCACATAGTCGGAAATCCACATCGCGTCTTTCATATCGCATGAAATCGGTCGATTGTTCATACTCTTTGCCCTGCTGAATTCACTTACGCAATAAGGTTTCTTATAAAAAAATAATGATATTTTAACATTGATATACAAAAAACCCATTTTAAACACTAAACAATGTTAGATTCTGTAAAGTCTCACTAGTTTCCTACTATTATCTCTAGAAACTAGCTGCCCCAGCAGACGTTCTACCCGTTTGCAGCGCTACCGATCGGGACCAATTGTACATCTACACCTTCAAGGAACCCATTAATTGAATTTCCCTAGTTCCCATTTTTTTAAATTATAGATGGCTCAAGACTCAGATCACATTACCACTACCAGTAATAGTCATATCCGATTTATTTTAAACTAGCTGACCCGTGCTTACTTCGCTGGGCGGTATTTTCCGGGTTAATATATAGCCTACTAGCTTCTGCCAGCGGCTTTGCCTGCGTGGTCCCTAGGGAACATACTCCCGGGATAAAGCCCATGTCCTTTCTCAGGCTCTAGACTATCTGTGTACCAAATTTCATTTAAATCGGTTCATTAGGTTTGGCGTGAAAGCACGACGCAAACAGAGTAATTTTCGAATTTATAATATTAGTAAGGATAAGGACTAGCTTTTACCCGCGACTTCGCACGCGTGTATCCCGTTTTTTCCCGTTCCCGTAGGAATTTTGGGAAATCCTGTCTTAGTGCTCCTCTGCATTCCCCAAGGAACCAACATGCCAAATTTGAGCTTTCTACGATCAGTGGTTTCGGCTGTGCGTTGTCTGTCAGTTACCGTGACTTTCTATTGGTAAAAGAATTTTCAAAATCGGTTGAATAGATCACAGAGATAACCCCCTACAACCTCACAAACTTTACCTTTTTATAATATTAGTATACATATTGTTATTATTACCAATTATTAATACCTACATATTGAAAAACATTACTTTTTACAACGCTTTTTATAAAGAAATAAATAACCATCTGCCTACAATTTAATATTTTTTAGTTTATAACACACACGAAGAGATTTTACAAGCAAACAAAGAATGTAAAGGTAGTCAATAACAAATGAAAGCAAATAATATCTATAAAGAAATTTTGATATTACCAATCATTATTATAATGGAATTACAGTATTTCAAAATGAAACACCATTTCTTGGTGTTTAATGTGACGACTGGCATTTTTCCGATTGTCGATAAAAAATACACATCACCATGCGTTGGTATATCAATAAGTAGAATTGTATAGTCGAACTGGCGACATTCGACAGTTTTCGACGCACTACAGACACTATACTTTTCTCTTTCAGGCAGATGACACTTTGCTTTTGTAAAAAAGAGACGGAACGTGCTCGCTAGTTTCGGTTAAATGCAATCTATCTAGGGATTCTATATCTATGGTCCCAAACATCTATCAAATCGCTTGTTTTCTGACATTTGTTAAGTTGACGTCGACGTCATGTTAATGTCAGTCACTTTTTCAATGAAGAGGACCTTTCGCCTATGTCGCGCCAACTGGTGGAGTAACTTTTCCTGAAAACCCTCATTGCGGCTCGATGGGATTAATCAAACAGACAGACGTACGGATTTTTTTTTATGATCGCCATTTGGCGGCCTTGACCACCGGCTTAAGCGTGCCTTCCGAAGCACGGAATCATCTTTTTATCAGACAATCAGGTTATGCAAGCCTGCAATGTCTTAGCCAAAGTGGAAACAACTTTCTATAGTATGTTTCCCGTGGGAGTAGAACCCACGACCGGGTCACAAGGCAAACGCCTAAACCACTCGACCACGGAGGCAGTTAACTTGAGATTATCAGTCATTTTACTTAATTCTCGCATTTTATGAACATTTGTGTGCTAATTTTAGTATCAATCTACTTGTCAAGTTTCTGGCATTGATTGTCATCGATATGAGATTTTGATCATTTGAACCATTTGTACGATAGAAGTATGTAAATTGGCCATCTGTCGTCAATTTTATTGACACTAACAAAAAATGTTATTTCGAATAAAATACTTCCAGATTGAAAAAGCCATTTTTGAACAAAATAATTGCAAATTGAGTCTGTAAGATTCCTTCCTCACGTTACGCACGCCGACGATCATCATCTCAATCAATACCGTACGATTTAAATGCGATTTTAGGATACAGGTTGGCAAAAAAGAATAGAAAATAATCCAATACATTTTTTGTAAACAAGACCAAACTTTTCGTTTTTTTATCAATGCAGTGCCTTAAATTGTACAAAACCGGGGAGCTCACTTCAGGGCAAGTGATACAGCAAGCTTATGTAGTACACAAAAACAGAATACAAATACAATAACAGAACAATCTAAGAGTATAAAGTACAGTCCTACAACATACCTTAGAAAATATTCTTGGATTTCGTACTGACTTATGTTTGGAGTAGGTGAATCAGCGTTGATGTCTTTGAAAGTTTCAGAAGGTGGACATCCATATGAACTGTCTTCTTAAAGATCAAAGTGGACTCCAAAATTTTGATTTTGATCGTATGCCTCCAACCTAGTTTAATATAAAAACGAAGACATATGAAAGATAACCTCAAATACTTCAAATGCCTTCCTCTCAATCAAATCGGCCTTTTCCCAGCAGTCGACGCATTTCTTCGTCGAAGCTCAGTTCGAAGTTCACGTAAAGATAACAGCTAGTACATTTTTTAAGCTACCGGTGAATAGAAATGCAGGTGTAAATAGAAACAAAACTTTGAAAGGGATTGTCACTATATTAAAATTCTGCTTGCAGCTCTCTCAGGACTCTAATTTTTAAATCAATTTTAGTTTTAAAAGAGTGATATTTTTCTAGAAACCAATAACGTGGCATTCAAGTGAAAATACCATGCAAAGTTTTGTTTCTATTCACCCCGTTTTACCGATAACTTACAAATTAAACACAGAAAATCGCATCAGACGTAAACAAGGTACAGTCGCTGAAAGCGCCATCTGTTTCTACCTTTTAGTGTGCCCCTCCCATTGAAATTCTACGTAATTGTGAACTTTGTTTACTATGAAACATCATTATTTTGGGAATGTTGCCGACGGAAAAAATAACTAGAATTACTATAAAAATTAGAATGATGCAACAAATTCATTTTGTTGTAAGTGGAAAACCAGTTTTAGTAATACAATTGAAAATCGCCTAACTTTCTTTTTCTAGAAACGACCATACTCGCGCCTCTCTATTGACACAAACAACATGGCGGAATTTTGTCAGTTGTTATGTTTCCTGCTAATTTAGTTTTGTAACTGCATTAATGAATCACAAAACACATTTAAGTAAACGATTTTCAATGCAGTTATGTTATGTAAATGAAAATTTACCCTAAGTGTTTCGCGAATCTACGTTTATTTGGTTACGAAGCTATGAAAAGGTGAGCACTTGAAGAAGTAAAAATTAACGGATAATTTCATTTAATCGTCACATTGTTGTGCACGTTAGACTTTATTAGATTAGAGAACAACTTTACATAACTATGTTTTTATTTTTAGCTGTTCGTTCGCGGTTGCGGTCATTAAATTTTTTAATAGCAAAAGAGATCGTTGAACTATCTATATTATAATTTTCTGGATGAATTTGCAATGCCTAGACGAGGAACTGAACTAGTGCAGCTGCCGTTGCCTCCTAAAAAGAAAACAAAGACTGTCGAGGAGCCCCTGAGCCTGGATGTTAGTTTCTGTGATGATGAGGCCTTGCCCCCTGGTATAGTGTTCACTGATGTCTTACAAAAGAAATGGCGAATTGGGAAGCCCATTGGTGAGTAAAAGTAGCTGAAAAACTTCACTTTCTATTGTGAAAAGTATTCCTATCAGTTTCTTTGTTTCTCACACAACACAGCCAATATTTTTAAATAAATATTTGCTTTCAACACATAGTAATAATCATCGTTTATCTAGCCATTTCCATATTTTTTATTTTTGGGACAAGCCCGCCACACATTCTCAACCACTGCAACTCCTGAAAGCTAGAATCAACAGTGGCAAACACCAGAAAAACACTGAGCCAATGAAGCCCAACGAGTCCCAGAGAAATGATTCAACTGTCTTGGATCCTGCAATGAAATTAATCAGAAAAGTACAGCGGAGGAGTAGGAAAAAAATATAATTTCCACTTTGCTCCTTATCAAGCAGGAGACAGGCTTTTCCATATACTATATATGTACTTTTTGTTTACACAGAGCACTGTTTAGCTTCCACAACCCAGAAACTGGGTATTCATATATGTACATTCCTAGTATTATCCACAGTGGCAGTCTTAAAGTCTCTCCTATCTTTTCTACAGCTGATACAATCTACTAAAATAGCATATGCTAAGTGAAGAGTTAACTAGCAATATTTAAACTAAGTTGAGTCACAGTTCACACATGTATCATAAGTGGTTCATCATTTACTTATCTGGTGATGACATTCCTATATTGAGCACTTGGTGACTGCATTTGCAATAATTGTGTTGATATGATCTGTCTGTGTACAAAACTGGTACCTATACATTGAATTATATTTTCCAGTCTAAATAATAACAAATGGTGACTTAATTCAAAGACAATATGAAAACTTCTTAGCAATTTTAACATGTATCATATCATAACACAATAGCCCATTTTTATGTAATCATCACAACAGATGACATATTCCTGCCATATTGTTATAATTTTTACTGAAACACATGAACACATTTTATTGTAAGACAGTAAGTAGTCTCAATAAATAAAATTAGTATAGTAAAATGGCTTTTCACCTGCATAAAGGTCGAAAGTTATTTTCAAGTCAGTTTCATATATATATATTTTTTTTTATATTTAAGAAGAATAAAAAAGTAACAGATTAAAGAGTTGCTTTCACATTATAATATTAGTATAGATTCATCGGAAATTGTGTAAACACATTCTTTTGACAAAACCAGTGCATTGTTGACTTTACCAACTTTAATACAGTCAAACTATTTAAACAAATGCTAGGAAATACTAAGTTTAAGATAAGCATTCTTTTAGTACTTAGTGTACTAAGAATGTATGAAGAACTTACATCTCTTAGAGAAAACATGTTTTCAAACCAGATCAACAACTTTTAACTGTTGACTTGTTCATTAACATAGCTTAGGTTGAACACCTACTCTTTAATAATATCTCTGTTAAACTCTTGACTTGCACAAACACTGTAGTAAACAGTGTTTTTAGTATGAAATATGAATGAATCTATAAAACTTTCCTTCTAATTGTATTCTCTTGACAGTACAAGTATTTTTATTGAAGGGATACAATCAATTTTTTTTTTATTTCAATGTAATCTTATTATTTTATCTAAACAAGTTTAAAATGTTGTAAGTTAGGGAGGGAGAAGTTCAAAGAATAAATGGATGAATTGTGGGATTGTATAACATTAAAAGGATAGGAAATTAATCATCAAGACAGTTAACAGTAAAAATTATTTAACATAACTTACTATTTAATGAATCATAAATACATGTAATGAAGAGTGGCAATTTTGACCTCAATATAAGTAATACTGCCAGCATAATGCACTGCATATGTAATTAAATAGAAATATTGATTTAATTTCAGGTCGGGGCAGTTTTGGCAGGATCTATTTGGCATCAGATGAAGTTGACAAAGACGTCACTAAATTGAATGCAAGATATGTAGTGAAGATAGAACCTCACACTAACGGACCCTTGTTTGTGGAGATCCACTGCCTCATTAGAACTGCACAGTCTACACAAGGTGAGAAAAAAACAATATTGTTTATGATTTGTTTAAATTTTTAATACATTATCAGTATTCCAACCTAGGTCCAAGGTCAAAGTCAAAGATAATGTGAATACATTAAATAATTTTAACATAACTTAATGATTATATTGATTGAAATATTGGTAAACTTAAATATTGTTTCTATTGTCAACAGTAAAAGCATGGCGGCTAGAAAACAAGCAAAAACGCATCGGTATGCCTGTCTACATCGCCAGCGGGTCATTCACAGACGAAAACACAGGCACTAAATACCGATTCCTTGTCCTACCGCGCTATGACATTGACTTACAAAAAATCGTCGCTAGAACCAGAGTCCTAGACCTCAAAAATGTTCTAATACTAGCATTACAAATATTAGACGTGTTGGAGTACTTACATAGTCAAGGCTACACACATTCTGATATAAAAAGTTCCAACTTAATGCTTGGTTTCGACGGCACTAGAATTGGGAAGGTGCCTATTGTAAAACTAACTCCATCATTCCAAAAAGATACGAAGGAGGTTGCTGTGTTATCAGGAAAACATAGAAGGGCTAAGCCTACAAAGTCTAGGACCTCCAACTATTATGATGATGAAGATTTCGTCATCAAAGAGCCCAAGAGCCCGGAGGAAACCAGTGATAGTGACAAGAGACTGGCAAATGTTAAAAAGAAGCTGAGAAAGATTCTTTCTGATAGAGACAGCAGGACTCTACACAGACATCATGCATTCAACCTCCGACAGATCTCCAACTATGTCAACTATGAAGACATGACTAGCTCCGTGTGCTCAGACCAATCGTATCAAAAACTGCTAGACGATTTTGGCGGCAAAAACTTAATTCGTACCACTAAAGAGTTTCAAGAAGATACTAGAAAACGTAACGCAAGGGAGAAGAGAGAGACTGAGCCCGAAAATGTTAATGAAATATACCGAGAAGCTGTGCTGTCACAAAGTAATGGACAAATATATTTGCTGGATTATGGTTTAGCTTCTAAGTTTCTGGACTCTGATGGCAAACATAAAGATTTTGGAATGGATGCCAGGAAGGCTCATGATGGCACACTGGAATATAGTTCCAGGGACTCTCATATTGGAGCTCATTCCAGAAGATCAGATTTGGAAACTCTTGGATATAACCTACTGGACTGGTTGACTGGAAGCTTGCCCTGGAAGACCACAGAAATGCTGGCCGAACCTGAACTAGTCCATGCTTTGAAGAAAAACTTCATGAGTGATATCAAATTGCTACTAAAAACGTGTTTTAAGACTGAATTCTACCCTCAATTCATGGAAAAATTCCTAGAATATGTCTCAAGTCTTGACTTCACTGAGAAACCTGATTATGATTATTGTAGAAGTTTATTTAAGAGTGAACTGTTGAAAAATGGCTGTGCTACTGATAAAGAAATATCACTAAACTTTATTGAACCATCTATGTCTCCCATGAGTCGCAAACTGTGTTACTCAAAGAGATTCGGAAATAAGAACACAACACCAAGCTTCCTAGCCAGACATGGAATAAAGAAAACTTATGAGAGAGAAAATGTTTGTTCTCTTGAAAATGACTTAAAACTGGAACTGTTGAAACAAACATTGAACACTTCAAGTGATGGGGTTCGCAAGCCCTGCGCTTCTCGCAACTTTTTCATTTCCGATGCCGATTTAGTGGCCCGTCTCAAAAAAACACTTATGCCACATGACATACTTGGCAAAAAACTGTCACCTAAAAACTTACGATCGAAAAAGAAGGTTGTTAAGAAACGTAGGGGTGTCCGGACTCACAGAAATAGCATCGGCAAGTTCGGTAACCTGATGGGATCAGCTCGCCAGTTTACATGGGCTGAAATTTTAGCTGGCAACCCAGAAGATATAATTCGCAACAAAGAGCGCAACACTGCAGCAGGGAATACAGAGTATGTAGATGATGAAACCTGCAAATATAGGATCAGAAAACTATCAAATGCATCAGAGAACAGTGACTCACATCTGCAATCGCCGCTAATGCAAAAAGACTACATACAAAACATGAACCCTACTTATGCTATGAAAGAAGTTATTGCAGCATTTAAGAGGAAGGTTTCCGGTAAACCGAAGGAAACTGAAGAACCAATAGAAGGTTTAGAAGGGTACACTCCAGCCATGATCAAAGTGTACAGGATTAAAGAGAAAAGAGAGGCGAAAGAGAAGCTAGATGCCTTGAAACAACAAGCATTGGCTAAGAAAGAAACCATTCAGGTGGAATCAAGGTGTACTAGGTCTACAAGGTCTAAGAAGCCTCCTGAACCCAGTTCTCGAGTAACGAGGCAGAAAGGTAGCATTGACAGTAATAAGTCTGTAGTAGAATCAGAAGTAGTTCCTAAGTGTACTGGTAGATCAAAGTCTAAGAGTAATAAGAAAGTTTCAACTAAGAAAGAAGAGAAAGAATTGGAGGAAAAAGAAGACAAAATTGTTGTTGAGCCTGTTAAAACTGCACCTAAAGAAACTAAAAGTAAGTGGTACTTTACTCAGTATTTTGAAGCTAACATATCTGACATTTTTTAATTTCAGTTGGAATTTGAAATAGTGTTCCACAGCAAAAAAAAATATTACTGTGTATAATAATTTTTTGCTTTCTACTTTCAGAAACATCGCCAAGAAAGAAAACTCTTTCAGTCGTAAACAATAGGAGGAAGCTGAGGAGCAGTAAGCGCAAGAAATAACAAATTCATTTTTTGTGATCCATTTCTAAATGTTTAGCTTGAGAGTATGAATGTCGCTTTTCAAATCTGTAGGTTAAGTTCTAATGTAGGTACCGCCTTGACTTATTTTTTTTATTATGAAATTTATTACGGATATACTTTTCAATAATATCAGTTTGTTTTTAATGTATGTATAAGATTGACAGTGCAGCGGTGTAAGCTTGACCCACCTTTTTTTTTTCATTTGCAAAATAAAACTTGTAATTGAATTGATACCTATATGAATGATAGATCAAAACTGTGATTTCAATAATTTGTGTGAATTAGACGAACGCAACATATTTGTCGTGATTTAGAAAGCCCGTTTAGTTGAAAACTTAATGAAAATGGGCTTTATTCGAATATTTTTTGCATTTATTAAAAAAAAAAATCGGTTTTCCCAAGTATCAATGTGATACTTTGGCCGTTTTCATCATTGTCGGCTTGACGTTCCTTTATGTAATTCCTTATCAATAAAATCATTTTGTTGTAGTTTTTCGTTTTCTTAAAATTTGGCACTGACCTAAAGCAAAATTGACCATGTTAACAGTTACGCTATTCGCGTTATATTATAGTGTAGGTGAAACCGATTCCAGACCAAGTATACCTTAATTTGCATAGTTAAATTACCTATTTCATGTTTGTGGTCAGTACTTCAGTTCAACTCTAGGTCTGCAACAGGCTTATTGGCCATCAGATATGCAATCAGCGGTGTTTAGTGGTTAAAAAAGTGTAGTCATTGTCAATAAATTAAACTTTTATAGATCCATAGCTGCTTAAAGACCACGTAAGCATGCTGCATTTTTGCCACCCACATCCGGCTCAGGGCTTTCCGAGTTCCGGGTCAGGGCTATCAGAGTTCCCGTAAGGGACGGGCCGTCCGTCGCCCGTGTCCACACACACATCCGGGTCAGGGCTATCTGAGTTCCGAGTTCTTTGTTCAGTGTTCACACATAGATGGATTAGATAGATCGTAAATAATTTTATTTTGTCGGAAAAGTTCTATTAATTTTTCTGTGTTCGTGTTGCACAAGTGCTTTTGAATCTCTGCCGGGACACGGCCAGGACGGAGTTAAAAAATGGGATAGTACTATCAGGGTGTCTGTGCGTCCGTGCGTGCTCCGGGACACTAACGATCCGGAACCTCTTGACACGGATATGTGTGAGCAAGTTCGTACAAATCGTATGTAACCGATTTTTCTCTGTCCGGCCGTGTCCCGTCAGGGACGGGAATCCGGATGTGTGTGGACGGCGCTTTAACCTCTATAGAAGATATCTGCCTACTGCCAGCTGATCTTACTACGAACTTACTACTTACTACGATCTTTAAACTCTGTTTTTGTTATCAAATCAGCCTAATGATAAACCATGTTTTAATAGTTTCAAGAAACTCACCAAAAGCCACTGCACTGCCGTTGCACATGGATGTTGTTGTAGGCTGAATGGCGTTTAACAGTGGTTATAATTATTTTCATAGCTAGCAACAAAAAACGCTTTTCCAAAATGACATTGACGCATTGATTGACTGCCATGCCATGCCAAGTTGACATTGACAGCTCAGTGATTTGGCTGTCGTACAGAGCGATGGATTTATTTTATTATTCTAAATAATCAATTGCATAAATTGCCGACTCGTCCACTACAGTGATAGTGACAAGTCATTAGGCCGCGAAATTATTAATTTGTTGCCGTTCTAATTGTTCACGTACATGACATAACCTAAAAGTTCCTAATATTAAAATTCTTATGTAAATTCATGTTTATTTGAATTAACAATGGAAAATGAAGCGAAAAATGTGATTCGAGTTGGTTCGAGAAAGAGTGAGGTATGTATTAATTAATTGTATCTTAATACTTTATTGTTGTAAACAGTTCTCAGACGTTACGTGAATGGGAATAGGTATCTACATAACTCTGCACTGTTTCCAACCAGTTTTCAAAATGCTTGTATTATCATATCGTACTTACGTTTTTTACGTAATTATTCTTCATTTTCAAGGTCTCAAGTTACTCGTGTTTACTTTTTAATTCTATGTTTATCTAATTGACCTCTTTAAACTTTGGTATTATTTTAATTAAACTTTGGTTTAGAAGTCAATTTGATGATAAGCGGAGTCAAATCTTTAGAAAATTTGATGATTTATTTCTAACTATATATTTATATATATCTATTTTATTTATAACTTTGGGTTAAGCTTGCCTTTGTACATGAACTTTATTATGTCTGTATCTAAATATGTTGTTTTGGTGTACAATAATGGCGTTTATTTCTCAAATAATATAAACCCTCACTATGAAAATCAAAGCAATAATAATCATGTATTCATGACCTTTGATTTCATAGCACCATATACCACTTTCGTTTGGTCTGAATATTAACTGATTGGATTATTCAATGTAAAATGCACTTTACTTTTCATGAAATAAGTTTGAAGTTGATTACAACAGGAATCTGTAATGATTTGAAGTTTCACAAGCACTAATAAGTATCAATTTCCTGCATCATGTTGAAATATTTAATGTTCAGCGTAGAAACTTGATGACTTGCAAACTAAAATATGTTTACACAGATGTTACTATAGATATGAAATTGGTGCGTCCTTGTAAAATAATGATATAAGTATTATTAGATATATAAAAAACCCTATGCTACTTGACATTAGCATTGCTTCCAGAAGCTCATGAGGTTTTTTTTACAAACATACTAACAATGTCAAGATTTTTGTTGTAACTATTCAGTTTTAGGATATCCAGTAGTGAAATGATGAAATACTCATACAGTACAGTCAGTCAGTTGTGTACAGTCAGCATCACAATAAAACAATGTTTTACCAACTTTAAAAGAGTGTTATCTAAAAAAATATCTTCAATCATAAAAAAATCTCAACTTATTATCTGCATAAAATGCTGACATCATATTAAAAGGCAATTTTTTTACTAAATTAAATGTGAAATGTTTTGTTTCAGCTGGCTCTCATACAAACTAACTATGTAATTGATTGTTTAAAGAAGATAAACCCTGAGAAGGAGTTCACTGTAGGTAAGAAACATATCATTTTTTTTTTTATAAATCTTTGCCCTACACTAGGAATTTCTCTATTGTGGGTGTGTTCACAAACATACAAACTCATGCAAACAGCCAGACCCTGAACAACTATCTGTAGTGAAAATATTCAGTTACTGGGAATACTGGAGGTCAGCATACATCAATTTATTTCAAAATCATTGCTACAGATCTGTGACTAAACTGCCTCTGATAAGTTCATTGACCTCTGGACAATACTGATTCAACCAATTTGTTTACTTCTTAAAGGGAAGTCCCTATCCCTTTTCTCAAGCTACATTTTATGAGCCAACTGATAGATATTCCAATGTTACTTATTTACGAAGAAACTGCTAGGGAACTGCAATTATTTCAGTATTGGCACTTATTTCAGCTAAAATAACATTTAAAATGTCCGCGAATTACGACGCTTATAAGATGCTTTACTTTGTGTACCTGTACATTCTTTCATTACCGCCACTTTCGAAATAGTGTAGGAAAACATAGTAGGGGAATGTTTTGGCATGTCCTAGTGCCAAAACATTCGAAAACATGTGACTTAGGCACTTCTTCTCACACAGTAGTAGGCTTGTGTAGTGTGTCCCACTAGTGGGAACTTACTTTCTTCACTGAGTGAGTTACAGACAACGCAAGCCGAAAGTTCTGATCGTAGAGAGCTGAAATTTGACATGTAGGTTCCTTGAGAAGTTTAGGGGAGCACTTAGAGAGAATTTCCCGAAATTCGTACAGGAACAGGAAAAACTGGGATATGCGCGTACGAGATCGCGGTAACATCACGCTTCGACCAATAGGAGCGGAGCATTAACGAATAATGTGACGCAGACGAATAGGCGCGGGTCAGCTAGTCTTCTTATAATATAAAAATGAATCGCAAAATGTGTTGGTAAGCGCATAACTCAACAACGCCTGGACCAATTTGGCCAATTCTTTTTTTTAAATGTTCGTTGAAGTTCAAAGATGGTTTTTACGGCGAGAAAAATTCGAATAATTGCCGGAAAAACCCTAAAAACAGCCCTTTTCTTTTTCCCATACAAACGTTTTCTAACTAAAACGAGCTTTATTGCTATTGTATAAAGTTCATATTGAATTACAAGCAGTCACTGTTGTTTAAACAATGTAGGTATGTAGGGTAGGAGTAGGGTTGGAGTAGGGTAGGAGTTATATTATAGATGAAAATTGTGGCGCAGACGAAGTTGCGCGGGTCAGCTAGTAAGTAATAAAGATATTTCAATAAGTGCTCGTTAAAGTAATTATAGGTAGAGAAAATTACCTGTAATTCTAAAAGTTACGACGCGACGTCAGATTATGTAAAACATTATGTTCTGTACCTATTTTCTATACTTGTATGACATAGTGGTATAAACATGCTAATTTATTGATATGATGAGACTGGACAGTTACAATATCTTCCTAGGCATTATGGAGACGAACATTCTAACATAAGTAAATGATTCGCCTATGATTCAGAAATATCTTGATTTCAAAGGAAGTGTTGATAAACAACCCTATGTTTTGATTGTCTCTTTAGACTTGGGACTATTCACATGCGAATATAGCCGAAACAATTCATCATTGTGTCATGTAGTATTTAATATGGGCATTATTGACGATACACTTGGCGCAGTGGTTGAGCGATTGGCTGCTCCGCTGTGTGTCGCACAGCCGATACTACTGGTTGTAGAAAGCTTTAATGTGATAGTATGTTCCTTGGGGATTCTGTTTCCATAGGAATTTCGGTAAACAGCGTATGAATTCGCGGGCAAAGGATAAACGTTCGGAACCCTAAAAGGATGCATTATGTGTAAGGATTGATACGAAAGAAAATGTAGTGAATAGTGACGGTTGACAGAAGAGAATGGAAGAAGAAACCGTGTTTCGCCAACCCCAAGTAACAAAGCCCGGAAGATGTTTGAGCAATTTATTGTTCACTAACCCATTTGCAAAGTCCAATATGTGTAGAATGTAGTTCAATGTGTGTAAAACTCAAATCGCAGATGAAAGCAACACAGCTTTTTTCGGGAGATACCTGTTTCGTATTCGGCGGGAGGATACGCCCGGGTGTCAACACTGCGAGGATCGCCCGGAGGACACGGTGGAGCATACGGTGGTCTGCCCGCCGTGTCCTCGTCGAGGCGATCGGCGGCGGCGACCTCTCGCGTCCGGCGCTGGTTCAATCCATGGTCCGGAGCGAGGAGGCATGAGAAGCGGTCACCTCTTTCTGCGAAGCAGTAATGCTAGCGAAGGAGGTGGCCGAACGCGTCAGAGAGAGGGAAACCTCACGCCCCAGCCGCCACAACAGAAGAAGACACCCCGGGCGTCGGGAGTCGCAGCCACCTGCGGACAGCGAGCATTGGTTGGCTCGCCGTCCGATCAGAACCAGGCCCGGGTCGACGGCGCGCTGTGTTCCACACGCGCCTCAAAAGCTGTCAGCATAGAAGACGGGGCCCGCTAGGGCGAGTGCCTGCCGGGGTTGCGGAATTTGTTCGAAAGAGTCACCGCGGCCCTGGAACGCAAATGGCATTAGGAGGAACACGGATAAGGTTTTAGTCAGTAAGAGTCTGACACTCCCTTCTGCTTCACCCAGAGCGGGAGGAGTCATTTCCCACCCTTAAAAAAAAACGCGTCACAGCTGCCAACTTAAAATGGAACTGGGCAGGTCATGTCTGCCGTATACCACAGGAAAACTGAGCGAAATTAGCCACGGATTAGATCCCAAACACCGAGCTGGACTCATACCTAAAGGACTGGGTTCGGGTAGCCCAGGATAGATCAGAATGGAAAAAAGAGGGTCCCTTTGCCCTACAGTGGGACATTACGGGCTTGTAATAAACTAGTTTTTGTAGGCGCATATCCCGTTTTTCCCGTTCCCGTAAGAATTTCGAGAAATCCTCTCTTAGTGCTCCCCTACACTCCCCAAGGAGCCTACATGCCATTTTAGCTTTCTACGACCAGTAGTTTCGGCTGTGCGTTGTCTGTCAGTCACTCAATCAGTCAGTTACGGAAGAATTTTAGATATTAGGATATTAATGTGTGTGTGTAGGTTGTCGAATGACCTGGTGCGGGTTAAGGGGATCTACTGGTTCTAGAAAGTACAGGACCGATAGATGTTATCTTTTCTTTTATTCTTGATCTAATTCTTGACTAGCTTCTGCTGGCGTTAGTATAGATTGTAGCCAAAAAAATTGGTTATCTGTAAAGTTGAATTACGTGATAACGTCATAAGAAAAAATTAACAAACAAGCCGAACGCTAAGGCCGATCGTGCCTCTCTATCGCTTGTTCCGCGCTCTCGCTTGCACGCTCGGCTCAGGCGGAACGTGATATTGGCGGAACTTGACACTTTATCGTGCGTGCAGCTGGCGTTCTCCGATTTATAAGACGTTATCACGTCAAAAACGGAGCCTATAACCGTCTCCAGGGCCCCACCCTGGAGATGGTTATACGGTCTATCTCTATACAAAATTCATCAAAATCGGTTAAACGATTTAGACGTGAAAATGTAAGATACAAACTCAGTTAAGCATTTATTTGTTAGGAAGGCGAGGCCTATGTCCAATCTATCAGTTCCACGCGATGGTGAGCCATTCATCTAGGATTCCCTGTGTTCAGCATAGCATATTTATTTTACAGAATTATAAGAGGTGCTCCATTGTTTATTCCAGTTACCATGACAACGCTAGGAGACCGCATTCTAGACGTATCTCTGCCCAAAATAGGAGAGAAGTCGCTGTTCACTAAAGATTTGGAAGATGCGCTGAGGAATGATACGGTGGACTTTGTAGTACATTCTCTGAAAGACTTACCTACCACACTACCAGATGGGCTCGCTATTGGCGCTGTTTTTGAAAGGTAAGATTTCTTACATGTACAGGATAATCAGGATAATGTCCATACTTCTTAGATTATAACGACACATTTTTTTTAGTAACCAAGTGCAGTGAATCTATTAAACGTTAAAAAGGGCAACGTATCTGCCTTTAATATGCCTCGGCTGGTATTTAATAGAGGCAGCAGTGACTTGTCTAGGTCGTTATAGGGTATTTTACTCAAAAATCTACTACTAGGTACATGAATGAATACTTATGATATTTAAAAGTGTACATTAAAATAGTACGATGTGAAATATATTTTTGTCAGAACCCATCTTTTAAAAAAAACTGGCCAAGTGCGAGTCGGACTCGCGTGCAAAGGGTTCCGAACGAATTTCATTTTTTTAACATGTTATTTTAACACTACAGACTTCTAATAGGTTTTCCTGTAATCTTTAGGTAAAGATCTATTATCTCCATTTTTTTCAAAATTTTAGGCTCAGTAGTTTCTGAGATAAGGGGGGGGGGAATGGTCATTTTTCGTCTAATTTCTTGAATAACTTCTAAATCATTCATTTTAAAATTATGAAAAAAATATAATTAAAACCCTCACAGTAAGCCCTTTCATTTGATATGTCACACGATATTTTTTTAAAAACTTTTTTTTGAAATTTTCTAGTTTGACCCCCAAAAGTGACCCCCATACTAAAAATTTTATAATTTACGTAACGCGTTCGTGTTTGGGTCATAGAAGTCCATATGTGTACCAAATTTCAACAGAATCGGTCCAGTGGATCCGGAGAAAACTGGCTGTGACAGACGGACAGACGGACAGACAGACACCCGAGTGATCCTATAAGGGTTCCTTTTTTTTTTCGGAACCCTAAAAAACATATAAACAAACAAATAATTATTTATTGATAGAAAACTCAACAGCTTTTTTTACAACGTTCAAGATATGGCAACAATGGCATATGGGGTTTGAAGCCTATTATAGAGTTTCACAGCATGCATTATATAAAACTAGAAAGTAGAAGAAAATTTAGCTTAAATATTGTTGTTTGTTGTTATCTCATATGAATATTAGTTTAGATTATAATCGCACGTATTTCTTATTTATTACCATGACTAATTTCTATGCAGGTTTCTGTTATCTCTTACCGAAGTACTGAGTCACGGCCACTCAGTGAAACGTTAAATCAAGTAATAATATTATTGTATTGTTTGAAGTTCAACGCGCTCGTTAAGAGGAAATGCTGGCGGCGAGACTTTGTATGTAAAAAGTCATAATTCGAGGTTTGGCTCTCTACTGTTTTCTCCTTCAATATTGAAACGATTTTTAGAGATATTTCACAAACTGAATAAGAAGGATATATTATATTTAGTAAATCATGGTGATTTCACAATTTGTAAACCTTTGTAATAATGACTTGCGAAATTAACTACGTATTCTCATTACCTATCTACTTTAGAGTCCTTTTTAGGGTTCCGTAGCCATATGGGAAAAAACGGAACCCTTATGGATTCGTCATGTCTGTCTGTTTGTCTGTCCGTCCGTATGTCACAGCCACTTTTTCTGAAACTATAAGAACTATACTGTTGAAACTTAGTAAGCAGATGTATTCTGTGAAACGCATTAAGATTTTCACACAAAAATAGAAAAAAATAATAAATTTTGGGGGTTCCCCATACTTAGAACTGAAACCCAAAAATTTTTTTTCATCAAACCCATACGTGTAGGGTATCTATGGATAGGTGTTCAAAAATTTTGAGGTTTCTAATATCATTTTTTTTCTAAACTGAACAGTTTGTGCGAGAGACACTTCCAAAGTGGTAAAATGTGTGTGTGGGACTCGAGTCAAGAGCAAACCCATTTAAAATAAAAAAAAATGGGTAGTATTTAAACGCAAATCAAAAAATATCCTTTTTCTATGCAATAAGATTCCGAATTACCACCAAAATTACTGATTGCACAGCAAAATATTCAACTCAAAATATCAGTAAACACACTACAATTTATTTTCGCAGCGTACAGCGATTTTTCCTAAAGCAAAATTTTTCATCAATGCACAGCTAATAATCTTAATGCACGACAAAACTGTACTGCGACTCACCATAGTTCTGGGTGGTTTAACAAAAAAATATAACCTAACCTAACCTATCCGAGTCGGGGTAGTCTGAGTCGGGGTGTTGTCCATAAATATGGAAAATTTGCTGTGCAGTCAGTATTTATGCTATGTATGTAGTATTTTTGTACAAAAATAAATTTAACTGTATTGCATTATGAGGAAAAAAGTAATGTCATATTGATGTATGATTTCGAATTATCTGCAGTTTGAGTTTTGTTGAACATTTAGTTTATTTGTAGTGAAGTAAGTTATTTGATGTAAAAAAGAATATAAATGATGAGTATGTATTGATAGGCGATTATTTATTTGATATGCAATTTATAATATCCCAAAAAAAAAAAAAAACATTTAATTTCATAAACATAAACCTTATGCATAAACCGTGAACCATTATTTTCTAATAATAAATCTGTAATAGGTGCCTAAGTAAATAATAATTATAAAGCTACAACGAACTACTAGAACTTTTATACATACTTATTATGTTACTTGCTGCTACGGGACCCTTCATGGGCGAGTCCGACTCGCACTTGGCCGCTTTTTTAGGGTTCCGAAAAAAAAAAACGGAACCCTTATAGGATCGCTCGGGTGTCTGTCTGTCTGTCTGTCCGTCTGTCGCAGCCAATTTTCACCGGATCCACTGGACCGATTCTGTTGAAATTTGGTACACATATGGACTTCTAAGACCCAAACACGGCCGCGTTACGTAAATCATTAAATTTTTAGTATGGGGGTCAGTTTTGGGGTCAAACTAGAATATTTAAATAAAAAGTTTTTTGAACAAAATTGTGTGACATATCAAATGAAAGGGCTTACTGTGAGGGTTTTAATTATATTTTTTTCATAATTTTAAAATAAATGATTTTAAAGTTATCCTATTAGAAGTCTGTAGTGTTCAAATAACATGTTAAAAAAATTAAATTCGTTCGGAATCCTTTGACCAGTTTTTTAATCTTTGTCAGTCATAAAGTTGTCTTTGCCCTGGGCTAGCTTGAATCTCTCGCTGCATTCAGGATTCTTGTATTAACTCCCTTGCTTCGGTCGTGAGTTACTCTTAACTCCCTCCCTACGCTCGGGAGTTAACTTTCGAATCCTTCATTAGGTTCGGGATTCGATATGACCCCCTTGACATAAGACACTGCTTTATCCTCTCGCCTCAGTGCACTTATAGGGCCTAGCTTCGGAAAAACAGAAAGAGCGAATAAATAGGCCTCTTCGACTTCGACCAATAGGCTAGTTTCCACCATCAATAAATTGCAAAACTATTTAGTCCGTCAGTTAGGGTATTGAAAAATAATGGACACGTATTTTTTGTTTTTGTAAATCAATCAATATTGACAAAGATAAAATGCATCAAAACTCGGGAGAGGGGGCTGGTGACGTCACGTCGCTAGTAAAATTGTACTATCATAGTGACGTCACGCGAGTTTTCAACGTACTGTATCTTCGTCATTTTTTGATTACGTGAAAAAAGAAAAAATACGTGTGCAATATTTTTTGAAAATCTATCTGACGGACTAATTCGTTTTTTTTTTTCAGTAAAATACCTTATTGTTTATCTTTATACTGTTGTTAAGTTGATTATTTACCTTACTTTCAGAGAAGATCCGAGGGACGCATTGGTACTCCGCGAAGAATTCAAAGACCACACGCTAGCAACACTGCCAGAAGGCTCCGTTATAGGTAAGTGAACTCATAGTTTTTATAAAAACTGGCCAAGTGCGATTCGGACTCGCGTGCAAAGGGTTCCGAACGAATTTAATTTTTTTAACATGTTATTTTAACACTACAGACTTCTAATAGGTTTTCCTGTAATCTTTAGGTAAAGAACTATTATCTCCATTTTTTTCAAAATTTTAGGCTCGGCACTTTCGGAGATAAGGTGGGGGGAATGGTCATTTTTCGTCTAATTTCTTGAATAACTTCAAAACCATTTATTTTAAAATTATGAAAAAAATATAATTAAAACCCTCACAGTAAGCCCTTCCGCCCTAAGTAAGAAGTCTATAGTATTAAAGTAACACGTTCAAAAAATAAAATTCGTTCGGAACCCTTCGCACGCGAGTCCGACTCGCACTTGGCCAGTTTTTTTTAATTTATGTACAAATGTATAGTTTTCAGACTTTTCCCTATAGGTACTTGTAGTATAAGACGGTATTACTTTTAAATTTCATAATTCTAGGTTAACGGAAAATACCTTATACATTTTGATTCCCTTGTCGAAAATACGTTTTTTGCGGCATAAACTACCGTATATTTTTAAGAAGTTTGATTTTTTCATAGCTTCAAGGGGCCATAGACTTGAGTATATGGTTTTAATTCAACTCGACACCTCCACGCGTTCCCGAGATAAACGGTCTTGACAGACAGACGGACGGACAACAAAGTGATTCTATAAGGGTTCCGTTTTTTCCTTTTGAGGTACGGAACCCTAAAAACCAGCAGTTTAGATTGACGGCCTAAACTGCTGGATTTCTTTAAGAACTTGAACCTTCAGCGTGCGCTTAAGCTAAAAAATCAGCAGTTCACTTAACTATGAAACATCGCGTGAGAGTAAAACCAACTAGCCATAATTATGTCAAATCAAAATCTACTAAATAAGATTTGTAAACAAAAAAATTAAGTAAATGTTGCTGACGTAATCACCATTTAAACCCCCCGTCCCCCATGTCATCAAAAATAAGCATAGTAAAAACACCCCCACCCCCCATTGGTGCTTATGTAATACTTGAACGGTAATCTCAGGAACTACTGGTTCAAATTGAAAAATTTTAGTGTTGATTAGCTCATTTATCGAGGAAGGCTATAGGCTATAATATATCATACGCTAAGACCAATAGGAGAGGGGCAGACGAAGTTGCGCGGGTCAACTAGTCATTGAAAATAATTGTGACCACATTTATTTTAACTAGTACTTCTTCGCCCGCGGCTTCGTCCGCGCTGCAATTTTCTTAAAGATCCCTATTTTTTTTTTTCTAGACAAATTATATACTAAAACCTTCCTCGCGAACCACTCTATTCATTGGTGAAAACAGCATGAAAATCGGTGCTGTAGTTTTTGAGTTTATCGTGAACAGACAGACAGACGCGGTGGAGGACTTTGTTTTATAATATGTAGTGATGATGGATGATAAGGTCTAAAATATAACAATAGTTATGTTAATCTTTACTAGTCTATATCTATCTATAATCTATACTAATATATAAAGCTGAAGAGTTTGTTTGTTTGTTTGCTTGAACGCGCTAATCTCAGGAACTACTGGTCCGATTTAAAAATTCTTTCAGTGTTAGATAGCCCATTTATCGAGGAAGGCTATAGGCTATATATCATCAAGCTAAGACCAACAGGAGCGGAGCAGTAATGAAAATTGTGACGCAGACGAAGTTGCGCGGGTCAACTAGTAATAACATGAACTATTGTTACAAGTTTAAGGAATTGCTAATAAATAATTAAAATACTAGGTATAAAGTCGTTTCTTTTAGTTTAGTCAAAGGTTTTCTTATTTTATTTATGCACCAGCCATGCCATCTCTTCACCACCTCTTGTTGACCGATGTCTGGTAAAATTAATTAAAAAATACAAAAAAAAGAATTTTGGCATTCTCTATGCCAAATTTTTTTTTTTTATATTTCTTAACTATTTTTTTTTCTTTCCTTCTTTTCTGTTTTATTCTATTCTATTTTTTTTTTCTCTACTTATTCTATATTCTTTCTAGTCTGTATCGTGTGGACGGTCCATAAGGTCCGTAAGTCCGCCTTTGTACCTCTGTGTTGCGTACAGTTTTTATAAATAAATAAGGTTGCCACTCAAGAGTATAGTATACCTACGATTTCATGATAAGCGTGTACGATACAGAAAACAATGTATTGTGTCAGACCTACCTATTGATAAAGATACGGTCATTTATAAAGCAAAATGTCGTAACTATTCGTAAATTATAAACTTGAGTATAAACTATTTGAAGTAAGTTTGTAAACTAAATGCACTTGAGTTTCTATTACTTACTATAAAACGATGTTTTATTTAGAGGTATCTACAAACAAAAAAAAAAATAGGAATTTCGGGAAATCCTCCCCTACGCTCCCCAAGGAACCTACATGCCAAATTTCAGCTTTCTACGACCAGTAGTTTCGGCTGTTCGTTGTCTGTCAGTCACTCTGTCAGCTACCAGTATTGTAAGAATTTTATAAATTTGGAGAATTAAATAAGTGACCTGTAGTAAAAAGTTCTTTAAAAAGCATGGCTTGGAATAGAATTTGAAGTTTGTCTCGTACGAAATCAAGTTCGCTATTCCAAATTATAATTCAAATATGGTTGCTCTTACAGCAATATCACACAATACTTTATCCTCCAGGCACATCGTCCCTCCGCCGCACCGCACAACTCCGCGGCTCGTACCCGCAGCTGAGCGTCGCAGACGTGCGCGGCAACCTCAACACGCGCCTGCGCAAGCTGGACACGTCCGGGCAGTACGCCGCGCTGTTGCTGGCCAGCGCTGGGTTACAGCGGATGGGCTGGAAGGACCGGATATCTAAGGTAGGCTCACGAACATACAAGTGGCAAGGGAAGCGCACCCTCAACACGTGTCCGCGCAAGCTGGACACGTCGTGGCAGTAGGTGGCGCTGGGTTACAGCGAATGGGCTGAAAGGAGCGGATATCTAAGGTAGGCTCACGAACATACAAGTGGCCAGGAGGACACCCGCAACACGTGCCTACACTAGCTGTACACGTCAGTGCAGTAGGTACGCGGTGCTGTTGCTGGCCAGCGCTGAGTTACAGCTGTGGTTCACGAACATAGGAATATAAAAACAGGGGAAGTGGCAAGGTGGCCTACAAACAACCTCAGCTTTTCAAACCACCATAATGCTAAACTAAATACACCAGCAACCTAACCCCACATTTTCTATTACAGATCCTACCCTGCGCAGATATGAAATACGCAGTGGGTCAGGGTGCCCTAGCAGTGGAGTGTCGAGCTGACAAAACGAACATATTGAACATGCTGGCGCCCTTCAACCACGCGGAGACTTACTGCAGGATCCTGGCGGAGAGGAGCTTCCTCAAGACCTTGGGTAAGTGTCTCAATGTGTGAGGTACTCACTCAAGGCGCCTTCGCAGTGGAGTGTCGGGCTGTCAATACGAACATATTGAACATGCTGGCGCCCTTCAATTACGCGGAATAATGGACTTTGACATGTAGGGCATTGAGAAATTTGAAAACAACCTTAGGTTTTGAAACACCTTTTCAGGAGATCTCGGTCCGGTTCCGTTTTGTGTATTCTGGCTATATTTAATAGCTACACAATCAGGCTGTAATTATCTCTGACACTAGGGTGTGTGGGGTCGTTAGACCTTACTGCCCACACGATAAGAAGAAAAAGGAGGCTGTAATTACCACAACATAACACACAAAGAGAGGATCAGCCGCAGATAGCAAAATTAAGAGTACATCATATTTATGTGAAACTTAATTATCTCATGTAATTCGAGGGGATTGCACTGGAAGCGGAAATACAGGTTCCTCCTAGTTTGGCCCCAGATGCTAAAACTTGTGCACATAATACTGTTTACAGTATTTATTTGTAAATTATAATAAGTACTTTTGTGAAAAAAATAAATTTATTTATTGTTATTAATTAAAAAAAAAACAATAAATTGCAAAGAAATTAAAACTAAAACCCGTTCACAGGTGGTGGATGCAGCGCCCCTGTCGGCGTCTCCACAAGTCTAAAACCGATAGACTCACAGTTGAAGCTCTCAATAACCGGCGCAGTTTGGAGCATGGACGGCAAGACGAAGCTCGACCACACGCTACAACAAACCTTCGCTCAAATCAAACGCACACAGAAACACAAACTCAGCCCCACAGAAGAAAACGAATGTAAAAAAGTCAAAATCGATAACGGTGAGTCAGAAAACGAAATTTTATCACCAACAGAAGTACTTAAAGACAAAGTTGTTGTAGAAAAAAGCATTTGTGATGACAAAGAAGTTGATAGTGATACTCGTATATTTTGTGGTCTAACTGTGAATCCTAGTATGCCTATAGATGTTATTATAAAGTGTGATAACTTGGGCAGGGATTTAGCGAATGCTCTTATAGATAAGGGCGCTTTAGAGGTCATGAAAGTCACTCAGGACATGATCAGGAGCTCAACGGTCGAGAAGAAATCATGATTGGTACTTTATTTAGAAATAAAGCTGTTTTTATGAGGCATGAGGAACCTATTTGATAAGGCCACCTTTATCCTAAGATAAAGGTGGCCTTATCAAATGGGTTCCTATTCAATTATTAAGCAAAACTCTAGATGTGTGGCCGATCGGCCATACTTGGAATCATCAATACCCATCAAATCGTGTGTGCGAAGTTTTGCTGAATAATCTGATCCTGTATATTTTGATTTGCAAAACAGAACAAAAATTATGAATTCATGGTCCTGACTTGTAGGTATTACGACAATACAAGTACGTACTGTATGTTTGTAAATAATTGTAAAAATATTAAATGACAAGAAATCTAGCTTTTTTATACTAAATTGTAAATTACAGTTTATATACCTAATAGTAAACTTATAAATGCATGCACGTATACTATGTATCATGCATTGTATATAGTAAATTATGTGTTTGTTTATTAACTGAAACATGACTGACTTTCATGCGACGATATTTCGTTTGGTTTAAATATTCCAACTGTAAATAATTTTGTTGCCTTAGTAGCTAGTAAATGGACAGTTAATAAATTAAATTGAGAAAAGAAATGTAACCTTCGCGAACGTCGATGTGATGGAATACAGCAAAATGGAAAGTAATTTATTTAAATTAGGCGCAAACACACGCTGACTTTTTGAACATCAACGTTTATATTAAAACAGTGCTCCAACACATTTCAGCTGGGAAATAGTGGTTCAGCCAACTCCGCAGCGAGACATCTTGTATTGAGTTTTAAGAACTTGAGTCATGTACTGCAGATATGGCCCGCAGTTTAGTAGGTTGACTGTACCTAGACCATGTCCATGCCACGCCAAGGCCATGTCTGCCACGCAAAGATATGCCTATGCCTGTCTAAGCTGTAGCCATCGCAGAAAGACAGACTTTTAGTCAAAATAAAAAAAAATTGTGGTGAGGTCCAACAGACAACGGTATAGTCCAGCGGTCCCCAACCTTTCGCCTAAGCCTCGTGACTTTCTTCTTAAATCATTACGCCCCCCCCTCCTCCTTTGCCTGTAACGGGAAACTAAATAAAAAGCCGTCTAGTATGTAACGGGCTCTACTGCCTCTGATTTGTTAAAATTAAGTCCTTTTTAAAGTCGCCATCTTGTGTTACTCTACGCCCCCCAAGTGGGGCCTGCCACACCGTTCGGAAACCCCTGGTTTAGCGAATTCAACGCTATAAAGTGCCTAATCGGGAACAGACTATGTTTAAGTTAAATAACTTTACAGTTTTTATCCATTTATGAGCTACTCCGTGAAAGCCTAGTAGCGAATTTATACAGGCTGTTATGTACAAGTAATAAACGCAATACCTCTTAAGGGGCCATTGAACGCATCATTATAAACAACTTTCGCTATGGGACAAACACTGAAATCGCGAAAAAAATCGACTCTCCCATACATTTATGTGCGCATAACTCGACAAAATGTACTGAACAGCTGGTTTTTTTTTTCGCGATTTCGGGTTTGGTCCCATAGTAAAAGTTGTTCATAATGATCAGTCAATGGCCCCTTATACGGTATTGTGTTTGTTCTTTTACACGTTGTATAACATATTATATAGTTGTTGCACATTGCAAGTGTGCTTCATGTGGCTTTCAAAGTTATGTTCATTGACATAAGGTTCAAATTATGAGACGTGCGCAAATGAAACAACTATTCATACTTAAATCGTGTTATTTACACTGTTATACACTATTGTATATCCTATTTCCATTTATTTAGTGGGTACTTATTTATCTGTTACTAAAATACTGCCCAAGGACCATGTCCAGCATTTATGTTTGTTATAAAAAATATTATTTAAAAAAATATATTTTGGTTTTAAAATTATTTTGTTATGTTAAAATTATATTTGGTTCTAGGATAAGGCTACAAGTGCCTTGAATTAAGAGATGTATGTGCATCTCATGTCTTGGCCGATAAATTAGCTCAATTAAGTTTAGTTTCGAAATTGTTAAATAAATAGATAGTACGCGGCTGTAAATGGCATGTCAATATTTGTGTCACCGAGTTATCGCAAGCACCGTAAGTTTGTAAAAAATCTCGTTAGATTGAAAATTCTTTATTCTCAATAATTTATTTATTGAGAATGAAGAATACATAGTAAAGAAAACGTATGAAGAATAATTAGTTTGTTTGTTTGTAACCGATTAATTATAAACTTTAGAATTTGGACGAGGTTTGGTGTTTTTTTTTTAAAAATTATCTTAATATAAGTACGGTATTTGCTATAATCCGCTGACATTTTTATACTTGGTTCAATAATTTGAGATAATTTCAACCCTTCGCCACTAACGTCGTGTACTTAGAGGTATTTAAAATGCCTTAAAAAAGTATGGCCTGCAATGGAATTTGAACTTTGTTATGTATCACATAGTTTGTTATTTCAAAAGTTGATCATGATATCGAATTCGGAATTCAAGTAAAGATAAAAGTCGTCTTTGTAACGTTTCTGTTACTCAATCCCGTTTGACAGTCTCTTTTATAAAGACTGACTAGTTAATCACCCCTTTAGGCGCGATTGGTCTAATAGGCTAGTTTCCACCATCAATAAATTGCAAAACTATTTAGTCCGTCAGTTAGAGTATTGAAAAATAATGGACACGTATTTTTTGTTTTTGTAAATCAATCAATATTGACAAAGATAAAATGCATCAAAACTTGGGAGAGGGGGCTGGTGACGTCACGTCGCTAGTAAAATTGTACTATCATAGTGACGTCACGCGAGTTTTCAACTTACTGTATCTTCGTCATTTTTTGTTTACGTGAAAAAAGAAAAAATACGTGTCCAATATTTTTTGAAAATCTTTCTGACGGACTAATTAGTTTTTTTTTTTCAGTAAAATACCCTATTCGCGATTGGTCCAATTCACCTTGTTGCTCTCATAGTGAACATAATGAAGAGTACAATTACCCGTTAAGAGGTATTGCGTGTATTCTGTTACACATTGTATATTTTATAATATCGGAACCATTATCCATTTTGGACCAACCGCGAATTGGATCAATTGCGAAAGGGAATATGCACGAAAAAAATATTTATTATATATACAGTTTATCTGAAAATATACACAAATATAATACTAACAGTGAAAAAAGAATCAATATTGCTCGAAAAACAAACGAGATATAATTATTTTAAACAAACATATCTGTCTCTCTCGCGAAAACGCTGTTTTCTATGGCAACTGTTTAGGCACCAAGAACTTTGACGTCACAGTTCATATCGGACTTCTTTTTCTAATTGTAATCTTTGAAGCTTTAGAACTTCATCGCTGATGAAGGTATTTAAAAAATAATTTCATGATTGTTTATTAGAGCTAATAAGTATTTCATTTTGCAAATAAAAAAATCGCATACATATTTCTTAATGGTAATTTTTTTGAACATTGGACCAATCGCGCTTAAAGGACATTTTCGATCTTTTTTAGTTTAAAAGTCTTAGTTCTTGGATGGGAAAGTCGTCACTGGGTTATTCCTACCGATAAAAAATAAAATTAGGTACTAACTTATCAAAATGAATACCTACTTGAACTCATTCCTAATTTCATGATTTGCATCTCCACTAAATTGAACGTAATATAAAATCGTTTAGAAAATCATTTGGTAGCTCCTTGTGGGGTTATAACTTGGACAAAATAAGACTAATTTTATTTATTAACAAGGTGGTTTAAATATTATTTTTTGTCAAAGAACAAAGGCGAGTAAGTTTCGCTACCCAAAATTAAGAAGAAAATTCATTTTCTCATGTCAAAGGATATAAAAGTAATGATAATAATCAGTTAATAAAGCTGAAGAGCTTTTAATAGGATTTGAAAAAATCTTTTTGCATTTGATAGGCCAATTCTGAAGAAGGCTATTTAACATCACACTAGGACCCATAGGCACCGAGCAAAAAGAAAAATAACCGATTATCATTACTTTTTGATCAGCCTAGTACATTTTGTATCGACCGAGGTCTATTGATTTTGAGGAGCGGTAGCGAATACCGCGTAGGTCCGAACCGGCTTTTATGCACTGGCCAAACGAAAGCGAATCCGGGACGGATGTGGGAAAAATTGCTCGCGCCGATTATGCCAACTTACTTCCACGGAGATTTTCAAAACGTAAATAGTTGGGTATAACTATCGATACACGTATTTGCGCGGGACTCACTTCAGTGTGACCAGGCTTTAAGCCTGTCAGGTGGTATGTGAACAATCTAAAGAGGTTGTATATGCCTATTGTAAGACTTGTTTATGGGTGTCTATTAAATTGTTGTTGTATGTTAATTTTATTTGAATAAACTGGTGAATGACTGGGGAAGTTTGTCTTTATTTTCTCCAGATCCCTCTCCGACCTTGTCAGTTATCGGATTGCCGACCCATCGGAGATGAAAGATGGAATACGGAGTGATAGAAGATGTAGTGCATCTGCGTTTGCGGGCACACTTGTGCATATGCCGCGCAGAGTCTCCCGTCTCCGTTGAGCCGAAATCGACCAAGAAAATTTGAGTAAATGTATAATAATCATTATACATTTACTAAAATTTTCTTGTCATCTTACTTGCTTAGTTACCGACATTATAGACTTAGCTCAAAACTCTGCAGTCACGCTTGCACGCAAAATTTGTAATTTTGACATATCACGTTATAATAATAGCTTAATCTTACTTGAAGTATTAAGTCTCGTAGCTTGTGATAAGGCAATCTAATTATATTGCTAGCTAACAAAACTTTATAATCTGACATCCACTAGTTTATTATATAACAAGTTTCTGACCGCGGCCTCGCCCGTCAAAATTACCCCAAGAGAACATAATATACTACCGGGATGAAAAGTATCCAATGTTCTATTTCGGGACATGGTCTACCCGCGTGAAAAGATTCATCCAAATCCCTTCAACCGTTAAGACGTGAAAAGATAACGGTCATACAGAGACTTCACAGATAACTTTCTGGTTGATAATATTAGTTAGAATGAATCATCTGTGCAAAATATCACGGAACTGGAATGAACCGGAGTTAACCGTTTGAACGCCACGGTCGGCTATAGCCGACAAATGAAATCGTGCCCAACACGCCACCGTCGGCTATAGCCGACAAGATAACGACATTTTTTAAGTACAAAATAAATATACTAAATTAAATCTTCTGTTTCTTTTTCCTATTATTTAAAACTACATTAATTATATATTGTAAAATGGCAGATCCATAAGTTACATTTCACTACAAAAAACAATCATCAAAAATTGCTAATCGAAATCCGTAAAAAAGTGTTCCTCCACACGCCACAGTGGGCAAGACACGACAGCTAGTGATGGGTAAGTAAGGTAATTTATATTTAAAATTTGTGAAATATTTTATTAAAAGAAGCTTACTATTACTTCGACAGATATTTTTTTATGACAACTATTCGTATCTGAATATTCTGGATCAAGATAGAGTGCCAGAAGAGAAGCGTTCAGTAACTTAAGTGAATAAACTGAACGTTTTATGAAAAGTGCGACAGCAGAAGTACTTAGATGACATAAGTTTGCCACGCTATGAAGAGTCAGACTAATTATAAGCAAATAGAGTATTTTTTTGTTAAATACTACCTTTATGATTATTATTTATTCTGTCCCACAACGTCACATCCCTACTCGCATGCGAAGAAGTTGTCAAATGTCGTGCCAGCCACGCCAGAGTTTGCTCTTCCCGACAGCGCATGACGTCACGAACGAGATAAGTGATGTATCTTATCCTTATTTGATTTATTCGTTTGTAGTTCTAATGTCTGATTTTAGGTTATTTAGAACTTTGTACCCGCTTTTTAAGAGCCATTTCACGTTTTTGCGCGTAGAAATAAAATTTTGGTTGTCTAATTTACCATATTAAGTAATACTCCAACATTTTTGAATACCTGTAAAAGAAAGACCAGTCTTTCGTGTTGTTATTTCACGTAACACATTTCAAAGAACTCTTTTAATAAGCTTGTAGTAATTAATCTCCCACAAGTAGTTTACTGAAAAATCAACGCAGAGTCGATTTGCGACTCCTATATCTACCATTAATATTCATAATTTTAAGACTGCGCCGAGCAAAATAGTTCAAAACGGTCGTCACCGTTAAAGTGATATAATCAATACTATTACCATGATTACCATAAAAAAATATGTAATGAAAGCCACAATGACTGTGTTAACGATTATAGTTGGCAAAAATAACAAATATTGTATAGTTTATAAACAAAAAATATTTAAAGTTGGACAAAAATCATAAAATAGCGTGCTTGCGTTTAGTTGAATTATGATATCAAACTGTTGAATTTTTTTACAAACTTCAATTCATATTAATCTCTAATGATCATACTACAATTTATAGTTTTTACATTTTCGGAATGTCGCTTGGTTATTTTATTATATTTTTTTTTATTATTTGTTGAGCTGTTTTGAATCACACGCAACGTACACCGGCTAACACCGGTCGAAAATTCAGTCGTCCACGAGAGCTCAGAGAAAGGTCACGTCTCATCGTGGAGCGACGCGCCGCTAACGATAATTCGCGATCTATTGTGTACGTATACCTTGCCGCAAACAGTTGAATAAGGTAAGTCACAGTTTTTGATTTTTTAGTATTACTTATTTATTATGTATAACTAAATATTTTTTACTGTTTACATACAGTATATATTTTTGACGCTTGGGGGAGGAATGATGATGATGAAAATGATAATTTTGTAACATTTTTTTAATTTTTTTTTTTAGAAAAAATGGGAAAGCGTAAGGAAATATATTTTAAGAAGAAAGTTGGCGCTCATTTCCGAAAAAAAAAAGCCTTTTCATAAAAAGTACGTATATTTATTTTACGATTTTATTTCCTTTTACCATAGCTTTTTCCATAATGGCGGATGTAATCTTTATTAGTTTGTTTCTCAAATATTCGATATGGGTATCGTTTAGTAGGTTTTGGGGGTGGCGACTGCAAATATGACATTTATTTTAAAATCCAAGATGGCCGATGCAACTTTTTCTTAAAAATTCGATATAGGTGTCGTGTAATGGGTTTTTGGGGGTGGCGATTCTGAATCTGGCAAGCATTTTAAAATCCAAGATGGCCGATGCAGCTTTTTCTCAAAAATTCGATATGGGTGTCGTATAATGGGTTTTTGGGGTTGGCGATTCCAAATCTGACTTGTATTTTAAAATCCAAGATGGCCGGTGCAACTTTTTCTCAAAAATTCGATATGGGTGTCGTGTAAGGGGTTTTTGGGGGTGGCGATTCCGAATCTGGCAAGCATTTTAAAATCCAAGATGGCCGATGCAGCTTTTTTTCAAAAAATCGATATGGGTGTCGTATAATCGGTTTTTGGGATTGGTGATTCCAAATCTGACATGTATTTTAAAATCCAAGATCTCCGGTGCAACTTTTTCTCAAAAATTCGATATGGGTGTCGTGTAATGGGTTTTTCGGGGTGGCGATTCCGAATCTGGCAAGCATTTTAAAATCCAAGATGGCCGGTGCAACTTTTTCTCAAAAATTCGATATGGGTGTCATGTAATTTGTTTTTGGGGCTAGCGATTCCAAATCTGCCATGCATTTTAAAATCCAAGATGTTGGATGCAACTTTTCTATCAAACATTCGATACGCATGGAATAACTACTTCCACCATTATGATTAAAGCATATTTAAATTATTTCTTATGAAGTATTACTGAATTCTGATAGATAAACTATTATTACAAACATATATATCTTGAACCTGTACATTCAAGATATAAATGTTTCCAGTTCTAAGACATGCTTTAATATATTGAAAACTTTGGTTGTTAAAAGATATTTGTTTTATTGTAGACCTATTTCTAGTGCAAACAAAGAAAATGAAACTGAAAATTCTTCCAACGGCGTAAGTTAAATTTATAATCTAAATATATATAACTCAAAGGTGACTGATTGACTGACTGACATAGTGATCTATCAACGCACAGCCCAAACCACTGGACGGATCGGGCTGAAATTTGGCATGCAGGTAGATGTTATGACGTAGGCATCCGATAAGAAAGGATTTTGATCAATTCTACCCCCAAAGGTATAAAATAGGGGATGAAAGTTTGTATGAAAATTTGTCAATTTTAAACTTCTTAACGCGAGCGAAGCCGCGAGCAAAAGCTAGTATACATATAATAATAATACTAGCCTGTAACTGTCCCACAGCAGGGCAAAGGCCTTTTCTCATACAGAAAACTAGACGGTTTGGTGATTTTAAGTTTAAATAATACCTACAAGTCCAGGTTTTCTCACGATGTTTTTCTTCACTATTGTTAATGACGCCCAAGATAACTTAGGAAGTACATATAAATTTGAAAGTCTAAGCCTCTGAGGCCAGTATTTGCTGGCTTAAGTCATTCATATATATGTATTTTGTGATTATTTATGTATATGTAAATTATATTCCTTTTAGTCGGTACACAGCATTTTAAGGTAAAGTTAGGTTAATAATATAAATATAATTACGATAATTTAATAATATTATTTATACTTACTATAACAGTTACATTACATTTTTAGGAAACGCTGACCAATGAAGAACCTTGTCAATACGTTGTTGAAGAACCTTACCATTACGTTGCTGAAGAACCTTCAGTTAGCAATGATATTATATATAAAATTAGTTAGCAATGATATATATAAAAAGATTCGAAAGTAAACTAGAATCTAAAGAAACAACAAAACGGAAAAGAAAACCGCAATAAATTGCGTGAACTTATTCTCCGCCAGTTCTTTTTCTCAAGAACACGTGAAGGTATTAAGCTGAAATTAATATCAAATACTCAAGTCTGCTACCTCTTGAAGCCGTGAGAAATCAAACTTCTAAGTCAACGCAATCTAAAGATGTCGATGCTCAGTTTTAAGCGCATATTTTGACACTCGCAAAGAAATTAAAACCTAGGAAACCTCCCAGTGACCTAGAATCCTGAAAGTTGGCAAGAAGCAACTATAAGAATAAAGCACAAATATAGGAATACATCTGAAAACCGTAAACTTTTAGTTACATCACAAAAAACAAAATTTTCGATACACTATTCGGGAATCGAAGTTAAATTTGCACGGAACCCTCGGTGCGCGAATCCGAGTCGCACTTGGCCGGTTTTTTTATTGTATCGCCACACAAATTTTGGTCAGCTAGTTGTTCATCTACATGGGCAGAGACAACTTTTATAATATATGACCATACCTTTCCGTTACACCCAGTATAATAAATATATCACATTTCCCAGTGGTTTTGTATGTTTTTGAAAACTTAAAATGGTAAAATAAGCAAGGTGCCTTTTACATTAGAAATTATAGATATTTTTTTTATTTTTTCCCAATGTAGTTGGGATGATGATGATGAATTATAGATATTTTATTACACACTGGTTTTATTATTAAGATGCCTACCTACCTACCCATCTACCTTGCATAGATACCTACGCACCTAGCCTACCTAGGTTTGTTTGAATTCCCGGGCGTGCAAACCATTTCATCACAATCGGATGAGTAGTAAGAGGACAAATAACATTATTTTTTATATAATACAGATTATTAGATTTAATGATGGGATTTAGATAGGTACATTAAACCATCTTGATAATCTGTATTTGTATATTCTAGTCACTCAACACAGCAACTCAATTTTAGAAAATCCTAAGTTACTAACTATTGTCGCGCAACTGCAAGCGGGCGTCGAGCGAACTTGTCATTGTGTGCGTAACGACTCACACGACTCGAGCGCTGCAGTAAATACCTATTTTCCGCGCGCCTTTTTTACTCGGCACAGTCTTAACCAAAAAAAATACACAAATCATCAGACATACGTTTTTGTCGTCAAACTACTTACTAAAATTTATATTTTTAATAACATTAATTAGTAAAAAAATAAAGTAGGAGGTCAATTTTTACGTTTTATGTCGCTGTTTTATCGCAATTTTTGGTTCGAACAAAGCGTAATTACATTAAAAAAACTATGTAAATATAAACTATGTTTACAGACTAAACTAATTCCTAAATTTCATTAAAATCCCTTCATATAATTAAACATAATATCGTTTTTAAAATCACTCTAAAATAGAATAAATTACGAAGCATAAGCGGGCTGCGATCAGTACGGCTCCAGCGCCCGTCGACGTAGGACCTGTGTCAGTTTTTCCCGCGTCCCGATTATAGAGCGTACGTATCGTGAACGGAATATTATACTGCGACTACCACATTTTGATTCTCTTCATATTTTTTTTTTCATAAGGTACAAAAAAAGGTTCATAAAAAACATACCGTCGAATTGATAACCTTCTCCTTTTTGAAGTCGGTTAAAAAGGGAGGAAATCTATTTATATTGTTTTATAAATGTTGTTTCACAATGTTTAGAATAAATAAAACCTTCTAGATTTTACACTATCGAAAGATTGTGAACCCTGACAAACAGCTCACGATTTTAACGCATTATTTTCGGGAGATTGTAATATCTCGAAGCTAAACAGATACATTACAATCTATCGCGCGTTAAATTTTAAATTATCCGAAAGCTGTCCCTGATTGGTCGGTCTTACAGTAGCTCGTTCTGTGTCTATAGACTTAATATCATTATCAAATAAGATCTTTAAGGTCCACATTCATAAAAAATATGAAAACACGGAAAATGTATGTAATTTAGGTTATATTCGCTGACTAAAACTTATTTATTGTTCAAACTTCACTTCTTAGGTTAATCGCAGATTTAGTTTTACTTCCACAACATTAAAATATTAATAACTTTAACTCACAGGTTATTTTTAACACGAAATTAAATTAAAATCACCAGAACAGTTTGTTTACATTCGACATCAAACGAATTATCAAACAAATAAATATGGTGCGCCGGACACATGACGTTCAACCAATCAGCGCGCGAGATGCTTTCCGTTTTATACCATTTAACAGTATAATGGGCTGAATAAAAAAAAACTTTTTCAGAAATGTAACCAAAGTGAATTATGATTATATCGGCTCAAGATTGTTTAGTCCGTCTCAACACTAGCGCTACACTGGTTGCGGTGTCTATGTGTGAATAGCTACGCACACATAAACATTGCTCCCGTCTGTTACCTAAACTCGAGCGTTCGAATTTTGTGAAATGGCTCTTAACGATAGTATGATACGAAATAGGGTCAAATTACATAAAATAGTAATGTAATATTTTATTTCAAAATATGGGACGAAAAGTAATAATTAATTGGTTTTCGATAACTTATAGATCGAATGTTGGAATCCCTATTTTTTTTTTTGTAGGTATCTGCGCTGAATTTGTGGCCGGGCGTGGGAGGTGCGCCGATGCGTTTTCGCTCTGGCGTTCAAAAGGTTAAAATAAAACATGAATATTTGTACAATACTTTTATTTCACAATAAAATCTCAATCAAAACTCACAAGCATCCTTAACCAGTTGTGAACACAAAACAAAACCTAAATAACACTAAGAAATACCTACATTATTATTGAACTTGCATTACTCCACCCACTACTTTGCAAAGTTAACAGACGTTGTAATGGCGGATCGTTTTCAAGCACATTTTGTATCACAGCCCAATGCACGTACTTGGAAAATTTAAGGCTTTGCAAGTCGAAAGTCAATTTAATCTAGGATGAAATAATAAGAATAATAGTTTCTTTGATGGGATCTATTACAATTAACTTATCTGTCTACTAAGCAGATGCTTGATTATGTTTCTAACAAGATGTGACATTACGGGCTCGCCACATCGGCTACGAGTCGTCGGCGAGACTGGTTACAGGTCTCACGAACTGTACAGTCAGAGAAAAGTTACATTTAACGTGAATGTTACATTATTTCATAAGCTACTGCTACATTGACGCAAAGCGCTGATTAGTGTACCTAATTAAAATTAATTAACCAAACTTATTACTTTAAATTTCCTAAATTATGCATTAGTTGCGAAAGTATGATTCGAAAAGGATGAATGCCTAAATTAAATAAATATTAAATTAAATCGGTAAATGGAAGTCAGTCAGCGGGCGTCAACGTAGCGCTATCTATCGACCAAAGATGGGAGCTTCCATGATTAGTGAGATATTGAAAATATACTATGAAAATATTCTCCTCTCCAACTGTGGTGGACTATGTTTATTCGACGTCTTCTTCCTGGAGCATCTTGCCGCTTGCCTTCATGGATGCCCGGAGCCTCTCGGACACCTCGGGCAACTTTTTCAGGAGCAGGTGGAAGATGGGTGCAGGCATAGTTTGTTGGAGCACCTGGAGTGGGGAAAAGGGTTTTTAATTAACTATTTTAAAAATATTTTTTTGGCCTAGTAAGTATTTAATAATAATGTCCCTCATTATTCTTCTTCCTCTTTTTGTGACGACTCATGTCAAATTTTGTCCGACCAGTATTGAGCAACCTGCACAGCTATATCATTGGCCTCGTTTAAGTCTTGGATGGTGCTGGTGGTTGTGCATGACTGGCAATTAAGGAGGTGATGCATGCATGTCCAGTAAAGGGGCTCCGCACTAGCACTGCGTTTGGATTGGGTGGTTCCCTCATTATTATTAAATACTTACTTAAAAAGTCAGCCAACCAGCCTTATATTGATACCTTGGTAACTGGTCTAGCTAAGCCAGAAGGTACGTTATATTGGAATGAGAGGCCGTAGATACTTACACTGAGAAGCTGCTGGGTCTGGCCGCAGACGGCGACGGCCTGTCCGAGGTGCTCGACGCCGGCCTCCATGTCGCCGGCGGCTAGCAGCTCTTCACCGAGCTGAATCTGGAAGAAACGGGGCACGGAAATATTATTCTTTGGTCCTGCATTAATATCAACTGATATTATAACCGGCAAGAGTCGAGCACACTCTCCATTGGTAGATTTGACGACGACAGCTCTGACGCTTCACGTTATTGGTTCGTCAGTCAATGCTCATCGACTATTGCGCTTGCAAGTTCGTTCGTACCGTACATTGGCGAGATCACCCTGCCTGCATTCATCTGTGCTCAAAACTCGTACGGGATGTGAAAGACGAAATTTGCTAACGATTCTGTCCATTAACTTATGTGAAGGTATCTCTAGAACGTTAAAGAACGCACTGTTGGAGTTTCAACTCTCGGCGTTGAGCTGAGCGTTGAAAATCCTACGCGCGGTATAAGAAAAGTCCTATAAAAAGGGTGCTTTTTACCAAGCGAGATGCAAATGGGGGCTGCCAGTATCCTATGCCTCAGCCTCAGATTGTTTCAAAGCTGATGCTATTAATAAATTGAGCACTGGTATAAATGAATCAAGGCCTATAGATCTCGCCACCAGCACACGAAGTTAACAGACCATCAAAATTATCTGTGGATTTGTGAAACTAATTTTATTAGACTTGTACTCATACCTGTTGAAGGAAGAACCTCTGCATGGCCTCATGGTCACTCATGTCAGGCAGGGGACCACTCATTGTGCGCGATCTAGATACATTCTGTTGGGCTTTCTGTCTGCCTGCAAAAATAAAATATTACAATTGTGAATTTCTTAGTAGTAGTAGTAGCTTGTAGTAAAGTCCCTAAAACTTGTGGTGCTCCACTGGCTTCTCAACTCTCTAATCATTTATCTTTATTCAAATATCCAATAAGTCCATAGAACTGCAGTGTTACCAACTGCCACATAAGTCGATCCAAATAATTATATTGAGAAATCATATTCAAGGATTGATGGAAAAAGTACCTGCAAATTTCTCATTCCATTTGTTTACTAATCTGCAAAAATAGGACATTATCAGCTGCTTAGGCATAGCAGAAACTTTATCATTTACTAATAATGTAGGTAGGTACGTTTGGTACTTGGGTGGAAAAGTAATTTACCATTGCACCATCTCCTCAATTGTAGAATTGGCTAGTTGAGAGCAGTTGTGACTTTTGAGATATAAATCAAAACGCGTTTTCTTTGATTATATGAGTATTTAATTTTAGTTCTAAAGTGTTTATGTTTTATGATAGATATTAACTTAATCTTTACTAGAATAATATGGTGTGTAACTTGCACTTCTGCTATTACAATCCTTACTAATATTATAAATGCGAAAGTAACTCTGTCTGTCTGCCTGTCTGTCGCGCTTTCACGCCAAAACTACTGAACCAATTTAAATGAAATTTGGTACACAGGTAGTCTTAGAGCCTGTGAAAGGACATATGCTACTTTTTATCCCGGGAGTATGTTCCCTAGGGACCACGCGGGCGAAGCCGCTGGCAGAAGCTAGTAAAATATAATAACGTTATTGCAGAAGGGAAATAAAAAAACTTTTTTATGAAAATCACTTTATTTTTTATTAAAAACGACATAACATCTTATTATCTAATCACTGTTATCACCTTCCACACTCGGAAGCACATCCTCCTCTTCATTTTCAGCTGCTAGTATGATCAGGTAAGTTTAGATAAAACTGATGGTGACGAGTTGGCATACATATAGTGCAGCATTTTTTTCATGCAAGTCTTGCATTTTAGACAGGTGAGTTATGTAGGTTTACCATTGTGGTAAAAGGATAAGTCAGCTAGACTCTGCGTTATCGAGCGCTAGCTCCAGGGTACGTCGGGCGTTTGGAATCGCAGTACGATTTATGTACCTGTCATTGACGGGGCGCAATGCCATTTTGCGTCAACTTCAGTTGACGCCCAATGGCACGATCTCGTGCCACAGTTATATTAATCCCGCTCAGGAAGGCTCCTCTCTTGCGCCCTGTCCTGTGCTCTTACAACTGCACCATTGAGGACCTGTTGAATGCCACTGATGAAACTGTGATCGTGGTCACCTACTGGGCACAAAATATTTAAGGGTCACCATCGACTTTCATCGGCTTTGAGTATGTTTTTCAGTGGTAGTGAAAGACTTGAGAGATTCCCTCCTCTGTCTAAATCAACAGAGACTTCTGTCTCTGAAAGGATCATGTTCATCTGAAATGAAGTCCATTGTTGTATCTTGAATTACAGCAACAATACCCAAGGGGCCCAGAATAGGAATCACTAAAACTAATTTAGCAATGTGCAATGGTTTGGACTATGTTAGTTTCAAGTTTCATTTACCAATAAACCACACTTTTTTACCTGTTGGAGTTTGTAACATAGAGCATAATCTTGTTATTAGAGGAATAAACATGAGGAATAAACAATAAACATGAGTTTCTCCATTTAGTCTTGTCAATCCTCTTAGAGATATAATGTGTAATATTCTATTATAAAATAAACAGTAAATATGTGTTTTATGTTTCTCATTGGCACCTATAGATAGATACTGTACTGTAACTAACGTAAGTACCAACCACCAAAACCCTGTAATTCGGCAACATTTTGGAATTTTCCAGACTGACATCTTCACTTTCAAGCACAACATCTCTTGAACTTGCTAAAAAAAGAAATTAATAACAATTAAAACAAAACTGAGCCAATAGTTAAATTAATACTCTGTTTCATGGTATATACCCTCTAATTCAGCAACATTATCGGAATGTTCCGGACTGAAATCTTTCGCTTCAAGCACCACATCCTTTGAGCTTGCTAAAAATTACCAATCAATTAGAAAATGTTTGCTTTCCCAAGAAAAATTAAATTTTACATTTTGTACTTACATGCAATTACACTAATGTTTGGGGTATAAGTACCCGTGGTATTTTCATCTAGGTCTCCAGCTAAAGCGGCTTGCACTATTTTTTTAGACCCAGAAAACATTTTCTATTTTTGTTGACACCTTCAATTGAACAGACACAAATTTGAAATAAAAATGCCTTCAAACAGACAGCTGTCAAACCATAAACCATAGAGCTTTACTTTTTAACCAACTTCCAAAAAGGAGGAGGTTCTAGACTCAGTGGGTATTTTTTTTAAATGTATGTATGTACAACAATTACTCCGAGGTTTCTGATCCAATTTCTGTGATTCTTTCAGTTTGATGCAGTATTCCCATTTGATCCCGTAAAATTGAATTCAGTGTCTCATTCAGTTTTGTTTTGTTTTTTAATGCTGTTGTGTTGCAAAATCACTGTAGGCTTAGGACTTAAAAATATTACTGCACGGCAAAAAAAGTTAGCTAAAGTAAATTAAGTTTAAGTGACCGCAATAAATATAGATTATTATTGCTATAAATGTGATCCAAGTAACACCTACGGACATGGCTTACTTCTGCACTGTAATAAAATTTATTTTGAAGTGATCTAAGTGCCATCAATGAACTGGGATTATTTCTCCACTGAGTCAAAATCAGTCAAAGTCAAAATGTTTATTTCAAGTGGACCATTAAACGGCACTTTTGAAAGATAATATAAAGACTACTGTCCATAGAGAAGAACGGGCAAGGGCAGTTACTCTTTTCACTTGTGAAGTTATCCAAGTAATGCCGTGAAAATGGCAATGTTTTGGGCCACCCCAAATTTAAACTACTGTTGTGCCAGCGACACAAAGACAGATTCAAGTCACTTGAATCACAAATCCACTAACATATAGCTATGCAGAAATGTCAAATATAGGACGTTGTACGGGAAAATGACTTAGTTTTTTGTCACACCAATGACAACCCCATCTCATGTCCTGGCAAATACTATCCATCCCAGGTTGTCTGGAAGAGATCGCGGAATGCGATAAGGCCGCCCATTATATGTGTTTTAGTATTAAGTTTCCTTTTTGTTAATACTTTTGGTGTATAATAAATAATGGCTCTTCCAAGTGGTATCACTTGGAAGTTTAGTCCCACAGAGGCTAAATAGTGACTAATTCTTGTTTTGTTTGATAAAAAGGTCACTTGGATTACGTCTGTTCTCAACTAGCCAAATGTTTTATACTAGCTTCGGTCTGTGGCCTCACCTGTATATATTTTATACCAAGCAAACATACCATAAGGATAAAAAGTATCATGTCTTCAGTTGAGGTATAAAGACCAACCAAAGCTTCGATTTTGACTAGTATCAAAAATTGACCGAACCTTCGGCCCCGCCAAAACACGGTGTTCGTTATTTTTTTATTTAACACAATGATTATTATCATTCTCATTAATTTGTTAAAATCCTTACTAATATTATAAATGCGAAAGTAACTTTGTCTGTCTATCTGTCGCGCTTTCACGCCAAAACTACTGAACCGATTTAAATGAAATTTGGTAAAGAGATAGTCTAGAGCCTGAGAAAGGACGTAGGCTACTTTTTATCCCGGGAGTATGTTCCCTAGGGACCACGCGGGCGAAGCCGCTGGCAGAAGCTAGTAACAAATAAATCATAATTTTTGTTACCAATTTTATTTGTTTATTTATTTAGTTTTGTACTCTTTATTGCACACCAAATTAAAAAAACATAAAGGAAACCTTAAACTAAAAAAACATGCAATTGGCGGCCTTATCGCATTCCACGATATGTTGTTTTTATTTAATTTAAGAAAAGTTAAATATAATCCCACTAATATTATAAATGTGAAACACATTTAGTTAACATCCTGGAATAACATATAGACCACTTTTTATACCGGTAATTTACATGGCTTAATAGAGACAGAGGAAGAAGTGAAAATCTAGAGTTGCTGCTGCCTTAGTACTTCAGATTCAAAAGTACCAGGAGAACAGAAACATGTCGAAATAGTTTTGGGGCTGGAATTGTTAGCGCTAAAGATTCACAAGTACCAGAAGACCAGAAACATGTCGAAGTATTTTCGGGGCTGGAATTGTTAGCGCTAAAGATTGACATGTACCAACCAGGAGAGCAGAAACATGCTGAAGTATTTTCGGGGCTGGAATTATGAGCGCTAAAAATTCACAAGTACCAGGAGACCAGAAACATGTCGAAGTATCATTGAGCATGATATTTTTTTCACCAGGAGTATTGATACATGTCGAACATTTTTCCGGGCTGGAATTGTGAACGCTATAGATTCACAAGTACCAGGTGAGCAGAAACATGTCGAAGTATTTCCGGCGCTGTAATTATGAGCGGTTAAGATTAAGAAGTACCAAAAGAACAGAAACATGTCGAAGTTTCTTCCGGGGGGAGAATTATGAGCGCTAAAGATTCTCGCACTAAGCGTTTCCAAACGTCTTTTATAATGCGCACAGCAAAGGAGTGGAACTCTCTGCCTGCGTCTGTGTTTCCAAACGCTTACAACCCTAATCTCTTCAAAGTTAGAGTGAACAGGCTTGGGTAAGCTCGCTCCATCGTAGACTTTGTCTCTGTCATCTCTGACCTAGACAAGTCAAGAGCAAAGCCATCACAAATAAAAAATAAAAAAAAAACAAGTACTAGGAGACCAGAAACATGTCAAAGTATTTTTGGTCAAGAATTGTGAACGCTAAAGGTTCACAAGTACCAGGAGACCAGGAAAATGTCGAAGTACGAACAGCAAAGACTCACAAACTATCAGGTTACCAGAATGGAGATGTATTTCTATGGATGAGAATATGAGACAAAGTAGTTACGCGCCAGGTATAAAGTCTACGACGAAGTCGCGGCCAGAAGCGAGAATTATGAGCGCTAAAGATTTACAAGTACCAGAAGACCAACATGTCAAAGTATTTTTGAGCAAGATTTTTTTTTTACCAGGGGCACAGAAACATGTTGAAGTTTTTATCCGGGATAGAATTATGAACGCTTTAGATATACAAGTGCCAGGAGAGCAGAAACATGTCGAAGTATTTATAGGGATGGAATTGTGTGCGCTAAAGATCCAGAAGTACCAGGAGACCAGAAACAAGTCGAAGTATTTCCGGGGCTTTCATTGCAAGCGGTTACGATCCAAAAGTACCAGTATACCAGAAACATGTCTAAAGTATTTCCGGCGCAGGAATTGTGAGCAGTTAGGATTCAGAGTACCAGGGGACCAGAAACATGTCTAAGTAGTTCCGGCGCTGGAATTGTGAGCGGTTACTAGAATTATGAACGCTTTAGATTTTCAAGTACCAGGACAGCAAACATGTCAAAAATATTTATATGGCTTGAATTGTGAGCGCTAAAGACTCACAAGTACCAGGCACCAGAAACATGTCGAAGTATTTCCGGCGCTGGAATTGTGAGCGGTTAGGATTGAAAAGTCCAAGGGGACCAGAAACATGTCGAAGTATTTCCGGCACAGGATAGGTGAGCAATTAGGATTCTTAAGTACCAGGAGAACAGAAACATGTCGAAGTATTTTCGGGGCTGTAATAGTGCGCATTTAGGATTCAAAAGTACCAGGAGAACAGAAACATGTTAAAAGTATTTAGGGATGGAACTATGAGCGCTTAAGATTCATAAGTACCAGACCACAACCATGTCAAAGTAATTTCAGGGCTGAAAGTAAGAACCAGCTCAAAAGTATATGCAGACGAAGTTGCGGGCAGAAGCTAGTTTTAAATATTATTTGGATGTTTTATTCTTTCAGTCATTTAAGGACATCATTACACTTCTCATGGGTTGAAATTACACTAATACTATGAAGAACTGAAATTATTTAATGTTTGTAGAGAGTAATCTCTTTTAGTAAGTACTGATCTGATTCACTATTAACTACCACCTACTTCTACAAACCAAGAAAATGCACAGTTCCTGTGATAAAGCCACATGAATAAAGCCACGGGAAAATGCTAATATTTCCATATAACTATGAGTACTGTACTCATGCAAGCATCATGAGAATGACAATACAAAAAATTAAAATCAACAAAATGTATAAACAGATGTCTACAAAACCAGCCAGTGAAAATATAATTATAGTAGGTACTAAATGTAAGAAATGAACAAATGAGCAATTTCGAAAAAAGTAGGAAGTTCTCATTTCGGTTGTATTTTTTATATATTTTTTTTTACTATTGATGGGCACTCGTTTGAACACCATCTCACCTGTATATCGTCGGGGATAGTGCAAATCCGCGAATACAGGGGAAGGTTAAAACTGTTTTTTTTATTTATTTCAATGGCTTTTGACCTCATTTTTACATGGAGGGTATTATTCATGTGTTCTATTCATGTATTGTTAACAGAAATCTATTAAAGTCGGTATTGTATATTAGTAGAAAACTATTTAAATCTATACTATATTGTATGGCTACATTTGTCAGATACGCGGAATTTCAATGCTAGTTCTGCGGATTTGCACTATCCCCGACGATATAAGCTTGTATTGTGAGAAAAAAATTCTATTGTGGCAAATAAATTATATTCATAATTTTTTATCTGTCTGCAGAATGAGCGGAACAACTGATGCATAAACAATTTGTTTGAGTTGAATTTTGAGATAACAAGTAATGAAATCATTGAAACATAAATTCCTAATTAATATTGAAGCAATCTACTAATGAGATTCAACTGTGAACTTATGCTATTAATATTGATAACAGAATTTGTGATGAACTATCAAAAGCCATGAAATTAATGGACTCGCTCATTTCAATTTGATGAATAGCCATTTCTCCCAGTGAGAGTGATGTTAATGTTATTTCTAATAGATACACATGTGTGCACACGTCATATTTGTTATAGTTTTAGACCATTGCAAAAGCATGTTTGGCACAGTCTACAAAAGCAGTGTAACTAATTCTGATACTGTACATACTATGAAAGTTATTATTAATTAGTTACACAATTAACACGCTCACACGGTTTAGTTTTCGTTTTCTTTGATGCAGTGTTGAAATGAAATAGTTATTGAAGCGAAAATTGATTGATGCATGTTGTAACGATATTCCTTGTGAAATTTTTAGGTTAACAAAAAACGTAAAAAAACTTTAGACAGTAAATTAACGGTGTTATTACGCATTAATAATATCGTTTATTCACCTGTTCATGCTTTTTTCATTTAATGAATTTAAAAACTTACGTTCTCTCAACTTCTTTTTGAAAAGAGGATCCTTGCGACGTTGTTGGTCAAAGTACACACAATATCCAAGAAATAAAGTTCCAGCTATTCCAACTGCAATTCCTAAAGTAGCGCGCGTAATCTCCATGCTTATTAATTCACTTGCGTTGTTTTATTCACATAAAATATCAACTCGCTTTTGTTAGAGAATTTTGAGATCCGCCATTTACGAAAAAAAAGGATTATTTTAATGGCAGCACTGCTGTATTCTCACTTTTATGCTCACAGATAAGAAATTCGGATCATTACGTAAACGAATATTGATTACTGAGCCAAAAATCTTGTTGTCAAAAATGTTTACGTAACTATCAATTTCAAAAATATAGTCCCAATCATTTTCATTCAAAAATTTATCCCAAGGCACAATAAAAACATATTTACTAGGAATTAAAAGTTATGTAACCAACGGCTAGTGAGAGAGGATCTTTATAGATTTTGAGTTGCCTCATCAAAATTTGTCATATGTACACATGACTGAAATTCAGTATTTATAAATAGTTTTCCTATTCCAATAGTTAAAATATCTATTTATGCCGAAGGACCCTTGCAAGAAATTCGCGTGTGCCATCCAGAAATGCCTTGTTGGTGAGTTTTTTCACTATAATTTTATTTATGAAGCTCTTCGCCGACAGCCGACAGAAAATCAGTCGCCATCTTTGCTTCAACCTTTCAATCGCCTCCACAGATTTGCGGGCGTTTCATCGCCGTTTTTCAATGTTTTGCTCAAATAAATCGTTACAGTTTTGTTGTAAAGCCACGTAAAAAGTTTTCGAGAACCTGTGTAAGTGATAAGTGCGAAAATGAGCTTTTTCGGGTTCGGACAGACTGCGGATATCGAAATCGTATTTGATGATGCTGACAAACGGAAGGTTGCCGAAGTGAAAACGGATGAAGGCAAAAAGGAGAAGTTATTGCTTTATTATGATGGTGAAACCGTTTCGGGCAGAGTGAACGTGACTCTGAGGAAACCCGGATCGAAACTTGAACACCAAGGTATCAAGGTCGAACTTATAGGTCAGATTGAATTATTCTACGACAGAGGTAATCATCATGAGTTTATATCATTAGTGAAGGAGTTGGCCCGCCCTGGTGACCTGTTACAGCATACTTCGTATCCATTCGAGTTTGCAAATGTTGAAAAACCTTACGAAGTTTACACTGGTGCAAATGTTAGACTCAGGTATTTCCTGAGGGCAACGATCGTCCGCCGTCTCACAGATGTCGTAAAAGAGGTGGATATCGCTGTCCACACTCTGTGCAGCTACCCAGATGTACTAAACTCGATAAAAATGGAAGTAGGCATTGAGGACTGCCTACACATAGAATTTGAATACAATAAATCCAAATATCATTTGAAAGATGTAATTGTTGGCAAAATCTATTTCCTACTGGTCCGCATTAAAATCAAACATATGGAAATATCAATAATAAAAAGGGAAACAACAGGTTCTGGGCCTAATACATTTACAGAGAATGAGACGGTTGCGAAATATGAAATAATGGATGGGGCCCCTGTTAGAGGGGAAAGCATTCCTATAAGAGTGTTTCTAGCTGGTTATGACCTAACACCAACAATGAGAGATATAAACAACAAGTTCTCTGTACGGTACTACTTGAACCTTGTGCTTATGGACACCGAAGACCGGCGCTACTTTAAACAACAAGAAGTCACACTATGGAGAAAGAGTGACAAATCTAGACTACCATTACATAATGCACACATCCCTCAAACATTGTCCCACCCAAGTCATCCGATTCCAAGACAACTGAGTGCTTCTAGTGAAGACAACTCCAACAGGGCAGTTTCTCCATCCAATCCTAATTTAATGCAGAGATCAATCTCTCCATCTATGAATGATGGTGAGAAACACAACGGACCTTCGGAGATGGAGCAAGATCAACCTGATGTGATAACAAATAAACTGTCCAATACGCACATTCAAAATAACCAGCTAGAAGAAGAAATTGATGATGAACCTGCACCTCCTGTAGTGGAAAAACAAATGATACCTGAAAAGCCATTTGTGGCAGAAAAGCCTCAAGTTGGGGAGAAGCCAGTGATCGCTGAAAAGCCTGTTCTAAACCGGCCTGAAAGTGAAGCTAGTCCGAGTCAATAGCCGATATGTACATGCGCGGTCAACTTGACAAGCGCCGAAGATATGAACTGTATGTTTTCATATTTGAAAACTATCATATAAAGGATTGTAGTTCTATTAACTTTTCATGTGGTTTCATCAGACATAGTTTGTGGTCTACAAAGAAAAGTTGGTACAACTGTGTCCTATACAAAAATTGTTGTAGAATTCAGGATTTCTATTACTAAAATGTTGGAGCTGTATAAATCGAAATTATTGACATAGTGAGTACTGTCAGCATTCAATGGAATATGGGCTCTAATTGTAAGTGTACATTGCTATCATTGCAAAAATAGCTGCTGAAATATCTTCAGATATCTGTTATATTATATGTAAGTTAAGTTTCCATAATAGAACCTTATTACAGCAGTGTAAAGAATATTTTAGCACAATATCAATCATATGGAGTCTCAAAGGCCTTTGTTTGTGAATGTAAGGGCTAGTTATTATAATTCAAAGAGCATGTGCTTGTTGAAGCATTTTAATTACAATGGAATTCTTTTAGTTCAAGTGACATTTTAGATAATGAAATAGAATTTCCAACTGAGGTCAATAAGACATGATAAACTCGCACCACTATATTTATTTCTTGATGAAATTGTGCAAAAGTTTTATCCTTTTAATTGTTACATGTATATATATAAAAATGTACCATCATTGAAAACAGTACAATGTCTAGGTATTTAATGTCACGGCACTTATCAACTGTTTGTTCACTGTTTTAGCAAACTTATCTAAACCTCACATTGAATTGTGTGTAATTTATTTATCTGCAATTGTTGAATACATTCAATATTTGAAGCTAAATAGTGATGGTCCATTCAATAGGTATTTATTACCAAAAAAAAATATGATTTTGTGAGAGAAATAATTAGTTTTTTTTATTTTTATTATGACAGCACAGAGGGTAAAAAATGTATAAATGTAATATAGGGCCAATAAACTTTATTAACATTTATAAGCGCTATATTCTGTTCTGAGGCTCTCGTTTTTTTACATTGTCATTGTTTTTGCTAAGTATACAGCCCACATTGTTTTACATAAATTGAGGTATTAGTCAAATTACATATAAATTTGATAAATTCGACACTGGTCTGAATGTAGTCAGTGCAGCTTTTTATATCACATACATTGTCATTAATTTCGCCCTATAGACGATTGTTTTCATAGAAAATTATCAAAAGTGTGATTAATGATTATACATAGTGTGTATATTAAAATTTAAAAGATGTATTTCTAAGATATTTGGGAAGTCAAAAATGTAGGTGTCGGAAAATATGTATAATACGCGAAAACTTTAATTTAAATTTAGAAAAATTGCTTCATAATATATTCTAGTTAAGTTTTGCGGTATATTTTGAAGATTTCTTAATTTTTTGCACGTCAGGATCTGCCATTTTTACGAAAATAATTAATTTTACAATAATTCAAGAGTCTGATTTTAAATATGTATTACTAGCCGATTCTACCATATTTTAAGTTTGTAACAGTATAATTCATCTGCTTTGTAGAATTAAATACTTATTATAATCATCAGTAGATATGAAGTACAGTACTAACTACCCTCAAAAGGAAAAAAACCGAAACGAGTCACTTAGTCCTCAGTTTGAATATTGCAAAAATGTTTTCTATGAACAAACCCAAACTTTAAATTCCCTGCGCGGTTACATTGCTATTTATCAGAGCTCATTATTTTACTAGCTGTTATAAAAACTCACTATCGGCAAATTAGAGCGTGATTTCTCTAATCTTTTTGTTGAGGAAAATCGAACTTTTGATCGTTAAAATATATAATCGAGTTCAATATTCATAAACAGTTGTTTTTTAATAAATTACCGCGCATTGCAGCAGTAGATTCTAGTTTTTATACACGTATAAGACCGTAATGCAATCCTTCGACCGAAGACTATCGTAAAAGTATGCATGTTAGTCCAAAGCTGTCCAATAAAATAAATGTTAATTTGTAAGCTCACATACATGAGCTCTCGCTCTTTAGAAGTGTAATTGTATTATAAAAGTGATTTGTTAAAGCAATTTAAAAGTGTTTGGGCTTCGTTATTTGTACATATCATTGCATTGTTAAACAATGCACGACCATAGATTGTATCTACTTCAATTTATTTCAATTGAAACCGTCAAAGGAGCAGTTAGTACCAATTGTAACTATGTCACCATATTAGGAAACTATTACTGTGAGACATTGATTCCGGCGAACGAAACAATATTGCAAAGAACGTATAAGTAATAATTTTGATATAGCTTCGATAGTAACAATGTGAATCTAATAAGACAACTGTCTGTAAAAAGTATACTAAAGTATGTATTGCGTATATAATTAGTTTAAGTTTAAAAAGTTATACAGCCGATGGTCGCGCATTTGAATGCCTTATTATATTAAATGCAAGAAACAAATCCAACTTTGTTAAAGGCTCTTTTGTGCTGTCCACGGATAATTTATGTAGATTCTATCCATTATTTTTATGTAAATTAAGTAAAGATACAAGTTATTGAAAATATTGTGTTATATTATAATTGTTTGGTTTTAGTATCACACTGTATGATAAAGATATCTTGTTTCTATTGAGATTAAGGCGGCATGTCGATTGTAACATTATTGTTAATAAAATATATATGTATAAATTGCTGAAACCGGGTTTTATTGCTTTGCGTTGTGTGTCTGTGTTTCTAATTGTGGTTGTTAGAGCCATAGGTCTAATTACTTGCGGTAACGAACCTAGTTAGAACAACGTCACTTGTACGCATAACATAAATACTATCTACATCCAAGAAAAGGCTTATTTCTACTCCGTGTGAAAATGTTCTCTATGTGGGTAGGTAAAGTATTTATAAACCCAATGCAAAAAAATCAAAGATTAAAATAATCTTTGCTCTTGTCATGGGACTTCCCCGTTTGTAACAAACAATTGAAGGAAAATCAAAACAGAAGTTACGATACCTATTGAATTAGGTAATTACAAAAGGAAAATCAACCACGTTGACAAGGAATTATTTTTACGTATAAAACATGTGTATAATGCCTTGCTATCTGATCGGGCAGTTATTTATAGTCGGTTATGTACAGAACATCGCCGGCCGATTACCTAATAAAGCATTGATCCTAGTCTGTTTTACATACACGTTTTCTGAAATTTGAGAACTACCAAACTATACCTACTCTTCATCTACCTCCAATAATTTCACAAAGTGGGCAATCCCCTTCCCTTGAAGTAATTTTGCAAAGTGACTAAATTGACGTTATCGTCATCCAATTTTTCTAATCAGCTTGATTCAGCGGGCTTCAAACATTTTAACAAGTTACACTGTTTGTGGCCGCCCCCTTTTTGATAACGCGTGATAATACCACCATTCTAGTTTCAGTAAACGGACTTTTCGGCAGTTATGAGCAAACCTATTTTTTTTAAATGTTTTCTGTTTGCACTTTATGATCTGGAATGGCATAGCAAACGAATGAGTTCGGGTAGCATGTAGCAATATCGAATAGCACACTCCAAAGCACTCCTCAATTCGTCATTGCACTGGAAACTTCCGTTTATAACCCTGTCATTACGTTCTTCGTCAGCAACATGGCTGCCCATTTAAGATCGGAGGCAATCAAGAACAATATCATCCAAAATATAATTTTGCTAGATGACCCCCACGTCCCTTCCTGATCCGACAGTCGCTGCGCCGAAACGTTGACAGGTGGCTTAACTTGAAACAAAGAGCACGCGAACACGGTGCCTACGCAGTCAGGCTGTATCCTCTCTCTTAGCTAGTAATAAAATGAGCGTATAACGTTCTCCTTGATGGAAGTCCATCGCATGCGCTGCACATTTCCGCCTAGTGCTAGGTTCCTATCAGATGACAGTAGGCTTCGAGGTCCTGTTGCGGAATCTGTTCGAAAGAGTAACCGCTGCCCTGGAAAACAAAGGGCATTGGGAGGAGCACGGATGGGTTTTAGTCAGTAAGAGTCTGACACTCCCTTCTGCTTCACCCAGAGCGGGAGGAGACATTTGATGATTTCCCACCCTTAAAAAAAAAAGGCCTCGAGGTCCTAAGCGGTCCGGCGGCCGACGTCCTTTCCGTTGACCTGCAGGTGATAGTATTATGGCCGGTGATAAGTAGGTACCTACTCTTCGCATCTGGAATGCCTAGCTTGCTTTGATAAAGAATTTAACCCAAAAGATTTGCGCTCCCAAGTAACAATGAGGAAGAAGTAGGAATATAAAAAGAATTCCTATCTATATCCCTCAAAATAAACACCAAGCCATTAGTTACAATTCGCCATATCGATTAACATACTTACTTTATGATAGGTCAATTCAACAATAGGACCCTTTATAGTCGCGAAGGATAGCAATAGAATGATTTGTCGTACCGTGATCGTCCAAATTATTTGAACCCATTCTCTTTTATATTGGGTGGATAAATTGATCATGTGATTGGTGAGACAGCAAACTGGCTGTAAATTATAAATCATCAATTCATCACCCTATATTTCCAAATGAAATGTAGGTATATATTTGCATTACAAATTAATGTAATAGAATTGCCGTAAACCTACTATGACGTGCCAAAGACAACAGGATTTCGTTATATAAAATAGAGAGCTAGACACTGCCCCTTTTGACAGCGGATTGAAATGCCACGTTATAGTAGGGGGACTGATCAGTCAACACTGCTTTACCTGCCTGACCGTAGAAGTTGAAGGTGACTTAAAGAAAGACAAAAATTGCAGTTTACTGGAGGCTTTCAAAGCTTGTGACTGTAATATATTATAATACTAGCTGACCCGCGAAACTTCGTCTGCGTCACATTTTTCATGAATGCTCCGCTCCTATTGGTCGCTATATAACCTTCCTCGATAAATGGGCAATCCAACCAACACTATAAGAATTTTTCATTTCGAACCGGCAGTTCCTGAGATAGCGCGTTCTACCAAACAAACAGTCTTCAGCTTTATAATATTACTATAGATACACAAACGATCAAGTGTTATCGCCGATTCTAACTAATATTAGAAATGTGAAATTGAGTCTGTTTGCTTTTTAAGCCTTTACGCCTAAATCACTGAAGCGATTTTGATTAAGAGCATGGGACCCTGGAGACGGTTATAGGCTAGGCTTTGTTTTGCGAAAATGTATATTAACTTGAGCGAAGCAAAAGCTAGTCGTCCATATAGTATAGTTGGTATGGTAGTGAACAGTGCAGTTTGCAGACCACACACGCCGAAATATCAGTTAAGTACTGACAAGTATTCTTTATCATCATTGAATCATGTAATTATGAAGAGAAGCTCGATCATATATCGCGAATGGGTGTGAGTAGGTTATTGTTGCATCACGATGACGCATCTGATGCCAATGATAGAGGTGAGGTTCTAATTAGAGTCATTCTCGCGTCATGGTATAATCCAGCACCAAGCACGTGCTGGGCATGGGTCAAGTTGAAATATGAGGTGGGCCTGTTTTATTTCACCGCCTATGATTAAGTTAACTAAACTTACTTGGCATTTTATGGAAATTCCGTTGCATTATTTAATTTATTCAGTACCTAAGTAGTGGTTATTCGGACATCATGAAACAGGCCGTAACACTTAAATCAGTAAACTTATATCTGAAGCCAGATCGTACCTAATAGCAATTTATGAATTGTCCATCGTTACATAACTTCGTATTCGTGCTTGGGGAACCCCGATGGCCGCACCGTTCAGACTTAACCGCGAGAACATTACCTTACCGAACGGATCGATCTATCATTATGATGGCCATACGAGTATAACCCTATCCTATCAGCCCAGCCTTTAAGGTGCAAATTTACAAAAATATTGCCCTTCGATACAATACCTATAATTCGATCTAACCAGTCTTCTGCTTTTCGTGCATGGGCACGCGGTGGGCGTTTAAACCGATGATAAACATTGTGTTTATCATCGGTTTAAAATCTCATCGCACTGTGCCGGTGGAGACCATATTCCTCCATTTTGCTCAATTTTGCTTGCCAGTATGTAGGTTATGCACACATTTCAAGAGCGACCGTGACCTGTATACTGTCAGTCAGGGACATTATGAGTACCTACGTATCACTGGATATATGTGTAGGTACAGTTATCAGTTGATTGATTAGTAATGAAAGCAAGAGTTTATCATCAATAACTCATTGATAAATTAATTGATTAGTTTCTAGGGTAGGTCGGCACGACGCTTACAGTTTTATACAAAGTTCGGTTTTATTGAGCGTCGCTCTGGCATCAATACTCGTGTTTGTCTCTTCCTAAAACTTAATGTTCCATTAACTCTTCTTCTTTTCGTGTTAACTGACTCAAGTTTTCAAATTTAGTCCGACCAGTTCACGTTCACGTGCTGGAAGGTGCAGGAAGGGCATAAAGAGCAGGAAAGTAGATGGGACCTATCCTGTGAAGGAGCTCCACACTGATACTGTGTTTGCGATAGATCTATAATACTCTAGTCACGGGCGTACCTATACTTTTCGCAAGGGGTGATCCGAGGGTCCAAACATGTACAAAGATAAGCTAGTTTTTGCTCTGGCTTCACGCAGAAACGCTAGAATTCTGAACGCCAATCTCATTTGAAGTGCTAATAATTTTCTATATATTTTAGAACTAGGATTAGCCGTGCCATCAGCTCAATATTTATTATTATTAGCCAATTTTATTTTAGTCGTAGGTATGCCAAGGGGACCCCCTAAACACCCCCCTTATATACGCCCGTGACTCCAATTGGCCAGATTGTAATGCATTTGTTTCATATTAACGCTCACATACTTGCTGGTAAACTCATGGGGCCGGCCATCATAAAACATTCAGTAGGACACCTTGTGGTATATTTTATTATTGATAGGTCCACGTTTGAGAATCTCATCTAATAGAAAGGGATGATGTGGTCGATGATATAGTACGTTTATCTAGAAGTAACCTACAACTACAGTAGCTAATAGAAAAATCCACTACCTACTGGATTGGAATGAAATGGATCTTGGGAAACAAGTGCGCGGCTCACGACACCAGTAGCGTTAAAAAGTTTATGTTCCTAAATTCATCAGGCATTTACTATCTTATCTTTAGTGTATCGTAGTATTCATAGTTCACTCCTAATTAAAGATGTGCCAGCTATACAAGGAGGTATTACTTGTATGACTAAGCTCAGCAGAACGGCTAGCGGATTGGTGACCGCTGAGCCAATCCTCCACTTGTGACGTACGGGCTACGGTACAATGTTTGCATTGACGTAAAATAGTTTTTTTTTACTCGACTTGGCACCAAGACAACAGCGGGTCTTGATTGATGTGTACAAGTTTTAACAGTTGCCTACAAAAACACCGGATAGCAAGTAGTCCTTGAATGTTTTCAGAATCGATTTTAGAGTTTTGAAACATGAAATATTATTTATACTTAGGTTTCATAGGCATTCGAATACTTCGGTACATAAATGTAGCTGTAGTGTATTCTAGAACGGTGGGCGGAACGATTACGTAGGAACTAGGTTTTTTATTGAGTATTTCTGATAATGGCTGGGTCGCGCATGCCAATTTATCTGTTTTGCAGTCCTACTGTAGTGTTTGAGTTTATTCACATTAAACATCGATTTTGGAGTACCTTCTTGCTGAAGACTCAACCAAAATGCTTGCGGCAGTACGAAAAAGAAGTCTCAGAATTGAAATTGCAGCTCAGCAGAAACTCAAAATTGAGAAATGGCAAATAACAACGTGCTAAATTGTACTTTTAAGCCAGTTTTCCAGCTATAGCACAGATTGAAAAGGTTAAAACAAAAACGGAGCTAGGTCAACTGTTCGGCGAAGATTCTTTGGAATAAGACCTATCCTATTAATGATTTTATTAGGGACATTAGTAGTTATTAGTACCTACGGCACTGACTTGTGTTCGAATCTGTCTGACCCTCATTAGAAAACCCTTAAAGTCTAGTCTTTAAAACTAGGTGGCGGTCTGGAACATATATTATGTGACCAAAGTTCTAACGGCAATGATCTCTTCTTCAGTCAGATGACCCTGTCAGAACGTCTCCTGTCAAAAATTGGAACTTATTTCTAAGAAGCTAAGCAAGAATACTTCTAGAGCCAGTTTGGCATAAGTTTTCCACAAATGTCTCGAATTAAAACGAAGATTATTAGCTTATCTAGACATGCTGTAGCAATCAGTAATCAAATGTTACTTTTAATGTCCATGTACGGTTTATAACCTGCCATCTGTGTTTACTTACATGGTCTGTAAATGTAAACAGGCGACCTAGTATCATGAGGCAGATTTGGCGTTGTTTTTATAAAAAGTTGGTTGTCTGTAATAGGGATGCGGATGTTATGGAGCTCCGTAACCGTAACCGAAACTATCGGATATCCGAAATAAAAATATATCCGTAACCGTATCCGTTTCACAAGTTTCGGATAAGGGCGGAGACTAAATAAAACGACATGTTTCGACAGGTTTTTGTTTCACCGCTCGCGCGCCACGTGAATCTTGCAGTTTGTTTGTTATTTCTAGTCATAACATCCCCTCCTTAGATCATTATTCTAAGAACCCCTCTTTCATAACTAGTTAGTTTTTTATTTAAGAGTTGATATTTATTACATACTATTTGTGTTTATATTTTACTTCAATCTAATATCCGTATCTGAAACTAACGGATAATCCGAAATAATTACATATCCGTAAACGAATCCGAAACCGAAATAATTTTATTCCTATATCCGTATCCAGATCCGAAATGTCATATCCATAACATCCCTGTAGTGCTATTCTGTAACAACATTTTCGTATCTCGACAGTCGAATCCGAGGTGAATTTCAAATTAAGGCCTTTCTGTTGTGTGCAATAAAGCTCAGTTTGTGAGTTTTGTCACTCAGGTGAAGCTCGATATCGAAATAGTTGTTTACAGAATAGACTAGCTGGTCCGTAAAGTCGGTTTACGGACGATAATTACGTGATAACGTCATAAGAAAACAATTGAATTCTTAACAAACAAGCCGAACGCTTCGCTTGTTCCGCGCTCATTTATTTGAGGAACGTGAACGTAACACTTTTTCGTGCGTGCAACCGGTGTTCATCGATTTATAAGACGTTATCACGTCAAAAATCATCTTTGTATACTCCTTGCCAAAACACTGTCCCTTTCAATTTATCCGATGTTCGATGGCGATTTTATGTAGGTACATGGCAAGTGGTACTTTCCTTAACGGCCTTGAAATAAGGTGGAAAAATATTTTTCGCAACAACTTGTGAAGGATGGAAACCAATGGGACGCATGCTGTCAAACTAAATTTAAATTTTCTATTTTCACAGAAAACGACTTCCAAGAAGTCCGTTGCCACAAAGTGTTCGAGGCAATGCGCATGTGCTGCACGAAGTTCAAGCCACTGAATAACTCTCTGGTTTGTGAAGGATACGATCTAGAGCCGCGGAAATACGCACCGGTCACTGACAGACCGGCTAAGTAAGGTAATCCTAACCCGAAACCTAATTAAATTTTCGATTCTTACCCGGAAACGTCACCAGCGCCACTACACTAACATATTTTTGTCTAGATTCAATTCCACAAAGAATTCTTTTGTTTTCCAGAAAGCTATGGACAGTCGTCGTCGGAGCCAACCTCTAGGCAAAAGAAGTTGGTTCTACAGATACCCGAGGACATTCCAGATCACGTTTACTGCTTTGGGCCTCGGAATATTCTTCTCAAAGCCCATTTACGATATTTTCTTCAGACCGCGCGATAACATCGATTTTAATGAGCCAGATACCACGTTTCCGATTCGCAGGGCTTAATTATAATTATGGAATCTATCTCTAAGGCTAAAGAAAGGCTAGCAAAGTATCCTGTGATATTTGCCAAGTGTTCTAAGCAAAGTGTTTTGTACGCCCGCTGCGTGCTGCTGAAAGAAGGATCGGTGAAAAAAGACGATTGTGCTAAAGAGTTTGAAGAGTTTAAAGGTTGTTTATATTCTGCCGCGAAAAACTTGAAAACGAGAATCTAAAATGCATGAGTTGCTGCAATTTATAAACTTGCCGCTTCGGTACCACCTTGTCGCTGGTTTCTTCATAAGGCTGTTTTTGATAGCATACGGTGATTTCCACGACAAAACTTACGATGTCCCGTACACAGATGTCGACTATTCCGTGTTCACGGATGCTGCCAGGCATGTCTTACACGGAGACTCGCCATACAAACGACAGACCTACAGATACAGCCCTTTGTTAGCATACCTTTTGGTCCCTAACATGATTTTGGGCAAAGACTTTGGGAAAATCCTGTTTTCTACTTTCGACATCCTTATAACCATCGCTGTTAGAACGCTGGTGGAACATCAGCTAGGGCCCAAGAGCATTGCTACTAATATCCCGATGTACTGCTCTTTCTTATGGCTCTACAACCCGCTGAGTATCGGTATCTCTACTCGCGGCAACGCAGACTCGGTGTCATGTTTTACCATCATACTATCCTTACTTTTATTGCAAACCGATGTAGTCAAGGGACTCAAGAAATATGCTCTGTCCGGATTTCTTCTCGGAATATCAATCCATCTACGATTGTACCCGTTAGTATTTAGCTTCCCAATGTACCTTAGTTTGGGGGTAACTAAAATCCCTCGAAAAATAACCATGAAAGAGGGAATGTTGATCTTATGGCCGAATTTGAAGCAACTTACATTGGCTATGAGCTGTATTGTAACATTATTTAGTCTGACATACGGAATGTGGGCACTGTACGGTTACGAATTTCTTTACGAGACATACTTGTACCACGCCTCGAGAATTGATATACGTCACAATTTTTCTGTTCTCTTCTACTATTCGTATTTGAGCATGAATCAGCTCACCTTCGACATAGTGAAGAATGTCACTAATCTGTTCAAAGCCGTTATTTTGTTTCTGTTGAGCATAAAGTACGGGGCTGATCCGAGAACGTTGCCGTTTGCTATGTTCTGTCAGACGGTTGTGATAGTCGCGTTCAACAGTGTGATGACATCACAGTATTTTGTTTGGTTCTTGTCTCTGCTTCCGCTGGTGGCGCATTCGTTCAAGATCACGCGACAGAAAGCCTTACTATTGGCCATCATCTGGGTAACCGCACAGGGCGCATGGCTGTTCTACGCATACCTATTAGAGTTTAAAGGCAGAGAGGTGTTCTTCCTGATATGGCTGAAAGGGGTAGTTTTCTTTTGCTCCAATATCTTTGTGTTAGTACAACTTCTAGGGAGTTACACAATTGGATACGGCTTTGGTGTGGGCCAAGTCAGTCATTTAAAAACTCAGTAAGTAGGTGTTAGTTGAATAAATTATTTGTATTTGTAGATAGTCTTGTAGATGTCATGAAATAATGCACATGGTGTAAAAATAAAATGTAATAAATTGAATTTCTTTAGTTTTATTTCTAACGAGTGAACTACATCCAAAGACTAAAGCATAAAATTACTAAATATTAATAATGACCCATTCTAGAAAACAGAAATTGCATTAACTTGTACATTGTAGCATGAGACAACATGAGACATATTTTCAATCTCCATTAAAATTTTCATGAACCCCATGACTTTCAATTTGTTTCTCATAATTATTATTTTTATCTAATAGATGACAACTTATGATGAATCAGGATACTATTATAGTCAAGATGCTTGATTATATGAATAATAAATCATAGCAATATTTATTGAAGTCATGTGTTTAAAAAAAAATGGCGTTGGTACTGTAACAGATGGCGCTAGTGTTGATAGAGCCATGGGCCATAGTCATTCGACATTTTTGACGATCAATGATTATTTTCAGGTCTAATGCCTGTTTTCACTAACACACACCCACATAAAAGTGCATTGTTGGATTTTAAACGCACAGCTCAACAGTGAGATTACAAAACCCAACAGGGAATATACAAGAATAATTTAAGTATCGCCTCATGTTCATGAATATGGGCATAGGTTAACCCTTTAAATTCATATTTTGTTCCCAATTAAAGCTAACTACATCCTACCTTTATTTATATTAAATGTCAGATACTGGTACATTTTACTCATGATTCATGATAAGTGTCATCCATACTAACTAGCTTTATTTCTTGCCCTCGGACAAGTTGACCTTTGTGAGGTCTTCAGTTTCCCCTTGGGACATGTTGGAGAGCTTCTTGCCAATACGCTCGTGAACGTCGAGGTATTTAGCCACGCAGCGATCTAGGCAGACTGACTCGCCTTTGCCTGGAAATTAGAAATATGCAAGAATTACTTAAATAAATCCAAGAATCTTGAGAAGTTCTTGATTTAAGAACTGAAATGTTTCATATTCCTTCTGTATTGCCAGGTGCCTAGTTCCTTAAGGTTGTCTATAGACCTTGGAATTAGAACTTCACTAACGTTATCATTACAGCCAAAGTTTTGAGTTTTAAATAATAGATTTGAGAACCTTAGGAAAAGGCTTAAGTTTATTAATTTGATTAAGTGTTTCATGACAGCCGAATAGCCACTACTTAATTTAAAAAAAAAATATTAAAAGGAATTTGTATTAAATTTTCTACCAAGTAAGTTAACAGAGACTTAATCATAGGGGATGAAACAATGAAAATTATGCAAACACAGGATACTCTGTACACTTACAAAGTTCAGTCTCGTTATATTTAACCGGTATGCACTTGCGGTGGCACGCGGTGACTAGTCGGTTATACATATCTGACATCATCTCAATCTCCAACTCCTGGACAAGCTGCAGCTTTGCAGCATCCAGCATTGGCGACGCCATCTTATTCTTTCTCTTCTCTCTTTTACTTTTTTTAGATTAAAATTCTGAAAAGAATAGAAAAACAATTTTATGATGCTATTGTGTTTTGTACCAAGCAATTTAAAAAGCTATTTATGTCTTCAATTGATTTCAGGAATGTAATAACAAATAGGTTAATACTAAACTAAAATATCACAGCAATTTAATATTCCCAAAAATGGAGTTCTAAAAGGGTCTGTCAGTTTGCTTCACAGAATTTAAAAGGTGGCTGATTGACAGGGGGAAGCCAATATGGTTGCTAAGGCCAAGATTCAATCCCCAAGGTGTGTTTGCAGTTTTCAAATGAACAATTTTAAAACAGCAGCCCAGTGAGGGGCTATTACTACTTATAGTCATGCAATAGGCTGGCTTACTCTACACTACACTGGACTTATAAATGATATTCATTTTGTAAGTAGGTTGAAAATAACAACTTACTTTACAATGTTTGACAATAACTTTTGAACATCATAATAAATTGAGAGCATATTAAATACCTTTGACTACCTAACCCTTAGAGGGATACAGGGATGATGTTACGAGTTTCATTACTTACCCTCACAGCTGTCTGTACACGTCTGGATACTCTCCTGAATTGGACTTGCGCATACGTTCCCGCGATCTCATGTTCTCCAAACGACGGGCATTTATAGAGTTCTTCGCCACCACAAACAACGATAAACTAGTCACTGTCACTGCTAACCTGCATGTCACAAAGTCTAAATTTACAATCAATAATATAAGGATTATAAAGTACCTTGTCGAGTGACAGGATTTTCAATAAACAGCTGATTCACAACAAAATCAATTAATTGAATACGGGTTAGTAATTTATAGGTCGCAACTTGGTTAAAAGTATCAACAGTCATGAAAAAGCATAAGATTATATCATTTTAGAATAATTTACAGGGATTCATGCTGATTCGGTTCAGGATAACTAGTCACGAAAAAAATAAAAGTTAAATGTACAGGGCTCACCACAAATGGACTGTATAGTTTTAACAGGCAATGTATTGTATATATTGAAGTAATTACCACGAAATTGTAATTTTCCCGAACTTTCCAAGCGGCATAATATATTCTCGTGAAAACTTCAGCAAAATTATTTGAGGTTACAATTTTAGTGTCACAATCGCTCACGCACGTTACGTCATATAAGGATAAAAGGAAGTCAATACACTACTATCGTGCTTCATATGGCAACAAAAACCATTAAAGGTGCTTTGACACTATCCGATGGGTTTTGTTCAACGTCCATTTTTTTTTTAATTTGAATGCAGGCTCCACACGACACGATTCACACTTACGATATTAATTATTTACACGAATCCAAATAGAATGTGAACAGCCGAAAGAGCGGGCGGCTTGGCTTGTGTTAAACTTGCAAGCACTTGTCTTACTATTGTTACCGATGAGCTGATCCGTTCCTTAAGTGTCGAATTAAAAATTGGCCATTATGTAAACAATACTGTTCACATAAATAGGCTTATTTATTTATTCACAACAAGCTAAGATACAGGAATGATACAAATGTGAAGTCAACTACATTCTCCACTACTTATTATATTATAATGGGGCTATAGACTACTATTTTGTTATGGTAAGTTTACAAGCTTGCCGTGGCTTTGGCAAGCGTCCACAAGCACAAGCGTGTGAACGAGGTGTTTGGCATGGCTTGCGTGAGCTTGTCGCCGATCCGGACTAGTGTCGGTTTTTGAACACAGATCAAAGGAAATTTGCGGCAAGCGTTTGCGATGCATTTACACGTTGGCGCGTGTTTAGTTTCGCTCACAAGCTCACACCGAACAGACGTTTTTAGTTTTATGCAACGATCATCTAATGTATTTAAACTAGCAATGATTGTTTATATGTATAACTGTATATATATATATTAATATATGTATAATCTTAATCTCGGAAACGGCTCTATCGATTTTCATGAAATTTAATATGCAGGGGTTTCTGGAGCGATAAATCGTTCTAGTTAGGTCTCATTTTTAGAAAACGTCTTAAAATAATCGAGCAAGGCTCGGTCATCCAGGTACTGAGTAGTAATTGGTCTAACGACGAGAATAGGGCCTTTCTCGAGGCCTCACAACTTTAACGTCTACGTCCGCCATGCTTGCCTGTCCGGAACATACTAACGCACTCGCAAGCGTGTTAATGGCATCCAAACACATTTGTAAAGGCTTGGAGCTTGTGGACGCTTGCCAAGCCACGGCAAGCGTGTAAATGTACCATTATAATGCCGGAAACATTATATTTATCAGATGCGTCCGTATGTCGTGGCTTATGGACGCGACTTAAGCGCCATCCACATGATCCACACACATCCGGGTTCCCGTCCGTGACGAGACACAGCCGGGACAGAGAGCAATCGGTTACATACGATTTGTACGAACTTGCTCACACAAATCCGTGTCAGGAGGTGCTGGATCGTCAGTGTCCTGGAGTACGCACGGACGCACGGACGCCCTGACAGTGCTATCCGATTTATTATCTCCGTCCTGGCCGTGTCCCGTCAGATATTTAAGAGCACTTGTGCAACATGAACACAGAAAAATTAATAGAACTTGTCTTACAAAATAAAATTATTTACGATCTATTGAATCCACATTATTTAAATAAAAAAAGGGGAAAAAAAAAATGTATAACTCGGAACTCGGATAGCCCTGACCCGGATGTGTGTGGACACGGGTGACGGACGGCCCGTCCTTGACGGGAACTCGGATAGCCCTGGGGGGCTACTCTCTAACGAAATCCGTAATTTCGGGCTTAGTTCCGGGCGGGCATTTTCTACTCCGTATCACCTAACCACTGAGAACTAATTATAACACGATTTGACAGTTACTGTGAAATCGTGTTGTCATTCATTCTCAGTTCGTGTTCGGGACTAATCGTAAGTCTGTAGGTGATACGGAGTAGAATCTGTAGAATACGCCCGCCCGTAACTAAGCCCGAAACTACGGATTTCGTTAGAGAGTAGCCCCCCTGACCCGGAACTCGGATAGCCCTGACCCGGATGTGTGTGGACGACCCTTTGGAGGTATCTGTCCAATGATTGTACATTGGACTGTGCTCACTATCGGATATCATCCGCGGACGCAACCTTGGGCTGTCCTTGAGAGTGTACACACTACTCAGCCGATAATATGATTACACCTTTAGTTTATTCCTTTTTTACATTTTATATTGTAGAGCATAATATTTTAATATAAATATTGACGACAATATGATAACAGGTGTTAAAAGTTTCTTTTTTAACCACACTGTATAAATTGGATCGTAGCACCAACCGATTTTTAAGTCGTTTTGTTAAAATATGATAATTTCTGAACGCACTCGACGCCGCACCCCAGCAAAAGAAATACGAAAAAAAAGAAACGTCACGTCGCATCGCATCAAGATTGTAGGTTCACGTCAATGTTCAAAACAAAACAAAACGTGGTTTTATTGAATTAAAAAGTGATTTATATCTATAAACATGCCTAAACCTACAAAATTACATTCTAAAGGCAAGTCTAACTCTCTGCAGAAACCGTTTAAAGTAGAGAAAGACTCATCGGATGGAGCGGACCCTGAGGACTCTGTACGGCAATTTCAACTTGAATTGTGCTGGTGTATTCAACAGTTAGAAAGGTCTTTGAACGAAAAGAAAGGCAATGAGAAGCAGAGTAAGTTTTTTGTAATGGGTGCACTTAATTTGCGAAAACATTTTGTGTGGTTTCATCATGGACATTAAGTAGCACAAGTACTTAGTTAGCGCCCTAGCGGCTTTCATGCAATAACGGTGTTAACCGATAGAAGATGTTCTTCTGTCACTCTTACAGACTGGATTTGTGTAATAACCTTCTTAAATTACTCATGGATTGTTTGTAGCATAAGTATTACACAACAATTTCATTTATTACTATCTGGAATGTGTATTAACAATAATATTTTGTTATGTTTCAGTGCAAGAAGCATGGAAGGTGCTGACAGTACTAAAGAACAACAACCAACCCGTCATACGCAAGAGACAGCTAATGCGCACACATTTTGGTGACTATAGAGCTAAAATGGCCGCTGAAGAGAAGAAATTAGCAAAAAGTAAGGTTATACTAGTGTCGCAGAGATTATTATTTTGATGCGAGATACGCATAACTGACAGTTGTTATCAACTGCTTAACTTATGGATGGCTCTTTGTTATAAAATACTAAAATAAGCAATGTTAAGGAACTGTTAGATAATGTGTCTATAATGTAAGTGCGGAGCCCTCAATATTATAGTCAACATTCTTGTAAGGTTGTTCAGAAGACAAGAAGTGATTACACATATATATATAATTCTAAAGGTACCCGAGAAAACTCCAGTAGAAGGATCAACCTTTTTCTGAGTCGAGGACCGCTCTCATTACATTAGGATAATGTGAAAGCCTTCACTCTTAACCTCTTATAAATTGAGGTTATTTGTTTGCAGTGGCCAGTAAAATCAAGATATCAGATGTTCCTGAAAAACCAAAAGCTACATTCTTGAGAAAATCTGCATTTTTGACCACAGGCGATGAATCTTTTAGATTCAACTTCAGTTTAGCACCAGAGCAAGTAGATAGTGGCAATACTGTTGTTAAAGATATCAAAACTAATGAATCAATTCAATCAGATAACAACACTAAAGTTAATCCTGAAGTTGCCAACATAGAAAAAGGCAGTGAAGAAAGTGTAAAACAATTCAAATTTTCATTTACAAAGTCAGATTTTAAGTTTAATTTTAATGTAGATAATTCCTAGGTTGTACTTATAATATCTTTAAATATGAATTCTGTACAAAATGTAACTGAATTAAACTGAATTTAATATAAGTGCTTTATTATGATTTGAGTTTTATTTTAGAATGGTTGTACCTACCTTTTCAGTATCTGTATGCATTGTCATTTACAGTAGATTTTTGCAATCTGACTCTTTTTTTTTGATATTTTAGATATCCCTAAATCACTTTCCCGTCAGCATTGTGTAGAGATTAATGCTTGCTAGTGGCTCTTGAGAATGTTGATTACTCTGTCAAGATGCTGAAACTGCTACTCCTCAGATGTTGATAAAAATAGTTGTGACTCTGTTGTCCCAAACCGAAAATGCATGCCATGAATCACGCCTGGACTTCTTAGGTGTATTCGAAACCGAGACAACATGTATCGCATAATGAGGAGGGATGCTGATAATGATACTCTAAAAATCACTTATAATGAATATAAAAAAATTGCAACAATCTCTTAAAGAAAAAAGAACGACATAAATTTGAAAAACATCGGTAGTACCCGAAAGCAACCTGGAATCTCATTAGAACACTATCTCCAGTCTTCTTCAAAAGAGTAAGGCGTCTGCCAGTGAGTGGTCTACAGGTAACTCCAGATTAGTTGATTCTATCAGACTTTCGCAAACATAGGAACAAAACTGGCATCTAAAGTCTTAACTCCCCAAACTATAACTCTACCAACATTTCTGACTCTGGCACTTTAGATGTCCACCCTAACTTGATGGCTATTTTTGGTACAGACAACGAAGAGATAGTTTCTTACTCAGATCAGGCAAAAACACAGAGGATACCATATTAGAATTAATAGTAGTAGTAGCTCAAAATCTAAACGACAAGGAAAAATCTGTAGATAACTTTCTTGATCTTTCTAAAGCTTTTGACACTGTCTTTGTCCCCCTTCTCAGTGAACGAGAAAGGATGGGTATTAGAGGCCTACCGCTTAGTTTGTTTTAGAGTTACCTTAGTGGTCAGTCGCAAATCATCAGGATAAACAACCACACCAGTAAGGAAGCATTTTGGACCAACGGAGTTCCGCAAGGTAGTGTCTTAGGACCTAACCTTTTCCTGGTTTACATAAACGAGCTCTGTAAAGTTGATCTAAGAAACTCCAAAGTAATTGCTTACGTTGATGATGACACTATTATCCTGGTTCGTGGCGGAGATTGGAACGAGGCTCGGCTTCAGGTAGTGTAAGCCTTGCGACTTATTATGAGATGGTAAACAAAATTTTATGTAGGTGTTAAAATGCGATGGCACACAGTGGGCTGAAAATTAGTCTTTATAGACCTTTGTAAATCTTTTATTTTTTTGGCAGAAATGGGTTTAGCTATCGTATATCTATCAATTTAAGATAAGATAAGATCATATATTTGTCCAAAACATAAGTATACATACACATGGCATGCAAGATGTTACAATTAAATTACAGTCTTTTCAGTTCTATTTCAGTTTTTCAGTCAAAGGTTTTCCTTATTTTATAGCACTTGGTTGAAATAAAAAATATAAATATAATTTAATAATAAAAAATTCTTACAAGAAGATTTTATTTATATTAATAAACTTATAAAGAATTTTTACTGCGGGGGTATGGGCTAAAGATAAAAGGAAAGGAATGTTAATTGGGCGAGGAAAATCAGGAGGGAGTAAGTCGTAAAGGGGAGTAATTAAACGAGGACAGGAAAAAAATAAGTGCTCCAGAGTACCCTCCTCTAGACCGCATTCACACAAAGAACTGTCTTTCACGCGAATTTTAGCCAAAAAAACTGGTGTGCAAACAAACCCGAGACGAAGACGAATTATTAATTTTTTAATTTAATCCTTTATTTCAGGCATCTATGGCCCATAAATAAAATACATAAACATAAAACAATAACAGCTATAAATAAATTAATACATATTACAATACTGATTAACACTATAAACTACTGCACACGAAATGACGGCGTCGTGTTTCGCTGACTGGTGTCGCGCAGCTGGCCGCGGAAACGTCGATACACGACACCTTTCGGCCAAAACTCTGCTTTGAGGAACATCTCGAGATGGTGAGTTGGAACCCGCACCACAAACGACTTGAAGTTTGTGTTGTGGCGCGACTCCAACTTCTCGACCCTCAAAGTCCAGTTGGTCTTCACTCTCATGTACTCCACGATCTCCTCAACCTTCGTGGAGTGATGTAGCCGGGCATTATGACAGAGGTAGCCAGTTTACTTGAAAATTTAAGTTTGCTAAACCAACATTTAGAAGGAATAAGTGGTTGGATGGATCCATAAAATTTTCCCTTCTGTAACTGAGATTTTTGCCACTGTGTATTCCAACATTTCATCATCTCTGGTTTAACAAGGCAGCGCAAATCTCGAGCGTAACAGGATGTGTGGGATTCAATGCCATTCCGAGTGCCTGATTTGGCAATCGAATCAGCATTCTCGTTTCCTATGATTCCAGAATGGCTAGGGATCCAGGCCAATGCGATATCGATGCCTAAACAGTAGCATCTATAAAGAAGTTGTTTAATCTGCAAAGTAAGGGGACAGTTATGACGAGAATGAAAAGGTGATTTTACTAAGTCTTGAAGGCAGCTAAGAGAATCGGAGAAAATAATTGATTTGTTGAGACCATGCGATTCAACGTAGGAGACCGCTTCCAAAAGAGCTATTGCTTCCCCGGTATAAATGGATCCAAATGAAGAGCTACGAAAATTTAGTATTATTCTGAACTTTGGAATCCATACAGCAGAACCGACATTGCTATCATCTGACAGCTTCGAGGCGTCAGTAAATATCGTAAGCCAATCATGCCAGTCCTTTGCTAAAATCTTGTTGAATTTATCATTGGCAGCAGGGTCATGTTTCGAGATACCAAAGTTAAAGATAATTTTAGGACGAAATAGTAATGAATTAAAATCTACTTCAAATAAGGGGTTCAAACTTGATTGAGCTAAAGAAATGTGCATATCATTAAATTTACTGAAGCTATTAACGAGGAGGGGAGGATTTTTATGGGTCCAATAGTGGGACGATGGGATTAACTCAAAAAGAGTACGAAGAAGAGGAAGTAGGGGGTGAGATTTATGTTGGATGACTTTATAAAAAAATCTATCACAGAGATACTGTCTACGTAAATGAAGGGGGGGCTCCAAACACTCTACCTGAAGGCCATTAATAGGGGAGCATTTCATAGCACCCGTGATGATGCGCAAGCATTTGGACTGGATCTTTTCCAGCTTAGCAAGAGCTATTCTGTTGCATGGTTCCAAAAGAAAGCTCCCATAGTCAAAGTGGCTACGGACTATAGCATTGTAAAGAATTTTTTGGGAAGTTGGGTGGGCTCCCCAGCGAACTCCAGAGAGGGCACGCAGAACATTAACTCCTTTTTCGCATTTCTTCGAAATGTAGTCTAAATGATGAAGGCCAGACAATTTGGAGTCGAGGATGAGGCCGAGAAATTTTACTTTATCACAAATCAATATGGGTTCGTTTTCAACAAAAAGGTTTATAGGAGGAATATTTCGTTTTCGAGAAAAGACAACTGCGTTACATTTGGGGACAGACAAGTTTAGGCCGTGATCGATAAGCCACTGGTTTAAATACTGAAGGGCAGAGTTTAAGCGTAATGAGGCGTCTGAAAGGGAAGCTGAACTAAAATAAAGTGCAATGTCGTCGGCGTATTGTAAAATTTTGCAAAAACAACTAACTGAAGACTCCAAATCGTATGTGTATAAATTATACAGGAGAGGACTTAAGACCGACCCCTGGGGTAATCCTTTCCACACTAGACGAGATGGTGAGAGAGTGTTTTGATGGCGAACAGAAATAGAGCGGGACATAAGGAGATTACAAATGATGTTGACCATCCTCACAGGGATACTCAGCTGTAGCAGCTTTTGCCTGAGTATTGGAAGTTGGACATTATCATAGGCTGAGGCTATATCTAAGAAATCTCCAAGAACGCTTTCATTATTAGAAAAAGCAATGCGGACATCGGATAAGAAGATACTGAGGCTATCTAGAGTGCCCATGCCTCTTCGAAACCCGAATTGAGACCTGGCTAAGATGCCTTTGGTTTCTAATATCCATTCAAGTCGATTCTTTATAAGGTTTTCCATGATTTTAGCCAACACAGAGGATAGTGCGATTGGACGATAGGAGGAAGAATCATGTTGGTCTTTCCCAGATTTCAAAATGGGTATAATAATCTGGGTTTTCCAGGATTCTGGGACTTGACCAGTAGCGAAAAAGGAGTTGATTAGGTCGAGGAAGATTGATTTACAGTTTGAAGAGGATTTGGTAACAAAGGAATAGGGGATTCCATCGACACCCGGAGCAGAATCACGAAGATGCTCCAAGGCACATGTCAATTCTGAATACGAGAAAAGGTCATCAAATCTATCAGAGGAAGTGGGAGAAGGGGGATCTGCAGTTGGAAAGCAATCAAAACTAGGGGCAAAAGGGGGGGCTAATTTTGTAATAAAGTCCTCTAACCAAGAACTAGGGTCATTGGTTGTGACTATGGAAGACTGATGGTCACAAGCTCTGCGATAGGTTTTAATTTTTTTCCAAACAACGGAAACTGGAGAGCGAGGAGACAGAGATTCGCAAAACTTGAGCCAGCCAGACCTTTTCTTTTTTGCCAATAACCTACAAACTCTTGCAGATATCTTTTTAAAATTCAGATATTCAGGCATGTCTAAACTAGACGCAAAAGTATTTTCTGCTTCTTTACGTTTTCGAACACCATCAGAGCACTCCGCATCCCACCAAGGTGGGGAAGATAATAGACGGCGGGCAGAGTTCTTTAAGGGGATAGAGGAATCGGCCGCTTTCGACAAACATTCAACAAAATCATTGTAGACGGTAATTGAATTGGAGGAGTTTATTGGGGGGAAGTTTTGAAGTTCTGAATGCAATTGGGAAGAAAAATGAGACCAGTCAGCTTGTGAAAGGAGATATTTTTGTAGGGGTTGAATAGAAGGAGAACGAGGATGAGTACTTGGAAACGAAATCAATATAGGAAAATGATCACTCCCATAGGAATTAGGGAGAACCGACCAGGAGAGAGATGACACTAAGGAAGGGGAAGAGAAAGTAAGGTCGGGAACACTAATGTTTTGGGTAGGCGAAACCCTACGGGTAGCAGAACCATCATTAAGGACGCAAAGGTTGCAGTCATCTAAAAGATCTAACAAAAAGCTGGAGGAGGGATCATTACAGTGAGATCCCCAAAGGGTGTGACGGCAATTGAAATCACCGAGCACAATCAAGGGGCTTGGGATAGAAGACAGGATAGAGTTCAATTCAGACAAAACATTGGCATTGGGATGAGGGATATAAGAAGACACATAGGATATGCCCAGGGCTCTAATGGCTACAACATGTAAACCAGAATCATGGTTGGGGAGAGGAATCTCGGAAAAAATTATAGATCTGCTAACCAATAGGGCGCATCCGGCCCATCCGTCCTCTCTATCATCCCGAAGACATGAAAAACCAGGAACCCTAAAGGGAGTTCCAGGCCTGAGCCACGTCTCCGACACGGCAAAGACGACGGGTGTGAAACGATTGATGAGATATATCAATTCGTGTTTTTTTCTGCGAATCGATCTACAGTTCCACTGAAGGATCTTTTCCATTTTGGCGAGTCCAGGATTCTAAAAGCTGTGGGCACTTTTGCCATTGACAGCGATGTGGATTATTTTTTTGATGCCCAATGATTAATTTTGTTTTTATACGCGTTTGTACATAATTTCTTGATATTTAGTGTAGTTGTTTAAGTCTTCATTTATATATTAATAGCTAACTAATGCATGTTGTCTCTATAATAAATTTTAAAAGCTGTTGAACTAGTATTACGACATTGTCCGGTATTGTGTCACTAAATTTGGACAGCATATTAATGAGCGAGCAAGCCAGGAGCTCTATTAAGTTGTCATTAGGGGTGGGAAGGGGGGTGGTTTCAACATAAGGGGAGTTCAAAGCACAGCCATTAGGTTGAGAAGAGGTAGGGGTATAAACCATTGACCTGTGGGCTTGGGTATCATAAGATTTACCCAGCTCCGGACGAGGTTTTGGGGAACGATGAACAGTCTTGGTGTAAGATGACTTAACAGGGCTTGCATATGGAGAGGAAGTAGGGCTATTTAAAGGGGCTGAGAAGAGATGGGGATCAGAAGGAGGATGTTGAGATGGTTTAAAAGTGGTGGGACCTGCAGTTACATTGGAGTATAACATTTTGGGGCGGGGAAACCTAACTGAAGCCTGACGGTAGCTTAGGTTTTCTTGGGACATTACCATTTTAATTGACTTCTGTCTAGAGTGTTCAGGGCACTTGTCATCAGTAGCCTTATGGTTTCCACCATCACACAACAGACATGTAGCTTGTGGATCCGGAACATTGCAGCTATCACCAGCGTGTGGTTGAGCACATCGGTAGCAACGGGGCTTAGATCTGCACTGGGTGCTAATATGGCCAAAATGAAGACAGTTACGGCATTGAATTGTGGGAAGATGGTACACAGAAACGGGAAGAGAAGCATTATAACAGAATACTTTTTCTGGGAGTATTTGGCCAGAGAAAGTCAGCACTACTGTTGTTGATGGAGACCATGAAACGGAACCCTCTTTTCTATTTTTAAAATTCAGTCTCCTAGCCCTAATAACTTCCCCACAGTTACGAGGAGTCTCTATGCCTAGTACAAGCTCCTCAAGAGTCCAATCTGTGGGTACATCCTTAACGACTCCCATGCGCGTAACATGGAAGCGTGGGATAGTCGCCACATATTTGTTTTCTATTAAAATAGGATTGTTGACAAATTGATTGGCATCATTGAATGTTACAAAATCCACATCCATTTGACACTACCCTGCACAACACCTCTAAACCCTTTGTTGTGAATAAACTGTGCAAACCTAAGAGAGTTTAAAATGAGGCCTTGCTTAGGGTCTGTTTCCATCTTAGAAATAAAGACAGTGAAGGGTGCTCTGTCGCTCTCACTATAGAGTACTTTGGAGTCACTCTCAAATCCGGGTCTAATATAAACTGACTGAGTTGAGTCAGACGGCGGCTTATTCCTTTTTGCGTCTACAAAAATCTCAGGTCCTCCTGGGCGTTTTCTCATTTCAGACCTTACGTGACCATCATCGGAAAATTGCGAGCACTCCAAAATATCTATATCAGGAGGTGTCCCTCCACCCCCGTCAGGGGGTTCTTCGGCACTCATTTCCAAGGAAATGAGCGCTAATAAAGCTTAAAATACTAACCTTACAACTAGTTTCCTACACCAGACAACACAAAACAACAGATACAACACCAAAAACAGATTTTGATACCAAAACAACTGGGAGGTTAAGAATCGCGTGCTTAATCTCACCAAGACAATAGCAAAATCTAAAAAATGTTTAAATCTGTTTATAATTGACATTGGGTACATTATATACGATATTGGGGATATACGATACCTAAACCCATTTCTGACAAAAAAAAAAAAAAGATTTACAAAGTTGACCACTATCTCTCTCTTTAAAGCGTTTGTTACTAGAGTTCTCTGCTATTGTTTCACAATTATCATTGTATTTTATATATTTAGTATGTATTGATGTTTTTATAAATAGTAGATACACCTAAGACTACCTACAATACTGTATCTCCTTTTTCTCTTTAGAATCCATCCAAAGGTTGTCTTGAAAAGATCGCTTTTAAGGCCGCCCATTATGTCACCCTATGTAATGTTTCTCATCTAACTTTTCTGTAACTTATATGGTGTACATAATAAAGAGTATTCTATTCTATTCTATCCTATCCTATCCAGATTTTCAGCCCACTGTGTGGCGCCAGCACACTGCCCTGAGGTAGGGCTCCACATGCATATCTATGTAAAAGTGTTTTTATCGATGGCCTCCTTAATTGCATCTGTCCATCTTGCCAGTGATCGTCCTTGAGCGCGGTTGGCAAAAAATAAAAATTGAACCTTCATTTTTAGTTGAGTAGCAGTTGGTATTACAAAATTAAATGTTTTGTGCTTTATTCGGAAGAATTAAAGCCTATCACGGTCCAGCAAAAAACTGGCATCTTCCATTAATTTAATTAAAATAAATGACTAAAAACGTTATTTAATTAGGACTACCTACCCCCAGCAGGAACTCTTTACAAAGAAATTAAAGTAATGAACATAATACAAACATACACATATAATACATGCATACTAATTCGGAAAATCCTTACTTAATATTATAAATGCGAAAGTAACTCTGTCTGTCTGTCTGTCTCGCTTTCACGCCAAAACTGCTGAACCGATTTAAATGAAATTTGGTACATAGATAGTCTGGAGCCTTAGAAAGGAAATAGGCTAATTTTTGTCCCGGGAATATGTTCCCTAGGGACCACGCGGGCGAAGCCGCTGGCAGAATCTATTATTTAATAAATTACCGAGAGGCCTCATAGAATCTAAATCCAAAACCACTTTTAAAAGACTACTTAAACTCTTTATAATAAAAACCTAACTTTCTCTACAATAGTGTCGAGCCACATCCAGTTACTGTCACTGCAGAACATCTGTGTTGTACGGAAACTTGTTTACGCATTTCGTGTATCGAACCAACACTTGTTAATTTTTATTTGTAACCTACCCCCAAAACATTATAATCGAAGCCTAGTGTTTGTAATACGTCCAACATTTAGTTTTATTTGTGATATGTCTAGTTTTAAATATTCTCATGTAAGTGAATTGTAATTCTTATTAGAATAAATGATCTCAAACCTCAATTTGATTCATCCACAGCACTACTTCGCTAGCTGCTGAGCAAAGGCGTATCTTTTCTTGTGCTATCTATCCTCATACCAGCATCAGTTGTGGCATCTCCCAGATAACATTAAAATGTTCGAAGTTCTCTCTATGTCTGGTGCCTGCATATAATAGAGTGCCTGTTTCTAAAAAGTTCCGAGTATTCTGAGCACTGCTGATGGGTACTGAGCAAATTCTTTTCAATTTTTTTTTTTAAACCTTGCTGCACACTGAATTTATCCTGTATCGTGAGTGTGTTTACAAACATATAACTCACATACACAAACCAGGCCATGCAAATATTTGTTCCGTGCGGGAATCAAACCCGCGACACGCAGCGCGGCAGTCAATCGCTCAACCACTGCACCAACCGTGCCGTCGATTTGATGTAATAAAACACAAGAATTGTTCCAAAAATAATCAAAATTATTTATTGTTTCCCGTCACACAGACTTTGATAGTAACCCTTCGTGTCGAGATGTACATTGTCATCCCTTATCCACTTGGCACATGCCAAGTCTTTGTAGAAGGTCTTAGAATTCGCGAAGCAGAAACCCACAGGCAACTCACTGGTTTGCAGTTCCCCGCCGCCCCAAGTCGCTACGCCTATCAACTTATTGCTAATAGTATCAATTACCGCTCCACCTTCGACGCCCAGGAAACGATCATGACATGATTCTTTATAATTATAATATATTTTGTAAGGACAGGTGTGGTAGCAAGGCACGCGGTAGCTTTCATGCCTTGCAGTCTTGTTTAGCTTTAGAAGTTTGAAACAAATGTCGTGGTCTACGATGACGTCTAGCTCAAAGAGATTGAAATGCTCCTCTGGTTTCGGAAACCTGTTTAGTTCCTGTTGAATCGAAATTGGTCATTTAGCTTTTTGTTAAAAATTAAGGGCAGTTCGGAGGACTGTACCTAACTTTCAAGTATCGGCCTCCCGGAACTGTGTGAACTGTTTAATTAGACCTTGAATCTAGATCTCGAAAAATGAGACAAAAGGTCTTGGCAGACCGACAGACAGACAACGGAGTGATCCTATAAGGATTCGTTTTTTTTCCTTTTGAGGTAGGTCCCTTAAAAAAAAGTTTTGAGGGAACATAGGTTATTCCGACACGGATAGGTTAGGTTTGAATGGGATGACAGTAGTTAGAGTGAACCAGCGAAACGAGAGAACTATGCTCCCGTCATCCTATTCAAGTCAGGTTACTTTAGACACCACAGGCAGAAATAAGAGTAGCGCGAAGCGGGGCTCAGTCGTGTTTCGATTCGTCGTCATGTTTGGGAAATTTTTGCACTAAATGATACAAATCTAACACAAAATGCACTGATATTCATTTACTTAAAGATTAATTGGAAATGGAACTTCCAAAATAAATGAATTTAAAAGTAAAATTACAAAGGACTAAAATTAAACAGCTGTTAGCTGTAGTATTGCCAAAGGAAAGAAAAAAAGAGTTAAAAGTTTGTTATAATTTTAAACTTTGCCCGCTTGCTAAAACCAGAGTTACCTTTTAACTCCGAGTTAGTTGCTAACAGGAGGACAAATAACAACTAGGTACCTATTTCATACAAAATGGCCCCGGGTTAGCAAGTAACTCGAACTTATATAACTCTGGTTTGTACAAGCGGGCCTTACCTTTTCTAGAGCATACCCGATGACTCTGTAGTTTATTTTCCCGTAGCTTTTATCTATGTTTGCAAACCATTTAAACTGTTCATCAGTCCTCTTCACAGCGGTGAACAGATTTATGTGAACCCACTTTACGCCTTTGGCCTTCTTAGTGTCGACGACGATGATCCCTATGTCATCATACATCTGTTTTGTAGGCACAGAGGGCAACACGAAAGCTCGCACCACGAGTCGTAATGACATGTAAAGTAGCGTGGTGTATTTTATTTTTAAACTGGAAGGCACATTATGAGGGATTGTTAATGGTAGGTAAGGGCTAAAGGCGTCGTGGCGACGCTTGATCCATGTCCAGCACTGGCCATAGTGCTACGTTAAATGTATGGGTCGATCCAAACTTACCGATGTCTGCGTAGTTCGCTTTTCGCGGATCGCTCGCGGACGCTATTACGTGCGATTCATCTTACTACTTGAATGTATAAGGGTGATTTTCAAAATTTTTGTACAGTTACAAAAATGAAACAAAAGTGAATACCGTTACAAAAATGAACAACGTCACAAAAAAATAACAAAAATGAAATATTAGGGCTATTTCACAGAAGATAATTAAAACAACGTTATCGCATTTTAATCATTTATTAATAATATAATCAGTCTTTTGAATTACAGTCATAAAATCAGTCTCAAAATCTTATGGTCATCAACACTTTTATAATTACTTATTGAAATGTCTAGGCGCTCTAGCCCAATCAAAATAAACATTTTGTTGAGGAACATAGAGTTGAAAATTTTTAATAACCATAAATACGTCACTACAAAAGTGATGATTAAGTGAATTATTTTTCAGCAAAACAAATAAACAAACACAGTGTCTATATCACATACGCCACTCATGAAGTAGGGAACAATAATCAACAGTGGCTTACTATAATAAGTTTTAAACTTTCGAAATTGTTGTGCGGGAGTCATCGGCATTCCTGTATAAAATAATAACACACGGTCTCATTAATTAAATATTCATATTTATGACAAAATTACTTATCCATTATACTTGTACCTTTTCTTTTAGTACTTAATTTAGATATTCAGTATTAATTTACAATTAAAAATACTTTTATTCTGTCTTTTATAATATGAATTCGTCTTTTATAATATGAATTTCGCACAAAATTATATTACTAACTAAATACTATAAATTGCCGTTTTACATCTTTTGAAATCGATTTTTTTAATGTTTTGCGTATTCCTGATGTATGCTATTTTTTACATTTTGAGTATTTTATAACTTATTTATTTTTGAAATATTTAAAAAATACTGTGCAAATAAAATGATTAACAAATCAAATCAAATAAAAAAGAAATCAAAATCGTCAAATTATATAAACAATGATTCGGTATGAAATCAGCTTTACTTCATTTTTGTTACATCATTTTTGTAACGCAACAAAAAAAATAGTAACAAATCGTTAGAAAAATGAAATAAACCATGAGTTGAATTACAACCTCAAACATTTGGAGGTTAAATAGAATCTTATTGGATTCACCCAGCTTCCTTTTAGTAGTTAGTAAAAATTATTCTTTAAATTTATGTAAAAATAATAAGAGATAGCCTTACCGTTGTTTTTATAGCTGAACAACCAAAATGAAAGATTTATTGTTGAAAAAACACTGCACACGAACAAACACACTTTTCTTGTTGGTGGCACCAGCTGTCGAAATGGTGGACAGACGTTCTGTTGTCATCTGATTGGACGGTTTTTTTTTTTTTTTTAATATTTTTTACTCATGACCATAGATACAAGTCTTTCAGTCGGATACATTGATGGGTTTTTACAATGTAATATTACAACGAATTAATTTATATAAATTTATAACATGAATTAAATTTTCTCTACTGTATTACAAATATATTTAAACAACACACTAAAATATTTCTTATTTACTAATAAATCCTGAACACTGCGGGGAACACTTTGATGTTCAGTATGTTCACTAATGTCATTGTCATTTAATTCATTCAATTCATACTCTTTGCTCAATTCACTGACCAAAATCAAACGTTGAATGTTAAAACTTGAACAGTTTAAGATAATATGATCCAAATCAGCATCCTCTGCTCCACAATGATGACATCGGCTATTGTTAATTATGCGAAATCTGTTCAGGTGAGCTGGAGTTAAGCAATGTCCTAATCTCATGCGTGATAAAATAGTTATGAATCTTCTTGTAATGTATTTGAAGTTATAGTACCAAGGTTTAATCGGTAATTCTTTTTGTATTCCAGCATACCATCTGCCTTTCGTTTCCACGGTTATGTCCCAATACTCCTTCCATAACTGTCTATTACGTTCTTGAAAAAGGCTATAGTAATCGGTGAATGGAACCTTGATTAACTGGGATCGATCTTCGTCATGGTCTGACCGGGCAGCAGTGTCAGCTACTTCATTTCCACGAATGCCACTGTGTGAAGGTACCCATACTAATTCTACTTTTGTATACTTATCAAGCAGATTTAGGATTATAAGTCTAATATTACAAATAATATAATTTAACTTAAAAGAAATATTTACATTATGTAGAGCAGACAAAACACTTCTGGAGTCTGTAACTATCAAAATATTATGTACATTATGTACAAGACTATTTACATGCTGCAGTGCACAATAAATTGCATAACATTCTGCAGTGAAAATGCTACACACCCTGTTTAATTTAATACATTTACTGAAATCTAATTGTGGATCATAGAAAGCTGCATTTACATTATGATCTGTTTTAGATCCATCTGTGTATATAATATAATATTCTGGTCTATTATCTTTAAACAGTAAAAAATCAAATTTATTTTTTACCACATCTAAATGGATTGAAAAGCTGTTAATAATACCATTATAAGGTATTTTGTATATAGGCCAAATATCATTTTGAAAAATATCTTTTGAATTATTTTTTACTTGTTCAAATATTGTTGGCATTTCAGGTAGAGTTCCACCAACCAAAGAAGAGGCAGAGATGGCATTGGAAGCAATTGACTGTGAGATTTCAGGATGTATTGTTAGTTTCTTAAGTAAAGGATTATCATTTGACGTCATGACTTTTAATAAAAACCTCTCAGCCAACAACAACCTTCGTAAAGTCAAGGGAGGTATACATGTCTCTTGGACGGTTTTAAATGGAGAATGTTGCCAGTTGAAAACCCCAAATATCTACTAATATTGGTGTTACTATAAGGAATAACAAAAATGAACGAATTGGAAGACATATTTTGAAACAATGTTATTATTATTATGCATTAGGTTATTTATTTATATTTTATATCAATTACATTATAATTACAGACATAAAGATATCGTGCAACTAGAACATGTAAATATGTGGGTAGTTTCTTCATTATGTTTTTTTTTGTTACGCGCTTGTGCTTAGAGACACGAGGTTCCTGTATGAAAATATTATGAGGCTGAAGAAGAAAACATTATCTTTTTTTCAAATTACCTATTATTATGATCTGAAATGTTGAAACCCATCTGGGAAAAATGTTGCTCAAGGATAATAATACTAGTTTGATCACTTCAATGCATTTTTCTTGGATAATATTCACGTAGACGTTTTCACACAGCAAAATGTACAGAAATTTTGAAAATCACCCATAATTCAAGATAGATTCAGACCATCGTTACCTAGTACCAATACAACCTATATCGACACCTCTCAAATCCGGCCGTTATTTTACGCAAGTCGCCGTCACATCCGACCATGAGCGCCGAGATGGGGTGTAAGTGCACCCCTTTTTTAGGGTTCCGAAAAAAAAAGGAACCCTTATAGGATCACTCGGGTGTCTGTCTGTCTGTCCGTCTGTCACAGCCAGTTTTCTCCGGATCCACTGACTGACTGACCGAAACTGTTTAAATTTGGTACACATATGGACTTCTATGACCCAAACACGGACGCGTTACGTAAATTAATAAATTTTTAGTATGCGGGTCACTTTTGGGGTCAAACTAGAAAATTAAAAAAAAAAGTTTTTTTAACAATATCGTGTGACATATCGAATGAAAGGGCTTACAGTCAGGGTTATAATTATATTTTTTTCATAATTTTAAAATAAATTATTTAGAAGTTATTCAAGAAATTAGACAAAAGCTGACCATTCCCCCCCCTTATCTCCGAAACTACTGAGCCTAAAATTTTGAAAAAAATGGATATAATAGATCTTTACCTAAAGATTACAGGAAAACCTATTAGAAGTCTGTGGTGTTAAAATAATTTGTTAAAAAATTAAATTCTTTCGGAACCCTTTGCACGCGAGTCCGACTCGCACTTGGCCAGTTTTTTTAAGTACAGGATATCATCTGATGTCTCCCTGGAGCGGAAGGGAGTGTCGTGTCAGCTTAATGACCAAAAGCCATCCGTATTCCTCCTAATGCCCTTTGCGATCCGGGGCCGCGGCGGTGGTGACGCTTTGGAACAATTCCGCAACCCTGAAAGGCCTGGTCAGGACCTGGCCTAGCGGGCCCCGTCTATTATGCTGACATCTGTTTGAGCGCGCGTGGAACAGAACGCGCCATCCATCCGGCCGTGCTTCTTAAAGGTTTTCTTGTAATATTTAGGTATAGACCCATTATTTACATTTTTTTCAAAATTTTAGGCTCGGTAGTTTCGGAGATAAGGGAATGGTCATTTTTGGTCTAATTTCTTGAATAACTTTTAAACTATTTATTTTAAAATTATGAAAAAAATATATAATAAAAACAGTACGCCCTTTCATTTGATATGTCACACGAAACAGTTTGAAAATCTTTTTTTTTTTTTTCTAGTTTGACCCCCAAAAGTGTTAAAATTTCCGTGTTTGTGTCACAGACGTCCATGTATACCAAATTTCAACAGAATAGGTCCAGTAGTTCCGGAGAAAACTGGCTGTGACAGACGGACAGACAGATAACCGAGTGATCCTATAAGGGTTCCGTTTTTTACGGATCTTCGGAACCCTAAAAATAAACAGAACAGCGGAATGTGGTAAAAGAGAATCCCGGTACCTACTGTAATTAGTTTATCTCTTTTACCACATTCCGCTTGCAGATTCTTTATTCAAATTGTTTATAGGGCGCGTGCAGAAACTAGGTATAGGTGGCAGCACAGAAGAGTCAGTTTTAATATTTATGTCGCAGTCAACTAGCATAATCAGCCATTTAAATGGCTGCCTAGCTTTTTTATTGAACGGCACCGTTTAATCAGCGGCGTAAGTGATATCCCAGGCAATCCCAGCATTTTTTTGTTTTTACGGTTGATAGGCACGCGTTTGACCAATATCTCACCTGATGGTAAGCGATGATGTGGTCGAAGATGGAGCACGCTTGCCTAGAAGTAACTTATTCACTCTTGACTTAAAGACTCCCAGGTTGTAGTTATCAGGAAACACAGACTCCGGCAGGGAACTCCACGGCTTAGCTGTACGCACTATGAATGTGTTCCCAAAACGTTTTGTGTGTGTGGGTGGGATGTTCACCATGTACCGGTGGCGCATCGCCGTTCGTCTTGTGGTCCGATGATGGGACGACGGGCTTGGCGGAATTAAATTATGCAATTGCCGTCGCACATTTCCCAAAATGCAACCGGTAGAAAACCGACAGGCTAGCAACTCGTCGTCGATGCTCAAGACTTTGGAGCTTCGTCGCGACGAGCCTATCATTGCCGATGATCCTCTTGGCTCGTTTCGCAATTGACTCAAGGGCATCAAGCTGGTATCTGGCAGATCCGTCCCAAAGATGAGAGCATTACTCCATACACGATCGAACTTGCGCTTGATAGAGTTTGAGCAGCTGTTCCGGCGTGAAGTACCGTCTCACCTTTGCTAGGATCCCCAACTTCTTTGCAGCCACTTGAGCTTTTGCCTTTTGCAAATTGAGTGTAGATGTTAAAGTAACCCCAAGAAGCTCAAGTTGGTCGGTTATCGGCACGGTTGCAGCTCGGGAACATGGAGCTGGGTGGAATCGGCTCCTTTTGGCGGAAAATAGACACGCTTGGGAAGACCCAAGCGTGTATGCGTGTATGCCAATCTGGTCAAGTTCAATGCTGCTTCTTAGCAGCATTGACCAGATTGGCATCGCCCCATTCAGAAACAGCCTACAAGGACACGTTCAAGCGCTCAACCATAGCCTCCCGGAGAGACCTGATCTGCGACCCACCAGCTCGTGCGTCGGACACGTATCTCTCAGCAACAGTGCTGTCGTCTGCATACCCAAAGGTACCGGGTTTAAGCAGATCATTAGTATGCAGCAAGAACAGTGCTGCCGAAAGCACCGACCTCTGAGGAACCCCGGCATTAATATCCAGCTGTCCAGACGAGCAGCCATCTATGACCACTCGGATAGACCGATCCCTCAGGAAATCCGCGATCCAATCACACAATCCGGCGGGCAGACCGAAGGAAGGAAGCTTACTAATTAGGCTATCGTGCCATACCCTGTCGAAGGCCTACGAGATGTCCAGGGAGACTGCTAGTGCCTCCCCATGCTTCTCTATGGCCTCACTCCAGATGTGAATAGTATACGCAAGAAGATCCCCAGCAGACCGATTTCGGTGGAACCCGTATTGTCGGTCACTAAGGACATCAGTCCCTACTAGGTATGACAGGAGCTTATGATTCAGCACGCGTTCCATACTCTTACAGAGTTTGGACGTTACCGAGATAGGTCTATAATTCGATGGGTCTTAGAACTTAATGAGACAAAATTTAAATCTTGTATTAAACGCACACTATGCAGGCAAGCATATTATAAATTGGGGGATTATATTGAAGATAAAAATGCTTGGCTGAATGCTGGTCCTGCTCCACAGCCACTAGGGCGCACAAAATAATCTGTTATCATTTGGAAACATTGTTGGACCGGCTGAAGATTGTAAAAAACCATAATTGTATTGTATAGACTCAATTTATTTAGCATTGTATAATTTCATCCATTTTAACGGCACATGTGTGAGTACTGTGTACCTTAAACTTAAGCTATCAGTTTTAGGTTTGTTTTTGACTTGAATGTACCCTGGCGGTTGGGAGTGTCATGCTCACACAAAAGTCTGGCTGATGGTGGCGAATGCGTTGGATCATTTGGCTCCCTTCAAAATGGTTGAGCCGAATGATGCTAGCGTATGCGTCATGTTTGTGAACGGACATTGTCAGTTGGGACTGGTCATTTCTCAGTTGCCATGGTTTATTTTAAATATTTCTTTGAATTGTTCCTTTTTTTCCCGGACGCTTTTATCCTGCTCGTCTTTATATCGTTCTCACATGTTTGTATAATTTCAACTTGATGTAAACATCACTTTGTAAAAAAATATTATTTTTAAAAGAGTGTCCGTGGAGTTTCTTGCACGTTCTTCTCCATATAGATCTACGCTTTGGAACGTGCAAATAGCTTCATCTTTCTGGACTGACCGACCTTGACAATTCAAAAGTGCCTGTTAATGGTTTATTTGAAATATACGATTTGATTTGATTTGGTCAGCTCGACTACCTTTCTTGGGCACAGGCTGCACGTTAGCTTGCTTCCAAGCCTTCGGCACTTTTCCGGTCTCAAAAGAAAGGCGAAATAGGCGTGTCAAGATCGGACACAACTCAGGCGCACAAGTCTTCAGAACTATTGCCGGTATCCCGTTGGTGCCCCTAGCCTTGTTCACGTCTAGGTTACGCAGTACCCTACGGACGTCCTTTTGATGAATGCGAATGTTCGGCATACTCGACTCGCATCCATCAGAAGCAGGGGGCCTCGCGCCACCAGGATCCAGACGTGAAGATTCCGCAAACAGAGAAGCAAACAAGTTCGCTTTCTCCTCAGCGGAGTGGACCAGCGTCCCGTCGGGTCTCAGCAGTGGTGGTAGTGAGGGGCGGCAGAAGTTCGATTCGACCGACTTAGCCAGGGACCAACAAGCCTTACTACCATGAAGAAAGTTTGTTCCCTATTCGGCTAATGTGGTCAAACCGAGCCCTCCGCAATACCTTCTTGCAGGACTTGGCAGCCTTCTTCTGACTCACGTCATTTGCTTTGCGCGTACGAGCGTCGACCCATGCTAGATACGCCGCGTGCTAAAGCGCATCTCGGCACCAAACCATGGACGAGCTTCGCCAGACATTGTTATGTCAGAGAACGGAATGTAGTACTCCATTCCCCTCCGCAACACATCCGTTACGGCGTCCGCGCACGACGAAGCATCAATCGAAGAAAATCAAGTAGGCTGCCAAGGATAACATGCGAAGAAAGATCGCATGCCATCCAAATCTGCTGACCTGTATGGGCAGCAGATTGGGATGGCATGACCTGGGCAGAAGGGTACCGCTGCTCAGCCGCATCCGCCGCCTCATTCAGGTGCTGTGTGAGCCCAGTTGTCTCCAAATCACCGCTGTGCGAACGGTAGACACAGGCATAGACAATTTTGTACAGGCCTGTGTCCACTATAACCCACAGCGTTGAGAACCTGGAGTCTTCAAGGCTGCGGAGACGCCGATAGCAGATGTCGTCCCGGGCGTACATACATACGCCCGCGTGATCTAAAGTGGTGCTCCAGGGTTAACCCTGGGTAAGATAGGTATGACACATCTGACGGACATCCGATCTGCGTCTCCGACAGGAACAAGAGCGCTGGTTTCCCAGTCTCGAGGTGGTGATGGACTGCGGCGAGATTTGAGTGCAGACCTCGTATGTTAGAGAGGTGCACTTTGTGTGAGAGGGAGTGCTGCCGCTGTACAGCTTTTCTCTTCATTTTCCTGTTCATTGTGTGTGGTTTGAGTGAAGGAAGGAGAGGAGAAGGTAGTGAAATGAGGTTCCATGATGCTAACCTCCAGGCACGCTCTGACAGGACGGCATCATTGGGGGACTAGCCTGGAGACTGCGGGGACGCCCGAGCCCCCCGGGAATGTCCATCGGGCCCTCTCGTCTGGTCGCTAACCAGCACGATGGTGCACAGTTGGCGGGGCAGCCTTTCATGTGTGGCTAACACACTACTTGGGCCCCATACTACCTGCGGTCGGCCAGTGGCGCACCGTGCCTCGGATCCCGCTACCCTCCGCGACTAGTCTCCCGATACGCTCATGTCAGTGCAAGCCTTTGGTTGGTCTACCTGCATTGGAAGAACTATTTCGACCCAACTCCTCTGAATTGGCTACACTGGGCATCGTACCGGAACGCGGCTAGGCCGCTTGGCGGTACCTCTTTTATTTATTTTTTTGCCCGGTGGGTGGTCACAAGCCATCGGCCGAAGCCTACCAACAGTTAAAAATAAATCCTAGCTGTTCAATTGAAGCATTTAATTGAACAGCTAGGAAAATGACTTGGTTCAATACGGAACATAGGGCACAGGGAGCTTAGCATACCCTGACACGAATAGGTTAGGTTCGAATGGTATGACGGGAGCTAGCGAGTGAGCAAGCGAATCATGCCATTCATATTAGATTCCTTTAAGCTCTTTTTTTTTGGAAATCATCAACCCGCCCTGGGTGAAGCAGAAGGGAGTGTCAGACTCTTACTGACTAAAACCTATCTGTGTTCCGCCTAATGCCTTTTGCGTTCCAAGGCTACGGTGGCTCTTTCAAACAAATTCCACAACAGATTCCTTTAAGCCCTGCGGATAGAAATCATAAAATAAATTAGATTATTAACGGCCTAAGCGTCTGCCTCCCCGTTCAGTAAAATAAATGTTGTATTAGATGCATTGGCTGGATGTCATTTAAAGGCGCCGTTCAATGAAAAGGCTAGTTGGCTGCGACATTTTTAAGGTAAAAGTTCGAATTTACAATACTAGGTGGCACAGTCTACGCCGTACACGTTCCGTATAGAGAATTTGAATGAAGTACACATTCGATTTTTTGCTGAGAATCCAAAATATACGTACGAATAGATACACGCGGCGGCTGTGACGAAGATACCGTCCTCTATACACGCGGCCGTGCAAACGTGAGGAACGTCGGCGGAGCGCGAGTGCACCACGTCCGCTATCCACGGGTACTTGGACGGCGCCACCGCTGTAGCGTTTCTGTGGTAGTTACGTAACGGAGTATAACCTAAAATGGAGCCATTTTATGTTAGCACTAGCTGGTGCCCGCGGCTTCGTCCACGTACCTAGATTTCGGCTTCAAAGAACAGATTTTTAAACAAAGTTCACCCCCCCCATTTCTTTACGAAAGGGGGAGGCGCTACACCTTTTTTAGTTTATGGCGTCTGGATTTCTTGCGCCATTTCTTCCCATACTTTCTTACTTTACTTTCAATAAGTTGTACATTAGGTCCGTTGAATAAAATATTTTAACTGAGAAAGAAAACATTCAAAATGAGGGAGGGGGGGGGGGGGCGAATTTCCAGTCCCGCGTTAACCTACGCTACATCACTGCCACAGCCATCGCAGATTGTTGGCATTCCAAATCTTTGTTCTCAAACGGGAAAGAAATGCACACTCCATCACTTCACGCATTCTAGTGTTTTCCCAGCGTTTTGGGGGCGAACGTAGCTGAATAGTAGGTATCAATCAATCAATATGTATGAAATTCTTCCGTTACTGATTGATTTTGTGACTGACAGACAACGCACAGCCGAAACTACTGGTCGTAGACCACTGAAATTTGGCATGTAGGTTCCTTGGGGAGTATAGGGGAGCACTAAGAGATTTCCCGAAATTCCTACGGGAACGGAAAAAAACGGGATATATGTATACGGCGAACAACAATGCGCACTAAGGCCACACCCCAGCAGGTATTTAATTCCTTCGTCAATAAGCAGGCGTCCTCTCAAAATTCACTGTTTTACGATGTTCATACAAAATAATATAAAGAAAAAACTACTAACAGACGGCGTCGTTTGGATCGACTTCCTTTTCAGGGTTTCGCAAAGCGGGTGGGATTAAGTTTAACGCTTCTAGAATATCATCACCCGAGTCAGATGTCATCGCCAACTTTATCAAAAACAAATGAAAAACTAACTTGCACATTTTATAATTTTTCACAAAATAAAATAGCGTTTTATGTTTTTTTTATTATAGTTTTTATTTCATACATTGTTTATACAATAAAGCAAACGAAATCAGTTTGCAGTGCACTTAAGAAACGGTATTGAAAAACAGTAAAGGGGCATTACAAGACGAATATTTTGTCTGAAATCTGCAACAACTAAAAAGGCCTGTCATCTGTGTAGGCCCTTAATAATACATGGTAGTTCCCATTTGTTTTATGGAGCATGACGTAGCGGCATCAATGCCGCTACAAGAAAAACCATCGTTGCAAAATTTACATCGCAACAAAAAGAACCGCAACGCCATCTATCCAACCAGCAGCAAACTACTACTACGAAATCCTGCATCGCGGTATCAGACTTTGCCGGGCGCTTTGAATATACAGGGAAATTAAAAAATACCCGAAACCCCTTAATCCCGACTTCGTATCATGACCCTGAACAACATTTGTTCTACGACTTATCAAAAGTCGAAACATTTTTTTTCCATACAAAAAATATAAACATAGTCTAAATTTTGCATATACTTTACTAGCCTCTGCCAGCGGCTTCGCCCGCGTGGTCCCTAGGGAACATACTCCCGGGATAAAAAGTAGCCTATGTCCTTTCTCAGGCTCTAGACTATCTCTGTACCAAATTTCATTTAAATCGGTTCAGTAGTTTTGGCGTGAAATCGCGATAGACAGACAGACAGAGTTACTTTCGCATTTATAATATTATATATAGTAAGGATGAGGCCGCCAAAGAAAGCCGCCGCCCGCCCGGCCGGCGCGGCTTTGGGTACGCGCGCGTAGTATACACGGATTTTACAGACTTCAAATAAATGAAAACAAATTGTTTTTAGCTACATTGTTCAGTTGAGGTCAAAGTCGTAGAACAAATGTTGTTCAGGGTCATGATACGAAGTCAGGATTAAGAGTTTTTGGGTATTTTTTCAATTTCCCTGTATACAACGGTCCGAATATCAATCATCGAACAAAATATTATATATATATATTTACTTATTTTTTCCGATGACTGTTCCATAGAACGAATGGGAGCTACCGAGATATAGTACAATTTAAATATCCGGAATGCATAACCTCCTTTTTTTGAAGTCGGTTTATGAAACATTCAGGATATAACGGATGAATAATTTTAAATAATGTTTAGTAATTAACTGGCACTTACAGTCAGGAATGTTAGATAAAACATGATAATTTGAATTAAAATGAATCTTATCAATTTAACACAATAGTCTAACAATAATAATTACATTTTTATGTATATCAATAATAAGTTTAAATTAAGACTAAATAATATAATCTTATTTTAAGTCAATCGACGTTAGAGCTACGCGTTGGCAATGTGAACTGAGCTTTATGTTTACTACAAAAGACATAAAATTTAGTGACGACATGTTATAGTTACTACATTTTATGGTAGAACTGTATGAGTAAACATAATAGCAAAAAACACATTGCAAACTCGTCTTAAACGACACAACTGACCCGAGTAACATAACTTCTACCTACAGAGATTGGCAGTGGCTATCCAAAATATTGTGACTCAGTACCATATACAGTATTTTCGGGAGAAACGAAATATGGCTAGTAAAATTGGACTATAAATTTTAATAAACTAGTAAACTTTTAAAATTCGTATCTATGGTAGGCGCCAGGAGATAAATGTGCATTAACGAACCCACATACATTTATTGACTTTCTTAATATCAAAACAGAAATAGACATAAAGCTGTCAATCGATTTCTAAAGTGATCATTTACGTTCTCTAGTAGTGAAAAACGGTTCATAATTAATTGTTCGGGTATCTACGAAAGGATATTAGGGAAAGGTCAATGTACTTTATTGCAAGTCAATCTGGCGCCTACAATAAATCGTTTTTGCGTTCAAGTATTACGTAACTAATTTGAGGGGGGTTTGAACTACGCGTTACGTAACATTAACAAAGGTATTTTAGCGACGTTCCGGTACTTTACACCACATAATTGTGACTTTTAGGTAAAATGATGACTTGGTGGTTATATAACGTTTTACTAGGGGGGAGGGGGGAGGGTAATGAAAAAGTTACGGCGCGTTACATTGGGGGGGGGGTCAAAATCTCCAAAAATTGCGTTACGTAATACTTGAACACTCCCTTATGTATACTTGACATACACGCTTCTGTGCTCCCACTTATTGTTCCTACACGCTCCCATTAGGGGAACCTGCCGGGCATAGACAGTGCCAGCTAGTGGCACAAACTCGATTTTTTACATTTATACTTGACATTGACACTGCTGTGCTGCCACCTAAGTTTTTTATCCTTCTTGTTTCTTGTACTGTCACAATACAGAACAGCCACTATTCCAGCCGTACCTAAACAATCTCATACTTGTCAGGGTGGAAGCTGATCTCCTGCGAGTAGTCCACGGAGGAGCTGTCGTCCTCCGCGTGCGTCACTTTGATAGCCTTGAGGAGTGCCAGGGAGGTGTCCGAGGTCCACATCACCGTCAGAGGGAAGAAGTCATTCGGCACAGCTGGCGTTACGCTGAGGGAGGAAAATTGAGAGTCAGTGATTTATTTTTGGTTATACAATCTGTTACAAAATAAACGCAATACCTCTTAAAGGGCCAGTGTACTCATCATTATGAACAACTTATCATGGGAACAACTCCGAAATCGCAAAAAAAATCAGCTCTTCAGTATATTTTGTCGAGTTATGCTCACAGAAATGTAATGGGGCAGATTTCGCGATTTCGGGGTTGTAACCTAACCTAATACCTAATACATTATTGATGCTATATTTAGACAATGCATAAACGTGTATTGATTTATACTGTACTGATTCACTCCTTGACGACGTGCTGAGATTATTCCTCACCCACTACCATCGTGAAAAAGTTGGCCTTTGTACAAATTCAAAAGTCTCCTTCATGTAGATACCATTAAATGTATAATTTTATTTTACTGTAGGTTATTGCCGCCCATCATGACAATAGTAGAAACAGGTTGAGTACGGCTGGCTTAATACCTTCCTTGATAAATGAGCTATCCAACACTAAAATAATTTTTCAACTCGAACCAGTAATTCCTGAGACTAGCGCCTCGCGCGTCTTTTTACACAAATTCATATTAAACAAATCAACTACTTTTCACTTATTGTTCAATATATTTAGTGATCGTTATTGTTGTATTTACTTTGGTATTCAGTTGCATTTCATTTTAAAAACATACATCAAGGTTATTTGCCTTTAGTTGACTACCTAAAACTATAGAGTATAGTATAGATAGTAGTTATAATGTAGTCTCACGTGAACTCAAGGCTGCCGGACTTGTGCTGCTTGTCGATGATGGGTATGCTCCAGATGAGCGTGCGGCCCTTCTGCGCGTAGCTGCCCTCCCACTGGTGCACCACCACGGACGTGTTGCCTGATCTGCGCACACATTACATAGACGGTTCACGTCAATAAGTCATTCACCTGCCTCTTCACAACTATAATGTGTTCGTTGGTTTTACAGATTGGCTATGGGGCCGAATAGTTCTTGAGCAGTGACCGCGTACCGGAAGACACAGCGTTGGAACGCCTTCCACTAGGTGGACGGATGACCTGGTGAGGGTCGCGGGTAGCCGATGGATGCGAGAACCGGACCGGACGCACAAGACCGGTTGTTGTGGCGACTCTTGGGGGAGGCCTATGCCCAGCAGTGGACGTCTTTCGGCTGATATGATGATGAATGGGTTCGGCTTTCAGTCAAACCGGATTCAGCTGAATTACGGCTGCTTACCAGACCTCCGCAACTCAGTAACTGGGTGACACGAAGTACCGTGTACCAGCCAGATCTGACACCAGTCTTATGACAACCCGTAACGATTGCCAAAGATCTAAAACTGACAGCCGGGATCAACGGCTTAACGTGCTTTCCAAGGCACGGAGGAAACTCGGTATGTAAAGAAATTGACGTTTCTGTGGTGCCACCTATAGTTCCTGCACGCTCCGTTCAGGGCAGTGGTTCCCAAACTTATTTTGTCTACTGCCCACTTTGAGAATATGTTTTTTAGCGCCCCCATTTTTTCACCAACTTAAAAACCACTATAACTTCAAATTAAATGAATTAATTATTGTGAGCTATATTAGCAGAGATTAAACATTTATTCTAAACGAGACTTTTACTACCCGCAAGAGTTAACTTGTGACCTAAGCACAGTAGGTAGTATACAACGGCGCTCAAGTCTCAAGTAACTCTTACAGGCTACACCTGCCAATGAGAATAATTATTGAAACGCAACTTTATAGTATTCAGAGTATTCTTTTATTCAAAATAAAATAAACATAATCGATTCATAAAAAATAATGTGAAGGATGAATTTTTATTAGTTTGCTTATGTCTACTTTCATTTCGAAACGAAGCGACCGATTGACATGATATTTATTTTATTTATTCAATAAACCAGGACAGATATATGAGCTACGCGGAGAGAAATATCGAACCAAGTCTGAGCAATCTCTTAATTAATATTAGTTGATGTTCACAAGTTGTAGTCGAGAGTTCAGTCTGTGTCTAAGAGTCCTCCTAGCTAGATGAAATAACAAATCGCCCCCCAAGCCTCTACATCACCCCCCTATTTTTTTCTGGGTCTCTTACCGCAACCCCTTTAGGCCGGCAGCGCTCACAAGGGGGCGTTATCACTCACTTTGGGAAAGGCGGGTTTAAGGGAACGTGCACGAAGTAGACTGTGCCATCTAGTGTTGCAATTTTGAAACTTATAGGTAAAATATACTTGACAATGACGCTTTCGTGCTTTTCACCCATAGTTCCTGCAAGTTCCCTATTACACATGCTCAGTGAAGGGTACGGGTATAGTACTCACGGCAGCGGTATGTGTATGTTGACGTCGTTGAGCGTGAGATGCTCGTGCTCGAGCTCGTACTCGATGTTGACGTCACAGCCGCCGCCCGCGCCCTCGGACGGCCAGCAGTTCACTGCAAATTATACAGACGTTTACAACTTGTTCCGTAGTCAAACTAGGATTAGCAAAGGATTGAGTTGTGTGGAAAATGGAGAGGAAGGCTTTTACCCAGCAGTGGGGCAAAATAGGCTACGTAGATAGGTGTTCCATACGCATACATAAGCATAACCCAAAACGAACCCGTTAGGAACTGACGCTCATATTCTCGATACTTTTACAAGTAGTTCAGTTAAGGAGACTTCCTCCATTCCACTTTTTCGCCCATAACTGTCAATTTAATTGGGGCAGAGGCAGTTCCAGGTTGAGTCAAGTTAAAATAACTAAGAACGTAAAAATCGATTTTAAAATTGAGTATCGAGTAAGAATAAAAAATAATAAACGATGCATTTCGAAGAAACAGTTTTAGCTGTCGTTAAGGTAAAGTTGTAGAGCAGCTAAGCTATCAGTGTAGTAAAGAGTCAGTGCTCACCGGACAGCGGCGCCAGTTTGTCGTCGTTGGCGTTGAGGCGCCACTTCAGCACGCCCACGTCGCTGTTGAGAGGGAAGGCGCGCTGGCTCTGCTTTAGACCGATGACGCCGTTTGCCCTGAAAGCTTCTTTGTCTACGTTGGGGTGGGTCTGGAAGAAGATTTAGTAGGCTTGACTATTTGACGGTGAACAAATCTAAACAATACAGTTTTGTAACTAAACTATTAGGAGCTAAATTAGGAAAAAGATTGGAGAAAAAATGGGGGTTTTATCGGTAAAATTGTTTTTTTTTTATATATTTGATTTGACAGAGGAGAATAAATGTTATTGTCAATCACATAAGTTTTACTTTTCAGTGTTTTCTGGTGTTTCTGGGATGATAAGTTACCTGCAGTTGTAGTGGCCGGGTGTCCTTGTTGTCAACGTGCACGTGAATGCGCGCGTACTGCTCGTTGCTGATGCGTAGAGTCAGCAGACCTGCCACCAAATAAATATATCATTACTAGCTGACTCGGTAAACGTTGTTTTGCCAAATAAAAAGAAAATAGCCTATGGGGTATTCTCAGACCTACCAAATACACACAAAAAAACACCGGTAGCACTCCGGGAGTGCCGGCAGAAGTGAAAACATGTAAATAATACATCCTTACTGTCGCGGTCACATCATAGACAAACCACCGACAACAAAATAAACAAAAAGACACTGACGTGTGGCCGCGACAGCGACTGTCAGTGACAGATGTCAATCTTGACACAGTTCCTGACATAAACAAATCGAACCATAAAAACAACAAAAAATAACGTTGTGTTTAATTATAAGTACAAAAATACTATCATTTATGAGGTAGAATACAATGTTTATTTATTGCGCTATCGTACACAAATACGACAATTTACATGTTTTTATTCATAATATTATATCGTTATTTATTTATATATTACATTAATTTTTATCTCTTAGAAAAATCAACTTTCATCCATAATTTCGTAATTCTGTAATTTCGTATCCTTGGATACGCGTGGCACGCTGTACATAAACACAGACGGACATTCGCGCAAGCGCCCTGTGCCGCCTAAGCGGAGCAGCACACTCAGGCACGGTAGAAAGAGTGGGAGATACTAGTTCCTCTCCCTTCCCCTCGATCTTACGCTTTTTCGCATCACGTGACCCTGACGCGAGTCCGTCTTACGCTTTTTGCGATCAGGTCACGTGACCCTGACGCGAGTTTAAGATTTTATACCCATTACAGAAAAGTGCTCAACGCCGCTAAAGAAGTTTTCACTTCAAAAATTCATAAAAATCGGTCAAGCCGTTTCGGAGGAGTTCTATAACAAACACCGGGACACGAGATTTTTATATATTAGAAGATTACAATATAGTCCAGTCACCGTCTGGACGCGCCCGCGCACGGTCGAATATAGGTCTCCCCACCTATTACCGCGACAATGTCTGCGAACACGCTAAAATGTGTGAATTGCAATATTGTAATTTGTGAACTTTTATCGTTTATCCAAAATAAAATTGACGTGATGGACAATGAGAGCCTCATTAGGATTTGTGATACCGCCTTCACGGTGGAAGAAGTGGACAGTGCTAAGGAGTTGCTGTTTAGTTCTATTAAAACTGACAAGAAGAAAGTGACTAGACGCAAAGAAGGGAAAAAAGTGAGAGACCTGGAGGATATTATATGTGTCTTCAAAGCGACAGAGCCAGATCTTATACCAATCTTCGTTGCACGTGACTTGCAAAAATTACCGCCAGTTACATTTGATCACGTGGATGTGACCAAATTATTAAAAGATCTATTGATAATACGTGGAGATATCAATGAAATAAAAAGTAAATATGCAACAGTCACTCAACTGGATGAATTGAAGCTAGAATTGGAATCAAACATGCCCAGATTATCATTACTGTCGCGCAATATTAATGCGAAGAAAAGAGGAGGGTATTTGCTTGACAGTGGGCCGGTAGGATTATCACCGGCGGCGCCTGTGTACGGCGACGGTTACTCGATCATAAGGTGTGCGAGTCCAGAGCGCAAGCGCACTGAGTCACCAAAGTATCGTTCTCTCGCTTGCTCACACACTGAGGCGATCATAACGGGTGCGCCTGCACCGATTAACTCAACGCTATTAGAAAACGAAATGTGCGAAATGTTGTCTGAGTCGGCTGTTTGTCGTGCAGAAACCAGTCAATTAAAAATGTCTACCATGGCGGAGGTAGCAAGGAATGGTGAATGGAAAGCGCCTAAAAAACCAACGGATAAGTGGACTTTAGTGCAAAAGCGGCGGTCTAAAAATCGTTTTACGGGTAAAACGGGGAAAGCGACCACAGACGTGTCGGAGAAATTTAAAGCAGCGGATGTTAAAATACCTTTGTTTATATCCAACGTGAACAAGGACGTAGCGGTAGATGACATATGCAAATATATTAAAAATAAAACTACGGAGACCGTCTCGCTTGAGAAAATTAAGATGAAGAGGGAAAAGCCATACAATGCGTTTAAACTGCTTGTTAACAAAAACAAACTGGATGTGTTTCTGGATGACCAGATATGGCCTGACGGCGTGACTTTTAGGCGTTTTATTCATTTCAAGAATAGAAGGGAAGACAAAAATAATTCAATTTTTGGTAGTGAGGCAATAACAAAATCAAATAATGGATAGTATTTCAAAAATGAACATAATAACATTCAATTGCAAAAATATCAAAAGGTCGGTGAACTGTGTGCGTTCACTGTGCAAAACAGCTGATGTTGTGTTGCTGCAAGAAACTTGGCTATACCCACATGATTTAACCTTTCTTGATAGTGTTCATCAGGAATTCAATTACACGGGAAAGTCATCAGTGGACACGTCAGCTGGCATGTGTAAAGGGAGACCCTACGGAGGACTCGCCATACTATGGCGTAAAGCTGCATTTAGTTACGTGAGTGAGGTAGAAAGTATCAGTGATCGTATATGTGCAGTGAATATAGTGGTGAACAACAGGTGTTTTTTGGTTATAAACATGTATATGCCGACGGATTGTCGTGAAAATCTACCACTTTTTACGGAGTGTCTTAGCGAGATGTATTCTATTATACAAAGCAATAATGCTGAAGCAGTGTATGTGTTGGGAGACTTCAACGCGCACCCGGGTGAGTCATTTTGTAATGAACTTATTAGCTTTTGTAGTGAGCAAGAATTATTATGCGCGGACTTTGATTACTTAGGCATATTATCGCAAACATACACGTTCATTAGTGACGCACACGGGTGTAAGCGCTGGCTCGACCACTGTCTTGTCACACAAGCGGCGGGAAAAACAATTGTAAACATTGAGGTTATTTATGATACGTTTTGGTCAGATCACTTTCCCTTAAAAATAGAATGTGATGTAAATGTTATTAGATTAAAAACGTGTGTAATTGAATCATCACTTAATGGTGTTCGATGGGGTGAGAGAAGCCCTGATGAAATAAAGGAGTACTCGTATATGTGCAACAACAAATTGAAAAACATAGATTTTCCTGAGGACTTTGAGCTATGTGCTGATAATTTTTGTAATGATCCCAATCATAGGTTATTGTTGGATTCGATGTATAAAGACATAGTATCTATATTAAGTGAATCAGCTAGTGTAAACCGAATGTCTAAAGTCGTTATTAATAAAAAGAAGGTTATAAAAGGCTGGAACAAGCATGTCAAAGATTTTCATACTCGAGCAAGGTCTAAGTTTAAATTGTGGATTTGGTATGGGGAACCCAGTAGTGGGCCTATCTATGAGGACATGATATTAAGTCGTAAAGTATTTAAATCAAAATTGAAATGGGTCATTAAGAACCAAGATAAAATTGCAATGGATATATTGGCCTCGTTCCATTCTAAGAAATGTTTCTCGACATTCTGGAAAGGTACTAAAAAGCTCAATGTCTCTCCAAGCTTACCATTTAGCGTGGAGGGTGAGAGTGACCACACTGAGATAGCTAATATATTTAAAGAGCAGTTTATTGTGAGCTCACCTCTTGAATCTGTGGGAAGGGTGAGTGATGCTGAGTCCTATCAGTCAGGAACACCCTTTAAGTTTACGTGTACAGAAATAAAAGCAGTCATTAAATGTATGAAGCGGGGAAAGTCTCCTGGGCATGATGGGCTCAGCATTGAGCATCTTCAAAATGCCGGTGTGCACTTGCCAAGAGTATTAACCATGTTTTTAAATCTTTGTGTGGGCCATTCTTACCTTCCACAGGAGATGCTTGATACGTTAGTTGTACCTATTGTAAAAAATCGGACGGGAGACACAGCTGACAAAGGGAACTATAGGCCAATTTCATTGGCAACTGTAATAGCCAAAGTGTTTGACAGTGTGCTTGACGCGCACCTGAGTAACTTTACAAAACTACACGACACACAGTTCGGTTTTCGTGCGGGGCTATCTACAGAGAGTGCAATACTTGCGTTAAAGCACACTGTCAAATATTACACGGACAGGAAGACACCAGTGTATGCGTGTTTCCTAGACCTTTCCAAAGCGTTCGACCTAGTTTCATATAACGTGTTATGGGAGAAGCTTCGGAGGGCGGGAGTTCCGGCTGCACTGGTGTCAATATTATCTATCTGGTATGAAAAGCAGAGGAACTTTGTAAAATGGTCCAATGCATTATCAGAACCATATAAACTGAAATGTGGTGTGAGACAAGGGGGTCTGACTTCCCCGAGAATCTTTAATATTTATGTAAACAACTTGCTTATTGAGCTCAGCAGCACTCATGTCGGTTGCCATGTAGACGGAGTTAGTTTAAATAATTTAAGTTACGCAGACGATATGGTGCTGCTGAGCCCCACAATCGGGGGAATCAGAAAGTTACTCACTATATGTGAAAAATACGCTGAACTGCATGGGCTAAAGTATAACCCCACGAAAAGTGAGTTATTGGTTTTTAAGAGAAAAAATAAAAGTCCCTCAAATGTCCCACCCGTAGAACTGAACGGGTTACCTTTGAACAGGGTGTCACAATTTAAATATCTGGGCCATATTGTGACAGAGGATTTAAAAGATGACCTAGATATGGAAAGGGAGCGCAGGGCGCTGTCTGTGAGGGGAAACATGTTGGCACGCAGGTTTGCTGGTTGTTCAGCACCGGTTAAAATAACACTTTTTAAGGCGTTTTGTCAAATATTTTACACCAGCAGTCTGTGGGCTAATCATACCCAAAAAGCAGACAGCGCACTGCGCATTCAATATAATAACGCCTTCAGGGCGCTGTTGAGGCTTCCACCTTACTGTAGTGCGTCAGGAATGTTCGCGGATGCGCACACTGACGATTATTTCGCGATCATGCGCAAAAAAGTGGCATCAGTGGTACGCAGATTGAGGGGAAGCACCAATAGCATTCTGAAGGTGTTTGCAGAAAGGCTAGAAGGGCCTACAATGGAAAGATTTATCAAGCTGCATGTCAGACATGGGACTTGATAAATCTTCTTATAATCTTGGCTTTATTTCGTGTTTGTTTTGTGTTGTATGTGTGTATTAATTAATTTTTGTACTCGTGTTTTACTACTAACATAGTTTTTTAAGTTTGTACTGATTACTAACACGCTATGGGCCGTCGACGCCTGATAATAAACGATTTTTATTATTATTATTAATATAGTAGTCACACGGGTCAATTTGGACGGTTTTGGAGCCGTTGTCGCAGATTGTGTTTCATGAAATCAAATTGGAGACTTTATGTATGTCAAGAGTGAACAGGTAACTTCTAGGCGAGCGTGCTGCATCGTCGACCGCATCGCCGCTTTCCTTAGGTGAGATTGTGGCCAAATGCGAGCCTATCAATGTTAATTAAAAAAATTAAACCTCCGAAAAAACTGAAAAGCAAAAAATAATAAACCTTTTTACAAAAAATTACTTTAGGTAATTTCGGAAGTCGGTGTTTTTGATTGTTTATTCGTATTACATACAGTTTTTTCGGAGGTTTAATTTTTTTGTTAAAACGTTTTTATTTTATGCTTTTTTTGTGGCTATAATCTACTGATTAATACATGCTTAATTTTTTATTATTTTTAAAATAGCTACCTATCTTGCTTTATCTATTTACTGTTATATAATCCTACTTTAACTATTACTTGTTGTATAACATAAATACTTTAAAAAAACAGGCTTTATATACCCACATGGGTAGGCCTACAAAAAATGCTACACAACTCTGCACTAAAAATGAACTGTGGCTACGTTTCTTATCCCACTCTTCTGTCGCAGGTCTGCTGGAAGAAATTTCTATTGAAATAAGCAGTACCTTTGTGCTCTATTGTCTGTATTTAATTATCTTTTTTAAGTTTATTGTGTGTACATAAATAAATAAATAAAAATCTGTGAGTGAACAATAAATCACCCTTTTTTGCCTACCCTCAGGGTTGATTTTTTTTTCCCAAATTTATATGGGACCACCCTCGATTTATACCCCTTCCAATAATTTTTGAAGTGAAAACTTCTTTAGCGGCGTTGAGCACTTTTTCTGTAATGGGTATGAAATCTTAAACTCGCGTCAGGGTCACGTGACCTGATCGCAAAAAGCGTAAGACTGACTCGCGTCAGGGTCACGTGATGCGAAAAAGCGTAAGATCGAGGGGAAGGGAGAGGAACTAGTATCTCCCACTCTTTCTACCGTGCCTGAGTGTGCTGCTCCGCTTAGGCGGCACAGGGCGCTTGCGCGAATGTCCGTCTGTGTTTATGTACAGCGTGCCACGCGTATCCAAGGATACGAAATTACGGAATTACGAAATTATGGATGAAAGTTGATTTTTCTAAGAGATAAAAATTAATGTAATATATAAATAAATAACGATATAATATTATGAATAATAACATGTAAATTGTCATATTTGTGTACGATAGCGCAATAAATAAACACTGTATTCTACCTCATAAATGATAGTATTTTTGTACTTATAATTAAACACAACGTTATTTTTTGTTGTTTTTATGGTTCGTTTTGTTTATGTCAGGAACTGTGTCAAGATTGACATCTGTCACTGACAGTCGCTGTCGCGGCCACACGTCAGTGTCTTTTTGTTTATTTTGTTGTCGGTGGTTTGTCTATGATGTGACCGCGACAGTAAGTATGTATTATTTACATGTTTTCACTTCTGCCGGCACTCCCGGAGTGCTACCGGTGTTTTTTTTTTATCAAAATCGGACTACTCTGTAAAAAGTTATGCGTGTTCATACATAAAAAAAAAATATACGCGTCGACTTGAGAACCTCCTCCGTTTTTTCGTCGGTTAAAAAAGTGACGTTTGCCGAGGTCGATCCTCGGATGGTATGGACTCGAAAATTGGTATCATTGTTGGTACCAATATTCGTTGATAAAAGTTAAATGATAGAAACATATCAAAGGATTCTCTTCAAAATCAATCCCCATCGGATTAAAAGGAAAAACCACGTTTGTATGAAAAAATTACATACACGCAGACTTTTTCTTTTTTTATACTATTGGTAGGGACACGTTTGACCACTATCTCACCTGATGGTAAGCGATGATGTGGTCGAAGATGGAGCACGACGAATTCCTCGTTTATTAAATGTTACAACATTTAATGTCAATCGGGCGTGTATTTTTTTAGCTAAAAATGTTTATATTTGTTGTCACTTGGAGTATTAGATAGAATACTTACCGCTAAGTTCAAAGTTCTGTACGTCGCCGTCTCGTCCGGCCACCAGAGTCAGACGCTCCTCGAAACGCAAGTGCACACTGAAACAAGCATTACATTGTTATAAAAGATATCAAGAAGTACCGTGTAACCCAGTTACTGGGTTGTAGTGGACAGATATACAGTCGCTCGTAAAGTACAGGGTCCATCATGATAACGGTCTTCTTCTTATCGTGGGGGCAGTAAGGTCTAACGACCCCACAGACCCTAGTGTCAGAGTTTCTAAACCGCCACAAGGGCCTCTGACATGGTTTATTTGACGACCGCCATTTGGCAGCCGGGACCACCGGCTTATACGTACCTTCCGAAGCACGGAATCATCTTTTTATCAGACAATCTAGTGATTCAAGCTTGCAATGTCCTAGCCAAACTGGAAACAACTTAACAAAGTATGCTTCCCGTGGGAATCGAACCCACGACTACCGGGTCACAAGGCAAACTCCCAAACCACTCGACCACGGAGGCAGTTAATTATGATACGGTGTGGGAGGGAGACGGAGTTATAAAAGACGCATAACACTATCCTTTTTTCACAGCTTAATCATGATGGCATTAGCACGTCATAATAGGGCCCCTGGTATGCAGCTGAATCCAGTTAGGCTGGAAGACTAGCATCAACCATCGGGCAGTTACCCACCAGACACACCACCCACAGAAAGGGAGATCCGCCGAGGTCCGACCAGACGGTCAGACCTCAGCGGATCCACTTTTCTATAGAGCAGCGGTTCCCAACCTGTGGTCCACGGATCACTGGTGATCCGCAAGCCCTAAAATATAGTCCGCGAAAGCTTTCAAATTTTCACCTCAAAAATGTCAGAATGTAAACTGGCTTTAATTTTCAATCAGACAAGGGACCGTTCGAGTATTACGTAAGTAGAATTTCAGTCATTTTTAATTCCCCCCCTCCCCTTGTCAGCGATCAAAGCTCTTACTCCTCCCTCGTATGCTTACGTAAGCATTGGTATAGTTTTTACTCGCGTAAGACCTAATTCCCGCACTTTTGTTATTTCTTACTAAACATCGCGTGAGAGCCGTGAGAGTAAAAACAACTAACTAGCCATAATTATGTCAAATTAAAATCTACTAAGATTTGCAAACAAAAAAGGAAGTAAAAATTGCTGACGTAATCACCATTTAAACGCCCCCGTCCCCCATGTCACCAAAAATAAGCATAGTAAAGACCCCCCACCCCCCATTGGTACGTAATACTTCAATGGCCCCCAACACTTCTGCTAGAAACTTCGAATCAGTTGTTTCAATCAGTGTTTTCTATAACAATGCTATTTACTTTTGACTCCAAAAACTAACTATGCTATAGTAGCCGGCACGAATCGTGAACACAGATGAATGCAGCAGGGTGATCTCGCCAATGTACGGTGGGCGAACAAAACTTGCAATTGCAACAGTCGATGAGCATTGACTGACGAACCAATAACGTGAAGCGTCAGATCTATCGTCGTCAAACCGAAAAATGGAGAGTGTGCCCACGACTCGTGCCGGTTATTATATAAGTTTTGGATATCTGTAAAACCCGCCCCACATTCCCAACCACTGCAACTCCTGAAATCCAGAATCAACAGTGGCGACCACCAGAAAAACGCCGAGCCAATGAAGCCCAACGAGTCCCGGAGAAACGATTCAACTGTCTTGGATCCTGCAACGAAATTAATCAGAAAAGTACAGTGGAGCAGTATGAAAAAAAAAAATATATATATATATATAATTTCCACTTCCCTCCTTATCACGCAAGAGACAGAATAGAGCTAGGCCAATAGGCACCAAGGGACATATACAACTGGGTTAAGCCCAGTTGCCAAGCAGTATGGATTAGATATTAACACTAAAACTAATGGGTCCCAAATTGTGAGCTACTTTTGATTCCAGTAATAGGTATGGCAAAATCGCTTGGATATCTAATTGATAAAAGTTTATTTTCAGTTTAACATAGTTTAATTTTCTTTTTGAAATCTGGTCCATGCTAAACACAGAGAAATTAAAGTGGTCCCAGGTACCACCAGCCGGGGATCACGGAAGTCTCATAAGTTTCCCGCGATCCCCGGCGTATGTGAGAGATAGAACACCGGGGTGGTTTTAGTCAGTAAGAGTCTGACAGACCCCTCCGCCCGCCCCAGGGCGGAGGACATCCATGAGGATTTCCCCCCGTAAAAAAAAAGGTCAAATAAAGGTTGTGAACCACTGCTATAGAGGTTGCAGGACTTAACACCCTGTTCCGCATACCTCTATAGACGACTTATGTCCCACAGTGGATGACATTCTGCTGAATGAATGGATGGTGATGACTTACTCTTTATGGTCGTGCGGAGGCTCCGGCCTGGCTGAGCCGAGCTCGGCGGCTTGCGGCGCGGCGCTGGCGGCCGACACCACGTCGCCCTCACTGCGCAGGCGCGACACGAACGACTCGGTGTCCGTGCCGCGGGAGCCCAACTTCATTGCTGACCGTCCGGCGGGACGAGCTCTGAGAAAAGAAAGGAACTCATGGTAATACTTATGTACAAAAACTCACGCTTTTCACTCACGTTACTTGGTACGATCCTACAATTTGCTGAACATAGCTTTGTGAACACAGTTTTACTGAACATAGAATTGTGGACACAGACTTGCTGACCGTATAATTGTAGTCACAGATTTGCTAATCATAAAATTGTGGACACAGATTTGCTGACCATAGAATTGTGGACACAGATTTGCTGACCGTATAATTGTGGACACAGGTTTGTTGATCATAGAATTGTGGACACAGATTTTCTGACCATAGAATTGTGGACACAGATTTGCTAAACAAAGAATTTTGGACTGTTTCGTTGAACATAAGTAAGACTTGTGAACACAACACAGTTTTGCTGAACATAGAATTGTGAACAGTTTTGCTAAACATAGAATTATAGACACAGATTTGCTGACCATAGAATTGTAGACACAGATTTGCCGACCATAGAATTGTGGACACAGATTTGCTGAACATAGAATTGTGGACAGTTTCGTTGAACATAAATAAGACTTATGAACACCGTTTTGTTGAAAATACACGTATTGTGAACACAGATTTGTGAGCACAGAAATTCTGAACGAACACTTGTGAATATAGATTTGCTGAATATATATTTGTATGCACAGATATGAGGACAATAGACTTGTAAACACAGATTTGTTAAACATAGACTTGTGTACTTACGTCTCGCGCGCTGGGGTAGTAGGTATCTTCTCAGCGATAGGCTCGGATTGCGCCGAAGACATTGACGAACTGCCGAAACTGCTTCCTACAAACATTACACCAAAATTAAAAAATAATATACCTAATGCAAAATGTATGCGACATTTTACTTATTTACCCTAGGGCCAAGAGGTTTATGGCCATAGGCGTTATCCAGCGAGATGTTCATGTCTGTCCAAAGAAAATAAAACCTGAGTGATCTTAAAAAAATCTATTTCTCGGATGAAATAGATTTTTTTAAGATCACTCACATTTACAACTTTGGGTTTCTATTTTTGTATGCTGAAATTAAAATGTTGGATGAAAGAAAACTTACCTATCTGAAGCGCAGTAATTTTCGTGTGTAAGAGGTACTTTCTCAGTTATTGGAGTGGCTACTTTTAATACTTTTTAGAGATTGCAACATTGATCCATAGATAAGAACCATGTCTTACCGAATGACATCTGACTGCGCGTCGGTACCCCTCGCTTGGCGGCCTCTAATCTCTCTCGTTGCAACTCCTTCGCGCGTTCTCGCATGCGGTTCGCTGCTTCGCGCTCTTGCGTCTAAACAAAAATAAATACAAAAATAAACCGAATGCAAAAAGCGACGTAGACGATGCAGTCGTTACGGGATTAACTAGTCACTTTTTTATTAACAACTGTAGTTCAGTTCAAATAAACTTCAAATTCCAGAAATCGGTTCGAATGTTTAATTTCGAACTAAAGATACACAAAGAAGAAGTTTGGCTAAAACCATATTTTGACAAGTTTGCAGGCTCATCATCATCATCATATCAGCCGAAAGACGTCCACAGCAGGGGGGCTACTCTCTAACGAAATCCGTAGTTTCGGGCTTAGTTGCGGGCGGGCGTATTCTACTCCGTATCACCTACAGACTTACGATAAGTCCCGAACTGGAACTGAGAATGAATGACTACACGATTTCACAGTAACTGTCAAATCGTGTTATCATTAGTTCTCAGTGGTTAGGTGATACGCAGTAGAAAATGCCCGCCCGCAACTAAGCCCGAAACTACGGATTTCGTTAGAGAGTAGCCCCCCTGGACATAGGCCTCCCCGCGCGCGTCGCCACAACGACTGGTCCTGTGCGTCTCGCATCCATCGGCTACCCGCGACCTTCACCAGGTCATCGGTCCACCTTGTGTCTCGGCCGCGCCAATGTTACGTCTTCCGGTACGCGGTCGCCACTCCAGAACTTTTCGGCCCCATCGACCATCTGTTCTGCGAGCAATGTGCCCTGCCCACTGCCACTTTAGTTTGGCGATCCTTCGGGCTATGTCGGTAACTTTGGTTCTCTTGCGGATGTCATCATTCCTGATTCGATCACGCAAAGAAATTCCAAACATTGCCCTTTGAGTGACTTTGAGCCTTCTGATGAGGCCCATTGAAAGCGACCACGTTTCAGTTCCGTATGTTTGCAGGCTAGTATGAGTTAATTCACGATTCGAAGGTTTAAAAAGAAATCGGCTCTTTGAAACGAATTGAATGCAACTTGATGTAAAACGTACCTGTCTCACAGCTTGGTAGATCTTCTCTTCATGGGAATCCATCTCGACGAATGAGCGAACCTGATTGACGAGAAACATGCAGAAAATTAATAACATTTATTCGTAAACTGGTTCCTGCCAGCGGCTTCGCCCGCGTGGTTGAAAATTATAAGAAGGGAATTATACTACCGGGATGAAAAGTATCAAGTGTCCTATTGCGGGACATGGTCTACTCGTGTGCCAAGTTTGATCCAAATCCCAACAATAATTAGGGTTCAAGGCAAAAATTTAAACCTAGAATAAAATCCGGTTTTTTAAAGCTGTAATTTATCCTAATGTATAAAATTGTTCCGTTACTGACTGATTGAGTGACTAACAGACAACACACAGCCTTAACTCCTCGTCGTAGAAAGCTGAAATTTGGCATGTAGGTTCCTTGGGGACTGAAAAGAAGCACTAAGAGAGGATTTATCTATATTCCTACGGGAACGGAAAAAAACAGGATATGCGCGTACGAAGTCGCGGGCAAAAGCTAGTCTATTATAAAGCTGAAGAGTGAGCTTGTTTGTTGAATGTGCTAATCTCAGGAATTGACAAATTCTTCTTGTTTTGGATAGCCCATTTATCGAGGAAGGCTATAGGCTACAAACGTTTACCCCTATGACATGAGCCATATGTTTGATAAATGGTATAACGTTATCGGAAGACATATTTTGCCAAAACCTGCCGAGATTTGTTCAAGTAGCACAAACTTTAATTGAAAGAGGTCTGACCGTTTAACAATGATTGTTGTATTGTAACGTTTTTGTGATTTTGATGTATTGTCTTGTAACGTTTTATATTTACGTTATAACATCGCCTTGGATGTATCTGTTAGGGTGTTATAATAATAATGAATGAATAAATAAATAAATAAATAAACATCACGCTACGACCAATAGGAGCAGAGCTTTAGTTGCGCGGGTCAGCTAGTAAATAATAAAGATGATGAACAAACCTGTGCCAAATTGACACTCTCCCTGTAGCCGAGGGCCACAATCTCGTCAAAGGCAAACAGCAAGTTGAATGCCTGGTTCAGTACCTCAGCCTCTGTCAACTGAGTGCAGTATTCAGGCACCTGGTGACATGAGAAATTATGTAATACTAATATATCAAATTCTATCGTTACTGACTGATTGAGTGACTAACAGACAACACACAGTCGATGCTACTGGTCGTAGAAAACTGAAATTTGGCATGTAGGTTCCTTGGGGAGTGTAGGGGAGACTAAGAGAGGATTGTCCGAAATTCCTTCGGGAACGGGAACGGCATGTGCGCGTACGAAGTCGCTGGCAAAAGCTAGTGTAAATTTATTTATTTAAAATTTGTGGGCAGAATTAATGCAACAAAGCATTCTCCAACTAGTCAACTTTTATGTTAAACCTACCATAGTACATAGAAAGATATTTCATTTAACTCTTTTACATAAAAAGAAAAAAAAGTAAAGAGAATAGATGGGGATTTCTTTTTTGTTTTCTTTTTTGCACTTTGTCCAGAAGTATTTATTTATTAAAATTTTTTGCATGAGTAAAACCACTGTTTAAAAAGGGGTTTTGGAGTTCACTACAGTGGCTGTACCAAGTCAAAGATTAGAAAATACATCATAGAGGAAATAGTTTAACAAATGAGAAAAGAGACAATGTTAAAATCTGAGATATTGAGAAAGAGAAGCGCTGATTATTTATTTCTAGAAAAAGTATTTTAAATAAATACTCCAAACAAACATTTCTTACTTATCTGAAAAGAAATACTGCAATAAACTTATTGGTATAACTTGGTTTTTGCAATTCATTTATATCATTTCCTTTTAGTCTATGGCATAACCCAGATAAAGCTTTGGACAAACCTTCAAATAGACCAAATTAATTCTGTCAATTATTGAAAGAATATGAAAGATGCAAGTAGATTCAATGGTTTTATGGCCTTTAACACTTTCAGTGCCAAGTGCAAAAGTGTTTTTACATTTTTAGGGCCAAGCACTCAACACATGGGCCAAACAACAATTCGTTCGTGTGCCCACAACCCGCACATGAACACAACTCACATATAGCTACTTAAAACAACGACTCAGATATTGGTTGTGGGCACATAACGAATCACTGCTCGACCCCTACGCTGAGTTCTTGGCACTAAATGTGTTAAAAAGCCTTGCTTTGCCGTCACGATGTGACACTGGCAGAGTAGTCGAAACTGGCGCAGTTGCCATTAAGGAAGAAAAAAAAAACTAGGTTAAAGGCAACCAAACTCACCACTCTACTAAATAAGCGAAGTGTCTCCAGGTCTTCAAGAATGTTGCTGGCTTTAGTAGTGATGAGCAGCATGTACAGTTTGTCCAGTGGCTGGTACACATATCTGTAACATTATATATTATTTTTAATGTAATATTATTGTCTTAGGAATGTGTGCTTCTCATCTTGAATTTCTATAAATAAATAAAGAAAAGAAAGAAAGATGTTTAATTGGAACTTGCATGAGACAAAAAAAGAATCTAAAGCTAACAGTAGTAAAAATTGATTAACAAAAGCTAACAACATTAATTAAATATGTGTGAGGCCGAAAAGATCCCTATCTCAGATCCCTATCTATATGCTGCAATATTAAAAATAAATAACACTGCACTACTGTGCTGATGTTCTGATAGGGCCTGTGATGCCACGAAATAAAAAATAAATAAATCATTCTCATTAACCTAACTGAACCAGATGAAAATTAATATTTTATTTATAAACGCTATTAGAAAAATAGCAGCTGAAAACACAGTAAAGTAGGTGATTTCAACCCACCCACATTAAATAGCCACTTCAAGAAATCTATGGGATTGATAAGTTAAGCAATTCCTTTATGCCTACATATTATGAAATAGCCATGGAATGTGAAGCTGGTATGCTTACTACAGTTTCTTATTTTATGTAGCAATTACTTTTTATTGAATAACTGCCCCTAAGACAAGCCACTGACCAAACTGTTCAAGTATTCCTTCAAGACAGCAACAGTTAATACTTCTTATTGGAATCTTTACTCATATTAGTAAAATAAATAAAAAACAATTAGTTTTGTAATCTTTACACAGAATATAAGCATGAAATAAACTTTTTTATAATAATTAATAACTTAAACTATTTATTTAATACTTCTATTCAAATCAGGGCTCTTATCAAACTACCACAGAGTCAAACATAATAGCAATTGATTGAAATTGCTTCTAGGGAAACTATACATAGAAATAGGTTTTATTACCTGACAGATTCAGTTTCAACAAATGTATGTTGTCGTCCTCCAGTCATGAGTTTGGGGAAGGCAGCCAGCAACCCTTCGATACGTGCCTTCGTCATCTCCACGAATTGACGTGAAACCAACGCTGAAAATTACGTTATGTTTATGAACACATTTCTGCCTTAACTATTACTGTTAAATAATTAACTATAGTGTAAATATCAAGTTAAGTACCTTTTCCTGACTTCGTACATACTGTTGCCGCTATGAGCACCTGAAATTACACAAAAACACCTCAGAAAACTATAAACATAAGCCGGATGTCTCTCACCCATTTTTAGGGAATAACCACTTTAGTATAGCAAATAAAGCACTGAGAGATATTGATTTCTATTCATAGGCACTATTTAAGGTATTACCATTTTGATTTAGCTTTAAATCCCTCAAATATCATAAAATAATCACAAATTGCAAAACTTGACAGCCAACACACACCGAGGTGACGTGTAGAACTTTTTTTTAAATAATGTTGCCATCTAACTCTGAATTTCAGAGAATATTTCCCATTTCTGAACGCAACTAAACGGATCATCAGCTAAAAGTCCGATAAGGTAATTTACCAAATGTTGACGGATTACTGAAAAAAACTTTCTTCTAGTCTATGTCCTAAATTGAATGTCAAATTTGTCAAAAGTAAGCAAAGCACATTGGGGTTATTGTTCGTTTTTTTACCCAATTTTAACGTTTAACTCGTATCTTTTCACATAATTAAGATAATTCGTTCAAGTGTTCCTTTGAGCCATTAAAATGATGGAAGTTTTTATTTGATCCGGGGTCAAAATTCTATGGAATACGCTTGCATACCACGGAAGCCAAATAACAGTAGTAAGTGGCAAGATTTTAATTATTTTGTATTGGTATTTAGATGTAGTGGTTCAGGTGACATGCTCTCGAGTATGCGTTCGTTGTAAATGAGTGTTACCGTCATTATTTCGCTAATGGTCAAACGTTTGATTTGCATACAATGATATTTTCTTTATGCCTGGTTTATTGATAATATAATCTTTTCATCCAATAATGTTCACAGTTGTCAATACGTGATCATGCCGTTCGTACAGATGGCTGGCCACTGTTATGACTTGTGCAGTTTTAGTATTTGTTAATACACAAATTATGTAGACTAGTTTTTAATGTTTTGGTGTCATGGAAGAGACTTATCTTATTGATAGTGATAATGAGGTATTTATTTTGTCTCTATTACTCTTCTTAGCTCACTAATTACTACTAGAACTTATTTATTTTTGTAGTAGATTCATTTGCTGTTTATTAAGTTTTTAAAATTAGAGTGTTAAAAGAAATTGGCATAATTGAGTAGGCAGTGGTATAGTGGTACAGCTCTATAAATGTTAAGCTTTGGTTTTACCAAATGATCAGAACCTTGAACTATGACTGGTTATTAATGATACTGAAGGACTTTATTGACAGTCCACAGTTGAGAAGTATGTGTAGAGATGAAGAGATGTGACGCGTGCCGTACCCGTTCAGAACGGAGGACGGAGGAGAGACCGGACCACGCGGGGGACCGAGACCCGCTCATAGACACAACAACTGTCTCTCAGGACGACGCTTACGATAACCAAAATTTAGTAAGATTAATACCATTTACGTAGTTAGCACTGTTATTTTTTATGTGCACCGTTCCTATTTCGTGCACTCATTTTGTTGGTTATATGCAATGTTTTATGTGATTTGTCTTCTGTTCACTCCTTGTCTTTTGTATCAGCATCATGTTATTTTGAATGTTATGACTGTAGAATGTAATTTGATTATTTATTGATACTTTGAATGTGATAAAAAAACAACAATAATTTTGGGTTTACTCTTAAAAGCTACATTTCTACTTCAAATCTCTTATGATAAGACAGTGAGACTCAGGGCTTTTTGTCTTGTTTTTACTTAATTGCCAACTTTGTCAGGTTTTCAGGCTAAAGTAGACTTCGAAATTAGAATTTGAGTGTTTGCTGAAAGTCTAATTTCTTAATTCAGAAATTGGTAGTAAATATTCTATCAATTAGCATTAGAAGAATTTAGTTAAATTGTTTATTTTTATGATAAATCTAAGTAGGTATCACCACTCAATACTTTCAGACTGAACTAGTAGAAATACTTACATATATGTCGAAATATTTGGCACATAGTTTTTATTTGTAGCAAAGGTATATTAATTTTAAGTTTTTTTTTTCCACAAACACTAAAAATAGATAAAATTCAGTGTGCACAGTGATGCCAACTGTAATAAGAAGACAAAAAATCATAAAACCTGGTTATCGAAACGTGCTGACAGTTCAATCCGAGTAGCCATAATTTCAAAAAAACTAGTCGATAATTGACTGTGCTAACGAACATTTTTTTTGTGGATGCCATTTATTGCCTGTCCTAAAAAAAAAATTTCGCGTCGTAAAATAAAAAGATTGTCGCGTAGGGTAAGCGCCAGATAAATGTGCAATAACGGTTTGACCCACATGATATTTATTGACTTTCTTAATATCGAAAACAAAAATAAAGACAAACCTGTCTTGAATCGACTTCTATCGTGATCCTTTACGTTCTCTAGTAAAAACGTAAAGGATCATGATAGAAGTCGAATCAATTTATGAAAAGACTTCTGATAATCGATGAAAATCGGTTCATAATTGAATGTTTGGGTATCTACGAAGGGATATTAGGGAAAGGTCAATGTATCTTATTGAAAATTTATCTGGCGCATACCATAGTCCTAATCTAGGCATATCAATCGATTTACCAACTAGACACTAAATGTAAACAAACCATAATGCTTGCAAAATGTTTGTTTGTAGCAAAATGCCGCGCTAATGTGTTTTCTCTGTTTATCAGATAAACATAATTTATAGACGTAGCTAGGGATTTATTTTATACAAAGGCTTAACAAAATTAAATCAGGGTATCAAAATATAAATCACGCAGTAGCACCATTAAAAAAAGGAAAGCTTCCGGTTGTGCTAATAGGGATAAAACGAACCTATTTTCGGATACGTAAAAAAACAACACAAGGTGTGAACTGTGAACCCGTCGGGTCAGTTCGGGATACTTCGGGGCCGGAATCGACTTTGACCTTATCGCTATAATAAATAAGGTTGGAGTCAAGTTTCATATTGGAAACCCTTGGGATCCCGATCGAACCCAAGAAACCCGAAATTAACATGACCATCTGACCTTTTTCGTAAATAAACTGAAATTGTTATCGTAGCGATTTTGATGAACTAGATAACATCCATAATGTTCTTGTGAAATTGCGTTATAGGCATCCGAATACCGTCATATTATATGATCTCTCCCACAACTAAGCTCACTATCGTAGAAAGTAAACAAAGAAAAATCACTTGGTCATTAACAGCTACTGATAGCAAGCCATCCAAGATTAAAAGTTTATTGCGGATTTAAAAAAAACTGATAATATTGATGCGACCATCGTATTTTTGTCTCTGGTAAATAATAAAAAAGTCAATGTGTCTAATATGGCGGGGATCTGAATATGCTGGTCAGGATTTCCCGCCTTTTGAGAACACAGCACACAGTTCTTTTTTTAAGTGAAGACGACAAGCAAAGGCAGTCTCTGTGATGCCTTTAAAGGATGCGGTAGTGTTTATGTTTGTGTTTGTGCGACAAGTGCTACAAAATATGAGATTACAGTGATTATTAGTTACAAAGAAATCGAGAAAAAATATGAAGAAAAAAATCAACATAACCATGACGCCGAAAAAGGTAACTTAAAATAAACTCATTAAAAATTGCATGCTTGGAAAATGCGCGATAATTAATAATATTGACCGTTCATTGAAACAAAGGGAAATCACACTTCGTAAAAACGGTATAAAACACACGAGTTTTGCTTAATTATTTAGTCGCAAGCGGTCATGCGAAAACTCGACTAATAAGGCCACTTAAACATGTTTATGAAAATTTTAGCTCGCCTTTTGTAATAAGGTTGGTTCTACACAGCACTGATTTTGCACCAAAAGACATAACAAAACACGTTTTCATTCGATTGAGTCGCAAGCGCAACTTCTAAACTTTTAATGCTTTACTTTTCTTCCACTGGCCATATAAGAAAACGAACCGAATTTCTTCCTTAAGGCACTAGGTATTCCTCTCTTCGCTTGGCTTATCCCACAATAACCGTGCAATTTTCTGGGATAAAAAGTAGCCCATGGAATTCGGCAATAATTAAGCGGTTTATCAGTGAAAGTATTTTTATATTCGGATCAGTACTCCCAGAGATTATCTCTTACAAACAAACAATGTTACCACTATAACATTGGTTTAGAAAACCTTTAAAATGGTCAGTATTCGGATAGCGATCTTCCCAAACAAAATTCCTCAAGGCAATCGACAAATTGAGTTCTAACTTTGCGAATGTAATTCAATACAGCACTGTCCCTAGAAACCGCCTTTACAAAGAAAATTAACATTCAAGAGCGACACCATTCTCTACGGCAAAAGTAAACGAAATTATGTATCGTGTTTAGCATCAGTCCTTGTGGCTTTTAATGTATTCTAGCGTGCATTCAAGCGACATTAAGGTTTCTTGTTTTCAAACAAAGCCCTCGCTTCTGTCATATTGGTTTACGTTATTGTTCGTTAGAGTTCCTTATTGTTTGTCGCAGATTGAGAGCCGTAGCTGACTAGATTTAGCAGGATTTTCAATTGTATTTGGGAACGTTGACGGAGTTATTTCTTTTTTGTATTGGAAATCAACAAGTGACTCCTTCCGCTCTGTGTAGAGTGGGAGGGAGTATCAGCCTCTTACAACTGAAACCCATCCGTGTTCCTCCAAATGCCCTTTGAGTTCCAGGGCCGCGGTATTTCTTTCGAACAACCCCGCAACCCTGGTAGGTGACGAAGTTATTTGAGAGTTGTTGGATTAGGCTTTCTGCTAAAGTTTTCTCACGAAGCTACAATTCGGACTTTCTTTAGCAAAAGAATGTTAAAGAGAAAAGGTTTCTCTGAGAACGTCCCTAAGGTACCATTTATTGTTACGTTTACGGCTGACACATTTGTGAAAACATAAATTATAGTGTAGTGTAGTAGGTGTTTGGGATGGGCAGGATAGGCTACTGGCGAGAAACATTTAATTTTAAGGTTTACGTCTTTGAAATAGAAATCATTGGATTTAACTATTGACATAGCTTTTCAAAGCGTAGAGCCCGTAGACACTCTCTACTTACAGACTGGCTGCCCCTGCTTTCCATTCGATCTTACTGGCCAGTTACAAACTTGCGGTGTAAGACTTGCCAGTTCAAGCATTCTAAACGATCTTACTATTGATCAAAACATTTTCGTCGCTAGTAATTAGGATCTTCAAATTCAAGAACAACATGACGAAAAAGGTTGATTTGGCGATAAAAATTAAATTGATTTAGTTGGCAATTTCTATGTATGGACAAACGTGCACCATCGTTGACCGCATCTTTACTTATCATCAGATGAAATTGTTGTTCAAAAGTCTTGTACTTAGATGGTTTGGACTTGGAGGTTAGATTGGCAGTGGTTCCATGTAAAATATTAGTATACAGCTGAATCCAGTTAGACTGGGAACAGAACTAAACATTATCGTCATCTGCCTAGGTTTTTCCCAAATATATTGCTGGCAGGGGTCGGCTTCCTGTCAAACCGGATTCAGTTGAATCCAGCATTTTACGCGGCTGCCTACCAGACCTCCACAACCCATAAACTCGGTAACACGGTTCTCCTTGGCAAGACTGGTGTCAAAATACTTGTGACTGGTGTTAAAAGCTGACCACAACATACTTATAAAAAGGTTAGGCGGGATAGTGAGTTCCTTCATTCTAGATTACCGGCATTTCGGTTTATAATACAAGGAATACCCCGTAAACTTTTAACGGACGAACACGATTCTTCCAAAAGCATGCCAGTAAACATGAATGAGTTTCCTTGTAATGGTGACTCCTCGTCAGATATGTACGTAATTCTTGTAAAGAAATGAATCATCGAGGGTTATAGGAAATCTGAACCACTTGTTGTATTTATACACCACGGGGCTTCAGAGGCATATCTATTTCAAACAGCCATAACATTCAATCCAAGTGTACCCACTTTATAGCACGCACTGTCACGCACATCGTTCAAGTATGTATATTGTAGCTATGTATTATTACTATTATTCGTCAAAAAACTTATCAATTGCAATATATAAATATTCAATTGCTTGCAATCTTCTGCTTGACATGTTCTTTCCCAAGTTAATCAGAAATATCTTCAAGTTCTGATCCTTCCCCATCCACATCCCTTGGTTCCCAGTCAGTCGGTCAATCCCATGCACAAGGGTGTATATTATAAAAAAGTCGGTATGAGTAGTTTCTTCCCCACGTTTCCTCTTTCTTGTTGGTTACCGATTTCAGATTACCTACTTCAGGTTTCCGAACGATTATTCTTCAAGATCTTCGTTAATGACGTTGCAGATTAATTTGACAGGTTTTGTTAAGTAAAACAAAACTTATGGGTATCCATAGTCTAGTATTTGATGACTCATTATTCTAGTCAATCTAACTTACTTTCTGCCCTCTGCTTTCTACAAGTTCAATGCCTTCTTGTGGCCGTCGAACGAATCCCTTTTACCTTATAAAAGACATAAAATATCGAATGTTATGTCCTAGTAAATGTCAATAACTCGACATTGAACTGTAGAGTGATGTGTCATTAGTATTCTACATTGTTTGTGTCGTGTATACGTAAACTAATTACAAAACCTATTGTGAGAAATAATGAAGGAAATCTTGAAAAACGCTTCGTTATTGTATAAACAGGCTTAACCGCGTAAATCTGCCAAACCAGTATTTTAATAGGCCGTTTAACTAAGTCTTCAGTTACTTTTGTTTCCCACAACAATGGAAAACTTGTAAATATCGCGTTACCACGCTGAACAGCTACCACTGGTAACTGACCATCCGTCTGTAGTCCGTCCAAAGGTCAAGAACGAATCATTACTTAGCACTCGCTTTCTAAGCCGTACACATGTTGTTTCTCACATTAATTATTTATGTAGTTTCTGATCGATGTGAATACAAAGGATTTGTTTCTTGAACAGCTCGCGAAGTTTCTGAAGGTCATGAAGACTTATAATCTTGTTTCGAGGTGAACCTCTAAAGAGCTGGAACTTTAAAAGGGTCTTGATTGTAAAGGTGTTTTGTAAGTTATTGTGTTTCTTCTCTCCATGTTTCTTTGGAAAATGTAGGTTCTAATCTAAAGGTCTTTTTAACCGACATCTACGATTGAAAGCACCTCCATAACAATTTCACAATTTTAGACAACCTGTTGAGTCAATCTGTTAGCCCTATGAGACTTCTCCATAGTTTTCTGGATGGGGTTAACATTCGTTTGAGGATTTTCGATGGTTAAAGTCGCAAGCTAGCAACGTTTTCGAGAAAACGTAATGCAATAAACCCAATATCCTGAAAGCAATACGGCTAACAATAACTTGACCCCAATACAGCCGAAGCGAGCTTCTTATCTCTGAGTGCAAGTTAGGAGACAACTGTAGGAAGCGGTACACTTTACGTGCTTCATAAGGTATGGCAAGCAAGCACGCCATATATGCATGCACTGCAGATATCTCTAGCCGAAGAATTGGGGCTGAATTGATACCAGAATCGTACTGTGGCGGTGTGGCCAAAGGAAATTGTTTTAAGGTAATGTCTTTCCTAGTATCGTCCGCAGTAGGAAGGCTCGAGTTGGTTCAGTTGCAAAATATGAGTGTCCGTTTGCTTACTTCCTCCTGCCGTCCTGCGGTCACTCTAGTTGCAAGATTGATATCAGAAAATCTGGAGGGAAATTCATGTGTTGTCTTCTTCTGCAGTAGAAATACACCAGACTGCTATTCATTCATCCTTACTACCATATTTGGCAGAAGCTAGAGGAACTATTGATAACGTTTACAGATTTTTAAAAAAAAATATCCAGTTCGCCAGCAAGGTTGATAGTTGCTGGATCGACTTCCCATAGTGCTTCAAACGTACCTTCACATTTGGAGGCTCCTAATGCTTCTCAACCTAAAAGCGTTTTTAGGTTACTCAATATCGGGAAATGGCTAACGCTAAACCGTTCTGCAATCACAGTCGTAACGATTGTGTTACGTATGGCGTTGTTATCGGCGCTTGCTCGCACCGTTTCAACTTTATCACAACTTTAATTGTGTGGCTTTCGATACGAGCGCTCCAATTGTTTCTCTGCGGAGAGTATGTTATCGCAATGTTATCGATAGTGACGGTTTAGCCCGAACAGTATCTTTATACACGCTGTGGGTATTGGTACGTCATGATGATTTTATTCCTGAACGACGAGGGAGTTGTAGTAGAGTCAAGATTAGTTTTGTGAACTGCCTGTGTCGAAATTACAAACCCACAGTCCAGTCCAATTAGCGTTACACCTCAGAATGAGACATATTTTTGTGTCAAAAGTCTCATAAAAACGCATGAAATAGTGTTCGATACAAAAATTATTGCAAATTTTACGTTCTACAATTTTGATCACAGGTGTTAACATCATTGGAGCTATATAAACCGAGATAATCGTGAATAACCGATTTCTGTGACCTTTGACCTTCAATAACTTACGGCTACGACGCAGGCACGAGATTTTATGAGACTTTTGATGCAAAATTTAGAACGCCAAATTGAAGGTGTGTGGTATACGAGTTTCCAGCGTATTATCCCTTATTCCGAGATTTACCCATATTTTATGCTAATTTGACTGGACTATAGGGGAATTTATCTCAGGGGAAAAGCTCGACAACCGCTATCATGGAACTTTAGCTAAAGACTAAGATAACAACTTCAAAACTGTAGTCGCCTAAGTTACTATACTAGCATAGTTGCTTCTGGTCAATGACGTGTTAAATGAAATGTCACCGCTTTCATAAGAAATTGGTCCATTTGCATAGGAGGTGTTGTGAGCCAATGAGCAGACCAAACAATTATGATCATTAGTGTTACCTCCTTTTTGGAGAGATCTGAGTCTAGCTGAATAACTGAATAGCTTCATTTTATAATGAGAGAGAGTTCGTTTTGAATTTTAGCAACACCGAAAATGTTTAAAGTAGGTACCTAACATCTACGGCAGTAGGTACGGCTCAACTCTAAATTTTCCAGACAAAGTTTGTAGAAGTTGCTTTGTAATTTGAATACACTTGCCTAGGGATGTAATGGATTTTCGTGTTTTGAGCTAATAATGGGATATTATAAGTTATTAGTCGAAGAAAACAGGGTTCTTTACAGGTTGTATTGATTGTTTATTAGCGTATTATGAACGTGTTCTAGATGACTTTCTCTTGTAGATAGTTTTACACTGTCTGCATATCGGCTTGCTATGGTCACAGGTACTCATACATGCCGATTTCGGCTAGGGTCACTGATTTCTGTGCGACTATGGCTAACAAGCATGTGCTCATTTGGCTGAAATGCCAATAGCCTAACGTCACTGCGAAGGTAGTGCTCAGTACGAACACTTCAAATTACCATTATGGTAAAAGTATTGGATTTGGAGGGCGGTTTATTCCTGATGATCTCTTGCTTGGTGTCGAGATCTGTCTTCCGTTGTTCTTCAAACGGTCTGCTTCTATCCCCTGCCACCTCCTCCCAGCGAGAGGAGTCTATAGTATCAGCTCGTCTGGAACTTATAAGCAATCAATCAGATGTTTTGGCTTCCCAATTCTGTTTGACTATTTTGTTTATTAAAACTATTTTTCATAATGCCTTTGATTGGTTAGTGGTTAACGGACAGATAAAAGACCGATAAAGTATCTCAGAAACCGGGTATTATCCAGCTACATAACCCAGCCGTCGGTTAATCTGCCCGATAAATTGCCATTTAAAATGAAGAATTTCGGAATGTAGATTCAACTTCCAAGTCTAGTTTTGAGGTGAATTATTATATTAAGTTTTCAAGTTCGTATAAACGTAAAGGTTAGGTTCTAGGTCACGGAGCTAGAAAGTAGGAAGGAACCTAGGTAAAAAGCTAATGGTAGCTTTATCTAAATATTAACCTCGTGGCCTACTAATAAAACGACTTGTTAGCACAAAGGTATATTTTCCATTTCTTTATTACTGTTGGGCTGTTTGGCCTGAATATGAACCGATAAATACTGAACTAAGGCTCTTCCTGTTGATATTAGGAAGTTTCTTGACCGAGAAACCTCCTAAAACTTTCATAATTAATCAACAAATTTGTATAAAATATTGAATCGTTTTTGCTAAATTGTTTGCTGTTACCGTCCAATCTTTATGTACCTATACTAATATTATGAAGCAGAAGAGTTTGTTTGTTTGTACGCGCTAATATCTGGAACTACCAGTCGGATTTGTAAAATTCTTTTTGTATATGATAGCCACATGAGGAAGGCTTATAGGCTGTACGGGAACGTGAAAAAACGGTATATGCGCGTACGAAGTGTCGGGACTTTCGTATAAACCAGTGTAGTTCATTTCATCATCTTGTCTTGGTCTTCCAAGGCTTCATGTGATGATTTCTCCTTTGGAAAATATTCCGATATTTGCTAAGCTCTCAAGCCTGGCAATGGATAATCATGACCCACCCTACCCTATTCCAATTTAGCCTCTTTTCCCTGACCTTAATGCTCTATTTCTTCCGCTGTATAAATTTCGCTTTCGAAATTCGCATACTTGGATCGAAAAGAAATTCCTTTACAAATCACTGTAATATCTATGCATGCTGTTAGCTGTGCAATGTTCCCCATAGCTTGTCATAGGCTGAGCCCGGCCCCAGAGGTCGTGATCTCCAATTAATGAACAGACGGGCCTGGAGTAGGGACACATGTGCATCTGTAGTTACGAGAAACTCTCCATCCGTCGCGTCAATGGCGTCGCTTGTTCCAATTTCGATTGTGTCGTTAAATTCGGCGCGAATGACCGCTTGAAATTAGATTTTATGAAAGGAGTCTTTATTCTCGGTATAAGTAAATGTGTCTGTTTCCTTTCGTGTGGGTTATGTCGCCGAAGTCATGTGGGTATGTATGTATCGTGAGCGTTTTTTATTTTTTTCCCACCCAGACGTTATTTTTTCTTTTTCCACTAGACCGGTACATCTTCTGCATTGTTTGTGACTGTCACTTACCAGTCATCTAGTTGCAGTATTAACCTATTGTTGGAGTATTTAGTGCGATATTTTTATTCAGTACTTATAATAAATGGACGGAGAAAGGAGTACGATAACGCAAATACTTTAAAATTTATTGACTGTTTACATCAGTGAAAACAAAAGAAAGTAACCGATAAGCTACCTATAAAACAGTACCCACATAAAACTGCCATGTCGATAACATTTTTACATTAATTTGTTTAAATATAGGTCCGGTTAATTATAACGCGGATATAGTACTAACACGCGTGTTAAGAAAAAATTCAAAAGCCGAGAATGTGGTAACGAATTTTGGAAAGGGTTTTAACTTTTTCAAGCAGGTTGTAATCCAAATGAACATTTGAAATAGAACCGCAGATGCGTTTCTCATGTGTGGCCTGAAGGCAAGGCTAAATTGTCTCCTGTGAATGGATTTTTCAGAAGTTCGCACCGTTTTTGATACAGTACCTTTTTCTCATACCAAAAATTGCATCTAGGGCATCTAGGCTTAGGGGGTGTCCATTAATTACGTGAGGCGATTTTGGCGATTATCGGACCCCCCGATTATTGGTGAGATGTCGTGAGATTTGACTTGACCCCCTCCCACACGTCCTAATGACACGTGAGATTTTTAAAAATGCGTGTTTTTAGAGTAAACACGCCAATCTGTGAATCAGACTAGTTAAGACTTCTTTCTTTCTTACTGAAATTTGTAAAAGATTGTTTTAATTCAGTCCACAGGAACTCATGTGTGTTCTCTTCTTAAGAATAATTACTCAAACCAACATATCCATGTGATTTTCAGTAAAATCAGCACTCTTAAACGTTGTAGTTTTGCTGGTGCGCTGTGGAATGTTCACCGGTGCTCTGCAGCTCAGAAACATGTCATGTTTTACTAATTTATTTGTTGAACGACCAGTTTTTTCGCAATTTTATACTACCTATTGCATCAGTTGCTTTCGAAAAAAAATACGTGATATTTGCCGTGACCACCCCTCTCCCCCACATGAGATTCGGTGAGATTAGGCTCGACCACCTCCCCCCCTAAAATGCCTCACGTAATTTATGGACGCCCCCTTATCAGAAGCTTCAATTCAAATTCAAGATTTCATAATTAAATGCATCCATGGAATCGGAAGGCAACACAAGAAAAAATTGTGTTGCCTTCCGATTCCATAGGTAACATCCACGAAGTAAATCTTGATAATAATCACACGAAAAGTAAATAAATATGATGCAGTCGTAGCAATGGGAGCTCAAGCGTTAGGTCTAGCATGGTGAAAACGGAATTACAGGAAAAATACAGCGCTCTTTCGAGTTGGCGGTAACAGCACGTCAAAGGCGGTTCGTCAAAGGCAATGTCGAGGCCACCACTTGGCGACAAAGGCTGAATGCGTCGCTAACTGCTGCCGTGCAAAAGTGACGCTTAGCCAGTTCACGCGATTTAACTAATGTTGCACCTTTTATTTGCGAATGCCTGCGTATAAACGTTGCTTATGCGACTGCACAATATAGAACGGGAATGAAAATTGGCTGTGGTAGCGGTGACGGATGTAGAGTATCTCCAATCATTCTGGAATCTGTAAAACTGTAGAAATGATTGTTTATTAATCTTTATTCATTGTGTTATCTGCAGATACTGTAAACAAAAATTACTTCCGATTCGTATCCTCGTATTTGAGGAGCTTTGGGGTTTGAGAGCGCTTCTCCCTTCAGCTCTTCGATGACCTATCAAAATTAAGTCTACATCGAAAAACCATTTATTCGCTAACTAACATCGCATTGTGTAAATCCATTGCTATCTATATATATAAAAATGAATTGCTGTTCGTTAGTCTCGCTAAAACTCGAGAACGGCTGGACCGATTTTAATCATTCTTTTTTTGTTGGGTTCGCCAACATACAGGGAAGGTTTAAAAGCAAAAAAAAATGGGTAGGTAGGTAGGGTAGGTAGGGTAGGTAGGTAGGTAGGGTAGGTAGGTAGGTAGGTAGGGTAGGTAGGTAGGTAGGGTAGGTAGGTAGGTAGGGTAGGTAGGTAGGTAGGGTAGGTAGGTAGGTAGGTAGGTAGGTAGGGTAGGTAGTTAGGTAGGGTAGGAGTAGGGTAGAAGTAGGGTTGGAGTAGGGTAGGAGTTATATTAAAGATGAAAATTGTGACGCAGACGAAGTTGCGCGGGTCAGCTAGTAAAAGATAAAAACCTCAGCAAATTAATTGAACGTGTACGCCCATATAACGCTCTAGTGTTATAATAACTAGTGTAACACCAGTAGCAAGCATTTGTTCACGCGATCTAACAAACATTACTACTGCCTGGTCACCTAATTAAAGTTTTTGTACCATTTCTGTCGTTGATGGAGTATATATGTATATCGTTTTGGTTCAGTTCACATTTGCAGAAATGTACAGATAGTGTTAAATAATAAAGCTGCACGGGGCGAAATTCGAGATTAAGGCGGAGATATCTGAGATTAGCTGATTTTATAGTGAGAATCACGTCTAAACGGCTAGTCGTGATTTTTTGGAAAAACTATATGTTAAATTCATTGATATACATATAAAAAACCCAAGATGCAAAGTCTCGAACAAATGCAACACTCGAAACTGTCGTTAAAAACTGACATGTGTGAGTTGTGTGTAGTTATACTTTGAGAAATTTTTTTTGCAAATTCAACCTTACACGGATTGCTTAAAGTTGTTTTTACAAAGCAGTTCAGTATGGCGAGTGACGCGCAATTTTTTTTGCAAATTCAACCTTACACGGATCGCTTAAAGTTGTTTTTACAAAGCAGTGCAGTATGGCGAGCGATGCGAGACTGTTTGAAACTTGCGCACAATTATACATATTGTGCTTGTTTTTTGCGGACGTTTTTGAGATGCTGAGTGTGTATCTTGGGTTTTTTATATATCAATGGTTATATTAGACTATTTTCTTAATAATTTGATAAATGAAAATTTAGAGTTTTATTCATTCTATATCGAACGAGTAATTAATTTGTAAAGTTATGTCTAACACGGACATAAAAACGACAATCGGATCAAAACCGCCGCCGGGATTTTTATGGCATTTTAATGGAATTTAAACTATCTCAAAGACAATTTAATTATGTATATACATTTTGAAATACGGCAATTTTTTTAAATGTCTTAGTTTAAGAAAAACTACTGAATTTTGGGTCGCGCGGGTGTTAAAGAGTGCGCGTTTGGTTCCCTCAATGTCGCTGGCGTAGGTATGACGTCGCCTTAAGTTACGCTTGCTGTGGTTGGCCTATGGACCATCCACTTCCATCCTCATTTCCGAGGCCGGGACCAACTGCTTCCTGGCTGTCATCTGAACGTTACGTGTATTCGGAAGCCAGAAAATCTGATATCAGTTTTGTACCCAGTTACTGGGTTGTGGAGGTCAGATAGGGCGTGTTTTACATGGAGCGCCACGTAAAATACTGGTAGTCAGTTGCACTCGGTTAGACTTGAAGTCGACCCCAATATAGTTGAGAAAAGGCTAGGCAGATTTTACGCCTGCCAGGGTTGCGGTATTTGTACGAAAGAGTCAGCGCGGCCCTGGGGGGCTACTCTCTAAGTTTGAAAGAAGTCCGTAGTTTCGGGCTTAGTTGCGGGCGGGCGTATTCTACTCCGTATCACCTACAGACTTACGATTAGTCCCGAACCCGAACTAAGAATGAATGACAACACGATTTCACAGTAACTGTCAAATCGTGTTATCATTAGTCCTCAGTGGTTAGGTGATACGGAGTAGAATATCTACAACTAAGCCCGAAACTACGGACTTCGGGTTTAGAGAGTAACCCCACTGGTACGCAAAGGGCATTTGGAGTAACACGGATGGGGTTTTAGTCAGTAAGAGTCTGACACTCCCTTCTGCTCCGCCCAGAGCGGATGAAGTAATTCATAATTTCCCATACTTAAAAAATCCGGCCAAGTGCGAGTCGGACTCGTACACGAAGGGTTCCGTACTAAAAGCGAATAAAAAACTTGTTTTTTTTGACGGGAGCCCCTTTAATTATTAATCTTATGTAATTGTTGTTATAGCGGCAAAAGCACACAATGAACATTTTAACTGTCTACCTATTACGGTTCTTGAGATACAGCCCGCTGATAGACAGACGGGCAGCGGGTACGGAACCCTAAAAAGACAGATTGTACAGACAAAGTGTTTAGTGTATATTTAGCTAGCTATCCTTCCACTTATCATGCCCCTCCAGTTTTTTTCAATTCAATATTAGTGCTTTTAGACTTAAATTGCGTTTAATATGTCTGTAAACTTGTTCTTAATAAATTCTTTATATCTTTCTGTCAAAAATAACTTTTTAAACCTCCTATCTAGTTGTCCAATTACCTTATATCAATTACTCACAGTAATAAATCCATTTTATCGGCTGGTGACAGTTTACACCGGCCGTATCTTATCTTTGACAACCCGCTGTCTGTCTACAACTCTACACTGGTCTACACTGGCCTAATCTGCAGTGTGTTCAAATTCTATTGACAATTTAATTAGTCTGACGTGTTGCGTTACTTCAGCATGTTCGGTATCTATATGATGTATTGCTGATATGGAATGATTAAGCTGTTTTTTCAGCGAACAGTATTTAAACAAACCTTATGTTATTTGCTCCATAATATTCCTGATGTTTCGCTGTCTTCGTCGTTCTCTTGGTTCCAAAAACATAGGGTAATTTTTCTTTTCCTCTTGCCTCCGCTGTCCGTCCGTCTGTAATAGACAACAACAAATAACAACCAGCCGCTCTGTAACAACAATTAATAAAAATAAAATAAAAAAATAAAAAGGGGCTCCCATACAAAAAACATGTTAATTTTTCGGTTTATTGTACGGAACCCATCGTGTCAAATATCTAAGGTTTTCTTCACTTTATGCTCTCGTGGGGTATCCCACAGGGACAGGGATGAAATCTGGATAGCCTATGCCACAAGATTTTTGTAATCGGATCAGGGGGGCTACTCTCTAAACCCGAAGTCCGTAGTTTCGGGCTTAGTTGCGGGCATATTCTACTCCGTATCACCTAACCACTGATAACTAATGATAACACGATTTGACAGTTACTGTCATTCATTCTTAGTTCGGGTTCGGGACTAATCGTAAGTCTGTAGGTGATACGGAGTAGATCACGCCCGCCCGCAACTAAGCTCGAAACTACGGACTTCGGACTTAGAGAGTAGCCCCCCAGTACTTCAACTGATTAGCTCCTACGAACAAGATAGAGATGTACATTATAATGTAGTTAAGACTAGCTGACTCGCGCAAAATCGTTTGCGTCACATTTTTTATAAATGCCCCGCCCCTATTGGTCGAAGCGTGATGTTAAATAACATATAGTCTTCCTCGATTAATGGGCTATCCAACACAGAAATATTTTTTCAATTCGAACCAGTATTTTTTGAGATTAGCGCGTTCAACTTTATATTATTAGTAGTGGCAGTAATCAGTATTTTAATAAGCATTAATGACTTCCCCGCTTTAGTAATCGAGGAAGGGTTTTGAATTACAGCTGAGGAAATTCAAAGAAACCGCTTTGAACAAACATCAATCGTTTAGTCCCACGCATCTCAATATTTGTAAGATTTGGGTTAACGACTGCGCGATCGTAAAATTTAGTCGGGATGCAGATTTACCATCGTGTTGTTACTAGGTCAGCTACTCGGCACTAACAGGAGATTTTTTTTTATTCGACTGCCCCAGAAGGTGGGGTAATGTTTTTCGAGAGTAGATATATCTATATCTATACTAATATATAAAGCTGAAGAGTTTGTTTGTTTGTTTGAAAAATTATTTCAGTGTTAGATAGCCCATGTATCGAGGAAGGCTATATGCTATATATCATCACGCTACAGCCAATAGGAGCGGAGCAGTAATGATAATTGTGACGCACACGAAGTTGCGCGTCTATGTATAAAACTGAAGAGTTTGTTTGTTTGTTTCCTTGAACGCGCTAATCTCAGGAACTACAGTTCCGATTTGAAAAATTCTTTCAGTGTTAGATAGCCCATTTATCGAGGAAGGCTATAGGCTAATATAATATATAATTACGCTAAGACCAATAGGAGCGGAGCAGTAATGAAAATTGTGACGCAGACGAAATTTGCGCGGGTCAGCTAGTATGTAAATATTTATGTGTGGCCACCAACAACATCAGACTGCTTGAAAAGTGGCTTGTCTTTGTAGTCGTTTTTTTGCATTCGGGTTTTAATACAAGTTAAAGTTTTTATTTATTTAGTGAACAATGTTCCACTGCTAGGTAAAGATCTCCCCTTAAATTCTTACAGTTGTGTTTCTGAGTCACCACGAAGGAGGACTGACTTACGCTCGATAATAATTTGATTTTAATCAAATTCATATCGTAGGGTCAAGCGGTTTTGAACCATGTGTGCCAACTAAGAAAAGTATCCCAGTTAACTTCACCCTTTTTTTATAATGTGAAATCATCAAATGAGTCCTCCCGCTCTGGGCGGAGCAGAAGGGAGTGTCAGACTCTTTCTGACCAAAACCCATCCGTGTTCATCCTAATGCCCTTTGCGTTCCAGGGCCGCGGTGACTCTTTCGAACAAATTCCGCAAACCTGGCAGATTCCACAACCATGGCAGTGTTAACTTCACCCTCCTTTCACTTAAACTGTCTTGCAAATAATTCAGCAGTGCGATTCTGTAAACATTTACTGTGTAAACTTAAATTAAGTGTAGAGAACGTGAAGTGAGCTGACAATCTTCATGCTCACTCCGCCTACATGATCACACGGTGAGCTGTTTTTTTTACTGTTGATAGGCAGTTGTGTGCCCAGATCCACTCCAGAATGTTCTTGGCATATACGTTGAAGATTCTGCTTCTGCCTTGAAGAAATCTTTGTCATTAACTGTCAAAACGATACCTAGAATCAGAATAATTGCAGCACCGATGCGTCAGGTCCAGGCACCTGTCAAAACCCTTATGTTTTTCGACATTAGATTGACGTCTATTTTTACGTCATCATAATTTACGTGTTCAAAGTAAAGAATCTTTCGCCCGATTGGCGCCAACTGGTGGAGCAAATTTTCCTGATAACCCTCATTGGGATGCCATATGCCTTGAGAGACTCCAAATGTTATGTAGCTGTTGCTATGTGCTCCCATTGGTAGTTGGCATTAACGAAAAAAAAAAAAGAAATATTATCTATACTGTTTATCTAAAAATATACAAAAATATGATACTAACAGTGAACATAGAAACAATATTGCTCGAAAAACAAACGAGATATAATTATTTTAAACAAATGTATTTCACTTAAACTGTCTTGCAAATAATTCAGCAGTGCGATTCTGTAAACATTTACTGTGTAAACTTAAATTAAGTGTAGAGAACGTGAAGTAAGCTGACAATCTTCATGCTCACTCCGCCTACATGATTACACGGTGAGCTGTTTTTTTTTACTGTTGATAGGCAGTTGTGTGCCCAGATTCACTCCAGAATGTTCTTGGCATATACGCTGAAGATTCTGCTTCTGCCTAGAAGAAATCTTTGTCATTAACTCTCAAAACTATACCTAGAATCAGAATAATTGTGTTATCTGCAATTGAATTAAGCGTTGTGCTCAATGGACGCGTATTATCCTAATCCGGGCTAGTTGAGTGAAGACATCATTCATTTACACTTTGCTTAACCTAGTAATCGGATTAAGAAATCTCGTGACTCTTCAAAGACGGACTAAATCCCTGAAGAGCGGAGCTCTTAGAGATCTCTTTGGACATTACCTCATGTAGGAAATTAAGTTAATTCTTCATTGATATCTTGAGTTATTCGGCTCCATAGATTTGTTTTATTCTCTTGCGGTAAGGTATTAATTTTGAAATATAGTCAAAGATAGTTTAATTCGCGGGATATTTGCGTAGCACGCAATTAAAAACATTGGTAACGTTATTTACGTTTTTGAAATATTAAACATACATATTATAACATACTAGCACTTCGTCCACGCTGAAATTTTCTTAAAGGATCACTTTTTTTTTCACTACTCAGGGATAATGTAGTATTCCAATGGCGAAAGAATTTTTTAAATCGGTCCAGTTGTTTTTGAGTTTATTCGTTACAAACATACAAAAATTCAAATCATTCCTTTTTATAATATTAGTGTAGAGTACTAGTATCCTTCAAAATTCTTCACATTATCATATTTGGTCTCTGAATGACAAACTCGGTGGCAGCACCGATGCGTCAGGTCCAGGCACCTGTCAAAACCCTTATGTTTTTCGACATTAGATTGACGTCTATTTTTACGTCATCATAATTTACGTGTTCAAAGTAAAGAATCTTTCGCCTGATTGGCGCCAACTGGTGGAGCAAATTTTCCTGATAACCCTCATTGGGATGCCATATGCCTTGAGAGACTCCAAATGTTATGTAGCTGTTGCTATGTGCTCCCATTGGTAGTTGGCATTGACGACAAAAAAATTTATCTATACTGTTTATCTAAAAATATACAAAAATATGATACTAACAGTGAACATAGAATCAAAATTGCTCGAAAAACAAACGAGATATAATTATATTTTAAACAAATGTATTTGTCCCTGTCGCGAAAACGCTGTTTCTTATGGCTGCTGTATAGACGTTATGGACTTTGGCGTCAAAGTTCATATCGGACTTCTCTTTCTAAATTTAAAATAAATTTCTTTTTGAAACTTCATAACTTCATCGCTGATGAAGGTATTTAAAAAATAATAAGTATATAATTTTGCAAAAAAAAATCATGCATATTCCCTATTCTAGATCCTGGGTTAAACGACACGTGTCTCCAGTCGAGACTCAGAGGCAAACGCGCCTGAACAAATTGAAAATAAGCCTGTAAAACAGTAATATCTGCTGAAATAAAGTACAATATTCGTAGGTAAATGAAACACGCATTTCCAAGCAGATAAGAATACTACGTGCTACCTCTATTTTACTTTTAGTCACTTAAAGATATGGTCATCGGTTACCAGTCCACCACCAGTCTTGTCCGTCGTGTTACCCAGTTACTGGTTTGTGAAGTTCTCAGGCATTCATTCTGCATCCAGTAGACAGGAAGCCGACCCCAGTATTGTTGCAAAAGGTTAGGCAAATTGCCATGGTTTCGAGCCATAGATAAATAAGTTTGTTTTTGTTTTTTTATATTTCTATGTTTCGAGCATACATCGAATTTATAAACACCACTTACTATTAAATTGTATTTTGAAAGATGATTCCTAATTAGCAAATTCGTAAGATTAGTAAATTGACTAACTTTTAAGATAATGCTCAATACGATCTAATTGGCGCACCGTTGGAAGACCTCCCACAAGGTGGACCGATGACCTGGTGAGGGTCGCGGATAGCCGATGGATGCGAGACGCACAGCTGATATGATTATGATGATTCCAGGGGATGAGCAGGTTTCCATTGGACTACCGATAGCGCACGGTCAACGGCTGATCGCTGCATTATCAGCCGTGTGACCTATGTCTTAGAGTTCAACTCATGTTCAACAAGATAATTTCGTCTACCGTTCGCAAAGCATGGATATATGAGTCATTATGATTGAAAACACGATTTTCAAGAAAACATTACAAGATTAATTTTATGTGTGTGTAAATGTATTGTGAGTATTTGCATTTCAAATACGTTACTAAGTCATATGAAGGTCACTAACAATAAGTCTTAGTAAAACACTGATAATAAAATATCGTGACCCCGAAGTGTTTGAAAAATTTAATTATTTCATATTTTATTCGGTTTTTTTTTGTTCAACCTATATTATTCCACTGCTGGGTGTCTTCATATCTGTCCAGTCTTTCCGAAGTGTTGCCTTCTTCGACTAATTGTCATGAATGCCTCTGAGTCGTCACGCCAATGTTTCCTAGGCCTTCCTCGGCAACGACTCCCGTCCTCTGGCTCCCACTGTGAAACAGCCCGTCGGTCCTTCTTCGGATTATCTTTGTTAAACATTATCTTTATTTAACAGTATGAGGCAAGGACGCAAAACATCTAGACGCTCAAAAATAAATTGGTCAGACACCTTGAATATAACCGCTACAAAATTCTCGGGAAATCGTAAAAAGGCAATGCTGTAAAAAATCCAGTTTATGCTCTGTTTGAAATGGGCCTTACAATTATTCACTTACATCTGTCGGCCGAAACAAATCTTATCGCTACTTAAGCAGTGTTACGTATGGACACGGATTTGTTGAAAAAAAAGACAAAGAATTTCCTCCACGTAGATTCGTCGAAACTACAAACACAAGGCTAGTTGCTGCTTTTTTGTACGTTTCAAATTCAACAGCCAGTAAACTGTAACCCAAAATTGTTATTGAAACTAAACCATTTATCGAGGAGGAGGAGGATGTCACTATCGCGTTCTTATTGGCCAGAGGTCGTACAAGATACGGAGGTTTGGAAGGAGAGCGGCCAAGCCTCATGGCCTTTGCCCAGCAGTGGGACAAAAGTTTAGACTACAAAAAACTTTTTACAAAAAAATATAACCGACTTCCAAACAAAACACTACAAAGAATAAAATAACCTTAATTTCGGAAGTCGGTGTTTTTGGTTTTGTCTTTAACACCGTTTGTCTTTGTTTTTAACACCGACTTCCGAAATTAAGATAAGGTTATTTTATTCTTTGTAGTGTTTTGTTTGGAAGTCGGTTATATTTATTTTTTTTCACTTTTAAGTCGTGATACTTGGACGACGTCTTCGTCAACGCAGAAAGTGAAATAAGCAAAAATGCTCATAAAATGAAAACTACTGAATCAAATTTTATGGGACCAAATGGCAAGTATACTGCATCGAACTAAAAAAGAATCACAGAAATCGGATCAGAAACCTCGGAGTAATCGATGTACATACATACATTTAAAAAAAAATTAACGAATTGAGAGCCTCCTCCTTTTTAACCGACTTCAAAAAAAGGAGGAGGTTATCAATTCGACTGTATTATTTTTTTTTTAATGTTTGTTACCTCGTATTAACCGACTGGATGAACCGATCTTTTTTTATTTGAAAGCTGGTGCTTCCCGTGTGGTCCCATTGCCACCACGTCAGGATCTGTTGATGGAAACCCTGAGAAATCGAGGGCAACTCTCGAAAATTGTAGGCACGCATTTGGTAAAAACTTGATATTCGTGTGTATATCGGGTGATAATACAAAAGAATGAAAGTTTGGATCAGACCTGATGATGGAGACGACAGAGAGTCAAGGGAACTCCACATCGGTATGTAGGAACTACCAAGTATTTGGGCTTATTTCATTCGTATTGACGAGACCTTTACACCGAATGCACTTAGTTTTATTTTCATAACATAACATCACGCCGGTACGCTGTGAATGGGTACGCAGGTACCACTAAAAAGTGAAAAATAAAAAACTTTTTACAAAAAATGTAACCGACTTCCAAAACAAAACACTACAAAGTATAAAATAACTTTAATTTAGGAAGTCGGTGTCAAAAAACGATATAACCAAAAACACCAACTTCCTAAATTAAAGTTATTTTATACTTTGTAGTGTTTTGTTTTGGAAGTCGGTTACATTTTTTGTAAAAAGTTTTTTTTTGGAAGTCGGTTAAAAACAAGCACTTTTGAATTAAGTGTCAAGTAGTCGACCAGTTGCTAAGAACTGGAAGCTATTTAAACGTTTCAAAGCGAAGATCTCTTGTCACCGCCGGGTCGCCAGCTGTTTTAGAACCTAATGGCTTGGCACGTGACGATGGGAAGAGGCCAGATGGGATAACCGTAATGCCTTGGAAGGTGGGTAGGCCTTTGGTGTGGGAAGCAACATGTGTCATCTTCTAACACGGCGAGCTGCATAAAGGCGGCTGCTGCGGGTGCAGAAAATCTCAAATGGCATAAATACAACAACCTTATTGGGAATTATGTATTTGAGCCGCTTGGGGTTGAAACACTAGGGCCATGTGGTCCGAGTACACATCAAGTTTTTCGTGAAATCAGCAAGCAGTTAGTCGACTCTTCACGAGACCAGAGAGTTGGCCTTTTCTTCGGCCAACGAATCAGCATTGCTATTCAAAGTGGCAATGCGGCCAGAGTTCTGGGCACTTTTCCCGTTGACAGCATGCTGACAGCGACGAAGTTGACGAATTTTTCGATGCTCTATGTGTTCTTCCCCTCCCCCTTTTTACTCCGCTTGTGCACTTATACATATTTTTTTTGCACTATGTATATATTATCTAATAAGTGTTTTGTATTTTATAAATAAATATATTAGAAATGTTAAAAAAAAATCTTTATTAGACAACTTCTAAAAACTTTTTTACAAAAAATATAACCGACTTCCAAAATAAAACACTACAAAGTATAAAATAACTTTAATTTTGGAAGTCGGTGTCAAAAAACGAAATAACAAAAAACACCGACTTCGTCGACCTTATATTTTTTGTAAAAAAGTTTTTTATTTTTCACTTTTTAGTGGTACCTGCGTGCCCATTCACAGCGTAACGGCGTGATGTTATGTTATGAAAATAAAACTTACTAAGTGCTTTCGGTGTAAAAGTCTCGTCAATACGAATGAAATAAGCCCAAACACTTGGTAGTTCCTACATACAGATGTGGAGTTCCCTTGACCCTCTGTCGTCTCCATCATCAGGTCTGATCCAAACCTTCATTGTTTTGTAGTATCACCCGATATACACACGAATATCAAGTTTTTACCAAATGCGTGCCTACAATTTTCGAGAGTTGCCCTCGATTTCTCAGGGTTTCCATCATCAGATACTGACGTGGTTGCAATCGGAAGCATACCCTTTCATATAAAAAAAGATTAATCGAAATCGGATCATAAACGACGAAGTTATCCGCGAACACACATAAAAAAAATATATATACGCTGTCGAATTGAGAACCTCCTTCTTTTTTAGAAGTCGGTTAAAAAACACAAATAATCTACTTACATTTTTATCTTGTATCCCCGATGCTAGAATAAGCCATATGGGTCCAAAAAGTTTAGACCAAGCTGCCAAGATGTGTTATCCTGTCGTAGTAACTGGCAGATTTACTTCGAGAAAAAATGAGATAGCTTTCATTGTGACAGATGAAAAAATTAATTGCATCAGCTAAATATTATCGATGTTTACTTACTTAACCAGTTGACCAGTTCTTATATTCGCAATGACTACCAAGGCTCCTCTAAACTACACTACACATGTAGACATGCCTGTGAGGCATGTTTTTGTCATTTCGTACTTATCGAATTTGTGACGAACTTCGAATGCATCATCGGTTTTGATGATCACAATGAGTTGCTTCATTGTAGCAGTGTTAACCAAAAGCACACAGATGTTGGTTAAAGTTGCAAAACGTGTGGTGAGTAGCTTAGAATCGAACGGTAGATATATAAGGCCCAGTGAGGTTATATCTTTAGTACCTAAAAGCAACGTTAGTTCGCTGGGATTGTGTCCTAGAACTAAGTAAAGGTTAATCCACACATAACCTGACGTGCCCGGGACAGGGTCGGACTGTGGTCCTTTGTCAGGAGCTCAAAAAAATATCGGTCCGTACATGTAATATGAACTCTTTCACCCAGTACCCAGTTGGACGTGTCAGGCTATATTGTGTCGGGCATCGACCCGTCCACGTCGTGGGCACGGACCGGATATGTGTGGATCAGCCTTAAAGCACCTTTCGACCAGCCGCTTAACTGAGACGGGTTCTGCGAAAACATCGTGTTCCAGATGTTGAATCCTAACAGTCGTGCTATTATGTAAAAATGTCACGGTGAAAACTAAGCTAATGGCTGCGTGCGAGTTTTTTAACGTAAACGTTCGCTTGTGTCAAATTGAATAGAAAGAAAAAGGTTGTCCGTTATTGTGACAGACAACGCTTATTCAGAACGCGATCGAAAATTAAAAAAAAAAAAACTCGAACTTAGGCCACTGAACTGAGCTGTCAACCCCTAGCTTTAGGGAGAATGACAGTTTACTTCACGCTCGCTTCGTCTAAAGTTTCACGGTAAGGTGTTTACAGAATAGACAGGCAGCTGAGACTGAACTCGCCACACGTCACCGGGCCGCATCTGTATCAGGATCTGTTTCAGTGAAGCGGTCTGCTATAGTTGTGGCTTCTTTCTTAATTTTACGCAATAGGGATGTTTCCTGGACAAGGAAATAATGATTCTATTTAGTTCGTCAGTTAGATTTTCCAAAAAAAAATACACGTAGTTTTTGGTTTTTCAAATGAATGAAAACTACCACGTTCCTGGGTTCGCTGGTGGCTGCAGGCTGGTGAGGTCACTTGTTGGTGGAAAGTGTATCCAGGCGTTATGCTACGCGACATTTCAATGCACTATATCGTCTTCATTGATTCTTTTGCGTGATAAAAGAAAAATACGTGTCAAATATTGGTAATGAAACTGACAGATTAAATAGATTCTTCAGGAAAATACTCTGTTCAACTCAACATAGATCTGTTCTTCTGATGTACTCTTAACACGTTTCCTTGCACTCGCAGTCGTGCGGCATCTGTGCGATGTTCCCGTCGTGCATGTCGCTGTTGTCGCGGCGGGGCGAGCAGCGCGCGCCGCGCCCCGGCCAGTCGGCCGTCGTGCTCAACGTGTACGACATGTACTGGACCAACTGGTGAGTGGCACGTTTACAGGGTATCTAACATCTGCGCGATGTTCCCGTCCTGCATGTCGCTGATGTAGCTGCGGGGCGAGCAGGGCGCGCCGCGCCCCGTCCAGTCGGCCGACGTGCTCAACGTTTACGACTTTACTGGACTAACTGGTGAGTGACATGTTCACAGGGTATCTAACAACTGTGCGATGTTCCAGTCGTGCGTGTTGCTGTTGTCGCTGTGGGGCGAGCAGCGAGTGGCAGTTTCCGACTATTTATCACCAAGTGAGCATCTTCCCGTAGGGTATAACTTTCTGTGATCCACTTAGAAGCCCTTAAGCCGCCTCAGAACCCAAGTACAACTCTCAAGACTCTTTTTGACTAAAACCCATCTGTGTTCCTCCAAATGCCTTTTGCGTTCCAGGGCCGCAGTATTTCTTTCAAACAAATTCCGCAACACTACCTTGGCGGATCAAAAGTAGGGTGTGGATGCGGAGCTGAGTACCAAATCATCCTCCACCAAATATAATGACGTGAATGTTATATTAATAAAAAAGCCAGCCAAAATTATCTATGCGCCGCCGCCACCGATGCCGAGGAAATGGCAAACTTTGCCACTTCCTCACGGAATAGTTTGGAAATAAAGTAAAATCATATATTTTTGTTCAGGTACACGGCGGGCGCAGGTGTCGGCGTGTTTCACAGCGGTGTACAGGTGCATGCCTCGGAATGGGCGTACGGGGGACATCCGTACGCCTTCACCGGCGTGTTCGAGATCACGCCGCGCGACGAGCGGGAGCTAGGCGAACAGTTTCGATTCAGGTACATATTGTATTAGACACATACACTGTGGGGTACAGGTGCACGCCTCGGAGTGGGCGTACGGGGGATATCCGTACGCCTTTACCACTTTACCACATTTAACGTTCAAAATCACGCCGCGGGACGAGCGAAAGGTAGGCGAACAGTTTCGATTCAGGTACATATACTACTGGTTAGGTAGGTACTAGACAGGTACACGGTTTTGTTATAAGATCTTGCCTACCTTTCAAGAGTTTGTTAAGCTTAAAAGAAGTTTATTTTTCTTTCGTCCGTAGTATACTGGAGTACGGTTGTCAGATATGGTCTCCCTGCTACGCAATACATAAAAATAGTCTTGAACGCATTCAGAAGAAGTTTATAGATCACCTTAATTTCAAGTTTCATTACTGCTCACATGATTACAAAGAGAATTGTCGGTTATACAATCTTTTAACTCTGCAGGAGAGGCGTATTCTCATGGATATGGGGTTGCTATATGACATTTTGCGGGGACGGATCGATTGCCCTATGCTTTTAAATAATATTAAGTTTAATGTTCCAAAGAAACGCACTAGACACACTACATTATTTTGCACTCCATTTCACTCCAGTAATTATGGTAAAAATAGTGTAATACCACGTTTACTCGACTCTTATAATAAACACTTTAACAGTGTGGACTTATTCATTGGTACTAAAAATGATTTCAAAAAACGAGTTTTGCTTGATTTATTATCATAACAGGGTATTTATATATCACATCAACATTACACTAAATGGCTGGTTATTTAATTAGTATATACTTTCATTTCTATATTTATTTTATTTTTCTTCTTATGTATACATTGCATTTGTTATTCTGTCATTATATTTATTTATTATATTATATATTTCATATCTTACATTAATATACTTATCTCTTCATAATTGCCCAATCATCTTTAATATTGACAGGTATTAAGACTGTAAATAGCATATTCATCCACCCTATTTATCTGCCGTGGATAACTATTATTGGCTACTCATGTAATCTTAGATAAGTACCTAGTTAAGATTTGGAAGCTGTTGTTATCCCAAAAAATAAATAAATAAAATAAATACACTGCGGGGGTACAGATGAACCCCAGCCAAAACTCGCGCAAACATCTTAATGCCCCGGGCTTAATATCTCTTTTAGAATTAACGATGCATCTGAATTATTCAGCAAATCTTCAAATGGGCTTATCCTGTTGTAAATAATTTATCTTTGGAATGTCGAAGCCCATGGGCTCTTAAAATTCCACCGAAAACAAAAGCTTTATAAAAGTATAACTAGTAAAACTAAAATATAATTATAAATGAACTTTAAACTCATACCTTTTTCCCTTAAAACAAATAAGTTCGAAATAAGGTGTAATACTATGTGTAAATCTATAAGATATCTCCGTTTGTTGCAGACAAAGTGTACACATAGGTTATACGGACTTCAGCGAAGAAGAAGTGAGACGACTCGTAGCAGAACTAGGCAAGCAGTTCCGCGGTGACAGGTATGTATATTTTTTTTATCATTTGAGTATCTTTTTTCAAATAAGTATTTTATTCAAGTCGATTCGTTCACATTTGATAGTATTTAAAGCACTTATAGAGGTATGTGGTACAGATTGTAAAACCCCGCAAACCTCCATTGAAAAGGGAGGATCCTCCGCCCAGAAGGTGTCTGTGCCTGGAGGGCAACTGCCTGATGGTCCATATTTGGGTTGTTTGTTGTATATGTTCAAATCGCACGGTAAACTCTAGTACCGCGATGTAGGATTTCGTTAACAGTTCGTTGTTGGGATAGATGTCGTTGCAGTTCTTTTTGTTGCCGTAATTTCACTTCGTTATCTTTTTTCTTGCATCGATGCCGTAACACACTAAAAGGCCTCATTCACTATATCAAATACAGTTAAGCTTGAAAAAAGACACTATACACTGTGGTCGCACATTACGCCTGTTTCGACCTAACAACATTCATATATTCATAAACAAGGTGGTTCACCTAAAACCAATTAACTAAATACCTCAGTGATTACACCTATTATCTAAATTATTACTCAACCATTAGTTTTACTGCTAAGGTGCCACACAACTAAAATACATCAAGCTATAATATACAAACAATGGTATCAGTATAGTACGGCTGCTAAGACCTGCTCGGACTGCCAGTATTGCGGAATTATTCGAAACGTACTTGTGGGAGAACACGGGTAGTTTAGTCAGTAAGTCTGACAGGGAGTGTCCTTCCGCTCCGCCCAAAGCAAGCAAGATAAGTCATTTGCAGATCTATATATTATATTAAAATGAATTGCTGTTCGTTAGTCTCGCTAAAACTCGAGAACGGCGGGACCGATTTTAATATTTCTTTTTTTGTTTGGTTCGCCAGAATACAGGGACGGTTTAAAAGTAAAAAAAAATGGGTAGGTAGGTAGGTAGGGTAGGCAGGTAGGTACCTACCTACCTACCTACCCTACCTACCTACCTACCCATTTTTTTTTACTTACCTACCTACCCTACCTACCTAGGTAGGGTAGGTAGGTAGGTAGGTAGGTAAGTAGGTAGGTAGGGTAGGGTAGGAAGGTAGGGTAGGTAGGTAGGTAGGGTAGGGTAGGAAGGTAGGGTAGGAAGGTAGGGCAGGTAGGGTAGGAAGGTAGGGTAGGAAGGTAGGGTAGGTAGGTAGGTAGGGTAGGTAAGTAGGTAGGTAGGGTAGGGTAGGGTAGGAAGGTAGGGTAGGTAGGTAGGTAGGGTAGGGTAGGAAGGTAGGATAGGAAGGTAGGGCAGGTAGGGTAGGAAGGTAGGGTAGGAAGGTAGGGTAGGAAGGTAGGTCAGGTAGGGTAGGTAGGTAGGTAGAGTAGCCAGTTGACGGAAGCGAAACCGCGCGGGTCAGCTAGTTTCAAATATTAAAAAAAAAAACCGGCCAAGTGCGAATTGGACTCCTCGCACACCGAGGGTTCCGTATCATAAAGCTTATTTTTTATTATTTGTTGTTATAGCGGCAGTAGAAATACACAATCTTTAAAAATTTCAACTGTCTAACTATTACGGTTCTTGAAATATAGCCCGCTAACAGACAGACAGAGAGACGGACGGTTAGCGGAGGCTTATTAGTAGGATTCCGTTGGTTACCCTTTGGATACGGAACCCTAAAAAGACTTTTTAAAATCATCAAATGACTCCTCCCGCTCTGGGCGAAGCAGAAGGGAGTGTCAGACTCTTACTGACTAAAACCCACCCGTGTTCTTCCTAGTGCCCTTTGCGTTCCAGGGCCGCGGTGACTCTTTCGAACAAATTCCGCAACCCTGGCAGGCACTGGCCCTAGCGGACCCCTTCTTTTATACTGACATCTCTTTGAGGCGCGCGTGGAACACAACGCGCCGTCGACCCGGGCCTGGTTCTGATCGGACAACGAGCCATCCAATGCTCGCCGTCCGCAAGCCCGCATCTACGGTGGTTGGGAATCGCCCTGCGACTCCCGACGCCCGGGTCGTCTTCTTTTGTTGCGGCGGCTGGGGAGTGAGGTTCCCTCTCTTTCACACGTTCGGCCTCCTCCTTCGCTAGCATTACTGCTTCGCAGAAGGAGGTGACCGCTTCCCATACCTCCTCGCTCCGGACCATAGATTGAAGCAGGGCCGCCGCCGCCGATTGCCTCGACGAGGATCCGGCAGTGCTCCGCCCAAGCAGGACAGACCTCCACCATATGTTCCACCGTGTCCTCCGGGCGACCTTCACGGTGTTGATACCCGGGCACACGCCCGGGTATCCTCCCGCCGAATCTGAAGCAGGTATCTCCCGAAACAACCGTGTCCGGTGAGTACCTGCGTCAGGCGGAAGGTTAGGACGCCGTGGCGCCGCTCTAGCCACTCTTCAAAGAGGGGACCTACCGCCGAAATTGTGGCGTGCTCAGCGCTGGGTTGCGACAGTCGCTGTCTCCATACTGCCATGAGATCCTGCTGGAGCTCCGTCCGCCGTGCTGCAATTTGTCGCGGCAGAGAAGTCTCGCCCCGGCGTAGCGCCTCCACGCGCCACTCGTAAATCAGCGCGAAGGCTCTCGCCTCCAGACCCCATGGCGGCAGTACGTCAAGGAGGCTCGCCGCCTCGCCGGAGACCGTGCGTTATCCCCGGACCAGCCGGATGGCCGTGACCATCTGCGTTCGAATATCGGACTGGTCGCCTCCTCAAGTTGGCGCCCACACCGGCGCCCCATAAAGGGGCTATGGATCGCACGACCCCAACGTAAAGCCTCCGGCAAGAGGCGTTTGGACCCCTAGATTGGGCAGAAGTCGCTTGAAGGCAGCTCCGGCCAGCCCCAGTCTGGGAGCCAAATGTCGGAAATGCTCGACGAAGTTCCACCGGCTATCGAGGACGAGACACAGGTATGTCATCGTCGACCCGACGCCGATGTGAACCCCTCCTGCCGTTATTTGGGATCCCGATGGTGGCCTGTTCCGAGAAGGTAGGGTAGTAGGGCCACCTCGAGATCCAACTGCTGGATCCTCTCAACTACTGTCGCAACCCCACGACGAAGGTAGGTCGGCATCCGGTGATACCGAAGTGCCACCCTGATGCAACTTCAGTGCAGGGTGTTGAAAGCATTGGCAATGTCGAGAGACCCCGCCAAGACGCCTGCCCCGGGAAACCGCATCCCCAGTCGAGAGGGTTCTCACGCACATGATGGCGTCCACCGTCGGACGCTCCGTGCGGAAACCGAACTTGTTCTCCACCAAATCCTGCCCCACCCTCAATAGGTGCTCAACGAGGCGGTTTTCAATTACTTTTTCAAAGAGCTTGCCCACCTCGTTGAGCAACACGATGGGCCGGCAGATAGATGGGACCCTGGAGACGTTTATAGGCTACTTTAACGCGAGCGAAGCCGCGAGCGAAACGTAGTAGACAATAATATAGTTTCGCAAGTAAGTTTTGCTACCCGTCGTGGTAGCGATACCCGTTTAGGTTTGAACAGTAAGATTGCCATACCCTCCCACTCAGTTGTCGCTTTCAATTTGGATAGCGAAAACCGAGTATTTCTGAACAGTTCCTTAATTTGGCACATGGAGTTATGTAGCACAGAGCATTGAGATGCCATTGCGCCATTGTAGTCTGCATTGTCAACATTTCTCAGCTCTAAATTGTGTAAAACAAATTCCCTGTCTGCCTCGGGCTGTTTCTCCGCTTATTTCTTCTAGACCACGCTACGGATTTTGATTCACTAATAGAAAGAGAGATAAACTGGGAAGGATTATGTACATTAATTGCGCCCGTGCGGAGCCGGAGCGGGTCACAAAACACATTTATATTACAATAAAAGTGTCTGAGTGTTTGATTCGGATAACCTTTGCTACCTACGCTGGCGATAGATAATAAGCCACATCGAGTTTTAGAAAGAGACTCCCACAGGTCTTAATTATTTAAACTTCATGTCCATTAGCAGTATACAGGCGGAAACTTACTTCTTATAGTATCGACGGAAGGCATCAGGTCTCTACACTCCTGTACGTCTACCATGAGTTTTATCAAACTATACTCGCTAGCGACTGTAGTTAAAAACGTGTATGAAAACTTTAAAAAAACAAGTTTCCAATGTATTTGTTTAAGTTGTTAACTAACAAGTAAGCAAGTGGCAAGTAAAACTTTAGTTAAGAAGTAAAAAAATGAATTAGAAACTTGTTTTTTTAAAGTTTACAAACATGTTTTTAACTACAGTCGCTAGCGAGTATAGTTTGATAAAACTCATGGTAAACGTACTGTATTACCGAATAACGTACTTAGCCGTATAAATGATGTTTCGATTGTCCCAATCAATTTTTAATATGCAATTCATGGGGTATGCGGAACTAGTTGTTATGTCCCGCAAACAAACCTCCATTGAAAAGGGAGGATCCTCCAACCAGACGGTGTTTGTGCTGTGTGACGTTAGGTTCTTTTTTTTTTCATTGGTAGGGGGAACACGGATGGGTTTTAGTCAGTTAGTCTGACACTCCCTTCTGCTCCGCCCTGAGCGGGATAAGTAATTTGATGATATCCCATCCTTAAAAAAAGATTGTATTTTTTGTAGTTCATATGTGGCGGTATAGATGGATGCCGCTACTGCTTTATTCAGCTCATGTGAAATCGGCGATTAATTAAAATCCAACCTGTTTTCCTTATCTTATAATAAAATTGTATGCACTATATGTTCCAGGTACCACCTTATGAACAACAACTGCAATCACTTCACCTCAGCGTTTTGTTTGGTGAGTCATTCATTTATCTGTTTATTTTTATTACATTTCGATATACATTGTAGTGAAATTCAACAACGGAGACGCGATTAGTTTACGCGGCAGAGGGGTCGCGGGCGCGTCAATGCATGGCCAACATGACATCGCTATGTTCACAAGTTTTTAGTCGTTCGTTCTGAAATATACGATACAATACAACATATAAATCCCATAATTAAATGAAAATAGGTGCCCCTGGTATCGTGTCGGTACAAGGTCCAAATTACCTGTGGTTAAGGGAGTACTCACACTTATTCAGCTCCATTCGCGTTTCGCTGAACAATTTTAGTCACACTTATACAGTTCTGCTTCTATCAGCCGCGTACAGCGTCGTAAGAATGAGAAAGGCGCTAAATACGCGGCGAAGACGGTAAGATGTCCGTGACTACCGCAGGACCACCGACGCCAATCGCTTCCATATTTGGTAATTAAAATCCCTGATGGTGGCCATGCCAGTGTCAGTCACACAAGGAGTCGAGAACCATCGTGTACCGCGCTGTTCCGCCGCGTAACGTTCGACGCTGAATGTGGTGAAACAGCGCTGAACTCCATACATAGCACTCGCATGATAAAACACATTTGTCCTCATTTTATACTCGTTTGCCGCGAAAGTTGAAAAGACGCGGAAAGCTGAATGGATGCGGACGCATCTCCATACTAAACCATTGTTTTCTATGGGCATAAGCTGAATAGAGCTGAAAAAGTGTGAGTACTCCCTACAGCTCCAGAGAGAATTTAGAAGAAGGTTTTGTATATAATTTGTAAATAAATCGCACAAATTGGCTGAGCTATCATCATCTGCCAAGCCTTTTCCAACTATATTGGGGTCGGCTTCCAGTCAGACCGGATTCAGCTGAATACCAGTATTTAACCAGACCTCCACAACTCATTAACTGGGTAATACGTACTTACTTCTTGACTGGTGTCAGATTTTCTGGCTTCTGACTATCCGTAACGACTGCCAAAGATCTACAAATGACAGCCTGGACCAACGACTGTACAGCAAATTTGGCTGTAACATGATGGTGATACATAATTGTAGCTAGTCGTCATAAAAATGGATTCCTGTAAACTTAACCTTGCATATTTTGTACTATCTTCAGTCTATGCAGCTACATCAAAACCGGTCAAGGCGGCAGCCATGTTTATTTGTAACAAACAAACAAAATGTAATTTATTACAGTAGACAAAGCCGACAAGGGGACAAGTTATTTAACATTAAATTATAATAAATACTCAATATTTAGCATGCATGCAATTTTGGCATCAACATACAAATCTTTTTGATTTATTGTGTCACTGCTTAGAGGGTTGTCAAAGGTTACGTGGCGAAGCTATTCTAATAAGCATAAATATGTATTTAAGAACTTATAAACTTAGTATTACATTATGTATGTCTAATCAGTTTTGTGTTTCGGTGTTTCTTGGACAATTTTCAGACAAAACTAAACTTGGAGCTCAGCGCTTATGTACGCCATATTAGCTAAACTCCTTTTTAGTTTAGGTTCATTAAAGGAATTTCCACTTATTAAAATACAAGATTTCAGAATGATTTTTATATTCTCAGTGCTAAAACAAACTAATGTTATTAATGCGAAAGTATTTTTGTATTGGATTCTAATAAAACTTGGCCTAGATCAGGTCATAGGAAACTTTTATCCCAGTAGATCCCTGATGATAATAAAACACTTGCTACAAGAGCGACGCCGCGAGCAAAAGCTACTCTAAAATACGATCTTCAACCATACTCATTATTGCAGAATCTTAACCCTAAGAACTTCCATATTTACAATGATTACTTTATCAACTGTTACTCATGAATGAGCTATGTTTTAATTAAATTTAACAATGAACCTCTCGTCAAAATACTCATCACTACGAATCTATCATCATCATCATCATATCAGCCGAAAGACGTCCACTGCTGGACATAGGCCTCCCCCAAGCGACTAATCTATACTAATATTATAAATAGGTAAAGTTTGTGAGGTTGTAGGGGGTAATCTCTGGATCTACTGAACCGATTTTGAAAATTATTTTACCAATAGAAAGCCGCCTTATTTGTGAGTGTCATAGGCTACATATAAACCCGAAAAGTACCGCACAACGAAGTGGTCACGAGCCAGCTAGTATCTATTAAAACTCGAATCAATCACTGAACAGACAGTAGACACTAAAAACAAACAAATTATCTGTTTTACGGAACTCACGAGCAACAATTATTAGCAGTCAATTATGTGGAACACAATAGCGCAATTAGCGATAACGCGGTATTATCAGCTCTGTGTCGATACTCAGCGGCGCCCGCGCAAGCCGCGTAACCACGTGTGTGAGACACAAGGCAAAAACGTTCTTAATGTACGAGGGAAAGATCAGAGACACTTATCGAGACTCCCCCGTGCCTCGGAAAGCACGTTAAAACGTTGGTCCCGGCTGTCATTTGCAGAGCTTTGGCTTTTTCTGTGGTTAGAAGTGTGATATTGGTTGCGCACAGTGGGATTAATCACGTAGCAAGAGTAGCAAATGCTACGGGCCCCGCGCATTGGGGTCCTCGCACTTGGACTTAAACCATAGATCTCTCTCACAAACGAGTCCTCCTAAATCCCACTATACTGCGACAGCCGTTTTCTGCGCATGAAGTTACTAATTTGGTTTATTAGGGTTCCGAACATCCGTAAAAAATGGAACCCTTATAAGATCACTCGGGTGTCTGTCTGTCCGTCTGTCCGTCTATCACAGCCAGTTTTCTCCGGATCTACTGGACTGATTCTGTTGAAATTTGGTATACATATAGACTTCTGGAAAGGACTTACTGTGAGTGTTCTAATTATTATTTTTTTCATAATTTTTAATAAATAGTTTTGAACTTATTCAAGAAATTAGACGAAAAATTACCATTCCCGCCCCCCCTTATCTCCGAAACTACTGAGCCTAAAATGTTGAAAAAAATGTAGATAAAGATTACATGAAAACCTATAAAAAGTCTGTAGTTTTAAACATGTTAAAAAAACGAAATTGGTTCGGAACCCTTATCACGCGAGTCCGACTCGCTCTTGGCCAGTATGGGTCATATCTCGCGCACAAAACTTATTTTCTTTCTTTTATTTCATGCTACCATACCGTCTCTGAAATCTAAACAGCCCCAGATCCGGTCTATAGTTCTATACCTACGGACAAATAAAAAAAATATCACGCTTTGGCGCTACATAAGGGTCCTGGGGTTTGTGAGAAATAATAGAGGGGGGCTATAATTGTTCTGATTGGATATTTTCGTTTTCACTTTACGAAAATTTTAGGTTTAGGGGTTTGGTAAAATTTACTACAGGCCCCGCGCTGGCTTAATACGGCACTGGTTGCGCACTTTTGATTTATTAATAGGAAGGCAATTTCAAGGAACGCACTCAGTTACCAGTCACCAGGGGCGTTACTACCGCCTATTACCCGTATCAAAGATACGCGGCCCCCAGACTACAAGGGACCCAACGAGTGGACACAAAGCCACATTTAGTCCCGTCGTTAGTCCGCGTCAGGATGACTAGACCAGAAGAGATCTTGGAAGTTTGAGCAATACCAAGTTTTGGTACCTACTTGGTACCAGACATCAAATAATTGGTACCTCGCTAAAGAGGGAAATCTATAACGAGGAAAGTGGCCAGCCATTCTGCATGGCTGGACCAAGCCGGTTTCACCTAGTTGTAGGCGTTTTAACTAGTTCATCTTTTCGCTAAAATTTAATACCTCATTGATACGTCAACGTATGCATTTCATAAATTTTTAGCCAAAAAAAAGTTACACCTAGAAGAAATTTTGCATGTATTCTGGAGCACGTTGATTTCACCTAGTTGTAGGCGTTATAATTAGTTTATCTTTTCATTAAAATTTAGTACCTCATTGGAACCTCCACATATGTTTTTCTTAGATTTTTTTCGATAAGCCATACCTTCGTGGCCTGCCAAGACACTTTCTGAGCTAATATTGCCTATTTTGTTAAAAAAAAAAAACAATACCAAAAATACTTGATACAGGGCCTTTAAGACTAGCTATGCCACTACCAGTCATACTGTACGAGTATATTGAACCACAACTATGAAATCAAAGGTCGCTCAAGGTTTAAAATAGACCCCGTATCACTATTCTATGATAACGAAGCTACACAGGGTGGCGTCGGAAACTAAGTTATCTTAGTACTTGTCGCTTGGCTTTCTGTTCGAGGACGGCGCAAGATTGGAGTTTAGAAGATCAAAAGAATTGAATATGAATATACAGTATTCATTTTACACCTAAGTATCTAATGCCTAGCCTGTTTTTTTGTTCTCTCGCTCTGGGCGGTGCAGAAAGGAGTGTCGAGACTCTTAGGGTTGTATGTAAATCGGGCTGGTTTCCGCAACTCCACGACTAAGCGCGTATTTTGCGTGCAGGTGAGACAAATGTGTCATTCGAACCACCCCAGCTCCCAAAGGAAGGCCAGGGATTCTTAGGGTTGCGCCACACATAAGCGGGCCGGCATTGTCGGTTCGGCAGTATTTGTGAAACAAAAAAGCCGACCCGTAGCAATTACTAAATTATGTTCGGCATCATTCGGCTTGTGCCCGGCATTTTCCCCGAACATTCGTCTACAAATACAGTTCGCTCCGCGGTTCTTTGCCGCTCGGAAGTTAGGGTTTAGTGACGACCGCGCAGGTGCAATCGCATAAAAAAGTGTTACGTTCCTAGAATATTTTTTTGTTTATACGTATTATACACTTCTGGACACATCTATTGGCCCACCTTAGAGTTTAGGTTTCGATGGCCCCTACCGAAATATGATTGCTAGATTGAACAAAAACTGTTGATGCAGTTTTAAACCTGATACATTTTACCATCTTTTTCGATCGTATTGTTTTAAATTTGAATTCAGAATACCATACGACATGGAGCTACGCCTAACAAGTCGAATATGCGCCTTGTTAAAGGCAATTGATTTTTGAATAAAAAACATGTTTTCTCAAATAAAGGTTTGATTTAATAACGCGTGTTGCCTCCATGGGCATCTACCACAGCTCTCATACGATTAGGCATAGAGTTTATCAACCGCTCTATGAAATTTTGAGGGATCATCTCCCATTCCTCTTCTATGGCAGTTTTCAACTCCTGCATCGTCTGGGCAACTGGCTGACGAGCCCTAACACGTCTTTTTAGCTCGTCCCACATGTGCTCAATGGGGTTCATGTCTGGGCTTCTGGCTGGCCAGTCCATAACTGTGATGTTCACATCCCGAAGATATTCCCTGACGATGCCGGCCGCATGGGCTCTTGCATTATCATGCATAAAAAGGAAATTTGGGCCCACATAGTCCGCGTATGGTATCACGTGAGGTTCTAAGCACTCACGAATGTACCTTTCAGCATTAAATGTTGGCAGCCGTGGTCCTGTAACAACCTCAAGTTGAGTTTTGCCGCTCGCGGATATACCGCCCCAGACAGTCCATGAGCCACCGCCATAAGCAACCCTCTCTTCAAAGCAGCATTGTGCGAAACGCTCTCCCTTACGTCGGTAGACCTTCTTCCTTCCATCATTGCCATGTAACACAATTTTAGACTCATCAGAAAAGAGTACACGGCTCCAATCTTGCTGTGTCCAATTTAAATGACTGCGTGCGAAATGAAGGCGCGCTGTTCGGTGGGCTCGCGTTAGTTTGGGCCCATTAGCTGGCTTGTGTGGTACCATATCGCGTTCTTTTAACCTTCTCCGAACAGTTCGAGCGCTCACAGATACTCCGTGGAAGTCGCGAAGTTGGTTTTGTATCTCAATGGAGGTAAAGTGACGTTTTCTCAAGCTGGTCGTCACGATGAATCGATCCTGCCTTTCAGTTGTGACCCGAGATCGTGGCCTTCCTTGGCGACGAACAAAGCCGCCAGTCTCTAGGTACCTCCGATAAACATTTCGGACCGCAGATCGACTTAAATTAAATTGAGCACTCACGTTTCTTTGGCTGTGTCCGGCCTGAATAAGTGCCACAGCTTGGGCGGCGACTTCAGGTGAAGTATCCATAGATTATTGATAGAACCTCACCTTAATGTTAAGAATAAGTAATGTTTGTTGCAAAACCAAAGATATCAATCACTTTTTCAAGAATTAAATCCAAGTAACCCAATAAAACCAAGTTTTCTTAGTATTCGATTGTTTGATATCAACAAACAGGCTCCAAATTGTCTTTTGTTTCTTTAAATTCTGTGTTCGAAATTCAAAAAAAGACTATTGAATGAAATTGTGAATGTGCCAGGTTCAAAACTGCATAAAAACTTTTTGCTCGACCTAATATAAAATTTTAGCTAGGACCAAACGAAACTGAAAATACAAGGTGGGCCAATAGATGTGTATTATAATCAAGTAACAAAGACTACCAGTAACAATAACAATATCCAAAAGTAACACTACAAACACATACACCACAAGAACACACAAAGCACAAATCGAACAGTAAGAAATAACCAAAATAACTAATTAAAAACAATAACAACATGTAATACTTCGCATCAACAGTAACCGGGACACAATAATACATCGAACGTATACGAGCGTCTGAGACGCCATTACACGCGCCATCTTAGGTCCCGCGCATGCGCTGTCCTTTTTTTTGCCAAATTGACACCCTGCTCAATCAATTGCGACGTACTTCAGAGAGGTAAACTTGCGGGACGCGAACTGTATTCGATTGTACCGCCCGGCTGTGCCGATTAATGTATAGCAACCCTTACTGACTATAACCCATCCGTGTTCCTCCTAATGTCCTTTGCGTTCCATGGCCGCGGTGACTCTTTCGAACAAATTCCGCAACCCTGACTAGGACGTAATTAATGCCTAGCCTACAGAGCAAAGTTTTAGCAGATAAATTACAGAAGTACTTTCGATAACGCGATAGCTGATGATCTATTCTGATCGGCAAGATGCGCAGACGACATTGTTGCCAGTGATTGGCACAAGAAACGAGAAACCTATGCTCAGCAGTGGGGGCGAGTCGTTTCTATGAATTCAAATTCCGAATGTGTGACAAAAGACCAAATAAAACTAGGTTTTGGAGATCGGCTATTGTCTATCCTAATACATAAAATTCTTCCGTTACCGGTGACTGACAGACATCGCACAGCCGAAACTACTGGTCGTAGAAAGCTGAAATTTGGCATGTAATTTCCCTACACTTCGTAAGAGACCACTAAAAGATTTCCCGAAATTCCTACAGGAATGAGAAAAAACGGGACATGTGCGTACAAGTTTCGGGCAAAAGCTAGTTTATTTACTACATATTATTCAGCTGCTCTCGGCTAGTTACACTGAAACCGACCCCGATCTTCCATTACCTGCCTACCTGCCTAGACTTTTCTAAACTACGATCGGGTCGACTTCCCGTCAAGCCAACTCCAATAGTTTGCAGAGGCATAACATACTGAGACTCCTCGGTACCTCGAAAAGCACGTGAAGCCGTTGATACTGGCTGTCATTTTTAGATCCTTGGCAGTTTTGTAGACAGAAGTCAGAAAATCTAACCCACCCAGTTACTGGGTTGCGGAAGTTATGTAAGTAGTTGCTCCATGTACGCGCTACGGGTCGCACTTTTAACTACACGGCGACAGATCTGGCAAACCCGTTGCTAGGGGCTTGTTGGTGTTCGTTGACTAGCTACAGGGCAGGTTGTGTGTTTTTAATTATGTCTTGTGAGCAAATATTATACCCGATTGCACTTTATCCGTGTTGCATTCGGTGCCTTATTACATTGTGGAGTATTTTGACGTATTGAATGTGTTGTGTATCGTTGCAGGCGCTATGTGAGAACGACATCCCGGCGTGGGTGAACCGCCTGGCGTACGTGAGCTCGTGTGTGCCCTTCCTGCAGCGGTGTCTGCCCAAGTGAGTCCCAATGTATCGCGTGTCGTTTTTCCTTTCTTTTCTTTTTATTTTCTTCATCTTCTGTTGCTAACTGCTTCCTTAGGCCCACTAGCGCAAACCACAAAGTTGTCTTTGAGCTCGGAGTTAATTGCCAAGTCGAGGTTAAGCAACAAATATTTCATCCATAATGGTCAGCTTACTCGGAGTTAAATATAAATCTGGTTTGTGCAAGTGGGCCTATGAAGGTGTCTTTCTAATACATTCAATTTTCGCCATGAAAGTGAAAAGTGCGCCAGAGGGCGCCTAAAGGATGATTTCCGCCAAACGGTTCGCATAGAATCGGATCGGAACGGATTCTACAATCTTTAAACTATTTTAAATCGTGTACACAGTATTTAAAGTCTATAGTTCGTCGCAGCATACGTACTTTCGAATACGATTGCCTGTCGCGGAAGACGCCCGCGGTCAAGCTGCTGTGTAATACGATTTGGTAATATAGACTTTAAATACTGTGTCCACGATTTAATATCGTTTAAAGATTGTAAAATCCGTTCCGATCCGATGCGATGCGAGCCGTTTGATGGAAATCATCCTTTACGGTTTTGCGGAACAAATGTATGCGTCGATCGCACGTTCGCGCGAATATTCGCTGTGTATTAGTAAGACGCCTTAGGCCCGCTTGCACAAAACAGTTTTTTTTTTTATCTGCAGTCGTTTTTAACCCGAGTATATTATGGAATACTAGCTTCGGAAAGTTGAAAATGATCACAACCGAATGGTTGTGATAATTAAATAAATCAAATGATTGTATCCCCAAACGAATGGTCTGGGTCTGTGAGATTCCTGTTTGGAGATAGCTACAAAATATTCATATATATGGTAGTCATTTTAAAGGAAATCATTTTTCACTTCGAGTAGACTTGCTTTCGTTTAGCGAGATGGTTGTGTTGAACAACCACAACCATTCGTTTCGGGATGGAATCGAGTGGTTGTAAATAGCTATTTTGGAACGGAGACTTGCAAAATCAACAATTAGTACCGTTTGTAATCCTTGTCCTTGAGTTTTCAATTCCTGCACGTCTTGCTTTTTTCTGTTCTCCTCCGCTTTAGTAGAAACACACTAATAAGTGCTCTATCTTTTTTTCGTAATCACCCACACAATAAGAATTGTGATACCTATAAATTTTCTTCATTTTATCATTTACTAGACACATTAATTATTTCAACTTTCCTCTTTGAATCATGAACTCTTATTTTATCCCTTCATCTGCTTGTGTCCTTAAGGACGAACTGTCAAATTTCTTGCATCTTTACGACAAAACAATGATAGCGACCAGTGGCCCTTCAAGGGTGACGTTACAGATGCGAGAATTTGACAGTTTGTCCTTAAGGACAGTGAAACAGATGAAGGGTTATGAGCTGTCGAGGAAGAATCAAAGAAGCAGTTGCCAAAAATTGTATTTGTATCATCTTTGATCGATTTCGATAGTTATAATATAAAAATGTTGTTCCTTCTGCTTATCAAGGTGCAATTGCAGAAACATTTTAATCTTGTGTACCAGGGTATACTTGTGTTGATCATTTTCCTGGAATATCAGGGGTGCTACACACTTAAGTGGGCCCGCATAAGGGTGCCCGTCCATTACAGCGGAACGAGGCAGGGGAGCGGAGAAACGGATAAATTTTAATCAATCATTTTAGTTAAAATGTCAGTAACTCACGTGGTGCTGCAATTTTATGCAATTTCATGGCACGTATGTAGATGAATGATCCGCAAAATGGCCGCCCGGTTATGCCAGTCGGGTTCTCAGCGATCAATATTAGTTCAGTGGTTATTCAATGGACTACCCGATCGGCATAAGCCGAATAAAATACAACATATCATGTAGTAATTGATTCGGGCTGGCCTTGTCGTTCAGCAAATACTGCCGAACCGATTGTGCCGTCCCGCTAAGTGTGTAGCGCCCCTTAACAGTTTAAGGGCTTGACCTACAGTTGCATTACACCGGGAAATTTGGAAAGAAGGAGGCCTTTGCCCTGCAGTAAAACGACATAGGCTTATAATCACAACTCATTTTGAGTCGGTGCAGCATTTTGTGTTCCATACATCTCTATGAGCGGTCACCCCTTTCTGACTAACGTAACTAACAGTATACTTACCGTTACTGTGATTTAGAGAGTGGCTGACGCCGGCGGCGCTGCAGCACTCGCTAGCGGCGCACTCGCGCTCCTCCTCGCCGCAAACGCCGCAATAGCTAAGTGAGTACCTACTACCTTTATCCCCACAGACGTTGCTCCGTACCTCAGAATGGTTTTATTTTCTTTTGATTAATCACAAATAGAAGTAAGTAGGTAACTTTGTTGACTGATGCAAGAAAGCTCATAAAATAAAGAAAGGGCAGAATACAAGAGCGAGCGAAACGAGCTCGAAAACGTTTGCACCACCCCTTTCGACATCATTGCGTCAACCGATTACACCCGATCGGGGTGAGACCCAATCTTGACAAAAACAGTCTACGAATTGTCGGGTGTCACTAGGGGCGGGCTGTCCCAAAGCTATGCTACTGATTGCTGGGGTTGCAAAAAAGTTTATAATAAAGAACAGAATTCCTTAGTAAAACGAACAGGATTATTTAATCATTTTATGAATATATGTTTCTCTTTTTGTCCCCAGAATATGTACTGCACTGTTGCAGATAAGCAGTCAGAAGTGTTGTGCGAACTAATACATACTAGAGATAACGTTAGCTAGTACTTGTTTGGCGCATTGTCGATCGTTACTAGAGAGGCGGAGCCGCGGGACGCCGTTAAAAAAAAACTAAAATATTTAGTCGATTAGTCTATGGTATTTTCAAAAATCGACTAAACGTACAAACACGAAATAGTGACTTAAAAACGACTTCGACGCGACTCCGGCCTTTATATTATATTAATCTAAATTAATTATACTCTCGCGATAATATAAAACGAGTTCTGTCTCTGAACTGAAAGAGAGAGAGAGAGAGATGACACTATTTCACTCAGTTTATATTAACGGGGAGTCTTTGCAGTAGCGTTGTCCCCATTTTAAGGGTTCCTATTTTAATATGGAACTTATATTTAACGAATATTTAAAACGTAAAACTTTGTGAAGGAATTGATCGTTTATATAATTTCGTTTAAGTGGATGATAAATTATTTCTTCGTTCATAAGTATCTCTAAATTGATTCTATTTCTTTTTAAATTAGCATGAGTGACAAAAGACAAAATATATTCAATTACATAGCGTATTTGTTAAGGTTTAATAAAGATTTTTCATTAATTTACAAATTCAAACATCGCCACTTAGATTATATTAATTTATATTCATTATCATTTCGGGAATCATGCGCAAGCTTATGTTATGTACATAATCATTTCTAGGCAACTTTTAAGTATAAGAATATCGGGTTTCTATATAAAATACAAAAAAAAACTCCATTTCGTCGTTGTAAATGAGAAAAAAATGGCGGATGCATGTGTGTGTGAGTAATATACGTAGATCATTGTAGTCCGTCCGTCAGAAGTTGAAACAGGCGTGATTCTTAGTAATAAGTGCATTTTCTATACTTCGTTATTTAGTGCAGGCGCCAGAGGGAGTTAGTGTGCAACATGTGAGGACCGCATTCTGCAAACGGATTTGTTTTAAGAATAGACAAAGTTGACCCCGATCTTGTTGGCCCAACTTTTTTGTTCAATTTTGTTTAGTCATCTGTCGGATCATGAATTTGATTTAGGATTTTGACGAATTTCCTGCTCCAAAATAGTTTCTCAGCCTCCATCAGTCCCCGAGGGGCAAAATCGTTTTTAACCGATATAATCCGTAGGTCCCTATTGGGCCAAGTGAAAATGAACTCAAGATGCCAACAAATAACGTTTAAATCGCGTGAGCGTCGGCAATTCCCGATTTTGCGATTTTGTCCCGAAAGGGACTCACGGATCCTGAGTGGTTAAACATTCTTAGTTTTAGTTGCATTGCACAAACAAGCTATACAAAGTAAATATAGTCGAATCTCACTAATCCGCCACTATTAACCAGGGGGTGCCGGATTATTAGAATGTTCGAATAGCTGCATTGTCTTAAATTACTATTTTATTTTAGGGAATAACTAGGGGTAGGCGCGGGCGGTGGGTACTGGATGTGCCGGATTAGTGAGACTACTGATTATATCGGATTAGTAAAACTACTATAATTGCAAGAAAAAAACAATAGGTCAACCAAATAAAAAGTTGGGCCGTCAAGATCGAATATCCTCTATATTTGGACTTTTCTTATGAATGCGTTCACAGAATGTTGTCCTCACATTCTGCACACAAAACTTCCTCTGGCGGCTCGTCTATAAGCCTCTTATCAAGGACAGTTTGATAGTATCTACAGCTATTACCCGACTACGTAACTAAGTAGACTTTTGGGTGTTGTCAAGTTATTCGCGGATATTTCGCTGAGATGGCAGGCGGGGATGGGTGTGCATTTAACCCAATGGTCTAATAATCTTAGTCGGTTTAGTTGAACGAAACTCAGGGGGAATTGCACTGAAGAAGCTAAACACGGTCTGGGGCCGTAGGTGTCTGAGTGAAAGAGATGAAGCTATACAAGGTGTGTCACGAGTGAAAGAGATGATACACAGGATATACAGGGTGTTCCAAAAGTGTGTGGTCATATTTAAGGGTGTGTCAGATGTTGGGTAGCTGATACATTAAGGAAACAACCGAAAAACAAAAACGTGCCTTTTTCATCATAAAATCCGGCAAAAAAACGACTAAAAAGTTCTAAATGAATCACTTTTCAATCAGCCTTATGCAGTTGGTGACATCAAATCTGTAATAGGGTCGTGGACTAAAAAATGTAATTAGTCCGTCAAATAGATTTCCAAAAAATATTCGACACGTATTTTTTTTTATCACGTAAAAAAAATTAAGACAATACAGTGCGTTAAAAAACTGTGTGACTTCACATATCATTTGATTAAAGTACACTTTTAACGATAAGTGACGTCACAAGCTCCCAATCCTGATCTTCAATGCGTTTTATCTTCGTCAATTTTTATTATTTTGATAAAGCAAAAAAAAAAGCAATATATGGAGCTGTATTAATTACTTGGTCTGAAATAAATATTTTCAATTACAATTTATAAAAATACTTGTCTAATATTTTTCGATAATCCAACTGACGTATTAAATAGAATCATATTATTTTTATACTCAGGACATATCCCTATTGAACTAAAATAAATTCCACCAAGTGTAACAAACTGCTTGAAAAGTCATTTCTTCGAAACTTTTTAGTCGTTTCTAGTGGTCGACTTTTTTTAAAGTCACTTTATTTTTGTTTTACTACCTTTTTAACCGACTTCCAAAAAAGCAGGAGGTTCTCAATTCGGTGGGTAGTTTTTTTTTATGTATGTACACCGATTACTCCGAGGTTTCTGATCCGATTTCTGTGATTCTTTTTTAGTTCGATGCAGTACACTTGCCATTTGGTCTCGTAAAAAAATTGATTCAGTTTTTATTTTATGAGCATTTTTGCTTATTTCAATTTCTGCGTTGACGAAGACGTCGTCCAAGTATCACCACTTAAAAATGAAAAATAAAAACTTTTTACAAAAAAATATAACCGACTTCCAAACAAAACACTACAATGAATAAAATAACCTTAATTTGGAAGTCGGTATTAAAAAACAAAGAAACAAAAACAAAAAGTTGATTTTAGCTACCCGACATCCCCCCTAACCATGCACTTTTGGAAACCCTGTATATTATTGATACTTTTATCTCATTCTCTCAACGGAATCATGATGACAAACCACGTTGGACTTCATTTGTGAGTTTCGCCCTCAAACATACAAAAATCTTGATTTAAAACTAGCTGTGTGTTAACATTAGTTTTGATCAAGATCGACTAAAAAAATGGTGTTATATTTGACCAAAATATGACGACAACCGGTTTTGGAAAAATTAATTCCACCATTGAGAACACAAAAATATCAAACTGCCTTTTGTTAAGCTAAAAGTTGGGGAGAATAAAAATATTTCTTGTTAATGTTTAAATAAATCGTTTGGAACGTGTGTTTATTGTAATATTAATTTAAATATTTATTAAACGTGTAGGTGATGTACCAGAGTTGCTCCATGTTGAACGTCAGTCGACCGAAGTAGATGTAGCGAAACGTCGTCCTACCAAACAAGTGTCAACTTTGCAGTGGTCGAAATTAAGTCGAAAATACTTTACTGCGTGCGTCTGTCGTCTTTAAAACTCTGGGCGACTAGTGGAAGTAAAATTATTTTCGACCTTATTTCAACAGCTTAAAATTGGCATTTTATTGACAGCGGAAACTCTTCGATACGTCTTCGCGCGGTTTAACAAAGAAATAGATTTTGAAGTGATGTGAAAGCCTTTTAACTGTACGTTTATAATTTACATTTGCATCGATACCAGCGCGAAACAATATAGTCGACTGTGGGTGAATAATCTTCGATATGATTGTGTTGCCTTATCTAAATAACACACGGGTTATATTTACAACTGGTATTATTTTACTGCCATAAACATGTGATCTTGTTCGCTACTATAACTGATTTGTTTGCGGTATCACTTTTGGAATTAAAGGCTAAATACACATGCCTGTAACTTGCACAAAAGTATGGATGCAGCTTGTATATCATAGTGACATTCACCAATCAGAACTTTTTATGGCACCATAGCATGCAAGATACTTGAATACTTATATAGGCATTTTTATAACAGCCTTCAAAGAAATCCAACTTCCAAAATAAATCGACTTCCAAATGAAAATAAAGTTGCCTTCTTATTATAGTAGAATCACCGTTGACGGTTTTAGTATCTATTAACCGCTGTGTATTTATGGCTAATCATCTCCTAAGAAATTAATTACAAGCAAGTTAATACGTATAGAGGAAAGGACATAGCACACATATTAACTCGGAAAGGGATCGTCACCGCATCGCCTTTCGCCTCGCGTTCAAACAGGCGTCAACTGACGGTAAGCACGTAGTCAAAGCGTATCAGCAGCTCCGGTACATCGACTTGGCTACGGCTAGACGACGCCGCACAGACGGCTCACCATTTCAATATCGAGCTTCACCTGAGTGACCACCAGGGTGGGTGTAAACCATGTCAGAGGCCCTTGAGGCAGTTTAGAAACTTTGACACTAGGGTGTGTGGGGTCATTTAGATCTTACTACCCACACGATTAGAAGATGATTACACACAACATAAAGGTCTTATGTTTATACGAATTTGATACTCACCGCGGATTCCTCTGTCCAGACACGAAAATGTTACAGAATAGCACTACTGTTGAGACTAAGTGAGCACGGAGAGACGTAAGCGCGGGGACTGCTAGTGACCACGCCCCGCATTTCGTGAGCTTGTCTCGAGGCGAGCCGATAAGTTAAGGTGGATACAGACCGGCGCACAACGAATGCGTCTGTTGCCGCGTGCGCGTCGGAAAAATGTACCAACATATGCTCGGGTCGAGCCATCGCGTGCGAAGCAAATTCCTCGTTTGTCCACCTTCATAGTGTACGTTGCAGTAGGGAGTTTCATAGAAAGAATACTGCACGGGTGGAGGTGATACGGTGACGATCCCTCTTGAGTAGTGATGAGTCGTTGAAGGTTTTTCCGTCAACGAAACGTTAACGTTGAATTGCGTTTGTCAACTAGTTGATCAACTAGTTAATTTCGTCAACGAGTTAACGTGTTACGAACGTCAACTTGCATGAATGATTAACGCCTAAACGCTTTTATTAACGTATGCTGTTGTAATGTTAATTTACGAACAATTTGATGCAGTTTGCGGCGTACGTTGAAAATAACAAAACGTTGGGTTCATTTTCTCGTTTCGTCAAACGAGTTGAATTCATAAACGTTGTTGTCTCGTAACTCGTTGACAAATTCAACGAGTTGATTTGTACACGGTCAACGTTAATCCCGTTGAAGAGACATCAACGTTGATTCAACTAGTTCGTTGATTCAACGCCCATCACTACTCTTGAGTTAATATGTGTGGTAAACCTTAACCGAGTGACGTCGTCAAGATAAAACTAAAGTGCACTTAGACATTGTGCATTTACTGGGTTACTTAGACATAATGGTATATATGTGTTACTTGTAAGAGTTCCGTATCGCTCAGGATCGCGGCTTGGGGTGATATCACAAGAGCGTAAACCGGGAAATAATTACGCCGAAATGAGCCGAGAATATTTGATACTTGAATCTGTGCTGAGTGAAGGTTCCCGCAAACAGGTGCGATGCGACAATACGACAATCATGCGTCAGATCTTTTCAATGTATAGTTCAGTGTAAAACGCAGTTAAATGCGGCGTAATTTCGATGACTCATTTTAAGTGGCGTGTATTACGCTCGTGTGAAATCACTCTTAAACAAAAAGTTTATCATTCGAGAGCGCCCTACAAATTGTTCATAGCAATAAATAAATGAGATAGAAAATAAATAGAAAGAGATGACAAATAGTTGAAGCGTTTAGTTATTTAATATTTAGAAGGCAGTACGTTGACGACTAACTAGATCGTTGTAATTACAATCGCGGTCCTAATTAACCTTAGATAATGAATGGCTAACAAATCTTAGTAGGCATATTTATTGCATTATTAACTTAGAATCGTTCGGTGTTCCGTGAACTCTCAAGGAAGGCAGCAAAATGCAAATTAGCTTATTAAGAACTGTTATTTAGCTAGTTTCTCTGTTCGGGATTTATAAAAGTGATTATACTTCCTACATATTGAGTCCAATAGTACCCGATTCTAAAGTTACGTTAGTGATCATTCCACCCGAAACTGCGAAAGATTAGGAATTAATTGATAATTATATTTAAGCATAGCTGAGATCCTGATATTTCACAAAAGTGCCATTGAATGATAAAATAAAGGAAAATTAGGTAAAAAATAATTTATTAACTTAAAATTGTGTTATTTATCGCGGCCATCTTCATTTTGTGAGTCTTTAGAAATTAAACAAGGTTTCTTAGTAATGTTTAAGGTATTTGGCTTGAAACAATATTGAAGCGACATTTGATTATTGTAATATAACCGTATTCTCAGCCTTTGTACTTGACAATGCGCCAACGTATAACGTATTTCAAATAGCACTTATGCACGATTATGTATTATTTTTATTAACATATTTTATATTTTGTGTGCTATAAATACTTTGTTAAACATAATAATTTTCCATACAGAAAGAAATAATATTTGGTTTAGAATTGGAACACCCATTCCCGATTTCTCATATGTGGATAAATTTTTGTGAAATTGTACTAGCTTCTGCCAGCGGCTTCGCCCGCGTGGTCCCTAGGGCACATACTCCCGGGATAAAAAGCAGCCTATCTCAGGCTCTAGATTATCTGTGTACCAAATTTCATTTAAATCGGTTCAGTAGTTTTGGCGTGAAAGCGCGACAGACAGACAGACAGAGTTACTTCCGCACTTATAATATTAGTAAGGATAAATCGCGCAAATGGATTACAAGAGGGTGTTATTATCTTGCTTGGAGAAAAAATTGGTTTAAATATAAGTAAATCGTGCATCGTGTTCGATTTGAAATACGCGTGTATCGTGTGTAAGTATCGGACTATAATGTGCCACGTCTCACCTCAGTGTTTCAAATTATGACATTTTTACAAGTTACGACTAGTTAGGTTATGTGGTGCCGCGGCGGCGTGCTCGCGATCGCGGCCTCGCTTCTATAGAGTTTGTACGAGTAGCTTCTAGTAGCCAGCTTTATGGGTTGTATTTCTTTATGTATACTTAGGACATATACCTTTTAATGCTTAGCTCAGATCAAATAGTAGTGTAATATAGAGGATTCTCTTATAAATAAATCCAAGAAAAAAAAAAACAAAAATAATACTCTAACATCTGTGCCCTAAAGTACAAAGTTGCAAGGCAGTCTTCTAACTTTTCGAGGACGGATAATATTTATTTAAATACACTCGCAATAAGGTTTATTATGAAAGAATCTTTGTCTGTACTGCAATGCTGTTAGATCTGGGCTGAGCCTAATTCATTTACTTATATCGGAGTCGCAAATTCTGACTTAATTGCGAACATTTCTCTATTATTTTGTAAATACTTTTTCACAAATCATTAGTTTTACAAACTATCTTTTATTTCTAAGTTTACAAGGAGTTCCTAAGACTCATGACAATTTGAGACGACAATGTTTTAAGGTCGTGTGTCGATAGCGCGCCGCTGCGGCACAAAATACTGTAGATTTTGGAACTATAAATAATATGCAAATAAAGAGTTAAAACTGTTGAATAACACTATAAAATATTACTGTTTAAGGTAGATATATTTTAAACTTTTGATTTTTCGAAATGTAAGGGCAACTGTACTTGCATGTAAAATAAATAAAAATAGTTAAATACAATTATGTTAAAAACACCTTCTCAATTACAAAAAACTAAATGCGACGAAAATATTGAATAACATGAAAATTGTATGTCAAAGCAATAAATAAAATAGTAGCGAAATTCTTTATTCGCCCTGAATGCAGTGTAACATAATGTATAAAGAAAAGAAATATTAAAATATAAGATATATATTATAACTCTCAAAAAAAAAAAACTGCCATGTAATTGGATCATAATTAAACCAAAGATTCTTCCACACTGATTAATCCATCATCTAAGTGTCACTGCATCAATTTTAACTATTATTTAACTGGAAAATAAGATACTTGCTAAAAAGCCCGCTTGCACCCACCAGCCAGCAGTTATTAACTTCGAATTAGTTGCTAACGCGGGTCCATTATGCATGACATATTTGTATTTAACCTTGTGTTAGCAATTAATTCTGAGGATTAGCAAAAATATCCTAAAGACAAAGACATTTATTCGCAAATATGCTTCTTAGCAGTGGAGTTTGTTTTGACGAAAGTATTTTTGTCCTTCATTTTATCTTTTCTCTCTTTTGTCATATTTTGACAAATTCCCAGTTTTACCAGCTTCATCTCAACATTCCTTTTTGATAACCTGTCTCTCATTCAAATTGTTTCCATGAATCGATAAAGTTAACACAATATAAACTTGGTAAATAAACTATGATGTTTGGTTATTTCAGTTTTAAAAATTTCGGTCACAGATGTAAGTTAACTCATAATACACACGAGCTTGTTAGTTATTTACCAAAGTTTATTCTAGTTCTATTTACTTAGTGTTTGCATTTATTTTACTAAACTTTTTGTGTGTGCATGTGCGTATCTTATTTGTAAATTAAGGCCATATTTTTAGCAAATATATTTTATGTAACGCGTTTATCCCTTATGAACCTCGAAAAGGTATACTTTTGAAATGTTTGTACAATTTATTTCTAGTTATGAGAATATGTAGTTGTGATTTGAATTTCAATTTGATGTTAGTCTTGCGTGTGGGATAAAGAAGTCTCTATTTTTATTATGATGTGGTAACTAAATGAGAATGTAACGAACTAATCTAGATGTTAAATAATATAACACTGTTACATACAAGTAAATCAATGTATATTCTGTTCGGTGAGTCGGAAACGTGTTGTGGATATTTTCCGCTCATTGAATGGCGATATTTAAACGGTTTTTCACAATATTGTCAGATTAAAGTTTGGCAATAGTATAATTTTTGAATGAATAAACTGTGTAAAAAGTTTGCAATTTTATGTTTTTATTTAAACCCCTTCCCCTTGCCCCCGAACAAAAGACATTCGTGTGTGCGGTGCTGGTGTCGCTTTTGCACAGTTCGCATGTCGTCGCCAACGTCGTGCATGTTGCCTCCAAATAACTAACCTATGGACCAAAATTGAGGGTGGATGTCGACGTAACGCCAAGAAGCTCAAGATAATCTATCGGCATTTCGGAAAATTGGAGCCGGGTCTCCTTTTCGAGTATGTGACCTTAAGGCTGCCTGGTCCATTGACGCGGAGCGAGGGAGTAGGACAAAGCGGAGTTGCGGACAGTGCGGAGCTCTGTAGACTTCATATGAATTTGGGTGGTCGGCCAGTTTTTCCCGTACCCCGCTTCTCTACCTCGCTCCGCTTCCCGGTTTTATATGAAGTTTTAAAAACTAGTTCGCAAATTCCTGTCTACTGCAACGGAACGGAGATTTCATGCAATCAGGGCTACCGTTTTTGTACTCACCAGTTGGCGCCACTGTCGAGCAAGGTTCTTAATCATGGCATTAAAGACGATTTTACGCGCATATGTGGATTTACAAAGCTATCGAAAAATCATGTTGTGGGCATAAAAAATAAATGAGCAATATTTATTTTTATAAGTATCGTAATTTTTTTACATTTACAGGGTGTATATAGCCTTGTTTTATAATGTGCTTTAACCCAAGTATACTCAAATTCAATAGGTTTTTAATAATACAATACTACTATCAAAATCATCACCGTCAGTGAAAAAAAAGCTACTCTTTTGCCGGCAAAAAAGTCGAACACCCGACATACGAAGTAGATTGTAATTTATAATTTACTTTTATTCATATTGTATACAACTTCTTCGTAAAATAAATAATCAATAAATAAATAAAATTTTAGCATCGAAATTCGTCAACACCGTCACGGCAACATCAAAGTGAAGGTAGTTCTATATGCGTAGCATTTACGCGGCCCGTAATACCCTGTCCCGCTTCCTCAGTTCATAGCAAACCGCGAAGCGAGCCGCTCGTCGGCATAACACGCGCTCAGACTGAAAAAAATGTTGTGAACTGACCAAAAAAATAGTTTAAACAAAGTTGCGTCATTCCTGTCGGGCTTGTGGTTCACGGTAAGTACATAAAATAACATTACGATTAATTTCAACAAGAACTTCGTTATAAGTGAACATGCTAAAGTTAAAAGGGGTTTCATACTATTGTTATTACTTTTCTAGAAAAAGCGACGTAACGTCCCAATCGTCATCACCATACTCTTGTATGGTGATGACGATTTTGGTAATTTTTGCTTTGTTTTTACTTTTGACAGGCACGCGTTTAACCGCTATCTCACCTGATGGTAAGCGATGATGTGGTCGAAGATAGAGCACGCTTGCCTAGAAGTAACCTATTCACTCTGGACTTTACTTCCAGGTTGTAGCTATAAGGAAACACAGACTCCGGCAGGGAATTCCACTTCTTAGCTCTACGCACTATGAATGTGTTCCCAAAACGTATTGTGCGTATTGGTGGGATGCCCACCATGTACTATTCAATCAAGAATTATTTAGACGATAATAATAGTTGGTCGCAGTGTTGAACACACAAGACATACTTCGTTTTAATGTTCCTTCATAGTTAGCATAAGACAGTTTCTATGAGTTCATAATATATTTGTTGACTTATATGTCCGTAGAGGTCAATTATTGTTTTTTTTTTGTATTGACATACTTTGTATACAATGTTTTTTTTTATTGTATTGCAACATGTGATTAACTAGTGACTTAGACAATTTTTTGATATTATTCTATCCTGAGCAACCGGCAGCAAGTTCGTCATGCTCCCTTAGATTTAGTAGGCGGGCACGCCCTTTATGTCTGGAGGCATACCAATTAAGTTTACATTGTTTTTATGCTTGAGTTATTTATTTATTAATTCATTGAGTTGTCTGATTATGATGGCGTAATGGAGTGTGCTAGCTTACAATTGGCAAATGATTTAGTTTTTAGGTTGTACGTGTTACCTAAAGTCTATTATTTTCTTTGTTATAAAGCTTTGCATACTATTGTTTAAATGCGAGTTCTTCTAACTCAACAGACAGATGTGTTGCTGGGGAGTTTGTTGGCCACTTCTTCTCCACAGCTAAAACACTAGGAAGTGGTGACGGGCGGGCGTTTTGGGGGACTGTCGTATTTGTAAACGTTGACGTTCAAAAAGTGCTGGTACTCAGCCTAATTTGAATAAATGACTTTTGATTTTGATTTTGACCGGTGGCGCAACGCCGTTCGTCTTGTGGTCCGATGTTGGAACGGGCTTGGCGGAATTAAATTATGCAATTCCGTCGCACACTCCTCAAAATGCAACCGGTTGAAAACCGACAGGCTAGCAACTCGGCGTCGATGCTCCAGACTTTGGAGCAGGCATTTTCATTTGCGGGCGGAAATTTTCTACTCCGTATCACCTAACCACTGAGAACTAATGAAAACACGATTTGAGAGTTACTGTGAAATCGTGTTGTCATTCATTCTCAGTTCGGGTTCGGGACCGTTCTGTAGGCGACACGGACTAGAATACGCCCGCCCGCAACTAAGCCCGAAACTACGGATTTCGTTAGAGAGTAGCCCCCCTGGTTTGTTCGGGAGGCTGGAAGTCGTCAAACCTGCGTGCGAGATGGTTCATGATGACTCTGGAAAACAGCTTGTAGACATGGCTCAGAAGTGAGATGGGCCTATAGTTCTTAAGCAGGGCATTGTCGCCCTTCTTAAAGAAGAGTACCACCACACCTCTACTCCATGCCTGTGGCGTTTTCCCTTCAATTATGACGGAATTGAACAGTTCCTGAAGGGCCTTAAGGACCGGTTTTCCACCCACCTTCAGGAGTTGTGCCGTAATTCCGTCCTCACCCGACGCCCTGTTGTTTTTAAGCTGCTTCAGAGCCATCCTAATCTCAAACAGGCTGACGTCCGGGATGTCCTCGGTATAGTGCCGGGTCAATCTAGCTCTTGGGTCGTTAGCTAGATTCGTATCGAGTTTAGTCATTGACGTGTATAAATGTCCGTAGAACGTCTCGATCTCTCTCAGAAGCTCCGATTTGGCGGATATGGTTCTGCCATCAGCGGTCTTCAGTTTCGTGAACTGGTTCTGCCCATTAGACAGACCTCTAGCAAAGACCCTGGAACCCTTATTCCGCTCTATCGCGTCTTTAATCTTTTCAGTATTAAAGCGGCGGAGGTCTCTTTTCAAGGACTTGGAGATCCGTCTATTGAGCTGCCGGTATCTGCACGCATCTTCTGAAGACTGCAGAATCATATCCCGCCTCTCCTTCATAAGCTTCAAAGTAGATCAGGGACCCTCTTGTTCCTAGCTGTACGGCGAGTCTTGAGGACAGTTTCCACGAACCCATTGTTGCAATTGTCCACGGAGCTCCCTAGGCACTCGAAACGGTTCTGAAGTTCGAGCTGAAAGCTCTCGGAGTTTTGAATCTGGATCTGTGCTGGACGGAGCGTAGATGTCATCAGTCGAGATCTTTCAAGCTTGATATTTAGATTCAATGTGCCTCTTACCATGCGGTGATCACTTCCAGTTTTCACCGCGTTAATCACAGAGACATCATTGAATATTTGCTTCTCCGTCGACATGATGAAGTCAATCTCATTTTTAGTTACACCGTCCGGACTCTGCCAGGTCCACTTCCTGTGCTCACGCTTTCTGAAGAAGGAGTTCATAATAAAGAGGCCCTCCTTCTCCATAAAACTAGCCAGTAAGTGTCCCCGGTGGTTCCGACGTCCAAATCCAAATTGCCTCACTCGCAGCTCGTCACCGTCTCGTTTGCCCAGTTTCGCGTTGAAGTCCCCCATGATCACGGTAAAGTGAGTTTTATGACCATGTATGGCTCTGGATATATCCTCATACATGGTCTCTATTTCGTCGTCGGGGTGCGTCGAGGTTGGGGCGTAAACCTGTACGACCTTCAACGAATATCTTGACGAAATTCTAAGTATCAGTATGGTACGCCACCCTGTTCAACACTCTCGATGCTTACCACATTGGACACAAGGGACCTGTGAACGATGAACCCGACACCACCCTGGGACTTCTGGTCACCCTCCCGGAAATAGAGCAGATTGCCGGATTTGAGAATTATCGTGTCCTCCCCCTCTGTTCGGATTTCAGACAATCCTACAATACTCCATCGCAACCTACTCAATTCCTCCTCAAGTTCGGTGATCTACTCGTCGGTCCGGAGTGTTCTCGTGTTCATTGTTGCCAGGTCCAGTCGTCGGTGTTTGTTATGGTAGCCGGGTCCACTCCGGGGATTCTTCGCACCCCTTGCCTCGCCGTGACCTTGACCGCTACCGGAGTCAAGGGTAGACGGGCTGCGCGGGCACTAGGGGCCATTTTTTGGTTGTGCTTGTCATTGGGGGGGATTGCCATAATCGCCACGCTTGGCAGGTGGGTTGGCGATCGCAGTGTATGGTGTTGAGTTTTATAGAGAACGCTGCTGCCCATTCTCGGGCAAGTCCCTTAGTCACCTCTTACGACACCCACGGGATGTGATGGGATGGTATTATTCTTTTACCAATATGTAGTGCGTTGTTAATGTTATTATTGGATATATTCGTTTATTTTTAAAAGCTGGGGAAATAGAGATAATCTTTTTTTTAAATTACTACTTTATTTATCAGAACGCTCTATAAAATATCCATATTCGAACGCATCCGTAACTAACGACTTACGTTGCTAGAGATGTCCATACTTTTTAAACCGACTTCCAAAAAAGGAGGAGGTTCTCAATTCGGTGGATATTTTTTTTTTATGTATGTACACCGATTACTCAGAGGTTTCTGAACCGATTTCTGTGATTCTAATTTAGTTCGATACTTGCCATTTGGTCCCGTAGAAATTTGATTTATCTTGGTTCACTAGTTTTTATTTTATGTGCATTTTTAAAGTCTATAATGATTTTATTTTTTAAACGAAATTAAATCCCAGGTAATATCAACCGTATGAACTCACATTAAATATTTTAATAAGCTTAACTAATAATTTAAGATACCTACTTCGTGGTAAATAGTTTTAATAAAGCCATGAATAAAATAAAAAACTAATGATTTTCACTAAAAATCGATTCTGTCATAAATCAATCGATTACGATTATCGATCGTGCCTCCGTATTTTTGACATGTAGATGAAAAGTAAACAAACAATGACAGTTTCTGCACTGACCGATAAAAGTACTCTGTGCCGACCAGTGTTGTAGTTTCTGCGAAGACTTTTCTTTGCGATTTTCTGTTACTTTCCTTGCTTTGCTTACGGACCATAGAGTAGAAATCATAAATGCTATAGATTAATTATATAAACATAACCTCAAAAACATATTTCATAGTTTCTCAAGATTCTCCGGCCTTTTAAAAATATATTGAAGACCGTTCTTAGTTATATTAATATAGGCGAATGAAACGGCATGTTTCATCAAGTTACTTTTTCTTAAATTTTACTAGTCCAAGCATGTTAGCCGAGTGGCCATTGTTGTTTGACATTTAAAACCTCACGCTACACTAGCGCCTCTAGCAGCGAATTCAAACGCGATAGCCCTAATTTCATTGGTTAATGTTTTCAGTGCAGCAGTAAGGGCATTCCAACATCAGGGCCATGTGTTGGACAGAGGCACTACACTCACATTTTGTAGTGGTTGTATTGGCTCCTTTTAGTGCAGAAAAGACGACTGGGCTTTGCAGCAAGGAACTTGCAAGTTGCCATCGCCCCATTTGGAGATAGCCTACAAGGACAGTTTCAGGTGGTCAACCGGGGTCGGAGACTGGATCTGTAACCCTATAGCTCATGCGCTGTTGGACATGTATCTTTCACCAGCAATGCAATCGATGCTGCTCTGATTTTTGAGCAACAAAGCCGAACATCATTGGCTTGCGCTTACATGAGATGCATGTTCTCAACTTCCCAAAAATGTTTTCAGGTTTCAGATATGTGTATGTTAGTAAGTTTTCCACATCTTCCAACGCCTTAACCAACTAGATGTATAGCGATATGTATTGACCGATATTGCTTCGAGACGTAAAGAGGACTGGGATATGAAATGAGCAACAACAGAGTTCTTATTGAATACATTTTATTACTAAATCATCATCAGTAGTGACATTGGAACCACACTCCTAACTAAAACATTTGTACACGAAGCTATAAGCTTATCATTCACTCACTCACTCACCAAGTCAGTTACTCAGTGTAACTTAGTCATTAAAAAAACTTACAATTTATTTACTAACCCCCCGATTTATATTTATTACATACCTATACTAAATAGCTATATTTAAAAGGTCACCTCCATACCTAATTGGTAGTTGTATAAACTCCCAAAACTTGGGTACATTAATATCGCCGAGTAATTTGGAAAATATTACTTTAGCGTAACAACACAAAATAAGTTGTTTTGTAGACATAGTGGTAAATATTGACAAAAGGTGGTTGCATACCACTGACTCGTAACTAAATAATAAAAAAAAAACGTAAAACATTTCTACTTAAATAATTTGTCAATATTCTTTCACTTGATCTATATGTGACTCTTTTTTCTGACATCTATTTGAAATACTTTTGATTCTAGTTGTTGCATTTAGTTACAATCCTGCGAGATTTAAAACTATGAAATGTTTCGTGCCTACAGAAATAGCTTTTCAAGATATTGTCAGCACTAAACGATAGTCAAAAAATACCATTTGAAAAGAAAAAAACATTCTAATTTAGACATTACCGTAGTTTCCGACTAAATTTTCAGAAAATATATTAAAAATTTGTATAACCGTGATAATAACCTTATGACCTACATGTTTCAATGAGTCAATTCATTACAATTGTTTTGTCACGACGATTGCACAAAAATAAAACAACACAGTGCAAAACACCTACATATTTAATAACAATATTGATGTAAAGGACTTTTATCCACTATTTTAAGTGTTTCCACAACTATGCAAAGAAGGAATAATGCAAAAAGAATCGTATTTTCACATTTTTTGATAGCTGTGCAGATTCACTAATAAAAAAAAGAAATATTGCACCAATCGTAAGTGACATATTTGTTACCTAACAAAACAGAAAAATCTGAATAATGAGGGTATAAAGAAAAAGTATCTAAAATGATACGGTGGTGACTGACGTCTCAAAGAAACATATTGTAAAAAAAAAAAGTAGGTATTTACAATACAATGGGTGCAATACTTCCACCTTAATTATTTTGGTAATACCTAAATACTGTAGGAAAATATGTATCACTATACGATTCGTCCGCATAATATCAAAAACCCCGACACTATCCGATCTCGACTTACAGTAGGATTATTCGAAAGTTAATCAACCTCTACAATGTCGAAATGTTTACTCAACGACTACTTTATAACCATTTGCAAGACACAAAAAACCTAACATAACGGCGCAAACTAAACGCGGTCATACCACCTGATTTTTTTTATCACCATTCATGGCATAAGGCGTCGTGCTAACTGGCTAACAATCTTACGAGTTAAAGATGCGATTTCGTCGCGCGATGAAATGATTCCTGTGCTCGCGCGTTGATTTGCAAGCTTCAAGTTAGACACTAAAGAAATGAATGTTATCTCATCGTGCGACGAAATCGCATCGTTAACTCGTACGATCGTAAGCCAAATAGAAAGACGCCTAAGGTAGTACCAGCCGACACGATTTATATAAAAGCAACTCCTAAAAAAAAACAGCTGTCCCTAAATTTTATCGAGTTATGCAAAAAAAAATGTACTGAGCAACTATTTTCTTTTCCTTCAAAAATCAGATAGTAAACGTGGGAGCAAGACAATAAATACAATTTTTTTTAGAAATCCCGCACTAAATATTCATCGTCCTACTTACGTTTTATGACCGCGTCTGCCGCGAGAGTTGACAATAAATTTTTAATAGGACTGATAGTTTGATTAGCATCGTTCATTGAGAGTATTTTGGACACGCGCGTACTCTTACAACGCTATGTTGTCGGATCGATCAACTGTATCGTACCTGCCGAGTAACAAGTCCAGCGCGCTGGTGATCATTTCAAGGTAGAGAAGAAATAGATTATTATTTAGAGAAGTTAACAAGTACTTCGAAACTTCAATACCGAATTTTAGTCTAGATATTCCCCTAATGTTGAGCTCAATTGTACGAGAAATAACTTACAAAATCACAATTCATCAAAGAAATAGTGCTTCATCTCTAAGCGTACTACTCGTTTTGTATTTATTGATGTTGAAATCAAATCTATTTAGTTTGACTTTAGCAAAATGTTGAAATTATCTAGAAGTTTAACCAAAGAAACTTAGCAAGTTCTATAGTTTGTGTCTACTAAGTTTCAAGCTATACTGCCTGTATAAAATCAATGAGTGTCTATGTATGAAATCATAGTTTCTTACTCGTTCTATAAGAACGCTGCAACTCAGCTTAACTCTAAACTACCCAGAAAGTAATGTTTTAAAGCTCTTCCTCAGAGGTGCGACATATCATCCGACGACTTAATTAATAACTAACATGATATCCAGTACACACAAATCAATACGCACGAAACTAAACGTCCGTATCGTATATTGTGATAGAATGAAAGATATTGTAATAGACTATACGGTTAGTAGTATTTGGCCGCAATTTCACGAATCAACTTATGTTTTGTAGGTCACAATGCCGCCACAGAGAGTTCTGTCACGTTTGATTCTACGGAGTCGCCAGTAGGTCTGTTTCTGCCTGCACCAATAACGCGCAGTACGTAGCGTGGCAGAGATGAGCAGTTGATAGTCTCGCTTGAATTGAGTATAAAGTGAAGGTAAGTAACCACGGATATGGGCTTATGAGTCGTCGGATGATTCGTCCCCCTCGTACATAGTGTAGCTGGAGCGCGGCTGGCTGCGCTGCGAGCTGGCGGAGCAGTCGTCGGTGGAGCGTGCGGAACGTGTGACGAATGCGGAGCGCGCGCGCGGGCCGGCCGGGGCGCGCGGGCCGGGCGGGGCGGCCGGCCCGCGCGGCGGCGCTGAGGATCACTTCTTGTCGCCGCCAGTCACCGCGTTGCCCGCGTTGTTCGCGTTTTGGTTGCCGTAGTTCTGTAATACAGTTTTAGTTAATGATATCAGCTAAATAAATAACGGAGGACTATGTTGAAGGAGGATTATGGAACGCTTTCCGTCAGGTGGGATCTTGGTCTAATGCGAGCCAATAATTAATTAAATAATAAGAAAATGGAAAAATTTAACTGTTCAGTAATTGTGACAAAATCAGCAAAAAATTAAATACGTACGAAAAGCTGAAATAACAGAAATTTAAAAAACTTTTTCTTTTATTAAATTAAAAATAAAGGCAAAACTTGTAACAATAAAAAAAAAATTGTTCTGAAACTAAAACCTTAATTTACAACTAATATTAAAGTGACTAAGTCATCGAAGACGCAAGCAAAACTTTGTACAGTAGTACCCAACTGATATGGCTTACCGATGTACCTGCGCAGAAGATGAATTTTCAAAGCGCGGGAAATGCTATTGACCAATCGGCACGCTTCACGCAACGCACTTCTTTTTCCTGTACCGCTATTGGTCGGCAGCTGCCGCCATGTTAGCGCCGCGTGGCATGCACGTGACGCGCGAGTGAGACGGAACTAACAGCTGCAGTGTATTATGAACCTTATAGTAGTGATCTAAGGTTGATTGTAAGTTTGCTTTCTAACGTTAATCTTCGGGGCCATACTTTCTTTTCTGTGCGAACGAAGATTCATGACGCGCCTTATCAGTTGGGTACCACTGTAGTGTTATATTTTTCTTGCTATTTTTTTTTCGCATTTTTTTTTTATCGTATTTATTGAACTAACCTGATAGTATTGCGCCCACGCCTGTGCGTCGGCTGCGTTGCCAGTCTGGTTACCTTGTTGATACTGTAACAAATATACATACACATCAGATACATCAACATCTTTCTCAACATTACATTATAATATGCACCCTTATTTATTTGTTGTTTGCTTCCAGTGTAACTGTATGCGACGTAGTATTACTGATTATCACTACCTTTTAGTAAGATTAAAAACAAAGAAACATCTTAAAAGTTTATTTTCAACATCAACATAAGATTGGTGCTTTCCAGCCACAGTACTTGACGAGGTAGTCCATCCGTCCACGAATGTACCTCGTCGACAGTTATTACTTGGTCACGAGACCCACTTTATAAAAGAACACGATGGAAGAAGTGTCGGTCTTTCGGCGGCGAGATGGGCAGACGACACAGTTGTCATCGCAGGTAGAACGTGGACAAAGCTGGCACAGAAATGTGGGGATTGGGACAGAAACGTGGGGATTGAGACAGGGGGGCTACTCTCTAACGAAATCCGTAGTTTCGGGCTTAGTTGCGGGCGGGCGTTTTCTACTTCGTATCACCTAACCACTGAGAACTAATGATAACACGATTTGATAGTTACTGTGAAATCGTGTTGTCATTCATTCTCAGTTCGGGTTCGGGACTAATCGTAAGTCTGTAGGTGATACGGAGTAGAATACGCCCGCCCGCAACTAAGCCCGAAACTACGGATTTCGTTAGAGAGTAGCCCCCCAGAAACGTGGGGATTGAGACAGAAACGTGGGGATTGGGACAGAAACGTGGGAATTGGGACAGAAACGTGGGAATTGGGACAGAAACGTGGGAATTGGGACAGAAACGTGGGAATTGGGACAGAAACGTGGAAATTGGGACAGAAACGTGGGAATTGGGACAGAAACGTGGGAATTGGGACAGAAACGTGGGGATTGTGACAGAAACGTGAAGATTACCACATGAAAAAGAGGCTTATGCTCAGCAGTAGGCGAAATAATGATGGTACACAATACATACTCCTGGCCATCCAGCTTGCTGCTGCTGCTGTTGCCACTGCTGCCACTGGTACCACTGCTGCGCGGTGTAGTTGGCGGGCCACTGCTGGCCCTGGGCGGCGGCGCCCTTGGCCCCCGCGGCGCCTCCTTGTGCCCCCTGGGCGCCACCCGCGGCGCCGGCTGCTCCCGCGCCTTGTTGCTGCTGCTGGTTGCCCCAATTGCCCCAGTTACCCCAATTGCCCCAACCTGTAAGGAAGACCAGGGATGTCAGGGGCCTAAATATTCTTGAAATTTCAATTAGTATGAAAATATCTGCAGATTAGTCTAAAGCAAAAAGGGACCTTAATTTTTATGACGGGTTTCAACCATAGTGCTAACACAATCATGAGGGCACATTATTCTCTTGAGAATATCGGAAATTGACCAGGTTACGAATTTCCAAATTTAAGGAAGTATTATATCCATAATAGCTTTTTAACGAACGCTTTTGAATCGTCCAGGAATTGATCAGTTACTCAAAAAGTTGAAGCTCTTGTACTCAAGCGTTCTCACTCATGAAGAAGAAAGCATAAAATGCCGCCTTATATCTCTACTAGTTATAATACAATTATGTTATTTTGCCAGTAATAGAACGCGCTTAACATTAGTGAAAGATGTTATGATTGTAACGCGGGAACGCGCCCACCATAGAAATTCCTTTCTATACACAACTGTGAACGACGGTCACTTACGTATATTTTAAAAAAGTACTAAGTATAATAAATGTGTTACCCAACCAGTGTGGTTTTAATTAATTATTTTCTTATAATTTTATTGTTATACTCTCTCAGCTGTAAGTCATACATACCTTGGTTTTGGTTCCAGTTGCCCCAGCCTCCCCATTGGTTGGCCCATTGGTTCCATCCTTGTTGGTTCTGCTGGTTTTGGTTTTGGTTCTGATTCTGTCCATCCTATGTGTAATAACAGTTTAGTTCAACAATGAATTTGACAAGTTAATTAGTATTTGGCTTCAGATCTACATGATATTGTCGGTTTCTGGGAACGTGTCCCTTATTGTGGATGTGGTGGCTATAGGGAGTAGCGAGGAAGCCCAAACTACCAGAGACGGTTCAGCCATCTCTATGACCCAAACACGCAGCCACAGTGACCTATGCGCTGCCATAAATGACGCCGTGGAAGTGGCAATGTTTTGGGCCACTCAAATTTGAGATACTGTCTTGTTCACTACATTGGAACCGTTTCATACAGCGACTCGTGAGTACAGGTCGCGGAACTGTTCCGCTGTTGAACTGATGGACTAACCGGTCATGGGTCGACTAATTGGTCACAATCTTCATTTAGACATAGGCCTCCTCCAAGCGTCGTTACATCAACCGGCCCTGTGATTTTCGCACGATCTGTGATTCCTTTTTTTGGGACATGCCCGCCATACTAATCCTTGCCACCGCAACTTCTGAGAGCTATTCTTAACAGTAGCGACCACTAGAAAAACGCCGAGACACTGAAGCTCGACGAGTCCCGGAGAAACGATTCCACTGTCAAGGATCAAGTACCAAATAAAAAAACCAGAAAAGTAGAGTGGAGTAGTAAGAAAACCATAATTTCCCCTTCGGGATCCTTATCAAGCAGGCAACCTGTGATGACCTATTAAGTTATTTTTGTAGGGTCTGTAACATTCATATGAATAATAATAGTCCTCCAGATTTCGGCCATGGCGGCAAATTTCAACGGGGACTAGCTATCTGCGAGGGACATTATTGTAGTACACGCGTGTGGGCGCAAACGCAGATGCACGACCACTTCCATCACTCTCATATACCGATGGGTCTGCAGCCCGACACGATCGGACAGAGATCTGGTGGTGCTGGACCAACGGACTAACGTGCACACCGCTTGATGTCACACCACCAACTTCCAGACTCTGACCACGAAGAAATTCCTAATGGAAGAACTCAATGAAACTTTGGCCGACCTGGAAATCGAACCAAGGAGTCCACGCTCGCCAGTCGACACCAACGGAGTAGTTAGTGTATAAGAATAGAAAGTGAGTGAATGTGAATAGTTGTGGAGTACCTTGGGATTAGGCATGGGCGCGCGGTGCGGGTTCATCCCCGAGGGCCGCGCGGGCTGCATGGCGCCGCGGTTGTTGCCCATCTGGCCGCCGCGCTGCCACGAGCCTGCGCCGCCGGCGCCGTTGCCGGACCCACCGCCACCTGCGTGTCAGCAAAATCACAAAATTAAATTCAATACAATTCCATTCTACAACTTCTAGGGAAAATTCCAGAGGGAAAAACCAATTCTGAGTTTGCTTGATTCGGGAATCTAACCCAAGAACTCAAATTAGTTAATCCCAACAACTAGAGGTCAGTAACAAATATTCGCCTTTTAAATGGTTCATAATTAGGGTTCCATTCCAAAATGGTAAAGGATTCCTCCTTATGGTGTGACTAAGTCTATCTGTCTGTCACAGCTGGATATCTCAAGAAATAATTATGCTATGAACTTGAAATTTGGAATAGTTTTAGATGACGTTTGTAACTATTTTGCAAATGAAAAAGAAATAAAAATATGTATATTTTTCTTGCAAAGCGACAGAAAGGGATTATGAAAAATTCAAATTGGGACTATGAGGGCATGTGGGGTAGGTATCATATGAAAGAAGGCTGTTTACACATTCTCAAACATTTTTTTATTTATTTTCGTATTTTAACACCGACTTCCGAAATTAAAGTTATTTTTTGTAAAAGGTTTATTATCTTTTGCTTTTCAGTTTTTTTGGAGGTTTAAGTTTTTATTTTATAATTTTTTGTGGCATACATTACAATCAGTCAGTGAACAATCAACGGTCCCCTGTTTTCCTATCCTTAGGGTTGGATTTTTTTTTCTCCAAATTTATATGGGACCAACCCTCGAGGCCCTTTCCAATAAAAATATAATTATCAAAATCGGACTACTCTGTAAAAAGATATGCGTGTTCATACAAAAAATATATACTATATATATACGCGTTGACTTGAGAACCTCCTCCGTTTTTTCGTCGTTAAAAATTTGAAAATATTTTACAGAAGTGTCTCTAAACAGCACAGATTTTCAGAAATCAACAGACAGACAGACACACAAGTGATCTTATAACGATTCTGTTTTTTCATACGGACGATCGAAACCCTAAAGTGTGTAGAGTAGTGAAGGTGCAGTTACCGGGCTGGTGGTGGCGCTTGTCGCCGCGCTCGTTGGGGCGGTTGTTGTGTCGCTCGCGGCCGAAGCGCTCGGCGCCGGGCGGCGCGCCCCCCCGCCCGCCGCGCTCCCCGCGCCCGCCGCCGCGCCCGCCGCGCCCGGACCCACGGAAATCGTTGCTGGGGGAAAACAAACATGCTTACTTAACTGAAAAACAACGTCAACAGTTGCATCAGTTGAGGCTCCACCGGCGACATTATCTAGCCATCTAGAGTTAATAAACGACGACGGTACTGGTGGGCAAATATTTGTATACAAGTTCTTGACAAAACTTTTTCTTGTAAAATCCAGCATTGTGTGAGGTCCTGCTGTATTTTTCAACAACTCTTCACTGTATAAAAGAGATGTTCCAAAATGTATGGAGCCCGGGCCTGGTCCTTGTACACTATACTTAAAAATAGAGAAATACAATTAAAACAGTTCTCAACTGTCCAATTTCTTTAAAATAACTTTGTTTGCTGGTAAAACACAAAAAATAACACTTAAAATTGCAACACAACAAAAACCCGTCATGGCCGTTAACTGTCATTTTGATTGATTAGTGACATTTGACAGTTATCTTTCTATGATCTATGGTTTACTATCATTGTATTTGCACTGAGAAACTAAATCGGTGCGTCGCCATCTTGAAAATCGATAAAAGTAATTTATAAATATCAATTAACTACCGCAACAGAAAACATTTAAATGAATTAACTGTATTTTTCCGGAATTCTACAAATTTTTCTCTTTTTTGTGGGTAGTATACACAGACCTGGCCCATTTTGAAACATCTCTTTTGCTATATGATATGTTTTTAATTGGGCTTTTTCTGAATATTCTCTATCATTGCAACTGAAAACCATAATCCACAATGGCAACTACAAGATACATTGTAAAATCATTCAATATGTATTTTAAACTCATTACCGTAATGAATCATTGAGAATAGCAAAAGAACAATAAAACCATTATTATTAGTATTCGTCGTTATTTGTCTCTGTTTCAAAGACTAAAAATAATTTTAAAAATTCTTCTATGAACTGAAGATATTTTCACAAAAACAAACTAAGTTTTGTGAAAATATCTTTTATACTTCAATACTACAAAATTAAATATATTTATAAAAATACTGGAGGATAACAGACAATGGTTCAACACCAATACTAAGTGCGAAACCAAATCCCAATATATAGGACGATACTAGGGGGATGTCCTGTGTCTAACAGTACAAGTTTTTCGTGTGGAATGATGATGATAATAAAACGAAACATGTTGTATTTCTAAAATACGTTAAGAAGAATGAATTCGTGTGCTCACTCGTATCGTCCGGCCTGGTTGCCTCCAGGCGCGCCGGGCTGCGGCGGGCCGCCCTGCCACGGCCGCTCGAAGCGGTTGGCGTTAGGCGGGCCGCTGGGCCGCGAGTCGCGCGGGCCCCAGCGGCTGCCGCCGCGGCCGCCCCCTGAGCCTCCCCAGCGACTGCCGCCACCGCCGCCGCCGCCGCCGCCGCCGGAGCCGCTGCTACCTCCCCAACGGTCTTCTGTAAATAACACAAGCATTTAAAACAAAGCCAGGTCGAGTTGCTAGCTGAGGGACGAGTAGAACATTTATTTGTTCTACTACTAAAAGCTTACAATCATATTTTGCACAAAGCCTTTATAAAGCATACAACTAAACCTTCCTCATGGTGAAGTTTTTGGTAATCGCATACAGACTTTGCAGGGATTTTTTTGTAACATACTGACAGGACGAATAGGGAAACATATTTTTCCGAGATAAAAAATGTATCCTATGTCCTATTGCAGAACATGATCTACCAGTGTGCCAAGCGTCGTGTTTCATTCAAATCCGTTGAGCCGTTAAGACGTGAAAAAGTAAAAAATAAACAGTTTACTTAGACAATTTACTTTCGCATTTATAGGAATGATTATGTCCAGTTTTTGACTAGAATATATTAACAACATTACAGGTCCTCCAGTGTTTGGCAGAGCTACACGTTATGCGCAACAGTTAAATTTAAGTCTCAACCATTTTGTAAGGCGAACCACTGGACGCAAACTCAGACTACCTACAATAGAATAAATTGTTCATTACAATTTTTTAGCTATGTGATTTTTTCTTCTGCAAAAGATTGCTAGGTGAATCATAGTCTAATCATTATGTTCAAGCTGGACTGCTTGACAAAGGCCCCTCCAACTGATCTCGTATATCGCTGGCTGTCGCTGAAAACCACGCTGTTGCACGTAGCAGCATTATACTGAGTCAAGGCGGTTTTGCGCAGATGCAACGCATTTTCTACCCATGTTTATTTTATTTTTTTGTTTATTGCTATATTTTGTGCGTGATATTACACGGCAGTAAACTTATTTTCAACAAGCTTCTGCCAGTGGCTTCACCCGTGTGGTCCCTAGGAAGCATGCTCCCGGGATAAAAAGTAGCATATGTCCTTTCTAGGGTCTAGACTATCTGAGTACCAAATTTCATTTAAATCGGTTCAGTAGTTTTGGCGAGAAAGCGCGACAAGACAGACAAACAGAGTTACTTTCGCATTTATTATAATAGTAAGGATAGTAAATACCATCACTTCACAAAAACTGGTATCTTATTCTCATTTTTGTTAGCTAGACCTGCACTCAAGAGGTGGTATTTCATATGAAATCAGGATTAAATGAAAGCTGTGATCAAAGTGTGTAAGAATTCCAAACCTCGGTCTCGGGTGCTGAAGTCCCTGTTCCGGCGGTCGTCGCGCGCGTGGCGCTTGTCGTTGGAGCGGTGGCGCTTGGCGGGCGGCGCGTCGCGCGTGGCGGAGCGCTCGCGCTTGTCCTTGTCGCGCAGCACGCCGGCCGCGCGCGCCTCGCGGTGGTAGGCCTCCACCACCGCGCGCGCCGCCTCGGGGCCCAGCTCGGCGTACTGCACGTCGTCCAGCCACGAGCACTTCTCGGGCAGCGAGAAGTTGGCTGCGACAGACAGGCGTGTGAGAGCGGGCAGGGGCGGAGGGGCGGGGGAGCTCCTAGCTGCGGTAACCAAGGTAACCAACCTTTCATCTCCACGATAGCCCCGTCGGGCACCTCCTTGCCGTCGGCCTCCTGGCGCCGCTTGTGGCGGTCGCGGTACGTCTCGTCGTCGGTCACGATCACGACCGCGATCCGCCGGTACCCGTCGAATTCCCTCAACTTGCGCCTCTGGGCCGACGGGTATACGTTCGTCTGTTTTACCCAATGCGATATCGAAACCGCGGTCGCGAATTACGTCGATGGCCGTCGTCGAGTCCCGCGTAGATTATGATGTGGAGCAAAACATTCTCATTATAGACAGTGACGATATCCAGCGGTGACTTTGTACTTTGTGTTAATGTTTTGTGGCAGTTCGACACCTAGAACAAGCTCAATAGAGATCCCATCGCGGTTATTTCAGTGGGCCGTTTGGCAAGTCACCGCTCACCGCTCCCGCGGCCGCTACTTACCTGCGGCTACACAATACATATAGTCGCTCGCGCGCGGAAGCGGTGTCGTGATACATAGCCTTAGCTACTCTTATACATAGGACGTACCTTATGAAGATGCGTAGATATATAGATGGCTTACGAAGCTAGATAACATGGCATACATATAGATATGGTTTCCGTGAAGATAGTGATTGATATCGAAAGACAAATGAAAGGGACTCGGCCAAACAGTCGCGGGGGTAACAGTCGGTCGATCTCGATTGTTCCTGAATTAAGTGTGGCTGCCAAAGTTTGAATGTTATACAAAATTGGAGTGTTGCTCACCTGATCCAGTATAAAATTCCTTTTGCGTCCCTTGGCGATTTCCAACAACCTAAGCACGCATTTAGCGCTCTTGGACACCATAGCGTCCCAGCGTCCGTCGTAGCTGGCGCGGAAGGGCTTACAGTCCACCTGTGTCGACGTACACATCATACAATACTACTCCTACGCGCTGCACGCGCGGCCTTAGCCTAGCTTACTCTAAGGAATAATGTCATGTGATACCAGGGACTCTCCGCGGTGACTCGGACTCGTATACGTACGTCCTCTTCAGTCGGCGATCCACTGGTATCATATTAACTACACTGCTAGTTGCTGACCGCTAAAGGTCGATTTAACATGGTTTTGTTATTATGTTTTGGTTTATAAATGTTGCTCATATTGAACCCTGTTGAAAATACAGACGAACATTAGTTTAGCAATGTTTACAGTCGGAGCTGAAGTCGGTTTATTTTGCTCATACCTCAAGCTGAAAGGGAAAATATTAGTTTGTGTAGTGTTGTGTTTGATAAGATAATGTAGTTTATTTATGTTTGATTCCATTTTAACTAACTAAATACTTTGAGGTATTGCGATGATTTATATTCGATTCATTCGTCACAATTATACTTCTGATTTCGAAACTTTTCATTCAAGCTGGCATACTTTGGGCGATGTCTTTCGGCATGACATTAAATAAGTATTTGCTAAAGGCTACGCGCGCATGATTGTATGTTTGGCTAAGAATATTATTTATAGTACTGATACTGGTTTTTAAACTTTTCTCTTGCGAATGACACTTACCTTGTTGTCAATAGAGGCAGCTTTTCCAAATTGCTTCGTATTTGATAGCATCCCAAAAGATTGTAAAATAATATGTCCTTATAACATTTCATATCCTTGTCCTCGTTATCATGCGCACTTAACCTAACAGAATTTTAGCGCTAAGCAAATAAAAAAGTGGTAAATGAATATTACTGAGAGAAAACATCGCAACAACTCAAAGGAGCCTTCAAAAATTTTGCGATTTACTTAAACATAAATAACACTGTTTTGTGTTTATTGTGTGACCAAATGTTGTGTGTCAGTCAGTATAGTTTGGTTTATTGCAATCTCCAATTGACGTAAACAAAAGCTTTCTTTTAAGTTAATATCTTTAGAGCAAGTAAGAAAAGGCTTATCACAATACTATAATATTTTGATAAGCTCGGATTTTTTCTGACCTCGTGACTTTTTGCTTGCTTCAGGACAGATTTTTTAACTGTCAGACAATATCTCAAGATTTAAAGTAGAAAATATAAGTTGGTTTGACAATCGTTTTATTACAAAACCAGTCAATTCCACTTCATTTAGGGCTGTTTTTTTAACCGACGAAAAAACGGAGGGGTTCTCAAGTCGACGCGTATATTTATTTATTTTCTTTTGTTTGAACACGCATAACTTTTTACAGGATAGTCCGATTTTATAATTCTTTTTTTATTGGATAGGGTATACCTCGAAAGTGGTCACATATAAACTTGAAAATGAAAAAACCTACCCAAAGGGGGGGTAAAATAGGGGTGATTTATTGTTCACTCACAGATTTTAGTGCAGAGTTGTGTACCATTTTTTGTAGGCGTTTCCATGTGGGTATATAAAGACTTTTTTTAATATTTATACTATACAACAAGTTATAGTTAAAGTAGGATTATATTACAGTTAATAGCTAAAGTAAGATAGGTAGCTATTTTAAAAGTAATAAAAAATAAACATGTTTTAATTAGTAGATTATAGCCACAAAAAAGTAAAAAATAAAAACATTTTAACAAAAAAAATAAACCTCCAAAAAAACTATGAAGAATAAATATGACAGATTGAAATCTTTCTATGCATATTGATTCCTCACGTAAAAATAGTTTGTCTATTGAAAGCTCAGCCTTTATTCCTCATTTGATGACCCAAAAACTGGCTTATCATCAGTAAAAAGATCCCTATCAACAATAAAAGCTACTACGTCAGAGTTTGCCTACGTCATCGGAAATTGAAACAAGAGCAAGTATACCATCTGAAGCTTGTAGATGTAGGGTGTGTAAGGTGTGTGGGGTGTAGGGTGTGGAGCAGTGCGCGCGTACCTTCATGGCGTCGAAGAGCGCGCCGGTGGACAGGATGTAGTAGCGGCGCTGCGGGTGCGCCGCCGCGTGCGCGCGCGCCCACGTGGACTTGCCGGCGCCCGGCATGCCCACCATGAGGATCACCTGCACACCACCTCACTTTAGCTATGCCCGAACCAAATAACCAACCTACATAACTCCCCCTTCAATGTTGGGCTAGGCTTCCAGGCACAGCTAAATACAAGTTTTTTTAAGGTTGTTAATTTAAAAAAAGGGAGATTTTGCCCAGCAGTGGGGACAAAATAGCCTAGATAGATAGATAGTTACTCATCATTATGAGCAACTGCCTAAGTAATAAACCCTTGCTTCCTTTTCGATGTCTAGAGCTTGGAAATGTCTTCCATATTTAAAGACATCTGTTGAAATGATATGTACATCCCAAAAGGAGTAGACAAATAAGAATAATAAATTACCTAATTTCAGCGCTCACTTGAATGTCGGTAATTACTCCTGGGATAAAAAGTAAAAGCTTATGTACTATTCCCAAATATAAATCTATCTTTGTAAAAGTGGGGGACACTCGAAATTCTAGGAACCGGGTCAAACCCTGGACAAAGTCAGGCGCACTGCACTCTCACTTCCAAAGTGTTTATAGGCCCCATTTTGCGAACTTGTATTTGCAGTCTACGTAATCAGTACGAACCAACCTCGGCAAGCTTTGTTCACCCTAAAGATCAATCCATCCAGCTGTTATTTCTGCATGCGACAGCCTGGAATTTGGAATTCGATGGTGTTGGCACACCCGTACGTTAGAAAACATGGTCCTGCACTAGATCTCTATCCGATCGTGTCGGATGGCCGTTCCATCGGACTATGAGAGTGTTGAAACACAGGTGCATCTGTGTTTACGCACACACTCCTCACACGCCTCCGTTGAGCATGGCCGCCACGCCACCCTAATCTCTTCGAAGTTAGAGTGAACAGGCTCCTTTTGGGTAAGCTTGCTCCATCGTAGACTTTGTCTCTGTCATCTCTGACCTACTAGAGTCCCAAACCCATCTCAAATAATAAAAGGACTTTTCTTATTATCTAGTGACAACCAGCAACAGGTCTTATGATGACTATGGATGGTGTATGGCTCACCTCACAGTCGGCAATGGTGGCGGGGCGGGAGGGCCCCTCCACGATGTCGGCGTGACTGATGAGCACGTAGCCGGGCAGCAAGTCCGCCTCCGAGCCGTCTAGCTCCTCGTCTACTGTGTAGCTGTGGACAAATCATACACTCAATATATATAAAACTCTTCCATTACTGAGTGACTGACAGACAACGTACAGCCGATACTACTGGTCGCAGAAAGCTGAAAATTGGCATGTAGGTTCCTTGAGGAGTGTAGGAAGCACCAAGAGAGGTTTTCCCGAAATTTCTACGGAAACGGGAAAAAACAGGATATGCGCGTAAGTCGCGGGCAAAAGTTTGTAATAAATAAAACTGCTGAAGGCTGACTTCGAAACGGCGCAGGATAAGACCATTGCATAGCAGTGAGACAGCACTGACTGAACCTAGACCAATAACTGCTTTATTATGCTACTCCGGTCGGCGACTCTAAAGCCAGCTGTCTCTGAAAACCAGTGGCTCTGATTCGCTCACGCAGCATTATGCTGAGCGATGACAATTTTGAGCGGATGTGACGCATATCTTTCCAACTTGTGTAGGTTATATATTACCTACTAGCTTCTGCCAGCGACTTCACCCGCGTGGTCCCTAGGGACCATATTTCCGGAATAAAAAGTAGCCTATGTCCTTTCTCAGGCTCTAGACTATCTGTGTATCAAATTTCATTTAAATCGGTTCAGTAGTTTTGGCGTAAAAGTGCGACAGACAGACAGACAGAGTTATTTTCGCATTTATAATTTACTAGCTTCTGCCAGCGGCTTCGCCCGCGTGTTCCCTAGGGAACATATTCCCGGGATAAAAAGTAGCCTATGACCTTTCTCAGGCTCTAGACTATCTCTGTACCAACTTTCATTTAAATCGGTTCAGCAGTTTTGGCGTGAAAGCGCGACAGACAGACAGACAGAGTTACTTTCGCATTTATAATATTAGTAGGATTCATTTTTAATCGACTTCAAAAAGAAGGCTTTGATAAAGTTACTTCACAGGGTTGATCATAACAAAATCAGTACATTCCTACATCATTTGCAACCTGCCATATCTATACTAATACTAATGTATAAAGCTGAAGAGTTTGTTTGCTTGCTTGCTTGAACGCGCTAATATCATCGCTAAGACCAATAGGAGCGGAGCAGTAATGAAAATTGTGACGCAGACAAAATTGCGCGGGTCACTGATAAAATAGTTTAATATACATAATAATAGTGTAATATCTATTAATATATTGCAACATCACAAGGGATACCAATTTTTTTGACCATAAGCGATTCTTTTTTTTTAACTTTTAGCACATACAATCAGCTAATCATAAAGCCTTCCTCTGACCTATCTTGTAATGAAATTAAAATGTAATTCCGCTTGCGATCTCATATATCATGAAACATACGAGAGTAAATACGGAATATTGATCTACCTGTACAGAAAACTCATACCACATGAATGATTATGATTGTTTAAATTCTTTACAGGATAGCTGATTTTATCTTTTCTTTTCGTTTTTCAAAGTATAAAGCGTCACATGACAATTTTAGTAATTTTGCTAACAGTCTGTTTCTTAAAAGTCAGTGTGTTTCTTAAAAGTGAAAAAAAAAAATTACAAAAAAATATAACCGACTTCGAAGTCGGTGTTTTTGTTTCTTTGTTTTTTAACACCGACTTCCGAAATTAAGGTTATTTTATTCTTTGTAGTGTTTTGTTTGGAAGTCGGTTATATTTTTTTGTAAAAAGTTTTTCACTTTTAAGTGGTGATACTTGGACGACGTCTTCGTCAACGCAGAAATAGAAATAAGCAAAAATGCTGATAAAATAAAAACCACTGAACCAAACTGAATCAAATTTTTATGGGACCCAATGGCAAGTATACTGCATCGAACTAAAAAAGAATCGCAGAAATCGGATCAGAAATGTCGGAGTAATCGGTGTACATACATAAATAAAAAACCCACCGAATTGAGAACCTCCTCCTTTTTTGGAAGTCAGTTAAAAATTGACAATAAAATCAAAAAAACATAGTAAGTGCCTCGGTGCGCCAAAAAGGTAAACTTTCGCAATGTTGCCAGACAGATGCTGTCTAACGCTGGTCTTCCAATAATCCTTGCGTGACGAGTGACAGAGCAAACGGTTTCAGTTTTCTTTGTGGAACTTGTCACTATTTTTTATGGGTATTTAGTGTTGCAAATTCGAAACTATTACATGAAAAACTTATCCTATAGACCCTTCTGTGCTGCCACCTACAGTTCCTGCACGCTCCCTTCTGCACGTTTGTTTGTTTCTTTGGTTGAACTCACTAATCTCAGGAACTACTAGTTTGAATTGTTTTTTTTTTTTTTAATTTGGAGAGCCCATTTATCGAGGAAGGCTATCCTAATATATAAAATTCTTCCGTTACTGGGTGACTGACAGACAACGTACAGACGAAACTGCTGGTCGTATAAAGCTTAAATTTTGCATGTAGCTTCCCTACACTCCGTGGGAGCACTAACAGAGGATTTCCCGAAATTTCTAAAAAAACGGGATATGCGCGTACGAAATCAAGAGCAAAAGCTAATAGGCTATATAACATCACGCTACGACCAATAAGAGTAGACCATTAATGAAAATGTACGTATGTATGTTAAGACGAAGTTACACAGGTCAGCTAGAATTACATATTGGTGAATACTTACCGGATGACGAATTTGATTCTCTTGTCCAGTACATGCCCTTGCAGGACCTGTTCTTCTGTAACCTCGGCCAGTTCGCCTTCTGAAGGAAGATCATACCAAATACTTTAGTTTATGCAAACAAAACCATGAAAAATGTGACTTGTAAACAAGCAAGTCAAGTGCTTTATGTTTTTATCTTTCAATGAAAGCGTATCGAATGCTTTTAAGGCTTATTATGTAATTCTGCTTGCGATCTCATATATTATGTAAAATACGAGAGTAAATACGGAATATTTATGTACCTGTTATATACCACATGAGCAAGATAAGTATGAATACTTCACAGGATTAATGTTAGGGTGTCTCCACAAGCAAACAATTTTAGCGGTGGGTACCACTTTGTTTTTTTGTTATACATCCATGAGACGCGAGAAGCACCGGATCGGACGATGTGGCGACGCTTGGGGAAGGCCTTTGTCTAGAAATGGACGTTTTTTTTTTAAGGATGGGAAATCATCAAATGACTCCTTCCACGCAGTGTCAGACTTACTGACTAAAACTCATCCGTGTTCCTCCTAATACGCTTTGCGTTCCGCGGTGACTCTTTATAACAAATTCAGCAACTCTGACAGGCACTGAGAACTGGACGTCTTATCGCTGAAACGTTTATGAGGTTACTGACCTGGAACTGTTTCTTCCTTCGCCTCGGATTCGGCAGGCTTCTCACTGGACTCAGTATCCATAGGTTCGGGCTTGGCTTCAGCTGCCTCGACAGCCGACTTTTCTTCCGGTTTGTCACCATTCTCCTGTAACATACAGCGAGGTTAGACATGAGTAACATTACGACTGTATTGATGATTCTCTCTGAACGAGTAGGCAGCACTGCACTCGAAAGATAACGCAATCAAGTCGCATTGAATGAAGGCAAAGGTATAAGCACTTATGAGGAATCTAGAAAACATGTTGCTGCTGAGAAATTCCTAAGAGAATACTTCAATAATTATTTGCCTGACCTAGGATCAAACCCAGGAACTCTTGCCAAGTAGTAAGAATTTAAGTTTTCGAAATGTAATGTAATTCCGCTTGCGATCTCATATTTTATGTGAAATACGAGAGTAAATACGGAATGTTAATATACCTGCTCAGATAACACATGCCACATGAGTGAGATGAGTAGTCAAATACTGTACAGGATGAAAAGTGTCATAAACATGTCGTTTGTACAAAATTTTGGCGCACTACTAAAGTCACCAAAATTTAAGAAGTCCGATTTGACAGCTGAGTAGAGAGGGACAGAAGATTGCTTTATCACTAAGTGCGAAAGAAATTTATTTTTATGTCTCTTTCATACTTACTAGTAAAGCAATGTTGTATCCTGCTGTCAAAACGGGCCTTTTACTTTTATGACAACTATAAGGTGGGTGTCTATGCTAGACGAGCCGAGCACGAGCTGAGCGCAAGCCGAGCCGCTCTACTCGCGGTGTCAAGTGTGGACGTACAATGAGCCTACAACAATCACTCTCCCGATGCGATGCAAATCCCTTTGTGTTCGTCAAAAAACCGACAATAGGCGGAGCACAGTCGTGCTCGGCTCGTCTAGCGTAGACCCACCTATACGCTACGTAATTTTCTAGAAGCATGTATTACACAAACACGTTCAACTGCATACAATCATGCCAGCAACAAAAGTTTTTATATGTTGCTGGAACAGATGTGAAATTTTTATTACTCTAGTGTTCTATTCTATATTTTTATATGGCAAACAAAGCCGATGTCGACTATTCTGCCAATGTCTAAAGTAGATTGGAGAAGCAAGTGTGTATATATTATAAACGGCAAACAGTGAGTTAATTAGGATTCCGTACTCGAAGGGTAACCAACGGAACCCTATTACTAAGCCTCCGCAGTCCGTCCGTTCAGCCGTTTGTCTGTCAGCGGGCTATATCTCATGAACCGTAATAGGTAGACAGTTTAAATTTTCACAGGGTGTGTATTTCTGTTGCCGCTATGACAACAAATAATAAAAATACGATGGTACGGAACCATTCATGCGCGAGTCCTACTTGTACTTGGCCGTTTTTTTAAATTGGTTGGTACAGTTGAATGTCCTTTGGAGTTGTGTATGACTCATGGTTTAATATTATTGCGATTGATGAAAATCATCAGCGCTACAAGCAGTTCTGGAGAGGGACATGTTAAACGGGAAGGAAAGTTAATCGGAAGAGGAATCTTAAATTTGGGGAGCCGACCTATTACTCTAGCGTTACATGTTCGAATAGGGGGCGTGATCGTTCCTACTGAATGTGGCAGCACAGAAGTGTCAATGTCAAGTCTTATACGGTTTCGAATTTGCGTCACTAGATATCTCTGTCCACGCCCGACACATTCCGTTGCGAGCATATGGGAACAATAGGTGGCAGCACAGAAGCCTGACTGAGTAATAATGGTAAGTTTCGAATCTACAATGCTAGATGGCACGGTCTACCTCGTACGCATTCCCTAGGCCTGCCTCTAAGGCACTTGTCTTACCGCGGTAATGTCTACCTTCAGTGCGGGCCGGAGCGAGTATTGCGAGTAATCGCCCGCCGCATAAAAGCACTCGCTTAAGGCACTTGTCTCGAGGAAGCGAGTAGCTATCGACTATTTGCTCGCTGAGGAAAGGGACAAAAGATATAGATCTCGTGTGAGTAAAAGAAAGACATACATTCATAGGCGATAGCTGGCTGTTCACACTGCCGGCGAGCGGCTCTTACCTCTAGTTGATCGCAGCGACAAGAGCTATCGAAGATTGTACTCGCTCAGCGACACTCGCTCGGCGATGATCGCTTGGCAGTCAAAACTCACCAACTAGCGGTAATGTCTACCTTCAGTGCGGGCCGGAGCGAGTATTGCGAGTAATCGCCCGCCACATAAAAGCACTCGCTTAAGGCACTTGTCTCGAGGAAGCGAGTAGCTATCGACTATTTGCTCGCTGAGGAAAGGGACTAAAGATATAGATCTCGTGTGATTAAAAGACATACATTCATAGGCGATAGCTGGCTGTTCACACTGTCGGCGAGCGGCTCTTACCTCTAGTTGATCGCAGCGACAAGAGCTATCAAAGATTGTACTCGCTCAGGGACACTCGTTTGGCGATGCTCGCTTGGTGGTCAGAACTCACTAAACAGCGGTAATTTCTACCTATAGTGCGGGCCGGAGCGAGTATTGCGAGTAAAAGCCCGTCGCACAAAACCACTCACTGAAAGTCGAGCGTGTCGAACTATCGAAAATTTTCACTCGCTACTCGCTGACCGCCGGCGGTGAGACAAGTGCCTGAAGCCATTATTGGCCTACGCATACTGGGACGGACTGGCAAAGGATATATATATTTTTACCAAAATACATTTTAAGTTATCTAATAGGAATACAACATAAATGCCGATGTTGTAAAAATGCCAATTGATTCTGTGGCATCGAAAGGGATTTTTCGACACAGCATTAGAGATCGCGCTAAGGAATCCGCGGCGGAATGCCGCAGCACGTCGCGGGATGTCTTGGTAGGCCGCCGTAATGCTAGTTAGCATTCCGTCGGTGCCGCGGCATCCCTTCGCGGGATCTTAGCGGCTAGTGTGCGTAAGCCTTTAATCGATTCTCCCTTTCAACATTCCATTCTTATATTCAAAGAATAGCTCTCACCTTAGGCTCATCAGCCTTTTCAGCATTCTCCTCAACTGACTCTGCTTCCTTTTCCTTCTCTGGTTCTTTCTCCTTCTCTTTCTCTACTTCTGCCTCCGGTTCCTCTTCACCTTTCTCTTTTCTCTCGGCGGCCTCTCTCTCTTTCTTCTCACGGTCTTGCTTTTCGCGCTCCTGAAGGAAAAAGTTAAATCATCACCTATCCAGTCTGCCTGCAGTGATTTATACCATAGGCATGACAGCCCGTGCGTGGTAAGCTCAAAACTTCTAATTATAATATAAACGAAAGTGAGAGCTACAAATCCTTACTAATATTATAAATGCGAAAGTAACTCTGTCTGTCTGTCGCGCTTTCACGCCAAAACTACTGAACCGATTTAAATGAAATTTGGTACCTGAGATAGTCTATAGCCTGAGAAAGGACATAGGCTACTTTTTATCCCGGGAATATGTTCCCTAGGGAACACGCGGGCGAAGCCGCTGGCAGAAGCTAGTGTTAAAATAATGTTTAAAATTACTTTAGTTTACAAAATCCCTTTGGTACAAGACCAGGCGGTTATTGCGACGAAGCTGTAGAGCGCCAGCCCAATAAGTAAATTCTCTATAAATTTATCGCGTTATTTCCTAGCGACATCTTCCTTCAGCAATTGAATTTCTGAGTTGCGATTAGATAATCGCTATAATCACTTCTACATACCTCTTTCTTCCTCTTTTGCCGTTCTTCTTTCTCATTCTTGTCCCTCTCCTTTCGCTCGCGTTCCTTCTTGGCGGCCTCTTCCTTCTGCCGCTGTAACTCTGCCTCGATGGCACGCTTCTCTTCTAGAACTTGTTCAACCGGGATCTCGACCCGTTTGCGGACTATCTTCGTTTTTGTTAACATGTTGTATCTGTTGAAAGAAAAGGAAGACTAAGGTAGCATACAAGAGAAGCATTAAGTAAAAGTAAGAAAATTAATTAGAGCTAGAAAACTTTTTGCTAAAAAATAGCGAATTCCGTAAGTGGATTTTAAAACAACAGTCATGTTATAATGAGACCAATTGGTATGTGAAGAAACGAGATAACTGCAAAATAGATTCGACATGCAAAAAACAACCACTCCACTTTCGAACAAAACTGCTATTTTGCATGTTTTTATAACTGTTAGTTCTACGTATTTTATTACTGTGTCTTGTGCGAGTCCCAAATAAACATTTTTCTTTCTTTCTATTTTAGTTATACTCCTTACCCCTCGATTCAAAGTTTTTTTACACGAAAAATGTATTTCCGCTAGAGAGCTCATGCATTACAGAATACACAAGTATAAGAACGGAATCAAATGTCCCTGCTATAATAGAAACCGCACAGAAAACACAGGGAACTGTGGGTTGATCTCAGCAGGAATACAAACAATATTTTGAATTTTACAAATATTGTCATTAAATGCGGGGTTTGAACCCGCCGCCCTGTGCGTATGAAGCGGGAGCATCCTCCCCTACGACAACAGGGAGCTTTAAATAGCGGCGAAATTCACCTCCTGTTGACATGTAGACAGAAATAGATTGAACGAATAGACAAGTAACGATCATGCGTTCTAAAATTAACTTTGTCTAGCTAGACTGGTGACGTCGGAAATATGACGCGAGCGTTCAAATTGCGGTGGTGTGCGTTTGTTTTTTAGAGTTCCGAAAAAAAAAAACGGAACCCTTATAGGATCACTCGGGTGTCTGTCTGTCCGTCTGTCACAGCCAGTTTTCTCCGGATCCACTGGACTGATTCTGTTGAAATTTGGTACACATATGGACTTCTGTGACCCAAACACGAACGTGTTACGTAAATAATTAAATTTTTAGTATGGGGGTCACTTTTGGGGGTCAAGCTAGAAAATTAAAAAAAAAAGTTTTTTGGACAATATCGTGTGACATATCAAATGAAAGGGTTTAAAACTGTGAGGGTTTTAATCTATACTAATATATAAAGCTGAAGAGTTTGTTTGTTTGCTTGAACGCGCTAATCTCAGGAACTACTGGTCCGATTTGAATTCCGATACGGTCCGATTTCCGATTCGACAAATGGGCTATCTAACACTGAAAAATTCTTTCAGTGTTAGATAGCCCATTTGTCGAGGAAGGCTATAGGGGAATGGGAAAGTCCTACGGGAACGGGAAAAAACGGGATATGCGCGTACGAAGTCGCGGGCAAAAGCTAGTTATATTATATACACCTTATCTCCGAAACTACTGAGCCTAAAATTTTGAAAAAAAAAAATGGAGAAAATAGATCTTTACCTAAAGACTACAGGAAAACTACTATTAGAAGTCTGTAGTGTTAAAATAACATGTTAAAAAAATAAATTCGTTCGGAACCCTTTCGACGCGAGTCCGACTCGCACTTGGCCAGTTTTTTTTACGTAGCATAGATTTATCAAAGATATTATGAAGTCACTTACTTTTAGTTATTTATTATTGTAGAAGACAGATAGCTACGAAGGAAGGTACGGTACGGAAGGAAAATGGCGTCTGCTTTTTACACTAATATGACTTTTGCGAATCTCATACGGAACGCTACACTACATACTATTCAGATTCGAGACTTTTGTATTCTGGAGTGCTATGCCTACAAGCAAAACTACATTTTTCGTGTTGAGTTTGTGTTAAAAAAAAACTTTAATTTGAGGGTAGGAGTAGAAAACTATTGGAATAATCCAATACGGAATATGCATGAAAAAATATTTATTATCTATACAGTTTATCTAAAAATATACAAAAATATAATACTAACAGTGAAAATAGAATCAAAATTGCTCGAAAAACAAACGAGATATAGTTATTTTAAACAAATGTATCTGTCCCTCTCGCGAAAACGCTGTTTTCTATGGCAGCTGTATAGGCGCCAAGAACTTTGACGTCACAATTCATATCGGACTTCTCTTTCTAATTGTAAACTTTCAAGCTTTATAACTTCATCGCTGAAGAAGGTATTTAAAAAATAATTTCATGGTTGTTTACTAGAACTAATAAGTATTTTTTTTAGCAAATAAAAAATCACATGCATATTCCTTATTATTGGAAATCATTGGATATAATTATAGTATAGTTTTGTAAGTACATAGTTATTTGTTAGTCTCAATAGAATTTTGGAGTTTCTTTTCCATGATCTGTGTGATTGTTACGAAATGTTATAAAACACCTTATATAAGGAAACAATCACAGCGATAAATCGCAAAGGCACAACATACCCTTTTGAACAGGACGCTTGATCCGGTACATTTGCATGATTTTGAGCCCATCAAATAACAGGCCGTTATTATTCACTTATCCAATATAATTTACCTGTCATATCCGAAGTTAACTTTGTAGCAAATGTTCTTGGTAAGCAGATGCGGGAACAGCGGCTTGCCGTTGAGAGTTGCCTTATCGAACTCGTAAGCCGTGCCCAGCTCGGCTCCGTTCAACGTGTACGAGATCTTGCAAGGGTTTGACTCCAGATCCTGTTGGAGAAAAATAGGGGTAAGGTGTGAAAACTTTACTGAAGTGACTGTTGAGAACACTTGGTGGGCCAAGCCAAGACTTTTGAGCCAAGACAAATAATATTGACAATGTTTTCAGTTTCTATAATCTTGTTGTGCATCTTTTCCTGTGGCAAAACGAACCATCTCATCTCAATTTGTATTTCACTAACATAAGAATAACACCTTTACGGTAAAAGTGACGGTTGCCTCTGGTTAGCGGGGGCCCACCGTGCCCCCAAATAAAATGAATCAACCTGCTCTCTAAAACTGGGGCATTCCCACACTTAGCGAGATATTCCAGGAATGGGAAGACAAAATAGATGAAGGTTGTCATAGCAGAGTTCTTTATTTATTAAAACTTTACGTACAGTAGTGGTAGGCGGACTTTATGCAATGAGGCAATTTCCGGTTGGCGTTTAGTTTTGTGATAATCTTGAGGGAACAGCTATTACTATACAAAGTACTATTACCAAGTGTCACAGGATATTTTTATCTCGAGAATGCATTTCCTATAGAACAGGCCAGGGGAGCGAAAACCAGGTAAAGCTTGAATTGAGCATACAAACCAAGTAACAGCCAACAACATCCTTCTCAGTGAGTTGTTTCCCGTATTCTTTGAACTCGCTGTTGTTGACGGCGCGCCCGCTGCTCTCGAAGCCCCAGCTCAGTTCACCCTCGCCTGAAAACGTCACAAACTGTAAGTTCTACCGGGAATATATCCAACAATAACTTTGTGAGAACAGGTGCATTGAAGTTTTTTACTCTTTCACGCAAAAACTACTAAATGTATTTTGATTAAACTTTAAAGTAACGGAGCTTATACATCAGAATAATACATGCTAAAATTTATAAGGAAGAAAGTACTAATTACACGCGGGCGAAGAAGCGGACGGCAGATAGTTTCATTGTAAAAAAAAAACATTATCTCCTTGTCCAACAGACCTGCACATGCTCCCTCCCTTCCACCCCATAAGCCAACAATCATCATCCACATCCACCCTCCAACATCCATTCACATCATCATCATCCATCCTCTCCTTCCTTTTTCAAATTAATCTACCCTGTCCTGGAACTATTTAAGCAACAACAGGAGATAGCATAATACGATACGGACGATAACCTTTCATGGCTATAAACATCTGTCTTCCATGTTTTTTTTTTCCATTTAAATATATTTGTATTTTTTGCGGGCCATTGACCTACGCTGTTGTTTTTTTTTACGTCCAGAACAAGATTTGATTTTTCTAAAGACACTGCCTGCTTCGTGACATTATTACACTATTTCTGTGACTGCTCCGTTGGTCTCGCAGTCGCAAGCGCGACTGCCGAGCGTGGTATCCAGGGTTCGATTCCCAGTCGGCCAAAAAGTGTCACCCCCGTGCCTCGGTGCACACGTTAAGCCGTTTAACTCCCTCCACGAGTGTCGGGTTGCTGACCCATCGGAGTGTGTGAGTGTTGGAAGAGGTAGTTCACCTGTGTTTGCGCCCACACGCCTGCACTATAATATGTCCCGCACCACTGCACTATAATAGTCTCGGTTGAGATAGGCCTCCTTGGCTGAAATCGGTCAGTAGGACTATACTACAGAACAAACTTACCCAAATGCAATGTGGAGTCATCAGTAGACCATCCTATCCGCAGGCCGGAGGTAATAGGTTCCTTCTCCAAGACTTCATTGCTTGAGACAGTCGCGCCGACGCGCACCTACAATGGACAATACAAAAAACCTCCCTTTAACTTAACAAGTTAGAAATACTCTGCAATTAATCATCAATCAATATATATAAAATTCTTCGATTACTGACTGGTTAAGTGACTGACAGACAGCGCACAGCCAAAACTTCTGGTCGTAGGAAGCTGAATTTGGCATGTAGCTTCCCTACACTCCGTAGAAGAGCACTAAAAGAGGATTTCCCGAAATTCCCAGAATATGCGCGTACGAAGTCGCGGGCAAAAGCTAGTAAATATTATAAGAGAGAAACTTTGTAGTTTCCAGTTACTTCCGATATAATACGTCTTCAGATTTAGAGCGTATTCCCGTACTCCCAATTTCGTTTCTATAAATAGTAAGAAAATATAGCCTTGAAATAAACAGCGTAAGTTTAGTGATACATATTGGCACAAATTAGTTCCATTCGCTTTTTTTCCCACTACCGGGCAAAGGCCTCCCCATAGTTCTACCAAAAAAACTCTATTCCCGAGCCACCGCGAACTCGCGGAGCGCTTCCGGGTCGTCTTGCCGTAGAGGGATTGTCAGACTCTTACTGACTAAAACCCACTTGAGTTCCTTTTACTGTTCTTTTTGTTTCAGGGCCGCAGTAACTCTAGCCAAAGGAAAAGAACTAAATAATCTCATTACCTCATAGCACACTCTGCCGGCGTCAACACCATGACTGGCCCTCGTACCAGCCCACGCGTGGGCAAAGGCACCTTCACTGAGCGGCACCACGCTGTTCAACTCCGGTAATTCCAAGTACTGGTTCAGGTCGCTGTCATCTGATGAACAAAATAGACAATATTAGATTAGTGGCCCTCTCACTTGTGACTTAAAGAGTGATAAAAATCAATGTGGATGGATAGAGAGCTGGAGGTAGGCCAAAGTAATGGTGTACGGGTGAACGAAGTGAAGGTACGTAATGAAAGGAGAAAACGTATTGCACAAATCACGAATAACACGTTGCAAGGGAAGCAAGATGATGAAAATCGTGGCAATCAGCAATATATATATTAATTGTAGTTTTTTGGTTTCATTAATAAAGTTTCGATCAAGATAAGCTGCACTTGCGATGGTTTCGTTGGGCAATCCATTCCTGTCAGAAGCCCAAAAGTCTTACAGTCTTGTGGAGGTCAGTCAGGCAGTTGATCCATGTAAAATACTGGTATTATAGCTTTATCCAGTTAGCCTTGAAGACGACCCCAATGTAGTTGGGAAACAGATGATGCGCATGCAGTAACATACTCACACCAAGAGAGGGTGATTTTGCTGTCGTCAATCTCGGGCTCTGCGACTTTCACTTCAGCCGATTCTTTCTTCTCCTTATTGCTTTGAACATCCTGTTGAAAAAATAGTACTTTGAGTTTTACAATTGCCAGACAACAAAAAGTTCGGTTTGTACAGCTTGATCGCGACAATGTACGGTGAGCGTTATGAGCATTAACTGTCTGACCAACCAATAACGCGAATCGTCAGTACGTCTACCATGAGTTTTATCAATCTATACTCGCTAGCGACTGTAGTTAAAAAAATATATGAAAACCTTTAAAAAACAAGTTTATAATTTATTTTTATTGTTGTTAACTAAAGTTTTACTTGCAATTTGATTGTTAGTTAACAACTTAAAACAAATAAATAAGAAACTTGTTTTTTTAAAGTTTTCATACATTTTTTTAACTACAGTCGCTAGCGAGTGTAGATTGATAAAACTCATGGTAGACGTACAGAGCAGTCGGCGTCAGACCGATCAATGGAGTGTGCCCACGACTCGTGCCGGTTATTATATTATACTTGTTTTATCTATTTCTAATATTGGATGAGTCATATTAACGCCCGGGTACCTAATTTTTATAAGTTTAGCCCCTATACCAATAAGGAAAAATCTAAGTTTTCTTCTGTACAGTAAAACCATGCACCAATTTTTTACAAGACTGTAAATTTACATGGATTAGTAACACTACATGCATTTTAAAGATGAAACTACTTCTGGGCACCTTACTGCTTGGGGGACCTATGGTTTTGTTGAGCATTTGTTCATTGGAAAGTTTCAATGATAGCCATTATTTCGAATCACATTTTTTAATACTGAAACGCATGAGTGATATTACAGAACCGCTCGGTTTCGAATGCTTGTATTGTGGAGATTGGTAAACTTTATCCTGTGAAACTATGAACTTACGACTTTCTATCTTAGGACTTAATTGTAAGGGTTCATTTTTCTCAAATGGTTTTTCCTATAGGTAAATACGAAGGCTAGACGTGCGACATACCTCAGGCAGTGAAAGCACTTCGTTAGTGACTTCGACAGCCCTGTAGAAGTTACTCCAGCGAGCCTTCTTTTCGCGCTTGCGCTTCAAACGGTTCAGCTTGACCGGATCCTGTTTCAATTAGATAAATCTTCCATTATTTACTGTAGGCACGGTTTACGGTTTCATCAGTTTTGTATTTATTTTGGGTTTGTGCTAGCAGCTTCCAACTCAAACGAAATATTTAAATGCCGCTAAATCTGCGTTTGAGGAAGAAACAAGTTGGATAATGCCGAAATAATAATAGTGACGAAAACTTGTCGCACGAAAATGTTAATAAAATCATAATTCCCAAAAATGTATGTTATCGAAGACAGAATGGAGAAGAGCAAACTAGAGAAATTCTCGATAAGCTGACCGCATTACTTTGTAAAAGTTAAGAAACTATTTTTTCTACTTTTGTGATATGATCGTGAAGCTGAGCCGATAAATATTACAAATTAAGATAGCTAGTGCAAAATAAACTTGAAAGTCAATCAAACTAAGACCGACAGCATCACTATAATGAATTTTTGTCAAAATTAAAGTTATATAATGGCTATCTAGAAAAAATAAATACGTCTATTGTGCCATTGCCTACTAATATAATTATGTTATGTATTTATTTCATCACTCATTATTACTCAGTAATCTATAATCCTTACTAATATTATAAATGCGAAAGTAACTCTGTCTGTCGGTCGGTCTGTCTGTCTGTCTGTTGCGCTTTCACGCCAAAACTACTTGACTGATTTGAATGAAATTCGGTATACAGATAGTCTAGAGCCTGAGAAAGGACATAGGCTACTTTTTATCCCGGGAGTATGTTCCCTAGGGACCACGCGGGCGAAGCCGCTGGCAAAGGTAGTAAAATATTATAAAGAGTTAAAGTTTGTGAGGTTGTAATCTCTGGATCTACTGAACCGATTTTGAAAATTCTTTTACCAATAGAAAGCCACGTTATTTGCGAGTTTCATCCTTACTAATATTACATATAAATGCGAAAGTAACTGTCTGTCTGTCGCGCTTTCACGCCAAAACTACTGAACCGATTTAATTGAAATTTGGTACGCGGTTGTGGTTTAAGAGCCTGAGAAAGGACATAGGCTACTTTTTATCCCGGGAGTATGTTCCCTAGGCATCAAGCGGGCGAAGCCGCTGGCAGAAGCTAGTAGGATGTATATGTCGTAGGATAATTTGATACTTCGAATCTTCGCGGAAATCCTAGGGGTTTTGCGAAAACGCGGATAATTAGACATAGGCGAAAAATTATCAAATCTTACTGGACAAAGTCAGGATTTTTGCGAAAATACTCGTTATTATAGCAATATTTAGTTCTGGGTGGTTTAAAAAAAAAATAACCACGAAGGCTAAGGCGGGAGCTCCGCTCCGCTTCGCTCCCGCCTTAGCCTTCTAACCTAACCTATCCGAGTCGGGGTAGTCTGAGTCGGGGCTATGTCTAATTATCCGCGTTTTCGCAAAACCCCTAGGATTTCCGCGAAGATTCGAAGTATCAAATTATCCTACGACATGTATAAACCGGAAAAATACCGCCCAACGAAGTGGGCACAGGTCAGCTAGTTCGGTATAAAAGTCCAAAAATATTCACTCGTTATTAATCCCCTTTTGTTTTTTAGGTGGGATATTATCAAATGACTCCTCCCGCGGCGGGAGGAGCTGCTCTGGGCGGAGTGGGACGGACGGTCACACTCTTACGCTGCGTTCCCACACATGTGCGAGGATGTGTATAGAGCGATGTGTTTGTTAAGAACCAATAGGATCGCTTTATTTACCTAGCCTCGCTGAACACAAGCGATTCTATTGGTTCCTAAAAAACACATCCTTGCACATCTGTGGTGGAAACGCAGCCTTACTGACTCGCACCCAGCCGTGTTCCTACAATAATTGCCTTTTGCATTCCGAGGTCGCTGTAAATCTTTCGAACAATCCCCTAACATCATGAATTGTAGAATGGTTAACATTTTAAAAAGGGGTTAGTAAACCAAGTAAAAAAAATCAAATGTCATGCCAAGCTTGAGAATGATAAAATAAAATTTTAAAGTGAAGTAAAATAAAATGAAACCCTTTCCAACTTACTAAGGTCGAAACGCGATAAGAATGTTAAAAGCTGAAGTTAGTCAAGCAATAAGATTTATTATTCAAGCATGTTCAAACAACTTTTTAACCTCTAGTCCCCAAAATAAGGCACACTATACAAGTTCTACATACATTGCTTACATCCTCCAAGCGCTTAGCATCTTCCTCTGCCTGCTTCCGTTCTCTCTCCAGCCGCTCTTGTTCGCGAATGCGGAGGCGATCATTCAGTTGATCCCATTCTTCTTCTTCGGTCATATGGCGTTCACGCTAAATGGAAGGATGGTTGAAATAAATCGGAATTTCTTTACTAAATACAGGTGATGGGGTTTCAATTTTTCTTTCGTGCAAAGTTTTATCGTTGGTAGTGTGGCCATTTTGGATCACAGCCGCTTTTAGCGCCAATGAGTCAGGTGACAATCTGTATTGCCACCTGCTACAATCCTTATTAAGATTTGGGACTCTTTGTGATTTCGCCCAGCTTTGAAACGCAAATAAAAAAAAACTGGCCAAGTGCGAGTCGGACCCGCGTGCAAAGGGGCGTTCGCGTTCCGAACGAATTTAATTTTTTTAACATATTATTGTAACACTACAGACTTCTAATAGGTTTTCCTGTAATCTTTAGGTAAAGTATTATCTCCATTTTTTTCAAAATTTTAGGCTCAGTAGTTACGAAGATAAGGGGGGGAATGGTCATTTTTCGTCTAATTTCTTGAATAACTTCTAAACTATTTATTTTAAAATTATGAAAAAAATATAATTAAAACCCCCACAGTAAGCCCTTTCATTTGATATGTCACACGATATTGTTCGAAAAACATTTTTTTAAATTTTCTAGTTTGACCCCCAAAAGTGACCCCATACTAAAAATTTAATGATTTACGTAACGCGTCCGTGTTTGGGTCGTAGAAGTCCAAATGTGTACCGAATTTTAACAGAATCAGTCCAGTGGATCCGAAGAAAACTGGCTGTGACAGACAGAGGGACGGACGGACAGACGGACGGACAGACAGACAGACAGACACCCGAGTGATCCTATAAGAGATCCGCTTTTTTTTTCGGAACCCTTAAAAAAGGAAGAGGAGAAATAACAATGCAAGTAATAAAACATGTCAAATGTTGCTCAACTCTTCATGTGCATCTCAATAGAAATTACTTGTTAATATGTTGTTGATTAATTAATAATAGGAAATGTATTTTAACTGTGTGTATGAATACACTGTGAGGATCGATAAAAATACTACATGAATTTTGAGATTATGAAGTAACTCTGTCTGTCTGTCTATCGCGCTTTCACGCCAAAACTACTAAACCGATTTAAATGAAATTTGGTACACAGATAGTCTACAGCCTGAGAAAGGACATGCAAATTTATCTTGCGACTACTACAGCCGTCTAATTGGCCAAGTCCATAGTCACAGTATGTCTAATAAACGCATGATGATAAACAAGTAGAACTCACCGCATCCTTCCTGTTGTCTTTATTGCCTTCTTTTTCACCCTGATCATGGTCCATCCTATCATCTATGTCATATTTCTTCTCAGGTTTTGCATCTTCCTCTGCATTTGGGTTTTCTTGAACTTCCATTGGTTCTAGAACAGAATTTAATTTTGATTATATTGAAATATTGATGAATAATGTTAATACAAGGTTCTGTTTTTTTTTAAATATGCTTACCAATATCAGCTTTAACTGGCAATTGATTTCTGAAAATAAGTAAAGTTTGGTTAGGAAATATTTTATTGAACTGATAAAGGCTGGTTGAGCGAAACACGGGACCATTTGCTGGGAGAAAACTTAAGTTGAGTTAAGCTCGCCTTTGTACATGAACTTTATTATCACAGTACTGTTTTGGTGTATAATAAAGAATAAAGGATTAAGAATGCACTGATCGTTGTGGCAACACTTTATTCTCGAGGTCTTTCTGCTCTTATGATGATGATGAGTCTGAAGGACTTGTTCCACAACCTATTCTGCCAGTGTCATGTGGTGACGGCAGCGCGGTGACGTGAGTCGTAGAACTTTGTGGTAGATCTTGTTTACCTATTTTTGTGTACAGTATATTATATGTATCTATGACAACTATCTAGTTTCGCCCGTCTGTCTACTGACGTTATATATATCACACGATCACAAATAAAATATGAAACTTCACTGTCATCAACTACCTAATATCCAAATGTAAATGTTATCACAAAAAAATATCAACTACAGGAAAAATGTAATTTAAATGCCGGTCATTATGGTGTCCAGTACAGCCTAAACAGTTAAAATAAGTGAGCAAGCAGTATTAAAATAACTTTAATCCAGTGTTTCACATCACTTACAACCATGTGCAATGGTGCTTTATTTATGGTTTTTGTTTATTATTCATAACACCTTGGAAAAGCCCTTCAATTTGATTGGCAATTTAGATTATCATATTCAGGGCAATAACTTACATATCGAACGTGGCCTACAATTTCATTGGTTTATTTTATTGCATGGAACCGTTTTTCTACAGTAAAAGTAGCCTTAGTTACTCTGTAACATAAGCTAATGCGAATTAAACTCGCGTAAAAATTGACAAGCTTTCAGTTACTTCAGGCTATGAAACCATCATCACTACTCATCTACCCACTGCTGTCATAGGTTCCACCCTCAATAGCGACTACATTGTCTGCCCATCATATGGATCACCACTGCTTCAAATCGATCTGGCAAAATCAACCACTCGAAAACTATTCCACCAAACAATCTAGCACACAGCTATTGAGGTACTACTACTTTTCGTGTGGGCAGTAAGGTCTAACGACCCCACACACCCTAGTATCAGAGTTTCTAAACCGCCTCAAGGGCCTCTAACATGGTTTATTGACAACCGCCATTAGGCGGCCGGGACCAGCGGCTTATACGTGCCTTCCGAAGCATGGAACCATCTTTTTATCAGACAATCAGGTGATTCAAGCCTGTAATGTCCTAGCCAAACTGGAAACAACCTTGCAAAGTATGTTTCCCGAGGGAATCGAACCCACGACCACCGGGTCACAAGGCAAACGCCTAAACCACTCGACCACTGAGGCAGTTGAGGTCTCACTTGACCTATCGGACAAAATACAATCATAGACACAAGAACTATTCCCACTTACTTAACGTCTTCAGCAGGTTTAGAACCTTCAACAATAGGAGCTGGTACCGGCGCAGGAACAGGCGCTGGGGGCGCCACTGGTTCAGTCGCCGCAACCGGTTGTGGGGCGGCAACCGGTTGTGGGGCGGCAACCGGTTGTGGGGCGGCAACCGGTTGTGGGGCAGCCACCGGTTGTGGGGCAGCTACCGGTTCTGGTGCTGCCACCGGTTTAGGGGCAGCTACTGGTGCCGGAGCCACTTTCTCTGGTGAAGGAACTGGTTCAGGCGCTTTAACAGGTTCTGGTGCCGGTGCAGGGGCTGCCTTCTTAGCTGGTGGTGGAGTATCATTGTCAGAGTCCTCCTGGCTTGGGGAGTATGCCCCCCCGCCTGGTTTAGGTTCCTCAGGTATTGGTTCTGGCGGTTCTTCACGTATGGGCTGTGGAGAAAATTACCAAAATCTTTAATAAAGATATTATATTGTTGGTGCGCTTGCCAAATCTGATATGTGCATTTCTATATTTTCTTGTTACTATACTAAGTATCCTTAAAAAACATTTTAACAAAAAAAATAAACTGCCGAAGTAATTTATTGTAAAAAGTTTTTTTTTTCTTTTTGCTTTTCAATTTTTTCGGAGGTTTAATATTTTGCTAAAATTATTTTAATGACAGTAAAAAAAAATACAAGCCAACAAGACAGACATCTTATTTATTTATTTTCTATTTTTTTGCTCTTTCATATTCCTCTCAAGAGTGAACAAACTCAAAAAACTTCTCCCATTTTGATTGTTCATGACATGACTGGTACCAGGTACAAAGTACAATATTTACAGTTAATAGTAAATAATTTAGACATATTACAGGTATTTTAGCTGGCGTAGCAGCGAGTCGCGACGATGAGGACCGCCGCGTTGTGCGAGCGGCGGGGGTAGGACGCTTCGGAGTCGCCGGCTCGTCAGCGTCTTCTGTTGACGTGTCCAGGATGGAGGTGTCGGGTATTGCTGTGGACAAACATGGAGAAAAGTTTTAAAAGTAACGATAAAGATGGGAATCCATACTAATATGCAAAAGTAACTGTCTATTTTTTTGGTAAACTCAAGCCAAACCACTTTTAATGACTTTTGTTCAATTGAATTGATAGATTTGAGAAAAATAGAGAAGGATAGAGATATGTGGACTGGACGTGTTACCCCAGGAATGGTAACTAATTCCTCGCCATCAAACTATTATGTTTGGTGAGTAAAATTGTAAAGAGAACCTATGTTTGAGAATTAAAAAGCTTTTATTTATTTTTATATCATACTGCAGGCAAGAAAAGAATGAATTTGAATAGATCCATTGTTAATTATTGTGTAATGTGTTCAAACAATGAATAGGCATGATTTAGATGACATGATTTACAAAAATAATATGGTAAGAATCTCGAGGATTGCAGCCACTCAAGTAGTCAACTTGTTTTGATTCAAGTTTTTTTGTTACCAACAAGTTGTTTGCATACCGAGTAGAATTAATTAGCTAACAGGAAATGGTCGTCAATATCAACAAGCCGACTGTTTCCATGGATAGAGAAAATACCGGCCAAGCGCGAGTCAGGTTCCGTAACATGAACCTTAATTTTTATTATTTGTTGTTACGGCAGCAATAGAAATACACGATTTGTGAAAATTATAACTGTCTACTACCTATTACGGTTTTCGTAACCAGACGCAGTCGTACAATCATATCCCTTACAACGCAACGGAGGGAAGCAGCAGAACTCATCACTGGGTGGCAGGTCTCAAATGAGGCTTCCTGCTCAGACCACAGGTGGATCCGCTTCGACATCCAGGTCTGTATACCACCCAAACAACCTAGGCGTAATCCGCGCAACACAGATATAACGGTATACACACGCAATCTTGCCTCAAGGCTTGTGCCACCAGGCGATTCGAAGTCTCTTGCGGACACGGCACAGAGCGACGCGCAAGTATCACAACTCACCGAATCGCTGATAAACAGCTACCAAATCGCCTGCCCGGAAACGATTCCGCGCGACACACCGGGTAAACAACCCTGGTGGGGTGCGGATCTAGAGCGCAAACGCGGTAAGATAAGAATGGCTCTTAACAGAGCCATGAACACACGTAGTTATGAGGACTGGGACGCTTATTACGCGGCCAAATCCAGCTACAAGAAATGCATCAGATTCAGAAAAACTCCAGGATGGCGTAAATTCTGTGGAAACATTGAATCATGCCAACAAGCAAACGGGGTAAGGAAAATACTGGCGCAACAGAACACACCTGAGGTCGCCACGCTCCAGAAATCCGATAATACGCTGACGACGACACGTGAAGAAGCGCAACGCCTCCTAGTAGAAACACACTTCCCAGGCAGCGTATTCACGCAGGTAAATGAATGGCATGACGTCATCCAAACACCATCGGAAGATGTTTGGCCTTATGCAGAAAAGATGATTACGCTGGAAAAACTTCAGAGGGCCATCAAAAGCTTCCTTTCAAGGCACCAGGTCCCGATGGTGTGTTTCCTGCCTTACTACAGTGGGGAGGTACCGCTGTTGCAACAAAACTGGTGCCCTTAACGCGAACGTGGCTGGCCTTTAGATATGTTCCTAAAGGATGGAGGGAAGTGAAAGTTATATCGGAAGTCGGTGCTTTTGGTTATTTCGTTTTTTGACACCGACTACCGAAATTAAAGTTATTTTATACTTTGTAGTGTTTTGTTTCGGAAGTCGGTTATATTTTTTGTAAAAAGTTTTTCACTTTTTAGTGGTACCTGCGTACCCATTCACAGCGTACCGGCGTGATGTTATGTTATGTTATGAAAAACTTACTAAGTGCTTTCGGTATAAAGGTCTCGTCAATACGAATGAAATAAGCCCAAACACTTGGTAGTTCCTACATACCGATGTGGAGTTCTTCTCTGTCGTCTCCATCATCAGGTCTTATCCAAACCTTCATTCTTTCGTAGTATCACCCGATTCTCTACGCTGTGGGTTATAGTGGACACAGGCCTGGAAAAAATTGTCTACGCCTGTGTCTACCGTTCGGACAGCGGTGATTTGGAGACAATTGGGCTCACACAGCACCTGAGTGAGGCGGCGGATGCGGCTCAGCAGCGGTACCCTTCTGCCCTATTGGTGTTACTGGGGGACTTCAACGCTCACCATCAGGAGTGGCTCTTCCCATACCAGTGAACTGACCATGCTGGACGAGAGACGCGAAAGCTAGCGCTAGCGTTAAATCTTACCCAGCTGGTCCAGGGGACAACAAGGGTGCCGGATGTTGATTCGCACACAGCCAATTGCTTGGACCTTCTGCTGACAACAGATCCAGACCGGTACTCGGTGTCGATTTCTTCTCTACTGGGTAGTTCCGACCACTGTCTGGTGAAGTCTGTGACCGTCTACTATCGGGTATGGCGATACAGGTCAGTAGATTGGGATGGCATGCGATCATTCTTCGCATGTTACCCTTGGCAGCCTACTTGCTTTTCTTCAACTGATGCTTCGTCGCTGTGAGGGGAATGGAGTACTACATTCCGTTCTCTGACATAACAATGTCTGGAGAAACTCGTCCATGGTTTGATGCCGAGTGCAATCGCGCTGATGCGCTTAAGCACGCGTCATACCTAGCGTGGGTCGACACTCGTACGCGCAAAGGAAATGACGTAAGTTAGAAGAAGAGAGCCTTTAACAGGGCCGCCAAGTCCTGCAAGAAGGTGTTGCGGAGGGCTCGGTTTGATCACGTTAGCCGAATAGGGAACACACTTGCTTCATACCCAGCAGGTAGTAAGGCTTTTTGGTTCCTGGCTAAGTCGGTCGAATCGAACTTCTGCCGCCCCTAACTACCTGACGAGACGCTGGCCCACTCCGCTGAGGAAAAGCGAACTTGTTTGCTTCTTTGTTTGCGGAATCTTCACGTCGGGATCCTGGTAGCGCGGAGCCCCCTGCTTCTCCTGCTGGATGCGAGTCGAGTATGTCTAACATTCGCATTCATCAGAAGGACGTCCGTAGGGTACTGCGTAACCTAGACGTGAACAAGGCTAGAGGCCGCGACGGGATACCAGCAATTGTTCTCAGGACTTGTGCGCCTGAGTTGTCTCCGATCTTGACACGCCTATTTCGCCTTTCGTTTGAGACTGAAAAAGTGCCGAAGGTTTAGAAGCAAGCTAAAGTGCAGCCTGTGCCCAAGAAGGGTAGTCGAGCTGACCCGTCGAATTATAGACCCATCTCGGTAACGTCCGTAATCTGTAAGAGTATGGAACGTGTGCTGAATCATAAGCTCCTGGCATATCTAGAAGCAAATGATATCCTTAGTCAGACAATACGGGTTCCGCCGAAATCGGTTAACTGGTAATCTTCTAGCGTATGCCATTTACATCTGGAGTGAGGCCATAGAGAGGCACGGGAAGGCACTAGCGGTGTCTCTTGACATCTTAAAGGCCTTCCTTCGGTCTGCCCACCGGATTGTGTGATTGGATCGGGGATTTCCTGAGGGATCGGTCTATCCGAGTAGTCATAGATGGCTGCTCGTCTGGACTGCTGGATGTTAATGCCGGGGTTCCTCAGGGGTCGGTGCTTTAGGCAACACTGTTCTTGCTGCATATTAATGATCTGCTTAAACCCGGTACCTTTGGGTATGCAGACGACAGCACTGTTGCTGGGTGGGTCGTAGAAACGGTCTCTCTGGGAGGCTATGGTTGAGCGCTTGAACTTGTCCTTACAGCCTGTCTCTGAATGGGGCGATGCCAATCTGGTCAAGTTCAATTCTGCTAAGACCCAAGCGTGTCTATTTTCCGCCAAAAGGAGCCAATTCCACCCAGCTCCATCTTTCCGTGGTGCAACCGTGCCGATAACCGACCAACTTGAGCTTCTTGGGGTTACATTAACATCTACCCTTAATTTTGGCCCTTTCATAGAGGCAAAAGCTGTAAAGTGGCTGTAAAGAAGTTACGGATCCTAGCAAAAGTGAGACGATACTTCTCGCCGGAACAGCTGCTCAAACTCTATCAAGCGCAAGTTCGATCGTGTATGGAGTACTGCTCTCATCTTTGGGACGGATCTGCCAGACACCAGCTTGATGCCCTTGAGTCAATTGAGAAACGAGCCAAGAGGATCATCGGCAATGATAGGCTCGTCGCGACGAAGCTCTAAAGTCTTAAGCATCGACGACGAGTTGCTAGCCTGTCGGTTTTCCGGTTGCATTTTGGGGAATGTGCGACAGAATTGCATAATTTAATTCCGCCAAGCCCGTTCCATCATCGGACTAAACACGGCGTTGCGCCACCGGTACATGGTGGACATCCCAACTACACGCACAAAACGTTTTGGGAACACATTCATAGTGCATACAGCTAGGAGTGGAAATCCCTGCCGGAGTCTGTGTTTCCTGATAGCTACAACCTGGGAATCTTTAAGGCAAGAGTGAATAGGTTACTTCTAGGCAAGTGTGCTCCATCTTCTACCACATCATCGCTTAACAGGTGAGATAGTGGTCAAACGTGTGCCTAACAATAGTAAAATCAAAAAAAAGGCAACGATGCAGCGGATGAACTCACCAGAAGGGGTTCAAGTATGGCAGCGATGGGACCTGAACTCATCGTGCCAGTGCCTTTCGGGTACCTAGGCCATCTGGTAAGGAAACGCACCGGCACACAAGCTATGGGTTGACCATGGTGAGTGTAGGCAGGCCAAAGAGGCACTTCCCTCTATAGATGGCCGATTTACAAAACAAGCCCTAAGACTGACTAAACAACAGTTGCGTACAGTCATAGCCATAACAACTGGCCACGGGTATTTTAATAAACACCTCTATGCTATAGGAGTCACTGACAGCCCGCTATGCAGACCCTGCATGGAGGAGAATGAGACAGCAGACAGCAGCATACATACGGTTCTCGAGATACAGCCCGCTGACAGACAGACGGATGAAGGGACGGACAGATAGATGGACAACAGAGGCTTAGTAATAGGGTTACGTTGGTTACTCTTCGGGTACGGAACCCTAATAATAGAAAATGAATGTTTTATGTGTGTATGAAGAGAACTAAGCAATTGAATTCAATTCTTATTTACATTGTATTGTATCTGTTATGTTTGAACCTTGTTGATTGTAATTATTAGTTGTCAAGTGAACTTATCATTTTGTAATGAGGGTATAACCAAATAAAACAGTTTGCTTTCTGATCTCGACTTGTGTGTATCTTTTAGTATCTATTTATTCCTATCACTGAACTGAAAGTATGCTTTCTGACACACTTGTTTACACATTTATTCTCATTAAAAATTCGTTTCATAGAAAACATTGAACATATTTCCATAACAGCATGAAAATTAAATTAAACAAAATGTAAATATGAATTTTATGTTCCTGTAGATTTGAAATTTTATCAGTAAAGCCACAAACACAATTTACCTTTACAGACTATTATGTAGCTGGTTGGTGATAAAACTAACATTAAATTATTATTAACTTAGGAAGTGGTTGAATGTAGGTACTGACCTAGTCAATAACGGAATTTGCTACTATTAATTAATTTATTGAAAGTCATCATCATATTGAAAATGATAAGCCAAAAATGCAAACACAGACTTAAAAAAAAAATTAATATCATGCTTAAGTAGGGACATTAGCTAATTACGAAATTCTACATCTATACTTAGTTGCGAGTTACTTACTTGACTAGTTACCTACCAACCCACATAAGGGTGCAAACATAAAGATACAGGTCCCCGGTGCAAGCAGGTCTGTGCGGGCCGGTACGGATCGGTGCAGGTATAATATTCCCAGGTTGTCTTATGCCCTGTTTTAAAGAAACAGGTTTAAACTTGTGTTCCAACCAGTACCCTACCTAGACCGAGCCATATGTCCGACGAACTGGAGGAAATGGCTGTCAATAAGGATAGTTTTACCTGTTTCTTTATGATATTAAAACCTGCACCGATCGGTAGCGGCGCGCACAGACCTGCCTGCACCGGGAACCTGTATCTTTATGTTTGCACCCTAACTACCTAGTTTAGCCAATAATGGTGATTAGACTGTTTACCCCATTAAAAAATCTGTTTATAGTGATCATAGCCAAGTGAATGGGAGCATGAAGATAACTAAAAATAGCACATGGAAAAATAGTTTGCTTGGTTACAATGATTACAGTTTCAAAAACTGGATTCCCTTTTACACTGTTGAAGATAAACATGAATTAGATAATACCGTCCTTGGAATCAAGGAATGTTAAATTATATTGGGAATACTTTATGGTTAGTAACATAGGCTTGAATTCATAACTGAAGTGTACATCGAATAAACCTTGAAGTTTGAGTCAAACTCCAAACAAAATCAATGTTTTTGTTGAGATCGTAATGATAACACAATGTTTTAGGTACTCTTTTGTTATGGAACTCAAGTCTAACAATTACGAAAAATTCTAGCTTCCTATGACCTTACTTTTATTACTTTAACACCAAAATGTGACATCACGGTTATAACCGAGCAGACAACAAAAAAATTTAAGGTGTAAGCCAAAAATTTCCCCCCAAAACCAAACAAGTAGCCAATAATGTTATCATTGTAGTATTTTTCGTAAGTTATGTCATGACGTCATGTGAAAATTGTGAAACCAAGCGTAGTAAACTCATCAAACAGTTTTACTCGCCAAAAATGTACACGTGCCTTTGCAATTATTATTGATTTTGATGAAGATAGAAACAAGATAATTGATTCAAAAATGTTCATATAGGTGTAATGATCACAAAACGAGCATGTTTTACCTTTCCCTGACTTTGCTTCTAGTGCTTTCTTCAATCTTTCAACTAAAGCCGGCTTATTCCCTTTGGTGTCCAAACCGAGGGCGCCAAGCTCAGATCTTAGATCCACAACTTTCATCTTTGAGGGATCCATCGTTCAATTTTAATGTTTAACGCAGTTCACAAATCACTATATTCCAATTCACACACAGTAATTACGCAAATTAAGTGTAATCAAACATTACTCGCGAAAATTTACGATGAGAGAGCGCCAAGCCAAAACCAAGATGGCCGCGCAACAACACGTAACGGAACCGGATGCGGAAACAAGGATAGATTATAACTGTATTGTCTATGAAAACTGAAAAATCGACTAAAATTTAATCGGTTATTCCACAAACGATGCACGGTTGAATTTTACAAGAGTAGAACAACAAAAAGTACTTTTCTAAACCAGCCTGACTTTGTTCACGTGCGCGTAATAACAACTTTATTGCTAAAATTAAGAACTTAACTCGACAGTGGCGCCATCTGGCGAGTACAATAGAGATCGGTAACTCAACTAACTCAAAAGATATAGATAAAAACTGGCCAAGTGCGAGTCGGAGTCGCGTGCAAAGGGTTCCGAACGAATTTAATTTTTTTAACATGTTATTTTAACACTACAGACTTCTAATAGGTTTTAGTCAGTAGTAACGGAGATAAGGAGGGGGCTTCTAAACCGTTTATTTTAAAATTCTGAAAAAAATATTAGTAAAACCCTCACAGTAAGCCCTTTCATTTGATATGTCACACGATATTGTTCAAATTTTTTTTTTAAATTTTCTAGTTTTACCCCCAAAAGTGACCCCCATAATAAAAATTTAATGATTTACGTAACGCGTCCGTGTTTGGGTCATAGAAGTCCAAATGTGTACCAAATTTCAACACAACCAAGAATCGGTCCAGTGGATCCGGAGAAAACTGGCTGTAACAGACGGACAGACAGACAGACACCCGAGTGATCCTATAAGGCCGTGCTCACTTTGGACGCGTTTTCGTACGAATTTTACTCGTGCGTATTCGTACGTGTACGCACGAGTAAAATTCGACGACGATCCTAACCTTCCAAGAACTATGGGAGCGCTCATATTGGATGCGAGTTAGTCATACGTATACGTACGTATAGGTCCAACGTCCGAAAACAACCCGAACTTGTTGGGATTTTTAAACACGTTCGTGCGTAATAATGGATATAGAAAAATTTATTACCTTAATTTACGGACATAAATGTTTGTGGGATCAGTCAGAGTGATTCAAGTTACCACTTACGTGATGTTCAACGCAGGGCATGGCAAGAAATATCTGCAGAAATAAATATGAAAAGTTTTTTTTTCATACGTATACTTACATAACCATGAAATAGTACCTATGGGGTTATTATTATTTAAGTCTTCCTATTACGATGAAATTATGCAAATTCATGTCTTTTTAAATAAATTTCACGCACCCATTTGTTCTGCGACAGCGAAGACGCCGCCGCAGTCTCAGATTTATAAGAGAATTATCTAGAAGATACAGATTAGGTATTCATTGCGCTTCAACCAAAGACACCAAAGATGACTTCGCGAATGCGATATCACTACCTATTTGTCGGAGAAAAACGCATTCAGTGTGCGCACTCAATTGGTACGCCCACGATCGTACGTTTACGTACGATACAAATTCGTGTCCAAAGTAAGCACGGCCTTAGGGTTCCGTTTTTTTTCGCAAACCTAAAAAAGATTATGAATCAATCCGTTTCCATCAATCACTCTTTGTATCCGTTCACAACCGAATGTTTCAGTGTATCTTTACAACTCATTCACTCACGGCGTCTACTACTATGTGTCTCGCAACCGTATAGCTAGCACACACATATATGCACTCGTTCTTTTAGACCTCAATAAAGTCGACGCCACAAAATTTCTAGGAATTATGATTGACTCTAAATTGAACTGGAAGCCACATATCGAATACGTATGAAAACGGCTGACCTCCTCTACGTACGCCTTATATAAACTGGCCCCAGAGCTAAACAAAGATGCCTTAGTATGCTGATGCTTATCATGGTCTAGTAGCATCGCTATTGCGTTACGGTATTATATTTTGGGGGAATTCCACAGATAAAGAACTAGCGTTTAAGGCTCAAAAGAGATGCATTCGTGCTATGTTTAATTTGAAGTCGCTCGACAGAAATTATTAACTCTACCATCTATGTATATTTTTGAAATTGCGACATTTGTTAGAATGAATCTATTTCTATTCCCAAGACTAGCTGACACCTTCCCCCGGAACAGGCGTGACAATAATCAACTGTGTTTATATACGTCGAAGACTGTATTAATGTGACATTTTATGATTACTTTTTATTTTTGTTTTACTGACTTACCTACCTATCAATGCATTCTCTTTTATCGTTAAGTTTTTGTGAAATTTTATGATTACTTTTTATTTCTATTTAATTGACTTACCTATCAATGCAATTAGACATTTCTATTTTTTTTTTGTACTACATATCATTATTTTTTTTTCTCTTGTAATTTTTATAAATTTGTATGCCTTTTGGGTGAAACATGTACCTAAGTACAAAATTTAATATTGTGACATCCTGCATGCTTAATGCGCATGTATACACATGTTTTTGACAAATAAAATTGTCTTTATCTTTATCAAAATCAAATTATTTATTTGCTAGAATGCAGGTATACAAATGAGGTCGTGAAGTATAAAAGTTGAGCCATACATTCTGCCCAAGATTTGACATGCAAAATTTAAATGGATGGAACACTAATCACAATTATAAGACAAGACAAGACCTCGAAGGTCAAAAATTAACCCCCCCGGCCCCGCGCGCTTATAACGGCCTAAAAGACCTTGTATTACTGTAATAATAGAGACTAAAACCGCGCGAGCGTACCGTCCCACATGTGGGACGCGCCGGTACCGGACTTCCGTCTTAGAAATGTTCTTTCGCGCTTTGACACTATCTATCACTCTCAATGATATAGTGGCAATAGCGTAGTGAGAGGGGGGGGGCGTGCGGCGCGCACCGAGTGACACCCGCTTAGGGGTGACACCCGACCGCTCGTTTACTGATTTTTGTCACTATCGGGTGGCACCCCTAAACGTTTATCGCTATGAAATCTGTCGGGAGTAGGGTGCAAAAATTTTTGCACGCTCTGACTTCCTGAGTTTTTCTATATAAATCAACAAAAAACTTAAATTTCAGTATGAATGTTCAAAATACATACAATAAAACCCTTTCGAGATGAGGTGCAAAAATTTCTTTAGTCCTTCAGGTTTTCTGCATTTAAGGGTGACACTCGTTCATTGAATTTTTGTCACAGTCGGGTGTCACCCCTTAACGGGCAATGTAATGAAACCCTTCCGTGGCGGGGTGTAAGAAATTTCGAGCTCGCTTCGCTCGCTCTTACTTTCTGCACTCTCTTTTTTCTCGAGCGTTTCTGTATGTCTCAATAAAATCACTATGTTTGTGTATGACATGATCAAAAGAAAATAAAACCTTTCCGAGTTGAGGTGCATGAATTTTCGAACTCGCTTCGCTCGCTCTTGTGTTCTGTCCTCTCTCAATTAATGAGCTTTCTTGCATCACTCCATAAAGTTATTTCCATTTAAGTGTGAATGATCAAAAGAATATAAAACCTATCTGAGGTGGGATGCGAAAATTTTCGAGCTCGCTCTTGTATTCTACCCTCTTTTGGTTCTTGACTTTACTTGCGTTACTTAACAAAGTTCGGTTTAGATAATGATGAAAACAAAATCAAAATAATCTTATTTTCGAGATTTTGTTTGTAAGTATGATGTAAGAACATTCCTGAATATAAAAACCTGCAGCGCAAATGGCACACCTTCCCCCCTCCGTTCCGAAAAATGACTTGCGATTGCCGTCACTAGAACGAAAGGCCAAAGGTGCAACTCATAATCATTTGCCCCCCCCCCCCCCCCCGAAATAATTATGAGTTGCACCTTTGGCCTTTGGTTTCATTTGTGGGGTGACACCATATTATCCGCCCCAGGTGTCACCCATGCTAGCTACGCTACAGTATAGTGGATTCAGTTGAGTGAAGCGACTAAGCGAGCCACGCTCAACAGCGTGAGCTACTGATACATAAGGATATAAAGATACAAAAGAGTGATATCCTAGTGATTGAAAGATATATTTCAATCTTTTCTTTTTAGTGATACATTTTGCTCATGTCTAGAGTACAAAAACGGTTTCCTTAATTATAGATTAACATCTGACATCATCGGTTGCTATATTTTAGGGCGAGGCATAGAGTCAGTTATATGTTTTTTTGTTAAAAAATGCGGGAATTTTATGGCGGTTCGTTTTGTTGCCTGGATACAAATCAAATTGTTATGTTATTTTAGTAAACTGCCTCACACGGAATTTTCGATATTTTTGAGAATCTCATTAAATTTAAGTGAAAAATGACTACAGCAAAAAAAGAATTTGATAAAAGTATTATTGTTATCTTTGTTTTTATCTAAGAAGTAAAGTTTTACCTACTCACTCAATAACTTTCGTTAAACTTTTCAGTTTTCCCTAATAACGAATTGGAAAAGAGGATTATGGACGCATTTGAAGTGTTCGACCACTCTGCAAAGCAAGTAGTCGATGTCAGAGAAATTGGGACTATACTGCGATCTTTAGGTAGGTATGAACAAATTACTCAGAACAGAAGTGTGTTTACGTAATTATGTTTATTTTCTACTCATAAAAAGATAGATCTGTGTATGAACTACAATGGTGAACTTATATACGTAGAGTAGGCACCCCACCCCAATGAACTCGATTTTCATCCTAATTTATTTTAAAATAATTACACGACTGCCTAAAAAGAGGAGTGTTATGTCTAGGGCATGCAAAACCGGTTTTCCGGTTTTGCGCAAAACCGGAAATCGGCTAAAATTCTACGATTTTTGAAAACCGGTTTGGAGAGCCAAAGCCGGAGCTCAGCTCCGGTTTTCCCATTATTGAGTAACAATTAACATTTTGATTTTTATCAACATTTTTTTCGAAAACTCTCAAAAAATAATTAATTTTGAGGCATCAAATGTATCCGAACCGAACACAGCCTGCATCCACCCCACTTACACGCCTCCCTCCACTACCCCCGCACCCCGCACTCGTAACCCGCCAGCCTGCGCCTGCGTTGTTGCAGTAATACCCTTACCGGGAGTGCAAGTGCGTGTCCGCCGCCCTCGCCTGCGACGCTAGGACAAAATGTGAGTATTTATATAGTTATTAACCCCTCGCTAGTCGTTATGAAGTCACAGACACCATCACCGCAGTTCTCACCGAGCAGTCCATACCTTCGCAATCGTCATCATCTGACGCTGAAGAGCTAACTCTTCAAGAGCAGCTAGAGAAGGAATTACACAAATGCAAGAGAAAGAGAACCCCCAAAAATCGGTCAGATTTCGACCTGGCTGGGTTCGTAAAAGTAGAGCAAGCCATGTATGAAAGCGGAGGGCATCGGGGTGTGTATCTCACCGAAGCATATAATTAATTATTATGTGTTCTACCAACAAATGTTGAGAGTGAAAGGGTGTTTTCGAGTGCTGGGTATTTCTGTAACAAAATAAGAAGTTCGCTGTCTGATCGAATGTTGGATGCACTTATATTCTTGAGATCACATTATCAAGAACAGCGATCTCTTGAAAACAAGTAATTTATGCTTTATTTTAATTAGTATACAAAGTTGATTATTGATCTCTTTTTTAGTGCAATATGAATCATATTATAATAATGTTATTTTGTAGTTCATTTCAAAGTTACAAAAATGTTGATTTTTTTGGTAATTGTGTTTAATATTTGAAGATGCTGATTGTGTTTTCTAGGTTTAAAATATATTATTTTTGATAGCAGACTTAATAGGTACCAAAGATACCAAAAACTTACTTGTTGTTGATTTGATCTCAGTTAATTAATCTTTATACTATTATAAGTTCATTGTTATCTGTACAATTATTATGGTTTGGATTAAAAAGAAATGTATCATACAATTTGTTTTATTTGTAGACTTAGTGGGTGTTTAAAAAAAATGGTGTTTCTTTTTAAATTATACTACATTAGATTTTTTTTTTGCTAAAACCGGACCTAGCTCCGGTTTTCGGTTTTGGTCCCAAAAAAACGATCTTCAAAACCGGTTTTAATGACTTTCCGGTTTTGCATGCCCTAGTTATGTCCCTATAGTTATAAAAACCTTGTTATCAATCAATATAGTTTAAATATTTGCAACGCAGGATGTTGTCCCACCGAAGCTGAGGTGCAGGAGGTGATCTTAGCAACGGAAAATAAAGAAGCGACGGGCAATGTGCCTCTTGCAAACTTTCTACCCTACTTATGCAAGGCTATGATAGAACACAGGTTTAATGTTTTATTTAACACTATTGTTAAGTTTATCGTAAGAATAATGGCGTTTATTTCTACCAAGGTAAGATGGCTAATCCACTGGACTGAACTCTATCTATCTAATACCTTAAAACGAGCAATTCTTGTATCTATACTAATACTAGTACATAAAGCTGAAGTTTGTTTGTTTGCTTGAACGCGCTAATCTCAGGAACTACTGATCCGATTTGAAAAATTCTTTCAGTGTTGGATAGCCCATTTACCGAGGAAGGCTATAGGCTTTATATCATCACGCTAAGACCAATAGGAGCGGAGCAAACGAAGTTGCGCGGGTCATCTAGTGAATATATAATTCTGTAAACTCCTACAGTACTAATTAGTTTCTCAACGATCACAAAGCCTCGAAACGGTGTGGCCGCTCTGCGAAGCTTCTGAAACACCGAGGAAGCTTCTGTGCTTCTCGTTGGACCTAGGCTGGCTTTGTTAGTCAGGACACCCACGCACAACGGACTGAATGGGAGACTAATCGCGGAAAACGGAGCCCTCTTCTAGTACTTACTCATTTAGATTAAAAATTAAACTCACAATATCTTGTAAACTAAGATCCGAATAAATCTGTGACTTGGCGAAAAATACAGATCTTAGCTAGATGCCTTGAAATGGACCAAGCTGGGGTAGGCGCTTCCCAGATCGGCCACCTATAAATCCTTATAACTTTTTGATCAACTAATTCTTGTGTAGATTCACACAATATTTTTGTGTAGATTCTACCCGGCAAGCGCAGAGGTGTTGTTGGCAGCATTTCGTTACTTTGACGAGGAGGGACGTGGCTATGTCACCAAGGAGCGATTCACTCAGCTTATGCTCGAAGAAGGGGAGCCTTTTACACAGGTCAGCTATTAGTATATACAGGGTGAATTATTAAACTTTGCATGGATGGCCCAAATCCGAAACTACAGCGAAAAACATTGAAAGGAGTCTCGGGCCCAATTTTAATGAAAACTAAAACTGTATCATTGGACTTCTGAAAAATCGGTATTCCTAGCCAGGAATCGACCTGGTTGAATTTGAACACACGCCTATACCTATTTTGACGCGATCCGAAAGTGTCGCTACTAAGAATCAAATTCTGGAAAATAAAAACTCATGGCAAACTAAAAGAAAGCGCAAATTTTTGACAAACTACTTTTTTCTGACGTCACTGATATTTTTTCAAAAATATTGTGATGCTACGTCAAGTAACCTACCCGACATGCAATACAAAGGAATTACAGATTTTTAGTACACATGGGTGGTTTAATTCTGCTGGACTAGTCACAATTTAATCAAATGTGACGCCACCAGCCCCCACTCTTGAACTTTGATGCGCTTTATCTTTATAAAATTTTATCGATTTGAAATGGTAAAAAAACGTGTCCAATAATTTTACGTGGCGTGGCGCGTTTTATATCTAGGAAAGTACCCAGTTGGCCCTCAGAGTTTCAAAGCTGCGGTCTCACGGCTCGTTTGAAGACAGGCCGCGTTTCCCGATGGATCGGACAGACCACGCCACGCCACGGCACGATTCATCGTCGCCCTGGCCTGCGAAAAACAGGTCGTGGGACCGAAGCTTTAAGTTTTTTCGGTAGTCATAATTTTCATCTGTATTCATTCGAAATTTCTATCATACTACCCTCTGTTGTACGTCTATCAGGAGGAGTTCGACGAGATGATGCAGACCGCGCTTGACCCCGTCACCGACACCATTACCTACGAGTACTACATCAACCAGCTTATGGTAAGTATCGCAGCTTTTAATATAGAACGTGCACTGACGTGCAGGAATTTAAGTCTGTGGTGGCAGCACTGAAGAGTCATTGTCAAGTATAAGTTACGAATCAGCAAAGCTAGATGGCACAGTCTACTTCGCGCACGGTTCTCTAAACGGAATGCGCAAGAAATATAAGTGGCAGCACAGAAGCGTTCAAGTCAAGTACTACCCGTACGCGTTAACTTGGCACCTGCCTCGAATTACGTTTTGACGTTTCAGGCAACGGTAACAGTGATGCTAATGCGTTTTATTTTGAACGAAATCGAATGGTTCAATTACCTCAAAGTTATTCGAAATGTGTCGAGCCAGGTGTCAAGTTAACGCGTACGGGATATATTATTTTATTTTTACGTTTCGAAAATGCAACAATAGATGGCAAAGTCAACGCCATGCACGTTCCTAAGGATTTCAAACAAAAATGATGGCTCGGAACACGATAATAGTCGTTGCCTGTGCAGGGAAAAGCATTTCACAGCCACCGCCGTTACGTTTAAACTAGATTTTGCCCGCGACTTCGTACGCACATATGCCGTTTTTTCCCATTCCCGTAGGAATTTCGGGAAATCAGTTATTAGTCAGTAACGGAAGAATCCTAATATAGTATAAAACTAGCTGACCCGCGCAACTTCGTCTGCGTCACAATTTTCATTACTGCTCCGCTCCTATTGGTCTTAGCGTGATGATATATAGCCTATAGCCTTCCCCGATAAATGGGCTATCTAACACTGAAAGAATTTTACAAATCGTAGTTCCTGAGATTTCAAGCAAACAAACAAACTCTTCAGCTTTATATATTAGTATAGATTCTTCCGTTACTGACTGACAGACGGCGTAGCTATTGCCTTATCAAAGATACGGGACCCCCTGATACAAGGGCGCCGACGTGTGAACGCAAAGTTATACATTTACTATTTAGTCCTGTCATCTACGTGGCCTGAAAAGACAGTTCAGAGCTAGTAGGCCCTACGAGCTCACTGGCCTTCAAAAAATGTTTGATACAGGACCCACAGCCGAAACTTCTGGCAGTAGCAAGCTGAAGTTGCATGTAGATTACTTGGGGAGTGTAGGCGACCACTAAGAGAGGATTTCCCAAAATTCCTACGGGAACGGTATGCGCGTACGGAGTCGCGGGTAAAAGCTAATTTCATATGTAGAAAGAAAGTAAGAAAAAAAAAACTGGCCAAGTGCGAGTCGGACTCGCTTGCAAAGGGTTCCGAACGAATTTCATTTTTTTTTACATGTTATTTAAACACTACAAACTTCTTATAGGCTTTCCTGTAATATGTAGGTACAGATCTATCTCCTTTTTTTTCAAAATTTTAGGCCTAGTAGTTTCGGAGATAAGGGGGGGTATGGTCATTTTGCGTCTAATTTCTTGTTCATTTATTTTAAAATTATGAAAAAAAATATAATTAAAACCCTCACAGTAACCCCTTTCATTTAATATGTCACAAGATATTGTTCAAAAAACTTTTTTTTTAATTTTCTAGTTTGATCCCAAAAGTGACCCCCATACTACAAATTTAATAATTTACGTAACGCGTCCGTGTTTGGGTCACAGAAGTCCATATGTGTACCAAATTTCAACAGAATCGGTCCAGTGGATCCGGAGAAAACTGGCTGTGACAGACGGACAGACAGACAGACAGACAGACACCCGAGTGATCCTATAACACATTTAGTGCCAAGAACTCAGCGTATGGGTCGAGCAGTGATTCGTTATGTGCCCACAATCCGTATCAGAGTCGTTGTCTTAAGTAGCTATATGTGACTTGTGTTCATGCGCGGGTTGTGGGCACACGAACGAATTGTTGTTCGGCCCATGTGTTGAGTGCTTGGCACTAAAAATGTAAAAACACTTTTGCACTTGGCACTGAAAGTGATAAGGATTCCGTTTTTTGTTCGGAACCCTAAAAAGAAAGAAGTTCGGAACCCTAAAAGCGTTTATTTGCGCCAAGCATAACGCATAGGTACCAAAAAAATATATACATATATTGTTTTTTTTTTTATTATTTATATGTATATTGGTTGTTGCAATTGTTCCCCTTATTCACAAAACTGGTATCTTTGCCCTCTGACTTCGTTGATTTCAAGATGGGCTGATGTTTCATTAGTCCTGTAACTCTTTTCTGAGGAATGGAAATGGTGGTTTGATGATTTTTTTTTTTATCGAAACGCCATACTTATTCTGCAGATAAAAATTACCTGATTATTGAAAAATGCCCTGGTTTGTTAAAGAATAAAAAGATGAATGATGATACATAACAGTTCTGACCTATCGGCATTATGCAAAGAAGTAGCCTCTAGTGCCAAAATTGTGAAGCTGTCTAAGAACGACTCTGTTTTCGATACAATTTACATCACAGAGAAAATCATTATTTTTTTAGCCAATGGTAATTCTTTATCATAGCTGCTTTTAGGAATATTCCGAGACGAAACGACCTAAGGAAACAACTTGTATTTTAGAATCTGGAACAATAAACATAATCTCATTACCTGACGAGAAACTCGCCTTAGCCGCTGTAAATGTATAGACTTTTAGCACGAATTTGACTGTTCTACGAACACGAACACCATTCCAGACTGTGTCGCATAATAGTGAACAGAATTAAATAAATAACCATATTTCACCGCTAGAGGCGCGCGCGCATAATCTTTGCATCGTCAATCTACCCTAGACCTTCCTTTTCCAATATAGCTCTCAATCCAGGATTTATTATTTTGTCTGTGATGTGTCAGGAACTGTGTTCATGTGTTAATAGTTCCGGAATCCAAGAAATGATGTTTGATAAACTATTCATGTTTATGCCGGTGACTTCGGCCACCTCAAATCTTTTTTAGAACTAGCTTTTACGCATGCTTCTCGCGTTGATATAGATTTTCGCAAAAAAAGATAGCCTATAACCATCTCCAGGGTTCACATCATCGGTTCAGCACTTTAGGCGAGAAGGCTTAACAAACACCCATTTTCAAATTTATAAAATTAGGTAGGGGAAAATTAATTATTTAAAGGCTACAATTTACTGATTAAAATACAAAACCCATAAGTTTACACATCAATATTTATTGGAAATTGTTAACAGGTTTAAAATTAACCACAATTCGGGAATGAAAACAAAAATCCTTACATTTCATTCTTTTTTGAGCTTCACACTCAAGGGGCCATGAAACATGACCAAAATAACATGAATGTCATAAGTTTATAATATCCCATTATAAGTAAGATAAATGAACAAAATAAAAACGCAACTCTCCTAGGGGAAAAGGCTCAAAATGCGATAACAATGTTATGAGAAATTTTCCTTCTCCCTTAGTGAACTGTTGCTAAACTAATACACGTTAGGAAATTTCACCTGTATGTGGGCGTATGCCCTTGACATACAAGTAAAGTCCTATGTGCTACTGTTTAAAATGTACAACTTCAACCTAGTTCTGGTTAGCTAGCCTACTTGCGCGGCGAGTACGAATAGTACTTGGGGTTACATTAGCAATCCTTGCGGACATTCGCGATGGCGTAGATCTACCATTCGCATTGCTTTTCAAGTCACCCACTCTATCATCAGACTGTTCTTCAGTGTTTGTAGGTGTTTTTTCATTAGAGTTCTGAGTCTCGCCTTCGTTTGCTTCTTGTAAATTTTCGTCTTTATTCGAGTCAGTTACTTCAGGCTTTTCTGTCTCGTTATCAACTTTCTCATCTTGTGTTTCAGTCTCTTTAGCTGCTTCTGAGTTTTGTGTATCAATGTCTTCAGAAAACTCTTCTTGATTTTCTTCAGTCATATTCTCATCAATATTTTCTTCATTTCCAGCGTTTTCTTCGTCTTTTATAACTTCTCCCTCTCCTTGTTCCATCTTGACTTCCTCTGAATTATTTTCAGCTTGTGGCTTTTCTTCACCATCATTTATTTCGGTTGCGTCACCATTTTCTTTATTGGCTGCTTCTGCCTCCTCTGACTTTCTTATAGCAGATAGTAGGTCCGTTATCTGGCCGTCTAAATCGGGGGAAAGAATGCCACAATTCTTCTGGTCCTCTTTTTTGACTTCGGTCTGGCTTACGTCATTAGCGAAAGAAGCTTCATTACTTTCATTATTTTCCCCGTTTGATTCCCGAGGTCCCTGGTTCGTGCAGATTCTTACGCTGAGCGTACTTCGTCCTGTAAGGTAAAGTAAAAATATAATTTATGCAGGTATTAAAAGGTGCATGTACATGCTTTACACAGCCTGAAATTTATTTTGGGTGCATTTAAGAGCCATTTCACAAAATTCGAACGCTCGAGTTTAGGTAACAGACGGAAGCAATGTTTATGTGTGCGTAGCTATTCACACATAGACACCGCAACCAGTGTAGCGCTAGTGTTGAGACGGACTAAACAATCTTGAGCCGATATAATCAAAATTCACTTTGGTTACATTTCTGAAAAAGTTTTTTTTTATTCAGCCCATTATACTGTTAAATGGTATAAAACGGAAAGCATCTCGCGCGCTGATTGGTTGAACGTCATGTGTCCGGCGCACCATAATTATTTGTTTGATAATTCGTTTGATGTCGAATGTAAACAAACTGTTCTGGTGATTTTAATTTAATTTCGTGTTAAAAATAACCTGTGAGTTAAAGTTATTTATATTTTAATGTTGTGGAAGTAAAACTAAATCTGCGATTAACCTAAGAAGTGAAGTTTGAACAATAAATAAGTTTTAGTCAGCGAATATAACCTAAATTACATATCTACATTTTCCGTGTTTTCATATTTTTTATGAATGTGGACCTTAAAGATCTTATTTGATAATGATATTAAGTCTATAGACACAGAACGAGCTACTGTAAGACCGACCAATCAGGGACAGCTTTCGGATAATTTAAAATTTAACGCGCGATAGATTGTAATGTATCTGTTTAGCTTCGAGATATTACAATCTCCCGAAAATAATGCGTTAAAATCGTGAGCTGTTTGTTAGGGTTCACAATCTTTCGATAGTGTAAAATCTAGAAGGTTTTATTTATTCTAAACATTGTGAAACAACATTTATAAAACAATATAAATAGATTTCCTCCCTTTTTAACCGACTTCAAAAAGGAGGAGGTTATCAATTCGACGATATGTCTTTTTTTTTGTTTTTTTTTTTTTTGTATATTTGTTACGCGATTACTCCGCCAATTGTGGACCGATTTTTAAAATTCTTGTTTTGTTCGAAAGGAGGTACTTCTGAGGTGGTCCCATAGTCACCAAGTTGGGATCTGATGATTGGATCCTGGAGAAATCGAGGGCAACCCTCGAATTTTATAGGCCGACACACCGTTTTTCGCAAATTTTATGAAGAACTTGCGTATGGTAATCATAATTTCATGTAGCTGAGCTGATGATGGAAGGTAGAACTCCTTAATAGTAAGGAGTAGGCATCGACTGATTTAGTTTGAGTTCGCATATCTCTGGAACTACAAGTCCGATTTAAGTAATTCTTTTTTTGTTGTACTAGGTATCATTTAACTTAGGGAATATTGCAAGTTTCATCAAAATCGGTTCAGTAGTTTTTGAGATAGGGAATTTTATTAGCTTATTGTGTACATGAGCGATGTTATTACCGGTGTTATGGATAACAAAATTCTAGTGCACATGTTGTATTTGACAAGAATTCGGGTTGAATATTTAAACTAAAAAGAGTAAAATAAAAACTTTTTCAAAAAAAATGTATCCGCCTTCAAAAACAACCATAAAAAACGGTAAAAAACCTACAAAATAACTTTTCTTTCGGAAGTCGGTGGCAAAAAAAAGACAATGAAATAAAGAAGACACCGACTTCCGAAAGAAAAGTTATTTTGTAGGTTTTTTTACCGTTTTTTATGGTTGTTTTTGAAGGCGGTTACATTTTTTTTGAAAAAGTTTTTTTGGGATACAGCAACATCTAATGACCGTTCGTGAATTTTTATAAATAAAACAACAAAATAGTTGCCAATGCTCCGATTGAATTTGTCCATTTTTAGTTACCAATGCGTTGTTTTCACACAATTATGTTACTTGTTTGTTTTAAAAAGTGGCTTTGGCAATTATTTTGCTAATACTCGCGAAAGATTTAAACTAAATGAACACTATTAAAACAAATTGATTATTATATTCACTATTATAGACTAATAAAAAAGTAAAAATATGTGTTAAGTATGTAAATATAAAACAGAAAAGGACAGGGAAACAACTGAAAGATTCAAAGTATTTTATTTTAAATAAACCATTTACAGACGATTTTGAAAAGTTAAGACGTCAATCAGAAAAAAATATGCTAACTGATCATTCCAAAGGGTAGATCTCTATGGAGAAGACTGCACTCTCGCTCCCTCTCGCAAGCCCTCTCGCTCCGCCCAAGAATTGGAGAATTCATTGGATGATTTCTCACCTAAAAATAAAATACAAACCTACAACTCAATAAATTTCAATTTTCTATATATAATTTTTACTAAAACATACCTTTTCTGTCATTAAATCTGGCTCTTCACTTGTACCGGGCAGTAGTTCTCGGTTAAAAGCACTATTTTCCATTACCCGACTCATGCGATTTCTCATTCTAGAATAAAAACAATAGTAAAGTTTCCACATCTACAAAGGAAACATATTTTTACACAGTAATAATAAATTGATTTATTTTAGTATTCTAATAAGTAAGTGGATACAAATTCTTAATAAATAGTAATTACAGTTTTAGAATTCATGTCGATATGAAGATAGGTGATCAATAACTACGTAAGTATATGAATTGCAAATAAAAAGAATGTCTACCTCGCTTCTAATGCTTTCTTTAAAGATGCAACATTTCTATTTTTCCTTTTTTTAACACAATGGTAAACAGAACTCTTGCGCCCCATTGTAAAAAACAGATGGTTAATTAATGCACAAATTCTACAAACTACTATAATAATACTTTGTTTGTAACGAAAGTAACGAAAATCTTACCTTATGAAAAAAAAAATATGAAGAGAATCAAAATGTGGTAGTCGCAGTATAATATTCCGTTCACGATACGTACGCTCTATAATCGGGACGCGGGAAAAACTGACACAGGTCCTACGTCGACGGGCGCTGGAGCCGTACTGATCGCAGCCCGCTTATGCTTCGTAATTTATTCTATTTTAGAGTGATTTTAAAAACGATATTATGTTTAATTATATGAAGGGATTTTAATGAAATTTAGGAATTAGTTTAGTCTGTAAACATACTTTATATTTACATAGTTTTTTTAATGTAATTACGCTTTGTTCGAACCAAAAATTGCGATAAAACAGCGACATAAAACGTAAAAATTGACCTCCTACTTTATTTTTTTACTAATTAATGTTATCAAAAATATAAATTTTAGTAAGTAGTTTGACGACAAAAACGTATGTCTGATGATTTGTGTATTTTTTTTGGTTAAAATTATGAATATTAATGGTAGATATAGGAGTCGCAAATCGACTCTGCGTTGATTTTTCAGTAAACTACTTGTGGGAGATTAATTACTACAAACTTATTAAAAGAGTTCTTTGAAATGTGTTACGTGAAATAACAACACGAAAGACTGGTCTTTCTTTTACAGGTATTCAAAAATGTTGGAGTATTACTTAATATGGTAAATTAGACAACCAAAATTTTATTTCTACGCGCAAAAACGTGAAATGGCTCTTAAAAACCAATACATAGTAATAAAAATAATCATACCAATAACAGTTCCGTCGGCACCAACCATGACATCAAAATTAGCCTTTTCAGCAAACCCAACAAACAGCAGGTTGTGGATAGTCCTATGTTTCTTGATGGACTGTGGGTTGAACTGGCTCAGGAATCCTTGCATCACCTTCCTCTTAGGTAGTGCAGGACGACCCATGATCTAAAATTCAGGTTTAAGTAATGTTCAGGAAAATGTTAATCAGCCGCCTAAGTCACTTTGGAATGCGAGTTGGTCCACACCTATCAGAGTCATATGTGTCAGACCACATTGTGATGGATTACAGCACCTTTTGAGGGTATGTGGATCAACCTTTAACACGCCCGATTTCTCGAAACAGTGAGGACTACTCTCCAAGAAGCTTCTTTGCTTCTAGGCAGAGCTATGCTGCCTATGTTAGCTTACATCCCCAAGTATATGTGAGTCTAAGTGTAGACAATGGAGTCCACCAGCCACTGCTACTAGGTATGCTGAAAGGAGTTCCCCATAAAGGCTCTTATACCCCACTAAAAGGTGTCTGTCTTACCTTGACATAATAAGGCAAATTGTACATCTGGCGCTTATCATTTGGAGTCTTTGGAGTTGGAGGGGCATTGGAAGCGTCTCCCTGGCCCTGTTCCGGCCCCTTGGTACCGAGGAGCTTTACTGCATGGAGCTTTGTCGCCTTCTCATTGGCTTTCAAGGTTATGGCTGTTTTTGTAGTTTGGTATGACGCGTCGAAACTTAAAAGCTTGACAATGTACTGAAAAAGAAAATTACCATTATTAAGACGCTAGCGTTGTGCTGTCGCCGTCGCGTATTCGTGGGAAACAATTTATTTAAAATTATTTTCTATCTTGCATATTGATAGTGTACTTACCGGTACATATCTTTTAATGAGTTTAGGTATGACCCTCTTTATATTATACACCTTTATGGTAGAGTTCAAAAAGTCCTTATACTCTTGGGAGAATTCTTTGTTTTTATTATGCTCTTCTTTATTTTTTACAAGGTCAAGTTCTATATTATTCTCAAGGACAATTTCTTTATTCTTCTGAAGTTCAATATCTTTATTCTTCTGAAGTTCAATATCTTTATTCTTCTGAAGTTCAATATCTTTATTCTTTTCAGGGTCAATCTCTTTATTTTCAAGGTTGTCTTTATTGTTTTCAAGGACAATCTCTTTATTATTTTCAACCTCACTCTCTTTGTTGTTTTCTGGGCCAGTCTCTTTGTTAATATCAAGGTCAACTTCTTTATTTTTTTCAAGGTCAGTCTGTTCTTCAGTTGGTTCATCATTTACTGGACCATTGCCGCCATATATTTCTTCAAGCTAAAATATAGGTTTTTATTATTTATCATGAATGGACAACATAATTATACTATTTTAATAGTTTATGCTGATAAAACTTACTTTGGAAAACATTTCATTCAGTTTTGTCTCAAGAAGAGTACTCATATTGACTTTGAAGAATTCATTTGGATCTTCTGTAAGCAAAATAATACATATTTCAAAATTCAAATGACACTAACTCAATAAAAAAGAAATACTATGCGTGTTCTACATCAGTACCAATGTATAACGTTCCAGTCAGGTACATAATCTAAGCACATAAATAATATTGAAATATGTAAGAAATATAAAAAAGCTGACATAAAAATTCAACCAACAGATTATGCTTTTTTATGTTTCCTAAATAGAAAATACAAGAGTTTATATAATACATATATATTTATTAATGCATCACGATAAATAAGTATTGTTTTAGATTTTGATATAAATAAGAAGTAGTAGTACCTTGGTTTATAAAAAAAAAAGAATTAATAGCTACCTGACTTAATAAATTTAGTTTTGAGGTTTTGGTCGGGCGCTGAGATGCCGCCGGCTTCGAGAGCGATGTTCAGTACATCGGCGTCAGTCTCTTCAGGGAACTCCTCTCGATAAATAGCGAGGATATCAGTCAGGCTGCCGACTACCTTGCCTAACATGACGGTTCGGATACGCTCCCGCACAGCCTGTTTCATAACACGCTGTAGCTGGATTGAGCGCAACACAGAACCGTGTTGAGGTTGGCCAGCAATCAGTGCCCTTATGTTTTTCATGATCGCACCCAGCGCCAGTTCCAAGCGGCCGGTGACCTGCGGCGTGGGCTCGCGGTCGGGCAGCAGCATGCGCGACACGTCCGCGCCCGTCGACGCGCTTGCAGCCGCCACCAAAGTTTTACGTTCACTGACAGGTTGAGACGCCAGTTTATTGGTAGCAGGGGGCGCCTTCGGTTTTGATACTTTAGACGGAGCGAAGTCTTTTTTAGGCGGCTTTGGTGGAGCTTTCTGGTTTGCGATCCTTTGGCCGATAGATTGCTTTGGTATCTTTACATCCATAAGAGGCGCAGGCGCTCTAGGAGAGAACTTAAAACCTTGACCTTGGTGAGATTTTTGGGCCCGAAAATTCCCAGACCCAGAATTACCCGAGCCATGTTGGTTAAATTGGGGCGGATTTTTCTTTTTCTGAGGAGTTCTTTTAGGAGCACTATCATATTGCCATTGGTTTTCAGCTTGGCGTTTTCTACCAAACTGCGTTCGGTGTTTGGGTCCAGTTTCGTACAAGTGGGCAAAATCGCGATTGGAACCATGCTGAACTGGTTCATCATATCGTATTTGATCATACGAATGTCTCTGAAATTCAATTACAAAAAGATGATGATTTATGTTATGACAATATGCTGAGAATGCTATTGTTTGTGCGCCATTCAATCTGATTAGCTGATGCTTAGGTTAAGAGACTAATCAATTTTTTAGTTCAGTTACCAACTAATCAGATGAATGGATTTTGTCACTTCAGCATATTTGAAGGTGAACTGGTCTAATGATATACATTAGATTTATGTTCACTTTAAGTTACTAATGTACACAGAAAACATGTGCTAAATTCCAATTTCTAAAAACAGTCACAAAGTAAAGTGTGGACCACAGTTAGTTTTAGCCTCTTAAATTCCATAAACCAAACAGACACACATTGGTATGCTGAAAAAGCCTATTCATCAAAATGCTGAGGTGCCAGGCACCACCTACACATTCTTTGGGCTTTCTCAACAGGATGATAAATATTGTGTCATGGGCGAATTTAAAAAGCGACTTAGCTGTTGATAGGTTCAGTCTGTCCTCAGCAAATATTTTCAGAATCATTTGGAATCTCCCACACAAGCAAGCAAAAATTGTTGTAATTATTATTTTCATTACATAAAATAAGTAACTGTCTTATCCTCCTATCGATCAGAATATACATGACTAACATACAAATACTATTTGTTCATCACTATGGGCTTAACATCTGATCAAGAGAATAGACACCATCTTAGCAATTACACTTTAACAGGGAAATAAATAACTTTGTTGGGTAAAATATGCAAGTTCAATACTAGGTGTAGTATCAAACTAATGTATTTTTCAACAAACTTATAGCAGTTGCTAATATAGCTAATGATTACAGCATCCAAGTCGTAACATGCTATGATGATCAATGAGTGTCCTCTGCCTTCTTCTGATTGCCTCTGTAATCATTTTATCTTGTGAAGAATATCTATTACAGCCTAAAAATGCTAGAAAATGAGGAAAAAAAGAATCATGTGCCTGCAAGAAACAGTCATGGTTATAAATGAATTGTGTTGTATCATACCGACGTCTGGAACTGCTGCTCCATGACAAGCAACTGTTGCTGCTGCTCGATCATCTCACGCTTGCGCTTCAAAAGCTCCAGCTCCAAATCTATATCCTGGAGAAAAAAGTGGCAGTCGGAATTTCATAGTATAGGAATAATTATATTTTGGGTGGGGAAAATTTTATTAATGACAACACCATGAAGAAGTTATTGCAATAATTTAGTGAAATCTAAACCGGACAGTTTAATATCATGGCTAACCATGCCAACCAAAAACACAATTTTTGTTTCTTCCTGTCTGTTAAAGGCTTTAAAACCATCCAATCAATGTGCCTCAAACTGGTTTCATTAGAAAGGCAATAATGCAAAGATGTTATTAAACCTCTAAAACAATGCATATTTCCCAAAATTCCTATGGGAACAGGAAAAAGGGGATGTACTTATACAAAGACACTGGCAAAATCTAGTGGACATATAATGAAAGATATCTGATTTACAAAATATTACCATGGGGTTTGAACTACTGAATAATGTAATATTCCCTTTAATTTACTTGCTTCACGATTCTGTGAAAGGTTCAGGTACTATTCTCATGTGTCACCAAAATGTTTTAATGTAGTTTAACATGTATTTAACATATTATCAAAGCAGAACAATGTAAACTGGCAGTGAAAAAATTATTATTTTTTCATTGCATTTTAAGTTAGTCAATCAAATTTTACAATTGATTTTTTTTATTTAATGGTATCTGTTGCGATCGTTCATTATTCATAAAGCTTTTACATAGTTGCTTGTTCGAAAGATCATCTTAGTTGATTCCAACGAAATTAAGGTTCAATAATGACACGCTTGCGATTTGCTCGAATTCAATCAACCAGACAATGGATGACGAATTAATCGTCAAGAGGTAGGTGTGAAAAAGCGTTTTAATTTGTCTTACCGAAGTAAAATCAATACTTTGTTGAGTAATATACGTTTTAGACGTTTTCTCAATGTAATTTAATCAATACAAGGTGGTGAATCGCGTACCTGTAAATGCCCAGTCAACAGAGGTCCTCCGCCACCCGAATTGTTGTTACCTCGGCGGCCCATATTGCGACGCATGTTATTCTATTTTCCACAAATTTAACTTAAACGCTTCCACGTAGCACGGAAAATACCGTCCGAAATTTTCAATACAATTTTATTAATTAGCTACACAAGCCGATCGCCGCATCCACCATTGAAAACTACAAAATGTATGTTGCCAAACTACAAAACCAAAAACTACTAAAACGTCAAAATATATTTTCGTCTATTATGAAATTGAATAATGGAGGCACACTGCCTTTTTATACCGCTTGGTGGCATTTCGGTGACTGTACCTTGCTTTGACATAAGAACTGTCAAATCCTATACAATTTTTGTAAACGAGACCAAACTTTTCGTTTTTTTATCAAGAATGCCTCAATGCAGTGCCTTAAATTGTAAAAACCAGGGAGTTCATCTGTTCCCCAAAGACTTAAAACGCAGAAAGCAATGGGAAAGCGCTTTGCGGATTAAAAAATTCGGGGCAAGTGATACAACAAGGTTATGTAGTACATAATTACAGACTACAAATACAATAACAGAACAATATACGAGCATAAAGTACAGTCCTGCAAAGGAATCCAAGAATATTTTCAAAGGTAAGTTACCTTTGAAAATATTCTTGGAAATCATACTGACTAGTGTTCGGAATAGGTGAATCAGACTTGATGTCTTTGAAAGTTTCAGAAGGCGGAAATACATATGTCTTCTTCAAGATAAAAATTGACTCCAAAATTTTGATTTCGATCGTATGCCTCAAACCTATAGATAGAAAAACATAACCTCGAATATTTAAAGTGCTACCTCTCAATCAAATCGTACGTTTTCTCAGCAGTCGACGCATTTCTTGGTTGAAGCTCAGTTCGAAGTTCACGAAAAGATAACAGCGAGTAATTTTTTTAAGGTAAATTACAAAATAAACAGAAAATCGCAACTACATACTTTATAACAGTCGTAAACAAGGTACAGTCGCTGAAAGAGCCATCTGCTTCTACCTTTTAGTGTGCCTCCCCATTAGTTACGTTTAAAGACAAATTCGACGCGATTATGTTGTAAAAATTAAAATTATGCTATTACTATAATAGGCATAAAACTTTTTAAAGTGCGGAAATATAAAATTATTTTGCTATCCCTGAATTTTATTACCCTCGAACATGGAAAATAGAGACTATCTCTGAGTGTGAAAAGTGTCCGTCGAAATGCTTTAAATAAGGGTGGCACTACAATCACATCAGGGTAAATTTTAAAAACAGTGCCAAAAGTTATAAGAGTAGGATAGAAAAATAAACAAGGAAAGAACAACTTCCACCCTAGCGCCTCAAGTGTAAAAATTGTAAAGTCAAATGATTTATTTCAACTAGACCAATAAAGGCACTTTTGAACGTCAAATGAAAATAAAATATAGTGTAGTCGTCCGTTCGCAAAAGGTAGATTCTTATGGAGAAGAACGGACAAGAAACTCCATAGTTACTCTTTTCAAAAATAAGCTTTACAATATTTGCATACATTAATCAATGGATTATATATGAGCACGATGCTCCCAAAAACACTTATATACTACTAATAGGTACAATAAAGAAATGCCAACAGAGGTAAAATTAATAAGTTTGCTAGTAAGGGGACATAGTACTCACATACGTACAAATTTTGCAACTATTGATTCATATGATCAGTGTGTGAGTTACATTAAATATAAAAATCAGTAAATACACCTGTATACATAGTAAATATTAATATAATAAACACAAACATATCAACCAGTTTCACTATGTCTACTACACCCTAGATTGTCGTATGGAGCAGGACTAGCATGTTTCCAAGCATTCTTATCTTGAATATAATCATCTAATTTGTAATATGCTTGTTCACAAAGTGTGTTTTTTACACACCTTTTACATTTTATTACATTTAATTCTAATATTTTTGAAGGAATTTTGTTGTGACATTCAATACAGTACCCCATGAACGATGTTCGTACTTTGGATAATCTAAAAAATGGTTGGTCTAAAGCTATCTAAGAACACTTTGACAGTTCTCGATACAATTAACGTCACGGAAAATTTATTTATTATATATAAATTAGATTTATGTGGTTTCTTGCTGTTTAAGACAATAATTATGTTGTCAATAGTCTATGTAAGTGTCTGCAGGATGCACAAAACCAATGCGTTCTGGAGAAGAATTTAATTTTTTGGGCTAAGTATCATTAAACTTCTTTTTCAGAGCTTCTTTCAGGAATATTCTGAGACGGTACGACATTAGGAAACAACTTCTGTCTTTTTGAATCTAGAACAATAAACATAATCTCGTTATCTGACAAGTAATTCGCCTTAGCTTAAACTAAATAAATAACATTTAAATACATGTGAATATACTATAAGTACAATAAAATAATTAAAACATAATTATACTTACTGTTTGAAAAATTGTTTAAAGCTTGAAAATGATGAATTACAAACCCTCATTGCTAGTGAAATCGGCTTGCCTATTCTTAAAGCAATCTCCCATTTTTTCTTAATAGTTTTGTCTTTTGTAAACAAATGAAAACTTATTCCCAATCTCCGTAAGTACTACATTGAGGAACGCAACAATATTTCGTATTTCTGTTTTTATTAGCAACAGGTTTCTATATGTACTCGTGATCCATCTGATTATGTCTAAACTATAACCTTAACTTCAAAGCAAAGTGTCGTACTTAGACAACTTCTATATTTCGCCGCTAGAGGCGCGCGGGTAATCTTTGCATCGCCAATGACACATCATTAATTTTTTGTGTGTTAATTTTATTTTCAGTAAATATTAAAAATTAAATACATTGCTAAGATAAGGAAATAGTATGTTCAAAATAAAGACAACAAAAGTTCATCAAACTCGGCACACTTCAATCTGTCTACCTGCAGCTAGCGCCATTCTGGAAGGTTTTTGAACTGTTACTTACTGCTTACAGCTGGACACTTTTTCAACTTATCAGCCATACATTATAAGATCGTACTCCTCGTCTCTCAAGGTGGAATCATATTATCGGACGCGTCCATAAGCTGCGGCTGACTGAGTAGTGTGTACAGTCAACGGACGTCCAGTGAGCCAGATTTCTATCGGACGCCCGAGCGCTCAAGGACAGCCTAAGGTTGCGTCCGCGGATGATGTCCGATAGTGTGAACAGTTCAATGTACATTCATTATACAGATACCTCAAAGTCGCGTCCATAAGCCGCTGCTTATGGACGCATCCGATAATATGATTCTAACTTTATACACCATGCTTCGACTTTTAAAAAACTCCCAATTTCGATTGAAAACACCGATTCTGGCAACTTTGTTTATTAGATGGTCAACGAGACCAAAATAATCGTAATCAAAAAATATTTAGTCGATTATACGCTTGCAAGGGATAAAAATAAAGCACCATTAAAAAAAGCGTTTTATTTTACATAGATATTTACTGAAACAAAGATTCAATAGGGCCATTCAAAACGTTTTATTTCAAAGACGTTTCGGAAAGACTGTTAAAAATTAACATGCATTCGGCTATCACCATAATTCGTTACTGCTGTTTCGGTCCTAAATTGACATATTTTCTTCGTGCTTCCCATATGTGGAAGCACCCTCACCTTTTAGAAAAAATGGACCAAATTATCAAGCATACACTATCTTCAATTTTAAATGTGGCCATGGACGACCGAGCTTGGGCTCAAGCTACTCTTCCCATTCGTATGGGAGGCCTCGGCGTCCGCAAAATTACCAGTATTAGTTTACCGGCTTTTATATCTTCGGTTCATGGCACTGATAAATTAATCAGGAATATCCTAGCTTCCACACTGATTGATTTTGATGTGCCGTGCTTCACCGAGGCTGTGAATGCTTGGAAACTCGCTTGCCCGAATGTAAATCTACCCGAAAACCCATCATACCAGAGACAGTGGGATGAGCCGGTCTGCAGAGAAGTTCAGAGGAACCTTATAGCCACTTCTACTTCTACTGCGGAGCGTGCGCGCCTGCTGGCTGTGAGTGAGTGGGAGTCGGGCCTCTGGCTTCACGCACTACCGTCGTCGAACTTAGGCACCTTGTTCGACGATACAACTTTCCGCCTCGCTGCTTCCCTTCGCTTAGGCGCATCGTGTTGTTCTCCTCATCGTTGTCACTGTGGTGAAGCTGTCAACAGCCTCGGGCACCACGGTCTCTCATGCAGTCGAAGTGCGGGTCGCTTTGCACGGCACGCAAACATCAACGACATTATCCGACGCGCTCTTGTCGCCGTCGGCGTTCCAGCCGTACTAGAACCCAATGGCCTGGCACGCGACGACGGCAAGCGACCGGACGGTATGTCTTTGTTTCCATGGAAGATGGGTAGGCCTTTAGTGTGGGACGCTACTTGTGTCGATACTCTTGCGCCATCCCATCTTCCTAGCTCGTCGTGCTGTGCTGGTACTGCCGCTGCGGCTGCTGAGAACCTCAAGCGGCGGAAATATAATAATCTTGTTGGCAATTATATTTTTGAGCCGTTTGGGGTTGAAACTCTTGGACCGTGGGGTCCGAGTGCTCATGCCTTATTTAAAGATCTATCTAAACGCTTAGTTGACACTTCGCGTGACCCAAGGGCTGGCTTTTACCTCGGACAGAGGATAAGCATTGCCATACAACGTGGCAATGCCGCCAGTCTTTTGGGCTCACTTCCGGTGGACAGCGATGCGGACGAATTTTTTGACGCCTTATCTTAGTTAGGATATTTTATTTTAAGTGTATATATTTAGTATTCTATCTTATTCAATCATAGTATTCTGTTCAGTATCATACATTTTTTTCTTCAATCTCATATGTCGTCTCTGAAGAACTTTAATTTTCTTGTTGTTAGCTGAATTAAGCAATATCAGTTTTTCCAAGCTTCGCTTAAGAGCAACTTCACTGGATGTCTCTTTAATAATATGTAAGTCGCTGTTATCAACATCTTTTAAATCGTCCGCGTCCTTTGAATGCCGAGCCGCATCTGTTGTAATATTTGATGATGCTGGATATTTCAGTTCAGTAAATATTAATTGAACCTGTTAAAAAGAGTTTTTTCATCATCTATATTTTTGCCGTTACAATAACAAACTACAACAATCTATCTACACAAGGATATTTCTAAGGAAGTCAGTTACTGGTTACCTTCTTTCTTTTCATCTTTCTACTTTTTTGCGTCATGTAGACATACTGTGTATACGTTCATACACACCACACAGGCATTTTCAATATATAAATACCAATATTTAGAACAGTTTTAGATAACAGTGTATAAACTTTGAAGGTCATGAAAAATGCAAAAATAACAGAAAGACAAGACTTACTTTAATACTCGGTATTGCCGTTTTACTTAATTGTCTTCTACTGCCGGGCATATAAAAATCCTCCACTTTAAAGTGATCAGAACAAACTCGTGTGTTTTCCCTTGCCTTAAAATATGGTTTACCACGTTCGTTCCTTATTACACGACTCCATGCTTCATGTCGCACGGGGTCAACAGGAAATCTGAAAAATAAATCTGTTTGTACTTGTTACATTTCTTATCATATATCAATTTGCTTGTGTAATAAAAAAGTTAAAATAAAATATGAGGGTGCGTTTTTAAGTTAGCGGAATGGCGGTGTCAGAGTAGAGCAAGCTAGCTCGTTATGGTCGTAATGTGTTTAATGACTCTTAATTAGTATAAATACCAGATTTTATTGTTATTAGATTATAAGTATTTGAACTATTATCGACCAATCAAACCAATCGACACAAGTGTGAAATTGTCTTCACAACAGGGAAGAAACTAAAACTTGAGTTCATCATTATGAAACAAGACTCCATGCACTGATTTAACAGGGCACAGCACAGCACCACCTTAAAAGTTTCAGGTGTTAAATGCATTTGCAATGGCGGAGGTCTTTTGGGACTCAATTATAGTACGCATCAATATTGGAGAAATTAAAAAAAAAAACTATTAAATAAATAAGATGGGGTAAACTGACGAAAAGTGTACTGTTTTTGTTTTGCACGACAGTGCGCCCTACCTCAAGAGCTGTGTTTCGTTAGCTGTCCTGCATAAGATGGGCTTCGATGATTTAAATCACCCACCCTATATTCCAGACCTCGCCCATAGTGATTTTAACTCATCTATAAATTAAAAACCGGCCAAGTGCAAGACGGACTTGCACACGAAGGGTTCTGTACCATATGCCGAAAAATAACATGTTTATTGTTAGGGAGCCCCCTTTATTTTTTACTAGCGGACGCCACGCCGTTTCACCCGCGTAGTTCCCGTTCCCGTGGGAGTACGGGCATAAAATATAGCCTATGTTACTCGCTGATAATGTAGCTATCCATTGCTGAAATAATTTTTCAAATCCTTTCAAGTAGTTTTTAAGTTTATTCGTTACGTACAAAAACTTTTTAACAAAAAAGTTAAACCTCCGAAAAAACTGAAAAGCAAAAAATAATAAACCTTTTTACAAAAAATTACTATAGGTAATTTCGGAAGTCGGTGTTTTTTTATCGTTTTTTTTCGGAGGTTTATGTTTTAAAAAGTTTTTATTTTATAATTTTTTGTGGCTATAATCTACTAATTAATACATGTTTAATTTTTTATTACTTTTAAAATAGCAACCTATCTTACTTAAGCTATTAACTGTTATATAATCCTACTTTTAACTATTGCTTGTATAATATAAATACTTAAAAAAACAGGCTTTATATACCCACATGGGTGGGCCTACAAAAAATGCTACACAACTCAGCACTAAAATCTGTGAGTGTGATATATCACCCCTAATTTGTAAAAAAAATCCTATCCTAAGGGGGCTTAGGGTAGGATTTTATTTTTACAAATTAGTTTGGGATCACTTTTGAGGTATACCCTATTCAATAAAAAAAGAATTATCAAGTGGACTACTCTGTAAAAAGTTACCTCCTCCGTGTTTTCTTCGGTTAAAAATACAAATCGTTTCTCTTTATAATCTAATATATAAAAATTTCGTGTCACGGTGTTTATTACCGAACTCCTTCGAAACGGCTCGACCGATTTTCATGAAATTTGTGTGTGTGTGTATATTCGGTAGGTATGAGAATAGGTGGTAGGGTATTTTTCCTTTATTTGTATGGCACAACAACATTTGCCGAGTCAGCTATCAACCCGCCGCCTATCCATACAGCCCGCTGACACACAGATGGTCGATGGGTAGGGTTCGAACCCTAAAAAATAAATTTCGTTGAAAGAAATAAATTTCCGTGGAGGTCAAACGCGGTTTCTTCGTATTTTGAAGACTGATAAAATAATATTTTTCATGAAGGCTAATCAAAAGAAGAAAAGATCCAAAAAATGTATTCGCCTTTTTTTTATTTGTGATAGGTTTGCTCTTGACTCTAGTCTAGGTCAGAGATGACTGAGACAAAGTCTACGATGTAGCGAGCTTACCCAGAAGGAGCCTGTTCACTCTAAATTTGAAGAGATTAGGGTTGTAAGCGTATGGAAACACAGATGCAGGCAGAGAGTTCCACTCCTTTGCTGTGCGCATTATAAAAGACGTTTGGAAACGCTTAGTGCGAATTGTTGGAATAGCAAAAAGGTAGGGATGGTAAGCTTGGCATCCACCAGTTTTACGTCGCCGATGAGCCTCTTAGCTCTGCGTTCCACCGAGTCAAGCGCGGCAAGCTGGTACTTAGCTGAGCCATCCCAAAGGTGGCTACAATACTCTATGCAGGATCGGACTTGTGCTTTGTAAAGGGTTAAAAGCTGTCCGGTCTGAAGTATCGCTTCACCCTATTTAGGATGCCCAGTTTTTTGACCGCAGTTTGGGCTTTGTACTCGATGGTGGCGCCAAAGTTGGGACTGGATGTCAACTCCATGCCTAGGAGCTCGAGCCGATCAGTCACAGGAACAGATGCACCCCAAAAAGTAGGAGTTTGGTCGAAACGACTCCTTTTTGCGGTAAAAAAAGCCTGTACTTTGGTGGCGTTAAAAGTGACCTGATTGTCACAACCCCTCTGGGAGACAAGGCTTAAGGTCGAATTTGTCCACTCTACCATGGCCTCTCTCAAGGAACAAACTTCATCCCTGCTGGTTGTGCACGGGACAAGTATCTCTCTGAAACCGTACTGTCATCTGCGTACTTAACAAGACCAGGGTCATTGATGTGCAGCAGGAAAACACTTTTTTACAAAAAATATAACCGACTTCCGCTAATTTCGGAAGATGTTGATGTGACTCTCTGTCGTCTCCATCATCAGGTCTGGTCCAAACCTTCATTGTTTTGTAGTATCACCCGATATACACACGAATATCAAGTTTTTTTCAGATGCGTGCCTACAATTGCCCTCGATTTCTCAGGGTTTCCATCATCACATCCTGACATGGTGGCAACGGGACCACCTCGGCAGCATACTATTTCATATAAAAAAAGACTCATCGAATTCGCTTCATATACGACGAAGTTATCTGCGAATACACATAAAAAAAATATATATACGCGGTCAAATTGAGAACCTCCTCCTTTTTCCATAAGCAAGAAGCTTGCTGAGAAGACCTGCGCCCTGTCAAAGGCCTTCGCGATATCGAGCGACACGGCAAGTGCTTCGCCGTGTCTCTTGATGGCTTAGCCTCAGCAGTGCGTGACAAATACAAGAAGATCGCCAGTAGACCGTCCCCGGCGAAAGCCATATTGATGGTCACTGAGGAGATTATTGTCTTCAAGGTAGGTCAGCAGCTTGTTTTTCTGAACCCTTTCCATAACCTTGCATAGGATGGAGGTAATGGTGATTGGACTTAAAATGAGCAGGATCGCACGGTCTCCCTTTTTGGGCAATGGTTGCACATTTGCAAGCTTCCAGGATTTTGGCACCGTTCTTTTTTCAAGAGAGAGGCGGTACAAGCGTGTCAACACAGGAGACAGTTCAGGTGAACATTATCTCAAGACTCTCGCCGGAATGTCGTCAGGTCCCATGGGCTTATTCACCTCTAGGATGTACAATACACGTCTGTATACACCTTACAGATGAATAGGAAAAATAATGTTGTATTCATGTTTATTTTAACCCTATGACGCCCATTCCACGGAATTAAAAGCGCACCTTCATAAGTACATTAAAAATTACACGTAATATATCACACTTCAACATTATTAAATCAGCATAGGGCTGCAAATTCATCTGCAGTAGGTCCGTCGAACGCACGCCGGTTCAAAGTTATATCGCACAACCGGTAGGCGTGGCTTAACCTGGCTGCGTCTTTGCCAAAATTAAATAGCTTTTTTATTGTAAACAAGTCATTCAAAATGAATATTCTTGACTTACCGGTGAAATGTAATTCCATCATTATTTTTGTTGTGTATTCTGTCGGTATTCAAACAGCGCTTGAACACACAACACGGCATTTTTAATGGCTCGCTCAATCGACTTTCCGTAGACTTACACATAGGTACTCTATGCCGAAGACTGCCGAGGGGTCATAGATATTAATACTATTGCGATTGCGACCGGCCGCGAAAAGCGAAAATTGCTCTGATGCATGTCGCGATGATTGCAAGTTGGGCCTATTTGTGGCGTAAGAAAAACGCGCCGTCCGCCCCTGTCATTGCTTTCTATTCCTTCTAATGCTGCCTCCACACGCTTGCTGTTTGCCACAAACAGGACAAACACCGAACACGTCCCGAACACCGACCACAAACACCCAACACAAACACGGCATCCACATGCTTGGCGAACGTGCTAGTATATTCCGGATTACTTTCGGGTTAATAGTACTCCCGCAGTAAAAAAAAATGACGTATCTATACAAAACAACGTAATCGATTTCCGACCTTAAGTTATTTTTTAAAAGTCGGAAATCGGTTACTTCGTTTTATGTAGATACGTCCTTTTTCTTATGACGGCAGAATAGAACTGAACAATCGTGTGGATACATCGCAAACACGTTTGACGAACACCCTTTGATTTGTGCACAAAAACCGACACCGATGCCGATCACTGCCAAACACTTCCCGAACACATACGCAAACAGCAAACACCTATCCACACGTTCGTGTTTGTTGTTTGGTGTTAGCTGTTTGCCACTGTTTGCCAAGCGTGTGGAGGCAGCATAACGAGTATTTTTTACAGCTGTTTATTTTGTTACACAACACACACAAAGCCATTTACAAACATTTAGTACGCAACAAAAGCTATAATGTCGCATCGAACAAGAATTATAAAAACGCTTTGATTAGGTTTAGACTATTAACATTACGCTCTAGACGCTTGTTGCTCCAAGGAATGATGCTCCACGGACTTGTACCTACTTAATAAGTTTGATTGCTCAGAGCTGATAAACAAAATATGCTATATTGTACCTAGAACGGTGATGAGAAGAGAGGCGCGCTCTTACCCACTGTTTGCTACAACTCCCTGTTGTACAAAATGCAGGAGAGAGAGCGCCGCTCCAGAGATAGGTTCAGGTTTACAATAATAATTTTAACGATAGAGATGTTCTTACCTTATATAAACATAATTTTAAAAACAGATGATTAAACGCCTTGCTCAAAATTTGTAATCATTATGTATTACTAGTTGACCCGCGCGGCTTCGCTCCCGTCAACTGGTTACCCTACCTACCTATGTTACAAAAAATGTGATAAAAGAAAGAACCGCTCGACCGATTTTGTGCAAACTTCACATAAACCATCTACTAAATTGTCCGAACAAAGCCTAAACATTTGGTTTGGATAGGTGAGCCCGTTCTTGAGTTATAAAATTACAACGAACAGTGGCATTGATTTTTATACATATATGTAACTAGAAGATTTAGGTATGTTTAAGATTTTAAGATAGCGAAAAATTGTATTGTTGTTATAAATTGATTTTATCTAATTTTACCAAAACTGTATCAAATATAACCAAGTAACGTGTGGAAACGAGTGGATTGTACAGTTATTATAGAACTAGCTGACCCGCGCAACTTCATCTGCGTCACAATTTTCATTACTGCTCCGCTCCTATTGGTCTTAGCGTGATGATATATAGCCTAAAGCCTTCCTCGATAAATGGGCTATCTAACACTGAACGAATTTTTCAAATTGGACCAGCAGTTCCTGAGATTAGCGCGTTCAAGCAAACAAACAAACAAACAAACTCTTCAGCTTTATATATTAGTATAGATACTGTGTATCTAGATGTTGATATACAATGTACGATTGTTTGTTTTCCCAAATAAAGTAAAATAAATAATCTATTCATATATTTGGTTCCAGCCAGAAACGAATTTTTGATAACGATTTTACCAGGGAAACGTTTCGAACGTTACTCCAGCAAAATCTGTTTTTCTCAAATAACTTTAAAACAACAATTTGAACAAATTTTGCTTTTAGTGAACAAATTGCTCCTCATGTTAAACTAATTATTTGTTATAGACTCGCCTACCAAAGCACAACATTTTGCTGGGGTAATGCACACGATTGAATAACACATATTCGCCTATGTGCTTTTCCAGACTGTAATCTATCTCTACGCCAAAGTTCATTCAGATCGATTCAACCGTTCTGGCGTGATTGAGTAACAAAAATCTATCCGTCCATCCAAAGTTTTGCATTAATTAATAGCAGTATGAAGTTATAGCACGTACACAAATACCACTCCTGATTCCTGCCTTACCCATCCTATTCTAATTCCCCTCCTTCAGGTGGCGCAGAGCGATGTATACGCCGAGGCAGACAAAATAGAAGCCGAAAGGATGAAAGTACTGGCCGCTCAACCGAAAAGAAGACGCGCTTCCTCATTGTTGCGAGTGGCTGCAGCCACTAGCGCCAATGCTATGTCGACGCAGTAATAGGCAGATGGAGTTGTATCTTTAAAGATTGTCTAAGAATATGTTCAAGGCAGCACCAGCTTTATTTGTACCCGTTTGTGTTGTGATTTTGTGTGTGAAATTGTGGTTAGTACTCATGATCTCTGATAGGTATAGTTGATGTTGGGAATGAAGACCGCCCATATTTCCTACTCTAGTCTCGAAATGTGCTGGTATGTTTGTGAAGTGCCGCATATACTACCTAAATTATAACGATTTGGCGGATACCTGCGCAGCATGTTTCTGCGCCGGTCTCCCCCAAATCCTTCCAGGAATTATTTTCCTGTGCCACCTCATACCAACCCTCATGGATAGTGTCCAGGTCGTCTCGAAAAATCATTCCGGGCCGGCCTTGGCGGTGTCTTCCGTCTTCAGGGATCCATTACGTGGAGACTTTCACACAATCCCATTTGTGCCTTCTTACAGACCGTTCCCACTTGTCGGCTGTCGGGCCCAGATTTTAATCGGGTGTCGGCGCCTCTTGCAAATTGTTGTCAAACAAATTTGAATAGCTTCATATAAAATGTTCTACCACTGAAACATCCGATTAAAATCCGGGCTCGAAAGCCGACAAATGGGAACGTGCTGTTGTGTCAATTGTTCCCGATTTTTTACCAAAATATATTTATCTATTGCAGGTGGAAGACGAAGTCGTGGAAAATCAAGAGCCGCCGAAATAAATCTAATTTTATCTTCACTGACAATCCAGAATACTCAACTAAATACTCAAAGAATTCAAAAATAAAACAAGTCAGTAAATTAACATCTACGTTTTATTTAAGTTTTACATACTAACAAAATTGTGACGATAACAAAAAAAAAACAATGTTTTTCTCCAACCTTTGTGATAAACTAATAATTATATGTTTTAAACTATCTGGACCTATAAGTCAGTTTACTATGTTTTATGAAGTATCCTTATTTTATTCATTCATTCATTTAATTAATGCTTATACTTGGTTTCTGAATTGAGAATAAGAAGTTAGTATATTGACAATCTCTACTGCCAAAGTTTGATAAGATTTCATGCTTAGAATTTGACCAGTTCTCAACTTCAAATCCTTAGTTCAAGGCCTATTCTTCATCAGATCCGCTACATTCATCTAACACTATACCTTCAGACATCAAAGCGAGGATGTCGTGATCATCCAATTCCTCATAATCATCAACCTTATCGGTTTTATCAGTAGCTTTTGCTAGTGATGGAACAGGTTTCTTTCCAGTTTCATTAGTTTTGGGAGCAACTTGAGCATTCGTAACTTCTTTATTTTCAGCTACAGGTTTTTTTGCAACTGCTTTATTTATGGTTGCAGCTTTATTTACAACTGCAGTTTTGTTAACTTCTTTCTTACTAGGAGATGGCTTAACATCCGCTGTGGGCTTAGTGACAGTCTTATTTTGAACTGCTGGCTCACTGACTGCCTTTCCAGGTGTAGGTTGGTTTACCGCAGGCTTTTCAGCGGCCGGTTTAACTGGAGTCTTATTGACTTGATTCTTCACCACTGGTTTATTGACCACAGTCTTGTTTTCGACTGCTGTATTATTAGGTGTAGTCTTATTTTCCGCTACTGCTTTAACTGCAGCAGGTGTAGTCTTTTTTTCTGCTACCAGTTTGACTGGAGCAGGTGTAGTCTTATTTTCCGCTATTGGTCTGACTGCAGCCTTTTTTTCAACTGCAGGTTTAGTTACAGCAACGGCAGCTTTATTGTCAGTTGCAGGCTTATAAACAACAGTCTTATTCTCGACTGGTTTGTCGACAACTTTGTCTTTAGACTCTTCCTTAGGTTTAGTCGGAACGTTTTCAGTTGTGGCTAAAACTTTCTCGGGTGATGTAACGTTTTCAGGTTTTTCTTCCTTTTTAGTTGTTTCTGCGGTATTATCTCTGGCGTCTTCACCTTGGTCGTCGAAACTTGTGACGAGATTCGGCGGGCATTTTGTAAACTTGTAGATTGGCGATACCCTCACTTTTATTTTCCCTGTAATAAGAAAAATAATATGAATACTGAGTTTGATAATCTTTCTCATTCTATCTGGTTTTGAATACAATTGCATGAATGACGTTGCGTACACGGGACTGTTAAGAGGAACTGCAGGCGGCGAGACTTTGTTTGTAAAAAGTCATATTTCAAGGTTTGGCTCTCGACTGTTTTCACCTCCAATATTGGACCGATATAAGAGATATTTCACAAACTGAATAAGAAGGATGTATACTGTGTGTCTATGTTTTCCTTTTCTTGATGAATAGTTGCTAAATTTGTACACTAGGGCTCTGTTGACAGCGATTTATCGGACAATTTTGAACATTTTGTGAGAATTGTAGTGCTTATACGGTTAATAAATCATTAAAAAGGAAAAAAATAGCGACACAGTTTATATCCTTCTTGTTCAGTTTGTGAAATATTTCTTAAATCGGTCCAATATTGGAGGAGAAAACAGTCGAGAATCAAACTTCGAATTATGACTTTTTACCATTGATATATAAAAAACCCAAGATGCACAGTCTCGAACAAATACAACACTCGAAACTGTCATGTATCAAGTGTCATTGTGTGAGTTGTGTGTAATTATACTATGAACATTTTTTTTGTAAATTCAACCTTACACAGGTCGCTTAAAGTTGTTTTTACAAAGCAGTGCAGTATGGCGAGCGATGCGAGACTGTTTGAAACTAGCGCACAATTTTAAATTGTGCGCTTGTTTTATGCGGACGTTTTTGAGATGCTGAGTGTGTATCTTGGGTTTTTATATATATCAATGCTTTTTACATACAGTCTCGCCGCCCGCATTTCCTCTTAAGAAACCAACGTTACGCTGACTTGGGACTTTCTCCGTGTATATTTTCTACGAAAGCCCCAATTACATGCTAAGAAACAGCTCACACCGAGACGCGACTCTGCACCACTTTTTAAGATATCAATACAATATTCAACTCTCTATACACTAAATAAAAAGCACAGATTTAGACACCCCGCAGACTGGAAATTAGAATTCTCTCCATACGAACTGACGAGAGTGCTTTAGTAAATCTTGTCGGATGAAAAAAAAAATTAAAAAACCCCCGACATAAAAAACTAAAAAGTACAAAATAATTTCTATTGATCCTTTTAGTTTAATATAGGTACGATTCTTTGGGCGAAGCGTCATCGCCTGCCTCGGGAGACCGCAAATCTTTTGTATTTACTAAGTATAAGTATTAATATTAGCGTAGGCACACACGCACAGACACTTCTAACTTATAAAACCGTCATTTTTGCATCGAGGGTTAAAAAAAATAAATATAACGTTTCGTACCGCATCTAACATCAACTTCGCTGCAGAGTCTGTCGTAATCGTTGATAGTCTTGACTTGCGCCGCAAACATGTTGACTGTCTTTTCAATACGCTTGAAAGCGGTGAAGTTATATTGCTTAAGGAACTCGCCCAGGTGCACCTTCTCCGGTTTACCGTCGAATTGGACCTAGAAATACAAGTTTTATCAAAATTGTGTTCTACAAAAATATGTAATTGAGTTATTGCAAACAGAACATTTCTTCTGAAACACAATAATTATGTCGATGTAAACATTTGATAGTTAAATAATACGTGTCTATGAACTAGTAATCCAGAGCCTAGTTCTAAAATCTATCCGACTGCTAGACAGGTTGTTTTAGAAGTCAGCGGATTTTTTTTTTAACAAAGTGGGTAATATTATTTTTTGCAATTGTTTTTTTTACCCTTAATTATGACCATGCACTTCTGAAACACCATGTATAGACTCGTTGAATTGTGAACATGCACCCGATTGGTTGGTATTGGTGGTTGCTCGTATGGTCGGTGTTAATGTTAACACATGAGCTGCGTAAATCAGCTCATGTGTTAACACCGACCATACAAGAATTGAGGAAAAGTGCACTGATTGGTCGCCATTTCATGTTCTTTCACAATTTCATGGACAGATTATAATGTATCGAATTTCGAATTTATTTATCAAAGATGGATGGATTGTGTGAGGAGCGATATGTAAGAAAAGAGAGTAAGTGATAGTGTGACGGCTGACAGGACAGAATGGAAGAAAAAACGTGTTGCGCCGACCCAGGAAGATGACTATGATCGCAAAGTATCGAATTTGCAATTCTGGTGACTAAAAATCGTGTTTGCAGGAATAGGGTGACAAATACAACATTGTAGCATTTAATTAAAACTTTATCCTACCTTTACGTAGAGTGGATTGTGGACGTTCAACAGCCTCTTTGTGATATTCAAGCCCAGTACCTGCAGCAGACATTGTTACAGTGAATTAATTATTTCAAAGTACAAGACAAAATTTTGGAAAGAGGGTGCCCGTTTCCCAGCAGTGGAACAATACAGCACAGGCTGGCAATTAGTAGATATTTCTTTGTAGTCACAGCTAAATTAACTGTGAAAGATATAAATTGCAATACACTGCAAAAAAGGCAATAAGTACACAATTTTGCCACTGCACAAATAAGGTGCATGTGACGTGTGTGCTTTAGGGCTTTATTCTGATGTGAAGGTTTCAAGGGAGGAGTTGAATAATGTTTATAATGAAAGGGATCATGTAAGATGGAGAAACATTTAGAGTAGAATGATGCCATTTTCTAAGAAAAACGTTTCCCATGGAGAGGCAAACGAACAAAGCAGGCACGCACCTGGTGCTAAGAGTCCCAATAGACCCCCGTGATATGGGTATCAAATGAAACGGTTGTTTGAAAAGTTTATCATAACAACTACACGAGATGACTCAACAGTGAAATACTGCCGCTACAAATACAACTCGTTCACGGCTGCTCCTCTGACCTCATGGCTATTGATGCCGGAGTTCCTCAGGGGTCTGTTCTCTCTGCAACTCTTTTCCTGCTGCTCATCAATGACCTACTTCAGCTTGGTCTTGTTGGGTATGCAGATGACTGTACGGTTTCAGAGAGATACTTGTCCAGCGCAACAACCGGCGGGGATGAAGTTCGTTCCCTGAGAGAGGCCATGTTAGAGCGGACAAATTTTACCTTAAGCCTTGTCACCCAGTGGGGTGATGACAACCTTGTCACTTTTAACGCCACCAAAACAGGCGTGTCTTTTTACCGCAAAAAGGAGTCTTTTTGACCAAACTCCTACTTTTCGGGGTGCATCTGTTCCTGTAACTGATCGGTTCGAGCTCCTAGGCATGGAGTTGACATCCAGTCTCAACTTCGGCGAAACCATCGAGTAAAAAGCCCAAACCGCGCCAAAAAGCTGGGCATCCTAAATAGGGTGAAGCGATACTTCAGGCCTGGACAGCTTTTAACCGTATACAAAGCGCAAGTCCGATCTTGCTAGGAGTATTGTAGCCACCTTTGGGATGGCTCATCTAAGTATCAGCTTGCCGCGCTTGACTCGGTGGAACGCAGAGCTAAGAGGCTCATCGGTGACTTAAAACTGGTTGATAGCTTGGCTCCTCGCCGTGAGGTTGCCTGCTTGTCGGTCTTCTACAGATTGTACTTCGATGAGTGTGCCCAAGAACTCCACGACTTCATCCTACTGGCCCCCTTCTACCATCGGACATCCAGACGCACTGCATCTTACCATCCCTACCTTGTTGCTATTCCATCAATTCGCACTAAGCGTTTCCAAACGTCTTTTATAATGCGCACAGCAAAGGAGTGGAACTCTCTGCCTGCGTCTGTGTTTCCAATGAACAGGCTCCGTCTGGGTAAGCTCGCTCCATCGTAGACTTTGTCTCTGTCATCTCTGACCTAGACTAGAGTCAAGAGCAAACCAACATCAAATAAAAAAAAAAACTTGGCGAAATAGGGTTTCACTGATCCACTAAACACCAAAATGTGAGTGTGGTGTCCCTTGTTGGAATGCCCCAAGTGCCCAAAAACTCCACGACACTTGCACCATTGAGGACCTAATGATTGCCACTGATGACGCTATAAACGTGGCATATAAACGGGGTCTCTACTGGGCACAAAATGTTTAGAGGTCACCATCGACTCAAAAAGAAGTGGAATACTGTGGAATACTTACGTTTCTTAGAAAATCGCCAGCTTGATTTCTTAGTTTGTCAACTACTAGAGTTTCAACTTCGCCTGACGGACTATCCGGAAGTTCCTGCCACACCTAGAACATTAAAATATTCCAATTTTATTTCTAATTGCTTTTTTTTCAAAGGCTTGCCGAGTTTCTGAATTAAGTATTTTTGGAGTTAAGCACGAGTGAAACCCAACTTATGGCAAGTTAACCACTCAGCCTCCGTCAGCCCCCGAGGAGCAAAATCGTTTTTAAACGTTAGAATCCGTAAATCCAAGTGAAAATAAACGCAAGACGCCTACAAATAACGTTTAAATCGCGCGAGTGTCGGCTTGTCCCGAAAGGGACTAACGGATCCTGAGTGGTTAAACAATTTTAAATACTATTTTTTGCATAGTAATCGGAGGTCTAGTACATTCGATTTTAAGCCAACATCAAATATTTGCTTATCAGAAAGTTGCACAACAACTGCCTCCGTGGTCGAGTGGTTTAGGCGTTTGCCTTGTGACCCGGTGGTCGTGGGTTCGATTCCCACGGGAAGCATACTTTGTAAAGTTGTTTCCAGTTTGGCTAGGACATTGCAGGCTTGAATCACCTGATTGTCTGATAACAAGATGATCCGTGCTTCGGAAGGCACGTATAAGCCGGTGGTCCCGGCCGCCAAATGTCGATCATCAAATAAACCATGTTAGGAGGCCCTTGCGGCGGTCTAGAAACTCTGGCACTAGAGTGGGGTCGCTAGACTTTACTGCCCACACGATAAGAAGAAGAAGCCGTATTAAGAAGCGGGAGAGCTACGTCGCAACTCGCGGGATTCAACGACACTGGTGTCATTGAATCCCGCGACCCAAGTTAGGAATATACTTTTGCTATATCATTAAAAATTGGGTATAGCGCCGGAATCTACTGGATCTTTACAGCGGTACTTACCTTGATCATGATATCCTGTAGTTCAGTCTCGACCATCTTGGTCATGCGCGCGTTGAGTTCGTAGTTACCGCCCTGTAGCGGTGGTTCCACCGGTTCTAGCGGCGGGGCGGGTTTCTTAACTTCTTCTGGCTTCTTTGGTTCCGCTGAGGGTATTTGGAAGTTATTATTTTTCTATTTCCGAGGTCAATTCAATTTCAAGACATGAATATTTCGAACCTGAGATTTACGCGTTCAAACAAATTCTTTAGCTGTATAATATGAGTATAGATTTGTTAGGATGATTTCTACTTAGGCCACTGTCTACTTGAAATATTTAACTATCAACTAAAGACCAAAACTAAATTTCATAGGCAATATTACATTGGAAGACTGGAATAATTACAATAAGAAATACGCTTGAATGTATACATACGTTGTTTGCTAGACGACCTAGATGAACTGTCTTGAACTCCAGAAGTTTTAACGGGCGCTTAAAAAGAAGCATAATATGAACTACTGTATCAATTAACTAAAAGAATTTCAATTATGAGGGTTCGTTTTTACTGAAGTCAAGTGAAAGTTTGTATTTTGGTGTACAATAAAGTAAAGAAATAAAGTAAAGCAAATTTTTCTGAGAAAAATCTCATCTCTCGACTTTGGCGGTTAGAACACAGAAAAAGAAAAGAACTAAAATACATTATTTAGTACTTTAAATGCACACAACACTTTTACAGGAGACAAAACAGTAAGAAAAAAATATCCCATTTTGAAACGTCCAAAAGACTATGCCTCGCGTCTGCGCCCAATAGGTCCAGTTCAGCAAACAAAGGGCCAATTCTATTATTTTTTTAAACAACGTTCGCTTTTGCATCTCAGTCACAACCACAATCTGTCAAACACACCTCTATGGTAGGCGCCAGAGAAACTTGCAATAAAGTACATTGACCTTTCCCTAATATCCCTTCGTAGATACTCTAACAATAAATTATGAACCGATTTCATGACTAGAGAACGTAACGGATCAAGATAGAAGTCGATTACGGCCAGATTTATGTCTTCATTTCTGTTTTTTAAAGAATAAATGTATGTGGATCAATGACCGTTATTGCTCATTTATCCAGCGCCTAACATAGTTTTCATACATTAAGAAAGGTTGCGACTGAGATGCGCACGTTGCTTCAAAAACACTTTAATTTCGGAAGTCGGTGCTTTTGGTTATTTTTTCGTTTTTTGACATCGATTTCCGAAATTAAAGTTATATTATACTTAGTACTGTTTTGTTTTTGGAAGTCGGTTGTATTTTTTGTAAAAAAAGTTTTTTTTTTCACTTTTTAGTGGTACTTGCGTACCCATTGACAGCGCACCGGCGTGATGTTATGTTATGAACTGTTGTAAACAACAAACAGACATGCGATTTTAGCAATCCCGGGAGATTTGCTATCATTCATTGAAGAGTTCCGTTGCCTATCTCCAAAGATCTTCATCAGATCTTCACCAAATCGACATGAGTCCGGAAAAATACTCTTCTAAACAAAAAAAGAATCATCCAAATCGATTGACAATTGGCCAAAATATCTCTTAACAAACATTTTTTCTGGGATCCCATCATTAGATCCTGACTTATACCTTCCATCATCAGCTCAGCAACATGGGATGATGATTACTCGGCACAAATATCTTAATTGGGTTAGAAAGTATATGAAAAACATTGTGCCTATAAAATTTTAAGGTTGCCCTCTATTTTCCTGGGATCTCATGATCAGATTCTGACTTGGTGACAATGGGACCACTTCTGAAGTACAGGCTTTCGATTAAAAAAAAAATTTGAAAATCGGTCAACAACTGGCGGAGAAATCGGTGAACATACAAAAAAAAATACATACTGACGAACATAGAACCTCCTCCTTTTTGAAGGAACTCGGTTTAAAAAAATAATGGAACTGGCCCCCTGACAAGTCGTAAGTTTTATAATTTACCTTTAGCAACTTTAGCCTCCTTCGGGCTGGCTTTCGTTGACCCAGGCTTGGGCGACTCAGTCCTTCTCTTAAACGATTGTTGAGGTCTCTGTTTCTTTGGAGGCGGAACAGGCTTTTTCTCTGTAACAGACGAAATGGGATTACAGGAAATAAAAAACAAACGTATAAGAATTATTCTAGAGGGATGGTAACTACAGACAACTTTTGCATTAAAATATATAAATACATATAAAGCGGTCCAAGATTTGTTGTTTAATTTGGAAATTCGTCGAAGGAATACGAAAATACCAAGCGCAGAATACCAAGAGATCATTTTAGAAACATGATCCGAAGATAAAGCTTGTGCCGAAACGAAACTTGAGGACGTAAACTGCTTGCTGATTGGCTTAACATTTTTCAGGTATCCGATAGTCCGATACGAGACATGCAGTAGCAAGATCGTATAGGCCGGTACATAAATCAATCTCAACAATAAATACACTTATAAACCTGGATGCAGGAATAAAAACCAAGAAATAAGTTTCTATACAAATAGTAAGTCTGAAAAAAATATACTGCCTCGACCGCTCGACTTTTGAACCACCAGAAACACAGAAAGTGTTTGAAAAACTCACCGAATAGAAAAACCTCTTCTTCGAGATCGGTCAAAAGTAAAAAACCACTGGCTCGCCGAATATGTGGTAACAGTGATGACTTATAGAGCGAAAGAACATTTTATATTTGACAATGATGACGATGTTTGAAGAGTAACTTGGTCTAAATAAATCCTGAGCGAGTTTCGGTTGCAGCGTCTCTAGATGTCATTGATTTTATTCTAAAATTTTGAGATATTTGAAGCCAGTCCGATAAGGCCACCGGCCTAAATTTCACCTTACAAACAATCACAGACCAATTTAAAAAGAATTTGTGCAACAAAAACATATTGAGAAATTCCTTAGGACTCCACGACTATCCCAACAGAATTGAAAATTGCATTGCAGAAGTATGTATCCTCCACGATTCTTAGGACAACAAACATAAGCTATTTTCATAGTTCGTGCCGAGACAAGAGACAAAATACAAAATAATAACTATAAAATACGTACAGCTCTCTTCAAATATTTGTGGTGTTTCACGGTCTCGTTAGATCCTATCCTGTATTTAAAGGCCTATGCACACCGAGATGGAATTTCAGAGAATTTTGCCACCAGTCAGCGCACACTAACCGCTTAGATACTGCAGCATTCCTGCGGCCTACCAAGACATACCGCGACGTCACGCCGAAGTATGCCTAGGCAGCACCTGCTGCCTGATACACATTTCAGTTATAAGTTGCGTTTAAACGAGTGTAGTTGTGTCTTGAAAGTTTTAAAATGGTAGATTGGGATTTGGTGTTATATCGATTATTGTAGAGGATGAAGATGCACATGCTAATAATATGTGCATGTACTCCCGCTTGAACTGCCTCTCCTCTCCTCGTCCTTCGGGGTGCCGTTATATACCGCAGTGCGCTGCGGCATCCCACCGCGGGATCTCTTAGCGCGCTCTCCAATGGCGTGTTAAGAAATCCCTTTCGATGCCACGGAAAACAATTAAAACATTCGCATTAAGGTCGTATTTCTATTAAATAAGTTTGAATGTCCTTTAGTAAAAATTTAAACCCTGTGCCATTCCGTTCCGCTGTATAGGCCTTAAGTCGTCAAAGTCTGAAAAATAACGAAATGTTGTCTTACCTTAAATTTACTGTCCCAGATGTTTTTAATGCGCTGAGATGCAGTTGCTGATCCACAATGTCAATCTGGATAACGGTCCTTTTACTAAGGTCTGAGAGCAGTTGGGACATAATTAAGTTTTTATGTTGAAGATGTTGGTTCGCCTTCAAGTCAGTCCCAAGAACTTTGCGAAGAGAGTAGAACGACGATAACACTTCCTAGGTGTCAGGCAGATGTAAGTCAAGACTTACTTCCATCCAAATAAGTTTTCTTTGGGGCCACCATACATCAGCTTTATGTGATAGGTAAGCTATGACTGAGGTGAATACATGCAACCCCAACATTATATTACCTATTAGAGAAGCGACTAAGTACAACAATACAGAAAAATCTATTACAATCCTGCATCATCGATGTTGGGTTCAGCTTTCAGCATACGGCAGCCTTTCTGTAGGCTGGTCTTACGCAAATGCTGAAATTTTTATACAAAATGTGTTAAGAGCCTTACCGTAGTATTTCCGATTTACAATCTTCGGAACTCTGCAGCATTCTGAAATTTCGGACCCACTCCAAGTTGTTGGCTGATTCTCCATGTTGATTCGATTCAATTCAAAATTTTAAAGCGTTGTTGATGGGACAACTCTATAAAAAGAACCAACACAATATTATACAAATGAATTATTGGTAAGTCAACAAAAACAAATTTTCTGAGCTGTTGATGATGTTTCAAGCGAAACAGAAATTCTGAGGGTACTACATCAAAAAATGACACTTACCTCTTTTTTTTCCGACAGCGGCGGCGACACTCAAGGGTAATTTTTACCTTCGGTTTTGAAGAATTATGAGACCAGAAATCTTAGATACAAATGCAGCTGCGAATATTAGCACGATTATTCAAGTTGTTTTAAAGCTCATAGCGATGTTGCTCTGCAGCTTTATTAACAGCATTTTCAGTTAAATCCTTATACTCCTTAAGGTGTACAAGACGTGTAGCGTTTAAATTGTCGATAAAAATCAAAGAAACATGAATTTCTAAGTATATAGTATTATTTATTAAAACAGCAATGTCTACAGTTTCACGGATATCTGTTAGTGGTTCTTATAAAATTAAAACTTAATTATAGCTTTTAAGTCATAAGATACCTAAATGAAAACAATATAACGTTATGGTGGAGGAACTTAATCTAAGCAAATAATGTCGTCATCAGAATTCGAGTCTAAATCCATGTTAGCGATGTCATAGCTATCCGTCATTTCAGCCTTACACTTATCTATCAGCTCCTCTAACTGGGAATAGGAATACTCCGACTTAAATTGCGCAGTGTGAGACGTATTTACCAGATCCACGTAATCTAACTGATACTGCATCTTTGCTAAAGTCTCCAATGAGTCCAAATCTACGTCTACCTCGAACCTAATTTTATTTTTCCTATCAGGCACGATCTTGATAGGTTTCCAGAGACTGAAATTGATTCCCTTTACACCTTGGTTACTTTGCTTCAGCCTCTCAGCCACGAAGTCGGGACTATTCAGCTGATACTCGTTAGGTACGACAACATACATTCTGAAGTATCGAGTGTTCTCGTCTTCAGCGCCCATCACAACAATAGCCTGACGATTTACTTTACCCAAATGTTGACTTAACAACCATTTCTTTGTCTCCGGATTTTGAGGAATTAGCCCGAAACAGTTCGGAGGGAAAAACCCGTACCTCACGAAATCCGTTCTGGACGAACCGTCCTGCTGGTGATATCGGAAAAGATGATAAATGAGCACTTCTTTAATTTTACGCGCTTGCACAAGAGAGAGAGTTTTGCAACCTTTGAGAGTTATTTTAATGATTGCGGGATCGTAAGCGAGTGACGGCATCGGCGAATTTTGTATGGCCTCCGAGATGACGGAAAGATCGACGATGGAAGGCTCCTTGAGCCCGGCATCGAAGGCGTCCTTATCGATAGCGACCGCTTTCAGAAACACGTTCACTTGCTGCAGTTCGTAGCTCAGCATCAGCTTGTGTTTCTCGAGAGCGCGCGCGGACGACGGCGGCATATCGACGTAGAGCCGGGTTCCTTTCTGCGTGAGGATCTTCTTGACGAATTTCCACTTAAAGATGTTGACGCCCTCGAGGCGCTTGTTCTGCAACTTGAGCTTGTCGAGCGGCTCGATGTTGCGGCTGCGCGAGTGGCCCGGTAGCCACACAGCGGCGCGCTCGTACCACAGCTCCTCCTTGGTGTACACTATGACGTGGAACTCTGTGAAGCCGCTAAAGTCTAAGTTGACGAGCCAGTCTCGCGTGCTGGCGTCCTTGGTGATCAGCTCGTACCGGTGCGAGTTCTGCAAACCTTTGAGAGTGAAGTCGGGTGCCCAGCCCTGCGACAATTCGGACTCTCGTAACATATGAGAGATGAGGAAGTCTTTCAAAGAGTCAGCCTGCCAAGCTGTAATCTGTTCGAAATCGTCTTTGCACAAGTACAGTTTGTAGCCGTCGTCGTCTTGTGACTCCTGCTGGGGAGGGGGTTGTGGCTGGTACTGCTCCGGCATGAAAACAGGAGTCTGCGGTACAGTTTCGTAAGGGTGAATGTATGGTGCCGGCACCATCATAGGGACTATGCCGGGGTTCAGAGCCGGCGGGAGAACAGGCCGGTGCCCAAGCAACGGCAGTGTGACCACTTCTGGTGGTACTATATTCATACTCCATCCTGTAAATTTTCAAACATTGATAACATATGATTCAACTATGACACCACTTCAAAAAATCGGAACTACGAATAAAGAAAATAAATACAACACAGTACACCAACTTACTAGCATCGCTTAATTTGGGGCGCGATGCGTGTTCTGAAAAGATGGAAGGGTTATGTGAAATCTATGTCCATTCATGGTTAGAGTGTTATTAGATGAATATATGGTTATGATTAGGTTCCTACCTGGCTTCATGTGCGGACTCTGCGAACGACGCGTCTTGGCGGGAACCTCCGTAATTTCTGTGAAAATATTAGCCATGTTAAATTCGACCTAGCCAACTTTTTATTTTTATTTAATCGGTCTACATTTACGTTTTTATTTTTAATGTTTTTTTTACCATTTGATTTAACTTTATTTCATTATAATATCAAAGAATTTAAAATATAATTTGGATTGCAAATTAATGTAATAATCTGATGTTAGATTTCCTGAAATTATAACAAAAAAAACTGGCCAAGTGCGAGTCGGACTCGCGTGCAAAGGGTTCCGAACGATTTTTTTTTAACATGTTGTTTTAACACTACATACTTCTAATAGGTTTTCCTGTAATCTTTAGGTAAATATCTATTATCTCATTTTTTTTTCAAAATTTTAGGCCATGTTTCGTCTAATTTCTTGAATAACTTCTAAACCATTTATTTTAAAATTATGAAAAAAATATAATTAATACCCTCACAATTGGGTACACAACAATAGTAAGCCATATTGTTCAAAAAACTTTTTTTTTTAATTTTCTAGTTTGGCCCCCAAAAGTGCCCCCAAAACTAACAAAAATAATGATTTACGTAACGTGTCCGTGTTTGGGTCATAGAAGTCCATATGTGTACCAAATTTCAACAGAATCGGTCCATTAGATCCGGAGAAAACTGTCTGTGACAGACGGACGGACGGACGGACGGCCAGACAGACAGACAGACACCCGAGTGATCCTATAAGGGTTCCTTTTTTTTTTCGGAACCCTAAAAAGGGACATTCAACTAAGCCACTTCACAAGAGTTTTATTTTTTAAGATAGATTAGTTGGATAAACGGGTATTCAGAAACCAGAACAAAATCTCACCTATTTCTTATACAAAGTCCCTATCAAAACTAAAACTAAACCAGACGGCAAGACACGAGTTATTAACTTACCTGGAGCCTGTCTTTTGATAACCCTGAAAGGACTGGGCAGCGAAGCCGTGACTTCGTCCAGTATCTTCTCCTCTAGCTTGAGATTATACTTCGCTTGGTACTTGATGATAATCTCGATGAACGACACATCGCTATCACCGAACATATCGAAAACTATTCTTGCGATTGCTAGCTTTAACTCTTCGAGAACTCGGTTTCTCTGCTCGCCTTTGAGTTGTTTGTAATGCTCATGTCTAGCGAGGATTTTGTTGGATATATCTTCGACAGCTTTGTCGCGTTTGATTCTGATGGAAGGGTCCATCAAGAAGCGTTTATGTCTTGTGTCTTCGACGCGGTCTAGTTCCTTTGGGTAGTCTTCCCGGCGATAGTCCCGGCGAGGAGCATCGTCCCGGGGTCGCTCGTCCCGAGGGCGGTCGTCGCGCGGCCTCTCCTCACGTTCCCTTCCTCGCAGTTCTTCCTCACGGAACCTATGGCGCTCTTCGTACCGTTGCGGTCTTTCGTCACGTTCCCTCTCGCTATGATGACTCCTATTACCTTCCTCCTCCAAATAATCATCCCGCCTTTTAGAGTCCACTCTATGTAGTTCTTCCGCCTTCTTCTTAAACTGAAGAGTCCTCTTGTAGATGTCTTCGAAATCTTTATCGATGGCCGGGTTAGCGATGTCTTCTTTCCTGCTGTCGCGGCGGGGGGATGGCTCCCTTCTGCGGTGGTATTCGTCTGGGTGAGGGCGCTCTTCACGCTCGCGCGCCCTGCGAGCCGAATCGTATTCTTCTCTTTGTGGATGTTGAGGATGCGGTTTGCGTTCAACTGAAGGTTCTCGCCGACGGTAGTTATCGCGGCGTTCTGCATCGTATTCCTCGCGGGATGTGAACTTGGGTTCCCTTTGCTCGAATCTCTCGCTGTGGACAGGGTTCGGTATTGGTTCCCGCACTGGTATCTCTTTAACCGGTCGGATTTTATCTTCGATGAACGGTCTCCGCTCAGGGATATCAAGACGTCTCCCTTCAGGGATGTCAGGCCGTCTGCCGCGCGGATCATCATCTATGGCTCTCGGCTCCCATACAGGCACATGTTTGGGTTTCTCGGCTTCTCTTTCGGGGAAGTTTGAGCGGCTTCGAGAGTAGTCAGCGTCGCGTACATTCTGTCCGGGCCAGGAAGGCGGGGGCGGTGCGTCGCGTATCTCGGAGCTGCGACGTTTCTCGAGCGCCCACGATCGGCGCGGCGAGTGCGACGATCGGGGGGACGGAGAGTGCCTCTTATAGCGGTCTCGTAGAGGAGATCTATCACGTCGAACCGGCGAGCGGGACTTCCTTTGCGGCGTTATAGTACGTTTAGCCTCTACTCCAGCGTCGGGTATACGATCTCTCATCTGCATCCTTGCTATTTCGCGTCTATCGTCGTCCTGTTTCTTCATGGGACCGGCAGGATCTTCCCTCTCTCTCTGCCAGGGCGAGATCCTTGGCTCAGGTTGCCTCATACCTTGCATGGGATATTGAGCGGTCTCGCGGTTATTGGGCCGGTAACCACCTGAGTACATAGCTTGGTTTGATGCCTGGAAATTGAAATTTAGTTTGCAAACACGTAGTTGAAATACAAATGAGTACATGAACTAAAAATAGATAGAAATAAATATCAAGACGGGACCATGAACTAGTGAAATTTCCTCACTTATAAACTGCAGACGAAAATGCTATTTTTATAATATTTGTCCAACATTTTTTCAGTATGTTATGGTCAAACCTTTGCGCTAACAACATTTAACAGCCAAAAATAAAAGTTGTTGATGCGGACAAGGCAAGCCAGTCGTCTGTTCCACTTTTGTCTGTACATTTATGGTCATCTAGTTGTAACATCTAGGTTTGTCAATTTGGATTTGCGTATAATGAAAAATCTCGAAAACATACACATTACTTTCGCATTTTTAAGTGTCCTCTTACTAATTATATAAAATTTGAGACTTCGTCTTAGAAGTTCATTTGTTTTTAAAGTTGTGTAGCTGTTTTCTTTCATATTTCTTGTTTCTGTTGATATCTTTACCGTCATACATTATACACATGTGCATCACGTTAACTTCAGAACGTGTCATTGATTGAACAAATTGATCATAGCGCATTGTCAATTTGTTCAGTTGTTAACTTATTGGTTACCTATCACATGATTGCAATAACTATTTTTCTTTGTGATCGTTTATTTCAGACTCTTTGAGAAGTTGCAGCAGTGAGCTTCAACTGTTTTGTTCTAGGCTTTATGCTAGCCTTAATATGCAGAGCGAATCCAAAAATGGCGATATTGTGCGAATAACTCTTTTCAATGTTACGATGCCGGAGTCTACACCAGCCAGCGAGCCAGTGGAAATAATGAAGTTATTCAGGCTATGACGATGATAAAATTGTATTACATCACTTTAGAGCGTATACCGATCTTACAAGACCTGTTTAGCAATTTCAGCTTGTTGATTCTGCCATTTTCATTATTCAATGATGCTCCAAACATTCCTCAAACCGGGATACTATACTTTTGGTCACTTTCAGCTATTTGTCGAAGGTTTTCATATGATAAACTTGGTGGAAAGGAAACGCAGCAAAATTAAAACGCTGCTATCCGTCAACGTCTTTCTGGAAATGTATATTATGTTGAATACTTGAGACGACTTTGTGCCTCGGAAGAAACGTTAAGCCACTGGTCCCTGCTATTTGAAGAAATGTGACAGGTGTTATGGCATCAAGAAGTCAGAAAACCTGACAATAGTCTCAGCCAGATTATGAAGACCAGATGGGCAGTCGCTTCACGTAAAATACTGGTACTCAGCATTCGGATGGACTGGAACTACGTACATTAATTGATATTTATCATTGAATAATATTTCATTTCGTATTCTCCAGTTATTTTTAATGTCAAAAATATGGAATTGTTTGCGCCAAAGATTTTCGGTTACCTTCTGCGATTGACAAGCTTGGGGTGTACTGGCTTGTCGCACGATGTACATAATTTGTCAAGTTTATTTTTACTTTGACGTTTCATCATCTTCCTCTGTTCCATGTTACTTGGGGTCGGTGCAACACGGTTTCATACTCCATTCCAAGATCCAAGTAGAATTTAATGGCATTCCAATGCCACATCAGTCTCCTACTTATTTGGCGTTGGTGGCTTGTCTCTTACGTCAACGGTTCTTGTTCTTGAACTGTCTTTTCCTCCGTCCGTCCTGTCCGTATTATCATCTTACTTTTATTATTCTTATTCTTTATTGCACTCACAAAATATTCAAGTAAAGACATTACAGGACAGCTTATGTACAAAGGCGAGCTTCGTTGTATTTCGTACAAAGTTTTTCCACAAACTTCCTGCAAAATTCTGCGACCGGGGTTCCAGTTTTTCTTTTCCTTGCTGTATTTATATTAATTTGGGTACATGACAATAAAAATAGTTTTTCTCTATTTTTGCTGTCCCTGGTTCGTTGACATTTTATCAATAAAATAATAACAACAATCGCATAGGTTAATCTTCAAGGTTAAGCAACGCTTGTTATCGTTCTGTGGATGGGTGACCATCCTAACATACCGACTCCTCCGCGCTTCGGAAAGCACGAAAAGCTCGTTGATCCATTGGCTCAGCTGTCATTTGTAGATCTTGGGCAGTCGTTGCGGATTGTCAGAAGTCAGAAAATCTGAAACCAGTCATGCCAAGAAGTAACGTGTTACTGAGGTGTGCTGGTCAGGCGGGCAATCGTTCCACGTACAATTCGGTTTGACTGGTTGCCGACCCCAATGTAGTTGGGTAAAGGCTAGGTAGATGATGACTTTGTATGATATCTTCTATACTTTAATATATAAAGCTGAAGAGTTTGTTTGCTTGCTTGCTTGCTTGAACTCGCAAATCTCAGGAACTGCTGGTCCAATTTTAAAAATTCTTTCATTGTTAGATAGCCCATTTATCGAGGATGGCTAAAGGCTATATAACATCACGCTACGACCAATAGGAGCGGAGCATTCATGAAAAATGTGACGCAGACGAAGTTGCGCGGGTCAGCTAGTTACTGATACAAACAAGAATTAGTATTCATGCTTCGGTAATTATTTTCACAAAGTTTGTAGTACTTGTTGGAAAGAAACAGCATCGACGAATGTTTTATTATTAAGTTCTTACGCTGAGCGCTTTTGTTGATTTTTATCCAGAATGGGTTGTTAATTTTTTAGTTATAATGGTTTATGAACCCATTTAAGTCTTTTGTAGCGGGGATCCCGCAGGTCTTCCCGCTTACAGCATTGTACGTTTTTCGGCTACATGATAATGAAGGTCCTGTTGTCTGATGTCTTTTATCGGCTCTTTCGAAAAGGACGAGGTACTATGTTCGGCTGTGTGTATTTTGATCTCTCTTTTGGGTCTAAACTTGTAATATTTACTCAGCTTTTCTAGTCTCATGATCATCCTTCATAAAATTCAGCATTCATCCAACAGCTCTTTGTGAACATTTTCTTAACTTGTCTCTTTCTAGTTTAGTCCTAGATTATGCAGCTTATGTCACTTAGTTTTTTCAACCTTATGACATTCTTGTTTCTCTTGTAACCCGTCAGGTACCGCAAAATTAAAAGACAATAGACGCGTCTCACATGTGGGACAGAAAATCCTTTCCAGTTGCACCTAAGTAAAATAAAATAACCACAACGAAGAAAAAAAAACCTTTGGGTACACATTTTTACCGGACTCCCCCGACGGAGGGGATGTTTTAACAAGTATGTTAACTTTTGTAGGATAAATTATATCACTCGAAAAATACATCAAACAAATCACTTCACATTTTGTACATTAAAAATATTTATATATGTGTGTGTGTGTGTGTGTGTGTATATATAGGTAGGTAGGTATATAGGTAGAGACCGGATAATCGGATGCATAGTTTACATGAAGTCAATTTTTGGCTAACATATTATTATGTAAGTGGCTACTTAAACTATTTTTATTAAAAATAAAATCCCGGGATTGCATAATTAATCGTTGAAACCGCTTAATTATGATTTCCTAAATGATACGCCATTTTAAGCTAATCCCTGCAACTTGTGGCATGTTTTCATACTTTTTCTTGCACTAAAAGTAGGAAAAAGTAACCATATTAAAGTCACCAAAATCTAAGAAGTCTGATTTGACAGCTGAGTAGAGAGGGATAGAAGATTTCTTTACCACTAAGTGCGAAAGAGATTTATTTTTGTGTCTCTTTCATACTTACTAGTAAAGCAATGTTGTATCCTGCTGTCAAAACGGGCCTTTTATTTTTTGACAACTTTACGATTTAACAAGGCAACTGTAATTTGTGTTAAATCAGATTTATTGAAGCTCGCAGAGTATATATCACCGGATAATTACAAACGTCGTAAGATTGTAAAATAACGCGTGAAATTGTAAACTCAACTTTCTCAATAAGACATGGGTGTATTGGCAACTATTGTATTTGGATGAGATTTTATTGTATTCAAAATTATCTGTTCACAATATATCGATAATAATAAAGATTTATTACAATTTTACGGAGTTTGCAATTATCCGGTGACATATACCAGAGTTGCGGGATTTATTTGATACAAAATTTCCACAATAGCCAACAACTTAACTTTAGGTAAATACGCATGCGAATATCCAAAATCTAGTTATGGGGCTTAATAGAACACTGCCAGTGTGAAACCTTCATTGCAGGATATCTAGCGTCCTAAAAAAGGCGTATCTACGAAGTAACTGATTTCCGACATTATGAAAAAGACTTAAAGTCGGAAATCGGTAATTTCGTTTTGTGTCGATACGTTATTACCATACCCACCTACTTTATGCCTAACCACCTGCATTAGGACCTGAACGTAGCTCACAACAGAATGGTCAAGTCGCTACATGCTGGTCTGATAAAATTTGACAAGTTGAGTCAATCGATAGGAAAAGTAGAAGTGTTATAATTTCAATGGAAAAACTGCACATTTTAGGACATTTCAAGTCACATCTTTAAGACACCAAAAAATCTTAAAACTATTACAAAGTCATCTAAAAGAAATATGCAGGAGATATAAATCGGTACTTACATGGGCAGTCGGTTCGTAAGCGGGCCGGACTTGCTTCAGTTTGTCTTGTCCATACTTGTCCAATTTTTCAGGATGATGGCGGTCCGGCGAGTATCTACTTGAAAATATCATATTTGTTGGTGTATCTTTTCTATGTTGGTCTAGCCTAAAATGGGCCCTACCAATGAAAGATTTATTGGTATGGAACAGGCTAGAATAAAATCATCAGTAAAAAAAAACTGGCCAAGTGCGAGTCGGACTCGCGTGCAAAGGGTTCCGAACGAATTTAGTTTTTTTAACATATTATTTTAACACTACAGACTTCTAATAGGTTTTCCTGTAATCTTTAGGTAAAGATCTATTATTTCCATTTTTTTCAAAATTTTAGGCTCAGTAATTTCGGAGATAAGGTAATGGTCATTTTTCGTCTAATTTCTTGAATAACTTCAAACCATTTATTTTAAAATTATGAAAAAAAAAAAATTAAAACCCTCACAGTAATATCGTGTGACATATCAAATGAAAGGGCATTTGATATGTCACACGATATTGTCCACAAATATTTTTTTTTTAATTTTCTAGTTTGACCCCCATACTAAAAATTTAATAATTTACGTAACGCGTCTGTGTTTGGGTCATAGAAGTCCATATGTACACCAAATTTCAACAGAATCGGTCCAGTGGATCCGGAGAAAACTGACTGTGACAGACGGACAGACAGAGTGATCCTATAAGGGTTCCTTTTTTTTTCGGAACCCTAAAAACAAAGGAAAAGTGTAGTAACATCTACTAAGTTAACACAGCTGGCTAAAGTCGTCACCGAAGTACCAAATATTGACAAGTTTTCCTCATTACACAAACAAAAATATTGCAAAAATCCAGCCCATCCCTAGTTGTCCTCCCCCAGTGACGCTCTAAGCGGAGGTCTGTACCCTACAGGGGGTTTTATTTCCAGCTTATTGGCTGAACTGAATTAACTGTGACAAATCTTTTATTTTTTAATCGCCTGTAAAAAATATTCAACGATTACCGTGAAACTATCACTCTGTTTTATTTCTAACATACTAATTACCTCTGGATGAACAGAGCATACTATAATTAGTTTTCTAAATCAGACATACAATAGAACAAAGGTGGCAAGTGTGCGTCGTGCTCGCACAGGAAGGGTTCCATACCATAAACCAAAAAACTGGCCAAGTGCGAGTCGGACTCACGTGCAAAGGGTTCCGAAAGAATTTTTTTTTAACATGTTATTTTAGCACTACAGACTTCTAATAGGTTTTCCTGTAATCTTTAGGTAAAGATCTATTATCTCCGACAGACAGACAGACAGACAGACAGAAAGACAGACAGACAGACAGTTCCGTTTTTTTTTCGGAACCCTAAAAAAACACGTTTCTTATATTGGAGCCCTCTTTAATTTTTTTTGTCAACTGTCTACCTTAATAGGTAGACAGTTCCTGAGATACCGCCCGCTGACAGAGAGACGGACGGACGCGACGGACAGCGTTGGCATAGTAATAGGGGTTCCGCTGGTTACCTTTTGGGTAAGGAAAGCTAATGATGGTTTTAGGATTCCATACCTTTAGGGTAAGGGTATGGAACCCTAAAAACATCATCGATTGAACCAACCAACTTCACATACCTGGGCATCCTCTGGGGCTCATCCCTTCTTCCGGGCGAGGGTCTGCGAGTTGGAGACACCAGCCGCCTTACTGGGGACGGTCTCTTGTGCGGCGACTCGCGGCGCGCCGGGTGGTGCGGGGCGGGGAGCAGCGGGGCGGGGTGATGCCCCGGGATACGACGGTCTGGAGACAAAAATATTTTTGTAGGAGAATCGCAGGACTTTGCCCCATAGTGGGTTTCCATAGTTTAAAAAAAAACTAAGACATTGCAAAAAAAAGACCGACTAAGTCGCATCACTGATGTGTAGAACGCGGGTTAGTAACAATAGTCGATTTGTCGACACGGTTGGCACAGTGGTTGAGCGATTGTCTGCTCCGCTGCGTGTCGCGGGTTCGATTCCCGCATGGAGGAAATGTTTGTATGGGCTACAGATGGTTGTTTGTGCAAGTAAGATTGTATTTTTGTAAACGCGTCCCTACGATACAGGAGAAATTCCTAGTGGGGCGACGTTTTTAAGAAAGAAGAAGAATAGTATTCTGAAAACAGTGGTGGAGAGTCCTTACTCTATTCTACAACCTGTAACAGAATAAACGCAATACCTCTTAAGGGTTCATTGAACTCATCATTATGAACAACTTCACTATGGGACCAAAACTGAACTTGCGAAAAGAAAATCGATCGATTTTCGCGTTTGGTCCCATTGTAAAAGTTGTTCATAATGATGAGTACAATGACCCCTTAAAACGTATTGCGTTTATTCTGTTACACGTTGTATAAATGAGGAGTAGTAGAAGTTTATTCATGTGGAGAGAATCAGGTCAGGTAGCTTATATCATGCTTACTAGTTCACAGCACATCCTGCCTCAGACACTTATTGCATTGTTGTGTTCTACTAAAACTTGATATAAAGTATTTTTACTAACAAAATGGACGATATTGTTGTCCGAAGCGAATCAATAAATTAATTTAACTATCGATTCATTCATTTGTGAGCCATTACCCCCTCCCTATGTTTGCAGGAAGGAGGTAACCCAATCCCGACCAACTCTCGATTTTATCGGGGATTAAAAATGAATTATGTTGGATACTTAATACACCTCCAACACAATTATTTAAAATTTTAATTAACTGCAGTGACTTTCATCTAGTATTTCAATTAACTTTTGGTTGTTCTCAAATCGCGTCGCGTCATTTAACTACGATACGAGAATAAAACTAGTTTCTTTTATTAGGAGTACATACATCTACCAAAATTAATGATTAAAAAATCTTACCCGGAGAAGTTCTTTTTCCGGTCGGTGAAAACTTCCTCGCATGCGGCGAAATCCTCCTTCCAGACGGAGAAATCCTCCTTCCCGAAGGAGAAACACGCCTGCCGGGCGGAGAAACACGCCTACCGGGCGGAGAAACACGCCTACCGGGCGGAGAAACACGCCTACCGGGCGGAGAAACACGCCTTGCGGGCGGAGATACACGCCTTGCGGGCGGAGAAACACGCCTTACGGGCGGAGAAACACGCCTTACGGGCGGAGAAACACGCCTTGCGGGCGGAGAAACACGCCTACCAGGCGGAGAAACCCGTCTTACGGGTTCTGGAGATACTCTTCTCCCGTTAGGGGATCGTCTGGGTGAGAAACCCCGTCTCTTCTCATATTCTTTGTAAGGTCTCTCTTGAGGCTCAGTCCTTATCGGTTGGGCCTTAGGGTTTCTAGCGTCCGGTTGTATGTATTTCCTATCGTCGTATTGTTTATCGTAAGGTTGTACTGGGCCTTTTGATGCCTGAAAGAGAAATCTGGTTTAGAAATCGTAAATTATTTTAAAATAGCTTTTTTTTTATATACTGTTGCTGCCAAGTCTTTCAAATATTACTTCATTATTCTGTGTTTGCAATACAGCCTTGAATGGTCATTGTAGAGAATAAAAACAGGTTTAGTATGGCTGGGAGAATTGGTCTCTTTATGCATGTGACTAAATCGCCGGCCGGCCGGTCGGGCCTTATTTATTTACGTATTTTCAGCCTGTTCTGTCTCAGTGCAGAGAAAAGGCCTCCCCTTCTTTCTTCGATACCTCTCGGCTTCAAGAAAGTGTGGACCGCTCTATCGGTAGGTATCAACCTCATGTAACAGAAACACGTCAAAAGTCCTCGCGTCACTGCATCGGTGGCGTGAGGACGCGCGGGTGCGCGGCGATCGACTGATGCAGCGGCACATTGAGCTGCGTCGGTCGCAGCTGCGCGAGGTCCTGGTGGCGGAATGGCAGGACAGGCTCTCACGCCCTTCCGCCGGCCTCGTAACTATCGAGGCAATCCGGCCAGTGCTCAACCTGTGGCTCGGGAGAAAGCACGGCTCCTTGTCATTTCGTGTGACGCAGGTCCTCTCGGGGCATAGTTGCTTCGGGAGGTTCCTGTGTCTTCTGCGAAACAGTTATCGCGCAGAAGGAGGCTGCGGAAAGGGAGAGGGAGATCTCGACCTATCTCCCGGCCCGCAGTAGGCGCACTGGGCGTCGGAGGGCATACGCTGCCCTCTTCCGGCCCCCCTAACTGGGTCCAGGGGCGGCAGACTTGGAGATGTCCATCGCCCCCCATTCATCCGGACCCGAGGTGGCGGCGCGTGGTGTTCCCGTGCGCCCCTCTTTGGCGTCGTGGGGGGAGTCAAACAACTCACTCCCCCGCTGACCCGAGGTGGGCCGCGGAGGCGGGCCGGCACCAGCCGGGGATTACGGAAGTCGCAAGTTCCCGTAGGTGAAAGAAAGAACACCGGGGTGGTTTTAGTCAGTAAGAGTCTGACAGACCCCTCCGCCCGCCCCAGGGCGGAGGACGTCCATGAGGACGTCCCCCCGTTAAAAAAAAGGGTCTGCTACGATGTTGAGTGCTTGTAGAATGTGAATTTGATTTCTTACCTGTGACTGCCACGGCGAAGACGCGCTCGAAGTGTACTGACAGCCAGGGTTGGTGATATTGTATGGCATCGGTCCTAGGTAGTTGTCCTTCACATTGTTACCTGTGACTGCCACGGCGATGACGCGCTCGAAGAGTACTGACCGCCAGGGTTGGTGATGTTGTAACGGCGTCGGTCCTAGGTAGTTGTCCTTCACAATTGTTACATGTGACTGCTATGGCGAAGACGCGCTCGAAGAGTACTGACAGCCAGGGTTGGTGATGTTGTACGGCGTCGGTCCTAGGTAGTTGCCCTTCACAATTTTTACCTGTGACTGCCACGGCGATGACACGCTCGAAGAGTACTGCGAATGATGCCCGCCCGGTCCTGACTGACCGCCAGGGTTGGTGATATTGTACGGCGTCGGTCCTTGGAAGTTGTCCTTCATTATGGTATGCTGAAAAGCCATTTCTAATAAGATTTGTTATAATAAAAGGAGCATACAGGAAAGGGAATTAGTTATGGGAATCATGGTACTTTTTATGACCATAAAATTGATTTTGACTCTTGCTAACGGTAACGTGATGGGAACCAATGGTGTTAGGGTCAGGTTTTTCGGCAAAATCAAAAGTCGTTTATTCAAATAAGAGTGAATGTCAACGTTTGCATTAAGACAGTATCCCAAAACGCCCACCTATCACCACTTCATTGTTTTAGCTGGGAAGAAAAAATGGTGGAACAAACTCAAAGTCAAAACACATCTTGTGTGTTAAGTTGAAAGGACTTGAATTTATATAATAGTTTTTTTTTTTTTATTTGATATGGGTTTGCTCTTGACTCTAGTCAAGGTCAAAGATGACAGAGACAAAGTCTACGATGGAGCGAGCTTACCCAGAAGGAGCCTTCAGAGTAATTAACATTACATAAAAATAATAGTCAGTGGCATCGAAGATGATCTTATAAAATATATACACATCCTAAAAAGAGACATTGAAACTGGTTGTTTCCAATTCTTTATACTAACATGAAAACTACTTAACCCGTGAGGCACGAGCACGCAAAACAATTGAAAGACAATACCATTTGGGCCCAATTGGGGCTTACGGTCCCTGAGAGCATAAAATCATTTTGAAATGCTTTTACCCTCACGGTGAGTCATACAAAAAAGAGTGTAGATGAAAATTTTAAGCATTCTACACATAATATACAAAGAGAAAAATCACTCTCTCTAGCCCTGAGAACTTTTTTTTAGAAAATGTTTTTAGAGCTAGGTTTTGAGTATGCGTACCTACCAAATCTCATTAAAATCGGTTCATCCCTTTCCAAGAATAAGGACTTCAAAGTTTGTATGAAAAAAAAAGCTTGTGCCAGCGACACGTAGAAGAAGAGTTTGTATGAAATCCGATGAGGAGTTTAACGCTTATAATAGTGTTGATTGACACTTGCCGGTTTGTCCTGATTGTAAGGCTGGCTCGCAGGGTAGCGGTCGTGGATCGGAGGATGCGTGACGCTAGTGTCAACTGTCTCGATGCTCCTCAGAGAGTTGTGACGCGTCTCCACTCGGGCCAGCTGTGAAGGTTTATTGCTGTTACTAAAAACGCGCACTCCCCCAGATAAATTTAATGTTTCTTAACTAAGCATCGCTTCCTGAGGTTCCATGCACGGAAAAATTACCATCTTCTCTGTGCCTCGGAAAGCTTTCAAGTCGTTGGTCCCGTCTGTCATTTGTAGATCTTTGACAATCGTTACAGGTACCCAGAAGGCATGAAATGGGATCGGATTCCAGTCTTGCCAAGGGGTACCGTGTTACCCAGTTACAGGATTATGGAGTCAGATAGGCAGTCGGTCCATGTAAAATACTGGTACTCAGCAGCATCTGATTAGCCTGAAAGCCAATACCAAACTAGTTATGAAAAGACTAGGCAGATTGGTTGATCGTGTTTTGGTATTAGTTTCCAAGTCTTATATTTTCACAGGACAACTATTTTCTTAATGTCCTTCGGCAGTCATCGCATTTAAATTGCATTAAGTTTAAATAGTATTAACAGCTCTATTAACTTCCAAGTTGATTGAGAGCGTCCGGTCAGCACCAAGTGTAAAGGGCAGGTGATAGAAATCCAACGACTGACGAAACACGAAGTTTGCCGAGGGATACAAAGAAAAAAAAAAAAAGTTGTACTGTACTCGGGTCGACCGGTAAGGATTTGTAACGAGAGGATGGTTAACACGTTGCCTCGCGGCAAGGCTTTTGGACTTCCCCTCGGAAATCAATCAAAGACATAAATGACTTTGAACATATCTCAAAACTGTATGTTTTAAGTAAATGCGTTTCGGCTAGGTATTTCCTGAAACGCATTTATGAATGCTTGCTTGAGGAAGGTCTCGCCAGAACGTCCGAGTGCCTGGTACTGATTGACAAGGTGTATAAATAATAGCAAAACCTGAAAAACCGGCCAAGTGCGAGTCAGACTCGCACACGAAAGGTTCCGTACCATAAATCTTAAATTTTATTATTTGCTGTTATAGCGGCAATAGAAACACACAATATGTAAAAAATTCAATTGTCTACCTATTACGGTTCTTCAGATACAGCCCGCTGACAGACAGACGGACGGACGGACGGACAGCGGAGGTTTAGTAATAGGGTTCCGTTGGTTACCCTTTAGGTACGGAACCCTAAAAAGGGACCCCGTAGTAAATAATGTTCATAATAATTAGTACAATGAGTACCGATAGTGGTATCAGGCAATGGCTTAATAGCCACGAGCCTCGACCAACACCTCACGAGCCTCGCGTAAGGCAGCTTGATTCAAAAAGCGGTACTTCTGAACACGGCTCGCATTGTTATGAGGTTCCTCTCTCTGGAGCTCTGACCAGCGGTAACTTGGACTAACTTTCCCGATACCGGTGGGTAACTGCTTTTTTATGATGAATAAAGAGTACAGTGACCCCTTCTCAGGTTTTGTCTTGAATCTGTTACACCCAGTATATCTCCTAAACTCATTTCAGTCAACAGAGACCAGCCAACACTCAGGAGGATTCCTTCACATTCATAGCAAGATATATCATTAATCCATCACAAGAGATCAGGTGCAGGATAGCTTAACGTGCTTCCCAAAGCACGGGGTGTAAAGCACACCACGAAATGCTCTAAGTCCAGGCAGTTGTTGGAAATCATAGGCAGAAAAACCCAATAAATTCTTGACCCGGGATTTGAACCCGGGGCCCATTATCTGTAGCCGTATAAGCCAGCTGCAAGACCAATGAGGTAGTGGAAGTATGTTCCATAGCAAACCTCACCCATTGATTTTCAACAGGTGAGATCCAGGTCGAGAACAGGGCCGTTTCCTAACAAAAAAATATGAGGAACTAGCTGTGCCCGTCCGCCTGACTCTACCAAGTCCTAATGTTCAAGAAAATTAGCGGCTTATGGACCGTCCACACGATACACACTTCCATAAGCCTCTATAAAATTTTGTCTGTGCAACAAAATCTGTACATGTCGATGTAATGATTTTTAATTCAGAGTTCAAAGTTTGTGCAGACAAAAGTCCGTAGCGTGTGGACCCATTACGCAGAGTGACTTATTAAATCCAACGCACCTTTTAAATTAACGTCGGTGTTTCTTCGTATGATGGGAGATTTCAAGAATTAGATGACTCTTCGGCTCTTGACGGTAGGGGATTAGAGGAAATGTATGGGATAGGATCTGATTCTTAAGGTTTGGTATAGACTAAGTTTTGCGTTTTTTTAACATAGTTAAAAGGGCTTAACACTTATATTTCTTTTCACACTTAAAGCATTTATATTTATTAAATTATGACATAACTAACACTATTTAAATGAGATTATCGAGAGGTTAGGTAAGTTAAGAGGGAGCTCCGCCTTTAGGTTTCTTCCAGGATGTTTTGCCTTTATTAGGGTTTTCTAAAATATATTCCATCATACGCTCTTTGTTTCTTTTAGCTTTACTAGGACTTAGTTTTTTAGGAACACTGCCTTGTTGACCACCACCGAAATGTTTCGGCTGGGTCCCGCCGCTGAAATTACTCCGTCCATTCCCCCCACCGAATTTTTTAGGCTGGTATCCACCTTTAAAATGTTTGGTTTGATTACCGACCCCAAAATGTTTTGGTTGGGAAAAACCAGAGGCGTAAGAGGAGCCTTGCGGCGGACCATACATTTCTGCGGAATTAGATGCAGATGGATAAAAATCTATTTGCCCCATTGGGCCCATGGACCCCATACCCATGGGATCCATAGGTCCCATGCCCATTTGTCCCATAGGCCCCATAGACCCCATGCCTATCTGATCCATAGGGCCCATGCCTATTGTTTCCATACCCATTTGATACATGCGCGCCACACCACTTTGCACCTTTGGCGGCATACCCATTGTTCTCTTGGGTCCCTTGCCTTTTTGCCACATGGGCGGATTAGGAGGCATACCCATATTCCCCTTGCCCTTAACCATTTGTTTCATAGGCGGCATCATACCCTGCCCAGGGGGCGCCTGTGCATTTTTTAATCTGAGCCTAATTTTTATTTTCTTTGATCCAAGATAGACAAAGTTGTTTCTTTCGGCAAGCTTATCAACTGAACACTTATCGATAGCGAAGGTTACGGTCTGGCCTACGGGATTATCAGGTTTCTTACTAGTTATCCACCACTCAGAGAAGTCAATTCCCTTATTTTGAAATTTCAGCATATTAAGAATGTCCTCATCATCTAGATCCGGATCTGCGACGTACGCAACTCCGATCACAGGTTTAGGTAATTCACTCAGGTTGACGATTTTAATGTTCGCTCCCTCCCACATGTGAAGATCTGGCAAGTGATTTTCTAGCCATTCCAACGTCTGGGTATTCGCACAACTGAGTAAAATGCATCCAGATCGTCCCGCGTAACCTACAAAGCTTGGTTCATTTCCATCCGTTTCTGCGTCGACAAGCTCTAGAATTTTATCCTCAAGCATTTCGATTTTTTCTTGAGACATAGGTCCGAGCTCATCAAGAATGCGAACACGTATGGGTTGACCAGGAGGCTTCACTGGGGGCGGAGCTCCCGGAAGGCCGCGCCCTTTTAGCCTATCTACCTTTATGGCCCTGGCTTGCCTCTCGGGGCTCATTCGCCGCAGAGCAACCTCACGCGCCTTCCTTTTCTGTTCTGCTTTAGCAGCAGGATACTCTGGAATGCGATTATGACGGGTTTCGCATAGCTCTCTAGCCTCCATGAAGGTTTTTCCTTGCTTTAACCAAAAAAAGAGCCGTCTCCTTTGCGCGCCTGTTAGATTATTGATATTTCTCAATCTCGCTTGTTCCCTTTTTCTAGCTTTTCTACTTTTCGTGGTTACGGAGGGATCTAACGTATTGCTAGTTTCACCGGGGCCCTGTTTTTCTACGTCATCTAAGACATCTTGCGAAGTTTCGTCAAGGTCATCAACCGAAGAAGGAATAGGGGAATCTTCATCGGGATGAGGTGATTTAGGATCTTTTGGCTCTGGTTCTGCTTTTCTGACCCAGCGGTATCGGGAATTTGCCTACCAACAACGGACAAACAATGTTATGAAATTGTCACGAGCTGTAAAAGCGATGCGTTTCTATTTTTGGTTTGTAACGAAATGCATCACCTTTATCGGCTAATATTTTGAAGTTAACGCACTAATCATGCTTGCCCATTCAGTTTTAAGATGGTTCCAGCTTTTCAATTAAACGATTGTAAAAAGTATGTTAAGTCCATTGTGAATGCATAATAAATATTATTTTTCAACTGAATGAATTTTTTTACTGCTGGGTTTCGCTAGAGCGTTTTAATTTATTTTGTGTAAATTGGAAAATACTAACTAAATACTTGTTTCAATTTACGCGGAGCAACGAATTAAACCGGATCTCCGCGGCCCAATTACTGGGGAGAAACCGTCAACCCTGAGGTTGTTGCGGTCGTCAGAATTTCGGGTTTCTGACATCCCGTGATAAATGTCACAGCCTATATTACGGCATAACGTGCCCTTTGGGACACGGAGGGGTATTTAAAAGTAGCTGACACGCCCATACAAGCCTTGACCCCACAAAGGGTGGCTTGACCCCTCAAATGAACTGGCGTGTGTACAGTATATTAGTATACGCACATTTATAGACGATGAACTTTTCATTTGTTAAAAAAAAAACTTTTAATGAATGCAGTACTTCTAGCCTATCATAAAACAACATTATTTCAAAGTATCCCAAAAAATCCCAATACGGGGGAAGATCGCTGGACGCAGCGATGTGTTTTCACACGTTGTATACAACCGACTTTCTGTATGTTCCTATTCTGTGACAAGAACTTGTGATATTTAATTTGCCTGATTTTTTACTATCATCCAAATTAAAAAAAAACTGGTCAATTGCGAGTCGGACTCGCGTGCAAAGGGTTCTGAACCAATTTCATTTTTGTAACATGTTATTTTAACACTACAGACTTTTTATAGGTTTTTCTGTAATCTTTAGGTAAAGATATTATCTCCATTTTATTCAAAATTTTAGGCTCAGTAGTTTCGGAGATAAGGGGGGGAATGGTCATTTATCGTTTAATTTCTTGAATAACTTCAAAACCATTTATTTTAAAATTATGAAATAAATATAATTAAAAGCCTCATAGTAAGCCCTTTTATTTGATGTCACACGATATTGTTCAAAAAACTTTTTTGACATTTTCTAGTTTGACCCCAAAAGTGGACCCCCATACTAAAAATTTTATGATTTACGTAACGGTTCGGTACGGTAAGAATCGGTTTAATGGATCCGGAGAAAACTGGCTGTGACAGACAGACAGACACACCCGAGTGATCCTATAAGGGTTCCGTTTTTTGTTCGGAACCCTAAAAATCCAGCTGATATTTTTGGTTCAATTTGGTTTTTAAATCAAACGTGTCTTTGATTACTAATGATTGGAAAGAACTTGGATGACAATAAAAAGTTAGCAATTGATGTTTTATTCATAGTCCTATTCCTATAATTTCGGTCAATATGAAGGAGTACTTACCGGCACCACTTCAGGTACATTCTTAGGAGTGTACCCATAGCCCTGGTCTCCAGTTCTGGCCTGGTTGAACGGAGCACGTGGGTGACTTTGATGTGGCTGAAAATAACGGGTCCTATTAATCAATGGGAATAATACGAAACGAAAATTATTTAAACACTAGTGGACGTCACGCGGTTTCACCCGCGTAGTTCCCGTTCCCGTGGGAGTACGGGGATAATATATAGCCTATGTTACTCCCTGATAGTGTAGCTATCCAATGCTAAAAGAATTTTTCAAATCGGTCCAGTAGTTTCAGAGCCTATTCAATTCAAACAAACAAACAAACAAATCTTTCCTCTTTATAATATTAGTGTAGACTAGTCGACCCGCGCAACTGCGTCACCGCCACAATTTTCATTACTGCTCCGCTCCTATTGGTCTTAGCGTAATGATATAATTATATAATGCTATCTAATACTGAACGAATTTTTCAAATCGGACCAGTAGTTCCTTAGATTAGCGCGTTCAAACAAACAAACAAACAAACTCTTCAGCTTTATATATTAGTATAGATTTTGGGAACACATTGTGCGTGCGAACACAGCTAAGGAGTGGAATGAATGAGTCTATGTTTCCTGATAACTACAACTTGGGAGTCATTAAGTCAAGAGTGAATCGGCTACTTCTCGGCAAGCGTGCTCCATCTTCGACCGCATCATCGCTTACCATCAGGTGAGATAGTGGTCAAACGTGTGCCTATCAATAGTAAAAAAAAAAATTGTTTACTATCGGACCAACACGGAAGTAAATTTTGATAGTCGTCAAAGTTATTGTATGTATGAGTACTATTTTTAAGTACATAACAGTATACAATAATTGTGTCCCTCTTTTAACGTTACACCCTGAAAAAGTAAAGGAACCACTAAAAACTTGACATTATTTGCCTTATAATGTAGGTCTATCCGCAATCCTAATTTATAAATTCTTCCATTACTGGTGACTGAGGAGTGACTGACAGACAACGCACAGCCGAAACTACTGGTCTTAGAAAGCTGAAATTTGGCTTGGGGCGTGTAGAGGAGCACTAAGAGAGGATTCCCCCAAATTCCTACGGGAACGGGAAAAAAAGGATACGCGCGTACGGAGTCGCAGCCAAAAGCTAGATAGAATATATAAAATTCATCCGTTACTGGTGACTGACTGCTGTCAGTTGGTCACCAGTAACGGATGAATTTCCAGTATCGGCTGTGCGTTGTCTGTACAACGCACAGCCGATTTGTTCGTAGTAAGCTGAAATTTGGCCAATACATGAAAAATCATAATTTTATCTCTAAAACTACTCTAACAACGATTGCTGGCAACAATTGCAAAACTAAATGGAAATTTCTATTATGTTTTATAGTTACCTGTTGTCCATAAGATGGATTAACATTTCCTTGAGGAGAATTAAAGCCAAAAGTATTCTGCGGCACTTGGGTCGCCATTGGTGTATTCCATTGATTTGCGTTGTTGCCACCACCAGAAACCCAAGGCGATGGCCTATTATCCATAGAAGCTGGGGGCCCACCATGACTGTGGGGCCCTCCTTGAGATGTTCTGGGTCCATGAGGTCCGCCGACGGGTGCGTGAGATCCATGTATTCCTCCATGGCTAAGCGGTGCCCCGGGTCCGTGAGACCCCAAAGATCCGTGCATCCCCTCATGGCTATGAGGTCCTCCAGGTCCATGAGACCCTTGGTTGTTATAATCATTGGGAGCTTGACCCATGTAGTCATTTCTGGGTGCATTTGGGTAATCATTCCTAGTTTGGTCTTGGTAACTAGGTCGGGAGTCAAAGCTGCTTGCCTGTGGTGGTTGGCTTGACTGAAAAGATACAATTTTGTAAGCAAACGAATCCTCTTAATATTTGCATTGATGTCATACTACTTTTCTGACTAACAATTTGCAAACTACAAGTACTACAGTGATAATGTCCTTGTTTTTTTTTTAAAGGATCATGACAATCATCAAATGACTCCTCCCGTTCTGAGCGGAGCAGAAGGGAGACTCAGACTCTTACCGACTAAAACCCATCCGTTGTTCCTCGTAGTGACTCTTTCGAACAAATTCCGCATCCCTGGCAAACAACTATGTCCTATCCTATCCATACAAATATTTTAAATCAGAAAGTCTTTATTTCTATTTGTTCTGTTTTCTTATAACTATTATTAATTTCACCTGGTACTATCCCAATGGAATGCATGTTCCCTAACGGCCAGTAGCTATCTTTAACCAACCGTCAAATTAGCTACCATCAGTAGCTGATACATGTTTGGGCTTTAATAACTTCAGATATAGATCTAGCTTAAGTTGTTTTAGTTCGAGGTTGAAAACATAAATGTTAAAATAATTAAATATATTTTAATTTGAGACATCCACCCAAAATATTTGTAGCTGGAAAACAGGGTTATTACGGAGACAGTGCGTATTTTTTAACCCCCGACGCAAACACGACGGGGTGTTGTTTTTACGGAGACAGTGCGTATTTTTTAACCCCCGACGCGAAAACGACGGGGTGTTATAAGTTTAACGTGTCTGTGTGTGTGTGTGTCTGTCTGTGGCATCGTAGCTCCCGATCGGATGAACCAATTTTGATTTTGTTTCTTTTGTTTGAAAGGTGAATTTGTCGAGAGTGTTCTTAGCTATGTGTGATGAAAATCGGTCCAAGATGGCCGCCGCTACAAAATGGTGGATTACATATTTTTTCACAACTTTCTCAATATGGGTATCAAATGAAAGGGCTTGACTAGTAGAATTCTATACACTATGACAAATTTCAAATCCAAGATGGCCGCCACCACAAAATGGCGAATTAGGTACATTTTCTTTCACAACTCCCTCAATATTGGTATCAAATGAAAGGGAATAGAATAGAACTACTCTTTATTATGTCACCATACAAGTTACAGTAAAACATAGATGAAGAAAACATTACATAGGGTGACGCAATGGGCGGCCTTATCCTTAAAAGCGATCTTTTAAAGAAAACCTTTGGATGGATTTTAAAGAGAGGAGTGACAGTACTGCATGTAGTCTTAGGTGTACTATTTACATTTACAATAATTACATAATAGATAAATACATATAAACAATATAGTAGAGAACCCAAGTAAAGACGATTAAGGAGAGAGATAATGATTTTTTACCATAGTTTTAAAAGTAGACAAAGATTGAGCACGCCTTACCGACACCGGCAAGGCTTGATTGCAAGGCAAAGATGGCAAGGCAAAGATTTGTCATAGAAGCTGGTGGGATGCATCGGCATGCATCCCACCAGCTTCTATGACAAATCTTTTACGATTCAGGCGGTGCGGTTATGGATTGCCTTGCCGTCTCTAGTCTCAAGTTTTCCGATGACCTTAGATATCTATTATGTGTGTCATGAAGGAACTTGAAACATTCTTTAAGATAAGAGGGGGTAGAAGATTGAACAGAATACTGTAGAGCAGAAATAAAATATGAGAATCCCGGCGAAGTCGTATGGGAAGCCACTTGAGCTTTGTACGAAATTCAGAAATGTGATCATATCTGCGCAGGCTTGACTAGTAGAATAATGTACACTACATTGAAAGGGAATGAGGAATATTTACTAACGAAATGAAAATTAAGTTTAAAATGCATGAAATAAAAATTAAATTAAAAATTTAAAAAACCCTCACCAAAAAAAAATCGAATCCAAAAAAAAGAATCGTACCTATATTAAACTAAAAGGATCAATAGAAATAATTTTTTACTTTTTCAAGTTATTTTTTTTTGCCGGGGGAATTTTTAAGTTAATTTTTCTTCCATGCAATCAGAAGCATATAAGAAGAATATTTGATTATTTTCTTGTTCACTATCTTCAGCTTAATAAATAGGATCACCTTTTGGATATTTGTATCATCGGTTTAAAGAACTTTATTTCTCATTAAGACTATGTATTTTAACTGTTTTATTTTGTAAAATTTGGATTGGTTATAGACTAGTTTTAGACGAGTTGCCCCAAATTTCTATGAGATATAATAAATGTGGCTTTAGGGTATTGTATATTACTCGCCGAACTTTTTTTGGAATACATCTAGCAATTTTATGTAATGAGCCCACCAATGAAGAAAGTTTATTTTTAATGTGTTGAAGGTGTGCCGTGCCTTCCATGACAAATGGCTATCAAGAGTTAGTCTGAGGTATTTTCCTTGATTTTTTCTTTGCAGTACTACTCCGTTAATGCTTAAATCAAGGTAGTGAAATAGCTTTTTATTTGCATTAAAAATTATGTATAGTACCAATGTTGTAATATATTTAAGTAATCTTGGGCATTTTTTGTTATTTCATTAATGCCATTTCCAAAATAAAATAAGCATGTATTGTCTGCACAAAGGGCAAGCTGACCTTGTAAGCCTGCTTGGTATATGTTATTTACATAGACTAGGAAAAATAAAGGACCAGGTTTATAAAAAAAAACATGACCATTTTAATATTTTTTTATTTGTCACTCATATTACACACTAACAGATTTCAAAACATTCATCAACCTCTACAAGGAAACAAAAAAATAATAATCTGCTTTTATCATAATCATCATAGCAGCCGAAAGACGTCCACTGCTGGACAGAAGCCTCCTCCTTTAATTTTTAAATTAATTTTTATTATTTGCTGTAATAGCGGCAATACACTCTGTGAAAATTCAAACAGCCACCTATTACGGTTCTTGAGATACAACCCGCTGACAGACAGACGGACGGAAGGACGGACGGACATCGGAGGGTTAGTAATAGGGTTCCGTTGGTTACCCTTTGGGGGTACCGAACTCTAAAAAACATAGTTAATACAGTTGTTTTAACCGTCTTATTTCTAGCTCTAGTTTTACATTTTCTAATTCTAATCTTCTATTTTCTAACTCTATTTTTCTATTTTCTAACTCTATTTTTCTATTTAATAACTCTAATTTTTTATTTTCTAATTCAATTTTTTTTTCATCTAACTGTGATGATTTAGTCTTAGATTGGAAGTAAGCTGCTAAGCCCAGATCTTTGTCCCTCTGAGCTTTCTGAACTTCCTCAGAAAGCTTTCTTCGTTTTTTTACTGAAAAATAAAAAAAAATTATATTACTGATATATAGTATATTTAGTTACGCCCAAAGACCGAAAACGCTCAAAGCCCAAAAACAGCTCACAACGCGTTGTGGCTTCTTTCAAACGGCTGTATCGCGAATTTATAAATTATTTGATGTTTCTTCGCTTGTCTTACAAACACACAGCATGTACAATGGATGTATTTCGGAAAACCATATTACTGCACTATGCATCTAACATTAGTATCTCTATTTTATTGAGTAAAGTTAAAAAAAAAATGTAACTTACAGCTTTTATTAGGTGAGTTTAAAATACATTTCTTTGGTGTGATTGTTTGGTGGAATTTGCCTCACTTCCACTAGCGTCCTCGAAAAAACAATCATCATCCAACACCAGGAGACTACTTTGGGCTATGTCCTGTTGTTCTGGTAGTAGTTTACAGTTCAAAAATTCCACATCCGTTTCAGAGGGGACCTGGTCTGCTGCTTCATCCACGCCATCCCCACCACACTCTACAGAAAGGTCAGTGCGTGAAGCATCTAAAATAGATGATACGCGTTCTAAAACTTCATCTGAGTGGAAGATCGTCATTCCAAGTCCCGTCTGTAAATTTAAAACAAAGCTTAGGGCAACCAAGATTTATCCATGACCATAGAACACAACATTTCTAGAACTACAGACCTCAAGATTATTTTGTGTAATTGATGCACGTTTCCTGACAGCCTTCTTTAAGTTATCCCACTTGAGTCGCAGTTGTTCAGTACGCCGAATATTCCCGCTCAAAGTGTTAAAGTCCTGCGTAACTTCTTTCCAAGCTAACTCTTTAAGTTTATTATTGGCACCGTTCTTCGCTCTTGAGTTAATTACTTTGTGCTTGGAAATCAAATCAAGCAGGAGAGTAATGTTTTCTTTAGTGAGTTGCTTCGCCTTTAACTGGAAATAAATTATAATTTTAAAAGCGAAACAACGATAAGGAAAGAACCTTTCTGTTTTAAGTATTTAACAAACACATTGTAATAAAATGAATATTTTATCAATAAAATCAATTACTTACGATTTTTAGTTCAGCCATTTTAAAAGTTATTGATGTGCACTTTTTAACACTCCATTACACGCGCATCCAAAAGTAACACGATTACACACGCAGTGCACTTGGGTGCTCCAAAAACATGGATGGAGTTCTGGTGGTTGTAATTGTTCTATATTGAGCCATTTAACAAAAACAAAAGAAAAGATGATCATAATAAACCATTATTTACAAGACTTGTTATAAGATCTTACAAAAATATGAATACTCAACATAGGAATATCAATTTTGTAATTTTTGCCACCATTTTGTGACATTTCGAGAGAATTCAAACTTTGGTTATAACATGAGATACATGAAAGCATGAAAACATGTTCGTTACAAAAATTGTTGCAAATTTTACGCTCTACATTTTTGATCATATGTATAACCATCATTGGAGCCGAAACCGAGATAATCGCGAATGTTATACTTATCGTCATTTGACACAAGCTTTTAACTTTTCAGACTTGATGTTCTGGTTGGTTGGTTGATTATGGCCAACTATCCCCCCACTCCTACAATCATGGCATCGTTTATTTTATTATTTGTCGTTTTCCTAAGTCCTCATCACCATTACTACTTAATTAGTATGCTACATTAACATCACCCTCTTCTACCTCCTCAAATTTTTGGAGCCATTGTCATTGTCAGATTTCCTGTACGAGTCCAAGCCTTTTTGACTTATTAGTACCAAAACTGAAGAAAAATACGTAGGTTAAATCAATAATATAAACGCAAATAACGTTGTCGTACTACGTTATAAAATAACACTAAAATCAATATCTTATTTACTGAAGAAAATAATTAAAACTGCGTACTATTGTTATGCTTCAAATAGTTACGTTATTACATTACACGCACGGGGCACAGGCGAGTCGTGTCTCAAGACAACTAAAACGTTTGAAAAAACCAAGTGCGTGCGCTGGAGCTGCTGATGCGATGCTCACTATAGCTCGGGAATACTAGCTACAGCTCAAAGGCTTTCCACAGGGTTTGGCACGATAGCCTTATTGGTAAGCCTCCTTCCTTCGGTCTGTCTGCCGGATTATGTGAAAGGATCGCAGATTTCCTGAGGGATCGGTCTATCAGAGTAGTCATAGATGGCTGCTCGTCCGGACTGCTGGATATTAATGACGGGTTTCCTCAGGGGTGATCTGCTAAAACCCGGTATCTTTGGATATGCAGACGACAGCACTGTTGCTGAGAGATACGTGTCCGAAGCACGAGCTGGTGGGTCGCAGATCCGGTCTCTCCGGGAGGCTATGGTTGAGCGCTTGAACTTGTCTTTACAGGCTGTCTCTGAATGGGGCGATGCCTATCTGGTCAAGTTCAATGCTGCTTAGACCCAAGCGTGTCTTTTTTCGCTAAAAGGGGCCAATTCCACTCAGCTCCATCTTTTCAAGGTGTAGCCGTGCCGATAACCGACCGACTTGATCTTCTTGGTGTTACGATAACATCTACTCTCAATTTTGGCCCTTTCATAGAAGCAAAGGCTCAAGTGGCTGCCAGAAAGTTGGGGATCCTAGCAAAGGTGAGGCTCAAACTCTATCAAGCGCAATTTCGTGTATGGAGTACTGCTTTCATCTTTGAGACGGATCTGCCAGATATCAGCTTGATGCCCTTGAACAATTGAAAAACGAGCCAAGAGGATCATCGGCAGTGATAGGCTCGTCGAGTCGAAGCTCCGATGTATTCGAGCATCGCCGCCGAGTTGCTGGCCTGTCGGTTTTTTATCGGTTGCATTTTGTGTAGTGTGCGACGGAATTGCATAATTTGATTCCGCCAAGTCCGTTGCATCATCGGACCACAAGACATACGGTGATGCGCCACCGGTACATGGTGGAGTGTGGACATCCCACCCACACGCACAAAACGTTTTGGGAACACATTCATGAAGTGGAGCGGTCAGTAATTACCCATTCGGTTTTATTAGTAGATAAGTCTGACCGCCAACCCCCTCCCTCCCCTCATTGCGGCAATTATATTCCCGGTTGCCCGATCCCGAGTGGCAATCCATGTGGGGGCGACTGGGAATACTCGCGCAATTGCGGATGCGGATGGGAATACTCACAACATCCCTGAATCAGATTCTAGGGCAGGCCTGTGCCCCACGCGTGTAATGGAGTGTTAATGAAAAGTAATGTGCACTTTTTTCAAAAAGGACAAATATGGCTATGTAAGTATAATTACAGACATGCAAACAATATGACCGCAATTTTCTTAAAACATGCTGATGTGATTTGGACGAAATTTTCCTTTTATTTTTTTAGTACACCTATTGTTAATATTTGTTCAATTAAAAACGCCAAGCAAGTGAATTCAACAATTTATTCCTAGTTTAAATATGGTAATCCTTACTTCCTTACTAATATTATAAATGCGAAAGTAACTCTATCCGTTTGTTTGTTTGTCGCGCTTTCACGCCATAACTACTGAACCGATTTAAATGAGATTTGGTACACAGATAGTCTAGAGCCTGAGAAAGGACATAGGCTACTTTTTATCCCGGGAGTATTTTCCCTAGGGACCAAGCGGGCGAAGCCATTGGCAGAAGCTAGTATATAAAAAATCTACCATTTTATGTATAATTACGAAGAGGTTTTAAAAAATATACATGTATAATTATTACTTAAGCTAACACCACTAATTTTTACTGTTTTTCTGTGTGTACATAAATAATAAAATAAATAAATAAAGTAAAAATAATTATTTATTTGACCAGGCTAAACATGAGGCCATTTTGTTAGAGCACCATGATCAAAAGAAAAAGTGCCAAACACGCTACCGTCGGCTATAGCCGAAAAGCAAACAACGTTTATAGGTACAAAATAAATATACTGATTAATGCCCGGTGCCTATAAACAAGAACCGATTTGTTTTCCTTACAGATAGTAGTATTTTCTACGAGGCGTGATTCAAAATCGTGCCTATAAAAAACGTCTCGTTAGATAAGTCACCGACAGCTTGCTGCGTACGGATACTGTACGTCTACCATGAGTTTTATCAAACTATACTCGCTACCGACTGTAGTTAAAAACATGTATGAAAACTTAAAAAAAAACAAGTTTCTAATTCATTTTCTTACTTGTTAACTAAAGTTTTACTTGCAACTTGCTTGCTTGTTAGTTAACAACTTAAACAAATACATTAGAAACTTGTTTTTTTTAAGTTTTCGTACACTTTTTTAACTACAGTCGCTAGCGAGTATAGTTTGATAAAACTCATGGTAGACGTACGGGTATCGAATTACGGATAGTAAGCATGGTGTCATAACTTCGAACAACCTGATAGAATCTTCAAAAAGTTTGTTGCTCTGAACAGTAGATGGTGCTATTTAAAAATTTAAATAAAAATATTTTTATTAGACTGGTATTACTGGCTCTTTTTTTGGTTATGGCTACAACACAACACCATTGACATGTGTTTATTTCATTTCACGCAGACTTTCAGTATTTACATTCTCTTCAGCAGACACTTAAAAACTTATAAAATAGCGAACAAAAAAGAAGTAAATGAAAAATTTGTAATTTATTTACTTATTTTAATAATAGATTATTACTAATTGACTTCCATTGAGTAGAATATGTTAATTATTTATAGTCAATAATAGTCACTCATTTAGGAATGAAACGTTGTGTTATTGACATTGACATTAACTGTTTGTTTTCAAATCTCACAATTCGTTTATTTTCTTCTGAAGTGAACGGATGCGTTTATTGTATTTTGTTAATTTTCAATGACGACCCGGCTTGTTACACTATTTCTGTTCCCGACTGACCTGGCTTTTACTTGGATTCCGATATTACCGCTATCATCGACTGACCTCTGGCTGAGAATTTGGACTTTATTGTTTTGCTTTGTGAATTGGATTTTCTCGACCATGCCTATGAAAAGATGTTGTGCCTGCAGCAAAACTCGTAAGTGCATTTAAAATTATATATTATTATTAGTTAATTTTGGTCCTTAAAGTACTTATATGGTTAAATGGCAAACATTACATTTTAAAGTGATGTGATATCACAACACATTTTTGGAACTAAGTGATATCACAATGTATGAATTTGGATGTGATCTATAGATTCTATCTAAAATTTAACATTTAAAATTTAACATTTTACTTAGAAAGGACCGAGTCAGCCTTACAAATAGATTGAAACTTTGTACTGAAGAGCTGGACCAATGTAGGCAACAATATGATAAAGATACTCAGTGCTTCCAAAATGATATACTATACAAGGAGTACTTGCTGAAAAATATTTATGAAAAATATGAGACCTCACAACAACAACTGAGTGAGCGCTTGTTTGAGGCTGGGGAACTATTGGACTTGGTGAAGTACAATGCCGAAAGATACGAGTTTCTGACTAATAATCTTTCATGCAGCTGTGTAAACCAGCCATCATCTCCCCAGCCCCAACTAGACATGTCTCCACCGGTGTTGGCTCTTCCATTAGAAACATGTGTCAAAATACCAGGAAATAAATCTATATTTTTTTGTGATGAATTAGGGTCTGGCTTTGGAAAAATACTACATAACTACTTAAGCCATAGTTTTACCAACCATAGTTATCATAATATAAGTCTTAAACAAATGGTTAAAAGAATTATAAATACAAATCTTGATGATTATTCATCAATGGTTCTTCTATTAGGGAATAGTACTGGTATTACCAGAAAGGACATAGTGGATAGTGTTGACTCCTTATTAAAGTTAAACATAGGAAAGCTGATGTTATGTGCTTTTCCTTATTCCGATAGTTTATCAGATGATCAAAACAAGCATATTTTAAAGCTGAATAATACTATTCACTTGCTGACATGTTGTCATAGTGACAAATTATTGTATTTTGACACTAATAAGTTTGTTAGTGGTTTTAAATTAACTCAGGGAGCTTTATCTCTGTCTGGTAAATGTAGACATATGATTGCTATGTTGATAGCATATAATATTAACGAGGTTATAGCTAATATAACAAAGATTAGGTTAAGTGACGAGCCTGTGTTGTCTAGTTGCTCTAACAGCGTAGGGACTTATTTTTATGATTCTTTGTGTTGTACGAAGGAGGACCCACTTAAAATATCAACATTCATGGAGGCCTCTACCCATCAGATAGAGTATTCTCTTCCTGATGGAACCTATAAAGACATTTTAGACTCCTCAATTGTGGCTGTGGAGATCGCTCCGGATAATTCTTTAAACTGAACTGCAAGACAACAGAAGCTACCTCTTCTAATAACCAATTATTATATGTGAATAGGAACAAGGTATCTTCTAGCAGTAGTAATATAGTTCATGGTAAAAATCCTAAGGGAGGGCAGCACACTTTAAAATTGTTTAATCAGAATATTGAAGGTTGCTCTTCCAAATTACTTGAAATAGAAATGTTTTTAGAAAAGACCAAGTTTGATGTAGTTTGCTTAACTGAACATTTGTTAAAAGTAAGTAGGATCTCTTAATTTTGAAAATTATTGTGTAGCAAGCCATTTCAGCCGACAATGTATGGTACATGGAGGATCACTTATTTTAATTAAAAGTTACATTAAATCTAAAGAAAGAAAAGACATTGTTAAGCTGTCGGTTGAACACACCATTGAATTGTCCTGTGTTGAGCTAGATAAGCATGTTGTTGTATGTGTCTACAAACCTCCAAGTTACCAGAATCTATCTGTGTTTGATTCTGTAATGGAAGATGTGTTAAAAAAGTTTGTACTAGCAATAAATCAATAATTATATGTGGCGACTTTAATATTAACTTATTAGAAACTAACTCGAATAGTATCAGATTATTGAGTCTATTTAAATCATTTAATTTATCAAATGTTTTTTTTGAACCTACCCGAGTAACACTTTCGTCTGCGACTTGCATAGACAACATATTTTGTAATTGTGATTATTTACATAAAGAGATTGTGAATAAGTTGCCCTCTGATCACAGTGGACAAACAATAATGTTTTGCACCTACATACCTTTACAAAAAATTCAAATTAAATTTAGACCAATAACAGATAAAAATTTAGAAAAACTTAATAGTACTTTGGCCAGTAAATTATGTGTTCAAAATTTTAATAACATAGAAGACTCAAATGTGTTTTATACCAAATTTTTTTCATTACTCAACACTCAATTTAATGATAATTTTCCAATTAAGCCTAAAAGTATTTACACTAAGTTTATATTCAGTGATTGGGCGACTCCAGGCATTCGAATAAGTAGAGAAAAGCTATACGAACTATATGGCCTAAAGCAACACGTGAATAACATAAGCTTTCATAAGTATGTTGCAAAATATTCAAAAACATTTAAAAGTGTATGCAAAATAGCTAAAGCTCTGTTTATTAGCTATAAAATAAAATCAGCAGATGACAAAATAAAAACCACCTGGAAAATAATAAATAATGAAACAGGTAGGAAGAAAAAGCGTGAAACTAAATACTCAGATGCAGAGGTAGCTCAGGAGTTTGAAAACTTCTTTGCTGATATTCCACGTAAAACTACACAAGCTCTTAACTCGTCACCCGCGCTCTCTGCTGCCTTTTTAAGGAAGAATGTCAAGGTATGCCCATCAGAGTTCAAGTTTCAACATACGAACCCCTTAGCCATTATAAAGGCTTTTAAAGATCTTAAAATTAAATCAACAGAAGATCTTTGGGGAATGTCTGTAAAAGTCTGTAGATCTGTTATTGAAACTATTGCTCCCTACTTAGCTCACATATTTAACTCTAGTGTAGACCAGGGAGTATTTCCTGATCTCATGAAGCACAGTAAAGTCGTTCCACTGTTTAAATCCGGTGATAGTCAAGAACCCAACAATTACAGGCTGGTGTCAATCCTGCCGGTTCTCAGTAAGGTGTTTGAAAAGTTAATGCTTAACCAGATGTTACTACATTTTAATAAGAATTCCATCTTTCACGAACAACAGTACGGTTTCACTAAAGGGCGTTGTACAACTGACGCTGGTGTCACCCTAATAAAGAACATCTTTAACGCCTGGGAGGATTCACAAGACGCCATTGGAATCTTTTGTGACCTCTCGAAAGCGTTTGATTGCGTTAACCATGAGACACTTTTGTTGAAACTTGAGCATTATGGGATTAGGAATACATCCCTTGATTTGATTGGATCATACTTGAAAGACAGACAGGTTAAAGTACAGGTAAACGGTGTAAACTCACTAGGGTCTGAAATGGCAATGGGCGTTCCGCAAGGTTCAATATTAGGTCCATTCCTCTTTTTAGCATATATAAACGATTTGCCCCAATTACTTCAAAATGAACCAAAGATGGTGTTATTTGCTGATGACACATCATTGATATTTAAAATAGACCGACGGTCACAAAACCTTGATGATGTCAATTACTCTATTCACTAGGTTCAAGATTGGTTCACGGCAAACAACTTAGTATTAAATGAAAAAAAAAACTAAACGTATTAAATTTTTTTTTACCTAATGTTAAAAGTAACGAATGTGAAATCATATTGAATGGACAAAAACTGGAATTTATTGATCAGACGGTTTTCCTGGGAATCACTTTAGACGAGAAATTGCAATGGGGACCTCACATAACATCTCTTGCGGCGCGGCTAAGCTCAGCCGCTTATGCTGTTAGAAAGATAAGACAGCTAACAGATATAGAAACCGCGCGTTTGGTCTATTTTAGTTACTTTCACAGCATTATGTCGTATGGTATTTTGCTGTGGGGTCGAGCTGCTGACATTGAATCCATATTTATTCTACAAAACCGTGCTGTCAGAGCCATTTATAATCTTCGTCGCCGCGATTCTCTTAGGGAACTCTTTAAAAAGATTAATATTATGACAGTCCCTTGTCAATTCATCTATGAAAATATTATGCATGTAAGGAAAAATCGACATCTCTTTAGCAAAATTAGTGATAGACATAATCTTAATACTAGAAATAGAAATAAACTAGATCAACCATTTTTTAGATTATCCAAAGTACGAACATCTTTCATGGGGTACTGTATTAAATGTTACAACAAAATTCCTTCTGAAATATTAGAATTAAATGAAAGAAAAATTAAAACGTGTGTAAAATACACACTTTGTGAACAAGCATATTACAAATTAGATGATTATATTCAAGATAAGAATGCTTGGAAACATGCTAGTCCTGCTCCATAGGACAATCTAGGGTGTAGTAGACATAGTGAAACTGGTTGATATTGTTACGCGCCAGAATTAATGTTGGGTACATGGCGGCATTTGCGTACTGCTAACGCCATCTAGTTTCAAGTAACGAAACATTTACGTGCTGCCATCTAGTATCGAGTAGCAGACACTTGCGTGCTGCTGGCGTCATCTAGTATCCAGTAGCAGGCATTTACGTGCTAGAACATTCTCGATGTTTAGACACCTGGTCGGTCGGGACCTGTGTGTGCCTGAACTTTAAAGAGGTTTCCATACAAGAGGGTTCTGGAAATGACTGTCGGTATATAAAGGGCGGACATCCGGCGACGGCAGTCAGTATTGAATTGGCGATACAAACGATAACTTCGAGAGCGATCTTCAACTGCGAATTATAGTGAAGTGAAGTGTTCAGTAGTGCGATTGTGTTTTATAATTAGTGTGTTTTAAAGTGCTAATTAGTGTCATAAATTAAAGTGTCAGTTTTGGTTGTTTAATCGGCTGTTTTTATTGTAACGAACCCCAAGCTCGTAACAATATGTTTGTGTTTATTGTATTAATATTTACTATGTAAACAGGTGTATTTACTGATTTTTATATTTAATTTAACTCACACACTGATCATACAACGTGTTGTTTTGCATCCTCGTCAAATTTCAGGAGGTTGTCATAAAAGACATAAATAATCAATCGAAAGTACGGTAGCGGGCAATAACTAATAAGCGCTGCTTTTTTTTTGTTGTTGAAATTTAACAGTATTTCAGAATTAAGCCCTCAATACAAATAAAACAGAATCACCGACTACGCACACAGCGACAAGCAGCTGTATGCGTGAGTGTCGACTTCTTACCTACGAAATGCTAGCGCGCGCGCGCGACCGATCAATGACCGGTAGCAATAATTTTACCTAATTTTATTTCGAAAATCACTTACATTATTGTCGTAAATTTCGCTTGATAATTAACTCATCTTTGAGCATCATTGGAATACGGAAATCTTACTAATGACAATAATACTAGTGCGCCAAAGAAAAGTTCACTGACCTGTTATCAGATGATTAATAAAATGTTAGTTTTGTTTTTCGTAGTGATTTTGTTTTTATTTGTGGATTTCCTTCCTACTTAACGGGCTTAGGACCGGCAAGAATGCCTTAGTTAGTGTAGCGATCTACTAAGTCTAAAAATGTTTTCTACGTTTGATGGAAATGGAAAGACGTGCTAGTTAAGTGAAAGTACGTGGTGATATTTTCGACTCTTAGGTATTATTGGCGTAGTTAAAAATAAAATTTGAAATCAACTTATTTACACTAATAAAATTGATTAAGCTTACAACGTATTTACAAAATGTACAAATAAATAAATTACCTACCTAAGTTACCCGGAGGTATTGTTCAAAGTTGCCACCATCACACTCTTCGCCCAATCGAGCACAACGTAGCTGGTTTTCCTTCAGCTTACGTAACACTAACACATTCGTTTTTAAAGTGTCGAAAGCACTAATGATCCTTGCATGTAATTCTGTTACACTTGTCACTTCCTCCGTGTAAATTAACCTTTTAACGTCTCCCCACAAATAAAAGTCTACAGGCGTCAGGTCTGGAGAACGCGGAGGCCAGGCCACAGGTCCTCCGCGACCGATCGAGTGGTCACCAACTTTTCGGTCAAGTACTCGCGTACTTGCCGACCATAGTGAGAGGGAGCGCCATCCTGCTGGAAGTAGAGGTTGTGCCTTGCGGTAGTGGAACGGGTGTTGAAGTTCACGTTTCAGTAGACGCCATACTGTGGTGTGGTGCACTCGCTAAGTGTTGACCAGCCTCCCGCGTGCTTGCCCGTGGGTCTCGCTGGAAGTATTCCAGGATGTCTTCCTGCAAGGCGACAGGCAGGCCTACGCTGCCGCGAATATCCGGTTGGCTCCACGTAGGCTGTCTCCACTGATGGCATACAGGCGGACCATCTCCACCATCTTGTACCTATGTCTCAACGATGTACAGAGAAACGGAATTCGCAAAGCGTGCGTGCGCTTCGGCGACATCAAACACACTGTTAGTTCCGGGGCCGCGGGGGCCGGGGGCGTGGCTAGGAGCTTGCGCGGGAGAATCCCCGTACCGTGATTGGGGTGCGATTGATTACCTACGAATTTATCGAATGATCGTTGCGCGTGTATGTATTGTTTGCGTTTGTTTGTGTGTGAAAGCGCGGTTATAAGGCTAGTAACAGACGGGCCGCGGCTGGTTTACACTTACGGATTTCCGTAAATCAAAAAATTAAATTAAAAAAATACCTACCCATTTTATTGTCGATTTGGGTCGAGAATCATTAGCATAATTACGTCCTTGAATTTGACTAGGATGCAAATCAACACGTTGTATAAATCAATAGTTGCAAAAATTTGTACGTATGTGAGTATTATGTTCCCTTACTAGCAAACTTATTAATTTTACCTCTGCTGGCATTTCTTTATTGTACTTATTAGTAGTATATAAGTGTTTTTTTGGGAGCATCGTCCTCACATATAATCAACTGATTAATGTATGCAAATATTGTAAAGCTTATTTTTGAAAAGAGTAACTATGGAGTTTCTTGTCCGTTCTTCTCCATAAGAATCTACCTTTTGCGAACGGACGACTAGAGCCACTATAATATTTTATTTTATTTTAATTTGACGTTCAAAAGTGCCTTTATTGGTCTAGTTGAAATAAATCATTTGACTTTGACTTTGATTCAAAGCATAAATTTCAGATTTGATGTTATTTTAAGCTACTAGCTATCTGGCTCATTTCGCCCCTAGTACAAGTTTTACAGTTAGCGAAGCAATGTTTGTGTCTAAGTTGAGTGTGTTATATTTAGTATAATACCTATCAGTGCCGAATTAAATCAGCGCGGGGCCTATAGCAAATTTTACCAAGGGGGCCCCCTAAACATAAAACCTTTCTAAAGTGAAAACAAAAATATCCATTCAAAATAATTATAGCCCCTCTCTATTATTTCTCATGGACCCCGGGGCTCTTATGTAGCACCAGATCCCATATTTTTTTGGTTTGCCTACATTATCTGGGGTTGTTTAGATTTCAGACGGTATAGTAGCATGAAATAAAAGAAAGAAAACGAGTTTTTTGCTCGAAGTATGACCCATACCATAACAAAATAAACCAAATTAGTGACTTTATCTGCAGAAAACAGCTGTCGCAGTATAGTGGGAATTAGAAGGACTTGTGTGTGAGAGAGATCCATGGTTTTTACATGATTTTGAAAGTCCAAGGGCAGGGCCCCACAATGCACGGGGCCTGTTGCATTTACTACTCTTGCTATGGTTAATCCGGGACTGATACCTACAACTTTGTTATTATACACGTGTCACATACCCATGACTATTTGTATTCTGGCTATTGTACTAACTGACAATTCTTTTCACTTAACAGGGGCAGATAATGTTATCCTGCATTTATTTCCTAACCCAAACAAGGAGCCAAACAGATTTAAATTATGGGTTAATGCTATTGGTGGTGATCTTTTTTTAATAAAAGATCAAACTGTTTTTGATTATTATCGAGTGTGCCATGTACACTTTGATGAAAAGGACCGCACCTGGAGTAAGAGACTCAGCCCAAATGCAGTACCTACATTAAACTTGCGAGGTAATAATAATATTGTCTTTAATCTTTCATAGCTATCTTATTACCACATGGTAAATAAACTGCCTCATCATCCCAAGAGTGGCTGTGCAGAAGTACACCTTATGGGAAATACAGGCATGATAGTATGTTGTTGTAGTACATGAAGAACTTACGTCATGTTTATGCCTTACAGGTTTTCGAACTGCTATAACAAGAACTCCTTTGCAAGTAATATCCAACCAGGATTTTTCAAAAGCTCAACTGTCCACATCAACCGCTCAGCCATCAATATCAACAGCATCAACCCTTAAACAATCAACATCAACAGCATTAATCGCTCAACCATCGACATCAATGGCATCTACCGCTCAACCATCTACTTCAACAGCATCGGTTGCGCAAACATGTAGCAGTCTACCATCAACATCGACTGACAACATACATTTACCATTGACATCTGGATTATCTGGTCAACATACTCTATCAACATCCAAATCTTTGCCAAGGCGTAAGTACATTGTTATTCAAAGACTACTAACTGAAGTTTCACTGAGTGAGTGACTGATGAAACAGGTCCAATCTGATATCCAATTCACTGTTCAATAAAATGACTGGACAGTCTATACAATATTAAATTTATTTACTTGGATAATTTGATAATAAAACTAGAAAAGATATGATTGAGTACTTGAAATTATGAATCTTCACTTCTGTGAAGTTTCAACAACTAATTAAATTTTACATTGTATTTTCACATGGAAATAACTCATGTTGTAGTATAGAGATTAGCCAGTCGGTAAGATCATAGTAAGGTTGTCTGCCCAGACTGCTCAAGATGACAGCTTAAATATTTAGACTTGTCACTTAAGTGTTCACAAATATTTTTCCAGGGAAATTGAAGAGGACTACTTTGTATAATCCTGAGGTGGTTGCTTTGAACAAGAAAATAAAAAATCTTCAAAAGTCCAAAGTCACGATGGCAGAAAAGTTGAAAAAGGCATTAATATTGTCTGAAAACACTTCTTTTCAAAAAGCCATGAAAGAATTTACGCCTGCAGCAACAATATTTACTCACCTTCAATTTAGAGAAATTGGGAAGAAGATATTGGGGAGGCGATTCACCAAAAATGAAAAAGTTATGGCATTAGCCCTTTACAAACAGGGTCCGAGATCATATCGCTGGCTTAGAAGATTTTTTGTTTTACCTTCACCTTTAACCCTGAGTCGTATGATTACGAGAGCAGCGCTAAAGCCAGGGATGAATGAAGATTTGTTTCGACAGCTAAAAAGCAAAGTGGATAAAATGAAGGACACAGACAAACTATGCATCATACTTTTTGATGAAGTAGCACTTGCACCACACTTCGAATATAGTAAGAGACGAGACTGTTTAACTGGATTTGTCGACGATGGGGAAACCAGGAAGAGATAGATAGCTGACCATGCATTAGTTTTTATGATTAGGGGGATTTTTAAGAATTATAAACAGCCTTTGGCGTATACATTTTGCGCCTCAACAACGTCATCCATGGAAATAGTGAGTCAAATAAAAACAATTATTAGAAAACTTAAGTCCATAGGCTTAGAAGTATTGGCAACCGTTTGTGACCAAGGTGCAACTAATGTGAGTGCCATAAACTGGCTAATAAACGAGACAAGAACGAAATATTTAAGAAAAGGTAAAGAAATGAAATACAAAATTTTTGAAATAGATGGCAATGAAGTAGTGCCCTTATATGATCCCCCTCACCTCATAAAAGGAATTAGAAATAATTTATTACAGGCAGACTTAAAAGCAAATTTAAATGGGAGAAATGTCACAGGAAAGTGGGATCACATTGTGGAATTATATAAAAAAGATGGCACATATGATTTCATTAGGCTAATACCTAAATTGACAGACAGACATGTGATCCCACATAAAATTTCTAAAATGAAAGTAAAATGTGCCACTCAAATATTCAGCCGGACTGTAGCTGGTCACTTAGGATCATTAGCATGTGAGTATATCTTTTGTTTATATATAAACAAGGTGTTGTGGCTGTACTCATCATTAAGAACAACTTTTACTATTGGACCAGACCTGAAATTGTGAAAAAAATCTGCTTTTCTCTACATTTATATTCGCCTGTCGTCAAAATATATTATAACTAGCTGACCAGCGCAACTTCGCCTGCGTCACAATTTTCATTACTGCTCCGCTCCTATCGGTCTTAGCGTGATGATATATAGCCTTAGCCTTCCTCGATAAATGGGCTATCTAACACTGAAAGAATTTTTCAAATCGGACCAGTAGTTCCTGAGATTGGCGCGTTCAAGCAAACAAACAAACAAATATTTCATATTAGTATAGATGTGTTGTTCATAATGATGAGTACAATGACCCTTTAAAAGGTCATGCGTTATTTAAGTTTTAACTTGTATACAGGGCCAAATTAAATAATTTTTGGTGAGTAGTAGCTATTCAAAAATCATAAAATATAGGCTATTAATCGGCCCTTAGGCTATTAATTTAGCCATGAAATTAGGACATTAAGTTTAGCACCGTGTAAGCAGTCAGGCAATATTTTAAAACAGCTTTGTCATTTCAGGTCAAGGAGTACTCCCTCAAGAATGTGAGGAAACAGCTGCACTGCTCAAGTTCTTTGACGAATTGTTTGACTCCGTGAACGGTAGTTTTGATAATTTTAAAAAGAGAAGAGGAAAACTCCTGCTGGGCCCAGCATCGCCAAGATCGAGTCATAATAAAGTATGGGCTCATGCTAAAAAAGTATTGTCAACAATGAGTTTTCAAAAAAAAAATGGAAAATCAGTTACTGTACCCTCCATTAAAAACTGGTTACACACTATTGATAATATAGAATATCTGGTAGATACATTACAAAAAAAATATAAGCTTACATCTCTTTGGATGCGCCACTTCAACCAGGACCCTTTAGAAAACTTTTTCGGAAGCATAAGAAGCCATGGGTACCGCAATAATTCTCCTTCTTGTGCTTCCTTTGAAGCAGCTTTTGCCTCACTGCTAATTAACAATATGAGTAGTGTGCATTCACCAGGGTCCAATTGTGAAGTAGATTCCTGCATCACATTTAAATCTTTAAAGATCTTGTTTTTTAAGACAAGTGAGAGGTCAGCTTATACAACAGAAGTAGATTTTGAAGATATTGACAGTGACCACATCTTTAAAGATTTAGAAATCAAAAGGAATGATCCAAAAATAAGAGCACAAATAGATTATGTGACTGGATATGTTCTGCGCAAGTTAAAAATAAAGTGTAGTTTATGTAGAGAGTCATTGTATAATAAAGACATTGGTGAAAGTGCCATAAAGGTTAGAGAATATTTTAAAAACAAAACTTGCCTCACATATCCATCACTTTCATTGATAAAGTGCTTTTCTAATATCCAAGATGTGGTCATGGGTATATTAAGGAAAAAATCCGATATTAACAATTTAATGCAATACCTGAAAACCATATTATCAATAGTGATTGACTACGGTTTCATAAACTGCAATGAGCATAAAAAAGAGATAATTTTAAGAATTGAGCAAATAACTCTTAATTTATTTGTTTACAACTGGTGCAAAAACACTAATAAGTTATTAACAGGGTCCAGGACTGATTATCAACAAAACGACGAAATTCAAAAATTCGCGTATATATACTGTACGAAAAGGCTTAAGAAATAAAAACAGATTTTTGTATTATCTATTTCGTTTTATTTAATTTCCAGTCGCAATATTTTTTTAAAACCATTCAAAATGTAGGTACGAGAAGGCTAGCAGCCTTGTGCGAAAGTTCCTTGCACAAAGCACCAGATGGCGCTATACGCCATACATTCCGCAAAATGACGCGAGTGACGACTCTATACCCTATATAAAATGTACTCTGTGATAGTAAGCCAAATGTACGCAGATGTCGGGCTATGGTGTGCCTATAACAAAAATTAAAGGCCAACAAGCTGTCAAAGTTACAAGTCGTTAAGAAATATTTTACCGCTCATTTTCGGTCGGTTGTTGGTCGGTTGTCCTACAAGTTTTACTTATTGTGTGCTAACAACTGTAAATAATTATAAAATTGTTTCGTTCAGATAGTGAATTAAGTTTTTTAGAAAGGGTATCGGACTGGAGCAACTCTTAATCAGCTGAAGAAAGTAGTTCTAATCGAAGGAATTAGAAAACGAGAGTCGACCATTATATCTTGGATAATAGCGAATTCCAAATTACATTTCGGCGAGATAAACCGTCTGTACAAAGTTTACTAGTCGACATTTATCCACATCTGCTCATCAGGTATGTATTATTGGCGTCCTTTCGTACCTTTTGTACAATACAATACAAACGCTTTGGAACGTGCAAATAGCTTCATCTTTATGGACTGACCGACCTTGACAATTCAAAAGTGCCTGTAAATGGTTTATTTGAAACATACGATTTGATTTGATTTGAATAACTAATCGTTGAATATTGGCACTGAGCATAAGTATATTTATTTTGTGTGATTATGTTACATGTAATATTTTATTTAAAAAATATGGAACGAAAAGCAAATATTAATTGGTGTTCAATAAGATGCTGGAAACCGTATTTTTTTGTTTAGATATTTGCGCTGAATTTGTGCTTGGCGTGGGAGGGTGGCCGATGCGTTTACGCTCTGGCGGTCAAAAGGTTAAAGAGTTTAACCAAAGGTAAGGAACCTATCCATCTTTAACTAGTGTAGTGTTGCCAGAAATCTGTTATTGAGACGGCTAGAACAGATAGATTAGATGTGACATTTCAAGTCTGGTAGATGACCAAGTTAATTTTTTGGTAGATTATTAAGGGGTCTTAAGTAAAATTAATTTTCATGAGGGAGAATCAGCAGGCAGAAGCTTGTTATGGAAAAAGTTTGTATTAAGATTGCCTTACATCATATGCACATATTGAGCAATCATAACATGATCTAACAAATACCTAAGTGAATATAACAGTAAAAACTGTTTAAATAAAAATTAACTGACTAGATTCAGTAATTTTTAGGGTTCCGAAAAAAAAAAAGGAACCCTTATAGGATCACTCGGGTGTCTGTCTGTCTGTCCGTCTGTCACAGCCTGTTTTCTCCGGATCCACTGGACCGATCCTGTTGAAATGTGGTACACATATGGACTTCTATGACCCAAACACGGACGCGTTACGTAAATTATTAAATTTTTAGTATGGGGGTCACTTTTGGGGGTCAAACTAGAAAATTAAAAAAAAAAAGTTTTTTGAACAATACCGTGTGACATATCCAATGAAAGGGCTTACTGTGAGGGTTTTAATTATATTTTTTTCATAATTTTAAAATAAATGGTTTAGAAGTTATTCAAGAAATTAGACGAAAAATGACCATTCCCCCCCCTTATCTCCGAAACTAATGAGCCTAAAATTTTGAAAAAAATGGAGATAATAGATCTTTACCTAAAGATTACAGGAAAACCTATTAGAAGTCTGTAGTGTAAAAATAACATGTTAAAAAAATTAAATTCGTTCGGAACCCTTTGCACGCGAGTCCGACTCGCACTTGGCCAGTTTTTTTTTAATGCTAAGGCATAATTATAATTATTAAAACAAATATTGGCCCCAGTTTAGTCGGCAGAACTTTGTTTTAAATGATTATTAAATAATGTGGAAATACTAAAGAAACAAACAGTTATACATTGGATATGTTGTATAAAAAATACTATAGGATTCACCACCTTGTGTCCAGTACTTAGACTTCATTATCACTTGCAAATTACTGCAGTGAACATCTTTTGGCTGATATGATGATGAACCCCAATTCAATAGTTTTAATTAATTGGAATTTAACTTTAGCGGCTATGTCACAAGGTTGAAAGTAAGTTTTAGCAGGGAAACAATGTTTTGTTGTTGACTTTTTCTCTTCTAAAAGTTCTGTTGTTTCGCAAGTATGTTCTTTACTATGAATAATATTAACTGCACATAAAATCACACCTTGTATTACCTGAATGGTCAAAGATTCATTATCTCACTAGCTCACATAGTCAAGTCCCGTCTGAGTGACGCTATGCACACCCTAATTAATTGCAAAATATTTAAGTGCATACATACAAATACTCAAACCTATTTCCCATGGGTGCAGGCAGAACTATAAAAAACCCAGCTTTCTTCTAGCTTTTGCCACTGGCTTCAATGCAAGAAAGTGGAAATTATCCTATAAGAATGAGGCCATGGTGTACTCATATTTAAAATTTCATCCAAAATCATTCAGAAGTGATTGATTAACATGGTAGGACTTTCATTCATGTCTATAAAACACGAGCTTACCAGATGCCTGGCTGCAGAATCTGTTGGTTGTGGAATTTGTTCTAAAGAGTCACTGCGGCCCTGGAACGCAAAGGGCATTAGGAGGAACACAGATGGTTTCTAGTGAGCAAGAGTCTGACACTCCCTTCCGTTCTGCCCAGAGCAGGAGTGATTTGATACCCACTGTATCCAAGTAGTGATTTCATGTCATCAACAATTACTAAATTTAGATATTATTTCAATAACATCCCCAGATGGAATGTGGAAATAGAGCTCTAAGACAACAATGGATATAAATAGTTAACTTATTTACAAAACCACAGAGAACGTTTGATGACACGCAATATATGAGAATAATAATGTACTTACGGCAGCTTTTCCTACAGGCACCGCTTTTAAAAGGAAGTTACCGGGCATCCGGTAGCCGTCGAGGCATTTCATTACTTTGAATCCCTCCGTATTATCTGCCAGACCGATCCTAACCTTCTTCGTACCATCGGTATCGTTTAACAGATTATCAAGGATAAAGTCATTAATATTACACTCCTGTTTTATTAACATCTTCACATCTTGAAATTTTGTCTGTAACAAAACATTAAACATAAGACAATGTCCTGAATTTAACAGGATAACCTTTAAATAATTAAAAAACTTACTTTAGCAGGAAATCCATGAATTGTTATCATCATCTTGGCAGGGTTTTTAAATAATAACTTGGTCAGAATTCAAAGCGTATCTTGAGATAAATTATTCAGGTACACAATATCAATGAAGATTGAAAACATAGACTACAGTATATTGAAAATATTTAACAATAATAATGCAGAGAAGCAAAAACGAACGTCCGCCATGATACCAAGCCTACCATAGATAAATCGATTATGAATTGATTGATGTCGTTGTCATGGTTGTCGATGATAACCATAGATGATAAATCGATCATAGATGGCTAGAGAAAAAAAGAAAAAAAAGAAAGAGGATTTGCTTGCAGAAACTTCAAGTTTTTCTAACTAAAAGGTTTTGGAAGGACTTAGGCTTACAGTCCCCCACTCTAACTTCCAAAGATAACTTTAGTTTAAACCAGCTTTTTAGTGTCAACCCAGTATTATCTTCTAATATATAAAATCTCGTGTTATGGTGTTTGTTACCGAACTCCTCCGAAACGGGTCGACCGATTTTCATGAAATGTACGTACCTATATTCGCTAGAGTAGGTACGAGAATAGGTGGTAGGCTATTTTTTTTATTTGGCAAAACGACGTTTGCCCGGTCAGCTAGTAATCTATGGTGTCAAACGTCAAATTTGACAATCGCACATTTAGAACGCTCGGCCAGTTTTGCTGTATTGCTTTCTTTCTTGTATTTACGTTTGTTTCTCTACAGAATAAATAAGTATCATCAATATCGTTAGTCGTCCCATTGCGGGACAGACAATTTATGTTTAGCGGATAAAATAACTGCTGAAAGATGTTACTGACCATATTTAATTTACCCGCGCAGGTAAGTTATCTTACCCGACATCGATCGTTTTGTAGCCATAAAAAGAAGAGTATCAATAATCAGTAATAATTTTCTGTTATATTTCTTAACAGACGCGGTACAGCGATGTGAAGAGTCTGATTCACTCGAAATGCGGCTTCAAGGACGTGATACTGGATAATTTGACGTCGGATAGTAACAATACAAAGAAGGTGACTGTTGGTTTGGCTGAAGAGGAAGACGCCGCTATTCTGATGCGGAAGATCAATGGTTTGTTCGTGGACGGACAGCAGCTGTATGTTACAACTATTAAGAAAAAGGTTTGGATTTCACTTTTAGGGATCACTTTTTCTTTTTTTCCCCACTACATAGATTTTGCAACCCTATTCAATGCATCTTCAGATTAAGTTTCGAAGCAAGTCTTCTAAATAAATGAAAAATAAGTAATAAATAATTTAATTTATACTAAGCAGGTAAAGAAAATGCCAATTTTAGGGTTCCAGGTACATAATCATGTACCTGTATAAATTGGATTGTAATATTGAATGAATAAGAGTAAATTTGAAACAATAATTTTATTGCTCCAACAGGCAGCATCCTCAGTGATGGATCTGAGTGATAACCAGCCTCAACCACTGTTGCAGCAACCAATGCTCCAGCAACCGTATTATCAGCAGAGTAACCAACCTAATTATGAACAGGGATATACAGAGTTGCAGCAAAGTAGAGCCCAGGCCTTGGCTGCCCCTTCCATGGCTTATAGTGGGATGTATGGTGCTGCACAGGTAAGTCATTCAAATTATAAAGAAAATCTATCCAAACTTAATTAACTGTGCTTTAAACTTGTATTTTGTATTTATGGTTACAGAAATTTGCTTGTCAATTCATACTTATACTAACTAGCTGACCTGTGCAACTTCGTCTGCTTCGCTCCTATTGGTCTTAGCGTGTTGATATATAGCCTATAGCCTTCCTCGATAAATGGGCTAATCTATCTAACACTGAAAGAATTTTTCAAATTGGACCAGTAGTTCCTGAGATTAGCATGTTCTAGCAAACAAACAAACTCTTCACCTTTATATATTAGAATACATATTATAAACAGGAAAGTAACTCTGTCTGTCTGTTACCTCTTTACGTCATAACAAATTTGAAAAAAAACATCTTACACGGGTAGACTATATCCTGGAGAAGGCCAAAAGTTGTTTATTTTTCACTTGCAGTGATTGCCTACTTTCATGTGGGCAAAACTCGAAGTACTTCTGGTTGTTGGACCACTAATACAAGATTGGGACTCTATATCTTATTCTGTGTATTAGGATGTTTGTCAACTAATCCTGATATGTTTGGTGACCTTAATTTTTCCAATATTGCTCAGTAGCACCTCCCTTCAACTTTGGGGTTGAAAGTGGTATGTACTGGAAGCAATTTGATACTGCCGTGGAGACCTCCAGTGCCTCAATTGCATAACATAATGAATTTTCTTCAAAAGCTTTTTGACTGTGTTATTTAAAAATCCTAATCTGTAGTTTCATTTTTGAGCAATGCTTGTTCGAAAATGTAAATATGGCAGAAAATTTTAATGAATTGCCAAAATGAAAGACTTTGCTGGCTACTGATTGTGTGTAAAGGCGGAACCCCACCGCGGCGCACGGAGAGTCTACTTACGTGTGTGAAGCTTCGCCTTGCATGAAAATGTATGAGATTGTCTCCACTACACTCCACGGACACACTATGCATCAATTGACGTCATTGGTACACGCGTGAGTTGCTCGAAAATGGTACTCACATAGATCAACGCTATCAACGCCATGCACGCTGTGCAAGCGGTACACGCTATACACGAATATTATCCCACGAGTATGTCAAAACCATATTCTTGCAAAAAAACGTGTGTAGCCTCTCCATGTGACGCACTGGGCCACGCTACATTTATACATAGTCGTGGGTGTGTAATGTGTACTGCAGTGGGTATATATCAATGATATATAAACTATAGATGTGTTGCCCGCACCCTGAAATGGCAACATAAAAAGAAGGTAACTAGCGCAAATATGTAGCTATCTTGCTACTGATTAGTATCAATAGAGTATTTTACTGAAAAATACGAATTAGAGAGATTTCCAAAAAATATTGGACAAGTATTTTTTCTTTTTTCACGGAAACAAAATATGACGAAGATACAATATTGTTACGCGCCAGAATTAATGTTGGGGACATGGCGGCATTTGCGTGCTGCTAACGCCATCTAGTAGCAGGTAGCGGAAACAAACCAAACATTTACGTGCCTGCCATCTAGTATCGAGTAGCAGATACTGGCATACTGCTGGCGCCATCTAGTATCCAGTAGCTGACATTTACGTGCTAGAACATTCTCGATGTTTTGACGGGACCTGTGTGTGCCCGAACTTTCCAGAGGTTTCCATACAGGAGGGTTCTGGAAATGACTGTCGGTATATAAAGGGCGGACATCCGGCGACGGCAGTCAGTATTGAATTGGCGATACAAACGATAACTTCGAGAGCGATCTTCGACTGCGAATTATAGTGAAGTGAAGTGTTCAGTAGTGCGATTGTGTTTTATAATTAGTGTGTTTTAAAGTGATAATTAGTGTTGTGGATTAAAGTGTCAGTTTTGGTTGTTTAATCGGCTGTTTTTATTGTAACGAACCCCAAGCTCGTAACAATTGGTGTCAGAAGAGTGGATAATCATGCCGATTTTGCCAAAGGACGACACGGAGGGTATCCGTACCCGTAGTCAACGCCAGCAGGAGACGGACCAGAGGCGTTTTGGTGGTGCAATGCCGCAGACGTCGGAAGGTCAGCTACCGACCATGGAGGCCGGCCCGTCCACAGCAGCTCCGGCATCATCAGCACCAGACTTTGCTGCTCTGATGATGATGCTGCAGGAGCAGGCTCGCCGACAGGAGGAGCAGGCCCGACGCTTGGAAGAACAGCTGCAGCGCGACAAGGAGGAGCAGGCCCGCCGACAGGAGGAGCAGGCCCGACGCTTGGAAGAACAGCTGCAGCGCGACAAGGAGGAGCAGGCCCGCCGACAGGAGGAGCAGGCCCGACGCTTGGAAGAACATCTGCAGCGCGACAAGGAGGAGCAGGCGCGCCGCCAGGAAGAACAGATGCTCCTCATAAAGGAACTTCACGCGTCCTTCGGGAAAGACATGAAGGAGGTGAAGGATAAGGTTGCTCAGCATGACAACCGCTTGTCAGACGCTGAAACCAGGATCAGCAAGTTTGATGACGTCATTGCGGATGTGAAGAAGGAGTTGGGCAACCTTAAACTTGGAGATGGGATTGCTAATTCAGCAGCCACTACACCTTCGCCACGTGGGTTCAAAGTGCCGCCGTTCGATGGGACGTCTTCTTGGTCGGCCTACAAGATTCAGTTTGAGGCTGTCATGAAGGCGAACGGGTGGAGTAAAAATCAGGCCATGACTGCCCTCACCCTAGGCCTGCGCGACCAGGCCTTAACTGTCCTGGAAGCTATCGGTAAGGAGGTGACTTACGAGCAGCTGCTTGAAGCGTTGGAAGCCAGGTATGGCGACGCTCATCTGGAGCACGTGTTTCGTGCGCAGTTAAGGGATCGCGTGCAACGCAGCGGTGAGAACCTGCAGCAGTGGGCTCTTGAAGTGGAGAAGCTGGTGCGAAAAGCGTACCAGTCTGCACCAGCGCTCATTGAAGGGAACCTGGTGCAGGCATTCATCGACGGCATCCGCGACCTTGAGGTCAGGGCTGCAGTGAGGCTCGGGCACCACGGGACGCTTAAGGACGCCTTGGCCCATGCACTGGAGGTGGAAGCTGTGCGGCAAGATCATCGTTCCCACCGCGTCAGGGAGGTTGCAGCGGTTACAGTTCGCGATCGTTTAAAAGGATACAGCCCTAGGTGCTACGGCTGTGGTGAAAGGGGCCACCTTCGATCCAGTTGCCCTAAGCGAACTGCAGAAGGGGAAGGTAGCAGATCTCCAGAGGGCAGGGCGGCTAATAGCACCGCCCAGCAACAGCAGGGAAACGAGTAAAAGCCAGGACTGCGGGGCGGGTGCTGGCTGATGTTCAAGGAGCCCCAAGGATTTCGATCTCACAAACCCGTGACGGGAACAGCCTTATCATCAAGGGCGAGGTCAACGGGACGTCATGTAAGCTGACGATAGACACTGGAGCCTCTCGCACGGTTGTCAGTTCCCAACTTATAAGTCGGTTCCTTGGGGACTCTGCATACAACCGAGAGCGCATAAATTTGGTAACAGCCACCGGTCAGCGCATACCCGTCCGAGGAGAAAAAGAGATGGAGTTGAAGCTAGGCAACAAAATCTACCTGCATAATGTTGTTGTGGCCGATATAATGGACGATTGCATTCTGGGCTTAGACTTTATGAGGAAGAATCGTTGTGAGATCGACGTTAATCAAGGAGTTATGAAATGTGGACAAGAGGAACTTTTCATGGAAGGGGCTTTACCTGGAAATGTGTACAACCTAAAGAAGATTGTTCTTCCTCCGAGATCGGAAACGGTTGTGCCGGTTAGTCTTCCTCGGAATCCTGGGCAAACTCATCGTTGCGTACTCGTGGAAAGGGTAGACAATGACCTTCCATGGAAAGTAGCACGAACATTGGTCAGAGCCACCGACATCTCAGGAGTACGTGTGCTGAACCTTTGTGACAAGGAGCAGGTGATAGAAAAGGGCACACTGATGGGTACCTGCGAGGAAGTGGATTGGTTGCGTCGATGCCAATATCTATCAACTGGGACCCTCAGCAAGGATGCACAAACGAGAGTGACCACACTTTTAGAAGACTGTCGCAGCGCTCTGTCTCAAAATGAAATGGTCAAGGCGAAGAGGATGTTACTCAAGTACGCTGAAGTTTTCTCTTCGAACGACGCTGACATCGGGAAGACTGGCTTAGTTCAACACAAAATAAACACGGGAGAAGAATTGCCTATCCGTCAACGGCCAAGGAGATTACCGGTAGCACGTGAAAAGGAAGTGGAAACCATGATCGAGGGAATGGTGAAGGATGGTGTTATAGAACCTTCATCCAGTCCATGGTGTTCACCGGTAGTGCTGGTGAGGAAGAAGGACGGCAGCATGCGGTTTTGTGTTGATTATCGTCGTCTGAACGACGTGACGAAGAAAGACAGCTATCCTTTGCCAAGAATTGATGACACTCTGGACATGCTTACTGGAGTAAAGTGGTTTAGCACACTCGATCTAAAAAGTGGCTACTGGCAAGTAGAAATCGACCCGAAAGACAAGGAGAAAACTGCATTTTCGACAGGAAAGGGTCTATGGCAATTTAAAGTTATGCCATTTGGATTGTGTAACGCTCCGGCAACGTTTGAAAGATTGATGGAACTGGTACTAACCGGGTTGATTGGTGATGCCTGCCTTGTCTACTTGGATGACATCATCATCGTAGGCCGTACGTTTGAAGAACATCTTCAAAATCTGGAACGCGTGCTCATGAAGATCCAGAGTGCCAACCTCAAGTTGAGTCCGAAAAAGTGTTCATTTTTCAAACGGCAAGTTAGCTTTTTGGGTTATGTTGTGTCGGAAGAAGGTATCTGCACGGATCCAGAGAAAATCGCCGCTGTCAAGGATTGGCCAATTTCAAAAGACAAGACGCAGGTCAGAGCATTTTTAGGTTTGTGCTCCTATTATCGGCGTTTTGTCAAGAACTTTGCAGATATAGCCAAACCCCTGCACAAGCTAACTGAGGAAAAGCGACATTTCTGTTGGGATGAAAGTTGCGACATCGCTTTCCAGGAGCTAAAGGACCGTCTGTGCAAAACACCTATTTTGGGGTATCCTGATATCAGCAAGGAATTTATAGTTGACACAGACGCAAGTGATATCGGACTTGGCGGTGTGTTATCTCAGCGGAATGGCGATCAAGAGGTTGTGATTGCGTACTTCAGCAAGTCATTGTCGAAACCAGAGAGGAATTATTGTGTCACGAGACGGGAATTGCTTGCTGTGGTAAAGTCATTGCAACATTTTAGCAAATATCTACTGGGGCGGAAATTTCACCTACGAACTGACCATGCTGCGCTGAAATGGCTATTGCAGTTCAAAAATCCAGAAGGACAAGTTGCGAGATGGATTGAACTACTGCAGGAATACGACTTTGTGGTAGAACATCGCAGCGGAAAATCTCATGGCAACGCTGATGCACTGTCAAGAAGACCTTGCCCTGAAGACTGCAAGCATTGTACTAGGCAAGAGGGTAAAGAAGTCATACCTGTGAGGATGCTCAAGACAGACCTCAGCAAGGAGTGGAAGGAGAGCATACAACGTGCGCAGCAGGAAGATTCGGACATAAAGCCGATTCTTGAGTGGATGAAGGCCAGTGCTCCTAAGCCCACGTGGAGTGATGTCTCAGCGATGAGTTCGATCACAAAAAGCTATTGGGCCCAATGGGACAGCTTAGTGATGCAGGATGGAGTACTGTGCCGTAAATGGGAAAATGTCAGGGGCGACAGCTGTCATTTGCAAATGGTTGTCCCTAAAGCTAAGGTACCGGATGTTTTACAGCTGTACCATGATGGTTGTTCAGGAGGCCATATGGGAGTTAAACGCACTCTACTGAAAATACGGGAACGGTTTTACTGGGTCCATTGTCGTGACGATGTCGAGGACTGGTGTCGGAAATGTACAAGTTGTGCGGCTGTAAAAGGACCTCAGACTCGTAGCAGAGGTGCATTGAAATTGTACAATGTTGGTGCACCATGGGAAAGAATAGCCCTGGATGTTGCGGGACCATTTCCGGAAAGTGATAGTGGTAACAAGTATTTCATGGTTGTAATGGATTACTTCACTAAGTGGCCGGAAGTCTTCGCCATTCCAAATCAAGAAGCTTCAACAGTTGCAGATAAACTGGTTCATGAAGTCTTCTGTCGTTTTGGAGTACCCTTGGAGATTCACAGCGATCAAGGAAGGAATTTTGAGTCACAGATATTCCAGGAAACTTGCCGAGTTATGGGTACTCATAAAACGAGAACAACTTCTTACCACCCACAATCGGATGGAATGGTGGAACGATTCAATCAGACATTGGAGAGATACTTGGCAAAAGTTGTGGAAAATCGGCAACGCGATTGGGACAAGCATATACAACCGTTTTTGCTGTCATACCGAAGTGCTGTTCACGAAAGCACATCAGTGACACCAGCTTTCGCAAACTTTGGTAGAGAATTACGGCTGCCGGCAGACCTGATCACTGGAATGCCACCTGATGCCCCACGTAGTATAACCGATTATGCGAATGACTTGCGGAACAAAATGAATGACATTTATGAGCACGTCAGAGAATCGGGCCGGCAAATGTCTAACAAGATGAAAACCCGTTATGACCGCAAAATGAACAATAAAGGGTTCGATGAAGGTTCACTAGTGTGGTTGCACAATCCAGTTCGCAGTAAAGGGAAATCTCCTAAGCTTCAAGCTAAATGGGACGGGCCGTACCGGATTGTGACAAAAATCAATGACGTGACCTACCGTATACAAAAAGGTACAAGAAGTACTCCTAAAATCGTCCACGTGGATCGACTGGCGCGCTATTATGGGGCCGATAATGCTCGGGACGAGCATGTCTTAGGAGGGGGCAGTGTTACGCGCCAGAATTAATGTTGGGGACATGGCGGCATTTGCGTGCTGCTAACGCCATCTAGTAGCAGGTAGCGGAAACAAACCAAACATTTACGTGCCTGCCATCTAGTATCGAGTAGCAGATACTGGCATACTGCTGGCGCCATCTAGTATCCAGTAGCTGACATTTACGTGCTAGAACATTCTCGATGTTTTGACGGGACCTGTGTGTGCCCGAACTTTCCAGAGGTTTCCATACAGGAGGGTTCTGGAAATGACTGTCGGTATATAAAGGGCGGACATCCGGCGACGGCAGTCAGTATTGAATTGGCGATACAAACGATAACTTCGAGAGCGATCTTCGACTGCGAATTATAGTGAAGTGAAGTGTTCAGTAGTGCGATTGTGTTTTATAATTAGTGTGTTTTAAAGTGATAATTAGTGTTGTGGATTAAAGTGTCAGTTTTGGTTGTTTAATCGGCTGTTTTTATTGTAACGAACCCCAAGCTCGTAACAATATGTTGAAAACTCGCGTGACGTCACTACGATAGGACAATTTTTACTAGCGACGTGACGTCACCAGCCCCCTCTCCCGAGTTTTGATACGTTTTATCTTTGTCAATATTCATTGATTTACAAAAATAAAAAATACGTGTCCATTATTTTTCAAACTGACGGACTAAATAGGTTTGCAACTTATTGATGGTGGAAACTAGCCTATTGTGCTGTTGATAGATGACACATCTATATATATAACACTAGCTGACCCGCGCAACTTCGTCTGCGTCACATTTCATTACTGCTCCGCTCCTATTGGTCTTAGCGTGATGATATATAGCCTATAGCCTTCCTCGATAAATGGGCTATCTAACACTGAAAGAATTTTTTAAATCGGACCAGTAGTTCTTGAGATTAGCGCGTGCAAGCAAACAAACAAACTCTTCAGCTTTATATATTAGTGTAGATGTCATTGGTATTACCCCAATTAACTTAAGAGTTTTGCAAGTTTGTCTATTTTCAAACAGCCTTCATCACTCTGCCACAATAATGTTGAGGTCAGTTCAAATATCTGCCTTTTAGACAGTACTAGCAATGTGGTACACCTTTTCTCATATTTAAAATAATGCGACATTTCCATATTGAAAAACCGATATTGCAAAATGTTGGTGTTAGAGAGGGCTTTCTGGTAGATTCTCGGGAAAATTCCCATAGGGTAAAAACAAGATATTTAACTGGGTAAATAAAGTTAGTTAAACAAGCACACACTAGGGTGATGAGGACAGCAAAGTGGACAACTTTTAAGAAGTTAGAAGATTATAATCTCAAGCTGAGTATTCTATCTATCGAGGTATGGTTTCCGCACTTAGTCCTGAATTCCTGATGTTGGACGTTTGTGCATGAGCCATAACGGCCGTCATTCTATCCAGCCAATCTCCCCCCTCCAGAGGCAGAGTAGGCCTCCCAGTTCATTGAGGATGTCTGCAAGAGATTTCAGTGTTCCTACGGTTTGTTTGCATTCAAAGAGTACGTGCGCTACCGTTTCCTCCTCCATGCATGCTCTACACAGAGAAGTGTCCGATAAACGTTATCGTATCGTGAACAAGTAGTAAGCAGTGCCCAGTAATGCCCAGTCGCCGTCTCCATTAAAATGAGTATTATGTAGAAAGTTCATAACGATAACATGTGCGAAAAAAAAGGATCTGGTGCGAATGATAGACTTGAGCGAATGGGCCCTTGCGCGATATACAGTTGCGTGCATGGACACTGCGCATCGTCCTAAAAAGTGTAGTTCCTAGCTGTCCTCTCCCCAGCGACGCTCTAAGCTAAAGGGTCCGTACCCCACAGTGGGTACCCTTAGCGTTTGGTCGCTTAGTTTGCAAGTTTTTAATAAGCCCTAGTTGGAGGCTTTAATTTTATATTAAGGCCGCCACAGGCAAGTCCGGTTAAACAGCCGCAGGTCAGCCTTCTTGGTTGACCTGCGAGAGACCACTGAAAAAAAAACCTTTGCCCAAATGGGAATTTACCTTGATATTACCTACCGCCTATCTCAAGTTGGCGCTGACTACTTGGTAAGGTTATTGGTAGGATTATAAAGAAAAAGATTCTACAAACTGGTAATTCACTAAGGACACAAAATTCTGGATGAGATTGCAAGTTCCACGCACAATAAAAATATAAGAAACAATTAATTGATTGCTGTTTTTATTATTATTTTTTGAGGATTTTTTTGCATTGGCTGATTATATCATCCAATACTTTCAGAATGAGAAAATCGTTTTCCCTTTTATGAAAAAGAGCAAAAGATTTTCTTTTTATGTTTCAACCTGTTCTGCGATCAGGGGCTCTCTTATACTTGGTCCTTGTCCACTGAAATGATGGGGATATCGTTTTGGGCGTTTTCCTCGAATCGATAAAGTTTTGTAGCCGACCAAGTAGCCGTCATAGTCTGCGCTAGACTTTGTTGCCTTTGAAACAATTGCGCTAACTGACTCTGCACTTGATGCAAACTCAAAACGACCCAGAACTGCTCAACAGTTAGTTTCGAAAATGGGCTACTGCCTTTACGACACTGTCCTTTTCGACTCACTAAACTTCGTAGTATTTCACAGTAATCTCTTCTTGATATATCTTCAAGTTTATTCAACCCCTTTTTACACAGTACTGGCAAAAGACCAAGTGTAATAGACCCCTAAACACTTCTCACTAATCAAGTGCATTTGAAGTGCATTTGCAGCGCAAGTGCACTACGCCTGATTGTGGAAGTTTCAAAAAGTCTACATTTTGTAACTATCATCAAAATTTTTCCACAGAACGCGTCAGCCACCTATGGCTATCCACAACAAATGCAGCTCTATCAGTCCACTCCGCAGCAGCTGTTGGCTCAGTCCATGCTCGGCTACGACAAGGGCGCGCCGCTTGGGTTCAGCAAGCAGACCAACAATCCCAGCGTCTGGTCAGACAAGAACGATTGGAATCTTGCCGGCAATGCGTCTGCTGGGAACCAATTTACCCAACAGGCGAAAAGCGGCTCAAGATGGGAGAACACTGGCGACAGTCGTCCGCGTCGAGATGCGCCCGTGCGCGACTCCGGCCGAGACCGACCGTCGCGCTTCAGACAGGACGAAAGTCCGCGCGACTCCGGCCGCAATGCCCCGCGACGAGACTTGGGCCGGGATGCAGTCACGCGCGATCGCGGCCGTGACGTACCTCGCGACCAAGGGCGCGACCGCGGGTGGGATACATCTCGCGACCAAGGCCGCGATCGAGGATGGGACGCTTCTGGCGATCAAGGGCGTGATCGTGGATGGGACACATCTCGAGACCAAGGGCGCGATCGCGGATTTGACGCACCTCGCGACCAAGAGCGTGGTCGCGTGTGGGACGCACTGCGCGACCAAGGACGCGATCGCAACCAAGGACGTGACCGCGGCAGGGACGCACCGGCGCGGGATCGCGGCCGCGAGCTGCCGGCTCGCAACGCATCGTTACGCGAGCCTCCGGGCCGTAACGCGCCTGCCCGCGACCACGGCCGAGACAACAGAAGACCCGAACCTTCTCGTGGCCCCACAAAACGTCAGCTATCCCCGCCTCACTCCGTATTCGGCGCACACGCCGCAAATTCGGCTCCGCACATGAGAACATTTTCTCAGCAGCGAAATGGCCCCAAAAATAACCCACCTAACCAACCTTGGGGCAAAACACAGTCGAATCAGAAGAAGGCTGACACTAATTATGTTCCTCCTACTAAACGCCCGAAAAATCAAGTCGGTGTTGCGCAGCAGCCCGATAAACCGCAAGCGAATGTACCAGCTACTACCAACCAGGCCCAACCGAACTCAAAGAAGAAGAAGTTAGAGACCCCGGAACGGATGCAGGTCCGTAGCGCCACCTGGCGTGCCCAGATTGCGTCCCTCGTTGCTAAAGAACTTATGAACAATCCGAAACACACCCACAGTGATATGCCAACAGAACAGCTTACAACGTGGCTTAAGCGTGGTATACGTTCTCGTCTTGAAAAACTTTTCGGCAACGATTTAGAGATTCGTATGCCCGAAATGTTACAGATTTACAAAGAAAAGTTTGATCCCAACAATGACACGGCGTTTTTCAACCAAGTTATGGCGTCCATAAAAGCTAGCGGAGACTCAGGTAACTTAAGTATATTTTTGTGTAATTTTCAAGCGCATCGGACTGCATATTAGTTTTGTGTGGTGCGATGCAACTTTGGGCATATTTTCTCGCTTTCAATGTAGGGAAATCATAGAAAACTTGTTTTTCTTCTTATCCAAAACACTGTATAAGATTGTTAATCTCGTAAGAACTTTGCTTGTTGTAGGACCTTCCATGTAGATATTAAATACTATGTAAATATCTACATGTAAGTAACCTTTACATTCATAGAGTCCTTAGAATTACATACATTACATAGAGCTTTAGAATTACATTGTCGCAGTGCAAAGACGCATACAAAGTCGTTATTTTCTAAAACTCGACGTGCCAATGCCCTTTGTTTCGTCATCTGATCCGATATGTGTTTTTGTAGGAGAAACGATACGCATTCTTATCCTCATCTTGCAAATACACCATGCAGGCTTATTGATGGTGCTAATGAATGAATCCAATCATGACTACCTAAAATGAACAAGAACATTTCGACTTTGTGTCTGGCACAACAAAGCAACTGCGATGTCTTATATTGCAGGTCTTATATACTAGATTCAAGGTAGCATGACTACTCGTGACATTATCAGGTATGTCTTCATTCGTACGCTTATCGAATTTTCTCAAAGATAGATAGTGACCAGCTGCTTCTAACGTTGCTCATAAAAGTGCTGAACAAAAATCACTGAGCTGCCGCTATTCTGTCAGCTGAGACCAGAGGCTTTCTCTTAGGCGTTGTGTCTCGGAACGTCGACAACGATACTGCCTCGACTATAGAAGACCTCTTTATATGGACTTCAACTCTTGATTAACACATTAACAGTCCTTGGTTCTTGTACCCTATGTGGTACAAGAACCCAGTAACTATGGGCTCTGGTGTTATGCAGACTGCCCATGCCAGGACTGTTAACGTGTATTAACTCGTCACGGCTTTTGTCAAATAGTCACCGCAATTTTGCCAATATCACGTATTGTAGGTATTATGATACACCAGCAAATATTGCAGATTAAACATAGAATAAGGAATAATTTGTATAATGAACTTTTTGTTTCCTGACGAATTGTCTCCTGCTTCATTCATTTGGTGTGATGTGACCATTATTCCACATTAACTTAACAGCGCCTCTGTGATCCTACTCTTGAATTAAAGACACGACACTTGCCTGGTACACTCGGGTAGTAGTTGTCTTTTACAAGAATTTTGTTTGGTCCACGGCAAAGGCTGTTAGTGTCACCCACACCACAGCGACATGCAGACAAGAGACAATTATATTAGCCGCACAGTTGCTCGGTCATTTTCTACAATGTGATCAGAGTTTGTGACGGTATGTCTCAGTCTATTTGTCTAGTCTATGGTCCTGTTCAAACTTTGCTTGCCAAATTGCCAAATAAGTCTACATCACCAACCTTTATTTAGAATTACATCTATGGTAATTCTTTACGTAGCATATGTGGCTGTCATCGACATTGCTTCCACAGTTTCCATCATCCTTTTTAAAACGATGCAAGACTGTCCACAAAAACTCGATGACCAACTCAAGTTTTAGGCGTACTTAGATGTCTTTCTGTTGCTATAAAGCCCAAAGAGACAGAGACAGAATGATGCTAAAGGGCGACTTAAAATAGAGACGAGCTGGAGAAATCTGCATTGCCAAATGCACGGATTTCTGAACTGAGTCATCATTATATCAGTCGAAAAACGTCCACTGCTGGATATAGGCCTCCCCAAAGTATCCCACAACAACCGGTCCTGTGCGTCTTGCATCCATCGGCTTGTGGGAGGCTTTACAACGCTGCGTCTTCCAGTAGGCGGCCACTCCAGAACTTTTCGGCTCCATTGACCATCTGTTCTGCGAGTAATGTGCCCTGCCCACTGCGACTTAGGCTTGGCGACCCTTCAGGCTATGGAGTAAGCTTGTTCTCTTGCGGATATCATCATTCCTGATTCGATCACGCAAGGAAACTTCAAGCATTGCCCTCGCCATTGTTCTTTGATTGATTTTAAGCCTTGAATTGTGTATTTTGAATGAAGAACTTGTCAAAGCTTACCTTACTGCCACATTTTGACTGATTTTCGTGGATAAGTTGGAGTTTGAGATGTAACTTGAAAAGCTTAATTCAGAAATCGAGTGAATGGGTTGCATACAATCATGCTTCTAAGTTAGACCCATGTCTAACTTTATGTCTATATGTTACCGGCAATCTGTATAATTCAGGTATTATATACAATACCTAGGTGATGTATAGAATACCTGGGGCGTCTAGGCAATGTATGAAGTATAGTGAATATTATTGTCGATTTTATACTTTACCTAGCTAATGTATACAATTCCTAGGGATTGTATAGATTACCTGCTGGTCCACCGGCAATGTGTAAAATAAATAGATTTTGGCCTATATTAATCGATGAACGAATATATGTCGCAACCAACTAGCTTCATCAGCCGTTTAATTAGCGGCCTAAGCGACATGCTCCGCATTTAATTGAACAGCAAGGCAAATGAATTGGTTCGATATCGTTTAATAACTTACTTGGGCACTCCGAAATGCATAGGTTAGGTTCGAATGAGATGGCGGGAGGTAGAGTGAGCGAGCCAACTTTGCTCCCGTCATCATTGATGTAAGCCTTAGGAGCAAAGTTGGCTGCAGGGTTCAAAGTTACCTTACATTGTAAGGTAACTTTAAACCCTGCAGGCAGAAATAGGAGCCCGTCGTCGAGCTTAGGTTTGAGGTTGACATTTAATGAAGTGGCTAATTATACGATATGGCTACGATAGACATTATTTTCATCACGTTACGCTACGTTCACACGGAGACAGGATTTGTCGTCTCTGATTCTTACCATACGTATACGACAGAAACGAATGCTCTGGTCACACGGCATTCGGTTTTGATTTTCTGAAAAAAAAACCATGTCACTGTGTGAATACGCGATTCGTTTTTTTTTTAGAAAAGCGCTCTGACACTACCAACCTCTTGACTTCGAGTGCAAAAACAGTATTTTTTTATTTGCTTATATCTCGAAAACGGTGGGTTTTATCGCATAATTAATGAAAAATTTTCTCCCCTTAAGAAGCCCCTGCCGCGTAATTCTCAACATGTGGGTAATAATCAATTATGAAAATTTCCAAATTCCGCGCCCGCGACCCTACTTGTCGTATCTGATTTTTTCCGGCATTCGGTAAAAACCGCTCGTGTGAACATGTATTGAAATGCTACTGCCACTAAACCATATTCGGTTTTTTGTCGTGTGACCGAATCTGGGTGGGCTACTCTCTAAGCCGGAAGACCGTAGTTTTGGGCTTAGTTGCGGGCATATTCTACTCCGTATCACGATCAGTAGTGGTATTCTGTAACAACATTTTTGTATCTCGACAGCGGAATCCGATGTGAGTATCAAATTAAGACCTATATGTTGTGTGCAACAAAGCTCACTTTGTGAGTTTTGTCAATCAAGTGAAGCTCGATATCGAAATAGTTATTTACAGAATAGACAAGCAGTCCCGAACCCGAACTAAGAATGAATGACAACACGATTTGGCAGTTACAATCAAATCGTGTTGTCATTCATTCTTAGTTGGGGCACAACACAATCGGATATTAAGTTTTGTCGGTTATTTGGCGGATCTTAAAACCGAATGCACGTGTGAACTCATTCATATAAATTGATAAACCTTATCCTGTAAAAATCAGATCCGGCTAAGAAATTTATGTCGTCGTGTGGACTTAGCGTTACTGCCGCCCCCACACACATCTTCCCTTTCCCAGCTATCGTCTTTTACACACATTGCCAGCTGCGTATTCGGTATTGTTTAGAATACCCAGCCAAAGTATAAAATGAATAATATTTCATACATTACCTGAATTTTTAGGTATTCTTTACATTGCCTAGGTATTCTATAGAATATACAGATTGCCGGTAACATATATAATTGATAAGATAGAAAGAAAACAGGACAAAAATCATCAAACCAAAAAAAATAAGCATTTGCTTGGGATTTTTTTGGATGGGACATCTTAAATGATTTCTTCCGCTCTTGTGGGAGAGGAAGGGAGTGTCAGTCTCTTACTGACTCAACACACCCTCCTGCCTACTGGAACTCAAAGGGCATTTCGAGGTACACTCGAAATGCCCTTTGAGTTCCACGGCCGCGTACCTTCGGTGACTCTTTCTAACAATTCTGCAACGTGAAGCTTAGGGCCCTTTTCCTGTCAATCGTATTTTCGCCCGCGCGCGGATCTGGCCCGCATGCAGGCTGCACGCATCCTATCAGTTCATACATGTTTTTCCTATCATGCGGGCAGCACGCGCTCGGAACGTGGATTGGCTGCGGGCACGCAGACCGCGTGCATGCTAACCGGATGCGGGCGGCGTTCTTCTGCCTTCAGTGTTGTTTATACTGTGACGCTGGTCGCACGCATAGTCATAATAAGCATATAATCGCGAACAAAAATGAAAATTGTTACAGAATTATTTCTGAAGTGCATTTTCACTCTTTGTTGTGGGACAAGCAGAACGAACTTTACAAAAACCGAGATGTAAGGGCAGCTGCTTGGTTGGAAATTTGCAAAGAAATAATTCCAAATTACGAATATATTTTTTATTTTTGAAAATTATAAAAGCGATAATTAGTTATTTAACGTTCATCTTAGGGCACGAGTTTAGTCAGTGGCGACACGCACGGCACTGCAGCGGCAAACGAAATCTTTGTCCTGCGTGTGGACAGGAGCGTGCTATCACCCGCATGCGGACCAAATCCGCGCGCGGGCCAAATTACGAATGTCAGGGAAAGGGCCCTTAGTGCCAGTTTCCGGATTGAAATTAACAAAAAAATAATGCGCTAAACGCGCGTTAGCTGTTGTCGTTATTTGTCCTTAATATAGTTGCTCAAAAACCCTGCCAACACATCTAGTAGGTAACTGTCAGTAAATCTTACTTATCACCACTATTGGATGGTTGGATGTTTGTTCCTCATTCACGCCAGAACGGCTGAATGGATCTGAATGAAATTTGGTAGAGATAGGTTGTAGATTTTAATCCCTGGAGAGTATGGTCCCTTGGGACAATTTCGACATTCTCTCGGCATTTAATTAATGCAATCGTATTGTGTCTGTCAAAACCCTAATATTATATGCTTATTTTGCAGGGACTCCAGTTAAAATAAATATCGTCCCTGGGAACACACCTGCGCCGCAGCCTAAAAAGAAACCCGCGCCAGTTGGGAACATCCCATCTGCGCCGCAGGCTAAAAAGAAACCCGCGCCAGCTGGGAACATCCCACCTGCGCCGCAGGCTAAAAAGAAACCGGCAGTGCCCGTTTCTGAAGAAGTCGACACGATTCCTTCGTATCCACAAGGAGGTATGTTGAAAATTATCACCTACATTTAGCGGGTAGTTTACAAAAATAGGTCATCAGTATCATTTTATTTTACAAATGAATGTGTACAGTTGAACTGGATATTAGTTTATGGGAGGACCTCGTGGTAAATAACGAAAACCCCATCGCAATCGGATCAGTAGTTATTGAAAAAATCGCGGACACAGAACCATTTTTGACAACATTTGGTCTTCAAAGTTTAAGCATCCCTCCGCGGGTGGGTAATGGGCTACATACTACAGCGGGCCGGTATTTGTTGAACGACAAGCCCGACCCGAATTAGTTACAAAACGGTTTTTTTTAAATATTTTGAGCACAAGAAACTAATTGTAATATTTTGTCTATTTCAGATAAGAGGGCCAGTAAAGGTGAGTTATACAACATATTACACATAATATCTAAGAAGCCGACTTGTGTACGATTTTCACACTGATACTTCCGCCTTGCCGCTCATTTTACTGTGTCAAAGGAAATTGAAACGAACATCAAGTAGTTAAATGTCATATTTGCATGGTAGCCGACCGGGTACTACGACGTGTGTGATCTGCGGCAGGCCACTTTATTAGGATCATAATATTAAGCATACAACAATTTTGACAGATTGGTTGATTAGAAAAACTTGACAGTTTCGGGTAGCATGATGTGCTGACTGATTCTACTATAGTGGCATTTTTAGACCCGCTTTGGACCTAGCACGAATATATTTTTTTGTCGTATAGGAACGTAACGTAAAATTTTACTATAAGTAGGTACTCGTTTCGCACATAATATTTATTTGAATTGAATACTATGTTCATATATCTGTATGATACAAATTGTATATCTATCTATACTTCTATCTATATCTATACTTATACTTACTTCTATATCTATACTAATATATAAAGCTGAAGAGTTTGTTTGCTTGAACGCGCTAATCTCAGGAACTACTGGTCCGATTTGAAAAATTCTTTCAGTGTTAGATAGCCCATTTATCATCATGCTAAGACCAATAGGAGAGGAGCAGACGAAGTTGCGCGGGTCAATTAGTGTCGTATAAAAGTTAACCAAAATACTATGGAGTAACGTTACTATACGTCAAAACATTCGTGCTAGGCCCTCGGAATGGGTACATTTGTTATTTCAATTCCATGCAAATTTAGATCTAATCACTTCACAATAAGGTATTTGACTACTAGCAAAAATCTACATGAATGAATATTTATTTGAAGAATGATAGTATCGAGAGAAGAAAAAGAGAGGATTTTTTAAATTGTGATGGGTTTGCTCTTGACTTTAGTCTAGGTCAGAGGTGACAGACAAATTCTACGATGGAGCGAGCTTACCCAGATGGAGCCTGTTCACTCTAACTTTGAAGAGATTAGTGTTGTAAGCGTTTGGAAACACAGACGCAGGCAGATGTTCCACTCCTTTGCTGTGCGCGTTATAAAAGACGTTTGGAAACGTTTAGTGCGAATTGGTGGAATAGCAATAAGGTAGGGATGGTAAGATGCGGTGCGTCTGGATGTCCGATGGTAGAAGGGGGCCGGTAGGATAAGGTCGTGGAGTTCTTGGGCACACTCACCGAATTACAATCTGTAGAAGACCGACAAGCAGGCAACCTTACGGCGATGAGCTAAGCTATGTTGCTTTTCATCCACCAGTTTTACGTTACCGATGAGCCTCTTAGCTCTGCGTTCCACCGAGTCAAATATTAAGCTGATATTTAGCTGACCCATCCCAAAGGTGGCTACAATACTCCATTCAGGATCGGACTTGTGCTTTGTATAGGGTTAAAAGCTGTTCAGGCCTGATGTATCGCTTCACGCTAAAAGGTACATGCTTTTGAAATTATTCTTCTATCCTTGTCTCGCAAAACGTTGTTTGTACTCTCTACTTCTCTTGCGTTACACTCTTGACAGAGTGGTCGTGGTCTGGTATCTCCAGGGGTAGTGGCTCGCTTCACAATCCTTCGCCACTCGTCGCGCATCGCTGCCTTTCTGGAACATTCTTGGAAAGGTCCACCCAGTGCCGATTTTATCTGGTCCGTTAGTGTTCCCTGTACCATCAGGCGCTCAATCGATGACTCATTACGACGCGATACGTGTCCGTAGAAAGTGAGTATACGAGATTGCACTATAGACGATAGACGCCGTTTGATGCCGAGTTCTTGGAGTATGGAACTCTGTCGACATTAATCCAAGCATTGTTCTCCAACACCACATCTCTAGAGCATCTATACTCTTCTTCCCACTTTCTCGCAGGGTCCACGTCTCTACAGCGTAGAGGAAAATCGGGAACACTAATGCTCGCACAAGCCGGGTTTTAGTGGCTTTGGTGATGTTGCAGTTTTTCCAAATCTTTCTGATCTTATCCATGGCGGATCTTGATATAGCCATGCGTTGTTTAATCTCATCAACACGTCCTCCATTGTTGGTGATTAACGCTCCCAAGTATATGTATGATTGTACTACTTCACAGTTCGCGATTTCAGTAACTTCCGGTAAGTTGTTATTAAAGCGGTCTGCAATTATCATTTTGGTCTTTATCCGGTTGTTTTTTTTTTTTGAGTGAAAAAAGCAACGAAAGCCGGACATAGTAAATAAACGTATAAAATAGATGTTGTTAAATATTTATCTTTGTATTTGAGTTTTAAATTACGTTTATTTACATGACAAAGATAGAAAAATAGCCATTGAAAATGTATTGAATAAAAATATGATATTTTAAATCAAATTTGCCCTATCGTTATGTAGTTGAGTATTCTTCGTTTTCTGAATAAAACAAATTAAAACAAAAATTGAAGTCAAAAACAGTGTTATTAATTAGAAAATTACGCATGCAACGCAACTCACCACTCGCTCACTGCTTTCCAACTACTAAAACAATTGCAAAAGGTATTCCATAGAATAATAACGCAGGTATTCGTTATTCCTTCGTACGTAATCGTGCGTTTTCGCGAAATAGAAATTTATAAACAAATGGGAATAAGAAAAGTTTGAAAGAGAATTACTGACGTACTAGTGACATGAGACAACAAGGAATACTGTGATGTGAATGGGTGTAAAATTTTATAAGTAATTATGAAGGGAGTTGTGTTTGTGATTTATTGTGTGAGTTTGTTGTATAGTGTATGGTTGCGTGTTATCTGTGTGTATTTTCCTCCAAGACGCGGCAAAAAGCGCTTTGGCGCGGTTTAGTTGGTGAAAATCGTACAATATATGTATATTTCAGTGTGATATTAGTAAATGAGCTCGTGGCTAAAGAATTACAGCCGCACTTCTCGATCTAAAAGATAAAGCAACGTTTTCCGATGTCAGTCTGAGGATTAACATACCGAGACTCCTCCGTGTCACGGAAAGCACGTTAAGCTGTTGGTCCCGGCTGTCATTTGTGGATCGTTTAGATTGGCAGAAGCCGGGAAATCTGACTCCAATCTTACCAACAAGTACCGTGTTACCCAGTTACTGGGTTGCCGAGGTCAGATAGACAGTGCTCTATGTAAAATACTGGTATTCGTCTGAATCCGGTTTGACTGTATACCGACCCCAATGCATGATGCCATTTTAGTCGTCTTACAAAGGCGGCCTGCTTAATGTACCCGACATTAACTACCTCTAGGTGCGATTATTTTTTTAAATAATTCGTTGATAGATACAATAAAAATAAATAATGCATTAGAATTATGAAACATCCTGTTAATAATGGTTACGTATCAAAAAATGTGTGTGTGTGTGTGTGTGTATGGCATCGTAGCTCCCGAACGGATGAACCGATTTTGATTTGTTTTCTTTGAAAGGCGAATGAGTCGGGAGTGTTCTTAGCTATTTTTTCACAACTCCCTCAATATGGGTATCAAATGAAAGGGCTTGACGAGTACAATACTATACCATGACAAATTTCAAATCCAAGATTGCCACCACCACAACATGGCGAATTCAATTTTTTTTTCACAACTCCCTCAATATGGTTATCAAATGAAAGGGCTTGACTAGTAGAATAATGCACTCTATATTGAAATGTAAGGAGGAATTTAACTAACGAAATGAAAATTAGGTTTAAAAAGCATGAAATAAAAATTAAATTAAAAATTAAAAAAAAACCGACAAAAAAACCTTTAAAATGTTAAAAATAATTTCTATTGATCCGTTTAGTTTTATATAGGTACGATTATTTGGGCCAAACGTCATCGCGCCGTCGCTAATAACGTTTATACTTAGTACCTACATACAAAAGATTTGCGGTCTCCCGAGGCGAAGACGCTTGGTCCAAATAATGGTACCTATATTAAACTAATAGGATCAATAGAAATAATTGTTAACTTTTTAAAGGTTTTTTGTCGGGGGTTTTTAAATTTTTTACTTTAATTAATGAATGAGTAGTAGTCGTTTGATAGATAGACGAATAATGTGGCACCGTGTATAGTGATAAGACTAGGCATCAACATCATCACGAGACGGTGACGAGCTGCGTGGGGTAATTTGAATTTGGACGTCGGAACCACCGGGGACACTTACTGGCTAGTTTTATGGAGAAGGAGGGCCTCTATATGATGAACTCCTTCTTCAGAAAGCATGAGCACAGGAAGTGGACCTGGGAGAGCCCAGACGGTGTAACTAAAAATGTGATTGACTTCATCATGTCGACGAAGAAGCAAATATTCAATGATGTCTCTGTGATTAACGCGGTGAAAACCGGAAGTGATCACCGCATGGTAAGAGGCACATTGAATCTAAATATCAAGCTTGAAAGGTCCCGACTGATGAGGTCTACGCTCCGTCCAGCACAGATCCAGATCCAAAACTCCGAGAGCTTTCAGCTCGAACTTCAGAACCGCTTCGAGTGCTTAGGGAGCTCCGTGGACGAATGCAACGATGGGTTCGTGGAAACTGTCCATACGGTCGGGTCTAAGTTTTTCAAGACTCGCCGTACAGATAGGAACAAGAGGGTCTCTGATCCTACTTTGACGCTCATGAAGGAGAGGCGGGATATAATTCTGCAGTCTTCAGAAGATGCGTGCAGATACCGGCAGCTCAATGGACGGATCTCCAAGTCCTTGAAAAGAGACCTCCGCCGCTTTAATACTGCAAAGATTAAAGACGCGATAGAGCAGAATAAGGGCTCCAGGGTCTTTGCTAGAGATCTGTCTATTGGGCAAAGCCAGCTCACGAAACTGAAGACCGCTGATGGCAGAACCATATCCGCCAAATCGGAGCTTCTGAGAGAGATCGAGACGTTCTACGGACAGTTATACATGTCAATGACTAAACCCGATACGAATCTAGCTATCTACCCAAGAGCTAGATTGGACCGGCACTATACCGAGGACATCCTGGACGGCAGCCTGTATGAGATCAGGCTTCAGCACCGTAGACCGCATACATACGTTCCGTCAGGTTATACCGAAGACCGAAGAGTATAATCTGCCCCTCTGCTTAGCGTTTGTGGACTCGATCGATCGATTGATTCGATCGAGACTTGGGCTGTGCTGCAGTCTCTCCAACGGTGCCAGATCGACTATCGGTAAATCGAGGTGCTGAAAGGTTTGTACAAAACCGCCACCATGTCAGTCCGACTTCAGGATCAGACCTCGAAACCTATCCTCTTGCAGCGGGGTGTGAGGCAGGGAGACGTCATTTCTCCGAAACTGTTTACAGCCGCAATGGAGGATGTCTTCAAGGTTATGGACTGGAGAAGGCTAAGCATTAATGTCAATGGTGAGTACATCAGTCACCTTCGATTTGCCGACGATATAGTCGTCATGGCTGAGACTACGGAGGACCTCAGTACAATGCTCGATGATCTCAGTAGAACTTCCGAAAGGGTGGGTCTCAAAATGAACATGGACAAAACCAAGATCATGGTAAATACCCATGTAGCATCCACTCCCATCAAGATCGGAAACTCTACACTCGAAGTTGTAGACGAGTACGTCTACCTAGGACAAACGGTCCAGCTAGGTAGGGCCAACTTCAAGAAAGAGGTCAACCGTCGAATCCGACTCGGCTGGGCAGCGCGACGAAAGTCTATGTTCAGTGCGTGTTGCCAGTGATGACATACGGAACTGAAACGTGGTCGCTTACAATGGGCCTCATCAGAAGGCTCAAAGTCACTCAAAGGGCAATGTTTGGAGTTTTCTTGCGTGATCGAATCAGGAATGATGATATCCGCAAGAGAATCAAGGTTACCGACATAGCCCGAAGGATCGCCAAACTAAAGTGGCAGTGGGCAGGGCACTTTGCTCGCAGAACAGATGGTCGATGGGGCCGAAAAGTTCTGGAGTGGCGACCGCGTACCGGAAGACGTATCGTTGGAAGGCCTCCCACAAGGTGGACCGATGACCTGGTGAAGGTCGCGGGTAGCCGATGTATGCGAGACGCACAGGACCGGTCGTTGTGGCGACGCTTGGGGGAGGCCTATGTCCAGCAGTGGACGACTTTCGGCTGATCTGATGATGATGATGAGGCATCAACATCATCTTCCTGCCCTTATCCCATGTTACTTGGGGTGGGAGCAACACGTTTTTTCTTCCATTTCACAAGGAAAAGACTAGGCAGATGATGATATTCATCATATCAGCCGAAAGACATCCACTGCTGGACATAGGCTTCCCCCTAAACGGCGGGTTTGCCATAATCGCCACGCTTGCTTGGCAGGCGGGTTGGCGATCGCAGTGTATGTGTGTTCATTTTTACAAAGAACGCTGCTGTCCTTTCTCTGGCGAGTCCCTTAGTCGCCTCTTACGACACCCACGGGAAGTGATGGGATGGTATTATTCTTTTACGGCACTATACGGCACCGGCCGACACCATACGGCAACATACTAGATGATGATATTAATAATAATTAATTAATTATTAAATTATAATATTACAGTTGTAAAGAAGGCTAATGCGGCAATATTCGAAAATGAAGACACGTTGATCTCACAGATGGACGCAAACGTGCGACAAGCGCTGGTTGAAGAAATTGATGCTGTGGGCCCAGTGGTATGGTTTCGTATATATTTGTTTTATTGTAGCTTAAGGGCTGATTTTTCAACAGTCGGATAACTTTTAACTGTGGAATAAAAATGGCCGTTTGACAGATTTTATAAAGAAAATAAGTCAAACTGCAATTTTTATTCCTCAGTCAAAGGTTATCTGACGATTGAAAAATCGGCCCTTAATCTGCATCATATATTTGACTATCGGTTTTCCTTAACTATTTATTTAAATATATAATTCTAGGTTGCCAGTGAATTCGATGAAGTTGAAATCGACGAGCAATCCAAAAACTTCTTTGAGCGATCCAAGCCTAATGTTGTTGAAGATTTTAAGAAGGTATGGCTACGATATCTGTTAAATATTACTGTTTTATATTAGAAAGGTTTAGGTAGGCTCCTTCTGGGTAAGCTCGCTTCATCGTAGATTTTGTCTCTGTCATCTCTGACCTAGACTAGAGTCAAGAGCAAACCCATCTCAAACAAAATTAAAGGTAAACAATCTTGATGTGTCTTAACGCTCCTAGCAACTTTTGATAACCTTTCAGACCTTATATTGAAGGAATTAAGTTTACAGTTATAACTGATCATGCTAGATTAAAGTGGCTTTTGGGTTTTAGTAACCCTTGTGGACGTTTAGCATGTTGGGCTGCTAGAATTTCTCAATTTACTTTTGATATAGTTCTTAAAAAAAAACTGGCCAAGTGCGAGTCGGACTCGTGTGCAAAGGTTTCCGAACGAATTTTTTTTTTTTTACATGTTATTTTAACACTACAGACTTCTAATAGGTTTTCCTGTAATCTTTAGGTAAAGATCTCCATATTTTTCAAAATTTTAGGCTCAGTAGTTTCGGAGATAATGGGGGGGGGGGAATGGTCATTTTTCATCTAATTTCTTAAATAACTTCAAAACCATTTATTTTATAATTATGAAAAAAGTATAATTAAAACCCTCACAGTAAGTCCTTTCATTTGATATGTCACACGATATTTTTCAAAAAACCTTATTTTTTAATTTTCTAGTTTGACCCCCAAAAGTGACCCCCATATTAAAAATTTAATCATTTACGTAACGCGTCCGTGTTTGGTTCATAGAATTCCATATGTGTACCAAATCTCAACAGAATCGGTCCAGTGGATCCGGAGAAAACTGGCTGTGACAGACGGACAGACAGACAGACACCCGAGTGATCCTATAAGGGTTGTAAAGATCCTTTTCTATTAACGATAACTAATGCCCAATTGCATAAACCAGTTATCTTTTAACTTAAAGTTAGTTGCTAACATGAGAGGGGTTGTCTAACAAATATTTCTTATGTAATGTCCCCGGATTAGCAATTAACTTAAAACGGAGTTTAAAGATATGATGGTACACACTAGAGTTATCTTTTCCGTTTTAAGTCAAGTCAGTCAGCGGGCCTAAGTACCGGTTTTCATTATTAAACTGTAGGTAAATCTTGACATTCAGGAATGCCTTTTAATGGTCAATTTCTTTGACGTTAGTAAAAAAAATGAAAATATTTTTTAAGAAACATCATAACGAAGATAACGAAAATTTTGCCCACATGGAATGGGTTTAGATATAATGGACGCGTGTGTCGACACACGCCCTTTATATCTAAATCCACCGTTGTTTACCCCTCCGAAGTTTTTGTGACGACCGCGCAGGTGCAATCGCGTAAACAAGTGTTACGTTCCTAGAATATTTTTTTGTTTATACGTATTATATTATAAACAAGTAACAAAGACTACCAGTAATAATAACAATATCAAAAAGTAACACCCGAAATACATACACCACACAAACACACAAAAAAAAACAAATGAAATCGTAAGAAATAACCAAAATAATTAATTAAAAACAATAACAACGTTCGCATCAACAGTCGTATTGCATTGAGCAAGCGGGTCACACGTATGCATCGAACGTATACGAGCGAGTGAGATACCATTACACCCGCCATCTTGCGCGAACACGAGCATGCACGACCTAGCCGCGCATGCGCTGTCCTGTTTTTTGTCAAATTGACATCCTGCGCAGTTGATTGCGACGTACTTCGGGGAGGTAAACTTGCGTGACGGAAACTGTAATAGAAGCCATTATCAAATTTTTTGGGGTCTTAGAAGGCTGGCAAGAGGTAGCGCAGGAAAGGAATTCCTGAAGGGTCTGGGTGAAGACTTTGCCCAGCGTACAGCTAAGGAGTTGCAGTCCGTGTTTCCTGATAGCTACAACCTTTAAGTCAAGAGTGAACAGGTTACTTCTAGGAAAGTGATGGAGTACCATCATCGACCACATTATCACTTTCAATCCAAATTGTGGCCAAACGCGAGATCAATAAATACAAAAATAATAATTAAAAAAAAAAAACACTAGCAAAATCTTCAATTATATCAGCCGCACCATTCCAAATTTAATTTTTTACAGATGATGAAAGTAAACATGGCGAAGCGTATACTCAACATTGGCCCCATAATGCTTCGTATCTTCACCGAGCCCAAGATCATATCCAGGGGTAAACTGGCGCCCATCCTCGCTAAACATGGCGTCACGAGCCTCAGGAAGTCGCAGAAGAAGAAACAATCCGGTTACTTTGGTACCTGTGACACCTATCAAGTTCACGATAAGCTCTGTAATATGAAGCCTATCACTGTTGGTAAGATCTTGTTCTATTTTTATCCGACTGCGCCAGGAGGAGGGTTATGTTTTTTGAGTGTATATACAACCTGTAACAGAATAAACGCAATACCTCTTAAGGGGTCATTGAACTCATCATTATGAACAACTTTCACTATGGGACGCAATGACCCCTTAAGAGATATTGTGTTTATTCTGTTACATGTATATTTCTTTGGCACCCTCTGCAGCCTAAACGGCTTGATAGATTTTAGCTTAAAGGTGCCGTTAGATTCGTCTTGATTGTGAGAGGTATATAAAAATTAAAATGCCCGATTTATGGCGCCATGTTTGACCAAGTTCTTCAGAGTTTAGTGCGTTTTTAACGTACTCGATCGCGTTAACGTAAACATTCGCTTATGTCAAATTGTAAGAAAAAAAAATGGTTTCCGTTATTGTCACCAGAGGGGTACTGTAACGCGATCGAGAAAGTTAAAAAACTTGCACTAAGGCCACTCAATGTTTTTAACCGACTTCAAAAAGGAGGCGGTTCTCAATTTGTCGGAATCTTTTTTTTAACTGTCAGTGGCGCTACACATTTAAGCGGGCCGGCCGACCAACAAAATCGGAAAAAAAAATTATCAACTTTTATTCGATTTTTTTGCTCAGCCGGAAAAAGACCGCTAGGCTTCTAATACCAGTCGGGATTTGGCGATCAACATTAGTTCAGTAATACTAACAATGTGGGACGAAGACAACATGCTGTTGTTTAATGGACTCGGTCAGCACTAGCCGAATAAAATCATCAATATTTATATAATTCTTCCGTTACTGAGTGACTGACAGACAACGCAATACCTCTTAAGGGGTAATTGAACTCATCATTATGAACAACTTTCACTATGGGACCAACACTGAAATCGTGAAAAAAAATGGACTGCTCCATACATGTCTGTGCGCATAACTCGACAAAATGTACTGAACAGCAGATTTTTTTTTTCGCGATTTCGTGATTGGTCCCATAGTAAAAGTTGTTCATAATAATGAGTACTATGACCCCTTAAGAGGTATTGCGTGTTATCTGTTACACGTTGTATATGTGTAGTAATTGATTCAGGCCGGCTTTGTTGATCAACAAATACTGCTGTATCGATTGTACCGGACCGCTGAAGTGTTTAGTGCCACTTAATGCGAGTTGCATGTGTTTGTAATGTATGAAAATGATATATAGACGCTGAAAAATAACCTACTTTACACCATGTTATAGTTTTCTCTAATACTTGTATAAAAAAAATCTAATACTAAAATTTCAATTTCAGAGGACTCAGTAGTATTGATAAAGCCCTTCCAGATGACTGGTAAACCTGAAAAACCGAAGCGAGGTAAAAATGTGGCAGCTGAAGATGACGATATTGAAGACGGAGATATTTCGGATGAATTCGACGATGAAATGGATGAAGATGGTAACAATTTGAATACTGATTACGACCAAAGTAACATCCAAGACCAGAATGAAGATGCAGGTGAAAATGGAAACGCAGAAACTAATGAACAGGAGGACTACTCAGAAACAAACCTTGCCGACGATGAAGATACTAATGGAAACATCAAAATGGGCCCTAATGGCGATCAAGGAAACATTGATGATGACAATGCTGAAAATGGACAACTACCAGAAAGTGTAGCTGTTAAGTCGGAGACTGAAACAGAAAACGTCATAAAAGCCGACATAGATGGAAATACTGAAGCTAACAATACAGCTGACACAAAAGCCGAGGACAACTTAGATTTTACGGCCGATGTTGATATCAATGCAGGTAGCGGAAACAAAGGTAAAGGCGTCTTCAAAATTGATGTACACACTGACCTGCGAGCTGATAAGAACCTAAGCGAAATAAATGCTGAAGACTTGGAAGATTTTAAAGGAAATATTATTGATGAGATCGACATGGCTGATCTAAATGACGATGATTTAGAGGATTGGTGATCGGGTCATTTGAAGATAGATAATGTCCTGTAGAAAGATTTTATTCTAGATTCAAATCTCTAAATAGAAAAAAAAAACAAAGTTGTGGATGCCTCTTTCAGTTTCTCCGCTTACTTCTAAGCCACCCTACGGATTTTGATACGGTTTTCGCTAATACAAAGAGCGATTAAGGGTTTACAGCGGGAGCGGCGAAATTTTAACCAATGGATATGCATAAAATCTCCGCACCGTATGAGTCACTGACATTTTGACTGACATGATTGGTTAATATTTCTCCGTTTCTCCGCTCCGCTGCTTCGTTCCGCGCAAATAGACAGGCACCCTAACGAGGAGGATTTGTGTATATACTTTGCATCAGGCCGGGACATGTTTGGTGCAGACAACGATTGACAGAAATTACTCTAAAATATTGTGTTGGTTCATTGCAAAGCAACCTATGTTTTAGATATTTGGGATTATACAATAAAATACCTCCTGTTTCTGAATCGATCATTCAAATTTGCGAACTAGTAAAACTCTTTTAATAGCTTGAAAAGTGAACATATCTTAGCATTAAAGCAGACGACAAATTCTTACAAATTTATACCATCGATTCAAAAACTGGGTGTTTGTCAACAAAATATTCAACGTGTAACAGAATAAACGCAATACCTCTTAAGGGGTCATTGAACTCATCATTTTGAACAGCTTTCACGATGGGATCAACACTGAAATCGCGAAAAAAATCGACTCCCCCATACATTTATCCCCATAGTAAAAGTTGTTCATAATGATGAGTACAATGACCCCTTAAGAGGTATTGCGTTTATTCTGTTACAGGTTGTATAGTCGCAGTTTTCAGTACTGCTCTGCTCCTTAGTCGTAGCGTGATGGTATATAGCCTTCCTCGATAAGTGAGCTATCCAACACTATTTTTTTTTCAATTCGGAAAAGTAGTTCCTGACATTACCGCTTTAGTAACAAACTCTTCAGCTTTATGATTAATATAGCTATATATTACCAATTCCATTGTAAACCATGCTTTTTTAGGGGATTTTAGGGAGTACAAATAGTCATTGAAAAACCTACTTAAAATACACAGTGTTAAAGTCGATACTTGAGTAATCAATCAATTCAAAAAACAAATACGAATTCGAAAGTTTGTAAATAAATTATTTGTATCAGTATTTGAATGCAGTTCAAGCTCACACTGTGTGTTTGTACACATTCTGTAGTCATTTTATAAGTTGAGCTATTGGTATAACGTGACCTATAATAGATAATGTATGTGCTACGGCTAAAGATGGGTGTTTAAATAAAATTAAGAGTAGCCGTAAACTTCAGATTATTGTCCAGGAGATTTTTTTTTACTATTTATAGGCTCGCGTTTGACACGAAAATAAGCTCAAGTATTTCTACACCCATCTTTATCCGTAACATATGTACCCAACTCTAATGATTTTATAACCATTTGACCGCGATAGGGGTAAGTAAATATGTGTCGCATTAATGCGACACATATTTACATGCCCCTATCGCTTGTGTCGTATTTATGCGACAGAGAACATGCATTAATTTTCGTTTCATTTTCGTCCTGTTAACTGCGTGGTACAACTAAAACCATTACTAAATAGAGATATCATTTAAAACATTTTTTTTTTAATCGAGACATCGATTACTACCATAAATAAGGAGTATTTATTGCAGGTATTATTTTATCGATTTGTAGCCGCGCGCTAGGGGCACGGCAATTGAAATTTAGCCAAGCGGTCAAAAGGTTAATCTTTACTTCTCATAACAAAACATTCACAAAGCAGCCATTGAATCTTGCTTGGTAATTAAATATGTAATAGCATAGCCTATTAAATAAGAGCAGTAGTCTTTAAGTTAATTGTGTATTGGGGGTAAATGTAGTGTCGCAAATAAGTCTTTTATAGAAATAAAAATACTTATATATGGCAAAGATTGTTTTATTTATTACTAGCTTCTGCCAGCGGCTCCGCCCGCGTGGTCCTTAGGGAACATACTTCCGGGATAAAATATAGCCTATGTCCTTTCTCAGGCTCTAGACTATCTGTGTACCAAATTTAATTTAACCCTTAATTCGACGCTGTGCAGTATACTTCACATTGAATAAAAAAAACTTTACTTGAAAAATTAGAAGGTATATCTAAAACCGAGATACTATAATTGCATCCTAAACTATTTAACTACGTTGTCAAAAATCAACAAAGCGCACACATCGACGGGACGCGAGCAGTTGCCGGTGAGATGGCGGGGAGGAAGGACTCGCTGCGCGGGCTTTCGGTAAGTTGCATTGTATTCGTTGTTTTACAGTTTATTTTCTTGTAATATCATTGAAAACTAAAGATAATATACCTCGAAAGCTACTCATAATGTTTTGATTATCTTATTTAGTTTTATTTAGTTTTTACGACGTCAACAATTTGTATGTCCAGTATACTTCCCGCTGTCGAATTACTAGTAAAGTAACTTCTAAATCTTATGTCCAGTATTCTTCCCCTCGTCAAATTAGTAGAAAACGAAATACAAAGTCGTATGTCTAGTATACTTCCCGTTGCCGCATTATTAGAATCTTAAGTATTGTTGTCTATCTATAAATATATTTTTAGGGATCAGTAGAAATGTCTTACACCTTATTACTATTCATTTTTCAGAGCTTTAAGTCAAGAGGACATCGCATAGTAGGATTGGTCCCGCTTGAAAATGCACCGTCAGATATAGACAGCGGTTCTGAACCTGAGAACGAAGAGAATATCGCTTTTTATAGAACTGAAGAGTTGTCCTCCTCACCCTGCCCTTCCATCGATTCAGACATCGAGCGCATGCATATCTTAGACAGCTCCGAAAATTATGCATCAGATGACCATGTTAGCGACAGTGGCAGTGACAACAATCCTGTGTTAGAAGTTGAAGACAACTTGAAACAAGCGCAACCTCCGTTGACTCCTATTATAAACAACGTGCTACCACCGACTGGTGAAGTAAATTTTAATGCTTTACCAAGTTTGGCCTCATTACTGTCAATTCCGTCGTCAAATGCTTCGTCTATTGCCAGTCCATCAACCACAAGAATAACCAGACGTAAGAGGAAACTACCAGTACAAGCTGTACCAAATGTCCGATCAAAAAAGACCAAAAAAAACACTAATTGTGAGCTACAAATGGAAGAAAGGGCAATTCAGACACAAGGCTGACATTCCTTCAAACGACTTTGTATTTGATTTACCGGCCACTGACTCTCCGTTGGTCTTTTTTTATCGTTTTTCTCACCAGATGTATTCATTGATATCGTTGAGAACACGAATTTGTACTCGACACAAAGAACAGGTAAATGCAAACAATTAACCATCGAGGAGTTAAAAGACTTTCTCATGATTCTTCTGATTATGGGTATAGTAAAAATGCCTTCCTACCTAGACTATTGGTCTACAGAATTCAGATATGCCATAGTGGCTGACGTCATGCCATTGAAACGATTCGAGCAGATTCGACGTAACTTGCACTTTGTGGACAACGTCAATTCAGATGAGGACAGATATTACAAGATATGTTGATAGCTCTGTACAGAACATCTTTTAAGAGCCGCCGTTGGTACATGAACATCTTTGGCCAAATGTTAGATATAGCGGTTAAAAATGCTTGGCTACTCTACAGGAGAAATTGTGCCATAAAGAGCCTGAAAAACATAAGCTTAAAAAAGTTTAGACAGAGGTTGGCAGTTGAATTGAGGCAAACGGGAAGATCAATTGAGACGGACCCACCAAGCCCTGTACCGAAAAAAGCGCTAATCCAAAACCCAAGTGCACCGAGGCTCCCAGTTTCTGTGCGTTATGATGGTTTCAGCCACTGGCCTGAATATACGACGTATGGACGTTGCAAGTTTTGCAAGAACAACAAAACGAATATACATTGTTCTAAATGCAAGCAGAGGTTGTGCTTAGTAACCAAAAGAAATTGCTTTTATAATTTCCAAAATAAGTAAGGTAGTCAGGCGACTAAAGATTCATCTAGATTGATATTTTTGATACTTTTAAGAACTAGAAGACTGATTATTTTTGAATAAGACAAATGTTGATTATTATAAGAAGAATTTTATAGATATTTTGTTATTATGTTCAAAACATATGTGATTTTTTCGTATTTATAAGGTTTCAGAGTTCCTATTAGTGTTTTAAGCGCAAGTCAATGTAACAATAAGACTAATTTTCTACAATATAACGAGTATTTTCCTACGGAATCACTGGTTTTTTTCATTCTTTCTCTTTGATAATGGGAAGTATACTGCACATACTTGGAGTGTATCTGTTTCTTATGAACTTGATGATGTCCATTATAGTGGACGTATATTTTTCAGGAAACTGAAACCGGTAGATTTTTTCAGGTATTTTTTCTACATTCCCCTACAAGCTAAGTAACAAAATTTGTAACGATTTTACAAATTTAATACAAAAAAAAATCTGTCGAATTAAGGGTTAAATCGGTTCATTAGTTTTGCGTGAAAGCGCGACAGACAGACAGACTAACCAAAACTATATATGAACAAAATGAATAGCTTTATGATGGTGACCCAATGTTTAATGTACATACATATCAATTGTACTGGGTTCCATCAACGGCAACGGCTTCCCCCGCGTGAGTGTCGGAAGTTATCCCAAGGGATCTTACTCATCATCATCTGCCTCTGTCAAACCAGATTCATCTGTATACCAGTATTTTGCGCGGAGCGGCTGCCTACCAGGCCTCCACTCCACAACCCAATAACTGGGTAGCACGGTAGTTGTTCGCAAAACGAGTCAGATTTACTGGCTTCTGGTAATTCGTAACGACTGCTTTCAGTCAGTGAAAGAATAAATTATTGAAAAGAAATTCCAGAGATTATCCGACAAACATGTTTATGGTACATGCACATGGCCTTTTTTTAGGGTTCCGAAAAAAAACGGAACCCTTATAGAATCACTCGGGTGTCTGTCTGTCCGTCTGTCACAGCCAGTGTCCCTACACTAAATATTTAATGATAAATTTACGTAACGTCAAACTAGAAAATTAAAAAAAAAGTTTTTTGGTCAATAACGTGTGACATATCAAATGAAAGGGCTTACTTATTATTTTTTTTTAATATTTTAAAATAAATGGTTTTGAAGTTATTCAAGAAATTAGACGAAATAAGGGGGGGGGGGCTTATTTCCGCAACTACTGAGCCTAAAATTTTGGTGTACGTTACCCCAGCAGGAAAGTGTCTCCTAGAGTGATACGAGTGGAACGTATATTTAGTGCGTAATCTGCTATAAATGTGCGCTACTTATAGAATTTGTGCGCCTGGCCGTTTTGGAAAAAACGATTCCAGCTAGGGTAACGTTTTTCTAGCAGGAAAATTCTAAACGAATGATCGGAGAGAGAAATGTTGCGCATGGGCAGAGAGCTTATATTTGTGCAAAAATGTGCCCCGAAAATATAATTTGTGCGTCTTCAGGTTTTCGAGTTACTGCGTTTCCTGCTGGAGTAACGTTTTGCAGAATCGTGTATATCTAAAACCATCGTATGTGCGCCTGTAGAATAAACGTACACGAGTAGCTCTTAATTTGTGCGTATTTGTGACAGAATTAGATCTACAAAAATATTTATAACTTTCAAGTAATCGCACTTTTTCGAAAACCCGAATAAAAATCGTAGCTCCTAAATGAGAAAACGTATAAGCGCGCTGAAAACTGTATTCGGTCCTTCTTGACGCTTTTAATAACCATTAAAAATTTCAAAAGTGTACATGCATGCGTTATATTATTGAATAATATTGCTAAAAATCAAAACGACGCCGACGGTGTCATAACTTTGACGGCAAAATACAAGAAACCGGCTCAACCCAAGATGTGTGTGTGGCTTAAACCAAGATTTAGTGCGTTAAGTCAAAAATATATAGTGAAAATATTCAGCTTGGAATGTTTCGATTAAGTAAATATAAACAAAAAACAAAACATGTAAACAACGGTTGGTTATCCGACCAAATTCGAATGAGTACAAAAAAGCGGCGTTTTCAAACATAACGGTGACCTCCTTTATTGGACGTATTAAACCTAAGCTGTTGTCCGTACGGTCGCGTTCAAACGTTTATAGGCAATCATACTATTATTCTAGACCTCAGAATGACTTTTACTTGTTAACAAAGTCAAATCGAATACCTTTCCCTTTATCAATTTAATAGCATAACATACAATAGTCGTCCCAAAAAGCAATTCCCAACCTCATGATTTTTATTACTTGGTCGTAACAACCAAGAATAATCGTTATAAACGCGACAAGTCTGTTTTACGAGCATTATAGCTTGAATTTATGTACGAATGAGTTTTTGACTCTACTAGTTTGCTTTACTCTACTGCTTTCTTTTGAACCATTTTTTTTTTTTTTTACATTTTATAGGCACACGCTTGACCACTATCTCACCTGATGATAAGCTATGATGTTATCGACGATGAAATGGAGCATGCTTGCCTAGAAGTAACCTATTCACTCTTGACTTAAAGACTCCCGGGTTGTAGCTATCAGGAAACACAGACTCTGGTAGGGAATTCCACTCCTTAAGGCCGCTCTCTCGAAAAAACTTAAAAACAGCGTGCAGATGAAGCAGTTTTTCGTCGGCATTTACGCAGAAATTACATCTGAAAAAAATAGGATAATAAAACCAAATTACGTACCATATCATGTAGATTACTGTCTACATGAAAGGTACGTAATTTGGTTTAGCCAGAATTTATGTATTGGTATCACATAGTAAGAAAATAATCACCAAATCACCTCCAAATCGTTGAGATGAAACCATTTTACTCCTTCATTTTTAACAAAAGACTAAAATTAAATTATTATAGTACTCGATATTATGACAATACTTTTAGAACTAACGACAAAATTTCGGGATTTTGATCATTATGGTTACTGAAGTTTATAGCAAACGTGTTATGGATACTGATTTTCGGACAAACAATTTTAGGAGAAGAAAGGGTGTACCCCCTGGTAGATATAGACAGGTCTTTATAATGTAGTATTGAGGTCCGGTCGGCAGACTTGGCCCAAAAAAAAAATTTCAGTCATACGACATTACCACTCAGGCATTCAGATCATTAATCTGCATTTGCGTATCTAGGATTTTTTCTAACCTGAGATGCGATGCCCACACACACACCATAGTCGGTGATCACGATCATAAATGGAATTTTAGGCCCGTCGTTTTACCGTTGCGGCTTAAAACTTTGGAGGGGGGGGCGGGGTCATGTTAAAGGTTTCAAATAATAATATAATTAGAGAAAATCGGCCTTCGAATTAGCTCACGATCAATGGGTAGTAATGGATATCATTGCACTCGTACAAAGGAGACCTTTACAAAAATGATGATGCCTCGGCCAACAATACCTTTGAGCTCTTGCGGGAAAAAGCGTGCAGGTTACGGTGGTGAGTATTGCTGAATCAGAATAGCTCTAGCCTGATGAAATAGAAAATGTATGAGCGAGCGAAGCGAGCTCGAAAACTTTTAGAATCCATAGGAATCTAGTTTAGATTAGTTCTTTTTAATAGGAAGGGTACTAGCCGCTTTTTTCTATCATCTTCTCCACCCTGTCCACGTCCTTTAATATTTGGGTTGATAAGAAAAAGACACTAAAAGTGTATTTCTATCAAATACAAAAAAAAAAAATAAGAATGGAAGTCGAGAGTTGAATTACGCGCTCTGAATGTAAGAGATAATTTCAAAATATTGATTTTTGGAAGGTTTTTTAATTTTCCGTGTACGATTTGACGACCCCGCTATATGATCTATCCTAACAATACCCCAAAAAATCAGGAAAGTGCAATTTATTGGGAACTAAGATGTTTTAAATGACAGTGCATTATGTAAGGGAGAAGGAGGCACATTAGCACATTTTTATATTTGCACTCATAAAAAATCAACTGTGAAGAGAAATTGAAAAGACATATTTTTCTTAGCTTACCGACTCCTTTGTTAATATAAAAATGATGAAATATTTGAATTTGTTGAAAACGTCAAAGAGAAAAATGTTTTTTTTAACTCAAATTCGTTCAAATCTGCCTCCCCATGGAGGCACATTTGAATCGACATGGGGCAGTTTTGAAAAATGGGTTAAAACCAGAAAAAAGAGAGGATAGAGTGATAATTTGTCTTTATTATAATGATATTTATTGTTATTAAAATATAAAATAAACTTATACGAAACTTCTAAAGTTAAATCTTGTATTACAGTAACAAAAATAAAAATTATAGTTTTTAATTGTGTCTGACTTCCTCCTTGTTAACAAAAATTGGACAAGAGTACATATTAGTTTATAGTAATAATAATTATATAATACTGCCTCAGACACAAAATTAAACATAAAATAAATTTAATATCAAACTTCTAAACTTAATAAATAATAGTTTTTAATTTAGTCAGACTTCCACATTGGTAACAAAAATAATCATGTTGCACAATCATTTTAAAGTAATCATCTTAGGTAGGTCCTGTCCTACCTATCCCATATGAAAAAAAGAAAAATTGAAATTAAAGAAAACCTTCCTGCAGTTCTGGACGTGCCAGGAGCATTATTAGGTGCTAGCAGTTTTATTTACTATATCCAAAATTGTAACAGACCATCTATCAACTCCCGTTCAAATCAGCCCCGTTCGTTTTGATCAAATCTGCCCCATGGTCACTTGAAGATAAAATATTACAAAAAAAAATAATGTGAAATAACTGGCAAGCAAAAACAACAAGGTGGATTGAAAACTAATAAGTACTGCACAATTTTGTGAAAGAATTAGTTGGAAACCTTTACTCACGTCATTGTAAATCCCTTACAATATTTATTTTTATTTTTTACTTCGCCGGTACAAATACGACGACAAGTTATAACTCTTTTTGACAACGAAACACGCGCGCTTTGTGACTTGACGTTTGTCACAGCCAGTGTTGCCAATATCAAAATGGAGTTGCGGCATAGATTAACATAAAGCTGCGTCCAGAAATCAACATGTGTTCAAATCTGCCTCCGTGCTAAGGTGCCTCCTTCTCCCCTAAGTGAGAGTTAATAGGTTTATCGGTGGTAAATTTTTTATGTGATTGATTTGTGTGAACACATGAGTCCAGCCTAGAATTTAAAATCGGTCCCCAAACACCCTGGGGTGGGCCTCAGACGATTCTGGGGTGGGCACGGCTCGCGGCCCACCCGGCTCCTCTCCTATATACGTCTATGTTAATCTGTCTGAAAAATATTGGTTACGCAAAAAATTCAATAAGAAGTAAGAATTTTGCCTCTAATAATTGTTTAGATACATGGTAACACAACCAATATTGGTGAATCACTTATTTGATGACTCAACTTTGCACTATTGCATGACCAAAAAAATTTAAGTCGCGCGTATTTAAAATTCTTGTTCTGGTAATACCCAAAAACTGCGAAACACTCAGAAAAATGAAAATATTTACCTACGTCTTTTGTTTGTTGTGACTCCACTTGACTTCGTTTTTGTTTTGTTTTCATTATGTGTTAGATACAATTATGTGAGGACTACTCAATTTATGTGTCCTTATCTCTGTGGATCATATTATCCATGTAATTACTGTGAAAACATAACCCAAAAATATTGACATTTACAAAGAGGACAACAACCTCATCATACGATATCAGACCTTCAACCTTTGGCGAGTCTCGTACAGTCAGCTGCAGAAACTTGTCAACATGTCCAAAATAGCAACTTTCGTGTTCTTCGACCTTGAAACGACAGGATTACCGCAACAAGAGAGAAATCAAACCAAGATCACAGAACTCAGTTTCGTAGCAGCTTTACGAAGTGATATAAAAGCAGCTCCTTTTGGCGCCGTCCCTTACATTAGTAAGCTGACCCTACTTTTCAATCCGCAGAGAAAGATACATCCGGTGGCGGCAAAAATGACCGGCTTGTCAAATGAGACATTGAAGAATGCACCCATTTTCAAAGACAATATTGGAACAATTATTTCTTTTTTGTCTGAGTTACCTAAGCCAACATGCCTAGTTGCCCATAACGGAGACAGATTTGACTACAAAATTCTCTTAGCTGAATTCTTAGATGTGAATGCTTCGTTGCCACAAGACTTACTGTGTGTTGACTCTTTGACTGGTTTTCAACATATCATTAAGAACAGTTTAGCAAACGCGTCAATTACAAAAAAAGATGATTCATTGGCAAAAAGCTCAATTAGGGATGACTCATTGTTAGAGGAAGATTCACTAGCAAGAGAAAATAATTCATTGATTAGTGAAGATTCGCTTATAAGTGAGGACTGGCCTGACCTAGAGGTAAGTACTGAGGACTGGAAGGAAATAGATTCATTGTGCTCTTCATTTTCTGACATGCCACTGGAGACATCAAAATCAAGCAAAAATTCGGATGAATTAAAGGAATCACCAAAAAATGTGGAAAAGAAGGAAACTGAGAAGATTACTTATTCGTTAGCAAGCCTGTATAACAGAATTTTGAGAAAAGAAGTATACAATGCCCATAGAGCTGAGGATGACTGTTTAATGCTTTTAGAGTGTGTAGTTGCAACCAAAGAGTTCCTTTCATGGGCTGAAAGATCATGCAAAAGCATTCATGATATAGTGCCATTAGACCGTAACAAATATTTTAAGAATAACTTTACAACATCTTCTCCTTAAGTATCTGTACTATTTATAAATTTAATCATGTGATTTAGATATTTTCATACACAAATTAGATTTGTAGTTTAACTAAATTAAGATCTCAAAACATTTTTTATATTTATTATTTTGATGAAAAAAGGGTGTTGATTTTTGACTTTGTTTAAATTATATAATTTTAAGTATTAGAATTTATTTTAAATCATGTTAACTACGCTTAAGCCGAAGATATTCCAAAAATTTCGTTGAGTATTTTCAGAGTATTATGCTAAAGTAGGTATTAGTATTTTATTTTTGTAATCAAAATAGATGTTGCAATTTACACTTTATTGTTTCAATACCTAAAAAATATTATGTTAGAAATACCTAACAAGTATTAGTGAAACTCACACGGCTTATCTTTACCCTTATCAGACTATATGGATTTTGTGTAAGACTCTTGAAGAGTAGGTATTCATTATTTAAGTTTGATTGTTGTTGCCTGAGCGACAGCAAAGACAACCTGTGGATATATTGCTTCAGTTTTGCAAGTAGGTACAGTCAATAATAAAAGTGGGTTAAAATAATGTTAAAATTTCAGAAGAGATTTAGAGAGTAATACCTTGTTATATATTTGTAACAAATAAATGTGTATTTAAAATTCCCCCAGTTCCCAGAAAAAGTTCACGTCTTGATATGAACTTTTCGACTTTGGCCAGTTTTATTGAAACCTTGAATAGTTATTTATCGCCTATGAAAATTATGGGAATGGGGGTAATTTTAAACACACAATCATATGTTAATAAAATATATATCGGTACAGACGCTAAAACTACAACAATCTGTCATAATAGATTTTCACTCTTTAAGTCTCATCTGAAACTTTTAATAACTTTAAAACCCACTTTTGTTATGGGCCTCATCAGAAGGCTTAAAGTAACTCAAAGGGCAATGCTTTTTTTTTTTCTTTAAGGATGGGAAATCATCAAATGACTCCTACCGCTCTGGGCGAAGCAGTAGGGAGTGTCAGACTCTTACTGACTAAAACCCATCCGTGTTCCTTCTAGTGCCCTTTGCGTTCCAGGGCCGCGGTGACTCTTTCGATCAAATTCCGCAACCCTGGTAGGCACTGGGCATTGGCCTGGTAGCGGACCCCTTCTTCTATGCTGATATCTCCTTGAGGCGCACGTGGAACACAACGCGCCGTCGACCCGGGCCTGGTTCTGATCGGACAGTGAGCCACCCAACGCTCGCTGTCCGCAGACCCGCGCCTACGGTGGCCGGGAATCGCCCTGCGACTCCCGACGCCCGGGGCATCTTCTTCTGTTGCGGCGGCTTAGGCATGAGGTTTCCATCTCTCACACGTTCGGCTTCCTCCTTCGCTAGCATTACTGCTTCGCAGAAGGAGGTGATCGCTTCCCATGACTCCTCGCTCTGGACATTGGATTGAACCAGGGCCGGACGCGAGAGATCGCCGACGCCGATCGCCTCGACGAGGACACGGCTAGGAGAGGGCAGTTTCCTTGCGTGATCGAATCAGGAATGATCAGAGGCTGATTAAATGTTGCTAGCGCCCTAGGCAAACCTCATCGGCGCCCCTAAGGTAAGGCACGAGCAGGCGCGGATCCAAAATTTCGCTCAGGGCGGTGGGGGAAAATTTGTTTATATGTGGAGAGAACGGGAGTTAATTGAAAAATAAAATGCGGCTTGACAGTTTATACGTAAGAAAATATAAGCGCGCGTAGCGAGCACGAGTAATTACTAATTAAAAAACATAATGACACTGCCCAACTCGGGAATCGTATCCTGGACCTCACGCTTAACAGCCGTGCGTTGTGACTACAAGACCAACGAGACAATCATAAGCAAGAGAGAGCTACTGTGAACGTCATAAAACAGTTGGCAAATGATTGGTTTTTTGGACCGGGCCATGTTGGAGTTATCAAGTAGGATTAGGGTTCCGAACAAAAAACGGAACCCTTATAGGATCACTCGGGTGTCTGTCCGTCTGTCACAGCCAGTTTTCTCCGGATCCACTGGACCGATTCTGTTGAAATTTGATTCACATATGGACTTCTGTGACCCAAACACGAATAGTGATGGGGAAAAGGAACATTCTCACAGTGAGAATATTCTCGGAACGAGAATGTTCGGGAATATTCTCGTGAGCGGAGAACATACGAGAATTTATGAGAACTTATGAGAACTTAAAACGAGTCGGTGATCCTTCCTGTTTTAACATGAAAGAGATAACTTTGGTCATTTTTATTTTCATTATTAGATGTAATTTAACATATATTTCATTGTCTATAAATAGGAAAGTGGTGCCATAACTAGCTGCTATGATAAACTTAATTACTTGTTTGATTCTGGACTTTGTAAAAGGATTTATGATTAAAACTCGATGATCTATTAAACAAACACAGCCTGAAAATGACTTCCTAGTCTTTAACGAATAATCAACATAAAACAAAGTAATTTAAATAAGAAAAATACTTTAGCAAAGATTATAGAATCTAGAAGTACTTACCTCCTATTAAGTGCTATGAATATGTGATTTTAGTAGAAACCAACCAACATTGAACCAAGATTAAATCAAGAGAAATTAATATGACGTTCCTATTTTTATTTTATTTCGACAATTTTTTTTTTAATTTTGTGTGTCTTGTGCGAGTCCCAAATAAACATTTTTCTTCTTTCTAAGAAAGATCTGGCGTATATCATTCACATCTGGAGTGAGGCCATCGAGAAACACGGGAAGGCACTTATGGTCTACCTAGACATCTCGAAGGCCTTCAACAGTGTCTAGCACGATAGCATTATTGGCAAGCTTCCTTCCTTTTGTCTGCCCGCCGGATTGTGTGATTGGATTTCAGATTTCCTGAGGGTTCGGTCTATCCGAATGGTCATAGATGGCTGCTCGTCCGGACTGCTGGATATTAGTGCCAGCCTGCCAGGGTTCCTCAGGGGTCGGTGCTTTCGGCAACATCGTTCCTGCTGCTTATTAAACCCGGTACCTTTGGGTATGCAGACAATAGCACTGTTGCTGAGAGATACGTGTCCAATGTACGAGCTGGTGGGTCGCAGGTCCAGTCTCTCCGGGAGGCTATGGTTGAGCACTTGAACTTGTCCTAACAGGTTGTCTCTGAATGAGGCAAGTTCAATGCTGCTAAGACCCAGGCGAATCTTTTTTCCGCTAAAAGGAGCCAATTCCACCCAGCTCCATTTTTCCGAGGTGTAACCGTGGCGATAACCGACCGACTTGAGCTTCTTGGTGTTACGTTAACATCTACCCTCAACTTTGGCCCTTTCATAGAGGCAAAGGCACAAATTGCTGCTAAAAACATGGGGATCCTAGCAAAGGTAAGACGATACTTTACGCCGGTACAGCTGCTCAAACTTTATCAAGTGTAAATTCGATCGTGTATGGAGTACTGCTCTCATCTTTGGGATGGATCTGCCAGATACCAGCTTGATGCCTTGACTCAATCGAGAAACGAGCCAAGAGGGTCATCGGCAATTATAGGCTCGTAGAGTTAAAGCATCGACGCCGAGTTACTGTCGGTTTTCTATCGGTTGCAATTTGGGGAATCTGCGACGGAATTGCATAATTTAATTCCACCAAGCCCGTTCCATCATCGGACCACAAGACGTACGGCGCGGTGTGCCACCGGTACATGGTGGACATCCCACCTACATGCACAAAACGTTTTGGGAACACATTCATTGTGCGTATAGCTAAGGAGTGGAATTCTTTGCCAGAGTCTGTTTCCTGATAGCTTCAACCTAGGAGTCTTTAAGTCAAGAGTGAATAGGTTACTTCGAGCAAGCATGCTCCATCTTCGACCGCATCATCGCTTACCATCAAGTAAGATACTGGTCAAACCGTCAAACGCTTGCCTAACTAGTAAAAAAAATCTGGCCAAGTGCGAGTCGGACTCGCGTGCAAAGGGTTGCGAACCAATTTCATTTAAGTAACCAGGTTATTTTAACACTATAGCCTTCTTATAGGTGTTCCTGTAATCTGTAGGTAAAGAACTATTATCTGCATTTTTTTTTTTTCAAAATTTCGGGTTCTATAGTTTCGGAGATAAGGGGTAAACGTTCATTTTTAGCCTAATTTCTTGAATAACTTCAAAACTATTCATTTTAAAATTATGAAAAAAAAAATTATCACAGTCCTTTCATTTAGAAACTGAAACCGAACCCTTGACACAACACAACACAATCCACAACACATCCTAACATACATATACACATATACTGAGGCGTTTGTTTTAGTATTTTAGTTTTTATGCTAGTTAACAAGTTATAATTTAACTACCTACCCATATTTCTCCTACTGTAATATTATATAATCGCTCCTTATATCAAAAGTGTTATTTATCAGTACCACTCAAATACAACTGGTCTTGTTCCTTCCGTGGGTGGGGACCTGGTGATCTGAAATACAGGCATTTTCATGCCTACCTCAGACACCAGCTTCTCACATATTCTAGACTATCCAGATATTTGTGTTTAAATAGATATAAGTAACATTGTTAGTATGTAAAGTCTGTTTTTTGTGAGGAGAAATAAATAAACTTATTATTTTTATTTCGTTTATTTTTTTTTAACATATAAATTATATTTTTAAATATTTCAATAAAAACATTAAAAAATACATTTAAAAATATAAAAATAGTAGCCCACCGGTATCGGGAACAGGGTCCAAGCTACCGGCGGTCAGGGCTCCAGAGAGAGGAACCTCCTAACAATACGAGCCGTGTCCAGAAGTACCGCTTTCTGAATCAAGCCCTTGATCCAGCTGCCTAACGAGAGCCTCCTGAGGTGTTGGTCGAGGCTCGTAGCTATTAAGCCATTGGCTGAAATGACTATCGGTACAATGATTGCGGAATCCACATCCCACATGTCGACAACCTCGCGAGCCAAGTCTCGGCTTTCACAAGGTTCTCGTCATGCGGGACGGTTATGTCTACAATCATTGCACGCCTCACTATTCGGTCCACCACCACTATATCAGGCTTATTGGCAACAATAGTCCTGTCAGTGATGATGGACCGATCCCAGTACAATGTGAAATTGCCATTATCGAGAACTGGGTCGGGCGCATACCTGTAGTACGGCACCTCCGACTCCACAAGAGAGTATTTCAGAGCAAGTTGCTGATGGATAATCCTGGCTACAAGGTTGTGCCTATGCAAGTATTCTCCGTTACCTAGACGAGAACAACCAGAGATAATGTGGCGAATTGATTCTCCCGGACGGTGACATGCCCGACATATGTCGACCGTGCCGTCCTTCACAATAAATCTCCGGTAGTTCTTTGTCATGATAACTTCGTCCATAATTGCACAGACAAAACCTTCGGTTTCTCCAAACAGATCACCAAAACGCAGCCAGGCTACGGACGCTAGTTGGTCTACGTCCGACCCATGTAGGGCCCGGAAAAAGCGTATTATTATTATTCTCTTTATTTGTTATCCTTACATACTAATTTATATTTTTAAATATTTCTTAAAAACAACACATTATAAAAAAAAAAACATTTAAAAATATAAAAAAATAGTAGTCCGCCGGTGTCGGGAGCAGGGTCCAAGCTACCGGTGGTTAGGGCTCCAGAGAAAGGAACCTCCTCACAATACGAGCCGTATCGAGGAGTACTGCCTTCTGTATCAGGCCCTTAATCCAACCGCGTAACGCCAGCTTCGACAGATGGTCGTCGAAGCTTTTGGCCATCAGGCCATTGGCCGTAACGACTATCGGCACAATGACAGCTGAGTCCACATTCCACATGTCGACAACCTCGTGAGCTAAGTCGAGATACTTGATTTGCTTCTCTTTCTCAGCCTTCACGAGGTTCTCGTCATGCGGGATGGTAACATCAATTATCATTGTGCGGCGCGCTAATCGGTCTATCACCACTATATCAGGCTTATTAGCTACAATAGTCCTATCAGTGATGATAGACCGATCCCAGTACAACGTGACATGGTCATTTTCGAGAACTGGGTCGGGCACATACTTGTAATATGGTACCTCAGAATCTACAAGTTTGTATTTCAAAGCAAGTTGCTGATGGATAATCCTGGCCACTTGGTTGTGCCTGTGCAAGTACTCGCCGTTAGCCAGACGAGAACAACCGGAGATAATATGTCTGATGGACTCACCCGGACGGTGGCATGCCCGACACACGTCCACTGTCCCGTCCTTCATAATATGCCTCCGGTAGTTATTCGTCAAGATAACTTCGTCCATAATCGCACAGACAAAACCTTCAGTTTCCCCGAAGAGATCACTGAAACGTAGCCAGGCCACGGACGCTAAAAAATCTACATCGGACCCATGAAGAGCCCGATAGAAGCGCCCGTGAAGCTCCTTGCCTTTCCATACCTCCATGCGGTCATCTGTGGTAAGTATCACAGGTTTGCGCCAGTTCTCTTTAGCCATGGACAACGGGGTGAGTCCCTTGTCCACTGTGACCACATCTCGGTGCATACCCACATCAGCTTTGAGAAAATATTCTCTGAGACTGCACAGCTCGCGGTTGTGGAGAGTCTTGGCGTTTAAAAAGCCTCGACCTCCACACTTCCGCGGGATGTACAGTCTCATCACCGACGATCGTGGGTGATGCATCCGATTTGCGGTCAACAGTGTGCGGACTCTCCTATCCAGGGCGTCGAGTTCGGTTTGAGTCCATTTGAGTATGCCGAAAGAGTACATTAATACTGGCATGACCCAACCGTTGAAGGCGCGCACCTTATTTCCGCCCGACAAAAGGCTATTCAAAACCTTTTTCAGGCGACCAAAGAAGCGCTCCTTCAACGATTGCTTCATGTCAGCAACATAATGCCCAATGCTTCTGACATACCCAAATACTTGTAGGTTTCGGTCGAGCTGAGGGATCTAACCTGTATGGAATCCGAGAGTTGAATTCCCTCAGATTCCATAATCTCCCCTTTCTTTACATGCATGACTGCACATTTGTCCACACCAAATTCCATCCTGATGGCACTACTGAAGGTTTCAGTTACCTTCAGTAGCTCCATCAGTCGCGAATTGTTGGAGGCAAAGAGTTTCAGATCATCCATGTAAAGAAGGTGAGATATGGCCTGACCACCTCTTCTCAACCGATAGCCCAGACCTGAATCCTCCAGCAATGTGCTTAGAGGATTCAGAGCCAGGCAAAACCAAAGCGGACTCAAACTGTCGCCCTGAAATATTCCCCGTTTAATCAATACAGGCTCATCATTCCCCTGAATCGGTCGACATCCTGGATAGCGAAGGACTGTTTTCCATTGCCTCATACATGACTCAAGGAAGGTGCGTAGAGTTGCATCTATTTTGTATAACTCCAACACCTTCATGAGCCATGTATGTGGCACAGAGTCATAGGCCTTCTTGTAGTCTATCCAACATGTCGACAGATCCTTGCGGGATCGACGAACCTGTTGGCTTATGGCCATGTCTATGAGGAGAAGCTCCTTAGTGCCGCGGGACCCCTTCCTACATCCATTCTGAGAGGCAGACATAATTGAGTTAGTCTCAATGTGCTCATTGATCTTCACTCTCAGGATGGATGTAAGAAGTTTATAGACCGTCGACAAACAAGTAATTGGTCTATAGTTCTTGGGTTCCGCGGGACTACCAGTCTTATGGAGCAGGTGGGTAACGCCAGTTGTTAGAAACTGTGGTAGCGACCCAGACTCTAAGGATGACTGGAATTGAGATGCCAGGAGCGCGTGTGAGCTGCTATACCATTTAAGCCAGAAGTTATGCAGTCCGTCCGGTCCCGGAGACTTCCAGTTCGGTAATGGACGGACTGCTCTGGCTACATCTGGTGGAGTGATGGTGATTTCCTCCATTTGTGGTATAGCTTCACACACGCGCTCGACATCGCGCATCCAGCCACCCTCGGCATGACAGACAGGCACCGACCAGATGTTTCGCCAGAATGTACTCGTGGCAACATCATCCGGGCGGCACACGTCCATCACACTTTGTTCAGGTCGCTCCCAAGCTCTGTACACCCACCTCTCATCGCTCTGGAACATGCGGTTTTGCGAGTATCGGTCAACCCGCCGCTTATACCGCCGAATACGGTTTGCCCATGCACAAACTTTCTGCTTCAGGAAGTCGATGCGCTCAGTGACACGGGACGTGTAATCTCGAGGGCTGATATCAGTCCCCGAAAACGCCCGTCTCACAAAGCGCATCACGCGTGGTCGTGTGTTGCCCTCCCTGAAGCAGTATAGTTTGCCGATGAGTGCCCTAGCCTCATCAATACGCCGCTCGATTATTATTATTTCGTTTATTTTTTTTTTAACATATACATTATATTTTTAAATATTTCAATAAAAACATTAAAAAAAAAACATTTAAAAATATAAAAATATAAAAATAGTAGCCCACCGGTATCGGGAACAGGGTCCAAGCTACCGGCGGTCAGGGCTCCAGAGAGAGGAACCTCCTAACAATACGAGCCGTGTCCAGAAGTACCGCTTTCTGAATCAAGCCGTTGATCCAGCTGCCTAACGAGAGCCTCCTGAGGTGTTGGTCGAGGCTCGTAGCTATTAAGCCATTGGCTGATATGACTATCGGTACAATGATTGCGGAATCCACATCCCACATGTCGACAACCTCGCGAGCCAAGTCAATATACTTGATTTGTTTATCTTTCTCGGCTTTCACAAGGTTCTCGTCATGCGGGACGGTTATGTCTACAATCATTGCACGCCTCTCTATTCGGTCCACCACCACTATATCAGGCTTATTGGCAACAATAGTCCTGTCAGTGATGATGGACCGATCCCAGTACAATGTGATATTGCCATTATCGAGAACTGGGTCGGGCGCATACCTGTAGTACGGCACCTCCGACTCCACAAGAGAGTATTTCAGAGCAAGTTGCTGATGGATAATCCTGGCTACAAGGTTGTGCCTATGCAAGTATTCTCCGTTAGCTAGACGAGAACAACCAGAGATAATGTGGCGAATTGATTCTCCCGGACGGATTTATTATTATTATTATTATGTTTTTTAAATTAATTTTTCTCAAGTTAGAACTTGGTATTTGCTAGAATCTCACGGGTGTGAACCAAGGTGAGATCCTAGTTATTATTGGCTATGTGATGGTAAATTACTCTGTACTGCAGTATAATTACTATCCAGATCTATTTGTAAAAATTTTCTAACTATCCGGCAAGTATTTAATATGGCAGCTTTTTGTAATGTTAGGTATGTATATTTAGATAGATTGAGTACATTAAAACTGTTGAATATTTGTTTTGGAATAACACCTGTTGTTGATACTACTATTGGGACTATTGTGACTTTATTCATTTTCCAAACTCTTGTAATTTCCTCTTGTAACTCTGTGTACTTCCTAATTTTTTCTGTAATGGTTTTTTGTATATTATTAGTGTTTGGGACTGCTATATCTATTATTTACGTGTGTTGGTTTTCTTTATCAACAAGTGTAATATCTGGTCTGTTGTTATATCTGTAGGTGAAAGCTAAAGGACCTTAAGTCCATTTTTTGTCATTTTTGTATTTTCAATGATTCTAATTCAGTATACCCGTATTGATCAAATGGTAAAAGACATTAAGTCCTACAGCCACTAATTTCGTGGATATCAAATTATAAATAACATTAAGTCCCTAAGCATGAAAAAGTAAACGATCGTATGATCACTTAATATTGTTTACTATTTTAAATAATAAATGTAGATAAAATGTTAAACGACAGTATGTGGGACTTACGGTTCTTTACCACTACGCGCGAGTTGCATTTGCGCGGGTGCAATAGTACCTACGACCCCCGATGACCCGCTGCGGGGCGAGGGCGCGGTTGGACACGCACTCTCTCCCGTTTAGTAATTGTAAATTTAAAATAAATTATAAATTAAAAAAAAATTGTGGCAAATCACATGTAACACATAAAGGAAAGCTCATATCTGCTAAGACGATGAAGAGTTCATGTTTACGTAAGAAAACTTGCGGTGACGAAATAGATGATACAAAACGAAAAGCTATATTTGAAAATTATTGGAATGAATTGAAAACCTGGGACATGAAACGACAATTCATCTTGGCATGTGTTCGACAGAAACCTATTGAAAGACGTAGAGTACGTAATGAAGAAAGTACAAAACAATGAAACCATATTTTAGAATACAGTTTTACTGTTAATAATAACGAAGTTATTGTTTGCAAATCCTTTTTCCTGGGAATTTTAGGGATATCAGAAACGGTGGTCAGAAATTCTATCAAAAAATCTTATAACTATGGCATTGTAGAAGAAGATAGAAGAGGAAAGAAAGAGCCACCTAATAAGACGGCAAACGAAGTCATTGACGGAATTAAAAGCACATAGAATCATTTCCTAAACATGAAAGCCACTATAGCAGAGAAAAGACGGCACGTGAGTATTTAGGAGCACTCTTCTAAGTATAACTTAACTTAGAAGAGTGCAGAAAGAATAATATAGATAATAAGTTGATTGCTAAAATTTGGACGTACAGAAAAATTTTGAACACTCATTTTAATTTAGGGTTTAAGCCACCAGAGACTGACACGTGTGATGATTGTGATCGTTTTGTCGTTCAAATACGTAGTTCTCAAGGTACTGAAAAGGAAACTTTAGAGGCAAAATATGAAGAACACGTGCAGCAAAGACTCGATATGATTTAAAAGCTTTAGATAAACTTCAATGTGGAATAAATTCTGACTGTAAGATGATCACTGTCGACTTAAAGAAATGTTTACCCACTGCTCTACTAACGAACAGCCTTAGTTTCTATTTACGCAAGTTGTGGACATTCAACCATACAATATTAGACAATGTCACAAACAAAAGTACATGCATTATGTGGGACGAATCCATATCAGGGCGAGGAGGAAACGAATTATCTTCGGGTTTAATCAAGTGGTTTGAGAAGAACGTTGCCAACACGCCGTCAAGAGAAATCACTATTTGGTCTGATAATTGTGCAGGACAAAATAAAAACATACATACCGTCTACGTTACTTGTGGTTATTAGCTATATACCAAACTTACAATGTATTAACCACAAATACCTTATGAAAGGTCATACTCATATGGAGGTAGATGGTGTACATTCTATTATTGAACGAAAAAACAAAGACAACCCCAATTTTCCATAACAACCCCATGGGACTGGCAGCAATTCATATGGTCCTGTTCCTCCGATAAGTCACAAATTGAAGTCATTGATATGGCAACTGAAGATTTTAAAAACATTCTGAGCATCCAAGAAAGTTCTACAGCGCCATTTATCCACCGAAAAAAAAGTGGAAATGGGCCAGTCAGTGCTTTACTCTGAAATAGTATGGATGAAATTTGAAAAAAAAAGTATGGCATAATGAGTTATAAAACCTCCTTTAATCAACAAGAATTCGAAAAGGTGCCCTTAAGAGGAAATGCTGGCGGCGAGACTTTGTATGTAAAAAGTTATAATTCAAGGTTTGGCTCTCGACTGTTTTCTCCTCAAATATTGGACCGATTTAAGAAGTATTTCACAAACTGAATAAGAAGGATATATACTGTGTCCCTATGTTGTTTCCTTTTTGATAATTTGTTAACCGTATAAGTACTAGAACTCTCACAAAATGCTCAAAATTGTCAACAGAGCCCTAGTGTACAAATATGGCAACTATTAATCAAAAAAGGAAACCAGAGACACAGAGTACATCTTTTTTATTCAGTTTGTGAAGTATCTCTTATATCGGTCCAATATTGGAGGAGAAAACTGTCGAGAGCCAAACCTCGAATTATGACTTTTTACATACAAAGTCTCGCCGCAAGAATTTAGGAGAAATAGAAGAAGATCACTAGAAGACTTTGCCATACCTATATTGCAGCCTATTCGATTAGGCCCCGAATCTATAAGCACTAAAAAGTTTCAGGATTAACAGAAAGCTCTGCAGTGGATTCCACCCATTTTTCATAATTTTTATAATACTTACCAGATTTTTTTTTTTTTTTTGTATAATTTCTTTGATTTTTTACTAAAGATTTTGAAGTTCAAAGTTTATTTAGGTGATTTGTTAAAATTAAAAGGTTTCATTCAATAAATAATATTAAAATGTATAAAGTTATTTCATTTCTCAGGTCATTAAAACTTATAAGCGTATGTTTCAATGATTTTGTGTCATTCCTAAGTTATAAAATAATTAAATTTACTAAACATTATTGATACAGGAGAGACGTAACTACCGTAATACTATAAGATATTTAATAAAACGTCAAAGTTAAAGAACCTTAAGTCCGTTAATACAGCCTTAGTGAACAATATTTGTCAAAAAAATATCACAATATAATAGCTTAATAAAACTTTATAATCATACTTTTTATTCTACAACGATACACCATTTACTTTTTATACACGGTCGACTTAAATATCTAATTTCGGGTATAGACATCTTTAATGAGCCCTACTGAATATTTTATAAAATGTGACTTAAGGTCCTTTAGCTTTCACCTACAGATATATTGTGTGGTCTGTAATTATAGTGCGGTCATAGTATATTTTATAAAATTGATTTTCTAAAACCGCTCTTGGTGAATATTTGTAGTACGGTGTATATGGGTCCTGCATGAGTTTTAGTTTAGTTGCAAGTTTCTGGTGAATGATGTTAACTAGTTGATTATGTCGGTGTGTGTAGTCGTTTTGAGTCAGTGTTATACAAGCTCCTGTGATATGTTGTATTGTTTCAGGTTTGCTATGACATTTTCTACATAAATCATTCCTAACTGTACTATCTTTTATTATGTATTTTCTATAATTCTTTGTATTTATGACTTGGTCTTGAATGGCTAGCATAAACCCTTCTGTTTCAGGAAACAGCCCACTTAATTCGAGCCATTTGTTGGAAGCTTCCTTATCTATATGTGTTTGGTATAAATCATTAGGATGTCTGCCGTGTAATTCTTTCTGTCTCCATTTTTTATGTATTTCTTCTAAATGTCTCGCTTTATCTATTATTTCTATATTATCTACGTTTAGGTTCAGTGGAGTATATTTGTTGTCTATCTCTACTATTGTTTTGTGTAATTGACTACTATTCTTCTTTCTATTAAAAAATTGTTTTAGGTTTATTATCTGTCTTTTGTGTAAATGTGATATTTCGATCAATCCTCTGCCTCCTTCTTTTCTGGGCATAATAACTCTTTCGATTGCCGATTTGGGGTGGTGATACCTATGTTGTGTAAGAATTGTTCTAGTTTTAATTTCGAGTGCTTGTAATTCTGTGTTTGACCATTTAATGACGCCGAAAGAGTATGTTAGTACAGGTATAGCATAAGTATTTAGAGACTTAAACAGATTTTTTCTAGCTAGGTACATTTTACATAATGAATGAATTCTTTTATAATATTCTTGTTTTAGTTTCTCTTTAATAGCTTTGTGTTCTAACAGCCGCGCTTGATTGTATCCTAAGTATTTGTAAAGTTCTTCATTTTTCATTGCTTCTATTACTTCTTCCGAATCTGTTGTGTAATGTCCTTCCACAATCTTACCCTTTTCTATATTAAGTTTTCGGCATTTGTCTAGTCCAAAATCCATTCTGATATCTTTCGAAAACTCTGATGTTATGTCTAATAAACCGTGTAAATCTGCGTTTTTATTAGAGTATAATTTTAGATCATCCATATAAAGTAAATGTGTTATTTGATGTAATAGTGATCTATTGTTTTTGATGTCAAATCCTAACCTTGATTCTGTTAATGCACGAGAGAGTGGATTTAGGGCTAGACAAAACCATAGAGGGCTTAGTGAGTCCCCTTGAAATATACCCTTTTTAATTGCTATTCTATCTATGATTAAGTTTGTGGTTTGTGATTGTAGTTTTAGTGTAGTTTGCCAGGATCCCATTGTATTCTTAAGGAAATTTATAAGTAGTGGATTGATTTTGTAGATTTCTAAGACTTGAACTAACCATGAGTGTGGTAAGCTGTCAAATGCTTTTTTGTAGTCTATGTAAGCTATGTATAAGTTTTTTCTTGCTTTTTGAACGTGTTTTAATAGAGTAGAGTCAATAATTAATTGTTCCTTGCAACCCATATGCCCCCGTCTACAGCCTTTCTGTTCTTCAGTTAGAATATTATATTTTTCAGTGTGTTTAACAATTTTATTTGTGATGCAAGACGTGATGATTTTATACATAGTTGGGAGGCAAGTTATAGGTCTATATTGTGAAGGATCCTGGGTTTTATTTGATTTTGGGATCATGTACGTGATTCCCTTAGTAAGAAAATCTGGAAGAGTTTGGTTACCTTTTAAAATATCATTAATTTGATCAGCTAATGTTCTATGTAGTGTATGTAATCTTTTTATCCAGAAATTATGTAAACCGTCTATTCCGGCAGCTTTCCAGTTATGCGTTCTATTTATAATCGTATTTAATTCAAGTGTATCTATATCTTCAAACGGCATTTCTTCTACTGTTTCTGATCTAACTATTTCTTCTTTTATCCATCTCGCTTCTTTATTATGTTCCGTGCTATCTGACCAGATTCCTTGCCAGAATTCTTTTAGGGTCTCTACCGCTGGGGGGTTGATGATTGTAGTATCGTTACCTTTAAGCTTTCTGTAAAATTGTTTCTCACTTGATGTAAATAGTCTATTATTATCTTTTCTTACTCTAGCTTTTTTATATCTTGCTAACCTATGACTCTTAACTAAGAGTTTTTGTTTTAATGTGTCTAGATGATCTTCTATTCTTTTATTAAAATTTTCATGTGAGCTATGTTGTTTGGTCTTTTCAATAACTTGTTTGACTTTGTTTTCTAGTTTTCTAGATGTGTTACCATTTTTATACTGTGTTAATCTATTTATGTCTTTTCTTAGTAGATCTATGTCTGTTTCCAATCTTTTTTGCCATGGTGGCTCGTCCCTTACTTTAGTTTTATAAGTAGCCCTATCTACATTAATTTTTAATTTGAAGTGTTCCGCGACTGTAAGAGCTATGCAATAAATTAAGGAATGTGTGTCGGATAAGTTTTCTAGAGATGAGAGTTTTAGTGGGATAATTTTTTGGTTAAATATACTAATGATATCCGATAATTTACGATTTGTCCTCATTTTGGGCAATAAAGGTCTACATGCAGGATCTATTCCACTGTACTTTAGCATATTTGTTTCTAATTCATTATGTAATGTCTCTATTAAAGAAGGGTTCATCAATTCAGTTTGTGTTCGTGTTAATAAGGGATTATCTGAGATCATTGATTCACTACTGCATGGTATGTTGTTGGTGAGGAGTTCGTCTAAATAATCAGCCTCTGGACTGGTCTGGTCTAGTGAGGAATTATAACAAGGTGTGAGTGAATGGGTTGTCTGCAAGGTGTTGATTTGTGTAAAATGAGTACTTGCTTCTTCTTCTTCTTTTTTAAGTTGTTCTGCTATTTCAGATTTAATCCTATTTAATTTGTCATCCGATAATAGCTTATTTCTAATAATAACTCGTCTTTGGTCTGCAATTCTCTGTTCTGTTACTGTCATATCTGGGTATTGTAATTTAAATTTTTCAAATAGTTGAGTGCAGTACATTGTTTTGTCCTCTTCAAGTTTCGTGATATAGAAGTATGTGCGCATGATGAATGTGTTCATATCTTCAGTCCATTTCATGCGCACTCTGGGTTTTCCTGCCTTGGTGGTCGCAGGCTGAGTAGCTGACGCCGCCTGCGAAACATCCTTGGTAGATGTACCTGCTCTACTATTGTCCCTACTGTCTAGTCCGTCAGTCGGTTCGGCTGTAGTATTTTTATCGGGGAGAACCCGCCTGCTCAGTCCCCCACCGCCGATGGGTCGTATGCTGTGGCACCCAGCATCGGCCCCAGGTGCGCCCCGATGATTGCCCTCGGGTAGCGGTCCTAAACGTTTATTCTTTGACCTAGTCTCCATGTTAAATGGGTTTCCAGAGCCACGTTAGCCACGCCAGTAATTTTTCATTCGTGTGTCCGCCCCCCACGTGATTAGATGGTCAATCAGGACGTGTGGTTGTTTAGGGGGCTTATTATTATTATTATTATCGGATGATTTTTATTTCTCAGCTCTTAGCTGGTTTCGACTACATTTACGGGCCAAGGCCAAGTAAATGCAGTGTATGTAGTAATGTGTACCTATTTATTCATCTTCCAACTGCATGAATTTTCGAACTATTCTACATGTGTTTAATATGGCGGCTTTCTGTAGGTTTATGTAGACTGTTTCTTCTAAATCTAATAATTTTAGGCTGCGGAGAAGATGATGTGGAATTATGCCTGTCGTGGAGAGAACTATTGGGATAACGTAGACTTTTTCTTGTCTCCATATTCTTGTGACTTCGTCTTTAAGTTCAGCGTATTTGCTAATTTTTTCGGCTATTGTTTTTTGGAGGTTGTGGGTATTAGGAACTGCGATGTCTATTAGGTAAGTGATTTTTTTTATTTTATCCTGAAGCGTTATGTCGGGCCTGTTATAGTGGATGGTCTTATCTGTAAGTATGGCGCGATCGTAATATAGTTTGTATGTATCATTTTCTAGGATCGTTTCAGGTTTATAATTGTAATAAGGTGTACTAGAGTTTTGAATGAGACAGTGTTTGAGTGCTAGTTTTTGATGTATGATATTAGTAACTTGGTTGTGTCTGTGAGTGTAGTCTGTCTGTGTGAGGGTTGAGCATGCTCCGGTTATATGTTGAATGGTTTCTGATTGAATCTGACACCTGCGACATTTGTCATTTGTGAGGGTAGAGTCTTTAATTATAAATTTTCTGTAGTTTTTGGTGTTAATAATTTGGTCTTGTATGGCTATCATGAAGCCTTCAGTTTCTGGGAACAGGTTGCCTATTTTTAACCACTTATTAGACGCTGCTAAATTAACATAGGTTTGTTCCAAATCATGAGGGTGCCTACCGTGGAGTACTTTCTTTTTCCAGTTTTCTATTTTTTGTGTCTGGGGGTCAGTGTCGGTTGAGTCTTGTAAAATTTGTTCACTTAAGTTCAGTGGGGTAAAATTAAAATCATTATAGGTTATAGCCTTGTGTATGTCACTTGTACGAGATTTTGAATAGAAAAACGTTTTTAGCCTAGCGATTTGTTTCTGCCACAGGTGATGGATGTCGATTAGACCTCTCCCTCCATATTGTCTTTTAATAGTGAGCCGTTCAATCGCAGATTTAGGATGTAAGTTGTTATGTTTGGTTAGTGTTGTGCGTGTAATTCTTTCTAACTGCTCGATATCTGTTTTTGACCATTTTACTACTCCGAATGAGTAGGTCAATATTGGTATGGCAAAAGTGTTTATGGCTTTTGTTAGGTACTTTCCTGATAAATGTGTTTTACAAATTGCGTTCATTCGCCTCCGATATTCTGTACTAAGTGCTTGTTTAATTGATGTGTGATCGAGTCCTTTAAGTTGCTTGTATCCTAAATATTTGTATAGATCGTTAGATTCCATGGCTGCTATAGTGTCGGTGTTATTTATTGTATAATTGCCGGGTTTTATTTTTCCTCTAATTATATGTAATGTCCTACACTTATCTAATCCAAATTGCATATTAATATCTTGACTAAAATTTGTTGTCGCTTCAATTAGAATTTTCATTTGTTTTTCGGTTTTTGAATATAATTTAATGTCGTCCATATATATGAGATGTGAGACAGTAGTTTCTTCGGTATTATGTTTAAATTTATATCCGGCCCGACACCGATTAAGTAAGTGAGACAAGGGGTTTAGGGCGAGGCAGAACCACAGAGGGCTCAGCGAATCACCTTGATAGATACCCTTCCTTATATTTATCTGTCGAGTCACAAGAGTGCTGTTGCGGTTATTTAGCTGAAGAGTAGTTTTCCATCGTGTCATAACTGTGCGCAAAAACTCTATTATTTTAGGGTTAATTTTGTATATTTCTAAAACGTGTACTAACCAAGAGTGTGGAATGCTATCAAACGCTTTTTGGTAATCTATGTAAGTGCAATGCAAGTTTCTATTTTTTGTAGTGGCATGTTTATGGATAGTCGAGTCTATAATTAATTGTTCTTTACACCCCATGTGGCCCCGCCTGCATCCTTTCTGTTCCTCTGCTATTATTTTATTATGTTCAATGTGTGCGTTGATTTTATTTGTTAACACTGATGTTAGTATTTTGTAAATTGTGGGAAGGCAAGTGATGGGTCTGTATTGAGAAGGCTCTGATGTGTGTTTAGACTTAGGTAGCATGTACGTTATTCCTGTTGCAATAAAGTCGGGTATGTATTGTTTTCCTAATACTATATCTGTACAATTTTTAGCTATGGATTTGTGAAGTGCCGTTAACTTTTTAAACCAAAAATTTTGAATTTTATCTATACCCGGTGACTTCCAATTATGTAATCTTGCTGTAATATTCGCGATATCAGACTCTGTTATATCGTTAAATTCCATTTCATCTATTGCTCTCCATTTTGATTCTTCTTCTGTAATCCAGGTAGCTTTATCGTTGTGGTGTATCTGCTCTTCCCATATGTTAGACCAGAATGTTTCTAATACTTCTTTTGAAGGTGTTTCTTTGTCATTTTCCGTTGTTGAATCGGCATGTGGTTTTTGTAAATTCCTATAGAATACTTTTTCATTCGTAGCAAAAATTGCATTATCATTTTTACGCTGCTGTGTTTTCTTATATCTTCTAAGCCTATGGACTTTAAGTGCAAGTTTCTGCTTTAATGTGTCTAAATATTCTTCAGGTTTCTTATTGTTATTTTCATGTCTAGTGTGCAAGGTATTAATATGAAATATTGCTTCAACTCTTCTAACAATTTTTTGTGATCTACAGCCTTTGATATACTGTGTTAGTCTGCCACAGTCTGCTCTTAATTTTTCAATATCTTTTTCTAGCCTAAGCTGCCATGCTGGTTTGATATTGTCCCTAGGTCTTGTATTTCTGGTGTGTTCCGTGATTTTGAAATTAAGTTCTTCAGCAATAACGACCGCTGTGCAATAAATAAGGGTATGTATATCAATTAGTTGTGTGTCATCAGATAGAAACTGCTGTAATATGTTTTCATTAAATAAATTTACTAAACGGAAAAGGTTAGGGCTATACTTGAGTTTCGGTAATTTTGGTCGAGCAGCTGGATCCATCCCAGAATATTGTGTGAGTGTGGTTCTAAATTTGTCAAGTATTTCTGTTACATATATATCTGTTATTGGGTCTGGTTCCACAGCAACTGTCTCAATATCATTTTCTAACGTTAGGGTCAAAGATTCGGTTTGTGTAGAAATGTGTGATTTTTGCGAGTTGTATGGTTCAGATTCAGTAAGCGATTGTAATTGAGTGAGCGATTGTTGTTGTTCTGACAGACTGTTTTCGTGTGTATTTGGTGTGATGTTGCTAGTGCCTTCATTATTTTCTTCCTGCATTAATTGTGTACGTGCTTCTTCTTTTAATTGGTCTATTTCTTTTTGTGATATAAGTTTATTCCTAACTATAGCTCTTCTTTGGTCTGATATTCTTTGTTCAGAAACCGTAATTTCAGGGTATTGTCGCGTAAAAATTGCATGCAGTTGTTGTCGATAGGTGGTCATATCGGTCTCTAATTTAGTAATGAGGAAGTAAGTTCGCATGATGAATAGGTTAACTTCTTTGCTCCATCTCATGCGAACTCTTGCTTTGCCAGCCTTGGTGGACGCGGGTAAGAAGGTAGATACCTCCCGCGCAACATCCGAGGCTGAGGTACTTTGGACTGTATTGAAACTAGTAATAGGGGGTGACGATGGTATGGATGGTGAAGAACTTCTAGAGGGTGTGTACGATATAGTGCTAGGACTATACGGTTCTACAGGGGTGTTTGTCCTGTCCGTCAGTCTGTTACCATCGTCAGTAATTTCGGCTGTAGTATCTTTGTCGGTGAGAGCCCGCCTGCTCAACTCCTCACCGCTGACGGTTCGCATGCTGAGACACCCAGCGTCAGCTCCAGGTGCGCCCCGGCGATCGCCCCCGGGCAGCGGTCCTATACGTTTATTTTTTGAACGTGTCTCCATGTTGAATGGGTATCCAGAGCCACGTTAGCCACTCCAGTAATTTCTCATTCGTGTGTCCGCCCCCCACGTGATTAGATGGTCAATCAGGACGTGTGGTTGTTTAGGGGGCTTATTATTATTATTATTATTATTTGATATGTCGCACGATAAAGTTCGAAATTTTTGAAATGTTTCTACTTTGACCCCCAAAGTGACCCCCATTCTCAACATTTATTTATTTACGTAACGCGTCCGTGTTTGGGTCACAAAAGTCCATATGTGTACCAAATTTCAACAGAGACGGTCCAGTAGATCCGGAGAAAACTGGCTGACACAGACGGACAGACAGTCAGACAGACACCCGAGTGAACCTATAAGGTTTCCGTTTTTTATTCGGAACCCTGAAAAAGCCAAAAAAGATGGTTTTGTTATCAATTGGTACTGTTTTTTTAGATTCGAAATTCCCCATAATTTGGTTTCCTTCACGAAATGTTTCAAAATACATATAACATACAAGTAACACACTATAAATTTCATCTATCATACAAATTTCAAGACTGGATTATATTAAAGTTAGGTTTTGTTACTCCGTTTTAAGTTCTCGTAAATTCTCTGCTCGGAGAACATTCTCGAGAACATATCCGCAAAGTTCTCGCTAAGAGAATGTTCTCGAGAATTTCCCATCACTAAACACGAATGCGTTACGTAAATCATTAAATTTTTAGTAGGGGTGTCAATTCCTTCTACGCTCTAAACGTTCTTCACGTAGAGCAGCCTCGATTAAGAGCGTTCTTGTAGCCATTTCAATCAGATTTATAGTAAAATCCACACAAACGAATAACTAACGAAAATCAAAAGGTAACACTTTTGGTTTCGTCAATTTGAGGTTAAAATTCCGAACAATCATCTGTCAAATTCAAATGTTCGTTCGCAACATAAATGAATTAGAGTAGGTTTAGAGAATCTAAATGTCAAATAATTTTCGTTCGTATTGAACTTCGGAACGAATGGAACCGTGGTAGGAAACACGCGAAAATTCGATCGAAAGTTCGTTTTTCGTTGAATTAGAGTAGACCTCTTAGTATGGGGGTTGTAGTGTATGGGTATACTTGTGATTGGTTTCGGGCGCGTGCGTCACAGCGTGCGGACTGAGCGGCGGGAGTCTGTGTTCAACCGTCAGTCAGGCAGCACGTAGTGGTGCGTAGGCGAGCCAAATACCTACTATTAGTGATACGATGCGTGGATACTACATTTGGCGACGAGGACAAAAAATTCAAACTGTAAGTAAAGTGACCTTATAAAAAAAGAAAATGTGACTGGCAAAGTGGCAGGATAATTTACTTATCCTACTCATGTACATTAATGTTACTTATTCAAACTAAGAAAACATGCGACATTTTCATTTACATTTCCCAGCGGTTATAATTACCTTCACCCAAAATATAGTTTAAATAGATACCCGATATGATTCGAAATTATAAAACTTTATACCTACTTAACAGTGGTGACTATTGTCGGTGTTTTTGAATATTTCTTTTTTTTTACACCGACTTCCGAAATTAAAATTATTTTATACTTTGTAGTGTTTTGTTTTGGAAGTCGGTTACATTTTTTGTAAAAAAGTTTTTTATTTTTCACTTTTTAGTGGTACTTGCGTACTAAATAAAACTAAGTGTTTTCGGTGTAAAGGTCAATACGAATGAAATAAGCCCAAACACTTGGTAGTTCGTACATACCGATGTGGAGTTCCCTTGACACTCTGTCATCTCCATCATCAGGTCTGATCCAAACTTTCATTCTTTTATAGTATCACCCGATATACACACGAATATCAAGTTTTTACCAAATACGTGCCTACAATTTTCGAGAGTTGCCCTCGATTTCTCAGGGTTTCCATCATCAGATCCTGACGTGGTGGCAATGGGACCACACGGCAAGCACCAGCTTTCATTTAAAAAAAGAATCATGAAAATCGGTTCATCCAGTCTGTTAATATGAGGTAACAAACATAAAAAAAAATACAGTCGAATTGATAACCTCCTCCTTTTTTGAAGTCGGTTAAAAAGTCATTACATTGGAATGTTCAGCTGCACTGATAACATTTTTAAGGAATGTTCAGGTTCATCGTTGTTTATTTAGTAACTCGCACAAAAGTAATAATGGACTATAAACGTGTTGATTTGCATCCTAGTCAAATTCAAGGACGTTATTATGCTAATGATTCTCGACCCAAATCAACAATAAAATGGGTAGGTATTTTTTTATTTTTTTTTATTATGTACGGAAATCCGTAAGTGTAAACCAGCCGTATTTAAACGCGGCCCGTCTGTTACTAGCCCTACAACCGCGCTTTCACACACAAACAAACGCAAACAATACATACACAACGCATACGCAACGATCATTCGATAAATTCGTAGGTAATCAATCCCACCCCAATCACAGTACGGGGACTCTCCCGCGCAAGCTCCAAGCCACGCCCCCGCGGCCCCGGAACTAACAGTGTGTTTGATGTCGCCGAAGCGTGCGGGCGCTTTGCGAATTCCGCTTCTCCGTACATCGTTGAGACGTAGGTAAAAAGTGCAAGATGACGGACAATTATTCAAATGTCGAGTTGGTGGAGATGGTCCGCCTGTATGCCATCAGTGGAGACAGCCTACGTGGAGCCAACCGGATGTTCACGGAAATATTTCCCGATCGGGAACCCCCATCACAGAGCGTCATGCTGGCAGTTTGACGTTCCCCGGCATGCTCATGCTCGCGGCAGCGTAGGCCTGCCTGTCGCCTTGCAGGAAGACATCCTGGAATACTTCCAGCGAGGCCCACGGGCAAGCACGCGGGAGGCTGGTCAACACTTAGGAGTACACCACACCACAGTGTGGCGCCTACTGAAGCGTGAACTGCAACACCCGTTCCACTACCGCAAGGCACAACCTCCACTTCCAACAGGATGGCGCTGCCCCTCACTATGGTGGGCAAGTACACGAGTACTTGACCGAAAGTTTTGGTGACCACTGGATCCGTCGCGGAGGACCTGTGGCCTGGCCTCCGCGTTCTCCAGACCTGACGCCTCTAGACATTTATTTGTGGGGAGACGTTAAAAGGTTAGTTTAGTTTACACGGAGGAAGTGACAAGTGTAACAGAATTACATGCAAGGATCATTAGTGTTTTCGACACTTTAAAAACGAATGTGTTAGTGTTACGTAAGCTGAAGGAAAACCAGCTACGTTGTGCTCGATTATGCGAAGAGTGTGATGGTGGCAATTTTGAACAATACCTCCGGGTAACTTAGGTAATTTATTTATTTGTACATTTTGTACATACGTTGTAAGCTTAATCAATTTTACTAGTGTAAATAAGTTGATTTCACATTTTTAACTACGCCAATAATACCTAAGAGTCGAAAGTATCACCACGTACTTACACTTAACTAGCACGTCTTTCCATTTCCATCAAACGTAGAAAACATTTTTAAACTTAGTACATCGGTACACCAACTAAGGTAGGTATTCTTGGCGGTCCTTACCATAAATTGGTTGATTTGAAATTTTAAAAAAATTTTAAATTAAAAACAAAATAACTACGAAAACTTTAGGTTGAAGGAAAAAGCACAACTAACTTTTTATTAATCATCTGATAACAGGTCAGTGAACTTTTCTTTGGCGCACTAGTATTACTGTCATTAGTAAGATTTCCGTATTCCAATGATTCTCAAAGATAAGTTAATTATCAAGCAAAATTTATGACAATAATGTAGGTGATTTTCGAAATAAAATTAGGTAAAATTATTGCTACCGGTCATTGATCGGTCGCGCTCGCGCGCGCTAGCATTTCGTAGGTAAGACGTCGACACTCACGCACACAGCTGCATTGTCGCTGTGTGTGTTGTCGGGTGATTCTGTTTTATTTGTATTGAATTAAGGGCTTAATTCTGAAATACTGTTAAATTTCAACAACAAAAAAAAGCAGCGCTTATTAGTTATTGCCCGCTACCGTACTTTCGATTGATTATTTATGTCTTTTATGACAACCTCCTGAAATTTGACGAGGATGCAAAACAACACGTTGTAGAATAATCATAACGGTATTGAAGAGTCAATGTTAAACTGTGTTTGTTTATTTACACCTACGTAAGTTGTAAATTACGGCAAACAATAATATAATGTTGCTTTTTACCCTACCCAGTGATCTGAGATAATTATTATTATATTCATAAGTATTGTTAAATTGTTGAAGTACCCATAGGTGCCATAATGAACAAAGTGATTACTGGATATTTCAATAATTATCAAAAATTATCACCACCACATTTTAAAAACGTGGTCAGAGACGTGGAGTATTTTAATAATTTTGTTATTTGAACCCTGATATTATGCTTGTCGTTATCGGAAGGATAGGTTGCAGTATTATTTAAGTGCTATGGTATTTATTGGTGGTTATTTAGGACAAGTTCAAAAACAATGATTGACCGTCTCGACATTACCTAATTAAATGAATATACCCCAGTAACCTACCTATATTCCATGTAAGCTGGCGTACGTAATACCTGGTCATTTAATCGACAAATAAATAATAAAGTTATTTGCAAGTTTTATAGCAGTATAATGATAAAATAATACTGATTTATTATGACATTGGAGCAGCATTGCTGGTCATTAATTGTGTGATGTGGGTGGGACTGGCAGTGGTCTGGCTACTGATTGCAGTAGAAATAATTGTAATAAGATTTTGTGGGGAAAGAGGTCGTCTAGTCAAATAATGGAGTATAATTCATATTGTAATGATAATTTGGATAAAATAGATAATGTCTTGTGTTGTATTACTTGTGATAATAATGAATTATGTGATAAAATAAATGAGCATTACGAATTTATTGACAAGCTTTACAGTGATATTGTTGATGTACTTCAGGGGGGGGGCTATAAAATGTTATGGGTTGGACTCCCGTGGACGTAAACCTCGTAAACCAGTTACGGGATGGAATTATCATGTGCAAGAATCCCATAGTACTGCGAAGTTTCACTGCAATTTGTGGGTGATGGCTGGTAGGCCGTCTAGGGGTGACTTATATGACGATATGATTACTAGTCGTAAGATTTTTAAAAATAAATTAAAGTGGTGTCAACGTAATGAAGAATCAATTTAAATGAATATATTGGCAACGCATTGTAAAAACAAGAACTTCATAAAATTTTGGCAAAGTACGAAAGAGCTACTTAAATAACAAACAAAATGTACCGTTATCCATAAACGGCCTACTTCTTGAGCCGTCTAAAATCGCAAATATGTTTGCTGAAAGGTTTAAAATGGTGCCCGTGCCTGTGGATCCGGTAAGCCAGGCTTCGGGGGAGTGTGGTCGGGGGTTGGGTGAGAATGAGAGGCGTATGGATAGTGAGCAGCTACAATTCTCGTCAAAAGATGTTTTTGACGTTATAAGACGTATGAAGCGTGGTAAATCTGCGGGCCATGATAACCTGAGCATCGAACACTTAATTCATGCAGGGGAATTCATACACAGTAAGCCATGTTCGCTCTTTAATTTATTTATTAAATATTCATATTTACCTGAAGCCATAATGAAAACTGTAGTTATTCCAATTACAAAAAATAAAACGGGCGATCTCAGTTCTGCTGCCAACTACCGACCTATCTCTCTTGGAACTGTCCTGGGCAAGGTGTTGGAGCGTCTTGTGCAGCCCTTGCTGCTCAGGAGTGCTAAGATTAATGATGCGCAGTTTTGTTTCCGTCCTGGTTATCGACAGACCTAGCAATCCTTGCGTTGAAGCATACGGTTCAGTATTATAAGGGTCGGAACACCTCTGTATATGCCTGTTTCTTGGACCTGAGTCGCGCATTTGATCTGCTGAATTATGATATTCTCTGGGACAAATCGCGCGACTCGGGGGTGAACTCTGGCATTATAAGCATGTTACAATACTGTTACGGAAACCAAACTAACATTGTACGATGGGGCAACGCACATTCTAGCGATTATAGGTTGGAATGCGGCGTGCGTCAGGGGGGTTTAACTTCTCCGGACCTTTTCAATATCTACGTGAATGGTCTTATTGAGGAGCTGGGGAGAGCAGGTGTCGGCTGCCACATAGGCGGTGTGTGTTTTAATAATATAAGCTACGCCGATGACATGGTTCTCCTCAGCCCCTCGATAAGGGCCCTCAGACGTCTACTTGACATTTATGAGCAGTACGCCAGTTCTCATGGCATGATCTACAATGTCATGAAAACAGAAAGGTTAGTCTTTAGGGCTAGTAAGGGACCGGAGAAAGTCCCGGAAGTTTGGATTTATGGTTCTCCAGTGAGGATTGTGCGTACTTTTAGATATCTGGGCCACATACTCACTGACGACCTTTCAGATGATGCCGATATAGAACGGGAGAGAAGGGCGCTCTCGATACGGTGCAATATGCTCGCACGCAGGTTTTCACGCTGCAGCACGTGTGTTAAAAAGACGTGATTCCGAGCCTATTGTCTTTGTTTTTACACATGTCAGTTGTGGACGAAATTTAAAAGGTCAACACTATGTATCATGCGTGTGCAGTACAACGATGCTTACCGTATTCTCATGAAATCAAAATCAAAATCAAAAGGCATTTATTCAAATTAGGCTGAAAATCAGCACTTTTTGAACGTCAAAATTTACATGAAGACAGTCCCCCAAATCGCCCAGCCCGTCACCACTTCCTAGTGTTTTAGCTGGGAAGAAGAAGTGGCCAACAAACTCCCCAGCAACACAACTGTCTGTTAAGTTTAAACAACTTGAATTTATATAACATTATCCAACAGTTTATGATAGATGTCGATCATAAAATAAATAAATGGATGGCACATGTCCGCTAGCATACCATTTTATCCCAAAAATTACATATGAAACAATGATAAAACTAATTACATATATAGGTAATGAAATAAGTAAACTCAAGCATACAATACTAATCAAAATGAGCCTCCACGAATAAATGGCGTGTCCGCTTACATGTTCAACAATGCAATTTAACCATAATCTGTGACCCAAAGTCACAAGTGATAAACTAGGACCATCGCAGTTAAATTATAACACTTAAAAATTTTAACAATAATAAATAATAAACCACGGACAGCAAGACGACCAGTCACCACAAGCAGCACCCGTTCACGAGCATAACGCAAAGATCAGCCATTACCTCCCTCGCCATATTAGAGGGAAGGAGGTAACCCGATCCCCGACGCTACCGCAAGCAGCGACGTCTAAGGGAGCATGACGAACCTGCTGCCGGTTTCTCAGACAAAATCATACTTATCTAGTCTACTTTGTCGAGGTCGCTAGTTAACCACATACTGCAATACAACTCATAAAAAAACAAGCTAATGAGAAGATTATGTCAATAAATAAAAATTAAAAAAAAACAAAAATGACCTATACGGTCAGAATAATAAACAATGTCATCTTGAGCAAGTAAAGAATCTACGAAAGAACATTTAGCATTGTCTCGTGTTCAACACAGCGACCAACTATTTTTATCGTCGAAGTAATCGTTTATAGTATAATATGCCTTCGAAATAAGGTTAGATTTCACTTTCGCTTTAAAAGCATTAAAAGGCAAGTCTAGAAAAGAAAGAGGTAACTTATTATAAAAACGGATACCGATCCCCACAAAATGGCCCTGGACCTTACGAAGACGGTGGAAAGGAGCATGTAGTTTGTGCTTATTTCTGGTGTTAAAGCTGTGGATATCACTAGTTTTGGCATATAAATGTATATTTTGCCTGATATACACTATGTTGGCAAAAATGAACTGCGAAGCAACCGTGAGAATACCTATTTCTTTAAAAAGTTCCCTTAGAGAGACTCTCGACCCAAGCTGGTATATCGCTCGTACGGCTCGCTTTTGTAGGACAAATATATTTTGTATGTCAGCAGCTTTTCCCCACAGTAGCATACCATAGGACATAACACTATGGAAATAACTAAAATACACTAACCGAGCTGTGTCGACGTCAGTAAATTGTCTAACTTTCCTGACAGCGTAGGCGGCAGAGCTAAGCTTTCCCGATAGTGTTGATATATGAGGGCCCCATTGAAGTTTGGCATCAACTGTTATGCCCAAGAAAACAGCTGAGTCTACAGTTTCGAGCACCTCGTCACTTAAAATGATATTGGGTCCTAGATTTTTAACATTAGGTAAGGCAAATTTTATACATTTTGTTTTCTTAGGGTTTAGAACTAGATTGTTTGTAAATAAGGGAAGTATCTTCAGCAAAGAGAACAACATCACATATATCCTTTAAATAGAATGGTAAATCATTTATGTACACAAGAAACAAGAATGGACCCAGTACCAGTACAGACCCTTGGGGTACACCTAACTGAACTGGCAGCCCGGAAGACTTCGCACCATTAACATCTACACATTGGAACCTATTATGCAAATAAGAATCTATTACGTTAAGAGCTTCATTTTGAAGACCGTAGTGACGTAGCTTTCGCAATAGCGTGTCATGGTGTACACAATCAAAAGCTTTGGAGAGGTCACAGAAAACTCCAATCGCATTTTGCGAGTTCTCCCATGCGTTAAATATGTGTTTAAGGAGAGCAACACCCGCATCTGTAGTCGAACGACCTTTTGTAAAGCCATATTGATTTTTATGAAGGAGGCTATTTATGTTAAAAAAACTTAGTAATTGCTTGAGTATCAATTTTTCAAATATTTTACTAAAAGCAGGTAAGATGGATATAGGCCTAAAGTTACCTATGTCATTCTTATTACCTGATTTAAACAAAGGAATGATTTTACTACTCTTCATGAGGTCAGGAAAAGTTCCTAAATCAACACATTTATTAAAAGTAACGGCAAGATACGGGGCTACGATGTCAATTATGTTACTCAAGAGTCTAATAGAAATGCCCCAGTAATCACCAGTGTTTTTAGACTTAAGTGTATTAAAAACATTAACTACGTCACTTGGCGTTACATGCTCGAAACTAAATAATTGACTACATTTAGGCACACTACAATGTAAGAGCTTTTCAGCATTAGACGGGGACGAATTTAAGGAGCGAGTAGTAGTTATAGGTATGTTGGCAAAAAATTCATTAAATGCCTTGGCTACGTCAGCTGCTGTACTAACTAATTTATTATCAACAATTATCTCTACTTGGTTATCTTGTTTAACACACTTGCCTGTTTCATTGTTAATGATTTTCCAAGTAGCTTTTACTTTATTATTCGATTTTTTTATCGTTTCGCTTAAGAATTTAGATTTAGCAATAGCACAAATCTTTTTAAATCATTTAGAATAATTTCTGACATACTCTAGAAAAGGAGTATCAAATTTATATCTTTTTAAACCATATAACTCGTATAGTCTCGCTTTACTTTTATAAATACCCGCAGTAGCCCATTGGTTGAAGCCAACGGAGGTATTGGTAGCGCTTATAGTTTTGGACTTAAATGTAGATTGGTACTCTTTTTGCACAACATCAAAAAGGGCTCCATAGATTTCATTTTCATGTTCTACTATGGAAGGCGCAATTTTTTTAGCTATATTATGTTTAAACTTTAACTGAAACTTCCGCGGTACTGTAGTGCGTCGAATATGTTCGCTGAGGCGAGAATACCGGACTTTCACGCTGTTATTCGCTCGCGAATTGCATCGTTTTCGAGCAGGTCATTAAAATCGGCCAATCATCTACTGAGGGTCGTCAGTGAGGATTGGTGCGGTCCGATTCATAGGTACTGGCTCGAAGTCCACCGGAGCGGCAACCGACGATGATGGGGTTATGTTGTGTTTTGGTGTGTATTTTAATTATTTGATTTAAATTTTCGCATCGGTTATAACTTTAATCTTCCCAGAGAAATGGAAAATTGCAAATATTGTACCTATAATTTAAAAAGGGAGAAGCCCATGATGTTACATACTATCGTCCTATATCGCTCCTTTTAGTCTTCTCAAAAGTATTCGAGATGCTCGTATGCCCTATTCTAACCGCACATATTACAACACAGTTACCCCACAACAGTATGGTTTCTGCAGTGGCAAATCTACCTCAACTAATTTGGTATAGTACATCAATGACATCAGTAGGTCTCTTGACTCTCGTAAGCAAGTGGAGGCTATCTACACAGATTTCATTAGCGCGTTTGACAAGGTTGACCACAAAATCTTGTTAAAAAGCTCGAGGACTCTGGTATGCATGGCTTGTTACTCCGGTGGTTTGATTCTTACTTGACACAAAGAGAGAAAGAAAGTAGTAGTAAAGGGATATGAATCACCACTATACACTGCTACTTCTGGGATACCTCAAGGTTCTCATCTGGGTCCAATTCTCTTCTTGATCTTTGTCAACGATATTGTAAATTCAATAAAGCATTGCAAATGTTCCATCTTTGCAGACGATTTAAAAATATATAAAGAAACTAGCGGAAGCCTGACGACGACAGACGAAGACGCGTGATGACCCCGCCTGACGACGCCTGACGACTCCTGACTACGCCTTACGTCGCCTGACGACGCCGTCTTATGAGGACGCCTGACGACGACGCGTGACGACACCGCCTTACGACGTCAGGCGTCATCAGGCGTCGTCAGGCTGTATCCCTTGCTCTCTGAAAAACAATAATAAATCTATCCCACGGGAACCGTAAACATTTTCGGTATAAAAAGTAGCCTTATGTCCTTTCTCAGGCTCTAGAGTATCTGTATACATTTAAATCGGTTCAGTGGTTTTGGCGTGAAAGCGCGACAGCAGACAGACAGAGTTACTTTCGCATTTATAATATTAGAAAGGATATATTAGTACGGATTAAATCGCAAAATGACGTTGCTCAGGTTCAGGAGGATTTGGATTCAATTTCGAAATGGTGCCAAAATAATAGGATGTTACTTAATGCCGGCAAATGCTACCACATGACTTTCAGGAGAAATGAAATCGTCTACCCATCATCTTACACATTAAACGGCGTGAACCTCAAAAAAGTGGATACTATTCGAGACTTGGGAATACAACTTGACAGTAAACTGACTAAAAAACCACTAAGACATCATCATCACGAAGGCTTCTAAAATGTCTGGTTTGTTAGAAGTACTTGTAAAGATTTTAACTCCACCGCTACTCAAACGCTGCTGTACAATACTCTCGTACTAACTATATTGGACTGCGCGACTCCGGTTTGGAACCCTAAATACCGTGTCCACATTGACAGAAGTATGCAAAAACTGTTTGATTTATGCTGCCTCCACACGCTTGGCAAACAGTGGCAAACAGCGAACAACAAACACGCACATGTGGATAGGTGTTTGCGATGTGTTTGGAAAGTGTTTGGTAGTGATCGGCATCAGTGTCGGTTTATGTGCACAAATCAAAGGGTGTTCGACAAACGCGGTTGCGATGTATCCACACGCTTGTTCATTTCTATTCTGCCGTCATAAGAAAAAGGACGTATCTACATAAAACGAAGTAACCGATTTCCGACTTTTAGAAAATAACTTAAGGTCGGAAATCGAGTACTTTGTTTTGTGTAGATACGTCATTTTTTTTACTGCGGGAGTACTATTAACCCGAAAGTAATCCGGAATATACTAGCACGTTCGCCAAGCATGTGGATGCCGTGTTTGTGGTCGGTGTTAGGGACGTGTTCGGTGTTTGTCCTGTTTGTGGCAAACACCAAGCGTGTGGAGGCAGCATTAGGTGCAAGTGAAGCTCCATACGAACAACGGCTTAACCATTTCGGACTAACTTCACTCGAACAACGAAGTGACTTCTCTGACCAGATATTTCTTCACAAAATTCTTAACAACATACTTTATGTTCCACACTTGCTAGCTGAGATAAAGTTATCAATTCCGCGCCGTACTCTTTAGATCACTCAGATATATCCGAACCTCTAAGCAGAATAAAGATTCCTAAAGGCTGAGTTCACATTTTTAACTTTAATTGATTTTTCTCTTCTTTTTAATGTATTTACTTTTTTAATTTTTTTTTCCGTCTGAGGTTTGATTTCGCTGGTGATTGTGTGTCAGGCTGTACGTATTTAAGTTAGTAGTAGGTTTTTGCTTTAGTATTTATATTGTAGTCTTTGTTTAGTAAATAGTATATAAGATTGCACTTCCAAAAAATCTTAGTGACAATGAAAATGTAAGTGACAAGTTCACCCTACTTCATAACATGTGATCTTTTTCTCTTTTTTTTGTGTAAGTCTTAGTGAATAAGTCGTTGGAGAGCCATTACTAAATAAATTTTTATTGATAAAAATAAATCGAGCTGATGAACGAGGCTGCGAGAGGTGGGAAAATATGGTCAAAAGACTATAGCCTTCCCTTTGTGGTAAATAAAAAAAAAGTGTTAGGTGTCCTGTCAAACATTGTCACATTCAGACACAGACTAGAGGAATAGGTATTCTATAGAAGGTATTCAGATATATTTTGTTTGTTTTCAAGTTAGCGATACCGTACTAAGTAATTAAATGGAATAAGTAAAATAATATCTATAAAGCACAATGTCTGTAATAGCCGTGAAAGGGGTGCCGCCGGAGGTAATAAGAAAATATGAGTTTGGTACTTACAAAGTTTGGTCATACAAAAACAAAAACTCGTATTTAATTCTCCTTTCCTTTTATATTTACAGTGGTCGTTGATGAACACCGTAAAGGTTCTGGCTAAATCAATAAGCGGAAATTTCGAAGCGTTAAACTTCGAGCCCGTAAAGCCTAAAGCGAAATCTAAGATCTGCTACTTGCGTCTATCTGAAAAGTTGGACCCGGCCCGTGTCGTGGAGAAGATCAATCGCACAATATATCCAATGCAATTTCGTCCTGTTGCGTATATCCCAGATTATGTACCGGACGTAAGTACTGTTTTGATTGTATCGTAAAATAAAATAAAATAAAATGTTTCTATTCACATCTGTTTAATTGTGACCAATATTATTGCAGTCAGTTCATACCTTTTTATTATTACTTTGATGTTTTACTATTCTAAGACCAAGGAGTCCCAAACAGCTGCTAGTAAAATGTTTATACTTAATTTAATAAAATAAGTGGTACTTTTTGGCATGAATATTTCTATTCTGTTCTAACTTACTGATTGAAAGCTTTTTAACCAAAAGTTTTGTGTTCTTAATAAACCTGTACATTTGTGTGGTGTTTTTAGATTGCCCTGGCTACCAAGCCAAAGAGGTTGTCATTAAAGATGCGGCTAGCACTTAAATTGCCTGAAGACAATGTTCCAGAACAGGTAACTTATGTTCAATAGTATTTCATTTAGATGACATGGTTGGCGCAGTGGCTGAGTGATTGGCTGCTGTGCTGCATGTCACGGGGTTTGATTCCCGCATGAAAAAAAATTGTATTGTCTACAGAGAGCACCCACAATACAGGAGATATTCATAGTGTGGAACAACATTTAAAAAGATTTTTTTTTTCTCTGTGCGTGTCTTTGCAATCAGTCCTACGGCTAGAGCAAATCTGTTCTGTGATGCTATCATGCGGAGTGGCTTCCCATTGGAAGCATCTACTCATCTGCTGCCCAGAGCTACTGCCGGTCTTCTAGCTCTAGGATATGATGACATTTTAGTCGTCTCACATACTGGTCTATGGTGAGTTGGCGAGCAAGTTCGTTAGGGTGATGGATTAACCGCTCTTTGTATTTTGCTGCCAAACTCCGAATTTCCTCTTTGATTGTCCTCATTTCAAGGTGCTCATGAACTTCGTTGTTGGTTATGTACCATGGTAGACAAAAAGGCGAAAACGGAGACGGGTAACACCTCTGCCGGAAGTAGCCTTCCCAAACACCCTCCTACTCCTCCTGTGGCTCTTCAAGCCACATCCCAAGATGCAGCCGTCTCCGGTCACACGGGGGCGGTGGGCAGCACCGAGGACGTTTTTGCGAGCGCCTGGCAGGTGCCTATCCGTAAGGGAAAAGGAAAGGGCAAGGGCAAAAAAATCAACTCCACAAGCCCATTGCTCTTGCTCGGGCCCCTCAGGTCCAGCAGCTCCTACAAGCCAGGGTAAGAGGAGGGAAAGGCTGACGCGTAAGGAGCGGCGTCACGAACGCAGGCGGGGACGCAAACCCCCCCAAAGCAAGCAGGTTGCTGCCACTAGTTCGGTTAAACCGACCAAACAAGGTAAGCTGAACTTCTCCGAAGGGAAGCAGTTGCAGGCTGAGGCTGGCACTAGCCGACCAACGCCAAATAAACTGCCTTACAAATCCGCAGGAGGTCCGGCCGGAGTGGTAACCACAACGCAGCAATCCGATGGGAACGATCAGGCTGCGGCCAAGCGGGCTCTCAACGAGACGATTTCGCCCCGTGGAGAGCACAAGCGGCCGCGGCTTGACCAGTCCCAGCGGGTTGCCAACAAAAGCTACGCCCAAGCTGCCAGTGCGTCCCTGAACGTCGCGATAACCTGCGACCGGAGGGGAATCATCAGCCAGGGAGTATCGGACCAGGTCTTAGCTGCTATCCACAAGCAGATAATCAGTGAGGCCTGCTCCGCTATGCAGGACACACCAGGACCGACCTTCAACGCGAAGCCGCTGTTCGCCGGTGGAGTCCTCAAGCTGTGGTGCGGCAACGACCACACTTTAGCCTGGCTGAAGAAGACAGTCTCCAACCTGGCTCTCCCGGCTAGCACCTCGCTAGTCGTCAAGAGCCAGACGGAGATCCAGAAGCGGGTACGCTGCGGCATCGCCATTCCCGACGACCAGGGAGTCTACGAGGACTCGACCTTCATTGGACGAGCCCTCTGTTACCAGAATCGCTGGATCGACGTGAAGAGGTGGGTATTGCACCCCACCAGGGTTGTTTACCCGGTGTGTCGCGTGGAGTCGTTTCCGGGCATGCGATTTGGTAGCTGTTTATCAGCGATTCGGAGAGTTGTGATACTTGCGCGTCGATCTGTGCCGTGTCCGCAAGAGACTTCGAATCGCCTGGTGGCGCAAGCCTTAAGGCAAGGTTGCGTGTGTATACCGATATATCCGTGTTACGCGGATTACGCCTAGGTTGTTTGGGTGGTATACAGACCTGGATGTCGAAGCGGATCCACCTGTGGTCTGAGCAGGAAGCCTCATTTGAGACCTGCCACCCAGTGATGAGTTCCGCTGCTCCCTCCGTTGCCAGAGTAAGGTCTATGATTGTACGACTGCGTCTGGTTACGAAAGTTGGTTCCGAACCTGTGTTTAGTAGGGATAGGTTAGTTGTAAACAGGTAATCAACTAATGCCTTACCCCTTCCGTTTTGCGTCTCCATCCCCCAAAGTGGATGGTGTGCATTTGCGTCGGTCCCGATGACGATGAACAGCGGTACCTCCCCATTGTAGTAAGGCAGGAAACACACCATCGGGACCTGGTGCCTTGAAAGGTTGGAAGCTTTTGATGGCCCACTGAAGTTTTTCCAGCGTAATCATCTTTCCTGCATAAAGCCAATCATCTGCTGATGGTGTTTGGATAACGTCATGCCATTCGTTTACCTGCGCGAATACGCTGCCTGGGAAGTGAGTTTCTACTAGGAGGCGTTGCGCTTCTTCAGGTGACGTGGTCAGCGTATTGTCGGGTTTCCGGAGCGTGGCGACCTCAGGTGTGTTCTGTTGTGCCAGTATTTTCCTTACCCTGTTTGCTTGTTGGCATGATTCAATGTTACCACAGAATTTACGCCAACCTGTAGTTCTTCTGAATCTGATGCATTTTTTGTAGTTGGATTTGGCCGCGTAATACGCGTCCCAGTCCTCATCACTACATGTGTTCATGGCTCTGTTGAGAGCCTTCCTTACCTTACCGCGTTTGCGCTCTAGTCTGAATTAGTCATGTTCACTCAAAAACCTAAGCTCTTCAACACAGAGCTCCAACTGTCTAACGAGGTAAAGTATCTAGGCGTCATCCTAGACACTAAGTTAAACTGGAGTAATCACTTAGACTACAAACTAAACAGGGCCTGCATTACCTTCTGGCAGTGCAGGAAAATGATAGGTAAGAAGTGGGGCCTATCTCCCAAAATCATACTATGGCTGTACAGCGCAGTAATTCGGCCCATGTTAACCTACGGGGCCGTGGTGTGGTGGCCACGCACAAAGCTAACTACAGCCGAAAACAAGCTACAACACATGCAAAGGCTGGCCTGCATGGCGACGACGGGCTGCATGAGGACCACTCCAACTGCGGCGCTAGAAGCCATGCTGGGACTCCCTCCGCTACACTTGTTTATACAACAGGAAGCGACGATGGCAGCAGTACGCCTTAAAACACTGGATCTCTGGAGTAAGAGAGAAACACGGCACACCGCTCTGCTCGAGGAGCTCAATCATGAACTCCCTATAACAAAAGCAATCAATGACCGGGTACCCAAGCAATTTATCTTTGATAAAAAATACAGAATCCAATTGCATGAGGATCATCGCTGCGAGGGGCTGTGCCCCGCAGAGCTGCGGATCTTCACCGATGGATCAAAAACAGGTACAGGTACTGGTGCGGGCATCTTCTCAGAGGATCTCAATATCCACATAGCCACACCATTGGGGGTCCACAACACAGTGTTCCAAGCTGAATGCATGGGCATTTCTCTGGCGGCATCAGCCATCCTAACCAGGGAAGTTAAGGACCACTCAATACGCATACTGTCGGACAGCATGGCTGTCCTGCAAGCTCTGAACAGCCACACGGTCAACTCTGGGCTGATTCTCGAGTGTCATCAACGTCTTAATCAGGTTGGTAGACACAATAAAGTAACCATTCAATGGATCAAAGGACACAGCGAATCCCGAGGCAACGATGCAGCGGATGAACTCGCCAGAAGGGGTTCGAGTATGGCAGTGATGGGACCCGAACCCATCGTACCTCTGCCTTTCGGTTACCTACGCAATCTGGTAAGGAAACGCACCGGAGACAGGCATCACAAGCTATGGGTTGACCATGGTGAGTGTAGGCAGGCCAAAGAGGCACTTCCCTCAATAGATGGCCGATTTACAAAACAAGCCCTAAGACTGACTAAACAACAGTTGCGTACAGTCACAGCCGTAACAACAGGCCACGGGTCTTTTAATAAACACCTCTATGCTATAGGAGTCACTGACAGCCCGCTATGCAGAGCCTGCATGGAGGAGAATGAGACAGCAGCACACCTGCTTCTAAGCTGCCCGGTAGTCGCGGATTACAGGGCCAAGTACTTCGGTAACCCAGGTACCCTCTGTGAGATAGTTGGTAACACCAAGGCGTTGCTGGCCTTCCTTGGGGAGCTGGGGTGGATCGAATGACACATTTGTCCCACCTGCACGCAAAATACGCGCTTAGTCGTGGAGTTGCGGAAACCAGCCCGATTTACATACATACATACCATGGTACTTTAGCAATTGTTCTTAATATTTTGTTCTGTTGTAGCTGGAGTATATTTATGTTGGAATCGCTTGCACTGCCCCATAGTTGCAGACCATATGTCCAAATGGGCTTTAGGATGACTTTATATATAAGCATTTTGTTGTCCAAAGAGAGTCTCGAGTTCCTTCCTAGCATCCAGTATAGGCTGTTGTACTTTAGCTGAAGCTCCTGCTTTTTACATTAGATGTGGTGCCTTCAAGTCAGTTTACGATCAATGTGCAAGCCAAGATATCTTACGTGATCACTGTGTGGTAGAGTACATTGGCCCAACTTTACAGGTGTGCAGTCTCCTTTTTTGAGGGTGAATGTCACTTGTACTGACTTTGCAGCACTAGCCTTTATTTTCCATTTTTGAAGCCATTCGCTTACTTTGTTAAGCCCTTTCTGTAAGTTCTCTGATGCTTTATTACTTGCTAATATAGCTGTGTCGTCTGCAAATGTAGCTGTGGTTATACCTGGCGTTAGCGGCAGGTCAGCAGTGTACAGCGTGTAGAGCATGGGGCCGAGAACAGATCCTTGTGGCACGCCTGCGTCAATCTCTCGGAACCCAGAAGTGGCGTCACCTTCTTTCACATAAAATATGCGATCCCCCCTCGAGATACGATTTGAATATTGGAAAGTATGAGTCGGAAATATTCTGCTAGATCTTGCATAGTAGGCCTTTGTGCCAGACCTTGTCAAACGCCTGCTGGATGTCCAAAAACGCTGACGAGCAGTATTCCCTTTGTTCTAAGGACTTTCTTATGGCGTCACATACTCTGTGGGCTTGATCCACTGTGCCATGGCGTTCTCTAAAGCCAAATTGGTGGTCCGGTATCACTTTGCGCTCCAAGAGGCTTGGTATAATTCTGCGAAGTATTGTCTTCTCCAGTACCTTGGATAGAGTAGACAACAGACTGATTGGCCGATAGAATGTTTTTTCGGTCATTAATTTGCCAGCCTTGTAAATTATGATTTCCGAGACTTTACACGCACTCGGGAAGTACCCTATTCGTAACATTGCATTGAAGATGATGATGATAAAGACAATAGCTTTTCGCGGTAGTTCCAGCAATACTTCTTTAGTTATCAGGTCATAACCCGTTTTCTTTTTACTGTCCAGCCGTTTCATCGTTTTTATGACTTCCGCGGGCGACACAGGTTTTAGGGGGTAGGTCCATTTGAAGGTCTTGTTCTAGAATGAGATCAACATATTCTTCTGATGAGTGGTCTAGTGTAACATTCGGTTTAAAAACGCTTGCTAGATGATCTGCAAACAAGTCCGCTTTGTCCTGGCTTGTTCTAGCCCTGTCGTTTGCCTATTTTATTGAGGTTTTTGGTATGTTAGGTCTGTCACAAGAACGGGTGATTTTCCAGAGCGAGTAGTTGCTGGGTTTAGTAGCAGTTAGAAACGTCAACTTTGATTGCATTGTTAAGTCATTAGCTTTCTTTATAGCCTCCTTCAATTCTACAATGGCTTTATTAAGGGCGGCCTTGTCTTGCGGATGACGGCTCAGCTGCCAAACTCTGCGTAGTCTGCGTTTTTCCTGGATCATGATCTTCATTTCCAAAGGTACGTTTGTGGGCTGGTTCCTATGTTCAGTAGTAGGCGTGCATCTCCATGGGGCAACTTGTATGAGATTAGTAAATTGCACTACTGCTGTTTCAATTTCTTTCGCTTCTTTGAGCCTGATATTTAGATTAAGATTTTCTTCTATGTGTTCCCCGAAGGAGGGCCAATCAGTATGCTGGTTGTATAATATTGTGGGTCTCTCGACTTCAATTATAGTCGAGCTAACAGTTAGTAAGACTGGGGTGTGATCAGATGACCTGTCAGCACATGACTCGATCTTCCTGTTTGGAGAGTCCTTTTGTTAGGAAGAAGTCGAGAATGTCCGGGATTCGATTGTGATCGGCTGGCCAGTTAGTAGGTTCTGATGGGGCGATTGTACTTAAGTGATTTATATCGACGCTCAACTTTAACTGTCTTCCCCTAGTCTTGAACCCCAATGGACAGGTTTGGAGTTCCAATCACCTCCTGCTATGAAGCGATTGCCTAGACTTGAGAAGAAATGAGAGAACATGTCGGAGTCTATTCCATGTTTTGGTGGACAGTATACAGCTGAGACATTAAAGTATCCACATCTGTCTTGTATTGCGACTGTAGTGGCCTGTATTTGATCGGTTTTATATTCAGGCAGTAGATGGTGCTTTATTTTGTTCCGAATAATTATAGCTGATCCTGCATGACCTGTACCGTCTGGGTGGTTTGTAATGTATATCTGGAACCCTTTGATTTTGACATTGGTTTTGTCTGTGCAGTGTGCTTCGGATATTAGGACTATGTCTAGTTTGTGCTCGGCCATTAGTATCTCGAGCTTATCTTTATTCGGTGAGAGTCCATTTATGTTCCAAGTCGCCAGTCTTAGCCCAAGGCCTGCTAACCTTGTAGTTTGGTTATGAGCTTAGTCATGAGGCTCATTAGAGAACTCATTTGTTGTAAGATTAAGTCGAATTTCTCGTTTTGTTTGGTGAGGAGAGTTTCTAATACTGTTAGGGTTTGGTTTACATTAGGAATGGTATTTTCTGTTCTTACTTTGTCTGACACATTTCTGGCAGCTTTGGCGTAAGAGAATGGTTCATTTTCTCTATCAATGGAGGAAGAATGTTGGGCAGTATCTCTTTGGAGGTTTGTGTCTCGAATTGTGTTGTCTTTTACACGTCTATCAGCTCTTCGATGACCGTATTTGTTAATTTTTCGGCAAGTATTTCTCTGTACACCTCACAACCCTTGTAGTTTGCCGGGTGGGAGCCTTGGCACAGTGCACATTGGGCTGGTGTATTTCTATCGCGCTTTGGACAGTCTGAGGTTTTATGTGCCTGCGCGCATTTCACGCAGCGGAAAGGCCTCATGCATTAATTCTTTGTGTGCCCATATTGCTGACACCGTTGGCACTGTACGATTGATTTTTTTTTCTTGGGATCTTCTATGGATACAGATTGATGGTAGATGTATTTGATTTCTTTAGCTGCCTTATTGTTCTGACTAGGTAGGAGATTTACAAAGAATGTTGAGGTAGGTTTTTTCTCTGGACCATATCTGGAGTTAATAATTTCCCCTACAACAGTGTTTCCGGTTTTTTCAATTTCTTCCTTTGTCTCACTTTTAGGTGTTTTTGGTGAAGATTCCGAATGACAATACGGCAGAGTCGTTCTTCCTTTTTGTTGAATGTGTGACCAATTAAGCCACTTTCCCGGAATTTGGTATCAATGATTGTTATTAAATCTTTTTTAAATAATAATTTCTTGATATATTGTGAAACACTCAGTTAGAAATGAGTTTTATCTGCAACAGTTTCCTCATTCAGTTAATTTATTGACATCATCTATACCATATAATATTATGGGTGGAGGCTTGCTAGGTTTTTTTTTCCACTGGTTTCTTGATTGCAGTGGGTTCTTCTTCTGTTAGGTCAATAGCTAATTGGCTGAACATGTTGCTGGTGATTATATTCTCTGGGGAGTCGCTGACTTTTTTCCGTTTCGGGTTTCTGGTACCTGGTACTCTCTGCCAAGATGGAGGACATACATTGCCTTGCTGGCTAGGTGCATTTTGCGTGGTCGTGTCTCTATGTGGTTCTGCCACGGTTTGTAAACTTTCTGGGGGTTTACTTCCCAAGGAATTGCTTCTAGGCCTGGTGATAAATAGACTGCGGTGGAAGGCCTGCTGAATTAACTTTTTGCTGCCAGTAGCATTCACTGTACTGGAACCCTGGTCGCCTACTTCCATCAAGTCTTCGGTAGCTAATTTCACACTCTCCGGCCCGGGTACCGGAGAGCGCCGGGGGTTAGCCGGATCGCATGACATACTATCTTTCTCATTATCTGACATTTCCATAAAAAGGTAGGGGTTGGGAGAAAACACACTTACTACTTTCCCAAGGCAGTATTGCAGCTATTTTTAGGGGGCATTTAACTTCCCTAGGTCCGCTGTGGCCTTAGCTGGTTATTTGACCGCCGCCTGTGACTCGCCGTTGTTACTCATTTGGCACCATCCGGGAGACACGTGTAGGGTGGTCTAGGACAGGTGGTAATTCCTACGGACGCGAGCAACTTCGCCCCCCAAAAAAGAAAAAATAATTACATTATTATTTCTCTTTATCCATACTAATTTACATTTTTTGTTATTTCTTCAAAGCACCTCATTAAAAACAAACATATTATCATTGGTGACAGTTTAAGAAGTCGGATTTAACAGCAGGATACAACATTGCTTTACTTGTAAATGTGAGTGACATGAAAATAAATCTCTTTCACACTTAGTTGTAAAGCGATCCTCTATCCCATTCTACTCAGCTGTCCAATCCAACTTCTTAGATTGCCACGAATCACATCATAATAACATTCCATTCTTTTATAGGTAGTAGCATTGACAAATGCTGAGATTTTGACTGAGCTGCAGTCAAAGTACCCAGGCCTGTACAAAGTCAGTAAGAAGACTAACCACAAACTGCTGGAAGAATTAGCAAGGGTAAATATTCTTAATTGTTTATTGTACCCCATACATGACTAATCAGTATAGGTTATTATATATAATTAATGTGAAGAAGCTTAACTCAAGATTGAGTTTTCTCCCAGAAAGCCTTTTATATAATTGAATATTCTTTAAAAGATCTATCCATATGCATAGTTGACACTTCGCATGATCCATGGGCTGGGTTTTACCTTTTAAAGTACTCAAATAAGTTTTTAGACCTATGTATCTTGCGTAAAATAGCAAACCCTATCTCTATTCAATATTCACCCCTGCCTAACCCTCCAAAGAACACACGCTGCACGCTGTGACATAAAATTTCTACCTTCAGAAAATCCTCGAGCGCCTAAAGGTAATAGCGGAGCAGAACACCGAGGTGGCGGAGTCTTGCTTCAAGTTGAGCCAGAGTTACCGGCGCACGCACCCGCACTTCGGGGACTTTCAGCTGGTGCTGAGCACGCTGCACGCGCTGGAGGACGCGGCCGGCACGCCCAGGACGCAGATGGAGGAGAAGGAGCTGGCTGCCTTGCCGCTGAACCCTTATGGTGAGTACCTAGCATCAAGCAAAGCCAGTGATACAGGCGCACGCACCCGCACTTCGGGGACTTTCAGCTGATGCTGAGCACGCTGCACGCTCTGGAGGACGCGACCGGAACGCCCAGGACGCAGATGGAGAAGGAGCTGGCTGCGTTGCCGCCGAACCCTTGTGGTGAGTACCTTTTGGTATCGGCGTTGATCCTCAAGGTAAGTCTTTTTTGTTTTTAAGGATGTAGATCATCAAATGTCTCCGGAAGGGAGTCTTAGACTTTTAACTGACTAGAACCCATCCTCCCTATGCGTTCTAGGGACGCGGTAACTCCTTAGAACTAATTCCGCAACCCTAGTCGAGACAGGAGAGGATAAACCTTCTGGAGATTGCCCTCCTTCATTGGTCTGATTCCATTTGAACTAAACGCATGGTCTGATTCCATATGAACTAAACGCAACTGAAACCTCCGGGTGACCCGTGGAGTGACGGGCTATCCACTCACTACCATCTCAAATCCTACTAAATCCATATTTCCGGTCTATGACTCGTCCCAAATTTCACCGACACTTCCTACCACAATCTTTAAGCATTCTATGAATACCCTAATTCCACTTCTAACTATGTCCCTCCTATTTGCGGACTCGGTCATCTTTAAATCCGCTGATGGTGAGTAGGAGAATCTAGTCACCATGCGCTGACACCTCCTGATGAGCGAATCTTAGGGGGTTGAGCCGATCGGCACTAGTGGTACTGTGTCCTTGAGGCAACATGCCTCCTTTGGTCAAGATTTCAAGCACAACCGTGGCTATACCCTCTAACCGTGGCCATACCCGCTAGCCAGGAGTATAGAAATGGCCTCAGTGTAGTGTGCAGCTCTTGGTACTACGCCCCTGGACGTCCTGCAGCTAACGCCGCTTCAGCGCGGCTGCGGCAAAAACCACAGCTTAGACAAATTAAAGTCCCTGTTGAACAGGGACTTTGATTTGTCTAAGCTGCAAAGGACGTCGGCGTTGCATGGCACCAATCCCACCAACCATTCTTGGCCGAATCTCAAGGAGACAGCTGCAGATAGCCCGCCTATGGTCGTTGCATGGGACCAGTACCGATCCTTCCCACACTAAGGTGAAATGGTGACGACTCACACGTCTGTCGGAAATAGCGTCCCCGTACACCATACTCCTCCTCGTGTCTACTCAAGCCACATGCCATGGTCCCAGGGCCATTAGTGAGGACGTATTCGCAAGCGCCTGGTAGGTGCTCAAACGAAAAGGCAATCGCAAGTTTAACAACACTCAATAGATCCATTGCTCTTGCACAGACTCTTCAAGCCAGGGCGATGGGCTGACGCGTAGGCAGCGGCTTCATGAACGTCTGATGCGACGCGAAAGCTCGGTCGACCCGACAAAGCAAAGGAAGCCCAGTTACTCCGCGGGGAGGTAACATTGATTTGTTAAAATCTTTCCAGCCCCTGGGTTAAGGGTGCTATTACAAAATCGAGTGCTTGGCCCAGACTAAAGCTACAGACCGCGTCTCCCGAGATTTATAGTGATTTTAGCGCTGTATACAACAATTGTTTAAAATATTGTCTTACATTTAAATAGATTTTTTTTTCAGGCAAGGTTACGTCGTAACCTTAGTTATTAGTTACTTTTTGTTTGAATTTGGATTATATTCTCATAGAAAAAAAAAAAATTCGGACGAAAAATTATCAGTAACTCTCTGATTTACGGAAATATTTTTAGTGTATTACTGTATGAAACATAATACATTGACTAAAGCACTTCAAAGTAGAAGATACAATTGTACCATAAACATTTTTATTAATCATTAATTTATTATATGTTCAATGTAACAAAGCATCAAAAGATGCCTAAAGTAAAATTTATGAAACATCCTTTGCAGAGACAAGGTTTTTACTAATTTACGTAAACAAATTGAAATATTTATTTAAAGCACTCCCAATAAAAAGAATCAAACTTTCTTGGACATATATTTTTTTTTAATTTGTGGCTATATATAAACCATAATCACACATCAAAACTCGAGTCAAACGCCTCGAAAAACATTACCCTCCTTCTGAGGCATTCGGGTAAAAAGGGCTATTTCAGTTTCATGGCAAAATATTTATTGCGTACTTTTTGTTTCAGCGATCGACAACTTGCCGTTCAACAAAGTACAAGGAGCTTGTAACAAGTACACTGATAAAATTGTCGCGACGGTAAAATTTCATGATATTTTCAAATATTTAGTTGTGATGAAAGTTAATGCATACTATGTTATGTATACATGTATATCGCAACCCAATTAGCTTAATCAGCTGTTTAATTAGTGGCCTAGCCTTGCATTAAACGGAGCCGTTTAATCAACAGGCCAAGTGACACAGGTATTTAATTGAACAGCTAGGCAAATGACTTAGTTTGATATCGTTTAATTACTTGCCTAGCCAAGTCATTTGGGAACTTAGGACATAAAACTTGGGGTACCTCGACATGGACAGGTTAGGTTCGAATAGGATGGCGGGAGCTATAGTGAGCGAGCGAAGCGAGCAAGCTTAGGTCTCATCAGCCCATTCTTGAAACCCTGCAGACAGAAATAGGAGCCGGCTCCTTCATCGAGGTTAGGTTTGATATTTTATGAGTATCCCTATTGATTCGATATTTTGTGTTTAAAATAACACTAGTTTACAAAAAAAAAAAAAAATGTCCTTGCAGTAAATTACATATTTTTTTAATTAGCTGCAATAACTCAATGCAAACATGTACATTTTTAATTTTTATCACGTCACAGATTGAAGATATCGACCCCTTTTAGTTTCGACTACCCACAAGTTTGTTCCGAAATAGCTAGTCTTCATTTTAATAAATGTTTGTTTTCAAAAGGTCAAAAAGGTTGGTTAGAGTACATTCTGGCTGTTTCTGGTGAACTTATTGTATCTAAGAAAGAATATTCTATAAAGAAAACACTCAAATATGCCTATCTTTTATTACTTGAAAATTCCGGTCTCTCATGGGGATAAAAGTGGGTTTCTCAAGTGTTTATTGAAAAATGTAGAAGAACGCTAAGCTGCTGGAATGCAAGTTTAAATAGATTGTTGAAATTGCAAGCAAATGATAAAGACCCACCATGCAACCACGAAACTGATTGTTACTCCTATCGCTAAAAGCATTTGGCTTTAATCATAAAACCAAGGGTTAAATTACACGTGCGGATGTCCAAGAAGCTTTTTTAATATTTCAAAGGTGCTAAAAAAAGCATTTGGATTATTAAAAAATATCAAAAACGTCGACACTAATTCATTTTTAGTCTCGTTATCTTTGCAAAAATATATGGGGAGTATTTTCGAAATGTGACGTGTTGGAATTTTTTAATATTTTTTTCTAAACTTGCAGCACCTCATTAATTAAGACTAAACACTTTTCCGTTCCAGGACAAAAACCTTGTAAACTAGTGTAATTATATTCCCAAGCGTGCTAGGTATCCCGTGGTTATAAGTTGTCAGTTGTCTGAATTTGAATGTAAACATGAATGTTTGTCCTAGATATCTGCTCACGTGAAGGGCTTGAAGTCTGAGGTGATGCCGACGGACACAGAGGACGAGGTCGTGAGAAAGAAGGTGCGAGAAGAACTGAAGAAGATGCAACCCTTCTTACCATTGGTATGACTCCTTTTTTTTGTTTGAGAAATCATCAAAGGACTCCTCCCGCTCTGGGCAGAGCGGCAGGGAGTGTCAGACTCTTACTGACTAAAACCAATCCGTGTTCCTCCTAATGCCCGCCGCGTTCCAGGGTACCAACTATGACGTCTTAAAACGATCACGATTACGGTGTGGGAGGGAGACGGAGTTATACAAGGTGCATAACACTATCCCTTTTTTGCAGCATTGGCACATCATAGCAGGGCCGCGGTAACTCTTCCAACAATTCCGCAACCCTAGCATGAATTCTGCTGTTTCTACATGGTGGAATATCAGTTTTCCTAGCCTGTTCCCAACTTGTTAGGGTTGACTTCCAATTTAACCGAATGCAGCCGCAATAACTGCCTCCTTGGTCGAGGTGTTTAGGCGTTTGCCTTGTGACCCGGTGGTCTTGGGTTAGATCCCCACGGACATACTTTGTAAAGTTGTTTTCCAGTTTGGCTAGGACATTGAAGGCTTGAATCCCCTGATTGTCTGATAAAAAGATGATTCCGTGCTTCGGAAGGCACGTATAAGCCGGTGGTCCCGGCCGCCTCTGACACTAGGGTGTGTGGGGTCGTTAGACCTTACTGCCCACACGATAAGAAGAAGACTGGATGCAGCTGAGTATTTACATGCAGCGACTGCCTATCCGACCTAAATAACCCAGTAACTGGGTAAGACTTCCTCTGGGTTCGACTTCCGTAACGACTGCCAAAGATCTTAAAATAACAGCTGTGACCAATGTTGTATGGCAATACCGGCTTATCAACTGCCACGTTGAACATGGGGTAGTGTGTCTGTTTTGCTGCGTAAAATACTTGCTGCTCTTGTCGCTAGCGCGGCAGAACTAACTTCATCTATTTGACTGACAGATCTTGAGAATATAAAAGTGACTGTAAATTGTCTATCCGAAATAAAGATTTAACATTTTTTATGGACTCGCAGCACATGGTTGACGCCGGTTGCCACCACGCGCTACAAATCGTCGCCGCTCGTATGTATGATAACTACAGGAAATATGCCGGTGGCGTCGTTTTGTGGTTGTGGCCGGTGGCCCGTGTGTGGCGACCCTTAGATTATTATTCTTTGCCCGAAATACATTTTTTTTGTTTGATTTTTTACACGAATTCGTTCGAAGGAAGAATATGATTTTTGTTTCTATGTATGTCCTATGTCTATTTACAATAACTTTATGCCTCAGGGATATAAATTTGATAATATCGTTTTCCGCTTACAGATTGTCAGGCAAGTGATGAACAAACACTTCATTCCGCGAAAGGCTGGCGGCACTTACCACAGAGTGCGGGTGAGTTAATACTATCCTGTTTATAATTATCCTTTTATTGGAAACGAGCTGACCCGCGCAACTTCGTCCGCGTCTTATTTTTCATTAATTAATGCTCCCCTCATTTTGGTCATAGCGTGATGTTCCTCGATAAATAGGATATCCAACATTGAATTGAGTATATTATGCGGCTTACCCAAATGTCCTTACTTTGGTATTGTTCGTCGGTTCGTTGAGCCTCTTAAATTTCTGAGTTGAGCTGCACGATAACTGACAAATGCTTACACTGTCTGGACAAGCCCACTCAAACCTGCGTGGTGCTTTCCTCAAAAGGCCACCTCAGACGTTAACCTACATGTTTTTCATATGTTATTGGCGATTGTATGGACTTCAAAAGAGACTGTAACCTCTGACTTTGTTTCGGTGTTTCTTCTCAGGGTAGTCAGCTAGGAAACATCCGGCCTCATCTAGATAAATATGTCAAAAAAAAAATTACGTGTAAAAGAGTTACTTGTAACCTATTTGCTGATAAATATCATTTAAGAGCCTAAGTAAATAATTTCGTGGCGCGATTTAGCATCCCTCTCCCCGAGCGCACCGCACACTCTCCTCGTACTCCCGCATCAAAAGTTAAAAAAATTGAATATAGCGACACCCCATCAACTAATTCAAACCGCCAAATAATTCAGGGTTACTCGCAAGCAAATTATATTAACATATATCGATACTCTTATTAACAACCTTTTTAAAGAAAGAATAAAATAAATATTCAAAGTAGACAAATAGTAAAGTTATTCGTGTTATATCATCATCTGCCTACAGCTACACCCAACTATATTCTGGTCGGCTTCCAGTCAAACCCGATTAAGCTGAATACGTATTTTACGTAGAGCGGCTACCTACCAGACCTCCACGTCCTCAACCCATTAACTGGGTAACACGGAACTTCTTGACACGGCAGGAGTCAAGTTTATTGGCTTCTGACTGCCAAAGATGTACAAATGACAGCCGAGACCAACGGCTTAACGTGCTTTCCGAGGCATGGAGGGAACTCGGTGTGTTAAGATGGTCACCCAACCACAGACTAACCTTGGCAAGCGTTGCTTTACCTTGAAGATCGACCCGTGCGGCTGTTATTCTTTAGCCACGAGCTCCTCCATGTTTCATTCGTGTTATATAAAGTGGTCAAATTGGATGTTCAACTTTATTTTGCCATCAAGCTAAGGCCAAGGATTGCAGTTCAAAGGCCGCCATTTTGTTTTTGATAGTTTTCCAAGACATTGATCATTACATTAACTTCATTCGAAAGTTCTAATACAATTGAAGAACTTCCAAATCATACTCATCGCTGATGGTTTGTAATAATGTAAGAGCCTAAGCACACGGCGTATTTTTACCGCGCCGACGACGCACGTTTTGCGAACGCGGGTCCACGGCGTTATAGGTAAAAGGACCAAAAAGCAGATCGTCGCATTTGCATCGATTCAAACGTGCGTACAAAGCGATACAAACGCGCGCGACAAGCGCGTTCAAAGTACGTGTGTATCGAGTTTGTTTATTAAGAGGGGACTCTAGTCCCGAGGAATTTGATAAATAGGTATTTAAAGAAACTATTGCCGATGCGTCGCACTGTGCTCTGTCAAGTAAAGTGCGAAAACGACAACTGCATCAGAGGCTGATTTTACCTAAAAAACCTTGACCAAAAGACGTTTTGTATTCCGCTGTTTTATTCTTCAAAATTGGACTGATCTATAAAAATTACGTTTCAAAATTTAGAAGAAGACTACATCCTATGCTTCTATTATTTTCTATTTTGATAAAAACTTATCTTTGTCTGATAGTCGTCTGAACATGGCGGTGAAAACGGGCTGTTTTTTCGGGTTTTTAGATAGTCATAATTCTTTAAGTAATTATGTTTTGGAAAAAAGTGATAGAGGCACGTATTAATTCGATCTAGATTTTTTGGAAAAAAATCATAGCTCTAGCAACGGAATACGTTTGTATGGAGAAAGGCCCAAGAGTTACCGACTAGAGTCCCCTCTTAGTTATCGGAGAAAGGTGTGGGGGAGAGGCACTGCATGGTTTACTTGTCACTCACACGACATCCGATAGCAGTTCGAATTTTTCCCCCATCTTTTATGATTGGGCAATGTTTTAAAAGTTGTATTAAAATGACCATCACTCAATCTTCTTTCGCTCGTGAATGGGTTGTTCCAATAATGTCGCTTATTTTTTATACTTTCAGTAATAAAGCCAGCGTAAGCAGTGCTGTCTCGTCAGACTCCATTTTACTACTGTTGAGGAGTCTGGTTAAAACATAGAGATTTCTGTATAAAAATACATACGCGCGACTGCAGCGCTTTCATACCGTCACCATCGCATCACGGTGACCAATCGCAACACTGTGACGCTGCAGTGGATAAAAAGACACAGCGGATCACAAGGAAATGACGAGACCGATGCGCTGGCCAGGAGGGAATCTGATATTGTGGCTGTTGGAGCCGAACCCATAGTACCACTCCCCTTTGGCCAGCTGCGCACATGGCTACAAGAACACACCCACAAACAAGCGGAACGCTGGTAGGCCTTAGCACCCCGCAGCAGGCAGTCCAGGGAGGCTATGCCATCCTTGAACAAACACTTACACACGATAGCTATTACGGACAGACCTTTATGCAGAGCATGCATGGAGGAGGAGGAAAAGGTATCGCACGTACTCCTTGAGTGCACAGGCGTTACAGAAATACGGAGTCAAATAATAGGGTAACAGAACTCGCTTACAGCTGTTTTTACACACCGGGAAAACTTATCAGCTAGTCTATTCTGTAAGTAACTATTTCGATATTGAGCTTCACCTGAGTGACAAAACTCACAAGTGAGCTTTATTGCACACAACATAAAGGTCTTAATTTGAAACTCACCTCGAATTTCACTGTCGAGATACGAAAATGTTGTTACAGAATAGCACTACTGTTTCTGGAGGGAGGTTGGCTGGTTGGAGTATTGGCTCACGCACAATGGTCCAACATCAGGACTAAGTGCGGAAACCAAATCCTAAGATACCGTTTTGCTGAAAATCGCGAAAAACACGTTTTTGTGACTTTTGACCACAAGTAATTTTTTTCCAGGATCGATGAGACCTTTTTAGATTTCATTTATCATAGTGTTTTGAACAATCCTACCAATTTTAAGCTGGGTGGGATTATTTTTTGGTCTAATTTGACCGGACTACCAATTGATTGGTTTTAGAACTAATATTTTAATTCTGTACCGCAACAACATTATAAATCAAATAATAAACATTAAATCATCTAAATAAAGGTGTCAATTTCTAATAGAATCACGAATAAGTACGTTTGGGGCTAGAATTATGAGCAGTAGAGACTACAAGGAGGTCAGAATCATGAAGGAGTTTCGGGACTGTATACTATTTATTTACTCTTCATTTCTTTTAAAGTAGGTGTTGAGGCCTCTGACCTCATTCCCCTCTTTATGATTATGCGTTATACATTTTTGAATTATTCTCACTTCCCTCTTGACCTAGGTCTGAAATTCACGCAGATGAAGTCGCGGGCAGAAGCCAGTTTCTAAACTCAATTTTTTTCGTAAACTGGCAAGTTTAATTACATGACATATTGATGTTTGACGTCTTTCAAAGCACGAAATAAATTAATTTATTTTAGCCTGTTTCTTAAGATAAATTTTGAGATAAAAGCTATAAAAATAGACACTCCATTCCAGAAAAAAAAATGCTATAGCTATATTACTTTACGTGAGTGAAAGATTATTTTTGTGGATGTTCTATACACAGAAGTGAAAGTGATGATTTTATAATGAGTTGCCGGTGTTATTAGCCACTTTTAATTTCCTGTGATATGAATCCTTTGTTGCGTTCAGGTATGTTCCCAAACGTTGTGCTTTATCTAGTTTCAGTCTTTTATTTCATACCATTTTATACATCATTTCAATGTTGGCACGACTAGAAAATAACTGCGATTATATATTGTTCAAGGTCACAAAATTACAGTGAAAATAATTTTATAGCACGAATTGTAATAAATTACAACTTAAAGCTGCTGAACTATGTAAAATATTGCAAAAAAATATATTTAAATTACGAAAATCTGACAGCTCGGATCTGCAAAAAAGTGACATAGGTGCTACGTTGACAAGGCCCACGGACCATCTAAATTGATCTGAATCGACAGTGATGCAAATACTTTTAAAAGGCAAAAGATGAGATGGCGATAGACTGAGGGCGGCACGGAATAAATAACGTAAGTGCCAAAATTAATTTTCGGATTTTATAACATAAAAGTATGACGAAATCAAAATATATTAAGAATTTAGCTAAATAAGATTATTTTCTATGTTTAAAAGTAGTTTTCATAAAATCAATACAATGCATTACGCCATAAAAATGAAAATGGCAAAAAGACAGACCGAACTTTGCAATTTTTTTCTATCGAGAAAATTTCTTCGAATCGTGTATTCCTTTAGAATTTAGGTAGATCATAAAGTCAAAATACCGAACCGAAATATCAAATCCCTATTATTGGTACTTTACGAGAAAAAACAATTCTCAAAACGACCTTATTATTTGCATAGCCCCTTAACACTAAAATAATTTTTCGATTCTAACTAGAAGTTCCTGAGATTAGCGCGTTCAAACAAACAAACAAACTCTCCCGTTTTATAATATTAGTATAGATGTTAAAGTTTGTAATGTAGTTTGTTATGAATATTTTTACTACGGGGCCAACATTGAAATCGCGAAATGCAATACAATTTTATCTAGTTATGCGCACAGAAATGTATGCGGCAGTTCATTATTGGTTCCATAGTAAAACAAGTTCATTATGATGAGTTCAATGACCCCTGTTCAGTATTGCGTTTATTCCGTAACACGTTTTATCTATATATATATATATATAAAAATGAATTGCTGTTCGTAAGTCTCGCTAAAACTCGAGAACGGCTGGACCGATTTTAATAATTCTTTTTTTGTTGGGTTTGCCAGAATACAGGAAAGGTTTAAAAGCAAAAAAAAATGGGTAGGTAGATAGTGTAGGTAGGGTAGGTAGGTAGGGTAGGTAGGTAGGGTAGGTAGGTAGGGTAGGTAGGTAGGGTAGGTAGGTAGGGTAGGTAGGTAGGGTAGGTAGGTAGGGTAGGTAGGTAGGGTAGGTAGGTAGGGTAGGTAGGTAGGGTAGGTAGGTAGGGTAGGTAGGTAGGTAGGGTAGGTAGGTATGGTAGGTAGGTAGGGTAGGTAGGTAGGGTAGGTAGGTAGGGTGGGTAGGTAGGGTAGGTAGGTAGGTAGGGTAGGTAGGTAGGTAGGGTAATTAGGTAGGTAGGGTAGGGTAGGAGTAGGGTAGGAGTAGGGTAGAAGTCGGGTAGGAGTAGGGTAGGAGTAGGGTAGGAGTAGAGTAGGAGTAGGGTAGGAGTCGGGTAGGAGTAGGGTAGGAGTAGGGCAGGAGTAGGGCAGGAGTAGGGTAGGAGTAGGGCAGGAGTAGGGCAGGAGTAGGGTAGGAGTCATATTATAGATGAAAATTGTGACGCAGACGAAGTTGCGCGGGTCAGCTAGTACTTAGATATTTTCGTGTTTTATTTTCCTTTAATATATATTTTTTTAAACAGATATACGGCGAACCATTCCTCCCAGGCAAGGCCACAATGGTCCCGTTCATGCGTCGCTACCAGCCCGTGCGCACCATCCGCTCCGAGCGCATGTTCAACTGTCTGCGCTTCAACGTGCCCCCGTCACATTACGCCTCGCTCATGGCTATGGACGGCACTGTGCTCAGTAAGTTGTAAGGCCACAATGGTCCCGTTCGTGCGTCGCTACCAGCCCGTGCGCACCATCCGCTCCGAGCGCATGTTCAACTGTCTGCGCTTCAACGTGCCCCCGTCACATTACGCCTCGCTCATGGCTATGGACGGCACTGTGCTCAGTAAGTTGTAAGGACACAATGGTCCCGTTCGTGCGTCGCTACCAGCCCGTGCGCACCATCCGCTCCGAGCGCATGTTCAACTGTCTGCGCTTCAACGTGCCCCCGTCACATTACGCCTCGCTCATGGCTATGGACGGCACTGTGCTCAGTAAGTTGTAAGGCCACAATGGTCCCGTTCGTGCGTCGCTACCAGCCCGTGCGCACCATCCGCTCCGAGCGCATGTTCAACTGTCTGCGCTTCAACGTGCCCCCGTCACATTACGCCTCGCTCATGGCTATGGACGGCACTGTGCTCAGTAAGTTGTAAGGACACAATGGTCCCGTTCGTGCGTCGCTACCAGCCCGTGCGCACCATCCGCTCCGAGCGCATGTTCAACTGTCTGCGCTTCAACGTGCCCCCGTCACATTACGCCTCGCTCATGGCTATGGACGGCACTGTGCTCAGTAAGTTGTAAGGACACAATGGTCCCGTTCATGCGTCGCTACCAGCCCGTGCGCACCATCCGCTCCGAGCGCATGTTCAACTGTCTGCGCTTCAACGTGCCCCCGTCACATTACGCCTCGCTCATGGCTATGGACGGCACTGTGCTCAGTAAGTTGTAAGGACACAATGGTCCCGTTCGTGCGTCGCTACCAGCCCGTGCGCACCATCCGCTCCGAGCGCATGTTCAACTGTCTGCGCTTCAACGTGCCCCCGTCACATTACGCCTCGCTCATGGCTATGGACGGCACTGTGCTCAGTAAGTTGTAAGGACACAATGGTCCCGTTCGTGCGTCGTTACCAGCCCGTGCGCACCATCCGCTCCGAGCGCATGTTCAACTGTCTGCGCTTCAACGTGCCCCCGTCACATTACGCCTCGCTCATGGCTATGGACGGCACTGTGCTCAGTAAGTTGTAAGGACACAATGGTCCCGTTCGTGCGTCGCTACTAGCCCGTGCGCACCATCCGCTCCGAGCGCATGTTCAACTGTCTGCGCTTCAACGTGCCCCCGTCACATTACGCCTCGCTCATGGCTATGGACGGCAATGTGCTCAGTAAGTTGTAAGGACACAATGGTCCCGTTCGTGCGTCGCTACCAGCCCGTGCGCACCATCCGCTCCGAGCGCATGTTCAACTGTCTGCGCTTCAACGTGCCCCCGTCACATTACGCCTCGCTCATGGCTATGGACGGCACTGTGCTCAGTAAGTTGTAAGGCCACAATGGTCCCGTTCGTGCGTCGCTACCAGCCCGTGCGCACCATCCGCTCCGAGCGCATGTTCAACTGTCTGCGCTTCAACGTGCCCCCGTCACATTACGCCTCGCTCATGGCTATGGACGGCACTGTGCTCAGTAAGTTGTAAGGACACAATGGTCCCGTTCGTGCGTCGCTACCAGCCCGTGCGCACCATCCGCTCCGAGCGCATGTTCAACTGTCTGCGCTTCAACGTGCCCCCGTCACATTACGCCTCGCTCATGGCTATGGACGGCACTGTGCTCAGTAAGTTGTAAGGACACAATGGTCCCGTTCGTGCGTCGCTACCAGCCCGTGCGCACCATCCGCTCCGAGCGCATGTTCAACTGTCTGCGCTTCAACGTGCCCCCGTCACATTACGCCTCGCTCATGGCTATGGACGGCACTGTGCTCAGTAAGTTGTAAGGACACAATGGTCCCGTTCGTGCGTCGCTACCAGCCCGTGCGCACCATCCGCTCCGAGCGCATGTTCAACTGTCTGCGCTTCAACGTGCCCCCGTCACATTACGCCTCGCTCATGGCTATGGACGGCACTGTGCTCAATAAGTTCGGTCGGCTTCCAGTCTGCCCGGATGCAGTTGCAAGGAGCTTGTCTATTTAAATTTATAAATTAAATTTTTATTGTGTCTCAAAAGGTTACATCAACAAATGTGAATGAAACAGCCCCAGAAAGTAATTAAAAATACTTGTGTTAGGGTTGTCTCGCTACTTCCCTCAATTGAAGTTAACAATATTGAGACTTTAAAAGAAAAAATTAAACTAAACTAAACTAAACTAAGAACACATCTTTAAGTTAAAAAGAAAAAACTTATATAAAGTAATGAGCAGCTCTGTGTGTGTAGTGTGTAAGTGTGAATGTGTGATTTTATGTGTGATTGTGTATGTGTGATTGTGTATGTGTGATTGTGTATGTGTAATGGTACTTAGGAGGGTGCAAGTTTGAGTGAATGTGTTGGAGTGTGTGATGATGTCTGTGTGCCTGTATAATGTTTATGCATGAGTCTATACGTATGTTGTAAGTGCCATTATGAAGCTAGAGAAGGATGAACATTTTGAAGAATAATAGTGGAACAATTTCGATAGCAAGATAAATAAGACGTTTTCATGTAATCCTAATAAGAATATGCTCAGTTTCTTCGTATGTAAGATTTGATAACCACTCAGTTATCACTTTTTTACATTTATGTGAGACCTCGTGGTGGAACTTTAGTTTTGCGTTAATTTTGTTATATATGTAGGCTGATTGGCATACATATTGACGCCTAGCAAAAACTGTACGCACCCGAGGAGAATAAGCCACAATCTCCTTTCGCCTCCTAGATTGTCTTTCTGGGTTTGCTGGAATGTGTTTGTGTAAACATAGAATGGTGTATAAAATGTATAATTTTCTAACAGATAGTAGACCACTAATTTTATATAGGTCGACCGTGGGAAATCTATAAGGCTTAAAATAGATTACTTTTAAAAGTGATCTTTGGGCTCTTTCTAATTCTAGAAATTTGGTTTTTGTGGCACCTCCCCAAACTGGTAAGCAGTACGTGATTACTGATTGCGCGAGAGCTATGTAAATGTTATTGAGTGTCTTTTGGGACATTACATGTCGTAGATTTTTGAAGATCCATATAAGTTTACGAACGCGCGACATAATTACCTCGATATGCGAGTGCCATGCTAGACACCCGTCGACTATAACTCCCAAGTATCTTGTAGACGGCACTTGTTTTATAGGTTTACAGTCACAATCTCGGCCCAAGCTGTTTGCACACATATGGATACGGATATTTAAATTAGTGTTCGCCTTAGACCGTGCACTTGGAGAGAAACATATGCAATTTGTTTTAGCAATATTAAGGGTTAGCAGATTTGCTTTGAGCCAACTATCTATAACGACTAACCCTTGTTCGGCCTTGTTACGTACCTCTTCCCAAGTGTTGCCAAAGTAGACAATAGCCGTATCGTCCGCATATGAGAAGATTTTCCCGCCACTGTCTTGGTTACAGAGTTCGTTAATATACACTAGAAACAGTGGCGGGCCGAGCACAGAGCCCTGCGGAACACCGAAAACAACATTTTCCTCGTTGCTATACGATTCGCCTATTTTAACCTGTTGTTTCCGACCCCGGAGATAACTAATATTACTATTTGACCTTCACAACCCAGTTACTGGGTAATACGATACCCCTGGGGCAAGACTGGAGTCAGATTCTCATAGTTGCAGCGCACATGATTCAAAATTACATTTCGCACCTTTAAAAAAAAATCACAAAGTGGCGGCGGTTAGGCAATGCCAGCTCCCATAGAAAAAGTTCGAACCCCTTTGATTTCAGGGTTTAATTATGTTTGCTACATACATGATTTAAAAATATGAATCTTCCCCGCCATAAAAAAAAATACTGTTCACAAACATTTTCCTCTCAGACGGCGCAAAACTCATCATTCGCTCATCGGACCTGCCGCAGTACAAAGTGTCGCAGGCGGCACTGGGAGGCAACTTTAGCGCAGACCTGCAAGGGGACGAGGACATGGACATGGACGCGGAAGACTGGAACGAAGAATTGTAAACCTGTACTTAGTCCTTGTATCGACGCCTTACAATGAAAACCTCGTTAGTGTAAAAGAAGTAACTTTTCAGGAGGAAGAAAAAACTGCGTGCTGTAAAATTTTTGTACGGCGTCTGTTATTTATTAACTAGCTTTTGCCAGTGGCTTCGCCCGCGTGGTTCCTAGAGAACATACTCCCGGTATAAAAAGTAGCCTATGTTCTTTCTCAGGCTCTAGACTATCTGTGTACCAAATTTCATTTAAATCGGTTCAGTAGTTTTGGCGTGAAAGCGCGACATACAGACAGACAGTTATTTTCGCATTTATAATAATTAGTAAGGATAAGGATAGGAGGAGGAAATTTACTCGTTTTTCTATCCAGAACTGTTTGATACTATAAGATTGCAAGGTATTCACGCCAAACTGACAGATGGCGCTACGAGTATCGGATGAACGAATTAATCAAATCAGGATGTGCGTTGCGAGGTGTGCTTCCTAGAAACGAAATAAAATAAATTAGAGCAAAAATGCATTCCCGAAGTTTTCACTCTTAGAATAGAAGCCAGTCTAGAACAAAACACGAGCGAAATCGTGTGTCCACTTTATTTTCTTTGTGTGCGTGAGCCGAATGTGTCTACGTTCCTAAAACGCACACAGATATAGCTTTCAGTGATACCATTACCAAGCCGTTACCCACAAAATATGGGAAAACGCATTACTATGTTGCTTTATCAAATCAAGACATGTATTTTATGTTATTGGGAACTGGAAAAGATGAAGATATTTTTTCTTGTGATATGACGTATTTTTTCGGAAATAAAATCAGTTTATTTAAAAATAAAAGGAAATAAATCGTATAAAGAATGGGTTCAATGCGTTTAGAATGCTTGATGTGTTATAATCAAATATTATAGGCATGTATTCATTTCTGAAATGTAAAAAAATCGGGTTTAACAGTAAGTAGGTATTGTATATTAAAATTACAAAAAATGAATAAAATGTTAATCACTACTATTGTAATCTTTATTTTACCATCTTTTAAAAACCTTGCAGTTGCAACTGCTTCCTAAAGAGTTTCCGCTTTGATTCAACGTCTCTTATAATGTTTTCTCTTTTTGAGACATAAAAAAACCTAGTTTTTACAATCGGAAAAGGCACACAAATTAATTAATAAAACAATAGATTTATGTACCTAATCAAACAACTTCAGGCAAATAAACATAAACAAACTTAGTTATTTGGTCCGGTTTTTTTAAATTACTAATTAACTTTTAGTTTAAATCAATGTAGGTACCTTGCAGTGTCGATAACGACTATAATTCAGAAGTTGTAAATAAATATAGTTTAGTTTAACGCATACAGAATCGCCACCAGTATCCTATTTATAAAGATTAATATAAAATACCTAATGCCTAGTTAGTTTCTCGAAACTGGCAAAATGTTATATCGTAGGTATTCAATAGCGTAGGTAGTAGGTACATTAAAAACTATTATTTTTTTGCTAAACAAAAATAAGTGCTAAATTGAAAGCAATGTGGGTATTTATTTCCTCACAAATACCTAGAAACACTGTGTTCTGACAAGTTAGGTTATTAGAATTTTGTTTTAATGATCAATTTACGTAAAAATAATGTATAAAATGAAAGTACTTACTTGTGAAATGTAATCTGATCACATTTTGTTTGTTTTCCTGAAGTGCTATAACATCCTTTCACGCAGCAAACGGTCATTTTCAATTATTTACTCGCGAGCTGTGTTCAACGGAACGTGACTTTGAGTACTAAGTGGCTAAGATGGACGGATTGACGAGTAAGGCTAAGTTCAAGTTGCCTCACTTTTTGCACTCGTACTAGGTTTCTATGCGTTATTATTCTAAGTTTTCACTATAAGGCGACGGTACAGAGCAGAGAAAGAAAAAAAAAATACGACAGTCCGAGTAGATACACGAAATAAAATAAAAAAGTGGTAAAAACTACAAAAACAGTGCGTGCCTCACGGTTGCGCCAAAGAAGTTAATTTCAGAAACATTAACAAACAGATTTGACGGGACGGTTGGCGCAGTGGTTGAGCGATTGACTGCTGCGCTGCGTGTCGCGGTTTCGATTCCTGCACGGAACAAATATTTGTATGGCTTACAGATTGTTGTTCCGGGTCTGGCTGTTTGTGCATGTGAATTTATATATTTGTTAACGCACCCACGATACATGAGAAATTCCTAAGCCTGCACTACTCGCGAAGTTGAGCGAATACGATAGTGTAGAAGGGCACTTCGGTTCGCTTCGTGCAACCTCGGCTCGCATCGGGCGACTTCCAGTCATTGTCGGTTTTTGCGCCCGAGTCAAAGGACTCGAAGCGTCCCGAAGTTCTAACACGAAGTGTCTTACTACACTACTCGGCTCCCTTCAGTTCGCGTCGAGACGTACTAAATACGCACGTAGTTATAATACGCGAGAGTTCACATTGCAACCGCAGCTGCTTCTTGAACGTAATCCATGATGGCTATCGTGCGGGCGCCGGGCGACGGAGCTCCTACTCTTACTTTGGACTTCGGTCAACTTCGTCGAAGCAACTTCGCGAGTAGTGTAGTGCAGGCTTTACAGATATAGTTACTTTCGCATTTATGATATTAGTAAGGAAGTAAGGTGTCGGCCGGTGCCGTATGGTGCCGTAAAAGAATAATACCATCCTATCACTTCCCGCGGGTGTCGTAAGAGGCGACTAAGGGACTCACCAGAGAATGGGCAGCAGCGTTCTCTGTAAAACGCAACACCATACACTGCGATCGCCAACCCGCCTGCCAAGCGTGGCGATTATGGCCCCCTTCTTTGGGGAGGCCTATGTCCAGCAGTGGACGTTTTTCGGCTGATGTGATGATGATGATGAAGGAACTAAGGATTGGTAAATAAATATATGTGTGCAATTTAAAAATATTGACATAGAAAGTATACCTCAATGTATAATATTTAGTAGGTGTTACCCTCGGCTTGGCTCGGAGGCTAATCTCTCAGGAACCGTGCATTTTCCGGATAGCTAATGATGACACTAGCGATAGCATAATAGCTTTCTATTAGTGAAGGATTTTTTGGTATTATGATTATTACCTAGTTACAGAGATTACCTCTGACAAATCGATACTAACATAATGAAGCAGAGGGCCTGGCACGAATATTTTGACGTATAATAACGCTAACAATGTGAAAAAATTTTAACAAAAAAATTAAACATCAAAAAATCTGAAAGAATAAACCTTTTTACAAAAAACAACTTTAGGTAATTTCGGAAGTCGGTGGTTTTGATTGTTTCTTCGCATTTTAACACCGACGTCCGAATTGTTTTTTGCTTTTCAGTTTTTTCGGAGGTTTAATTTTTTTTGTTAAAATGTTTTTATTTTATACTTTTTTGTGGCAATAATCTACTAATTAATACATGCTTATTTTTTATTACTTTTAAAATAGCTACCTATCTTATTTTAGCTATTAACTGTTATATAATCCTACTTTAACTACAACTCCACACTAAAATCTGTGAGTGAACAATAAATCACCCCTATTTCCCGCCCCCCCCCCCCCCTAGGGTAGGATTTTTATTCCAATAAAAAGAATTACCAAAATGGGATTACTCTTTAAAAAGTTATGCGTGGTTATACATTAAAAAATATACATATACGCGTCGACTTGAGAACCACCTCCGTTTTTCCGTCGGTTAAAAACTACAACCCCATACTATTTTGGTTTAATTTTATGGGACATACACATATTATATTATTCAAAAATATGAATATAGTATCTAATTCAAATAAATATTATGTGCGAAACGAGTATTGTAGCTATGATAAAATCTTACGTTACGTTACTATACGTCAAAACATTCGTGCTAGGCCTTCTGAAGAGTTTGTTTGAACGCGCTAATCTCTGGAACTACCAGTCGGATTTGGAACATTCTTTTTATATTATGATAGTCACATTAATGAGGAAGGCTATACGGGAACGGGAAGAACAGGATATGCGCGTACGAAGTCGCGGGAAAAACTAGTTATCACATAACATGGTAATCAATACTTAATGTGTAAGTTGTGGTCACCTATGATTGAGAATGCATCACGTTATAATATACAGGGTTATTTGTAAAACACCAGCAACCTCTTAGGCAGTGAAAGTACACATGATTATGAACAACTTTTACTTTGAGAAAACTCGAAAAAAATATCAGCTGTTTCATACAAACTGCAATATTTAGCCAATGAAAATGTATGAAACAGCTGATATTTTTTTCGAGTTTTCGGAGTTTTCTCAAAGTAAAAGTTGTTCATAATCACGTGTTCTTTCACTGCCTAAGAGGTTGCTGGTGTTTTACAAATAACCCTGTATCTTGTTTAAGTTTTTGTTTTGTAAAGCCCACTTGCGCGAACCAGTTATATTTTTTAACTCAGTTATAGCAAAATCAAGGTTAATTTCATCCATAGGTAATTGTGCCGGGTAAGCAACTAAGGGAGCTGTACCCTCTCCCCCCTAATAAAACGTTACGTAACCACCAACTGACCATTTTTACCTAAAGTCACAATTATGTGACACGTAAAGTACCAGAAAGTCGCTAAAATACCTTTGTTAATGTTACGTAACGCGTAGTTCAACCCCCCCCCCCCGCTCCTGAAACGCATAGTAACGTTTTACAAGCCCCTTCTCATCCCCAAATTCGTTACGTAATACTTGACTTGAACGCTCTCTAAATCTGATGTAAAAGATAAGTCTGGTCATGTAAGTGTGCCTAATACTCGTTGGTAATCCTGAAATTAAAATAACAATTTTACCTTTTGTTAATGTCACATGTTACAAAGCGTGCGCCCGGGATTTGCTACTACACTCCATTGCTAATATCTTCTGAGAATAAATATAAGTGTGGTGTTAGTATTTACCTAATTTAACTCAATGTAAGTTATTTTTTGTTTTACATTGTGGAATGTCGACGTGAGATTATATGAATTCTAAGAATAAATGAGTTTCAAAACAGTCTTGTGTTTATTTTAAAATATTTAAATTGCAATATTCCACCTCCGTTATTCTTTTGTGTCTTGACTATTAAATGCAGTAATTACCTGAAAGTGACAAACGATCTGTGCTAACGTGTATAGCTTTAGCTTTCCAACTGAGCTCTTCTTAGAGCAGTATAGCGTGTAACATGCTATTTTTATTTGAATAACAGCTTCGAATAGCGGTAGGCGCAAAATTAATCAAATATATATGAATAAATGTTTTTATTTCAGATCTCTTAAAAAACAAAAAAAAATGTCAAAATGTAGAACAAATTGTTTAGATTAGTTTTTCTGTCAGTTTTGGCGTGAAAGTTAACAGTTAGTAAGCATTTTAGTGCGGTGGGACATTTTACATGATATATTTTTGGAAAATGGTGTATTTAATATGGATCTGAAAACAGCAACAATTATTAGATACTTGTAAAATGTCCAGAAGAAGTGGCACTAAGCCCTATCCAAATATGTATACATCTATATGGTCAGTTAAGGCATAAAGCCACAAATTAGGAAAATATAAAAACACCGATTTTTTCCCCTTCCGGGCTTCTGACCTCACAGTACTTCCACCCTTAGAGGGTTGGCTTTGTAAGATGTGTATCTGGATAGAGGGATGATGCACCTACCGTAAGACATATAGCCCAACAGCCCTAAGGGCACAGCTTTTCGGGAAGTCAACCCTTAATAGTTAACAAGTTCAAACTTGTAAATAGTTTCGATAGATAAATGCAACAAACCCCTAAGTGGGTAGGGTTGAAGGGTTGATTTCCACCCCGTTCGATGCAGTGGCGTGCCTAGGGTTTCAAAATAAGGCAAGCCCAATAAAATTTTAACCGATTTCAAAAAAAGAAAGCTCAGTTTTCGATTGAGTATGTAGGTACCTACGTACCTATGTATCATCGCAATTTTCTCATAAACTGATATAGATGTCTCAATTCGATGTTTACCAAAATTACCGAAAGAAACCATTGCACACAGGTGTTTATGGGAATTTGCGTGCCTTTTAATGGCGCCAGATATGTTATTTAAATCATTATAACCAGATGTATTCCAAACGGAATCTTCATTCGAAAAAAATATGCAGCACCAGCAATACAACTTATTAGTGTGCGAACTGCCAACAATCCAACTAGTTTTATACACTGATCTATTAAATTTTCGTTTCGTTCGTGCGATTTACTAGTCTGAGAAATACACAGATTAGGCGTCGGTTTTAATGAAGAAATTAACTGTTTTTTCTAAGCAAAGTTTAAAGATTTTACCTTATCTTCGCCAATCAAAACTTGAACGCATTTTAAATCCTCACAAGGTACAATTACCTCCATTGTTGTAGGTAAGTCACCAAAACAATTGTATCAATGAGATAATCTAAGAAAACACACTAAAACGGAAACCTTTAACAACATAACTTTTCCCACTTAATGAAACTGAAGTGAGTTGCACTCGGGTGTCGGGAACTACTTACGCAGAGTCATTTAGGCAAAAAAAGTCGCCAGGTATATGAAAAATCTAGCTAGATGTCGCAATTTTTTTATTTTTAAGATATTGCTTGAATATTATTTAATTTAGTTATTTTAAAAAGTCGCTAGTTTTTATTGTTTGCCAAATCTTAAAAAAGTCTCTAAACTCGTTAAAAATCTCCAAGATCTCACAACGTCGCTAAAACGGCAACACTGCAGAGTTGGCAAGGTGACAAGGTCACGCATGAAAAGCGCGGGAAACTTCCAAATTGGCGGACGCGAATTTTTTGACCGTAGTTAAAAAAATTAAAACGTGTATAATATAGGATCGGTCAGCTATAGTTTTAGTGCTGTATATTCTTTTATTTATAATTTTAATTTAGTTTAGTGTATACATATTCTCCGGTAGTGGTAAGGTAGGTATATAATTTTTACTTAGTAGGTAAGTATGAACGACCCGCCCGACCCGGGGGAGGGACCTCGTTCCCCCGGCAGGCGTTTTTGTTACAATTCACTCTAACGAATCTGGAATGGATACCGATGGGTCATCTTGGGCCTGTAATCTAAAAAGAACGCGTCTACATCTGTGCAAACATTGCAATAAACGTCGCCGTACCCGCAAAAATCTTGGATCCGAATCTTCCAGTTGTAGCTGCAATGATTCAAAAGTTACTGAATCCTCCATGCCTACTAAAATTACTATGCCTACTCAACCTGCACCTCATATCCCGACTCCTTCTTTGGTTCCCGCCATTCAGATTGGCAGAACAAATTACGAAAAGTCAGATAGCGCGCCTTTTTTGATTCATGTTCAAAAGACATTTTCTTCTCCTGACGAAAGTACGACACTGCACCCCATCACTTTTGGAAAATTCTTGAAGCATAACGCCTTCAGAAATATTATAAACGGAAGCGTCAAAAAAATTGGACGAAATAAAATTTCTCTCTCCTTCTGTAATCATCTAGACGCAAATTCTTTTATTGAACATGAGAGCCTTAAAAAAATTAACTATAAAGCTTTTATACCCACATTTAATGTTACACGAATGGGTTTAGTTCGTGGTGTTCCTGCTGAATGGTCTTCCGAGGAAGTTATGGATAATATATCAGTACCAATGCAAAACAATATGCCAAATGCTTACCATGTATTTGCTGACGACCTTAAGCTTTATCTCCCCGTAAGTAACTTAGACGATTGCATGAGGTTACAAAGTGACATTAATAGGGTAGTGAAATGGAGTCAGGACAACCTTTTAGTATTTAATAACTCAAAGTGTGTGGTTATCAGTTTCTCCCGAGCTCGAACTCCGCTGCAATACGGGTACAGCATTAACAGCAACCCCTTGGACCGTGTGACTGAAGTTAAAGACCTAGGGCTGACGGTTAATGCCGAATTGACATTTAAGGACCATATTATTAAAATATGTAAAAAAGCGTACCGAAATTTAGGTTTTGTGCTACGCAGGGCTAAGACTTTTCCAACATTAAGGCAATCATTGCGCTTTATAATGCCCTAGTAAGAAGCCAGTTGGAATGGAACGCGGTTAAGTGGTCTCCGCATGAAACTAAATATAGTATTATGTTGGAGCGAGTACAGAACAAATTCATTAGATATCTTTATATGAAACTTTATGGTTTTTACCCTTTTTTTTCCTCTAATGTATCCCACCCTGTTTATTTTAGGCATGGTGGGATATGATAATGAACTTAGGGTTAGAAGGGAGCTTGCTCTTGTACTTAACATTTTTAAAGTACTGCGAGGGAAACTTTATAATGCAGCTTTGTTGGAGTTTTTGTGGCTATGTGTCCCTAACAGATACGTTTGGCGCCGACTTCGGCCACCACTGTTGAAGGTTCCAAGGGCGAGAACAAACCTGCTTAAGGAGTCGCCACTGACGCGCGCACTTCGCACTCTAAATAACATACACAACAAGTCAGACCTATTCATTTGTACTTTGAGTGAATTTAACAAGGTGGCACTAGCGGTAATTTGCTATGATAATTAATTTGAATGGGTACTTATACTGAAAAAAAATGTATACAATATTCTTTTTATTGGCTGTACTGTCGCATTGGGTTGTTTATCCTGTAAAGATAGTATAAGTTTGATAAAAATAAATAAATAAATAATAAATAAGGCTACATTTAAATGGCTTGGATTTATCCACTTCTAAAAGTGCGGCTGTTTTATTCACCCGGAAAAAGAATATTCCATTAGTACATCTGATGTATAGAGGAATACCTACTCCAGTAAAAGATAAATTCAAATATCTAGGTGTAATATTTGACTCTAAATTAAGCATTCATTCGGTTATGGTCTCAGATAGTATAGGGAGAGGTTTAGGTAAATTATTAAATAACAACCTTAGTTATTGTACTCATAATTATTGTATACCTGGGTCAAACTACAAACATATAATGGATTTGGTAACAAGAAATGTTTATAAACCAGAAACCAATATTACTGTGTTTATAGGTAATAGTTCTAATTTAAAAAAAGAAGAAATAACTGACTTTGTAACTGAAATACTAAAGATAAATTGCAATAAAATAATACTGTGTGCTTTCCCATATTTTGAAAAATTGTCAAATAGACAAAATAATTATATTCACATGCTTAATAAGCATATACATTTCTTAGTTAGTCATCACAGTGACAAACTTGTTTTTCTAGACATCAACTTATATGTTGATAAATTAAAGTCGACTAGGGATACAGTGTATCTGCCTATTAGGTTTAGACATCAAATAGCTAGGCTATTAGCATATTATATAAACTCAGACATAAGTAGTATGTCGACGTCTTGTACTATAATTAGCACTGCAATTATTAGTAATAATACTAATGTACAGGTGGATACCTTAATAAACTGTAGCACTAATGCTATAAATATTTACAATAACTGTACGAAGGAGAATCCATGTGTCACTTTGGACAATTCTTTTAATGTGGGGTCCACAAGTAGCAGGATCTTGGGGCCTAGTGATGGCATGGGAGTCGTGGGGCTCGCTCCGGATGTTCCTTTAAACTGATTTGTACGACAACAGAGGATACCAATAACAGTATAGTTACATCTACCAATTCTACCATGAACCAGGTATCTTCTTGCTCTCGCATAGCTAATTTTAATAAAGGGGCTAAGCAGAAATCCTTTAAATTATTCTATCAGAATATTCAAGGCTTTTCTTCAAAACAGCTGGAAATAGAGTTATTTTTAGAAAAAACAATGTTTGACATTATTTGTTTCAGGGTGTTTATTTTGTTTCGTGCATATTATACGTCCAGTAAAAAAATATTGATTTATTCAATAAATATCTATATTCTTTCCAAAGAATACCAAATATAATAAAGTTATGCTTGCATGCATGTAAGATTTACAGTAATAATAAGCGTAATTAATTAATTATAAATAAAAAACTTTTCTTATTCTCATTTCCTTCGGTGTCCATTTACTAAGTAGGGTCACCTGTTCACAAATGAAACACCCAAATTTCAAAACATCTTGTCTCTGTCGTTTCTCAAGTTTCGAGTCTAAATTTTTGTACCAAGATAGACAATTTAACTAGTAATCGCATCGTATTTAACATTTTTACTTTACTTTTATAGTTTATTTATAAAAAAGGTTTTTTTTAAAAATGAACTTTGTTTCATTGTGTCCGTATACGCGTATTCAATGAAACACTTGAATTTCTACAATGAAACAGTTAATTCGGTACAATGAATAGTAGGTAGTATATATGTAGATATTTTGTTTGCTTTGAATCAACTAGGTAAGTAAGCAATAAATTTAAATGAAAAAAGTATGCTTTAATGTTTAATCTTAATAAGTTAATAATCAGACTTAAACATTAAAATTCACAGAGACCTACTGATTCCGGACTAACAAGAAATCAATCACCCTGTCCCTGTGGTACAGGTCTTAAAAACTAAAAAAAAATTACGTTTGATTCTGCTAATCCGTGTCATTCCCATTCTTATTCTTTTTAGCATATGTAACGGAATAATGTGGGTAGTGTGGGTACTGTACACACTGTTTTATTGTATATAACATGTTTTCGTTTCATTGTAAACCAACCACGTCATTTTTTATAAACTATAGAAAAATTTCAACAAAATGTGAACTATTTTCATACGGATTCAGGTCAAAAGACACTTTGAAATGTGCAGAATGCAACGTCATATTTAACAATACGAAATTATTTTCTGTAATTTGCTAAAAAAACACCAAATATTACGATCTTTTTTTACTTTTTTGTAGCAATATCGGTTATGTGTCACTAGAGACGCCCTCTTACACACGGCGCGCTCGCAAACTTGGCATGTGCGGGGGGGTCCTGAGCGTGTCCTTTCTTGCCATCCAGCACTATCTGCCAACGTCGTGTTTTAGAAATATCGCAAAGTTTCACTGTGTACAATTGTTACAATGTTGGACAGGTGACCCTATCCTAAATAAATTTATATTTTATTCAAATAAATCGGAGTAAATAGAAACAAAATAATCATATTAATGAAGTATATTAAAAAACACAACGTTTACACCTAAATTAAATAATGCTATCTTCTCAATATATTAAAATATGATTTGATAAATGTTTATTTTTTATTTTCTCTGATTACCCTCGGTATGAAAAGAAATCCACATTATAGTTTGTGCTTGGCCTTAAATGCTACGCTACTGCGATGTCAAGCCCCGCGCACGTCTCAGTTTGCCAGTAAACGTCGTAACAGGTGCACGCTAGCTTGTGAAAAAAATATATTTTCGTGTTAAGTGTCACGGGAGGTGATTATTCTGGAATCGTTCTCTTTCCTATCGTCCATATTATAACGTGAGTATATATGATTTCGTTTATTACTTAGCTTATTATCAATTTCAATGATTCCCATCGAAGTTTAGAATAGGTATTAGGTTTGTAATTTTGAATTTTTTTATAAAAATAGAATACAGGATTTAAACCTCATTACCTTCTTCCTCATTCCATTCGTTTACCGTCGTTTCTTTTAGCGACGGTGATGAGATCAAAACGATGGTAATAAGAATATTATGTTTGTTGTTATGTATGTTTGTTTATTTGTGACGTATCATACCTTGTGATTGTGGGTCTTATCCGTGGTTGAGTTTTTCTCTACACTTTTACCGTAATAAAAAAACTTTTTACTTTATTGTACATACAGCTTTAAGTTAGCTTGTGGTTGAACATCTTAGGATTGAGATTTCTTACTGTTATTTTTATATATTTGCAGAACAATAATATAATTAAGAATGCCAAAGAAAACCAAACAAACATTAGAGCAGAAACGAGAGCGCGATCGACTACAAAAGCAAAGAAAATATGCAGAAATTAAGAAAGATCCCGAAAAGTATGCAGAGGTGAAAGCAAAAGAAAGAGCAAGATACCTTAAAAGAAAAGAAAATAAAAAAATTAAAACCGTGGAAGAAATGACACCTAGACAGTTAAGAATTCGGAGGAAAATGTGGAGAATTAATTCGAAACGTCATTATGAAAATAAAAAGAAAGAAAAAGCTATTCAACAATTATTAATAGACAATTCTCCACCAAATAGTGATACTGAAGTACCCCCAGCTGAACAAGATCCTCTCGCTCGACCAGCTTCAAGCCCCATGCCTAGTACATCCAAAAATTGTTTAGGTGATAGTAATTCTTGTCCACAGTGTCTAAAAAAGGATGTTCTTTTGAGAAGACTTCGTTACAGATATAAAAAAGAAATAGGTATTTTAAAACAAGAAAATGAAAAAAAAGAGAAACAGAAAAATGCTATTAGAAAGATGTTGTATAGAGTGATCAAAAACCAAAAGAAAAATGAAAAAAAATCGACTGAAGAAAAAATAGACTTATTAATAAATAATGTGGACACAGAAAGACGTGAAGAAATTAAGAAGAAGTTAATATTTGGTGAAATTTTATCAAGAAGTGTCGGGGAAGGATACAAATGCTTGAGAAAAAAAGACAAGAAAGAGTTCTCAGATGTAATTATGACTGGGAAAGAAAAATTTAAGGAATATAAGCTTTTGACAAAAACTAAATCATTCACTGTTAGAAACAAAACAGACAATAAAATAGCTAATAAAAATGAAAACTTAACAGAGCAAATAATTTTAGATTTTTTTAACGATGATACAGTGACTAGAATTGCGGCTGACAAAAAAGAATACATTACCAAAAATAAAATCAGAAAACAGAAAAGGTACTTAACGGACACATTGACAAATCTGTACAAAAAGTTTACGCATAGTACTAATGTCAAGGTAACATATCAAACTTTTTGTAAATATCGCCCTTTTTGGGTTTTATATCCAAAAGAGTCCAGTAGAAATACGTGTGCTTGCAAAGTTCATATTAATATCGATTTGTTGATAAAATGCCTAAATACAAATAAAATACTAAAGGAATCTAACGGTACCGGTATATTAAAAAGCTTGTGTTGTAATGCTTATGATGAAAATTGTCTAAATCGAACATGCACAAAATGTCAACCGAAAAAATTAGATTATGCTGAATTTCGGAATGATAAAAAAATTAAATATTATGAGTGGCGTAATTGTTCTGAAAAGTATTATGTAAAAGATGAAGAAAAAACAAAGTTGGTTACAAAAAAAGAAACATTATACGATTTTCCTCGAAACATTATATTTCAATTAGAAAAAAATCTTGTGGGTTACATGAACCATTGCACTAATATTTGGACTCAGTATAAAAATATCAAAGAGCTTAAAAATAATATTACTCCACATGAGGTAGTGATTCATGTTGACTTTAGCGAAAACTACTGCGTTAAATATAACGAAGAAATTCAAAGTTTTCATTTTGGTGGTAGTAGGATGCAATTATCACTGCACACATGCGTCATCTACTTGATAGACCCAGAAGTTGGCATACAAAAACAATACAGCTTTTGTACTATAAGTGAGTGTACTCAGCACGATGCTGCGGCTATCTGGGCACATTTGATACCAACCATAGGGTACGTAATGGAGGTTTCAACCCAAATCGATACTGTACATTTCATTTCCGACAGTCCAACAAGTCAGTATCGAAATCGTTTTATTTTTTATATGATCAGCCAACTGTATCGTGAGTTTCCGCAACTGAAATCTGTTACCTGGAACTACTTAGAAGCTGGCCACGGCAAAGGGGCGCCAGACGGAGTTGGTGCTGTTCTAAAACGAACAGCAGATCAAGTAGTCCGTTTTGGTAATGATGTTGATTCAATAAACACATTTTTAGCCTGTCTTAGACCTAGAGTAAAAATAGAGATTCGTACTGTATCAAAAAATGACATTGCAGCAAGATGTTTTCCAAAAACCTTAAAAGCGGCCAAAAGGACCATGATAGTGCACCAAGTTATTTGGTCATTTGGGAACTCTAAGCTTAGTTTAAGAAAACTAAGTTGTTTTCGATGTAATAACGAAGTTATTTGTAGTCACGGCAAACATATTGGGTACTATGATATTCCGTCTTGCGAAGAGGTCAATACTGACCAATTTCAAAGTTTTCTAGATGAGAATACCACACCAGAATTAATTCAAGAGATAAATGATACAGATTTTCCAATTGCTTCTTCGGACCCCTCGGTCAGTTCCGATAATCACTCAAAAAGGCCGCATTCACCAATTGTCAAAATCCTATCAAATATTAATGTAACTGATTGGGATAGTAGAAAGTTTTATATTCATAAGAAAAATCTAGCTAAAATGAAAACAAATAACAATAAAACTTATCACACCGATTTTGAGAAATTCATTGCGTTATATAAAGATGAAAATGGAGATGATGGCAAAGAAAACAAAGATGAAGAACCTGATGAGAAGAAGACTAAAATATCAATCGACCATTGGAGTGATACGAGTGATGATGATTTAAATATATTTTAATACGAAGTATAATTTATACCCATGGAATGCCGTTTTTTAAAAAGGAGTTGCTTTCAAGTGTCTGTACTGCGATATTACAGAAAATACCAAACACAAAGAAGCCAATAAATACCTAATTTCGAAAAAAGAATAACGTACCTTTAATATAAAGTTTATTTGAACTTATAATTCCAAGTCAATCCAAAGATAACACTTCAAAGCAACCTTTTTTAAAAAACGGCAATTTCATAGGTAAAGACTTATTATCTGATTTTATTTTTTTAACATCTTTGTGTTTATGTTAAAATTAGTAATTTTGTAGTTCGATAAATATTAAAAATGCTTAATGTAACAGCATTGCCTTCTGTTTTTCTTCATTACCGTCGCACACCTCTTCCATCATTAAATGCCTCAATATCATTCCCCTCCTTATCGTTCTCATTACCGTCTCAGTTCGATTTTAGAAGTGATAATAATTTCAAAGTTAATAATAAAAAGAAAGTAGAAACCACGAAATGGTCAAAGATTATCCATATATTAACGATATTTGTTAAAAAAAACAAAATTATTCGACAATAAATTTAAAATATAGGATTGTTTAGAATTTGCACGAACTACGCGAAACACCCTTCACTGAGCATTGGTTAAAGGATTTTGAAATGTTGATTAATTACGAGAATTATAGTGTGGGAAGTTCTTTTAACCGAAAGACAATGCTACGTGGGGGTTCACTAATATTAGTAAAAAAATGTATTAAATGTAAAACCCGTAAAGACATAGTTAACTTGTCTGTTGAACATAGCATTGAGCTGTCCTGTGTTGAGCTAGATAAGCATGTCATAGTGTGCGTTTACAGACCCCCTAATTATCTGAACTACGCTATATTTGAGTCAGTGATGGAAGATATATAGGCAAAACTTGCAACTGGTAATAAACTAGTAATCATCTGTGGAGATTTTAATATTAATATCTTAGAAAACAATTCAGATAGCTGTAGATTATTAAATCTCTTTAAATCATTCAATTTGTCTAATGTGTTCATAGAACCAACCCGTACAACTACAACTACTGCTACATGTATTGATAATGTTTTTTGTTGTGGCAACTACTTAGAGAAAGCCATTGTAAATTACCTTCCTTCTGATCACAGTGGGCTACTGGTATCTTTTGAGTCCAACATTCCAATTCAACAAGTGCAAATACAAACTAGACCAATAACATCCGGTAATTTAAATAAATTTAACCGCACTTTAATCGGGAAGTTAAGTGATTGGAACCTTACAATGAATAATGCTAATATTTTGTATACAGATTTTTTTTCTTTAGTCCAAACCGAATTCAATAATACTTTTAAAAAGAAAACTAAAACTATCTGCCCTAAGTTTTTATTTAGTGACTGGGCAACTAAAGGACTCCGAAAAAGTAGGGAAAGACTTTATGAGTTGTATGGCCTTAAGCCTTTTATTAACACTGAGACTTTTAATAAGTATGTAGCTACCTACTCAAAGATTTATAAAAACACTTGTAAGGTAGCTAAGGCTTTATATATAAGTAATAAGGTAAAAACAGCAGACAATAAAATAAAGACGGTTTGGAAAATTATAAACAATGAAACAAATAGGAACAAAAGACATAACACTGATTACGGATTGGATACTTCTCATGGACTTATTAGCGATAACAAACAAGTTGCTCAAGAATTTGTAAATTTCTTTACGAGTATCCCTATTAAAACTACTGAAGCCTTAAACTCCTCGCCTTCACTTGCTTTTGATTTATTACAGGCGAACGTTTCAGCCAGCCCGACTGAATTTAATTTTAAACATATAAACCCCATAGTAGTAATAAAAGCTTTTAAACAAATCAAAATTAAATTGACCGAAGATCTATGGGGATTGTCTATCAAAGTTTGTACCTCAATCATCGAGATTGTAGCGCCGTACTTAGCTGTTATATTTAATTTGTGTGTGGATCAAGGAGTCTTTCCGGACCTAATGAAATTCAGTAAGGTGATACCACTTTTTAAATCTGGGGATAGTAAAGACACAAATAATTATAGACCAGTATCTGTGTTGCCAGTGTTTAGTAAGGTATTTGAAAAAGTGATGCTAAATCAGATGCTTAATCATTTTAACACGAATAACATCTTTCATGATAAACAGTATGGTTTCACCAAGGGACGTTGTACAACTGACGCTGGTGTTACCTTACTAAAGCACATCTTTAATGCGTGGGAGGACGCACAGGATGCCATAGGTGTCTTTTGTGATCTCTCGAAGGCGTTTGATTGCGTTGATCACGATACATTACTCCTGAAGCTCGGGCATTACGGACTGGTCAAAACTGCGTTAAACTTGGTCAAATCTTATTTGAATGATAGACGGCAATTAGTTCAAATAAACGGTGTCAATTCGTCGGGATTAAACGTGATAATGGGCGTTCCCCAGGGCTCGATTTTGGGTCCTTTCTTGTTTTTGGTATATATCAATGATTTACCCTATTTATTGCAACAAAAACTTGATATGGTGCTGTTTGCAGACGATACCTCCTTAATTTTTAAGATAAATAGACAGACAGACAATGTTGATATCATAAATAATGCCCTAATGCAAGTCCAAAATTGGTTCACGGCGAATAATTTGGTTTTGAATGAAAAGAAAACGAAATGTATAAGATTTGCTTTACCCAATGTCAAAAGCAGTGATTGTGACATAGTATTGAACAGGGAAAAACTAGAATTTATCGATAAAACGGTTTTCCTGGGAATTACGCTTGACCCAAGGCTACAATGGGGCCCTCATATAACATCTCTTTCTGGACGGCTAAGTTCAGCAGCTTATGCTGTTAGGAAAATTCGCCAATTAACGGATGTCGATACCGCGAGACTGGTCTATTTTAGTTACTTTCACAGTATCATGTCTTACGGTATTTTACTATGGGGACGGGCTGCAGACATTGAGTCTATTTTTATTCTGCAGAAAAGAGCCATCAAAGCGATATACAATCTCCGCCGGCGCGATTCTCTAAGGGAACTGTTTAAGAATATTAACATCATGACGGTACCTTGTCAATACATTTACGAAAACATCATGTATGTCAGAAAGAATTTACATCTTTTTAGTAAAAGAGGCGACAGACATAATTATGGTACTAGAAATAGGGATCAATTAGTTCAACCAGGTTTCAGACTGGCTAAAGTTGCCTCATCTTTTATGGGGTACTGTTTAAAATGTTATAATAAGATACCTCCCCATATATTAGAACTTAATGAGACAAAATTTAAATCTTGTATTAAACGCACACTATGCAGGCAAGCATATTATAAGTTGGGGGATTATATTGAAGATAAAAATGCTTGGCTGAATGCTGGTCCGGCTCCACAGCCACTAGGGCGCACAAAATAATATGTTAGCATTTGGAAACATTGTTGGACCGGCTGAAGATTCTAAAAAAATAAAAACAATATTTGCATTGTATAGACTCAATTTTATTTAGCAATGTATAATTTCATCCATTTTAACGGCACATGTGTGAGTACTGTGTACCTTAAACTTAAGCTATAGCTATCAGTTTTAGGTTTGCTTTTGACTTGAATGTACCCTGGCGGTTGGGAGTGTCATGCTCACACAAAAGTGTGGCTGATGGTGGCGTATGCGTTGGATCATTTGGCTCCCTTCAAAATGGTTGAGCCGAATGGTGCTAGCGCATGCGTCTTGTTCGTGATCGGGCGCTGTCAGTTGGGACTGGTCATTTCTCAGTTGCCATGGTTTATTTTAAATATTTCTTTGAATTGTTCCTTTTTTTCCCGGACGCTTTTATCCTGCTCGTCTTTTACATCGTTCTCACATGTTTGTATAATTTCAACTTGATGTAAACAAAAATTTGTAACAATTTATTATTTTTTAAAAGAGTGTCCGTGGAGTTTCTTGCACGTTCTTCTCCATAGAGATCTACGCTTTGGAACGTGCAAATAGCTTCATCTTGTTGGACTGACCGACCTTGACAATTCAAAAGTGCCTGTAAATGGTTTATTTGAAATATACGATTTGATTTGATTTGATTTGCAGTGTTCCCCATTGCGATTATATTGTTAACAAATGTGAAAATCACTTCAACATGCTTCGTTGCCTCTCAGGTGTGTGGTGGGGTACCCATCCCTTTTCTTTAAAACTTATTTATAACGCAATCATCAGAAGCACTTTGGATTATGGATAGTTCGTTCTGGAACCTGGCAGTGTTATGGCTTTTAAAAAATTGGATCGCATCCAGTCTAAAGCTTTACGCATTATTTCGGGTGCTATGATGTCTAGTCCCATTAATGCACTCCAAGTCGAATGCGGGGAAGCCCCCTTATATATTAGAAGACAATTCCTATCTGACAAATACTTGTTCCGAATTCTTCAGCTCTCAACTCATCCTCTCATTCCCAAACTGGACTCTTTAATGTTGCAGATGGAATCTTCAGATTATTGATCCCGTAAACATGCTCCTTGTTTAGTTGTCAGCTATAAAAAATCCTTTTAATTTCTTCGCCTATTCACCGTTCCAATAAACTCCCAATATTTAGCAGTAGTTATGAGAGTTTACAGTTCAGTCCCATCATAACTTACGACTGTGTGAGTAAATCAGATTCGAATTGCCATTTAAATTTTAACCATTTTCTGTCTGAACATTTAGAATACCACCATATTTTTACTGATGCTGCCAAACGTACTCCGACGGGTTGTGTTGGGATAGGTACTTACCATTCTCAATACAATATCGTACAAAAAATCAAACTGCCTCCGGAGACTTCCGTTTTTACAGGTGAATGCTTCGGCATTTTAAAAGCCATAGAATATATTCGTGTTTTTAAGCTCAAAAAAGCTATAATTTTTACTGACTCTCGAAGTGCTCTTCTAGCCATCAATAAATCCCCTTACGAAGCCAAGTCTCAGCTTTCTTTAATTTATCTAATAAGAGAATTAGCGTTCAGAATGATCACTGAGGGTAACACACTACAATTTGTATGGATTCCGGCCCACGCTGGAATCCAGGGTAATGAAGTGGCTGACGCTCTGGCAGGTGATGCGGTGCATTGCGGGGACTTAGTCCCACTTAAATTTTTATCTATGACCTCGTTAAGATGCCTATGGGATTTCTTCGGGACACCTGGAAAGTAGCTTGGGATGTCAGTAGCAGATCAAAGGGACATTACTTTTCCCTAATTCAACCCGAGATTCCAGAAAAGCCATGGTTTTGCCGGGCAAAATTTGGCAAGATGGAGACATCTGTTTTAATAAGGATGAGACTGGGTTACATTTGTTCTCCAACCCATCTTGCTAAATTCCATATTATCGACGACCCTATTTGCTTGTGTGGCACAGATGTAGGCGACTTAAATCACATGTTTTTCTCCTGTCCCTTATAGGACCGTTCTTCCTTCTTCAGTAACCTCTTATCCCTTGATATTCCTTTTCCTACCTCAATACTTTCTTTACTTTGTACAAATAGTTTTTCTGTGTATAAATGTATAGTCTCATTCATCACCTTCAATAATATTAAAATTATTCGTCATTGTATTTTGTTCATCATACATTAAAAAAAAAACCTGATCCTATAATCCGTCCTATTCCAAATTCCGATAAAATAATATAGTATTATTTATTATTTCGTTTCCCTAACTTTATTATCTTCAAATCAAGTAAACCAAACGTAACATGGGCTAAATGCACAAACCGTGCGAAGCCATAGAAAAAAAAAACATTGACAGATTCAGAATAGGTATTCAGATACATTTTGTTTGTTTCCAGGTTAGCGATAGCGTACTATGTGATTAAAAAGAATAAGTGAAATAATATCTATATAGCACAATGTCTGTAATAGCCGTGAAAGGGGTGCCGCCGAAGGTAATAAGAAAATATGAGTTCTTAGGTACTTACAAAGTTTGGTCAAACAAAAACTCGTATTTAATTCTCTTTTCCTTTTATATTTACAGTGGTCGTTGATGAACACCGTAAAGGTTCTGGCTAAATCAATAAGCGGAAATTTCGAAGCGTTAAACTTCGAGCCTAAAGCGAAATCTAAGATCTGCTACTTGCGTCTATCTGAAAAGTTGGACCCGGTCCTTGTCGTGGAGAAGATCAATCGCACAATATATCCAAAGCAATTTCGTCCGTTCGCGTATATCCCAGATTATGTACCGGACGTAAGTACTGTTTTGATTGTATCGTAAAATAAAATGTTTCTATTCACATCTGTTTAATTGTGACCAATATTATTGCAGTCAGTTCATACCTTTTTTATTATTACTTTGATGTTTTACTATTCTAAGACCAAGGAGTCCCAAACAGCTGCTAGTAAAATGTTTATACTTAATTTATTAAAATGTTTTAATAAAATAAGTGGTACTTTTTGGCATGAATATTTCTATTCTGTTCTAACTTACTGATTAGAAAGCTTTTTAACCAAAAGTTTTGTGTTCATAGTAAACCTGTACATTTGTGTGGTGTTTTTAGATTCCCCTGGCTACCAAGCCAAAGAAATTGCCATTTAAGATGCGGCGAGCACTTAAATTGCCTGAAGAAAATGTTCCAGAACAGGTAACTTATGTTCAATAGTATTTCATTTAGATGACATGGTTGGCGCAGTGGCTGAGTGATTGGCTGCTGTGCAGCATGTCGCGGGGTTTGATTACCGCATGAAAAAAAAAATTGTATTGTCTACAGAGAGCACCCACAATACAGGAGAAATTCGTAGTGTGGGACAACATTTAAAAATATTTTTATTTTTCTCTTTGTGTATTTGCAATCAGTCCTACGGCTATGAGCAAATCTGTTCTGTGATGCTATCATGCGGAGTGGCTTCCCATTGGAAGCATCTACTCATCTGCTGCCCAGAGCTACTGCCGTTCTTCTAGCTCTAGGATATGATGACGTTTTAGTCATCTCACATACTGGTCTATGGTGAGTTGGCGAGCAAGTTCATTAGGGTGATGGATTAACCGCTCTTTGTATTTTGCTGCCAAACTCCGAATTTCCTCTTTGATTGTCCTCATTTCAAGGTGCTTGTGAACTTCGTTGTTGGTTATGTACCATGGTACTTTTGCAATTATTGTTCTTAGGATTTTTTTCTTTTGTCGCTGGAGTATATTTATGTTGGAATCGCTTGCACTGCCCCATAGTTGCAGACCATATGTCCAAATGGGCTTTAGGATGACTATACCGAGTTGATACGACAGAGGGGCTTTCCTTTAAACTGCCTATACTAGGTACCATTTCCAAGCTCTGTACCAAAAATCAATTAAATAGGAGCAGTAGTTTAGTCGCAAATAATTTTTTAAGTTTTTGCCTCAATTGAACACGATGTATCTTTTTCCTAACAGCTGATTATGCCTACGCATCGGTCATGCACCTTAAAACGATAAATCGAGTAAAACCTACGATGCGTTGTTGCCGCTCCGACGCAATTCATAAGTACAACCAAATTTTCACTAAAAAGATGGCAATGTAAAAAAGGAAGCAATAAACACACACTTGCACTTTCATTACGAGAGTGACAATCATAGCAAAACATACCGCGCGTAAAAGAAATAGAAATAGGTCAGTGTGTTGTTATTGCATTCTAGATATTTGCGATCGGTAAGTGGGGCCTCAGTGTGCCGATGTCTTCCTTCCGAAACGTATGTTACGTAACACGGAAGCGCGGCGCGCGGGCGCAGCAGCAAACAATTATTGAGTTATTAGCAAGTTATTGTGATAAGATACTAAATAAGTTTAAGACAGTATTTCTTTTTTTATTGTGACAGGACACGTAACTTGGGATTATTATTATTAGTGTTAGTGTTTTTTTTTTTTGTGATCGACTGTTTTTTATTGTGATAGGACACGTAATTAAACTTTGGTTGTGTGTGCGTGTAATTAAAGTGTTCAACAATGCATCGTGTAACTAACACGGCGGCAGACTACACGGACATGATTTTAATTGTGAATTAGGTATGTTTGTGATTTTTTTTTTGTGAATTGTGAATTTTTAAATTGTCGATGTGTCCTCCACACATCGAGAATTTAAAAATTTAGTGTTTTTGTTGTGATTGTTGTTGTGTGCGTACCTACTTCAAAACCTTACCTATCATAAAAGCGGGCGCGAGCGGAGGCCTAAGCTCGCGCCTGCGCCACCGCCGGCCGCCCGCCCGACCACAATTTTATTATACCTACCCACACCGCGCTCAGGCGCGCGCGCGACGTTGCCGCTTTTCGCTAGGTCAGTTGAATTTATTTGCACAGGGTGGTTGCGTTTTACTCTGATTTGTAAGCTATTTAGTTTGTTTGAAAGAAAAAAAATCTCAATTTTGTAGCTTTTTATTTTTATACCGTATCGGATTAATACTAAACACGTATAGTATACGTAGTGTAATTTAATGCCCCTCTGTCGTATCAACGTTGTATATAAGCAGTTTGTTGTCCAAAGAGAGTCTCGAGTTCCTTCCTAGCATGCAGTATAGGCTGTTGTACTTTATCTGAAGCTCCTGCTTTTTACATTAGATGTGGTGCCTTCAAGTCAGTTTACGATCAATGTGCAAGCCAAGATATCTTACATGATCACTGTGTGGTAGAGTACATTGGCCCATCTTTACAGGTGGGCAGTCTCCTTTTTTGAGGGTGAATGTCACTTGTACTGACTTTGCAGCACTAGCCTTTATTTTCCATTTTTGGAGCCATTCACTTACTTTGTTAAGCCCTTTCTGTAAGTTCTCTGATGCTTTATTACTTGCTAATATAGCGGTGTCATCTGCCGAGAACAGATCCTTGTGGCACCCCTGCGTCAATCTCTCGGAACCCAGAAGTGGCGTCACCTTCTTTCACATAAAATATGCGATCCTCGAGATAAGTATATCTAGTAATATAGATAGTACGATTGAATTTTTTTTTCTTGGGATCTTCTATGGATACAGATTTATGGTAGATGTATTTGATTTCTTTAGCTGCCTTATTGTTCTGACTAGGTAGGAGAGAATGTTGAGGTAGGTTTTTTCTCTATACCATATCTGTAGTTAATAATTTCCCCTACAACAGTGTTTCCGGTTTTTTCAATTTCTTCCTTTATCTCACTTTTAGGTGTTGTGTGGTGAAGTTTCTGAATGACAATATGGCAGAGTCGTTCTTCCTTTTTGTTGAATTTGTGACCAATTAAGCCACTTTTCCGGAATTTGGTGATGATTCTTTTGTAAGCCTCTGTATCTTGGGTGTTGATTCTCAGTTGGTTTCTGTTTGTAATCCGATATGTGAATGAACTTTTATCTGCAACAGTTTCCTCGTTCAGTTAATTTATTGACATCATCTATACCATATAATATTATGGGTGGAGGCTTGCTAGGTTTTTTTCCACTGGTTTCTTGATTGCAGTGGGTTCTTCTTCTGTTAGGTCAATAGCTAATTGGCTGAACATGTTGCTGGTGATTATATTCTCTGGGGAGTCGCTTTCCGTTTCGGATTTCTAGTACCTGGTACTCTCTGCCAAGATGGAGGACATACATTGCTTTGCTGGTTAGGTGCATTTTGCGTGGCCGTGTTTCTAGGTGGTTCTGCCACGGTTTGTAAACTTTCTGGGGGTTTACTTCCCAAGGAATTGCTTCTAGGCCTGGTGATAAATAGACTGCGGTGGAAGGCCTGCTGAATTAACTTTTTGCTGCCAGTAGCATTCACTGTACTGGAACCCTGGTCGCCTACTTCCATCAAGTCTTCGGTAGCTAATTTCACACTCTCCGGCCCGGGCACCGGAGAGCGCCGGGGGTTAGCCGGATCGCATGACATACTATCTTTCTCATTATCTGACATTTCCATAAAAAGGTAGGGGTTGGAAGAAAACACACTTACTACTTTCCCAAGGCAGTATTGCAGCTATTTTTAGAGGGCATTTAACTTCCCTAGGTCCGCTGTGGCCTTAGCAGGTTATTTGACCGCCGCCTGTGACTCGGCGTTGTTACTCGTTTGGCACCACCCGGGGGACACGTGTAGGGTGGTCTAGGACAGGTGGTAATTCCTACGGACGGGAGCAACTTCGCCCCCCAAAAAAGAAAAATTATTTCTCTTTATCCATACTAATTTACATTTTTAATTATTTCTTAAAAAAACTCATTAAAAACAAACATATTGTCATTGGTGACAGTTTAAGAAGTCGGATTTAACAGCAGGATACAACATTGCTTTACTAGTAAATGTGAGTGACATGAAAATAAATCTCTTTCGCACTTAGTTGTAAAGTGATCTTCTATCCCACTCTACTCAGCTGTCCAATTCAACTTCTTAGATTGTCACGAATCACATCATAATAACATTCCATTCTTTTATAGGTAGTAGCATTGACAAATGCTGAGATTTTGACTGAGCTGCAGTCAAAGTACCCAGGCCTGTACAAAATCAGTAAGAAGACTAACCACAAACTGCTGGAAGAATTAGCAAGGGTAAATATTCTTAATTGTTTATTGTACCCCATACATGACTAATCAGTATAGGTTATTATATATAATTAATGTGAAGAAGCTTAACTCAAAATTGAGTTTTCTCCCAGAAAGCCTTTTATATAATTGAATATTCTTTAAAAGATCTATCCATATGCATAGTTGACAAATCGCATGATCCATGGGCTGGGTTTTACCTTTTAAAGCACTCAAATAAGTTTTTAGACCTATATATCTTGCGTAAAATAGCAAACCCTATCTCTATTCAATATTCACCCCTGCCTAACCCTCCAAAGAACACACGCTGCACGTTGTGACATAAAATTTCTACCTTCAGAAAATCCTCGAGCGCCTAAAGGTAATAGCGGAGCAGAACACCGAGATGGCGGAGTCTTGCTTCAAGTTGAGCCAGTGTTACCGGCGCACGCACCCGCACTTCGGGGACTTTCAGCTGGTGCTGAGCACGCTGCACGCGCTGGAGGACGCGGCCGGCACGCCCAGGACGCAGATGGAGGAGAAGGAGCTGGCTGCCTTGCCGCCGAACCCTTATGGTGAGTACCTAGCATCAAGCAGAGCCAGTGATACAGGCGCACGCACCCGCACTTCGGGGACTTTCAGCTGGTGCTGAGCACGCTGCACGCTCTGGAGGACGCGGCCGGAACGCCCAGGACGCAGATGGAGAAGGAGCTGGCTGCCTTGCCGCCGACCCTTGTGGTGAGTACCTTTTGGTATCGACGCACGCACTTTGGGTACTTGTGCTGAGCACGTTGATCCTCAAGGTAAGTCTTTTTTGTTTTTAAGGATGTAGATCATCAAATGTCTCCGGAAGGGAGTCTTAGACTTTTAACTGACTAGAACCCATCCTCCGTATGCGTTCTAGGGACGCGGTAACACCTTAGAACTAATTACGCAACCCTAGTCAAGACAGGAGAGGATAAACCTTCTGGAGATTGCCCTCCTTCATTGGTCTGATTCCATTTGAACTAAACGCATGGTCTGATTCCATATGAACTAAACGCAACTGAAACCTCCGGATGACCCGTGGAGTGACGGGCTATCCACTCACTACCATCCCAAATCCTACTAAATCCATATTTCCGGTCTATGACTCGTCCCAAATTTCATCGACATTTCCTACCACAATCTTTAAGCATTCTATGAATACCCTAATTCCACTTCTATGTCCCTCCTATTTGCGGACTCGGTCATCTTTAAATCCGCTGATGGTGAGTAGGAGAATCTAGTCATCATGCGCTGACACCTCCTGATGAGCGAATCTTAGAGGGTTGAGCCGATCGGCACTAGTGGTACTGTGTCCTTGAGGCAACATGCCTCCTTTGGTCAAGATTTCAAGCACAACCGTGGCTCTACCTTCTAGCCAGGAGTATAGAAATGGCCTCAGTGTAGTGTGCAGCTCTTGGTACTACGCCCCTGGACGTCCTGCAGCTAACGCCGCTTCAGCGCGGCTGCGGCAAAAACCACAGCTTAGACAAATCAAAGTCCCTGTTCAAGCAAAGGACGTCGGCGTTGCATGGAACCAATCCCACCAAACATTCTTGGCCGAATCTCAAGGAGACAGGTGCAGATAGCCCGCCTATGGTCGTTGCATGGGAACAGTACCGATCCTTCCCACACTAAGGTGAAAACGGTGACGACTCACACCTCTGCCGGAAATAGCGTCCCCGTACACCATACTCTTCCTCAAGCCACATGCCATGGTCCCAAGACCATTAGTGAGGACGTATTCGCAAGCGCCTGGTAGGTGCTCAAACGAAAAGGCAATCGCAAGTTTAACAACACTCAATAGATCCATTGCTCTTGCACAGACTCTTCAAGCCAGGGTGACGGGCTGACGCGTAGGCAGCGGCTTCATGAACGTCTGATGCGACGCGAAAGCTCGGTCGACCCGACAAAGCAAAGTAAGCCCAGTTTCTCCGCGGGAGGCACCATTGTTTTGTTAAAGTCTTTCCAGCCCCCGGGTTAAGGGCGCTATTACAAAATCGAGTACTTGGCCCAGACTAAAGCTACAGACCGCGTCTCCCGAGATTTATAGTGATTTTAGCGCTGTATACAACAATTGTTTAAAATATTGTCTTACATTTAAATAGACAATTTTTTTTACACGACTGCCTAAAAAAAGGAGTGTTTAGTTTTCAGTGTTCATGTTTGTATGTATGTTTGTGAGTTTCTTTATTCCATTGTAACTCCTAAACGCCTTAACTGATTTCGATGTATGTGGTATCGTTAGAAGCGTTGCGTTATCCCGGGTAACATAGGCTAGTCAAAACTAAAAAAAATGTAATGGGGTAGCCATGGATCATAAAAATACGGATATATTTTTTTATTTTCATGAAAATTTGCTGACCTATACTATCATCATCTAGAGCTTGCTTAGTACATAAAAAAATATGTAACAGTAGTATTCAATATGCACTCGTTCGCTAATAATGAAAATTTAAAAAATAATTTTAGGACAGCCAGAAAAACAACTTTATTATTGCAGTCGGGGGACAGTAGGTACTCTGTAACATTTATTTAATGGTCATGTGTTTAGTCTCTCCATGTATTAAATCACCTCAGAAATTTTAGTATCAATGTGGTACCATCACAAATCGATTTAGTTTCGCATTACTTATTCAATTGAAATATCGTTTTATCACTAAAAGGTATGAAATAAAAAACAAATATTTATAAAATTAAAAAACACGCCTGCCATACCCAAAAATGAACTAAAAAATTTAAAACAAGCACTAGCCCAAAACTTTAAAACTGAAAAACAACTTCTTTATTGCAGTTGGGGGACCATTAAAGAAATGTTACAGAGTACCTACTGTCCCCCGACTGCAATAAAAAGTTATTAGTTTGTTTAAAGTTGTGTATATTTTTTTTTAAATTTGTGGCTATATATAAACTATAATCACACATCAAAACTCGAGTCATACACCTCGAAAAACATTACCCTCCTTTTGAGGCAATCGGGTTAAAAGGGCTATTTCAGTTTCATGGCAAAATATTTATCGCGTACTTTTTGTTTCAGCGATCGACAACTTGCCGTTCAACAAAGTACAGGCAGCTTGTAACAAGTACACTGATAAAATTGTCGCGAAGGTAAAATTTCATGATATTTTCAAATATTTAATTATGACTAGCTGACCCGCGCAACTTCGTCTGCGTCACAATTTTCATCTATAATATAACTCCTACCCTACTCCAACCCTACTCCTACCCTACTCGTACCCTACTCGTACCCTACTCCTACCCTACTCCTACCCTACTCCTACCCTACTCCTACCCTACTCCTACCCTACTCCTACCCTACTCCTACCCTACTCCTACCCTACTCCTACCCTACTCCTACCCTACTCCTACCCTACTCCTACCCTACTCCTACCCTACTCCTACCCTACTCCTACCCTACTCCTTCCCTACTCCTACCCTACTCCAACTCTACCTACCCTACCTACCTACCTACCTACCTACCCTATCTACCTACCCATTTTTTTTTTGCTTTTAAAACTTCCCTGTATTTTGGCGAATCCAACAAAAAAAGAATTATTAAAATCGGTCCAGCCGTTCTCGAGTTTTAGCGAGACTAACGAACAGCAATTCATTTTTATATATATGATAGATGAAAGTTAATGCATACTATGTTATGTATACATGTATATCGCAACCCAATTAGCTTAATCAGCTGTTTAATTAGTGGCCTAGCCTTGCATTTAACGGAGCCGTTTAATCAACAGGCCAAGTGACACAGGTATTTAATTGAACGGCTTGGTTCGGTATCGTTTAATTACTCGGTTAGCCAAGTCATTTGGGAACTTAGGACATAAAACTTGGGGCACCTCGACATGGACAGGTTAGGTTCGAATGGGATGGCGGGAGCTATAGTGGGCGAGCGAAGCGAGCAAGCTTGGTTCCCATCAGCCCATTCTTGAAACCCTGCAGACAGAAATAGGAGCCGGCTCCGTCATCGAGGTTAGGTTTGATATTTTATGAGTATCCCTATTGTTTCGATATTTTGTGTTTAATATAATTATATTCCCAAGCGTGCCGTGACAACTTATAACCACGGGATACCTATCCCGTGGTTATAAGTTGTCAGTTGTCCGAATTTGAATGTAAACATGAATGTTTGTCCTAGATATCTGCTCACGTGAAGGGCTTGAAGTCTGAGGTGTTGCCGACGGACACAGCGGACGAGGTCGTGAGAAAGAAAGTGCGAGAAGAACTGAAGAAGATGCAACCCTACTTACCATTGGTATGACTCCTTTTTTTTGTTTGAGAAATCATCAAAGGACTCCTCCCGCTCTGGGCAGAGCGGCAGGGAGTGTCAGACTGTTACTGACTAAAACCCATCCGTGTTCCTCCTAATGCCCGCCGCGTTCCAGGGTACCAACTATGACGTCTTAAAACGATCACGATTACGGTGTGGGAGGGAGACGGAGTTATACAAGATGCATAACACTATCCCTGTTTTGCAGCATTGGCACATCATAGCAGGGCCGCGGTAACTCTTCCAACAATTCCGCAACCCTGGCATGAATTCTGCTATTTCTACAAGGTGGAATATCAATTTTCCTAGCCTGTTCCCAACTTGTCAGGGTTGACTTCCAATTTAACCGAATGCAGCCGCAATAACTGCCTCCTTGGTCGAGGTGTTTAGGCGTTTGCCTTGTGACCCGGTGGTCTTGGGTTCGATTCCCACGGACATACTTTGTAAAGTTGTTTTCCAGTTTGGCTAAGACATTGCGGGCTTGAATCCCTGATTGTCTGATAAAAAGATGATTCCGTGCTTCGGAAGGCACATATAAGCCGGTGGTCCCGGCCGCCAAATGGCGGTCGTCAAATAAACCATGTCAGAGGCCCTTGAGGCGGTTTAGTAACTGACACTAGGGTGTGTGGGGTCGTTAGACCTTACAACCCACATGAGAAGAAGAAGAACGGATACAGCTGAGTATTTACATGCAGCGACTGCCTACCCATAACTGGGTAACACTTCCTCTGGGTTCGACACCCGTAACGACTGCCAAAGATCTTCAAATGACAGCGGTGACCAATGTTGTATGGCAATACCGATTTATCAACTGCCACGTTGAACATAAGGGTAGTGTGTCTGTTTTGTTGCGTAAAATACTTGCTGCTCTTGTCGCTAGCGCGGCAGAACTGAAAGCTTCATTGTCTATTTGAAATAAAGGTTTAAGGCTCGCCACACACGGGCCACAAGTACTAAATGGCGCCACCGGCGTATTTTCTGTAGTTTTCATACATACGAGCAGCGACGATTTGTAGCGTGTGGCGGCCACCGGCGTCAACCGTGTGCTGCGAGACCATATAAAATGTATGAAAACCGAACCGACCGTATGTATCGACACAATGTCGATTGACGAATGAAATCTTGCAATAAAAGTTTATTTTATATTTGTCAACCGTTTTAACCCGGTTATAAGATCGATGTAAAATAACGCTTTTTACTTATTTACAGCGTAATAGAGAAATGCGTAACTAACTTTCGTAAAGTGAGTTAATTAAATTTTAGGTTAATAATCGGTAGTGTTTTTAATATTATCTGTACATGCCGTTTTTTAATTATTTTAATTTTAGGCCCCAAAAATGTTTTTGTCCAATAATAAATCGAAGATTCGATAACTTTCCGATTTAGTCAATCACTAGCATATATGTGAAATAAATTGTTTTTGCACAGCACAACGATATCGACCGTTGTTTTTGTGTGCGTGGTAAAGTTGTACGGTGAATGATAAATGCACGCTGTGTTTGACGCAATAAGGTTTATAATTGATTGTGTAGTAAGTTCTGTTTTGAGAAATGCGGGTGTATGCGTGACTGCGTATCTATTGCTTTTACTGACGTGCATGTCTAGTAGTTGCCGTATGGAAGGGGAATACTGGAGACACAGGTTCCGGTACATTTTCGTCTAACGGGCATATCTCCTTATTTATTATATCTATGGCCCTTAGATTATGATTCTTTGACCGAAATATATTTTGTTTTGTTTGATTTTTATTCGAAATCTTTGCCCCCGGTATTCAAACGGTCAACATACGTACTTAATCACTCTGTGTTTCAAAATCATTTATACAATACAACTCGCGGACAATTCGTAAAAAATAGTGACACAGTGACTCGATGACACTGCTAATGTGTGTATTAACTTAAAAAACTTAAGTAAAGTGTGTAATTTAAACATTATTAAGTGCTAACAGTTACACGTTTTAAAAGTTAACGAATCAGCCGGTGAGTGAGTGACAAGATACTTTACGCGCAGTGCACGGAATTTCGCACGGTTCGCAGTGCGTAGAACGATTAATATTGCTTGCAGCGGCGTCCGATGACTCAAGCGACGGCTTGTGTCAAAGATAAGTCAACACAGACGGGACAGCACTTGATGCCTATTATTGATTGCTTCTAAGAGGACGACATAATTGCATTTTGTGGTTTTTTGTTTTTTTTTTGTCTCACTACCTAATTTATTATGGCTGACAAAAAGGTACAATGGGGTTGTTGCACCAGTGAATGTGAAACAGGTTCAGAGGCGAAATCCATAAAGTGCCCAACTTGTGGAAAGTTTTATCACTATGCTTGTATATCCCTTACTAAATCTCCTAATAAGAAGGCTACATGGAAGTGTCCGTATTGTTCGAGCAAAACGCCAAAGGTGGGCAGGGACGACTCAACTCCAGTTCGTAACGTGTCTACGATTAGAGGCCCGAAAAGACAAGCTACTGAACCGCTTTCGCCTCCACCCACGTTCAATGATATCGACGAACTGCGCTCCGTTATAAGAGAAGTAATAAAATATGAATTAAGTGAGATGTCAGCGAGGTTTAATGACACTATTATTACCACGATCAGTCAAGAACTGGCACCAATTAAGAAGGAAATGGCAGATATTGTTGAGTCGATGTCTTTCATGAATAGGAAATTTGAAGACATAATGAAGGACGAGTTATCTAAGGAGATTATCACGAAATTGGAATTGGAAAACACAGAACTTAAGACCACCGTAGAAGACCTCAACGACAGACTTGCTAACCTGGAGCAACAGTCGAGATCGAACAACATAGAATTGCAATGTGTACCGGAAAATAAGAATGAAAATGTTTACAGCATAGTAACTCAACTTGCGCGTGTAATTAATTGCGAAATCAGTGAAAGAGATGTATTGCATTGCACTCGTATTGCCAAGGCCAATCCATCAAGTAACCGTCCTCGCTCCATAATCGTCCAGTTGGCCTCACCAAGGATGCGTGATCATCTTCTGGCAGCAACCATTAAGTACAACCAAGCTAACCCTCAAGAAAAGCTGAACTGTTCGCACCTTGGATACGCTGGACCAAAATCTTCAGTCTTTGCTGCTGAACATCTGTCCCCGACGAATCTCGAAATCTCTCGCAGCTGCATGAAGAGAGCTCTTCATGCAGCTGCGAAGATTAAAGCCAAAGAGAAGAATTATAGATACGTGTGGGTCAGAAACGGGAGAATATTCGTGAGGAAGACTGACGGCGCAGAGTATATACAAATTAGGAACAAGAGTTGTCTTAGTAAGGTTGTGTGATGAGAATGTACTTGTTTTATTGTTATTGAATTGTTTGATGATCGTTATGAAGTTTACAGACGGGACAGAGAAACAACTGGGTTTCAGTACAACAAAAACGGAGGGGGAGTCTTGATAGCAATTAATAAAAAAAGTAACTCCGCTCGTATCGAAAGTAATTGTGAAGACCTCTGGGTCACACTTGATGTATCGACATCTCACAAGTCACGCCAAGTTGCTCTTTGTGCCGTATATCTTCCCCCACCAGTAAGTCTCAACGTTAGATCATTTTATGGATGGCTGCAACGGAGTGCTCGACTCAACGGACATCCCCTGTTACATACTTGGTGATTTTAACTGAAGTAAATTAAATTGGGATAAAACCGTCGTAATTGATTCTTTACCTAAAACTTGTCAAAACCTTTTGGATTTTATGAATGTAAATCAAATATCACAGCATAATTATGTAAAAAACTGTTCTGGCCGAATACTGGATCTGGTTGATAACAGAGCCAGCCTATTCAGTGAACGAATCTAGCAATTCGCTAGTAGCTATCGATAAATTACATCCCCCCTTGAACTAACTGTCTTTACTGAAGAATAACCGTAATCCGTAATTTACCGTGTAGTATGGACCTAACTTTTATAGGGCTAATTTCTCTGAAATTAATAATTACCTGAATAGGCTGAAGTGGGATGAACTTTTTCAAAATACTAGTGATGTGAATGGCATGGTGGCAATATTTTGCGGATGCCTGCGTGATGCTATTAGAAAATTTGTGCCTGATCGGAAACCAAACCATTGTCGCTATCCGCCGTGGTTTGACATAACATTAATTAAGTTATTAAAAGAAAAAAAATGGGCTGAGATTGCGTTATAAAAAATATAAAAATCCTTTGGATAAGATTGAACTTAAACTGGTTTCGAAGCGGTGTGGAAAACTAGCCATGAATTTATATAATGATTATATTAATAAAAAAGAAAAGGACATAAAAGATAATCCCAAATTTTTCTGGAGTTACATAAAAGCGAAACGCGGTGGCTCTAGTGGCTACCCTTTGGCAATGACTGATGGACAGGTTGTAACGTCTAACGGTTCTGAAATCTGCGATCTTTTCGATAACCATTTTGCAACCGTGTACACGATTGACAAAGATACGGAAATTAAATGCAATACAGAGTACCTCCAAGTACTGCGTAATAATAGTCAGGGCTTGAGTATTCCAGTAATTGACCGCGACTCTTTACTAAAGAAACTAAAAACAGTTAACATTAGGAAAGGATGGCATCCCACCTGTTTTTATTTCTAACTGTGCCGCAGCTCTTATATCTCCTTTACTAATAATATATAATGCATCGCTGGCTTCGGGAACTTTTCCGTCAGAATGGAAAAGAGCCAAGGTAGTCCCAGTGCACAAGTCAGATAAAAAAGACACCGTTTGCAACTACAGGCCAATTTCAATCTTATCCACATTCGCAAAGATCTTTGAATTTATTAAATGTCCGCACATTCAGCAACATTTTAGATTGTACCTTAATGACAACCAACACGGTTTTGTGGCATGTAGATCTACAGCCACAAATTTAGTGTCATTCACGGAGTCCCTAATACAGGCTGTAGATGCAGGCAAACAATTTGACGTAGTATATACTGATTTCAGCAAGGCATTTGATAAAATGTCCCATTCTATTCTGATTTATAAACTAGCAGCCTATGGTATAACAGGCCCTTTATTGAGTTGGTTTGAGTCCTATGTCACTGAACGCGAATTCTTTGTCGTTGAAAACGGTTTTCGATCGGCTACTCACAAAATAACATCGGGCGCCCCCCAAGGATCGCACTTAGCTCCAATACTATTTATTATGTTCATTAATGACCTTCCTGAGTGTTTTCGATTTTCCGAACCTTTTCGTATGCTGATGACTTAAAATTTGCTCGAGTAATAGAGTCAAAAAGAGACTGCGAATTTTTGCAACACGATCTCAACAAAGTCATCAAATGGTGCCACAATAATAAAATGCAACTAAATCCGAAGAAATGTTACCATGTGAAATATACGCGAAAACTTAGCTGTTTTGCAGTACACAGAGTCCTTCATACACCAGGAGCGAGTTCAAGAAGTAGAAACAATAAGGGATCTAGGAGTACATTTTGACAAAAAGGTCACTTTTGTCCCCCATATCGAAAATATTATTAAAAAGTCATCAAAAATGTTGGGCTTTCCTACTTCGTAACACAAAGGCTTTCGTAAAAGTAACACCAAAATAATGCTTTATAACAGTCTCGTACGCAGTGTTATGGAGTATTGTAGTGTTGTGTGGAGACCTCACTATGCCACTCACATGTTGCGTCTAGAAAGGGTCCAGAAACGTTTTGTATGGCATCTAGCATTTAGTGAGGGGAAATCTAAGCGTCTGCCCTCCTACAAGACCCGTCTGTGCCATTTCAAAATGCATTCATTATCCATGCGTAGAGATATAACCGATGCTTTATTTCTTTACAAGCTGTTGCGCAATAAGATCGACTGCCCCAGTTTATTAAAGGTTATTAGGTTTCATGCGCCTTCTAGGTATCCCAGGAATAAAATGGCACCCCTGTGTCCACCTTTTCGAAAGTCTGTGCTTGATGAGAATTCTCCGTTGCCTAGATTGTGCAAAAATCCTTAATGGCCGCAGTGACTTAGTAGATGTACACCACGATAATGTAAATAAATTCCTACGAGCCTTTGTGAATAATCCAATGGACATTTAATCTCATACGTGTTTTTAATTTGATTTAATTTTGATTTTGATTTATTTTTGTTATATATTTATAATCATTACAATTTTAATTTTATTCATAATTTAATTTAAAACAATGTAATTTCATCAGTCACTTTCTAGTCAATGTTTTTTTTTGTGTTGTTACACCGTTGAATAATGTTGAAAATTGAATAAATTCAGTGATATTCTATAATTTCAGGTCAATTAGATTTTATAAGTGATTATTAACACCACATGCACGAAAAACGGCTATATAATAACTTATATAGCCGTTTTTCGTGCATGTGGTGTTAACCTTTAATTAATTGTTGCACGTGCAAATGTTACTTTAGACATTAAGTTAGAAATGTATGTAGTGTAAACAATTGTTGGTTAACCTAAATAAATGAAATCATATCCAGGAAGGATATGATTTTTGTGTCTATGTATGTCCTATGTCTATTTACAATAAGTTTATGCCTCTGGGATATAAATTTGATATTATCGTTTTCCGCTTACAGATTGTCAGGCAAGTGATCACCAAACACTTCATTCCGCGAAAGGTTGGCGGCACTTACCATAGAGTGCGGGTGAGTTAATACTATCCTGTTTATAATTATCCTTTTATTGGAAACGAGCTGACCCGCGCAACTTCGTCCGAGTCTTATTTTTCGTTAATTAATGCGCCCCTCATTTTGGTCATAGCGTGATGTTCCTCGATAAATAGGATATCCAACACTAAACTAATTTTTCGATTCTAACTAGAAGTTCCTGAGATTAGCGCGTTCAAACAAACAAACAAAGAAACTCTTCAGTTTTATAATATTAGTATAGATGTTAAAGTTTGTAATGTAAAGTTTGTTATTGTTACGAGCTTAGGGTTCGTTACAATAAAAACAGCCGATTAAACAACCAAAACTGACACTTTAATTTATGACACTAATTAGCACTTTAAAAAACACTAATTATAAAACACAATCGCACTACTGAACACTTCACTTCACTATAATTCGCAGTTGAAGATCGCTCTCGAAGTTATCGTTTGTATCGCCAATTCAATACTGACTGCCGTCGCCGGATGTCCGTCCTTTATATACCGACAGTCATTTCCAGAACCCTCCTGTATGGAAACCTCTGGAAAGTTCGGGCACACACGGGTCCCGACCGACCCGGTGTCTAAACATCGAGAATGTTCTAGCACGTAAATGCCTGCTACTGGATACTAGATGGCGCCAGCAGCACGCAAGTGTCTGCTATTCGATACTAGATGGCAGCCCGTAAATGTTTGGTTGGTTTCCGTTACTTGATACTAGATGGCGTTAGCAGCGGTATATGTCGTTATGTAACCAGCATTAATTCTGGCGCGTAACATTATGAATAAATTTTACTATGGGGCCAACATTTAAATCGCGAAATGCAATACAATTTTATCTAGTTATGCGCACAGAAATGTATGCGGCAGTTCATTATTGGTTCCATAGTAAAACAAGTTCATAATGATGAGTTCAATGACCCCTGTTCAGGTATTGCGTTTATTCCGTAACACGTTTTATACTTAGATATTTTCGTGTTTTATTTTCCTTTAATATATATTTTTTAAAACAGATATACGGCGAACCATTCCTCCCAGGCAAGGCCACAATGGTCCCGTTCGTGCGTCGCTACCAGCCCGTGCGCGTCATCCGCTCCGAGCGCATGTTCAACTGTCTGCGCTTCAACGTGCCCCCGTCACATTACGCCTCGCTCATGGCTATGGACGGCACTGTGCTCAGTAAGTTGTAAGGACACAATGGTCCCGTTCGTGCGTCGCTACCAGCCCGTGCGCACCATCCGCTCCGAGCGCATGTTCAACTGTCTGCGCTTCAACGTGCCCCCGTCACATTACGCCTCGCTCATGGCTATGGACGGCACTGTGCTCAGTAAGTTGTAAGGACACAATGGTCCCGTTCGTGCGTCGCTACCAGCCCGTGCGCACCATCCGCTCCGAGCGCATGTTCAACTGTCTGCGCTTCAACGTGCCCCCGTCACATTACGCCTCGCTCATGGCTATGGACGGCACTGTGCTCAGTAAGTTGTAAGGACACAATGGTCCCGTTCGTGCGTCGCTACCAGCCCGTGCGCACCATCCGCTCCGAGCGCATGTTCAACTGTCTGCGCTTCAACGTGCCCCCGTCACATTACGCCTCGCTCATGGCTATGGACGGCACTGTGCTCAGTAAGTTGTAAGGACACAATGGTCCCGTTCGTGCGTCGCTACCAGCCCGTGCGCACCATCCGCTCCGAGCGCATGTTCAACTGTCTGCGCTTCAACGTGCCCCCGTCACATTACGCCTCGCTCATGGCTATGGACGGCACTGTGCTCAGTAAGTTCGGTCGGCTTCGAGTCTGCCCGGATGCAGTTGCAAGGAGCTTGCCTATTTGACCTTCACAACCCAGTAACTGGGTAATATGGTACGCCTGGGGCAAGACGAGTCAGATTCTGTGGCTCATAGTTGTAGCGCACATGATTCAAAATTATATTTCGCTAGCGAATCTTTAAAAAAACCACAAAATGGCGGCGGTTGGGCAATGCCAGCTCTAACCCCTTTGATTTTTAGGGTTTAATTCTATCTGCTACATACACACATAAACCTTGTATTCAATGCCGTGAATGATGTAAAAATATGAATCTTCCCCGCCGAAAAAAAAAAAAATACTGATCACAAACATTTTCCTCGCAGACGGCGCAAAACTCATCATTCGCTCATCGGACCTGCCGCAGTACAAAGTGTCGCAGGCGGCACTGGGAGGCAACGCTAGCGGAGAGCCGCAAGGGGACGAGGACATGGACATGGACGCGGAAGACTGGAACGAAGAATTGTAAACCTGTACAACCCAGTGTACCTGTTGTAACCTGTGTGTGTGTTGTAGTCCTTGTATCGACGCCTTACAATGAAAACCTCGTTAGTGTAAAAGAAGTAACTTTTTAGGAGGAAGAAAAAACTGCGTGCTGTAAAATTTTTGTACGGTGTCTTTTATTTATTAACTAGATTCTGCCAGTGGCTTCGCCCGCGTGGTTCCTAGGGAACATACTCCCGGGATAAAAAGTAGCCTATGTTCTTTCTCAGGCTCTAGACTATCTGTGTATCAAATTTCATTTAAATCGGTTCCGTAGTTTTGGCGTGAAAGCGCGACAGACAGACAGTTACTTTCGCATTTATAATATTAGTAAGGATAGGAGGAAGAAATTTACCCATTTTTATATCCAGAACTGTTTGATATTATAAGATTGTCCGAAATGCATAAAACGACACGTTCGTTGCATAAAACGACACGTTCGTTGCAAGGTATTCACGCCAAACTGACAGAGCGAGTATTTACGAAGTTCTCATTTACTGTCACAGATGGCGCTACGAGTATCGAATGAACGAAATAGTCATATCAGGATGTGCGTTGCGAGGTGTGCTTCCTAGAAACGAAATAAAATAAATTTGAGCAAAAATGCATTCTCGAAGTTTTCACTATAAGGCGACGGTACAGAGCAGAGGAAGAAAAAAAAATACGACAGTCCGAGTAGATACACGAAATAAAATAAAAAAGTGGTAAAAACTGACGACGAAATTGCATAATTTAATTCCGCCAAGCCCGTTCCATCATCGGACCACAAGACGAACGGCGATGCGCCACCGGTACATGGTGGACATCCCACCCACGCGCACAAAACGTTTTGGGAACACATTCATAGTGCGTACAGCTAAGGAGTGGAATTCCCTGCCGGAGTCTGTTTCCTGATAGCGACAACCTGGGAGTCTTTAAGTCAAGAGTGAATAGGTTACTTCTAGGCAAGCGTGCTCCATCTTCGACCACATCATCGCTTACCATCAGGTGAGATAGTGGTCAAACGCGTGCCTATCAATAATAAAAAAAAAAACTACAAAAACAGTGCGTGCCTCACGGTTGCGCCGAAGAAGTTAATTTCAGAAACATTAACGGACAGATTTGACGGCACGGTTGGCGCAGTGGTTGAGCGATTGACTGCTGCGCTGCGTGTCGCGGTTTCGATTCCTGCATGGAACAAATATTTGTATGGCTTACAGATAGTTGTTCCGGATCTGGCTGTTTGTGCATGTGGATTTATATGTTTGTTAACGTACCCACGATACATGAGAAATTCCTAAGCCTGCACTACTCGCGAAGTTGAGCGAATACGATAGTGTAGAAGGGCACTTCGGTTCGCTTCGTGCAACCTCGGCTCGCATCGGGCGACTTCCAGTCGTTGTCGGTTTTTGCGACTCGAAGCGTCCCGAAGTTCTAACACGAAGTGTCTTACTACACTACTCGGCTCCCTTCAGTTCGCGTCGAGACGTACTAAATACGCAAGTAGTTATAATACGCGAGAGTTCACATTGCAACCGCAGCTGCTCCTTGAACGTAATCCATGATGGCTATCGTGCGGGCGCCGGGCGACGGAGCTCCTACTCCTACTTTGGACTTCGGTCAACTTCGAAGAGTACTTCGTCGAAGCAACTTCGCGAGTAGTATAGTGCAGGCTTTACAGATAGAGTTACTTTCGCATTTATAATATTAGTAACGAAGTAAGGATTGGTAAAGAAATATATAAGTGTGCAATTTAAAAATATTGACAGAAAGTATACTTCAATGTATAATTTTAAGTAGGTGTTACCCTCGGCTTGGCTCGGAGGCTAATCTCTCAGGAACCGTGCATTTTCCGGATAGCTAATGATGCCACTAGTGATAGCATAATAGCTTTCTATTAGTGAAGGATTTTTTGGTATTATGATTGCAACATTCCACTTCCGTTGTTCTTTTGTGTCGTGTCTATTAAAATTCCCTGCAAGTGACTAACGACAAGCAAGTGGCTAACATGTATTTAACTTAGCTTTAGCTTTCCAACTGAGCTTCATTTAGCAGTATAGCGTGTAACATAAGCTTTTTATTTGAATAACAGCTTCAATTTCCTCTTATTACATGAGAGACTGTTGAGGTAAATGTGGGTCAGGGTAGATGCAAAATCAAACAAATATTTATGAATAAATGTTTTTATTTCAGATCTTTTAAAAAACAAAAAAATATGTCAAAATAAATAAATGTATTGCGTTTATAAAAATGCATTGTCAATGCAACGAAGTGCAATAAGTTGTAATACAACATATATATTAATTTTCACGTAAAAAAGCTGTAAATAGCTAATCGCACAGAACTAAACACGGACGTCTTGACCATAGATGATCCATAGACAAAACGCTCTAGCACATTGGAATGGACAATCGGTGGATAAAGAAATACTGTTTAAATTAAAAATAAAAACTATTTTGCAACATATGTATTGACTATTCATAACATTTAGCATAAAACAGTGAGCGAAATACAAAAATAGGATTTTTTTTGTTTAGTTATTTTAGTCAATTACACAGATTTAATACCCGTATAGAGTGAAAATTAAGTCACCATAAGTTAATCCTTAATCAATAAAATATATTTTGTGACTTAGACGTATGAATCTCACATACACTTACTTGCAAAAAATTGTACTCACTATAAATTTTAAATAACATCTTATTTTTTTATGCAGGAAAGTGTAACAATTCTTATAAAATGACGGCAACATTTAGTAGGATTTATCAATGTACATTTTGCGTAAATAGGCCTTAGCTACATAACAATAAGGCATGTTTAGGCTTGACGTTTATGAGTAGACTGTGCGATTCAGCCATTCTTCGAGGGAGAATGTGGCGTAATCACCGCCGGATGACCTCCCCTTGAACGTATCTGTAAAACAAATTGTTTATATTAGTTTTTCTGTTAGTTTTGTCGCGAAAGTTAACAGTTAGTAAGCATTTTAGTGCGGTGGGACATTTTACATGGTATATTTTTGGAAAATGGTATATTTAATATGGATCTGAAAACAGCAACATTTATTAGATACTTGTAAAATGTCCAGAAGAAGTTGAGGGGTTACTGTCTGCGATAAGTTTCGTATTTCATAAAATATTCATAGATAATTTAATTTTGCAAAGAAAATTTAAATGTTTTAATATTCTGAAGTACTATCGCAAACAATAATAACATGGTCGAAGGCTGTGTAGGAAACATTTTATTTTTAAAAAATCAGTCAAATGAAAACGGTCGTGATTTTGGTCAAAAAGTTTATGAAGACACCTTTCGAGATTGATAATAAAGTAATTTGTAATTTTCTTTAACTATTTTATTTTAAAATATAATTACAAATATAAATTATTTTTTCAATGTTCCTGACATAGTTTAACATCATACGTGTGTAAGTGATACAGAAGGGAGATCACGACCCTCAGCACTGAGAAATACGACGCAAGGAGGAACATAGTTTTAAGTCGTACTACTAACAATATTATGGACCAAGTATGTCTGAATTAAAAATATTTTATTTTGTTTCTATAAATAATAAATATTTTTTAAGCTGTCTCATGAATTTATTATAAGTAACTAGTTTTTGCCCGCGACTTCGTACGGGCATATCCCGTTTTTTCCCGTTACAAAAAACTATCCTATCTCTCAAGTTGGATCGAACTGCACATGGTGTGTAAATTTTATTATAATCGGTTAAGTGGTTTAGGAGTCCATTGAGGACAAACATTGTGACACGAGATTTATATATATTAAGATGATAAGATTTAATCAAAAAATGATCAAGCATATTTTTATTTATTTAAGATTCTTCATCATATTTGTTTTTCTTGTTATTGTGCTTTTGCATTCAGTGGCACTTCAGAGATCGTTTATATGATTAAATTACATTTCTTTTCATTTTTCATCGTCGAAAACAGGCGAGATTGTGGTCAAACGAGAGCATATCCGTAAAAAATTGTCTTTCATACTTTTTGACCATCACAACTTCATGAAAAATACAAAGTTTCTGTCACAGCCCATGGTACAGTGAGACAGCGGTACAGAGACAATTCCTGTGAGTATCATTACGTGGTCGTGACGTGTCGACGCCGCTCACTTGTTCCATTGCAGCTCGCGCTCCAGATTCTCAAGGGGCTCGTTGTTCGCTGTTATATAACTTTTGTTATAGTAAACATACATACAATTCGGTAGACCACTTATTTTTGATGTATAGTGTACAAGTGATAGGTACCTACAAGACCTACTTATGAAGAAAACTTTGAGTCGCAGTACTGTACTTACGTCGGTGTATTTATAAACAACATATATGGTAAAAGCAAAACCTAGAAAAAAAACGCCATTGTACTCAATATAATTAAAAAAGTCGAATGCACCATACATTTATGCATGCTTAACTCGACAAAATGTACTGTACGTCTACCATGAGTATTATCAATCTATACTCGCTAGCGACTGTGGTTTCTAATTTATTTCTTTGAGTTGTTAACTAACAAGCAAGCAAGTTGCAAGTAAAGCTTTAGTTAACAACTCAAAGAAATAAATTAGAAACTTGTTTTTCAAAAGTTTTCATACATTTTTTTTAACAACAGTCGCTAGCGAGTATAGATTGATATATATAAAGCTGAAAAGTTTGTTTGTTTGTTTGCTTGAACGCGCTAACCTCAGGAACTAGTGGTTCGATTTGAAAAATTCTTTCAGTGTTAGATAGCTCATTTATCGAGGAAGGCTATAGGCTATATATCATCACGCTAAGACCAATAGGACCGGAGCAGTAATGACAATTGTGACGCAGACTACGTTGCGCGGGTCAGCTCGTAGATTGATAAAACTCATGGTAGACGTACAGAGCAGCTGATTTTGTTCGCGGATAATATGAACAACTTTAAATTTATTATATGTTGTTCATGATGAGTACATATGGCTTTTTTGTAGGGTTTGTGTTAATTCTGTTACAAGTTTTATTAAATAGAAATATAATAGATAAACACACACATTAACTGCTTCCAAATTACTCGGGAATTCTAGTTAAGGTGCTAGCTAGCTAATAAAGTCTATAAATAGATACGATTGAATATGCAGAAATTCTAATATCACTAAATATTAGAGTTATCAAATATCATGCACTAATCACGAAACTACAATTCGGTACTTGTAAATGCTTATAGGCAGAACCCTTCAATTAAACTTAAAATACTTCAAAATGAGTGTGAAAAACATTTTTAAAATCACTACATGTTGAATATCATTTATGTTTTTCCATATTTACACATCTTTTAAACAAATATGAGCCATTTGTCTTTGCTTTAGCAGACTTGGCTCAAACCATTTCATATCTTTAAAATTAATGGTTATTTGACCATTAGAGAGGAAGGATCTGACTGGTATTGTGGAACCTTTAGATATTTAGACTCATTAGCATTTAAGGCTATATTAAAGTATTAAAAATTGCTCAATTTTATAGTTCACTAGTCTAAAAACATCACCAATTATAACTATATATTTTTAAATTCACGTTTACATTGTCTAGCTACTCATCCTCACATACACTAGCTACAATTAAGAGCTTACAACTATGCATTATGTGTTTAAGTTACATAGTTTATTGAATTCACACTCACCGATCATGGTCTTGAGTCGCACCGAACACATAATGAAGTCGTCGAACTGTATGTAGCCGTCTGAGGAACCGTATCTGTTGAAATAAACAATGATATTTAGAAAATGTGGTAATATCTGTGCTAGCTCTTATATTAGTCGTCTTACAAAGGCGGTCCTCTTAATGGACCCGACTTAAACTACCACTAGGCGCGATTATTTTTTAAAAATAATTTATTAAGAAAATGGGTACTATAAAAATAAATATTGCAGTAGAATTACGAAACAGCCCTGTTAATAATGTTTACGTATCAAAATATGTCACCGTTTCATTCTGCGCCGTCCTTGAAACGCAAGTTTCGGATTGCGCTCGCTCCTGAATGTTTCAAACTATGTCATGCGTCATGATAATGAATAATATTTTCATTTTTTTAATAATTCAAATGTTTATAAATATCATTCTTATTTTAATGAACGAACGTGTAGATGAAGTGGCCTGCCGATGTAAGACTAAAATGACACCGTGTATAAGTATACGATTCATGGCGATATAGATTGATATAAATCTGCTTCGGAAGAGGAGTTTATCGCAGCCTAGGAAACATGTGATTCCGTTGAAAGAGAGAAATGGGAGCATTGGTTCGATGATTGGTTCTTGCGTATTTGCGTACAGTATCATCATCATATCAGCCTGCAGACGTCCACAGCTGGACGGTGGCCTCCCGCGCGCGTCGCCACAACGACCTCCTGCGCGAGAGCATCCATCGGCTACCCGCGACCTGAGCCACGTCATCGGTCCACCGCGTGGGAGGTCGCGTCAACGTTGCATCTTTCGCCACCGCGTACAGTATGGTGAAAATTATTTCGAAAATACTTTTTCCATACGACACGATTTATGCCGTGATCTATGTGTATTTTCTCTATGTTTTTTTTTTTCAACATTATAAGAGATAAGGTGGGATTAATTGTAATATAACGGTTCCGTTTTTTACAATTATTCCCCCAGTAAAAATATCTTAGTATTGAGGTTTTTCAGCTGGTTTTTTTTTAACTTGAGAAGGTTTTGCTTTTGACTCTAGCCTAGGTCAAAGGTGACAAAGTCGACGAGCTTACGCAGAAGAAGCTTGTTCACTCTAATTTTGAAGAGATTAGGGTTGAAAGCGTGCGAAACATAGAGAGTTCCACTCTTTTGCTATGAGCATTATAAAAGACATTTGGTTGCGGGATTTGAACCTGCCAGCAGTAGGAATAGTGGTGTAATATACGTTACCTGTGAGCGAGCACGTTGAGCACGTGCGCGTTGACCGTGTAGCCGGCGGAGTGCAGCGCGTCGCGCAGGTGGTGCGCGGGGATGGCGCCGCGCCCGTCTGTGTCGTACAGCCGGAATACAGCCTGCGGGGGATAACATGTTGTTATCACTTGCCTAAGTCATTATTAGAAAAAAATATAGCCGACTTCCAAACAAAACACTACAAAGAATAAAATAACCTTAATTTCGGAAGTCGGTGTTTTTGGTTTTGTTTTTGTTTTTTAACACCGACTTCCGAAATTAAGGTTATTTTATTCTTTGTAGTGTTTTTTTTTTGGAAGTCGGCTATATTTTTTTGTAAAAAGTTTTTATTTTTCACTTTTAAGATCACCACTTAAAAGTGAAAAATAAAAACTTTTTACTTGGACGACGTCTTCGTCAACGCAGAAATTGAAAGAAGCAAAAATGCTCATAAAATAAAAACTACTGAACCAAACCGAATCAAATTTTTATGGGACCAAATGGCAAGTATACTGCATCGAACTAAAAAAGAAACATGGAAATCGGATCAGAAACCTCGGAGTAATCGGTGTACATACATCAAAAAAAAAAAAAACCCGCCGAATTGAGAACATTCTCCTTTTTTGGAAGTCTGTTAAAAACTAGCTTTGCTCGCGTTGGTACAGATTACCGCCTATATCCGTCTCAGGGTTCCCTTCTATCTCTGCGCCAAAAATCTTCAAATTAAGAGATATAAGCGTGAAAGCATAACAAACAAACTCGCTTTTAAGTTGGGACAGTCTAGTCGAGTTAGTTTGTCGGAGATTTCCAAGAATGTCTAGGAATTTTATAATTTTTTTAAAAATCTTATGCAGGAATGGACCCTGTTCGATCTTTTATTGAAAAAAGAAAAGCTTGTATTGCAAGCAACTGCCTCGATGGTCGTAAGAACGACTGCTGAGCTGTTTGGCATTCACCAACCGCATCAGACTGCTTGGAAAATGTTTTTTTTTTACTTTTTACATTTATTTATTGTTTATTATTATATTGTGGTATTTTTTATTTTAACTTTGTTTCTTTCCTGTATATCAGATACTAGTGGACGTCACGCGGTTTCACCCGCGTAGTTCCCGTTCCCGTGGGAGTACGGGGATAATATTTAGCCTATGTTACTCCCTGATAATGTAGCTATCCAATGCTAAAAGAATTTTTCAAATCGGTCCAGTAGTTTCGGATCCTATTCAATTCAAACAAACAAACAAACAAATCTTTCTTCTTTATAATATTAGTATAGACAAAATATCACCCTTAAATGCGACCACGCACTTTGAAAACCCCTGTCTATATCTATAACTCACCCTCCAGTTCCTCAGGTCGATCCACAGAGCCTTGAACTCTTCGAAGCCGAGTCCTCCGGAGCCGTCCTTGTCCAGCATGGCGACCATACTCCTGCATACGTCCTTAGAGAAGCCTTGGCCTTTGAGCTCTGTAACGTTTTGAACATGTTAGATAGGGAATGGTGGGTCGAGGACAGCTGTGACGGACGTCGTACTGGAGTTAAGAGTTACGGAAATCTTAAAGTTTGATGTGTTGTGATTTTTTAGGGTTCCGTACCCAGAGGGTAACCAACGGAACCTTATTACTAAGCCTCCGCTGTCGGTCCATCCGTCTGCCTGACTGGCTGTATCTCAAGAACCGTAATAGGTAGACAGTTGAAATGTTCACAGAATGTGCAGTTCTATTGCCGCTATAACAACAAACAATACAAATTAAAGGGGCTCCCATACAAGAAACTTGTTTTTTTTTATCGGTTTATTGTACTTGGCCGATTTTTTCTGTACTAATGGGAGGTAGATGAGGCGTCGCGAAGTATTCGGTATAGCCTATGTAGCGGGACATAATTACTAAAAGTACATTTTCAAAGTGCTACCAATCGTTAGTCTAATATGTTTTTTTTTGTTAGTGGACATTAGGTACTTCCATTACGATACAAAAAATTATCTCTTGAACATGTCATTGCATGTTATGTTATGATTAATTAATTAAATGTGAAAGTAACTAATTTAATGTTGTTTAAATGGATTTGAAAATGTTGTATTTATGTTGTTCAGATATTTATCGACAGGTTTGATTAAACAAATTGTTTTTGTATGTAAATAATAATTTTATGTAAAAGGATAGGGCTACGTATGGTAAATCAATTATGACATTACAAAAAGAGTTTTTCAGATGTGCTATTATATCTATAGAAATTAATATTTGTTGTTTCAATGTGTCAATAGGGTAAATATAATTGTAAATAATACAAGAAAAGTTTTCCATAACAATTAAATTCAGTACCACATCTTAAAATAAAAACTTAATAATAATAATAATTTTATGGAAATGGAGGTGACTTAACTACCTACAATGACATTAAAATAATTAAACTAAAACAATAAATTTAAAATGCCCATTTTCGTTGACCTCCAATGTAACAATAAAACATGCGTTCAAGCGAAAAAACGTACAAATTTCCAAAAACATACATTTTTGAAAATTCCTACATTTGTGATGTTAGTGGCGATAAGCGGACATAATACAAAATATTGTTTTTAGATCCATAGACAAGACAATATTCAGCATTATGTGACATAAACATTTGACAGAACAAAAAAAATAAAAATAAATTAAATGTCCGTGGTAACCTGAAAAATATAAATCATAAAAACAAAATGGGAAAAAATATATTTACATGAAAATAATAACAAAAACAGACATTTTAAATTGTGCCCTCCATTTCTATAAAACGTGATATTATTTAAAGTAAAGCGTTGCATGCATCGTTGTCGCTGGCCACCTGAAAGAAATCTTAAAGGCATTAGTAAAGTTGATTTTCCTAGGAATATACGTTTATTCATTTTAACATTAAAAAAGATATGTAAAACCTCTTTTTGGGTTGAATTCATTAGAACACAATGTATTCTATAAAATTAACTTTCATCATTCCAAAAACCCTGTACTATTGACTGCTTTGGTTTAAAGAAACCTCCTATGAAAATTTTCAAAAAAAAATTCTAGCTGAAAATATCCATTAAATTTAAATTAAATTTTCAGCTAGATTCGTATTGTTCTGGACAGACAAAATGTCATGTTTTGCATGTCCTCTGGCTGAACTTTTTTGCTTTGCTCCCTTAAGTTAAGTGCCCAAAAGCAACCCCACTACAGCTGAACTATTCTGTAAACATCTCATCGTGGAGTGAACTTCAAGTGAAGTATTATTCCACCTTGAATGACAGCTCACTTCATATTCACTTCATCTAAGTTGACACAGTGAAATTTTTACAGAATAGCGCTACAGTTCAGGAGTACCGCGACATACCAAGTCATCAAGATTCTGTTGTGAAAAATGGAGTTCTATTGATTCAGTCTAGCTCCGTCCACACATTAGAACCATGATGACCTAAGCATGGTACAGCCCCTGATGAGCTTCATTGTCTAGCATTTTTCTTAACATTTTGACCGCCAGAGCGTAAACGCATTGGCGTCCCTCCCACGCCAAGCACAAATTCAGCGCAAATATCTAAAAAATACGGATTCCAATATTTCATCATTGCTTTTCGTTCCATATTTTGAAATAAAATATTACTCGTAATGTAATCACAGAAAACTTGATTTAGTATATTTAATTTGTACATAAAAATGTTTGCTTGTCGGTTATAGCCGACGTTGGCGTGTTGGGCTCTTTCTCGTTTGTCGGCTATAGCCGACCGTGGCGGTCAAAAGGTTAAATCGACAATTATAATGATCTTTTTGATAACCCAAAAGTTTCAACCCCAATAAAACCTTATACGCGAAAACATCCAGTTTCTAAAAAGATCTGAGTTTTTTAATCTTTCAGTAAAACTTTCCTGGCTGATTTACATTGCTCCACTATCTCATTCTAACGCTGGAATCGAGTGACACTGGATTAATATTCACTTATCAATGCAGTCTAGCATCTGTATGGATTGTGTGGGGAGCGATATTAAAGAAAAGGGAGTTAGTGATAGCGTGACGGCTGATAGGACAGAATGGAAGAAAAATACGTGTCGCGCCGATCCTAAGTAACATCGGATAAGGGCAGAAAGATTGATCTGTGGTGTTATTCTGAAAATCACTCAAGTTATCACGGCTCACCGTGGGTGAGGTGTCAGTCACTAGCATCAATAGCGAAGATACAAATACAGAATTTATGAGGATGTTGTAAATAAAATGATAAAAAGTATAAAATAAAGGCCATTGCAAGGTTTTTTTTCAGTTCATATCTATTTTTAACATAAATAATGAGTTAAGTAACGTGAAACGGAACGTATTTAAAAACAACAATCAGCGTTTAGTGACGTCACTGCTGTTATGACAACGAAAAGTCAACCTAATGTCTTTGAGTTAGGACAGTTAGAGACCAGTGGCAGACAGTAGTGACGTCATCGTCCGTTGGCGCGCGAAAATTTAAACTGTCGGTTTAAAAGCTCAATTTTGGCAATAAATTAATGTGTTTTCATTTCTTATTTATGTGGTGGTCTATTCTAGATGGAGTTCTTTAAAATTAAAGCAAAAATGGAAATATTGCATCTTCCTTATTGGAATGACAGCACATTTCACCTAACTTTTAACGCTGAGTTGTTTCAAGAATCTATCATCTGGTATCTAGTACTGGATTTTAGAAGCGGCTTTATAGCAGATTCTCCATCCAGGGAACTTTTAAGACCTAGGTATCTTGCATATGCGTACCAAGTTTAATTAAAAGTATATAATTATTTTCCAAGAAAAAAAAAACACTGAATGGGTATGGTATTTTCGGAAATAACGGAAGGAGGAATATGAACCAGTTTAAAAGTGAAAATCGACAAGTGTGTTTAAAATGAATATCGATTTAATGTCACTTAAAACCAGCGCTAGGATGATGTCGTAGATCACTGTAAATCAGCTATACAAGATCTTGAAATTCTGTGATAAACGCTCTGAACTCCCCCATGCACGTGTCCATACCTGTCTGCGGTTGCGGCTGCGTCAGATGCACAGACTCCTGGTTATTCTGTGACTGAATCTGCTGCAGATCGACGCCGACCTCCTTGCAGATGGGCGTGCACAGCGCGCACAGCAGTTGCTCCAGACAGCTGGGCTCGTTGCCGCCCGGGGGGCCGCCGCCCAGGGGGCCGCCGCCCGGGGGGGCCGGATGAACCCCGCCCCCTCCGTCGTAGGCGGCGCCGTGGCGCATGGCTAGCTCTGTTGGGTAGGGTGATACGTGGCCTATTCATGTCTATGTATAGATGAATTCGAATACATTTTTGAGGTTATCCATACAGTCATTCTTAAATGATAACGTAAATTCGGGTTGCCGTGGCCCTGGAATATAACTTTAAGATCTAACGTCGTTAACTTATAGGAACACATCACACTGTGTTAACAGTGTTCCTATTGGTTAAAAGTTTGAGCCAAAGTTATGCCCCAGGGTCAAATTAACCAGACTTTACTGTATTTACTTTGTAAATAGGTTAGAAAAAACACTTACAAGTCAATGTTTCTGGTCAGTTTCATCTAGATGACTAACTTATTTCAGGTGATTTGGTTTAAGTGTCACACGACAAGCCATATTTTCATTAGTTAGGCTAAATTGTACGTGTCCAATTGAGAATATAACTGTCAGCACACAATGTACAGCTAAATGCGATGACCCTCAAAATTAAAACGACTGTATGGATAACTCACAATATGAAATTGACTACAAATAATTGCATTTGATTGATAAATTAACATACTTTACATTTTCGATTGCCTTATAAAGTTTTACAAGAAATATTCCCTATTTTATTTCCCTGTGACGGTTAGATTAACTATTATTTATATACATTATAATTTGCAAAACAAAAAAAAAAAAAAAACTCAGCACTCAATCTAAATACTTAAAAAGCTGCTTTTCAGTAAATTTGTACAAAAAAATAGTAATCATATACACACATTAAATAAAATGAAAAAAAAAAAAAAACATTTGCATTAACATCAATTTCAGAAACTCAAAAAAATTTAAAACTACGAATCTTAAAAAAAAACTAGATAAAGTAAATAAAAATAAAATATAATCTAAAAATATTCGTTATGTGAATACTTACATATACTATACCTTGGCACGGTAAGCGTAACGAAACGAAAGCAGCGTTTAACTCGACACAAAGCGTTATCACATTGACAAGCTCAAAAATGGGCATTTTAGAACAGTATATGATAAAACTACAGATAAATAATTGTATTCGGCCTACCTATTGTTGAGCCAATTCATATTTCATAACACTTATACATTTTAACAAACCCTTTTTTACATAAAAGTACAGTATCACAAAATTTTCTTTTAAAATATATGAAAATGCGATGAGATACGAATTGACTAATTAAATTGTTACTATAATCAAGGAAAAAGCCACAAACTTTGATAAATGTATATTATGCAGTGTTAAAATTAAAAATATATGGTATGGAATGGTTTCACCAAAATAATGTTCAGATAAACAAAATAATGTTCCTTGATTATAAAACAACATATTTAAATAAATAGTACATTATAATTTGGGCCTCCCTATGTAAATTAGGTTCACTCGAAGCATATTCTGATGGTATTTATTGTTTAGACTGGATTAACACATTTGATATTTTAGTATATTTGATGTGAGCTGTGTTAATCAAACAAATTAATGCAATATTTATAATTCGATCTTCCAAGTGATGTTGAACTGGTAAATAACGATTAATTCTTTTTAAAATAATATCGAGAAAGCACTTTTAACTCTTTTTTCTAAATACCAGGAATGAGAACACTATTTCGGGTTGCGCACTTCAGAAATTTTTAATTGCTTATTGTTTAAAAGTATCGCCAAAAATCACTTCTCTCCATCCACCTATAACGAGGCAAAATTCATGGACGTATTTTTTTTACGCCAACGATTGATCTCTGGCCTACGAGCTGCAAAATCAACTCGACAGCTTTTCCGCAATTTAGGCGTTGGTCCCTTCCCTTTTTAAAAGTTATTCATAATTATGAGTGCGTCATGGCACTCATATTTTCCGGTCCCCATCCCAGTTTTGCGGATGGAGTTTTTCCAGTTTTGCGTAATTTCTGATACTGATACAAACTACTTTCCACGCACAACGGATCGAATTGGAGTTTAATTGCCCTACATCCTGTATTTGTTTGTGTAGTTGTTACGCACCCTCTTGCGCATATATCTCATACATTTCTCGTAGTATACACGGTGACATTTTCGTCGTCTTACAAAGGCGACCCACTTAATGTACCCGAGGTAAACTACCTCTAGGCGCGATTACTTAAAAAATAATTAATTAAGATATTAGGTACAATAAAATTAATAATGCATTAGAATGTATGAAACACCATGTTAAAAATGTTTATGTATTCAAATAATGTCGCTGTTTCATTCTGCGCCGTCCTTGGAACACAAGGCTCGGACTGCGCTCGCTCCTGGACGTTTGAAACTACGTCATGATAATGAATATCATAAATAAAAATTAAATAAATAAAATAATGTTAAATACATAATATTTAAACATTTTAATAATTCAAATTATTATTTTTTTATGAATGTAAAGTAACCATTGGATAGATGAAGTGGGCTGCCGTTGTAAAAAGACTTAAATGGCTCAATATATGTTTGTGTCCGTGGTGTACAATAATGAGGTGTACGTACCCTCCCTCATGGCGTAGTCGAGGATCTCCTTGAGCTCCTGCCAGTCCACCTCGCCGTCGGCGCCGGCCAGCCGCGTGAAGAACTCGCGCACCGGGTCCGCCGGTTCAGGGTTGGGCGCTATCTCCTTTACCTGAGGGGTGGCCGAAGTTTTATTTATTTATTTTTCTACTACTAGTTGACCCAGCAAACGTTGTTTTGCCATTTAAAAAAATGGCCTACGACCTATTCTCAGACCTACTAAATACACATGCCACCGGGAAATAGCAGACTCCGTAAGCTTGTAATAAATCTTGATTATATTTTAATTACTCGATATATTAAGCAAAAATCGTTTTTTATACAGTAAATCCCATCCAAATTCAATAGTCTCCATTCCAATATATCTGTGTCTTATTTAGAAAAAATAGTTTACAATTTCACGCGATATTTTATAATCTTACGGCGTTTGCCATTTTCCGGAGAAATACAGACGAGATTTTTTATATATCTTCTAATATATAAAAATCTTGTGTCACAGTTTATGTTATCGAACTCCTCTGAAACAGCTTGACCGATTTTTATCAATATTTTTTGTGTATATTTGATAGGTCTGAGAATAGATCTTAGGCTTTTTTTTTGGTGAATCTTTTTGACGTGATAACATCTTATAAATCGATGAACGCCGGCTGCACGCACGAAAAAGTGTCACGTTCCGAGAGCGAGAGCGCGGAACAAGCGATAGAGAGGCACGATCGGTCTAAGCGTTCGGCTTGCTTGTTAAGAATTCAATTGTTTTCTTATGACGTTATCACGTAAAATTATCGTCCGTAAACTGAGTTTACAGACAACTATTTTTTTTATTTTATTTTAAATGGCAAAACAACTTTTGCCAGGTCAGCTAGTTTAAACTATAGAAATACTTTTATTCAGCTGAATCGGGTTTGACTGGAAGCCAACCCCAATATAGTTGGACAAAGTCTAGCAGAAGAGTCGGTAGTTGATGAATGCTGTTTACTCAAGACACAGTTTTCCAGTTCAGAAATTGCTTGTGGTATGACATTCTTCTTCTTTTCGAGTCGATAGTTATGGTTTAGGCCCAGTTGGTACGTTTTTAGGGTTCCGAAAAAAAAAAAAAACGGAACCCCTATAGGATCACTCGGGTGTCTGTCTGTCCGTCTGACACAGCCAGTTTTCTCCGGATCCAGTGGACCGATTCTGTTGAAATTTGGTACACATATGGACTTTTGTGACCCAAACACGGACGCGTTACGTAAATCATTAAATTTTTACTATGGGGGTCACTTTTGGGGGCCAAACTAGAAAATTTAAAAAAAAGTTTTTTGAACAATATCGTGTAACATATCAAATGAAAGGGCTTACTATGCGGGTATTAATTATATTTTTTTCATAATTTTAAAATAAATGGTTTTGAAGTTATTCAAGAAATTAGACGAAAAATGACCATTCCCTTATCTCCGAAACTACAGAGCCTAAAATTTTGAAAAAAATGGAGATAATAGATCTTTACCTAAAGATTACAGGAAAACCTATTAGAAGTCTGTGGTGTTAAAATAACATGTTCAAAAATTAAATTAAAAGGTAACTTACTCGATCATCAACATCTCCCATTCCGATATCTTCATCATTTTCTCTGAAAACAAAGATTCCAATTAATGTCAGAATTCGTACTAAGTTTAAAAAAATATAACAGTTTATCTGTAATACCAATTAATAAATTGGAATGTCTATTTGTAATGTAGAAAAAGCAGCTTTTACTAAGTGCATGTTCAATTTGTTTGGTCTTTAGAGTCTGTTTTTAAATCCTGGACACTAAATTGACAAGTGCAAATGTCAAAACTGACTTAAATCCTATCTATACTAATATATATAGCTGAAGAGTTTGTTTGCTTGAACGCGCTAATCTCGGGAACTACTGGTCCGATTTGAAAAATTCTTTCAGTGTTAGATAGGAAGGCATTTATCGAGGAAGGCTATAGGCTTATATATCATCACGCTAAGACCAATATGAGCGGAGCAGTCATGAAAAATGTGACGCAGACGAAGTTGCGCGGGTCAGCCAGTTGTAATATGTCAGTTTGCCATTTGCACTTGTCAATTTAGTCTCCGAGATTAAAAAACAGACTATAGTATGTTTTTTCGGCCAATTCCCAAAACAGCTTGGCCACTTTTTACTTACTCTTTATCTGACAGTAGCTGATATTATAAGGAGTAACTTATAAATATAAAAGCCCACGAATTTCTAAACTGACGCGGGCAAACTCGCGGTTAACAGCTAGTAATTATAATAATTACGATACTATCTCAATGATTCGACAACACAATTTCGGTGTTTTCCCCATAGTAAAGTCCCGTTAAAGTATTACGTAAGCACCAATGGAGGGTGCGAGGGGGGAGTCTTTACTACGGTTATTTTTGATGACATGGGGATAGGGGGTTGTAATGGTGATTACGTCAGCTATTTACTTACTTTTTTGTCAATCTTAGTTTGCCAATGTTAGATTTTAATTTAACATAATTATGGCTAATTAGTAGATTTTACTCATGCTATGTTTTATGGTTAAGTGAGAAACAACATAAGTGGGGGAATTAATCCCGTGCGAGCAAAAACTATACCAATGCTTAAGTAAGCATAGGAGGAAGGGGTAAGAGCTTCGTTTACTATCAATGAAAAGGGGAGGGGAGGGGGGTAAAAATGACTAAAAAACTCTGCTTACGTAATACTTGGTCGGCCCCAATGTTGTTCACAATGATGAGAACAATGATCCCTATTCAGGAATTGTGTTAATTCTGTAACGCGTTATATATCTACTCACGTCATATTGTTGCTCTTCTCGGAGAACACGCGCAGTAAGAACTCTCCCTCCTCGTCGGGCTGTAACGTGGACGGCACGATCACGTAGCTGCCCGGCTCTAGCTTGAACATATCTACTCACGTCATATTGTTGCTCTTCTCGGAGAACACGCGCAGTAAGAACTCTCCCTCCTCGTCGGGCTGTAACGTGGACGGCACGATCACGTAGCTGCCCGGCTCTAGCTTGAACATATCTACTCACGTCATATTGTTGCTCTTCTCGGAGAACACGCGCAGTAAGAACTCTCCCTCCTCGTCGGGCTGTAACGTGGACGGCACGATCACGTAGCTGCCCGGCTCTAGCTTGAACATATCTACTCACGTCATATTGTTGCTCTTCTCGGAGAACACGCGCAGTAAGAACTCTCCCTCCTCGTCGGGCTGTAACGTGGACGGCACGATCACGTAGCTGCCCGGCTCTAGCTTGAACATATCTACTCACGTCATATTGTTGCTCTTCTCGGAGAACACGCGCAGTAAGAACTCTCCCTCCTCGTCGGGCTCGAACGTGGACGGCACGATCACGTAGCTGCCCGGCTCTAGCTTGAACCTGTAAAGAAATAAACATTGCTAAGTGTGCTTCGTATTGGACTTTAAATATCTATGGTGGTCGGGCTTCAGAATGCCTAACAAATCTCTACATGGTATAACCGATGTCCCACAGGAGCGGACCAAGTGCCGAGCCCTGCGGAACACCGCACGACATCTGGCGTCGCGCCCTGTACGTGACACACCTTCCTGCCAAACACTCCCTAATGTAGAGCACGTACCCGATGATAACGCTACGCCTCTCTAATACAATTCCAGGACAGTGAGTTATTATAATAATGGTTAGTTATAATAAAACATACCTAGCGCTAACTTCTCTCAAGTTGATGAAGGCCTGGCTGCGTCCCACCGAAGCGTTGTACTTGAAGAAGTTGACGTCGAGCGGCTTGGGCACGTGTCCGTAGTCGGGCAGGCGGTACACCGCGAAGCCGATGGTGAGGCACTCCAGCCCCTGGTGGCGCTGCGAGCGACGGTTCTTCTGCATGAGAGCTACTATGATCTGGAGAGGAGATAGTGTTTGTTAGAGCGTGAATTTTTTGCGACGCGTTTTGTTCGACACGCGCGGTTGCTCACCCACGGTATGCACGCGATGAAGTGCGTGTGTTAGGCGCCGACTTCACTGCACGCGGTCTAGCGGTCAGAGTTCCGAGTTCTGTGTTCCACGTCCACTGTAATCTATGCGGTGGCTAAGAATCCTACACACACAAAAGCTGTCAGACCGCAACAGTCAAAGTGGACGCGCGTTCTGTCGGAAATCTATTTTAATGCAAAAGCTGAAATGTTTATTTAATTAATGAGAGAAAAACGTTTTCTTTATGATTTGCGAGACATTTGGTTTTCAATAAAAAGAGCGTGTGACGTGTTATCACAGTGGAGTTCAGTAATCTTATTACTGAACTCCAGATTTTTAGACCGCTCGCAGTGTGCGCGAGTGTGGACGCGGAACGGACCGCGCGCAGTGTGCGTGAGTGTGGACGCGGAACGGGCCGCGCGCAGTGTGCGCGAGTGTGGACGCGGAACGGGCCGCGCGCAGTGTGCGCGAGTGTGGACGCGGAACGGGCCGCGCGCAGTGTGCGCGAGTGTGGACGCGGAACGGGCCGCGCGCAGTGTGCGCGAGTGTGGACGCGGAACGGGCCGCGCGCAGTGTGCGCGAGTGTGGACGCGGAACGGGCCGCGCGCAGTGTGCGCGAGTGTGGACGCGGAACGGGCCGCGCGCAGTGTGCGCGAGTGTGGACGCGGAACGGGCCGCGCGCAGTGTGCGCGAGTGTGGACGCGGAACGGGCCGCGCGCAGTGTGCGCGAGTGTGGACGCGGAACGGGCCGCAGAACGGACCGCGCGTAGTTTGCGCGAGTGTGGACGCGGAACGGGCCGCAGAACGGACCGCGCGTAGTTTGCGCGAGTGTGGACGCGGAACGGGCCGCGCGCAGTGTGCGCGAGTGTGGACGCGGAACGGGCCGCGCGCAGTGTGCGCGAGTGTGGACGCGGAACGGGCCGCGCGCAGTGTGCGCGAGTGTGGACGCGGAACGGGCCGCAGAACGGACCGCGCGTAGTTTGCGCGAGTGTGGACGCGGAACGGGCCGCAGAACGGACCGCGCGTAGTTTGCGCGAGTGTGGACGCGGAACGGGCCGCGCGCAGTTTGCGCGAGTGTGGACGCGGAACGGGCCGCAGAACGGACCGCGCGTAGTTTGCGCGAGTGTGGACGCGGAACGGGCCGCGCGCAGTTTGCGCGAGTGTGGACGCGGAACGGGCCGCGCGCAGTGTGCGCGAGTGTGGACGCGGAACGGGCCGCGCGCAGTGTGCGCGAGTGTGGACGCGGAACGGGCCGCGGAACGGACCGCGCGTAGTTTGCGCGAGTGTGGACGCGGAACGGGCCGCGCGCAGTTTGCGCGAGTGTGGACGCGGAACGGGCCGCGCGCAGTGTGCGCGAGTGTGGACGCGGAACGGGCCGCAGAACGGACCGCGCGTAGTTTGCGCGAGTGTGGACGCGGAACGGGCCGCGCGCAGTTTGCGCGAGTGTGGACGCGGAACGGGCCGCAGAACGGACCGCGCGTAGTTTGCGCGAGTGTGGACGCGGAACGGGCCGCGCGCAGTTTGCGCGAGTGTGGACGCGGAACGGGCCGCAGAACGGACCGCGCGTAGTTTGCGCGAGTGTGGACGCGGAACGGGCCGCGCGCAGTTTGCGCGAGTGTGGACGCGGAACGGGCCGCAGAACGGACCGCGCGTAGTTTGCGCGAGTGTGGACGCGGAACGGACCGCACGCAGTGTGCGCGAGTGTGGACGCGGAACGGGCTGCGGAACGGACCGCACGCAGTGTGCGCGAGTGTGGACGCGGAACGGGCTGCGGAACGGACCGCACGCAGTGTGCGCGAGTGTGGACGCGGAACGGGCTGCGGAACGGACCGCACGCAGTGTGCGCGAGTGTGGACGCGGAACGGGCCGCAGAACGGACCGCGCGCAGTGGGGTCGGCGCCTGAACACGTCCTAACGCATTTCCATAAAGTTACAGCAAACGTCAAGCTTCAATGGTAGCTGTGAAGTGCACTACTCGTTGCGCAGCACCCCCATAATAATGATTAAATATGAGTACTCACAGTACACTTATTCTCGTCGTCACCTTCGTCCACATCCTTCAGGGTAACGGTGTACTGAGGATTCTTCCAGAACGTCTCCAGATAGTTTCTGCAACCACCCGCCGTTACGCCTGCAAAACAAAGTAAAGCACCGTTTAAATATACCAGACCCAGAACCCATAAACCCAGAACACCGCATACCACACCACACAGTACCACCACGTACCCAGAATACATTATTTTAGAATGTCAGACTTAGGTTTTATATAAAGCTAAGAGTTCCTAAGTAGAGCTATTCGATAATTCACATAAAAAGTTTTACATGGTTTGATGCGTCCACTCAAATCTGTATGATACTTTCCTCAAAAGATCAACTCAGAAATAACCTACATGAATTAATTTGTGTTTGTGTTGTGTTTTTTTTGTGTTAATTTGTGTTGTTTTGTTTTTGTGTGTTTTTTTGTTTTGTTTTTTCATTTGTATGTTAGACTTTAACCTTTGTGTTTCTAACATAGATTCGTTAAATTTACTTTGTGTCAGTGACATACAGAATTCCGTAAAGTCAAAAGTACTTTGACCCTACGGTATAACTTTGGTGTCACTCAATAACCAATAGGAACATAACACACTGTGTTACTATTGGTTAAAAATTTGGGCCAAAGTTTTACCCCAGGGTCATATTGTTCGGGTAGTATAGTTTTAATAGGCCGAATAGTTGCATGACTTACCTCTGACCCACTCGCCCTCGAAGACGGACATCTCCCATTTCTTGGTGCATCCTTCAGGACACTCATCAGGGTCCAACGAGTCGGGGTTCAAGTTACAGATCTCCACTCTGAAACCAATACAGGTCAATCCTTATCCTTACTATTATAAATGCGAAAGTAACTCTGTCTGTCTGTCGCGCTTTCACGCCAAAACTACTGAACCGATTTAAATGAAATTAGGTACAGAGATAGCGTGAGAAAGGACATAGGCTACTTTTTATCCCGGGTATATGTTCCCTAGGGACCACGCGGGCGAAGCCGCTGGCAGAAGCTAGTATTGAATATAGCTCGTACAAGCAGGAAATATGAAGCATGTCTAGTAAAATACTTTTTTAGTATTTAATTTCTTCTTCTACCTTACATACAGACATACAAACAACTAGGCTAATAATTATAATCACGGCATTATGTACAAACACGTATAAAAACAAAATAAATCATTGGGCATCAAAAAAATAATCCACATCGCTGTCAATGGCAAAAGTGCCCAGAACACTGGCAGCATTGCCGCGTTGAATGGCAATGCTGATTCTTTGGCCGAAGAAAAGCCTAGCCCTCTGGTCACGTGAACAGTCGACAAGTAAAATACGTAGTATCTACACTAATATAATAAAGAGGAAAGATTTGTTTGTTTGAATTGAATAGGCTCCGTAACTACTGGACCGATTTGAAAAAATCCTTCAGCAATGGATAGCTACATTGTCAGGGAGTAACATAGGCTATATTTTATCCCCGTACTCCCACGGGAACGGGAACTACGCGGGTGAAACCGCGTGACGTCCACTAGTAATTTATACATTAGATCCAAGCATATGGAACGTGCACGGCGTCGACTATGCCATCCAGTGTTGCGTATTCGAAACTTATAAGTAAAACATACTTGACATTGACATTCCTGTGCTGCCCCCTATAACTTCTGCACATTACCTATTGGTCGATTCAAACTTAATCTCTTGGACGTACATAAATAAATTATCATTCCTAAATCTTTTGATCTGAAAGTATATCTTGACGATCATTGAGGTAATTCTAAAAAGGATAAGTCTAAGAGAAAATAAGTATGGCGTACCTTGAGAAGTGGTTAACAAAGTCCTTGAAGGACATCCAGAATTCCCCGTCGTCGTCGAACGTGAGACCCATCTCCTCCTTCTCAGATTCAGGGATAAATCGCCACTCGGGAGATCTGGAAACAATTGTAAATTTTTCATTAATTTCTGAGCCTTTGGTAAAGTCTTTAGCAATAATATTAAGCCATTTTTTGGGTACATTCAAGAAACGTTTAAATCAGTAGGCAATTATAAGATCTCCCGCAGTTCGTCGTGTCATCGTTAAACACGCTTGTGGAAAAAAACGGGTTAATTTATTTATTTGGATCTCTATACTGAGCATTCTTACAAGAGTAATTCTTGGACGAAAATCACACTATCTGCCAGCAACAAACATGCCGAAATGAACAATAAACATGCCGTCAAAATTTAATTAATACAATGGACAGTAGACTCATGGGAGTGGTTGTTTACCGGCCTCATATGAAGCCTCGACGAATGGATGGCGGCTGTCCTTAAATGAGGCCTAACCTAAGATACCTCATGTATCTTTGACCTCATACGAGGTCAGTCAACTGCTAAAGGTATATTTTATAGACGTACTTGTCGCTCCAGGGCCCATTCCACTCGGCCTCATTGCCCCAGGGGTTGCGCAGACGCAGCAGCGGTATCTTCCCCGCGCGCCCGGGAGTCTCGATGTCCACATACTTCACTTTAGTTACTGAGTACGCGTGTCCTCGGATGAGGCCAGCCGGGGTTTCGGCTTCTAAGATGTTTGGGTCAGGCTGTAAGGAAAATGATAATAAATTATTAATATTATGTATGCTACCAAGTAAAAACATAGCAGGTACAATTTTTTTGTGTAACTGTTATATATGTACAACAGCCCGACGGCAATTACCGGCAGTTGCCCACCAGACAAGTGTGTCTGGTGGGCAACTGCCGGATGATTGCCATCCTCCCTTTCAACGGAGGACGCGAGACTTTCCACCTTGGTCCGCATAGCCCACAACCCAGAAATGTGAGTAAACACAATATCCTTTGGTAAGACTGGCGTCAGATTTTCTGGCTTCCGACTACCGTAATCAACGATGGACTTTGAGGTACAGAGAGATTTCGGTATTTAACGGATAACCCATCACCAACACTTGCTTTTGTTATTACTTAGCCAGGAGCTCCGCGAAAATGGCCCTTACGGCTATGACAATAAAGGCTAGCTCACCTCGATGCTGCAGCCGCTGAGCGAGTTCCTCTCGTAGGCCTTCAGCAGGATGGTGTAGAAGTTGGGCGGCAACTCGGCGATGTCGTACATCTCCGTCACACCGCCCGTGAAGTCCTCCATGGCTTCGCATGTTGAACCGCCCTTTAGAGCTTCATAGGATCCGTGCAGCCTGGAAAATTAGTAATGAGTATTATTAAGATACGAAACTGATGTCTGTCATGGAAGGCTATTATTAAAGGGTGAATTTGTCCGACCAGTGTTAGGCCACCTGTACAGCTCGTTTTGATCTTTGATGATGCAGGTGGTTGTGCACAACGGGCTACTATGCTAGGCGCCAGATGAACTTGCAATAAAGTACATTGATCTTTCCCTAATATCTCTTCGTAGGTATTTTGCGTACAGGTGGAACAAATGTGTCATTCGATCTACCCCAGCTCCCCAAGGAAGGCGAGCAACGCTTTGGTGTTATCTCAGAGGGTACCTGGGTTTCCGAAGTACTTAGCCCTGTAATCCGTGACTACCGGGCAGCTTAGAAGCAGATGTGCTGCTGTCTCATTCTCCTCGATGCAGGCTCTGCATAGCGGGCTGTCAGTGACGTATCTCGACTTAAACGCAATGTCTGGTAATAGAATACAGCTAAACTCACTTGGCATACGCCTTCTCGAGCAGAGCGCTCCAGAACTCGTTGTTCTCCGAGGAGTGCAGGAACACCAGCTTGCCTCGGTAGGTGGGCAGGCGGTCATCTATCACCACGTCCACCCAGCGTCCGTATTGCCAGAAACTGGAAGACAAAATAAAAATCTATACTAATTTCATAAAGAGGTAAAGTTTGTGAGGTTGTAGGGGGTAATCTCTGGATCTATTGAACCGATTTTGATAATTCTTTTACCAATAGAAAGCCACGTTATTTGTGAGTGTCATAGGCTATATTTTAGCCCGAAAATTTCAGCCCAACGAAGTGGGCACGGGTCAGCTAGTAAACAATAATTTAAGGCTTAATTTACACCGCCGCGGAACGGAAGCGTGAATTTGAAACTTAACATTGCAAATTCACCCTTATCTCCACAATATAATGCACATATTTCTTCAGAGATAAATAGAAGACGCGCGTATTCCGTGGAATTCGCGCTTCTTGTTTTTCTTTTCAGCGGAAGAGATATGTGCATTATATTGTCGAGATAAGGGTGAATTTGCCATATCAAGTTACAGAATGACGCTTCCGTTCCGCGGCGGTGTAAATTAAGCCTTAGACTAACGGATTCAAGGTTTGTATGAATATACAAATTAGAGTTCACTATTGGTGCATCGAAGTTCAGGAGTAGGGGATTGTGACGTCACTTCTAGGCAAAAAGTGTACCAAGGCGTGCTTCCACGCGAAATTTGAACACACGGTATGGTCTTCACTTTTTACACCCCCCAACCCGGAAATCGAACTCGCTTCATAACTTCATGTTCATCAGCATCATCATATCAGCCGAAAGACGTCCACTGCTGGACATAGGCCTCCGCCAAGCGTCGCCACAACGACCGGTCCTGTGCGTCTCGCATCCATCGGCTACCCGCGACCTTCACCAGGTGCACGCTCCACCTTGTGTCTCGGCCGCGCCAACGTTACGTCTTCCGGTACGCGGTCGCCACTCCACAACTTTTCGGCCCCATCGACCATCTGTTCTGCGAGCAATGTGCCCTGCCCACTGCCACTTTAGCTTGGCGATCCTTCATGTTTGCTTACCGGAAATGGAAGACACCTGCATAGTCCTCGTCAAAGCTCTGGTCATCTGGCACTACTTGGAAGAACAATCTGAAATACAAATAAAGAAAATTAGTTAAGCGATTTTCATCACTATTCAGCGAATCATACGATAGGTAATAAAATACAAGGAAATAAGGGTTTATGGTTTTATTATTAGTCAATACAATATGAAAAGAGGAAAATATCCCCATTACTAGGTATCAAGTCTGTTTTATCACATAAATCCTGATAAGCATTCATGGATAGCATATCTAGGAAAAATAACAGTATCAATGTCAAACTGCATGTATCATTGTCCTGGTTCAACGTGTGGAATAGGAGTGGCTATTTACATACTATGTATATAATATTAATACTATATATGACGTTTGTTTAGCCGAAGGTTTTTAGATAACCCATCTTACATATGTGCTACAAAGTTATACATATGTATGGGATGTCGTGTTAATGCTTATACTCAAAACCAAAAAAAAACCGGCCAAATGCGAGTCGGACTCTCACACATAACACATTTCTTGTATGGGAGTCCCCTTTAATTGTGAATTATTTGTTGTTATAGCGTCAACAGAAATACACACTCTGTGAAAATTTCAACTGTCTACCTATTACGGTTCTTGAGATACAGCCCGCTGACAGACAGATGGACGGACATCCGTCTGTCAGGGTTCCGTTGGTTACCCTTCGGGTACGGCACCCTATAAAATGAAAGTAATGGGGGCCACCAAAAAAGCAGTTTTGTAGCAATTTATAGATTTTCTGCTTTTGAGAAATATTAGCGAAGAGAACCCAATTATTTGATTGCAGTTCATTTGTCCAAATCTTGTCGGCAGAACTAAGTACGTATATAAAACGTTACAGGAGAAACCAACATTGGTCACCAATATCCAAGTAATTGGTCACCAATATCCAACTAATTGGTCACCAATATCCAAGATAGGAAACTCACTTTCTGTGCAGCGTAAGATTGGCGACGGCGGCCAACAGCCAACAATCGCCCAACTCGCCCTGTTGAACGTCGAAGCGACTGTACCCCTCCACGAAGAGTTGAGGGTCGTCGCATATTTCCTGAAATCAATAGAAAAATTTTTAATCAGCTGTTTTAGATCTTATGCTAAAATTAGGAACTTTGACTCGACCAAAGCACAGGGTTGGGCAGTATTTGAATTACTTGTAATTAAAATACAAATACGTATTTGGTATATATTTTTCAATTACTTGGTTAAAATGTGTATTGTTATTCGTATTTCAAATACCTGACGCCGAGATATTTTGTAGCTAGTGCACCTGAAATTGTCAATGTCAAGTATCAGATAGAAATCTAGTGTTCATGAAAGAAACTCTGATTTTACTGATTAATTTTCTTTTACTCTGCTTTTTAGCCCATGGCTGGATTACTGTTTATTCTTAATAGTGTTTTTCTCTACTATACTAATATATAAAGCCGAAGAGTTTGTTTGTTTGTTTACTTGAACGCGCTAATCTCAGGAACTACTGGTCCGATCTGAAATTCTTTCAGTGTTAAATAGCCCACTTATCGAGGAAGGCTATAGGCTATATATCATCACGCTAAGACCAATAGGATCGGAGCAGTAATGAAAAATGTGACACAAACGAAGCTGCGCGGGTCAGCTAGTATTAGTATATAGATAGTATAGATTAATCAATGGTTCCTACAATAATGTCGAAAATACACAAAATAATATGGCTATATTTGAGGGAGCTTCTCTAGAGGAACAACACTGATCATCATTCAGAATACAGACACGTTTTCGAGTAGTAATACAAGTAGGTATCCTTTTAACCGCAAGATATCTCGAGACTTACGACCAACAGATTACAGTTCGTAGGTGATTATACTAATATGAAGATAACATTAAAATGTGGTAAATTAATGGCTATTTAATTAACAATGACAATAAAACATAATTACTGTTAGATAGTTTGAATGTTACAACGTAAATAATTAAAAGTCATATTAGCTCATAAACTTCAACTTGCAATCTTCTATAATATAAAAATGAATCGCAAAATGTGTTGGTAAGCGCATAACTCAACAACGCCTGGACCAATTTGGCCAATTCTTTTTCTAAAATGTTCGTTGAAGTTCAAAGATAGTTTTTAGGGCGAGAAAAATTCGAATAATTTCCGGAAAAACTTCTTTTTCCCCTACAAACGTTTTCTAACTAAAACGAGCTTTATTGCTATTGTATAAAGTTCATATTGAATTACAAGCAGTCACTGTTGTTTAAACAATGTAGGTTAGGAGTAGGGTAGGAGTAGGGTAGGAGTAGGAGTAGGGTAGGAGTTAATTATTTATATGGCAAAACAACGTTTGCCGGGTCAGCTAGTAATGTATAATTACTTGCCCGCGACTTCGTACGGACAGGACCGGTCGTTGTGGCGACGCTTGGGGGAGGCCTATGTCCAGCAGTGGACGTCTTTCAGCTGATATGATGATGATGATGACTTCGTACGCGCATATCCCGTTTTTTTCCGTCCCCGTATTTCGGGAAATCCTCTCTTAGTGCTCCCCTTCATTCCTCAAGGAACCTACATGTCAAATTTCAGCTTTCTACGATCAGGGACTCAAGTCTGCTATTACAATAGTGTCAGAATGGTCTATCATTGATTTCATAATAAATTGTTGATTTTGACAAGTTTGGTAATCTAATATAAAAGCGTCATTATGACTTTCCTGACATTCCATTGAAAGAAATGGCATAGAATGGTAATCTCGTACATAGTGAAAAATTAATAAATAATATGTAAAAATATATATATATAAAAGAAATCTGGCATAACTTTATGTTCACATTTAGTAGTAGTTTTTAACTGACTTCCTTGGTCCCGTAAAAATTTGATTCAGTTTGGTTCAGTAGTTTTTATTTTATAAGCATTTTTGCTTATTTCAATTTCTGCGTAGATGAAGACTTCGTCCAAGTATCACCACTTAAAAGTGAAAAATTAAAAAAAAAAACTTAAAAAAAAAAATAACCGACAAAGCCAAAAACACCGACTACCGAAATTAAGGTTACCATACTGGGGCATTGGATAGGCCTACATGTGACTGTGGTGTAGGTAATTATGATAGTTTTGTTAAAATTAGATAGAATGTAAGTACAAACACTAAGTTTTTGAATACTAACCAAAAATGGACTCTGTCTGAAATATAACTTTTTTTTTTTTTTTATACTTTGTAGTGTTTTTTTGGAAGTCGGTTATATTTTTTTGTAAAAAGTTTTTTTTTTGGAAAATCATTTCTACTTACGGGTTTTATAATAATGGCAAATATGGCGAATAAGATATTACGAACTTTTAGCAAAATGACAATGTGATCGTGTTGGAATGATGAATTTATAAAAATAGCAGACTTGGAGCCCAGTAGTTTTGGCTGTGTGTTGTCTCGGAAGAATTTTACTTTCTGAGCCCTGTCAGGCCTAGGTTGAGACCGTTTGTAAGTAGCCACAATGCGTTGTAAGTTGGTTTTCGCTCAATGAGCGTGTTCGATCTTCGGGCGTAACATAACACATGAATGAAAGCACGCTATCGTTTCTGTTGTGAAATTAATATATTAACTACCCTATTAGGTAGGGTCGGCACCGCCATTTACATGAAAGAAATGGCCAACTGCGAGTTTGGGTTACAGTAGTTCATATATGTACCAAATTTAAACTGAATGAAGTAGAGACTGCGGTCCACCACGGAGAACTCCGGGTCCTCGAACAGCCTGCTCGGCCACGCAGCGAGACCTGATCTCTTTGAAGTCCTGGTACGTCGCCGGACCGAAGAATAGGGAGTAGAAGCACTCTAAGGTTAAGTGAAGTACTCACCCCAGGCCTCAACCATGTGATGGGTCTATCGAGCCTCTCCTTGTAGTAGAGACTGCGGTCTATCGCGGGGAACTCCGGGTCCTCGAACAGCCTGCCCTCGGCCACGCAACGAGACCTGATATCTTTGAAGTCCTGGTACGTCGCCGGGCCGAATGATGAAGGGCGGGTCTCGCCTAGCTGTAAGGAAAAAAAGAAAAGATTAATTTAGCTGATATAATATTATTATATGCAAACCTTTACGTTTAGGAATCTGCTGAATGGAGAGCATGAGCGATGAGTCGTGTTAAGGACCAGTAGAGCAAGAGCAGTAACCGTCGATGAGGCGATGCTTGGCCTCATCGACTTAATTGCTTGGAACCAGCAGAGGTCGCCTTTGTACATGAACGTTTTAATCAATGTAAACTATTATAAGTTGTTATGGTGTACAATAAAGAATTAAGAATTAAGAGGTCTTTCGGCCTAATTTGCCGTGATAAAACTCCACAGAAGCATGGAGACTGGTCAACAAGTCACCTTTACGATATGCCTCGCAGTGGATGAAGATGGATGATGATTATATCATAATGCCGCGAAAAGACTGCGGAATTTCGCTTCGTGATGATGGAAATTGACTTTAAATAAATTGAAAATCCATGACCATGTCTAAGTCCATCGATGTTTAAAATGAAGCGCCAGTCGACAAACGGATAGCCGACAACGTGAAGTCAGTTGGCCAGTTTAAAAAAGTTATGGAATTTCGCTGATTCCACTTCACTATTTTATGATTGCTAAGCATTGTGGGTTGCAAATAATTCCTATCGCTAACCCCTACATATAACTAAGCTTAATATGCTTTTAATTGGAGTGGGTTCACGGCAAGTCGACAATAGTGCAACGTGTGGGCATCGACCTGATGCTCGCAAGTTCGACGCCCACAACTCGTATCTAAACATTCAATCATGCATGTTCAATGTTTTAGTATATTAAACAGTACAGCATTCATTAACTTTTGTAAAACCAAGAAGTTTATTCATGTAATATTATTTTTAAATCGTATACTACATGATATCTTATATTGTGATCCCTCTATCATTCAAAGGTTGCTGGCAGAAAACTCAATTTTGAGTTAAGTTATTATCACATAATTTGATTTGCTATAGAATAAAGAATTATGAATTGCCAGGTTTTTCAGATTAATTCGCAATAAGAATTAAATTAGCAATGTTAACTGTTTAATAAAGGCGCTTCGTTACCTGAGTGTTCAGGAAATATGTAACTTACAGCCCTATAGAATAGAGAAACTCGGGTTAGGGAATTGTTCGTGGGCATTTGAGCTCTCGCTCCGGAGCGGGAGAAGTGTAGTGTCACGCATTTGATGACTTTCCATCCACAAAAAAGCTAATAAACCGAGCCTATGATAAGGACTGACTGAATGCAATAAAAATATTAAAGATCTTCTTGAAGATAATTTATTTTGACGATGAGATGATGACAATGTGCAACCGAGGGACGAAGACAGTATTTTTTTCGGAAACCCATTGTCCAGCTGAACCGGTTATGATGACACAGTTGCAGATAAATATTAAAGTTTGTCTCAAACTACAAGATTGAACGGAGACGGTGTAAGTGAGAAAAACATTCTCATATACCGCATACGACGTATGATATGCAATTAGTATGTCAAACAATGAAAATGGCCTGCTAGACGTAGGGTACGAAAATACCATAATAACACGGTGCGCGTTATTTTGTCAAGCTTTGGTCATTACCATATACTAAGATCTTTTAATAAGGTCAAGTTCGTCCACTCTCGCAGCTGATGGAAAGCGATAATGTTGTCGAAGATGAAACACGCTTGCCAGACCCACAAAGATAGCAGTTATGCGAATCCATACAATGCAACGGAAATGCATCATTTTAGTTGCTAAGTAAGGATTCAAGGAATCATTAAAAGCAATCGACCGACGTACGTAACTTCTTAAGAACGAGTGCATATTGATTTTATTAAGAGCCACTTCAAAAATGTTTGTTTTATTTAGTTTCAACGATGTATTCTTAACGTATGAAAGCGTCGATCTAAGATTTACAGGGTGGTAATATTTTTAGAAACAGTTGTTCTTATAGTTCAAAGATAATTCGGTTTACACTGAGATAAGGTGAGGAGGATAATACGTAAATAGAAGAAAGGATAACAGTAACTACGTAAAGGTAAATAACCCTATAAATAAGATACATTGAACTATAAATGGTGCCAAAGAGCAATTCTCTATGGCTTTTTGGCAACATTAAATAAGTTTTCACGACGGCGACGCTAAGTCGAAACCTAGGTCTGACCTATTTGGCAAGACTCCCATTTACTTAAGGTTTTAGGGGAAAAAATAACATAAAATAAATCAACACAAAAATCTCCCAAGAAAACTTCCAACAATGATTTACAATAACAAATTATTCAATAGGATCACGTCGAAATGGAAAGTATCTAACAATTTGGAAAGATGTTGAGGAAAAAAAACTGGCTAAGTGCGAGTCGGACTCGCGTGCAAAGGGTTCCGAACGAAGTTAATTTTTTTAAAGTGTTATTTTAACACTATAGACTTCTTATAGGTTTTCCTGTAAACTATAGGTAAAGATCTATTATCTCCATTTTTTTTTAAATTTTAGGCTCAGTAGTTTCGGAGATAAGGGGATGGGAATTTTTCGTCTAATTTCCTGAATATCTTCAAAACCGTTTATTTTAAAATTATGAAAAGAAAATTATTTAAAACCCTTACAGTAAGCCCTTTCATTTGATACGTGATATGTCACACGATATTGTTCAAAAAACTTTTTTTTTAATGTTTTCTAGTTTGACTCCCAAAAGTGACCCCCATACTAAAAATTTAATGATTTACGTAACGCGTCCGTGTTTGGGTCACAAAAGTCCATATGTGCACCAATTTTCAACAGAATCGGTCCGGCGGATCCGGAGAAAACTGGCTGTGACAGACGGACAGACAGACACCCGAGTGATCCTATAAGGGTTCCGTTTTTTGTTCGGAACCCTAAAAATATGAAAGAGATAACGAACCCAAAACAGTTGTTCACCAGTAGGCATAAACATTTGGCTTCCTCTATAACTGGGAGGCATCCTCAGTCTGTACTCCTTGTGATGGTCTACAGTCGAGAGCCTCTTCATAGGGGTGCTTTCCCTACTAGCTTTCTTAACATTACTTAAAGTCACTTTAGGCGATCCTATCACTTCCTTAGCGAAAATTATACTCCTGTTAGAAACGGCATTGCTGTGCTCAACAAAGTCAACCTTTTTGGAACTCATTTCTGGTTCATCTACGTTAGGTTTCGCAACAGGTTCCACTACTTTGGTCGCCCAAAAAGGTTTGTAGCTACTGTTTCTGCGGACGTTAGATTGTTGGTATGCGTAATCAGAAACTTTGGCTTTCTTGAAATCTTCGAATAGTCTTTTGAAGAAACCACCTTCTTTGGCTCTCTCTCCATTTTGCTCGGATTTTGGTTTTTTCTCTGAGCTCTTCTTGTTGCCGAAAATCCTTCCTGATTTAGGAGATACAATGGAAACTGACTTCTTTTTCCAAGCTTCAGCTGCGTTGGAAACAGTAGTGGTTGCATAAAATGTCTTGAGATATCCAACCTCTTCTTTGCTTAGTTTCACAAAGGTGTCTTCAGCGACTTCAGTGGCCATTTTCGCGTTTGTGTGCTCATGCGTCGGATTTTTGGAAGTAACTGATTTTATGCAGCGATTTATTTAAATCGATGTTATTTTGTTAACTAGGTTTCCAGTGTTTCTGGTGCAAGGTCGACTGATTGATGTAAAAGAATAATTAGACAAGTAAGTACCAAAGTAATGCTTTGTTGTTCGTTTTTAACAAAACTAATGTGGCTTATGTAGCTATGAGAATTTTCCTATAACTATAGTTTTGTCTAGGTATAGTGCCATGTATATTTTAATTATTGCAATATCAGAAATGAGGCAAAATCATATTTTAAATCATTTTCCCTTTCCTTTTATGAGACATATAAGTTATATATAATAATATTAAATGTTTTCAACAACAGCACTCAACATTATATTCGAAAGTAAAATTATATGGTTGGTATATAAAGTTTACCTAAAAATATTATTTTCGACACGAACCTAAGTTAAAAATCTAGTCCGTTTTGAACTTTAGATACAGCGCGTCCTTGATAAGAATAACAGCTATCGATTCCGGTGACGACTGTAAATTATACATCACATATTCTTCACGCAGATAGTTTCACGATGTATAAACCAGAGTTTCTTCAATGATACATACTAGAGAACAACAAAGCAAAACCAAGTGATACGAACTTTATGTCCTGCAATTGTAGAACAAACTTTTTCGCTTCTGCCGTTAAAATTCAAACAGATTTATAATCGAACAAAGGATAAACATAAAACACTTCAGTTAACAAACAAAAACATTCACTACACTATTAAAATAAGGGCAATTTAAACTAAATATCCCGTGACCACTTCATAGCAGTAGTAACTGAAAATATTGACTGCCGGCTACGGACTGATAACACCGTATGTTAAATGCGGCGGTATAAGGACAAACTCGTATGTGTGTGTGGCGGAAACCCATAGAGAATAATTGTATTATGGTGGAAGCTAGGGACTTGTGGTGTATTGGAAGCTAAGCTATGCATCGGAAAATGTTGGTGGGGAGCTTTTTGTCTGATAAGCTTTTTATGAGCTCTGCCTTTTTTCACAAGTATACAGGCGTCGCAGCTGTGGGAGGCCTAAGAAACGCTGGCGTAAATATGTATATGCGATAATTAACGGGAGATTAGCCGTAAAGGCCAAGGCAACGGTAAGGTAATAGGGATACTTTTGCCCAGCAATAGGATAAAACGGTAGAAAAAAATTGAGCGCGGCTTTTGCTGCGTAATTAGAACCATGTATCGAATACGATATTTGGATTTATTTAAATACTAGCTTCTGCCAGCGGCTTCGCCCGCGTGGTCCCTAGGGAACATATTCCCGGGATAAAAAGTAGCCTATGTCCTTTCTCAGGCTCTAAACTATCTGTGTATCAAATTTCATTTAAATCGGTTCGGTAGTTTTGGCGTGAAAGCGCAACAGACAGACAGACAGACAGACAGAGTTAATTTCGCATTTATAATATTAGTAAGGATTTGCCTTTGTCTAACTGTACTATTATAGTGTTATTTAGATTGAAATCGAATCAATACTAACACTTCTGTACTATTGTACCGCTATTATATCATTTACTTGTTTGACCATTAACACAATATAAACATACGAGATAGTGTATAATGCATTTTATTTACTTATCTACTCGCAATTTTAAGTATCTACAACTTATATAAATATCTAATCAGCACTCGACATGGTAAAATACAATAACTAGGATGTTCCATACTAAAAGCTAAACTAAGCTATTTACAGCATTTCTAATTAGAATAGTTAAGAACCTAACATAGTTCCCTGAGGGATACCACGTCATAGTATAGGTGTGGTGTATGACAGACCTTTTTTTATCAAGCCATCGAATCTACAGTGACATAAAAAGATAATTACTGTTCTGTTTTGTAGTTCGGACAAAGCCTTTTAACCTAATAAGCTGTAACAGGTATGGTGAAGAGTACCGATGGCTTGACAAAGTTCACTAGTTTAGTTGTCCGACTGCTGTTGAACGCTGTAGTGTTGGCACAACACCTGAGCAATCAAGTCAAACGATTTACGGAAACAGAACAGGTGAGTCAATTTTTCTTTAACTTTTTTATAAGTTTGTAACTGATAGGGAACTTTTTTATCGGAAATTATGCGGTATGTTGACATTGTGATAAATTGCCCGACACATGCTTTGTCGATAAGATATGTTTTTCGCAAATTCAAGGTCGTAGCTTACGCTTAAAGTTATATCATGAGTATTTACTTTAGTCAATTGAAAATTTGCAAGTTATACATTGTTTGATACGCGTACATCTAAGAAGCAGATAATGATCTCGTTACTGTTCTATTGACTTGAAAACGAACAATGGAAATTGATGATTTGATGCAACCAATGTGACAAATCCATTTTCAACGAAAAGGAAATCAACGCAACGATTTACTACTGAAATCAATTTCGATATCAGTAGTCAATCTGTGCGTAAGACACGTGTAGTTGTGTATTCCATTAAAATTGATCTTAATTATTCATAATGAGATATTACGTATGCTACTACGCAAAGGTGTTAGATAATGAAGTGCTTAAGCAGATAAGTTTTATTACATAACACATCACGACGTATTTCCTGAAGAGTTGTACAGCGGTATATAATACACCCAAATATCATTTGGCCCAACCTGGGGATGGGACTTAAGATCAGACACGATTGCGACCTCTCAAGCGATGAACAAGGCTAAAGGGAAGTTTTTTATGAATATAATTATATTATAGTGTCTCAATTGAAAATCTTTGGATCTATTGGCACAACATATTCGAACAGGGGATTGAATCAAAGCAAAAATGCATAACAATAACAAATGACTATTATTATTGTTATTTCCTTTTAGCTATTAATAGAAATGATGCACTTGTAAATTAACTCATCATTATTCTCATCATAACTATAGGCGGAAAAGAAACGTAATATCAAATCTCGGCAATAGGCAATAATATGTACGTTTTCAATCTGATATCGTTATTGGTAATACTATTTTGAATTAAAATACATCGAATGATCGCCAGACATTTCATTAGACGCATTATCCTTATTATTTCGTTAGTACTCATAATGGTTTTCCTCATTTCTATCTAGCTTAGTGACAAAATTCCAAACACGTGACTTTTATTTTCAGTTAAGGTATATATGTAATTGCAAACCACGTCAACATTTTTACTGGCAATCCATTTACGTGGGCAATTAAAGTTAAGCAAGTACAAAGAGACGATAGTTATAATATTAAAGCATTTTTTTTTTAATTTTTTTTTTTAATTCTCGTCTTCTTCTATCTATCTATACTAATAGGAGCGTATAGCCTTCCTCGATAAATGGACTATTTAACACTGAAAGAATTTTTCAAATCGGACTAATCTCAGGAACTACTGGTCCGAGATTAGCGCGTTCAAGCAAACTCTTCAGCTTTAAGTATTAGTATAGATGTACTACATACTCCTGCGCCTTCTTCTTCCACACATAGAGGGAGAAAAGTGTGAGAGATTCAGTTTTTAATCGATTTTTTTTTAGAGTAATCCTCTTGTTGACAAGCGAACAAGAGGGCGCATCCTGACTAGATGATCGTATCAAATTTGATCTTGCCCAAAAGATTATGCTTAACAAAGCCAAAGACCGAAACAAGCGGAGAGACATGGTCAAAAACATGATTCGGGGGCGGAGTCACGACGCCTCAGTAATGAGAAACACGACGTTTGGAAGGGAAGTAGTCCTGAAGTCTACAGTGCTATTGATCTTAATTTGTCGGTAATAAGTGACTAAAATTAAATAACGCCCTAATTACTATCAAATAATTATTCCTTACACCAAAAAAGTTGAAGCTTAAAATTCATATTTCAAACACAAATTATACCAACTGTATGACATCACCGCGACTATATTCAAAACAGAACATACAATAATTTAGTGTGATCAATACGGGGGCGAAAAAGGTCGAATGTCTAGACTAGGGTGCTTCCCTGAGTCTGGATACTGTCTGCTGTCATGTCTCTGGAGATTTTGGAAGCTTACTACAGCATTACTCATTTTAAGTGTCGTGAATTAGTGAGCTTCTTTATACGTTTGCGTGTCATATGTTGAGCCCTTACTACCGATTTATCGTAAAATCGGATTGGAAAATATCGTTTTTATTTTTTGTTACGACTTTTACAAGAAAAGTATAATAGTTACCGGGAACAATTAGTGTATACTATAAGTACATAATATACCCTTTAAAATGACATCAATATTTTAATATTAATAGTTAGTTTTCTGTGAAAAAAAAAAAATGAACAAAGCCACGGGGACTGCACTCCTAAATACTCAAATTATGGATAACGAATTGCGTTTTAATCATTTCTAGACACATTTCAACATATTTTGTTTGCAAATGGCTATTAACGTGATATGATAATAGTGAATTGGAAAAGTAGTGAATTGTAAAAGCCTTTCAAAGTCTTGTAACCTTAACAAGTTGTGTAGTGTTAAAATCATTTTCCATTAGTCTTCCGTTGGACTTCATTTAATTTAGATTGCGTTAGGCATGTATCGTTTTAAATTGTAGCAAATGTGGATGACCGAAGATTGGGGACTCAATTTCAGTTGTAGATGATATGGGTAGATATGATCATAAGTGATACAATTTAACGGAAACAATCCCAACAAAGGGATCTTGAAACGTTGAATTATATTGGAGGAGGGGTAGACAAAACAACGCAATAGTTAAATATCTTAAAACATAGCCAAAGAATATTGCAATGGCATTTTGTATCTATCCTATCATTCACGGGCACACGTTCCGTGTACGGACACAAAAGAGCCTAAGTTAAACATACCTGCCTCGACTGATATTTCCCAAATTAACTGATTACACCACATGACCATACGAAAGTATACCAAGCAGTTTCAGAGCGTCACACTAGTTCAAATAATGTTTATATTTCACGTCTAGGATGAACCTAGCATCCAACGTATTTATTGGAGGCTTGCCAAAGAACAAACGAACTAACCAGTACACATGCAATAAAATCGTCATCAAAATTCTTAGGAGCCGCTGAAATATGATGAAAATTATGTTTTTTACATCGCGTTGTTTGTAAACGGGGATACGTGCTAAGATTCGTTAGAGTAATTCTTTAATTCATGCTTTATTTACAAGCTGTATTTCTTTTGAGTGAAATCTTGTGATTACTCATTTCTTTATCTTTGTGTTTGTATAGTGTGTGCACTTTTTTGATAGTCATCTCGTTTTTATTTGGTAAATTTATAATTCGATGTTTGCTTACGTTTTGTGCCAATGTATCGTCTTTTTCCTGCCTCTGGCTGACGTCATTCTTTTATTAATTAATTTATTTACCAATTTCGGACAACAATATAGCCCATTTTGTTAGTAAAATATATATATCATAATTAGTGTTAGTAGTAAACAAACAAGGACAAAAACAAACCACAAAGTAGGTGTCTAAGGCAGGATGTGCAGAGAACGATAGAGTGAGGAATAGCTACCTGACCATTCTCCCCACATAGTGCCTCAGAAAAGGTGAGTAAGGACTCTCCACAACTGTTTGAAGGATGCTATTGTCACTGTCCCGCGTTCTACGCATCAGTGATGCGACTTTTTTTCGAACTACTGCCTGAAAGCCATCAGTTCGGTTCTGAGCAAACATCTCCGATGCGCTACAGAAACGGGGCAGTTTCAACAACATCCTAAAAACATTATTGTACCGGACGCGTAAGACATCTAACGACCTTTTGGTGTAGCTGACCCACAGACCCCCCGCGTACAGACCCTTTTTTTTTGACGTTACGACGACGACGTTAGTTTAGTATCGCTTACCTGCTGCCTAACTTATTATTATAATTAATGTGAGTTTGTTTGTATGGTTGTTACACTTTCACACCTAAATCGCCGAACCTATTTTGATGAAATTTGGTAGAGATAGATAGAAACCTGAAGACGGTTATAGAGCAAAATTCATTTATGTATATTCAGACTTCGGAAAGTTATTTCGATAGTAGCAATATTTTGAGCATTACAAACATGAAATTAAAACCAAAACATCTCATCGCTCAAGTCCCAATACAAATCACTTCCAATTTTATTTTCCCACAAAAAGAAATAAAAAGTGCCATATGGCAGATCGTAAAAGCTGTGATAATTTTGGTACATGTAATTACCGTCCGTTGTACCCGGCGCCGTACATGTGTATTACAGTCAACCACACGTTAGAGTAACAGCTTCTACTTGAAAGCGTCATCATTTTCTAGCAGTAGCGGCGGTTTTCGGGGCTCAAATGTTAGCACCAACGTATGGTTGACTGTACTTGTGATTGGTATATATTGGGACAGACACACATCGTGTTATGTTACCAATGATTGATTGAAGTTGCTGTGGACATTTCGAGTGCTAGTGACTAGTGAGTGACGCACAATGGTTGATATGGCGGAGATATATGCTCTACTATCGAAGAATAATGATGTTGATTTTGGATTCGGCACTCTAGGTTCTAGGTAGGAATTTTACTGAAATGGATTGAAAAGGTAACAGAAAAGTACCTTTACATTAAGAAGCCTAAGGTAACACTGGAAAATTATGGAATGTAAAGGTTAAAAGGATAATGCAAATAATCAATAGATTTTAAGGACAATAATCATTATCCTGCCCTTGCCGCATGTTACTTGGTTCGGTGCAATACGTTTTATTCATCTATTATCCTCTATCAACAATCAAGCTATCATTAACACCCTTTTTAGGGTTCCGAACAAAAAACGGAACCCTTATAGGATCACTCAACTCGGGTGTCTGTCTGTCCGTCTGTCACAGCCAGTTTTCTCCGGATCACCTGGACCGATTCTGTTGAAATTTGGTACACATATGGACTTCTGTGACCCAAACACGGACGTCTTACGTAAATCATTAAATTTTTAGTATGGGGGTCAATTTTCTGGGTCAAAATAGAAAATTTAAAAAAAAAGAAGTGTTTTGAACAATATCATGTGACTTATCAAATGAAAGAGTTTACTGTGGGGGTTTTAATTATATATGTTTCATAATTTTAAAATGAATGGCTTTGAAGTTATTCAAGAAATTAGAAGAAAGATGACCATTCCCCCCCTTATCTTCGAAACTACTGAGCCTAAAACGTTGAAATAAAAAAAATGGAGATAGGTCTTTACCTATAGATTAATATTTTTAAAAAGAAAACTCGTACGGAACCCTTTGCATGCGAGTCTGACTCGCACTGGGCCAGTTTTTCTTTCACACAAGATCCGTAGGTAACTAAGGACAATGAGAAGCAAAAATGATTTTAGAATTAGAATTTATTTCCAACGTACTTAAATGTTACATTGCATACCACAACTTAAGACTAAGTATAAATCAAAATAAGTAGGTACTTACAATTAGCTTACAAAACATACGTTCTTAAATATTATATAATTATTTCGTGTGTTAAAAAATGCGTTTTGGTTTGAAACTCCAAACTATACAAAAATTATCTTCGAACCAAGTTAACATAAAGTAAACTACTTGGCGGTATACAGGTATAAAATCTTTACCTTCCGCGCTAGTCAAAGACTGTTACGGCATTTTCATTATACTACGGTCTAGGATCCACAACGTCCAATCATATTATGAATAAATAAACGCATTAAGATACGTCCACATTTAGCAACTTTAGTTGCTGGCGATCCCAAAAATGACTTGGACATGTAGTACGCAACGAGTTAAAGTCGCTGGCGGAATCGCTGCAAATCTAAGTTGCTGGTCGCAATTTTAAAGGATTCAGCACACTTTTAACAGGCATTCAATCTCCCCAGCTTTTTCCCAACCGCGTGAGGTCGGCTTCCAGTCTAACCCTTCGCAAAACTGGTGCCTGATTTCCTAGTTTCTGATTATACATATGCAACAACTGTTAAAGATCTACAAATGAAAGCAGCGACCAACGGCTTAACGGGCTTTCCAAGGCACGAAGGAATCTCTGTATGTTAAGATGGTCAACATGGATCTCCAATCCTCGGACTGACGATGTCTTAATTTCGCTTAGACGGACTTAGGAATCGCTCAACAGTCATGTTTGCGACCCCGAGCCCGGGGCGATGGTATTGGATTTTTCCATTAAGGATTTCTCAGTAGCATCTCGATTAGGAGTTGGCGATGTGATACCCGTATGTGCAGCACATTTTATAAAGCCGTTTGTCCTATACATGATCTCTCTCCGATCGCGGTGGCTTAGGTACCGTCCCACCCAATCTGAGTGACGGAAGAGAAAGTGCACTAGCAGTTTTATACGTTAGTGGGTTCGGTGCGTACAAACCTCTGCACTATTATCTCCTGCATCAACGGGTAGCATCAGCTAGAATTATCCCCCATGACAGTGATCGTTCAGGTGGATAGAAATAACACTGATCTCTCCTATACATATGTATACCACGGTCTAAGAATCGATCGCTATACTTCGGTTGGACAGAAAATTGTCAGCGATTCTCCAGCGACCTAAGTTGCAGAGTGTGGACATAGAGCATTAGGTACCGATTGATAGTTCCAAGAAACCACAGTTTAAGTATTGATTGGCAGTATTTGCATAGACGACATACAATGTTGACATTGAACCGCATCTGATATGTAATCGTAGAGCAATTTATGAATGACTGTGTTCAAGCGTGCACACATTTTTATTCAATGACGATAAGAGTATCATCATTGATGGTTTCAATTGATAGCGATGTATTCATTTCAAGGCCAGGCCCGCATTTATTTACTCAACCGTTCGCAGTGTGGAGTCTAACAGTAAAATATATAGAGCGTTCTGTATATGCTCTTGCTGTTCTTCCAACAAGTTCAATCTGCTTACAGCACCTCCTTATTCTGGTTCCATGTTACTTGTGTCCTTTCTCTGTCAGTTGCCACATTTGTTCTTACCCCCTTTTGATAAATACCATCCCTCAAACGTGCCATATTTCATTCATCATTCATGACTATCTCAGCCTCGTGTTTATTCGTTCCTCAAACGTCTATGCTTAATACATTGTCAAATGCTTCAGAAAGACAAAACCTAGAGTTGGCCAACAAAAGAGGAAGGAGTCACTTATGGGCACCACATTCGACTGTTCCTAAAATACTCTAGGCTGATAAAATTTTCATGTTTCACAAATTATGCTTCGTTTAGTGCTAAGGTCGGTTTTACCCTATATTTGAAATTATGCGAAATATTCCGCAAATTTCTGGATCACCAGGATTAGTTACATCTCCTTTCTAAATATTTGCTTCAGTTTGTTTAATTTCTTGAAAGATTATATCATAATTGTGAGTGAAACTCCGGTAACAGGGCGTGGCGATAAGACTTATCTTTTATCAAGTTCAACGGCCCTTATCGAGCTTGTAAACAATGACATTACATTTTGTATACATAATAGCGATCAAGATTTAATCAGTCATCAAATTATGCCAAATTATGGTTATCTTTCTGAGCTTTTATCATTGATACTGGACTTTCTTCATTCAGTGGCATGATTTTCTTAAGACATTGAGTCTTCGCGATTTCGACCAAATCACTAAATAAATGGTAGTGACCATTCGCTTTTATCATAAGAGTAATGACATGTAATATTTCGCGGTCTTCAATTACTCACCGATAAATTTATTTTATGAAAACCTATGTAAACAGCTTAGACCACTGACTAAATTATTTATTTTGACCTACCTCGAATTACATCATTGTATCGATCGATATACAGAACAGTCAATATAAAATTTCGATCAATTCGGGCTTCTAAACGACGGCGACGTAATTTTAGAGATTAGTAATTTACGATGTACGTAGATTTCTTCATCAAAGTTTGGCATCCAGTCAATATTTGTTTATTTCTGAGCTTCTAAGCAATGAGTAATTGAATATTGTGAAATGACGGGCCAACAACCTATAATTTGCGTAGGTACTCCTGCTTTGAAATCATTATCGTCGTGTGAATAGACGCGACGTACCTTGAATATGTTACCTGTGCCGTTTTTAAAGACTGCCCGATCATTATATTTTGTAACGTTATATACATCAAAGTCTTTTTTAATGTTTTCTTTGGTTTGTCGACGCCTCTTTTATATTGGAAATCAACGGCAAGTAAAATCATTTCGCGTATTCGCACTTCATTTGACCGTGACTTTAATCGAGTAGAATCCGGACATGTTTGATCGGCTGTGAGTAATTTAGCTTGTACAAATGTGTACTCGACAATTAATTCACTATTCAGAATTTCATTATAAAGAAACTATTACATCACTTTTGATTTTTGGCAAAGTTAGTCGAAATTGTCATGTTATTCAAGATTTGTGTGTTCCTGTTTTCTTGTTTCCGTCACTTATACCTTAAATTTCATGTTCTTTTTCTTCTTTGCCACAATTCTTTGGGTTTCCATGAACAGAAACTTTATCATCACATTCTAAAAATTACTGTAACTGAAACCCGACACAACTAAGTCAAGATGCACTAGATAAAGAGCTATCATCTAGCTAAATGTAACGGATACAATGATAAGGCGGGGCTCTAAATTGGACAATTGCAACTCTAGAAAGGTCATGTGAGAATTAACTAGTTGACTTCGTTCGTGCGGTAAAATACAGCTGATTTATAAACAAGATAAGACATGTACCTGGAGGCGAAGTTTTCAGATGAGGATTTTGAGAATGAAAGGCACTGAAGTAATATAATACAATGAATTAAAAAAGAGAGGTTGCAATGTTATAGAATAGATGTACAGAATTGCATCGCATACTATAATTGGGATTCACATTACCGATGGCAATTGGATACATAGGCATAAAAGTGTGTAAAACGAAAGGTTTCCAAATATGGGAAGTAGCAGTACAGTCTTTGGCATTTACAGTGAAGATGAATACTATTATTACAGTACTTGAAAATACAAGAACAATTTCACTGCATTAGCTCCAGCATTAGTATTGTATTATTTGGAATACGCTTAATAGCCTTTCCTTTGTAGTTTATGGATGCCACATCCTGTCAGCGTTAAAATAAATTTTGCGGCCTATTTTCGGCATCGGCGCCCCCCACTTGAGTCACTCACTCGTCACTATTCGTAGCGCACCCACAGTTAATCAACGAGCAACAAGGTTCAAGCTAACGCTCTATTGTAGATTTCCTTCCGTCAAATTCTTGGCATGAAGATGAAATTGTCCAGTTTTCCTTGTTTCAGATAGGTTTTCTTGTTGGGTCTACCCCATAACTCTTTGGTCTACCCCATAACTCTTTGGTTTCCATGTCCTTATAGTATAGCTATCGTCTTCTGATTTTTTAGCTTTCCGTCAGTTGTTGTTATTTGAAGTTGTGTATGCCCAAAGATGCAAGTCTTTGTTCAAGAAATCTAATCTTATTTCTATCTAATTATTATTCTTTAAAGATAGCATTTTTCAATTATCAACGAAGAGCTTTGTTTCACTTCTAGTTTACGCTCTATTGTAGATTTCCTTCTGTCTAATTCTTGGCATTAGGATGAAATTGTTCAGTTTTCCTTGTTTCTCATAGGTTTTTCTTGTCGAGTCCCCATAACTCTTTGGTGTCCATGACCTCATCATAGTTTTAGTATAGCTATGTCTTCTGAATTTGTCAGCATTCCGTCAGTTGTGTATGCCCAAAGATGCAAGTCATTGTTTAGGAACTTCTATTAGGTTTCTGATGAGTTTTTCAAGTCCTTTTCTCTCTATTTCTTATTCTCTCAAGATACCATTAGTTAAAAATTTACCAGCCGTGGGACGCCGGATATTGATAGTGCCAATTGCAACAAATTGGTCAACACACTGTGGTGCCATCAAAAAGCAAAAATAGTCATTGAGAGAATTCATAGTTTTACAATTGAAGTTAGAAAGAATTTTACGAACGAGCCCAGAGTGGCCGGTATCAGCAACACAGTGTAAATTAACTCTAAATAGGCTGAAATTGGTAGTTTATGCTCTTTGTATTGTTTAAGAATCTAACAGAGCCGGTTTTTGACCTATTATTACTACACTTCCAGTTCGATGAATAATGTCCGTAATTACTGATTTGTAATACAATGGTGTATAGCCGTATGCTAATATTAAATTAGTGATGGAAGTACTGAGTCAGCATCTAAATTAATCTAGACTTCAGAGTATGTGGAAACAAAGGCTTTTAAATATTTAATGACGATGAGACAATTTGTTAAATTATGAAAATGGTAACTATGCATCTAACTGGCATGCGCCGAGTTCGTTTTGGATACAAAATTCACGCTTTTCCTCTTTGAATCAAATGCCACAAATTAACTCAAGGACTTGGTTTTAGGTAGGATTTTGTCCTACAAGACTTTTCCTCTTAAATTCTAAATCAGTTTATTCCTAACAGGCCAAATCAGTTATTCAATATTTTAATAATGACATGCCGGTAATTTTAGAGAAGCTCAAGGCCAAAACAGCCGCACGGTTCGATCAGAACTGGAAGCCGACCCCAATATACGTAGTTCGGAAACGGTTAGGCAGATTACAAGCCGGTAATTTTCATTCCGAGCAGTATATTCAATCAAACCAACGATCCGACTAGTGAAAGCGAGTGTCTCTGGAATGCACTATTCAAACACTCATTGCGATTTAGTTGGCACCGAAGTATTTCGAGTGACGCGTCTAACAAAACAATTACCGCTATCAGGTAATTTACATACTAATCTTGAGAATCCTTTAAAAACAAGTGTCGCTGTACCGAAAAACTGAGTAATTGTGGACCGTGGTGAATAATGAAGGTGGTGATTTTGCTCGTTCTTTCTCGATATGAGATGTTCTGGCCTGCAGTGACAGACGTTAAGGGTCAGGCATAGTATGCTTTGGTCGTTTTCTCGCATTCGGGTATCCGAATGGATTTACGCAACTACCCCTGTGGTCGAGTGGTTTAGGCGTTTGCCTTGTGACCCGGTGTTGTGGGTTCGATTCCCACGGGAAGCATACTTTGTAAAGTTGTTTTCCAGTTTGGCTAGGACATTGCAGGCTTGAATCACCTGATTGTCTGATAAAAAGATAATTCCCTGCTTCGGAAGGCACGTATAAGCCGGTGGTCCCGGCCGCCAAATGGCGGTCGTCAAATAAACCATGTCAGAGGCCCTTGAGGCGGTTTAGAAACTCTGACACTAGGGTGTGTGGGGTCGTTAGACCTTACTGCCCACACGATAAGAAGAAGAACGACCGACCCATGTCGGTCGTTTTTATTTCCATTAATAAAAATACCGCTTTGATACATACATGTAGGTATTAAGGAATTGGAAAACGAAGCTAACCGAACTTGGTCGAAGACGCCCGTAGACATTATTGATAGTCCGTAGTGCGCCCGCATTCGGGTGAAAAATCAAATGCATTTTCGCCATAATGTTTTGAATATGAATGGGGATGGTTACAAGGTTAGAGGAAGACCAACGGAAACGGTGGTTAGACTGTGAAAGATGGATATGGCTAAAGAGGAAGTCACTATTGATATGACGGCAAATATTCGTATGGAGTCCCAAATAAATCAGGATAAGGACAAGAGAAATAGGATATCTACGCGTGAAATATGCAACACTAAGATCTTAAAAATAATATCGAGTTGGAAATAATGTGTGATTTCCTTTACAAAACTTTCCACGCTATTCTAATCATTGTAATCAAGCATGTTTTATACTAATTAATTAAATATCGCCATTTAAGGTCTTCAGGGACACATCGTTAGCATAGCTCTACGCGAGCACAATTTACTTGGTAACCACCTTGGTATCACCAATCGAGAATGTTTATTGTGACGACCGTGTCGTGTGCACTTATGTCAGTACATGTAAGTACCTCAGTACATGCAATGATGGTTCAGTTGTAACAAGAGAAATCTGGGAGCTATGAAGATGTTTGTTTTTTGATGTTATGGGACGCCGGAAGTGGATATCGAATGGCGCACCTATCTAAAATGTTGGCAGAATTGAGGACGAGATGAGCCGAATTGAGGATGAGATGAGCCAAAGTGGGTAGAACCTGGATGAGGCTGGCACAGGAACGTGAGATTGGTACAAGAAAAGATAGACCTATGCTCTGCAGTGGGTGAATTTGGGCTGTGCATGATAATTGATGATGATGATGATCAAATTCGGAAGACCAGGGCCCCAAGTCTGCTATTACAATAGTGTCAGAATGGTCTATCATTGATTTCATAATGGTTGATTTTGACAAGATTCTATGCCATTTCTTTCAATGGAGTGTCAGTGGTTGACCACTGGAAATAAAAGCGTCATTATGACTTTCCTATCTTGTCAAAATCAACCATTATGAAATCAATGATCGACCATTCTGACACTATTGTAATAGTAGACTTGGGGCCCTGGAAACCAACGGAAGTGACAAAGTTCTACGCCTGTAGAGTGCGTCATTTTAACTTGTAAAAAGCCGCTTCTAAGTTTTATATAAATAATTATGGCATACGAACTCACATGGCTTCTCTTATTATATATATAAGTAACCTTTACATTGTCACTGATGCGAATTAGCGCCGGAAACAAAACAAGTTACCTCACTATATAGGTTTGAATACGTGATTCACACACAACCGGTTTACGTCTGCATCTAATAAAAATCTACTTGTCAGGTGAATATAAAACTGATAAAACGTCGCCGTCGCGCGCGTATTGTGGCAAAAATGTAGAAGATGCTAAAGGGGAATGCAAAGATGGCAGGAATGGGATCACGTGGCATTCTAAACCAAGTTCGCGCCAAAGGAAATATTGGCACAACATGCGTCTTTGTTGCCAGTCGAAATGTTGGTTTGTTGGCCCAATATTATTCTTAATTGTTTAATAATGGCTCATTTAGATCTTGATTTGTAACATACCTATCTAATACTGGATATTTTTTTTTGGCTGTTATTATAAAATACTAGTGGACGTCACGCGGTTTCACCCGCGTAGTTCCCGTTCCCGTGGGAGTATGGGGATAATATATAGCCTATGTTACTCCCTGATAATGTAGCTATCCAATGCTAAAAGAATTTTTCAAATCGGTCCAGTAGTTTCGGAGCCTATTCAATTCAAACAAACAAACAAATATTTCCTCTTTATAATATTAGTGTAGACAATGAAAAATGTATCGTATTGTCATTACTATAGGTACTTCTTTCCAAAAGTTGTAGAGCAGTCAGGACTTTGAATGAAAGCAGAAATAAGTATTGATCTGTAGCCATGTAAGACCACTTTTACCACGCCAAAAGTACCTATTACATAATAGTACATAGTATGGACATTAAGGGCCGCATTGCTTATTTGGTTCAAACCAAATTTGGAACTTGGTACTTTGTGTTAGAAATGCTTCATCTTGTAAGTCAATAAACTGCGTAGGTGGATGACTAAACTTTTTGTTAAGTCTCACACTAAAATAATATGAGTAAACATAATCTGGAAGAAGGTACATGAACCCTGTGATGAGAGTAATGAATTCAGATTGTTAGATGGCCATGTTAGCCCAAGACAGTTTTAATATCCAGTTTTTTTTTAATGCCTAGATGAAGACTGTCGGGAGAAAAATTCATCTTTTGATGCTTTTTCCTGGACTAAAGTTTTACGGTCTGTTTAAATTTTTGTTGTTAAGTGGCAAAACTACAAATAAAGATAACTAAGCCTGCTTTTTACCGATTGTATTTGGATAAATAAATAATGGCAAATAATGACACCTACCACTTTATAATTCTTAATGCTCGGCAAAAACCTCTTCTGTTCAACCTCCTTCTTTTGAAAAACTTCATTGATGATGTTGCCTATGGCCTGGGCACCATATTGCATCAGCGCCTGGCCTCCTTGGTTGAGTAGCTGCTTTCCCGCGCCCGACAGCATGGCGCTAAAGTCCACGCCGCCATTTTGACCCGCCATGGTGGCAAGGTCTCACTCACTACCTACTCTGCTTTTATTGTTTTTTATCACTTTGCTAGGACATTTTGAGAATGGCTGTGTGGAAAATTCGAGGAGATTATTTCACTGTGCTGAGTATTCAAGTTCTACATATTATAATAATTGTATAAATATCCCATCATCGTCATTCCACTAGATAATATGGAGGGAAGGAACAGTTTCTTAGTTATTGCAGAGAAGAGAAGCAAATGTTATTGCTAAGGAAACATAATATTCAACAATGAGGAACCATGTTGATAAAGAACAAAACAATGGAAAAAAAATCACAACATTGACACAAATGCTAATTTATATCCTCAATTCATTAGGTGCTAAACTTAAACACCTGCTGTATTAATAATTCAAAGTACTGTTATAAATTGTGCAGAATTGCATAGTAAAATTATCTTTGCAGTTAAATTAATTGAAAACACTTAATCGAAACAGTAATATTTCTCTTCATACACCTGAGTTACTGAACAAATACCAATCAAATAAAAAAAAAAATTAACATAAACTAACTTTCACAGACCACAAAAACACACTCAAAATTTAAAAAATCAAAGGCACTGGACACTGTCATTCAACCTAGTGTGAGGTTTGTGAGCACAATACTAAGTAGGAACTGCATGGAGGCCACCATAGACATGATTACAATGTTTTATAGTGATGTCATCTGTAAAGGCGTGCTAATTAAACTACCAACCTCATAGATTTTTTTTCTCACCATGGTAATTGAGCATGGAGAGGAATTTACATGAAAGATGTTGAATATTGTTAATAAGTATTTTTTCTTTAATGTTTATTGTGTAATTTCAAGTTATAACATCTAAATTATTGTTTGTAGAAAGTTTAAATGTATGTCTCATCATAATAAAAAATAAGATCCACTAATTAGATCACAGTGGGTTTAAAAAGAACTAAATATTTAAGTACTTAGTTTTTATGTATGAGACCCAATTATGAACTGTCAAGAAGTTTTATTGAAGAGAATAAATTAAACTTTTTGTTTATATGTTCTTAATTTAAAAACTACTAAATGCTAATTTGCATTGATTATTCTGGTATTCCACAAACCGGTTATTACAATATGTTACTTTTAGTAGACAGGATTAATACTACAGCACTAATAATATTATGGGCGATTTTTCTAGACTAGACCATCTAGCATCCTGTTTATTACTCAGCATGGTCACATTTTTCTCTAAAACCCAGTAATCTCACAAGAATAATACAATCTCCATGCAGTTCCCGCATTGTCAACGTATAAAGATCACATTCACAGACAAACCGGCAGCAAAAATACTACGGTATCTGGACCAGAAGCAAGTCTAATGTAGGTCAATAGTGCACTTTCGAAGTTATGATAAAAATCTATGATCACGGCTACTTTTCATCGCTACGCCATATTTTTTGGCACTTTTAGAGCAAGACAGATACGTGTTGTTACATCGAAATAGGTGAGGTCATCAAAAAGACGAAGTTCACTGAAAAATCGTAAGAATCTACGAAGGAATGTTCCACACACAAGATCCTATCAAATATCACACAAACAAATGCTCCAATATACACTTGATCAACAAACGATTAAACACACAGCACAGTGAAATATTCTACAACATATTGCATATGGATTCGACTTAATTTTCTATTAAAATATTATTAAAATTATGTTTTAAAAACAGAGAACAACCATACCCAAAACTGTCTCACGGAAACTGACAGAAATACAACCGACTAAATAAAGGAGCTTTTAACTAGGTGGGACATGCAACTCACTCGCAACCTTTTGAACTTGGTCGTATAACTCGCGAGATTATTGCCAGCGCAGAGCTGACGTCACCCGCTAAAATGAAGATCATTTATTTTCTGCTTAACTATTCTGTTTACTTATTTGGGTTTCCGTAAATTGTAAATAAATATTTACAAACTCCAATCATACAAAGCCTCTGGAAAACATTGAGTGATAAAACTTTAAATAATTGGTCTTGTAACCCCGGTTACAATGACCTTGACAGTGAAAAATAGTTTCCATTGAATTAGAAAACTTTTAATGTAAAACATTATTACCCTTCTTCTGGGAAAGTCGTGTAAAAATAAAATCTTTTAATGTTTTATAAGGTACTGGAAATATTTATGTTATTTTTATCTACAATCATGTACAAACCAATAGTAAAAACGTTACTGATCGTTGAGTTTACCTAACTACTTTGCATTTTTCGCATACCAGGGCCGGATTAAGGAAATAATAGAATGGTGCAATAGCACTTAGCGGCATTTTAAATATTCATTATTCATCATTACTCATTCGTTTAGTGCAAATGAACTTACAGAAGCAACGTCACCTTTTATTTTAACTTCTTCGTTCAAGATTTTATGGGCGTATGCAGTATTTTGGGCAAGACTTTTACTACTTGTTGCTTTTTATATTGTTCGCTTTATCGCACAATCCCTGATTGAAAGCGAAGATATTTTACTTTGGTCGACGATGAAGCACGCTTGCTTAAAAGAAACTTCAAGTCTTGAATAAGGAAGTCATACCTATCTTCGTTAGTAGTCACATAAAGTACATTATTATAATCCAATAAAATCACTAGCATGTTGCGCAGAACTTTAATCACACTACAATCTCTCCCCAGGGTTGCTCTCTCAACGTTTCCGTACCTACCTACATAAGTGAAGTTTTCTGTCTGACATTAGAAAAGCATTTAGTCGTACAATGTAGTATTATAGTAGTAGGTATTATAATGTAAGTACTTACTAAAATAGGTACCTAAACAGTAAATTTATTATTAAGACGTTGTTATTGTTTTTTGATACTTTGTGTATTGTTAGAAAATAATATGAGCTGAAGAATAACAATGAGTTAGTTAATTGTGGTCCTGTTTGCAAATAATTACTTAGGTAGGCATTTAGTTTTCTTCAATACTTGAAGGTCGCTTGAACGTTCATACCTCGTATCTAGGAGTGCACACTATTTAACATTTCTGGCAAGTGATAGCAGTTTCTTGTATAAACATATGGTCCAATGAGTGGAAACATGCATAATACATTACTAACTGTTAGTAATTTAGTATCTAGAACACTAGCTAGGTCAAATGTGTAAACCGTTGTTATTTATCACTGTGAGTATCATATCAGCTCAACCTTTATTTGTTTCATCATTCATAATGGGTTTGAGACCGCAAAATTACGGATTATACTAAAAGATGTACCTATCTACACCCAGAGATGGTAATGGAATACTAACGATTACCGTTTTGAGAATCCATCTATACAGGTACACTAATATTAATAAGAGGAAAGATTTGTATTTTTGTATGTTTGTAACGAATAAACTCAAAAACTACTGGACCGATTTCAAAAATTCTTTCACCATTAGAATGCTACATTATCCCTGAGTAACAGGCTATATTATGTATTACTAGAAAAAAAATAGGGATCCTGAACCAACACGTCAAATATCAGCTCCCTACGACCAACAGTTTCGGCTATTAGGTGCGTTGTCTGTCAGTGACAGTCATTCAATCAGTCAGTAACGGAAGAATTTTATATAGGTATAGATTGATTGATTTGTTCTCACGTAAGTGACATGTAAATTTCTTTATGAGAACAAAATGTCTTTAAGCAGAATTGCACTAATGGTGCCAGAAAGGTGGTCGTTGAACTGTAGAAGTACGATATAGTTACCTACCTCAAAAGCGTCGCTTACTCTGTTTGTCTACTGTGCAACGACCGTGAAGGTTATCTCATGGCAGCTAATTATCTTGATTACCTACCCAAGAAAATTATCTGTTACGATTTAGTCTCTTTTGTGGTCCCAAATGGAAATACTGGCCGTATTTTACCTTGACAGACTAGCTGTTACCGCTTATGGCAGCAAATTGTTGTCGAAAATGTCCAAAACGTGTTCCGTTGCAGCGTTGAATCATGATCATATCTTTAACTGACTACTGGTCTTGAGGTCAACTAAAGTTATTACTTAAATAGGTTTTATATTAATGCTGTGTTCTAGAATTACTGGTACCTAGGTACTCTACTCAGCTGTATCCGATTGGAGACTGATAGCCGACCCCAATAATATGTGAAGTTAGTGTAGTGTATACGTACATACATAAACAATGAATAAATCAATAAGAAATATATTACTTGTAATTATAAATAATTATCGATGTAATCTATTAGTACTAGGCTGTATAAATGTATTTCTGTTGTCTCCGGTTATGCACACCCGGGGGGCTCAGTGACGTGGGAGCCAGTCGTATGACAGCTGTCAGGGAGTGAAGACGCGTGCCTGAACTAGTGAGCCGATACTTGTGTTATTATATATGTATATTTAATTATCTAGTGTACATCAGTACACCACATTTAGGAAAAGGCTGGGCAGAATGATTTTTCTATAATAAAACCATTTTGGCAATGGAGATTCAGATTTCCATTCTAATTGTCTAACTCAGCCTAGTTTCACAAGGCCTTCGCAGTTTCCCTTAGACATAAACAGAAAATTTTGGCACCAAACCAGCTTCTCCATAGGACCAACGGGCACAAGGCCGTCATAGCCGCTTGTCTGATCTCCAGCCATTAAACAATTGCTGACGTGTCCCGTCCATTACGGGGACAATCAATAAAGACTAGTACAGGATGCTGTAACCACAAAAAAGACCGAAAATTATCCAAGAGCCTTGAACTACGATGACGGAATTGAAGTAGGTAAACGATAATGATGTTAAGTCTGAGCGCGTTAGTCCGGTTTGGAAATGATGTGGGTGGCTGGCAATCATGTTTGGAGTGTATTAACTTGTATTATGACATAGTATTGATAGGTAATAAAAGAAATATGAGGGACTAGCTGACCCGCGCAACTTCGTCTGCGTCTCAATTTTCGTTACTGCTCCGCTCATTGGTTTTAACCTTCCTCGATAAATGGGCTACCTAACACTGAAAGAATTTTTCAAATCGGACCAGTAGTTCCTGAGATTAGCGCGTTCAAGCAAACAAACAAACTCTTCAGCTTTATATATTAGTATAGATAGATATAGATTTAGGATTGTGTTCGTGTGTGAGAGTGTTCATCTTCTTCAAGTAGGTAAATGAGATCATTCAGCTAAAGGGTCAACAGTATATTTTTGCCGTAGAAGGGAAAAAATGTTCAGTAACTTTACCTACAAGAAAACGGTATTTTTGTTTTCAGGCCATCAATTTGTGTGCAGGTATGATTTGAATGTTCTCCTTTGCTCCCGGATTTCAGTCTATCCGGCGAAGATTATTTTAGCTGGTAAGAAACTTGAATCTAAAGTTAGCCTTTACACCCCGCTAGACTTGGAAAGCTCACGAAGGCAATAACCGGAGACACAAACATTCAAGAAGAAGATCCAACTACATAGAAACTATAGTCTTCAAAGACTTATAAAACAAAGTGTAATGTGGGAGTTCTAGCAAGATTTTCAATTTCTCAGTAAATTTGCTGGCTAGACCAAAACAAACAAAGCTAAAAGCATTTCGACGAATGCTTAAGTATCTCGGAATCTGCGAAGAAAATAAACAATTTAAGAATGGAAATTATAGGTGCGAGAACAGTTTGAATATACTACTGTTGGACAAGTGACCTGAGATTATAATTATGTATTGAATGCTGAATGGATGACAGCTATGCAAAATGCTTAAGCTGGCTAAAAATAATCATCATCTCAGCCTTGTAGTACCTATCAATCAATAATATAAAACTCACAAAACACAGCCGAAACTACTGGTCGTAGAATGCTGAAATTTGAGGGTTTCCCGTAATTCCCATGGTAGAGGGATATGCGCGTAGGAAGTCGTGGCCAAAACAAGTCTTATAAAAATGTGATTGTGACTTGCTAGAATATACAAAAAACTTGTTGGAAAACAAAGTGCCCAAATTCAAATTACTCGTATTTCCCACGGTTATATACCTCTACGGTGCCGTGTTATACACGAGGCAACCACCGAAACAGACAAGAGTTATAAATAAATTCCCTTTTTATTTTGCTAGTCGCATTCTTAGCGAGTGATGTCAGGAACCCTACGCACTGATTAGTCTATTTTAGATAAAGATTTGTTTGAAAAAAAAAACAGTCGTCAGGAATAATTAGTACCCCTATATTATTATTTCCTTTATTCATATTTCTTCAATTATTTTATAATTATTTCTTCATACGCACAACAACAGAAAATATATATACACATATAAACTTTTTAACAAAAAAATTACACCTCCGGAAAAACTGAAAAGCAAAAAATAATTAACCTTTTTAGAAAAAATTGCTGAAGTCGGTGTTTCTTATTGCTTCTTCGTATTTTAACACCGACTTCCGAAATTTAAGTTATTTTTCTAAAAAGGTTTATTATTTTTTGCTTTTCAGTTTTTTCGGAGGTTTAATATTTTTGATAAAAAAAATTATTTTATAGTTTTTTGTGGCTATAATCTACTAAATACTACTAACATGGGTAGGCCTACAAAAAATGCTACACGACTCAGCATAAAAATCTGTGAGTAACAACAAATCACCACTATTTTCCCACCCTTAGGGTAGGATTTTTTTCCAAATTTATATGAGACTAACTTCGAGGTATACCCTATTAAATAAAAAAAGAATGATCTAAATCGGACTAGTCTGTAAAAAGTTATGCGTGGTCAAACATTACAATCAGTGAGTGAACAATCAATCATCCCGTTTTCCTATCCTTAGAGTTGGATTTTTTTCCCAAATTTATATGGGACCAACTTTGGGGTATACCGTTTCCAATAAAAAAAGAATTATCAAAATCGGACTACACTCTAAAAAGTTATGCGTGTTCATACATAAAAAAATATATGCATTGACTTGAGAACCTCCTCCGTTTTTTCGTCGGTTAAAAATAGTAGCCCACCGTTATTGGGAACAGGGTCCTAGCTACTGGCAGTCAGGGCTCCAGAGAGAGGAAATATTAAATTTAATGTATTCTTATTATTGAAAACATATATCAGCATGCCTACTCCAATAAAAAAGGCAGAGAAACCAACGGTTGACTTTAAAAACCCAATGGTTGACTGGTAGAGAATGCCTTGTTGCATTAAGCCCGCCTAAATACCTCTAATGTACATAAAGTTTAGCTAAATAAATATTCCTTTTATCAAAGAGTTTTGGTTTCCAATTAGTTTCGTACACAGCTCCTTTGATGCGCATTAAATCCTCACCAAAGGTTTTGCCTCTTCTAAAGATGTCTTTTTCAGGGTCATCTGGATAAAAATCATCAATCTTACGTACTAAATCCACAATAGGTGACGTCACAATAAATATTTTGACCAGCAATTACTTATCGCTTGCGCTATTTACGAAATTATGTGGTCGTCCTACCATAACATTATGTCATGCGTCCCTGACATAAAAAGCGCGTGATAAGTTTAATATAAACTGCTATAAACAGCTTATTAAAGTTCACTTGTTTTATTTTGATACAAAACTTGTTTTAAGGTGCACGTTTGTTTCGCTAGATATTGCTTTGTAGATTTATCCATATGCACGATGCAGACAGTGAATGGTTTATTACTTCTTGAGAATTCGCAAAGATGCATTAAGTAGACTCCTGACTTGGTTATTAATCTTAAACATTTTAGATTCTAACATACACGTTGCATAATACAATACATATAACATTTGTTATATCTTAAATTAATGGACAGTTCGTGTATTATTATCACAATAAATAAATTATAACATGAAGCTTTCAACATGAGAAACAGATATTCAGGAAGTCTAAATAAATATGAATAAAGATATATTTTATTCGTTCAGTTTGTTGACTGTTGACCTCGTGCGAAAGTGATTGACTGACCTTCGTGGTCGTTAAGAGATACAAAGTGTGAGAAAACATGAATATTAAGAACAGTATGATAAATTGTAGTTATGTATTATAATATAAACAATGTCAGGTCATGCTTACAAACGACCTAGACCCCTTAGATGGCGACGGAATGATAACAAGCAACGCTGTCGTTAGCGGAGTTATAACTAACGCAAAATATTATCTACTCCAAACCTAACAAAATAAGCAAGCCCAAATAGCTCCATCATAATAAGTGGCTTAGGTAAGTGGCTACGTTAATAAATTGCAGAATCGGTGGTTCCTATATACATTAAATCCCCCAGAGTACAGGTGTATGGGCACTTGGGGCATTCCAAAGGTGGGTCTATGCTAGACGAGCCGAGCACAAACTGAGCGCATGCCGAGCCGCTCTACTCGCGGTGTCAAGTGTGGACGTACAATGAGCCTACAACAATCAATCTCCTCGATGCGACAATAGGCTAGAAAAAACCGACAATAGGCTAGAAAAAACCGACAATAGGCGGAGCACAGTCGAGCACGAGCCAAACGCTCGAAGCACGCTCGTTCGAGGCTCGTAACTCGGTCCACACTACACGAATTTTGGCTCGGCTCGTGCTCCGCTCGTGCTCGGCTCGTCTAGCGTAGACCCACCTCAACATGTGGCTCATGTTTTGAACAGGGGTACCGCATTCACATTGAGTATCCAACGGGTCTATAATAGGTAATTGAATGTCGGGACGTGCTTAAAGAATGGATGACTAATTTCTTACCGGACACACAAATATGAACGAAACAAGTTAGTAAAAAGCTTGTAATGAGTAGCTTCTTAGCGTGGGTTCTAAGCAGGAAAATTTAATAAAATACTCATTCTAGTAATCTGGAATTTCCAAAATGAAATTACCCACAAAAAAAACTGTATCCCCAAAAAAATAAGAGTAAAAACATGACTAAACAGGCGTGGGAGCTTATCGATGATACAGAAGTCAACGTTGGCGCTTTAAATTGTCTACGTCACAAAATGATTCAGGTTTAATGTCCAACTAACCCGTGTTAGTCAGAGTATCTGAGTAAACTTTAATGAACGTTTGCACATGATATCGCAACGATCGTAAGACCAACGATAATGAGTAATTAGAGTCATTATTTGTTCCTGTTGGTAATCAAGAAACAATTTATGTATGATTTGTAATGTTTGGCAGAAAAGTAGTTTTTACTAAGACCAGTCGTCATTTGTTGCTACCGCAGGTAGAACCTGGATGAGGTTGGCACAGGAACGTGGGGATTGGCGCAAGAAAACAAAAGCCTATTGCTCAGAAGTAGGCGAAGTCTGTCTGTGGATGATAATGATGAGGACTAGTCGTCCAGTGGTCGAATTTCGATCGTAGTTTATTCAAATGTTGGGTAAATATCAGTATTGTGCACTCCTACATAATTATATTGTAGATATCGAAATTTTATACTTCTTCATAAGGGTGTTACTACACCAATCGATCGATCGTCGATCGATGGTAGAATGAATTAGTCGACGTCGATCGATACTTTCTACTAGACTCATCGTTCGATCGTCAATCAATGCCATCGATCGATGGTAGAATGAATTAGACGACGTCGATCGATACTTTCTACTAGACTCATCGTTCGATCGTCAATCAATGCCATCGATCGATGGTAGAATGAATTAGACGACGTCGATCGATAGTTTCTACTTCGTTCTTCTTACAGCCAAAGCTACCACACCAATCGATCAACGTCGATCGATGGCATCGATCGGCGGTCGATCATTTGTTTATCACCCGGTATTCGTCGATCAGCCAAAGCTACCACACCAATCGATCAACGTCGATCGATGCCATCGATTGATAATCGATCAATTAGTGTAGTAACACCCTAAGCGGGAAATGCCTAAAAAGATGGTTTTGTAACTCAAGGCGCAAAATTTTCTTCTTCACTTGTTAACATCAATAGATTAGGTACTTACATCAGTTACTTCCACTGTATGCTTGTAAATAAAAAAAGAACATCATCATCATTTTTGGTAAAATTTTGTTGCTGCTGATATAAAATCACAGTGGTGCATTTAAATACATTGCATTTGTAATACCTACAGACACGCTTGTAGAGTCGGTTTCATTGCAATGACCTCGTAAAGGACAAAAACCGAAATCGCCAGATGTTTAATGCCATTTAAGGAACACTATTAAAAATTTGGCAGTTATGGTCGTACCAAAGTGAATTCAATCTTAAATTAAAGTCAATTGAGAGACTATTAAGAGAACCACTTATAATGCTGGCTTTAACAGAGCCAATAGTTGTAAAATGAAACTGTATTGAAAAAAGTAACGGCCTAAGTATTCCGTAAATGTTTGTGAAGTAATTGAAACGAGAAAGCTCGCGTGTCCAGAGTAATTTACTATTAAAATTTGACAGATCCTTACGAAGTCAAGGTTTCCTTGAAGGTCTAATGAGGGCTTTCGCGTTTGTATTCGTCGCTAGAGGCGCTAGTGTAGCGAGATGTTTTAAACAATGACGTATTATTTAAATGTCAAATTTCACTGTTGGGTGGCTATTGACGCGAGTTTATTTACTTAGGATTTGTTTTGATTTTGATTTTTTTTTTCTAACTTTGTTCACATGCGCGTAATAACAACTTTATTCGAAATTGCCGCCTGGTGAGTACAAAAATGGTAGACCTCATTCAACACGTCCTGCTTTGACTAGTCCAAGGTAACGTCTTGAACTCTGGCTGACTTTCAAGACAACAAAGCGCTGCCGCTGCATAATTTGCATTTATCTAAAGTAATGAGTTGTTGCTATTTTTCTTTGTACTATATGCCTTCTAATTTGCCAGAAAGTAATTTCTTAATTTACAAGACATTTTGATGTCAATCAATAATTTTAATATTTTTTTGGCTTGTTTGTCATGGCTAATGACCTGAAGGCAAGCATCATAATGTGGTCGAAATAAACACGCATATGATGTTCAAACAAAATGATTTTATATGAGAATCTGTTGACATGAAAAAGTTAAGCTCTTGCCAAGAGGAAGACTATAAACGTTTGAGAGATTTTGTCTTTAACAACGCTTCGTCATTTCCCTGTTCCTATAGATAGAACTCTCCTGTGTTGGACGTAATTTATAGTAAGCTATCTGAAACACATGGTCTTGACTGCATCGTAAAGATTATATTGACGCCAAGAGCGATAAAATAGATGCAAGTACTCACCACAGCGTTCACATTCACCGATGCACAAGCTTCTTCAATCACTTCTTCTACGGCCCCACTTTCATACTCCTCAGCTGGTAAAGCAGGGTACAGCCTCATGCTCGTACTAAACATGGTATCATCTTCCGTCGGCAGTTTAGGGTAGAGACCTCCACCGCCATTTTCAAGCAAAGGTTCCGTTCCTTCTCCGCGCTCTCCTCTAAGGAAGCCCTTAACAGCAGTTGCAGCGTTGGCAGTACGGTGCCAGCCCCAGCCGTTGGCTTTAAAGTTCTTCGGGTAGTAATTCATCATGGTTAACACTTCACAGCACTACACAGTAGTCTAAACTTTTTCCACTGAACGTTCGGGGTTAATGCTCTGAAAGTATTCGCGTCTTCACTTCTCAGCGGGTCGACGGCGAATGAAGTAGACTCTTGCCTTTGTTTATATTATAAATCTGTAACAAAGGATGTTATCCCGTTAATATTTAAAGTGAATCATGATTTTCCTTATTTTTGGGGTAGTTTGTGATTTCGGGAAACAACAATAAGTAATTGGTTTGCTGGTATTGGGAAATGCAATTGGAAAAAAATAAAAACAGCTAATTAACCTTTAAAAAATTAGTTATTTATTTAATACGGTTATTAACATAATGGCTATTAAATATACAAAACCAGCCAAGTACGAGTGGGACTCGCCCACCGCGGGTTCCGTACAAATTTGTAGGTAGGTACATATTATTTTAATTAACACTATTTTTTTATGATTTAATTACAAATATATAGTTTTCAGGCTTTTCCTTTACTTGTAGTATAATACGGTATTAATTGCCAAATTTCATAGTTCTAGGTCAACGGGAAATACCCTATGCATTTTGATTCCCTTGAGTGTCGAAATATACGTTTTTTGCGGCAAAAACGGCTGTATCTTTTTTACGCTAACTTAGAACTTTGATTTTTTCACAGCTTTAAGGGACCGTAGACCTGAGTATATGGTTTTAACTTCAACTTGATCCCTCCACGCGTTCCCGAGATAAAGGATCTTGACAGACAGACGGACGGACAACAAAGTGATCTTATAAGGGTTTCGTTCTTTCCTTTTGAGGTTTACACTATATTTTTCTCCATGCAATTGTTTTATTGTAGCTGTTTTTCAGACTGTACTCTCTCTCGATGTTTTTTATAAGTGGCCTCGAGCAAATGTAAAAAATGGCCAAGTGCGTGTCGACCTCTCACACGATGGCAGCTCCCTTTAATTTTTATTATTTGTTATAAATTTAAAAAACTGGCCAAGTGCGAGTCAGACTCACACGATGTTGATGACCCTTTAATTTTATATTTTTTTGTTATTTGTTGTTAAGTTGTTATAGTTGCATAAGAAAGAAACACTGAAAATTTCAACTGTCTGCAACTATTACCACCGTTCTTGAGATACAACCCGCTGACTGACAGAGTGGAGGCTTAGTAATAGCGTTCCGTTGGATACGCTTCGGGTACAGAGCCTTAGAAATACGGAACCCTAAAATAAAATTTTTACAAAAAAAAAATTAACCGACTTCCAAACAAAACATTACAAAGTATAAAATAACCTTAATTTCGGAAGCCGGGGTTTTTGGTTTTGGTTCTTTGTTTTTTAACACCAACTTCCGAAATTAAGGTTATTTTATACATTGTAGTGTTTTGTTTGGAAGTCGGTTATATTTTTTTGTATAAAGTTTTTTTTTTCACTTTTAAGTGGTGATACTTGGACGACGTCTTCGTCTACGCAGAAATTGAAATAAGCAAAAATGCTCATAAAATAAAAATTAGTGATCCAAACTGAATCAATTTTTACGGGACCAAATGGCAAGTATACCGCATCGAACTACAAAAGAATCACAGAAATCGGATCATAAACCTCGGAGTAATCGGTGTACATACATAAAAAGAAATACCCACCGAATTGAGAACCTCCTCCTTTTTTGGAAATCGGTTAAAAAGAGTGCAGTTGCAACAACCCAAAATGACTAAAATTGTTTTATAGAAAATCCACTACACATAGTTTAACCGCCCGGCTTCGAACGTGCGCTCTTTTTATGACTGAAAAAGTAAAACCATATCAAAATCCGTTGCGTGGCTTAGAAGAAGTGAGCAAAGAAACAGAGGCAAACAGCGACGTTTTTTTACTATCTATACTAATATATAAAGATGAAGAGTTTGTTTGTTTGTTTGTTTGCTTGAACGCGCTAATCTCAGGAACTACTGGTCGGATTTGAAAAATTCTTTCAGTGTTGGATAGCCCATTTATCGAGGAAGGCTATAGGCTATATATCATCACGCTAAGACCTACAGGAGCGGAGCAGTAAAGAAAATTGTGACGCAGACGACGTTGCGCGGGTCCGCTAGTTTAGATATAAGAGAAGAACTACTATGGTAGGCGCCACATAAACTTGCAATAAAATACATTGACCTTTCCCTAAAATTCCTGCTTAGATACCCGAATTATGAACCGTTTTTCATTACTAGAGAACGTAAAGGATCACGATAGAAGGCGATTTATGTTTTTATTTCTGTTTTTGATATAAAGAAAGTCAATAAATTAATTATTTTAACTTTGGTGTACAATAAAGTATATATATACATATATAAATAAATAAATGTAACTATGTGGGTCAATGACCACTACTACCGCCTCTACGTGGCGCTTCCTTGATGCTATCTCGTCCAATCTATACTAATATATAAAGCTGAAGAGTTTGTTTGTTTGTTTGCTTGAACGCGCTAATCTCAGGAACTACTGGTCCGATTTGAAAATCACGCTAAGACCAATAGGAGCGGAGCAGACGAAGTTGCGCGGGTCAACTAGTTAGAATATATGTAGTTTAATTTCAAAAAGTTCTTGTATGACTGACTACAATTCCCTTTATAAAGTGTTGTTTTCAGTTAATAAAAAAATACTGGCCAAGTGCGAGTCGGACTCGCGTGCAAAGAGTTCCGAACAAATTTAATTTTTTTAACATGTTATTTTTACACTACTGACTTCTTATAGGTAAAGATCTATTCTCTCCTTTTTTTTTTCTAAATTTTAAGCTCAGTAGTTTCGGAGATAAGGGGGAATGGTCATTTTTCGCCTTATTTCTTGGATAACTTCAAAACCATTTATTTTAAAATTATGAAAAAAATATAATTAAAACCCTCACAGTAAGCTCTTTCATTTGATATGTCACACAATATTGTCCAAAAAACTTTTTTTTTAATTTGCTAGTTTGTCCCCCAAAAGTGACTCCCATACTAAAAAAATATAATTTATGTAACACGTCCGTGTTTGGGTCACAAAAGTCCATATGTATACCAAATTTCAACAGAATCGGTCCAGTGGATGCGGAGAAAACTGGCTGTGACAGACGGACAGACAGACACCCAAGTGATCCTATAAGGGTTCCATTTTTTTTTGGAACCCTTAAAATAAGGACAGTCTCCTAAGAACGTTTTCTCATTAGTTACAGTCCATTCAAAATCCTTTCTGCATTTCACCCTTATTGTTAACTCTGGATTTGTAACTAGATGGCGTTGGCGTCGAATTAGATCGCGCTATGGTTTCGTTACATGGAACGATATAGGTAAAGCTTGAAAGAAAAATATCTTACGTTGGACTTGACGTCCACATGGATTATTTACCGCGTTTATAATCAATTTTTGTATTCAACATTGCCGTTACAAGCAATGTTGATTTTATGCTAATTTATGATTTAAATATTTGTATTATTATTAGACCTGAAGGCCAATTCTTGTACAGTCTGTGACCAACATTATCTAACCCACTTGACTATTATTCGCTAAAATTTACTTAAAAAAATAAAACAAGCCAGGTCGCCAGCCATGTTTAAAAATGAACTAAATTTAAAAAACAAGAATTTTGCCCAAAAAATAAAATCTCAAAAAAGCAAGGTTTTATTGTATTCAGGTAGGTTGTTGCAAAAATGTTCCAGAGACCTGTCCTCCACTGCAATAAAAATTTGTTTTTCAATGTAGGCGTTAAGAAGTTATGGTGCAATAATGAAAAGTCGTGTACAAAAGAAAAAAAAAATCGTCCGAGACAATAATTACATTATATTTTCCTCCATACTATTGTTTTATTTTAGCAATTTTTGAGACATCTAGCAATCAAATGACAAAAAAAAACTCAACAAACCGACAGAAAAACATGCATTCTTTAGTCATTTCGGCTCAGGGGGGCTACTCTCTAACGAAATCCGTAGTTTCGGGCTTAGTTTCGGGCGGGCATTTTCTACTTCGTATCACCTAACCACTGAGAACTAATGATAACACGATTTGACAGTTACTGTGAAATCGTGTTGTCATTCATTCTCAGTTCGGTTTCGGGACTAATCGTAAGTCTGTAGGTGATACGGAGTAGAATACGCCCGCCCGCAACTAAGCCCGAAACTACGGATTTCGTTAGAGAGTAGCCCCCCAGAGGCGATAAAACTTCCGATGTTTTATCATTCGTGAGCGTTTGATTGACGTCAGAGTAATTGAAGCTCTATTTAAATGTTCTGGAGATCGGGTTCGGGTAGACTTTCGATCTGTCTTGCAAAGGCGTCTTGTATGGTCTTTTCTGACTTTTGAGTTAATGGGAACTTAGCTCTTTGTATGTTGTTTACTTTTGGCGAAAATAAATAATCGATTTTAGTGTCTTTAAGATGCTGCAGACTTTTTTGTCTGTGTATAAAATAGAAAACAAGTGTGAGAGGTGACCTTTTTATTTACCCGTCTACCAGAGGCTGATTAAATGTTGCCAGCGCCCTAGACAAATCTCATCGGCGCCTCTAAGGTAAGGCACGAGCAAGCGCAGATCCAAAATTTCAGTCAGGGGGTTGGGGATTAATTTGTTTATACCTCCATAAGGAGAAGAGGGGGAGTTATTGAAAAAAAAATGCGGCTTGACAAACGTAAGAAAATTAGAGCGCACGTAGGAGTCATGAAAAATTACTTATAGAAAGACAGAATAAAAATAAAATAGTATCATAAAAATATTATTAAAATGTTCCGATAAAAATAGTATTAAAATGTCCCCATCAGAATACTATTTAATGTCCCAACAAGGAGACAGATTCAGGTAATAAGAAAAAAAAATGGGGACTTGCAGTGGCAAGTACCTACTGATCAACTGACTAGATACATAAAATCAACAAGCAATACCTGCTATTTGATTATTTGTAGGGGACATTGTATTTCCTAACCTTGGCTGCAATTGAATAGTGATTGAATTTCCTATCCGAGCCACGGGAGGTAACGGTATGCATTATGCATTGTTGCGATAGATGTGCCATCGTCCTAAATCATTAAATAGCTTTACCACTCTGGGCGGAGCGGGAAGGAGAGTCAGACTCTTACTGACTAAAACCACCAGTGTTCCTTCTAATGCCCTTTGCCTGGGACGCAAAGAGCTTTGAAGCAACATTAAGACAGTAAAGTGTTTCGATTTAACTAGTTTTGTACTAACATAGTTTCGGACAATACTGTTCGCTTCGAAAAATCGAAAAAACAAGTTTCAAACTGACGTAGAACACCCTGTCAACTATGCTGACATCTAAACTCCTAACTCGACCTAACAATTTGTCATATGCGGGAAAATAATAATGATTACCTACTACCAAACTTTGAACAAATATCAAACTTTTTACCACTGCTAAGAAAAAAACCAGCCACCATTTTTTTCGAAATACTTAAAATAATGTGTTGTTTTTATTTTTACAAATGCAAAGGCAACAGGCACATTACCTAAAAAAAATATAAAGGAAACAATTCAATTTTTCTTATCAGAAATTACCAAATTACCTACCGTCGGCCGGTCAAAATCATAGAAAAAGCAAATGTAATATAAGTGAGGAAAATTATACTGACATTTTAGGTATCTTTTACGGCATTTCCCGCGAAGTCAAAGTTAATAAAAATGCATTTGGATGGTTCTCGTCAATGTGTAATAAAGACTTGCATTATCAGATTACAGCATATCAGTAGGTAGGTACTTTAAATGTTTTACATTTTGTTTATTTTGTAATACTAAAACGCTGTCTTTAAGAAACGAATGAGTTAATGAGGCATAAAAATCGGGTGTGGTTTCTAACATTGGTTATTTTAACAAACAAACGAAAGCTACGTTATGTTTTAAACCCGTATGGATATGATTATTTTAAGTCTTATATTATGATTCTGGTTAAAAAAATTAATAATAAATAAAATAATGTTGAAAAAAAAATGCTACCGTAAAATAATCATAATAAAAAATTAAATTACGTTTCGATCACAAAGTTCGGCCCTGCATTTCCGGCTGTTCCGTAACGCGGAAGACAAATAGGCATATCCGCAAATTTCGAATTTAAAATTTTCTTCAATCAAAACAATGACATGAATAGACTGCTTGCTTATTGTTACTTTGTAATTATGTTTAAGACAGATATCCTTAGGAATTTATTTATTTTAGAGCTTGAACATGCATTACTTTTTTTAATGAGAATTTGTCGATAACGAAGAAGTATATTTAATTCAGACGGAAATAACACAATACAGCCAGTAATTTATTTGTAAATATTTTAAAATGAACTGTTAACAAACTTGTGCAGAGTTACTAGTCCGTGCGAACTGCTTACATAAACAATTTATTTCTGGATGTAGTGTTGTGTAAATCTGTTCATTAGTTCACCTTCACCTTTAACAATGTTTACCGCGGTAAACAATAATTTAATTAATGTGTAAGGGTATCGGTGCTCCCTTTTCTTATTAAAGAAATCTGTCTAAGTACTAAAAATGTCTTGAAAGCTCTCTATGCTTGTCAAACATCAATATTGTTGGACTAGCTATTTCCCGTAGCTTTGCTCGGGTTTATAAATTTCCGCAAAACAAGTATTCAATAACCGTCTCCAGGATTCCATTCATCTACCAACATTCATCAAAATGGGTTCAGCAATTTAGGCGTTAAAGCGTTACAAAAACTTACAAACTCACATTCGTTTTTTTTTAATATTAGTTAGGATTATAAAACTTAAAATTAACTATTATAAAGTGGTTTTCAGCTCATTTCCTACCGATAAGACAGACCCGCAATAGTACAAAACATAGTGAAAACCCCAACTGAATCAAAATTGTGTGGAAAAGGGAGAGGGAGGCCTTGTCGTGCAGTGGGAAAATACAACTTGTAAAACGAAAACGCAATACCTTTTAAGGGGTCATTGAACTCATCATTATGGGACCAACACTGACATCGTGAAAAAAAAATCGACTCCCTAATACATTTATGTGCGCATAACTCGACAAAATGTACGGACCAGCTGATTTTTTTTTCACGTTTTCGGGATTGTTCCCGTCGTAAAAGTTGTTCATTATGATGAGTACAATGACCTCGCGTTTATTCTGTTACAAGTTTTATAGGCCAGTTTGAAAATGATCTTATTCTATTTGTACACTAGTCACAATTTAATTTTGTTACATAGGCTATCGCCTTTACAAACATCAATACATGTTATTACTTATTGTTTGACATCGATTTAACTTACTTATGGATACTTATTAAGGACCCACATAAGTTTAAGATGATTAAAGTTTGATTACACTTGATTTATGTTGCCCACATTTCTACGACTGGCGGTGGTACTGAACTGCGTATTCAGTTTTACTAATCATTTAGATTTCCTGCCGCTAAAAATAAACCCGGATCATTAAATGCTGCTCTGGCAAACCTATAAATTAAAATTTAACATGTAAGGAGAAAAGCACGTTCTGCAAACGTTTGTTTCTTAGAGCTGAAAGTCATAGCGAAATTCTCAGAAGGTAGGTAAAGTGAATGCTGCAGATTTCGTGCGATAATTTGTGATCGAGTTGCGCTTAGCTATTACTTATCAAATATGTTTTTACTGTTCAGAATTATGATACTGCGACAAAAATAATATTTAGAAAAAAATAAATTTTGCCTGTCTATCTGTTTTGCGGTTTCACGGTTGAAAGAGTTTTGGATGAGATTTCGCCCACGGCAAACTATGCCTTAGATAGGCATAGCTCAGTCAAGTCATCCAGGGTTGCGGAATTTGTTCGAAAAAGTCACCGCAGTCCAGGAACGCAAAGCGTATTAGTATGGGGAACACGGATGGGTTTTAGTCAGTGAGAGTCATTTGATGATTTCTCATCATTAAAAAAAACTGGCCAAGTGCTAGTCGGATTCGCGTGCAAAGGGTTCCGAATCCGAACGAATTTCATTTTTTTTAACACGTTATTTTAACATTATAGACTTCTTATAGGTTTTCCTGTAATTTATACGTAAAGATCTATTATCTCCATTTTTTTTCAAAATTTTCGGCTCAGTTGTTTCGTAGATAACGGGGGGGGGGCAGGAATGGTTATTTTTCCTCTTATTTCTTGAATTACTTCAAAACCATATATTTAGAAATTATGAAAAAAATATTAAAATCCTCACAGTAAGCCCTTTTATTTGATACTAGCTGACCCGCGCAACTTCGTCTGCGTCACCATTTTCATTACTGCTCCGCTCCTATTGGACTTAGCGTGATGATATATAGCCTATAGCCTTCCTCGATAAATGGGCTATCTAACACTGAAAGAATTTTTCAAATCGGACCAGTAGTTCCTGAGATTAGCGCGTTCAAGCAAACAAACAAACAAACAAACTCTTCAGCTTTATATATTAGTAGATATAGATGTCACAAAATATTGTTGAAGAAACTTAATTTTCAAGTTTGACCTCCAAAAGTGACCCTCATAATAAAAATTTAATAATTCACGTAACACGTCCGTGTTTGGGTCAAAGAAGTCCATATGTGTACCAAATTTCAACAGAATAGGGTCCTGTGGATCTGGAGAAAACTGGCTGTGACAGACGGACACCCGAGTGATCCTATAAGCTAATAAAAACCACTGAGGTTCATGGTCTATCCAGAGCCTGTTGTAGGTCTAGGACATAATTATTATGTATCATCCTGGTAGTACTTAGGTAAAAGGTATGTTATACCTTACGGTCAGATAATTTCAGACCAGCACGCGGGAGAAGCCGCGGCCATAAGTTCGTTTTAAGTAAATTAATTACGTCGCAGACCAAACACTGAGATTTTAAGGCGTGTGTCCTAAAAACTAATAAAATGAAAAATAAACAACGCAACAATTAATTTCAGGTGCACGAGGACAGAAGGTGTGTCTCCGAATTACAAAGAGAACGAAATTAGGCCGCACCCTTCACGCAAACATGGCGTCATCTGACCTCCTTGCTCTATGCCCTAGGGAGCGTTCGCTTTAATTACTGGGATTAAAACCATAGAGTAAGTACATATTCTGTAGTTTATGGCTGTTTAGGGAACACTATTACGTTTGTGTACTAGCTAATAAAATGGCGTTGTTCGATTAAACGACGCCACTTATGAACGGTCATAATCATAGTCATTTTAGCCTATCAGCTGCCTGTCTTTTAATTAATGCTGTTAGTACTCATAATGCTGATATAATTAGGTAGTAACATGGAAAGTTTCAATTATGGAGCCTAATAATGGTGGTTAAATTGTTTCGTTGCAGATTTGGACTACGTCAGAATCAAGAATCGTCTTTGGCCACAATTAAGAGGAAATGCTGGCGACGAGACTTTGTATGTAAAAAGGCATAATTCGAGGTTTGGCTCTCGACTGTTTTCTCCTCCAATATTGGACCGATATAAGAGATATTTCACAAACTGAATTGGAAGGATGTATACTGTGTCTCTATGTTTTCCTTTTTTTATTAATAGTGTCTAAATTTGTACACTAGGGCTCTGTTGACAGCGATTTATCAGACAATTTTGAGCATTTTGTGAGAGTTCTAGTGCTCGTGTTCTTAATAAATCATCAAAAAGGAAAACATAGGGACACAGTATATATCCTTCTTATTCAGTTTGTGAAATATCTCTTAAATCGGGTCAATATTGAAGGAGAAAACAGTCGAGAGCCAAACCTCGAATTATGACTTTTACATACAAAGTCTCGCCGCCAGCATTTCCTCTTAATAAGAGAAGCTGATGGGAATACATCTGTTTTCACATTCTTTTCTATCGCTTCAGGAAATACAGATGTAATGTTCTACACGTCCCTATACCCATAATAACATAGTTCGGAATAAAAACTTTCAATTAACGTGCTTCTTCTTAGCTTGTTGATGGCAGTCAATGTTGGCTTGGCCTGGGACTTAGCTAGTTTCGCGCCACCCTGATCAGTTTTATTTTACAGAATTCAGACTGCGATGCCCAAAGTACAACCAAATTTTCGTAAAATTCATGCTAGCCTTGTCGGTTGAACAGATAATTTCAGTTATTACAATAATATTAGTATCGCTTAATTATCCATTAAGACTAATGAAGTAGGTCTGGGACAACTAAGATTTTAACTATGGCTAAATAGGTTTCTTTGAAACAATAATTACACTCTAGCTAGTAAATACATCTTAAAAACCTTCAAATGAATACATTTTACCGAAGTGTTAAATATTCAGATTTTCCAAAGATAAATAATTGGATTCACTTTCTATGACAATAGATTCGATTCCGTACTTTCGTATCAGCTAGTCTATTCTGTAAGAAACTATTTCGATATCGAGCTTCACCTGAGTGATAAAACTCACAAAGTGAGCTTTATTGCACACAACATAAAGATCTTCATTTGAAACTCACTTCGAATTCTACTGTCGAGATACGAAAATGTTGTTAGAGAATAGCACTACAGTTGCGGATTTTGTTCGAAAGAGTCAACGCGGCCCTGGAACGGCAAAGGGCATTAGGAGGAACACGTATGGGTTTTAGTCAGTAAGAGTCTGACACTTCCTTCGCTTTTGCTCCGCCTGGAGCGGGAGGAGTCATTCGATGATTTTACATTCATAAAAAAATATACAACGTGTAACAGAATAAACGCAATACCTCTTAAGAGGTCATTGTACTCATCATTATGAAAAACTTTTACTATGGGATCAACCCCGAAATCGCGAAAAAAAATCAGCTGTTCAGTACATTTTGTCGAGTTATGCACACATAAATGTATGGCGGAGTAGATATTTTTTCGCGATTTCAGTGTTGGTGCCATAGTGAAAGTTGTTCATAATGATGAGTACAATGACATCTTAAGAGGAACTGCGTTTAATCTGTTACAGGTTGTATATCAGTTGCAAAACTGAGTAACGTCATCTTAATGACGAATTATATTAGTCCTCTCAATGTGAGTTTGTGACTAAATGATTATGCAAAATTGACCTATACGTAAATGCCAAATTAGACTTGTAGTTTAGACTCATGCGTCCTTTGGGGATTGCTCCAATAGCTATTGGCTCGAGACGTATATTATTTAAAAAAGTTTCATCAGTTGTCTCTACTTATTTAATTATAAGCTACTAGAGAGAGAGAGAGTGTCAGTGTAGTGCTCCTTCACAGGATATGCAACACCTCCTTAGTTGCCCGTCGTGGACAACCGCTAGCACCTACTTACCAGGATTTAAACGGGCCAATAATAGTGCTGTACTCTGTACCAGTAATCAGCAACCTGTACAGTATACAGGTTGCTCAATACTGACCAGATAAAATTTAATTTAATTTAAATGCCAAAAAATTTGTCAATCTTGCATCCCGATTCAAACAAACAACATTTAAACCCTCAACTAAACTGTTTAAACTGTTATCTCTATGAAACGCGACCACCTGTTGCATTCAGCAGATGCCAGGCTACTGACCTTGCAAGCAAATGCTACGCCTCCTTATCGTATTACGAGTTTAACAGCATTTAAGTATTATAATCTTAACCTCACAGATGCGTCGTACATTGTAATCTCTTCACGTCATCCTCCTGATTCATAAATGATGACGTATCTTAGATATCAGTTGTCAGATTTCTCGATTATCAATGCTCATTGGCATACAGTGACCCGTGAGTTTGCGTTAAGTACTTCTTGTGCACGCACGAGTGGTATTGAAGATGCCAATGATTCATAAATGACTGCATTTGGTATCGGTCTTTGTGTGGCAGCCATATTATGCTGAGCTGAGGATAAAATGATGTGGAACTTTATGCATAAGGGTTTTGAGGTAATCATGTCTGTAAATATAAAATACGGGCCCTTCCTTATGTCACTTTCTAGACTTATCATCGTCATCAGGATGTCTCTTCGACAGCTACAATTATTATATCTAAGAATAATTCAACACTACAGAGGAAGAAGAATATTTTCATGTCTTCATTCAAGAACACTCAGCAGAAAAAACATTTGACCTACCTCAAACTTTGTTAGAAAACCACAATAATTAAATGCTATGAGGAAAAGATTTACCAGTAAGTACTTAGGTAAGGCATTGGGCCTCGACAAGGTTACCGACCGGGTAACGGTTTCAGAAATCCTCAGGATGCAGAAAACGTCGGATCGGGCATTGGGTCGATGCCCATGACAGAGACATCCATCTAACAGTGGTAGTCTGCCGGCACAAATAATGAGGATGAAGAAGTAAGGAAAGTTTAGGTAGGTGCCTGTACCATCGTTTAGCTGTGCCTTCACTAAATGAATAGATATAAGGCGTGTAATGTAAGTATTGTGTGAATTGTGTGATACAGAAATAGCCATTACATTACCTACAAAGAACAATAATATTCATGATCATTAAATACACAGAATTTGTACTGTAGTTTTCCTACCCGAGTAGGTTCTATGAGTAATTTACACAGGTACAGCAAAAAAAGTTTTGTGTTCGGTATTTCCTCGTTTTATTTTTCGATCACAAAACCTATTTTCAAAGCAAGGAGTTCTTTGCAGCAACACAGAGCACTCCTATATCCCTATATAAAAACGAAATCCGGTGTCCCTGTAGCTAAGTATAGTTTTAAACCGTTTTTTTTTTCTACTCAACGGGGATGACTCAAGGGCATCAAGCTGGCTCTCGAATATTGCTGATGCTGACGTCCATGACGGAAATAGCGAGTGGAAACCTGGACTTGCAGTATATTAGTTTGAAATCGTCAAACCGCCTTGAACAAGCGTGCTCGCTCCTCCGCTTCATAAGAAGTCTTTTGCTCTGCAGTGAGTAGTGAGACAGTTTTAGGCTGTAATTTTTTCTTCTCGTAGTAGGTAGTCACGGTTTTCTAGGCCTCTATGGGCGACAATGCCCGATTTCTGGCTCTCACTGCGTGACTGCCTATCTGTCTTTCTGCATTCTGCGGCCCATATGAACCGCTCAATCCCACTTCAGTCTACATTAGAATGTTGCTCGCATCGGCTATAGGGTAAAGTTTTAGTCTAAAAACGCTGGCGTGATAAATCAAGAGACGTTTGCAGGAGATTGGCTGTAGAAGGCGAAACACCGGAAGGAGTGGAAGGCCATGGGCAAAACCTTTGCCCAGAAGTGCAACAACGTAGACGTTGAAAAAAAAATATAGGTACGGTAAAAGCACGGACACCACTATAAGATACAAATATACCTAATTAGAATTACGTTCCTTCTCTACTAACCTACTTGTTTAAAGGAAATCTACTGACTTCATTTGTTTATTCAAATGTGTGCAGATGAAGCCGTATGCAACGTAATGTAGGAACATACCAACATTAGGTATTTATAAATATATTCACGTGTACAAACATGATCTTTGTTATCTAGTTAGGTAAGTATCTGTAGATTCTGAGAGTTACTGACCAGAAGTTATTTTTGACTGTTTTAATTTCATTTTCCTACATCCGGTTGAATCGTTATCTTGGATTACAGTTTCTGTCTGCTTTTTCTACATATAAACCGTCATTTATCAACGAAAAGATCGGTTTAGAAGCCCTGGGTTAGATTTCTAGATTGCACTCTCTCATTGGCCTATTTTTTTTGCGGAAATTAAGTTTACTGATTTACGGTTAATGTTAGGTATCTACCTAGTATGTAGTTAATTTGCGAAGTTTAGAAAACCATTGGTAGGTGCCAGCAGTACTCACATATTTGGCAAAGGTAGGTGGGCCGGCCCTCTCCGGGGAAAACCAGTGAAGCCGTGTAGGTACACCATGTTAGATGGATTATGTATAAAAGGGGGTTAACATTAATATGATTTAGTCGATGAAATAATAGAATAGGTCAGCTAATTTCATACCTATTGCTTTCAACATTCAAGGCTTCTGCGAAATTCTATCACAGCTATTTGTTATGATTATATGAACCGATACTAAATAGATAATCTACCTACCTTTTTTGCATTACGCGATAAGAATTTATTGTGCCAGATAGGACACTCCAAACAATATAAAAATACAGGTTGGTCAATCTTGCAATGTCAAACAAGTTTTTAGCGAATAAAAAAAGGACTTTTTATAAAACTTAAAAAGATTTGTTTACTTTTTCATTTATCAAACGAACCGTATTTTGAGTCATCTTTTCTTTACTTCTTTTGTACGATAATTCCAAAATTTTAACACAAGAAACTACAATTTAAAAAAATAAGAAGCAATAAGTTAGCGGATCTGTGACTAATTTTGTTTGTTGTCGTCACGTGCACTATGCAAGCCGTTCACATTTTGAGGGGCAAGTAAAACAAAAACAGATGTTTTAGATATCTGACAGAACCGTACGCTTTATCTTAACTTAATATATTTCTTTCACCTCAAAGTTGTTATACGTAAATATATTTTTAACACTTCACAAAAAAGTTAGCGAAATTGTGAGTAAGTACACAAAAATTCGCAAAATACACTTACCACCTCTCTCTCCAGACACTAGCGAACGATTTCCTTGAATGAATCAGATTTCGGAACGACTGAACTGTGAACTTCAAGGTTCATTCATGAGTGCGATAATTTGATCGTTTGGAAATATTACCTTCACTTTCAATAAAAGTGAAAGTTTCAGTTTTTTAGTTAGTAGGCAAACAGAAAACAAAACGATATTGATCATAACTTATTACAAAGTTCGACTAAATGAGGGCTTAATTCAATGTAAAAACATTTTCACGAAAACGAAACTGCTCCGATTGGAAAAGTTTCTGAACGACTTGGACTTTGTCAAACAGCAGACTGTCAAATAAAGTATCAAAAGGTGGATGCACGTGTTTTTATTATTGTAAAGAAATAGTATAAAATCAAAATGAAAGTACTATCAGAGGAAAGGACGCGAATTTTATTCGAAAAACTAACTAAATAGTGAGTACCTCTGATAACCTTTGGCTATCTCATTCACAATTTAAAATATTCGTTTGGACGCTCGAACCAACGTGTGCCGACAACAGTTTATGATGGATAAACATTATTATAACCTCTTACACGACGAATATAACAGTAAAACCTCCTATTACTCACAATATACTATGCATCCCGTCTAAATAACCTATCAATGTCCCGTTTTGCCTACAATTAAACCAAACAACCTTAACCAACAACAAATTCAACTTTTTCAGCATTGGAGTGAACGTTAAGCTCCTAATCGACAGGCCAGACGGTACATACTGCTTCAGAGAGAAGAAAGACAGAGTATATTACATATCCGAGCGCCTCCTACACCTAGCACAAACTGTAAAGCCTGATAACTTAATAGCAGCCGGAACATGCTTCGGAAAGTTCACCAAGACTAATAAATTTAGGCTGCATATTACTGCGTTGACTTATATTGCTCCGTACGCACCATACAAGATTTGGGTAAAGCCATCAGCAGAACAACAGTTCTTATATGGACATCATATTATTAAGAGTGGTAAGGATCTGTTTGTAGCTTCATATCTATACTAATATATAAAGCTGAAGAGTGTTTGTTTGCTTGAACGCACTAATCTCAGGAACTACTGGTCCGATTTGTAAAATTCTTTCAGTGTTAGATTGCCCATTTATCTATCATATTCACCACGCTAAAACCAATATGAGCGGAGCAGACGAAGTTGCGTGAGGCAACTAGTTATTTATATTTTACAAGTATGATTTAGTTGAGCTAGAGGGTGAGAAAGACATTGGTGATTCTGAACCTTCTATAGGTCTTAAACTATGAATTCCTAGTTTTGTTATCAGAAATATGTTTTGTAATGTTATGAAGAATTGTGAAATTCAGTGTGTGGAAGGATTGTGAGAGATGAAAATAAGGCTAAAGAGATATCGGGAATTTTCATTTTATGTTTTCTTACAATGTTTGTAAAAGATTATCTGTGAAAGTACTACTCTAGTTACAAAAATTCTGGTAAAATCATGGTTCATGTGAAATAGGCCGTGGAAAGTTTCAGAACAGGCTGTTTAAAAGAAAAAAAAAACTGTTCTGAAGTTAATTTTTTGATCCTGTCTCATAAAACATATATATATTTTTAAACTTTAGTCTAGTGCTCTGCAAATTCTATTAAAAATCCTACCAATCTACTTCCAGGTCTTGGCCGCATAACAGAAAACACACCCAAACACCACGGAGTGGTCGTCCACACAATGTCAGACATCCCCATAGGATTCGGAGTAGCTTCACGAACAACTGCAGAATGTAGGCATGCGGACCCTCTAGCTACTATTGTGTTCCACCAGGCTGATGTCGGAGAGTACATACGGTCTGAGGATACGTTGACATAGTGGTTAATAAATAGGTTTTATGAATGTTTGTGTTTCATTAGTCTATTACCTTCTCATTTATGTAGAAGCTCTTAGCAAAGAGACATAATTCTGCTAGTTATAATTATATATTTTTAAAAGAGTTAAATGATGTGTATAGTCCTCCTTGTTGATTTTGATGACTACGATGGGTGACCCATGACGTTATAGCCCAGCGTGTGTTCTGTTTTGGCTCGTCACACCGAATTTGATTTTAGACGACATACCTACTGTGGTAACTAAGAGAAGGGATGTGTGAAAGTCTGAATTCATGAACTTTATCAAGACTGGCGACAGATAGTTTACTGTAGCTTTTGTTCTAAATTAAATTAAATTAAAATAAAATAATATATTGGGGCAGTATACATAGACACCGCACGTTCACACTGGACGAGCGCATAGTCAAATTTAAGGCTGTTAGCGCCATCTAGTAACGAAACAAATCAGCACCTCAGCTTTGTAGGTTGGCGTAGTTTTTAACTGCGATGCTAGATGGCGCTGTTATAAATATTTTACAAAGAACTAATCAACAGTTTTCCGGCTCTTTTATTTTATTGATGTGCCTATTTACGGCAAGAGGGCTTTGATTAATGGTAAACAATCACAGCTAGTTTCATTAGAAGGGATATAGGGATCATGACCCGGGCTTATAATGAAGAAATAAAATGAATGGTTCTTTTATGGATCATGGATTTGTGGATTACCTACATTCCCATATTTATCCTTATGTGAAGATATGTGATGTGAGGGTACATAATTATTTACACCTGTATATTTTTTTCTTTTTTTATGTGTGTTCGCGGATAACTTCGTCGTTTATGAACCGATTTCGATTAATCTTTTTACCCGACTACGGCAAAGCCAAAAGGAAGGGTTATGATTTTAGCAGTCTATGTATGTATGTATATAAGTATGTTCCACTCTTGTGCCTAAACCACTGAACCAATTTTTATGATTGAGGTATCAAAAGATATGTGAATTTAAAGTTTTCAAGGAGAAATTAATTTACATTACGTAAAGCAAATACACGTAACGCCATCTAGTGAACAAAAATAGTACTACCAATTCATGGAAATAACACCTACATACTGTGTAGTTATTGTGAAATTTTTGATAAGTAGCTAAGAAAAAGTGAAAATTGTATTATTTTATTGTTAGGGATTTATCTTTATATGTAACCTTATTAATATTTTGCCAGATCCACTTTAAGGTCGATGGATAGCATTCTTAATTTCATCGCAATTTCTGAATAGCGGTGTTCTTCGCGGAAGAAGGACCTTCGCCCATGTCTGCTAATACATGTTACTTTAGCTTATAATAAGCTAAAGCTGTTAAAAGTTGGACCCCCGTTTTTATGGGGAAACCTAGCAACATTGGGTCACTCGCAGGCTTAACGGCTTACTATCCGTGGTGAGGGGCGAAGCCACGTGATTGGTCGCGACTTTTAAGACAAGACGTAAAGTGTTGAGTTTTAAGACAACATATAAAGTGTTGGCGGGTCTAAATCTATGCTCTAAATTTTCGTCATCTGCCCAATCTTTTCCCAAATACCCCAATAGGGTCGTCGACTTCAAGACAAACCGGATTCAGCTGAATACCAATATTTTACGTAGAGTGACAGATCTTTACATCCCAATAACTGGGTGACCTGGTACTTTTTGGCCTGACTGGTAGCAGATTTTCTGGTTTCTGATAAAACGAGCCAAGAGGATCATCGGCAATCATAGGCTCGTCGCTACGAAGCTCCAAAGTCTTGAGCATCGACGACGAGTTGCTAGCCTGTCGGTTTTCTACCGGTTGCATTTTGGGGAATGTGCGACGGAATTGCATAATTTAATTCCACCAAGCCCGTTCCATCATAGGACCACAAGACGAACGGCGATGCGCCACCGGTACATGGTGGACATCCCACCCACGCGCACAAAACGTTTTGGGAACACATTCATAGTGCGTACAGCTAAGGAGTGGAATTCCCTGCCGGAGTCTGTGTTTCCTGATAGCTACAACCTGGGAGTCTTTAAGTCAAGAGTGAATAGGTTACTTCTAGGCAAGCGTGCTCCATCTTCGACCACATCATCGCTTACCATCAGGTAAGATAGTGGTCAAACGCGTGCCTATCAATAGTAAAAAAAAAAAAATCAGTAACGATTGTCAAAGATCTACAAATAACAGACCAACTAATTTAAGTAAAGGATGAAAACTTATTTATTTGGCACACATAGGTAAACACGATATAGGTATAAGCATTAGGAAGCTTAATTTAAACAAAACAATAACATTGTGTGTCTCACGGCTGCGCCAAATAGATCCAGTTCAACAAAATGCCAGACAACTAGGAGTTGCCTGACGCTGGTTTTTAACTGAACCTTACGTTGACGTACTTTCCGAGGGGCGCAAGATTCTCGGTATGATAAGTTATGACGATAAACCATCCACAGACCGACTTTAGTAACAGTGGCGTAGCTAGCATGGGTGACACCTGGGGCTAATGATAATTATGGGTTGCGCGTTATTCTGGTGACGGCAGTCGCAAGCCATTTTTCGGGAGGGGGGAAAAAATCTGCAGCACGTGATGATGATGATCATTCATACTTAAGTAGAAGTAACTTTATGGCCTGATGCAAGAAAGCTCATTAACTGAAAAATGCCCGAACGTAAGAGCGAGCGAAGTGAGCTCGAAAATTCATGCAACTCTGAAAGGTTTTATTTTCTATTGATCATCCACACGTAACAATATAAGTTTTGTTGAATTATACAGATAAGCTCGAGGACAAACAGAGTGCACAATGTAAGAGCGAGCGAAGCTTGAAATTTTTTACACCTCACCTCGGACAGGTTTCATTGCGTCACCCGTTAAGGGGCGACACCCAACCGTAACAAAAAAGTCAACGAACGGTCGAGTGTAACCCCTAAATGCAGAAAACCTCAAAATTTTTGCACCTCATCTCAGAAGAGTTTTACAGTCATTTGATCACTCATACCATAAATAGAAGTCTTTTGTTGATTCATAATGCAGAATACAAAAGCGAGCGAAGCGAGCTCAAAAATTATTGCACCCCACTTCCAACAGGCTTCATTGCGTTATGGATGAGACCCGACAGTGACAAATAACATTCGTATATAAAATAATGTCTTGGGTGTTTTCTTATTCATTCTTTTGTATAATTGGTTTATATTCAGTGGAAGATACAAAATATACATAGAAATTAAGAATCATCATGTTTCGAGGTACTAGGAGATACCAGGGCTGGTCGGCATTTTAAACGGAAGATGTGAGATATTCAGCACCCTGCATAACCTTCTTTTAATTTTTTTTTATTCTAGAGGGGTCAGGTTGTTGACATCTTATCTATGCATCACATTTTTTCACCCTCATCCACGCGAACGAAATCGCGAGCGTAGCTAGTTGTACAAAAAAAAGCATGGATAAATTTATAGCGACGTGCAGGAAATCAACTCTAAATAAATAGTAACTACTTTTAAAACGGAAAAGTATAAAATAATAGTTTAAAAAACTGTAACCCGACTACAGAAAATTAAAAGTGATCTGAAAAGTAAGAAGCAAGAAAATATTTCAGAAACAAAATTTTATATGAAAGGGTATGTTGCCGAGGTGGTCCCATTGCCACCACGTCAGGATCTAATGATGAAAACCCTGAGAAATCGAGGGCAACTCTCGAAAGTTATAGGCACGCATCTGGTAAAACTTGATATTCGTGTGTATATCAGGTGATACTAAAAAACAATGAAGGTTTGGATCAGACCTGATGATGCGAGACGACAGAGAGTCAAGGGAACTCCACATCGGTATGTAGGAACTACCATGTGTTTGCGCTTATTTCATTCGTATTTACGAGACCGTTTCACCGAAAGCACTAAGTAAATTTTGTTCAGTATGTACGTACTTAGTAAAGTCCATAACTACCTGTATTTTGCTCTCCCCATTGATATATAAAAAACCCAAGGTACACACTCAGCATCTCAAAAATATCCGCAAAAAACAAGCGCAATATGTATAATTGTGCTCTAGTTTCAAACAGTCTCGCATCGCTCGCCATACTGCACTGCTTTTTAAAAACAACTTTAAGCGATCCGTGTAAGGTTGAATTTGCAAAAAAAATTGCGCATCACTCGCCATACTGCACTGCTTTGTAAAAACAACTTTAAGCGAACCGTGTAAGGTTGAATTTGCAAAAAAAATTGTTTACAGTATAACTACACACAACTCACACATGACACTTGATACATGTCAGTTTTTGACGACAGTTTCGAGTGTTGCATTTGTTCGAGACTGTGCATCTTGGGTTTTTTATATATCAATGGCTCTCCCTAAATAAGTTTTAAAGTACCTTCGTGGACAGGTGCTCAAGTTCCTAGGTATCATAAATGCTGCTTGTTTCTCGTGGCAAGGATTCGTCATGTGTCACTCGATACCGGAACTTGCCTACCACTAGACTGGATCAAAGTCAATGAGTAGATAGTCTACAGATACTTAGGCTTTATAAAATTCTAACTAGGTAGGGGAAGAACGGACAGTGGGGATCAGCTGGAAATGGGGATCACCCACATATCTACAAAATTAAACATCATAGAGTCTCGTAAACGACCTCTCTTATCCCCATTTGTCTCAGCAGTAATTACCTTTGGAGTTAACTACCTAAATGATATTTTCTTTTGTAGTTGCCGAAAGTATGAGTCAGGACTACTAAAAAGGCTTCCTGGTACGGTTATATCTGCGATATGTGTTAGTTTTTATTTGATCCTGATTTCGTACAAGGGTGATCACAATTGCCGACACCTCGGTGTAATGGGGATCAAAGCTGTTTTTTTAAAGTTCTATAATTACCAAAGTGTTTATCCAAAGTGATTTAAAGTGATCTCAGTTGATAGAAGAATAAGTAAGTTATGTTATTAGGCGGATGCAATAAATATTTAAGTTTTGAATAAGCTTTTATTTCAATTCTCGCTTAAGTGGTTCCCATTACCCCGTTTTACCCTATCTACTAAAGCCAATCTCTGTAAGGTCGCGCTAAAATGCATCACAAACAAATTATTATTTACCTACAACGACAACTGACGTAACCGACATAACTAGCCCAAAGAATTGCCAAACTTAAGTGCCAGTAGGCACATTGCTTGAAGAGCGGATGATCGATGGGGTCGAAAGTTTCTAGACTGACGCCTCCCATAAGGTGAACCAAACTACCAATGATCCTGGTGAGAGCGCGGGAGAGCACAGTACTGGTCGATGTGGCGACGCTCGCAGCAAGCCAGGTGATTATGATTAATTGTCATTAATCAGACATAATGTCAATTGTGTTTCCCAATGTCATAGCGACTGGAGTCTATTGAAGTAAAGGAACTTTCCTACAAAAGGACTTGATATGCCTTAGTCTCTGTTGTTAATCTACTCTGTGCCCTAAGTTCGCAGCTGTTACAGTCAGCAGCCTGCGGGATTAGCTCACTAAGCCGCCAAGCGCTCAAGCATAGAATAGAGCATCAAGCATTTGGGCCAAGGCTGCCCAACTTATTTTAAAGATGGGCCATCATTTTGATTCCGATCTGAACTCATTAGGAATTTTCCCAAATTGCCAAAAACACCCAGGCATAGTCAATAATTATAATTACTGACGGCCGGAGCTCAGCCCGTCAAACTCTTAAAATTTAAATGCTTTGTGATTACGGTTCAGTGCGCTATGTAGTGAATAAAAACTGCAAACTACGAAAAAATACAGTATTCATATTCTAGTAAAATTAAACTAATTTTAAGGGGTTTGTGAATTGAGTAGCTACTTGGGGTTAAAGTATGTCTAGCGTCAACACCTTTTTAAAACCACTCGACTTTAGACCTTTTTGCCAGCAATTTATCTATGGGATACTGGAATATGATTTCATAAAAAAACTGGCCAAGTGCGAGTCGGACTCGCGTGCAAAGGGTTCCGAACGAATTTAATTTCTTTCAACATATTATTTCAATATTATAGATTTCTCAAAGGTTTTCCTATAATCTATTGGTAAAGATCTATTGTCTCCATTTTATTCAAAATTTTAGGCTTAGTAGTATCGGAGATAAGGGGTGGGGAATGGTCATTTTTCGTCTAATTTCTTGAATAACTTCAAAACCATTTATTTTAAAATTATGAAAAAAATATATTTAAAACCCTCATAGTAAGCTCTTTCATTTGATATGTCACACGATATTTTTCAAAAATCTTTTTTTTTAGTTTCACCCCCAAAGGTGAACCCCATACTAAAAAAATAATAATTTACGTAACGAAGTCCATAAGTGTACTTAATTTCAACGGAACCGGTCCAGTGGATCCGGAGAAAACTGGCTGTGACAGACGGACAGACAGACAGACAGACAGACAGACAGACAACCGAGTGATCCTATAAGGGTTCCGTTTTTTGTTCGGAACCCTAAAAAGCAGAATATTTCAAATCCTGAAATCTGTTCTTCCCAAAAAATCATCTCCTGTCACTGACCAATGTCAAACAGGCATACCCAAATGCGATAAGTGCCATTTTATGTCCTGCAGGCTAGAGGTTTGGCAGCCGAGACAGACTCCCGGCCGCTAAGTCATGCTCAGTGAGCGATGACGGCAGTAACTACGGGAACAATTATGTAGTGAGGACTGAGGGAACTGAGGCAGTGAATTAATTGGTAGCTGCCTACCTACACAGTAATGTGTTGTAAGACTGTCGTAGTTTCATGTGGAGCGTATGGTTTTGGCAGGGCTGGTACTAGTTGGGTAATCAAGTGACTGTTTATGGAGATATTATGATTTTTTAGGGTTCCGTACCTCAAAAGGAAAAAACGGAACCATTATAGGATCACTTTGTTGTCCGTCCGTCCGTCTGTCTGTCTGTCTATATGCTTTATCTCGGGCACGCGTAAAGGTATCGAGTTGAAATTAAAACCATATACTTACCTACTCTATAGTTCCTTGAAGCTGTGAAAAAGTGAAACTTCTAAGTTAACGTTAAAAAAAATACGGCCGGTTATGCCGCAAAAAACGTATGTGTCGATACTCTCAATGGAATCAGATTCCTGAACTATTTATGATATGTGATTACCTACAAATTTATACGGAACCCTCGGTGGGCGAGTCCGAGTCGCAATTGTCCTGCTCCCTTTAATTTTTAATTTAATTAAATTTTATACTAGAAACTTTTTGTGTTAGTATAGAATATCCCAATGCTGGGCAAAGTCTTTTTTCATATTTTTCCAGCAAAATGGAGCTCGAAAACAGTTTTTTGACAATATCTCTAGGCTCATCTATTTCACCTTTGTTTTTAATCGGTCTCAGAATGCTTTGACTTCAGAGAATGCAGGTGGCCAAATACTGTTGAACTGTAGTATGGGTCCAAACCCTTCTGTAAATCCTTACTTTTGCTGAAATGTTGCCAAAGCAACAGATTCATTAAATGATATTTATTTTCTAAGTAGGTTGTAAATAACACTTTTACACGTCAATCTTTTTTAATCGCGCCGGTGTTTTGCAGCTGAATAGAATAGTGTCGCCAGTTATTTCACTGTCCCCTAAACTCTCTCTAGTTATTCAACCACCCAACCAATCTAATACCTTTAAATATCTAAAATCTTATTAAAAGCCTTTTAGAAGGTCCTTTTGTAATGAATAGGTGGTATATTAAATAGGCCTGTAATTATATGAGGTTGAAAGGTGCCCCTTTTTGTTTCGAGGGTCGCCTGTCCCTTGTAACGTCATTATGGGAAGATAGGATGTCGAGTAATAGAGATACCTATTGTTGAGTAGATTTTACGGACGCGACGTTACGTTTTCGCCAACCTCAAATCTGGGTTTTCCAATGTCGTATTTCTTTCGGTAGATGAATAAAAAATCTACACTAATATTATAAAGCGGAAAGATTTGTTTGTTTGTTTGTTTGAATTGAATAGGCTCCGAAACTACTGGACCGATTTGAAAAATTCTTTTAGCATTGGATAGCTACATTATCAGGGAGTAACATAGGCTATATATTATCACCGTACTCCCACGGGAACGGGAACTACGCGGGTGAAACCGCGTGACGTCCACTAGTAATGTTGTAAAGAGGTGAAATTGTGTGTCTGATTTTACGTAATCATGTATGTTTACAAGCACTGACCTGATATCGTTCCTTTCATTGGTAGAAAGCTACACTATACTATCGTTGAGTGTCAACTGTGTGACTAAATTTATTCCAGAAAACTCGCCAAGTGCGAATCGGACTTGCGTGCAAAGGGTTCCGAACGAACTATTTTTTTAAATGTTATTTTAACACTATAGACTTCTTATAGGTTTTCCTGTAATCTATAGGTAAAGATCTATTATCTCCACTTGTTTCTAAATTTTAGGCTAAGTAGTTTCGGAGATAAGGGGGGGAATGGTCACTTTTCGTCTAATTTCTTGAATAACTTCAAAACCATTTATTTTAAAATTATTAAAAAAAATATAATTAAAACCCTCACAGTAAGCCCTGTCATTTGAAATGTCACAAGATATTGTTCAAACTTTTTTTTTGAAATTTTCTAGTTTGACACCCAAAAGTGACCCCCTAAAATTTTTATAATTTACGTAACGCGTCTCTATTTGGGTCACAGAAGTCCATATGTTCAACAGAATCGGTCCTGTGAATCCGGAGAAAACTGGCTGTGACAGACGGACAGACAGACAGACACCCGAGTGATCCTATAAGGGTTCCGTTTATTGTTCGGAATCCTAAAAATGCACGGTGTTTGTGGGATAGTCCACGAGAGCTAGATCAAAATTAATGATTCAAGATTCATTTATTGGTGTGATTTTTGGTACATTTTACATAAAAAATAATCTGTTGAATGCGGTAAGTAACTAGCGTTCGCCTGTTTGTTCGTCGTACATCGCCGCTTGACGATCGGAACAGATATTTAGACATTTCTTTTTCATGAAGGTATGGTAAATTGCTTCCTACCTGCCTATATATTGATATAGCGATTAATTCATTGGAACATGGCAGTGTCTAGGAATGGTACACGTCAGCAATACCAGGGGCATACCTCCTCCGATACTGCAAATGTGTTGATGATGATAGGTGGAGTAAGGCGGTAACCGAGTGGCGTCCGCGGGCTGGAAGGAGGATGATTCGTTAGGCCGGCAGCGAGATGGGCAGACGACATTGTTGCCATCGCTGTTCGAACCTGGATGAGGCTGGTACTGGAACATAGGTATTCGCACATGACAAGAGAGGCATATGCTCAGCAATGGGCGAAGTCGAGCTGTGGATGATGGTGCTGATGAACAAAATCGAAAATTAAAATTAAAAACCTGTCAAGCCATGTCAGGAACGAACATTGCTCCCAGCTGTAGTGGTACCAGTATTACCTACTTAGTAAGTTCTGCATATAGTAGAAGTAAGATCTGCCCCGGTCGTACGAACTCTTACACGAAAAACTCGACAACTACTAATCGAATTCAAATGTCAAACACGTACTCAGAGTTCCTAATATAGAAAAATATCGTTCCGACGACGTCGCAAAGGCCTGCAAATGGCGCGTGACAAAAAAAGAAACGATTGTAACATCGATTTGGCAACCGATTATTGGAATCGAGTGAGGGTTCTCGATGGTCGTATTAAGTTTCGTTGTGAACCCGGGACGTGATACGACTGTCTAATGTTTGGAGGTCAAGCTTTGATTGCCAGGTAGGTTTGTTTTTTCGTACATTCGGAAAAAGAGACGATACAATACGAGCTCGTGGCAAAATAAATTATATTTATTTTGTAAATAGGTTAAAAGTATAGTAGCCGGCACGAGTCGTGAGCACAGATGAATGCTGCAGGGTTATCTCGCCAATGTACGGTGGGCGAACGAAACTGGCAAGCACAATAGGCGATGAGCATTGACTGACGAACCAATAACATAAATCATCGCTGAAATCATCGCTCTCGCTCTTGCGCGTATAAGTTCTAGCTCCAGAATATTTCTAACTTAAAAATTGAAATGGCTGATAAAAGTGCCGAAATTGCAATTCGTGAGTTAACGAAAACCGTGCTTTCGCTGCAGAATAAAGTTAATTCGATGGAAAAGGTTCTAAGTGAGCAGAATCTGCTAATTAAAAAACTATTAAGTGTGAACAAAGACTCAGTGCCATCAAAACAAAACGTTACCGAGGGTACTACGGTTTCGGTTACGGCATCATGACCAATGCGCGAGGCCCACATTCGAGCCGCATCGGCCATCTCCGTGAACGCTCGGAAGCGGACTGTCAAGACTGCTACCACTACCGCCGACCGTGAGACGACGTCATCAACAGAGCCCCCTACTCCGAGTGCGCCGTCGACGCCACAACTCGAGAGCGCTTCTACCAATGCGCCGACGCTGGTCACAGATAACGACACTGCGGAACAAAACGCTGGCGATTGGATCGAGGTGAGACATAGGCGTAGTCGACGTTCGCTCGAGAATGTTATCCGAGGTACGGCCGCCCCTGAGTCATCGATGTTGCTAGCGGCCGAGCGTAAATCGTACCTACACTTGTACTACGTTAAAGTCGGAACCACGGTTGATCAAGTGACCGCACATTTGAAAACTATTTGTACCGAGGATACCTGTTCTGCTGAGGCTTTGAAACCTCGCGGTGATTATGCTTCGTTTAAATTAACCGTGCCTACCAAGCATGTTAATATGTATTTGTCCCCGGAGAACTGGGTAGAGGATGTTCATATAAAGCCATGGCGCAGTGGGTTTCATAAGCAATTCCACAAAACCTCAGAAACCTAAAAAAATTAGTATTTTTTATCAAAACGTGAGAGGACTGCGTTCAAAGTTAGATGCATGCAAGCTAGCAATATTGAACGAATCAGCTGATATATTTGCGCTTACTGAAACGTTTTTGGTGAGCAGTGTGAACGACGCGGAATTATTTCCCGACGGTTATAATGTTATCAGAAGAGACCGTGTCAATGATACTGGTTGGGGAGGAGTGTTGTTGGCAGTGCGGAGTCAGTACGCGGTGAAGCAAATTGTTGACATTGATGGGTATACCGACGACCTTGAAATACTTATGGCATCAGTTATGTTAAAATATAAAAAAATGTTGGTTTGTGTTGTGTACATTCCTCCTAGCTCTAATACAGAACAATACCTAAATGTATTTATGGTACTTGAAAACTTGGTGCGAAAATATCATGATACTGACATTATAATGTTGGGCGATTTTAATTTAAATTCATGCAATCAAAATGTCAAAATGGAGTTTAGTAATTTGGTTGCATTTTGTAAATTGACGCAATATAACACAGTTCTAAATAGACATGGTAATATGCTAGATCTGGTTCTGAGCAGTCTAGGTAGCGAGTTTGTACAAATGAGAGGGGATACGGAGCCGCTGGTCCCGGAGGACGCGCATCACCCGGCGCTCGGGGTAACGCTTAGTGTGCCGCGGCCGGCGGCGCGCGCGCCTGTGGCGAGCTCGTCGCTACCGTCCGCACTCACGTCACATGACTCACCACCTCAGTGGAACTTTAAGAAAGCTGATTTCGAGCAGCTATATGCAACTATTGCAGGGTTAACGTGGAATGAGGTCCTCGAAACAAGTGACGTTGACAGGGCCGTAGAGGTCTTTTACCAAAAAGTGCACGATTGTTTGCGTATGCATGTTCCGGTAAAAAAACAAAGGAAGCTTGGCTCGAGGTATCAATATCCAACATGGTACACTCCAGACATAATAAAAAATATACAGTTGAAGTATACGTTTTTAAAAAAATCGAAGGAATCTTTAGCTAATAATGAGTACTACAAATCTATGTTTAAATATTATAGGCAACATGTAAAATTATTGATAAAGTTGGCCTATGATAGCTACATCAAGCGAGCAGAGATTGATATAGGTAGGGACCCGAAGAGATTCTGGTCTTTTGTTAGGGAGCAGCGCTCATCCCGGCAAAACTGTCAGGAGTACGAGTACGGGGATAAAATGGTAACCGGGTTGGACGCTGTAAATGCTTTTGCCAACTACTTTAGCTCAGTATTTCTACCCGAAAAACCCGTTCTGTCTCATGAAATCGCGGAGCGCGAAGAATCTGTTGCGTCATCATCTCGCATTGCGTTGGACAGTATAAGCAGTAAGGATTTATGGCTAGCTGTTAGACGTTTGAAACCCCAGTCATCTACTGGACCAGATGGTATTCCTCCTTTTATTGTAAAGGACTGTATACACATTTTTGGAGTACCCTTATTGTTTATTTTTAATCTCGCTGTTGATAGTGCGACCTACCCTTCGTTTTGGAAACTCTCTCGTGTGACTCCCATACACAAGGGCGGCTCGAGGTCGTGCATCTCAAATTACAGGCCTATCGCCGTCCTGTCGGCCTTCGGCAAGTTGTTCGAGTCTATATTGAACCGACACATAACCAGACAGATCCGAACGCAACTGAGCGAGTGTCAGCACGGATTCAGGGCGGGTAGGTCAACTGCTACGAACTTAATCAACTTTGTTGATTATGCTGTTACTGAGATGGACAACAGTAATCAAGTAGATGCAGCGTACTTTGATTTTAAAAAGGCTTTTGACCGTGTTCATAATGATGTGCTATTGCAAAAGTTCTCAGCCATGGGATTTACACCTAAACTTTTAAAATTGTTCTGCAGCTATTTTGGTAATCGTAGGCAGTACGTTCAACTCGCTGGTTACCGCTCTGAATCATATGTCACTCGGTCTGGTGTGAGTCAAGGAAGCACTGCTGGCCCAACCCAATTCCTTATTATGGTCAATGACTTGCCGAAGGTCATTGAGACGGCGAGATGCCTCATGTTTGCGGACGATCTCAAGATTTATATGAGTATAGGGACTGCGGCTGACTGTGATGCGCTCCAGCGGGATATCGACAGTGTGGTAGCCTGGAGCAACCGTAACCGCCTAGAATTTAACACTTCTAAGTGTAAGATAATAACATTTTCTCGCAGTCGCTCACCGCACGTCTGTACGTACAGCGTGTCGGGCACCCCGCTCGAGCGCGTCACAACGATCCGTGATCTCGGTGTAATATTGGACACCGAGCTGACCTTCAATGACCACATTACCGATATGTGTAAGCGGGCACACCAATCACTCGGGTTTGTCTTGAGGCAGTCGGCTCGGTTCACCAGCAGAAACGCAATTGTTGCCCTATATTTCGCATTTGTCCGCAGCAAGCTCGAATTTAATTCGATTATATGGGATCCACACGAGGAAAAGTACAAACTCCTATTGGAGCGACTACAGCGTAAGTTTTGTAGGTACCTGTATAAAAAATTATATGGGTATTATCCCTACTTGTACCCTTCTCTGTTTGTAACAGGAATGGTGGGTATTGATACCCTCGAGCTGAGACGTAAATGTGCACTCCTTTTGCATTTTTTTCTGCTGCTAAACGGCAAAATTGATAATCCTGTGACTTTGTCGCGCTGCGGACTATCTGCACCAGCCCAATATACGCGACTACGCTCGCGCCCTCTACTAGCGACTCCCAGAGTCCGGACTCGTACCGCACAATACGCGACAACAAATCAGGCGGTGTCGTTGCTCAACACACTGACTGCTCAGCATCCAGATGTGGATTTATTCCACTCAAATGTGAGTCAATTTCTAAAAGTTTGCAAGGATTTTTTTTGTGATTAATTGTTTGATTATTTTGTTTATTTTAATTATTTTGATTATTCTGATTATTCTGATTATTTTGATTATTTTTGATTATTTAGATTATTTTTGATTATTGTATTATTATTTTTTTTGATTATTTTTGACTTGATTGTACTTGTTTGATTTTTTTTTTTTATTATTTGTTGTTTTTATTGAATTGACATGTTTTCATATGTAATAATTATATTTCTAATCATCAATTCAAATACTTAGGTTGTTGACTCTCTGTACGTGTTGGTAGATTTACTGTAAGTGCAGAGAGTAATTGAATTTAAATAAATAAATAAATAAATAAATAAATAAATAAAGCTTCAGAGCTGTCGTCGTCAAACCGAACAATGGAGAGTGCCCACGACTCGTGCCGGTTATTTAAACTCAAATTCAAAATATTTATTTAAAATAAACCATTTACAGGCACTTTTGAATTGTTAATGTCGGTCGGTCCAAAAAGATGAAGCTATTTGCACGTTCCAAAGCGTAGATCTCTATGGAGAAGAACGTGCAAGAAACTCCACGGACACTCTTTTAAAAATAATAAATTGGTACAAAGTTTTGTTTATATCATGTTAAAATTATATATATATGTGAGAACGATGTAAAAGACGAGCAGGATAAAAGTGTCCGGAAAATGAAAGCAAAAATTCAAAGAAATATTTAAAACTAGCTGACCCGCGCGGCTTCGCTCCCGTCAACTGGATACTCTACCTACCGACCCTAACCTACCTACCCTACCTACCTACTTACCTACCATACCTACCTACCATAGCTACCCTACCTCACCTACCTTACCTACCTACCCTACCTACCTGCCTACCTACCCTACCTACATACTCATTTTTTTTTGTATTTTAATTCTTATTATGCTATTCCGGACGAAGGAATTAGTCTTCGTCCCGAATAAAACACAAAAACTATGAAAATCGGTCGAGCCGTTCTCGAGTTAGTTAGAATAGTGTTCGAACAAACCCGACTTTGAGAATTTTGCTATATTGTGAAAGATTCGACCTTTTTCTAGAAGACATTTTTATATCAGCGAGACAGAAATAAAACGAAAAAAACTTTTTTACAAAAAATGTAACCGACTTCCAAAACAAAACACTACAAAGTATAAAATAACTTTAATTTCGGAAGTCGGTGTTTTTAGTTTTTTCGCTTTTTGACACCGACTTCCGAAATTAAAGTTATTTTATACTTTGTAGTGTTTTGTTTTGGAAGTCGGTTACATTTTTTGTAAAAAAGTTTTTTATTTTTCACTTTTTAGTGGTACCTGCGTACCCATTCACAGCGTACCGGCGTGATGTTATGTTATGAAAATAAAACTGACTAAGTGCTTTCGGTGTAAAGGTCTCGTCAATACGAATGAAATAAGCCCAAACACTTGGTAGTTCCTACATACCGATGTGGAGTTCCCTTGACTCTCTGTCGTCTCCATCATCAGGTCTGATCCAAACTTTCATTCTTTTGTAGTATCACCCGATATACACACGAATATCAAGTTTTTACCAAATACGTGCCTACAATTTTCGAGAGTTGCCCTCGATTTCTCGGGGTTTCCATCATCAGATACTGACGTGGTGGCAATTGGACCACACGGGAAGCACCAGCTTTCAAATAAAAAAAGAATCATGAAAATCGGTTCATCCAGTCGGTTAATATGAGGTAACAAACATAAAAAAAAATACAGTCGAATTGATAACCTCCTCCTTTTTTTGAAGTCGGTTAATAAACTGAAGGAAGACGGACAGCGGTGGCTTATTAATAAATAGGGTTCCGTTAGCAACCTTGGTACGGAACCCTAAAAATCGACTTGGTTCGCACGAATCAAGATCGTACGCGAAGGCTTAAATAATAGGGTCCCATTAGCAACTTTGGCACGGAACCCTATAATTTGCCTTGGCTCGCAAATCGAACCGTCTGATACTTAGCACGAATTAAAAACTTAGTTGCGGGCAACCTGGGAGTCTTTAAGACGAAAGTGAATAGGTTGCTTCTAGGCAAACGTGCTCCATCTTCGACCGCATCATCGCTTACCATCAGGTGAGATAGTGGTCAAACTTATGCCTATCTACAGTAAAAATAAATATATATATTCTACTCCGTATCACCTAACCACTGAGAACTAATGATAACACGATTTGACAGTTACTGTGAAATCGTGATGTCATTCATTCTTAGTTCTGGTTCGGGACTAATCGTAAGTCTGTAGGTGATACGGAGTAGAATACGTCCACAACTAAGCCCGAAACTACGGACTTTGGACTTAGAGAGTAGCCCCCCAAAATCGATCGCTCCCGTCACCGTGACCACCTTTGGTACGGTACCTTATTATTATTAGCCTTGTTTCGCAAATCGAACCGTTCGTTGCTTCGCTCTAAACGGAATCAATCGCGGAGGCTTAGCAGTAGGGTCCCATCAGCACAGCACCTTTGGTACGGAACCCTACAGGCCTGGGGAGCTACTCTCTAACGAAATCCGTAGTTTAGGGCTTAGTTGCGGGCGGGCATTTTCTACTCCGTATCACCTAACCACTGAGAACTAATGATAACACGATTTGACAGTTACTGTGAAATCGTGTTGTCATTCATTCTCAGTTCGGGTCCGGGACTAATCGTAAGTCTGTAGGTGATACGGAGTAGAATACGTCCGCCCGCAACTAAGCCCGAAACTACGGATTTCGTTAGAGAGTAGCCCCCATGATTCGCAAGTCGAACCGTCCAGTACTTCGCAAAACTAAATCAGTTTAAGACTCTACGATAATTGCACTTTAAACGAAATCAGCACAACTCAGAGATTTAAGCAATTTTGGTCCCTAACAGTTTAAGACCTTTCAGAGACCATACCGAAATTCCCACGAACTACGACTGTGTTTAAAAATCGTGTGAGGTCATTCTCCAGTGGAAAATCTTAACACCACAATTCAGAAAAACGCGTCATCAGTGCAACGCCACTTATCGACCATGTAAACTGACAAAATATTTGGCAGCGGAAGACGTTAAATAAGAACGTATATAACGATAAATAACGATAAGGTATTAAAATGTTTACTTTTTTTTGCTACGTCTACGTATTAAAAGTTTCACGAATAACTCAATCAATGTGTTTTGGTGTAACATTCACGCTTTCATGCATTTTTTGGTTCCTCAATAGATGGCGCTCTGACTGATCAGAATAAATTAGGAAGATTCTTACTAAACTAAAAATTCAATATATTTTGATTTTGTGGATCGATTGTAACGATAAAATATAACGAAAAGGAATAAAAATGATCACTTTTATTTTGCCACGTATTAAAAGTTTCACAAATAACTCAACAATTTTGAATGCTTTCGTGTATTTTATTTTTTCTCAATAGATGGCGCTCTGACTCATCAGAATACATTAGGAAGTTTCTTCCTAAACTTAAAAATTCAATATCTTTTGATTTTGTGGGTCGATTTTGATGAAATAAACGCTAAATGTTACTCGGGTTATCACTTAATATTTTTAATTACTTAGATTTGCAATCCAATCTGTGGTTTATGCGTGATGCTCCCACAAACGCACAGACAAACAGATAAACAGACAAACAGACAAAAATTTCAAAAATTGCATTTTTGTGTTTTGTACCTTTTTCCTGAGTTTTCTGTGTAATTTTCATGCAAAAATATTCAATGTACAGACACGGTTAGTCTACGATTTTATTATATGTATAGATTTTATTATATGTATAGATAAACCATGGCAGCTGAGAAATGACCAGTCCCAACTGACAGCGCCCGTTCACGAACATGACGCATGCGCTAGCACCATTCGGCTCAACCATTTTGAAGGGAGCCAAATGATCCAACGCATACGCCACCATCAGCTAGACTTTCACTCCCAACCACCAGGGTACATTCAAGTCAAGAACACGCCTAAAACTGATAGTTATAGCTTAAGTTTAAGATACACAGTCCTAACACATGTGCCGTGTAAAATGGATGAAATTATACAATGCGTATTGCGTATGCGTATTATCTTAACTCTTACACGTCAATATATTTTGGTTTAATTTAGATGTGGCCGATGTTTCCTAGCTAAGACAGACAGAAGATAAGCGACGCTTCCCGAAGTTGGTTCGGGGATGCCGATGGGATGTGTGTGTGTGTGCAATGGATGGTTCCATTGCATACATATCATATTGATAGGGTAGTGAGCTGGAGTAAAGAAAATCTTCTTCAGTTCAATAACTCGAGTGTGTGACAGTCACTTTTTCTCGTGCACATAATCCCATCGTAGGTAGGTACCATATTGACGGGTTGCCTATGGTACGGGTCACAGAAGTCATGGACTTGGGGGTAAGTTGTAACACCAGCTTGACTATTCGTGATCACGTTATGCGTTGCAGAAAGGCCTTTAGAAATTTAGGTTTCATGCTTCATATGGTCCGAGGAAAACCTAGGTTCACGAACATGAAAGCTATCATAGCACTATATGTATAACGCACTAGGTAAGAGCCAGCTAGAATGTAACGCAGTCATCTGGTCTCCGCAAACCCCCCCTTTTAGGGGAGGCCTATGTCCAGCAGTGGGCGTCTTTCGGCTGATATGATGATGATGATGGATTGTAGAGGTCAGAAAGGCAGTCGTTCCATGTCAAATGCTACCAGGACTTTTCAGCTGTAGTCCAATTTGCCCTATTTGACCTGGAGGAGTCTATACTCCTCCAGGTCAAATGGGGAAAATCGACACGAAAAGAATAAAACAATACCCTTTCATTCCTTCAAGGGTCTTTAAATTCAATCACTTTCCAATCTAGTACGACAATCTCCAACTAACCTCAAAAGTTAACAGAGATATAAAGATGGATCGGAGATCTGAGGGCCAATTCCAATGATTTTGAAGCAACGTTCGCATTCGCATGCTAGTCGCAATCCAAAAATGTATGGGAAATTGAGGTATTATTAAAGAAGATAACAAAGCCAGTTATTCTTTCTTGAAGTCATAGTGGCTTCAGCCAAATCACGGCCATTATAATAACGTAATGTGAGCCGAGATAACGTGTGCCCCGGGCGAGACAAAGCCAACTCTCAATGAGTGGATTGCTTATTAGAAAGTGCCCTTCCAGCCGTTAGACACTATTATCAGGTAATTTTTCAGTAGTGTTTCGTTTAAAATTACTTTCCGAAAGTGCCGCTTAAAAAAGCGACACTTTCGGATAATAATCTGTATTTTTGTGCTTATTCACTCGGGTGTCGGTCTGTCCGTCTGTCACAGCCAGTTTTCTCCGGATCCACTGGACCGATTCTGTTGAAATTTGGTACACGTATGGATTTTTGTAACCCAAACACGGACGTGTTACGCAAATTAATAAATTTTTTAGTGACCCCCATGACACTTTTGGGGGTCCAACTAGAAAATAAAAAAAAAGTTTTTTGAACAATATTTTGTGACATATCAAATGAAAGGGCTTACTGTGAGGGTTTCAATCATATTTTTTTTAAATATAATTTTGAAGTTATTTAAGAAATAAGGCGAAAAATGACCATTCCTCCCCCTTATCTCCAAAACTACCGAGCCTAAAATTTTGAAAAAAATGTAGATAATAGATATTTATCTATAGATTACAGAAAAATCTGTTAGAAGTCTGTAGTGTTAGAATAACATGTTCAAAAAATGAAATTGGTTCGTAAACCTTTGCACGCGAGTCCTACTCGCACTTGGCCAGTTTTTCATAATCAACCGGTTCGATTCCTGCCTAGGTAAACTGATTTTTCATAAATCAAATAAAGCAGTTTTAGTTTCTTTTCGGGCTTAAAACTCGTTTCAGTGTCGATTTTCCTCATAGTTTCGGATTTAGCCATCCACGGACACTTGAAAAAAATCATTCTGTGTATCATAGTATTCATGCAGTCAGTTTGCATCACGTTGTACTTAACAGCACTCCATTTACATAACAGAGTTTCATCGGGGTTTGTCCTGTATCCGCCATTATAAGCACTGCCATCAAAGTTGAATGCTACGGCCTACGAGCTACGCCGTAGCTGGCTAGCTGCTACGCTTGCTACGACATGTGCTACGAGTCATTTGTATGCGTATTGCAGTGTTGCGTTCATAGCTTCTGAAGAGGGATTTTGTAGAAGCGGGGGGGGGGGGGGGTAGGTGTTGTGTAATGGTGAGGGTTTGTAGTAGTGAAGTGGGGGAGGGGGAGTATTTATATGATACGTTTTTGTTATTATTTATATCATGACGTAACTACAATCTGTCATTCTGTACTTCGTTTTATACGTCAGTATTAAAAGCTGGCTCTGTATTTTTCTAGCGTCCTTACAAATCCATCCAAAGGTTGTCTGATAAAAATCGCTTTTAGCGACACGTTGCGTCATTTTTAAACCCTATTATTTTTTAGGGTCCTAGTGTAATTTGTATTGGTGTACAACATAGACTATTTCTATACCATAACAAAAAAAAGGTTTCTCCGTTCTCAGGTGATTGTCTTTCAAACATGAAACATCTATTTTTATTTTTGATACAGATACACAAACTCATGCCTTTTCTCATGGGTGTAGGTTAAAACTACAGCGGGTCTAAAAAGGCCGCTTTAGCAGAATCAGAAAGCAAATCACGCTACCCGTCACTGTAAAATTTTCCAAATCAACCTTGAACCTATTTCGTTAGGGATAAAGATGAAAATGAAATTTTACAGATGTTGCGTGATTAATATTATGATTCTCCTAAAGTGTTCTTTTTAGCCCCCCTGAACGGCTCCTGCTACGATTTTCATATATTCTATAACAAAGTATACCTACAAAAAAATATACCCCTTTCAGTATTCTACTCGTACTGTAATTAAAACTCTATTGCCGTTTCATCACTAGTTGCCAGTCTATGGTTACACAACTTTGACTTCTGACGTGAAGCCGAGAAAGCTGGCTGTTCAGGGTTAAAGTTGCTGATGATGCATTTGTACTGGATGGTTATTCACTATAGCGTGATTTGCGAGTGAAGTCACACACAATTTGTGGTTTCTCTGTTTATCACATACTATCACTTCGCCCGCGACTTCATTTGTGCGGGTTTAGTATTGCAATTTTAGTAACGATCTCTATTTTTTTCGAAAATTAATTATAGCCTATGTTACTCAGAAATAATGTAGCATTCAAATGGTATATTATCCCTGAGTAACATAGAAGCAACAAAGAATTTTTAAAATCGGTCCAGTAGTTTTAATTATATTCGTTACAAACATACAAAAGTACCAATTTTTCCTCTTTAATTATTATATAGTGTAGATTTTGAAACGCTTACAATACCGTAATTTTCTGAGTGTTTTTTTTTAAACTGTTTTTTAATGCAAAAAAATCTACTCAAATACAGTTGTAGTAAGATAAAACTAACGTAGTGAAATTTATATAGCAAGAAAATGAACCGCAACGCTATCTGTCCCACCAGCAGCGAACTACTAACGAAATCCTGCATCGCAGCATGAGAGTTGTCAGCGCGATTTGCTGGCAACATATACAATAGTTCAAATAACATCAGGCAGTTGCCCACCGGACACAAAAACCATCCAGTCCGACGATCCTTCCTTTTCAATGGAGGTTTGGTGGACTTGAGACCCTGTAGCGATTACCTTCTATATAGTATTCAAATGAACGCAACCTCCAATCCCTCCAACATCTTAACAAAAGCTAATTTCCTCCAACAGCGAGTAAGGAGACAAACTAACACACTACACACACACACACACTTTATGCACACAGGTTCAATTAGATGTATGTTTTCTATACTTATAGTGTATCTTGCGAGTGACGTCACACGCAATTCGATAGATAGAATATAATTTATTGTACAACTAGTGGACGTCACGCGGTTTCACCCGCGTAGTTCTCATTCCCGTGGGAATACGGGGATAATATATAGCCTATGTTACTCCCTGATAATGTAGCTATCCATTGCTGAAAGAATTTTTCAAATCGGGCCAGTAGTTTCGGAGCCTATTCAATTCAAACAAACAAACAAACAAATCTTTCCTCTTTATAATATTAGTGTAGACAAAAATAAATTCAGTTTGACTCTGCCTTCTTCAATCTTTCAACCATCTTAAACAAAGCTAACTTTTGATAAGGAAACAAACTAAACTCGTAGTTTATTATCTGCCGCTGGGTATACCGCTGTTCTTAGTCTAGACTAGACCTCTGCAGTTATCTCACTTACCTAGGCAAATAGAGTGGTAAGTTAGTGCGCCAACGAGGACCGGAGGGTTCTGCAGTTATGTTTAGTAACTACAATATGTTTGACGTTTCCAAATACATACTCAATCAATCAAAAGACATTTATTTAAACTGGGCTCAAAATCATCACTTTTTGAACGTCAAAATTTACATTACAGTCCCCCAAATCGCCCAGCCCGTCATCACTTCCTAGTGTTTTAGCTGGGAAGAAGAAGTGGCCAACAAACTCCCCAGTAACACAACTGTCTGTTAAGTTTGAAGAACTTGAATTTATATTTAATACCTTCAAACGAGCAATTCTAATATATATATACTAATATATAAAGCTGAAGAGTTTGTTTGTTTGCTTGTATGTTTGCTTGAACGCGCTAATCTCAGGAACTACTAGTCCGATTTGAAAAATTCTTTCAGTGTTAGATAGCCCATTTATTGAGGAAGGCTAAAGGCTATAAATCATCACGCTAAGACCAATAGAAGAGGAGCAGACGAAGTTGCGCGGGTCAACTAGTGATAGATAATTAAATTAAATTAAAGTAGGTACTTAATATTAGATATACATATGAAGGTAACTTTGAATGTCAATCTGTTTGTTTGTTACCTCTTTACGGCGTAACTACTGAATGGATAAAACTTGGCACACGGGTACACCATGTCCTTTTCATTCCAGGAGTTTGTTGTCTTGTGATAATTGAAACGCGGGCGAAGACGGTGAAATAAGCTACTTAAAAAAGAAAAGAACGACTCTATAAAATTATGAATAGCTTAGACTAGCCTAAACGGACACTTTTAATGCCAAATACAAAATCTTCAATTCAGGTAAAAATATCTATTTAAACATAGAGCTCAGGTAACTAAAAGGGTCTACGGAAGTGACAAAGAGAACACACGCTATGAGAAACCGTCGTAATTAAAAGAGTTTCTTGTACAACCACGAAACCCTAAAACTAAGCGGTGCAATAACGCAGCATTTATTTCCCAAGAAGATAATTTGTTTCATTTATAATACCTTTCGGGCGGAATAAAGTGGTTTGGAAGAACAGCTCAAGAGGTAGTGGACGACTGTTATTTATTCTTTTTCACTTTTCATGAAATTGGTTTCTTTGAAGAAGGTATGGATCTTCAGCTGCATTCGGAGTCATTTAATAAATTAGTTTGTGTAACTGTTGTTTCACATTTTCTAGTTTCTTTCCTCATTAATTTTTTTTGAGGTCTGTCAAATAGAATTATCAGGATTTTTTTGGCATTTAGCTTAAACACATATGTTTTGGGTCAGTCGGGTAATTTTAGTGCGGTTTACAAATATGTAGTTTGTTGTAACCTTATTAAAGTCGAAAATCATTCCAAGGGTGTGTGGGGTCGTTAGACCATACTGCCCACACTATAAGAAGAAGAAATTCCAAGGGAACGAACTCCCGGGATAAAAGTATTATATGTGTTAATTTAGGTTTGTACGCCCACCCTATAAACATAAAAACAGCGTCCTAACAAACTTTTAAGGATAGGTTTCATGAACTCATTTAATTTATTTCATATAAAAAAATAACATTGTGTCATAATCTTAAAATACTCTACAAAATAATTTGAAGGTACGATAATTCGGAAAACATTAAATAAACAACCAACAACTAAAATGTTACCTTGTCAACTGTGTATTAAAAATCTGTCGAATTAGTGCATAAAGTCCGCCATTGTACCTCTGTGCATGAAGTATAAATAAACTGATAACAAAACAAACAAATTCCAACACGCCAATCCTTTCTAACATATATTATATAATGATTTCCATTCACTACTACACACTTATTCCCCAAAATATTGTCCCTGAATCTCTAAATACAATATTACGTACTGTACTACAAAAATACACAGACAATCAATTTGACCTCTCTCTTGAATGCCCGCGGGTATTTGAGAGAGGTAACTTTTTTATTCCAACCTTTTTCACTTCAGTTGGTATTGTTACATTCGGTGTTACTCTCGGGGTTATTACGTGTCAAATGTGAAGGTGAGGAGCTCGGTGCTAAATAATAACACAGGGATCGATCTTTCAGGTTAAGCAATGCTTGTCAAAGTTGGTTTGTGGATGAGTAACCATTAAAAATACCGATATTCTTCCGTGCCTTAGAACGCACGTGAAGCGGTTGGTCCCGGCTGTCATTTATAGATCTTTGGCAGTCGTTATTGTCAGTCAGAAGCCAGAAAATTTGGCAGCAGTCTTGCCAAGGGATATCGTGTTACCCAGTTGCTGGGTTGTGGAGGTAAGATAGCCGCTGCATGAAAAATACCGGTACTCAGCTGTAAGACGTTTTAGTCGACTCTAACAATCCAACATAGTTGGGAAAAGGCTAGGCAGATTGGTATCAAGCTGTTTTTAATTCAATTAGTATTGTTATATTCCCTGTATCACTAAAAATATTACAGTGCTACAAAAATACACAGACAATCAATTTGACCTCTCTCTTGAATGCCCGCGGGTATTTGAGAGAGAACTCTTTTTATTCCGGCCTCCTCTAGATAAACATGTCAAAAAAAAAATGACGTGTAAAAGAGTTACTTGTAACCTATTTGCAAAATAAATATCATTTATCATTTATTTCAACCTTTTTCACTTTATTTGGCATTGTTATATTCGGTGTTACTCACGGGATTATTGCGTGTCAAATGTGAAGCTGAGGACTATATTTGATCCCGGCTGTAATTTGCAGATATTTGGAGGTCATTACAGTCAGTTAGAAGCCAGAAAATTTGGCAGTAGTTTTGCCGAGGGGTATCTTGTTACCCAGTTGCTGGGTTGTGGAGGTAAGATAGACGCCATGAAAAATACCGGTACCCAGTTGTTAGACTGGAAGTCGACTCTAACAATCCAACATAGTTAGGAAAAGGCTAGGAAGATTGGTATCAAGCTGTTTTCGACTCAGTTAGTATTGTTATATTCCCGGTATCACTAAGAGTATTACTATGCTACAAAAATACACTGACAATCAATTTGACCTCTCTCTTGAATGCCCGCGGGTATTTGAGAGAGAACTCTTTTTGTTTCAACCTTTTTCACTTCACTCGGTATTGATATATTCGGTGTTATTCTCGGGATTATTGAGTCTCAAATGAGAAGGTTAGGAAATCGTGGCTTAATAATAACACAAAGATCGATCTTGTAGGTTAAGCAAGGATTGTCGAGGTCTGTTTGTGGATGGGTAACCATCTTAAAATGTCGAGACTCCTCCGTGGTATAATTTGTAGATCTTTGAAAAGCGATACGGGTGGTCAAAAGCCAGAAAAACTGAACAAAAATAACTTTTTACTACGGGACTATAAATAACGAGCTAAGTAAATAAAATTAGTCTCGCAAATCATATGTATATGTATATGCTTTGCTGATCTGGAATAACACTACTTGTGTTTCACTTTTAAGAGGTTTTTTTTGGTCTGGTAAAATAATATTATTTATTTATTTCTGGCTTAACTTCTGCCGGCAACTTCGCCGGCGTCGATGGCGTAACAAGAAGAACAAGAACTTCTGGAATAGTGTATGTGCTATTCCAGACTATAATCTATTTCTGTGCCTCAACCAGATTCGTTCAGCTGTTGTGGAGAGATTGTTAGAAATGATTGGATTGCGGAGTTTGTTCGAAAGAGTTACCGGGGTGGGGGCTTGAACGCGAAGGGCATTTGAAGGAAAACAAGGATGGATTTTAGTCAGTAAGAGACTGACACTCCATTCCGCTCCGCCCAGAGCGAATGGAATCATTAGATGAATTTCCATACTAGTCAAAAAAATGTTTGAAACACGTCCTAATTACCTACCTCTTAACAAAAGTCTCACATGTATGCGACATCTTAATACACCTGCTTGGCAAAATACCAGCCACCGACATTCCTGTGTGTTTCACAGAACACTCATATTTCATGAAATACTTCCTCCAACAAGGTTGCATACATGTAAAACATGCGGTATGTTTTAATTTAACGGTCTTATGTTACTAGAATAGAAAACTGTATAATATTTGCATAAGTAGCTGAGATGGAATTTATGTTTTAATTTTTGTGTAGATTTCTTGGGTTGTGTTGGTAGCTTAGTTTCGTGCTGCATTTGTTGGTAAGGATTTAGTTTATAAGTAGGACTGTATCGAGATCCGATGCCCTACGAAGGTTTTCAACATCGGAAAAGATATTGCGGAACTAAAATAGAGCTGGGCAGGACACCTGGTAAGGCGCAGTGATGATAGGGTGGAGTAAGGTAGTGACCGAGTGACGTCCGAGGACTGGAAGACAAAGAGTTGGTGGTCCGACGACGAGATGGACGGACAACATTGTTGCCATCGCATGTAGAACCTGGATGAAGCTGGCACAGGAATTAGCATGGGGATTGGCACATGAAAAAAGAGGCTTATGCTCAGCAGTGAGACTTTCAGTCACCCCCCTCCTCCTCTGAATCCGCCAGTGTCTAAACGTATTTATCAATGAATAGTTGATCGTTTGCTACGCTCCTATTAGTCTTAGCATGATGAAATATAGCCTATAGCCTTCCTCGATAAATGGGCTATCTAACACTGCGAGAAGTTTTCAAATCGGACCAGTAGTTACTGAGATTAGCGCGTTCAAGCAAACAAACAAGCAAACTCTTCAGCTTTATATATTAAGTATAGATTTCGATTCAATTTTATGACACCTGCCTATAGATATCAGAATTCAGCCCTAAAAACTTACTTTAACAAACGATTTTATAGGTAGGTGTACAAAATGCAAAATGGTTGTCGTACCAATATCCTCGCATTCGTGCGATCCCAGGTGGCCATCGTTAGAATGACGAAAAATGACAAACTTCTAAAATATTTTATTTTGTCCTGGCCGATGTTTGTGTAAACTGTTTTGATAGAAACCCAAAGTAAAAGTCAAAAGTCATTTATTCAAACCCGTCACCACTTTATAGTGTTTTAGCTGGGACGAGCACGCCACAATCCAGGCGATAAGTCCCCTCTTTGAGGAGTGGCTAGAGCGGCGCCACGGCGTCCTCACCTTTCGCTTGATGCAGGAACTCATCGGACACGGTTGTTTCTGGAGATACCTGTTTCAAATTCGGCGGGAGGATCGCCAGGAGGACACAGTGGAACATACGGTGGAGGTCTGCCCTGCTTGGGCAGAGCACCGCCGTTTCCTTTTCGATGCGATCGGCGGCGGCGACCTCTCGCTTCCGGCCCTAGTTCAATACATGGTCCGGAGCGAGGAGGCATGGGAAGCGGTCACCTCTTTCTGCGAAGCAGTAATGCTAGCGAAGGAGGAGGCCGAACGCGTGAGAGAGGGAAACCTTACGCTTCGGCCGCCGCAACAGGAGAAGACGCCCCGGGCGTCGGAAGTCGCAGGGCGATTCCCGGCCACCGTACGCTGGCCTGCGGACGGCGAGCATTGGGTGGCTTTTTTTCTGCTTACCCAGAGCGGGACGTCATTTGATGATTTCCCATCCTTAAAAAAAAAGTGTTTCAGCTGGAAAGATAGGTGACACAACAACCTCCCCAGTAGTATGCTTTTTACAACTTGTAACATTATAAATGCACCTGAAAAGAGATCATTGTACTCATCATTATGAATAATTTTACAAAGGGAACACTGAAATCGTGAAAAAAAAAATCGACTTCCCTATACAGTTATGTGCGCATAACTCGACAAAATGTACTGAACAGCTGCTTATTTTTTCGCGATTTAGGGGTTGGTTCTCTGGAAATTTGTTAAAATGTGGTTTTATAGATTTATCTGACACCAAATATGAAGCCCGCCCCTGAATCCTTCCAAGTCAAAAAGTTCAGTTACATCGTTGATAAATAATACATTTAGATGGTCCAGGCAGTTAACGAAATGTATAAGATTTGCTTTACCCAATGTCAAAAGCAGTGATTGTGACATAGTATTGAATAGGGAAAAACTAGAATTTGTCGATAAAACGGTTTTCCTGGGAATTACGCTTGACCCAAGGCTACAATGGGGCCCTCATATAACATCTCTTTCTGGACGGCTAAGTTCAGCAGCTTATGCTGTTAGGAAAATCCGCCAACTAACGGATGTCGATACCGCGAGACTGGTCTATTTTAGTTACTTTCACAGTATCATGTCTTACGGTATTTTACTATGGGGACGGGCTGCAGACATTGAGTCTATTTTTATTCTGCAGAAAAGAGCCATCAAAGCGATTTACAATCTCCGCCGGCGCGATTCTCTAAGGGAACTGTTTAAGAATATTAACATCATGACGGTACCTTGTCAATACATTTACGAGAACATCATGTATGTCAGAAAGAATTTACATCTTTTTAGTAAAAGAGGCGACAGACATAATTATGGTACTAGAAATAGGGATCAGTTCAACCAGGTTTCAGACTGGCTAAAGTTGCCTCATCTTTTATGGGGTACTGTTTAAAATGTTATAATAAGATACCTCCCCATATATTAGAACTTAATGAGACAAAATTTAAATCTTGTATTAAACGCACACTATGCAGGCAAGCATATTATAAGTTGGGGGATTATATTGAAGATAAAAATGCTTGGCTGAATGCTGGTCCGGCTCCACAGCCACTAGGGCGCACAAAATAATCTGTTAGCATTTGGAAACATTGTTGGACCGGCTGAAGATTGTAAAAAAAAAAAACAATATTTGCATTGTATAGACTCAATTTTATTTAGCAATGTATAATTTCATCCATTTTAACGGCACATGTGTGAGTACTGTGTACCTTAAACTTAAGCTATAGCTATCAGTTTTAGGTTTGTTTTTGACTTGAATGTACCCTGGCGGTTGGGAGTGTCATGCTCACACAAAAGTCTGGCTGATGGTGGCGTATGCGTTGGATCATTTGGCTCCCTTCAAAATGGTTGAGCCGAATGGTGCTAGCGCATGCGTCATGTTCGTGAACGGGCGCTGTCAGTTGGGACTGGTCATTTCTCAGTTGCCATGGTTTATTTTAAATATTTCTTTGAATTGTTCCTTTTTTTCCCGGACGCTTTTATCCTGCTCGTCTTTTACATCGTTCTCACATGTTTGTATAATTTCAACTTGATGTAAACAAAAATTTGTAACAATTTATTATTTTTTAAAAGAGTGTCCGTGGAGTTTCTTGCACGTTCTTCTCCATAGAGATCTACGCTTTGGAACGTGCAAATAGCTTCATCTTGTTGGACTGACCGACCTTGACAATTCAAAAGTGCCTGTAAATGGTTTATTTGAAATATACGATTTGATTGATTGGTTCCTTTGCTGCCGGCTCTAGTTCAGTCCATGGTCCAGAGCGAGGGGGCATGGAATACAGTCACCCCCCTTCTGCGAAGCAGTAATGCTAGCGATTGGACAGGCAAACCTCACGCCCCAGCCATCGCAACAGAAGAAGACGCCCCGGGCGTCGGGAGTCGCAGGGCGGACGGCAAGCGTTGGATAACTCGCGGTCGCTAAAAACCAGGCCCGGGTCGACGGCGCGTTGTGTTCCACGAGCGCCTTAAAGAGATGTCAGCATTGCCAGGGTTGCGGAATTCGTTCGAAAGAGTCACCGCGGCCCTGGGACGCAAAGGGCAATAGGAGGAACACGCATGGATTTTAGCAAGAGTCTGCCACTCCCTTCCGTTCCGCCCAGAGCGGAAGTAGTCGTGTGATGATTTCTCATCCTTAAAAAAGGCTCTTTGGCATATTTTTATACTTTCAAGCAGGCAAAGTCACTGGTAGAAGCTATGGTATAGAATAAGGCCGATTTTACGAACCATTCAAATGAAAATATACAATGACCTCATTGCACCCAGACAGACTAGATTTACAAATTATATTTCAGACTCACGACCGAAAAATCAGACTTTTCATAAATTCTTTTTCAATAGAATTTCTTATCGAACAATTCGTTGGCGACTGATATTATTTCATGTGAGTAAATCTTTTGTGCTTTGTCACAAAATTAGGGCGGTCTTACAAAGTATAATATAAATATTGGTTCAGGCCACATTAGCACATCAAAGGACATTTGTGGCGGTTTCTTTACCTAGGAGGTAGTTTTAGTTTGTACTGTGACGTAAGAGGTTGCATGGGATACGAACCTTTACGCATACTGACAGGAAGTGCTTCTGTCTGCTTTTAATGTTAAGTCCACACGTGTGTACAAGCTCGACGTGTTTACGTTCATTCGAGCAAGGAACGTATAGACCGATATAACTCAGAACTTATTTCTAAATCGAACCAAATTTTTTGAAGTGCAAAATTTACGTGGCTTCAGAGGCGGATCCAGGATGGTCATTTGGGGAGGGGCTTAACCCCGTTGAGGGTAGGTTTTAGCAAAGTTTACACAGTAAAAACACCTTTTAACTTCGCTTAACGCAATACAAGGCTCTTTGAATAACTTTTCGTAAACCGCTCATTGACTTTGTTAGGTAGTAGACTACCAAAGATTTCTTGAATTTTGGGGGGAGGCTTGAGCTTTTTAGCCACCCCCCCTGGGTCCTCCCCTACCTGGCTTAATTTATGTTTGATGATACCTGCTCATCGAACATCAACGTACGTGCAAATCCGCCATAAAGGATCATGCTATTCATTTAGACATTAAGTCACTTCACTCTTCACTGGAATATCAATGTTTATATTATTTATTACACTATTCACCAAATCTTTTAAAGGTCAAAATGGATTACTGGCGACTCACCATAGTTCTGGGTGGTTTAAAAAAAAATACCACGAAGGCTAAGGCGGGAGCTCCGCTCCGCTTCGCTCCCGCCTTAGCCTTCTAACCTAACCTATCCGAGTCGGGGTAGTCTGAGTCGGGATATTTTAAAATTACATCTAGCAACTTTTGATCAGTCGTTCATTTGATGTCACATACATTAGGATTCTAAAATTTTTCTAAATAAAACATTTGGTCATTTAAATTTTGTTATTTCGTTTATTGTTCTTTTGAAATTTGCTCAGAAAAGTTTTGATTTTCTAATATGCAACTGTTGAAATTATATGCCTCTTGGCATAAAATTGTAAGGCTTAATATAGTTTATACATAACTTTAAAACGTATAGTTTTCACATAACTTTTATTAGCATAATAATACTGCTGCATAATAATGTTTTGGCATAATGCAAAGGCTGTCTGTCTGTCTATCTGTCTGGAACGATTCTGTTAAAATTTGGTACACATATGGACTTCTGTGACCCAAACACGGACGCGTTACGTGAATTATAAAATTTTTAGTAAGGGGATCACTTTTGAGGCCAAACTAGAAAATTTAAAAACAAAATTTTTCGAACAATATTGTGTGACATATCAAATTTTAAAAATGGTTTTGAAGTTATTCAAGAAATTGGACGAAAAATGACCATTTATCTCCGAATTTAATGACCCTAAAATTTTGAAAAAGATCGAGATAATAGATCTTTACCTTATTGATTACAGGAAAACCTATGAGAAGTCAATAGTGTTAAAATAAATATCGACCATGTAAACTAACAAAATATTTGGCAGTGGAAGACGTTAAACAAGAAGCCCGTATGTAACGATAAATAACGATAAGGTATTAAAATGATTACTTTTATTTTGCTACGTCTACGTATTAAAAGTTTCACAAATAACTCAATTTGTTTTGGTATAACATTCATGCTTTCATGCATTTTATGGTTTCTCAACAGATGGCGCTCTCACTGATCAGAAAACATTAGGAAGTTTCTTACTAAACTAAAAATTCAATATATTTTGATTTTGTGGATCGATTGTAACGATAAATAACGAAAAGGTATAAAAATGGTCACTTTTATTTTTCCACGTATTAAAAGTTTCACAAATAACTCAACAATTTTGAATGCTTTCGTGCATTTTATTTTTTCTCAATAGATGGCGCTCTAACTCATCAGAATATATATACATATATACAACACACAAACTTAAAATTCAATATCTTTTGATTTTCTGGGTCGATTTTGATGAAATAAACGCTAAATGTTACTCGGGTTATCACTAAATATTTTTAAGTACTTAGATTTGGAATCCAATCTGTGGTTTATTCGTGATGCTCCCACAAACGCACAGACAAACAGATAAACAGACAAAAATTGCAATTGCATTTTTATGTTTTAAATAAATAAATAAATTATCTTTTTCCTGACTTTTCTGTGTAATTTTCATGCAAAAATATTCAATGTACAGACACGGTTAGTCTACGATTTTATTATATGTAAAGATATAGATAATATTATGCATAATGATCATTATGTTGAATTTCGTTATGCCAATGTAAATTGTGCCAATATATTTTATGCTTATCATTATCATTAGTAAACCCAAATAGGTTTTTAATGAGTTATGCGTTTCGTTTGTGTATGTGTTTGTAAGACTGCAAACATCTTGATACGTTTATAAATTGTCTATGTAATGTGAAGAGATTATTTTGAAAAGAATATATCCCATTCAAACTCGATAGTTTACAATATATCAGTTTATAATCTTTCACGATTTATATAAAATTACAGTGTTTTCAGTAATATGGTGGCCAGTTTTCATTTTTAGACGAAAATAATTATGGCAGATCTAGCTTCTGCCAGCGGCTTCGACCGCGTGGTCCCTAGGGAACATACTACCAGAATATATATAACCTATGTGTTATTCCAGACTATAATCTACCTCTGTGCCAAATTTCATGAAGGTACTTTCAGGCGTTCTGACGTGAAAGAGTAACAAACATACATCCATCCTCACAAACTTTCGCATTTATCATATTAGTAGTAATTTGTACGATGATGTAGCCGAAACATGTTTTTAACATAAAACAAATGGACTGGAAAGTTTAATTCGAGGAAATGCGTTCGTTTCAGGACGCCTTTTTAGGGTTCCGAAAAAAAAGGAACCCTTATAGGATCACTCGGGTGTCTGTCTGTCTGTCTGTCTGTCTGTCTGTCTGTCTGTCCGTCTGTCACAGCCAGTTTTCTCCGGATCCACTGAACCGATTCTGTTGAAATTTAGTACACATATGTACTTCTATGACCCAAACACGGACGCGTTACGTAAATTATTAAATTTTTAGTATCGGGGTCACTTTTGGGGGTCAAAGTAGAAAATTAAAAAAAAAAGTTTTTTAACAATATCGTGTGACATATCAAATGAAAGGGCTTACTGTGAGGATTTTAATAATATTTTTTCATAATTTTATAATAAATGGTTTTGAAATTATTCAAGAAATTAGACGAAAAATGACCATTCCCCCCCCCTTATCTCGGAAACTGCTGAGCCTAAAATTTTGAAAAAAAATGAAGTTAATAGATCTTTACCTAAAGATTACAGGAAAACCTATTAGAAGTCTGTAGTGTTAAAATAACATGTTAAAAAAATTATTCGTTCGGAACCCTTTGCACGCGAGTCCGACTCGCACTTGGCCAGTTTTTAATTACAGCTTGTGTTAAATGACGGAACAGTGCGCTTTTAAATTAAGGCTTTCATCTGTTTTTTGGTTTATTTGTGAGAACGCGTAGAGATTATCTCGGAAAAATACATCATTCTCATTTTGGTGCCCTCATTTTATAAAACGATGATCAGAAAACTATGTATATGTCTCTCTTTGACCAGCCTTTTGGTCGGCTCATTTAGTTAAATTATATATAACTAGCTTTTGCCCGCGACTTCGTACACGCAAAGCTCGTTTTTTCCCGTTCCCGTAGGAATTTCGGGAAATCCCCTGTTAGTGCTCCTCTACACTTCCTAATTCCAAGGAACCTACATGCCAAATTTCAGCTTTCATCATCAGCAGTCATCGCGTCGGAGACCGCTATACTTAGTAAATACAAAAGATTTGCGGTCTCCCGAGGCGAAGACGCTTGGTCCAAACAATCGTACCTATATTAAACTAAAAGGATCAATAGAAATAATTTTTTTCTTTTTAAAGATTTTTTTTTTGTCGGGAGTTTTAAAATTTTTTAATTAGCTGATTTTGTAAATGTCTCTTACATTATTAATTGTATAACAGTAACAGCACATCTGTTGCTATTAATATAAGTTGTAAGAATAAATAAATAAATAATTAGTAGTTCTGTTTTAAGGATGTAAAATCATCAAATGTCTCCTATATGGAAGGAGCAGAAGTGAGTGTCAGACTCTTACTAACTAAAATCCATCCGTGTTCCTCCTAATGCCCTTTGCGTTCCAGGGCCGCGGTGACTTTTTCGAACAAATTCTGCAACTCTGTCAGAAAATATGCCTACCCTGCCAAGTAAAACAGAAGTTTTTATTATTCTAAGAAAGTAACAAATAACACTCATTCTTGACCACCAAAACCGCACTTTATTTTATTCCCATTTGTAAAAGAAACTTCTCTTTTACCTACACGTTTGTCGATTCATGGCACTTGCCCAGGTATCGAGCTAAACTTCGATAGCCCTGGGCCACCTAAGTGTCACGCTCACTGCCAAGTGTGTTAGTATTGCCTGGGGTGGACTTTGTGCAACTTTCACGGAGAAGTGAGAATCTTAAGTTTATTTTATTGGTTTGGCTTTTAAGTACAAGTATTTTAACAAAATGTATTAAAGGGGTTTTGGATCAGGTTTTATAGGTTATTCTTAACAATATTACAGGTATAATAACGGCTTTTACCGCGGTTTCGCTCCCATGGGGACGCAGGTACCGTGCATTTTCTGGGATAAAAGTATAATGAGTAAAGAAGACAGAAGTTGTGTATCACCTTTGAACTAGAGTCAAAAGCAAATCCATCTTAAGTTAAAAAAAGAAAGGAAACCGGTTTATTCCGTCAAAAATGACGCACAGAAGACACAAAATTAAAAAAAATAACTAGTAGGTTCACGACGTGACACTGGCAGAATAGTCGGAACCGGCTCAGTTGCCATGAAGGAAAAAAAAATACTAGTAGGTTTCTGAATTGAGCATTTGGCGTTAAGAACGTGCCAAACCGTGATGAAATGCTAAAGTTAGACAGCTTTTTGTGCTAAAGTAGACTTTGGATTAAAATTAACATCAAATGCTTAATTTAGTAATCGGGGTAAATTCCAAATTCTATCGCAACCATTGAAATATAAAAAAAAACCCAAGATGCACAGTCTCGAACAAATGCAACACTCGAAACTGTCGTCAAAAACTGACATGTATCAAGTGTCATGCGTGAGTTGTGTGTAGTTATACTATAAACATTTTTTTTTCAAATTCATCCTTACACGGATCGCTTAAAGTTGTTTCTACAAAGCAGTGCATTATGGCGAGTGACGCGCAATTTTTTTTTGCAAATTCAACCTTACACGGATCGCTTAAAGTAGTTTTTACAAAGCAGCGCAGTATGGCGAGCGATGCGAGACTGTTTGAAACTAGCGCACAATTCTACATATTGCGCTTGTTTTTTGCGGACGTTTTTGAGATGCTGAGTGTGTATCTTGGGTTTTTATATATCAATGATCGCAATACATTTTTTTTTTTATTTTTTTTTTATTTGCTTTGCTGACACGAAAACACAATGCAAACGTTGATACTTGAGTTGGACTGAACTGATTTAAAATCTCTCGACACACAAATTCAAGTAAGTACGTACAGTCAGCAAATAAACGCAAAAAACAATATAGGCAGGTGAAACTCGACACTTCGACGGATTTTTGTATAAAATTAAGTAAATATGAGGAAAAAAATGTGTCCATCAAACCGTCATAATGCCATTTCACATGACCCGAACGTTAATAATCCTACATGGTTCCCGACTTAGCACCGACACATCGACCGAGACAATGGACTGAGCGATAGCTTCACAGTACAGTTAAACCCGTTCTCAGTTACAACTTTTTCTCTAGTTAAAACTAGTTTTCACTAATTGCCTTTGCTACAACTATAATTTCCTAGTTATAACTAGAAATTACTGCTAAAATATTTAAATTTAGATAAAAATAGTTCTAACTTTGGACTTTAGTTAAAACTAGCAATAAAGAAAATTGTTGGGGATTGAAAGATTTGGATATTGTTTATTAAAATATTTATTAGCAATTCGGGTGTGTCGAGGTTGGGGCGTAAACCTGTAGGACCATCAACGAATATCTTGACGACATTCTGAGTATAAGATAAGCCACCCTGGTCGACACACTCTCGATCTTAACCACATTTGACACAAGGAACCTGTAAACGATAAACCCGACACCACCCCTGGGACTTCTGGTTCCTGGTCTCTCCCGGAAATAGTGCAGATTGCCGGATTTGAGAATGTTAGTGTACTCCCCCTCTTGTCGGACTTCAGAAAATCCCACAATACTCCCGTAACTTACTCAATTCCTCCTAAAGTTCGGTTATCACTATTACCAGGTCCAGTCGTCGGTTTTTGTATGGGTAGCCGGATCCACTCCGAGGATTCTTACTTAGCACCCCTTGTCTCGCCGTGACCTTAACTGCTACCGGAGTCAAGGATAGACGGGTTGCCGGGCACTAGAGGCCATTTCAGGGGGGAATTGCTATAAAATCGCAACGCTTGACAAGCGGGTTGGCCATCGCAGTGTAGCTATTGCAATGTACAGCAGAGAATGCTGCTGCCCGTTCTCTGGTGAGTCCCTTAGTCGCTTCTTACGACACCAACGGGAAGTGGTGGGATGGTAATATTTTATGTCCGATACCACATAATCTCTAATCATGTGAGGTCTGTCAATCACTCAGAATAAAGCATGATGAACTTTGACTTTGGTTGAAACAATTTTAACTGACTCATTTCGACAAAACGCGTTTTGTCTAGTTAGAACTAGTTTCACTGATAGTCATTTTTTAGCAGCAGTTAATTCTAGTTATAACAAAGGCATTTAGTGAAAACTAGTTTTAAGTAGAGAAAACGCGTTGTAACTAAAAACGGGTTCTAACTCTAACATATTCTATTCTTTACTGCATGTCTCCAGTATTTATTAACGTATTTGATACTTTATGCATACGAAACTACCGATACGTCTTACTGTCTTAGGTATTTTTTACCAGTCAGCCTTCAGGTGGTGCAGAGGCAGTTAGTGGTAATACTAAGATAAAAAGAAGGCGATTCATTTTTCTATGTTTTAAATTTCATACTATTCCGTTACTGGGTTGTGAAGATCAGATAGGCAGTCTATGTTATTTTTACTGGTCAGCTGCATTAGGTTAGACTGAAAGCCGACCCCAAAGTAGTTGCGAAAACTTTAGGCGGATATTGATGTAAATGTATACAATTCGTCCAGGTGATTTTTCTATGCCTTTTTTGAATAAATAACGCTCGATTTTGATTTAATCCTGCGTGTCCACTGTGGCATGATCCAATAAGAATAAAAAAAGACAGCTACTAACCCCACGATCCCTCAATCTCTCTCATAACTATTTACAAGTTTTCATACTTCCTACTGTATAAACTCAAGTTTTTAAAATTTATCAGACACATGTATTGCTGGGTAGTTTGTTGCGCCACTTCTTCTTCCCAGCTAAAACACTAGACAGTGACCGGCGGGCTTTTTTGGGGGACTGGTAGATTTTTGACGTTCAAAAAGTGCTGGCACTCAGCTTAATTTGAATAAACGATTTTTCATTTTTGAACGATCAGTCAATTCTCCATTTGTTTTCGCCGGTTCCATCACACTGAGCCAACATGTGCCGTCTGTAACAGCCCTTACACGGGGCTTGCATAATCAACCCATTAAATACAGATTTAGGACTAATACCTCGGAAAAAGGTACGTTAGGCTCGGGTGGTGAAATTGAAACATTCTTTTGAGCTAGGTATTACATTGTTGGAGATTCTACACTTATTAATCCGAATAGTTTTTTCCTACAGTATTTGCCTAGCTTTTTCCCAATTATATTGGGATCGGTTTCCAGTCAAACTGGATTCAGCAGAATTACAATATTTTACCAGACTTCCACAACTCATTAACTGGGTATCGCGGCGAGCGTTGGGTGGCTGGCCGTCCGGTTGGCCAGGCCCGGGTCAACGGCGTGTTGTGGTGGGGCCCGCTAGGACCAGTACCTGCCAGGGTTGTGGAATTTGTTCAAAAGAGTCACCGCGGCGCTGGAATGCAAAGGGCATTAGGAGGAACACGGATGGGTTTTAGTCAGTAAGATTCTGACACTTCCTTCTGCGCCGCCCAAAGCGGGAGGAGTCATATGATGGTTTCCCAACCCTGAAAAAAACACTGTACCTCTTGGCAAGACTGGGCCAGATTTTCAGGCTTCTGACAATCTGTAACGACTGCCAAAGATCTTCACAATGACAGCCAGGGTTAACGGCTTAACGTGCACAGATCCTCCGATCTCAGCACGAAAGAGAATCAAAATCGACGGAATCCCACGCCGATTACAAGCATTTTTAATACCAAACCAATGATGAAATAAATGTTCAAAGATAGAAAACTAAATAAAATCTATATATATAAAAATGAATTGCTGTTCGTTAGTCTCGCTAAAACTCGAGAACGGCTAGACCGATTTTAATAATTCTGTTTTTGTTGGGTTCGCCAAAATACAGGGAAGGTTTAAAAGCAAAAAAAAAATGGGTTGGTAGATAGGGTAGGTAGGTAGGGTAGGTAGGTAGGTAGGGTAGGTAGGTAGGTAGGGTAGGTAGGTAGGGTAGGTAGGTAGGTAGGGTAGGTAGGTAGGTAGGTAGGTAGGGTAGGTAGGTAGGTAGGGTAGGAGTAGGGTAGGAGTAGGGTAGGAGTAGGGTAGGAGTAGGGTAGGAGTAGGGTAGGAGTAGGGTAGGAGTAGGGTAGGAGTTATATTATAGACTAGCTGACCCGCGCGGCTTCGCTCCCGTCAACTGGCTGGCTACTCTACCTGCCGACTCTAACCTACCTACCCTACCTACCTACTCTACCTACCCTACCTACCTACCCTACCTACCTACCCAACCTACCTACCCTACCTACCTACCTACCTACCCTACCTACCTCTTTTTTTTATTTTTTTTTGTATTTTAATTCTTATTATGCTATTCCGGACGAAGACTAATCCAAAAACACAAAAACTATGAAAATCGGTCGAGCCGTTCTCGAGTTAGTTAGAAAAGTGTTCGAAAAAGCCCGACTTTGTTTTATATATTAAGAATTTTGCTGTATTGTGAAAGATTCGACCTTTTTTCTAGAAGACATTTTTTATATTAGCGAGACATGAAAGAGAATAAAACGCATAAACTGAAGGAAGACGGACAGCGGTGGCTTATTAATATATAAGGTTCCGTTAGCAAACTTGGTACGGAACCCTAAAAATCGACTTGGTTCGCACAAATCAAAATCGTACGCGAAGGCTTTAATAATAGGGTCCCATTAGCAACTTTGGCACGGAACCCTATAATTTGCCTTTGCTCGCAAATCGAACCGTCTGATACTTACCACGAATTAAAAACTTAGTTGCGGGCAACCTGGGAGTCTTTAAGACAAAAGTGAATAGGTTGCTTCTAGGCAAACGTGCTCCATCTTCGACCGCATCATCGCTTACCATCAGGTGAGATAGTGGTATCATCGCTTACCATCAGGTGAGATAGTGGTCAAACGTATGCCTATCTATAGTAAAAAAAAAATATTCTACTCCGTATCACCTTACCAATGAGAACTAATGATATCACGATTTGACAATTACTGTGAAATCGTGTTGTCATTCATTCTTAGTTCTGGTTCGGGACTAATCGTAAGTCTGTAGGTGATACGGAGTAGAATACGTCCGCAACTAAGCCCCAAAACTACGGACTTCGGACTTAGAGAGAAGCCTCCCAAAATCGATCGCTCCCGTCACCGTGACCACCTTTGGTACGGTACCTTATTATAAAAAACCTAACTACTAACCTAAACTAAACCTAACTACTAACCAAAAAATGGACCCTGTCTGAAATATAAGATTTTAATTTTATTTATCTATACATATAATAAAATCGTAGACTAACCGTGTCTGTACATTGGATATTTTTGCATGAAAATTACACAGAAAACTCAGGAAAAAGGTATAAAACACAAAAATGCAATTTTTGAAATTTTTGTCTGTTTGTCTGTGCGTTTGTGGGAGCATCACACATAAACAACAGATTAGATTGCAAATCTAAGTACTTAAAAATATTAAGTGATAACCCGAGTAACATTTAGCGTTTATTTCATCAAAATCGACCCACAAAATCAAAAGATATTGAATTTTTAAGTTTAGGAAGAAACTTCCTAATGTATTCTGATGAGTCAGAGCGCCATCTATTGAGAAAAATAAAATGCACGAATGCATTCAAAATTGTTGAGTTATTTGTGAAACTTTTAATACGTGGCAAAATAAGAGTTATCATTTTATACCTTTTCGTTATTGATCGATACAATCGATCCACAAAATCAAAATATATTGAATTTTTAGTTTAGTAAGAAACTTCCTTATATATTCTGATTAATCAGAGCGCCATCTATTGAGGAACCAAAAAATGCATGAAAGCATGAATATTACACCAAAACACATTGATTGAGTTATTTGTGAAACTTTTAATACGTAGACGTAGTCTACTATACATATAATAAAATCATAGACTAACCGTGTCTGTACATTGAATATTTTTGCATGAAAATTACACAGAAAACTCAGGAAAAAGGTATAAAACACAAAAATGCAATTTTTGTTTTTGTCTGTTTGTCTGTGCGTTTGTGGGAGCATCACGCTTAAACCACAGATTAGATTGCAAATCTAAGTACTTAAAAATATTAAGTGATAACCCGAGTAACATTTAGCGTTTATTTCATCAAAATCGACTCACAAAATCAAAAGATATTGAATTTTTAAATTTAGGAAGAAACTTCCTAATGTATTCTGATGAGTCAGAGCGTCATCTATTGAGAAAAATGAAATGCACGAAAGCATTCAAAATTGTTGAGTTATTTGTGAAACTTTTAATACGTGGCAAAATAAGAGTGATCATTTTTTACCTTTTCGTCATTGATCGATACAATCGATCCACTAAATCAAAATATATTGAATTTTTAGTTTAGTAAGAAACTTCCTTATATATTCTGATTAGTCAGAGCGCCATCTATTGAGGAACCAAAAAATGCATGAAAGCATGAATGTTACACCAAAACACATTGATTGAGTTATTTGTGAAACTTTTAATACGTAGACGTAGCAAAATAAAAGTAAACATTTTAATACCTTATCGTTATTTACCGTTACATACGGGCTTCTTATTTAACGTCTTCCAGTCAGTCACATGGTCGATAGATGGCGTTGCACTGATGACGCGTTTTTCTGAATTGCGGTGTTAAGATTTTCCGCTGGAGAATGACCTCACGCGATTTCTAAACACAGTCGTATTTCGAAAGAATTTCGGTTTGGTTTCTAAAAGATCTTAAACTGTTGGGGACCATAATTGGTTAAATTTCTGAGTTGTGCTGGTATCGTTTAAAGTGCATTTATCGTAGAGTCTTAAACTGAATTAGTGTTGCGAAGTTCTGGACGGTTCGACTTGCGGATCAGGCCTGTAGGGTTTCGTACCAAAGGTGCTGTGCTGACGGGACCCTACTGCTAAGCCTCCGCGATTGATTCCGTTTAGAGCGAAGCAACGAACGGTTCGATTTGCGATTAAGAAACTTCCTTATATATTCTGATTAATCAGAATATATAAGGAAGTTTCTTACTAAACTAAAAATTCAATATATTTTAATTTTGTGGATCGATTGTATCGATAAATAACGAAAAGGTATAAAATGATCACTCTTATTTTGCCACGTATTAAAAGTTTCACAAATAACTCAACAATTTTGAATGCTTTCGTGCATTTTATTTTTTCTCAATAGATGGCGCTCTGACTCATCTGATTACATTAGGAAGTTTCTTCCTAAACTTAAAAATTCAATATCTTTTGATTTTGTGAGTCGATTTTGATGAAATAAACGCTAAATGTTACTCGGAATATCACTTAATATTTTTAAGTTCTTAGATTTGCAATCCAATCTGTGGTTTATGCGTGATGCTCCCACAAACGCACAGACAAACAGACAAACAGACTAAAATTTCAAAAATTGCATTTTTGTGTTTTATACCTTTTTCCTGAGTTTTCTGTGTAATTTTCATGCAAAAATATTCAATGTACAGACACGGTTATTCTACGATTTTATTATATGTATAGATGAAAATTGTGACGCAGACGAAGTTGCGCGGGTCAGCTAGTAAAATAAATAAATAAGTAATCATTTATATCAATCCATTACGATCACAATAAAAAAAAACGCTCTACATTACAACCGATACCAAAGTATTCCTCAGGCGGATGCCGCAACAATTTTTTTAACAACACGGAATTTGTACTGAAGGCTTGTCGAGAATTTATCGATGGATTGATATTTTGGTATTTTTTGATAATACACGGTGATTGGTAATTGAGGTAGTTCTTTGTAAAGTGAACTGGAACTGAAGGGTAGAACTTATTTGCAACGATTTTGACACTGAAAACTTTGGATCCAAAGTTGGGTTGCTTTCGAGTTATGAACTCCGCAACAATCAAGGCACCTAAAACTGGCCAAGTGCGAGTCGGGCTCTCACATGAAGGGTTCCGTACCATTAAGCAAAAATACACGTTTCTTGTATAGCCCTCTTTAATTTTTAACTTAATTTAATATTTATTATTTGTTGTTATACCGGCAATAGAAATACACAATCTGTGAAAATTTCCACTGTATACCTATCACGGTTCTTGACGTCACGGACAGACGGACGAACGGACGGGCAGACAGTGGAGGTTACTCTTCGGGTACGGAAACCTAAAAGTGTAGACTACCAAGTACCATTAAAATACACGTTGTTGGGAACAACACAGTTTTTTATTCCATATTAATAGTTAACTAAGTCGCACGTGAACTCTCGCACTTTTCTTAGTTATTTTTCGCAAGAAAATTCAATACAATGAGTACTAAGCGAATGCGAATGCGAGCAGCGTTGTGTATTATGACGAAACTAAATTATTTTTGCAAGCGTAAAGTGCTTTAAAGTTCCATTCATTTTTAATTATTAGTATAGTAGTAGTAGTTAGTTTAGTATGGTAATTTTAAGGTTTTTTTTATCATATTTTAAGGTTAATTTTACTTAAATGAAACTTTGGTTTTTTTTTCATATTTTAAAGTTCATTTTACTTAAATGAAACTTTGGAGAAGTTTAATTTAAGTAACATTTATCGAAAGTAATGTCGATACTTTTTGACACTGGGTACATCCCTATTGTGTCGTATTTTGTAAATGTAATGTAACAGAGGCAGCATGTTAGGGCCGTTCCGATGTAACCATTGTGTACATATTTATTGCAACATTATTGTATTGGATTTACACAGTTCGTTTTGTGTTAGCATGGACAATCACATTCGGTTTTATTTTATTTATATATTCTGACTTTTAAAACGATTTCTGTAAGCTTTATAAATAACTAGCGACCCGTCTCGGCTTCGCACGGGTGCAAATGTTTATTTAGCTCAAATTTAAGTGAACATCTAATTACCGGAATCAATAATAAAAAAAGTGCAATAGACAACCGTCAACGACGTCTGCTCTCAGGTGTCTACCAGTTAGGGACATCTCTACCTTCGTTGTAATTATTTGGTTGCGCGACTTACTTTAATTTTGAGATATCTCCTAAGATATTCATCCAAATTAAATGGTGTGAAACGGCAATTTTGATCTTAATTAAACACTCAAGATGACTCATATATTTATAAAGATAAGGATTTGTACTATAGTGGTGAAAACACCTCTGCAAATGAAGCAATATTTTATATCAAATTTGAATATCACAAAAATGGTTATTGTGAATCAACCATAAAAGATAGACATTTTCGTAGTACATCGTTTTGTTCTATAATCAATAGTTTTCGCAGCGCACGCCATGTAAAGAATTATTTAGATCATTTTTTTCCGAAATTTTCAGTAATAATCTTCATATATCTGCCAATTTACACAAAACCTCGACAAGTTATATACTAAAACCTTCCTCGGAACCCGCATCAAAATCCGTTACGTAGTTTTAAAGGTCTAAGCATACATACAGACAGACAGCGGGAAGCGATTTTGTTTTACTATGTAGTGATTATTCTGCTGATACAGTTCGACCGGGACCGATGTACCGCACCTTGGGTATGTGCGTGGTGAGACGGAGGAGGAGGGAGGGCTGAGAGTATTTCTTATAGGATTTTTATCTCATGTTCGTCTAACATATCAGACACACACGAGATAAAAATCCAGAAATGGGTCGTGAGTTATCTCGTGATATCAAGACCGTCATACCGACGTGCCACCCAGATTTCAATCCATCAGTGTGTCGTGTCAGAGTCTTTAATTATTTTTTAGTTTTTTTCATCATCTACAATTAATATAAACTTAACTTTTACAATAATAATATTTCCTAATGAATATACTCGTATGGAACTATACTGAAGAAGTGCAAGTAATAAAATAAATGAAGTTCAGTAAATATTTTTATACAAATTGGTCTGAGGACCAATATTCTGCTAATTTGTAAACAATGTTTGCATTCGCATGCCTTAATTTTCATTCATTTCTGACAGATTGCAATTAAGATGCGAATGCGAACGTTGTTCGAAAATTACATGTAGAATTGGCACTGCGGTTGAAGTTCATAATTTATACGCATGTCAGTCTTCTGGGCACTTTTCCCCTTCACAGCAGTGTGGAGGATTTCTTTATGACGGTTCATAATTTATTGTTTGGGTATCTACGGAGGTATGTTAGGGAAAGTTCAATGTATTCTACTGCAAGTTTCTCTCGCGCCTACCATAGTTTATCTATAATGTAACTATAACTAGGAATCCTTAACTAGTCTACGTCGTAAAGTTCCATTGATACGAAAAGAAAACTGTCGATTTTACAATTTCTAATATCGCTTTATTGCATTACTAGCTGACCCGCGCAATTTCGCCTGCGTCACAGTTTTCATTACTGCTCCGCTCCTTTTGGTCTTAGCGTGATGATATATAACGTATAGCCTTCCTCGATAAATGGGCTATCTAACACTGAAAGAATTTTTCAAATCGAACCAGTAGTTCCTGAGATTAGCGCGTTCAAGCAAACAAACAAACAAACTCTTCAGCTTTATATATTAGTATAGAAGTATAGATATTTCGTGTAGTAAATATGGCTGGACACGCTGCCGCGTGTCTAGATCTCATAACAAAATACTTCAGCCAAAAGTGGGTACCCCAAGAGGCTTTCCCTCACCCTTAAATAAATCCTTATTTCTGTAAACTCCATAAGAATTTAACAATTTGAAAAGCGGAAACAGTACAACAAAATTCTTGACGTTTCAAAAGTTACAGCTAATGCCAAACCGATAGCCATTATTTTGGCGTATTTCGATGAAATTCTTTGTAAATGTCAGAGGTTGTACGTTATAACAGGCACTTATTAATAATTCCATGGCCAAAGGTCAGTTTGAGAAAGTGTTTCAGGTTCAGGTCAGGGGTCAGGCAATAACCTTTTGTAAGCACTGCCCACAGATATGTCTTTCTTTAAAGAAATTGCCCACAATTGTCCTGGGCCTGCAGTCTCGACATAGATGACCATCGCGTAGCAACCGAATTTGGTCGTTAAGTTCTAAAATTATTATTTTATTAATTTTTGAACGCGATCCACGGATGATACCATTGATTTTGATTGTGGAATGCGTTCGAGATCGACTGTGTACGGGTAACTTTAACGGATTCGGGCGCTGGGCGATCAGTATGTCGAGACTTCCCGCCCTGGTAACCTGGGTGTTTGCTAACGGTTTTACCTAGAGGGAGTTTGCTTAGATACTCTAGGCAAGGTGCAGATATTGAGATGAATCTGTTACTACAACGGAGCGTGGGTGTGTTGTGGTATGGCCATAAGGATGGCGTTTACTGGTGTACTGGGTTAACAAGGTTATCCAAAATTCAAAGATAATGAGAAACTCTAGATTAGTTAGATTACTGGTGTGATACCAAAATTACCTTAATTCAAAATAAATGACAGCTCAGTTGCAATAAACGAGGAACTGTGCAACTCGCCAATACAAACCAAAAAATATCTCATTATACATGAAAAGCCAATAATGGTAGTCTGTCTCATTGTAGCTAATTACTGGTATTTTGTTAAACTTCAGTTCAGTTACTAAAGTTCAGGCTTTTGTGGTAACATAAATGGTGACCGTCAAGATGACTGGACCTAACGAAATATGTACATGACACTATGAGAATTGGGAAGTGGTCAGCCAACCTGACGTCAGAATTGCTGACTACTTTATTTCTTTGATTTTTTTCTAAACGTATAGCAAATATCTCATTACAGGTAGTAAATAGTAGCAAATAGGTATTAAATAGTGCACATAGTCTCATGTACATATCTCGTTTGGTCCAGCCATCCTGACGGTCACAATAAATGTACAAAGACAAAGTCAACAGCAAAGGAGGGAAACTAAATGAAACTCAAACATTGGTCAGGTCAGTTATTGGCTCCTATTTTTCTTGCAAAGGTCGCTAATGACGCGAGAAAAGTCGCAGGTAAAAGATAGTTTCTAAATAAAACTGTGTTTTGAAAAGGTGAAAGGCGATTAAGGGATAAGAATAAAAATTAGGTGAGGCCTATCAACATCAGATGATTTACTTGTGAGAAGTATATTATGTTTCGCCATCACACGTCAACGGCTGAACGGACTTCGCTGAAACTTGGCACACTTTCAACGTACAACAAGGCAGATTTGCAGGCAATACCTAGTAAATTACACTCCACAATTTTCCGCTGGTCTTCCAGCCTCAATTCTAGGCGAACTTATAACGAACTGTTGCAAAGTTAGTTGATGAAGGCTGGTCGAGTTGTGGCTTTTGTTCTATGATAGACTGCGATGGACGACACGATACTGTCATAACGACGCCATCTTGTTTACACCGGACTGTAAACGCTGCAAATCTATATCTATACTAATATATAAAGGTGAAGAGTTTGTTTGTTTGTTTGCTTGAACGCGCTAATCTCAGGAACTACACATCCGATTTGAAAAATTTCAGTGTTAGATAGCCCATTTATCGAGGAAGGCTATAGGCTATATATCATCACGCTAAGACCAATAGGAGCGGAGCAGACGAAGTTGCGCGGGTCAACTAGTTCTAAATAAAACTGTGGGGTTCAAATATTAGTAATCTACCTTTTGAATCACAGTTTTATTTCCCATAAAGATTAAGAGATAAGATTCATATTTCGAAAATATTTAGGGTGTCTTGGCTTCTGTTAGCACCAACAGTACTAACAGAATACCAACAACAACAACAGCCGACAACAACATCACAAAAACAGTACTAAGACTCATAAGTTCATACGATTTTGCTGTTTAAAAGTTAACAGATCTCGAGTAAGTCAAGAAAGCCCATAATTCTCTAAATGCTTACAAAACATGGTTTCAAACGATTGAATATAAATCATATATTAACGAGAAAATGGAAACATTTCAATATATTATCGTTATAAAATGTAGGCTACTTAAATAAACAAATAAAATAAGCTACATACTTAAATATACCATCAAAAATTTGGGCCTCAACGCTGTTATCTGGTAATGTGCCCAAAGGACTGGCAGCTTAGCCATGTTGTATGGCAATGCTTAGCCTCTGGCCAAAGTAAAAGCCAGCCCTTGGGTCATGGGAAGTGTCAACCAGCATTCTTGAAATTTCTTTGAAAAGGCTGTGAGCGCAAGGGCCCCACGTGTGAGGCTTTCAACTCCAATTTTTTTTTGTTAGCCTATGCTGTCCTACTGCGGGGCAAAAGCCTTCCCCATATCTTACAGCCAACTATATTAGCTGTCTTTAACTCCTTTGCAGATTTTTCAAGAAAAGTAGTTTTTAATCAAATGAATATCAACTCATTGTATGAAACTGCATTACAAAACGAATAACCTCTTCTGTTTGTTTCATATTTAGAAGAAAACGAAGAAGTTTAAAGGTAACTTAAATTATCTTCATCCGAGTAAGTCTTGTACAATTTAAATGCTGCGAGTGTAGCTCTGGCTACGGCGTAGCTTCGTAGCGGCGTAGCTCGTAGCGGCGTAGCAAGTTCTACGTAATGATACTTAAGTGGTAGCTTTTCAAGTATTTTCCGTTTATTGTGGGAGTCTTTACTGTTAGTACTCTGAATAATCGTGATTCTTTGGCTGTGGATTTCAAGGTACTCTTATAGTACACAGAGGCGTCCTAAAAACTTGTGTGAGTGAAATGTTTACATTGGCTAAACTTTACATAGTTATAATCATCCTCTTAACTAACTCAATTGACTGTCTACATTTTTATATATTTGCAGCCGGTCCGAGGATGGGTGACCATTAGATTCCTCGATGCCTCGGTAAGCACTTTAAGCTATTGGTCATCTTTCATTTGTAGATCTTTGATGGTCGTTATGAGTAGTTAGAAGCCATGACACCTCACAATAGCCTTGTATTGTTACCCAGTTACTGGGTTGCGGAGGTCGTATAGGCAGTCGCTCTAATTAAAATACTGGCACTCAACTGTATCCCGTCAGAATGGAAGCCGAGCTAGGCTAGTTATATATTAATTGATACAATTTATTGGAATGTAAAATAAACCGAAATACAAAAGTTCAGTTTCGGATCGTCAAATACTGGCCACCCTGCGCCCACAGCTATTCAGAAAGAATGTTTAACGTTTATGAATAGCCCCGTCGGACTTATGACGTGGATACAGGTCAGTTGCACACCGAGGCTGCATAATTTGTGCAGTCTCGCCCCGTCCGTGTGCACTCAGGCTGGCTAGTTCTTTAATTTGTTACAGAGCTGGGTACTTAACTTCTTCTTCTTTTATTTAAAATAAGGGTACGTTGGGTTTACCTTCATTTTGGGTTTAGTTAATGCTGTCTTTGGGAGAGCTGTAGTGTGGAGAAAGATTATTGGATATATTTAATTATTTAAACTTTATGTAAAGACATTTTCAAGCTTAGATTTACATAGTAAAATATAATGTAAGTGTAAAATCGGGTGAAATAAAGAATAACACGATAGATCCATTAATAGTACCCACGCCCCTTTTTTTTCTCTGGGAAATCGTCAAAAGACTTCTCCCGCTCTAAGCGAAGCGGAAGGGAGTGTCTTTTATTTTTCTGCAAATGCCTTTTGCGTTCCAGGGCCTCTCTAACCTCTTCTCTTTCTTTCTTTAGTATTCCAGCGTTGTGAATTGTGCCCCCCCGCGAATTCTCCCCCTGCGCCCACAACCAGTCATAAAGAATGTCTAACGTTTATGAATAGCTCCGTCGGACTTATGACGTGGGTATAGAACATGCAGTTGCACACCGAGCGGTTGCATAATTAATGCAATTCGTCTCGTCCGTGTGCACCCGGGCTAGCTTGTTCCTTAATCTGTTGCAGTGCAGGGTATTTTTGTACCTGTTAAGTTGGGTTTAGTTCCTTAATGTATACCAGCTTCCTTAATGTATATCAGCTACCTTAAATATGATCACGCCCTTCTGGAAAACCCTGCAGAGCAGAGCATAGATGCAATAACTCAATTAACAGCTCAGAGGCGCAACTTGAACTGATTAAAAGTATGGAATGAAGTTGGCAACACTGCGCGATATAAATTAGTTTTGTTTAGTTGGCGTGCTTGTGCCTTGACACGGGCTGTGTTTATGCATAGGGACTGGTTTTTAGATAAAAATATATTTATAAGCGAATCTGTTTTAAAGAGGTAGAATTATTTACATATTTCTCCAAAAAGAAACCTCTAGAATAGAAGTACTGATCCGGTTTCGAAAATTCTTTCGATAATAGTAATATTGGAATAGGACACTGGAGTAAAGACGCGGGAAGGGCTTGCACCACGATAGAGTGGCGGGCTTGTCCCATAATAGTGTAGTGGGCTTGTCCCATAATGTTGTGGCGGGCTTTTCCCACGATAGCGTGGTGGGCTTGTCCCATAATAGTGTGGCGGGCTTGTCCCATAATAGTGTAGTAGGCTTGTCCCATAATGTTGTGGCGGGCTTTTCCCACGATAGCGTGGTGGGCTTGTCCCATAATAGTGTGGCGGGCTTGTCCCATAATAGTGTAGTAGGCTTGTCCCATAATGTTGTGGCGGGCTTTTCCCACGATAGCGTGGTGGGCTTGTCCCATAATAGTGTGGCGGGCTTGTCCCATAATAGTGTAGTAGGCTTGTCCCATAATGTTGTGGCGGGCTTTTCCCACGATAGCGTGGTGGGCTTGTCCCATAATAGTGTGGCGGGCTTGTCCCATAATAGTGTAGTAGGCTTGTCCCATAATGTTGTGGCGGGCTTTTCCCACGATAGCGTGGTGGGCTTGTCCCATAATAGTGTGGCGGGCTTGTCCCATAATATTGTGGCGGGCTTGTCCCATAATAGTGTGGCGCCATAATAGTGTGGCGGGCTTGTCCCATGATAGCGTGGCGGCCTTGTCCCATAATAGTGTGAAGGCTTGTCCCATGATCTGTGGCGGGCTTGTTCCATGATAGTGTGGTGGGCTTTACACATTTGCCTATTTAAGAAACGCTTGTCAACAACTCTGCTCTGAAGTATAAAAATTTTATAAATGATCTCCATTTCCTCTGAAGTGTTATAATTAGTCTAAAAAGCAAAGAGAAAAGGTCGAGTGGGATTCGGTTTTAAATCTGAGAAAGGTTTGCTTCGTTGGCAAAAGGGATAAGTGGAACGTTAATAAAAGGATATTTTTGGGCTAAATTGAAGGTCGGTGAAAAGATACAGAGATTATTTTGATAATGTCCTTCAAAAAAGGTTAAAAGAAGGATCGAGGGGTTTACTCTTTAGAGTTGTTGACCCAGATGCTCAAGTATCCTCTTCTGAAGGTTATAAAGTATGGGTTATGGCTAAAAGTGGTCAATCTGATAATATAATATAAATTACAAATATAATTGTTAAAAAAAGAATTGAAACTATAGCAAAACGTTTTAGGAACACATTCATAGTGCGTACAGCTAAGGAGTGGAATTCCCTGCCGAAGTTTGTGTTTCTTGATATCTACAACCTGAGAGTCTTTAAGTCAAGAGTGAATAGGTAACTTCTTGGCAAGCGTGCTCAAACGCCTGCCTTTCAATAGAAAAAAAAACGCGACGCGTGTTGGTATTCCCAGAAGAGTTAGGCAGAGTTGTAACTGTAGGACATTTTACCAGTTAGGCTACCTGTCCATTGATGTAGAGTGAGGTAGTGCGAAATGGAGTTGCGGACTGTGCGGCGTACCGAGTTCCCGCGAAGGCCAGGTAATTTGAGCGGGTAGCCGGTTTTTATCCACTTCCCCGCTTCGTAGCCTCGCTCCGCTTACAGATTTTTTATGAATTCTTAAACTAGTTCGCGTATCCCTCTCCACTGTAGCGGAGCGGAGATTTTATAGAATTTCATTATTCTAATTCCATTAATATTGGCATAGCTCTTCCTCGCCCCTCTCCTCTCCAGTGGACAGTCAGCCTTATTGCCATTGCCGGGTCCAAATCCAGGTTCCGGACCCAATGACACGTTACCCGACTTGGGAATCGAACCCATGACCTCATGCTCAGCAGCATTGCTTGCGACTACTAGACCAACGAGGCACTCCGTTTTAAATAAACCTATTGCCCAAAAGGTGTTCACAGTTAGATAGAGAGGAGTGATGCATTCAAGGAAATAGCTAATAACTTTCCTTAGACATAATAAAAAAAAACAAAACACTACTAAAACAGAAATCTAGCCTAATAAAATAAATCTGCTAACGAAGCCAACCTAGGGCTCAATAAAAAACAATAGCCTTCATTACCAAAATTTTTCGTAAAAATCTACAAATCTTTATCTAACACTAATTAGAACAATGGGAAACATAACCAAATAAGCCTTATACACGACTAACCATGCAAATAAAATACGAAATTCTGTCTATCTGTCATATTTTTACGCCTAAACTGCGTTACCGATCTTGATGAGGCTTGGCACACGCATACACCATAACCTGGATTGGACATATGATACTTTTTATCCTGGTATCAAGTTCCCTTGTTGTTAGAAATCATTTTTCACACGGGCGAATCCACGGGCAGAAGCTTGTTCCCTCATAAAATTGAATCCACACCATGTCTATAATGGGGACTGCTCAATAACTATAATTCCCCATCGGTTTATGGTGTTCCCTACTGGTGACGTCATGGACCAAGCCCTGTTAATTTTTGTTCGGTAGAATTAAGTAATTAGTAGTCAGGATGTGTGAGTGACATGAGTGTGATGAGAATGGAGTGCTTGGGCGGAGCAAGTGATTGATTGATTTTATTTTTCCAAAGAAGTTGGACTAGGTAATATGTAGATAGTATACCTTCATTTCCCTTGTTTACTCAATTCTATTCGAGAACGTGGACAGGCAGAAACATCGCCACTGTTTACTCAATGGCTGGTAACAGCTGGATGTAAGTTTCTGTGAATTAAGATGAATGGCGAGAGATTGGAGAATCGTATGTTCAGTAGTGGACTGCTGTAGGCTGATGGTGATGACGAACTGTCTTCTTTAAATCTGATTCAACAATTCTCAAAAAAAATTGAGGATGTCGTTTGAGAATTGTCAATTCGATGAGTCCCGGAGAAATAAATTAACTGTCTTGGGTTCCTAAACGAAATTAAAACCCTTACTTATATCAAATGCTATTTTTCAGTAATTAAACTTAAAAAATTGTCATAACACGTGCCATTAAAATACGTTTTTCATAATTCGGTGCTCACACCAACCCCCTTTGCCGAAGTTGGCACTTGGCAGTCATCTTTCCACACATGAGCACTCCATGTCTTCCTCCTCCGTGACGCGGTAATACACGACATCGATTAGACGTTACGATAATCGCGTTGAGGTCTCCGTGAGATATTTGATGAGCTCGTCGCTTGTAATTAGAGACTATTACGAGATGGGCAGGACTGCCAATGAAAACCTACGTTTTAAACGATAGTAGACCGCTATTATTCAAATTTTAGTATTTGGCAAATTTTATTTTATAATAATAGTTTAATACAATATATCGAATCCTAGTAATATAAACCTAGGATCGCTCAAACTATACAAGTACAAAGCATGCTGAAGTCAGGGGCCTTGGGCTTCGAGTAACCTTTTATTGACTGAAACTCTCGAACTTCAGAATCAACAGGTGTGACCACCACAAGCTATAAAAAAATAGAGCTAGACATGAGTACTCCATTTCATCCTACTCCATGGCGTGGTGATACACGACATCAATTAGACGTTCCGATAAGCGTGTTGTGGTTTCCGTGAGATATTTGATGAGCTCGCCACTTGTAATTAGAGACTATTTCGAGATGGGCAGGACTGCCAATGAAAACCTACGTTTTAAACGGTAATAGGCCACTGTTATTCCTATTCAAGTACCTATTTGGCCGATGTTAGTACTAACAATTAACACGATTTTAAGATCAACCCATGCGGCTATTATTATTTAGCCGCACGGGTCGATCTTCAAGGTTAAACAACGCTCACCGTGTACAACTGTCATTCCATCTTATTTGTATGTATTGTCAGCTCACTTGATGTTCACCTCACCTGAACTTACAAGGTGAGATGTTTACAGAATCGCACTGCAGTACTTCCGGAATGTAGCGGAATTTGTTCGAAAGAGTCACCGCGGCCCTGGAACGCAAAGGGCATTAGGAAGAACGCGGATGGGTTTTGGTCAGTAAGAGTCTGACACTCCCTTCTGCTTCACCCAGGGCGGGAGGAGTTGTCACTTCCGGAATTCCTCTGCACAAAAACTGGCCAAGTGCGTCTCGGACTCGTGTGCCTAGAGTTTCGATCGATTTTTTTAACATGTTATTTTCACACTATAGACTTCTTGTACATTTTCCTGTAACCTCTAGGTAAAGATATATTATCTCCATTTTTTTCAAAATTTTAGGCTCAGTTGTTTCGGAGATACGGGAATGGTCATTTTTCGCGTAATTTCTTGAATAACTTCAAAACCATTTATTTTAAAATTAATTATAATAAATAAAAACTGGCCAAGTGCGAGTCGAACTCGCGTGCAAAGGGTTCCGAACGAATTTCATTGTTTTAACATGTTATTTTAACACTACAGACTTATAATAAGTTTTCCTGTAATCTTTAGGTAAATATCTATTATCTCAATTTTGTTTTTCAAAATTTTAGGCTCAGTAGTTTCGAAGATAAGGGGGGAATGGTAATTTTTCGTCTTATTTCTTAAATAACTTCAATACCATTTATTTTAAAATTATGACAAAAATATAATTTAAACCCTCACAGTAAGCTCTTTCATTTGATATGTCACACGATATTGTTCAGAAAAATTTTGTTATTTTATTTTCTAGTTTGACCCTCAAAAGTGACCCCCATACTAAAAATTTAATGATTTACGTAACGCGTACGTGTTTGGGTCACAGAAGTCCATATGTGTATCAAATTTCAATAGAATCGGTTCAGTGGATCCGGAGAAAACTGGCTGTGACAGACGAACAAACAGACAGACAGACAGGGTTCCTTTTTTTCTCGGAACCCTAAAAATTAGTGTCCAACACGTCCTCAACTACTTTGTTGAAAAATCTTTTTAGGGTTCCATACAAAGCAACGGAACCCTTATAGGACCACTCGGGTGTCTGTTTGTCTGTCTGTCCGTCTGTCACAGCCAGTTTTCTCCGGATCATAAAATAAACAATACAATTTCTTCCCAGCTCTCCCAAAGACAAGACCTAATTGAAGCGAACGGATACAACACGAAGACAGATGTATTACCTACATTCATACATTCAGAGCCGGTGAAGAAACACATCAACATGAACACGTGATGAATAAATGTACGACGCCGCTATTTTAGACGGAGGAATTATTTTTAGGATAAAGGAACACGAATGTACCTACTAGGTACTCTTAGTAGATTTATACATTTAGGTATCTTTATTTTTAGAAGAACGGTCAGTATCACATCATCAAGTGACTGGCTCTCTGGCTGGCTCATCAGATAGGGAGTCACCCCATGTAAAATACTGGTATTCATCTGCAAACGGTCAGACTGAAGCCGACCCCAACAAAGTTGGAAAAAGGCTAGGCAGATTGAGTCAGTTTCACATTTAGAAGATCATCATCTGCCTAGGCTTTTCCTAACTATATTGGGGTCGGCTTCTAGTCAAACCGAATTTAGCTGAATACCAGTATTTTACGTGGAGCGGCTGCCTACCAGACCTCCACAACCCATTGGGTAACACGGTACTTCTTGGCAAGACTGGAGGCAGATTATACATTTACAAGATCAAGGCTGAATAAAACTGCCGTATTGGTCAGTCTTCAAGGTCAAGCAACACTTGCCGAAGTCGGTCCTTGGATGATGGACCATCTTAATATTAGGTAAAGCAAAACACGCAGACAGATGTATTACCCACATTCAACGTTGGAAGGCCTCCCACAAGGTGGACCGATGACCTGGTGAAGGTCGCGGGTAGCCGATGGATGCGGGACGCGCAGGACCGGTCGTTGTGGCGACGCTTGGAGGAAGCCTATGTCCAGCAGTGGACGTCTTTTGGCTGATATGATGATACATTCAGAGCCGGCGAAGAAAGACATCAACATGAGAATGTGATGAATAAATTTACGATGCCGCTGTTTTAGACAGAGGAATTATTTTTAGGAGAAAATGAAACGAGTGTACTGGGTCTCTCGAGATTTGTACTTTTAGGAGACTTCATTTTTCTGGTTCTTTACTCACAGGGTAACCAACGGAACCCTATTACTAAGCCTCCACTGTCCGTCCGTTCTTCTGTCTGTGTTTAGGGCGATAAGGTGCACTTTTGCTTGAGGGTTGTTTTGCGAATAAGAAGACGTGTCGTTGTGGTAACAGCTGATTTAATACTGTATTTTTTACAAATGTGTAACGTTAAACTAAGTGGACTGTATTAGATATATGTGTGTGTAACACTTAAACGATGCATTGCGTTGGTGTTTGGCACCGCTTTGGACATTCCGCCCACCAAGAACGCAGTTCTTTAACATATTCTTCAACAACCTGTAACTCAAATATAACTCTAATAGGGACTATTCTAATCCAAACACCAACCAACTTAACATAAAGTAAGTTCATTAATAATAAAGTTACACACACAGTGAGCCAAATAAAAGTAACTACCAATGTTTCTAATGCGATGCACATTAAAGATAAAATCATTACAGAATTTACGGAAATTAAATATCCTACATACAACAGAAAAGTGTGGTTTCATTGAGACAATTAACCGCCCACCGTAATAAATCATACATGAAAAATAACTCCAATATGCGTACAGAGCGAATATTAACTAATAGATAGTAAACTATAACATGGCTTAACATAACAATGTAAACACAGGTAAGTATAAATTTAACACGAGTAAGTATGAAGTTTTAACACAGGTAAGTAAAAATTTAAAACAGGTAAGTAGATATAAATGTATAACAGGTAAATATAGGTAAATTTAAAACAGGTAAGTATGAATGTACACAACCTTAGTATTTTTAATCTAAGTAAAAGTAAGTTTTAGTGTAGGTTGTAAGTATAATAATAAATTGCAAAAATAGTACGTTTTTCAGTTTTTTTTACATGGTGTTATTAATTTACATTTACAATAAGATATCCTCACTGAACTTTCGTTATAACACATATTTTACACACAGGCCTTTTTAGAATTCCATTTTTACATTTGATTGACACGACCCGAGTAATGTTATCAGGACCTACATGTTTTTGTAATATTCTACCCATTATCCACTTACTAGGTGGAATATTGTCCTCTTTTAAAATGACTATGTCACCGATTTCTGGTTCAGCGTTCTTTTGATTCCATTTGTACCGTTGATTGAGATTAACAAGATACTCTTTGTACCATCTGTTCCAGAAATCGGTAACCATTTTCTGTGTGAGTCGCCATCTCTCATGATAACTAATATTAAGTTGCGTATAATTCTCGTCAGCTAGGTTCAGTAACGGCTCACCTACTAAAAAATGGCCAGGTGTCAGTGGGAGGGGGTCATTCTGGTCATCATTTAGAACGCTTATCGGTCGCGAATTAAGACACGCTTCTACTTGCGTTAACACTGTAGATAATTCTTCATAAGTAAGTGTCGTGTCGCCGATCACTCGTTTTAGGTGTGTTTTCGTACCGCGCACCCCAGCTTCCCACAGGCCTCCAAAGTTAGGGGCGTGCGGCGGTATGAAATGCCACCTGGTCCGTTCTAAGGTTAACAACTGGGCTATCTCACTAGGGATTGATGACTTGGCCTTGTCGAACATATCTCTTAATAGTTTGTCTGCGCCAACGAAATTAGTGCCGTTGTCACTGTAGAGGTCCTGACAGTGTCCTCGTCTTGACGTGAATCTCTTAAAAGCTGCGATGAAACCTTTTGCTGTTAAATCTGTCACGACTTCTAGGTGAATAGCTCGAGTCACCATACAAACAAATAAGCATATGTATCCTTTGTAGGACCTTGCCCCTCTACCTGGTGAAAATCTAATGTTAATAGGTCCCGCGTAGTCTACTCCCGCCGATCTGAAGGGCTTGTTAGGTTTCACTCTCACCTCCGGTAGTTGGCCCATTAATTGAGTAGTATTTTTCGTAGAGTAGCGCACACAAGTGACACATTCACGATAACACCTTTTTGTTTCGTCTTTTACTCGCAGTATCCAATACTTTGACCTTAAATAATTTAGCATCATCTGTGGTCCTCCGTGCATAGTCCTTATATGTGCATCTTTAATTATGAGTCGGCTAAGATGATTCTTAGCCGGTAAAATTATAGGATGACGTGTATCATAGGATGCTTGTGACTGCTGTATACGTCCGCTAACTCTTAAAATCCCATTCTCATCAAGAATTGGACAAAGAGATCGGAGTTTACTTTTTCTAGGTACACATCCGTTAGATTTCAATTGTTTTATTTCTTGCTTAAATTCCTTATTCTGAATTTGTTTTATGCACATCTCTAGTGTTTTAATTATTTCTTCCACAGTTACATGTTTAGTAAAAGCTTGTCGGGTTTCCTTAGGTAGTTTTAGATTTGCCCATCTTCTGCAGTAGGATATTATTCTCAACATTTTGGATAAATTAGAAAATTTAAACAAAACAAATTCCTCTTCCGTATTTATTGAGACATTTAAAACCTTAACTCTTTCCTCCTCTTGTGTGTCCTCAATAATATCGTCTGAACTCAAGTGTATGTGCAGCAAAGACAGCCAATCGGGTCCGTTCCACCATAATGTATGGTTTAGCAAGTCTGACGCTTGCAATCCTCTCGATGCGCAATCTGCTGGGTTCACTTCAGTAGCAACATGTCCCCACTGGTTGTACTCCAAGATGTTAAGTATATCTGACACTCTGTTGCTAACAAATGTAGTCCACCTACTGGACCCACCCTTTAACCAGGCTAGGACTACTGTCGAGTCTGTCCAGGCGTATAAGTTTGTTTTAGGTATATCCATTACTTGAGATATTTCATAAATTAATTTTGTTGCCAATACTGCGGCACAAAGTTCCAGTCTTGGTATTGAAAGCTGTTTCTCGATAGGAGCGACTTTAGTTTTAGCCGATATAAGATTGACGTAAACTCTGTCTTCTTCAACAACACGCATGTATACTGCTGTTCCATATGCCAGTTGTGAGGCGTCTGCGAAGGCATGCAGCTCTATCCTAGCTGTAGAAGAGTAGTGTAACCATCTCGGTATGCTTACTCTCTGAATGTGTATTAAATTCTCTCTGTAACATAACCACTCTTCTAACAACTCTCCATGTACAGTTTCATCCCATTCTAGCCCTGATCTCCATAATTTCTGTATTATCATTTTAGCGACAACAACAACAGGAGCTATCCACCCCAAAGGATCGTAAAGTTTAGCGACTTCTGACAGGATTTGGCGTTTAGTAATTGACTGTTTAGGTTCCGGTAAGTTAATGGTATATTCAAAGTTGTCTGTTAGGCGATTCCAAATCACACCAAGTACCTTTACTAGGCTGTTGAGCTTGAGAGGAAGTTCATGATCGATCCGTTTGTGTTCTCCGATATATTTTAATATATTTTCATTATTGCTACTCCACTTTTGAAGCTCGAACCCTCCCAAGTTCATCAGTTTGTTCATTTCGTTGTATATAGTTATCGCTTCATCTTCTGTTTCACATCCTGTCATCAAATCATCTATGTAATAATCATTCTTTGTTATCCTTGCTGCAACTGGGCATTCAAACCGCTCATTATCAGCTAGTCTCTGCAATGACTTCACGGCAAGATATGGAGCACATGCGGTTCCAAAAGTTAATCTCAATAGTTTATAGTGTTTGACTGGCTCATTTTCTTTTGGTCTCCATAGTATCCTCTGGTAGTTTGTATCCTCTTCTGCCACGCGTACCATTCTATACATCTTGATGACGTCAGCAGTAATGCAAATCCTGTGAACTCTCCACCTCATTAATAAGTGACGCAAGTCTTGCTGCAGTTTGGGACCGACAAGAAGGTCGTCGTTCAAGGAAACGTTATTAAGTCCTTTACACGATGCGTCGAAGACGACTCGAAGCTTCGTAGTATCTTTGTCTTCTCTCGTTACGGCATGATGCGGAAGATAGACAGCTTTAGGATTATTAATGTCTGTATCGTCAACTTCAAGCATATGATTTAATTGTATGTATTCGTTTATTACTTTATGGTATTCTTCACGTAGTTTGTCATTTTTGTCTAACTTCTTCTCTAAGAATTTAAACCGTTTAGCCGCTATTTCCATTAGTCTACCATTTTGGCACTCGGGTACTTCCTTTCTAAATGGTAGCCTGACTACAAATCTTCCGCTCTCGTCTCTAACCGTGGTAGCGTCGTAGAACTCTTCACACCTTCTTTCTTCTTCTGTTTGTCTCTTTTGTATCATGTTTGGTTCGTTTTCCACTTCCCAAAATAGTTCAAGTAGCTCGTCTTCCTTGTGTTGTACATGTAAACTTGTGATGTGTGCTGAGGTAGATTCTTGAGACATTCTTCCTGATAACACCCAACCTAAGATTGTATTTTGTGCTAGTAAATTATTCTTAGGATGCTTAATGACGCCGTCTAACAAAACATCGCTGTATACTTCAGCGCCGAGTAAAATGTCTATTTTACCCGGTGTATTGAATCCTGGATCAGCCAACTCTAAATTATCTATGTCTGACCACTCAGGAGTAACAAGATTAGTATTAGGTAAAAGTGTCGTTAATGAACGCAATACATATGCATTTACTGTAACTACTGCCTGGGGATCGTAGCGTGATTTCACAATAAGTGACACCATGTGTTTAATTCTCGTTTGCTCCTCCCCCACGCCTGAAACCCAACCACTCACCGATTTACGTGTAAGGTTAAGTAACTGAACCGTAGCCTCCGTTACAAATGATGCCTGTGAGCCTTGGTCTAACAATGCTCTAAGTATAAATTTGCAACCATTCCTACTATCTACTAACACTTGTGCAGTAGCTAACAGGACACTGTTTGTATGAAAATTCTCTTTAGAAAAGTTGGTTACAATGTGTGTATCATTAGACAAAGCACTAGGCTTACCTCTCTGTGTCTCGGTCACAGTACCTGTTGATGTAGACTCGTTCGCACTCGTTTGCTCAGCAGTGACACCTCTCTCGAAATGCAGAAGTGAGTGATGACGCCGTCCACACTTCCGACAACACGTTGACTGTCGACATTTCACTACGGAATGCGATGGTGCCAAACAGTTGAAGCACAACTTGCTGTGTTGAACAAAGTCCTGTCGTTCCTTAGTAGACATATCACCGAACTTCTTGCAATGGTATACGTAATGCCCTTCATTACATAACGCACATTTCACTTCATGTTTCTTCTCGTCCTTGGTAATGTTCGAATGAAAGGCTTTAGGCTTGGCGACAGGCTTAGCTTGAACCACTCTTGGTTTATGGCCATCCGTCATTTCTAGTGACCGGAATCTCGCACTCAGGAAATCTCGTAGTTCTAGCCAAGTGGGCGTGTCCTTGTTATTCATGCTCAAGTGTTGTTCCCACTCTTTGACCGATTCGGAATCCAATTTAGACAGCACCAAGTAGTTGATGACTAGGTCCCAAGCGTCAATGTTCACATCCATGTTCTTCAAAGCTTTTAAACAGGTCGAAGTCGTGTCTACTAATTGTTTGATAGAACTCGCCGAAACTATTTGTATCGCTTTTTGTGTAAATAATTTTCTCAATATCTCGTTAGTATTGTATCTCTTGTTATTGTATCGTTTCTCTAATTCATTCCACGCCTCCTCATAATTTGCATTCGTGATAGAATAATTTCGTAGTAATACTTCTGGTTCTCCCGATAAATTACTCTTAAGGTATTGTAACTTTTGTACGGGCGATAAAGACTTGTTGCTATGTATTAAGGAACAAAACAAATCATAAAACGATTGCCACTCCTCATATTTTCCCGTAAACGTGGGTATCTGAATACGGGGTAACTTAACATCGCAATTGAATAACGGTGTTTGTGTGCCTTCATTAGGTGTAGATGTTTGCGGACACGTAGGGAATTGAAGCTTAGATGAATCCAAAAACGGTTGAAGAGCCTCCTTCAAATTCGACTTGTATTGTATATATGTCTCCTCAAACTGTTCGTAAATGTTTTCTTCAAAATAAGAATCTTCCTTGTCATCGTCTTTGCTAAGCTTTAAAATAGTTTGTTTGTGTCCTACCTTAAAGTTGTTCCACAGTTCTTCTAATGATTCTAACCGTGTTTCTAAGTAAGCCCGTTTTATTCTATCCTTAGGTGACTTTTTGTAGTTCTTCTCAGCATTTTTCAAATTGTCTAGAAGTTCCCTTTGATACACCAGAAGTTCTTCAATCCCAATATTCGTCATAATGTTCACGAAAAGCACTCAAATTCACTAATTATGCAGTTATTAGTAAAAAGTATCTTCAACAGTTCCTTATCGCTGTGGAATGCGGGTGCCTATTGTTCTCGCGGCTCGCTCGCAGTGGCCGGCCGGCGATCACTATCCGTCTCGAATTGGACCAAATGTTTAGGGCGATAAGGTGCACTTTTGCTTGAGGGTTGTTTTGCGAATAAGAAGACGTGTCGTTGTGGTAACAGCTGATTTAATACTGTATTTTTTACAAATGTGTAACGTTAAACTAAGTGGACTGTATTAGATATATGCGTGTGTAACACTTAAACGATGCATTGCGTTGGTGTTTGGCACCGCTTTGGACAGTCTGTTAGCGGGCTGTATCTCAAGAACCGTAATACCTAGACAGTTGAAATTTTCACAGATCGTGTGTTTCTATTGCCGCTATAACAACAAATAAATGTTTAAAAAAGTAATGTTTATAGTACGGAACCCTTGGTGTGCGAGTCCGACTCGCACTTGGCCGGTTTTTTTTAGAAAAACACCCAGTAATGTGGAGGTTAGGCAGGCAGTCGCACAATGTGCGACTGCCTGCAGCTAATATAAGTGTATTAGTGTTAAATTGTGTGTTATAAACTATAAACAGTGACTAAGTGACTAAAAACAATTGGCAAGTAATCTTAAAATACCGACATTCAGTGCTGCCAACCGGCTAATTAAGTAAACGCGTAAGTGACGCGGATCTCACGGCGCTTACGACCTTCTTCTCGCGGACTCACGCACGTCGAAGCGTTGAGGGCCTTTCTTAGTGTGCGATTGATTAACGTGCACATTACTTTTATTTATCGCGCTCTTTCAAAAAATTTTGCAACCCAATCAACAATATGAATTGTGACTGTTGTTCCGCGATTATAACTGAAGGAAGATCTGTTGTTAGGTGCTCTACGTGTCAGAAACCATACCACTCCTCATGCCTAGCAAATTTGCTTGGTTCCGATTATCAGTTGTGTGATCAGATTTCCTGGCTGTGTCCTATCTGTAAGCCGAAGATGCGAAACGCAGATAACACCCCAGTACGCAATAGCCAAGGTGGTGATGCAAACAAAACGCTACGGAAGAAAGGAGCATCGGCAGGTATATCAAGCGATGTAACGCCCTCGGAAGCGCCTGTTACGTCAACTGAAGTCAGTCGCATAATGAAGAAGCAGATTGACGATCTTATGCGGCATCTCAACGAAATTTTAGCCAACTACGTTAACAAAGAACTGAAGGCGATAACGGACAAAATAGAAGGACTTAAAGCATCGATGGGTTTCATGAACGAGAAATATGAGGAAATGAAGACGGAGTTTTCACTGAACACCAAAGTTGTGTTAGACATTAAGAAAGAAAATGAACAACTCAAATCTACCGTCAAAGACTTGAGCTTGAGATTGAACCAGATGGAACAGCAAGCCCGATCTTCGAATTTAGAAATCCAATGTCTGAATGAGCACAAAAATGAAAATCTAGTGTCCACTGTTCTGAATATTAATAGAGTTATATCTGGTGACATAACGGAGAACCACATACATCATGTAACTAGAATAGTAAAACAAACCCCATCTAGTAAACGCCCAAAATCTATTGTTGTACAATTCAGCTGTCCGCGAGTTAGAGACAGTTTTCTAGCTGCTTCTATTAGGTTCAACAAGAATAAAACTCCAGATGAGAAACTCAACACTGCTCATAAAATTCGATCAGTTAAAAATTTATTACCAAAATGTCAGAGGTATCAGATCAAAACTAAGTGACATTTACCAAGCAGTCGCCTGCTGTTAATATGACATTATTGTGTTTACTGAAACTTGGTTACTGGGTGGTATCTTTGACTCAGAGATCATGGATGGGCGGTATACCATTTATAGGCGAGACCGGGCCATTAATATTTTTAATAACAAAACCGACGGTGGTGGCGTTCTTATAGCTATTTCAAAAAAAATTGCATCACATAGATTGGGCACTTTTGAAAGTTTATGCGAAGATCTCTGGGTCAAGTTAGCGCTTGTAGTGGGTGGAAAACCAAAAGACATTTATCTTTGTACTGTATATCTTCCCTCACCAATACAGCCCAGATTGTTAGAACACTTTGTTGATAATACAAACAATGTATTGGAGCATGTTGATGACTGTCTAATATTTGGTGATTTTAATATTAAATCTATTAACTGGCTCGGAGCCGATGTCAATGTGATAAGGTTAAGGACTTGTTCCAGTTTGGAGCAGATTCTTTGGGATTTCATATTGCTTAACAATTTATGTCAATATTATTATTTGTGCAATCATAATAATAGAATACTTGATTTAGTGTTAACGAATTTAGACAATGTAACTGTTAGTATACCCAATGATATTCTCGCTAAAATCGATGTACACCATCCCCCTGTGCTGTGTGAGTTCTTGTTTGCCCATATTACAAAAACGCAGAAATGTGTTTCTAGAACAAAATTAAATTATTTAAAGGCGGATTATGTGGCAATAAATGCAGCATTAAGGCAGGTTGATTGGACGGAGGAATTAGAGTCTTCCCAGACTATAAACCAGATGGTAGACAAGTTCTATAATATATTGTATGAGTTAATACGGAAATACGTGCCACAAGTTGCAATTAGAGTGAGCAAGTATCCATACTGGTTCTCTAAATAGCTCATTAAAAGATTGAATGTAAAGAACCGCCTACGACTTAGAATAAAAAAGTACAAAAATCCGCTAGACATTATTGCTTTGGAGTCACTTAGAAAAAGATGCAACCGTATGGCTACTTCTTGCTATAACTCATACATTGCTGACATAGAGGCTAAAATTAAATCGAATCCTAAGTATTTCTGGAGTTATTTAAAAATAAAGAGAGGTGGGGTCAGTAACTATCCTAATTGTATGACTGATGGTGTGAGCAGCTCTGAGAATATAAATGAGATTTGTAATTATTTTGCAACTCACTTTTCTAAAGTGTACCGTACTGACCAAAGTGATGTGAGAGTGAACTCAAATGGTTGTTTGAGTAATAATATATTGAGCCAAATAACAATATCTCAAGATCAGATCCTCCGAGAATTAAAAAGAGTAGACGTTAACAAGGGCGCTGGCCCTGATAATGTTCCTCTCTTGCTTTTAAATAAGTTGTCGGATAGTCTGTCGTTGCCGTTAACTATAACATTCAATGAATCTTTGCTTCGGGGTATTTTTTCAAGAATATGGAAGGAAACTAGGATCGTGCCCATTTTTAAGAGCGGTGATCAGTCGGATATGACCAGTTATAGGCCCATAGCTATTCTCTCTGTACTGGCAAAAAATTTTGAAGCACTAATTGTCCTATATTGTACAGACATATGTCGCAGTTGATAGTGGACAGCCAATATGGATTTATGAAGGGTAAATCAACGGCTGCAAATTTGGTGACTTATGCAGATAGTATAATTGAAGCAGTTGATGCGCGTATTCAGGTTGATGCAGTTTACACTGACTTCAGTAAGGCATTCGACACAGTGGATCACATTTTACTTATTGAAAAGCTAAAGTCACATGGTGTGTCGGATCCCTTGCTGAGTTGGTTTAAGTCATTTCTGTCGGAACGAACGCTTAGGGTTGTGGTGAATGGTTTCAACTCCGATTCATACATAGCCACTTCAGGAATTCCCCAGGGATCTCATTTAGGACCACCTTTATTCATTCTCTTCGTCAACGATATACACAAGTGCTTTCTGAATTCCAAAATATATCTCTATTCGCTGACGATCTTAAAGCCGTAAAAGAGATAAGAACGGCTGATGATTCGGTTCAGTTTCAACACGATTTAGATAGACTAAGTAAGTGGTTTGAGCACAATAGAATGTCTTTAAATGTAGGGAAATGTAAGCACATCAAATTTACTAAAAAAATAAATGTTGTACCCACAGTATATAATATTAATGGTCAACAGCTGGAAGAAGTGGATTCTATACGAGACTTGGGCGTTCAATTTGACAAAAAGCTAAAATTTGTCGAGCATATTGACTATGTTACACTTAAAGCATCAAAAATACTTGGTTTCGTTATGAGAGAGTGCAAAAACTTCAAAAAATTCAGCACAAAAAAAAAAATATGTACAACTCGCTAGTCAGAAGTCACCTAGAGTATTGTAGTGTTGTATGGTCCCCGAAATATAATGTGCACATCAAGCGTATCGCACGATTGCAAAAAAGGTTCCTATGGCATCTCACTTATCACTGTAACATGGGCAAACGGCTCAAATCGTACCAGGACAGGTTGAAGTATTTTTAAACGTAGAGATATGTTCGATTTAATCTTCCTAAAAAAACTAGTAACAGGCTCTTTGAATTGTCCTGAATTACTTAGTAGGGTATCCTTCCATGTGCCACGAAATCTACCAAGAAGTAATAATAGGAGGTTGTTTTCCATGCCAAAAAGCAAAACCAATTTAAGGCAGCATTGCTCACTTTCCAGAATGTATACTGTATACAAAAACCACGATAATAACATTGATTTATTTCTTACATCTGTGCCTACCATGAAAAGACTCTTAAAGTGGGTTTCGTAAAATAATGAACTGTTGTGAATACTGTTACTGTCACTGTCACTGTTTGACCTATGTAACTTAATGTGTAAGTGTGTAATATTCTTGATTGTCGTTTTTCATATTTTTTGTTGTAATTTTTCATCATATTTATATTTACTTTTTCACCGTTTCCATAGCAGCTTATGCGTACAGTATTGTGCATGTAGTGCTCTTCTTTAAGTGATGAGGCACTTAAATTTAAGTCTAGAATTATTTTTTGTAAATGTTATAGTGTACTCATTGTTGAAGAGCCAAATAAAATAAATAAATAAAAAAAAAACTGGCCAAGTGCGAGTCGGACTCGCGTGCAAAGGGTTCCGAACGAATTTAATTTTTTTGACATGTTATTTTTACACTACAGACTTCTGATATTTTCAAAATTTTAGGCTCAGTAGTTTCGGAGATAAGGGGGGGGGGAATGGTCATTTTTCGTCTAATTTCTTGAATAACTTCATAACCATTTATTTTAAAATTACGAAAAAAATATAATTAAAACCCTCACAGTAAGCCCTTTCATTTGATATATCACACGATATTGTTAAAAATACGTTTTTTTTTAAATTTTCTAGTTTGACCCCCAAAAGTGACCCCCTTACTAAAAAATTAATAGTTTACGTAACGCGTTCCTGTTTGGGTCACAGAATTCCACATGTGTACCAAATTTCAACAGAATCGGTCCAGTGGATCCGGAGAAAACTGGCTGTGACAGACGGACAGACAGACAGACACCCGAGTGATCCTATAAGGGTTCCTTTTTTTTTCGGAACCCTAAAAAAATTAAACGGACAGACAGACAGACACCCGAGTCATCCTATAAGGGTTCCGTTTTTTGTTCGGAACCTTAAAAGGTCCCACACCTTTTGAAACATAACTTTATTGTTTTAAGAGTTTGAAAGTTTGCTTTCATATCACGCTGCTGGCTTATTATACCTTACCGAGTCAGCTACGACGTAGCCATGCTACGTCGTAGCTTTGCTACGGCGTAGCATGGCTACGTCGTAGCTGACTCGGTAAGGCTCGGTATTGGCTTAAGATTACATGTACAGTCAACAAAGCTATTCGATATACAGGCAAAAATAATATTTTTTCCACAGCACTGTCAATGTTTATTTCTAATGTGTGCTTTATAATTTTTTACAAACTTACGAGTATGTTGTACAATAACTGTCTACTCAGCACACTCACAACATTGTTTAAAAGTTGTTGCAAGTTAGCTGCCTGCATACCCAATATCTCGTGTTATGGGAGGGTAGGTATGAAAAAAATGGATAAGATGGAATAATACAGTAGGGATGATTCAAAGGCCAGCAACTTCTAATATATAAAAATCTCGTGTCACGGTGTTTGTTACCGAACTCCTCCGGAACGGCTCGACCGATTTTCATGAAATTTAGTGTGTATATTCGGTAGGTATGAGAATAGGTAGGTGTTAGTGGTATTATCACGATATGTGCTTTGGATGACGAGTAATATTAAAAAATGTCTGTTTTGAACGACATCTGGCACATGGTTCGTTCCCTACCAACAGTTATTATTTTTTATTTATTTTATCTTTTGAACAGTATTTTTACAACAAAATAACATTAAAAAATCTATTCTACATTTTTTCAAACAGTTTATTGAGGAATTAAAATAATTCCTAAATCAAAGAAGCCACAACATATTACAATATTACAGAAACTTAGACGTCTAACCTTAGCAATGTTTACCATCATGCTATACTTTCAAAGAGCTGAGAACCATGATCCCTCGAAAAATGCTTAAAAATAGCGTGCAGATGAAGCAGTTTTTCGTCGGCATTTACTGACAAATTACATCGGAAAAAATAGGGAGGAATCTACATAATATGATACGTAATTAGGTTTAGCCAGTATCACATAATAAGAAAAAAAATCACGAAATCACCACCAAATCGTTGAGATGAAACCATTTTACTCCTTCATTTTTTAACAAAAGTCAAAAAAAATGTCTACTGCTTTGCAACACAAACGAAATTGTATTGCAAAGTGTGCTATTTTTGTTATTATAAATTAAAAACGCGACCGTTTAAAGTTCGCATCTATATCACCCCCGCACTCGTCCACGAGTTCAGTGCAGGGCGAGTCATGTTGCTAGGAGGACGTGCGTCACGTTGTTGTAAAATATTATTACAAAAATTGAATTTTGTTATTAGTGGAGTAGGTTTTTTCTGGTTATTAGGGTTCCGGAAAAAAAGGAATCTGACTGATGGACCAGTCCAGGAAGTAGCTTATTTTACGAGAGGTAAAATAAAAACTGAAACTGTATCGAGATACAGTTTCGATACAAAATTCATATACTTAGCCACTACAATGTTACTGAATAAAATAGTGCCTTTTCAGCTATTTGAATACACAGTTGAATAAAGTGATTGTGGCCATCAAATTATACGGCAGAGAGTCGCATTATGAAAAAAAAAACTTTTTTACAAAAAAATATAACTGACTTCCAGAAACAACACTATAAAGTATAAAATAACCTTAATGGAAACCGGAAGTCAGTGTTTTTTGTTTTGTATCTTCGTTTTTTAACACCGAATTCCGAAATTAAGGTTATTTTATAATCTGTAGTGTGGTTATATTTTTTTGTTAAAAAAGGTTTTTATTTTTCACTTTTACTTGGACGACGTCTTCATCTACGCATAAATTGAAATAAGTAAAAGTGCTCATAAAATAAAAACTACTGAACCAAACTGAATCAAATTTTTACGGGACCAAATGACAAGCATATAAAAACTAAAAAAGAATCGGATGAGCAACCTGTAATCGGTGTACATACGTAACACAAAAAAAAAAAAACAAAAATACCCGCCGAATTGACAACCTCCTTTTTTGGAAGTCGGTTAAAGATCGGTCAAGAGCGAGTCGGACTCGCGCACCAAGGGTTCCGTACCATCATATAAAACGTGAAATATTTTAATTTATATCGGCGAGGCCTATATTTGTCAGAAAATTTCTACACTGCGGTGTATTTTGCATTTTTAGGAAAGCGCCATCTATTGACCGCTAGTGGAACTAATTAATTTTTTGTTGATGAGTTCTGAAAAAGTGTGCTATTAAGAGACATAATTTTAATTTTCCTGTAATCTTCACATACAATTCTATCACACAGAATAATTTCAGATTTTTCTCTATGCAAATTTCGGAGACAAGGGGAACGGATGGGAATGGTCATTTTTTTTACAATTTTATTTATTTATTTAAACTTTATGTACAGTAGTGGTACATGGGCGGAATTTTCGTTTTCGTTCTAAAAAAAATAGTAATATTTGTTTGAGAATGTGCCAATAGCACTCTTTCATATGATACCCCACATGCTCTACTAGCCCCACTTACATTTTTTAAGAAACCCAGTCCAGTTTTCAGTCGCTGTTGCAAAAAAATATGTACAGTTTTATTTCTTTCTTATTTACAAAATGGTTGAGCAAACGTCATCTAAAGCAGTTATAAATTTCAAGTTGATAGCATTAGTAGTTCTTGAGATATCCAGCTGTAACAGAGAGACAGACTTAGTCACACCATAAGGGTTCCTTTTTGCCATTTTGGTACGAAACCTAAAAAACCTCAATTTCCATATATTTTTGACAGATTGCGACTGACATGCGAATGCGAACGTTGTAAGAAAGAAAAAAAAAGAAAACTTGTTTATTCGACACACAATGTTGGCACAAAAGGAAGGTTGCTTAAAAATAGTAGAATTGGCACTGAGATTTTATGTTTCTATCAAAAATATTGTACTTTCTACATATGTTAATGGTCGTTTCTTTCGATTTTAAAGAATTTGTGTGCTACGAGATTTGATTTAGAATATGCGTGAGAATTTTTTTTATTTACGCAGTTTTTGTTTTGGATTTCTGAGTGCCAATTTTACAATTTTTTAGCAACATTCACATTCACATCTAAGTCGCAATCTGAGAAAAATGTAAGGAAATTGAAGTTTTTTTGACAGTTTGCGACTAACATGCGAATACGAACTTTATTTAAATATTGGTTGAATTGGTCCCTGCTTACTATAAAGAAACCAAAACGGCCCTTGATCAAAAAAAGTTTGAGAACCACTGATCTAGACTACATCCCTACTCTAAGGGACAATAACATGATGTATTGAATTAGAAGCAATCATGGGGCGCACCTTTTTTCATCAGTGTACTCGTAAATGAAAGGTTTATTGGTACTCAATAACTGGGCAGTAAAGTACGTGTGGGTGAAGGTTATGGGGTAATATTCTAGGGTTGTCATATACTCGTATGTACGCAGTTTTCTTAGAAAATGTTCTGGTATTTAAGAGGAAAATGTGTTATTGCAGAAAAAAGACTTCTTGGGTATATGTTTGTGCTTTAGAAGGTGTTTTTTTTTTAGGAATGGGCTTGCACTTGACCTCAAACACGTGTGGTGGAAAGTGATGGATGAGGTCTTTCGTGGTCGAGTGGTTTAGGCGTTTGCCTTATGACACGGTGGTCATGGGTTCGATTCCCACGGGAAGCATACTTTGTAACGTTTTTTTTTCAGTCTGGCTAGGACATTGCAGGCCTGAATCACCTGATTGTCTGATTAAAAGATGATTCCGTGCTTCGGAAGGTACGTGTAAGCCGGTGGTCCCAGTCGCCAATTGGCGGTCGTCAAATAAACCATGTCAGAGGCCCTTGGGGCGGTTTAGAAACTCTGACACTAGAGCGTGTGGGTTCGTTAGACCTTACTGCCCACACGATAAGAAGAAGGTCTATGATGGAGCGAGTGTGCCCAGAAGATGCCTGTTCACTTTTGATGATGGCAGACGGGTTAAATGTGGAAGTGAACAGACGCTGGCTGAATTTTTATTGACCAACTTACGATTGACCACAATCACACCTGCTGAAAAGCAATAGTTTGTTCGATTATAGATCGCGTTTGCCTAAAGTCAACCTTTTCACGCTTGACTTAAAGTCCTTAGTTGAAGCTATCAGGATACACGCTTCAGGCCTTTTCTGAAGGAATCTTCTTCATGCCTCTTTTAAGCGTGTCGCATTGACCGCGGTTCCGAATGAAACAATTTTTAATCGATTTCCAAAAAAGGAGGGGTCCTCAATTCGGTGTTTTTTAAATGTATTTCCACCGATTACTCCGATGTTTCTGATCCGATTTCTATCATTATTTTTAGTTCGATGCGGCTTACTTGCCATTTGGTCCTGTAAAAATTTAATTCAATTTGGCTCAGTAGTTTTTATTTTATGAGCATTTTTGCTTATTTCAATTTTTGGGTAGACGATGACGCCGTCCAAGTATCACCACTTAAAAGTGAAAAATAAAAACTTTTTTACAATAAAAATAACCGTGTTAAAAAACAAAGAAACAAAACCAAAAACACCGACTTTCGAAATTAAAGTTATTTTATACTTTGTGGGTTTTTTTTTGGAAGTCGGTTATATTTTTTTGTAAAAAAGTTTTGATAAATCACTAATGTCAGTGCAATTTTATGATTTCACTGTTCTTCGTATGCATCCCCAAATGACCTATGTATCCCCAAAGGATATGTTCGCGACGGTAGCGTCAGAATAGTTGTTCGCCACGGTAGCGTCAGAATAGTACTATGTAACTCGCATACATACGAGCTTATGTAAAGCATAGAATAAGTTATAGTTTAGATACTTTTATAACGAAAATTAAATTCATAATTTGTTGTCGTTTTCCCCAGGCGCATGAGATGTTCCTGGGGAATTTATTTAGCTGAATATAGTTAGGTAGGGTTATACACTCTATCCCTACACATTCCTGGTAAACCCTTAAAAAAGGTATGTGGAAAAAGTTAAAGGTAAAGGAGGTACACAGGTATCGAACATTTCACACATACCGACACAGGACAGCTACTCAAAAGGTATTAGGGTGGACTGACAAACCACCATTCACAGACACCTCCCTTTACTAAACATACAGAAAATCTAGATATTTAGGCTTTAGACAATAGGCATTGAAGAGCTGGCACTGAGCCCTATCCAAATATGTATACATCTGTATGGTCAGTTAAGGCATAAAGCCATAAATGAGGAAAATATAAAAACACCGATTTTTTCCCCTTCCGGGCTTCTGACCTCATAGTACTTCCACCCTTAGAGGAGTGGCTTTGTAAGATATGTATCTGGATAGAGGGATGATGCACCTACCGCAAGACATATAGCCCAACAGCCCTAAGGGCACAGTTTTTCGGGAACTCAACCCTTAATAGTTAACAAGTTCAAACTTGTAAATAGTTTCGATAGATAAATGCAACAAATCCCTAAGTGGGTAGGGTTGAAGGGTTGATTTCCACCCCGTTCAACGGGGAATTTCGGGGGCTTTACAGAAAGGTGCATCAACCTCTATCCAGCCCTAGAATAAGCCTAGATATAGCCAGGAATGTACTCTAGTCAAAGTTAAACCGATAGTTAAAAATAAACTAAGACAGTTAGTAGTTTTTGGGCCTCGTTACGGTAAAGTAACATAGTACGTTAGTAAATAGACAAAAATATAGATTTGGAGAATTGGCAAGAAGAAATTTAGAACTTTAAACTAGAAAGTAAAGTAGTCGCGAATTCATCCCTTAAACCGCTAGCTGCAGTGTTAAAAGAATCAATTCTGCATCTTCATTAATTCCCTGGTAAGCAAGCATCCCTAACCCCAATCTATCCCGAAGACAGCATGTTCGAAATATCAAGAAAGAAGAACGGTAACTTGCAGCATCACTGGAAATTAAGTATAAAATGAAATACCGATTGGATTCAACAGATAATTATATTCGAGCACCTGATCAAAGCTAATACAAATCTGTCATTTTAAAATAAATATATTCTACGTCGTTCTATTCTGTTTTTAAATTATAATCTATCTTTTTTATTAAGTCCTGCAAAGCTTTATCGACTGGCCAATGCAACCAAGAAGGTGCGACAGAACTGACACCAGTCTTGCCAAAGCGATTCGTGTTACCCATTTACTAGTACCATGCATCCGGTTGTACTAGCATCCGACCCCAATATGTTTGGAAAAAGACTAGACAGATTAATTTATAAACCAGTCAAAAAGTTTCACAATCTATTAGTTTCATCTATAAGTAAATAAAACAACTTATCGTATGCCACAACGTATAATCGATATCGCCAACCACATCACTATTTCTTGAGTGAATAATAATGTCTACGCACCACCGGATCAGCCGTACTACCCCTACTCGGCCGCTGTAGGAACTAATAAAATAAATAAGTAGGAACTATTTAGTGTTAAATTACTGAAAGTACCCACTAATGGGATTCATAAGTTCTTTGTTATTTAGAACTCAAAATGTTTGTTAGGGTTCCGAACAAAAAACGGAACCCTTATAGGATCACTCGGGTGTCGATCTGTCCGTCTATCACAGCCAGTTTTCACTGGATCCACTGGATCGATTCTGTTCAAATTTTGTACACATATGGACTTTTGTGACCCAAACACGGATGTGTTACGTAAATGATTAAGTTTTTAGTATGGGTAATTTTTAAATATTTATTATTGATATATAACACTTTTAGGGGTTAAACTAGAAAATTAAAAAAGAAGTTTTTTGAACAATATTGTGTGACATCAAATGAAAGGGCTTACTGTAAGGATTTTAATGATATTTTTTTCATAATTTTAAAATATATGGTTTTGAAGTTATTCAAGAAATTAGGCGAAAAATTACCATTATCTCCGAAACTACTGAGCCAAAAATGTTGAAAAAAAAAAAAACGGAGATATTACATCTTTCCCTAAATATTACAGGTAAATCTATAAGAAGTCTATGGTGTAAAAATAACATGTAAAAAAAAAATTCGTTCTGAACCCTTTGCACGCGAGTCCGACTCGCACTTTTTTTATTGTTTAATTATATCGTTTTTGTTGTAATGTTTATTCTGCACTTTAATTAGACTTAGTGTCAGTGAAGTGTATATTACCTCCAGTAGGTAACGTTGGAAGGCCTCCCACAAGGTGGACCGATGATCTGGTGAAGGTCGCGGGTAGCCGTTGGATGCGAGACGCACAGGACCGGTCGTTGTGGCGACGCTTGGGGGAGGCCTATGTCCAGCAGTGGACGTCTTTTGGCTGATATGATGATGATGATGATGAGGTAAACAGAAGTGATATGCGGTTTTACTAAGACTTTAGTGCCTGAAAAAAAACTGAGTATCTACTACGAACTTTTTCTAAAGCATGTCTAAATAGTTTATTCAAAATTTGCTAAATGTTTGTAAAGGTAAATTAGCCTAAGAACTAGATACATTTAGGGTTGTACATAATAGGAAACATGCAATATTTCCATTTTTACTTCAATTTTAAAGAACTCCATCTTGAATAGACCACCACATAAATAAGAAGTAAAAACGCTTTAATTTATTACCAAAATTGCGTTTTTAAACCGACAGTTTAAATTTTCGCGCGAAAACGGACGATGACGTCACTCCTGTCTGTCACTGGTTAAGAACTGTCCTAACTCAAAGACATAATGTTGCCTTTTCGTTGTCATAACAGTAGTGATGTCACTAAACGCTGATTGTTGTTTTTAAATACGTTCCGTTTGACGTTACTTTAATTCATTATTTTTGTTAAAAATCGATATAAACTAAAATAAAAACGTTGCAATGGCCTTTATTTAATACTTTTTTATCATTTTAGTAACAACATTCTCATAAATTCTGTATTTGCATCTTCCCTATTAGAATCAGACCTAATTGTCTGCAGTGTAAAATTTTCTTGTTAATAAACACTTTTGAAAATCAAAAATCAATCAATCAAAAAGTTTGTCATATTGTGCTCGTTTGTATTTTATTCTAAACTAGCTTCTGCCAGCGGCTTCGCCTGCGTGATCCCTAGGGTACATACTCCCGGGATAAAAGGTAGCCTATGTCCTTTCTCAGGCTCTAGACTATCTGTGTACCAAATTTCATTTAAATCGGTTCAGTAGTATTGGCGTTAAAAAAGCGCGACAGACAGACAGACCGACAGACACACAGACCGACAGACAGACAGACCGATAGACAGACACAGTTACTTTCGCATTTATGATATTAGTAAGGATGTTTTTATTCTCTATTTCCAGCAATAAATTACAAGAATTTATGTCTGTTTCATTATCGTGTTATCTCCGTCAAAAGTAACAGTTGTCGGGAGAAAACGGAAATGGCGTTCGTGACTGATAAGCTGGTCATGTAGTCGTAACTTGAACTTCATTGTTATACCACACTATAAATAGTTATACTCAAGACTAGCTGTGTCCCTGACATTGCAAGCGTTCATACTAAAATATTTCCCTCCTTATTAACGTTTATAGGGTTCCGTACCTAAAGGGTAACCCAACGGAACCCTATTACTAAGTCTCCGTTGTCCGTCCGTTCGTCTGTCTGTCAGCGGACTGTATCTCAAGAACCATAGTAGGTATACAGTTGAACAAACGTTTTTTTTTCGGTTTATGGTATGGAACCCTTCGTGTGAGAGTCCGACTCGCACTTGGCCGGTTTTTACTTACATTTTTGGGTTCCGTCTATTGTAGGACAAAATGGAAGCTTTATAAACAGCTGTGACCTGCGATAGACACATTTATTTAAGAAACCGTGTAAAACTAGCGTTTAAAATTAAATTATAATAACCTCCTTTTTCATCCCATCACTTCCCGTGGGTGTCGTAAGAGGTGACTAAGGGATTCACCAGAGAATGGGCAGCAGCGTTCTCTGTAAAACGCAACACCATACACTGCGATCGCCAACCCACCTGCCCCTTAACCCTGAACCCCTATAGGATCACTCGGGTTTCTGTCTGTCTGTCGGTCTGTTTGTCTGTCTGTCTGTCCGTCCATCTGTCACAGCCAGTTTTTTCAGAATCTACTGTACCGATTCTGTTGAAATTTGGTACACATATGGACCACCACCCAAACACGGACGCATTACGTAAATTATTAAATTTTTAGGATGGGTGTCACTTATGGGGGTCAAACTAGAAAATTAAAAAAAAGTTTTTTGAACCATATCGTGTGAAATATCAAATGAAAGGGCTTACTGTGAGGGTTTTATTTATATTTTTTTCATAATTTTAAAATATATGGTTTTGAAGTTATTCAAGAAATTAGGCGAAAAATTACCATTATCTCCGAAACTACAGAGCCAAAAATGTTGAAAAAAAAAAAACGGAGATATTAGATCTTTCCCTAAATATTACAGGTAAATCTATAAGAAGTCTATGGTGTAAAAATAACATGTAAAAAAAAAATTCGTTCGGAACCCTTTGCACGCGAGTCCGACTCGCACTTGGCCAGTTTTTTATTTATTTATTAAAACTTTATGCTCAAGTAAAAAACACTGAGTAAAGGCTTACGCCTTAGGCATAAACGACCGTGTCTTTTACTTAGAAATTTGATTTTTTCACAGCTGCCAGGGGCTATAGACCTGAGTAATTTCAACTCGATACCTCCACGCGTTCCCGAGAACGGTCTTGACAGACAGACGGACGGACAACAAAGTGATCCTATAGGGGTCCCGTGTTTTTCCTTTTGAGTTACGAAACCCTAAAAAAGAGTTCTTTCTAACCCAACATGATGCTGTTACTGTTAAGCATTCTTAGATTTTCAAAGCCGTGGTTATTTAATTAGAATATATTATTCTAAGTTATTTTACTTATTAATTATTATTTTAAGGATTCATTCGTTCTTGAGCTATCAGAAAAATATCAATTAACTTTCCAGAGACGAGATTTCACATCATTTCAAATTCTAGGTCTTGAGACAGAAAATTTATATTTGTAATAGTGGGTATTTATAATAAGTCATTGTACGTAAGGCGCCCATTACACGCTCATGCAAACGTCATTCAATTCCAAAAGTCATGAATGACGAATGACTGATGGTGAGTAATGTTGTAATTAACAAGAATCCTGATTTTTAGTTTGAGAACGTAATAAATGTAATGTAATGTAATAAAATAAAAATACAGTTGCGTTCCTACGCTAACCTAACCTAAAAACCAGCCAAGTGCGAGTTGGACTCGCACACGAAGGGCTCCGTACCATATACCTTAATTTTTATCATTTGTTGTTATAGCGGCATTACAAATACACAATCTGTGAAAATTTCAACTTACTATCTATTACGGTTCTTGAGATACAGCCCGCTGACAGACAGACGAACGGACGGACGGACAGCGGAGGCATAGTAATAGGGTTCCGTTGGTTACCCTTTGGGTACGGAACCCTAAAAATTAGGATTCTTGTTTTTTTTTTAATCTCTCCACCAAAAAAAAATCCCCTAATGTCCTCACTATTCCTCCAGCGAGGCAGCACGTTTCTAAACCCAACCCGCTTTGACTGTGGTTAAACTGACAGCAAAACCTACCGTGTAACGGGCGCCTAATAGTGGGTGTTTAGAATTATGTCTTTGTACGTTATAAGTCGCGCGCCAGTCTCCGAATCTACGTCTGTATTGTAGTCCACGTTTAATTGTGCTCTCGATAGTCCCAGTATTTCCCATATCTTTCAGTGGCATCGAGGATAGACGATTCTACGCGTGATTCGTGCAATAGCAAATAAAATAGTATCACCAAATTAATCAAAAATGTCGATCGGTAAAATTGCTGAGTTCTAAGTCCACAGTCACGATTGGCGGTTGTACGTGGAACGTTTAGAACAAATTTTTTACAGTCAGGTATTAATCTTAAGTCCACATGTTTAGCTATACAGAATACGTATCAATTGCATGCAAAATATTGTAAGTTAATTGTTGTTCAATGTCAAGAATGTAAGGTCAATACAATAATATAATAGTTTTATGTCAACATTATCCGCGTAAATGTAGTAGGTATTGACTGATTTCTATGGGTTTGTAACAGCCTGAAATAAACGATTTTTTTTTTATTTTAGCATGGAGGCAGCAGAAATAGACGCTGCGGCCGTTGAAGGACAGAGCGGGGCGAGAAGCGAAGGTGCATCACGACGTCGGTGACATGTCAAACGATGTCAGCGGGCTCGCGGCGCAACGGTACGGCGGCGGAAGCCACTCGTGACGTCCGCAGAGCGACAACACCGCTCGATACTACGACGTGTAGCGGCCGGTGGCGCGGCGCGCGCGCTTCGACAGCGCCCGTAGCTATGAAGCTGGGTGAGCGTGCGCAGCAACAGCAGTGACGAGCGTGCGGCGCTCGTCACGACGCAAGTAAGTGCTAGTTCGGGCATTATGTTTGCCGAGTTTGTAACTAAGTATCATTTGCGACGTATGTGTCGTATTTTATCGGAACATTACAACGTGGATATGGATGTGATTCAAATAAGAATTGACTAGTAATTCCCTAATACAACCATGAGTGAAATATGAACATTGACATAAACACTTAGATTTATGTGTAATTGAGAATGACAAAACACTTATGCTAGGCCGTCAGTGGATGGTAGAACTAAAAAATACAATTACAGTACCCTTTTTTAAGGATGGGAAATCATCAAATGACTCCTCCCGCCCTGGGTGAAGCAGAAGGGGTGTCAGACCCTAACTGACTAAAACCCATCCGTGTTCCTCTTAGTGACACTTTCGAACAAATTCCGCAACCCCGGCAGGCACTGGTCCTAGCGGGCCCCGTCTTCTATGCTGACAGCTCTTTCAGGCATAAGTGAAATATAAAAATTGTCATAAGCAATTGAGTTTTATATGTTGTTGAGAATGATAAAACACTTCTATTAGGCCGTCAGTGGATGGCAGAACTAAAAATACAACTACCTACAGTAACAGTAATAATTGTAATAGTAACGAAAATGTGATGTACAGAAACAATATATTAAATGTTGTTGCTTTCAGTCTAAAATACTGTGAAGCGTTCGCGGACGGGCTGGGGCGGTTATCCGGTGGCTTGATGAGCGTGCGCGAGTGCGAGGGGACGCGGCCGGTGTCCAAGCGTGCGCGCCCGCTGGCGTACGTGCTGCGCGAGCCGGTGATGCGCGCGCTGGACCAGCTGCAGCGGGACGCCATGCTCTCTCCTGTGGAGCGCTTTAAAAACATGTTTCTAATTTATTTTTTTAGTTGTTAACTAACAAGCAAGCAAGTTGCAAGTAAAACTTTAGTTAACAACTAAAAAAATTAGTTAGAAACGTATGGATTGATAACACTCATCGTAGACGTACTGACTAGGCAACACCCATTGTGCCGGTCCTCAAGACGCAAGCACGCTAACATTAAAATTTGCGCAGAATACAAATTAATCTTAAACAAAGTTACAGAAGTTGACCGTAATCCGTTACCCTGAGTAGAGAAAGGTAATTAGGCTGGCTGATGTTCTAATAGCTGGTGTAAAGAGGCTGTTAGCTTTTTGTTCATTTTATTGACGAATACCAAGTAGTTAGTTCCTAGTAGCAAGTTCCTAGTAGTAAGTTATTGAGTGTTTTATTTTATTAGCTAGCTTAAATTGTCTAAGTAGGTAAACAATCGAAAAAAAATAGCAGAAGAGCGCCCTATGCTCTTCTGCCAATTAAAAGGTTTCTTTCGTTAACTTGGCCCGTCCTTGGCAAGGAGCTACGGACCAGCAGCACTTTATAACGTAAACACGTTGAATACCGTCACAGGTGAAGATGCAGCTTGCAACATTGCTCGCAGTACGTCGTTATTGCTTTTTTTTTCCTTTATATAGTGTACCAAAAGTTTGTTCGCGTTTGGATTGAGTGATTGTGATGAATGGTTTTTTTTAACGTGTCATACTGTACGTCTTTTTGTCTAAATTCTCGAGTTTAGTTGATTCTTTCTTCAGCTTCTGTTCGTATTCCTTTATTTTTTTTTCTGAGATATGATGTCGTTCCAGTAGAGGTTCTCCTCTCTCAATAGTCCCGTTTGTTACTCAGCTCCCGAACATATTCGGGGATATAGCGCAGTTGAAATGCGTCGAGTTCGGCTTCAGGTATTTCCGTTTCGAATTTATCTTTGGCTGCTTGCGAGAATTCTTCCTTATTTTCGCATGTCACAAAATTCGCCAAAACGTTTGATGTAAATGAATAAAATTTAGGTCAGTGATAACGTGTTGAATTAAAAGTATTAAGTTTCCACCAGAACCATTTGAACTTTCTCTCAACTTCAAATCTGAAAACAACAATGTAATGAGTTTTATCTTTTTGAGCAACATTTCAAATCGATCTTTATTCAATGTTTCGGATTCGTCTCCGTCTTTGATCAAGTAAGAACCCAAATTTCTCTAATATTGAAATCGCATACGTACTTACATGTTTATTTAGTTGTGAAAAATGATGTTTCTCTCAGGTTTTCTAAAAAAGTGTTATTTATTGTAAAAAAAAAACTCATTTTTAACCGACGATAATACGGAGGAGGTTCTCAAGTTGACGCGTATATTATATGTAATGTATATATATATATTAAGTATGACCACGCATAACTTTTTACAAAGTGGTCCAATTTTAATCATTCTTTTTTCATTGGAAAGGATATACATTGACGTTGGTCCCGTAAAAAAATCGAAAAAAAAAATCCAACCCAAAGGGTAAGAAAAACCAGGGATGATTGATTGTTGACTCACTGATTGTAATATGTCACCACGCATACATTTTTACAGAGTAGTCCAAGTTTGATCCCATACTTTTGAGTATAGGGTGGAAAGAGGAACGTGCTTCGTAAAAATGTCATAAACAAAAAATAGTCTTGTTCCAAAATAACTTAATGCCAAGTTATAGCCAGTTGCCGGTTAAAAGAGGCCAGATACACAGCCTTTCCATGTGAAATACTGATATTCAGCTACATGCGGTTAGGATCACAATTTTTGTGGAGTGATGCCGACGCGAAATGTAAAGCTGCGTCGAAGGCACAGCAGGAAGCAGCAGCATGTTGGGTGGACTCGGTACAGCACCACACTGGTTATGTGCTTCTTCTTATTTTCTACTTTTGTGAAACCTTCTTCACTAACTTGGTCCATCCTTGTCAAGGAGCTACGGACCAGCAGCATTTTATGACGTAAACACGTTGAATACCGTCACAGGAGAAGAAGGCAACTTGCAACGTTGCTTGCAGTACGTCGTTATTGCATTGTCAGTTCTTTATTCACTCGACCAAAGTTTCTACGCCTTTTGGATCGAGCAATTGTGATGAATGGTTTTTGTATTTTATTGGCTAGCTTAACTTGTCTAATTAAATGTAATCAACAATGGTGAAGAAATCTTTTAATTAGCAGCACAACATAGGGCGCATGGTAACATGACAAGCAAATCCCATACATTCGAGTATTGGGTGGGAAGAGGAATGTGCTTTGTAACAATGACATATACACAAAACAGTCCTATTCAAAAATAACTTTATGCCAAGTTATACCCAGTTGCTGGTTAATAAATGCCAGATACATACACAGTCTCTCCATGTGAAACACTGGTATTCAGCTACATCCGTTTATAATAGAAGCCGACCAGGGCATAGTTGTATTATTTAAAATTACATAAATAACACCTTAATAGCTTCGCGTATGCGATTTTACTACCACGAAGATACACATACATCTATCTTACATTGATTAACAAAAATACAAATAAAAATCCAATAAATTTTACAAAAGTTGGGAAAAGAAGACAGATTGATTGATTTCAAAATCAGTACATCACCTTAACCTGCAAGCTGCTGAACATGACGGCTGACATCAGTACTCTCCATTCGTCGCATATATTTATTTATCCTTTATTTCAGGCTTCTAAGGCCCATTCAACACAATAAATATCTATCTATACATATAATAAAATCGTAGACTAACCGTGTCTGTACATTGAATATTTTTGCATGAAAATTACACAGAAAACTCAGGAAAAAGGTATAAAACACAAAAATGCAATTTTTGAAATTTTTGTCTGTTTGTCTGTGCGTTTGTGGGAGCATCACGCTTAAACCACAGATTAGATTGCAAATCTAAGTACTTAAAAATATTAAGTGATAACCCGAGTAACATTTAGCGTTTATTTCATCAAAATCGACTCACAAAATCAAAAGATATTGAATTTTTAAGTTTAGGAAGAAACTTCCTAATGTATTCTGGTGAGTCAGAGCGCCATCTATTGAGAAAAATAAAATGCACGAAAGCATTCAAAATTGTTGAGTTATTTGTGAAACTTTTAATACGTGGCAAAATAAGAGTGATCATTTTATACCTTTTCGTTATTGATCGATGCAATTGATCCACAAAATCAAAATATATTGAATTTTTAGTTTAGTAAGAAACTTCCTTATATATTCTGATTAGTCAGAGCGCCAACTATTGAGGAACCAAAAAATGCATGAAAGCATGAATGTTACACCAAAACACATTGATTGAGTTATTTGTGAAACTTTTAATACGTAGACGTAGCAAAATAAAAGTAAACATTTTAATACCTTATCGTTATTTACCGTTACATAAGGGCTTCTTATTTAACGTCTTCCGCTGCCAAATATTTTGTCAGTTTACATGGTCGATAGATGGCGTTGCACTGATGACGCGTTTTTCTGAATTGCGGTGTTAAGATTTTCCGCTGGAGAATGACCTCACACAATTTCTAAACACAGTCGTGTTTCGAAGGAATTTCGGGTTGGTCTCTGAAAGGTCTTAAACTGTTAGGGACCATAATTGGTTAAATCTCTGGTGCTGGTTTCGTTTAAAGTGCATTTATCGTAGAGTCTTAAACTGATTTAGTTTTGCGAAGTTCTGGACGGTTCGACTTGCGGATCAGGCCTGTAGGGTTCCGTACCAAAGGTTTCCGTAGCAAAGCAACGAACGGTTCGATTTGCGAAACAATGCTAATAATAATAAGGTACCGTACCAAAGGTGGTCACGGTGACGGGAACGATTGATTTTGGGGAGCTACTCTCTAAGTCCGAAGTCCGTAGTTTCGGGCTTAGTTGCGGGCGGGCGTATTCTATTCCGTATCACACTACAGACTTACGATTAGTCCCGAACCCGAACTAAGAATGAATGACAACACGATTTCACAGTAACTGTCAAATCGTGTTATCATTAGTTCTCATTGGTTAGGTGATACGGAGAGGAATATTTTTTTTTACAATAGATAGGCATACGTTTGACCACTATCTCACCTGATGGTAAGCGATGATGCGATCGAAGATGGAGCACGTTTGCCTAGAAGCAACCTATTCACTTTTGTCTTAAAGACTCCCAGTTTGCCCGCAACTAAGTTTTTAATTCGTGCTAAGTATCAAACGGTTCGATTTGCGAGCCAAGGCAAATTATAGGGTTCCGTGCCAGAGTTGCTAATGGGACCCTATTATTTAAGCCTTCGCGTACGATTTTGATTTGTGCGAACCCAGTCGATTTTTAGGGTTCCCTACCAAGTTTGCTAACGGGACCCTTTTTTTAAATAAGCCACCACTGTCCGTCTTCCTTCAGTTTATGCGTTTTATTTTTGTCTCGCTAACATAAAAAATGTCTTCTAGAAAAAGGTCGAATCTTTCACAATATGGCAAAATTCTTAATCTTCTTAATATATTTAAAACAAAGTCGGGTTTGTTCGAACACTTTTCTAACTCGAGAACGGCTCGACCGATTTTCATAGTTTTTGTGTTTTTGGATAAGTCTTCGTCCGGAATAGCATAATAAGAATTAAAATACAAAAAAATAGAGTAGGTAGGTAGGGTAGGTAGGTAGGATAGGTAGGTAGGGTAGGTAGTGTAAGTAGGGTAGGTAGGGTGGGTAGGTAGGTAGGTAGGTAGGTAGGGTAGGTAAGTAGGGTAGGTAAGGTAGGGTAGCTATGGTAGGTAGGATAGGTAAGTAGGTAGAGTAGGTAGGTAGAATAGCCAGTTGACGGGAGCGAAGCCGCGCGGGTCAGCTAGTATAAGATAAGTACAAGATCAATAACTATTAAGTAATACATAAAACTAAACTATTACCATACACGTAACGTCGGCGTCGTGTTTCGCAGCGTGGTGTCGCGTAGCCGTCCTCGGAAACGTCGAAATACGACACCTTTCGGCCAAACGTCTTCTTTTAAGAAGGTCTGCAGATGGTGGGTTGGAACTCGTACCACGAATGACATCAAGTTGATTTGGTCTTCATTTTCAAATACTGCACGACTTGCTCAATCTTTGTGGAGTGATGCAGACGCGACATGTACAGCTGCTTCGAAGACACAGCAGGAAGCAGCAGCATTTTGGGTCCACTCGGTGCAGTACCGCACTGGTTATGTGAACAGGACTTCTTCTTCTTCTTTTCTACTTTTGTGAAACCCTGTCTTTGGCAAGCAGCTACGGACCAGCAGCACTTTATAACGTAAACACGTTGAATACCGTCACAGGTGAAGAAGGCAGCTTGCAACATTGCTTGCAGTACGTCGTTATTGCTTTGTGTTTCCTTTATATAGTCTACCAAAAGTTTGTTCGCGTTTGGATTGAGTGATTGTGATAAATGGTTTTTTAACCCTAGAAGCCTTATCTATTTCGGACGTACACAAAGCCTTAATATACGTCTCAGAGGCGTACACGTATAAATTACAATCTGTATTCAAAAATAGCCCTATTTTAGAAATATTATTTAGCGGAAATTTAAATTTGGAATAAAAACTTAAAATAAAACAGCACTGTTATGAATTTTAACTATAATCACAGTTATTTATTACAACGAAAAAACAATATGCATAAATTGGAACAAAAAAAAAATAACTTCTTCAAAATCAACTGAAACATGTATTGATTTTTTTTAAGAATACCTTTTTTTAACGCTAATTAGTTATTCTTAAAGTAAACATTATAACTAATCAGAATTTAAAAGACCAGCTAAACTTTAAGACCAGTCTACACACATATCAACTTAGTGCTCGCCATACACAGATTTTTTACAATTATAATACACTAATTTTGACACTCTCCTTTTTTTATAGGAGCAAAAGGCGCAGTATTTACGTTGTTTTGGCTCGGATTCTTCTTTTCAATTTTCATTCTTTGAATCAGTAGGTTTTACGAGTATTTGGCTCATATTTTCTAGATACCCTCAACTTCAGAATCTGAATCTTCTAAAGAAGGAACTTCCCCCTTTAAAATTGCTAAAGTATTGTCGTCGTCTAATCTTTTAGACCGTGACATATTTATACCTGAAACAACGCCGAAAAAAGACATAAAATTTACGAAAAACAAACAAAGGTAAAATCACAGAAACCTAGTTGAAAGTTACACAAAGCCTGAACATACGTCTCGCAGGCGTACTATGCTTCGATGAATCAAAAATGGCGGAACTTACCTTAACGAAACGGGCACCGTCCGCTAGCTTCCGTCGGCCACAGAGTTGGCAAAAGCGCACGACGCGCTAGTTTCAACCGTTAGAAACAGACAAACGATATTCGGTTGCGTGTACGCCTCGCAGACGTAGATTAGGCTTCTAGGGTTAAACGTGTCCTACCGCACACCTCTTTGTCTAAATTCCTGTTCACTGTCATGAGTATAGTTGTTTCTTTCTTCAGCTTCTGTTCGTATTCCTTCCATTTTTTCTGAGATACGATGTCGTTCCAGTAGAGGTACTCCTCTCTCAATAGTCCCGCTTGTCACTCAGCTCGCGAACATACTCAGGGACATAACGCAGTTGGAATGCGTCGAGTTCGGCTTCAGGTGTTTCCGTTTTGAATTCATCTTTGACTGCTTGCGAGCATTTTTCCTCATTTTCGTATCTCACAAAATACGCCAAAACGTTTGGTGTAAATGCAGAAAATTTAGGTTACGGCTAACGTGTTGAATTAAAAGAATCAAGTTTCCACCAGAATCGCTTGAACTTTTCCTACAACTTCAAATCTGAAAACAAAAATGTTATGAGTAAATAGTCTTGTTAAGCAACATCAAAGCTTCAAATCTTAATTCAATGTTTCGGATTCGTCTGTCTTTGATCAAGTAAGAACTCAAATTACTTGAATATTGAAATCATACATAGTACTAACATGGTTATTAAGTTCAACTTCAAATCTGAAAACAAAAATGAAATGCTTTTGCTTGTCCGCGAGTTTACAAATATTTATTTTTATGTCAAACTAGCTTTTGCCCGCGACTTCGTACGCGCGTACCCTGTTTTTTCCCGTTCCCGTAGGATATTCGAGAAACCCTCAGTTAGTACTCCGCTACGGAGTATAGGGTAGCTATATGCCAAATTTCAGCTTTCTACTACCAGTAGTTTTGGCTGTGCGTTGTCTGTCAGTCATTTAATCAGTCAGTAACGGAAGAATTTTATATAATGTTACAGGCAATCTGTATAATCCGGTATTCTATAGAATACTTAAGCAATTAAATACCTCAAACATTCAGGTAATGTATGAAATATTATTCAGTTTATACATTGCCTAGGTATTCTATACAATACCGAATACGCAGCCGGCAACGTGTAAAAAAGCCGATAACTGGGAAAGGGAAGACGTGTAGAGACGGCAGTAACGCTACGTTCACACGACGACATAAATTTCTAAGTCTGATCTGATTTTTACAGGATACGGGTTAGGCACAATACAATTTATATGAATGAGTTCACACGTGCACTCGGTTTAAGCTTCAATAAATAACCGAAACGGACAAGGCTTAAGATCCGATTGTGTTGTGCGTATCACCTAACCACTAATTCTTAGTTCGAATTCGGGACTGATCATAAGTCCATAGGTGATACAGAGTAGAATACGCCCGCATCTAAATTTATCATTAATTTTGCGATAGGACACACCGTTTTCGAGATATAAGCAAATAAAAAAAAACTGTTTTTGCACTCGAAGTCAGAACAGAGCATTCGGTTCTGTCGTATACGTTCACGTTCCCTACCAACCTACCCGTCCTACCTACCCCACCTACCTACTTCACCTACTTACCCCACCTACCTACCCCATCTACGTATTCCGAATACGTACCACACCTACCCCACCCACTTTTTTTTTTTTTAACGGCGGGAAATCCTTATGGATGTCCTCCGCCCTGGGGCGGGCGGAGGGGTCTGTCAGACTCTTACTGACTAAAACCACCCCGGTGTTCCATGTCTCACCTACGCCGGAGATCGCGGGGGCTTACGACTTCCGTAATCCCCTGCTGCGGCTGGTGCCGGCCCGCCTCTGGGGGCCACCTCGGGTCAGCGGGGGAATGAAGTGTTTGACTCCCCCGCCACGTCAGAGAGGGGCGCACGGGAACACCACGCGCTGCCACCTCGGGTCCAGATGAATGGGGGGCGACGGACATCCTCAAGTCCGCCGCCCCTGGACCCAGTTAGGGGGGCCGGAAGAGAGCAGCGTATGCCCTCCTCCGACGCCCGGTGCGTCTGCTGCGGGCCGGGAGGGAGGTCGAGATCTCCCTCTCCCTTTCCGCAGCCTCCTTCTGCGCGATAACTGTTTCGCAGAAGGAGACCACTGCGTCCCAGGACTCCTCGCCGTCAACCATAGCACGGACTACGGCTGGCAGCGAGAGGTCACTGCCTACAACAGAAATGAGGGCACGACGCGGCTCCTCCCAAGCGCCACACTCTGCCAGCGTATGCCATGCCGTGTCCTCCCGACAGTCGACGCAGTGGTGACACCGAGCGTCCGGCTCCCTGCCTATGCGACACAGAAACCTCCCGAAGCAGCCATGCCCCGAGAGGACCTGCGTCACACGAAATGACAGGGAGTCGTGCCTTCTCCCGAGCCACAGGTCGAGCACTGGCCGGATGGCCTCGATAGTGACGAGGCCGGCGGAAGGGCGTGAGAGCCTGTCCCGCCATTCCGCCACCACGACCTCGCGCAGCTACCCCACCCACCTACCCCAACTACCTACCCCATCTACCTTCCCCACCTACCTACCTCACCTTCCAAACCCACCTACATACCCCACCTACTTACCCCACCAACATACCTCGCCTACCTACCCCAGCTACCTACTCTACCTATCCCACTTACCTACTCTACCTACCTACCCCACTTACCTACACCACCTACCTACCTCACCTTCCTATCCCACCTACCTGCCCACCTATCTACCCCGCCTACCTGCCCCACCTTACTACCCCACCTACCTGCACTACCTAACTACCCCACCCACCTGCCTACCTACCCCACCTACCTACTCTATCTACCTACCCCACCTACCTTCCCTACTTACCTACCCCACCTACTTACCTACCCACCCTACCTACCCCACCTACCTACCCCACCTACCTACCCCACCTACTTACCCCACCTATCTACCCCACCATCCTACCCCACCTACCTACCCCAACTACCTACCCCAACTACCTACCCGACCTACCTACCCTATCTATACTTTGTCGCTTGTCGCAAACTTATAAAACATTCACATAAACCTTGCATATTTCCATACAAACTTCCATCCCCTATTCCCTATTGTAATTTTACACCCTTGAGGGTAAAACTTTTACAAACTTTGAATGTATAATTTATTTATATCGAATCAACAGCCTAAAAGATAAGTTTCAAGCTTCTAGCTCTCAAAATGACGATACTTCCATACAACTTTTCATACCCCCTTTCCTTAAACCCTTTTTCGCATTAAAAAGTAGCCTATGTCCTTTTTCAGACTCTAGACTATCTGTGTAGCAAATTTAATTTAAATCGGTTCAGTAGTTTTGGCGTGAAAGAGCGACAGACAGACAGACAGACAGAGTTACTTTCGCATTTATAATATTAGTAAGGAAGTAAGGATTAAATTTATATAATACTTGGTTAATTTAATATTTGGTTTATTGTTAATTTAATAATTTAATTCACACACTAGTGATGCTACACCACCCTTTTGAGACCGTCAGGGGCGATAGTAGTCTGGGAAACGCACCCTACGACCTGCCCGCGTTGACCAATAGTTGATATTCGGGCTGTTGTATATGTTCAAATCGCACGGTAAACTCTGCTTGCGCGATGCGGGGCTTCGAAGTAGTAATTCGCTGCCAAAGTCAAAGTCAAAGTCAAATGATTTATTTCAACTGGACCAATAAAAGCACTTTTGAACGTCAAAAGAAAATAAAATATAGTGACTCTAGTCGTCCGTTCGCAAAAGGTAGATTCTTATGGAGAAGAACGGACAAGAAACTCCATAGTTACTCTTTTCAAAAATAAGCTTTACAATATTTGTATACATTAATCAATTGATTATATGTAAGGACGATGCTCCCAAAATAGCACTTATATACTACTAATAATTACAATAAAGAAATGCCAGCAGAGGTAAAATTAATAAGTTTGCTAGTAAGGGGACATAGAACTCACATACGTACAAATTTTGCAACTATTGATTTAAATGATCAGTGTGTGAGTTAAATTAAATATAAAAATCAGTAAATAAACCTGTATACATAATAAATATTAATATAATAAACACAAACATATCAGCCAGTTTCACTATGTCAACTACACCCTAGATTGTCCTATGGAGCAGGACTAGCATGTTTCCAAGCATTATTATCTTGAATATAATCATCTAATTTGTAATATGCTTGTTCACAAAGTGCCTTTTTTACACACGTTTTAAATTTTCTTTCATTTAATTCTAATATGTTAGAAGGAATTTTGTTGTAACATTTAATACAGTACCCCATGAAAGATGTTCGTACTTTGGATAATCTAAAAAATGGTTGATCTAGTTTATTTCTATTTCTAGTATTAAAATTATGTCTATCACTAATTTTGCTAAAGAGATGTCGATTTTTCCTTACATGCATTATATTTTCATAAATGAATTGACAAGGGACTGTCATAATATTAATATTTTTAAAGAGTTCCCTAAGAGAATCGCGGCGACGAAGATTATAAATGGCTCTGACAGCACGCTTTTGTAGAATAAATATGGATTCAATGTCAGCAGCCCGACCCCACAGCAAAATACCATACGACATAATGCTGTGAAAGTAACTAAAATAGACCAAACGCGCGGTTTCTATATCTGTTAGCTGCCTTATTTTTCTAACAGCATAAGCGGCTGAGCTTAGCCGCGCCGCAAGAGATGTTATGTGAGGTCCCCATTGCAATTTCTCGTCTAAAGTGATTCCCAGGAAAACCGTCTGATCAATAAATTCCAGTTTTTGTCCATTCAATATGATGTCACATTCGTTACTTTTAACATTAGGTAAAGTGAATTTAATACATTTAGTTTTTTTTTCAATTAGTACTAAGTTGTTTGCCGTAAACCAATCTTGAACCTGGTGAATAGAGTAATTGACATCATCAAGGTTTTGTGATCGTCGGTCTATCTTAAATATCAATGATGTGTCATCAGCAAATAACACCATCTTTGGTTCATTTTGAAACAATTGGGGCAAATCGTTTATGTAAACTAAAAAGAGGAATGGACCCAATATTGAACCTTGCGGAACGCCCATCGTCATTTCAGACCCTTGTGAGTTTACACCGTTTACCTGTACTTTAACCTGTCTGTCTTTCAAGTATGATCTAATCAAGTCAAGGGATGTATTCCTAATTCCATAATGCTCGAGTTTCAACAAAAGTGTCTCATGGTTAACGCAATCGAACGCTTTCGAGAGGTCACAAAAGATTCCAATGGCGTCTTGTGAATCCTCCCAAGCGTTAAACATGTTCTTTATTAGGGTGACACCGGCGTCAGTTGTACAACGCCCTTTGGTGAAACCGTATTGTTGTTCATGAAAGATGGAATTTTTATTAAAATGTAGTAACATCTGGTTAAGCATTAACTTTTCAAACACCTTACTGAGAACCGGCAGGATTGACACCGGCCTGTAATTGTTGGGATCTTGACTATCACCGGATTTAAACAGTGGAACGACTTTACTGTGCTTCATGAGATCAGGAAATACTCCCTGGTCTACACTAGAGTTAAATATGTGAGCTAAGTAGGGAGCAATAGTTTCAATAATAGATCTACCGACTTTTACAGACATTCCCCAAAGATCTTCTGTAGATTTAATTTTAAGATCTTTAAAAGCCTTCGTAATGGCTAGGGGGTTCGTATGTTGAAACTTGAACTCTGATGGGCATACCTTGACATTCTTCCTTAAAAAGGCAGCAGAGAGCGCGGGTGACGAGTTAAGAGCTTGTGTAGTTTTACGAGGAATATCAGCAAAGAAGTTTTCAAATTCCTGAGCTACCTCTGCATCTAAGTTTATGGGCCCATGTACGGTATTTAAATTAAATTTAGTTTCACGCTTTTTCTTCCTACCTGTTTCATTATTTATTATTTTCCAGGTGGTTTTTATTTTGTCATCTGCTGATTTTATTTTGTTGCTAATAAACAGAGCTTTAGCTATTTTGCATACACTTTTAAATGTTTTTGAATAATTCGCAACATACTTATGAAAGCTTATGTTATTCACATGTTGCTTTAGGCCATATAGTTCGTATAGCTTTTCTCTACTTTTTCGAATGCCCGGAGTCGCCCAATCACTAAATATAAACTTAGTGTAAATACTTTTAGACTTTATTGGAAAATTATAATTAAATTGAGTGTTGAGTAATGAAAAAAATTCAGTATAAAACACATTTGGGTCTTGTATGTTATTAAAACTTTGAATACATAATTTACTGGCCAAAGTACTATTAAGTTTTTCTAAATTTGTATCTGTTATTGGTCTAAATTTAATTTGAATTTTTTGCAAAGGTATGTAGGTGCAAAACGTTATTGTTTGTCCACTGTGATCAGAGGGTAACTTATTCACCATCTCTTTATGTAAACAATCACAATTGCAAAATATGTTGTCTATGCAAGTCGCAGACGAAGCTGTGACTCGGGTAGGTTCAATAAATACATTTGATAAATTAAATGATTTAAATAGACTCAATAATCTGACACTATTCGAGTTAGTTTCTAATAAGTTAATATTAAAGTCGCCACATATAATTATTGATTTATTGCTAGTACAAACTTTTTTCAACACATCTTCCATTACAGAATCAAACACAGATAGATTCTGGTAACTTGGAGGTCTATAGACACAAACAACAACATGCTTATCCAACTCAACACAGGACAATTCAATGGTGTGTTCAACCGACAGCTTAACAATGTCTTTTCTTTCTTTAGATCTAATGTAACTTTTAATTAAAATTAGTGATCCTCCATGTATCATACATTGTCGGCTGAAAAGGCTAGCTACATAATAATTTTCAAAATTAATGGAACCTACTTGGTGATCTTTTAACCAATGTTCAGTTAAGCAAACTACATCAAATTTGGTCTTATCTAAAAACATTTCTATTTCAAGTAATTTGGAAAGGCAACCTTGAATATTCTGATTAAACAATTTTAACGTGTGTTGCCCTCCCTTAGGATTTTTACCATGAACTATATTATTACTGCCAGAAGATACCTTGTTCCTATCCACATATAATAATTGGTTATTTGAAGAAGTAGCTTCTGTTGTCTTGCAGTTCAGTTTAAAGAATTATCCGGAGCGATCTCCACAGCTACAATTGAGGAGTCTAAAATGTCTTTATGGGTTCTATCAGGAAGAGAATACTCTATCTGATGGGTAGAGGCCTCCATGAAAGTTGATATTATAAGTGGGTCCTCCTTCGTACAACACAAAGAATCATAAAAATAAGTCCCTACGCTGTTAGAGCAACTAGACAACACAGGCTCGTCACTTAACCTAATCTTTGTTATATTAGCTATAACCTCGTTAATATTATATGCTATCACCATAGCAATCATATGTCTACATTTACCGGACAGAGATAAAGCTCCCTGAGTTAATTTAAAACCACTAACAAACTTATTAGTGTCAAAATACAATAATTTGTCACTATGACAACATGTCAGCAAGTGAATAGTATTATTCAGCTTTAAAATATGCTTGTTTTGATCAACTGATAAACTATCGGAATAAGGAAAAGCACATAACATCAGCTTTCCTATGTTTAACTTTAATAAGGAGTCAACACTATCCACTATGTCCTTTCTAGTAATACCAGTACTATTCCCTAATAGAAGAACCATTGATGAATAATCATCAAGATTTGTATCTATAATTCTTTTAACCATTTGTTTAAAACTTATATTATGATAACTATGGTTGGTAAAACTATGGCTTAAGTAGTTATGTAGTATTTTTCCAAAGCCAGACCCAAAATTCATCACAAAAAAATATGGATTTATTTGCTGGTATTTTGACACAAGTTTCTAATGGAAGAGCTGGAAGAGCCAACACCGGTGGAGGCATGTCTAGTTGGGGCTGGGGAGATGATGGTCGGTTTACACAGCTGCATGAAAGATTATTAGTCAGAGACTCGTATCTTTCAGCATTGTACTTCACCAAATCCAATAGTTCCCCAGCCTCAAACAAGCGCTCACTCAGTTGTTGTTGTGAGGTCTCATATTTTTCATAAATATTTTTCAGCAAATACTCCTTGTATAATAAATCATTTTGGAGGCACTGAATGTCTTTATCATATTGTTCCCTACATTGGTCCAGCTCTTCAGTACAAAGTTTCAATCTATTTGTAAGGCAGACTCGGTCCTTTCTAAGTGAAATGTTAAATTTTAGGAGATTGTGTTTTTTTATTTCTCTCCGAGACCGTTTGATTATTTTCTTAAATTTAACATATTTCTTTAATTTGTTGTGGCTCATTACAATAGGACATAATGGTATCGTGTCATCACCTGTCAAATCTATAGTTATGGCTGGCTCACACACTGATTTTGACTGAACACCTACCAACTCATCAAATAAGTTATTGGTGTAAGATAATTTTTCACTAACCTTAACAGACTCTGCAATACAAAGGGCCTTACGGGCATCACATAGTTCTTGTTCGAGTTCTGAAACACGGTTTAAAGTCTGTTCATATGTGTCACTGCACTTTTCAAATGAAGACACTTGATGTTGGAGTTGAGTGTGTTGGTCGGCTAAGTCCATGTGCTGAATGTGTAGCTCAGCTAGCTCATTCTTGAGGCAGGTATTTTTATGGACCACATTTTGCACTTCCACCTCGCCTTCTGCAATCTCTTGGAGCAACTTTTGGTTTAACGCCTTGCCATCTTTCAGCTCCTTCAAAGACACTCTTAATTTAGCTTCCAGCTCTTTAATCGTGGCACTGCGGGTCATCATTTTGTTGGGTCAACTGGAATATGTACAGTTATATAAGTTAAATAACAGTGGATGAAAATTTTTAGTAATAAAAATAAGTAGAAGGTGGTAGGGAAAAAAAAAGTAAAATTAATTAATTTTAAGGGATAGCTATTGAAGTTAAATAAAGTTATTAGAATTACATACTCAGATAGAAAGAATTAAAAGAGGAAAGTTAAATAAGAAAATATTACTATAAATAAACACTGCTTTTGTTATTTTTTCTAAGTTTTAAAGTACATTGGAACTTGATTAACATTAAGATTTATTAAATATTACAGTTTAAATTAACAGTACCTAGCATAGATCTTATTAAGTAGTGTATTTGTGCAGTAAATTATGTAGTGTTAGTTGTCTGGGCGAATGCTTTCGTCGTCGATTTTGCTTCCACCAGTTGTCAAGCAAAAGGAGACATAAACCGTGCCAGTGTGTGATGGACGTTGCTCAGCGGCCTGAGCAGTATTTCGTGATGTTTTGTAGTATGTAAATATTGCCTACATTAACATAATTCAAACAAAATACTCCCCGGGTTCGTCGATCTTTTTAAATCCGTCACCGTCGTTGCGCTGGTTTGACAGCAGGTTTTAGTTAACTTGTTTTCGGAAGTTATCGGTACAAAAAACACTGTACAATTACTGGCACTTGTTATTACTACGACTTTTTACGTATTATACATATCGGCGCAATTACAATAGTTCGTTATTTAAATAATTAAGATTTATAATTAACTTGCTCTAAAAACTATTAGAATGATTACTTTAAGTTTATTACCATGTAAAATTAACGTTGGACAGCAAATCGCTATTTTTGTTATCGTAATTTAAACATTTCAATACTTAACCTAAAAATTGTACACGTGCACGTAAGTGGGGCGAACACTATAAATACGGCCACACTGTCGTTGCCGAGGCAGTCTCGCTTGAGCCACCAGACAGCACGGACCTCTCTGTGACGTCGTTACGCTGGTCGTTGAATAAACGAAGTGTTGGAACAAGTTGTGAAGTTTTCTTTTGAAGACCCAAAAATGAGTGACCATCATGAAGATAACATTAGTGACGTCAGCTATGCTGACGTCACACTTTTTAAAAACACTACGGGGGCCCCTCCTCCGTCATCAGAAGTGGGATTGCAGGAAGCTCCTACCCAAACCACTTCCTCATCAGCTCGTCCGCTACCTGATCAACAGGAACCAACCATCACCCAGGAACGGAGCCTGGGTTGATTACCAATACAACATTTGAAACTGTACCGCAATCAAGACCGCAAGCTTATCCTTACCATGGACTACAGATGGGCGGGATACCACCGCAATTTCTGATGCAAATGATGGAGATGATGCAGAAGATGTCGGAGCGTTTGTGTGCCCCGCCTACCGAAGCAAAAATAAGGATCAAGGACGTCTATTTACCATCATTCGATCCGGACACTCACGTCGGTGTACGAGAATGGTGCCAGCATATCGATCAAGCGATCGAAGCATACAAACTGGATGATTTCGATATCCGCATGAAAGTCTGCAGCCTGTTGAAGGGGCGTGCTAAAATGTGGATCGATGATTGGATGGTGAATACTACTACATGGTATGAGTTGAGGAAGAATCTCGTCACCACGTTTGACCCTGAAAATAGATACTCTCGAGATATCATTATGTTCAGAGAACACGTTTACGACTCAACAAAAGATATCACGGAGTTCTTGTCACGAGCTTGGATCCTATGGAAGAGAGTCACCAAGGATAAACTGGGAGATGAACATGCTGTGGAGGCAGTGATCGGATGCGTTAACGATGAACGCTTACGTATCGAACTTTTGAACGCCAGGGCAACCACTGTTCCTGAGCTGATCTCGGTTGCAACATCCATACGGAAGAAGCGTACTCATCCAAGCTCCAGTTCCACAACACAAAACAAACTTCCACGTTTTTCGGACAATGCACTAGTCTACGTAGATGATGTGTTAAGCAAATGTGCAAATTTCCCTGAGGGAATCTCACATCTGGAACGGGTCCTCAGTGCGCTTCAAGACTCTGGATTTTCCATTAACGCAGACAAGTGCAGTTTCTTCAAACGATCCATTGAATATCTCGGAAATGTTGTTTCTGATGGACAAGTACGACCAAGTCCAAGAAAAGTTGAGGCTCTCGTCAAAGCTCCAATACCCAAAACTGTCAAGCATGTCAGGCAGTTCAACGGCTTGGCAGGGTACTTCAGGAAATACATTCCTGACTTTTCTCGTGTTATGGTGCCTTTGTACGAATTGACAAAACAAGGAGCAACCTGGACATGGACAGACAAGCACGAGAAAGCACGCAACACAATCATTGAATGCCTGACATCTGCTCCAGTGCTTACATTGTTCCAAGAAGAAGCACCCATTCTACTGTACACGGATGCAAGCAGCCTTGGATTTGGTGCAGTACTGGTGCAGGTGATCGATGGACGTCAACATGCAGTTGCCTTTATGAGCATGAGAACCACGGAGGCTGAAAGTCGCTACCACTCCTACGAGTTGGAGACACTGGCAGTGGTTCGGGCTATAAAGCACTTTCGCCAGTATCTTTATGGGCGAAAATTCACCGTGGTAACAGATTGCAATGCGTTAAAGGCATCCAAACATAAAAAGGACCTCCTGCCAAGGATTCATCGTTGGTGGGCATTTCTGCAAAACTATAACTTCGAAGTTGAGTATCGTAAAGGTGAACGTCTTCAACCTGCTGACTTCTTTAGTAGAAACCCAACTGATCTAGCAGTCAATTTTATGACAAGAGACTTGAATTGGCTCAAAATTGAACAACGACGGGACGATGAGCTGCGACCAATAATGGATAGTCTCAGAGACAACAATCCAGTGGAAGACTATGTCTTGGAGGACGACGTCTTGAAGAAGAACGTTAATGATCCTGTCTTTGGCCAACAGCTTAGTACAGTCGTTCCCAAGTCCTTTCAATGGAGCATCATAAACTCTTTTCACACAGCTCTAAAACACACCGGTTGGGAAAAGATTCTACAGAAGATAAGAGAAAGTTACTGGTTTAACAAAATGAGTTCTATTGTTCGAAGATTTGTTGACAACTGTGTGATATGCCGAACATCCAAAGGCAGATCCGGTGCAATTCAAGTCCAACTACATCCGATACAAAAACCAACAGCTGCCTTCCAAGTCATTCATATGGACATAACAGGGAAGCTGGGAACTCCATATGACCAGCAGTACGTGATAGTTACCATCGACGCTTTCTCAAAATACATTTTACTGTATTTCAGCACCAACAAAAACCCACACAGCACATTAGCTGCTTTAAAACGTACTGTGCATCTATTTGGTGCACCGGTTCAAATCATAGTCGATGGAGGAAGAGAGTTTCTTGGAGAATTCAAAGAGTACTGTGTACTGTGACCAAATTGGAATAAATATCCACGCTAGTGCTCCAGGAGTTAGCCGAGCAAATGGTCAAGTCGAAAGGGTCGTTGCAATCCTAAAGAACGCACTGGTAATGATCAAAAATTACGAAACGGAGCAGTGGCACACCGTGCTTGAAGAACTTCAACTAGCAATAAACTGTACAACACATCGAGTCACCGGTGTTGCCCCACTGACACTTATTACACGGCGGAAACACTGTGTACCTCCTGAGCTTCTCAACCTGGTTGATATTGACAACGAAACCGTTGATATTGAAGCGCTTACTCAACAGATACAGCAAAAAAATGATTCGTTCTAGCGAACAGGACAGACAACGCTTCAACCTACATAAGGCCAGGATTCATCATTTCCAAAGGGGAGACTACGTGCTGATTAAGAACAATCCCCGCAACCAAACCTCGCTAGATCTTAAGTTCAGCGAGCCATATGAAATCTGTAGGATACTCGAAAACGACCGATATTTGGTCAAGAAGGTTGTCGGCAGAGGACGACCACGCAAGGTTGCCCATGACCAGCTGCGCCGCGCCTGGGGATCAGTTGACCGTATCGGCGGAAAACGAACCACCTACTCACCGAGATCCCGCAGCTGAACAAAACGAGCCAATACCATCGACCTCACGAGAAAACTTACAAATACAACCAAACAACGAGCCATCAGAATAAAGGGTAAGTAACTCAATTACTATTCGTATTTCAAATAGCCCGAACTAACATTAACATCTACGAGATCCTACGAGAATCTACGAGATACTACGAAACCCTCCGAGACCCTCCGAGACCCTCCGAGACCCTCCGAGACCCTCCGAGACCCTCCGAGACCCTCCGAGACCCTACGAGAACCTACGAGAACCTACGAGACACTACAAGAACCCTCCGAGAACCTCTAACAACCTACAAACCTTATAAGCATTGATATTCCCAGACTTACATAACAGTTGTCTGTTTTTCTTGACAACTAAATATAAAGCAACGCAAGTTGCTCACAGATATCCAACTCAGAGAAAGTTCTCTCTATTCTTACAGATGCCGCGACGAAGATCAACGAGGCTGGTGCAGAGCGCGCACCGCCTGTCAGAATGGCCGTATCGGCGCAATTACAATAGTTCGTTATTTAAATAATTAAGATTTATAATTAACTTGCTCTAAAAACTATTAGAATGATTACTTTAAGTTTATTACCATGTAAAATTAACGTTGGACAGCAAATCGCTATTTTTGTTATCGTAATTTAAACATTTCAATACTTAACCTAAAAATTGTACACGTGCACGTAAGTGGGGCGAACACTATAAATACGGCCACACTGTCGTTGCCGAGGCAGTCTCGCTTGAGCCACCAGACAGCACGGACCTCTCTGTGACGTCGTTACGCTGGTCGTTGAATAAACGAAGTGTTGGAACAAGTTGTGAAGTTTTCTTTTGAAGACCCAAAAATGAGTGACCATCATGAAGATAACATTAGTGACGTCAGCTATGCTGACGTCACACTTTTTAAAAACACTACGGGGGCCCCTCCTCCGTCATACACTAATTTAACTTATTTAAAACACTTTAAACAATTTTCTTAAATTAATTATTACTAGAGACCGTTTTTTGACGACCGGCTACCAGTGTTGCCTATTGTAAATCCAGTTGCTGCAGTAATGCCAGTTGGATAGATGGCGTCGCGGTTCTTTTTGTTGCGATGTAGATTTGCTATGTTGGTTTTTCTTGTGGCGGCATTGATACCGCTACAATATGAAATACTCAATAACTTACTACTATTGTTTTAATAGGAACCGACACCTAACAGCCACTTTACACCAGGTACTAGAACATTAGCCAGCCTTATTACCCTCCTCTACTCAGGGTAACGGATAATGCTCAACGTCTTTAATTTTTTTTAAGGTTAATTTGTGATAAGATCTACATAAATTCTAATGTTACAGTATTTCTTGATGACCGGCATGATAGGATGCCCAGTCAGATCGCTCCACAGAAGAGATAATGCCGTACCGCTGCAGCTGGTCCAGCGCACACTCCAACGATCCGCCCAGTGCGTACATCAGGTTGAGCGTGCGCGAGGGGGCGCGGCCGGTGTTCATGCGCGTATGTCAGCGGGCGGTGTAATTTATATCCCTGACTCTGTTCGGGAGCTGAGTAATAAAAAATACTACAATTAGTCTTTACTGGAACGACCTCATAAAAGAAGCTGTAGAAAGAAACTATCAATCATCAAGACAGTGATCAAGAATCGCATGGCATGACGCATTTCATCTTTAACCTGCAAGCTGCCTGGACGTGACGCTCGACATCTGTACTGTCCATACGTCGCATATATTACGTATAAGACATAAGCATGTTGAACACCTTCACAGAAAAAGATCAAGAATTATGACAGAGGTGTACGGCATGATGCGTTTAAGAAACCATTTATCACAGTTGCTCGACCATAAACACGTACAAACTTTGGTCGACTCTCTAAAAGCACTTCAGGAAAGATGATTAACTGCTTTTGAAATCAATAAATGAGACAGATTTATTGATTTCATAATCAGTTAAAATTTTCCAACTTTCTATTTTTTCTTGAATATTTTTTTACGTACTTTTAATTGTATTTTATTGACGTATGGCGAGTACCGATGTAGGCCGTCACGTCCAAGTACCTCATACTTCAAGAAAGATGGTTAACTGATTTTGAAATCAATAAATAGGACAGATTTATTGGTTTCAAAATCAGTTAAACTTTCCCAATATTTTTTAAATTGTTTTTTATATTTTTTTAGCGTAGTTTTAATTGTATTTTTATTATTTGTATGTTTAATTGTGAATTAATTCTATATTATTTGTATTGTTATTTTAATTTTTTACTGTATTTTTGTTAATCACTGTAATATAGATGTAAGTGTATCTTTGTGGTAGTAGCTGTGATAAATGTTTTTGAATGGTTTTTGGTAAAAAAAAAAAACATTTGTCACAATCGCTCGACCCGAAACGGTTGCAAACTTTGGTCGACTATATAAAGAAAAAGGAAAGCAATGCTGGCGTACTGAAAGCATTGTTGCATACTGCGTTGTTCTCCTTTGACGGAATTCAACGTGTTTTTGTACAATACGCTATATATGCGACGTATGGAGAATACCGATGTCGACCGCCATGTTCAGTAGTAACTGATTTTGAAATCAATCAATCTGTCTCCTTTTCACAACTATTGTAAAATATATTGTAATAGCTTCTGCCAGCGGTTTCGCCCGCGTGATTGTCGAAAATTATCCCAAAGGAACATCCTCTCGGGATGAAAAGTAGCCTATGTGCTATTCCAGACTATTACCTATCTCTGATCCAGATCCGTTTAGCCGTTCTGGCGTATTAATTAAGTTATTAATATGTAATTATAACTTACTAACATATGTTTCTGTTAATTAATAAATGCATTATTTTGTGATCTCCAATATTTTTGTATTTTTTTGGCTACACTCTCTGTAGGATTTGTAATTTATATTTGAAAACTTATGACATTTAACCACTTAATTTTTTTCATTTTATTATTAATGGCCAAAATATATCAAGACTTTATTTTGTAAAAGTTATTGTATTCTTGTCTTTAAAGAAATGGTAAATAATAGTAAAAGGCATGGTAAAAAGTGGTCTATGAATACCGTATGAAACCTGTACCATAATTCCTAGTATTTTTTTATTCAATTTGTGAAATATCTCTTAAATCGTTCCAATATTGGAGGAGAAAACAGTCGAGAGCCAAACCTCGAATTATGACTATCTACTTACAAAGTCTTGCTGACAGCATTTCCTCTTAAAGGTGTTTCAGTAGTCAAATAGGTAGTTTTGCATCCTCCCAAGTCCTGTCAGACTTTAGTTTTAGTTATTTTCACCTAGTAAATGAACTCTGGCCAAATAACAGTCTTGTGATGGAGACACTCGTACTGTAAAACATACATAAAAATCAGTACCTAGACTTAAAAAAAGTAATTTAATGTTTTTGGCACCTGATAACTGGAAATCGGCCGTCGGCATAAGCTACCACGTTTGCGTTTGTTAAAAGAACACACTAACAACTCTATACCACACAGTCTGGCAGCTCTGAGATCTTAGTCCATTTAGTATGTTTCTATTGGCAACAATTAAATACTAAATGTTATTATAACCTCAAAATCCGAAAGCATTTTGGATTTTTTACAATTCTGAAAAGTGGTCGTGATTTTAATTTAGTTTCAGTCGAATGTATGCATTATATAGAACACAAAAAGTAAATATACGTCTCTGTTGGTTCTTAAGTGAACGATATATGGACGCGAAGCAATATCCTTTAATCAGTAGATATAAATAAACCAATCGTTAGATTACATCCATGCGTTTCACATGGTTGGGTTCAGTTTAAGTATGATTCAATTAAGTATGAACAAATGTATTCAATAAGACCTTCCCCAATATTCAACCATAAAAAAACAGAAGTTTTTGTCCTAAACTTATTTTCATTTCATTCTAACTTAACACGATTTCATAAAAAACTATCCCGTTCCAAACTTCGATAGGATCCCTAGTATGGGTTCAAACAGATCTCCCACAAAAAGTTTGAACTTCCCTTTGGGGCAGAGATATGTACTGTTATAAACATAGCCTCCCTTTTATATTTAATAAAATGAGTAAATAATATTTTACCCTCAAGGTAAAACATTATTAATATTAACCTTAAGGTTTAGGTAACATTATTATTTACTCCACCGCCGTATGGTGTCAGCCGGTGCCTTATGGTGCCGTAAATGAATAATACCATCCCATCCATTGATATATAAAAAAAACCCAAGATGCACAGTCTCGAACAAATGCAACACTCGAAACTGTCGTCAAAAACTGACAGGTATCAAGTGTCATGTGTGAGTTGTGTGTAGTTATACTATAAACATTTTTTTTTTGCAAATTCAACCTTACACGGATCGCTTAAAGTTGTTTTTACAAAGCAGTTCAGTATGGCGAGTGATGCGCAATTTGTTTTGCAAATTCAACCTTACACGGATCGCTTAAAGTTGTTTTTACAAAGCAGTGCACTATGGCGAGCGATGCGAGATTGTTTGAAACTTGCGCATAATTATACATATTGCACTTATTTTTTGCGGACGTTTTTGAGATGCTGAGTGTGTATCTTGGGTTTTTTATATATCAATGATCCCATCACTTCCCGTGGGTGTCGTAAGAGGCGACTAAGGGACTCACCAGAGAATGGGCAGCAGCGTTCTCTGTAAAACGCAACACCATACACTGCCATCGTCAACCCGCCTGCCAAGCGTGGGGATTATAGCAAACCCCCTTTGGGGGAGGCCTATGTCCAGCAGTGGACGTTTTTGGCTGTTATGATGATGCTGATGATGTTTTTTTTTTTTTAAACAAATTTACCACCACAATCACACCAAAAATATACCAAAACGGCCTACTATGTATTCAAACAAAACCAACTTATCATGTTCTTGACAATAGAGCACACAGCAAACGCTTTGCACATCGTATACAAAGCGCTGCAGCGCTTTCGGGTGCGAGCCTCTCGGTAATTTACGCGCTAAATCAATTGAAGTTCGGCTGGCCAAATTACGAGGTGGTGGTGGAATTTAGAATAGTCTTTGGTTGCTCGAAAACGCTTGATAGTCTAAAAATTATTTCGAAGAGAATTTAAATTGTACCCTTTGCAATAAGGCCACGCCACGTTGCGTCAGCTGCACGGAACCAATGGCAAATACCTCCCAATATCCTCCCTTCATCCCTCAAATCTTGTGTACTGTAGATTTAGCGGCTTCCGCTTAGATTTATTAACAGTAGGATTACTGCATACTCACTCTGCTTTCACTACCGTTCTGGGTTGTGAGTACCGTGTAAATCTGGAGAGGTATTAAAGAAGACGTTACTGAGCAGTAACCTTAAGCTATGACTCTACAGTCACGTTGAAAGGTCATCTGCCTAGCCTTTTTCCCAACTTTTTTATTTATTTGTGATTGGTTTGCTCTTGACTCTAGTCTAGGTCAGAGATGACAGAGACAAAGTCTACGATGGAGCAAGCTTACCCAGAAGGAGCCTGTGCACTTTTACTCAACTATACTGGGGTCGGCTTCCAGTCAATGCGGATTCAGCTGAATATCAGTATTTTACGTGGAGCGGCTGCCTACCAGATCTCCAAAACCAAAAACTGAGTAACACGGTACTTATTAGTAAGACTGGTGTCAGAATTTTTGGCTTCGGACAATCCGTAACGACTACCAAAGATCTACAAATGACAACCGGGACCAACGGCTTAACGTGCTTTTCAAAGAGGCACGGCAGAATCTAGGTATGTAAAGGTCAGATCGATCTCGGCAAGCGGTGCTTAACGTTATTACTTAGCCACGAGCTCCTCCGAAGGGTAATTCGAAAGGTATCATTGTAAATCAGCGATGCTTTACTTTAAAACAAACATCATTTATATTTATTAATCTTCAAACCGGTTTTCATACATTCGGACAAACAATGATGACTGTCCTTTAATTATTAATCTACTAAAATAACTATCTAAAACTCACTTCCATTCTAATTTAATAAACTCGTAGTTAAACCAAGGGTTATTCTCGTTAAACTACTGTTAAGCCTAGTTTTACTATTAACCTTTTCAGTTATTTGTTCGTCCAGTTTGGATTAAGTTAAATATTAATTTTAAAGGTCGCCGACTGTCCCTCATTAGAATCTAATGGGGATAAAGGGACGTGGACACTGCTATAAATAGAAATGTGTTTGACTCGTGGTTATATTTTTGGATACTCGCTTCTGTCAGTTCACTTTCTTTTTTATTTAAATCTAAAAATAGACAGTCTTTGGCCTTTTGGTAAACCATTCAATCATTTTATGTCTATACAGTTAGATTAGTATTTGAATTATAAAATTTACGTGTTTTTAGTAAAATAAAGTGTAATTTTATGGTTTATTAATAGTAATAAGCCTTTGAAAGGATCGATTTTGCCGTCCACGATCCTTTATCCCTATTTGATTCTGATAACGGTCAATTTGCAACCTTTACGATTAATATTTTACTTAATCCAAACTGGATCTACTACATTTAGATCAGAAGAAGAATCTGTGAATCATCATGTCGTTGCTTTGTTAGATTCGTTTTCCTCGTAACATTTTTTAGGGTTCCGAACAAAAAACGGAACCCTTATTGGATCACTCGGGTGTATGTCTGTCTGTCCGTCTGTCACAGCCAGTTTTTCCGGATCCACTGGACTGATTCTGTTGAATTTTGGTACTAATATGGACTTCTGTGACCCAAACACGGACGCGTTACGTAAATGATGAAATTTTTAGTATGGGATCACTTTTGGGGGCCAAACTAGAAAAAAAAAGTTTTTTGAACAATATAGTATGATATATCAAATGAAAGGGCTTAATGTGAGGGATTTAATCATACTTTTTTCATCATTTTAAAATAAATAATTTTGAAGTTATTCAAGAAATTTAAAATTTTTGAAAAATATGGAGATAGATTACAGGAAAACTATAAGAAGTCTATACTGTTAAAATAACATGTAAAAAAATGAAATTCGTTCGGAACCCTTTGTTTTTATATTTATATGTAAGTATGTATAAGGACCGGTCGTTGTGGCGACGCTTGGGGGAGGCTTTTGTCCAGCAGTGGACGTCTTTCGGCTGATATGATGAGTATTGTTGTTCTGCCTTTTCTTTTTTTTATTTGTTTTCATTTAATTATTTGTATTTTCTAGTGTTATGTAACTGTGCTTGTGTGTTGTGTTTCTTTCTTTGTTCTAAATAAATGTTTTATCTATCTACCTATCTATCTATTTATTTATGGTGTTTTTTTTATTTGCTTTTCTTTTAGCTGCACTTGCCATAATCTGTCTCTGCACCATTCTAAGGTTTTCAGGGAATGTTCGCATTCGCATCTCAGTCGCAACCTCTCAAAAATATATGAAAAAAACCGGCCAATTGCGAGTCGGACTCGCACACGAAGGGTTCCGTACCATAAACCTTAATTTTTATTATCTGTTGTTATAGCGGCAATAGAAATACACAATCTGTAAAAAAATCAACTGTCTACCTATTACGGTTCTTGAGATACAGCTCGCTGACAGGCAAACGGGCGGACGGATAGACAGCGGAGGCTTTGTAATAGGGTGCCGTTGGTTACCCTTTGGGAACGGAATCTTAAAAATGAGGTTTTTTTGACAAATTGCGACTGAGATGCGAACGCGAACGTTGCTGAAACATTTCGTATAATTGGGCCTCAGGCATTGATATATAAAAAACCCAAGATACACACTCAGCATCTCAAAAACATCCGCAAAAAACAAGCGCAATATGTATAATTGTGCGCTAGTTTCAAACAGTCTCGCATCACTCGCCATACTGCACTGCTTTGTAAAAACAACTTTAAGCGATCTGTGTAAGGTTTAATTTGCAAAAAAAATTGGGTGTCCCTCGCCATACTGCACTGCTTTGTAAAACAACTAAGCGATCCGTGTAAGGTTTAATTTGCAAAAAAAATTGTTTATAGTATAACTGCACACAACTCACACATGACACTTGGTACATGTCAGTTTTTGACGACAGTTTCGAGTGTTGCATTTGTTCGAGACTGTGCATCTTGGGTATTTTATATATCAATGGCCTCAGGTGAGACAGTGGTCAAACACGTGCCTACCAATAGTAAAAATGTCGGACTCTGTATAGTGCTATTCTTCTTGCGCGGTTCTTCGGTTGCGGCGTCGCAAGCGCGGTTGCTGATTGTGTGGTTCTGGCTTTGATTCAAAGTCGGGCAAAAAATGCTATTGGATTTTTCTACTAAGAATTTCACAGAAGAATATGTAGTGGGCGATAATTCACCACGTGGGCCCAAATCTGTTCGGTGGATGTCATTTGTTTTTAAGGTTAGGTAAATAAAACAAACAAAATTATACAATGTATTTATTTAATTTAACAATACGCGCCTAACACAATTTTCAATTCGCCATGGTCCGAATCAATTTACAAAAATGTTTACATTTTAAATTAGGGCCTATGACTCGCTGTAAAGATAAGATTAGGACTCGTCTAGTAAAACCTTAGTGTCGCAACGGTGGCGCCACTGTAGCGCAACTATTTTATGTTTTTGCTAATTCCTTAAAGTTAAACTCTATTGTGTCCTAATCCCAAATATTTCTACCATTAAACAAAGAAGCGTTACAAACACTGATATAACATAGTCACAACATAAACATTTAGTACCATTTGACTTTATATAAATACTTACACATTTTTACACATTTATCTACTTTTTATTATTTAATATAATTTTTATATAAATTTACAAATACCTCATGAATCGTTTTTGTTTTATCCTAAAATTATACCTACAATAATAAAAGCACATTGAGAACTAAATAATTGTTATGAACTGTTTGTATAATATTTACAAAATATTGATACTTTCTCGAAATGGGGGCTCACCATTTAAAGGCCATGTGATCAGCTAATCAACATATAAAATATATTTAAATATACCCAAATTAATTTATCCTTACTTTTTTGATCAGGTAACCTCACAGCCGCGAAAAAGTACCGGAAATTATACATTTATACAATAAGCAAAATATAAATGCAAATTATACGTCGCTATACTACATTTTTATAACACATATTTATTTTTGTATAAACCCTAGAGGTCGTCGGTTTTATATAAATGTTTTACATTTCGTAGAAAATCGACGTTTTTTAATTTTTTTTATACACTTATTGTTACGTTTAAACTCTTGTGCTTTCCTTCTAAATTTTATATAAACTAAACGAGAAAAAACATAACTTAATATAATTTTTAAGAAGGTAAATCGTTCGAAATTTTTCAAAAGTCAGAAAAAAAGAACAATTTTTATAATTGATATGTCCCTAACAGTAAATATATAGACCAAAAAATAAACTTCAAAATCTTAAACTACTCATAAGATACAAAATTCTAATTTAAAGCACAGTTTCGTTCGTGCAAGTCCTAGGTCCGTTAACCAGAGAGTATCTACTAGATCCGCCATTTTTCCTACTGGTCACCGCTCCCCTGATGAAAAGCTCTTTGAATGTCTCCCTAAACTGTCTAGACATGCCACAGTATATAGCAAAATTGATAGGATAAGAGACTAGGATGAAGAAATTAGTTATTAGAATCAGAATGTTAGCTATATAATAGTCTAAAATCTCGACTATGGTGCTAGAAATAATGTGCAAGATGGTGACGACTGCCACAGGAATTTCGACTAAAAGGAAGACGGTTACGACGACAATAAGCATCAAAGTTGTGCAGTTTGAATCTCGAAGTTTTCTGCACTCGGATTTCCTGTTTTCCTTAAAGAGTCTTTGCCTGTTGATCTGGGCAGTCCTCATGGCTCTGAAGAGGAGTACGTTGAGGACTACCAGGGAGGTGCAGGGGATCAGGTGTACGAAGAGAACTCTAAAACCGTAGTACGTTATGAAATACGCGTCCAGAGATATCGCTTGCACCCACGGAGCCATTTCGATCTGGAAAGAGAAAAAAACGAGTTAGTAAATGTTTGTTTTATTTTATTTATTCAATAACAATTAACATTGTATCTGAATGAAAACCATCACCATCTTATATTAAATGAATAAAAAATACAATATGGTTACAATGTCACCAAAATTGGTACTAAATTCATCCTGTTATAATTGCATTAAAAACAATAATCAATCAACCGATAATGTACAATAATAATTTTCATCACGCCTGAAATTAAAAATAAAAGTCATCTATTGCCAAAAATTATAAATAATTATTTAAAAAAAGAACATTACAACTTTAGTTACTGAGTCTGACACTCCTTCCTGCTTTGTCTAGAGTGGGAGAAGACATATGATGATCTCCGATCCAAAAAAAGACATGACGTCGTCATTAGAAAAGACATCATTATCATTCACTGCTATCGATTTTTGCTATAGGAGAACCATTGAAAGGCGTACAAACGTTAAAAAACAATGATTGAATGATGGATGTGTCTACACTGCGTCTTGACATTTTGATTTATTGAACTTTCTGTGCGCTGACATTAGCATTTATCAGAATCAGAAGCTTTTGAATTAGTATGTGGATTGCATTATCTAAATCGAATTCAGTCAATGTTTTAAATCAGTCTGGCGATGTATAATAAATATAAATTAATTTGAGCAGCACCATTTTTTTCTGGTCTGTCTCTAATATTCTAAACATTAATTCGAAATTCGAACGGTGTCTCGTTGTGGATCCGCATTGGGAACGTGCACGGCGTTGACCATGCCACCTAGTGTTGCATATTCGAAAATTTTAAGGCTAAGAATACTTGACATTAACGCTTATGTGCTGCCGCCTATAATTCCTGCACGCTTCGTTTAGGGGAACGTGCACGAAGTAGACTGTGCCATCTAGCGTTGCAATTTCGAAACTAATAGGTAAAATATACTTGACAATGACACTTCTGTGCTGCCACCTGTACGTTGCCTATTTACTTTAAAAACAAATCAGTTCGCTTTCGAATCGTTCACTCAAGTGAGGTGATGAGTGAATTTTGTACGCTCACTTGAGTGAGGAAAGCAGAGTACATTACAGAATGGCCCTAAATTCTTAGGCCACGAAAATTCTAGAGTATATAAAGGTAATTTTCTCCAAAATTAGGCATGTTATTTGTTAGCCCTTTTCCACAATGAATCACAATCTAGGCGCTCCTAATAAAAAAAGGAAGACAGTTGATGGACGTATCTAACTCTAACCTCAATCACTCGACCTCAACGTGTTTCGAATATGTTCCATTCCATAATATGGAGGTCCTTGACCCGTTAAAGTAGGATTTAAGTTGCTACATTGAAGAAAGAAATGATTGTAGCAAAGTACTGATGACTAATTTCCAACTTACACGCGGGCAAAACCGGTGTCAGAAGCTAGTTATTGATAAACAGATATTTATCATATATCGATAGGAAATCATCAAATGACTCTTCCCGCGCCGCGTGAAGCAGAAGGGAGTGTCAGACTCTTACGGACTAAAATCTATCCGTGTTCCTCCTAGTGCCCTTTGCGTTCCAGGGCCGCGGTGATCCTTTCGAACAAATTCCGCAACTCTGGTTGACTCTAGTCTAGGTCAAAGATGACAGAGACAAAGTCTATGATGGAGCAAGCTTACCCAGAAGGAACCTGTTCACACTCATTTTGAAGAGATTAGGGTTGTAAGCGTTTGGAAACGCGCCGGATTTGTTGGAATAGCAGCAAGGTTGGTATTGATTCGTTATCATTAGAGAACTTAATCGGTTTACAAAGGTTCGGCAAATCTCATTAGGGAAAATCCCTTACGCTTGCTGAAATATTTCTGACAACAACCTCATTATTTTTAATGAAAGAAAATCTGGAATTTGCCTTTTTGGTCTTAGGCCATCTACCACAGATGTGCGAGGATGGAGGAGGATCCTCTAAAAAAAGTAAAAAATAAAAAGAAGCACTTGGGTCTATAAATAATTCGTGTCCTTCTGACGCACGGATGCGTCCCGCTTACTGTGCACACCGTCCGCGGACGTTTTTGGCAAACAAAATCATCCAGCGAGCCAGATTTCTATAGGACGTTCGACCGCTCAAGGACGGGCCATGGTTGCGTCCGCAACTGACGTCCGATAGTTTAGTGTACATTCGTTAAACAGATACCTCTAAGTCGCGTCTGTCGGCCGCGTCCGTCAGACCTGTCCGATAGTTTGTTTCCGCCTTAAGGCATGAGTGCCTGCTTAGTTTCAACTCCACGATCCACCACTCGTAAGTCGCAACCATTACCACCGGGTCACTACAGCTGCTCACAGCAGTACATAATTGATCTTACAGGACTGAAGCTACACTTACTCTGCAGACTTCCTCGAAGTGTCCCCGCCACACGGTGATCTGCGGCACATATCGGCGGTCGAAGAACCGGGGCAGCTGGTGCAGGAAGGCTGCTACGCCGATGTAGATCAGGCACTTCATCACGTTGGGCATGGTACACCTGCGAAAGGAGACCATAATGATTAGGTCAAGGTGAAGGATGTGGAAGAGATCTTAGCGGTTGAGGTGATGAAGAAGTTTCTTCATGAGCTATTGTTTATATCTAGCTGGGAGAACTAATAGGTAGGTCCATTTAATGAGACAGTTAAATTTGCTTTTCAGATTAAGACTCACTGGAAAATATTTATAAAATTGTATCCTTAGGGTCGATAAGTGTTCGACCATTATCAGTTAATTGCAAACTTGACTTCAGATCAGATATTCAATAGATTCTGCATTCAGAAAGGCTTTCAAAACAGAACGCTCGCATTTTATTTGCCAATTGCAGCATTTGCGTTTCATTTCGTAGAGGTTTGCGACGCCTCTTGGAAAGCATCGCGACGCTCCGGGGAGTCACGACGCTCCGGGGAAACGCACAGTTTGGGAACCTCTCATTCGCGTTATGATAATGGTGAATCATTGACCTAGCTTTGTCGTATGGTGTCGGCCGGTGCCGTATGGTGCCGTAAAAGAATAATACCATCCCATAACTTCCCGTGGGTGTCGTAAGAGGCGACTAAGGGACTCGCCGGACAATGGGAAGCAGCGTTCTCTGTAAAAATCAACATCATACACTGCGATCGCCAATCCGCCTGCCAAGCGTGGCGATTATGCAACCCCCCCCCTTTTGGGGGAGGCCTACGCCCCCAGTTGAAGACAGACAGTTGTCTTTTTTCTCAACGCAAATGCACTATAGTCAGATTCCTCATTAGTCTGGAGTATGATAATTTCGTACTTGATTACTGTAGGTTACTTATATACCTACTCGTAATACAGAACTTAAATTTTGCTTGGAGTGTATTTGTATAGTATCATCATCATCTAGTGCTGAACATGTGAGGGGCGTTATATCAAGTATACTACTTATATTTATCGTTATGCTTTCGTTTTAGTGTTCATACTAACACGACTGACCGGAGACTGGTAGTATCAAAGACTGTCTATTTGTGATCATATTTGCCTGTGTTACATTAACTGACTGGCATTTATGAGGTAAACTAATCTGTTTTGGTTAATCCCGTAAGCCTCTTTAGATTCTTTAAAAGGAACCAGGTTTTTCCCGCAACTTCGTTCTTATATATCCCGTTTTTCCCCGATCCCCTAAAAGTAAAAAAAAAACAATCAAATTTTAACTTTCTACGACCAGTAGTGCTATTCAGTAACAACATTTTTGTGTCTCGACAGCGGAATCCGAGGTGAGTATAAAATTCGTATAAACATAAGACCCTTATGTTGTGTGTAATAAAGCTCACTTTGTGAGCTTTGTCACTCATGTGAAGCTTGATATCGAAATGGTTATTTACAGAATAGACTAACTGTAGTTTCGGCTGTGCGTTGTCTGCTAGTAACGAAAGAATTTTTCTAAGAATTTTAAATAAACCATATTTTTAATTCGGTAAATTACCCGTAAAAGTTATGCTTGATCGGTATAGTCATAATTAAGTTCAGATGGACATTAAAATCGGAATCACCTCGCCAGATGTGGTTTACACTTTGAGCATTAAAAGAATGATACTTTAAGCCATTATTCAAGATTTTCTATCTGTTATAGACACATTCATCTGTCACAAGAAAAACCAACGCAGCAAATCTACATCGCAACAAAACGAACCGTAACGCCCTCTATTCAACAAGCAGCGAACATTATACAACAGTCCGAATATTAACTATCGGGTAGTTGTACACACAGGACACAACAACCGTCCAGCCGAAGGATCCTCCCTTTTCAAAGTCTCTGTACCGCATACCCTCTATACATCTACTGGAGTTGGGAGTTGGCTTTGTCTTTCTTTCTTTTCATTCTTCTTTCTTTTTTAGCCAATTCAATAACAGCATTTTATGTTAACTTAACAATAACTTTTTACAACTATGTTGGGATCGGCTTCTAGTCAAACCGAATATAAGTATTTTACATGGAGCTACTGCCCCTAGCAAGACTGGTGTAAGTTTTCCTGGCTTTTGACTGCATGTAACGACTGTCAAAGATCTGCAGCTAACAGCTGAAAACCGCTGGACTAATAAAGCTTATAGAATCTTTGAGCTGGTCCTTAGCAATATCATTAAAAAATAAAGTCCTCTTAATGAGCTCAACGACTTTGTTCGCAAAAGCTTGTCAATTTATTATGTCGTTTTATGAAGCAAACTAATAACGGCAGTTTCTTTAGCATTTTCGTTAAAGGTCGTTGATATAAATAACAAGATAGCCCGAAAATTTTCAGGCGCATCCTCTCGCAGTGCACAAAAAATACGTTATAGAGGATGCGAAACAGAGAGTCAAGTCACGCATACCTCCATTGAAAAGGGAAGATCCTCCGACCAGACGGTTGTTGTGTCTGCGAGCAACTGCCCGATAGTTGATATTCGGACTGTTGTATATGTTTAAATCGTACGGTAGACTCTGATACCGCGATGCAAGATTTCGTCGTAGTGGTTCGCTGCTTGTTGGATAGATTGCGTTGCGGTTCTTTTTGTTGTAATGTAGATTTGCTCCGTTGGTTTTTCTTGTGGCGGCATTGATGCCGCTACAACGTGTTTAATATTTTTTTTACAACTACCCGACTGTAACTGACCAACTGAATATATTATAAACATATTTTTTTCCAGGAAACATCCCTACAATAATAATCTCACCCCCTATAACGAGGTTCATAAACTATAAATAACTTACCGAGGGTGACCACCACCTCTGTCTACGCTTTCCCGGGAATACCAGCGTGAAAATTCGTCTTTCACGTTTTAATTAAAGTCTGTTCGCAGAAAGTGTAGGTCAGACGTTACCCGTGAGAGTCGTTGCAGGCGGGCGGCAACTATAAAGGCAGCTGCGGCTACGGGGTAATCAAATTGCATGTTGCATGCAATTCAGGCGATAATAACCGTTTTATGGTTTCAACTTATGTATCCGCTTGGTGCTTCTTATATGTATACTAGCTGACCCAGACACGCGTTGCTGTGACTCAGTAGGTATAATAGATTAAATTAATTTTTTACTCATAATTTTGATACAATCAAATTAATAAAACTATCCTATCTTTTAAGTTGGATCAAATAACAGATAGTTATGAAATTTGATCAAAATCGGTTCTGTAGTCTCAGAGTTTATCTCGAACATACATCGACACGACACGAGATTTTTATATAGATAAATTATGTTCTTTCAGTTGTTGAATTTAGGTATATGGCAAAAAGCTTTCTCAGTGTAAATAGTTTTAGTATATATAGATTGGTAAGTCCGTGATAAGGCCTGTCGAACTGCATGGATCAGACTGTTGGGCTGTGAAAAAGATGAAATAGATTGCATGTAACGGAGACGGATGAAAATAGATTGCATGTAACGGAGATGAGAATATTGAGATGGATGAATGGATAAAGTAAAAAATGTTCGCAATATGCACTCATACATTAGAGGTGAGGAGGAGTTTAAAAGTGGCGCCAATGACGGAAAAGTTGCAAGGGAACCGCTTTTTTGGGTATGGTCATGTGAAGAGGAGGTTTGACACGCATGTAATTAAAAGAGTGATGAATATAAATGTGGATGGATGGACGGAAAGGAGAGGGTGGCCAAAGAAAAGATGGAGGGATTGTGTGAGGATTGATATGAAAGAAAAGGGAGTAAGTGATAGCGTGACGGCTGAAAGGACAGAATGAAGAAAAAAAACGTGTTGCGCCAACCCCAAGTAACATGGGATAAGGGCAGGAAGATGATGAGATGATGAAAACTGCTATTATACTTACTAGATACATTAAAGAAGGAATTATGCCACTACTTTCTACACATTCTGTAAGCGGCAAATACAGCACATGGATTTAAAAAAATGGCAGGACTTTTTCAAAAACGCAGTGAGTCTTAATTACTAATCAGCTACCTAGCTTTTACCCATTTACGGGGTCGGCTTGCGATCTCACCAGATACCTAAACATGGAGCGATTGCTTATAAAACCTCAACTCAGTAACTGAGTATGACGGTACCCATTGGTAACATTGGTCCAGGTATAAGTTTTATCCAAGGTTGCGGAATTTATTCGAAAGAGTCCCCGGCACTGGAACGCAAAGGGCATTAGGAGAAACACGGATGGGTTTTAGTCAGTAATAGTCTCCTCAACCCAGTAATTGAGTATGAAGTTACCCATTGGCAACATTGGATCCAGGTATTTACTTTTATCCAGGGTTGCGGAGTTGGTTCGAAAGAGTCCGCGGCCATGAAACGCAAAGGGCATTAAGAGAAACACGGAAGGGTTTTAGTCAGTAAAAGTCTGACACTCCCTTCTGTTCCGCCCAGAGCGGGAGGAGTAATTAATGATAATTTCCCATTCTTATAAAAAATAAAGGTATAAGCTATATTACGCTCAAACTCCATCAAAACATGTTGCACGACACTACTGGCATTCGGTGTCCCCTCACTTCACTACGGTACGGAACATGAGACCGCAAACATTAAGTGAGGTGTTAATTTGTTTGAGAACTCGAGACTCGGCCTGTGGTCAACCCAATAGCGCAGTGGGCTTGTGGCTACAGGTGATATACTTCCCTTTTCAGTTCATTAAACACTATTGAAAGTAATTTTAATTAAACACAGGATTGATGTTTGTGTTCCTTTTCAGGATTTTTTTTCGTGACAGGAGAGATCGACTAGTAAATATTACATTTATTATTTATTTATTTATTTATCGTATATATTACAGTCTACTAAGGCTCATAAAACACAATCCATATACACGGTGCCATTTTAGTCGTCTTACAAAGGCGGCCCACTTAATTTACCCGATATAAACTACCTCCAGGCGCGACTATTTTTTTAAATAATTCATTTAATAAAAATAAATAATGCATTAGAATTATGAAACACTCTGTTAAATAATGTTTACGTATCAAAAAAATGTCGCCTTTCCATTCCGCGCCGTCCTTGGAACACAAGGCTCGGACTGCGCTCGCTCCTGGATGTTTCAAACTACGTCACGCGTCATGATAATCTATACATATAATAAAATCGTAGACTAACCGTGTCTGTACATTGCATATTTTTGCTTGAAAATTACACAGAAAACTCAGGAAAAAGGTATAAAACACAAAAATGCAATTTTTGAAATTTTTGTCTGTTTGTCTGTTTGTCTGTGCGTTTGTGGGAGCATCACGCTTAAACCACAGATTATATTGCAAACCTAAGTACTTAAAAATATTAAGTGATAACCCGAGTAACATTTAGCGTTTATTTCATCAAAATCGACCCACAAAATCAAAAGATATTGAATTTTTAAGTTTAGGAAGAAAGTTCCTAATGTATTCTGATGAGTCAGAGCGCCATCTATTGAGAAAAATAAAATGCACGAAAGCATTCAAAATTGTTGAGTTATTTGTGAAACTTTTAATACGTGGCAAAATAAGAGTGATCATTTTATACCTTTTCGTTATTGATCGATACAATCGATCCACAAAATCAAAATATATTGAATTTTTAGTTTAGTTAGAAACTTCTTTATATATTCTGATTAGTCAGAGCGCCATCTATTGAGGAACCAAAAAAGCATTAAAGCATGAATGTTACACCAAAACACATTGATTGAGTTATTTGTGAAACTTTTAATATGTAGACGTAGTCTTCTGTACATATAATAAAATCGTAGACTAACCGTGTCTGTACATTGAATATTTTTGCATGAAAATTACACAGAAAACTCAGGAAAAAGGTATAAAACACAAAAATGCAATTTTTGTTTTTGTCTGTTTGTCTGTGCGTTTGTGGGAGCATCACGCTTAAACCACAGATTACATTGCAAATCTAAGTACTTAAAAATATTAAGGGATAACCCGAGTAACATTTAGCGTTTATTTCATCAAAATCTACCTACATAATCAAAAGATATTAAATTTTTAAGTTTAGGAAGAAACTTCCTAATGTATTCTGATGAGTAAGAGCGCCATCTATTGAGAAAAATAAAATGCACGAAAGCATTCAAAATTGTTGAGTTATTTGTGAAACTTTTAATACGTGGCAAAATAAGAGTGATCATTTTATACCTTTTCGTTATTGATCGATACAATCGATCCACAAAATCAAAATATATTGAGTTTTTAGTTTTGTAAGAAACTTCCTTATATATTCTGATTAGTCAGAGCGCCATCTATTGAGGAACCAAAAAATGCATGAAAGCATGAATGTTACACCAAAACACATTGATTGAGTTATTTGTGAAACTTTTAATACGTAGACGTAGCAAACATTTTCATACCTTATCGTTATTTATCGTTACATACGGGCTTCTTATTTAACGTCTTCTGCTGCCAAATATTTTGTCAGTTTACATGGTCGATAGATGGCGTTGCACTGATGACGCGTTTTTCTGAATTGCGGTGTTAAGATTTTCCGCTGGAGAATGACCTCACACGATTATTAAACACTGTCGTAGTTCGTAGGAATTTCGGTTTGCTCGCTGGAAGGTCTTAAACGAATAGGGGCCAAAATTGCTTAAATCTCTGAGTTCTACTGGTTTCTTTTAAAGTGCTTATATCGTAGAGTCTTAAACTGATTTAGAACTCAGTAGTTTTGTGAAGTAGGGTTCTGTAGGGTTCCGTACCAAAGGTAGGCCGTGCTGACGGGACCTTACTGCTAGGCCTCCGCGATTGATTCCGTTTAGAGCAAAGCAACGAACGGTTCGATTTGCGAAACAAGGCTAATAATAATAAATAAAAATCTTATATTTCAGACAGAGTCCATTTTTTGGTTAGTAGTTGGGTTTAGGTTAGTAGTTTGGTTTTTTATAATAAGGTATCGTACCAAAGGTGGTCACGGTGACGGGAGCGATCGATTTTGGGAGGCTACTCTCTAAGTCCGAAGTCCGTAGTTTCGGGCTTAGTTGCGGACGTATTCTACTCCGTATCACCTACAGACTTACGATTAGTCCCGAACCCGAACTAAGAATGAATGACAACACGATTTCACAGTAACTGTCAAATCGTGTTATCATTAGTTCTCATTGGTTAGGTGATACGGAGTGGTTTTTTTTTTTTTTACAATAGATAGGCATACGTTTGACCACTATCTCACCTAATGGTAAGCGATGATGCGGTCGAAGATGGAGCACGTTTGCCTAGAAGCAACTTATTCACTTTTGTCTTAAAGACTCCCAGGTTGCCCGCAACTAAGTTTTTAATTCGTGCTAAATATCAAACGGTTCGATTTGCGAGCCAAGGCAAATTATAGGGTTCCGTGCCAAAGTTGCTAATGGGACCCTATTATTTAAGCCTTCGCGTACGATTTTGATTTGTGCGAACCCAGTCGATTTTTAGGGTTCCGTACCAAGTTTGCTAACGGAACCCTTTTTTTTAATAAGCCACCACTGTCCGTCTTCCTTCAGTTTATGCGTTTTATTTTTGTCTCGCTAATATAAAAAATGTCTTCTAGAATAAGGTCGTATCTTTCACAATATAGCAAAATTCTTAATCTTCTTAATGTATTTAAAACAAAGTCGGGTTTGTTCGAACACTTTTTTAACTCGAGAACGGCTCGACCGATTTTCATAGTTTTTGTGTTTTTGGATTAGTCTTCGTCCGGAATAGCATAATAAGAATTAAAATACAAAAACAAGAGTAGGTAGGTAGGGTAGGTAGGTAGGATAGGTAGGTAGGGTAGGTAGGGTAAGTAGGGTAGGTAGGGTAGGTAGGTAGGTAGGTAGGGTAGGTAGGTAGGTAGGTAGGGTAGGTAGGTAAGGTAGGGTAGCTATGGTAGGTAGGATAAGTAAGTAGGTAGAGTAGGTAGGTAGGGTAGGTAGGTTAGGGTCGGTAGGTAGAATAGCCAGTTGACGGGAGCGAAGCCGCGCGGGTCAGCTAGTGAATAATATTTTCATTTTTAGAGTTCCGAAAAAAAAAACGGAACCCTTATAGGATCACTCGGGTGTCTGTCTGTCTGTCCGTCTGTCACAGCCAGTATTCTCCGGATCCACTGGACCGATTCTGTTGAAATTTGGTACACATATGGACTTCTATGACCCAAACACGGACGCGTTAAGTAAATCAAACAAAATAGGTGTGGGGGTCACTTTTGTCACTTTTGGGGGTCAAACTAAAAAAAAAAAAGATTTTTGAACAATATCGTGTAATATTTCAAATGAAAGGGCTTACTGTGAGGGTTTTAATTATATTTTTTTCATAATTTTAAAATAAATGGTTTTGAAGTTATTCAAGAAATTAGACGAAAAATGACCATTCCCCCCTTATCTCCGAAACTACTGAGCCTAAAATTTTGAAAAAAAAAAAATGGAGATAATAGGTCTTTACCTAAAGATTACAGGAAAACCTTTTAGAAGTCTGTAGTGTTAAAATAACATGTTAAAAAAGTAAATTCGTTCGGAACCCTTTGCATGCGAATCCGACTCGCACTTGGCCAGTTTTTTAAATACTTCAAATTACATGAAAATGAATCATATTTAATTTTTTTAATCATTCAAAATTTAATGTTGAAGAGCTCGTGGCTAAATGATAACAGCCGCACGGGTCCATCTTCCAGGTTAAGCAATGCTTGCCAAGGTTGGTCTGTGGATGGGTGCCCATATTAACATAGCGAGTTTCCTCCGTGCCTCAGAAAGCACGTTAAGGCGTTGGTCCCGGCTGTCATTTGTAGATCTTTGGCAGTCGTTACGGATTGTCAGAAGCTAGTAAATTTGACTACAGTCCTGCCAAGAAGTACCGTGTTACCCTGTTAATGGGTTGTGGAGGTCTGGTAGGCAGCCACTCCACGTAAAATACTGGTATTCAGCTAAATCCGGTTTGACTGGCAGCCTTGACTGGCTTCTGACTATCCATAACTACTGCCAAACATCTACAAATGACAGCTGGAACCAACGCGCTTTCCGGGGTCGGAGGAGTCATGGTATGTTAAGATGGTGGTAACCCATCCACAGACCAACCTCGGCAAGCGTTGCTTAACCTTGAAGATCTATCCGTGCGGCTGTTGTTATTTATCCACGAGTTCCTCATTAATTTGCCCTACCTAACACAGTCAGAATATCACAATAATCCACTAATATAAATCTAATTCCAAATGGTACTCTTCGGTTAGCTCGAATAAGGGTCAGGAGCATGACTTGAGTCTGACATTTACCAGATTGACATGGAGTATGGAGTGGGCGGCCTAATATAATTGAAAAGGAATGATCCAATAAATGAAATACTTGTATGATTGGGAACAGAAAATTATTTCATTTCGTTTTCAAGTATTTTGTTATGGTTTTTTATGTGGAGTATTTTCTTGATCATTAAAAAAGGATTTGCTATTTTATTATACGCGCATCTCAAAGAGATGTTCAGCATAATTGAAATAACATAACAGTAAGAGTCTTCTAGGAGAAGACATTTGATGACTTCCCATCCAAAAAATATTGCCCTAGTGCGAGTCGGTGCAAAAAAACATTATTGTAACATGTAATTTTTTTTTCCCAATTTTGTCGAAGAAAAAATTCAAAATTTCAAAGACGTTTCGGAAAGACTGTTAAAAATTAACATGCATTCGGCTATCACCATAATTCGTTACTGCTGTTTCGGTCCTAAATTGACATATTTCCTTCGTGCTTCCTATATGTGGAAGCACCCTCACCTTTTAGAAAAAATGGACCAAATTATCAAGCATACACTATCTTCAATTTTAAATGTGGCCATGGACGACCGAGCTTGGGCTCAAGCTACTCTTCCCATTCGTATGGGAGGCCTCGGCGTCCGCAAAATTACCAGTATTAGTTTACCGGCTTTTATATCTTCGGTTCATGGCACTGATAAATTAATCAGGAATATCCTAGCTTCCACACTGATTGATTTTGATGTGCCGTGCTTCACCGAGGCTGTGAATGCCTGGAAACTCGCTTGCCCGAATGTAAATCTACCCGACAACCCATCATACCAGAGACAGTGGGATGAGCCGGTCTGCAGAGAAGTTCAGAGGAACCTTATAGCCACTTCTACTTCAACTGCGGAGCGTGCGCGCCTGCTGGCTGTGGGTGAGTGGCAGTCGGGCCTCTGGCTTCACGCACTACCGTCGTCGAACTTAGGCACCTTGTTCGACGATACAACTTTCCGCCTCGCTGCTTCCCTTCGTTTAGGCGCATCATGTTGTTCTCCTCATCGTTGTCACTGTGGCGAAGCTGTCAACAGCCTCGGGCACCACGGACTCTCATGCAGTCGAAGTGCGGGTCGCTTTGCACGGCACGCAAACATCAACGACATTATCCGACGCGCTCTTGTCGCCGTCGGCGTTCCAGCCGTACTAGAACCCAATGGCCTGGCACGCGACGACGGCAAGCGACCGGACGGTATGTCTTTGTTTCCATGGAAGATGGGTAGGCCTTTAGTGTGGGACGCTACTTGTGTCGATACTCTTGCGCCATCCCATCTTCCTAGCTCGTCGTGCTGTGCTGGTACTGCCGCTGCGGCTGCTGAGAACCTCAAGCGGCGGAAATATAATAACCTTTTTGACAATTATATTTTTGAGCCGTTTGGGGTTGAAACTCTTGGACCGTGGGGTCCGAGTGCTCATGCCTTATTTAAAGATCTTTCTAAACGCTTAGTTGACACTTCGCGTGACCCAAGGGCTGGCTTTTACCTCGGACAGAGGATAAGCATTGCCATACAACGTGGCAATGCCGCCAGTCTTTTGGGCTCACTTCCGGTGGACAGCGATGCGGACGAATTTTTTGACGCCTTATAGTAGGATATTTTATTTTAAGTGTATATATTTAGTACTTTAATGCTGTACATTGAAGAATACATGTAATTTTAACAATATAGACTTCTTGTAATCGGTTTTCCTGTAATGTATAGGTAAAGATCTATTATAATATCTCAATTTTTTTTCAACATTTTAGGTTTCGGAGATAAGGGGGAATGGTAATTTTTCGTCTAATTTCTTGAATAACTTCAAACCTATTTAATTTAAAATTATGAAAAAATACGATTAAAACCCTCACAATAAGCTCTTTCATTTGATATGTCACACGGTACAATTTGAAAAACTTTATTTTTAATTTTCTAGTTTGTCCCCCGAAAGTGGACAAACTAGAAACTCTCTATCCCTAATAAGCAGAGTGAGGGCTAGCACCAACAGCATTTTGAATACATAGCCGAAAAACACGATGCACCAATACTCAGACACTCTGTCAGGTTGCTCATGCGGCAAAGTTGAATAAAACTTGTTATAATTAATTAATAAATTTAATTAAATATTACTAACCCTTAGTTGATAAGTTATTGTTGTACTAACCATTGGACCACCGTTGTCAAATTAAATTATTATTATTAAATGTAAGTTGTTACCGAAATTTTTTCGAGTTATCAGCTGTTCTTTTTTATGTTTCAGATTTTTTATTTTTGCCATATTATTTTTTTTTTATCTTGAGTACCTACTGCTAGAGCCGTAAAAGATCGCCGAGGGTATTGTTAATATTTTTGTTTATTAAAATTTCCTGTCTGTATTTTCCTTTTCTTTAGATTTTGCTGTGGAACTGGTGGTCAAATGGCGCCTTATTTTGTATATTTTTTAATTTATAATATTAAGATTATTTTTTATTTAAACGCCTTTTGATGAACCGCCTTTTTGCCGCCCACACTAGTTTCAACAGAAATATCCATTTCATTTTTGGGAAACTCAGTGTGGGAGTATAAAAATCAGCCTACATTTCAACCACCTACCCTAAGGGTTCGAAGACTAAAGGAGAGTTGTTCTTAAAAGGTCTCATTCTAATACTCATTTTTGTTTATTGATTTCGGCGAGTTTTCGAGTAGTCAATGATTGATTAGCGTGGGTGTTGTAGTACAATCAAGTCGTATATACCTTAGTCAGTTTTGAAATTTTCGACGTAAAACTGGTGGATGCCAAGCTACATAGCTTGGCTCATCGCCGTAAGGTTGCCTGCTTATCGGTCTTCTACAGATTGTACTTCGGTGAGTGTGCACAGGAACTCCACGACCTCATCCCACCGGCCCCCTTCTACCATCGGACATCCAGACGCACTGCATCTTACCATCCCTACCTTGTTACTATTCCACTAATTCGCACTAAGCGTTTCCAAACGTCTTTTATAATGCGCACAGCAAAGGAGTGGAACCCTCTACCTGCGTCTGTGTTTCCAAACGCTTACAACCCTAATCTCTTTAAAGTTAGAGTGAACAGGCTCCTTCTGGGTAAGCTCGCTCCATCGTAGACTTTGTCTCTGTCATCTCTGACCTAGACTAGAGTCAAGAGCAAACCCATCACAAATAAAAAAAACAAAAAAACAATTTGCTTAATAATTAAAGCCACACAAGTTGATCTTCAAGGCTACGCAACGCTTGCCTAGGTCAGTCTGTGGATGGGTGACCATCTTAATATATCAAGACTCCTCCGCGCCTCGGAAAGCACGTCGAGGCGTTGGTCCTGGCTGTCATTTGTAGATCGTTGACAATCGTTACGGATAGTCAGAAGTCAGAAAATCTGACATCAGTCCGCCAAAAACCAGTTACTGGGTTGTGGAAGTAAGATAGGCAGTCGCTTTATGTAAAATACTGGTATTCAGCTGAATTCGGTTTGACTGGTAGCCGACCCCAATATATGTATTTGGGATAAGGCTAACCTTACATTTTCAATTAGTTCTGGGGTGCTAAACAAGCCACTTTAGGAGAATCGTATTAGATTCATAATATTAATCACACAATTGTCTGTCAAATTTGATTTTCATCTTTATCGCAGACGCATTAGGTTCAAGGTTGATTGGGAAAATTTGACAGTGACGGGTAGCGTTATGTGCTTTCTGATTCTGCTAAAGTGGCCTTTTTAGACTCGCTGAATGTTATACTATAACATTGATATTTTATTATTTATTTTCAATAGTCGGATAACAGAAATCCAATATTATGACCAAGCGGAGTTAGTAACACAGATTCTATCATGACAGGAGCAAACTAAACAAATCTTAAGGTCGCCACAGACGGGGCCCACTAAGGCCAGTGCGTGCCAGGGTTGCGGAATTTGTTCGAAAGAGTCACCGCGGCTCTGGAACGGAACTACTGGAACAAAGGGCATTAGGAGGAACACGGGTGGGTTTTAGTCAGTAAGAGTCTGACACTCCGTTCCGCGGAAGGAGTCATTTTCTGATTTCCCATCCTGAAAAAAAAATCGTTTACGGTGAAAACTCTATTTCGGCTGTGAGTGTACTTCCCACGCGTTTGTAAGATGATCCTAATGTCGAGGGTCGTGTTTCGGGATTTTCCGTCAATAACCTCAGTTTTGTTGTTAAAAGATGTTGCTACTGTCAGTAATCAAAGATCTCTGCTGGGGCGGTTATAAGAGTGAGAATAATAGTGGTGTGTGGGAGTTTTTAACAGTTGGTTGTAGTAACGCCCACATTAGTCAGCTAGGCGAAAAGTGATTCCGGAAGTCCATAATTTAATTGAAGAAATAATCATATAAAGTGGTCGTTCCTGCCTACTCCAATAGGTAAAATGCGTGAGTATGTTAAATAGCCTTTTTGCGAGAAGGAGTGAGAAACAAAGTGAGAGTAAATAGGCGTCTTCTGGGCTCGCTCATTTCATTGAAATCTCATCCTTGAGTCGAGATGAAAAAAACTGGTCAAGAGCGAGTCGGACTCGCGCACCGAGAGTTCCATACCATCATATAAAACGTGAAAACTTTTTATTTTTTGATCGCGAGGCTTTTATTAAGACTGCAATAAACATTGCGGTGTATATTGCAGTCTTAGATCAGCGACATCTCTTGCCCGGTAGTGGAACTGATGTAATGTTTGTTGTTGATTTCTGAAAAAGTGCGCTTTTTAGAGAGATCGTTTTATTTTTCCTGTAATTGATTGATTTTTCTCTATGCAAACTTTGGAGATAAGGGCCCCCCCTTATCTCCGAAGTTTGCATAAATAGTGGTCAATTTTTCTACATTTTTATGAAATGTCGAAAACCATGCGGCCTAAAAAACAAACAAAACTGTAAAAATAGTGCTCTTTCATATGATACCCCACCTGTCCTAGTGGGGCTACACACTTAGAATTTTTAAGAACCCTTTTAAACCGCTGTTGCAAAAAAAAATTATAAAATTTAATTTCTTTTTTATTTGCAAAATAGTTGAGCAAACGCCATCTTAAACTATTCCAAATTTCAAGTTGATAGTATTAGTAGTTCTTGAGCTTTCCAGCTGCGACAGACGGACAGACTTAGTCACACCATTAGGGTTCCTTTTTAGCATTTTGGTACGGAACCCTAAAAAGAATAGATAATAGAGCTTGTCTATGTATTGAAAGAAATGCAATCGTGTGGCCAGTAGTGTAATTTTTACTTGAAGAGGTGGAGTGATTTTTCAATTCTGATTGGGCCACGTCAGCGTTAGGGGGTCTACTTTCTAAGCCCTAAGTCCGTAGTTTCGACCTTAGTTACGGGCATTTTCTACTCGTATAGGCCGAAACTACGGACTTCGAGGTTAGAGAGTAACCCTCCAGGCTTGCACCTTCGTCCCTAAGACTTACAGAACAGCTTTGTTTATGAAAAAAATTAAATGACATCATCAGGTATTTCCAATTCTCAAAAAATATTTTTTACAACCAGCCAGTAACGTGGCATGTTCCAATTTTCGGGCAATACTCATAAACTGGTAAACAGGATGGAACGCCACTCAGGCGTGATATTTTATTTGACCATATTTTATGAGCTATAAACTATTGCGACCGTCAGCAGCCCGCTCGGATTTACGTCAATTTTTTATTACAATCTTAATGAGTTTATTGGGGGAAATATTCGAAATTGTTCGGAATTTATTTTATTTTGTTACCAACTCGTTTATGTGTATCGGCTCGGTCTGTCTATAGGCAAAATTGAGATTGGAATATAATAATAATAATTTAGTTGTTTAGGCTAAGTAAGGAGAAAAATTCTTAAAGGTGGGTCGACACGACACCAATTTTAATCTGCGCTGACTTTGAACTCTGAACAAAAATGTCTGCACAGACTCAAACTCAGAATATTTATTTCAAATAAACCATTTACAGGCACTTTTGAATTGTCAAGGTCGGTCGGTCCAAAAAGATGAAGCTATTTGCACGTTCCAAAGCGTAGGTCTCTATGGACAAGAACGTGCAAGAAACTCCACGGACACTCTTTTAAAAATAATAAATTGTTACAAAGTTTTGTTTACATTAAGTTGAAATTATACATAATGTGAGAACGATGTAAAAGACGAGTAGGATAAAAGCGTCCGGGAAAAAAGGAACAATTCAAAGAAATAATTAAAATAAACCATGGCAGCTGAGAAATGACCAGTCCCAACTGACGGCGCCCGTTCACGCACATGACGCATGCGCTAGCACCATTCGTCTCAACCATTTTGAAGGGAGCCAAATGATGATTTTGAGTGAGCATGACACTCCCAACCGTCAGGGTACATTCAAGGTAAAAACAAACCTAAAAACTATAGCTTAAGTTTAAGGTACACAGTACTCACGCATGTGCCGTTAAAATGAATGAAATTATACAATGCTGATAAATTGAGTCTATACAATGCAAATATTGGTTTCTTACAATCTTCAGCCGGTCCAACAATGTTTTCAAATGCTAACATATTATTTTGTGCGCCTTAGTGGCTATGGAACAGGATCAGCATTACTCAAAAATTTATTGAGTAGGCTAAATTGAGTAGATAGCGCAAACTTACAACAAAGTTTGCGCAGACATACAATATCATTTTTATTCAGAGTTCAAAGCCTGCGCAGACAAAAGTTGGAGTCGTATGGACGGTCCATGAAGGAGTCTCGAGTCCAATTTTGACTGCATCTTTGGAGTTTGGTGTTGCAAAAAAGGTGGTTCTGGGGTGGTCTTTTAAGAGGTCAAGGGACCCTTTCATGTGCTGATAGTGATCTCCGGGGTGGTTTTATTGTGAAACTCTGCTTCCTGGTTTTTCCCTAAAAATAGCTTTCCCCCGAAAACAAAAAGAAAGCCCCCTATATTTTGGGAAACAAAGAATTTTCCCTAAGACGAAAGTGTCCTAGTTTTAGGAAGTCTTTAGCACAATCGGTAGGAGAGTGACCAGTTTGGTGACGAGCTCTACAGAGCCGGGCGCATGGTGGAGCCCGGCTTCTTCCCCGCATGGAGAAGCTTACGCTAAAACTACATAGATGTAGGTTAATTTTAGGAGAAACGAAAATCTTATCAGCCCTAGATTATTTAGGAACAGTCACTAGTAAGTAGGGCATACAAAACATATCCTTCCCCACATTTAATTCCTAAAAAGTCCTACTTTCCGGTCGACAACGTACCTAAGACCTTCACAAAGGCCGTGTGCTTCGATCTCACCTGTCAGGTACATAAGCGCGACTTTTGAATACTTTTCCTTCATCACACGCTCTGTGACACCTCAACCCATATCAAAAGAATAAGTGATTATGTATTTTGCTCTCCGACGCAGATATTTTTCAGGAAATTTGTAAGTTGAGGGGGTGCTTTTACAAATGGTTTGTTTAAATATATTGGCCATTTTATAGTATTGTAAACTTAAAAATAATACTACAAGCAGGGGTCAGTCTATTGAGACTCACTATTGTAGTATATTTATTTTACATATCAGTACAATATTTCATAGCAACTTTTTAATATGTTAGACTGTAAGTTTGGTATTCATCATCATCATCATCATCCACACCATGGACTTCGCCCACTGGTGAGCACAGGCCTCTCTTTTCTTGTCCCAATCCCCACGCTCCTGTGCCGACCTCATCCAGGTTCTTCCTGCGATGGCAACAATGTCATCCGTCCATCTCGCCGCTGGTCGACCAACACTTCTTTATCCAGTCCTTGAACGCCACTCGGTCACTGCCTTACTACACCTATCATCACCGCGCCTTGCCAAGTTTGGTATTAGTAATGGTATATTTGTATACTCTTTTTTTTGTTTCTTTTCTTTTTTTAAGACGTGGGGTAAAGTCTTATTCTTTAGCATTGCTTAACCTTAAAGATCGACCCGTGCTGCTGCTACTATTTAGCCATGAACTCATCCGACGAACAGCTTACAGTAACAGTTATAATGAGAGCGCGGGGTTTAAATGAAAGGAACATAAAGTTCCCACCATTTTATACTTTTGTCTTATTTTTGAAAAAGATTGCTCGAAAAACAATTTGGTGTGGTCGGCAAAATAAATTTTGGCGTAGTCAGCAAAAGGATGAATTATTAAGGAAATCCCTTAAAAGATATTTTAATGAAATTTGGACGGTACTGAATCCAATAACTCGGTGCTTCCATAGTTTAGGGGATTGCTTCAAAATGTTATACTGTGTTTTTCAAGTGTTTTACGTTTCTGTGCACTACTAAAGGTATTAAAGGGATGGATAGAAATGGCGTTTTTAGGTTTCGCTAAACTTATAAGGAGACGAAATAATTTGTTTGTAAAAAGGTTACCTTTTTTAGGGTTCCGAACAAAAAACGGAACCCTTATAGGATGACTCGAGTGTCTGTCTGTCTATCCGTCTGTCACAGCCAGTTTTCTCCGGATCCACCGGACAGATTCTGTTGAAATTTGGTACACGTATGGACTTCTGTGACCCAAACACGGACGCGTTACGTAATTGATTAAATTTTTAGTATGGGGATCACTTTTGAGGGCAAACTAGAAATTAAAAAAAAAGTTTTTTGAACAATATCGTGTGACATATCAAATGAAAGGGCTTACTGTAAGGTTTGTAAATTTATTTTTTCATAATTTTAAAATAAATGATTTTGAAGTTATTCAAGAAATATATTATGATCGTTACACATTCATAGTGCGTACAGCTAAGGAGTGGAATTCCCTGCCAGAGTCTGTGTTTCCAGATAGCTACAACCTGGGAGTCTTTAAGACAAGAGTGAATAGGTTGCTTCTAGGCAAACGTGCTCCATCTTCGAACGCATCATTGCTTACCATCAGGTGAGATAATGGTCAAACGTACGCCTATCTATAGTAAAAACAAACAGAAACTACTGAGCCTAAAATTTTGAAAAAAATGGAGGTAATAAATCTTTATCTATAGATTACAGGAAAACCTATAAGAAGACTATAGTTTTAAAATAACACTTTAAAAAAATGAACTTCGTTCGGAACCCTTTGCGCACGACTCGCACTTGGCCAGTTTTTTTTCTCTGGCAGTACACGTTCGACTATATGTTTTTGGGTAAGGTAATCGCTAATGCTACACTACCCCTGTAGGATAGGCTACCTTTTATTAGGAAGAAATAACGGTTCCTGTGGAAGTAAAGCCGCGGAAAAGACTAGTGATTTATGAACATTAATAACGTACAAATCTATTAGTTTTACTCAATATAACTTTTAAGTGATATATTACTTCTCAAGTAATTTAAAAAAATCTTCAAGAACATACAAAAATTTATATCTAACATCCAAGTGATTCCTGAAAATCTTGAAAGTAAATATTTGTGTTTCTAATTGAGACAATAAATATCTCTTTGACAGCTCCACATTGTTTTCCTTGAGTACACCAACTCGTTACAAATAACGTGTACATTTCACAGCGGGAATATGGCGGCAAACGACGGCAAAATGGCGGCAAACGACCTCAACATGGAGGCAACGTGAACACACTCAATTAACTTTAAATTGCTAATATTCGTCTTTGTATACACTGACAGGAAATTAATAACAATTTTCTTGTTGTTAGTATAGGGAGATCTTGTTTATTGGAAGTTTCTGTATAGGTACTTACAATACTCACGATGAGGAAAACATGAACCGGTTAAGTTTTGTTTAGATTGAAGTCGAAATTCAACAGAATAAGCACATTTTAAATGATTATAAGTACGTATAGCTTTTTTTTAGTATGGAACTCAGATGTTTTGAAAACATTGGTTTTAGCCAGGGGAAAGAACAATATTTGAAAATTGCATGACTATGGCGCTAGTGTGCCATATTTGTTTTAGTCTGTGGTCATTGGCAATCTCTTGCCAATGAGGGCTACCTTTCTTGTACTCACCAGTTGGCGCCACTGTCGAGTAAGGTGCTTAATCATAGCATTAAAGTATGTGAGAATGTGAACAAAGTTAGAAGGAAAATAAAAAAATAAGAATCGAAATCAAAGCAACTAAGTAAATAAACTCGCGTCAATAGCCAATCAACTGTGAAATTTGACATTTAAAACCTCACGCTACACTAGCGCCTCTAGCGGCGAATTCATTGCTCAGCGGACCTAAAAGCCCACTTTAGTAGGATCATAATTTAATCATACAATAATCTGTCAATTTCATTTTCATCTTTATCGTTAAAGCATTAGGTTCAAGTTTGTTTGGGAAAATTTGAAAGTTTCGGGTAGCTTGATTTGCTGGCTGATTCTACTAAAGTGGCCTGTTAAGACCCGTACAACTTCACCACAAAAATTGATTCTAAGAATGAAACCAAGTTTGCATTATAATAAATCCAAAATATGTCAATAATATTTTTTGAAAAAAAAAAAAAAAAAATATATATGCTATGCTGTATTCTAATAATATACAGGATGAAAAATAAATACAAAGGATGGTGTTTTACCAAATTGCTGATTGGAATAAAATGGATTGTATAGACTTAGTTTATTATAAAGTTAAATTAATCTTTATAATTGGATTTTAGATCCAGAATACTTTTAACATGACTGTTGAGAAACGAGCCAAGAGGATCATCGGCAATGATAGGCTCGTCGCGACGAAGCTCCAAAGTCTTGAGCATCGACGACGAGTTGCTAGCCTGTCGGTTTTCTATCGGTTGCATTTTGGGGAATGTGCGACGGAATTGCATAATTCCGCTCAGCCCGTTTCATCATGGACCACAAGACGAACGGCGATGCGCCACCGGTACATGGTGGACATCCCACCCACCCACACAAAACGTTTTGGGAACACATTCAAAGTGCGTGCAGCTAAAGAGTGGAATTCCCTGCCGAAGTCTGTGTTTCCTGATAGCTACAACTTGGAAGTCGTTCAAGTCAAGAGTGAATAGGTTACTTCTAGGCAAGCGTGCTCCATCTTCGACCACATCATCGCTTACCAACAGGTGAGATAGTGGTCAAACGCGTGCCTATCAATAGCAAAACAAAAAGAGATTAAAAAAAAATTTTTTTTTAAACCGCTAAGCTTACAACTCTATGATTGCTTTTGCAAAATCTCGTATTATATAGATGAAAATCCTTCTTTCTCGGATAAGTCGACGAAATATAATCTCAATTTTAAATATAAGATTTATTAATAACGGGAATTCAAATCGGAGATGTTTAGGGCCGCTGTCTGAATTCAGCATTTGGATTTAAAAACTTGTCATGCCCTACAAAAATGCCAAAGTTTGACAGATTTTCAAGCTGAAGTACTGTTTGTCAAATACTCAACTCTTAATACAGAAATCGGAAGATAGTTTTAGAAGTTAATTGGCTACTAAAGCATGGCAGTTAGTAGCCAATTAGCTTAATTGTAGATGGAGCAAATAAACAGTTATAGAGACTTATTCTTTAGCATGCATCGGAGTTCTAGTCGCCACTCAATAAGTAATCAAATTAAAATTATTGTTTAGATTCGTATGAACGTATTTTTCAGTATAGACCTTATAGAGATTGCTCAGTTTTCTGTCGATATGCTTGCTAAGAAGTGATATTAAAATTTGTTTGTTGTTTGTGTGTTTTTTGTTTGTTTTCTTTTTATGCTGCTTCGATCGACGTCATACTCAACGCCGGTTGTCGCTGAAAACCAGCGCTGTGGCTCTGTCTCGCACACGAGTCCCAGCATTATGCTGAGCGATGGCCGTTTTGCGCGAATGTGACGCGTATCTTACCAATTGTTATAAAATTGTAATTTTGTTTTATTTATTTTTCATTTTTTTGGTATGCTTGGCGCAAATAAACGCTTTTTCTTTCTTTGTTTAATTTTATTGTTTGTCCCGGATGAGTCACAAATAAACACTTTTGCTTATTCTTCTATTTTAGGATTTGCTTATCCCTAGGGATAGAAAATATTGAATCATTTGTCTAAAAAAGCAGACTTAATAACAAAAGTTGACTTGATTAAAACCACCAGCTTTATCTAACTTACTTCTATAATAAATTCATTTTAAAAACAACAGTTTTCCAGCAAAGCCCTAGGGAGAAGAACGAATGAAGTGGAAAGCTGATGCATATTTGCGCCACTACGTTTTAAATCCGTCAGGAAACGCAAAAGTTTAATCTCACCTCTAGGGAATTGTCGTTGATTTCATTTGCTGAGACCGTTCGTTTGTTTTCAGACAGTATTTTCTGATTTGTTTATCTGAGATCGTACTGTTATACAGGGTGTTCCAAGTGTGCGGTCATATTTAAGGGTGGTGTTCTGTTGCTGCTCTAAATAAGGGTAAAGAAACCATATCAAAATAAAAAAAACCGGACAAGTGCGTGTCGGAATTGCCTACCGAGGGTTCCGTGCAAGGTACATATTACTTTAAATGAAGACTATATTTTTTATGATTTGATAACAAATGTATATATAGTTTTCAGACTTTTCCCTATAGCATAAGACGATATTACTTGCCAAATTTCATAGTTCTAGGTTAATGGAAAATACCCTATAAATTCTGATTTCCTTGAGAGTGCCGAAATATGCGTTTTTGTGCGGCTTATAAAGCCATATCTTTTTTTTTAACGTTAATATAAAAGTTTGATTTTTTCACAATTTCAAGGGATTGTAGATTTAAGTATATGGTTTGAATTTCAAGTAATACCTCCACGCGTCCTGAGATAAAGAGCCTTGACAGACAAACGGATGAACGGACGGACGCACGGACAGACGGACGGATGAACGGACGGACGCACGGACAGACGGACGGATGAACGGACGGACGGACGGACAGCAAAGGTGTCCTATAAGGGTTCCGTTTTTTCCTTTTGAGGTTGTTCCAAAAATCACTTATCAAGCACTCTGATTCAGTCGATGGCATCGAATCAGTGATTGCACTACGATAAACACCACCAACTGCATCAGACAGCTTGAGAAGTGTTTTATTTTTAACATATTTTTAAATTTGGTGTACAATAAAGCATATATAAATAAATAAAACATTCTAGCCGATTTTTCTGGTCGGGTTTTAAAAAAAGTCATTATTTTTATTTTTATATTTTTTCCTGATTCTTAAACCGATACGTTCTGTATCGGTTTAAAACCAACCTTAAATATGGCCATGCATTTCTGGAACACTGTGTACAAGGTTTATGAAGAGTGATAATTTCTGCAAACATTTTTATACAGGGTGACTTTTAATCTGCCAGTGGATTATGGATTCTGCTGGATTCTGGAGGTGTGTAAAAATATTTCCACTCAAATCTTTCAGGGCGAGATGCCGAACACTCATGAATATGAACAAATTTTATTTTGAAATATGAAAATTAGCTTTTTTACATTTCGTATAGTAAAGTGATCATATTGCGGTCAATGGGCGGGTCATATTGCGCGTATGGACCAGGAAAAATGGACACAGAGAGTAACTACCTGGCAAGGGCCAACAGGCAAAAGGAAAAGAGGTAGACCGAGGGAAAAATGGGTCGATGAGATAATAATTGGGTTCCGTCCGTGGCGCCACCGCGCACTTACGTACCTATAATTACCTCCGTGTTTTTAATTCCAAAACTAAGTAAAACGTGCATATAACAGCGACAAAACTATACAGTTACATCCTACAGTTAACGAGTGACAAACTAAGTGTAAAATAACAGTGAAAGAACAACAATAATTCTGTGTGTGAGCGGTTTTTAATATCGGAACAAACCAAAATTTTTACAACTTGCTCATTTTTCGGACTTTGAACTCATTAGATACACAAAGGAATCACGTACTCCGATCCTGACCACTAAAGCGACGCACGGCAAAGGACACACGTATTTCGAACGACTTTGTAAAAGTTCGCTTGGCGCGGTTGAGTAGCGCGTCGCATCGAAGGCGAACCAAGAAGTAGGAGGTTCGAATCCAGCATATTGTGTTTCTTTTTGCGTTCTAAAATTTTATTTTTCCAAATTTATTTTTCTTAAAAATTATTCTGCAACAACATGCAACGAACTCCGCCTAAAACAGGCCTGAGCCATGGGCAATCGCTTTCCGAGTCCGACCTTCTGAGTGCCACTACCGAAAAAGCAGACGCTATTAATATCACCGTGCGGAACAAACGTCAACGACTTGCCGATTCTCCAAATAGCGAATTATACGCCGAACGATCCACAGAATTTTCCGCTTTTAAATCGGAGTTAATGGAGATGCTCGCAACTTGGAAGTCTGAGCAAGAAAAGCTGCTCACATCATGGAAAGACGAACAAGCTGCCATTTTATCTAAGCTGGTCAGTGAAGTTGCCGAGCTCAAACAGAGATGTGTTTCGATTGAGAAATCCAACAACGAAATGGACCGCAGCATGTCTTTTATAAATGAAACATATGAAGGTCTCAATTCTAAGGTTTCGAAACTAGAAAAGGAGAAAATTGAAAACGAAGATCATATTTACCGGCTACAGAAGCAGGTACAAGATCTGAACTTCATGTCACGACAAGCTACTATCGAGCTGCGTAATATCCCGGCTAAGGAGAAAGAAACATCTGTGGATCTCATTTCTGCGGTATCAAGCGTGGGGAAGACCGTTAACATGGAAATTCGGACATCTGCTTTCCGGGATGTATATCGTATACCTGGAAAAACAGGCTTATGTAGACCAATTGTCGCCGAATTTAGCTGTGTCAATACGAGAAACGAATTCCTCGCTAAAGTGAGGAAGTTTAATAAAGAACATTCCATCAATGATAAGCTGAACACACAACTGATCGGGATTGCCGGAGAAAAGAAACCAGTTTACGTCGACGAACACCTACCTCCCGCAATCAAAAAACTGTTGTATGACGCCCGTCAGTTTGCTAAGGCAAGGAGTTACTCTAGCTGGTATTCCAATGGAAGAATTCTCCTGAAGAAAGACCCAGCTGATAAACCCATTGAAATCAAATCAGAAAAATGCCTTACCATGTTGACGGTGCCGGTGCAAGTGCCAGTACCTGTACCGGTACCAGCAGTAAGAGTTCAGCAATGACTATGCTCAATTTCTTTTAAAGTTATTCTCGTTTGTGCATGCATTCAATATTACTTTGTATATCTGCTTTATTTTAATTTAAATAACTATTGCATTTTCATGTCAATTACCGTAACACCTAAACTAAAAACACAAGAAATACACTACACACACATACACGATTTCACACAAGCAAACAAGTATAATTGCGCCATCAGGCTATATCACAGTTTAATGGCTGACAATTCTTTCATAACTTACTATTTCTCTTCACAAACACTATTACTGTATCACAAAAAGACCTCTATCAGACCAAGTACTAGTTCCCACATCGCCCAACAGCTGTATCCCGTGTTTCGTATTTTGTACTCAATTTTACCGGTAACCAATGGCTAATTTAAATCAAATTTCCAAGGAATTGGATAACATCTCGGTCGCTCAATCTTTTCTATGCTCCCCTGAAAATTGTCCTGATTTAGTCCAGATGCTCAATAATAACTTAAAAATAGTTCATATTAACATTAGAAGCATTAATAAAAATTTAGATCAATTTCTAACCATGATTTCATTAACGAAGGTTGAGTTTGATGTTATGGTTCTGACAGAATGTTGGCTGCAGGTTTCTGGACCTATTCCTATATTACATGGTTATTCATCCTTCGCTACAATCAATAATGTAAAACAAAATGACGGAGTAGTAGTTTATATTAGAGAAAGTTTAAAAACTGAAACGAGAGAACCAGCGTTTCAGGACGCTAACTGTATTATATCCTGCCTGGGCTCTACGGCAATAGTTTCAGTCTATCGCTCTCCATCTTACCAAAATCTAGAAAATTTTTATAACAGTCTGCAAGGCGTAATATCTTCTCTGAATTCCTACGCTAACATTATCCTAATAGGTGATATGAATGTTGACATCAAATCAGGATCTAGTGACCGGCACGCTAGTGACTATTTAACTCTCACCGCCACTCTTGGGCTACTTCCTGCGCATTCTCTACCGACCAGAGTTAACAACTGTCTAGATCATATAATGCTTAAATCTAAGAAGACTTCTACCGTGCTAGTCCTAGACTCTCACGTCACCGATCACCAGCCAATCTGCTTATTTCTGCTCCTTAATTCCAGTTCGGGATGCAGTGGGCAAAGAACTACACCAAAGTGTGATTATGAAGCTATTCGTAAAGAACTAGACAATACCGACTTCAGTCCTATCTTAACTTGTACAGACGCCAATCAAGCAACTAATCTGTTAATTGGTAATATACAACGTGTGATTACTAATCACACCCGAATAACCAAAACCCATAATAAATGCAAGGTTCTAAAACCGTGGATGAGCACTGGCCTAGTCCGTTGTCTAAAAAACCGGGATAGAATGCATATCGAAGTCAGGAAAAAGCCTGACGACTCCACACTTAAAATAACGTACACACGATACAGAAACTTTTGTAACACTTTAATAAGAAAGTTGAGACGAGCGTTTGAAAAGGAAGAATTTCTAAAAGCCAAAAATAATCCTAAGGCAACGTGGAAAGTGATTAGATCTATCACGAATACTAATGTTCAAAACCGCTCCCCTCGTGAACTACTGCGTGATTCAGTTGACGTTAAAACCTCGGCAAACAAGGTCAATGAGTTTTTTGTCAAGATAGGTGCAAACCTGGCGTCGAAAATTGGAGCCAGTACCAACACCACAGCCGTAACAACACCACCCGGTCAATTATCGAACTCTCTTGTAATCCTTCCTGTGGATGAGGAACAAGTTGGTAGAATTATCCAAGACCTCCGTAGTGACTGCGCTACAGGGTGGGATAATATTCCAGCCAGAGTTATCAAGAGTTCGCGTGTTACCTTAACCCCTGTAGTCACTCATATTTGTAACCTATCCATAGACTCTGGAATCTTCCCTGAACCTTTTAAGAAAGCCGTCGTGCATCCTATATATAAAAGCGGGGACAGAGCCATGGTCACAAACTATAGACCTATTTCTGTTTTGAGTACGCTTTCAAAAATTCTGGAAAGAATTCTGAACAATTGCTTAGTCAGTTTTCTGGAAAAACATAAATTAATAGCTCAAAACCAGTATGGCTTCAGATCGGGAATTTGTACAGAGGATGCCGTTGCTGCCTTCACTAACAGTCTGGTAAGCAAACTAGACAATAAAATGAACGGCTATGGCATCTTCTTAGACTTAACCAAGGCTTTTGACACGGTCTCTGTCCCTCGACTTATTTCAAAGATAGAAAGCTTGGGAGTGCGTGGAGTGCCTCTCAAACTATTCAAAGACTACCTCTGTGATAGATCCCAGTGTGTTCTCATTGATTCAGTCACTAGTTCATATGAAAGGCTCACCTATGGAATCCCACAAGGTAGTATATTAGGACCGACACTTTTCCAAATATACATCAATGACCTATGCAAACTCTCCATCTCTAACTGCGAAATTTTCTCGTATGCTGACGATACTGCACTTCTAGTGTCTGACAAAAGCTGGGAGCGGGCCAGAGATGGAGCAGAATGCTCGCTTCGGATCATAATGGAATGGCTGTCTACTAACTTGCTGACGTTGAATTTGGATAAGACAAAACTAATCAGGTTCTATCGCCCACAATCAATAACGTTATCCTCTTTCCCTCATAAAATTAAAGCTCACACTTGTCCTCCTCATCAGTCAGTAAGTTGTAACTGTCTTGCTCTCAGCACAGTCCCCAATATCAAATACTTGGGAGTGATAATTGACGAAAATCTTAACTGGCACGCGCATATAGAGGCACTTTGCACTAGAGTTAGAAGACTGATATATATTTTTAAAGAACTCAGGCACTCCGCCAATTCTGAAACTCTAACTCTTGTGTACATCAGCCTTTGTCAGTCCATCATTATGTACTGCATTCCGGTTTGGGGCGGTACTTATAAAACCGCAATGATCCCGGCAGAACGGGCACAACGAGCGGTTCTTAAAGTGATGCTTTTTAAACCTAGGGACTACCCCACTGATCAGTTATATTCTGAGGCCGAAGTTCTCACAGTCAGGCAACTATATGTCCTCCGTTCGGTCCTGAGGAGACACTCCAACCTTCCACTGGATAAAAAGCTGCTTTTGAGACGCCACGGTTTTCCTATATGTAAGACAAACCCCTGTCATTTTGCGTTTACTAGTCGACAGTTGTCGGTTCAAAGTTCACGAATGTATAATAAAATAAATAAAATTATTCCGTTGTATAGATATAATTTATATGAAATTAAAAATAAATTACGAAAATGGCTTTTATCCTTAACTTATGATGAGACAGAAATTATATTGGCTATAGAATCGTAACTTTATTAAACCTAGCTTGAAAGAAAGTTATTAGACACTTTGATTTCATTTCACATACACACCTCACCACACACACACACACTACACTCATTTACAATCACTCCATTTGCTGTGTTAATAAAATAAAAAAAAATACTGTAAACAAACAGAAAAGTCACGGTTGTATTATATAAATTGAAGCCGCAAAATCTCCGACTCCTAAGATACAGGTCTGCGTACCTAGTTTAGGAGCCCGGAAAACTGTCAGTAATTTTAAAAATTGGTAGTACAACCCACTGTTTCCATATACTATGTACTGTGCTGTTGTTTTGGTTATGTACTAATAAACTTATTATTATTATTATTATTAATAAGAAAAGCTGGTGATAATTGGATCACAAAAGCAAAGGACAGACAAACGTGGAACAAAATGGAGGAGGCCTTTACTCGTTCAGGGGTCCATATTGAATTATTATAAGAATAAATTGAATTTAATTAACATCTAAAAATTTATAAGAAAATTAATTTATTTATTTAGAAATTATTATGAGATTTATAATTATAATATGAACTGTAATATTTTGAAATTTAATGCATGCAAATTTTTGTTATAATCATCATCTTCCTGCCCTCATCCCATGTTACTTGGGGTCGGCGCAACACGTTTTTTTCTTCCATTCTGTTCTAACAGTCGTCACTCTATCACTAAGTCCCTTTTCTTTCATATCACTTAAATTTTTGTTATAATAATCTAATGAAATATTTTGTCACTCATTATGGAAATAAAGAGGCTATAATAATAAAAGTAAAGTGATAATAAAATGTACCGAAGAGTTGACTTATCAACCAATATTATAATAATAAAACTTCATTTAATAAATATACAGATTAAAAATCCTTACTATTCCTTACTAATATTATAATTGCGAAAGTAACTCTGTCTGTATGTCGCGCTTTCACGCCAAAACTGCTGACCCGATTTAAATGTTATTTGGTACACAGATAGTCTAGAGCCCGAGAAAGGACATAGGCTACTTTTTATCCCGGGAGTATGTTCCCTAGGGACCACGCAGGCGAAGCCGCTGGCAGAAGCTAGTATTATATTTAAAGACAATTTATATGAGCTTTGGTAGTAACACAATGCAATACAAATCCAAGTACTGAAATCTGTACACAATATGGAAAACCCTGCCTCTCAAACTAGGTAATAACCTGTATCTTGAGAGACCGTGATTTAGCTTAGAATGTGATGCTGTAAGTATAATAGTAGACTGTGTCGATCTACCTGAGCGATTGAATGTAATAAAGCTAATTTAAGTACCCTATATATTAAGTGATGTGTATGTGTGTGGGTGATGGTAAGTGCGTGTGTGTGTGGGTGTGTTGTGTGTGACTGGAGATTATGTAGGTAGTTAGGCGACGTACTTTAGCAAGGATTCTGTTTGTAAATAGTCCTGTTCCAGTAGCCATTCCGTTAATTTTGATTTTATTTCATATTTATTCAGATCTATTATATATATTTTTTGTGACTTTGTTTAAAGATGTATGTACTTGATGTGTGGTATTGGTGTTTAGCGAAGATGGTTTTGTGAGGGGTACTTAAGGGATATATGACGGATGGGATGTTTGTCAATCAAACACACGTCAAAGACTGAACAGAAATGAATTTGAATAAAATTTGGAACAGGGGTAGACTACGGTATGATTATTAGCTTAAAGCTTAAGATACATATCCCCTTATTAGTTTCCCGTAGGATAACTTTCGACATTCAGTAAAGCTTATTTATAAGGCTATTCCTACTTGAAAGGAATTAAGGCTATTTTGAACCGCATAATAACCTTATCTGCAAACTGTATGTAACTCTAACTCAAAGTTTTTAATTCAATTAAACCATTTACAGGCACTTTTGAATTGGCAAGGTGGGTCGGTCCAAAAAGATGTAGTAAGACAGCTTACAGCGGCTTAGATCAGACATAAATATCCCATTAATACGTTCCCGTGGGACAACTTTCGACATTACTACAAGCTTATTTTTCTTTATAATCCTAACGTCAACGGACTATTCTTACTTGATAGGAATTAAGGCTATTTTGAACCGCATAACTACCTTATCTGCAAACTGTATGTCTACACTAATATTATGAAGAGGAAAGATTTGTTTGTTTGTTTGTTTGAAATGAATAGGCTCCGAAACTACTGGACTGATTTGAAAAATTATTTCAGCAATGGATAGCTACATTATCAGGGAGTAACATAGGCTATATTTTATCCCCGTACTCCCACGGGAACGGGAACTACGCGGGTGAAACCGCGTGACGTCCACTAGTACCAAATAACTGTAGTCGTGGCAGGAAACACTGGCTCAGGGCAGTTCCTACATGTCGTACAGAAATCGCCCATACCTCGAACACAGTCTGCGCTTAATGCTCTCTTGGACAAGAACACAGCATTTGATATGTTCGCGGAAGAATGGAAGACGATACTGACAGAATGTATGAAATTTTGTGAGGTGAATGTATGACTGTGTATATACTCAACTGTTCTATTTTGGTTCATATATTTATTTAAAAAAAAATCTTGCTGTTCTGTGCTGTACACAGGGTGAATTTTTAAAGTGTGCCTTCATGGCCAAATCCATAACTATGAGGAACACCGAAAACACTGAAAGGAGTCTTGAGCCCTTGAGTCATTTTGATAAAAATTAAACTGCATCATTGGATTTTTGAAAATTCGTTGTTTCAACCCGGGAATCGAACCGGTTGATTTTGAAAAAAGAAACATACCCTGTATTATGAAATAATGTAATTGGTTTCGGCTGTTCTGTTTAAATTAATTAAATAAATAAATTACTATCACAGTTACATGAACATCCCGTAGTTTTTAGTTTTACCACCGCAGGGTAAAAGAGATCATCTTACTCTTGATATGAGATTCAATCGTGAGTCTAAGATTCCTAACGATATTTCCTGCAGTGATTTATTATTAGTGGTCTCTTAGATTAATAAACAAAGTATTGGTTTATGACACTAATGAATAGCTATCGAGGCAACTTAGATAGAAATACAAGTTTCTGTATCACGCAACCGTCATTTTTTAAGGTTTCGAACAAAAAACGGAACCCTTATAGAATCACTCGGGTGTCTGTCTGTCTGTCTGTCCTTCTGTCACAGCCAGTTTTCTCCGGATCCACAGGACCGATTCTGTTGAAATTAAGTACACATATGGACTTCTGTGACCCAAACACCAACACGTTACGTAAATTATTCAATATTTAGTATGGGGGTCACTTTTGGGGGACAAACTAGAAAATTAATAAAAAGTTTTTTGAACTATATCGTGTGACATATCACATGAAAGGGCTTCACAGTAAGCTAAGGGTTTTAATTATATATTTTTTTTAAATTTTAAAATACTTGATTTTGAAGTTATTTAAAAATTTAGACGAAAAATGACCATTCGCCCCCTTATCCCGAATCTACTGAGTCTAAAATTTTGAAAAAAAAAAAGTAAGATAATAGATCTTTACTTATAGATTACAGGAAAACCTATAAGAAGTCTATAGTGTAAAAATAACATGTTAAAAAAATTAAATTCGTTCGTAACCCTTTGCACGCGAGTCCGACTTAGGCCACTTTTTTTTTACTATGGTCTGGTTTTTCAAGTAACATGTGAACGAACATATTTTCTATACGAACCTTACCAGTCACTCATATTTCTTCTTTTGATATAAGTTATCTGAATATTGGAAAACAATAGTCAATTCCATTTGACTATTGCACACAGCACACAGTTAAATATAAACGTTACAAACCGTATAGAAAAATAAAATAAAAAAAACCGGTCAAGAGCGAGTCGGACTCGCACACCGAAGGTTCCGTACCATCATTTAAAAACGTGAAATGTTTTTAAATTTTCATCGCCGAGACCTATATTCGTCATAGAATTTTAAAACTGCGGTGTACACCTTTTGCAGTTTTAGATCAGCGCCAATCTAGACCGCTAGAGGAACTAATGTAACTTTTGTTGATGATTTCTGAAAAAGTATGCTTTTACAGAAATTACTTTTACATTTTATTCATTAGTGTCATAAACCAATACTTTGTTTATTAATCTAAGAGACCACTAATAATAAATCACTGCAGGAAATATCGTTAGGAATCTTAGACTCACGATTGAATCTCATATCAAGAGTAAGATGATCTCTTTTACCCTGCGGTGGTAAAACTAAAAACTACGGGATGTTCATGTAACTGTGATAGTAATTTATTTATTTAATTAATTTAAACAGAACAGCCGAAACCAATTACATTATTTCATAATACAGGGTATGTTTCTTTTTTCAAAATCAACCGGTTCGATTCCCGGGTTGAAACAACGAATTTTCAAAAATCCAATGATGCAGTTTAATTTTTATCAAAATGACTCAAGGGCTCAAGACTCCTTTCAGTGTTTTCGGTGTTCCTCATAGTTATGGATTTGGCCATGAAGGCACACTTTAAAAATTCACCCTGTGTACAGCACAGAACAGCAAGATTTTTTTTTAAATAAATATATGAACCAAAATAGAACAGTTGAGTATATACACAGTCATACATTCACCTCACAAAATTTCATACATTCTGTCAGTATCGTCTTCCATTCTTCCGCGAACATATCAAATGCTGTGTTCTTGTCCAAGAGAGCATTAAGCGCAGACTGTGTTCGAGGTATGGGCGATTTCTGTACGACATGTAGGAACTGCCCTGAGCCAGTGTTTCCTGCCACGACTACAGTTATTTGCTATATTCGTCATAGAATTTTAAAACTGCGGTGTACATCTTTTGCAGTTTTAGATCAGCGCCAATCTAGACCGCTAGAGGAACTAATGTAACTTTTGTTGATGATTTCTGAAACAGTATGCTTTTACAGAAATTACTTTTACATTTTTATTTATTTTTTATTTGAAAAATAGTTCAACAAACGTCATCTAAAATTATTCCAAATTTCAAGTTGATAGCATTAGTAGTTCTTTAGATATCCAGCTGTGGCAGACGGACAGACTTAGTAACACCATAAGGGTTTCTTTTTACCATTTTCGTACGGAACCCTAAGAATGATTTTAAACATATCACACAGTAGTTTTACCTTTGCCTAAGAAAACATTTGCCTCGACTTGCAACCACATGCATACTGTGTGAAGGAGCCAAGGCTTTAACTTTTCATTTCAGCTGCTTTTATTTTACATATACAGTACGGCGAGAGAAGTTCGTGGCAAAGTAAGAACAGCTACCCGGCAAGGTAAAGCAACACTTGCCGAGGTCAGTCTATGGATGGGTGACCATATTAACATATCGAGTTTCCTCCATGCCTCGGAAAGCACGCTAACCCGTAAGTCTCAGCTGTCATTTGTGGATCTTTGGCAGTCATTACGGATTTTCAGAATCCCAAAAATCTTACACCAGGCTTGCTAAGTACTGTGTTACCCAGCTAATGGGTTGTGGAGGTCTGGTAGACAGCCGCTCTATGTAAAATACTGTTATCAGCTGAATTCGGTTTGCCTGGAAGCCGACCCCCATATAGTTGGGAAAAGGCTAGGCAGATGATGTATCAAAACCTCCAAAGATTTCCATAAAAACAATCAATTAAACCTCCATCATTCTTTATTGTACATCAAACACATAATTATAATTAACACAATATTAATATTTAAAATTCTTCCGTTACTGAGTGACTGACAGACAACGCACAGCCGAAACTACTGGTCGTAGAAAGCTGAAATTTGGCACGTAGGTTCCTTGGGGAGTGTAGGGGAGCACTAAGGAAGGATTTTTTGAAATTCCCACGGGAACGAGAGAAAACGGAATATGCACGTACGAAGGCGCGGGCAAAAGCTAGTACATAATAAAGTTTACGTACTGAGGCTAGCTTAACTCGAATAATAATATATGTTTAAAAGTGTTATTTCCAAAACAGAAATAAAGCTCAAAATATCAATACAATCTATCTCAAAACGTCAAAACTAGGCCCAACAATATTCTAGAATTTGACCTGAATCTGTAGCTGGCATCAATACAAAATGTTATTAAATTGAAAGCTTTGCGCCTCCGAAAATGCTATCGGTATGAACAATCTAACGGTGTACATACACCGGCAACTATGTTGTTGAAATGTTGGCGGTACCCGGCAACATTTGAGTTGCCTAGTGCTCTTTCTCTTTATTGACAGAAAAAAATTGAAATGACGGAGTAGATGAGATAAACAAATTAAATGTGGCGACTCTTGGATTAGGCCTATGTCCAAGAGTGGTCGGCTTTAGGCTGAACTGATGATAAAGTAGGAGTTATGTAAGAATCATGTAGGTATAGAAATTCCCCGGGGTTACAGAATCTGTTCGAAAAAGTCACCGCGGTCCTGGAACACAAAGGGCATTAGGAGGAACACGGATGGCTTTCAGTCAGTAAGAGTCTGACACTCCCTTCTGATTCACCCAGAGCAGCAGTCATTTGATGATTTCCCATCCTTAAAAAAAAAGGGATTGAAATTTTCCAAAGCTTGCTTTGTTAGACGACGACGACGGCGGTTGCTTTAAACTGAAATTGTAAGGTCCACGTAACACTTCGGTAGCACTTGTCAATTTTGAACTTTTTGCAATCGATATCAATCAATCAAAATTTACAGGCAATTTAGAATTGTCAAGGATCGATTCATCGATGGTAAAATGTCACTTTTTCTAGGACCTCAGAAAAATCATTTAGTACTGCAGAATAATATATTAAAAAATCAACTCTGTTCGGAACAGACGCCACACATAAATCGCCCGTGTAGCCTCTCAAAATACAGGTCCTCTTGGTAATAATAAATACATTCCGTAAAGCACAATTCATTTTTAAACGGACAGTAGGTACTAGACAGACGGTTTCGGGCGAAGTGCGAATAAATGTAATTATTTTCAGGCGACCCAGTTCTCTTTTCAGGAGAGAATACCGACGTGAAACAACTCTTGTTTAAAAACTATAGCTCCGGAATATCGTACGGTACTCGGATCTGCGAATGCCGAAAACATTTTTCAAACGACATTGTTTTGTTTAGTCGCAAGCTTGAAAGAGAAACGACATGATTATTACGACTATGTTCTCTGTAAGGGTAGATAATTGGGGGTCTTGCTAGGCAAGCGTGCTCTATCGTCGACCTAGAAAGACCCCCAGTTAAAGACGCCCGGTTACCGCTATCAGAAAACGCATCCTCTGGCAGGGAATTCTTCTCTTTAGCTGTACGCACAATGAAAGTATTCGCAAAAAGTTTTGTCCATGTGGGTGAGATGTTCACCATGTACCGCTATGGAGGGAACATGCATGCGATTTTTTTATTTGCAAAATGAAATACTTATTTGCTCTAGTAAATAATCATTAAATTATTTTTTAAATACCTTCATCAGCGATGAAGTTATTAAGCTTCAAAGATTACAATTAAAAAGAGAAGTCCGATATAGACTTTGACGTCGAAGTCCATGACGCCTATTCAGCTGCCATAGAAAACAGCGTTTTCGCGAGAAGGACAAATATATTTGTTTAAAATAAATATATCTCGTTTGTTTTTCGAGTAATTTTGATTCTATTATCACTGTTAGTATCACATTTTTGTATTTTTTAGATAAACTGTATACAACATAAATACTTTTTTCATGCTTATTGCCTTTCAGTAGTAAAAAGATGATTGGCAGAGGTCAGGTACACCTCTGCCAGTCCTGCACACCCACATTTCATAATATACATAGTTATGATTCAACTCCTTGTAATTTGGGGTCAATATATTGCCACAGACCTAGCACAAAACCAGGGTTGCTACTGAGAGACATTTCAACCGCATCGCCATCTATCCCGGCAGCAGCAAACTACTCACGAAATCTTGCATCGCGGTATCAGACTTCTCCGTGAGATTTGAACATATACAACAGTCTGAATATCAATCAGGCAATTGCCCACCGGACAAAATAATCGTACGGTCAGAGGATCCTCCCTTTTTAATGGAGGTTTGCGGGACTTAACTCACTGTACAGCATACTATCAATAACACTTTTCGCTACTCGGCAATCGAACCAAGGACCTCGTGTGCAATCACTAGCTAGACCAACAAGTTTTTTATAAATCGATTTCAGTCTAAACTATTCGAACTTTTTATTTCTTTTTAACGAAATGATTAACCAAAAGCCCGATTCCCAAATATGTAAAAGTAGAAACATAACATAAACACTAGTCGATGGTACTGTGAAGTTGTAAAACGTTCGTTTAGTTTGGTTTGGCAGAAAAATGCCGTAAAAACCACATAAAACTATTTATAGTTAATTTACTGTTCGTGTTTATGTTGCCTACTGGGCAGGTAGGTCGGTTTGTGTGTCTGTATGTCAGCGATTTTATTTCGATTGAATATTAGAAAAAAACCGGTCAAGAGCGAGTCGGACTCGCTGGCAAAGGGTTCCGAACGAATTTATTTTTTTTTAACATGTTAATTTTTCATGTTATTTTTCTTCTTATAGGTTTTCCTGTAATCTATTTTCTGGTAACTATTATCTCCATTTTTTTTTCAAAATTTTAGGCTCAGTAGTTTCGGAGATAAAGACTGCCATTTTTCCTCTAATTTCTTGAATAACTTCAAAACCATTTACCTATTTTAAAATTATGAAAATAATATAGTTAAAACCCTCACAGATTTTTTAATTTAATTTTCTAATTTGACCCCCAAAAGTGATACTAAAAATTTAATTATTTACGTAACATGTCCGTGATTGGGTCACAGAAGTCCATATGTGTACCAAATTTCAACAGAATCGGTTCAGTGGATTCGGAGAAAACTGGCTTTGACAGACGGACAGACAGACAGACACCCGAGAGATCCTATAAGGGTACCGTTTTTTATTCAGAACCCTAAAAAGAAAAATACTGATAAAAACTAATGGGTACAGTCAGAATCAAATTTAATGGTGGCTTGGGACACACTTGCCAAGTACAAAGTAGGAAGTGCGCGGAAAGGTTGGCCACATTAACTACGCGGTTCATTTGTTTGTCAGCCACAAGGTAGCGTGAACGTGGCAAAAGTGGTTGTAACCGCCTTCATTTGCATATAAAAAAAAATGTGTAGATATTTTTTTTTCACATAGACATTTATAAAGATATAAGAAGCAAAGGGAATCTCCACGGTTACTATAAAAAAATTGTTTGATTTTTGTTAATATGACTATGAAACATGAAAAATTGTTGTTCAGTACATTTTATATATAAAAAACTCAGAGTTGGTTTTTGCATAAATCGTGTCTTTGATTGATACCTAATGCCTGGACAGAATTTGACAGTTCATTGAAAATTAACCCTGTATGAAATCATGAGCATGTTTATACAGAGCGCCTGGCACGAATATTTTGACGTATAGTAACGTTAACGTAAGTGAATTTTGAATGTGAAAAACTACAACCTCATAGTATTTTGGTTTAATTTTAAGTGACATAAACAATTTATATCATTCAAAAACAAAAAATAACATTTTACGTTACGTTACTATACGTCAAAAATATTCGTGCTAGGCCCTCTGGAATCTGGCCCTATTTTCAGGTGAAATTTCCGCAACTAAGTGACATTAGATGATGACTGCCTTTACCTGTTACACGACACATTCAACGTTTTAAAACCCTCAGGCATGTCCTATAAATAACATCAAACTATTCTCAACAAAAAGCTCTTCAAAGCACCCGTTCATCGCACTTCCTTTCCTCAGATCCTCCGCCATTTTATGATATGGCGCCTTCTTCACTGGCACAGAACAATGCCTCGTAAGGACCTCGTGTGACACTCGACCTCGCTTTGTTTCGGCCAAGTCACTGGAGAACGTGTAATAACGCCTCTGTACGCAATTTATGGTACACAGGACGATTTTACAAGTTTTTAATTTCCAGTTTTACCTAGCCTCCCATTTTATCCAAAGTCGGTTCGATGCGAAGTCAGTTTATACTGGCATTAACACCAAAATAACTCGGAACCTCGAATCAAAGAGCGTTGAAAATTGAGCTTTGAGTATACCATGCTACAAGGCGGTATATCAAAATCTAAACAGTGCCTAGAAAACCAGTAACCAGTTTTACTGAAAGGTAGTCTGTTACTCGGTTACTGGGTTCTAGATATCAGGTAGGCAGTCATTCCACGTACAATACTGCGGTTCACAAAAAGCCACTTTAACAGAATCATAATATTAACCATAGAACAATTTGTCAAATTTCATTTTCATCTTTATCGCTAAAGCATTGGGTTCAAGGTTGATTGGGAAAATTTGACAAATTTGTTGATTTTTTTGGGGAGTGTGCGACAGAATTGCATGATTTAATTCCGCCAAGCCCGTTCCATTATCGGACAACAAGACGAACGGCGATGCGCCACCGGTACATGGTGGACATCCCACCCACACGCACAAAACGTTTTGGGAACAAATTCATAGTGCGTACAGCTAAGGAGTGGAATTCCCTACCAGATTCTGTGTTTCCGGATAACTACAACCTGGGAGTCTTTAAGACAAGAGTGAATAGATTGCTTCTAGGCAAACGTGCTCCATCTTCGACTGCATCATCGCTTACCATCAGCTGAGATTGTGGTCAAACGTATGCCTACATATAGTAAAAAAAACAAATACAGTGACGGGAAACGTGACGTGCTTGCTGATTCTGCTAAAGTGGCGTTTTTAGATCCGCTGGTATTTAGGTATGAGCTGCATCTAGATAGACTGGGAGGCGATCCCAATTTGGTTGGGAAAAAGCTAAGCAAAGGGCATAAAAACAGTGTGGCATAGCCCCCCCGCCGCCACTTTGTTTTTTTTTGACGTGAAAAAGTCTTTTAAGTCGATGAACGCAGGCTGCACGCACGAAAAAGTGTCACGTTCCGCCTGAGCCGAGCATGCAAGCGAGAGCGCGGAACAAGCGATAGAGAGGCACGATCGGCCTCACCGTTTGGCTTGTTTGTTAAGAATTCAATTGTTTTCTTATGACGTTATCACGTAAAATTACCGTCCGTAAACCGACTTTACAGACAACCATTTTTTTTTTTAATTCGCGGCGCACGATCTAACATGCATATACATGGTGTAATTTTCGAAGTTTTGCAACGGCAGCCCACTTCATCAATCCTATGTCTACTAGACATTCATTAAAAAAAAAAGATATTTATGAACATTAAAATTTGAGTTATTAACATAATGAAAATTTTATTATGACGCATTACGTTGAAACATCCAGGAGCGAGTTTGTGTATTTTATCTATGGGCCTCAGTTGTCTGATAATAAAATGATTATTATTATTATTATTATTTATTTTTGGTGTACTGATATTACCACTTAATGAATCATTTAAAAAAAAAATAACGTCTAGAGGTAGTTTATGTAGGGTACATTAAGTGGGCCGCCTTTGTAAAACGACTAAAATGGCATCGTGTATGGGTAGAGGTCACTTTGCGACTTTTCCTTTAAATATCTCGACAACGTGACACTATAGGGCACCATGTTACCTCACATAATTGGCCAGCTCCAATAGAAGAAAATTCGAACCCCTTTGATCGCAATCTCAACAAAATTGCCTATCCCTGTAGCGCACGTAAGCGTGATGATATTCTATCAGAATGTCTACCGCGTCCAACGAACATTCCCTACATTCCGTTTGATGCCAATTACTAAGTAGACACGAATATGTTTGAGATACAACGTTTTGTAGGGATGGGAAGGAATGCGGGTGAGGCTGTCGATAAAATAGGCCGAATTTTTGTGGCACGTCGAATGTTCAGTTGTAAACTGTAATGTAATGCAAACTGAAGTGAGAATACTCCGACTCTCCAACTAAAATAAAATGTAACAGTATATATTTCTGGACGTTCGTTATTCAATCACACCTCAACGGATGAACGGATAATTAAGAAATTAGAAACACGGGTAGGCTAGGACTTTTTATCACGGTAGTACGTTATCGCGAACGAGTATTCGAGTTTGCTTGGTATTTCTTTGTTTATTCTTCCTAATATCTAAAATTCTTCCGTTACTGACTGATTAAGTGACTTAGTGACTGATAGACAACGCACAGCATTGTCATTTAAGTTCCTTGGGGAGTGTAGGGGAGCACTAAGAGATGATATTCCGAAATACTGTTCCCCGAAAAAATGCGATGTGTGCCTACGAAGTCGCGGGAAAAAGCTGGTTTATAGATAAACTAGCTTTTGCCTGCGACTTTGTACGTGCATATCTCGTTTTTTGGAAAATTCTCTCTTATTGCTCCCTACAGAGTGTAAGGAAGTCACCAGTTACGGAAGAATTTAATATATTAGGATGCGCTATCAATGTCACGTGTCTAAATCTTTTGTACATCTCTATTGCAGATATAATTTCACTGCACTGAGCAATTAAATAAAACAAAAGTTAAGCACTTTTCAAATCTCAATATACCTAGATATCGTGGGATTATCAGTTATAATCACTAAAGAATAGGTCATTTTCTAAAGTTGATTCCGAGGAAACTTTGCACGATTTATCTTCTTTTTTTTTTACTATGTATAGGCATACGTTTGACCACAATCTCACCCGATGGTAAGCGATGATGTGGTCGAAGATGGAGCACGTTTGCCTAGAAGCAACCTATTCACTCTTGTCTTAAAGACTCCCAGGTTGTAGCTATCTGGAAACACAGAATCTGGCAGGGAATTCCACTCCTTAGCTGTACGCACTATGAATGTGTTCCCAAAACGTTTAGTGCGTGTGGGTGGGATGTCCACCATGTACCGGTGGCGCATCGCCGTTCGTCTTGTGGTCCGATGATGGAACGGGCTTGGCGGAATTAAATCATGCAATTCCGTCGCACACTCCCCAAAATGCAAGCGATAGAAAATCGACAGGCCAGCAACTCGGCGTCGATGCTCAAGGCTTTGGAGCTTCGACTCGACGAGCCTGTCATTACCGATGATCCTCTTGGCTCGTTTCTCAATTGACTCAAGGGCATCAAGCTGGTATTTGGCAGATCCGTCCCAAAGATGAGAGCAGTACTCCATACACGATCAAACTTGCGCTTGATAGAGCTTGAGCAGCTGTTCCGGCGTGAAGTACCGTCTCACCTTTGCTAGGACCCCCAACTTTCTGGCAGCCACTTGAGCCTTTGCCTCTATGAATGGGCCAAAATTGAGGGTATATGTCAACGTAACACCAAGAAGCTCCAGTCGGTCGGTTATCGGCACGGTTACACCACGAAAAGATGAGCTGGGTGGAATTGGCTCATTTTAGCGGAAAATAGACACGCTTGGGTCTTAGCAGCATTGAACTTGACCAGATTGGCATCGCCCCATTCTGAGACAGCCTGTAAGGACAAGTTCAAGTGCTCAACCATAGCCTCCCGGAGAGACCGGATCTGCGACCCACCAGCTCGTGCGTCGGACACGTATCTCTCAGCAACAGTGCTGTCGTCTGCATACCCAAAGGTACCGGGTTTTAGCAGATCATTAATATGCAGCAGGAACAGTGTTGCCGAGAGCACCGACCCCTGAGGAACCCCGGCATTAATATCCAGTAGTCCAGACGAGCAGCCATCTATGACCACTCGGATAGACCGATCCCTCAGGAAATCTGCAATCCAATCACACAATCCGGCGGGCAGACCGAAGGAAGGAAGCTTACTAATAAGGCTATCGTGCCAGACCCTGTCGAAGGCCTTTGAGATATCGAGGGAGACCGCAAGTGCCTCCCCGTGCTTCTCTATGGCCTCACTCCAGATGTGAATGGCATACGCTAGAAGATCCCCAGTAGACCGATTTCGGCGGAACCCGTATTGTCGGTCGCTAAGGATATCATTCGCTTCTAGGTATGCTAGGAGCTTACGATTCAGTACGCGTTCCATACTCTTACAGAGTATGGACGTTACCGAGATGGGTCTATAATTCGACGGGTCAGCTCGACTACCCTTCTTGGGCACGGGCTGCACGTTAGCTTGCTTCCAAGCATTCGGTACTTTACCAGTCTCAAACGAAAGGCGAAATAGGCGTGTCAAGATTGGAGACAACTCAGGCGCACAAGTCCTCAAAACAATTGCCGGTATCCCGTCGGGGCCACTAGCCTTATTCACGTCTAGGTTACGCAATACCCGAAGAACGTCCTTCTGATGAATGCGAATGTTCGACATACTCGACTCGCATCCATCAGGAGAAGTAGGGGGCCTCGCGCCACCAGGATCTAGACGCGACGAATCCGCAAACATAGAAGCAAACAAGTTTGCTTTCTCCTCAGCGGAGTGGGCCAGTGACCCATCGGGTCTCAGCAGTGGTGGTAGTGAGAGGGGCGGCAGAAGTTCGATTCGACCGACTTAGCCAGGGACCAAAAAGCTTTACTACCTGCTGGGTATGAGGCAAGTTTGTTCCCTATTCGGCTAATGTGGTCAAACCGAGCCCTCCGCAACACCTTCTTGCAGGACTTGGCAGCCCTGTTAAGGGCTCTCTTCTTCTGAATCACGTCATTTGCTTTGCGCGCACGGGCGTCGACCCATGCTAGGTACGCCGCATGTTTTATCGCATTAGCGCGATTGCACTCGGCACCAAACCATGGGCGAGCTTCGCCAGACATTGCTACGTCTGAGAACGGAATGTAGTACTCCATTCCCTTTCGCAACACATCCGTCACGGCGTCGGCGCACGACGAAAAATCTTCGACGAATCTTACGTACGACACGACTTTTATCATTGTGTACGTAAATTGTTTAGCTTATTTTTAATAATCATATCAAATCTGGTGCGGGCTAGTCCTTTTCAGTAAGAATAGAGCGTGCCATTCTAAGACATGTATATTTACAGATGCAAGAAAATACACCTATCTCGTATTCGTGTAGCTCATTTCGTGGCGTACTCGGTTTTAATCTCAATAATAAAAGATCCGTCAAATGAAAGGATTTCAAGAGTGCGTTGAGGTGGTAATACCTAAGCCGAAAAGCAAAGCAGTGCCGAAAATATACCACAAAGCCAAAAGTTAATCCCATCCCTAGCCAAATAGATTTAACAAATATGCATATTACTTGTTATATTTTAGTAAATGCTTTGACGCGTTCAAAGTGGAGCTTATATGTTTTGATAGCGAATAATTTCTGAGTAACTGGCATCAGAGATTACCTGGCTATGCTTTACTATGTCAGTAAATAGGTTTTAATAGGCAGTAGGATCACGTGTAGTTTATATCAGGAAACCGCAAGTAATGTATTTTAATTCGTAAAGGGTTTTAAGGGTGCGTATCCACCAAGATGTGCGAGTACGCGTAGCGAGGGTTGTGTTTGTTAAGAGGGAACTCTATTGGGCCTTTCTCCATACAAACGCATTCCGCTGTTTTCTTCGTGGATAATGCTTCTAGAGCAATTATTTTTTTCAAAAATATGTAATAAAAAGTGCCTTTATCATTTTCTTTTTTCAAAACATAATTACTAAAAGAATTATGACAATTCAAAAACTCAAAAAAACAGCCCGTTTTTCGCGCCATGTTTAGACGACTATCAGACAAATTTGACAAGTTTTTAACAAAATAGAAATTGATAGAAACGTAGATATAGTCTTCCTTTAAATTGTGACATATTATTTTTTTAGATCAGTCCAGTTTTGAAAAAGAAAACCGTGGAATACAAAACGTCTTTTGGTCAAGGTTCTTATAGGTTATATCAGCCTGAGCTGCAGTTGTCGCTTTCGCACTTTACTTGATAGGGCACAGTGCGACGCATCGGCAATAGTTAGACTAGAGTACCCTCTTAATAATGTATCCAGATTCGTAATGGATTTTAAGGGTGCGTTTCCAGCAGAGGTGTGCGAGGATGTGGATGTTTATTAAGAACCAAAGCAGGGAGCATTCGAGGTTTAGCCTTTAGGTGTGATGTTGGCACGAGTACGATATTTGGCGAGCTAGTGTGATATCAGGGTTTGGTAAGACTTGACATACATACCATAGTGTCTCAAGACGAAAGTCTAAGACCAGTGCATATTGCTAGTGATGAAAAAACATTCCTTTTTTAACATGTTATGTACTTTTTTCAAAATTGACGGCGTAATTATTTCGGAGATAATTATCTATTTTCTTAAATAACTGTAACTATTTCTGCAAACCAACATTTACTTTAAAAATTATGAAATACATATTTAATAAGCCCTCGTAATCCTCTCTTAGTGCTCCCCTACACTCCCCAAGGAACCTACATACATGCCAAATTCCAGCTTTCTACAACCAGTAGTTTTGGCTGTGCTTTGTCTGTCAGTCACTCAGTGGCGGAAGAGTTTTAGATATATCGATGACACCAATTCCATTTTAGGATATCAATTAATTTCATAAAATCTGGGGGTCTACTCTCTAAGCCTGAAGTCCGTAGTTTCAGCCTTAATTACGGGCGTTTTTTACTACTCAAATACATCTTATCTCTGATCATAGCTAGCTAGATACGTACGTACATATGTCAACGGGATAGCTATGCGAATAATGTCGTTGTTTGCGCACGGCTCAGTTATATTCCGCTTCAGTAAGTTTGGGAGCACCCTTAGGGTGTGTACGCCATACGGGCAGGATTGTCGGGCGTGTCACGCTCTTCGAGACGGGTTATGGGAACACTTGAATGACAATGAGTTATTTATTAAAACGGAAATAAAATGTGCTTCGAAGGTTTTTCGATGCTAAAGTATATTTCACCAAAAAAGTGTAAAGCAAAATGTAGACTATCTCACCTGATGGTAAGCGATGATGTGGTCGAAGATGGAGCACGTTTGCCTAGAAGTAACCTATTCACTCTTGTTTTAAAGACTTCCAGGTTGTAGCCATCTGGAAACACAGACTCTGGCAGGGAATTCCACTCTTTCTGTACGCACTATGAATGTGTTCCCAAAACGTTTTGTGCGTGTGATTGGGATGTCCACCATGTACCGGTGGCGCATCGCCGTTCGTCTTGTGGTTCGATGATGAAACGGGCTTGGCGGAATTACACCAAAAAAAATTACACCAAGAAACACACCAAAATGCAACCGATACAAAACCGACAATATTTTGTATGTTTTAAGACTAAGCTTTCCTACACCCTTAGTGCGAAACACACTGAACCACATTCGAAAAAACTTCCTAATCTAATTCTCTTACGTGTTTAAAAATTCGTCAGCTCGACATAACAGCCGAAGACGTCCACTGCTGGACATAGGCCTCCCCCAAAGGGGGGTTTGCCATAATCACTATGCTTGGCAGGCGGGTTGGCGATCGCAGTGTATGATGTCGCGTTTTATAGAGAACACTGCTGCCCATTCTCTGGTGAGTCCCTTAGTCGCCTCTTACGACACCCACGGGAAGTGATGCACCATATGACACCGGCTGACATCATGCGGCTCTTATGGCAGCTCGGCAACGCAAAACTTGCAATGAGTTGAGATGTTGAATTGACAGTAATGTGAGTTAACGATCGTTTGCATGAATTTATATGTTTAGCAACAACTCGTTGGTATCAAACAGTTAAACCGTTGTTGGTACTATTCAAATTCATCCGATAATTTTAGGGTTCCGAACAAACAACGGAACCCTTATAGTACTCGAGTGTCTGTCTGTCCGTCTGTCACAGCCAGTTTTCTCCGGACAGATTCTGCTGAAATTTGGTACACATATGGATTTTTGTGACCCAAACACGGACGCGTTATGTAAATTATTAAATTTTTATAGAGAGCCACTTTTGAGGATCAAACTAAAAAGTTTTTTGAACAATATCGTGTGACAAATCCAATGAAAGGGCTTACTGTGAGAGTTTTAATTATATTTTTTTCATTATTTTAAAATAAATGGTTTCGAAGTTATTCAAGAAATTAGACGAAAAATGACCATTCCCATTTCCGAAACTATTGAGACTAAAATTTTGAAAAAAAAAAAGATGGAGATAATAGACCTTTACATAACAGGAAAACCTATAAGAACTCTATAGTGTTAAAATAACATGTTAAAAAAAATTCGTTCGGAATCCTTTTGCACGCGAGTCCGACTCGCACTTGGCGAGTTTATTTTTTTAGAAGTCAGCCGTTTAGACTAAAATTTGCAAATGAAAAAAAAAGCCTCTTCACAATTCCTATGATATCGTGTCACTTGTTTGCTTTGGCACATATAAAGATCCTGTTTCCGTTTGACTAAAAAATTGGTAACAGCTAATTCCCCAGTAAGAAAGCTTCTTCATTAAACTTACTTAGTAGCTACTAGAAGCTCGCCATGCTGTGTGGAACACAACTGGTATATCTTAGTTATAACACTCACCAAGTCCTCGCTACCGGCGCGTGGCACACGTAGATGTACCGCTGCACTGCCAGCGCCAGGGTTAGCCAGATACTCGCCGTATGGAACATAGCTGGTATAACCTGGGGATCAGAGAAAGAAGAAGTTTTATTCAAGTTCTGAGGATCTTGGAAGCAGAAACCATGGAGTATTTTTTTTTTTACTATTGATAGGCACGCGTTTGACCACTATCTCACCTGATGGTAAGCGATGATGTGGTCGAAGATAGAGCATGCTTGCCTAGAAGTAACCTATTCATATAATTATAAAAATAGATCAGCGAGTCATTGCTCTCTTGCTGATTAAAACGTGCATTCTACAACATTCTTTGCAAATAAATGATTTCTGATTCTGATACTCTTTTCCCAAAAAGCAGCAAACACGTTAATAAATAGACAGAGGGCTGTGGTAAGGAGTGAAGGTATCATTCTAATACAAGGCCCCCAACTTATTTTGAAGGCGGGCCATAACATTGAACCAAGACAAACAAAATGAAGTGAGATTAATGGTCTTTACGCAAAAAAAAAACAATATTTTATATCCTGTTATCAGTTCCTCAAAAAGACTATCACCAGCTGCTGTCCGTTGACGGCGGGCCAAGCCAAATGCGTTGGCGGGCCTACAGGTGGCCCGCGGGCCTGGTGTTTCGGGTTCCCTACCTGTTTTCGAAAGTTGATGATTCGATTTTTATTATATCGTTTTTAATTGATTTTAGGTATTTGCCAACGGAAGCAGTACGGAAGGGGACAAGATTTAAAAAAAAAACTTGGATGGGTTGCTTCTTTTCCGTGCATATCGAAATAGACGATTGAGGTATGACAGTTTTGGCTTTTTAGGGTGTCAGGCGATTGGTTAGCAACCGGTCACTGATACTGTCTACGTTATCTTTGGCCCATGCCACAGCCAAACGGGTGAATTTGTTACCTGTCTTCCTCATTTTAGGAAAATAGACGTAAAAATATATATGTTATTTAATGTATTTCCTTGACGTCTATAATGCAAAATAAGATAATTAATTAAATGTCACGGACTACAGTAGGCCTTTCGAACCGATATACTATCGAACTAATACATTACCGACCTAATGAGCAATCGTTGTAGTGTTTTTCGCAACAGGATTTTTTGCACTAACGTAACATCGCACCAATAAAGCATCGATGGAATAAAGCATCGATGGAATAAAACATCGTACTACTGAATAACCGACACACCGCGTTCGATATAATAAAAATCTAATCATCAACTTTCGAAAACTAGTAGGGAACTCGGGGTTTCTGGGGTTGAGGGCCTTGTTCTAAAAGAATGCGTTCTGATAAACAATAATAGTCTTAGTTGCTGGACCGTTAAAACTTAAAATAGATTAATTTTTGGGCATCTAAAACACCAATGACACCGCGACCAGGACACCTGATGGTATTAAATAAAATGACAATTTCGGTCCTTCGATTTGACCGCCGCGTGGTGAAAATAGTATCATACCACTAAGTATTGTCTTCAACGATTTTTCTCTCGAAAACATTTTACTAAATTTCTTTAATTTCCGAAGCTGTGGTCTGTTGGAATTCGACTAAATAAGCTTCCAAAAATGCTTAAATACCACGTGAAACTAGAGAGACAACTAACTTTCAGAGCTGTCAAACAAAATAGAAGTTTACGTTCCGTTAAGGCTGCTCCTACGTCCGATAATCGGTCATCGATTATCGGAAAATTAAATTAAAAATTTAAAAAACCGCCGACAGAAAAAAAAAGTGTAATAATAATACGTGTTAATCCTTTTAGCATCTCTCACCAATGTTTTCACTCATTTCTCTTGTCTGCTTAATCATCAGGCCCTGAACACAATCTATTTATAACCTATTCATTGCGAACATTTAAATGAATACGAAAACGGAAGGTCTGCTGAAAGTAAGTGAGGAGTTGGGTATCCTGCAGATTTCAGGACATGCTTCAGCATTAGGTTAAAGTTACTGATCTAAATATAATCTGTTCATTGCAACCATTCCAGTGAGTCCAAACACGATACCTCTGCTGTAACTTCGTGAGGAGTTGGATATTCTGTAGACCTCAGGTTATGCTACAACATCAGGTCAATATAACCATGTTTTTGCAATGTCATTAATACCAAACTTCGCATCGATCAGACTCGTAAAAGCTGGTTAAATACCTTCATCAACTAGCAAAGAGCTGATGATCTTCAAACGGCTTAACCGAATTTGATAAAACTTAACTAAGAAACACTGCAAGGAAACTGGCTTTCAAATGAAAAAGCCGCATCGAAATCGGTCCATCCGTTTGAGAGCTAAGATGCCACAGACAGACATCGACGTCAAACTTATAACACCCCTCTTTTTCGGTCAGGGGTTAAAAAATGGAACGTACTGATCGCAACAACGTAACGCACACGTCCTACAAAAAATCGCTAGTTTTTACCTAGCTAGGTAAAATCGACCCAATTATCGGTGCTACAAAAAACTGACGTGGGCGGGCAGCCTTAGGCGACATAAATTCAGGTGTCATAAAAAAGTTTGGGCTCGCTCATTCAGCACAGTTACATTGTTTGATAGTGTTCTAATTCGCTTTCATTTCTCGTTTTACACGTTAGTAAAAGTTCGAAAACGCTTTAGTAACTGTCCAACAAAATCATAGTCATTTCTATTCATGAAAATCCTAACTAATATTATATGTGAAAGTGAGTTTGTTTGTTACGCGTCACGCCTAAATTGCAGAACTGATTTTTAGGGTTCCGTAACCAACGGAACCCTATAAATATTACTAAGCCTCCGCTATCCGTCCGTCTGTCCGTCCATCCATCCATCATAAACGGGGGTTTAAGAGGCGACTCTAGTCGGTAACTCTTGGGCCTTTCTCCAAACAAACGCATTCCACAGTTTTCTTCGTGGATAATGCTGTTATATGTGATAAGTGCTGCTAGAGCAATGATTTTTTCGAATTGATACGTGCCTCTATCATTTTCTTTTTTCCAAAAAATAATTACTTAAAGTATTATGAAAATCCAGAACTCTGAAAAAAATCAGCCGACGGCAGACGACTATCAGACAAATTTGATAAGTTTTTAACAAAGTAGAAGCATAGATATAGTCTCCCTCTAAATTTTGATATATAATTGTATAGATCAGTCCAGATTTCAAGAAGAAAACAGCGGAATACAAAACGTCTTTTGGTCAAGGTTTTTATAGGTAAAATCAGCCTCTGCTGCAGTTGTCGCTTTCGCACTTTACTTGATAGGGTGCAGCGCGACGGCATCGGCAATAGTTTCTTCAAATACCTATTTTTCAAATTATTTGGGACTAGTCCCCTCCTAACTTTACAATACTCCCACCCGTCACCACGTGCAATACACACACCAGCAACACATCTGCCGTTAAGTTGCAAGAACAGTTTATAGAATAATACAGGAATTTATGCATTTAACAATACTGAAAAATAATAATAATCAAAAGCACTTACTTAGTGCTTTTTGAATTAGTAACCTCAAGATACGTCCATTACGTCACAGGTACTCCGCATGATTTCCGTGTGTCGAGCCGGAGTTCCCGACGGAAATTGTGCACTTGACGCGAGTAGCTTTACTTTGGTGAGGCTCGTCGGGAAGTGCAGACTTTTGGATTTTGCGGTTTTATTGAATTTGTGTGATGCTCTCTGCGGCATTTTATTGGTTCTGATATTTGGGTGGGATCATTTTTGGTCGGTGAGAAATACGTGTAGACATTTGCTATGGTAAGTGTTTTTATAAGTAAGTTGCTTAATTTTTTACGCGGTTTTTTTTTCAGAGACTCTTAACACTAGAAAGTTGAACTTTGGTATGGGTATAAATTTTAATCCAGCCGACAAAGTGGTTTGTTAAAAATATTGAATATTGAGAAAGATCCGTTTGCAAAATATTAAGCTTTAAAGTGAAAATTTTGTTAGAGTCAAGTGTTCCCCACCTGCCAAATATACAGCTATTTTTGGAGACGTTGAAAAAAATCATGGCAGTAGCAAATATTTATAACGAATTTTAGAGAAAAACTATTACGTTTAAGTAGGCTTAACAAGTTGACGAGTAATAGGCAGTCGAATAACCTATAAAATGTTAAAAATGTGACGTGCAACTACGGAACCCTATACTACGCGTGTCCCAATACGCACTTGACCGGGTTTTTATGATTACATTCTTGATTACCTGTTGCGCTAACGATCGAGTATCGTGCCGTCAACTAACGTTGTGATGAAAAAATACTATATTCGCTTTATAAGAGCGAAACCGGGAGAAGAAGCTAGTATCCCATAATTCTGTATCACTTCAAACACCAATAACAAACCAGCACACTTCAAACAATTAGGATTCCTTACCCAAACAATTTGAGAGACATATTACATAATTAATATTCAAATATGGGATCTCAGCCTACGGTTTTAAGGCAGATTAAGCCTTATCTGTGAGGCATTCAGCTGGGCTAAACTTGAGCACAAAGACGATGGCTATACAGCCTATAATACCCTGTCAACCTATATCGGAATCCTCAGTGGCTCAGATGATAATATATTGTGTGAGGTATATAAGGGGTTTTAATATTATCTTGATGCTCAGGGAAATTGATGAAATAAGTACCTTACTGGGAAGAAGAAAATGTTGATAACGTTTTATGGATGCTTCAGGAAACATAAAATAGAAAGATGATTATGGTAGGTATATTTAATTTGAAAACAGTGCTTCATACGTTATAAATAAAATATTGATTTAATAGACATTTTAAAACAAGTTTTTATTTTATGTTTTGAAGTCCTCACCGCAAACCCTTGTTTAAAAATAAATTGATTCGCCATCTTTGGGAGTCCGCAATTTCTGGATTTAGAATAAAGTCACTTGATTAACCGTGCATTATCGTCCAACCTTAACGAGTGAGCAAGATCTCAGCTTGAGAGGTGATCCATACACACTAACAAACAATGCCAGTTAAATAAAAGATTCATTTTTGAAATATATCAATAATAATTAAAAAAAAAATACTTTGTCAAAAAGCCCGACAGCTAAAAACGACTAAAAGTTCGAAACGAGTCGCTTTTCCAGCAGTCTGATGCAGTTGGTGGCATTCGATCTGTGACTGAACTGCATCAGACTGCTTGAAAAGTATTTTTTTTTATTCCTACATTTTAGGCTACATTTTACATGAAGGTATAATATGGCGCCCAACAACGTATATATAAACAGTGTCATTCTCACAGTAAATACAAATCTAACGACACCTCTCAAGCTAAAATCCATCGAGCCGTTCAGGCCGCAGAGCGTGCCAACGATTATACATGCGTATATACATACATACTCTCGAAAAACATAACCCTCCTTCTGGCGCAGTAGGGTAAAAAATGGTTCTATAAACATCAAATAAATTTCGAAATTAGAACGGTATGTTGTGAACCCGCATTGATTTACTTTAAAAAAAAATGAGTTCACTTTCGAATTCTGTACGCTAACTTGAGTGAGGTGAGCAATGAACATTTTAGAATAGCAGAACAGTTGCATCCGCCATAGTTGGTTGATATTAATTAACTAGCTGACCTGCGCACTTTGTCTGCGTCACAATTTTCATTACTGCTCGCTCCTATTGGTCTTAGCGTGATGATACCGTGATAACGTGACGTGAGCCTATAACCTTCCTCAATAAATGGGCTATCTAACACTGAAAGAATTTTTCAAATCGGACCAGCAGTTCCTGAGATTAGCGCATTCAAGCAAACAAACTCTTGAGCTTTATATATTAGTATAGATCTATACAGCGTTCCTGCTATTATACTGTACTTTAATCTAATTCCCCTTTGACTTACAAGTCCAGAATTCGCTTGAACCTCGAAATCCATTAACAATCCTGTGAGTAGGTACTAGAATAGTGGACTGACTGGGTTACTATTCGAGAGATGTTTTGGCAAACAAAGCTTTGTAGGACCCAACTGCAGTGTAGTAATAGGTATGTCAGAGTGCCGTTTTAGATAAAGAGACGGTATTTCAGTAGAATTCCGGACTGTTAAGAGCAAATAGGTACAACTCATAGAAAATCTCGAGCTCTGCAGGATGAATAGGAATGAAACGATAAATAGCTGGTGAATTAAGGGTGTACTATGTATTTATTTATCTTTTTAGGGTTCCGTACCTCAAAAGGAAAAAACGGAATCCTTACAGGATCACTTTGTTGTCCGTCCGCCTGTCTGTCAGGACCGTTTTTCTCGGGAACGCGTGGAGATATCGAGATTGAAATTAAAACCATGTACTCATAGCTTCATTTTTTTGACTGACCGACTTTGACAATTCAAAAGTGCCTGTAAATGGTTTATTTGAAATATACGTAATATAGAGTTTGAGTTTATTTAGACCTTGGATCACCTCTTCTGGATGTACAGAATACAGGTCCGATGTTGTGCTTTGCTTTGACACAATCTACAAATAAAAATGAGAAGTAGATTCAAACTTCATCACTTTAAGATCTTACAGATCTCGAATCGAAATCAATCCGACGAACCCACTGAAGTACAAAGAAATAAAAAGAATTTCTTTAATTTTGCAGCAAACTGTGGCATTAAGTCTCTGCTTCAAACAATTTCAGATTTCCGTCTCTTTGGTAACACGATTTTTGAATTGTCATACACTAGACGACCGATTTTACAAAAGTTACAAACTTAATTCTGCAGTTAACAAAAAAAATCTCCAAACTTTGCTGGAGATCTGCCTTTTCAAACTGCAAGGTAACTTTGTTTCCGCTGAGTCTGCAAGTTGCTAAAGGATTTTTGTGCAAGAAAATATCGGATTTTCTAGTGCTTTTGAACGCTCAAACGGTATTGGTACTGAGCTATAGCTGGGTTCTGTTCACATTGTATCAATTTGGGTGACAGTTTAGCCGACTGCAGTTGTAAGGAAGGGTTATAAATTTTCTCGGTTATGTAAGTATGTTATGGCATCAATGCCGCCACAAGAAAAACTGACGAAGTGTTTGTACGGCAGCAAAAAGAACAGCAACGCCATCGATAACAACCAGCTAACTACTAAATCCTGTATCGCGGTACCAGAGTTTTCTGTGCGATTTGAACATATACATCAGTTCGCATAACAACTATCGAGCAGTTGCCCAGCGGAGACAAGAACCGTCGGTCGGAGGACCCTCCCTTTTCAATGGAGGTTTTCGGGACTTTCTTCTCTATTCGGCATACCTCTATAAGAATGTGAAATGACCTATGGTCTAAGGTTTTGAACGAAGGGTGGCCAAGGTCAGTTCGAAGACGGCTGAGTTGAACGGAAATAAATTTGGTTGATTGCATTGTCAACGTTGTGGGAAATGCACCATTCAGTAACACCTAGCCCATTCCAACATCGGACTACAAGACGAATGGCGAAACACCACCGGCACATGGTAGACATTCCAACTCATAGGCACAAAATGATTTGGTAATAGTTTAATAGTGCATATAGGTAATAACTGGAAATCTCCCTGATCCCTGTTTACAACAATCTGTAAACGTTTTTAATACATTCATATAGAGTTGAGAAAAGGCTGGATGTTTACGTGAAATGAAGAATAAGTCAATTTTCCAGTTCAAATGTACGACTTCAAATTAAAAATTAAACTAATCTCGAAGTTTCTTTAAAGATACCGGCCAAGTGCGAGTCGGACACTCACACGAAGGGTTCCGTACTATAAACCGAAAAAAAAACACGTTTCTTGAATCCCACTACAATTTTTAATTTAGTTTAATTTTTATTATTTGTTGTTATAGCGGCAATAGAAATACACACTTTGTGAAAATTTCAACTGTCTACTGCGGTTCTTGAGATACCTACAGCCTGCTGACAGGCAGACGGACGGATGGACAGCGGAGGCTCATTAATAGGGTTTTGTTGTTTACTCTTTAGGTACGGAACCCTAAAAACTAACCCAATTTTCTATCTCAGTAGTTGCACTTCCCCGATAAAGCAGTAAACACATCGGAGTAGTATATATAGGTAACTCAATAAATGAACGACTGAACAAAGGAATTCGAGTGTGAAACTATCCGGAGCATTCCGAACCTTCCTTTGTGAAGTATCAGTCAGCATTCCAGACTTTTCTTTTTAGGGTTCCGTGACAGAATTAAAAAAGGGCCGAGTTCTGGGGCGAATTGAGAACCTTTTTTTGAAGTCGGTAACAAGGAAACCTTGTGGCGAAATAGCTTCGTTTGCAGATTAATTAATCATATTTTTATATCTTCGTAAAACACAGAAGAGAACAGTGGAAATTTTCACAAAGTGTGTATTTTTATTGCCGCTAGAACATCAAATAATAAATTAAATTAAATTAATAAAGGGGCTCCCATACAACATGAACGTGTTTTTTTTCGGTTTGTTGTATGGAACCCTTCGTGAGAGACTCCGACTCGCACTTCGCCGGTTTTTTTAGCAATTTGTGCATTTTACAGAACTCGGTTTTGTGAAGCTGAAAAATGTAACTCTGTTGGTCTGTGGTATACAAATTTGCTAAAAGAATGAGCGCTTAAAATGTGACAGGACGTTAGCTTTGCCCTGTCTCTGAGGGCAGTACTTAGTTGAAATTTTTGCGTGTTTTGAAAAAAAAAAAGAGTTTATTTGCGCCAAGCCTACTTATAGAGGTTCAGAACACTAAGATTTAGAAAAAACGCACAATTTAGTAACAAATTGCAACTTAAAATTTAGTTAACAACTGATGGCTGGTTTAAACGTATTAAGTTGGTATGATAACTACATTTTAACTTAATTTTAAGTGACTTAATACATGTAAACACAGAATTTAGTAGCAAGTTGCAAGTAAAAATTTAGTTAACTTAGTTAATGAACAGTTCAGTTTTAGTAAAATCTGTGAGCTCAAAAATGAGCTATACCTAACTCATATAACCCTGGAACGCAAAGGGCATTAGGAGGAACACGGATGGGTTTTAGTCAGTAAGAGTCTGACACTCCCTTCTGCTTCACCCAGAGCGGGAGGCTAACGAACATTCTTTAATACCTACCAGAGCATCCAGAGTGCCATTACCTACCCGGATAAGAGTAACCCACATTGTAACAACACAATTCCATCATTCAAACCCAAACACAATGCGATCGGAAGAATATTGATACCCGGATTGATTGAAATCCGGGTACCCGGGTGCCCGGGAATAACCGGGTAACCGGGAAAGTTATTTTAGAACTTATTGTGAACGAGATCGGGTGTAATGATTGTGTTTGGATGGGTGGATTTTAATTAAGCTGGGTTTTGATTATAATATGAGTATATTTAAAATTACGAGAGAGGCAAATTAATTAAAAAGTATCTTTTTGTAATATCAAAATAACAGGTTTTTAACAATTGCATATGAAAGTACATACGTTACGAGGACACAAACACTTTTTTTAAATCGCCATCTGTCTGTCAGTTTGCTCCGGGTAATCTTCAAAACGGCTGGGCCAATTTTGGCGGGAGGCTTTCACAGCAGATAGCTGTTATTCTAAGGAGTAACTTGGCTACTTTTATTTAAAAAAAAAACAGTTCCGTGCGAAAAAAAATAAGACCCACTATCACCCGGGTGATAGTAGTAGTAATAATCTAAGATAATGAGTTTGAAAGTATACTTAATTGAGATAAAGTGACTGCCTCTTTAGTCTATCGATCACAAGCCTTGCTGCTGAGGTTGATGACCATATGCGGAACAGAGAGTAAAGTCCCAACCAAAAGGGAGGATCCTCCAACCGGACGGTTGTTGAGTCCGGTGGGCAACTGCCCGATAGTTTATATTCGGACTGCTGTATATTTTTTATTTATTTATTTATTTATATGTTCAAATCACACGGAGAACTCTGATACCGCGATGCAGGATTTAGTTAGTAGTTCGCTGCTGGCGGGATAGATGGGGTTGCGGTTCGTTTTGTTGCCGTACCCACTTCGTTAGTTTTTCTTGTGGAATTGATGCCGCTACAACCTCAGTTTGATTCGGTCAAAGTGATTTTCCATCTGAATTTCTCAGTATCGGCCCGGTATCCCGGATTTATGACCGGTTGATGGCGATATGTAAGCTCGCCACTGTGACAATGGGGTTGATACGTGTCAAAGCACACCTCTGTTTAACTTTTCGGGTGAAGCAGACGCCGTCATGCTATGTACTTACTTTCAAGATATTAGAGATTATAATTTCTGTTAAACAAAATTTTATATTAAGGGTAAAATTTTCAAGAGTCAGATTATTTTTAACTGTTGAATAAGTAATAGCTGTTTCAAATATTTTCTATCCCTTCCTTTAATTTTTAAATATAATTTTATTTTAGCGAATGTTGCAACACCAACTCTGTGAGCATTTCAAGCGTCTACCAATTGTCATTATTAAGATTAAGCAAAAAAAAAAACGATCACCAAAAAACGCGTTTCTAGTGGGACAAAAATTAAATGGGCTCCCCATTTAATTTCTAATTTAATTAAAAATACACATAATGTAAAAAAATCAAATGTCTACTTATTAAGATTCATGAGATTACAGCCCACTGATAGACAGACGGACAGCAGTTGTTAGTATTAGGGTCCCGTTGGTGACTCTTCGGATACGGTACCCTAAAAAAGTCATTTGCAAGTCCATTTGGTAGTGGCAATATTGACTTTGGTTTAATTCACGCGGAACGAAAGCTGGAGGAAGGGATTGCAAACATTTTTTATAAATACCCATCGACACGAATCAACAGTTCATGGTGATGTGAACTGGCTCGCAATTTTGTCGATAAATTGTCATATTTATCCATAAATGACGTGAGAATGAGAAAAACCTGGCTTTTTCTCATTCTCACGTCATTTATGGATAAATGTGACATGAGCTCGTAGCTCCCATCCATAACATACTGAGACTTGTTCGAGCCTCGGAGAGCGCGTTAAGCCATTGGTCCTAGCTGACAGTTTTTGGCTTTGATATAGGTTACTGGTAGTCAGAAGCCAGAAAATCTGACACAGGTCTGAGTTTCCTACTCAGACCAGTGTCAGATTTGTTTTTCAGATTTGTGGAGGTCAGATAGGTAGTCACAAAATGTAAAATACTAGACTCGACTGTATTCAGTACGACTAGAAGCCGACCCCTATGTAGTTGGGAAAAAAAGCCTAGGGAGATTATGATACAACACGATTTGACGGGGTAGATAAAAAGAATTGTCTTAGTGGCTGCATACTTACTGATCAAAAAATAACAAAATAAAAATTAAGTAAAAACAATTTTTAAGACAAGCTTTGAATGAACAAAAAAGTAAAAAATAAATCTTTGATACGATAAAAGACCTACTTATCATACCTTTTTTGCCGCCTTATTTTAGTTAGGATTTTTTTTATTTTAAGTGCTTTCCAGTAATGTTTAACATATTTGCTTATAAATCAATTTGTTTTAAGAAAGACTAATATAACGAACATCTCGTTGTTTCCCCGTTCCCGTAGGGATTTCAGGAAATGCTCTCTTAGTGCTCCCCAAAACTACTCAAGGAGCAACATGCCAAATTTCAGCTTTCTACGACCTTCAGCGGTGCGTCTCATCAGTAAGAGAAGAATTTTACACTAAACAATAAAATAGAGATTTTGAGTCTGACTTATTAAAAAAAAAATCCAACTATTCAACACCTTATTAATCATTAATCGTCAAAAATACACACAAGATATCGACAAAACATTGACACCAGCCCAACCCTAGCACGCTTCAGTATAATCGGCGGAGGCCATCGTTTGTACTGCATATTGGATATCAACCCCGCACTATTTGCCGACACCCGTGGTTTCTGATAGAATTTGTAGTAATGCGTTATCATTGTGAACCCTTTGCGTGTTGTTGATGTACCTGCGTGAATATGGAAAATTTGAATTGAATATAAGGTGACGTTCATATTATCTGTTGAGCAGAAGTGTTTAGAAAATCTTCATTCCGCCAGCTAAACGAGTCCCATGTAAGAGAGAGAAAGTTTGCTGTCAATAACGGGGAATGAATCGACACTCCAGATTTGTAGTGAAAAAATTTCCCTGATAGGGAAACGGAATACAGGCTTTCCGTCATCACAATTTAATTTGCACATTTCTGCGGCCGGGAGAGTCTTAACGTGTAATATTGTCCAATCTGGGTACCCAGAACCGTTCATCACCAAAACTGTTCTGTGCTGTTACATGTTAAGAGGGAGCATGGGCGGCGAGACTTTTTATGTAAAAAGTCATAATTCGAGGTTTGGCTCTCGACTGTTTTCTCCTCCAATATTGGACCGATTTAAGAGATATTTCACAAAATGAATAAGAAGGATATATACTGTGTCCCTATCTTTTTTGAGGATTTATTAACCGTATAAGCACTAGAACCCTCACAAAATGCTCAAAATTGTCCGAAAAATTGCTGTCAACAGAGCCCTAGTGTACAAATTTGGCAATTAATAATAAAAAAAAACAGTATATATCCTTTTTATTCAGTTTGTGAAATATCTCTTAAATCGAAGTATTGGAAGAGAAAACAGTCGAGAACCAAACCTCCAATTATGACTTTTTACATACAAAGTCTTGCCGCTTATGTTTCCTCTTGGTGCACCTTAAAATAATATATGGCTTTAAAAATATTTTTCACTTTTGTTACATTCCCTGTAGAATTTCCCTTCAGAATCAGGTCATCCATCTCAGTTCAACCTCACCCTCTCTGATAGTCCTGAGACATAGCTACAGCGATGATTACCAATAGCTGGGCACATGACCCCTAGTTATTGTGAAGCCGAGCCTGGCGGCACAAAGCGATCACCACAAGCTGGCAGATTAATCGACGGCATAGCTCGTTTGCTTGACTTGTCGAGCTGTGGATTAGAAGTTATTATGTCTGGTAAAGTACTGGTTTGCTTATATTTTCAACGTCCAAAATGTCCAAGTTACTTATAAGAACAGTAATAAACGATCTTTGTCGACGTTAACAGAGAAGCTTGAGAAGAAGGATGCAAGGGCGAGCGAAGCGAACACGAAAATTTGCATCTCGCCTCGGATTTACTATAGGTTTTGTAATGTAACATTTAGTTTGCCTAATAGGTATACTTTTTAATTTCTTCATATTTCCGTATATTTTATTGAAAGCCCGGTAGGTGCAAGATCTGAAAAGTAACTAAAAACCTATTGAAAAATATGTTTTAGTAGGCTTTTTGTAATATACTCACATTTTTATAAGTCAATACTACACATATATTATATACTAATGGACGTCACGCGGTTTCACCCGCGTAGTTCCTGTTCCCGTGGGAGTACGGGGATAATATATAGCCTATGTTACTCCCTGATAATGTAGCTATCCAATGCTAAAAGAATTTTTCAAATCGGTTCAGTAGTTACGGAGCCTATTCATTTCAAACAAACATACAAACAAACAAACAAACAAATCTTTCCTCTTTATAATATTAGTGTAGATTTCACCTGAAATAAGTGTTTATTTATTTATTTTAAAATACTGGTATTCAGCTGAATCCAGTTTGACTGGAAGCCGACCCCAATATAGTTGAGAAAAGGATAGGCAGAAAAAAATGTAATTCTAAATCGTTTTTCCCATTTGCTAAGTTGTTAATTTCAGACAAGCTGTCGCTTCATCTCAAGTACTGGGTGCGTGTTACATTGAAAACCGACCCCCAACTAAGTTGAAAAAAGTCTAGGCAGTCGATGTATGTCATCATACTTACGGCATACTCCCCTTTACACATGTCAATCACATGCAGAGTGAATTTTTAAAGTGTGCCTTCATGGCCAAATCTAAGTATTTTGTTAATAAAAATGAGCTCTTTCCTTTAGTTTGTAATGTGTTATTACTTCCCAGATTGTGATCCTTATTAGGTACACTTTCGAATGGTGTAATAATACAGGGTGTGTTGTTTATTTCAAAATGAAGCGGTTAGATTCCTGGGTAGGAACAACGATTTCCAAAAACCCAATGTTGCAGTTTTAGGTTTCATCAAAATTGGGCTCGAAACTCCTTTCAGTGTTTTTCGATATTCCTCATAGTTTCGGATTTGGCCATGAAGGTGCACTTTAAAAATTCACTCTGTATACCTTGGTAAAGAGAATCATGCCTGTAATAAGTTTCTGTTCCAAATACCGGGTGATCAAGCGTGACACGATCACGGTGTTTGGCGACGCCTATCACGGCACAGTGCACGCTGCAATATCGGCCATGACCATAGAACACGGTGACGCTGTGCCGGCCGCTGTTGAAGACGGAATTGGGAACACTTTCCATATAAACCAGACTGCCTTTCGATTCTAGAAAAAAAACCGGCCAAGTGCGAGTCGGACTCTCACACGAAGGGCTCCGTACCATAAACCCGAAAAAAACACGTTTTTTTATTTTTATTCTTTGTTTTTATAGCGGCAATAGATATACAAACTCTGTTATAATTTAAACTGTCTACCTATAACGGTAGATACAGCCTGCTGACAGACAGACAACTGGAAAGCGGAGATGTAGTAACGAAATGAGCTGATTCCAATTGTGCTGAAATGTGAAGCTAAGAGGTATTGAGAGCTCATTTCACCTAAGTTGTCATTTTTACAGAATAGTACCTACTACCGTTCTGTTGTACCATTCCTGCGCGGTGCTTCCCTGATCTGTGGCAATGCCAGATTATTGCGCGAACTCAACTCAGCCGTAATATGCGTGCGAATATTACTCCGACCAGCTAGTCTATTCTGTAAATAACTATTTCGATATCGAGCTTCACCTGTGTGACAAAGCTTACATAGTGAGCTTTATTAAACACAACATAAAGGTCTTATAGCGGCATCAATGCCGCCACAAGAAAAACCAACGGAGCAAACCTACATCACAAAAAAAAGAACAACGACGCCATGTATCCAACTAGCAGCGAACTACTACGTCGAAATCCTGCATCGCGCAAGCAGAGTCTACCGTGCGATTATAAATCAGCCCGAATATCAACTATTGGAGCAGTTGCCCGCCAGGTACAACAACCATCTGGTCGGAGGATCCTCCCTTTACAATGGAGGCGCGCAGGACTTTACTTTCTGTTCCGTATACCCTCCAAAGTCTTATGTTTATACGAATTTGATACTCACCTCGGATTCCGCTGTCGAGACATGAAAATGTTCTTACAGAATAACACTACAGGAGCGAAAGTGAAAATGTAGTGCGAAAAATGGACGTATTGGCATTTAATTTAGTTATTTTAAAATTGTTGCTCCTTCTGAGGCAGTCAGGTAAAAATATTTTGTATTATTTATTTAGCACAATACGTACTTCCAAATATCAGTTTGTACCTCAGATAAAGGCCGAAAACGGCAGTAATTCTAAAATAACTTATATAAACGTTATCATAGCAAATAAACGTAGATAAAACAAAATATTTCAATCCAAATATTGTTAGAAAGCCTGAGTAAATAAATATATAACAAATATCTACGCAAACAAACGTATAATTACACAGAAGGTATATTTAGCTGATCCTAAAATATCCCTAAAATCTGGAAATGTCCCGAATGGTTCTGAAATATTCCATTTGCTTTCTCTATTAATTACTTTGGATTTAATTTATTTAAGAACCTTTCTGTGAAAGGGATTATTATCTGTTTGTCATTATTTTGAAGGAAATGAAGGATTTTGGTAGTGTTTAATTGTAGCTAAAGGGGTACGGGTTTAAACGATTTATCATGATTACTAAATGTTTCCATCTATCTTCCTATTCATTTATCATAACTTAAAAGTATTTCTGGTGTGTAAACTATATTACTATAAAGTTTTATCAAAATCTGTTCGGTAGTTTTTGCATGAAAGAGAATCATCTATCCATCCATCCTCACAAACTTTCAATTTTTTATAACATTAGTATTTAGACTTTTTTGTCCCTGGTTGGCGCTAATGCCTACCATAACATTGGACTTTAACGTAACTGGAGAAATATGGTCTTGCTTTAGATAAACCTCTGTGAAACCTATAGGCGTAATATTATTGGTGTTTGACTACTTTTCTGCTTTATTGATCTAACAGTCGCAAACACTACTTTTGATGGTTCGATTCCCATGTAGCGGCATCAATACCACATTCAAAGAACAAAAGATCTGAAATCGCACAGATCCTACATCGCACTATTTAAGTTTTCCGTGCAATTTGAACGTATACAAACAGCCCGACTGCAACCATCGGGCTGTTGCCCATCAGACACAACAACCGTCTGGTCGGAGGACCCTCCCTTTTCTGTGGAGGTTTGAGGGACTATACAGCCTGTTTCCCATACCTCTACAGAGCCTTTCAACTACCATCGGGCAGATACCCACCAAACATAACCACCGTCAGGCCGGAGGACCCTCCCTTTTCTGTGGATGTTTGCGGGACTTAACGCCCTGTTCCGCATACCTCTATAGCCTTTCAACAACGGTCGGGCAGTTGCCCTCCAAACACAACACCCGTCCGGTCAGCGGATCCTCTTTTTCAATGGAGTGTGCGGGTCTTTATCATCCTGTTCTGCATACCCCCATACTCTATCAAGGCGATCTAATATTGGGTTTTCCATTAGGCAATTGTCACTAGCAGCCTGCCCGTCATTTCTCAGGACACTCATGTTCAGTTAATTGCAATATTCGTAATCTATTTGCTAATTGACTCACATTTGTCAAATATGAATGCAGTTGTCACGACCGAACAAGCGATTTGTTGTGGCCTGTCCGCTAAAGCCGTGTTTAAAAACGTGTTTTTTTTTACCATTGGTAGGCATACGTTTGACGAACATCTCACCTGATGGTAAGCGATGATGCGGTCGAAGATGGAGCACGTTTGCCGTGTTACTTTAATGTTGACGATAGCTACATGTGATTAATCCATACCTTTTTTAGGGATGGGAGATCATCAATTGAGTTCTTGCACTCTGGGTGGCTCCTAGTGCCCGCAGCCCGTCTATCCTTGACTCCAGTAGCGGGCAAGGTCACGGCGAAGCAAAGGGTGCGACGAATCCCCGGAGTGAACCCAGAACAGATGGTCCATAGGGCTGAAAAGTTCTGGAGTGGCGACCGCGTACCGGAAGACTCAACGTTAAAGTGAAAATACTCAAAGTGGACCGATGACCTAGTGAAGGTCGCGGGTAGCCGATGGATGCGAGACGCACAGGACCGGTCGTTGTGGCGACGCTTGGGGGAGGCCTATATCCAGTAGTGGACGTCTTTTGGCTGGTATGAATCTGGGTGGAGTGGAACTGAGTGTCAGACTCTTATTGACTAAATAAAACCCATCTATGTTCGTTCAAATGCCCTTTCCGTTACAAGGCCGCGGTAACTAAAATCCTTAATAAGCGAAAACCTTATAAGTTCTGTTACTTCAACCTTGGCGATAGCTATTTGCGATCAATCCATATCCGCGAACACTTGTGGTCATATGCCCATTACACTCAATTAAACTTTTCCCCACACTTATCAGCAACTATTTATAAAACATACTTGTAATAGCATGCTACACGCGACTTAGAACTAAGTCTTATCGCTGCTAAACTTAGAACTTTAATTAGACCTTAATAAGTGCAATTTATAACTGTCGCGTGTAGGTTTCGTTTTCTTTCGAATTTTTCGCCGATATGTTGTATGACGTGGTATACAGCGGTAATTATGATTTATTGGCTATATTTGTGAGGGTGAAACAGTTCTTGAGTATAAATAACTTTAACACTTCAGTAAAATGAAAAATAAAAACACAGGTATTTTGTACTTTCGGGCAAGTTATAATCATCATCTGCAGCAGTCCATTAAACTCTGACACTAGGGTGTGTGGGATCGTTAGACCTTACTGCCCACACGATAAGAAGAAGAAGCAGTCCATTACTGGACATGTCCTCTCCAAACGCGCGGGAATTATCTCGGTTTAGTATTATGTTATTAAAACAGGGATTTTATTTGGGATTTCAGGGTTTACTCCAAAGACAAACAACTTAACAAGTATCTGTGTGTTCTGTACGTGAGGGTGCTCATATCAGGGCACCAAAACGTTCAGTCAAGTGTTACCGGATTGGGTATTAATAATTATGAAAAATATAACCGACTTCCAAGCAAAACACTACAAAGCATTCAGCCTTTTATTTCGGAAGTCGGTGTTTTTGGTTTTGTTTCTTTGTTTTTTTAACACAGACTTCCGAAATCAAAGTTATTCCAAACTTTGTAGTAATTTTTTTTTGGAAATCGGTTATTTTTTATTTTTATTTAGTTACCCTGTACCTGTACAGTTTTCTTCGCATGTCGTTTGATGTGGCGTTATAGGTTCAGAATGTAGAACTATGTGGGAAATGTGTGTGTTGAGCTGTGAAAGTGATGCAGACGATATGAGGGCACAGCCAGGGAACATTATGTTTGCCTACATAACACAAAGTATATTTTTTACCGACTTCAAGGCTTTTAAGCTGATGGTTGCGTTTTTTTTTCCTTTTAGCGTAAAAGTTCCTTGAAAAAATAAGAAAGGACCCTTTTAGGTATTGGTATTTGGTATTTCTTGCGATGGATAGATATCATTTTCGGTTATTGCAGTCTTCGATATTTTCATTTTAGCCAGAAATTGGACGAAGACTATATAAAATACTACATAATTCTATCGGCCTTTGTTCGAGAGTGTGTTTAGATGAAACCGATACCATTTTTAAGCACAATACTTCTTTCTTCCTAGTAAGGCTCATTTGCTTGTGCAGCCGAAGACAAAAATAATGATAATTTAAATGCAGAACTCTCCTCATTCATATAATTTCAAGCCTGACACGCTCTAACAGGGTTGGGCGGCTGGAAGTGGTTGCCGAACGTGTACTTATAGAACAACCACTGCGCGAGGAACAGCATAGTGAACATGTCACAGAGTGCCATTGCCATCAGTACAGACAGACAGACAGACTAAGTAACCAAGATAGTCTTTAACGTTAAGTTTGCGATACTTTAAGTGTTTTTAGCAGAAAATTGTAAGAATATTTATATAAAGTTGGCTACTTAAGGAAATAATCAATACTAGGATTTTATTTTGTTGCATTGTTGTTCGATAAAGTTGATAACCAATTTCTAGCCGCTGGATCGCTTCTTGCAACCACAGTTGCGAAGAAAAAGTTGTCAATTTTGCTTCGTGCAACTGTGGTTGCAAGGCGACGAAGTTTTTTTATTTTAATTTAGTCTCTATACCAAACGCATAGAGTCGTAGTAGTATGTATTTAAACCAAAGACAGATATATTTCCCATAGACGTGTGCCCATATTACCAACATCACGGTAGAAAAATAACGAAATATCGTCAGTTGTGTTTATGTGAGTGAAGTGACGTTATAGTGTTTTCAAGGAGGTGATAAAATATGCCGTAAGTATTTTATTTTACTGATTTCTGCTGATGTTTATATACTAAATTAATCTCTAACGTGTGTGTTTTTATATTAAAGTAATATTTTTAAGTACATTGTAAGACAACATTTAAAAAATCGTCATTTAAAAACATACTCGCAGTGTCCTAGTCCGAAACTTAATTTTGTACTGCTATATTATCGTAAATACGATGTTTTTCTTAAACATACAATATTATTAATGATATTTGACTATATTTATTCAATTTAAGGTATTAAGTTGTGTAAATTGTTCTTCAGATTGTAACAGATTGCGAAAATTAAACCGCCCGGTAAGTTTTTACCTACTCAATTTGATATTGCCGCTTTGGTTGCGCGAAGCAATATACGTGTTTTGGCTTAGGGTTGGCGGTCGGTGATTTTTGTTGGCTTATTTTTATTTTATTTATTGGTGAAAGGTGACGAGTAATTTTTTCAAATGTTTTTTTTTTTTAATTTTACACAATTTTAACACTTTTAAACGCTTACTAAATTTATAAATCAAAACACAAACATGTGACACATCGTTGGTTCAGGGCTGAAGTAGCGGAAGAATTGCTGAAAATTATGAAACCTCCAGTCATAGAACACCCTTTAAAAGTTTCAGTTAACAAATACTTGGTTGGCCCAAAATCCAAAAACGTCCGTCCAATTTTGGAAGAGAACCACTTTTTAGGTACTGGGCCATCCAAGTACTCATCATGTGTATGGTGCAAAAAAAGCCGTACAAAATATGTTTGCAAGCAATGCCAAATCTCACTCTGCTTAGATATTTGTTTTGAGCAATATCACACAGTTCCTGAGCCACGTCAGACATAATCACGCGCACATTAACCTACCACACACCCTACACATAAATAAGAAATAAACACAACTCATACATACAACGTGTAACAGATTAAACGCAACACCTTAAAATTTTACAAATCATTATGACAATTTTATTTTTTCTATAAATTCATAACCTTCATTTTTCGAAGTCGGTTAAAAACTATTTAAAATGTATGCAAAAATAAATAACATAAATAAATTTTGATTTTAAGAAAAAAACAAATTGATATATTTACACACTGTTGTTCTCTTAATTTAAGCAATATGTCGTAGTAGTTGACAACCCTAGCTAAGAATGGCCGCCATCTTGCGGTTCGGGCGTCAAATGCTTGATCTCAAGTCCCAGTCAAGTTACGTATGTGGCCGTTTTTATTTAATTTTTTTATTAATGTTAATAATACTTTATTTTTGAGATTTATGACGCTTTCGAAACGTCAGGATTTGGCCTATTTATTGTATGAGTAAATATGATTGCTTGGCGGTTTATATTTACAAATTTAAAGATTTAGGTAGGCAATGCAAATTGGCAAAAATATGTGCCGCTTATTTTAATTTATAAATTTGACAAAAATTTAAGAATTACCCATTTAAACTATTATATTCATCTAAGAGTGAAGAAAATGACCTTTATAGAGGTGGTAATATTTTTGTTCTATGTACTTTAGTTTTAGTGTAAAGTGGCCTAAATTATACCTAAAAAAAGTTACGATCTTATACGCATCCGCGAATTCTGCACCATTTTTTACATAATATTTTTACTATATTCTTATGTGTAAATTGTTTTCAAATACTGTTAAATATGTATAGTAATAAACCTAGTTTAAGAATAAAATAAATAACTATATACTTATTGATCTTATTTTTTTTAAAACCCCTATGTTTTACAAAATGTCGCTAAAATGGGTGGTACTCTTAATTTAAACACTTGTAAAATATTATTGTAATCATATTTTTAAAATAAAGCGATCACACATTATTTCTTATCTCATGGACTACTCATAACAGTAAAAATATTTGAAGTGCTCCACTCGAGCAAGTCATAAATTAAGTTTTAGTAACAACGAGCAGAACGCGCCGTAAGCGGTCCAAAGTAACTGGCAAAGTAAGGTGCCCATTTTTTTTCGCGCAAGCGATCGAGCGGGTATTGGCCTGTGCCCCAGAACATACGTAGATGAAACGTACACCATTTTAAAGCACTGATATTGTATTTTAAGACCTAGAACGGTACATTTATCTCTGTAGCCGGAGAAAAAAGTTACTACATTGTTAAAAGTGGACAGTTGAAACTCACCTCGTTCATATAATTCCAAGCCTGGCACGCTCTGACGGGGCTAAGCGGCTTATAGTGGTTGCCGAACGTATACATATAGAACAACCACGGCGCCGGGAACAGCATGGTGAACATGTCGCAGAGTGCCATTGCCATCAGGACCACGTTGGTCGGGGTTCGCATGTGACGTCTTGAGAGGACCACCACGATGAGAGTGTTAGCTACCGTTGTGGTTGCCAGAAGGAACGGTGCGATATAGCTGTTGGAGAAAAGGAACTGTGCGTGAATACAAATAGTTTCAGTTTTATCTACACAAATATTATAAAGCTAAAGAGTTTGTTTGGTTTAACGTGCTTATCTCAGGAACTAATGGTTCGAAATTAAATAAAATTTTAGTGTTGAATAGCCAATTTAAGGCATAACATCACACTAATAGGAAAGGAGCATTCATGAAAAATGTGACGCAAACGAAGTTGCGCGGGTCAGCTAGTTCATAATCTCTGTTTTTCTTTTTAATTATTAACATTAGTTATAAGCCAAATTATGTTACTAACAACCTTGCCTATATATGGACTCTTTTATCTGAAATAAATGTTTTTGTTTTATTTTTTTTTAAATAATAATCAGAAGCAAAATTCTCGATTTTTTTACGGAGCAAAGCAGTCGTAATTGCTCAGGTGTTCCTTCAAATGTCCTTTGTGTTACAAAGCCACGGTGACTCTTTCAAACAATTCCACAATCCAGGTCTAATTGATTTTTAACATTTACCTAACAGCATTAAACGTCCCATTTTTATTTTATTATTTATGCACACACAGAAAAACAGTAATAATTAACATTATAATTATGAGTACTAAGGAACTGCTTATTCTAACGAAATTTCTTCCAGTAGACCTGCGACAGGAGAAACAATAGTGTGTAAGAACAAGCGAAGAAGGGTATGTGAAGTCTTAAAACTAAAGTACAAATAAAAAATACTAAAATATACTTGTAAAATATGTCATTATCTAACAGATAAATAAAAATACCCCACTTTTGAAATATAAATACTAACCCTCTTTTAAAAAACATTTACTAAGTTTCTTCATGAAAAAGACTTTTGTAGTAAAACTCCCTTCTCATATTATGTAATTGGGATGAAACCGGATCTCTGCTCATTTTATAAAAGCTTTTCAGCAATGTTCGGCTTTCAGTATCTAAATCTCTTGAAGAAATGTAATATTTTAGATGCATTCTTAAACTAGTGCTCCAGTTTTGTGATGTAAGTGTTATTGTGAGATCAAGTTACATTTATGTGGATTTATTCGGAGATCTGGTTATTTAGGGCACATTCTGTTTAGCTATAGAATATTGAATTCTTCAGTCTTATGCGCTTTTAATATTAACAATACTTATGCCATAAGTCAGTTAAGATCATTTGAACTTGTTTTTGTCTGACTTATGTGTTTTACTTAGGACTGATTTTTATTTTCATTTGTTTCTGTGAATTACACGCAGTGCTAAATTACCAACAAAAATATCCAATTGAAACAATTATGTCCCCATCTATTATTTCTCTCGGGCCCCGGGGCCCTTATGTAGTACTTGGGTCCACAGGTTTTGCCTAATTTTCTGTGTACATCGGGGGCTGTTTCGATTTTACTTGAAATAAAAGAAAGAAAACGAATTTTTGCGCGACGAAGTATGATACATACCATGACAAAATAAACCAAATTAGTGACTTCATCCGCACAAAACAGCCATCGCAGTATGGTAGGAGTTAGGACACGTGTGTGAGCTACATGTTTTTGTAAGTCCAAGTGCGGGGTCCCCCAATGCGCGAGGCCCGTAGTATTTAATGCTACTTTTGCTACGTGGCTAATCCGGGCCTGATTACACGTAATAAAGATATTCGTACAAAAATACGATATTTCAAATAAACTCTTAGACCTGGCGAAGTACAGCCTCGCGGGCACAGCAACTATAATTTTTTAAGGTTGTGAAAACTGCACTACGCTACACTACGTTGAACTGCGCTTTGCTAAGCTTGAATAGACATTAGACCTAATCGTTAAAACGGGTCAAATGGCGCCTTAGTTCCACCATCATGCAAAATTATTGCAAATAAATTCGTTAAAAAGTTATCAAAAAGATACTCACCCATACATAGGTTCAGCATAATTGATCGGGAACTCGCAAGTCACATTCAAATAGAAATGCGAATGATTCGATTGGCAGAAGTCGTCAGCAGTAAAGTTCGAATATCCCGGATACCCAGTCTGGTTGTTGTCATAATAATTATAATTAATCTTCGAGATGTCTAAATCTGTGCTGTCTCCATCCACGATTTGTTTCGTCGAGTTGAAATCTCCGAAGTAGTCGACCCAATCTTTGTCCGCCATCTTGGTTTTTTTTGGCGCTCTATTTCGTTGACTTTGACATGTTGGTTGTTACGTCATTTTGTATGTATCTGTGGGCAAAGAGAAATAGGATGTTATTATTTGTGGAAAATTATGACACGTGACTTAGTATGATACAGTTTGAAATTGAATCCTTTGGAACATGTATTATCATTCTTGCAAATAAATCAACATTGCAATGTTATGGTTTCAAAATTAAGTGTGCTAGTGATATCTAACATTTCAGTTTCAGTTTAATTATAAAGGCGCGACGCGAAAACGTTTTTAGAGATTGATCTATCTGTAGAACAATTTTGAAATACTTTGAATGAAAACACGTTGTCGTATTGTCGCGTCACGCCTGTCTGCGAGAGCGTTAAGTCTCAATCTGCCTCTGTTTCATTTAAACTTTTATGTTTAGAAAACTTTTTGTTTTACGTCATTATATACCAAGAGAAGTGGCAGTTGCTACTTCTTGCTTTAGATGGGTTTATAAGTAATGTTTCTTAAAATTTATTCGTAAAATGGGGTGAATAGACAAAACTTAAAAAAAAAATCAGACCTTGATCTATGTGATGTTAGTAATACACACTACTTAAAAGCTATGTTAGTAACAGACACAAAACAAAACAGATTTTAATTCATATATATTTGTTGGTTTGTTGTACTACTCTGAAGGGGATTTTCAATTTATTTTAATTTTGTTTTAATCAGAATTTAATGACTCCAATTTTTAACCAATATTAGTTTTAAAAGATTGATACTTTTTAACCGACTTCAAAAAAGGAGGAGGTTATATTCGACTGTATTATTTTTTTATGTTTTTTACCTCATAATTAACCGACTGGGTGAACCGATTTTCATGTTTTTTTTTTATTTGAAAGCTGGTGCTTCCCGTGTGGTCCCATTGCCACAACGTCTGAATCTGATGATAGAAACCTGAGAAATTGAGGGCAACTCTCGAAAATTGTAGGCACGCATTTAGTAAAAACTTGATATTCGTGTGTATATCGGGTGATACTACAAAAGAATGAAGGTTTGGATCAGACCTGATGATGGAGATGACAGAGAGTCAAGGGAACTCCACATCGGTATGTAGGAACTACCAAGTGTTTGGGCTTATTTCATTCGTATTGACGAGACCTTTACACCGAAAGCATTTAGTAAGTTTTATTTTCATAACATAACATCACGCCGGTATGCTGTGAATGGGTACACAGGTACCACTAAAAAGTGAAAAATAAAAAAACATTTTTACAAAAAATGTAACCGACTTCCAAAACAAAACACTACAAAGTATAAAATAACTTTAATTTCGGAAGTCGGTGTCAAAAAAACGAAATAACCAAAAGCACCGACTTCCGAAATTAAAGTTATTTTATACTTTGTAGTGTTTTGTTTTGGAAGTCGGTTACTTTTTTTGTAAAAAAGTTTTTTATTTAGAAACCAGTAATGTGGCATTTAAGTGAGAATACCATTCAAAGTTTTTTTTCTATTCACCCTTCCGTTTCTATTTACCCCGTTTTACCGATAACTAAGGTGTTTTCAAACAAGCTTATGGTGTGCTTATTAAAAGTGCATACCTTCAAGTCGGCTTCAATATCAAAACTTCCCAGCAACATTTATTTCGTAGCGTTATAATTATTAATTTGTTGGCCGTAAATAATTTTCGTAATTATTATTTTCTGGCTTATAATTAAAATGGTCTAGTGATTAATATTATATGTAATTAATTTTTATAGGTATCGGCTACCAGCTAAGGGTTGATTAATTATGTAAAAAATATTTGTACGTTCAATATTAACTTTGATATTTATAGTTTTATTTATAGTAGGTAGGTTCATAAATTATAAAAACAATAGTATGGGGGTCACTTTTGGGGGTCAAACTAGAAAATTAAAAAAAAAGTTTTTCGAATAATATCGTGTGACACATCAAATGAAAGGGCTTACTTAGAGGGTTTTAATTATTATTTTTTCATAATTTTACAATAAATGGTTTTGAAGTTATTCCAGAAATTAGACGAAAAATGACCATTTCCCACCTTATCTCCGAAACTACTGAGCCTAAAATTTTGAAAAAAAAAAAATGGAGATAATAGATCTTTACCTAAAAATTACTTATAAGAAGTCTGTAGTGTTAAAGTAACATTAAATAATTAAAATCGTTCGTAACCCTTTGCACGCGAGTCCGACTCGCACTTGGCCAGTTTTTAACAATATAAGCCCTACTAGCTCAAGATTGTCTTGGCAGGCCACGAAGGACACGTCGGGGCCGTTGTAGTCCGGAGGCCCCGTATCTTTGAGACGGCTGTAGCTATGCCCCTGTGCAGAAGCTAGTTCTGTATAAGATAATTTATGAACCATATACTAATTCCATATCATTCTCATGCCAATCTCACCCTTACCCTACATAGTTTTCCATGTAATAGAGCTGCAAATTGGTGTAAATCGAGCTTCGTACATAATATGAACATAGAATAATGTTTTGTTACTCTCGCTTGTAAGTACATAGGTAACAAGTGCCAATTTTCGATGATTAGGCGATATTAACTATGTTTATACAACGTGAAACAGAATAAACGCAATACCTCTTAAGGGGTCATTGTCCTCATCATTATGAACAACTTTCACCATGGGACCAACACTGAAATCGCGAAAAAAATATCGACTCCCCCATACATTTATGTGCGCATAACTAGACAAAATGTACGGAACAGCTGATTTTTTGTCGCGATTTCGGTTAGTAAAGCCGCCCATTGTGTCACCCTATGTAATGTTTACCCTAGGTATTTTTTTCTGTAACTTATATAATAACAATTATTATTATTATTATATAAGTTACAGAAAAAAATAGATGAAGAAAACATTACATAGGGTGAAATGTCTAACGGGGCCTCTGCGAGTTGGCTTCGGCCCCTCGTACGCCTACCAAAGGACCGGGACCTCAGGGTCCCGAGATTGTTCAAGACATACCTTAAATAATAATAATATTTATTGACATAAAAGTATGTTACATTAATATATGGAAACCCTGACTCCTGCGCTAGGTTGTAACCTGTGTTACAGGAATCAGTGTCTTCTCCCAGTAGTTTTATACAGATTTTATGCAATAAATTTTAAACAATTTTAAATTATTCAATATCTGCTTGAGGTGTAAGTGTGAGGGTGTGTGTGTGTGAGGATGTGTGTGTGTGTGTGTGTGTTTATCGGGCATTTTTATAATAGGATCTGCAAATTGCATGGTTTAGGTTATGATTTTTTCTGTCTGTATGTAATCCAGTGTTTGTAGCCAGGTGTTTATTTTCTTTTTAACTTCATTTTTAGTGAATGGGTTAATATGTAGTGCCTTGTTTTATTTATTATATATATGCACAGCTAGAAAAACTAGTAACTTATATGGTGTACATAATAAAGAGTATTCTATTCTATCCCTTAAGAGGTATTGTGTTTATTCCGTTACAGGTTGTATAAACATGTGAATTGAGGTTGTTTAGTTATTCAGGTTTCATGATTTTAGTTAAAATATTCTTCATATAGTGAGTAAGTTTAGTTTTTATTAGGGTGTACCTAAAATCCACAGGCATAATGTTATGTTATCTTCATTTCTGTATCCGAGCTTGTTTCTTTTATTTTCATTACGAATTACAAAACCGTATGTAACTCTAAGGGGCCGTCTCCACGAGCGAGAGAATTGTGGCGATATTATCGTCGTGACACGTATTTCTATAACAACTCTATAAACGTGTCTCCACACAGCGATATTATCGCGGCGATTCGACGAATGAAAAAACGTAAACTCGCGGCGATTCTCTCGCTCGTGGAGATGGCCAGCGGCCCCTTAAATAAAGCCTTGGAAATTATTATCGTCCATCAATCTACCGTGTAATGTCCCTCAATAAATGGTGTCCAACCCTTTTAGGGTAAAATTAATTTATGAACTCTATCGCGCCCTGTTTCAGGTACAAAAGTACCCTAGTAAGTAATGGATTATATTCTGATTTAATTTTAAGTAGGTTGTAATTATTCTGAAAGGGTGTTTTGTGTATTTAAAATGATTATCTTCTGTTTCAGATAAGGTGTTTATTTTGAGACCGTACTTAATATGATTTGGGTAGAATATCTTGGTTTTTAAGGTTCCGAACAAAAAACAGAACCTTTATACGATCACTCGGGTGTCTGTCTGTCCGTCTGTCACAGCCAGTTATCTCCAGATTCACTGGACCGATTCTATTGAAATTTGGTACACATATGGATTTCTGTGACCCAAATACGGACGCATTACGTAAATCATTATTTTTTTAGTTTGGGGCTCACTTTTGGGGGTCATACTAGAAAATAAAAAAATAAAAGTTTTTTGAACAATATCGTGTGACATATCAAATAAAAGGGCTTACTGTGAGGGTTTTAATTATATTTTTACCATAATTTTAAAATAAATGGTTTTAAAGTTATTCACGAAATTAGACGAAACATTACCATTCCCCCCATATCTTCGAAACTACTGAGCCTAAAATTTTGAAAAAAATGGAGATAAATGATCTTTATCAATCCGTAATCCAGTACTGTATCACTTCATGGGGTGGAGCACCCAAAACTCACTTACTCCCTCTTGAAAGAGCTCAGAGAGCCATTTTAAAAGTAGCCAATTTCCATCCCTTTGTGTATCCCACAGATCTCCTATACAAATCCTGCAACGTACTGACTGTTCGCCAGCTTTTCATAATGCAATTGATACTAAAACAGCACACCATGCTTACTTACAACACCGAAAATACTAATAAGAGACGGAATGATATTATCTGCGATTCTAATTCATTTTCAAAATATGTTTTTGTAAAAAGATTTTTTACATTTTTAGGTCCATTTCTATACAATAGACTAAATAAGAAACTAAGTATCTATAAGTTAAATTACTATTGCTGTAAAAAGACAATTGTGCAATATTTATTAAGCATCTCGTACGTAGAGACAGAAGACCTTCTTTTTGTATGTAAATAAAACATGATGTGTCCTTTAATTTTAAGTTTTTATTATAGGTAATTGATAAATTATTATTTTATTATTGATGTTAACATAAGCACTATCTAGCCTGAAGCACAGGTTTCAACCTAGTTCAGGCAAATCAGCAAATGTGTTCTTTAAAAAAAAATGTAAATTATTTTATTGTAAATGTGCCCTGTTTTATAAATAAACGATATTGTTATTATTATTATATTATTATTATTATCTGTAATTACAGGAAAACCTATAAGAAGAGTATAGTGTTAAAATAACATGTTAAAAATATAATTTCGTTCGAAACCCTTTGCACGCGAGTCCGACTAGCACTTGGCCAGTTTTTATAGTGAATAGGTTCGGTGGGCCCACAAAACACAAAATTAGTGACCTGAAATCGCGAGATGGGGCCCCAGCAGACCGCGAAGGAGATGGCGGGACAACTTCGATGTCTTCTTTAGGAATTGGCAGGATGTGGTACAAAATAGGGAACAACGGAAAGAGAGGAGGAGGGAGGCCTTTTCCTAGCAGTGGATCACTTCAGGCTAGTTATGATAGTAATATAACAATAAATACGTATATCAAAGAATTTTGCGTGAGAGCACTCTATCTATCTCTCGACTATCAAAGTCTCTGTGCATCAATTATTTCCTTCTGTATAACTGCTTGGGGTCGTTCCTTTAAAACCCTATTACTCCAAGCAGAACGAGCTCAAAGAGCAATTGTAAAAGTTATGCTCTTTAAACCCAGAGATCATCCTACTGCCCAACTCTACTCCGAATCTAAAGTCCTTACAGTCCGTCAACTCTTCATTCTCCGCGCTATCCTACGCTGTCATTCTACGCTCACCCTTGGCGATGAATTTCTTAAAAGACGCAGAGGATTTCCGGTCTGTAAGACTGTCAGGTGTCGAACAACATTTGCAAGTCGCCAATTTAATAAGCTCTCTAAGTCTCTATAATAAAATAAACACAAAACTGGATATTTATACCCTCACCAAATTCCATTAAAAAAATTGGATTAGCCAGTGGTTGCAGCAGTTAACATATCGCTTTTTGCAGTAAATTTACGAATAAAATAAGAAAAACACTAGTTATACGATCCATCTTGTTACAATATACCCTAAGACATGGCTATTTTGGGAGGAATCAATAGACCCCCAAAATACAGGCATTCCTTGCCTAGTTTGGGGCTCTATGGTCTCAATTATAAACATATCTATAGACTAAAATACACAACCAGTTTGTACACAAGATTTACTATGTATCCATATAATTCTAGATTATTTAGTTCTTGTGTGTAATTTCAAAGTTATTGGAACAATAAAGATTTATTATCCTGAAAGCGTTTATACTTTTTCCGGTCTTTGATTCATTTGATGTTCTTCAACACCATTTAAAATGCGATATTTCCTCAAGATTTTAAACAAATGAGGTGTTCTTTCTCATTTCAAATAAACCCTTTTTGTAGAGTTTCGTCCCAAAAAGGTTACTAATGTAACCCTATTATTAAGCCTTCGCTGTCCGTCCGTCTATCTATAAGTGGGCTGTATTTCATGTATGTTATCGTAATATATATAATTACAGTCAAAATTTTCGAATAAGTTTTTTTTTTTACCAATTTTCGTAAATAAAAATTAATTACCAGGTATTAAAAATGTATTCCTTTGCTATCAAATCTGATTCTAAAATTCCATGATCCTTTAAGACGACGGTGTCCTTGGAGGAACAAAACGCACACTCGTTTCACACCCGCGCCACCCAAAATTCTGTATTTTTTTGTACTTCCCTGATTATTCATTTTTTTCTGTTAGCCTATGTTTTCCCACTGCTGGGCAAAGGCTAGCCCATATTTTTCCAGACAACTTAATTTGGTGCCTTCTCCGGCCAATCCGTCAGAAATGAGTCCAAATCGCCACGCCAGCGTTTTATAGGCCTGCCTCGGTTGCGACGTCCGTCTTCGGGCACCCACTGCGTGGCGATCTTGGCCCATCTGTCGTCGTGCATCCTGTAAATGTGGCCCGCCCAATTCCACTTTAGCCTCGCTAAATTATTATTATTCTATGACTTAAAAAATAGCTGTATATCAAAATGTAGGTAATTAAATTATCTTTGAAATGATGCAAGTTCCATTAAAATACGCTTGGCGGTTTTGGTCCGATGGTCGTTTTTATGTCCGTGTTAGATATAACTTTACAAATTAATTACACTATGTTGAACGAATAAAACTCAAAATTTTAAGAAATTTGTAATTATTAAGAAAATTGTCTAATGCAACATAGTTTTTTAACTACGGCTACCCGTTTAGACGTGATGATCATTTTAAAAACAGCTAACGAGCTGTATCTGCGCCTTAAAATCAGATGGAAGCATTTCCTGCCAGCAAGCATAAAGGTTCTTGCCCGCTCACCTACGTGCGTCACAGCCATCTTGATTACATGGATAGACAGCTCACTTCGTGATCGCTTCACCCAAGCCTTCACTTCGACATGTTTATAGAATCGACCGCCAGTCCATAACATAGTTCTGTGGATGTCACTAAGGGCTAGGCCGCACTATGGCTAAACCGCCGCAGTTTTTAATCGTGTAATTTTTTGAGTCAAGGAAACTAATACCTACAAGCGGCCTCACTTGCGGTTTTTTTCCCGCGACTGATACCCGTGCTTTTCGAGCGGTTTCGCGGTATAGCGGCTTACTGCTCATTGGAAAAAAAGTAGTGCGGCCTTAGCCTAAAGCTGCATCAATGTTATCACGAAGCTAGATAACATTGTATCTATTTATGAACCACTCCAAACCATAAACCTGACATATGGCTGGCTAATCTCGTGTTTTAGATGATAAGTGAGCCACCTGTTGTAGTCTGTGGAGCATTTTGTATGACAAGACAATGTAAAGCGTGAAGATCCATTACATAACAAAGGTTTCCGAATCAATTTCATTTTTTTAATATGTTTTTTTAACACTACAGACTTCGTATAAGTTTTCCTGTAATCTTTAGGTATAGAACTATTATCTGCATTTTTCAAAATTTTAGGCTCAGGAGTTTCGGAGATAGGCGGGAATGGTCATTTTTGGTCTAGTTTCTTGAATAACTTCAAAACTATTTATTTTAAAATTATGAAAAAATATTATTAAAACCCTTTCATTTGATGTGTCACACGATACAGTTTGAAAATCATTTTTTTCATTTTCTAGTTAGACCCGCATATATAAAATTTAATAAGTTACGTAACGCGTCCGTGTTTGGGTCACAGAAGTCCATATGTGTACCAAATTTCAACAGTATCGGTCCAGTAGATCAGGAGAAAACTGGCTGTGACGGACAAACAGACAGACAGACACCCGAGTGATCCTATAAGGGTTCCGTTTCTTATTAGGAACGAACAACAAATATATTTTGTATTCTTGTTACATATGTTCCGGAAGGACCATGAGTGTCAGTGTAATTAAAAGCTCATGAGACATTATTTTCTGTTGTCTTTGCGATCGCAAACCAGCTACCTGCGTCACAGTTCCTAACATTGTTTTGAAGAAATATTGACAGATTGTTGTATGATACATATAATACTACTGACGCGGAAGACATCGTGAAGTACGTTCTCCACAGGCTGAAGTACGCGCCGAAGGTGCAGCTGCTGGAGTCGCATTGCAACGTCAACTTTAAGGCGTTTGTGGTGCGCATACCAACATGCTATCTACCTAAGGTGTTGAAGGAACGTTTTTGGCCTTAGGATGTGGTTTTCCGCCGCTTTCGCGGACAAGTGCTACCGGAACGCACACGCTCATAGTGCAATTAAGTGATATTATCATAGTTTTAAGTTTGTTTTACTAACACAATTGTAATTATATTTATACTTAGGTTAAGGTATTTATCAATGGGTCTTTATTACTTGAAAATGAATGGTTTATTATTGTTATTATTATTCATTTTATTTACATATTTGTTACATTTTTAAATATTTCTATAAAAATAAAATAAAAACATTTAAAAATATAATAAATAGTAGCCCACCGGTATCGGGAACAGGGTCCAAGCTACCGGTAGTCAGTGCTCCCGAGAGAGAAACCTCCTCACTATACGCGCCGTGTCAAGGAGTACTGCTTTCTGGATGAAGCCCTTGATCCAGCTGCCCAACGAGAGCCTCTTGAGATGTATATTATGTTTATTATTATTTTCTTTATTTATTATCCTTACATACTAATTCACATTTTTGAATATTTCTTAAAAACAACACATCATAAAAACATTTAAATATATATATATTACTATTATTTTCAACTTTATTTATTTCATATTCTTATTATTTACATTTTTAAATATTTAAAAAATAAATATAAAAAACATTTAAAAATATAAAAAATAGTAGCCCATCGGTATCGGGAACAGGGTCCAAGCTACCGGCGGTCAGGGCTCCAGAGAAAGGAACCTCCTAACGCGAGCCGTGTCCAGAAGTACCACTTTCTGAATCAAGCCCTTGATCCAGCTGCCCAACGAGAGCCTCTTGAGGTGTTGGTCGAGGCTCGTGGCTATTAAGCCATTGGCCGACACATTGGTTATTATTATTATAATGATCCTAATATGGTTCTTTGTGGGCTTTTTAGACACGCAGACGTTGCATCTGTCTGTAGGGGTATTATTATCCCACACGGTTTGAAACCCAACGTTATAACAGTAACATTGTACCAACTAATTGTTCAGTAGTGGCATTTTATAATTAAACTTTGAGTTGACAAGAGTAATGAGTACCATCTTCTACAAGTAATAACTCAGGGAATGTAAACTTGTAAACTTCGTTCACTTTAGTTGGAGTTATTACAATGGGACACATGTGTGTGAAATGTTTCGTGAAATAAGACTATTATACATGTAGCTATAATGTGGCATCGTTGATCTTGTATCTAATACTTGTTTTACCGCTTTTGACAAGAATTGATCATCATCATATCAGCCGAAAGACGTCCACTGCTGGACATAGGCCTCGCCCAAATGTCGCCACAACAAAATGCGTCTCGTATCCATCGGCTACCCGCAACCCTTACCAGGACATCGGTCCACTTTGTGGGAGGACATCGACCATCTGTTGTGCGAGAAATAGGTACCTACCCACTGCCACTTTAGTTTAGCGATCCTACGGGCTATGTCGGTAAATATACGTGTAATATGAAACTAGCGAGTAATTTAACTTGGTCGGTTTATATTTTATCGGTATAAAGCGCTGTCGTCTAATGATTTGTGGTACTGGAATGCATCTGACTCATGGAACAAATATTTGAAACAATGTTTGTTTATATTTACAGCTTCTCGTGGCGGGGACTATAGTAAGGGTGTCCATTTGCACGGAGCGAAGCAGCAGAGCGGACAATCGGAGAAATTTTAACCAATGGAATTGCATAAAATCTCCGCATACCGTGTGTCACTGACATTTTGACTGACATGACTGGTTAATATTTTCCTCGTTTCTCCGCTCCGTTGCCTCGCTCCGCGCAAATGGACAGGCACCCTAACTTCAATAACAGTTCACGAAAAAAGAGTTTCCATACCAAAGAGAAACGGCTTTACTTATTAAGGCGCAGCTCGCAGCTGAAAAAACAATATGCTGTGGAACTTTAAACCCAATAATGGTAGCGAGTTAGTTTGCTCTGTACTCCAGCCGCTGGTTTAGGGGGAAGCTCGTGGTTTTACATTTTTAATATCGGGTAAGGTTGGCGCACCATGTTTTACTCCATTTCTTAGATGAATGGACTGAGCTTTACCGGTCCAAGGATGAAATGAATACTGGCAGAAGATGTAAGTGATCCTAACCAATAATAAATTCGAAACTGAGATGCTTTGTTTGTAATGTTTTCATGCCTAAATAGCCGAATTTTTTTAAATAAATTTTTGTACAGAAATATATGCGACTTCGGAGATTTTAATGATGTTAAAACCGCGAGTTAAATTACACTAGTTTACAAAAAAAATAAAAAAAAATGTCCTTGCAGTAAATTACATATTTTTTTAATTAGCTGCAATAACTCAATGCAAACATGTACATTTTTAATTTATATCACGTCACAGATGGAAGATATCGACCCCTTTTAGTTTCGACTACCCACAAGTATGTTCCAAAATAGCTAGTCTTCATTTTGATAAATGTTTGTTTCCAAAAGGTCAAAAAGGTTGGTTAGAGTACATTCTGGCTGTTTTTGGTGAAATTATTGTATCTAAGAAAGAATATTCTATAAAGAAAACACTCAAATATGCCTATCTTTTATTACTTAAAAATTCCGGTCTCTCATCGGCATAAAAGTGGGTTTCTTAAGGTTTTATTGAAAAATGTAGAAGAACGCTAAGATGCTGAAATGCAAGTTTAAATAAATTGTTGAAATTGCAAGCAAATGATAAAGACCCACCATGCAACCACGAAACTGATTGTTACTCCTATCGCTAAAAGCATTTGGCTTTAATCATAAAACCAAGGGTTAAATTACACGTGCGGATGTCCAAGCAGCTTTTTTAATATTTCAAAGGTGCTAAAAAAAGCATTTGGTTTATTAAAAAATATCAAAAACGTCGACACTAATTCATTTTTAGTCTCGTTATCTTTGCAAAAATATATGGGGAGTATTTTCGAAATGTGACGTGTTGGAATTTTTTAATATTTTTTTCTAAACTTGCAGCACCTCATTAATTAAGAATAAACACTTTTCCGTTCCAGGACAAAAACCTTGTAAACTAGTGTTATTTTTCCGGTGTAAAATTATATACTTTTTTATTTTTTAAATAGGTTCAAAAATACTTTTTCACTAGTCATTTTTGGGACAGTCTAAACTAGATTAACCGGTGTTTTCTGGCTCATAGATGAAACAAACTCGAGTCAGTGCCTCTTTTAAAACCATAATTATAGAAAATATTTTTTAAGTCTGAGGTGCAATTTTCTTGTTTTAAATAACGTTAGGGCCGCTGGGGCCAGTGCCTGCCAGGGTTGCGGAATTTGTTCGAAAGTGTTACCGCGGCCCTGGAGCGCAAAGGACATTAGGAGGAACACGGATGGGTTTTAGTCAGTAAGAGTCTGACACTCCTTTCTGCTCCGCTCAGAGCAAAAGGAGTCATTTGATTATTTCCCATTCAAAAAAAAAAAAACCGGTCAAGTGCGAGTCGGACTCACACACGAAGGGTTCCGTAAAATAAACCTTAATCTTTTATTATTGTTGTTATAGCGGCTTTTATTATTGTTGTAATAGAAATACACAATCTGTGAAAATTTCAACTGTCTACCTATTACAGTTCTTCAAATACAGCCTGCTGACAGACGGTCGGACGGACGGACGGACAGCGGAGGCTTAGTAATAGGGTTCCGTTGGTTACCCTTTGGATACGGAACCCTAAAAACGTAACGTTCGTGTTCAAATCACAGTCGCAAACTGACAAAAACACCTGTAATTTAACCCCACCTACATTGTAATGCTTCGAATGCTTTTTGATTTCATAACGAAAATTTACTTGCATCTTTGTTAAATTAAATCTTTTTGGATTCATAAAATGAGAATTTTCTTGCACGAGGCAACCCTAGCTTAAACTTTGGTTACAGACTTCTGGAGGTGAATATTCGAAGAATTAATTAATTATGTCTTGAAAGCCCTGAACATTTAATGTACAGTGGTCTATGATAATTTATGAGCTGAAAGAACAAAGTATATTAATGTAGAATATTTAGATTAGAATTCTTAGTTGTTTACAAAGATCGGCGAACCTATATGTGGTTTAGTTCTTTACTTAGTTAAAGTTATTTAATTTTGCATGCGTCATGTAGGCGTATAAACGTTGTGTCTGTTTATACGTCTATATGAGGAGCTCGTGGCTAAATAATAACAGCCGCACGGGTCGATCTTGAAGGTTAAGCAACGCTTTCCAAGGTTGGTCTGTGGATGGATGACCACCTTAACATACCGAGTTTCCTCCGTGCCTCGGAAAGGACGTTAAGCCGTTAGTCCCGGCTGTCATTTGTAGGTCTTTGGCAGTCGTTACGGATTATCAGAAGCCAGTAAATCTGACTCCAGTCTGGTAGGCAGCCGCTCCACGTAAAACACTGGTATTCAGCTAAATCTGGTTTGACTGGAAGCCGACCCCAATGTAGTTGGGAAAAGGCTACGCAGATGATGATACGTCTAGATGACGCATCATTAATTTATTTATTCTAGACTTCTTACATAGTTAACAGAAATAATGGTTTGTTTGAGACATCCAACCTTAAAAGAGGCTCTGAAAGTACGTTTCAGATTACGAAAATTCTTTAAACCGTAGAAAACTACACTATTGCCTAGTATCATAGGTTTTTTTTTTTACTGTACATAGGCATACGTTTGACCACTATCTCACCTGATGGTAAGCGATGATGCGGTAGAAGATGGAGCACATTTGCCTAGAAGCAACCTACCTTTATCCTGTTAAATGTATGGTTAAACCAATGGTTTGGATATAATCAAAGTCTTATGCCAGGAACAAACGTAGTACATATTTTATTTTATTTTTTTAATTGTTAACTCTATCAAATGCAACCAAAGCTGATTCTCACAGAAGGAGAATAAGTATATGTTCTATTATTCCAAACACGCAGCAAAAAACCTCGCCTTCGTCCTTACCTTCAATTAATGAAACATTAAAATGTGGCGCTGGTGTAAAAAATTACAAACGAAGCGAGAATTACATTTCCTGAAATAAAATAGTCGACTTACGCTTCCATGTTGGCGGAGTATGCGTAAGAGGATTTTGTCACATGGACAATTTTTTTTTTTAAACACTCCGATAATATTTCATGGTAGCTGTGCCCGCGATTTCAGTCCCATGGCCTATATTCATATTCTTTTGTTTGTGGTCGACTTCCAGACAAACCGGGTTTAGCTGAATATCAGTATTTTACGTGGAGCGGCTGCCTACCTGACCTCCACAAACCATGAACTAGGTAACACGGTACTTCTTGGCAAGACTGAAGTCAGATTCACTGTCTTCTGAAAATCCGTAACGACTGCGAAAGATCTACAAATGACAGCCGGGACCAAAAAGTATCTCATTTTAACCGAAAGGCAAAGTTGTCTGTGATACGAAGCAGTTCTTAGAACTTACTTATCAAAAAGAATAACGCAGTACTTTTCTGAAAGCTTTTACAAAACTAACATTACTAACTACCACACTTCTTAGAACCCATGTAAAATAAATAACTTCAGACTTGAGACCATTTCTCAAGATATTCCTAAGAAATACGCTTTTGGGAGAATTCTTAGAAATGTAAGGCAATTATTGTTATAACTCGTATCACTTACCCTTAACCACAGTTTGTAGAAATAACAGTAGAGCAACTGCGAACCAAATCACGAATTTCTGCGCTCACATACACACCCGTTACACGGCTTTTGAGCGAGTTTGGCCGTGTCTTCCATTGCGTCGCATAAAGATAATGGTTTCTGGTGCGATCTTTTTTCGAGAAACGTCGTGCACGATTTTCTGGTTTCTGACTACCGTAACGACTGACAAAGGCTTAAAGCTGCTCTCTCAAGAAATGCTTAAAAACAGCGTACAGATGAAGCAACATTTCGTCAGTATTATTGGGAAATTACATCTGACAAAAATAGGTAGTAATCTACATGATATGATACGTAATTTGGTTTAGCCAGAATTTATGTATCGGTGTCACATAATAAGAAAAAAATCACCAAATGACCACCAAATTTTTGAGCGAAACCATTTTACTCCTTCATTTTTTAACAAAAGTCTAAAAAAAACATCTTGCTGCAATACAAACGAAAAGTAATTTGGTTTTATTACTTTTTTAAAATATATGTTATTTTTTATAATAAATTAAAAATGCGGAGTGGCGCGTAGAGGAGTAGTTAGTTCCGTTTATATGCACAAAGTCATTAGCATGTACACAAGCCTTAACGCACGGACGGAAGAGTCCCGATATATATATAAGACATGACCACCAATATCGGCAAGTTTTTCACGGAGCAACGGCCAATATAACCTTGGCAAACCAGTAACTATAAGAACCAGAATGCCACTTAGCAAGACTGGTTGACATACTGCTTTATATTTCCACTGTGTCTTACCAAAGCACCATTTAATAGCCATGATCATTATAATTTAGCTCAGTACATTAGATAATTGAAGCCCTTTTCGGCACGGAGCGGCAAAAAGTAACGTTCTTGGTTTAGTGTTAATTAAGTACAATGTTGAACAAATGTTTTAATTTGGAACGAGTGTGTTTTTAGAAGATATGAGTACAATAATGAGGGTTGGTATGAGGTACAGGCAAGAATATAACAAGTTGGGGGAATACATTGATGGTAAAAATGCTTTTCTCAAGGCTCGTCTTTTCCACAAGCACTACGATTTTTTATTAAGATTGTTAGACCTGCTGAACTGCTATACCTACAATGCTACCTTACAATCTTCAGCAGGTACTTATATACATTTTTTTTTGCTATTGATAGGCACGCGTTTGGCCACTATCTCACCTGATGGTAAGCGATGATGTGGTCGAAGATGGAGCACGCTTGCCTAGAAGTAACCTATTCACTCTTGACTTAAATACTCCCAGGTTATCCATGAAATTTTACAGAGATCGATTTTATATTCGGTTTCTGTATAATTTCATGGATAAAAGTCCATTAAATTATGCAGTCTTAGATTCAAAGATTCAAAAGCATTTATTTCAAATAAACCATTTACAGGCACTTTTGAAATGTCAAGGTTAAAAAGTCAAAAACATAAAGCTATTTGCACGTCCTAAAGCGTAGATCTCTATAAAGAAGAACGTGCAAGAAACTCCACGGACAGTCTTTTAAATAATGTTATGTTTTACAAAATTCTTCCTTCCATTCCTTGTTGCTTCTGCATATGAGGACAATGCAAAGGAAAAAATCTTTTTACAAGAATTTAAAATCTAAAGATTTAAATATGCCAATTGCAGTTAAGAGATGACCAGTCTCAACTGACGGCGCCCGTTCACGAACACGACGCGTGTATCGGCACCATTCAGCTCATCCATTTTGAAGGGAACCGAATGATCCAACACACGCGCCACCATCAGCGAGTGAGCATGACATGCTCTCAAACACAATGCTCGTCCATGTCCAACAAGTAAAACTATAACTAATCACTAAATCTCTTGACCTTTATATACATTTTAAAATTGATGTAACCGTTATTTTGTAATTAACAATTATACACTGATTTAAAAGAGTGTCCATGGAGTTTCTTACACATTCTTGTCCATTGAGATCTATACTTTGGTTCGTGCAGCTACTCGTAGCTTTATCTTTTTGACTTAACGACCTTGAAAATTCAAACCTGAAAATCGATCTATTTAATTTAAAGAAGCAGCGAAGCAGCACAATAAAAGCTGAAATAGGTAACGACATAGGTAACATTTATTAAACTATTCCGAACAGAAATCAAATCCGTCACCACACCGTTTAATCCAATAATCCCTCCACTGGACCAGACCTCTAGCCCCATCTTGTAAAACATAATAATTCTGGAATCTAAGCAGGATACCGCCAACAAAAACATTGAAACAAAGTTAATTAATAACATAATTAATTAATTCCGCCATTATTCCGGAGTGTTGTTTACGTTGTTATCATTCTTTTGTTCGGCTGCTTACATTGACTTTGTTTTTCGAAGGGTTCATTTAAAATGGCGGGATAGGGATGCTACATAGCATATGATTAAAAATATTAAGCATGTTTTGGCTGTTTCGGCTTCGCCCCATGTTCAATGTCTGATAGGAGCTGTGTAGTTTTTCGGGATAACCTAGCTCGATCCATCCTAGGACTACGCGACGTACGGCGACGCACCATCGATAACTTGGTGGTGACAAACATACGAACAAACGGTTTGGGAATACTTGTATTGTGAGTACAACTTAGGATTTTTTTAATTGTTTTTTTTTTTTTTGGGTTAATTCATGCCGGAGTCCGTGTCTCCTGATGGCTTCAATCTGTAGGCCAATCATCAATCAATCAATCAATATATGTAAACACTTCCGTTACTTAGAGATAGAGTGCCTGACAGACAATGCACAGCCAAAACCACAGGTTGTAGAGAGCTGAAGTTTGGCATGAAGGTTCCTTGAGGAGTGTCTTCTTGTGCTTACTAAGAGAGGATTTTCCGAAATAACCACGGGAACAGGAAAAAACGGAATACGCGTACTAAGTCGCGGCCAAAATCTATACATCTAAACACATAATAAAATAGTAAATCTTAAGCTGCATGTTTTCAATTGCCGAGAAAACTACTGAACCGATTTTGTTCAAATTTTGCATAAATAATCCTTATAGGTACGGTCAGGTTATAGGCTATATATTATCATGGATAGAGTTTTTTCGTAATGAGAACGTTTCAATACGAAAAATGACTAGCATTTGGAATAAAGGAGTTGAAACAGCCAGTGCCTTGCATAATACTCTTCCAAATTCCTAAATCTCAGAGCAGTCAAGCAATGCTAGATATTGATTGTTCGTATTTATCTTATCTTAGAGATCTTATCTAGCGACAAAATTTTACTTTTCGACTTACTCGCGAACGACGTCGCGGGCAAAAGCTATAAAATAAGTAAATAAGATCAAGCAAGGGTGCTCTATCGTAAGCCACATCATAGCTTACCATGAGGTAAGATGGTGGTCATAACCGAACCTATGAATTAATAAACTGACATCCACAACTACTGGGTAGGTAACCATACGCGTGGTTAAGCAATACTTATACTTTCGGACTTCTGACTAACCCTAACGTCTGCTAAAGTTCTACGAATGACAGCTGGAACCAAACCGCCTTGACGTGCATTCCGAGGCACGGCCCCTCCTGCGGGTCTAAAAAGGCCACTTTAACAGAATCATCATCATCATCATCATCATCATATCAGCCGAAAGACGTCCACTGCTGGACATAGGCCTTCCCCAAACGTCGCCACAACGACCAGTCCTGCGCGTCTCGCATCCATCGGCTACTCGCGACCTTCACCAGGTCATCGATCCACCTTGTGGGAGGCCTTCCAACGTACGCAACGTTGGAAGGCCTCCCACAAGGCTTCCGGTACGCGGTCGCCACTCCAGAACTTTTCGGCCCCATCGACCATCTGTTCTGCGAGCAATGTGCCCTGCCCACTGCCACTTTAGCAGAATCATAATTTTAACCACACAAATCAAACTCATCACAACCTGTCAAATTTCATTTTCATCTTTATTGCCAACGCATTAGGTTCAGAGTTGATTGGGAAAATTTGACAGTGACGGGTAGCGTGATCTGCTTTCTAATTCTGCTAATGTGGCCTTTTTAGACCCCCGGGCCAAAATATGAAATAGATAGGCAGTGGTTACCCATCTACAGACCACCCACTTATGTTATTTAATTTTGGCCACCAGCATCCCCATACAATAATGTTATAAAGCTGAAGAGTTTGTTTGTTTGGTTGGTTGAATGCGCTAATCTCAGAAACTACTAGTTCGAATTTAAAAACTTTATTTTAGTTTTAAATAGCCCTTTTACCGAGGAAGGCTATAGGATGTATAACATTAGGCGACGAACAATAGGAGTGTAGCATTAATGAAAAACGTAAAGCAACGAAGTTGCGCGGATCAGCTAGTAGATTATGTTTTTATATTTCCTTAATAAAAAAACGGGAGTGCGAGTCAGACTCGCACACATACCATACCATAAACATTAATTTTTATTATTTGTTGCTATACCAGCAAGAGAAATACACAATCTGGGAAAATTTCAACTGTTCGATTGCGGTTCTTGAGATACAGCCCGCTGACAGACAAACGAACGGACGGACAGCGGAGGCTTTGTAATAGGGTTCCGTTGATTACCCTTTGGGTACGGAAACCTAAAAACGGCCAAGTGCGAGTCAGACTCGCACACAAAGGGTTCCATACCATGAACATTTTTTTTTTTTTATTTGTTGTTATAGCGGCAAGAGAAAAACACAATCTGGGAAAATTTCAACTGTCCAATTACGGTTCTTGAGATACAGCCCGCTGATAGACTGACGGACGGACGGACAGCGGAGGCTTAGCAATAGGGTTCCGTTGGTAATAAAGCTACTTGAAAGTTTTAATTACTTTTTGTACTAATTGCTCAGTGCTCGCGGTTAAGCTGCAGTCTACAAAGTTTAAGCTAAAGGTTATTTATTAGCTTTTTTCTTACACAGCTTAAGACTTCACTTAGTTGAAACTTAGGCGGCTTACTTAGGTAAGAATGGACGGTGTAATATGGCGGAGACGAAAATTTTTTATTAAAAAAACAGTTACATGTTCAATTTAAAATAAAACTATGAGTCTTCTTCTGAGTCGGACACTCTTGTCAGAGTGGTCGTGGTTCCGCAGATGAGGAACATGGAGAGATGTTCGGTGGGTCGTCGTCTTTCCCGAGAACTGCTCTTTCAGCGATGCACTTCCATTTCTGCCGGTTGGTCGCGTTACGTATACACTGGACCATAGTGAACTCGCTAGTTAGGTTTCCGAAAAAAAAACGGAACCCTTATTGGATCACTCGGGTGTCTGTCTGTCTGTCCGTCTGTCACAGCCAGTTTTCTCTGGATCCACTGGACAGATTCTGACATTCTGTTGAAATTTGGTACACATATGGACTTCTATAACCCAAATACGGACGCGTTACGTAAATTATTAAATTTTTAGTATGGGGTTCACTTTTGGGGGTCAAATTAGAAAAAAAAAAGTTTTTTGAAAAATATCGTATGACTTATCAAATGAAAGGACTTACTGTGGTTTTAGTTATATTTTTTTCATAATTGTAAAATAAATGGTTGTGAAGTTATTCAAGAACTTAGACGAAAAATTACCATTCCCTCCATTATCTCCGAAACTACTGAGCCTTAAATTTTGAAAAAAAAAGTTGGAGATAATAGATCTTTACCTAAAGATTACAGGAAAACCTATTAGAAGTCTGTAATGTTAATATAACATGTTATAAAAATGAAATTCGCTGGGAACCCTTTGCACGCGAGTCCGACTCGCACTTGGCCAATTTTTTTTGTATCAGGTCAGTCCAGTGAGTTGGTGATCGACCGCGTGCTATCTCGTCTTTCATTTGGCCCTGAATCACCAGTCTCTCCATCGAGTTCTCATTCCTGCATATGTGACCAAAGAACTTCAGTATTTGTGTTTTCACAATGGATGAAAGTCGGTCTTTAATACAAAGCCCACGGGATCTTCAGAAGGCGTCTCCAGCACCACATCTCTAGTGCGTCGATTTTACGGAGATCCTGTAGTTTCAGGGACCAAGTTTCGGAGCCAGAGAGAAAGATTGGAAGGACAAGGCACTTCATGATATAAACGGAGCTATACTACTCCTCTACGCGCCACTCCGCTACCCGCATTTTTAATTTATTATAAAAAATAACACATTTTAAAAAAGTAACAAAACCAAATTATTTTCTTTTGTATTGCAAAGCAACAAAAGTAAAAAAAAAATATCTACAATATTTTTTTTTTACTTTTGTTAAAAAATGAAGGAGTAAAATGGTTTCATCTCAACGATTTGGAGGTGATTTTGGTGTGTTTTTTCTTATTATGTGATATCGATACATAAATTCTGGCTAAACCAAATTACGTATCATATCATGTAGATTACTACCTATTTTTTTCAGATGTAATTTCTTAGTAAATGCCGACGAAAAGTTGCTTCGTCTGCACGCTGTTTTTAAGCATTACTCGAGAGAGCAACCTTAAAGAACATATTAAAGACTTTCAAAGACAGGCGCGCCGCGATAGCGCACTGTCACGCCGCACTTGTCTGTGAGGGCCTTATCACATAAGGCTATCGGCCAAAATGAAAAGCATACACGAGTATAATAATACTCAATTATTAGAACGGGCAGTGTGAGCGTGTGTGTTGATGTGCATCCCTGATGACTCGTGTTCGCGGCAGCACCAACAATATTCTCAGTGTATTCGCAGATCGGTGGGATTTCCCGATGCTGCGGAGGTGGATGCGGCTCCACGCTGAATGTTAATTGTATATTTTTATCTGTGTCTGTACCCTACTAACACTAGAATTTAAGTAAAATTGTTACTAACCCTATGGACTCCGGTCTGAAATAAAAACATTCTGTTCTCTTCTATTAGCTTTCAATATTACAATTCTGAGAAGTCTACAATCTGGATTTCGGTTTGCATCCTGTTTTTTGCACTCAATAATCACTTACTAACAAATGCATGTAACGCTAAAACGTATTTAAAACATCGTTTTAACTCTGTCGTCTTGAAAAAAGTGCGAGTCGGACTCGCACACGAAGGGTTCCGTGCCATAAACCTTAAATGTTTCAACTGTCTACCTATTACGGTTCTTGAGATACAACCCGCTGACAGACAGACGGACGGACGGACAGTGGAGACTTAGTAATGGGGTTCCGTTGGTTACCCTTAAATTGGTAGGGTTCCGGGTACGGAACCCTCGTATTAGTGTTCCGTACTCGGAACCCTAAAAATTTGCAAGCAGAGCTATAATTAAAATTAATTTAGCGCTACATGTTTCAGTGATTTGTCTGTTACGTGAGCCTCAGCAAACAGTGTACCTAAGTGTCATTTGTGTTTCTATAATTACAATTTTACCCTTAACTGAACCTTTAATAATTTTGGTTATAAAAGGGAAGCTAAGTTTAATAAAATGACACATCTCGCCCCAGAGGGAAGTTCAAACTTTTTGTGAGAAATCTGTTTGAACCCGTATGAGGGATCCTTACGAAGTTTGAGAACGGGATAGTTTTTATGAAATCGTGTTAAGGTTAGAATGAAATGAACATAAGTTTAGGGCAAAAACTACTGTGTTTTGTTATGACTCAATATTTCTGGGGAAGTAAATGCACGGATATGGAGGAGGCTAATACCCAAAGTGGGGTTCCAATAACGAAATAAAGTATTATAAACTAGTGGACGTCACGCGGTTTCACCCGCGTAGTTCCCGTTCCCGTGGGAATACGGGGATAATATATAGCCTATGTTACTCCCTGATAATGTAGCTATCCAATGCTGAAAGAATTTTTCAAATCGGTCCAGTAGTTTTGGAGCCTATTCAATTCAAACAAACAAACAAACAAATCTTTCCTCTTTATAATATTAGAGTAGATAAGTAGTTTTTTAAGGAACACATGTTTTGTAAGGTTGTCGGAAATAAAAAGGCTTATTATTATTATTATTAAATGCACGGTTCCATTGTAGTCGTTTTACAACGGCGGGCGGCTCACTTAGTATACTCGACATAAACTACCTGATTGTTTCAAATAATTCCCCGTTGTCATAATATATTGTTTAGATTTTTTATCACTTTAAAACATATTTACCTATTTGTGGAGTTTTACCAGTTATTTAACAGACTCCTTCAAAAATAGGAGGAGGTTCTGTGTTGTATGTTTTTTGGCTGTACGTGTGTTTTTTTATGTATACTCACCGATTTCTCCGCCAGTTCAGGATCAATTTTTTTTTATAAAGCCTATAGTTTTGAGGAATCTGATGATGGGATCCCAGAAAAATCGAGGGCAACTCACAAATTTTATGGGCACATACACTGTTTTTCATATACTTTTTAACGCAATTAGGATAATTTATGCCTAGTACTCATCATTTCATGTTGCTGAGTACGCGTCCCTGTTTGGGTCACAGAAGGTTTAATTTTCTAATATTTCAAACGTTCATAATTTTTTTTTTCAATAATTCTGTCGTAGTCATTGGATAGATAAAGTGGGCTGCTGTTGTAAGACGACTAAAATGGCACCGTCTAGGTCCGTCTAGTACTGTCTTATTGAGAACGCGATACTCAACCGAACTGAACTATGTGAAATACATGGATATAATCTAATGACGAGTTAATACTCACTCGTTGAAACTTTACCAACATGTTTTTGAAGACACTTTTTTTATTTCATAAAAGGGTCTCTTCAAAACAAAATTGATAAGGTTTTAATAAGTGAGTATAAACTCGTCACGCAGCAAGATCTTTATAAATACATATTTCTAAACTAAGTTTTTTACCAATATCCATAAAATGAAAAAAAGTGTTTTAATATTATTAGTTTCCAAATAAAAAGCACTACAGGAAAAGTGTTATCAAAATAATACAAAAATGTTCAAGAAAACTAAATTATTTATTTATTAACGTGTTATTACCCACAATTAAATTTACACATAAAATTAGAATAAAAACACGAAGTAATATTATTACTAAAACTAAATTAAAATTACAACTAGAACTAAATTTAAAATTACACAATTTAAACTAAATAAAAAATAACATATTTTACAACATCTAGTTGCGATAGGCTAACATATTTTGAAATCAATAAATCTGTCTCATTTACTGATTACAAAATCAGTTAAACATTTAATCAAAAACACAATTATAAATCAAGTCAGAAATACAACTTGAATGACAATACCTTGTATAGAATTAAAACACAATTAAATAAACACATAAAATTACAATAAAAATACGAAATAAAATTACAACTAAAACTAAATTAGAACTAGAACTAAATTAAAATTGCAACTTAACTAAATAAAAAAGAACATATTTTACATCACATAGTTGCGAAAGGTTAACTGATTTTGAAATCAATAAATCTGTCTCATTTATTGATTTCAAAATCAGTTAACCACCTTTTTTGACCTGTGACGGCCGACATCTGTACTCTCCATATGTCACATATATTGCAAATATGACATAAGCACGTTGTATGCCGAAAAAAAGAAAAAGGCAGCTTGCAACATTGCTTGTAGTACGTCCTCATTGTTGTGTTTTTCTTTAATGTACTCGACCAAATCTTCTACACGTTTTGGATCGAGCGACTGCGATAAATGATTTTTCAATCGCGTCATGCCGAACACTTCCTTATCTAAATTCTTGATTACGGTCTTGAGTTTATTGGTTTCGTTTTTCAACTGGTGTTCATACTCCTTCCATTTCTTCTGTGATATGATGTCCTTCCAGTATAGGTACTCCTGTTGCCAATAGTCCCTCTTGTTGTTGAGCGCTCGAACATATTTGGGGACATGCAGTAATTGGAATGCGTCGAGTTCGGCTTGAGGTATTACTGCTTCGAACTTTTCTTTGGCAGCTTGCGAGCACTTTTCCTCGTTGTCACATTTCAAAACAGTCGCTAAATCATTTGGTGTTGCAGCAGAAATTTTCTTTACGGGAAAACGCACGGAAAAAAAAGTATTTAACTTCCACCAGAACAGTTTAAAATTTTGTTCCAACTTCAAATCGGAGATATCGGCTACTGATGACTCCATGTTCGTTAAAAATTATAAGTTTACTTTGGCGCAGCGAAACGACTTGTATATAAGTTGAAAGACAACTGAATAAAATAACAAGGAACATCTTGCTTTTATGTGCTACGGGGGCCTGTACCGAATGAGGGATGGCACTTTTCTACCAGTATAGTTCCGTCCTTTTCTCGCTAATGGACAATGATAATTTATAAAGTGTTTCTTAAAATAGGTTTATGATTTGACTACAGGGGATTAAACTTAGGGTGCTTATTACCCATCGTTACCAAATCAGGCACTGGTTAATTTTATGGCCGAATACGTATAAAATTAGTTTATAATTATAATTAGTACTCAGGTTACATTTTTAGTAGTCACCGATAAATGTGATTACTTTATTACTTTTAGCTCGACTTTCGGATATTATTAATAATGATCGCTAATCACTACATAGTGTTAAACAAAGTCACTTCCCGCGGTCTGTCTGTCCCTATGTATGCTTAGTTCTTTTAAACTACGCAACAGATTTTGATGCGGGGTTTTTTGTAATAGATTGAGGGGTTCTCGAGAAAGGTTTTTGTGTATAATTTGTCAATGTTTTGTGTTAATTGGCTGATATATAAAGATTATTACTGAAGAGTCGGAAAAAAATGATCAAAAATATTCTTTACATCGCGTGCGCTGCGAAAACTATTGATGATAGAACAAAACCATGTACTACAGTTTTAGATAACACATCAATACCTACGAAAAAGTCCGCTTTTATGGTTGACTCACAATAACCATTTTTATGATATTCAAATTTGATATAAAATACTGCTTCATTTGCAGAGATGTTTTCACCAAAATAGTACAAATCCTTATCTTAATCAATAAGTTAGTCATCTTGAGTGTTTAATTTTGAGCAAAATTGCCGTTCACACCATTTCATTTGGATAAATAATTTAGGTTATATCTCAAAATTAAAGTAAGTCGTGTAACCAATTAATTATAACGGAGGTAGAGATGTCGTTGACGTTTGTCTATTGCACTTTTATTTCAGTCTGAACCATAATATTATTGATTCTGGTAATTAGATGTTCACTTTGTTAGTTTGGTCTAAATAAACATTTGCACCCGGGCAAAGCAGGGGCGAGTCGCTAGTCTACACTAATATTATAAAGAGGAAAGATTTGTTTGTTTGTTTGAATTGAATAGGCTCCGTAACTACTGGACCGATTTGAAAAATTCGTTTAGCGTTGGATAGCTACATTATCAGGGAGTAACATAGGCTATATATTATCCCCGTACTCCCACGGGAACGGGTACTACGCGGGTGAAACCGCGTGACGTCCACTAGTTATTAATAATTACCAAATTATGACATTTATCGTGACGTATCGATGTTTTCTATCATTACATTGAAAAATGTTACTTTATTTAAGGGAAATAACCAGCTGCCGTTGGCCCCGTTCTCAAAATATGTTGTTGAGATTTTTATAATTTTATAGTACATTTTCTTATTTGTGGAGTTTTACCAGTTATTTTAATATGACCCATAATACAATTTGATACTTTAAAATCGATCTACTAAAATTGACTAATTAAATTAAATACCACTTAACGCTTCATTCGAAGTCTTATTTGGTGTCAATTTCAGCAATTTGCTAAAGACTAAGTAAAAAATCCTTTTAACGGTTTCATCATAAGTTTCATCTCAAAGTCTACAGGGTACTACTCTGTAGACTTTGAGATGAAACTTATACTTGTCATAATATCAAATCAGATTTGCAAAATTCTTTTTTATTCGAATGAAGTTTATTCCGAAATGATCCCATTTATATTTCGTGAAGATCTAATGAAGAACTTCGAATATAGATATGATAGAATTTCGGGGAGTAGAACTAAAAAACTAAAACATGTTTTTTTTTTACAAAATTGTACAACCAATTTCCCGACATCCAAAATTAAAGTTATTTTGTAATTTGTAGTGGTTTTATTAGGAGGCCGTTTGATTTTTTATACACTTCTTTTATTTTCTTAATATATTTTATGGGTGCTCAATCGGTTAAAAATCTCCTAACAAAAGAATTTTAAGCAGAAATGTCATAAATGTAAAAATTTGAAAAAAAAACAGTTTTTTTTCCCTTACCTTCCGAACATCCAGTTACCATTAAGTCAAAATATAACTTTTAGATAGACATCACGTGTCATATTTTACTGACTCTCGTAGTATACACATATTATACTAAAACATTGAACTGTGTCTCTTTGTGAATTCGTGCTGATTTACTTTAAGAACAAAGAAGTTCGCTTTGGAATTGTATGCGCTCACTTGAATGAGGTGAGCAGTGAACTTTATTGAATAGCACAACAGAACAAACCTGCCTTTAAAAATGCCGACATCGACTATGTAGCAAAAGGAATTTTTCATTGTCTTTTTCCCCTTTATTGTTGTACTACTGAGCTAAAAGCTGCAAAACAAAAGTAACCAAAATTTCTTACCCATAATTACGGATAAGCTAACAACCATTGTTTAATTTAGATATTTTACGTCGACTCTTTACAACACCTGCCTGCTTACCGACAGCATTTTCAGAACTTTGGTTTTTCTAAGTATTCGGCAACAAAATGCACCTATACCTCATAACAGAACAATAGGTTAATATTTCACTCATTTTAATCCCCAATACTAACACTATAAGCTTATAATAATATTATGTGTAGAACCAGTAGTCTATCTGGCCCCTTTAAAACGGTCGACGTCATTGTCTCACTGCGAAAAAGACGGAGCTATACAGGGCGTATTTAGCGCCATCCGTTTCTCTCCACATTTAGATTTTTACAAAAAATCTGTTTTATTTGTTTGATAATGAATTGATATAATTCCACCCAAAATATAATATATGGGATTTGTTTGTCCCGATACTGCCGCTTTCAGCACTTTTGCTAAAGGAGGCATCGAGGAAATGATACGTTATTGGATTAAGTGTGATCCCGTGCTGACTGACTTCCAAATAACCACTACTAAGTATAAAATAACTTTAATTCTGGATGTTGGTGTTTCTCGTGTGGTTTCTTCGTTTATGACACCGACTTCCAAAATCAAAATTATTTCGGTTTTTATTTGGAAATCGGTTGTATTTTTTTTTTACTTTTTAGCGCTGCCTCTCGAAAATTCCAACCAGTCTATTTCTGTTTAGCTGTCTACATTTGAAGTTTCTCATCACATTGTTACGAAATTTAAATGCGATCATTTCGGAATAAACCTGAATCGAATTAAAAAAAAAACAGATTTTTTCAAATCCGTGTTATTCGTATATAACGGAGTGAAACCTGAACCTAATTAAATATATATATAAATATAAATAAATATCCAAATTGATGACCTCCCCATTTTGAAGTCAGCTAAAAACGGATATTTTAAAAATCATTTCTTTTATAAAAATTGCAGTTTATCGAGTCTGCAAAGATTGACAACAAGGTATTAATGGATCACTTTAATATTTTATTACATTCTATTCACCTATAATTCTTTAGAGTTCAAAATGATTATTTCATTTTAAAGTCATTAAAATAACATGGATACTGTGGTGGGAGGGTATGCGTGGAATTTGGCTACCTAATATATTTTGTATAATTAACTATACTAGAAAGGTTTCGGTTGTTAAATAAAGGTACATATTAAACAAATAAAGTACTGCTTAATGGTTCAATTTAATTAGTAATCGTTATTACATTGGTTATTATTGCATGTTATTTTTTAACTGAATTTTTAAACAAATAAGATTAAAAAGACACTTTAAGATTGTTTATCTTCTTAATATAAATTATGTAATACATTTAATATTCCTGAAAAATATTGTCAAGCTAACGAAACTACCTCCATAACTAAAAACAATAAGACATAAGAAGACCATATCATACTAATGCAGCGTGCTTAATGGGTTGAGCAATAACAATTAGTGGCAAATGCCATCATTGGACTAATCAAATTACATTTAGCATAAACAGTATTGAAAGCTAATTAAAGTAAAGATTACCGAATAAATAGTGTCTTACTCATAGAGTACCTACATAACGCGGCCCAAATAAAGTAGTAGGCAAAACTACGTAGATGGATCGATGTTTTATGGCATTACAATAAAATGTGTTACTTAATTTTAAGGAAATAACCAGCTACCGTTGGCCCAGTAGTTAATATTTTGTTTATATTTTATCATTTTAAAGTTCAATTTGAACCAAGTTCAAAAAACGGAGGTGGTTCTCAATGTACCTATATTTTTGTATTTTTTTTTATCAAACGAAGCACCGTCTTCCGAAATTAAAGTTATTTTATATTTTGTATGGGTTTTTATTTGGAAGTCTGTTGTATTAATTTATTTTTTACTGGTTATTTCAATATGAACTTGAAATGATAGTTTAACAAATATACTTAAATCATAATGACGCCTTCACCCTTAAAATATTTATATTTGAATGTTTAGAATCGCTCAACTAAAATTGGCTAGTCAAATTATGTACCACTTAACGCATCGTTCTAAGTCTGATTTGATTTCAATTTATTAACAACGAAGCATGAAATCACAATTTATACATACCAGTTTTTTTACCTTGCCGGCAACCTTGATCCCGATAAACTTTGCAGTTTATCGAGTCTCTTAAGATTGTCAAAGTCAAAGTCAAAACGTTTATTCCAACTAGGCCATGAAACGGCACTTCTGAACGGCATTCACATTACAAAAAAAATAAAATACTGAAGTGATTCTACTGTCCATTCGGAAAGATAGATTCTTATGGAGAAGAACGGACAAGAAAGTCCATAGTTACTCTTTTCAAATTTATAGGTTTTTCTGTAGTCTATAGGTATATTCATATATATTATTATATACATATATATTTTATATTGTAGGTTCAGTCGTTTCGGATATGAGAGTCCAGAATGGTCAATTTTCCTAAACGTTCTTTAATAACTTCGGAATGAATTTATTTAATAACTAAAAACTACTTTAATTTGTCACACGCACAGCAAACATTTTAAGAATCCTCCCTGTTTTTAAAATTTCTTTATTTTCATTATGCGTCCCTGTTTAAGTAACAGAAAGTTTAATTTTCTAATATTTCAAACGTTCATATATTTTTTTAAATAATTGTGTAGTAGTCATTGAATAGATAAAGTGGGCTGCTGTTATAAGACGACTAAAATGGCACCGTCTAGGTCCGCCTAGTACTGTCTTATTGAGAACGCGATACTCAACCGAATTGAACTAAGTGAAATGCATGGATATAATCTAATCACGAGTTTATACTCACTCGTTGAAACTTTACCAACATGTTTTTGAACACACTTTTTTATTTATTCAATAAGAGGGTGTCTTTATAAACAAAATTGGTAAATTTACAATGAGTATAAACTCGTCACCAAAACAAGATCTTTTTATAGACATATTTCTAAACTAAGTTTTTTACCAATAACTATAAAATTAAAAAAGTGTTTTAATATAATTAGTTTCCAAATAAAACTTACAAGCACTACAAGAAAAGTGTTATCAAAATAATACAAAAACATTCCAGAAAACTAAATTATTTATTTACTAACATTTTAAGAATCCTCCCTGTTTTTAAAATTTCTTTATTTTCATTATGCGTCCCTGTTTAAGTAACAGAAAGTTTAATTTTCTAATATTTCAAACGTTCATATATTTTTTTAAATAATTGTGTAGTAGTCATTGAATAGATAAAGTGGGCTGCTGTTATAAGACGACTAAAATGGCACCGTCTAGGTCCGTCTAGTACTGTCTTATTGAGAACGCGATACTCAACCGAATTGAACTAAGTGAAATGCATGGATATAATCTAATCACGAGTTTATACTCACTCGTTGAAACTTTACCAACATGTTTTTGAAGACACTTTTTTATTTATTCAATAAGAGGGTGTCTTTATAAACAAATTTGATAAATTAACAATGAGTATAAACTCGTCACAAAAACAAGATCTTTTTATAGACATATTTCTAAACTAAGTTTTTTACCAATAACCATAAAATTAAAAAAGTGTTTTAATATAATTAGTTTCCAAATAAAACTTACAAGCACTACAGGAAAAGTGTTATCAAAATAATACAAAAACATTCCAGAAAACTAAATTATTTATTTACTAACGTTATATTACTTATTAACTTCATATTTATTTAAAATAACGCAAACAACACCTTAGCAGTTTTGACAATGCGTTGATATTACAACAAAATACACTTACATCTACGAGTATATCACATTGATTATCAAAAACACGATTATAAATAAAGGCAAAAATATAATTTGAATACCAATACCTCATTTAGAATTAAAGCACACTTAAATATAAACATAAAATTAGAATAAAAATACGAAATAAAATTACAACTAAAGCTTAATTAAGTTTACAATTTAAACTAAATAAAAAAAAAAAACATATTTTACAACACCTAGTTGCGACAGGTTCACTGATTTTGAAATCAATAAATCTGTCTCATTTATTGATTACAAAATCAGTTAAACTAGTTATCAAAATCACAATTATAAATAAAGTCAAAAATACAATTTGAATACCAATACCTTATATAGAATTTAAACACAATTAAATATACACATACGATTACAATAAAAATACGAAATAAAACATTACAACTAAAACTAAATTAAAATTAGAACTAGAACTAAATTAAAGTTGCAACTTAAACTTATTAAAAAAAAACACATTTTACAACACCTAGTTGCGATAGGTTAACTGATTTAGAAATCAATAAATCTGTCTCATTTATTGATTTCCAAATCAGTTAACCACCTTTCTTGACCTGTGACGGCCGACATCTGTACTCTCCATACGTCGCATATATTGCAAATATGACGTAAGCACGTTGTATGCCGTCACATGAGAAAAAGGCAGCTTGCAACATTGCTTGCAGTACGTCCTCATTGCTATGTTTTTCTTTTATGTACTCGACCAAAGCTTCTACACGTTTCGGATCGAGCGACTGCGACAAATGATTTTTCAATCGCGTCATGCCGAACACTTCCTTATCTAAATTCTTGATTACGGTCTTGAGCTTATTGGTTTCGTTTTTCAATTGCTGTTCATACTCCTTCCATTTCTTCTGAGATATGATATCCTTCCAGTATAGGTACTCCTGTTGCCAATAGTCCCTCTTGTTGTTGAGCTCCCGAACATATTCGGGGATATACAGTAATTGGAATGCGTCGAGTTCGGCTTGAGGTATTACTGCTTCGAACTTTTCTTTGGCAGCTTGCGAGCACTTTTCCTCGTCGTCACATTTCAAAACAGTCACCAAATCATTTGGTGTTGCAGCAGAAATTTTCTTTTCGGGAAAACGCACGGATAGAAAAGTATTTAACTTCCACCAGAACAGTTTAAACTTTTGTTCCAACTTCAAATCGGAGATATCGGCTACTGATGACTCCATGTTCGTTAAAAATTATAAGTTTACTTTGGTGCAGCGAAACGACTTGTACACAAGTTGAAAGGCAACTGAATAAAATAACAAGAATCATCTTGCTTTTATGCGCTACGAGGGCCTGCACCGAATGAGGGATGGCACTTTGCTACCTGTATAGTTCCGTCCTATTCTCGCTAATGAACAATGATAATTTATAAAGTGTTTCTTAAAATAGGTTTATGATTTGACTACAGGGGATTAAACTTAGGGTGCTTATTACCCATTGTTACCAAATCAGGTACTGGTTAACTTTATTGCCGAATACCTATAAAATTAATAGTTCTAAGTTACTACTTAGTACGTGTGTATGTAAGTTTATAAGAGCTTCAATTAAGGCTTCTTCTAATTAGGCAACATGGTTAAGAAATCTTGAGAGCGCACCGAGCTTTTGGTTTAGGTATATTATGCGGTCCATGTATTTATGCGTAAGCGCAAGCGAAAACCGTACATAAGAGCAAGACACAGAGTTCAATGTCCGACTGCCGAAGTAGGGCTAAAGCGGATTAGGGGAAGCGAGGTGGCTGCAGCTAGAATGGACGGAACGCGCGCTAATTTACGCATTTAGTTCGTGTTATTGAAACAAATCATATTTTGAAAATGTGAATTAATGTATACGTTATGGAAAACATGTGGTTTTATAAATATCCAAAAACTGATTGCCTTCCGTTGAGTATTTATGCTGTATAAGGTCTTAATTTGTTTTTTATTTATGATAACTTTGGATTGTTTTCTACAAAGGAAACTGCAAGTTATCGTTTTTATTAAAATTTACGATTAATTGAGTGAATCCTTAACTGTCTTGTTATAATTAAAGGTTAAGTAACAACGATGCAGCACGAGATCAGACGAACGCCAATTACACCACTCAACGAAATAAAACTTCTTTTTCAACTAGATTTGGTTATGTGAGTTGTAATATCATGGTACAGAAAACTTAAACATTTTAACAAAGTTTTTTTTTTTAATTGTAGTTTATCGAGTCTGCGAAGATTGTCGACAAGGTATTAATGAATCACTTAATTCCCCTCATAAAGGTGTCTGGTTTTCGTAATAAGTATCTTGAAATTCCATTTCAGAAAAACGCATTGCGTACATATTTCTTTTAATTAATTGAATTTGTCGGTACTTAGGTAACATACTTAATAGTCACCGATAAATGAGATTAATTTCTTACTCGACTAGCTCGTCTTTCGGAAATGATTAATAATGATCGATAATCGCTACATAGTATTAAACAAAGTCACTTCCCGCTGTCTGTCTGTCCCTATGGGTTTTTTTCGAGAAAGGTTTTAGAATATAATTTGTCAAGGTTTTGTGTTAAGTGGCTGATATATAAAGATTATTACTGAAGAGGTCGGAAAAAAATGATCTAAAAAATTCTTTACATCTCTGCGCTTCGAAAACTATTGATAATAGAAGAAAACGATAGACTACAGTTTTACATATCACATTAATACCTACGAAAAAGTCCGCGATGGCATATATCTATCTTTTATGGTTGACTCACAATTACCATTTGTATGATATTCAAATTTGATATAAATTACTTCTTCATTTGCATAGGTGTTTTCACCAATATAGTACAAATCCTTATCTTAATCAATATGTCAGTCATCTTGAAGTTTAATTTAGAGCAAAATTGCCGTTCACACCGTTTAATTTGGATGTAAGTCGCGTAACCAAATAATTATAACGGAGGTAGAGGTCCGAGATGTCGTTGACGTTTGTCTATTGCACTTTTTATTTCAGCCTGAACCACAATATTATTGATTCTGGTAAGACGTTCACTTTGTTAGTTTGGTCTATATAAACATTTGCACACGGGCGAAGCAGGGGTGGGTCGCTAGTTATTAATAATTACCAAATTATGACATTTATCGTGACGTATCGATGTTTTCTATCATGACATTGAAAAATGTTACTTTATTTAAGGGAAATAACCAGCTGCCGTTGGCCCCGTTTTCAAATTGACTAACTAAATTAAATACCACTTAACGCTTCATTCGAAGTCTTATTTGGTGTCAATTTTAGTAATTTGTTAAAGACTAAGTAAAAAATCCTTTTTACGGTTTCATCATAAGATTCATGTCAAAGTCTACAGGGTACTACTCTGTAGACTTTGAGATGAAACTTATACTTGTCATAATATCAAATCAGATTTGCAAAATTCTTTTTTATTCGAATGAAGTTTATTCCGAAATGATCCCATTTATATTTCGTGAAGATCTAATGAAGAACTTCGAATATAGATAAATGATAGAATTTCGGGGAGTAGAACTAAAAAACTAAAACATATTTTTTTTACAAATCAGTACAACCAATTTCCCGACTTTCAAAATTAAAGTTACTTTGTAGTGGTTTTATTTGGAGGCCGTTTGATTTTTATACATTTCTTTTATTTTCTAAATATGTTTTATGGGTTAAAAATCTCCTAACAATGGTATTTTAAACAAAAATGTCATATATGGAATTTAAAAAAAAAAACTTTTTTCCCATACCTTCCGAACATCCAGTTACCATTAAATCAAAATATAACTTTTAGACAGACATCGCGTGTCATATTTTACTGACTCTCGTAGTATACACATATTATACTAAAACATTGAACTGTGCCTCTTTATGAATCCGTGGTGATTTACTTTAAGAACAAAGAAGTTCGCTTTGAAATTGTATGCGCTCACTTGAATGAGGTGAGCAGTGAACTTTATTGAATAGCATAACAGTACAAGCCTGCCTTTAAAAATACCGACATCGACTATGTAGCGAAAGGAATCTTCCACTGTCTATTTCCCCTTTATTGTTGTACTACTGAGCAAAAAGCTGCAAAACAAAAGTTACCAAAATTTCTCACCCATAATAACGGATAAGCTAACAACCATTGTTTAATTTAGATATTTTACGTCGACTCTTTACAACACTTACCTTTTTACCGACAGCATATTCAAAACTTTGGTTTTTCTAAGTATTCGGCTGTAAAATGCACCGAAATCTATATTTACCTCATGACAGAACAATAGGTTAATGTTTCCCTAATTTAGTCCCCAGCACTAAAACTATAAGCTTATAATAATATTATGTGCAGAACCAGTAGTCTACCTGGCCCTTTACAACGGTCGACGTCATTATCTCTCTGCAAAAACAGACGGAGCCGTCTGTAAAAACAATGACGTATTAATAAGCGCCATTCATTTCAATCAATCAATTTATTAATTCAAATAAATAGTCCATTTGTCCATTTCTTTCTACACTTACATTTTTCCAAAAAATCTGGTTAATTTATTTGAAAATTAGTTGATATAATTCCACCTAAAATACAAATGTATGGGATTCGCTTATCCCGTTACTGTCAGCTTCAGCACTTTTGCTAAGGGGGGTACTGATGAAATGATACGTTATTGGATTACGTTTGATCCCGTGCTGACTGACTTCCAAATAACCACTACAAAGTACAAAATAACTTTAATACTAGATGTCGGTGTTTCTCGCGTGGTTTCTCCGTTTTTTGACACCGACTTCCAAAATAAGAGTTATTTTGGTTCTGTTAGGGTTCCGTACCCAAAGGGTAACCAACATGACCCTATTACTAACCCTCCGCTGTCCGTCGTTCGTCTGTCTGTCAGCGGGCTGTATCTCAAGAACCGTAATAGGTAGACAGTTGGAATTTTCACAGATTGTGGATTTCTATTGCCGCTATAACAACAAATAATAAAAATTAAGGATTGTGGTACGGAACCCTTCGTGTGAGAGTCCGACTCGCACTTGTTTGGAGTCGGTTGTAATTTCAGGTTTTTTTTTACTTTTCGCTTTTTAGTGCTGCCCGTATCTATACTTCTGTGCTATAATAATATTATAAAGAGGAAAGATTTGTTTGTTTGTTTGTATGTTTGTTTGAATTGAATAGGCTCCGAAACTACTGGACCGATTTGAAAAATTCTTTTAGCATTGGATAGCTACATTATCAGGGAGTAACATAGGCTATATATTATCCCCGTACTCCCACGGGAACGGGAACTACGTGGGTGAAACCGCGTGACGTCCACTAGTTAAAGAAAATTTTATATATATTAACATCCGTATTGATGACCTCCTTTTTAAACTCGGTTAGAAAACAGAATTAAAAACAAACATTTCTTTTATAAAAATTGCAGTTTATCGAGTCTGCAAAGATTGTCGACAAGGTTTTAATGAATCACTTAATTATTTTATTACACTCAAATTTTTAACAATACGTCTCAAGAGTACATGATAATTTCATTTTATACTCATCAATTTAACATTTATACCTTGATGGGGGAGGAATCCTTGGAGTTTCGTAAGTATACAGAATAAAAAAGGTAACGGAACTCCACGGTGTTGAGTACAACTACATACTTAATACTCCTGAAAAATGTTGTCGAGCCAACGGAATCACCTCCGTAAGTAAAAACAATGAAACATTAGACCATATCATGCTAATGCAGGGTGCTTAATGGGTTGAGCAATTACAATTTGTGGCAAATGCCAGCACTGGTCGCCTTTAACTAATACGATCATGTTTCTGGATTGCGCAAGGTACTCAAGTGGATCCCTATTCGACTTCGCAGGAACTCTCGGATATTGTGTTTGTTATTTAACATCCTTCACAACCCTAAAACGAGTACGCTTCTCCTATTCCCGTCCTTCTGATGCGCTTTGCAGGTCGCATCTTAGAAATCTCCTTAAGTCCCCTCCCCACGCTACTAAGTTTTCTATGTTAAGTGTGTACATAAATTGTTAAATAAATAAAATTACATTTAGCACACAGAGTGTTGAAATTTAACTTGAGTAAATATTACCGAATAAATAGTATATTACTCGTAGAGTTTACGAATCTACTATGTAAGCTCAAAACACACACATAACAGGGACAAATAAAGAGGTAAGCAACACAATCGATGGTTTATACAATAAAAGATATTACTTAATTTTAAGACGACGACATTCGCCAACGACCTTGAGGGACCAAAACGCGCACTCGTATCACACCCGCGCTACCCGAAATTCAGTAATTTTTTGTACTTTATTTATTAAGTGGACGTCACGCGGTTTCACCCGCGTATTTCCCGTTCCCGTGGGAATATGGGGATAATATATAGCCTATGTTACTCCCTGATAATGTAGCTATCCAATGCTAAAAGAATTTTTCAAATCGGTCCAGTAGTTTCGGAGCCTATTCAATTCAAACAAACAAACATACAAACAAACAAACAAATCTTTCCTCTTTATAATGTTAGTGTAGATTCTATGACTTTTAAAATGACCGTAAATCAAAATGTAGATAATTAATTAATTAATTGCCTTTGAGATATTGCAAATTTCATTTAAATACGCCCAGTGGTTTTGGCCCCATTGTCGTTTTTATGTCCGCGTTAGATATAAATTTACAAATTAATTACACTGTGTCGAACGAATAAAACTCATAATTTTCATAGATCAAATTATTATAAAATAGTCTAATGTAACAAACAAATTTTTTTTTTAATCTTTATTTTATGGGACTTTTGAACTCAGTTCATGTCAGCCCTATCATAAACTTAACTTGAATTACTAACAAAAACTAAGCTAAACAAAAATCTTAAATATTAACTAATGAATAAATCATTTCAGCCTCACGGGACAGAGGTCGAGATAAAAAATTATAAAACATGCCTAAGTCTAACCTATTTATACTTAACTCCCTAATAATTTAGTTTCTCTCAGATTCGTTCCTGAAGCACTCCATCAAAAGATGTTGTACATCTTCTCTTTTACTGCAAACCTCGCAATTGGGTGAACTTATTTTTTGCATAAGATTCGCAAAAGCTCTTAATGGCATGTGTCCAGAACGAACCCGATGAGCAGTTACAACAGTACCTCGGCTAATGGCATTGCTATCAAACCATGGAATATGAGGAGGCTAGTTTTGTATGATCTTGTACCAAACACCTTTTAATTTAGATTGCTCATTAAAGTGATTTTCCCATTTATCATAACAATAATTTTTAAATTTATACATTCCCTCCTCGCAAAAAAATGTGATAAGGCGTTTAGACGTATTCTCATTTTAAAATAAGCTACTGAGGGGTTTCTGCGTTTTCGAGGAATTAACCATCTGACGTTGGCCCCGTAGTAAAAATATGTTGTTTAGATTTTTTGTAATTTTAAAGTACAATTTGAACCGACTTCAAAAAAAGGAGGAGGTTATCAATTAGTTTTTTTTTTATCAATCAAAACACCGACTTCCAAAATTAATTAGATTTTTATTTGAAAGCCAGTAGTATTTTTTGGAAAAAAGTTTATTTTCTCATATTTGTGGTTTCACTAGTTATTTTAAAATTTTTTTTTTTTTTTTTTTAAAAAAAAATGAGCCTGGTATGCTAGTTAAACGAATAATTTAGCCTTAATTACTATTTCAAAACCAAAATTCAAACGGCATGCCTTCCCACTTAACACGATTTTAAAGTTTAAAAGTCGCTTAGTTAAAATTTACTCACCATTTACGATTCATTCTTAGTCAAATTTGATTTCAATTAAAGCAATTTATTAATGACTATGTATGAAATCCTTTGAAAGGTTTCAAATTACTCATATAAGACGATACCATAATTATTAATGTTGGGTATGGTACCTACCTTTAATTGATGATTCTGGGTAGATGCTAACCTGAAACAAGAAGAAAAATCATTTTCGTTTTGGTTTATTTTAGACTAGCTTCTGCGAGCGGCTTCGCCCGCGTGTTCCCTAGGGAACATATTCCCGGGATAAAAAGTAGCCTATGTCCTTTCTGAGGCCCTAGACTATCTATGTACCAAATTTCATTTAAATCGGTTCAGTAGTTTTGGCGTGAAAGTGCGACAGACACTTACTTTCGCATTTATATATTAGTAAGGATAGCACTTCCCCCGCGACTTCGTTCGCTTGGGTTTAGTATTGCGATTTTCTTAGGGATCTCAATTTTTTTTAAATAAATTATAACCTGTGTTACTTCACAAAAATACAAACAAAAAAATCCTTCCTCTTTATATTATTAGTATAGAAAACATTTTGCAATACCTATTTAAGGAAATATTATCATAATCTTTTTTTTGCATGCTTTTCATATTATTTGTAGAATAAGCAGTGTAATTGTTATACTGCTGTTAAATAGACTAATAAATAAAGGAGATCCGCAAACAGTCCTAATAAATTAGGTCTCAATAAACAAAAATGAAATAATTTGGGTTTTCAAGGAGTAATATTAGTCTACGAAGGAGAATCCATGTGTCACTTTGGACAATTCTTTTAATTTGGGGTCCACAAGTAGCAGGATCTTGGTGCCTAGTGATGGCATGGGAGTCGTGGGGCTCGCTCCGGATGTTCCTTTAAACTAATTTGTACGACAACAGAGGATACCAATAACAGTATAGTTACATCTACCAATTCTACCATGAACCAGGTATCTTCTTGCTCTCGTATAGCTAATTTTAATAAAGGGGCTAAGCAGAAATCCTTTAAATTATTCTATCAGAATATTCAAGGCTTTTCTTCAAAACAGCTGGAAATAGAGTTATTTTTAGAAAAAACAATGTTTGACATTATTTGTTTCACTGAGCATTGGTTAAAGGATTTTGAAATGTTGATTAATTACGAGAATTATAGTGTGGGAAGTTCTTTTAACCGAAAGACAATGCTACGTGGGGGTTCACTAATATTAGTAAAAAAATGTATTAAATTTAAAACCCGTAAAGACATAGTTAACTTGTCTGTTGAACATAGCATTGAGCTGTCCTGTGTTGAGCTAGATAAGCATGTCATAGTGTGCGTTTACAGACCCCCTAATTATCTGAACTACGCTATATTTGAGTCAGTGATGGAAGATGTATTGGCAAAACTTGCAACTGGTAATAAACTAGTAATCATCTGTGGAGATTTTAATATTAATATCTTAGAAAACAATTCAGATAGCTGTAGATTATTAAATCTCTTTAAATCATTCAATTTGTCTAATGTGTTCATAGAACCAACCCGTACAACTACAACTACTGCTACATGTATTGATAATGTTTTTTGTTGTGGCAACTACTTAGAGAAAGCCATTGTAAATTACCTTCCTTCTGATCACAGTGGGCTACTGGTATCTTTTGAGTCCAACATTCCAATTCAACAAGTGCAAATACAAACTAGACCAATAACATCCGGTAATTTAAATAGATTTAACCGCACTTTAATCGGGAAGTTAAGTGATTGGAACCTTACAATGAATAATGCTAATATTTTGTATACAGATTTTTTTTCTTTAGTCCAAACCGAATTCAATAATACTTTTAAAAAGAAAACTAAAACTATCTGCCCTAAGTTTTTATTTAGTGACTGGGCAACTAAAGGACTCCGAAAAAGTAGGGAAAGACTTTATGAGTTGTATGGCCTTAAGCCTTTTATTAACACTGAGACTTTTAATAAGTATGTAGCTACCTACTCAAAGATTTATAAAAACACTTGTAAGGTAGCTAAGGCTTTATATATAAGTAATAAGGTAAAAACAGCAGACAATAAAATAAAGACGGTTTGGAAAATTATAAACAATGAAACAAATAGGAACAAAAGACATAACACTGATTACGGATTGGAGACTTCTCATGGACTTATTAGCGATAACAAACAAGTTGCTCAAGAATTTGTAAATTTCTTTACGAGTATCCCTATTAAAACTACTGAAGCCTTAAATTCCTCGCCTTCACTTGCTTTTGATTTATTACAGGCGAACGTTTCAGCCAGCCCGACTGAATTTAATTTTAAACATATAAACCCCATAGTAGTAATAAAAGCTTTTAAACAAATCAAAATTAAATTGACCGAAGATCTATGGGGATTGTCTATCAAAGTTTGTACCTCAATCATCGAGACTGTAGCGCCGTACTTAGCTGTAATATTTAACTTGTGTGTGGATCAAGGAGTCTTTCCGGACCTAATGAAATTCAGTAAGGTGATACCACTTTTTAAATCTGGGGATAGTAAAGACACAAATAATTATAGACCAGTATCTGTGTTGCCAGTGTTTAGTAAGGTATTTGAAAAAGTGATGCTAAATCAGATGCTTAATCATTTTAACACGAATAACATCTTTCATGATAAACAGTATGGTTTCACCAAGGGACGTTGTACAACTGACGCTGGTGTTACCTTACTAAAGCACATCTTTAATGCGTGGGAGGATGCACAGGATGCCATAGGTGTCTTTTGTGATCTCTCGAAGGCGTTTGATTGCGTTGATCACGATACATTACTCCTGAAGCTCGGGCATTACGGACTGGTCAAAACAGCGTTAAACTTGGTCAAATCTTATTTGAATGATAGACGGCAATTGGTTCAAATAAACGGTGTCAATTCGTCGGGATTAAACGTGATAATGGGCGTTCCCCAGGGCTCGATTTTGGGTCCTTTCTTGTTTTTGGTATATATCAATGATTTACCCTATTTATTGCAACAAAAACTTGATATGGTGCTGTTTGCCGACGATACCTCCTTAATTTTTAAGATAAATAGACAGACAGACAATGTTGATATCATAAATAATGCCCTAATGCAAGTCCAAAGTTGGTTCACGGCGAATAATTTGGTTTTGAATGAAAAGAAAACGAAATGTATAAGATTTTCTTTACCCAATGTCAAAAGCAGTGATTGTGACATAGTATTGAACAGGGAAAAACTAGAATTTGTCGATAAAACGGTTTTCCTGGGAATTACGCTTGACCCAAGGCTACAATGGGGCCCTCATATAACATCTCTTTCTGGACGGCTAAGTTCAGCAGCTTATGCTGTTAGGAAAATCCGCCAATTAACGGATGTCGATACCGCGAGACTGGTCTATTTTAGTTACTTTCACAGTATCATGTCTTACGGTATTTTACTATGGGGACGGGCTGCAGACATTGAGTCTATTTTTATTCTGCAGAAAAGAGCCATCAAAGCGATATACAATCTCCGCCGGCGCGATTCTCTAAGGGAACTGTTTAAGAATATTAACATCATGACGGTACCTTGTCAATACATTTACGAAAACATCATGTATGTCAGAAAGAATTTACATCTTTTTAGTAAAAGAGGCGACAGACATAATTATGGTACTAGAAATAGGGATCAATTAGTTCAACCAGGTTTCAGACTGGCTAAAGTTGCCTCATCTTTTATGGGGTACTGTTTAAAATGTTATAATAAGATACCTCCCCGTATATTAGAACTTAATGAGACAAAATTTAAATCTTGTATTAAACGCACACTATGCAGGCAAGCATATTATAAGTTGGGGGATTATATTGAAGATAAAAATGCTTGGCTGAATGCTGGTCCGGCTCCACAGCCACTAGGGCGCACAAAATAATCTGTTAGCATTTGGAAACATTGTTGGACCGGCTGAAGATTGTAAAAAAAAAAAAAAACAATATTTGCATTGTATAGACTCAATTTTATTTAGCAATGTATAATTTCATCCATTTTAACGGCACATGTGTGAGTACTGTGTACCTTAAACTTAAGCTATAGCTATCAGTTTTAGGTTTGTTTTTGACTTGAATGTACCCTGGCGGTTGGGAGTGTCATGCTCACACAAAAGTCTGGCTGATGGTGGCGTATGCGTTGGATCATTTGGCTCCCTTCAAAATGGTTGAGCCGAATGGTGCTAGCGCATGCGTCATGTTCGTGAACGGGCGCTGTCAGTTGGGACTGGTCATTTCTCAGTTGCCATGGTTTATTTTAAATATTTCTTTGAATTGTTCCTTTTTTTCCCGGACGCTTTTATCCTGCTCGTCTTTTACATCGTTCTCACATGTTTGTATAATTTCAACTTGATGTAAACAAAAACTTGTAATAATTTATTATTTTTTAAAAGAGTGTCCGTGGAGTTTCTTGCACGTTCTTCTCCATAGAGATCTACGCTTTGGAACGTGCAAATAGCTTCATCTTGTTGGACTGACCGACCTTGACAATTCAAAAGTGCCTGTAAATGGTTTATTTGAAATATACGATTTGATTTGATTTGATTTGATTTGATTCTATAATTCTGTGTAATTAGTTTTTTTATATGACATGGGATACGAAAATTAAAAAAATTAAAACTTTATTTCAGACAGTAGTCAATAAATCCCATTAACATATTTGTTTCCGCTCTTTTATTAGGTTATGAGTTTTAGTGATTTTAATATGAGGTGAAACTTACAGAATGTTGAATTTAAATTCCTTAGCTGCACATGGTCAGGAATTTTAAAGAAAAAAAAAACCAATTCAAGTTAATTGAAAATATTTTATTAATTGTTTTCCACATCATCGGTTATTAATATACTATCGAGATGCTGGGCGGGAGGTACCACATTGTCTTGGTACCTAGCCCACCCTAAGTACCTACCATATTATACATAAAATATGTGCACAGCAGCCTACTGTTCTCTTGCCTACATTACAATTGCAATAGTGTTGTAGTATTGCGTCCGTACCGTTAAGAGAGCCGTCGACCAAAATATAAACAAAATATATTTTACGGCCTACATGGCGCGATTGTATTTTGCCTCTTAGCAGCCAAACACTATTTTCAGTCGACAGCTCTCTCAGTAGACTGCTGTCAACCTCTCTGCATACCTCAATTGTGAAAGATCCATTGGCTCTTATGTGCTCGCCGTAATAGGAACGTGCCTGTTTTATTTGGTACGTTCCTAAACTCACCAATATCAGTTCATTGTAGGTGAGCCGGGGAAAATCACTGACATTATTGTTATCCACATTTATTCTTTGAAAATTCGTTCGTCTTCTATTTAAGTTATTATTAATAACTACAGTACTTAAACTATTTTCTGAGTACATTTTCTGATTTACTATATTAAGAATTTCCCCAGCATCATTCCTGTCTTCGATAAGAGGGTGAAAGGCATTAATCAGGGCAGCAGCTACAGTAAAATCTTTCATCAAATTGCGAGATGCGGCATTAAAATACTCTTGGCGAAAAAGCTTAAAGCCACGTTTAAACCTACCATTAATCACCTCTATGACCCAACGACATATTGTCACTGCCCTGGAACGATTAGCCTCTAGTATAGATAATTGTGTTTCACCCTCTTGAACTGTGGCTGGTGTATAAACACGGTACCCACAATTGTTTAGTTATGACAGAGAGTCTCTAAAGCCCCTATCCAGTATAAAAACATCATTTGGAGCAAAAAATCTTCTTAATGGTTGATTTTCATCACGGAATTCTTTTAACGTTATTTCAGCATCTGATGTTGTTGCCTGATAGGGGCCAAGCACTTCAATAATATATCCGTCTGTGCTGACAATTATAAACATTTTTACAAGGTTTCGATACTTGTGTAAAGAATAAGTATTTTTTTGATATAAATAATTGGAACTCTTTTGTACATAAACATAAGTACCATCAGCTATCACAATTGCACTGGTTCTATTGTTGTCTCCATAAATCCCATTGGGAATCATAAGATTTCTCTGGGCAATTTGTTCTATGGTTATGTGATTTACACCTAAGTGCAGAGGGACATAGTCTTGTACTAGGAAATCTCTAGCCCGTGATATTAAAGAAGATGTTGTCCTTGTTGGTACTTGAATTAAAGAAGTGATTCTTTCAAATGAGTCTCCTGTTCTTAATTTGATTAAGAACAGGAGGCTAGGGCAAGCGATCCATTACGCATTTGTGAGAGCCGAGGTACTTCATTAAGTATTTCAGCAAATTGCTGTTTAGTTCGACCAAACCAGTAGTGGACTAAATGGTCTGGCATATTCTCAATATTATTAAAATCTATACTTAGAGGACTTGCATTTAATGTCATCAAGTCCTGTATTTGTGAAGCAGTAAACATGTGGTTGCTATTGTGAGGGGGATTATTAAAAAAATCCCATGAACCATGACTTACATGTCTGGAACATACACGGTTATTCATAGGAACATAAAAATTGTAGTTTTTTAGAAGTAATTGTCTTAGAGAGAATGGTATGGTTAAGACGTTCAGTGCGATGGCAGCCCGAGACAAAGCAACGATTTTGTGACTCTGCAGCTCTTGCATATAAAGGCATCATTATGTGATCTCGAACATTTGGTGGTACCTCAATAGTAGGCTCAGGAATAGGATTGTCACTGGATTCTCTTGATGTTCTGACTACATGTGGAGCTCGGTCAGCACGCTGCCAGCATGGATGACAAATAGAGCTTGTAGAAGTTACCTATAAAAAAAAAAAACGTTTTATTTATATTCTATCAAAAATCCTAACACCAACTCAGAAAAATAGTAGAATCAACGACTGCAGTAGAAAAAAAAATGAACTTGTTTATGTGGGGAAAACTAACACTATGCAAACAAAATGACTATTTTGAAAATCAATACATATTACTATGGAAAAAAAAAACATTGAATGTAATTCATTTATGTGGGGATTAACAACACTGTATAAACAAGCCAGGACTAGAAACTTGTTTGTTACTCTTTAAATAGCTATATGTGCTATCAGATTATTAAGTACTTACTTGTCGAGGGTGAATCCATTCTGTTATAACATACAAAATATGGCGTTCACGCTGTGTTGAATCTTGTGTCAGTGTATGGGATCTCATGCGCAATAAAGATCTTCCACAACTAATGCAAACATGACGATGGCCAACATTCAAGTTAGATCCAATATTCGAATCAGCACTCGTTCCTGGCAATGACTGTGTAGCTACCATCCAGCATGAGTCGCACACATGGTCCGATACAGTGACCTGAAATATAGATTAACTATAAATATACAAACGCCTCATTGCTACATAGCTTTGGTACCAAAGTGATAAGCACCTGCGTGTGCAGGTGCATAGATGGTGGTGCATTATTTGTTGTTTCCTGTTTAACAAGCAACACACAAAATGTAAGTATAGGTGGTGTTTTTTACTTGCGTTCGTTAATAATGCAAGCTTTATATAAAATTAAACAAACCTGTATATCATTTTATCCAACCTTGCAATGAGTGTTTAAGTCTAATAAGTAATTAAAATAACAATAAAATAACACTTACTTGACGTGGAGATATCCATTCTCTAATCACCGATAGTATGTCGATTGAGTTTAGCGAGTTCCTTCTCATGCGAGCAGTGGATATGCCACAATTGATGCAGCGGAGATTATCCATCGTAAACAACAGGTAACAATGTCAAAAGGCAAAATCGGAGTCCAAAATGCGTGCAAAGGTCAATCGGTATTTCTGGAAGAACGGAGTCCAAGAACGAAATAGGGTCGGTCACAAAGGCAGTCACAATCGTCCAAAAACACAGCAAGCGTCGGTAATTAAAAGTAGCACACAAAGTAAAGATAATTATAACGTAAGTCCACAACACGAGCGGGAAACGTTATGATGCTATCCGGCAATCTGTTGTTGACAACCGATTGTTTATTGTTTGACAAGTGACAGCCGTATCGAGTGTTGCAGTTCGCAAAAATGCAAATCGATTTTTCTAAAAAATCAGTAAAATAAGTTAACAACAACAAAAAATACTTTATCTCTAATAATTGTTTCGCAATAAACTTATAAAAATACTTTTTGGAGTGAAAAGAAATATTAATCGAACATTATAGTACAAATCTTTTACTGCAAAAAATATTTTTATATAAAAATGGCTTAATATGGTAACATCGGTTGTTATTAACAACTGCAGCACGAGGAATACATCAACTGACTTTTCTTTTTTATTAATTCCTTATTCCTAGGGTTTCTCGGGAAATGATAGAATAAAGTAGGGCTTATAATTATTTAAATATTTTTTCGAATGGTCTAATACTTTGTCTATCGAGGCCATGGCTCGCCGATCTCCTGTAACACCTTACAAAGACAATGTCAACCCATCAAATTATTGACTAAACAATGGCTTTCAAGTCATCCATACCCATAAAAGATATTTATGTATTTATTTCGAAACACAAATCATCTCGTACATGGCTCAATAAATACCTAAAATTATAAGCTGAAGAGTTTGTTTGTTTGGTTGCACGCGCTAATCTCCGGAACTACTGGTTGGAATTGAAAAATATTTTAGTGTTGGTTAACCCATTTATAGAGAAAGGCTAAATAATAACTTCACGCTACGACCAATAGAAAAACTTTCATGCAATATTTAGCCAATGAAAATGTGTGAAAATACTTACATTTTTTCGAGTTTTCAGGGTTGGTCTCAAAGTAAAAGTTGTTTAAAATCATGTATACTTTCACTCTCTAAGAGGTTGTTAGTGTTTTACAAATAACCCTGTAAAAACTTCCGAATTAATAACCTCCTCCTTTTTGACGTCGGTTCAAAAACAGATATTTAAAAATTTTCATTCCTTTACTTAAAGAAATTTAATAAAATATGATATATAAACGAAACTTTTGAAATACCCGTTTCTTTGCCTTGATGGCTGAGAAATTACAATAAGTGGAATATATTTTTAATTACAGTGATAAAACCGGCCAAGGAAGATCCGGATACGCGAGCAAAGGGTTCCGTATGAATTGTATTTTTTTTTAACATACTACTCTTAAATTATAGATTTCTTATAGGTTTTCCTGTAATCTATAGGTAGACTATATTTAAAAAAAGGCTCAGTAGTTTCGGGGATAAAAGGAGGGGAATGGTCAATAATGATCATCTTATTTCTTCAATAACTTTTTTGATTTTCTAATATTCCCTCCATGTTATCAAAATTTCTTTTTATACATTACGCGTCCGTATTTGGGTCACAGAAGGTTGTATTACGTGTACTAAATTTCAACTGAATCGATCCAGTAGATTCAGAGAAGTCAGCAGTGACAGACGGACAAACAGACAGACAACCGAATGATCCTTTATGGGTTCCGTTTTTCCATACAGAGTTTTGGAACATTTAAAACGTACCTAATCAACAATTATTAGAGGCCTTATCCCTGAGGCCCATAACAATAATGACCAAGCATTTAAGGGTTATTTAAAAAAGTTTGCAAAACGAAAATTTAATAAAAGACATCTACTTTTTTATATCATAATCGTTTTTGATAGATTACGTTTATAGAAAATGGCGCTTAGTATTTTATTTTCGTAACTGAGTTATAACTTTTGATAATCATGAAATGAAATACTGGAGTTAGCTACTGTGAATTACAAGTCCTACAGGAAAAATATATCAGTAGTTTATTTATTAACTAACAATAATACAAGTACATAACTTAACCTAAATAGAGTCACACATATTTATCTATTTTATTCTAAATTGTACACCGATAATAACATAAAATGAAAACTACAAACTAAAACACATACCTATATAATGTAACATAAGTACATAACTTAACCTAAGTAAAGAATCACATATTTATTTATTATATACTTATTTGTACACCGATAATAACATAAAAAGAAAACTACAAACTAAAACACATACCTATATAATGTAACATAAGTACATAAATTAACCTAAATAAAGAAACACATATTTATTTATTATATACTTAATTGTACACCGATAATAATATAAAATGAAAACTACTAACTGAAACACTTGCATATCTATACATATAATAAAATCGTAGACTAACCGTGTCTGTACATTGAATATTTTTGCACTAAAATTACACAGAAAACTCAGGAAAAAGGTATAAAACACAAAAATGCAATTTTTGAAATTTTTGTCTGTTTGTCTGTTTGTCTGTGCGTTTGTGGGAGCATCACGCTTAAACCACAGATTAGATTGCAAATCTAAGTACTTATAAATACTAAGTGATAACCCGACTAACAATTAGCGTTTATTTCATCAAAATCGACCCACAAAATCAAAAGATATTGAATTTTTAAGTTTAGGAAGAAACTTCCTAATGTTTTCTGATGAGTCAGAGCGCCATCTATTGAGAATAATAAAATGCACGAAAGCATTCAAAATTGTTGAGTTATTTGTGAAACTTTTAATACGTGGCAAAATAAGAGTGATCATTTTATACCTTTTCGTTATTGATCGATACAATCGATCCACAAAATCAAAATATATTGAATTTTTAGTTTAGTAAAAAAACTTCCTTATATATTCTGATTAGTCAGAGCGCCATCTATTGAGGAACCAAAAAATGCATGAAAGCATGAATGTTACACCAAAACACATTGATTGAGTTATTTGTGAAACTTTTAATACGTAGACGTAGCAAAATAAAAGTAAACATTTTAATACCTTATCGTTATTAACCGTTACATACGGGCTTCTTATTTAACGTCTTCCGCTGCCAAATATTTTGTCAGTTTACATGGTTGAAAGATGGCGTTGCACTGATGACGCGTTTTTCTGAATTGCGGTGTTAAGATTTTCCGCTGGAGAATGACCTCACACAATTTCTAAACACAGTCGTGTTTCGAAGGAATTTCGGTTTGGTCTCTGCAAGGTCTTAAACTGTTAGTGACCATAATTGGTTAAATCTCTGGTGCTGGTTTCGTTTAAAGTGCATTTATCGTAGAGTCTTAAACTGATTTAGTTTTGCGAAGTTCTGGACAGTTCGACTTGCGGATCAGGCCTGTAGGGTTCCGTACCAAAGGTGCTGTGCTGACGGGACCCTACTGCTAAGCCTTCGCGATTGATTTCGTTTAGAGCGAAGCAAGGAACGGTTCGATTTGCGAAACAAGGCTAATAATCTATACATATAATAAAATCGTAGACTAACCGTGTCTGTACATTGAATATTTTTGCACGAAAATTACACAGAAAACTCAGGAAAAAGGTATAAAACACAAAAATGCAATTTTTGAAATTTTTGTCTGTTTGTCTGTGCGTTTGTGGGAGCATCACGCATAAACCACAGATTGGATTGCAAATCTAAGTACTTTAAAATATTAAGTGATAACCCGAGTAACATTTAGTGTTTATTTCATCAAAATTGACCCACAAAATCAAAAGATATTGAATTTTTAAGTTTAGGAAGAAACTTCCTAATGTATTCTGATGAGTCAAAGCGCCATCTATTGAGAAAAAATAAAATGCACGAAAACATGCAAAATTGTTGTGTTATTCGTGAAACTTTTAATACGTGGCAAAATAAAAGTGACCATTTTTATACCTTTTCGTTATTTGTCGTTACAATCGATCCACAAAATCAAAATATATTGAATTTTTAGTTTAGTAAGAAACTTCCTACTGTATTCTGATCAGTCAGAGCGCCATCTATTGAGGAACCAAAAAATGCATGTTAGCATGAATGTTACACCAAAACACATTCATTAAGTTATTTGTGAAACTTTTAATACGTAGACGTAGCAAAATAAAAGTAAACATTTTAATACCTTATCGTTATTTATCGTTACATACGGGCTTCTTATTTAACGTCTTCTGCTGCCAAATATTTTGTCAGTTTACATGGTCGATAGATGGCGTTGCACTGATGACGCGTTTTTCTGAATTGCGGTGTTAAGATTTTCCACTGGAGCCCTCACACGATTATTAAACACTGTCGTAGTTCGTAGGAATTTCGGTTTGGTCTCTGGAAAGTCTTAAACGAATAGGGGCCAAAATTGCTTAAATCTCTGAGTTGTGCTGGTTTCCTTTAAAGTGCTTTTATCGTAGAGTCTTAAACTGATTTAGAACTCAGTAGTTTTGTGAAGTACTGGACGGTTCGACTTGCGGATCAGGCCTGTAGGGTTCCGTACCAAAGGTGCTGACAGGACCCTACTTCTAAGGCCTCCGCGATTGATTTTGCGAAACAATGCTAATAATAATAAGGTACCGTACCAAAGGTGGTCACGGTGACGGGAGCGATCGATTTTGGTGGGGTCCGAAGTCCGTAGTTTCGGGCTTAGTTGCGGACGTATTCTACTCCGTATCACCTACAGACTTACGATTAATCCCGAACCCGAACTAAGAATGAATGACAACACGATTTCACAGTAACTGTCAAATCGAGTTATCATTAGTTCTCTGTAGTTAGGTGATACGGAGTAGATTTTTTTTTTACTATAGATAGGCATACGTTTAACCACTATCTCACCTGATGGTAAGCGATGATGAGGTTGAAGATGGAGCACGTTTGCCTAGAAGCAACCTATTCAATTTTGTCTTAAAGACTCCCAGGTTGCCCGCAACTAAGTTTTTAATTCGTGCTAAGTATCAGACGGTTCGATTTGCGAGCCAAGGCAAATTATAGGGTTCCGTGCCAACGTTGCTAATGGGACCCTATTATTTAAGCCTTCGCGTACGATCTTGATTCCTGCGAACCAAGTCGATTTTTAGGGTTCCGTACCAAGGTTGCTAACGGAACCCTATTTATTAATAAGCCACCGCTGTCCGTCTTCCTTCAGTTTATTAACCGACTTCAAAAAAGGAGGAGGTTATCAATTCGACTGCATTTTTTTTATTTTTGTTACCTCATATTAAACCGATTTTCATGATTCTTTTTTTTATTTGAAAGCTGGTGCTTCCCGTGTAGTCCCATTGCCACCATGTCAGGATCTGATGATGGAAACCCTGAGAAATCGAGGGCAACTCTCGAAAATTGTAGGCACGTATTTGGTAAAAACTTGATATTCGTGTGTATATCGGGTGATACTACAAAAGAATGAAAGTTTGGATCAGACCTGAGGATGGAGACGACAGAAAGTCAAGGGAACTCCACATCGGTATGTAGGAACTACCAAGTGTTTGGGCTTATTTAATTCGTATTGACGAGACCTTTACACCGAAAGCACTTAGTAAGTTTTATTTTCATAACATAACATCACGCCAGTACGCTGTGAATGGGTACGCAGGTACCACTAAAAACTGAAAAATAAAAACTTTTTTACAAAAAATGTAACCGACTTCCAAAACAAAACACTACAAAGTATAAAATAACTTTAATTTCGGAAGTCGGTGTCAAAAAGCGAAAAAACTAAAAACACCGACTTCCGAAATTAATTATTACAGTTTTTTTCGTTTTATTTCTGTTTCGCTGATACAAAAATGTCTTCTAGAAAAAGGTCGAATCTTTCACAATATAGCAAAATTCTCAAAGTCGGGTTTGTCCGAACACTATTCTAACTAACTCGAGAACGGCTCGACCGACTTTCATAGTTTTTGTGTTTTATTCGGGACGAAGACTAATTCCTTCGTCCGGAATAGCATAATAAGAATTAAAATACAAAAAAAAAATGAGTATGTAGGTAGGGTAGGGAGGCAGGTGGGTAGGGTAGGTAGACAGGTAGGTAGGGAAGGTAGGCAGGTAGGTAGGTGAGGTAGAGTAGCTATGGTAGGTTGGTATGGTAGGTAAGTTGGTAAGTAGGGTAGGTAGGTTAGGGTCGGTAGGTAGAGTAGCCAGTTGACGGGAGCGAAGCCGCGCGGGTCAGCTAGTTATAACATAAAAAGAGTCACAAACACGGTTGCAATGATGCGAACATTTTAAAAGTCTTATTTCAAAATTAATTATTCTTTTTTCACTTGCGCGGCAGTAGAATCTGATGGCCGTACCCTGAAGTCTCCATACAACGCCCAAATCGCGTATATCACATAAAAGAAATTATCGAAATCTTTGTCCTGACCGGTAACTGCCGTGAGACGATAAAATATGTTGTCATCACACTGGTTGTCCTTAAGATAATCCACTTTAGCCTGAACTCGCTCCGGATCAATTGACTGCGAGAAATGGTTGCTGTCATACGGATACACAAAAACCCGTCGCATTACATCTAAATTTTTCAGGATCGTCTTGTGTTTCTTGACCTCGACGTTAAATTGTTTGTGATATGACATCCAGTTCTTTAAAGACATGTCGTCCTGGTACTTGCGATACTCTTGTTTCCAGTAATCTTTTTTGTTTCTGAGTTCCCGTATGTAATCAGGGATGTACCCTAGTTGGATTGTTTTGAGGGCAGTCTTTGATATTTTTTGTGTCAGTTTGCTTCTCACAACTGCCTCAAAACTTTCGTCGGTATGCGCCCCAGTAACACAGTTTGTAAAACACTCCATGGTCGTTAAAGGTTTTCTCTTAACGTACTTTGGAAACTAAATTAGAAGTGCGGACTTGCAAATCGACGAGAACACTTTCAAGGTGGACAGAAGACTGCATAAAATAACTAAGAATTTCATGTTTATATGCAGTACGAAGGGTCGTGTGGAAAGGAAGCGATGGCACTATACATCCTACGGGAATCGGCCTTTTGAATTCAGCGTCTCGCTAAAGAACAATGACTTTGACAGTTGGGGTGCGGATTACCTATTGTTGCCTTATTAGGTTTTGGTGCATTTTATTGCAGGATACTTAGAAAATCATAAGTACTCCGTAGTCGGTAGTTTTTTTGTGTTTTATAAGCTTCCTTAAAATGTGTTATAGATAAGGAAACCTTTCAATAAGCAGAAGAGCTTAAGACGCGTGGTAAAGTGACAAGCAAATCATTTAAATTTTGGGTGGATTTTTTTTTTCGCTAAAGAACAATGATTTTGACAGTTGAAGCGGGAATCTGGTAGAAAACCTACTTAAAATAGATTTATGATTTCACTACAGAGGATTAAAGTTGGTGCGGGTCACCTCATCATCATCATCATCATAACAGCCGAAAAACGTCCACTGCTGGACATAGGCCTCCCCCAAGCGTCGCCACAACGACCGGACCTGTGCGTCTCGCATCCATCGGCTACCCGCGACCTTCACCAGGTCATCGGTCCACCTTGTGGGAGGCCTTCCAATGTTACGCCTTCCGGTACGCGGTCGCCACTCCAGAACTTTTCGGCCCCATCCATCTGTTCTGCGAGCAATGTGCCCTGCCCACTGCCACTTTAGTTTGGCGATCCTTCGGGCTATATCGGTAACCTTGGTTCTCTTGCGGATATCATCATTCCTGATTCGATCACGCAAGGAAACTCCAAGCATTGCCCTCTCCATTGCCCTTTTAGTGACTTTGAGCCTTCTGATGAGGCCCATTGTAAGCGACCACGTTTCAGTTCCCTATGTTATCACTGGCAACACGCACTGATCATACACTTTCGTCTTGAGACACTGTGGTATGTGGGACGACAAGATACCGCGCAACTTCCCGAACGCTGCCCAGCCGAGTCGGATTCGACGGTTGACCTCTTTCTCGAAGTTGGCCCTGCCTAGCTGGTTACCTATTGTTGCCTTATTAGGTTTTGGTGCATTTTATTGTGGGATACATAGAAAATCAAAAGTACTTAGTAGTCGGTATGTAAGTTTTTAGTGTTTTATTAGATAACTTAAAATGTCAAGTTAAAGAAACTTTTCAATAAGCAGAAGAGCTAAGACGTGTGGTAAAGTGACACGCAAATCACCATACATTTGAATTTTGGTTAGATCTGTTATTCAAATAAATGAAAGAGCTTTTTAAGGAAAATCTGAGAAAATCGCAGTCTTTTTCACATTTTAATTTGAGAGTTATTTGGATGCTTAATCGAAAAGAAAGACGAATCGGAAACATGGAACTAAGCTTACTAAACAAGATGAAAACAAAAATATTTGCTAATTTCATTTTTGGTTTACCAAAAATCAAAACAGAAAATCGCAACTCGGAGTGCGATGGCACTTCCAGCTGCAATTTAAAGAACTAAAAAATCGCTTTAAAAATTCGATTAATTAAAAATCCATCTCACGACGCTAAGTCTTTAAGTTTCATAACAGGATATTGTTAAAAGGGTTTCGTACTATATCTCGAATAAATTGTTTAGGCTTAGAATGAAGCTTTCAGTGGTATATAATTTAGTTAGTCAGTTTTAGTTAAGCAATTTTAAACTTTTAATTAGTGTAAATAGGAAGGCAAGTTATTTGAATTTAGTTAGTTTTTTTTTTCTCCTTTTCGTTCACTGTGGCGAAGCTGTCAACAGCCTCGGGCACCACGGTCTCTCATGCAGTCGAAGTGCGGGTCGCTTTGCACGACAGTCAAACATCAACGACATTATCCGACGCGCTCTTGTCGCCGTCGGCGTTCCAGCCGTACTAGAACCCAATGGCCTGGCACGCGACGACGGCAAGCGACCGGACGGTATGTCTTTGTTTCCATGGAAGATGGGTAGGCCTTTCGTGTGGGACGCTACTTGTGTCGATACTCTTGCGCCATCCCATCTTCCTAGCTCGTCGTGCTGTGCTGGTACTGCCGCTGCGGCTGCTGAGAACCTCAAGCGGCGGAAATATAATAACCTTGTTGGCAATTATATTTTTGAGCCGTTTGGGGTTGAAACTCTTGGACCGTGGGGTCCGAGTGCTCATGCCTTATTTAAAGATCTTTCTAAACGCTTAGTTGACACTTCGCGTGACCCAAGGGCTGGCTTTTACCTCGGACAGAGGATAAGCAATGCCATACAACGTGTTAATGCCGCCAATCTTTTCGGCTCACTTCCGGTGGACAGCGATGCAGACGAATTTTTTGACGCCTTAACTTAGTTAGGATATTTTATTTTAAGTGTATATATTTAGTACTTTAATGCTGTACCTAGTTCATATCTAAATAAATATTTTGTTGAATTTTGGTATTTAAAATGTAATTTAGACTAATTTACTTATTCAACTAACATATTAGAAAAACCAGTGAAACTCTAGAAACAAGAAAATATACTTTAATTAAAATAATAAGAATCCAAACAGAATACTTTTTCACCTCGTTCGTTCAAGCTAGTTATTTCCCCATAATGTTACATTTTTCATAAAACATCGATCTATCATAAATTACGTAGTTTCGTTAACCACTTTGTTTGGCCCTATTATGTTTGTTTTTCGAGCTTACATAGTATTTATTTATGAAAGCTTGAACTCTATGAGTAGATACTATCAATTCGGTCATCTATTTTTAAGTTTTTTTCAACACTGTTTATACCAAATGTAATTTTAATTAGTGTAAAGCAATCACTGCTAATAAAGTGCTAATTATTAATCTCTTTACTAAAATTGACTAACCAAATTATGAACCACTTTCCGTTCTATTATAAGTCTTATTTGATTTCCAAAGGCAGTTTATTCTAGACTACATAAACTAAGTACAAAATCTTTTTAACAATATCCTGAAGACTATGAGATGAAACTGATTGAATTTTAAAATAATCGCAATTTTTAAATCGATTTTTTGTTCTGTTTTAAGGCGATGCACGAGTTACGATCTTCCGCATCGTTTTTCGGCAAAACAAAAATTAAATAATTCAATATTTTTGTTTTTCATCTTGTTTAGCAAGCTGAGTTCAATGTTCCGGATTCGTTTTTCTTTTTGATTAAGTATCCAAATAACTCTCAAATTAAATGAGCTGAAAGTTTAATTATTTATCTTGTTTAGCAAGTATTCAAAATGTACTTAATTCAATATTTGTGATTAGTCACTGTCTTCGTTGATAAAGAATCCAAATTACTCTCAATTTAAAATCACATACTAAGATATTTATTTAGTTGTGAAAAATGGTAAAGGGGCCAGGTAGATAACAGGTTTTGCACATAATATAAACTTGTAGTCTGAGTATTGGCAATTAAGTTTAGTGAAATATCAACCTATTGTCTTGTTACTAGGTATAGGTGCATTTTATTACCGAATACTTAAAAAAAACATGGTACTGATTAGTTTGTCGCTAAGTTGGTAAGTGTTGAAAAGAATCGACGTAAAATATCTTAGATTAAACAATGGTTGTTAGCGTATCCGTAATTAGGGGTGAGAAATCTTGGCAACTTTTGTTTTGCTGCTTTTGGCTCAGTATTACAAAAATAAAGGGGAAATAGAAAATGAAAGACTCCTTTCGCTACATAGTCGATGATGTCATTTTTATAGGCAGGTTCATGTGTAAGTGTTATTGAGTAAAGTTGACTGCTCATCGCATTTTTATAGGCAGGTGTATATGTAAGTATTATTGAGTAAAGTTCACTGCTCATCTCGCTCAAGTCAGCGCATACAATTCGAAAGCGAAATCATTTGTTCTTAAAGTAAATCATCGCAGATTCAAAACGAGGCACCATTAGAGTTTCTTAGTACATATATGTTAATAATGTTAGAGTCAGTAAAGGATGGGACATGATATGTCTATCTAAAAGTTATATTTTGATTGAATGGTAACTGGATGTTCGGAAGGTAAGGTAAAAAACTGTTTCTTTTTTTCAAAGTTTCTTTTTATTACAATTTTGCTTAAATTTATTTTGGTTTAAAAAAGCAAACGGCCTCCAAATAAAAACCACTACAAAGTACCTTCAAAATAACTTTGATTTAGGAATTCGGGGTTTCTCGTAAAGTTATTTTATACAGATGTTTCGGAACCCGAAAAAATAAATCTGTTACAAAAGTAAAATACTGTGCACCAGTTTTTGTAACCGTCATCTATCAAAAACGATCTTAATGTAACATGTAAATGTACGTTGTAACTGCTTCCTTTTAATTTTCTTTAATTTTGTATTAATGTTTCTGAGGATCATTTATAAGATCGGTATTTAATTTTGAAACAATCGATTCTTCTGTGTGTATCTTAGATAACTATTAATCTATTTTTTTGTAAATTTATGAAAAATAGCGCGACCTGGTCAACAAGATTTTGCCACAAGGAATGTGCTTCATAATTTTGAATTATCTACTTACCCTTATTACAAAACCATATTTATTTTATTTTGCGCAGGTCTAGTTTTTGTGTTACAACTACTACCAGCTACATCATTTTTCCTTTAGCTTGTAAATTCCGACATTTTATTTTTCAATAAAGTAGCTGTTTTTTTTCAGTTTTTAATGTATTTTATTCTTATATAATGTGGAAAAAGTGTTAAAATGATGCTGCAAATTTATTTTTAAATTTATGGTGAACTTATTTTTAAAAGTCAAAAAAGAAATTCTGCACGATCAGTAAACGAAAATGTGAGCTCTATTTTGGGATTTTTGAATATAAAGGGATAGTTGAGTAACCTGATGTACCATCTGCTGCACAACCAAACTTTAAACTGATAATTTGCCTGTACTAGAACCACCTGAAAACATCAGTTTTCGGCTCTAACTCTACTTCAAAATCATATTACAGGAAAACTGTTCGTATTTAAATAATATAATTAATATAAATTAATAAAATAATATATACTAAATATATACAAGAGTAGTAGTAGTATATATTATATTATTATTAATATTAATTTGTTAAAAAACAATCTTGTGACACAAAAGTGTGTTTTGCTAACCAGAATTAATTGAGCTGTTACAGTACAGTCATTTATTTGAAATCTCGCGTGGCACCACCTGCCATTCGAAAAACCTTTTTTAACTGACAGTTTTGGCTGCGACAGAAAAACAAACTGATACATGACTGGTCCCAAAAGGTTTCCGATTTTCCATACGGACGTTCGGAACCCCACAAGTCGTTATTTCAAATTTCAAGTGGCTATAGTCAATATTTATGTTCTTTAGTTTATATTTCAAAAAGATATTTTTTCTGTGTGGAGTTCCTACTGTTTGACCCTATTATGACGGTTAATTTAAAACAAATAATTTAGTCCAAATAACATTTTCAATACCAAAATTCAAAGTAATTGTCTTCCCCTTAACGTAATTTGAAAGTTTAAAATCGCTCAACTAAACTTGACTAACTAAATTATATACCACTAAACGCTTCATTCTAAGTCTTATTTGATTTCAATATAAGCAATTTATTCTAGATTTAATACGAAACTCTTTTAACAGTAGGTACCCTGTAGACTTTGAGATAAAACATGAAGACTTAGCATCGTTTTGAATTTTAAAATAACTGAATTCTTTAAAGACATTTTTTAGTTCGGTTTTAAGGCGATGCACTATTTGCGATTTTCCGCACCGTTAATCGGCAAAATAAAATGAAATGAGTAAATAGTTTTGCAATGTATATTGTGTAGAAACTATTCAAAACGTCCTTAATTCAATGTTTCGAATTCGTCTCTCTCTTTGATGAAGAATCCAAATTACTCTCAAATTAAAATCTAAATTATACATATTGTTTTGAAAAAGGGGCTGTGCTTCTTTCAGGTTTTCTTGAAACGCGCTTTTAGTCATTACAAAAAATATCGTTATAATGTCATTGTTGGGGCCCATTCGTCGACATTCCACCAAAATACAAGGTATAAGATTTGCTTGTCACGTTTTCAAGAACCCAAAGCTCTTCTGCTAATTTAAAGGCGGCTTCACCATTTCATCTAATTCGAACACTTACATAGATTATTTAAAACGCTTAACAACTTAACAATCTATTTGAGTTTCTAGGAATTCGGCAATAAAATGAACCAACACCTAAGTAGGTAACAATAGACAATGAGTACCCTAATTTAAATCCCCTGTACCTAGTGAAATCATCAATCTATTTGAAGTAGTTTTTAACTACTTAAGCTCTGCGTGAACTGTCAAAACCATTGTTCTTTAGCGAGAAATGGATGTATAGTGCCATCCCTACCTTTTGACACGACCCTTCGTACTGCATATAAACACGAAATTCTTAATTATTTTATGCAGTCTTCTGTCCATCTTGAAAGTGTTCACGTTGATTTGCGAGTCAGCACTTCTAACTTAGTTTTCAAAGTACGTTAAAAGACAATCTTCAACGACTATGGAGCGTTTAATAAGCAGTGTTTCTGGGAAGCATACTGACGAAAGTTTCGAGGCAGTTTTTAAAAGTAAACTGACAAAAAAAGTATCTGAAGCTGATCTCAAAAAAATTCAACTCAGGTACATCCCTGATTATATACGGGAACTCAGGAACAAGAAAGACTACTGGGAAGAAGAGTATCGCAAGTACCAGGACGATATATCTTTGAAGAACTGGAAGTCATACGACAAAAAATTTAACGCCGAGATCAAGAAAAACAAGACTGTCTTAAAGAATTTAGACGTTATGCGAAGAGGTTTTGTGTATTCGGATGACTGTAACCATTTCTCGCAGTCAATTGATCCGGAACGGGTTCAAGCAATAGTCGATCATCTTAAGGACAATCAAAGTGATGAAAATATATTTTATCGACTTACGGCCGTTGCTGTCGGTCAGCACAAAGACTTTGACAATTTCTTTTATGTGACATACGCAATTTGCGCGTTGTATGGTGAATTTAGGGTACGGCCCGGTTCTACGGCCGTGCAATTGAAATAAGAATAATTTATTTCAAAATAAAACTTTTAAAATATCCACAAGTGTGTAACCGTGTTTGTGACTATTTAGGTTAAGTTATAACTTTTGTACTTATATAGTGTTAATTAATAAACTATTTAACCGGTTTTGTGACTCCTATTTAGGTTATGTTATAACTTTTGTACTTAGATATTGTTAATTAATAAAATAATAATTTCGTAACCGTGATTTTTTTTTGTATTATTTAATTACACTTTTCCTGGCTAACAAAATAGACTTTAGTATTTATGCTCTTCAGTATTTCATTCAATGAATATCAAAAGTCATAACTCAGTTACGAATATAAAATACTAAGCGTAATTTTATGACCGTCGTCTATCAAAAACAATTTTATTAAAAAAAATGTAAAATGTCCTTCATTACATTTTCGTTTTACAAACGCTAACCCTTAAATGCTTGGCCATTATTGTTTTTGGCCAGCCCTCTTCATCTGTCCAATGAGTTACTGTAAGTTCATTAAAAAAAACGATATTTCTAAATATTTGATTAATTTAAATAATGAAAATATTATTAATTGACATACGCATGACGTAGTTTGAAACATCCTGTAGCGAGCGCAGTCCGAGCTTTGTATTCCAAGGACGGCGCGAAATGGAATGGCGACATTGTTTTGTTACGTAAAAATTATTAACAGATTGTTTCATAATTCTGATGCATTATTTATTTTTATTGTATCTATTTATTTAAAACAAAAATTTTGTCTCGTTACCTATTGTACTGTTTTCTCACAAATGTGCTGAAAACCGTTGTATGCCACACGTGCGGATATTGGTATTTAACCAAAACTCGTGAATATGCTAAGCCCTCGACTTCCTCTCGGGCTTACATTCGTCTACTCGTTTGTAAAAACCAACTTACCGCACAGTATCATAACTTTTTGAGATGTAGAAAAAATGTGCGTCCAAATGTTACACTTTTTTGTTGTACAAACATTTAAACTACTTTACCACATAGCATAATAACGTAGCATATAATAATGATAATTATTTATAGTTGTAAAGATTGAATCTCTGCACGTGTTAGTAATATCTGTTAGTATAGAAAGGAATTGAAATAAAATAAAAAAATAAATAACAGCAATGTAAGTTTAAATAATCACTTTCAGCAACATTAAAAAAAAAACAAATCTACTTTCGAAACGCTTTTACACATATCTTTGTTGATTGTTCTTTTCAAAAGTAGTTGAAAGTTTTATTTTTACAATTTAAGTTTAGCCTTGTTTTCAACAATTTTTAAAAACAAATCTGTGTCCGTCACTTCTGTTTGAAAACTTCAGAGAAAGTACAAAACCTTTTGTTCTGTAATAGACGGAACCCTAAAAATATAAGTAACAAAGTTTCAGAGATCGCGGAATGCGATAAGGCCGCCAATTGTATATTTTTTTAGTTTAAGGTTCCCTTAATGTGTTTTAATTTTGGTGTACAATAAAGTATATATAAATAAATAAATAAAATAAATAAATAAAGTTTATACGGAGGCAAATATTTTCTTAGTCTTCTTGTTTAGAAATAGTATATTTTTAGATTTTTAATTACTTTTTACAAACAACCTTACTCAAATTAGCGCTTACAATTTTTTCATTTGTTTTTAGAGAAAATTATCGCATACCTACAACGTGTGGGAAAATACAATTTTAATGAGGTGGGAATTACTACTTATTTTTTTATTACATAGACTACACTGTCCCACTGCTGGGCAAAGGTTTCCCCAAATATATTGCGATTTTTTTAAAGTGAAAACTTCTTTAGGCGCGATGAGCACTTTATGGGTGAACAAATATCATGTAATTCGCGTCATCGTCACCGAACGCTTTCCATGAGCTCGATACAATTCACAAGTTACTTAGTTTTCACTTCTATCTGCAGTCCCCAAAGACAATCCCGCATGTTTTTTTTCCTAAGCCAACGCGAACGATTCTTTGCGACTTTGCGACTTTGGCATAATCTCTTCGGTACCTTCTATGATTCTCAAAATTTGCAAATTTTCTTTAACCTATCTGGAATCCAACTGTAAGTACTTTTTGTCACTACGACTAGACCAATAACTTCAAATTAAAATGTGTATTTAACTTCGTTAACTCTGTCTGGCGTTACTCAAAAAAATAATAACAAAGAATTAGAACAGTTATAATTATTAATTACTTAGCTGTTGGAACCATTAAAGTAGCTGGATAAATCTACTTAGCGCAAAAAGGTGCGTGAACAAATAGAAACCTGCTTAAATGTGTATGTAGCTTTTAAAACTTTTGTAAATTAGCTCCTATTCAGTAGAATTAGGTATCATAATATCATGTCATGTGTGTATTTTCCAATGGGCTAAGCAGAGGAGAATCTCTACCCTTCGTCCACAATATTTACCTGTTTTGTATAAGTCCAATGCCTGAAACTTATGCTCAGTAAGTAGCGTTTGTGACCAATGAGATGAGTCTTATTCGGTTTCCAATCATTCAATTAGGAAAACCGGCAAAGTGCGAGTCGGACTCTCACGCGAAGGGTTCCGTACAGTAAGGATATCATTCGCTTCTAGGCATGCTAGGAGCTTATGATTCAGCACGCGTTTCATACTCTTACAAAGTATGCATGTTACCGAGATGGGTCTATAAGACGACGGGTCAGCTCGACTACCCTTCTTGGGCACGGGCTGCATGTTAGCTTGCTTCCAAGCCTCCGGCACTTTTCCAGACTCAAACGAAAGGCGAAATAGGCGTGTCAAGATCAGAGACAACTCAGGCGCACAAGTCCTCAGTACAATTGCCAGAATCCCCTCGGGGCCACTAGCTTTGCTCACGTCTAGGTTACGCAGTACCTTAAGAACGTCCTTCTGATTAATGCTTATGTTCAACATACTCGACTCAAATCCAACAGGAGAAGCAGGTCTAGCTCGCTGTCCGTTCAGAACCAGGCCCGGGTCGACGGCACGTTGTGTTCTACGCGTGTCTCAAGGAGATGTCAGCATAGCAGACGGGGCCCGCTAGGGTCAGTGCCTGCTAGGGTTGCGGAATTTGTTTGAGAGTCACCGCGGCCCTGGAACGCAAAGGGCACACAGGAGAAACACGGATGGATTTTAGTCAGTAAGAGTTTGACACTCCCTTCTGCTCCGCCCAGAGCCGAGGGAGTCATTTGATGATTTTCTATCCTTAAAAAAGTGTTATAACAAAAATCTGAAAAAATACCGAAATTTTCGCGTTGTTCTTTGGATTTTGACAAAGTTACGTTCGGCGCTCGAGGTCACAAACTTGGATTATTCATTGGGGCAACATCATATACAAGTCTGGAAAAAATACCGGATTTGACGCTTAGGTGCTCTGATGTATAAGGTTACTGGACTAGTTGTAAACATGTTAATAAGTAATTTCCTATTTCGACCACAGTAAATGAAATCGCATCATTGGCAGACGCGTCGCATCTTTATGGAATCACACTGAAATAAATCTTATCCTGCAACAGATAAAGTGTTAAATTAAATGACGTTAGCCGAACATGAAGGAAATGCAAGCTGAATTAAATCTTATTCTGAAACTGTTAAGGTGTGAAATTAAATGTTGGTACCTACTACCTACTGATGTGGTTTGATTTCCAATAATTAATATTTCTCGTGTCATGCGTTAATTTGGTTAATTTTGTTTCATGTTTATTTATTGAAATATTTCATTTTATTTCAACTGTGCTCTGCATCGAGTGTCTGACCACTTTGAAGTGAAGAACGCAAAAATGTACACTTAAATAATAATTTCTGTAGACGTTGACTGTTAAAGGGAATTAAACTGCATGCAATATGTAAACTGCTAGATAAATGATGACAAGAAGTTTAGAAGTTATGAGGGAACAGATGAACATTTGGAGGGTATGCGGTACAGAGAGTAAAGTCCCGCACACCTCCATTGTAAAGGGAGGATCCTCCTAACAGACAGTTGTTGTGCCTGGCGGGCTACTGCCCGATACTTGATATTCGGGCTGATGTATATGTTCAAATCGCACGGTAAACTCGCTTGCGCGATGCAGGATTTCAACGTAGTAGTTCGCTGCTAGTTGGATAGATGGCGTCGCTGGTCTTTTTGTTGCGATGTAGATTTGCTCCGTTGATTTTTCTTGTGGCGGCATTGATGCCGCTACAAACATACATACCTACCGGTCAAAATCAAAATCAATGGAACCTGGAAGGATCCTGCAGACAATTATGGGCTTACTATTCTTGATCCTGCGGGTAAAATCTAGTTTATTATATTAGTAGGATAGGACAGGAACTTAGATAAGATGTCATTGCCTCACCACATCATCATCATCGTCATATCAGCCGAAAGACGTCCACTTCTGGACATAGGCCACAACAAGTCCTGCGCGTCTCGCATCCATGGGCTACCCGCGACCCTCACCAGGTCATTGGTCCACCTTGTTGGAGGCCTTTCAATGCTGCGTCTTCTGGTACGCGATCGCCACTCCAGAACTTTTCGGCCCCATTGACCATCTGTTCTGCGATGTGCTCACATAAAGAGGGTCTTTAAAATAGCTGTCTGACTATCAAAAAACTGGTCAAGTGCGAGTTGGACTCGCGCATGAAGGATTCCGTATCATGGTATTTTTTTATTATGTGTTGTTATAGCGGCAACAGAAATACATGCTCTGTGAACATTTCAACTGTCTACCTATTAAAGATCTTGAGATAAATCCTTCTTACAGAAGGATGGACAGACGGACAGAAGGACCCTAAAAAATAATAAAAAAAAACAGTTGAAGGAAGATTTACTTATTTTAGTAATTTCCTGTAAGAGGAACTTTCTAAGAACCCTCTACTTCTTCTTAAAATGCTTATTCATCCACTACGTGTACCGGAAACTACATAATACTGTTAATCCCAGCCGCCATTCGTTGATATTTAACAGTTGGATCGTCAGAAGCCCGAAAATTTGACATTCCGGCTTTAATAAGCAGTCCGCATGTAATTGGATAACACAGTTACATGCGGACTGCTCAAGACCGGGATGGTAGGCGCTCTTTGGGGGAGGTTTACGTTCAGCAGTGGATGGAAATTGGCTGAAATGGTGACCCAGTTACAGATTTGTGGAGATCATTTGGATGGTCATTTGCTCCTATAAAATACTTAACCTAAATAAATTCGGCTCCGTCCGTTTAGAGTTGAAGTCGACCCGAGCAGAGCTGGGAAAACGATGACAGATTGATTGATTGTTAGTCCATATTCATAATCATCAAAAACACACCCGAAAGACGTCCACTGCTGGACATAGGCCTCCCCCAAAGTGGTGTAGTTTGCCATAATGGCCACGCTTGGCAGGCGGGTTGGCGATCGCAGTGTATGGTGTAAAGTTTTACAGAGAACACTGCTACCCATTCTCTGGCAAGTCCCTTAGTCGCTTCTTACGACACCCACGGGAAGTGATGGGATGGTATTATTCTTTTACAGCACCCTACGGCACCGGCCGACACCACACGGCGAAGAAGAAGAAGAAGTCCATATTATATGTGTGAAATACTTAGCAAAGCAAAGTTAAAGTACTATTTTATAAATCTTGCCATAAGGAGGCTATATTCTTAAAATGTTTCATTAACACTGACCACAAATTCCACTTTCGTCTCGACCGCCATTTAATTGGCCTTTCGCGTAACTTGATTACCTACTTATTTTTAAAACCGTTACCCTGTTTGATAAACATGAATTTAATCGACTTATAAACAAATTGGGCCACATGGAAGTGGGCTGAAAAATTGAGTTTCGACCATCCTAAAATGAATTCAAGCTGAAGCCATTTTGGTTTAATAATTAGTTAGACGTAGGTTACGACTTCTTTGATCATTGCGAAAAGAAAGATAGATACGGAAATTTAGGTCTTATCTCAGCACATCTTGGTAAAGTATCTACTTTACCAAGGTGTGTAGAAGAGGTCCTAACTTACATCATCATCATCATATCAGCTGGACACAGGCCTCCCCCAAGATTTGGGGGGTTTGCCATAATCGCCACACTTTTCAGGCGGGTTGGTGATCGTAGTGTATGGTATTGAGTTTTACAGAGAACGCTGCTGCCCATTCTCTGGCGAGTCCCTGAGTCGCCTCTTACGACACCCACGGGAGGTGATGGGATGGTATTATTTTTTTATGGCACCAGCCGACATCATACGGATCATATTCATATTTGTTCATATTTTGAGTACCTGTATTTCTCGTCTGTATACCTACACAGGCGAGAAATACAGGGACTCAAAATAATTGATAGCTAAAAATGATAACGATTGAACAAACTTTTATTAATATTATTGCTAAAGAAAGATTCACTTGGTAATTTCATTTAACTCGGATGAGTAAATGATTCAAAAATATTATTTATTTGCTGTACATCTACCACTGTGTAGTCCTTTTTAGGGTTCCGTACCGGTAACCAACGGAACCCTTTTACTAAGCCTCCGCTGTCCGTCCGTCCGTCCGTCTGTCTGTCAGCGGGCTGTATCTCAGGAACCGTTATAGGTAGATAGTTGAAATTTTCACAGATTGTGTATTTCTATTGCCGCTATAATAAAATTAACAAAAATTAAGGTTTATGGTACGGAACTCTTCGCGTGCGAGTCCGACTCGCACTTGACCAGTTTTTAACCAAAAGGTTGACTGGTAGAAAATGCCTTGTAGCGTTAAGTTCGCATATGTACCACTATTGTGTCTAAAGTTAAAATAAATAAGTAACCGTTTAAAAACGATTCAGCTCAGCGTTTAGTTTGAACAAAAATCTTGAGTTGACGTCTTAATACTTACATCAAGTTGTCTTCATGCTAAAATTCCATACCTGCTTTCTAAAATGCCAAGCATTTCTCATTTGACCCTAAGTTTTACACCGTACTAGAACCCTACATTAGAAGCTTACCCTAAATATTAATAAGACTCTGTAGCTTGCTGAGTAAGGATAGGTACAAAGGCTGTACCATTTTCAGGCTAATATACGTCTGAAGTTATGGCTAGACTTACCTGAAGTATGTTGCCGACCTAACATATTTTAGGCAAGTCTGACAGACAGTGTATATCAATTTAGCCACTTGTCTCACCGCCGGTGATCAGCGAGTAGCGAGCAAAGCTTGAAACTCGAAACGAGTTGGCGAGCAGCGAGTAGCGAGTGAAAAGTTTCGATAGTTTTGACGCTCGGCTTTAAGCGAGTGCTTTTGTACGGCGGGCGATTACTCGCAGTACTCACTCCGGCCCGCACTGTAGGTAGAAATTACCGCTGCTTGGTGAATTCTGACCGACAAGCGAGTATCGCCCAGCGAGTGTCGCTGAGCGAGTACAATCTTTGACAGCTCTTGTCGCTGCGATTAACTACTGGTAGAGCCGCTCACCGGCAGTGTGAACAGCCAGCTGTCGACTATGAATATATGTGTCTTTTTTACTCACACGAGATCTATATCTTTTGTCTTTTTCTGCAGCGAGCAAATAGTCCATAGCCAATCGCTTTCTCGCCGTCGATGAGACAAGTGCCTTAATGTGGCCACTCAAAATATGGTTGAGTAGTTTTGGTAAGGAGGTATTTTGACATTGGTATGTTCATTGTTACTGTAATCTTATAAAATTTAAACTTTATTTTAATGAGGAAGTAAAAACTTCACTTTAATAAACAGCTACTATGATTTGCGACGGTAAAATAAAAAAAACTGGCCAAGTGCCGCAAGTCGGACTCGCGTGCAAAGGGTTCCGAACGAATTTTTTTTTTTTTTAACTTGTTATTTTAAAACTATAAACTTCGCATAGGTTTCCCGGTAATTTATAGGTTAAGATCTATTATCTCCATTTTTTTCAAAATTTTAGGCTCGGTAGTTTAGGAGATAAGGGGGAATGATCATTTTTCGTCTAATTTCTTGCATAACTTCAAAACTTGCATAATTTTAAAATTATGAACAAAAATGTAATTAAAACCTTCATAGTCACCCTTCATTTGATATGTCACACGATATTGTTCAAAAAGATTTTGTTTTAATTTTCTAGTTTAACCCCCAAATGTGACCCCCATACTAAAATTTTAATAATTTACGTAACGCATCCATGTTTGGGGCACAGAAGTCCATATGTGTACCAAATTTCAACAGAATCGGTCCAGTAGATCCGGAGAAAACTGGCTGTGAAGACGGACAGACAGACAAACAGACACCCGAGTGATCCTACAAGGGTTCTGTTTTTTTGTTTGGAACCATAAAAGATTTTTTAACGAATTAGTTGAGGACGTGTTGTGTGTAAAACAATAATTTTTCATTATCCAACGTACTGAAGTAACAATTTTTACAATACGTATAAAATCTTGAAGAAAACGTTCCTTTTTGTTTCGTTTATTGAATTGCAATCATTATTTAATAAAAAAATATATTATCATTACTTGTATGTACAGGCAACTAAACACTCTTTAACTTTAACGACCATGTTCCAGCTCACACATTCACCTTTAAAATCTCTAAACAGAATAACTTCGCCAAGGAAACTGTGTCAGCAACGATGTCAAAAAGGCTCCAAGAGATGGTAACAGGGTTAACCCATTAACCCTCAAAGCGTTAGTAAACACATAACAGGGTAATTTTGTTACCTTGGTCGTGCACGGGTTGATATTTATAGAATATGGAAAATACTACAGTTCAGTTTTAAAGTGATTATTTTGTGTGATAATTTAATATGTTTTAATATAAGTGGAGCGGGTAATTTTGTGGCGTTTTTGGATGATATTGTGTTAATTTCGTTGAATCTATTTCAGTGTAGTGTGTCTTATTTTATAATATAGGATCGACCAAAACAGGGTGTAATGTAGGGTGCCTTATTTCATAACATAGTGTCGACCAATACAGGGTGTAAAGTAGGGTGCCTTATTTCATAACATAGTATCGACCAATACAGGGTGTAATGTAGGGTGCCTTATTTCATAACATAGTATCGACCAATACAGGGTGTAATGTAGGGTGTCTTATTTCATAACATAGAATTGACCAATACAGGGTGTAACGATAAGGTTTTTTCGTATTTTCAAAACTGCCTATTCCATGTAATTGAACAACTTTCTTTGAGGAAATCATTGTCAAACCGTTTAAAAAGAAATTATTTGTAAATTTGTTTGTCATGAATTTGTAGAAAACATTATTAACGCAAATTTTTGGTTCCTGAAAATTATATCTAAGTGCATTTAGCAAAAGAAATATACTTACATAAGTTCGCAAACTGTTCTATGAAATGTCACTGGCAGGCGACGTAAAACCCGTTGACAAAATGTAAAGGCAAATAAAACAAAAGCCAGCACAGACGAAATCACAGGAAGGAAAGATCTTGTTTGTTACTTTTCGTTGTACCCTGCTTTTAATTAACTCGGGTTTTCATAATATTTCACAAATGGCTATTTTTTTGTAACACTAATGACTTGTTTTTTCAGGAAAACAGTAACAATGTGGACATGAAAATAATATAGTTTTGGTGGAACTTGTGGGATGAATAAAAAAAAACATTGTTTTGTGTGAATAAGTAAACGTCCTAACTAGGGAATGCAATCCCGATCTCGCAGGATCTCGATCTCGCGAGATCTCGAGTCATTTTTCGAGATCAATCCCGAAGCATAATATGACAAAAAGGCAATAGTTCAATGGCTAAAGCTGAAGACCTATGATGATATTGAGTTATTGCTGCAAGCATCGTGACTATGAATCGAAAACATGAGAGAATACGCATTCACACACCATCACACACACACACACACACAAACCATCACACACACACACTCACACACCATCACACACACACACACACATACACTCATTCAGGATATAATATCTCAAAGTTCCTTTTTCTTTTGTTGGTTGCCTTTATTTAGTCATTTCCTGTTTAAATTTAGATCTTGCTTGTAATTTTTATTTTTGTTTAAATTCTGTAATCTTTTGTACACTACTTTTACCATTTATTTGTCATTGAAGAGCGGGATCTCCTAGCACAGGTATATCTTTTACTTAAAAGGAGGTCTCTATGTGAGAGTACCTGTAAAAGTTTGTACAAGTTTCTGCAATAAATTTTTTCATTTCAATTTCATGACGAGATCTCGCTCGAGATTGACGGGATTGGGCAGCAGTATGTAGCGACGAGATGGATCTACATGAGTGCGGAGGAATAGTTTTTTACAGTTCGCTTATAATAAGGATGATTCCTGAGTAAATAAACTATGATTATATTTAGCTCGTCAGTTAGATTATATTATCGAAAAATATTGGATATGATTTTTTGCTTCATCAAATCTTTCAAAAATTGAGACGTCATTATTCGGAAAAAAGTGTGCTGAAATATGACGTCACACGAGTTTTCAACGCTCTGTAATCATCTACCTTATTGCTTACGCTGGTGCCAATCAGTGTTGAATCAGAAAAGGCGTTTTCAGATGCTGGGTACATAGCGACTGACACAAGATGCCGTTTATCAAGCACTTATACTCTTGCATTTATACTCTTTGTTTTTTAAGAAGCTATTTCCTAATCACCCTAGAACTAGACTTTTTCCGCATTTGTCTAACAGTACGCTTTGCAAAAGAGTACTGTTGTAATCCCAAGTCGAGATTGCATTCCCTAGTCCTAACATAAATAGTCTCTACTAATTAAAGAATAGACTAGCTTTTGCGTGCGACTTCGTACACGCGTATAACGTTTTCGGTAAGACAGGGCAAAGGGAGCGAATGCCACGGGCAGAAGCTAGTGTAACATAAGGTGTAATAGAAGTAATGCAAAACCTAGAAAAGGGTCATTATACTCAACATTATGAACAACTTATATTGCGTGACCAGCCCTGAAATCACTCTAAAATGGCGGTTAAAGATGGAGCACGCTTGCCTAGAAGTAACCTATTCACTCTTGACTTAAAGACTCCCAGGTTGTAGCTATCAGGAAACACAAACTCTGGCAGGGCTTAGTTATGCAATGTACATAATATTCGTGAAACAGTAGTTTTAAAATTACCAACATTGCCACCAAATGCACGTGCTGAACAGTCAAACTTTTCATTGAGTCATGTCCCTAGAAAAACCCTCTTTCAAGATAGAATATTGAAAAGCTCTAAAAACAAATAACAAGACAGAAAATAGACGTAACTTATAATCTGAGGGACCTCTTAGTCTCTTTCATAAGATAAAAAACATCAGATACCTTAGTTATTCTAAGCAAAAAGAATATTTTAACAATTTTCTGGAGTAAAGGAAGGTCAAGGATTACTTAGTTATTCTTTTAGTTAACGTATCTTTTGGATAATAATATAAAATATTACCCTTTTATGTCAAGAATTCTCAGTAATAAATGTCAAGTAGTAAAATGAGACTATGGAGGCTTGAAAGGGATTCTAGACTAAGTGAACTTCTTTTAAAGATTACGGTCCTTAATATTTCAGAATATTTGGGATTGACCATATTTCGATAGCGCATGCCAATCACATACATTTTGGTGATCGTTGACAGTTCGCAAGGCTTTAAGGACCTGCCCTAGTTCATTTAAAATTTTGAAAATGATTGAAAGAAAGTTACGAAAGTCAAATGCTTAGTTAAGAAACATGTAATGTTATCGGTTCATCAACATAAACAAAATAAGATCCTTCTTCCTTCTTCTTCTTTTGATCCTTCGTATGCTACGGCTACATTACTGTAATAAGCCAATAATTATGGCCATAAATGAAATAAAATCAACTGAAACAACACCAATTATGGCCATAATTATTGTCATATAACGGTAGTGTTGCCGTAGCATTACAACAAACAAAACCGCAGAAAGTTCATCCACACATGCAAATATTTTGAATAAACTTAACCTTAAAAGGCACGCGTTGAACGATGAGATACTTTCCAAAAGATAGACTCACAAAACGTAGACACAAACCAGCTAAAATATCATCCATATAGACATAACTTTTTAAGTAACCTTCCTGTCGTTTACCCTTGATACGTGTAAACGACAGGGCACGGCTGATGAGATAGATTTTTACGAAAACCATTAGTTCATAAAACTTACACACACATCAGCTAAGAGATCATCTTCATAAACAAAACTTTTCCATCACTTTAATCTGAATAAAGGCTAGAGCCAAATCCACTTCAAGACATTCTTGAAAAGGTCAAAATCGTTACGAGACAATCCTATTAGTGTCCTTAACCTTCGAAATATCCAAGTACCCACAGCAAAAAAAAAACATTTTTGCAGTAACAAGATAAATTATGAAAGTTAGTAAAAACATTCATGAATCATTTCTGAAGTTATTTTGATGAGTTTATAATTGTCCGAAAGAATGATGATATCTTATCTTTTTGATTAGTTCGAATTGAAGGGAGTGATGAAAAAGTTTGTACGAGTGAATGTGTGCTGGTAGAACTTTAGAATTTAAGTAGTAATTTAGTAATTTTTGAAACTTCTAAATAATTGACTTAATTATTTACTTAAACTTTTTGCATAGTTGTGGTATATAGGCGGACTTAATGTACTCGTATCAAGGCATTTTCTACCAATCAAACTTTTTGTTGAAAAGAGTACTGTAATACATCCTCCATGGATGTATCGACTTATTTATAAAAGCTTTAGAAGAATTCACTGAAAAAGTAATATTAATTAGAATAGGTTCAAATAATGACATATAATTTTAATTTGTTATTATTCTGCAGAACTGTAAAAGCTTTCTTTGGAGCATGAGCTCAATATAATTATCCTTTGAATCCAATCAGTATTTACTTTATTCTCGATCCCTGTGATGCTACAGAGGTTCTAGCCTGCAGCGTCACAATACACTGTGCAACCAGTGTACAACGTCAGACAAATAATGTTTAAAATCTAGATAAGTGATAAATAAGTGGTAAAAATAATTGTAGACATTAAAATCATACAATTAATTAATAAGTAATCATTTTAATCTACACTTTAGACTTCGAAATAATAATATAAATTTTTTTAATCATTCCGTTATCAGATTTTGGGTATTTTGCGGACAGGAACACATTAGATAGGTATTTCATTTTTCGCAAACACATTTACAGTGACAACACATAACTTGCCGCAAAGCTTCTAAAACTAATCGCATCCCTCACAGTTGTTGTCAAGACAACGGTTGCCATAGCAACATACAGTAAAGGAAGATAAAGTTCCCATTCTACGAAATCGCATCATACAGTATTTTCAATAATCGTTTGAAGTTCAGAAACTTATAAATGACATACCTCACTGCCTTTTGAATAAATTCAATAGATTGAAGCGAATTTGGAACAACTATCTTTGAAGTTCGAAGAAGAGGAGATGATTTATTAATTCTAGGAAGATTTGAAGGAATTCTCGCTAATATTATCCGACTGTTTGATCTAAGTGATAAGACTGGAAATTGACATTGACAGGAATAGAAAATGCTAGGTTGGTTATCATTTCGCTTAGGAATTGTGGTTGTCGAGTTGATTGTATTTTGAGGCATAAATGTTAATATCCGGTTTCTAGAAATAAATATCGATGGATTACAATTGAAACACAAGTCAAGTGATCAAAAATTTGTATTTTTCCGAAGATAAACTAGAATCACAGCTAAAGTTGTTTGAGAATCCTTACTAATATTATAAATGCGAAAGTAACTCTGTCTGTCTGTCTCGCTTTCACGCCAAAACTACTGAACCGATTTAAATGAAATTTGGTACAGAGATAGTCTAGAGCCTGAGAAAGGAAATAGGCTACTTTTTATCCCGGGAATATTTTCCCTATGGACCACGCGGGCGAAGCCGCTGGCAGAAGCTAGTGTGTCATATATCATTCGACTAGTTCGAGATTTGGGCATAACACATGTCAATATCGAGGTATTTTTACCAACAGATTAGAAAAAGAAAAGTAAGCTTAATCTAATCCTGCTGAATTTTTTTGAGGTTAAATACCTGAAAAATCTAACAAAGCAAAATTTTTATCAAAAAAGATTTAAAATATCAAGGTGTAAACATATTAAAGCTTTCAAGACCTAGGTTACACCCATTCTGTTTTTATTAAAATTTTGGTCCTCAGGTACAGAAAAATGGTCCTTACGATGAATAAATTATGGAGTATTAAAAGATAAAAAATGTCTCAGCAAAAAAGATAGATCACAAGCGGTATTTCTTTCAGTGTAGGCGAGACTTAATGTCTTTAAATCTTTATGAACTAAGTTCTTCGAGATATACTTTTGATCAGGGCTGTTCAAACCATATATGATCGAGGGCTAGTACAAGTCACTTTATAGATTAGATGGCCGCAGAAACAAATACCTATATTTATGATATTTTTTGAAGAAAAATCAAAATACTGCGATAATGTTTTATTATCTTCATTTATGTTTCATTAATATATTTTCTATGATTTATGGCACTGAATATGAGTCTTTTAAACTAGTCGTATAAAGAAACTAGTTGACCCGCGCAACTTCGTCTGCTCCGCTGGTCTTAGCGTGATGATATATAACCTATAGCCTTCCTCGATAAATGGGCTATCTAATACAGAAAGATTTTTTCAAATAGGACCAGTTGTTCCTGAGATTACCGCGCAAACAAACTCTTCAGCTTTATATGTTATTAATATAGATAAATAAGGAATCTTTGTCTATTTTACCAAAATAAAATAAAGTAATATTAATTGTGTGATTGTTTATTAGAAAGATGTTGCGAGGCCGATAACATATTAGCCGCGGGCCACATGCGGTCCGCGGGCCCGTGCTTTGAACAGCCCTGCTTTAGAAGATTGATCGCAGTGGTTTAAAAGTTTTCTCTACGATATTTTATAAATCTGTGCTTACTATAATTATAATAAGCGACCTGTCCCTTCTTCAGAAAGTTTTATGCGATATCCTTACTATAAATATTAGTTAAATATTAATAAAAACTATCCCTCTATACTAATATTTGTCTGTTTTTTCACGTTTTTTTCGTCCGATATCAATGACTTGATTCGAGGTACAGACGCCAGCAACCGCAACCTTATAGTTTCTGCAAAAAAGTTGAAAATCGATAAAAAAAAGACAAATTGTCGTAGCTTGATGTGCTAGTGTGTGTACCAGGAAATACCAGGGCTGGCTGGCATTTTAAACAAAAGAGATAATTGGTGATTTGAATGAAATTGGGCAATGAAACGGCATATGGTTAGACCTTGTTCTGGACATATTTTAACCCGGTAAAATATTACCTTGGGGTTATTTCCAACATTCACACGATCCGTATGCAGAAACTAGTGTATTAATCATGTAAACCGCTACCAACAATATTTTGAGCATTTCATACGTTAGTGTATGAAATGCTTTTTTTTATTTGAGATGGGTTTGCTCTTGACTCTAGTCTAGGTCAGAGATGACAGAGACAAAGTCTACGATGGAGCGAGCTTACCCAGAAGGAGCCTGTTTAGTCTAACTTGAAGACAGTGGCGTGCCTAGGGTTTCAAAATAAGGCAAGCCCAATAAAAGTTTAACCGATTTCAAAAAAAGAAAGTTCAGTTTTCGACTGAGTATGTAGGTGCCTTACCTTCGTATGTATCATCGCAATTTTCTCATAAACTGATATAGATGTCTCAATTCGTTGTTTACCAAAATTACCGAAAGAAACCATTGCACACAGGTGTTTATGGGAATTTGCGTGCCTTTTAATGGAGCCAGATATGTTATTTAAATCATTATAACCAGATGTATTCCAAACGGAATCTTCATTCGAAAAAAATATGCAGCACCCAGCAATACAACTTATTAGTGTGCGAACAGCCAACAATCCAACTAGTTTTATACACTGATCTATTAAATTTTCGTTTATGCGATTTACTAGTCTGAGAAAAACACAGATTAGGCGTCGGTTTTAATGAAGAAATTAACTGTTTTTTCTGAGCCAATTACCTCCATTGTTGTAGATAAGTCACCAAAACAATTGTGTCACTGAGAAAATCTAAGAAAACACACAAAAAACTTTAACAACATAGCTTTTCAACTCTTAAGCAAATGAACTCGGGTGTCAAGAACTACTTACGCAGAGTTGCAGTGTTGTCATTTAGGCAAAAAAAGTCGCCAGGTATATGAAAAATCTAGCTAGATGTCGCAATTTTTTTATTTTTAAGATATTGATTGAATATTTAATTTCGTTATTTTAAAAAGTCGCTAGTTTTTATTGTTGCTAAATCTTAAAAAAAGTCTCCAAACTCGTTAAAAATCTCCAAGATCTCACAACGTCGCTAAAACGGAAACACTGCAGAGTTGGCAAGGTGACAAGGTCACGCATACGCGTGCAACTTCATAAGCATGCACGGCTTAATCGCCCATACTGATCGATTTGTAGACGCACAAGGTTTAGAACTCGTTATACGGCACGTCGCTATAAGTGCGAAAGTGACGGAGATAGTATTTGAAAGCCCGGTAAAAGCCGGTATGTGTAAGCGAGATAGCTATATGTAGATGCTGCAAATGCGAAACTCAGCGCGCGAACAATCGCGATGTGTAGTTATGTAGTAATGTGGCTTATGTGATACTTTGTGTTATTTTGATAAGAATTAAGCGCGTGAACTTTTAAATAGTTCGGGTTAGATATTGATCCTCTATCGAGCATTTTAGTAAGGCATGCCGGGCTTTTGGGCATATATGAAGGTACTGCCACTGTTTGAAGAGATCAGGGCTGTAAGCGTTTGGAAATACAGACGCAGGCAGAGAGTTCCACTCCTTTGCTGTGCGCATTATAAAAGACATTTGGAAACGCTTAGTGCGAATTGGTGGAATAGCAACAAGGTAGGGATGGTAAGATGCAGTGCGTCTGGATGTCCGATGGTAGATGGGGGCCGGTGGAATGAGGTCGTGGAATTTTTGGGCACACTCACCGAAGTACAATCTGTAGAAGACCGACAAGCAGGCAACCTTACGGCGATGAGCCAAGCTATGTAGCAAAGCATCCACCAGTTTTACGTCACCGATGAGCCTCTTATCTCTGCGTTAATTTAGAAATGAAAATACTGACGAAAAGCGACTTTTATATACTACAAGCACTTCGACAGTCATCGTCTGCGCTGAAATTTCCTTTAGGATCTCTAATTTTTTTTTAAAATAAATCATAGCCTATGTTACTTACTGATAATTTAGCTTTCTATTGGTGAAAAAATGGTTAAAATCGCTACAGTTTCGGAGCCTATTCGATACAAACAAAAAAATCTTTCATCGTTATAATATTTAAGTATAGACTAGCACTTCGCTCACAACTTCGTTCGCGCGGGTTTAGTTTTGCAATTTTCATAGGGATCTCTATTTATTTCGAAAACTCAAACTCAAAAGCTTTTAATTCAATTAAACCATTTACAGGCACTTTTGAATTGTCAGGGCCGATCGGTCCAAAGAGATGAAGCTGTTTGCACGTTTCAAAGCGTAGATCTCTATAGAGAAGAACGTGCAAGAAACTCCACGGACATACTTTTAAAAATAATAAACTGTCACGAGGTTTTGTTTACATCATGTTGAAATTATACATACAATAAATTATAACCTATGTTACTCAGCGATAATGTAGCATTCTTCTAAAGGTTGATCCACACATAGACGGGACGTGGCCATGCAGTGTCAGGGCAGTGACCGTGCATCCGTGTCCCGTCAGGGAAGCTACCGGGCCGTGGCCGGGCTGTGCACGTGCCGCTCATTCATCAGTTTGTTTTCGATGCCACGCGCACAAAAAGACACGCGTTGGAGAAAAGTGTTTTCACCAATGGAGAGATTATTCGTTTGTTTAAAGTTGGGCAGTTGAAAAACACTCGTTTTTATTTGGCCAACTAACCATTTATTTGCAAAATAAGTATAAATGCTTCAGTAGGTTTCAATTTTATAAATTAGCCACAAATTGTTGTAATTCTGAAGGCTGTGTACCTATTTTATAATACACGACGTATAGATTTCAGAATTATCTGGTTGGTAATTTAACCACTTCATATGCCATGGCCACATACATTGGTATTTTTAATTTTCATCGGATTATGAATGGGCACTATTAGACAGGTCCACTAAAATCTGTGATTTCTTATGATACCTCAAACATTATCTTTCATGGCACTCGTATGATCTGATCATTTCAATATAATTGTATGGTCTGCGATAAGTCGATTTTCCTTCTCAAAATAGCCGGCTGGGAAAACCCGACCTCATAGAGTTCAAACACTAGAGAAAAAACAACTCACAAAATAAATACTTATTATTGATTCACGTTGAAAAATAGTTTTATTATATTCTTAGAAGTTACTTATTTAACATAGGTATGAGTTTAAAACACACACACATTCATTTTGAACATAAAGTCACACGCAAAACATATAGGTAGGTAGCAATATTTATTAATTATTAGCAAATCTCAGGTAGTTATTGTTATTTTCTTATCAAAATTCTTTGCTTGCCCATCCAATCCAGATTGTACTTTGCTACAAACTAATCTTGCTCGTCTGAAAAAACATAATCAATCATCAATATATATCAATCAATCTATTTAAAATTCTTCCGTTACTGAGTGATTGAGTGACTGACAGACAACGCATAGCCAAAACTACTGGTCGTTGAAAGCTGAAATGTGGCATATAGATCCCTTAGGGAGTGTAGGGGAGCACTAACGAGAGAATTTCTTGAAATTACTACGGGAACGGGAAAAAATGGGTTAGGTACGTAGGAAGTCGCGGGCAAAAGCTAATTTTTCTATAAAATTGTTCCGTTACTAGTGATCGAGTGACTTACCGTTGCCGGGTCTGATGATATCTGACCCATTAAGCCACTTCATCTAGTTTGAGTTGCCGATTGCTCTTGCAGAAAAGTTACAACTGATTCATAGTTCAACGACGATGGTTTCGATGGGGTTGCCGAGCTACTCGTAGATACCATAAGCTCATAAGTATCTTCTCTCAATAACACAATATGACTGGGTAACTGGCCATCAGCGCCGATTTTGTTCGCCACAACATATATTTGAAGGCGTTTACCATACGACAAACAACAACCGGATTGCAAAAAAGAAATCGCTTATTTTACTGATGACCGTTATGAATGTTTTGATTACACTTGACATCTTAACATTTTTCACTTTTCCTCGTCGCCATGTGGGAGAAAATGTTTTTTCTATTCCGTGTTGGTAGGAATCACAATTGATGACAGTAAAACTTGCTGAATATCCGAATACTTCTAGGTTTTATCTTCAGTATTATATCAGTTTTACAAGCAATAATATCAAACAAAAAATCTTCGAACCGTCAACATGACCATGAAATGACAGAAAACAACCAGACAGACCTGAAACTGATGCATGGAAATAGTTAGTGCATCCTGTCTAATTATATTTATAGCCATGTTGCCAACTCAAAATACGTTACGTACGAAATAATCGTTTGGGAATGACAGAGGCGTTTTAAAACCAAGAAAATCACTGCACTTAACTATTTAAAAAAAAAAATATGCCGTCAAAGTTGAAATAAATGGCGGACTTGCATTCAAAAGCGTTTATTGAATAATTGTCTATGCCATTTTTTGGCCAAATTGTCTATGACAGCTGTTGTCTCGTTCATGCTACAAACTTCAGCGTGGCCATGCATAACAAAAGCCCGGAGAGCCCTGATGACGTAGCCGCACGTCACTGCGTCGGCCCGGCCACGGAAGCTCCGTCGCCTGCCCGGACACGGACGAGTGTGAACGAGTTCATATAAAATGTATGCAAGGATATTTTTGTGAGCTCCTGACAGCGCACGGCCCGTGCACGTCACGGCCACGTCCAGGCTATGTGTGGATTGAGCTTAATGGTGAAAGAATTTTTGATATCAGTCCAGTAGTTCTTGAGTTTATTCGTTAGAAACATGCAAAATATAAATCTTTCCTGTTTATAATATTAGTGTAGATGTACAATTACAGTTTGTAATTTTCGTAGGATCCGGGTTCGTTTACCGAAATGATTTTATGACCGTTATCAATAAATACCGTTTTTTCTCTTTTCCTTTTTAAAAAAGCCGCAGATAGGCGCTATGAGATAATGCAACAAAAATATGAAGGAGAATTTTCGAAGATATCTATGCTATGAAATAATAAAGTCGAAGCGTTCGTTTGATTGGTTGAACGCGCTAATCTCCGGAACCACTGGTTCGAAATGAAAAAAACATTTTAGAGTTGGATAGCTTATTTATCGATGAAGGCTATCCTAATATATAAAATTCTTCCGATAATGACTGACTGACAGATAACGCTCAGCCAAAACTACTGGTCGTAGAAAGCCGAAATTAAGCATGAAGGTTCCTTGGGGAGTGTAGAGGATCACTAAGAGAGGATTTCCAGAAATTCCTACGGAAAAGGAAAAAACGGGATATGCGCGTATGAAGTCACGGGCTGCTAGGCTATATAACATCACGCTACGACCAATAAGAGCGGAGCATTCATGAAATATGTGACGCAGACGAAGTTGCGCGGGACAGCTAGTTATTTTAATACGCAGAAAAAAATCTATGAAATCGATTTGTAAAATTGCGTTGTGAGAGCTTTCAAACTAAATTGGTTTATTATAGAGCACAGCATTATCCCTTCCTGGAATACAGGCTTGGCGACCGAATTAGGGTCAATATTGTGTCTGCGAATGACGTCCATTATGTCTCAAGGTGGCTAGCTTGAGGTATAGGCGGATCACTGCTAATTAGGTTAGATTCTCAGAACTAGCTTGTATCAGTCAGGCTGCTTAATTGGTTTGCTTGGGATAAGGCCATTTGTTTTGACGGAGTTTTTAATAGCGTTGAAACTTCAATAAAAGGAAAATGTCACTTTTTCAGTGTAGAATTGGAAGGAATAGAAGACAACTGAATAGTTCTGCGTAAATTCAACGCACTCATAATAACCTATGCAAAATTCTTTAAGTCAAGAGTGAGATAGTGGTCAAATGCGAGCCTATCAATAAAAACAAAAATTGAACTATAGTGACATCTCAACCTAACGTCCCGGGAAATTCAAGTGAGATGCTATGTTTTTATGTTATGTGCAGTGTAATGCAGGACAAACCCCGATGATATAATCTTTACTGGTCTATACTAATATTATAAAGAGGTAAAGTTTGTGAGATTCTTTTGTTTCCTATAAAATTAAGACTGCTCTCTCGAGGAATGCTTAAAAACAGCGTGCAGATGAAGCAACTTTTCATCGGCACTGACAGAGAAATTACTTCTAAAAAATATTTAGTACATGATATGATACGTAATTTGGTTTAGCCAGAATTTATCTATCGGTATCACATAATAAGAAAAAAAAAACCACCAAATCACCTCCAAATCTTTGAGATGAAACTATTTTACTTCTTCATTTTTTTATCAAGAGTATAATAAATATATTTAGGACACATTTGCTCAAAAAATGCATTTACGAAGCCTGTTTACATTGTTCGAAAGTTAAAAATTACGCTCCATATAATGGAACGTGCGGTAAAATAGGTACTCTCACCTAAGTACCTACTTTACCGCACGCTCCATACAACGGAGCGTGCGGTAAAGTAGGTACATACGTGCCGTGCGTAACCGTTACGGTTCTTTTTTTTTTATTTCCTAAAAAATATACAAGGAATTCCACCAAAGAGTTTCACAATACGAGAATAAGAAAAGTTCAGAAGCTAGGAGGTGACATAAAGCGCAGTATACTTTCCAATGTTTCCTTATATTTTTCAATAATACTCAATTTATTTATTATTTCTTAATATATTGATTAATTCGCCGCATGGTGTCGGCCGGTGCCGTTTGGTGCCGTAAAATAATAATACCATCCCATCACATCCCATGGGTGTCGTAGGAGGCGACTAAGGGACTTGCCAGAGAATGGGCAGCAGCGTTCTCTGTAAAGGTACAATTCCGTGCATCGCGATCGATCGCGGCCGCGCGCGTCTGTCGCGGGCCTCGGCAGCGGTGCCATACATTTTCATAATGCGACTATTGTCGCGAGCGATCGACGACAGTCGTAGGCCGCGCGCGGCCGCGATCGATCGCGATGCACGGAATTGTACCTTAAAACTCAACACCATACACTGCGATCGCCAACCCGCCTGCCAAGCGTGGCGATTATGGCAAACCCCGCCAATGACAAGCACAACCAAAAAATTGCCCCTAGTGTCCGGCAGCCCGTCTACCCTTGACTCCGGGAAGGCCTCCCACAAGGTGGACTGGTGACCTGGTGAAGGTCGCGGGTAGCCGATGGATGCGAGACGCACATGACCGGTCGTTGTGACGACGCTTAGGGGAGGCCTATGTCCAGCAGTGGACGTCTTTCGGCTGATATGATGATGATGACTCAATTAATTATTAACAAAATTATATTCAACTTTTCATGGCGGGAGACTAGCGAAAACCACAGATTAAAAATGACCGCCACATCAAACTAAAGCTCATTCATTTTAAGAAGGTAAGTACTTTAAATTCAACTAAATTAAGAATGGATCATAAGAAAACTAATGCTTATTCATTTCAAGTATTTTGAAGTTCAGTTTTAAAAACATAATATCATCAAAATAATAAAAGGTAACAGTTAATAAGCTGTATGATCGAACCTCCTTGGAAACGCACTAAAGAGAAAATGAGACAAAGATGAGACGACGACGTAGTTCTAATTTTAAATTTGCGTGCCATTTTTATACTGCAAAGCTTAGCTAAGCTAACCATCCATAATATGTGCTATGCTTCATAATAAATTAATTCATTCATCCACAGAAGCAGGCGGTAGTTAAACACGTTTATTCCTCTCATGTTCATCTCTGGTGTATGTAACATAACCCCGGGCTCTGACTGAAGCCAGTATTATGTATATCTTCGTGTAAAATCCGACTAATTCTGGATTATCGTGGCGTTTAGTTTTTATACCTGTATAGCCCAAAATATTCCATCAATGGATTTTTTTCCATTTTTTTTCGCATAATTCATTTTCCAGTGAATGGATTAAATTTGTTAAACACGTTCGGTGCGGTATCGGCTTGATTATATCCGATACTCATCTTTCTTCCGGTGCAAGGTAAAAATTACTGTGCCAATCGCTGTCGCGGGACAGATATATTTGGTCTCTCAATGAATATGAATGAGATGGTTAGAGTTTTTTAATTGCCTCGTTAAATATATAGATAATATAGGTACGAAAAAATCACATCGGGTTCTTACGATCCGATACCGACTGAAGCAAAATTAAATACCACAAAAATACTAATACTACAGAAAAACAGCCGTGATCACTTGATGCTGGCAACTTAACGTGCTCCTCCAGCCACGGAGTTTCCGTAGTAGTATTTCACATTGTGCGACTGCCTGCCTAACCCCCACATTACTGGGTGTTTTTCTAAAAAAAACCGGCCACGTGCGAGTCGGACTCGCACATCAAGGGTTCCGTACCATAAACATTTTTTTTTAAACATTAATTTGTTGTTATAGCGGCAATAGAAACACACAATCTGTGAAAATTTAAACTGTCTAATTATTACGGTTCTTGAGATACAGCCCGCTCACAGACAGACGGACGGACGGACGGACAGCGGAGGCTTAGTAATAGGGTTCCGTTAGTTACCCTTTGGGTACGGAACCTTAAAAATAAAGTCTCCTAAAAGTACAAATCTCTCTAGAGACCCAGTACATTCGTGTTCCTTTCTCCTAAAAATTGCGGCATTGTACATTTATTCATCACGTGTTCATGTTGACGTGTTTCTTCGCCGACTCTGAATGTATGAATGTGGGTTACGTCTGTCTTCGTGTTGAGCTTTCCCGCATATTAAGATGTTCAACCATCCAAGAACAAACCTCGGCAACCGTTGCTGAACCTTGAAGACCGACTCATGTGGCATTTTATTCAGCCACGATCTTGTAAATGTGTAATCTGACTCCAGTCTTGCCAAGAAGTACCGTGTTACCCTGTTAATGGGTTGTGGAGGTCTGGTAGGCAGCGGTTCCACGTAAAATACTGATATTCAACTGAATCTGGTTTGACTGGAAAAGTTGGGAAAAGGTTAGGCAGATGATGATCTTCTAAATGTGAAACTGACTCAATCTGCCTAGCCTTTTCCCAACTATGTTGGGGTCGACTTCAGTCTGATCGGTTCGGATAAATACCAGTATTTTACATGGGGCGACTCCCTATCTGACCTCCGCAAGCCAGTCACATGATGATGTAATACTGACAGTTCTTCTAAAAATAAAGTTACCTAAATGTATAAATCTCCCAAGAGTACCTAGTACATTCGTGTTCCTTTCTCCTAAAAATAATTCCTCCGTCTAAAATAGCGGCATTGTACATTTATTCATCACGTGTTCATGTTGACGTGTTTCTTCGCCGGCTTTGAATGTATGAATGTAGGTAATACATCTGTCTTCGTGTTGTATCCCTTCGCTTCAGTTAGGTCATGCCTTCGGGTGAGCTGGGAAGAAATTTTGTAGGTAGTTTATTTTATTTGGTTTTATAAAGGTTAAGGTTTTGTTGGAACTGTTTCATTTTGTTTGTTTGATTTTTGTATACAATCGTACTACTTAGAAATACGAAAGTTTGTGATGATGGTTTAATGTTTGTTACTCTTTCATGAAAAAATTATTAAACGAATGTATATTATCTTAAACTCTATAGTAATATAGCTTAATAAAACATAGCTCACCATTATCAATAAATATATATAACATTCTTCTATTACTGATGAGTGAACGAGTGACGGAGAGACAACGCACAGCCGAAACTACTGGTCGCAGAAAGCTGAAATTTAGCATTTAGCTTTCCTACACTTCGTAGAGGAACACACAGAGAGAATTTACCAAAATTCTTACGGGAACGGGAAAGAACTGGATATATGCGCGTACGCAGTGGCGAGCAAAAGCTTTTAATAAATCTATAAAGGGGCACGTACTATTTAAACGCGGGCAGCTGTTAGTAAAGTACAGTCTAAGAATTTTGAAAACCTGTTTAGTTGTGTTTATTTTGGTTTTGTGTTGAATGTACGAACTACAAATGATTACAAAATTTGTAATGCTTTATGTTGATGGAAAAGATTTCCACTTTGAACATTTCGATTTCTTTTTAATCCTAAAAAAAGATTTGCCGCAAGTGTCACCACGGGTTCTACCAAGTCTCCCACCCGTTTGAACTCATCAATCATATCTCCACAGCGGGTATAGCATCGCAACACGCTCGGATTACCCGGGATTCATAAAAACATGGCGATGGTCGCAGATTACGGCTCCATACCGATGAGACACGCTTCCATTTTCATATTTTTACAAGATGTTGATGGTATCTTTTTAAACTGTGGCTGATTATAGTTTCATGTGACTGGACGATGATAAAGCTGTTTAGCGTGTGGTTACAAGTCTATATCAAGTTAGAGATAGCTAACATTTCAAATGCCAGGAAGGGGGATAAGAAGAGCTTCTGTGAACCTGCCGACAGGGGTTCGAATCAGATAGGGCTTCGTAAGGATGGCTTCGTGGAGGTGGAGGGGAAGAAGAGCAAGAAGCCTCCTAGTTGGAACCAGTGCGGGACCGCGCTGGTAGGACCCAATATGCTGCGTCCGGCAATACCTTCGACGCAGCTCTATGTGTCCCGACTACATCACACCACGAAGGCTGAGGAGATCGTGGAGTATGTTCGAGGGAAGACCAGCTGGACCTTAAGGGTCGAGAAGTTAGAGTCGCGCCACAACACGAATTTCAAGTCGTTCGTGGTGCGAGTACCGCCTCATCATCCGGCTCCTCAAGGAAGAGGTTTGGCCGAAGGGTGACGTGTATCGGCGATTTCGCGGCAGGCTACGTGACATCACGCAGCACAACACGACGCCGTCACTTCGTGTGCGATAGTTAATTTATATTTATAAGGTTTTTATAAATATGTATGATAGTCTGTAAGGTATACATGTTATGGGTCTTTGTTACCTGAATTAAATGATATACTATTATTATTTCGTCTATTTATTTTTATATACATATATTTTACATTTTTAAATATATCTTTAAAAATACATTTAAAAATATAGAAAATAGTAGTCCGTCGGTGTCGGGAGCAAGGTCCAAGCTACCGGTGGTTTGGGCTCCAGAGAAAGGAACCTCCTCACAATACGAGCCGTATGGAGGAGTACTGCCTTCTGTATCAGGCCCTTTACCCAATCGCGTAACGCCAACTTTGACAGGTGGTCGTCGAAGCTATTGGCCATCAGGCCATTGGCCGTAACGAAAATCGGCACAATGACAGCCGAGTCCACATTCCACAAGTCGACAACCTCGTGTGCTAAGTTTTTACGAGATTCTCGTCATATGGTATGGTAACATCGATAAGCATTGTGCGGCGCGCTAATCGGTCTATCACCACTATGTCAGGCTTATTGGCAACAATAGTCCTGTCAGTAATGATAGACCGATCCCAGTACAACGTGACATGGTCATTTTCGAGAACTGGGTCGGGCACATACTTATAATACGGTACCTCAGAATCCACAAGTTTGTATTTAGTTTGTTTTTGTTTGTTTATTATTATTATTACAGCTGAAACACTTCCTCTGCTGGTCATTGACTTCCCAAAAGCGTCGCCGGACGGGCCCTGTACCCCTCATATCCAGTCCAGTCCCACTCTCTCTCCGCTCTCACCGGAAAATCCATTCAATTTCATCCAAATTCATCATCATCATATCAGCCGAACATAGACACATCCACATTGCCTGATGATTATACGGCAAGATTGGTGGTAATAGTTGGATGTTCAAACTAAAAGGTGTGCAGTTTGGATAGTCTAGCAACACGTGGATTGCTATTTCTCTCTTTCTAATATTTTATCCGCTGTATGGTATCGGCCGGTGCCGTATGGTGCCGTAAAAGAATAATACAATCCCATCATTTCCCGTGAGTGTCGTAAGAGGCGACTAAGGGATTCGCCAGAGAATGGGCAGCAGCGTTCTCTGTAAAACTGAACACCATACACTGCGATCGCCAACCAAGTGCCAAGCGTGGCGATTGTGGCGAACAACCCCTTTTGGGGGAGGCCTATGTACAGCAGTGGACGTCATTCGGCTGATATGAAGATGATGATGATGATGAATATTTTATCTGTTTATTTATAACAACATATTTTAAAGCAAGAAGAGTGTTTGCCTTGACTCGGCACTTGTAAAGCACAGTTAGGTGGCAGAAAGAGTAGGTCGTAGAATATTCAAAAATTTACGAAGAATATTGATTTCATCATTCAATTCAGTGAACTTTATTAATACCAGATACTGCGTACGGCCCAAGGCTTGATCCCAACTGTCCCTCATTCCATTGGACCCTTCCTAATAATTTATATACTTAGAGCATCTCCGTAACGATTTCTTGCATCTGGCGACCGAATAGCTCCTGCATGAAATGGGACGGAGTTTTTTTATGTAATACTGGCCTTATATTTGGTTTTATGGGGTATAGGACCATATTTTGGAAGATCAGCCTCGAATTTTGATGTGGAGGTCTGAGGAAACTGTTAATGAGAAGAAAAATTATTGACAAGAAAAGACAAAACATTTATTTGTAGAAACATGAGTATACATAAAAGGAATGCAAGTTGTTCATAAACAAAAAAAGATCAGTCATGTTCGGCCTTTGTGGCCTTTGTGTGCGTTTTGACTGAACAAAGTGTCGAGTTCCACTTCTGTTTTATATAAACAAAAGGTTTTTTTTTTTAATATCTGGCTACATCATCATCATCTGCCTAGCCGTTTCCCAACTGTACAAACTGTAACAGTATAAAAGCAATACCTCTTAAGGGGTCATTGAACTCATCATTGTGAACAATTTTCACTATGGGACCAACACTGAAATCGCGAAAAATGTATTTAGCGGTTATATGGAGCAGCTGCCTACCAGATCTCCACAACCCATTTACTGGGTAAAACCGTACTCCTTGATAAGACTGGTGTCAGCTTTTTTGGCTTCTGACTATCCGTAACGACTGCCAAAGATCTACAAATGACAGCCGGGACCAACGGCTACGTGGCAACGTGCTATCGGAGGCGCGGAAGAGTCTCATCACCCATCCACGGACCAACCTCGGCAAGCGTTGCTTAACCTTGAAGATCGACCCATGCAGCTATTGTTATTTAGCCACGAGCACCTCTTGAATGTTTGGCTACGTAGAAGACATTTTCCCAGTAGTGGGAAATTATAATATGTTATAGGTACAAGTTTTCTATTAGTAAAAGTTATGGTAACTTTCCTACTTATCAGTTAAGCCACCGTAATCTTTTTGTCGTCGTAGTTCTTACTGCTTTGTACTATGCCGACATTATTACTGCGTTTAAGGAAGCGTGAACATAGATTATAACTAGTTTTCCCATTAACAGAGACTAAATATACTTAGTTTATGTTGACGAGGGATTTTGTCATAGGCAATATTTGTTACATTTTCCTCAGCAACATTGCTTTGTTTCATTAAGGTGCAGCAGGAAGCAAATAATAAATAACTAGACTCAGAAAAAAACTTAGTATGACCAGTAGTTTCGGTTGTGCGTTGTCTGTACTGACAGACATCAGACAGACCAGACAGAGAGTGATAACTGTACCAGTAACGGAAGAGTTTAAATATTGATTTTAATTATGTACAAACTGGTGGCCAAGCTACTTAGCTTGGCTCATCGCCGTAAGGTTGCCTGCTTGTCGATCTTCTACAGATTGTACTTCGGTGAGTGTTCCCAAGAACTCCACGACCTCATCCCACCGGCCTCCTATTACTGTCGGGCATCCAGACGCACTGCACTTTACCTTTCCTACCTTGTAGCTATTCCACCAATTTGCACTAAGCGTTTCCAAACGTCTTTTATAATGCGCACAGCAAAGGAGTGAAACTCTCTGCCTGCGTTCGTGTTTCCAAATGCCTACAACTCTAATCCCTTCAAAGTTAGAGTGAACAGGCTCCTTCTGGGTAAGCTCACTCTATCGTAGACTTTGTCTCGGTCATCTCTGATCTAGACTAGAGTCAAGAGCAAACCCATCACAAATAAAAAAAAAACACGTACCTAAAGAAAGAATTCATTGGAATCGAAAAATTCGTCCTCATCGCTATCAATTGGAGAAGTGGCCAAAAACTGGCTGCATTGCGGCGTTGAATGGCAATCTGATCCTGTGGTCGAAGAATACCCCAGCCTTCTTATCATGTGAAGAGTAGACTGTTTATTGTTGTTCCGAACATCATAAAATAATGACCTGTTTTACTACATCCTGGCAATTTTTAGGGTTCCGAACAAAAAAACGGAACTGTCTATCTGTCTGTCCGTCTGGTACAGCCAATTTTCTCCGGATCTACTAGACCGATTCTTTAAAAATTTGGTATACATATGGACTTCTGTGACCCAAATACGGACGCGTTACGTAAATTTTTTTTGGTATGGGGTCACTTTTGGGGGTCAAACTAGAAATAAAAAAAAAAGTTATTCAAAATGTTTCGAGTGAAAAATGAAAGAGCTTACTGTGAGGGTTTTAATTATGTTATTTTCATAATTTTAAAATAAACAATTTTGAAGTTATTCAAGGAATTAGACAAAAAATGACCATTCGCCCCCTTATCTCCGAAGTTACAGAGCCTTAAACTTTGAAAAAAAAATGCAGATAATAGTTCTATACCCAAAGATTACAGGAACATCTATAAGAAGTCTGTAGTGTTAAAATAAGATGTTACAAAAATAAAATGCGAGTCCGACTCGCATTTGGCCAGATTTTTGTTTTGTTACCGGGTAGACTACTGATTCCTATTTCCTGATTTTCTACGTACAGTCAAAAAAGCTATTGGGTATGCAGGCAGCTAACTTGCAACTACTTTTAAACAATGTTGTGAGTGTGCTGAGAAGACAACACATTAGAAATAAAAATTGGATGTGCTGTGGAAAAATTAATAATTTTGCCTGTATACCGAATAGCTTTGTTGACTGTACATAGACATAGACAGTATTATTGTATGTACATAGATAGGCTATCCAAAATGATAGAAAAGGCTCCTAAAAATAAAGTCACTTCATTTACCATCAACTCTAGCACACTAAACATAGCTCCGCGAAGGCTTGTCATCCAGCTTGAATAATTAAAGTACCAGGCTCACAGAAAACAAAAGGGGCTCGGAAACACAGCCCTGAGCCTGACAACTAAGGAATAATAAAAGAATACCTTTGCTTTAACAAAAAAATACGGCGGCGCATGGAGGTAAGGTCTGTCAGTTGGGAGCAGAAGTTATGTGTAATCCAAAGGGGTACTAGGGAGACATGGAATGTTTTTTGAATTTTATAAGATTGCTTATGATTTTATTCATCAGTCTGAACTGGGCCCGTGTGGTGTATTCGGGTCCATTTCATCTGACAGAGAGGATGCCTGTGTCTCAGTAGGTACTGCGAAAAATGTACGCTGATTGATTAATATTACACTCCATCTCAGAAATAGAGGTCTGTGGCCCAGTACTCGGAAAAAAGCCTGGTTGATTAATCATTATATTCCATCTCACAAAAAAGGGGTCTGTGGCCCAGTGCTGGAAAAATATAGGCTGATATATTAATATTACACTCCATCTCACAAAGAAGAGACCTGTGTCCCAGTGCTGGGAAAAATATTAAAATTTGCCAATTACTATGGTGAGTAAATTTCTTTATGAAACTTAAATTTATTGTGTGGTATATAGCAGAAAGCTACCGATAGTGTTTAAGGTCATATGCTGATTAATCTACGCCAACCTTTTGTCTTGCATGAGAGAGACAGAGGAAGTTTAGATAGAGCTGTGAAACTAGTTTCCATTCTTGTGGAATTTCAAAGCCTAAAACTGAGTGCAAATGTTTATTGTCTTTTGGTTCTTCCCTGTTTTATTATTTTGCATGAGTATGCTCAGTTGCAGGAATAAAAATTATCCCATTAATTAGTGTCACAAATTCTGCTGCAATTAATGTTTTCAACAGCCAATCTAAGAAATCTAAGCGCAGTCGAAAAATTTACTATAACTGTTCCGTAAACTGGGGTTACACTGCTTCTTATTTTCGTGTCGTTTGACTCAAATTAAATATTGTCCGACCAGTAAGCAGTTGTGGCAGTGGGCAAGGTACATTGCTCGCAGAACAGTCGGTCGATGGGGCCAAAAAGTTCTGGAGCGGTGACCGCGTATCGGAAGACGAGCTTTGGAAAGCCTCTCATAAAGTGAACCGATGACCTGGTGAGGGTCGCGGGTAGCCGATGGATGCGAGACGCACAGGACCGGTTGTTGTGGCAACATTTGGTTGAGGTCTATGTCGAGCAGTGGACGTCTTTCGGCTAACATGATGATGAGTATTGAGCGACATATCAACTTTATCATTGGCCTCGATTAAGTCTTGGTTGGTGCAGATGGTTGTCCACGACGGGCAGCTGAGGAGGTGAAGCATGTTTAATCTTGTGAAGCGGTTCCACAATGTACTGCGTTTGGGATGGGTGGAGAATGCCCCATTTGGCCAGATAATATTTACACAAAAAATATTCCATTATACATAGAATGGGCGACAAATTCTAAGTAAGAGTCCCTCAGATCGTTGCCAATCCTTATTATTTACCACGCAATGAAAAAAAAAAGATGGGAAAATGTGCTACAATTTTCGCTGAAAGTCGTTACTTTGTATTGCGATAATGTGTTTAAATATTAAAGGTCGTGTGAACAGTGTCGAGAGATGACTTTTTTATTGAAATTTTTCGTTGAGATAACAACATCCAGTTGCGGTACCTTCATATAAGCCCAAAAGCCTTACTAAAATGCTCGATAGAGAATCAATATCTAACCCGAACTATTTAAAAGTTCGCGCGCTTAATTCTTATCAAAATAACACAAAGTATTACCTATGCCGAATTACTACATAACTACACATCGCGATTGTTCGCGCGCAGAGTTTCGCATTTGCAGCATCTACATATAGCTATCTCGCTTACACGTACCGGCTTTTACCGGGCTTTCAAATACTATCTCCGTCACTTTCGCACTTATAGCGATGTGCCGTATAACGAGTTCTAAACCTTATGCGTCTGCAAATCGATCAGTATGAAGTTGCACGCGTATGCGTGACCTGTCACCTTGCCTACTCTGCAGTGTTGCCGTTTTAGCGACGTTGTGAGATCTTGGAGATTTTTAACGAGTTTGGAGACTTTTTTTAAGATTTAGCAACAATAAAAACTAGCGACTTTTTAAAATAACGAAATTAAATATTCAAGCAATATCTTAAAAATAAAAAATTTGCGACATCTAGCTAGATTTTTTATATACCTGGCGACTTTTTTAGCCTAAATGACAACACTGCAACTCTGCGTAAGTAGTTCTCGACACCCGAGTGCAACTCACTTCAGTTTCATTTGCTTAAGAGTTGTTAAAGTTTTTTGTGTGTTTTCTTAGATTTTCTCAGTGATACAATTGTTTTGGTGATTTACCTACAACAATGGAGGTAATTGTACCTTGTGAGGATTTAAAATGCGTTCAAGTTTTGATTGGCGAAGATAAGGTAAAATCTTTAAACTTTGCTCAGAAAAAACAGTTAATTTCTTCATTAAAACCGACGCCTAATCTGTGTTTTTCTCAAACTAGTAAATCGCATAAACGAAAATTTAATAGATCAGTGTATTAGTTGGATTGCTGGCTGTTCGCACACTAATAAGTTGTATTGCTGGTGTCATATTTTTTTCGAGTGAAGATTCCGTTTGGAATACATCTGGTTATAATGATTTAAATAACATATCTGGCGCCATTAAAAGGCACGTAAATTCCCATAAACACCTGTGTGCAATGGTTTCTTTCGGTAATTTTGGTAAACAACGAATTGAGACATCTATATCAGTTAATGAGAAAATTGCGATGATACATACGAAGGTCGAAAACTGAACTTTCTTTTTTTGAAATTGGTTAAAATTTTATTGGGCTTGCCTTATTTTGAAACCCTAGGCACGCCACTGACAACATCTGTTATAATGTACGGACGCCAGCACATCAAACTACAACAATCTGTCAAATTTCTTAATTAGATTTCCAACTTTATGGCATTAAAGCATTAGGTTCAAGGTTGATTGGAAAAATTTGATAGTTTCGGGTAGCTTGATGTGATGGTGTCTATACATACATACCAACAAAGGAACAGTACTCATGCCTAGTTTCTAAGGTTTTTATCAGTCTTATATCTGTCCGTTAACATTATTGGTCATTACACCATTGGTTGGTTAGTGATTAACATACAGGTAAACGACCGATACGTACCTTAAAATCCGTGCATGAGTCAGTTTTTGAAGTTTCTTAAGAAAAACTAATCTAAACAGTCACAGTTTCGTCCTACAACTCGGCTCCACGCAAATCGTTAAAGGGCTAATTCTGCTTATCGCAGCTTTTGAATTCGCATCTCATTCCATCATTTTTGACAGCTTGCAACTGTCATGCGAATGCAAACGTTGCTTGAAAATTTGTAAAATTGGCAATTTGATTGACAGCTCGTTATTTATTGACATTTATCGAGCGTGTGGTGTACTGATGTACACTAGATAATTAAATATATGTAATAACATGAGTATCGGCTCACTAGTTCATGCACGCGTCTTCACTCGATGACAGCTGTCATACGACTTCACTGAGCCCTCCGCGCGTGCATAACCGGAGACGAAAGAAATACATTCATACAGCCAATACTAATAGACTATATCGATAATAAGTTATAAGTAATATATTATTTATTTATTAATTGTTTATGTATGTACGTATACACAACAGAGAGTTTATTCCGTTGTCATGGCAACTAATTATCACGATACTTGTTTGTAAGAGTGGTGTCAGATGATTTTATGGCTTCCGACTACCATGATGGCTGACAAAGATATTTAAATGTCACCGTCAGGGCCAACAATGTACTTAATAGGTGATCCCCGATCTACAAACAGTCCTCGGCAAGCATTACTTAAGCTTGAAGATCGATCCGTGCCCTTTATTCATTAGCCAGAATCTAAGGAGCACTTACCGCAATGATGCAAATACAAAATTTATGAGAAAGTTGTTACTAAAATATGATTAAAAAGTATAAAATAAAGGTCATTGCAACGTTTTTATTTTAGTTAATATCGATTTTTAACAAAAATAATGAATTAAAGTAACGTGAAACGGAACGCATCTAAAAACAAAAATCAACGTTTAGTGACGTCATTGCTGTTATGACAACGAAAAGGCAACCTTATGTCACTGAGTTTGGACAGTTCATGACAAGTGTCAGACAGGAGTGACTCAACTTCCTTTTTTGGGCGAAATGTCAAACTGTCAGTTTAAAACCGCAATTTTGAAAAGAAATTAAAGCGCTTTATTTTTTTACATTTATGTATGCTCTATTTTACATAGAATTCCTTAAAATGGAAGCACGATGAAAATATTTCATGTTACCTATTGTAGGCTTCTTCATCTCCAATGTAGTAATTCAATGTTTAAATATTATTATTTCCTTCAGTTTTTGTGTGGCGTCGCCCCACAGTACATGACCCACCTTTTGTCTTGCGTCGTATGCCCTGTCCGGTATTTCCATTTTGACACCCTCTAAAATATACCCTAGGGTGGATACTCGGAAACGTATGTCCGAGAATCCACCCTGAGCTATAGTGGATAGATGGAATCTGTGTCGAATCGATATAGTTTTTCCACCCTAGGTACAGTGGAGCACACATCAACTGACTACAATAATACCCCCAACTTACGATCATGTGTGATGATCATTTATCTTGTAATACCCTGGCTCAGGGTGGATTCTCGGACATGCGTTTCCGAGTATCCACACTAGGATGGATTCTATGGGGCGTCAAAATGGAAATGCCGCAGCCCTGTCACCTATACTTGTTAGGTCTTTATGGCTGCGTCAGCGAATGATGTTACCGTTGTTGACTACTGGGCCAATCATAAAATTTAATCTCTTTATTTTCCTTTGACGATGGCTAATAGACTGATAAAATTTTATGTTTGGCCCGCTTAGAAGAATAATTGAAGGCTGAAATTTATGTGAGTGCCACTGATTTTTATCACGAGAAAAATACCTACATGGTTCTTTTGAGACATACCGCTAGAGAAAAGCCTAACAGTCGGCAAATTCTCAGTAATATTCCCTCCGATGGTTACCAAACAGTATTATTAACATTTACAAGGGCATTGAAACGAATAGGTATGGAAATACTCCGCCATTTTCGCAGAATCCCGTTATATTTTTATGACGCGCAATATCACATACGTAAACTCATGGATTTTGTACTGCGATGATGTTTTTAAATATTAAAGGTCGTGATATCTGAGTTGCGACGCTGTTTTTATTGAATTTTTTCGTTCTGATGTGTCGTCTTGTGAGAAAAGGCTAATGTGTTTTGAGGAAAATGCTGGCATTTTCAGTCTTTCATTTGGTTTTAAGAGATGTTCAACATTAATCTGTATAACTTTTTATTACTATATTGGGGTCATTTTGCAGTCTAACCGGTCACAGTTGAAAACCAGTACTTTACATAAATTGCCTTGATATTCGTCATCGACAAATAATACAGGGGTACTGAGTCATTGAGCCTTGGCTTATTTTTATTTAAATAGTTTCATTATTTTTTTTTGTAATAATTACACTGGTCTACAAATTTTGACTTTGAAAAAGTATTCTCGGGATAAAGTAGCTTTATTAATTAATATTCGAATGCACAATACAAAAATAATTATTAGTCACAATTAGAATATTTTTTAGTAAAAAAATAAAAGTTGAAGCAATTATTAACATAATTCTAAATATTTAATGCCTCTTAACTACGCAAATATCCAACTTATACAATAAGTCAAAAGGGGGTAGAATCATTAAGTTCGTAAGATATCAGAGGGACAAAAATGTTTTGATGTATAGCAACGTACAACCCCATGGTATTTTGGTTTAATTTTATGCGACATACGCAATTTGTATCATACAAAAATATAAATACAGCATCCAATTCAAATAAATATTATGTGCGCAACGAGATTTACAGTACTGGCATAGTTAAATTTAAACATAACGTAAAAAATACGCCTAAACGTCAAAAATATTCGTGCTAGACCCTCTGGTACCGAAAAAAATTTAACTAATGAATGAATTTTATTCATCAACTCGTATTCAGCATGAGTAGACAGGCAGAAATTAGTTAAAATTATTTCCAACACTTCCTTGTAGGTAGACTAGTGTTATTTAATTTGTATCTATATATTTCTTTTGAGTATGTGCTCTGTGAATCCATGGCATTACTGACTGGCCCTATCGAAATACTAGCGTAGCGTTATTTATTTTTTAAACATCGCAGCGTATTTCTGAGATACCGTGCCGTGTCGGCCGGTACCGTGTGGTCCCGTAAAAGAATAATACCATCCCATCACTTCCCGTGGGTGTCGTAAGAGGCGACTAAGGGAATGGGCAGCAACGTTCTCTGTAAAACGCAACACCATACACTGCGATCGCCAACCCGCCTGCCAAGCGTGGCGATTATGGCAAACCCCCCCTTTTGGGGGAGGCCTATATCCAGCAGTGGACGTCTTTCGGCTGTTATGATGATGATTGCTGAGATAGACCGTATTGTGTTATTGACCTTTTAGGCCTCGCATAGATATCCATGTTGTTAGCTTAGTTCGTTTTAAAATTATTTTGTTTGTCTTGTGCGAGTCCCAAGTAAACATTTTTCTTTCTTTCTATATTTTTATAAGTCAATCTTTCACGCTACAAGCTTTTAAAATAAATGGTAAATCAGTCATCCAGATTTAACTCCAAACAAATCTAAAGTGGATTTTAACATTTTAAGTGCAGCCTTAAAACTTTATTTTAAGCCAAAAATAATGCATTTCTAAAAATCCTATAACGAAAGCCTTGTCCGAATTTTATGAAACACATTAAAAGTATTGGGAATTGAATAAAAACTTTTGATAAAATCGGATTCGATCGAGTTTGTGGATAATATGAAAAGTTCATAAATTAATTTGCGGGGCGTCCATCTTTTTGGTGCGGAAGAGTTTTCGTTGAACACGAATTTATCTTGTTGGGTAGCTTGAGGAATTAGGAGAAAAATTGCTCATGTTAGCAGGCTTTTATCGTAATCAACCTATAATGTTCCCACATCTGAGACACAGGCCTACTCTGTGTGAAAAAAGATTGTTTAAAAATATGGTTTTGACTTATCATCTTCCGTCCCTTATCTCAATTTATTTGGGGTTAGACTAGTACATAGGGATTCTTTAAGTTCTAAGTTGAGCTACATGATAACTGAAAAATGCTTGCACACAGTTAGGTCATTCAAATCTAGGGGGTAAATTACAACACAGATTTGAATGGACCACCAAATGCCCACCTCACACCTACATAGCTCCCATGTAATATGACCACTACGTATTGTCCACATAGACTTTAAAAAAGACTTGGACCTCTGCGTTCTTTTTTTTCAACTTTGCCCCTTACTAGGAATTTCTCCTGTACGTTTGTTTTAGTGTTTCTTCTAAGTCATCTAGAAAACACTGGCCTCAAATAATCTAATTTGACACGAAATATAAAAGTGTTTATTTTCAACTTACTTTTTTTCAATTTATATATCATACAATTCGTCTTTTAAGACGCCAGCGACTTTGAGGAAACAAAACGCGCATCCGTTTCACACCTACGCGACCCAAAATTCAGTAGTTTTTTGTACTTTCCTTATTATTCTACGACTCAAAAAAAAAATAGCCGTTTATCAAAATGTAGATATTTAAATAAATATAGTGCAAATTCTATTAAAATACGCTCGGTGGTTTTGGCCCGCTTGTCATTTTTATGTTCGTGTTAGACGTAACATTATAAATTAATTACAATATGTTGAACGAATAAACTTCAAAATTTTCATATATAAAATGATTGCGAAAATAGTCAACTGTGCATTTTTTTTCCAAAAATTTACGACAAGCCGTTTAGACGTGATTCCCATTTTAAAATCAGCTATTGAGGGATATGTGCGCCTTAAAACCATTACCATGTTTCACACATTCCATCTTTCGTTAAAAAAAACGCTAAAATCAAGTTAATCTATTCAAAAACAGTTACTAAATAAACTTTTTCACTACATGCATACCAGTCTAGTCATGAACCCGCCTTATAAATCTTGTCTAACTAATTTAGTACACGGTAGCTTTTCTAATTTCGTTTTCTTACCGATTTCACTCGTTTTACGATCGCACTGACAGACGAAGAGTAAATATTTTATTTGGAATTCTTTTGGGGAACCACATAAATTATGTTTACTGGTCGAAAATGTTCGTTTACCGCGAAATTTTTCTACTTTTATATCTTCTGGGCGCGATGGGAATTGGTTTTTTCTGGGATTTTTTTATTTAGATTCGAATGGGAAATGGTCCATTAGTTGGGTATTATAAGGTAGTAAAATTGAGAGTTGTAATTGGCAGGCTGAGTGATTTTAGAAAATCTGTTTTTAATTCGGTTTTGTAGGCAATAATTAGACGTTAGAAGGTTTTTTTTAAACTGGAAATTGGAATTAACGTCTGATTGAAAATGAAAAAAAAAAACGTTAAATACTTACAAATTAGTGGTGGGTTGTATTCACTGGGGTTCCTGTAACAAAATATCACAATTTTATTATTTTTAAATGTAGAATTAACAATATTTTTACAGTTTAATAGCTTAGTTTCTGTATAAGCCGTGTGTTCGGATAGTTATCTAATACGAGTCTAATTACATAGCATTTTACTGTGGCTTGCTGAAAATTAATGATGACGACATTTTTTTGCCTTACGATACTTAAGATTCATATCTTTACTTATTACTTAAAGCTGAAGAGTTTGTTTGTTTGGAGTTTGTATGGAGGTGTGCGGGACTTTACTCTCTGTTACGCACACCTCTAAAGGTTAATGCATTAATCTCAGGAATACAGGTTCGAATTGTTTAAAAAAGATTTTTTTTATTAGATAGCCCATTTATCGAGGAAGGCTTAAAGCTATGTAACATCACGCTACGACCAACAGGAGCGGAGCATCAATGAAAAATGTTGCAAAAACGGGGAAAATCTCTCTTATGTAACACTCGTTTCTGCTCCGCCGAGAGCGAAAGGAATCATTTGATAATTTGCAAACCTTAAAAAAATAATAGCTACTCATTGATATATAAAAAACCCAAGATACACACTCAGCATCTCAAAAACGTCCGCAAAAAATAAGCGCAATATGTATAATTATGCGCAAGTTTCAAACAATCTCGCATCGCTCGCCATAGTGCACAACTTTAAGCGATCCGTGTAAGGTTGAATTTGCAAAAAAATTGTTTATAGCATAAGTACACACAACTCACACATGTCAGTTTTGACGACAGTTTCGAGTGTAGCATTTGTTCGAGACTGTGCATCTTGGGTTTTTTTATATATCACTGTAGCTACTACATTACAAAATAAAAATTCACACAACACATTCATAGTGCGTACAGCTACGGAGTGGAATTCCCTGCCAGAGTCTGTGTTTCCAGATAGCTACAACCTGGGAGTCTTTAAGACAAGAGTGAATAGGTTGCTTCTAGGCAAACGTGCTCCATCTTCGACCGCATCATCGCTTACCATCAGGTGAGATTGTGGTCAAACGTATGCCTATATATAGTAAAAAAAAATAGCTTTCAAGTTTTTCTCCCTTTTTAACCAACTTCTAAAAAAGGAGATGGTTCTAAATTCGACAGCGTACATATATATATATTTTATGTGTGTTCGCGGATAACTTCGTCGTTTATGATCCGATTTCGATAAATCTTTTTTTATATAAAAGGGTATGCTTCCGAGATGGTTCCATTGCCACCACGTCAGCATCTGATGATGGAAATCCTGAGAAATCGAGGGCAACTCTCAAAAATTGTTGGCACGCATCTAGTAAAAACTTGATATTTGTATGTATATCGGGTGATACTACAAAAGAATGAAGGTTTGGATCAGACCTGATGATGGAGACGACAGAGAGTCAAGGGAACTGCACATCGGTATGTAACAACTACCAAGTGTTTGGGCTTATTTTATTCGTTTTGACGAGACCTTTACACCAAAAGCACTTAGTAAGTTTTATTTTCATAACATAACATCACGCCGGTACGCTGTGAATGGGTACGCAGGTACCACTAAAAAGTGAAAAATAAAAAAACTATTTTACTAAATGTCTGGTGTTTTTGTTTATTTCGTTTTTTGACACCGACTTCCGAAATTAAAGTTGTTTTATAGTTTGTAGCGTTTTGTTTTGGAAGTCGGTTACATTGTTTTCGAGGAAATGCAAGACTACTTGGCTTGCGAATCATATTGTCTTACTGAGAAACCTTGGGTTACTCTGACGAACAAAGCTTTTCGCTTGGAAGCTTTAATAAAAGATATCTCTAGCTACATTAATGTTGTCTCCCGATTTAACGACACTCGTTGTTTCCGAGATAAGTTTTGTTTAGAACGCTATAGAGAATATTCAGTTTGCTTTATCAATAATAACTAGAAGTTAATGGCAGACACTAATGTAGATAAGATACATTTCGTAGGTCAAAATAGAATCTATACTGAAATTACAAAAAAATACATCCGTCTTCGAAATAATCGGTGTTTTTGGTTGTTTCTTTGTATTTAGGGTTTCCGTTTTTTCCTTTTGGGGTACGGAAGTACCCCAAAAGGAAAAAACGGAACTCATACAGGATCACTTTGTTGTCCGTCTATATTGCAAGGTTTAAAGTAACCTAACACAAATGCTTAGCTCCCGTGATCCCATTCGAACCTAACCTATCCGTATCGGTGAGCCCTAAGTTCCCGAGATGGCGCGGTCGCTCTTTGTTCAGCGGTTAGATCAAATGTCAGTTATACAAGATGATAATTAGATCAAAAGAAAATTATCTACAAATACAATAAAATCGTAGACTAACCGTGTCTGTACATTGAATATTTTTGCATGAAAATTACACAGAAAACTCAGGAAAAAGGTATAAAATACAAAAATGCAATTTTTGAATTTTTTTTCTTATTGTCTGTTTGTCTGTGCGTTTGTGGGAGCATCACGCATAAACCACAGATTAGATTGCATATCTAAGTACTTAAAAATATTAAGTGATAACCCGAGTAACATTAAGCGTTTATTTCATCAAAATCGACCCACAAAATCAAAAGATATTGAATTTTTAAGTTTAGGAAGAAACTTCCTAATGTATTCAGATGAGTCAGAGCGCCATCTATTGAGAAAAAATAAAATGCACGAAAACATTCAAAATTGTTGAGTTATTAGTGAAACTTTTAATACGTGGCAAAATAAGAGTGATCATTTTATACCTTTTCGTTATTTATCGATACAATCGATCCACAAAATTAAAATATATTTAATTTTTAGTTTAGTAAAAAACTTTCTTTAATTCTTTATTGTACACCATAAAAACTTACAATAATTTACAGTGATTAAAAATGTTCATGTACAAAGGCGAGCTTAACTCAAAATTGAGTTTTCTACCAGCAAACCTTTGAGTGATAGAGAGAGATCACAATAGAGGATGGATCCAGTGCACATTTTACAAAAATACATATTTTATCATACATAAATATACCTACATACCTAAATACACACATATATATACATCCATACATATACGTATCTATGAATATTATAAGCTTAATGTATTCTGATCAGTCAGAGCGCCATCTATTGAGAAACCAAAAAATGCATGAAAGCATGAATGTTACACCAAAACACATTGATTGAGTTATTTGTGAAACTTTTAATACGTAGACGTAGCAAAATAAAAGTAAACATTTTAATACCTTATCGTTATTTACCGTTACATACGGGCTTCTTATTTAACGTCTTCCAGTCAGTCACATGGTCGATAGATGGCGTTGCACTGATGACGCGTTTTTCTGAATTGCGGTGTTAAGATTTTCCGCTGGAGAATGACCTCACGCGATTTCTAAACACAGTCGTATTTCGAAAGAATTTCGGTTTGGTCTCTAAAAGATCTTAAACTGTTGGGGACCGTTCAATCTCTGAGTTGTGCTGGTATCGTTTAAAGTGCATTTATCGTAGAGTCTTAAACTGAATTAGTGTTGCGAAGTTCTGGACGGTTCGACTTGCGGATCAGGCCTGTAGGGTTCCGTACCAAAGGTGCTGTGCTGAGGGGACCCTACTGCTAAGCCACCGCGATTGATTCCGTTTAGAGCGAAGCAACGAACGGTTCGATTTGCGAAACAAGGCTAATAATAATAAATAAATAAAATTAAATTCTTATATTTCAGACAGAGTCCATTTTTTGTTAGTAGTTAAGTTTAGTTTAGGTTAGTAGTTAGGTTTTTTATAATAAGGTACCGTACCAAAGGTGGTCACGGTGACGGGAGCGATCGATTTTGGGAGGCTTCTCTCTAAGTCCGAAGTCCGTAGTTTTGGGGCTTAGTTGCGGACGTATTCTACTCCGTATCACCTACAGACTTACGATTAGTCCCGAACCAGAACTAAAAATGAATGACAACACGATTTCACAGTAACTGTCAAATCGTGTTATCATTAGTTCTCATTGGTTAGGTGATACGGAGTAGAACATTTTTTTTTACTATAGATAGGCATACGTTTGACCACTATCTCACCTGATGGTAAGCGATGATACCACTATCTCACCTGATGGTAAGCGATGATGCGGTCGAAGATGGAGCACGTTTGCCTAGAAGCAACCTATTCACTTTTGTCTTAAAGACTCCCAGGTTGCCCGCAACTAAGTTTTTAATTCGTGGTAAGTATCAGAATACATATCTTCCAAGCCGGCTGGTCACCGAGGAGGATTATGACCACTACCTTTCAAAGGAGACACATTCAAAATGCCCAAAAATCACGGATCAAAAACAGCTCTACATATCTACCTACAATGTTAGAACACTATCATCACAAGAACGAATAATTGAACTAACCGAAGCCCTTTTAAGTATAAATTATGACATCATTGGAATATCTGAAGCACGACGCCTTGCCAACGAAATAGCAGAATATGAAGATTTTATTCTCTGTCACACAGGAAAAACACCAGGCATGTATGGAGTCGGCTTCATAATCAAGAAATATTTAAAACCATATCTAGCAAGTTATACCGGCATTTCAGAACGAGTGGCACTGATACATTTGGACTTACCAAGTAGGAAACTTACTGTAATTCAAGCTCATGCCCCCACTGAAGCTGCAAACGAAGAGGAAGTCGATGTTTTTTATGAAGATATCTACAAAGCCATAGATGTAGCGTACAAAGATTTCATTTTAATGGGTGATTTCAACGCTAAAATAGGACAACCGCTAAAAGACGAATATTTAATAATGAAACAAAATGGCTACGGAGAGAGAAACGCCAGAGGACAAAGACTTATAGACTTTGCTTTGGAGAACAAACTAGCGATTATCAACACCTTCTACAAGAAAAACATGAAAAAAAGATGGACGTGGCGATCCCCAAATGGCCAATATAAAAATGAGATCGATTTTATACTGACCAATCGACCACAAATCATTCAAAATATTGACACTCTAAGTATAAACTACCCGTCAGATCACAGACCACTCAGAGCAGTTATTACTCTCATGAAGCCAATAAAAAGCAGAGCAAGTTATACTAATAATAACAAGTATGGCACACTTAAAACTGAACTGGAAATATCAGCGTATATAGATTCTCTAAAAAATCATATACCTGCGCTACTAGATTCGGGCATAGAAGACACGGTTCAAACTTATTACGACAAATTAATGAACTCTATAGAAATTAGCTTACGCAGAGCACGGGATGCAAATATACAAAAAAAGGACCGAAACGTACTATCAGAATGCGCAAGAAACCTCATTAAAAGAAGACAAGAATTGCAAAACACTAACAATAAAACTCGAGGAATGAAAAATGAACTCAAAGCCTTATATAAGTTGATAGGCAAATATATAAAATCGGACTACAAAAAACATAGAATCAGTATCATAAAGAAACATCTGGAGGAAAAAGGAAGCTTGAAAAAAGGCTATAAAGAATTGCGATCTAAAAGAACATGGATTGAAGGGTTAAAAGCTGCGGGCAAAATTACGCATAATCGTAATGATATTATAAATATTGCCACAGTTTTTTACAAACAACTATATCGCGCCGCAAGTAATCCTAACACTACTTATGACGACTCCGTAACACAAACACCAACGCAACGCAACATAGAACCGATAGAGTGTGGAGAAGTAGTAGAGTCCATAAACAAGCTAAAATCCGACAAAAGCCCGGGCACAGATAATATAACTAATGATGCCTTAAAGGCAGCCCATGTCATACTAGCTGCTCCATTAGTGAAATTGTTTAATATGATCTTAGAAACTTTTGAAACACCTTCTCAGTGGTCGGAATCAAATATTACTCTGATCTACAAAAAAGGCGATCCGAAAGATATTGGAAACTACAGGCCCATAAGCCTTCTGCCGACAGTGTACAAACTCTTCGCTACAATTATAAACCAGAGAATAAGCACTACATTAGAACAAAAACAACCCATCGAACAAGCTGGTTTTAGAAAAGGGTTCTCAACTGTGGACCACATTCAAACCTTGGAGTTAATAATCGAAAAGTATCAGGAATATCAAAGGCCATTATATATAGCTTTCATTGATTACCAAAAAGCTTTTGATACGGTTTCACATGGAAGCAAATGGGAAACTTTAAAAGCTCATAATGTAAAAGAAGAATATATCAAGATCCTGTGGAATATTTATAGCGGATGTACTAGTAGAGTTAAACTAGAAACTATCGGGCCTAGTTTTCCTGTAGAGAGAGGTGTACGACAAGGTGATCCCCTTTCTCCCAAAATCTTTATTGCGATACTAGAATCCATAATACATCAATTAGACTGGAGAAATCAAGGACTATATATCAAAGGAAAACACTTAAGTCACCTTAGATTCGCAGACGACCTGGTCTTGTTGTCTGAAACGAGCTCTAATTTACAACAAATGATTGAAGCTCTCCACATAGCTAGCAGAAAAGTGGGTCTTGAAATGAACGTCACTAAAACAAAAACTATGTCCAACCACATTAAAACAAACATAAAAATAGATTGTGAAAACTTAGAATATGTTGACCAATATACTTATTTAGGCAAACAAATTGGTTTCAATAGAGACAGCAATGAGATAGAAGTTGAAAGAAGAGTTAAAAACACATGGGCAAAATACTGGAGCCTCAAGGAAGTATTTAAAAGTGATATCGCACGCTTAGTATTAAAGTGACCGAATTCATAATCGGGCTGAAATGAGTTAGTTACATTGAAATCCTTAATACAACGCCATCTATGAGATTACACAGCTTAACTCTTAAAAAGTTAGTGTTTAACTACTTTTACAAGTTTTCGGTCTCTTTCACACTCATGACATTTGAAGATGTCATTTGACATTACACTGACAGATTCAGTATTCGTTCAACCGGTTCAAGGAAAACACCTGCTCGTTTGTTTTAAAAGAGACCTATTCTCTAATAAGTTTCTTCAATAGTGAAATCTGAGGTAAGTTTAATTTACTGATTTGGTTTTATTGTGACCCACTAAGGAATGAGTCTATTTAATATTAAATTTGTTATGATATTACTTAGTACATTACTTTTTAAGTCTGTTTAATATTGATTATGTCAGATGATTTTAATACTTTTTAATGATTAAGTCTATTTATGAATAATAAAATAGTAGATTTGCTTGTGCGTTCTGTAGGATACCGTGTTAAGTCTATTTATTACAAAAAATGTTTACATATTAATTTTTGCATGCTGCGTTTGGTCTGTGCTTTACTAAAATCAAATGAATTATTTTGCTAACAATTTGCGATGTAATTTGAGTTCAGAATTGAGTTCCTTTAAAATTAATTATTGTGAGTTTTATTGGTTGACCTAGTACTTTTTTTTAGAATGTCTACTTCGCGATCAAGAAAAATTCTCGATTTAATAGAGACAGAAGATAATAATACCTATATTTGATCAGGCTTCTGATGTCCAGGTATGTAAAATTCATTAAATTGTCCTCAAGGCATTTTATTTTTAGGGGCCTGGTAGATACTAGGTACCAAAGATTTACTTACTCAATTTTTATATTTCTTTACAGATGTTAGGTGATGTATCAAATAAGCCCGAAAATCAATGTTATTCGAATGCCGCAGAGTATTTCAAGGACACTAAAGGGCGTAAGAAAGCACGTGTATATTACCATGTGTCGCCTATTAATCCTGGAGAAAGCGACGCAGACTTAAGTGATGGTGACCCAAATTTTGAAGTACAGGATAGCAAACAAGTTAATCATTTGGTGTTTCTGCCTATTCGCAGCTTCAGTTCGGATAGTAATTTTTCTTCTACTTCAAGCTCAAATTCTTTACCATCGGATAGCTCTGAGGAGGACGTGACTGAAAGTAAATTCGAACACCAATAACATAAAAATATATAAGAACTGAGCCAACTACAGAAGTAGACGGAGAAACAAGAGAGAATCGAGAAAACCTAGCACAAGACGAAACTAAAGCAATATTTACAGGTGAAAAAAAAAAACCGCAAAACTAGCATTTGGCCCTCTGATGAATAATTCATAAATTTATTTAAGTATAATTATAATAAATAATTATTTATGACACCAATATTTGCAATCTTGCCTAGTTTTTTAAATTATGCAGTTCTATAAATGGTGTTGAATACTCATGTATATACCTATAATTTATTATTTTAAATTCATACAAAGTCCAGCTTGAATTCAATTTCGTTTCGGGGACTTCTTAATTTATAAATCTAATATCATGATTAGATGGAAGAGCAATTTTTGTAAAGTAATTTAAACCTACCAAGACCCTTAATGTAAGGATTTTAAATCTACATAAAGTCTCACAAATAATTACCATTAAAATAATAGGTAATTTGTTACCATATTCTATGTAGTCAATCAAAAAGTTGCTTTATAAGAAAAACTTGTGAAAAATTGTGGAGGTCTGTTAAAAGTAGGCACATCATTTTCAACAGGTCTCCAAAATGTTTAATCTACATAAACTATTACAAAAACTTGAGCGAGTCTGATTAATTAATTGCTTAAATGTTGCTTTTAGTAATATTTAGTGCCTAAATTCTGTAAAAGTATTAGAAGATTTTAATTTTTTTGATGAACCTCAATGTAATTGTATGAACGTACTAAATAAGTGCATGTATTCATTAAAATAACATTTTATGATAGTTTTAGATGAGTAAGTACAAAACCATTGATTTTAATTTAAGTTATAGTACAAACTTGCTCTGATCTCATTTTTTAATTAAAAGCCTTAACTAAAAAATGTCTTCTCATTTTAGTAATAACTAGTCTTAATCCTCAAAGGCACAATTAAGCAGTATTTGGATTTAATAATAAATCGACTTAAAATGAAATAGGTCTTTATGTTTTTTGTAAAACTAATAGCAATTTAATATCAAATAGGCCTAAAACTGGCACAACTATTTTGACTACCTATATATAAAAAACAGCTAGTATTAAATTCAATTTTTAGGTATCATTCAAAACTATGGTTCATATTGTACCTTAAAAAAATAAAACTTGCTGTTAAAACTATTATTTTGTTACGTTTATACCTAAATAAACAGCCGAAGTTCTAATTGCTAAACGTTTTTTGCGAATTGTCAAAAAAGTACTTTTTTTAATTCGGTCACTTTAATACTAAGCGTGCGATATGCCCATAAATCTAAAAAAGAAGGTAATGGATTCGTGTCTTATCCCATGTTTAACATATGCATGCCAAACCTGGAAGTTCACAAATAGAACAAAAAATAAAATAACAACATGTCAAAGAGGTATGGAGCGTAGCATGATGAATATTAAAAGAGTACAAAAAATAAAGCACGCAGATATAAGAGCAAAAACAAAAGTTATTGATGTTCTAAATCAAGCACAAAAATTAAAATGGAAATGGGCTGGACATGTAGCGCGACTCAAAGACAACAGATGGACTAAAACAGTAACATCATGGCAAGGCCCACCAGGCAAACGTCGTAAAGGTAGACCCTACGCGCGCTGGGAGGACGATATTAAAAAAATAGCTGGGCCACAATGGAAGCAAATTGCCCAAGATCGTGAGAAATGGCAATCCTTGGAAGAGGCCTTCACCTGAGAGGGGTTCCTAACAAAAGCAACCTACAAGTACTAATATTAAGTTGCTAACATATTCATTAACAGTACTAAAATTACACAAGTGAGCAACCTTGTGCATAGTATTAATAGTATCATAAATTATTTGTTTAAATCTTAGTTTAGCATAATTGTAACATTCATAGGAAATAAAAGGCTTTTTATTTTTTTGTATTTTATTTTTATTTATTTATAAGTATCAGACGGTTCGACTTGCGAGCAAAGGCAAATTATAGGGTTCCGTGCCAAAGTTGCTAATGGGACCCTATTATTTAAGCCTTCGCGTACGATTTTGATTCGTGCGAACCAAGTCGATTTTTAGGGTTCCGTACCAAGTTTGCTAACGGAACCTTATTTATTAATAAGCCACCGCTGTCCGTCTTCCTTCAGTTTATGCGTTTTATTCTCTTTCATGTCTCGCTAATATAAAAAATATCTTCTAGAAAAAGGTCGAATCTTTCACAATATAGCAAAATTCTTAATATACAACGTGTTGTTTTGCATCCTCGTCAAATTTCAGGAGGTTGTCATAAAAGACATAAATAATCAATCGAAAGTACGGTAGCGGGCAATAACTAATAAGCGCTGCTTTTTTTTGTTGTTGAAATTTAACAGTATTTCAGAATTAAGCCCTAAAATAAAACAGATACACCCGACTACGCACACAGCGACAATGCAGCTGTGTGCGTGAGTGTCGACGTCTTACCTACGAAATGCAAGCGCGTGCGAGCGATCAATGACCGGTAGCAATAATTTTACCTAATTTTATTTGGAAAATCACTTACATTATTGTCATAAATTTCGCTTGATAATTAACTCATCTTTGAGCATCATTGGAATACGGAAATCTTACTAATGACAATAATACTAGTGCGCCAAAGAAAAGTTCACTGACCTGTTATCAGATGATTAATAAAATGTTAGTTTTGCTTTTCGTAGTGATTTTGTTTTTATTTGTGGATTTCCTTCCTACTTAACGGGCTTAGGACCGGCAAGAATGCCTTAGTTAGTGTAGCGATCTACTAAGTCTATAAATGTTTTCTACGTTTGATGGAAATGGAAAGACGTGCTAGTTAAGTGAAAGTACGTGGTGATATTTTCGACTCTTAGGTATTATTGGCGTAGTTAAAAATAAAATTTGAAATCAACTTATTTACACTAATAAAATTGATTCAGCTTACAACGTATTTACAAAATGTACAAATAAATAAATTACCTACTTAAGTTACCCGGAGGTATTGTTCAAAGTTGCCACCATCACACTCTTCGCACAATCGAGCACAACGTAGCTGGTTTTCCTTCAGCTTACGTAACACTAACACATTCGTTTTTAAAGTGTCGAAAGCACTAATGATCCTTGCATGTAATTCTGTTACACTTGTCACTTTTAACGTCTCCCCACAAATAAAAGTCTACAGGCGTCAGGTCTGGAGAACGCGGAGGCCAGGCCACAGGTCCTCCGCGACCGATCGAGTGGTCACCAACTTTTCGGTCAAGTACTCGCGTACTTGCCGACCATAGTGAGAGGGAGCGCCATCCTGCTGGAAGTAGAGGTTGTGCCTTGCGGTAGTGGAACGGGTGTTGAAGTTCACGTTTCAGTAGACGCCACACTGTGGTGTGGTGCACTCCTAAGTGTTGACCAGCCTCCCGCGTGCTTGCCCGTGGGTCTCGCTGGAAGTATTCCAGGATGTCTTCCTGCAAGGCGACAGGCAGCCCTACGCTGCCGCGAGCATGAGCATGCCGGGGAACGTCAAACTGCCGATGATCCCACAGTCCCTGCGTAGCAGCCAGCATGACGCTCTGTGATGGGGGTTCCCGATCGGGAAACATTTCCGTGAATATCCGGTTGGCTCCACGTAGGCTGTCTCCACTGATGGCATACAGGCGGACCATCTTCACCATCTCGACATTTGAATAATTGTCCGTCATCTTGTACCTACGTCTCAACGATGTACGGAGGAGCGCAAAGCGCACCGCACGCTTCGGCGACATCAAACACACTGTTAGTTCCGGGGCCGCGGGGGCCGGGGGCGTGGCTAGGAGCTTGCGCGGGAGAATCCCCGTACCGTGATTGGGGTGCGATTGATTACCTACGAATTTATCGAATGATCGTTGCGCGTGTAAGTATGTATTGTTTGCGTTTGTTTGTGTGTGAAAGCGCGGTTATAAGGCTAGTAACAGACGGGCCGCGGCTGGTTTACACTTACGGATTTCCGTAAATCAAAAAATTAAATTAAAAAAATACCTACCCATTTTATTGTCGATTTGGGTCGAGAATCATTAGCATAATTACGTCCTTGAATTTGACTAGGATGCAAATCAACACGTTGTATAAAACAAAGTCGGGCTTTTTCGAACACTTTTCTAACTAACTCGAGAACGGCTTGACCGATTTTCATAGTTTTTGTGTTTTTGGATTAGTCTTCGTCCGGAATAGCACAATAAGAAATAAAATACAAAAAAAAAAAAAAAAAAAGAGGTAGGTAGGGTAGGTAGGTAGGGTAGGTAGGTAGGGTAGGTAAAGTAGGTAGGGTAGGTAGGGTAGGTAGGGTAGGTAGGGTAGGTAGGGTAGGTAGGGTAGGTAGGGTAGGTAGGGTAGGTAGGGTAGGTAGGGTAGGTAGGTAGGGTAGGTAGGGTAGGTAGGGTAGGTAGGGTAGGTAGGGTAGGTAGGGTAGGTAGGGTAGGTAGGGTAGGTAGGGTAGGTAGGGTAGGTAGGGTAGGTAGGGTAGGTAGGGTAGGTAGGGTAGGTAGGGTAGGTAGGGTAGGTAGGGTAGGTAGGGTAGGTAGGGTAGGTAGGGTAGGTAGGGTAGGTAGGGTAGGTAGGGTAGGTAGGGTAGGTAGGGTAGGTAGGGTAGGTAGGGTAGGTAGGGTAGGTAGGGTAGGTAGGGTAGGTAGGGTAGGTAGGGTAGGTAGGGTAGGTAGGGTAGGTAGGGTAGGTAGGGTAGGTAGGGTAGGTAGGGTAGGTAGGGTAGGTAGGGTAGGTAGGGTAGGTAGGGTAGGTAGGGTAGGTAGGGTAGGTAGGGTAGGTAGGGTAGGTAGGGTAGGTAGGGTAGGTAGGGTAGGTAGGGTAGGTATGGTAGGTAGGGTAGGTAGGGTAGGTAGGGTAGGTAGGGTAGGTAGGGTAGGTAGGGTAGGTAGGGTAGGTAGGGTAGGTAGGGTAGGTAGGGTAGGTAGGGTAGGTAGGGTAGGTAGGGTAGGTAGGGTAGGTAGGGTAGGTAGGGTAGGTAGGGTAGGTAGGGTAGGTAGGGTAGGTAGGGTAGGTAGGGTAGGTAGGGTAGGTAGGGTAGGTAGGGTAGGTAGGGTAGGTAGGGTAGGTAGGGTAGGTAGGGTAGGTAGGGTAGGTAGGGTAGGTAGGGTAGGTAGGGTAGGTAGGGTAGGTAGGGTAGGTAGGGTAGGTAGGGTAGGTAGGGTAGGTAGGGTAGGTAGGGTAGGTAGGGTAGGTAGGGTAGGTAGGGTAGGTAGGGTAGGTAGGGTAGGTAGGGTAGGTAGGGTAGGTAGGGTAGGTAGGGTAGGTAGGGTAGGTAGGGTAGGTAGGGTAGGTAGGGTAGGTAGGGTAGGTAGGGTAGGTAGGGTAGGTAGGGTAGGTAGGGTAGGTAGGGTAGGTAGGGTAGGTAGGGTAGGTAGGGTAGGTAGGGTAGGTAGGGTAGGTAGGGTAGGTAGGGTAGGTAGGGTAGGTAGGGTAGGTAGGGTAGGTAGGGTACGTAGGGTACGTAGGGTACGTAGGGTACGTAGGGTACGTAGGGTACGTAGGGTACGTAGGGTACGTAGGGTACGTAGGGTACGTAGGGTACGTAGGGTACGTAGGGTACGTAGGGTAGGTAGGGTAGGTAGGGTAGGTAGGGTAGGTAGGGTAGGTAGGGTAGGTAGGGTAGGTAGGGTAGGTAGGGTAGGTAGGGTAGGTAGGGTAGGTAGGGTAGGTAGGGTAGGTAGGGTAGGTAGGGTAGGTAGGGTAGGTAGGGTAGGTAGGGTAGGTAGGGTAGGTAGGGTAGGTAGGGTAGGTAGGGTAGGTAGGGTAGGTAGGGTAGGTAGGGTAGGTAGGGTAGGTAGGGTAGGTAGGGTAGGTAGGGTAGGTAGGGTAGGTAGGGTAGGTAGGGTAGGTAGGGTAGGTAGGGTAGGTAGGGTAGGTAGGGTAGGTAGGGTAGGTAGGGTAGGTAGGGTAGGTAGGGTAGGTAGGGTAGGTAGGGTAGGTAGGGTAGGTAGGGTAGGTAGGGTAGGTAGGGTAGGTAGGGTAGGTAGGGTAGGTAGGGTAGGTAGGGTAGGTAGGGTAGGTAGGGTAGGTAGGGTAGGTAGGGTAGGTAGGGTAGGTAGGGTAGGTAGGGTAGGTAGGGTAGGTAGGGTAGGTAGGGTAGGTAGGGTAGGTAGGGTAGGTAGGGTAGGTAGGGTAGGTAGGGTAGGTAGGGTAGGTAGGGTAGGTAGGGTAGGTAGGGTAGGTAGGGTAGGTAGGGTAGGTAGGGTAGGTAGGGTAGGTAGGGTAGGTAGGGTAGGTAGGGTAGGTAGGGTAGGTAGGGTAGGTAGGGTAGGTAGGGTAGGTAGGGTAGGTAGGGTAGGTAGGGTAGGTAGGGTAGGTAGGGTAGGTAGGGTAGGTAGGGTAGGTAGGGTTGGTAGGGTAGGTAGGGTAGGTAGGGTAGGTAGGGTAGGTAGGGTAGGTAGGGTAGGTAGGGTAGGTAGGGTAGGTAGGGTAGGTAGGTAGGGTAGGTAAAGTAGGGTAGCTATGGTAGGTAGGTAGGGTAGGTAAAGTAGGGTAGCTATGGTAGGTAGGTAGGGTAGGTAAGTACGTAGAGTAGGTAGGTAGGGTAGGTAGGTTAGAGTCGGCAGGTAGAGTAGCCAGCCAGTTGACGGGAGCGAAGCCGCGCGGGTCAGCTAGTACTAAATAAGAAACTACTAAACGAACGAAAAAATCCCAATTTTTTGTCACGGATTTTTTTATTTCGCGAAATTGATAACGTCTCTATTCAATGCGTAACTCTATAACGTACATATGACGTCACATCTGAACAGACCAATGAGAGCCTGTTCCTTGTAGACTTGAGCTCCGATTGATCGCCATTTTATCTCCATTCACAACTTCTCGGAATGAATTCAAGAAATTATAAGCTATCAAATTTTAATGCGTAAAAAAGTATTCCAAATATTCAGTTCAGTTGACAATTTATCGAGAGTTTACCATCTCTCAAGACATTTTGTAGACTAAGGCAGTTATCCGTGAAATTCTTCCGTTACTAACTGATTGAGTGACTGACAGACAACGCACACCCGAAACTTCTGGTCGAAGAAAGCTGAAATTTGGCATGAAGCTACACGATACACTCCGTAGGGAAGCACTAAGAGGATTTCCCGGAATTCCTACAGGAACGGGATAAAACGGGATATGTGTGAACAAAGTCGCGGACAAAAGCTAGTATATCATAAAATAAAAAATCAACACAGAAAATAGCTTACTCAGACCCACCAACTTATACACAAAAAAATCATAAAAATCGGTCAAGCCGTTTCGGAGGAGTTCGAGATTTTTATATATTATATAGACTAGCTGACTCGGCAAACGCTGTTTAGCCATATAAAAAAAAATGGCCTACGACCTATTCTCAGACCTACCCAATTTTATACAAAAAAAAAATCGATCAAGCCGTTTTGGAGGTGTTTGATAACAAACACTTGACACGAGATTTTTATATAGTAAAAGATTAGAAGAAGATAACAAAGATTAGATAATCCATACTAATATTACAAATGCCAAAAAAATCTTTTCGTCTGTCTGTTCGTCATTTATGTTTCTACACCTAAACCGCTGAAGCAATTTTGAAAATCTTTGAAATATATAAAAATTTTTTGCTTGGAGAAGGACATGGAACATTTCTTTTCCCGACAGTATGTTCCCTTGGGATTAATTCCCACTTTTACACAGAAGTTAGTAATTAATATTATGTATTATAAGCTTTCTCTTTGATTAAGTGTCCATTATGTAGTTGGTCCCAAATGTCCCAATGTATTGTTGTGAATACCCATCTCAGTACACAGCGGTCTTTTGGGTTTAATTAAAATCATATTATTAATATTTACTTTCTTAGCCGAGCAAACATATAGGTATAACAGAATATAACTGCCACAGCATTTAAGAGATTATAATTATTTCAATACGTGATATTTATTTAAATAAACTGGGTTTGTTTCAGTATAACAAAAAAATAACGTGATTATTTCAATTAGTGAATGTTGTTTTTGTAACATGTAAAGATTAAAGTTACTTACATATCTTCATACATTGTTAAAAACTTTTCGAATAACGCGTAATTTCAACCAAGTGATAATAGCCTCAGTCTGTACAAGATAAAATTCAATTTTTCATCATAAAGGCCATTATACGATCAACGAATGATTGAACGAACTTCGAAAGTTATGAGACAGTGCCCCCATTCTTTTTCCACACCATTGGGCAGCAAACTTTTTTTATAAAACGACGCGTACCTAATGGGAATGCAGTAAAATTTTATTCCCATTGGCTCCGATAGTTGGGAAAAGTTGTAATGAATGAGCAGTTTTATTCGGTTTTTTAGCGTTTTTGTTCGGTAATGAACCTACATTTATAGGAGCTGTAAATGGATAGTAGACTGGAGTCAAGAGTAGTGTCAGATAATTTTTATTTGCTGTGGCACAATAAGTATCTTACTTAGTATTATTTTTGAGTTTAATGCATGATCTTCGCCATAAAGATCTACGCGCATATAAAAATGGCTTTTATTTTATTACTATACTAGTTGACCCGCTTAACTTCGTCTACTCCATCCCTATTGGTCTTAGCGTGATGATATATAGCCAACACTGAAATAATTTTTTAAATCGGATCACCGTTTCCTGATTTATATTATTTTAGTATATAGAAAAAGAAGTATAGATATACAATAAATATATAGATATAGATTTAGATGGAGATACAGATACAGATATAATATAGATATAGATGTAAGCTTTGTACACTGTATGTTGTGTACGTAGCCTGATGTACGAGTATGTGTACGCCGCCTAATGAGCATGACGTCGCAAACGAAGAATGACAATGACAGGACTTGAGATAGAGAATTTAAGCCTGCTCGTGAAGTACATATTTTATTTCTCACTGTGTAAAAGTAATAAGGAAAAGAAGTACAGTTCATAAAATAGCTAGTTTAACTAAGTGAAGTAATACAGTGTCGACCTACTAAAATATTGGAAGAAAAAAACCTTTAACTGTCGATTTTTCTATTTTAAGGTTAGTAGGCCAGAATTCACGGTGTGTAAATATTTGATCACAATTAATTTAAGTATTTTAATTTCATAATAACATTAAACTTTTCTATTTTTAGATAAATCAAATTGTGCATTATTTACTCCCGTATCATCTTACATATTACATAGATAAATATAATATATAGATCTGGACTGACCCATTCACATTTCAAGACAAATTAGACATGGTTTAGTAGTTTATCCTTTGCTTTTCACCAATTTGGAACAATGTGATTAAGAGGTAATGCGGGCGGAGACACTATTGAGTAAAAAGTCGAGGTTTGGCTCTCGCCTGCTTTCTCCTGCAATTTTGGACTGATTTAAAAAAAAAACTTTTTACAAAAAAATATAACCGACTTCCATAATTTCGGAAGTCGGTGATTTTGGTTATTTAGTTTTTTGACACCGACTTCCGAAATTAAAGTTATTTTATACTTTATAGTGTTTTGTTTTGGAAGTCGGTTTAATTTTTTGTAAAAAGTTTTTTATTTTTCACTTTTTAGTGGCACCTGCCTACCCATTCACAGCGTACCAGCGTGATGTTATGTTATGAAAATAAAACTTACTAAGTGCTTTCGGTGTAAAGTTCTCGTCATTACGAATGAAATAAGCCCAAACACTGGATAGTTCCTACATACCGACGTAGAGTTCCCTTGACTTTCTGTCATCTCCTTCATCAGGTCTAATCCAAACCTTCATTCTTTTGTAGTTTCACCCGATATACAGACGAATATCAAGTTTTTACTAGATGCGTGCCTACAATTTTCGAGAGTTGCCCTCGATTTCTCAGGGTTTCCATCATAAGATCCTGACGTGGTGGCAAAGGAACCATTTCGGAAGCATACCCTTTTATATAAAAAAAGATTCATCGAAATCGGATCATAAACGCCAAAGTTATCCGTGAACACACATAAAAAAAAATATGCTGTCGAGTTGAGAACCTTCTTCTGTTTTAGAAGTCGCTTAAAACTATTTCATATACTGAATAAGAAGGATATATACTGTATACTGTGCCCCTATATTTTTCTTTTTGATGATATATTATCCGTATAAGCACTAGAACCCTCAAGAGGTACCAAAATTGTCCATAGAGACCGCTGTCAATAGAGCCCTAGTGTACAACTTTTAGGAAAAAAAAACGGGTCAAGAGCGAGTCGGATTCGCGCACCGAGGGTTCCGTACATCGTATAAAATGTGAAATGTTTTTAAATTTTCATCGGCGAGGCCTATATTCATCGGAGAATTTTAACACCGCGGTGTACACATCTATTCTTCCTCTTTGACATCCTCGATAAACTGTTTGTGTTTTATGATTTTATTTTTAACCGAGACATCTGAAATATTGTTATATTAATTCAATTGCAATCAATTCCTATGTTAATCCTTTATTATCTGTATGCACCTAACATTGAAATCTGCACGCCACAATTGGCAGAATATGATGATACCACTAAATAATTTTAAGACCATTGTACCATATTCTAACAAATAAATGATTATGATGATGATGATTACAGTTTTAGATCAGCGCCATCTCTTGACCGATAGTGAAACTAATGTAATTTTTGTTGATGATTTCTGAAAAAGTGTGCTATTTAGAAACATCGTTTTATTTTTCCCGTAATCTTTACATAAACTTCTATCACATAGGATAATTCCAGCTTTTTCTCTATGCAAACTTCGAAGATAAGGGGAAGGTATAAATTTAACATTTTTTGCTTAGGTTTATCTCCAGGCCCGCCTTTTGGCTTCCTTCGTACAGTGAGTTTACCATTGACTGTAGCTGTATTGCACTCTCGAAAAACAGTACTAAATCGTCTGTGAATCTTAAATGGCTTAAGTACTTGCCATTTATGTATAAGCCCAGATTACTCCAGTCTAGTTTACCACTGATTGACTCTAGCACCGCTATGAAAATTGTGGGAGAAATAGGGTCCCCTTGTCTTACACCTCTTCTTACGTGTATAGCTGGTCCTGTAGTTTCCAGTTTTATTCTGCTCGTGGTATTGTCGTAGAGCTGTTTGAGAACTCGTATTTATTCAATCTCTACTTGCTGAGAGTGCAGAGCTTCCCATATCGACGAGCAAAGCGGCCTTTGGAATTCTTGATATTTCTCGATAAGCATTTCTAGTAAGTGGATATGGTCCACAGCGGAGTAGCCTCTTCGAAAACCCGCCTGTTCTATCGGTTGATGTTTTTCAACAGATTTTCTTATCCTTTTTTCTATAAGGTATGAAAATAATTTGTAAATCGATGGCAGTAAGCTGATTGGTCTGTAGTTGCCAATGTTTCTCGAATCACCTTTTTTGTAGAGCAGGATTATGTCTGACTCGGACCATTGTCTGGGGGTGCTAGAGAACTTTAATACCATATTAAACAGTTGAGCTAACGGAGTTGCTAGGTGTGTGCGTCCTATTTTTAAGGCTTCGTTTGTGATTATACTCGTATCAGAGCCGGGGTTTTTTTCTTGTTTGAGTAAGTTAATTCCTGTCATCACTTCCGTTTCATCCATCGCGCTAATATCTTTCCCGCTGCAGGAACCTGAATCCACGCAACAGGGTTGTTAACTTGGATTTGTGAGCTGTACAAATTCTGTAGAAGTTTGTTGCTATTGTAATATTTCTGCTTTGCTTTGCTTTGCTCTGCTCTGCTCTGCTCTGCTTTGCTCTGCTCTGCTCTTCTCTTCTCTTCTCTGCTCTTATCTGCTCTTCTCTGCTCTTCTCTGCTCTTCTCTGCTCTTCTCTGCTCTTCTCTGCTCTTCTCTGCTCTTCTCTGCTCTTCTCTGCTCTTCTCTGCTCTTCTCTGCTCTTCTCTGCTCTTCTCTGCTCTTCTCTGCTCTTCTCTGCTCTTCTCTGCTATTCTCTGCTCTTCTCTGCTCTTCTCTGCTCTTCTCTGCTCTTCTCTGCTCTTCTCTGCTCTTCTCTGCTCTTCTCTGCTCTTCTCTGCTCTTCTCTGCTCTTCTCTGCTCTTCTCTGCTCTTCTCTGCTCTTCTCTGCTCTTCTCTGCTCTTCTCTGCTCTTCTCTGCTCTTCTCTGCTCTTCTCTGCTCTTCTCTGCTCTTCTCTGCATTTCTCTGACCTTTTCTGCTCTTTTCTGCTCTGCTCTGTTCTGCTCTGCTCTGCTGTGCTGTGCTGTGTTTTGCTTAACTTCGCTTTGCTTTCATCCAACGGGAACCGTGCATTCCTCCGGGATAAAAAGTAGCTCACGTCATTACCTCCTCAAAATTACCACTGTGCAAAGAATCAATTCAAACCCTTGCTAAAAAATAAAAAAGATTTATCCCACGGGAACCGTACTTTTTTCCGGGATGTAAAAATAAGCCTATGTCATTTTTAGACCCCTAAATAACTATTATAAAAAAAATCATGTTAATCCCTTGCTCTCTGAAAAACAATAATAAATCTATCCCACAGGAACCGTACAATTATACATTCGAGGTGGCTGGCGTAGCCCAGCGCTTATCGAAGATACTTCATCCAGAATGCAAATATTTTCTGCACTGTCTAGGTTCTTGAGCTTTCCTGGTTTAGTCAAAATAGTAGAGAACACATAAAATACCTCTTTTATCTGTTCTTTGTGGTTCTTTGTAAGAAAATCACACCTTTCCGAGATTGAGTGAAAAAAAAAATGGAATCGCTTCGCTCGCTGTTGAATTCTACAGTCTCTCAGTTTCTCTTTGACTCAAAAATTCAGTTCTATTTATCTATGAATGGGTGCCAATAACAATTTTTAAATGTAAAGGTTTTACTTTACTTTTTTATATAAAGGTACTTATTAATATTATGTAGGTATTCAATGTTTTGTATGTAAGATTTATGACGGTTTTATTTAGTGTACTTATTTGTTTTTTTAGATTAAAATAATTTATGAAGGGGCGCAACAATGATGCGTGCCCTAGGCGCTATTTCCTATAGTTATGCCCCTGTATGTATGCGACAATACGACTTTATAATACGCCAATACGCCATTTTAAATTGAAATTGTTCTACGAAATGGTATTGTCGCGTCGGAATTATTTGCGGTAGTCTACCTGGTCTAGGGAACGAGATTAAATGTGACTATTTTAAACCTTTTGTTTGTTACTAAAACCACCACCCTAACAAAAGATTGATGAATGCTTGACATGCTTCCAGCGTTTATCAACGAGATCCCAGTCCCTGACTCCAGATAAACTCGGGGATCATTCGTCTAATCTTGAATCCCCTCATCCCTCCCTCGTAACCCTTGTTTGCAAACATCATGCTTCAATCGTACATTCGTACTGCAGGTTATCTGAGTATACATACTAAGTAAGGTACGTAGGTACCTACCATTCTTTAGGGTTCCGTACCATGTAAGTTTCCGCTGTTGACGGACAGTAGAGGCTTAGTAATAAGGGTCCGTCCGTCAGTCCCTCTGCCTGTCAGCGGGCTTTATCTCAAGAACCGTAATAGGTAGATAGTTGAAATTTTCAGTGTGTATTTCTATTGCCGCTGTAACAAAAATATATTAAAAAATTAATTTAATTAAATTTATTATTATTAATTAAGTTTTAATTTTTTTAAATTTATTATTTTTAATTATTATTTTTTAATTAAATTTTATACTGCAAACGTATTTTGTGTTAGTTTAGTATATCCCAATGCTGGGCAAAGTCTTTTTTCATATTTTTCCAGCAAAATGGAGCTCGAAAACAGTTTTTTGACAATATCTCTAGGCTCATCTATTTCACCTTTGTTTTTAATCGGCCTCACAATGCTTTGACTTCAGAGAATGCAGGTGGCCAAATACTGTTGAACTGTAGTATGGGTCCAAACCCTTCTGTAAATCCTTACTTTCGCTGAAATGTTGCCAAAGCAACAGATTCATTAAATGATATTTATTTTCTAAGTAGGTTGTAAATAACACTTTTACACGTCAATCTTTTTTAATCGCGCCGGTGTTTTGTAGCTGAATAGAATAGTGTCGGCAGTTATTTCACTGTCCCCTAAACTCTCTCTAGTTATTCAACCACCCAACCAATCTAGTACCTTTAAATATCTAAAAAGTGGTATATTAAATAGGCCTGTAATTATATGAGGTTGAAAGGTGCCCCTTTTTGTTTCGAGGGTCGCCTGTCCCTTGTAACGTCATTATGGGAAGATAGGATGTCGAGTAATAGAGATACCTATTGTTGAGTAGATTTTACGGACGCGACGTTACGTTTTCGCCAACCTCAAATCTGGGTTTTCCGATGTCGTATTTCTTTCGGTAGATGAATAAAAAATCTACACTAATATTATAAAGCGGAAAGATTTGTTTGTTTGTTTGTTTGAATTGAATAGGCTCCGAAACTACTGGACCGGTTTGAAAAATTCTTTTAGCATTGGATAGCTACATTATCAGGGAGTAACATAGGCTATATATTATCCCCGTCCTCCCACGGGAACGGGAACTACGCGGGTGAAACCGCGTGACGTCCACTAGTAATGTTGTAAAGAGGTGAAATTGTGTGTCTGATTTTACGTAATCATGTATGTTTACAAGCACTGACCTGATATCGTTCCTTTCATTGGTAGAAAGCTACACTATACTATCGGTGAGTGTCAACTGTGTGACTAAATTTATTCCAGAAAACTCGCCAAGTGCGAGTCGGACTTGCGTGCAAAGGGTTCCGAACGAATTTTTTTTTTTAATGTTATTTTAACACTATAGACTTCTTATAGGTTTCCTGTAATCTATAGGTAAAGATCTATTACCTCCACTTGTTTCTAAATTTTAGGCTCAGTAGTTTCGGAGATAAGGGGGGGAATGGTCATTATTCGTCTAATTTCTTGAATAACTTCAAAACCATTTATTTTAAAATTATGAAAAAAATATAATTAAAACCCTCAGCCCTGTCATTTGAAATGTCACAAGATATTGTTCATAAAACTTTTTTTTGAAATTTTCTAGTTTGACTCCCAAAAGTGACCCCCTAATTTTTTATAATTTACGTAACGCGTCTGTATTTGGGTCACAGAAGTTCATATGTGTACCAAATTTCAACAGAATCGGTCCTGTGAATCCGGAGAAAACTGGCTGTGACAGACGGACAGACAGACAGACACCCGAGTGATCCTATAAGGGTTCCGTTTATTGTTCGGAATCCTAAAAATGCACGGTGTTTGTGGGATAGTCCACGAGAGCTAGATCAAGATTAATGATTCAAGATTCATTTATTGGTGTGATTTTTGGTACATTTTACATGAGATCTTAATAATAAATAATCAGTTGAATGCGGTAAGTAACTAGCGTTCGCCTGTTTGTTCGTCGTACATCGCCGCTTGACGATCGGAACAGATATTTAGACATTTTTTTTCATGGTTTGATTAGCATGCTTTGGCCCTTCCTGGAGGTATAGTAACTTGCCTCCTACCTGTCTATATATTGATATAAAGCCATTCATTCATTGGAACATGGCAGTGGCTAGGAATGGTACACGTCAGCAATAACAGGGGCATACCTCCTCCGATATTGCAGATGTGTTGATGATGATAGGTGGAGTAAGGCAGTAACCGAGTGGCGTCCGCGGGCTGGAAGAAAGAGATTCAGTAGGCCGGCAGCGAGATGGGGAGACGACATTGTTGCCATCGCGGATCGAACCTGGATGAGGCTGGTACAGGAACAAAGGTATTCGCACATGACAAGAGAGGCATATGCTCAGCAATGGGCGAAGTCGAGCTGTGGATGATGATGCTGATGAACAAAATCGAAAATTAAAACTCAAGCCATGTCAGGAACGAACATTGCTCCCAGCTGTAGTGGTACTAGTATTACCTACTTAGTAAGTTCTGCATATAGTAGAAGTAAGATCTGCCCCGGTAGCACGAACTCTTTCACGAAAAACTCGACAACTACTAATCGAATTCAAATTGCAAAAACGTACTCAGAGTTCCTAATATAGAAAAATATCGTTCCGACGACGTCGCAAAGGCCTGCAAATGGCGCGTGACACAAAAAGAAACGATTGTAACATCGATTTGGCAACCGATTATTGGAATCGAGTGAGGGTTCTCGATGGTCGTATTAAGTTTCGTTGTGAACCCGGGACGTGATACGACTGTCTAATGTTTGGAGGTCAATCTTTGATTGCCAGGTAGGTTTGTTTTTTTGTACATTCGGAAAAAGAGACGATACAATACGAGCTCGTGGCAAAATAAATTATATTTATTTTGTAAATAGGTTAAAAGTATAGTAGCCGGCACGAGTCGTGAGCACAGATGAATGCTGCTGGGTTATCTCGCCAATGTACGGTGGGCGAACGAAACGGGCAAGCACAATAGGCGATGAGCATCGACTGACGAACCAATAACGCAAAGCTTCAGAGCTGTCGTCGTCAAACCGACCAATGGAGAGTGCTCACGACTCGTGCCGGTTATTTAAACTCAAATTCAAAATATTTATTTCAAATAAACCATTTACAGGCACTTTTGAATTGTTAATGTCGGTCAGTCCAAAAAGATGAAGCTATTTGCACGTTCCAAAGCGTAGATCTCTATGGAGAAGAACGTGCAAGAAACTCCACGGACACTCTTTTAAAAATAATAAATTGGTACAAAGTTTTGTTTACATCATGTTAAAATTATATATATATTATATGCGAGAACGATGTAAAAGACGAGCAGGATAAAAGAGCCCGGAAAAAAAAAGAAAAAATTCAAAGAAATATTTAAAATTAACCATGGCAGCTGAGAAATGACCAGTCCCAACTGACAGCGCCCGTTCACGAACATGACGCATGCGCTAGCATCATTCGGCTCAACCATTTTGAAGGGATCCAAATGATCCAACGCATACGCCACCATCAGCTAGACTTTCACTCCCAACCGCCAGGGTACATTCAAGTCCAGAACAAGCCTAAAACTGATAGTTATAGCTTAAGTTTAAGATACACAGTCCTAACACATGTGCCGTTAAAATGGATGAAATTATACAATGCGTATTGCGTATGCGTATTATCTTAACTCTTACACGTCAATATATTTTGGTTTAATTTAGATGTGGCCGGTGTTTCCTAGCTAAGACAGACAGAAGATAAGCGACGCTTCCCGAAGTTGGTTCGGGGATGCCGATGGGATGTGACATATATGTGTGCATTGGATGGTTCCATTGCATACATATCATATTGACAGGGTAGTGAGCTGGAGCAAAGAAAATCTTCTTCAGTTCAATAACTCGAGTGTGGGACAGTCACTTTTTCTCGTGCACATAATCCCATCGTAGGTAGGTACCATATTAACGGGTTGCCTATGGTACGGGTCACAGAAGTCATGGACTTGGGGGTAAGTTGTAACACCAGCTTGACTATTCGTGATTACGTTTTGCGTTGCTGCAGAAAGGCCTTTAGAAATTTAGGTTTCATGCTTCGTACGGTCCGAAGGTTCACGAACATGAAAGCTATCAGAGCACTATATAATGCACTAGTTAGGAGCCAGCTAGAATGTAACGCAGTCATCTGGTCTCCGCATGAAGCTAAAGATAGTCTCAAGATAGAATATCGGACACCAGTCTTGACAAGGGGTATCTTGTTACAGTGGTACCCAACTGATAAGGCGCATCGTGAATCTTCGTTCGCACAGAAAATAAAGTATGGTCCCGAAGATTAACGAAAGAAAGCAAACTTTCAATCAACCTTATGTCACTACTATATGGTTCATAATACACTGCAGCTGTTAGTTCCGTCTCACTCGCAAGTCACGTGCATGCCACGCGGCGCGCGCTAAGATGGCGGCAGCTGCCGACCAATAGCGGTACAGGAAAAAGAAGCGCGTTGCGTGGAGCGTGCCGATTGGTCAATAGCATTTCCCGCGCTTTGAAAATTCATCTTCTGCGCAGGTACATCAGTAAGCCATATCAGTTGGGTACTACTGTACCCGTTTACTGGGTTGTGGACGTCAGAAAGGCAATCTTTCCATGTCAAATGCTACCAGGACTTTTCAGCTGTAGTCCGATTACAATACCCTTTCATTCCTTCAAAGGTCTTTTAATTTAATCACTTTCCAATCTAGTACGACAATCTCCAACTAACCTCAAAAGTTAACATGAGATTTAGAGATGGATCAGAGATCTGAGGGCCAATTCCAATCATTTTGAAGCAACGTTCGCATTCGCGTGCTAGTCGCAATCTGGCAAAAATGTATGGGAAATTGAGGTATTATTAAAGAAGATAACAAAGCCAGTTATTCTTTCTTGAAGTCACAGTGGCTTCAGCTAAATCTCGTCCATTCATAACGTAATGTGAGCCGAGATGTGTGCCCCGGGCGAGACAAAGCCAACTCTCAATGAGTGGGTTGCTTATTAGAAAGTGCCCTTCCAGCTGTTAGACACCATTATCAGGTAATTTTTCAGTAGTGTTTCGTTTAAAATGGACAATTTACTTTCCGAAAGTGCCGCTTAAAAAAGCGACACTTTCGGATAATAATCTGTATTTTTGTGCTTATTCACTCGGGTGTCTGTCTGTCCGTCTGTCACAGCCAGTTTTCTCCGGATCCACTGGACCGATTCTGTTGAAATTTGGTACACGTATGGATTTTTGTAACCCAAACACGAACGTGTTACGCAAATTATTAAATTTTTAGTGAACCCCATGACACTTTTGGGGGTCCAATTAGAAAAAAAAAAAATTGAACAATATTTTGTGACATATCAAATGAAAGGGCTTACTCTGAGGGTTTTAATCATATTTTTTCATAATTTTAAAATACCATTTATTTTATAATTATGAAAAAATAAAGTTTTGGAAGTTATTTAAGAAATAAGGCGAAAAATGACCATTCCTCCCCCTTATCTCCAAAACTACCGAGCCTAAAATTTTGAAAAAAATGGAGATAATAGATATTTATCTAAAGATTACAGAAAAACCTGTTAGAAGTCTGTAGTGTTAGAATAACATGTTCAAAAAATGAAATTGGTTCGTAACCCTTTGCACGCGAGTCCTACTCGCACTTGGCCAGTTTTTTCATAATCAACCGGTTCGATTCCTGCCTAGGAAAACTGATTTTTCATAAATCAAATAAAGCAGTTTTAGTTTTTTTTCGGGCTTAAAACTCGTTTCAGTGTCGATTTTCCTCATAGTTTCGGATTTAGCCATCCACGGACACTTGAAAAATATCATTCTGTATATCAGAGTATTCATGCAGTCACTTTGCATCACGTTGTACTTAACAGCACTTTATTTACATAACAGAGTTTCATCGGGGTTTGTCCTGTATCCGCCATTAGAAGCAATGCCATCAAAGTTGGATGCTACGGCCTACGGGCTACGCCGTAGCTGGCTAGCTGCTACGCTTGCTACTACATGTGCTACGAGTCATTTGTACGCGTATTGCATGAATTGTAGTGTTGCGTTCATAGCTTCTGAAGAGGGATTTTGTAGAAGCGGGGGGGGGGGGGGGTGCGGGTAGATGTTGTGTAATGGTGAGCGTTTGTAGTAGTGAAGTGGGGGAAGGGGAGTATTTATATTATACGTTTTTGTTATTATTTATATCATGACGTAACTACAATCTGTCATTCTGTACTTCGTTTTATACGTCAGTATTAAAAGTTTTAATACTAATCTAGCGTCCTGACAAATCCATCCAAAGGTTGTCAAATCAAATCAAATCAAATCGTATATTTCAAATAAACCATTTACAGGCACTTTTGAATTGTCAAAGTCGGTCAGTCAAAAACATGAAGCTATTTGCACGTTCCAAAGCGTAGATCTCTATGGAGAAGAACGTGCAAGAAACTCCACGGACACTCTTTTAAACCATGTGATGTGTTACAAAAATCTTGTTAACATTAACATTGATTGCTTCTATATGTGAGGACAATGCAAAGAACAAGAAAACATATAAACAATTCAAAATGCAGGTACAGATTAAAATAAGCCAGTGGTAGGTAAGAGATGACCAGTTTCAACTGACGGCGCCCGTTCACGAACATGACGCGTGCATCAGCACCATCTAACTCAACCATTTTGAAGGGAATCAAATGATCCAAAACACGCGCCACCATCAGCAAAACATTTGTGTGAGCATGACAAGCTCTCAACTGCCACGCTCGTTCATGTCAAACTAATTTAATAACGAAATCTATAATTACATATGTAAATGGCTCCATAGTGCTCACATTTACCAAAAATTGAAAATATGCTTCTACGTTATACAAAACTATGGTTTCAAGTAACTAAGAAAAGAAAAAAAAGAAGGCTGCTTTATTGTGTATACTTTGCTAATACAATAATGCAAAGAAATGATAAATAAATGATTGTATAGGAGAACAAAAAAAGGGTAAGCATTTCTTCCAATTATCGAAAACCTAACAAGTGGACCCATGCTGCTGTGGCTGTGGAGCAGGACCGGCATTTAGCCAAGCATTTTTATCAATGACATAATCTTCCAGTTTATAATATGCTTGTCTACATAATGTGCGTTTTATACATGTTTTAAATTTCCTCTCATTCAGTTCGAGAATATTAAGTGGTATTTTATTATAAAATTTAACACAGTACCCCATAAAAGAAGTGTGTACTTTAGCTAATCTGAATCGGGGTTGATCTAATTTGTTCCGATTTCTAGTATTAAAATTATGCCTATCACGAATTTTACTAAAAAGATGAAGATTTTTCCGAACATACATAATGTTTTCATATATGTATTGACAAGGTACCGTCATGATGTTAATATCCTTAAACAGTTCCCTTAGGAGATCGCGCCGGCAGAGATTGTAAATGGCTCTGATAGCTCTTTTCTGCAGAATAAATATAGACTCGATGTCTGCAGCACGTCCCCATAATAAGATACCGTAAGACATGATACTATGAAAGTAACTAAAATAGACCAGCCTCGCGGTATCTATATCAGTAAATTGACGGATTTTTCTGACAGCATATGCTGCTGAACTTAGCCGTCCCGCAAGAGATGTTAAATGAGGACCCCATTGTAGCCTTGAGTCAAGCGTGATCCCCAAGAAAACTGTGTCATCGACGAATTCAAGTTTCTCTTGGTTCAATACTATGTCACAATTAATACTTTTCACGTTCGGTAATGCAAATCTGATACACTTTGTTTTTTTCTCATTTAAAACTAAATTATTAGCAGTAAACCAATTTTGGACCTGCTGAAGGGCGTTATTTACATCGTCAAGAGTTGTGGCACGCCTATCTATCTTAAAAATTAAGGACGTATCGTCTGCAAATAACAGCATTTGAGTTTGATTTTTTAAAAGATGGGGAAGATCATTAATGTATACCAGAAAGAGGAACGGACCCAATATTGAGCCTTGTGGCACCCCCATTTTAACTTTCAGACCCCGTGAATTGACACCATTTATTTGAACTTGCTGCTGTCTGTCATTTAAATAAGACCTCACTAAACTGAGTGCAAGTTTACCCAGTCCGTAATGTTCTAGTTTTAGGAGCAAGGTTTCGTGATTTACACAATCAAATGCCTTGGAGAGGTCACAAAAGATTCCTATGGCATCTTGCGCCTCTTCCCACGCTGTATAAATGTGTTTTAACAACGTGACTCCAGCGTCAGTCGTACAACGACCTTTGGTAAAACCATACTGTTGTTCGTGTAAGATTTTATTGGTGTTAAAATGATTGAGCATTTGATTGAGCATTACTTTTTCAAACACTTTGCTGAAAACCGGCAATACAGATACAGGTCTATAATTATTAGTATCTTTATTATCTCCAGATTTAAAAAGTGGTATCACCCTACTATATTTCATTATATCCGGAAAGACCCCTTGGTCAACACATAAATTAAATATTAGTGCCAAGTATGGTGCTATGGTCTCAAATATGGACGTGCACACTTTGATAGACATTCCCCATATGTCTTCAGTCAATTTAATTTTGATTTGCCGGAAAGCTTTAATAACTGTCATAGGGTTGATATGTTTGAATTGGAATTCAACCGTACAACCTGGAATGTTTGCTCTTAATAAATCAAATGAGACCTCGGGTGAAGAATTTAAAGCTTCAGTTGTTTTTGATGGTATATCAGTGAAAAATTTTACAAATTCTTGAGCTACTTCTAAATTAGAGCTTATGTCACCATGCGCAGTCTCTAGTAAATAGTCAGTGTTTCGAACTTTATTTCTGTTAGTTTCATTATTGATAACTTTCCAAACTGTCTTTATTTTATTATCTGCCAATTTGATCTTGTTGCTTATGAACAGGGCTTTAGCTACTTTACAAGTATTTCTGAAAACCTTAGAATATTTGTTTACATACTTATTAAAGGATTCAGTGTTAATGAAAGACTTAAGGCCGTATAGATCATATAGTCTTTCCCTACTTATCCTAATGCCTTTAGTCGCCCAATCACTAAATATAAACTTAGGGAAAGTATCTTTGGACTTCTTTTCAAAAGTTGCATTGAATTCTTTTAGTACCACTGAAAAGAAACCATCATAAAATTTATTCGCATCCTCAATATTGTGGCCTAGAGCATTTAACTTATTTTGTAAGGACCCATTAAATTTTGCTAGTTTGCCAGTTGTTATTGGCCTAAATTGTATTTGAACTTTTTGCAAGGCTGCTTTATACTTAAATGTTACCAGTTGACCACTGTGATCAGATTGAAGGTAATTAACTATAGCTTTATCTAAATAATCACAATCGCAGAATACATTATCAATACATGTTGCAGAAGTTGGAGTTATTCTAGTTGGTTCTGTAAAAACATTAGACAGATTGAACGATTTAAAAAGACTTAAAAATCTGCTGCTATTTGAATTATTTTCTAAAATATTAATATTAAAATCTCCACAAATAATCACGGATTTGTTACCTGCTGCAAGTTTCGCAAGGACATCTTCCATTGTTGTTTCAAATAACGTAAAGTTTTGAGGGTTAGGGGGTCTATACACGCACACTATAACATGCTTATCTAGCTCAACACAGGACAGTTCGATGCAATGTTCCACTGACAAGCTAACAATGTCATTACGTTGCTTAAATTTTAAACATTTTTTAACTAAGATGAGGGAACCACCGCGCGACTTAGATTTGCGGTTAAAACAACTGCCCACACTATAATTTTCATAACTAATTAGCATCTGGTAATCCTTCAACCAGTGCTCACTAAAACATACAATGTCATTCATTGTTTTCTCTAAAAACATTTCAATTTCTAATATTTTGGAAGAGACACCTTGAATATTTTGATGAAATATTTTCAAGGCATGCTGCTTACCCCCTTTCTGACATCTATTTAACAGAGAGCAAGAAGATACATTGTTTTTGGTAGGCATAACTATTCTGTCATTGGTATCCTCTGTTGTCTTAAGACTTGACTGTCTGATAAAGATTGCTTTTAGCGACACGTTGCCTCATTTTTAAACCCTATTATTTTTTAAGGTCCTAGTGTAATTTGTGTACAAAATAGACTATTTCTATACCACAACCAAAAAAAAACAGTTGTTCCGTTCTCAGGTGATTGTCTTTCAAACATGAAACATCTATTTTTATTTTTGATACTGATACACAAACTCATGCCTTTTCTCATAGGTGTAGGTTAAAACTACAGCGGGTCTTAAAAGGCCGCTTTAGCAGAATCAGAAAGCAAATCACGCTACTCGTCACTGTCAAATTTTCCCAATCAACCTTGAACCTATTTCGTTAGGGATAAAGCTGAAAATGAAATTTTACAGATGTTGCGTGATTAATATTATGATTCTCCTAAAGTGGTCTTTTTAGCCCCCCTGAACGGCTCCTGCTACGACTCTCACATATTCTATACCTACGAAAAAATATACCCCTTTCAGTACTCAACTCATGCTCAAGTTATTATGGGTGTAATTAAAACTCTATTGCCATTGCATCACTAGTTGCCAGTCTATGGTTACACAACTTTGACATCTGACGTGGAGCTGAGAATGCTGGCTGTTCAGGGTTAAAACTGCATGAAGGATGATGCATTTGTACTGGATGGTTATTCACAGCGTGATTTGCGACTCAAGTCACACGCAATTTGTGCTTTCTCTGTTTGTCACATACTTACGAGCTCTTCGCCCGCACTTCGTTCGCGCGGTTTTAATATTGCAATTTTCGTAGGGATCTCAATTTTTTTTCGAAAATCAAATATAGCCTATGTTACTCAGGAATAATGTAGCATTTTTGAAATCGGTCCAGTAGTTTTAAGTTTATTGATTAAAAACATACAAAAGTACCAATTTTTCCTCTAATTTTTTAATTATTACTAGCTGACTCGGCAAACGTTGTTTTGCCTTACAAAAAAAATACCCTACAACCTATTCTCATATCTACCGAACATACACACAAAATTTCATGAAAATCGGTCGAGCCGTTTCGGAGGAGTTCGGTAACAAACACCGTGACACGAGATTTTTATATATTAGATATAGTGTAGATTTTAAACGCTTACAATACCGTAATTTTCTGAGTGTTTTATTAAAAACTTTTTTTAATCCAAAAAAATCTACTCAAATACAGTTGTAAGATAAAACTAACGTAGTGAAATTTATATAGCAACAAAATGAACCGCAGCGCTATCTGTCCCGCCAGCAGCGAATTATAATCTCTGATCCTGCATCGCAGTATCAGAGTTCTTCGCGCGATTTGAACATATACAATAGTCCAAATATCAACTATCAGGCAGTTTTCCAACGGATACAACAATCATTGGCACGGACGATCCTCCCTTTTCAGTGGAGGTTTGCAATACTTTATACCCTGTAGCGCATACCTTCTGTATAGTATTAAAATGAATGCAACCTCCAATCCTTCCAACATCTTAACATAACAAACGCTAACTTCCTCCAACAGCGAGTAATGAAACAAATTAAACTCATAGTTTATTATCTGCAGTTTATTTATATATTTACACTTTATGCACACAGGTTCAATTTAATGCATGTTTTCTATACTTATTACGTATCTTGCGAGTGACGTCACACGCAATTCGATAGGTAGAATATAATTTATTGTACAACAAAAATAAATTCAGTTTGACTCTGCCTTCTTCAATCTTTCAACCATCTTAAACAAAGCTAACTTTTAATAAGTAAACCAACTAAACTCGTAGTTTATTATCTGCCGCTGGGTATACCGCTGTTCTTAGTCTAGACTAGACCTCTCCAGTTATCTCACTTACCTAGGCAAATAGAGTGGCAAGTTCGTGCGCCAGCGAGGACAGAAGGGTTCTGCAGTTATGGTTAGTAACTACAACATGTTTGACATTTCCAAATACATATTCAGTCAATCAAAAGACATTTATTCAAATTGGGCTAAATTCAGCACTTTTTGAACGTCAAAATTTACATGGAGACAGTCCCCCAAATTGCCTAGCCCGTCACCACTTTCTAGTGTTTTAGCTGGGAAAAAGAAGTGGCGCAAACTCCCCATCAACACAACTGTCTGTTAAGTTTGAAGAACTTGAATGTATATCTAATACCTTAAAACGCGCAATTCTTGTATATATCTATACTAATATATAAAGCTGAAGAGTTTGTTTGTTAATCTCAGGAACTACTGGTTCGATTTGAAAATTTTTTTAGTGTTAGATAGCCCATTTATCGAGGAAGGCTAAAGGCTATAAATCATCACGCTAAGACCAATAGGAGAGGAGCAGACAAAGTTGCGCGGGTCAACTAGTGACAGATATAGATCATTAAATTAAATTAAAGTACTTAATATTAGATATACATGTGAAGGTAACTTTGAATGTCAATCTATATGTTTGTTACCTCTTCACGGCGTAACTACTGAATGGATGAAACTTGGCACACGGGTACACCATGTTTTTTTCATTCCAGGAGTTTGTTGCCTTGCGATAATTGAAACGCGGGCGAAGCCGGTGAAGTAAGCTACTTAAAAAAGAAAAGAACGACACTATAAAATTATGAATAGCTTAGACTAGCCTAGACGGACACTTTGAATGCCAAATACAAAAACTTCAGTTCAGTTTAAAATGTCTATCTAAACATAGAACTAAAAAAACTAAAATATCGAATCTAAAAAAGGGTATAAGGAAGTGAAAAAGAGGACACACTGTATGAGAAACCGTCGTTATTAAAAGGGTTTCTTGTACAACCACGGAACCTTAAAACTAAGCGGTGCAATAACGCAGCATTTATTTCCCAAGAATATAATTTGTTTCATTTATAATACCTTTCGGGCGGAATAAAGTGGTTTGGAAGAACAGACCAAGAGGTAGTGGACGACTGTTATTTATTCTTTTTCACTTTGTATGAAATTGGTTTCTTTGAAGAAGGTATGAATCTTCAGCTGCATTCTGAGTCTTTTTATAAAGTAGTTTATTTAACTGTTGTTTTACATTTTCTGTTTTCTTTCCTTCTTTAATTTTTTTGAGGTACTAAAATCAAGTCTGTCAAATAGAATTATCAGGAATTTTTTGGCATCTAGCTTAAACACATAATATATGTTTTGGGTCAGTCGGGTAATTTTAGTGTGGTTTTGCAAATATGTAGTTTGGTGTAACCGTATTAAAGTCGGAAATCATTCCAAGGCTGTGTGGGGTCGTTAGACCATACTTCCCACACTATAAGAAGAAGAAATTCCAAGGGAACGAACTCCCGGGATAAAAGTATTATATGTGTTAATTTAGTTTGTTAGAGCGTACAAACATCAACCCAACAACCATCAAAACAGCGTCCTAACAAACTTTTAAGGATAGGTTTTATGAACTCATTTCATTTATTTCATATAAAAAATTAACATTGAGTCAATCTTAAAATACTCTACAAAATAATTTGATAATTTGAAGGTACGATAGTAGCCTCGGCAATATTTTTTGAATGATGTGGGCAACTGATTCCTCAGTTCAAAGCAACCTCTGCAAATTGGGGTGTCTACAGCGCCTATGTTGAAAAGATGTTTTTTAGGGACCAATGACCCGTAATTATACCTACTATTATTCGGAGAGTATTACTACTTGATACTTGAGCTGAGAAGTCGTTTAGTTAGTCGCGTGTATAGGCTTAACCTTGCCAGTTTTGACTGCCTGCAATAATGTAGCCTGCGACCATTTGTTGTCACGATGTTCAGTTGATCTCTGGCAAATTCATATACGAAACTATGGAAAAGGTAGGAGGGGGAGTGGGTACGGTTCCAGCACTACCATCCCGGAACCTCTCTTCAAGAGTTTGTCTGTGGCGTCATTGCCTAGGGATCTACCTACAGTTCCCTTTGATCAACTGGAGAAATAACTGGAAAATAGAAATCATAATACTTAATCGGATGATGTGTATTATTTCTTCCATGGCCGTTTTCATTAAAATGTATTCCTTATATTCTCCAGAAACATTTGTCAATACTATATTTACGTTTTGATGATTGATGCTTGATCGGTGAGTTCCCCGTACACATGGCATAAAAAATGAATTCATGCTGTGAAGCAACCGGATAGCACAGGTTATCTTCTAAAATAACCGAACAATCTTCTTGAAACTATTTGATGAATCAAGTTAATTTTTTTAGCGGAATAGAAATAATTTTATGTTTTTTAAAACACAGAAATCCAATTTCAGCGGAGCTAATGCAATTCTTTCGACTCCTCTATCATGGGACTTCGCCACCTGCTCGTGGGTGATATTACGTGCCCCTTGACTCCAAGGCCATGTAGGCCCAGTATTGGGCAACTTTAGCAAAGCTTAGCCAATATAAGCCTGTTGACCAATATTCTAATCTTAATACTGCGATTCAAAAAATGAGATCAAATGCATAACGCCATCTATGGAATATGAAGTTGAACTGTTAAAATTTGTTTGCAGTTTATTTTTATTTTTTTATTAATACCTAGGAATATTACGTGCATTCAGACCGATATTTTTTTAAGGTATTATTATAATTACTTTTGTAAGACGTTGTAAAAGTAATAAATAAAAAAAAAAATTCTAGTGTGATTCTCAAGCTGTCGATGGTAATATGTCGGTCAATAGATGGCACTGCGTAGAATAATATGTTGATTTCTTCTAGAAAGTTACTACAATTCCTATCAGGTTTATGTGTAAAACTTATGTTAATTAGTTTTGTACTTTTTTTAAACGTGATTAATGCAAACAAAACAGAATACAGATAAAGATAAAATATGTTCTGTTAATCATACCTAAACAGTCTGGCTGTTATATTTGGCATAATTGGATAAATGCTAAAAAATATCCGAAATACAACAATAACATGTTATAAATATTTGAAAATATTAGGTAAAATAGGAATCATAAAAGTGATGAAATGCATAAGTAAAATAAAATCTAAAAAAAATTACGACTGCTGAGATTCGAACACACACCAACTCTTTCGGCAGGTAGTCTTTAAACCGATGGTCTATGACAACTGTTGAAAATCATTTGAAATAGCCGATCTTATTGATATCATGGGTTTTCGTTGCACAGCTCCTTGAAAGTATAGCGTGATGATAAACATTGCTAAAGTTAGATCCATAAGTATCTGCAAAATTGTAATCTGTTGTGGCTTCTTATAAAAATTCCTCATTTAACAGTTTGGAAAAATGTGGAATAAATATTTAAAAGTTATTTTAAGCACGCAAAAAAAACCATTTAATTTTTATTTTGAATGTATTATGGTGTAAAAATACAGTTCAAAAGAGAAAATAAATACAAAAATAATATCTGTTGCTCGGGATCGAACCATGAGCTACTTCTCGTTCAAAACAGACATTTTTGAATATTGCTCGTCTTCCATAGCACATAGCGTGATAATATATAGCCTATAGCCTGACCGTACCTATAAGGATTATTTATCCAAAAATTGAACAAAATCTGTTTAGTAGTTTTCGCGCCAATCGGGAACATACACCTCACGATTTACTATTTTATTATATGTATAGATTTTATTCTAGAATTCTTGGATTGTGATGGTAGCTTAGGTTCGTGCCGAATTTGTTGATAAGGCTTCAGTTTATAAGTAGGTCTGTGTCGAGATCCGATGACCTACGAAGGTTTTCAACATCGGAAAACGTATTGCGGAACTAAAATAGAGCTGGGCAGGACACCTGCTAAGGCGCAGTGATGACAGGGTGGAGTAAGGCAGTGACCGAGAGACGTTGGAGGACTGGAAGTTAAAGAGTTGGTCATCCGACGGCGAGATGGACGGACAACATTATTGCCATCGCTTGTAGAACCTGGATGAAGCTGGCACAGGGATTAGCATGGGGATCGGCACAAGAAAAAAGAGGCTTATGCTCAGCAGTGAGACCCAGAGTCACCCCCTCCTCCTCTGAATTCGCCAGTGTCTAAACGTATTGTCGAACGTATCAATGATTCCGATTCAATTTTATGACACCTGCCTATAAATATCAGAATTCAGCCCTAAAAACTTACTTTAATAAACGATTTTATGGGTAGGTACAAAATGCAAAATGGTTGCCGTATCAATATCCCCGCACTCGTGCGATCCCAGGTGGATCCCAGTGGAGTGGAGATCCCATCGTTAGAATAACAAAGCATGACAAACTTCTAAAGTGTTTTATTTTGTCCGGGCCGATATTTGTATAAACTGTTTTGATAGAAAAGTCATGTTATTTTGAACCGGTGTTCAAGAAATACCGGGCAAGTGCGAGTCCGACTCGCACACAAAAGGTTCCGTACCATAAATCTTAATTTTTATTATTTGTTGCTATAGCGGCAATAGAAGTATACAATCTGTGAAAATGTCAACTGTCTACCTATTACAGTTCTTGAGATATAGCTCGCTAACAGACAGACGGAAGGACGGACGGACGGACAGCGGAGGCTTAGTAATAGGGTTCCGTTGGTTATCCGTCGGGTACGGAACCCTAAAAAACTCAAAGTAAAAGTCAAAAGTCATTTTTTATTTATTAACATAGGTACAAAAAATATTAAACATTAACATAGGTACAATAAATATTAAAATAAAAGTGCAAAGTTCTACTTTAAGATAGTACCCCAAAACGCCCTCCCGTCACCACTTCCTAATGTTTTAGCTGGAAAGAGAAGCAGTGCAACAACCTCCCCAGTAGTATGCTTTCTACAACTTGTACCATAGTAAATGCAATACCTGAAAAGGGATCATTGTACTCATCATTATGAACAATCTTTACTATGGGAACAACACCGAAATCGTCAAAAAAACGACATCCCTATACGGTTATGTGCGCATAACTCGACAAAATGTACTGAACAGCTGCTTATTTTTTCGCGATTTAGGGGTTGGTTCTCTGGAAATTTGTTAAAATGTGGTTTTATAGATTTATCTGACACCAAATATGAAGCCCTCCCCTAAATCCTTCCAAGTCAAAAAGTTCAGTTACATCGTTGATAAATGTTACATTTAGATGATCGAGGCAGTTCTTTTGCTTCCGGCTCTGGTTCAGTCCATGGTCCAGACCGAGGTGGTATTCGCAACAAAAGAAGACGCCCCGGGCGTCGGGAGTCGCAGGGCGGACGGCGAGCGCTGTCCGATAAAAACCAGGCCCGGGTCGGCGGCGCGTTGTGTTCCACGAGCGCCTCAAAGAGATGTCAGCATTGCCAGGGTTGCAGAATTTGTTCGAAAGAGTCACCGCGGCCCTGGAACGCAAAGGGCAATAGGAGGAACACGAATGGGTTTTAGCAAGAGTCTGCCACTCCCTTCCGTTCCGCCCAGAGCGGAAGTAGTCGGTTGATGATTTCTCATCCTTAAAAAAAGGCAGTTGCTTTAGCATATTTTTTTACTTTCAAGCAGGCAAAGTCGCTGGTAGAAGCTATAGTATAGAATAAGGCTGATTTTACGAACCATTCGAATGAAAATATACAATGAACTCACTACACCAAGACAGACTAGATTTACAAATTATATTTCAGACTCACGACCGAAAAATCAGACTTTTCACATATTCTTTTTCAATAGAATTTCTTATCGAACAATTTGTTTGCGACTGATATTATTTCATGTGAGTAAATCTTTTGTGCTTTGTCATAAAATGAGGGCGGTCTTACAAAGTATAATATAAATATTGGTTCAGGCCACATTAGCACATCAAAGCACATTTGTGGCGGTTTCTTTACCTAGGAGGTAGTTTTAGTTTGTACTGTGACGTAAGAGGTTGCATGGGATACGAACCTTTACGCATACGGGCAGGAAGTACTTCTGTCTGCTTTTAATGTTAAGTCCACACGTGTGTACAAGCTCGACGTGTTTACGTTCATTCGAGCAAGGAACGTATAGACCATTAAAACTCAGAACTTATTTCTCTAAATCGAACCAAATTTTTTGAAGTGCAAAATTTACGTGGCTTCAGAGGCGGATCCAGGATGGTCATTTGGGGAGGGGCTTAACCCCGTTGAGGGTAGGTTTTAGCAAAGTTAACACAAAAAAAACACATTTTAACTTCGCTTAACGCAATACAAGGCTCCTTGGATTACTCTTCGTAAACCCCTCATTGACTTCGTTAGGTAGTAGACTACCAAAGATTTCTTGAATTTTGGGGGGAGGCTTGAGCTTCTTAGCCACCCCCCCTGGGTCCTCCCTTACCTGTTTTAATTTATGTTTGATGATACATGCTCATCGAACATCAAAGTACATGCAGAACCGGCATAAAAGAAACATTACCTTCATTCTGGAATATAGGTTTTTAATGAGTTATGCGTTTCGTTTGTGTATGTGTTTGTACGACTGCAAACATCTTGATACGATTATAAATTGTCTTTGTAACGTGAAGAGATTATTTTGAAAAGAATATATCCCATTCAAACTCGATAGTTTACAATATATCAGTTTATAATCTTTCACGATTTATATAAAATTACAGTGTTTTCAGTAATACGGTGGCCAGTTTTCGTTTTTAGACGAAAATAATTATGGCAGATCTAGCTTCTGCCAGCGGCTTCGACCGCGTGGGCCCTAGGGAACATACTCCCAGAGCATATATAACCTATGTGTTATTGCAGACTATAATCTACCTTTGCGCCAAATTTCATGAAGGTCCTTTCAGGCGTTCTGACGTGAAAGAGTAATATTCATCCATCCATCCTCACAAACTTTTGCATTTATAATATTAGTAGTAATTTGTACGATGATGTAGCCGAAACATGTTTTTAACATAAAACAAATGGACTGGAAAGTTTAATTCGAGGAAAGGCGTTCGTTTCAGGATGCCATTTTTAATTACAGCTTGTGTTAATTGACGGAACAATGCGCTTTTAAATTAAGGCTTTCATTTCATCTGTTTTTTGGTTTATTCGTGAGAAAGCGTAGAGATTATCTCGGAGAAATACATCATTCTCATTTTGGTGCTCTCATTTCATAAAACTATGATCAGAAAACTACTTATATGTCTCCCTTTGACCAGCCTTTTGGTCGGCTCATTTAGTTAAATTATATATAACTAGCTTTTGCCCGCGATTTCGTACACGCAAAGCTCGTTTTTTCCCGTTCCTGTAGGAATTTCGGGAAATCCTCTGTTAGTGCTCCTCTACACTTCCCAATTCCAAGGAACCTACATGCCAAATTTCAGCTTTCATCTTCAGCAGTCATCGCATCGGAGACCGCTATACTTAGTAAATACAAAAGATTTGCGGTCTCCCGAGGCGAAGACGCTTGGCCCAAAAAATCGTACCTATATTAAACTAAAAGGATCAATAGAAATTATTTTTTACTTTTTAAAGTTTTGTCTTGTCAGGAGTTTTTAAAATTTTTAATTAGCTGATTTTGTTAATGTCTCTTACATTATTAATTGTATAACAGTAATAGCACATCTGTTGCTATTAATATAAGTTGTAAGAATAAATAAATAAATAAATAATTAGTAATTCTCTTTTAAGGATGTATAATCATCAAATGTCTCCTATCTGGAAGGAGCAGAAGTGAGTGTCAGACTCTTACTAACTAAAATCCATCCGTGTTCCTCCTAATGCCCTTTGCGTTCCAGGGCCGCGGTGACTCTTTCTGTTTTTCTTAACAAATTCTGCAACTCTGTCAGAAACCTACCCTGCCAAGTAAAACAGAAGTATTTATTATTCTAAGAAAGTAATAAATAACACTCATTCTTGACCACCAAAACCGCACTTTATTTTATTCCCATTTGTAAAAGAAACTTTTCTTTTACCTACACGTTTGTCGATTCATGGCACTTGCCCAGGTATCGAGCTAAACTTCGATAGTCCTGGGCCACCTAAGTGTCGCGCTCACTGCCAAGTGTGTAAGTGTTGCCTGGGGTGGACTTTGTGCCCCTTTCACGGAGAAGTGAGAATGTTAAATTTATTTTATCGGTGTGCCTTTTTACAAGTATTTTAATAAAATGTATTAAAAGGGTTTTGGATCAGATTTTATAGGTTATTCTTAACAATATTACAGGTATATTTAATAACGGCTTTTACCGCGGTTTCGTTCCCATGGGGTATCCCACAGGAACCGTGCATTTTCTGGGATAAAAGTATAATGAGTAAAGAAGACAGAAGTTGTCTATCACCTTTGAACTAGAATCAAGAGCAAATCCATCTCAAGTTAAAAAAAAGAAAGGAAGCCCGTTTATTCCGTCAAAAATGACGCACAGAAGACACAAAATTAAAAAAAAAAAATCTAGTATGTTCACGAAGTGACACTGGCAGAATAGTTGGAACCGGCTGACTTGCTATGAAGGAAAAAAAATACTAGTAGGTTTCTGAATTGAGTATTTGGCGATAAGAACGAGTCAAACCGTGATGAAATGCTAAAGTTGGACAGCTTTTTATGCTAAAGTAGAGTTTGGATTAAAGTTAACTTCAAATGGTTAATTTAGTAACCGCGGTAAATGCCAAATTCCATCGCAACACATTCTTTGCTTTGTTGACACGAAAACACAATGCAAACGTTGATACTTGAGTTGGACTTAACTGATTTAAAATATCGCGACACACAAATTCAAGTAAGTACGTACAGTCAGCAAATAAACGCAAAAAACAATATAGGCAGGTGAAATTCGACCCTTCGACGGATTTTTGTATAAAATTAAGTAAATATGAGGAAAAAAATGTGTCCATCAAACCGTCATAATGCCATTTCACATGACCCGAACGTTTTTAATCCTACATGGTTCCCGACTTAGCACCGACACATCGACCTAGACAATGGACTGAGCGATAGCTTCACAGAATGTAACACTCTGTAGACAGAGATAAAGCGATTGTGAGGTCAATACCTGTCGCTTTTAAAAAACACTACCTCTTTTATCGTGTTTACTTGGGTTCTCTGCTTCTGTTTCATAATTATTATTGTTTTACCTATTATGTATTTATTGAATATGTAAATAGTACACCTAAGACTACCTACAGTACTGTCTTCTCTTTAAAATCCATTCAAAGTTTATCTTGAAAACACGCTTTTAGCGATAAGGCCGCCCATTGTGTCACCCCATGTAATATTTTCTTCATCTGACTTTTCTGTAACGTAAATGGTGTATATGTTACAGTTAAAACCCGTTCTCAGTTACAACGCGTTCTCTAGTTAAAACTAGTTTTCACTAAATGCTTTTGCTTCAACTAGAATTTTCTAGCTATAACTAGAAATTACTGCTTTAATGTTTAAATTTTAGATAAAACTTGTTCTAACTTTGGACCTTAGTTAAAACTAGTATTAAAGAGACTTGTTGCGGATTGAAAAATTTGGATGTTGTTAATTAAAATATTAATTAGTAATTCGGGTCTGTCGAGGTTGGGGCGTAAACTTGTAGGACCATCAACGAATATCTTGACGATATTCTGAGTAAAAGTACGCCACCCTGGTCGGCACACTCTCGATCTTAACCACATTGGACACAAGGGACCTGTGAACGATAAACCCGACACCACCCATGGGACTTGTGGTCCCTGGTCCCTCCCGGAAATAGAGCCGATTGCCGGATTTGAGAATGATAGTGTCCTCCACCTCTCTTTGGACTTCAGACAATCCCACAATACTCCATCGTAACTTGCTCAATTCCTCCTAAAGTTCGGTGATCAGTATTACCAGGTCCAGTCGTCGGTGTTAGTAGGGGTAGTCAAATCCACTCCGCACTTCTTAGCACCCCTTGCCTCGCCGTGACCTTAATTGCTACCGGAGTCAAGGATAGACGGACTGTCGGGCACTAGAGGCCATTTTAGGGGGGATTTGCTATAAAATCGCAACGCTTGGCAGGCGGGTTGGCCATCGCAGTGTAGCTCTTGCAATGTACAGCAGAGAATGCTGCTGCCCAATCTCTGGTGAGTCTCTTAGTAGCTTCTTGCGACACCAACGGGAAGTGATGGGATGGTAATATTTTATGTCCGATACCACATAATCTCTAATCATGTGAGGTCTGTCAACCACTCAGAATAAAGCATGATGAACTTTGACTTTGGTTCAAACAATTTAAACTGACTCATTTCGACAAAACGCGTTTTGTCTAGTTAGAACTAGTTTCACTGATAGTCATTTTTTAGAAGCAGTTAATTCTAGTTGTAACAAAGGCATTTAGTGAAAACTAGTTTTAAGTAGAGAAAACGCGTTGTAACTAAAAACGGGTTCTAACTCTAATATATTCTATTCTTTACTGCATGTCTCCAGTATTTATTTACGTATTTGATACTTTATGCACACGAAACTACCGATACGTTTTACTGTCTTAGGTATTTTTTATCAGTCAGCCTTCAGGTGGTGCAGAGGCAGTTAGTGGTAATACTAAGATAAAAAGAAGGCGATTCATTTTTATGTGTTTTAAATTTCATACTATTCCGTTACTGGGTTGTGAAGATCAGATAGGCAGTCTATGTTATTTTTACTGGTCAGCTGCATTAGTTAGACTGAAAGCCGACCCCAAAGTAGTTGCGAAAAGTTTAGGCGGATATTGATGTAAATGTATACAATTCATCCAGGTGATTTTTCTATGCCTTTTTTGAATAAATAACGCTCGATTTTGATTTAATCCTGCGTGTCCACTGTGGCATGATCCAATAAGAATAAAAAAAGACAGCTACTAACCCAACGATCCCTCAATCTCTCTCATAACTATTTATAAGTTTTCATACTTCCTACTGTATAAACTCAAGTTTTTAAAATTTATCAGACACATGTATTGCTGGGGAGTTTGTTGCGCCACTTCTTCTTCCCAGCTAAAACACTAGACAGTGACCGGCGGGCTTTTTTGTTGGACTGGTAGATTTTTGACGTTCAAAAAGTGCTGGCACTCAGCTTAATTTGAATAAACGATTTTTGATTTTTGAACGATCAGTCAATTCTCCATTTGTTTGCGCCGGTTCCATCACACTGAGCCAACATGTGCCGTCTGTAACAGCCCTTACACGGGGCTTGCATAATCAACCCATTAAATACAGATTTAGGACTAATACCTCGGAAAAAGGTACGTTAGGCTCGGGTGGTGAAATTGAAACATTCTTTTGAGCTAGGTATTACATTGTTGGAGATTCTACACTTATTAATCCGAATAGTTTTTTCCTACAGTATTTGCCTAGCTTTTTCCCAATTATATTGGGATCGGTTTCCAGTCAAACTGGATTCAGCAGAATTACAGTATTTTACGTGGAGCGTCTTACTTTACCAGACCTCCACAACTCATTAACTGGGTAACGCGGAGAGCGTTGGGTGGCTGGCCGTCCGGTTGGCCAGGCCCGGGTCAACGGCGTGTTGTGTTGGGGCCCGCTAGGACCAGTACCTGCCAGGGTTGTGGAATTTGTTCAAAAGAGTCACCGCGGCGCTGGAATGCAAAGGGCATTAGGAGGAACACGGATGGGTTTTAGTCAGTAAGAGTCTGACACTCCTTTCTGCGCCACCCAAAGCGGGAGGAGTCATATGATGGTTTCCCAACCCTGAAAAAAACACTGTACCTCTTGGCAAGACTGGGCCAGATTTCAGGCTTCTGACAATCTGTAACGACTGCCAAAGATCTTCAAAATGACAGCCGGGGTTAACGGCTTAACGTGCTATCCGAAGCACAGATCCTCCGATCTCAGCACTAAAGAGAATCAAAATCGACGGACTCCCACGCCGATTACAAGCATTTTTAATACCAAACTAATGATGAAATAAATGTTCAAAGATAGAAAACTAAATAAAATAAAATAAATAAGTAATCATTTATATCAATCCATTCCGATCACAATAAAAAAAAACGCTCTACATTACAACCGATACCAAAGTATTCCTCAGGCGGATGCCGCAACACGTTTTTTAAAAACACGGAATTTGTACTGTAGGCTTGTCGAAAATTTATCGATGGATTGATATTTCGGTATTTTTTGATAATACACGGTGATTGGTAATTGAGGTAGCTTTGTAAAGTGAACTGGAACTGAAGGGTAGAACTTATTTGCAACGATTTTGACACTGAAAACTTTGAATCCAAAGTTGGGTTGCTTTTGAGTTATGAACTCCGCAACAAGCAAGGCGTGAACCTAAAACTGGCCAAGTGCGAGTCGGACTCTCACATGAAGAGTCCGTACCATTAAGCAGAAATACACGTTTCTTGTAAAGCCCTCTTTAATTTTTAACTTAATTTAATATTTATTATTTGTTGTTAAACCGGCAATAGAAATACACAATCTGTGAAAATTTCCACTGTATACCTATCACGGTTCTTGACGTGACGGACAGACGGACGAACGGACGGACAGACAGCGGAGGTTACTCTTCGGGTACGGAAACCTAAAAGTGTAGACTACCAAGTACCATTAAAATACACGTTGTTGGGAACAACACAGTTTTTTATTCCATATTAATAGTTAACTAAGTCGCACGTGAACTCTCGCACTTTTCTTAGTTATTTTTCGCAAGAAAATTCAATACAATGAGTACTAAGCGAATGCGAATGCGAGCAGCGTCGTGTATTATGACGAAACTAAATTATTTTTGCAAGCGTAAAGTGCTTTAAAGTTCCATTCATTTTTAATTATTAGTATAGTAGTAGTAGTTAGTTTAGTATGGTAATTTTAAGGTTTTTTTTTTCATATTTTAAGGTTAATTTTACTTAAATGAAACTTTGGTTTTTTTTCATATTTTAAAGTTCATTTTACTTAAATGAAACTTTGGAGAAGTTTAATTTAAGTAACATTTATCGAAAGTAATGTCGATACTTTTTGACACTGGGTACATCCCTATTGTGTCGTATTTTGTAAATGTAATGTAACAGAGGCAGCATGTTAGGGCCGTTCCGATGTAACCATTGTGTACATATTTATTGCAACATTATTGTATTGGATTTACACAGTTCGTTTTGTGTTAGCATGGACAATCACATTCGGTTTTATTTTATTTATATATTCTGACTTTTAAAACGATTTCTGTAAGCTTTATAAATAACTAGCGACCCGTCTCGGCTTCGCACGGGTGCAAATGTTTATTTAGCTCAAATTTAAGTGAACATCTAATTACCGGAATCAATAATAAAAAAAGTGCAATAGACAACCGTCAACGACGTCTGCTCTCAGGTGTCTACCAGTTAGGGACATCTCTACCTTCGTTGTAATTATTTGGTTGCGCGACTTACTTTAATTTTGAGATATCTCCTAAGATATTCATCCAAATTAAATGGTGTGAAACGGCAATTTTGATCTTAATTAAACACTCAAGATGACTCATATATTTATAAAGATAAGGATTTGTACTATAGTGGTGAAAACACCTCTGCAAATGAAGCAATATTTTATATCAAATTTGAATATCACAAAAATGGTTATTGTGAATCAACCATAAAAGATAGACATTTTCGTAGTACATCGTTTTGTTCTATAATTAATAGTTTTCGCAGCGCACGCCATGTAAAGAATTATTTAGATCATTTTTTTCCGAAATTTTCAGTAATAATCTTCATATATCTGCCAATTTACACAAAACCTCGACAAGTTATATACTAAAACCTTCCTCGGAACCCGCATCAAAATCCGTTACGTAGTTTTAAAGGTCTAAGCATACATACAGACAGACAGCGGGAAGCGATTTTGTTTTACTATGTAGTGATTATTCTGCTGATACAGTTCGACCGGGACCGATGTACCGCACCTTGGGTATGTGCGTGGTGAGACGGAGGAGGAGGGAGGGCTGAGAGTATTTCTTATAGGATTTTTATCTCATGTTCGTCTAACATATCAGACACACACGAGATAAAAATCCAGAAATGGGTCGTGAGTTATCTCGTGATATCAAGACCGTCATACCGACGTGCCACCCAGATTTCAATCCATCAGTGTGTCGTGTCAGAGTCTTTAATTATTTTTTAGTTTTTTTCATCATCTACAATTAATAAAAACTTAACTTTTACAATAATAATATTTCCTAATGAATATACTTGTATGGAACTATACTGAAGAAGTGCAAGTGAATAAAATAAATGAAGTTCAGTAAATATTTTTATACAAATTGGTCTGAGGAACAATTCTGCTAATTTGTAAAAAAAACAATCGCTAACTGTCAAAAATGTCTTAATTTTCATACATTTCTGACAGATTGAGATGCGAATGCGAACGTTGTTTGAAAATAACATGTAGAATTGGCATTGTGGTTCATAGTTTATACGCATGTCAGTCTTCTGGGCACTTTTCTCCTTCACAGCAGTGTGGAGGATTTCTTATGACAGTTCATAATTTATTGTTCGGGTATCTACGGAGGCATATTAGGGAAAGGTCAATGTACTCTATTGCAAGTTTCTCTCGCGCCTACCAAAGTTTATCTATAAAGTAACTATAACTAGGAATCCTTAACTATTCTACGTCGTAACGTTCCATTGATACGAAAAGAAAACTGTCGATTTTACAATTCCTAGGATCGCTTTATTGTATTATATTTAATAAATATGGCTGGACACGCTGCTGCTTATCTAGATCTCATAACAAAATACTTCAGCCAAAAGTGGGTACCCCAAGAGGCTTTCCCTCACCCTTAAATAAATCCTTATTTCTGTAAACTCCATAAGAATTTAACAATTTGAAAAGCGGAAACAGTACAACAAAATTCTTGACGTGTCAAAAGTTACAGCTAATGCCAAACCGATAGCCATTATTTTGGCGTATTTCGATGAAATTCTTTGTAAATGTCAGAGGTTGTACGTTATAACAGGCACTTATTAATAATTCCATGGCCAAAGGTCAGTTTGAGAAAGTGTTTCAGGTTCAGGTCAGTGGTCGGGCAATAACCTTTTGTGAGCATTGCCCACAGATATGTCTTTCTTTAAAGAAATTGCCCATAATTGTCCTGGGCCTGCAGTCTCGACATAGATAACCATCGCGTAGCGACCGAATTTGGTCGTTAAGTTCAAATTTTTTTTTTTTAATTTTCGAACGCGATCCACGGCTGATACCAATGATTTTGAATGTGGAATACGTTCGAGATCGACTGTGTACGGGTGACTTTAACGAATTCAGTCGCTGGGCGATCAGTATGTCGAGACTTCCCGCCCTGGTAACCTGGGTGTTTGCTAACGGTTTTACCTAGAGGGAGTTTGCTTAGATACTCTAGGCATGGTGCAGATATTGAGATGAATCTGTTACTACTACGGAGCGTGGGTGTGTTGTGGTATGGCCACTAGGATGGCGTTTACTGGTGTACTGGGTTAACAAGGTTATCCAAAATTCAAAGATAATGAGAAACTCTAGATTAGTAAGATTACTGGTGTGATACCAAAATTACCTTAATTCAAAATAAATGACAGCTCAGTTGCAATAAACGAGGAACTGTGCAACTCGCCAATACAAACCAAAAAATATCTCATTATACATGAAAAGCCAATAATGGTAGTCTGTCTCATTGTAGCTAATTACTGGTATTTTGTTAAATTTCAGTTCAGTTACTAAAGTTCAGGCTTTTGTGGTATCTAACATAAATGGTGGTAACATAAATGGTCAAGATGACTGGACCAAACGAAATATGTACATGACACTATGAGAATTGGGAAGTGGTCAGCCAACCTGACGTCAGAATGGCTGACTACTTTATTTCTTTGAATTTTTTCTAAACGTATAGCAAATATCTCATTACAGGTAGTAAATAGTAGCAAATAGGGATTAAATCATGTACATATCTCGTTTGGTCCAGCCATCCTGACGGTCACAATAAATGTACAAAGACAAAGTCAACAGCAAAGGAGGGAAACTAAATGAAACTCAAACATTGGTCAGGTCAGTTATTGGCTTCTATTTTTCTTGTAAAGGTCGCTAATGACGCGAGAAAAGTCGCAGGTAAAAGCTAGTTTCTAAATAAAAGTGTGTTTTTAAAAGGTGAAAGGCGATTAAGGGATAAGAATAAAAATTAGGTGATGCCTGTCAACATCAGTGTCAGATGATTTACTTGTGAGAAGTATATTATGTTTCGCCATCACACGTCAACGGCTGAACAGATTCTGAAACTTGGCACACTTTCAACGTACAACAAGGTATATTTGCAAGCAATACCTACTAAATTACACTCCACAACATTCCGCTGGTCTCACAGCCTCAATTCTAGGCGAACTTATAACGAACTGTTGCAAAGTTAGTTGATGAAGGCTGGTCGAGTTGTGGCTCTTGTTCTATGATAGACTGCGATGGACGACACGATACTGTCATAACGACGCCATCTTGTTTACACCGGACTGTATACGCTGCAAATTCTAAATAAAACTGAAGTTTTCAAAGATTAGTAATCTACCTTTTGAATTACAGTTTTATTTCCCATAATTAATTATTTAATTAAGAGATAAAATTCATATTTCGAAAATATGTAGGGTGTATTAATGCCACCACCAGAAAATCCAGCAGAGCAAGTTTACATCGCTAGAAAAAGAACCACGATGCCATCTATCCAACTAGCAGCAAACTACTACCTCGAAATCCTGCATCGCGCAAGCGGAGTCTACCATGTGATTTGAACATATACATCAGCCCGAATAACAACTATCGGGCAGTTGCCCGCCAGGCACAACAACTGCCTGGCCGGAGGATAGCCCCTTTTCAACGGGGCTTTGCGGGACTTAACTCTCTGTTCTGCATGCCTCTAAAAGGGTGTCTGTTAAAAAGTTACCAGATCTTGAGTCGAGCCCCATAAGTCAAGAAAGCCCATAATTCTCTAAATTCTTACAAAACATAGTTTCAAACGATTGCCTTTCTATACATATAATAAAATCGTAGACTAACCGTGTCTGTACTTTGAATATTTTTGCATGAAAATTACACAGAAAACTCAGAAAAAAGGTACAAAACACAAAAATGCAATTTTTGAAATTTTTGTCTGTTTGTCTGTTTATCTGTTTGTCTGTGCGTTTGTGGGAGCACCACGCATAAACCACAGATTGGATTGCAAATCGAAGTAATTAAAAATATTAAGTGATAACCCGAGTAACATTTAGCGTTTATTTCATCAAAATCGACCCACAAAATCAAAAAATATTGAACATACAAATTTAAGTTTAGGAAGAAACTTCTTAATGTATTCTGATGAGTCAGAGCGCCATCTATTGAGAAAAAATAAAATGCACGAAAGCATTCAAAATTGTTGAGTTATTTGTGAAACTTTTAATACGTGGCAAAATAAAAGTGATCATTTTTATACCTTTTCGTTATATTTTATCGTTACAATCGATCCACAAAATCAAAATATATTGAATTTTTAGTTTAGTAAGAATCTTCCTAATGTATTCTGATCAGTCAGAGCGCCATCTATTGAGGAACCAAAAAATGCATGAAAGCATGAATGTTACACCAAAACACATTGATTGAGTTATTCGTGAAACTTTTAATACGTAGACGTAGCAAAATAAAAGTAAACATTTTAATACCTTATCTTTATTTATCGTTATATACGTTCTTATTTAACGTCTTCTGCTGCCAAATATTTTGTCAGTTTACATGGTCGATAGATGACGTTGCACTGATGACGCGTTTTTCTGAATTGTGGTGTTAAGATTTTCCACTGGAGAATGACCTCACACGATTTTTAAACACAGTCGTAGTTCGTGGGAATTTCGGTTTGGTCTCTGAAAGGTCTTAAACTGTTAGGGACCAAAATTGCTTAAATCTCTGAGTTGTGCTGATTTCGTTTAAAGTGCATTTATCGTAGAGTCTTAAACTGATTTAGTTTTGCGAAGTACTGGACGGTTCGACTTGCGGATCAGGGGGGCTACTCTCTAACGAAATCCGTAGTTTCGGGCTTAGTTGCGGGCGGGCGTATTCTACTCCGTATCACCTACAGACTTACGATTAGTCCCGGACCCGAACTGAGAATGAATGACAACACGATTTCACAGTAACTGTCAAATCGTGTTATCATTAGTTCTCAGTGGTTAGGTGATACGGAGTAGAAAATGCCCGCCCGCAACTAAGCCCGAAACTACGGATTTCGTTAGAGAGTACCAAAGGTGCTGTGCTGATGGAACCCTACTGCTAAGCCTCCGCGATTGATTCCGTTTAGAGCGAAGCAACGAACGGTTCGATTTGCGAAACAAGGCTAATAATAATAAGGTACCGTACCAAAGGTGGTCACGGTGACGGGAGCGATCGATTTTGGGGGGCTAAGTCCAAAGTCCGTAGTTTCGGGCTTAGTTGTGGACGTATTCTACTCCGTATCACCTACAGACTTACGATTAGTCCCGAACCAGAACTAAGAATGAATGACAACACGATTTCACAGTAACTGTCAAATCGTGTTATCATTAGTTAGGTGATACGGAGTAGAATATATATATTTATTTTTACTGTAGATAGGCATACGTTTGACCACTATCTCACCTGATGGTAAGCGATGATGCGGTCGAAGATGGAGCACGTTTGCCTAGAAGCAACCTATTCACTTTTGTCTTAAAGACTCCCAGGTTGCCCGCAACTAAGTTTTTAATTCGTGCTAAGTATCAGACGGCTCGATTTGCAAGCCAAGGCAAATTATAGGGTTCCGTGCCAAAGTTGCTAATGGGACCCTATTATTTAAGCCTTCACGTACGATTTTGATTCGTGCGAACCAAGTCGATTTTTAGGGTTCCGTACCAAGGTTGCTAACGGAACCCTATTTATTAATAAGCCACCGCTGTCCATCTTCCTTCAGTTTATTCGTTTTATTTCTGTCTCGAAAATATAAAAATGTCTTCTAGAAAAAGGTCGAATCTTTCACAATATAGCAAAAATCTTAATCTTCTTAATATATAAAACAAAGTCGGGTTTGTTCGAACACTTTTCTAACTAACTCGAGAACGGTTGGAGCCATTTTCATAGTTTTTGTGTTTTTGGATTAGTCTTCGTCCGGAATAGCATAATAAGAATTAAAATACAAAAAATAAAATAAAAAAAGAATGAGAAGGTAGGTAGGGTAGCTACGTTAGGGTCGGTAGGTAGAGTAGCCAGTTGACGGGAGCGAAGCCGCGCGGGTCAGCTAGTATATCATATATTAACGAGAAAATGGAAACATTTTAATATATTATCGTTACTTAACGTTATAATATGTAGGCTACTTAAATAAACAAATAAAATAAACTAAACTAACTATATACTAAAATATAGTATCAAAAAATTCGTCCTCAACACTGTTAGCAGGTAATGTGCCCAAAGGACTGGCGGCATAGATAGCCACGTTGTATGACAATACTTAGCCCCTGGCCAAAGTAAAAGCCAGCCTTGGGTCACGGGAAGTGTCAACCAGCCTTCTCAAAATTTCTTCGAAGAGGCTGTGAGCACAAGGGCCTCACAGCCTGAGGCTTTCAACTCCAACTATATTAACTGTCTTTAACTCCGTTGCAGATTTTTCAAGAAAAGTAGTTTTTAATCAAATGAATATAAACTCACTGTATGAAACTGCATTACAAAACGAATAACCTCTTCTGTTTGTTTCATATTCAGAAGAAAACGAGGAAGTTTAAAGGCAACTTAAATTATCTTCATCCGAGTAAGTATAATTTAAATGCTGCGAGTGTAGCTCTGGCTACGGCGTAGCTTCGTAGCGGCATAGCTCGTAGCGGCGTAGCAAGTTCTACGTAATGATACTTAAGTGGTAGCTTTTCAAGTATTTTCCGTTTATTGCGGGAGTCTTTACTCTGTTAATACTCTGAATAATCGTGATTCTTTGGCTGTGGATTTCAAGGTACTCTTATAATACACAGAGGCGTCCTAAAAACTTGTGTGAGTGAAATGTTTACATTGGCTAAACTTTACATAGTTATAATCATCCTCTTAACTAACTTAATTGACTGTCTACATTTTTATATATTTGCAGCCGGTCCGAGGATGGGTGACCATTAGATTCCTCGATGCCTCGGAAAACACTTTAAGCCTTTGGTCATCTTTCATTTGTAGATCTTTGATAGTCGTTATGAGTAGTTATGTAGAAGCCATGACATCTTACACTAGCCTTGTAGTGTTACCCAGTTACTGGGTTGTGGAGGTTGTATAGGCAGTCGCACCAATTAAAATACTGGCACTTAGCTGTATCCCTTTGGAATGGAAGCCGACCAAAGGCTACGCAGATTAATTGATAAAATTTATTGGAATGTAAAATAAACCGAAATATAAAAGTTCAGTCACGGATCGTCAAATACTGGCCACCCCGCGCCCACAACTATTTAGAAAGAATGTCTAACGTTTATGAATAGCTCCGTTGGACTTATGACGTGGATATAGGTCAGTTGCACACCGAGAAGCTCCATAATTAATGCAGTCTCGTCCCGTCCGTGTGCACCCGGGCTGGCTTGTTCCTTAGTCTGTTGCAGTGCAGGGTACTTTTGTGCCTGTTAAGTTGGGTTTAGTTCCTTAATGTATATCAGCTACCCAACATCACCCTTAAATATTATCACGCCCTTCTGGAAAACCCTGCAGAGCAGAGCATAGATACAACAACTCAATTAACAGCTCAGAGGCGCAACTTGAACTGATTAAAAGTATGGAATGAAGTTGGCAACACTGCGCGATATAAATTAGTTTTGTTTAGTTGGCGTGCTTGTGCCTTGACACGGGCTGTGTTTATGAGTATGGACTGGTTTTTAGATAAAAATATATTTATAAGCGAATCTGTTTTAAAGAAGTACAATTATTTACATACTAGCTGACCCGCGCGGCTTCGCTCCCGTCAACTGGCTACTCTACCTACCGACCCTAACCTACCTACCCTACCTACCTACTTACCTACCATACCAACCTACCATAGCTACCCTACCTCACCTACTTTACCTACCTACCCTACCTACCTGCCTACCTACCCTACCTACCTGCCTACCTTCCCTACCTACCTGTCTACCTACCCTACCTACCTGCCTACCTACCCTACCTACATACTCATTTTTTTTTTGTATTTTAATTCTTATTATGCTATTCCGGACGAAGGAATTAGTCTTCGTCCCGAATAAAACACAAAAACTATGAAAATCGGTCGAGCCGTTCTCGAGTTAGTTAGAATAGTGTTTGAACAAACCCGACTTTGAGAATTTTGCTATATTGTGAAAGATTCGACCTTTTTCTAGAAGACATTTTTATATCAGCGAGACAGAAATGAAACGAAAATAACTTTTTTACAAAAAGTGTTTTTAGTTTTTTCGCTTTTTGACACCAACTTCCGAAATTAAAGTTATTTTATACTTTGTAGTGTTTTGTTTTGGAAGTCGGTTACATTTTTTGTAAAAAAGTTATTTTCGTTTCATTTCTGTCTCGCTGATATAAAAATGTCTTCTAGAAAAAGGTCGAATCTTTCACAATATAGCAAAATTCTCAAAGTCGGGTTTGTTCGAACACTATTCTAACTAACTCGAGAACGGCTCGACCGATTTTCATAGTTTTTGTGTTTTATTCGGAGTCGGTTACATTTTTTGTACAAAAGTTTTTTATTTTTCAGTTTTTAGTGGTACCTGCGTACCCATTCACAGCGTACTGGCGTGATGTTATGTTATGAAAATAAAACTTACTAAGTGCTTTCGGTGTAAAGGTCTCGTCAATACGAATGAAATAAGCCCAAACACTTAGTAGTTCCTACATACCGATGTGGAGTTCCCTTGACTCTCTGTCGTCTCCATCATCTGGTCTGATCTAAACTTTCATTCTTTTGTAGTATCACCCGATATACACACGAATATCAAGTTTTTACCAAATACGTGCCTACAATTTTCGAGAGTTGCCCTCGATTTCTCAGGGTTTCCATCATCAGATCCTGACGTGGTGGCAATGGGACCACACGGAAAGCACCAGCTTTCAAATAAAAAAAGAATCATGAAAATCGGTTCATCCAGTCGGTTAATATGAGGTAACAAACATAAAAAAAATACAGTCGAATTGATAACTTCCTCCTTTTTTTGAAGTCGGTTAATAAACTGAAGGAAGACGGACAGCGGTGGCTTATTAATAAATAGGGTTCCGTTAGCAACCTTGGTACGGAACCCTAAAAATCGACTTGGTTCGCACGAATCAAGATCGTACGCGTAGGCTTAAAAAATGGGGTCCCATTAGCAACTTTGGCACGGAACCCTATAATTTGCCTTGGCTCGCAAATCGAACCGTCTGATACTTAGCACGAATTAAAAACTTAGTTGCGGGCAACCTGGGAGTCTTTAAGACAAAAGTGAATAGGTTGCTTCTAGGCAAACGTGCTCCATCTTCAACCTCATCATCGCTTACCATCAGGTGAGATAGTGGTCAAACGTATGCCTATCTATAGTAAAAAAAAAATCTACTCCGTATCACCTAACCACAGAGTAACTCGATTTGACAGTTACTGTGAAATCGTGTTGTCATTCATTCTTAGTTCGGGTTCGGGATTAATCGTAAGTCTGTAGGTGATACGGAGTAGAATACGTCCGCAACTAAGCCCGAAACTACGGACTTCGGACTTAGAGAGTAGCCCCACCAAAATCGATCGCTCCCGTCACCGTGACCACCTTTGGTACGGTACCTTATTATTATTAGCCTTGTTTCGCAAATCGAACCGTTCGTTGCTTCGCTCTAAACGGAATCAATCGCGGAAGGCCTTAGAAGTAGGGTCCTGTCAGCACCTTTGGTACGGAACCCTACAGGCCTGATCCGCAAGTCGAACCGTCCAGTACTTCACAAAACTACTGAGTTCTAAATCAGTTTAAGACTCTACGATAAAAGCACTTTAAACGAAACCAGCACAACTCAGAGATTTAAGCAATTTTGGCTCCTATTCGTTTAAGACCTTCCAGAGACCAAACCGAAATTCCTACGAACTACGACAGTGTTTAATAATCGTGTGAGGTCATTCTCCAGCGGAAAATCGTAACACCGCAATTCAGAAAAACGCGTCATCAGTGCAACGCCATCTATTGTCCATGTAAACTGACAAAATATTTGGCAGCAGAAGACGTTAAATAAGAAGCCCGTATGTAACGATAAATAACGATAAGGTATTAAAATGTTTACTTTTATTTTGCTACGTCTACGTATTAAAAGTTTCACAAATAACTCAATGAATGTGTTTTGGTGTAACATTCATGCTTTCATGCATTTTTTGGTTCCTCAATAGATGGCGCTCTGACTGATCAGAACACAGTAGGAAGTTTCTAACTAAACTAAAAATTCAATATATTTTGATTTTGTGGATCGATTGTAACGATAAATAACGAAAAGGTATAAAAATAGTCACTTTTATTTTGCCACGTATTAAAAGTTTCACGAATAACAACAATTTTGAATGCTTTCGTGCATTTTATTTTTTTCTCAATAGATGGCGCTCTGACTCATCAGAATACATTAAGAAGTTTCTTCCTAAACTTAAATTTGTATGTTCAATATTTTTTGATTTTGTGGGTCGATTTTGATGAAATAAACGCTAAATGTTACTCGGGTTATCACTTAATATTTTAAAGTACTTAGATTTGCAATCCAATCTGAGGTTTATGCGTGATGCTCCCACAAACGCACAGACAAACAGATAAAAATTTCAAAAATTGCATTTTTGTGTTTTATACCTTTTTCCTGAGTTTTCTGTGTAATTTTCATGGAAAAATATTCAATGTACAGACACGGTTAGTCTACGATTTTATTATATGTATAGATTTCTGATTTACATTGGTAATTAAGTACTTACCAATGTAAAATTACATCGAGCGACTGCCTATCTGACATCCACAACCCACCGGTGGCGGGCTTATCCCATAATGTTGTGGCGGGCTTGTCCTATAATAGTGTGGCGGGCTTGTCCCATAATAGTGGTGGCGGGCTTGTCCCATAATGTTGTGGCGGGCTTGTCCTACTATAGTGTGGCGGGCTTGTCCCGTAATGTTGTGGCGGGCTTGTCCCATAATAGTGCTGCGGGCTTGTCCCATAATGTTGTGGCGGGCTTGTCTTATAATAGTGTGGCGGGCTTGTCCCATAATAGTGGTGGCGGGCTTGTCCCATAATGTTGTGGCGGGCTTGTCCTAGTATAGTGTGGCGGGCTTGTCCCGTAATGTTGTGGCGGGCTTGTCCCATAATAGTGCTGCGGGCTTTTCCCATAATGTTGTGGCGGGCTTGTCCCATAATTGTGTGGCGGGCGTTTCCCATACTTGTGTGGCGGGCTTGTCTTATAAATTATGGTGAGCTTGTCCCAGAATAATACACATTTGCCTATTCAAGAAACGCTTGTCAACAACTCTGCTCTGAAGTATAAAAATTTTAGACATGATCTTCATTTCCTCTGAAGTGTTATAATTAGTCTAAAAAGCAAAGAGAAAAGGTCGAGTGTGATTCGGTTTTAAATCTGAGAAAGGTTTGCTTCGTTGGCAAAAGGGATAAGTGGAACGTTAATAAAAGGATATTTTCGGGCTAAATTGAAGGTCGGTGAAAAGATACAGAGATTATTTTGATAATGTCCTTCAAAAAAGGTTAAAAGAAGGATCGAGGGGTTTACTCTTTACAGTTGTTGACCCAAATGCTCAAGTACCCTCTTCTGAAGTATCAGGTTCTAAAGTATGGGTTATGGCTAAAAGTGGTCAATCTGATAATATAATATAAATTAGAAAGGAATATATTTGTTTGTTAAAAAAAAATTGAAACTATAGCAAAACGTTTTAGGAACACATTCATAGTGCGTACAGCTATGAAGTGGAATTCCCTGCCGGCGTCTGTGTTTCCTGATAGCTACAACCTGGGAGTCTTTAAGTCAAGAGTGAATAGGTTACTTCTAGGCAAGCGTGCTCCATCTTCGACCACATCATCGCTTACCAACAGGTGAGATAGTGGTCAAACACGTGCCTATCAATAGTAAAAAAAAATCGCCACGCCTGTTGGTATTCCCCGAAGAGTTAGGCAGAGTTGTAACTGTAGGACATTTCGCCAGTTAGGCTGCCTGTCCATTGATGTAGAGTGAGGTAGTGCGAAATGGAGTTGCAGACTTGCGGCGTACCGAGTTCATGCGAAGACTAGGTAATTTGAGCGGGCGGCCGGTTTTTATCTACTTCCCCGCTCCGCAGCCTTGCTCCGCTTACAGATTTTGTATGAATTTTTAAACTAGTTTGTGCATCCCTCTCCACTTAAGCGGAGCGGAGATTATATAGAATTCCATTAATATTGGCACAGCTCCGCCCCGCTTCTCTCCTTTCCAGTGGACAGTCAGCCTTATTGCCATTGCTGGGTCCAAATCCAGGGAGAAATTTCTTTTGAAAAAAAGAACCTAATGACACGTTACCCGACTTGGGAATCGAACCCATGACCTCATCCTCAGCAGTATGGTTTGCGACTACTAGACCAACGAGGCCCTCCGTTTGAAATAAACCATATTGCCCATTCTCTCCAAAGGTGTCCATAGTTAGATAGAGAGGAGTGATACGTCCAAGGAAATAGCTAATAACTTTTTTAGACATACTAAAAAAAACAAAACACTACTAAAACAGAAATCTACCTTAGTAAAATAAATCTGCTAACAAAGCCAACCTAGGGCTCGATAAAAACCATAGACTTCATTACCATAATTTTCCGTAAAAATCTACAAATCTTTAGCCAACACTAATGGAACACTGGGAAACATAAACTAATAAGCCTTATACACGACTATCCATGCAAATAAAATACGAAATTGTGTCAGTCTGTTAGATTTTTACGCCTAAACTGCGTTACTGATTTTGATGAGGCTTGGCACACGCATATACCATGACCTGGATTGGGACAGATGATACTTTTCAGCCTGGTATTAAGTTCCCTTGTTGTTAGAAATCATTTTTCATATGGGCGAATCCACGGGCAGATGCTTGTTCCCTCATAAAATTGAATCTACACCATGTCTATATGGGGAACTACTCAATAACTATAATTCCCCATCGGTTTATGGTGTTACCTACTGGTGACGTCATGGACCAAGCCTTGTTAATTTCTGTGCGGTAGAATTAAGTAATTAGTCGTCAGGATGTGTGAGTGACATGAGTGTGATGAGAATGGAGTGCTTAGGCGGAGCAAGTGATTGATTGATTGATTAGTAGGTTGATAATGTGTCCTGTTAAAATAAAACAAATAATGCAATGTTTTTATTTTCTAAAGAAGTTGGACTAGGTAATATGTAGATAGTATACCTTCATTTCCCTTGTTTAGTCAATTCTATTCGAGAACGTGGATAGGCAGAAACATCGCCACTGTTTACTCAATGGCTGGTAACAGTGGCAGTTCTGTGAATTAAGATCAATGGCGAGCGATTGGAGAATCGTATGTTCAGTAGTGGACTGCTGCAGGCTGATGGTGATGACGAATTGTCCTCTTTAAATCTGATTCAACAATTCTCAAAAAAAAAAATTGAGGCAATCGTTTGAGAATTGTCAATTCGATTAGTCCCGGAGAAATAAATTAACTGTCTTGGTTTCCTAAACGAAATTAAAACCCTTTCTTTTATGAAATGCTATTTTTCAATAATTAATCTAGAAAAATTGTCATTACACATGCGATTAAAATACGTTTTTTTTTGGGACAAGCCCGCCACACTAGGGAATCCTACCACTGCAACTCCTGAAAGCCAGAATCAACAGTGGCGACCACCAGAAAAACGCCGAGCCAATGAAGCCCGACGAGTCCCGGAGAAACGATTTAACTGTCTTGGATCCTGCAACGAATTTAATCAGAAAAGTACAGCGGAGGAGTAGGAAAATAAATATATATATAATTTCCACTTCCCTCCTTTTCAAGCAGGAGACAGAATAGAGCTAGGCCAATAGGCACCAAGGGACATTTACAACTGGGTTAAGTCCAGTTGTCAAGCACCACGGATTATATATTAATTAAAAACTAATGGGTCCTAAATTGTGAGCTACTTTTGATTCCAGTAATAGGTATGGCAAAATCGCCTGAAAGCACGGAAATTTGTTCTGGTTTCTACAAGGTCCGTGTAGTAAACTACTCCAGATGTAACCTGAATACCATCTAACATAATATTGCGTTCAGTTTGCCAAAGAATACACTCCCATAAGATGTGGTGTGCGGATTGTTCGTATTCATAGTCGGCTGTAGAACATTGACATAAAGGCGAGGCCACAAGCCTAAAGGAAAATAATTTACTCTTAAAGTTGCCATGACCTGTGAGAAATTGGGCAACACAATGATCCACCTCCAGCCATGTCCTATCCAGCCGCTCACGAACAGATGGACAAAACTGGTGGAGGTGTCGGCCTTTAATGGAATTTTCCCACCTACATTGCCATTCGGATAAAAGTTCCTCCCAGACGTCAGTCTGGGGTTTTAGTAATCTACAGACTTTAGCACGGTCGCGTTGCGGTAAAAACTCTGGGTTCGTGATCTTTCTAGCGTAGTAGTACATTGCAGCACGCCGCTGTACCTCTAGATCGACTGGGAGAACACCCGCCAGCACCGGTAAGGCTTCAGTACTAACTGTCCTATACGCCTTGCATAAGAATATCAAAGCCAAACGCTGGCTTTGCAGCAATTTACGGCGTACCACCCCTATGGTGGCCCTGTCAGCCCAGACAGGTGCCCCGTAGCACATACAACCCAAGTAAGTAGCCCCATAGATAGTTTTTGTTGTAGTTTTTTTTTTGTTTTGTTTTTGTTTTTTTGGTTTTAATACGTTTCCATAATTCGGCGCTTACACCAACCCCCTTTGTCGAAGTTGGCACTTGGCAGTCATCTTTCCACACATGAGCATTCCATTAGTCCCCTGTAGTCCTGCGTGGCGCGGTAATACACGACATCGAATAGACGTACCAATAAGCGCGTTGTGGTCTCTGTGAGATATTTGATGAGCTCGTCACTTGTAATTAGAGACTATTACGAGATGGGCATGTCTGCTAATGAACCTCCTTTTTAAACGGTAATAGGCCGCTTATATTCTAATTTAAGTATTTGGCTAAATTAGTTGTGCGGGAAGTATATTATAAGTATTGATGATATGCAAAAAATTCAGGCTCCCTGAAGTTTTGCAATATTTCGTACAAAGCTCGCTGGAGTAGTGTTTGGCCTTCGAGTTGGCTTTTTATTTATTGAGACTTGCTTATTCACCACAAGCCAAGCCAACGACAGATTCAACAGTAACGACCTGTAGAAGCTTTTAAGCAATGGAACTCAACTAGTCTGGGAGAAACGATTCAGTTGCCTTGGATCCCACAACGAAATTTTGACGGTGGAAGAGGCCGTTACTTATATGAAATGACAGTTCAGTAAATAAATTCAAAGACTTGTCATAACACATGCGATTAAAATATGTTTGTCATAGTTCGGCGCCAACACCAACCCCCCGAAGTTGGCAATCATCTTTCCACATATGAGCACTCCATTTCTTCCTCCTCCGTGGCGCGGTGATACGCGACATCGATTAGACGTTCCGATAAGCGCGTTGAGGTCTCCGTGAGATATTTGATGAGCTCGTCGCTTGTAATTAGAGACTATTACAAGATGGGCAGGACTGCCAATGAAAACCTCCGTTTTAAACGATAGTAGACCGCTATAATTCTAATTTTAGCATTTGGCATAATTACATAATTATCCGGGGAGTGAATAATAGTATAATACAATATATCGAATCCTAGTAATATAAACCTAGGATCGCTCAAACTATACAAGTACAAAGCACGCTGGAGTCAGGGGCCTTGGGCTTCGAGTAACCTTTTATTGACTGAAACTCCTGAACTTCAGAATCAACAGGTGTGACCACCACAAGCTATAAAACAATAGAGCTCGACATGAGTACTCCATTTCATTCTTCTCCGTGGTGCGGTGATACACGACATCGATTAGACGTTCCGATAAGCGTGTTGTGGTTTCCGTGAGATATTTGATGAGCTCGTCGCTTGTAATTAGGGACTATTACGAGATGTTCAGGTCTACTAATGAAAACCTAGGTACGTTTTAAACGGTAATAGACCACTGTTATTCCTATTCAAGTACCTATTTGGCCGATGTTAGAACTCACAATTAACACAATTTTTAAGACCAGCCCGCTCGGCTAAGTAATGATAGCCGCACGGCTATTATTATTTAGCCGCACGAGTCGATCTTCAAGGTTAAGCAACGCTCACCGTGTACAACTGTCATTCCATCTTATTTGTATGCATTGCCAGCTTACTTCATGTTCACTTCACCTGAACTTACAAGGTGAGATGTTTACAGAATCGCACTGCAGTACTTCCAGAATTCCTCTTCACAAAAACTGGCCAAGTGCTAGTAGGACTCGCTTGCAAAGGGTTACGAACGAATTTTTTTTAACATGTTATTTTTACACTATAGACTTCTTATACATTTTCCTGTAATCTTTAGGTAAAGATCTATTATCTCAATTTTTTCCAAAATTTTAGGCTCAGTAGTTTCGGAGATACGGGAATGGTAATTTTTCGCCTAATTTTTTGAATAACTTCCAAACCATTTATTTTAAAATTAATTACAATAACTAAAAAAATAAACGGAAAGACAGACAGACAGACAGACATCCGAGTGATCCTATAAGGGTTCCGTTTTTTGTTCGCAACCCTAAAAAATGTTCACACCTTTTTGACAAATGGAACTCGAGTGACTGCAGAATTTGTGCATATGCTTTATTTTTGGTCTCTGGAAGTACCACCATTGTCGGAGTTCCGGACCAGATTGGGGTGGCTGCCGATTCGGCATCGACAAGTTACTCACATCCTATCCCTTTTCTATACTATTTTGCACAACCCTAATTCTCCTCAATACCTTCGAGAACACTTTGAGTACCTCATCCCGAGGGGTAAACCATGTCGTACTGCCACATCTCTTCTCCTTCGTACTCCGCGTCACACTTCCAGCCGCTATGGTGGCTCCTTTTCTGTTACTGCGGTGCGTCTCTGGAACTCTCCCACATTCTCTATGTGACAGTCCTTCTCTTGATGTCTTCAAGAGGAAAGTTAAAGAGCATTTCCTTTCAATATGACGTAATATTCGTAGATATGTATGGATGTATATAATATGTGTGTATTTATGTATGTAGGTATATTTATGTATGATAAAATATGTATTATTGTAAAATGTGCACTGGATCCACCCTTTATTGTGATCTCTCTCTATCACTAGCTGGTAGAAAACTCAATTTTGAGTTAAGCTCGCCTTTGTACATGAACGTTTTTAATCACTGTAAATTATTGTAAGTTGTTATGGTGTACAATAGAGAAGAAAGATAGTCATCTGAACATGGCGGAAAAAACGGGCAGTTTTTTCGGGTTTTTGGATTGTCATAATTCTTTAATAAATTAGGTTTTCGAAAAACAAAATCATATAGGCACGTATTAATTCGATGTAGATTTTTTGGAAAAAAAAAACATTGCTCTAGCAGTATTATCCACTAAGAAAACAGCGGAATGCGTTTGTATGGAGAAAGGCAAATAGGACAAAGTTTTAACCGCACCACTCCCACACCGAGTGCTTGATGAACCAATGATCCCTCATTTCGACATGGACGGTTATAATATTTGCAGCAGTCTACTTGGGTACGCAGATGATTTGAGAGCTTTTCATATAGGCCAATGCAGTTCACCATCAAAAGGCAGGTGTTCCTTCGGCATAATGAAGTCGTGAGGTGGTGGGTATCTCTCTTCTCACAACTTTCTCTAACTAAAAAGCTGTTTTAATTTTTTGCTATTTGATGTGCAGGCAACTTGCTACTACTTTTAAACAATGTTGCGAGTGTGTTAAGTAGACAATTATTGTACACCACACTTGTAACTTTGTCATAAGCTTATAAAGTTATAATGCACAAATTAGAAGAAATATTGGCAGGCCAGTGAAAAAAATAATATTTTGCCTGTAGGCCAAGTAGCTCTGTTAACTGTAGATATAAAGATAAATAGATTATTGCTCTGCCTGTCTCGACTTACAGGCTCCGTTGCTCATAGTAATTCATATTTATAGCCGAATAGCCATACACAGTTGAATAAAGTGATTGTGGCCATCAAATTATACGGCAGAGAGTTGGATTCAAATAGCTGAAAAGGCACTATTTAATTCAGTAACATTGTAGTGGCTAAGTATATGAATTTTGTATCGAAACTGTATCTCGATACAGTTTCAGTTTTTATTTTAACTCTCGTAAAATAAGCTATTTCCTGGGGCCTATTTAAAACTTACAGGTGAAATTTAACGGGTTACAATTGTATGTCCGACAAATTTCTGTTTAATAAAGCAAAATTCCCGAAGGAAATCCTGACAAATTGTAGATTACGCCATATTTGTCTATAATAATAATAAAGATTTATTTCAGATAAAATCCATAGCTTGTTAGTAAAAGTCTTAACCTAATGTTAGTACAAAACATACAAAATTAAAACAACTGCCACCTACGTGTGCAGCCGTATCCAGTGAGCCAACATGGGGCTGTCCCACTTATCACAAAATACACTCAGGATGCTGTGGGAGCTAGCACGTACTCTACTGAGAACAGAAGCGCACCTTTTCCGTATAATGGCATGAAAACCATCAACCCTGGCCTCGGTGAACATCCCAGAAGCGCTACAAAAACGTGGCAGACCCAACAGCATCCTGAATACATTGTTATACTGGACACGCAAGGCATTATATGCCCTCAGCGTATACCTGACCCACAGACTGCATGTGTAAAAAGACTGGCAGTATGCTCTGAAAAGGGTTATTTTGACTTGCGTCGTACAACGTGGTACATGGTACATGTTTTTTTTTTCAGCTTCCAAAATTGTAAAATGTCAGGACAAATCTACATGTGAATTACTTCGTGTCAACGTGTTACACATTACAAAAAATAATGAAAAACATTAATTATTTAGCTAAAGATCAGTGCAGACAGACTAGAACAATGCTTGAGCATACTCTAAAACATTTTTTGCTGTACAGTCTTGAGTCAAAATATGCATGACGACTCTCCAAAACACCTCACAGAGAAACATCTAAAGCACGCATTTTTTAACAGTTTTGTGCCATGATTCACTTCATTATCAATTTTTCCATGCAAAAACCGGTAAAGTTCGAGTTTGTATCACTAAAACTTTATTAGTAATTTTTATTGTTTCTCAAGAGCCCATAGTTACATATATTATGGGAAAATTGAAACAGTCTACCTAGTATAATGTGATAGTATTAAATTTTTATTGGCTGAATATAATATTATACGGACTTGTAATATATAGATAGAAATACTGTGTGGCAGTGGCGTGCCGAGGGTTTCAAAATAAGGCAAGCCCAATAAAATTTTAACCGATTTCAAAAAAAGAAAGTTCAGTTTTCGACTGAGTATGTAGGTACCTTCGTATGTATCATCGCAATTTTCTCATAAACTGATATAGATGTCTCAATTCGTTGTTTACCAAAATTACCGAAAGAAACCATTGCACACAGGTGTTTATGGGAATTTGCGTGCCTTTTAATGGCGCCAGATATGTTATTTAAATCATTATAACCAGATGTATTCCAAACGGAATCTTCATTCGAAAAAAATATACAGCACCAGCATACAACTTATTAGTGTGCGAACAGCCAACAATCCAACTAGTTTTAAGCACTGATCTATTAAATTTTCGTTTATGCGATTTACTAGTCTGAGAAATACACAGATTAGGCGTCGGTTTTAATGAAGAAATTAACTGTTTTTTCTGAGCAAAGTTTAAAGATTTTACCTTATCTTCGCCAATCAAAATTTGAACGCATTTTAAATCCTCACAAGGTACAATTTACCTCCATTGTTGTAGGTAAGTCACCAAAACAATTGTATCACTGAGAAAATCTAAGAAAACACACAAAAAACTTTAACAACATAACTTTTCCACTCAAGCAAATGAAACTGAAGTTAGTTGCACTCGGGTGTCGGTAACTACTTACCAGAGTTGCAGTGTCGTCATTTAGGCAAAAAAGTCGCCAGGTATATGAAAAATGTAGCTAGATGTCGCAATTTTTTATTTTTAAGATATTGTTTGAATATTTAATTTCGTTATTTTAAAAAGTCGCTAGTTTTTATTGTTGTTAAATCTTAAAAAAAGTCTCCAAACTCGTTAATAATCTCCAAGATCTCACAACGTCGCTAAAACGGCAACATTGCAGAGTTGGCAAGGTGACAAGGTCACGCATACGCGTGCAACTTCATACGCATGCACGGCTTAATTCTTTCATACTGATCGATTTGTAGACGCAAAAGTTTCTGACTCGTTATACGGCACATCGCTATAAGTGCGAAAGTGACAGAGATAGTATTTGAAAGCCTGGTAAAAGCCGGTACGTGTAAGCGAGATAGCTATATGTAGATGCTGCAATTGCGAATCTCTGCGCGCGAACAATCGCGATGTGTAGTGTGGCATAGGTAGATACTTTGTGTTATTTTGATAAGAATTAAGCGCGCGAACTTTTAAATAGTTTGGGTTTGATATTGATTCTCTATCGAGCATTTTAGTAAGGCATGCCGGGCTTTTGGGCTTATATGAAGGTACCGCCACTGCTGTGTGGGCTTTTACGTATAGGTTCCGCTTTTATCTATTTGGTACGGAACCACAAAATTGATACATCACGTTGCCTAAAAATGCAAAAACTTATGTACATTTTATCGGTAAACAAAAAGTAAGTGTATTAGTAACAACTTATACTTAAATAAAATAGAAAAAATAACTATTGACTGATAGGTACTAATGGAGCGAGTTTAAGAAACCGTTCAGAGAGATTGTAGAGCGTCGCCACTTCTATACCTATAATAATTTCGGGTAGACCCATGAAATGTTTTGTGTGCGATGGATATTTTAAAACTTAAAACCTCTTTTATTGTGTTTGAATATTTTTAACCTTAAACCTCTTTTCATTTCACATATTTTTTAAGTTTATTTAACAGAACCCTGACGTATTAATGTCTGAATCTATGGTCTAAATGACAAATCAAAATGTTGTTTTGAACATGTTTCGAAGTTATAATATATTTTTTTTAATAGTGTTTGTTTACGAATAAACGTAACCATTGTCATATTGATCGACGAGCACTCGTTGTACATGAAGATTTGCCTATCTAATATTTGTATAAGTTATGTAATTTTCAAACCAAGGAATTCTCATGGATGTTGGAAGAGGCTGAGCAATACATATCTAATTATAATGCACTGCATGAGTCAAAAAGCTTGAATAAAAGGAAGAAGGCTGCCTGATTCGGCTTGAGTGTCTGAGACACGGATTAGGTGGATTATTAAAGAGAATCGACTCACATGAAGTTGGTATAAAATAGTGAAAAGACAACACGTTATATTTAAAGTTTCTTGTCTTAATTGAAAATGTGCCTTATCATTGTAATCGAATAAAATAAATACTTCCTAAAAATCACTTTATTGTTTATTTTTACTTGATAAGTTTGCAATAATGAAAATTTGCATTTGATTTCCACTCAGATTCGTATCACAAAATGTTACGAGTTACATACATATAAAAAGCCTTCAAATATAGCTATCTTTTAGACGGATCATACATTTCTTGAAAACCTACAATCATTCAAAGATTTTGGTCAAATTATGTAGGGAGTGCATCCATTTTAATTTGACATTGACAGCAAAAGATTTAAATCGCTAGATAAGCCATCACATACGTTATATACTCACAAAATAATTTACACAAATGCGTCGTTCTAACATATCGACAATCGCGCGAATGTGGATTTTCGCGCTCATTTGTAAGGTAAAACTGAAAGGTGCCCTCTGACAGCGCGTTAAGGTTTGCCGTAAAAATGAATGCGACGATCGCATATTTGCGAAATAGTCGGTTTCTATTACATCGACACTTAAATCGTCTTCGCAACGAGTTCGTTTCGGCGATCCGAAGGAAGTTCGGTCAAACCGTCGGTTGCAAGCGTCAAGTTGCTGCCAAACTTGGTCGACTTTGGCTGCAAACTGAGTCGTCAGATGATTGGGCCTTAGATGACTTCGCCTTCCCGCCGACGTGTTAGTGTCCGAAGACTTTATAATACACCATGAGATCATGAGAAAATTATATTTACTTAGAGTGACTCACACAACCAGACGTGCCAGGGCGCATCTAGTAATTTAAATCTTGAAAAACCACCGACTTATATCGCTAGATATGCTCTCACCGTCATGATAACATAGAGCTCACAAATCTTTCATATGGTATTCCCATTCCTGTTATATCTTTGTTTACAAGTAAGGTTTACATTTACATATTTGTCGGCTTTAATAAACGCACTTCATAGTGAAAATGTGACAATATTGTCGTTGTCTGACATATTTGTCGCATTGTCAGTTATATTAAATAGGGCCCTGCTAGTCTATTCTGTAAGAAACTATTTCGATATCGAGCTTCACCTGAGTGATCAAACTCACAAAGTGAGCTTTATTGCACACAACATAAAGGTCTTCATTTGAAACTCACCTCGAATTCTACTGTCGAGATACGAAAATGTTGTTAGAGAATAGCACTACTGGACTGGTCCATCAGTCAGATATTAAAACAAGAGCGAGTCGGACTCGCGTGCAAAGGGTTTCGAACGAATTACATTTGTTTTAACATGTTATTTTAACACCATCGACTTCATATAGGGTTTCCTGTAATCTATAGGTAAATATCTATTATCTCCATTTTTTTTTAAATTTTATGCTTAGTAGTTTCGGAGTTGGGAATAGTAATTTTTCATCTAATTTTTTGAATAACTTCAAAACCATTAATTTTAAAATTATGAAAAAAATATACTTAAAACCCTCATAGTAAACTCTTTCATTTGATATATCACACAATATGGTCCAAAAACATTTTTTTTATTTTCTAGTTTGGCCCCTAAAAGTGACCCCCAAGCTAAAAATTTAACAATTCACGTAACACGTCCGTTTTTAGGTCACAGAAGTCCATATGTGTACGTTTCAACAGAATCGGTCTAGTGGATCCAGAGAAAACTGCCTGTGTCAGACGGACAGACAGATAGACACCCGAGTGATACTATAAGGGTTCCGTTTTTTGTTCGGAACCCCAAAATATTGCACACGCATTGTCTTTCCAAATCAATAAAAACAAATTTTTTTTTGTTTTAAAATGAATTATTTAAATATCTTAATCTTCTAATATAAAATCCCATGTCACGGTGTTTGTTACCGAATTCCTCCGAAATCGCTCGACTGATTTTCATTAAATTTTGTGTGTATATTCGGTAGGTATGAGACTAGGTGGCAGGATATTTTTTTTTGTTTGGCAAAATAACGTTTGCCGAGTCAGCTAGTATTTTAGTAAATTTGAATTTGTAATCCTCAGCTAGATTTGCACATCATATTGGTACGCCTCCGCCACATCTTTGAATGCTTAGGTGAAATAGCGGCTATTGTTGAAAGTGTAAATGTGGAATATGTTTATATCTTAGGGGATTTTAATGCTCACCCTGGTGAATTATTTATTGCTGAGTTTTTGTGTGGAACAGAGTTGGATTTGTGCCGACTATGAGAAACTGGGTATTAACTCTGACACATGTACCTTTGTCAGTGAAGTGTGTGGAAGCAGACGTTGGTTGGATCATCTCCTGGTCTCTGAGATGGCGTGGAAGACACTTAAAAAAGTTGAAGTATATCATGATATATATTGGTCGGATCATTTTCCATTGTCATTTCAAGTTGATCTGGGGATGGTGGGACCAAGGGTTGCTTCTTCTTTGTTGGTGACAAATAAAAATATTGATAAGGCTATATGGGGGGAAAGAAATGTATTACAAAGGGATTGTTACTATGAATTGTGTATGGAAAAACTAAGAAACATAGATTTTCCGTCTGAATTAGGAAAGTGTTGTGATCGTTTTTGTCTGTATGTGTACATTATGGATTGCAATAAACGATTTGAGATTTGAAGATGTGAGTCACAGATCTATTATTGATAATTTGTATGTAAGGTTAGTGACATCCCTTCGGGAGGCGGCAGAAGGTAGTTCTGGTTCGGTGAGTGATGGTAAGAGACAGCGTGCAGTGATCGGCTGGAATAAGTATGTTAGAGAGGCGCGGAGATGCAAGGAAGGCTTATCTGAACTGGGTGTGGCATGGAAGACCTCGGAATGGTAGGGTATATGAGGAAATGAATGAGACGCGCAAGGTGTTTAAGCAAAGGTTGAAGTACTGTCAGGATAATGAGGATCAAATCAAAATGAACATGCTAGCGACTGAGCATGGCCGCAAACATTTCCAAAACTTCTGGAAATCCACTCAGCGATTGAACCCAAAGCCAGTTCCAGTCAGCGTGGGTGGAGTTGAGAAACCTGAGGAGATTGCTGATTGCGGCTGCTGGATACCGTTCATGGATTGGGAAACCAAAGATACGTCAGACAGCTTCATTGGAGACCAGCCATTGGTCGTCGTTGTTATTCAACCGAGAAGCATTCACATCGGTATTTTCTATTCGAAAAACAGCCATATCACTGTCTTTATTCACATACTTGCAAATGTATTTGATGCTCTTCACCGAACTGCAGAACTCAACATTTATATGAGCATTGAATGTTTTGCTCAGCAGAGGTGAATATGGGACCACCCAACGATTGTCAATGTCAATGTCTGCGTTGTTGATATTTTTTGCAAATGATTGTCCGCCATTATCGGTATTTCTTCGACGATATATTGGATATCCGTCGACATTTGTGATCGTATCGTTAGTGAAATCTTTAGAAAAACGCTTTGCACATTTTCCATCTGCCATGCAGGGCGATAAAGGATTCAGATTACTGCATGGGCCATGAATCATGTTTGTTGTCACAATATAGAACAGTATTTGATCAATAGACGGATCTGGACTTTCCGCAGAAATTATACTATCGATTTCCTCAGGACGTATTTTGTCGTAATCAAATCAAAATGTGTGTATGAGGTAATCTTCGCTTTTGCCATTCAACCGAATACACCCAGCAACGTGTAGGACCAAATACATGTAATTTTGTAATGAAACTTATTAAAGACTTAAATTTTTGTTTGAACACACGTGCTGTAGGTAATGTCATGACGATATATTGTATTTTGGAATCCAAAATGGTAAAGATGTAATCTCCTGCCATTTTTAATTACTCGACTCGACTCAATTTGAACAAAATCGGTTCAGTAGTTGTTTCGCCAATCGGGAACATACACCTTAAGATTTATTGTTTTATTATATGTATAGATTATTAATTTCGTCACAAAATTTAGAAAAAAAGGTGGTCGTACTTTTGCTCTTTTGAAATCCATGTTCAGATTCACTAATAATGCTATTTTTTAAGATAATTTCCTAATTGATTAACAATAAATTTTTCTAGAATTTTGTCTACACTTGATAATATGGCAATCGGTCTGTAATTGGACGGTAATTTACCACCACCTTTTTTATAAATAGGACGCACTATGGTCTCCTTTAACTTACTCGGACATGTGTATGAACTTACACATAGATTTACTAAATGTGCGAGCACGGGACTTACTCTATTGACCAAATATTTAAGATCAGACATGCGTATGAGATCGCTTCCGGATGATTTATTTGTATTCATTCCTGCGATAAATTTATTAACATCATGACTATTCACCGGTTGCCATCGCATACACACATTCTTCTTGACATAAGTGCTTTTGTCCACCCACTTCACATCACAATTCTGTTTTATATTTTCAAGTTTCTACTAACATATTGCCATTTGTAAAAAATCGGTGGAAAACTACGAAAATGATGCACCAAAATCACTGAAACGGATTCATTGATGCGGAATTTATATTGCCTACGTCACTTCGGCACTTAGACGAATCTAATGTTACCTCATTTGTTAGAATGTATCCAGTGGCTAAGGCTACGGAGCGTTTCTCGGGTTAATATATAGCCTATGACACTCACAAATAACGTGGCTTTCTATTGGTAAAAGAATTTCAAAATCGGTTCAGTAGATCCAGAGATTACCCCTACAACCTCACAAACTTTACTTCTTTGTAACATAAGTATAGATTTGGTGATTTTTGACGTGAAGACGTCTTATAAATCAATGAACGCCGGCTGCACGAACGAAAAAGCATGAAAATAACATGTAAAAAAAATTCGTACGGAACCCTTTGCACGCGAGTCCGACTCGCACATGACCAGTTTTTTTAATTGTTTAATTATGTCGTTTTTGTTGCAATGTTTATTCCGCACTTTAATTGGACTTGGTGTCAGTGAATTACCTCTAGTAGGTAAACAGAAGTGATATGCGTTTAAATTCAGTACTAAGACTTTAGTGCCTTAAAAATATTGAGTATCTACTGCGAACTTTTTCTAAAGCATGTCTAAATAGTTTATTCAAAATTTGCCAAATGTTTGTTAAAGTAAATAAGCCTAAGAACTAGATGCATTTAGGGCTGTACATAATAGGAAACAAGCAATATTTCCATTTTTACTTTAATTTTAAAGAACTCCATCTAGAATAGACCACCACATAAATAAAAAAACGCTTTACTTTATCGCCAAAATTGCGTTTTTTAAACAGACAGTTTAAATTTTCGCGCGAAAACGGACGATGACGTCACTCCTGTTTGCCACTGGTTAAGAACTGTCCTAACTCAAAGACATAAGGTTGCCTTTTCGTTGTCATAACAGCAGTGACGTCACTAAACGCTGATTGTTGTTTTTAAATACGTTCCGTTTCACGTTACTTTAATTCATTATTTTTGTTTAAAATCGATATTAACTAAAATAAAAACGTTGCAATGGCCTTTATTTTATACTTTTTTATCATTTTACTAACAACATTCTCATAAATTCTGTATTTGCATCTTCCCTATTAGAATCAGACCTAATTGTCTGCAGTGTAAATTTTTCTTGTTAATAAAGACTTTTAAAAATCAAAAATCAATCAATCAAAAAGTTTGTCATATTGTGCTCGTTTGTATTATATTCTAAACTAGCTTCTGCCAGCGGCTTCGCCTGCGTGATCCCTAGGGAATATACTCCCAGGATAAAAAGTAGCCTATGTCGTTTCTCAGGCTCTAGACTATCTGTGTACCAAATTTCAATTAAATCGGTTCAGTAGTTTTGGCGTGAAAGCGCGACAGACAGACCGACAGACAGACAGACAGACCGATAGACAGACAGAGTTACTTTCGCATTTATAATATTAGTAAGGATGTTTTTATTCTCTATTCCCAGCAATAAATTACAAGAATTTATGTCTGTATCATTATCGTGTTATCTCCGTCAAAAGTAACAGTTGTCGGGAGAAAACGGAAATGGCGTTCGTGATTGATAAGCTGGTCATGTAGTCGTAACTTGAACTTTATCGTTATACCACATTATAAATAGTTATACTCAAGACTAGCTGTGTCCCGGACATTGCAAGCGTTCATACTAAAATATTTCCCTCCTTATTAACGTTTATAGGGTTCCGTACCTAAAGGGTAACCCAACGGAACCCTATTACTAAGTCTCCGTTGTCCGTCCGTCCGTCTGTCTGTCAGCGGGCTGTATCTCAAGAATCGTAATAGGTAGACAGGTGAACAAACGTTTTTTTTTTTCGGTTTATGGTATGGAACCCTTAGTGTGAGAGTCCGACTCGCACTTGGCCGGTTTTTACTTACATTTTAGGGTTCCGTCTATTGTAGGACAAAATGGAAGCTTTATAAACAGCTGTGACCTGCGACAGATACATTTATTTAAGAAACCGTGTAAAACTAGCGTTAAATTAAATTATAATAACCTCCTTTTTCATCCTATCACTTTCCGTGGGTGTCGTAAGAGGTGACTAAGGGACTCACCAGGGAATAGGCTGCAGCGTTCTCTGTAAAACGCAACACCATACACTGTGATCGCCAACCCGCCTGCCAAGCGTGGCGATTAAGGCAAATCCCCCCCTTCTGGGGGAGGCCTATGTTCAGTAGTGGACGTCTTTCGGCTGTTATGATGATGATGAACTCCCTTTTTTTGAAGTCGGTTAAAAATAATATTTAAACCGCTTAACTTACCACCACCACCACCATCTGCTTAACTATGTAACTTGTAACTGGAACCTTGTGGGAATCAGTTGTTTGTAGGGTTGAGGAAGACTATCTGCTCGTGATACAATTTTATACTAGTACAAGAGGATAGGACGAACAAGCAAACCATTTTTTACAATATTCTGTTACACAATCTTCTACTGTTGACCTGACAAAAAAAAATATTGTAAAAATAACTTTGAATGATTTTTGTTTTATTTTTGTCTATCCTGTGTTTGTTTTTAAGTTACTATGTATGGTTGTCTCATATTCGTGCAATAAAGAATATTATTATTCCGTTTTTTATTATTACTAGCTGACTCGGCAAACGTTGCTTAGGGTATTTTTTTTGTATGGCAAACCATACAAAAAATAAACCCTACCACCTATTCTCATACCTACCGAACATACACACAAAATTTCATGAAAATCGGTCGAGCCGTTTCGGAGGAGCTCGGTAACAAACACCGTGACACGAGATTTTTAAATGTTAGACTAGCTGACCCGCGCAACTTCGTCTGCGTCACAATTTTCATCTATTATATAACTCCTACCCTACTCCAACCCTACTCCTACCCTACTCCTACCCTACTCCTACCCTACTCCTACCCTACTCCTACCCTACTCCTACCCTACTCCTACCCTACTCCTACCCTACTCCTACCCTACTCCTACCCTACTCCTACCCTACTCCTACCCTACTCCTACCCTACTCCTACCCTACTCCTACCCTACTCCTACCCTACTCCTACCCTACTCCTACCCTACTCCTACCCTACTCCTACCCTACTCCTACCCTACTCCTATCCTACTCCTACCCTACTCCTACCGCCTATTTTTTTTATTATGAAAAATAGATGTTGGCCGATTCTCATAGATACCGGATAAGCACAAAAAATTTCATCAAAATCGGTCAAGCCGTTTCGGAGGAGTATGGCAACGAAAACTGTGACACGAGAATTTTATATATTAGATTATGTCGTTTATTCATTTTCTTTACATTTATATTACACTAGCTTTTGCCCGCGACTTCTCGTAGGAATTTCCCATTCCCGTATAGCCTATAGCCTTCCTCGACAAATGGGCTATCTAACACTGAAAGCATTTTTCAAATCTGATCAGTAGTTCCTGAGATTAGCGCGTTCAAGCAAACAAACAAACAAACTCTTCAGCTTTATATATTAGTAAGTATAGATTTTTAAATATTTCAATCAAAAACATTAAAAAAAACATTTAAAATCTTAGCCCACCGGTAACGGGAACAGGGTCCAAGCCACCGGTGGTCAGGTCTACAGAGAGAGGAACCTCCTAACAATACGAGCCGTGTCCAGAAGTACCGCTTTCTGAATCAAGCCCTAGATCCAGCTGCCTAACGAGAGCCTCCTCAGGTGTTGGTCGAGGCTCGTGGCTATTAAGCCATTGGCTGATACGATTATCGGTACAATGATTGCGGAACACATCCCACATGTCGACAACCCTGCGACCCAAGTCAATATATATATATTTTTTTATAGTTGATTATTATAGTTGTTTGTAAAATAGTTTCGTCAGAAAGTCTCAGTCTGTCTGACATGTCGCCGAAACGGATCTTTTTAGAGCAGCCGTGAGACACACACTTTTTTTGCAATTAATTCACAACCGACTTCAAAAAAGGAGGAGGTACTCAATTCGATTGCATTTTTTTAATATGTTTGTTACCTCATAACTCCGTCATTTATAAAACGATTTGAAAAATTCTTGTTTTGAAAGCTTCTCGATTGGTCCCATTTAAATTTCATCAAAATCGGTTGAGTAGTTTTGTATATTATGAAAATAAAACTTACTAAGTGCTTTCGGTGTAAAGTTCTCGTCATTACGAATGAAATAAGCCCAAACACTTGGTAGTTCCTACATACCGATGTGGAGTTTGACTCTATGTCGTCTCCATCATCAGGTCTGATCCAAACCTTCATTTTTTTGTAGATAGTATCATCCGATATACACACGAATATCAAGTTTTTGCCAGACGCGTGCCTACAATTTTCGAGAGTTGCCCTCGATTTTTCAGGGTTGCCATCATCAGATCCTAACGTGGTGGCAATGAGACCATCTCGGAAGAATACCCTTTCATATAAAAAGATTCATCGTCATCGGACCCTAAACGACGAAGTTATCCGCGAATACACATAAAAAATATACGCTGTCGAATTGAGAACCTCCTTCTTTTTTAGAAGTCGATTAAAAATGAAATTGGTTCAGAACCCTTTGTACGCGAGTTCTACTCGCACTTGTTTCGGAATAAAGAGAAAACACACGTAACTAGTAGACTCGTGCTACTTTGTCTACGTCAATTTTTTCTTTAATGCTCCACTCCTATTTTATGTAGCCTTCCTCGATAAATGGGCTATCCAAAACTAAAAGCATACCAAATTTCAACAGAATCGGTACAGTAAATCCGGAGAAATCTGGCTGTGACAGACGGACAGACAGACAGACAAACAGACCGGCAGACAGACAGACACCCGAGTGATCCTATAAGGATTCCATTTTTACGGATGTTCGGAACGCTAAAAATACCATAGTTTGCAAGATCAGCACTAAAAAACCGGCTAAGTGCGAGTCGTACTCGCCCACCGAGGGTTCCGTACAAATTTGTAGCTACAAATTACTTCAAATAATGCCTTTTTTGTGATTTAATTACAAATGTATAGTTTTCAAACTTTTCCCTATACTTGTAGTATAAGACGGTATTACTTGCCAAATGCCAAATACCCTATACATTTTGATTGAAAGTGTCGAAATATACGTTTTTATTTATTTATTAAAACTTTATGCACAAGTAAAAAACACGGAACAAAGGCGGACTTAATGCCTTAGGCATAAACGATCGTATCTTTTTTTTTCGTTAACTTAGAAGTTTGTTTTTTTCATAGCTGCAAGGGACTATAATAGACCTGAGTAATTTCAACTCGATACCTCCACGCGGTCCCCAGATAAACGGTCTTGACAGACAGACAGACGGACGGACAACAAAGTGATCCTATAAGGGTTCCATTTTTATCCTTTTGAGGTACGGAACCCTAAAAAAGAGATCTTTCTAACCCAACATGATACTGTTACTGTTACGCAATATTAGGTTTCCAAAGCCGTGGTTATTTTCATCATCATCATCATCATCATAACAGCCGAAAGACGTCCACTGCTGGACATAGGCCTCCCCCAAAAGCGGGGGTTTGCCATAAACGCCACGCTTGGCAGGCGATCGCAGTGTATGGTGTTGAGTTTCACAGAGAACGCTGCTGACCATTCTCTGGCAAGTCCCTTAGTCGCCTCTTACGACACCCACGGGAAGTGAAGGGATGGTATTATTCTTTCACGGCACCATACGGCACCGGCCGACACCATACGGCTTAGTACGGTGCTTATTTTCGTTATTAATTATTATTTTAAGGATTCATTCGTTCTTGAGCTATCAGAAAAGTATCAATTGACTTTCCAGAGACGAGATTTCACATCATTTTAAATTCTTGGTCTTGAGACAGAAAATTTATATTTGTAATTGTGGGTATCTATAATAAGTCATTTTACGTAAGGCGCCCGTTACACGCTCATGCAAACGTCATTCAATTCCAAAAGTCATGAATGACTGATGGTGAGTAATGTTGTAATTAACAAGAATCCTGATTTTTAGTTTGAGAACGTAATAAATGTAATGTAATGTAATAAAAATACAGTTGCGTTCCGACGCTAACCTAACCTAAAAACCAGCCAAGTGCGAGTCGGACTCGCACACGAAGGGCTCCGTACGACATACCTTAAATTTTATTATTTGTTGTTATAGCGGCATTACAAATACACAATCTGTGAAAATTTCAACTGTCTACCTGTTACGGTTCTTGAGATACAGCCCGCTGACAGACAGACGGACGGACGGACGGACAGCGGAGGCTTAGTAATAGGGTTCCGTTGGTTACCCTTTGGGTACGGAACTCTAAAAATTAGGATTCTTGTTTTTTTTTAATCACTCTAGCAAAAAAAAACCACTCACTATTCCTCCAGCGAGGCAGCTCGTTTCTAAACCCAACCCGCTTTGACTGTGGTTAAACTGACAGCAAAACCTACCGTGTAGTGGGCGCCTAAGGCCGGCCGCATACGTACGGTTTCCTGATTAGGTTTCCTAATAAGGAATTCCGATTCGGAGACCTGAATGCTCGCGTTACATACAAAATGTTCAACTAGGCGCATACGTTCGTTTATTTTCCGAATGGGAAAAACAGATGACGTTCCTTTAAAAACGAACCGTGTGATCGGGTCAAAAAAACAGAAAATTGAACGTCTCACGGAATTCCGAATCTGAATTCCTGATCGGAAAACCTAATCAGGAAACCGAACGTATGCGGCCGGCCTAATAGTGGGTGTTTAGAATTAAGTCTTTGTACGTTATAAGTCGCGCGCCAGTCGCCAAAAATACGTCTGTAGTGTAGTCCACGTTTAATTGTGCTCTCGATAGTCCCAATATTTCCCATATCTTTCAGTGGCAACGAGGATAGACGATTCTATACGTGATTCGTGCAATAGCAAATAAACTAGAAACAGTATCACCAAATTAATCTAAAATGTCAATCGGTAAAATTGCTGAGTACAAAGTCCACAGTCACGATTGGCGGTTGTACGTGAACGTTTGGAACAAAATTTTTTAGTAAAAATCATACCTGAGAAATGACAAGTGCCTGCAAACAGTAATGGGGACGGAGTGTTAAGTACTTTGGTTAATTTTTCGCCACGGTTAAACCTTAAAGCAAAACGTTAGCACAAATCGTTGACGTGGATGGAAAAAAACTTGCAACCAAAGACAAGTGAGTTGGCGGAGCGGTACAAGTTTCGACATAGGAAACAGAAAGAAGGTGAAACTATGTTGGAAAAGACTCCAAAACATGAAGAAAATGTCCAAAACATGTGAAGTTGGGTCCTGGCTGGACGAAAGCTTGAGAAACCAGACATTTCACCATTGACAAAGATTGCTCGCCGAAAGCAATTTGGACTTCGAGAAGGCATATAAGCTGGCGGTTGGCGGTTGGGTGTTATTTTAAAATGTAAGATAAGTCTTTATTTGCCTTAAACATGGTGTAAAGTTGTTACAGTCGGGTATTAATCTTAAGTCCACATGTTTAGCTACACAGAATATGTATCAATTGCATGCAAAATATTATAAGTTAATTGTTGTTCAATGTCAAGAATATAAGGTCAATACAATAATATAATAGTTTTATGTCAACATTATCCGCGTAAATGTAGTAGGTATTGACTGATTTCTATGGGTTTGTAACAGCCTGAAATAAACGAATTTTTATTATTTATTTTATTTTAGCATGGGGGCAGCAGAAAAAGACGCTGCGGCCGTTGAAGGACAGAGCGGGGCGAAAAGCGAAGGTGCATCACGACGTCGGTGACATGTCAAACGATGTCAGCGGGCTCGCGGCGTAATGGTACGGCGGCGGAGGCCACTCGTGACGTCCGCAGAGCGACAACACCGCTCGATTCTACGACGTTGTAGCGGCTGGTGGCGCGGCGCGCGCGCTTCGACAACGTCCGCACTATGAAGCTGGGTGAGCGTGCGCAGCAACAGCAGTGACGAGCGTGCGGCGCGTGTCGTGACGCAAGTAAGTGCTAGTTCGGGCATTATGTTTGCCGAGTTTGTAACTAAGTAGGACATTTGCGACGTATGTGTCGGATTTTATCAGAAAATTACAACGTGGATATGGATGTGATTCAAATAAGAATTGACTAGTAATACCCTAATACAACCATGAGAGAAATATAAACATTGACATAAACCATTAGATTGATATGTAATTGAGAATTGCAAAATACTTATGCTAGGACGTCAGTGGATGGTAGAACTAAAAAAATACAATTACAGTACCCTTTTTTAAAGGATGGGAAATCATCAAATGACTCCTCCCGCCCTGGGTGAAGCAGAAGGGGGTGTCAGACCCTTACTGACTAAAATCCATCCGTGTTCCTCTTAGTGACACTTTCGAACAAATTCCGCAGCCCCGGCAGGCACTGGCCCTAGCGGGCCCCGTCTTCTATGCTGACAGCTCTTTCAGGCATAAGTGAAATATAAAAATTGTAATAAGCAATTGAGTTTTATATGTTGTTGAGAATGGTAAAACACTTCTACTAGGTCGTCAGTGGATGGAAAAACTAAAAATACAACTACCTACAGTAACACTAATAATTGTAATAGTAACGAAAATATGATGTACAAAAACAATATATTAGATGTTTCTGCTTTCAGTCTTAAATACTGTGAAGCGTTCGCGGACGGGCTGGGGCGGTTATCCGGCAGCATGACGAGCGTGCGCGAGTGCGAGGGGACGCGGCAGGTGTCCAAGCGCGCGCGCCCGCTGGCGTACGTGCTGCGCGAGCCGGTGGTGCGCGCGCTGGACCAGCTGCAGCGGGACGCCATGCTCTCTCCTGTGGGGCGCTTTAAAAAACATGTTTCTAATTTATTTTTTTAGTTGTTAACTAACAAGCAAGCAAGTTGTAAGTAAAACTTTAGTTAACAACTAAAAAATTAGTTCGAAACCTGTTTTTTTTTAAGTTTTCATACATTTTTTGAACTACAATCGCTAGCGAGTATGGATTGATAACACTCATCGTAGAGGTACTGACTAGGCAACACCCATTGTGCCGGTCCTCAAGACGCAAGCACGCTAACATTAAAAATTGCGCAGATTACAAATTAATCTTAAACAAAGTTACAGAAGTTGACCGTAATCCGTTACCCTGAGCAGAGAAGGGTAATTAGGATGGCTAATGTTCTAATAGCTGGTGTAAAGTGGCTGTTAGGTTTTTGTTCATTTTATTGACGAATACCAAGTAGTTAGTTCCTAGTAGCAAGTTCCTAGTAGTAAGTTATTGAGTGTTTTATTTTATTAGCTAGCTTAAATTGTCTAAGTAGGTAAACAATAGAAAAAAAATAGCAGAAGAGCGCCCTATGCTCTTCTGCCAATTAAAAGGTTTCTTTCGTTAACTTGGCCCGTCCTTGGCAAGGAGCTACGGACCAGCAGCACTTTATAACGTAAACACGTTGAATATCGTCAAAGGAGAAGAAGGCAGCTTGCAATATTGCTTGCAGTACGTCGTTATTGCTTTGTTTTTTCTTAATATTCGACCAAAGTTTCTACGCCTTTTGGATCGAGCAATTGTGATGAATGGTTTTTTTAATGTAATTACTGTACGTCTTTTTTTGTAAATTCTTGAGTTTAGTTGATTCTTTTTTCAGCATTTGTTCGTATTCCTTTCATTTTTTCTGAGATATGATGTCGTTCCAGTAGAGGTTCTCCTCTCTCAATAGTCCAGCTTGTTACTCAGCTCCCGAACATATTCGGGGATATAGCGCAGTTGGAATGCGTCGAGTTCTGCTTCAGGTATTTCCGTTTTGAATTTATCTTTGGCTGCTTACGAGCATTCTTCCTTATTTTCGCATGTCACGAAATTCGCCAAAACGTTTGGTGTAAATGAATAAAATTAAGGTTAGTGATAACGTGTTGAATTAAAAGTATTAAGTTTCCACCAGAACCATTTGAACTTTCTCTCAACTTAAAATTTGAAAACAACAATGTAATGAGTTTTATCTTTTTGAGCAACATTTCAAATCGATCTTTATTCAATGTTTCGGATTCGTCTCCGTCTTTGATCAAGTAAGAACCCAAATTTCTCTAATATTGAAATCGCATACGTATTAACATGTTTATTTAGTTGTGAAAAATGATATTTCTCTCAGGTTTTCTAAAAAAGTGTTATTCATTGTAAAAAAAAAACTCATTTTTAACCAACGATAATACGGAGGAGGTTCTCAAGTTGACGCGTGTATAATATATATATTTATATTTTAAGTATGACTACGCATAACTTTTTACAAAGTAGTCCAATTTTAATAATTCTTCTTTTATTGGAAAGGACATACATTAACCTTGGTCCCGTAAAAAAATAAAAAAAAACAACCCAAAGGGTAATAAAAACCAGGAATGATTGATTGTTGACTCACTGATTGTAATATGTCACCACGCATAAATATTTACACAGTAGTCCAAGTTTGATCCCATACTTTTGAGTATTGGGTGGAAAGAGGAACGTGCTTCGTAAAAATGACATAAACAAAAAATAGTCTTGTTCCAAAATAACTTAATGCCAAGTTATAGCCAGTTGCCGGTTTAAAGAGGCCAGATACACAGCCTCTCCATGTGAAATACTGATATTCAGCTACATCCGGTTAGGATCACAATCTTTGTGGAGTGATGCAGACGCGAAATGTAAAGCTGCGTCGAAGGCACAGCAGGAAGCCGCAGCATGTTGGGTGGACTCGGTGCTGCACCACACTGGTTATGTGGTTTTTCTTACTTTCTACTTTTGTGAAACCTTCTTCATTAACTTGGTCCGTCCTTGGCAAGGAGCTACGGACCAGCAGCATTTTATGACGTAAACACGTTGAATACCGTCACAGGAGAAGAAGGCAACTTGCAACGTTGCTTGCAGTACGTCGTTATTGCTTTGTCAATTCTTTATTCCCGAACATAGTTGTATTATTTAAAATTACATAAATAACACCTTAATAGCTTCGCGTATGCGATTTTACTACCACGAAGATACACATACATCTATCTTACATTGATTAACAACAACACAAATAAAAATCCAATGAACTTTACAGAAGTTGGGAAAAGAAGACAGATTGATTTGATTTCAAAATCAGTTAATCACCTTAACCTGCAAGCTGCTGAACATGACGGCCGATATCAGTATTCTCCATTCGTCGTATATATTGCGTATATTTAATTATCCTTTATTTCAGGCTACTGAGGCCCATACAACACAATAAATATATCTATATTAGATAAGTATAAGATCAATAACTATAAACTAATACATATGTTAGACATAAAACTAAACTATTACCATACACGTAACGTCGGCGTCGTGTTTCGCAGCGTGGTGTCGCGTAGCCGTCCTCGGAAACGTCGAAATACGACACCTTTCGGCCAAACGTCTTCTTTTAAGAAGGTCTGCAGATGGTGGGTTGGAACTTGTACCACGAACGACGTAAAGTTGATGTTGTGGCGCGATTCCAACTTTTCGACCCTCTGAGTACAGTTGGTCTTCATTTTCAAATACTGCACGACTTGCTCAATCTTTGTGGAGTGACGCAGACGCGAAATGTACAGCTGCTTCGAAGACACGGCAGGAAGCAGCAGCATTTTGGGTCCACTCGGTGCAGTACCGCACTGGTTATGTAACCAGGACTTCTTCCTCTTTTCCACTTTTGTGGAACCGTCTTCATCAACTTGGCCCATCTTTGGCAGCACTTTATAACGTAAACACGTTGAATACCGTCACAGGTGAAGAAGGCAGCTTGCAACATTGCTTGCAGTACGTCGTTATTGCTTTGTTTTTCCTTTATATAGTCTACCCTAAGTTTGTTCGCGTTTGGATTGAGTGACGGTAATAAATAGTTTTTTAAACGTGTCATACCGCACACCTCTTTGTCTAAATTCCTGTTCAGTGTCATGAGTATAGTTGTTTCTTTCTTCAGCTTCTGTTCGTATTCCTTCCATTTTTTCTGAGATATGATGTCGTTCCAGTAGAGGTTCTCCTCTCTCAATAGTCCAGCTTGTTTGTTACTCAGCTCCCGAACATATTCGGGGATATAGCGCAGTTGAAATGCGTCGAGTTCGGCTTCAGGTATTTCCGTTTCGAATTTCTCTTTGGCTGCTTGCGAGCATTCTTCCTTATTTTCGCATGTCACAAAATTCGCCAAAACGTTTGATGTAAATGAATAAATTTAGGTTAGTGATAACGTGTTGAATTAAAAGTATTAAGTTTCCACCAGAACCACTTGAACTTTCTCTTAACTTCAAATCTGAAAACAAAATGTAAAAAGTTTTATCTTCTTGAGCAATATTTCAAATCGATCTTTATTCAATGTTTCGGATTCGTCTCCGTCTTTGATCAAGTAAGAACCCAAATTTCTCTAATATTGAAATCGCATACGTACTAACATGTTTATTTAGTTGTGAAAAATGATATTTCTCTCAGGTTTTCCAAAAAAGTGTTACTCATTGTAAAAAAAAACTCATTTTTAACCGACGATAATACGGAGGTTCTCAAGTTGACGCGTATATTATATATAATGTATATACATTATATATAATATACGCGTCAACTCAATATACTCATATATATATATATATATATATTAAGTATGACCACGCATAACTTTTTTACAAAGTAGTCCAATTTTAGTAATTCTTTTTTTATTGGAAAGGATATACATTGACCTTGGTCCCGTAAAAAAATTGAAAAAAAAAAAATCCAACCCAAAGGATGATTGATTGTTGACTCACTGATTGTAATATGTCACCACGCATACATTTTTACAGAGTAGTCCAAGTTTGATCCCATACTTTTGAGTATTGGGTGGAAAGAGGAACGTGCTTCGTAAAAATGACATAAACAAAAAATAGTCTTGTTCCATAATAACTTAATGCCAAGTTATAGCCAGTTGCCGGTTAAAAGAGTCCAGATACACAGCCTCTCCATGTGAAATACTGATATTCAGCTACATCCGGTTAGGATCACAATTTTTGTGGAGAGATGCAGACGCGAAATGTAAAGTTGCGTCGAAGGCACAGCAGGAAGCCGCAGCATGTTGGGTGGACTCGGTGCAGCACCACACTGGTTATGTGCTTCTTCTTATTTTCTACTTTTGTGAAACCTTCTTCATTAACTTAATCCGTCCTTGGCAAGAAGCTACGGACCAGCAGCATTTTATGACGTAAACACGTTGAATACCGTCACAGGAGAAGAAGGCAACTTGCAACGTTGCTTGCAGTACGTCGTTATTGCTTTGTCAGTTCTTTATTCCCGAACATAGTTGTATTATTTAAAATTACATAAATAATACCTTAATAGCTTTGCGAATGCGATTTTACTTCCACGAAGATACACATACATCTATCTTACATTGATTAACAACAACACAAATAAAAATCCAATAAACTTTACAGAAGTTGGGAAAAGAAGACAGATTGATTGATTTCAAAATCAGTAAATCACCTTAACCTGCGAGCTGCTGAACATGACGGCCGACATCAGTACTCTCCATTCGTCGCGTATATTGCGTATATTTATTAATCCTTTATTTCAGGCTACTAAGGCCCATACAACACAATAAATATCTATGTAAGATAACTACAAGATCAATAACTATTAAGTAATACATAAAACTAAACTATTACCATACACGTAACGTCGACGTCGTGTTTCGCAGCGTGGTGTCGCGTAGTCGTCCTCGGAAACGTCGAAATACGACACCTTTCAGCCAAACGTCTTCTTTTAAGAAGGTCTGCAGATGGTGGGTTGGAACTCGTGCCACGAATGACGTCAAGTTGATTTGGTCTTCATTTTCAAATACTGCACGACTTGCTCAATCTTTGTGGATTGATGCAGATGCGAAATGTATAGCTGCGTCGTAGGCACAGCAAGAGGCAGCAGTATGTTAGGTAGACTCAGTGCATTACCGCACTGTTTAAGTGAACATGGCTATTTCTTCTTATTTTCTACTTTTGTGAAACTTTCTTTACTAACTTGACCCGTCCTTGGCAAGGAGCTACAGACCAGCAGCACTTTATCACGTAAACATGTTGAATACCGTCATAGGAGAAGAAGGCAGCGTGCAACATTGCTTGCAGTACGCCATCTCTGCTTTCTTTTTATATAGTCGACGAAAGTAAGCACGCGTTCTGGATCGAGCGATTGTAATAGATGTTTTTTAAACGCGTCATGCCGTACAATTCTTTGTCTAAATTCTTGATCACTGTTTTGAGTTTGTTTGTTTCTTTCTTCAGCTTCTGTTCGTATTCCTTCCATTTTTTCTGAGATGTCGTTCCATTAGAGGTACTCCTGCTCCTAATAGTCCCTCTTGTTACTCAGCTCCCGAACATCTTCGGGGATATAGCGCAGTTTGAATGCGTCGAGTTCGACTTCAGGTATTTCGGCTTCGAATTTATCTTTAGCTGCTTGCGAGCATTTTTCCTCATTTTTGCATCTCAAAAAATTCGCCAAAACGTTTGGTGTAGCTGCAGAAAATTTAGGTTAGGGATAAGTTTCCACCAGAATCACTTGAACTTCCTCCAAACTTCAAATCCGAATACAAAAATGTAATGAGTAAAGAGTTTTGTTACCTTGTTAATCAACACTTCAAAGCGATCTTAATTCAATGTTTCGGATTCGTCTCTGTCTTTGATCAAGAAAGAACCCAAATTACTCTGGTATATGTGCAACTTTTACTTCGAGAACAAACCCAAAAACTCCAAAAAATATGAGCTGTTTCATACTAAAGCAATATTTAGCCAATGAAGATGTGTGAAACAGCTAATTTATTTTTTCGAGTTTTCAGGGTTGGTCTTAAAGTAAAAGTTGTTTATGTGAACAGGGCTTCTTCTTCTTATTTTCTACTTTTGTGAAACCTTCTTTATTAACTTGGCCCGTCCATGGCAAGGAGCTACGGACCAGCAGCATTATATGACGGAAACACGTTGAATACCGTCACAGGAGACGAAGGCAGCTTGCAACGTTGCTTGCAGTACGTCGTTATTGCTATGATTTTTCTTTTGGATCGAGCAATTGTGATGAAAGGTTTTTGTATTTTATTGGCTAGCTTAACTTGTCTTATTAAATATAATCAACAATGGTAAAGAAATCTTTTAATTAGCAGCAGAACATAGGGCGCATGGTAACATGACAAGCAAATCCCATACGTTTGAGTATTGGGTGGGAAGAGGAATGTGCTTTGTAACAATGACACAAAACAGTCCTATTCAAAAATAACTGTATGCCAAGTTATACTCAGTTGCTGGTTAATAAATGCCAGATACATACACAGTCTCTCCATGTGAAACACTGGTATTCAGCTACATCCGTTTATAATAGAAGCCGACCCGGGCATAGTTGTATTATTTAAAATTACATAAATAACACCTTAATAGCTTCGCGTATGCGATTTTACTACCACGAAGATACACATACATCTATCTTACATTGATTAACATAAATACAAATAAAAATCCAATAAATTTTACAAAAGTTGGGAAAAGAAGACAGATTGATTGATTTCAAAATCAGTACATCACCTTAACCTGCAAGCTGCTGAACATGACGGCTGACATCAGTACTCTCCATTCGTCGCATATATTTATTTATCCTTTATTTCAGGCTACTAAGGCCCATACAAAACAATAAATATCTATATAAGATAAGTACAAGATCAATAACTATAAATAAAAAAAATAATAAAAAAAATAAAAATTGTTTATTTTCAGACAACAATGATCCATAGTGTTAGTAACAAAAATACTTAAAAGCTATGTTAGTAGGTTGATTAGACATTAAATGTGTTGCCATTATTGACACATCAAGCTGCACCTCTCACATGCAGCTTGATGAACCGGTTGAACACCGACGCGTCTAACCTATCTGCTATCATTTTCAGGATCCTGTTGCTACTCCCCCGCACAGCTTTCATGATCGACGCCGTTTTCTTTCGCATAATTGCATAGAAATCGTCTACATGCGCGTCAGCAAACATGCCTGAAGCACTGCAAAAACGAGGGAGGCGCAACAGTGCCCTGAAAATGTTATTGTACTGAACTCTGAGAGCACTGTAGGCACTTTGCGTGTACTTGACCCACAGACCGCTCGTGTAGAAACTTTGACAGTAGGCTTTAAAAAGCGTCAATTTGAATATTAAGTAATACATAAAACTGAACTATTACCATACACGTAACGTCGGCGTCGTGTTTCGCAGCGTGGTGTCGCGTAGCCGTCCTCGGAAACGTCGAAATACGACACCTTTCGGCCAAACGTTTTCTTTTAAGAAGGTCTGCAGATGGTGGGTTTGAACTCGTACCACGAACGACGTAAAGTTTATTTGGTCTTCATTTTCAAATATTGCACGACTTGCTCAATCTTTGTGGAGTGATGCAGACGCGACATGTACAGCTGCTTCGAAGACACAGCAGGAAGCAGCAGCACGTTGGGTCTACTCGTTGCAGTACCGCACTGGTTATGTGAACAGGACTTCTTCTTCTTCTTTTCTACTTTTGTGAAACCCTCTTCATCAACATGGCCCGTCTTTGGAAAGCAGCTACGGACCAGCAGCACTTTATAACGTAAGCACGTTGAATACCGTCACAGGTGAAGAAGGCAGCTTGCAACATTGCTTGCAGTACGTCGTTATTGCTTTGTTTTTCCTTTATGTAGTCAACCAAAAGTTTGTTCGCGTTTGGATTGAGTGATTGTGATAAATGGTTTTTTATACGTGTCATACCGCACACCTCTTTGTCGAAATTCCTGTTCACTGTCATGAGTATAGTTGTTTCTTTCTTCAGCTTCTGTTCGTATTCCTTCCATTTTTTCTGAGATACGATGTCGTTCCAGTAGAGGTACTCCTCTCTCAATAGTCCCGCTTGTTACTCAGCTCGCGAACATACTCAGGGACATAACGCAGTTGGAATGCGTCGAGTTCGGCTTCAGGTGTTTCCGCTTCGAATTTATCTTTGACTGCTTGTGAGCATTTTTCCTCATTTTCGTATCTCACAAAACACGCCAAAACGTTTGGTGTAAATGCAGAAAATTTAGGTTACGGATAACGTGTTGAATTTATAGAATTAAGTTTCCACCAGAATCGCTTGAACTTTTCTTGCAACTTCAAATCTGAAAACAAAAATGTAATGAGTAAATAGTTTTGTTTTTTATCTTGCTAAGCAACATTAAAGCGATCTTAATTCAATGTTTCGGATTCGTCTAACTTTGATCAAATAAGAACCCACGTGAACATGGCTTCTTCTTCTTATTTTCTACTTTTGTGAAACCTTCTTTACTGACTTGACCCGTCCTTGGCAAGGAGCTATAGACCAGCAGCACTATATGACGTAAACAAGTTGAATACCGTCATAGGAGAAGAAGGCAGCGTGCAACATTGCTTGAAGTACGCCATCTTTGCTTTCTTTTAATATAGTCGACCAAAGTTAGTACGCGTTCTGGATCGAGCGATTGTGATAGATGTTTTTTAACGCGTCATGCCGTACAATTCTTTGTCTAAATTCTTGATCACTGTTTTGAGTTTATTTGTTTCTTTCTTCAGCTTCAGTTCGTATTCCTTCCATTTTTTCTGAAATATGATGTCGTTCCATTAGAGGTACCCCTGCTCCTAATAGTCCCTCTTTTTACTCAGCTCCCGAACATATTCGGGGATATAGCGCAGTTGGAATGCGTCGAGTTCGACTTCAGGTATTTCCGTTTCGAATTTATCTTTGGCTGCTGGCGAGCATTTTCCTCATTTTTACATCTCATAGAATTCGCCAAAACGTTTGGTGTAGCTGCAGAAAATTTAGGTTACGGATAAGTTTCCACCAGAATCACTTGAACTTCCTCCCAACTTCAAATCTGAAAACAAAAATGTAATGAGTAAAGATTCTTGTGATTTATCTTGTTAAGCAACATTTCAAAGCGATCTTAATTCAATCTTTCGGATTCGTCTCTGTCTTTGATCAAGAAAGAAGCCAAATTACTCTGGTATTGAAATCGCATACATACTAACATGATTATTTAGTTGTGAAAAATTATGTGTTTCTCTCAGATTTTCTAGCCGTAGCAAAATTCTTGGTACCTATAAGGTTTATAGAGCTGCAGTTGGGATTAGATTGTTGCAAATTTGGGTGTTTTTTATATGATTACTGAATATTATTGGTCAAAAATGCAATGCCTGTTAGAGCAAGAAGGGAAAAAGTCCCAAAATTTTTCAATTTTAGAGAAAAATTGACCATCAACATGACCGTTTGGTGTAAATGAAGAAAGTTTAGGTTAGTGATAACGTGTTGAATTAAAAGTATTAAGTTCGCACCAGAACCATTTGAAACTATTTTTCAACTGGAAAACTGAAAGCAAAAGTGTAAAGAGTTTTATCTTATTGAGCAATATTTCAAATCGATCTTTATTCAATGTTTCGGATTCGTCTCCGTCTTTGATCAAGTAAGAACCCAAATTACTCTAATATTGAAATCGCATACATACTAAAATGATGTGTTTCTCTCAGATTTTCTAAAACAGCACTTTTATTCATAGTGAAAAAAAACTCAATTTTAACCTACGGAAAAACGGAGGAGGTTCTCAAGTCGACGCATATATACAGGGTTATATGTACAACTTTTACTTTGAGAACAAACCCAAAAACTCCAAAAAATATGAGCTGTTTCATACTAAAGCAATATTTAGCCAATGAAAATGTGTGAAACAGCTAATTTATTTTTTCGAGTTTTCAGGGTTGGTCTTACAGTAAAAGTTGTTCATGTGAACAGGGCTTCTTCTTCTTATTTTCTACTTTTGTGAAACCTTCTTTATTAACTTGGCCCGTCCTTGGCAAGGAGCTACGGACCAGCAGCATTATATGACGGAAACACGTTGAATACCGTCACAGGAGACGAAGGCAGCTTGCAACGTTGCTTGCAGTACGTCGTTATTGCTATGATTTTTCTTTTGGATCGAGCAATTGTGATGAAAGGTTTTTGTATTTAATTGGCTAGCTTAACTTGTCTAATTAAATATAATCAACAATGGTAAAGAAATCTTTTAATTAGCAGCAGAACATAGGGCGCATGGTAACATGACAAGCAAATCCCATACATTTGAGTATTGGGTGGGAAGAGGAATGTGCTTTGTAACAATGACATATACACAAAACAGTCCTACTCAAAAATAACTTTATGCCAAGTTATACTCAGTTGCTGGTTAATAAATGCCAGATACATACACAGTCTCTCCATGTGAAACACTGATATTCAGCTACATCCGTTTATAATAGAAGCCGACCCGGGCATAGTCGTATTTTTTAAAATTACATAAATAACACCTTAATAGCTTCGCGTATGCGATTTTACTACCACGAAGATACACATACATCTATCTTACATTGATTAACAAAAATGCAAATAAAAATCCAATACATTTTGCAAAAGTTGGGAAATGAAGACACATTGATTGATTTCAAAATCAGTTAATCACCTTAACCTGCAAGCTGCTGAACATGACGGCCGACATCAGTATTCTCCATTCGTCGCATATATTTATTTATCCTTTATTTCAGGCTACTAAAGCCCATACAACACAATAAATATCTATATAAGATAAGTACAAGATCAATAACTATTAAGTAATGCATAAAACTAAACTATTACCATACACGTAACGTCGGCGTCGTGTTTCGCAGCGTGGTGTCGCGTAGCCGTCCTCGGAAACGTCGAAATACGACACCTTTCGGCAAACGTTTTCTTTTAAGAAGGTCTGCAGATGGTGGGTTTGAACTCGTACCACGAATGACGTCAAGTTGATTTGGTCTTCATTTTCAAATACTGCACGACTTGCTAAATCTTTGTGGAGTGATGCAGACGCGACATGTATAGCTGCTTCGAAGACACAGCAGGAAGCAGCAGCATTTTGGGTCTACTCGTTGCAGTCCGCACTGGTTATGTGAACAGGACTTCTTCTTCTTCTTTTCCACTTTTGTGGAACCGTCTTCATCAACATGGCCCGTCTTTGGAAAGCAGCTACGGACCAGCAGCACTTTATAACGTAAACACGTTGAATACCGTCACAGGAGACGAAGGCAGCTTGCAACGTTGCTTGCAGTACGTCGTTATTGCTATGATTTTTCTTTTGGATCGAGCAATTGTGATGAAAGGTTTTTGTATTTAATTGGCTAGCTTAACTTGTCTATTTAAATATAATCAACAATGGTAAAGAAATCTTTTAATTAGCAGCAGAACATAGGGCGCATGGTAACATGACAAGCAAATCCCATACATTTGAGTATTGGGTGGGAAGAGGAATGTGCTTTGTAACAATGACATAAACACAAAACAGTCCTATTCAAATATAACTTTATGCCAAGTTATACCCAGTTGCTGGTTAATAAATGCCAGATACAGACACAGTCTCTCCATGTGAAACAATGATATTCAGCTACATCCGGTTATAATAGAAGCCGACCCGAACATATTTGTACTATTTAAAATTACATAAATAACACCTTAATAGCTTCGCGTATGCGATTTTACTACCACGAAGATACACATACATCTATCTTACATTGATTAACAAAAATGCAAATAAAAATCCAATACATTTTGCAAAAGTTGGGAAATGAAGACACATTGATTGATTTCAAAATCAGTTAATCACCTTAACCTGCAAGCTGCTGAACATGACGGCCGACATCAGTATTCTCCATTCGTCGCATATATTTATTTATCCTTTATTTCAGGCTACTAAAGCCCATACAACACAATAAATATCTATATAAGATAAGTACAAGATCAATAACTATTAAGTAATGCATAAAACTAAACTATTACCATACACGTAACGTCGGCGTCGTGTTTCGCAGCGTGGTGTCGCGTAGCCGTCCTCGGAAACGTCGAAATACGACACCTTTCGGCAAACGTTTTCTTTTAAGAAGGTCTGCAGATGGTGGGTTTGAACTCGTACCACGAATGACGTCAAGTTGATTTGGTCTTCATTTTCAAATACTGCACGACTTGCTAAATCTTTGTGGAGTGATGCAGACGCGACATGTATAGCTGCTTCGAAGACACAGCAGGAAGCAGCAGCATTTTGGGTCTACTCGTTGCAGTCCGCACTGGTTATGTGAACAGGACTTCTTCTTCTTCTTTTCCACTTTTGTGGAACCGTCTTCATCAACATGGCCCGTCTTTGGAAAGCAGCTACGGACCAGCAGCACTTTATAACGTAAACACGTTGAATACCGTCACAGGAGACGAAGGCAGCTTGCAACGTTGCTTGCAGTACGTCGTTATTGCTATGATTTTTCTTTTGGATCGAGCAATTGTGATGAAAGGTTTTTGTATTTAATTGGCTAGCTTAACTTGTCTATTTAAATATAATCAACAATAGTAAAGAAATCTTTTAATTAGCAGCAGAACATAGGGCGCATGGTAACATGACAAGCAAATCCCATATATTTGAGTATTGGGTGGGAAGAGGAATGTGCTTTGTAACAATGACATAAACACAAAACAGTCCTATTCAAATATAACTTTATGCCAAGTTATACCCAGTTGCTGGTTAATAAATGCCAGATACAGACACAGTCTCTCCATGTGAAACAATGATATTCAGCTACATCCGGTTATAATAGAAGCCGACCCGAACATATTTGTACTATTTAAAATTACATAAATAACACCTTAATAGCTTCGCGTATGCGATTTTACTACCACGAAGATACACATACATCTATCTTACATTGATTAACAAAAATGCAAATAAAAATCCAATACATTTTACAAAAGTTGGGAAAAGAAGACAGATTGATTGATTTCAAAATCAGTTAATCACCTTAACCTGCAAGCTGCTGAACATGACGGCCGACATCAGTATTCTCCATTCGTCGCATATATTTATTTATCCTTTATTTCAGGCTACTAAGGCCCATACAACACAATAAATATCTATATAAGATAAGTACAAGATCAATAACTATTAAGTAATGCATAAAACTAAACTATTACCATACACGTAACGTCGGCGTCGTGTTTTGCAGCGTGGTGTCGCTAAAACAGTGTGTGGGTTTCTAAAACAGCACTTTTATTAATAGTGAAAAAAAACTCAATTTTAACCTACGGAAAAACGGAGGAGGTTCTCAAGTCGACGCATATATACAGGGTTATATGTACAACTTTTACTTTGAGAACAAACCCAAAAACTCCAAAAAATATGAGCTGTTTCATACTAAAGCAATATTTAGCCAATGAAAATGTGTGAAACAGCTAATTTATTTTTTTAAGTTTTCAGGGTTGGTCTTACAGTAAAAGTTGTTCATGTGAACAGGGCTTCTTCTTCTTATTTTCTACTTTTGTGAAACCTTCTTTATTAACTTGGCCCGTCCTTGGCAAGGAGCTACGGACCAGCAGCATTATATGACGGAAACACGTTGAATACCGTCACAGGAGACGAAGGCAGCTTGCAACGTTGCTTGCAGTACGTCGTTATTGCTATGATTTTTCTTTTGGATCGAGCAATTGTGATGAAAGGTTTTTGTATATTATTGGTTAGCTTAACTTGTCTAATTAAATATAATCAACAATGGTAAAGAAATCTTTTAATTAGCAGCAGAACATTTAAAATTACATAAATACCACCTTAATAGCTTCGCGTATGCGATTTTACTACCACGAAGATACACATACATCTATCTTACATTGATTAACAAAAATGCAAATAAAAATCCAATACATTTTGCAAAAGTTGGGAAATGAAGACACATTGATTGATTTCAAAATCAGTTAATCACCTTAACCTGCAAGCTGCTGAACATGACGGCCGACATCAGTATTCTCCATTCGTCGCATATATTTATTTATCCTTTATTTCAGGCTACTAAAGCCCATACAACACAATAAATATCTATATAAGATAAGTACAAGATCAATAACTATTAAGTAATGCATAAAACTAAACTATTACCATACACGTAACGTCGGCGTCGTGTTTCGCAGCGTGGTGTCGCGTAGCCGTCCTCGGAAACGTCGAAATACGACACCTTTCGGCAAACGTTTTCTTTTAAGAAGGTCTGCAGATGGTGGGTTTGAACTCGTACCACGAATGACGTCAAGTTGATTTGGTCTTCATTTTCAAATACTGCACGACTTGCTAAATCTTTGTGGAGTGATGCAGACGCGACATGTATAGCTGCTTCGAAGACACAGCAGGAAGCAGCAGCATTTTGGGTCTACTCGTTGCAGTCCGCACTGGTTATGTGAACAGGACTTCTTCTTCTTCTTTTCCACTTTTGTGGAACCGTCTTCATCAACATGGCCCGTCTTTGGAAAGCAGCTACGGACCAGCAGCACTTTATAACGTAAACACGTTGAATACCGTCACAGGTGAAGAAGGCAGCTTGCAATATTGCTAGCAGTATGTCGTTATTGCTTTGTTTTTCCTTTATATAGTCTACCCAAAGTTTGTTCGCGTTTGGTTTGAGTGATGGTGATAAATGGTTTTTTAAACGTGTCATACCGCACACCTCTTTGTCTAAATTCCTGTTCACTGTCATGAGTATAGTTGTTTCTTTCTTCAGCTTCTGTTCGTATTCCTTCCATTTTTTCTGAGATACGATGTCGTTCCAGTAGAGGTACTCCTCTCTCAATAGTCCCGCTTGTTACTCAGCTCCTGAACATACTCAGGGACATAACCCAGTTGGAATGCGTCGAGTTCGGCTTCAGAAATTCCGCTTTGAATTTATCTTTGACTACTTGCGAGCATTTTTCCTCATTTTCGTATCTCACAAAATACGCCAAAACGTTTGGCGTAAATGCAGAAAACTTAAGTTACGGATAATTTAGGTTACGGTTACGGTTACGGATAACGTGTTGAATTAAAAGTTTTAAGTTTACACCAGAACCATTTGAACTTTCTTTCAACTTTATATCTGAAACAAAAATGTAATGAGTTTTATCTTAATGAGCAATATTTCAAATCGATCTTTATTCAATGTTTCGGATTCGTCTCCGTCTTTGATCGAGTAAGAACCCAAATAACTCTAATATTGAAATCGCATACATACTAACATGATGTGTTTCTCTCAGATTTACTAAAACAGCACTTTTATTCATTGCGAAAAAAAAACTCAATTTTAACCTACGAAAAAACGGAGGAGGTTCTCAAGTCGACGAGCATACACTGGGTTATTTGTAAAATACCAACAACCTCTTTGGCAGTGAAAGTACACATGATTATAAACAACTTTTACTTTGAGAACAAACCCAAAAACTCGAAAAAAATATTAGCTGTTTTATACAAAAGCAATATTTAGCCAATGAAAATGTATGAAACAGCTGATATTTTTTTCGAGCTTTCAGGCTTGGTCACGAATATAAACATACATCTATCTTACATTGATTAACAAAAATAAAACGAAAATACAATCAAACCCACAATTTAAAATACAAAATATTTTACAATAGTTGGAGGAGACAGATTTATTGATTTCAGTATCTGCTGATCATCTTAACCTGTGAGCTGCTGAACAAAAACATGACGGCCGACGTCGTTTCATGTTCCTCTGAAACGTCGAAATACAACACCTTTTGGCCAAAATTTTTCGTTTAAGATGGTCTGCAGATGGTGGGTCGGAATTCGTACCACGAACGACGTAACGTTTATGTTGTGGTGCGATTCCAACATTTCGATCCTCAGAGTCCAGTTGGTCTTCATTTTAAAATACTGTACGACTTCCTCAATCTTTGTGGAGTGATGTAGATGCGAAATGTATAGCTGCGTCGTAGGCACAGCAGGAGGCAGCAGTATGTTGGGTGGACTCAGTGCGGTACCGCACTGGTTAAGTGAACATGGCTTCTTCTTCTTATTTTCTACTTTTGTGAAACCTTCATTATTAACTTGGCCCGTCCTTGGCAAGAAGCTGCAGACCAGCAGCACTATATCACGTAAATCGTTGAATACCGTCATAGGAGAAGAAGGCAGCGTGCAACATTGCTTGCAGTACGCCATCTTTGCTTTCTTTTTATATAGTCGACCAAAATTGGTACGCGTTCTGGATCGAGCGATTGTGATAGATGTTTTTTAATTGCGTCATGCCGTACAATTTTTTGTCTAAATTCTTGATCACTGTTTTGAGTTTGTTTGTTTCTTTCTTCAGCTTCTGTTCGTATTCCATCCATTTTTTCTGAGATATGATGTCGTGCCATTAGAGTTACTCCTGCTCCTAATAGTCCCTCTTGTTACTCAGCTCCCGAACATATTCGGGGATATAGCACAGTTGGAATGCGTCGAGTTCGACTTCTGGTATTTCCGTTTCGAATTTATCTTTGGCTGCTGGCGAGCATTTTCCTCATTTTTACATCTCATAGAATTCGCCAAAACGTTTGGTGTAGCTGCAGAAAATTTAGGTTACGGATAAGTTTCCACCAGAATCACTTGAACTTCCTCCCAACTTCAAATCTGAAAACAAAAATGTAATGAGTAAAGATTTTTGTTATTTATCTTGTTAATCAACACTTCATAGCAATCTTAATTCAATGTTTCGGATTCGTCTCTGTCTTTGATCAAGAAAGAACCCAAATTACTCTGGTATTGAAATCGCATACATACTAACATGATTATTTAGTTGTGAAAAATTATGTTTCTCTCAGATTTTCTAGTCGTCGCAAAAATCTTGGTACCTATAAGGTTCATAGAGCTGCGGTTGGGATTAGATTATTGCAAATTTAGGTGTTTTCATATGATTACTGAATATTATTGGTCGATAATGCAATGACTTTTAGAGCAAGAAGTGAAAAAGTCCCAATTTTTTTAAATTTTCGATAATAATTTACCATCTTTGAATAGCCATATTTTGGTCCCTATAAGGTTCATACTACAGTTGGGCCTAAATTATTGCAAATTTAAGTGTCTTTACAGACACTGACTGTTACTTGTTGAATGTATAGTTTTGACCTTTAGAGGAAAAAGTGAAAAAGTCCCAGTTTATCACGTGCTGTGCAGCGAGCACAAGCTTTACGAAGTTGCAAGTTGGGAAAAGGAGATAGTTTGATTGATTTCAAAATCGGTTAATCTTCTTAGCCTGCAAGCTGCTGAACATGAAGGCCGACATCGGTATTCTCCATACGTCGCATTTATTGCGTACTACGGACGTCACGCGGTTTCACCCGCGTAGTTCCCGTTCTTGTGGGAGTACGGGGATAAAATATAGCTTATGTTACTCGCTGATAATTTAGCTATCTATTGCTGAAAGAATTTTTCAAAAAGGTCCAGCAGTTTTTGAGTTTTTTCGTTACATACAAAAATTCAAATCTTTCCTCTTTATAATATTAATAATGAATTAATAGTAAAAATTATTAATATAGATACTTAAATATTTGTCCTTTATTTCAGGCTACTAAGGCTCATAAAACACAATGCATACACATGAGTATAAGATCAATAACTATAAACTAATACATATTTTGTACATAAAACTATACAAGTAACGTCTTCGTCGTATTTCGCTGCGTGGTGTCGCGTAGCCGTCCTCGGAAACATCAAAATACGACACCTTTCGCCAAGTCTTCTTTAAAGAACACAGCAGTAATGTATGTATGTATGTAAATCGGTCTGCTTTCCGCAACTCCACGACTAAGCGCGTAATTTGCGTGCAGGTGGGACAAATGTGTCATTTGTCCCACCGATCCACCCCAGCTCCCCAAGGAAGGCCAGCAACGCCTTGGTGTTACCAACTATCTCACAGAGGGTACCTGGGTTTCCGAAATAAATAGCCCTGTAATCGGCAACTACCGGGCAGCTTAGAAGCAGGTGTTCTGCTGTCTCATTCTCCTCCATGCAGGCTCTGCATAGCGGGCTGTCAGTGAATCCTATAGCATAGAGGTGTTTATTAAAAGACCCGTGGCCAGTTGTTACGGCTCTGACTGTACGCAACTGTTGTTTAGTCAGCCTTAGGGCTTGTTTTGTAAAATCGGCCATCTATAGAGGGAAGTGCCTCTTTGGCCTGCCTACACTCACCTTTGTCACCCTATAGCTTGTGATGTTTATCTTCGGTGCGTTTCCTTACCAGATTGCGTAGGTACCCGAAAGGCAGCGGTACGATGGGTTCAGGTCCCATCGCTACCATACTCGAACCCCTTCTGGCGAGTTCATCCGTTATGGGTACGTTGAGATCCTCTGACAAGGTTCATGCACCAGTACCTGTACCTGTTTTTGATTCATCGGTGAAGATCCGCAGCTCTGCGGGGCACGGCCCCTCGCAACGATGATCCTCATGCAATTGGATTTTGTATTTTTATCAAAGATAAAATGCTTAGGTACCCGGTCATTGATTGCTTTTGTTATGGGGAGTTAATTATTGAGCTGCTCGAGCAGAGCGGTGTGTCGTGTTTCTCTATAACCCCAGAGATCCAATGTTTTAAGGCGTACTGCTGCCATCGTCGCTTTCTATTGTATACAAACAGTTGGAAGAATAGAAGGAGAAAGTTCACAGAGAAGCACAAAAAAGAAGAAAGCAAGCAGAAGCAATGATCAGATAAGCTTCGGTAAGCAAGCGCGCGAGGGTACTTTAGATAGCGGCAAAAGCAGGTTGCACGCTCCGCGTCGTCCAGCGTACTGCCGGCCGGTGAGGCAAGAAGCGCGGGGCGGGAGGGAGCCCGCTCGATGCGCCGACGCCGCCGGTCCGACCAAACTTACCAGATAGTGATTCACGCATTTGTTTACCGCGCTTTAACTATATACAACAGAATTTGCTTGTCCGCGAGTTTACAAACATTTGCTTTTATGTTAAATTAAATTTATATAATATTAGGTCAATTTAATATTTGGTTTATTGTTAATTTAATCATTTAATTCACATACTAGTGACGCTACACCATCTTAAGACCGTCAAGGGCGATAGTAGTCAGGGAAACGCACCCTACGACCTGACCGCGTTGACCGATAGTTGATATTCGGGCTGTTGTATATGTTCAAATCGCACGGTAAACTGCTTCCGCGATACAGGATTTCGAAGTAGTAATTGGCCGCCAGTTGGATAGATGGCGTTGCGGGTCTTCTTGTTGCGATGTAGATTTGCTCTGTTGGATTTTCTTGTGGCGGCATTAATGCCGCTACAATATAAAACACTCAATAACTTACTACTATTTTTTTTATAGGAATTTTGCAATTAAATGAACCAAAACCTAACAGCCACTTTACACCAGGTACTAAAACATTAGCCAGCCTTATTACCCTCCTCTACTCAAGGTAACGGATAATGGTCAAAGTCTTTAATTTTTTTAAGGTTAATTTGTGATAAGATCTGCATAAATTCTAATGTTACAGTTTTTCTTTATGACCGGCATGATGGGATGCCCAGTCAGATCGCTCCACAGAAGAGATAATGCCGTCCCGCTGCAGCTGGTCTAGCGCACACTCCAACGGTCCGCCCAGTGCGTACATCAGGTTAAGCGTGCGCGAGGGGGCGCGGCCGGTGTTCATGCGCGTACGTCAGCGGGCGGTGTAATTTATATCCCTGACTATGTTCGGGAGCTGAGTAATAAAAAGACTAATTCGGAAAAGGAGTACTCCTTTTCCCAATTAGTCTTTACTGGAACGACCTCATAAAAAAGCTGAAGAAAGAAACCAACAATGTCAAGACAATGATCAAGAATCGCATAGCATGACGCATTTCATCTTTAACCTGCAAGCTGCCTGGACGTGACGCTCGACATCTGTACTGTCCATACGTCGCATATATTACGTATAAGACATAAGCATGTTGAACACCTTCACAGAAAAATATCAAGAATTATGACAAAGAGGTGTACGGCATGATGCGTTTAAGAAACCATTTATCACAGTTGCTCGACCATAAACACGTACAAACTTTGGTCGACTCTCTAAAAGCACTTCAAGAAAGATGGCTAACTGATTTTGAAATCAATAAATGAAACAGATTTATTGATTTCATGATCAGTTAAAATTTCCCAACTTTCCAATTTTTTTTTTAATAATTTTTTTACGTACTTTTAGTTGTATTTTTATTTATATGTTACATTGTGTTTTAATTCTATTTTATTTATGTTGTAATTGTATTTTTTACTGTATTTTTGTTAATAAATGTAATATAGATGTAAGTGTATCTTTGTTGTAGTAGCTGTGATACTGTGATAAATGGTTTTTAATGGTTGTTGGTAAAAAAAACCATTTATCACAATCTCGACCCGAAACGCGTACAAACTTCGGTCAAATATATAAAGGAAAAACAAAGCAATGATAACGTACTGCAAGCAATGTTGCAAGCTGCCTTCTTCTCCTGTGATGGTATTCAACGAGTTAATATCATATACGCAATATATGTGACGTATGGCGAGTACCGATGTCGGCCGTCACGTCCAAGTACCTCATACTTCAAGAAAGATGGATAACTGATTTTGAAATCAATAAATAGGACAGATTTATTGGTTTCAAAATCAGTTAAACTTTCACAACATTTTTTAAATTGTTTTTTATATTTTTTTAGCGTAGTTTTAATTGTATTTTTATTATTTGTGTGTTTAACTGTGAATTAATTCTATATTATTTGTATTGTAATTGTAATTTTTGACTGTATTTTTGTTAATCACTGTAATATAGATGTAAGTGTATCTTTGTGGTAATAGCTGTGATAAATGTTTTTTAATGGTTTTTGGTAAAAAAAAACATTTGTCACAATCGCTCGACCCGAAACGCTTGCAAACTTTGGTCGATTAATAAAGGAAAAGGAAAGCAATGATGGCGCACTGAAAGCATTGTTGCATACTGCGTTGCTCTCCTTTGACGGAATTCAAAGTGTTTATGTCCAATACGCTATATATGCGACGTATGGAGAATACCGATGTCGGCCACGTTCAGCAGTAACTGATTTTGAAATCAATCAATCTGTCTCCTTTTCACAACTATTGTAAAATATATTGTAATAGCTTCTGCCAGCGGTTTCGCCCGCGTGATTGTCGAAAATTATACCAAGGGAACATACTCTCGGGATGAAAACTAGCCTATGTGCTATTCCAGACTATTATCTATCTCTGATCCAGATCCGTGCAGCCGTTCTGGCGTTATTATTAAGTTATTAGTATGTAATTATAACTTAGTAACGTGTGTTACTGTTAATGAATAAATGCATTATTTTGTGATCTCGAATATTTTTGTATTTTTTTTTGGCTACACTCTATCTCTGAAGGATTTGTAATTTATATTTGGAAACTTATGACATTAAATTGCTTCATTTCTTTCATTTTATTTTTGATGGCCAAAATATATCAAGACTTTATTTTACAAAGTTATTGTATTCTTGTCTTTAAAGAAATGGTAAATAATAGTAAAAGGCATGATAAAAAGTGGTCTATGAATCAACACGTATGAAATCTTTACCATAATTCCTAGTTTTTTATATAATTTACATTTCAATTATTAGAATAGAACGAATACTTAATACTCGTTTTATTCCCTGGCGCCATTATTTTCAAATTTAAACAAAATCTCAGCGCTTGATCTATGAGTAAGATTGTTGTTACAAAAAGACTAAAGCGATTAAAGCGCTGTATAACACGAGCAACAACGACACTAACAGTCGATGAATTGATAGATGACACTTTGGCAATTTGCAGATAACACTTTTAGACTGAGATCCAAGAGCTGCCAGACCTCTCTTATTTTCTCAGTAACAAAATATGTGGGATAGAATAGTGATGGGGGGGGTTGCCATAATCGTCACGCTTGGCAGGCGGGTTGGCGATTGCAGTGTTCGGTGTTGTGTTTTACAGAGAACGCTGCTGCCCATTCTCTGGCGTGTCCCTTAGTCACCTCTTACGACACCCACGGGAAGTGATGGGATGGTATTATTCTTTTACGGCACCATACGGCACCGGCCGACACCAAACGGCGAAAAAAATACATATAAAATCAGTAACTAGACTTAAAAAAAGTGATTTAATGTTTTTGGCAACTGATACCTGGAAATCGGCCGTTGGCCTAAATTACCACGTTTGCGTATGTTAAAAGAACATACTAACACTACTCTATACCACACATTTTGTTAAATTTAATTGTTTTATTTCAAAGCAAAATTTCTTTATTCAATTAAACTGTACTAAATATATACACTTAAATTAAAATATCCTAACTAAAATAAGGCGTCAAAAAATTCGTCCGCATCGCTGTCCACTGGAAGTGAGCCCAAAAGACTGGCGGCATTGCCACGTTGTATGGCATTGCTTATCCTCTGTCCGAGGTAAAAGCCAGCCCTTGGGTCACGCGAAGTGTCAACTAAGCGTTTAGAAAGATCTTTAAATAATGCATGAGCACTCGGACCCCACGGTCCAAGAGTTTCAACCTCAAACGGCTCAAAAATATAATTAAGTCATAAGTCATTTATTGATTTGTTAATATAGGTACAAATAAATGGATGTTATAAAAATAAAATAAAAGTGCGCTATGTTATGCCAGACATGAGGCGTGTAAATGTGTTTGTCGTGTGTGTTGTTGTGTGTTATATTTCCGCCGCTTGAGGTTCTTAGCAGTTCTTAGTAAGATAATAAGGAGAGGTCTGACAGCTCTGGGATCTTAGTCCATTTGGTATGTTTCTTTTGACAACAATTAAATAGGAGCAATTTCTTTTATTTATATAACAAACTATTTACACTTACAATACAAAATAAAACTCCTAACTATGTATAATATAAAAATGAATCGCAAATTGTGTTGGTAAGCGCATAACTCAACAACGCCTGGACCAATTCTTTTTTTTTAAACGTTCGTTGAAGTTCAAAGATTGCCGGAAAAACCCTAAAAACAGCCCTTTTCTTTTTCCCATACAAACGTTTTCTAACTATAACGAGCTTTATTGCTATTGTATAAAGTTCTTATTGAATTACAAGCAGTCACTGTTGTTTAAACAATGTTGGTATGTAGGGTAGGAGTAGAGTAGGAGTAGGGTAGGAGTAGGGTAGGAGTAGGGTAGGAGTAGGGTAGGAGTAGGGTAGGAGTAGGGTAGGAGTAGGGTAGGAGTAGGGTAGGAGTAGGGTAGGAGTAGGGTAGGAGTAGGGTAGGAGTAGGGTAGGAGTAGGGTAGGAGTAGGGTAGGAGTAGAGTAGGAGTAGGGTAGGAGTAGGGTAGGAGTAGGGTAGGAGTAGGGTAGGAGTAGGGTAGGAGTAGGGTAGGAGTAGGGTAGGAGTAGGGTAGGAGTAGAGTAGGAGTAGGGTAGGAGTAGGGTAGGAGTAGGGTAGGACACCACGCGAAATATGGCAAAACAACGTTTGCCGGGTCAGCTAGTAATATAATATAAATAGGTACCAAAAGTAATTATAACCTCAAAATCAGAAAGCATTTTGGATTTTTTACAATTCTGAAAAGTGTTCGTGATTTTAATTTAGTTTCTGTCGAATATATGCATTAAATAGAACAAAGAAAGTAAATGTATGAACGCGAAGCAATATCTTTTCCATCAGTAGATATAAATAAACGCGTCGTTAGATTACATCCGTGCATTTCACATGGTTCAGTTCAGTTTAAGTAACATTCATTTCCACGTATTCAATAAGAATATATTTCTTCCCCAATATTCAACCATAACAAAACAGAAGTTTTTGTCCTAAACTTATTTTCGTTACATTCTAACTTAACACAATTTCATAAAAACTATCCCGTTCCAAACTTCGCAAGGATCCCTAGTATGTGTTCAAACAGATCTCTCACAAAAAGTTTGACCTTCCCTTTGGGGCAGAGATATGTACTGTTATTAAACATAGCCTCCCTTTTATGTTAAAAAATTAGTAAATAATATTTTACCATCAAGGTGAAATATTATTATTATTAACCTTAAGGTTTAGGTAATATTATTATTTACTCCACCACCGTATGGTGTCAGCCGGTGCCTTATGGTGCCGTAAAAGAATAATACCATCCCATCACTTCCCGTGGGTGTCGTAAGAGGCGACTAAGGGACTCACCAGAGAATGGGCAGCAGCGTTTTCTGTAAAACGCTACACCATACACTGCCATCGTTAACCCGCCTGCCAAGCGTGACGATTATGGCAACCCCCCCCCCCCCCTTTGGGGGAAACCTATGTCCAGCAGTGGACGTTTTTCAGCTGTTATGATGATGATAATTATTTATTCATTTTTTTTTAAACAAATTTACCACAGCAATCACATCAAAAATTTACCAAAACGGTCTACTATGTATTCAAGCAAAACCAACTTATCATGTTCTTGACAATAGAGCACACAGCAAACGCTTTGCACATCGTATACAAAGCGCTGCAGCGCTATCGGGTGCGAGCCTCTCTATAATTTACGCGCTAAAACAATTGAAGTTCGGCTGGCCAAATTACGAGGTGGTGGTGGAATTTAGAATAGTCTTTGGTTGCTCGAAAACGCTTGATAGTCTAAACATTATTTTGAAGAGAATTTAAATTGTACCCTTTGCAAAAAGGCCACGCCACGTTGCGTCAGCTGCACGGAACCAATGGCAAATACCTCCCAATATCCCTCAAATCTTGTGTACTGCAGATTTAGCGACTTCCGCTTAGATTTATTAACAGTAGGATTACTGCATACTCACTCTGCTTTCACTACCGTTCTGGGTTGTGAGTACCGTGTAAATCTGGAGAGGTATTAAAGAAGACGTTACTGAGCAGTAACCTTAAGCTATGACTCTACAGTCACGTTGAAAGGTCATCTGCCTAGCCTTTTTCCCAACTTTTTTATTTATTTGTGATTGGTTTGCTCTTGACTCTAGTCTAGGTCAGAGATGACAGAGACAAAGTCTACGATGGAGCAAGCTTACCCAGAAGGAGCCTGTGCACTCTAACTCAACTATACTGGGGGCTTCCAGTCAATGCGGATTCAGCTGAATATCAGTATTTTACGTGGAGTGGTTTCCTACCAGATCTCCAAAACCAACAACTGGGTAACACGGTACTTCTTAACGAGACTGGTGTCAGAATTTTTGGCTTCTGACAATCTGTAATGACTACTAAAAATCTACAAATGACAGCCGGGACCAACTAACGAACGACTTCCCTCCCCACTCGCGCGCACTGCGGTGTTTATTATATCGCTCCGTATTGTAAATTCGGAATTCGCGTTGTGTGTTTATTTTATGGCTTGTGAATTGTTCCTAGCGGTGCTATAGTGTAGTAAGTGCGTGTTTTGTAAGTTTTTCAAGGTGTCTGTTTATTTATTTACTGGTAATTAGTCAATTTCTCCTGCCTTCGGTAAGTGCATTTATTTTTCTTGTGGGTGGGTAACGCGAAATAACTTAATCGATCGTTATCTATTTGTTTAGTTCTTTTGATTTTTTTTATTCATCCGTGTTGTTATAATAACGTAATTCATGATGTCACCAATGATGACCCTCCAGATCGTGGTGGAGATATATTTCGTCGAAATACAAAAACCCAAAGGTCGCCCGTGGCGACCTCCGCCAATTCGAAACGCTTGCTCAGCGAAATGTCTTCATCATACATTTCGCCAGATGATAGGTCAAAACGGGTTCATCAAACTTTCGAAACCGTGGAAAAATCCTCGCCGATTTTAAATATCAGTAATGTGAGCAATACCGATTACTGCGACTTAGTTTCCGAGGCGTCAGCCTACCTGTAAAAAATTAACGACTTAGTCAATGATCAGGGCTCTCGCATTAACGTTGCAAATAAATCTGCCATCATGAATATGACACAGCGTGTCACGGCCATCATTTCTATGCTGGCCATAAAATCATCATGCAACGAAACGAAGTTAGCCAATACGGAACGCGAATTAGAAAAAATCAAATCGGATAACTGTGTCAATCCCAATCCTGTCAATAATAATAATAATAAAAATTGTAAAATTTCGTATGCGGACTCGTTGAAACTACGTTTGCCAAAAGTAGCTCCAGCAATTATGGAATCCCGTCCACCATTACCGTGTGTGGTGGCTTATCCGACCGCAGCTCGATCAGTTGATTATAGCACTTCGTCCGCGACAAAACAAGCGCTTATGAAAGCAATTAAGCCCTGTGATGACGGTTTTAAAATGGATAGTTTAACCATAGGACAATTAAATCTCCATAACGATAGGATGGCGACATCTGAGCTGGATAAATTGATTGTGGGTTATAACCTTGACATAGTACTTGTTCAGGAATAATATCAAAACGCGCGCTTACGTCACAAGGTAGTTCAGCTGGATTGCAAGGCGCGAGCCGGAATTTATGTTGCACGTTCTTCGAGCTTTACTGTAACATCTATATGTAATCTCATGACGCCCCATTGCGCCGTGGCGGAAGTATCATCAGCTACCTTTAAGGTTTACGTTTGAGCTGCTACTTTCAATATTCAGACTCAGTTACTCCACATATACATAATCTCCGTCTTCTTCCCTGTAGTATGGCAAAGTTCGGGCCACTGATTACGAACGACGTTGTCCCGTTGAAGATTTTATTGCTGAGATGAACTTATCAATTCATAACACCCCAGACGCACCGCCTACTTTTTGTAGCCAAATGGGCGAATCTTGTATTGACGTCACACTTTCTAGTGCAGACGTACGCTTGGATAGGTGGCGTGTCCTTCCTGACGCGTCTTGTAGTGATCATCGAATTGATCTTGAATAGTTATCCTGATCGTGTACGAATTTGTTCCTATGTTTACTCAAGGTTCGTCACACTTAATTGAGAATTTTAGATATAAAAGTAGGGGCGCGAATTGGGAATTCTTTAGCTCACTTTTTGCTTGTCATGCCAAAGACTTCACTCGCGATGGACTGTCAGCTGAGGAAAGTGCTGAGATAATGTCAGACACCTTCACTTACTGTGCTGATATTGCTATTGGTCGCGCATCTATGACCAATATTTGTAGATGTGATTGGTGGAATGACTACCTTGTTGAACAACGTAAAAGCTATCGCAGAGCGCGCAGACAACTTAATAAGCTTAAAAAACGTAAGGTTATCGGGGACCCCCTTAATCTTGCTTTAAGTACTTTTAGAGTTGTCAAGTCGCGCTACAGAGCATCGGTTGAAAAATCTAAGGGTAATTTACTCCGGAAAATTGTTGATAAACTTGATAACGAGGGTCCGTGGTCTCCTTTGTACCACGAGTTCAAGGCTAATAGATCTGTCGACCTTGCGTACGTTCAGAACATTAAATTTAAAAAAGATAATAAGCAGCTAATGCAAAACTATAGACCCATTGCGCTTTTGCCAATTTTTTCCAAAGTTTTTGAGAAATATATCTATAATGAACTATATGCATACTTAGAAAAACAAATGATACTCTGTAATAAGCAAAAAGGTTTTCGGAAAAATATGAAAATTAATATGGCTATTTATGATTTTCCAAATAAAATTATGACTTAAATTGATAAAAAAACACCTGTTTGTGCTGTGTACTGTGACATGACGCAAGCTTTTGACTATGTTGACCACAATATTCTAAGAGAAAAACTTGACTCCTATGGCATTAGAGGTAACATTTTGGACTTATTACTTACTTACCTTTCAAAAAGAAAACAATTTACTGCTATAACAGAGCTAAATTTTAAAACTAAAGAAGAAGTTACATACCTGTCCAAAGAACGCACAGTGCATTTTGGAGTACCACAGGGCAGTGTATTGGGTCCCTTACTGTTCTTAATTTATATTAACGATCTGCCAAAAGCCTTAGACTTCCCAATAACACTATTTGCTGACGACAGTACTGTAACCATACCTTGCAATAAACCTGAATTTTATGAATTTGATGTCAATAACGCTGTCAATTCATTAATCTCTTGGCTTGATGATAATAATTTAAGAATTAATCTTGGGAAAACACAAATAATGCACTTTGGTCACAAAAAATCATGCTCGAAAATGGTGGTTCAATACCAAAGTAACAAAATTCATGACGTAGGTACCGCAAAATTTCTAGGCCTGATTATTGATAGTCAACTCAACTGGAAGGATTACATTGAAGCGCTATGTAAGAAAATTAGTAGTGCATCCTATGCCTTGTATAAACTTGCGCCAACAATAAATACAGTAAGTTGTGCACCATATTTCAAAAAATACAAAATTCTGACACTACCGGCCCTGTATATTTATGAAACTGCCTTATTTGTTAAGTTAAATCCACATTTGTTTCCTCACCTATCAGATTCTGTTAAACTTAACAGGCGATATGATATGTTACGCGGACGGAGAGCTAAAACAGCCCTAATGAGGAAAAGCATATTCTGTATAGCCCCGCAAGTTTACAACAAGATTCCAAACTCAATTAGAGAGTTAAATTTAAACGGGTTTGCAACGAAACTCAAAGAATTATTATGTAATAAATGTTATAATAAGTTAAACGACTATTTGAATGATAAAATTTGACATCCTAATTAAATTGTAATTTTTAATTTGACATCTACTCTTTGATACTCTCGACATTAAATGATAATTTGACATCCTAGATTAATTGTGTATGTGTATTATTTTTAATTGACATTTATCGGAAATATTGTAATTTTTATTCGTAATTTTATTTTCAGTTGAATGACTATTTGAATGATAATTTGACATCCTAATTCAATTGTAATAATTTATATACTTTGACATCTATTCGTACTCTTTGACATTTGTGTGTGTTTTATGATTTTACTTTTAACCGAGACATCTGAAATATTGTTATTTTAATTCAATTGCAATCAATCTATGTTAATCCTTTATCTGTATGCACTTAATATTGAAGTTTGCACGCCACAATTGGCAGAATATGATGATACCACTAAATAATTTTAAGACCATTGTACCATATTCAAACAAATAAATGATTATTGTTATTATTATTATAAAGTAAATAATAAACATACCACCGGCATTGAAGAAACAACTGATGTTTTGCTTGATTCTCTAATACCAGACGATTTATCAGTAAATGATAATGAATACCACCAACAGATTAGAGCGTGGACCGCGGTGCCACCTGAATCATCAAAGTCAGACCTTCCATCCACTGATGAATTCATAAACGTTGTCAAGAGACTACCTCTCAAAAAACATCCGGTGAAGATAATATCTAATAGAATGATTATAGAAGCGTGTAAAACAGCGGGCGACGCGATCTTATCCGTATATAACCGATGCATTGCAGAAGGTATTTTTCCCCGAATATGGCGACAAGGCTTTATACGCATTATTCCAAAGAGTGGCGATAAGCCCTCGGATGACCCTAAGTCCTACCGGCCCATAACACTTCTTCCATCTTTGGGGAAACTCTTAGAGCGACTAATCGTTCCGCGCTTGCTTGGACCTAAATTTCATATTAATCAATTTGGTTTCACTATTGGTAAATCCACAGTCGACGCGGCTTTCTCTGTCCGTAAAATTGTTAACTTATCGGAACATAAATACGTGGTTGGAATCTTTCTCGACATATCTGGCGCTTTTGATAACGCATGGTGGCCGATGCTACTACTTAAAATGAAAACCCGTGGTTGCTACAAAAATTTCTATAATCTAATCAGCTTTAAATTGTTAATTACCTTTCAATATGATTCAAATTTTTAGTTTTCCTTTATTTATTAACCTGTAATATTATTAATGTAATTTTTAGTAAGTACGAATAGATTTTCTTTTTTTTTAATTCAATACAATTTGAACTAATTTTATTTTATGACATTATTTGTTTTAATTGACTGAACTATATTGTTTCTTTTTTTTTGTATTTTTGACATCGTTTTTTATTCTCTCACAAATATCTTAATAACTATGTAATATCTGAATTTCTTGCCCTTGCTCCACAACAGTTTACGGGTTGATTGTGAATCTATATATGTATACAACATTTACTATTCATTTAATATTATTGTATCTACCTCATTCTACACCTTTTAACTTCACTTTGTATTAATTATGTTAACACCTTCACTTTTTTGCTTTTTCTATTTTTTTTTATTATTTATTTATTTATATGTCTACTGCGCGTTCGAGCGAATGGCACATGTGGGCTGCAGCTGAAAATCAGCGTTATACCTAGTGTTGCCACCTGACATTATGCTGAGCTGAGGCCCTTTTGGCACAATATTGTTCTCCTACTAATTATTGTGTTCGATGATTATAAAGGTGTTTTTTGTTGTGCCAATAAATGCGATTTCCTTTCTTTCTTTCTGATTCTTTCATATTTTCTAAACGGCTCCGCAAAACTCAAACTTGGACATCATTCCATTTCTAAGTCTCTAACCATGGGATGTCCTCAGGGCTCAGTTATCGGTCCATATGTATGGAATTTTGGCTACGATGATTTCCTCGCGCTTCCGCTCCCATGCGGCTGTTCATGGCTTGCTGCTCATTGAGGCAAGCACTCGGGCTGGACTCGAGAACTTGGCTGACACATGTCTACGTTTAATATCACAGTGGGGCGATCGAAACCGTCTGGCCTTTGCACCGCATAAAACCTATCAACTTATTTTAAAAGGAAATCTAAAATCCTGGCCTAGTATTAAATTTAATAACGTACCCGTTAAAAGAAAAGAATCCGTGTGCTACCTCGGTATGCTACTAGAAAGAAACTTTTCATTTATTGATCATATAAAAACAGTAGGTGAAAAAGCAAAAAAGAACTTCTACGCCTTGACGAGAATATCCAAAGCTACTTGGGGTCCCTCATTTCAAACCTTAAAAACTATCTATGGGGCTACTTACTTGGGTTGTATGTGCTACGGGGCACCTGTCTGGGCTGACAGGGCCAACATAGGGGCGGTACGCCGTAAATTGCTGCAAAGCCAGCGTTTGGCTTCGATATTCTTATGCAAGGCGTATAGGACGGTTAGTACTGAAGCCTTACCGGTGCTGGCGGGTGTTCTCCCAGTCGATCTAGAGGTGCAGCGGCGTGCTGCAATGTACTGCTACGCTAGAAAGATCACGGACCCAGAGTTTTTACCGCAACGCGACCGTGCTAAGATCTGTAGATTACTAAAACTTACGTCTGGGAGGAACTTTTATCCGAATGGCAACGTAGGTGGGAAAATTCCATTAAAGGCCGTCACCTCCACCAGTTTTTTCCATCCGTTCGTGAGCGGCTATTTCTCACAAGTCATGGCAACTTTAAGAGTAAATTATTTTCCTTTAGGCTTGTGACTTCGCCTTTATGTCAATGTTCTACAGCCGACTATAAATACGAACAATCCGCACACCACATCTTATGGGAGTGTATTCTTTGGCAAACTGAACGCAATATTATGTTAGATAGTATTCAGGTTACCTCTGGAGTAGTTTACTACACGGACCTTGTAGAAACCAGAACAAATTTACGTGCTTTCAGGCGATTTTGCCATACCTATGACTGGAATCAAAAGTAGCTCACAATTTAGGACCCATTAGTTTTAATTAATATATAATCCGTGGTGCTTGACAACTGGGCTTAACCCAGTTGTAAATGTCCCTTGGTGCCTATTGGCCTAGCTCTATTCTGTCTCCTGCTTGATAAGGAGGGAAGTGGAAATTATATATATATTTTTTTCCGACTCCTCCGCTGTACTTTTCTGATTAAATTCGTTGCAGGATCCAAGACAGTTAAATCGTTTGTCCGGGACTCGTCGGGCTTCATTGGCTCGGCGTTTTTCTGGTGGTCAACACTGTTGATTCTGGCTTGCAGGAGTTGCAGTGGTTGGGAATGTGTGGCGGGCTTGTCCCAAAAAAAAAGCCGGGACCAACGGCTTAAGCCGTTGGTCCCGGCTTTTCGGCAGCGTCTAGGTATGTAAAGGTCATCCACAGATCGACCTTGGCAAGCGTTGCTTTACTTTGATGATCAACCCGAGCGGTCGTTATACGTAGCCACGAGCTCGAAATTTTATTATAAATCAGCAATGACTTACTTTAAAAACAACCGGTTTTCATACATTCGGACAAACTCTGATGACTGTCCTTTAAAAGGGGACTCTAGTCCCGAAGAATTTCAAAACTAGGTATTTGAAGAAATTGTTGCCGATGCGTTGCACTGTGCCCTATGAAGTAAAGTGCGAAAGTGACAATTGCAGCTCTGTCTGATTTTTACCTATATTTAAAATGACCTAACTAAAAATAAAACTTGACTAAAACAAACGCAAACGCATTCCGCTGTTTTCTTCTTCAAAACTGGACTGATCTAAAAAAACATATATCAAAATCTAGAGGAAGATTTTGTCACATGGCGGTAAAAACTTTTTACAAAAAAATATAACCGACTTCGTTGTTGCTATTCCACCAACTCGCACTAAGCGTTTCCAAACGTCTTTTATAATGCGCACAGCAAAGGAGTGGAATTCTCTGCCTGCGTCCGTGTTTCCAAACGCTTACAACCCTAATCTCTTCAAAGTTAGAGTGAACAGGCTCCTTCTGGGTAAGCTCGCTCCATCGTAGACTTTGTCTCTGTCATCTCTGACCTAGACTAGAGTTAAGAGCAAACCCATCACAAATAAAAAAAAGAGTCGGTTATATTTTTTTGTAAAAAGTTTTTTATTTTTCACTTTTAAGTGATAATACTCGGACGACGTCTTCGTCTACGCAGAAATTGAAATAAGCAAAAATGCTCATAAAAAAACTACTGAACCAAACTGAATCAAAGTTTGGTCCAAACTGGACCAAACGGCAAGTAAACCGCATCGAACTAAAAAAGAATCATAGAAATCGGATCAGAAACCTCGGAGTAATCGATGTACATGCAGTCTGTTTTTTCGGGTTTTTGGATTGTCATAATTCTTTAGAAGAGTTACCGACCCGAGTCCCCTCTTAACTCTACTAAAATAACTGTCTAAAACTCACTTCCATTCTAATTTAATAAACTCGTAGTTAAACCAAGGGTTTTTCTCGTTAAACTACTGCTAAGCCTAGTTTTACTAATAAACTTTTCAGTTATTCCATCGTCCAGTTTGGATTAAGTTAAATTTAAATTTTAAAGGTCGCCGACTGTCCCTCATTAGAATCTAATGGGGATAAAGGGACGTGGACACTGCTATAAATAGAAATGTGTTTGACTCGTGGTTATATTTTTGGATACTCGCTTCTGTCAGTTCACTTTCTTTTTTATTTAAATCTAAAAATAGACAGTCTTTGGCCTTTTGGTAAACCATTCAATCATTTTATGTGTATACAGTTAGATTAGTATTTTAATTATAAAATTTACGTGTTTTTAGTAAAATAAAGTGTAATTTTATGGTTTATTAATAGTAATAAGCCTTTGAAAGTATCGATTTCGCCGTCCACGATCCTTTATCCCTATTTGATTCTAATAACGGTCAATCTGCAACCTTTACAATTAATATTTGACGTAATCCAAACTGGATCTACTACATTTAGATCAGAAGAAGAATCTGTGAATCATCATGTCGTTGATTTGTTAGATTCGTTTTCCTCATAACATATTTTAGGGTTCCGAACAAAAAACGAAACCCTTATCGGATCACTCGGGTGTCTGTCTGTCTGTCCGTCTGTCACAGCCAGTTTTCTCCGGATCCTCTGGACCGATTATGTTAATGTTGAAATGTTTAGTATGGGGGTCACTTTTGGGAGCCAAACTTGAAAAAAAAGTTTTTTTGAACAATATTGTATGATATATCAAATGAAAGGGCTTACTTTAGGACTATGACCAAAATTGTCTGTAAGTCTGCGCTTCACACTATTTTTTCTGTTAGTTTCGATATGTTTTTTTGTTTGTTTGTGAGGGATTTAATTATATTTTTTTTAATTAAATAATTTTGAAGTTATTCAAGAAATAAGACAAAAAATGACCATTCCCCCCCTTATCTCCGATAATACTGAGCCTAAAATTTTGAAAAAATGGAGATAGATTACAGGAAAGTCTATACTGTTAAAATAATATGTAAAAAAAATTAAATCCGTTCGGATCCCTTTGTTTTTATATTTATATGTTAGTATATCTAAGGACCGGTCGCTGTGGCGACGCTTGGGGGAGGCTTTTGTCCAGCAGTGAACGTCTTTCAGCTGATATGATGATGATGATGATGAAGTATATCTAAGTATTTATTTATGGTGTTTTTTTTATCTGTTTTTCTTTTAGCTGCACTTGCCATGATCTGTCTCTGCACCATTCTAAGGTCGACTGGTAGAAATTGCTCAAGGCGTTAAGTCATCGCTGACCATAAGAGAGCCAATTCTACTCATTTTCAGGGAATGTTCGCATTCGCGTATCAGTCGCAATCAGTCAAAAATATATGAAAAAAACTGTCCCACTGCGAGTCGGACTCGCACACGAAGGGTTCCGTACCATAAACCTTAATTTATATTATTTGTTGTTAAAGCGGCAATAGAAATACACAATCTGTAAAAAAATCAACTGTCTACCTATTACGGTTCTTGAGATACAGCTCGTTGACAGGCAAACGGGCGGACGGACAGACAGCGGAGGCTTTGTAATAGGGTGCCGTTGGTTACCCTTTGGGTACAGAATCTTAAAAATGAGGTTTTTTTGACAAATTGCGACTGAGAAGCGAACGCGAACGTTGCTAAATAATTTCGTGTAATTGGGCCTCAGGCATTGATATATAAAAAAACCCAAGATACACACTCAGCATCTCAAAAACGTCCGCAAAAAACAAGCGCAATATGTATAATTGTGCGCTAGTTTCAAACAGTCTTGCATCACTCGCTATACTGCACTGCTTTGTAAAAACAACTTTAAGCGATCTGTGTAAGGTTTAATTTGCAAAAAAAAATTGTGCATCACTCGCCATACTGCACTGCTTTGTAAAACAACTTTAAGCGATCCGTGTAAGGTTGAATTTGCAAAAAAATGTTTATAGTATAACTATACACAACTCACACATGACACTTGGTACATGCCAGTTTTTGACGACAGTTTCGAGTGTTGCATTTGTTCGAGACTGTGCATCTTGGGTTTTTTATATATCAATGGCCTCAGGTGAGATAGTGGTCAAACATGTGCCTACCAAAAGTAAAAAAGTAGGACTCTGTATAGTGTTTTTGTTCTTGCGTGGCTCTTCGGTTGCGGCGTCGCAAGCGCGGTTGCAGATTGTGCGGTTCTGGCTTTGATTCAAGGTCGGGCAAAAAGTGCTATTGCAATTTAATATTTAGAATTTCACACAAGGATATGGAGCGGGTGATAATCCACCACGTGGGCCCAAATCTGTTTGGTGGATGTCACTTGTTTTTTAGGTTAGGTAAATGAAACAATCAAAATTATACAATGTATTTATTTAATTTAATAATATGCGCCTAACACAATTTTCAATTCGCCATGGTCCGAATCAATTTACAAAAATGTTTACATTTTAAATTAGGGCCTATGACTCGCTGTAAAGATAAGATTAGGACTCGTCTAGTAAAACCTTAGCGTCGCAACGGTGGCGCCACTGTAGCGCAACTATTTTATGTTTTTGCTAATTCCTTAATGTTAAACTCTACTGTGTCCTAATCCCAAATATTTCTACCATTAAACAAAGAAGCGTTACAAACACTGATATAACATAGTCACAACACAAACATTTAGTACCATTTGACTTTATATAAATACTTACACATTTTTACACATTTATCTACTTTTTATTATTTAATATAATTTTTATATAAATTTACAAATACCTCATGAATCCTTTTTGTTTTATCCTAAAATTATACCTACAATAATAAAAGCACATTGAGAACTAAATAATTGTTATGAACTGTTTGTATAATATTTACAAAATATTGATACTTTCTCGAAATGGGGGCTCACCATTTAAAGGCCATGTGATCAGCTAATCAACATATAAAATATATTTAAATATACCAAAATTAATTTATCCTTGATTTTTTGATCAGGTAACCTCACAGCCGCGAAAAAGTACCGGAAATAATACATTTATACAATAAGCAAAATATAAATGCAAATTATACGTCGCTATACTACATTTTTATAACACATATTTATTTTTGTATAAACCCTAGAGGTCGTCGGTTTTATATAAATGTTTTACATTTCGTAGAAAATCGACGTTTTTTATTTTTTTATACACTTATTGTTACGTTTAAACTCTTGTGCTTTCCTTCTAAATTTTATATAAACTAAACGAGAAAAACATAACTTAATATAATTTTTAAGAAGGTAAATCGTTTAAAATTTTTCAAAAGTCAGAAAAAAAGAACAATTTTTATAATTGATATGTCCCTAACAATACATATATAGACAAAAAATAAACGTCAAAATCTTAAACTACTCATAAGATACAAAATTCTAATTTAAAGCACAGTTTCGTTCGTGCAAGTCCTAGGTCCGTTAACCAGGGAGTATCTACTAGATCCACCATTTTTTCTACTAGTCACCGCTCCCCTGATGAAAAGCTCTTTGAACGTCTCCCTAAACTGTCTAGACATGCCACAGTATATAGCAAAATTAATAGGATAAGAGACTAGGATGAAGAAATTAGTTATTAGAATCAGAATGTTAGCTATATAATAGTCTAAAATCTCGACTATGGTGCTAGAAATAATGTGTAAGATGGTGACGACTGCCACAGGAATTTCGACTAAAAGGAAGACGGTTACGACGACAATAAGCATCAAAGTTGTGCAGTTTGAATCTCGAAGTTTTCTGCACTCGGATTTCCTGTTTTCCTTGAAGAGTCTTTGCCTGTTGATCTGGGCAGTCCTCATGGCTCTGAAGAGGAGTACGTTGAGGACTACCAGGGAGGTGCAGGGGATCAGGTGTACGAAGAGAACTCTAAAACCGTAGTACGTTATGAAATACGCGTCCAGAGATATCGCTTGCACCCACGGAGCCATTTCGATCTGGAAAGAGAAAAAAAAACGAGTTAGTTAATGTTTGTTTTATTTTTATTTTTTTATTCAATAACAATTTACATTGTATCTGAATGAAAATCATCATCATCTTAAATTAAATTAATAAAAATCACGATGTCAATAAAATTGGTATTAAATTCATCCAATAATAGTTGCATTAAAAACAACAAAATAAAAACAATAATCAATCAACCAGTAATGTTCAATAATAAAATTCGTCACGCCTGAAATAAAAAATAAAATTCATCTATAGTCAAAAATTATAATCAATTATAAGAAAAAAAACATTAAAGCTTTAGTCAGTGAGTCTGACACTCTCTCCCGCTTCGCCTAAAGTTGGAAAAAACATTTGATGATCTCCGATACAAAAAAAGACATGACATCGTCATTAGAAAAGACATCATTATCATTCACTGCTATCGATTTTTGCTATACGAGAACCATTGAAAGGCGTTCAAACGTTAAAAAACAATTATTGAATGATGGATGTGTCTGCACTGCGTCTTGACATTTTGATTTATAATGAACTTTCTGTGCGCTGACATTAGCATTTATCAGAATCAGAAGCTTTTGAATTAGTATGTGGATTACATTATCTAAATCGAATTCAGTCAATGTATAAAATCAGTCGGGCGATGCATAATAAATATAAATTAATTTGAGTAGCATCATTTTTTTCTGGCCTGTACTCTAATATTCTAAACATCAATTCGAAATTCGAACGGTGTCTCGTTGTGGATCCACAACGAGACACCACGACGCACGGCGTTGACCATGCCACTTCATTTTGCATATTCGAAAATTTTAAGGTTAAGAATACTTGTCATGGAAGCTTCTGTGCTGCCACCTATAATTCCTGCACGTTCCGTTTAGGGGAATGTGCACGTAGCAGACTGTGCCATCTAGCGTTGCAATTTCGAAACTAATAGGTAAAATATACTTGACAATGACACTTCTGTGCTGCCACCTGTACGTTGCCTATTTACTTTAAAAACAAATGACTTCGCTTTCAAATCGCTCACTTGAGTGAGGTGATGAGTGAATTTTGTACGCTCACTTGAGTAAGAAAAGCAGAGTATACATTACAGAATGGCCCTAAATTCTTAGGCCACGAAAATTCTAGAGAATATAAAGGTAATTTTCTCCAACATTAGGCATGTTATTTGTTAGCCCTTTTCCACAGTGAATCACAATCTAGACGCTCCTAATAAAAAAAGAAAGACAGTTGATGGACGTATCTAACTCTAACCTCAATCACTCGACCTCATCGTGTTTGGAATATGTTCCATTCCATAATACAGAGGTCCTTGACCCGTTAAAGTAGGATTTAAGTTGAAATATTGAAGAAAGAAATGTTTTTAGCAAAGTACTGATGTCTAATTTCCAACTTACACGCCGGCAAAACCGCTGTCAGAAGCTAGTTATTGATAAACAGATACATTTTTTATTTGTGATGGGTTTGCTCTTGACTCTAGTCTAGGTCAGAGATGACAGAGACACAGTCTACGATGGAGCAAGCTTACCCAGAAGGAGCCTATTCCCTCTTAACTTTGAAGAGATTAGAGTTGTAAACGTTCGGAAACACAGACACAGGCAGAGAGGTTCCACTCTTTTGCTGTGCGCATTATAAAAGACGTTTGGAAACGCGCCGAAATTATTGGAATACCAACAAGGTAGGTATTGATTCGTTATCATTAGAGAACTTAATCGGTTTACAAAGGTTCGGCAAATCTCATTAGGAAAAATCCCTTACGCTTGCTGAAATATTTCTGACAACAACCTCATTATTTTTAATGAAAGAAAATCTGGTATTCGCCTTTTTGGTGTTAGACTGCGCTTCTACCACAGATGGGCGAGGGTGCGTAGCGAGGTACCTATGTGTTTGTTAAGAATCAATAGAATTGCTTCATTTACCTAGCCTCCACATCCCTCGCTACGCACCCTTTTTTATGGATGGGAAATCATCAAATGACTCCTGGGTAAAGCAGAAGGGAGTGTCAGACTTTTACCGACTAAAACCCATCCGTGTTCCTCCTAATGCCTATTGCGTGCCAGGGCCGCGGTGACTCTTAATTGGGCGAACACACACTTGCAAAGGGTAAATTATTTAAGACAAATTATTTTGTTTGTATGGGTATTTCTATCAGATAATTTTAAGTAGTCCAATGTCTCGGTGCTGGGTCTGTTTTTCAGTGGAATTTAGGTGTAATATAATGATAATTTTATGCAATGATTTCTCGTATCTCATTAATCATATCTACATACAGCCGAAAAACATTGTCAGTTTAAAGGGGGAACCAAACTATCGGACGCTTCCGTAATCCGCTGCTGACAGCCGCGACTGTAAAGTTTGCACAGTCGTTTGGGACGCGGTTTAAGGACTCGTTCGAGACATTCCACAAAGATCTGTTGACTGGGATTTCGAGTAGTGAAAGTGAGGACGATTTTCTGGAATTAGTGGCTGCTTTATGTTCTCCACAAAAAAAAGTAAATAATAAAAAGAAGCACTTGGGTCCATAAATAATCCGTGTCCTTCTGACACACGGATGCGTCCTGCATACCGTTCACACCGTCCGCGGACGTTTTTGGCAAACAAAATCATCCAGCGAGCCAGATTTCTATCGGATGTCCGACCGCTCAAGGACGGGCCATGGTTGCGTCTGCAACTGACGTCGGATAGTTTAGTGTACATTCGTTAAACAGATACCTCTAAGTCGCGTCTGTCGGCCGCGTCCGTCAGACCTATCCAATAGTTTTGTTTCCGCGTTAAGGCATAAGTGACTCCTTGGGTTCAAGTCCACGATCCGCCACTCGCAACCATTACCACCAAGCCACCACAGCTGCTCACAACGGTACATAAATGATGATTGATCTTACAGGACTGAAGGTACACTTACTCTGCAGACTTCCTCGAAGTGTCCTCGCCATACGGTGATCTGCGGCACATATCGGCGGTCGAAGAACCGGGGCAGCTGGTGCAGGAAGGCTGCTACGCCGATGTAGATCAGGCACTTCATCACGTTGGGCATGGTACACCTGCGAAAGGAGACCATAATGATTAGGTCAAGGTGAAGAATGTGGAAGAGATCTTAGCGGTTGAGGTGTGAAGAAGTTTCTTCATTAGCTATTGTATATATCTAGTTGGGAGAACTAGTAGGTAGGTCCATTCAATGAGACAGTTAAATTTGCTTTCCAGATTAAGACTCACTGGAAAATATTTATAAAATGTGTGGTTAATTAAGGTCGATAAGTGTTCGACCAATATCAGTTAATTACAAACTTGGCTTCAGATGAGATCTTCAACAGATTTTGCATGCAGAAAGGCTTTCAAAACAGGACGCTCCCATTTTATTTTCCAATTGCAGCTTTTGTGTTTCATTTCGTGAAGCGACGCCTCTCGGAAAGCACCGCGAGTCTCAGGGAGTCGCGACAGCCCGGGGAATCGCACAGTTTGGGAGCCTCTGCTATAGTTGATTCGCGTTATGATAATAGTGAATCATCGGCCTAGCTTTGCCGTATGGTGTCGGCCGGTGCCGTATGGTGCCGTAAAAGAATAATACCATCCCATCACTTCCCGTGGGTGTCGTGAGAGGCGACTAAGGGACTCGCCGGAGAATGGGCAGCAGCGTTCTCTGTAAAAATCAACATCATACACTGCGATCGCCAACCCGCCTGCCAAGCGTGGTGATTATGACACCCCCCTCCCTTTTAGGGGAGGCCTATGTCCAGCAGTGGATGTCTTTCGGCTGATATGATGACGATGATGATGATCGGCCTAGCTACGTCCCCAGTTGAAGACAGACAGTTGTCTTTTTTCTCAACGCAAATGCACTATAGTCAGATTCCTCATTAGTCTGGAGTATGATAATTTCGTACTTGATTACTATAGGTTACTTATATACCTACTCGTAATACAGAACTTAAAATTTGCTTGGAGTATGTGTTGTATCATCATCATCCAGTGCTGATACTTTAAGACATTATTCAAGATTTTCTGTCTGTTATAGACACATTCATCTGTCACAAGAAAAACCAACGGAGCAAATCTACATCGCAACAAAACGAACCGCAACGCCCTCTATTCAACAAGCAGCGAACTACTACGACTAAATCCTGCATCGCGGTATCAGAGTTTACCGTGCGATTTGACCACTATACAACAGTCCAAACTCCAGCAGATGTATAGAGGGTATGCGGTACAGAGAGTAAAGTCCCGCATACCTCCAATGAAAAGGGAGGATCCTCCGACCAGACGGTTGTTGTGTCTGGCGGGCAATTGCTCGATATTTCATATTCGGACTGTCGTATTTGTTCATTTCGCATGGTAGACTCTGATACCGCGATGCAAGATTTCGTCGTAGTAGTTCGTTGGTGTTTCTTGTTGCGGCATTGATGGCGCTACAACGTGTTTAATTTATTTTTATATTATCTAACTGACCGACTGGATATTATAATCATATTTTTTTCCAGGAAGGATCCCTACAGTAATAATCTTCACTATACATAACTTACCGAGGGTGACCACCACCTCTGCCTACCCTTTCCCGGGAATACCAGCGTGAAAATAACTAGTTTTAATTAAAGTCTGTTCGCAGAAAGTGTAGGTCAGACGTTACCCGTGAGAGTCGTTGCAGGCGGGCGGCAACTATAAAGGCAGCTGCGGCTTCGGGGTAATTAAATTGCACGCTGCATGCAATTCAGGCGATAATAACCGTTTTTATGGTTTCAACTTATGTGTTCGTTTGGTGCTTCTTATATGTATACTAGCTGACCCAGACACGCGTTGCTGTGACTCAGTAGGTATGATAGATTAAATTATATTTTTACTAATTATTTTAAGTTGGATCAACTAACAAATACTTACGAGATAGATTATGTTCTTTCAGTTGTTAGCAAAGCATAGTCGGCCTTATAATGTTCCCACTGTTGGGACTCAGGCCTCCTCTCTAGGAGAGGGAATGGGCCGTAATCCACCACGCGGGCCCAATGCGGGTTGGTGAATGTCACAAGTCTTCGAATTTTTGGTTCTAGGACATGCCGGTTTCCTCACGATGTTTTCCTTCAGTTGTTGCATGTAGGTAATTGGCAAATAGCTTTCTCAGTGTAAATAGATTTAGTGTATATAGATTGGTAAGTCCGTGATAAGACCTGTCGTACTGTATGGATCAGAAAGTTGGGCTGTGAAAAAGACGGATGAAAATAGATTGCAGGTTGCGGAGATGAGAATGTTGAGATGGATGAATGAATAAAGTGAGAAATGTTCGCAATATGTACTCATACATTAGAGGTGCTTAGTTTAAAAGTGGCGCCAGTGACGGAAAAGTTGAAAGGGGCTTTTCTTGAAATGGTCATGTAAAGAGGAGGGATGAAACGCATGTAATTAAAACAGTGATGAATATAAATGTGGACGGATGGCGGGAGAGGAGCGGGAGGCCAAAAAAAAGATGGATGGATTGTGTGAGGAGTGATATGAAAGAAAAAGGATTAAGTGATAGCGTGACGGCTGAAAACACATGTTGCGCCGACCCCAAGTAACATGGGATAAGGACAGGAAGATGATGAGATGATGAACTGCTATTATACCTACTAGATACATTGAAGAAGGAGTTACGCCACTACTTTATACTCAGTCGGTAAGCGGCAAATACAGCACATGGATTAAAAAAAAATGGTAGGGCTTTCAAAACCGCAGTGACTCTTAATGACTAAATGAGCTTACTAGCCTTAACCCATTTACGTTGGGGTCGGCTTGCGATCTAACCAGATACCACTTTACATGAAACCACTGACAACATCTATTGGAAAAGTTGTATCCAGGTGGAAGTGGAATTTCCTGCCGGAGTCTGTTTTCTAATAGCTACAACCTGGAAGTCTTTAAGTCAAGAGTAAATAGGTTACTTTTAGGCAAGCGTGCTCCATCTTCGACCACATCATCGCTTACCATCAGGTGAGATAGTGGTCAAACGCGTGCCTGACAAAAGTAAAAAGAAAATAAAAGGTTTAAGCTTTATCCAGGGTTGTGGAATTTGTCCGGAAGAGTCCGCGGCCCTGAAACGCAAAGGGCATTAGGAGAAACACGGATGGGTTTTAGTGAGTAAGAGTCTGACACTCCCTCCCAGAGCGGGAGGAGTCATGTAATGATGATTTCCCATCATCATCATCTGCCTAGCCTTTTCCCAACTATATTGGCGTCGGCTTCCAGTCAAACAGAATTCAGCTGAATACCAGTATTTTACGTGAAGCGGCTGCCTACCAAACCTCCACAACCTATTAACTGGGTAACACGGTAACTTAATGGTAAAACTGGAGTCAGATTTACTAACTTCTGACAATTCGTAACGTCTGTCTAAGATCTACAAATGACGCCGGGACCAACTGCTAACGTGCTTTCCGAGGCACGGAGGAAACTCGGTATGTTAAGATGGTCACCCACCCACAGACCAACCTTGGCAAGCGTTGCTTAACCTGAAAGATTGATCCGTGCGGCTGTTATTATTTAGCCACGAGCTAATGATGATTTATCATCGTTATAAAAAATAAAGTTATAAAGCTTTATTACGCTCATACTCCATCGAAACATGTTGCGCAACACTACTGGCACTTAGTATCCCTTCACTACAGCACGGTACGGAACATGAGACCGCAAACACTAGGTGAGGTGTTAATTTGTTTGAGAACTCGAGACTCGGCTTGTGGTCAACCCAATAGCGCAGTGGGTTGTGGCTACAGGTGATATACTTCACACAATTGAAAGTAATTTTAATTAAACACAGGATTGATGTTTGTATTCCTTTTCAGGTTTTTTTTCGTTACAGGAGAGATTCGATTGGTTAATATTACTTCCCTTAATTTTTTTATTTAATTATCGTATATATTACAGTCTACTAAGGCTCATAAAACACAATACATATTGACGGTGCCATTTTAATCGTCTTGCAAAGGCGGCCCACTTAGTGTACCCGACATAAACTACCTATAGGCGTGATATTTTTTTTAATAATTCATCAAGAAAATAGTTAAAATAAAATAAATAGTGCATTGGAATTATGCTACCTACCAAAACCTCCACAACCCATTAACTGGGTAACACGGTACTCCTTGGCGAGACTGGAATCAGATATTCTGACTATCCATAACCACTGCCAAAGATCTACAAATGACAGCCGGGATCAACGGCTTAACGCGCTTTCCGAAACAAGGAGGACTCTCGGTATGTTATGATAGTGGTAACCCATCCACAGACCAACCTCGGCAAGCGTTGCTTAACCTTGAAGATCGACCCATGCGGCTGTTGTTATTTAGCCAAGAGTTCCTCATTCATCATCATCATCATATCAGCCGAAAGACGTCCACTGCTGGACATAGGCCTCCCAAAAGCGTCGCCACAACGACCGGTCCTGTGCGTCTCGCATCCTTCGGCTACCCGCGACCTTCAGCGAGTTCCTCATTCCTTTAACCTAATACAGTCAAAATATCACAATAATCCACTAATATAAATCTAATTCGAAATGGTACTCTTCGGTTAGCTCGGATAAGGGTCAGGAGCATGACTTGAGTCTGACATTTACCAGATTGACATGGTGTATGGAGTGGGCGGCCTAATATAATTGAAAAGGAATGATCCAATAAATGAAATACTTGTGTTATTGGGAACATAAAATAATTTCATTTCGTTTTCAAGTATTTTGTTATGGTTTTTTATGTGGAGTATTTTCTTGATGATTAAAAAAGGATTTGCTTTTTTACTCTACGCGCGTTTCAAAGAGATTTTCGGCATAATTGACGGGGCCTGCTAGAGTTGGGAAATTCTTCGGAAGAGTTACCTTATTACGTATGTTCTCCAATTACTCGAAGATGGCTGGACCGATTTGTTTTTTTTTTTTGTTTGAAATTGTATACTTCTCAAGTTCCCAGGTGGTCCCATGATTATCAAGTCAAGATATGATGATGGGATCCTGGAGAAATAGAGGGAACTCTTCAAATTTTATAGGCACACTTGAAGCGATTTGGGTAGTTTTTGAAAGAGTACTTTCTCGGAGTGATTCCATTTCAATTTGATGAAGATCTGATGAAGAACTTTGGAGATAGGCACCGGAACTCCTCAATAAATGATAGCAAATGGACCGGGATTGCTGAAATCTCATGTCTGTCTATTATCTACGCCAGTTCATAACATAACATTACGCTGGCACGGTGTGTAACTGAACTGAACTGAAAAAACTGAAAAAATGGTAACCACATGTGAACCACAAAAAAGTGAAAAATAAATACAAAAAGTACAACCGACTTTCAAAAACAAAACACTACAAATTATAAAAATACTTTAATTTCGGAAGTCGGTGTCAAAAAACAACCAAAAATGACGAACTTCCGAAGTCGGTTGTATTTTTTTGTAATAAAGTTTTTTATGATGCTTTAGTTTTTTTTTGTCATGAGTCCCTTACTCCTAGAGCCCTGAAAGATAGACATGTGTATTGTTTTCAGTTTATTTATCTGTATTTATTTTCTTTAGATTTTTCTGTGGAACTGGTGGTCAAATGGCGCCTTATTCATATATTTTTGGTAACATGATTTTTAACCGACTTCAAAAAAGGAGGAGGTTCTCAATTCGGCCACCTATATATATATATATATATATTTTATGTGTGTTCGCGGATAACTTCGTCGTTTATGAACCGATTTCGATAAATATTTTTTTTGTATAAAAGGGTATGCTACCGATGTGGCCCCATTGCCACCACGATAACATCTGATGATGGAAACTCTGAGAAATCGAGGGTTACTCTCGAAAATTGTAGGCACGCATCTAGTAAAAACTTGATATTAGTGTGTATATCGGGTGATACTACAAAAATATGAAGGTTCGGATCAGACCTGATGATGGAGACGACAGAGAGTCAAGGGAACTCCACATCGGTATGTAGGAACTACCAAGTGTTTGGGCTTATTTCATTCGTATTGACGAGACCTTTACACCGAAAGCACTAAGTTTTATTCAATAGGCCCCAGTTCATAACATAACATCACGCCGGTACGCTGTGAATGGGTACGCAGGTACCACTAAAAAGTGAAAAATAAAAAAACTTTTTACAAAAAACATAACCGACTTCCTAAAACAAAACACTACAAAGTATAAAATAACTTTAATTTCGGAAGTCGGTGTTTTTGGTTATTTCGTTTTTTGACACCGAATTCCGAAATTAAAATATTTTTTTGTAAAAAAGTTTTTTTTTTACCATTTTCATTTATAATAATATAATTTATTTAAACGCCCCTTGATGGACCGCCTTTTTGCCGCCCACACTAGTTTTAACAGAAATATCGATAAGATTTTTGGGAAACTCAGTGTGGGAGTATAAAAACCAGCCTACATTTCAACCACCTGGGTTCGAAGACTAAAGGAGGGTTGTTCTTAAAAGGTCTCATTTTAATACTCATTTTTGTTTATTGATTTCGGCGAGTTTTCGAGTAGTAAATGAATGAGTAAGCGTGGGTGTTGTAGTACAATCGAGTCATTTATATCTTTGCCCGTTTTCAATTGTTTTTTTTTATTATCAAATTAGACATATAGTAGGACTCTAAATAAGGCGAAAAACTATTATTAAACAAAGTGATAGCATAAGCCAAAAACCATTTTCTATTTATAAAGAAGACTAGCTGTCCTCCGCGGCTTCGCTCCCGTCAACTGGCTACTCCGCAAATTTCTTATTTTTTTTAACAAGAAACTTCTCCTGATAATAACAAACACAACAAAAAAGAATTTGCGAAATCGGTCCAGCCGTTCACGCGTGATGACCAAGGGAAATAGGGATTCATTTTCATATATAGAAGATAAATAAATAAAATTTGTTTTGTTTAATTTGTCTGTGACACAGTATTAATATACATAAAGAAACTTACAAACTTATTACCGTTAAGTAGTAAGTAATCGTCGAAATATTCATCTGTTCTCAAAAAAATACTTGGTCTACTTTCCACTCCCGGGAAAATCGGTACCAGTGGGGTAGGCTATCGGGAGCGAAGTCGCAGGAGTTGACACTGAAGCAGCCGGTCGATTTTGTAAACACGTCGAAGTTTAATCTCGCGTGAAGTAATCACGGAGTGAGCTGCCATTCCATCTTGATTTCACGGATTGACGGCTCACTTCGTGGTCACTTCACGCTAGCCTTCACTTCGACATGTTTGCAGAACCGCACTGCAAATTCTAACGTCATCATCATCATCATATCAGCCGTAAGACGTCCACTGCTGGACATAGGCTCCCCAAAAGGGGGGGTTTGCCAAAATCGCCATGCTTGGCAGGCGGGTTGGCGATCACAGTGTATGGTGTTGATTTTTACAGAGAACGCTGCTGCCCATTCTCTTGCGAGTCCCTTAGTCACCTCTTACGACACCCACGGGAAGTGATGGGATGGTATTATTCTTTTACGGCACCATACGGCACCGGCCGACACCATACAGCTGAAATTCTAACGTGAATGGAGCCAACTACAGACCTTAAGGTGACGAATCTCTTCGAGGTTTGCGGAATTTTTCGAATAAGTAACTCTCTCGCCTCTATTTCGACTGTGATTGTACTTCCCACGCGTTTGTAAGATGATCCTAATGTCGAGGGTCGTGTTTCGGGATTTTCCGTCAATAACCTTAGTTTTGTTGTTAAAAGATGTTGCTACTGTTAGTAATCAAAGATCTCTGCTGGGGCGGTTTTAAGAGTGAGAATAATAGTGGTGTGTGGGAGTTTTTAACAGTTGGTTGTAGTAACGCCCACATCAGTCAGGTAGGCGAAAAAGTGATTCTCGGTTTTCCTAAGTCCATAATTTGATTGAAGTGAATAATCATATAAAGTGGTCGTTCCTGCCTACTCCAATAGGTAAAACGCGTGAGTATGTCATTTCATTGAAATCTCATCCTTGAGTCTAGATTAAAAAAACTGGTCAAAAGCGAGGCGGACTCGCATGAAAAGGGTTCCGAACGGATTTAATTTTTTTAACATGTTATTTTAACATTATAGAATTCAAGTTTTCCTGTAATTTATAGGTAAAGATCTATGATCTCCAATTTTTTTTCAAAATTGTAGGTTCAGTAGTTTCGGAGATAATGGAGGGAATGGTCATTTTTTAGGGTTCCGTAGCCAAATGGCAAAAAACGGAACCCTTATGGATTCGTCATGTCTGTCTGTCTGTCTGTATGTCACAGCCACTTTTTTTCCGAAACTATAAGAACTATACTGTTGAAACTTGGTAAGTAGATGTATTCTGTAAACCGCATTAAGATCTTCACACAAAAATAGAAAAAAAAGAAATTTCATCAAACCCATACGTGTGGGGTATCTATGGATAGGTCTTCAAAAATGATAATGAAGTTTCTAGTATCATTTTATTCTAAACTGAATAGTTTGCGCGAGAGACACTTCCAAAGTGGTAAAATATGTGTCCCCTCCTGTAACTTCTAAATGAAGAGTATGATAAAACTAAAAAAAAATATTTGATATACATTACCATCCAACTTCCACTAAAAATTGGTTTGAACGAGATCTAGTAAGTGGTTTTTTTTAATACGTCATAAATCGTAAACCGCAATTTACCTTTCATTCAATCAACTCAAATATAAAAAAAAATCCATAAACAACCTTATACATAAACCGTGAACCATTATTTTCTAATAATGAATGTGTAATAAGTGCCTAAGTAAATAATAATTATAAAGTTACAACGAACTACAAGAACTTTTATATTATGTTACTTGCTGCTACGGAACCCTTCATGGGCGAGTCCGACTCGCACTTGGCCGATTTTCGTCTAATTTTTGGAATAACTTCAAAATCATTTTTTTTTTAATTATGAAAAAAAATATAATTAATACCCTATCATTTGATATGTCACACGATATTGTTCAAAAAACTTTTTCTAATGGTCTAGGTTGACCCTCAAAAGTGAACCCCACACTAAAAATTTAATAATTTACGTAACACGTCCGTGTTTGGGTCACAGAAGTCCATATGTGTACCAAATTTCAACAGAATCGGTTTAGCGGATCAGGAGAAAACTGGCTGTGACAGACGGACAGACAGACAGACAGACACCCGAGTGATCCTATAAGGGCTCCGGGTTTTTTGTTGGAACCCTAAAAAGGATAGTTAATTGACTGAGTATTTCTATGTATTGAAAAAAATGTAATCGTGTGGCCAGTAGTGTAATTTTTACCCGAAGGGGTGTAATGATTTTTACAATTCTGATTGGGCCACGTCAGCGTCAGGGGGTCTACTTTCTAAGCCCGAAGTCCGTAGTTCCGGGCGTTTTCTACTCCGTAACACCTACGGACTTACGATTAGCCCCGAACCCGAACTAAGAATGAATGACTACACGATTCGACAGTCAAATCGTGTTGTCATTCATTCTTAGTGGTTAGGTGATACGAAGTAGAAAACGCCCTTATCTAAGGCCGTTAACTGCGGACTTTGGGGTTAGTGGCCAGGCTTGCAGTGTGACCTTCGTCTCTACGAATAATAAAACAGAGACAGCTTTGTTTATTTTAAAAGAAGTTACGGTATAGTAATAAACATGTATGATATTAAATGATATCATAGAATAGGTATTTCCAATTCAAAATTTTTTTTTTACAACCAGCCAGTAACGTGGCATGTTCCAATTTTCGGGCAATACTCATAAACTGGTAAACAGGATGGAACGCCACTCAGGCGTGATATTTTATTTGACCATATTTTATGAGCTATAAACTATTGCGACCGTCAGCAGCCGCTAGGATTTACGTCAATTTTTTATTGCAATCTTAATGAGTTTATTAGGGGAAATATTGGCTATTCGGTCTCCTTCATAATTCGGAATTTATTTTATTTTGTTACCATCTCCTTTATGTGTATCGTCTTGGTCTATCCATAGGCAAAATTTAGCTAGGAATACAGGATGTTTCAATAGTGTGTGCTTATTATTAAGGGTGATGTTGGGTACCTGATATACATTAAGGAAAAAATAGCAAATAGATTCAAACTGATTCTTATTTTTTAAGACGTTTCATGTGGACAAATAAAGAAAAGTGAGGCCGCCACGAACTATACTAATAACTATTCTAGACTACCCAATAAGCCAAAGTTGTCTAAATATTTCAATTTCTAAGTTTCATTTTACGCAAAAAACACAGCCAAATTGTAATAGACCTCTTAATTTGTTTCAGCTACCCATCACCCTTAAATATAATCATGCTCTTTTGGAACACCCTGTATAATAATAATTTAGGTGTTTAGTCTAAGCAGGTACTTGAACTCTGTAACTGAGGAATAGCGAAAAATACTTAAAGGAGTCTCAGGTCCGATTTTGACTTCATCTTTGGATTTATTTGGCGATAGACCCTCCCATGTGCTGATAGTGATCACCGGGGTGGTTTTATTCAGGTGAAATTCTGCTTCCTGGTTTTTCCCTAAAAATAGCTTTCCCCCCGAAAACAAAAATAAAGCCCCCTTTATTTAGAGAAACGAAGAATTTTCCCTAAGATGAGAGTGTCCTAGTTTTGGGAATTTTGTAGCACAATCGGTGGGAGAGTGACCAGCTTGGTGACGAGCTCTAAGAGCCGGGCGCATGGTGGAGCCCGGCTTTTTCCCCGCATGGAGGAGCTTACGCTAAAACTACATAGATGTAAGTTAATTTTAGGAGAAACGAAAATCTTATTTGCCCTAGATTATTTAGGAACAGTCACTAGTAAGTAGGGCATACAAAACATATCTTTCCCCCACATTTAATTCCTAAAAAGTCCTACTTTCCGGTCGACAACGTACGTAAGACCTTCACAAAGGCCGTGTGCTTCGGTCTCACCTGTCAGGTACATAAGCGCGACTTTTGAATACTTTTCCTTCATCACATGCTCTGTGACACCTCAACCCATATCAAATGAATAAGTGATTATGTATTTTGCTCTCCAATGCAGATATTTTTCAGGAAATTTGTAAGTTGAGGGTACTTTTACAAATGGTTTGTTTAAATATATTGGCCATTTTATTGTATTGTAAACTTAAAAATAATACTACATGCAGGGGTCAGTCTATTAAGACTCACTATTGTAGTATATTCATTTTACATATCTGAACAAATTTTCATAGCAACTTTTTAATATGTTAGATTGTAAGTTTTGTATTCATCATCATCATCATCCACAGCCTGACGTCATCCACTGGTGAGCATAGGCCTCACTTTTCTTGGGCCAATCCGCACGCTCCTGTGCCAGCCTCAACCAGGTTCTTCCTGCGATGGCAACAATGTTCACCGCCCATCACGCCGCCGGTCGACCAACACTTCTTTATCCAGTCCTTGGCCGCCACTCGGTCACTGCCTTACTCCACCTATCATCACCGCGCCTTGCCAAGTTTGGTATTAGTAATGGCATATATTTTTTTTATTTTTTAAGACGTGGGGTTAAAGTCTTATTCTTTAGCATTGCTTAACCTTAATGATCGACCCGTGCTGTTGTTACTATTTAGCCACGAACTCATCCGACGAACAGCTTTCAGTAACAGTTATAATGAGAGCGCGGGGTTTAAATGAAAGGAACATAAGTTCCCACCATTTCATACTTTTGTCTTATTTTTGAAAAAGATTGCTCGAAAAACAATTTGGTGTGGTCGGCAAAATACATTTTGGCGTAGTCAGCAAAAGGATGAATTATTAAGGGACTGCCTTAAAGCTATTTTAATGAAATTTAGGCGGTACTGAATCCAATAACTCGGTGCTACTATAGTTTAGGGGATTGCTCTAAAATGATATAATGTGTTTTTCAAATTTTTGCGTTTTGTGCACTACTTTAAGTATTAAAGTGATGGATAGAAATGGCGTTTTTAGAAGGTTTCGCTAAACTTATAAAGAGTAAAAATAATTTGTTTGTAAAAGGGTTACCTTTTTTTTTCTCTGGCAGTACACGACCGTCTATATGTTTTTCGCCTACACTACCCCTGTAGGATAGGCTACTTTTTACAAGGAAGAAATAAACTGTTCTTGTGGCTGTTTAAGGCTAGTGATTTATAAACATAAATAAAGACCAAAACTAGTAGTTTTACTCAAAATAACTTTTAAGTGATATATCACTCTTCAAGTCATTTAAAAAAATTTACAAGGACATACTAAAAGGAGGTGTTTCAAAATGGGCCAGGTCTATGTACACAACCATATAAAAAAGAGAAAAATCCGTAGAAATAGGGAAAAATACTGTTAATTCATTTAAATGTTTATTGTTGTGGTAGTTAAATGATGTTTATAAACTACTTTCATCGATTTTCAACATGGCGTCGCACCGATTTAGTTACTCTATGCTTAAAAATAATGACAGTAAACCATAGAATATAGAAAGATAACTGTCAGCTGTCATAACAATGTCACTTTCGTCTCGTTACCGGTAAATAAACATGTCAGAAATAAATGTCAAACGTCATTAATCAATCAAAATGTCAACATACCGCCATGACGGGTTTTTGTTGTGTGTTGCAATTTCAAGTGCAATTTTTTGGGTTTTTTACCAGCAAACAAAGCCATTTTAAAAAAAATTGGACAGTTGAGAACTGTTGTAAATGTATTTCTCTATTTTTAAGTATAGTGTACAAGGACCTGGGCCCGGCTCCCTACATTTTGGAACATCTCCTTTATATCATCCAAGTGATTCCTGAAAATCTTAAAATTAAATAATATTTGTGTTTCTAATTGAGACGGTAAATATCTCTTTGACAGCTCCACATTGTTTCCCTTGAGCACACCAACTTGTTACAAACAACGTGAACATTTCACAGTGGGAATATGGCGGCAATCGACGGCAAAATGGCGGCAAACGACCTCAACACGGAGGCAACGTGAACACACTCAATTAACTTTAAATTGCTAATATTCGTCTTTGTATACACTGACAGGAAATTAATAACAATTTTCTTGTTGTTAGTATAGGGAGGGAGATCTTGTTTATTGGAAGTTTCTGTATAGCTACTTACAATACTCACGATGAGAACCTCGACAGTGGCGCCAACTGGTGAGTACAAAAACAGTAGCCCTCATTGACAAGAGATTGCCAATGACCACAGACTAAAACAAATATGGCGCACTAGCACCATAGTCGTGCAGTTTTCAAATATTGTTCTTTCACCTGGCCAAAACCAATGCTTTAAAATCATCTGAGTTCCATACTAAAAAAAGCTATACGTACTTATAATCATTTAAAATGTGCTTAAGTCCCCGTGCGCTCGCGACATAGTACAGACGCGCCAAACCTGTGACTCGCGGAGAGGACAATGACCTCGGTTATAGTCAAGTGTGTGAACTGTAATATTATTATCAATGAAGTATTGGCATTTCTTAACAATGTTCTCGGTTTTATGGATGAACAGAGTATTCATCAACTGTGTACTACTGCTTTTTCGGCCGAAGATGTGAAGAAAGCGAAGTCGCTGCTTTTTGATTCGCTACCCAATGCGAAAAAGATGCCCATACGACGTAAAAAAGGGAAGAAAAAAACGATGCGAGAATTGGAAGACATAATCTGCCTTATGAAGACAACAAGCCCTGAGGATCTCCCTATATTCGTTGCTAAGGAATTACATAAGCTTCCACCGGTTACTTTTGACCACGTCGATGTGACCAGGTGGCTAAAGGACATTTTAAAGATGCAAAATCAACTAAGTGCATTGGAAGAAAAGGTAGTAACAGTTGATAAGTTCGATCTACTTAAACGCGAGGTGAATGACATGAAACATGCGTCAATATTGGATAATTTTTCAACCAATGTAAACAGAAGAAGAGGGGCTTGCTTACAAACTAGCCCACTTGATAGTGGTCCCATAGGTCTGCAATATGTTCCTATAAAAACAACAAGAAAAACAGCTGATCCTTATTGCAATAACCGCCAGTCATCGGTGAGTCACTCATCAGTGGTTAGTAACGGCGAGGACGATTTCGTCTCTTTTCTTCACAAACAAAATGATGCGACGGCGATTCAAGGGCACGTGGAGGCGCCAACGGTAACTGTGGTTTCGAAAGGTGCGAGCGAGATCGGATGTCAACTGACTCAAGGACAATGCGACCGTGAGATACTGAGCGAGACAGCGAAGCAAACGCGTCGCGTGGAGGCCACTGCGAGCACCGCGGTTACGTCAAAACCAGTTGGCCCACCCGCGCCGGTTACCTGCGCACACGCAATGGTGGGGACGGCTACCAGTGTCAATCGATCGGCGGCTCCAGCTACAGCGTTGCATGTAAATAAACTGAGCGGCCAACAAATGGTTATAGATGGTATGAGTACGCGAGATGCAGATACGGAATGGACTGTAGTACAAAGAAAACAGTCAAAACGATATAAATTAATCGGTCAAAAAGGATGTGCGGCCACTACGCCGGACGGTAGATGTAAAGCAGCAGATATCAAAGTGCCTTTGTTTATCTCAAATGTTAGTACTGAAACGAGTGAGCAGGACATAATAAGCTACATAAAAGACAAAACATAATAAATAATAAAAAAATAAGCTACATAAAGTGAAAGTGTAACCTTAAAAATGATAAATATGAAGGTCGCTAAGAAATATAACGCGTACAAACTGTTTGTTTCTCAAAACAAGTTAGATTTGTTTTTAAAAGATGAATTGTGGCCAGATGGCATAACTTTTAGACGCTTCGTGCGTTTTACGTACCGAAAGAAGTCAGAAGATTAGGTAATAGTTAGTAATGGGCGTAATTATGAACTGTAAACAAAACAAACATTGTTAGTTTATTAGTTTCAATTGCAAATCTGTTAAGCGGTCAGTTGATAGTGTTAGGGCAATATGTGAAATGTCAGACATTGTTGCACTTCAGGAGACATGGCTTCTTCCCCATGATATTCCTTTCTTGGGTACCATTAGTGATAAATTTGAATACACGGGTAGGTCGGCTGTTGATACATCTGCAGGGCTACTGATAGGAAGACCATATGGGGGAGTGGCTATTCTCTGGAGAAAGGGCATTTTTGACGATGTTACAATATTAAAGTGCACTAGCTCGCGTCTCGCTGCCATCAGAGCTACCATCGGTGATCGCTCGATTGTTGTAATCTCTGTTTACATGCCAACAGACTCAACCGACAACTTGCCTTTGTTTACAGAAGTTCTAGGTGAGATTAGTGCTATTTTTGCGAGTGCAGAGATTGAAAGTATTGTCATAATTATTAGGCGATTTTAATGCACATCCACATGAATTGTTTTTTAGGGAATTAAACAATTTCTGTGTGACAAAGACAATGACCAAGCTTGGATTTGTGCTGATATAGAAAAATTGGGCTGCGTGACTGATAGCTACACTTTTGTGAGCGAAGCCCACGGGTGTAGAAGGTGGCTAGATCACTGTGTTGTGTCATGGTCAGCCTGGCAAACTATTGTAAATATAGGAATAAAAGAAGACGTATATATATCAGACCACTTGCCATTGTACGTTGAGTGTGACCTAAATATAGTGAGGTCTAAATTAATAACACGGAATCCGCCACGTTCTAGAGTTATTTGGGGTGAAAGGGACGAATCTCAGATAAAACTTTACAAGGATTTATGTAATGAGAGGTTTCGTAACATTGATTTTCCACCTGAATTCTCAGAGTGTAGCTATGGGTTATGCAGCTCAGTGAAGCATAAACATATCCTAGACGACTTGTACGGTGAAATTATAAGTATTTTATGTGACGCTGCCGAGCAAACATGTGTGGTAGGAATTGGGTGTAGGCCAAGGAGAGGAAAAGTGGTGTGTGGATGGAACAGTCATGTTCGTGACGCTCACCGTGAGGCCAGGCTTAAGTTCAAAGAATGGGTTAGACAAAAGAGACCAAATAGTGGAGTAGTTTTCGATGAGATGTGTGCGACCCGTAAAATCTTCAAGGGTCGCCTGAAATGGTGCCAAAAAAACGAAGAACAGGTCAAAATGGACAACATAGCAAAGCAAAGAGCCACGAAAAATTTTAGTAAATTTTGGAAGTCGACACGTAAGTTGGATACTGGGCCTGGTCTACCGGCGAGCGTAGGAGGGGCCAATGACCCGGTGGGAATGGCAAATATGTTTATGAAACATTTTAAAGTGCAATCTCCACTAGGCCCGTCGGTTGAAGCGGTCGATGCTGAGTCTGACAGTGGGGGGGTGGAGCCACTCACTCTTTTTTCGGCTAAACAAGTAAGATTTGCATTCAAAGCATGAGCAGAGGTAAATCGCCCGGCCACGACGGACTCAGCATCGAGCACTTCAAATATGCGGGGGTTCACTTGCTGAGGGTCCTGTCCTTGTTTTACACAATGTGCATCAGTCACTCTCATTTACCATCTGAGCTGATGGTTTGCATCATATTGTAATACCTATAGTAAAAAACAGGACAGGAGATATCTCGGACAAGGGTAACTACCGTCCAATCTCCCTTGCTACCACAGCGGCTAAAATATTGGACAGTATACTTGATTCGTGCCTGAAAAAGTATTTGTGTTTGCACGATGCACAGTTTGGTTTTCAAACTAAACTTTCAACCGAGAGCGTTGTGCTGAGTTTGAAGAATACTGTCCAATATTACACAGATCGAAAAACGCCGGTGTATGCCTGCTTCCTGGATCTCTCCAGAGCCTTCGACCTGGTGTCATATGATGTGCTCTGGAGAAAGCTGGGTGACAGGAATGTACCGGCACCAGTGCTTAAGCTCATGCAGTATTGGTATGCGAACCAAACCAACTATGTAAAGTGGGCCGGAACGTTTTCTGAGTCATATGGGTTGGAATGCGGTGTGAGACAGGGGGGGTTGACGTCTCCACGGCTCTTCAACCTTTATGTTAATGATCTCTTAGTCGAGTTCAGTAGTATGCGTGTCGGCTGCCGGGTTGGTGGTGTTAGTATAAACAGCATCAGCTACGCGGACGACATGGTGCTGCTGGGCCCGACTGAGGGATCTATCAGAGAAATGTTGAAGGTCTGCGAGAGATATGCTGCCTTGCACGGCAATTGGTTCCGGCCGTTCTGTTTAAATTAATTAAATAAATAAATAAATTACTTTCATGGTTATATGGACGGCCCGTAGTTTTTAGTTTTACCACCGCAGGGCAAAAGAGATCATCTTACTATTGATATGAGATTCAATCCGTGAGTCTAAGATTCCTAACGATATTTCCTGCAGTGATTTATTATCAGTGGTCTCTTAGATTAATAAACAAAGTATTGGTTAATGCCACTGATGAATAGCTATCGAGGTAACTTAGATAGAAATACAAGTTTCTGTATCACGCAACCGTTATTTTTTTTACTATGGGCTGGTTTTTAGGGTTCCGTAACCAAAGGGTAACCAACGGAACCCTATTACTAAGCCTCCGCTGCCCGTCCGTCAGTCCGTTTGTCTGTCTATAGGCTGTATCTCAAGAACCATAATAAATAGACAGTTGATATTTTTACAGAATGTTTCTAATGCAGCTATAACAACAAAAATTAAGAATTATGGTGAGAATCCAACTCGCACTTGGCCGGTTTTTAACCGACTTCAAAAAAAAAAAGAGGTTCTCAGTTCGACCCGTATGTTTGTATGTATGTTTGTCCGCGATTATCTCGAGTTTGGCTGACCCGATTTTGATGCGGTTTTTAGCAAAGTATTTGCTACATTCTGGAGAAGGTTTTAGTATACAACAAATCGATACCCCGTGTCGTTAGATCCGTTATTAAGCGATATATTAGTTCAACTCGGCCGGTTTTGATGATGCGGTTGCAATAAATCAGGTTCTACTCATTTGATTTAGATGCGGTATTAAGTAATGTGTGTGTGTGTGTGTGTGGTTGTTATAATAATCAACTTTTCACCGAAATCTGTTGTGAAGTAGCTACGATTTGTTATGTTCAGTGAGTGGTTTGTAATTTATTTATTACACGCAGTACTTATTCTACAGAGATATTCTATGATAAGAGCTCGTGGCTAAATAATAACAGCCACACGGGTCGATTTTCAATGTTAAGCAACGCTTGCCAAGGTTGGTCTGCGGATGGGTGACCATCTTAACATACTGAGTTTTCTCCGTGCCTTGGAAAGCACGTTAAGCCGTTGGTCCCAGCAGTAGATCTTTGGCGGTCGTTACGGATTTTCAGAAGCCAGTAAATCTGACTCCAGTCTTGCCAAGAAGTACCGTGTTACCCAGTTAATAGGTTGTGTTGGTCTGGTAGGCAGCCGCTCAGCGCTCACTCCAATATCGATCCGGTCCATCATCACCTAGAGACCGAAAAGTCGCACCTGTTTTTCTTCAACGGAGACGAAAATATCAACCCCGTTGGACGTGCCGTACCTCAACTACCCGGGTTACACTCTTGAACACAAGTTCAAGAAACAATCTGGAGTCTGTGTGTACGTCCGCGATGAAATCTGTTGTCGTCGTCTCCGTTACTTTGAGTTGAGAAATCGGGTTTTTCTGTCATATGGCTACTTATGAACACTGGCGAGAAGAAATTTCTTTACATCGGCGTCTACCGATCGCACAACGGGGACCAGGAGACAACAGCGCTATTTTATTTCCTCGTGGAGTCAACTGACGTAGCCCAGCAACGGTACCCAAAGCTCATTTTTCTGCGGTACTTCAACGCCCACCATAAGCAGTGGTTGTTCCCGTACCAGAAAACTGACCATGCCGGGTTAGAGGCGCGCAACTAACCCAGCTGGTGAATGTATGTACCGGATGTTGACGCCCATGCACCATACACCCAATTGCTTACCTGTTCTTCTCCGGATGGGAGCCCTAGAGGCACGAGACGTGTATGGCGATACGAGTCAGCAGATTGGGATGACATGTGACACTTTTTGCGTCTTATCCATGGCGGCAAGTGTGCTTCTCCTCGGGTGACCCCTCGCGCTGTACTAACGTGATTGCGGACGTGATTCGGCAAGGGATGGAGTACTATATTCCATTATCCGACATCCCGCTCGGTCCCAAATCCCGGCTTTGGTATAATGCAGAATGCGCCCATGCTGAGGCCCAAAAATAGTCTGCCTACCAAGCTTGGATCCAGGCCCGCGGTCGAAACGTTAGAGCACGTAGCAAGTTCTTTTAACCGAAAGACAATGCTACGTGGGGGTTCACTAATATTTGTAAAAAAATGTATTAAATTTAAAACCCGTAAATACATAGTTAACTTGTCTGTTGAACATAGCATTGAGCTGTCCTGTGTTGAGCTAGATAAGCATGTCATAGTGTGCGTTTACAGACCCCCTAATTATCTGAACTACGCTATATTTGAGTCAGTGATGGAACATGTATTGGCAAAACTTGCAACTGGTAATAAACTAGTAATCATCTGTGGAGATTTTAATATTAATATCTTAGAAAACAATTCAGATAGCTGTAGATTATTAAATCTCTTTAAATCATTCAATTTGTCTAATGTGTTCATAGAACCAACCCGTACAACTACAACTACTGCTACATGTATTGATAATGTTTTTTGTTGTGGCATCTACTTAGAGAAAGCCATTGTAAATTACCTTCCTTCTGATCACAGTGGGCTACTGGTATATTTTGAGTCCAACATTCCAATTCAACAAGTGCAAATACAAACTAGACCAATAACATCCGTTAATTTAAATAAATTTAACCGCACTTTAATCGGGAAGTTAAATGATTGGAACCTTACAATGAACAGTGCTAATATTTTGTATACAGATTTTTTTTCTTTAGTCCAAACCGAATTCAATAATACTTTTAAAAAGAAAACTAAAACTATCTGCCCTAAGTTTTTATTTAGTGACTGGGCAACTAAAGGACTCAGAAAAAGTAGGGAAAGACTTTATGAGTTGTATGGCCTTAAGCCTTTTATTAAGACTGAGACTTTTAATAAGTATGTAGCTACCTACTCAAAAATTTATAAAAACACTTGTAAGGTAGCTAAGGCTTTAAATATAAGTAATAAGGTAAAACCAGCAGACAATAAAATAAAGACGGTTTGGAAAATTATAAACTATGTAACAAATAGGAACAAAAGAAATAACACTGATTACGGATTGGAGACTTCTCATGGACTTATTAGCGATAACAAACAAGTTGCTCAAAAATTTGTAAATTTCTTTACGAGTATCCCTATTAAAACTACTGAAGCCTTAAATTCCTCGCCTTCACTTGCTTTTGATTTATTACAGGCGAACGTTTCAGCCAGCCCGACTGAATTTAATTTTAAACATATAAACCCCATAGTAGTAATAAAAGCTTTTAAACAAATCAAAATTAAATTGACCGAAGATCTATGGGGATTGTCTATCAAAGTTTATACCTCAATCATCGAGACTGTAGCGCCGTACTTAGCTGTAATATTTAATTTGTGTGTGGATCAAGGAGTCTTTCCAGACCTAATGAAATTCAGTAAGGTGATACCACTTTTTAAATCTGGGGATAGTAAAGACACAAATAATTATAGACCAGTATCTGTGTTGCCAGTGTTTAGTAAGGTATTTGAAAAAGTGATGCTAAATCAGATGCTTAATCATTTTAACACGAATAACATCTTTCATGATAAACAGTATGGTTTCACCAAGGGACGTTGTACAACTGACGCTGGTGTTACCTTACTAAAGCACATCTTTAATGCGTGGGAGGACGCACAGAATGCCATAGGTGTCTTTTGTGATCTCTCGAAGGCGTTTGATTGCGTTGATCACGATACATTACTCCTGAAGCTCGGGCATTACGGACTGGTCAAAACAGCGTTAAACTTGGTCAAATCTTATTTGAATGATAGACGGCAATTAGTTCAAATAAACGGTGCCAATTCGTCGGGATTAAACGTGATAATGGGCGTTCCCCAGGGCTCGATTTTGGGTCCTTTCTTGTTTTTGGTATATATCAATGTTTTTCCCTATTTATTGCAACAAAAACTTGATATGGTGCTGTTTGCCGACGATACCTCCTTAATTTTTAAGATAAATAGACAGACATACAATGTTGATATCATAAATAATGCCCTAATGCAAGTCCAAAATTGGTTCACGGCGAATAATTTGGTTTTGAATGGAAAGAAAACGAACTGTATAAGATTTGATTTACCCAATGTCAAAAGCAGTGATTGTGACATAGTATTGAATAGGGAAAAACTAGAATTTGTCGACAAAACGGTTTTCCTGGGAATTACGATTGACCCAAGGCTACAATGGGGCCCTCATATAACATCTCTTTCTGGACGGCTAAGTTCAGCAGCTTATGCTGTTAGGAAAATCCACCAAGTAACGGATGTCGATACCGCGCGACTGGTCTATTTTAGTTACTTTCACAGTATCATGTCTTACGATATTTTACTATGGAGACGGGCTGCAGACATTGAGTCTATTTTTATTCTGCAGAAAAGAGCCATCAAAGCGATATACAATCTCCGTCGGCGCGATTCTCTAAGGGAACTAACTGTTTAAGAATATTAACATCATGACGGTACCTTGTCAATACATTTACGAAAACATCATGTATGTCAGAAATAATTTACATCTTTTTAGTAAAAGAGGCGACAGACACAATTATGGTACTAGAAATAGGGATCAATTAGTTCAACCAGGTTTCAGACTGGCTAAAGTTGCCTCATCTTTTATGGGGTACTATTTAAAATTTTATAATAAGATACCTCCCCATATATGTATTAGAACTTAATGTGACAAAATTTAAATCTTGTATTAAACGCACACTATGCAGGCAAGCATATTATAAGTTGGGGGATTATATTGAAGATAAAAATGCTTGGCTGAATGCTGGTCCGGCTCCACAGCCACTAGGGCGCACAAAATAATCTGTTAGCATTTGGAAACATTGTTGGACCTGCTGAAGATTGTAAAAAAAAACAATATTTGCATTGTATAGACTCAATTTATTTAGCAATGTATAATTTCATCCATTTTAACGGCACATGTGTGAGTACTGTGTACCTTAAACTTAAGCTATAGCTATCAGTTTTAGGTTTGTTTTTGACTTGAATGTACCCTGGCGGTTGGGAGTGTCATGCTCACACAAAAGTCTGGCTGATGGTGGCGTATGCGTTGGATTATTTGGCTCCCTTAAAAATGGTTGAGCCGAATGGTGCTAGCGCATGCGTCATGTTCGTGAACGGGCGCTGTCAGTTGGGACTGGTCATTTCTCAGTTGCCATGGTTTATTTTAAATATTTCTTTGAATTGTTCCTTTTTTCCCGGACGCTTTTATCCTGCTCGTCTTTTACATCGTTCTCACATGTTTGTATAATTTCAACTTGATGTAAACAAAAATTTGTAACAATTTATTATTTTTTAAAAGTGTCCGTGGAGTTTCCTGCACGTTCTTCTCCATAGAGATCTACGCTTTGGAACGTGCAAATAGCTTCATCTTTTTGGACTGACCGATCTCATCTCTTTAAATTCAGAGTGAGCAAGCTCCTTCTGGGTAAGCTCGCTCCATCGTAGACTTTGTCTCTATCATCTCTAACCTAGACTAGAGTCAAGAGAGGCACCGACTTCAAAAACTTAGTAAATACCCAGACAATTATAAATTTTCTTATTATTAGGTATTAATTACTTTTTGGCAGAAATTTGCTTTACGGGGTAGGAATAGAGACGGGATAGGGACTGGATAAGGATAGGGGTGGGGTATATAAAATTATTTGGTGCTTTTCAGTGGGTTGGTTTTTTGAAGGCGGTTCCCTTTTTAAAAAAAAAAATATTTTTTTGGTTTAAGGACATACCGGTTTCCTCACGATGTTTCCTTTCATATATTTTTCAAAATAATGAAATTAAAAAGGACAAAGTAAAATCTATGCTTATCTTTTTTTAAAGCTACTATGGGAATAACGCATAGAAAAACTTGAGGTTGACTTTAAATATATATATTATCACATAGTAGTTTTACCTTTGCCTAAGAAAACAATTGCCTCGACCTGCAACCACATGCATACTATATGAAGGAGCCAAGGCTTTAAAGTTTCATTTCTGCTGCTTTTATTTTACATAAATTGTACGGCGACAAGAGCTCGTGGCTACGTAATAACAGTCACACGGGTCGATCTTCGAGGTTAAGCAACACTTGGTGAAATGGGTCCTTGGATGGTTGACCATAGTAACGTATCGAGTTTCCTCCATGCTTCGGAAAGCACGTTAAGCCGTTGGTCCTGGCTGTCATTTGTAGATCTTCGGTAGTCGTTAAGGATTGTCAGAATCTCAAAAACCAGTCTCGCGAAGAAGTACCGTGTTACCCAGTTTTTTTTTTACTATATGTACGTTTGACCACAATCTCACCTGATGGTAAGTGATGATGCGGTCAAAGATGGATTGAAGAGTTAATGGATTGTGAAGGTCTGGTAGACAGCCGCTCTATGTAAAATACTGGTACTCAGCTGAATCTGGTTTGACTGAAAATCAACCCCAATGTAGTTGGGAAAAGGCTAGGCTGATGATGTATCAGAACCTCCAGGATCCAGAGATTTATATAAAAACAATCAATTAAACGTCCATCATTCTTTATTGTACATCAAACACATAATTATAATTAGCACAATCTTAATATTTAAAATTCTTCCGTTACTGAGTGACTGACAGACAACGCACAGCCGAAACTACTGGTCGTAGAAAGCTGAAATTTGTCATGTAGCTTCCCTACACTTCGTAGAGGAACACTAAGAGTGGATTTCCCAAAAAACTTACAGGAACGGGGAAAACGGGATATGCGCGTACGAAGTTGTGGGCAGAAGCTAGTACATAATAAAGTTTACGTACTAAGGCTAGCTTAACTCAAATAATAATATATGTTTAAAAGTGTTATTTTCAAAACAGAAATAAAGCTCAAAATATCAATACAATCTATCTCGAAACGTCAAAACTAGGACCAACAATATTCTGAAATTTGACCTGAATCTGTAGCTGGCATCAATACAAAATGTTATTAAATTGAAAGCTTTGCGCCTCCGAAAATGCCATCGGTATGAACAATCTAACGGTGTACATACACCGGCAACTATGTTGTTGAAATCTTGGCAGTACCCGGCAACATTTGAGTTGCCTATTGCTCTTTCTCTTTATTGACAGAAAAGATTGAAATGACGGAGTAGATGAGATAAACAAATTAAATGTGGCGGCACTTGAAGTAGGTCTATGTCCAAAAGTGGTCGGCTTTAGGCTGAACTAATGATAAAGTAGGAGTTATGTAAGAATCATGTAGGTATAGAAATTCCCCGGGGTTGAAGAATCTGTTCGAAAAAGTCACCGCGGCCCTGGAACACAAAGGGCATTAGGAGGAACACGGATGGCTTTCAGTCAGTAAGAGTCTGACACTCCCTTCTGATTCACCCAGAGCGGGAGGAGTCATTTGATCATTTCCCATCCTTAAAAAAAAGGTATTAAAACTTTCCAAAGCTTGCTACGTTAGACAACGACGACGGCAGTTGTTTTAAACTGAAATTGTAAGGGCCACGTGACACTTCGGTGACACACTTGTCAATTTAGAACATTTTGAACTTTTTGCAATCGATATCAATCTATCAAAATTTACAGGCAATTTAGAATTGTGAAGGATCGATTTATCGATGTTAAAAATTCACTTTGTCTAGGACCTCAGAAAAATCATTTAGTACTGCAGAATAATATATTAAAAACTCAACTCTGTTCGGGGCAGAAGCCACACATAAATCGCCCGTGTAGCCTCTCAAAATATAGGTCCTCTTGGTGATAATAAATACATTTCGTAAAGCACAATTCATTTTTAAACGGACAGTAGGTACTAGACAGACGGTTTCGGGCAAAGTGCGAATAAATGTAATTATTTTCAGGCGACCCAGTTCTCTTTTCACGAGAGAATACCGACGTGAAACAACTCTTGTTTAAAAACTATAGCTCCGGAATATCGTACGGTACTCGGATCTGCGAATGCCGAAAACATTTTTCAAACGACACTGTTTCGTACCTTATGGTAGGCGCCAGTTAAACTCGCAATGAAGTACATTGAATTTTCCCTAATATAAAATACAAAATATTCTATTGCTTCATAAGTTTACAGAATTTGTTTACTGTCTGGATCTTCCCTTTAAGTAAGTAATGTCTGTTTTGCGAAGCCCCGCTCTTCCGTAGCAAAGAAATACGAAGCAAATTTAGGTATTTACACAAAAAATAAATATTATAAAAATTACAGAAGTTACTATTTAAATGTTAAGAAAATCTTGGTTGCAGGTGTGTTTTCGGTGTTATGTATAGTAGTGTGTTGTGTATGAAGTATAGTAGTGTTATGTTCTGTGTGTTGATCGTTTATTTGTTGAGTATTATTTTACTTATATGCGTGTGATTAGGGCGTCATGCGCATTTGGTACTTAGAGATATATTTGTGGTGCGGTTTGTGATTCTTACTACTTATTTATTTAGTACTTATTTAATGTGCTCCAAGAATGCCTCCGTGTCATTATAAGTTAGTGATTTCATCCATTTTATTAATGTTTTTTACAATCGTAGTATGTTTTTTACCCGAACAATAAATTATGAACCGTTTTTCATTACTAGAGAACCTCAATGATCACGATAGAAGGAATACGGCACTGCACTACTGGCACATGGTGGACATCCCACCCATAAGCACAAAACGTTTTGGGAATTCTTTCATTGTGCGTACAGCTAAAGAGTGAAATTCCCTGCCGGAGGCTGTGTTTTCTGATAGCTATAACTGGGGGTCTTTAAAATTCCCCCAAGATTGAATAGGTTACTTCTACGCAAGCGTGCTCTGTCGTTGACTGATTCTACGCTGTTTGTCTGATTCTTCGCGATTCTGGTCAAAACAAACAATAGTAAACAAAAATATCGGTGTCGACACACGGACAGACCGACGGACACGAGATCACTCTCTTGTCCGTCTGTATAAAAAATTATCGGTGGTGACACATGGACAGACAGACGGACAAGATACCAGAATCACACCAGATGGCCAGCGTAGAATTGGTCGACGAAATTTTAAAGACCCTCGGTTATAGCTATCAGAAAACACAGCCTCCGGCAGGGAATTTCACTCTTATAAGGGTTACTTTTTTTACCTACATTTCGGTAGTTATAATTAAGACCCAGTGTTTGGGGCCAGCCAACCAGGCTGCTGCTTGGATATTTAAGACGGGATAAACCAAGAACACTTTCCGACTAGTAAATCGAGCCAATGACTTCATGTTTAGTAATGGTGCTTACAACCATAGACCAAGGACATTTTTTTCCGGTCCCATGTTATACTCAATTTCTGCAAGACTTTTTATTTCTTTTTAACCATATGATTTACCCAAAAGCCCGATTCCCAAATATGTAAAAGTAGAAACATAACATAAACACTAGTCGATGGTACTGTGAAGTCGTAAAACGTTCGTTTAGTTTGGTTTGGCAGAAAAATGCCGTAAAAACAACATAAAACTATTTATAGTTAATTTACTGTTCGTGTTTATGTTGCCTACTGGGCAGGTAGGTCGGTTTGTGTGTCTGTATGTCAGGGATTTTATTACGATTGAATATTGGAAAAAAAACCGGTCAAGAGCGAGTCGGGCTCGATGGCAAAGGGTTCCGAACGAATTTAATTTTTTAACATGTTATTTTAACATTATAGTCTTCTTATAGGTTTTCCTGTAATCTATAGGTAAACCTATTATGTCTATTTTTCTTTCAAAATTTTAGGCTCAGAACGGCGATGCGCCACCGGTACATGGTGGACATCCCACCCACACGCACAAAACGTTTTGGGAACAAATTCATAGTGCGTACAGCTAAGGAGTGGAATTCCCTGCCAGATTCTTTGTTTCCGGATAACTACAACCTGGGAGTCTTTAAGACAAGAGTAAATGGATTGCTTCTAGGCAAACGTGCTCCATCTTCGACCGCATCATCGCTTACCATCAGCTGAGATTGTGGTCAAACGTATGCCTATATATAGTAAAAAAAAAATACAGTGACGGGAAACGTGACGTGCTTGCTGATTCTGCTAAAGTGGCGTTTTAGATCCGCTGGTATTTAGGTATGAGCTGCATCTGGATAGACTGGGAGGCGATCCCAATTTGGTTGGGAAAAAGCTAAGCAAAAGGCATAAAAACAGTGTGGCATAGCCCCCCCGCCGCCACTTTGTTTTTTTTTTTGACGTGAAAACGTCTTTTAAATCGATGAACGCTGGCTGCACGCACGAAAAAGTGTCACGTTCCGCCTGAGCCGAGCATGCAAGCGAGAGCGCGGAACAAGCGATAGAGAGGCACGATCGTCCTAACCGTTCGGCTTGTTTGTTAAGAATTCAATTGTTTTCTTATGACGTTATCACGTAAAATTACCGTCCGTAAACCGACTTTACAGACAGCCATTTTTTTTTTAAATTCGCGGCGCACGATCTAACATGCATATACGTGGTGTAATTTTCGAAGTTTTGCAACGGCAGCCCACTTCATCAATCCTATGTCTACTAGACATTAATTAAAAAAATAAGATATTTATGAACATTAAAATTTGAGTTATTAACATAATGAAAATTTTATTATGACGCATTACGTTGAAACATCCAGGAGCGAGCGCAGTCCGAGCCGTGTGTTCTAAGGACGGCGTGGAATGGCACGGCGACATTGTTTTGATACTTAAACATTATTAACAGGGTGTTTTATAATTCTAATGTAATGTTTATTTTTGTTGTACTGTTATCTTAATGAATTCTCTACACTTATAATCTATATCTATACTAATATATAAAGCTGAAGAGTTTGTTTGTTTGTTTGTTTACTTGAACGCGCTAATCTCGGGAACTACTGGTCCGATTAGAAAAATTCTTTCAGTGTTAGATAGCCCATTAATCGAGGAAAGCTATAGGCTATATATCATCACGCCAAGGCCAATAGGAGCGGAGTAGTAATGAAAAATATGATGCAGACGAAGTTGCGCGGGACAGCTAGTAATATTATATAGAGGAAAGATTTGTTTGTTTGTTTGAATTAAATTGGCTCCGAAACTACTCAACCGATTTGAAAAATTCACGGGAACGGGAACTACGCGGGTGAAACCGCGTGACGTCCACTAGTTCAAAATAATCACGGCTAGAGGTAGTTTATGTTGGGTACATTAAGTGGGCCGCCTTTGTAAAACGACTAAAATGGCATCGTGTATGGATAGAAGACACTACGACTTTACCTTCAAATATCTCGGAAACGTGACACTTTAGTGCACCATGTTGCTATTTTGTTTGTTTAAATGTCCTCTACCCATATAATTGTCTATGTCAGCTCTAATAGAAAAAAATTGAACCCCTCAACAAAATTGCCTATCCCTCTAGCGCATGTAAGCGTGATGATATTCTATCAGAATGTCTACCGCGTCCAACGAACATTCCCTACATTCCGTTTGATAACAATTACTAAGTAGACACGAATATGTTTGAGATACAACGTTTTGTAGGGATGGGAAGGAATGCGGGTGAGGCTATCGATAAAATAGGCCGAATTTTTGTGACACGTCGAATGTTCAGTTGTAAACTATAATGTTATGCAAACTGAAGTGAGGATACTCCGACTCTCCAACTTACATTAAATATGAAGGTATATATTTCTGGACGTTCGTTATTCAATCACACCTCAACGGCTGAACGGATAATTAAGAAATTAGGAACACGGCTAGGCCAGGACTTTTTATCACGATAGTACGTTAACGAGAACGAGTATTCATCTCTGCTTGGTACTTCTTTGTTTATCCTTCGTAATATGTAACATTCTTCCATTACTGACTGATTGAGTGACTGAGTGACAACGCACAGCCTTGTCATTTAAGTTTCTTGGGGAGTGTAGGGGAGCATTTAGAGAGGATATTCCGAAATACTGTTCCCCGAAAAAATGCGATATGTGCGTACGAAGTCGCGGGAAAAAGCTGGTTTATAGATAGACTAGCTTTTGCCTGCGACTTTGAACGGTTTTAATCTCAATAATACAAGATCCGTCAAATGAAAAGATTTCAAGAGTGCGTTGAGGTGGTAATACCTAAGCCGAAAAGCAAAGCATTGCGAAAATATACCACAAAGCCGAAAGTTAATCCCATCCCTAGCCAAACAGATTTCACAAATATACATATTAATTGTTATATTTTAGTAAATGCTTTGTGGAGCTTATATGTTTTGATAGCGAATAATTTCCGGGTAACTGGCATCAGAGATTACCTGGCTATGCTTTACTGGCTGGCCATGCGTCAGTAAATAGGTTTAAATAGGCAGTAGGATCACGTGTAGTTTATATCAGGAAACCGCAAGTCGAGACATTAATAATGTTTTTTAATTCGTAAAGGGTTTTAAGGGTGCGTTTCCACCAAAGAGGTGCGAGGATGCGTAGCGCGGAATGTGTTTGTTAAGAGGGAACTCTATTGGGCCTTTCTCCATACAAACGCATTCCGCTGTTTTCTTCGTGGATAATGATAAAAAAATCATTGCTATAGAAGTATATATAGCAATGTTTTTTTTTTTAAAATCTAAGCCTAATTAATACGTGTCTTTATCATTTTCTTTTTTCAAAACATTATCATTATCCAAAAACCTAAAAAAACAGCCCGTTTTTCGCGCCATGAAAAACTTATCAAATTTGTCTGATAGTCGTCGAACACGACTCTCAGACAAATTTGATAAGTTTTGAACAAAATAAAAAATAATAGAAGCGTAGATATAGTCTTCCTTTAAATTTTGATACATATTTTTTTTTAAGATCAGTCCAGTTTTGAAAAAGAAAACCGCGGAATGAAAAACGTCTTTTGGTCAAGGTTTTTATAGGTAAAATCAGCCTGAGCTGCAGTTGTCACTTTCGCACTTTACTTGATAGGGCATAGCGCGACGGTATCGGCAATAGTTTCTTCAAAGACCTATTTTTCAAATTCTTTGGGATTCTCTTAACTCTACAATACTCTCACCCGTCACCACGTGTAATACATACCCTAGCAACACATCTGCCTGTTAAGTTACAAGAATAGTTTATAGAATACTGGCTTCTGCCAGCGGATTCGCCAGCGTGGTCCCTAGGGAACATACTCCCGGGATAAAAAGTAGCCTATGTCCTTTCTCAGGCTCTAGACTATCTGTGTACCAAATTTCATTTAAATCGGTTCAGTAGTTTTGTCGTGAAAGAGCGACAGGCAGACAGATAGACAGACCGACAGACAGAGTTACTTTCGCATTTATAATATTAGTAAGGAAGTAAGGATTACAGGAGTTTATACATTTAACGATACTGAAAATAATAATAATCAAAAGCACTTACTTCGAGACTAGAGTCTTCTCTTAAGAATCAATATCTATTGGTTATTAACAAACACATCCGTCGCTATGCAATCTCGCACATATCTGGTGGAAACTAAGCCTTAACGGAGCGTTTCGAGGTTTGGCCTTTAGCACGAGCACGATATTTGGCGAGCTAGCGTGATATTAGGAAAGAAGGTGACAACCTCGAGAAGCTCATCGTAACTGGCAAAGTAGATGGAAAAAGACCTCATGGACGCAGTCCAATACGTTGGTCTGACCAGATTCGCACCGCCCTTGACACTACCATTCACAACGCCCTCCACACCGCCAGGGACAGAAACAGGTAGAGAAACATCATACGTGTGAAAGTGATACAGCCGATCACGACCCACAGCACTGAGGAATACGACGCAAGGAGGAGGAGTGATATTAGGGCTTGGTAAGAATATGGTACTGGACTAAAGGAATCTAATTAGTCCGTCAGATAGATTTCCAAAAATTATCCGACACGTGTTTTTTCTTTTTTCACGTAACCAAAAAATTAAGACGATACAGTATGTTGAAAACTCGTGTTACGTCACTTGTCGTTTGATTTCAGTACACTTTTTAACGACAAGTGACGTCACACGAGTTTTCAACACCCTGTATCTTTTTAAACGCTGTCGTCTCCCCTCTTGGAGGTGGGTGCTAATGACCGCGACACAGTATTCCATACTTATGCGGTTGTTAACGAACACAATCCTTTGTAAAATTGTTTCTTGTTCCATTAAAAATATTTGTATTTGTATATTTGTGTTTGTACTGTACCGTCTTAATTTTTTTGATATTTATCGAAATCTATCTGACGTAGTCCGTCTTATTAGATTTTTTTAGTACATTTTTTTATTGACATACATACGTCTATAATAGTGTCTCAAGACGAAAGTCTATGACCAGTGCGTATTGCTAATGATGACTAATGGACTCGAAACGTGGTCGCTCACAATGGGCCCAATCGGAAGGCTTGAAGTCACCCAAATGGCAATGGAGAGGGCATGGAATTTCCTTGCGTGATCGAATCAGGAACGATGATAGCCGCAAGAGAAAATCAGTTACCGATATAGCCCAAAGGGTCGCCAAACTGAAGTGGCAGTGAGCAGGGCACATTGCTTGCAGAACAGATGATCGATGGGGACGATAGTTCTTGAGTGGTCATCGCGTACCGTAAGACGCAGCGTTGGAAGGCCTCCAACAAGGTGGACCGATGACCTGGTGAGGGTCACGGGTAGCCGATTGATGAGAACGGACCAGTTGTTGTGGCGACACTTGGGGCGGCTAATGTATGTCTAGTAGTGGACGTTCTTCGGTTGAAATGATGATGATAATGATGAAGACTCGACATTCTCAAAGCCCCAGGACACGAGACAAGGCCCTATTAAAATTGTGAGACGTTCCGACACATCAAGATTTCTTAGAATATTTATTTATTTATTGATAGGAAACTCAACAGCTTTTTTACAACGTTCAAGATATGGTAACAATGGCATATGGGGTTCTGAAGCCTATTATAGAGTTTCACAGCATGCATTATATAAAACTAGAAAGTAGAAGAAAATTTAGCTTAAATAATGTAGTTAAAAAAATGGTGGTTGTAAAACTTTAACTAAAAATAATGAAAAGAAAATATAACAACTGATAAACAATATACGAATATTATTCACTTATTGATGAGTATTTTTACAAGACATTTTTACGAAACGCTACCTTGGATAACTGGAATATATCCAGGCTTTCAAATTTGTCTATATATAAGCGAGGCTGTCGAGTCATAACAGCATTCTGCCCATAATTGGAACGGTGTTAAGGTACACTAAATAAGTGGGTCTGTCTTGTGTGAGACCTTTGCGTGCAAAATTCTATGCATGACAAAAGGTCACTGCAGTCAATCTCCCCACGAAGAATATTAAATAAGAGATAATAAAATCGTAGACTAACCGTGTCTGTACATTGAATATTTTTGCAAGAAAATTACACAGAAAACTCAGGAAAAAGGTATAAACACAAAAATGCAATTTTTGAAATTTTTGTCTGTTTGTCTGTTTGTCTGTGCGTTTGTGGGAGCATCACGCATAAACCACAGATTGTATTGCAAATCTAAGTACTTAAAAATATTAAGTGATAACTCGAGTAACATTTAGCGTTTATTTCATCAAAATCGACCCACAAAATCAAAAGATATTGATTTTTTAAGTTTAGGAAGAAACTTCCTAATGTATTCTGATGAGTCAGAGCGCCATCTATTGAGAAAAAATAAAATTGCACGAAAGCATTCAAAATTGTTGAGTTATTTGTGAAACTTTTAATACGTGGCAAAATAAAAGTGATCATTTTTATACCTTTTCGTTATTTATCGTTACAATCGATCTACAAAATATATTGCATATTTAGTTTAGTAAGTAACTTCCTACTGTATTCTGATCAGTTAGAGCGCCATCTATTGAGGAACCAAAAATGCATGAAAGCATGAATGTTACACCAAAACACATTGATTGAGTTATTTGTTATACTTTTAATACGTAGCAAAATAAAAGTAAACATTTTAATACCTTATCGTTATTTATCGTTACAAACGGGCTTCTTATTTAACGTCTTCCGCTGCCAAATATTTTGTCAGTTAACATGGTCGATAGATGGCGTTGCACTGATGACGCGTTTTTCTGAATTGCGGTGTTATGATTTTCCGCTGGAGAATGACGTCACACAATTTTTAAACACAGTCGAAGTTCGTAGGAATTTCGGTTTGGTCTCTGAAAGGTCTTAAACTGTTAGGGACCAAAATTGCTTAAATCTCTGAGTTGTGCTGGTTTCGTTTAAAGTGCATTTATCGTAGAGTCTTAAATTGATTTAGTTTTGCGAAGTACTGGACGGTTCGACTTGCGCATCAGGGGGGCTACTCTCTGACGAAATCCGTAGTTTCGGGCTTAGTTTCGGGCTTAGTTTCGGGCGGGCATTTTCTGCTTCATATCACTTACAGACTTACGATTAGTCCCGAACCCGAACTTAGAATGAATGACAACACGATTTCACAGTAACTGTCAAATCGTGTTATCAATAGTTCTCAGTGATATGGAGTAGAATATATTTTTTTTTAGTATGGATAGGCATACGTTTGACCACTATCTCACCTGATGGTAAGCGATGATGCGTAAGGAAAATGGAGCACGTTTGCCTAGAAGCAACCTATTCACTTTTGTCTTAAAGACTCCCAGGTTGCCCGCAACTAAGTTTTTAATTCGTGCTAAGTATCAGACGGTTCGATTTGCGAGCCAAGGCAAATTATAGGGTTCCGCGCCAAAGTTGCTAATGGGACCCTTAAGCCTTCGCGTACGATTTTGCTTCGTGCGAACCAAGTCGATTTTAAGGGTTTCGTGCCATGGTTGCTAACGGAACCCTATTTATTAATAAGCCACTGCTGTCCGTCTTCCTTCAGTTTATTCGTTTTATTTCTGTCTCGCTCATATAAAAATGTCTTCTAGAAAAAGGTCTAATCTTTCACAATATAGCAAAATTCTTAATCTTCTTAATATATAAAACAAAGTCGGGTTTATTCAAACACTTTTCTAACCAACTCGCGAACGGCTCGACCGATTTTCATAGTTTTTGGATTAGTCTTCGTCCGGATTTCCGAAATAGCATAATAAGAAATCAAATACAAAAAAAAAACGAGTATGTAGGTAGGGTAGGTAGGTAGGCAGGTAGGTAGGCAGGTAGGCAGGTAGGTAGGGTAGTTAGGTAGGGTAGGTAGGTTAGGGTCGGTAGGTAGAGTTGCCAGTTGACGGGAGCGAAGCCGCGCGGGTCAGCTAGTATTAAATAAGAGATGCATAATAAAATGAGAATCGGCGTAATTATTTCGGAGATAATTATCTATTTTCTTAAATTACTACAACTATTTCTGCAAACCAACATTTACTTTAAAAATTATGAAATACATATTTAATAAGCCCTCGTAATAAGGTTCCCCTCGTTCCCATAGGAATTTCGAGAAATCCTCTCTTAATGCTCCCCTACATTCCCCAAGGAACCTACCTACACGCCAAATTTCAGCTTTCTACAACCAGTAGTTTCCGCCGTGCGTTGTCCGTCAGTCACTCAGTGGCGGAAGAGTTTTAGATATATTGATGACACCAATTCTATCATAGGATATCATTTCATTTCATAAAACCTGGGGGTCTACTCTCTAAGCCCGAAGTCCATAGTTTCAGCCTTAATTACGGGCGTTTTCTACTACTCAAATATATCTTATCTCTGATAATAGGTAGCTAGATACGTACGTACATATGTCAACGGGATAGCTATGCGAATAATGTCGTTGTTTGCGCACGGCTCAGTTATATTCCGCTTCAGCAAGTTTGGGAGCACCCTTAGGGTGTGTACGCCGTACGGGCAGGATTGTCGGGTGTGTCACGCTCTTCGAGACGGGTTATGGGAACACTTGAATGACAATGAGTTATTTATTAAAACGGAAATAAAATGTGTTTCGAAGGCTTTTCGATGCTAAAGTATATTTCACAAAAAAAGTGTAAAGCAAAATGTAGACTATCTCACCTGATGGTAAGCGATGATGATGTCGAAGATGTAGCACGTTTGCCTAGAAGTAACCTATTCACTCTAGTCTTAAAGACTCCCAGGTTGTAGTCATCTGGTAACACAGACTCTGGCAGGGAATACCACTCCTTAGCTGAACGCTCTATAAATGTATTCCCAAAACGTTTTGTGCGTGTGGGTGGGATGTCCACCATGTACCGGTGGCGCATCGCCGTTCCTTTTGTGGTCCGATGATGGAACAGGCTTACCAAAATGCAACCGATAGAAAACCGACAATATTTAGTATGTTTTAAGATAAAGCTTTCCTACACCCTTAGTGCGAAACACACTGAACCACATTCGAAAAAACTTCCTAATCTAATTCCTTAAATGTTTAAAAACTCGTCAGCTCGACATAACAGCTAAAGACGTCCACTGCTGGACATAGGCCTCCCCCAAAGGGGGGAGTTTGCCATAATCGCCATGCTTGGCATGCGGGTTGGCGATCGCAGTGTATGCTGTTGCGTTTTGCAGAGAACGCTGCTGCCCATTCTCTGGTGAGGCCCTTAGTCGTCTCTTAAGACACCCACGGGATGTGATGGGATGAAATTATTCTTTTACGGCACCATATGACACCGGCTGACACCATGCGGCTGTTATGGCAGCTCGTCAACGCAATACTCGCAATGAATACTGTTGAATTGACAATAAATGTGAGATAACGATCGTTTGCATGAATTTGTATGTTTGTCAACAGCCCACTGGTATCAAACAGCTAAAACGTTGTAACTTGTAGGTACTATTAAAATTCACCTGATGTTTTTTTTACAAGTCAGCCGTTTTGACTAAAATTTGCAAATGAAAATAAACCTCTTCACAATGGGCCTCATCAGAAAGTTCAAAGTCACTCAAAGGGCAATGGAGAGGGCAATGCTTGGAGTTTCCTTGCGTGATCGAATCAGGAATGTTGATATCCGCAAGAGAACCAAGGTTACTGACATAGCCCGAAGGATCGCCAAACTAAAGTGGCAGTGGGCAGGGCACATTGCTCACAGAACAGATGGTTGATGGGGCCGAAAAGTTATGGAGTGGCGATCGCGTACCGGAAGACGCATCGTTGGCGCGGCCTCTCATAAGGTGGAACGATGACCTGGTGAAGGTCGCGGGTAGCCGATGGATGCGAGACGCACAGGACCGGTCGTTGTGGCGACGCTTGGGGGAGGCCTATGTCCAGCAGTGGACGTCTTTCGGCTGATATGATGATGATGATGATAAAACTTACTTAGTAGCCACCAGATGCTCGCCATGCTCTGTGGAACACAACTGGTATCTCACGTAGTATATCTTAGTTATAACACTCACCAAGTCCTCGCTACCGGCGCATGGCACACGTAGATGTACCGCTGCACTGCCAGCGCCAGGGTTAGCCAGATACTCGCCGTGTGGAACATAGCTGGTATCACCTGGAGACAAGAGAAAGAAGAAGTTTTATTCAAGTTCTGAGGATCTTGGAAGCAGAAACCATGGAGTAATTTTCTTTTTTACTATTGATAGGCACGCGTTTGACCACTATCTCACCTGATGGTAAGCGATGATGTGGTCGAAGATGGAGCATGCTTGCCTAGGAGTAACCTATTCATATAATTATAAAAATAGATCAGCGAGTCATTGCTCTCTTGCAGATTAAAAACGTGCATACTATAACATTCTTTGCAAATAAATGATTTCTGATTCTGATACTCTTTTCCCAAAAAGCAGCAAACACGTTACTAAAAAGACAGAGGGCTGTGGTAAGGAGTGAAGGTATCATTCTAATACAAGGCTCCCAACTTATTTTGAAGGCGGGCCATAACATTGAACCAAGTCAGCCGGTGGGCCATTTAGATTAAGCTAAATTAAACAAAATGAAGTGAGATTAATGGTTTTTATGCAAAAAAAAAACAATATTTTATATCCTGTTATCAGTTCCTCAAAAAGACTATCACCAGCTGCTGTCCGTTGACGGCGGGCCAAGCCAAATGCGTTGGCGGGCCTACAGGTGGCCCGCGGGCCTGGGGTTTCGGGTTCCCTACCTGTTTTCGAAAGTTGATGATTCGATTTTTATTATATCGTTTTTAATTTATTTTAGGTATTAGCCAACGGAAGCAGTACGGAAGGGGACAAGATTTAAAAAAAAAACTTGGATGGGTTGCTTCTTTTCCGTGCTAATCGAAATAGACGATTGAAGTATGACAGTTTCGGCTTTTTAGGGTGTCACGCGATTGGTTAGCAACCAGTCACTGATATTGTCTACGTTATCTTTGGCCCATGCCACAGCCAAACGGGTGAATTTGTTACCTGTCTTCCTCATTTTAGGAAAATAGACGTGAAAATAAATATGTTATTTAATGTATTTCCTTGACGTCTATAATGCAAAATAAGATTATTAATTAAATGTCACGGACTACAGTAGGCCTTTCGAACCGACATACTATCAAACTAATACATTACCGACCTAATGAGCAATCGTAGTAGTGTTTTTCGCAACAGGATTTTTCGCACTGACGTAACATCGCACCAATAAAGCATCGATGGAATAAAGCATCGATGAAATAAAGCATCGATGGAATAAAACATCGTACTACTGAATAACCGACACACCGCGTTCGATATAATAAAAATCTAATCATCAACTTTCGAAAACAAGTAGGGAACTCGGGGTTTCTGGGGTTGAGGGCCTTGTTCTAAAATAATGCGTTCTGATAAACAATAATAGTCTTAGTTGCTGGACCGTTAAAACTTAAAATAAATTAATTTTTGGGGATCTAAAACACCAATGACATCACGACCAGGACACCTGATGGTATTAAATAAAATGACAATTTCGGTCCTTCGATTTGACCGCCGCGTGGTAAAATAGTATCATACCACTAAGTATTGTCTTCAACGGTTTTTCTCTCGAAAACATATTTCTAAATTTCTTTAATTTAATCCGAAGCTGTGGTCTGTTGGAATTCGACTAAATAAGCTTCCAAAAATGCTTAAATACCACGTGAAACTAGAGAGACAACAAACAGAGCTGTCAAACAAAATAGAAGTTTAAGTTCCGTTAAGGCTATTCCCACGTCCGATAATCGGTCACCGATTATCGGAAAATTAAATTAAAAATTAAAAAAACCGCCGACATATAAAAAGTGTAATAATAATACGTGTTAATCCTTTTAGCATCTCTCACCAATGTATTCACTCATTTCTCTTGTCTGCTTAATCATCAGGCCTTGAACACAATCTATTTATAACCTATTCATTGCGAACATTTAAATGAATACGAAAACGGAAGGTCTGCTGTTAGTAAGTGAGGAGTTGGGTATCCTGCAGATTTCAAGACATGCTTCAGCATTAGGTTAAAGTTACTGATCTAAATATAATCTGTTCATTGCAACCATTCCAGTGAGTCCAAACACGATACCTCTGCTGTAACTTCGTGAGGAGTTGGATATTCTGCAGACCTCAGGTTATGCTACAACATCAGGTCAATATAACCATGTTTTTGCAATGTCATTGAAGTAACAGAATACCAAACTTCGCATCGATCAGACTCTGTAAAAGCTGGTTAAATGGCTTCATCAAATACAAATACAAATACAAATTATTTATTTGCAAAACATAGGTACAATAATAAGATCGTTTTGTAATGTTAGGATCGCTATGTTTAGCCTAATAGGCATACAAATTTTGGATACATTAAATTGAATTAAATTAAATTAAATTATTATTCAAATTAAAATATATAATATTAAAGCATTACATAGAATTCAGTTTTTAAACAAATCGGACACTTGACTCACACAAACAAAAACTCAATTATTATTTATTTAAATTGTCTGATAAAAATTCACCAATGGAATAGTATGCCTTTTCAACCATAAAGTCTGTTAGGATTCTTTTAAATTTGTTAATATCTTTCTCAATTCTTATAGTCATGGGTATCTTATTATAAATTTTAGGTGCCATTCCCAGAACGCTTTTTGCATATAATGCGGTTTTATGAGGCATCACGTTCAACTAGCAAAGAGCTGATGATCTTCAAACGGCTAAACTGATTTTGATAAAACTTATCTAAGAATCACCGCAAGGAAACTGGCTTTTAAATGCAAAAACCGTATCGAAATCGGTCCATCCGTTTGAGAGCTACGATGCAACAAACAGACACACACACACACAGAGACAGACATCGACGTCAAACTTATAACACCCCTCTTTTTTGTTCAGGGGTTAAAAAATGGAACATACTGATTGCAATAACGTAACGCACACGTGCTACAAAAAAATCGTTGGATTTTATTTTTACCTAGCCAGGAAAAATTGGCCCGATTATCGGACTACAAAAAATCTGACGAGGGCGGGCAGCCCTAGGCGACATAAATTCAGGTGTCATCAAAAAGTTTGGGCTCGCTCATTCAGCACAGTTACATTGTTTGATAGTGTTCTAATTCGCATTCATTTCTCGTTTTACACGTTAGTAAAATTTCGGAAACGTTTTAGTTTAGTAACTGTCCAACAAAATCATAGTCATTTCTATTCATGAAAATCATAACTAATATTATATTTGAAATTGAGTTTGTTTGTTACGCGTCACGCCTAAATCGCAGAACGGATTTTTAGGATTCCGTAACCAACGGAACCCTATTACTAAGCCTCCGCTGTCCGTCCATCCATCCGTCTGTCTGTCTGTCAGCGGGCTGTGTCGTACCGTAATACAGTTGAAATTTTTACCAGAGTGTGTATTTGTATGCCGCTATAACAACAAAAAATAAAAAAAAGATATTCAAAATGAAAGGGGGCTCCCATATAAGAAACATGTTTGATTCGGTTTATGGTACGGAATCCGTACTCGTTCGTGTGAGAGTCCAACTCCCACTTGACCGGTTTTTGTGGATGTCATTATAACATAAACGGGGGTTTAAGAGGGGACTTTAGTAGGTAACTCTTGGGCCTTTCTCCATACAAACGCATTCCGCTGTTTTCTTCGTGGATAATGCTAATAGAGCAATGATTTTTTTTTCCAAAAAATCTAGTTCAAATTAATACATGCTTCTAACATTTTAGTTTTACCAAAACATAATTATTTAAACAATTATGACAATCCAAAAACCCGAAAAAACAGCCCGTTTTACCGCCATATTCAGACGACTATCAGACAAATTTGATAAGTTTTTAACAAAATAGAAAATAATACAAGCATAGATATAGTTTTCCTCTAATTTTTTATATATATTTTTTATAGATCAGTCCAGGTTTGAAGAAGAAAACAGCGGAATACAAAACGTCTTTTGGTCAAGGCTTTTAAAGGTAAAATCAATCTCTGCTGCAGTTGTCACTTACGCACTTTACTCGATAGGGTGCAGCGCGACGACATCGGCAATAGTTTCTTCAAATACCTATTTTTCAAATTCTTTGGTACTAGTCCCCTCTTAACTTTACAATAAAGAAGTCTCTAGAATGACAGACACAACGATGATTCCGAATACTCCCACCCGTCACCACGTGCGATACACACACCAGCAACACATCTGCCTGTTAAGTTGCAAGAACAGTTTATAGAATATTACAGGAATTTATGCATTTAACGATACTGAAAAATAATAATAATCAAAAGCACTTACTTAGTGCTTTTTAAATCAGTAACCTCAAGATACGTCCATTACGTCACAGGTACTCGGCATGATTTCCGTGTGTCGAGCCGGAGTTCCCGACGGAAATTGTGCACTTGACGCGAGTAGCTTTACTTTGGTGAGACTCGTCGGGAAGTGCAGACTTTTGGATTTTGCGGTTTTATTGAATTTGTGTGATGCTCTCTGTGGCATTTTATTGGTTCTGATATTTGGGTGGGATCGTTTTTGGACGGTGAGAAATACGTGTAGACATTTTCTATGGATTTTATAAGAATAATATCAAATAAAAGATTTAAATAAGGTTAATTCAATTAAATTATACTAAATATATACATTAAAATAAAAAATCCTAACTAAAATAAGGCGTCAAAAAATTCGTCCGCATCGCTGTCCATTGGAAGTGAGCCCAAAAGACTGGCGGCATTGCCACGTTGTATGGCAATGCTTATCCTCTGTCCGAGGTAAAAGCCAGCCCTTGGGTCACGCGAAGTGTCAACTAAGCGTTTAGAAGTCAACTAAGCGTAAAGATCATTAAATAAGGCATGAGCACTCGGACCTCAGGGTCTAAGAGTTTCGGCTCAAAAAAAAAATAAGGTAAGTGTTTTTATAAGTAAGTTGCTTGATTTTTTACGCGGTTTTTTTTCAGAGACGCTTAGCACTAGAAAGTTGGACTTTGGTATGGGTATAAATTTTTATCACGCCGACAAAGTGATTGGTTAAAAATATTGAGATGTGCGAAAACCATTTTTCTATCCAAAGATCCGTTTGCAAAATAATAAGCTTTAAAGTGAAAATTTTGTTAGAGTCAAGTCCCACCTGCCAAATATACAGCAGTTATTGGAGACGTTGAAAAGATTCATGGTAGTAGCAAATATTTATAACGATTTTTTAGTGAAAATAACAAAAATAAATGAAAATAATATCACGACTAAGTAGGCTTTACAAGTTGACGAGTAATAGGTAGTCGAACAACCTATAAAATGTTACAAATGTGACGTGCAACTACGGAACCCTATACTACGCGTGTCCCGACATGCACTTGATCGGGTTTTTATGATTACATTCCTGATTAGCTGCTACGCTAACGATCGAGTTTCGTGCCGCCAACTATCGTTGTTACAAAAAGAAATACTTTAGGTATTCGCTTTATAAGAGCGAAACCGGGAGAAGAAGCTAGTATCCTATAATTCTGTATCACTTCAAACTACCAATAACAAACCAGGACACTTCAAACAATTAGGATTCTTTACCCAAACAATTTGAGAGACATATTACATAATTAATATTCAAATATGGGATCTCAGCCTACGGCTTTAAGGCAGATTAAGCCTTATCTGTGAGGCATTCAGCTGGGCTAAACTTGAGCACAAAGACGATGGCTATACAGCCTATAATACCCTGTCAACCTATATCGGAATCCTCAGTGGCTCAGATGATAATATATTGTGTGAGGTATATAAGGGGTTTTAATATTATCTTGATGCTCAAGGAAATTGATGAAATAAGTACCTTACTGGGAAGAAGAAAATGTTGATAACGTTTTATGGATGCTTCAGGAAACATAAAATAGAAAGATTATTATTGTAGGTATATTTAATGAGAAAACAGTGCTTCATACGTTATAAATAAAATATTGATTTAATTAACATTAAAACAAGTTTTCTTTTATTTTTTGCTGTCCTCACCGCAAACCCTTTTTTTACCCACATAATGGGTGTGCCTAAAAAATTAATTGATTCGCTATCTTTGGGAGTCCGCAATTTCTGGATTTAGAATAAAGTCACTTAATTAACCGTGCATTGTCATCCAACCTTAACGAGTGAGCAAGATCTCAGCTTGAGAGGTGATCCATACACACAACAAACAATGCCAGTTAAATAAGATTCATTTTTGAAATATAACAACAATAATTTAAAAAAAAATTACTTTGTCAAAAAACCCGACAGCTAAAAACGACTAAAAAGTTCGAAAGCAGTCGCTTTTCCAGCAGTCTGATGCAGTTGGTGGCAGTCAATTTTTTTTATTCCTACATTTTAGGCTACATTTTACATGAAGGTATAATATGGCGCCCAAAAACGTATATATAACCAGTGTCATTCTCACAGTAAATACAAATCTAACGACACCTCTCAAGCTAAAATCCATCGAGCCGTTCAGGCCGCAGAGCGTGCCAACGATTATACATGCATATATACATACATACTCTCGAAAAACATAACCCTCCTTCTGGCGCAGTTGGGTAAAAAATGGTTCTATAAACATCAAATAAATTTCGAAATTAGAACGGTGTGTTGTGAACCCGCATTGATTTACTTTAAAAAAAAAATGAGTTCACTTTCGAATTGTGTAAGCTAACTTGAATGAGGTGAGCAGTGAACATTTTAGAATAGCAGAACAGTTGCATCCGCCATAGTTGATTGATATCAATTAAACTATACAGCGTTCCTGCTATGCTATTTTATATTATACTGTACTTGAATCTAATTCCCCTTTGTGTTTAACTTACAAGTCCAGAATTCGCTTGAACCTCGAAATCCATTAACAATCCTGTGAGTAGGTACCAGAATAGTGGACTGACTGGGTTACTATTCGAGAGATGTTTTGGCAATCAAAGCTTTGTAGGACCCAACTGCAGTATAGTAATAGGTATGTCAGAGTGCCGTTTTAGATAAAGAGACGGTATTTCAGTAGAATTCCGGAGCGCTAAGAGCAAATAGGTACAACTCATAGAAATTCTCGAGCTCTGCAGGATTAATAGGAATGAAACGACAAATAACTAGTAATTAAGGGTGTACTATGTATTTATTTATCTTTTTAGGGTTCCATACCTCAAAAGGAATAAACGGAACCCTTATAGAATCACTTTGTTGTCCGTCCGTCTGTCTGTCAAAACCGTTTATCTCGGGAACGCGTGGAGGCATCGAGATTGAAATTAAAATCATGTACTCAGGTCTATGGCCCCTTACAGTTGTGAAAAAATCAAACTTCTAAGAAAACTTAAAAAAAATATACGGCCGTTTATGCGTATATTTCGACACTCTTAAGGGAATCAAAATGTATAGGGTATTTCCCATAGATATAATAAATAAGGTATTTCCCATTGATCTTAACTGTGAAATTTAGCAAAAAAACCGTCTTATAGTACAAGTATATGGAAATGTCTGAAAACTATACATTTGTAATTAAATCATAAAAAATATAGTCTTCAGGTATTTAAAGTAAATTTGTAGCCACAAATTTGTACGGAACCCTCGGTGGGCGAGTCCGACTCGCACTTGGCCGGTTTTTTCTTAAATTAAAACGGAACGCCTGAAGCCATTTCAATCTAGCCTGTTCCAAACTATGTTGGGGTCGTAGACGTCCAGTCTATTGAGGTGCAGCTGAATACCAGTATTTTACATGGAGCGACTGCGTATCTAACCCAGAAACCCTTGACAAGATTGTTATCATATCAGGCCAAAGCTGATCACACAATATACTGTAGGATTAGTCTCAGAAGTTAAACATCGTATTGCTAATAATCACTCTTTACTTACTTATTGTTGGATACAGTACAATATACTGTGATGGTCCTAGTTTATCAATTGTGACTTTGGGTCACAGATTATGGTTAAATTGCATTGTTGAACATGTAAGCGGGCACGCCATTTATTCCTGGAGGCTCATTTTGATTAGTATTATATGTTTGAGTTTACTTATTTAATTACCTATATATGTTATTAGTTTTTATCATTGTTTAATCTTTAATTTTTGGGATAATATAGTATGCTAGCGGACATGTGCCATCCATTTATTTAATTTGATCGATATCTATCATGAAATGTTGAATAATGTTATATAAATTCAAGTTCTTTAAACTTAACAGACAGTTGTGTTGCTGGGGAGTTTGTTGGCCACTTCTTCTTCCCAGCTAAAACACTAGGAAGTGGTGACGGGCTGGGCGATTTGGGGGACTGTCTTCATGTAAATTTTGACGTTCAAAAAGTGCTGATTTTCAGCCTAGTTTGAATAAATGCCTTTTGATTTTGATTTTGAATATATTTAACACTTGTTGTGTCCGCACTCTTCAACTGCTCACGACTTAATGCCTATCCGACGAACGTTGTCGCCCCACCATCTCTAGACATTCCCTACTACCCATTTTTATGGAGAGGGCGCCACTGCGACTCAAAGAACAAAATACTCATGACCTATTAGTTTTCTAGAGATAATTGAGCGACTTTAAATAATAATAAATGTACAAGCAAAAAATATAGAATAAAACATCTAATAATTAATAAGCAAACAATACTGGGTGAATTTTTAAAGTGTGCCTTCATGGCCAAATCCGGAACTATGAGGAATATCAAAAAACACTGAAAGGAGTCTTGAGCTCGATTTTGATGAAAACTAAAATTGTATAATGTAGTTTTTGAAGAAATAGCAGTTACAGTTTAGCTTTAGTAAAAATTTAAAAATTAATTTGGTAAAAATGAATTTGATCCCAGAATTTGATCTTTATTAGCTACACTTTCGGATGGTATAATAATACAGGTTGTTTTTTTTTTCAATACCAACCGGTTCAATTCCTGGGTAGGAATAACAATTTTTTTAAAATCTGATGATGCAGTTTTAGTTTTTATCAAAATCGGGTTCAAGACTCCTTTCAGTGTTTTTAGGGTTCCGAAAAAAAAAACGGAACCCTTATAGGATCACTCGGGTGTCCGTCTGTCACAGCCAGTTTTCTCCAGATCGACTGGACCGATTCTGTTGGTATTTGGTACACATAATTATGGACTTTAGTGACCCAAACACGGACGCGTAACGTAAATCATTATTTTTTTTAGTATGGGGGTTACTTTTGGGGGTCAAACTAGAAATATATAAAAAAAGTTTTTTGAACAATATCGTGTGACATATCAAATGAAAGATAAAATTAATTATATTTTTGGAACGAAGTTCGCGCGTTGTGAAAGGGGGCTAGACTAGTTGTAACGACACTTTTTGCTATACTTGTAAGTCGTGCGGCGTGCCCGTGTTTCTCTCTCTCTCTCTCTCTCTCTCATAGAAAGCAAGCCAGTTATTTTCGTTTTGTCTTTCTATTTCTGTTTACATTATATTTGTTAATAATAATAAAAAAAAATATTATTATAACTTAAAAAAAAATACAATTCCTTCACTAATTAATCGAAAGGAACTTCGTTCCGTCCGGGTGTCCTTTGACACCTCTCAAGTTTTTTTTTTATAATTTTAAAATAAATGGTGATAAGTTATTCGGCGAAAAATGACCATTCCCCTCTTATCTCCGAAACTACTGAGCCTAAAATTTGAGCCTATAAGAAGTCTATAGTGTAAAAATAACTTGTTAAAAAAAATCGTTCGGAACCCTTTGCACGCGAGTCTGACTTGCACTTGGCCAGTTTTTTGATATTCCATGATTGATTTGGCCATGAAAGCACACTTTAAAAATTCATGTATGTGGATATTGCGTATAAGCGAAAATGCGGAATGTGATAAGGCCGCCAATTGTAGATGAGTTCAAAAATAGTGCCGGTTTTTATTATATAGACCTTGGATCACCTCTTCTGGATGTACAGAATACAGGTCCGATGTTGTGCTTTGCTTTGACACAATCTACAAATAAAAATTAAAAGTAGATTCAAACTTCATCACTTTAAGATCTTACAGATCTCGAATCGAAATCAATCTGATGAACCCACTGAAGTACAAAGAAATAAAAAGAATTTCTATAATTTTGCAGCAAACTGTGGCATTAAGTCTCTGCTTCAAACAATTTCAGATTTCCGTCTCTTTGGTAACATAATCTTTGAATTTTCGAACACTAGGCGACCGATTATACAAAAGTTACAAACTTAATTTTGCAGTCAACAAAAAAAATCTCCAAACAACTTTGCTGGAGAACTGCCTTTTCAAACTGCAAGGTAACTTTGTTCCCGCTGAGTCTGCAAGTTGCTTGAGGATTTTTGTGCAAGAAAATATCGGATTTTCTAGTGCTTTCGAACGCTCAAACGGTATTGGAACTGAGCTATAGCTGGGTTCTGTTCTCATTGTATCTATTTGGGTGACATTTTAGCCGACTGCAGTTGTAAGGAAGGGTTATAAATTTTCTCGGTTATGTAAGTATGTTATGGCATCAATGCCGCCGCCACAAGAAAAACTGACGAAGTGTTTGTACGGCAGCAAAAAGAACAGCAACGCCATCGATAACAACCAGCTAACTACTAAATCCTGTATCGCGGTACCAGAGTTTTCTGTGCGATTTGAACATATACATCAGTTCGCATAACAACTATCGAGCAGTTGCCCAGCGGAGACAAGAACCGTCGGTCGAAGGACCCTCCCTTTTCAATGGAGGTTTTCGGGACTTTCTTCTCTATTCGGCATACCTCTATAAGAATGTGAAATGACCTATGGTCTAAGGTTTTGAACGAAGGGTGGCCAAGGTCAGTTCGAAGACGGCTGAGTTGAACGGAAATAAATTTGGTTGATTGCATTGTCAACGTTGTGGGAAATGCACCATTCAGTAACACCTAGCCCATTCCATCATCGGACTACAAGACGAATGGCGAAACACCACCGGCACATGGTAGACATTCCAACTCATAGGCACAAAATGATTGTATGTATGTAAATCGGGCTGGTTTCCGCAACTCCACGACTAAGCGCGTATTTTGCGTGCAGGTGGGACAAATGTGTCATTCGATCCACCCCAGCTCCCCAAGGAAGGCCAGCAAAGCCTTGGTGTTTCCAACTATCTCACTGAGGGTACCTGGGTTACCGAAGTACTTGGCCCTGTAATCCGCGACTACCGGGCAGCTTAGAAGCAGGTGTGCTGCTGTCTCATTCTCCTCCATGCAGGCTCTGCATAGCGGGCTGTCAGTGACTCCTATAGCATAGAGGTGTTTATTAAAAGACCCGTGGCCAGTTGTTACGGCTGTGACTGTACGCAACTGTTGTTTAGTCAGTCTTAGGGCTTGTTTAGTGAATCGGCCATCTATAGAGGGAAGTGCCTCTTTGGCCTGCCTACACTCACCATGGTCAACCCATAGCTTGTGATGTTTTTCTCCGGTGCGTTTCCTTACCAGATTGCGTATGTACCCGAAAGGCAGAGGCACGATGGGTTCAGGTCCCATCGCTGCCATACTCGAACCCCTTCTGGCGAGTTCATCCGCTGCATCGTTGCCTCGGGACTCGCTGTGTCCCTTGATCCATTGAATGGTTACTTTATTATGTCTACCAACCTGATTAAGACGTTGGTGACACTCGAGAATCAGCCCAGAGTTGACCGTGTGGCTGTTCAGAGCTTGCAGGACAGCCATGCTGTCCGAGAGTATGCGTATTGACTGGTCTTTAACTTCCCTGGTTAGGATGGCTGATGCCGCCAGAGAAATGCCCATGCATTCAGCTTGGAACACTGTGTTGTGGACCCCCAATGGTGTGGCTATGTGGATGTTGAGATCCTCTGAGAAGATTCCCGCACCAGTACCTGTACCTGTTTTTGATCCATCGGTGAAGATCCGCAGCTCTGCGGGGCACAGCCCCTCGCAACGATGATCCTCATGCAATTGGATTTTGTATTTTTTATCGAAGATAAATTGCTTGGGTACCCGGTCATTGGTTGCTTTTGTTATTGGGAGTTCATTATTGAGCTCCTCGAGCAAAGCGGTGTGCCGTGTTTCTCTCTTACCCCAGAGATTCAGTGTTTTAAGGCGTACTGCTGCCATCGTCGCTTCCTGTTGTATGAACAAGTGTAGCGGAGGGAGACCCAGCATGGCTTCCAGTGCCGCAGTTGGAGTAGTCCTCATGCAGCCCGTCGTCGCCATGCAGGCTAGCCTTTGCATGTGTTGTAACTTGTTTATGGCTGTAGCTAGCTTTGTGCGTGGCCACCACACCACGGCCCCGTAGGTTAACATGGGCCGAATTACTGCGCTGTACAGCCATAGTATTATTTTGGGAGATAGGCCCCACTTCTTCCCTATCATTTTCTTGCACTGCCAGAAGGTAATGCAGGCCCTGTTTAGTTTGAAGTCTAGGTGATTGCTCCAGTTTAACTTACTGTCTAGGAGGACGCCTAGATACTTTACCTCGTTAGAAAGCTGGAGCTCTGTGTTGAAGAGCTTAGGTAGCCGGTAGTGACCTAGTGCTCGTTTTTGAGTGAACATGACTAATTCAGTTTTCGTGGGGTTTACTGACAGATCATATTCTTCGCACCATCTCTCCACGATGCGTAGTGCTTGTTGAGTGAGGTTGCAGATCGTTCCAGTCACCTTCCCTGGCACGAGGATTGCGAGGTCGTCTGCATAACCTATTGTGTAGTAACGATGTGCATTGAGCTTGGTGATAAGGTCGTTAATCACCAGATTCCACAGAAGAGGGGAGAGCACACCTCCCTGCGGGCAGCCTCTGGCTATCAGGGCCAACTGCTGCTCTTCCTCAAGGCGAACCACCCGTTTGCTTAACATATTAGTAATCCAGTCAATTAGTACCTGTTCTACACCGTGTTTGGAGAGGGCGGCACTAATGCTGGAAAAGTTTGTCTTGTCGAAGGCTCCTTCGATGTCTATGAAAGTGCCCAGGCAGGACCCTTTCTGATGAATCGCTTCTTCAATCTGGCTTACTACCAGATGAAGAGCGGACTCTGTCGACTTACCTGAGCTGTATGCGTGTTGGTTACCATGTAGTGGTATTGTTTTTAAAACGCCATCTCGTAGCTCCCTTTCACACAGTCTTTCCATAGTCTTCAGTATGAACGAGGTCAGACTTATAGGTCGATAGGATTTGGCGTTTGTGTAGTCACTTTTACCTGGCTTCGGAATGAAAATGACTTTCACTTCCCTCCATCCTTTAGGAACGTATCTAAAGGCCAGACACGCTCGCATTAAGGGCACCAGTTTTGTTGCAATAGCGGTACCTCCCCACTGTAGTAAGGCAGGAAACACACCATCAGGACCTGGTGCCTTGAAAGGTTGGAAGCTTTTGATGGCCCACTGAAGTTTTTCCAGCGTAATCATCTTTTCTGCATAAAGCCAATCATCTTCTGATGGTGTTTGGATAACGTCATGACATATATTCACCTGCGCGAATACGCTGCCTGGGAAGTGAGTTTCTACTAGGAGGCGTTGCGCTTCTTCAGGTGTCGTGGTCAGTGTATTATCGGGTTTCCGGAGCGTGGCGACCTCAGGTGTGTTCTGTTGCGCCAAAATTTTCCTTACCCTGTTTGCTTGTTGGCATGATTCAATGTTACCACAGAATTTACGCCAACCTGTAGTTCTTCTGAATCTGATGCTTTTCTTGTAGCTGGATTTGGCCGCGTAATACGCGTCCCAGTCCTCATCACTACATGTGTTCATGGCTCTGTTAAGAGCCTTTCTTACCTTACCGCGTTTGCGCTCTAGATCCGCACCCCACCAGGGTTGTTTACCCGGAGTGTCGCGCGGAATCGTTTCCGGGCAGGCGATTTGGTAGCTGTTTATCAGCGATTCGGTAAGTTGTGATACTTGCGCGTCGATCTGTGCCGTGTCCGCAAGAGACTTCGAATCGCCTGGTGGCGCAAGCCTTAAGGCGAGGTTGCGTGTGTATACCGTTATATCCGTGTTACGCGGATTACGCCTAGGTTGTTTGGGTGATATACAGACCTGGATGTCAAAGCGGATCCACCTGTGGTCTGAGCAGGAAGCCTCATTTGAGACCTGCCACCCAGTGATGAGTTCCGCTGCTCCCTCTGTTGCCAGAGTAAGGTCTATAATTGTACGACTGCGTCTGGTTACGAAAGTTGGTTCCGAACCTGTGTTTAGTAGGGATAGGTTAGTTGTAAACAGGTAATCAACCAATGCCTTACCCCTTTCGTTTTGCGACTCCATCCCCCATAGTGGATGGTGTGCGTTTGCGTCGGTCCCGATGACAACCTCATCCCCGCCGCTTTCACACTGTGTGATGAGGCGGACAAGGTTGTGTGGGGGCGGTTCCTCCGCCTCAGGCATGTAAACCGAGGCGAAGACGATCGCCACCTTTGTGGCTCCACGCTGTATATTCAGCCTAGCTGCAGAGACATCTCTGCAACAGAAGTCGCTTAATAGCTGTGCTTTAAGGTTACCCGTGACATAGATGCACGATCTAGGGCGATCATGGTCCGTATTAACAAGGAGCTTACCGCCAAGATTGGAGAGTCCTCGTATATGGCCACCCCTAATCCACGGCTCTTGGATCAGGGCAATGGCCGTGTGTTGGTCCTCCAGCCACTTGCGGAGTTGAGCCGTCGCGGTCTGGCTGTGGTGGAGGTTAGCCTGCACGACTTTACAGGCCGACAAAGGGGACGCCATCACAGGCGAGACCCTCCTCGTCACCCTCTAGTCGCAGCCCGGCAAACAGGTCGCCCTCGTCGAAACCGTCCCCCCCCGGGTCCGAAACCGGGGACAACATTACGTCGTCCGGCTCCTCCCCCGATGAAGGGACGGCACCCACGGTGGCGGCAGGGGCGGCCGACACTGCTGCTTCAGCAGGTTCAGCCGCAGTTGCTTCCGGGTTGTTTGGCGCGGAAATGGACTCCACTGCGTCTTCCAGCGGCTGTCTCGTGTTCGGGTCCCACCCCCGAGGGACGTCGACGAACCTGCCATTTGGACCCTGGAACTTGACGTACACCGATCCCAAACCAATTGAGAGTCGGCGTTCCGCGCTCATCAGGGTCGGAACTTGGTCCTCGGGGATACCCAGCACCACGAACCAGCACGCCTTCTGCTTCTCGGCGTGCAGCACTACCCACCTCTTAACATCGATCCAGCGATTCTGGTAGCAGAGGGCTCGTCCAATAAAGGTCGAGTCCTCGTAGACTCCCTGGTCGTCGGGGATGGCAATGCCGCAACGTACCCGCTTCTGGATCTCCGTCTGGCTCTTGACGACTAGCGAGGTGCTAGCCGGGAGAGCCAGGTTGGAGACTGTCTTCTTCAGCCAGGCTAAAGTGTGGTCGTTACCGCACCACAGCTTGAGGACTCCACCGGCGAATAGCGGCTTCGCGTTGAAGGTCGGCCCTGGTGTGTCCTGCATAGCGGAGCAGGCCTCGCTGATGATCTGCTTGTGGATAGCAGCTAAGACCTGGTCCGATACTCCCTGGCTGATGATTCCCCTCCGGTCGCAGGTTATCGCGACGTTCAGGGACGCACTGGCAGCTTGGGCGTAGCTTTTGTTGGCAACCCGCTGGGACTGGTCAAGCCGCGGCCGCTTGTGCTCTCCACGAGGCGAAATCGTCTCGTTGAGAGCCCGCTTGGCCGCAGCCTGATCGTTCCCATCGGATTGCCGCGTTGTGGTTACCACCTCGGCCGGACCTCCTGCGGATTTAGAAGGCAGTATATTAGGCGTTGGTTGGCTAGCGCCAGCCTCAGCCTGCGACCGCTTCCCTTCACCGAAGTTCAGCTTACCTGGCTTGGTCGGTTTAACCGAGCTAGTGGCAGCAACCTGCGTGCTTTGGGGGGCTTTGCGTCCCCGCCTGCGTTCGTGACGCCGCTCCTTACGCGTCAGTCTTTCTCTCCTCTTACCCTGGCTTGTAGGAGCTGCTGGACCTGAGGGGTCCGAACAAGAGCAATGGGCTTGTGGAGTGGATTTTTTGCCCTTGCCCTTTCCCTTTCCCTTGCGGGTAGGCACCTGCCAGGCGCTTGCGAAAACGTCCTCGGTGCTGCCAACCGTCCCCGTGTGACCGGAGACGGCTGCGTCTTGGGATGTGGCTTGAGGAGCCACAGGAGGAGTAGGAGGGTGTTTGGGAAGGCTACTTCCGGCAGAGGTGTTAACCGTCTCCGTTTTCGCCTTTTTGTGTGTGCACAAAATTATTAGGTAATAGTGTAATAGTGCATACAGGTAATAACTGGAAATCTCCCTGATCCCTGTTTACTACAATCTGTAAACGTTTTTAATACATTCATATAGAGTTGAGAAAAGGCTGGATGTTTACGTGAAATGAAGAATAAGTCAATTTTCCAGTTCAAATGTACGACTTCAAATTAAAAATTAAACTAATCTCGAAGTTTCTTTAAAAATACCGGCCAAGTGCGAGTCGGACACTCACACGAAGGGTTCCGTACTATAAACCGAAAAAAAAAACACGTTTCTGGAATGGGAACCCACTACAATTTTTAATTTAGTTTAATTTTTATTATTTGTTGTTATAGCGGCAATAGAAATTTGTGAAAATTTCAACTGTCTACTGCGGTTCTTGAGATACCTACAGCCTGCTGACAGGCAGACGGACGGATGGACAGCGGAGGCTCATTAATAGGGTTTTGTTGTTTACTCTTTAGGTGCGGAACCCTAAAAACTAACCCAATTTTCTATCTCAGTAGTTGCACTTCCCCGATAAAGCAGTAAACACATCGGAGTAGTATATATAGGTAACTCAATAAATGAACGACTGAACAAAGGAATTCGAGTGTGAAACTATCCGGAGCATTCCGAACCTTCCTTTGTGAAGTATCAGTCAGCATTCCAGACTTTTCTTTTTAGGGTTCCGTGACAGAATTAAAAAAGGGCCGAGTTCCGGGGCGAATTGAGAACCTTTTTTTGAAGTCGGTTACAAGGAAACCTTGTGGCGAAATAGCTTCGTTTGTAGATTAATAAATCATATTTTTTTATATTTTCGTAAAACACAGAAGAGAACAGAGGAAATTTTCACAAAGTGTGTGTTTTTATTGCCGCTAGTACACATAATAAATTAAATTGAAAAATAAAGGGGCTCCCATACAACATGAACGTGTTTTTTTTTTCAGTTTGTTGTATGGAACCCTTCGTGTGAAAGCCCGACTCGCACTTGACCGGTTTTTTTAGCAATTTGTGCTTTCTACAGAACCCGGTTTTGTGGAGCTGAAAAATGTAACTCTGTTGGTCTGTGGTATACGGATTTGTTAAAAGAATGAGCGCTAAAAATGTAACAGGACGTTAGCTTTGCCCTGTCTCTGAGGGTAGTACTTTGTTGAAATTTTTGCGTGTTTTGAAAAAAAAAAAGAGTTTATTTGCGCCAAGCCTACTAATAGAGGTTCGGCACACTAACATTTAGAAAAAAACGCACAATTTAGTAGCAAATTGCAACTTAATATTTAGTTAACAACTGATGGCTTGTTTAAACGTATTAAGTTATTAAGTGGATTACTACATTTTAACTTAATTTTAAGTGACTTAATACATGTAACCACAGAATTTAGTAGCAAGTTGCAAGTAAAAATTTAGTTAACTTAGTTAGTGAACAGTTCAGTTTTAGTAAAATCTGTGAGCTCAAAAATGAGCTATACCTAACTCATATGATACTTCGTCCGTGTGTAACAGCGCACAGACATACTGTCAGTTCTCCTTGCAATCTTAATTTGATAAAGTGGTTTAAAATAACTTATTTGATATAAAGTATTCACAAATATAAAGTGCAATATATGAGTGACAATCTGTGAAAAAATATAATGATAAACGCAGTGGAACTGTCTCAAAACAACGTTTTAATACAATAACGAACTCATATTAAGTTCAAAAGTGAACGTAATAGTGAACTTCGGACTGTGCTCATAACGGTACCAACCCAACCCACAACTACATCGGCAACCCATTTCAAACAAACTGCAAGGAAGCGATCACAAATTTCCGACATTGCAACAAGTACGTTTGGTCGAGCGGCGACTACAACGACTGCAGTGATGGTGGAGCTAAGTTCAAATCTCTCCAAGCGATATACTTTTTGTATTTTCAAAAGTACTGTTTATGCCATACAAGAAGACCCGAGTTCAATACGAAAGCATTTTTCATCAATTTCCAATATTTTATATTTTTCTTCGAATAAATACGCTTAAAAAGGATGCCGTTAAAAAGGACACCTCCTGTCTCGCCTGCTGTATCTGATTCCTCAAGCCAGCAACGACAGATACCTCTTATTCACCATCAATCGGAGCCAAACATCAACTTATCAACCGAATCAAATTATGATTCAACTACTATGAACGTCACAAGTCGCTACAAAAGGAGGCGAGAGAATTTGGATCGGGGTGAGGATTCGAAATCTTTACTGCGCTCTGAAATAATAGAGATTATAAGAACAGAAACACGCGCCGCAATCAAGGAAATTCTGAATGACGAATTTTCGTCCATGAGAGAGGAAATCCTGAGTTTTGAAAAGTCAATAAAATTTATGAACGCCGATTTCGAAGACATGACAGCTCGATTTAAAACCTGCAATGAAGAGGTTAAATGTCTGCGCAGTGAAAATAGTTGTTTGATTAAGAAGGTGACAGATATGGAAGTAAGAATTTCCCAATTAGAGCAAGATGCTAGACAAAATAATATAGAAATACACTGTTTACCCGAACATAAGCAGGAGAATCTGGTCAAAACTTTGGTACAACTGAGCAACGTTGTGTCCTATCCGCTAGCAGAAAGTGAGATATTGTCTTGCGCTAGGGTACAAAAGCTGAACGCGTCGTCAAATCAACCGAGAGCAGTTATCTGCAAGCTACCGAGCAAAATTAAACGCGATAACTTGCTTGGGGCAATTTCCATGTACAACAGATCGAACCCCAAAAATAAATTGAACACCAAGTTACTGGGTTACGGAGACAAGCAATCCGCTGTTTATGTAAGCGAACACCTCACTTTAGCTAACAAATCCTTACATGCAGCTACCAGGATCGCAGCCAAAGAGAAAAATTACAAGTTTGTCTGGGTCAGAAATGGAAAAATACTAGTCAGGAAAGAGGAAGGTTCGTCAACACGTGTAATAACTAGTTTAGAAAGTCTTAAAAAATTAGAATAATCACTCTCATTTAAATAATAAATGTCATTGTCAATATAATTCAGCTTTAAGATTCGATCAATTAATTATCTATTACCAAAATTCTAGAAGTATCCGCGGAAAATTAGATACAATTTGTTTGAATGTGCTGACTATCAACTTTCATGTGATTGTGCTCACTGAGACCTGGCTGAATGAAAATGTGTTCGATTCAGAAATTTTTGATAGCCGTTACCAAATTTTTAGAAGAGATAGACGATCTGGAACTTTTTCTGCGGGCAAGGAGGGTGGTGGTGTGCTAATCGCAGTTCATAAATCTATAAATGCTTATAGGAATGCTTCTTTCGAGTCTTGTTGTGAGGATTTGTGGGTGACACTAGACTTATCTACTAATCATGCTCTTAAAACATCTAACAGAATTCACATCTGCGCCACTTATTTGGCTCCGCCGGTAAACATTAATCTTATGACTTACTTTACGAATAGAGTAGATAGTGTGATTGATAATGAGTCCGTAATTATAATAGGTGACTTCAACTTAAGTAACATAGAATGGACAAAATCATTACCACATCAACATGCAGTACCAAATATCGGCACCAACAATATAAATAAAGCTTTTATAGAATTCTTATCCTCTAACGACCTATACCAGTATAACTCAATCCGAAATAAACAGAATAGAATTCTAGACCTAGTTATATCCAATTTAATTTATCCAATTGAGGTAACTCGGTCCTGTGATTCCATATCAAAAGTCGATGATTATCACCCACCTTTACAGTTCACCATTCATCTCAAACTTCCTAAGACACTTACAAACAAAATTACAAAGATTTATAAATTTCATAAAGCAGACTATCGTGAAATTAGAAATCGTCTTGAGAAAACAGATTGGGACATTGTTTTAAAATCGGATACCGTTGACACAACAGTTACTACATTTTATTCTGTATTACGGGAGATTATTGCTGAATTGGTCCCACGACGAAATTCTGGTAAAAAGTCATATCCCGTCTGGTACAATAACAGTTTAATAAAATTGTTAAAAGAAAAAGAAAAATGTCGACAGAGGATGAAAAAATATAAAAATAAACGAGATGAATTTGAGTATATATTGCTTAAGGACCGATCGAACCGAAAAATGAAAGAGTTGTATCAGAAGTATTTACAAAATGTACAAAGTAATGTAGTTAAGAATCCAAAATATTTCTGGTCATACATAAAGAACAAACGCAATAACAAAAGCGTTATACCAAAATTCATGAGGCTCAATGATAGTACTGCGACTGACGGCATGGACATAGCAAATTTATTTGCGGAGAACTTTGCATCGGTATATAGCCCTATTTCTGGCAGTGATCCGGATCCTGCACATATTTATAAATCCGGCAACAGTAACAGCTTACATCAAGTAACACTATCTGAATCTAGCATACAGAGAAAACTTAAAAACCTAGATGTTGCTAAAGGGCCGGGCTCTGACGGTATACCTCCACTGTTTATTAGGGAGTGTGCTAATGTTTTATCCAAGCCATTATATATAATTTACAACCGATCGTTAGCTGACGGGGTTTTTCCGGAGATATGGAAGGAGGCTATAGTAGTACCAATTCCAAAATCGGGGGACAAGACTGATATCTGCAATTACAGGCCTATTAGTATTTTGCCTACTTTAGCAAAGGTTTTCGAATCTCTTTTGTGTCCCATCATGAATTGGCATATCAAAAGCTCTACTACGGAGCATCAACATGGCTTCTTTAGAAATAGATCGACAGCCACAAACTTGGTCAACTTTGTCGAACGAACTCTAGCTCACATGAGCAACGGTAACGAAATTGACGCCATCTATAGCGATTTTAGCAAGGCATTTGACAAAGTTGACCATAGTATTTTGCTACAAAAACTAAAAATCACTTTCGGTTTTCATGGGTCCCTTCTAGAATGGTTCCGGTCTTACTTAACTGGTCGAAAAGCAAGAGTAGTAGTAAATGGACACTCATCCAACACCTTCACACCCACATCTGGTGTACCGCAGGGGACACATATAGGCCCAATATTGTTTATAATGTTTGTTGATGACATCAAATATGTCATACAAAACTCTCATTTTGAAATGTATGCCGACGATTTAAAATTGTATAGGGTTGTAATGACAAAGAACGATGAAACTCTTCTACAAGAGGATATGGATAGGCTCTGTGTGTGGTGTGAGAAGAACAGCATGCAAGTTAATGTTGCTAAATGTTATCACATTAAATTTTCTCGAAAAAAACACAAATTTAATTCTGCGTACACAATGAGGAACCAAATTTTAAGTCAAGTGTATGAAGTTAGGGATCTGGGTATCATTATAGACTCGAAAATGAAATTTCAAACACAAACCGAAATCATTATAAATAAAAGCAACCGAATGCTAGCATTTTTGAACCGTAATACAAGACAATTCAGTAATTTGACAGCACTGAAAGTTTTGTTTTCTGCATTGGTTCGTAGTCACATAGAATACTGCTCCATCGTCTGGTACCCAGTACATAATATCCACATTCAACGCATCGAAAGAGTACAAATACAATTTTTAAAAAGACTCTCTTATAAAGCAGGTATAAGGAATACAGTAAAAAACTATGAAGATAGACTGAATTATTTTAAAATGAAACCTTTACACTGGCGTCGAGATTTTGCAGGTCTAACTTTCTTATTCAAGATATTAAATCAAGGCGTAGATTGCCCACAGCTTCTTTCATCTATTAATATAAATGTGCCCAGGTCATCAGCTAGACTTCATAATTATAAGCCTTTTGCTCCTGGTGGCCGCAAAACTAAGTATGGTAGTAATGCCCCCCTTTCCTATATTCTCAGAAGGTGTAATAACATCTTTCACAATTGTGAATTGGACATATTTTCAGGCAGCATCACTATGTTTAAAAGAGCTGTGCTCAATAATATGTAATTTTTGCCCAATAATTTTCGTTTCTTTTTTTTTAGTGTTTTATTGTTATTTTTTTTATTTCAATTTCATTTTTTTTATTTCAATTTTATTTTAATTGTACCTAATTTATTTCAATTTTATTTAATTTATTTCAATTTTAATTTATTTATTTCAATGTAACTTAATTTATTTGATTTGATGAATGATAATTTTTAACAATAAATGATAATTAATATATGATGACCATGACATGACATCACAAATTCTATTCAAATTTTATTTAGTTCAAATTTTTTAATCAAATTTTATTGTCATGAAACGTTATTTTCGATTGTAAGGTGAAATTTAAATAAAATGTTGTGCTTACCTTTAATTTAGATGCATGCAATGCTATTGTATTTGTAAACGAAATGTGCTGTGAATGTCTTTGTGTGTATTTAGTTGATTTGCCTAAATAAATAAATAAATAAATATAACCCTGGAACGCAAAGGGCATTAGGAGGAACACGGATGGTTTTTAGTCAGTAAGAGTCTGACACTCCCTTCTGCTTCACCCAGAGCGGGAGGCTAACGAACATTCTTTAATACCTACCAGAGCATCCAGAGTGCCATTACCTACCCGGATAAGAGTAACCCACATTGTAACAACACAATGCCATCATTCAAACCCAAACACAATGCGATCGGAAGAATATTGATACCCGGATTGATTGAAATCCGGGTACTCGGGTGCCCGGGAATAACCGGGTAACCGGGAAAGTTATTTTAGAACTTATTATGAACGAGATCGGGTGTAATGATTGTGTTTGGATGGGTGGATTTTAATTAAGCTGGGTTTTGATTATAATATGAGTATGTTTAAAATTACGAGAGAGGCAAATTAATGAAGAATTAGTATCTTTTTGTAATATCAAAATAACAGCATTTTAACGATTGCATATGAAAGTACATACGATACGAGGACACAGACACTTTTTTAAAATCGCCATCTGTCTGTCTGTTTGTTCCAGGTAATCTTCGAAACGGCTAGACCAATTTTGGCGGGAGGCTTTCACAGCAGATAGCTGTTATTCTAAGGAGTAACTTGGTTACTTTTATTAAAAAAAAAAACAGTTCCGTGCGAAAAAAATAAGACCCACTATCACGCGGGTGATAGTAGTAGTAATAATCTAAGATAATGAGTTTGAAAGTATACTTAATTGAGATAAAGTGACTGCCTCTTTTGTCTATCGATCACAAGCCTTGCTGCTGAGGTTGATGACCATATAGAGGGATGCGGAATAGAGAGTAAAGTCCCGCAAACCTCCATTGATAAGGGAGGATCCTCCGACCGATCGATTGTCTAGTCCGGTGGGCAACTGCCTGATAGTTTATATTCGGACTGTTGTATATTTTTAATTTATTTATATGTTCAAATCACACGGAGAACTCTGATACCGCGATGCAGGATTTAGTTAGTAGTTCGCTGCTGGTGGGATAGATGGGGTTGCGGTTCTTTTTGTTGCCGCTTCTTTAGTTTTTCTTGTGGAATTGATGCCGCTACAACCTCAGTTTGATTTGGTCAAAGTGATTTTCCATCTGAATTTCTCATTATCAGCCCGGTATACCGGATTTATGACCGGTTGACGGCGGTATGTAAGCTCGCCACTGTTACAATGGGCTTGATACGTGTCAAAGCACACCTCTGTTTAACTTTTCGGGTTAAGGCTTGTATACATGCCAATGACCTTACTACTCCTCTACGCGCCACTCCGCTACCCGCATTTTAAATTTATTATAAAAAAAATAACACATATTTAAAAAAAGTAACAAAATCAAATTATTTTTGTTTGTATTGCAAAGCAGTAGATACTCTTTTTTTTATTTTTGTTAAAAAATGAAGGAGTAAAATGGTTTCATCTGAGCGATTTGGAGGTGATTTGGTTATTCTTTTTCTTATTATGTGATACCGATACATAAATTCTGGCTCAACCAAGTTACGTATCATATCATGTAGATCACTACCAAATTTTTTTTCGGATAAAAAAAAAGAAATCCGCCCAAACCGATAATGACATTGTTTTTAAAATACACAAATAAAAACAACTATAAAACAAAATAAGAGACAAACATTCGTCCGTAAAACCACTGCCAGCCTGTGTCAGGGACGGGCATTATAAAAAAAAAACAAAATTGTCTATGAAAATTTTTGTCTTTTTGTCTTTAAGAAGTGTATTTATTCAGTCAGATCATTGATTATAAGTAATAGCTGTTTCATATACTTTGTATCCCTTCCTTGAATTTTTAAATATAATTTTATTTTAGCGAATGTTGCAACACCAACTCTGTGAGCATTTCAAGCGTCTACCTGTTGCCATTATTTAGATCGAGAAAAAAAAATCGATCGCCAAAAAAACGCGTTTTATAGTAGGGTTAATTTTTAATTTAATTTAAGAAATACACTTTATGTAAAAATTCAAATGTCTACCTATTACGGTTCATGGGCTACAGCCCACTGATAGACAAGCGGACAGCAGAGGCTAGTATTAGAAACCTAAAAAAGTCATTTGCAAGTCCATTTGGTAGTGGCAATATTGACTTTGGTTTAATTCACGCGGAACGAAAGCTGGAGGAAGGGACTGCAAACATTTTTTATAAATACCCATCGACACGAATCAACAGTTCATGGTTATGTAAACTTTGCAATTTTGTCGATAAATTGTCATATTTATCCATAAATGACGTGAGAATGAGAAAAAGCCAGGTTTTTCTCATTCTCACGTCATTTATGGATAAATATGACATGAGCTCGTAGCTCCCATCCATAACATACTGAGACTTGTTCGAGCCTCGGAGAGCGCGTTAAGCCATTGGTCCTAGCTGACAGTTTTTGGTTTTGATATAGGTTACTGGTAGTCAGAAGCCAGAAAATCTGACACAGGTCTGAGTCTCCTACTCAGACCAGTGTCAGATTTGTTTTTCAGATTTGTGGAGGTCAGATAGATAGTCACAAAATGTAAAATACTCGACTGTATTCAGTACGACTAGAAGCCGACCCCCAATGTAGTTGGGAAAAAAAGCCTAGGGAGATTATGATACAACACGATTTGACGGGGTAGATAAAAAGAATTGTCTTAGTGGCTGCATACTTACTGATTAAAAAGTAACAAAATAAAAATTAAGTAAAAACAATTTTTAAGACAAGCTTTTAATGAACTAAAAAGTAAAAAATAAAACTTTGATACGTTAATATACCTACTTATCTTCCCTTTTTTGACGCCTTATTTTAGTTACATTTTTTTTATTTTAAGTGCTTTCCAGTAATGTTTAACATTTTGCTTATAAATCAATTTGTTTTAAGAAAGACTAATATAACGAATATCTCATTGTTTCCCCGTTCCCGTAGGGATTTCGGGAAATGCTCTCTTAGTGCTCCCCAAAACTACTCAAGGAGCAACATGCCAAATTTCAGCTTTCTACGACCTTCAGCGGTGCGTCTCATCAGTAAGAGAAGAATTTTACACTAAACAATAAAATAGAGATTTTGAGTCTGACTTATTAAAAAAAAAATCCAACTATTCAACACCTTATTAATCATTAATCGTCAAAAATACACACAAGATATCGACAAAACATTGACACCAGCCCAACCCTAGCACGCTTCAGTATAATCGGCGGAGGCCATCGTTTGTACTGCATATTGGATATCAACCCCGCACTATTTGCCGACACCCGTGGGTTCTGATGGAATTTGTAGTAATGCGTTATCATTGTGAACCCTTTGCGTGTTGTTGATGTACCTGTGTGGATATGGAAAATTGAATATAAGGTGACGTTCATATTATCTGTTGAGCAGAAGTGTTTAGAAAATCTTCATTCCGCCAGCTAAACGAGTCCCATGTAAGAGAGAGAAAGTTTGCTTTCAATAATGGGGAATGAATCGAGACTCCAGATTTCTAGTGAAAAAATTTCCCTGATAGGGAAACGGAATACAGGCTTTCCGTTATCACAATTTAATTTGCACATTTCTGCGGCAGGGAGAGAGTCTTAACGTGTAATATTGTCCAATCTGGGTACCCAGAACCGTTCATCACCAAAACTGTTCTGTGCTGTTACATGTTAAGAGGGAGCATGGGCGGCGAGACTTTTTATGTAAAAAGTCATAATTCGAGGTTTGGCTCTCGACTGTTTTCTCCTCCAATATTGGACCGATTTAAGAGATATTTCACAAAATGAATAAGAAGGATATATACTGTGTCCCTATCTTTTTTGAGGATTTATTAACCGTATAAGCACTAGAACCCTCACAAAATGCTCAAAATTGTCGGAAAAATTGCTGTCAACAGAGCCCTAGTGTACAAATTTGGCAACTATTAATCAAAAAAATAAAATATAGAAACACAGTATATAATCTTATTCAGTTTGTGAAATATCTCTTAAATCGGTCGAATATTGGAAGAGAAAACAGTCGAGAACCAAACCTCCAATTATGACTTTTTACATACAAAGTCTCGCCGCTTATGTTTCCTCTTGGTGCACCTTAAAATAATTTATGGCTTTAAAAATATTTTTCTCTCCCTGCCTACATTCCCTGTAGAATTTCCCTTCAGAATTAGGTCATCCACCTCAGTTCAACCTCACCCTCTCTGATAGTCCTCAGACATAGCTACAGCGTTGATAACCAATAGCTGGGCACATGACCCCTAGTTATTGTGAAGCCGAGCCTGGCGGCACAAAGCGATCACCACAAGCTGGCAGATTAATCGACGGCATAGCTCGTTTGCTTGACTTGTCGAGCTGTGGATTAGAAGTTATTATGTCTGGTAAAGTACTGGTTTGCTTATATTTTCAACGTCCAAAATGTCCAAGTTACTTATAAGAACAGTAATAAACGATCTTTGTCGACGTTAACAGAGAAGCTTGAGAACTAAAGAAGAAGGATGCAAGGGCGAGCGAAGCGAACACGAAAATTTGCATCTCGCCTCGGATTTACTATAGGTTTTGTAATATAACATTTAGCTTGCCTAATAGGTATACTTTTTAATATCTTCATATTTCCGTATATTTTATTGAAAGCCCGGTAGGTGCAAGATCTGAAAAGTAACTAAAAACCTATTGAAAATTTATCCCGTGGTGGAAATTGTTCCCGTGGGAGTACGGGGATAATTAGCCTATGTTACTCCCTGATAACGTAGCTATCCAATGCTAAAAGAATTTTTCAAATCGGTTCAGTAGTTACGGAGCCTATTTATTTCAAACAAACAAACAAACATACAAACAAACAAACAAATCTTTCCTCTTTATAATATTAGTGTAGATTTCACCTGAAATAAGTGTGTATTTATTTATTTTAAAATACTGGTATTCAGCTGAATCCAGTTTGACTGGAAGCCGACCCCAATATAGTTGAGAAAAGGATAAGCAGAAAAAAAAATGTAATTCTAAATCGTTCTTCCCATTTGCTAAGTTGTTAAGTTCAGACAAGCTGTCGCTTCATCTCAAGTACTGGGTGCATCGTGTTACATTGAAAACCGACCCCAACTAAGTTGAAAAAAGCCTAGGCAGTCGATGTATGTCATCATACTTACGGCATACTCCCCTTTACACATATCAATCACATACAGAGTTAATTTTTAAAGTGTGCCTTCATGGCCAAATCTAAGAATTTTGTTAATAAAAATGAGCTCTTTCCTTTAGTTTGTAATGTGTTATTACTTCCCAGATTGTTATCCTTATTAGCTACACTTTCGAATAATACAGGGTGTGTTGTTTATTTCAAAATCAAACGGTTAGATTCCTGGGTAGGAACAACGATTTTCATAAAATCCAATGATGCAGTTTTAGTTTTCATCAAAATCGGGTTCGAGACTCCTTTCAGTGTTTTTCGATATTCCTCATAGTTTCGGATTTGGCCATGAAGGTACACTTTTAAAATTCACTCTGTATACCTTGGTAAAGAGAATCATGCCTGTGACTAGTTTCTGTTCCAAATACCAGGTGATCGAGCGTGACACAATCACGGTGTTGGACGACGCCTATCACGGCACAGTGCACGCTGCAATATCGGCCATGACCACAGATTACGGAGACGCTTTGCCGGCCGCTGTTGAAGACGGAATTGGGAATACTTTCCATATAAACCAGGCTGCCGCTCGATTCTATTAAAAAACCAGCCAAGTGCGAGTCGGACTCTCACACGAAAGGCTCCGAAAACCCGAAAAAAAAACATTTTCTTGTATTTTTATTCTTTGTTGTTATAGCGGCAATAGATATACACACTCTGTTATAATTTAAACTGTCTACCTATTAAGGTTCTTGAGATACAGCCCGCTGACAGACAGACAGACGGACAGCGGAGACGTAGTAATGAAGTGAGCTGATTCCAATTGTGCTAAAATGTGAAGCTAAGATGTATTGAGAGCTCAATTTGAGCTCATTTCACCTAAGTTGACATTTTTACAGAATAGTACTACCGGTCTGTTGTACCGTTCCTGCGCTGTGCTTCTCTGATCTGTGGCAATGCCAGATTATTGCGCGAACTCAACTCAGCCGTAATATGTGTGCGAATATTACTCCGACCAGCTAGTCTATTCTGTAAATAACTATTTCGATATCGAGGTTCACCTGTGTGACAAAGCTCATAAAGTGAGCTTTACTACACACAACATAAAGGTCTTGTAGCGGCATCAATGCCATCACAAGAAAAACCAATGGATCAAATCTACATCGCAAAAAAAAAAGAACCGCGACGCCATCTATCCAACTAGCAGCGAATTACTACGAAATATACAATATAGTTGGGAAAAGGCTGCAGAAATAAAAATGTAATTCTAAATCGCTTTTCTCAATAAACTAAGTTCAGACAAGCTGTCGTTTCATCTCAAGTACTGGGTGCATCGCGTTACATTGGAAACCGACCCCAACTAAGTTGGGAAAAGTCTAGGCAGTCGATGTATGTCATAATACTTACGGCATACTCCCCGTTACACATGTCAATCATATACATTGTGAATTTTTATAGTGTGCATTTATGGCCAAATTTTGTTAAAAATGTGCTCTTTCTTTAGTTTCTAATGTGTTATTACTTCCCAGATTGTGATCCTTATTAGCTACACTTTCGAATGGTGTAATAATACAGGGTGTGTTGTTTATTTCAAAATGAAGCGGTTAGATTCCTAGGTGCGAGCGATATATGAGTTTTCATCAATATCGGGCTCGAGGCTCCTTTCAGTGTTTTTCGATATTCCTCATAGTTTCGGATTTGGCCATGAAGGCACACTAAAAATTCACTCTGTATACCTTGGTAAAGAGAATCATGCCTGTGACAAGATTCTGTTCCAAATACCGGGTGATCAAGCGTGACACGATCACGGTGTTGGGCGACGCCTATCACGGGAGAGTGCACGTTGCAATATCGGCCATGACCACAGAACACGGAGACGCTTTGCCGGCCGCTGTTGAAGACGGAATTGGGAACACTTTCCATATAAACCAGGCTGCCTTTCGATTCTAGAAAAAAAACCGGCCAAGTGCGAGTCGGACTCTCACACGAAGGGCCCTGTACCATAAACCCGAAAAAAAAACACGTTTCTTGTATTGTTATTATTTTTTGTTATAGCGGCAATAGATATAGACACTCTGTTATAATTTAAACTGTCTACCTATTACGGTTCTTGAGATACAGCTCGCTGACTGACAGACGGACGGACGGACGGACATCGGAGACATAGTAATAGGGTTCCGTGGGTTACCCTTTGGGGACGGAACACTAAAAACTTACCGTGAAGTGTTAGATGAAGTAAACTGATTCCAATTGTGCTGAAATGTGAAGCTAGGAGGTATTGAGAGCTCAATTTGAGCTAATTTCTCCTAAGTTGACATTTTTACAGAATAGTACTACCGGTCTGTTGTACCGTTCCTGCGCGGTACTTCCTTGATCTGTGGCAATGCCAGATTACTGCGCGAACTCAACTCAGCCGTAATATGTGTGCGAATATTACTCCGACCAGCCAGTCTATTCTGTAAATAACCATTTCGATATCGAGCTTCACCTGTAACAAAGCTCACAAAGTGAGCTTTATTACACACAACATAAAGGTCTTGTAGCGGAATCAATGCCGCCACAAGAAAAACTAACGGAGCCAACCTACATCACAAAAAAAAGAACCGCAACGCCATCTATCCAACTAGCAGCGAACTACTACGTCGAAATCCTGCATCGCGCAAGCAGAGTTTACAGTGCAATTTGAACATATACATCAGCCTGAATATTAAGTATCGGGGCAGTTGCCCGCCAGGCAGAACAACCGTTTGGTCGGAGGATCCTCCCTTTATAATGGAGGTGTGCGGGACTTTACTCTCTGTTCCGTATACCCTCCAAAGTCTTATGTTTATACGAATTTGATACTCACCTCGGATTCCGCTGTCGAGACATGAAAATGTTCTTACAGAATAACACTACAGGAGCGAAAGTGAAAATGTGGTGCGAAAAATGGATGTATTGGTATTTAATTTAGTTATTTTAAAATTGTTGCTCCTTCTGGGGCAGTCAGGTAAAAATATTTTGTACTATTTATTTAGCACAATACGTACGTCCAAATATCAATTTGTACCTCAGATAAAGGCCGAAAAAAACAGTAATCTTAAAATAACTGAAATCAAAGTTATCATAGCAAATAAACGTAGATAAAACAAAACATTTCAGTCCAAATATTGTTAGAAAGTCTGAGTAAATAAATATATCTACGCAAACAAACGTATAATTACACAAAAGGTATATTTAACTGATCCTAAAATGTCCCTAAAATCTGGAAATGTCCCGAATGGTGCTGAAATATTCCATTTGCTTTCTCTATTAATAACTTTGGATTTAATTTATTTAAGAACCTTTCAGTGAAAGGGATTATTATCTGTTTGTCATTATTTTGAAGGTAATTAAGGATTTTGGTAGTGTTTAATTGTAGCTGAAGGGGTACGGGTTTGAACGATTTATCATGATTACTAAATGTTCCCATCTATCTTCATATTCATTTATCATAACTTAAAAGTATTTCTGGTGTGTAAACTATATTACTATAAAGTTTTATCAAAATCTGTTCGGTAGTTTTTTCATCTATCCATCCATCCTCACAAACTTTTAAATTTTTTATAACATTAGTATTTAGACTTTTTTGTCCCTGGTTGGCGCTAATGCCTACCATAACATTGGACTCAAACGTAACTAGAGAAATATGGTCGTGCTTTAGATAAACCTCTGTGAAACCTATAGGCGTAATATTATGGGTGTTTGACTACTTTTGTGCTTTATTGATCTTACAGTCGCAAACACTACGTTTGATGGTTCGATTCCCATGTAGCGGCATCAATACCACATTTGAAGAACAAAAGATCTGAAATCGCACAGATCCTACATCGCACTATCAAAGTTTTCCGCGCAATTTGAACGTTCACAAACAGCCCGACTGCAACCACCAGACACATTAACCGTCTGGTCGGAGGACCCTCCCTTTTCTATGGAGGTTTGCGGGACTTAACGCCCTGTCCCACATAACTAAATAGCCTTTCAACAATCATTGGGCAGTTGCCCACAAAACACAACCACCGTCTGGTCTGAGAACCCTCCCTTTTCTGTGGAGGTTTGCGGGACTATACACCCTGTTCCGCATACCTCTTTAGCCTTTGGACAACCATCGGGCTGTTGCCCATCAGATACATTACCCGTCCGGTCGGAGGATCCTCCTTTTTGAATGGAGGTTGCGGGTCTTTACATCCTATTCTGCATACCTCCATACTCTGTCCAGGCGATCTAATATTGTGTTTTTCCATTAGGTAATAGTCATCAGCAGCCTGCCCGTCATTTCTCAGTATACACATGTCCAGTTAATTGCAATATTCGTAACCATTTGGTAATTGACTCACATTTGTCAGATTCTATTAAAGCAGTTGTCATGACAGAATGAGCGATTTGTTGTGGCCTGTCTGCGAAAGCCTTAAAAACCGTGTTTTTTTATTTTACTTTTGATAGGCATACGTTTGACCACTATCTTACCTGATGGTAAGCGATGATGCGGTCGATGACGGAGCACGTTTGCCGTGTTACTTCAATTTTCAAGATAGCTACATGTGATAAATCTATACTTTTTTTTTGGCATGGGATCATCAATTGAGTCCTCGCACTCTGAATGGAGTGGAACTGAGTGTCAGACTCTTATTGACTAAAATTCAAATTCAAAAATTTTATTTCAGACCAAGAGATCATATAGTGTTAGTATGAACTTAGCCTACGTTAGTAAAACCGAAATAATAAAAATACACACAAAAAAAAAACTAATTGGCTACATGCACATGTGCACGCACATGCGTGCCAGCCCAGAGCCTGATAAACGGTAAATCAATCTTGTCCGCCAGTGTAACTAAAATACTGTTAGGGCTGCCCTTAAATCGCCGCAACATCGATGCACACCGTTTGCGCATGATGGCATAAAAGTCATCCACTCGCGCCACCGCAAACATGCCCCATGCACTGCAAAACCGATGCAGCCCCAACAATATCCTCAGCGCATTATTGTACTGGACGCGCAGCGCGTTGTAAGCCTTCTGCGTATACCTAACCCACAAGCTGCACGAGTAAAATGACGGGCAGTTGGCTCTGAAGAGCATCAGTTTTACCTCGTCTGTGCATCGCGCAAACCTGCGGGCAAGCATATTGCAAACTCATCTGTGTTCCTTCAAATGCCCTTTGCGTTACAAGGCCGCGGTAACTAAAATCCTTAATCAGTGAAACCCTTATAAGCTATGTTACTTCAACCTTGGCGATAGCTATTTGCGATCAATCCATACCCGCGAACACTTGTGGTCATATGCCCATTACACTCAATTAAACTTTTCCCCACACTTATAAGCAACTATTTATAAAACATACTTGTAATAGCATGCTACACGCGACTTGGAACTAGGTCTTATCGCAGCTAAACTTAGAACTTTAATTAGACCTTAATAAGTGCAATTTATAACTGTCGCGTGTAGGTTTCGTTTTTCTTCGAAGTTTCCTTCGTTATGTCGTATGACGTGGTATACAGGAGAAATTATGATTTATTGGCTATATTCGTGGGGGTGAAACTATTTTTGCGTATAAATAACTTTAACACTTCAGTAAATAGATAAATAAAAAAACAGGTATTTTGTACTTTTGGGCGAGTTATAATCATCATCTACAGCAGTCCATTAAACTCTGACACTAAGGTGTGTGAGGTCGTTAGACCTTACTGCCCACACGATAAGAAGAAGCAGTCCATTACTGGACATGTCCTCTCCAAATGCGCGGCAATTTTCTCGGTTTAGTATTATGCTATTAAAACAGGGATTTTATTTGCGATTTCAGGTTTTACTCCAAAGACAAACTGCCTAACAAGTATTATGTTTTCTGTACGTGAGGGTGCTCAAATCAGGGCACCAAGTTCGACAAGGGTTACCAGATTGGGTATTAATAATTATGATAAATATAACCGACTTCCAAACAAAACACTACAAAGTATTCATAACTTATATTTCGGAAGTCGGTGTTTTTGGTTTTGTTTCTTTGTTTTTTAACACCGACTTCTGAAATGAAAGTTATTTTATACTTTGTAGTGTTTTGTTTGGAAGTCGGTTATATTTTTTTTTCTTTATTTAGTCAACCTCTACCTGTGTAGTTTTCTTCGCATGTCCTTTGATGTGGCGTTATAGGTTAAGAATGTAGAAATATGTGGGGAATGTGTGTGTTGAGCTGTGAAAGTGACGCAGACGATATGAGGGCACAGCCAGGGAACATTATGTTTGCCTACACAACACGAAGTATATTTTTTTCATTTTTTACCGACTTCAAGGCTTTTAAGCTGATGGTTGCGTTTTTTTTCCTTTTATCGTAAAAGTTCCTTGGAAAAATAAGAAAGGTAGGTTCTTTTAGATATTGGTATTTGGTATTTCTTACGATGGATAGATATCATTTTCGGTTATTTCAGTCTTGGATGTTTTCTTTTTAGCTAGAAATTGGACGAAGACTAGATAATATCCTAGATAATTCTATCGGCCTTTGTTCCAGAGTGTACTTGATGAAACCGATACCATTTTTAAGCACAATACTTTTTTCTTCCTAGAAAGACTCATTTACCTCTGTAACCGAAGACAAAAATAATGACTATTTAAAAAGCAAAACTCTCCTCATTCAAATAATTCCAAGCCTGAAACGCTCTAACAGGGTTGAGCGGCTGGTAGTGGTTGCCGAACGTGTACTTACAGAACAACCACTGCGCGGGGAACAGCATGCTGAACATTTTACAGAGTGCCATCGCCATCAGTACAGACAGACAGACAAAGTAACCAAGATGGTCTTTAACGTTTAGTTTTAACAGAAAATTGGAAGAATGTTTTTTTTTTTAAAAAGTTCGCTACTTAAGAGATATTCAATACTAGCATTTTATTTTTTTGCATTATTCTTCGATAAAATTGATAACCAATTTGTATTGGCCTGTGTCCCAGAATATACGTAGATGAAACCTACACCATTTTAAAGCACTGATACTGTATTTTAAGACATAGAAAGGTAAATTTATCTTTGTAGCAGGAGAAAAAAGTTACTACATTGTTAAAAATGGGTAGTTAAAACTCACCTCGTTCATATAATTCCAAGCCTGGCACGCTCTGACGGGGCTAAGCGGCTTATAGTGGTTGCCGAACGTGTACATATAGAACAACCACGGCGCCGGGAACAGCATGGTGAACATGTCGCAGAGTGCCATTGCCATCAGGACCACGTTGGTCGGGGTTCGCATGTGACGTCTTGAGAGGACCACCACGATGAGAGTGTTAGCTACCGTCGTGGTTGCCAGGAGGAACGGTGCGATATAGCTGTTGGAGAAAAGGAACTGTGCGTGAATACAAATAGTTTCAGTCTTATCTACATTAATATTATAAAGCTAAAGAGTTTGTTTGGTTTAACGCGCTTATCTCAGGAACGAATGATTCGAAATGAAAAAGTCTTTTAGTGTTGAATAGCCAATTTAAGGCAAAACATCACACTAATAGGAAAGGAGCATTAATGAAAAATGTGACGCAAACGAAGTTGTGCGGGTCAGCTAGTTCATAATCTCTGTTTTTCTTTTTAATTATTAACATTAGTTATAAGCCAAATTATGTTACTAACAACCTTGCCTATATATGGACTTTTTTGTCTGAAGCAAAATTCTCGATTTTTTACGGAGCAAAGCAGTCGTAATTGCTCACGTGTTCCTTCAAATGTCCTTTGTGTCCCAGGGCTGCGGTGACTCTTTCGAACAATTCCTCAACCCTGGCAGGGTCTAATTGATTGTTAACATTTACCCAACAGCATTAAACCTTCCATTATTTATTTATATATTTTACTAGTTGACCCGCGCAACTTCGTCTGCTCCGCTCCTATTAGTCCTAGCGTGATGATATATAGCCTATAGCCTTCCTCGATAAATGGGCTATCTAACACTGAAAGAATTTTTCAAATCGGATCTGTAGTTCTCAGGAACTACAAAAAAAAAATTGAAAAAAAAAACTAAAATTTTTTTTTTGAAATTGAAAAATTATTTCAGCTAATCTCAAGATTAGCGCGTTCAAGCAAACAAACAAACTCTTAAGCTTTATATATTATATAAATTATTTATGTACACAGAAAAACAGTAATAATTAACATTATAATTATGAGTACTAAGGAAATGCTTATTTCTAACAAAATTTCTTCCAGCAGACCTGCGACAGGAAGACAATAGTGTGTAAGAACAAGCGAACAAGATTATGTAAAGCCTTAAAACTAAAGTACATATAAAAAATACTAAAATATACTTGTAAAATATGTCATTATCTAACAGATAAATAAAAATACCCCACTTTTGAAATATAAATACTAACCCTCTTTTAAAAAACATTTACTAAGTTTCTTCATGAAAAAGAGTTTTGTAGTAAAACTCCCTTCTCATATTATGTAATTGGGATGAAACCGGATCTCTGCTCATTTTATAAAAGCTTTTCAGCAATGTTCGAGTTTCAGTATCTAAATCTCTTGAAGAAATGTAATATTTTAGATGCATTCTTAAACTAGTGCTCTAGTTTTGTGATGTACGTGTTATTGTGGGATTAAGTTACATTTTAAATGTGGATTTATTTTGAGATCTTGTTATTTAGGGCACATTCTGTTTGGCTGTAGAATATTGCATTGCAACGATGGAGAAGAACTGACATCATGTTGTATAATACCTTTAAACGAGCAATTCTTGTGTATATGTATATACCTATATATATAATCTGAATCTCGGAAGCGGCTCCAACGATTTTCATGAAATTTAGAATGCAGGGGGATTCTAAATTTCATGAAAATCGTTGGAGCCGTTCCTCTATCGTGGCTCGCTGTCCGATAAGAACCAGGCCCGGGTCGACGACGCGCGCCTCAAAGAGATGTCAGCATAGAAGAAGGCGTCCGCTAGGGCCAGTGCCTACCAGGATTGCGGAATTTGTTCGAAAGTGTCACCGCGGCCCTACATCGCAAAGGGCACTAGGAGGAACACGGATGGGTTTTAGTCAGTAAGTGTCTGACACTCCCTTCTGCTTCGCCCAGACCGGGAGGAGTCATTTGATGATTTCTCATCGAAAAAAAAAAGGGGGTTTCGGGAGCGATAAATCGATCTAGCTAGGTTTCATTTTTTGAAAACTTCGTAAAAAAGGTCATCCAGTATCGTTACTTTAAGCATGATGTACAGCTGTGTTTTGGTTTAGGGGTATGGCTATATAGCGTATAAGTACATAGTCAGTAAAGATCAGTTGAACTTTTTGTGACTGACTTATCTATTTTTCTTAGGACTGATTTTCTAACTTGTTTCTGTGAATTACTCGTAATAAAGAAACAGAAACGTAATAAGGCAGTCGCAGACCAGGCGAAGTACAGACTGCGGGCACAGAAAACTATTATTTTTTAAAGTTGTGAAAACTGCGCAACGCTACACTACGTTGAAGTGCGTCTTGCTAAGCTTGAATGCACATTAAACCTAATCGTTAAAACGGGTCAAATGGCGCCTTAGTTCCAACATCATGCAAAATATTATTGCAAATAAATCCGTTAAAAAGTTTTCAAAAAGATACTCACCCATACATAGGTTCAGCATAATTGATCGGGAACTCGCAAGTCACATTCAAATAGAAATGTGAATGATTCGATTGGCAGAAGTCGTCAGCAGTAAAGTTCGAATATCCAGGATACCCAGTCTGGTTGTTGTCATAATAATTATAATTAATCTTCGAGATGTCTAAATCTGTGCTGTCTCCATCCACGATTTGTTTCGTCGAGTTGAAATCTCCGAAGTAGTCGACCCAGTCTTTGTCCGCCATCTTGTCTTTTTTTAGGCGCGCTATTTCGTTGAATTTGACATGTTGGGTGTTACGTCATATTGTGTGTATCTGTGGGCAAAGAGAAATAGGATGTTATTATTTGTGGAAAATTATAACACGTAACTTTTGTAGCTCTGATGATTTTCATCAGTCACATCAATATTAAACTATAAGTCATACTGTACTCCAAATTACCGTCTATGTGGATGTGGTAATTAATGTAATTTTAATGTTTTAACAATGTTATTGTGTCATTGTTATTGTGTTATTGTGTGTTAATGTTGTTGTTGTGTTGTTGTTATTGTTACGCGCCAGAATTAATGTTGGGGACATGGCGGCATTTGCGTGCTGCTAACGCCATCTAGTAGCAGGTAGCGGAAACAAACCAAACATTTACGTGCCTGCCATCTAGTATCGAGTAGCAGATACTGGCATACTGCTGGCGCCATCTAGTATCCAGTAGCTGACATTTACCTGCTAGAACATTCTCGATGTTTTGACCGGACCTGTGTGTGCCCGAACTTTCCAGAGGTTTCCATACAGGAGGGTTCTGGAAATGACTGTCGGTATATAAAGGGCGGACATCCGGCGACGGCAGTCAGTATTGAATTGGCGATACAACCGATAACTTCGAGAGCGATCTTCGACTGCGAATTATAGTGAAGTGAAGTGTTCAGTAGTGCGATTGTGTTTTATAATTAGTGTGTTTTGAAGTGATAATTAGTGTTGTGGATTAAAGTGTCAGTTTTGGTTGTTTAATCGGCTGTTTTTATTGTAACGAACCCCAAGCTCGTAACATTATGTTGTTATTTCAATCCCTTATTACTATTATTATTACTTACGGTTGAAAACTTGCTGGGTTACAGCAAGTTTTCAACCGTACAAACCAATCAACGAATTAAATCCTTGTCTACCGTTCATCTATCATACACGCTTGCTTCTCCAATCTACTTTAGACATTGGTAGAATAGTCGACATCGCTTTGCTTGCCATTTTAAAATATAGAATATAATAGACACGTGACTTAGTATGATATAGTTTTTAAAGAAATTGAATTCTTTGGAAAATATATTATTATTCCTGCAAATTAATCAACATTGCAGTGTTATGATTTCAAAGATAAATGTGCTAGTGACATCTTACATTTCAGTTTAAAGATATAAAGGTGTGACGCGAAAACCTTTTTTAGAGATTTTTCTATATGTAAAACAATTTTGAAATACTTTGAATGAAAACACGCTGTCGTATTGTCGCGTCATGCCTGTCTGCGAGAGCGTTAAACTCTCAATCTGCCTCTGTTACATCTTAAACGTTTACGTTGAGAAAACTTTTTATTTTGGCAGTTGCTACTTCTTGCTTTAGATGGGTTTGTAAGTAATTTTTCTTAATGCATTACAGAACACATCAATGGACCTTAAAATTTATTCACGACAAAATCCTGTTAAAATTTCCGGAAAAAAAAAACATAACGTAAAATGCGGTGATTAGACAAAAAATAAAACACAGTAGTTAAAAGCTATGTAAGTATGAGTATGTAAGACACAACAAAACAGATTTTAACTCATATTTGTTGCGCAATTCTTATATTTGTTGGTTTGCTGTACTTTCAAGTTATTTAAATTCTGTCTGCAGAGTTTTAGGACTCAAATTTTTTAACCAATTTTAGTTTTAAAAGATTGATACATTTTTAGAAGCCAATAATGTAGCATTCAAGTGAGAATACCATTTAAAGTTTTGTTTCTATTCTCGGGGTAAATAGAAACGCAAGGGCGTTTCTATTTAGCCCGTTTTACCGATAACTAAGGTGTTTTCAAAAAAGCTTATGGTGTGCTTATTAAAAGTGCGCACCTTCGAGTCGGGTTAAATAAAAGAACTTCCCTACAACATTTATTTCGTAACGTAATAATGATTAATTTATTGGCCGTAAATCATTTTCTTAATTATTATTTTCTGGCCTAATAATTAAAATGGTCTAGTGATTAATATTATATGTAATTAATTTTACCAGGTATCGGCTACCAGCTAAGGGTTGATTAATTATGTTAAATATTATTTGTACTTTCGATATTAACTTTGATATTTTATAGTTTTATTTATAGTACGTAGTTTATATTTAATTGACATATTAAGATAATTATATTAAAATGAAAGTATCGTAAATGTGTTTTGTCAGTGTTTATCTGCAAAGTGGGCATAATTATTCCGATTTAAATATGATCTGTTTATTTATTTATTTGAACTTCATATTATAAATATTTGTCATACTACGTGAAATTAACTGCGTCGTTGGGTTTAGAGGTCGTAATTGCGATTGTTGAGCGAGGTCCTAGATTCGATTGCCAGGTCGAGCAAAAAGAGTTGTTGAATTTTTCCATTTGGAATTCCTCAATAGCAGCCCAAAATTTGGAAAATTTGTATGGTGGTATAGCCCCCGTTCCTCAGATTATACCTCTCCTTGTTCATATCGGATTGCCGTCTGATTGGACTATGAGAGTAAAAAACAGAGTGCACTTGTGTTTTTGTGTGCAAACTTATATTGGGTCCATAAGACACCAACTTATGTCTGTGCAGAAATTTTATGTTCATAATTCAAAGTCAGTGTAAACAAAATTCAGTGTCGTGTGAACGCACTATTATGCACTATAATATTTCCTGCGTACTTGTACAACCTGTAACAGAATAAACGCAATACCTCTTAAGGGGTTATTGAGCTAATTATTATGAACAACTTTCACTATGCGACCAACACTAAAATCGTGAAAAAAAAATCGACTCCCCCATCCATTTTATGTGCGCATAAGTCGACAAAATGTACTGAACAACAGATTTTTTTTCGCGATTACGGGATTGGTCAATCTCCTTTGAGATTAGTCACCGTAAAGGTCGGGAGGATTATTATTAAGAGTGGAATTAACTAAAGTTGATTTTTCATGATACTTTCACTAGATTCAAACTTAGTGGAAAACCCAAATAATTGCGCTGAAAGCGACCTAGCGACCATCTTCACCTATCATCATATCAGCCGAAAGACATCCGCTGCTGCACATAGGCCTCCCCCAAGTATCACCACCACAACCGGTCCTGTGCGTCTCGCATACATATTCATATTCATATTCATATTCATCTTTATTTGCATTCCATAATGTCATGTGTAGATCTTACAATAGGCTTAAAGCTAGGAACCAATTACGGACCTACGAACATCGGCTATCTGCGACCCTCACCAGGTCATCGGTCCACCTTGTGGGAGCCCTTCCAACGCTGCGTCTTCCGGTACGTGGTCGCCACTCCAGAACTTTTCGGCATCTGTTCTGCAAGCAATGTGCCCTGCCCACTGCCACATCAGTTTTTTTTTACTGTTGATTGGTATACATTTGACCAGTATTTCACCTGATGGTAAGCGATGATGCGGTTGAAAGTGGAGCACGCTTGCCTAGAAGTGACCTATTCACTCTTGACTTAAATACCCCCAGGTTGTAGTTTGGCGATCCTTCGGGCGGGATTCTGGGGGAGGCCTATGTCCAGCAGAGAGCGTCTTTCGGCTGATATGATGATGATGATGATCCTTTGGGCTATGTCGGTCACCTTGGTTCTCTTGCGGATATTGTCATTCCTGATTCGATCACACAAGGAAGCTCCAAGCATTGCCCTCGCCGTAGGATGGCTTCAAAAAATAAAATAAATTTTTGGTTAGTTTTGTATTTTTTTTTTTGGTTTGATTATTTTTTTGGTTAGTTGGTGTTAGTGTTAAAGCCTTCTGATGAGGCCTATCTGTGAGCAACATCGTCACCCAAGACTATACAAAGTCATAGAAAGGGTGTAAATCAGGTTAATCTGAGCCCTTGTTTTATGGATAGCTTCTAATACCTTTATCGCTAAGCCACAGTTATACATAAAACCACATTAAATCTTAACCCCTATGGACGAGAATTACTGACTATATTTTACGGTATATAATACTTCATAAGGCAGAATCAGTTTATTGATAAATCTAAGAATAGGTTTAGAAGTAGCTACCTATAATGAAACCCTAATATAATCACGGGGTATTTTGGAGTCCATTTGGAATATTTATGGGCCCTTCCCTAAATCATTGAGCCTATTCTGATAAACTATATGATGACACGCACGACTTCGTGTGCGTTACATTTTTCATTAATGCTCCGCTCTTATTGGCCATAGCGTGAAATGTCAATATAATGATATAGACTTCCTCTATAAATGGGCTATCCAACACTAAAATTACTTTTCAATTCGAATCAGTAGTTCCTGAGATTAGCGCGTTCAACCAAACAAACACTTCAGCTTTATAATATTACTAGCTGACCCGCGCAACTTCGTCTGCGTCACAATTTTCATTACTACTCCGCTCCTATTGGTCATACCGTGATGTTATATAGCCTATAACCTTCCTCAATAAATGGGCTATCCAACACAAAATTATTTTTTATTTCAAACTAGTAGTTAGATTAGCGCGTTCAACCAAACAAACTCTTCAGCTTTATTATATTAGTATTAGAATAGATTCCGGAGATATTATAGAACAGAGACATATTGAACGTTGTAGGGGTACCGACGTACCTAGAAAATGCTAGGCCTTTTTATAAAAAGGTATAGTCTATACTATACTACTTTTTTATACAAAATGGCATAGCAAATTTTGTGAGTGTGAGCAGTAGTCTCCAGAAATGCTGCCTTTTTTTGAAGAATTCTTTAATTATTTGAAAGATACATTATTCCAAATTGACATAGGCTATTATGAATGATGTAGGTATATTATTTACGACTAGTGGACGTCACGCGGTTTCACCCGCGTAGTTCTCGTTTCCGTGGAAGTACGGGGATAAAATATAGCCAATGTAACTCCCTGATAACGTAGCTATCCATTGCTGAAAGAATTTTTCAAATAGGTCTAGTAGTTTCGGAGCCTATTCATTTCAAACAAACAAACAAATCTTTCCTCTTTAAAATATTAGTGTAGATAAAATCTGGCAAAGCTGTTGGTACCTACAGAACCAGTGGCGTAGCTAGTCTTAGCTGGTCATTGTTGGGGGCCCGTTTTTAGAGGTTGTGTTTTTTTAGGGTTCCGAACAAAAAACGTAACCCTTATAGGATCACTCGGGTGTCTGTCTGTCTGTTTGTCAATCTGTCCGTCTGCCTGTTTATTTGTCTGTCTGTCTGTCTGTCTGTCACAGCCAGTTTTCTCCGGATCCACTGTACCGATTCTGTTGAAATTTGGTACACGTATCGATTTTTGTTACCCAAACACGTATGCGTTACGTAAATTATAAAAAAAATAGTATCGGGTCACTTTTGGGGGTCAAACTAGAAAATTAAAAATAAAAGTTTTTTGAATAATATTGTGTGACATATCAAATGAAAGGGCTTACTTTGAGGGTTTTAATTATTTTTTTTTCATAATTTTACAATAAATGGTTTTGAAGTTATTTAAGAAATTAGACGAAAAATGACCATTTCCCCCCTTATCTCCGAAACTACTGAGCCTAAAATTTTGAAAAAAAAAAGGAGATAATAGATCTTAACCTAAAAATTACATATTAGAAGTCTTTTTAATGTTAATAACATGTTAAAATAGTTAAAATCGTTCGGAACCCTTTGCACGCGAGTCCGACTCGCACTTGGCCAGTTTTTAACAATATAAGCCCTAATAGCTCAAGATTGCCTTGGCAGGCCACGAAGGACACGTCGGAACAGAAGCAGTGGCGTAGCTAGTCTTAGCTAGTCATTGTTGGGGGGCCCGTTTTTAGGGGTATTGTTTTTTTTTAACAATAAAGGCCCTACTAGCTAAAGATTGTCTTGGCAGGCCACGAAGGACACGTCGGGGCCGTTGTAGTACGGAGGCCCCGTATCTTTGATACGGCGGTAGCTACGCCCCTGTGCAGAAGCTAGTTCTGTATAAGATAATTTATGAACCATATACTAATTCCATATCATTCTCATACCAATCTCACCCTCACCCTATATAGTTTTCCCTGTAATAGAGCTGCAAATTGGTGTAATTCGAGCTTCGTACATAATATGTACATAGAATAATGTTTTGTTACTCTCGCTTGTAAGTACATAGGTAATTAGTGCCAATTTTCGATGATTAGGCGATATTAACTGTGTTTAAACAACGCGAAACAGAATAAACGATACAATTTACCTCTTAAGGGGTCATTGTCCACATCATTATGAACAACTTTCACTATGGAACGAACACTGAAATCACGAAATAAAAAATTGACTCCCCCATACATTTATGTGCGCATAACTAGACAAAATGTACTGAACAGCTGATTTTTTGTCTCGATTTCGGTTAGTAATTCGATGATCCCTTAAGAGGTATTGCGTTTATTCTGTTACAGTTTGTATAAACATGTAAATTGAGCTTGTTTAGTTCTTCAGGTTTCATGATTTTAGTTAAAATATTCTTCATGTTGTGAGTAAGTTTAGTTTTTATTAGAGTGTACCTAAAATCCACAGGCATAATGTTATTTATTTATATTATTTATATATGCTTTATTGTTGTTTTCTTTATTTCTGTATCCGAGCTTATTTGTCTTATTTTCATTACGAATTACAAAACCGTGTTTAATTCTAAGGAGCCGTCTCCACGAGCAAGAGAATCGCGGTGATATTATTGTCGTGCCACGTATTTCTATAACAACTCTATGAACGTGTCTCCAAACGGCGATATTATCGCGGCGATTCGACGAGTGAAAAAACGTCAACTCGCGGCGATTCTCTCGCTCGTGGAGATGGCCAGCGGCCCCTTAAATAAAGCCTTGGAAATTATTATCGTCCATCAATCTACCGTGTAATGTCCCTCAATAAATGGTGTCCAACCCTTTTAGGGTAAAATTAATTTATGAACCCTATCGCGCCCTGTTTCAGGTACAAAAGTACCCTAGTAAGGAATGGATTATATTCTGATTTAATTTAAGTAGGTTGTAATTATTCTGAAAGGGTGTTTTGTGTATTTAAAATGATAATCTTATATTTTAGGTAAGGTGTTTATTTTGAGACCGTACTTGATATGATTTAGGTAGAATGTCTTGGTTTTTTATAGTAAATATTCGTCCGTCTCTATAGGTGGGCTGTGTTTCATGTAATTTTCGTTTTTTTTATTGCTACCATAACAGATAATAAAATCAAAATAAAAATTAAAAGTCAAGTATTCAAAATGTTTCCTTCGCTATCAAATCCTCGTAATATATAAAATTCTTCCGTTCCTGACTGATTGAGTGAATGACAGACAACGCACAGCCGAAACTAGTGGTCGCAGGAAGCTGGAAATTTGAATTTAGCGTCTCTTCACTCCGTAAGGGAGTACTAAGAAAGAATTTCCCGAAATTCCTACGGGAACGGGAAAAAAATGGGACATGCGCGTACGTTTTCGCGGGCAAAAGCTAGTCTGATTTTAAAATTCCACGCCTCTTTAAAAGCAGATGGAAGCATTTCCCGCCAGCAAGCATAAAGGTTCTTGCCCACTCACCTACGTGCGTCACAGGCATCTTGATTACATGGATTGACATCTCACTTTGTGATCACTTCACCCAAGCCTTCACTTCGACATGTTTACAGAATCGAACGGCAGTTCCTAACATAGTTCTGTGGATGTGACTAAGGGCTAGGCCGCACTATGGCTAAACCGCCGCAGTTTTTAATCGTGTAATTTTTTGAGTCAAGGAAACTAATACAAGCGGCCTCACTTGCGGTTTTTTCCCACGACTGATTCCCGTGCTTCTCGAGCGGTTTCGTGGTAAAGCGGCTAACCGCTCGTGGGCAAAAACAGTAGTGCGGGCTTAGCCAAAAGCTGCATCAATGTTATCACAAAGCTAGATAACATTGTATCTATTTATGAACCACTCCAAACCATAAACCTGACATATGGCTGGCTAATCTCGTGTTTTAGATGATTAGTGAGCCACCTGTTGTAGTAGTAACTTGTCTATGGTGCATTTTGTATGACAAGACAATGTAAAGCGTGAAGATCCATTACATAAAAAGGGTTTCGAATCAATTTCATTTTTTTAATGTGTTTTTTAACACTACAGACTTCGTATAGGTTTGCCTGTAATTTTTAGGAATAGAACTACTGTCTGCATTTTTTCAAAATTTTAGGCTCATTAGTTTCGGAGATAAAGGGGGGAATGGTCATTTTTAGTCTAATTTCTTGAATAACTTCAAAATTATTTATTTTAAAATTATGAAAAGAATATAATTAAAACCGTCACAGTTAACCCTGTATATGCGCGAGAGGTATAGGGTCGCGGTAGTTACCTCGTTCCGGGCAAACTATAGTTTGTATTTTTTTACATATGTTCCGGTAGGAAGGACCATGAGTGTCAGTGTAATTAAAAGCTCATGAGACATTATTTTCTGTTTTTTTTTTTTTTTAAGGATGGGAAATCATCAAATGACTCCTCCCGCTCTGGGTAAAGCAGAAGGGTGTGTCAGACTCTTACTGACTAAAACCCATCCGTGTTCCTCCTAATGCCCTTTGCGTTCCAGGGCCGCGACGACTCTCTCGAACTAATCCCGCAACCCCGGCAGGCACTGGCCCTAGCGGGCCCCGTCCTTTATACAACGTGTTGATTTGCATCCTAGTCAAATTCAAGGACGTAATTATGCTAATGATTCTCGACCCAAATCGACAGTAAAATGGGTAGGTATTTTTTTAATTTTATTTTTTTATTTACGGAAATCCGTAAGTGTAAACCAGCCGCGGCCCGTCTGTTATTAGCCTTATAATCGCGCTTTCACACACAAACAAACGCAAACAATACATACACAACGCATACGCAACGATCATTCGATAAATTCGTAGGTAATCAATCGCACCCCAATCACGGTACGGGGATTCTCCCGCGCAAGCTCCTAGCCACGCCCCCGGCCCCCGCGGCCCCGGAACTAACAGTGTGTTTGATGTCGCCGAAGCGTGCGCGCGTTCGCGAATTGTGCAAGATGACGGACAATTATTCAAAGTCGAGATGGTGGAGATGGTCCACCTGTATGCCATCAGTGGAGACAGCCTACGTGGAGCCAACCGGATATTCACGGAAATGTTTCCCGATCGGGAACCCCTATCACAGAGCGTCATGCTGGCTGCTACGCAGGGACTGTGGGATCATCGGCAGTTTGACGTTCCCCGGCATGCTCATGCTCGCGGCAGCGTAGGCCTGCCTGTCGCCTTGCAGGAAGACATCCTGGAATACTTCCAGCGAGACCCACGGGCAAGCACGCGGGAGGCTGGTCAACACTTAGGAGTGCACCACACCACAGTGTGGCGCCTACTGAAACGTGAACTTCAACACCCGTTCCACTACCGCAAGGCACAACCTCTACTTTTAGCAGGATGGCGCTCCCTCTCACTATGGTCGGCAAGTACGCGAGTACTTGACCGAAAAGTTGGTGACCACTCGATCGGTCGCGGAAGACCTTTGACCTGGCCTCCGCGTTCTCCAGACCTGACGCCTGTAGACTTTTATTTGTGAAGGTTAGTTTACACGGAGGAAGTGACAAGTGTAACAGAATTACATGCAAGGATCATTAGTGCTTTCGACACTTAAAAACGAATGTGTTAGTGTTACGTAAGCTGAAGGAAAACCAGCTACGTTGTGCTCGATTGTGCAAAGAGTGTGATGGTGGCAACTTTGAACAATACCTCCGGGTAACTTAAGTAGGTAATTTATTTATTTGTACATTTTGTAAATACGTGTAAGCTTAATCAATTTTATTAGTGTAAATAAGTTGATTTCAAATTTTATTTTTAACTACGCCAATAATACCTAAGAGTCGAAAATATCACCACGTACTTTCACTTAACTAGCACGTCTTTCCATTTCCATCAAACGTAGAAAAGCGCGCGCTTGCATTTCGTAGGTAAGACGTCGACACTCACGCACACAGCTGCATTGTCGCTGTGTGCGTAGTCGGGTGATTCTGTTTGAATTAAGGGCTTAATTCTGAAATACTGTTAAATTTCAACAACAAAAAAAAGCAGCGCTTATTAGTTATTGCCCGCTACCGTACTTTCGATTGATTATTTATGTATTTTATGACAACCTCCTGAAATTTGACGAGGATGCAAAACAACACGTTGTATGCTGACAGCTCCTTGAGGCGCACGTGGAACACAGCGCGCCGTCGACCCGGGCCTGGTTCTGATCAGACGGTGAGCCACCCAATGCTCGCCATCCGCAGGCCCGCGCCTACGGATTATTTTCTGCTTGTGATCGCAAACCAGCCACCTGCGTCACAGTTCCTAGCATAGTTTTGAAGATGACAGTAAAACTGCATCAATGTTATCACAAAGTTAGATAACATTATATGTGTATTTATATAAGACCACTTCAGACCATAAACCTGACAGATGGCTGGATAATTTCTTGCCTTAGATGATAAGTGAGCCACCTGTTGTAGAAGTAACTAGTCTGTGGTATAATGCACTAGCTTTTGCCAGCGGCTTCACCCGCGTGGTCCCTAGGGAACATAGTCCCGGGATAAAAGTAGCCTATGTCCTTTCTCAGGCTCTACACTATCTGTGTACCAATGTATCAAATTTCATTTAAATCGGTTCAGTAGTTTTGGCGTGAAAGCGCGACAGACAGACAGACAGAGTTATTTTCGCATTTGTAATATTAAAAAAGTAAGGATTTTGATATTATAATCCCTTACATACAAATGACGTAATATATAGGTCTCTATACTGAGGTATAGACGCGTCATGTTCCAAGACACAGCTCTCAAAAACAGTGCAAGCATTATCGGTAGCAAGATAGCTACGTATACGGCCTAGGGTCGCGGTGGTTACCTTCTTTTATTCATCCCAGAAAGGAGTTATGAGATATTTCAGAAGTAGTTTTCGACTTCCAGTCGAAATTACAACAACAACAACAACAATTTATTTTTAAAACTTCAGTTATACATTACATCAATGTGGTCTCGACCCCTGAACTAGGACAACCTGTATGACAGGGGTCGAGGTTCGTCTGGTTACATGGATCAGAGTGAGGAAGCTTAAAGACAGCGTTTACTGCAACTACTACAGTGATTTACAAAAAAATATAACAATAGAAAAGAAAAATAAACCTTTAATGACTGTATTTTATTTTTCTTTCGAAATTATGGAGGAATTGGGGTAGCGTGTGTGTGTGTGGTGAGAAGTGTGTGTGATGTATCTGTTTTTGAATATGAGTCACTAGGTTAGATTACTGATTAGGTTTTCAGTTTCTTCGTTTATGTAACTCGTAAGTCCTCTAATTAAGTTTCTCTAACACCTAAGTGTATAATATAATGTTCTAACTCATCCGCTGTTCTTTTTTGATAAATTTCGTTTCGAGAGACAAGACAGTTGAATCGTTTCTAATCGAGTTTCATTACTCCAATGCTTTTCTGGTAGATGCTACTGAATCTGGTTTCCAATAGCTTGTTGGTGTGTTTTGGAATAATATTCCTGCACATTATTCGCCAAACCAAAGTGGCTGTGGGCAGGGCACATTGCTCGAAACAGAACAGATGGTAGATGGGGCCAAAAAGCTCTGGAGTGGCCGCGTACCGGAATACGCAACGTTGGAAGGCCTCCTACTAGGTAGACTGATGACCTGGTGAAGGTCGCGGGTAGACGATGGATGCGAGACGCATACGACCGGTTGTTGTTGCGACACTTGGGGGAGGCCTATGTCCAGCAATGTACGTCTTTCGGCTGATATGATGATGATGATGACATTATTCTGTAATGCTGCTACTTATCTCATAGAAAAGCATCTTTTCAGTGTCTGTAGCGGTAGCAAATTATCTGAGATGGCCTACATGACCCTGTTAGGGCGCAGCAAGATAACTTAAAACTAAAACATTATGTATGTATATTAAGTTACATTATATTATATTATATTATCATTATATTATGTTATTATTACATGTTATAGCATCATTATAATCTATTATTATCTGTAGCTGTAGCAAATTATCTGAGATGGCTCTGGTATTGTGGACGTATAGACACCACACACTCTTGCACCTCGCAAAGGTCTTTTATGCACCATGAACGGAACAAAAGACGAACGCCAACTGCTTAGAAGTTAAGTGTTGAATTTTTATAGAAACTTGCCTAAAAAAAACTGGACAAGTGTGAGTCGGACTCGCCCACTGAGGGTTCCGAACAAATTTGTAGGTACAAATTACTTTAAAATAAAGACTATATTTTTTATGACTTAATTACAAATGTGTAGTTTTCAGACTTTTCCCTATACTTGTAATATAAAAAGAAATTACTTGCCAAATTTCATAGTTCTAGGTCAACGGGAAATACCCTATGAATTTTGATTCCCTTGAGAGTGTCGAAATATACGTTTTTTGCGGCTTAAACGGCCGTATTATTAAGTTATTAAATTAACTTAAAAAAAAGTTAATTTAGAATTTAGATTTTTTCACATCTTCAAGGGACTGTAGATCTGAGTATAATTATGGTTTTCATTTCAACCCGATACCTCGACGCGTTCCTGGGTTTGCCAGACAGACGGACGGACAACAAAGTGATCCTATAAGGGTTCTGTTTTTTCTTTTTGAGGTACCTAACCCTAAAAACGTGTTTAAATGGAATCATCAACGCAACAGAAGTTACATCTGTCTGTAGGAGCCTTTAATATGATGGTTTGAACCGCAAAGTTATAACAGAAACATTGTACCAACTAATTGTTCAGTAGCGGCATTTTATAATTAAACTTTGAGTTGACAAGAGTAATGAGTGCCATCTTCTACAAGTAATAACTCAGGGAATGTAAACTTGTAAACTTCGTTCACTTTAGTTGGAGTTATTACAATGGGACACATGTGTGTGAAATGTTTCGTGAAATAAGACTATTATACATGTAGCTATAATATGGCATTGTTGATCTTGTATCTAATACTTGTTTTGCCGCTTTTGACTAGAATTGATCATCATCATATCAGCCGAAAGACGTCCACTGCTGGATATAGGCCTCCCCCAAGTGTCGCCACAACAACCGGTCCTGTGCGTCTCGCATCCATCGGCTACCCGCAGGACATCGGTGCACTTTGTGCGAGGACATCGACCATCTGTTCTGCGAGAAATGGTTACATGCCCACTGCCACTTTAGTTTAGCGATCCTACGAGCTATGTCGGTAAATAATATATTTAACTTGGTCGGTTTATATTTTATCGATATAAAGCGCTGTCCTCTAATGTTTTGTGGTACTGGAATGCATCTGACTCATGGAACAAATATTTGAATGTTTGTTTACATTTACAGCTTCTCGTGGCGGGGACTATAGTAAGGGTGTCCATTTGCGCGGAGCGAGGCAGCAGAGCGGACAATCGGAGAAATTTTAACCAATGGAATTGCATAAAATCTCCGCATACCGTGAGTCACTGACATTTTGACTGACATGACTGGTTAATATTTTCTTCGTTTCTCAGCTCCGTTGCCTCGCTCCGCGCAAATGGACAGGCACCCTAACTTCAATAACAGTTCACGAAAAAAGAGTTTCCATACCAAAGAGAAACGGCTTTACTTATTAAGGCGCAGCTCGCAGCTGAAAAAACAATATGCTGTGGAACTTTAAACCCAATACTGGTAGCGAGTTAGTTTGCTCTGTACTCAGCCACTGGTTTAAGGGGAAGCTCGTAGTTTTACATTTTTAATATCTAGTAAGGTTGCCGCTCCATGTTTTAGTCTATTTATAGAAAAACTTCAGTCCATTATTCTAGACTGAGCTTTTTCAATCCGTGGAAAAAGTTGAAAACCTATTTTTGTTTTCTAAAGTAAAAGTCTGCAAAGAGTCTAATAATGCCCATATAATGAATGTACTAGCGCTTCGTTCGCGCGGGTTTATTATTGCAATTTTCGTAGGGATCTCTATTTTTTTTTTAAATTTATATCCTGTGTTACTCAGAGATAATGTAGCATTCTAATGGTATAGGATTTTTGGAATCGGTCCCGTAGTTTTTGAATTTATTCGTTACAAACATACAACATATAAATATTTCTTCTTTATAATATTATTAGTGTTCAGATTCTTCTAGTAAACACTAGAAGAATCTAAACACTAACAATATAGAATCTTTTCTAAACAGATAAGAGCAATTCTCGTAGTTTTAAAGAACGTTCGTAATCGCTTAGCAGTTCAAAACTGGTAAAAACACCTCTAATTTGACACCACCTACATTATAATGCTTCGAATGCTTTTTAATTTCATGACGAAAATGTACTTGCATCTTTGTAACATTCAATATTTTAGAATTAATAAAAGAAGAATTTCTGACACGAGGCAACCCTAGTTTAAACTTTGGCTACAGACTTCTGGAGGTGAATATTCGAAGAATTAATTAATTATGTCTTGAAAGCCCTGAATATTTAATGCACAGTGGTCTTTACCTGATAATTTATGAGCTGAAAGAACAAAGTATATTAATGGAGAATATTTAGATTAGAATTCTTAGCTGTATACAAAGATCAGCGAACCTGTATGTGGTTTAGTTCTTTACTTAGCTAAAGTTATTTAATTTTGTATGCGTCATGTAGGCGTATAAACGTGTATGTTCATACGTCTACATGACGCATCATTAATTTATTTATTCTAGATAGAATACTTTCATATTTAACAGAAAGAATTATTTATTTGAGACATCCAATTTTAAAGGAGGCTCTGAAAGTACGTTTCAGATTACGAAAATTCATAAATCCGTAGAAATCTACACTATCGCACTACATAGGTTTGTATCCTGTTCAGTGGCCCAGGAACCATACATTTAATGTAGAATATTTAGTGGTTAGGTGAAACGGAATAGAAAACGACCGCAACTAAGCCCGAAACTACGGACTTCAGCCTTAGAGAGTAGCCCCCCTGATACCAGGAACAAACGTAGTACATATTTAATTTTTTTCATTGTTATCTACACTAATATTATAAAGAGGAAAGATTTGTTTGTTTGTTTGTTTGAATTGAATAGGCTCCGAAACTACTGGACCGATTTGAAAAATTCTTTTAGCATTGGATAGCTACATTATCAGGGAGTAACATAGGCTATATATTATCCCCGTACTCCCACGGGAACGGGAACTACGCGGATGAAACCGCGTAACGTCCACTAGTATCAAATACAATCAAAACTGATTCTCACAGAAGGAGTTATGTTCTATTTATTATACGAAACACACTGGTAAAAACCTTCTCACCTTTTTCCTTACATTCAATTAATTAAACATTAAAATATTGCGTTGATGTAAAAATTTACAAACGAAGCGAGAATTACATTTCCAGAAATAAAATAATCGGCTTACGTTTCCACGTTGGCGGAGTATGCGTAAGAGGACTTTGTCACATGCCCATTTTTTTTTAAACACTCCGATAAAATTTCATGCTAACTGTGCTCGCGATTTCTGTCTCATGGCCTATATTCATATTCTTTTGTTTGTGGTCGGCTTCCAGACAAACCGGGTTCAGCTGAATCCCAGTATTTTACGTGAAGCGGCTGCCTACCAGACCTCCACAACCCATTAACTAGGTAACACGTATTTCTTGGCAAGACTGAAGTCAGATTCACTGTCTTCTGACAATCCGTAACGACTGTCAATGATCTACAAATGACAGCCGGGACCAAAAAGTTCATATATTCATTTAAACGAAAGGCAAAGTTGTCTGTCATACGTAGCAGTTCTTGGAACTAACTTATCAAAAAGAATAACGCAGTACTTTTCTGAAAGCTTTTACAAAACTAACATTACTAACTACCACACTTCTTAGAACCCATGTAAAATAATAACTTCAGACTTGAGACCATTTCTCAAGATATTCCTAAGAAATACACTTTTGGAAGAATTCTTAGAAATGTAAGACAATTCTCATAACTCGTGTCACTTGCCCTTAACCACAGTTTGTAGAAATAACAGTAGAGCAATTGCAAACAAAATAACGAATTTCTGCGCTCATACATACACCCGTTACCCGGCTTTTGAGCGAGTTTGGCCGTGTCTTCCATAGCGTCGCATAAAGATAATAGTTTTTGTTACTTTTGTGATGTTTCTTTGGAGAAAGTAGATACGTACTGCAATTAATCTGCTTTGCCTATTCTTAACTATGTTGGGTTTTACTTCACGTCAACTGCAGCTGAATACCAGTGCTTACTGTACATGGAGCGACTACCTATCTGAACTAGCTAACCCAGAAACTGGGTAGCACTACACGGTATCTCTTGGCAAGACTAGTGTCAGATTTTCTGGTTTCTGACTACTGTAACGACTGATAAAGGCTTAACTCACGGCACGGAGGAGTCTCGGTGTATGACGCATGATCAGCCCATCCACGCACCAGTATAGGCAAGTGATGCACAGAGCGACGGCCAAACTGACCTTGACAAACAAGTAACTGTACTGTAATAGGAACCAAGATACCCTTTTGCAAGACTGGTTAACATACTGTTTTACATTTGCACTGTGTCTTAACAAAGCACCATTTAATCGCCAAGATCATTAGAAAATTGAAGCCCATTTCGGCACGGAGCGCCAAAAAGTAACGTTCTTGGTTTAGTGTTAATTAAGAACAATGTTGAACAAATGTTTAAATTAGGAACGAGTGTGATTTTAGAAGATATGAGTACAATAATGAGGGTTGGTATGAGGTACAGACAAGAATATAACATGTTGGGGGAATACATTGATGGTAAAAATGCTTTTCTCAAGGCTCGTCTTTTCCACAACCACTACAATTTTTTACTAAGATTCTTAGACCTGCTGAACTGCTATACCTACAATGCAACCTTACAATCTTCAGAAGGTACTTATATACATTTTTTTTGCTATTGATAGGCACGCGTTTGACCACTATCTCACCTGATGGTAAGCGATGATGTGGTCGAAGATGGAGCACGCTTGCCTAGAAGTAACCTATTCACTATTGACTTAAATACTCCCAGGTTATCCATGAAATTATAAAGAGATCGAATCTATATTCGATCTCTGTATAATTTCATGGATAAAAGTCCATTAAATTATGCAGTCTAAGATTCAAAGATTCAAAAGCATTTATTTCAAATAAACCATTTAGAGGCACTTTTGAAATGTCAAGGTTAAAAAGTCAAAAACATGAAGCTATTTGCACGTTCTAAAGCGTAGATCTCTATAGAGAAGAACGTGCAAGAAACTCCACGGACACTCTTTTAAATAATGTTATTTTTTACAAAATTCTAAGTTACATATCCTTGTTGTTTCTGCATGTGAGGATAATGCAAAGGAAAAAAATCTTTTTACAAGAATTTAAAATATAAAAATTAAAATAAGCCAATGGCAGTTAAGAGATGACCAGTCTCAACTGACGGCGCCCGTTCACGAACACGACGCGTGTATCGGCACCATTCAGCTCAACTATTTTGAACGGAACCGAATGATCCAACACACGCGCCACCATCAGCGAGTCATTTGAGTGAGCATGACATGCTCTCAACCACCATGCTCGTTCATGTTCAACAAGTAAAACTATAACAAATCTCTTGACCTATATACAGGGTTATTTGTAAAACACCAACAACCTCTTAGGCAGTGAAAGTACACATGATTTTTAACAACTTTTACTTTGACACCAACCCTGAAAACTCGAAAAAAATATCAGCTGTTTTATACATTTTCATTGGCTAATATTGCATTTTGTATGAAACAGCTGATATTTTTTTGAGTTTTTGGGGTCTGCCTAAGAGGTTGTTGGTGTTTTACGAATAACTCTGTGTACATTTTAAAATTAATTTAACCGTTATTTTGTAATTAACAATTATACACTGATTTAAAAGAGTGTCCATGGAGTTTCTTACACATTCTTGTCCATTGAGATTTATACTTTGGTTCGTGCAGCTACTCGTAGCTTTATCTTTTTGACTTAACGACCTTGACAGTTCAAAACAGAAAATCGATCTAATTAAAAAGCTGAAAAAGGTAACATTTATTCAATTATTTATTATTTGCCGTATGGTGTCGGCCGGTCCCGTATGGTGCCGTAAAAGAATAATACCATCCCATCACTTACCGTGGGTGTCTTACGAAGCTACTAAGGGACTCGCCAGAGAATGGGCAGCAGCGTTCTCTGTAAAACGCAACACCATACATTGCCATCGCCAACCCGCCTGCCGAGCATGGCGATTATGGCAAACCCACCCCCTTTGTGGGAGGCCTATGTCCAGCACTGGACGTCTTTCGGCTGTTATGATGATGATGATGATGATGATTAAATTATTCCGAATAGAAATCAAATCCATCATCACACCGTTTAATCCAATAATTCTTCCACTGGACCAGACCTCTAGCCCCATCTTGTAAAACATAATAATTCTGGAATCTAAGCAGAATACCGCCAGCAAAAACATTGAAACAAAGTTAATTAATAACATAATTAATTAATTCCGCCATTGTGTCGGATTGTTTACGTTGTTATCATTCTTTTGTTTGGCTGCTTACATTGACTTTGTTTTTCGAAGGGTTCATTAAAAATGGCGGGATAGGGATGCTACTTAGTAAATGACTAATAATATTAAGTATGTTTTAGCTGTTTTGGCTTCGCCCCCTGTTCAATGTCTGATAGGAGCTGTGCAGTTTTCCGGGATAGCCTAGCTCGACCTATCCTAGGACTACGAGACGTACGGCGACGCACCATCGATAACTTGGTGGTGACAAACATACGAACAAACGGTTTGGGAATACTTGTATTGTGCGTACAACTTAGAAATTTGTGTCCGTGTCTCCTGATGGCATCAACCTGTAGGCCAATCCTAATATATTAAATTCTTCCGTAACTGGTTACTGAGTGAGTGACTGATAGATAACGCACAGCCGAAACTTTTGGTTGTAGAAAGCTGAAGTTTGGCATGAAGGTTCCTTGAGGAGTGTAGGGTAGCACTAAGAGAGGACTTTCCGAAATACCCACGGGAACGGGAAAAAAACGGCAAATACGCGAACGAAGTCGCGGGCAAAAGCTATAAAATAACTAAAAAAGATCAAGCAAGGGTGCTCCATCGTAAGCCACATCATAGCTTACCATGAGGTAAGATGGTGGTCATAACCGAACCTATCAATTAAAAAAACTGACATCCATAACCACTGGGTAGGTAACCATACGCCTGGTTAAGCAAGACTCATACTTTCGGACTTGTGACTAACCTTAACGTCTGCAAAAGCTCTATGACTGACAGCTGGGACCAAAGCGCCTCGACGTGCATTCTGAGGCACGGCACCTCCTGCGGGTCTAAAAAGGCCACTTTAGCAGAATCATCATCATCGTCATCATCATATCAGCCGAAAGACGTCCACTGCTGGACATAGGCCTCCCCCAAGCGTCGCCACAACGACCAGTCCTGCACGTCTCGTATTCATCGACTACCCGCGACCTTCACCACCTGGTGAAGGTTCCCACAAGGTGGACCGATGACCTCATCGGTCCACCTTGTGTTGGAGGCCTTTCAACGTTGCGTCTTCCGGTACGCGGTCGTCACTCCAGAAGTTTTCGGCTCCATCGACCATCTGTTCTGCGAGCAATGTGCCCTGCCCACTGCCACTTTAGCAGAATCATAATATAAACCACACAAATCAAACTCATCACAATCTGTCAATTTTCATTTTTATCGCTAACGCATTAGCTTTAAGATTGATTGGGAAAATTTGACACTAACGGGTAGCGTGATGTGCTGTCTGATTCTGCTAAAGTGGCTTTTTAGAACCCCGCGCCAAAATATGAAATAGATAGGCAGTGGTCACCTATTTACGGACCACTCACTCATGTTACTTAATTTTGGCCACGAGCATCCTCATACATCTATACTATAATGATAGAAAGCTGAAGAGTGTGATTGACTGTTTGTTTGGTTGGTTGAACGCGCTAATCTCAGGAACTACTGGTTCGAATTGAAAAACTTTATTTTAGTTTTAAATAGCCCATTTATCGAGGAAGGCTATAAGATGTGTAACATTAGGGTACGACCAATACGAGCGGAGCATTAATAAAAATAAAAATAAACTTATATTTCAGACAGAGTCCATTTTTTGGTTAGTATTCAAAAACTTAGAAACTAGTGTTAGTACTTACATTCTATCTAATTTTAACAAAACTATCATAATTACCTACACCACAATCACATGTAGGCCTATCCAATGCCCCAGTATGGGGCTGTCTCACCTGTCCGCTATAGCTCTCAACATGCTGTTGGGGCTGGCGCGTACCCGGCGCATGGTGGCAGCGCATCGCTTGCGCATGATTGCGTGAAAGCCATCAATCTCCGCCTCCGCGAACATGCCGGATGCACTACAGTAGCGCGGCAACCCCATCAATACCCTAAACGCATTATTGTATTGGACTCGCAGAGCGCTGTATGCCCTCCGCGTATAGTAAAAAAGTAGTATTAATGAAAAATGTAAAGCAACGAAGTTGCGCGGATCAGCTTGTAGATTATATTTTTATATTTCCTTAATAAAAAACCGGCCAAGTGCGAGTCGGACTCGCACACGAAGGGTTCCGTACTATAAACCTTAATTTTTATTATTTGTTGTTATACCAGCAAGAGAAAAACACAATCTGGGAAAATGTCAACTGTCCTATTACGGTTCTTGAGATACAGCCCGCTGATAGACTGACGGACGAACGGATAGCGGAGGCTTAGTAATAGGGTTCCGTTGGTTACTCTTTAGGTACGGAACCATAATAAGTAACACAAACAAGCGTAAAAAAAAGCTACTTGAAAGTTTTTAAATTACTTTTTGTACTAATTGCTCAGTGCTCGCGCTTAAGCTGCAGCTTGCTATTAGCTTTTTTCTTACACAGCTTAAGACTTTACTTAGTTGAAACTTAGGCGGCTTACTTAGGTAAGAATGAACGGTGTAATATGGCGGAGACGAAGAATTTTTATTAAAAAAACAGTTACATGTTCAGTTTTAAATAAAACAATGAGTCTTCTTCTGAGTCGGACACTCTTGTCAGAGTGGTCGTGGTTCCGCAGATGAGGAACATGGAGAGATTTTCGGTGGGTCATCGTTTTTCCCGAGAACTGCTCTCTCAGCGATGCGCTTCCATTTCTGCCGGTTGGTCGCGTTACGTATGTACTGGACCATAGTGGACTCGGTAGTTTTTTTGTATCAGGTCAGTTCAGCGAGTTGGTGATCGACCGCGTGCTCTCTTGTCTTTCATTTGGCCCTGAATCACCAGTCTCTCCATCGAGTTCTCATTCCTGCATATGTGACCAAAGAACTTCAGTATTCGTGATTTCACAATGAACAAAAGTCGGTCTTTAATACCAAGCCCACGGGATCTTCAGAAGGCGTCTCCAGCACCACATCTCTAGTGCGTCGATTTTACGGAGATCCTGTAGTCTCAGTGACCAAGTTTCGGAGCCATAGAGAAAGATTGGAAAGACAAGGCACTTCATCATATAAACGGAGCTATACTAGTCCTCTACGCGCCACTCCGCTACCCGCATTTTTAATTTATTATAAAAAAATAACACATATTTTAAAAAAGTAACAAAACCAAATTATTTTCGTTTGTATTGCAAAGTTGTAGATATTTTTTTTAGACTTTTGTTAAAAAATGAAAGAGTAAAATGGTTTCATCTCAGCGATTTGGAGGTGATTTTGGTGTTTTTTTTTTCTTATTATGTGATACCGATACATAAATTCTGGCTAAACCAAATTACGTATCATATGTAGATTTCTATCTTATTTTTTTCAGATGTTTTCTTAGTAAATGCCGACGAAAAGTTGCTTCGTCTGCACGCTGTTTTTAAGCATTACTCGAGAGAGCAGCCTTAAAGAACATATTAAAGACTTTTAAAGACAGGCGCGCCGCGATAGCGCATTGTCACGCCGCACTTGTCTGTGGGGGCCTTATCACATAAGGCTATCGACCAAAATGAAAAGCATGCACGAGTATAATAAAACTCAATTATAAGAACGGGCAGTGTGAGCGTGTGTGTTGATGTGCATCCCTGATGACTCGTGTTCGCCGCAGCACCAACAGTATTCTCAGTGTATTCGCAGATCGGTGGGATTTCCCGATGCTTCGGAGGTGGATGCGGCTCCACGCTGAATGTTCATCATCATCGTATCAGCCGAAAGACGTCCACTGCTGGACATAGGCCTCCCCCAAACGTCGCCACAACGACCGGTCCTGTGCGTCTCGCATCCATCGTCAACTCAGTGACGTGTCAACTGTCCGTAGAACGTCTCGATCTCTCTCAGAAGCTCCGATTTGGCGGATATGGTTCTACCATCAGCGGTCTTCAGTTTCGTGAGCTGGCTCTGCCCAATAGACAGATCTCCAGCAAAGACCTTGGAGCCCTTATTCCGCTCTATCGCGTCTTTAATCTTTCCAGTATTAAAGCGGCGGAGGTCTCTTTTCAAGGACTTGGAGATCCGTCTATTGAGCTGCCGGTTAGAGCTACAATTAAAATTAATTTAGCGCTACATGTTTCAGTGATTTGTCTGTTACGTGAGCCTCAGCAAACAGTGTACCTAAGTGTCATTTTTGTTTCCATAATTACAATTTTACCCTTAACTAAGCCTTTAATAATTTTGAATATAAAAGGGAAGCTAAGTTTAATAAAATGACACATCTCGCCCCAGAGGGAAGGTCAAACTTTTTGTAAGAGATCTGTTTGAACCCGTATGAGGGATCCTTACGAAGTTTGAGAACGGGATAGTTTTTATGAAATCGTGTTAAGGTTAGAATGAAATGAACATAAGTTTAGGGCAAAAACTACTGTGTTTTGTTATGACTCAATGTTTCTGGTAAAATACACGGTGCCATTTTAGTGGATTTACAACGGCGGGCAGCTTACTTAATTTACTCGACATAAACTACCGGTTTTTTTTAAATAATTCATTAAATAAATAGTACAAATAAAAAAACCGGTCAAGAGCGAGTCGGACTCGCGTGCAAAGGGTTCCAAACGAATTTATTGTTTTTTAAAATGTTATTTTAACACTATAGACTTTTTATAGATTTTTTTGTAATCTAATGGTAAAGATCTATTATTATCTCCTTTTTTTCCAAAATTTTAGTTTCAGTAGTTTCGGAGTTAAGGGGGGGGGGTATGGTCGTTTTTCGTCTAATTTCTTGAATAACTTCAAAACCCCTTATTTTGGAAACCCGTACAGTTAGCCTTTTCATCTGATATGTCACACGATATTGTTCAAAAAACAATTTTTTTTTTTAAATTTTCTAGTTTGACCCCCAAAAGTGACACCCATACTAAATATTTTATGATTTACGTAACGCGTCCGTATCTGGGTCACAGAAGTCCATATGTGTACCAAATTTCAACAGAACCGGTCCAGTAGATCCGGAGAAAACTGGCTGTGACAGACGGACAGACAGACAGACACCTGAGTGATCCTATAAGGGTTCCGTTTTTTGTTCGGAACCCTAAAAATAAATAATGCATTAGATTTATGAAACAAATATTTACGTATCAAAACAATGCCACCGTTCCATGCCGCGGCGTTCGTAATAAGTATCCAGATATTCCATTTCAGAAAGACGTTAATATTATTTGTTACATTATCATTCATTAGATTTATCGGTCTAAAGTTTACATCATTAATAATAACCGATTAATGGGATTAATTTCTTACATTTAGCTCGACTTTCGTTAATTATTAATAATGATCGATAATTATTAATAACTTTCAGTTAATCACATTTACCAAATTATATCGATGTCTTATGGCATTACAATAAAATAGTTTACTTAATTTTAGGAAATAACCAGCTGCCGTTGGCCTCGTTGTCATAATATATTGTAAAAAATTTTGATCACTTTAAAGCATATTTACTTATTTGTGGAGTTTTACCATTTATTTTAACCGACTCCTTCACAAAAAGGAGGAGGTTCTGTGTTCGGCTGTATGTATGTTTTTTTATGTATACTCACCAATTTCTCCGCCAATTCAGGACCAATTTTTTTATAAAGCCTATAGTTTTGAGGTGGTCCCATTGTCACCAAGTCCGAATCTGATGATGGGATCCCAGAAAAATCGAGGGCAACTCACAAATTTTAATGGGCACATACACTGTTTTTCATATACTTTTTAACGCAATTAGGATAATTTATGCCTGGTACTCATCATTCCATGTTGCTGAGTACGCGTCCCTATTTGGGTCACAGAAGGTTTAATTTTCTAATATTTCAAACTTTCATAATTTTTTTTTCAATAATTCTGTAGTAGTCATTGGATAGATAAAGTGGGCTGCTGTTGTAAGATGACTAAAATGGCACCGTCTAGGTCCGTCTAGTACTGTCTTATTGAGAACGCGATACTCAACCGAATTGAACTAAGTGAAATGCATGGATATAATCTAATCACGAGTTTATACTCACTCGTTGAAACTTTACCAACATGTTTTTGAAGACACTTTTTTAATTATTTTATAAAAGGGTGTCTTCAAAACAAAATTGGTACAGTTTCAATGAGTGAGTATGAACTCGTCACCAAAACAAGATCTTTATAAATACATATTTCTGAACTAAGTTTTTTACCAATAACCACAAAATGAAAAAAAAAGTGTTTTAATATTATTAGTTTCCCAATAAAAATTACAAGCACTACAGGAAAAGTGTTATCAAAATAATACAAAAATGTTCAAGAAAACTAAATTATTTATTTATTTACGTGTTATTACTTTTTTACTTAATATTTATTTAAAATAACGCGAATGACACCTTTGTAGCGTTGACAATGCGATGACATTACAACAAAATACACATAGGTACATCTACGAGAATATTACACTGATTATCAAAAATACAATTATAAATAAAGTAAAAGTACAGTTTGAATACCAATAATTAAAACACAATTAAATCTACACATAAAATTACAGTAAAAAACACGAAATAAAATTATTACTAAAACTAAATTAAAATTACAACTAGAACTAAATTAAAATTACAGTTGGAACTAAATAAAAAACAACATATTTCACAACATCTAGTTGAGATACGCTAACTGATTTTGAAATCAATAAATCTGTCTCATTTACTGATTACAAAATCAGTTAAACATTTAATCAAAAACAAAATTATAAATTAAGTCAGAAATACAATTTGAATGACAATACCTAGTATAGAATTAAAACACAATTAAATAAACACATAAAATTGCATTAAAAATACGAAATAAAATTACAACTAAAAGTAAATTAGAACTATAACTAAATTAAAATTGCAAATTAAACTAAATAAAAAAAAAAACATATTTTACAACACATAGTTGCGAAAGGTTAACTGATTTTGAAATCAATAAATCTGTCTCATTTATTGATTTCAAAATCAGTTAACCACCTTTTTTGACCTGTGACGGTCGACATCTGTACTCTCCATATGTCGCATATATTGCAAATATGACATAAGCACGTTGTATGCCGTCACATGAGAAAAAGGCAGCTTGCAACATTGCTTGTAGTACGTCCTCATTGTTGTGTTTTTATTTAATGTACTCGACCAAAGCTTCTACACGTTTTGGATCGAGCGACTGCGATAAATAATTTTTCAATCGCGTCATGCCGAACACTTCCGTATCTAAATTCTTGATTACGGTCTTGAGTTTATTGGTTTCGTTTTTCAACTGCTGTTCATACTCCTTCCATTTTTTGTGATATGATGTCCTTCCAGTATAGGTACTCCTGTTGCCAATAGTCCCTCTTGTTGTTGAGCTCCCGAACATATTTGGGGATATACAATAATTGGAATGCGTCGAGTTCGGCTTGAGGTATTACTGCTTCAAACTTTTCTTTGGCAGCTTGCGAGCACTTTTCCTCGTCGTCACATTTCAAAACAGTCGCCAAATCATTTGGTGTTGCAGCAGAAATTTTCTTTTCGGGAAAACGCACGGAAAGAAAAGTATTTAACTTCCACCAGAACACTTTAAACTTTTGTTCCAACTTCAAATCGGAGATATCGGCTACTGATGACTCCATGTTCGTTAAAAATGATAAGTTTACTTTGGCGCAGCGAAACGACTTGTATACAAGTTGAAAGACAACTGAATAAAATAACAAAGAACATCTTGCTTTTATGTGCTACGAGGGCCTGTACCGAATGAGGGATGGCGCTTTGCTACCTGTATAGTTCCGTCCTTTTCTCGCTAATGAACAATGATAATTTATAAAGTGTTTCTTAAATAGATTTATGATTTGACTACTGGGGATTAAACTTAGGGTGCTTAATTATCCATTGTTACCAAATCAGGTACTGGTTAATTTTATGGCCAAATACGTATAAAATTAGCATATAATTATAATTAGTACTCAAGTTACATTATTAATAGTCACCAATAAATGTGATTGATTTCTTACTTTTAGCTCGACTTTCGGATATTATTAATAATGATCGCTAATCACAACATATAGTGTTAAACTAAGTCACTTCGCGCTGTCTGTCTGTCCCTATGTATGCTTAGTTCTTTAAAACTACGCAACAGATTTTGATGCGGGTTTTTTTGTAATAGATTGAGAGGTTCTCGAGAAAGGTTTTAGTGTATAATTTGTCAATGTTTTGTGTTAATTGGCTGATATATAAAGATTATTACTGAAGAGTCGGAAAAAAAACTGACCAAGTGCGAGTCGGACTCGCGTGCAAAGGGTTCCGAACGAATTTAATTTTTTTAACATGTTATTTTAACACTACAGACTTCTAATAGGTTTTCCTGTAATCTTTAGGTAAAGATCTATTATCTCCATTTTTTTTCAAAATTTTTGGCTCAGTAGTTTCGGAGATAAGGGGGGGGGAATGGTCATTTTTCGTCTAATTTCGTAAATAACTTCAAAACCATTTGTTTTAAAATTATGAAAAAAATATAATTAAAACCCTCACAGTAAGCCCTTTCATTTGATATGTTACACGATATTGTTGAAAAAACTTTTTTTTTAAATTTTCTAGTTTGACCCCCAAAAGTGACCTCCATACTAAAAATTTAATGATTTACGTAATGCGTCCGTGTTCGGGTTACAGAAGTCCATATGTGTACCAAATTTCACAGAATCGGTTCAGTGAATCCGGAGGAAACTGGCTGTGACAGACGGACAGACAGACAGACGGACAGACAGACAGACAGACACCCGAGTGATCCTATAAGGGCTCCTTTTTTTTCGGAACCCTAAAAATGATCAAAAAAATTCTTTACATCGCGTGCGCTGCGAAAACTATTGATGATAGAACAATACCATGTACTACAGTTTTAGATAACACATACCAATACCTACGAAAAAGTCCGCTTTTATGGTTGACTCACAATAACGATTTTTATGATATTCAAATTTGATATAAAATACTGCTTCATTTGCAGAGATGTTTCCACCAAAATAGTACAAATCCTTATCTTAATCAATACGTTAGTCATCTTCACACCATTTAATTTGGATGAATAATTTAGGATTTATCTCAAAATTAAAGTAAGTCGTGTAACCAATTAATTATAACGGAGGTAGAGATGTCCGAGATGTCGTTGACGTTTGTCTATTGCACTTTAATTTCAGCCTGAACCACAATATTATTGATTCTGGTAAGATGTTCACTTTGTTAGTTTGGTCCAAATAAACATTTGCACCCGGGCGAAGCAGGGGCGGGTCGCTAGTTATTAATAATTACCAAATTATGACATTTATCGTGACGTATCGATGTTTTCTATCATTACAATGAAAAATGTTACTTTATTTAAGAAAAATAACCAGCTGCCGTTGGCCCCGTTGTCAAAATATGTTGTTGAGATTTTTATAATTTTAAAGTGCAATTTCTTATTTGTGGAGTTTTACCAGTTATTTTAATATGACCCATAATACAATTTGATACTTTAAAATCGCTCTACTTAAATTGACTGACTAAATTAAATGCCACTTAACGCTTCATTCGAAGTCTTATTTGGTGTCAATTTTAGCAATTTGTTAAAGACTAAGTAAAAAATCCTTTTTACGGTTTCATCATAAGTTTCATCTCAAAGTCTACAGGATACTACTCTGACTTTGAGATGAAACTTATACTTGTCATAATATCAAATCAGATTTGCAAAATTCATTTCTATTCGAATGAAGTTTATTCATAAATGATTTATTTGATTTATTAAAACTTTATGCATAAGTATAAAACACTGTACAGAGGCGGGCTTAATGCCTTAGGCATTTTCTACCAGTCGACCTTAGGGTGGTGCAGAGAAAATATGGCAGGTGCAAATTATAGAAAAGAAAAAACACAGAGAGAAAAAACAATACAACCATAAATACATACACATAAATAAAATTTACAACGTTATTAAGAGAGAACGAAACCAACAAATTAACGCTGTGAGGATTCTACCAACTTCTTCTTCAACAAATGATCCCATTTACATTTCGTAAAGATCTGATGAAGAACTTTGAATAAAGATATGATATAATTTTCGGGGAGTAGAAATAAAAAACTAAAAAGTAATTTATTTTTTACAAAACAATAGAACTAATTTTCAAGTAAATACCACTATACAATTCAAAATAACTTTAAATGAAACCCTGACTTCCAAAATTAAAATTATTTTGTAGTGGTTTTTATTTGGAGGCCGTTTGATTTGTTATACATTTCTTCTTTTTTATAAATATGTTTTATGGGTGCTCAATCGGTTAAAAATCTCCTAACAAAAGAGTTTTAAACAAAAATGTCATAAAAGGAAATTTTTGAAAAAAAAAACAGTTTTTTTCCCTTACCTTCCACCTCAGAACATCCAGTTACCATTAAATCAAAATATAACTTTTAGATAGACATCACGTGTCATATTTTACTGACTCTAGTAGTATAAACATATTATACTAAAACATTGAACTGTGCGTGTTAATGAATCCGTGGTGATTTACTTTAATAACAAGGAAGTTCGCTTTGGAATTGTATGCGCTCACTTGAATGAGGTGAGCAGTGAACTTTATTGAATAGCGTAACAGTACAAGCCTGCCTTTAAAAATGCCGACATCGACTATGTAGCGAAAGGAATCTTTCACTGTCTATTTCCCCTTTATTGTTGTACTACTGAGCGAAAAGCTGCAAAACAAAAGTTACCAAAATTTCTCACCCATAATAACGGATAAGCTAACAAGCATTGTTTAATTTAGATATTTTACGTCGACTCTTTACAACACTTACCTTTTTACCGACAGCATATTCAGAACTTTGGTTTTTCTAAGTATTCGGCAGTAAAATGCACCCATATCTATATTTACCTCTTAACAGAACAATAGGTTAATGTTTCACAAATTTTAATCCCCAATACTAAAACTATAAGCTTATAATAATATTATGTGCAGAACCAGTAGTCTACCTGGCCCCTTTACAACGGTCGACGTCATTGTCTCACTACGAAAAACAGACGGAACTACACAGGGCGTATTTAGCGCCATCCGTTTCTCCCCACACTTAGATTTTTCCAAAAAATCTGTTTTATTTGTTTGAAAATGAATTGATATAATTCCACCCAAAATATAATGTACGGATTTGTTTGTCCCGATACTGTCGCTTTCAGCACTTTTGCTAAAGGAGGCATCGAGGAAATGATACGTTATTGGATTAAGTTTGATCCCGTGCTGACTGACTTCCAAATAACCACCACTAAGTACAAAATAACTTTATCTCTGGATGTTGGTGTTTCTCGTGTGGTTTCTTCGTTTATGACACCGACTTCCAAAATCAAAGTTATTTTGGTTTTTATTTGGAAATCGGTTGTATTTTTTTTTACTTTTTAACGCTGCCTCTCAATTATTCCAACCAGTCTATTTCTATTTAGCTGTTTACATCCGAAGTTTCTAATCACATCGTTACGAAATTTAAATGCGATCATTTCGGAATAAACCTGATTCGAATTAAAAAAAAAGATTTTTTCAAATCCGTCTTACTCGTATAACGGAGTTAAACCTGAACCTAATTAAATATGTATATATAATTATAAATAAAAATCCGAATTGATAACCTCCCCCTTTTAAAGTCAAAACAAAAAACAAAAACAGAGATATTTTAACAATCATTTCTTTTATTAAAATTGCAGGTTATCGAGTCTGCAAAGATTGACAACGATTTATTTTAAAGTTTAAGAAGATTGAAATTAAAGTGATTCATTAATACCTAATAATGAATCACTTTAATATTTAATAACATACTTTTCACCTTTAATTCTTTAGAGTTCAACATGATTATTTCATTTTGAAGTCATTAATTTAACATTGATGCTGTGGTGGGAGGGTATCCGTGGAATTTGGCTACCTAATATATTTTGTATTATTAACTATACTAGAAAGGTTTACGTAGTTAAATAAAGGTACATATTAAACAAATTAAGTACTGCTAAATGGTTCAATTTAATTAGTAACCGTTATTACATTGGTTATTATTGCATGTTATTTTTTAACAGATTTTTTAAACAAATAAGATTAAAAAGATACTAAGATTATTTAACTTCTTAACATAAATTATGTAATACATTTAATATTCCTGAAAAATATTGTCAAGCTAACGAAATTACCTCCAGAACTAAAAACAATAAGACATTAGAAGACCGTATCATACTAATGCAGGGTGCTTAATGGGTTGAGCAATAACAATTAGTGGCAAATGCCATCATTGGACTACTTTAAATTACATTTAGCATAAACAGTGTTGAAAGCTAATTAAAGTAAAGATTATCGAATAAATATTATCGTACTCATAGACTACCTACATAACGCGGCCCAAATAAAGTAGTAGGCAAAACTACATAGATGGATCGATGTTTTATGGCATTGCAATGAAATGTGTTACTTAATTTTAAGGAAATAACCAGCTACCGTTGGCTCCGTAGTTAATATTTTGTTTATATTTTTATCATTTTAAACTAGAATTTGTACGGAGTTCAAAAAAAGGAGGAGGATCTCAATATATGTGTATTTTTTTATCAGCCGATGCACCGATTTCCGAAATTAAAATTATTTTATGTTTTGTAGGGCTTTTATTTGAAAGTCTGTTGTATTTTTTTTTGTTTTACCGGTTTTTTTTAATATGACTTTGAAATGATGGTAAAAGAAATATAATTTAGTCATAATGACGCCTTCACTCTTAAAATATTTGAAATTTTAGAATCGCTCAACTAAAATTGGCTAATCAAATTATGTACCACTTATGTACCACTTCATTCTAAGTCTGATTTGATTTCAATTTATTAACGACGAAGTATGAAATCACAATTTTGACATACCACCTTTTTTTACCTAGCCGCAACCTCGATCCCGATAAACTTTGCAGTTTATCGAGTCTCTTAAGATTGTCGACGATTGAGCAGTTACAATTAGTGGAAAACATAACTTTTCAGTAATAAAATCCGGTCAAATGCGAGTCGGACTCGCATGCAAAGAAATCCGTCAAGTATATATTTTTTTAAATATGTAACCTACGTTAAAATCATTCTTCTATTTTTTTTTTTATTTGCGATGGTTTTGCTCTTGACTCTAGTCTAGGTCAGGTTAAAGGTTTTATAGGTTTTTCTGTAGTCTATAGGTAAATATACATATATATTTTTATTGTAGATTCAGTAGTTTCGGAAATGAGAACCCGGTATGGTCAATTTTCGTATACGTTCTTTAATAACTTCGGAATGCATTTATTTAATAACGAAAACTACTTTTATTTGTCACACGCACACCAAACATTTTAAAAATTCTCCCTGTTTTTAAAATTTCTTTATTTTCATTACGCGTCCCTGTTTAAGTCACAGAAAGTTTAATTTTCCAATATTTCAAACGTTCATATATTTTTTAAATAGTTGTGTAGTAGTCATTGAATAGATAAAGTGGGCTGCTGTTGTAAGACGACTAAAATGGCACCATCTAAGTCCGTCTAGTACTGTCTTATTGAGAACGCGATACTCAACCGAACAGAACTATGTGAAATGCATGGATATAATCTAATAACGAGTTTGTACTCACTCGTTGAAACTTTACGTTTAAATTGGTAAATTTTCAATGAGTATAAACTCGTCACCAAATCAAGATCTTTTTATAGACATATTCCTAAATAAGATTTTTACCAATAACCATTAAATTAAAAAAAAAATGTTTTAATATTATTAGTTTCCAAATAAAACTTACAAGCACTACAGGAAAAGTGTTATCAAAATAATAGAAAAACATTCAAATCTGTCTCATTTATTGATTACAAAATCAGTTAAATTTTTTATCAAAATCACAATTATAAATAATGTCAAAAATACAATTTGAATGACAATACTTCATATAGAATTGAAACACAATTAAATATACACATTAAATTACAATTAAAATACGAAATAAAAATTACAACCATAACTAAAACTAGACCTAAATTATTTACAACACGATAGGTTAACTGATTTTGAAATCAATAATTCTGTCTCATTTATTGATTACAAAATCAGTTAAACTATTTATCAAAATCACAATTATAAATAAAGACAGAAATACAATTTGAATACCAACAACTTATATAGAATTTAAACACAATTAAATATACACATAAAATTACAATTAAAATACGAAATAAAAATTACAACTAAAACTAAATTAAAATTAGAACTAAATTAAAATTGCAAATTAAATTTAATAAAAAAAAAACACATTTTACAACACCAAGTTGCGATAGGTTACCTGATTTTGAAATCAATAAATCTGTCTCATTTATTGATTTCCAAATCAGTTAACAACCTTTCTTGACCTGTGACGGCCGACATCTGTACTCTCCATACGTCGCATATATTGCAAATATGACGTAAGCACGTTGTATGCCGTCACATGAGAAAAAGGCAGCTTGCAACATTGCTTGCAGTACGTCCTCATTGCTATGTTTTTCTTTTATGTACTCGACCAAAGCTTCTACACGTTTCAGATCGAGCGACTGCGATAAATGATTTTTCAATCGCGTCATGCCGAACACTGCCTTATCTAAATTCTTAATTACGGTCTTGAGTTTATTGGTTTCGTTTTTCAATTGCTGTTCATACTCCTTCCATTTCTTCTGAGATATGATATCCTTCCAGTATAGGTACTCCTGTTGCCAATAGTCCCTCTTGTTGTTGAGCTCCCGAACATATTCGGGGATATACAGTAATTGGAATGCGTCGAGTTCGGCTTGAGGTATTACTGCTTCGAACTTTTCTTTGGCAGCTTGCGAGCACTTTTCCTCGTCGTCACATTTCAAAACAGTCGCCAAATCATTTGGTGTTGCAGCAGAAATTTTCTTTTCGGGAAAACGCACGGAAAGAAAAGTATTTAACTTCCACCAAAACAGTTTAAACTTTTGTTCCAACTTCAAATCGGATATATCGGCTACTGATGACTCCATGATCGTTAAAAATGATATGATAACTTTGGCGCAGAGAAACGACTTGTATACAAGTTGAAAGGCAACTGAATAAAATAACTTTTTTTTTTTTTTTTTTTTTTTTTTTTTTTTTTGATTTGGACCACTCGTAGTTCACCTCTAGACGGGTGGTTACTACTTAACCGGGCTAGCCTGTGGTGGCCTCAGAATGACTCTAAAGCCCCCAGCCAAGGCAACTAAAAATACTTAACCTACAACTCTGGTCACTGGGGGCACCCCCTGTGGGGTTCGGGCCTCGGCTCAGTGGCATCGTTATCGGGAGGGCAGCAAGGGACAGGCTGGGTCATGACATTATTTAGGGGGTTTAAAGCTAATGGCTCAGCGACGCGGGCTGGCTCGTTAGGCAAAAGACGGGGAGCAACAACAACATTGCTATTATTACTGGGACGTCGCGCGGGGCCTCGGCGGCGAGGCCGGAAGGCGGCGGGTCGCGGTTTGTGTGCTTGTTTAAGAGTACTGGTTTCCCTACAGCTCTCTTGTACAAGGGTGATTGGGTCATCGGGTTCTAGTAAGGTATGCCGTGGACGGCGGACCTTACTAATCTGGGAGGGAGCGTATCGGGTAGCCGATGCGATAAGAGGGTTCTGGTGCCTCTCAGCAGATTCGATGAAACGCTTCGTGAGGCGTTTCATGAACTGCTTGATGGTCGGGATTTTGAGATCGACATGGAGTCGCTCATTCCGAACGAACCACGGGGCACCCGTGGCCTTTCGGAGAAAACGGTTTTGGAGGGACTGCAACCTATGGATCCGGTATGACTTTACGTGGGCGAATGTAGCACACGCATAGGTCATGATGGGGCGAATGCAAGTGGTGTAGATACGCAGCTTGCATTTTAGGGATAATTTGCTGTTGTGGTTCAGCATCGAGTGGAGCCTACCGAGAGCGAAGGCGGCGCGCGAGCGCACCGCCTTAATGTGCTCCATAAAACTGAGGTTTTTGTCCAAGATCACTCCTAGATATTTAGCTCGCTCTTCCCAAGGGATCGGCTTGCCAAACATCTTGATCGGTGGAAGGATCGGGGGGAGTCTAGCCCGCGGCCTGCGGAACAGGACCGCCTGACTTTTCTCGGGATTTACCTCAATCCTCCACTTCCGAAACCAACCGCCTAGGCGGTTGGCGGATCTTTGGAGGTGATGAGATATGGATTTACCACTCTTGCCAGAGTAGTAAACGGCCGTGTCGTCGGCAAAGAGCGCTAATTGCGACTGGGGATCGGGGGGAATATCGCTGGTGAACAGCGTGAAAATAAGAGGCGACAGCACACCGCCTTGCGGTACGCCGGCGCGGATGGGGCGGGGGGTGGAAAGCGCACCTTCGATACGGAATCGAAAGGTGCGGTTCGACAAATAGTCTCGTAAGATGAGCACGAGACGATCTGGCACCCCGAGTTGATATAGCTTGTATATCAGACCGTTGTGCCAGACCTTGTCGAAGGCTTTCGCTATGTCGAAGAACAGGGCTCCCGTCATCAAGCCGCGTTGATAGCGGCCGTTGATATGCTCAACGATGCGGTAGACCTGTTGGACGCACGAGTGAGTGGCTCTAAAGCCAAACTGCTCGTTGGGGATGAGACTCTTTCGCTCGACGTAATCCTTGAGACGCTTATAGATAAGCCTCTCGTAGATCTTGCCGAGCGAGCTGAGCAGACTGATGGGGCGGTAGGAGGACGGGGAGGATTTGGGCTTACCCGGCTTGGGAATGCCGATCACGATAGCCTCTTTCCACTGCTGCGGAAACATGTTGTTGGACAGAGCGCCATTGAAGATGGCGGTCATCAACACGATCAGAGTCTTGGGAAAGAGTCGAACTACCCTGTTGGTAATGCCGTCGCGCCCAGGGGCTTTCCTGGGTCTGAGTTGGCCGATGATCTTCTCCACCTCGTCCGGAGTGACGGGAGGGAGAGGGTCGTCGGGGTCCTCGACGGGAGGGAGGGAGGTCCTACGTTCGACCTCGGCGTCCACCTCGGCGAGGTGGGCCGGGTCGACTGGGTTCGAGCTTGGGGAACACTGGGCCTCTAGACTGTCAGCCAGGCATTCGGCCTTCTCGTCGTCGTTAAACGCGAGAGTGTTGTCAGGGCGGATGAGGGGGGGCATGGTGGTAACCTCGGAGGCGCGTAACTTCCTCTGAAGCTCCCAAAATGCGAGGTGGTTGGGCTGGAGATCACTGAGCATCTGATCCCATTGCTTGTCACGAAACTCTTTGATGCGATTGCTTACTTTACGCTGTAAGTAACGCATAAAAGCCTTGTTACTAGCACAGGGAAAAGAGCTGTAGGCACGGACGGCCGCATTCTTCTCGGTCAACAGTTCACGCACATCGTCCGGGAGTTTCCAGCGACGGTCGTCCGTCGCCGGAGCCTCCCTTGAACATTCGTCCAGGACTGACTGTACATGTTCCGTGAGCGAGCCGATCGCGGCCGCCGTGTCGGCAGCTGACTCTATGTGATCTGGGATTTTATCCAGGTGATGTGACGTGGTGACTTTCAGTTTTTCACTTACTTTGCGCCAGTCAGTGATCACTCTGGTGGGAGGAGGTTGGGAGGGGTCGGGAGGACCGAATCTGGGAGTGAGCTCCAGAATAACCGGCCGGTGATCCGAGTTGAGCTCGTCCACCGCCTCCACAGAATGCAAACGTAAGTTTACATTCTTGAGGAGAGCGATGTCGAGCACATCGGGTCGCCAGTTAGGTTGGTGAGGGTAATGGGTGGGATGCATCGGAGCGATGACATCGAAGTTGAGGGGGCTGCTGAGCTCGAACAGAGCTCTTCCTCTGGGATTAGCCGTGTGGCTATTCCATGAGGGATGTTTGGCGTTGAGGTCCCCCGCCAGAAGGACGGAGTCACTCAAGCCAAGAAGAGTTGTGAGGTCATTTCTGAGGGAGGGGCCTATGGGAGTGGTGGTGGGAGGGTCGTAGACAGAAATGACCGTGAGGGGTTGGTGGCCTGTCATGCCGAGCCGACAGACAGAGACCTCAAGCTCGGTTAGGGTGGCGGGCGGATCCATGGGGATGCAGTATAGGGACGATTTGTAATATATGAGAGTTCCTCCCCCATGACATCGGGTCCTGTCGTTGCGAACTAACCGATAGTTCGCAATTTTAGGATCCCGAAGATGGGGCTTGAGGAACGTCTCCTGCACCAGAAGCAGATCTATGCGATGGTCGCGGAGGAAATTGGCGATCTCATCACGTTGGCCTGAGAGGCTGTTGGAATTGAAGTACCCTATCCGGAGGGACTTCGGCCTAAACCTACATGTTACTGCGGGGGACTTAGCCATGAAGACGTTCATAGAGGCTAATAAAGTGAACTACATCACTGAATTCACGGTATACGGCACCGTGCTCAGTGATGTTAGAGGCCTTCAGAGCTTCGGTCATAGCCACAGCTCTGGGGGAGTAGAAGGCCTTGTAGAAGGCCATGTTAATATGGATGGCCATTTCAGGCGCATTCGCGGGAATAGGGTGGGTTGGGACTTTGGGAGTAGCCTTTGGTGGTGGGGGGGGAGGAGTGGCTGCCTGAGGGGCGGCTGCTCCGGCGACGGCGACCGATGGTCGGGGGAATGGAGGTATGGCTACATCCATGAGGGCCGGGATGGCCGGGGAGGGCTTTTGGGCCGTAGGGGCCTGGGTCTGGGTAGGCGCGGGTCCGAGCGCCGGGAAGTGGGCCCTATGGTTCAGCGCGTTCCAAGGGCTGGGGCGCTGAGGGTATAGGGCCACTGGGGGTTGGGTCGTGGGGGCTTCCCTCTGCTGGCGAGCGTTTGCACGCTTTGCCAGTTTGGGCGCAGACGATTTGGGGGCCTTGGAACAACCACGGTAGTTAGCCGGGTGCCCAGCCTCCCCGCACAGCACACAGCTGGGCGGGTCGGCGCATTGTGAGTGGTCCTTAGGACGGGGACAGTCAGGGGTGCCGTGGTCGCCCAGGCACTTGACGCAGCGCGGCTTGCCGAAGCAATTGCGCTGTGAATGGCCATATAGTTGGCAGTTGTGACACTGGCCAACTATACCGCTACGACGGGGCTTTTCCATCTTCAAGCCCTCTAGGAAACAAATCTTCGAGATTTTGAAGATGGGGTGGTATTTATCGTCTGTTGGATTACAGACGATGAGCACCATATTATATGGTGCTCCACCACGGCGGTGCATGCGGTGGACCGCAGCGACTGGGATTTCCTGACGTTTGAGATCATTACTGATCTCTTCAGGGGATATGGCGTGAGGGACGTTCCTCACTACCACGCGGACTAGGCGTTCCTCCTCGAAGGCGAACGAGTGGAAAGGTACCTTCCTCGCTACAAGGAGTTTATGCAACTCCCTGTAGTCCTGGGCAGAAGGCACCTGGACCTTAATTCCATTCCCCACAGCACGGGCGTGGGAGAATTGAATTCGGCGCTCGTTACAAGCGCCCGAAACCTCCGTCCACTTCGCCGCTTCATGAATGAAGAGGGGTGGCGGAGGCTTCGACTTCTTGGCGAGCGCCGGGTCGGACTGGGTGGCCGGGGGGGCAGTGGCCATCGGGCTGGGGGGACGAGACGCCTGCTGGGAGGTGCTGGCTTTGGGGGCTGCGGAGGTCGTGGCAGCGGGGGAGGGAGGGGAGACAGTTGGGACTACTGTCTTCCTGGCTTTGGGGGCGGACTCCTGAGCGGCAGAGCTCTTCTTCTTCCGCTTACCTTTACCCACAAGGGTAAATTCGGCGGAAGAGTCTGAGGTACCCGAGTCGTTATTATCCGAACCGGACTCGTAGTCCATGGGGGGAGTGGGGGAGTCAGGCTCTAATGTGAGCGGGGCACTCTCGAGTACGTCACTGAAATCAGTGACGTCATCGTGAGTTGGAGAGGGGGGGGAGGGGCCCTGAGGGGGCACGGGGGAGAGTGACTCACGCGGCGGAGGCGAGCTAGTCCTACTGGGCTGGGAGTTTTTAAGGCTCTCCAGCCTATGCAACCTATAGTTGACTATTCGGACCAACTCCTGATTGGGGTGGTCCTCTATTAGTCTTTGGACGAGATCCCAAAGGATCGCGTCCACCTCCTTAGGGGGAGGCATTTTTACTACTGGGAGGAGGGAAACATATGCCTTAAGGGCAGGGGGAGGGGGATCCTAAACCTAAACTCCTATCAACCTAACTCCCCGGGTGGGAGTTCCCGGGGATGTGTACCCTCCCTGTCGGGTGTAGACAGGGAGGTGAGTACCTAGGGTGTGCCCTAAGCTTGTGATCTCGCTGCCAATCTTATTGTGCAGCGAGTCCCTATGGGTCTTGCGACCGACCGACGAAGCTGGAAGAGAGCGGGGTTAGGTAATTGGTCGCGACTAGGAGGCCCCCCAAGGCCGCGGGTCCAATACCCTTCCGACTTGACCTAGGCCCTGAAGGGGCTAGGTCGGTGTGTCGGGTCAACACCCACTCGGCTTCGTTGGCACCGAAAGGTTTCCACCGAGTGACCACGAGAAACGTGGATTTACCCTGAAGGGGTCACCACGTTTTTGACAGTACCCGAAACGGAAATAGGATATCTCTCGGCTGCCTTGAAAAAGGCAGCGTCGGATCAAAATGTGTAGTCAGCGACCACAGTGACGTCACGGCGAGCGAGACGAGCAGCGAGCGAGCGAGCAGCGATGAGTCACGGAGCAGACGTCCGTCACGGTCGGGCGGCGCGCGCGGAATGATGAATAAAATAACAAGGAACATCTCGCTTTTATGCGCTACGAGGGTCTGTACCGAATAAGGGATGGCACTTTGCTACCTGTATAGTTCCGTCCTTTTCTCGCTAAAGATCAATGATAATTTATAAAGTGGTTCTTAAAATAGATTTATGATTTGGCATTATCCATTGTTACCAAATCAGGAGTTGGTTTATTTTATTGCTGAATACCTACAAATTTAATAGTTCTTAGTTACTAGTTAGGCAACATGTTAAAGAAATCTAGAGAGTGCACCGAGCTTTTGGTTTAGGTATTTTATGCGGTCCATGTATGTTTGCGTAAGCGCAAGCGAAAACCGTACATAAGAGCAAGACACAGAGTTCAATGTCCAGCTGCCGAAGCAGGGCTAAAGCGGAATGGAAGGAACGCGCGCTAATTTAAGTATTTAGTTCGTGTTATTGAAACAAATCATATTTTGAAAAAGTGAATTAATGTATACGTTATGTAAAACATATAATTTTATAAATATTCAAAAACTGATTGAGATTGAGATGGGTTTGCTGTTAATTCTAGTCTAGGTCAAAGGTGACAGAAAGAAAGTCGACGATTAGAATATCGAAGAGAATCGGGCTGAATGTTTGTCATATTTTGTGTCAAAATTTCTTTTGATTGGAGATTTTTCATCGATTGAGAACCCATGAGAAGTATTTAGTGTTACTCGTGTGGTTTCTTCGTTTTTTGACAACGACTTCCAAAATTAAAGTAATTTTGTTTTTTGAAGTGAAAAAAAGAAATGTTGACGGAGTTCTATCCGAACATACATAAAAAATATTTAAACATCTGATTCGATAACCTCCTTCGTTTTGGAGTCGGTAAAAAACAAGTTTTTAATTTTTAATTTCTTTTATTAAAGTTGCTGTTTAACGTGACTCAGAAACCACCCAGACTTGAACCCATATTTTTGTGATAACGGGCAATATGGCCGCCACAGCTGATCGGGTATAAATAGTCGGCTCGATCGGCAAAATAACTAGTCGCAACGGTCAATCCTAAATTTCTTAATCTGATCTTTAGGAATATATTTCATTCGGAAAAAAATAATTTTACAAATCCGTTCATGTGTATATGACAGACTTCTTTTATTTTAACATCCGAATCGATAACCTCCTCCTTTTTGAAGCCGGTTAAAAAACATGTTTAAAATAAAAATATCCTTTTATTTTATTAATTTGTAGTTTATCAGTCTGCAAAGATTGTCGACAAGGTATTAATGAAACACTTAATTCCCCCCTTAAATCAATAAGGGTAATTAATTGATAAAGTTAATGTTGAAATACCATTTCAGAAAAACGCTTCACGTACATATTTTTTTTAATAAATTAAATTTATCGGTACTAAGGTTACATTATTAATTTCAACCGATAAATGGGATTAATTTCTTACTTTTACCTCTAATTTTCGGAAATTATTAATAATTCCCAAATAATGATATTTACCGTGACGTATCGATGTTTTATGGCATTACAATGAAAAAATTTACTTAATTTAAGGAAAATAACCAGTTGGCCCCGTTGTCAAAATATGTTGTTGAGATTTTTATAACTTTAAAGTACATTTTCTTATTTGTGGAGTTTTAATATGACCAATAACACAATTTTATAGCTTAAAATCGTTCTACTAAAATTGACTAACCAAATTAAATACGACTTAACGCTTCATTCGAAGTCTGATTTGATGTCAATTTTTAGCAATTTATTAAAGACTACGTAAAAAACCCTTTGAACGGTTAAAAAGTCACATCTACAGAGTAGTACCCTGTAGACTTTGAGATGAAACTTGAACTTGTCATAATATGAAATCAGATTTGCAATATTCATTTTTTATTCGAATGAAGTTTATTCCGAAATGATCCCATTTATATTTCGTAAAGATCTAATGAAGAACTTCGAATATAGATATGATAGAATTTTTGGGGAGTAGAACGAAAAAATGAAAATTAAATATATTTTTTTTTACAAAACAATATATCAATTTACAAATAAAAACCACTATAAAATAACTTTGAAAGAAACCCCAACTTCCAAAATTAAAGTTATTTTGTGGTGTTTTTTATTTGGAGGCTCTTTGGGTTATTTTTATATATTTCAGTTTTTTTCTAAATATGTTTTATGGGTGCTCAATCGGTTAAAAATCTCCTAACAAAAGAATTATAAGCAAAAATGTCATAAAAGGATTTTTTTGAAAAAAAAAAACTATTCTTTTCCCTTACCTTCCGAACATCCAGTTACCATTAAATCAAAATATAACTTTAGATAGACATCACGTGTCATGTTTTACTGACTCTCGTAGTATAAACATATTACACTAAAACATTGAACTGTGCCTCTTTATGAATCCGTGGTGATTTACTTTAAGAACAAAGAAGTTCGCTTTGGAATTGTATGCGCTCACTTGAATGAGGTAAACTTTATTGAATAGCACAACAGAACAAGCCTGCCTTTAAAAATACCTACATCGACTATGTAGCGAAAGGAATCTTTCACTGTCTATTTCCCCTTTATTATTGTAGTTCTGAACAAAAAGCTGCAAAACAAAAGTTACCAAAATTTCTCACCCATAATAACGGATAAGCTAACAACCATTGTTTAATTTAGATATTTTACGTCGACTCTTTACAACACCTACCTTCTTACCGACAGCATATTCAAAACTTTGGTTTCTCTAAGTATTCGGCAGTAAAATGCACCCATATCTTTAATTACCTCTTAACAGAACAATAGGTTAATATTTCACTCATTTTAATCCCCAATACTAAAACTATAAGCTTATAATAATATTATGTGTAGAACCAGTAGTCTACCTTGCAGCTTTAAGACGGTCGACGTCATTGTGTCACTGCGAAAAAGACGGAGCTATACAGGGCGTATTTAGCGCCATTCGTTTCTCTCCACATTTAGATTTTTACAAAAAATCTGTTTTATTTGTTTGAAAATGAATTGATATAATTCCACCCAAAATATTATAATGCGTGGGATTTGTTTGTCCCGTTACTGCCGCTTTCAGCACTTTTGCAAAAGGAGGCAACGAGGAAATGATACGTTATTGGATTAAGTTTGATCCCATGCTGAACGACTTCCAAAGAACCTACAAAATAACTTTAATTTTGGATGTCGGTGTTTCTCGTGTGGTTTCTCCGTTTTTTGACACCGACTTCCAAAATAACAGTTATTTTGGTTTCTGTTAGAGTTCCATACCCAAAAGGTAACCAACGGAACCCTATTACTAAGCCTCCGCTGTCCGTCCGTCCGTCTGTCTGTCAGCGGGCTGTATCTCAAGAACCGTAATAGGTAGACAGTTGGAATTTCCACAGATTGTGTATTTCTATTGCCGCTGTAACAATAAACAATAAAAATTAAGGATTGTGGTACGGAACCCTTCGTGTGAGAGTTCGACTCGCACTTGTTTGAAGTCGGTTGTGTTTTGAGGAAAAAGTTTTTTACTTTTCACTTTTGAGTGCTGCCCTTATAAAAGAAAATATTATATATAAATATCCGTATTGATCCTCCTTTTTGAACTTGGTTATAAAACAGAATTAAAAAAAGCATTTCTACACTAATATTATAAAGAGGAAAGATTTGTTTGTTTGTTTGTTTGTATGTTTGTTTGAATTGATTAGGCTCCGAAACTACTGGACCGATTTGAAAAATTCTTTCAGCATTAGATAGCTACATTATCAGGGAGTAACATAGGCTATATATTATCCCCGTATTCCCACGGGAACGGGAACTACGCGGGTGAAACCGCGTGACATCCACTAGTCTTTTATAAAAATCCTGTTTATCGAGTCTGCTAAGATTGTCGACAAGGTTTTATCACTTAATTATTTTATAACATTCAAATTTTTACCAATAGGTCTCAAGAGTTCCACATGGTTATTTCATTTTATACTCATTAATTCAACTTTTATACCTTGATGGGGGAGGAATCCGTAGAGTTGAGTACAACTACTATACTTAATATTTCTGAAAAATCTTGTCAAGCCAACGGAATCACTTCCGTAAGTAAAAACAATGAAACATTAGAAGACCATATCATGCTAATGCAGGGTGCTTAATGGGTTGAGCAATTACAATTTGTGGCAAATGCCAGCACTGGCTGTCTTTAACTAATTAAAATTACATTTGGCACGAAAAGTGTTGAAATCTAACTTAAGTAACTATTACCGAATAAATAGTATATTACTCGTAGAGTTAAAAAATCTACTATGTTAGCACAAAACACACACATAAAGTGGTTAGCAACACCACCGATGGTTTATACAATAAAATATATTACTTAAATTTTAAGACGATGACATTCGCCAACGACCTTGAGGGAAATTCAGTAGTTTTTTGTACTTTCCTTATTATTCTATGACTTTAAAAAATGGCCGTAAATCAAAATGTAGATAATTAAATTGCCTTTGAGATATTGCAAATTTTGTTAAAATACACCAAATAGTTTTGGTCCCATTGTCGTTTTTATGTCCACGTAAGATATAAAAGACAATGTCCAAATTCGCCCTGTGCAACAAAAGTATCCGACATATACGATAATTCATGTTCTATTTTATTATATTAGTTGCCAATACTTTTGTAACACGGACTAGCTGCATGCCAAAATGAACATTAAAAAGTATTTTCGCGAATAATAATATGAATCGCCGCCATCTTCACCAAACGTCATTTCATGTCAAAAAAGATTAGGGATGCCCAATCGATTGTTATCAATCGATTTAATTTTAAAGAACTGTAGTGTATTTTTAATATTATTCATATTTTGAATTTATTTCGAATAAAGAGCAAACAGAAGATACATTAAAAGCATTCAATTACCATTCCATATATTATTCCCTAAATGTTTACTTAATTCAAAAAATCCTACTGAGTACTTTGTGCATGAGGTCATACTCGATTTTAAATAGATAGTAAGAATAATGCTGAAGTGATCAAAACCTTCGTATTTCGCCATGATCATTATTCTGTGTTTTCTTTTGATCGTTTAAGAAAGTGTGTGATTAACTTCTAACTAAACGATTAGGTATTTACGACGATTATCTATACTAATAAATAAAGCTGAAGAGTTTGTTTATTTGTTTGCTTGAACGCGCTAATCTCAGGAACTACTAGTATAAAAATAACTCTCCTTTTGGGCTTCGCCGCAATCGGGTAAAAATACTTACCGTTACTGAATACATTAAGTAGGTAGGTACTATAAATGTTTTTGTTATGTTATACAAATGTTATTAAGTATTAATATTATAAAAAATATCGAAGAGTGTTTTTATAAGTAAAGTAGGACATTTCCTAAGATTTTGTTACTAGGATAGTAACAAAATCTTAGGAAATATCGATAAGTTGTATCGTATTTTTACACACTCCTATTTTTGACGTCACTAAATTGTCACTTGTCTGTCTGTCACCTGTGCTTTCACTGTTTATGTTTACAATACGTTAGCGTCGCTTGCTCTTTGTAATTGTGTCGGTGTGTTTTGGTGACTTTCGGGACTACTAATTTTACGACTTGGCTATTATAAAGGACTCTGATAGCTTTCAAAAACGACTTACCTGGCTGTGATTTTCGGAGTACCGCTCAAACGATAACTTGGCAGTCATAAATGGACTAACGCATACGCTATGGAAAGTGTATTTTGTGTGAATTGCGGCTCTGCTGGTGGTTCCATGTTGTTGGAAGATGAACAGATTCGTCATTGAGTACAACAATGGACTGCACCTCTTTTGGTAATTACATTTTTACTTTTTTTGCACCTATATTATTTTTTGTTGTACCTATATTATTCTGTTTGCGATCTCTCAGACTTTTTTTTTACTAATAAGTTTCTATACTTGACCTTACACATTATGTTTGCAATCATCTTTTTCACAAAAAAAAGAAACAATTTATAAAGTATTTTGGTACATTACATTCTGTATATTCATTATAATAGAAACAATCTGATAGGTAAATACTCTATAAAAATACAATTGAACTAAGTATGTTTTTTTTTTAGGTTCAAGCTCATGATCTCATATGCACCACTTGTTGGACAAGAAATGACTAACACTTCAGTAAGAAGTAATGTTGGTAGAAACTGTGCACTCTGCAATAGAATATTGGCACCTCGGGCACGCACACTCACATCACCTGATTCATTCATCTGAAGACGGCATATTCTCCATAATGATGCCATTTTTGTGCAAATACAGCAATTAGTGGCACCACAAATAGTAAGCTTTAACCTCCATTTGTAACTATTTATATTTATAATGGCTCTGTATAGAAGAGAAAATATAAAATAAAACATGTTTATTTTATACTTATAATATGTTTTTATATTACAGGTGACTGCAAATGATTACATATGTGATGCTTGTCATACATTATTTGTTAATAGAGTTACCACAACATCACAAGATTTGCAAGAAGTACCAATGGTTGGTCATCAACATGATCAAAGTGTGATATGTGGTTGTTCACTGGCACAAATCCAATGTCACTCCGTACAAGCAGAAAGTATCAGCCACATTTTAGATATTGTGCGAAATTGAGTTCAACTCTGAGAGGTGAGAGACGTTTTTGATTGTTTAACTGTTGCAAGAAATTAGGCTATGGTAAACATCAGATACCCATGCAATAACGGTCATTGACCCTCATACATTTATTGGCTTTCCAAATAACAAAAACAGAAATAATGACATAAAACTGTCCTGAATCAACTTCTATTCTGATCCTTTAGGTTTTCTAGTAATGAAAAACGGTTCATAATTTATTGTTTGAGTATCCACGAAGGGATATTAGGGAAAAATCTATGTACTTTAATGCATGTTTATCTGGTGCCGACCATAGTATGCTTAAACTTGCCTGATGTGCTATTTTGTTTAGCTAATAGATCTTTTCTGGTCAGTTATAGTCATGCAACATTTGTAGTGTAAATTGTTTTATTTATTGTACTGTAAATGCAATGTGTAACCAACAATTTTTTTTTGTTGTAGATTCAGCCATCGGATTTGAATGAACTACAATTAAATAATTCCGAAACCATATGGATATTACGAGGCAAAATTCACAGCCGCCATATCAGCAATAAAACATGTTTTGTTTACATAGTAATTGATTCAGCTCAAATTGGTCGACAAGCAATCATACAATATTGCTGTAATTGCATCGTTGGGCGCAGACCTATCGGGTGCTGCGCCCATGTTGTGACCATTATTTTGTATTAAAGCTATGCGAGACATCAAAATAATATCGATCCCTGCACAGTTTTTAGACAATATTTTAATTGCCAATTTAGATGAACAATAAACATGAAATTAAAATCTGTGTTTTATTTCTTATTTAAACATAATCAGTAAGTAAAAGTAGGACTGTAGGTTTACAACTTATCGGCTACCTAATTAGTAAGGCTGGTTTCATAGTCACGCGTTTGAACAGCACGCAATGTTTTATATAACACAAACAAACAATACACAAACATTTAATCTCACTCCAAATCCAATGCTAAGAATACAGGTATCCACTATCTACCTATGTCAATTAGATTCTATGCATTTAAACGTTGCACTTAGGTACCTATTTACTTACACTTAGGCTTTAGAAAAAAAAGCTGCAAAGGTACCTAATTATTTAGGTAGGTATGGAAAATAGCTAAATGTATTATGATTTTGTTAATCAGTTTCTTAAAGATCACTCGGAGCTATGAAAAACTAAGGAAAAACTATATCTAATATTCGTTGTTATGGTTAGATTATAACCTCAAAATCTGATACTTTTTTGGACATATATCTTTTCTGCAGCTAGTCCGCTATAAAAATAAGATCTTATAGGTGTTTACTAATGATCAACAATACAACGCATAATTTTCCGATGCTCCTGGCTCCAGGGCGAACAATGTATGGGCGCAGAGCAATCTCCTTTACGAATTAATTACACTATGTTGAACGAATAAAACTGTAAATTTTCATAGATCAAATTATTAAGAAAATAGTCTAGTGTAACACCCAAACAAATATGATTAGCCGTTTAGACGTGATTCCCATTTTAAAATAAGCTACTGAGGGGTATTTGCGTTTTGAGGAATTAACCAGCTGACGTTGGCCCCGTGGAAAAAAAATATGTTGTTTAGATTTTTTGTAATTTTAAAGTACCGTTTGACCCGAATTCAAAAAAAGGAGGAGGTTCTCAATTCGTTTTTTTATCAATCAAAACACCGAATTCCAAATTTAATTAATTTTTTATTTGGAAGCCAGTAGTATTTTTGTAAAAACAGTTTATTTTCTCATATCTGTGGTTTCACTAGTTATTTTAAAATGAGCCTGGTATGCTAGTTAAAGGAATAATTTAGCCTTAATTACTATTTCAAAGCCAAAATTCAAATGGCATGCCTTCCCCCTTAACACGATTTTAAAGTTTAAAAGTCGCTTAGTTAAAATTTACTCACCATTTACGTCATTCATTCTTAGTCAAATTTGATCTCAATTAAAGCAATTTATTAATGACTATGTATGAAATCCTTTAAAAGGTTTCAAATTACTCATATAAGACGATACCATAATTATCAATGCTAGTTATGGTACCTACCTTGAATTAATTGATGATTCCGGATAGATGCTAACCTGAAACAAGAAGAAAATCATTTTAGTTTTGTTTTATTTTAGATAGCACTTCCCCGCAACTTCGTTCTCTTGGGTTTAGTATTACAATTTTCTTAGGGATCTCGTATTTTTTTTCCAAAATAAGTTATAACCTGTGTTACTTCACATACATACAAATAAAAAAATAGTTCTTTATAATATTAGTGTAAAAAACATTTTACAATACCTACATGAAGAATTTTTATTTTTTTTACATACTTTTCATATTGCTTGTAGAATAAGCAGTGTAATTGTTATACTGCTGTTAAATAGACTAATATAAATAAAGTTTACACCTTATAAATGTCAACCCATCAAATTATTGACTAAACAATGGCTTTCAAGTCATCCATACCCATAAAAGATATTTATGTATTTATTTCAAATCATCTCGTACATGGCTCAATATATACCTAAAATTATAAGCTGAAGAGTTTGTTTGTTTGGTTGAACGCGCTAATCTCCGGAACTACTGGTTGGAATTGAAAAATATTTTAGTGTTGGATAGCCCATTTATAGAGAAAGGCTTAAGCTATATAACTTCACGCTACGACCAATAGAAAAACTTTCATGCAATATTTAGCCAATGAAAATGTGTGAAAATACTTAAATTTTTTCGAGTTTTCATGGTTGGTCTCAAAGTAAAAGTTGTTTAAAATCATGTATACTTTCACTCTCTAAGAGGTTGTTAGTGTTTCACAAATAACCCTGTAAAAACTTCCGAATTAATAGCCTCCTCCTTTTTGAGGTCGGTTCAAAAACAGATATTTAAAACTTTTCATTTCTTTTACTAAAAGAAATTTAATAAAATATGATATATAAATGAAACTTTTGAAATACCCGTTTCTTTGCCTTTATGGCTGAGAAATTACAATAAGTGGAATATATTTTTAATTACAGTGATAAAACCGGCCAAGGAAGATCCGGATACGCGAGCAAAGGGTTCCGTATGAATTGTATTTTTTTTAACATATTACTCTTAAATTATAGATTTCTTATAGGTTTTCCTGTAATCTATAGGTAGACTATATTTAAAAAAAAGGCTCAGTAGTTTCGGGGATAAAAGGAGGGGAATGGTCAATAATGATCATCTTATTTCTTCAATAACTTTTTTGATTTTCTAATATTCCCTCCATGTTATCAAAATTTCTTTTTATTCATTACGCGTCCGTATTTGGGTCACAGAAGGTTGTATTACGTGTACTAAATTTCAACTGAATCGATCCAGTAGATTCAGAGAAGTCAGCAGTGACAGACGGACAAACAGACAGACAACCGAATGATCCTTTATGGGTTCCATTTTTCCATACAGAGTTTTGGAACATTTAAAACGTACCTAATCAACAATTATTAGAGGCCTTATCCCTGAGGCCAATAACAATAGTGACCATGCATTTAAGGGTTATTTAAAAAAGTTTGCAAAACGAAAATTTAATAAAAGACATCTTTATATCATAATCGTTTTTGATAGATTACGTTTATAGAAAATGGCGCTTAGTATTTTATTTTCGTAACTGAGTTATAACTTTTGATAATCATGAAATGAAATACTGGAGTTAGTACTGTAAATTACAAGTCCTACAGGGAAAATATATCAGTCATTTATTTATTAACTAACAATAATACAAGTACATAACTTAACCTAAATAGAGTCACACATATTTATTTATTATATACTTAATTATACACCGATAATAATATAAAATGAAAACTACTAACTAAAACACTTGCATATTATAACATAAAAAGAGTCACAAACACAGTTGCAAAGATGCGAACATTTTAAAAGTCTTATTTCAAAATAAATTATTATTTTTTCACTTGCACGGCAGAGAACCTGGTGGCCGTACCCTGAAGTCTCCATACAACGCCCAAATCGCGTATATCACATAAAAGAAATTATCGAAATCTTTGTCCTGACCGGTAACTGCCGTGAGACGATAAATTATGTTGTCATCACACTGGTTGTCCTTAAGATAATCCACTTTAGCCTGAACTCGCTCCGGATCAATTGACTGCGAGAAATGGTTGCTGTCATACGGATACACAAAAACCCGTCGCATTACATCTAAATTTTTCAGGATCGTCTTGTGTTTCTTGACCTCGACGTTAAATTGTTTGTGATATGACATCCAGTTCTTTAAAGACATGTCGTCCTGGTACTTGCGATACTCTTGTTTCCAGTAATCTTTTTTGTTTCTGAGTTCCCGTATGTAATCAGGGATGTACCTTAGTTGGATTGTTTTGAGGGCACTCTTTGATATTTTTTGTGTCAGTTTACTTCTAACATCTGCCTCAAAACTTTCGTCGGTATGCGCCCCAGTTACACAGTTTGTAAAACACTCCATGGTCGTTAAAGGTTTTCTCTTAACGTACTTTGGAAACTAAATTAGAAGTGCGGACTTGCAAATCGACGAGAACACTTTCAAGGTGGACAGAAGACTGCATAAAATAACAAAGAATTTCATGTTTATATGCAGTACGAAGAGTCGTGTAGAAAAGAAGGGATGGCACTATACATCGTACAGGAATCGGCCTTTTGAATTGAGCGTCTCGCTAAAGAACAATGACATTGACAGTTGGGGTGCGGATTACCTATAGTTGCCTTATTAAGTTTTGGTGCATTTTATTGCAGAATACTTAGAAAATCATAAGTACTCCGTATTCGGTATTTTTTTTGTGTTTTATAAGCTACCTTAAAATGTCTTATAGATAAGGAAACCTTTCAATAAGCAGAAGAGCTTAAGACGCGTGGTAAAGTGACAAGCAAATCATTTGAATTTTGTGTGGATTTTTTTTTCGCTAAAGAACAATGATTTTGACAGTTGAAGCGGGAATCTGGTAGAAAACCTACTTAAAATAGATTTATGATTTCGTTTTGTGTTGAAAAGAATCGACGTAAAATATCTTAGATTAAACAATGGTTGTTAGCTTATCCGTAATTAGGGGTGAGAAATCTTGGCAACTTTTGTTTTGCTGCTTTTGGCTCCGTATTACAAAAATATATGGAAAATAGAAAATGAAAGACTCTTTTCGCTACATAGTCGATGATGTCATTTTTATAGGCAGGTTTATATGTAAGTATTATTGAGTAAAGTTCACTGCTCATCTCACTCAAGTCAGCGCATACAATTCGAAAGCGAAATCATTTGTTCTTAAAGTAAACCATCGCAGATTCAAAACGAGGCACCATTTGAATTTATTAGTACATATATATTAATAATGTTAGAGTTAGTAAACGATGGAACATGATATGTCTATCTAAAAGTTATATTTTGATTGAATAGTAACTGGATGTTCGGAAGGTAAGGTAAAAAACTGTTTCTTTTTTCAAAGTTTCTTTTTATTACATTTTTGCTTAAATTTATTTTTGGTTTAAAAAAAAACAAACGGCCTCCAAATAAAAACCACTACAAAGTACCTTCAAAATAAATTTGATTTAGGAATTCGGGGTTTCTCGTAAAGTTATTTTATACAGATGTTCCGAACCCGAAAAAATAAATCTGTTACAAAAGTAAAATACTGTGCACCAGTTTTTGTAACCGTCATCTATCAAAAACGATCTTAATGTAAAATGTAAATGTCCGTTGTAACTGCTTCGTTTTGCAATCTTTTGTAGATAACCCATAAATGCTTAGCTATTATTACTATTGTCTTCAAAAGTAAATAGATATTGTTGATTAGGGATGTTTGTAATCGTTTTCTTTTAATTTTTGTAAAATTATGAAAAATTGCGCGACTTAGTCAACAAGATTTTGCTGCAAGGAATGTGCTTTCTAATTTTGAATTATCTACCTACCCTTATTACAAAACCATATCTATTTTATTTTGATCAGGTCTAGTTTTTGTGTAACAACTACTACCAGCTACATCATTTAGCTTGTAAATTCCGACATTTTATTTTTCAATAAAGTAGCTGTTTTTTTTTCAGTTTTTAATATATTTTATTCTTATATAATGCGGAAAAGGTGTTCAAATGATGCTGCAAATTTGTTTTTAAATTTATGGTGAACTTATTGTTAAAAGTCAAAAAAGAAATTCTGCACGATCAGTAAACGAAAATGTGAGCTCTATTTTGGGATTTTTGAATATAATGGAATAGTTGAGTAACCTGATGTACCATCTGCTGCACAACCAAACTTTAAACAGATAATTTGCCTGTACTAGAACCACCTGATAACATCAGTTTTCGGCTCTTACTCTACTTCAAAATCATATTACAGGAAAACTGTTCGTATTTAAATAATATAATTAATATAAATTAATAAAATAATATATACTAAATATATACAAGAGTAGTAGTAGTATATATTATATTATTATTAATATTAATTTGTTAAAAAACAATCTTGTGACACAAAAGTGTTTTTTGCTAACCAGAATTAATTGAGCTGTTACAGTACAGTAATTTATTTGAAATTTCGCGTGGCACCACCTGCCATTCGAAAAACCTTTTTTTAATTGATAGTTTTGGCTCCGACAGAAAAACAAACTGACACATGACTGGTCCCATAAGGTTTCCGATTTTCCATACGGACGTTCGGAACCCCAAAAGTCGTTACTTCAAATTTCAAGTGGCCATAGTCAATATTTATGTTCTTTAGTTAAATTTCAAAAAGACATATTTTCTGTGTGAGTTCCTACTGTTTGACCCTGTTATGACGGTTAATTTAAAATAAATAATTTAGTCTAAATAACATTTTCAATACCAAAATTCAAAGTACTTGTCTTCCCCTTAACGTAATTTGAAAGTTTAAAATCGCTCAACTAAACTTGACTAACTAAATTATATAACACTAAACGCTTCATTCTAAGTCTTATTTGATTTCAATATAAGCAATTTATTCTGGATTTAATACGAAACTCTTTTAACAGTAGGTACCCTGTAGACTTTGAAATAAAACATGAAGACAGCGTTGTCAATTGAATTTTGAAATAACTGAATTTTTTAAAGCGATTTTTTAGTTCGGTTTTAAGGCGATGCACTAGTTGCGATTTTCCGCTCCGTTAATCGGCAAAATAAAAATGAAATGAGTCAATAGTTTTGTAATGTATATTGTGTAGAAACTATTCAAAACGTCCTTAATTCAATGTTTCGGATTCGTCTCTCTCTTTGATGAAGAATCCAAATTACTCTCAAATTAAAATCTAAATTATACATATAGTTTTGAAAAAGGCTGTGCTTCTTTCAGGTTTTCTTGAAACGCGCTTTTAGTCATTACAAAAAATATCGTTATAATGTCATTGTTGGGGCCCATTCCTCGACATTCCACCAAAATACAACGTATAAGATTTGCTTGTCACGTTTTCAAGAACCCAAAGCTCTTCTGCTAATTTAAAGGCGGCTTCACCATTTCATCTAATTCGAACACTTACATAGATTATTTAAAACGCTTAACAACTTAACAATCTATTTGAGTTTCTAGGAATTCGGCAATAAAATGAACCAACACCTAAGTAGGTAACAATAGACAATGAGTACCTTAATTTAAATCCCCTGTACCTAGTGAAATCATCAATCTATTTTAAGTAGTTTTTAACTACTTGAGCTCCGCGTGAACTGTCAAAACCATTGTTCTTTAGCGAGAAATGGATTGTACAGGATGTATAGTGTCATCCCTACCTTTTGACACGACCCTTCGTACTGCATATAAACACGAAATTCTTAATTATTTTATGCAGTCTTCTGTCCATCTTGAAAGTGTTCACGTTGATTTGCGAGTCAACACTTCTAACTTAGTTTTCAAAGTACGTTAAAAGACAATCTTCAACGACTATGGAGCGTTTAATAAGCAGTGTTTCTGGGAAGCATACTGACGAAAGTTTCGAGGCAGTTTTTAAAAGTAAACTGACAAAAAAAGTATCTGAAGCTGCTCTCAAAAAAATTCAAGTCAGGTACATCCCTGATTACATAAGGGAACTCAGGAACAAGAAAGACTACTGGGAAGAAGAGTATCGCAAGTACCAGGACGATATATCTTTGAATAACTGGAAGTCATACGACAAAAAATTTAACGCCGAGATCAAGAAAAACAAGACTGTCTTAAAGAATTTAGACGTTATGCGAAGAGGTTTTGTGTATTCGGATGACTGTAACCATTTCTCGCAGTCAATTGATCCGGAACGGGTTCAAGCGATAGTCGATCATCTTAAGGACAATCAAAGTGATGACAATATATTTTATCGACTTACGGCTGTTGCTGTCGGTCAGCACAAAGACTTTGACAATTCTTTTATGTGACATACGCAATTTGCGCATTGTATGGTGAATTTAGAGTACGGACCGGTGCTACGGCTGTGCAAGTGAAATAAGAACAATTTATTTCAAATAAAACTTTTAAAATATCCGCAAGTGTGTAACCGTGTTTGTGTCTATTTATCTTAAGTTATAACTTTTGTACTTATATAGTGTTAATTAATAAACTATGTAACCAGTTTTGTGACTCCTATTTAGGTTAGGTTATGACTTTTGTACTTAGATATTGTTAATTAATGAAGTAATAATTTCGTGACCGTGATTTTTTTTTTGTATTATTTAATTACACTTTCCCTGGCTAGAAAATAGACTTTAGTGTTTATGCTCTCCAGTATTTCATTCAATAAACATCAAAAGTTATAACTCAGTTACGAAAATAAAATACTATGCGTCATTTTATAATCGTCATCTATCAGAAAACGATTTTAATTAAAAAAATGTAAAATGTCCTTCATTACATTTTCGTTTTACTAACGGTAACCCTTAAATGCTTGGTCATTATTGTTATTGGCCATAGGAATAAATTAATCATTGTTAATACGGTATGTTTTACATTTAATGTGTAAATATACACGGTGCTATTTAAGTTGTCTCACAACGCCAGCCCACTTCATCTGTCCAATGAGTTACTGTAAGTTCATTAAAAAAAAACGATGTTTCTAAATATTTGATTAATTTAAATAATGAAAATATTATTAATTGACATACGCATGACGTAGTTTGAAACATCCTGTAGCGAGCGCAGTCCGAACTTCGTATTCCAAGGACGGCGCGAAATGGAATGGCGACATTGTTTTGTTACGTAAAAATTATAAACAGATTGTTTCATAATTCTGATGCATTATTTATTTTAATTGTGTCTATTAAAACAAAAATTTTGTCTCATTATCTATTGTACTGTTTTCTCACAAATGTGTTGAAAACCGTTGTATGCCACACATGCGGATATTGGTATTTACAAACTCGTGACTATGCTAAGTACTCGTCTACTCGTTTGTAAAAACAAACTTACCGCACAGTATCATAACTTTTTTGAGATGTAGAAAAAATGTGCGTCTAAATGTTACACTTTTTTGTTGTACAAACATTTAAACTACTTTACCACATAGTATAATAACGTAGCATATAATAATGATTATTATTTATAAAAGTTTCAGCAACATTAAAAAAGAATCAAATCTACTTTCGAAACGCTTTTACACATATCTTTGTTGATTGTTCTTTTCAAAAGTAGTTGAAAGTTTTATTTTTATAATTTAAGTTTAGCCATGTTTTCAACAATTTTTAAAAACAAATCTGTGTCCGTCACTGCTGTTTGAAAACTTCGGAGAAACTACAAAACCTTTTGTACTGTAATAGACGGAACCCTAAAAATGTAAGTAGCAAAGTTTCAGAGATCGCGGAATGCGATAAGGCCGACAATTGTATATTTTTTTAGTTTAAGGTTTCCTTAATGTGTTTTAATTTTGGTGTACAATAAAGTATATATAAATAAATAAATAAAATAAATAAATAAAGTTTATACGGAGGAAAATATTTTCTTAGTTTTCTTAGTCTTCTTGTTTAGAAACAGTATATTTTTAGATTTTTAATTACTTTTTACAAAGAACCTTACTCAAATTAGCGCTTACAATTTTTAAAGACTCATTTGTTTTTAGAGAAAATTATCGCATACTTACAACGTGTGGGAAAATACAATTTTAATGAGGTGGGAATTACTACTTATTTTTTTATTATATAGACTACACTGTCCCACAGCTGGGCAAAGGTTTCCCCAAATCCATTGCGATTTTTTTAAAGTGAAAACTTCTTTAGGCGCGTTGAGCACTTTTTGGGTGAACAAAAATCATGGAACTCGCGACATCGTCACCGAACGCTTTCCATGAGCTCGATACAATTCACAAGTTACTTAGTTTTCACTTCTATCTGCAGTCCCCAAAGACAATCCCGCATGTTTTTTTTCCTAAGCCAACGCGAACGATTCTTTGCGACTTTGCGACTTTGGCATAATCTCTTCGGTACCTTCTATGATTCTCAAAATTTGCAAATTTTCTTTGACCTATCTGGAATCCAACTGTAAGTACTTTTTGTCACTACGACTAGACCAATAACTTCAAATTAAAATGTGTATTTAACTTCGTAAATTCTGTCTGGCGTTACTCAAAAAAATTATAACAAAGAATTGGAACAGTTATAATTATTAATTACTTAGCTGTTGGAACCATTAAGGTAGCTGGATAAATCCACTTAGCGCAAAAAGGTGCGTGAACAAATAGAAACCTGCTTAAATATGTATGTAGCTTTTAACACTTTTTTAAATTAGCTCCTATTCTGTAGAATTAGGTTTCATAATATCATGTCATGCGTGTATTCTCCAATGCTAGGCTAAGCAGAGAAGAATCTCTACACTTCGTCCACAATATTTACCTGTTTTGTATAAGTCCAATGCCTGAAACTTATTCTCAGTAAGTAGAGTTTGTGACCAATTAGATGAGTCTTATTCGGTTTCCAATCATTAAATTAGGAAAACCGGCCAAGTGCGAGTCGGACTCTCACACGTAGGGTTCCGTACAATAAGGATATCATTCGCTTCTAGGTATGCTAGGAGCGAATGATTCAGCACGATACCGAGATGGGTAAATAAGTCGACGGGTCAGCCCGTATCCAAGAAGGGTAGTCCCTTCTTGGACACGGGCTGCACGTTATCTTGCTTCCAAGCCTTCGGCACTTTTCCAGTCTCAAACAAAAGGCGAAATAGGCGTGTCAAGATCGGAGACAATTCAGGCGCACAAGTCCTCAGTACAATTGCCGGAATCCCATCGGGGCCACTAGCCTTGCTCACGTCTAGGTTACGCAGTACCTTAAAAACGTCCTTCTGATTAATGCTTATGTTCAACATACTCGACTCGCATCCAACAGGAGAAGCAGGTGTAGCTCGCTCTCCGTTCAGAACTAGGCCCGGGTCGCCGGCGCGTTGTGTTCCACGCGTGCCTTAAGGAGATGTCAGCATAGTAGACGGTGCCCGCTAGGGTCAGTGCCTGCCAGGGTTGCGGAATTTGTTCGAAAGAGTCACCGCGGCCCTGGAACGCAAAGGGCACTAGGAGAAACACGGATGGGTTTTAGTCAGTAAGAGTTTGACACTCCCTTCTGCTCCGCCCAGAGCCGAGGGAGTCATTTGATGATTTTCTATCCTTAAAAAAGGGTTATAAACAAAAATCTGAAAAAATACCGAAATTTTCGCGTTTTTCTTTGGATTTTGACAAAATTTCGTTCGGCACTCGAGGTCACAAACTTGGATTATTCATTGAGGCAATATCATGAATAAGTCTGCAAAAATCAGAACTACCGGATTTGACGCATAGGTGCTGTGATGTATAGTTACTGGACTAGTTGTAAACATGTTACTGGTCACGTTCCCAATAATAAGTAATTTCCTATTTCGACCACAGCAAATGAAATCGCATCATCGGCAGACACATCTTTATGGAATCAAACTGAAATAAATCTTATCCTGCAACAGATTAAGTGTAAAATTAAATGACGTTAGCCGAACATGAAGGAAATGCAATCTGAATTAAATCTTATTCTGAAACTGTTAAGGTGTGAAATTGAATGTTGGTGACTGATGTGGTTTAATTTCCAATAATTAATATTTCACGTGTCATGCGTTCATTTGGTTAATTTTGTTTAATGATTATTTATTGAAATATTTCATTTTATTTCAACTGTGGTCTGCATCGAGTGTCTGACCACTTTGAAGTGAATAACGCAAAAATGTATAATTACGTATTAATTACTGTAGACGTTGACTGCTAAAGGGAATTAAACTGCATGCAATATGTAAACTGGCAAATAAATTATGATAAGAAGTTTAGAAGTTATGAGGGAACAGAGAGTAAAGTCCCGCATACCTTCATTGTAAAGGGAGGATCCTCCTACCAGACAGTTGTTGTGCCTGGCGGGCTACTGCCCGATAGTTGATATTCGGGCTGATGTATATGTTCAAATCGCTCGGTAAACTCTGCTTGCGCGATGCAGGATTTCAACATAGTAGTTCGCTGCTAGTTGGATAGATGTCGTCGCTGTTCTTTTTGTTGCGATGTAGATTTGCTCCGTTGGTTTTGCTTGTGGCGGCATTGATGGCGCTACAAACATACATACTTACCGGTGAAAATCAAAATCAATGGAACTTGGAAGGATCCTGCAGACAATTATGGGATTACTAATCTTGAAACTGCGGGTAAAATCTAGTTTATTATATTAGTAGGATAGGACAGGTACTTAGATAGGATTTCATTCCATCACCACATCATCATCATCATATCAGCCGAAAGACGTCCACTTCTGGACATTGGCCACAACAAGTCCTGCGTGTCTCGCATCCATGGGCTACCTGCGACCCTCACCAGGTCATTGGTCCACCTTGTTGGAGGCCTTTCAACGCTGCGTCTTCCGGTACACGGTCGCCACTCCAGAACATTTCGCGCCCTTTGACCGTCTATTCTGCGATGTGCCCACATAAAGGGGGACTTTAATAGTTGTCTGACTATAAAAAAACCGGTCAAGTGCGAGTTGGACTCGCGCATGAAGGATTCCATACCATGGTATTTTTTTATTATGTGTTGTTATAGCGGCAACAGAAATACATGCTCTGTGAACATTTCAACTGTCTACCTATTAAAGATCTTGAGATAAATCCTTCTTACAGAAGGATGGACAGACGGACAGAAGGACCCTAAAAAATAATAAAAAAAAACAGTTGAAGGAAGATTTACTTATTTTAGTAATTTCCTGTAAGAGGAACTTTCTAAGAACCCTCTACTTCTTCTTAAAATGCTTATTCATCCACTACGTGTACCGGAAACTACATAATACTGTTAATCCCAGCCGCCATTCGTTGATATTTAACAGTTGGATCGTCAGAAGCCCGAAAATTTGACATTCCGGCTTTAATAAGCAGTCCGCATGTAATTGGATAACACAGTTACATGCGGACTGCTCAAGACCGGGATGGTAGGCGCTCTTTGGGGGAGGTTTACGTTCAGCAGTGGATGGAAATTGGCTGAAATGGTGACCCAATTACAGATTTGTGGAGATCAGATGGTCATTTGCTCCTATAAAATACTTAAACTAAATAAATTCGGCTCCGTCCGTTTAGAGTTGAAGTCGACCCGAGCAGAGCTGGGAAAACGATGACAGATTGATAAGCTTACGAAGAAGTCCATATTCATAATCATCAAAAACACACCCGAAAGACGTCCACTGCTGGACATGGGCCTCCCCCAAAGCGGTGCAGTTTGCCATAATCGCCACGCTTGGCAGGCGGGTTGGCGATCGCAGTGTATGGTGTAAAGTTTTACAGAGAACGCTGCTACCCATTCTCTGGAAAGTCCCTTAGTCGCTTCTTACGAGACCCACGGGAAGTGATGGGATGGTATTATTCTTTTACAGCACCCTACGGCACTGGCCGACACCACACGGCGAAGAAGAAGAAGAAGTCCATATTATATGTGTGAAATAATTAGCAAAGCAAAGTGAAAGTACTATTTTATAAATCATGCCATAAGGAGGCTATATTCTTAAAATGTTTTATTAACACTGGCCACAAATTCCACTTTCGTCTCGACCGCCATTTAATTGGCCTTTCGCGTAACTTGATTACCTACTTATTTTTAAAACCGTTATCCTGTTTGATAAACATGAATTTAATCGACTTATAAACAAATTGGGCCACATGGAAGTGGGCTGAAAAATTGAGTTTCGACCATCCTAAAATGAATTCGAGCTGAAGCCATTTTGGTTTTATAATTAGTTAGACGTAGGTTACGACTTGATCATTGGGAAAAGAAAGATAGATACGGAAATTTAGGTCTTATCTCAGCACAACTTGGTAAAGTATCTACTTTACCAAGGTGTGTAGAAGAGGTCGTAACTTGCATCATCATCATCATAACAGCTGAAAGACGTCCACTGCTGGACACAGGGCTCCCCCAAGATTTGGGGGTTTGCCATAATCGCCACACTTGGCAGGCGGGTTGGTGATCGTAGTGTATGGTATTGAGTTTTACAGAGAACGCTGCTGCCCATTTTCTGGCGAGTCCCTAAGTCGCCTCTTACGACACCCACGGGTGGTGAAGGGATGGTATATTTTTTTATGGCACCATACGGCATCAGCCGTCATCATACGGATCATATTCATATTTTTTCATATTTTGAGTCCCTGTATTTTTCGTCTGTATACCTACACAGGCGGGAAATACAGGGACTCAAAATAATTGATAGCTAAAAATGATAACGATTGAACAAACTTTTATTAATATTATTGCTAAAGAAAGATTCACTTGGTAATTTCATTTAACTCGGATGAGTAAATGATTCATAAATATTATTTATTTGCTGTACATCTACCACTGTCTAGTCCTTTTTAGGGTTCCGTACCCGAACGGTTACCAACGGAACCCTTTTACTAAGCCTCCGCTGTCCGTCCGTCCGTCCGTCTGTCTGTCAGCGGGCTGTATCTCAAGAACCGTTATAGGTAGATAGTTGAAATTTTCACAGATTGTGTATTTCTATTGCCGCTATAACAAAATTAACAAAAATTAAGGTTTATGGTACGGAACTATTCGCGTGCGAGTCCGACTCGCACTTGACCAGTTTTTAACCAAAAGGTTGACCGGTAGAAAATGCCTTGTAGCGTTAAGTTCGCATATGTATCACTATTGTGTCTAAAGTTAAAATAAATAAGTAACCGTTTAACAACGATTCAATTCAATTCAATTTTTAAGGTTATGGCTCCATCGACGAATATTCGATGATTTTGCCAATGTCAAGGTACGAGATGGTTATAATGGTCAGAACTCAATTACGATAACTGTATAATGACTATTGATCGGTTTTTGTAGCGATGTCATCCATTATTCGCCATGCTAAAAAGGACAAGACATTTGGTTAATGATATAAGACGGCACATATTATGAGTGTTAAAACATCAAACACATTTATATATATATATATCAGTATTTACTTAAATAAAAAAAAATATATAGATATAAATATAATGTAAACAATCGTTACAAGAGGATTTTATTTATATTAATAAACTTATAAAGAATTTTTACTGCGGGGGTATGGGCTAAAGATAAAAGGAAAGGAATGTTAACTGGGCGAGGAAAATCAGAAGGGAGTAAGTCGTAAAGGGGAGTAATTAAACGAGGACAGGAAAAAAATAAGTGCTCCAGAGTACCCTCCTCTAGACCACATTCACACAAAGAACTGTCTCTCACGCGAATTTTAGCCAAAAAAACTGGAGTGCAAACAAACCCGAGACGGAGACGAATTATGACAGAGGTAACCAGTTTACTTGAAAATTTAAGTTTGCTAAACCAACATTTAGAAGGAATAAGTGGTTGGATGGATCCATAAAATTTTCCCTTCTGTAACTGAGTATTTTGCCACTGTGTATTCCAACATTTCATCGTCTCTGGTTTAACAAGGCAGCGCAAGTCTCGAGCGTAACAGGATGTGTGGGATTCAATGCCATTTCGAGTAGCCGATTTGGCAATCGAATCAGCATTCTCGTTTCCTATGATTCCAGAATGGCTAGGGATCCAGGCCAATGCGATATCGATGCCTAAACAGTAGCATCTATAAAGAAGTTGTTTAATCTGCAAAGTAAGGGGACAATTGTGATGAGAACGAAAGGTGATTTTACTAAGTCTTGAAGGCAGCTAAGAGAATCGGAGAAAATAATAGATTTGTTGAGACCATGCGATTCAACATAGGAGACCGCTTCCAAAAGAGCTATTGCTACCCCAGTATAAATGGAGCCAAGTGAAGAACTACGAAAATTTAGTATTACCCTGTACTTTGGAATCCACACAGCAGAACCAACATTGCTATCATCTGACATCTTCGAGGCGTCAGTAAATATCGTGAGCCAGTCATGCCAGTCCTTTGCTATAATCTTATTGAATTTATCATTAGCAGCAGGATCATGTTTCGAGATACCAAAGTTAAAGATAATTTTAGGATGAAAGAATAAAGAATTAAAATCTACTTCAAATAAGGGGTTCAAACTTGACTGAGCTATAGAAACGTGCATATTATTAAATTTTCTGAAGCTATTAACGAGGAGGGGAGGATTTTTATGGGACCAATAGCGGGACGATGGGATTAACTCAAAAAGAGTACGAAGAAGAGGAAGAAGGGGGTGTGATTTATTTTGGATGACTTTATAAAAAAATCTATCACTGAGATATTGTCTACGTAAATGAAGGGGGGGCTCCAAACATTCTACCTGAAGGGCATTAATAGGGGAGCATTTCATAGCACCCGTGATGATGCGCAAGCATTTGGACTGAATCTTTTCCAGCTTAGCAAGAGCTATTTTGTTGCATGGTTCGAAAAGAAAGCTTCCATAGTCAAAGTGGCTACGAACTATAGCATTGTAGAGAATTTTTTGGGAAGTTGGATGGGCTCCCCAGCGAACTCCAGAGAGGGCACGCAGAACATTCACTCCTCTTTCGCATTTCTTCGAAATGATAAAGGCCAGATAATTTGGAGTCAAGGATGAGGCCGAGAAATTTCACCTTATCACAGATCAATATGGGTTCGTTTTCAACAAAAAGGTTTATAGGAGGAATATTTCGTTTTCGAGAAAAGACAACTGCGTTACATTTGGGGACAGACAAGTTTAGGCCATGATCGATTAGCCACTGTTTTAAATACTGAAGGGCAGAGTTTAAGCGAAATGAGGCATCGGAAAGGGAAGCTGAACTAAAGTAAAGTGCAATGTCGTCGGCGTATTGTAAAACTTTGCAGAAACAGCTAACTGAAGACTCCAAATCGTATGTGTATAAATTATACAGGAGAGGACTTAAGACCGACCCCTGAGGTAATCCTTTCCACACTAGACGAGATGGTGAGAGGGTGTTTTGATGGCGGACAGAAATAGAGCGGGACATAAGGAGATTACAAATGATGTTGACCATCCTCACAGGGATACTCAGCTGTAGCAGCTTTTGCCTGAGTATTGGAAGTTGGACATTATCATAGGCTGAGGTTATGTCAAGGAAAACGCCAAGAACGCTTTCGTTATTGGAAAAAGCAATGCGGACATCGGATAAGAAGATACTGAGGCTATCCATAGTGCCCATGCCTCTTCGAAAACCGAATTGGGACCTGGCTAAGATGCCTTTGGTTTCTAATATCCATTCAAGTCGATTCTTTATAAGGTTTTCCATGATTTTAGCCAGCACAGGGGATAGTGCGATAGGACGATAGGAGGAAGAATCTTTTGGGTCTTTCCCAGGTTTCAAAATGGGGATAATAATTTGGGTTTTCCAGGACTCTGGGACTTGACCAGTAGCGAAAAAGGAATTAATTAGGTCGAGGAAGATTCGAGTCAGAGGAAGATTAATTTACAATTTGAAGAGGATTTGGTTATAAAGGAATAGGGAATTCCATCGGCTCCAGGAGCAGAATTACGAAGATGTTCCAAGGCACATGTCAATTCTGAATACGAAAAAAGGTCATCAAATCTATCAGATGAAGTGGGAGAAGGGGGATCTGCAATGGGAAGGCATTCAAAACTAGGAACAAAAGGGGGGGCTAATTTTGTAATAAAGTCCTCTAACCAAGAACTAGGGTCATTGGTTGTGACTATGGAAGACTGATTGTCACAAGCTCTGCGAGATAGGTTTTAATTTTTTTCCAAACAAGGGAAACTGGAGAGCGTGGACACAGAGATTCGCAAAACTTGAGCCAGCCAGACCTTTTCTTTTTTGCCAATAACCTGCAGACTCTTGCAGAAGTCTTTTTAAAATTCAGAAATTCAGGCATGTCTAAACTAGACGCAAAAGTATTTTCTGCTTCTTCACGTTTTCGAACACCATCAGAGCACTCAGCATCCCACCAAGGTGGGGAAGGTAATAGACGGCGAGCAGAGTTCTTTAAGGGGATTAAGGAATCGGCCGCTTTCGACAAGCATTCAACAAAATCATTGTAGACAGTAAGTGAATTGAAGGAGTTTATTGGGGGGAGGTTTTGAAGTTCTGAATCCAATTGGGAAGAAAAATGAGACCAGTCAGCTTGTGAAAGAAGATATTTTTGTAGAGGTTGAATGGGAGGAGAACGAGGATGAGTACTTGGAAACGAAATCAATATAGGGAAATGATCACTCCCATAGGAATTAGGGAGAACCGACCAGGAGAGAGATGACGCTAAGGAAGGGGAAGAGAGAGAAAGGTCGGGAACACTAATGTTTTGGGTAGGCGAAACCCTACGGGTAGCAGATCCATCATTAAGGACGCAAAGGTTGCAGTCATCCAAAAGATCTAACAAAAAGCTGGAGGAGGGGTCATTACAGTGAGATCCCCAAAGGGTGTGGCGACAATTGAAATCACCTAGCACAATCAAGGGGCTTGGGATAGAAGAAAGGATAGAGTTCAATTCAGACAAAAGATTAGCATTGGGGTGAGGTATATACTCGTAACTTCCCCACAGTTACGAGGAGTCTCTATGCCTAGAACTAGCTCCTCAAGCGTCCAGTCTGTGGGTACATCCTTAACAACTCCCATGCGTGTAACATGGAAGCGTGGGGTGGTCGCCACGTACTTGTTGTCTATCAAAATAGGGTTGTTGACAAATTGATTGGCATCGTTGAATGTGACAAAATCTACAGACATCCTGTTACGACCCATTGACTTGACACTGCCCTGAACAACACCTCTAAATCCTTTGTTGTGGATAAATTGTGCAAATCTGAGAGAGTTTAAAGTTAGGCTTTGCTTAGGGTCTGTTTCCAACCTGGAAATAAAGACGGTGAAGGGTGCTCTGTCGCTCTCACTATAGAGTACTTTGGAGGCACTCTCAAATCCGGGTCTGGTGTAAACTGACTGGGTTGAGTCAGACGGCGGCTTGTTCCTTTTCGCGTCTACGAAAATCTCAGGTCCTCCGGGGCGTTTTCTCACATCAGACCTTACGCGACCATCATCGGAGCCTCCACCCCCGTCAGGGGGTTCTTCGGCACTCATTTCCAAGGAAATGAGCGCCAATAAAGCTTAAAATACTAACCTTATAACTAGTTCCTACACCAGACAACACAAAACAATAGATACAACACCAAAAACAAATTTTGATAACAAATAAAAACTGGGAGGTTAAGAATCGCGTGCTTAATCTCACCAAGACAATAGCAAAATCCAAAAACGATTCAGCTCAGCGTTTAGTTTGAACAAAAATCTTGAGTTGACATCTTTATACATCAAGTTGTCTTCATGCTAAACATCCATACCTACTTTCTAAAATGCCAAGCATTTCTCATTTGACCTTAAGTTTTACACCGTACTAGAACCCTACATTATAAGCTTACCCTAAATATTAATAAGACCCTATAGCTTGCTGAGTAAGGTTAGGTACAAAGGCTGTACCATTTTCAGGCTAATATACGTCTGAAGTTATGGCTAGACTTACCTGAAGTATGTTGCCGACCTAACATATTTTAGGCAAGTCTGACAGACAGTATGTATCAATTTAGGCACTTGTCTCACCGCCGGCGATCAGCGAGTAGCTAGCAAAGCTTGAAACTCAAAACGAGTTGGCGAGCAGCGAGTAGCGAGTGAAAAGTTTCGATAGTTTTGACGCTCGGCTTTAAGCGAGTGCTTTTGTACGGCAGGCGATTACTCGCAGTACTCACTCCGGCCCGCACTGCAGGTAGAAATTATTGCTGTTAGGTGAGTTCTAACCACTAAGCGAGTATCGTCCAGGGAGTGTCGCTGAGCGAGTACAATCTTTGCCAGCTCTTGTCGCTGCGATTAACTACTGGTAGAGCCGCTCACCGGCAGTGTGAACAGCCATCTATCGACTATGAATATATGTGTCTCTTTTACTCACACGAGATTTATATCTTTTGTCCCTTTCCTCAGCGAGCAAATAGTCGGTAGCTAATCGCTTCCTCTCCGTCGGTGAGACAAGTGCCTTAATGTGGCCACTCAAAATATGGTTGAGTAGTTTTGGTAAGGAGGTATTTTGACATTGGTGTGTTCATTGTTACTGTAATCTTATAAAATTTCATCTTTATTTTAATGAGGTAATAAAAACTTCACTTTAGAAAATAGCTACTACGATTTGCGACTGAGAAATAAAAAGTATTTGTCAACAAAGTAGTTGAGGACGTGTTGTGTTTATAACACAAATTTTTCGTTATCCAACGTATTGAAGTACCAATTTTTACATTACATATAAAATCTTGGAGAAAACGTTCCTTTTTGCAATCATTGTTTAATAAAAATAAAAAAATACTATCATTGCTTCTATGAACAGTTAACTAAATACTCCTTAACTTTAACTACCATGTTCCCACATCCCAGCCTACACATTCACCTTTAAAATCTTTAAATAGAATAACTTCGCCAAGGAAATTGTGTCAGCAACGATGTCAAAAAGGCTCCAAGAGATGGTAACAGGGTTAACCCATTAACCCTCAAAGCGTTAGTAAACACATAACAGGGTAATTTTGTTACCTTGGCCGTACACGGGTTGATATTTATAGAATATGGAAAATATCACAGTTCAGTTTTAAAGTGATTATTTTGTATGTTAAATTTAATATCTTTTATAAATGAGTAGAGCGGGTAATTTTATGGCGTTTTTGGATGATACTGTGTTAATTTCGTTGAATCTATTTCAGTGTAGTGTGCCTTATTTTACAATATAGTATCCACCAAAACAGGGTATAATGTAGGGTGCCTTATTTCATAACATAGTATCGACCAATACAGGGTGTAATGTAGGGTGCCTTATTTCATAACAGATTGTCGACCAATACAGGGTGTAATGTAGGGTGCCTTATTTCATAACATAGAATTGACCAATACAGGGTGTAACGATAAGGTTTTTTCGTATTTTCAGAACTGCCTAGTCCATGTAATTGAACCACTTTCTTTGAGGAAATCATTTTCAAACCGTTTAAAAAGAAATTGTTTGTAAATTTGTTTGTTATTTATAATCAGACTAAATAGGCTCTAAAACTACTAGACTTATTTTGAAAGTTCTTTCACTTGTAGAAAACATTATTAACGCTAATTTTTATTTCCTGAAAATTATATCTAACTACATTTAACAAAAGAAATATACTACTTACATAAATTCGCAAACTGTTTTAGGAAATGTCACTGGCAGGCGACGTAAAACCCGTTGACAAAATGTAAAGGTAAATAAAACAAAAGCCAGCACAGACGTAACCACAGGAAAGACAGATCTTTTTTGTTACTTTCCGTTGCACCCTGCTTTTAATTAACTCAGGTTTTCATAATATTTCACAAATGGCTATTTTTGTAACACTAATGACTTGTATTTTCAGCAAAACAGAAACAATGTGGACATGAAAATAATGTAGTTTTGGTGGAACTTGTGGGATGAATAAAAAAAACATTGTTTTATGTGAATAGGTCACAAACGTCCTAACTAGGGAATGCAATCCCGATCTCGCAGGATCTCGATCTCGCGAGATCTCGAGTCATTTTTCGAGATCAATCCTGAAGCATAATATGACGAGATCTCATTTGAGATTGACGGGATTGGGCGGCAGTAGGCAGCGACGAGATGGATCTACATGAGTGTGGAGGAACAAGGCGTAGTTTTTTACAGTTCGTTTAAAATAGGGATGATTCCTGAGAAAAAAAAAATGATTCTATTTAGTTCGTCAGTTAGATTATCGAAAAATATAAGACACGTTTTTTTTGCTTTATCAAATCTTTCAAAAAATTACGAAGATAAAACGCATCAAAGATCAGGAGTGGGGTCTTTAGACGTCATTATTCGGTAAAAAATGTGCTGAAATGTGACTTCACACGAGTTTTCAACGCTCTGTAATCATCTACCCTATTGCTTACGCTGGCGCCAATCAGTGTTGAATCAGTTAAGGCGTTTTCAGGTGCTGGGTACATAGCGAATGGCATAAGATGCCGTTTATCAGGCACTTGTACTCTTACATTTATACTCTTTGTTTTTTAGAAGCAATTTCCAAATTACAATCAAATTCTTTTCCGCATTTGTCTGACAGTGGTCTTTTAGTGGTTTTGTTGATTTCCAAAAAAAATAGATAGATAATTAGTGAGTAACATAATCACAACTTTAGAACCAAGCAGTTTTCGTCACTTTTTAGTTATCCGAAAATAACAATATTTTTTTGAAAACTATCCGAAATCTCGAAAATGCCGGGATCTCGCAAGATTGTAATTTTAAACTCGCGAGATCTCGAATTTGCAATCTTGTGTCGAGATTGCATTACATAGTCCGAACATAAATAAATTGTACTGTTGATAGGCATACGTTTGACCATTAACTCACCTGATGGTAAGCGATGATGCGGTCGAAGATGGAGCACGCTTGCCTAGAAGTAAGCTATTCACTCTTGATTTAAAGACAACCAGGTTGTAGCTATCAGGAAACACAAACTCTGGCAGGGCTTAGTTAGGCAATGTACATAATATTTGTGAAACAGTTGTTATAAAATTACCAACATCGATGTTGACTAAACACGTGCTGAACAGTAAAACTTGTCATTGAGTCATGTCCCTAGAAAAACCCTCTTTCAAGATAGAATATTTAAAAGCTCTAAAAACAAAAAACACAGAAAGCCGACGTAACTTGTTATCTGAGTGACCTCCTAGTTTCTTTTATAAGATAAAATACATCAGATACCTTAGTTATTCTAAGCAAAAAGAATAATTTAACAATTTTCTGGAGTAAAGGAAGGTCAAGAATTACTTAGTTATTTCTTTAGTTAACGTATCTTTTGAATAATAACATAAAATATGACCCTTTTATGTCAAGAATTCTCAGTAATAAATGTCAAGTAGTGAAATGAGACTATGGAGGCTTGAAAGGGATTCTAGACTAAGTGAAATTCTTTTAGAGATTACGGTCCTTAATATTTCTGAATATTTGGGATTGACCATATTTCGATAGCGCATGCCAATCACGTACATTTTGGTAATCGTTGACAGTACGCAAGGCCTTAAGGACCTGCCCTAGTTCATTTAAAATTTTGAAAATGATTGAAAGAAAGTTACGAAAGTCTAATGCTTAGTTAAGAAACATGTAATGTTATCGGTTCATCAACATAAACAAAATAAGATCCTTCTTCCTTCTTCTTCTTTTGATCCTTCGTATGCTACGGCTACATTACTGTAATAAGCCAATAATTATGGCCATAAATGAAATAAAATCAACTGAAACAACACCAATTATGGCCATAATTATTGCCATATTACGGTAGTGTTGCCGTAGCATTACAACAAACAAAACCGCAGAAAGTTCATCCACACATGCAAACATTTTGAATAAACTTAACCTTAAAAGGCACGCGTTGAACGATGAGATACTTTCCAAAAGATAGACTCACAAAACGTAGACACAAACCAGCTAAAATATCATCCATATAGACATAACTTTTTAAGTAACCTTCCTGTCGTTTACCTTGATACGTGTAAACGACAGGATACGGCTAATGAGATAGATTTTTACGAAAACCATTAGTTCATAAAACTTACACACACATCAGCTAAGAGATCATCTTCATAAACAAAACTTTTCCATCACTTTAATCTGAATAAAGGCTAGAGCCAAATCCACTTCAAGACATTCTTGAAAAGGTCAAAATCGTTACGAGACAATCCTATTAGTGTCCTTAACCTTCGAAATATCCAAGTACCCACAGCAAAAAAAAAACATTTTTGCAGTAACAAGATAAATTATGAAAGTTAGTAAAAACATTCATGAATCATTTCTGAAGTTATTTTGATGAGTTTATAATTGTCAGAAAGAATGATGATATCTTATCTTTTTGATAAGTTCGAATTGAAGGGAATGTTGAAAAAGTTTGTACAAGTGAATGTGTGCTGTTAGAACTTTAGAATTTAAGTAGTAATTTAGGAATTTTTGAAACTTCGAGATAATTGATTTAATTATTTATTTAAGCTTTTTGCATAGTTGTGGTATATAGGCGGGCTTAATGTATCAAGGCATTTTCTACCAATCAAACTTTATGTTGAAAAGAGTACGGTGATACATCCTCCATGGATGTATCGACTTATTTATAAAAGCTTTAGAAGAATTCACCGAAAAAGTAATATTAATTTATAGGTTCAAATAATGACATATAATTTGAATTTGTTATTATTCTGCACAGAACTGTAAAAGCTTTCTTTGGAGCATGAGCTCACCATAATTATCCTTTGAATCCAATCAGTATTTACTTTATTCTCGATCCCTGTGATGCTACAGAGGTTCTAGCCTGCAGTGTCACAATACACTGTGCAACCAGTGTACAACGTCAGACAAATAATATTTAAAATCTATATAAGTGATAAATAAGTGGTAAAAAATGATTGTAGATATTTAGAATCATACAATTTATTAAGAAGTAATCATTTCAATGTACATTTTAGACTTCGATATAATAATATAACATTTTTGAATCATTCCGTTATCAGATTTTGGGTATTTTGAGGACGAGAACACATTAGATAGGTATTTCATTTTTCGCAAACACATATTTACAGTGACAACACATAACTTGCCGCAAAGCTTCTAAAACCAATCGCATCCCTCACATTTGTTGTGAAGACAACGGTTGCCATAGCAACATACAGTAAAGGAAGATAAAGTTCCCATTCTACGAAATCGCATCATACAGTATTTTCAATAATCGTTTGAAGTTCAGAAACTTATAAATGACATACCTCACTGCCTTTTGAATAAATTCAACAGATTGAAGCGAATTTGGAACAACTATCTTTGAAGTTCGAAGAAGAGGAGATGATTTATTAATTCTAGGAAGATTTGAAGGAATTCTAGCTAATATTATACGACTGATCTAAGTGATAAAACTGGAAATTGCCATTAACAGGAATAGGAAATGCTAGGTTGGTTATCATTTTGAGTAGGAATTGTGGTTGTCGAGTTGCTTGTATTTTGACGTAGAAATGCTAATGTCCGGTTCCTAGAAATAAATATCGATGGATTACAATTGAAACACAAGTGTATAATCACAGCTAAAGTGTTAGTTCGAGATTTGGGCATAACAGATGTCAATATCGAGGTATTTTTACCAACAGATTAGAAAAAGAAAAGTAAGCTTAATCTAATCCTGCTGAATTTTTTTGAGGTTAAATACCTGAAAAACCTAACAAACCAAAATATTTTTAAAAAAGATTTAAAATATCAAGGTATAAATATATTAAGCTTTCAAGACCTAAGCTTAAAGGCTACACCTATTCTGTTTTTATTAAAATTTTGGTCCTCAGGTACAGAAAAATGGTCCTTACGATGAATAAATAATGGAGTAATAAAGATAAAAATGTCTCAGCAAAAAGATAGATCACAAGCGGTATTTCTTTCAGTGTATCCGAGATTTAATGCCTTTAAATCTTTATGAACTAAGTTCTTCGAGATATACTTTAGATCAGGGCTGTCAAGACTATATACGATCGCAGGCTAGTACAAGTCACTTTATAGATTAGAGGGCCGCAAAACAAATAGGGTCTTTAAATTAGTCGCAAAGTGCCGCGCTGGTTTGTTAATCCATACAAATAATAAACGCAAATTGTCGCACGGCAGCAGCGCGGCTGCCGCGCGTTTGTAATTTGTATGGATTAACAAAGAAACGCGGCAGCAGCGCGACGGCAGCGCGGCAGTCGCGCTGCTGCCGCGCGACATTGCTACAAATTTGAAGGCGCGGCCCATACCTATGCTTATGATTAAAAAAAAAAAAAAACAAAATACAGCTATAATGTTATATTTAGCTTTATTTATACACAAAATATAGCATTATTGAAAATATATAGCATTTTTTTTTTTTTTGGGACAAGCCCGCCACACATTCCCAACCACTGCAACTCCTGAAAGCCAGAATCAACAGTGGCGACCACCAGAAAAACGCCGAGCCAATGAAGCCCGACGAGTCCCGGAGAAACGATTTAACTGTCTTGGATCCTGCAACGAATTTAATCAGAAAAGTACAGCGGAGGAGTAGGAAAATAAATATATGTATAATTTCCACTTCCCTCCTTTTCAAGCAGGAGACAGAATAGAGCTAGGCCAATAGGCACCAAGGGACATATACAACTGGGTTAAGCCCAGTTGTCAAGCACCACGGATTATATATTAATTAAAAACTAATGGGTCCTAAATTGTGAGCTACTTTTGATTCCAGTAATAGGTATGGCAAAATCGCCTGAAAGCACGGAAATTTGTTCTGGTATCTACAAGGTCCGTGTAGTAAACTACTCCAGATGTAACCTGAATACTATCTAACATAATATTGCGTTCAGTTTGCCAAAGAATACACTCCCATAAGATGTGGTGTGCGGATTGTTCGTATTCATAGTCGGCTGTAGAACATTGACATAAAGGCGAGGCCACAAGCCTAAAGGAAAATAATTTACTCTTAAAGTTGCCATGACCTGTGAGAAATTGGGCAACACAATGATCCACCTCCAGCCATGTCCTATCCAGCCGCTCACGAACGGATGGAAAAAACTGGTGGAGGTGTCGGCCTTTAATGGAATTTTCCCACCTACATTGCCATTCGGATAAAAGTTCCTCCCAGACGTCAGTCTGGGGTTTTAGTAATCTACAGATCTTAACACGGTCGCGTTGCGGTAAAAACTCTGGGTCCGTGATCTTTCTAGCGTAGTAGTACATTGCAGCACGCCGCTGCACCTCTAGATCGACTGGGAGAACACCCGCCAGCACCGGTAAGGCTTCAGTACTAACCGTCCTATACGCCTTGCATAAGAATATCAAAGCCAAACGCTGGCTTTGCAGCAATTTACGGCGTACCGCCCCTATGGTGGCCCTGTCAGCCCAGACAGGTGCCCCGTAGCACATACAACCCAAGTAAGTAGCCCCATAAATAGTTTTTAAGGTTTGAAATGAGAGACCCCAAGTAGCTTTGGATATTCTCGTCAAGGCGTAGAAGTTCTTTTTTGCTTTTTCACCTACTGTTTTTATATGATCAATAAACGAAAAGTTCCTTTCTAGTAGCATACCGAGGTAGCACACGGATTCTTTTCTTTTAACGGGTACATTATTAAATTTAATACTAGGCCAGGATTTTAGGTTCCCTTTTAAAATAAGTTGATAGGTTTTATGCGGTGCAAAGGTCAGACGGTTTCGGTAAAATATAGCAAATATATAAAATATGGTAAATATATAGCATATATTTTCTACGATTAATGGCGCTGAATACGAGTCTTTTAAACTAATCGTATAAAGAAATAAATAAGGAATCTATGTCTATTTTACCAAAATAAAATAAAGTAATATTTGTGTAATTGTTCATTAGAAAGATGTTGCGGGTCGATAACATATTAGCCGCGGACCACATACGGCCCGCGGGCCCGTGCTTTGAACAGCTCTGCTTTAGAAGATTGATCGCAGTGGTTTAAAAGTTTCCTCTACGATATTTTAGAAATCTGTGCTTACTATATGTTAAGGATTTAAATGATGAACGACTCGCTTTAGATAAGTAATTACTTTAATACAGATCGATTTGCAAAATATAATATTTGTGTGAGCGCACGACACGTCCGTCGCTGACCGAATCTGTGGCGAGCCGCGCGGGGTGCGGCGGCGATGCGCCCGATCAGCTGTGTGCGTCCCCCGCCCGCCGCATCTCCCGCCGCTGTTGTCCACACGTTAGATGCGTGAACATCCTCCGGCGCGCTTTCAAGAAGTAGACGAGGTCCGGAGCCTGGAGACGACTCCCTCTGGTTCGTTGTCATCTTTCGATTCTGAAGTGGGCAGAAGACATAGTTTATTGATAGCCCTTCGTATAATACCCCTCGAAGTAGTGACGTCAGCCACCCTACTGACACCATCGGCCCCCGGGAAGAGGCGACACACACGCCCCATCCGCCATTGTAATGGCGGTAAGTTGTCCTCCTTCAGTACTACCACGTCCCCGCAGGCGAGGCCTTGTTGCTCGGTGCGCCATTTGGTGCGCTGCTGCAACTCGGAGATGTACTCGAGGCGCCATCGCTCCCAGAAGTGCTGCCTTATTTTCTCAATAAGCTCGTATCTGTTTGGTCTAGTAGCAGCGATGGGCTTCGTCGGAATAGACGTAAGTGGTCTCCCAATTAAGAAGTGGCCTGGGGTCAGAGGAGAAGGATCAGTATCATTGGACGAGAGAGGAGTCAGCGGACGTGAATTAAGGATAGCTTCGATTTGCGTAAATAGCGTTGCTTGCTCCTCAAACGTCGAAGTAGCATTTCCAGCTACACGTTTTAGGTGAAATTTTGCTGATTTAATTCCAGCTTCAAATATACCACCGAAGTGGGGAGAATATGCGGGGCTAAATACAAATTTTATTCCTTCAGAAGTAGCATAATCACTAACAGACTGACGGCTGGATCTAAGCAACCTACCTAGTTCATTGTTTGCACCCACAAAATTCCTGCCGTTGTCGCAAAAAATCTCATGACATTTTCCTCTACGTGATATGAAACGCCTTAGGCATAAAATAAAAGCTTGAGTACTTAGTTCACTCACCAGTTCCAAATGTATTGCTTTTGTACTGAGGCAAACAAATAAACATAAGTAACATTTAGTGATACGATTACCACGTCCTTTCCGGTTACTAATCATGAAAGGTCCAGCAAAGTCAACTCCACACGAGTAGAAAGGAAAACAAGCATTCGTACGCGCTTCAGGTAAATGACCCATTATTGGCTGCATCGTATTCGCTCGTAGGCGAACGCAAATAATACATTGTCTAACTACTTGCCGCGCTAAACATCTTCCACCAATAGGCCAGTATTTATCACGCACTGACGCTAACAGCAGCTGTTGACCTGCGTGGAACAAACGTATATGTTCATTAATCATTAATAACTTGGTAAAATGATGTTTTGAATGTAATAGTATAGGGTGCTTCTTATCGAAATTATAATTTGAGTTTCCTAAACGACCACCCACACGAACTATATCGTTTGAATCTACAAATGGAGTCAACTGTAGTAATTTACTCTTTTGTGGTAATTGTTTTCCTTGCTTGAGTAACCCAATTTCAAATGAAAACGATTGTAATTGGCATTTTCTTATTAGTAACATCAGTGAATTATTTATTTCGTCTGAACTTATAGGGCCTGAATATTTATGTTTGTTTTTATTGCAATTGTTAACAAAACGTAACACATACGCAAATGTTCTACTTAATTTATTGAAACTGGAGTACCTTTTAAAATCTATAAATAAACTACCGTCATCAGAATTGTCTACTGCAGTTATCAACGAATATATGTACCTTTTACTCAGGTAAGTTTTGAACTACGAAAGAATTCTGTGGCCACTCTGAACGTTCCTTCTGTAGGAAAGAAGGACCTTCCCACCACAAAGAAGAAGATAAAAGGTCCTGGGGTTCAACCCCCCTTGAGGCCAAGTCAGCTGGGTTCATATTCGTAGGTACATGTCTGTGTTCAAAACCACTTGTTAGCTCGTTGATTTCATTAACCCTATTGCAGACAAACATTTTAAGATTTCTTACATCAGTTCTTAACCATCCTAAGACAACTGTCGAATCTGTCCAAATAGTTTTGTAAGTTATATTAAATCGTAATGACTGTATAATTTTATCACATAATCTAGCGCCCCGCAAAGTACCGAGTAATTCCAATTTTGGTATAGTAATAGGTTTTAAGGGTGCAACTCGTGCCTTGGCGCATAAAAGCCTAACAGTGACCTCATTTTTGTCATTCATTGACCGTAGGTATACACATGAGGCATATGCTTTCTGTGACGCATCAACGAAATAATGTAATTCTATTGACATAGGGTTATCGCAAAGAACATTTCTGCTAATTTTAATATTAGAAATCTAGTGCAAATTAGAAATAAATTTTAACCACTTATCTAATAAATTTTGTGGTATGGGGTCGTCCCAATTTATCCCAACGGATCAAATATTTTACAAATAGTAGCTATTACGACTTTCTTTGTAACAATTTGCGGTGGCAATGCCACTTTCGAGGGAAACTGAATGATGTCGAGTTTTGGAGAATAATTCAAACCTAGCACGCTGGATTCTTTAGTCAAATCTACCGGGTCGAATACACTGTCATCACAATCAAGTGCCTGCAAACAGTTAGTACGAATTTTTCTTAAGGGTAAACATGCTGAATCCAAAATTTTCTTAACATTCACATATATATGCTGTAATTCACATTCACTATTCGCACCCGTATTTAAGTCGTCAATGTAAAAATCATTTTTTATTATGTTCGCGATAACGTCATCATTACACTCCTTAGCTAACTGTAATAAACATCTGGTGCTCAAAAACGGAGCGCGGGCCATTCCATACGTTACTGTATTTAATTGTAGAATCTTTAAATTGCCGTTATTATTTGGTTCCGTACTAACGAATGAATCCCTCCACAAAATTAACTGAAGGTGACGTTGAGATTCATGCAAGGCCGTTTGTCGGTACATTTTCTCAATATCTCCTAAGAGAACAAAGCTGTGCCCGCGAAATCGTAACAAAATTGAGAATAAATCGGACTGCACTACTGGACCTACAGCCTGTATGTCATTTAATGACTTCCCAGATGATGTTTTGGCTGAGGCGTCAAACACTACTCTCAATTTCGTCGTTTCACTGTTCTCGCGAAGTACACAGTGATGTGGAAGGTAATTGCCAAATCTTGGGCAATCTACTTCACTTAAATGACCTAATTCTTTGTATTCATTTATAAATCTAGTGTATGACTCCTTAAGTTTCGGATTTTTATTTAATTTTAATTCTAAATTTAAGAAACGTTTTTTAGCCATGTAATATAAATCACCAAGACTAGTTTCAGGTTCCTTTAAGGGGCATACGTACACAAAACCGACCGTCGGATAAGCGAGTTGTGTTTTCTATAAAGTCAATTTCACAAAACCGTTCCTCTAATGAGTATGTTTTTGTCTCTGCAGGTAGTTCTTCAATCTCCCAAAACTTCTTCAGGGAATTATCAATATTCGAAAACTGATTGAAATAACAATAGACCTCAGACTTGGATTGACTGTTACCGAGTGGGCCGGCTATTAACCACCCTAATTGTGATTCTTGTAAAGTAGGTTTATTAGACCCTAACTTAATTTGATTTGTCCCAATAATGTTCCAAAAAACGTCAGCTCCTAAAAGCATATCTATAGTGGAAGGCTGGAAGAACCTTGGATCTGCAAGTTGTATACCACACGGAATATCTAACTCGCAAACGTCTATTTCAACGCTGGGTAAAATACCTGTTATCGTTGGCACTAATAAACAAGAGACTGGAGTGCTAAATGTAGATGAACAAGATTTAATCGTTACGACACACTTTCCTAAAATGTTAGTTTTAATATTATTAAGACCGCAAACCTTTAAGGTTTCACTATAATTCTTATTGAACCCTAATTTCTCTCTCATAGTTCGGTTAAAAATGACGATTGACTACCAGTGTCCAATAATGCTCGCGCCTTAACCTTTTTATTGTTCAACTCATTAACGATTTCTACCTGCGCCGTACACAATAACGTATGAGTCATCGTCGTAGCTGATAACGTAACGGGTTCATTTTGTTGACTATTTGCATTTTGTTCTGAAGAAGCATTCAAGTTATCTTTATGAACCAAAGTGTTATGTTTACCTTTACATATTTTGCAAGAACCCTTTAAACGACACTGATAACTATTATGGCCACTACGTAAGCACTTAGTGCACAATTTTAATCTTTTTACTTCGCACATTCTATCGTCATAGTTCATTTGCTTGAAATTCGGACATTCATAAACAAAATGATTCTGGCTACAAACAACACATTGATATTTTCCCGTTGAATCCGAAGCAGCCAAAAAAGATTTCACCTGTCTTTTATTTTGAGAGTGCATAATATTATTATGTTCCTGTTTATCGGATCTATTATAATGCGTTGTTTCCAAGATGTCTGCTCGGTTACGTAAGAATGAATAAAATTGATCTAACGTTGGTAAATCCGATAGACCATTTCTATATTCCTCCCATTTTATACCAGTGGTGGAGTCCAACTTTGCTGAAACTATGAATATCAACAAAAAATCCCACTGATCAGTAGGAAGCCCGAGAGTGTGCAAAGAACTCAAGTTTTTAGATAAGTGATCAATTAAATATCGCAACGCTTTGAATGATTCCTTCACAATTGGTTCAATACTTAGTAACGACTTTATGTGGTTATTTATTAAGATATTTTTACTATTATAACGGTTACACAAAATTTGCCATGCCTTTTCATAATTGTCAGCGGTAAACTCAATTGCTCTTATAACGACAGCGGCACTATTTTCTAAGCTTGATCTAAGATAGTGATATTTATTAATTAATGGAATAGAATCGTTTTTATTAACGAGGGAATCAAAAGTGTCCCTGAACTCAAGCCATTTCAAATAGTTCCCGTCAAACTTTGGCAACTTTATAGTAGGTAACTTTATAGAATTCATGGAATGTGAACATTGATTGGACATACTTTCGTCATGTCAAGACCTAAATACATTGCAGTTTAAGAGAAGACTACGTAATTTTTTGAGTAATAAAACGTACTACAGTATAGCTGAATTTCTAACTGAGAAAAATATTTGTTTTGAATTATAGTATCTAATGGTAATTTTTGATTGACATCTGTATAATTTGATGATATTGATATACGTTTTTTTTTAATTTATATTGAATAGTAATTTGAATAATGGCATTTTATAACTTATATTGAATAATAATACGGTAATGATTACTCATTGATTGTTATGGACATCAAATGTATGTTTAAGAAATAATGTAAGTAGATACCTAAATGTCTGCATGCCGAATGGTAAAATATGGCTGACCCTTAATTTAATTATTTGTAACAACTATGTATACTACCCATATTTGCAGAATAAAATTCTATTCTATTCTCTAAATTCGCACATTCAATCAATTCTTTAGCCATGGAAAGAAGAGAAAAGAATTGTGATTCTATAGAATCCCGCTCATTTAACTGTTCATCGTCATTTGAAGAGAGTAATTCAATATCCGACTGTATGACGTTAAAATCAGACAGTAATTCTTGAAATTTATCAACCCGCAAAGATATTTCTTTAACTAGAATGCTAGTTATCTTTTCCGCACCTACCTGGGTTAAAACATTAACATAATCTTTGAATTTTGTTAGTCTACCTTTGATTATGCTACGCTTTTTGATAAGCTCCTTTAAAGATTCTTTTCCTTCCATGACTAATCAATAAAAAGAAATTGAACAATGAACTAGGCAAGATAATGAAATGATTAAACCAGTTATAACGGTTCCGACGCAGTGATCCAGCCGGATGCTTGATGGATTCACCAACCACAAGCCAAGCACTACGCAAGAGATAATCTGGAATTTACATAAATGTGTAACGTTAATATTTACGTATGTTTATAAATTTTTATGGAGGGTAGGCGATCCAAAAAAAAATGACTGGGCAAAATTGAATAAATAGCTACGTTTAGATTTTAATTATTTAAGTAGGAAGTAAATAGCGTAACTGGTAATATAATTTTAAGCTAAAACCATCATCCAATGGGGTTTCTAACTTTTTTTAATTTTTTGAAAAGACAAATAGGAATGAAAATGATAAAGCGATAGGTATGTACCTATAGGCAAGCTTTTGCAATAGCCGAAGCGTAAATTACAACGAAGAATAGAAGTAGTGCACTGGAAATACTATCCTGTAACGCTATCGGAGCGGCAAGCCGTACGCAAATCGAAAAGGAAAAAAATGAGAAATAGTGGATAGGATAAAAGGCCAACTTCCCTTGGTTATTCCGCCAGACGTCCTCCAGTAGTCCTCAGCAAAGTTTTCACTCCACCAGGGCAGAAGGCAGCATAAGCAGCAATCCAATCCAATCTCTTTGTTCCGTAAATTCAAATCCCAGTAACGGTTTTCCGTTGTTCTTCGATGGTTATCCGAAGATTACAGCTTTGAGTCGCGATTGTAAACGGTCGCCAGAATGTTAAGGATTTAAATGATGAACGACTCGCTTTAGATAAATAATTACTTTAATACAGATCGATTTACAAAATATAATATTTGTGTGAGCGCACGACACGTCTGTCGCCTCTTTATAATAAGCGACCTGTCCCTTCTTCAGAAGGTTTTATGCGATGCCCTTATTATATAATAGTTAAATATTAATCAATACTATCCCTCTATACTAATGTTTGTCTGTTTGTGAACTTACACGTCTTCTTTGTTCGAAAATAAGTATCAGTGACTTGATTCGAGGTACAGACGGTGCACATCAAGCTACCCGAAACTGACAAATTTTTTCAGTCAACCTTGAACCTAATCGCTTTAGAGATAAAGTTGAAAATCGATTAAAGAAAGACAGATTGTTGTAGCTTGATGTGCTGGTGTCTGTACCAGGAAATACCAGGGCTGGCTGGCATTTTAAACAGAAGATGTAACTGGTGATTTGAATAAAATTTGGCACACGGTTAGACCTTGTCCTGGACATATTTTAACCCGGTAAGATGTTAACTTGGGATTATTTTCAACATTCACACGATCGAAGATCTTTGGAAGGCCTCCCACATGGTAGACCGATGACCTGGTGAAGGTCGCGGGTGGCCGATGGATGCGAGACGCGCAGGACTGGTCATTGTGGCGACGCTTGGGGGAGACCTATGTCCAGCGGTGGACGTCTTTCGCAATTTAGAAGTCCTAATCGATCGCTTAGACGGGCGAAAAGCGACTTGTTTATACACCGTGTAATTTTAATGGTAATTTTCCCGCAGCGTTATTATTTTGTCTTGGTAATACAGTTGATACATGAAAAAAAATAATAATAATAATGCGTGCAGTTAATGCCGTATGCCCTACGCATGAGAGCTTATTTTGCTTTGAACATTTGTGTATCGCTATTCACTTATTGGCAGCGTGTTCATTTTGAGTAGTTACCTAATATTACTATTGTTTCTCACTCTTTCGAGTTTATGATTTTTTTTTAATTTTCCAAAACAGATATATTATATTTTGTTATATTAACGTTATATTTCGATAGTACTTCTGAGGGCCCAGCACGAATGTGTTGACGTATAGTAACGTTAACGTAAGTGAATTTTGAATATAAATAACTACAACCTCATAGTATTTTGGTTTAATTTTATGCGACATACACAATTTATATCATACAAAAATATGAACATAGCATCCAATTCAAATAAGTATTAAGTGTGAAGTAAGTATTGTAGGTATGGTAAAATTTTACGTTGTGTTAGCATACGTCAAAAATATTCGTGCTAGGCGCTCTGATAGCTAATAACGATTAGCCAAGGGAAAATAACATTAAAATTTAGAATAGAATTGAATATTATATAACACATTTTTCAGCATAGACACAAACTTACAGCAACAAAGACAAAGTGAACCGAAAATAACAGTAGGTACGAGTACACAATAATTGCGCTAAGCGTGCCCATACCGAAAGGGTAGCCATCTCAGCATTTGCTGGGCGTTAGACACCCAGCGCTGGTTCTCAGTTGGCACCACGCAGTGACACATGGAAGAAAGTAGACACATTAAACAATATACAAATTAAATATTGATAAAATAAAAATAAATCGTAAATAAATACAGTGACATAAAAAACTATACCTACAGTTAGATGTGATTTCACGGTGTATATGGCGGAGTTCTATCCGAACATACATAAAAAAATAAATATTTAAACATCCGAATCGATAACCTCCACCTTTTTGAAGTCGGTTAAAAACTTTTTCCAAAATTAATTATTGCCCCTGTTACTCAGAAATAATGTAGCATTCTAATGGTGAAAGAATTTTTTGATATCAGTCCTGTAGTTCTTTAGTTTTTTCGTTTCAAACATGCAAAATATGAATCATTCCTCTTTATAACATTAGTGTAGATGTACAAGTACAGTTTGGTCGTAGGATTCGGGTAGGTTTAGCTACGAGTAGATTCAAAGTTAATCGAAATCCTTTTATGACTATTATTTTGCTGCACAGTATAAGCGTGCCTTTCCATTACAGCAGAGCGTGGCAGTGGAGCGAAGAAACGGAGATTTTTTTACCAATGGAATGCATAAATTCTCCGCTCACTGTCACTCACTGACATTTTGACTGATATGATTGGTTAATCTATACATATAATAAAATCGTAGACTAACCGTGTCTGTACATTGAATATTTTTGCATGAAAATTACACAGAAAACTCAGGAAAAAGGTATAAAACACAAAAATGCAATTTTTGAAATTTTTGTCTGTTTGTCTGTTTGTCTGTGCGTTTGTGGGAGCATCACGCTTAAACCACAGATTAGATTGCAAATCTAAGAACTTAAAAATATTAAGTGATAACCCGAGTAACATTTAGCGTTTATTTCATCAAAATCGATCCACAAAATCAAAATATATTGAATTTTTAGTTTAGTAAGAAACTTCCTTATATATTCTGATTAGTCAGAGCGCCATCTATTGAGGAACCAAAAAATGCATGAAAGCATGAATGTTATTTTGGCGTATTTCGATGAAATTCTTTGAAATGTCAGAGGGTGTACGTTATAACAGGCACTTATTAATAATTCCAAATCAAATCAAATCGTATATTTCAAATAAACCATTTACAGGCACTTTTGAATTGTCAAGGTCGGTCAGTCCAAAAAGATGAAGCTATTTGCACGTTCCAAAGCGTAGATCTCTATGTAGAAGAACGTGCAAGAAACTCCACGGACACTCTTTTAAAAAATAATAAATTGTTACAAATTTTTGTTTACATCAAGTTGAAAATATACAAACATATGAGAACGATGTAAAAGAGGAGCAGAATAAAAGCGTCCGGGAAAAAAGGAACAATTCTAAGAAATATTTAAAATAAACCATGGCAACTGAGAAATGACCAGTCCCAACTGACAGCGCCCGTTCACGAACATGACGCATGCGCTAGCACCATTCGGCTCAACCATTTTGAAGGGAGCCAAATAATCCAACGCATACGCTACCATCAGCCAGACTTTTGTGTGAGCATGACACTCCCAACCGCCAGGGTACATTCAAGTCAAAAACAAACCTAAAACTGATAGCTATAGCTTAGGTTTAAGGTACACAGTACTCACACATGTGCCGTTGAAATGGATGAAATTATACATCTATATCTATACATAATTATAATTAAATCGTAGACTAACCGCGTCTGTACATTGAATATTTTTGCATGAAAATTACACAAAAAACTCAGGAAAAAGGTAAAAAACAAAAAAACGCAATTTTTGAAATTTTTATCTGATTGTCTGTTTATCTGTTTCTCTGTTTGTCTGTGCGTTTGTGGGAGCATCACGCATAAACCACAGATTGGATTGCAAATCTAAGTCCTTAAAAATATTAAGTGATACCCCGAGTAAAACTTAGCGTTTATTTCATCAAAATCAACCCACAAAATCAAAAGATATTGTATTTTTAAGTTTAGGAATAAACTTCCTAATGTATTCTGATGAGTCAGAGCGCCATCTATTGAGAAAAAACAAAATGCATGAAAGCATTCAAAATTGTTGAGTTAAGTGATCATTTTTATTCCTTTTCGTTATTTATCGTTACAATCGATCCACAAAATAAAAATATGTTGAATTTTTAGTTTAGTAAGAAATTTCCTAATGTATTCTGATCAGTCAGAGTGCCATCTATTGAGGAACACCAAAACACATTGATTGAGTTATTTGTGAAACTTTTAATACGTAGACGTAGCAAAATAAAAGTAAACATTTTAATACCTTATCGTTACATACGGGCTTCTTATTTAACGTCTTCCGCTGCCAAATATTTTGTCAGTTTACCTGGTCAATAGATGGCGTTGCACTGATGACGCGTTTTTCTGAACTGCGGTGTTAAGATTTTCCGCTGGAGAATGACCACATACGATTTTTAAACACAGTCGTGTTCGTAGGAATTTCGGTTTGGTCTCTGAAAGTTTTTAAACTGTTAGGGACCAAAATTGCTTAAATCTCCGAGTTGTGCTGGTTTCGTTTAAAGTGCATTTATCGTAGTTTTGCGAATTACTGGACGGTTCGACTTGCGGATCAGGCCTGTAGGGTCCCGTACCAATGGTGCTGTGCTGACGGGACCCTACTGCTAAGCCTCCGCGATTGATTCCGTTTAGAGCGAAGTAACGAACGGTTCGATTTGCGAAACAAGGCTAATAATAATAAGGTACCGTACCAAAGGTGGTCACGGTGACGGGAACGATCGATTTTGGGGGGCTACTCTCTAAGTCCGAAGTCCGTAGTTTCGGGCTTAGTTGCGGGCGAGCGTATTCTACTCCGTATCACCTACAGACTTATGATTAGTCCCAAACCCGAACTAAGAATGAATGACAACACGATTTCACAGTAACTGTCAATTCGTGTTATCATTAGTTCTCAGTGGTTAGCTGATACGGAGTAGTTTTTTTTCTTTTTTTTCTTCTTAATATATAAAACGAAGTCGGGTTTGTTCGAACACTTTTCTAACTAACTCGAGCGATTTTCATAGTTTTTGTGTTTGTCTTCGTCCGGAATAGCACAATAAGAATTAAAATACAAAAAAAAATGAGTATGTAAGTAGAAAGGGTAGGTAGGTAGGCATGTAGGTAGGGTAGGTAGGTAGGGTAGCTAAGGTAAGGTAGGGTAGCTATGGTAGGTAGGATAGGTAAGTAGGTAGAGTAGGTAGGTAGGGTAGGTAGGTTAGAGTCGGTAGGTAGAATAGCCAGTTGACGGGAGCGAAGCCGCGCGGGTCAGCTAGTAAACAATATAATAATAATATTTTATTCATATAACACAAATTTGATAATAACAACAACAACGACAACAACCAATAACTTAGTTTAATAGTCTGGTGATCATGCCTTTGGTGGTGCATTCTGTAGCTACACTGCCAATTCGCAGAATGACTAAAAGTTTTATGACGATATGCTAATAATTAGCGGATATTCTCGTAAAACTACTTGTTAGTGTCATTACAGAGCTTAGTAAAATCCCTCCGTAGAATTTAAATATAAGTGTTATAGGTACTAATCCATATAAACTGCGCTTTTAGCGGTTAGGTTCATTTATCTTTTATGTAATGTTTATGGTGTACATAATAAAGAAAGAGTATTATTTTCTATTCCAGTCTTTTTAGTTTAAGTTCATATTTTTTCTATTCATGTCAGTTCTGTGCCAATAAATACCGTTATATTTCTTTTCCTATTTAGGGTTCCATATCCAAAGGGTAACCAACGGAACCCTATTACTAAGCCTCCGCTGTACGTCCATCCGTCCGTAAGTCTGTCTGTCAGCGAGCTGTATCGTCCGACTCGCAAATGGCCGGCTTTTTAAAAAGCCACAGATAGACGCAATGAGACAAAGCAACAAAAATATGACGGAGAATTTTCGAAGATGTCTAGACTATAACATAATAAAGCCGAATCGTTTGTTTGATTGGTTGAACGCGCTAATCTCACGAACTGCTGGTTTGAATTGAACAAATATTTTAGTGTTGGATAGCCCATTTATCGATGAAGGCTATCCTAATATATAAAATTCTTCCGTTAATGACTGACTGACTGACAACGCTCAGCCAAAACTACTGGTCGTATAAAGCCGAAATTAGGCATGAAGGTTCCTTGGGGAGTGTAGAGGATCACTAAGAGAGGATTTCCCGAAATTCCTACGGGAAAGGAAAAAACGGGATATGCGCGTATGAAGTCACGGGCTGGTATGCTATATAACATCACGCTACGACCAATCAGAGCGGAGTATTAATGAAATATGTGACGCAGAAAAAGTTGCGCGGGTAAGCTAGTTATTGTAATACGCAGAAAAAAATCTTTGAAAACGATTTGTAAAACTGTTGCGTTGTGGGAGCTTTCAAACTAAATTGGTATATTATAGAGCACAGCATTATTCCTTTCTAGAATACAGGCTTAGCGACCGAATTAGGGTCAATATTGTGCCTGCGAATGACGTCCATTATGTCTCAAGGTGGCTAGTTTGAGATATATGCGGATAACACCGCTTATTAGGTTAGATTCTCAGAACTAGCTTGTATCAGTCAGGCTGCTTAATTGCTTTTGCAAGCTTAGTTGCAGTCACGGATACTTGGGATAGGGACATTTGGTTTGACGGAGTTTTTAAAAACGTTGAAACCTAAAAAAAAACTGACCAAGTGCGAGTCGGACTCGCGTGCAAAGGGTTCCGAACGAATTTAATTTATTTTAACATATTTTTAACTATGGACTTCTTATAGGTTTTCCTGTAATCTATAGGTAAAGATCTACCTCTATTTTTTCTAAATTTTAGCCTCAGTAGTTTCAGAGATAAGGTCGGGGCAATGGTCATTTATGTCTAATTTCTTGAATAACTTCAAAACCATTTATTTTAAAATTATGAAAAAAATATAATTAAAACCCTCACAGTAAGCCCTTTTATTTGATGTATCACACAATATTGTTAAAAAAACTTTTTTATTAATTTTCTACTTTGACCCCCAAAAGTGACCCCCATAGAATAGAATAGAATAGAATAGAATACTCTTTATTATGTACACCATATAAGTACCCCATACTAAAAATAATTTACGTAACATGTCCGTATTCGGGTCACAGAAATCCATGTGTACCAAATTTCAACAGAATCGGTACAGTGGATCCGGAGAAAACTGGCTGTGACAGACGGACAGACAAACAGACAGACACCCGAGTGATCCTAAAAGGGTTCCGTTGTTTGTTCGGAACCCTAAAAATAGCTAAATGTCACTTTTTCCGTGTAGATTTGGAAGTAATAGAAGACAACAGAATAATTCTGCGTAAATTCAACGCACTCGTAATTACCTATGCAAAATTTGAACTAAAGTGTCATTTCAACCTAACGTCCCGGGAAAGTCTGATGCTATGCGTTACATAAAAGCATAATATAGCATAGATATCATTTTTACTAGTCTATAGTATTATTATGAAGAGGTAAAGTTTGCGAGTTTGTGGGTTTGTGAGTTTGTGAAGTTGTACCTCCTACAACCTCTCTCTACTATCTCTGGATTTACTGAACCGATTTTGAAAATTCTTTTACCAATAGAAAGCCACGTTTTTTGTGAGTGTCATAAGTTTCATATTAACCCGAAAAATACCGTCCAACGAAGTGAGCACGGGTCAGCTAGTAATTAATTAAACATTATTTAGTACAGTAGGATTTTATCGACGGAAAACATCATCACTAAATGATTAACACCAGCGAAGCGACATCTTTTTTAAAATATCGCAGCGTAAATACGCTGAGATAGGAACCTTTATAGCCTCGCACAGCAATTTTTATTTAGTTAGTTCTTAATCTTCATTTTGTTATGTTGTCCTGTGCGAGTCTCAAATAAAGATTTTTTCTTTCCTAAAAAATTAAGGCTGCTCTCTCGAAAAAAGCTTAAGCGTGCGGATGAAGCAACTTTTCATCGGCACTGTCAGAGAAATTACTTCTGAAAAAAATATTTAGTTATCTACATGCTATGATACGTAATTTGGTTTAGCCAAAATTTATCCATTGGTATCACATAATAAGAAAAAAAAAAAACCACCAAATCACCTCCAAATCTTTGAGATGAAACCATTTTACTCCTTCATTTTTTATCAAAAGAGTATAAAAATATATTTACTGCTTTGCAATACAACCGAAAATGATATGGTTTTGTTACTTAAAAAAAAAAAATGTTATTTTCATTATAAAAAAATAAAAATGCGGGTAGCGGAGTTGCGCGTAGTGGGATAGTTAGCTCCGTTTATATGAATAAGGTTATTGGCATATATACAAGCCTTACGTTGCTGGCCTTTGGATCATCCCTACTGTGGTATTCCATTTTATCTATTTTTTTTCACACCTAACCATCCATAACACGTGCTAGGCTTCATAATAAATTAATTCATTCATCCACAGTAGCAGGCGGTAGTTGAACACGTTTATTCCTCTCATGTTCATCTCTGATGTATGTAACATAACCCCGTGCTCTGACTGAAGCCAGTATTATGTATATCTTCGTGTAAAATCCGACTAATTTTAGTATTATGTTAACTACATTCTGGATTAACGTGGCGTTTAGTTTTTATACCTGCATAGCCCAAAATATTTCATCAATGGATTTTTTTCCATTTTTTTTTCGCATAATTCGTTTTCCAGCGAATGGAAAAATTTTGTTTAACACGTTCGGTACGGTATCGGCTTGATTATATCCGATACTCATCTTTCCTCCGGTGCGGGGTAAAAATTACTGTGCCAGCCGCTGTTGCGGGACAGATATATTTAGTCTCCCAATGAATATGAATGAGATGGTTAGAGTTTTTTAATTGCCTCATTAAATATATAGATAACTAGTGGACGTCACGCGGTTTCACCCGCGTAGTTTCCGTTCCCGTGGGAGTACGGGGATAATATATCGCCTATGTTACTCCTTGATAATGTAGCTATCCAATGCTAAAAGAATTTTTCAAATCGGTCCAGTAGTTTCGGAGCCTATTCAATTCAAACGAACAAATCTTACTTCTTTATGATATCAGTATAGATATAGGTACGAAAAAATCACATCGGGTTCTTACGATCCGATACCGACTGTAGCAAAATTAAATACCACAAAAATACTAATACTACAAAAAAACAGCCGTGATCACTTGATGCTGGCAACTTAACGTGCTCCTCCAGGCACGGAGTTTCCGTAGTAGTATTTCACATTGTGCGAATGCCTGCCTAACCCACACATTACTGGGTGTTTTTGTAAAAAAAACCGGCCAAGTGCGAGTCAGACTCGCACATCAAGGGTTTCGTACCATAAACATTAATTTTTAAACATTAATTTGTTGTTATAGCGGCAATACAAACCCACAATCTGTGAAAATTTAAACTGTCTAACTATTACGGTTCTTGAGATACAGCTCGCTTACAGACAGACGGACGGGCGGACGGACAGTGGAGGCTTAGTAATAGGGTTCCATTGGTTAGCCTGTGGGTAAGGAACCCTAAAAATGAAGTCTCCTAAAAGTACAAATCTTATTAGAGTTTTCCTTTCTCATAAAAATAATTCCTTTATCTAAAATAGCGACATCGTACATTTATTCATCACGTGTTCATGTTGATGTGTTTCTTCGCCGACTCTGAATGTATGAATGTGGGTTACGTCTGTCTTCGTGTTGAGCTTTCCCGAATATTAAGATGTTCAACCATCCAAGAACAAACCTCGGCAATCGTTGCTGAACCTTGAAGACCGACCCATGCGGCATTTTTATTCAGCCACGATCTTGTAAATGTGTAATCTGACTCCAGTCTTGCCAAGAAGTACCGTGTTACCCTGTTAATGGGTTGTGGATGTCTGGTAGGCAGCGGTTCCACGTAAAATACTGATATTCAGCTGAATCTGGTTTGACTGGAAAAGTTGGGAAAAGGTTAGGCAGATGATGATCTTCTAAATGTGAAACTGACTCAATCTGCCTAGCCTTTTCCCAACTATGTTGGGGTCGACTTCAGTCTGATCGGTTCGGATAAATACCAGTATTTTACATGGGGCGACTCCCTATCTGACCTCCGCAAGCCAGTCACATGATGATGTAATACTGACAGTTCTTCTAAAAATAAAGTTACCTAAATGTATAAATCTCCCAAGAGTACCTAGTACATTCGTGTTCCTTTATCCTAAAAATAATTCCTCCGTCTAAAATAGCGGCATTGTACATTTATTCATCACGTGTTCATGTTGACGTGTTTCTTCGCCGGCTTTGAATGTATGAATGTAGGTAATACATCTGTCTTCGTGTTGTATCCCTTCGCTTCAGTTAGGTCTTGCCTTCGGGTGAGCTGGGAAGAAATTTTGTAGGTAGTTTATTTTATTTGGTTTTATAAAGGTTAATGTTTTGTTGGAACTGTTTCGTTTTGTTTGTTTGTTTGATATTTTTTTTTTTCTACTTAGAAATACGAAAGTTTGTGATGATAGTTTAATGTTTGTTACTCTTTCATGCAAAAATTATTAAACGAATGTATATTATCTTAAACTCTATAGTAATATAGATTAATAAAACATAGCTTACCATTATCAATAAATATATATAACATTATTCTATTACTGATGAGTGAACGAGTGACTGAGAGACAACACAGTTGGCGCAGTGGTTGAGCGATCGGCTGCTGCGCTGCGTGTCGCGGGTTCGATTCCCGCACGGAACAAATATTGTATGGCCTACAGATAGTTGTTCCGGGTCTGGCTGTTTGTGTATGTGACTTTGTATGTTTGTGAACGCACCCACGATACAGGAGAAATTCCTAGTATGGGGCAACGTTTTTTAAAAAGAAAGAAAGAAAGACAACGCACAGCTGAAACTACTGGTCGCAGAAAGCTGAAATTTGGCATTTAGCTTTCCTACACTTCATAGAGGAACACACTGAGAGAATTTCCCAAAATTCTTACGGGAACGGGAAAGAACTGGATATATGCGCGTACGCAGTGGCGAGCAAAAGCTTTTAATAAATCTATAAAGGGGCACGTACTATTTAAACGCGGGCAGCTGTTAGTAAAGTACAGTCTAAGAATTTTGAAAACCTGTTTAGTTGTGTTTATTTTGGTTTTGTGTTGAATGTACGAACTACAAATGATTACAAAATTTGTAATGCTTTTTTGTTGATGGAAAAGATTTCCACTTTTATCATTTCGATTTATTTTTAATCCTAAAAAATGTATTACCGCAAGTGTCACTACGGGTTCTACCAAGTCTTCCACCATTTTGAACTCATCAATCATATCTCCACAGCGGGTGTAACATCGCAACATTCGCAACACGCTTGGATTACCAGGTACTCATAAATACATGGCGATAGTCGCAGATTACGGCATCCATACCGATGAGAAACACTTTTATTTTCATAATTTTACACGATGATGGTATCTTTTTTAAACTGTAGCTGGTTATAATATAGCTTCATATGACTGGACGATGATAAAGCTGTTTAGCGTGTGATTAGAAGTCTACATAAAGTTAGAGATAGCTAACATTTCAAATATCAGGAAGGGGGATAAAAAGAGCTGCTGTGAACCTGCCGACAGGGGTTCGAATCAGCTAGGGCTTCGTAAGGATAGCTTGGTGGAGTTGGAGGGGAAGAAGAGCAAGAAGCCTCCTAGTCGGAAACAGTGCGGGACCGCGCTGGTAGGACCCAATATGCTGCGTCCGGTAATACCTTCGACGCAGCTCTATGTGTCCCGACTACATCACACCACGAAGGCTGAGGAGATCGTGGAGTATGTTCGAGGGAAGACCAGCTGGACCTTAAGGGTCGAAAAGTTAGAGTCGCACCACAACACGAATTTCAAGTCGTTCGTGGTGCGAGTACTGCCTCATCATTCGGCTCTTCAAGCAAGAGTTTTGGCCGAAGGGTGTCGTGTATCGGCGATTTAGCGGAAGGCTACGCGACATCACGCAGCACAACACGACGCCTTCAATTCGTGTGCGATAGTTAATTTATTTTTGAAAAGTTTATATAAATATGTACGATAGTCTGTAAGGTATATATGTTATGGGTCTTTGTTACCTGAATTAATTGATATATTATTATTACAGCTGAAAGACTTCCTCTGCTGGCCTTAGATGTCCCCAAAGCGTCGCCGGACGGGCCCTGTACCCCTCATATCCAGTCCAGTCTCACGGCTCTCACCAGGATATCCATTCAATCTCAACCATATTCATCATCATCATATCAGCCGAACATAGACACATCCATATTGGCTGATGATTATACGGCAAGATTGGTGGTAATAGTTGGATATTCAAACTAAACGCTGTGCAGTTTGGATAATCTAGCAAGACGTGGATTGCTACTTCTCTCTTTAATAATATTATATCTGCCGTATGGTACCAGCCGGTGCCGTAAAAGAATTATACCAACCCATCACTTCCCGTGGTTGTTGTAAGGGTGACTAAGGGACTCACCAGAGAATGGGCAGCAGCGTTCTCTGTAAAACTGAACACCATACACTGCGTTCGCCAACCAAGTGCCAAGCGTGGCGATTATGGCAAACCCCCCGTTTTGGGGGAGGCTTATGTCCAGCAGTGGACGTCATTCGGCTGATATGAAGATGATGATGATGATGAATATTTTATCTGTTTATTTATAACAACATATTTTAAAGCAAGAAGAGTGTTTGCCTTGACTCGGCACTTGTAAAGCACAGTTAGGTGGCAGAAAGAGTAGGTCGTAGAATATTCAAAAATTTACGAAGAATATTGATTTCATCATTCAATTCAGTGAACTTTATTAATACCAGATACTGCGTACGGCCCAAGGCATGATCCCAACTGTCCCTCATTCCATTGGACCCTTCCTAATAATTTATATACTTAGAGCATCTCCGTAACGATTTCTTGCATCTGGCGACCGAATAGCTCCTGCATGAAATGGGACGGAGTTTTTTTATGTAATACTGGCCTTATATTTGGCTTTATGGGGTATAGGACCATATTTTGGAAGATCAGCCTCGAATTTTGATGTGGAGGTCTGAGGAAACTGTTAATGAGAAGAAAAATTATTGACAAGAAAAGACAAAACATTTATTTGTAGAAACATGAGTATACATAAAAGGAATGCAAGTTGTTCATAAACAAAAAAAGATCAGTCATGTTCGGCCTTTGTGGCCTTTGTGTGCGTTTTGACTGAACAAAGTGTCGAGTTCCACTTCTGTTTTATATAAACAAAAGTTTTTTTTAATATCTGGCTACATCATCATCATCTGCCTAGCCGTTTTCCAACTGTAACAGTATAAAAGCAATACCTCTTAAGGGGTCATTGAACTCATCATTGTGAACAATTTTCACTATGGGACCAACACTGAAATCGCGAAAAATGTATTTAGCGGTTATATGGAGCAGCTGCCTACCAGATCTCCACAACCCATTTACTGGGTAAAACCGTACTCCTTGATAAGACTGGTGTCAGCTTTTTTGGCTTCTGACTATCCGTAACGACTGCCAAAGATCTACAAATGACAGCCGGGACCAACGGCTACGTGGCAACGTGCTATCGGAGGCGCGGAAGAGTCTCATCACCCATCCACGGACCAACCTCGGCAAGCGTTGCTTAACCTTGAAGATCGACCCATGCAGCTATTGTTATTTAGCCACGAGCACCTCTTGAATATTTGGCTACGTAGAAGACATTTTCCCAGTAGTGGGAAATTATAATATGTTATAGGTACAAGTTTTCTATTAGTAAAAGTTATGGTAACTTTCCTACTTATCAGTTAAGCCACCGTAATCTTTTTGTCGTCATAGTTCTTACTGCTTTGTACTATGCCGACATTATTACTGCGTTTAAGGAAGCGTGAACATAGATTATAACTAGTTTTCCCATTAACAGAGACTGAATATACTTAGATTATGTTGACGAGGGATTTTGTCATAGGCAATATATTTTGTAACATTTTCCTTAGCAAAATGTTGCTAAGGAAAATGTTACAAAACATATTGCACCATACCTACCTGCAGTGGCGTGCCTAGGGTTTCAAAATAAGGCAAGCCCAATAAAATTTTAACCGATTTCAAAAAAAGAAAGTTCAGTTTTCGACTGAGTATATAGGTACCTACGTATGTATCATCGCAATTTTCTCATAAACTACTGGTTAGGTACAATAAATTAAAAGTGAATTCATCCATCTTCTTCTTTCCTCTTCTTCAATTTCACTCTTGCTTGTCGTGCGGTGAATGAGTTAACCAAAGCACACTGAAGGCATGCTAGTGCTAGATTGAATATAATAAACATATCAGCAATTGCATACCTCCGGTGGCTTTGAAAAAAGCCGTTTGGTTTGCTTCATTGCTTGAGGGATCAAAGTTATGGTAAGTAGGTGCTTGCTTCGTAACAGGACTAACAGGTTACAGACAAAAAAAAAAAACAAAGTTACAAAACGAAAGTTAAAAAATAGCTAGATAGAATGTAATAAGGAATTTAAATAAATTATTTATATTCTAATTGGAATCGTCTATCTTTCTTAAGAAATGATTTAATTACATCAGAGTAAAATGTTGGTGATCGTTTTAATTCTACCAACAACTGTTTTTCAATAGCTATCATTGATAATTCGGAAAGACGCTCTTGACCTTGTGTATTTCTCAGATAGGTATGGATACGTTTAAGAGACGAAAAAGCACGTTCCGCGGAAGAACTTGTAGCTGGAATAGTTACAACAAGATACGCTAATTTTAACAGCTCGGGAAAGGCATCTTCAAGGTTATTCTCATTAATGAAATCAATTAATTCGAAAACATTACGGTCTTTCAGATCAGGACTAGAATACAAGCAAATCAATTGGCTTTTTAATGTTTGTTTGTCGAAATAGTTTGCATAAATGTCAAATAATGAATCTAATTCCTCTGTAGGAAAATGTGAGTGATAATTGTCAAATTTTTTGTTGTTGAGCAGTTGGAAAAACTTTAATTTATAAATTTCAGAATATCGGTCAGTAATTTCGGTATTAATGTTATCGATTACTTCTACAAAAAGTCGTCTGTATTCCGTTTTTGCACAGCGTACGTTGCGTCTCAAACGAGGAGCCGAGTTATTTTGCAACGTATTCTCATAAATTTGATCAAATTCGGATTGAAATTCAGCACGTAACCATGCCTGAAATTCCTTTATTTTATTAATACAATAACCGACATCAACTTGTGATTTTTGTAGAATATTGTACAAGCAGTCAGTTTTTTCAAATATCCGATGAAAAATAAAAAGAAAAAAATTGAAATTAAAAGATCTCAAATTGTTTTCAAAATTCTCCGCAGCTAAAATCGTATCCCCGTCCCAGTTCTGTGGATTGTCGCACAGATCAGAAAACAACTCAATAAGTTTACTTTTTTGTTCATAAACCGTGTTTACAACTCGCGACATGTATGTCCAACGAGTTGCGGGAGCATTAGGCAATTTTTTGCTGCAATGAGTATCGTAAAAAGCAGCTCGTTTTGTACTATTACTAAAAAAATTACACAAAGCCTGAAGGGCTGAAAAAAATAAACTAACCTCCTGAATTCTATTGCATGATTTAGACAACACTAAGGCCAAAATATGTGCATTACACCAAATGTAAATTGCTTGTGGACAAACATCTTTAACTTTTTGTTGAACTCCATTTCTTACACCGGACATTACACTAGCACCGTCATAGCTTTGCGCTACTAATTTTGCGATGCAATCATGTCTATTCAATATTTCTAAAATAATATTGGAGAGTGAGTCTGCTGTGCGACTTTCCGACACATTAAGAAAGCCCAAAAAACGGTCATGAATTTCATTTTTATAATAATATCTGAGAATCAAGCACAGTTGTTCTCTATGACTAACATCGGGGGTTTCGTCAATAATAATTGAAACAAATTTTGTTTGCTTAACTTCGTATCGATGCAAGTTTGCATCACATCGGCTACGGAATGAATAATATCGTTTTGAATTTTGTTAGATAAATAACTCGGCCCCGGTTTGTCACTTTCCTGATGCTGCATATGCTTTTCTAAAACGACATCGTATTTTGAAATTAACGAGACCAGTTCTAAAAAATTGCCTTTATTTAATGAAGTTTTGGACTCATCATGTCCTCTTAAAGGAAGTTCCTGTTGTGCTAAATGACAAACAATATCGACTAATCTTTGAAATACACTACGGTTGTTATCAACGCGCGTGTTATATTTTGAAATTTCCTCAGATAACTGGCGTGATATAGATGTCTCAATTCGTTGTTTACCAAAATTACCGAAAGAAACCATTGCACACAGGTGTTTATGGGAATTTGCGTGCCTTTTAATGGCGCCAGATATGTTATTTAAATCATTATAACCAGATGTATTCCAAACGGAATCTTCATTCGAAAAAAATATGCAGCACCAACAATACAGCTTATTCGTGTGCGAACAGCCAACAATCCAACTAGTTTTATACACTGATCTATTAAATTTTCGTTTATGCGATTTACTAGTCTGAGAAATACACAGATTAGGCGTCGGTTTTAATGAAGAAATTAACTGTTTTTTCTGAGCAAAGCTTAAAGATTTTACCTTATCTTCGCCAATCAAAACTTGAACACATTTTAAATCCTCACAAGGTACAATTACCTCCATTGTTGCAGGTAAGTCACTAAAACAATTGTATCACTAAGAAAATCTAAGAAAACACACAAATAACTTTAACAACATAACTTTTCCACTCAAGCGAATGAAACTGAAGTTAGTTGCACTCGGGTGTCGGAAACTACTTACCAGAGTTGCAGTGTTGTCATTTAGGCAAAAAAAGTCCCCAGGTATATGAAAAATCCAGCTAGATGTCGCAATTTTTTTATTTTTAAGATATTGCTTGAATATTTAATTTCGTTATTTTAAAAAGTCGCTAGTTTTTATTGTTGTTAAATCTTAAAAAAAGTCTCCAAACTCGTTAAAAATCTCCAAGATCTCACAACGTCGCTAAAACGGCAACACTGCAGAGTTGGCAAGGTGACAAGGTCACGCATACGCGGGCAACTTCATGCGCATGCAGGGCTTAATTCTTTCATACTGATCGATTTGTAGACGCAAAAGTTTCTGACTCGTTATATGGCACATCGCTATAAGTGCGAAAGTGACAGAGCTAGTATTTGAAAGCCCGGTAAAAGCCGGTACGTGTAAGCGAGATAGCTATATGTAGATTCTGCAAATGCGAAACTCTGCGCGCGAACAATCGCGATGTGTAGTGTGGCATAGGTAGATACTTTGTGTTATTTTGATAAGAATTAAGCGCGCGAACTTTTAAATAGTTTGGGTTTGATATTGATTCTCTATCGAGCATTTTAGTAAGGCATGCCGGGCTTTTGGGCTTGTATGAAGGCTCCGCCACTGCCTACCTGTTGCACCATAATGAAACAAAGCAAATGTGCTTTGTTTCATTATGGTGCAACAGGAAGCAAATAATAAATAACTAGACTCAGAAAAAAACTTAGTATGACCAGTAGTTTCGGTTGTGCGTTGTCTGTACTGACAGACATCAGACAGACCAGACAGAGACTGATAACTGTACCAGTAACGGAAGAGTTTTAATATTAAATTTAATTATGTACAAACTGGCGGATGCCAAGCTACATAGCTTGGCTCATAGCCGTAAGGTTGTCTACTTGTCAGTGTACTTCGGTGAGTGTTCCCAAGAACTCCAAGACCTCATCCCACCGGCCCCCTTCTACTGTCGGACATCCAGACGCACTGCACCTTACCTTTCCTACCTTGTTGCTATTCCACCAATTTGCACTAAGCGTTTCCAAACGTCTTTTATAATGCGCACAGCAAAGGAGTGAAACTCTCTGCCTGCGTCTGTGTTTCCAAATGCTTACAACCCTAATCTCTTCAAAGTTAGAGTGAACAAGCTCCTTCTGGGTAAGCTCGCTCCATCGTAGACTTTGTCTCTGTCATCTCTGACCTAGACTAGAGTCAAGAGCAAACCCATAACAAATAAACAAAAAACACGTAAAGAAAGAACACATTGTAATTGAAAAATTCGTCCACATCGCTGTCAATTGGAGAAGGGGCCAGAAAACTGGCTGCATTGCGGCGTTGAATGGCAATCTGATTCTATGGTCGAACAATACCCCAGCCTTCTTATCATGTGAACAGTGGACTGTTTATTGTTATTCCGAACAACATAAATTAATGACCTGTTTTACTACATCCTGGCAATTTTTAGGGTTCCGAACAAAAAACGGAACTGTCTGTCCATCTGGTACTGCCAGTTTTCTCCGGATCTACTAGACCGATTCTTTCAAATTTGGTATACATATGGACTTCTGTGACCCAAATACGGACGCGTTACGTACATAGTTTTTTTTAGTATGGGGGTCACTTTTGGGGGTCAAACTAGAAATAATAAAAAAAAGTTATTCAAAATGTTTCGAGTGAAAAATGAAAGAGCTTACTATGAGGGTTTTAATTATATTTTTTTCATAATTTTAAAATATACAATTTTGAAGTTATTCAAGAAATTAGACAAAAAATGACCATTCCCCCCCTTATCTCCGAAATTACAGAGCCTTAAACTTTGAAAAAAAAAATGCAGATAATAGTTCTATACCTAAAGATTACAGAAACATCTATAAGAAGTCTGTAGTGTTAAAATAACATGTTACAAAAATTAAAATGGTTCGGAACCCTTTACACGCGAGTCCGACTCGCATTTGACCAGTTTTTTGTTTTGTTACCAGGCTGATAATTCCTGATTCCTATTTCCTGATTTCCTATGTACAGTCAACAAAGCTATTGGGTATACAGGCAGCTAACTTGCAACTACTTTTAAACAATGTTGTGAGTGTGCTGAGTAGACAATTATTGTAGAACACAATCGTAAGTATGTCAAAAGCTTAAAAAATTGTAATACACACATTACAAATAAACATTGGATGTGCTGTGGAAGAATTAATATTTTTGCCTGTATACCGAATAGCTTTGTTGACTGTACATATACATAGATAGTATTATTGTATTGTACATATATATGCTATCCAAAATGATAGAGAAGGCTCTTAAAAATAAAGTTGACACATTTATTCATTTCTAAACACAAGCCGACAATTTTCCTCACAACAAAATCTTGTAGTAACATAATTTACCATCAACTCTAGTACACTAAACATAGCTCCGCGAAGCCTTGTCACCCAGCTTGAATAATTAAAGTACCAGGCTCACAGAAAACAAAAGGGGCTCGGAAACACAGCCCTGAGCCTGACAACTAAGGAATAATCTATACATATAATAAAATCGTAGACTAACCGTGTCTGTACATTGAATATTTTTCCATGAAAATTACACAGAAAACTCAGGAAAAAGGTATAAAACACAGAAATGCAATTTTTGAAATTTTTGTCTGTTTGTCTGTTTGTCTGTTTGTCTGTGCGTTTGTGGGAGCATCACGCATAAACCACAGATTGGATTGCAAATCTAAGTACTTAAAAATATTAAGTGATAACCCGATTAACATTTAGCGTTTATTTCATCAAAATCGACCCACAAAATCAAAAGATATTGAATTTTTAAGTTTAGGAAGAAACTTCCTAATGTATTCTGATGAGTCAGAGCGCCATCTATTGAGAAAAAATAAAATGCACAAAATTGTTGTGTTATTCGTGAAACTTTTAATACATGGCAAAATAAAAGTGACCATTTTTATAACTTTTCGTTATTTATCGTTACAATCGATCCACAAAATCAAAATATATTGAATTTTTAGTTTAGTATGAAACTTTCTACTGTGTTCTGATCAGTCAGAGCGCCATCTATTGAGGAACCAAAAAATGCATGAAAGCATGAATGTTACACCAAAACACATTCATTGAGTTATTTGTGAAACTTTTAATACGTAGACGTAGCAAAATAAAAGTTAACATTTTAATACCTTATCGTTATTTATCGTTACATACGGGCTTCTTATTTAACGTCTTTTGCTGCCAAATATTTTGTGAGTTTACATGGTCGATAGATGGCGTTGCACTGATAACGCGTTTTTCTGAATTGTGGTGTTAACATTTTCCGCTGGAGAATGACCTCACACGATTATTAAACACTGTCGTAGTTCGTAGGACTTTCGGTTTGGTCTCTGGAAGGTCTTAAACGAATAGGGGCCAAAATTGCTTAAATCTCTGAGTTGTGCTGGTTTCGCTTAAAGTGCTTTTATCGTAGAGTCTTAAACTGATTTAGAACTCAGTAGTTTTGTGAAGTATTGGACGGTTCGACTTGCGGATCAGGCCTGTAGGGTTCCGTACCAAAGGTGCTGACAGGACCCTACTTCTAAGGCCTCCGCGATTGATTCCGTTTAGAGCGAAGCAACGAACGGTTCGATTTGCGAAACAAGGCTAATAATAATAAGGTTCCGTACCAAAGGTGGTCAAGGTGACGAGAGCGATCGATTTTGGTGGGGCTACTCTCTAAGTCCGAAGTCCGTAGTTTCGGGCTTAGTTGCGGACGTATTCTACTCCGTATCACCTACAGACTTACGATTAATCCCGAACCCGAACTAAGAATGAATGACAACACGATTTCACAGTAACTGTTAAATCGAGTTATCATTAGTTCTCTGTGGTTAGGTGATGCGGAGTAGATTTTTTTTTTTACTATAGATAGGCATACGTTTGACCACTATCTCACCTGATGGTAAGCGATGATGAGGTTGAAGATGAAGCACGTTTGCCTAGAAGCAACCTATTCACTTTTGTCTTAAAGACTCCCAGGTTGCCCGCAACTAAGTTTTTAATTCGTGCTAAGTATCAGACGGTTCGATTTGCGAGCCAAGGCAAATTATAGGGTTCCGTGCCAAAGTTGCTAATGGGACCCTATTATTTAAGCCTTCGCGTACGATCTTGATTCGTGCGAACCAAGTCGATTTCTAGGGTTCCGTACCAAGGTTGCTAACGGAACCCTATTTATTAATAAGCCACCGCTGTCCGTCTTCCTTCAGTTTATTAACCGACTTCAAAAAAAGGAAGAGGTTATCAATTCGACTGTATTTTTTTTTATGTTTGTTACCTCATATTAACCGACTGGATGAACCGATTTTCATGATTCTTTTTTTATTTGAAAGCTGATGCTTCCCGTGTGGTCCCATTGCCACCACGTCAGTATCTGATGATGGAAACCCTGAGAAATCGAGGGCAACTCTCGAAAATTGTAGGCACGTATTTGGTAAAAACTTGATATTCGTGTGTATATCGGGTGATACTACAAAAGAATGAAAGTTTGGATCAGACCTGATGATGGAGACGACAGAGAGTCAAGGGAATTCCACATCGGTATGTAGGAACTACCAAGTGTTTGGGCTTATTTCATTCGTATTGACGAGACCTTTACACCGAAAGCACTTAGTAAGTTTTATTTTCATAACATAATATCACGCCGGTACGCTGTGAATAGGTACGCAGGTAGGTACCACTAAAAAGTGAAAAATAAAAAACTTTTTTACAAAAAATGTAACCGACTTCCAAAACAAAACACTACAAAGTATAAAATAACTTTAATTTCGGAAGTCGGTGTCAAAAAGCGAAAAAACTAAAAACACCGACTTCCGAAATTAAAGTTATATTATACTTTGTAGTGTTTTGTTTTGGAAGTCGGTTCCTTTTTTTGTAAAAAAGTTTTTTTCGTTTTATTTCTGTCTCGCTGATATAAAAATGTCTTCTACAAAAAGGTCTAATCTTTCACAATATAGCAAAATTCTCAAAGTCGGGTTTGTTCGAACACTATTCTAACTAACTCGAGAACGGCTCGACCGATTTTCATAGTTTTTGTGTTTTATTCGGGACGAAGACTAATTCCTTCGTCCGGAATAGCATAATAAGAATTAAAATACAAAAAAAAAAATGAGTATGTAGGTAGGGTAGGTAGGCAGGTAGGTAGGGTAGGTAGACAGGTAGGTAGGGTAGGTAGGCAGGTAGGTAGGGTAGGTAGGCAGGTACTTAGGGTAGGTAGGTAAGGTAGGTGAGGTAGGGTAGCTATGGTAGGTAGGTATGGTAGGTAAGTAGGTAGGTAGGGTAGGTAGGTTAGGGTCGGTAGGTAGAGTAGCCAGTTGACGGGAGCGAAGCCGCGCGGGTCAGCTAGTAAAATAATACCTTTGCTTTAACAAAACAATACGGTGGCGCATGGAGGTAAGGTCTGTCAGTTGGGAGCAGAAGTAATGTGGAATCCAAAGGGGTACTAGGGAGACATGGAATGTTTTTTGAATTTTATAAGATTGCTTATGATTTTATTCATCAGTCTGAACTGGGCCCGTGTGGGGTATTCGGGTACATTTCATCTGACAGAGAGGATGCCTGTGTCTCAGTAGGTACTGGGAAAAATGTACGCTGATTGATTAATATTACACTCCATCTCAGAAATCGAGGTCTGTGGCCCAGTACTCGGAAAAAAAGCCTGGTTGATTATCACAAAAAAGGGGTCTGTGGCCCAGTGCTGGGAAAAATATAGGCTGATTTATTAATATTACACTCCATCTCACAAAGAAGAGACCTGTGTCCCAGTGCTGGGAAAATATTAAAATTTGCCAATTACTATGGTGAGTAAATTTTCTTTATGAAACTTAAATTTTGTGTTGTATAGCAGAAAGCTATCGATAGTGTTTAAGGTCATATGCTGATTAATCTACGCCAACCTTTTGTCTTGCATGAGAGAGACAGAGGAAGTTTAGATAGAGCTGTGAAACTAGTTTCCATTCTTGTGGAATTTCAAAGTTTAAAACTGAATGCAAATTTTTATTGTCTTTTGGTTCTTCCCTGTTTTATTATTTTGCATGAGTGTGCTCAGTTGTAGGAATAAAAATTCTCCCATAAATTAGTGTCACAAATTCTGCTGCAATTAATGTTTTCAACAGCCAATTTAAGAAATCTAAGCGCAGTCGAAAAATTTACTATAACTGTTCCGTAAACTGGGGTTACACTGCTTTTTATTCTCGTGTCGTTTGACTCAAATTAAATATTGTCCGACCAGTAAGCAGTTGTGGCAGTGGGCAAGGTACATTGCTCGCAGAACAGATGGTCGATGGGGCCAAAAAGTTCTGGACTGGCGACCGCGTATCGGAAGACGCAGCGTTGGAAAGCCTCTCATAAAGTGGACCGATGACCTGGTGAGGGTCGCGGGTAGCCGATGTATGCGAGACGCACAGGACCGGTTGTTGTGGCGACACTTGGATGAGGCCTATGTCCAGCAGTGGACGTCTTTCGGCTAACATGATAATGAGTATTGAGTGACATATCAGCTTTATCATTGGCCTCGATTAAGTCTTGGTTGGTGCAGATGGTTGTCCACGACGGGCAGCTGAGGAGGTGAAGCATGTTTAATCTTGTGAAGCGGTTCCATGATGTTAGGTACTGCGTTTGGGATGGGTGGAGAATGCCCCATTTGGCCAGATAATATTTACACAAAAAATATTCCATTATACATAGAATGGTCGAAAAATTCTAAGTAAGAGTCCCTCAGATCGTTGCCATTCCTTATTATTTACCAAGCAATGAAAAAAAAATATGGGAGAATGTGCTACAATTTTCGCTGAAAGTCGTTACTTTGTATTGCCATAATGTGTTTAAATATTAAAGGTCGTGTGAACAGTGTCGAGAGATGACTTTTTTATTGAAATTTTTCGTTGCGATAACAATATCTGTTATAATGTACAGACGCCAGCACATCAAACTACAACAATCTGTCAAATTTCTTAAGTAGATTTCCAACTTTATGGCTAAGGCATTAGGTTCAAGGTTGATTGGAAAAATTTGATACTTTCGGGTAGCTTGATGTGATGGTGTCTGTGCATAAATACCAACAAAGGAACAGTACTCATGCCTAGTTTCTAAGGTTTTAATCTGTCGTTTATCTGTCCGTTAACGCTACTTGTCATTGGTTGGTTAGTGGTTACCGGATAAAAGACAGATAAATTACCTCAGAAACCGGGCATGTAACCGTTTTTGAAGTTTCTCAAGAAAACCTAATCTAAACAGTCCCAGTTTCGTCCTACAACTCGGCTCCGCGCAAATCATTAAAGGGCCAATTCTGCTTATTGCAACTTTTGAATTCGCATCTCAGTCCATCATTTTTAAAACCTCCGACTGACAAGCGAATGCAAACGTTGCTTGAAAATTAGTAAAATTGGCAATCTGATTGACAGCTCGTTATTTATTGACATTTATCGAGCGTGTGGTGTACTGATGTACACTAGATAATTAAATATATGTAATAACATGAGTATCAGCTCACTAGTTCATGCACGCGTCTTCACTCCCTGACAGCTGTCATACGACTTCACTGAGCCCTCCGCGCGTGCATAACCGGAGACGACAGAAATACATTCATACAGCCAATAATATATAGATAATTAGTTATAAGTATAAGTAATATATTAATTATTTATTTATTCATTGTTTATGTATGTACGAATACACTACAGAGAGTTTATTCCGTTGTTATGGCAACTAATTATCACGATACTCCTTTGTCAGAGTGGTGTCAGATTTTATGGCTTCCAACTACCGTGATAGCTGTCAAAAGATATTTAAATGTCACCGTCAGGGTCAACAATGTACTTAATGGGTGATCCCTCCATCCACGGACAATCCTCGGCAAGCATTTACTTAACCTTGAAGATCTATCCGTGTGGCCTTTTATTCCTTTGCTAGGAACTAAGGAGAAGGTACCACAGGGTAGGTAACGGACCCAATATCGAAAACAATTTCTCAGTTTTCAGTGGTTTCTTCATCTTCAGTGTATTCATTCAATGTGTAAATATTATTATTTCTTTCAGTGTTTATGTGGCGTCGCCCCACAGTCCTTGGCCTACCTTTTGTCTTGTGTCGTATCCTCACAAGTATAGGTGACAGAGCTCCGGCATTTCCATTTCTATACCCTATAAAATACACCCTAGGGTGGATACTCGGAAACGTATGTCCGACATGATGGTTGATTGATTGATGTATGATTCTCGGACATACGATTCCGAGTATCCACCCTGAGCCATAGCGGATAGATGGAATCTGTGTCGAATCGATGTTGTTTTTCCACCCTAGGTACAGTGGAGCACACATCAGCCGATTACAATAATACTCCCAATTTACGAACACATGTGATGATCATTTATCTTGTAATACCCTGGCTCAGGGTGGATTCTCGGACATATGTTTCCGAGTTTCCGAGGATTCTATGGGGTGTCAAAATGGAAATGCCGGAGCTCTGTCACCTATATTTGTGAGGTCTTTATGGCTGCGTCAGCGAATGGTGTTATCGTTGCTGAGTACTGGGTCAAGCATAAAATTTAATCTCTTTATTTGCCATTGACGATGGCTAATAGAGTGATTAAATTTTATGTTTGGCCCGAAGAACAAGAATTGCAGGCTGAAATTTCTGTGAGTGCCATTGATTTTTATCACGAGAAAAATACCTACACGGTTCTTTTGAGACATACCACTGGAGAAAAGCCTAACAGTCGGTACATTATCAGTAATATTAACATTTAAAAGGGCATTGAAACGAATAGGTATGGAAATACTCCGCCATTTTCGCAGAATCCCGTTATATTTTTATGACGCGCAATATCACATACGTAAACTCATGTATTTTGTACTGTGATGATGTTTTTAAATAGTAAAGGTCGTGATAGCTGAGTTGAGACGCTGTTTTTATTGAATTTTTTCGTTTTGATGTGTCGTCTTGTGAGAAAAGGCTAATGTGTTTTGAGGAAAATGCTGGTATTTGCCCTTTTATTTGGTTTTAAAAGATGTTCAACATTAATCTGTATAACTTTTTATAACTATGTTGGGTTCAGTTTGCAGTCTAACCGGTCACAGTTGAAAACCAGTATTTTACATAGAGTGCCTCGATATTCGTCATCGACAAACAATACTGGGGTACTGGGTCATTGAGCGTTGGCTTATGTTTTATTTAAATAGTTTAATTTTTTATTTAATTGTTTAATTACACTGGTCTACAAATTTTGACTTTGAAAAAGTATTCTTGAGATAAAGTAGCTTTAATATTAATATTCACACGCTAAATACGAAAATAATTATTTTAAGTCACAATTAGAATATTTTGTAGAAAAATATTAAAGTTAATAAATGCAATTATTAACATAATTCTAAACATTTAATGCCTCACTAAGCAAATATCCAACTTATACAATAAGTCGAAAGGGGCTAAAATCATTAAGTACGTAAGATATCAGAGGGACACAAATGTTTTGATGTATAGCAACGTACAACCCTATTGTATTTTGGTTTAATTTTATGCGACATACGCAATTTGTATCATACAAATACTTATAAATAAATATAAATACAGCATTCAATTCAAATAAATATTATGTGCGCAACGAGATTTACAGTTCTGGCATAGTTAAATTTAAACATAACGTAAAAAATACGCCTAAACCTCAAAAATATTCGTGCTAGACTCTCTGGCACCGAAAAAAATTAAACTAATAAATGAATTTTATTCATCAACTCATATTCAGCATGAGTAGATAGCAGAAATTAGTTAAAATTATTTCCAATACTTTTCCCTGTAGACTAGTGTTATTTAATTTGTATCTATATATTTCTTTTGACTATGTGCTCTGTGAATCCATGGCATTACTAACTGGTCCTATCGAAATACTACCTTAGCGTTATTTATTTTTTAAATATCGCAGCGTATTGTTGAGATTTCGTACCGTATGGTGTGGGCCGGTACCGTGTGGTCCCGTAAAAGAATAATACCATCCCATCACTTCCCGTGGGCGTCGTAAGAGGCGACTAAGGGAATGGGCAGCAACGTTCTCTGTAAAACGCAACACCATGCACTGCGATCGCCAACCCGCCATCCAAGCGTCGCGATTATGGCAAACCCCCTTTTGGGGGAGGCCTATGTCCAGCAGTGGACGTCTTTCGGCTGTTATGATGATGATTGCTGAGATATACCGTATTCTGTTATTGACCTTTTAGGCCTCGCACAGATATACATGTCGTTAGCTTAGTTCGTTTTAAAATTACTTTACTGTTTTGTTTGTCTTGTGCGAGTCCCAAATAAACATTTGTCTTTCTTTCTATATTTTTATAAGTCAATCTTTCAAGCTACAAGCTTTTAAAATAAATAGTAAATCAGTCATCCAGATTTAACTCCAAACAAATCTAAAGTGGATTTTAACATTTTAAGTGCAGCCTTAAAACTTTACTTTAAGCCAAAAATAATGCATTTCTAAAAATCCTATGAAATGAAAGTCTTGTCCGAATTTTATGAAACACATTAAAAGTATTGGGAATTGAATAAAAACTTTTGATAAAATCGGATTCGATCGAGTTTGTGGATAATCTGAAAAGTTCATAAATTAATTTGCGGGGCGTCCATCTTTTTGGTGCGGAAGAGTTTTCGTTGAACACGAATTTATCTTGTTGGGTAGCTTGAGGAATTAGGAGAAAAATTGCTCATGTTAGCAGGCTTTTATCATAATCAACCTACAATGTTCCCACATCTGAGACACAGGCCTACTCTGTGTGAAAAAAGATTGTTTAAAAAGTTAGTTTTGACTCCCACTTATCATCTTCCATCCCTTATCTCTATTTATTTGGGGTTAGACTAGCACATAGGGATTCTTTAAGTTCTAAGTTGAGCTACATGATAGCTGAAAAATGCTTGCACTGTCTAGTTAGGTCATTCAAATCTATGGGGTAAATTACAACACAGATTTGAATGGACCACCAAATGCCCACCTCACAACTACATAGCTCCCATGTAATATGACCACTACGTATTGTACACATAGACTTTAAAAGAAACTTGGACCTCTGCGTTTTTTTTTTTCAACTTTGCCCCTCACTAGGAATTTCTCCTGTACGTTTGTTTTAGTGTTTCTTCTAAGTCAGCTAGAAAACACTGGCCTCAAATAATCTAATTTGACACGAAATATAAAAGTGTTTATTTCCAACTTATTTTTTTTTTTCAATTTATATATCATACAATTCGTCTTTTAAGACGCCAGCGACTTTGAGGAAACAAAACGCGCTTCCGTTTTACACCTGCGCGACCCAAAATTCAGTAGTTTTTTTTGTAGTTTCCTTATTTTTCTACGATTTTAAAAAAATAGCCGTTTATCAAAATGTTGATATTTAAAGAGATATAGTGCAAATACCATTAAAATACGCTCGGCGGTTTTGGTCAGATTGACATTTTATATCCGTGTTAGACATAATTCCACAAATTATTTACACTATATTGACGACCTTCTTTTTGTATGTAAATAAAACATGATGTGTCCTTTAATTTTAAGTTTTATTATAGGTAATTGATAAATTGTTATTTTATTATTGATGTTTACATAAGCACTATCTAGCCTGAAGCACAGGTTTCAACCTAGTTCAGGCAAATCAGCAACTGTGTTCTTTAAAAAAAATGTAAATTATTTTACTGTAAATGTGCCCTGTTTTGTAAATAAACGATATTATTATTATTATTATTATAATAAAATTCAAAATTTTCATATATAATACTAGTGGACGTCACGCGGTTTCACCCGCGTAGTTCCCGTTCCCGTGGGCGTACGGGGATAATATTATATAGCCTATGTTACTCCCTGATAATGCAGCTATTCAATGCTAAAAGATTTTTTCAAATCGGTCCAGTAGTTACGGAGCCTATTCAATTCAAACGAACAAACAAATCTTTCCTCTTTATAATATTAGTGTAGATGATTGTCAAAACAGTCAAATGTAACATATATTTTTTCCATCAAATAACGACAAGCCGTTTATGTGCGCCTTAAAACCCTTACCATGTTTCACACATTCCATCTTTCGTTAAAAAAAAACGCTAAAGTTCAAGTTAATCTATTCAAAAACATCTTAAAACAGTTATAAAATAAACTTTTTCACTACATAAGCATACCAGTCTAGTCATGAACCCGCCTTATAAATCTTGTCTAACTAATTTAGTACACGGTAGCTTTTCTAATTTCGTTTTCTTACCGATTTCACTCGTTTTACGATCGCACTGACAGACGAACAGTAAATATTTTATTTGGAATTCTTTTGGGGAACCACATAAATTATGTTAACTGGTCGAAAATGTTCGTTTACCGCGAAATTTTTCTACTTTTATATCTTCTGGGTGTAATTGGAATTGGTTTTTTCTGGGATTTTTTTATTTAGATTCGAATGGGAAATGGTCCATTAGTTGGGTATTGGTAATAAAATTGAGAGTTGTAATTGGGTGGCTGAGTGATTTTAGAAAATCTGTTTTTAATTCGGTTTTGTAGGCAATAATTAGACGTTAGAATATTTTTTTTTAAACTGGAAATTTTAATTAACGTCTGATTGAAAATGAAAAAAAAGACGTTAAATACTTACAAATTAGTGGTGGGTTGTATTCACTGGGGTTCCTGTAACAAAATATCACAATATTATTATTTTTAAATGTAGAGTTAACAATATTTTTTACAGTTTAATAGCTTAGCATATTATATATATACATATACAGAAGTATAAGCCGTGTGTTCGGATAGTTATCTAATACGATTCTAATTACATAGCATTTTACTGTGGCTTGCTGAAAATTAATGATGACGACATTTTTTTGCCTTACGATACTTAAGATTCATATCTTTACTTATTACTTAAAGCTGAAGAGTTTGTTTGTTTGGAGTTTGTATGTAGGTGTGCGGGACTTTACTCTCTGTCACGCACACATCTAAAGGTTAATGCATTAATCTCAGGAAATACAGGTTCGAATTGAAAAGAAAATTTGTATTGGATAGCCCATTTATCGAAGAAGGCTTAAGGCTATATAACATCACGCTACGACCAACAGGAGCGGAGCATCAATGAAACTGTTGCAAAAACGGGGAAAATCTCTGTTATGTAACACTCGTTTCTGCTCCGCCGAGAGCGAAAGGAGTCATTTGATAATTTGCAAACCTTAAAAAAATAATAGCTACTCATTGATATATAAAAAACACAAGATACACACTCAGCATCTCAAAAACGTCCGCAAAAAATAAGCGCAATATGTATAATTAATTATGCGCAAGTTTCAAACAATCTCGCATCGCTCGCCATAGTGCATTGCTTTGTAAAAACAACTTTAAGCGATCCGTGTAAGGTTGAATTTGCAAAAAAAAATTGCGCATCACTCGCCATACTGAACTGCTTTGTTAAAACAACTTTAAGCGATCCGTGTACGGTTGAATTTGCAAAAAAAATTGTTTATAGTATAACTACACACAACCCACACATGACACTTGATACATGTCAGTTTTTGACGACAGTTTCGAGTGTTGCATTAGTATGAGACTGTGCATCTTGGGTTTTTTTATATGTCAATGTAGCTACTATATTACAAAATAAAAATCTAAATAAAATAGCTTTCAAGTTTTTCTCCCTTTTTAACCAAGTTCTAAAAAAGGAGGTGGTTCTCAATTCGACAGCGTATATATATATATATTTCTTTTTAATGTGTGTTCGCGGATAACTTCGTCGTTTATGATCCGATTTCGATGAATCTTTTTTTATATGAAAGGGTATGCTTCCGAGATTGCCACCACGTCAGGATCTGATGATGGAAATCCTGAGAAATCGAGGGCAACTCTCAAAAATTGTTGGCACGCATCTAGTAAAAACTTGATATTTGTGTGTATATCGGGTGATACTACAAAATAATGAAGGTTTGGATCAGACCTGATGATGGAGACGACAGAGGGTCAAGGGAACTGCACATCGGTATGTAGCAACTACCAAGTGTTTGGGCTTATTTTATTCGTATTGACGAGACCTTTACACCGAAAGCACTTAGTAAGTTTTATATTCATAACATAACATCACGCCGGTACGCTGTGAATGGGTACGCAGGTACCACGAAAAAGTGAAAAAAAAATACAAAAAATGTCAAAAACCGAAATAAACAAAAACACCGACTTCTGAAATTAAAGTTATTTTATACTTTGTAGTGTTTTGTTTTGGAAGTCGTTACATTTTTTTCGAGGAAATGAAAGACTACTTGGCTTGCGCATCATATTTTCTTACTGAGAAACCTTGAGTTACTCTGACGAACAAAGCTTTTCGCTTGGAAGCTTTAATAAAAGATATCTCTAGCTACATTAATGTTTTCTCCCGATTTAACGACACTCGTTGTTTCTGAAATAAGTTTTGTTTAGAATGCTATAGAGAATATTCAGTTTGCTTTATCAATAATAACTAGAAGTTAATGGCAGACAATAATGTAGATAAGATACATTTCGTAGGTCAAAATAGAATCTATACTGAAATTACAAAAAAATACACCCAACTTCCAAATAATCGGTGTTTTTGGTTGTTTCTTTGTATTTTAACACTGACTACTGAAATTAAAGTTATTTTATAATTTGTAGTGTTTGTTTTTAGGGTTCCGTACCCCAAAAGGAAAAAACGGAACCCATACAGGATCACTTTGTTGTCCGTCTGTATTGCAAGGTTTAAAGTAACCTAACACGAATGGGATCACGGGAGCTAAGTTTGCTCGCTTCGCTCGCTCACTCTAGCTCCCGCAATCCCATTCGAACCTAACCTATCCGTGAGCCCTAAGTTCCCGAGATGGCGCGGTCGCTCTTTGTTCAGCGGTTGGATCAAATGTCAGTTATACAAGATGAGAACTAGATCAAAAGAAAATTATACTAAATAGGAAAGTACTAAACGAACGAAAAAATCCCAATTTTTTGTCATGGATTTTTTCATTTCGCGAAATTGATAACGACTCCATTCAATGCGTAACTCTATAACGTACATGTGACGTCACATCTGAACAGACCAATGAGAGCCTGTTCCTTGTAGACTTGTGCTCCGATTGATCGCCATTTTATCTCCGTTCACAACTTCTCGGAATGAATTCAAGAAATTATAAGCTATCAAATTTGAATGCGTAAAAAAGTATTCCAAATATTCAGTTGACAATTTATCGAGAGTTTACCATCTCTCAAGACATTTTGTAGACTAAGTTATCCGTGAAATTCTTCCGTTACTAACTGATTGAGTGACTGACAGACAACACACACCCGAAACTTCTGGTCGAAGAAAGCTGAAATTTGGCATGAAGCTACACGATACACTCCGTAGAGAAGCACTAAGAGGATTTCCCGAAATTCCTATAGGAACGGGATAAAACGGGATATGTGTGAACGAAGTCGCGGACAAAAGCTAGTATATCATAAAATAAAAAATCAACACAGAAAATAGCTTACTCAGACCTACCAACTATTGTACACAAAAAAAAAACATAAAAATCGGTCAAGCCGTTTCGGAGGAGTTCGAGATTTTTATATATTATATAGACTAGCTGACTCGGCAAACGTTGTTTAGCCATATAAAAAAATGGCCTACGACCTATTCTCAGGCCTACTCAATTTTATACAAAAAATAAAACATAAAAATCGGTCAAGCCGTTTCGGAGGTCCTTGATAACAAACACTGTTACACGAGATTTTTATATATTTAAAGATGAAAAGAAGATAAGAAAGATTAGATAATCTATACTAATATTACAAATGTCAAAAAAATCTTTTCGTCTGTCTGTTCGTTATTTATGTTTCTACACCTAAACCGCTGAAGCAATTTTGAAAAGCTTTGAAATATATAAAAACTTTTGCTTGGAAAAGGACATGGAACATTTCTTTTCCCGACAGTATGTTCCCTTGGGATTAATTCCCACTTTTACACAGAAGTTAGTAATTAATATTATGTATTATAAGCTTTCTCTTTGATTAAGTGTCCATTATGGAGTTGGTCCCAAATGTCCCAATGTATTGTTGTGAATACCCATCTCAGTACACAGCGGTCTTTTGGGTTTAATTAAAATCATGTTATTAATATTTACTTTCTTAGCCGAGCACACAGATAGGTATAACAGAATATAACTGCCAAAGCATTTAAGAGATTATAATTATTTAGTACGTGATATTTATTTAAATAAACTGGGTTCGTTCCAGTATAAAAAAAATAACGTGATTATTTCAATTAGTGAATGTTGTTTTTGTAACATGTAAAGATTTAAGTTACTTACATATCTTCATACATTGTTAAAAACTTTTCGAATAACGCGTAATTTCAACCAAGTGATAATAGCCTCAGTCTGTACAAGATAAAATTCAATTTTTCATCATAAAGGCCATTATACGGTCAACGAATGATTGAACGAACTTCGAAAGTTATGAGACAGTGCCCCCATTCTTTTTCCACACCACTGGGCAGCAAACTTTTTTTATAAAACGACGCGTACCTAATGGGAATGCAGTAAAATTTTATTCCCATTGGCTCCGATAGTTGGGAAAAGTTGTAATGAATGAGCAGTTTTATTCGGTTTTTTAGCGTTTTTGTTCGGTAATGAACCTACATTTATAGGAGCTGTAAATGGATAGTAGGCTGGAGTCAGGAGTAGTGTCAGATAATTTTTATTTGCTGTGACACATTAAATATCTTACTTAGTATTATTTTTGAGTTTAATGCATGATCTTCGCCATAAAGATCTACGCGCTTATAAAAATGGCTTTTATTTTATTACTATACTAGTTGACCCGCGGAACTTCGTCTACTCCATCCCTATTGGTCTTAGCGTGATGATATATAGCCAACACTGAAATATTTTTTTAAATCGGACCACCGTTTCCTGATTTATATTATTTTAGTATATAGAAAAAGAAGTATAGATATACAATAAATATATAGATTTAGATGGAGATACAGATACAGATATAATATAGATATAGATGTAAGCTTTGTACACTGTATGTTGTGTACGTAGCCTGATGTACGAGTATGTGTACGCCGCCTAATGAGCATGACGTCGCAAACGAAGAATGACAATGACAGGACTTGAGATAGAGAATTTAAGCCTGCTCGTGAAGTACATTTATTTCTCATTGTGTAAAAGTAATAAGGAAAAGAAGTAAAGTTTATAAAATAGCTAGTTTAACTAAGTAAAGTAATACAGTGTCGACCTACTAAAATATTGGAAGTAAAAAACCTTTAACTGTCGATTTTTCTATTTTAAGGTTAGTAGGCCAGAATTCACGGTGTGTAAATATTTGATCACAATTAATTTAAGTATTTTAATTTCATAATAACATTAAACTTTTCTATTTTTAGATAAATCAAATTGTGCATTATTTACTCCCGTATCATCTTACATATTACATAGATAAATATAATATATAGATCTGGACCAATGACGTATTATATATAGACACGTCATGAACCAACATCGCGGCGCTTAAAAACGGCGAAAATACTAGATAGCTACTTATACGCGTGAAGAAAGGGAAAGAAAATATATATAATACGTTAATTAGTTTTACTAATTAAACTATGAAAAAAACACACGACGGCATGTTTTTTTATGTTTTGCACAGGTTTACACACACAATATAAATTAAAAACAAACGTAGTGTCGCGCGACAGGTTGGTGCGTAACTAAGCGCGACGTGGCCAATTGGCTTCATTTCATGTTGGCATTTTAGAGTGCGGACAACGTATCTATAGTTTTAATATCATTGATCTGGACTGACCCATTCACATGTCAAGACAAATTAGACATGGTTTAGTAGTTTATCCTTTGCTTTTCACCAATTTGGAACAATGTGATTAAGAGGTAATGCGGGCGGAGACACTTTTGAGTAAAAAGTCGAGGTTTGGCTCTCGCCTGCTTCCTCCTGCAATTTTGGACTGATTTAAAAAAAAAACTTTTTACAAAAAATATAACCGACTTCCAAAACAAAACACTACAACGGTGTTTTTGGTTATTTCGTTTTTTGACACCGACTTCCGAAATTGAAGTTATTTTATACTTTGTAGTGTTTTGTTTTGGAAGTCGGTTATATTTTTTGTAAAAAGCTTTTTATTTTTCACTTTTTAGTGGCACCTGCCTACCCATTCACAGCGTACCAGCGTGATGTTATGTAATGAAAATAAAACTTACTAAGTGCTTTCGGTGTAAAGGTCTAGTCAATACGAATGAAATAAGCCCAAAAACTTGATAGTTCCTACATACCGACGTGGAGTTCCCTTGACTTTCTGTCGTCTCCATCATCAGGTCTGATCCAAACCTTCAGTTTTTTGTAGTTTCAACCGATATACAGACGAATATAAAGTTTTTACTAGATGCGTGCCTACAATTTTCGAGAGTTGCCCTCTATTTCTCAGGGTTTCCATCATCAGATCCTGACGTGGTGGCAAAGGGACCATTTCGGAAGCATACCCTTTTATATAAAAAAAAGATTCATCGAAATCGGATCATAAACGTCGAAGTTATCCGCGAACACACATAAAAAAAATATATATACGCTGTCGAGTTGAGAACCTTCTTCTTTTTTAGAAGTCGCTTAAAAATATTTCATATTCTGAATAAGAAGGACATATACTGTTTACTGTGCCCCTATATTTTTCTTTTTGATGATACATAATCCGTATAAGCACTAGAACCCTCAAGAAGTACTAAAATTGTCCATAGAGACCGCTGTCAATAAAGCCCTAGTGTATAACTTTTAGAAAAAAAAAACGGGTCAAGAGCGAGTCGGATTCGCGCACCGAGGGTTCCGTACATCGTATAAAATGTGAAATGTTTTTAAATTTTCATCGGCGAGGCCTATATTCATCGGAGAATTTTAACACCGCGGTGTACACATCTATTCTTCCTCTTTGACATCCTCAATAAACTGTTTGTGTTTTATGATTTTAATTTTAACCGAGACATCTGAAATATTGTTATATCAAATCAATTGAAATCATTTCCTATGTTAATCCTTTATTATCTGTATGCACCTAACATTGAAATCTGCACGCCACAATTGGCAGAATATGATGATACCACTAAATAATTTTAAGACCATTGTACCATATTCTAACAAATAAATGATTATGATGATGATGATTACAGTTTTAGATCAGCGCTATCTCTTGACCGATAGTGAAACAAATGTAATTTTTGTTGATGATTTCTGAAAAAGTGTGCTATTTAGAAACATCGTTTTATTTTTCCCGTAATCTTTACATAAACTTCTATCACATAGAATAATTCCAGATTTTTCTCTATGCAAACTTCGGAGATAAGGGAGGGGGGGAGGTATAAATTTTACATTTTTTGCTTAGGTTTATCTCCAGGCCCGCCTTTTGGCTTCCTTCGTACAGTGAGTTTACCATTGACTGTAGCTGTATTGCACTCTCGAAAAACAGTACTAAGTCGTCTGCGAATCTTAAATGGTTTAAGTACTTGCCATTTATGTATAAGCCCAGGTTACTCCAGTCTAGTTTACCAATGATTGACTCTAGCACCGCTATGAAAATTGTGGGAGAAATAGGGTCCCCTTGTCTTACACCTCTTCTTACGTGTATAACTGGTCCTGTAGTTTCCAGTTTTATTCTGCTCGTGGTATTGTCGTAGAGCTGTTTGAGAACTCGTATTTATTCAATCTCTACTTGCTGAGAGTGCAGAGCTTCCCATATCGACGAGCAAAGCGGCCTTTGGAATTCTTGATATTTCTCGATAAGCATTTCTAGTGAGTGGATATGGTCCACAGCGGAGTAGCCTCTTCGAAAACCCGCCTGTTCTATCGGTTGATGTTTTTCAACAGATTTTCTTATCCTTTTTTCTATAAGGTATGAAAATAATTTGTAAATCGATGGCAGTAAGCTGATTGGTCTGTAGTTGCCAATGTTTTTCGAATCACCTTTTTTCTAGAGCAGGATTATGTCTGACTCGGACCATTGTCTGGGGGTGCTAGAGAACTTTAATACCATATTAAATAGTTGAGCTAACGGAGTTGCTAGGTGTGTGCGTCCTATTTTTAAGGCTTCTTTTGTGATTATATTCGTATCAGAGCCGGGGTTTTTTTCTTGTTTGAGTAAGTTAATTCCTGTCATCACTTCCGTTTCATCCATCGCGCTTATCTCTTTCCCGCCTGCAGGAACCTGAATCCACGCAACAGGGTTGTTAACTTGGATTTGTGAGCTGTACAAATTCTGTAGAAGTTTGTTGCTATTGTAATATTTCTGCTTTGCTTTGCTCTGCTCTGCTCTTCTCTTCTCTTCTCTGCTCTTCTTTGCTCTTCTCTGCTCTTCTCTGCTCTTCTCTGCTCTTCTCTGCTCTTCTCTGCTCTTCTCTGCTCTTCTCTGCTCTTCTCTGCTCTTCTCTGCTCTTCTCTGCTCTTCTCTGCTCTTCTCTGCTCTTCTCTGCTCTTCTCTGCTCTTCTCTGCTCTTATCTGTTCTTCTCTGCTCTTCTCTGCTCTTCTTTGCTCTTCTCTGCTCTTCTCTGCTCTTCTCTGCTCTTCTCTGCTCTTCTCTGCTCTTCTCTGCTCTTCTCTGCTCTTCTCTGCTCTTCTCTGCTCTTCTCTGCTCTTCTCTGCTCTTCTCTGCTCTTCTCTGCTCTTCTCTGCTCTTCTCTGCTCTTCTCTGCTCTTCTCTGCTCTTCTCTGCTCTTCTCTGCTCTTCTCTGCTCTTCTCTGCTCTTCTCTGCTCTTCATGGATAAAAAGTAGCTCAAATCATTACCTCCTCAAAATTACCACTGTGCAAAGAATCAATTCAAACGCTTGCTAAAAAATAAAAAAGATTTATCCCACGGGAACCGTACTTTTTTTCGGGATGTAAAAATAAGCCTATGTCATTATTAGACCCCTAAATAACTATTATAAAAAAAATCATGTTTGCCCTTGCTCTCTGAAAAACAATAATAAATCTATCCCACAGGAACCGTACAATTATACATTCGAGGTGGCTGGCGTAGCCTAGGGCCCAGCGCTTATCGAAGATACTTCATCCAGAATGCAAATATTTTCTGCATTGTCTAGGTTCTTGAGCTTTCCTGGTTTAGTCAAAATAGTAGAGAACACATAAAATACCTCTTATATCTTTTCTTTGTGGTTCTTTGTAAGAAAATCAAACCTTTCCGAGATTGAGTGAAAAAAAAATCGAATCGCTTCGCTCGCGGTTGAATTCTACAGTCTCTCAGTTTCTCTTTGACTCAAAAATTCAGTTCTATTTATCTATGAATGGCTAAAAGAAGATTAAACTATCCGAGATGGGTGCCAATAACAATTTTTAAATGTAAAGGTTTTACTTTACTTTCTTTATATAAAGGTACTTATTAATATTATGTCGGTATTCAATGTTTTGTATGTAAGATTTATGACGGTTTTATTTAGTGTATTTATTTGTTTTTTAGATTAAAATAATTTATGAAGGGGCGCAAAAATGATGCGTGCCCTAGGCGCCATTTCCTATAGTTATGCCTCTGTATGTATGCGACAATACGACTTCGAAGCAACGGCCATTTTAAATTGAAATTGTTCTACGAAATGATATTGTCGTGTCGGAATTATTTGCGGTAGTCTACCTGGTCTAGGGAACGAGATTAAATGTGACTATTTTAAACCTTTTGTTTGTTACTAAAACCACCACATTTATCAACCAGATCCCGGTCCCTGACTCCAGATAAACTCGGGGATCATTCGTCTAATCTTGAATCCCCTCATCCCTCCCTCGTAACCCTTGTTTGCAAAGATCATGCTACAATCGTACTATCGTACTGCAGGTTATCTGAGTATATATATTAAGTAAGGTACGTAGGTACTGTAGACGTTCAGGTTAGGGCTTCTGAAACATCTACATATGGCGGCGGCGCTGGGTAAAATAGTAATGTTAGCGAAGAGTTTCCGCGTGTGCTAAGCGTATATAGCACGAAGCCCTATATTTTATAAAGCATCTCGAAGGATGACGAGATTTTGATGGTCAGGCGATAGCTAGAACGCCTGGATAATAAAGCCAAGTGCTTTTCATATATAAAGTGATATTTTGTATTGGGAAAGATGTTGTTATATACCGGTATAGACCGAGTTTGTTTTGAAGAATTTTTAGCAGAATTCAGGCTCGTCGCTGTGAATAGTGAATGGCGTGAGAGCGATTACATATTAATTTTGGGCGCATTTTTGGAAAGCGCTGCAAAATACTTTTACAATTACACGTACCATGACGGTATTGATTTTACATTGCTATGCGATAAAATAAGAAATGAGTTCCCGTGCAAATGCACAGCCTGTAAACAAAGGGCATTGAAAAAACGAAAAGACGAGTGCCAAAGTATCCGACGGATGCGGACAGCAAGAGCTTGTATCGCTTATGAATACCGATAATGATACAGTCTTATATTCTAGCGTGAAAATTGAAGATTCACAAATTAAATCCAATAACAATGAAGAATATGATGACTATGATGACAATGATGTGCAGAGCTGTGGAGAGAGCAGCCTAATCGAGGACGAGACGGAACTGGACGGAACCGAGGAAAGTGTACAAGCTGGTGTGTCCATTCCAATATTTATAACCGGTCTCATTCCAGAAAACCAGGCGATTTTGATGTCCGTCCAGAACCTAGTCCCACTGACGACCCTGATGTGGACGCTGTCGACCCTGATGTGGACGCTGTCGACCCTAATATGGACGCTGTCGAAGTGGATTGTAGGGAGAATAACCAGTGTGAAGACGCCACGATGGAGGACGAAGAAGCTGCCACAATGGAATACGGACCGAAGCAGATGGTCCAGTACGAAGCACAACTCGCCGTGTCGTCGAATGTTGTTGCAAATTCATTATTTAATTTCATTTCAGTCAGGAAGGCAAAGGGTAGAGTAGAAAACGATAATTTTAGGGACTTGATTTTATTTGATAGGGAGAATTTACAGACAAACATACACACACAATGCCCTGAAGAGACATGAGTACGTAACTCGTTATGAGTACAAGCTTCCCCTTCGAGCCCGTAAAATAAAGAAAATAAGGGTGAGAAGAAAGATAAAGAAATACTCCACTTATATTTATACATTTAAACAGAAATCATACACATCAAATCATATAAGATATTCCACAAATTATTTGATAGTTCAGCAACCTTTAATTTTTATATGGAAATATTTTAGGAAGAAATATGAGATTATTTTACACAATTATAAAGTCAGGAAACGTTTTATTTTGAAGAGTTCAGTTATTTGAGTTTCCACTTTTAACACTTTCTAGTTATATTATGTTAGTTATTTATAAGTTCTCTGCTGATCTCATAGCATATAATTTTATTGATTTTTAATAGCAACGAAACCCGAAGCATTTATTAGTATTAGTTCAGTCATAGGTTGGCATGACAACATAAAAAAACAATTTGTCATAATGTGTCAAACTAACTTAAAAGGACACAGGATAAATAGAATTTTAGCTACTTTATAGATTGTTCATGAGAATAGGTAGAAACCATTTTACGGTAGAGTATAGAAGGAAAAACGGATCTATGGTAGAAAAAAGTATGATGTCAAATCAAATGTCAATTCTATAGTCATTTTCATGTAAACAAAACATTATTTTAGTTTGATTTGTTGCATAGTTTATTAATCGGTTTTTGTTTTATAACCGACTTCTAAAAAAGAAGGTGGTTCTCAATTCGACAGCGTATATATATATATATATATTTTATGTGTGTTCGCGGATAACTTCGTCGTTTATGATCCGATTTCGATGAATCTTTTTTATATGAAAGGGTATGCTTTCGAGATGGTTCCATTGCCACCACGTCAGGATCTGATGATGGAAACCCTGATAAATCGAGGGCAACTCTCGAAAATTGTAGGCACGCTCCTGGTAAAAACTTGATATTCGCGTGTATATCGGGTGATACAACAAAAGAATGAAGGTTTGGATCAGACCTGATGATCGAGACGACAGAGAGTCAAGGGAACTCCACATCGGTATGTAGGAACTACCAAGTGTTTGGGCTTATTTCATTCGTATTGACGAGACCTTTACACCGATAGCACTTAGTAAGTTTTATTTTCATAACATAACATCACGCCGGTACGCTGTGAATGGGTACGCAGGTACCACTAAAAAGTGAAAAATAAAAAACTTTTTTTTACAAAAAATGTAACCGACTTCCAAAACAAAACACTACAATGTATGAAATAACTTTAATTTCGGAAGTCGATGTCAAAAACGAAATAACCAAAAACACCGACTTCCGAAATTAAAGTAATTTTATACTTTGTAGTGTTCTGTTTTGGAAGTCGGTTACATTTTTTGTAAAAAAGTTTTCATGTGATGATGGAATAAGGACTAGTACGGTGATCGACGACCTCGATGGTGCTGCCGGGTGGAGAAGAGAAGGTCGCGATTAATATCAATATTTAGCTAGGCTGAAGTTATTCCAGTTTTATATTTGTCTTAAGGTTTCAGCGTTCACTGCAACGCAATTGAAGGACTCCATGGGCGGTGATACCAACTTTGCATACGGGGCATAGCCTCCGCAAGGGGTGGCAAGTTGTCACCATTGGTTGAGCTGTTCGATGGAGGCAAATAATTTCAGTCCCTATTTTTTTTAACAGATCATGATTACTGGAGTAAGTTCGATGTTAGGAGTTAGTTCTTTGACAGAATAGACCTTCGCTTCTTAACCGTCTGGCTGCCGCGTAGACTAGTTAGGGTAGCTTTCGTGAAGTCAATCCCTTCTGGATGGATGTGATTTGTCACATCATTTTGTTTACGTCCGGCGATGTGTTGCAGATTTTTGGGGGGTTTTACTGCAGCAGGGTTTCAGCATGTCTGCGTTATTGTCCAGGGTGAATGGCGCATGAGAATTTAATAGAATAATGCTTATCGCAGGACATGACTGAAGCTGCTTTTAAAGAAGCATATGCCCCCCTGTCAGCGAAGATTCCCCCCATAGGCAGGAACTCCTGGTTAGGGATAGGTAGGTGCTTAACTCTTCCAAAGCTTGGAATAGAAGATTACAAGAAGACTTTCTTAGTATCCTCTATTCGTGAGGGCGTAGCTCATGTGGCACAACCTCCTTGGTTGCCTCACCCTCCGGGGACCTCCGTCAACTTAATCATAAAAAAAGCTTTAGAAGAATTAGAAATTTAGAATAGGTTCAAATAATGACATACGTAGATTGATTTGTTTTTCTGACAGATCTGTAAAAGTTTTCTTCCAGCTCAATATAATGATCTCTTAAATCGCCAAAAGTCTTTGATTTCATATCGATCCCCAGACGTTTCAGAAGCCCTAACCTGAACGTCTACAGTACCTACCATTCTTTAGGGTTCCGTACCATGTAAGTCTCCGCTGGTGGCGGACAGCGGAGGCTTAGTAATAAGGGTCCGTCCGTTAGTCCGTCTGCCTGTCTGCGGGCTTTATCTCAAGAACCGTTATAGGTAGATAGTTGAAATTTTCAGTGTGTATTTCTATTGCCGCTATAACAAAAAAATAAAAATTAAATTATTATTATTTTTTTCACTTTCTCGGGTCTCTGGAGACCCGATCCTTTGATAGGCGTACGAGGAGCCGAAGCCAACTCGCAGAGGCCCCGTTAGACATTTCAAATGGAATGGGGCACCAACCGATGATTATCCCTGTATGCACTGAAAGTGATAATCCCCGGTTGGAGCAGGACTATTGCAAAATATGGAAACAAAAGATTAAACGCTATGGGTTTGGGTGGCTTAGTGGACTGCTAATCGTTTACTATGGAAGAACTAGTGGCCTCTGCCTGACCACTGACAATTATAACGGCTTTAAAATGGCAGGGGATGACTTGCACACTCAATTAATGGGCCCCCTGAAAACGGTCGCTAGCACAAAGTGACGTAGCACCAAGGGGGCAACATATCCTGAGGTGCTAGAGGAGTGGAGAGGTATACCACGGCTATCAGGATAGTCCCGGAAGTACGGTCAAGATCCCTACCAGTATCTTACTGGATTATACATCCTTCTCCCGAGCACGTTTGCTCTTGCTAATCTCCACTCAGACCGGCCGATTAAGGCAAGAAAGAGGTGGGAGCTCTGTTCCTCGTCAGTGTTCACTCCGGCCAGCCAATAAAGGCAAGCCGGATATGAAGAACAAGACTTCTCCCGGGAGATCAGGTCCGTGGGGTCGCTACTGCCCAACAGTTCGCCACAAAACTGCCGTGCGGATTAAATAAAATTTATTATTATTAATAAAATTTATTTTTTAATTAAATTTTATACTGCAAACGTTTTTTGTGTTAGTTTAGTATATCCCAATACTGGGTAAAGTCTTTTTTCATATTTTTCCAGCAAAATGGAGCTCGAAAACAGTTTTTTGACAATATCTCCTAGGCTCATCTAGTTCACCTTTGTTTTTAATCGGTCTCATAATGCTTTGACTTCAGAGAATGCAGGTGGCCAAATACTGTTGAACTGTAGTATGGGTCCAGACCCTTCTGTAAATCCTTACTTTCGCTGAAATGTTGGCAAAATAACAGATTCAATAAATGATATTTATTTTCTAAATAGGTTGTAAATAACACTTTTTTACACGTCAATCTTTTTTAGTCGCGCCAGTGTTTTGTAGCTGAATAGAATAGTGCCAGTTATTTCACTTTCTCCTAAACTCCCTCTAGTTATTCAACCACCCAGCCAATCTAATACCTTTTAATATCTAAAATCTTATTAAAAGCCTTTTAGAAGTTCCTTTTGTAATGAATAGGTGGTATATTAAATAGGCCTGTAATTGTGTGAGGTTGAAAGGTGCCCCTTTTTGTTTCGAGGGTCGCCTGTCCCTTGTAACGTCATTATGGGAAGATAGGATGTCGAGTAATAGAGATACCTATTGTTGAGTATATTTTACCGACGCGACGTTACGTTTTCGAACCTCAAATCTGGGTTTTCCGATGTCGTATTTCTTTCGGTAGATGAATAAAAAATAATGTTATAAAGAGGTGAAATTGTGTGTCTGATTTTACGTAATCATGTATGTTTACAAGCATTGACCTGATAACGTTCCTTTCATTGGTACTCGTAGAAAGCTACACTATATGTATACATACCGCTGAGTGTCAACTGTGTGACTACATTTATTCCAAAAAACTGGTCAAGTGCGAGTAAAAAACCGGTGAAGAGCGAGCCGGACTCGCGTGTAAAGGATTCCGAACGAATTTTTTTTTAACATGTTATTTTCACACTAGACTTCTAATAGGTTTTCCTGTAACCTATAGATAAAGATCTATTATCTCCATTTTTGTCAAAATGTTAGGATCAGTATTTCGGAGATAAGGGGGGGAGGGAATGGTCATTTTTCGACTAATTTCTTGAATAACTTTTAAAAAAAATTAAATTATGAAAAAAATATAATTAAAACCCTCATAGTAAGCCCTTTCATTTGATATGTCACACGAGATTGTTCAAAAAACCGCCAAAAGTGACACCCTTACTAAAAATTTAATGTTTTACGTAAGGCGTCCGTGTTTGTGTCACAGAAGTCCATATGTGAACCAAATTTAAACAGAATCGGTCCAGTGGATCCGAAGAAAACTAGCTGTGACAGACGAACAGACAGACAGACACCCGAGTGATCCTATAAGGGTTCCGTCTTTGTTCGGAACCCTAAAAATGCACGGTGCTTGTGGAATAGTCCACGAGAGCTAGATCAAGATTCAAGATTCATTTATTGGTGTGATTTTTGGTACATTTTACATAATAAATAATCAGTTGAATGCGGTAAGTAACTAGCGTTCGCCTGTTTGTTCGTCGTACATCGCCGCTTGACGATCGGAACAGATATTTAGACATTTCTTTTTCATGAAGGTATGGTAAATTGCTTCCTACCTGCCTATATATTGATATAGCGATTAATTCATTGGAACATGGCAGTGTCTAGGAATGGTACACGTCAGCAATACCAGGGGCATGCCTCCTCCGATACTGCAAATGTGTTGATGATGATTGGTGGAGTAAGGCGGTAACCGAGTGGCGTCCGCGGGCTGGAAGAAGGAGATTCGGTAGGCCGGCAGCGAGATGGGCAGACGACATTGTTGCCATCGCGGTTCGAACCTGGATGAGGCTGGCACAGGAACAGCAATGGGCGAAGTCGAGCTGTGGATGATGGTGCTGATGAACAAAATCGAAAATTAAAACTATAAACCTGTCAAGCCATGTCAGGAACGAACATTGCTCCCAGCTGTAGTGGTACTAGTATTACCTACTTAGTAAGTTCTGCATATAGTAGAAGTAAAATCTGCCCCGGTCGTACGAAATCTTTCACGAAAAACTCGACAACTACTAATCGAATTCAAATTGCAAACACGTACTCAGCTTTTTCTCGTGCACGAGAAAAAGTGACTGTCACACACTCGAGCTATTGAACTGCAGGAGATTGTCTTTGCTCCAGCTCACTACCCTGCCAATATGATATGTATGCAATGGATGGGAACCCATCCCCAAACCAACTTCAGCAAGTGTCGCTTATCTTCTTTCTGTCTTAGCTAGGAAACACCGGCCACATCTAGGTTAAGATGACCAAAATAAATTGACGTGTAAAAGTTAAAATAACCAGCACGAGTCGTGAGCACTCTCCATTGGTCGGTTTGACGACGACAGCTCTCAAGCTTCACGTTATTGGTTCGTCATTCAATGATCATCGACTATTGCGCTTGCAAGTTTCGTACGCCTGCCGTACATTGGTGAGATCACCCCGCTGCATTCATCTGTGCTCGACTCGTGCCGGCTACTATACTTTCAACTTATTTACAAAATAAATGTCATTTATTTTGCCACGAGCTTATATTGTATCGTCTCTTTTTCCGAATGTACGAAAAAACAAACCTACCTGGCAATCAAAGATTGACCTCCAAACATTAGACAGTCGTATCACGTCCCGGGTTCACAACGAAACTTAATACGAGCATCGAGAACCCTCACTCGATTCCAATAATCGGTTGCCAAATCGATGTTACAATCGTTTCTTTTTTTGTCACGCGCCATTTGCAGGCCTTTGCGACGTCGTCGGAACGATATTTTTCTATATTAGGAACTCTGAGTACGTGTTTGCAATTTGAATTCGATTAGTAGTTGTCGAGTTTTTCGTGAAAGATTTCGTACGACCGGGGCAGACCTTACTTCTACTATATGCAGAACTTACTAAGTAGGTAATACTAGTACCACTACAGCTGGGAGCAATGTTCGTTCCTGACATGGCTTGACAGGTTTATAGTTTTAATTTTCGATTTTGTTCATCAGCACCATCATCCACAGCTCGACTTCGCCCATTGCTGTTCCTGTGCCTGCCTCATCCAGGTTCGAACCGCGATGGCAACAATGTCGTCTGCCCATCTCGCTGCCGGCCTACCGAATCTCCTTCTTCCAGCCCGCGGACGCCACTCGGTTACCGCCTTACTCCACCAATCATCATCAACACATTTGCAGTATCGGAGGAGGCATGCCCCTGGTATTGCTGACGTGTACCATTCCTAGACACTGCCATGTTCCAATGAATTAATCGCTATATCAATATATAGGCAGGTAGGAAGCAATTTACCATACCTTCATGAAAAAGAAATGTCTAAATATCTGTTCCGATCGTCAAGCGGCGATGTACGACGAACAAACAGGCGAACGCTAGTTACTTCCCGCATTCAACTGATTATTTATTATGTAAAATGTACCAAAAATCACACCAATAAATGAATCATGAATCTTGATCTAGCTCTCGTGGACTATTCCACAAGCACCGTGCATTTTTAGGGTTCCGAAAAAAAACGGAAACCTTATAGGATCACGCGGGTGTCTGTCTGTCTGTCTGACTGCCCGTCTGTCACAGCCAGTTTTCTCCGGATCCACTGGACCGATTCTGTTGAAATTTGGTACACATATGGACTTCTATGACCCAAACACTTTTGGGAGCCAAACTAGAAAATTTCAAAAAAACGGTATTATTATCCCCCCTTTATCTCCGAAACTACTGAGCCTAAAATTTTGAAAACAATGGAGATAGGAGATCTTTACCTATAGATTACAGAAAAACCTATAAGAAGTCTATAGTGTTAAATTAACACTTAAAAAAAATGAATTTCGTTCGGAACCCTTTGCACGCGAGTCCGACTCGCACTTGGCCAGTTTTTTATTTTCAAGAATGTTCTTACATCATACTTACAAAAAAAAACTCAAAAACTAGATTATTTTGATTTTGTTTTCTTCATTATCTAAGCCCAACTTTGTTGAGTAGCACAAATATATCTACTCAAGAACTAAAAGAGAGCAGATCACAAGAGCGAGCGAAGCGAGCTCGAAAATTCGTGCACCCCAACTCGGAAAGGTTTTATTTCCTTTTGATCATTTCATATACAAACATAGTGATTTTATTGAGTCATACAGAAACGCTCGAGAAAAAAGAGAGTGCAGAAAGTAAGAGCGAGCGATTTTTGCACCCTGCTCTCGACAGGTTTCATTGCGTCAAACGTTTAGGGGTGCCACCCGATAGTGACAAAAATCAGTCGGCGAGCAGTCGGGTGTCACCCCTAAGCGAGTGTCACACGGTGCGCGCCCCCCCCCCACGCCCCCCCTCGCTACGCCACTGGCTTATTTCATTCGTATTGACGATACTTTTACAACGAAAGCACTAAGTAAGTTTTATTAAATAGACGCCAGTTCATAACATATCATCACGCCGGTACGCTGTGAATGGGTACGCAGGTACAACTAAAAAGTGAAAAATAAAAAACTTTTTTACAAAAAATATAACCGACTTCCAAAAACAAAACACTACAAAGTATAAAATAACTTTAATTTCAGAAGTCGGTGTTTTTGGTTATTTCGTTTTTTGACACCGACTCCGAAAGAAATACGACATCAGAAAACCCAGATTTGAGGTTGGCGAAAACGTAACGTCGCGTCGGTAAAATCTACTCAACAATAGGTATCTCTATTACTCGACATCCTATCTTCCCATAATGACGTTACAAGGGACAGGCGACCAGCATCGGGAAGTTTAAGTTTGAAGAACTTGAATTTATATCTAATACCTTAAAACGAGCAATTCTTGTATATATCTATACTTATATATAAAGCTAAAGAAATTTGTTTGTTTGTATGTTTGCTTGAACGCGCTAATCTCTGGAACTACTGGTCAATTTGAAAAATTCTTTCAGAGTTGGATAGCCCATTTATCGAGGAAGGCTATAGACTATATATCATCACGCTAAGACCAATAGGAGCGGAGCAGACGAAGTTGCACGGGTCAACTAGTGACAGATATAGATAATTAAATTTTTATTTATTTCATTTATTGTAAATGTGCCCTGTTTTATAAATAAACGATATAACGATATTATTAAATTAAATTAAAGTACTTAATATTAGATATACATGTGAAGGTAACTTTGAATGTCAATCTGTATGTTTGTTACCTCTTCACGGCGTAACTACTGAATGGATGAAACTTGGCACACGGGTACACCATGTCTTTTTCATGCCAGGAGTTAGTTGCCTCGCGATAATTGAAACGCGGGCGAAGCCGGTGAAATAAGCTACTTAAAAAAGAAAAGAACGACACTATCAAATTATGAATAGCTTAGACTAGCCTAGACGGACACTTTGAATGCCAAATACAAAAACTTCAGTTCAGTTAAAAATGTCTATCTAAACATAGAACTAAAAAAACTAAAAAATCGAATCTAAAAAAGGGTATAAGGAAGTGACAAAGAGGACACACTGTATGAGAAACCGTCGTTATTAAAAGGGTTTCTTGTACAACCACGGAACCCTAAAACTAAGCGGTGCAATAACGCAGCATTTATTTCCCAAGAAGATAATTTGTTTCATTTATAATACCTTTCGGGCGGAATAAAGTGGTTTGGAAGAACAGCTCAAGAGGTAGTGGACGACTGTTATTTATTCTTTTTCACTTTTCATGAAATTGGTTTCTTTGAAGAAGGTATGAATCTTCAGCTGCATTCGGAGTCTTTTTATAAAGTAGTTTATTTAACTGTTGTTTTACATTTTCTGTTTTCTTTCCTTGTTTAATTTTTTTGAGGTACTAAAATCAAGTCTGTCAAATAGAATTATCAGGATTTTTTTGGCATCTAGCTTAAACACATAATGTATGTTTTGGGTCAGTCGGGTAATTTTAGTGCGGTTTTGCAAATATGTAATTTGGTGTAACCGTATTAAAGTCGGAAATCATTCCAAGGGTGTGTGGGGTCGTTAGACCATACTCCCCACACTATAAGAAGAAGAAATTCCAAGGGAACGAACTCCCGGGATAAAAGTATTATATGTGTTAATTTAGTTTGTACGCCCTACCAAACAACCATCAAAACAGCGTCCTAACAAACTTTTAAGGATAGGTTTTATGAACTCATTTCATTTATTTCATATAAAAAATTAACATTGAGTCAATCTTAAAATACTCTACAAAATAATTTGATAATTTGAAGGTACGATAATTCGGAAAACATTAAATAAACAATCAAAAACAAAATTGTTACCTTATAAACTATGTAGTAAAAATAAGTCGAATTAGTGAATAAAGTCCGCCATTGTACCTCTGTGCATAAAGTTTAAATAAATTAACAACAAAACAAACAAATTTCAACACGCCAATCCTTTCTAACATACGTTATATAATGATTTCCATTCACTACTACACACTTATTCCTCAAAATATTGTTCCTGAATCTCTAAATACAACATTTGGTACTGTACTACAAAAATACTCAGCCAAACAATTTGACCTCTCTCTTGAATGCCCGCGGGTATTTGAGAGAGGTAACTCTTTTTATTTCAACCTTTTTTCACTTCAGTTGGTATTGTTATATTCGGTGCTACTCTCGGGATTATTACGTGTCAAATGTGAAGGTGAGGAGCTCGTGGCTAAATAATAACACAGGGCTCGATCTTCTAGGTTAAGCAACGCTTATCGAAGTTGGTTTGTGGATGGGTAACCATTAAAAATACCGATATTCTTCCGTGCCTTGGAACGCACGTGAATCGGTTGGTCCCAGCTGTCATTTGTAGATCTTTGGCAGTCGTTACAGTTAGTCAGAAGCCAGAAAATTTGGCAGCAGTCTTGCCAAGGGATATCGTGTTACCCAGTTGCTGGGTTGTGGAGGTAAGATAGTCGCCATGAAAAATACCGGTACCCAGATGTTAGACTAGAAGTCGACTCTAACAACCCAACATAGTTAGGAAAAGGCTAGGAAGATTGGTATCAAGCTGTTTTCAACTCAGTTAGTATTGTTTTATTTCCTGTATCACTAAGAATATTACTGTGCTACAAAAATACTCTTACAATCAATTTGACCTCTCTTGAATGCCCGCGGGTATTTGAGAGAGAACTCTTTTTGTTTCAACCTTTTTCACTTCACTCGGTATTGATATATTCGGTGTTATTCTCGGGATTATTGAGTCTCAAATGTGAAGGTGAGGAGCTCGTGGCTTAATAATAACACAAAGATCGATCTTGTAGGTTAAGCAACGATTGTCGAGGTCTGTTTGTAGATGGATGGTATAATTTGTAGATCTTTGAAAAGCGATACGGGTGGTCAAAAGCCAGAAAAACTGAACAAAAATAACTTTTTATTATGGGACTATAAATAACGAGCTAAGTAAACAAAATTAGCCTCGCAAATCATATAAATATGTATATGACGGACAACATTGTTACCATTGCGTGAAGAACCTGAATGAAGCTGGCACAGGGATTAGCATGGGGATTGCCACAAGAAAAAAGAGGCTTATGCTCAGCAGTGAGACCCTCAGTCACCACCCTCTTCCTCTGAATCCGCTAGTGTCTAAATGTATTTATCAATGACTAGTTGACCCGCGCAATTTCGTCTGCTCCGCTCCTATTGGTCTTAGCGTAATGAAATATAGCCTCGATAAATGGGCTATCTAACACTGCAAGAATTTTTCAAATTGAACCAGTAGTTCCTGAGATTAGCGCGTTCAAGCAAACAAACAAACAAACAAGCAAACTCTTTAGCTTTATATATTAAGTATATTTTTCGATTCAATTTTATGACACCTGCCTATAGATATCAGAATTTAGCCCTAAAAACTTACTTTAACAAACGATTTTATAAGTAGGTGTTAAAAATGCAAAATGGTTGCCGTACCAATATCCCCGCATTCGTGCGATCCCAGATGGCCATCCTTACAATAACGAAACATGACAAACTTCTAAAGTATTTTATTTTGTCCTGGCCGATGTGATAAACTATTTTTATAGAAAAGTCATGTTATTTTGAACCGATGTTCAAGAAAAACCCAAAGTAAAAGTCAAAAGTCATTTATTCAAATGAGGCTTAGAGAGAGGGCACTTTTTGAACGTCAATGTTCTACATTAAGATAGTCCCTCAAAACGCCCGCCTGTCACCACTTTCTAGTGTTTTAGCTGGGACAAGCACGCCACAATCCAGGCGATAAGTCCCCTCTTTGAAGTGGCTAGAGCGGCGCCACGGCGTCCTCACCTTTCGCTTGACGAGGATACTCACCGGACACGGTTGTTTCTGGAGATATCTGTTTCAAATTCGGCGAGAGGATACGCCCCGGTGTCAACGCTGCGAGGATCGCCCGTAGGACACGGTGGAGGTCTGCCCTGCTTGGGCAGAGCACCGCCGTGTCCTGTCGAGGCGATCGGCGGCGGTGACCTTTCGCTTCTGGCCCTAGTTCAATCCATGGTCCGGAGCGAGGAGACATGGGAAGCGGTCACCTCTTTCTGCGAAGCAGTAATGCTAGCGAAGGAGGAGGCCGAACGCGTGATAGAGAGGGAAACCTTACGCTTCGGCCAGAAGAAGACGCCCCGAGCGTCGGGAGTCGCAGGGCGATTCCCGGCCACCGTAGGCGCTGGCCTGCGGACGGCGAGCATTAGGTGGCTTTTTTCTCCTTACCCAGAGCGGGAGGAGTCATTTGATGACTTCCCATCCTTAAAAAAAAAACGGTTTTGGCTGGGAAGATAGGTGGCGCAACAACGTCCCCAGTAGTATGCTTTCTACAACTTGTAACATAATAAATGCACCTGAAAAGAAATCTTTGTACTCGACAGTATGAACAATTTTTATAATGGGAACACTGAAATCGTGAAAAAAAATTCTTCGAAAAAAAAAAGACTTCCCTATACAGTTATGTGCGCATAACTCGACAAAATGTACTGAACAGCTGCTTATTTTGTCGCGATGTAGGGGTTGGTTCTCTGGAAATTTGTTAAATGGGACGCAAAGGGCAATAGGAGGAACACGCATGGGTTTTAGCAAGAGTCTGCCACTCCCTTCCGTTCCGCCCAGAGCGGAAGTAGTCGTGTGATGATTTCTCATCCTTAAAAAAGGCAGTTTCTTTGGCATATTTTTATACTTTCAAGCAGGCAAAGTCGCTGGTAGAAGCTATGGTATAGAATTAGGCCGATTTTACGAACCATTCAAATGAAAATATACAATGACCTCATTACACCCAGACAGACTAGATTTACAAATTATATTTCAGACTCACGACCGAAAAATCAGACTTTTCATAAATTCTTTTTCAATAGAATTTCTTATCGAACAATTCGTTGGCGACTGATATTATTTCATGTGAGTAAATCTTTTGTGCTTTGTCACAAAATTAGGGCGGTCTTACAAAGTATAATATAAATATTGGTTCAGGCCACATTAGCACATCAAAGGACATTTGTGGCGGTTTCTTTACCTAGAAGGTAGTTTTAGTTTGTACTGTGACGTAAGAGGTTGTATGGGATACGAACCTTTACGCATATTGGCAGGAAGTGCTTCTGTCTGCTTTTAATGTTAAGTCCACACGTGTGTGCAAGCTCGACGTGTTTACGTTCATTCGAGCAAGGAACGTATAGACTGATATAACTCAGAACTTCTTCATCTAAATCGAACTAAATTTTTTGAAGTGCAAAATTTACGTGGCTTCAGAGGCGGATCCAGGATGGTCATTTGGGGAGGGGCTTAACCCCGTTGAGGGTTGGTTTTAGCAAAGTTAACACAAAAAAAACACCTTTTAACTTCGCTTAACGCAATACAAGGCTCCTTGGATTACTCTTCGTAAACCCCTCATTGACTTCGTTAGGTAGTAGACTACCAAAGATTTCTTGAATTTTGGGGGGAGGCTTGAGCTTCTTAGCCACCCCCCCTGGGTTCTCCCTTACCTGTTTTAATTTATGTTTGATGATACATGCTCATCGAACATCAAAGTACATGCAGAACCGGCATAAAATAAACATTACCTTCATTCTGGAATATAGGTTTTTAATGAGTTATGCGTTTCGTTTGTGTATGTGTTTGTACGACTGCAAACATCTTGATACGATTATAAATTGTCTATGTAACGTGAAGAGATTATTTTGAAAAGAATATATCCCATTCAAACTCGATAGTTTACAATATATCAGTTTATAATCTTTCACGATTTATATAAAATTACAGTGTTTTCAGTAATACGGTGGCCAGTTTTCATTTTTAGACGAAAATAACTATGGCAGATCTAGCTTCTGCCAGCGGCTTCGCCCGCGTGGTCCCTAGGGAACATACTCCCAGAATATGTATAACCTATGTGTTATTGCAGACTGTAATCTAAATCTGTGCCAAATTTCATGAAGATCCTTTCAGGCGTTCTGACGTGAAAGTGTAACAAACATCCATCCATCCATCCTCACAAACTTTCGCATTTATAATATTAGTAGTAATTTGTACGATGATGTAGCCGAAACATGTTTTTAACATAAAACAAATGGACTGGAAAGTTTAATTCGAGGAAAGGCGTTCGTTTCAGGATGCCATTTTTAATTACAGCTTGTGTTAATTGACGGAACAGTGCGCTTTTAAATTAAGGCTTTCATCTGTTTTTTGGTGTATTTGTGAGAACGTGTAGAGATTATCTCGGAAAAATACATCATTTTCATTTTGGTGCCCTCATTTCATAAAACGATGATCAGAAAACTACGTATTATGTCTCTCTTTGACCAGCCTTTTGGTCGGCTCATTTAGTTAAATTATATATAACTAGTGGACGTCACGCGGTTTCACCCGCGTAGTTCACGTTCCCGTGGGAGTACGGGAATAAAATATAGCCTATGTTACTCCCTGATAATGTAGCTATCCATTGCTGAAAGAAGTTTTCAAATCGGTCCAGTAGTTTCGGAGCCTATTCATTTCAAACAAACAAACAAACAAATCTTTCCTCTTTATAATATTGAAACTCTCTTTATAATTTAGAAACTACTGGACCGATTTGAAAAATTCTTTTAGCGTTGGATAGCTACATTATCAAGGAGTAACATAGACTATATATTATCCCCGTACTCCTACGGAAACGGGAACTACGCGGGTGAAACCGCGTGACGTCCACTAGTAGTAAATACAAAAGATTTGCGGTCTCCCGAGGCGAAGACGCTTGGCCCAAACAATCGTACCTATATTAAACTAAAAGGATCAATCCTACTAATATTATAAATGTGAATGTTTGTATGTTTGTATGTTTGTATGTTTGTATGTTTGTATGTTTGTATGTTTGTATGTTTGTGCCTCAATCAGGCAAAAATGGCTGAAGGGATTTGGATGAAATTTGGCACACATATAGTCCACATCCTGGAATCAAACATAGGCTACTTTTTATCCCGGTAAAAGGCGTGGCTTAATGGAGACAGAGGAGGAAGTGGAAACCCAGCGCTTCTGCTGCCTTAGTACTTTAGATTCAAAAGTACCAGGAGAACAGAAACATGTCATAATATTTCCGGGGCTGAAATTGGGAGCGTTAAAGATTCACAAGTACCAGGAGAACAAAACGATGTTATAGTATTAATGGGCTAGAATATATATTTTTTTAACCGTCGAACAGAAATATGTATTTTGAAGATTTTTCCGGGCTAGAATTGTAAACGCTACAGATTCACATGTGTGACAGGAGACCAGAAACATGTTGAAGAAGTATTTCTTTGGCTGAAATTATGGGCGCTAAAGATTCAGAAGTACCACGAGACCATAAACATGTCAAATTATTTCCGGCACTGAAAATATAACCGGATAGAATTCAAAATTACCAGGCCACCAGAAACATGTCGAAGTATTTTCGGAGCTAGGTATGTGAATCCCAAAGATTCATAAGTACCAGGAGGCCAGCAACATGACAAATTATGTCCGCGCTAGATATATGAGCGGTAAGGATTCAAAATTACCAAAACAACAGATTAATGTGAAATTTTTTCCCGGGCAGCAATTATGGGCGATAAAGATTCATTATGTACCAGGAGACCACAAACATGACGAAGTATTTCTAGGGTTGGATTTGTGAGCAGTTAGGATTCTAAAGCACCAGGTGATTAGATACGTGTAGAAGTATTTTTGGGGCTGGAATAATGAGCGCTACAAATTCACAAGTACCAGGAGAACAGAACGATGGTATTTTTGGGCTAGAATATTTTTTGTTTAACTTTTTAACAGTCAAACAGAAATATGTATGTCGATGTTTTTTCCGGGCTGGAATTGTAAATGCCAATAAATTCACAAACAACAGGAGACTAGAAACATGTGAAAGTATTTTTTTGGCTGAAATTGTGAGCATAGTCAAACAGAAATATGTATGTCGATGTTTTTTCCGGGCTGGAATTGTAAATGCCAATAAATTCACAAACAACAGGAGACTAGAAACATGTGAAAGTATTTTTTTGGCTGAAATTGTGAGCGCTAAAGATTGACAAGTACCAGGAGACCAGAAACATGTCGAATCCACATCCTGGAATCAAACATTGGCTACTTTTTATCCCGATAAAAGGCATGGCTTAATGGAGACTGAGGAGGAAGTGGAAACCCAGCGCTTCTGCTGCCTTAGTACTTCAGATACACAAGGACCAGGAGAACAGAAACATGTCGTAATATTTCCAGGGCTGAAGTTGGAAGCGCTAAAGATTCACAAGTACCAGGAGAACAGAACGATGCTATAGTATTTTTGGGTTTTAATATTTTTTTTTTTTTTATCGTCGAACAGAAATATGTATTTTGAAGATTTTTCCGGGCTGGAATTCCGCTATAGATTCACATGTGACAGGAGACTTGAAACATGTCGAAGAAGTATTTCTTTAACTAAAATTATGAGCGCTAAAGATTCACAAGTACCAGGAGACCATAAACCTGTCAAATTATTTCCGGCACTGGAGTTGTAACCGGCTAGAATTCAAAAGTACCAGGAGACTAGAAACACGTCGAAGTATTTTCGGGGCTAGGATTGTGAATGCTAATGATTCATAAGTACCAGAAGGCCAGCAACATATCAAAATATTTCCATGCTAGATATATGAGCGGTAAGGATTCAAAATTACCAAAACAACAGATTAATGTGGAATTTATTCCCGGCCAGGAATTATGAGCGCTAAAGATTCATTATGTACCAGGAGACCATAAACATGACGAAGTATTTCCAGGGTTGGAATTGTGAGCAGCTAGGATTCTAAAGCACCAGGTGATCAGATACATGTAGAATTATTTTCGGGGCTGGAACAATGAGCGCTACAGAGTCACAGTCGAAGTATTTTCGAGGCTAGGATTGTGAATGCTAAAGTTTCACAATTACCCAGAAGTCTGAAATATGTCAAAATATTTCCGCGCTAGATATATGAGCAGTAAGGATTCAAAATTACCAAAACAACAGAAAAATGTGGAAGTTCCCGGGCAGGAATTGTAAGCGCTATAGATTCACAAGTACCAGGAGACCAGAAAAATGTTTTTATGTTTCCGTCGCTGGAATTTTGAGTGTTTAGGATTCAAAAGTGAAGAAGGTTAACAGAAACACATAGCGGTTTTTTCCGGGCTGTAATTATGGGCGTTAAAGATTCACAAGTACCAGGATACCAGAAACATGTCAAAGTATTTCTGAAGTTGGAATTGTGAGTGGTTAGCATTTAAAAATACCAGGAGAACCGAAACATATCGAAGTTTTTACTGGGCTAGGAATATGAGTAGTAAAGTTCGAGTCCGAAATAAACATTTTCTTTCTTTTCTATCCTTAAAACCAGAAACATGTCGAATTGGTTCCGGAGCTGAAAATACGGACAGTAAAGACTCACAAACTATGAATAACGATGAATTTCCGAGAATGAGAATATGGGACAAAGAATTTGCGCGCCACCTCTAAAGTCTACGCAGACGAAGTCGCGGGCGAAGTGCTAGTAAAACATATTTTGTTTACATAGTAATTGATTCAGCTCAAATTGGTCGACAAGCAATCATACAATATTGCTGTAATTGCATCGTTGTTTGGTGGCGCAGCATCCGTTAGTTCTGCGCCCATGTTGTGACCATTATTTAGTATTTAGGTAGCTATGCGAGACATCAAAATAATATCGACCTTCCTGCACAGTTTTTAGACAATATTTTAATTGCCAATTTAGATGAACAATAAACATGAAATTAAAATCTGTGTTTTATTTCTTACTTAAACATAATCAGAAGGTTAATGTAGGACTGTAGGTTTAACACAACTTACCGGCTACCTAATTGGTAAGGCTGGTTTCATAGTCACGCGTTTGAACAGCGCGCAATGTTTTATATATACATACATTAATATACACAAGCATTTTATCTCACTCCAAAACCAATGCTAAGAATACAGGTACCCACTATCTACCTATTTTAATTACATTCAATGCATTTAAACGTTGCACTTACCTATTTACTTACACTTAGGCTTTAGAAAAAAAATTGCAAAGGTAGGTACAGTCGCCAGCTCGTCACGGTAAACATTATACATTTCTATAACTATGACGCGGCGTGGAGTGTTAGAAAGAAAGTATCTTTCGCGTGATTGGTGGAGTTTTCAACGTTTCCAAAATGAGTTGCACAAGCTAAAAATTAGGAACCAATGAATATGCCTCACTTGGAATAGGCCACGCCTCCGCGCCCTTGCGCGTACGCCAGCGCTCCCGAGTTGTCCCGATATCGATTTAGTCTCTACAAATTCGTGGAGTGGTAAAGTGCGTACCGTATTCGGGTTATATTGGCGCAGTTTAAAATAAAAATGGCTCCTCATTTGACGCAAATTGAGCGAGAGCGTATCATAGCGCTCAGATTGAGTGGCTACCGGGTGACTGATATTTGTCGGCAGACGGGGATAACGGTGAGTAAATATTTTTTTTGTAACTTATAATTTAAATTAAAATAAACAAAGACTAATATTGAAAAATGTGTCTGTCAACGGTCAAATCAAATCTAATTTTCGAAAAAAGTAAACAGAAGCTTGTGAGTTTGTTCTAAACGCTATTAAAATTTACAGTAACCGTAATGTAAGCTTAGATTTGTATCTTTGTAAACCGACATCGAAAAACGATTGTTTTTTATTCATTTCGTCCTGATACTGAAACTTTTGTTTAGAATCATCTAAACAAAAGTTTATCCAAAAGGTAGTTAGTGATAAGATTTAAAAGTAAATACATACCTACACAGTTTTGCACTTTATTTTTGTCTGTTGAAACATTGCATTGCAGGGACAAGGCATAATTACTTTGTTATTATTATAATGAAACATACCACGTAGGTAATTCAACAGGCGGAAACATACTACGTAGGTAATTCAACAGGCGGGCTCAGTTCACATTAGGTAATCTAGTTACCACGCTATCGCATTGGGTGTAATCCGGGAATGGGCATGACCATAGATATATTTTATATGCCTATGGTCATGACCATCAAGTGTGTAAAAAATAATATAAATAAGTGAGCAAATTATTGTAGGGAATTATATTAGTATTAATACAACTTCGCCTGTATGCATAATATGTGCAAATAAACGATAGCTATATGTTTCGTTCCAGGGAAAAACTATGTACTTCTGGCTTCGGCGGTGGGAAGAAAATGGAACTCTCCAAGCCGACCACCGCCAACTTTACGCAAGCGCCACGACGGCGGCAGAAGATGCCGCTATATTCGCTGCACACATTGCCGAGCCGTTCCTCAGCACGAGAGTCTCTTCTACTTCGTACAGCGTGAGATAAGTGTTATAACAAGGTATCAACCTTGTTATGACACTTATCTCTCGTTATCATCCTAACTTAGGTATTCATCATTTACCTACCTTCTTAAAACATGGTTTTCAAAGTAAATAGGTAACAAAATTGATTTACATACTTCCACTTAATAAGCACGGTATTGTTTTAACATTAGGTAGTGTTGGTATAATAAGATAAATTGAATCCTACTAATATTATAAATGTGAATGTTTGTATGTTTGTATGTTTGTGCCTCAATCAGGCAAAAATGGCTGATGGGATTTGGATGAAATTTGGCACACATATAGTCCACATCCTGGAATCAAACATAGGCTACTTTTTATCCCGGTAAAAGGCGTGGCTTAATGGAGACAGAGGAGGAAGTGGAAACCCAGCGCTTCTGCTGCCTTAGTACTTTAGATTCAAAAGTACCAGGAGAACAGAAACATGTCGTAATATTTCCGGGGCTGAAATTGGGAGCGTTAAAGATTCACAAGTACCAGGAGAACAAAACGATGTTATAGTATTAATGGGCTAGAATATATATTTTTTTAACCGTCGAACAGAAATATGTATTTTGAAGATTTTTCCGGGCTAGAATTGTAAACGCTACAGATTCACATGTGTGACAGGAGACCAGAAACATGTTGAAGAAGTATTTCTTTGGCTGAAATTATGGGCGCTAAAGATTCAGAAGTACCAGGAGACCATAAACATGTCAAATTATTTCCGGCACTGAAAATATAACCGGATAGAATTCAAAATTACCAGGCCACCAGAAACATGTCGAAGTATTTTCGGAGCTAGGTATGTGAATCCCAAAGATTCATAAGTACCAGGAGGCCAGCAACATGACAAATTATGTCCGCGCTAGATATATGAGCGGTAAGGATTCAAAATTACCAAAACAACAGATTAATGTGAAATTTTTTCCCGGGCAGCAATTATGGGCGATAAAGATTCATTATGTACCAGGAGACCACAAACATGACGAAGTATTTCTAGGGTTGGATTTGTGAGCAGTTAGGATTCTAAAGCACCAGGTGATTAGATACGTGTAGAAGTATTTTTGGGGCTGGAATAATGAGCGCTACAAATTCACAAGTACCAGGAGAACAGAACGATGGTATTTTTGGGCTAGAATATTTTTTGTTTAACTTTTTAACAGTCAAACAGAAATATGTATGTCGATGTTTTTTCCGGGCTGGAATTGTAAATGCCAATAAATTCACAAACAACAGGAGACTAGAAACATGTGAAAGTATTTTTTTGGCTGAAATTGTGAGCATAGTCAAACAGAAATATGTATGTCGATGTTTTTTCCGGGCTGGAATTGTAAATGCCAATAAATTCACAAACAACAGGAGACTAGAAACATGTGAAAGTATTTTTTTGGCTGAAATTGTGAGCGCTAAAGATTGACAAGTACCAGGAGATCAGAAACATGTCGAATCCACATCCTGGAATCAAACATTGGCTACTTTTTATCCCGATAAAAGGCATGGCTTAATGGAGACTGAGGAGGAAGTGGAAACCCAGCGCTTCTGCTGCCTTAGTACTTCAGATACACAAGGACCAGGAGAACAGAAACATGTCGTAATATTTCCAGGGCTGAAGTTGGAAGCGCTAAAGATTCACAAGTACCAGGAGAACAGAACGATGCTATAGTATTTTTGGGTTTTAATATTTTTTTTTTTTTTATCGTCGAACAGAAATATGTATTTTGAAGATTTTTCCGGGCTGGAATTCCGCTATAGATTCACATGTGACAGGAGACTTGAAACATGTCGAAGAAGTATTTCTTTAACTAAAATTATGAGCGCTAAAGATTCACAAGTACCAGGAGACCATAAACCTGTCAAATTATTTCCGGCACTGGAGTTGTAACCGGCTAGAATTCAAAAGTACCAGGAGACTAGAAACACGTCGAAGTATTTTCGGGGCTAGGATTGTGAATGCTAATGATTCATAAGTACCAGAAGGCCAGCAACATATCAAAATATTTCCATGCTAGATATATGAGCGGTAAGGATTCAAAATTACCAAAACAACAGATTAATGTGGAATTTATTCCCGGCCAGGAATTATGAGCGCTAAAGATTCATTATGTACCAGGAGACCATAAACATGACGAAGTATTTCCAGGGTTGGAATTGTGAGCAGCTAGGATTCTAAAGCACCAGGTGATCAGATACATGTAGAATTATTTTCGGGGCTGGAACAATGAGCGCTACAGAGTCACAGTCGAAGTATTTTCGAGGCTAGGATTGTGAATGCTAAAGTTTCACAATTACCAAGAAGTCTGAAATATGTCAAAATATTTCCGCGCTAGATATATGAGCAGTAAGGATTCAAAATTACCAAAACAACAGAAAAATGTGGAAGTTCCCGGGCAGGAATTGTAAGCGCTATAGATTCACAAGTACCAGGAGACCAGAAAAATGTTTTTATGTTTCCGTCGCTGGAATTTTGAGTGTTTAGGATTCAAAAGTGAAGAAGGTTAACAGAAACACATAGCGGTTTTTTCCGGGCTGTAATTATGGGCGTTAAAGATTCACAAGTACCAGGATACCAGAAACATGTCAAAGTATTTCTGAAGTTGGAATTGTGAGTGGTTAGCATTTAAAAATACCAGGAGAACCGAAACATATCGAAGTTTTTACTGGGCTAGGAATATGAGTAGTAAAGTTCGAGTCCGAAATAAACATTTTCTTTCTTTTCTATCCTTAAAACCAGAAACATGTCGAATTGGTTCCGGAGCTGAAAATACGGACAGTAAAGACTCACAAACTATGAATAACGATGAATTTCCGAGAATGAGAATATGGGACAAAGAATTTGCGCGCCACCTCTAAAGTCTACGCAGACGAAGTCGCGGGCGAAGTGCTAGTAGAAATTATATTTTACTTTTTAAAGATTTTTTTTTGTCGGGAGTTTTTAAAAATTTTAATTAGCTGATTTTGTAAATGTCTCTTACATTATTAATTGTATAACAGTAACAGCACATCTGTTGCTATTAATATAAGTTGTAAGAATAAATAAATAAATAATTAGAAGTTCTCTTTTAAGGATGTAAAATCATCAAATGTCTCCTATGTAGAAGGAGCAGAAGTGAGTGTCAGACTCTTACTAAGTAAAACCCATTCGTGTTCCTCCTAATGCCCTTTGCGTTCCAGGGCCGCGGTGACTCTTTCGAACAAATTCTGCAACTCTGTCAGAAACCTACCCTGCCAAGTAAAACAGAAGTATTTATTATTCTAAGAAAGTCATAAATAACACTCATTCTTGACCACCAAAACCGCACTTTATTTTATTCCCATTTGTAAAAGAAACTTCTCTTTTACCTACACATTTGTCGATTCATGGCACTTGCCCAGATATCGAGCTAAACTTCGATAGCCCTGGGCCACCTAAGTGTCCCGTTCACTGCCAAGTGTGTTAGTATTGCCTGGGGTGGACTTTGTGCCCCTTTCACGGAGAAGTGAGAATGTTAAGTTTATTTAATTGGTTTGGCTTTTAAGTACGAGTATTTTAACAAAATGTATTAAAGGGGTTTTGGATCAGGTATTACAGGTTATTCTTAACAATATTACAGGTATATTTAATAACGGCTTTTACCGCGGTTTCGTTCCCATGGGGTATCCCACAGGAACCGTGCATTTTCTGGGATAAAAGTATAATGAGTAAAGAAGACAGAAGTTGTCTATCACCTTTGAACTAGAGTCAAAAGCAAATCCATCTCAAGTTAAAAAAAAGAAAGGAAACTCGTTTATTCCGTCAAAAATGACACACAGAAGACAAAAAATAAAATAAAAAACTAGTAGGTTCACGACGTGACACTGGCAGAATAGTCGGAACCGGCTCAGTTGCCATGAAGGAAAAAAAATACTAGTAGGTTTCTGAATTGAGTATTTGGCCTTTGGTATTTGGTATTTGGTCAAACCGTGATGAAATGCTAAAGTTGGACAGCTTTTTATGCTAAAGTAGAGTTTGTATTAAAGTTAACATCAAATGCTTAATTTAGTAATCGGGGTAAATTCCAAATTCCATCGCAACCATTGATATATAAAAAACCCAAGATGCACAGTCTCGAACAAATGCAACACTCGAAACTGTCGTCAAAAACTGACATGTATCAAGTGTCATGTGTGAGTTGTGTGTAGTTATACTATAAACATTTTTTTTTGCAAATTCATCCTTGCATAGATCGCTTAAAGTTGTTTCTACAAAGCAGTGCATTATGGCGAGTGACGCGCTGTTTTTTTTTTCAAATTCAACCTTACACGGATCGCTTAAAGTAGTTTTTACAAAGCAGTGCAGTATGACGAGCGATGCGAGACTGTTTGAAACTATCACACAATTCCACATATTGCGCTTGTTTTTTGCGGACGTTTTTGAGATGCTGAGTGTGTATCTTGGGTTTTTATATATCAATGATCGCAACACATTATTTGCTTTTCTGACACGAAAACACAATGCAAACGTTGATACTTGAGTTGGACTTAACTGATTTAAAATATCTCGACACACAAATTCGAGAAAGTACGTACAGTCAGTAAATAAACGCAAAAAAACAATATAGGCAAGTGAAATTTGACACTTCGACGGATTTTTGTACAGAATTAAGTAAATGTGAGGAAAAAATGTGTCCATCAAACCGTCATAATGCCATTTCACATGACCTGACCGTTATTAATCCTACATGGTTCCCGACTTAGCACCGACACATCGACCTAGACAATGGACTGAGAGATAGCTTTACAGAATGTACCACTCTGTAGACAGAGACAAAGCGATTGTGAGGTCAATCCTGTCGCTTTAAAAATCACTACCTCTTTTATCGTGTTTACTTGGGTTCTCTGCTTCTGTTTCATAATTATTATAGTTTTACCTACTATGCATTTATTGTAGATATAAATAGTACACCTAAGACTACCTACAGTATTGCCTTCTCTTTAAAATCCATTCAAAGTTTATCTTGAAAATACGCTTTTAGCGATAAGGCCGCCCATTGTGTCACCCCATGTAATATTTTCTTCATCTATCTTTTCTGTAACGTAAATGGTGTATATGTTACAGTTAAAACCCGTTCTCAGTTACAACTTTTTCTCTAGTTAAAACTAGTTTTCACTAAATGCCTTTGCTACAGCTATAATTTCCTAGTTATAACTAGAAATTACTGCTAAAATATTTAAATTTAGATGCAACTAGTTCTAACTTTGGACTTTAGTTAAAACTAGTATTAAAGAAAATTGTTGGGGATTGAAAAATTTGGATATTGTTTATTAAAATATTTATTAGAAATTCGGGTGTGTCGAGGTTGGGGCGTAAACCTGTAGGACCATCAACGAATATCTTGACGACATTCTGAGTATAAGATAAGCCACCCTGGTCGACACACTCTCGATCTTATTCACATTTGACACAAGGGACCTGTAAACGATAAACCCGACACCACCCCTGGGACTTCCTGGTCCCTCCCGGAAATAGTGCAGATTGCCGGATTTGAGAATGTTAGTGTACTCCCCCTCTTATCGGACTTCAGAAAATCCCACAATACCCCATCGTAACTTGTTCAATTCCTCCTAAATTTCGGTGATCACTATTACCAGGTCCAGTTGTCGGTTTTTGTATGGGTAGCCGGATCCACTCCGAGGATTCTTAGCACCCCTTGCCTCGCCGTGACCTTAACTGCTACCGGAGTCAAGGATAGACGGGTTGCCGGGCACTAGAGGCCATTTTAGGGGGAAATTGCTATAAAATCGCAACGCTTGGCAAGCGGGTTGGCCATCGCAGTGTAGCTATTGCAATGTACAGCAGAGAATGCTGCTGCCCGTTCTCTGGTGAGTCCCTTAGTCGCTTCTTACGACACCAACGGGAAGTGATGGGATGGTAATATTTTACGTCCGATACCACATAATCTCTAATCAGGTGAGGTCTGTCACCCACTCAGAATAAAGCATGATGAACATGGCAGTTAGTGGTAATCTATACTAATATATAAAGCTGAAGAGTTTGTTTGTTTGTTTGCTTGAACGCGCTAATCTCAGGAACTACTGGTCCGGTTTGAAAAATTCTTTCAGTGTTAGATAGCCCATTTATCGAGGAAGGCTATAGGTTATATATCATCACGCTAAGACCAATAGGACCGGAGCAGTAATGAAAATTGTGACGCAGACGAAGTTGCGCGGGTCAGCTAGTACTAAGATAAAAAGAAGGCGATTCATTTTTCTATGTTTCAAATTTCATACTATTCCGTTACTGGGTTGTAAAGGTCAGATAGGCAGTCTATGTTATTTTTACTGGTCAGCAAAATCAGGTTAGACTGAAAGCCGACCCCAAAGTAGTTGCGAAAAGTTTAGGCGGATATTGATGTAAATGTATACAATTCATCCAGGTGACGGAAATTTGTTTTGGGGGACTACATTTTTCTATGCCTTTTTTGAATAAATAACACTCGATTTTGATTTAATCCTGCGTGTCCACTGTGGCATGATCCAATAAGAATAAAAAAAGACAGCTACTAACCCCACGATCCCTCAATCTCTCTCATAACTATTTACAAGTTTTCATACTTCCTACTGTATAAACTTAAGTTTTTAAAATTTATCAGACACATGTATTGCTGGGGAGTTTGTTGCGCCACTTCTTCTTCCCAGCTAAAACACTAGACAGTGACCGGCGGGCTTTTTTGTTGGACTGGTAGATTTTTGACGTTCAAAAAGTGCTGGCACTCAGCTTAATTCGAATAAACGATTTTTGATTTTTGAACGATCAGTCAATTCTCCATTTATTTGCGCCGGTTCCAACATGTGCCGTCTGTAACAGCCCTTACACGGGGCTTGCATAATCAACCCATTAAATACAGATTTAGGACTAATACCTCGGAAAAAGGTACGTTAGGCTCGGGTGGTGAAATTGAAACATTCTTTTGAGCTAGTTATTACATTGTTGGAGATTCTACACTTATTAATCCGAATATTTTTTTCCTACAGTATTTGCCTAGCTTTTTCCCAATTATATTGGGATCGGTTTCCAGTCAAACTGGATTCAGCAGAATTACAGTATTTTACGTGGAGCGTCTTACTTTACCAGACTTCCACAACTCATTAACTGGGTATCGCGGCGAGCGTTGGGTGGCTGGCCGTCCGGTTGGCTAGGCCCGGGTCAACGGCGTGTTGTGGTGGGGCCCGCTAGGACCAGTACCTGCCAGGGTTGTGGAATTTGTTCAAAAGAGTCACCGCGGCGCTGGAATGCAAAGGGCATTAGGAGGAACACGAATGGGTTTTAGTCAGTAAGATTCTGACACTCCCTTCTGCGCCGCCCAAAGCGGGAGGAGTCATATGATGGTTTCCCAACCCTGAAAAAAACACTGTACCTCTTGGCAAGACTGGGCCAGATTTTCAGGCTTCTGACAATCTGTAACGACTGCCAAAGATCTTCAAAATGACAGCCGGGGTTAACGGCTTAACGTGCTTTCCGAAGCACAGATCCTCCGATCTCAGCACGAAAGAGAATCAAAATCGACGGACTCCCACGCCGATTACAAGCATTTTTAATACCAAACTAATGATGAAATAAATGTTCGAAGATAGAAAACTAAATAAAATAAAATAAATAAATAAGTAATCATTTATATCAATCCATTCCGATCACAATAAAAAAAAACGCTCTACATTACAACCGATACCAAAGTATTCCTCAGGCAGATGCCGCAACACGTTTTTTTAAAACACGGAATTTGTACTGTAGGCTTGTCGAAAATTTATCAATGGATTGATATTTTGGTATTTTTTGATAATACACGGTGATTGGTAATTGAGGTAGTTCTTTGTAAAGTGAACTGGAACTGAAGGGTAGAACTTATTTGCAACGATTTTGACACTGAAAACTTTGGATCCAAAGTTGGGTTGCTTTCGAGTTATATATGAACTCCGCAACAAGCAAGGCGTGCACCTAAAACTGGCCAAGTGCGAGTGGACTCTCACATGAGGGGTTCCGAATAACACGTTTCTTGTATGGCAATCCTCTTTAATTTTTAACTTAATTTATTATTTGTTTTTATACCGGCAATAGAAATACACAATCTGTGAAAATTTCCACTGTATACCTATCACGGTTCTTGACGTCACGGACAGACGGACGAACGGACGGACAGACAGCGGAGGTTACTCTTCGGGTACGGAAACCTAAAAGTGTAGACTACCAAGTACCATTAAAATACACGTTGTTAGGAACAACAGAGTTTTTTTATTCCATATTAATAGTGATCTCTCGCACTTTTTTTAGTTATTTTTCGCAAGAAAATTCAATACAATGAGTACTAAGCGAATGCGAATGCGAGCAGCGTCGTGTAGTATGACGAAACTAAATTATTTTTGCAAGCGTAAAGTGCTTTAAAGTTCCATACATTTTTAATTATTAGTATAGTAGTATTAGTTAGTTTAGTATAGTAATTTTAAGGTTTTTTTTTCATTTTTTAGGTTCATTTTACTAAATGAAACTTTGGGGAAGTTTAATTTAAGTAACATTTTATAGAAAGGAATATCGATACTATTTTACACTTCGTACATCCCTATTGTGTCGTATTTTGTAAATGTAATGTAACAGAGGCAGTATGTTAGGGCCGTTCCGATGTAACCATTGTGTACATATTTATTGCAACATTATTGTATTGGATTTACACGGTTCGTTTTGTGTTAGCATGGACAATCACATTCGGTTTTATTTTATTTATATATTCTGACTTTTAAAACGATTTCTGTAGCTTTATAAATAACTAGCGACCCGCCCCGGCTTCGCACGGGTGCAAATGTTTATTTAGCTCAAATTTACAAAGTGAAAATCTAATTACCAGTATCAATAATATTGTGGTTCAGGCTGAAATAAAAAGTGCAATAGACAACCATCAACGACGTCTGCTCTCAGGTGTCTACCAGTTAAGGACATCTCTACCTTGATTATAATTATTTGGTTGCGCGACTTACTTTAATTTTGAGATATCTCCTAAGACATTCATCCAAATTAAATGGTGTGAAACGGCAATTTTGCTCTAAATTAAACACACAAGATTACTCATATATTTATTACTAGTGGACGTCACGCGGTTCAACCCGCGTAGTTCCCGTTCCCGTGGGAATACGTGGATAATATATAGCCTATGTTACTCCCTGATAATGTAGCTATCCAATGCTGAAAGAATTTTTCAAATCGGTCTAGTAGTTTCGGAGCCTATTCAATTCAAACAAACAAACAAACATACAAACAAACAAACAAATCTTTCCTCTTTATAATATTAGTGTAGAAGATAAGGATTTGTACTATAGTGGTGAAAACACCTCTGCAAATGAAGCAATATTTTATATCAAATTTGAATATCACAAAAATGGTTATTGTGTATGGTTAATCACCCATAAAAGATAGACATAATGCTATCGCAGACATTTTCGTAGTTCATCGTTTTGTTCTATCATCAATAGTTTTCGCAGTGCAGGCGATGTAAAGAATTATTTAGACCACTTTTTCTGACCTTTTCAGTAATAATCTTCATATATCTGCCAATTTACACAAAACCTTGACAAATTATATGCTAAAACCTTCCTCAGAACCTGCATCAAAATCAGTTGCGTAGTTTTAAAGATCTAAGCATACATACAGACAGACAGCGGGAAGCGACTTTGTTTTATACTATGTAGTGATTATTCTGCTGATACAGTTCGACCGGGACCGATGTACCGCACCTTGGGTATGTGCGTGGCGCGACGGAGACGGAGGGAGGGCTGAGAGTATTTTTTATAGGATTTTTATCTCATGTTCGTCTAACATATCAGACACACACGAGATAAAAATCCAGAAATGTGTCGTGAGTTATCTCGTGATATCAAGACCGTCATACCGACGTGCCAACCAGATTTGATCCGTCAGTGTGTCGTGTCAGAGTATATGTAGTCTTTAATTTTTTTTCAGTTTTTTTCATCATCTACAATTAATAAAAACTTAACTTTTACCCATAATAATATTTCCTAATGAATATACTCGTACGGAAATATAATGAAGAAGTGCAAGTGAATAAAATAAATGAAGTTCAGTAAATATTTTTTATACAAATAGAGAATATGCAAGAAAAAAATAATCTATTATCGATACAGTTTATCCAAAAATATACACAAATGTAATACTAAAAGTGAAAATAGAATCAAAATTGCTCGAAAAACAAACGAGATATAATTATTTTAAACAAATATATCTGTCCCTCTCGCGAAAACGCTATTTTCTATGGCAGCTGTATAGGCGCCAAGAACTTTGACGTCACAATTTATGTCCGACTTCTCTTTCTAATTGTAAACTTTATAACTTCATCGCTGAATGAATGTATTTAAAAAATAATTTCATAATTGTTTATTAGAGCTAATAAGTATTTCATTTTGCAAATTAAAAAATCGCATGCATATTCCCTATTGGTCTGAGGGCCAATTCTGTTAATTTGTAAACAACAATCGCTAACTGTCAAAAATGTCTTAATTTTCATACATTTCTGACAGATTGAGATGCGAATGCGAAAGTTGTTTGAAAATAACATGTAGAATTAGCATTGTGGTTGAAATTCATAATTTATACGCATGTCAGTCTTCTGGGCACTTTTCCCCTTCACAGCAATGCGGAGGATTTCTTTGTGACAGTTCATAATTTATTGTTCGGGTATCTACGGAGGCAGATTAGGGAAATGTCAATGTACTCTATTGCAAGTTTCTCTCGCGCCTACCATAGTTTATCTATAAAGTAACTATAACTAGGAATCCTTAACTATTCTACGTCGTAACGTTCCGTTGATACGAAAAGAAAACTGTCGATTTTACAATTCCAAATATCGCTTTATTGTATTATATTTCGTGTAATAAATATGGCTGGATACGCTGCTGCGTATCTAGATCTCATAACAAAATACTTTAGCCAAAAGTGGGAACCCCAAGAGGCTTTCCCTACCCCTTAAATAAATCCTTATTTCTATAAACTCCATAAGAATTTAACAATTTGAAAACCGGTTACAGTACAGCAAAATTCTTGACGTTTCAAAAGTTACAGCTAATGCCAAACCGATAGCCGTTATTTTGGCGTATTTCGATGAAATTCTTTGTAAATGTCAGAGGTTGTACGTTATAACAGGCACTTATTAATAATTCCATGGCCAAAGGTCAGTTTGAGAAAGTGTTTCAGGTTCAGGTCAGGGGTCAGGCAATAACCTTTTGTAAGCACTGCCACAGATATGTCTTTCTTTAAAGAAATTGCCCACAATTGTCCTGGGCCTGCAGTCTCGACATAGATAACCATCGCGTAGCAACCGAATTTGGTCGTTAAGTTCTAAAATTATTTTTTTTTAATTTTCGAACGCGATCCACGGATGATACCATTGATTTTGATTGTGGAATGCGTTCGAGATCGACTGTGTACGGGTAACTTTAACGGATTCGGGCGCTGGGCGATCAGTATGTCGAGACTTCTCGCCCTGGTAACCTGGTGAATCTGTTACTACAACGGAGCGTGGGTGTGTTGTGGTATGGCCATAAGGATGGCGTTTACTGGTGTACTGGGTTAACAAGGTTATCCAAAATTCAAAGATAATGAGAAACTCTAGATTAGTTAGATTACTGGTGTGATACCAAAATTACCTTAATTCAAAATAAATGACAGCTCAGTTGCAATAAACGAGGAACTGTGCAACTCGCCAATACAAATCAAAAAATATCTCATTAAACATGAAAAGCCAATAATGGTAGTCTGTCTCATTGTAGCTAATTACTGGTATTTTGTTAAACTTCAGTTCAGTTACTAAAGTTCAGGCTTTTGTGGTAACATAAATGGTGACCGTCAAGATGACTGGACCAAACGAAATATGTACATGACACTATGAGAATTGGGAAGTGGTCAGCCAACCTGACGTCAGAATGGCAGACTACTTTATTTCTTTGAATTTTTTCTAAACGTATAGCAAATATCTCATTACAGGTAGTAAATAGTAGCAAATAGGTATTAAATAGTGCACATAGTCTCATGTACATATCTCGTTTGGTCCAGCCATCCTGACGGTCACCATAAATGTACAAAGACAAAGTCAACAGCAAAGGAGGGAAACTAAATGAAACTCAAACATTGGTCAGGTCAGTTATTGGCTCCTATTTTTAGGGTTCCGAAAAAAAAGGAACCCTTATAGGATCACTCGGGTGTCTGTCTGTCTGTCTGTCTGTCTGTCTGTCTGTCTGTCCGTCTGTCACAGCCAGTTTTCTCCGGATCCACTGGACCGATTCTGTTGAAATTTGGTACACATATGGACTTTTGTGACCCAAACACGGATGCGTTACGTAAATCATTAAATTTTTAGCATGGAGGTCACTTTTTGGGGGTCAAACAAGAAAATTAAAAAAAAAAGTTTTTTGAACAATATCATGTGACATATCAAATGAAAGGGATTACTGTGAGGGTTTTTATTATATTTTTTTCATAATTTTAAAGTATATGGTTTTGAAGTTATTCAAGAAATTAGACGAAAAATGACCATTCCCCCCCCCCCTTATCTCCGAAACTACTGAGCCTAAAATTTTGAAAAAAATGGAGATAATAGATCTTTACCTAAAGATTACAGGAAAACCTATTAAAAGTCTGTAGTGTTAAAATAACATGTTAAAAAAAAAAATTCGTTCGGAACCCTTTGCACGCGAGTCCGACTCGCACTTGGCCAGTTTTTCTTACAAAGGTCGCTAATGACGCGAGAAAAGTCGCAGGTAAAAGCTAGTTTCTAAATAAAACTGTGTTTTTAAAAGGTGAAAGGCGATTAAGGGATAAGAATAAATATTAGGTGAGGCCTGTCAACATCAGCGTCAGATGATTTACTTGTGAGAAGTATATTATGTTTCGCCATCACACGTCAACGGCTGAACGGACTTTGCTGAAACTTGGCACACTTTCAACGTACAACAAGGCAGATTTGCAGGCAATACCTAGTAAATTACACTCCACAATATTCCGCTGGTCTCACAGCCTCAATTCTAGTCGAACTTATAACAAACTGTTGCAAAGTTAGTTGATGAAGGCTGGTCGAGTTGTGGCTCTTGTTCTATGATAGACTGCGATGGACGACACGATACTGTCATAACGACGCCATCTTGTTTACACCGGACTGTATACGCATCAAATCTATATCTGTACTAATATATAAAGCTGAAGAGTTGGTTTGTTTGTTTGCTTGAACGCGCTAATCTCAGGAACTACACATCCAATTCGAAAAATTTCAGTGTTAGATAGCCCATTTATCGAGGACGGCTATAAGCTATATATCATCACGCCAAGACCAATAGGAGCGGAGCAGACGAAGTTGCGCGGGTCAACTAGTTCTAAATAAAACTGTGGTTTTCAAATATTAGTAATCTACCTTTTGAATCACAGTTTTATTTCCCATAAGGATTAAGAGATAAGATTCATATTTCGAAAGTATTTAGGGTGTCTTGGCTTCTGTTAGCACAAACAATACTAACAGAACACTAACAACAACAACAGCCAGACAACAACATCACAAAAACACTACTAAGACTCATAAGGTCATACGATTTTGCTGTTAAAAAGTTAACAGATCTCGAGTCGAGCCTCATAAGTCAAGAAAGCCCATAATTCTCTAAATGCTTACAAAACATGGTTTCAAACGATTGAATATAAATCATGTATTAACGAGAAAATGGAAACATTTAAATATATTATCGTTATAATATGTAGGCTACTTAAATAAACAAATAAAATAAACTACATACTGAAATATACCATCAAAAAATTGGTCCTCAACGCTGTTATCTGGTAATGTGCCCAAAGGACTGGCAGCATAGCCATGTTGTATGGCAATGCTTAGCCTCTGGCCAAAGTAAAAGCCAGCCCTTGGGTCATGGGAAGTGTCAACCAGCATTCTTGAAATTTCTTTGAAAAGGCTGTGAGCGCAAGGGCCCCACGGCCTGAGGCTTTCAACTCCAAATTTTTTTTTTTTTGTTAGCCTATGCTGTCCTACTGCTGGGCAAAAGCCTTCCCCATATTCTTACAGCCAACTATATTAACTGTCTAAAACTCCTTTGCAGAAAAGTAGTTTTTAATCAAATGAATATCAACTCATTGTATGAAACTGCATTATAAAACGAATAACATCTTGCTGTTTGCTTCATATTCAGAAGAAAACGTCTTTAAAAAATTATCTTCATCCGAGTAAGTATAATTTAAATGCTGCGAGTGTAGCTCTGGCTACGGCGTAGCTTCGTAGCGGCATAGCTCGTAGCGGCGTAGCAAGTTCTACGTAATGATACTTAAGTGGTAGCTTTTCAAGTATTTTCCGTTTACTGCGGGAGTCTTTACTCTGTTAAGAATGCTCTAATACTCTGAATAATCGTGATTCTTTGGATGTGGATTTCAAGGTATTATAATACACAGAGGCGTCCTAAAAACTTGTGTGAGTGAAATGTTTACATTAGCTATACCTTACGTAGTTATAATCGGCCTTGTAACTAACTTAATTGACCATCTACATTTTTTTTATATTTGCGGCGGGTCCGTGGATGGGTGACCATTAGATTCCTCGATGCCTCGGCAAGCACTTTAAGCCGTTGGTCATCTTTAATTTGTAGATCTTTAATAGTTGTTATGAGTAGTTAGAAGCCATGACACCTCACACTAGCCTTGTAGTGTTACCCAATTACTGGGTTGTGGAAGTTGTATAGGCAGTCGCACCAATTAAATTACTGGCACTCAGCTGTATCCCTTTAGAATGGAAGCCGACCAAAGGCTACGCAGATTAATTGATAAAATTTATTGGAATGTAAAATAAACCGAAATACAAAAGTTCAGTTACGGATCGTCAAATACTGGCCACCCTGCGCCCACAACTATTTAGAAAGAATGTTTAACGTTTATGAATAGCTCCGTCGGCCTTATGACGTCGATATAGGTCAGTTGCACACCAAGAGGCTGCATAATTTATGCAGTCTCGTCCCGCCCGTGTGCACCCGGGCTGGCTAGTTCTTTAATTTGTTGCAGACCAAGGTACTTTACTTCCTTTTCTTTTACTTAAAATAAGGGTACGTTGGGTTTACCTTCATGTTGGAAATCTTCAAATGACTTCTCCCGCTCTGAGCGGAGCGGAAAGGAGTGTCCTGTGTTTTTCTGCAAATGCCCTTTGCGTTCCAGGGCCGCGGTTCCTCTTTCGAACAATACACCTCTGGAATATGGGTGGTGTTCCATGGTTGTGAATGGTCCCCCTGCGCCCAAGACTAGTCATAAAGAATGTCTAACGTTTATGAATAGCTCCGTTGGACTTATGACGTGGATATAGGTCAGTTGCACACCGAGAAGCTCCATAATTAATGCAGTCTCGTCCCGTCCGTGTGCACCCGGGCTGGCTTGTTCCTTAGTCTGTTGCAGTGCAGGGTACGTTTGTGCCTGTTAAGTTGGGTTTAGTTCCTTATGTATACCAGCTTCCTTAATGTATATCAGCTACCTAACATCACTCTTAAATATGATCATGCCCTTCTGGAAAACCCTGCAGAGCAGAGCATAGATACAACAACTCAATTAACAGCTCAGAGGCGTAACTCGAACTGATTAAAAGTATGGAATGAAGTTGGCAACACTGCGCGATATAAATTAGTTTTGTTTAGTTGGCGCGCTTGACACGGGCTGTGTTTATGCATAGTGACTGGTTTTTAGATAAAAATATATTTATAAGCGAGTCTGTTTTAAGGAAGTAGAATTATTTTCATATTTCTGCAAAAAGAAACTTCTAGAATAGAAATACTGATCCGGTTTCGAAACTTCTTTCGCTTAGGGAAAGGTTAGTATTTTGTCAGCAGTGAAGCCAATCTGCCTAGCTTTTTACCAACACTGTTGGGGTCGGCTTCCAATCTAAACTGATGCAATTAAGTACTTACCAATATTAAATTACATCGAGCGACTCTACAACCCACTGGTGGCGGGCTTGTCCCATAATAGTGTGGCGGGCTTGTCCCATAATAGTGTGGCGAGCTTGTCCCATAATGTTGTGGCGGGCTTGTTCCATGATAGTGTAGCGGACTTGTCCCATAATAGTGTGGCCGGCCTGTCCTACATCAGTGTGGCGGGCTTTTCTCATAATAGTGGGGTGGGCTTATCCCATAATAGTGTGGCGGGCCTGTCCCATAATAATGTGGCGGCCTTATCCCATAATAGTGTGGCGGCCTTGTCCCATATCAATGTGGCGGGCTTGTCCCATAGCAGTGTGGCGGGCCTGTCCCATAATAATGTAGCGGGCTTGTCCCATGATAGTATGGCGGCTTTGTCCCATGATAGTGTTGCGGGCTTGTCCCATAATAGTGTGGCGGGCTTGTCCCATGATAGTGTGGCGAGCTTGTCGCGTAATGGTGTGGTGAGCTTGTCCCAGAAAAATACACATTTGATTATTCAAGAAACGCTCGTCAACTACACTGTTCTGAAGTATAAAAATTTTGGACATGGTCTCCATTTCCTCTGAAGTGTTATAATTAGTCTAAAAAGCAAAGAGAAAAGGTCGAGTGTGATTCGGTTTTAAATCTGAGAAAGGTTTGCTTCGTTGGCAAAAGGGATAAGTGGAACGTTAATAAAAGGATATTTTTGGGCTAAATTGAAGGTCAGTGAAAAGATACAGAGATTATTTTGATAATGTCCTTCAAAAAAGGTTAAAAGAAGGATCGAGGGGTTTACTCTTTAGAGTTGTTGACCCAGATGCTCAAGTACCCTCTTCTGAAGTATCAGGTCCTAAAGTATGGGTTATGGCTAAAAGTGGATAATATAAATTAGAAATATATTTGTTTGCTAAAAAAATATTGAAACTACAATAAACCACCACGCCTGTTGGTATTCCCCGAAGAGTTAGGCAGAGTTGTAACTGTAGGACATTTCGCCAGTTAGGCTACCTGTCCACTGATGTAGAGTGAGATAGTGACAAATGGAGTTGCGGACTGGAAGGCGTACCGAGTTCATGCGAAGATCGGGTGATTCGAGCGGCCGGTTTTTATGTACTTCCTCTCTCCGCAGTCTTGCTCCGCTTTTGTATTAATTTTCAAACTAGTTCGTGTATCCCTCTCCACTGTAGCGGAGCTGAGATTTTATATATTTTCATTATTCTAATTCCATTAATATTGGCACAGCTCCGCCCCGCTCCTCTCCTCTCCAGTTTACAGTCAGCCTTACTGTCATTGCTGGGTCCAAATGCAAGCTCCGGATCATTTCTGAGAAACTTTTGAAAAAAAGAACCCAATGATACGGTACCCGACTTGGGTATCGAACCCATGACCTCATCCTCAGCGGTATGGCTTGCGACTACTAGACCAACGAGGCCCTCCGTTTGAAATAAACCATATTGCCCATTCTCTCCAAAGGTGTCCACAGTTAGATAGAGAGGAGTGATACATCCAAGGAAATAGCTAATAACTTTCCTTAGACATACTAAAAAAAAAACAAAACACTACTAAAACAGACATCTACCCTAATAAAATAAATCTGCTAACAAAGCCAACATAGGGCTCGATAAAAACAATAGACTTCATTACCATAATTTTCCGTAAAAATCTACAAATCTTTAGCCAACACTAATGGAACACTGGGAAACATAAACTAATAAGCCTTATACACGACTATCCATGCAAATAAAATACGAAAGTGTGTCAGTCTGTTAGATTTTTACGCCTAAACTGCGTTACGGATTTTGATGAGGCTTGGCACATGCATATACCATGACCTGGATTGGGACAAATGATAATTTCCATCCTGGTATCAAGTTCCCTTGTTGTTAGAAATTATTTTTCACACGGGCGAATCCACGGGCAGAAGCTTGTTCCCTCATAAAATTGAATCCACAACATGTCTATATGGGGAACTGCTCAATAACTATAATTCCCCATCGGTTTATGGTGTTACCTACTGGTGACGTCATGGACCAAGCCTTGTTAATTTCTGTGCGGTAGAATTAAGTAATTAGTCGTCAGGATGTGTGAGTGACATGAGTGTGATGAGAATAGAGTGCTTAGGCGGAGCAAGTGATTGATTGATTGATTAGTAGGTTGATAATGTGACCTGTTAAAATAGAACAAATAATGCCATGTTTTTATTTTCCAAAGAAGTTGGACTAGGTAATATGTAGATGGGACTGGACGTAAAGGCTGTGCCGATCTCCCAGTCCCTCTCCACTCAGACGATGCGGGAATGCCGCTGGGTTATTTTAGTGGGTATACCGAGCTAGCCCGGGGAGTCCCACATAGCCCCCTATCCCCCGATGGGAGGGTACGCGTAATGCATTTTTTCCCAGCGCAAAAAAAAAGGTAATATTTAGATAGTATACCTTCATTTCTCTTATTTACTCAATTCTATTCGAGATCGTGGACAGGCAGAAACATCGCCATTGTTTACTCAATGGCTGGTAACAGCTGGATGTGATTTTCTGTGAATTTATATGAACGGTGAGCGATTGAAGAATCGTATGTCCAGTAGTGGACTGCTGTAGGCTGATGATGATGACAAATTGTCTTCTTAAAATCTGATTCAACAATTCTTAAAAAAGTTGAGTCAATCGTTTGTGAATTGTGAATTCGATGAGTCCCGGAGAAATAAATTAACTGTCTACGGTTCCTAAACGAAATTAAAACCCTTATTTATATGAAATGCTATTTTTCTATAATTAAACTGTAAAAATGGTCATAACACATGCGATTAAAATACGTTTTTCATAATTCGGTGCTCACACCAACTCTCTTTGCCAAAGTTGGCACTTGGCAGTCATCTTTCCACAAATGAGCATTCCATTAGTCCCTCCTGCGTGGCGCGGTGATACCCGATATCGATTAGACGTTCCGATAAGCGCGTTGTGGTCTCTGTGATATATTTGATGAGCTCGTCACTTGTAATTGTAGACTATTACGAGATGGGTAGGTCTGCTAATGAACCTCCTTTTTAAACGGTAATAGGCCGCTAATATTCTAATTTAAGTATTTGGCTAAATTAGTTGTGCGGGAAGTATATTATAAGTATTGATGATATGCAAAAAATTCAGGCTCGCTGAAGTTTTACAATATTGCGTACAACGCACGCTGGAGTAGTGTTTGACCTTCGAGTTAGCTTTTTATTTATTGGGACATGCGTATTCACCACACGCCAAGCCAAACAGTGACGAACTGTAGAAGCTTTTAAGCAATGAAACTCAACGAGTCTCGGAGAAACGATTCAGTTGCCTTGGATCCCACAACAAAACTTAGATGGTGGAGGAGGCTGTTACTTACATGAAATGACAGTCCAGTAATAAAAGTCAAAGACATACAGTCATAAAACTTGCGATTAAAATACGTTTTTCATAGTTCGGCGCCAACACCAAACCCCCGAAGTTGGCAATCATCTTTCCACACATGTGCACTCCATTTTTTCTCCTCCGTGGCGCGGTGATACACGACATCGATAAGACGTTCCGATAAGCGCGTTGTGGTCTCCGTGAGATATTTGATGAGCTCGTCACTTGTAATTAGAGACTATTACGAGATGGGCAGGACTGCCAATGAAAACCTCCTTTTTGAACGATAATAGGCCGCTAATATTTTAATTTAAGTATTTGGCAAAATTACATAATTATCCGGGGAGTGAATAATAGTGTAATACAATATATCGAATCCTAGTAATATAAACCTAGGATCGCTCAAGCTATACAAGTACAAAGCACGCTGCAGTAGTCCTTGGCTTTCGAGTTACTTTTTTGACTGAAACTCCTGAACTTCAGACTCAACAGGTGCGACCACCACAAGCTATAAAAAATCTTTTTTTTTTGTTTTTGGTTTTGTTTCTTTGTTTTTTCACACCGACTTCCGAAATTAAGGTTATTTTATTCTGTGTAGTGTTTTGTTTGGAAGTCGGTTAATTTTTTTGTGAAAAGTTTTTTATTTTTCACTTTTAAGTGACGACATCTTCTTCAACGCAGAAATTGAAACAAGCAAAAATGCTCATAACATAAAAACTACGAACCAAACTGAATCAAATTTTTATGGGACCAAATGGCAAGTTTACTGCATCGAACTAAAAAAGAATCACAAAAACCTTGAAAAATCGGTGTACAAACATAAAAAAATACCCATCAAATTGAGAACCTTCTCCTTTTTTGGAAGTCGGTTAAAAACGATGGAGCTCGACATGAGTACTCCATTTCATCCTCCTCTGTGGTGAGGTAATACACGACATCGATTAGACGTTCCGATAAGCGCGTTGTGGTCTCCGTGAGATATTTGATGAGCTCGTCACTTATAATTAGAGACTATTATGAGATGGGCAGGAGTGCCAATGAAAAACTACGTTTTAAACGGTAATAGGCCACTGTATAATTCTTATTTAGGTACCTATTTGGCCGATGTCAGTACTTAAAATTAACACAATTTTTAAGATCAACCCGTGCGGCTATTATGTTTTAGCCGCACGGGTCGATCTTCAAGGTAAAGCAACGCTCACCGTGTACACCTGTCATTCCATCTTATTTGTATGCATTGTCAGTTCACTTCATTTTCACTTCACCTGAACTTACAAGGTGAGATGTTTATAGAATCACATTGCAGTGCTTCCAGAATTCCTCTACACAAAAACTGGCCAAGTGCGTCTCGGACTAGCGTGCAAAGGGTTTCGAACGATTTTTTTTAACATGTTATTTTTACACTATAGACTTCTTATATATTTTCCTGTAATCTTTAGGTAAAGTTCTATTATGTTCATTTTTTTCAAAATTTTAGGCTCAGTAGCCGAGTGATCCTATAAGGGTTCCGTTTTTTGTTCGGAACCTTAAAAAAGGTTCACACCTTGTCAAACATAGCTTTATTGTTTTAGGGTTTGAAAGTTTGCTTTCATATCACGCTGCTGGCTTATTATACCTTACCGAGTCAGCTACGACGTAGCCATGCTACGCCGTAGCCATGGTACGCCGTAGCCAAGCTACGCCGTAGCATATTGGCTTAAGATTGCATGTACAGTCAACAAAGCTATTCGGTATACAGGCAAAAATAATAATTTTTCCACAGCACTTCCAATGTTTATTTCTAATATGTGCTTTATAATTTTTTAAGCTTTTGACATACTTACGAGTGATTGTCTACTCAACACACTCACAACATTGTTTATAAAAGTAGTTGCAAGTTAGCTGTCTGCATACCCAATAGCTCGTGTTATGGTAGGGTAGGTATGAAAAAAATGGATAAGATGGAATAATACAGTAGGGATGATCCAAAGGCCAGTAACTTCTAATATATAAAAATCTCGTGTCACGGTGTTTGTTACCAAACTCCTCCGAAACGGCTCGACCGATTTTCATGAAATTTTGTGTGTATATTCGGTAGGTATGAGAATAGGTGGTGGTGATATTATCACGAGAATATTAAAAAAACTGTTTGAACGACATCTGGCACATGGTTCGTTCCCCACTAACAGTTATTATTTTTGCATTTATTTTATCTTTTGAACTATATTTTTACACCATTACATGTCAAAAAATAATAAAATGGGTTTTTATGTACTTAAAATAACATAAAAAAATTTATTCTACATGTTTTCAAACAGTTTATTGAGGAATTGAAACAATTCCTCAATCAAAGAAGCCACAACATATTACAGAAACTTATACGTCTAACCTTAGCAATTTAGGTTTTGTTTTTATTTAAAAATTATATACGTATGACTGGCGAAGACACCTATCTTTTATTTCGCTACAATAGGTATAGTCTTCCTCTAAATTTTGGTATACAATTTTTACAGATCAGTCCAGTTTCGAAGAAGAAAACAGCAGTTTTTATAGGTAAAATCAGCCTCTGCTGCAGTTGTCGCTTTGGCACTTTACTTGATAGGGTACAGCGCAACGGCATCGGCAATAGTTTCTTCAAATACCTATTTTTCAAATTCCTCGAGACTAGAGTCCCCTCTTAATGTCCGTAAACCTGCAGCCTAGATGACTTGAACAAGGCCTCCATCGAAGCAATATAAACGTAGCCACCAACTTTCCACAAACAATATAGACTGACAAACCGTCGCCACGATAAGTGAAGACGACGAAATGAATTCTTATAAAAGTGCATACGATACTTAAAAAAAAAATGTTGTGTGTCTGTTTGTTCCAACCTATCTCCTAAACAGCGAAACTTTTTTGACAATTTTTACTGGCAGCTGTATAAGGCTTTTATTTCAGAAAAAGGATTAGGGTTCCGTGCAAAAAAATATGACCAAGAAAATACTTTTCACGCGGGTGAAGCCGCGTGCAGAAGCTAGTTAGTAATATAATTTCAATAAGACCTCGCGATAATGAAGCGAAGTAATCTAATTTCGGATGGGTTGTCACGTTTCGATGTAATTGTCGCCTTTCGCGAGTGAAGGAGACAATTTATGCTTGTTAGCCTGCTAATATGTTATACGTATTTTGGTGGAAAAGCGACAGGGGAATAGGGTACATATTTGACTATGTACTTTCAAAAACATACATGAATTAATAAATTTTTGGGTTCCGAACATCCGTAAGACGGAATCCTTATAGGATCACTCAGGTGTCTATCTGTCTGTCCATCTGTCACAGCTAGTTTTCTCCGGATCTACTGGAACGATTCTATTGAAATTAAGTACACAATTGGACTTCTGTGACCCAAACACGTACGCGATACATTTTGAGTATGGGGGTCACTTTTGGGGTCAAACTAGAAAATATTTTTAAAAAGTTGTTCAAACTGCATCGTGTGACATATCAAATGAAAGTGTTAACAACGAGGGTTTTAATTATACTTTGTTCATAATTTTAAATAAATAGTTTTGAAGTTATTCCAGAAATTAGACGAAAAAGGACCATTCCCTTATCTCTCAAGTATTTTGAAGTCCACTTTAAAAAATATTTTATCATTAAAATAATAAAAGGTAACAGTTAATAAGCTGAATGATCGAATCTCCTTGGAAGGGCACTAAAGAGAAAATGAGACAAAGATGAGACGACGATGTAATTCTAATTTTAAATTTGCAAATTCGTGCCATTTTATACTGCAAAGCTTACTGCGACTTTCCGACTTAGGGAGTACTCACACTTTTTCAGCTCCATTCAGCTTATGCCCATAGAAAATAATGATTTTGTATGGAGATGCGTCCGCATCCATTCAGCTTTCCGCGTCTTTTCAGCTTTCGCGGCAAACAAGTATAAAATGAGGACAAATGTGTTTTTATCATGCGAATGCTATGTATGGAGTTCAGCGCTGTTCCGCCGCATTCAGCGTCGTACGCGGCCTTACGCGGCGGAACAGCGCGGTACACGGATGATTCTCGACTCCGTGTGTGACTGACACTGGCATGGGCACCATCAGGGATTTTAATTTTGATAATAAAATAAATGTCGCTAATTAGTCGCCAAATACCAGAATTAGTCGATCACTGGTTCAAAAGTTGGGTTTATAGGTGGCCGATCTGGGGTGCGCCAACCCCAGCTTGGTATGGTTGTTTATTTGAATCTCAAAAGCTAGGGCAACTAGCGAAGATCTATTTTCTTTCTCAATAGTCACAGGTTTACTCGGGTCTTAGTTTAGAAGATACAATGAGTTCAATTTTTAAGGTTAATTATACTTTTAGTTTTATCGGTCTATAGTCCGTAGAATTGTCAGAGAGAGATAAATTCTCAATCCTTTGATCTAGTTCTTGGACAGTACCTGTACTGGGTCGATCCACTGTCGTTTGCGTTTTAATTTTTTACGTTTTATTTTATCTATTTCTTCTGCAAGAAGCCAAACGATAAAAGTATCGCACATAGAAATATCAGAGCACAATACTAAATGAGTAAAGAGCGTGACTACCGCCAGACTACCTTCAAAGTCGAATTTCTCGGAAACTACGAAGGTACCAATTTTTTTGTTCGAGTACTAATAATTAGTACCAATTGAGTACTAATTATTTACCAAAAATGGAAGTGATTGGCGGCGGTAGTCCTGCGGTAGTCACGGACATCGTACCATCTTCGCCGCGTATTCAGCGCCGATCTCATTCTTACGACGCTTTACGCGGCTGATAGAAACAGAGCTGTAGAAGTGTGACCAGAATCGTTCAGCGAAACGCGGATGGAGCTGAATAAATGTTAGTAGTCCCTTATGTCTAAAAACAAGAAGTTTGTCTCATTACCTATTGTACTGTTTTCTCGAAAATTCGTCGTAAAACGTTGTATGATACACGTGCGGATATTGGTATTTACAAACTCGTGGCTAATTATTTTTTTTCCTACAGATTACAGGAAACCTATAAGAAGTATGTCTGGTAATTGGTTCGGAACCCTTTGCACGCGAGTCCGACTCGCACTTGGCCAGTTTTTTGGAAGAAGTTTCTACTAATATAGTGCCATTTGTAATAAATCGGTCGAAAACTATGTCATGAAAATGATGCACCAAAATCACTGAAATGGATTCACTGATGCGGAATTTATAATGCCTACGTCACTTCGCCGAAGTGACTTCGGCATTTAGACGAATCTAATGTTACCTCATTTGTTAGAATCTATCCAGAGGCTAAAGATACAGGGCGTGACGAAGAAATAGACATACTTCCATACTCTCGAGAAACATTATCCTTTTTTGGGGTAGTCAGGTAAAAAAATGTGAAGTTATCTACACGATTTTGGAGTTTTTCTTCTGATGAAAAACGTCATTTGTCGAAAAATGGAGCAAATGAATATGGCGTGACCTGGCAGGTGATTTCACACGCAATTAGTGCTGTTTTTGTTTATCATAGACTAGCGGACGTCACGCGGTTTCACTCGCGTAGTTCCCGTTCCCGTGGGAGTACGGGGATTAAATATAGCCTATGTTACTCCCTGATAATGCAATAATGTAGCTATCCATTGCTGAAAGAATTTTTCAAATCTGCCCAGTTGTTTTTTAAGTTTATTCGTTACATACAAAAATACAAATCTTTCCTATTTATAATATTCTTATTCTTTATGGAAATATAGATATAAATTTAGAACAGTTTACAAGTCTTGTTAATGAGTTTTTTTTTAACCTCACCCGCACAATATGTTTACTAAATGAAGTGCTTGAGAGAATTGACATATTTTCGTGCAATATGAGTGATATCGCTAGAGTTTTGTTGTTATTGTTTAGTTATAGTTAAATATTAATTATTTTGTGTTAAGTCTGATTTTCTACACTAATATTATAAAGACGAAAGATTTGTTTGTTTGTTTGAAATTAATAGGCTCCGAAACTACTGGACCGATTTGAAAAATTCTTTCAGCAAATAGCTACATTATCAGGGAGTAACATAGGCTGTATTTTATCCCCGTACTCCCACGGGAACGGGAACTACGCGGGTGAAACCGCGTGACGTCCACTAGTATTTTATATTTTAAGTTCACATTTTATAGCATTAAAAAAAAATTGGTTTGATAATTATTATAATTACCTGCTATTGCCCGCGACTTCGTACGCGTATATCCCGTTTTTTCCCGTACCTGTGAAAATTTCGGGAAACCCTCTCTTAGTGCTCTACTATACTCCCCAAGGAACCTACATGGCAAATTCCAGCTTCCTACAACGTATTTTATATATTAGAATTACAGTTTTACCGGTTTCATAGAATTGATTTACTGTGTAAGAACAATCGTAACTAAATAAGACCATGTTTCTGAATTCCGTGTTATACTCAAGTGGTTGCCAATTCGCCTTTGCCGGAATTCTCATTTACTGTCCTTATTGTATAATGTGCTCTTTCCCCTTCCACTCCTCTTTACCTGAAGGAAGGATTTCAGTTTCTTTGCGACTCTCACACGAAATTTCTTAGGTCATCAGATAACTTGAGACTGAAAATGCCAATGCATTCTACTACTTTCTTGGACAAGTCCTTTACAGTCCAAGCTGCCCCTTTTGTGGAATGCATTGCCGGTATCAATTAAGCGCGCGCAATCGCTGCCTGTTTTTAAGAGACTTGTTAGGGAACACTACTTCTCGCTGTGATTACATTTTCAATGTTGATTTTTTTAAAAATGACATTTATTTTCTTTTTAATATGTATGTATTTGTGTATCTATTTTAGTATATTGTATTTTTTTTTTCTAAAAAAAATTGTTAACTTTACATTTGCACCAAGTGCAACCCCATTTCGTGTCCAGGCTATCCCTATCCATTCCAGGTTGCATGGAAGAGATCGCGGAATGCGATAAGGCCGCCAATTGTATATTTTTTAGTTGAAGGTTTCCTTAATGTGTTTTAATTTTGGTGTGCAATAAAGTTTATATAGATATATATCGTTTTTTTTTAAATAGATATTTAGTAGGTACTGAATGAGGAGACTGCTTGAATGAGGAGCTCGTAGCTAAGTAATAACATTAGCACGGGTCGATCGACCCGCATTTATGTTAAAATGGTCACCCATCCTCAGACCGACCTCGGCAAGTGTTGCATAACCTTGAAGATCGACCCGTGTGACTGGTATATTCCAAGGCACGCTGGAATCTCGGTATGCTAAAATGGTCACCAATCCATAGACCAACCTCGGCAAGCGTAGCTTAACCTTGAAGATCCCATGCGACTGTTTTAGTTTAGCCACCATAAAATAATACCAAAAATCCGTACACCACTAATGTAAGTAAAACAGTGTACCTTCTCCAAGTAGACTCGAAAATCAAATCGAACAACGATCGATGGCTTTGTATTATCGACTTATGGACTAACCATACAGATTGTAAAAATAATCGTCGCTGAACAAAACATCGTCAACGTCATCGTCATGGGCTGAGGTCATATTTCTGCTGAGAAACTTAACACCACCATTCCGAAAAACGCGCCATCAGTATAACGCCATCTATCGATAATGTAGTTGAACTATCAAATATAAGATCGAACTCGGAAGCTGACAATTGTTACGATAAATAATGATACGATACCAAAATGTTCACTTTTCAAAATGTTACTACATAAAAAGTATAACAAATTTCGAATAGTATTTTTTTTTCTTTTCACACATTTGTTACTACTATTTTTCTCAATAGATGGCATTGCAAGTACCTGAAGTCTCAATGAAAACTACCTATTTTAGTGCTCGATGAAGTTTCCTCCTAAACTTTAAAATTCAATATCTTTTGATTTTGTTGGTCGATTTTAATGAAATAAACGCTAAATGTTACTCAGGTTATCACTTAATATTTAAGTACCTAGATTTGGAATCCAATCTGTGGTTTAGGTACGCGTGATGCTCCCACAAACGCACAAACAGATAAACAGACAAAAATTGCATTTTTGTGTTTTGCATCTTTTTCCTAACTTTTTTATGTAATTTTATGCAAAAAATATTCAATGTACAGACTCGGTTAGTCTACGATTTTATTATATGTATAGATTACATAGGTACATATAATTGTGGAGTAGTCAGACTTTAGATAATGATTTTAACAGAGTTTAGTGCTGTGTTCTATTTTTAACCGACTTCCAAAAAAGGTAGATGTTCTCAATTCGGTTTTTTTATGTATGTATACCGATTACTCCGAGCTTTCTGATCCGATTTCTATTATTTATTTTGAGTTCGATGCGGTATATTTGCCATTTGGTCTCATAAAAATTTAATTCAGTTTGGTACAGTAGTTTTTATTTTATGAGCAATCTTGCTTATTTCAATTTCTGCGTAGACGAAGAAGTCGTCGTCCAAGTATCACCACTTAAAAGTGGAAAATATCATTTTTTTTTACAAACAATATATTTTTTATATTTTTTTTTTCGAACGCAACCCTTGTCTCTTCAAAGTTATAGTGATCAGGCTTCTTCTGGGTAAGCTCACTCCATCGTCGACTTTATTTCTAATACCTAGAGGTGATAGTTAAAATTCATCTCAAGTAAAAAAGAAGTTTATTTATTTTATCACATTGCTTTCACGTCTTAATTATTTAATAAATCTTCGGGAATTAGCTCGCAGATATACTTAATGACACAGCAATAGCCATCCCACATTATCTTACGACAGCACTCAAGGCCAACCTATCCCCAAAGAGAGAGAAAGGCCAACCGACAATTTTATTATCTAGAACACAATTTTATGTGTCCCCATTGAAATGTGTCTTGACCTAGAAGGTCTAGAAGACATTGGTTCCCAATCCCAACCTAAGGTTCGCGGACCACTGGGGTTCTGCAAGAGCTAAAATAGGATCCGCGAAATATTTAAAATTCTAGTTGAAAAGTACCATTGATTGGCGCGAACTGAGGGCCAATTCTACTAATTTTTATGCAACGTTGGCATTTGCATCTCAGTCGCAATATGTAAAAAAAACTTTTTTTACAAAAAAAAATATAACCGACTTCCAGAAACAACACTATAAACTATAAAATAACCTTAATGGAAACCGGAAGTCAGTGTTTTTTGTTTTTTATTTTCGTTTTTTAACACCGAATTCCAAAATTAAGGTTATTTTATAATCTTTAGTGTTGTATTTAAAGTCGGTTATATTTTTTTGTAAAAAAAGTTTTTTATTTTTCACTTTTAAGTGGTGATACTTGGACGACGTCTTCATCTACGCAGAAATTGAAATAAGCAAAAATGCTCATAAAATTAAAATCCTGAACCAAACTGAATCAAATTTTTACAGGATCAAATGGCAAGTATGCCACGTCGAACTAAAAAAGAATCACACAAATCAGAAACCTCGGAGTAATCGGTGTACACACATAAACCAAAAAAAGACCCGACGAATGGAGAACCACCTTTTTTGTTTGGAAGTTAGTTAAAAACTGATCAAAAGCGAGTCGGACTCGCGCACCGAGGGTTCCGTACCATCATATAAAACATGAAATGTTTTTAATTTTTATCGGCGAGGCCTATCTTCGTCAGAGAATTTCTACACTGCGGTGTATTTTGCAGTTTTAGAAAAGCGCCATCTCTTGACCGCTAGTGGAACTAATGTAATTTTTGTTGATGATTTCTGAAAAAGTGTGCTATTTAGAGACATCGTTTTATTTTTCCTGTAATCTTTACATTATTCTATCACACAGAATAATTTCAGATTTTTCTCTATGCAAACTTCGGATATAAGGGGGGAATGGTCAAAGCTTTTACGTTTTTAGTTAAAAGTCGAAAACTATGTAGCCTAAAAAAAAGAAATAATTGTTTGAGAATGTGCCAGTAGCGCTCTTTCGTATAATATCCCCTTTCAGTCGCTGTTGAAAAAAATATGTACATTTTTATTTCTTTCTTATTTGCAAAATGGTTGAGCAAATGTCACCTAAAGCTGTTACAAATTTCAAGTTGATAGCATTAGTAGTTCTTGAGATATCCAGCTGTGACAGATGGACAGACTTAGTCACACCACATGGGTAAAAACCATATTGGTACGGAACCCTAAAAAGCCTCAATTTCCATACATTTTTGACAGATTGCGACTGCCATGCGAATGCAAACGTTGAATGAAAGAAAGAATGAAAGAAAACAAGTTTTTTTGGCACACACAGAAACACACAATGTTGGCACAAAAGGAACGTTGCTAAAAAATTGTAGAAATGGCACTGAGTTTTAAGTTTCTATCAGAAATTTTAATATTGTGCTTTCTACATATGTTACTGCTCTTTAATTTCGATTTTAAAGAACTCGCCGTACGTACGCATGTCTCGTTTTTTCTCGTTCGCGTTTTAATTTCGGGAAACCGTCTCTAAGTGCTTCCCTACACTCCCCAAGGAACCTACATGCCAAATTTTAGCTTTCTACGACCAGTAGTTTCGGCTGTGCGTTGTCTGTCAATCACTCAATCAGTCAGTTACGGAAGAATTTTACATATATATTGATGATGATGTTTGATGTATGCTACAAATTTTGATTTATAAAAAACGTAAGATTTTTTAATTTACGCAGTTTAATTTATTCTGGGTTTCTGAGTGCCAATTCTACAATTTTTTAGGAACGATCACATTCGCATCTAAGTCGCAATCTGAGAAAAATGTAAGGAAATAGAGGCTTTTTTGACAGTTTGCGACTAACATGCGAATGCGAACTTTGTTTAAAAATTGGTTGAATTGGTCCCTGCTTACAATAAAGAAACCAAAACGGCCCTAGAACAAAAAAAGTTTAATAACCACTGATCTAAACCCCTACCCTAAGGGATAATAACATGATGTATTGAATTAGAAGCAATCATGGGGCGCACCTTTTTTCATCAGTGTACTCGTAAATGAAAGGTTTATTGGTACTCAATAACTGGGCAGTAAAGTACGTGTGGGTGAAGGTTATGGGGTAATATTCTAGGGTTGTCATATACTCGTATGTACGCAGTTTTCTTAGAAAATGTTCTGGTATTTAAGCGGAAAATGTATTTTTGCAGAATAAAGACTTCTTGGGTATATGTTTGTGGTTTAGAAGGTTTTTTTATTTAGGAATGGGCTTGCACTTGACCTCAAAAACGTGTGGTGGAAAGTGATGGATGAGGTCTATGAACTGCTTTCGTGGTCGACTGGTTTAGGCGTATGCCTTATGACACGGTGGTCATGGGTTCGATTCCCACGGGAAGCATACTTTGTAACGTATTTTTCCAGTCTGGCTAGGACATTGCAGGCCTGAATCACCTGATTGTCTGATTAAAAGATGATTCCGTGCTTCGGAAGGCACGTATAGGTCGCTGGTACCAGTCGCCAATTGGCGGTCGTCAAATAAACCATGTCAGAGGCCCTTGAGGCGGTTTAGAAACTTTGACACTAGGGTGTGTGGGGTCGTTAGACCTTACTGCCCACACGATAAGAAGAAGAAGGTCTATGATGGAGCGAGCGTGCCCAAAAGATGCCTGTTCACATTTGCTGATGGCAGACGGGTTATATGTGGAAGGGAACACAGACGCTAGCTGAATATTTACTGACCGGCTTGTGATTGACCACAATCACACCTGCTGAAAAGCAATAGTGTCGTCGATTATGGAGCGCGTTTGCCTAAAGACAATCTTTTCACGCTCGATTTAAAGTCCTAAGTTGTAGCTATCAGGATACACACTTCACGCCTTTTTTTGAAAGAATCTTCTTCATGCCTATTTCAAGTGTCGTCGCATTGAGCGCGGTTCTGAATGAAACAATTTTTAATCGACTTCCAAATAAAAAACACTAAAAAGTATAAAATAACTAACTTCGGACGTCGATGGCGTTGGTTTTGTTTCTTTGTTTTTAACACCGACTTCCGAAGTTAAAGTTATTTAATACATTGTAGTGTTTTTTTTTGAAAGTCGGTTATAGATTTTTGTAAAAAAAAATTATACACTACAGGATAAATCACCAATGTCAGTGCAATTTTATGATTTAACTGTTCTTCGACCTATGAGATTTGGGGATACATATTACTTATTGAATTTCGGTAAGTTTCGTTTAATCACGTGGTAAATCTTCGAAATTAAGCAACGCTTGCTTAGGTCAGTCCATAAATGGGTGACCATTTATCACATACCAAGGCTCCTCCATGCCTCGGAAAGTACGTAAAGCTGTTGGCCAGCTATCATTAAGTGATCTTTGATAGTCGTCAAAGGTAGGTTGTTATGGCAACGCTTAGGGGAGGCCTATGTCCAGCAGTGGACGTCTTTCTGCTGATATGAAAAAATGAAAAATTGTCTATTCACGAAAATGCATACGCATAATGCTTTACAATCATATCATGAAATTTTTTGGCAAACTGCAAAGCAGCTTGTTGGCAGATGTAGCTCCTTTTATCTGATGATGATGATGGGTAGGTACTGACACCAGTCTTGCCAAAGCGTATCGTGTTACCTTGTTTCTGGTACCATATATCCGGTTCCGAACTCAACATGTTTGGAAAAAGACTGGATAGATCAATTTATAAGGTTGTCTTTAAAAGATCGCTTTTAGCAATAAGACCGCTTATTGTGTCACCTTATGTAATGTTTTCTTCCTCTATTTTTTTCTGTAACTTATATGGTGTACATAATAAAGAGTATTCTATTCTATTCTATTCTAAACCAGTCAAAAAGTTTCTAAAAATCCTAAACATCATAAATCATTACTTTCATCTATAGGTAAACTTAAATAAAAAAACTTATCGTATGCCACAACGTACAATCGCTATCGCCAACCACATCACTACTTCTTGAGTGAATAACAAAGTCTACCCACCACCGGACCAGCCGTGCTGCCCCCACTAGGCCGCTGTAGGAACTAATAAAATAAATAAGTAGGAACTTTAGTGTTAAATTATTTAAAGTACCCACTAATGAGATTTATAATTTCTTTGTTATTTAGAACTCAGAACGTTTGTTAGGGTTCCGAACAAAAAACGACACCCTTATAGGATCACTCGGGTGTCTGTCTGTCTGTTTGTCTGTCACAGCCAGTTTTCTCCGGATCCACTGGAACGATTCTGTTGAAATTTAGTACACATATGGGCTTATGTGACCCAAACACGGATGTGTTACGTAAATTATTAAATTTTTAGTATGAAAATTAAAAAAAATAATTTTTTGAACAATATCGTGTGACATATCAAATGAAAGGGCTTACTGTAAGGATTTTAATTATATTTTTTCATAATTTTAAAATAAATTGTTTTGAAGTTATTCAAGAAATTAGGCGAAAAATGAACATTTTCTTCGAAACCCCCTTATCTCCGAAACTACTGAGCCTACAATTTTGAAAAAAAAAATGAAGATAAATAGATCTTTGCTTAAAGATTACAGAAATATCTATAAGAAGTCTATAGTGTAAAATTAACATGCTAAAAAAAAATTCGTTCGGAACCCTTTGCACGCGAGTCCGACTCGAACTTGGCCAGTTTTTTTAATTGTTTAATTATATCGTTTTTGTTGTAATGTTTATTCTGCACTTTAATTAGACTTAGTGTCAGTGAAGTGTATATTACCTCCAGTAGGTAACGTTGGAACACCTCCCACAAGGTGGACCGATGACCTGGTGAAGGTCGCGGGTAGCCGATGGATGCGAGACGCACAGCACCGGTCGTTGTGGCGACGCTTGGGGGAGGCCTATGTCCAGCAGTGGACGTCTTTCGGCTGATATGATGATGATGATGAGGTAAACAGAAGTGATATGCGTTTTAATTCAGTACTAAGACTTTAGTGGCTGAAAAAAAATTGAGTATCTACTACGAACTTTTTCTAAAGCATGTCTAAATAGTTTATTCAAAATTTGCTAAATGTTTGTAAAGGTAAATTAGCCTAAGAACTAGATACATTAAGAGTTGTACATAATAGGAAACATGCAATATTTCCATTTTTACTTTAATTTTAAAGAACTCCATCTAGAATAGACTACCACATAAATAAGAAGTGAAAACGTTTTAATTTATTGCCAAAATTGCGTTTTTAAACCGACAGTTCAAATTTTCGCGCGAAAACGGACGATGACATCACTCCTGTTTGCCACTGGTTAAGAACTGTCCTAACTCATAGAAATAAGGTTGCCTTTTCGTTGTCATAACAGTAGTGACGTCACTAAACGCTGATTGTTGTTTTTAAATACGTTCCGTTTCACGTTACTTTAATTCATTATTTTTGTTAAAAATCGATATTAACTAAAATAAAAACGTTGCAATGGCCTTTATTTAATACTTTTTTATCATTTTATTAACAAAATTCTCATAAATTCTGTATTTGCATCTTCCCTATTAGAATCAGACCTAATTGTCTGCAGTGTAAAATTTTGTTGTTAAAAGACTTTTAAAAATAAAAAATCAATCAATCAAAAAGTTTGTCATATTGTGCTCGTTTGTATTATATTCTAAACTAGCTTCTGCCAGCGACTTCGCCCGCGTGATCCCTAGGGAACATACCATATCCCGGGATAAAATGTAGCCTATGTCCTTTCTCAGGCTCTAGACTATCTGTGTACCAAATTTCAATTAAATCGGTTCAGTAGTTTTGGCGTGAAAGCGCGGCAGACAGACAGACAGACAGACAGACCGACAGACAGACAGACAAAGTTACTTTCGCGTTTATAATATTAGTAAGAATGTTTTTATTCTCTATTCCCAGCAATAATAATAATTACAAGAATTTATGTCTGTATCATTATCATGTTATCTCCATCAAAAGTAACAGTTGTCGGGAGGAAACGGAAATGGCGTTCGTGACTGATAAGCTGGCCATGTAGTCGTAACTTGAACTTTATTGTCATACTCAAGACTAGCTGTGTCCCTGACATTGCAAGCGTTCATACTAAAATATTTCCCTCCTTATTAACGTCTATAGGGTTCCGTACCTAAAGGGTAACTCAACGGAACCCTATTACTAAGTCTCCGTTGTCCGTCCGTCCGTCTGTCTGTCAGCGGGCTGTATCTCAAGAACCGTAATAGGTATACAGTTGAATAAACGTTTTTTTTTTCGGTTTATGGTACGGAACCCTTCGTGTGAGAGTCCGACTCGCACTTGGCCGGTTTTTACTTACATTTTAGGGTTCCGTCTATTGTAGGACAAAATGAAAGCTTTATAAACAGCTGTGACCTGCGATAGACACATTTATTTAAGAAACCGTGTAAAACTAGCGTTAAATTAAATTATAATAACCTCCTTTTTCATTCCATCTCTTCCCGTGGGTGTCGTAAGAGGTGAGTAAGGGATTCACCAGAAAATGGGCAGCAGCGTTCTCTGTAAAACGCAACACCATACCCTGCGATCGCCAACCAGCCTGCTCCTTAACCCTGAATCCTTATAGGATCACTCGGGTTTCTGTCTGTCTGTCGGTCTGTTTGTCTGTCTGTCTGTCCGTCCATCTGTCACAGCCAGTGTTTTCAGGATCTACTGTACCGATTCTGTTGAAATTTGGTACACATATGGACCACCACCCAAACACGGAGGCATTACGTAAATTCTTAAATTTTTAGTATGGGGGTCACTTTTGGGGGTCAAACTAGAAAATTAAAAAAAAGTTTTTTGAACAATATCGTGTGAAATATCAAATAAAAGGGCTTACTGTGAGGGTTTTATTTATATTTTTTTCATTATTTTAAAATAAATGGTTTTGAAGTTATTCAAGAAATTAAACGAAAAATTACACCATTCCCCCCCTTATCTCCGAAACTACTGAGCCTAAAATTTTGAAAAAAAAAATGGAGATAATAGATCTTTACCTATAGATTACAGGAAAACCCACCCATAAGAAGTCTGAAGTGTTAAAATAAAACTCGTTCTGAACCCTTTGCACGCGAGTCCGACTCGCACTTGGCCAGTTTTTTATTTATTTATTTAAACTTTATGCTCAAGTAAAAACACTGAGTAAAGGCTTACGCCTTAGGCATAAACGACCGGGTCTTTTACTTAGAAGTTTGATTTTTTCACAGCTGCAAGGGGCTATAGACCTGAGTAATTTCAACTCGATACCTCCACGTGTTCCCGAGAACGGTCTTGACAGACAGACGGACGGACAACAAAGTGATCCTATAGGTGTCCCGTGTTTTTCCTTTTAAGTTATGAAACCCTAAAAAAGAGTTCTTTCTAACCCAACATGATGCTGTTACTGTTACGGAATCTTAGATTTCCAAAGCCGTGATTATTTAATTAGAATATATTATTCTAAGTTATTTTAGTTATTAATTATTATTTTAAGGATTCATTCGTTCTTGAGCTATCAGAAAAGTATCAATTAACTTTCCAGAGACGAGATTTCACATCATTTCAAATTCTAGGTCTTGAGACAGAAAATTTATATTTGTAATAGTGGGTATTTATAATAAGTCATTGTACGTAAGGCGCCCATTACACGCTCATGCAAACGTCATTCAATTCCAAAAGTCATGAATGACGAATGACTGATGGTGAGTAATGTTGTAATTAACAAGAATCCTGATTTTTAGTTTGAGAACGTAATAAATGTAATGTAATGTAATAAAAATAAAAATACAGTTGCGTTCCTACGCTAACCTAACCTAAAAACCAGCCAAGTGCGAGTCGGACTCGCACACGAAGGGCTCCGTACCATATACCTTATTTTTTATCATTTGTTGTTATAGCGGCATTACAAATACACAATCTGTGAAAATTTCAACTGTCTACCTGTTACGGTTCTTGAGATACAGCCCGCTGACGGACAGACGGACGGACGGACGGACAGCGGAGGCTTAGTAATAGGGTTCCGTTCGTTACCCTTTGGGTACGGAACCCTAAAAATTAGGATTCTTGTTTTTTTTTTTAATCTCTCTAGCAAAACAAAAACCACTCACTATTCCTCCAGCGAGGCAGCTCGTTTCTAAACCCAACCCGCTTTGACTGTGGTTAAACTGACAGCAAAACCTACCGTGTAGTGGGCGCCTAATAGTGGGTGTTTAGAATTAAGTCTTTGTACGTTATAAGTCGCGCGCCAGTCGCCGAAAATACGTCTGTAGTGTAGTCCACGTTTAATTGTGCTCTCGATAGTCCCAGTATTTTCCATATCTTTCAGTGGCAACGAGGATAGACGATTCTACACGTGATTCGTGCAATAGCAAATAAACTAGAAACAGTATCACCAAATTAATCTAAAATGTCGATCGGTAAAATTGCTGAGTACAAAGTCCACAGTCACGATTGGCGGTTGTACGTGGAACGTTTAGAACAAAATTTTTTTAGTTAACATCATACCTGAGAAATGACAAGTGCCTGCATTAAAACAGTGATGGGGACGGAGTGTAAAGTACTTTGGTTAATTTTTCGCCACGGTTAAACCTTAAAGCAAAACGTTAGCACAAATCGTTGACGTCATGGAAAATCACTTGCAACCAAAGACACGTGAGTTGGCGGAGCGGTACAAGTTTCGACATAGGAAACATAAAGAAGGTGAAACTATGTCGGAAAAGAGACCAAATCATGAAGAAAATGACCAAAACATGTGGATTTGTGTCCTGGTTGGAAGAAAGCTTGAGAAATCAGACATTTCACCATTGACAACGATTGTTCCCCGAAAGCAATTTGGACTTCGAGAAGGCTTATAAGTTGGCGGTTGGCGGTTGGGTGTTATTTTAAAATGTAAGATAAGTCTTTATTTGCCTTAAACATGGTATAAAGTTGTTACAGTCAGGTATTAATCTTAAGTCCACATGTTTAGCTATACAGAATACGTATCAATTGCATGCAAAATATTATAAGTTAATTGTTGTTCAATGTCAAGAATATAAGGTCAATACAATATATAATAGTTTTGTGTCAACATTATCCGCGTAAATGTAGTAGGTATTGACTGATTTCTATGGGTTTGTAACAGCCTGAAATAAACGAGTTTTTTTTTATTTTAGCACGGAGGCAACAGAAATAGACGCTGCGGCCGTTGAAGGACAGAGCGGGGCGAGAAGCGAAGGTGCATCACGACGTCGGTGACATGTCAAACGATGTCAGCGGGCTCGCGGCGCAACGGTACGGCGGCGGAGGCCACTCGTGACGTCCGCAGAGTGACAACACCGCTCGATACTACGACGTGTAGCGGCCGGTGGCGCGGCGCGCGCGTTTCGACAGCGCCCGTAGCTATGAAGCTGGGTGAGCGTGCGCAGCAACAGCAGTGACGAGAGTGCGGCGCACGTCACGACGCAAGTAAGTGCTAGTTCGGGCATTATGTTTGCCGAGTTTGTACCTAAGTATCATTTGCAACGTATGTGTCGGATTTTATCGGAACATTACAACGTGGATATGGATGTGATTCAAATAAGAATTAACTAGTAATTCCCTAATACAACCATGAGTGAAATATGAACATTGACATAAACACTTAGATTTATGTGTAATTGAGAATGACAAAACACTTATGCTAGGCCGTCAGTGGATGGTAGAACTAAAAAATACAATTACAGTACCCTTTTTTTAAGGATGGGAAATCATCAAATGACTCCTCCCGCCCTGGGTGAAGCAGAAGGGGTGTCAGACCCTAACTGACTAAAACCCATCCGTGTTCCTCTTAGTGACACTTTCGAACAAATTCCGCAACCCCGGCAGGCACTGGCCCTAGCGGGCCCCGTCTTCTATGCTGACAGCTCTTTCAGGCATAAGTGAAATATAAAAATTGTCACAAGCAATTGAGTTTTATATGTTGTTGCGAATGGCAAAACACTTCTACTAGTCCGTCAGTAGATGGCAGAACTAAAAATACAACTACCTACAGTAACAGTAGTAATTGTAATAGTAACGAAAATGTGATGTACAGAAATAATATATTGGATGTTTCTGCTTTCAGTCTAAAATACTGTGAAGCGTTCGCGGACGGGCTGAGGCGGTTATCCGGCGGCATGATGAGCGTGCGCGAGTGTGAGGGGACGCGGCAGGTGCCAAGCGCGCGCGCCCGCTGGCGTACGTGCTGCGCGAGCCGGTGGTGCGCGCGCTGGACCAGCTGCAGCGGGACGCCATTTTCTTTCCTGTGGAGCGCTTTGAAAAACATGTTTCTAATTTATTTTTTTAGTTGTTAACTAACAAGCAAGAAAGTTGCAAGTAAAACTTTAGTTAACTACTAACAAAATTAGTTAGAAACCTGTTTTTTTAAGTTTTCATGCATTTTTTGAACTACAATCGCTAGCGAGTATGGATTGATATAACTCATGGTAGACGTACTGACTAGGCAACACCCATTGTGCCGGTCCTCAAGACGCAAGCACGCTAACATTAAAATTTGCGCAGATTACAAATTAATCTTAAACAAAGTTACAGAAGTTGACCGTAATCCGTTACCCTGAGTAGAGAAGGGTAATTAGGCTAGCTAATGTTCTAATAGCTGGTGTAAAGTGGCTGTTAGGTTTTTGTTCATTTTATTGACGAATTCCTAGAAAACCAAGTAGTTAGTTCCTAGTAGCAAGTTCCTAGTAGTAAGTTTTTGAGTGTTTTATATTATTAGCCAGCTTAAATTGTCTAAGTAGGTAAACAATGGAAAAGAATTATCAGAAGAGCGCCCTATGCACTTCTGCTAGTTAAAAGGTTCTTTCATTAACTTGGCCCGTCCTTGGCAAGGAGCTACGGACCAGTAGCGCTATATGACGTAAGCACGTTGAATATCGTCAAAGGAGAAGAAGGCAGCTTGCAATATTGCTTGCAGTACGTCGTTATTGCTTTGTTTTTTCTTTATATACTCGACCCAAAGTTTGTTCGCGTTTGGATTGAGTGATTGTGATGAATGGTTTTTTTAACGTAATTACTGTACGTCTTTTTTTGTAAATTCTTGAGTTTAGTTGATTCTTTTTTCAGCATTTGTTCGTATTCCTTTCATTTTTTCTGAGATATGATGTCGTTACAGTAGAAGTTCTCCTCTCTCAATAGTCCTGCTTGTTACTCAGCTCCCGAACATATTCGGGGATATAGCGCAGTTGGAATGCGTCGAGTTTGGCTTCAGGTATTTCCGTTTTGAATTTATCTTTGGCTGCTTGCGAGCATTCTTCCTTATTTTCGCATGTCACGAAATTCGCCAAAACGTTTGGTGTAAATTAATAAAATTAAGGTTAGTGATAACGTGTTGAATTAAAAGTATTAAGTTTCCACCAGAACCATTTGAACTTTCTCTCAACTTAAAATTTGAAAACAACAATGTAATGAGTTTTATCTTTTTGAGCAACATTTCAAATCGATCTTTATTCAATGTTTCGGATTCGTCTCCGTCTTTGATCAAGTAAGAACCCAAATTTCTCTAATATTGAAATCGCATTCGTACTAACATGTTTATTTAGTTGTGAAAAATGATATTTCTCTCAGGTTTTCTAAAAAGTGTTATTCATTGTAAAAAAAAACTCATTTTTAACCGACGATAATATAGAGGAGGTTCTCAAGTTGACGCGTATATTATATATAATGTAAATGTAAATATATATTTTAAGTATGACCACGCATAACTTTTTACTAAGTAGTCCAATTTTAATCATTATTTTTTTATTGGAAAGGACATACATTGACCTTGGTCCCGTAAAAAAATCGAAAAAGAAATCCAACCCAAAGGGTAGAAAAACAAGGGATGATTGATTGTTGACTCACTGATTGTAATATGTCACCACGCATAAATTTTTACAGAGTAGTCCAAGTTTGATCCCATACTTTTGAGTATTGGGTGGAAAGATAAACGTGCTTCGTAAAAATGACATAAACAAAAAATAGTCTTGTTCCAAAATAACTTAATGCCAAGTTATAGCCAGTTGCCGGTTTAAAGAGGCCAGATACACAGCCTCTCCATGTGAAATACTGATATTCAGCTACATCCGGTTAGGATCACAATCTTTGTGGAGTGATGCAGACGCGAAATGTAAAGCTGCGTCGAAGGCACAGCAGGAAGCCGCAGCATGTTGGGTGGACTCGGTGCTGCACCACACTGGTTAAGTGCTTCTTCTTATTTTCTACTTTTGTGAAACCTTCTTCACTAACTTGGTCCGCCCTTGGCAAGGAGCTACGGACCAGCAGCGTTTTATGACGTAAACACGTTGAATACCGTCACAGGAGAAGAAGGCAACTTGCAACGTTGCTTGCAGTATGTCGTTATTGCTTTGTCAATTCTTTATTCCCGAACATAGTTGTATTATTTAAAATTACATAAATAACACCTTAATAGCTTCGCGTATGCGATTTTACTACCACGAAGATACACATACATCTATCTTACATTGATTAACAACAACACAAATAAAAATCCAATGAACTTTACAGAAGTTGGGAAAAGAAGACAGATTGATTGATTTCAAAATCAGTTAATCACCTTAACCTGCAAGCTGCTGAACATGACGGCCGATATCAGTATTCTCCATTCGTCGCATATATTGCGTATATTTATTTATCCTTTATTTCAGGCTACTGAGGCCCATACAACACAATAAATATCTATATTAGATAAGTATAAGATCAATAACTATAAACTAATACATATGTTAGACATAAAACTAAACTATTACCATACACGTAACGTCGGCGTCGTGTTTCGCAGCGTGGTGTCGCGTAGCCGTCCTCGGAAACGTCGAAATACGACACCTTTCGGCCAAACGTCTTCTTTTAAGAAGGTCTGCAGATGGTGGGTTGGAACTTGTACCACGAACGACGTAAAGTTGATGTTGTGGCGCGATTCCAACCTTTCGACTCTCTGAGTACAGTTGGTCTTCATTTTCAAATACTGCACGTCTTGCTCAATCTTTGTGGAGTGACGCAGACGCGAAATGTACAGCTGCTTCGAAGACACGGCAGGAAGCAGCAGCATTTTGGGTCCACTCGGTGCAGTACCGCACTGGCTATGTAACCAGGACTTCTTCCTCTTTTCCACTTTTGTGGAACCGTCTTCATCAACTTGTCCCATCTTTGGCAAGCAGTTACGGACCGGCAGCACTTTATAACGTAAACACGTTGAATACCGTCACAGGTGAAGAAGGCAGCTTGCAACATTGCTTGCAGTACGTCGTTATTGCTTTGTTTTTCCTTTATATAGTCTACCCAAAGTTTGTTCGCATTTGGATTGAGTGATGGTGATAAATGGTTTTTTAAACGTGTCATACCGCACACCTCTTTGTCTGAATTCCTGTTCACTGTCATTAGTATAGTTGTTTCTTTCTTCAGCTTCTGTTCGTATTCCTTCCATTTTTTCTGAGATATGATGTCGTTCCAGTAGAGGTTCTCCTCTCTCAGTAGTCCAGCTTGTTTGTTACTCAGCTCCCGAACATATTCGGGGATATAGCGCAGTTGAAATGCGTCGAGTTCGGCTTCAGGTATTTCCGTTTCGAATTTATCTTTGGCTGCTTGCGAGCATTCTTCCTTATTTTCGCATGTCACAAAATTCGCCAAAACGTTTGGTGTAAATGAATAAAATTTAGGTTAGTGATAACGTGTTGAATTAAAAATATTAAGTTTCCACCAGAACCATTTGAACTTTCTCTCAACTTCAAATCTGAAAACAAAAATGTAATGAGTTTTATCTTATTGCGCAATATTTCGAATCAATTTTTATTCAATGTTTCGGATTCGTCTCCGTCTTTGATCAAGTAAGAACCCAAATTTCTCTAATATTGAAATCGCATACGTACTAACATGTTTATTTAGTTGTGAAAAATGATATTTCTCTCAGGTTTTCTAAAAAAGTGTTATTCATTGTAAAAAAAAAACACATTTTTAACTGACGATAATACGGAGGAGGTTCTCAAGTTGACGCGTATATTATATATATTTTTAGTATGACCACGCATAACTTTTTACAAAGTAGTCCAATTTTAATCATTCTTTTTTTATTGGAAAGGATATACATTGACCTTGGTCCCGTAAATAAATCGAAAAAAAAAAAACCAAACCAAAGGGTAGAAAAACAAGGGACGATTGGTTGTTGACTCACTGATTGTAATATGTCACCACGCATAAATTTTTACACAGTATTCCAAGTTTGATCCCATAATCCCATAATCCCAGGAACGTGCTTCGTAAAAACGACATAAACAAAAAATAGTCTTGTTCCAAAATAACTTAATGCCAAGTTATAGCCAGTTGCCGGTTAAAAGAGGCCAGATACACAGCCTCTCCATGTGAAATACTGATATTCAGCTACATCCGGTTAGGATCACAATTTTTGTGGAGTGATGCAGACGCGAAATGTAAAGCTGCGTCGAAGGCACAGCAGGAAGCAGCAGCATGTTGGGTGGACTCGGTGCAGCACCACACTGGTTATGTGCTTCTTCTTATTTTCTACTTTTGTGAAACCTTCTTCATTAACTTGGTCCGTCCTTGGCAAGGAGCTACGGATCAGCAGCATTTTATGACGTAAACACGTTGAATACCGTCACAGGAGAAGAAGGCAACTTGCAACGTTGCTTGCAGTACGTCGTTATTGCTTTGTCAATTCTTTATTCCCGAACATTGTTGTATTATTTAAAATTACATAAATAATACCTTAATAGCTTTGCAAATGCGATTTTACTACCACGAAGATACACATACATCTATCTTACATTGATTAACAAAAGTACAAATAAAAATCCAATAAATTTTACAAAAGTTGGGAAAAGAAGACAGATTGATTGATTTCAAAATCAGTAAATCACCTTAACCTGCAAGCTGCTGAACATGACGGCCGATATCAGTACTCTCCATTTGTCGCATATATTTATTTACTTTATTTCAGGCTACTAAGGCCCATACAACACAATAAATATCTATATAAGATAAGTACAAGATCAATAACTGTCAAGGAATAATAAAACTTAACTATTACCATACACGTAACGTCGGCGTCGTGTTTCGCAGCGTGGTGTCGCGTAGCCGTCCTCGGAAACGTCGAAATACGACACCTTTCGGCCAAACGTCTTCTTTTAAGAAGGTCTGCAGATGGTGGGTTGGAACTCGTACCACGAACGACGTAAATTTGATGTTGTGGCGCGATTCCAACCTTTCGACCCTCTGAGTACAGTTGGTCTTCATTTTCAAATACTGCACGACTTGCTCAATCTTTGTGGACTGACGCAGACGCGAAATGTACAGCTGCTTCGAAGACACAGCAGGAAGCAGCAGCATTTTGGGTCCACTCGGTGCAGTACCGCACTGGTTATGTAACCAGGACTTCTTCTTCTTCTTTTCCACTTTTGTGGAACCGTCTTCATCAACTTGGCCCATCTTTGGCAAGCAGTTACGGACCGGCAGCACTTTATAACGTAAACACGTTGAATACCGTCACAGGTAAAGAAGGCAGCTTGCAACATTGCTTGCAGTACGTCGTTATTGCTTTGTTTTTCCTTTATATAGTCTACCCAAAGTTTGTTCGCGTTTGGATTGAGTGATTGTGATAAATGGTTTTTTAAACGTGTCATACCGCACACCTCTTTGTCTAAATTCCTGTTCACTGTCATGAGTATAGTTGTTTCTTTCTTCAGCTTCTGTTCGTATTCCTTCCATTTTTTCTGAGATACGATGTCGTTCCAGTAGAGGTTCTCCTCTATCAATAGTCCCGCTTGTTACTCAGCTCGCGAACATTCTCAGGGACATAACGCAGTTGGAATGCGTCGAGTTCGGCTTCAGGTATTTCCGTTTCGAATTTATCTTTGGCTGCTTGCGAGCATTTTTCCTCATTTTCGTATCTCACAAAATACGCCAAAACATTTGGTGTAAATGCAGAAAATTTAGGTTACGGATAACGTGTTGAATTAAAAGTATTAAGTTTCCACCAGAACCATTTGAACTTTCTCTCAACTTCAAATCTGAAAACAAAAATGTAATGAGTTTTATCGTTTTGAGCAACATTTCAAATCGATCTTTATTCAATGTTTCGGATTCGACTCCGTCTTTGATCAAGTAAAAATCCCATATTTCTCTAATATTGAAATCGCATACGTACTAACATGTTTATTTAGTTGTGAAAAATGATATTTCTCTCAGGTTTTCTAAAAAAGTGTTATTCATTGTTTAAAAAAAAACACATTTTTAACCGACGATAATAGGGAGGAGGTTCTTAAGTTGACGCGTATATTATATATAATGTATATTATATATATATATTAAGTATGACCATGCATAACTTTTTACAAAGTAGTCCAATTTTAATCATTCTTTTTTTATTGGAAAGGATATACATTGACCTTGGTCTCGTAAAAAAATCGAAAAAAAAATCCAACCCAAAGGGTAAGAAAAACAAGGGATGATTGATTGTTGACTCACTGATTGTAATATATCACCACGCATAAATTTTTACAGAGTAGTCCAAATTTGATCCAATACTTTGGGGTATTGGGTGGAAAGAGGAACGTGCTTCGTAAAAATGACAACCAAAAAATAGTCTTGTTCCAAAATAACTTAATGCCAAGTTATAGCCAGTTGCCGGTTAAAAGAGGCCAGATACACAGCCTCTCCATGTGAAATACTGATATTCAGCTACATCAGGTTAGGATCACAATTTTTGTGGAGTGATGCAGACGCGAAATGTAAAGCTGCGTCGAAGGCACAGCAGGAAGCAGCAGCATGTTGGGTGGACTCGGTGCAGCACCACACTGGTTATGTGCTTCTTCTTATTTTCTACTTTTGTGAAACCTTCTTCATTAACTTGGTCCATCCTTGGCAAGGAGCTACGGACCAGCAGCACTTTATAACGTAAACACGTTGAATACCGTCACAGGTGAAGAAGGCAGCATGCAACATTGCTTGCAGTACGTCGTTATTGCTTTGTCAGTTCTTTATTCCGAACTTAGTTGTATTATTTAAAATTACATAAATAATATCTTAATAGCTTTGCGAATGCGATTTTACTTCCACGAAGATACACATACATCTATCTTACATTGATTTACAAAAATACAAATAAAAATCCAATAAATTTTACAAAAGTTGGGAAAAGAAGACAGATTGATTGATTTCAAAATCAGTACATTACCTTAACCTGCAAGCTGCTGAACATGACGGCCGATATCAGTATTCTCCATTCGTCGCATATATTGCGTATATTTATTTATCCTATATTTCAGGCTACTGAGGCCCATACAACACAATAAATATCTATATTAGATATGTATAAGATCAATAACTATAAACTAATACATATGTTAGACATAAAACTAAACTATTACCATACACGTAACGTCGGCGTCGTGTTTCGCAGCGTGGTGTCGCGTAGCCGTCCTCGGAAACGTCGAAATACGACACCTTTCGGCCTAACGTCTTCTTTTAAGAAGGTCTGCAGATGGTGGGTTGGAACTCGTACCACGAACGACGTAAAGTTGATGTTGTGGCACGATTCCAACCTTTCGACCCTCTGAGTACAGTTGGTCTTCATTTTCAAATACTGCACGTCTTGCTCAATCTTTGTGGAGTGACGCAGACGCGAAATGTACAGCTGCTTCGAAGACACGGCAGGAAGCAGCAGTATTTTGGGTCCACTCGGTGCAGTACCGCACTGGTTATGTAACCAGGACTTCTTCTTCTTTTCCACTTTTGTGGAACCGTCTTTATCAACTTGGCCCATCTTTGGCAAGCAGTTACGGACCGGCAGCACTTTATAACGTAAACACGTTGAATACAGTCACAGGTGAAGAAGGCAGCTTGCAACATTGCTTGCAGTATGTCGTTATTGCTTTGTTTTTCCTTTACATAGTCTACCCAAAGTTTGTTCGCGTTTGGTTTGAGTGATGGTGATAAATGGTTTTTTAAACGTGTCATACCGCACACCTCTTTGTCTAAATTCCTGTTCACTGTCATGAGTATAGTTGTTTCTTTCTTCAGCTTCTGTTCGTATTCCTTCCATTTTTTCTGAGATACGATGTCGTTCCAGTAGAGGTACTCCTTTCTCAATAGTCCCGCTTGTTACTTAGCTCCCGAACATACTCAGGGACATAACGCAGTTGGAATGCGTCGAGTTCGGCTTCAGGTATTTCCGTTTCGAATTAATCTTTGACTGCTTGCGAGCATTTTTCTTCATTTTCGTATCTCACAAAAAACGCCAAAACGTTTGGTGTAAATGCAGAAATTTTAGGTTACGGATAACGTGTTGAATTAATAGAATTAAGTTTCCACCAGAATTGCTTGAACTTTTGCTACAACTTCAAATCTGAAAACAAATATGTAATGAGTAAATAGTTTTGTTTTTATCTTGTTAAGCAACATTTAAGCGATCTTAATTCAATGTTTCGGATTCGTGTGTCTTTGATCAAGAAAGAGCCCAAATTACTTGAATATTAAAATCATATACATACCAACATGGTTATTTAGTTGTGAAAAATGATGTGTTCCCCAAAGATTTTCTAAAAAAGCTTTTTTATTCATGGTTAAAACAAAACTCATTTTTAACCGACGAAAAAACGGAGGAGGTTCTCAAGTCGACGCGTATATACAGGGTTATTTGTAAAATACCAACAATCTCTTAGGCAGTGAAAGTACACATGATTATAAACAACTTTTACTTTGAGAACCAACCCAAAAACTCGAAAAAAATATTAGCTGTTTTATACAAATGCAGTATTTAGCCAATGTAAATGTATGAAACAGCTGATATGTTTTTCGAGCTTTCAGGCTTGGTCACGAATATAAACATACATCTATCTTACATTGATTAACGAAAATAAAACTAAAATACAATTAAACCCACAATTTAAAATACAATATATTTTACAATAGTTAGAGGAGACAGATTTATTGATTTCAGTATCTGCTGATCACCTTAACCTGCGAGCTGCTGAACATGATGGCCGACGTCGGTTCTTGTTCCTCTGAAACGTCGAATTACAACACCTTTAGGCCAAAATTTTTCTTTCAAGATGGTCTGCAGATGGTGGGTCGGAACTCGTACCACGAACGACGTAACGTTTATGTTGTGGTGCGATTTCAACATTTCGATCCTCAGAGTCCAGTTGGTCTTCATTTTCAAATACTGTACGACTTCCTCAATCTTTGTGGAGTGATGCAGATGCGAAATGTATAGCTGCGTTGAAGGCACAGCAGAAGGCAGCAGTATGTTGGGTGGACTCAGTACCGCACTGGTTAAGTAAACATGGCTTCTTCTTCTTATTTTCTACTTTTGTGAAACCTTCTTTATTAACTTGACTCGTCCTTGGCAAGGAGCTACAGACCAGCAGCACTATATGACGTAAACAAGTTGAATACCAATATAGGAGAAGAAGGCAGCGTGCAACATTGCTTGAAGTACGCCATCTTTGCTTTCTTTTGATATAGTCGACCAAAGTTAGTACGCGTTCTGGATCGAGCGATTATGATAGATGTTTTTTATTCGCGTCATGCCGTACAATTCTTTGTCTAAATTCTTGATTACTGTTTTGAGTTTATTTGTTTCTTTCTTCAGCTTCTGTTCGTATTCCTTCCATTTTTTCTGAGATATGATGTCGTTCCATTAGAGGTACTCCTGCTCCTAATAGTCCCTCTTGTTACTCAGCCCCCGAACATATTCGGGGATATAGCGCAGTTTGAATGCGTCGAGTTTGACTTCAGGTATTTCGGCTTCGAATTTATCTTTGGCTGCTTGCGAGCATTTTTCCTCATTTTTGCATCTAACAGAATTCGCCAAAACTTTTGGTGTAGCTGCAGAAAAATTAGGTTAGGGATAAGTTTCCGCCAGAATCACTTGAACTTCCTCCCAACTTCAAATCTGAATACAAAAATGTAATGAGTAAAGAGTTTTGTTATTTATCTTGTTGAGCAACACTTCAAAGCGATCTTAATTCAATGTTTCGGATAGTCTCTGCCTTTGATCAAGAAAGAACCCAAATTACTCTAATATTGAAATCGCATACATACTAACATGATGTGTTTCTCTCAGATTTTCTAAAACAGCACTTTTATTTGTTGTGAAAAAAAAACTCAATTTTAACCTACGAAAAAACGGAGGAGGTTCTCATGTCGACGCACATATACAGGGTTATTTGTACAACTTTTACTTTGAGAACAAACCCAAAAACTCCAAAAAATATCAGCTGTTTCATACTAAAGCAATATTAAGCCAATGAAAATGTGTGAAACAGCTAATTATTTTTTCGAGTTTTCAGGGTTGATCTTAAAGTAAAAGTTGTTCATGTGAACAGGCTTCTTCTTCCTATTTTCTACTTTTGTGAAACCTTCTTCATTATCTTGGCCCGTCCTTGGCAAGGAGCTACGGACCAGCAGCACTATATGACGTAAACACGTTGAATACCGTCACAGGTGAAGAAGGCAGCTTGCAACGTTGCTTGCAGTACGTCGTTATTGCTATGATTTTTCTTTTGGATCGAGCAATTGTGATGAAAGGTTTTTGTATTTTATTGGCTAGCTTAACTTGTCTTATTAAATATAATCAACAATGGTAAAGAAATCTTTTAATTAGCAGCAGAACATAGGGCGCATGGTAACATGACAAGAAAATCCCATACATTTGAGTATTGGGTGGGAAGAGGAATGTGCTTTGTAACAATGACATATACACAAAACAGTCCTATTCAAAAATAACTGTATGCCAAGTTATACTCAGTTGCTGGTTAATAAATGCCAGATACATACACAGTCTCTCCATGTGAAACACTGGTATTCAGCTACTTCCGTTTATAATAGAAGCCGACCCGGGCATAGTTGTATTATTTAAAATTACATAAATAACACCTTAATAGCTTCGCGTATGCGATTTTACTACCACGAAGATACACATACATCTATCTTACATTGATTAACATAAATACAAATAAAAATACAATAAATTTTACAAAAGTTGGGAAAAGAAGACAGATTGAATGATTTCAAAATCAGTTAATCACCTCAACCTGCAAGCTGCTGAACATGACGGCCGATATCAGTAATCTCCATTCGTCGCATATATTGCGTATATTTATTTATCCTTTATTTCAGGCTACTGAGGCCCATACAACACAATAAATATCTATATTAGATATGTATAAGATCAATAACTGTCAAGTAATAATAAAACTTAACTATTACCATACACGTAACGTCGGCGTCGTGTTTCGCAGCGTGGTGTCGCGTAGCCGTCCTCGGAAACGTCGAAATACGACACCTTTCGGCCAAACGTTTTCTTTTAAGAAGGTCTGCAGATGGTGGGTTTGAACTCGTACCACGAATGACGTCAAGTTGATTTGGTCTTCATTTTCAAATATTGCACTACTTGCTCAATCTTTGTGGAGTGATGCAGACGCGACATGTAAAGCTGCTTCGAAGACACAGCAGGAAGCAGCAGCATTTTGGGTCCACTCGGTGCAGTACCGCACTGGCTATGTGAATAGGACTTCTTCTTTTTCTTTTGCACTTTTGTGAAACCCTCTTCATCAACTTGGCCCGTCCTTGGAAAGCAGCACTTTATAACGTATACACGTTGAATACCGTCACAGGTGAAGAAGGCAGCTTGCAACATTGCTTGCAGTACGTCGTTATTGCTTTGTTTTTCCTCTATGTAGTCTACCAAAAGTTTGTTCGCGTTTGGATTGAGTGATTAATGATCAAGATGAATGAAGATAAATAGTTTTCTAAACGTGTCGGTATGTCACGTTTAAAAAACTCTCTGTCACACCTCTTTGTCTAAATTCTTGGTCACTGTCATGAGTTTAGTTGTTTCTTTCTTAAGCTTCTGTTCGTACTCCATTCATTTTTTCTGAGATACGATGTCGTTGCAGTAGAGGTACTCCTCTCTCAATAGTCCCGTTTGTTACTCAGCTCCCGAACATACTCAGGGACATAACGCAGTTGGAATGCGTCGAGTTCGGCTTTAGGTATTTCCGTTTCGAATTTATCTTTTACTGCTTGCGAGCATTTCTCCTCATTTTCGTATCTCACAAAATACGCCAAAACGTTTGGTGTAAATGCAGAAAATTTAGGTTACGGATAACGTGTTGAATTAATAGAATTAAGTTTCCACCGGAATCGCTTGAACTTTTCCTACATGTTCAAATCTGAAAACAAAAATGTAATGAGTAAATAGTTTTGTTTTTATCTTGTTAAGCAACATTAAAGCGATCTTAATTCAATGTTTCGGATTCGTGTGTCTTTGATCAAGTAAGAACCGTAATTACTTGAATATTGAAATCATATACATACTAACATGGTTATTTAGTTGTGAATAATGATGTGTTTCCCAAAGATTTTCTAAAAAACCTTTTTTATTCATGGTTAAAACAAAACTCATTTTTAACCGACGAAAAAACGGAGGAGGTTCTCAAGTCGACGCGTATATACATTTTTATTTGTAAAATACCAACAACCTCTTAGGCAGTGAAAGTACACAAGATTATAAACAACTTTTACTTTGAGAACAAACCCAAAAACTCGAAAAAATATTAGCTGTTTCATACAAAAGCAATATTTTGCCAATGAAAATGTATGAAACAGCTGATATTTTTTTCGATTTTTCAGGCTTAGTCACGAAGATAAACATATATCTATCTTACATTGATTAACAAAAATAAAACTAAAATACAATTAGACCCACAATTTAAAAAACAAAATATTTTACAATAGTTGGAGGAGACAGATTTATTGATTTCACTACTGCTGATCACCTTAACCTGCGAACTGCTGAACATGACGGCCGACGTCGGTTCTTGTTCCCCTGAAACGTCGAAATACTTCTCTCTGTCTTTGTGTTTCTTTGATCAAGAAGTCGTCTCTGTCTTTGATCAAGAAGGATCCCAAATAAGTCTGGTATTGAAATCGCATACATACTAACATGATTATTTAGTTCTGAAAAATGATGTGTTTTTCTCAGATTTTCTAGCCGTAGCAAAAATCTTGGTACCTATAAGGTTCATAGAGCTACGGTTGGGATTAGGTTGTAGCAAATTTGGGTGTTTCTATATGATTACTGAATATTATTGGTCAAAAATGCAATGACTTTTAGAGCAACAAGGGAAAAAGTCCCAAAATTTTTCAATTTTCGAGAAAAATTGCCCATCAACATGACCGTTTGGTGTAAATGAAGAAAATTTAGGTTAGCGATAACGTGTTGAATTAAAAGTATTAAGTTTCCAGCAGAACCATTTGAACTTTCTTTCAACTTGAAATCTGAAAACAAAAATGTAAATAGTTTTATCTTATTGTGCAATATTTCAAATCGATCTTTATTCAATGTTTCGGATTCGTCTCCGTCTTTGATCAAGTAAGAACCCAAATTACTCTAATATTGAAATCGCATACATACTAACATGATGTGTTTCTCTCAGATTTTCTAAAACAGCACTTTTATTCATTATAAAACAAAAACTCATTTTTAACCGACGAAAAAACGGAGGAGGTTGTCAAGTCGACAAGGAAGTACACAAAACAGTCCTAGTCAAAAATAACTTTATGCCAAGTTATACCCAGTTGCTGGTTAATAGATGCCAGATACAGACACAGTCTCTCCATGTGAAACACTGATATTCAGCTACATCCGGTTATAATACAAGCCGACCCGAACATAGTTGTATTGTTTAAAATTACATAAATAACACCTTAATAGCTTCGCGTATGCGATTTTACTACCACGAAGATACACATACATCTATCTTACATTGATTAACATAAATACAAATAAAAATCCAATAAATTTTACAAAAGTTGGGAAAAGAAGACAGATTTGTATGATTTCAAAATCAGTTAATCACCTTAACCTGCAAGCTGCTGAACATGACGGCCGACATCAGTATTCTCCATTCGTCGCATATATTTATTTATCCTTTATTTCAGGCTACTAAGGCCCATACAACACAATAAATATCTATATAAGTACAAGATCAATAACTATTAAATAATACATAAAACTAAACTATTATCATGCACGTAACGTCGGCGTCGTGTTTCGGAGCGTGGTGTCGGGTAGCCTTCCTCGGAAACGTCGAAATACGACACCTTTCGGCCAAACGTTTTCTTTCAAGAAGGTCTGCAGATGGTGGGTTGGAACTCGTACCACGAATGACGTCAAGTTGATTTGGTCTTCATTTTCAAATACTGCACGACTTGCTCAATCTTTGTGGAGTGATGCTGATGCGAAATGTATAGCTGCGTCGTAGGCACAGCAGGAGGCAGCAGTATGTTGGGTGGACTCAGTGCGGTACCGCACTGGTTAAGTGAACATGGCTTTTTCTTCTTATTTTCTACTGTTGTGAAACCTTCTTTACTAACTTGACCCGTCCTTGGCAAGGAGCTACAGACCAGCAGCACTATATGACGTAAACACGTTGAAAACCTTCGTAGGAGAAGAAAGCAGCGTGCAACATTGCTTGCAGTACGCCATCTTTGCTTTCTTTTAATATAGTCGACCGAGGTTAGCACGCGTTCTGGATCGAGCAGTTGTGATAGATGTTTTTTAAACGCGTTATGCCGTACAATTCTTTGTCTAAATTCTTGATCACTGTTTTGAGTTTATTTGTTTCTTTCTTCAACTTCTGTTCGTATTCCTTCCATTTTCTCTGAAATATGATGTCGTTCCATTAGAGGTACTCCTGCTCCTAATAGTCCCTCTTGTTACTCAGCTCCTGAAAATATTCGGGGATATAGCGCAGTTGGAATGCGTCGAACTCGACTTCAGGTATTTCGGCTTCGAATTTATCTTTAGCTGCACGAGCATTTTTCCTCATTTTTGCATCTCAAAAAATTCGCCAAAACGTTTGGTGTGGCTGCAGAAAATTTAGGTTAGGGATAAGTTTCCACCAGAATCACTTTAACTTCCTCCCAACTTCAAATCTGAATACAAAAATGTAATGAGTAAACAGTTTTGTTATTTATCTTGTTAATCAACACTTCAAAGCAATCTTAATCAATGTTTCGGATTCGTCTATGTCTTTGATCAAGAAAGAACCCAAATTGAAATCGCATACATACTTACACGATTTAGTTGTGAAAAATTATGTGTTTCTCTCAGATTTTCTAGCCGTCGCAAAAATCTTGGTACCTATAAGGTTCATAGAGCTGCGGTTGGGATTAGATTGTAGCAAATTTGGGTGTTTTTATATAATAACTGAATATTATTGGTCAAAAATGCAATGACTTTTAGAGCAAGAAGAAAAAAGTCCCAATATTTTTCAATTTTCGAGAAAAATTGACCATCAACATGACCGTTTGGTGTAAATGAAGAAAATCTAGGTTAGCGATAACGTGTTGAATAAAAAGTTTTAAGTTTCCACCAGAACCATTTGAACTTTCTTTCAACTTGATATCTGAAACAAAAATGTAATGAGTTTTATCTTAATGAGCAATATTTCAAATCGATCTTTATTCAATGTTTCGGATTCGTCTCCGTTTTTGATCAAGTAAGAACCCAAATTTCTCTAACATTGAAATCGCGTACATACTAACATGATGTGTTTCTCTCAGATTTTCTAAAACAGCACTTTTATTAATTGTGAAAAAAAAAAACTCAATTTTAACCTACGAAAAAACGGAGGAGGTTTTCAAGTCGACGCATATAAACATGGTTATTTGTATAAGTTTTACTTTGATAATAAACCCAAAAACTCCAAAAAATATTAGCTGATTCATACTTAAGCAATATTTAGGCAATGAAAATGTGTGAAACAGCTAATTTATTTTTTCGAGTTTTCAGGGTTGGTCTTAAAGTAAAAGTTGTTTATGTGAACAGGGCTTCTTCTTCTTATTTTCTACTTTTGTGAATCCATCTTTATTAACTTGGCCCGTCCTTGGCAAGGAGCTACGGACCAGCAGCATTATATGACGGAAACACGTTGAATACCGTCACATGAGAAGAAGACAGCTTGCAGCAAGTCGTTATTGCTTTGTTTTTCCTTTATATAGTCTACCAAAAGTTTATTCGCGTTTGGATTGAGTGATTGTGATAAATGGTTTTTTTAAACGTGTCACACCGCGCACCTCTTTCTCTAAATTCCTGTTCACTGTCATGAGTTTATTTGTTTCTTTCTTCAGCTTCTGTTCGTATTCCTTCCATTTTTTCTGAGTTACGATGTCGTTCCAGTAGAGGTACTCCTCTCTCAATAGTCCCTCTTGTCACTCAGCTCCCGAACATACTCAGGGACATAACGCAGTTGGAATGCGTCGAGTTCGGCTTCAGATATTTCCGTTTCGAATTTATCTTTGGCTGCTTGCGAGCATTCTTCCTTATTTTCGCATGTCACAAAATTCGCCAAAACGTTTGGTGTAAATGAATAAAATTTAGGCTAGTGATAACGTGTTGAGTTAAAAGTATTAAGTTTCCACCAGAACCACTTGAACTTCCTCTCAACTTCAAATCTGAAAACAAAAATGTAACGAGTTTTATCTTATTGCGCAATATTTCAAATCGATCTTTATTCAATGTTTCGGATTTGTATCCGTCTTTGATCAAGTAAGAACCCAAATTTCTCTAATATTGAAATCGCATACGTACTAACATGTTTATTTAGTTGTGAAAAATGATATTTCTCTCAGGTTTCCTAAAAAAGTGTTTTCATTGTAAAAAAAAAACTCATTTTTAACCGACGATAAAACTGAGGAGGTTCTCAAGTTGATGCGTATATTATATATAATATATATTAAGTATGACCACGCATAACTTTTTACAAAGTAGTCCGATTTTAATAATTCTTTTTTGTTTGGAAAGGATATACATTGACGTTGGTCCCATAAAAAATCGAAAAAAAAAAATCCAATCCAAAGGGTAAGAAAAACAAGGGATGATTGATTGTTGACTCACTGATTGTAATATGTCACCACGCATACATTTTTACAGAATAGTCCAAGTTTGATCCCATACTTTTGAGTATTGGGTGGAAAGACGAACGTGCTTCGTAAAAATGACATTAACAAAAAATAGTCTTGTTCCAAAATAACTTAATGCCAAGTTATAACCAGTTGCCGGTTTAAAGAGGCCAGATACAGAGCCTCTCCATGTGAAATACTGATATTCAGCTACATCCGGTAACCGGATGTAGCTGAATATCAGTATTTCCACAAAAATTGTGATGCAGACGCGAAATGTAAAGCTGCGTCGAAGGCACAGCAGGAAGCCGCAGCATGTTGGGTGGACTCGGTGCAGCACCACACTGGTTATGTGCTTCTTCTTATTTTCTACTTTTGTGAAACCTTCTTCACTAACTTGGTCCGTCCTTGGCAAGGAGCTACGGACCAGCAGCATTTTATGACGTAAACACGTTGAATACCGTCACAGGAGAAGAAGGCAACTTGCAACGTTGCTTGCAGTACGTCGTTATTGCTTTGTCAATTCTTTATTCCCGAACATAGTTGTATTATTTAAAATTACATAAATAATACCTTAATAGCTTTGCGAATGCGATTTTACTACCACGGAGATACACATACATCTATCTAACATTGATTAACAAAAGTACAAATAAAAATCCAATAAATTTTACAAAAGTTGGGAAAAGAAGACAGATTGATTGATTTCAAAATCAGTAAATCACCTTAACCTGCAAGCTGTTGAACATGACGGCCGATATCAGTATTCTCCATTCGTCGCATATATTGCGTATATTTATTAACCTTTATTTCAGGCTACTGAGGCCCATACAACACAATAAATATCAATATTAGATAAGTATAAGATCAATAACTATAAACTAATACATATGTTAGACATAAAACTAAACTATTACCATGCACGTAACGTCGGCGTCGTGTTTCGCAGCGTGGTGTCGCGTAGCCGTCCTCGGAAACGTCGAAATACGACACCTTTCGGCCAAACGTCTTCTTTTAAGAAGGTCTGCAGTTGGTGGGTTGGAACTCGTACCACGAACGACGTAAAGTTGATGTTGTGTCGCGATTCCAACCCTTCGACCCTCTGAGTACAGTTGGTCTTCATTTTCAAATACTGCACGACTTGCTCAATCTTTGTGGAGTGACGCAGACGCGAAATGTACAGCTGCTTCGAAGACACGGCAGGAAGCAGCAGCATTTTGGGTCCACTCGGTGCAGTACCGCACTGGTTATGTAACCAGGACTTCTTCTTCTTCTTTTCCACTTTTGTGGAACCGTCTTCATCAACTTGGCCCATCTTTGGCAAGCAGTTACGGACCGGCAGCACTTTATAACGTAAACACGTTGAATACCGTCACAGGTGAAGAAGGCAGCTTGCAACATAGCTTGCAGTACGTCATTATTGCTTCGTTTATCCTTTATATAGCCTACCCAAAAGTTTGTTCGTGTTTGGATTGAGTGATGGTGATAAATGGTTTTTTAAACGTGTCATACGGCACACCTCTTTGTCTAAATTCCTGTTCACTGTCATGAGTATAGTTGTTTCTTTCTTCAGCGTCTGTTCGTATTCCTTCCATTTTTTCTGAGATACGATGTCGTTCCTGTCGAGATCCTCCTCTATCAATAGTCCCGCTTGTTATTCAGCTCGCGAACATTCTCAGGGACATAACGCAGTTGGAATGCGTCGAGTTCGACTTCAGGTATTTCCGTTTCGAATTTATCGTTGACTGCTTGCGAGCATTTTTCTTCATTTTCGTATCTCACAAAATACGCCAAAACGTTTGTCGTAAATGCAGAAAATTTAGGTAACGGATAACGTGTTGAATTGAAAGAATTAAGTTTCCACCAGAATCGCTTGAACTTTTCTTGCAACTTCAAATCTGAAAACAAAAATGTAATGAGTAAATAGTTTTGTTTTTTTATCTTGCTAAGCAACATTAAAGCGATCTTAATTCAATGTTTCGGATTCGTCTAACTTTGATCAAATAAGAACCCACGTGAACATGGCTTCTTCTTCTTATTTTCTACTTTTGTGAAACCTTCTTGAATAACTTGACCCGTCCTTGGCAAGGAGCTACAGATCAGCAGCACTATATGACGTAAACACGTTGAATCCGTCATAGGAGAAGAAGGCAGCGTGCAACATTGCTTGAAGTACGCCATCTTTGCTTTCTTTTAATATAGTCGACCAAAGTTAGTACGCGTTCTGGATCGAGCGATTGTGATAGATGTTTTTTTAACGCGTCATGCCGTACAATTCTTTGTCTAAATTCTTGATCACTGTTTTGAGTTTATTTGTTTCTTTCTTCAGCTTCTGTTCGTATTCCTTCCATTTTTTACTCAGCTCTCGAACATATTCGGGGATATAGCGCAGTTGGAATGCGTCGAGTTCGACTTCAGGTATTTCTGTTTCGAATTTATCTTTGGCTGCTGGCGAGCATTTTCCTCATTTTTACATCTCATAGAATTCGCCAAAACGTTTGGTGTAGCTGCAGAAAATTTAGGTTACGGATAAGTTTCCACCAGAATCACTTGAACTTCCTCCCAACTTCAAATCTGAAAACAAAAATGTAATGAGTAAAGATTTTTGTGATTTATCTCGTTAAGCAACATTTCAAAGCGATCTTAATTCAATCTTTCGGATTCTTCTCTGTCTTTGATCAAGATAGAAGCCAAATTACTCTGGTATTGAAATCGCATACATACTAACATGATTATTTAGTTGTGAAAAATTATGCGTTTCTCTCAGATTTTCTAGCCGTAGCAAAAATCTTGGTACCTATAAGGTTTATAGAGCTGCAGTTGGGATTAGATTGTTGCAAATTTGGATGTTTTTTATATGATTACTGAATATTATTGGTCAAAAATGCAATGCCTGTTAGAGCAAGAAGGGAAAAAGTCCCAAAATTTTTCAATTTTCGAGAAAAATTGACCATCAACATGACCGTTTGGTGTAAATGAAGAAAGTTTAGGTTAGTGATAACGTGTTGAATTAAAAGTATTAAGTTCGCACCAGAACCATTTGAAACTATTATTCAACTGGAAAACTGAAAGCAAAAGTGTAAAGAGTTTTATCTTATTGAGCAATATTTCAAATCGATCTTTATTCAATGTTTCGGATTCGTCTCCGTCTTTGATCAAGTAAGAACCCAAATTACTCTAATATTGAAATCGCATACATACTAAAATGATGTGTTTCTCTCAGATTTTCTAAAACAGCACTTTTATTAATAGTGAAAAAAACTCAATTTTAACCTACGGAAAAACGGAGGAGGTTCTCAAGTCGACGCATATATACAGGGTTATATGTACAACTTTTACTTTGAGAACAAACCCAAAAACTCCAAAAAATATGAGCTGTTTCAATTAAAGCAATATTTAGCCAATGAAAATGTGTGAAACAGCTAATTTATTTTTTCTTACAGTAAAAGTTGTTTATGTGAACAGGGCTTCTTCTTCTTATTTTCTACTTTTGTGAAACCTTCTTCATTAACTTGGCCCGTCCATGGCAAGGAGCTACGGACCAGTAGCATTATATGACGGAAACACGTTGAATACCGTCACAGGAGACGAAGGCAGCTTGCAACGTTGCTTGCAGTACGTCGTTATTGCTATGATTTTTCTTTTGGATCGAGCAATTGTGATGAAAGGTTTTTGTATTTTATTGGCTAGCTTAACTTGTATAATTAAATATAATCAACAATGGTAAAGAAATCTTTTAATTAGCAGCAGAACATAGGGCGCATGGTAACATGACAAGCAAATCCCATACATTTGAGTATTGGGTGGGAAGAGGAATGTGCTTTGTAATATGGGTGCTACTTGGACTATTTAATAAAAGACCAATATTGAGAATAACCAAGAATTTATTTTGACACCTGAATATATACAATTTTACTTAACACTACTAAGTTCTAATTGGCGAAACTCCTGCCATAGAAAATGATCAGCCAATCCGTGTTTACCTCGCTATATAAAAACTAGTTGCGGCCAGTGCGCCGCTCAGTGACTCCAAGGTGATCGTCGTGAGCGCACGTCCAATTCACTAGCGCCGCTGTCCTCGGTGGCTCCTGCGCATGATTAATACGGCCGCACGGGCTGACCGCGCTCAGTGTCGAACCGCGCGCGGCGCGGGTCGGTCGTGTGCGCTTGATGCAGAACGTATGAACTCCCACAGTATCCCCCTTCAAGAAAACCGTACATTTTGTGTAGGTTTAACAACCCTGCCGGAACGGGTAACGTATGGGCTTACTTCCGTCGCTGCCGCTGCTGCTGCTGTTGTTTCTGCCTTCGTATCTTCAGTGGCTGCTGGCAGTATGTGGGCAGGCTTCAGTCGATCCAATGACATCACCATTTCTCGGTTGGGCAAACGTATTTTAAAGTACTTGTGATGTTTTTCGATAACTTCATAAGGCCCTTCATACGGCGGTGTTAATGTTTTGCTTGAGTGATCGACACGCATAAATACGTGTGTGCAGGTCGACAGCTGTTTCGGTACATAGGTCGTGCGCTGTTGCCGTTCCGATGTACCATGTGCGCATTGTTCATTAAGTGATGCCATTGATTCTGTTAGATGACGTAACCATAACGGGTCTTCATTTCTTATCTTCACTGGTACGAAAACATCTGCAGGTAATCTTAATGAAGTGCCATAAATCATAGTAGCGGGGCTGTAGTTTGTTTCTTTATGAATGGCGTTGCGTAATCCAAGTAATACAGTTGATAATTCTTGAACCCATTGTTGACGTTTGCCTCTTGCGATTAGTGCCGTTTTGAGCGTTCGATGAAATCTTTCTACAAGTCCATTAGCTTGTGGGTGATAGGCAGTAGTGCGAATTCTTGAAATTCCAAGTTTGTCCATTAGTTTTTGGAATAATAATGACTCGAACTGCCGCCCTTGGTCCGTAGTAATGCGCATTGGACAACCGAAGCGAGTAATCCATGTATCGTATAAAACTCGAGCAACGGTTTCCGCGCTTATATCGCTGACTGGTACCGCCTCAGGCCATCTGGAGCATCGGTCGATCATTGTGACTAGGTATCGGTAGCCTTCTGATGGTGTTAACGGTCCAACAATGTCCAAATGAATTTGTTCAAATCGGCTTGATTCTGGAAACTGTACCAGTGGCGTTATCGTATGTCGGTGAACTTTAGAACTTTGACATGAAGTGTAGCATGTTCACTGTCATGAGTTTAGTTGTTTCTTTCTTCAGCTTCTGTTCGTATTCCTTCCATTTTTTCTGAGATACGATGTCGTTCCAGTAGAGGTACTCCTCTCTCAATAGTCCCGCTTGTCACTCAGCTCGCGAACATACTCAGGGACATAACGCAGTTGGAATGCGTCGAGTTCGGCTTCAGGTATTTCCGTTTCGAATTCATCTTTGACTGCCTGCGAGCATTTTTCCTCATTTTCGTATCTCACAAAATACGCCAAAACGTTTGGTGTAAATGCAGAAAATTTAGGTTACGGATAACGTGTTGATTTAAAAGAATTAAGTTTCCACCAGAATCGCTTGATTTTTTCCTACAACTTCACATCTGAAAACAAAAATGTAATGAGTAAATAGTCTTGTTAAGCAACATCAAAGCGATCTTAATTCAAAGTTTCGGATTCGTCTGTCTTTGATCAAGTAAGAACTCAAATTACTTGAATATTGAAATCATACATAGTATTAACATGGTTATTAAGTTCAACTTCAAATTTGAAAACAAAAATGAAATAATAATATATACCTACCCTATAATATAATACTACCAGTAGTTTTGGCTGTGCGTTGTCTGTCAGTCATTTAATCAGTCAGTAACGGAAGAATTTTATATAATGTTACCGGCAATCTGTATAATCCGGTATTCTATAGAATACGTAAGCAATGTATTTAATACCTCAAACATTCAGGTAATGTATGAAATATTATTCAGTTTATACTTTGCCTAGGTATTCTATACAATACCGAATACGCAGCCGGTAACGTGTAAAAAAGCCGATAACTGGGAAAGGGAAGACGTGTAGAGACGGCAGTAACGCTACGTTCACACGACGACATAAATTTCTTAGTCGGATCTGATTTTTACAGGATACGGTTTCGGCACAATACAATTTATATGAATGAGTTCACACATGCATTCGGTTTAAGCTCCAATAAATAACCGAAACGGACAAAACTTAAGATCCGATTGTGTTGTGCGTATCACCTAACCACTAATTCTTAGTTCGAATTCGGGACTGATCATAAGTCCATAGGTGATACAGAGTAGAAAACCATACCAGCATACGCATCTAAATTTATCAGTAATTTTGCGATAGGACGTGTGTCCTATCGCAAAATTACTGATAACCGTTTTCGAGATATAAGCAAATAAAAAAAAAACTGTTTTTGCACTCGAAGTCAGAACAGAGCATTCGGTTCTGTCGTATACGTTCACGTTCTCTACCTACCTACCCGTCCTACCTACCCCACCTACCTACTTCACCTACTTACCCCACCTTCCTACCCCATCTACGTATTCCGACTACGTACCACACCTACCTAACCCACTTACCTACACCAACTACTTACCCCACCCACCTACCCCAACTACCTACCCCATCTACCTTCCCCACCTACCTACCTCACCTTCCAAACCCACCTACATACCCCACCTACATACCCCACCTACTTACCCCACCAACATACCTCGCCTACCTACCCCAGCTACCTACTCTACCTACCTACCCCACTTACCTACTCTACCTACCTACCCCACTTACCTACACCACCTACCTACCTCACCTACCTATCCCACCTACCTGCCCCACCTATCTACCCCGCCTACCTGCCCCACCTAACTACCCCACCTACCTGCACTACCTAACTACCCCACCCACCTGCCTACCTACCCCACCTACCTACTCTATCTACCTACCCCACCTACCTACTCTATCACCTTACCCCACCTACCTTCTCTACTTACCTACACCACCTACCTACCCCACCTACTTACCTACCCTACCTACCTACCCCACCTACCTACCCCACCTACTTACCCCACCTATCTACCCCACCATCCTACCCCACCTACCTACCCCAACTACCTACCCGACCTACCTACCCTATCTATACTTTGTCGCTTGTCGCAAACTTATAAAACATTCACATAAACCTTGCATATTTCCATACAAACTTTCATCCCCTATTCCCTATTGTAATTTTACACCCTTGAGGGTAAAACTTTTACAAACTTTGAAATTATACAAATTTATTTATATCGAATCAACAGCCTAAAAGATAAGTTTCAAGCTTCTAGCTCTCAAAATGACGATACTTCCATACAACTTTTCATCCCCCCTTTCCTTAAACCCTTTTTCGCATTAAAAAGTAGCCTATGTCCTTTTTCAGACTCTAGACTATCCGTGTAGCAAATTTAATTTAAATCGGTTCAGTAGTTTTGGCGTGAAAGCGCAAGACAGACAGACAGACAGACAGAGTTACTTTCGCATTTATAATATTAGTAAGGAAATAAGGATAAAATTTATATAATACTTGGTTAATTTAATATTTGGTTTATCGTTAATTTAATAATTTAATTCACACACTAGTGATGCTACACCACCCTTTTGAGACCGTTAAGGGCCATAGTAGTCAGGGAAACGCACCCTACGACCTGACCGCGTTGACCAATAGTTGATATTCGGGCTGTTGTATATGTTCAAATCGCACGGTAAACTCTGCTTGCGCGATGCAGGACTTCGAAGTAGTAATTCGTTGCCAGTTGGATAGATGGCGTCGCGGTTCTTTTTGTTGCGATGTAGATTTGCTCTGTTGGGTTTTCTTGTGGCGGCATTGATGCTGCTATAATGTAAAACACTCAATAACTTACTACTATTGTTTTTATAGGAATTTGGCAATTAAATGAACCAACACCTAACAGCCACTTTACACCAGGTAGAACATTAGCCAGCCTTATTACCCTCCTCAACTCAGGGTAACGGATAATGGTTAACGTCTTTAATTTTTTTAAGGTTAATTTGTGATAAGATCTGAATAAATTCTAATGTTACAGTTTTTCTTGATGACCGGCATGATGGGATGCCCAGTCAGATCGCTCCACAGAAGAGATAATGCCGTCCCGCTGCAGCTGGTCCAGCGCGCGCTCCAACGGTTCGCCCAGTGGGTACATCAGGGTGAGCGTGCGCGAGGGGTCGCGGCCGGTGTCAATGTCAAGACAATGATCAAGAATCGCATGGCATGACGCATTTCATCTTTAACCTGCAAGCTGCCTGGACGTGACGCTCGACATCTGTACTGTCCATACGTCGCATATATTACGTATAAGACATAAGCTTGTTGAACACTTTCACAGAAAAAATCAAGAATTATGACAAAGAGGTGTACGGCATGATGCGTTTAAGAAACCATTTATCACAGTTGCTCGACCCGAAACACGTACAAATTTTGATCGACTCTCTAAAAGCACTTCAAGAAAGATGATTAACTGATTTTGAAATCAATAAATGAAACAGATTTATTGATTTCATAATCAGTTAAAATTTCCCAACTTTTGTATTATTTTGTATGTTTTTTTTTTTACGTAGTTTTAATAGTATTTTTTATGTTACATTGTGTTTTAATTCTATTTTTATTTATATTCTAACTGTATTTTTGACTTTATTTTTGTTAATCAATGTAATATAGATAAGTAAGTAAGTATGTAGTATATGTAAGTGTATCTTTGTTGTAGCAGCTGTGATACTGATATGTGGTTGTTTAAGGTTGTTGGTAAAATAACCATTTATCACAATCGCTCGACCCGAAACACGTACAAACTTCGGTCCAATATATAAAGGAAAAACAGAGCAATGATAACGTACTGCAAGCAATGTTGCAAGCTGCCTTCTTCACCTGTGACGGTATTCAACGAGTTAATATCATATACGCAATATATGTGACGTATGGCGAGTGCCGATGTCGGCCGTCACGTCCAAGTACCTCGCACTTCAAGAAAGATGGTTAGCTGATTTTGAAATCAATAAATGAAAGAGATTTATTGATTTCATAATCAATTAAAATTTCCCAATTTTCGTTTTTTTTTGTATATTTTTTTGCGTAGTTTTAATTGAATTTTTTTGTTACATTGTGTTTTAATTCTATTTTACTTATATTCTAATTGTATTTTTGACTGTATTTTTGTTAATCAATGTAATATAGGTGCAAGTTTATCATTGTTGTAGTAGCTGTGATACTGTGATAAATAGTTTTTAATGGTTGTTGGTAAAAAACTATTTATTATAATCGCTCGACCCGAAACTTTGGTCGGTATCATTAAAGAAAAACTAAGCAATAACGACGTACTGCAAGGAATGTTGCAAGCTGCCTTATTCTCATGTGACGGTATTCAACGAGCTAATGTTAAATACGCAATATATGTGACGTATGGTGAGTACCGATGTCGGCCGTCACGTCCAGGCTCCTCATACTTCAAGAAAGATGGTTAACTGATTTTGAAATCAATAAATGGGACAGATTTATTGGTTGCAAAATCAGTTAATCTTTGGTTCCCAACCTTTGTAAATTGTCTTGTATATTTTTTTAGCGTAGTTTTAATTTTATTTTTATTATTTGTTTGTTTAATTGTTTTTTTTTTTTTTCATTTGTGATGGGTTTGCTCTTGACTCTAGTCTAGAATTGTGAATTAATTCTATATTATTTGTATTGTAATTGTAATTTTTGACTGTATTTTTGTTAATCACTGTAATATAGATGTAAGTGTATCTTTGTGGTAATAGCTGTGATAAATGTTTTTTAATGGTTTTTGGTAAAAAAAAACATTTGTCACAATCGCTCGACCCGAAACGCTTGCAAACTTTGGTCGATTAATAAAGGAAAAGAAAAGCAATGATGGCGCACTGAAAGCATTGTTGCATACTGCGTTGCTCTCCTTTGACGGAATTCAAAGTGTTTATGTCCAATACGCTATATATGCGACGTATGGAGAATACCGATGTCGGCCACGTTCAGCAGTAACTGATTTTGAAATCAATCAATCTGTCTCCTTTTCACAACTATTGTAAAATATATTGTAATAGCTTCTGCCAGCGGTTTCGCCCGCGTGATTGTCGAAAATTATCCCAAGGGAACATACTCTCGGGATGAAAACTAGCCTATGTGCTATTCCAGACTATTATCTATCTCTGATCCAGATCCGTTCAGCCGTTCTGGCGTAATTATTAAGTTATTAGTATGTAATTATAACTTAGTAACGTGTGTTACTGTTAATGAATAAATGCATTATTTTGTGATCTCGAATATTTTTGTATTTTTTTTTGGCTACACTCTGTCTCTGAAGGATTTGTAATTTATATTTGGAAACTTATGACATTAAATTGCTTCATTTTTTAATTTTATTTTTGATGGCCAAAATATATCAAGACTTAATTTTACAAAGTTATTGTATTCTTGTCTTTAAAGAAATGGTAAATAATAGTAAAAGGCATGATAAAAAGTGGTCTATGAATCAACACGTGTGAAATCTTTACCATAATTCCTAGTTTTTTATATAATTTACATTTCAATTATTAGAATAGAACGAATACTTAATACTCCTTTTATTCCCTGGCGCCATTATTTTCAAATTTAAACAAAATCTCAGCGCTTGATCTATGAGTAAGATTGTTGTTACAAAAAGACTAAAGCGATTAAAGCGCTGTATAACACGAGCAACAACGACACTAACAGTCGATGAATTGATAGATGACACTTTGGCAATTTGCAGATAACACTTTTAGACTGAGATCCCAGAGCTGCCAGACCTCTCTTATTTTCTCAGTAACAAAATATGTGGGATAGAATAGTGATGGGGGGGGTTGCCATAATCGTCACGCTTGGCAGGCGGGTTGGCGATTGCAGTGTTCGGTGTTGTGTTTTACAGAGAACGCTGCTGCCCATTCTCTGGCGTGTCCCTTAGTCGCCTCTTACGACACCCACGGGAAGTGATGGGATGGTATTATTCTTTTACGGCACCATACGGCACCGGCCGACACCAAACGGCGAAAAAAATACATATAAAATCAGTAACTAGACTTAAAAAAAGTGATTTAATGTTTTTGGCAACTGATACCTGGAAATCGGCCGTTGGCCTAAGTTACCACGTTTGCGTATGTTAAAAGAACATACTAACACTACTCTATACCACACATTTTGTTAAATTTAATTGTTTTATTTTAAAGCAAAATTTCTTTATTCAATTAAACTGTACTAAATATATACACTTAAATTAAAATATCCTAACTAAAATAAGGCGTCAAAAAATTCGTCCGCATCGCTGTCCACTGGAAGTGAGCCCAAAAGACTGGCGGCATTGCCACGTTGTATGGCATTGCTTATCCTCTGTCCGAGGTAAAAGCCAGCCCTTGGGTCACGCGAAGTGTCAACTAAGCGTTTAGAAAGATCTTTAAATAATGCATGAGCACTCGGACCCCACGGTCCAAGAGTTTCAACCTCAAACGGCTCAAAAATATAATTAAGTCATAAGTCATTTATTGATTTGTTAATATAGGTACAAATAAATGGATGTTATAAAAATAAAATAAAAGTGCGCTATGTTATGCCAGACATGAGGCGTGTAAATGTGTTTGTCGTGTGTGTTGTTGTGTGTTATATTTCCGCCGCTTGAGGTTCTTAGCAGTTCTTAGTAAGATAATAAGGAGAGGTCTGACAGCTCTGGGATCTTAGTCCATTTGGTATGTTTCTTTTGACAACAATTAAATAGGAGCAATTTCTTTTATTTATATAACAAACTATTTACACTTACAATACAAAATAAAACTCCTAACTATCTATAATATAAAAATGAATCGCAAATTGTGTTGGTAAGCGCATAACTCAACAACGCCTGGACCAATTCTTTTTTTTAAACGTTCGTTGAAGTTCAAAGATTGCCGGAAAAACCCTAAAAACAGCCCTTTTCTTTTTCCCATACAAACGTTTTCTAACTATAACGAGCTTTATTGCTATTGTATAAAGTTCTTATTGAATTACAAGCAGTCACTGTTGTTTAAACAATGTTGGTATGTAGGGTAGGAGTAGAGTAGGAGTAGGGTAGGAGTAGGGTAGGAGTAGGGTAGGAGTAGGGTAGGAGTAGGGTAGGAGTAGGGTAGGAGTAGGGTAGGAGTAGGGTAGGAGTAGGGTAGGAGTAGGGTAGGAGTAGGGTAGGAGTAGGGTAGGAGTAGGGTAGGAGTAGAGTAGGAGTAGGGTAGGAGTAGGGTAGGAGTAGGGTAGGAGTAGGGTAGGAGTAGGGTAGGAGTAGGGTAGGAGTAGGGTAGGAGTAGGGTAGGAGTAGGGTAGGAGTAGGGTAGGAGTAGGGTAGGACACCACGCGAAATATGGCAAAACAACGTTTGCCGGGTCAGCTAGTAATATAATATAAATAGGTACCAAAAGTAATTATAACCTCAAAATCAGAAAGCATTTTGGATTTTTTACAATTCTGAAAAGTGTTCGTGATTTTAATTTAGTTTCTGTCGAATACATGCATTAAATAGAACAAAGAAAGTAAATGTATGAACGCGAAGCAATATCTTTTCCATCAGTAGATATAAATAAACGCGTCGTTAGATTACATCCGTGCATTTCACATGGTTCAGTTCAGTTTAAGTAACATTCATTTCCACGTATTCAATAAGAATATATTTCTTCCCCAATATTCAACCATAACAAAACAGAAGTTTTTGTCCTAAACTTATTTTCGTTACATTCTAACTTAACACAATTTCATAAAAACTATCCCGTTCCAAACTTCGCAAGGATCCCTAGTATGTGTTCAAACAGATCTCTCACAAAAAGTTTGACCTTCCCTTTGGGGCAGAGATATGTACTGTTATTAAACATAGCCTCCCTTTTATGTTAAAAAATTAGTAAATAATATTTTACCATCAAGGTGAAATATTATTATTATTAACCTTAAGGTTTAGGTAATATTATTATTTACTCCACCACCGTATGGTGTCAGCCGGTGCCATATGGTGCCGTAAAAGAATAATACCATCCCATCACTTCCCGTGGGTGTCGTAAGAGGCGACTAAGGGACTCACCAGAGAATGGGCAGCAGCGTTTTCTGTAAAACGCTACACCATACACTGCCATCGTTAACCCGCCTGCCAAGCGTGACGATTATGGCAACCCCCCCCCCCCCCCTTTGGGGGAGACCTATGTCCAGCAGTGGACGTTTTTCAGCTGTTATGATGATGATAATTATTTATTCATTTTTTTTTTAAACAAATTTACCACAGCAATCACATCAAAAATTTACCAAAACGGTCTACTATGTATTCAAGCAAAACCAACTTATCATGTTCTTGACAATAGAGCACACAGCAAACGCTTTGCACATCGTATACAAAGCGCTGCAGCGCTATCGGGTGCGAGCCTCTCTATAATTTACGCGCTAAAACAATTGAAGTTCGGCTGGCCAAATTACGAGGTGGTGGTGGAATTTAGAATAGTCTTTGGTTGCTCGAAAACGCTTGATAGTCTAAACATTATTTTGAAGAGAATTTAAATTGTACCCTTTGCAAAAAGGCCACGCCACGTTGCGTCAGCTGCACGGGACCAATGGCAAATACCTCCCAATATCCCTCAAATCTTGTGTACTGCAGATTTAGCGACTTCCGCTTAGATTTATTAACAGTAGGATTACTGCATACTCACTCTGCTTTCACTACCGTTCTGGGTTGTGAGTACCGTGTAAATCTGGAGAGGTATTAAAGAAGACGTTACTGAGCAGTAACCTTAAGCTATGACTCTACAGTCACGTTGAAAGGTCATCTGCCTAGCCTTTTTCCCAACTTTTTTATTTATTTGTGATTGGTTTGCTCTTGACTCTAGTCTAGGTCAGAGATGACAGAGACAAAGTCTACGATGGAGCAAGCTTACCCAGAAGGAGCCTGTGCACTCTTACTCAACTATACTGGGGTCGGCTTCCAGTCAATGCGGATTCAGCTGAATATCAGTATTTTACGTGGAGTGGCTTCCTACCAGATCTCCATAACCAAGAACTGGGTAACACGGTACTTCTAAACAAGACTGGTGTCAGAATTTTTGGCTTCTGACAATCTGTAATGACTACTAAAAATCTACAAATGACAGCCGGGACCAACTAACGAACGACTTCCCTCCCCACTCGCGCGCACTGCGGTGTTTGTTATATCGCTCCGTATTGTAAATTCGGAATTCGCGTTGTGTGTTTATTTTAAGGCTTGTGAATTGTTCCTAGCGGTGCTATAGTGTAGTAAGTGCGTGTTTTGTAAATTTTTCAAGGTGTCTCTTTATTTATTTACTGGTAATTAGTCAATTTCTCCAGTCTTCGGTAAGTGCATTTATTTTTCTTGTGGGTGGGTAACGCGAAATAACTTAATCGATCGTTACCTATTTGTTTAGTTCTTTTGATTTTTTAAATTCATCCGTATTGTTATAATAACGTAATTCATAATGTCAACAAATGATGACCCTCTAGATCGTGGCGGAGATATATTTCGTCGAAATACAAAAACCCAAAGGTCGCCCGTGGCGACCTCCGCTAATTCGAAACGCTTGCTCAGCGAAATGTCTTCATCACACATTTCGCCCGATGATAGGTCAAAACGGGTTCATCAAACTTTCGAAACCGTGGGAAAATCCTCGCCGATTTTAAATATCAGTAATGTGAGCAATACCGATTACTGCGGCTTAGTTTCCGAGGCGTCAACATATCTGTCAAAAATTAACGACTTAGTCAATGATCAGGGCTCTCGCATTAACGTTGCAAATAAATCTGCCATCATGGATATGACACAGCGTGTCACGGCCATCGTTTCTATGCTGGCCATAAAATCATCATGCAACGAAACGAAGTTAGCCAATACGGAACGCGAATTAGAAAAAATCAAGTCGAATAACTATGTCAATCCCAATCCTGTCAATAATAATAATAATAACAATTATAAAATTTCGTATGCGGACTCGTTGGAACTACGTTTGCCAAAAGTAGCTCCAGCAATTATGGAATCCCGTCCACCATTGCCGTGTGTGGTGGCTTATCCGACCGCAGCTCGATCAGCTGATTATAGCACTTCGTCCGCGACAAAACAAGCGCTTATGAAAGCAATTAAGCCCTGTGATGACGGTTTTCAAATTGTAGGCGTGAAAAAAACCGCGAAATCCGGTGTTGTTCTACGTGTCGTTAGTGAACATCAGCTTAAAAAATTGGAATCCGTGGACGCAATTAAGGCCGCTGGTTTACGACTAGAAAAACCAAAAGGTAGACGCCCTCGAGTATTAGTTAAGGATGTACCATCTTCAATGGATAATGGCGCTTTTCTGATCGCGCTATACCGCCAAAATATTAAAGATGAGCTTCAAATGAAAGAGGATGACTTTATTAAGTCTACTAAAATTATCCGTAGGCGCTCGTTAGACAACGGTCGTAAGTGGATAGGCATCGAATTAGATTCCGCAGTACGTAAACACTTAGTTTCTACCAAGGATAAATTATTTATTGATTAGGCTACCAGCCGCTTTATTGACGATTTTGAAGTCGTTCGATGCTTACATTGTCAACAGTTCGATCACGTTAAGAAACACTGCGTTAATAAAGAACCGACTTGTGCTAATTGTTCGGAGTCACACGAAACAAAGGATTGCCCGCATAAGGACGACGTAAATTTCAAGCCGACTTGCGTGGTGTGTAAACGCTTTAAAAAACCGTGTGATCATAGCTGTGGATCTCTTACAAACTGAAACTCGAACAATTAATCCTAAACACTAATGACTACAAATGGATAGTTTAACCATAGGACAATTAAACCTCCATAACGATAGGATGGCGACATCTGAGCTGGATAAATTGATTGTGGATTATAACCTTGACATAGTACTTGTTCAGGAACAATATCAAAACGCGCGCTTACGTCACAAGGTAGTTCAGCTGGATTGCAAGGCGCGAGCCGGAATTTATGTTGCACGTTCTTCGAGCTTTACTGTAACATCTATATGTAATCTCATGACGCCCCATTGCGCCGTGGCGGAAGTATCATCACCTACCTTTAAGGTTTACGTTGTGAGCTGCTACTTTCAATATTCAGACTCAGTTACTCCACATATACATAATCTCCGTCACGTCTTGCAGTCGCTCGGGGGCTGCAAAGTTATAGTGGGTACTGACGTGAATGCATCTTCTTCCCTGTGGTATGGCAAAGTTCGGGCCACTGATTACGAACGACGTTGTCCCGTTGAAGATTTTATTGCTGAGATGAACTTATCAATTCATAACACCCCAGACGCACCGCCTACTTTTTGTAGCCAAATGGGCGAATCTTGTATTGACGTCACACTTTCTAGTGCAGACGTACGCTTGGATAGGTGGCGTGTCATTCCTGACGCGTCTTGTAGTGATCATCGAATTGATCTTGAATAGTTATCCTGATCGTGTACGAATTTGTTCCTATGTTTACTCAAGGTTTTTTTTTTTTTTTTTTCCGGACTAGTTCCGCCAACGGTATTGGCGCCTATTAACTATCTTATTCTCATCCATACCAGTTCTCGCAATTCATGCCTCTCGTACTTCCATGCCACATACTGTATCTTTCTTACATCCTTCCTCAAACATTCTGTGGGTGGGACGCCCACTTTTTAGACTATTTCTATTTCTATTCCTATCCTTTATCTTTGTTTACAGTTTATTTTATGGGGAAATAATTTGCACACCGTTTTTTATTTCACATATTTAGCTTACTTATACAATACTTTCTTATAGAATACTAACTTATACAAAACTTAGGTTATACAAACTTATACCAAACTATTCTATAATTAACTTAAACAAGGCTACTTAACTTAACTTAACTTAACTTATTTACCATCTTATTTTTATACATATATATGATAATAACCTACTTCTTATACTATTTAAACAACACTTATTTCCTATGCTTACAAAGTTTTATATATTCAATATAAAAGAAACATAGTTTTATATTCTAGTTTTATTTTTATTAATAACTTTAGTAGCTATGTTCTCACAGTAGGCTATAAAATCCTTCCTATGTTTACTAGCCATTGCTTCCCCTACCATTTCTCTACACAATTTGCTCCCCATCTTTTGCTCGATCTCATATCTTTCCAATCCGTAGATTGGGCACTCCAGAATGATATGTGGGACTGACTCCGCCACATCGGGGTCACAGCTGCACGATGGGCTCTCCTTACACTTAAAACGGTTCAAGTATTCTGAGAACCCACCGTGCCCTGTTAGCACTTGCGTAAGCACTCCAGTCGGCCTCAACTGTTTCACTATCCGGTAGGCGGCTATGGCATCCGGCAGAAACATCTTCGTCACGGAGGCTGACTCGCCCGACACGTATCTCCGGTTCCACTCATCAAGCGAAGTCAAGCGAACTTGACGCTTGATGTATGAAACCGGACACTGGTCGTAGTCCGACGTCCCCCGCGACGACAACGCCGCCTCCTTTGCCAGCTCGTCCGCGCGCTCATTCCCCGGCAAGCCCGCATGAGCTTTGACCCAAAACAAAGACACAGCTTTCCCTTGGGTCAATGCCTGAGCCAAATTAGCTCGTGTACGGACCACCAGGGGGTGAAGAGAGCCATGACTTGTCAGTGCCTGCAATGCTGACATTGAGTCACTGTACAAGCCATAGCTCGCCTCGTTGCGCTTTAGGATTTCGTCCGTTGCCTTGCAAATGGCCAGAAGTTCCGCCTCGTAGACCGTGCAGTACTCGGCGAGGCTAAGTTTGAGGTTCTGGACTTCGCCATCATTATCCCACAAGGATAATGCGGCTCCGACCTTCCCCTCAATCTTGCTGCCGTCAGTGAAGATTCGCACTGTCTGCACGTTGTGACTGTCTACACTCTGTTGGTCTGCAAGGCACACGAACTACAAGGCCATTTGTTTGGCAGGATGAGAAGTGTCTGCAAATCTCACCATACCCTCGATCTCCCGACCTCCTGGCACAAACCGGGACGACCCTCTCCTTGCCTCATACATGGCAGCTGCTTCTTGTATGCGGAGGTCTAGAGGCAGTATCCCAGCCAATACCAGTGCCGAGTTGAGCGAGACTGTATGGTAAGACTTGCAGAGCCTCTGGACGAAACCTCGCTGGACGGATCCTAACTTCCTCCTTATTCCCAGCTTTTCCGTTGCAGGAGCCCAGGCTCCTGCCGCGTACGTGACAATAGGCTCGATTGTTGCCGTGTAAATGGTATGCACTATTTCTCTGTCCAGGCCCCAGCTGACTTTAGCCGCACGCGATAGTTGCTTGTATATTTCTGCGACTTTCTTACAGATGTTCTTTGTGTGTTCGTTAAATGTTAGTTTGTCGTCTATGGTGAGCCCTAGCAGCTTCATGCTCCTTACCATACCAATGTCGACCCCAGCCATGCTCAGAATTGGAGTGTCATACTTAAGTCTGTTGGTAATAAGCATCGCTGATGTTTTGTGTGGTGCGAACTTAAGCTTGTTTTTGACACCCCAGCTATGAGCATGGGCGAGGGCGGCACTGGCACTTCTGGAGACTTCAGCCGCTGTGTTCCCATCCACGACCAGAACTATGTCGTCAGCGAAAGCCTGTACAAAGTACCCCGTCTCTTCAAGATCCTTCAGCAGCGGGTCCAGTAGGAGATTCCACAAAATGGGACCACCAATTGACCGTTGGATACAGCCCTTGTTTGTCTCTCTTGTGCATTCTTCCCCAGCATACCTTACCCTTACTTTTCTGCCGTCGAGGTAGCTGTCCAGTAGCCTCCTAGTGTTCACCGGGCACTTTTCCTCGGCCAGTCTGACCCTAATTGCCGGCCACCAGGCGCTGTCGAAGGCGCCCTCTATATCCAATGACACCAAGACAATTAGCTTTTTCAGCCTCAACTTGCCCTGTACGTGTTCTATTAGATTATAGAGGGCGTCCTCGGTGCTCCTCTGAGGCATAAAGCCAAACTGGCGAGTACTGAGCCGCGGCACAAGCTGCCATTTTAGTCTCGCTACCACCATCCTCTCCAGGACCTTCCCCAAGACCGGCAGGAGACCTATCGGTCTATATGACTTGGGGTTCGTGTAATCTTCCTTGCCCGGTTTTCTGAGGACTACCACCGTTGCCTCTTTCCAGATGTCCGGGAAGTGTGCCAGTTCAAGGCACTTGTTGTATAGGGCAAGGAAGGCGTCCGGGTCCTGGCAGATCGCTCGACAGCAGATGTCCGACGTCAATCCATCCACTCCGGGGGCTTTCTTGGGATTGAATCTGTCCACGGCTATCTTCAGCTCCAGCGGCGTAAACGGTGGATCATGATACTCACCATGCTGCCAATCGTTTACCCGTCTGGCTGCTTCTCTGGTGAGCCTGTGGTCTGCATTATCGCTATCCGCTGTGTCCTTTGGATAAAATGTGTCGGCGAGTAAGGCTGCTGATTCCTTTGGGTTCAAGAATGCACCATCGCTATTTAGGGTCAGATCTTCCTGTCTCCTGGTGGTCCCTCTGATCACTCTATAGATGCCCTCCCATACACCTTCTCTGTCCTGTTTCTCGCAGAAACTCTTCCAGCTGGCGACTCGAGCTTTCTTGGCTAGGCACTCATACTCTTCTTTTGCTTCCAGGTACGCGTCAACGACCATAGCTCTACGGACCGGCGCAGCGTTGCGGATGCGGTTCTCCCTCCTTGTGACCTCCTTTTTCTTTGCCGCGAGATCCTCGGACCACCACGGGATTGTAAATTTCACCTTGTTGCTTATTTTAGGGATTGCCTCTTCACATGTTTCTTCTATGGCACTTTTATAACTATTTACGAATTGTACCAGTTGTTGCTTATTTTCTATTTGACTAATACTATTTTTGTTTAAATCCTTTTCAATTTTAATTTCCCCCAATTTAATTTTGATTTTTTCCCAGTCTGCTTTTTTCGTGTTGTATTTCCTTGTGGTCCTAACTATACAGATCCCTTTCTCCCTTTTAAGCGCAACATTGAACAAGATGGTGTTGTGGTCCGAGCTCGTAGCCCCTGTGTCAACCCGCCAATCGCTTATCAGGTCGAATAAGTCTATCGAGCATGCCGTGACGTCCACATGGCTCTTGTACACTACGCCACCTCTCACAGTGTAAAAGGTGGGCGTGTCTCCAGTGTTCAGTACCTGAAGCTCCGACTCTTCCAGGGTCCCGGACATCTCTTCTCCCCTGAGGTCTTCTATGGTGCTACCCCACCAGGTACTCTTTGCGTTTGCATCTCCTCCTATTAGTAGTTTTCCGGTGCCCAGCTCCAACTTTATTCTGGTCAGCTGATCCAGGTACGGCCCCATGGGTTGGTCTGGCTCGAAGTAGTAAGAAACCACCGTGATTTCCCAGGCTTTGGTCCGTATTCCCACCACGACGATGTTATTGGTGGTGAGTTTCGGGTAGGGAATGACGTCTAAGTCTTTATCGAAAACGGCAATCGCTGCCTTTACCCTCCCACTTCCTTCAGTCTCGCACTGGAAGATTCTCACACCACGGTAGCTCTTCATACCCCTCGCCCCTCCCACATACGGCTCCTGGATCAGTGCCCATGCGATCGCTCGCTCACTGGCCTCTAAAAAGAGTTCGGTGGTTGCCAGTTCCTTTCTTTGTAGGTTGGCCTGGGTTACTACATATCTTCTGGCTGGGGTGCCTGCTCGGTCGCCCGTATCATCTTCAGCAATATGCTACTCTGGCTCTGGCCAGATCCTCGCATCTCTTCCTTACTGGGCATTCGTCGCTGAATGCATTATGCTCGGTGTTTTCCAGGTTTGCGTGCACACAGTTGCAGCACGATGGGGCTGCTCCGGCCATCCAGTCCGCGCACTTTGCTCTCAAATGAGGGCCTCCACAGTGACTGCATCTTTCGACGGTCTCCTTACAGAGCCGTCGTCCATGCCCGAACCCCAGGCACAGAGAGCACTGGATCAATGGTGTCTGATCAAACACTCTTACCCTTTGCAGGTCAATGTGGACGTGCTGCCGGACCTGGAGCCTATTCCACATTTTCGGGGAGACCCTGAGGACGATGTGCTGCGTGTGAGGGTTTCTGGTCTTCTTTTTGAAAAGTACCTCTACCCGGTCTTCTTCTTCCGTCAGCTCTTCAAACACGTCCCTGTTTTGGTTACGAAGAGCTTTCAACACGTCTTCGTCGGTGTTATAGGTAAGGACGTCCCTCAGGATCACCAACGGGTCCCTGTTCTTGACATCCTCCACCCTCAACACCCCCCCGGCACTTGCTAACCTTTCCTTGACCTTATCCCTTTCCTTTTTCGTTCTACAGCCCAATACCACTTTCCTATCTTTGGCCTTCCTTATTCTGTCCACAGTAACCCATCTCTCCTTTGCGTTTACCGCCTTCCTTATGTGGTCCATAATTTGGTCCCCAGTTTCTGCTTCCTCGGTAGAAGAGACCACGATCGAGTGAAGTGCAGTTTGTTTCGGTGGCTGTTTGATAGGCCGATTGGCCGCTACGCTGGCATAAGAGAGTTTCTCCATATGCTCTTCACTCATTTTAAGCGCATCTTTCAGCCTATCCATCCTTTCGCTATTTTCTTTAAGGTTTCGGCTGTGGTCCTCCAGGGCCCTTTTGAGGGACTCCATCTCCACCCCCGGGCCGGGAATCACCCCCGCTTGTTCCTTCACCTCAACTTGCACTGTTTGTGTCCCTTGCGAGTTTGTCATCACCTTCGGGAGTGAAGCTCGCTCTTTCTCCTGCTCAGACTCCTTTATAAGGAGGTAGAGCCGGTCCGCTTGAGCTTTCACCCCCTCCTTTATCTCCCTTTTTGTTGTTTTGGAGTTAGTCATGTGGGCCTTGATTTTATTTAAACATATCCTGGCCTCGGCAACCCTAGTCTTGGTCGCCGGCGGACTCAGGCAATTTATTTCGACAGATGGTCGTCTCGTCGTCTCTAGCATCGCTTTAGGCGATACCTTTCCAGCGGCCACTTTCACAGGGGGGGTCTCCTTTCCTGCTGGCTTCCCTGCCTCCCGTTCACCCACACTCCTCCTAACACTCTGTGCAGAGGGACCGGCCTCTTCCGAAGTGTTCGGGCTCTTGTTTGGCTGGCTCGCCGGCTTCTTAACGGGCGTACGGAATCCTAGGATCATCCTGCCTGCACGTATGGATTGAGTCCCAACTAGTCCGTCGTCAATGGGGTATGTATAGAGTACCCCAGTCAATGTAAAATGTGTAAAATTATAAGTATAAATATAAAAGTATAAAAAAAACAACGATAAGACACACAATAACGCAAAAAATAAAATAAGATTCTGTAGAATCTCGTCCGCTCAGCTTTAGATGTTCTTGTCAATTTCTACCGTTTACGTACGCGTCCGGGAGGTCAGCAAACGCGCCTCGGTAAGATGTACGGCAAAAGCAGTGAGTCAGTAGAGCAACTTTTCGGTTTCCCACAGATGGCTCTATCCACCCCGTTAGCTAGTATAACCTAGCAAAGAACCACCACAACAGGGAGAGCAATGGTAGAGGGGCAGCCGGTACTTCAACTAGTAAGAAGTACAGCCTCTGTGAGAACACAGTCTTGTTTACGCAATACACACAATAAAAACAAAATAAAATACAATAAAAACACAATAAAATACTGGGCTCTATGTTTAATAGAGTCAAATCAGTCAAATTCTTATCAGCTACCATGTACTGTTATCGTCTCAGTTTACTTTTTGTTCCAGGAACCGTTTTCAGCTATTTTCAAATATTGCTCTATGTAGAGTCGCCTTTTCACGGTTTTTTCGCCGTCAATGAATGCCCCTCCTTGAGCCCTTTCCACCGATACCAAACACGGTACACCTACCCCCAGGGGTTGCGGAGATATCTCAAAAAGAAATTTTCGGTTTTTCTTCAAGATGGCGGCCAAGAAAGTGGTGATTAACTATATCTCCGCAACCACTGGTCCGAAAAACCTCGTGCTTGGGCTTATTTTACTCAGCTCGATGAGACCCATCCACTGAAAAGGTTTTCAGGCTGAAATTTTTTGACAGCCCGAAAACGCCTGAAACGTGTCTAATATAATAGCTAATGGTCTGCCAGTACGCCCAACGAAAATCCCAAGTCTCTACGACTCTCCGTTCAGGAGCTATGTCAACTTGAAAATTGCACAAAATGGCGGCACTGCTGTCAAAGCCGAACTTTGACAGTGTCTAGCTCCCTTCAGAAAAGCCGCAGAAACCCCGAGTTTGGGCTCAACGACCTTGGCCCGAGCTCAGCTATCCACTGAAACCACTTTCAGGACCCCGAAAATTTTCAGCTCCAAACCGCCTGAAAATGTGAGGTAGGCTGGGCAATTAGTCCCTGAGTACCCCACAAAAAACCGCAACTTCCCACGACCACCGGTTCGGGAGTTATTGCGGCTTGAAACTGAACAAGATGGCCGCCGAACTGTCAAAAGCTGACTTAAAATGCCCGTAACTTACGAACCCTTTGTCGTAGAGACTCAGGGTTTTGGGCGTACAGTTCGGCGTCACCCCAGGTATTTCCTGAAAGCGGTTTCAGCGATTAAAAACTAAGTCGCCTGAAATCTCTCGAGAACCCACTAATCCTATGTAAAACTATATGCTACGACTAATAAAGAAAATCCGAGACTTCTCGGACCAGTGATTCCGAAGATATCGCTAATTTAAATTTTAAAAATAATAACCTAAATTTGGGGATTTAACAAAATCTGTCAATTTAGACGTTATCTGGTCCAAGTTTGGGCTTATATAAGTCGCAATACACGTATTGGACCCAGTCCCAGCGTCAAAAACCGGATTTTCCTATTTAATTTTGAATTAAAGCCAAAAAACACAAAAAAATTGATAACTTCGGTACCACTGAACAGAAAATTTTGTAAAAAATGTTGAAAAATAGGGAAAATACAGCGCTACAAAATGCAATAATAAAATATTAAGAAAATAAAAAGAAAAGCGGAAAATTTTTTGAAAATGTGATTTTCATACAAATTACTTAAAAACGATCCGACCGCCACGAGAGTCGGGGGGGAACTGAGAGCCAAGCACGAATATTTTGACATAATAATATAGTAACGTTAACGTAAGTGAATTTTGAATGTGAAAAACTACAACCCCATGGTATTTTTGTTTAATTTTAAGGGACAAACACAATTTATTTCATTCAAAAGTATGAATAAAGTATCTAATTTAAATATTATGTGCGAAACGAGTATTGTAACTATGGTAAAATTTTACGTTACGTTACTATACGTTAAAAATATTCGTGCTAGGCCCTCTGTTTACTCAAGGTTCGTCACACTTAATTGAGAATTTTAGATATAAAAGTAGGGGCGCGAATTGGGAATTCTTTAGCTCACTTTTTGCTTGTCATGCCAAAGACTTCACTCGCGATGGACTGTCAGCTGAGGAAAGTGCTGAGATAATGTCAGACACCTTCACTTACTGTGCTGACATTGCTATTGGTCGCGCATCTATGACCAATATTCGTAGATTCGATTGGTGGAATGACTACCTTGTTGAACAACGTAAAAGCTATCGCAGAGCGCGCAGACAACTTAATAAGCTTAAAAACGTAAGGTTATCGGGGACCCCCTTAATCTTGCTTTAAGTACTTTTAGAGTTGCCAAGTCGCGCTACAGAGCATCGGTTGAAAAATCGTAAGGGTAATTTACTCCGGAAATTTGTTGATAAACTTGATAACGAGGGTCCGTGGTCTCCTTTGTACCACGAATTCAAGGCTAATAGATCTGTCGACCTTGCGTACGTTCAGAACATTAAAGTAAATAATAAACATACCACCGGCATTGAAGAAACAACTGATGTTTTGCTTGATTCTCTAATACCAGACGATTCATCAGTAAATGATAATGAATACCACCAACAGATTAGAGCGTGGGCCGCGGTGCCACCTGAATCACTGGAGTCAGACCTTCCATCCACTGACGAATTCATAAACGTTGTCAAGAGACTACCTCTCAAAAAAACATCCGGTGAAGATAATATCTAATAGAATGATTATAGACGCGTGTAAAACAGCGGGCGACGCGATCTTATCCGTATATAACCGATGCATTGCAGAAGGTATTTTTCCCCGAATATGGCGACAAGGCTTTATACGCATTATTCCGAAAAGTGCCGATAAGCCCCCGGATGACCCTAAGTCCTACCGGCCCATAACACTACTTCCATCTTTGGGGAAACTCTTAGAGCGACTAATCGTTCCGCGCTTGCTTGGACCTAAATTTCATATTAATCAATTTGGTTTCACTATCGGTAAATCCACAGTCGACGCGGATTTCTCTGTCCGTAAAATTGTTAACTTATCGGAACATAAATACGTGGTTGGAATCTTTCTCGACATATCTGGCGCTTTTGATAACGCATGGTGGCCGATGCTACTACTTAAAATGAAAACCCTCGGTTGCTACAAAAATATCTATAATCTGATCAGCTTTAAATTGTTACCTTTCAATATACTTCAAATTTTTAATTTTCCTCTATTTATTAACCTGTAATATTATTAATGTAATTTTTAGTTAGTACGAATAGATTTTCTTTTTTTTTAATTTTTAATATAATGCAATTTGAACTAATTTTATTTTATGACATTATTTGTTTTAATTGACTGAACTATATTGTTTCTTTTTTTTGTATTTTTGACATCGTTTTTTATTCTCTCACAAATATCTTAATAACTATGTAATATCTGAATTTCTTGCCCTTGCTCCACAACAGCAACACTAGGTATTACGATCAGCGTTAGGTGGTAATACCTAGTGTTGCCACCTGACATTATGCTGAGCTGAGGCCCTTTTGGCACAATATTGTTCTCCTACTAATTATTGTATTCGATGATTATAAAGGTGTTTTTTGTTGTGCCAATAAATGCGATTTTCTTCCTTTCTTTCTGATTCTTTCGTATTTTCTAAACAGCTCCGCGAAACTCAAACTTGGACATCATTCCATTTCTAAGTCTCTAACCATGGGATGTCCTCAGGGCTCAGTTATCGGTCCATATGTATGGAATTTTGGCTACGATGATTTCCTCGCGCTTCCGCTCCTATGCGGCTGTTCATTAACCGGTTACGCGGACGATGGCTTACTGCTCATTGAGGCTAGCACTCGGGCTGCACTCGAGAACTTGGCTGACACATGTCTACGTTTAATATCACAGTGGGGCGATCAACTTATTTTAAAAGGAAATCTAAAATCCGGGCCTAGTTTTAAATTTAATAACGTACCCGTTAAAAGAAAATAATCCGTGTGCTACCTCGGTATGCTACTAGAAAAGAACTTTTCATTTATTGATCATATAAAAACAGTAGGTGAAAAAGCAAAAAAGAACATCTACGCCTTGACGAGAATATCCAAAGCTACTTGGGGTCTCTCATTTCAAACCTTAAAAACTATCTATGGGGCTACTCACGTGGGTTGTATGTGCTACGGGGCACCTGTCTGGGCTGACAGGGCCACCATAGGGGCGGTACGCCGTAAATTGCTGCAAAGCCAGCGTTTGGCTTTGATATTCTTATGCAAGGCGTATAGGACGGTTAGTACTGAAGCCTTACCGGTGCTGGCGGGTATTCTCCCAGTCGATCTAGAGGTGCAGCGGCGTGCTGCAATGTACTACTACGCTAGAAAGATCACGGACCCAGAGTTTTTACCGCAACGCGACCGTGCTAAGATCTGTAGATTACTAAAACCCCAGACTCACGTCTGGGAGGAACTTTTATCCGAATGGCAATGTAGGTGGGAAAATTCCATTAAAGGCCGTCACCTCCACCAGTTTTTTCCATCCGTTCGTAAGCGGCTGGATAGGACATGGCTGGTGGCGGATCATTGTGTTGCCCTATTTCTCACAAGTTATGGCAACTTTAAGAGTAAATTATTTTCCTTTAGGCTTGTGACCTCGCCTTTACGACAATGTTCTACAGCCGACTATGAATACGAACAATCCGCTCACCACATCTTATGGGAGTGTATTCTTTGGCAAACTGAACGCAATATTATGTTAGATAGTATTCAGGTTACATCTGGAGTAGTTTACTACACGGACCTTGTAGAAACCAGAACAAATTTCCGTGCTTTCAGGCGATTTTGCCATACCTATGACTGGAATCAAAAGTAGCTCACAATTTAGGACCCATTAGTTTTTAATTAATATATAATCCGTGGTACTTGACAACTGGGCTTAACCAAGTTGTATATGTCCCTTGGTGCCTATTGGCCTAGCTCTATTCTGTCTCCTGCTTGATAAAGAGGGAAGTGGAAATTATATATAGATTTTTTTCCTACTCCTCCGCTGTACTTTTCTGATTAAATTCGTTGCAGGATCCAAGACAGTTAAATCACCTTTGAATCACTATGAAGTAAAGTGCGAAAGTGACAATTGCAGCTCTGTCTGTTTTTTACCTATTTTTAAAACGACCTAACTAAAAATAAACCTTGACTAAAACAAACGCAAACGCATTCCGCTGTTTTCTTCTTCAAAACTGGACTGATCTAAAAAAACATATATCAAAATCTAGAGGAAGATTATGTCACATGGCGGTAAAAACCTTTTACAAAAAATATAACCGACTTCGTGGTTGCTATTCCACCAACTCGCACTAAGCGTTTCCAAACGTCTTTTATAATGCGCACAGCAAAGGAGTGGAACTCTCTGCCTGCGTCCGTGTTTCCAAACGCTTACAGCCCTAATCTCTTCAAAGTTAGAGTGAACAGGCTCCTTCTGGGTAAGCTCGCTCCATCGTAGACTTTGTCTCGGTCATCTGTAACCTAGACTAGAGTCAAGAGCAAACCCATCACAAAAAAAAGAAAGTCGGTTATATGTTTTTGTAAAAGTTTTTTATTTTTCACTTTTAAGTGAAAAACGACGACGACTCGGACGACGTCTTCGTCTACGCAGAAATTGAAATAAGCAAAAATGCTAATAAAAAAACTACTGAACCAAACTGAATCAAAGTTTGGTCCAAGCTGGACCAAACGGCAAGTATGCCGCATCGAACTAAAAAAGAATCATAGAAATCGGATCACAAACCTCGGAGTAATCGATGTACATACCTAAAAAAAAAATACACGCCGAGTTGAGAACCTCCTCCTTTTATGGAAATCGGTTAAATACGGGCTGTTTTTTCGGGTTTTTGGATTGTCATAATTCTTTGGAAGAGTTACCGACCCGAGTCTCCTCTTAACTCTACTAAAATAATTGTCTAAAACTCACTTCCATTCTAATTTAATAAACTCGTAGTTAAACCAAGGGTTATTCTCGTTAAACTACTGTTAAGCCTAGTTTTACTATTAACCTTTTCAGTTATTAATTGTTCGTCCAGTTTGGATTAAGTTAAATATTAATTTTAAAGGTCGCCGACTGTCCCTCATTAGAATCTAATGGGGATAAAGGGACGTGGACACTGCTATAAATAGAAATGTGTTTGACTCGTGGTTATATTTTTGGATACGCGCTTCTGTCAGTTCACTTTATTTCTTATTTTAATCTAAAAATAGACAGTCTTTGGCCTTTTGGTAAACCATTCAATCATTTTATGTGTATACAGTTAGATTAGTATTTTAATAATAAAATTTACGTGTTTTTAGTAAAATAAAGTATAATTTGAAGGTTAATTAATAGTAATAAGCGTTTAAAAGGATTGATTTCGCCGTCCACGATCATTTATCCCTATTTGATTCTGATAACGGTCAATCTGCAACCTTTACGATTAATATTTTACTTAATCCAAACTGGATCTACTACATTTAGATCAAAAGAAGAATCTGTGAATCATCATGTCGTTGGTTTGTTAGATTCGTTTTCCTCATAACATTTTTTAGGGTTCCGAACAAAAAACGGAACCCTTATAGGATCACTCGGGTGTCTCTGTCTGTCCGTCTGTCACAGCCAGTTTTTCCGGATCCACTGGACTGATTCTGTTGAAATTTGGTACACATGTGGATTTCTGTGACCCAAACACGGACGCGTTACGTAAATGATGAAATATTTAGTATGGGGGTCACTTTTGGGGTCAAACTAGAAAAAGAAAGGTTTTTGAACTATATTGTGTGACATATCAAATGAAAGGCTTACTGTAAGGGTTTTAAATATATTTTTTTCAACATTTTAAAATAAACGGTTTTGAAGTTCTTCAAGAAATTAGACGAAAAATGACCATTCCCACCCTTATCTCCGAAACTAATGAGCCTAAAATTTTGAAAAAAAAAATGGATATAGATTACAAGAAAACCTGTAAGAAGTCTGTACTGTTAAAATAACATGTAAAAAAATGAAATTCGTTCGGAACCCTTAGTTTTTAAATTTATATGTAAGTATATCTAAGGACCGATCGTTGTGGCGACGCTTGGGGGAAGCCTATGTCCAGCAGTGAACGTCTTTCAGCTGATATGATGATGATGATGAAGTATATCTAAGTATTTATTTATGGTGTTTTTTTATTTGTTTTTTTTTTAGCTGCACTTGCCATGATCTGTCTCAGCACCATTCTAAGGTCGACTGGTAGAAATTGCTCAAGGCATTAAGTCATCGCTGACCATCAGAGAGCGAATTCTACTCATTTTCAGGGAATGTTCGCATTCGCATCTCAGTCGCAATCTCTCAAAAATATATGAAAATAACCGGCCAAGTGCGAGTCGGACTCGCACACGAAGGGTTCCGTACCATAACTTAAATTTTTATTATTTGCTGTTATAGCGACAATAGAAATACACAATTTGTAAAAAATTGTATCTACCTATTATGGTACTTGAGATACAATCCGCTGACAGACAGAAGAACGAACGGACGGACAGACGGACAGCAGAGGCTTAGTTATTACACAATCTTTAAAAATTTCAACTGTTACGGTTCTTGAGATACAGCCCGCTGACAGTCAAACGGACGGACAGCGGAGGCTTTGTAATAGGGTGCCGTTGGTTACCCTTCGGGTACGGAATCTTAAAAATGAGGTTATTTGACAGATTGGGACTAAGATGCGAATGCTGGGCCCATTTATTTCATTGGATCCCAGTTTTGACTACTAGTTTCATATTTGGCTTTGGATCCCACAAAAATTATTACTTATTTCCGTTGAATCCCCAAGTGTATTTTTCAGTCAGTCATTCAATCATTTAATAGTCGGTGCGCCGAACACACGCTGCTTTTAAAATGTTTGATAAAGGTAAATCACTTTTCTTCTGAAAAGTACACATGTTGTTATACCGCAGGATTCAAAGGAAATAGCAAATGGGACCCATCGTTAATACTTAAAAAATGGGATATAAAACTGGGATCCAATGAAAATAAATGATTGTACCTCAGGCATTGATATATAAAAACCCGAGATACATACTCAGCATCTCAAAAACGTCCTCATAAAACAAGTGCACAATTTAAAATTGTATTGTATGTAAAACAACTTTAAGCGATCCATGTAAGGTTGAATTTGCAAAAAAATAGTTTATAGTATAACTATACACAACTCATCCATGACACTTGGTACATGCCAGTTTTTGACGACAGTTTCGAGTGTTGCATTTGTTCGAGACTGTGCGTCTTGGGTTTTTATATATCAATGGCCTCAGGTGAGAATAGTGGTCAAACATGTGCCTACCAATAGTAAAAAAATAAGTCGGAGTTTGTATAATGTTTTGCTTCTTGCGCGGCTCTTCGGTTGCGGCGTCGCAAGCGCGGCTGCTGATTGTGTGGTTCTGGATTTGTTTCCAGGTCGGATAAAAAGTGCTATTACATTTTTCTATTAAGAATTTAGAAATTAGTGGGCGATAATCCACCACGTGGGCCAGTTCTGTTTGGTGGATGACACTTTTTATTTCAGGTTAGGTAAATAAAACAATCAAAATTATACAATGTATTTATTTAATTTAATAATACGCGCCTAACACAATTTTCAATTCGCCATGGTCCGAATCAATTTACAAAAATGTTTACATTTTAAATTAGGGCCTATGACTCGCTGTAAAGATAAGATTAGGACTCGTCTAGTAAAACCTTAGTGTCGCAACTGTGGCGCCACTGTAGCGCAACTATTTTATGTTTTTGCTAAATCCTTAAAGTTAAACTCTATTGTGTCCTAATCCCAAATATTTCTACCATTAAACAAAGAAGCGTTACAAACACTGATATAACATAGTCACAACATAAACATTTAGTACCATTTGACTTTATATAAATACTTACACATTTTTACACATTTATCTACTTTTTATTATTTAATATAATTTTTATATAAATTTACAAATACCTCATGAATCGTTTTTGTTTTATCCTAAAATTATAACTACAATAATAAAAGCACATTGAGAACTAAATAATTGTTATGAAATGTTTGTATAATATTTACAAAAATTTGATACTTTCTCGAAATGGGGGCTCACCATTTAAAGGCCATGTGATCAGCTAATCAACATATAAAATATATTTAAATATACCAAAATTAATTTATCCTTACTTTTTTGATCAGGTAACCTCACAGCCGCGAAAAAGTACCGGAAATTATACATTTATACAATAAGCAAAATATAAATGCAAATTATACGTCGCTATACTACATTTTTATAACACATATTTATTTTTGTATAAACCCTAGAGGTCGTCGGTTTTTTATAAATGTTTTACATTTCGTAGAAAATCGACGTTTTTTATTTTTTTATACACTTATTGTTACGTTTAAACTCTTGTGCTTTCCTTCTAAATTTTATATAAACTAAACGAGAAAAAACATAACTTAATATAATTTTTAAGAAGGTAAATCGTTCGAAATTTTTCAAAAGTCAGAAAAAAAGAACAATTTTATTAATTGATATGTCCCTAACAATACATATATAGACAAAAAAATAAACTTCAAAATCTTAAACTACTCATAAGATACAAAATTCTAATTTAAAGCACAGTTTCGTTCGTGCAAGTCCTAGGTCCGTTAACCAGAGAGTATCTACTAGATCCGCCATTTTTCCTACTGGTCACCGCTCCCCTGATGAAAAGCTCTTTGAATGTCTCCCTAAACTGTCTAGACATGCCACAGTATATAGCAAAATTGATAGGATAAGAGACTAGGATGAAGAAATTAGTTATTAGAATCAGAATGTTAGCTATATAATAGTCTAAAATCTCGACTATGGTGCTAGAAATAATGTGTAAGATGGTGACGACTGCCACAGGAATTTCGACTAAAAGGAAGACGGTTACGACGACAATAAGCATCAAAGTTGTGCAGTTTGAATCTCGAAGTTTTCTGCACTCGGATTTCCTGTTTTCCTTGAAGAGTCTTTGCCTGTTGATCTGGGCAGTCCTCATGGCTCTGAAGAGGAGTACGTTGAGGACTACCAGGGAGGTGCAGGGGATCAGGTGTACGAAGAGAACTCTAAAACCGTAGTACGTTATGAAATACGCGTCCAGAGATATCGCTTGCACCCACGGAGCCATTTCAATCTGGAAAGAGAAAAAAACGAGTTAGTAAATGTTTGTTTTATTTTATTTATTCAATAACAATTTACATTGTATCTGAATGAAAACCATCACCATGTTATATCATGGCAAACATACCCACTATCCATCTCTCTCATCATTTTGCCTTAAAATTAAGAACCTACCTAATCAAGAACATTTTAACTGAGATAGCAAAAATCGGGTTACTTGAGGTTTTAATTTTTTTACTCTTTTTTATTGTATGGAACTAACAAGTATTGTACCATTTTAGAATCCTGATTAAATGCGCCAACTTCTAATGCTACTTGCCAAGGCACTCTAGTATATTTTTTTAAAGGAGGGCCTGTCAAAGTCGACGAATCTTGAAAATTTTAAAATCGTAGTTTTCAAATAGTCTCAATTCTCGGAAACTTGAGGCAATTCTGTCATTATTTTTTATTGGGATTCTAGAAATGTTATTAAGGATTACGTTTCCAAAGTTCAAATGAACAAAAATTAAAAATAATAACCACAATAACCGAAAAAGGGTACAGTTTGATCAAATTTTTAGGTTTTTCTTAAAATGCCCATAATTTTCAAACTGCATGGGATAGATTTGTTTTTCAGAGTTTTCTCGTGATGGTTATAATCAATCCTGTCACCCCGTTTCGGCTTGACGTCGAGTTCTGGGACACCCTGTATAAAAAAAAAAACATTAAAACTTTAGTCAGTAAGTCTGACACTTTTTCCCGCTTCGCCTACAGTGGGAGAAGTCATTTGATTATCTCCGATTCAAAAAAAGCATGACATCATCATTAGAAAAGACATCATCATCATTCACTACTAACGATTTTTGCCATACGAGAACCATTGAAAAGCGTTCAAACGTTAAAAAACAATTATTTAATGATGGATGTGTCTACACTATGTCTTGACATTTTGATTTATTGAACTTTCTGTGCGCTGACATTAGCATTTATCATAATCAGAAGCTTTTGAATTAGTATGTGGATTACATTATCTAAATCGAATTCAGTCAATGTATAAAATCAGTCGGGTGATGTATAATAAATATAAATTAATTTGAGTGGCACCATTTTTTTCTGGCCTGTAGTCTAATATTCTAAACATCAATTCGAAATTCGAACGGTGTCTCGTTGTGGATCCACTATACTTGACATTGATGCTTCTGTGCTGCCACCTATAATTCCTGCACGCTTCGTTTAGGGGGACGTGCACGAAGTAGACTGTGCCATCTAGCGTTGCAATTTCGAAACTAATAGGTAAAATATACTTGATAATGACACTTCTATGCTGCCACCTGTACGTTGCCTATTTACTTTAAAAACAAATGAGTTCGCTTTCGAATCGCTCACTCAAGTGAGGTGATGAGTGAATTTTGTACGCTCACTTGAGAGAGGAAAGCAGAGTATACATTACAGAATGGCCCTAAATTCTTAGGCCACAAAAATTCTAGAGTATATAAAGGTAATTTTCTCCAACATTAGGCATGTTATTTGTTAGCCCTTTTCCACAATGAATCACAATCTAGGCGCTCCTAATAAAAAAAGGAAGACAGTTGATGGTCGTATCTAACTCTAACCTCAATCACTCGACCTCAATGTGTTTGGAATATGTTCCAGTCCATAATATGGAGGTCCTTGACCCGTTAACGTAGGATTTAAGTTGATATATTGAAGAAAGAAATGTTTGTAGCAAAGTACTAATGACTAATTTCCAACTTACACGCGGGCAAAACCGCTATCAGAAGCTAGTTATTGATAAACAGATATTTTTTTTTATTTGTGATGGGTTTGCTGTTGACTATAGTCTTTTTTTTATCGATAGGAAATCACCAAATGACTCCTCCCACTCTGCGTGAAGCAGAAGGGAGTGTCAGACTTTTACGGACCTAGTGCCCTTTGCGTTCCAGGGCCGCGGTGACCCTTTCGAACAAATTCCGCAACCCTGGTTGACTCTAGTCTAGGTCAGAGATGACAGAGACAAAGTCTACGATGGAGCAAACTTACCCAGAAGGAACCTGTTCACACTAATTTTGAAGAGATTAGGTTTGTAAGCGTTTGGAAACGAGCCAGAATTGTTGGAATAGCAGCAAGGTTGGTATTGATTCGTTATCATTAGAGAACTTAATCGGTTTACAAAGGTTCGGCAAATCTCATTAGGGAAAATCCCTTACGCTTGCTGAAATATTTCTGACAACAACCTCATTATTTTTAATGAAAGAAAATCTGGAATTTGCCTTTTTGGTCTTAGGCCATCTACCACAGATGTGCGAGGATGGAGGAGGATCCTCTAAAAAAAGTAAAAAATAAAAAGAAGTACTTGGGTCTATAAATAATTCGTGTCCTTCTGACGCACGGATGCGTCCCGCTTACTGTGCACACCGTCCGCAGACGTTTTTGGCAAACAAAATCATCCAGCGAGCCAGATTTCTATCGAACGTCCGACCGCTCAAGGACGGGCCATGGTTGCGTCCGCAACTGACGTCCGATAGTTTAGTGTACATTCGTTAAACAGATACCTCTAAGTCGCGTCTGTCGGCCGCGTCTGTCAGACCTGTCCGATAGTTTGTTTCCGCCTTAAGGCATAAGTGCCTGCTTAGGTTCAAGTCCACGATCCACCTCTCGTAAGTAGCAACCAGTACCACCAGGTCACTACAGCTGCTCACAACAGTACATAATTGATATTACAGGACTGAAGCTACACTTACTCTGCAGACTTCCTCAAAGTGTCCCCGCCACACGGTGATCTGCGGCACATATCGGCGGTCGAAGAACCGGGGCAGCTGGTGCAGGAAGGCTGCTACGCCGATGTAGATCAGGCACTTCATCACGTTGGGCATGGTACACCTGGGAAAGGAGACCATAATGATTAGGTCAAGGTGAAGGATATGGAAGAGATCTTAGCGGTTGAGGTGATGAAGAAGTTTCTTCATCAGCTATTGTCTATATATCTAGTTGGGAGAACTAGTAGTTAGGTCCATTCAATGAGACAGTTAAATTTGTTTTCCAGATTATGACTCACAGGAAAATATTTATAAAACTGTGTCCTTAATAAGGTCGATAAGTGTTCGACCATTATCAGTTAATTGCAAACTTGGCTTCAGATCAGATCTTCAAAAGGTTTTGCATGCAGAAAAACAGGACGCTCCCATTTTATTTGCCAATTGCAGCATTTGCGTTTCATTTCGTGGAGGTTTGCGGCGCCTCTCGGAAAGCACCGCGACATTCCTGGGAGTCGCGACGCACCGTGGAATCGTACAGTTTGAGAACCTCTGCTATAGTTCGTTCACGTTATGATAATAATGAATCATCGGCCTAGATTTGCCGTATGGTGTCTTTTCGATTTTGATTTTGATTTTGATTTTGATCGTCAACCCGCCTGCCAAGCGTGACGATTATGCAACCCCCCCTCCCCTTTTGGGGGAGGCCTATGTCTAGCAGTGGATGTCTTTCGGCTGACATGATGACGATGATGATGATCGGCCTAGCTACCTCCCCAGTTGAAGACAGACAGTTGTCTTTTTTCTCAACGCAAATGCACTATAGTCAGATTCCTGATTATTCTGGAGTATGATAATTTCGTACTTGATTACTATAGGTTATTTATATACCTACTCGTAATACTGAACTTAAAATTTGCTTGGAGTATGTGTTGTATCATCATCATCCAGTGCTGAACATGTGAGGGGCGTTATGTGAAGTATACTACTTATATTTATCGTTATGCTTTCGTGTGGGTCTTCATACTAACACGACTGACTGGAGACTGGTAGTATCAAAGACACATAGACAGTGTGATCATATTTGCCTGTGCCACATTAACTGTCCAGGTATTTAACAGGCATTTATGAGGTAAACTAATCTGTTTTGATTAATTCCGTAAGCCTCTTTAGATTCTTTATAAGGAACCAGGTTTTTTCCGCAACTTCGTTCTTATATATCCCGTTTGGGAAATGCACTAAGAGAAGTAGTACCCCCCTACGGAGTGTAGGTAAGCTCCATGCCAAATTTCAACTTTCTGCGACCAGTAGTGCTATTCTGTAACAACATTTTTGTGTCTCGACAGCGGAATCCGAGGTGAGTATAAAATTCGTATAAACATAAGAACCTTATGTTGTGAGTAATAAAGCTCACTTTGTGAGCTTTGTCACTCAGGTGAAGCTCGATATCGAAATGGTTATTTATAGAATAGACTAGCTGTAGTTTCGGCTGTGCGTTGTCTGCCAGTAACGAAAGATAAACCATATTTTAAATTCGGTAAATTATCCGTAAAAGTTATGCTTAATCGGTCTAGACATAATTAAGTTCCGATGGACATTAAAATCTGAATCACCTCGCCAGATGTGGTTTATACTTCGAGCATCAAACAAATGATACTTTAAGACATTATTCAAGATTTTCTGTCTGTTATAGACACATTCATCTGTCACAAGAAAAACCAAGGGAGCAAATCTACATCGCAACAAAACGAACCGCAACGCCCTCTATTCAACAAGCAGCGAACTACTACGACTAAATCCTGCATCGCGGTATCAGAGTTTACCGTGCGATTTGACCACACTCCAGCAGATGTATAGAGGGTATGCGGTACAGAGAGTAAAGTCCCGCATACCTCCAATGAAAAGGGAGGATCCTCCGACCAGACGGTTGTTGTGTCTGGCGGGCAATTGCTCGATATTTCATATTCGGACTGTTGTATTTGTTCATTTCGCATGGTAGACTCTGATACTGCGATGCAAGATTTCGTCGTAGTAGTTCGTTGGTTTTCCTTGTGGCGGCGTTGATGGCGTTACAACGTGTTTAATTTATTTTTATATTATCTAACTGACCGACTGAGATATTATAATCATATTTTTTTCCAGGAAGGATCCCTACAGTAATAATCTTCACTATACATAACTTACCGAGGGTGACCACCACCTCTGTCTACCCTTTCCCGGGAATACCAGCGTGAAAATAACTAGTTTTAATTACAGTCTGTTCGCAGAAAGTGTAGGTCAGACGTTACCCGTGAGAGTCGTTGCAGGCGGGCGGCAACTATAAAGGCAGCTGCGGCTTCGGGGTAATTAAATTGCATGTTGCATGCAGTTCAGGCGATAATAACCGTTTTATGGTTTCAACTTATGTGTTCGTTTGGTGCTTCTTATATGTATACTAGCTGACCCAGACACGCGTTGCTGTGACTCAGTAGATATGATAGATTAAATTATATTTTTACTCATTATTTTAAGTTGGATCAAGTAACAAATACTTACGAGATAGATTATGTTCTTTCAGTTGTTAGCATAGCATAGTCGGCCTTATAATGTTCCCACTGTTGGGACTCAGGCCTCCTCTCTAGAAGAGGGAATGGGCCGTAATCCACCACGCGGGCCCAATGCGGGTTGGTGAATCTCACAAGTCTTCGAATTTTTGGTTCTAGGACATGCCGGTTTCCTCACGATGTTTTCCTTCAGTTTTTGCATGTAGGTAATTGGCAAATAGCTTTCTCAGTGTAAATAGATTTAGTGTATATAGATTGGTAAGTCCGTGATAAGACCTGTCGTACTGTATGGATCAGAAAGTTGGGCTGTGAAAAAGACGGATGAAAATAGATTGCAGGTTGAGGAGATGAGAATGTTGAGATGGATGAATGGATAAAGTGAGAAATGTTCGCAATGTGTACTCATACATTAGAGGTGCTTAGTTTAAAAGTGGCGCCAATGACGGAAAAGTTGAAAGGGGCTTTTCTTGGAATGGTCATGTAAAGAGGAGGGATGAAACGCATGTAATTAAAAGAGTGATGAACATAAATGTGGATGGATGGAGGGAGAGGAGAGGGAAGCCAAAGAAAAGATGGATGGATTGTGTGAGGAGATCACTCCTCACACAATCCATCCATCTTTTCTTTGACTTAATCCCTTTTCTTTCATATCAATGAAAGAAAAGGGATTAAGTGATAGCGTGACGGCTGAAAACACGTGTTGCGCGGACCCCAAGTAACATGGGATAAGGACAGGAAGATGATGAGATGATGAAACTGCTATTATACCTACTAGATACATTGAAGAAGGAGTTACGCCACTACTTTATACTCAGTCGGTAAGCGGCAAATACAGCACATGGATTAAAAAAAAATGGTAGGGCTTTCAAAACCGCAGTGACTCTTAATGACTAAATGAGCTACCTAGCCTTAACCCATTTACGTTGGGGTCGGCTTGCGATCTAACCAGATACCATTTTACATGAAACCACTGACAACATCTATTGGAAAAGTTGTATCCAGGTGGAAGTGGAATTTCCTGCCGGAGTCTGTGTTTCCTAATAGCTAAAACCTGGAAGTCTTTAAGTCAAGAATGAATAGGTTACTTTTAGGCAAGCGTGCTCCATCTTCGACCACATCATCGCTTACCATCAGGTGAGATAGTGGTCAAACGCGTGCCTGACAAAAGTAAAAGAAAATAAAAGGTTTAAGCTTTATCCAGGGTTGCGGAATTTGTCCGAAAGAGTCCGCGGCCCTGAAACGCAAAGGGCATTAGGAGAAACACGGATGGGTTTTAGTGAGTAAGAGTCTGACACTCCCTCCCAGAGCAGGAGAAGTCATTTAATGATGATTTCCCATCATCATCATCTGCCTAGCCTTTTCCCAACTATATTGGGGTCTGCTTCCAGTCAAACAGAATTCAGCTGAATACCAGTATTTTATGTGAAGCGGCTGTCTACCAAACCTCCACAACCTATTAACTGGGTGCTTTCCGTGGCACGGAGGAAACTCGGTATGTTAAGATGGTCACCCATCCACAGATCAACCTTGGCAAGCGTTGCTTAACCTAAAAGATTGATCCGTGCGGCTGTTATTATTTAGCCACGAGCTAATGAAGATTTACCATCGTTATAAAAAATAAAGGTATAAAGCTTTATTACGCTCAAACTCCATCGAAACATGTTGCGCAACACTACTGGCACTTAGTATCCCTTCACTACAGCACGGTACGGAACATGAGACCGCAAACACTAGGTGAGGTGTTAATTTTGTTTGAGAACTCGAGACTCGGCTTGTGGTCAACCCAATAGCGCAGTGGGTTGTGGCTACAGGTGATATACTTCACACAATTGAAAGTAATTTTAATTAAACACAGGATTGATGTTTGTATTCCTTTTCAGGTTTTTTTTCGTTACAGGAGAGATTCGATTGGTTAATATTACTTCCCTTAATTTTTTTTATTTAATTATCGTATATATTACAGTCTACTAAGGCTCATAAAACACAATACATATTCACGGTGCCATTTTAATCGTCTTGCAAAGGCGGCCCACTTAGTGTACCCGACATAAACTACCTATAGGCGTGATATTTTTTTTAATAATTCATCAAGAAAATAGTTAAAATAAAATAAATAGTGCATTAGAATTATGCTACCTACCAGAACCTCCACAACCCATTAACTGGGTAACACGGTACTCCTTGGCGAGACTGGAATCAGATATTCTGACTATCCATAACCACTGCCAAAGATCTACAAATGACAGCCGGGATCAACGGCTTAACGCGCTTTCCGAAACACGGAGGACTCTCGGTATGTTATGATAGTGGTAACCCATCCACAGACCAACCTCGGCAAGCGTTGCTTAACCTTGAAGATCGACCCATGCGGCTGTTGTTATTTAGCCAAGAGTTCCTCATTCATCATCATCATCATATCAGCCGAAAGACGTCCACTGCTGGACATAGGCCTCCCAAAAGCGTCGCCACAACGACCGGTCCTGTGCGTCTCGCATCCTTCGGCTACCCGCGACCTTCAGCGAGTTCCTCATTCCTTTAACCTAATACAGTCAAAATATCACAATAATCCACTTATATAAATCTAATTCGAAATGGTACTCTTCGGTTAGCTCGGATAAGGGTCAGGAGCATGACTTTAGTCTGACATTTACCAGATTGACATGGTGTATGGAGTGGGCGGCCTAATATAATTGAAATAATTGATTAATTAATATAATTGATCCAATAAATGAAATACTTGTGTTATTGGGAACATAAAATAATTTCATTTCGTTTTCAAGTAATTTGTTATGGTTTTTTATGTGGAGTATTTTCTTGATGATTAAAAAAGGATTTGCTTTTTTACTCTACGCGCGTTTCAAAGAGATTTTCGGCATAATTGACGGGGCCTGCCAGAGTTGGGAAATTCTTCGGAAGAGTTACCTTATTATGTATGTTCTCCAATTACTCGAAGATGGCTGGACCGATTTGTTTTTTTTTTGTTTGAAATTGTATACTTCTCAAGTTCCCAGGTGGTCCCATGATTATCAAGTCAAGATATGATGATGGGATCCTGGAGAAATAGAGGGAACTCTTCAAATTTTATAGGCACACTTGAAGCGATTTGGGTAGTTTTTGAAAGAGTACTTTCTCGGAGTGATTCCATTTCAATTTGATGAAGATCTGATGAAGAACTTTGGAGATAGGCACCGGAACTCCTCAATAAATGATAGCAAATGGACCGGGATTGCTGAAATCTCATGTCTGTCTATTGTCTACGCCAGTTCATAACATAACATTACGCTGGCACGGTGTGTAACTGAACTGAACTGAAAAAACTGAAAAAATGGTAACCACATGTGAACCACAAAAAAGTGAAAAATAAATACAAAAAGTACAACCGACTTTCAAAAACAAAACACTACAAATTATAAAAATACTTTAATTTCGGAAGTCGGTGTCAAAAAACAACCAAAAAAGACGAACTTCCGAAGTCGGTTGTATTTTTTGTAATAAAGTTTTTTATGATGCTTTAGTTTTTTTTTGTCACGAGTCCCTTACTCCTAGAGCCCTGAAAGATAGACATGTGTATTGTTTTCAGTTTATTTATCTGTATTTATTTTCTTTAGATTTTTCTGTGGAACTGGTGGTCAAATGGCGCCTTATTCATATATTTTTGGTAACATGATTTTTAACCGACTTCAAAAAAGGAGGAGGTTCTCAATTCGGCTCAGTTTTTATGTGTGTTCGCGGATAACTTCGTCGTTTATGAACCGATTTCGATAAATCTTTTTTTTGTATAAAAGGGTATGCTGCCGATTTGGCCCCATTGCCACCACGATAACATCTGATGATGGAAACTCTGAGAAATCGAGGGTTACTCTCGAAAATTGTAGGCACGCATCTAGTAAAAACTTGATATTAGTGTGTATATCGGGTGATACTACAAAAATATGAAGGTTCGGATCAGACCTGATGATGGAGACGACAGAGAGTCAAGGGAACTCCACATCGGTATGTAGGAACTACCAAGTGTTTGGGCTTATTTCATTCGTATTGACGAGACCTTTACACCGAAAGCACTAAGTTTTATTAAATAGGCCCCAGTTCATAACATAACATCACGCCGGTACGCTGTGAATGGGTACGCAGGTACCACTAAAAAGTGAAAAATAAAAAAACTTTTTACAAAAAACATAACCGACTTCCAAAAACAAAACACTACAAAGTATAAAATAAATTTAATTTCGGAAGTCGGTGTTTTTGGTTATTTCGTTTTTTGATACCGAATTCCGAAATTAAAGTTATTTTTTTTATAAATAGTTATTTTTATCATTTTCATTTATAATAATATAATTAATTTTAACGCCTTTTGATGAACCGCCTTTTTGCCGCCCACACTCGTTTTAACAGACATATCGATAAGATTTTTGGGAAACTTAGTGTGGGAGTATAAAAACCAGCCTACATTTCAACCACCTACCCTAAGGGTTCGAAGACTAAAGGAGGGTTGTTCTTAAAAGGTCTCATTTTAATACTCATTTTTGTTTATTGATTTTGGCGAGTTTTCGAGTAGTAAATGAATGAATAAGCGTGGGTGTTGTAGTACAATCGAGTCATTTGTACTTTTGCCACTTTTCAATTGTTTTTTTTATTATCAAATTAGACATATAGTAGGGCTCTAAATAAGGTGAAAAAAATATTATTAAACAACGTGATAGCATAAGCCAAAAACCATTTTCTATTTATAAAGAAGACTAGGTGTCCTCCGCGGCTTCGCTCCCGTCAACTGGCTACTCCGCAACTTTCTTATCTTTTTCTTGCACAAGTAACTTCTCCTGACAATAACAAACAACAAAAAAGAATTAAATCGGTCCAGCTGTTCACGCGTGATCCCGTGACCAAGGGAAATAGGGATTCATTTTCATATATAACAATATACAACGTTGGTATGACAGAGGGGCATTAAATTACACTACGTATACTATACGTGTTTAGTATTAATCCGATACGGTATAAAAATAAAAAGCTACAAAATTGAGATTTTTTTTCTTTCAAACAAACTAAATAGCTTACAAATCAGAGTAAAACGCAACCACCCTGTGCAAATAAATTCAACTGACCTAGGGAAAAGCGGCAACGTCGCGCGCGCGCCTGAGCGCGGTGTGGGTATAATTGTGGTCGGGCGGGCGGCCGGCGGTGGCGCAGGCGCGAGCTTAGGCCTCCGCTCGCGCCCGCTTTTATGATAGGTAAGGTTTTGAAGTAGGTACGCACACAACAACAATCACAACAAAAACACTAAATTTTTAAATTCTCGATGTGTGGAGGACACATCGACAATTTAAAAATTCACAATTCACAAAAAAAAATCACAAACATACCTAATTCACAATTAAAATCATGTCCGTGTAGTCTGCCGCCGTGTTAGTTACACGAGGCATTGTTGAACACTTTAATTACACGCACACACAACCAAAGTTTAATTACGTGTCCTATCACAATAAAAAACAGTCGATCACAAAAAAAAAACACTAACACTAATAATAATAATCCCAAGTTACGTGTCCTGTCACAATAAAAAAAGAAATACTTTCTTAAACTTATTTAGTATCTTATCACAATAACAAAACAAAATCAATTGTTTGCGCGCGGGCGCAGCAGTTTCCGTGTTACGTAACATACGTTCCGGAAGGAAGACATCGGCACACTGAGGCCCCACTTACCGATCGCAAATATCTAGAATGCAATAACAACACACTGACCTATTTCTATTTCTTTTACGCGCGGTATGTTTTGCTATGATTGTCACTCTCGTAATGAAAGTGCAAGTGTGTGTTTATTGCTTCCTTTTTTGCATTGCCATCTTTTTAGTGAAAATTTGGTTGTACTTATGAATTGCGTCGGAGCGGCAACAACGCATCGTAGGTTATACTCGATTTATCGTTTTAAGGTGCATGACCGATGCGTAGGCATAATCAGCTGTTAGGAAAAAGATACATCGTGTTCAATTGAGGCAAAAACTTAAAAAATTATTTGCGACTAAACTACTGCTCCTATTTAATTGATTTTTGGTACAGAGCTTGGAAATGGTACCTAGTATAGGCAGTTTAAAGGAAAGCCCCTCTGTCGTATCAACTCGGTATAGAAGATAAATAAATAAAATTTGTTTTGTTTAATTTGTCTGTGACACAGTTTTAATATAAATAAACAAACTTATTACCGTTAAGTAGTAAGTAATCGTCGAAATACTCATCAACGTTCATCACGTTCTCGAAAATAATACTTGGTCTACTTTCCACTCCCGGGAAAATCGGTACCAGTGGGGTAAGCTATCGGGAGCGAAGCCACAGGAGTTGGCACTGAAGCAGCCGGTCGATTTTGTAAACACGTCGAAGTTTAAGCTCGGGTGAAGTGATCACGAAGTGAGCCGTCACTCCATTTTGATTATATGGATTGACAGCTCACTTCGTGATCACTTCACGCTAGCCTTCACTTCGACATGTTTACAGAACCGCACTGCAAATTCTAACGTCATCATCATCCTCATATCAGCCGTAAGACGTCGACTGCTGGATATAGGCCTCCGCCAAAAGGGGGGGTTTGCCATAAACGCCACACTTGGCAGGTGGGTTGGCGATCACAGTGTATGGTGTTGATTTTTACAGAGAACGCTGCTGCCCATTCTCTTGCGAGTCCCTTAGTCACCTCTTACGACACCCACGGGAAGTGATAGGATGGTATTATTCTTTTACGGCACCATACGGCTCCGGCCGACACCATACGGCTGAAATTCTATCTTGAATAGGGCCAACTACAGACCGTATGCGGAAATTTTCGAATGAGTAACTCTCTCGACTCTATTTCGACAGTGATTGTACTTCCCACGCGTTTGTAAGATGATCCTAATGTCGAGGGTCGTGTTTCGGGATTTTCCGTCAATAACCTCAATTTTGTTGTTAAAAGATGTTGCTACTGTCAGTAATCAAAGATCTCTGCTGGGGTGGTTATGAGAGTGAGAATAATAGTAGCGTGTGAGAGTTTTTACCAGTTGGTTGTAGTAACGCCCACATAAGTTAGGTAGACGAAAAAGTGATTCCCGGTTTTTCTAAGTCCATAATTTGATTTAAGAAATAATCATATAAAGTGGTCGTTCCTGCCTACTCCAATAGTTAAAATGCGTGAGTAAGTTAAATAGCCTTTTTGCGAGAAAGAGTGAGAAACAAAGTAAGAGTAAAGCATCGGCTCGCATATTTCATTGAAATCTCATCCATGAGTCGAGATAAAAAAAAGGATAGATAATAGGGAATATGCATGAAAAAGACATTTATTATCTATACAATTTATCTGAAAATATACAAAAATATAATACTGACAGTGGAAATAGGAACAAAATTGCTCGAAAAACAAACGAGATATATTTATTTGAAATAAATTTCTGTCTCTCTCGCGAAAACGATGTTTTCTATGGCAACTGAATAGACGTCATGAACTTTGACGTCAAAGTTCATATCGGACTTCTTTTTCTAAATGTATTTTTTAAAGCTCTATAACGTTATCGCTGATGAAGGGGTTTTAAAAAATATTTCATGATTGTTTGCTAGAGCTAATAAGTAACTATGTATTGAAAGAAATACAATCGTTTGTCCAGAAGTGTAATTTTTACCCGAAGGGGTGTAATTATTTTTAACAATTCTGATTGGGCCTCGTCAGCGTCAGGGTGTCTCCTTTCAAAGCCCGAAGTCCGTAGTTTCGACCTTAGTTACGGGCATTTCTACTCCGTATAGGCCAAAACTACGGAGTTCGAGGTTAGAGAGTAACCTGGGGCGTTACTCTCTAACCCTGAAGTCCATAGTTTTAGGCTTGCATTGTCACCTTCGTCCCTACGACTTACAGAACAGCTTTGTTTATTAAAAAAAAAGTTACGGTACACTAATATACATGTATGATATTAAATGACATCATCAGGTTTTTCCAATTCTCGAAAAAAAAATTTTACAACCAGCCAGTAACGTGGCATGTTCCAATTTTCGGGCAATACTCATAAACTGGTAAACAGGATGGAACGCCACTCAGGCGTGATATTTTATTTGACCATATTTTATGAGCTATAAACTATTGCGACCGTCAGCAGCCCGCTAGGATTTACGTCAATTTTTTATTGCAATCTTAATGAGTTTATTAGGGGAAATATTGGCTATTCGGTCTCCTTCATAATTCGGAATTGGTCGGAATTTATTTTATTTTGTTACCAACTCGTTTATGTGTATCGTCTTGGTCTATCCATTGGCAGAATTTAGTTAGGAATACAGGATGTTTCAATAGTGTGTGCTTATTATTAAGGGTGATTTTGTGTACCTGATATACATTAAGGAAAAAATAACAAATAGATTCAAACTGTTTCTTATTTTTTAAGTCGTTTCATGTGGACAAATAAAAAAAAATGGTTTGCATTTTTTTCCTTAACCTATCACAAAATTGCGTTTTCACTCACAAAACTCATCGCATTATGTAGAAATTTGACAGTTGCAATTACGTTTATTTAAGGGTTTCTTTTTATTTTTTATGAACATTTGTAAAATTTTCATTTCTTATGAACTATGGTTTATTTTGGCATAACGTAATAATTTTACATTTTACGTAATAATATTAATGTATTAAGGACAAATTTACAGTTCATTTGAAGCATTTTTAGTAGATTTTGTGGATTTGAATTGGATTTTTTTTATGGATTTTCCATTCCTATTTCAAATTTCTGAGGCTGCTACAAACTAACGTACTATATAACTGACCCGTGCAACTTCGCCTGCGTCACAATTATCATTACTGCTCCGCTCCTATTGGTCTTATCGTGATGATATTTAGCCTATATAGCCTTCCTCGATAAATGGGCTATCTAACACTGAAATAATTTTTCAAACCGGACCAGTAGTTCCTGAGATTAGCGCGTTCAAGCAAACAAACAAACAAACTCTTCAGCTTTATATATTAGTATACGATTATTTTGATATTATTTTTCATTTCATTTGGTTAGTACGAGCTCGAAAAAGTGATTCGCATGTCATGAGAAACTTACTTCGGTATTTTGGCTTTTTACAAATAGATAAGAGAAAAATGCGTAAATAGAGGCCACTACTAACTATACTAATAACTATTCTCGACTACCCAATAAGCCAAAGTTGTCTAAATATTTCAGTTTCTAAGTTTCATTTTAAGCAAAAAACACAGCCAAATTGTAATAGACCTCTTAATGTGTTTCAGCTACCCATCACCCTTAAATATAACCATGCTCTTCTGGAACAGCCTGTATAATAATAATTTAGGTGTTTAGTCTAAGCAGGTACTTGAACTCTGTAACTGAGGAATAGCGAAAAATACTTAAAGGAGTCTCAGGTCCGATTTTGACTTCATCTTTGGATTTATTTGGCGATAGACCCTCCCATGTGCTGATAGTGATTTCTGGGGTGGTTTTATTGAGGTGAAATTCTACTTCCTGGTTTTTTCCTAAAAATAGCTTTCTCTCAGAAAACAAAAAACGCCCCCTTTATTTTGGGAAACGAAGAATTTTCCCTAAGATGAGAGTGTCCTAGTTTGGTGACGAGCTCTACAGAGCCGGGCGCATGGTGGAACCCGGCTCCTTCCCCACATGGGGTGGGGAGCTTACGCTAGAACTACATAGATGTAGATTAATTTTAGGAGAAACGAAAATTTTATCAGCCGTAAATTATTTAGGAACAGTCACTAGTATACAAAACATATCCTTACCCACATTTAATTCCTAAAAAGTCCTACTTTCCGGTCGACAACGTACCTAAGACCTTCACAAAGGCCGTGTGCTTCGGTCTCACCTGTCAGGTACATAAGCGCGACTTTCGAATACTTTTCCTTCATCACACGCTCTGTGACACCTCAACCCATATCAAATGAATAAGTGATTATGTATTTTGCTCTCCGACGCAGATATTTTTCAGGAAATTTGTAAGTTGAGGGGGTACTTTTACAAATGGTTTGTTTAAATATATTGGCCATTTTATAGCATTGTAAACTTAAAAATAATACTACATGCAGGGGTCAGTCTATTAAGACTCACTATTCTAGTATATTCATTTTACATATCATAACAATATTTCATAGCAACTTTTTAATATGTTAGACTGTAAGTTTGGTATTCATCATCATCATCATCCACACCATGGACTTCGCCCACTGGTGAGCACAGGCCTCTCTTTTCTTGTCCCAATCCCCACGCTCCTGTGCCAGCCTCATCCAGGTTCTTCCTGCGATGGCAACAATGTCATCCGTCCATCTCGCCGCCGGCCGACCAACACTTCTTTATCCAGTCCTTGGACGCCACTCGGTCACTGCCTTATTCCACCTATCATCACCGCGCCTTGCCAAGTTTGGTATTAGTAATGGCATATATTTTTTTTAATTTTTTTAAGACGTGGGGTTAAAGTCTTATTCTTTAGCATTGCTTAACCTTAATGATCGACCCGTGCTTCTGTTACTATTTAGCCACGAACTCATCCGACGAACAGCTTTCAGTAACAGTTATAATGAGAGCGCGGGGTTTAAATGAAAGGAACATAAGTTCCCACCATTTCATACTTTTGTCTTATTTTTGAAAAAGATTGCTCGAAAAACAATTTGGTGTGGTCGGCAAAATACATTTTGGCGTAGTCAGCAAAAGGATGAATTATTAAGGGACTGCCTTAAAGCTATTTTAATGAAATTTAGGCGGTACTGAATCCAATAACTCGGTGCTACCATAGTTTAGGGGATTGCTCTAAAATGATATAATGTGTTTTTCAAATTTTTGCGTTCTTGTGCACTAGTAAAAGTATTAAAGGGATGAATAGAAATGGCGTTTTTAGAAGGTTTCGCTAAACTTATAAAGAGAAAAAATAATTTGTTTGTAAAAGGGTTACCTTTTTTTTTCTCTGGCAGTACACGTCCGACTATATGTTTTTCGCTAATGCTACACTACCCCTGTAGGATAGGCTACTTTTTACAAGGAAAAAATAAACTGTTCCTATGGAAGTAAAGCCGCGGAAAAGGCTAGTGATTTATAAACATAAATAAAGACCAAAACTAGTAGTTTTACTCAAAATAACTTTTAAGTGATATATCACTTCTCAAGTCATTTCAAAAAATCTACAATCACATACTAAAAGGAGGTGTTTCAAAATGGGCCAGGTCTATGTACACAACCTCATAAAAAAGAGAAAAATCCGTAGAAATAGGGAAAAATACTGTTAATTAATTTAAATGTTTATTGTTGTGTAGTTAAATGATGTTTATAAACTTCTTTTATCGATTTTCAACATGGTGTCGCACCGATTTAGTTACTCTATGCTTAAAAATAATGACAGTAAACCATAGAACATAGAAAGATAACTGTCAGCTGTCATAACAATGTCACTTTCGTCTCGTTGCCGGTAAATAAACATGTCAGAAATAAATGTCAAATGCATTAATCAATCGAAATGACAGCATACCGCCATGACGGGTTTTTATCGTGTGTTGCAATTTCAAGTGCAATTTCTTGTGTTTTACCAGCAAACAAACCCATTTTTTTAAAGAAATTGGACAGTTGAGAACTGTTGTAAATGTATTTCTCTATTTTTAAGTGTAGTGTACAAGGACCTGGGCCAGGCTCCCTACATTATCGAACATCTCCTTTATATCATCCAAGTGATTCCTGAAATTTTGAAATTAAATAATATTTGTGGTTCTAATTGAGACAGTAAATATCTCTTTGACAGCTCCACATTGTTTCCCTTGAGCACACCAACTTGTTACAAATAACGTGTACATTTCACAGTGAGAATATGGCGGCAAACGACGGCAAAATGGCGGCAAACGACCTCAACATGGAGGTAACGTGGACACACTCAATTAACTTTAAATTGCTAATATTCGTCTTTGTGTTCACTGACAGGAAAATAATAACAATTTTCTTGTTGTTAGTACAGGGAGGGAGATCTTGTTTATTGGAAGTTTCTGTATAGCTACTTACAATACTCACGATGAGGAAAATATGAACCGGTTAAGTTTTGTTTAGATTGAAGTCGAAATTCAACAGAATAAGCACATTTTAAATGATTATAAGTACGTGTAGCTTTTTTTAGTATGGAACTCAGATGATTTTAAACCATTGGTTTTGGCCACGGGAAAGAACAATATTTGAAAATTGCATGACTATGGCGCCAGTGTGCCATATTTGTTTTAGTCTGTGGTCATTGGCAATCTCTTGTCAATGAGGGCTACCGTTCTTATACTCACCAGTCGGCGCTACTGTCGAGTAAGGTGCTTAATCATAGCATTAAAGTTTGTGAGAATGTGAACAAAGTTAGAAGGAAAATAAAAAAATAAGAATCGAAATCAAAATAAATAAGTAAATAAACTCGCGTCAATAGCCAATCAACTGTGAAATTTGACATTTAAAACCTCACGCTACACTAGCGCCTCTAGCGGCGAATTCATTGCTCAGCGGGCCTAAAAGCCCACTTTAGTAGGATCATAATTTAATCATACAATAATCTGTCAAATTTTATTTTCATCTTTATCGTTAAAGCATTACGTTCAAGTTTGTTTGGGAAAATTTGAATGTTTCGGGAAGCTTGATGTGCTGGCTGATTCTACTAAAGTGGCCTTTTAAGACCCGTACAACTTCACCACAAAATTTGACTCTAAGAATGAAACCAAGTTTGCATTATAATAAATACAAAATATGTCAAAAATAAATACAAAGGATGGTGTTTTACCAAATTGCTGATTGGAATAAAATGGATTGTATAGACTTAGTTTATTATAAAAGTTAAATTAATCTTTATAATTGGTTTTTAGATCCGGAATACTTACTCAACATGACTGTTGAGAAACGAGCCAAGAGGATCATCGGCAATGATAGGCTCGTCGCGACGAAGCTCCAAAGTCTTGAGCATCGACGACGAGTTTTGCTAGCCTGTCGGTTTTCTACCGGTTGCATTTTGGGGAATGTGTGACGGAATTGCATAATTTAATTCGGCCAAGCCCGTTTCATCGTCGGACCACAAGACGAACGGCAATGCGCCACTGGTACATGGTGGACATCCCACCCACTCGCACAAAACGTTTTGGGAACACATTCATAGTGCGTGCAGCTAAAGAGTGGAATTCCCCGCCGGAGTCTGTGTTTCCTGATAGCTACAACCTGGGAGTCTTTATGTCAAGAGTGAATAGGTTACTTCTAGGCAAGCGTGCTTCATCTTCGACCACATCATCGCTTACCAACGGGTGAGATAGTGGTCAAACGCGTGCCTATCCATAGCAAAACAAAAAGAGATTAAATTTTTTTTTTTTAAATCCTCTAAGCTTTCAACTCTATAATTGATTTTGCAAAATCTCGTATTATATAGATGAAAATCCTTCTTTCTCGGATAAGTCGACGGAAATATAATCTCAATTTTTAATGTAATATTTATTAATAATCGGAAGAGGCCTTCAAATCGGAAATGTTTTTGGCTTACAAAATATTAAAAACAAACAGTAATTAGTCCGGAACAATTATCAATCAATCAATCAATTTATTTATTATTTCAGACAAATGGTCCATTTGTTAGTCACAAAAATATCTTACAAACTATGTTAGTAGACACATTACAAAAGAGTACGAGTCGCTCGAGTCCAGCCCAGATTGCATCGCTATCCGACCAGAACTCGAACGAAAGCCTTCATGACGGCCGAGTCATATTTCCCAGCAATTACTTTAAGGATACTGTTAGTGCTGTCCCGCACTCTGCTCATTAGGGAGGCGGTGCGTTTGCGCATTATGGCATGGAAGCCGTCAACCCGAGCCTCCGCAAACATACCCGAAGCGCTACAAAAGCGGGGCAGCCCTAGCAGCATCCTGAATCCATTATTATACTGGACGCGCAAGGCATTGATCGACCTTTGAGTTTAGCTGACCCACAGGCTACTCATGTAAAAGGTTTGGCAGTATGCTTTAAAAAGCGTAACCTTTACTTGTTTACTGCAGCGAGCGAACCTGCGTGCCAGCATATTACTTTTTATCGCCAATGCCCTGCGCTCCCTTTCAATATCAACTTGGTCATCAAGATCCTCAGTGACATAGTGCCCTAGGTATTTGAACTGGTCAACCCGTTTGAGCTCAACGCCTATCAGTTTAATCGCGGGCACACAAGACGGACACTTGCCAGAGGCCCTGAAGACCAAGATTTCACTTTTTTTACAGTTATATGTCAGACCATGTTTATGTGCATACTTTTCACAGACTATTAACAACTGCCGTATTGCACTGACAGCTGGGCTCAGCAGCACCATGTCATCCGCATAGCTAATATTATTCATACAAACATTATCAATTGAGCAACCAACATTAGTGCTGCTGAGCTCAGCCAGCAGGTCATTAATGTACAGGTTGAAGAGCTTAGGGGAGGTCAAACCACCTTGCCTCGTCCCACACTCCAACCTGGCACGCACGCGCTGGCCCTCCGAACAACGACTTTTTTAGCTTCGATGATTTAATCCTATCCTATTATACTAATATTATAAATGCGAAAGTTTGTGAGGATGGATGTTAATTACTCTTTCACTTCAGAACGCCTGAAAGGATCTTCATGAAATTTGGCGCAGAGGTATTCTGGAAATAACACATAGGCTACTTTTTATCCCGGGAGTATGTTCCCTAGGGAACACGCGGGTCAAGCCGCCGGCAGAAACTAGGGCTGAAATAAAATGATTAGATCCTGCCTTGGTAAAACAATAGTAGCAGGGATGCAGGGGCTGCTTATTTTTTAGGTTTCCCAGGTTAGAAGCTTTTGTTTTATGTCATAAAATACTTCGCACCAGCATTCGAGGCAGTGTGGCCAACTGATAAACTAGCTCTCCACCAGATCCAACTTGCAAAACCACCAGAAAACCACTAATAAAAATTAGCCCTACTCCAAAAATGTGTGAAAATCGCTAAAATTTTAGACCCGAGTCGATAATTTTTGAAACCAAAAATAATAATAGTAGCATGAAACTCATTGAAAAAGGAAGAGAATATAACAAATATTAAAAGAAAAATAATTTACGGGCGATCTGAGGTCGGGAAGTGGATGGGGGTGAGTTTTTAAGGGGAAATAACTTTCATTTTTGTAATATTCTCTTCCTTTTCCAATGGGTTTCATCGTACAATTATTTTTTTCACTTTTAATCATTTTAAAAGGCTTCAGCCCCAGTCTATTTCCACTAAACGAAAGAAAACAGTAGGTGAGAAAACAGTAGTGACTTTTATTAGTAACAAATGTTCTTTATTTATTTTTTCTTTCATTTCAAATCTTCGTAGTGATTTTTAATTCGTTCCACATAATTTACTTTTCACTACTTGTAATACTTTCAATAGAATGATGCTAGTCTATTAAATGTGGGTCTTGAAGCCAAGAATCCCGACATTATTGCGTACATTGTGGTTTCGGCATTATTATGCATGAATAAATTCGCGAAAATAATACGACACACTGAGCAGCGAGACCGGCTAGACCGACCGAGTTCATCTGTTCACTCAGTTGTTTTGTAATTGTAAACAAACTACATAGTGCTACTGACAATATTCTAAGGGGAAACCTACAGTAAAATAAATTCTCCTAAAAATTAAATGAAGTAAAAATAATATATTTTGCAACGTTTTTGTGGCTTTGTGGTTTAGCGATAGCATTTTCAGTAATTCTATATTTCTTTTTTAAAAAAACGTTGCTTCACACTAGGGATTTCTCCTGTAATCGTGGGTGCGCTTACAAACATACAAAGTCACATAAACAAACAGCCAGATACGGAACAACTATCTGTAGGCCATACAAATATTTGTTCCGTGCAGGAATTGAACCCACGACACGCGGCGCAGCAGCCGATCGCTCAACCACTGCGCCACTAAACCACTAGAAAAAACCACCAGCCACTAAAAGCAATATTTCGCCACTAAAAAAAGGGGGGGGGGTCGAAACCACTACTTTTAGTTGAGTATCCACTAAGTTCGTAACACTGATTCCAGGGTTTAGATTAGTGTGACATTTTTTTTCGGGTTGAGAATGGCTTCTATCGCTCTCAAGTGCCAGACTCATACTGATTAAAATTCAGCCGTGTTCCTTCAAGATGTCCTTTGCTTTCCAGGGTCGCAACCCTGTCAGGAGATTTGTCACCCTAGGTCGCTGATTCGTATTTGTCTCGAAGGACGAAAATATGTTATGTTTTTCTCGTCGTTGACGAACATACTGGATATATGTATAATTATTTTGCACCAAACTAAGATACAAATTAATTATTTTGTGGAATCAGTTTTATTTGGTGTTATTTTATTACTTACTAGCTGACCCGCGCAACTTCGTCTGCGTCATAAAATGTAATTATTTACGACATCACATTAGAAACCTCAAAAATAACAGTATTTTTCCACTATTTAATGGATGTTATTATTATAAACCTTTCTCTTCAATCACTCTATCTATTAAAAAAAAAACCGCATCAAAATCCGTTGCGTAGTTTTAAAGATTTAAGCATACATAGGGATATAGGGACAGAGAAAGCGACTTTGTTTTATACTATGTAGTGATTACGACTTATACTTTAGCATGTGTCGGAGTTTTAGTTGCTAGTCAGTAAAAATATTCTAATAATCTAATGGTAATTAATGTTTAGATTTGCATGAACGTATTTCACAGTATAGGCCCATTTGCTCCAGTTTCTGTCGATATGTTTGCTGAAAAGTGATATTAAAATTTGTTTAATTCTGTTGTTTGTCCCGTGCGAGTTACGAACAAAAATTTTGCATATTCTTCTATTTTAGGATTGGCTTATCCCCAGGGATAGAAAATATTGAATCATTTGTCTAAAAAAGCGGACTTAATAACAAAAGTTGACTTGATTAAAACCACCAGCTTTATCTAACTTACTTCTATAATAAATTTATTTTAAAAACAACAGTTTTCCAGCAAAGCCCTAGGGAGAAGAACGAATGAAGTGGAAAGCTGATGCATATTTGCGCCACTATGTTTTAAATCCATCAGGAAACGCAAAGTTTAATCTCACCTCTAGGGAATTGTCGTTGATTTCATTTGCTGAGACCGTTCGTTTGTTTTCAGACAGTATTTTCTGATTTGTTTAATTGAAATCGTACTGTTATACAGGGTGTTCCAAGTGTACGGTCATATTTAAGGGTGGTGTTCTGTTGCTGCTCTAGATAAGGGTAAAGAAACCACATCAAAATAAAAAAAACCGGACAAGTGCGAGTCGGAATTGCCTACCGAGGGTTCCGTGCAAGGTACATATTACTTTAAACGAAGACTATATTTTTTATGATTTGATAACAAATGTATAGTTTTCAGACTTTTCCCTATAGTATAAGACGATATTACTTGCCAAATTTCATAGTTCTAGGTCAATGGAAAATACCCTATAAATTTTGATTCCCTTGAGAGTGCCGAAATATGCGTTTTTTTGCGGCTTTATATAAGCCGCAAAAAAACGCATATTTCGGCATTCTATCATATCTTTTTTTTTAACGTTAATATAAAATTTTGATTTTTTTCACAACTTCAAGGGATTGTAGATTTAAGTATATGGTTTGAATTTCAAGTAATACCTACACGCGTCCTGAGATAAAGAGCCTTGACTGACAAACGGATGAACGGACGGACGGACGGACAGACGGACGGATGAACGGACGGACGCACGGACAGACGGACGGATGAACGGACAGACGGACGGACAGCAAAGGTATCCTATAAGGGTTCCGTTGTTTCCTTTTGAGGATATTCCAAAAAATCACTTATCAAGCACTCTGATTCAGTCGATGGCATCGAATCAGTGATTGCACTACGATAAACACCACCAACTGCATCAGTCAGCTTGAGAAGTGTTTTATTTTTAACATATTTTTAAATTTGGTGTACAATAAAGCATATATAAATAAATAAAACATTCTAGCCGATTTTTCTGGTCGGGTTTTAAAAAAAGTCATTATTTTTATTTTGATATTTTTTCCTGATTGTTAAACCGATACGTTCTGTATCGGTTTAACAACCAACCTTAAACATGGCCATGCATTTCTGGAACACTGTTTATAAGGTTTATGAAGAGTGATAATTTCTGCAAACATTTTTATACAGGGTGACTTTTAATCTGCCAGTGGATTATGGATTCTGCTGGATTCTGGAGGTATGTAAAAATATTTCCACTCAAATCTTTCAGGGCGAGATGCCGAACACTCCTGAATATGAACAAATTTTATTTTGAAATATGAAAATTTGCTTTTTTACATTTCGTATAGTAAAGTGAAAATAAAATGTACTGAAGAGTTGTCTTATCAACCAATATTATAATAATAAAACTTTATTTAATAAATATACAGATTAAAAATCCTTACTAATTTTATAAATGCGAAAGTAACTCTGTCTGTCTGTCTGTCTGTCGCGCTTTCACGCCAAAACTACTGACCCGATTTAAATGTTATTTGGTACACTGATAGTCTAGAGCCCGAGAAAGGACATAGGCTACTTTTTATCCCGGGAGTATGTTCCCTAGGGACCACGCGGGCGAAGCCGCTGGCAGAAGCTAGTATTATATATAAAGACTATTTATATGAGCTTTGGTAGTAACGCAATGCAATACAAATCCAAGTACTGAAATCTGTACACAATATGGAAAACCCTGCCTCTCAAACCTGTATCTTGAGAGACAGTGATTTAGCTTAGAATGTGATGCTGTAAGTATAATAGTAGACTGTGTCGATCTACCTGAGCGATTGAATGTAATAAAGCTAATTTAAGTACCCTATATATTAAGTGATGTGTATGTGTGTGGGTGATGGTAAGTGCGTGTGTGTGTGGGTGTGTTGTGTGTGACTGGAGATATGTAGGTAGTTAGGCGACGTACTTTAGCAAGTATTCTGTTTGTAAATAGTCCTGTTCCAGTAGCCATTCCGTTAATTTTGATATTATTTCATATTTATTTAGATCTATAATGTATATTTTTTTGTGAATTTGTTTAAAGATGTATGTACTTGATGTGTGGTATTGGTGTTTAGCGAAGATGGTTTTGTGAGGGGTACTTAAGGGATATATGAAGGATGGGATGTTTGTCAATCAAACACACGTCAAAGACTGAACAGAAATGAATTTGAATAAAATTTGGAACAGGGGTAGACTACGGTATGATTAATAGCTTAAAGCTACATATCCCTTTATTAGTTTCCCGTAGGATAACATTCAGTAAAGCTTATTTATAAGGCTATTCCTACTTGAAAGGAATTAAGGCTATTTTGAACCGCATAATAAATAACCTTATTTGCAAACTGTATGTAACTCTAACTCAAAGTTTTTAATTCAATTAAACCATTTACAGGAACTTTTGAATTGTCAAGGTGGGTCGGTCCAAAGTCAAAGTTTCTACATGTCGTACAGAAATCGCCCATACCTCGAACACAGTCTGCGCTTAATGCTCTCTTGGACAAGAACACAGAATTTGATATGTTTGCGGAAGAATGGAAGACGATAGTGTCAGAATGTATGAAATTTGGTGAGGTGAATCTATGACTGTGTTTTAATATATGTACCTAACTGTTCTATTTTTGTTTACTTATGGCCAAGTCCATAACTATGAGGAACATCGAAAAACACTAAAAGGAGTCTTGAGCCCTTGAGTCATTTTGATAAAAAGTAAAACTGCATCATTGGATTTTTGAAAAATCGTTGTTTCAACCCGGGAATCGAACCGGTTGATTTTGAAAAAAAAAAACATACCCTGTATTATGAAATAATGTAATTGGTTTAGGCTGTTCTGTTTAAATTAATTAATTAATGTCATGGTTATATGTAGTCAGTGGTCTGCAATTTTGCCACCGCAAGGCAAAAGAGATCATCTTATTCTTGGGCTCACGGATTGAATCCTTTGGGATTCAAAGTCTAAGATTCCTAACGATATTTCCTGCAGTGATTTATTGTCAGTGGTCTCTTAGATTAATAAACCAAGTATTGGTATATGACATTGATAAATAGCTATCGAGGTAACTTAGATAGAAATACAAGTTTCTGTAACACGTAAGAAAGGAAAACATAAGGACACAGTATATATCCTTTTTATTCAGTTTATGAAATATCTCTTAAATCAGTCCAATATTGGAGGAGAAAATAATCGAGAGCCAAACCTCGAATTATGATGTTTTTTACAAACAAAGTGTCGCCGCCCATGTTTTCTCTTAAATGTATAAATTATTCACTAGTGAATAAAAAAATTAAAAATAAATTTATAGCTTGTTTTTGGAAGATTTTAACTTGAAATTATTAATTTGTGTTTATTTGTTGGACTATGGACTGATTGTTAATTCTCAGATATTTATTAACTAATAATTATGGCGGATGGAAATATTTTCTATACAAAAATTAACTATTTAAAACCAAGCCTAAAGGTATAACTAATTATAATCGTTACTGGAATTAAAAAGTCACATTTGATACCGAGGCTAGGGTTAAAACTTCAACGTTGAGAATTTATACAGCCATTAGTTTTCCCAGTGCTGAGACTCGAGTCTCATCTCTATGAGATTGGTGTTGCTGGGGAGTTTGTTGGCCACTTCTTCTCCACAGCTAAAACACTAGGAAGTGGTGACGGGCGGGCGTTTTGGGGGACTGTCTATTTGTAAAACTTGATGTTCAAACATTTTTTTGATTTTGATTTTGATTGAAAGGGCAATAATCTATCACACTAGCCTAGTGTCGGAAACTGGATGTCACAAACTTTAGGGTTCCGTACCCAAAGGGTAACCAACGGAACCCTATTACTAAGCCTCCGCTGTCCGTCCATCCGTCCGTACGTCAGTCCGTCCGTCCGTATGTCCAACCGTCCGTGTACGGAACCCTTCGTGTGAGAGTCCACCTCGCACTTGACCGGTTTTTCGGTTTTAGGACACACCGGTTTCCTCACGATGTTTCCCTTCATAATTTTTTCAAAATAATGAAATTAAAAAGGACAAAGTAAAATCTACGCTTATCTTTTTTTAAAACCACAATGGGAATAACGCATAGAAAAATTTAAAATTGACTTTAAACATATACAACCTGTAACAGAATAAACGCAGTACCCCTTAAGGGACTATGGGACCAACATTGAAATCGCGAAAAAGAAATCGACTTTTTTCGCGACTTCTGTCCTATAGTAAAAGTTGTTCATAAAGATGAGTACAATGACCCTTTAAGAGGAATTGCGTTTATTCTGTTACATGTTGTATTATCACATTGTAGTTTTACCTTAGCCTAAGAAATCATTTGCCTCGACCTGCAACCACATGCATACTTTAGGTATGAAGGAGCCAAGGCTTTAAAGTTTTCATTTCTGCTGCTTTTATTTTACATAAATTGTACGGCGACAAGAGCACGTGGCTACGTAATAACAGTCACACGGATCGATCTTCGAGGTTAAGCAACACTTGGTGAAATGGGTCCTTGGATGGTTGACTATATTAACGTATCGAGTTTCCTCCGTGCCTCGGAAAGCACGTTAACCCGTTGTTCTCAGCTGTCATTTGTAGATCTTTGGTAGTCGTTACGGATTGTCAGAATACCAAAAATCTGACACCAGTCTTGCGAAGTACCGTGTTACCCAGTTAATGGGTTGTGGAGGTCTGGTAGACAGCCGCTCTATGTAAAATACTGGAACTCAGCTGAATCTGGTTTGACTGGGAATCAACCGCAATATAGTTGGGAAAAGGCTAGGCAGATGATGTATCAAAACCTACAGGATCCAAAGATTTCCATAAAAACAATCAATTAAACCTCCATCATTCTTTATTGTACATCAAACACATAATTATAATTAACACAATATTAATATTTAAAATTCTTCCGTTACTGAGTGACTGACAGACAACGCACAGCCGAAACTGCTGGTCGTAGAAAGCTGAAATTTGGCACGTAGGTTCCTTGGGGAGTGTAGGGGAGCACTAAGGAAGGATTTTTTGAAATTCCCACGGGGACGAGAGAAAACGGAATATGCACGTACGAAGGCGCGGGCAAAAGCTACTACATAATAAAGTTTATGTACTAAGGCTAGCTTAACTCAAATACTAATATATGTTTAAAAGTGTTATTTCCAAAACAGAAATAAAGCTCAAAATATCAATACAATCTATCTCGAAACGTCAAAACTAGGCCCAACAATATTCTAGAATTTGACCTGAATCTGTAGCTGGCATCAATACAAAATGTTATTAAATTGAAAGCTTTCCGCCCCCGAAAATGCTATTGGTATGAACAATCTAACGGTGTACATACACCGGCAACTATGTTGTTGAAATGTTGGCAGTACCCGGCAACATTTGAGTTGCCTATTGCTCATTCTCTTTATTGACAGAAAAAAATTGAAGTGACGGAGTAGATGAGATAAATAAATTAAATGTGGCGACTCTTGGCTTAGGCCTATGTCCAAGAGTGGTCGGCTTTAGGCTGAACTGATGATAAAGTAGGAGTTATGTAAGAATCATGTAGGTATAGAAATTCCCCGGGGTTGCAGAATCTGTTCGAAAAAGTCACCGCGGCCCTGGAACACAAAGAGCATTAGGAGGAACACGGATGGCTTTCAGTCAGTAAGAGTCTGACACTCCCTTCTGATTCACCCAGAGCAGGAGTCATTTGATGATTTCCCATCCTTCAAAAAAAAGGTATTGAAATTTTCCAAAGCTTGCTACGTTAGACGACGACGACGGCGGTTGTTTTAAACTGAAATTGTAAGGTCCACGTAACACTTCGGTTGCACTTGTCAATTTTGAACTTTTTGCAATCGATATCAATCAATCAAAATTTACAGGCAATTTAGAATTGTCAAGGATCGATTCATCGATGGTAAAATGTCACTTTTTCTAGGACCTCAGAAAAATAATTTAGTACTGCAGAATAATATATTAAAAAATCAACTCTGTTCGGAACAGACGCCACACATAAATCGCCCGTGTAGCCTCTCAAAATACAGGTCCTCTTGGTAATAATAAATACATTTCGTAAAGCACAATTCATTTTTAAACGGACAGTAGGTAGTACAGACGGTTTCGGGCGAAGTGCGAATAAATGTAATTATTTTCAGGCGACCCAGTTCTCTTTTCAGGAGAGAATACCAATGTGAAACAACTCTTGTATTAAAAACTATAGCTCCGAAATATCGTACGGTACTCGGATCTGCGAATGCCGAGAAAATTTTTCAAACAACATTGTTTTAAACCTTATGGTTTAAAACAATGTTGCCCACCAGTTAAACTCGCAATGAAGTACATTGTCTTTTCCCTAATATCCCTTCGTAGATACCCGAACAATAAATTATGAACCGTTTTTCATTACTAGAGAACCTCAATGATCACGATAGAAGTCGATTCAGGAGAGCTTTATGTTTTATTTCTGCTTTTGATGTTAAGGCTGGTCTCTCGAAAAATGCTTAAAAACAGCGTGCAGATGAAGCAACTTTTCGTCGGCATTTATTAAGAAATTACATCTGAAAAAAATAGGTAGTAATCTACATGATATGATACGTAATTTTGTTTAACCAGAACTTATATTTAGTTAGCTCCGTTTCTATGCACAAGGTCATTGGCATGTATACAAGCCTTAAGAAAGTCTTTAAATGTATGTAACCCACATACATTTAAAGACTTTGACTGTTATTGCACATTTATCTGGCGCCTACCATAGTCGCAAGCTTGAAAGAGAAACGACATGACTGTAACAACTGTGTTCTCTGTAAGGGTAGGTAGATATGTAACCAACAACCCTTTTGCCTTGTTCTTGGTGACACAGCATCATTGTCATATTTATCATACCGGTGTTCCGCAAAGTATCAGGGAGAAGGAGTACGGCTCTGCACCACTGGTACATGGTGGACATCCCACCGATAAGCACAAAACGTTTTGGGAATTCTTTCATTGTGCGTTTTTCATTGCACAATGAAAAAATTCCTTAACGTTCATGTGCAGGGAATTTCACTCTTTAGCTGTTTAAAGAGTGAAATTTCCTGCCGGAAGTTTCCTGAAAGCTATAACCGGGGGTCTTTAAAATTCCCCCAAGATTGAATAGGTTACTTCTAGGCAAGCGTGCTCTGTCGTTGACCAATTCTACGCTGTCCATCAGGTGCGATTCTGGTCAAAACAAACAATAGTAAACAAAAATATCGGTGTCGACACACGGACAGACAGACGGACAAGAGATCACTCTCTTGTCCGTCTGTATAAAAAAATATCGTTGGTGACACATGGACAGACAGACGGACAAGAGACCAGAATCGCACCAGATGGCCAGCGTAGAATTGGTCGACGAAATTTTAAAGACCCTCGGTTATAGTTATCAGAAAACACAGCCTCCGGCAGGGAATTTCACTATTATAAGGGTTCCTTTTTTTACGTACGGAACCCTAAAATCACAGGCAGAGGTGCACCTGTAGTGCACACCTACATTTCGGTAGTTATGATTAGCCCTAGTGTATGGGGCCAGCTAACCAGGCTGCTGCTTGGATATTTAAGACGGGATAACACAAGAACACTTTCCGACTAGTAAATCGAGCCAATGACTTGTTTAGCAATGGTGCTTACAACCATAGACCAAGGACATTTTTTTCCGGTCCCATGTTATACTCAATTTCTGCAAGACTTTTTATTTCTTTTTAACCATATGATTTACCCAAAAGCCCGATTTCCAAATATGTAAAAGTAGAAACATAACATAAGCACTAGTCGATGGTACTGTGAAGTCGTAAAACGTTCGTTTAGTTTGGTTTGGCAGAAAAATGCCGTAAAAACATCATAAAACTATTTATAGTTAATTTACTGTTCGTGTTTATGTTGCCTACTGGGCAGGTAGGTCGGTTTGTGAATTAGAAAAAAACCGGTCAAGAGCGAGTCGGACTCGCGTGCAAAGGGTTCCGAACGAATTTAATTTTTTTAACATGTTATTTTAACACTGTAAACTTATAGGTGTTTTCCTGTAATCTATAGGTAAAGATTTATTTTCTCCATTTTTCTTTCAAAATTTTAGGCTCAGTAGTTTCGGAGATAAAGATGGTCATTATTCGTCTAATAAGTTACAAACCATTTATTTTAAAATTATGAAAAAAATATAGTTAAAACCCTCACAGATTTTTTTATTTTAAATTTCTAATTTGACCCCCAAAAGTGACCCTCATACTAAAAATGTAATAATTTACGTAACACGTTCGTGTTTGGGTCACAGAAGTCCATATGTGTACCAAATTTCAACAGAATCGGTCCAGTGGATTCGGAGAAAACTGGCTTTGACAGACGGACAGACAGACAGACAGACACACGAGTGATCCTATAAGGGTTCCGTTTTTTGTTCGGAACCCTAAAAAGAAAAATAGTAATACAAAGTAATGGGTATAGTCAGAATCAAATATAATGGTGGTTTGGAACACACTGCAATTGCACTTGCCAAGTGCAAAGTAGGAAGTGCACGGAAAGGTTGGCCACATTAACTACGCGGTTCATTTGTTTGTCAGCCACTGTGTAGCGTGAATGTGGCGACAGTGGTCGTAACCGCCTTCATTTGCATACAAAAAAATGTGTAAGTATTTTTATTTCACATAGGCTCTTATAAGACATCAGAAGCAAAGGAAAACTCCACGGTTACTTTTAAACAATTGTTTGATTTTTGTTAATATGACTATGAAATATGAAAAATTGTTGTTCAGTACATTTTTATATGCAAAACTCGGCAAAATAGCATTCTTTTTTCGGAGTTGGTTTTTGCATAAATCGTGTCTTTGATTGATACCTAATGCCTGGATAGAATTTGACTGTTCATTGAAAATTAACCCTGTATGAAATCATGAGCATGTTTATACAGAGGGTCCGGCACGAATATTTTGACGTATAGTAACGTTAACGTAAGTGAATTTTGAATGTGAAAAACTACAACCCCATAGTATTGTTACGCGCCAGAATTAATGCTGGTTACATAACGACATATACGTGCTGCTAACGCCATCTAGTATCAAGTAGCGGGAACTAACCAGATCAAAGGAGTCAAGATGTTTCTAGACTTTTCTATGCTAGAACATTCTCGATGTTTCGACACCTGGTCAGTCGGGACCGGTATGTACCCGAACTTTCCGGAAGTTTCCATACTAGAAGGTTCCAGAAACAACTGTCGGTATATAAAGGGCGGACATCCGGCGACTGGAGTCAGTATTGAATTGGCGATACAAACGATAACTTCGAGAGCGATCTTCAACTGCGAATTGTAGTGAAGTGAAGTGTTCAGTAGTGCGATTGTGTGTTATAATTAGTGTGTCTTTAAGTGCTAATTAGTGTGTTAAATTAAAGTGTCAGTTTTGGTTAATTTATCGGTTGTTTTTATTGTCACGAACCCCAAGTTCGGAACAGTATTTTGGTTTAATTTTAAGGGACTTAGGTAAACAATATTTATATCATTCAAAAACAAAAAAAATAAATTTTACGTTACGTTAGTATACGTCAAAAATATTCGTGCTAGGCCCTCTGGATCCTGGCCCTATTTTCAGGTGAAATTTCCGCAACTAAGTGACATAAGATGATGACTACCTTTACCTGTCACACGACACACTCAACGTTTTAAAACCCTCAGGTATGTCCTATAAATAACATCAAACTATTCTCAACAAAAAGCTCTTCAAAGCACCCGTTCATCGCACTTCCTTTCCTCAGATCCTCCGCCATTTTTTGATATGCCGCCCTCTTCGCTCGCTCAGAACAATGCCTCGTAAGGACCTCGTGTGACACTCGACCTCGCTTTGTTTCGGCCCAGTCACTGGAGAACGTATTATTACGCCTCTGTACGCAATGTATGGTACACACGACGACTTTACAAGTTCTTCACTTCCAGTTTTACCTAGCCTCCCATTTTATCCAAAGTCGGTTCGACGCGAGGTCAGTTTATTCTGGATATGAACACCAAAATAACTCGGGAACTCGAATTAAAGAGCGTTGAACATTGAGCTTTGAGTGTACCATATTACAAGGCAGAAAACCAGTAACCAGTTTTACTGAAAGGTAGTCTGTTACCCGGTTACTGGGTTCTAGATATCAGGTAGGCAGTCATCCCATGTATAATAATGCAGTTCTCAAAAGGCCACTTTAGCAGAATCATAATATTAACCATAGACCAATTTGACAAATTTCATTTTCATCTTTATCGCTAAAGCATTAGGTTCAAGGTTGATTGGGAAAATTTGACAGTGACGGGTAGCGTGATGTGCTTGCTGATTCTGCTAAAGTGACCTTTTTAGATCCGTTGGTATTTAGGTATGAGCTGCATCTGGCCAGACTGGGAGCCGATTCCAATATAGTTAGGAAAAAGCTAGGCAAAGGGCATAAAAACACTGTGGCATAGCCCCATCGCCGCCATTTTGTTATTATTTTGACATGATAACGTCCCGGCTGCACGTGAAAAAGTGTCAAGTTCTGCCTGAGCCGAGCGTGCAAGCGAGAGCGCAGAACAAGTGATAGAGAGGCACGATCGGCCTAAGCGTTCGGCTTGTTTGTTAAGAATTCAATTGTTTTCTTATGACGTTATCACGTAAAATTATCGTCCGTAAACCGACTTTACAGACAACCAATTTTTTCTAAAATTCGCGGCGCACGATCTAAGATGCATATACACGATATTATTTTAGTTGTCTTACAACGGCAACCCACTTCATCAATCCAATGTCTACTACACATTCATTAAAAAAAAGATATTTATGAACATTAAAATTTGAGTTATTAACATAATGAAAATTTTATTACGACGCATGACGTTGAAACATCCAGGAGCGAGCACAGTCCGAGACTTGTGTTCCAAGGACGGCGTGGAATGGCACTGCGACATTGTTTTGATACCTAAACCTTATTAACAGGGTGTTTCATAATTCTAATGTATTATTTATTTATGTTGTACTGTTATCTTAATGAATTATTAAAAAAAATCACGCCTGGAGGTAGTTTATGTTGGGTACCTACATTAAGTAGGCCGCCTTTGTAAAACGACGAAAATGGCACCGTGTATGGGTAGAGATCACTTTTTCCTTCAAATATCTCGGCAACGTGACACTTTAGGGCACCATTTTGCTCGTTTGTTTGTATAAGTGTCTTCTACTTATATAATTGGCTATGCCAGCTCCAATAGAAAAAAAATTGAACCCCTCAACAAAATTGCCTATCCCTCTAACGCATGTAAGCGTGATGATATTCTATCAGAATGTCTACCGCGTCCAACGAACATTCCCTACATTCCTTTTGATACCAATCACTCAGTAGACACGAATATGTTTGAGATACAACGTTCTGTAGGGATGGGAAGGAATGCGGGTGAGGCTATCGATATAATGGGCCGAATTTTTGTGGCAAGTCGAATGTTCAGCTGTTAACTGTAATGTAATGCAAACTGAAGTGAGGATACTCCGACTCTCCAGCTAATATTAAATGTGTAGGTATATATTTCTGGACGTTTATTCAATCACTCACACCTCAACGGCTGAACGGATATAATTAAGAAATTAGGAACACGGGTAGGCCAGGACTTTTTATCACGGTAGTACGTTATCGAGAACGAGTATTCATCTCTGCTTGGTATTTTTTTGTTTATCCTTCCTAATATATAACATTCTTCCGTTACTGACTGATAGAGTGACTGAGTGACTGACAGACAACGCACAGCATTGTCATTTAAGTTCCTTGGGGAGTGTAGGGGAGCACTAAGAGAAGATATTCCGAAATTCTGTTCCCCGAAAAAATGCGATGTGTGCGTACGAAGTCGCGGGAAAAAGCTGGTTTATAGATAGACTAGCTTCTGCCTGCGACTTTGTACGTGCATATCCCGTTTTTTGGAAAATCCTCCCTTAGTGCTCCCTACGGAGGGTAAGGAAGTCACCAGTTACGGAAGAATTTAATATATTAGGATGCACTATCAATGTCACGTGACTAAATCTTTTGACAATCTCTATTGCGGATATAATTTCACTGCACTGAGCAATGAACAAAAACAAAAGTTAAGCACTTTGCAAATCTCAATATACCTAGACATCGTGGGATTATCTATACTAATATATAAAGCTGAAGAGTTTGTTTGTTTCTTTGTTTGCTTGAACGCGCTAATCTCAGGAATTACTAATCCAATTTGAAAAATTCTTTCAGTGTTAGATAGCCCATTTATCGAGGAAGGGTATAGGCTATATATCATTACGCTAAGACCAATAGGAGCGGAGCAGTAATGAAAATTGTGACGCAGACAGTTGCACGGGTCAACTAGTCAGTTATAATCCCTAAAGAATAAGTCGTTATCTAAAGTTGATTCCGAGGAAAATTTGCACGATTCATCTTACGTACGACACGGCTTTTATCATTGTGTAGGTAAATTGTTTAGGTTATTTTTAATAATCATATCAAATCTAATGCCTAATCTGGTGCGGGCCAGTCCCTTTTGGTAAGAATAAAGCGTGTCATTCAAAGACATGAATATTTACTGATGCAAGAAAATATCCCCACCTATCTTGCATTCGTGTAATAATTCTTGCAATAATAAAAGATCCGTCAAATGAAAGGATTTCAAGAGTGCGTTGAGGTGGTAATTTCTAAGCCGAAAAGCAAAGCAGTGTCGGAAATATACCACAAAGCCAAAAGTTAATCCCATCCCTAGCCAAATAGATTTCACAAATATGCATTTTACTTGTTATATTTTAGTAAATGCTTTGACGCGTTCAAAGTGGAGCTTATATGTTTTGATAGCGAATAATTTCCAGGTGACTGGCATCAGAGATTACATGGCTATGCTTTACTACGTCAGTAAATAGGTTTTAATAGGCAGTAGGGTCACGTGTAATTTATATCAGGAAACCGCAAGTCGAGACATTAATAATGTGTTTGAATTCGTAAAGGGTTTTAAGGGTGCGTTTCCACCAAAGAGGTGCGAGGATGCGTAGCGCGGAATGTGTTTGTTAAGAGGGAACTCTATTGGGGCTTTCTCCATACAAACGCATTCCGCTGTTTTCTTCGTGGATAATGATAAAAAAAATCATTGCTATAAAAGTATAGCAATGATTTTTTTCTAAAAAATCTAATTTCTAGGTCTAATTAATACGTGTCTTTATCATTTTCTTTTTTCAAAACATTATGACTATCCAAAAACCCGAAAAAACAGCCCGTTTTTGTCTAGAGTCTTCTCTTAAGAATCAATAGAATCGCGTGCGCTAAGCGATTCTATCGGTTCTTAACAAATCCATCCATCGCTATGCATCCTCGCAAAGTTCTGGTGGAAATTAAGCCTAAACGGTGCGTTTCGAGGTTTGGCCTTTAGGTGTGATGTTGGCACGAGTACGATATTTGGCGAGCTAATGTGATATTAGGGTTTGGTAAAAAAAGGGGAGTGGACTAAAGTAATCTAATTAGTCCATCAGATAGATTTCCAAAAATATCCACCCCTATTTTTTCTTTTTCACGTCAACAAAAAATTAAGACGATACAGTGTGTGGTAAAACTTGGGGGAGGCCTATGTCTAGCAGTGGACGTCTTTCGGCTGATATGATAATGAGTGTGTTGAAAAATCGTGTGACGTCACTTGTCATTTGATTTCAGTACACTTTTTTAACGAAAATCTATCACTTTTTAACCGACTACGGTAAAGCCAAAAGGAAGGGTTATGGTTTTAGCTGTCTATGTATGTATGTATATTTGTATGTTCCACTCTAGCGTTAAAACCACTGAACTGATTTTGATGAATGAGGTATGAATAGATTCGTTAAAACGTTGTAGGTGACATAGGCTATATTAATTTTTAATTTTTGAGAATCTATCTGACGTAGTCCGTAGATTAGATTTTTTAGTCTACTTCCCTGTTGACATTCATAGTGTCTCAAGCCGAAAGTTTATGACCAGTGCGTATTGCTAGTGATGACTAATGGACTCGAAACGTGGTCGCTCACAATGGGCCTAATCGGAAGGCTTAAAGTCACCCAAATGGCAATGGAGAGGGCATGGAATTTCCTTGTGTGATCGAATTAGGAACGATGATAGCCGCAAGAGAATAACAGTTACCAATATAGCCCAAAGGGTCGCCAAACTGAAGTGGCAGTGAGCAGGGCACATTGCCTGCAGAACAGATGATCGATGGGGACGATAGTTCTTGAGTGGTCACCGCGTACCGTAAGACGCAGCGTTGGAAGGCCTCCAACAAGGTGGACTGATGACCTGGTGAGGGTCACGGGTAGCCGATTGATGAGAACGGACCGGTTGTTGTGGCGACACTTGGGGCGGCTAATGTATGTCTAGTAGTGGACGTTCTTCGGTTGAAATGATGATGATAATGATGAAGACTCGACATTCTCAAAGCCCCAGGACACGAGACAAGGCCCTATTAAAATTGTGAGACGTTCCGACACATCAAGATTTCTTAGAATATTTATTTATTTATTGATAGGAAACTCAACTGCTTTTTTTGCAACGTTCATGATATGGTAACAATGGCATATGGGGTTCTGAAGCCTATTGTAGAGTTTCACAGCATGCATTATATAAAACTAGAAAGTAGAAGAAAATTTAGCTTAAATATTGTAGTTAAAAAATTGCTGGTTGTAAAACTTTAACTAAAAACAATGAAAAGAAAATATAACAACTGATAAACAATATACGAATATTATTCACTTAATGATGAGTATTTTTACAAGAGATTTACGAAACGCTACCTTGGATAACTGGAATATATCCAGGCTTTCAAATTTGTCTATATATAAGCGAGGCTGTCGAGTCATAACAGCATTCTGCCCATAATTGGAACGGTGTAAAGGTACACTAAATAAGTGGGTATGTCTTGTGCGAGACTTTTGCGTGCAAAATTCTATGCATGACAAAAGGTCACTGCAGTCAATCTGAAATCCCACGAAGAATATTAAATAAGAGCTGCATAATAAAATGAGAATCGGCGTAATTATTTCGGAGATAATTATCTATTTTCTTAAATTACTACAACTATTTCTGCAAACCAACATTTACTTTAAAAATTATGAAATACATATTTAATAAGCCCTCGTAATAAGGCTCCCCTCGTTCCCATACGAACTTCGAGAAATTCTCTCTTAGTGCTCTCTTACATTCCCCAAGGAACCAACCTACATGCCAAATTCCAGCTTTCTACAACCAGTAGTCTCCGCCGTGCGTTATCCGTCAGTCACTCAGTGGCGGAAGAGTTTTAGATATATTGATGACACCAATTCCATCATAGGATATCATTTCATTTCATAAAACCTGAAAAATTAGACGAAAAATGACCAATCCCATTTCCGAAACTATTGAGACTAAAATTTTGAAAAAAAAAGATGGAGATAATAGATCTTTACAAATACATTACAGGAAAACCTATAAGAACTCTATAGTGTTAAAATAACATGTTAAAAAAAATCGTTTGGAACCCTTTGCACGCGAGTCCGACTCGCACTTGGCCAGTTTTTTTTTAAAGTCAGCCGTTTTGACTAAAATTTGCAAATGAAAAAAAATAAGCCTCTTCACAATTCCTATGACATTGTGTCACTTGTTTGCTTTGGCACATATAAAGATCCTGTTTCCGTTTGACTAAAAAATTGGTAACAACTAATTCCCCAGTAATAAAGCTTCTTGATAAAACTTACTTAGTAGCTACCAGAAGCTCGCCATGCTGTGTGGAACACAACTGGTATATCTTCGTTATAACACTCACCAAGTCCTCGCTACCGGCGCGTGGCACACGTAGATGTACCGCTGCACTGCCAGCGCCAGGGTTAGCCAGATGCTTGCCGTGTGGAACATAGCTGGTATCACCTGGAGACAAGAGAAAGAAGAAGTTTTATTCAAGTTCTGAGGATCTTGGAAGTAGAAACCATGGAGTAATTGTTTTTTTTTACTATTGATAGGCACGCGTTTGACCACTATCTCACCTGATGGTAAGCGATGATGTGGTCGAAGATGGAGCATGCTTGCCTAGAAGTAACCTAGCGAAGCGAGTCATTGCTCTCTTGCAGATTAAAAACGTGCATACTACAAAATTCTTTGCAAATAAATGATTTCTGATTCTGATACTCTTTTCCCAAAAAGCAGCAAACACGTTACTAAAAAGACAGAGGGCTGTGGTAAGGAGTGAAGGTATCATTCTAATACAAGGCTCCCAACTTATTTTGAAGGCGGGCCATAACATTGAACCAAGTCAGCCGGTGGGCCATCTAGATTAAACTAAATAAAACAAAATGAAGTGAGATTAACGGTCTTTATGCAAAAAAAAACAATATTTTATATCCTGTTATCAGTTCCTTAAAAAGACTATCACCAGCTGCTGTCCGTTGAGGGCGGGTCAAGCCAAATGCGTTGGCGGGCCTACAGGTGGCCCGCGGGCCTGGTGTTTCGGGTTCCCTACCTGTTTTCGAAAGTTGATGATTCGATTTTTATTACATCGTTTTTAATTTATTTTAGGTATTAGCCAACGGAAGCAGTACGGAAGGGGACAAGATTTAAAAAAAAAACTTGGATGGGTTGCTTCTTTTCCGTGCATATCGAAATAGACGATTGAGGTATTACAGTTTTGGCTTTTTAGGATGTCTGGCGATTGGTTAGCAACCGGTCACTGATATTGTCTACGTTATCTTTGGCCCATGCCACAGCCAAACGGGTGAATTTGTTACCTGTCTTCCTCGTTTTAGGAAAATAGACGTGAAAATACATATGTTATTTAATGTACTTCCTTGACGTCTATAATGCAAAATAAGATTATTAATTAAATGTCACGGACTACAGTAGGCCTTTCGAACCGACATACTATCGAACTAATACATTACCGACCTAATGAGCAATCGTAGTAGTGTTTTTCGCAACAGGATTTTTCGCACTAACGTAACATCGCACCAATAAAGCATCGATGGAGTAAAGCATCGATGAAATAAAGCATCGATGGAATAAAACATCGTACTACTGAATAACCGACACACCGCGTTCGATATAATAAAAATCTAATCATCAACTTTCGAAAACAAGTAGGGAACTCGGGGTTTCTGGGGTTGAGAGCCTTGTTCTAAAAGAATGCGTTCTGATAAACAATAATAGTCTTAGTTGCTGGACCGTTAAAACTTAAAATAAATTAATTTTTGGGCATCTAAAACACCAATGACACCGCGACCAGGACACCTGATGGTATTCAATATAATGACAATTTCGGTCCTTCGATTTGACCGCCGCGTGGTGAAAATAGTATCATACCACTAAGTATTGTCTTCAACGATTTTTCTCTCGAAAACATATTACTAAATTTCTTTAATTTATTCCGAAGCTGTGGTCTGTTGGAATTCGACTAAATAAGCTTCCAAAAATGCTTAAATACCACGTGAAACTAGAGAGACAACTAACTTTCAGAGCTGTCAAACAAAATAGAAGTTTACGTTCCGTTAAGGTTGCTCCCACGTCCGATAATCGGTCACCGATTATCTGAAAATTAAATTAAAAATTTAAAAAACCGCCCACAAAAAAAGTGTAATAATAATACGTGTTAATCCTTTTAGCATCTCTCACCAATGTATTTACTCATTTCTCTTGTCTGCTTAATCATCAGGCCCTGAACACAATCTATTTATAACCTATTCATTGCGAATATTTAAATGAATACGAAAACGGAAGGTCTGCTGTAAGTAAGTGAGGAGTTGGGTATCCTGCAGATTTCAGGACATGCTTCAGCATTAGGTTAAGGTTACTGATCTAAATATAATCTGTTCATTGCAACCATTCCAGTGAGTCCAAACACGATACCTCTGCTGTAACTTCGTGAGGAGTTGGATATTCTGCGGACCTCAGGTTATGCTACAATATCAGGTCAATATAACCATGTTTCTGCAATGTCATCAATACCAAACTTCGCATCGATCAGACTCGTAAAAGCTGGTTAAATGCCTTCATCAACTAGCAAAGAGCTGATGATCTTCAAACGGCTTAACCGAATTTGATAAAACTTAACTAAGAAGCACTGCACGGAAACTGGCTTTCAAATGAAAAAGCCGCATCGAAATCGGTCCATCCGTTTGAGAGCTACGATGCCACAGACAGACATCGACGTCAAACTTATAACACCCCTCTTTTTCGGTCAGGGGTTAAAAAATGGAACGTACTGATCGCAATAACGTAACGCACACGTCCTACAAAAAATCGCTAGTTTTTACCTAGCTAGGTAAAATCGACCCGATTATCGGTGCTACAAAAAACTGACGTGGGCGGGCAGCCTTAGGCGACATAAATTCAGGTGTCATAAAAAAGTTTGGGCTCGCTCATTCAGCACGGTTACATTGTTTGATAGTGTTCTAATTCGCTTTCATTTCTCGTTTTACACGTTAGTATAAGTTCGAAAACGTTTTAGTTTAGTAACCATTTAGTAACTCCAACAAAATCATAGTCATTCTATTCATGAAAATCCTAACTAATATTATATGTGAAAGTGAGTTTGTTTGTTACGCGTCACGCCTAAATTGCAGAACTGATTTTTAGGGTTCCGTAACCAACGGAACCCTATAAATATTACTAAGCCTCCGCTATCCGTCCGTCTGTCCGTCCATCCATCCATCATAAACGGGGGTTTAAGAGGCGACTCTAGCCGGTAACTCTTGGGCCTTTCTCCAAACAAACGCATTCCTCAGTTTTCTTCGTGGATAATGCTGCTAGAGCAAGGATTTTTTCGAATTAATACGTGCCTCTATCATTTTCTTTTTTCCAAAAAATAATTACTTAAACAATTATGAAAATCCAAAACTCTGAAAAAAACAGCCCGTTTTTACCACCATGTGACTATCAGACAAATTTGATAAGTTTTTAACAAAATAGAAGCATAGATATAGTCTTCCTCTAAATTTTGATATATAATTGTATAGATCAGTCCAGATTTCAAGAAGAACTTTCGCACTTTACTTGATAGGGTGCAGCGCGACGGCATCGGCAATAGTTTCATCAAATACCTATTTTTCAAATTCTTTGGGACTAGTCTCCTCCTAACTTTACAATACTCCCACCCGTCACCACGTGCAATACACACCCCAGCAACACATCTGCCTGTGAAGTTGCAAGAACAGTTTATAAAATATTACAGGAATTTATGCATTTAACGATACTGAAAAATAATAATAATCAAAAGCACTTACTTAGTGCTTTTATATCAGTAACCTCAAGATACGTCCATTACGGCACAGGTACTCGGCATGATTTCCGTGTGTCGAGCCGGAGTTCCCGACGGAAATTGTGCACGCGAACGAAATTGACGCGAGTAGCTTTACTTTGGTGAGACTCGTCGGGAAGTGCAGACTTTTGGATTTTGCGGTTTTATTGAATTTGTGTGATGCTCTCTGCGGCATTTTATTGGTTCTGATATTTGGGTGGGATCATTTTTGGACGGTGAGAAATACGTGTAGACATTTTCTATGGATTTTATAAGAATAATATCAAATAAAAGATTTAAATAAGGTTAATTCAATTAAACTATACTAAATATATACACTTAAAATAAAAAATCCTAACTAAAATAAGGCGTCAAAAAATTCGTCCGCATCGCTGTCCATTGGAAGTGAGCCCAAAAGACTGGCGGCATTGCCACGTTGTATGGCAATGCTTATCCTCTGTCCGAGGTAAAAGCCAGCCCTTGGGTCACGCGAAGTGTCAACTTAGCATTTAGAAAGATCTTTAAATAAGGCATGAGTACTCGGACCTGACGGTCCAAGAGTTTCGCATCAAAAAAAAAATAAGGTAAGTGTTTTTATAAGTAAGTTGCTTGATTTTTTACGCGGTTTTTTTTCAGAGACGCTTAGCACTAGAAAGTTGGACTTTGGTATAGGTATAAATTTTAATCACGCCGACAAAGTGGTTGGTTAAAAATATTGAGATGTGCGAAAACCATCTTTCTATCCAAAGAACCGTACGCAAAATATTAAGCTTTAAAGTGCAAATTTTGTTAGAGTCAAGTGTCGCACCTGCCAAATATACAGCTGTTTTTGGAGATGTTGAAAAAATTCATGGTAGTAGCAAATATTTACAACGAATTTTTAGTGAAAAAAACAAAAATAAATTAAAATAATATCACGAATAAGTAGGCTTTACAAGTTGACGGTAGTCGAACAACCTATAAAATGTTAAAAATGTGACGTGCAACTACGGAACCCTATACTACGCGTGTCCCGACACGCACTTGATCGGGTTTTTATGATTACATTCCTGATTAGCTGCTACGCTTACGGCCGAGTTTCGTGCCGCCAACTAAAGTTGTTACCAAAAAAAATACTTTATTCGCTTTATAAGAGCGAAACTGGGAGAAGAAGCTAGTATCCTATAATTCTGTATCACTTCAAACTACCAATAACAAACCAGGACACTTCAAACAATTAGGATTCCTTACCCAAACAATTTGAGAGACATATTACATAATTAATATTCAAATATGGGATCTCAGCCTACGGCTTTAAGGCAGATTAAGCCTTATCTGTGAGGCATTCAGCTGGGCTAAACTTGAGCACAAAGACGATGGCTATACAGCCTATAATACCCTGTCAACCTATATCGGAATCCTCAGTGGCTCAGATGATAATATATTGTGTGAGGTATATAAGGGGTTTTAATATTATCTTGATACTCAGGGAAATTGATGAAATAAGTACCTTACTGGGAAGTGGAAGTCGTTGATAATATTGTTATGGATGCTTGACGAAATAAACAAGATAGATTTATGTTTTATCTAAGCCTAAAATATTTAATGATAAAACAATGCTCGATAAATTTAAAATAATGATTAATTGAATACAGTTTTTGAGATATTCTTTGTATTCTTCTCCGCAAACCCTTTTATTTGATACCCATGTCATGGTCAAAATAGAGTTGGTCCACCATCTTTGTCAGTCCACCATATTTGAATTTAGAATAAAATCTCTTAGCTATGTATGCAATCAATCAATCGGTTGAAGGTAATAGCACGGTAAAAATACTTTGGTAATAGTTTTAAAATTCATTTACAAGATGTGACCACATAAAACGTGAACTGTTTTAAATTTTCACCGGCGAGGCCTATATTTGTCAGAGAATTTTAATCATGCGGTATATATTGCAGATTTAGATCAGCGCCATCTCTTGACCGATAGTGGAAGTAATGTAATTTTTGTTCGTATCGTAATATTTTACTTGTAATCTTTACATAAACTTCTATCACATAGAATAATCTCAGATTTTTCTCTATGCAAACTTCGGAGATAAGGGCCCGGGGAATGGTCAAAATTTTTAATTTTTTCGTCAAAATTCGAAAACTATGTGGCCTAAAATAAAGATAAACATTTTTTATTATATTTTAGAAGGTATCATGCATTTTAATGAAGTATGTAGTGTTATATCATAGGTATGTGCTTTTGTTATTATTTTATTGTATATATGTAATGTGTGTGCCAATATGATTCTTTGTTGGTCGAAATAAACGTTAATTTTATTTTATTTTAATTTAATTTCTTTCTTATTTGCAAAATAGTTAAGCAAACGTCATCTAAAACCATTCCAATTCAAGTTGATAGGTATTAGTAGTTCTTCGGATATCCAGCTGTAACAGACAGACAGACTTAGTCACACTATAAGGGTTCCTTTTTTACCATTTTGGTACGGAACCCTAAAAGCCAGTTAAATTAAGGGGATACCTTTAGAACAAGGCCGTTTTTCGTTTCAACGTATCTTGTTAGGTACCTCGAACAGGGATGTGAGATTACGGTATATGCTTTTTGACTTTATGATCTAGTATCCAACTGAAGGAATACACGATACGAAGAAATTTTCTCGATAGAAAAAAATCACAAAGTTCGAAATATCTTTTTACTTTTTTTAGCTACAAGACGCAACGCTTTAGATTGATCCTATAAAAATAACTTTAAAGCATATAAAATCACCTTATCGAGGTTTCAACTGAACAGATTTCGATATAATTATACTTTTATGTTATCAAATCCGAAAATTTATTTTGGCACTTACGTTTTTTTATTCCGAGCTACACTCTTATTATCTTCATCTCATCATTTACCTTGCAAAAGTATTTGCATCTCTCTCATTTGTTCAGTTCTTCAGATGCTCCGTGGAGCTCTTGCAAGCAGGACCTGTATCACTTTTCTGCACATCGGAGCTGTCAGATCTTCGTAATTTCAATATATTTTTTTACAGTAAATGCTAATAGTTTAGCCGTTTATAGATAAATTTAGTGTTAAAAAATGTCTGCACCATGTGAATGTGTATTTTTATGACCTTGAACAATATAAAACTCAATATTTTTCTATCCACACTAATTTTTGAATTATATATAAAATTGGTATGAAATAATAGAGCAAAACTAAATAAAGTACAACGTCGTTGGGACTTCCTACCTGAAGGCGACACTGGACTCGTTTACCAGGAAATGAATAGCAACGGCTTGAAGAAAATAACGTCTCCAAGTCATCACCTTTACTTGTACATACGTACTGTATCTTCCAATGTTCTCATCTCACAAAGCAATATTGGGTAAACATTATGTTTTCTATATTGGAGTGTCAGTTTATTCAGCGTTATTCTTACAATTTAACTCAAGACACACGCTAAAATAAATGTTTTAATTTTAGGATTGAAATACGTCAAACATCAATGTGTCAAGAATGTGTTAAATGTCAAAGGCAACAAGCCTAGGGAAAATTATGGAGTCGCGTTTGAACTCTGAAAAATGTGTTAAGTAAATACTAGCTTTTTACCCCGACTTTTCTGCGTGGGTTTTAGAAGTACATACCAGAAATAAATGAAAAATATTTAATCCTACTAATGTTATAAATCTAAATCAATATGATGTTGTAATAGTTGTTAGGCCAATTTTAATTTATCATAATTCTGGGCGCTTGATATTTTATGACTCTTTATCCCTCATCATTTCAGCCTTACTTCATCTCGTACCATCGACATATTTTTGTAAAAATAAAATATTAGCAAGTTCAATTTAATTGACAATGACGTAATTTCAAAGCCTTAAGTTAGTTATTACGCATTTTCAACATCTCATTAGTTATATCGCCAATAAAACAGAATGTAAATCAAGCCTTCTCATAAAGTCAGCGAAAAAATCATAGATTATTTTTTAATTTTTACCGTCCAAATTTGTTTAAAACGCTTACTTTCCTTCGCTTTTACGATAATAAACATTACAAACATCAGAATAAGGTTAACATTTTTCCGCCATTCCAACCTGTCAAAAGTCTTGGTAGGTATAGTTTACGAAGACAAAAACAGTACAATACAATATCAGCGTTTTACCTGAAATAAAACCAACCAATTTAAGAATATCTGTTCTAGGTAAACAACATTTTTATTTAGCAATGTTAATCAATTGGATTGAACAATTGTGTGACGTTTTGTGAATCAGTACTTCTCATTATTTCTCGTCTATAAAACTGCTGGAATGTATTAGCTGAACGCCAATTTCCACGTGCCAAGATTTCGTCAAGAGGATAATTTTGAAACTAGCTTTTGGAGGCTACAGCAGACCAGGTGCTACCTGGTGTGGCTGCAATGCCAGCTTCCCGAAACAGGGTCTTTACCCATCCTGCAATGGCTGTACGTGAAGCAGGTTTAGCCACACCTCTTATCGTAATAGTTTTTTCTGTCCAGTATATAGGGTTAAGGTTAGAGCTATCGGCATTTAAAAGAAATTTCCAGCCGGATTGCCTATAATTACTGCTGTCAGTTTTGGAGCCAAACCGAGGCCAAAATATTATACTGCTATCAGATCTTATGCAATGATTAGGATCAATATTAAGTAGAGTTAGATCATGTATTCGCCTACCAGAGCAAAGCAACAACAAAATTCCAGTATGACGTGATGTTTGAAATAGATTATTTGAATCAATTGTGTAATTATTCAAAAATGAAATTAATTTATCAATATCCCAAACTGGAGGCTTTGTGACCTTTGGATTTTTAAGGGCAATAGATTTTAAAACATGTCTTACTAGAACGTGTGAACTTAACTGACTTGAAGTTTCAGCGTTATATAGTGTAGAAATTACCGATTTATGTAAAAATATTGAATTATACGACAACTTATCAATTACATATAATTCACATAAAAACTGCGCTAATTGTGAACCAGTGGGATTCAGTAAGTCAAGGTTTTTATTACGGCACCACAACGTCCAGCGCTTCCAGGCTACCTCGTAGGTTTTTAGTGTAGATTTTGGCCAAGAATTCTTAAGCAGTGATAGTTGTTGAGCGTTCAATGTCTTTATCGCGTCGGACCACCCCCACACTTCCAAACATCGAGGACAATGTTCTCGACCTGCGGTGGTGGGAATTCCGTCGACGTGTCTATTAGGTATCTCTGTAGGTTTCTCAGAGTTAAAGGAGGTGCGAGCGCTCGGGCTTTGAGATCGGCACGCCAGAATACCCTCTCCCATCGAGGTACTACTAATAGGAATATTTCTATCGACTGTTTTAAGTGAGACAGGACTTTGGGGACTAGGAAAGGTGGTGGGAATATCCATGCGAGCTCGTAATTCCATGGGGCACTGAAGGCATCGTGGAACAGAGCTTGAGGATCTCTCAGATGTAGGGACACGTAATTGTACACTACGTGAGCAGTCGCCGAGGCAAATAGATCTACTATTGGGGTTCCCCATTTTGCAAACACTGTTTCAACACAAGTCGGTAGTAAGTGCCATTCTGGAGGTTGGCGAAGGCGTGATAAATGGTCCGCATGATTGTTGTATTTGCCCGGAATGAAGTGTATGTTGAAGTGTATCTGATGTTGGTCTAACAAATTCAGAATTCGATAGGTTATTTCCAACAGGGATAATGTCCTTGTACGTCCTTCCTTTCGTAAGTAGGTGACCGCAGTTCTGTTGTCCCTTTGAATGAGGAGCGAACTTTGATGAAGCCATTGAACTTGGTTCTGAAGAGCATATAAAATTGCTAGCATTTATTTTTCATTGAAATGCAGCGTTTTCTCTTCTTGCGACGAAGTTCCTGAAAGAGCTAAATTGTTCGCTTGATCCGACGTATCTGTCGTTAGAAAATTTATTGGAGGAGGGTACTGAAGGGGTGTTGACCTTTGTCAATTTTGGGCCCACCAGTTTAGTTCCTCTAAGACACCTTGTGGTAGTGGGTAGGTCTTTGATGGTAGGACTGGCAGCGAATTTACGAACATTAGTAACTGTCGATGATTGAGCCGACCCGAGGGACAACAAAACTGGCAAAATTTATAAGTCCCATTATTTTATGCAACTCCTTCAAAGTTAACCGCTCTTGTTCGCCTGATTTATCCTGATAGCCTGATTTATCTTTGTGATGATGTCCTGAATCTTTTGTTTTGGTATGATTTTTTATTTTCCCATGGTTTCTATAGTATCCCCAAATAAATAATCTTTTGAGGAGAAACAACAGATTTTTCGAAATTTCTTTTCCACCCCAGTTTTTGTAACATTTGTACAGTTATTTTGACATGCTCGCGAAGCGTGTGGACAAAAATGGCGTGCCACTTTTTTACGAAAACTAAAAACTACCCGCAAACCCCAGGTGGTGCCACTGAGCCGGAAGTATAGAGGGGATAAAAGTACGAAAACTGGTAAGAAATCGATGGGAAACGGAAATGCCATCTCATATGAAAGCTTCCAGTGACGGTTAAGTAGTTTAATACAAGTATTTTTCCATGATTTGGTATAAGTCTTGAAGATGTTCCGTGGATGAAACAACAATCAGGATGAAACTATTTACTACTTATAGCAATATGGGCCTGAGGATGGAACCAGGGTTATCCTACAGCCCCGGATTTGGAATGCCGCATATAATAGCAGCGGTGCTCATCGGTATACTTCCGATGGAACTTTACTGAAAGGGTCATTGCATCACATTTAGGGTCTCATATCAACCGAAAGACGTCCACTGATGGACATAGGCCTCCCCCAAAAGGGGGGGGGGGGGTTGCCATAATCGCCACGCTTGGCAGGCGGGTTGGCGATCGCAGTATATGGTTGAGTTTTACAGAGAACGCTGCTGTCTACGATGGAGCGAGCTTACCCAGAAGGAGCCTGTTCACTCTAACTTTGAAGAGATTAGGGTTGTAAGCGTTTGGAAACACGGACGCAGGCAGAGAGTTCCACTCCTTTGCTGTGCGCATTATAAAAGACGTTTGGAAACGCTTAGTGCGAGTTGGTGTAACAGCAACAAGGTAGGGATGGTAAGATGCAGTGCGTCTGGATGTCCGATGGTAGAAGGGGGCCGGTGGGATGAGGTCGTGGAGTTTATTTATTTATTTATTAAAACTTTATGCACAAGTAAAAAACACTGTACAAAGGCGGACTTAATGCCTTAGCACACTCACCGAAGTACAATCTGTAGAAGACCGACAAGCAGGCGACCTTACGGCGATGAGCCAAGCTATGCAGCTTGGCATCCACCAGTTTTACGTCACCGATGAGCCTCTTAGCTCTGCGTTCCACCGAGTCAAGCGCGGCAAGCTGATACTTAGCTGAGCCATCCCAAAGGTGGCTACAATACTCCATGCAGGATCGGACTTGCGCTTTATATAGGGTTAAAAGCTGTCCAGACCTGAAGTATCGCTTCACCCTATTTAGGATGCCCAGCTTTTTGGCAGCGGTTTGGGCTTTGTACTCGATGGTGGCGCCGAAGTTGAGACTGGATGTCAACTCCATGCCTAGGAGCTCGATGTTTACAGGACGTTCGATTTATTTTTCACTGATACAAAACAATCTCCGGAAAATGCACGGTTTCTGTGGAAAAGGCTACGTGGGTAAAGCCACGCGAAAAAAAAAAACAAATTGACTACTTATCTTTTCATTCGTTTTCATAACTTGTATACATATTTCAATTACGATTAAAATATAACTTTTATACAACTGGTCTACTCCATACCTTCCGTATGCTTAAAAGTCTCTAGTACTATCTCTATCGCACAATTATGGCCATGTTCTTAAATTGTCAACTGAATTAGTAGTTTTCAAAATAATTTGGGGCCATACAAAACATGATATAATTTACCAACGATTGTAAAAAATGAGTATTAAAACAAATCAATATTTTTCGTCGCTCGATATTTTATTAAATTGTATTTTATTTACGTCTAAAATCACTGTTTATAAGAGTGCTGATTTGTGTTAATATTTTGACAGAGGAAGTTTATGAAGTTTGCGTGCGGGCAACACTGAATCAGTTGGCGGTTTGAATTAATTTCATGTTGTGGCGCTAGGTTCGATATTTCGGACTTTGCACATGGAAGCATGCGGGGACTGCGCGGTGCCAGGAGATGAAATCGGTGCTTTCGAGCTATCATTTATTTCAAAGATACGGCCTTAAAAGAAAATTTGCTTTTTCATAATGGTTCTAGAGCAGGCGACACATAAACTTGCACTGAATTACCGACCTTTCCCTAATATGGCATATCATATCAAAGGATCACGATAGAATTCGAGTTAGGACAGCTTTATATCTTTATTTCTGTTTATGTTGTTTTTGGGTCAATGACAGTTATTACACATTTATCTGGCGCCAACTCTACCTCTATAAACATCAAACAAATTTTGAAAGTCGAAGGGTGTCACGTCAGTCGTGAACTTAAAAACAAATAAGTTCACTCTCGAATTGCGTGCGCTCACTTGAGTGAGGTGAGTAGTGAACAAATGTTATATTAATTCAAGTTCTTTAAACTCAACAGACAGTTGTGTTGCTGGGGCGTTTGTTGGTCACTTCTTCTTCCCAGCTAAAACACTAGGAAGTAGCGGGCCGGGCGATTTGGGGGACTGTCTTCATGTAAATTTTGATGTTCAAAAAGGTGCTGATTTTCAGCCTAGTTTGAATAAATACCTTTTGATTTTGAACATTTCTGAACATCAGAACAGTTTCATACGCCATAGTTGGTTGATATCAATTAAACTATACAGCGTTCCAGCTATTATACTGCAGGTACTTAAATATAATTCCCCTTTGTGATTGACTTACAAGTCCAGAACTTACTGGAACCCGAAATCCATTTACAATCCTGTGAGTAGGTACCAGAATAGTGGACTGACTGTGTTCCTATTCGAGAGATGTTTTGGCAATCAAAGCTTTGCAACTGTAGTGTAGTAATAGGTATATCAGAGTGCCGTTTTAGACAAAGAGACGGTATTACGTTACGTATTTCAGGAGAATTCCGGACTGTTAAGAGCAAATAGGTACAACTCATAGAAATTCTCGAGCTCTGCAGGATGAATAGGAATGAAACGATAAATAACTGGTGAATTAAGGGTGTACTATGTATTTATTTATCTTTTTAGGGTTCCGTACCTCAAAAGGAAAAAACGGAATCCTTATAGGATCACTTTGTTGTCCGTCCGTCTGTCTGTCAAGATCGTTTATCTCGGGAACGCGTAGAGGTATCGAGATTGAAATTAAAACCATATACTCATAGCTTCATATTTTTGACTGACCGACTTTGACAATTCAAAAGTGCCTGTAAATGGTTTATTTGAAATATACGTAATATAGAGTTTGAGTTTATTTAGACCTTGGATCACCTCTTCTGGATGTACAGAATACAGATCCGATGTTGTGCTTTGCTTTGACACAATCTACAAATAAAAATGAGAAGTAGATTCAAACTTCATCACTTTAAGATCTTACAGATCTCGAATCGAAATCAATCCAACGAACCCACTGAAGTACAAAGAATTAAAAAGAATTTCTTTAATTTTGCAGCAAACTGTGGCATTAAGTCTCTGCTTCAAACAATTTCAGATTTCCGTCTCTTTGGTAACACAATTTTCGAATTTTCGAACACTAGGCGACCGATTATACAAAAGTTACAAACTTAATTTTGCAGACAACAAAAAAATACTGCAAACAACTTTGCTGGAGAACTGCCTTTTCAAACTGCAAGGTAACTTTGTTCCCGCTGAGTCTGCAAGTTGCTAGAGGATTTTTGTGCAAGAAAATATCGGATTTTCTAGTGCTTTCGAACGCTCAAACGGTATTGGTACTGAGCTATAGCTGGGTTCTGTTCACATTGTATCAATTTGGGTGACATTTTAGCCGACTGCAGTTGTAAGGAAGGGTTATAAATTTTCTCGGTAGTGTAAGTATGTTGTGGCATCAACGCCACAAGAAAAACTGATGAAGTGAAATTTGTACGGCAGCAAAAAGAACAGCAACACCATCGATAACAACCAGCGAACTACTAACGAAATCCTATATCGCGGTATCAGAGTATTCTGTGCGTTTTCTTTGAACATATACGACAGTCTGAATATGTGTGGAGTCTGTGTTTCCTGATAGCTATAACCTGGGAGTCTTTAAGTCAAGAGTGAATAGGTGGTTACTTCTAGGCAATCGTGCTCCATCTTCGACCACATCATCGCTTACCGTCAGGTGAGATAGTGGTCAAACTCGAGCCTATCAATAGTAAAAAAAAAAGTTTTGCTTACCGGACAAAACAACCGTCCGGTCAAAATCCTCCCTTTTCAATGGAGGTTTGTAGGACTTTACTCTCTGTTCGGCATACCTCTATAAGAATGTGAAATAGCCTATGGTCTAAGGTTTTGACCGAAGGGTGGCCAAGGTCAGTTCAAAGACGGCTGAGTTGAACGGAAATAAATTTGGCTGATTGCATTGTCAACGTTGTGGGAAATGCACCATTCAGTCCCGCATAGCCCATTGCATCATCGGACTATAAGTAGTATGGCGATGCACCACCGTTACATGGTGGACATTCCTACTCATACGCACAAAACGATTTGGGAATAGTTATACGTACAAGTAAAAAGTAGAAACCTCTGCCGGTAATAATACAACCTGTAAATGTTTTTAAGTAAGAGAGACGCCACGGTTAGCGCACACACACGGTTAGTGGTTGAGTGATTGGCTGCTGAGCTGCGTGTCGCGGGTTCGATTCCCACACGGAACAATATTTGCATATTGTAGTCTATTATTAGTTGTTCCGGATCGGCTGTTAGTGAATGTCAGTTTAAATGTTTGTAAACGCACCCACGATACATGAGAAATTCTTAGTGTGGGCAATGTTTTTTTAAGAATGGAAAAAACATATTTTCAAGCCATTCATCAACATTTGCGAAAAGGCTGGACAGGCAGTTTATAAAGACTAGATGATCACGTGGAATGAAGAATAAATCAATTTCCTAGTTCATACTTTAAATTACAAACTAAGCTAATTTCGACGTTACTTTTAAAAAACAGGCCAAGTGCGAGTCGGACTCTCACACGACGGGTTCCGTACGATAAACTAAAAAAAAATACGTTTCTTGAATGGAAACACACTTCAATTTTTAATTTATTTTATTTGTTGTTATAGCGGCAATAGAAACACACAATTTGTGAAAATTTCAACTGTCTACCTATTACGGTTCTTGAGATACAGCCTGCTGACAGACAGACGGACGGATGGACAGCGGGGGCTTATTAATAGGGTTCCGTTGTTTACCCTGTAGAGGAACGCTGACGCACACATTTTGTATTAGTTGGGAGTTGCGAGCGCGGCCAACCTCAGTTGTCCCGTACCCCTAGATACCGACGCGCGCCTCGCGATCTTTATAAAGTATATACCTACATTGTGTTAGGTTTCGTGAGTAAATAAAATATAACAACTAAATATTCAACCTTTTAATTCTCTTTGTACACACTCCTGAGAAGACAACACGCATCCACAGAAACCCTAAAAACGGAACCTTAAAAACTAACCCAATTTTCTCTCTCAGTAGCTGCACTTCACCGATAAAGCAGTATACACATCGAAGTAGTATAGCTAACTCAATAAATGAACGACTGAACAAAGGAATTCGAGTGTGAAACTATCCGGAGCATTCCGAACCTTCCTTTGTGAAGTATCAGTCAGCATTCCAGACTTTTCTTTTTTCGGGTTCCGTGACAGAATTACAAAAGGACCAAGTTCTGAGGCGAATTGAGAACCTTTTTTTGAAGTCGGTTACAAGGAAATCTTGTGGCAAAATAGCTTCGTTTGCAAATCATATTTTTATATCTTCGTAAAACACAGAAGAGAACAGTGGACATTTTCACAAAGTGTGTACTTTTATTGCCGCTAGTACAACATAATAAATTAAATTGAAAAATAAAGGGGCTCCCATACAACATGAACGTGTTTTTTTTTTCGGTTTGTTGTATGGAACCCTTCGTGTGAGAGTCCGACTCGCACTTGTCCGGTTTTTTTAGCAATTTGAGCTTTTTACAGATCCCGGTTTTGTAGAGCTGAAAAATGTAACTCTGTTGGTCTGTGGTATACGGATTTGTTAAAAGAATGGGCGCTGAAAATGTGACAAGACGTTAGCTTTGCCCTGTCTCTGAGGGCAGTACTTTGTTGAAATTTTTGCGTGTTTTGAAAAAAAAAAAAAGAGTTTATTTGCGCCAAGCCTACTTATAGAGGTTCGGAACACTAAAATTTAGAAAAAACGCACAATTTAGTAGCAAATTGCAACTTAATATTTAGTTAACAACTGAAGGCTTGTTTAAACGTATTAAGTTATTAAGTGGATTACTACATTTTAACTTAATTTTAAGTGACTTAATACATGTAAAACAGAATTTAGTAGCAAGTTGCAAGTAAAAATTTAGTTAACTTAGTTAATGAACAGTTCAGTTTTAGTAAAATCTGTGAGCTCAAAAATGAGCTATACCTAACTCATATAAGTACAACGATTATAGGGCCACACTAACGAACATTCTTTAATACCTACCAGAGCATCCAGACTGCCAATACCCGGATAAGAGTAACCCACATTGTAACAACACAATGCCATCATTCAAACCCAAACACAATGCGATCGGAAGAATATTGATACCCGGATTGATTGAAATCCGGGTACCCGGATGTCCGGGAATAGCCGGGTAACCGGGAAAGTTATTTTAGAACTTAGTATGAACGAGATCGGGTGTAATGATTGTGTTTGGATGGGTGGATTTTAATTAAGCTGGGTTTTGATTATAAGTATATTTAAAATTACGAGAGAGGCAAATTAATGAAAAAGTATATTTTTGTAATATTAAAATAACAGCTTTTTAATAATTGCATATGAAAGTACATACGACACGAGGGCACAGACGCTTTTTTTAAATCGCCATCTGTCTGTCTGTTTGTTCCGGGTAATCTGCGAAACGGCTGGGCCGAATTTGACGCTCTTTCGCCTCTGCATGTTTCCGATCACTAAAACCGATCAAAGTCTTGTATTGTTCGTTCGTACGCAGCCACCTTGAGTATGCATCATAGGTTTGGAGCCCTCAGTATGGGATCTACAAGTCTCGCATTGAGGGCATTCAGAGAAAATTTCTTAAGTGTTTAGATTACAGGGCAAAACAAATATCTGTTGATTACACTAACCGATGCAGAAGATACCATTCTCTACCGCTTGAACGTAGACGCCTTATTAATGATATATGCTACTTGTTAATATCGCAAATAGTTCAATTGACTGTCCTGAACTTGTTTCAAAATTAAAGATACGCACTAATCAGATGGGGCTACGAAAGCGACCACTTCTGCACGTACCTTATGCAAACACTAATTATAGGCGTAATGCATATTTTCAGAGAGCCAGTCGCAGTTTTAATGAAATTTGTTGTGAACAAGGCATTGACCTTTTCTGCACCAATGCACGCACGCTAAGGAGGCTCTTAGCAAAGCCATTTTTTGTACAAGAGGCACCTACCTCCACTTGAACCATTTGCTATACAGATAAGTTTCAGATTAGATCAAATAAACATAAAATTAAACGAAATTAATCAACTTTGAGGGAACATCAACAGAAAATGTAAGATGTAACTTGGACTATGAAGGAGTAACAATTTTGTATTTATCTGTAGAGACTTGTTATTAGCAATTTAGTTATTATTATTGTTATTATAATGATATCAGTCTGTAAGTCGTCCGAAAATAAATAAATAATAATAATCTAAGATAATGAGTTTGGAAGTATACTTAATTGAAATAAAGTGACTGCCTCGAGTTGTCTAATGATCACAAGCCTTGCTTCTGAGGTTGATGACCTTATGCGGAACAGAGAGTAAAGTCCCGCAAACCTCCATTGAAAAGGGATAATCCTTCGACCGGACGGTTGTCGAGTCCGGTGGGCAACTGCCCGATAGTTATATTCGGACTGTTGTATATGTTCAAATCACACGGAGAACTCTCATACCGCGATGCAGGATTTAGTTAGTAGTTCGCTGCTTGCGGGATAGATGAGGTTGCGGTTCTTTTTGTTGCCGTACACACTTCGTTAGTTTTTCTTGTGGAATTGATGCCGCTACAACCTCAGTTTGATTCGGTCAAAGTGATTTTTCATCTGAATTTCTCAGTATCGGCCCGGTATCCCGGATTTATGACCGGTTGACGGCGATATGTAAGCTCGTCACTGTGACAATGGGGTTAATACGTGTCAAGGCACACCTCTGCTTAACTTTTCGGGTGAAGCAGACGTCGTCATGCTATGTACTTACTTTCAAGATATTAGAGATTATAATTTCTTTTAAACAAAATTTTACATTAAGGGTAAAATTTTCAAGAGTCAGATTATTTTTAACTGTTGAATAAGTAATAACTGTTTCAAATATTTTCTATCCCTTCCTTTAATTTTTAAATATAATTTTATTTTAGCGAATGTTGCAACACCAACTCTGTGAGCATTTCAAGCACAAAAGGTAGACCCTTTTGTCATTATTAAGATCGAGCAAAAAAAAACGATCGCCAAAAAACGCGTTTCTAGTAGGGGAGCCCCTTTAATTTTTAATTTAATTTAAGAAATACACATCATGTAAAATTTTCAAATGTCTACCTATTACGGTTCATGAGATACAGCTCACTGATAGACAGACGGACAGCAGAGGCTAGTATTAGAGTCCCGTAGGTGATTCTTCGGATACGGAACCCTAAAAAAGTCATTTGCAAGTACATTTAGTAGTGGCAATATTGACTTTGGTTTAATTCACGCGGAACGAAAGCTGGAGGAAGGGATCGCAAACATTTTTTATAAATACCCATCGACACGAATCAACAGTTCATGGTGATGTGAACTGGCTCGCAATTTTGTCGATAAATTCAGAAAAACCTGGCTTTTTCTCATTCTCACGTCATTTATGGATAAATATGACATGAGCTCGTAACTCCCATCCATAACATACTGAGACTTGTTCGAGCCTCGGAGAGCGCGTTAAGCCATTGGTCCTAGCTGACAGTTTTTGGCTATGATATAGGTTACTGGTAGTCAGAAGCCAGAAAATCTGACACTGGTCTGAGTCTCCTACTCAGACCAGTGTCAGATTTGTTTTTCAGATTTGTGGAGGTCAGATAGGTAGTCACAAAATGTAAAATACTAGACTCGGCTGTATTCAGTTCGACCCCAATGTAGTTGGGAAAAAAAGCCTAGGGAGATTATGATACAACACGATTTGATGGGGTAGATAAAAAGAGTTGTTTTAGTGGCTGCATACTGATCAAAAAATAACAAAATAAAAATTAAGTAAAAAAAATTTGAAAACAAGCTTTTAATGAACTAAAAAATAAAACTTTGATACGTTAAAATACCTACTTATCATACCTTTTTTGACGCTTTATTTTAGTTAGGATTTTTTTTGTTTTAAGTGCTTTCCAGTAATGTTTAACATATTTGCTTCTAAATCAATTTGTTTTAAGAAAGACTAATATAACGAACATCTCGTTGTTTCCCCGTTCCCGTAGGGATTTCAGGAAATGCTCTCTTTGTGCTCCCCAAAACTACTCAAGGAGCAACATGCCAAATTTCAGCTTTCTACGACCTTCAGCGGTGCGTCTCATCAGTAAGAGAAGAATTTTACACTAAACAATAAAATAGAGATTTTGAGTCTGACTTATTAAAAAAAATGTCCAACTATTCAACACCTTATTAATCATTAATCGTCAAAAATACACACAAGATATCGACAAAACATTGACACCAGCCCAACCCTAGCACGCTTCAGTATAATCGGCGGAGGCCATCGTTTGTACTGCATATTGGATATCAACCCCGCACTATTTGCCTACACCCGTGGGTTCTGATAGAATTTGTAGTAATGCGTTATCATTGTGAACCCTTTGCGTGTTGTTGATGTACCTGTGTGGATATGGAAAATTTGAATTGAATATAAGGTGACGTTCATATTATCTGTTGAGCAGAAGTGTTTAGAAAATCTTCATTCCGCCAGCTAAACGAGTCCCATGTAAGAGAGAGAAAGTTTGCTGTCAATAATGGGGAATGAATCGAGACTCCAGATTTCTAGTGAAAAAATTTCCCTGATAGGGAAACGGAATACAGGCTTTCCGTTATCACAATTTAATTTACACCTTTCTGCGGCAGGGAGAGAGGCTTAACGTGTAATATTGTCCAATCTGGGTACCCAGAACCGTTCATCACCAAAACTGTTCTGTGCTGTTACATGTTAAGAGGGAGCATGGGCGGCGAGACTTTTTGTGTAAAAAGTCATAATTCGAGGTTTGGCTCTCGACTGTTTTCTCCTCCAATATTGGACCGATTTAAGAGATATTTCACAAAATGAATAAGAAGGATATATACTGTGTCCCTATCTTTTTTGAGGATTTATTAAACGTATAAGCACTAGAACCCTCACAAAATGCTCAAAATTGTCCGAAAAATTGCTGTCAACAGAGCCCTAGTGTACAAATTTGGCAACTAATAATAAAAAAAAACAGTATATATCCTTTTTATTCAGTTTGTGAAATATCTCTTAAATCGGTCGAATATTGGAAGAGAAAACAGTCGAGAGCCAAACTTCGAATTATGACTTTATACATACAAAGTCTCGCCGCCTATGTTTCCTCTTGGTGCACCTTAAAGTAATATATGGCTTTAAAAATATTTTTCACTTTTGTTACATTCCCTGTAGAATTTCCCTTCAGAATCAGGTCATCCACCCCAGTTCAACCTCACTCTCTCTGATAGTCCTGAGACATAGCTACAGCATTGATTACCAGTAGCTGGGCACCTGATCCCTAGTTATTGTAAAGCCGAGCCTGGCGGCACAAAGCGATCACCACAAGCCGGCCGATTAATCGACAGCATAGCTCGTTTTTGCTTGACTTGTCGAGCTGTGGATTAGAAGTTATTATGTCTGGTAAAGTACTGGTTTGCTTGTATTTTTTTATTTATTTAAATACAAGTATATTTAAAGTGTTTATTTATTTATTTTAAAATACTGGTATTTAGCTGAATCCGGCTTGACTGGAAGACGACTCCAATATAGTAGGGAAAAGTCTAGGCAGAAAAAAAAGTGATTCTAAGTCGCTTTTCCCATTTACTAAGTTCAGTCAAGCTGTCGCTTCATCTGAAGTACTGGGTGCATCGCGTTACATAGGAAACCGACCCCAACTATGTTGGAAAAAGTCTAGGCAATTGATGTTTGTCGTCTTCCTTACGGCATACTCTTATACATGACAATCAAATACATGATGAATTTAAGTTAAAAATGAGAGCTTTCCTTTAGTTTGCCATGTATTATTAGTTCACAGAATTTAATCCTTATTATACATTACACTTTCGAATGGTGCAATAAGACAGGGTGAGATTTTTAGGGTTCCGAATAAAAAACGGAACCTTATAGGATCACTCGGGTGTCTGTCACAGCCAGTTTTCTCCGGATCCACTGCACCGATTCTGTTGAAATTTCGTACACATATGGACTTCTGTGACCCAAACACGTACGCGTTACGTAAATTATTGAATTTTACGTATGGGGGTCACTTTTGGGGGTCAAACTAGAAAATTTAAAAAATATGTTTTTTGTACAATATTGTGTGACATACCAAATGAAAGGGCTTACTGTAAAGATTTTAATTATATTTTTTTCATAATTTTAAAATAAATGGTATTGTAGTTATTTAAGAAATTAGACCAAAAATGACCCTTCGCCCCTTATCTCCGAAACTACTGAGCTTAAAATTTTGAAAAAAATGGAGATAACAGATCTTTACCTATAGATTACAGGAAAACCTATAAGAAGTCTATAGTGCTAAAATAACAAGTTAAAAAAATAAAATTCGTTCGGAACCCTTTGCACGCGAGTCCGACTCGCACTTGGCCATTTTTTTTCAAAATCAACCGGTTCGATTCCTGGGTAGGAACAACGATTCTCATAAAATCCAATGATGCAGTTTTATTTTTCATCAAAATCGGGCTCGAGACTCCTTTTAGTGTTTTAGATATTCCTCATAGTTTCGGATTTGGTCCTGAAGGCATACTTTAAAGTAAAGTAAAGTATTTATTAGTGTGTTTTTTGGTGATACAATAGGTCTTATAATTAGGTTATAAGAACATAAAATCGACATTACCTACTTACAAATTAGCATAAATTTATAATAATATAATAATTAGAATACAATCTGTTTCATAATAAATTTCATTTAGAAAACAATTAATATGTCAAGATTTTGAATTGTCTAGCATAAATACATAATTATCATTTAGTTTATCTTATTTTTTCAAAAAGGAATTCGTCAATGGTATAGTAGCATTTTTCAATTAATATTTTTTTTAGTCTCCGTTTAAATTGTGTCAAGTTAAGATCTTTAATGTCATTTGGTATTTTATTGAATATCTTCGGCGCCATACAGAGGATGCTTTTGGTCTTTGAGGGTCTTAGACATAATTCGTGACGATATTCTTGTCTTATCGATCTATATCGTTGCTCTGAAGCTTTTTTAAACAGTTCACTATTTTTCTTGACAAACAATGCGGTCTCGTAAATGTAAATGCACGGTAATGTTAATATTTTAAGCCGTTTGAAATACGGTTTGCAAGTTTCCGTTGATTTAAGACTGCACTATAAAAAATCACCCTTTATACCTTGGCAAAGAGAATCATGCCTGTGATAAGTTTCCGTTCCAAATTCCGGGTGATCAAGCGTGACACGATCGCGGTGTTGGGCGACGCCTATCACGGCACAGTGCACGCTGCAATGTCGGCCATGACCACAGAACACGGAGACGCTTTGGCGGCCGCTGTTAAAGACGGAATTGGGAACATTTTCCATATAAACCAGGCTGCATTTCGATTCTAGTAAAAAAACCAGCCAAATGCGAGTCGGACTCTCACACGAAGGGCCCTGTACCATAAACCCGAAAAAAAAACACGTTTCTTGTATTGTTATTATTTTTTGTTATAGCGGCAATAGATATACACACTCAGTTATAATTTAAACTGTCTATCTATTACGATTCTTGAGATACAGCTCGCTGACTGACAGACGGACGGACGGACGGACATCGGAGACATAGTAATAGGGTTCCGTGGGCTACCCTTTGGGGACGGAACACTAAAAACTTACCGTGAAGTGTTAGATGAAGTAAACTGATTCCAATTGTGCTGAAATGTGAAGCTAGGAGGTATTGAGAGCTCAATTTGAGCTCATTTCTCCTAAGTTGACATTTTTACAGAATAGTACTACCGGTCTGTTGTAACGTTCCTGCGCGGTGCTTCCCTGATCTGTGGCAATGCCAGATTGCGCGAACTCAACTCAGCCGTAATATGTGTGCGAATATTACTCCGACCAGCTAGTCTATACTGTAAATGACGCTTCACCGGTGTGACAAAGCTCACGAAGTGAGCTTTATTAAACACAACATAATGGTCTTATAGCGGTATCAATGCCGCCACAAGAAAAACCAACAGAGCAAATCTACATCACAACAAACTAGCAGCGAACTACTACGTCGAAATCCTGCATAGCGCAAGCAGAGTTTACCGTGCGATTTGAACATATACATCAGCCCAAATATCAACTATTGGAGCAGTTGCCCGCCAGGCACAACAACCGTCTGGTCGGAGGATCCTCCCTTTACAATGGAGGTGCGCAGGACTTTACTTTCTGTTCCGTATACCCTCCAAAGTCTTATGTTTATACGAATTTGAAACTCACCTCGGATTCCGCTGCCGAGACAAGAAAATGTTCTTTCAGAATAACACTACAGGAGCGAAAGTGAAAATGTAGTGCGAAAAATGGATGTACTGGCATTTAATTTAGTTTTTTTTTTTAAATTGTTGCTCCTTCTGGAGCAGTCAGGTAAAATATTTTGTATTATTTATTTAGCACAATACGTACGTCCAAATATCAATTTGTACCTCAGATAAAGGCCGAAAACAACAGTAATCTTAAAATAACTTAAATCAAAGTTATCATAGCAAATAAACGTAGATAAAACAAAATATTTCAATCCCAATATTGTTAGAAAGCCTGAGTAAATAAATATATAAAAAATATCTACGCAAACAAACGTATAATTACACAGAAGGTATATTTAACTGATCCTAAAATGTCCCTAAAATCTGGAAATGTCCCGAATGGTGCTGAAATATTCCATTTGCTTTCTCTATTAATTACTTTGTATTTAATTTATTTAAGAACCTTTCAGTGAAAGGGATTATTATCTGTTTGTCATTATTTTGAAGGAAATGAAGGATTTTGGTAGTGTTTAATTGTAGCTAAGGGGTACGCGTTTGAACGATTTATCATGATTACTAAATGTTCCCATCTATCTTTCTACTCATTTATCATAACATAAAAGTAATTCTCGTGTATAAGCTATATTACTGTTAAGTTTGATCAAAATCTGTTCGGAAGTTTTTGCATGAAAGATAATCATCTATCCATCCATCCTCACAAACTTTAATTTTTTTTTTATATTAGTATTTAGTCTTTTTTGTCCCTGGTTGGCGATAATGCCTACCATAATATTGGACTCAAACGTAACTGGAGAAATATGGTCTTGCTTTAGATAAACCTCTGTGAAACCTATAGGCGTAATATAATGGGTGTTTGACTACTTTTGTGCTTTATTGATCTTACAGTCGCAAACACTACTTTTGATGGTCTGATTCCCATGTAGCGGCATCAATACCATATTTGAAGAACAAAAGATCTGAAATCGCACAGATCCTACATCGCACTATCAAATTTTTCCGCGCAATTTGAACGTACACAAACAGCCCGACTGCAACCACCAGACACATTAACCGTCTGGTCGGAGGACCCTCCCTTTTCTATGGAGGTTTGCGGGACTTAACGCCCTGTTCCACATAACTATATAGCCGTTCAACAATCATCGGGCAGTTGCCCACAAAACACAACCACCGTCTGGTCTGAGAACCCTCCCTTTTCTGTGGAGGTTTGCGGGACTATACAACCTGTTCCGCATACCTCTATAGCCTTTGGACAACCATCGGGCTGTTGCCCATCAGATACATTACCCGTCCGGTCGGAGGATCCTCCTTTTTGAATGGAGGTTGCGGGCCTTTACATCCTATTCTGCATACCTCCATACTCTGTCCAGGCGATCTAATATTGGGTTTTTCCATTAGGTAATAGTCATCAGCAGCCTGCCCGTCATTTCTCAGTATACTCATGTCCAGTTAATTGCAATATTCGTAACCATTTGCTAATTGACTCACATTTGTCAGATTCTATTAATAAAGTTGTCATGACAGAATGAGCGATTTGTTGTGGCCTGTCTGCGAAAGCCTTAAAAACCGTGTTTTTTTATTTTACTTTTGATAGGCATACGTTTGACCACTATCTTACCTGATGGTAAGCGATGATGCGGTCGAAGATGGAGCACGTTTGCCGTGTTACTTCAATGTTCAAAATAGCTACATGTGATAAATCCATACTTTTTTTGGCATGGGATCATCAATTGAGTCCTCGCACTCTGGCTGGAGTGGAACTGAGTGTCAGACTCTTATTGACTAAAATACAAAATTCAAATTCTAAAATTTTATATCAGACCAAGAGATCCATATAGTGTTAGCATGAACTTAGCTTACGTTAGTAAAAGCAAAATAATAAAAATACACAAAAAAAAAAATGGCTACATGCACATGTGCACGCACATGCCTGCCAGCCCAGAGCCTAATAAACGGTCCATCAATCTTGTCCGCCAGTGTAGCTAAAATACTGTTAGGGCTGCCCCTAAATCGCCGCAACATCGATGCACACCGTTTGCGCATGATGGCATAAAAGTCATCCACTCGCGCCACCGCAAACATGCCCCATGCACTGTAAACCGATGCAGCCCCAACAATATCCTCAGCGCATTATTGTACTGGACGCGCAGAGCGTTGTAAGCCTTCTGTGTATACCTAACCCACAAGCAGTAGGCTCTGAAGAACGTCAGTTTTACCTCGTCAGTACATCGCGCAAATCTGCGGGCAAGCATATTGCAAACTCATCTGTGTTCCTTCAAGTGCCCTTTGCGTTACAAGGCCGCGGTAACTTCCTTAATCAGCGAAAGCCTTCTAAGCTATGTTACTTCAACCTTGGCGATAGCTATTTGCGATCAATCCATACCCGCGGCCAATAAACACTCGTGGCCATATACCCATTACACTCATTAAACTTTTCCCCCTTATAAGCACCTATTTATAAAACATACTTGTAATAGCATGCAACACGCGACTTAGAACTAGGTCTTATCGCAGCTAAACTTAGAACTTTAATTAGACCTTAATAAGTGCAATTTATAACTGTCGCGTGTAGGTTTCGTTTTTCTTCGAAGTTTCTTTCGTTATGTCGTATGACGTGGTATACAGGAGAAATTATGATTTATTGGCTATATTCGTGGGGGTGAAACTATTTTTGCGTATAAATAACTTTAACACTTCAGTAAAATGAAAAATAAAAACACAGGTATTTAGTACTTTTGGGCAAGTTATAATCATCATCTACAGCAGTCCATTAAACTCTGACACTGGGGTGTGTGAGGTTGTCACTCCTAACGCGCGGGAATTTCGTTGGTTTAGTAATATGTTATTAAAACAGGGATTTTATTTGGGATTTCAGGCTAACAAGTATCTGTGTTTTCTGTACGTGAGGGTGCTCATATCAGGGCACCAAAACGTTCAATCAAGGGTTACCGGATTGGATATTAATAATTATGAAAAATATAACCGACTTCCAAACAATACACTACAAAGTATTAATAACTTTTATTTCGGAAGTCGGTATTTTTGGTTTTGTTTCTTTGTTTCTTAACACCGACTTCCGAAATTAAAGTTATTTTATACTTTGTAGTGTTTTGTTTGGAAGTGGCTTATATTTTTTGTAAAAAACTTTTTATTTCTTGCTTTTAAGTTAACTTGGATGACGTCATCGTCTACCCAGAAATTGAAATAAGTAAAAATGCTAATTAAATAAAAACTAATGAGCCAAACTGAATTCAATTTTTACGGGACCTAATAGCAAGTACGCCGCATCGAACTTAAGAAGAATCACAGAAATCGGATCAGAAACCTCGGAGTAACCGGTGTACAAGGATAAAAAAATTCCCACCTAATTGAGAACATCCTCCTTTTTTGGAAGTCGGTTAAAAATTAATGTGACGTGGGCTCAAACTTGTAATCTGTCATTTCAAGTGTGGGAATTGATAGCTCACTTCCAGCTTTTCCTGACACAAGTATCTAAGGTGAGATTTTTACTGACCAAATACTACAGGAGTAGTTTCACATTTCCGAGGAATTAAGAGTCAACCTGTACCTGTGTAGTTTTCTTCGCATGTCGTTTGATGTGGCGTTATAGGTTAAGAATGTAGAACTATCAATCAATCAAACAATCAAAATATTTATTTGCTAGAATATGGTACATAAGGTGGGGAATGTGTGTGTCGAGCTGTCAAAGTGATGCAGACGATATGAGGGCACAGTCAGGGAACATTATGTTTGCCTACATAACACGAAGTATATATTTTTTTTCATTTTTTACCGACTTCAAGGCTTTTAAGCTGATGGTTGCGTTTTTTTCCTTTTAGCGTATAAGTTCCTTGAAAAAATAAGAAAGGTTGGTCCTTTTAGGTATTGGTATTTGGTATTTTTTGCGATTGATAGATATCATATTCGGTTATTTCAGTCTTGGATATTTTCTTTTTAGCAGAAATTGGACGAAGACTAGATAATATCCTAGATAATTTTATCGGCCTTTGTTCCAGAGTATACTAAGATGAAACCGATACCATTTTTAAGCACAATATTCTTTCTTCCTAGAAAGGCTCATTTACCTCTGCAGTCGAAGATAAAAATAATAACAGTTTAAAAAGCAAAACTCGCCTCATTCATATAATTCTAAGTCTGACATGCTCTAACAGAGTTGAGCGGCTGGTAGTGGTTGTTGAACGTGTACTTATAGAACAATCACTGCGTGGGGTACAGCATGGTGAACATGTCACAGAGTGCCATCGCCATCAGTACAGACATACAGACAAAATAACCAAGATGGTCTTTAACGTTTAGTTTGCGATACTTTAAGTGTTTTTAGCAGAAAATTGGAAGAATGTTTTTTTAAAGTTGGCTATTTAAGGAGATATTCAATACTAGCATTTTATTTTGTTGCATTGTTCTTCGATAAAGTGGATAACCAATAATTGTATTGGCCTGTGTCCCAAAACATACGTAGATGAAACCTACACCATTTTAAAGCACTGATACTCTATTTTAAGACCTAGAAAGGTAAATTTATCTATGTAGCCGGAGAAAAAAGTTACGACATTATTAAAAGTGGACAGTTGAAACTCACCTCATTCATATAATTCCAAGCCTGGCACGCTCTAACAGGGCTGAGCGGCTTATAGTGGTTGCCGAACGTGTACATATAGAACAACCACGGCGCCGGGAACAGCATGGTGAACATGTCGCAGAGTGCCATTGCCATCAGGACCACGTTGGTCGGGGTTCGCATGTGACGTCTTGAGAGGACCACCACGATGAGAGTGTTAGCTACCGTCGTGGTTGCCAGGAGGAACGGTGCGATATAGCTGTTGGAGAAAAGGAACTGTGCGTGAATACAAATAGTTTCAGTTTTATGTACACTAATATTATAAAGCTAAAGAGTTTATTTGGTTTAACGCGCTTATCTCAGGAACTAATGGTTCGAAATGAAACAAAATTTTAGTGTTGAATAGCCAATTTAAGGCATAACATCACACTAATAGGAGCGGAGCATTAATGAAAAATGTGACGCAAACGAAGTTGCGCGGGTCAGCTAGTTCATAATCTCTGTTCTTCTTTTTAATTTTATAATTACTAACATTACTTATAGGCAAAATTTAATGTTATTGACAACCTTGCATATATTATATCGATTTTTTTGTCTGAAATGAATGTTTTTTTTTATTTTATTTTTTTTATAATGATCAGAAGCACAATTCTCGATTTTTACGGAGCAAAGCAGTCGTAATTGCTCACGTGTTCCTTCAAATGTCCTTTGTGTCCCAGGGCTGCGGTGACTCTTTCGAACAATTCCTCAACCCTGGCAGGGTCTAATTGATTGTTAACATTTACCCAACAGCATTAAACCTTCCATTATTTATTAATATATTTTACTAGTTGACCAGCGCAACTTCGTCTGCTCCGCTCCTATTTGTCCTAGCGTGATGATATATAGCCTATAGCCTTCCTCGATAAATGGGCTATCTAACACTGAAAGAATTTTTCAAATCGGATCTGTAGTTCTCAGGAACTACTGATCCGATTTGAAAAATTATTTCAGCTAATCTCAGGATTAGCGCGTTCAAGCAAACAAACTCTTAAGCTTTATATATTGTATAGATTATTTATGTACACACAGAAAAACAGTAATAATTAACATTATAATTATGAGTACTAAGGAAATGCTTATTTCTAACAAAATTTCTTCCAGCAGACCTGCGACAGGAGAAACAATAGTGTGTAAGAACAAGCGAAGAAGAGTACGTTAAGCCTTAAAACTAAAGTACATATAAAAAATACTAAAATGTACTTGTAAAATAATTATGTCATTATCTAACAGATAAATAAAAATACCCCACTTTTGAAATATAAATACTAACCCTCTTTTAAAAAACATTTACTAAGATTCTTCATGAAAAAGAGTTTTGTAGTAAAACTCCCTTCTCATATTACGTAATTGGGATGACACCGGATCTCTGCTCATTTTATAAAAGCTTTTCAGCAATGTTCGAGTTTCAGTATCTAAATCTCTTGAAGAAATGTAATATTTTAGATGCATTCTTAAACTAGTGCTCCAGTTTTGTGATGTAAGTGTTATTGTGAGATCAAGTTACATTTTATGTGGATTTATTGTGAGATCCTGTTATTTAGGGCACATTCTGTTTTGCTGTAGAATATTGCATTACAACAATGAAGAAGAACTAACATCATGTTATCTAATACCTATATATGAGCAATTTTTGTATATATGTATGTATATGCCTATATATATAATCTGAATCGCGGAAACGGCTCTAACGATTTTCATGAAATTTAGAATGCAGGGGATTTCGGGATTCTAAATTTAATGAAAATCGTTGGAGCCGTTTCCGTATCGGTGGCTCGCTGTCCGATTAGAACGGCCCGGGTCGAGGGAGCGTTGTGTTCCACGCGCGCCTCAAAGAGATGTCAGCATAGAAGAAGGGGTCCGCTAGGGCCAGTGCCTACCAGGGTTGCGGAATTTGTTCGAAAGTGTCACCGCGGCCCTACATCGCAAAGGGCACTAGGAGGAACACAGATGGGTTTTAGTCAGTAAGTGTCTGACACTCCCTTCTGCTTCGCCCAGAGCGGGTGGAGTCATTTGATGATTTCCCATCGAAAAAAAAAGGGGGTTTCGGGAGCGATAAATCGATCTAGCTAGGTTTCATTTTTTGAAAACTTCGTAAAAAAGGTCATCCAGTTACTTTACTTTAAGCATGATGTACAGTTGTGATTTCGTTTAGGGGTATGGCTATGGTTAATATTACAAGCGTATAAGTACATAGTCAGTAAAGATCAGTTGATTTTTTTTTGACTAACTTATCTGTTTTACTTAGGACTGATTATCTTACTTGTTTCTGTGAATTACACGTAATAAAGAAACTCGTACATAAATGCGATATTTCAAATAGACTCTTAGGGCAGTCGCAGACCTGGCGAAGTACAGACAAGCGGGCACAGAAAACTATTCTTTTTATAGTTGTGAAAACTGCGCTACGCTACACTACGTTGAGCTGCGCTTTGCTAAGCTTGAATGCACATTAGACCTAATCGTGAAAACGGGTCAAATGGCGCCTTATAATTCGACCGGGACCGCTGTACCGCGCCGTAGGAAGGTGCGGTGACGCGGGGTGATGACCGGAAAGAACATGGGTTCACATGAGTTCGGTTAACAGAAACACTACTAGCCGTTGTGAGCGTTGACAGCGGACTGACAGAGCGATCGGCCTGCACTGCCCAACTGTCTCGCCGCGCACATACCTGAGGCGCGGCACAGCGATCCCGGTCGAACTATAGTTCCACCATCATGCAAAATTGTAGAAAATAAGTCTGTTAAAAAGTTATCAAAAAGATACTCACCCATACATAGGTTCAGCATAATTAATCGGGAATTCACATGTCACATTCAAATAGAAATGCGAATGGTTCGATTGGCAGAAGTCGTCAGCAGTAAAGTTCGAATATCCAGGATACCCAGTTTGGTTGTTGTCATAGTAATTATAATTAATCTTCGAGATGTCTAAATCTGTGCTGTCTCCATCCACGATTTGTTTCGTCGAGTTGAAATCTCCGAAGTAGTCGACCCAGTCTTTGTCCGCCATCTTGGTTTTTTTTGGCGCGCTATTTCGTTGACTTTGACATGTTGGTTGTTACGTCATTTTGTATGTATCTGTGGGCAAAGAGAAATAGGATGTTATTATTTGTGGAAAATTATGACACGTGACTTAGTATGATACAGTTTGAAATTGAATCCTTTGGAACATGTATTATTATTATTCTTGCAAATAAATCAACATTGCAGTGTTATGGTTTCAAAGATAAGTGTGCTAGTGACATCTAACATTTCAGTTTCAGTTTAATTATAAAGGCGCGACGCGAAAACGTTTTTTAGAGATTGATCTATCTGTAGAACAATTTTGAAATACTTTGAATGAAAACACGTTGTCGTATTGTCGCGTCACGCCTGTCTGCGAGAGCGTTAAGTCTCAATCTGCCTCTGTTACATTTAAACTTTTATGTTTAGAAAACTTTTTGTTTTACGTCATAATATACCATTATATACCAAGAGAAGTGGCAGTTGCTACTTCTTGCTTTAGATGGGTTTATAAGTAATGTTTCTTAATGCATTACAGAACACATTAATGGACCTCAAAATTTATTCACGACAAAATCCTGTTAAAGTTTCCGAGAGAAAAAAATTATAACGTGTAATGGGGTGAAAACAAACAAAACTTAAAAAAAAAACAGACCTTGATCCACATGATGTTAGTAATCTATGTATATAAAAATTAATTGCTGTTCGTTAGTCTCGCTAAAACTCGAGAACGGCTGGACCGATTTTAATGATTCTTTTTTTGATTCGCCAAAATACAGGGAAGGTTTAAAAGCAAAAAAAAATGGGTAGGTAGATAGGGTAGGTAGGTAGGTAGGGTAGGTAGGGTAGGAGTAGGGTAGGAGTAGGGTAGGAGTAGGGTAGGAGTAGGGTAGGAGTAGGGTAGGAGTAGGGTAGGAGTAGGGTAGGAGTAGGGTAGGAGTAGGGTAGGAGTAGGGTAGGAGTAGGGTAGGAGTTATATTATAGATGAAAATTGTGACGCAGACGAAGTTGCGCGGGTCAGCTAGTACTTCATATAATTGCTGCGCAATTCTTATATTTGTTGGTTTGTTGTACTTTGAAGGCAATTTTCAATTTATTTAAAGTCTTTTTGCAGAATTTAAGCACTCCAATTTTTTAACCAATATTAGTTTTAAAAGATTGATACGTTTTTAGAAACCAATAATGTAGCATTCAAGTGAGAATAAAAATCAAAGTTTTGTTTCTATTCACCCTTCCGTTTCTATTTACCCCGTTTTACCGATAACTAAGGTGTTTTCAAACAAGCTTATGGTGTGCTTATTAAAAGTGCACACCTTCAAGTCGGCTTCAATATCAAAACTTCCCAGCAACATTTATTTCGTAGCGTTATAATTATTAATTTCTTGGCCGTAAATCATTTTCTTAATTATTATTTTCTGGCCTAATAATTAAAATGGTCTAGTGATTAATATTATATGTAATTAATTTTAATAGGTATCGGCTACCAGCTAAGGGTTGATTAATTATGTAAAATATTATTTGTACGTTCAATATTAACTTTGATATTTATAGTTTTTTATTTTGAGTTTCTCGGTGTTTATCTGCAAAGTGGATATAATATTTTCGATTGAAATATAATCTGTTAATTTATTTGTTTAATTAAACTTTACATTATAAACATTTGTGATATTGCGCGAAATTAACTGCGTCGTTGGTCTAGCGGTCGTTAGTGCGATTTCTGATCGAGGTATTAAAGTCGATTACCAGGTCGTGCAAAAAGTGTTGTTGGATTTTTCCATTTGGAATTTCTCAGTACCAGCCCGGGGTTTGGAAGTCGGTGGTATGATCCCCATATCTCGGACTAGATCTCCACCTGGTCGTGTTGGATTACCGTCTCATTGGACTATGACAGTAAAGGAACAGAGAGTACACCTGGGTTTGAGCATTAAATAAAATACATATAATATCTCCTGCTTATTTAGACAATATAATCTAGCCTTTATTTAGTTCTGGAGTGGCAACCGCGTACCGGAAGGCACAGCGTCGGAAGGCCTTCCACAAGGTGGACCGCTGACCTGATGAGGGTCACGGGTAGCCGATAGAAGCCTTCCAACGCTGTGTCTTCCAGTACGCGGTCGCGACTTCAGAACTATTCAGCCTCTTTGACCATCTGTTCTGTGCGCAATGTGCCCTGCCCACTGCCTCTTTAGTTTGGCTATCCTTCGGGCTATGTCAGTTACCTTGATTCTCTTGCGGATATCGTCATTCCTGATTCGATCACGCAAGGAAACTCCAAGCATTGCCCTCTCCATATCCCTTTGGATGACTTTAAGCCTCCTGATGAGGCCTATCTGTGAGCGACATCGTCACCCAAGACAATATTATTTCTTAAAGTCATAGAAAACGAGTTGATCAAGTTAATCTGAGCCCTTGTTTTATGGATAGGGTCAAATACCTTTATCGCTAAGCCACAGTTATACATAAAACGACATTAAATCGTTTACTAACCCTCCGGACGAGAAATAACTATTATATTTTCGAGACATATCATTTCTTAATGCTGATTAAGTTTATTGATAAAAATAAGACTAGTTTTCGAAGTAGCTGCCTAAAATAAAACCCAAATAGAAAATCACGGGGTATTTTGGAGTCCATTTGCAATATTGACTGGTAGAGAATGCCTGTGTCCGCCTATGTACATTTGTGTTCTGAAGTGTTAAATAAATAAATAAATTTATGGGCCCTTCCCTAAATCATTTAGCCTATCTATTGTGATAAACTAGCTGATCCGCGCAACTTCGTCTGCGTTACATTTTTAATGAATGCACCGCTCCTATTGGTCGTAGCGTGATATTATATAGCCTTTAACCTTTCTCTATAAATGGGCTATCCATTATTAAATTATTTTTTATTTCGAACTAGTAGTTAGATTAGCGCGTTCAACCAAACAAACTCTTCAGCTTTATTATATTAGTATTAGAATAGATTTCAAAGATATAATAGAACAGAGACATATTGAACCTTGTAGAGGTACTGAGACACAACCTTCTTGGATGGCTCACCCTCCCGGGGACCTCCGTCAATTTAAACATAAAAAAAGCTTTAGAAGAATTAGGAATTTAGAATAGGTTGAAATATTGACATACGATGATTGATTTGTTTTTATGACAGTTCTGTAAAAGTTTTTCTTGAGAGCACCCGCTTAATATAATGATCTCTTAAATCGCTTAAAGTCTTTTTTATTTCTATCGATCCCGAGACGTTCCAGAAGCCCTAATCGGAACATCCACAGTACCTACGTACCTAGTAAAAGCTAGGCCTTTTTATAAAAAGTTATAGTCCATACTATACCACTTTTTTTTTTAAATGGCATAGCAAATTTTGTGAGTGTGAGCAATAGTCTCCAGAACTGCTGCCTTTATTTGAAGAATTCTTTAATTATTTGAAAGATACATTATTCCAGATTGACATAGGCTATTATAAATTATGTAGGTATATTATTTACGACTAGTGGACGTCACGCGGTTTCTCCCGCGTAGTTCCCGTTTCCGTGGGAGTATGGGGATAAAATATATGTAGCTATCCATTGCTGAAAGAATTTTTCAAATCGGTCTAGTAGTTTCGGAGCCTATTCATTTCAAACAAACAAATCTTTCCTCTTTAAAATATTAGTGTAGATAAAATCTGGCAAAGCTATTGGTACCTACAGAATCAGTGGCGTAGCTAGTTTTAGCTTTTTTTTTCACTATTTACTATTTATAGGCACGCGTTTGACCACTATCTCACCTGATGGTAAGCGATGATGTGGTCGAAGATGGAGCACGCATGCCTAGAAGTAACCTATTCACTCTTGACTTAAAGACTCCTAGGTTGTAGCTATCAGGAAACACAGACTCCGGCAGGGAATTCCACTCCTTAGCTGTACGCACTATGAATGTGTTCCCAAAACGTTTCGTGCGCGTGGGTGGGATGTCCACCATGTACCGGTGGCGCATCGCCGTTCGTCTTATGGTCCTATGATGGAACGGGCTTGGTGGAATTAAATTATGCAATTCCGTCGCACATTCCCCAAAATGCAACCGGTAGAAAACCGACAGGCTAGCAACTCGTCGTCGATGCTCAAGACTTTGGAGCTTCGTAGCGACGAGCCTATCATCGCCGATGATGCTCTTGGCTCGTTTCTCAATTGACTCAAGGGCATCAAGCTGGTATCTGGCAGATCCGTTCCAAAGATGGGAGCAGTACTCCATACATGATCGAACTTGCGCTTGGTACAGTTTGAGCAGATGTTCCGGCGTGAAGTACCGTCTCACCTTTGCTAGGATCCCCAACTTCTTTGCAGCTACTTGAGCTTTTGCCTCTATGAAAGGGCCAAAATTCAGGGTAGATGTCAACGTAACCCCAAGAAGCTCAAGTTAGTCGGTTATCGGCACGGTTGCACCTCGGAAAGATGGAGCTGGGTGGAATTGGCTCCTTTTAGTGGAAAACAGACACGCTTGGGTCTTAGCAGCATTGAAATTGACCAGATTGGCATCGCCCTATTCTAAGACAGCATGTAAGGACACCTTCAAGCGCTCACCCATAGCCTCCCGAAGAGACCGGATCTGCGACCCACCAGCTCGTGCGTTGGACACGTATCTCTCAGCAACAGTGCTGTCATCTGCATACCCAAAAGTACCGGGTTTAAGAAGATCATTAATATGCAGCAAGAACAGTGTTTCCGAAAGCACCGACCCCTGAGGAACCCCGGCATTAATATCCAGCAGTCCAGACGAGCAGCCATCTATGACCACTCGGATAGACCGATCTCTCAGGAAATCCACGAGCCAATCACACAATCCGGCAGGCAGACCGAAGGAAGAAAGCTTACTAATAAGGCTTTCGTGCCAGACCCTGTCGAAGGCCTTCGAGATGTCAAGGGAGACCGCTAGTGCCTCCCCGTGCTTCTCTATGGCCTCACTCCAGATGTGAATGGCATATGCAAGAAGATCCCCATTTGACCGATTTCGGCGGAACCCGTATTGTCGGTCACTAAGGAGATCACTCGCTTCTAGGTATGCCAGGAGTTTATGATTCAGCACGCGTTCCATACTCTTACAGAGTATGGACGTTACTGAGATAGGTCTATAATTCGACAGGTCAGCTCGACTACCTTTCTTGGGCACGGGCTGCACGTTAGCTTGCTTCCAAGCCTTCGGCTCTTTTCCAGTCTCAAACGAAAGCTAGATGAGCTAGAATGCTAGAAGCTAGTCATTGTTGGGGGTTTTCTCCGGATCCACTGTACCGATTCTGTTGAAATTTGGTACACGTATGGATTTCTGTAACCCAAACACGTACGCGTTACGTAAATTATAAAAAAAATAGTATGGGGTCACTTTTGGGGGTCGAACCCGATAATTAAAAAAAAAGTTTTTCGAACAATATCGTGTGACGTATCATATGAAAGGGCTTACTTTGAGGGGTTTAATTATTATTTTTTCATAATCTTACAATAAATGGTTTTGAAGTTATTTAAGAAATTAGACGAAAAATGACCATTTCCCCCCTTATCTCCGAAACTACTGAGCCTAAAATTTTGAAAAAAAAGGAGATAATAGATCTTTACCAAAAAAATACCTATTAGAAGTCTATAGTGTTAAAATAACATGTTAAAATAATTAAAATCGTTCGAAACCCTTTGCACGCGAGTCCGACTCGCACTTGGCCAGTTTTTAACAATATAAGCCCTACTAGCTCAAGATTGTCTTGACAGGCCACAAAGAACACGTCGGAACAGAAGCAGTGGCGTAGCTAGTCATTGTTGGGGGGCCCGTTTTTAGGGGTATTGTTTTTTTTTAACAATAAAGGCCCTACTAGCTAAAGATTGTCTTGGCAGGCCACGAAGGCCACGTCGGGGCCGTTTTAGTCCGGAGGCCCCGAATCTTTGATACGGCTGATACGGCGGTAGCTACGCCCCTGTGCAGAAGCTAGTTCTGTATAAGATAATTTATGAACCATATACTAATTCCATATCATTCTCATGCCAATCTCACCCTTACCCTACATAGTTTTCCATGTAATAGAGCTGCAAATTGGTGTAAATCGAGCTTCGTACATAATATGAACATAGAATAATGTTTTGTTACTCTCGCTTGTAAGTACATAGGTAATTAGTGCCAATTTTCGATGATTAGGCGATATTAACTGTGTTTAAACAACGTGAAACAGAATGAACGATACAATTTACCTCTTAAGGGGTCATTGTCCACATCATTATGAACAACTTTCACTATGGAACCAACACTGAAATCACGAAATAAAAATCGACTCCCCATACATTTATGTGCGCATAACTAGACAAAATGTACTGAACAGCTGATTTTTTTTCGCGATTTCGGTTAGTAATTCGATGATCCCTTAAGAGGTATTGCGTTTATTCTGTTACAGGTTGTTTAAACATGTAAATTGAGTTTGTTTAGTTATTCAGGTTTCATGATTTTAGTTAAAATATTCTTCATGTTGTGAGTAAGTTTAGTTTTTATTAGAGTGTACCTAAAATCCACAGGCATAATGTTATTTATTTATTTATATTATTTGTATATGCTTTATTGTTGTTTTCTTTATTTCTGTATCCGAGCTTATTTGTCTTATTTTCATTACGAATTACAAAACCGTGTTTCATTCTAAGGAGCCGTCTCCACGAACGAGAGAATCGCGGCGATATTATCGTCGTGCCACGTACTTCTATAACAACTCTATGAACGTGTCTCCACACGGCGATATTATCGCGGCGATTCGACGAGTGAAAAAACGTCAACTCGCGGCGATTCTCTCGCTCGTGGAGATGGCCAGCGGCCCCTTAAATAAAGCCTTGGAAATTATTATCGTCCATCAATCTACCGTGTAATGTCCCTCAATAAATGGTGTCCAACCCTTTTAGGGTAAAAATAATTTATGAACCCTATCGCGCCCTGTTTCAGGTACAAAAGTACCCTAATAAGTAATGGATTATATTCTGATTTAATTTTAAGTAGGTTGTAATTATTCTGAAAGGGTGTTTTGTGTATTTAAAATGATAATCTTATATTTTAGATAAGGTGTTTGTTTTGAGACCGTACTTAATATGATTTAGGTAGAATCTTGGTATTTTATAGTAAATATTCGTCCGTCTCTATAGGTGGGCTGTATTTCATGTCTGTCATTGTAATAGATATTAGTACAGTCAACATTTTCGAATAAGCTTTTTTTTATTGCTACCATAACAGATAATAAAATCAAAATAGAAATTAAAAGACAAGTATTAAAAATGTTTACCTTTGCTATCAAATCCTCCTAATATATAAAATTCTTCCGTTCCTGACTGACAGACAACGCACAGCCGAAACTAGTCGCAGGAAGCTGAAAATTTGAATTTAGCGTCCCTGCACTCCGTATGGGAGTACTAAGAGAGAATTTCCCGAAATTCCTACGGGAACGGGAAAAAAACGGGTATGCGCGTACGAATTCGCGGGCGAAAGCTAGTCTGATTTTAAAATTCCAAGACCCTTTAAAAGCAGATGGAAGCATTTCCCGCCAGCAAGCATAAAGGTTCTTGCCCACTCACCAACGTGCGTCACAGCCATCTTGATTACATGGATTGACATCTCACTTTGTGATCACTTCACCCAAGCCTTCACTTCGACATGTTTACAGAATCGAACGGCAGTTCCTAACATAGTTCCGTGGATGTCACTAAGGGCTAGGCCGCACTATGGCTAAACCGCCGCATCTTTTAATCGTGTAATTTTTTGAGTCAAGGAAACTAATACAAGCGGCCTCACTTGCGGTTTTTTTCTCGCCACTGATACCCGTGCTTCTCGAGCGGTTTCGCGGTATAGCGGCTTACTGCTCATTGGAATAAAAGTAGTGCGGCCTTAGCCTAAAGCTGCATCAATGTTATCACGAAGCTAGATAACATTGTATCTATTTATGAACCACTCCAAACCATAAACCTGACATATGGCTGGCTAATCTCGTGTTTTAGATGATAAGTGAGCCACCTGTTGTAGTAGTAACTAGTCTATGGTGCATTTTGTTTGACAAGACAATGTAAAGCGTGAAGATCCATTACATTACAAAAGGGTTTCGAATCAATTTCATTTTTTTAATATGTTTTTTAACACTACAGACTTCGTATAGGTTTTCCTGTAATTTTTAGGTATAGAACTACTATGTGCATTTTTTTGAAATTTTAGGGGGAATGGTCATTTTTGGTCTAATATCTTGAATAACTTCAAAACTATTTATTTTAAAATTTTGAAAAATAATATAATTAAAACCCTCACAGTAAACCCTTTCATTTGATATGTCACACGATACAGTTTGAAAAACTTTTTTTTTTTAATTTTCTTGTTTGACCCCCAAAAGTGACCCCCATACGTAAAATTTAATAATTTACACGTGTTTGGGTCACAGAAGTCCATATGTATACCAAATTTCAACAGAATCGGTCCAGTGGATCCGGAGAAAACTGGCTGTGACAGACGGACTGACAGACAGAGTGAAGAATAAGAATTATTTATTGCGTAACTGTGTACAATTCGTGTGTGTGCGTATTTGTGTGTGTGTTTATCCTATAAGGGTTCCGTTTTTATGGATGTTTGGAACCCTAAAAAATAATTATTATATTAGTATCTACATATGTATACATAGACACGTCATGCACCAACATCACATCTATAAAAAACAGCGCAAGCACTATCGGTACTAATCGGTAGCAAGATACGAGTAGCTATGTATATGCGCGAGAGGTATAGGGTCGTGGTAGTTACCTCCTTCCGGGCAAGCTATAGTTTGTATTCTTGTTACATATGTTTCGGTAGGAACAGTATGTATGTATGGGTGTCAGTGTAATTAAAAACTCTTGACACATTATTTTCTGCTTGCGATCGCAAACCTGCGTCACAGTTCCAAACATAGTTTTAAAGATGACAGTAAGGGCGCTTTCAAATTTGTCGCAAAGTACAGCGCGGAAGCAGCGCGGCTGCATTTGAAGGCATAAACTGCATCAATGTTATCACAAAGCTAGATAACATTGTATTTATATAAGACCACTTCAGACCATAAACCTGACAGATGGCTGGATAATTTCTTGCCTTAGATGATTAGTGAGCCACTTGTTGTAGAAGCAACTGGTCTATGGTATAATGCACTAGCTTCTGCCAGCGGCTTCGCCCGCGTGGTCCCTAGGGAACATACTCCCGGGATAAAAACTAGCCTATGTCCTTTCTCAGGCTCTACACTATCTGTGTACCAATGTACCAAATTTCATTTAAATCGGTTCAGTAGTTTTGGCGTGAAAGCGCGACAGACAGACAGACAGACATTATTTTCGCATTTGTAATATTAAAAAAGTAAGGATTTTGATATTATGGTCCCTAACATACAAATGACGTAATATATAGGTCTCTATACAGAGGTATAGACGCGTCATGTTCCAAGACACAGCTCTCAAAAACAGTGCAAGCATTATCGGTAGCAAGATAGCTACGTATGCGGCTTAGGGTCGCGGTGGTTACCTTCTTTTATTCATCCCAGAAAGGAGTTATGAAATATTTCAGAAGTAGTGGAAGTCGAAATTACAACAACAACAATTTATTTCTAAAACTTCAGTTATACATTACATCAATGTGGTCTCGACTACGAACTAGGACAACCTGTATGACAGGTGTCAAGGTTCATCCGGTTACATGGATCACAATGAGGAAGCTTAAAGACAGCGTTTACTGCAACTACTACAGTGATTTACAAAAAGTTATAATAATAGAAAATACAGTCATTAAAGATACAGAAATTATGGAGGAATTGGGGTAGCGTGCGTGTGTGTGTGGTGAGAAGTGTGTGTGATGTGTCTGTTTTTGAGTATGAGTCACTAGGTTAGATTACTGATTAGGTTTTCAGTGTCTTCGTTTATGTAACTCGTAAGTCCTCTAATTAAGTTTCTCTAACACCTAAGTGTGTAATGTAATGTTCTAACTCATCCGCTGTTCTTTTTTGATACATTTCGTTGAGAGAGACAAGACAGTTAAATCGTTTCTCCGGTACTAATCGAGTTTCATTACTCCGATGCTTTTCTGGTAGTCGCTACTGATTCTGGTTTCCAATAGCTTGTTGGTGTGTTTTGGAATAATATTCCTGCACATTATTCGCCAAACCAAAGTGGCAGTGGGCAGGGCACATTGCTCGATGCAGAACAGATTGTAGATGAGGACAAAAAGTCCTGGAGTAGCCGCGCACCGGAATATGCAACGTTGGAAGGCTTCCCACTAGGTGGACCAATGACCTGGTAAAGGTCACGGGTAGCCGATGGATGCGAGACGCACAAGACCGGTTGTTGTGACGACACTTAGGGGAGGCCTATGTCCAGCAATGGACGTCTTTCGGCTGATATAATGATGATGATGACATTATTCTGCAATGCTGCTGCTTATCTCATAGAAAAGCATCTTTTCAGTGTCTGTGATTGCAAAGCATCTAAGATGGCTCTGGTATTGTAGATGTATGGACATCGCACACTCTTGCACCTCGCATAGGTCTTTCAAGCACCATGCACGAAACAAAAAACGAACGCAACTGTTTAAAAGTTAAAGTGTTGAATGCTAATCGAAACCAATGAAATCTTCTCAATTGTTATAAAATTGTAATTTTGTTTTATTGATTTTTTATTTTTTTGACATGCGTCATGCTTGGCGCAAATAAACGCTTTTTCTTTCTTCTTTCTTACGTGTCTAAATGGAACACAGAACAGTGGGTCTAAAAAGGCCACTTTAGTAGAATCAACCAGCACATCAACCTATCCGAAACTGGCAAATTTTCCCTATCAATCTTGAACCTAATCTTTTACGATAAAGATGAAAATGTTGACAGATTGTTGTATGATACATATAATACCACTGACGCGGTCACATCGTGAAGTACGTGCGCCACAGGCTGAAGTACGCGCCGAGGGTGCAGCTGCCGAAGTCGCATCGCAACGTCAACTAAGGCGTTTGTGGTGCGCATACCAACATGCTACCTACCTCAGGTGATGGAGGAAAGCTTTTGGCCTCAGAATCTGGTTTTCCGCCGCTTTCGCGGACAAGTGCCACCGGAACGCACACGGACATAGTGCAAATAAGTGATATTAACATAGTTTTAAGTTTGTTTTACTAACACAATTGTAATTATATGTATACTTAGGTTAAGGTATTTATCTGTGGGTCTTTGTTACCTGAAAATAAATGGTTTATTATTATTATTATAATGATCCTAATATGATTCTTTGTGGCCTTTTTAGACACGCAGACGTTGCATCTGTCTGTAGGGGCCTTTAATATCCCACACGGTTTTAAACCCAACGTTATAACAGTAACATTGTACCAACTAATTGTTCAGTAGCGGCATTTTATAATTAAACTTTGAGTTGACAAGAGTAATGAGTGCCATCTTCTACAAGTAATAACTCAGGGAATGTAAACTTGTAAACTTCGTTCACTTTAGTTGGAGTTATTACAATGGGACACATGTGTGTGAAATGTTTCGTGAAATAAGACTATTATACATGTAGCTATAATGTGGCATCGTTGATCTTGTATCTAATACTTGTTTTACCGCTTATGACAAGAATTGATCATCATCATATCAGCCGAAAGACGTCCACTGCTGGACATAGGCCTCGCCCAAATGTCGCCACAACAAAATGCGTCTCGCATCCATCGGCTACCCGCAACCCTTACCAGGACATCGGTCCACTTTGTGGGAGGACATCGACCATCTGTTCTGCGAGAAATGGGTACCTACCCACTGCCACTTTAGTTTAGCGATCCTACGGGCTATGTCGGTAAATATACGTGTAATATGAAACTAGCGAGTAATTTAACTTGGTCGGTTTATATTTTATCGGTATAAAGCGCTGTCGTCTAATGATTTGTGGTACTGGAATGCATCTGACTCATGGAACAAATATTTGAAACAATGTTTGTTTATATTTACAGCTTCTCGTGGCGGGGACTATAGTAAGGGTGTCCATTTGCACGGAGCGAAGCAGCAGAGCGGACAATCGGAGAAATTTTAACCAATGGAATTGCATAAAATCTCCGCATACCGTGTGTCACTGACATTTTGACTGACATGACTGGTTAATATTTTCCTCGTTTCTCCGCTCCGTTGCCTCGCTCCGCGCAAATGGACAGGCACCCTAACTTCAATAACAGTTCACGAAAAAAGAGTTTCCATACCAAAGAGAAACGGCTTTACTTATTAAGGCGCAGCTCGCAGCTGAAAAAACAATATGCTGTGGAACTTTAAACCCAATAATGGTAGCGAGTTAGTTTGCTCTGTACTCCAGCCGCTGGTTTAGGGGGAAGCTCGTGGTTTTACATTTTTAATATCGGGTAAGGTTGGCGCACTATGTTTTAGTCCATTTCTTAGATAAATGGACTGAGGTTTACGGGTCCAGGATGAAGTGAATACATTTTTTTGTTATTTTAGGGTTCCGAACAAAAGTCGGAACCTTATAGGATCGCTCGGGTGTCTGTCTGTCTATCACAGCCGATTTCGGAGACCCAAACACGGACGTGTTACGTAAATTATTAAATTTTTAGTATGGGGCTCACTTTTGAGGTCAAACTAGAAAATTAAAAAAAAAAAGTTTTTTGAATAATGTCATGTGACATATCAAATGAAAGGGCTTACTGTGAGGGTTTTAATTATTTTTTTTTCATTATTTTAAAATAAATAATTTTGAAGATATTCAAGAAATTAGACGAAAAATTACATGAAAGCATTACAAACAAACCATCTCACGTTTGCATTTATTATTGGTTAGGATACCATCCACTTTTCTGCCAGTAGATAATGCCAGGGTTGTGGAATTTGTTCAAAAGAGTCACCATTGCCCTGGAACGAAAGGGCACTAGGAGGAACAGGGTTTTAGTCAGCAAGAGTCTGACACTCCCTTCTGCTCCGCCCAGAGCAAAACGAGTCATTTGATGATTTCCCATAAAAAAAGCCGGCCAAGTGCGAGTCGGACTCGCCCACCGAAGGTTCCGTACAAATTTGTACCTACAAACTACTTTAAATAAAGACTATATTTTTTATGATTTAATTACAAACGTATAGTTTTCAGACTTTTCCTTATATTTGTAGGATAAGACGGTATTACTTGCCAAATTTCATAGTTCTAGGTCAACGGGAAATACCCTATATATTTTGATTCCCTTGAGAGAATCGAAATATACGTTTTTTAGCCGCATAAACGACCGTATCTTTTTTTTTACGTTAACTTAGAAGTTTGATTCTTTCACAGGGGCCATAGACCTGAGTATATGGTTTTAATTTCCACTCGATACATCAACGCGTTCCTGAGATGAAGGGTTTGACAGACAGACGGACGGATAACAAAGTGATCCTATAAGGGTTCCGTTTCTTCCTTTTGAGGAACGGAACTCTAAAAACGTATCGTTCGTATTCAAATCATAGACGCAAACTGACAAAAACACCTCTAATTTAAGACCACCTACATTGTAATGCTTCAAATGCTTTTTAATTTCATGACTAAAATGTACTTGCATTTTTGTTATATTAAATCTTTTAGAATTTATAAAAGAAGAATTTCTGACACGAGGCAACCCTAGCTTAAACTTTGGCTACAGACTTCTGGAGGTGAATATTCGAAGAATTAATTAATTATGTCTTGAAAGACCTGAATATTTAATGCACAGTGGTCTTTACCTGATAATTTATGAGCTGAAAGTACAAAGTATATTAATGTAGAATATTTAGATTAGAATTCTTAGCTGTATACAAAGATCAGCGAACCTGTATGTGGTTTAGTTCTTTACTTAGCTAAAGTTATTTAATTTTGTATGCTTCATGTAGGCGTATAAACGTATATGTTCATATGTCTACATGACGCATCATTAATTTATTTATTCTAGATAGAATACTTTCATATTTAACAGAAAGAATTATTTATTTGAGAGATCCAATCTTAAAGGAGGCTCTGAAAGTACGTTTCAGATTACGAAAATTTATAAATCCGTAGAGAACTACACTATCGCACTACATAGGTTTGTATCCTGTTACATTTAACAGGATACAAACCTATGTAGTGCGATAGTTCACGTGGCCCAGGAACCATACATTTATTGTAGAATATTTATTGGTTAGGTGAAATGGAATAGAAAACGCCCGCAACTAAGCCCGAAACTACGGACTTCAGTCTTAGAGAGTAGCCCCCCTGATGCCAGGAACAAACTTAGCACATATTTTATTTTTTTCATTGTTATATCAAACACAACCAAAACTGATTCTCACACAAGGTGTTATGTTCTATTATACGAAACACACTGGTAAAAACCTTCTCACCTTTTTCCTTTCATTCAATTAATTAAACATTAAAATATTGCGTTGATGTAAAAATTTACAAACGAAGCGAGAATTACATTTCCAGAAATAATATAATCGGCTTACGTTTCCATGTTGGCGGAGTATGCTAAGAGGATTTTGTCACATGCACGATTTTTTTTAACCCTCCGATAATATTTCATACTAGCTTGTGCCTGCGATTTCTGTCCCATGGCAAATATTCATATTCGTTTGTTTGCGGTCGGGTTCCAGACAAACCGGGTTGAGCTGAATACTAGTATTTTACGTGGAGCGGCTGCCTACTAGCTAACACGTATTTCTTGGCAAGACTGGAGTCATATTTACTGTCTTCTGACAATCCGTAACGACTGCCAATGATCTACAAATGAAAGCCGGGACCAAAAAGTATCTCATTTTAACGAAAGGCAAAGTTGTCTGTGTTACGAAGCAGTTCTTCGCGCTATGTGGCCGGCCCATTTCCACTTTAATTTTTGGCTGTAGCTGAGTGCATCTATTGCTTTTGTTCTAGATCTTATTATTATATATAATATAATATACCATTCCATTACACCTCCCTAATCACCGAAACTACTTAACCTTAAATTTGAAAAAAAAATGGAGATAATAGATCCTTACCTATAGATTACAGGAAAACCTATAAGAAGTCTATAGTGTTAAAATAACATGTTAAAAACTAATTTTGTTCGGAACCCTTTGCACGCGAGTCCGACTTGGCCAGTTTTTAAGGGTGTGAAATCGTCAAATGACTCCTCCCGCTCTGGGCGGAGCAGAAGGGAGTGTCAGACTCTTACTGACTAAAACCCTGTTCCTCCTAGTGCCCTTTCGTTCCAGGGCAATGGTGACTCTTTTGAACAAATTCCACAACCCTGGCATTATCTACTGGCAGAAAAGTGAGATGGTTTGTTTGTAATGCTTTCATGCTAAAATCGCCGAATTTTTAAATAAATTTTGTTACCAAGATAGATGGGATTTTGGAAATTTTAATGATGCTAAAACCGCGAGTAAAATGTGTTAAATTATAAATGAATTTTTATTTTTTATAAAGGTTAAAAATAATCTTTTTCATTAGTCATTTTTTGGGACAGTTTAAACGAGATTAAGCTGGTGCTTTCTATCTCATAGATGAAACAAACGCGAGTCAGTGCCTCTTTTAAAACCATAATGATAGGTAATAATTTTTTGAGTCTGTGGGACAACTCTCTTGTTTTAAGTAACGTTAGGGCCGCTGGGGCCAGTGCCTGCCAGGGTTTCAAAACAAAGGGCATTCGGAGGAACACGGATAGGTTTTAGTCAGTAAGAGTCTGACACTCCCTTCTGCTCCACCCAAGGCAAAACGAGTCATTTGATGATTTCCCATTAAAAAAAACCCGGCCAAGTGCGAGTCGGACTCGCCCACCGAAGGTTCCGTACAAGTTTGTAGCTACAAATTACTTTAAATAAAGACTATATTTTTTATGATTTAATTACAAATGTATGGACCACCACCGAAGGTTCCGTACAAGTTTGTAGCTACAAATTACTTTAAATAAAGACTATATTTTTTATGATTTAATTACAATGTATTTCTTGGCAAGACTGAAGTCAGATTCACTGTCTTCTGACAATCCGTAACGACTGTCAATGATCTACAAATGACAGCCGGGACCAAAAAGTATCTCATTTTAAAGGAAAGGCTAAGTTCTCTGTGATACGAAGCAGTTCTTGGAACTTACTTATCAAAAAGAATAACGCAGTACTTTTCTGAAAGCTTTTACAAAACTAACATTACTTACTACCACTCTTCTTAGAACCCATGTAAAATAATAACTTCAGACTTGAGACCATTTCTCAAGATATGCCTAAGAAATACACTTTTGGGAGAATTCGTAGAAATGTAAGGCAATTATTGTTATAACTCGTATCACTAACCACACAATCACAGTTTGTAGAAATAACAGTAGAGCAACTGCGAACCAAATCACGAATTTCTGCGCTCATATACACACCCGTTACACGGCTTTTGAGCGAGTTTGGCCGCGTCTTCCATTACGTCGCATAAAGATAATGGTTTCTGGTGCGATCTTTTTTCGAGAAACGTCGTGCACGATTTTCTGGTTTCTGACTACCGTAACGACTGACAAAGGCTTAAAGCTGCTCTCTCAAGAAATGCTTAAAAACAGCGTACAGATGAAGCAACATTTCGTCAGTATTATTGGGAAATTACATCTGACAAAAATAGGTAGTAATCTACATGATATGATACGTAATTTGGTTTAGCCAGAATTATGTATCGGTATCATACAATAAGAAAAAAATCACCATATGACCACCAAATTTTTGAGATGAAACCATTTTACTCCTTAATTTTTTAACAAAAGTCTAAAAAAATATCTTGCTGCAATACAAATGAAAATAATTTGGTTTTATTACTTTTTTAAAATATGTGTTATTTTTTTATAATAAATTAAAAATGCGGAGTGGCGCGTAGAGGAGTAGTTAGTTCCGTTTATATGCACAAAGTCATTAGCATGTACACAAGCCTTAACGCACGGACGGAAGAGTCCCGGTATATATATAAGACATGGCCACCAATATCGGCAAGTTATGCACGGAGCGACGGCCAATATAACCTTGGCAAACCAGTAACTATAAGAACCAGAATGCCACTTAGCAAGACTGGTTGACATACTGCTTTATATTTCCACTGTGTCTTACCAAAGCACCATTTAATCGCCATGATCATTATAATTTAGCTCAGTACATTAGATAATTGAAGCCCATTTCGGCACGGTGCGCCAAAAAGTAACGTTCTTGGTTTAGTGTTAATTAAGAACAATGTTGAACAAATGTTTAAATTAGGAACGAGTGTGATTTTAGAAGATATGAGTACAATAATGAGGGTTGGTACAGACAAGAATATAACAAGTTGGGGGAATACATTGATGGTAAAAATGCTTTTCTCAAGGCTCGTCTTTTCCACAAGCACTACATTTTTTATTAAGATTGTTAGACCTGCTGAACTGCTATACCTACAATGCTACCTTACAATCTTCAGCAGGTACTTATATACATTTTTTTTGCTATTGATAGGCACGCGTTTGACCACTATCTCACCTGATGGTAAGCGATGATGTGGTCGAAGATGGAGCACGCTTGCCTAGAAGTAACCTATTCACTCTTGACTTGAATACTCCCAGGTTTTCCATGAAATTATACAGAGATCGAATCTATATTCGGTTTCTGTGTAATTTCCTGGATAAAAGTCCGTTAAATTATGCAGTCTTAGATTCAAAGATTCAAAAGCATTTATTTCAAATAAACCATATAAAGGCACTTTTGAAATGTCAAGGTTAAAAAGTCAAAAACATGAAGCTATTTGCACGTTCTAAAGCGTGGATCTCTATAGATAAGAACGTGCAAGAAACTCCACGGACACTCTTTTAAATAATGGTATGTTTTACAAAACTCTAAGTTACATATCCTTGTTGCTTCTGCATGTGAGGATAATGCAAAGGAAAAAAAAACTTTTCACAAGAATTTAAAATATAAAGATTAAAATAAGGCAATGGTAATTAAGAGATGACCAGTCTCAACTGACGGCGCCCGTTCACGAACATGACGCGTGTATCGGCACCATTCAGCTCAACCATTTTGAAGGGAACCGAATGATCCAACACACGCGCCACCATCAGCGAGTGAGCATGACATGCTCTCAACCACCATGCTCGTTCATGTCCAACAAGTAAAACTATAACTAATCACTAAATCTCTTGACCTTTATATACATTTTAAAATTGATGTAACCGTTATTTTGTAATTAACAATTATACACTGATTTAAAAGAGTGTCCATGGAGTTTCTTACACATTCTTGTCCATTGAGATCTATACTTTGGTTCGTGCAGCTACTCGTAGCTTTATTTTTTTGACTTAACGACCTTGACAATTCAAAACTGAAAATCGATCTATTTAATTTAAAGAAGCAGCGAAGCAGCACAAGAAAAGCTGAAATAGGTAACGAAATAGGTAACATTTATTAAACTATTCCGAACAGAAATCAAATCCGTCATCACACCGTTTAATCCAATAATTCCTCCACTGGACCAGACCTCTAGTCCCATCTTGTAAAACATAATAATTCTAGAATCTAAGCGGAATACCGCCAGCAAAAATATTGAAACAAAGTTAATTAATCACATAATTAATTAATTCCGCCATTGTTCCGAATTGTTGTTTACGTTGTTATCATTCTTTCGTTCGGCTGCTTACATTGACTTTGTTTTTCGAAGGGTTCATTAAAAATGGCGGGATAGGGATGCTACTTAGCATATGATTAAAAATATTAAGTATGTTTTAACTGTTTCAGCTTCGCTCCCTGTTCAATATCTGATAGGAGCTGTGCAGTTTTCCGGGATAACCTAGCTCGACCTATCCTAGAACTACGAGACGTACGGCGACGCACTATCGATAACTTGGTGGTGACAAACAGACGAACAAACGGTTTGGGAATACTTGTATTGTGCGTACAACTTAGGAATTTTTTCATTGTTTTTTTTTGGTTTGATGCATGCCGGTGTCCGTGTCTCCTGTTGGCTTCCTGATAAATGTTAGTTGTGTATTTCTATGTTTGATGATGAATTGCATCAATATTTGCATGCCAAAATGGTAGAATGTACAAGGACTCTTTAATATTATTGTAACCATCTTATTGTAAATACCTACATTCTGAGCCAATTAATAAATATTCTATTCTAACGCTTTCGTTACTGAGTGATTGAGTGACTGACAGACAACACACAGCCAAAACTCCTGGTTGTAGAAAGCTGAAGATTGGCATGAAGGTTCCTTGAGGAGTGTAGGGGAGCACTAAGAGAGGATTTCCCGAAATACCTACGGGAACAGCAAAAAACGGGATATACGCTTACTAAGTCGCGGGCAAAAGCTATAAATAAGTAGAGTGGCTTACGATAGAGCATCCTTGATCAATCTTGCAAGTGTGCTTTATCGTAAGCCACATCATAGCTTACCATGAGGTAAGATGGTGGTCATAATAGAACCTATCAATTAAAAAAAACTGACATCCACAACCACTGGGTAGGTAACCATACGCCTGGGTTAGCAAGACTTATACTTTCGGACTTCTGACTAACCCGAACGTCTGCTAAAGTTCTACGAATGACAGCTGGGACCAAAGCGCCTTGACGTGCATTCCGAGGCACGGCCCCTCTTGCGGGTCTAAAAAGGCCACTTTAGCAGAATCATCATCATCATCATCATCATCATCATATCAGCCGAAAGACGTCCACTGCTGGACATAGGCCTCCCCCAAGCGTCGCCACAACGACCAGTCCTGCACGTCTCGCATTCATCGGCTACCCGCGACCTTCACCACCTGGTGAAGGTTCCCACAAGAAGGACCGATGACCTCATCGGTCCACCTTGTGTTGGAGGCCTTTCAACGTTGCGTCTTCCGGTACGCGGTCGTCACTCCAGAAGTTTTCGGCTCCATCGACCATCTGTTCTGCGAGCAATGTGCCCTGCCCACTGCCACTTTAGCAGAATCATAATATTAACCACACAAATCAAACTCATCACAATCTATCAAATTTCATTTTCATCTTGACTGCCGACGCATTAGGTTCAAGGTTGATTGGAAAAGTTTGACAGTGACGGGTAGCGTGATCTGCTTTCTAATTAAATAGATAGGCAGTGGTTACTCATCTACAGACCACCCACTTATGTTATTTAATTTTGGCCACCAGCATCCCCATACATCTGTACTATAATGATAGAAAGTTGAAGAGTGTGATTGACTGTTTCTTTGGTTAGTTGAACGCGCTAATCTCAGGAACTACTGGTTCGAATTGAAAACTTTATTTAAGTTTTAAATAGACCATTTCTAGAGGAAGGCTATAGGATGTAGAACATTAGGCTACTACATTAGGCTAATTTTTATTAGGCTACGACCAATACGAGCGGAGCATTAATGAAAAATGTAAAGCAACGAAGTTGCGCGGGTCAGTAGATTTTGTTTTTATATTTCCTTAATAAAAAAATGGCCAAGTGCGAGTCGGACTCGCACACGAAGGGCTCCGTACCATAAACCATAATTTTTATTATTCGTTGTTATAGCGGCAAGAGAAATACACAATCGGTGGAAATTTCAACTGTCTACCTATTACGGTTCTTGAGATACAGCTCGCTGACAGACAGACGAACGGACGGACAGCGGAGGCTTTGTAATAGGGTTCCGTTGATTGCCCTTTGGGTACGGAACCCTAAAAAAGGCCAAGTGCGAGTCAGACTCGCACACAAAGGGTTCCATACCATGAACATTAATTTTTATTATTTGTTGTTATAGCGGCAAGAGAAAAACACAATCTGGGAAAATTTCAACTATCCAATTACGGTTCTTGAGATACAGCCCGCTGATAGACTGACGGACGAACGGACAGCGGAGGCTTAGTAATAGGGTTCCGATGGTTACCGCTTGGGTACGGAACTCTAATAAGTAACACAAACAAGCGTAATAAATAAAGCTACTTGAAAGTTTTTAAATTACTTTTTGTACTAATTGCTCAGTGCTCGCGCTTAAGCTGCAGTCTACAAAGTTTAAGCTAAAGGTTATTTATTAGCTTTTTTCTTACACAGCTTAAGACTTCACTTAGTTGAAACTTAGGCGGCTTACTTAGGTAAGAATGGACGGTGTTATATGGCGGAGACGAAGAATTTTTATTATTAACCGACTTCCAAAAAAAGAGGTGGTCCTCAATTCGGTTGGGGTTTTTTTTATGAATGTCACCGATTACGCCGAGGTTTCTGATCCGATTTCTGTGATTCTTTTTTAGTTCGATGAGCAATATTTGCCATTTGGTCCAGTAAAAATTTAATTTAGTTTGGCTCAGTAGTTTTTATTTTATGAGTATTTTTGATTATTTCAATCTCTGCGCAGACGAAGACGCGACGTCGTCCAAGTATCACCACTTAAAAGTGAAAAGTAAAAACTTTTTTACAAAAAAATATAACCGACTTTCAACAATACACTACAAAGTATAAAATAACCTTATTTCCGGAAGTCGGTGTTAAAAAACAAAACCAACAACAACGACTTCCGAAATTAAGGTTATTTTCCAAAAAAAAAAAAACAGTTACATGTTCAGTTTTAAATAAAACTATGAATAGAATAATAAATTGGAAAACATATCCCATACCATTGTCTACGGATTATGTGAACAAATAGGAAATTGATTCCAGAATCAGAATCAGATCTTTAGACTTTTTTCTTTTATCTTTTTTGTCTTATTTCCTTTTTTGACTTTTTTTTAGATTATTGTGATAAAGTATTTATGGCTAGATATTTAAATATGTTTCACTTTTGTTTTGTTTACTTAAAGAACATAATAATATGACTTTCAAAGACAGGCGCGCCGCGATAGTGCATTTTCACGCCGCACTTGTCTGTGGGGGCCTTACCAGCTATCGGCCAAAATGAAAAGCATGCACGAGTATAATAAAACTCAATTATTAGAACGGGCAGTGTGAGCGTGTGTGTTGATGTACATCCCTGATGACTCGTGTTCGCGGCAGCACCAACAGTATTCTCAGTGTATTCGCAGATCGGTGGGATTCCCCGATGCTGCGGAGGTGGATGCGGCTCCACGCTGAATGTAAATTGTATATTTTTATCTGTGTCTGTACCCTACTAACACTAGAATTTAAGTCAAATTATTACTAACCCTATAGACACCGGTCTGAAATAAAAACATTCTGTTCTATTCTATTAGCTTTCAATATTACAATTCTGAGAAGTCTAAAATCTGGATTTCGGTTTGCATCCTGTTTTTCGCACTCAAGAATCACTTACTAACAAATGCATGTAACGCTAAAACGTATTTAAAACATCGTTTTAACTCTGTCGTCTTGAAAAAAGTGCGAGTCGGACTCGCACACGAAGGGTTCCGTGCCATAAACCTTAAATATTTCAACTGTCTACCTATTACGGTTCTTGAGATACAGCCCGCTGACAGACAGACGGACGGACGGACGGACGGACAGTGGAGACTTAGTAATGGGGTTCCGTTGGTTACCCTTAAATTTTTAGGGTTCCGGGTACGGAACCCTCTTGTTAGTGTTCCGTACTCGGAACCCTAAAAATGTACAAGGAGAGTTATAATTAAAATTAATTTAGCGCTACATGTTTCAGTGATTTGTCTGTTACGTGAGCCTCAGCAAACAGTGTACCTAAGTGTCATTTATGTTTCCATAATTACAATTTTACCCTTAGCTAAACCTTTAATAATTTTGAATATTTAAGGGAAGCTAAGTTTAATAAAATGACACATCTCGCCCCAGAGGTCTAACTTTTTGTGAGAGATCTGTTTGAACTCGTATGAGGGATCCTTACGCAGTTTGAGAACGGGATAGTTTTTATGAAATCGTGTTAAGGTTAGAATGAAATGAACATAAGTTTAGGGCAAAAACTACTGTGTTTTGTTATGACTTAATATTTCTGGGGAAGTAAATGCACGGAGCTGGAGGAGGCCTATACCCAAAGTGGGGTTCCAATAACGAAATAAAGTATTATATATAAGTAGTTTTTTAAGAAACACATGTTTTGTAAGGTTGTCGGAAATAAAAAGGCTTATTATTATTATTAAATGCACGGTTCCATTGTAGTCGTTTTACAACGGCGGGCGGCTCACTTAGTATACTCGACATAAACTACCTGATATTTTCAAATAATTCCCCGTTGTCATAATATATTGTTAAGATTTTTTATCACTTTAAAACATATTTACCTATTTGTGGAGTTTTACCAGTTAGTTAACCGACTCCTTCAAAAATAGGAGGAGGTTCTGTGTTCGGCTGTATGTATGTTTTTTTATGTATGTTCACCGATTTCTCCACCAATTCAGGACTAATTTTTTTTATAAAGCCTATAGTTTTGAGGTGGTCCCATTCTCACCAAGTCAGAATCTGATGATGGGATCCCAGAAAAATCGAAGACAACCCACAAATTTTATGGGCACATACACTGTTTTTCATAAACTTTTTAACGCAATTAGGATAATTGTGCCTGATACATACACTCATTTCATGTTGCTGAGTACGCAGTTGGTTCACAGAAGGTTTTATTTTCTAATATTTCAAACGTTCATATATTTTTTTTAAAATAATTGTGTAATAGTCATTGAATAGATAAAGTGGGTTGCTGTTGTAACACGACTAAAATGGCACCGTCTAGGTCCGTCTAGTACTATCTTATTTAGAACGCGATACTCAACCGAAATGAACTATGTGAAATGCATGGAGGGATATAATCTAATGACGAGTTTATACTCACTCGTTGAAACTTTACCAACATGTTTTTGAAGACACTTTTTTAATTTTTTCATAAAAGGGTGTCTTCAAAACAAAATTGGTAAAGTTTCAATGAGTGAGTATCAACTCGTCACCAAAACAAGATCTTTTTAAATACATATTTCTGAACTAAGTTTTTTACCAATAACCACAAAATGTAAAAAAGTGTTTTAATACTATTACTTTTCAAATAAAAATTAAAAGCACTACAGTAAAAGTGTTATTAAAATAATACAAAAATGTTCAAGAAAACTAAATTATTTATTCATTAACGTGTTATTACTGATTTACTCAATATTTATTTAAAATAACGCAATTAACACCTTAGCAGCTTTGACAATGCGATGACATTACAACAAAATACACTTACATCTACGAGTATATTACATTGATTATCAAAAATACAATTATAAATAATGTCAAAAATACAATTTGAGTACCAATAGTTCATATAAAATTAAAACGCAATTAAATATACACATAAAATTACAATAAAAAACAAACGAAATAAAAATTACATGTAAATTAAAATTGAAACTAGAACTAAATTAAAATTGCAACTTAAACAAAAAAAAACATATTTTACAACACATAGTCGCGAAAGGTAAACTGATTTTGAATTCAATAAATCTGTCTCATTTATTGATTTCAAAATCAGTTAACCACCTTTTTTGACCTGTGACGGCCGACATCTGTACTCTCCATATGTTGCATATATTGCAAATATGACATAAGCACGTTGTATGCCGTCACATGAGAAAAAGGCAGCTTGCAACATTGCTTGTAGTACGTCCTCATTGTTGTGTTTTTCTTTAATGTACTCGACCAAAGCACACACACGTTTTGGATCGAGCGACTGCGATAAATGATTTTTCAATCGCGTCATGCCGAACACTTCCTTATCTAAATTCTTGATTACGGTCTTGAGTTTATTGGTTTCGTTTTTCAACTGCTGTTCATACTCCTTCCATTTCTTCTGTGATATGATGTCCTTCCAGTATAGGTACTCCTGTTGCCAATAGTCCGCCTTGTTGTTGAGCTCCCGAACATATTTGGGGATATACAGTAATTGGAATGCGTCGAGTTCGGTTTGAGGTATTACTGCTTCAAACTTTTCTTTGGCAGCTTGCGAGCACTTTTCCTCGTCGTCACATTTCAAAACAGTCGCCAAATCATTTGGTGTTGCAGCAGAAATTTTCTTTTCGGGAAAACGCACGGAAAGAAAAGTATTAAACTTCCACCAGAACAGTTTAAAACTTTTGTTCCAACTTCAAATCGGAGATATCGGCTACTGATGACTCCATGTTCGTTAAAAATGATAAGTTTACTTTGGAGCAGCGAAACGACTTGTATACAAGTTGAAAGACAACTGAATAAAATAACAAGGAATATCTTGCTTTTGTGCGCTACGAGGGCCTGTACCGATTGAGGGATGGCACTTTTCTACCAGTATAGTTCCGTTCTTTTCTCGCAAATGAACAATGATAATTTATAAAGTGTTTCTTAAAATAGGTTTATGATTTGACTACAGGGGATTAAACTTAGGGTGCTTATTACCCATTGTTACCAAATCAGGCACTGGTTAATTTTATGGCCGAATATCTATAAAATTAGTTTTTAATTATAATTAGTACTCAGGTTACATTATTAATAGTCATCGATAAATGTGACTAATTTCTTACTTTTAGCTCGACTTTCGGATATTATTAATAATGATCGCTAATCACTACATAGTGTTAAACAAAGTCACTTCCCGCTGTCTGTCTGTCCCTAATTCCCAATGTATGCTTAGTTCTTTAAAACTACGCAAAAGATTTTGATGCGGTTTTTTTGTAATAGATTGAGGGGTTCTCGAGAAAGTTTAATAATTCGTCAATGTTTTGTGTTAATTGGCTGATATATAAAGATTATTACTGAAGAGTCGGAAAAAAATGATAAATAAAATTCTTTACATTGCGTGCGCTGCGAAAACTATTGATGATAGAAGAAAACCATGTACTACAGTTTTAGATAACACATCAATACCTACGAAAAAGTCCGCTTTTATGGTTGGTTTTATGGTTGGAAATAACCATTTTATGATATTCAAATTTGATATAAAATACTGCTTCATTTGCAGAGATGTTTTCACCAACATAGTACAATTCCTTACATTAATCAATACGTTAGTCATCTTGTGTGTTTAATTTTAAGCAAAATTGCCGTTCACACCATTTAATTTGGATGAATAATTTAGGATATATCTCAAAATTAAAGTAAGTCGTGTAACCAATTAATTATAACGGAGGTAGAGATGTCCGAGATGTCGTTGACGTTTGCCTATTGCACTTTTATTTCAGCCGGAACCACAATATTAATGATTCTCGTAATTAGATGTTCACTTTGTTAGTTTGGTCTAAATAAACATTTGCACCCGGGTAAAGCAGGGGCGGGTCGCTAGTTATTAATAATTACCAAATTATAACATTTATCGTGACGTATCAATGTTTTTTTCTTTACAATTACTTTATTTAAGGTTTTGTAAGGCTTTGTTACTTTATTTAAGGGAAATAACCAGCTGCCGTTGGCCCCGTTGTCAAAATATGTTGTTGAGATTTTCTATAATTTTAAAGTACATTCTCTTATTTCTGGAATTTTACCAGTTATTTTAATATGACCCATAACACAATTTTATAGTTTAAAATAGCTCTACTAAAATTGCCTAACCAAATGAAATATCAGTTAACGCTTCATTCGAAGTCTTGTTTGGTGTCAATTTTAGCAATTTATTTAAGACTAAGTAAAAACTCCTTTTAACGGTTTCATCATAAGTTTCATCTCAAAGTCTACAGGGTACTACTCTGTAGACTTTGAGATGAAACTTATACTTGTCATGATATCAAATCAGATTTGCAAAATTCTTTTTTATTCGAATGAAGTTTATTCATAAATCATCCCATTTACATTTCCTAAAGATCTAATGAAGAACTTCGAATATAGATATGATATAATTTTCGGGGAGAAGAACTAAAAAAGCTATTTTTTTTACAAAACAGTACAACCAATTTCAAAATAAAAACCACTACAAAATACAAAATAACTTTAAAAGAAATACCGACTAACAAAATTTAAGTTATTTTGTACTTTGTGGTTTTTATTTGGAGGTAGAAAAGAGTTTTAAGCAAAACTGTAAAAAAAGAAAATCTTTGAAAAAAAAATCGAGTGTTTTTACCTTACCTTCCGAACATCCAGTTACCATTAAATCAAAATAGAACTTTCAGATAGACATATCACGTCCCATCGTTTACTGGCTCTCGTATTATTTATACTATAACATTCGAACTGTGCCTCTTTATGAATCCGTGGTGATTTACTTTAAGAACAAAGAAGTTCCCTTTGGAATTGTATGCGCTCACTAGAATGAGGTGAGCAGTGAACTATATTGAATAGCACTACAGCACAAACCTGCCTTTAAAAATGCCGACATCGACTATGTAGCGAAAGGAATTTTTCATTGTCTTTTTCCTCTTTATTATTGTAGTTCTGAGCAAAAAGCTGCAAAACAAAAGTTACCAAAATTTCTCACCCATAATTACGGATAAGCTAACAACCATTGTCTTATTTATTTACAACACCTGCCTGCTTACCGACAGCATATTCAGAACTTTGGTTTTTCTAAGTATTCGGCAGTAAAATGCACCCATATCTATATTTACCTCATAACAGAACAATAGGTTAATGTTTTACTAATTTTTATCTCCAATACTAAAACTATTAGCTTATAATAATATTATGTGTAGAACCAGTAGTCTACCTGGCCCCTTTAACACGGTCGACGTCATTGTCTCACTGCGAAAAACAGACGGAGCTATACAGGGCGTATTTAGCGCCATGCGTTTCTTTCCACACTTAGATTTTTATAAAAAATATTTTTTATAAGTTTGATAATGAATTGATATAATTCCACCCAAAATATAATGTATGGGATTTGTTTGTCCCGTTATTGACGCTTTCAACATTATCACTGAAGGGGGTCATGAGGAAATGAAACGTTATTGGATTAAGTTTGATCCCGTGCTGAACGACTTCCAAAGAACCTGCAAAATAACTTTAATTTTGAATGTCTGTGTTTCTCGTGTGGTTTCTTTGTTTTTTGACACCGACTTCCAAAATTGAAGTTAATTTGGTTTTTATTTGGAAATGGGTTGTATTTTTTTTTATTTTTAGCGCTGCCTCTCAAAAAATACAACCAGTCTATTTCTATTTATCTGTCTACATCTGAAGTTTCTCATCACATCGTTACGAAATTTAAATGCGATCATTTCGGAATAAACCTGATTCGAATTAAAAAAACATCAGATTTTTTCAAATCCGTCTTATTCGTATATAACGGAGTTAAACCTGAACCTAATTAAATATATATATAATTATAAATAAATATCCAAATTGATGACCTCCCCATTTTAAAGTCAGCTAAAAACGGATATTTTAACAATCTTTTCTTTTCTAATTCAATTTTAATAAATTGCAGTTTACCGAGTCTGCAAAGATTGATCACAAGGTATTAATGAATCACTTTAATATTGTATTACATTCTTTTCACCTATAATTCTTTAGAGTTCAACATGATTATTTCATTTTGAAGTCATTAATTTAACATGGATACTGTGGTGGGAGGGTACCCGTGGAATTTGGCTACCTAATATATTTTGTATAATTAACTACACTAGAAAGGTTTAGGTAGTTAAATAAAGGTACATATTAAACAAATTAAGTACTGCTTAATGGTTCAATTTAATTAGTAATCGTTATTACATTGGTTATTATTGCATGTTATTTTTTAACTGAATTTTTAAACATATAAGATTAAAAAGACACTTTAAAATTGTTTATCTTCTTAATATAAATTATGTAATACATTTAATATTCCTGAAAAATATTGTCAAGCTAACGAAATTACCTCCATAACTTAAAACAATAAGACATAAGAAGACCGTATCATACTAATGCAGGGTGCTTAATGGGTTGAGCAATAACAATTAGTGGCAAATGCCATCATTGGACTAATAAAAATTACATTTAGCATAAACAGTGTTGAACGCTTATTAAAGTAAAGATTACCGAATAAATATTATCGTACTCATAGATTACCTACATAACGCGGCCCAAATAAAGTAGTAGGCAAAACTACATAGATGGATCGATGTTTTATGGCATTGCAATAAAATATGCTACTTAATTTTAAGGAAATAACCAGCTACCGTTGGCTCCGTAGTTAATATTTTGTTTATATTTTTATCATTTTAAAGTACAATTTGAACGGAGTTAAAAAAAAGGAGGAGGTTCTCAATTTATTTGTATTTTTTATCAGCCGATGCACCGATTTCCGAAATTAAAATTATTTAATATTTTGTAGGGTTTTAATTTGAAAGTCTGTTGTATTTTTTTTGCTTTGCCGGTTATTTCAATATGACCTTGAAATGAAGTTAGACAAACAAATATAATTTCGTCATAATGACGCCTTCACTCTTAAAATATTTGAAATTTTAGAATCGCTCATCTAAAATTGGCTAATCAAATTATGTGCCACTTAACGCTTCATTCTAAGTCTGATTTGATTTCAATTTATTAACAACGAAGTATGAAATCACAATTTTGACATACCAGTTTTTTACCTAGCCGGCAACCTCGATCCCGATAAACTTTGCAGTTTATCGAGTCTCTTAAGATGGTCGACGGTTGAGCAGTTACAATTAGTGGAAAACATAACTTCTCAGTAATAAAATCCGGTCAAATGCGAGTCGGACTCGCGTGCAAAGAAATCCGTCAAATATATATTTTTTTAAATATGTACTTTAAAATCATTCTTCTATTTTTTTTATTTGCGATGGTTTTGCTCTTGACTCTAGTCTAGGTCAGGTTATATAGGTTTTTCTGTAGTCTATAGGTAAATATACATATATATATTTATTGTAGGTTCAGTAGTTTCAGAAATGAGAGCCCGGAATGGTCAATTTTCGTATACATTCTTTAATAAATTCGGAATGCATTTATTTAATAACCAAAAACTACTTTAATTTGTCACACGCACACCAAACATTTTAAAAATTCTCCCTGTTTTTAATTTTTTTTTATTTTCATTACACGTCCCTGTTTTAGTCACAGAAAGTTTAATTTTCTAGTATTTCAAACGTTCACATTTTATTTTAAATAATTGTGTAGTAGTCATTGAATAGATTATGTGGGCTGCTGTTGTAAGACGACTAAAATGGCACCCTCTAGGTCCGTCTAGTACTGTCTTATTGAGAACGCGATACTCAACCGAACTGAACTATGTGAAATGCATGGATATAATCTAATAACGAGTTTATACTCACTTGTTGAAACTTTACCAACATGTTTTTGAAGACACTTTTTTATTTATCCCATAAGAGGGTGTCTTTATAAACAAAATTGGTAAATTTTCAACGAGTATAAACACGTCACCAAAACAAGATCTTTTTATAGACATATTTCTAAACTAAGTTTTTTAAAGCACACTTAAATATAAACATAAAATTAGAATAAAAATACGAAATAAAATTACAACTCTAACTTTAATTTTAAAATTACAACTAGAACTAAATTAAGGTTACAATTTAAACTAAATAAAAAAAAAAACATATTTGACAACACCTAGTTGCGATAGGTTAACTGATTTTGAAATCAATAATTCTGTCTCATTTATTGATTACCAAATAAGTTAAACTATTTATCAAAATCACAATTATAAATAAAGTCAAAAATACAATTTGAATACCAATACCTTAAATAGAATTTAAGCACAATTAAATATACACATAAAATTACAATAAAAATACGAAATAAAAATTACAACTAAAACTAAATTAAAAGTAGAACTAGAACTAAATTAAAGTTGCAACTTAAACTTAATAAAAAAAAAACACATTTTACAACACCTAGTTGCGATAGGTTAACTGATTTTGAAATCAATAAATCTGTCTCATTTATTGATTTCCAAATCATTTAACAACCTTTTTTAACCTGTGACGGCCGACATCTGTACTCTCCATATGTCGCATATATTGCAAATATGACATAAGCACGTTGTATGCCGTCACATGAGAAAAAGGCAGCTTGCAACATTGCTTGCAGTACGTCCTCATTGCTGTGTTTTTCTTTTATGTACTCGACCAAAGCTTCTACACGTTTCGGATCGAGCGACTGCGACAAATGATTTTTCAATCGCGTCATGCCGAACACTTCCTTATCTAAATTCTTGATTACGGTCTTGAGTTTATTGGTTTCGTTTTTTAATTGCTGTTCATACTCCTTCCATTTCTTCTGAGATATGATATCCTTCCAGTATAGGTACTCCTGTTGCCAATAGTCCCTCTTGTTGTTGAGCTCCCGAACATATTCGGGGATATACAGTAAATGGAATGCGTCGAGTTCGGCTTGAGGTATTACTGCTTCGAACTTTTCTTTGGCAGCTTGCGAGCACTTTTCCTCGTCGTCACATTTCAAAACAGTCACCAAATCATTTGGTGTTGCAGCAGAAATTTTCTTTTCGGGAAAACGCACGGAAAGAAAAGTATTTAACTTCCACCAGAACAGTTTAAACTTTTGTTCCAACTTCAAATCGGAGATATCGGCTACTGATGACTCCATGTTCGTTAAAAATTATAAGTTTACTTTGGTGCAGCGAAACGACTTGTACAAAAGTTGAAAGGCAACTGAATAAAATAACAAGGAACATCTTGCTTTTATGCGCTACGAGGGCCTGCACCGAATGAGGGATGGCACTTTGCTATCTGTATAGTTCCGTCCTATTCTCGCTAATGAACAATGATAATTTATAAAGTGTTTCTTCAAATAGGTTTATGATTTGACTACAGGGGATTAAACTTAGGGTGCTTATTACCCATTGTTACCAAATCAGGTACTGGTTAATTTTATTGCCGAATACCTATAAAATTAATAGTTCTAAGTTACTACTTAGTACGTGTGTATGTAAGTTTAAAAGAGCTTCAATTAAGGCTTCTTCTAATTAGGCAACATGGTTAAGAAATCTTGAGAGCGCACCGAGCTTTTGGTTTAGGTATATTATGCGGTCCATGTATGTGTGCGTAAGCGCAAGCGAAAACCGTACATAAGAGCAAGACACAGAGTTCAATGTCCTACTGCCGAAGTAGGGCTAAAGCGGAGTAGGGGAAGCGAGGTGGCTGCAGCTAGAATGGACGGAACGCGCGCTAATTTACGCATTTAGTTCGTGTTATTGAAACAAATCATATTTTGAAAATGTGAATTAATGTATACGTTATGGAAAACATGTGGTTTTATAAATATCCAAAAACTGATTGCCTTCCGTTGAGTACTTATGCTGTATTAGGTCTTAATTTGTTTTTTATTTATGATAACTTTGGATTGTTTTCTACAAAGGAAACTGCAAGTTATCGTTTTTATTAAAATTTACGATTAAATGAGTGAATCCTTAACTGTCTTGTTATAATTAAAGGTTAAGTAACAACGATGCAGCACGAGATCAGACGAACGCCAATTACACCACTCAACGAAATAAATACTTCTTTTTCAACTAGATTTGGTTATGTGAGTTGTAATATCATGGTACAGAAAACTTAAACATTTTAACAGAGGTTTTTTTTTAAATTGTTGTTTATCGAGTCTGCGAAGATTGTCGACAAGGTATTAATGAATCACTTAATTCCCCTCATAAGGGTGTCTGGTTTTCGTAATAAGTATCTTGAAATTCCATTTCAGAAAAACGCATTGCGTACATAATTCTTTTAATTAATTGAATTTGTCGGTACTTAGGTAACATACTTAATAGTCACCGATAAATGAGATTAATTTCTTACTCGACTAGCTCGTCTTTCGGAAATGATTAATAATGATCGATAATCGCTACATAGTATTAAACAAAGTCACTTCCCGCTGTCTGTCTGTCCCTATGGGTTTTTTTCGAGAATATAATTTGTCAAGGTTTTGTGTTAAGTGGCTGATATATAAAGATTATTACTGAAGAGGTCGGAAAAAAATGATCTAAAAAATTCTTTACATCTCTGCGCTTCGAAAACTATTGATAATAGAAGAAAACGATGGACTACAGTTTTAGATAACACATTAATACCTACGAAAAAGTCCGCGATGGCATATATCTATCTTTTATGGTTGACTCACAATTACCATTTGTATGATATTCAAATTTGATATAAATTACTGCTTCATTTGCATAGGTGTTTTCACCAATATAGTACAAATCCTTATCTTAATCAATATGTCAGTTATCTTGAAGTTTAATTTAGAGCAAAATTGCCGTTCACACCATTTCATTTGGAGAATAATTTAGGATATATCTCAAAATTAAAGTAAGTCGCGTAACCAAATAATTATAAAGGAGGTAGAGATATCCGAGATGTTGTTGACGTTTGTCTATTGCACTTTTTTATTTCAGCCAGGACTACAATATTATTGATTCTGGTAAGATGTTCACTGTGTTAGTTTGGTCTAAATAAACATTTGCACCCGGGCGAAGCAGGGGCCCGTAGCTAGTTATTAAAAATGACCAAAATATGACATTTATCGTGACGTATCGATGTTTTCTATCATTACAATAAAAAATGTTACTTTATTTAAGGGAAATAACCAGCTGCCGTAGGCACCGTTGTCAAAATATGTTATTGAGATTTTTATAATTTTAAAGTACATTTTCTTATTTGTGAAGTTTAACCAGTTATTTAAATATAACCCACTAGTGGACTTCACGCGATTTCACCCGCGTAGGTCCCGTTCCCGTGGGAGTACGGGGATAATATATAGCCTATGTTACTCCCTGATAATGTAGCAATCCAATGCTTAAAGAATTTTTGGTATCGGTCCAGTAGTTTCGCAGCCTATTCAGTTCAAACAAACAAACGAACAAATCTTTCCTCTTTATAATATTAGTGTAGGTAGCACAATTTGATACTTTAAAATCGCTCTACTAAAATTGACTAACTAAGTTAAATACCACTTAACGTTTAATTCGAAATCTTATTTGGTGTCAATTTTAGCAATTTATTTAAGACTAAGTAAAAACTCCTTTTAACGGTTTCATCATAAGTTTCATCTCAAAGTCTACAGGGTACTACTCTGTAGACTTTGAGATGAAACTTATACTTGTCATAATATCAAATCAGATTTGCAAAATTCTTTTTTATTCGAATGAAGTTTATTCCGAAATGATCCCATTTATATTTCGTGAAAATCTAATCAAGAACTTCGAATATAGATATGATAGAATTTCGGGGAGTAGAACTAAAAAACTAAAACATATTTTTTTTTTACAAAACAGTACAACTAATTTCCCGACTTCCAAAATTAAAGTTTTTTTGTACTTTGTAGTGGTTTTATTTGGAGGCCGTATGATTTTTTTTCACATTTCTTTTATTTTCTAAATATATTTTACTAGCTGACCCGCGCAGCTTCGTCTGCGTCACATTTTTTATTACTGCTCCGCTCCTATTAGTCTTAGCGTGATGATATATAGCCTATAGCCCTCCTCGATAAATGGGCTATCCAACACAGAAAGATTTTTTCAAATCGGACCAGTAGTTCCTGAGATTAGCGCGTTCAAGCAAACAAACAAACAAACTCTTCAGCTTTATATATTAGTATAGATGGGTGCTCAATCGGTTAAAAATCTCCAAACAAAAGAATTTTAAGCAAAAATGTCATAAAAGAAAATTTTTGAAAAAAAAAAACAGTTTTTTTGCCTTACCTTTTGAACATCCAGTTACCATTAAATCAAAATATAACTTTCAGATAGACATATCACGTCCCATCGTTTACTGACTCTCGTATTATTTATACTATAACATTCGAACTGTGTCTCTTTATGAATCCGTGGTGATTTACTTTAAGAACAAAGAAGTTCGCTTTGGAATTGTATGCGCTCACTTGAATGAGGTGAGCAGTGAACTATATTGAATAGCACAACAGTACAAACCTGCCTTTGAAAATGCCGACATCGACTATGTAGCGAAAGGAATTTGTCATTGTCTTTTTCTCTTTATTATTGTAGTACTGAGCAAAAAGCTGCAAAACAAAAGTTACCAAAATTTCACACCCATAATTACGAATAAGCTAGCAACCATTGTTTAATTTAGTTATTTAAAGTCGACTTTTTACAACACCTGCCTGCTTACCGACAGCATATTCAGAACTTTGGTTTTTCTAAGTATTCGGCCACAAAATGCACCTATACCTCATAACAGAAGAATAGGTTAATATTTCACTCATTTTAATCCCCAATACGAAAACTATAAGCTTATAATAATATTATGTGCAGAACCAGTAGTCTACCTGGCCGCTTTAAAACGGTCGACGTCATTGTCTCACTGCGAAAAACAGACGGAGCTATACAGGGCGTATTTAGCGCCATCCGTTTCTCTCCACACTTAGATTTTTACAAAAAATCTGTTTTATTTGTTTGATAATGAATTGATATATGTAATTCCACCCAAAATATAATATATGGGATTTGTTTGTCCCGTTACTGCCGCTTTCAGCACTTTTGCTAAAGTGGGCAATGAGGAAATGATACGTTATTGGATTAAGTTTGATCCCATGCTGAACGACTTCCAAAGAACCTAAAAAATAACTTTAATTTTAGATGTCGGTGTTTCTCGTGTGGTTTCTTTGTTTTTTGACACCGACTTCCAAAATCAAAGTGAATTTGATTTTTATTTGGAAATGGGTTGTATTTTTTTTTTTTTTAGCGCTGCCTCTCAAAAAATACAACCAGTCTATTTCTATTTAGCTGTCAACATCTGAAGTTTCTCATCACATCGTTACGAAATTTAAATGCGATCATTTGGGAATAAACCTGATTCGAATTTAAAAAAAAAAACGGATTTTTTCAAATCCGGATATTCGTATATAACGGAGTTAAACCTGAACCTAATTAAATATATATAATTATAAATAAAAATCAAAATTGATGACCTCCCCATTTTGAAGTCAGCTAAAAACAGATATTTTAACAATCATTTCTTTTATTAAAATTGCAGTTTATCGAGTCAGCAAAGATTGAAAACAAGGTATTTATGAATCTCTTTAATATTTTATAACATTCTTTTCATCTACAATTCTTTGCAGTTCAACATGATTATTTTATTTCAAAGTCATTAATTTAACATGGATACTATGGTGAGAGGGTATCCGTGGAATTTGGCTACCTAATATATTTTGTATACTTAACTACACTAGAAAGGTTTAGGTAGTAAAATAAAGGTACAAATTAAACAAATTAAGTACTGCTCAATGGTTCAATTTAATTAGTAACCGTTATTGTTTTTATTACATTGGTTATTGTTGTATGTTATTTTTAAACTGACTTTTTAAATAAATGAGATTAATAAAAGACACAAGATTGTTTACCATCTAAACCTACATGTAGATTTTGTAATATATTTAATATTCCTGAAAAATATTGTCAAGCTAACGGAACTACCTCCATAACTAAAAACAATAAGACATAAGAAGACCGTATCATAGTAATGCAGGGTAATTGCTTAATGGGTTGAGCAATAACAATTAGTGGCAAAACTCAGCTTTGGACTGATTATATTTAGCATAAACAGTGTTGAAAGCTAACTAAAGTAAAGATTACCGAGTAAATAGTATCTTACTCATAGAGTACCTACATAACGCGGCCCAAATAAAGTAGTAGGCAAAACTACGTTTTTTTTTTCAATAATTGTGTAGCAGTCATTGAATAGATAAAGTGGGCTGCTGTTGTAAGGGCTGACTTTTTAAATGTCGGATAACTATTAACTGTAGAATAAAAATGGCCGTTTGACAGATTTTATAAAGAAAATAAGTCAAACCGCCATTTTTATTCCAAAATAAAAGGTTATCTGACAATTGAAAAATCGGCCCTAAGACGACTAAATTGGCACCGTCTGGGTTTATAGTACTGTCTTATTGAGAACGCGATACTCAACCGAACTGAACTATGTGAAATACATGGATATAATCTAATGACGAGTTAATACTCACTCGTTGAAACTTTACTAACATGTTTTAGAAGACACTTTTTTATTTCATAAAAAGGTCTCTTCAAAACAAAATTAGTAAGTTTTTAATAAGTGAGTATAAACTCGTCACACAACAAGATCTTTTTAAATACGTATTTCTAAACTAAGTTTTTTACCAATATCCATAAAATGAAAAAAAAGTGTTTTAATATTATTAGTTTCCAAATAAAAATAACAAGCACTACAGGAAAAGTGTTATCAAAATAATACGAAAATTTTCAAGATAACTAAATTATTTATTTATTAACGTGTTATTACTTATTTACTTAATATTTATTTAAAATAACGCAAATTACACATTTGCAGCGTTGACAATGCGATAACATTACAACAAAATACACATACATCTACGAGTAAATTACACTGATTATCAAAAATACAATTATAAATAAAGTCAAAAGTACAGTTTGAATACCAATAATTAAAACACAATTAAATCTACACATAAAATTAGAATAAAAAACACGAAATAAAATTATTACTAAAACTAAATTAAAATTACAACTAGAACTAAATTAAAATTACAATTGAAACTAAATAAAAAACCACATATATTACAACATCTAGTTGCAATAGGCTAACTGATTTTGAAATCAATAAATCTGTCTCATTTGCTGATTACAAAATCAGTTAAACTATTTATCAAAATCACAATTATAAATAAAGTCAAAAATACAATTTGAGTACCAATACCTTATATAGAATTAAAACACAATTAAATATACACATAAAATTACAATAAAAATACGAAATAAAAATTACAACTAAAACTAAATTAAAATCAGAACTAGAACTAAAATAAAATTGCAATTTAAACTTAATTTAAAAAAAAAACATATGTTACAACACCTAGTTGCGATAGGTTAACTGATTTTGAAATCAATAAATCTGTCTCATTTATTGATTTCCAAATCAGTTAACCACCTTTCTTGACCTGTGACGGCCGACATCTGTACTCTCCATACGTCGCATATATTGCAAATATGACATAAGCACGTTGTATGCCGTCACATGAGAAAAAGGCAGCTTGCAACATTGCTTGCAGTACGTCCTCATTGCTATGTTTTTCTTTTATGTACTCGACCAAAGCTTCTACACGTTTCGGATCGAGCGACTGCGACAAATGATTTTTCAATCGCGTCATGCGGAACACTTCCTTATCTAAATTCTTGATAACGGTCTTGAGTTTATTGGTTTCGTTTTTCAACTGCTGTTCATACTCCTTCCATTTCTTCTGAGATATGATGTCCTTCCAGTATAGGTACTCTTGTTGCCAATAGTCCCTCTTGTTGTTGAGCTCCCGAACATATTCGGGGATATAGAGTAATTGGAATGCGTCGAGTTCGGCTTGAGGTATTACTGCTTCGAACTTTTCTTTAGCAGCTTGCGAGCATTTTTCCTCGTCGTCACATTTCAAAACAGTCGCCAAATCATTTGGTGTTGCAGCAGAAATTTTCTTTTCGGGAAAACGCACGGAAAGAAAAGTATTTAACTTCCACCAGAACAGTTTAAACTTTTGTTCCAACTTCAAATCGGAGATATCGGCTACTGATGACTCCATGATCGTTAAAAATGATAAGATAACTTTGGCGCAGCGAAACGACTTGTACACAAGTTGAAAGGCAACTGAATAAAATAACAAGGAACATCTCGCTTTTATGCGCTACGAGGGCCTGTACCGAATAAGGGATGGCGCTTTGCTACCTGTACAGTTCCGTCCTTTTCTCGTTAAAGAACAATGATAATTTATAAAGTGGTTCTTAAAATAGATTTATGATTTGACTACTAGGGATTAATCTTAGGGTGCTTATTATCCATTGTTACCAAATCAGGTACAGGTTAATTTTATTGCTGAATACCTACATAATTAATAGTTCTAAGTTACTAGTTAGGTAACATGTTAAAGAAATCTAGAGAGTGCACCGAGCTTTTGGTTTAGGTATTTTATGCGGTCCATGTATGTTTGCGTAAGCGCAAGCGAAAACCGTACATAAGAGCAAGACACAGAGTTCAATGTCCAGCTGCCGAAGCAGGGCTAAAGCGGAATGTAAGGAACGCGCGTTAATTTAAGTATTTAGTTCGTGTTATTGAAACAAATCATATTTTGAAAATGTGAATTAATGTATACGTTATGGAAAACATATAATTTTATAAATATTCATAACTGATTACTTTCCGTTCAATATTTATGCTGTGTTAGGGCTTAATTTGTTTTTTTTTTTAGTCATATCTTTGGATTATTTTTTTTTGTATAGAGGAAACTGCAGGTAATCGTTTTTATTCAAGTGCACGATTAAATGAGTGAATCCTTAACAGTCCTTGTTATAGTTAAAGGTTTAGTAATAACGATGCAGCACGTGATCAAACGAACGCCAATTACACCACTAATTAACAAAGTAAATACTTCTTTTTTTACCTAGATTTGGTTATGTGATTTGTAATATCAACAGAGTACAGAAAACTTATAGATTTTAACTGAGGTAATGTTTAATTTCCACAGTTTTTCGTCGATTTTATGAACTAAATATTGTTTTCAAGAGTGAAAAATGAACTTTTTGTTCAATTTTGCCTGTCATTAAGCAAGTACTTTCCTTAATCCCGTACATATCCTATCCCATATATAATCTAAGTGTTGAGAGAAATGGATGGCGCTAAACACGCCCTGTATAGCTCCGTTTGTTTTTCACAGCGAGACAATGACGTTGACCGTTGTAAAGAGGCCTGCTAGTCTATTCTGTAAATAACCATTTCGATATCGAGCTTCACCTTAGTAGCTCCAGGGATGGGTGACTATCCGTTACAATCACAGTTTAATCGCCCTATCTCACGGCATCTCACTGAAGTAGTGCACACATTTAATTATTTGCGGGTCTCAATTCCGACCCCGTATCGTGAAACTTACCTCATCTCTCATTAATTAGATTATGTCTGTCTGAAAGTTATGTTTTGATGTAATGATTACTGTAGGAACGTTCTGAAAGTAGGGAACGTTCTCAAGAAATCAATTATTCTATGTTTTTAAGAGCTTCTTTTTTATACCGATTTGATCCGACTTTCGGTACCTCGGGTCGCTTGTCCAGGGAGATGGCGATATAGACCGAGACGTAACTCAACGGATCAACTCAGGATGGATGAAATGGCGGCAGGTCACTGGAACAACTTGTGACCCTCGAATGCCCCTCTAGTTGAAAGAGAAAATCTATAAGTCCGTGATAAGACCTGTCGTAATGTATGGATCAGAATGTTGGGCTGCCAAAAAGACGGATGAAAATAGATTGCATGTAGCGGAGATGAGAATGTTGAGATGGATGTGTGGAGTAACGAGAGTGGATAAAGTGAGAAATGAGTACATTAGAGGTAGTTTAAAAGTTGCGCCAGTGACGGAAAAGTTAAAAGGGAATCGCTTGTCTTGGTATGGTCATGTGAAGAGGAGGGATGAAACGCATGTAACTAGAAAAGTTATGAACATGAATGTGGATGGATGGAGATCCCTCTCCATCCATCCACAGGAAGGCCAAAAAAAGATGGATGGATTGTGTGAGGAGCGATATGAAAGAAAAGGGACTTAGTGATAGAATGACGACTGATAGTGTTCTATCAGAAGAAAAAAACGTGTTGCGCCGACCCCAAATAACATGGGATGAGGGCAGGAAGATGATGATGAAGAGCTTCTGTTTTATTAGAGATGGGTTTGCTGTTAATTCTAGTCTGGGTCAGAGGTGACAGAAAGAAAGTCGACGATGGAGTGAGCTTATCCAGAAGAAGTCTGTTCACTAGAGTGAATCATCGTCGATATTAGAATATCGAAGAGAATCGGGCTGAATGTTTATCATATTTTTTGTCAAAATTTCTTATGGTGGGAGATTTTTCATCGATTGAGAACCCATGAAAACTACTATTGCTATTATTATTCTTCGTTTTTTGACACCAACTTCCAAAATTAAAGTAATTTGAAGTGAAAAAAAGAAATTTTGACGCAGTTCTATCCGAACATACATAAAAAAATATTTAAACATCTGATTCGATACCTCCTTTGTTTTGGAGTCGGCAAAAACAAATGTTTTTAAAATTTCATTTCTTTTATTCAAGTTGCAGTTTAACGTGACTCGTTGTAGCGTTAACCAGAAACCACCCAGACTTGACCCCATATTTTTGTGATAATGGGCAATATGGCCGCCACAGCTGACCGGGTATAGATAGTCAGCTCGATCGGCAAAATAACTAGTCGCAACGGTCAATCATCTCCTAAATTTCTTCATCTCATCTTTAGGAACATATTTCATTCGGAAAAAAAGAATTTTGCAAATTGTTCATGTGTATATGACAGAGTTCTATCCGAACACACATAAAAAATATTTTAACATCCGAATCGATAACCTCCTCCTTTTTGAAGCCGGTTAAAAACATGTTTAAAAATATCTTTTTATTTTAGAAATTGTAGTTTTGAAGATTGTCGACAAGATATTAATGAAACACTTAATTCCCCCCGTAAATCAAGATAAGGGTAATTAATTGATAAAGTTAATGTTGAAATTCCATTTCAGAAAAACGCTTCACGTACATATTTTTTTTAATAAATTAAACTTATTGGTTAATTTAAGGAAAATAACCAGTTGACCCCGTTGTCAAAATACGTTGTTGAGATTTTTATAATTTTAAAGTACATTTTCTTATTTGTGGAGTTTTAATATGACCAATAACACAATTTTATAGTTTAAAATCGTTCTACTAAAATTGACTAACCAAATTAAATACGACTTAACGCTTCATTCGAAGTCTAATTTGATGTCAATTTTTAGCAATTTATTAAAGACTAAGTAAAAAACCCTTTGAACGGTTTCATCATACGTTTCATCTCAAAGTCTACAGGGTACTACTCTGTAGACTTTGAGATGAAACTTGAACTTGTCATAATATCAAATCAGATTTGCAATATTCATTTTTATTCGAATGAAGTTTATTTCGAAATGATCCCATTTATATTTCGTGAAGATCTAATGAAGAACTTCGAAAGATATGATAGAATTTCAGGGAGTCGAACTAAAAAACTGAAACATATTTTTTTTTTACAAAACAGTACAACCAATTTCCCGACTTCCAATATTAAAGTTATTATGTACTATGTAATGGTTTTATTTGGAGGCCGTTTGATTTTAAATACATTTCTTTTATTTTCTAAATATGTTTTATGGGTGCTCAATCAAAAAATCTCCTAACAAAAGAATTTTTAGCAAAAATGTCATAAAAAGAAATTTTTGAAAAAAAAATACAGTTTTTATCCCTCACCTACCGAACATCCAGTTACCATTAAATCAAAATATAACTTTAGGTAGACATCGCGTGTCATATTTTACTGACTCTCGTAGTATACACATATTATACTAAAACATTGAACTGTGTCTTTTTATGAATCCGTGGTGATTACCTTTAAGAACAAAGAAGTTCGCTTTGGAATTGTATGCGCTCACTTGAATGAGGTGAGCAGTGAACTTTATTGAATAGCACAACAGTACAAGCCTGCCTTTAAAAATACCGACATCGACTATGTAGCGAAAGGAATCTTTCAGTCTATTTCCCCTTTATTATTGTAGTACTGAACAAAAAGCTGCAAAACAAAAGTTACCAAAATTTCTCACCCATAATTACGGATAAGCTAACAACCATTGTTTAATTTAGTTATTTTACGTCGACTCTTTACAACACCTGCCTGCTTACCGACAGCATTTTCAGAACTTTGGTTTTTCTAAGTATTCGACAATAAAATGCACCTATACCTCATAACAGAACAATAGGTTAATATTTCACTCATTTTAATCCCCAATACTAACACTATAAGCTTATAATAATATTGTGTGCAGAACCAGTAGTCTACCTGGCCGCTTTAAAACGGTCGACGTCATTGTCTCACTGCGAAAAACAGACGGAGCTATACAGGGCGTATTTAGCGCCATCCGTTTCTCTCCACACTTAGATTTTTACAAAAAATCTGTTTTATTTGTTTGATAATGAATTGATATATGTAATTCCACCCAAAATATAATATATGGATTTGTTTGTCCCGTTACTGCCGCTTTCAGCACTTTTGCTAAAGTGGGCAATGAGGAAATGATACGTTATTGGATTAAGTTTGATCCCATGCTGAACGACTTCCAAAGAACCTAAAAAATAACTTTAATTTTAGATGTCGGTGTTTCTCGTGTGGTTTCTTTGTTTTTTGACACCGACTTCCAAAATCAAAGTGAATTTGATTTTTATTTGGAAATGGGTTGTATTTTTTTAAATTTTTAGCGCTGCCTCTCAAAAAATACAACCAGTCTATTTCTATTTAGCTGTCTACATCTGAAGTTTCTCATCACATCGTTACGAAATTTAAATGCGATCATTTCGGAATAAACCCGATTCGAATTTAAAAAAAAAAACAGATTTTTTCAAATCCGTCTTATTCGTATATAACGGAGTTAAACCTGAACCTAATTAAATATATATATAATTATAAATAAATATCCAAATATATGACCTCCCCATTTTTAATTCAGCTAAAACGGATATTTTGACAGTCATTTCTTTTATTAAAATTGCAGTTTACCGAGTCTGCAAAGATTTGCAACAAGTTATTAATGAATTACTTTAATATTTTATTACATTCTTTTCACCCAGAATTCTTTAGAGTTCAACATGATTATTTTATTTTAAAGTTATTAATTTAACATGGATACTGTGGTGGGAGGGTACCTATCCGTGGAATTTGGCTACCTAATATATTTTGTATAATTAACTATACTAGACAGTTTTAGGTAGTTAAATAAAGGTATATATTAAACAAATTAAGTACTGCTTAATGGTTCAATTTAATTGGTAACCGTTGTTACATTGGTTATTATCGCATGTTACTTTTTAACTGAATTTTTAAACAAATAAGATTAAAAAGACACTAAGATTATTTAACTTCTTAACATAAATTATGTAATACATTTAATAATCCTGAAAAATATTGTCAAGCAAACGAAATTACCTCCATAACTAAAATCAATAAGACATAAGAAGACCGTATCATACTAATGCAGGGTGCTTAATGGGTTGAGCAATAACAATTAGTGGCAAATGCCATCATTGGACCAACCCGCATTGGGCCCGCGTGGTGGATTACGGCCCATTCCCTCTCCTAGAGAGGAGGCCTGAGTCCCAACAGTAGGAACATTATAAGGCCGACTATGCTATGCTATGCCATCATTGGACTAATTAAAGTTACACTTAGCATAAACAGTGTTGTAAGCTCATTAAAGTAAAGATTACCGAATAAATATTATCGTACTCATCATAGAGTACCTATGAAGGTACTCTATGATGGTAGGTACGCGGCCCAAATAAAGTAGTAGGCAAAACTACATAGATGGATCGATGTTTATGGCATTGCAATAAAACATGTTACTTAATTTTAAGGAAATAACCAGCTACCGTTGGCTCCGTAGTTAATATTTTGTTTATATTTTTATCATTTTAAAGTACAATTTGAACGGAGTTCAAAAAAAGAAGGAGGTTCTCAATATACTTGTATTTTTTATCAGCCGATGCACCGATTTCCGAAATTAAAGTTATTTTGTATTTTGTAGGGATTTTATTTGAAAGTTTTTTGTATTTTTTTTTTGTTTTACTGGTTATTTCAATATGACCTTGAAATGATAGTTAAGCAAATATAATTTAGTCATAATGACGCCTTCACTCTTAAAATATTTGAAATTTTAGAATCGCTCAACTAAAATTGGCTAATCAAATTATGTACCACTTAACGCTTCATTCTAAGTCTGATTTGATTTCCATTTATTAACGACGAAGTATTAAATCACAATTTTACATACCAGTTTTTTTACCTAGCCGGCAACCTCTATCCCGATAAACTTTGCAGTTTATCGAGTCTCTTAAGATTGTCGACGGTTGAGCAGTTACAATTAGTGGAAAACATAACTTTTCAGTAATAAAAACCGGTCAAATGCGAGTCGGACTCGCATGCAAAGAGTTCCGTGAAACATATTTTTTTTTTAATATGTAACCTACTTTAAAATCATTCTTCTATTTTTGAAGTGAAAACTTCTTTAGCGGCGTTGAGCACTTTTTCTGTAATGGGTATAAAATCTTAAACTCGCGTCAGGACACGTGACCTGATCGAAAAAGCGTAAGACGGACTCGCGTCAGGGTCACGTGATGCTGATCGAAAAAGCGTAAGACGGACTCGCGTCAGGGTCACGTGATGCTGATCGAAAAAGCGTAAGATCGAGGGGAAGGGAGAGGAACTAGTATCTCCCACTCTTTCTACCGTGCCTGAGTGTGCTGCTCCGCTAAGGCGGCACAGGGCGCTTGCGCGAATGTCCGTCTGTGTTTATGTACAGCGTGCCACGCGTATCCAAGGATACGAAATTACGGAATTACGAAATTATGGATGAAAGTTGATTTTTCTAAGAGATAAAAATTAATGTAATATATAAATAAATAACGATATAATATTATGAATAATAACATGTAAATTGTCATATTTGTGTACGATAGCGCAATAAATAAACATTGTATTCTACCTCATAAATGATAGTATTTTTGTACTTATAATTAAACACAACGTTAATACTAAAGTTTTCACTTCTGCCGGCACTCCCGGAGTGCTACCGGTGTTTTTTTTTTATTTGCGATGGTTTTGTTCTTGACTCTAGTCTAGGTCAGGTTATAGGTTTTTCTGTAGTCTATAGGTAAATATACATATATATTTTTTTATTTTAGGTTTAGTAGTTTCGGAAATGAGAGCCCGGAATGGTAAATTTTCGTATACGTTCTTTAATAACTTCGGAATGCATTTATTTGATAACTAAAAACTACTTTAATTTGTCACACGCACACCAAACATTTTAAAAATACTCCCTGTTTTTTAAATTTCTTTATTTTCATTACGCGTCCCTGTTTAAGTCACAGAAAGTTTAATTTTCTAATATTTCAAACGTTCATATTTTTTTTTAAATAATTGTGTAGTAGTCATTGAATAGATAAAGTGGGCTGCTGTTGTAAGACAACTAAAATGGCACCGTCTAGGTCCGTCTAGTACTGTCTTATTGAGAACGCGATACTCAACCGAACTGAACTATGTGAAATGCATGGTTATAATCTAATGACGAGTTTATACTCACTCGTTGAAACTTTACCAACATGTTTTTGAAGACACTTTTTTATTTATGCCATAAGAGGGTGTCTTTATAAACGAAATTGGTAAATTTTCAATGAGTATAAACTCGTCACCAAAACAAGATCTTTTTATAGACATATTTCTAAACTAAGTTTTTTACCAATAACCATAAAATTAAAAAAAAGTGTTTTAATATAATTAGTTTCCAAATTAAACTTACAAGCACTACAGGAAAAGTGTTATCAAAATAATACAAAAACATTCCAGAAAACTAAATTATTTATTTACTAACGTGTTATTACTTATTAACTTCATATTTATTTAAAATAACGCAAACAACACCTTTGCAGTTTTACAGCAAAATACACTTACATCTACGAGTATATCACATTGATTATCAAAAACACGATTATAAATAAAGTCAAAAACACAATTTGAATACCAATACCTCACTTAGAATTAAAGCACATTTAAAATAAACATAAAATTAGAATAAAAATACGAAATAAAATTACAACTAAAGCTTAAATAAAATTACAACTAGAACTAAATTAAGTTTACAATTTAAACCAAATAAAAAAAAAACATATTTTACAACACCTAGTTGCGACAGGTTAACTGATTTTGAAATCAATAAATCTGTCTCATTTATTGATTACAAAATCAGTTAACCACCTTTCTTGACCTGTGACGGCCGACATCTGTACTCTCCATACGTCGCATATATTGCAAATATGACGTAAGCACGTTGTATGCCGTCACATGAGAAAAAGGCAGCTTGCAACATTGCTTGCAATATGTCCTCGTTGCTGTGTTTTTCTTTTATGTACTCGACCAAAGCTTCTACACGTTTCGGATCGAGCGACTGCGGCAAATGATTTTTCAATCGCGTCATGCCGAACACTTCCTTGTCTAAATTCTTGATTACGGTCTTGAGTTTATTGGTTTCGTTTTTCAATTGCTGTTCATACTCCTTCCATTTCTTCTGTGATATGATGTCCTTCCAGTATAGGTACTCCTGTTGCCAATAGTCCCTCTTGTTGTTGAGCTCCCGAAAATATTCGGGGATATAGAGTAATTGGAATGCATCGAGTTCGGCTTGAGGTATTACTGCTTCGAACTTTTCTTTGGCAGCTTGCGAGCACTTTTCCTCGTCGTTACATTTCAAAACAGTCGCCAAATCATTTGGTGTTGCAGCAGAAATTTTCCTTTCGGGAAAACGCACGGAAAGAAAAGTATTTAACTTCCACCAGAACAGTTTAAACTTTTGTTCCAACTTCAAATCGGAGATATCGGCTACTGATGACTCCATGATCGTTAAAAATGATAAGATAACTTTGGCGCAGCGAAACGACTTGTATACAAGTTGAAAGACAACTAAATAAAATAACAAGGAACATGTCGCTTTTATGCGCTACAAGGGCCTGTACCGAATGAGGGATGGCGCTTTGCTACCTGTATAGTTCCATCCTTTTCTCGCTAAAGAACAATGATAATTTATAAAGTGGTTCTTAAAATAGATTTATGATTTGATTACTGGGGATTAAACTTAGGGTGCTTAATTATCCATTGTTACCAAATCAGGTACTGGTTAATATTATTGCTGAATACATACAAAATTAATAGTTCTAAGTTACTAGTTAGGCAACATGTTAAAGAAATCTAGAGAGTGCACCGAGCTTTTGGTTTAGGTATTTTATGCGGTCCATGTATGTTTGCGTAAGCGCAAGGGAAAACCGTACATAAGAGTAAGACACAGAGTTCAATGTCCAGCTGCCGAAGCAGGGCTAAAGCGGAATGTAAGGAACGCGCGCTAATTTAAGTATTTAGTTCGTGTTATTGAAACAAATCACATTTTGAAAATGTGAATTAATGTATACGTTATGGAAAACATGTAGTTTTATATTCAAAATCTGATTACTTTCCGTTCAGTATTTATGCTGTATTAGGGCTTAATGTGTTTTTTTTTTAGTGATAACTTTGGATTGTTTTCTGTAGAGGAAACTGCAAGTAATCGGTTTTATTCAAATGTACGATTAAATGAGTGAATCCTTAACTGTCTTGTTATAATTAAAGGTTTAGTAATAACGATGCAGCACGTGATCAAACGAACGCCAATTACACCACTAATTTACAAAATAAATACTTCCTTTTTCACATAGATTTGTTTATGTGATTAATATCAAGGTACATAGATTAAAGTAATATCAAGGTACAGAAAACTTATACATTTTAACAGAGGTCATTTTTAATTTTCACAGTTTTTCGTCGATTTTATCAACCAAATATTGTTTTCAAGAGTGAAAAATAAACTTTTTGTTTAGTTTTGCCTTTCATTAAGCAAGGGTTGGAGTCATTGCATGATTCCACTTTCCTAAATATTATACATATCCTATCCCATTTAAAATCTAAGTATTAAGAGAAATGGATGGCGCTAAACATGCCCTGTATGGCTCCGTTTGGTTTTCATAGTGACACAATGACGTTGACCGTTGTAAAGATGCCTGCTAGTCTATTCTGAAAATAACTATTTCGATATCGAGCTACACCTGTGTGTCAAAGTTCACGAAGTGACCTTTATTAAACACAACATAAAGGTCTTATATTTATACGAATTCGATACTCACCGCGGATTCCACTGTCGAGACACGAAAATTTTGTTACAGAATAGCACTACAGGTAAACAAAAGTCTACCTGGCCTCTTTAACTATAAGCTTATAATAATATGATAGTTTTAGCATTGGAGATTAAGCTTGAAGAAATTCATCTATTTTATTGTTATATGTGATCCCATTTCATAATGATCTGATGAAGAACTTCGAATATAGGTATGATACAATTTTCGAGGAGTAGAATTAAAAAACTATTTTTTTTTTACAAAACAATACAACCAATTTCTAAATAAAAACCACTACAAAATACAAAATAACTTTAAACGAAACCGACTAACAAAATTTAAGGTATTTTGTACTTTGTAATGGTTTTTATTTGGAGGAAGAAAAGAGTTTTAAGCAAAAATGTCACAAAAAGAAAATCTTTGAAAAAAAAATCTAGTGTTTTTACCTTACCTTCCAAACATCCAGTTACCATTAAATCAAAATATAACTTTCAGATAGACATAACACGTCGCATCGTTTACTGACTCTCGTATTATAAACATATTATACTATAACATTCGAACTGTGTCTCTTTATGAATCCGTGGTGATTTACTTTAAGAAAAAAGAAGTTCGCTTTGGAATTGTATGCGCTCACTTGAATGAGGTGAGCAGTGAACTATATTGAATAGCATAACAGTATAAGCCTGCCTTTAAAAATACCGACATCGACTATGTAGCGAAAGGAATCTTTCACTGTCTATTTCCCCTTTATTATTGTACTACTGAGCAAAAAGCTGCAAAACAAAAGTTACCAAAATTTCTCACCCATAATTACGGATAAACTAACAACCATTGTTTAGTTTAGATATTTTACGACGACTCTTTACAACACCTGCCTGCTTACCGACAGCATATTCAGAACTTTGGTTTTTCTAAGTATTCGGAAGCAAAATGCACCCATATCTATATTTACCTCATAACAGAACAATAGGTTAATGTTTTACTAATTTTTATCTCCAATACTAAAACTATAAGCTTATAATAATATTATGTGCATAACCAGTAGTCTACCTGGTCCCTTTAAACTGGTCGACGTCATTGTCTCACTGCGAAAAACAGACGGAGCTATACAGGGCGTATTTAGCGCCATCCGTTTCTCTCCACACTTAGATTTTTACAAAGAATCTGTTTTATTTGTTTGATAATGAATTGATATAATTCCACCCAAAATATAATGTACGGATTTGTTTGTCCCGTTACTGCCGCTTTCAGTACTTTTGCTAAAGGGGGCAGTGAGGAAATGATACGTTATAGGATTAAGTTTGATCCCGTGCTGAACGACTTCCAAAGAACCTACAAAATAACTTTAATTTTGGATGTCGATGTTTCTCGTGTGGTTTCTTTGTTTTTTGACACCGACTTCCAAAATCAAAGTTAATTTGGTTTTTATTTGGAAATGGGTTGAATTTTTTGTAATTTTTAGCGCTGCCTCTCAAAAAAAAAAACAGTCTATTTCTATTTAGCTATCTACATCTGAAGTTTTTTCATTTCTCATCACATCGTTACTTAATTTAAATGCGATCATTTCGGAATACACCTGAAACAGATGTTTTCAAATCCGTCTTATTCGTATATAACGGAGTTAAACCTGAACCTAATTAAATATATATATATAAATATTTATAAATAAATATCCAAATTGATGACCTCCCCATTTTGAAGTCATCTAAAAACGGATAATGTAACAATCATTTCTTTTATTAAAATTGCAGATTACCGAGTCTGCAAAGATTGACAACAAGGTATTACTCTTTAGAGGTAGGTATTATTCTTTAGAGTTCAACATGATTATTTCATTTTGAAGTCATTAATTAAACATGGATACTGTGGTGGGAGGGTATCCGTGGAATTTGGCTACTTAATATATTTTGTATAATTAATTATACTAGAAAGGTTTAGGTAATTAAATGTACATTTTAAACAAATTAAGTACCGATTAATGATTCAATTTAATTAGTAATCGTTATTACATTGGTTATTATTGCATGTTATTTTTTAACTGAATTTTTAAACAAATAAGATAAGAAGATAAACAATCTTAGTGTCTTTTTAAGACACTAAGATTGTTTATCTTCTTTATATAAATTATGTAATACATTTAATATTCCTGAAAAATATTGTCAAGCTAACGAAATTACCTCCATAACTTAAAACAATAAGACATAAGAAGACCGTATCATACTGATGCAGGGTGCTTAATGGGTTGAGCAATAACAATTAGTGGCAAATTCCATCATTGGACTAATTAAAATTACATTTAGCATAAACAGTGTTGAAAGCTAATTAAAGTAAAGATTACCGAATAAATATTATCGTACTCATAGAGTACCTACATAACGCGGCCCAAATAAATTAGTAGGCAAAACTACGTAGATGGATCGATGTTTTATGGCATTGCAATAAAATATGTTACTTAATTTTAAGGAAATAACCAGCTACCGTTGGCTCCGTAGTTAATATTTTGTATATATTTTTATCATTTCAAAGTACAATTTGAACGGAGTTCAAAAAAAGGAGGACGTTCTCAATATATGTGTATTTTTTTATCAGCCGATGCACCGATTTCCGAAATTAAAATTATTTTATATTTTGTAGGGTTTTCATTTGAGTCTGTTGTATTTTTTTTTTACCGATTATTTCAATATGACCTTGAAATGATAGTTAAACAAATATAATTTAGTCAAATGACGCCTTCACCCTTAAAATATTTTAAAGTTTAGAATCACTCAACTAAAAATGGCTAATCAAATTATATACCACTTGAAGCTTCATTCTAAGAGTGATTTGATTTCAATTTATTAACGACGAAGTATGAAATCACAATTTTTACATATCAGTTTTTTTTTACCTAGCCGGCAACCTTGATCCCGATAAACTTTGCAGTTAATCGAGTCTCTTAAGATTGTCGACGGTTGAGCAGTTAGAACTAGTGGAAAACATAACTTTTCAGTTATAAAATCCGGTCAAATGCGAGTCGGACTCGCGCGCAAAGAGTTCCGTCAAATATGTAATTTTTTTTTATATGTAACCTACTTTAAAATCATTCTTCTATTTTTTTTATTTGCGATGGTTTTGCTCTTGACTCTAGTCTAGGTCAGATTATAGGTTTTTCTGTAGTCTATAGGTAAATATTCATATATATTTTTTTTATTGTAGGTTCAGTAGTTTCGGAAATGAGAGCCCGGAATGGTCAATTTTCGTTTACGTTCTTTAATATCTTCGGAATGCATTTATTTCGCCTATCTTTGAGAATTCCTTTCCCAATTTTGTCGAAGAAAAAAATTCAAAATTTCAATGATGTTTCGTTTGAAAGACTGTTAAAAATTAACATGCATTCGGCCATCACCATTGTTCGTTACTGCTGTTTCGGCCCAAAATTAACATATTTCCTTCGTGCTTCCCATCTATGGAAGCACCCTCACCTTCTGGAAAAAATGGACCAAATTATCAAGCATACAGTCTCTGCAATTTTAAATGTGGCCATGGATGACCGAGTTTGGGCTCAAGCTACTCTTCCCATCCGTACGGGAGGCCTTGGCGTCCGCAAAATTACCAGTATTAGTTTACCGGCTTTTATATCCTCGGTTCACGGCACGGAAAAATTAGTCAGGAATATCCTAGCTTCCACACTGATTGATTTTGATGTGCCGTGCTTTACCGATGCTATAACTGCCTGGAGACTCGCTTGCCCGAATGAAAATTTACCCGACAACCCATCATACCAGAGACGGTGGGATGAGCCGCTCTGCAGAGAAGTTCAGAAGAACCTAATTGCCTCTGCTGCTACTTCTGCGGAGCGTGCGCGCCTGCTGGCTGTGGGTGAGTGGGAGTCGGGCCTCTGGCTTCACGCACTACCCTCGTCGAACATAGGCACCTTGTTCGACGATACTACTTTCCGCCTCGCTGCTTCCTTTCGCTTAGGCGCATCCTGTTGTTCTCCTCATCGCTGTCACTGTGGCGAAGCTGTCAACAGCCTCGGGCACCACGGCCTGTCGTGCAGTCGAAGTGCGGGTCGCATAGCACGGCACGCAAACATCAACGACATTATCCGACGCGCTCTTAACGCCGTCGGCGTTCCAGCCGTACTAGAACCCATTGGCCTGGCACGCGACGATGGCAAGCGACCTGACGTCTTGTCTTTATTTCCTTGGAAGATGGGTAGGCCTTTAGTGTGGGACGCTACTTGTGTCGATACTCTTGCGCCAACCCATCTTCCTAGCTCGTCGTGCTGTGCTGGTTCTGCCGCTGCGGCTGCTGAGAACCTCAAACGGCGGAAATATAGTAGCCTTATTGGCAATTATATTTTTGAGCCGTTTGGGGTTGAAACTCTTGGGCCGTGGGGTCCGAGTGCTCACGTTTTATTTAAAGAACTAGCTAAACGTTCGCGTGACCTAAGGGCTGGCTTTTACCTCGGACAGAGGATAAGCATTGCCATACAACGTGGCAATGCCGCCAGTCTTTTGGGCTCAGTTCCAGTCGACAGCGATGCGGACGAATTTTTTGACGCCATATGGTTTTATTTTGTATTATAAGTGTAAATAGTTTGTTATTTAAATAGATTGTCTGTTGTCCCATTACTTTAGTATATTGTTGGTTTAATAACTTAAAACTACTTTAAATTGTCACACGCACAGCAAACATTTTAAAAATTCTCTCTGTTTTTTTAATTTCTTTATTTTCATTACGCGTCCCTGTTTCAGTCACAGAAAGTTTAATTTTCCAATATTTCAAACGTACATATTTTTTTAAAAATAATTTTGTAGTAGTCATTGAATAGACAAAGGACTTCACGCGATTTCACCCGCGTAGGTCCCGTTCCCGTGGGAGTACGGGGATAATATATAGCCTATTTTACTCTCTGATAATGTAGCAACCAATCCAATGCTAAAAGAATTTTTGATATCGGTCCAGTAGCTTCGCAGCCTATTCAATTCAAACAAACAAACAAACAAATCTTTCCTCTTTCTAATATTAGTGTATATAACACAATTTGATACTTTAAAATCGCTCAACTAAAATTGACTATCTAAATTAAATACCACTTAACGCTTCATTCGAAGTCTTATTTGGTGTCAATTTTAGCAATTTGTTAAAGACTAAGTAAAAAATCCTTTTTACGGTTTCATCATAAGTTTCATCTCAAAGTCTACAGGGTACTTACTCTGACTTTGAGATGAAACTTGTACTTGTCATAATATCAAATCACTTTTGCAAAATTCTTTTTTATTCGAATGAAGTTTATTTCGAAATGATCCCATTTATATTTCGTGAAGATCTAATGAAGAACTTCGAATATAGATATGATAGAATTTCGGGGAGTAGAACTAAAAAATTAAAATATTTTTTTTTTTTTTTTTACAAAACAGTACGACCAATTTCCCGACTTCCAAAATTAAAGTTATTTTGTACTTTGTAGTGGTTTTATTTGGAGGCCGTATGTTTTTTTTTCACATTTCTTTTATTTTCTACATATGTTTTATGGGTGCTCAATCGGTTCAAAATCACCTAACAAAAGAATTTTAAGCAAAAATGTAATAAAAGGAAATTTTTGAAAAAAAAAAACTGATTTTTTCCCTTAACTTCCGAACATCCAGTTACCATTAAATCAAAATATAACTTTCAGATGGACATATCACGTCCTATCGTTTACTGACTCTCGTATTATTTATACTATAACATTCGAACTGTGCCTCTTTATGAATCCGTGGTGATTTACTTTAAGAACAAAGAAGTTCGCTTTGGAATTGTATGCGCTCACTTGAATGAGGTGAGCAGTGAACTTTATTGAATAGCATAACAGTACAAACCTGCCTTTAAAAATACCGACATCGACTATGTAGCGAAAGGAATCTTTCAATGTCTATTTCCCGTTTATTTATGTAGTACGAAACAAAAAGCTGCAAAACAAAAGTTACCAAAATTTCTCACCCATAATTACGGATAAGCTAACAACCATTGTTTAATTTAGATATTTTACGTCGACTCTTTACAACACCTACCTGATTACCGACAGCATATTAAGCACTTTAATTTTTCTAAGTATTCGGCAATAAAATGCACCTATAAACAATAGGTTAATATTTCACTCATTTTAATCCCCAATACTAAAACTATAAGCTTATAATAATATTATGTGCAGAACCAGTAGTCTACCTGGCCCCTTTACAACGGTCGACGTCATTGTCTCACTACGAAAAACAGACGGAGCTACACAGGGCGTATTTAGCGCCATCCGTTTCTCTCCACACTTAGATTTTTCCAAAAAATCTGTTTTACTTGTTTAAAAATGAATTGATATAATTCCACCCAAAATACAAATGCGTGGGATTCGCTTGTCCCGTTACTGCCAGCTTCAGCACTTTTGCTAAAGGGGGCACTGATGAATTGATACGTTATTGGATTACGTTTGATCCCTTGCTGACTGACTTCCAAATAATCGCTAGGTACAAAGTACAAAATAACTTGAATACTGGATGTCGGTGTTTCTCGCGTGGTGTCTCCGTTTTTTGACACCGACTTCCAAAATAAGAGTTATTTTGGTTTCTATTAGGGTTCCGTACCCAAAGGGTAACCAACGAAACCCTATTACTAAGCCTCCGCTGTTCGTCCGTCCGTCTGTCTATCAGCGGGCTGTATCTCAAGAACCGTAATAGGTAGACAGTTGAAATTTTCACAGATTGTGGATTTCTATTGCCGCTATAACAACAAATAATAAACAATAAGGATTGTGATAAGGAACCCTTCGTGTGAGAGTCCGACTCGCACTTGACGTTGGAGTCGGTTGTAATTTCAGGAAAAGGTTTTTATTTTTCACTTAAAAAAATATATATATTTAAACTAATCCGTATTGATGACCTTCTCCTTTTTGAACTCGGTTATAAAACAAAATTAAAAAAAAAAACTTTAATAAAAATTGCAGTTTATCGAGTCTCAAAGATTGTCGACAAGTTTTTAATGAATCACTTGATTAGTTTATTACATTCAAATTTTTAACTATAGTTCTCAAGAGCTCAACATGGTTATTTCATTTTATACTCATTAATTCAACATTTATACCTTGATAGGGGAGGAATCCGCAGAATTGAGTACATACATACTACTGTGACCCTTCATCAGTCCTAATAATACAAAATATTTATTTTGTATCGAAACGCTCACATGTTATCAGATACTTAGAAAAACATAAATTTTACTTTTGATGGTAAGGGCCAACCTGTCACTTTTACTATTCCGAGAATTACAAAATATGTTATCAGCTTTAAAATTGCGTAGCTATTGGAGAGGCACTCAATATTTAATTTATGGTACGCACACATGTGCTTGTAGAATGCAATATTTTACGTTAGTTGAAATGCGACCTTTTTCTACGATTTCTTAGAATATCGACATATTGGAATAGCCGCGAGCACGTCGCACTTATCAAAAACGTCTGGGTACCTGCTTATGAACGACCCTTACGAGAATGAAGATACAAGAAAAACAAAAGTGTTTTGGAAGTTTCTAGAAAGCAGCCTGCTATCTTAGGACAACGATTTGGAAAAGGCGGGGATTCAAGCTTTGGCCACGCTAGTAAACAGACGTCTGTTTTAGGTTAACGGGAGTTACGGTTGGTTAGGTCGGAGGCGATGTCTCTGTATAGGCTAAGAGACTCATTGAATGCCAAATGGCGAGTTGTGTTGTTGTAACCCATAGTTTAGCCAGTATTATTTATTCAGTTAAATATAAGTTAGATTAATTTAGTTTTAATATATGTGGTGTGTGTGTGTGTTGGTGAACTAATGGGTGAGTGCTGTGTGTATTGCCCTACCTTATTACCCTCTCTGACCTAAACGAGGTAACCGACATATGTGTTTGGTTCTAGGGAGTCAGAGAAGGCCTTCCTATAGAGTGTGCTTTAGACATAGCAACAGACTGTATACAACAATGACTCTAAACTGACTTTAGACAAACCTTACCAAGACACTGCACTAAGACACTGCTTATGGAAGGCTGAACCGAATAATGCTCGCCACAAGTTAGGGCCTGTTTGAACTATAATGTTTCCTTGCAATATCTAAGGTTATGTCATATCAACCAAACATTAGTAGAGGTTGCCTCTCCCTATGGACTGACTGAGTGCAGGATACTTTGCAATGTTCTTGATATTTACACACTTCCATTGGGGTAGGCTTCACCAAGTATGGGTTGAAGTGAATTGATAGCCCTCCTAATGGACGATAGGGATTGTATCTCGCTAAATCACACCCGGCCCCCGAGGCCTCTCACTGATTTAAAAAAAGTAATATTTAGCGAAATACTTATATTATGAAGCCTAGATGGAACGCTCGTTGCCAGACGTGGCAAAGGTCGCCGCAGTACTCTAGTGTCTTCCCAAAATGGGTAGATTATGGAAGTGTGAAGCGACGAACCCAAAATCCGCTTCCGCAGATAACAAGAATCGGTGAAAGAGTTATGCAAACGACTGACAACGCGGTACGCTTGTGCTAAGTTATATAATGCGTTAGTAAAGGGTTGATAGGCCGATGTAAGGGGCTAATTTATATAGCGCGCGTCCAGTATTTCTGGAAACATGTCTCGCTCAATGACAGAGGCACTTCGCAGTCCTCTGCCTTAGGATTGTGTAAGACATGCTTGAGTGTAGGGAACGTGTACTGTTGTGACCGCAGCAGGTTCTCTCTAGACCTAGGCACGTTAGGATCGACGGCACACGTCCGATGTACAGGCAGTTGTAAGACAGCCGTACATCACTGGGGTGGGTTTCTAGATTATTGTAAAGAAATTCACTATCGCGCTTTATAATTAACTATTTCACACAAGCGTTACGTGTCATTTTCCCTTTTGCAGTCCTCTTGTCTTCTTAACTTCATACATTGTAATCTCGTTATTGTTCCATAATTATTTATTGTTTTACGTATGTATACTAACCGTGAATTCCCAATATTAACTTCACCTTGCATCCCCTCCTTGTCCCGCAGCCTCAAAGGTCGGACAAGGCAGTAGTTTCTGGGAATTCATTTCTTACTATTGGCGGTAGGGTGTCCAGTCGGGGACGAGCCCTACGGGACCACGCGGCTGGCGGGGCGTGGTCCTCCTGCCTACCGGCAGGACCTACCTAACAATTAGGTTAATTCTAGGAAAAACGAAAATTTTATCAGCCTAGGGTAACTTAGGAACAGTCACACTACATACTTCACATTCCTGAAAAATCTTGTCAAACCAACGGAATTACCTCCTTAAGTAAAAACAATGAAACATTAGAAGACCATATCATGCTAATGCAGGGTGCTTAATGGGTTGAGCAATTTGTGGCTAATGCCAGCACTGGTCATCTTTAACTAATTAAAATTACATTTGGCACAAAGAGTGTTGAAATCTAAAACTTAGGTAAATATTACTGAATAAATAGTATATTACTCGTGGAGTTTAAGAATCCACTATGTAAGCTCAAACACACACACATACCGGGGACAAATAAAGTGGTAAGTAACACAATCGAGGAAAATCTGAGAGAATCGCAGTCTTTTTCACATTTTAATTTGAGAGTTATTTGGATGCTTAATCAAAAAGGAAGACGAATCCGAAACATTGAACTAAGCTTACTAAACAAGATGAAAACAAATATATTTGCTAATTTCATTTTATTTTACCAAAAATCAAAGCAGTAAATCGCAACTCGTAGTGCGCTGACACTTCCAGTTGCGATTTTGCAGTTGCATAAAGATGCATAGCCTTAAGACGGAACTAAAAAATCGCTTTTAAATTAGATTAATTAAAAATCCAACTCACGACGCCAGTTTCATCTCAAAGTCTACAGGATATTGTTAAAAGTATTTCGTACTACATCTTTACGAGTATCTATACTTAATATATAAAGCTGAAGAGTTTGTTTGTTTGTTTGCTTGAACTCTAATTTTGCTAATCTCAGGAACTGGTGGTCCGATTTAAAAAAATCTTTCAGTGTTAGATAGCCCATTTATCGAGGAAGGCTATAGGGTATATGATCACGCTAAGACCAATAGGAGCGGAACAGAGGAAGTTGCGTGGGTCAACTAGTTTAGAATAAATTGATTAGGCTTAGAATGAAGCTTTAAGTGGTATATAATTTGGTTAAGCAATTTTAAACTTTTAATTAGTGTTATGGGGGAAGACAAGTCATTTGAAGTTTGGTATTTTAAACATAATTTAAACTTACAAATAAGAAAATATACTTTAAAATACTAAAAAATCTAAACAGAATATTTTTTCATCGTTGCAACGGAAGCTAGTTATTTCCCTAAAATGTATCATTTTTTATTGTATTGTCATAAAACATCGATCTATCATACATTACGTAGTTTTGTTAACCACTTTATTTGGCCCTATTATGTTTGTCTTTCGAGCTTACATAGTATATCTATCTATGTAAACTTTAACTCTATGAGTAAGATACTATTAATTCGGTAATCTATACTTTAGTTAGCATTCAACACTGTTTATGACAAACGTAATTTTAAATTAGTGAAAGAAACCAGTGCTAATAAAGTGCTATTTAATTCCTTAACTAAAATTGACTAACCAAATTATTAACCACTTTCCGTTCTATTAAAGTATTATTTGATTTCCAAAGGCAACTTATTTTAGACTACATAGGTACGAAACCTTTTTAACAATATCCTGGCAATGAGATGACACTGATTGAAATTTTAACCGACTTCAAAAAAGGAGGAGGTTCTCAATTCGATTGTATTTTTTTTTATGATTGTTACCTCGTAAATGAACTGATTTGAAAAAATCTTGTTTTATGTAAAAGGATGTATTTCCCAATTGGTTCCATTTAAATTTAATCAAAATCGATTCAGCAGTTTGGCTTTTAAATCAAAATAGCTTGAAATCGTTTACTTAGATGAGGTATTTGGTTTGTCATCCAAGTTAACGTAATTGCGTATTTTGATTTCCTGCGACTTTCCAGTGGCGTTGTTAGGTGTGGGGTACCACTAAAAAGTGAAAAATAATCGATTTTTTATTATGTTTTAAGGCGATGCACGAGTTACGATCTTCCGCTTCGTCTTTTTGGCAAAACAAAAATTAGATGAGTCAATATTTTTGTTTTCCATCGTGTTTAGCAAGCTGAGTTCAATGTTTCAGATTCGTCTTTCTTTTTGATTAAGTATCCAAATAACTCTTAAATTAAATGAGTTGAAAGTTTTATTATTATCTTGTTTAGCAACAATTCAAAATGTCCTTAATTCAATATTTGGTATTCGTCACTCTCTTCCAACGAAGAGTAATTAATAGTAATTTGGTTTCTTCATCAACATGAAAAATCGCAATTACTCTCAATTTAAAATCACATACTAACATATTTATTTAGTTTTGAAAAATTGTAAAAGGGCCAGCTATATAACTGGTTCTGCACATAATATAAACTTGTAGTCTGAGTATTGGCAATTAAGTTTAGTGAAATATCAACCTATTGTCTTGTTACTAGGTACAGGTGCATTTATTACCGAATACTTAGAAAAAACATAGTACTGATTAGTTTGTCGCTAAGTTGGTAAGTGTTGAAAATAATCGACGTAAAATATCTTAAATTAAACAATGGTTGTTAGCTTATCCGTAATAAAGGGTGAGAAATTTTGGCAACTTTTGTTTTGCTGCTTTTGGCTCAATATTACAAAAATATATGGAAAATAGAAAATGAAAGACTCTTTTCGCTACATAGTCGATGATGTCATTTTTATAGGCAGGTGTTATTGAGTAAAGTTCACTGCTCATCTCACTCAAGTCAGCGCATACAACTATTCGAAAGCGAAATCATTTGTTCTTAAAGCAAATCATCGCAGATTCAAAACGAGGCACCATTTGAATTTATTAGTACATATATAGAATAGAATAGAATATAATAGAATACTCTTTATTATGTACACCATATAAGTTACAGAAAAAAAAATAGATGAAGAAAACATTACATAGGGTGACACAATGGGCGCCCTTATCGCTAAAAGCGATCTTTTAAAGACAACCTTTGGATGGATTTTAAAGAGAGGAGTGACAGTGCTGCAGGTAGTCTTAGGTGTACTATTTAATAATGTTAGAGTCAGTAAAGAATGGAACATGATATGTCTATCTAAAAGTTATATTTTGATTGAATGGTAACTGGATGTTCGGAAGGTAAGGTAAAAAACTGTTTCTTTTTCTAAGTTTCTTTTTATTACATTTTTGCTTAAATTTATTTTTGATTTAAAAAAAAAACAAACGGCCTCCAAATAAAAACCACTACAAAGTACCTTCAAAATAACTTTGATTTAGGAACTCGGGGTTTCTCGTTAAGTTATTTTGTACAGATGTTCTGAACCCGAAAAAATAAATCTGTTACAAAAGTAAAATACTGTGTACCAGTTTTAGTAACCGTCATCTATCAAAAACGATCTTAATGGAAAATGTAAATGTCCGTTGTAACTGCTTCGTTTTGCAAACTTTTGTAGATAACCCATAAATGCTTAGCTATTAGTATTATTGTCTTCAAGAGTAAATAGATATTGTTGATTAGGGATGTTTGTAATCGCTTCCTTTTAATTCATTTCATTCTTATAAAATGAGGAAAAAGTGTTCAAATGATGCTATCAATATGTTTTTATATTTCTGGTGAACTTAATTTTAAAATAAAAAAAGAAATTATGCACGATCAGTACACTAAAATGTGAGCGTTATTTTGGGTATCCTGTAGTAGATGTACCATCTACTGCACAACCAATCTTTTAAATAGATAATTTGCCTGTACTAGAACCAACTGAAAACATCAGTTTGCGGCTCAAACTCTAATTCAAAATCATATAACAGGAAAACTGTTCTTATTTAAATAATTATAATTTCAGTTCTAGTATAGTAAAACATGTTCTTAATTTAATTAGTTAAAAAAAAATCCTGTGACACACAAAAAGTGTTTTTTGCTAACAAGAATTAATTGAGTCCTTACAGTACAGTCATTTATTTGAAATTTCGCGTGATTCCGCCTGCCATTCGAAAAACCTCATGTCATCGATAATGACATGGATGTCATTGTTGGGGCCCATTCCTCGACATTCCACCAAAATACAATGTATAAGATTTGCTTGTCACGTTTTCAAGCACTTAAAGCTCTTCTGCTAATTTAAAGGCGGCTTCACCATTTCATCTAATTCGAACACTTACATAATAGGCTGTTTAAAACGCTTAACAACTTAACAATCCTTTTGAGTTTCTAGGAATTTGACAATAAAATGAACCAACACCTAAGTAGGTAACAATAGATAATTAGTACCCTAATTTAAATCCTCTGTACCTAGTGAAATCATCAATCTATTTTAAGTATTTTTTAACTACTTGAGCTCTGCGTGAACTGTCAAAACCATTGTTCTTTAGCGAGAAATGGATTGTACAGGATGTATAGTTCCATCCCTACCTTTTGACACGACCCTTCGTACTGCATATAAACACGAAATTCTTAATTATTTTATGCAGTCTTCTGTCCATCTTGAAAGTGTTCACGTTGATTTGCGAGTCAGCACTTCTAACTTAGTTTTCAAAGTACGTTAAAAGACAATCTTCAACGACTATGGAGCGTTTAATAAGCAGTGTTTCTGGGAAGCATACTGACGAAAGTTTCGAGGCAGTTTTTAAAAGTAAACTGACAAAAAAAGTATCTGGAGCTGCTCTCAAAAAAATTCAACTCAGGTACATCCCTGATTACATACGGGAACTTAGGAACAAGAAAGACTACTGGGAAGAAGAGTATCGCAAGTACCAGGACGATATATCTTTGAAGAACTGGAAGTCATACGACAAAAAATTTAACGCCGAGATCAAGAAAAACAAGACTGTCTTAAAGAATTTAGACGGTATGCGAAGAGGTTTTGTGTATTCGGATGACTGTAACCATTTCTCGCAGTCAATTGATCCGGAACGGGTTCAAGCAATAGTTGATCAGCTTAAGGACAATCAAAGTGATGACAATATATTTTATCGACTAACGGCTGTTGCTGTCGGTCAGCACAAAGACTTTGACAATTTCTTTTATGTGACATACGCAATTTGCGCGTTGTATGGTGAATTTAGAGTACGGCCCGGTGCTACGGCCGTGCAAGTAAAATAAGAATAATTTATTTCAAAATAAAACTTTTAAAATATCCGCAAGTGTGTAACCGTGTTTGTGTCTATTTAGGTTAAGTTATAACTTTTGTACTTATATAGTGTTAATTAATAAACTATGTAACCGGTTTTGTGACTCCTATTTAGGTTATGTTATAACTTTTGTACTTATATATTGTTAATTAATAAAATAATAATTTCGTGACCGTGATTTTTTGTATTATTTAATTACACTTTCCCTGGCTAGAAAATAGACTTTAGTGTTTATGCTCTCTAGTATTTCATTCAATGATTATCAAAAGTAATAACCCAGTTACGAAAATAAAATACTAAGCGCCATTTTTATAACCGTCATCTATCAAAAACGATTTTAATTAAAAAAAATGTAAAATGTCCTTCATTACATTTTCGTTTTACAAACTTTTGTAGGTAACCCTTAAATGCTTGGTCATTATTGTTATTGGCCATAGGAATAAATTAATTATTGTTAATACGGTATGTTTTAACCGTATTTATATTAATAAATGTATTTGAGGTCATTTAATGTGTAAATATACACGGTGCCATTTAAGTTGTCTCACAACGCCAGCCCACTTCATCTGTCCAATGAGTTACTGTAAGTTCATTAAAAAAAAACGATGTTTCTAAATATTTGATTAATTTAAATAATGAAAATATTATTAATTGACATACGCATGACGTAGTTTGAAACATCCTGTAGCGAGCGCAGTCCGAGCTTCGTATTCCAAGGACGGCGCGAAATGGAATGGCGACATTGTTTTGTTACGTAAAAAATATTAACAGATTGTTTCATAATTCTGATGCATTATTTATTTTTATTGTATCTATTTATTTAAAACAAAAATTTTGTGTCGGTACCTATTGTACTGTTTTCTCACAGATGTGTTGAAAACCGTTGTATGCCACACGTGCGGATATTGGTATTTACAAACTCGTGAATATGCTAAGCCCTCGACTTCCTCTCGGGCTTACATTCGTCTACTCGTTTGTAAAAACCAACTTACCGCACAGTATCATAACTTTTTGAGATGTAGAAAAAATGTGCGTCCAAATGTTACACTTTTTTGTTGTACAAACATTTAAACTACTTTACCACATAGCATAATAACGTAGCATATAATAATGATAATTATTTATAGTTGTAAAGATTGAATCTCTGCACGTGTTAGTAATATCTGTTAGTATAGAAAGGAATTGAAATAAAATAAAAAAATAAATAACAGCAATGTAAGTTTAAATAATCACTTTCAGCAACATTAAAAAAAAAACAAATCTACTTTCGAAAGTCTTTTACACATATCTTTGTTGATTGTTCTTTTCAAAAGTAGTTGAAAGTTTTATTTTGACAATTTAAGTTTAGCCTTGTTTTCAACAATTTTTAAAAACAAATCTGTGTCCGTCACAGCTGTTTGAAAACTTCAGAGAAAGTATAAACCTTTTGTACTGTAATAGACGGAACCCTAAAAATGTAAGTAACAAAATTTATACGGAGGCAAATATTTTGTTCACAAAGTTTTGCACGAGTCTTCTTGTTAAGAAACAGTATATTTTTAGATTTTTAATTACTTTTTACAAAGAACCTTACTCAAATTAGCGCTTACAATTTTAAAAGACTCATTTGTTTTTAAAGAAAATAATCGCATACTTACAACGTGTGGGAAAATACAATTTTAATGAAGTGGGAATTACTACTTATTATTTTATTACATAGACTACACTGTCCCACTGCTGGGCAAAGGTTTCCCCAAATATATTGCGATTTTTTTAAAGTGAAAACTTCTTTAGGTGCGATGAGCACTTTTTGGGTGAACAAAAATCATGTAATTCGCGTCATCGTCACCGAACGCTTTCCATGAGCTCGATACAATTCACAAGTTACTTAGTTTTCACTTCTATCTGCAGTCCCCAAAGACAATCCCGCATGTTTTTTTTCCTAAGCCAACGCGAACGATTCTTTGCGACTTTGCGACTTTGGCATAATCTCTTCGGTACCTTCTATGATTCTCAAAATTTGCAAATTTTCTTTAACCTATCTGGAATCCAACTGTAAGTACTTTTTGTCACTACGACTAGACCAATAACTTCAAATTAAAATGTGTATTTAACTTCGTTAACTCTGTCTGGCGTTACTCAAAAAAATAATAACAAAGAATTAGAACAGTTATAATTATTAATTACTTAGCTGTTGGAACCATTAAGGTAGCTCGATAAATCCACTTAGCGCAAAAAGGTGCGTGAACAAATAGAAACCTGCTTAAATATGTATGTAGCTTTTAACACTTTTTTAAATTAGCTCCTATTCTGTTGAATTAGGTATTATAAAATCATTCCATGGATGTATTCTCCAATGGGCTTATCAGAGGAGAATCTCTACACTTCGTCCACAATATTTACCTGTTTTGATAAGTCCAATGCCTGAAACTTATGCTCAGTAAGTAGCGTTTGTGACCAATGAGATGAGTCTTATTCGGTTTCCAATCATTAAATTAGGAAAACCGGCCAAGTGCGAGTCGGACTCTAACACGAAGGGTTCCGTACAGTAAGGATATCATTCACTTCTAGGTATGCTAGGAGCTTATGATTCAGCACGCGTTTCATACTCTTACAGAGTATGGATGTTACCGAGATGGGTCTATAAGTCGACGGGTCAGCTCGACTACCCTTCTTGGGCACGGGCTGCACGTTAGCTTGCTTCCAAGCCTTCGGCACTTTTCCAGTCCCAAACGAAAGGCGAAATAGGCGTGTCAAGATCGGAGACAACTCAGGCGCACAAGTCCTCAGTACAATTGCTGGAATCACATCGGGGTCACTAGCCTTGCTCACGTCTAGGTTACGCAGTACTCTAAGAACGTCCTTCTGATGAATGCTTATGTTCAACATACTCGACTCGCATCCATCAGGATAAGCAGATGTAGCTTGCCGTCCGATCAGAACCAGGCCCGGGTCGACGGCACGTTGTGTTCTACGCGTGTCTCAAGGAGATGTCAGCATAGCAGACGGGGCCCGCTAGGGTAAGTGCCTGCCAGGGTTGCGGAATTTGTTCGAAAGAGTCACCGCGGCCCTGGAACGCAAAGGGCACTAGGAGAAACACGGATGGGCTTTAGTCAGTAAGAGTTTTACACTCCCTTCTGCTCCGCCCAGAGCCGAGGGAGTCATTTGATGATTTTCTATCCTTAAAAAGGGTTATAAACAAAAACATGAAAAAATACCAAAATTTTCGCGTTTTTCTTTGGATTTTGACAAAATTGCGTTCGGCACTCGAGGTCACAAACTTGGATTATTCATTGAGGCAATATCATAAATAAGTCTGCAAAAAATCAGAACTACCGGATTTGACGCATAGGTGCTCTGATGTATAAAGTTACTGGACTAGTTGTAAACATGTTAATATGTAATTTCCTATTTCGGCCACAGTAAATGAAATCGCATCATTGGCAGACGCGTCGCATCTTTATGGAATCACACTGAAATAAATCTTATCCTGCAACAGACAAAGTGTAAAATTAAATGACGTTAGCCGAACATGAAGGAAATGCAAGCTGAATTAAATCTTATTCTGAAACTGTTAAGGTGTGAAATTAAATGTTGGTACCTACCTACTGATGTGTTTTAATTTCCAATAATTAATATTTCTCGTGTCATGCGTTCATTTGGTTAATTTTGTTTAATGTTTATTTATTGAAATATTTCATTTTATTTCAACTGTGGTCTGCATCGAGTGTCTGACCACTTTGAAGTGAATAACGCAAAAATGTATAATTACGTATTAATTACTCTAGACGTTGACTGCTAAAGGGAATTAAACTGCATGCAATATGTAAACTGGCAAATAAATTATGATAAAACGTTTAGAAGTTATGAGGGAATAGATGATCATTTGGAGGCTATGCGGTACGGAGAGTAAAGTCCCGCATTTCTCCATTGTAAAGGGAGGATCCTCCTACCAGACAGTTGTTGTGTCTGGCGGGCTACTACCCGATAGTTGATATTCGGGCTGATGTATATGTTCAAATCGCACGGTAAACTCGCTTGCGCGATGCAGGATTTCAACGTAGTAGTTCGCTGCTAGTTGGATAGATGGCGTCGCTGTTCTTTTTGTTGCGATGTAGATTTGCTCCGTTGGTTTTTTTTGTGGCGGCATTGATGCGCTACAAACATACATACCTACCGGTCAAAATCAAAATCAATGGAACCTGGAAGGATCCTGCAGACAATTAATAATAATAATAATTCTTTATTGGTACAAAAACAGTTAACAAAATAGTGAAACCCTGACTCCTGAGCTAGGTAGAATACCTGTATTTCAGGAGCCAGTGACTTCTTCTGTACCAGTTACAATAAAATTAAGCACGTAAAAATTTAATACTACCTATGACCAATTTAAAATATAAATGCCAAGATAACTAGACTTAGGCAAAAAAATACAAAATAAAATTAGAAAAAATTAGAATGTCACAAACAAAATGGTTCAAAAAAAATTATAAGCTTACTATTCTTGAAACTAAAAACGCCGGTAAAAGCTAGTCTACAATAATAATATTATAAAGAGGAAAGATTTGTTTGATTGTTTGAAATGAATAGGCTCCGAAACTACTGGACCGATTTGAAAAATACTTTCAGCAATGGATAGCTACATTGTCAGGGAGTAACATAGGCTATATTTTATCCCCGTACTCCCACGGGAACGGGAACTACGCGGGTGAAACCGCGTGGCATCCACTAGAATATTATATTAGTAGGATAGGACAGGAACTTAGATAGGATTTCATTACTTCACCACATCATCATCATCATATCAGCCGAAAGACGTCCACTTCTGGACATAGGCTTCCGCAAAGTGTTGCCACAACAACCGGTCCTGCGCGTCTCGCATTCATGGGCTACCCGCGACCCTCACCAGGTCCATCTTGTTGGAGGCCTTTCAACGCTGCGTCTTCCGGTACGCGATCGCCACTACAGAACTTTTCGCGCCTTTAGACCATCTGTTCTGCGATGTGCCCACATAAAGGGGGACTTTAAAATAGTTGTCTGACTATCAAAAAACTGGTGAAGTGCGAGTTGGACTCGCGCATTAAGGATTCCGTACCATGGTATTTTTTTATTATGTGTTTTTATAGCGGCAACAGAAATACATGCTCTGTGAACATTTCAACGGTCTACCTATTACAGATCTTGAGATACATCCTTCATACAGAAGGATGGACAGACGGACAGAAGGACCCTAAAAAATAATAAAAAGAAAAGAGTTGAAGGAAGATTTACTTATTTTAGTAATATCCTGTAAGCGGAACTTTCTAAGAACCCTCTACTTCTTCTTAAAATGCTTATTCATCCACTACGTGTACCGGAAACTACATAATACTGTTAATCCCAACCGCCATTCGTTGATATTTGACAGTTGAATAGTCAGAAGCCCAAAAATTTGACATTCCGGCTTTAAAAAGCAGTCCGCATGTAACTGGATAACACAGTTACATGCGGACTGCTCAAGACCGGGATGGTAGGTGCTCTTTGGAGGAGGCTTCCGTTCAGCAGTGGATGGAAATTGGCTGAAATGGTGACCCATTTACAGAGTTTGTAGAGATCAGATAGTCATTTGCTCCTATAAATACTTAAACTAAATAAATTCGGCTCCGTCCGTTTAGAGTTGAAGTCGACCCGAGCAGAGCTGGGAAAACGATGACAGATTGATAAGCTTACGAAGAAGTCCATATTCATAATCATCAAAAACACACCCGAAAGACGTCCACTGCTGGACATAGGCCTCCCCCAAAGCGGTGCAGTTTGCCATAATCGCCACGCTTGGCAGGCGGGTTGGCGATCGCAGTGTATGGTGTAAAGTTTTACAGAGAACGCTGCTACCCATTCTCTGGCAAGTCCCTTAGTCGCTTCTTACGACACCCACGGGAAGTGATGGGATGGTATTATTCTTTTACAGCACCCTACGGCACCGGCCGACACCACACGGCGAAGAAGAAGAAGAAGTCCATATTATATGTGTGAAATACTTAGCAAAGCAAAGTTCAAGTACTATTTTATAAATCTTGCCATAAGGAGGCTATATTCTTAAAATGTTTCATTGTGGCCACAAATTCCACTTTCGTCTCGACCGCCATTTAATTGGCCTTTCGCGTAACTTGATTACCTACTTATTTTTAAAACCGTTACCCTGTTTTATAAACATGAATTTAATTGACTTATAAACAAATTGGGCCACATGGAAGTGGGCTGAAAAATTGAGTTTCGACCATCCTAAAATGAATTCGAGCTGAAGCCATTTTGGTTTTATAATTAGTTAGACGTAGGTTACGACTTCTTTGATTGGGAAAAGAAAGATAGATACGGAAATTTAGGTCTTATCTCAGCACATCTTGGTAAAGTATCTACTCTACCAAGGTGTGTAGAAGAGGTCATAACTTACATCATCATCATCATATCAGCCGAAAGACGTCCACTGCTGGACACAGGTCTCCCCCAAGATTTGGGGGGTTTGCCATAATCGCCACACTTTTCAGGCGGGTTGGTGATCGTAGTGTATGGTATTGAGTTTTACAGAGAACGCTGCTGCCCATTCTCTGGCGAGTCCCTGAGTCGCCTCTTACGACACCCACGGGAGGTGATGGGATGGTATTATTTTTTTATGGCACCATACGGCACCAGCCGACATCATACGGATCATATTCATATTTGTTCATATTTTGAGTACCTGTATTTTTCGTCTGTATACCTACACAGGCGAGAAATACAGGGACTCAAAATAATTGATAGCTAAAAATGATAACGATTGAACAAACTTTTATTAATATTATTTCTAGAGAAAGATTCACTAGGTAATTTCATTTAACTCGGATGAGTAAATGATTCATAAATATTATTTATTTGCTGTACATCTACCATTGTGTAGTCCTTTTTAGGGTTCCGTACCCAAACGGTAACCAGCGGAACCCTTTTACTAAGCCTCCGCTGTCCGTCTGTCCGTCCGTCTATCTGTCAGCGGGCTGTATCTCAAGAACCGTTATAGGTAGATGGTTGAAATTTTCACAGATTGTGCACTTCTATTGCCGCTATACCAAAATTAACAAAAATTAAGGTTTATGGTACGGAACTATTCGTGTGCGAGTCCGACTTGCACTTGGCCAGTTTTTAAACAAAAGGTTGACTGGTAGAAAGTGCCATGTAGCGTTAAGTCCGCTTATGTACCACTATTGTTTATAAAGTTAAAATAAATAAGTAAATGTTTAAAAACTATTCAGCTTAGCGTTTAGTTTGAACAAACATCTTGAGTTGACATTTTAAAACACCAAATTGTCTTCAATTCTTCATGCTAAAATTCCATACCTGCTTTCTAAAATGCCAAGCATTTCTCATTTGACCCTAAGTTTCACACCGTACTAGAAACCTACATTATAAGCTTACCCTAAACATTAATAAGACCCTATAGCTTGCTGAGTCAGGTTAGGTACAAAGGCTGTACCCTTTTCAGGCTAATATACGTCTGAAGTTATGGCTAGACTTACCTGAAGTATGTTGCCGACCGAACATATTTTAGGCAAGTCTGACAGACAGTATGTATCAATTTAGGCACTTGTCTCACCGCCGGCGATCAGCGAGTAGCGAGCAAAGCTTGAAACTCGAAACGAGTTGGCGAGCAGCGAGTAGCGAGTGAAAAGTTTCGATAGTTTTGACGCTCGGCTTTAAGCGAGTGCTTTTGTACGGCGAGCGATTACTCGCAGTACTCACTCCGGCCCGCATTGTAGGTAGAATTACCGCTGGTTGGTGAGTTCTGACCGCTAAAAGAGTATCGTCCAGGGAGTGTCGCTGAGCGAGTACAATCTTTGATAGCTCTTGTCGCTGCGATCAATTAGTGGTAAAAGCCGCTCACCGGCAGTGTGAACAGCCAGCTGTCGATCATGAATATAATTAAGTATGTCTCTTTTACTCACACGAGATCTATATATTTTGTCCCTTGCCTCAGCGAGCAAATAGTCGATAGCTAATCGCTTCCTCTCCGTCGGTGAGACAAGTGCCTTAATGTGGCCACTCAAAATATGGTTGAGTAATTTTGGTAAGGAGGTATTTTGACATTGGTGTGTTCATTGTTACTGTAATCTAATAAAATTTCATCTTTATTTTAATGAGGTAGTAAAAACTTCACTTAAATAAACAGATACTATGATTTGCGACTGTAAAATAAAAAATCTGGCCAAGTGCGAGTCGGACTCGCATGCAAAGGGTTCCGAACGAATTTAATTTTTTTAACATGTTGTTTTAAAACTATAAACTTCTTATAGGTTTTCCTGTAATATATAGGTTAAGATCTATTATCTCCATTTTTTTCAAAATTTTATGCTCAGTAGTTTAGGAGCTAAGGGGGGAATGGTCATTTTTCGTCTAATTTCTTGCATAACTTCAAAACTTACATAATTTTAAAATTATGAGAAAACTGTAATTAAGACCCTCATAGTAACCCACCCCCTCATTTGATATATCACACGATATTGTTCAAAAAGATTTTTTTTTAATTTTCTAGTTAGACCCCCAAAAGTGAACCTCATACTAAATTTTTTATAACTTACGTAACGCGTCCATGTTTGAGTCATAGAAGTCCATATTTGTACCAAATTTCAACAGAATCGGTCCAGTGGATCCGGAGAAAACGGGCTGTGACAGACGGACAGACAAACACCCGAGTGATCCTATAAGGGTTCCGTATTTTTGTCTGGAACCCTAAAAAGATTTTTCAACAAAGTAGTTGAGGACGTGTTGTGTGTAAAACACAAATTTTTCATTATCCAACGTACTGAATTAACAATTTTTACAATACGTATAAAATCTTGAAGAAAACCTTCCTTTTTGTTTCGTTTATTGAATTGCAATCATTATTTAATAAAAAAATATATTATCATTACTTGTATGTACAGGCAACTAATTATACGCCTTAACTTTAACTACCATGTTCCCACATCCCAGCCCACACATTCACCTTTAAAATCTCTAAACAGAATAAGTTCGCCAAGGAAATTGTATCAGCAACGATGTCAAAAAGGCTCCAAGAGATGGTAACAGGGTTAACCCATTAACCCTCAAAGCGTTAGTAAACACATAACAGGATAATTTTGTTACCTTGGCCGTACACGGGTTGATATTTATAGAATATGGAAAACACTACAGTTCACTTTTGAAGTGATTATTTTGTTTGTTAAATTTAATATCTTTTATAAATGAGTGGGGCGGGTAATTTTGTGGCGTTTGTGGATGATACTGTGTTAATTTTGTTGAATCTATTTCAGTGTAGGGTGCCTTATTTCATAACATAGATTTGACCAATACAGGGTGTAGCGATAAGGTGTTTTCGTATTTTCAAAACTGCCTAGTCCATGTAATTGAACAACTTTCTTTGAAGAAATCATTGTCAAACCGTTTAAAAAGAAATTATTTGTAAATTTGTTTGTCATGAATAATCAGGCTAAATAGGCTCTAAAACTACTAGCCTTATTTTGAAAGTTCTTTCACTTGTAGAAAACATTATTAACGCTAATTTTTAGTTCCTGAAAATTATATCTAAGTGCATTTAGCAAAAGAAATATACTGACAAAAGTTCGCAAACTGTTCTACGAAATGTCACTGGCAGGCGACGTAAAACCCGTTGGCAAAATGTAAAGGCAAATAAAACAAAAGCCAGCACAGACGTAACCACAGGAAAGACAGATCTTTTTTGTTACTTTTCGTTGTACCCTGCTTTTAATTAACTCGGGTTTTCATAATATTTCTCAGATGGCTATTTTTGTAACACTAATGACTTGTTTTTTCAGGAAAACAGTAACAATGTGGACATGAAAATAATGTAGTTTTGGTGGAAGTTGTGGGATGAATAAAAAAAACATTGTTTTGTGTGAACAAGTAAACGTCCTAAATAGGAAATGCAATCCCGATCTCGCAAGATCTCGATTTCGCGAGATCTCGAGTCATTTTTCGAGATCAATCCCGAAGCATAATATGACAAAAAGGCAATAGTTCAATGGCTAAAGCTGAAGACCTATGATGATATTGAGTTATTGCTGCAAGCATCGTGACTATGAATCGAAAACATGAGATAATACACCTCACACACCATCACACATACACACACTCACAAACCATCACACACACACTCACACACCATAACACAGACACACACACGCATACACTCTTTTAGGATATAATATCTCAAAGTTCCTTTTTCTTTTGTTGGTTGCCTTTATTTAGTTATATCCTGTTTAAATTGAGATGATGACATGATTTTTTGCTTTATCAAATCTTTCAAAAATTGACGAACATAAAACGCATCATGACAAAGATAAAACGCATCAAAGATCAGGAGGCCTATAACGTCACTATTCGTTAAAAAGTGTGCTAAAATGTGACGTCACACGAGTTTTCAACGCTCTGTATCATCTTAATCATCTACCCTATTGTTTACGCTGGTGCCAATCAGTGTTGAATCAGAAAACGCAGGTCTACTCAGCAAGCTTCCTGCTTACGGCATCCCAGCTGGTTTTTGTAGCTGGATATCAGACTTCCTGAGTGAACGGTCGATCCGAGTAGTCGTTGACGGCTGCTCCTCTGACCTCATGGCTATTGATGCCGGAGTTCCTCAGGGGTCTGTTCTCTCTGCAACTCTTTTCCTGCTGCACATCAATGACCCACTTCAGCCTGGTCTTGTTGGGTACGCAGATGACAGTACGGTTTCAGAGAGATACTTGTCCAGCTCAACAACCGGCGGGGATGAAGTTCGTTCCTTGAGAGAGGACATGGTAGAGCGGACAAATTTGACCTTAAGCCTTGACTCCCAGTGGGGTGATGACAATCTGGTCACTTTTAACGCCACCAAAACGCAGGCGTGTTTTTTTACTGCAAAAAGGAGTCGTTTTGACCAAACTCCCACTTTTCGGGGTGCATCTGTTCCTGTGACTGATCGACTAGAGCTCCTAGGCATGGAGTTGACGGCTAGTCTCAACTTTGGCGCCACCATCGAGTACAAAGCCCAAACCGCGGCCAAAAAGCTGGGCATCCTAAATAGGGTGAAGCGATACTTCAGGTCTGGACAGCTTTTAACCTTATACAAAGCACCAAGAACTCCACGACCTAATCCCACCGGCCCCTTTCTACCATCGGACATCCAGACGTACTGCATCTTACCATCCCTACCTTGTTGCTATTCCACCAATTCGCACTAAGCACTTCCAAACGTCTTTTATAATGCGCACAGCAAAGGAGTGGAACTCTCTGCCTGCGTCTGTGTTTCCAAACGCTTACAACCCTAATCTCTACAAAGTTAGAGTGCACCGGCTCCTTCTGGGTAAGCTCGCTCTATCGTAGACTTTGTCTCTGTCATCTCTGACCTAGACTAGAGTCAAGAGCAAATTCATCACAAATAAAAAAAAGGCGTTTTCAGATGCTGGGTACAGAGCGACTGACACAAGATGCCGTTTATCAGGCGTTTATACTCTTGCATTTATACTCTTTGTTTTTTTACGAAGCTATTTCCAAATCACCCCTAGAACTAGACTTTTTCCGCATTTGTCTGACAGTTCGCATTTGCAATCTCGAGTCGAGATTGCATTCCCTAGTCCTAACATAAATAGTCTCTACTATTTATAGAATAGACTAGCTTTTTCGTGCGACTTCGTACACGCGTATACCGTTTTTTTCCCATTTTCGGTAAGACAGGGCAAAGGGAGCGAATGCCACGGGCAGAAGCTAGTATCACATAAGGTGTAATAGAATTAACGCAAAACCTAAAAAAGGGTCATTGTACTCAACATTATGAACAACTTATATTCCGGGACCAGCCCTGAAATCACTCTAAAATCAACTACTCCCACATGTTTATGTTTGCATAACTCAACAAAATGTACTGAACAGCTGATTTTCGTGATAATACTGTGATCGATAAGTAAAAGTTGTTTATAGATTTTTACTACTATTGATAGTCATACGTTTGACCACTAACTCACCTGATGGTAAGCGATGATGCCGTCAAAGATGGAGCACGCTTGCTTAGAAGTAACTTATTCACTTTTGACTTAAAGACTCCCAGGTTGTAGCTATCAGGAAACACAAACTCTGGCAGGGCTTAGTTAGGCAATGTACATAATATTCGTGAAACAGTTGTTTTAAAATTACCAACATTGATGTTAACTTAACACGTGCTGAACAGTACAACTTGTCATTGAGACATGTCCCTAAAGAAACCCTCTATCAAGATAGAATATTTAAAAGCTCTAAAAAACAAAGAAGAAGAACGAAAGTCGACGTAACTTATAATCTGAGGGACCTCTTAGTCTCTTTTATAAGATAAAAAACATCAGATACCTTAGTTATTCTAAGCAAAAAGAATAATTTATCAATTTTCTGGAGTAAAGGAAGGTCAAGGATTACTTCGTTATTTCTTTAGTTAACGTATCTTTTAAATAATAATATGAAATATGACCCTTTTATTTCAAGAATTCTCAGTAATAAATGTCAAGTAGTAAAATGAGACTACGGAGGCTTGAAAGGGATTCTAGACTAAGTGAAATTCTTTTAGAGATTACGGTCCTTAAGATTTCAGAATATTTGGGATTGACCATATTTCGATAGCGCATGCCAGTCACGTACATTTTGGTAATCGTTGACAGTACGTAAGGCATTAAGGACCTGCCCTAGTATATTTTTGTTTCATTAATAAACACCCTCGGTAAAAACATTTTAAAGCAAACCTTTCACAAATAAAAAAAAAGCACCAGATCTAAAATTTTGAAAATGTGTAAAAGAAAGTTCGAAGAAAGACTTATGCCTACTTATGACTTACGCCCGGGGTGTCTTCTTCTGTTGCGGCGACTGAGGCATGCGGTTTCCCTCTCTTGCTCGAGTTCGGTTTTCTCCTTCGCTAGCATCACTGCTTCGAAGAAGGAAGTGACCGCTTCCCATGCCTCCTCGCTCCGGACCATGGATTGAACCAGGTCCGGACGCGAGAGGTCGCCGCCGCCGATCGCCTCGACGAGGACACGACGGTGCTCCGCCCAAGCAGAGCAGACCTCCACCGTGTCCTCCGGCCGATCCTCGTAATGTTGACACCCAGGCGTGTCCTCCCGCCGAATCCGAAACAGGTATCTCCCGAAACATCCGTGTCCGGTGAGTACCTGCGTCAGGCGGAAGGTGAGGACGCCGTGGCGCCGCTCTAGCCACTCCTCAAAGAGGGGACTTATCGCTACAATTGTGGCGTGCCCAATCCTTCTTATACAACGGCTACACTACCGTAATATGGCAAAAATTATGGCCATAATTAAAACAAAATCAACTGAAATAACACCAATCATGGCCATAATTATTAGCGTAGCATTACAACAAACAAAATCACAGAAAGTTCATCAATACATGCAAACATTTTGAATAAACTTAGCCTTAAAAGGCACGCGTCGAATTATGAGATTCTTTTCCAAAGGATAGACTCACAAAACGTAGACACAAAGCAGCTAAAAGATCATCCATATAGACGTAACTTTTTTAGTAACCTTCGTGTCGTTTACCTTGATCCGTGTAAACGGCAAGACACGGTTAATGAGATAGTTTTCCAAAAACGATTAGCTCATAAAACTTACACACAAATCAGCTAAGAGATCATGTTCATAAACAAAACTTTTCCACCACTTTCCAAATCCACTTCAAGACATTCTCGAAAAGGTCAGAATCGTTACGAGACAATCCTCTTAGTGCCCTTAACCTTCCAAATACCCAAGTACCCACAGCAAAAAAAAAAAAACATTTTTGCAGTACCAAAATAAATTATGAAAGTTGGTAAAAACATTCATGAATCATTTCTGAAGTTATTTTGATGAGTTTATAATTGTCAGAAAGAATGATGATATCTTATCTTTTTGTTTTGTTCGAATTGAAGGAAATTTTAAAAAAGTTTGTACAAGTGAATTTGTGCTAGAATTTGCGGTAGAACTTGATTTAATTAGTAATTTATGCATTTTTGAAACTTCAAAATAAACGACTTAATTTTTAATTTAAACTTTTTGTATAGTTGTGGTATATAGGCGGACTTAATGTAACAAGGCATTTTCTACCAATCAAACATAGTGTTGTTAAAATCGATATAAGTCATAAATAAGTGGTAAAAAATGGTAGATATTTAAAATCATACAATTTATTAATAAGTAGTCATTTCAGTCTAAATTTTAGACTTCGATATAATAATACAGATTTTTTTAATTATTCCTTTATCAGATTTTGGGTATTTTGAAGACGGGAACACATTACATATTTCATTTTTCGCGAACATATTTACAGTAGAACACATAACTTGCCACAAAGCCTCTAAAACCAATCGCATCCCTCACAGTTGTTTTCAAGACAACGGTTGCTATAGCAACATACAGTAAAGGAAGATAAAGTTACCATTCTACGAAATCGCGTCGTACAGTATTTGCGATGGTCGTTTCAGAAGGTCAGAAACTTATAAATGGAGTACCTTACTGCCTTTTGAATAAATTCAATAGATTGAAGCGAATTTGGAACAACTATCTTTGAAGTTCGAAGAAGAGGAGATGATTTATAAATTCTAGGAAGATTTGAAGGAATTCTAGCTAATATTATCCGATTGTTTGATCCAAGTGATAAGACTGGAAATTGACATTGACAGGAATAGAAAATGCTAGGTTGGTTATCATTTCGCTTAGGAATTGTGGTTGTCGAGTTGCTTGTATTTTGAGGCAGAAATGTTAATATCCGGTTTCTAGAAATAAATATCGATGGATTACAATTGAAACACAAGTCAAGTGATCAAAAATTTGTATTTTTCCGAAGATAAACTAGAATCACAGCTAAAGTTGTTTGAGAATCCTTACTAATATTATAAATGCGAAAGTTACTCTGTCTGTCTGTCTCGCTTTCACGCCAAAACTACTGAACCGATTTAAATGAAATTTGGTACAGAGATAGTCTAGAGCCTGAGAAAGGAAATAGGCTACTTTTTATCCCGGGAATATTTTCCCTATGGACCACGCGGGCGAAGCCGCTGGCAGAAGCTAGTGTGTCATATATCATTCGACTAGTTCGAGATTTGGGCATAACACATGTCAATATCGAGGTATTTTTACCAACAGATTAGAAAAAGAAAAGTAAGCTTAATCTAATCCTGCTGAATTTTTTTGAGGTTAAATACCTGAAAAATCGAACAAAGCAAAATATTTATCAAAAAAGATTTAAAATAGCAAGGTATAAATATATTAAAGCTTTCAAGACCTAGGTTACACCTATTCTGTTTTTATTAAAATTTTGGTCCTCAGGTACAGAAAAATGGTCCTTACGATGAATAAATTATGGAGTATTAAAAGATAAAAAATGTCTCAGCAAAAAAGATAGATCACAAGCGGTATTTCTTTCAGTGTAGGCGAGACTTAATGTCTTTAAATCTTTATGAACTAAGTTCTTCGAGATATACTTTTGATCAGGGCTGTCAAGACTATATACGATCGCGGACTAGAACAAGTCACTTTATAGATTAGAGGGCCGCAAAACAAATAGGGTCTTTAAATTAGTCGCAAAGTGCCGCGCTGGTTTGTTAATCCATAAAAATAATTTACAATCTCCGCCGGCGCGATTCCCTGAGGGAACTGTTTAAGGATATTAACATCATGACGGTACCTTGTCAATACATATATGAAAACATTATGTATGTTCGGAAAAATCTTCATCTTTTTAGTAAAATTAGTGACAGGCATAATTTTAATACTAGAAATCGGAACAAATTAGATCAACCCCGATTCAGATTAGCTAAAGTACACACTTCTTTTATGGGGTACTGTGTTAAATTTTATAATAAAATACCACTTAATATTCTCGAACTGAATGAGAGAAAATTTAAAACATGTATAAAACGCACATTATGTAGACAAGCATATTATAAACTGGAAGATTATGTCCTGGATAAAAATGCTTGGCTAAAGGCCGGTCCTGCTCCACAGCCACAGCAGCATGGGTCCACTTGTTAGGTTTTCGATAATTGGAAGAAATGCTTACCCTTTTTTTGTTCTCCTATTACAATCATTTATTTATCATTTCTTTGCATTATTGTATTAGCAAAGTATACACAATAAAACAACCTTCTTTTTTTTCTTTTCTTAGTTACTTGAAACCATAGTTTTGTATAACGTAGAAGCATATTTTCAATTTTTTGTAAATGTGAGCACTATGGAGCCATTTACATATGTAATTATAGATTTCGTTATTAAATTAGTTTGACATGAACGAGCGTGGCAGTTGAGAGCTTGTCATGCTCACACAAATGTTTTGCTGATGGTGGCGCGTGTTTTGGATCATTTGATTCCCTTCAAAATGGTTGAGTTAGATGGTGCTGATGCACGCGTCATGATCGTGAACGGGCGCCGTCAGTTGAAACTGGTCATCTCTTACCTGCCACTGGCTTATTTTAATCTGTACCTGCATTTTGAATTGTTTATATGTTTTCTTGTTCTTTGCATTGTCCTCACATATAGAAGCAATCAATGTTAATGTTAACAAGATTTTTGTAACACATCACATGGTTTAAAAGAGTGTCCGTGGAGTTTCTTGCACGTTCTTTTCCATAGAGATCTACGCTTTGGAACGTGCAAATAGCTTCATGTTTTTGACTGACCGACTTTGACAATTCAAAAGTGCCTGTAAATGGTTTATTTGAAATATACGATTTGATTTTGATGATTTTGATTTTGATTTGATAATAAACGCAAAGTGTCGCACGGCAGCGGCGCGGCTGCCGCGCGTTTGTTGTTTGTATGGATTAAGAAAGAGGCGCGACTGCCGCGCTGCCGTCGCGCTGCTGCTGCGCGATACTGCGACAAATTTGAAGGCGCCGCCCATACCTATGCTTATGGTTTTTTTAAAGAAAAATCAAAATACAGCTATAATGTTATATTTAGCTTTATTTATATAGAAAATATAGCATTATTGAAAATATATATGGCGCTGAATACGAGTCTTTTAAACTAATCGTATAAAGAAATAAGGAATCTTTGTCTATTTTACCAAAATAAAATAAAGTAATATTTGTGTGATTGTTCATTAGAAATATGTTGCGAGCCGATAACATATTAGGCGCGGGCCACATGCGGCCCGCGGGCCCCTGCTTTGAACAGCCCTGCTTTAGAAGATTGATCGCAGTGGTTTAAAAGTTTTCTCTACGATATTTTATAAATCTATGCTTACTATATTTATAATAAGCGACCTGTCTCTTCTTCGGAAGGTTTTATGCGATGTCCTTATTATGTGATAGTTAAATATTAATCAATACTATCCCTCTATACTAATGTTTGTCTGTTTGTGAACTTTCACGTCTTCTTTGTTCGAAAATAAGTATCGGTTACTTGATTCGAGGTACAGACGGCGCACATCAAGCTACCCGAAACTGACAAATTTTCCCAGTCCACCTTGAACCTAATCGCTTAGAGATAAAGTTGAAATTCGATTAAAGAAAGACAGATTGTTGTAGCTTAATGTGCTAGTGTCTGTACCAGGACATACCAGGGCTGGCTGGCATTTTAAACAGAAGAGGCAATCGGTGATTTGAATGAAACTTAGCACACTTTTTTTTTTTTTTTTTTTTAACGGGGGGAAATCCTCATGGATTTCCTCCGCCCTGGGGCGGGCGGAGGGGTCTGTCAGACTCTTACTGACTAAAACCACCCCGGTGTTCCATCTCTCACTACGCCGGGGATCGCGAGAACTTGCGACTTCCGTGATCCCCGGCTGGTGCCGGCCCGCCTCTGCGGGCCACCTCGGGTCAGCGGGGGGAGTGAGGTGTTTGACTCCCCCCGCGACGTCAAAGAGGGGCGCACGGGAACACCACGCGCCACCACCTCGGGTCCAGATGAATGGGGGGCGACGGACGTCCCCAAGTCCGCCGCCCCTGGACCCAGTTAGGGGGGCCGGAAGAGGGCAGCGTATGCCCTCCTCCGACGCCCGGTGCGTCTGCTGCGGGCCGGGAGGGAGGTCGAGATCTCCCTCTCCCTTTCCGCAGCCTCCTTCTGCGCGATAACTGTTTCGCAGAAGGAGACCACCGCGTCCCAGGACTCCTCGCCGTCAACCATAGCACGGACTACGGCTGGCAGCGAGAGGTCACTGCCTACAACAGAAATGAGAGCACGACGCGGCTCCTCCCAAGCGGCACACTCTGCCAGCGTATGCCGCGCCGTGTCCTCCCGACAGACACTAGACCAAGTCCTGGACTTATTTTAACCCGGTAAGATGTTACCTTGGGGTTATTTCCAACATTCACACGATCGAAACCGTATGCAAAAGCTATTTTATTACTCATGTAAACCAACAATGGCACCAACATTCATTATGCATTTTTTTTTTGAGATGGGTTTGCTCTCGACTCTAGTCTAGGTCAGAGATGACAGAGACAAAGTCTACGATGGAGCGAGCTTACCCAGAAGGAGCCTGTTTACTCTAACTTTGAAGAGATTATCCGCGCTGAAATTTCCTTAAGGATCTCTAATTTTTTAGAAAATAAATCTGATAATTTAGCTTTCTGTAGGTGAAAAAATGGTTAAAATCGCTACAGTTTCGGAGCCTATTCGATACAAACAAAAAAATCTTTCATCTTTATAATATTTAAGTATAGACTAGCACTTCGCTCACAACTTCGTTCGCGCGGGTTTAGTTTTGCAATTTTCATAGGATCTCTATTTATTTTGAAAACTCAAACTCAAAAGCATTTAGTTCAATTTAACCATTTATTTTTGAATTGTCAGGGTCGGTCGGTCCAAAGAGATGAAGCTGTTTGCACGTTTCAAAGCGTAGATCTCTATAGAGAACGTGCAAGAAACTCCACGGACACACTTTTAAAAATAATAAATTGTTACAAAGTTTTGTTTACATCATGTTGAAATTATACATACAATAAATTATAACCTATGTTACTCAGCGATAATGTAACATTCTTCTAATGGTGAAATAATTTTTGATATCAGTCCAGTAGATTATTCTTTTTTTTTACTATTAATAGGCATACGTTTGACCACTATCTCACCTGATGGTAAGCGATGATGTGGTCGAAGATGGAGCACGCTTGCCTAGAAGCAACCTATTTACTCTTGTCTTAAAGACTCCCAGGTTGTAGCAATCCGGAAACACAGACTCTGGCAGGGAATTCCACTCCTTAGCTGTACGCACTATTAATGTTTTCCCAATTTCCCATACGTTAGAAACATGCAAAATATATATGTACAAGATTACCATTCTATGCCATTTCTTTCGATGGAGTGTCAGTGGTTGACCATTGGAAAGTAATAATGACGCTTTTATATTAGTAGATTCCCAAACTTGTCAAAATCGACCATTATAAAATCAATGATAGACCATTCTGACACTATTGTAACAGCAGACTTGAGGCCCTGGTCGTAGAAAGCCGAAAGCCGCAGACGAAGTTGCGCGAGTCAGCTAGTTATTGTAATATGCAGAAAAAAAATCTATGAAAACGATTTGTAAAACTGTTGCGTTGTACCGCTTTCAAACTAAATTGGTATATTACAGAGTACAGCATTATCTTTTCTTGGAAATCAGGCTTGGCGACCGAATTAGGGTCAATATTGTGCCTGCGAATGACGTCCATTATGTCTCAAGGTGGCTAGCTTGAGATATAGGTGGATAACACCGCTTATTAGGTTAGATTCTCAGAACTAGCTTGTATCAGTCAGGCTGCTTAATTGGTTTTGCAAGCTTAGTTACAGTCACGGTTACTTGGGATAGGGACATTTGGTTTGACGGAATTTATTACAGCCTTGAAATTTCAATAAAGAAATAAGCGGCCAAGTGCGAGTCGTACTCGCCCATGAAGGGTTCCGTAGCAGCAAGTAAAATAACATAAAAGTTCTTGTAGTTCGTTGTAACTTTATAATTATTATTTACTTAGGCACCTATTACAGATTTATTTTAAGAAAATAGTGGTTCATGGTTTATGCATAAGGTTTATGTTTATGAAATAAAATGTTTTTTTTTATATTCGAGTTGATTGAATGAAAGGTAAATTGCGGTTTACGATTTATGACTTATTAAAAAAAAAACTACTCATTAGATCTCGTTCAAACCAATTTTTGGTGGAAGTTTTCATGGTAATGTACATCATAATTTTTTTTAGTTGTATTATTCTCTTATTTTAGAAGTTACAGAGGGGGGACACATTTTACCACTTTAGAAGTGTCTCTCGCGCAAACTACTCAGTTTTAAAAAATATATATTAGAAACCTCAATATAATTTTTGAAGACCTATCCATAGATACACCACAGGTATGGGTTTGATGAAAAAAAAATTTTGAGTTTCAGTTCTAAGTATGGGGAACCCCCAAATATTTTTTTTTTTCAATTTTTGTGTGAAATACTACTATACTAAAAAAGTGGCTGTGACATACGGACGGACAGACAGACATGACGAATCCATAAGGATTCCGTTTTTTGCCATTTGGCTACGGAACTTTTTACGTGTAGAATTGGAAGTAAAGAAGAGAACAGAATAATTCTGCGTAAATTAAACGCACTCATGGGAATATGCACGAAAAAAATATTTATTACCTATACAGTTTACCTAAAAATATACACAAATATTAACTAACAGTGAAAATAGAATCAAAATTGTTCGAAAAACAAACGAGACATAATAATTGTTTTAAACAAATATATCTGTCCCCCCCCGCGAAAACGCTGTTTTCTTTGGCAGCTGTATAGGCGCCAAAAACTTTGACGTCACACTTCATATCGGACTTCTCTTTCTAATTGTAAATCTTGAAGCTTTATAACTTCATCGCTGATGAAGGTATTTAAAAAATAATTTCATAATTGTTTATTAGAGCTAATAAGTATTTCATTTTGCAAATAAAAAAATCGCATGCATATTCCCTAAATTTGAACTATAGTGACACCTCAACCTAACGTCCCGGGAATTTCAAGTCTGATGCTATGCTTTTATGTTATGTGCATTTCAATGCAGGACAAAACCGATGATATAACCTTTACTAGTCTACACAAATATTAAAAAGAGGCAAGTTTGTGAGTTTGTGGGGTTGTAATCTCTGGATCTACTGAACCGATTTTAAAAATTCTTTTGCCAATAGAAAGTCGCGTTATTTGTGAGTGTCATAGGCTATATATTAACCCGAATAATACCGCCCAGCGAAGTGGGCACGGGTCAACTAGTTATTAATAAAACATTATTAAAGTACAGTAGCATTTTATCGACGGAAAACATCATCACTAAATGATTAACACCAGCGAAGCCAAAAAGCTGGGCATCCTAAATAGGGTGAAGCGATACTTCAGGCCTGGACAGCTTTTAACCCTATATAAAGCGCAAGTCCAATCCTGCATGGAGTATTGTAGCCACCTTTGGGATGGCTCAGCTAAGTATCAACTTGCCGCGCTTGACTCCGTGGAACGCAGAACTAAGAGGCTCATCGGTGACGTAAAACTGGTGGATGCCAAGCTTGGCTCATCGCCGTAAGGTTGCCTGCTTGTCGGTGTTCTACAGATTGTACTTCGGTGAGTGTGCCCAAGAACTCCACGACCTCATCCCACCGGCCCCTTTCTACCATCGGACATCCAGACGCACTGCATCTTACCATCCCTACCTTGTTGCTATTCCACCAACTCGCACTAAGCGTTTCCAAACGTCTTTTATAATGCGCACAGCAAAAGAGTGAAACTCTCTGCTGCCTCCGTGTTTCCAAACGCTTACAAACCTACTCTCTTCAAAGTTAGAGTGCACAAGCTCCTTCTGGGTAAGCTCGCTCCATCGTAGACTTTGTCTCGGTCATCTCTGACCTAGACTAGAGTCAAGAGCAAACCCATCACAAATACTTTTTTTTTTAATTTAGTTTGTTTTTATTCTTCATTTTGTTATGTTGTCCTGTGCGAGTCCAAATAAAGATTTTTTCTTTCCTAAAAAATTAAGGCTGCTCTCTCGAGAAATGTTTAAAAACAGCGTGCAGATGAAGCAACTTTTCGTCGGCACTAGTAATTTACATGATATGATACGTAATTTGGTTTAGCTAGAATGTATCAATCGGTATCACATAATAAAAAAAGAAACCATCAAATCACCTCCAAATCGTTGAGATGAAACCATTTTATTCCTTCATTTTTTAACAAAAGGGTATAAAAATATATTTACTGCTTTGCAATACAACCGAAAATGATTTGGTTTTGTTACTTTAAAAAAAAATGTGTTATTTTCATTATAAAAAATTAAAAATGCGGGTAGCGGAGTGGCGCGTAGAGGGATATTTAGCGTTTATGTGCATAAGGTTACTGGCATATATACAAGCCTTACGTTGCTGGCCTTTGGATCATCCCTGCTGTTTTATTCCATCTTATCTTTTTTTTTCAAACCTAACCATCCATAATACGTGCTAGGCTTCATAATAAATTAATTCATTCATCCACAGTATCAGGCGGTAGTTGAACACGTTTATTCATCTCATGTTCATCTCTGATGTATGTAACATAACCCCGGGCTCTGACTGAAGCCAGTATTATGTATACCTTCGTGTAAAATCCGAGTAATTTTAGGATTATGTTAACTACATTCTGAATTAACGTGGCGTTTAGTTTTTATACCTGCATAGCCCAAAATATTTCATCAATGGATTTTTTTCCATTTTTTTTTTTCGCATAATTCGTTTTCCAGTGAATGGATTAAATTTGTTTAAAACGTTCGGTGCGGTATCGGCTTCATTATATCCGATACTCATCTTTCCTCCGGTGCGGGATAAAAATTACTGTGCCAACCGCTGGTGCGGGACAGATATATTTGGTCTCCCAATGAATATGAATGAGATGGTTAGTGTTTTGTAATTGCCTTGTTAAATATATAGATAATATAGATACGAAAAAATCACATCGGGTTCTTACGATCCGATACCGACTGTAGCAAAATTAAATACCACAAAAATACTAATACTACAAAAAAACAGCCGTGATCACTTGATGCTGGCAACTTAACGTGCTCCTCCAGGTACGGAGTTTCCGTAGTAGTATTTCACATTGTGCGAATGCCTGCCTAACCCACACATTACTGGGTGTTTTTCTTAAAAAAACCGGCCAAGTGCGAGTCGGACTCGCACACCAAAGGTTCCGTACCATTAAAATAATTTTTTTAAACATTAATTTATTTGCTGTTATAGCGGCAATACAAACCCACAATCTGTGAAAATTTAAACTGTCTAACTATTACGGTTCTTGAGATACAGCTCGCTTACAGACAGACGGACGGGCGGACGGACAGTGGAGGCTTAGTAATAGGGATCCATTGGTTACCCAGCGGGTAAGGAAACCTAAAAATTAAGTCTCCTAAAAGTACAAATCTTATTAGAGTTTTCCTTTCTCATAAAAATAATTCCTCTATCTAAAATAGCGGCATCGTACATTTATTCATCACGTGTTCATGTTGGTGTGTTTCTTCGCCGACTCTGAATGTATGAATGTATGAATGTGGGTTACGTCTGTCTTCGTGTTGAGCTTTCCCGAATATTAAGATGTTCAACCATCCAATAACAAACCTCGGCAACCGTTGCTGAACCTTGAAGACCGACCCATGTGGCATTTTTATTGACTGACTCCAGTCTTGCCAAGAAGTACCGTGTTACCCTGTTAATGGGTTGTGGAGGTCTGGTAGGCAGCGATTCCACGTAAAATACTGATATTTAGCTGAATCTGGTTTGACTGGAAAAGTTGGGAAAAGGTTAGGCAGATGATGATCTTCTAAATGTGAAACTGACTCAATCTGCCTAGCCTTTTCCCAACTATGTTGGGGTCGACTTCAGTCTGATCGGTTCGGATGAATACCAGTATTTTACATGGGGCGACTCCCTATCTGACCTCCGCAAGCCAGTCACATGATGACAGTTCTTCTAAAAATAAAGTTACCTAAATGTATAAATCTCCCAAGAGTACCTAGTAGGTACATTCGTGTTCCTTTATCCTAAAAATAATTCCTCCGTCTAAAATAGCGGCATCGTACATTTATTCATCACGTGTTCATGTTGACGTGTTTCTTCGCCGGCTTTGAATGTATGAATGTAGGTAATACATCTGTCTTCGTGTTGTATCCCTTCGCTTCAGTTAGGTCTTGCCTTCGGGTGAGCTGGGAAGAAATTTTGTAGGTAGTTTATTTTATTTGGTTTTATAAAGGTTAAGGTTTTGTTGGAACTGTTTCAATTTGTTTGTTTGATTTTTGTATACAATCGTACTACTTAGAAATACGAAAGTTTGTGATGATGGTTTAATGTTTGTTACTCTTTCATGCAAAAATTTATTAAACGAATGTATATTATCTTAAACTCTATAGTAATATAGCTTAATAAAACATAGCTTACCATTATCAATAAGTATATATAACATTCTTCTTTTACTGATGAGTGAACGAGTGACTGAGAGACAACACAGTTGGCGCAGTGGTTGAGCGATCGGCTGCTGCGCTGCGTGTCGCGGGTTCGATTCCCGCACGGAACAAATATTGTATGGCCTACAGATAGTTGTTCTGGGTCTGGCTGTTTGTGTATGTGACTTTGTATGTTTGTGAACGCACCCACGATACAGGAGAAATTCCTAGTGTGGGGCAACGTTTTTTAAAAAAGAAAGAAAGAAAGAAAGACAACGCACAGCCCGAAACTACTGGTCGCAGAAAGCTGAAATTTGGCATTTAGCTTTTCTACACTACGTAGAGGAACACACAGAGAGGATTTCCCAAAATTCTTACGGGAACGGGGAAGAATATATGCGCGTACGAAGCAAAAGCTTTTAATAAATCTATAAAGTGGCACGTACTATTTAAACGCGGGCAGCTGTTAGTAAAGTACAGTCCAAGAATTTTGAAAACCTGTTTAGTTGTGTTTATTTTGGTTTTGTGTTGAATTTAGGAACCATAAATGATTACAAAATTAGGAATGTTTTTTTTATAGATAATGGAAAAGATTTCCACTTTGAACATTTCGATTTCTTTTTAATCCCAAAAAATGTATTACCGCAAGTGTCACCGCGGGTTCTACCAAGTCTCCCACCCGTTTGAACTCATCATTCATATCTCCACAGCGGGTGTAACATCGCAACACGCTTGCGATGAATTACGGCATCCATACCGATGAGAAACGCTTTCATTTTCGTAATTTTACACGATGATGGTATCTTTTTTAAACTGTAGCTGGTTATAATATAGCTTCATATGACTGGACAATGATAAAGCTGTTTAGCGTGTGATTAGAAGTCTTTATCAAGTTAGAGATAGCTAACATTTCAAATACCAGGAAGGGGGATAAGAAGAGCTGCTGTGAACCTGCCGACAGGGGTTCGAAACAGCTAGGGCCAGTTACAGGTATGTGTGACAAGGATGGCTTCGTGAAGGTGGAGAGAACGAAGTGGAAGAAGCCTCCTAGTCGGAACCAGTGCGAGACCGCGCTGGTAGGACCCAATATGCTGCGTCCAGCAATACCTTCGACGCAGCTCTATGTGTCCCGACTACATCACACCACGAAGGCTGAGGAGATCGTGGAGTATGTTCGAGGGAAGACCAGCTGGACCTTAAGGGTCGAGAAGTTAGAGTCGCGCCACAACACGAATTTCAAGTCGTTCGTGGTGCGAGTACTGCCTCATCATCCGGCTCCTCAAGGAAGAGGTTTGGCCGAAGGGTGACGTGTATTCGCGTATGTGATTTCGCGGCAGGGTACGTGACATCACGCAGCACAACACGACGCCGTCACTTCGTGTGCGATAGTTAATTTATATTTATAAGGTTTTTATAAATATGTATGATAGTCTGTAAGGTATATATGTTATGGGTCTTTGTTACCTGAATTAAATGATATACCATTATTATTATTATTTCGTCTATTTATTTTTATATACATATATTTTACATTTTTAAATATATCTTTAAAAAAACATTAAAAAATACATTTAAAAATATAGAAAATAGTAGTCCGTCGGTGTCGGGAGCAAGGTCCAAGCTACCGGTGGTTTGGGCTCCAGAGAAAGGAACCTCCTCACAATACGAGCCGTATGGAGGAGTACTGCCTTCTGTATCAGGCCCTTTACCCAATCGCGTAACGCCAACTTTGATAGGTGGTCGTCGAAGCTATTGGCCTTCAGGCCATTGGCCGTAACGACAATCGGCACAATGACAGCCGAGTCCACATTCCACAAGTCGACAACCTCGTGTGCTAAGTTGAGATACTTAATTTATTTCTCTTTCTCAGCTTTCACGAGATTCTCGTCATGTGGAATGGTAACATCGATAAGCATTGTGCGGCGCGCTAATCGGTCTATCACCACTATGTCAGGCTTATTGGCAACAATAGTCCTGTCAGTAATGATAGACCGATCCCAGTACAACGTGACATGGTCATTTTCGAGAACTGGGTCGGGCACATACTTATAATACGGTACCTCAGAATCCACAAGTTTTTATTTAGTTTGTTTTTGTTTGTTTATTATTATTACAGCTGAAAGACTTCCTCTGCTGGTCATAGACTTCCCCAAAGCGTCGCCGGACGGGCCCTGTACCCCTCATATCCAGTCCAGTCCCACGGCTCTCACCAGAAAATCCATTCAATTTCATCATCATCATATCAGCCGAACATAGACACTTCCATATTGCCTGATGATTATACGGCAAGATTGGTGGTAATAGTTGGATGTTCAAACTAAAAGGTGTGCAGTTTGGATAGTCTAGCAACACGTGGATTGCTATTTCTCTCTTTCTAATATTTTATCCGCTGTATGGTATCAGCCGGTGCCGTATGGTGCCGTAAAAGAATAATACAATCCCATCACTTCCCGTGAGTGTCGTAAGAGGCGACTACGGGATTCGCCAGAGAATGGGCAGCAGCGTTCTCTGTAAAACTGAATACCATACACTGCGTTCGCCAACCAAGTGTCAAGCGTGGCGATTATGGCAAACCCTCCGTTTTGGGGGAGGCCTATGTCCAGCAGTGGACGTCATTCGGCTGATATGACGATGATGATGATGATTTATTTATTTATTTATTTATTTATCACACACACATGTTTCCTTTGCCATTACAGATAATAAATCTAATGCGACAAAGTAACTTAAAATAAATTTTACTTACGATACCTTACATGCTACACAGTACGTGGCCCTTGTGAACTCACTCAGTGTACAGGTGAATATGTCAATTGCATCCGCCACCGTGTTGAGAGTGCGCAGTGCGCGAGTCAGTGGTGCGCGCCCCAGCAGGTTAGTGCGCGCACGCGGTACCACCAGCAGCTGCGGCTTGCGCCGCCGCGCCACGTACCTATCCGGTATACAGAGCCCCATTTCTGATAGTATACCTGAATTTTGTATACTACCTCTTAAAACTTTAAAAAGATACGTTGCCAGTGCCACTTCACGCCTGATTTCTAATTTGTAGTAGCCGACCATACCGAGACAGAACAGGGTAGTATACAGTAACGGGTATCCCGGGTATATCCCATACAGCTTTAAATACATAAATCTAATGAATTTGTTCTGTATCCGTTCGAGCATATTTTTGTATTTTATTTCACTCGGGCTCCAGATAGCTGCATTATATTCCAGATGACTCTTCACAAGAGCCTCGTACAATGCCCTCAATGCACTGATGTTCGTGAAGTCATTTGCCTGACGCAGCACAAATCCCAGATTCCTGTACGCCTTTTTACAAACGTGTACCACGTGCTTACGAAACTGTAAATCACTGGAAAAATGAATGCCCAAATCCTTAACCTCCATGACACGCTGCAGCGGCTCCCCGTCCATGCTGTACTGGTAGTGTTGTGGGCTTCGTGTGCGTGTGAATGAAAGCACAGAGCACTTTGATACATTAAAGTATAGCTTATTGTAGTGACTCCATTCAGTGACCCTATCCAAGTCGTGCTGCAGCATGTCACGACCCATAGTGTCTTTTATGACTGTAGACAACTTAAGGTCGTCAGCAAATAGCAGGCATGTTGACCTGACTACCCTTGGTAAATCATTCACCACAATAATAAATAGCAAGGGTCCCAAATTCGTACCTTGACTCACGCCCGATCTGGTGTAGTAGGGCTCCGAGAAGTGTCCGCCACAGTCCACATACTGACGTCTATCTCGAAGATAACTGGCGAAGAACTTTACAGTATGAAGTGTGCAGCCCATACCTGCCAGCCTCGACAAGAGTATGTCGTGATCGACTGTGTCGAACGCCTTCTTAAAGTCAAGATATGCTACGTCTACCTGAAGTCCAGCGTCAACAGCTGGCACCAACTGTGTCATCAGGTGAAGTAAGTTCCCCGTTGTACCGCGTCCAGGACGGAAGCCGTGCTGCGTATCAGACAAATAAGGGCCTATCTGTGCATAAAGGTAATTGTGAACAGCCATCTCGAATACCTTGGCCGGCGCGCTCAGTACCGCGATTGGCCTGAAGTCACTTACATCCGTACCGCTTCGACCTTTCGGTCTAGGAACCACCCGCGTAAGTTTCCAACGACTAGGAAAATATGCAACCGATAAACAAATATTAAATATGTGCAGCAACGGTTCCATTAATACCATGCGGCAATCCCTCAAAATGATGTTTATTAATAAAAACATATTTTAAAGCAAGAAGAGTGTTTGCCTTGACTCAGCACTTATAAAGCACAGTTAGGTGGCAGAAAGAGTAGGTCGTAGAATATTTAAAAATTTACGAAGAATATTGATTTCATCATTCAATTCAGTAAACTTTATTAATACCAGATACTGCGTACGGCCCAAGGCATGATCCCAACTGTCCCTCATTCCATTGGACCCTTCCTAATAATTTATATACTTAGAGCATCTCCGTAACGATTTCTTGCATCTGGCGACCGAATAGCTCTTGCATGAAATGGGACGGAGTTTTTTTTATGTATTACTGGCCTTATATTTGGTTTTATGGGGTATAGGACCATATTTTGGAAGATCAGCCTCGAATTTTGATGTGGAGGTCTGAGGAAACTGTTAATGAGAAGAAAAATTATTGACAAGAAAAGACAAGACATTTAATTTTAGAAACATGAGTATACATAAAAGGAATGCAGGTTGTTCATAAACAAAAAAAGATCAGTCATGTTCGGCCTTTGTGGCCTTTGTGCGCGTTTTGACTGAACAAAGTGTCGAGTTCCACTTCTGTTTTCTATAAACAAAAGGTTTTTTTTTAATATCTGGCTACATTATCATCATCTGCCTCGCCGTTTCCCAACTGTACAACCTGTAACAGAATAAAAGCAATACCTCTTAAGGGGTCATTGAACTCATCATTATGAACAATTTTCACTATGGGACCAACACTGTAATGTATTTAGTGGTTATACGGAGCAGCTGCCTACCAGATCTACACAACCCATTTACTGGGTAAAACCGTACTCCTTGATAAGACTGGTGTCAGCTTTTTTGGCTTCTGACTATCCGTAACGACTGCCAAAGATCTACAAATGTCAGCCGGGACCAACGGCTACGTGGCAACGTGCTATCGGAGGCGCGGAAGAGTCTCATCACCCATCCACAGACCAACCTCGGCAAGCGTTGCTTAACCTTGAAGATCGACCCATGCAGCTATTGTTATTTAGCCACGAGCACGTCTTGAATATTTGGCTACGTAGAAGACATTTTCCCAGTAGTGGGAAATTATAATATGTTATAGGTACAAGTTTTCTATTAGTAAAAGTTATGGTAACTTTCCTACTTATCAGTTAAGCCACCGTAATCTTTTTGTCGTCATAGTTCTTACTGCTTTGTACTATGCCGACATTATTACTGTGTTTAAGCAAGCGTGAACATAGATTATAACTAGTTTTCCCATTAACAGAGACTGAATATACTTAGTTTATGTTGACGAGGGATTTTGTTATAGGCAATATTTGCTACATTTACCTCAGCAACATTGCTTTGTTTCATTAAGGTGCAGCAGGAAGCAAATAATAAATAACTAGACTCAGAAAAAAACTTAGTATGACCAGTAGTTTCAGTTGTGCGTTGTCTGTACTGACAGACATCAGACAGACGAGATAGAGACTCATAATTGTACCAGTAACGGAAGTGTTTTAATATTGATTTTAATTATGTACAAACTGGTGGATGCCAAGCTACTTGGCTCATCGCCGTAAGTTTGACGGCTTGTCGGTCTTCTACAGATTGTACTTCGGTGAGTGTTCCCAAGAACTCCAAGACCTCATCCCACCGGCCCCCTTCTACCGTCGGACATCCAGACGCACTGCATCTGACCATGCCTACCTTGTTGCTATTCCACCATTTCGCACTAAGCGTTTCCAAACGTCTTTTATAATGCGCACAGCAAAGGATTGGAACTCTCTGCCTGCGTCTGTGTTTCCAAACGTTACAAACCTAACCTCTTCAAAGTTAGAGTGAACAGGCTCCTTCTGGGTAAGCTCGCTCCATCGTAGACTTTGTCTCTGTCATCTCTGACCTAGACTAGAGTCAAGAGCAAACCCATCACAAATAAAAAAAACACGTAAAGAAAGAATTCATTGGAATTGAAAAATTCGTCCACAACGTTGTCAATGGGAGAAGGGGCCAGAAAACTGGCTGCATTGCGGCATTGAATCGCAATCTGATCCTGTGGTCGAAGAATACCCCAGCCTTCTTATCATGTGAACAGTGGACTGTTTATTTTTGTTCCGAACAACATAAAATAATGACCTGTTTTACTACATCCTGGCAATTTTTAGGGTTCCGAACAAAAAACGGAACTTATAGGATCACTCGGGTGTCTGTCTGTGTCTCTGTCTGTCTGTACGTCTGTCACAGCCAGTTTTCTCCGGATCTACTTGACCGATTCTTTTGAAACTTAGCTTACATATAGACTTCAGAGACCCAAACACGGACGTGTTACGTAAATAATTTTTTTTTTTAGTATGGGGGTCACTTTTAAGTCAATCAATTTATTCATTCAGACAAATAGTCCATTTGTTAGTCACAAAAATATCTTACAAACTATGTTAGTAAACACATTACAAAAGAGTACATGAAAGTTGGTAGGTATAGTCATGAAACCTTTCGCTCGAGTTCAGCCTAGATTGCATCGCTATCCGACCAGAATCCGAACGATAGCCTTCATGACGGTCGAGTCATACTTCTTAGCAATTACTTGAAGGATACTGTTAGTGCTGCCCCGCACTCTGCTCAGTAGGGAGGCGGTGCGCTTACGCATTATGGCATGAAAGCCGTCAACCCGAGCCTCCACAAACACACCCGAAGCGCTACAAAAGCGGGGCAGCCCTTGCTGCATTCTGAATCCATTATTATACTGGACGCGCAAGGCATTGATGGACTTTTGAGTATAGCTGACCCACAGGCTACTCATGTAAAAGGTTTGGCTTAAAAAGCGTAATCTTTACTTGTTTACTGCAGCGAGCGAACCTGCGTGCCAGCATATTACTTTTTATCGCCAATGCCCTGCGCTCCCTTTTAATATCAACTTGGTCATCAAGATCCTCAGTGACATAGTGCCCTAGGTATTTGAACTGGTAAACCCGTTTGAGCTCAACGCCATTCAGTTTAATCGCGGGCACATGAGACGGATACTGCCAGACTTGGCTTTTGGGGGTCAAACTAGAAATAAAATAAAAAAGTTTTTCAAAATGTATCGTGTGACACATCTAATGTAAGGGTTTATTGTGAGAGTCTCTTAAATATATTTTTGAAGTTATTTAAGAAATTAGACAAAAGAATGACAGAATGATGAAAAATGCAGATAATCGTTCTATACCTAAAGATTACAGGAAAACACAGGAGTCTGTAGTGTTAAAATAACATGTTACAAAAATTAAATTGGTTCAGAAACCCTTTACACGCGAGTCCGACTCGCATTGGCCAGTTTTTTGTTTTGTTACCAGGCAGATAATTTCTAATTCCTATTTCCTGATTTCCTATGTACAGTCAACAAAGCTATTGAGTATGAAGGCAGCTAACTTGCAACTACTTTTAAACAATGTTTTGAGTGAGCTGAGCAGACAATTATTGTACATACAAACAACATACTCGTAAGTATGTCAAAAGCTTAAAAAATTATAATTCACACCTTAGAAATAAACATTGTATGTGCTGTGGAAAAATATATATTTTTGCCTGTATACCGAATAGCATTGTTGACTGTACATAGACATAGATGGTATTATTGTATTGTACAAAGATAGGCTATCCGAAATGATAAAAAAGGCTCTTAAAAATAAAGTTGAAATATTCATTTCTAAACATAAGCCGACAATTTTTCCTCACGAAAAAATCTTGTCGAAACATCATTTACCATCAACTCTAGTACACTAAACATAGCTCCGCGAAGAGTTGTCATCCAGCTTGAATAATTAAAGTACCAGGCTCACAGAAAACAAAAGGGGCTCGGAAACACAGCCCTGAGCCTGACAACTAAGGAATAATAAAAGAATACCTTTGCTTTAACAAAACAATACGGCGGCGCATGGAGGTAAGGTCTGTCAGTTGGGAGCAGAAGTAATGTGGAATCCAAAGGGGTACTAGGGAGACATGGAATGTTTTTTGAATTTTATAAGATTGCTTATGATTTTATTCATCAGTCTGGACTGGGCCCGTGTGGTGTATTCGGGTACATTTCATCTGACAGAGCCTGTGTCTCAGTAGGTACTGGGAAAAATGTACGCTGATTGATTAATATTACACTCCATCTCAGAAATAGAGGTCTGTGGCCCAGTACTAAGAAAAAAGCCTGGTTGATTAATCATTATATTCCATCTCACAAAAAAGGGGTCTGTGGCCCAGTGCTGGAAAAATATAGGCTGATATATTAATATTACACTCCATCTCACAAAGAAGAGACCTGTGTCCCAGTGCTGGGAAAAATATTAAAATTTGCCAATTACAATGGTGAGTTTTCTTTATGAAACTTAAATTTTGTGTGGTATACCACAAAAAGCTACCGATAGTGTTTAAGGTAATTTGCTGATTAATCTACGCCAACCTTTTGTCTTGCATGAGAGAGACAGAGGAAGTTTAGATAGAGCTGTGAAACTAGTTTACATTCTTGTGGAATTTCAAAATCTAAAACTGAGTGCAAATGTTTATTGTCTTTTGGCTCTTCCCTGTTTTATTATTTTGCATGAGTATGCTCAGTTGCAGGAATAAATATTATCCCATAAATTAAAGTCACAAATTCTGCTGCAATTAATGTTTTCAACAGCCAATCTAAGAAATCTAAGCGCAGTCGAAAAATTAACTATAATTGTTCCGTAAATTGGGGTTACACTGCTTCTTATTTTCGTGTCGTTTGACTCAAATTAAATATTAACCGACCAGTAAGCAGTTGTGGCAGTGGGCAAGGTACATTGCTCGCAGAACAGACGGTCGATGGGGCCAAAAAGTTCTGGACTGGCGACCGCGTATCGGAAGACGCAGCGTTGGAAAGCCTCTCATAAAGTGAACCGATGACCTGGTGAGGGTCGCGGGTAGCCGATGGATACGAGACGCACAGGACCGGTTTTTGTGGCGACACTTGGTTGAGGTCTATGTCCAGCAGTGGACGTCTTTCGGCTAACATGATGATGAGTATTGAGTGACATATCAGCTTTATTATTGGCCTCGATTAAGTCTTGGTTGGTGCAGATGGTTGTCCACGACGGGCAGCTGAGGAGGTGAAGCATATTTAATCTTGTGAAGCGGTTCCATAATGTTAGGTACTGCGTTTGGGATGGGTGGAGAATGCCCCATTTGGCTATGTTTACACAAAAAATATTCAAAGGTATATGCTTCCATTATACAAAGGATGGTCGAAAAATTCTAAGTAAGAGTCCCTCAAATCGTTGCCAATCCTTATTATTTACCAAGCATTGAAAAAAAAATATGGGAGAATGTGCTACAATTTTCGCAGAAAGTCGTTACTTTGTATTGCGATAATGTTTTTAAATATTAAAGGTCGTGTGAACAGTTTCGAGATATGACTTTTTTATTGAAATTTTTCGTTGCGATAACAATATCTGTTATAATGTACAGACGCCAGCGCATCAAACTACAACAATCTGTCAAATTTCTTAAGTAGATTTTCAACTTTATGGCTAAAGCATTAGGTTCAAGGTTGATTGGAAAAATATGATAGTTTCGGGTAGCGTGATGTGATGGTGTCTGTACATACATACCAACAAAAGAGCAGTACTCATGACTGGTTTTTGAGGTTTTTATCAGTCTTATATCTGTCCGTTAACCTTATTGGTCAATACACCATTGGTTGGTTAGTGATTAACGTACAGGTAAACGACCGATATGTACCTTAAAATCCGTGCATGAGTCAGTTTTTGAAGTTTCTCGAGAAAACCTAATCTAAACAGTCCTATTTTCGTTCTACAACTCGGCTCCATCATTTTTGACATCTTGCGACTGACATGCGAATGCAAACGTTGCTTGAAAGTTTGTAAAATTGGCAATTTGATTGACAGCTCATTATTTATTGACATTTATCGAGAGTTAATACCGTTTCATGGCAACTAGTTATCACGATACTCCTTTGTCAGAGTGGTGTCAGATTTTATGGCTTCCGACTACCATGATGGCTGTCAAAGATATTTAAATGTCACGGTGAGGACCGGATCGGCAAGCATTACTTAAGCTTGAAGATCGATCCGTGCCCTTTATTCATTAGCCAGAATCTAAGGACGACTTACCACTAGGTAAGTAACTAACCTGGTAACGAAAATAATTTCCTTATTAAAAGCTTCTTGATCTCCAATGTGTTAATTAATTGTGTAAATATTATTATTTCTATTTTTTTTTGTTTTTTATCTTTCAATATTTGAGTGGCTTCGCCCCTCAATCATCATCATCGCATGCTGTACTTGTGAGGTCTTTATGGCTGCGTCAGCGAATGATGTCACCGTTGCTGACTATTGGGCCAAGCATACAATTTAATCTCTTTATTTGCCATTGACGATGGCTAATAGAGTGATTAAATTTTATGTTCGGCCCGCTAAGAAGAATAATTGAAGGCTGAAATTTCTGTAAGTGCCGTTGATTTTTATCACGACAAAAATACCTACACGGTTCTTTTGAGACATACCGCTGGAGAAAAGCCTAACATTCGGTACATTCTCAGTAATATTCCCTCCGATGGTTACCAAACAGTATTATTAACATTTACAAGGGCATTGAAACGAATAGGTATAGGAAATACTCCGCCATTTTCGCAGAATCCCGTTATATTGTTATGACGCGCAATATCACATACGTAAACTCATGTATTTTGTACTGCGATGATGTTTTTAAATATTAAAGGTCGTGATAGCTGAGTTGCGACGCTGTTTTATTGAATTTTTTCGTTCTGATGTGTCGTCTTGTGAGAAAAGGCTAATGTGTTTTGAGGAAAATGCTGGCATTTTCAGTCTTTCATTTGGTTTTAAGAGATGTTCAACATTAATCTGTATAACTTTTTATAACTATGTTGGGGTCATTTTGCAGTCTAACTGGTCACAGTTGAAAACCAGTATTTTACATAGAGTGCCTCGATATTCGTCATCGACAAACAATACTGGGGTATTGGGTCATTGAACGTTGGCTTATTTTTATTTAAATAGTTTCATTTTTTTTTTCAATAATTACACTGGTCTACAAATTTTGACTTTGAAAAAGTATTCTCGGGATAAAGTAGCTTTATTTATTAATATTCACACGCTAAATACGAAAATAATTATTTTAAGTCACAATTAGAATATTTTTTAGAAAAATATTAAAGGTAATGAATGCAATTATTAACATTTCTAAACATTGAATGCCTCACTAAGCAAATATCCAACTTATACAATAAGTCGAAAGGGGCTAAAATCATTAAGTTCGTAAGATATCAGAGGGACACAAATGTTTTGATGTATAGCAACGTACACACCTATTGTATTTTGGTTAATTTTATGCGACATACGCAATTTGTATCATACAAATACTTATAAATAAATATAAATACAGCATTGAATTCAAATAAATATTATGTGCGCAACGAGATTTACAGTTCTGGCATAGTTAAATTTAAACATAACGTAAAAAATACGCCTAAACCTCAAAAATATTCGTGCTAGACTCTCTGGCACCGAAAAAAATTAAACTAATAAATTAATTTTATTCATCAACTCGTATTCAGCATGAGTAGACAGGCAGAAATTAGTTAAAATTATTTCCAACACTTTTCCCTGTAGGTAGACTAGTGTTATTTAATTTGAATCTATATATTTCTTTTGAGTATGTGCTCTGTGAATCCATGGCATTACTGACTGGCCCTATCGAAATACTAGCGTAGCGTTATTTATTTTTTAAATATCGCAGCGTATTTCTGAGATACCGTGCCGTGTCGGCCGGTACCGTGTGGTCCCGTAAAAGAATAATACCATCCCATCACTTCCCGTGGGCGTCGTAAGAGGCGACTAAGGGAATGGGCAGCAACGTTCTCTGTAAAACGCAACACCATGCACTGCGATCGCCAACCCGCCTGCCAAGCGTCGCGATTATGGCAAACCCCCCTTTTGGGGGAGGCCTATGTCCAGCAGTGGACGTCTTTCGGCTGTTATGATGATGATTGCTGAGATATACCGTATTGTGTTATTGACCTTTTAGGCCTCGCACAGATATACATGTCGTTAGCTTAGTTCGTTTTAAAATTATTTTACTGTTTTGTTTGTCTTGTGCGAGTCCCAAATAAACATTTGTCTTTCTTTCTATATTTTTATAAGTCAATCTTTCAAGCTACAAGCTTTTAAAATAAATAGTAAATCCGTCATCCAGATTTAACTCCAAACAAATCTAAAGTGGATTTTAACATTTTAAGTGCAGCCTTAAAACTTTACTTTAAGCCAAAAATAATGCATTTCTAAAAATCCTATGAAATGAAAGTCTTGTCCGAATTTTATGAAACACATTAAAAGTATTGGGAATTGAATAAAAACTTTTGATAAAATCGGATTCGATCGAGTTTGTGGATAATCTGAAAAGTTCATAAATTAATTTGCGGGGCGTCCATCTTTTTGGTGCGGAAGAGTTTTCGTTGAACACGAATTTATCTTGTTGGGTAGCTTGAGGAATTAGGAGAAAAATTGCTCATGTTAGCAGGCTTTTATCATAATCAACCTATAATGTTCCCACATCTGAGACACAGGCCTACTCTGTGTGAAAAAAGATTGTTTAAAAAGTTAGTTTTGACTCCCACTTATCATCTTCCATCCCTTATCTCTATTTATTTGGGGTTAGACTAGCACATAGGGATTCTTTAAGTTCTAAGTTGAGCTACATGATAGCTGAAAAATGCTTGCACTGTCTAGTTAGGTCATTCAAATCTATGGGGTAAATTACAACACAGATTTGAATGGACCACCAAATGCCCACCTCACAACTACATAGCTCCCATGTAATATGACCACTACGTATTGTACACATAGACTTTAAAAGAAACTTGGACCTCTGCGTTTTTTTTTTTCAACTTTGCCCCTCACTAGGAATTTCTCCTGTACGTTTGTTTTAGTGTTTCTTCTAAGTCAGCTAGAAAACACTGGCCTCAAATAATCTAATTTGACACGAAATATAAAAGTGTTTATTTCCAACTTATTTTTTTTTTTCAATTTATATATCATACAATTCGTCTTTTAAGACGCCAGCGACTTTGAGGAAACAAAACGCGCTTCCGTTTTACACCTGCGCGACCCAAAATTCAGTAGTTTTTTTTGTAGTTTCCTTATTTTTCTACGATTTTAAAAAAATAGCCGTTTATCAAAATGTTGATATTTAAAGAGATATAGTGCAAATACCATTAAAATACGCTCGGCGGTTTTGGTCAGATTGACATTTTATATCCGTGTTAGACATAATTCCACAAATTATTTACACTATATTGACGACCTTCTTTTTGTATGTAAATAAAACATGATGTGTCCTTTAATTTTAAGTTTTATTATAGGTAATTGATAAATTGTTATTTTATTATTGATGTTTACATAAGCACTATCTAGCCTGAAGCACAGGTTTCAACCTAGTTCAGGCAAATCAGCAACTGTGTTCTTTAAAAAAAATGTAAATTATTTTACTGTAAATGTGCCCTGTTTTGTAAATAAACGATATTATTATTATTATTATTATAATAAAATTCAAAATTTTCATATATAATACTAGTGGACGTCACGCGGTTTCACCCGCGTAGTTCCCGTTCCCGTGGGCGTACGGGGATAATATTATATAGCCTATGTTACTCCCTGATAATGCAGCTATTCAATGCTAAAAGATTTTTTCAAATCGGTCCAGTAGTTACGGAGCCTATTCAATTCAAACGAACAAACAAATCTTTCCTCTTTATAATATTAGTGTAGATGATTGTCAAAACAGTCAAATGTAACATATATTTTTTCCATCAAATAACGACAAGCCGTTTATGTGCGCCTTAAAACCCTTACCATGTTTCACACATTCCATCTTTCGTTAAAAAAAAACGCTAAAGTTCAAGTTAATCTATTCAAAAACATCTTAAAACAGTTATAAAATAAACTTTTTCACTACATAAGCATACCAGTCTAGTCATGAACCCGCCTTATAAATCTTGTCTAACTAATTTAGTACACGGTAGCTTTTCTAATTTCGTTTTCTTACCGATTTCACTCGTTTTACGATCGCACTGACAGACGAACAGTAAATATTTTATTTGGAATTCTTTTGGGGAACCACATAAATTATGTTAACTGGTCGAAAATGTTCGTTTACCGCGAAATTTTTCTACTTTTATATCTTCTGGGTGTGATTGGAATTGGTTTTTTCTGGGATTTTTTTATTTAGATTCGAATGGGAAATGGTCCATTAGTTGGGTATTGGTAATAAAATTGAGAGTTGTAATTGGGTGGCTGAGTGATTTTAGAAAATCTGTTTTTAATTCGGTTTTGTAGGCAATAATTAGACGTTAGAATATTTTTTTTTAAACTGGAAATTTTAATTAACGTCTGATTGAAAATGAAAAAAAAAACCTTAAATACTTACAAATTAGTGGTGGGTTGTATTCACTGGGGTTCCTGTAACAAAATATCACAATATTATTATTTTTAAATGTAGAGTTAACAATATTTTTTACAGTTTAATAGCTTAGCTTCTGTATAAGCCGTGTGTTCGGATAGTTATCTAATACGATTCTAATTACATAGCATTTTACTGTGGCTTGCTGAAAATTAATGATGACGACATTTTTTTGCCTTACGATACTTAAGATTCATATGTTTACTTATTACTTAAAGCTGAAGAGTTTGTTTGTTTGGAGTTTGTATGGAGGTGTGCGGGACTTTACTCTCTGTCACGCACACCTCTAAAGGTTAATGCATTAATCTCAGGAAATACAGGTTCGAATTGTTTACAAAAGAAAATTTGTATTGGATAGCCCATTTATCGAAGAAGGCTTAAGGCTTTTTTCGCTCGCCAGCAAGCGTAGTGAGTGGACGTGTTTGCTGATTTGCTTTAACAAATACTTAATACGATCGTTTCAAGTTAGAACTTAAATACCATATAAAGACAGTTGATTTTTCGAAGTGCTCAGAAAGTGTACGCAAATAAATAATCACCGGCATACAAGTGCGAAAGAGATAGTTCGCGGCACGCGTAGCGGTGGTGTGATTATAAAGGTGCGCGCAGTGCATAAGCGAAGCGATAAGCGGAATTATTGTTTGTTGACGTTTCTTTTTCATCATTGTTATTAACAACAATATGAAGGCTTTCCGCTCACCTACTAAAAATCCTGCTGCAACGAAAACAACATTTTCGGGAGAAACCAGTACTTCTCAACCAGATTTGTCAAAAATGAATGAGCTATACTCAGAAAATGTGTCTTACCGGAAGAGAAAATCACCTGACAGCGACTTTGAAAATCAGTTCACTGAATTTAAAAATGAAATTATGAAAGAAATTGTTGGAATACTACAGGATTCTTGTACAAAACAGAACCAAAACACAAAAACAATATGTGATAACATTTCTTCCATTAACGAAACATTGAAAAGCATGAAGACTACAACAGAAGAGTTAATAGCAGAAAATAAAAATTTTAAAACGCAAATTGCTACATTATCGGACACCGTTAATGAAAACAAAGAAGAAATAAAATCACTTCGAACTGACGTCCAGCAGTTAAAATCTGTTTCTTTAGCACCTGCATATCCACAGGCAACACCACAGACTATTTATGAAGATCTCTTTGAGGAATTTCAAGACCGAGCTGAGCGTAGTAAGAACATTATTATTGTAGGCGTCCCTGAGAGACATATAAGTAACAGCGAAGAGAGACGCGAAACAGAACGCAATGAAGCAGCAAGAATTATAAGTACTATATACCCGGATTTTCCTCGAGCAGTAAAAGTGTTACGTGTCGGAAAATATGATGGCAAGAAAATACGACCGCTAAAATTATCTTTTTCATCCCAGGAAATTGCGAAGACTATACTGCGAAATAAGGCTAACCTGAAAGTAGATAGTGTGCGAATTTACTCTGATCAGACCCCTCAACAACAAAAGTTCATGAAAAACCTGAGAGAAAAATTACAGCAGAGGAAAGATAAAGGAGAAAAGGATCTAATAATAAAATTTTCAAAGGGAATACCAAAGATAGTTAAGGAACAGTCAAAAAACTAAGTGACTTAGGAGAACTAGTAACAAAGCGAAACTCAATCACATACGAACTAACAAATAACTATGCAAATATTACAACGAAATCTAAATCAATAAGCTTTTTTTATGCAAATGTGCGCAGTATTGTTGCGCCAGGAAAACTTGACGAAATACGGTGTATCATACAAGCGTTTAAGTGTACAATACATGTAATATTACTGGTCGAAACCTGGATAAAGGATGAAAATGAAGCCTTGAGGCAAAAAATACCAAACTATACACATTACTACAACTATAGAACATCTTCAAGAGGCGGTGGAGTATCAATATATGTGCATAACGAACTAAAACATGAATTAATGGAAGAGCATTGCGAAGATAACAATCACTTTTTATGGATACACCTCGACAAACTTTCTTTAGATATTGGAGTGGTCTATAAACAACCAGCAGCAAATGTACAAAAGTTTCTTGAAACATATACACATAACTTAATCAAAAGGAAAAGAGTTATCATTTTTGGGGATTTTAACTTGAATCTTCTAAGTAAAGAAAAATCTATTAAAGAATATAAAACAGTGCTAAAAGAAAACGGACTTAGAATATTAAATAAAATTGATAAAAGGTACTGCACCCGTATTACTAAAACCACTCAAACAATTTTAGACCATGTATGTACGACTCTAAAAGATAATACTTTTCATATGGCTTTAGTAGAAAGCGCCATGTCAGATCACAAACAAATTTATTTCGAGGTAAACAGAATCACACCGGAAAGACCAAAAAAAGTAACATACGAAGCTATTAATTATGAGTATCTATATAAAACTATAAAAGATCATACTTTATCCGACATACAAAATGATTTTACAACATTGGAAAAATACCCATTAGATGCTTTTTCTAAAAATAAAACGAAAAAGACCAAAATACTAAATAGACCAAGACAAGACTGGATCAACAATCACCTTATAACATCTATAAACAAAAGAAATATTCTGTGGCATGAATTGAAGCATTGCTCACCTGAAAACAAAGAGATAGAAGACGAGTTCCTACAACAGAAAAATAATGTGTATAAAGAAATTCAGTCAACAAAAAATCAATATTATTATAAAGCCTTCAAAGATTGTGAAAAAAATCCTCTTAAAATGTGGCAACTTGTTAATAGTCTGGCTAGCAACAAAACAAAACATAACTCTACTCTTGTAAAGTTAAACATGCCAACAGGCCAAATTACTGACACAAAGGAAATCTGTGAGTGTTTTAATTTATTTTTCTCAAATATAGGTGCAGAGCTCGCTAGTAAAATTCCAAAATCGTATCATAATAACCAAGCTTTACAAATACCCACTAGCAAATTAGACAGTACGATCAATCTAAAACAGTTTGAACCTGCCACTATTGCAGAGGTACTTAAAATAATTGAAAATTTAGATGCAAACAGTATTGACGGAGTAACTACAAAAATTATAAAATGTGTTAAAGATCAATTAGCGGAAAACTTAACTCTTTGTATCAATAGGTGTCTAGAAGAAGGACGTTTTCCAGAATCCTTGAAAGTTGCAAAAGTCAGCCCCATATATAAGTCGGGAAACAAATCAGATCCAAGTAATTACCGACCGATATCTGTATTACCAATATTATCGAAGGTGTTTGAAAAGGTATTACACAACCGACTTAGTGCATTTCTAAAATCCAAAAAGTTATTATATGAAAAACAATATGGTTTTCGTCCAAAGTCAAACACGGTTACAGCTGCAACCGATCTGGTGACAAAAATAAAATCCAATATTGATAGTAAGAAAATCACACTGGGAGTGTTTGTGGACTTAAAAAAAGCATTTGATACTGTTAGTCACGATATACTTTTGTTAAAACTAAATCATTTAGGTGTCTCGGGATCCGCTTTTGAAATGTTAAAATCATACCTTAATAAAAGATATCAAATTGTGAAAATCGGTGAAGCCCAAAGTAGACCTCGACAAATCACCTACGGAGTGCCCCAGGGCTCAATCCTCGGGCCATTATTATTTCTAATTTATATAAATAGCATCCATGAAATCGGTCTAAAGGGTGATGTAGCACTGTACGCTGACGACTCAAGTTTATTTTACTCAGGTACCTCAGTATGCTCAATTATAGAACAAGCTCAACATGATCTAAACCTCTTACATACTTGGCTTAAATCAAACTTACTGACAATAAACATATCTAAAACCAATTATATAATATTCGCAGCAAAAAACAAAAAGATTAGTCAGCACAGTAACTTACATATAGATGGTCAAATGCTAAAAAGAGTTCATCAGGAAAAATATCTTGGTCTTATACTTGATGATCAATTAACGTGGAAACCACATATAGAGAGTATAAAAAACAAGCTCACATCTCTAACAGGTGCGTTCCGTGGTATAGTGCGATGTCTTCCTAGACATGTGCGTTATACTATATATAACTCCATCGTTAAGTCTCACTTGGACTACTTGATTGAAGTCTGGGGAACTGCTGCCAAATCAAACCTAAAAATTCTACAAATTGCCCAAAATAAAATAATCAAAACACTATTTAGATATAACTATTTAACTCCTACTGAAAAAATCTACAAAGAAACACACCTTATGAATCTCCATCAAATATATAAGTACAACACCTGCATACTCGTAAGAAAAATTCTAACTAAAGATATACATTCACAGATAATATTTACAAAAAGGGCACAAACTTATAAAATTTTAACAAGACAAGCTAACGACATCTGCTTAACTCAGCCTAGGACTAAATATGGAAAGAGGAATATTATGTATGAAGGGGCCAACTTCTATAATAAACTACCTAAAGACATAATAGAAATCAAATCGTCATACATATACAAGAAAACTTTAAAAAAAATATATATTGGAAGATCTTTCCCTGCCTTTAGATTAATCAAAAATAAATAATAACAGTCTACATTAAATATATATATTCATACATATTTGTACAAATATTAAAAATAAAATAAAAAAAAAAATTAAAAAAAAAAACAAACAAATATAACTAAAAACAAATAATGACAGTCTGCATAATCACTCAATTACAATATGTATGTAAGTACAAAAATTAACCGTAAAATAAAATACATATAAACAAATACATTCAAAAATAAATAAATATACCTATTAAATATTAACTGTAAATTAAAAAACATACAAACAAATATAATCAAGCATAAATAATGATAGTATACACACAAAAAAAGATGTATCTATATAATTTAAATATTAACCCTAAAACTGAAAGCATACAAAAAAAAAAAATATATATATATATATATATCTATATAATCAAAAATAAATAAATACAAATGTCCAAATATTAACCGAAAACAATTTCATAAATCGCTCATGTTCTGCACTGTGTTGTAGGCCTTAGTAAACACGCATCAACTATTGAATTGCACCCTACCCTCATCGCTCAAAACTTTTGCTGTTGTGCTGTTTATTATGTGTAACCTACCTTTGGATCTGTTTATTTTGTACTTGTAAACTAAAACGATATGTGATAAGTCGAAGTATTGTTGGAATGTTTGTTTTAAGATGTATACTTGCTTTTGTTTTTTTTTTATCTACGCTTACTGGCAGGTAACATTTTTATAAACCTATTTATGTTTTCTCTATAAGTGAATTTGTAATTCTTTTGAGAAATAAAATATCTTTAACCGTATATAACATCACGCTACGACCAACAGGAGCGGATCATCAATAATAAATGTTGCAAAAACTGGGAAAATCTCTCTTATGGAACACTCGTTTCTGCTCCGCCCAGAGCGAAAGGAATCATTTGATAATTTGTAAACCTTAAAAAAATAATAGCTACTCATTGATATATAAAAAACACAAGATACACACTCAGCATCTCAAGAAACGTCCGCAAAAAATAAGCGCAATATGTATAATTATGCGCAAGTTTCAAACAATCTCGCATCGCTCGCCATAATGCACTGCTTTGTAAAAACAACTTTAAGCGATCCGTGTAAGGTTGAATTTGCAAAAAAAATTGCGCATCACTCGCCATACAGAATTGCTTTGTAAAAACAACTTTAAGCGATCCGTGTAAGGTTGAATTTGCAAAAAAAATTGTTTATAGTATAAGTACACACAACTCACACATGACACTTGATACATGTCAGTTTTGACGACAGTTTCGAGTGTTGCATTTGTTCGAGACTGTGCATCTAGGGTTTTTTTATATATCAATGTAGCTACTACATTACAAAATAAAAATCTAAATAAAATAGCTTTCAAGTTTTTCTCCCTTTTTAACCAACTTCTAAAAAAGGAGGTGGTTCTCTATTCGACAGCGTATATATATATTTTTTTATGTGTATTCGCGGATAACTTCGTCGTTTATGATCCGATTTCGGTGATTCTTTTTTTATACGAAAGGGTATGCTTCCGAGATGGTTCCATTGCCACCACGTCAGGATCTGATGATGGAAATCCTGAGAAATCGAGGGCAACTCTCGAAAATTGTTGGCACGCATCTAGTAAAAACTTGATATTTGTGTGTATATCGGGTGCTACTACAAAAAAATGAAGGTTTGGGTCAGACCTGATGATGGAGACGACAGAGAGTCAAGGGAACTGCACATAGGTATGTAGCAATTACCAAGTGTTTGGGCTTATTTTATTCGTAATGATGAGACCTTTACACCGAAAGCACTTAGTAAGTTTTATTTTCATAACATAACATCACGCCGGTACGCTGTGAATGGGTACGCAGGTACCACGAAAAAGTGAAAAATAAAAAAAACTATTTTACAAAAAAATGTAACCGACTTCCAAAACAAAACACTACAAACTATAAAATAACTTTAATTTCGGAAGTCGGTGTCAAAAAACGAAATAAACAAAAACACCGACTTCCGAAATTAAAGTTATTTTATAGTTTGTAGTGTTTTGTTTTGGAAGTCGGTTACATTTTTTTCGAGGAAATGCAAGACTACTTGGCTTGCGAATCATATTATCTTACTGAGAAACCTTGGGTTACTCTGACGAATAAAGCTTTTCGCTTGGAAGCTTTAATAAAAGATATCTCTAGCTACATTAATGTTGTCTCCCGATTTAACGACACTCGTTGTTTCTGAGATAAGTTTTGTTTAGAATGCTATAGAGAATATTCAGTTTGCTTTATCAATAATAACTAGAAGTTAATGGCAGACAATAATGTGGATAAGATACATTTCGTAGGTGAAAATAGAATCTATACTTTTTCTTTTTACCTATCCTAGCGTTCATTAAAAGGATGAACACTATTTTTATTACAATCTAGCCTTTTATATAGACTAATAAGTAATTTAATTAAAACCTAAACTGTTAAATTGTCTTTACTAAGAATGTGTCCAATAGCACTTTTCTTATTGTCTCTATTAAAGCGAATACACTTCGTTATTGTGTTTGTTTGGAAACACTTGTTTCACATTACACTATTCACTAACACTGAACACTAACTCAAACGGTTTTGTTCTTTTTAGTCTTCTCACTATGTCCGTGTGGTCGAGAAGCTGGATCGCTTCGACGTTCACATGCTGATGAAGTCTCTGTTCGTGAGCTTCCGCAGATTTTTGTATCACTTCTTTGATGAACTCAACTTTTAGGTCCCGATGGAGGTCATCATTTCGTATGTACCAGGGTGCATTTACAATTTCCCGTAGTACTTTGTTCTGGAATCGTTGGATGATTAATACATTGGTCTGTTTGGTGCAGCCCCACAGCTGAATACCATAAGTCCAAACTGGCATCAGGACTTGTCTGTATAGAAACAATTTGTTCTGTACGGACAGCACGGAGTTTCTTCCAAGCAGCCAATACATTATTTTGAACCGTAGGTCGAGTTCATCTTTTTTCTTCTTGATGTGGGCTTTCCAGCGTAGCTTTGCATCAAGGGTCATACCGAGATACTTGGCTTTATTCTCATATAGAATTTGTCGGTTATTAATATAAACTGGGAAATGCTGTTGTTTTTTGTTCGTAAAGTCTATGTGTACTGATTTGGATTCGTTTAATTTAATCCTCCATTTTTTGGGCTAGTCATAAACTTGATTAACAGCCGTTTGAACCTTTTCGACTGCTTCTTCATGGCTATTTCCAACAGCCATTATGGCAGTGTCATCAGCAAAGGTATCAATGGTATTGTTCTCTAGTTCAGGAATATCGCAAGTATATAGTAGGTACAGGACCGGACCTAGCACACTTCCTTGCGGTACGCCAGCTTTTATTGCTTTCAGTTCGGAATAGGCGTCTTCTTGTCTTATTCTAAAGAATCTGTTCAGAATGTAGGATTCCAGGATATCTGCAAACTGTTTCGGTAGCAGGCTCTTCAGTTTATGTATAAGGCCTTCATGCCACACTTTATCAAATGCTTGCGCGACGTCTAAAAACACAGTAGCACAAATTTTCTAATTTTCTAGAGCGTTTTCTATTACGTTTGTGATCCGGTGCACTTGATCGATAGTTGAGTGTTTGTCTCGAAATCCGAACTGGTGCTCTGGTATTAAGTTCTTACTATTTATTATTGGCTTAAGCCGTTTAAGTAATAGCTTTTCAAACAGCTTTGACATTACTGGTCAAGGAAATCGGTCTGTATGATGTTGTTTCGTGAGCCGGTTTCCCAGGCTTTGCAATCATTATTACTTCAGCAACTTTCCATATGTCTGGTACATATTTAAGCCTCAGTGCGGCATTAATAAGGGATGTTAACTTAACAAGACCCTTTCTTGGTAGATGAAGTATTTCCCCTGTTATTAAATCGTGACCTGGTGACTTACGTGGGCTTATATTCTGTTTTATTTCTCGTGCGACTTCTCTCGGTGTTACTAGTTTTATGGCATCTACATCTTCTGGCGTCACTATATTATCCAAGGTGCAGTCTTCAATTAATTCCCCCTGGTTTGGTTCAAAAATGTTTTCTAGGTGCTCTGCAAACCTCACAGCTTTTTGCTCATTAGTACGCGCCCATTGCCCGTTTTCACACTTGATGGGAGGGATTTGGGCTATCGGCCTCTTTAGATGCTTAATAGCCTTCCAAAGGCTAATAGTCTGTCCTTTGGTCGTTACTTAGTTTCTGAAGGTAGGTTTTGGTTAAATCGTCATTATAGCCCTGGATTAATCTTCTCAGCGTTTTTGTAAGTTTATTTAGTTTTCGTTTGTCATCAGGACACCTAGATTGATGCCACGTTTTTCTCTGTTTTCTTTTCTCCATAATGAGCTGTTTGATTCTGAAGGGGTAAGTATTTCCCTTCGTCCTCTTGTTGAAGTCTGGTGTATTTTCCCACGCTGCTTGTTGGATGTACATAATGAACTTTTCAACTTCGATATTAAGGTGTTCAGGTGTTTTTAATGGAACTTGTAGTTCTATTTGTTCATTCAACATGTTCTTAAAGCTCTCCCAGTCTGTACGCTTTAACAAGAGTGAGACTGTTTTCTTTGTACAAAACTCTCTCGCTTATTTCTAAGTAAATTGCTGAGTGATCTGAGTTCATGTAATAGCTTAATTTGGTCTGTTTTCATATAGCTAGATGGTAGGTCCTTGGTTATGATAAAATCTATTAAGTCCGGAATTTTGTTTGGGTCTGTTGACCAATAGGTGGGCTTTCCTGTAGATATAACGTCACATTTTAGCTCTTTTATAGCACTTAGTAGTTCTTTGCTTTTAGTAGTTGTTAGTCTGGAACCACAATACGTATTTTTAGCATTGAAATCTCCTCCTAAGATGAATTTACTACCAAGGCGGGCTAGAAAGTTCATATAGTGGTCTTTTTTAATCATGTACCGTGGTGGACAGTAAATGGCAGACACTGTTAGGGGATATTTTTTGGTTTGTAGACAGATAGCCACTGCTTAGATGTCTTTCTCTTTGTACTTAAACACTTCATAGTGCTGTAAGTTTTCTTTTATAATAACGGCACTTCCACCTCTTACAGAATTGTCTGGGTGTAGTGCATGGTATAATTTGTATCCTTTAAACTGAATGTGACATTGTTTTGTGAAGTGCGTTTCTGATATCAAGCACACATCAATTTTTTCTATGTCTAATACTACTTGTAACTCACTCTGGTGTTTCTGTAACCCATTTGAGTTCCACGCCATAAGTTTTAGTGTAGTATTCATTTTTTTGGTTTAGAAGTAGCAGCTTTGTTGCTATTTTCAATTTTTCTCAGTCTCTCGTCGAATGATGTCATTAATTTTAGGATGTCATCCAACTTTTTGTTGCTATTCATATCAACTGCAGTCGTCTTTGATAAGCCTCTTGAAGTTATTTGAGCGTATGAGGTGTTTTTAGTTGTAGTTTTCATCGCATTTTGACTTGAATTGGACTTGCTGGGGTCTTTGGCTGTTCCGGTAGAATCTATACTGATATTACAAAAAAATACACCCGACTTCCAAATAATCGGTGTTTTTGGTTGTTTCTTTGTATTTTAACACTGACTACTAAAATTAAAGTTATTTTATAATTTGTAGTTTTTGTTTTTAGGGTTCCGTACCCCAAAAGGAAAAAACGGAACCCATACAGGATCACTTTGTTGTCCGTCTGTATTGCAAGGTTTAAAGTTAGGTTACTTTCGCTTCGCTCGCTCACTCTAGCTCCCGCAATCCCATTCGAACCTAACCTATCCGTGAGCCCTAAGTTCCCGAGATGGCGCGGTCGCTCTTTGTTCAGCGGTTAGATCAAATGTCAGTTATACAAGATGATAATTAGATCAAAAGAAAATTATACTAAATAAGAAAGTACTAAACGAACGAAAAAATCCCAATTTTTTGTCATGGATTTTTTTTATTTCGCGAAATTGATAACGACTCCATTCAATGCGTAACTCTATAACGTACATGTGACGTCACATTTGAACAGACCAATGAGAGCCTGTTTCTTGTAGACTTGTGCTCCGATTGATCGCCATTTTATCTCCGTTCACAACTTCTCGGAATGAATTCAAGAAATTATAAGCTATCAAATTTTAATGCGTAAAAAAGTATTCCAAATATCTGAATATTTGGAATACTTTGACAATTTATCGAGAGTTTACCATCTCTCAAGACATTTTGTAGACTAAGGCAGTTATCCGTGAAATTCTTCCGTTACTAACTGATTGAGTGACTGACAGACAACGCACACCCGAAACTTCTGGTCGAAGAAAGCTGAAATTTGGCATAAAGCTACACGATACACTCCGTAGGGAAGCACTAAGAGGATTTTCCGAAATTCCTACGGGAACGGGATAAAACGGGATATGTGTGAACGAAGTCGCGGACAAAAGCTAGTATATCATAAAAGAAAAAATCAACACAGAAAATAGCTTACTCAGACTCACCAACTTATACACAAAAAAATTATAAAAATCGGTCAAGCCGTTTCGGAGGAGTTCGAGATTTTTATATATTATATAGACTAGCTGACTCGGCAAACGCTGTTTAGCCATATAAAAAAAATGGCCTACGACCTATTCTCAGGCCTACTCAATTTTATACAAAAAATAAAACATAGAAATCGATCAAGCCGTTTCGGAGGTCCTCGATAACAAACACTGTTACACGCGATTTTTATATATTTAAAGATGAAAAGAAGATAAGAAAGATTAGATAATCTATACTAATATTACAAATGTCTTTCGTCTGTCTGTTCGTTATTTATGTTTCTACACCTAAACCGCTGAAGCAATTTTGAAAAGCTTTGAAATATATAAAAACTTTTGCTTGGAGAAGGACATGGAACATTTCTTTTCCCGACAGTATGTTCCCTTGGGATTAATTCCCACTTTTACACAAAAGTTAGTAATTAATATTATGTATTATAAGCTTTCTCTTTGATTAAGTGTCCATTATGTAGTTGGTCCCAAATGTCCCAATGTATTGTTGTGAATACCCATCTCAGTACACAGCGGTCTTTTGGGTTTAATTAAAATCATATTATTAATATTTACTTTCTTAGCCGAGCACACATATAGGTATAACAGAATATAACTGCCAAAGCATTTAAGAGATTATAATTATTTCAATACGTGATATTTATTTAAATAAACTGGGTTCGTTCCAGTATAAAAAAAATAACGTGATTATTTCAATTAGTCAATGTTGTTTTTGTAACATGTAAAGATTTAAGTTACTTACATATCTTCATACATTGTTAAAAACTTTTCGAATAACGCGTTATTTCAACCAAGTGATAATAGCCTCAGTCTGTACAAGATAAAATTAAATTTTTCATCACAAAGGCCATTATACGGTCAACGAATGAATGAACGAACTTCGAAAGTTATGAGACAGTGCCTCTATTCTTTTTCCACACCATTGGGCAGCAAACTTTTTTTTATAAAACGACGCGTACCTAATGGGAATGCAGTAAAATTTTATTCCCATTGGCTCCGATAGTTGGGAAAAGTTGTAATGAATGAGCAGTTTTACTTGGCTTTTTAGCGTTTTTGTTCGGTAATGAACCTGTATTTATAAGTTTGAATTAATTCAGTGGAGCTGAAAATGGATAGTAGACTGGAGTCAAGAGTAGTGTCAGATAATTTTTATTTGCTGTGGCACAATAAGTATCTTACTATTATTTTTATGAAAATGGAGTGGTATCCAGCGATGAGTGATTTCACTGTTGAGGTGAAAATATAAAGTAATTCTTACACTCACTTTTATTTTATAATCCACCCCTTCTTAAGGGAGGATTATAAAATAAAAAGAGAAAAGTAGTAACTATTTGATTGCTGTCTTATAATTATTTTTTTACTTTTTTATTATGTATATAGTTAGAAGAATAGTGTTACTGTTGTGAATTTTTAAAAACTTAAATTGAAATTGTCCATGGAGTTTAATGCATGATGTTCTCCATTAAGATCTACGCGCTTATAAAAATGGCTTTAATTTTATTACTATGCTAGTTGACCTGCGTAACTTCGCTTACTCCGCCCCTATTGGTTTTAGCGCCTTCCTCGATAAATGGGCTATCTAACACTGAAATAATCTCATTTGCTGACAGTAATAATAATTCTCATCTCGCACAGTGACAGATCACTTGTCCGAATTGGGAAAATTCCCAAAACGCTGCGAAATGTAGTTCCGTTGCCTTCTTCATAAATAATATATTAGAGAAAACGGTAAACGAACGAGATGGGAAGTTATGATTATTTGATAGACTGTTCTATCCGGATATTGGAGAGTATGAGCCTTTACAGTAAAAAAAAAACCTTTTTTTAGGTGAACAGATTATGGTTTTTACTATTTTTTAAATTTAAAAATTACGGAGATTTTAGTGGTATAGTATATATTTGTGTGTAAATTAAGTATAGGGTACAATGGGGTTGACGTATCCGTGTGGATAAAAACCCCTTATAAATAAAGAATAAAAAAAGATACGGTCGATTTATTTTCAACGTTGTTTGTTAGGGTTCTGAATATACGTACGAAACGGAAACCTTATAGGATCACTCGGGTGTCTGTCTGTCCGTCTATCACAGCCAATTTAACCAGACCGATTCTGTTAAAAGGTACACATGTGAACTTCTCTGACTCAAATACGGACGCGTTACGTAAATAAATACATTTTGAATCAAATCAATCAAACTACCGTGTGATATATCAAATAAAACGGCTTATTGTGAGAATTTTGCAATATATTTTTTTTATTTTCTTCATTTAAAATAAATACTTTTGAAGTTATTCAAGACATAAGACAAAAAATGACCACTTCCCTACCTTATTTCCGAAACTTCTGAGCCTAAAATTTAATAACGTCCGTCCGTCTCAGGGGAAACAATTCCCCTGAGACGGACGGACGTTATACAATTTTCCTCTCTCCTCTTAGGGGGTGCAAGTACACATGATTATAAACAACTTTTACTTTGAGACCAACCCTGAAAACTCGAAAAAAATATTAGCTGTTTCATATAAAATGCAATTTTTAGCCAATGAAAATGTACGAAGTAGCTGATATATATATATTTTAATAGTCTAGTAGTGTGTGTAGTAGTGCACACACTACTAGACTATTTAGAGAACACGTGTAAGCATAAAATTCAAGGTTGCGGAATTTGTTCGAAAGAGTCACCGTGGCCGAACGCAAAAAGCATTAGGAAGAACACGGATAGGTTTTAGTCAGTAAGAGTCTGACACTCCCTTCTGCTCCGCCTAGAGCGGGAGGATTCATTTGATGAGTTACCATTCTTAAAAAAACTGGCCAAGTGCGAGTCGGACTCGCGTGCAAAGGGTACCGAACAAATTTTTTTTAACATGTTATTTTAACACTGCAGACTTCTAATAGGTTTTTCTTTAATCTTTAGGTAAAGATCTATTATCTCCATATTTTTCAAAATTTTAGGCTCAGTAGTTTCGGAGATAAGGGGGGGGGAATGGTCATTTTTCGTCTAATTTCTTGAATAACTTCAAAACCATGTATTTTAAAATTATTAAAAATATAAATAAAACCCTCACAGCTCTTTCATTTGATATGTCACACGATATTGTTCAAAAACTTTTTTTTAATTTTTTTTATTTTTTTATTTGTGATGGGTTTGCTCTTGACTCTAGTCTAGGTCAGAGATGACAGAGACAAAGTCTACGATGGAGCGAGCTTACCCAGAAGGAGCCTGTTCACTCTAACTTTGAAGAGATTAGGGTTGTATGCGTTTGGAAACACAGACGCAGGCAGAGAGTTCCACTCCTTTGCTGTGCGCATTATAAAAGACGCATTATTATTTTCTAATTTGACCCCCAAAAGTGACCCCCATACTAAAAATTTAATAATTTACGTAACGCGTTCGTGTTTGGGTCACAGAAGTCCATATGTGTACCAAATTTGAACAGAATCAGTCCAGTGGATCCGGAGAAAACTGGCTGTGACAGACGGACAGACAGACAGACAGATACCCGAGTGATCCTATAAGGGTTCCGTTTTTTTTTTAACTTAATAAATAAATAAGTTATCAAAAATAATATCTCTGTGTCACAATAATATACCTACCAACCATCATAAAAGTGAGCTGTTCTCGGGAATCCTGTTAATAATAAATCAGAGTATGCTTCAGAACTCTATGATCAATATTCAAGATGGCGCACTCCAATATACACCAATGAAATAAAAGTACAGTCAGTAGCATCAATAACCTGACCTCCAAGCAAAATTCTAAAGGAATGAAAGAAAAATATTTTATCCCAGGTACATAAAATGCACATTACGAAATAATAATTAGCATGGCAAACAGTAAGAACATTAAAAAAAAACAATTATAAGAAAAATCGAGACTCGATTCCCTTGATAGATGAATAATCATATTTTTTATTATATTTATTACATACGAGTTTATACGGAGCCCTCGGAACGCGAGTCAGACTTGTCCAGTTGTTTTACCTCCAAGCAAAACTCAAAAGGAAAGAAAGAAAAATAGTTTATTCCAGACACACAAAATGCACATTACGAAATAATAATAAGCATGGCAAACAGTGAGAACATAAAAAAAAATCGAGACTCGATTCCCTGAATAGATGAATTATCTACATACGAGTTTGTACGGAGCCCTCGGAACGCGAGTCAGACTTGCACCTGTCCGGTTTTTTTTTCTATCCTTGTCACGCAAAACGTCGCCGTCGTTTGTACTGGATGACGCACATTCACTATGGCGCGAATTGCGAGTGACATCACACTCAATCTAGTGCCGTGTATCTGTTTATCTTAGACTTTGTTGAGATTTTCAAACATCTTTTTTTACTGCTTCGTGACTTTTCTCTTGAATTATAGATTTTTAGCTATATAAAAACCGGCTACGTACCATCAACCTTAATTTTTATTATTTGCTGTTATAGCGGCAATAGATTTATATTGCCGCTATAATCAGTGAAAAATTCAACAGTCTACCTATTACAGTTCTTGAGATACAGCCCGCTGACAGACAGACGGACGGGTGGACGGATGGACGGACGGACAGCAGAGGCTTAATAATAGGGTTCCGTTGGTTACCGTTTGGGTATGAAACCTTAATAAAAAAATCCAGTCAAATACTTACCCTATCGTAAGATACGGTTGCATATTAGAAAATCAAAACTTTTCTGTGCAAATTTCAAAAGAAACGTTTTTCTTTTGAAATTTGCATAGAAAAGTTTTGATTTCTGTTTTGATTTTACAAAACAACAAAGTTTAAAATAACGATGGTCATTTGATCAAAAGTTCAGCTGACCAAAGTCTGGAATATCAATGTTTATATTATTTATTACACTATTGACCAAATCGTTTAAAGGTCAAAATGGATTACTGGCGACTCACCATAGTTCTGGGTGGTTTAAAAAAAATAACCACGAAGCCTAAGGCGGGAGCTCCGCTCCGCGTCGCTCCCGTCTTAGCCTTCTAACCTAACCTATCCGAGTCGGGGTAGTCTGAGTCGGGGCTATTTTAAAATTATATCTAGCAACTTTTGATCAGTCGTTCATTTGATGTCACATACATTGGGATTCTAATTTTTTTCTAAATAAAACATTTGGTCATTTAAATTTTGTTATTTCGTTTATTGTTCTTTTGAAATTTGCTCAGAAAAGATTTGTTTTTCTAATATGCAACCGTAAGATACTGATGCTCTTGACTGTACCTGCCTACATATTTACGAATATTCTGATAAATTCGAGTAACTACTTAGGTACTTGTTACAGAGTAAAAGAGATTGATCTTTTTGAAGCTGGTTATAACTTTATTAATGTTTTGATTAGGTTTCTTTTGAGTGTCAACCCGCCGTTACGTGTTTCGCATACTAACTAACAAGTTATGATTTTTACCATAAAAACTTAATAAAATGGAGTTCATTTTGGACTCAATTTATTATTTTTGGAGGTTTTTATTAACGTCTCCTTAGAAAATGTTGTACGTAACTACAATTAGTACCTATACACTTGAGAACGTGTTTGCCAGTAAAATGAACAAACATGGTGTGCAATTCAATTAATCGTGATCCATACTAATATTTTATTTCTGAAAGTCTGCATTATCACTATGTCCTGAGGCTATTGATATTGTTTAAATTGCATGGTATTTGTATCGTTTTGCCCTGAAATTCTTTAATAAATTTTATAATTTACTAGTGGACGTCACGCGGTTTCGCCCGCGTAGTTCACGTTCCCGTGGGAGTACAGGGATAAAATATAGCCTATGTTACTCCCTGATAATGTAGCTATCCATTGCTGAAAGAATTTTTCAAATCGGTCCAGTAGTTTCGGAGCCTATTCATTTCAAACAAACAAATCTTTCCTCTTTATAATATTAGTGTAGATATTAGTGTAGACTACAAATGAATGCGACGATCGCGTATTCACGCGATGATCCTATTCATTTGCAGTGAAGCGCGGTCATCATTGACCTTTACTTTCAATGAAAGAATAGACTGATTTGAACATGGAACGCCTTCTACCAAAAACAAAAGTCAATTTATTATCCCAAGCCATTTGCAAACAAAAACAAAACAAAATCGTGTCCAATACATTACGCCAGCATATTTTATCAGTCTCCAGTAAAAACTTCATCACTTAGCGAGATTCCCCCCCTTACGGCCAAGCGAACTTATGCCCAAAATCGCTTACATTCATCTGAAATTCTGAACAGTGTTGCCAAAATGGTTTACATTTTGTCACGGTGACTTAAAGTTTGTCACGCGTGACGCAGCTGTTTAGTTGGCAATGTAATACGACTTTAAGTAGACCGTAGGTGTTTTGAAGTAGGTAAGGTGACGAAAATTGTGAAATGATGAGATACGTGAGCAGATAGGCTATTTGACTGGTTTCTTATCACATTTCTCAAAACCAGTGCAGACAAGATGCAGTTAAAATATATTGCTTAAAAATTAAAATGGTTTGGAAATTATTCTTAATTATTAGCTACTTTTTTGGATGGTGTAATAGAATGTGCTTGGTCTGAAATAAATGTTTTTGATTTCAATAGTACAGGGTGTTTTTTTTTTCAAAATCAACCGGTTTGATTCCTGAGTAGGAATAACGATATTACAAAAATCTAATGATGCAGTTTTTTTTTTAGTTTTTTTTATTTGTGATGGGTTTGCTCTTGACTCTAGTCTAGGTCAGAGATGACAGAGACAAAGTCTACGATGGAGCGAGCTTACCCAGAAGGAGCCTGTTCACTCTAACTTTGAAGAGATTAGGGTTGTAAGCGTTTGGAAACACAGACGCAGGCAGAGAATTCCACTCCTTTGCTGTGCGCATTATAAAAGACGTTTGGAAACGTTTGTTTTTATGTTATTTTTCATCAAAATCGGGCTCGAGTCTCCGTTTAGTGTTTTTCGATATTCCTCATAGTTTTGGATTTGGCCATAAAGGCACACTTTAAAAACTTGTTTATTTATTGCTCAATGTTCACACAGTTACAGGCTTTGCTTATAACTAATTAGTACATGACCCTGTTAGGGCGTAGCAAGATAACTTTAAACTTAAATATAATATAAGTACGTATATAAAATTACGTTATATTATATTATCATAATATTCTGTTATTATTACATATTATAGCATCATTGTAATCTATTATTATCTAGGTATTTACCCTGAAAATTCAACCCGTGGGTATAGGGTGACTGGTAATTGAGGGCGTTCCTTAAAATGCGATGTTTTAGAGCTAATTATTCAACGGATGTGACTCGAAAAAAAGGGAGTCCAAATTGAGTTGTTTTCTAGTTATCCACTTAGAAACAAGCAAGCCCAATGAGGGCTATCGCGTTAGAAATCGCCGCTAGAGGCGCTAGTGTAGCGTGAGGTTTCGAAATGTCAAATTTCACTGTAGGTTGGCTATTGACGCGAGTTTATTTACTTATTTGTTTTGATTTTTAAACGACTTCCAAAAAAGGAGGAGGTTCTCGATTCGGCGGGTATTTTTTTTTTTAAATGTATGTACATCGAATACTCCGAGGTTTCTGATCCGAATTCTATGATTCTTTTTTAGTTCGATGCGGTATACTTGCCGTTTGGTCCCGTAAAAATTTGATTCAGTTTGGTTCAGTAGTTTGTTTTTTCGACGACGTCCAAGTATCATCATTTAAAAGTGAAAAACAAAAAACTTTTTACAAAAAAATATAACCGACTAAAACACTACAAAGTATAAAATAACCTAAACTACGGAAGTCGGTGTTGAAAAACGAAGAAACAAAACTAAAAACACCAACTTCCGAAATTTAGGTTATTTTATACCTTGTAGTGTTTTGTTTGGAAGTCGGTTATATTTTTTTGTAAAAAGTTTTTTTTTATTTTTCACTTTTTGTGAATATTCTTATACAACAGCGTGAGTATAGCAGCTTAAGTTACGGTTCTCCCAACCACTGCATTGAATTTTTTTTTGTCGAATAAATGTATATGTGCTTCTTTTTTTTCATAATGGTGAATCCAAGAAAAACTGCGACACTATCTTTGTTGTTTTAAATTGCACGTTAGCGGCAAATTGTTTTCCTTCTAACTTTGTTCACATGCGCGTAATACATTTTTTTTTTGCTTTGTTTAAGGACCTTACTCGACAGTGACGCCAACTGGTGAGTACAAAACGGTAGCCCTCATTCAAGGAACTGAATTTTCAAGAGAAACATCGCTATAAAAGGTGGAAGCCTATACATGGTATCTACAATATAGTATTAAAGAAATTTAGAAACGGCTGGTTGACATTTCTCGTGACCCACGGGCTGGCTTTTACTTTGGCCAGAGGCTAAGCATTGCCATACAACGTGGCAATGCCGCCAGTCTCCTGGGCACATAACCAGCTGACAGCGTTGGATACTGTATTTTAGTTTGTTGTTGGCTTAGTTTATTTTATTTGAATTTTTAATTAAGTATGGTTCTTTAAGTTTGTTACCTAATAAAGCTTACCTACAGTATATTTGTGTTGCCAGTGATGACATACGGAACTGAAACGTGGTCGCTTACAATCAGAAGGCTCAAAGTCACTCAAAGGGCAATGGAGAGGGCAATGCTTGGAGTTTCCTTGCGTGATCGAATCGGGAATGATGATATCCGCAAGAGAACCAAGGTTACCGACATAGCCCGAAGGACCGCCAAACTAAAGTGGCAGTAGGCAGGCTACATTGCTCGCAGAACAGATGGTCGATGGGGCCGAAAAGTTCTGGAGTGGCGACCGTGTACCGGAAGGCGTAACGTTGGAAGGCCTCCCACAAGTTGGACCGATGACCTGTTGAAGGTCGCGGGTAGCCGATGGATGCGAGACGCACAGGACCAGTCGTTGTGGTAACACTTGGGGGAGGCCTATGTCCAGCAGTGGACGTCTTTCGTCTGATATGATGATGATGATGATAACAATATATTCATGAAATTTTTAATTACGTAAGAATAATGAATCTGCAGTCGTAACTCCTATCGTACCCATTCAAGTAGGTTCTAACCCAACCAAAATTACTAAACGCTCATTCACAGTTCGCAAAATGCCTCCAGCTACAGTTAATAATTATCATTTAATTAATTACGGCAAAGGGATTTCAGGTGTCATTTCATGTAAGCAAAATAACATGTAGGTACCTAGCTATCTGCACATATGAGTTCTGCACTCAACCGCAACATACGGATTTTGTATATTGAGCCGACAGATTAATGAGTCCAGATAGATTACTGAGAGATTTATTTATTCGTTTTATTATTTAGCTGTTCTTCTAATTATTTTAATATGTTTGAGGATGTTTTTATATACTTTAATATTGTAATAATTTAATATAGGCGTTTCACCACCTTGTCTCACCTAATGGTAAGTTTAGAAGTATACGGAACAGAGAGTAAAGTCCCGCACACCTCCATTGAAAAGGGAGGATCCTCCGACCGGACGGTTATTGTGTCCGGTGTGAACATCTGCCCGGTAATTAATATTCGGGCTGATGTATGTGTTCAAATCGCACGGTAAACTCTGCTTGCGCGATGCAGGATTTTAGTTCGCTGCTAGTTGGATAGATGGCGTCGCGGTTCTTTTTGTTGCGATGTAGATTTGCTCCGTTGGATTTTCTTGTGGCGGCATTGATGCCGCTACAGTAAGCAATGATCGTCGACTTAAATACCCCCAGCTGGTAGCTCAGTCAGGAAACACAGACTCCGGTAGGGAATTCCACTCCTTAGCTGTGTGCACAACGAAAGTGTTGTCATAAATCATAACTGCCTCCGTGGACGAGTGGTATATGCGTTTGCCTTGTGACCAGTGGTCGTGGGTTTGATTCCCACGGGAAGCATACTTTGTAAAGTTGATTCCAGTTTGGCTAGGGCATTGCAGGCTTGAATTACCTGATTGTCGGATAAAAAGATGATTCCGTGCTTCGGAAGGCACGTATAAGCCGGTGGTCCCGGCCGTCAAATGGCGGTCGACAAATAAACCATGTCAGAGGCCCTTGAGGCGGTTTAGAAACTCCGACACCAGGGTGGGTGGGGTCGTTGCCCACACGACAAGAAAAAGAGTCAAATCATTTTCATTTCATAATTCGGTCTTGCGATCTTATTGCATGTTGAATAAAATATCTACTTAATTGAAATATCGTGTTTGGCTGCCTTAATACCTGTAGCCTGTATAAAACTTATTTCGAGACCAAAATTCCAAGATTAAAACCTAAATTTAGTAGTATTACCTACTACTAAATTTACCGTACCTAACTTAAATTTAGTGGTAATACCTACTCCTAAATTTAGGTTTTAATCTTGGAATTAAAACCTAAATTTAGTACCTACAAAATAACTTTGCATGTATCCAAATGGCGCAGGTAATGTATCAGAAGAACTTAGGTATTTCATTAATAACGTATGGTTTTCCGTACCAAGTTTTACACTTGCTAAGAACTTAACTTATTTTTGGTAAACGAAACTTTCTTCCGTTGGTACTTTCTGAAGAAGGAAAGGGAAGGAATTATTCATGCCTTAATTTTACGCATGAATAAATTCACGCATTTTTTACTTTTTTCTCGCATTTTTATGTCTTTTTAATGTTGCATACTTAAAGAGACTATTAATAAGTCTTTTGAAACACTTACGTACATTTTGATATAAATCTATACTTAATATATAAAGCTGAAGAGTTTGTTTGTTTGCTTGAACGCGCTAATCTCAGGAACTACTAGTCCGATTTGAAAAAGAAGGAAAGTTATAGGCTATCGAGGAAGGTTATAGGCTATATATCATCACGCTAAGACCAACAGGAACGGAGCAGACGAAGTCGCGCGGGTCAACTAGTTACCTAATAAAGGAGTACAAGGCAAGAATGTGGAGCCCAGCCTAATGACCAATAACGTTAAGCGATATGTCTTTGGAAAGGTTTTTTACCCTCTACAATTGTTATTGTAGCGGCAAATCTCGAATTGCTGTGAAAAAGTTATGGCCTAGTAAAGAGAGAATAATAGATATAACAATTAATTGTAAAAGTTAACTAGTTTTTGCCTACGACTTCGTACGCGCGTATCTCTTTTTTCCCGTTCCCATAGGAATTTCAGGAAATCCTCTCTTAGTGCTCCCATACACTCCCCAAGGAACCTACTTGCCCAATTTCAGCTTTCTACGACCATTAGTTTCGGATGGGCGTTATCTGTCAGTTTCTTGTATGAGCCCCCATAGTTTTTGTTCGGTTTATGGTACGGAACCCTTCGTGTGAGAGTCAGACTCGCACTTGGCCGGTTTATAGGGTTCCGAAAAAAAACGGAACCCTTATAGGATCACTCGGGTGTCTGTCTGTCTGTCTGTCTGTCTGTCTGTCCGTCTGTCACAGCCAGTTTTCTCCGGATCCACTAGACCGATTCTGTTGAAATTTGGTACACATATGGACTACTGTGACCCAAACACTCACGTGTTACGTAAATCATAATTTTTTTAGTTTGGGGGTCACTTTTGGGGGTCAAACTAGAAAATTAAAAAAAAAAGTTTTTTGTACAATATCGTGTGACATATTAAATCATAGGACTTGTGTGGGTTTGAATTATGTTTTTTCATAATTTTAAAATAAATGGTTTAGAAGTTATTCAAGAAATTAGACGAAAAATGACCATTCCCCCCCCTTATCTCCGAAACTACTGAGCTTAAAAAAAGGGTGATAATAGATCTTTACCTAAAGATTACAGGAAAACCTATAAGAAGTCTGTAGTGTTAAAATAACATGTTAAAAAAAAAATTCTTTCGGAACCTTTTGCACGCGAGTCCGACTCGCACTTGGCCAGTTTTTTATGTTCATGTCAGGTAGGTTAGTTTACATTGTTACTAACAAATTCTGGAAGAGTTTCTGAAATATAGGTTTTTACTTTCTCGGGTCCCTGGAGACCCGGTCCTTTGATATGCGTACGAGGAGCCGAAGCCAACTCGCAGAGGCCCCGTTAGACATTTCAAATGGAATGGGGTACCAACCGACGATTATCCCTGTATGCACTGTGAAAGTGATAGTCCCCGGTTGGAGCAGGACTATTACAGAATATGGAAACAAAAGATGAAACGCTATGGGTTTGGGTGGTTTAGTGGACTGATAATCGTTTACTATGGAGGAACTATTGGCCCCTGCCTGACCACTGACGATTATAACAGCTTTAAAACGGCAGGGGGTGACTTGCACACTCAATAAATGGGCCCCCCGAAAACTGTCGCTAGCACAAAGTGACGTATCGTATCTATACTAATATATAAAGCTGAAGAGTTTGTTTGTTTGTTTGCTTGAACGCGCTAATCTCAGGAACTACTGGTCCGATTTGAAAAATTATTTCAGTGTTAGATAGCCCATTTATCGAGGAAGGCTATAGGCTATATATCATCACGCTAAGACCAATAGGAGCGGAGCAGTAATGAAAATTGTGACGCAGACGAAGTTGCGCGGGTCAGCTAGTATGTATATATACGGAGATGAGGACTAAGACTTCTCCCGGGATCCGTGGGGTCGCTACTGCCCAACAATTCGCCACAAAACTGCCCTGCGGATAAAATCAATGTTAATTATTATTATTATAATATAAATACATAGTTGGAAAAAAATTAAACCGTTTTTATTTTTCATTAAAATACACTTTTTATTCTGTTATAACTTTAGTCTCTCTATTAACTTTCCTCGTTGTGTTAGGAAGAAAATTTTCCCTATCTTTCCCTTTCTTTTTGTTCCAAAGATAACTCGACTCTTTGGCTATTCCTTTAAACTTTCCCGTCACGTTCAACCATTACATTTTATGTTATGTATGTTGAAGATTGCATTGGAACATAAACATCTGAACTTGCTGACTCCTGGACTACAAAGCGAGTAACACAGGTAGTAACCCAATTTTTATTAGGGTTCCGTACCCAAAGTTCCGTAACCAACGGAACCCTTTTACTAAGCCTCCGCTGACTGCCCGTCCGTCCATCCGACCGTCCGTCCCTCTGTCTGTGGTCAAGTACCGTAATAGCTAGATAGTTGAAATTTTCACAGAGTATGTATTTCTATTGCCGCTATAACAAAAAATAAAAATAAACTAAATTAAAGGAGTCCCATCACAAGAAACGTGTTTTTTTCGGTTTACGGTACGGAACCCTTCGTATGAGAGTCCGACTCGCACTTGGCCGGTTTCTATATTAGTTTCAAACTTTATGTTTGGTAATTCAATAAATATTTGACCTACCGTTTCATTTTCTCTTGGGAAAGGTAACATAACTTCGCGTTACTTTGAATTGAGAAACGTAGGGTGAAACCCTGTACAGGATGAAATTGTGCCAGTTTTATCATATTTTTACTACCGAACTGCTTCAGAAAGAAGGTAATGCTTTTATTGAAACCGGTTTTTCAAATATCATCATCATCATATCAGCCGAAAGACGTCCAGTGCTGGACATAGGCCTCCCCCAAGATGGGGGGTTTGCCATAATCGCCACGCTTGGCAGGCGGGTTGGCGATCGCAGTGTGTGATCACTGCTGCCCATTCTCTGGAGAGTCCTTTAGTCGCCTCTTAAGACACCCACGGGAAGTGATGGGATGGTATTATTCTTTTACGGCACCATACGGCATCGGCCGACACCAAACGTTTTTTCAATAGACTTGATAAAAACCTCAATACTTCGTTATTTGTCGCCACAACAATCGGTCCTGCGCGTCTCGCATCCATCGGCTATCCGCGATCCTCTCCAGGTCATTGGTCCACCTTGTGGGTGGCTGCGCCAACGCTGCGTCTTCCGGTACGCGGTTGCTACTCCAGAACTTTTCGGCCCCATCGACCATCTGTTCTGCGAGCAATGTGCCCTGCCCACTGCCACATCAGTTCGGCGATCCTTCGGGCTATGACGGTAAACTTGGCTCTCTTGCGGATATCATCATTCCTGATTTGAACACGCAAGGAATTTCCATGCATTGCTCATTGCTCTTTGGGTGACTTTGTGCCTTCTGATGAGGCCTATAGTGAGCGTCTACATATGCTTCGATTCCATAAGTCATCACTGGCAATACGCAATAACACACACATTTCATTCAATACCTCCTTATTATTATGAGCCTGTTTTATTCCACAGCAGAGTAAAGGCTGCCTTTCTTCCTGTCCATTCTGTCCTTTGCTTTATCTGGTCAATCCGTCAAGTTAGAAACTAAATCGTCTCGCCATTGCCTTCTAGGCCATTCTTCTTCTTCTCGTGTGGACAGTAAGGTCTAACGATCCCACACACCCTAGTGTCAGAGTTTCTAAACCGCCTCAAGGGCCTCTGACGTGGTTTATTTGACCAACCAGCTAGAACAGAAGCACGGAATCATCTTTATTATCAGACAATCAGGTGATTCAAGCCTGGAATGTCCTAGCCAAACTAGAAAACAACTTTACAAAGTATACTTTCCCGTGGAAATCCACCCAACAACCACCGGGTCACAAGGCAAACGCCTAAACCACTCGACCACGGAGGCAGTTAGTTCTAGGCAATACAATAATGATAATAATTGTCTAGAAAACTACAAACATCTAATCTATCTGGCCCATTATGGCTTACTGCTGACTGGCTGAAAGGCTTCTCTATCTCATATCCAGCCACATCAGTCGTCTTCAATCCGGGCTAGTCCTTCCTGTAATAACTAATAATATCTAAACGTGTGTTTCCAAACGCTTACAACCCTAATCTCTTCAAATTTACAGTAAACAGATTCCTTCTGGGTAAGCTCGCTGCATCGTAGCCTTTGTCTCTGTCATCTCTGACCTAGACTAGAGTAAAGAGCAAACCAATCAAAAATAAACAACAAAAAATCTGTATGATTGGGTTTGAATTCCCTGCTGAAGTCTGTGTTTCCAGAACCAAGGGGTTTTTAAGTCAGTACGGTATTTCATCTTAAATTTAATTACGTTGTCTAAAAGACCCTAGGGCAAAATTCATACTTTAAGGTACCGAAATAAAAAGTACCGTTAAAACAGGATAGGTCCATCAAAATTCACAGCCTCAGTAGCTAATAGAAACTCAAGCACATCAATCCTCTTAGGCCTGAGAAATGGTTTGAAACTGCCTTAGAATACAAAGCACTTTAATTTGTTGTGTTACGAAAAATAACTTTACTTCGGTTGGATAGTTTCTTTTTTGGGTCAGGGTTTTAAATTGAGGGCAATCTTTCGATTAGAGACTGTGCCCTTATTCTTCAAATTGAGAATAGCCGTGATTTTTAAGCTTTAATTAACTACAAGGCTGATGTTCATGGACTACTTAGTTTGTTTTGCAAGACAAAACAAGTTATCCTGGGATGAAAGATTCGGGGCCCGCTGGGGCCTGAATGAAAGGCCCTGAAACGCAATGGGTTTTAGTCAGAGTCTGACACTTCCTTCCTCTGCGCCCAGAGCGGTAGGAGACATTTAATGATTAAGGGATGAACGGTTTGATCGAAAAGTCACAGTATCTACTGAGTAGGGTATTTGACTCTATCAAATATCTACAATAAACACTCATTTAAATCATTTTACTTAAATATTACCATTTGTAGAAAATAAATAAAATCGGTGGAACAAAAGAGAAGTTACACGCTTTTGAAGTTAATCTTCTGTCATTGTCATGCAAAACGTCACACGTCGTTTATACTGGATGGCGCAAGTTCGCTATGGTGTGACTTGTACTGTACGTGTAAATCATAGATTTTCAAACGTTCACTACAAAATTAGCAAATTGTTTTTACTGCGTCTTGTCCTTTCAATAAGTTTTGAGAAATGTAATAAAAAAAAACTGGCCGAGTGCGGGTCGGACTCGCGTGCAAAGGTTTTCGAACGAATCTCATTTTTGTAACATGTTATTTTGACACTACCGAGTTTTTATAGTTTTCCTGTACCTAATCTAAAGACCAACACTAAGACTATTATTACATTTTTTTACATGGCCATTTTTCTTCTAATTTCTTGAATAACTTCAGAACCATTTACATATTTTAAAATTATGAAAAAACAAGAGCTAGTCGGAAGCGCACACTGAGGGTTCTGTACCATCACATAAAACATGAAATATTTTTAAATTTTCATCGGCGAGGCCTATATTCGTCAGAGTATTCGTCACTGCGGAGTATATTGCAGTTTTAGATCAGCGCTCTCTCTTGACCGCTAGTAGAACTAATGTAATTTTAGTTGATGATTTCTGAAAAAGAGTGCTATTTAGAGACATCGTTTTATTTTCCAGTAATCTTTACATACACTTCTATCACATAAAATAATTTCAGATTTTTCTATATGTAGGTTAACTTCGGAGATAAGGGGGCGAATGGTCAATTTTTCAACATTTTTCGTCATAAGTCGAAAACCATGCGACCTAAAAAAAGAAAAGATATTTGAGAATGTATAAACAGCGCTCTTTTATATGATACCCCACATGGTAGTAGCCCACTTTGAATTTTTAATAATCTCTTTTAGTCGCTGTTGCAAGAAAAAAAAAAATTTTTTATTCCTTTCTTTTGTCCAAAATATTTGAACAAACGTCATCTTAATTTCATATTCATAGCATTAGTAGTTCCTCAGATATCCAGCTGTGACAGACAGACAGACTCAGTCACACCATAAGAGTTCCTTTTTTACCATTTTGGTACGGAACCCTAATAAGCCCTTTCATTTGAAATGTCAAACGATACAGTTTTTTAATAGAATTGGTTCGGTAGATTGGGAGGAAATTGGCTATGATAGACGGACAGACATATAGACTGACACTTGAGTGATCCTATAAGGGTTCCGTTTTTAACGGATGTTCGGAACTCTAAAAAACCCTATTACTCGACACCGCGACACGTCATCATAACCACTTTCATGAAGAGTGGCAAACGAACCAAAACCTAAAAAGTTCAGTAGAAATATATTTTAAGCTCCACGCATATTCTTTATTTTTAAAATGGACGCCTGTTTTTGTTGCTACTAAGTTCGTTTTGCAAAAATATTGTTAAAAGGAAACTGAAATCTCGCTTACGGAAAATAAATAACACACAAAAAAACTTACTAAGCTTAAGACTAAAACCATTAAAATCCACCAGCAATATGTAACACAAAACGAAAACTTCCCGCCATTGAAACAGTATTCTACAGTCTATGGAGCGACGTTCCATTTCACGCGAGGGAATTTGAAGTTGGAAGCCAGATAGTGGAGTGTTGCGATCCTTTATACGTAACTTTGAGGCGTATAGTTTCACACGTTGGTAAATGTTATCTAGCAACACAGTTTTATAGTTTGTAGACTTCTATGAATATTTTAAGAGAACTTGATGCTTTGAACGTATTCTGTGTGAGCTTTAAAGTTGGGTTCGGGGATGTTTTACGAAAATTCACGCTGTTTTTGTTGTTGTTCCGTGATGTGTTGTCGGGGTAAGTTTTGAATGTTGAAAAATGATGTTAAGAGTTTTCCTTTGCCTTGTAGATAGAAAGAACTTTGAATAGATTAAAAAATAATAATTTACCTTTGACTATGACTTGAGGGGAAGCTTTGCACAGCTGTGAGACAGTGCGGGCTAAATAAAAAAAAAAAAACAAAAGATTTTCAACGTCGGAAAACGAATTACACTTTAATTAATAAAATCCATAATTTACGTTTTCACTTTAATTTTCAGTTTTCTTGCTGCGTCTGTGTTTCCAAACGCTTACAAACCTAATCTCTTCAAAGTTAGAGTGAACAGGCTCTTTCTGGGTAAGCTCGCTCCATCGTAGACTTTGTCTCTGTCATCTCTGGCCTAGACTAGAGTCAAGAGCAAACCCATCACAAATAAAAAAAAATCCATGCTACATTTTGTCGGAATCAGGAAATGGACATAAGAAACGTTTTATTCCGTGATTATGCTAACTTAGCTATTGGCAGTAGCTATTATGATAAAAAAACGGATAGGGAACGGTTAGTCTATTTTTCTGTATCTATGCTATTCACGTAGACTCTCTAGAGTGTTCATGAACAAAACTAGAACTGCTTAGAGACTAAAGTGTCCTCTATTTACGTCAAACGACATTCAATGTTGTGGCATTCTCTTTCAATAGTGCACTATTTACATTACCTCACAATCCTGGGTGTTAGTACCTGAGTGAGTTTCTAAAGAGAAGTGCACATGAATGTAGCACTTGGCTTAAATGTGTGTTCAGTGTACGAGCGGCTTTTAAACGAGTAAATTGTGAGCTTAGAGTTTGTCAAAACGGAATTTTCTAGTTTCTGTTTAGTAGTTTGAAGGGGTGTTACAAATATCTGAGATATCTTACTAACAAAATGGACTATGTTGTTGTCCGAAACAAATACAGTAATACCCCGATTAATGCGAGGGATACGTTCCGGAAAAAATCGCGTTAGCTGAAATTCGCGTATATCGAGGTTTATGATTAAACATAGTCAAAGTTTAATACAAAAAAATACGAATCATTTTAATCAATCACTTTAATTCTAAAAACACTTTAATTATGTATGTATCTCCAATAAATGTCAAAACACGACTGCCAGCCAAGCTAAACACGACGGAACAAACGAAAAGAACGAGGGAATCTCCATAGAACAAAGTCCTAGGACGGGGAATCCCCAATTCTTCAATCAGAATGTTCAGAGGAAGCGAGGATTCCCGCGACCAAAGAGAAGTTAATGACTACATTTGTTTATATACATTCTTTCGCGTAATGCGAGGCATTTGAACACGAAATTTGAAATTCGCGTTATAGTGAATCCGCGCATAACGGCGACCCCTTTATGCGCGGTTTAGCGTATAGCGTAAAGCGGGGTATTACTGTAAATTAAAAAAAAAATTGGAGGGTTGAAATTCTAGTGACGATTTCATTATTTCCAGTATAGAGGTTACCGCGAATCTCCATTGAAAAGGTATTCATAGGACGGTTGTGTGGTGGGCAACTGGTCAATAGTTGGTATTCGGACTGTTGTATATGTTCAAATTGCACGGAAAACTCTGATATCGCGATAAAACATTTCGTTAGTAGTTCCCTGTTGGTGGGATAGATGGCGGTGCGGTTTTTTTTGTTGCCGTACAAATTTTGCTTTGTTAGTTTTTCTTGTGGCGGCATTAATGCCGCTACACCAGGTATAACGTGGAGTGCCAATACATTGGCATTGGCGTTAAGTACTTGGCTATTTTATGCCTATACTTAAAAATGTTAAGGATATGAGTACTTGGTTCCATTTGGGTTTAATAATTTAATGGGTTTTTTTTATAGTAAAATACACAACTTCTATAGAATTTTGTGTGTGCAACAAAACAATTTTCGGTGTGATAGATTTTTTTAGGGTTCCGTACCCAAAGAGTAGCCAACAGAACCCTATTACTAAGCCTCCGCTGTCCATCCGTCCGTCCGTCTGTCAGCGGGCTGTATCTCATGAACCGTAATAGGTAGACAGTTGAAATTTTCACAGAGTTTGTATTTCTGTTGCCGCTGTAACAACAAATAATAACAATGAAATGAAATTAAAAATAAAAGGAACGGTACGGAACTCTTCGTGTGGAAGTCCGACATGCACTTGACCCGTTTTTTTTATTCAGAGTTCATGGTCTGTACAGGTGTGGACCCATTATAACGCTTACCAAATCTGTGTAATTTTAGGTATCGCTAAACAAATTTTTTGTGCCAGATTAATTGGCAATTCCACTTATCATTACAAAAATAAAGATATCCTTAAAAAAGAGTTTATTTTTAAAACATTTAATTTTTTTATAATCTCTTTTCCAACGTGTAACAGAATAAAAGCAATACCTCTTAAGGGGTCATTGCACTCATCATTATGAATAACTTTCACTATGGGACCAACGCTGAAATCGCGACAAAAAATCAGCTGTTCAGTACATTTTGTCGAGTTATTTAATAGATCGTGCGGGAAAGCTAGCGGGCGCCAAAGGCATCCAGGGCATCGATACCGTGGACAGTTTTATTTATCTGGGCTCGGAAATAAAGCGACGGATAGCCATGGCTAAGGATGCTATGTCGCGCCTCCAGAACATCTGGAAAAATCGTGGTATAGGTTTCAAGACTAAGGCCCGTTTGGTCAGAGCACTGGTTTTCCCGATTTTCCTCTATGAAGTTGAGACGTGGACAATCCGAGCAAGAGAAAGACAGAAAATTTACGCATTCGAAATGTGGTGCTGGAGGCGGATGCTCCGAATCTCATGGACAGCCAAACGCACAAATGTGTCTGTCCTTTCTCAACTAAATATCAAGACCCGATTGTCTACAGTTTGCTTACAGCGTATTTTGACCTTTTTTTGGCCACATAATGCGAAGGGGAGATAGCAGTCTTGAAAAACTGGTAATTGTTGGCAATACCGAAGGAAAGAGAGCACGTGGCAGGTCGCCAACACGATGGTCTGACCAAGTGAAAAAAGCTACGTCCTCAAGCAAATTCCAGCAGGTGGTGATGGCAACTATGAACCGGAATCGATGGAGACAGATTGTCCGCTTGAAGTGACCATGATCCTCAGTAATAAGGGACCGACTTAAGAAGAGATGCGCACATAAATGTATAGGGCTGTCGATTTTTTTTCACAACTTCGTTGTTGGTCCCATAGTGAAAATTGTTCAAAATCAAAATCAAAAGGCATTTATTCAAACTAGACTGAAAATCAGCACTTTTTGAACGTCAAAATTTACATGAAGACAGTCCCCCAAATCGCCCAGCCCGTCACCACTTCCTAGTGTTTTAGCTGGGAAGAAGAAGTGGCCAACAAACTCCCCAGCAACACAACTGTCTGTTAAGTTTAAAGAACTTGAATTTATATAACACTAGTGGACGTCACGCGGTTTCACCCGCGTAGTTCCCGTTCCCGTGGGAATACGGGGATAGTATATAGCCTATGTTACCCCCTGATAATGTAGCTATCCAATGCTAAAAGAATTTTTCAAATCGGTCCAGCAGTTTCAGAGCCTATTCAAACAAACATACAAACAAACAAATCTTTCCTCTTTATAATATTTTATAACATTATTCAACATTTTATGATAGATGTCGATCATTAAATTAAATAAATGGATGGCACATGTCCGCTAGCATACTATTTTATCCCAAAAATTACATATGAAACAATGATAAAACTAATTACATATATAGGTAATTAAATAAGTAATTTTAAAGTTCATAATGATGAGTACGTTTATTCTGTAACACGTTGTATAATAACGTAAAAACTTCCCACAATATTTTTAGTCAGCAAGTACTTACTTATTTCTAAAAATAAATGAGAACATACTACGAGCACGATTTTAATGAAGCAGTGCGGTAACTTTGGGTATCATATTTGGCCGGAAAATTAAAACTTCGAAGCCGCGAACAGCTACCAACATTGTTGTTTATTTTTAAGTTTTGGCTCTCTCAGAATACTACTGTAAACAGTTAATAATGAGTGTTGTTGAAAGGTGTCTTATACCTTCCGAAAATCAAAATATTTTAATGAAATTTATCTTGACTTAGAAAATCAATGAAGTAGGTTCCTAAGGATTTTCTTTACAAATAATGGTTTTTAATTTTTTTAGAGTTACATATGAAATACTGACAACCGGTGCAGCGTGTGTACAGAGGGACAATTTTCGTTTGTATTTTTGAGGAGCATTCGCAAACACGTTGACGAGTTTTTGACATTAATTTTTGCTAAAATTAATTTGCGATTTGATTTTGAACGTTTTTTATGTACGTGAAAAGCCTTTGATTTTGACGTATAGTAACGTAATGTAAAATTTTACTATAGTTAAAATACTCGTTTCGCACATAATATTTATTTGAATTGGATAAGTACTATTTTCGTATTTTTGTATGATACAAATTGTGTCTCATAAAATTAAACCAAAATTCTATGGGTTGTAGTTTTTTTTTATATTAAAAATCACTTCCGTTACTATAGGCTACGTCAAAACATTCGTAGGTCCTCCGATGTATGTACGTTAAGGATGCAAAAGAAGTATGTACCTAAATCTAGTATCAGATGCATCTGATAGGTACATAGAATGTTGACAGCAAATTGAGCTGTCAAAACATCCTGAATCTATGGTCAGTCTTGCTAACTCTTTGACGCGGAATCAATATTCTTTTTAGGGTTCCGTACCTCAAAAGGAAAAAAACGGATCCCGTCCGTCCGTCTGTCTGTCAAGACCGTTTATCTCGGGAACGTTTAGAGGTATCAAGTTAAAATTAAAACCATATATACAAATCTATGACCTCTTGCAGCTGTGAAAAAATCTAACTTTAAGTTGAAGGAAAAAAAAAGATACGGTCGTTTCTGCTGCAAAAAAACGTATATTTCGACACACTTAAGGGAATCAAAATGTATAGGGTATTTCCCGTTGACCTAGAACTTTAAAATTTGGCAAGTAATACCCTCTTCTACTACAAATATAGGGAAAAGTCTGAAAAGTATTAAATTGTAATTAAATCATAAAAAATATAGTCTTTCTTTAAAGTAATTTGTAGTCTAAAATTGTACGGACCACTCGGTGCTCGAAAAATACATAGAAGAGACATGCTGAACTGGCTCTGATATCGCGTTATGGTCGAACGGACATGCTATAGCAAAAACCTGTGACGCGCGTTTATTGTACGTAAACTGTCCATGTTTTGGGTAGCTCGAATAGTGGACGTAAAAAGTGAGTCGTGTTTTGTTTTGAACCTAGCCTAACAAATCTACGGAGGTATATACATTCAAGGTTGGTATACATATATATACCCAACGTGTAACAGAAAAAACGAAATTCCTGAAAAGGGGTCACTGTACTTATCATTATGAAAAACTTTTACTAAATGACCAACACTGAGTTCGCGAAAAATGTGTACTTTATGTTATAATTAATAACTAGTGGACGTCACGCGGTTTCACCTGCGTAGTTCCCGTTTCCGTGGGAGTACGGGGATAATATATAGCCTATATTACTCCCTGATAATGTAGCTATCTAATGCTACAAGAATTTTAAAAATCGGTCCAGTAGTTTCGGAGCCTATTCAATTCAAACAAACAAAAAAACAAACAAATCTTTCCTCTTTATAATATTAGTGTAGATGTAGATTACTAGCTTCTGCCAGCGGCTTCGCCCGCGTGGTCCCTAGGGAGCCGGGATACTCCCGGGATTAAAAGCAGCCTATGTCCTTTCTCAGGCTCTAGACTATTTGTGTACTCAATTTCATTTAAATTGTTATTGTAGTTTTGGCGAGAAAGCGCTACAGACAGACAGACAGAGTTACTTTCGCATTTATAATATTAGCAATGAAGTAAGAGTTTAGTTCTGAGCTCTAGTTTGTTGATTTATTTTCTAAATTAAAAACTCATGAAAGTTTTTTTTAGTAGTTCTAGTAAAAAAAAAATATTAACTTCAATTTTAGTTCAGTTTTCGTATTACTTAATATTTTTTGTAACAAACTTCAAAAAAAGGAGGTCATTTTCATTATAAATCGCTAACAGGAGTAGTTTTTATATTACTATTTTTTTTTTATAAGAAATTATTTTTGCTTAAATTATTTACTTTGAACTTTCTAATGATTGTTTTAGATGGTGTTATTCAATCATTTTCCCTACTCAAATAGTTAATATTGGAGAACAATTTTAAAATTTAAATCAGTTAAAAAGTTATTTGCTAACCACTTACTCCGTGATTGAGGGTTGATTGATTTTCAAATTAATTTAGAAATATCTGAAAAAATATTTCAAATTTAATATACCTAGTGGTTCGGTAAATAATTTCACTTTGATAGAAACATTAAAATTGTGAAATCGAAAGTCTATGATGTGTAAAAACTAAATGCATGATTGAATATTAATTGAAATCCCAAAAATTGTTAATGGTAGACCGCGTTTTAAATTTTGTCACGGTCAAGCTTTTTTAGGGTTCCCGAACATCCGTAAAAAACGGAACTCTTATAGGATCACTCGGGTGTGTCTGTCTGTCCGTCTGTCACAGCCAGTTTTCTCCGGAACTACTGGAGCGATTCTGTTGAAATTTGGTATACATATTGACTTCTGTGACCTAAACACGGATTTTTTACGTAAGTAAATATTTTTTTTAGTATGGGGGTCACTTATAGGGGTCAAGCAAGAAAATAAAAAAAAAACAATGTCTATCGTGTGACATATCAAATTAAAGGGCTTACTGTGAGGGTTTTAATTACATTTTTTTATAATTTTCAAATAAATCGTTTTGAAGATATTCAAGAAATTAGACCAAAAATGACCATTGCCCCCCTTATCTCAACTTAAACTACTGAGCCAAAAATTTTGAAAAAAATGTAGATAATAGCTCTATACCTAAAGATTACAGGAAAATCTATAAGAAGTCTATAGTATTAAAATAACATGTTAAAAAAAAATTGGTTCGGAACCTTTTGCACGCGAGTCCGACTTGCACTTGGCCAGTTTTATTCTTGTGATTGAAAACCGGTTTTTTGTGTTTTTTTATTTTTTTTAACGTTTTTTTAAAAATATAATCCAGACGTTTTAGATAGTTAAGTAGTCTATCCTAGTTCCATTTATTTTATTAATGGCATCCTGTATGTATGAATTTTGAGTGTGTCAATCAATGCTCGCACGCAATTTGAAACACGAGTGCCTAGAAAATGGCTGGGAGTAGAATATTTTACATTAAACGAATTCGAAAATTTCACTAGGAGTCGATTTTCAACATCTTCTGCTAAAAGATGGTGTAAAACAAATCTTCTAAACTTTAAACTAAACGGCACATACATTTCTCTCACATGAAAGCGAAATTTAAAACTTTAGCACCAATCTCAGTATCAAACAGGGATATTTAAGTTACTCCAACTTGCGAGCTACTTAGGCTCTATTGCAATAAGGATTTAAGTTACCGAACTTGGGCATCAAAACTTGAGTATCCAGCGCTCAAGCTTAACCCACTGCTAACTAGTTACCCGGACAAAGTGTAAATGGGTTTCCTGGTCAAGAAACGGAAGTGACGTAAAGCCGGGTGTTTAAAATTTATACCACGTTTCAAGTTGACCTTGGCTGGAGTTCTGAAGGTGGAACTTCGAATCAAAAGATGAAATTTTGTGAAATTAAGAGCGCACCTAGCTTTTGGTTGGTATTCTATGCGGGTCCGTGAATGTGGATTCTGATACATTTCTCGGACATTCATTTCGCCGTTGAACGGTTCACCGACAAAACGATTCACTTTTCATTTTTTCAGCGACAGAACGTTTCAGTGAAGAACGTTTCGCCGACACATCGATTCACTTTTCATTATTTCACCGATAGAACGTTTCAACGGCGAACGATTCGCCGACAGAACGATTCACTTTTGAAAATTTCATCGACAGAACCTTTCATCGACGAACGATTCGCCGACCCAACTGTTCATCTGCCCCTGGGGTATAAAACATAGGTATTCGACATAAAGACCTGTTTCAGAATCCATTCAGATTCTGAAACATTTCTCCGACATTCGTTTCGCCGTTGAACGGTTCACCGACAGAACGATTCACTTTTTATTTTTTCACCGACAGAACGTTTCAAAGACGACGTTTCGCCGACAAAACGATGAACTATTTAACATTAAACGCTGCTTGCAATGGGTATATTACAATCATCTGCACATGGCATACTGGTATGGTGACTATTGGTGACGTGCACAGCGCCGACTAATTGGTTAGTCAGGATTGCACGAAACCGGTTTCTGTTTGTGTTGCAGAACGTTTTTTTTTTTCTTTGTTCTTTTTATTTATTGTTACCTTTGTTCTTTTTATTTGTTTATATATCGTTTACTACACACTTACATGAATCTATTTAAGTACCTGTACGTCTACCATGAGTTTTATCAATCGCCAGCGACTGTAGTTAAAAAAGGTATGAAAACTTTAAAAAAACAAGTTTCTAAAGTAACAAAAAACAAGTTTTAAAAAACAAGTAACTAAAGTTTTACTTACAACTTGCTTGCTTGTTAGTTAACAACTTAAACAAATAAGTTGTTTTTTTTTTAGTTTTCATTCCTTTTTTTAACTACAGTCGTCAGCGAGATCGATAAAACTCATGGTAAACGTACAGTATATTTAACATCGTAAAACTGATTCATATCCGTACACTTCAACGTAAGGTTCAGTTGAAAGCCAGTGTCAGACAACTAGTTGTCCGGCATTTTGCTGAACTGAACGTATTTGGCGCAGCCGCGGGGCACACAATGTTATTTTAGAATTTTTATTTATTAGAAAATGGGTTCTTTTCTTTATTCAATTAAACTATACTAAATATATGCACTTATATTAATTAATTTTCTTTTTTTATTTGTACCTACATTGTGTGTGTTTGTGTGTGCCAAATAAACTAGTTTTCTTTCTTTCTTTCAAGCAAACACCTTACGTAAGCGCAAACGACACAGAATTCAAAAAATAAATAAAAATAAAATCATTTTATTTCGGACAACTAAGAGATCCATAAATTGTTAGTAACAGGTTAGCACTTATACACTATTGTTAGTAACTTAACTAAAGACGAATTAATGAGAGGACCACCCATCTACTAAATACCAAAATTCTAGGAAATAAGTCTTCTCACCAATTGCCTTACTATGGTGGAGGAAGTATCAGCCGCCACAGCCTTCAGGATGCTATTGCGACTGCCTCTTATTTTGCTCAGGAGCGAGGCCGTTTTCTTGCGTATGATAGCATGAAACCCATCGGTATGGGCTATCACGAACATTTCAGAGGCACTGCAAAAACAAGGCAATCGCAACAGCATCCTAAAAATATTATTATATTGGACGCGTAGGACATCCAGCGATCTTTTCGAGTAATTGACCCAAAGATTAGCGGTGTAAAAACTCTGACAAAGCGTTATCTTTACTTGGTCAGTACACCGAGCAAATCTTCGTACCAACATATTACCCCTGACCGCTAGAGCCCTACGCTCCCGTTCAATGTCAACATGGTCACTGAGGTCGTCAGTAAGAAAATTACCAAGATATTTAAACTTTTTCACTCTACGAATTGACTTACCGTTTATAGTAAATTCGAGTGTATTTACTCGGCACTTACCAGCGACCCCAAAGACCATGTATTCACACTTATTGGCATTATAGACCAGTCCATGTGCACAGCGAAGGTCTCACACACCTTAAGCAACTCCATGATCGCTCCTGGCGACGGGCCCAGCAGCACCATGTCATCCGCGTAACTGATGTTGTTGCAACTCACACCATTTACCCTGCATCCGACACGCATGCTGCTGAGCTCGGCAATGAGGTCATTAACATATAGATTGAAGAGCCGGGGAGACGACAAACCACCCTGCCTCATGCTCAATCTTGGACTTAATCATGGACCAAGAATTACGGTTTGAAGCCCATATTGCAAATTGTGTTAGGAACTGCTTCTACCGTCTAAAAGTGTTATATAAGATGCGTCGATATTTAAGCGAAGATCTACGTGTACTTCTAGTTGAGAGTCTAGTTCTATCTAAGTTAAATTATGCCGATACCGTCGTAGGGCCTCGACTACTGGCACGTACCGTACGACTAATCCAACGGGTTCAAAATGCTTGCGCGCGATTTTGCTTTAACGTACCACCAAGGAGCCACATTAACCATTTCTAAACAAGCATAATATTTTAAAGATGAAATCACGTCGGAAGTTACACTTAGCCTGTCTTCTTTTCGGCGTCATTAAGTACAAATGTCCGTCATACCTGTACTCGAAGCTTGTGTGGGTAAATAGTCACCGGCAATGCAAAGCCAGGCGTTGTGCTCAGCAGCTGGCCACCCCGCATCACCGTACCGCAGCCTTCCGAGGAAGCTTTCGTTATGCGGCCTCCAAATGTTGGAATAACATTCCCCCACCCATTAGGGACTTGACAAATATAAACACATTTAAGGCAAAACTTAAGAAATTCATTTTGTTTTCGCAATTCGAATTCAATAATGTCGATGTTGATAAATCGTTTATATAATTCAGTAAAATATTTGAAATCTTATTTCTTAATCTTATCATTTACAATCACACATACATTTTTTCATTTGACATTTCATCGTAATCAATTATTTAATCACCTATTTTAATTACTACCAGTTCGTTATGTACCTAATTCCCGGTGATATGGGGGTAGTCGGTAGACTGAATATGATGAGCCCGTTACGTCTAATGCCAGGATCCACGCGTTTTTCACTTTCATTTTCCGTTTTTTCTGCGACAGTCATTGCTATTTTAACTTTTACTTTAGGTTTTGATTATAATTGCCGCGCTGAACGTGACAAATGTCACGTCAGCCGGCCCAGTGGCTTGCCATTGGTCGACTGATGCGCCATGTTGGCAGTTTGACACATTTATTGGATACACACTACACAGATTTAAATGTAACTTTATAGTTTTTATGTTACTGTATTTATTTACGATTCATGTTTATTTTATTTATCAATATTTAATTAAGTACTATGTTTATTGTGTTTACCTTCGTCCGTGTGTCACTGTGGGGTGCCAACTGAAAACCAGCGCTGGGTGTCTGACGCCCAGCAAATGCTGAGATGGTTACCCTTTCGGTATGGGCTCGCTCAGCGCAATTGTATACCTACTATTACTTTGTCGCTGTGCGTTTGTCTGTACTGAATAAATGATTTTCTATTCTATTCTATTCTATTCTCAATGCCCGAGAAGTAGTTATAGTTAATTTGTGTTTGAGAGTAATGATGAAGTGGACTTGTTATTTCGTGTTAACAGTATTTTAGTGGATTGTAGCTCAATATTTTTTCATTTCATCTTGATATTTTCGGTATTTTATTTATAAATTCGGTATCTATACTATTATATAAAACTGAAGAGTTTGTTTGTTTGCTTGAACGCGCTTATCTCAGGAACTGCTGGTCCGATTTGAAAAATTCTTTCTGTGTTAGATAGCCCATTTATATATCATCACGCTAAGTTGCGCGGGTCAACTAGTTTTGTTTATAAATTGCAACCTGTGGAATAGAGCTCATTTACCTTTGTACTACATGACCTGCGCAAATTCGTCTACGTCACATTTTTCACTAATGCTCCGCTCGTATTCGTCGTAGCATGATGTTATATAACCTATAGCCTTCCTCGATAGATGGGCTATCTAACACTACAATAATTTTTCAATTTGAACGAGAAGTTCCTGAGATAAGCGCGTTCTATCAAACAAGCAAACTCTTTAGCTTTATAATAATAGTATAGAAGTATAGACAATATTGCGGCTGTAATTTGTCGATTTTTAGCGTTCCGTACCGAAGCGTAACCAACGTAACCCTATTATTAAACCTCCGCTGTCCGTCCGTCCGTCCGTCCATCCATCCGTCTGTCTGTCAGCGGGCTGTATCTCAAGAACCGTAATAGGTAGAGAGTTGAAATTTTCACAGATCGTTTATTTCTAATGCCGCTTGAATAACTTTTATTTGTGTATATTTGTTTGTATGTTTATTGTAATTAGATTTGTATTTATTATAAGATAATAATGTTTTAGTTAAGTTAGTATAGTTTATTTTAAGTTTCCTTCTCTGTTGCAAATTCTTCTGTCGCAGGTCTGCTGGAAGAAATTTCTGTTGAAATTAGCAGTACCTTTGTGCTCTTTTCTCTGTACAAAATTTCTTTTTAAGTATATTGTGTGTACATAAATAAATAATAAAAATTTTAGGTTTCTGGTACGGAACCCTTCGTGTGCGAGTCCGACTCGCACTTGACCGGTTTTTATAGACGAGTTTTTGGTTCGACGCTTTTGTGAATGGGAAAATGCCTTTGCTCTGTAACACCGGCTATAGGACAAACTTTACATGCTGAAACCAAAATTTTCACCAACTTTGCGGTGTTGCATTGTTGCATTGTTTTGGTTTCCAAGAACCGGCCATTATCCAGTTCGCTACGTAATTTCTACGTATCACAAATCACGATAAATATTTAGGTTATTTTGAATATTTCTAAGCGTAAACAGGTTATAATATGATATTCGCACCAGTTTTGTTAAAATTCCGCGGTTTTTGTGAAAAACCGCTCATTACCGAGGTGGTTATCAGCAGTTTTATAATAATACTTATAGCTGTTTTATCGATAAATTTTAAATCTATAAGTTTTTACGAAATGGTTTGTAGTATCTCCTTGAAATTATTTTCAGTTGACCACAGTAATACGTTTTATTGTACACAATTAAAAAATTTAAAATTCTTAAAAACAAAAAGCTACTTAAGGATTACAGCATGTATATTAAAGAAGATTTTCCACTTGAGATCTTAGAAACTCGAAAGAAACTACAAGAACAAGTAAATAAAGAAAGAAGCGAGGGAAAATAGCCTTCATCAGGTACGACAAAATAATTATCAGAGGAAACAATTCACCACCTAAAACACTTCAGAACATCCTAAGTTCAAAGAAACGAGAGTTAGATATCTCACCACCTACTCAAACAACAGAAAATTCACATCAACCGGGTAAAAAACATTCAACTAAATACCAAGCTGCCAAGAAAAATAAAACGCAAAATGAAAATCAAAGATCGATTTTAAAATTCGTTCAGAAACATAGCGATCATCAGCAGAAATTAAGATCAGTCTCTACTACATCGGTTGACGAGAGCAACGCCGAATAGCAACGAAAAAAGCCTTCCTTCACAACGCCCAAAAAATCAAAAAAGTTATATATTAAAAAAGAACACTTACCTACCCCAATACGGTTGGTCACCGCGGGGTCAGTAGACCAAAACCCTCCAAAAAACGGAAATAAAACCTACATTGCTTCTTTCAACGTCAGATCACTGGCAAATGAAACCAGAATAACTGAGTTAGAATATGCGCTATCAACGATAAAATGGGACATTCTAGGCATTTGCGAAAGCCGTAAACAAGGGTACATCGTGGAAGACAGGAACGAGTACCGACTCTACCTAATGGGTGAAAGCAAGGGAAGAAATGGAGTAGGATTTATGGTCAAAAATCAAATACATATAGAAGTACAGGATTTTATAGGCATATCAGAAAGAGTAGCATTGATTCATGTAAAGATTCACGAAAAAACTTTTACCATAATCCAAACACACGCACCTACATCTAGTTCTGAAGAAAAAGAAATGGATAACTATTACGAATCCAGTAAAAACAATCGATAAAAGCACAACCAATATAATTCTCCTCGGCGACTTAAATGCCAAAATTGGGACCAAAAGAGGGCGAAAGTCGTGCGGTAGGAAAACTTGGCTACGGAAAAAGAAATAAAAGAGGTGAAAGGTTCATACACTTTTGTCTTCAACACAACCTCAAAATAGCTAATACAATTTTCAATAAATCACCTAAGTTAAGATGGTCGTGGATGTCACCTAATGGTATGGTGAAGAACGAAATAGATTACATCGCAAAAAATAAGCCGCAAATTATCGAAGACTTCAGCGTTCTTAGTAACTTTAAACACCCAAGTGATCACCGTATCATCAGAATAAAATTAAACACAGCCAGCAATAAGAAAAAACGCTCTAACTTCCAAACAAAAAATCACCACGAACTGGTACCCATTAAACAAGAAGCGCAGACAAGGTCGACCACAAATGAGATGGAGCGACGATATTGTAAAAATAGTAGGTAAAATCTAGAGTAGAGTAGCTAGAGACAGAGTAGCATGGAAACGAATGGAGGAGGCTTTCACCGCTATTGATAGCGGTCCTTGTACATAATATACTAAATAACCATATTACATCTAGAAAATAAAATTACTAACATTTACATTAAGATTTAAATTTGTTACACTAATAATTAGTCTTTCTAAGGCAAACAAATTGTAGAAGGAAATAAAGCTATTTTTATTTATTTATTTAATTAAAAAATACTCTAAGGCCTCGAAATACATAATCCCGGTCGGTTTTAGTGAAATCAAATTGTAATGTAATATTAACTCTGTTTTTATAGATTTGAAAGAGAAAATATCTTTTCTTTTCATCGCATTTCTCTAGTAACACAATGTTTCCAAAAAACTTGCAAAACGATAGAGTTTAGTCGAGTCATAATGTTGTAATATCGATGCGGAACGCGCAAACTGTTTAGTATAATCTGTGGTCATTAGCGAATGCCCCGGATCAGGGTTGCCGACATGAAAAATCGAGTCTGAAAGCTTTTTCACAGAGCTTGATTAACAAAACGATTTCTTTGACTTGAAAGAATGATTTTCTACTGAGTTAAAATGTTGTTGAGAAAAGCTAAAATGTTTTGTAAGATTGTGCTATTGTTCAGGAACTGTAAATTTGTTAATAAGTTTTACTTTGTTATGTTTTATTAACTTTGAACTGTATATTTTAATTTGATTTTCTGTAATTTTCATTTGTTTGAGCAGATTAAACCTTTTCTATTACTTATTTATGCCAAGTAATTTTAGTTTGAACATGCTTTTTACCATAATAGAAGATTAGATTTTTAAAATATGACACAAAATACCGACTACTAAGTAGCTTAACTTTACTAACAACAAGCTTCTGAAATAACAGACAGTACCAAACGAGTCTCCATATTAAAACCTTTTGCTTTGAGCAAGAAAATTAAACGCTAGCAACCCTGTGTTTTGGCGCCAAAACGAATGCCAACAGCAATTTCCCGCGCTAACTGTATAATGCGACGTCGAATTGGCCTCCTCTGGCATTGCTGACATCTTGTAGCATAGGGATGGCGAACCTTTATTGGTAATCGTGTCCTTAAAATTAATAATAGTTAATGTTGTCACAGCGTGCCATCAATGAATATTGACGTAATGATTTAATAGACAAAAATAAAATAACAATAAATTCTAGGTAAACCGACCCCGATTCCAGTCTAACTGGATGCTCAAATCTTAAACCATTTATTTCTATATATTTATTTATTCAAGACAATATAGTTCGATCGCACACACATAATCACAAAAAAAACGCCTCAAAGGAACCCTATGTTAGTACTTATACGATAGTATAAGTAACATTTTTAGGGTTCCGTACTCAAAGGGTAACCAACGGAACCCTATTACTAAGCCTCCGCTATCCGTCAGTCCATCCGTCCGTCTGTCTGCCAGCGGGCTGTATCTCAAGACCGTCGTAGGTAGGAAGCTGTAATTTTCAGATTATGTATTTCTATTGCCGCTATAACAACACATTAAAAAAATTAGGTTTATGGTACGGAACCCTTCGTGTGCGAGACCGACTCGGACTTGGCCGGTTTTGTTTTGATGAGATGCCTCATTATGGGGCTCTCATCAAACCTAATCTCAATCATTTTCAGGAGGCTGTTGCTGCTGCGACGTAACCTGGCCAGAAGGGATGCATGCTCCTTGCGTACGACAGCTGAAAAACTGTCGAATTTGGCTTGAGCGAACATCCCTGATGCGCTGTAATAACGTAGTAGCTCCATTAGCGTGAAAATCCCCTGAAAGTGTGTTTATACTGGACGCGCAGCGCATTGGCGGCTCGTATCAGAGCCCCCTATGGATCAACATCCATCGGGGGTGCGAGTACAAGGCTGTGCAGTATGCTCTAAATAGCTAAAAGATTTACAGGCATACTTCTGAATAGTCAAGAAATTCACAACGTACTTACTGGATAACATGATACTCCTTGGTAAGAGTGATGTCAGATTTTTTGGCTTCTGACTTCCCGTAACGACTGTCAAAGACTGACTGCTGCGCCAACAGCTGCTGCGTTAGCACAAGACACGTGCCAGGATGCGTTTGTTAAGAGAGACTTTGTACATGAAAAGTCATAATTCGAGGTTTGCCCCTCGCTTGTTTCCTCCGCCAATATTTGACCGATTTAATAGTACATTGTTATCTTAGGGCTGAAAGTAACTAATTTAGTCCCGAGACGGCGTTGGGCTCCCGAACGTAGCGAGGGCGCCAATAGTTCGAGGGACTAAATAAGTCTTTCAGCCGAGGTAAACACTGCTTTTCATTACGAGTACAAGGAAAGTAACATTAAAAACAAGAATTAGCTAAAAAAAATTCCATTTCTGAATCTGATGAACTCATCGTTTTAATACAAATCTCTGCTATACGAAAAAAGTATGAACAAAACTTTACAACTCAAAAAAACAAATGAAGATTAGACTGCTGCTTTCCCGCCTATTTTTTTTCTGTGACCAGCCAGCTATTCAGTTATTATTTTAAATTTATCGTCATTGAAAAAATGGTAAATATTTACTCAAATCTATGTTATTTTAAAGAAATAGTTGGTAGTAAATTATAATAAATTCATTCATAATCTTCAGTTACAGAATCTTTATATTACTTCAATTTTACATCGCGCTGTAATTGCCTGGCTGTATACATAGAAAGTTAGTCGACATGGTTCAATAGAAATGTTTAACAAGTTTTTTTTTTTAATTTGACGGCTGTCAGTTGAAAACGATTCTCCCTAGGGCTGAAAAGTAATACTTTCAACCCACTCCTCAGGCAACTTCAGGCCTACTTTACGAGTATGCGTAATGAAAAATATATTTCATTAACTGAGTAAGAAGAATATAATTATAGTGTGTCCCTATGTTTTGCTTTTTGATGATATGTTAACCGTATAAGCACTAGAACCCTCGAAAAATGCTCAAAATTGTCCGAAAAATTGCTGTCTATAGAGCCCTAGTGTACAAATTTGGCTAGTATTAATGAAAAAAGAAAAACATAGGGTCACAGTATACATAGGACCTATATTGGAGAATTAAACAGGCGAGAGCCAAACCTCGAATTATGAATTTTTACATAGACAGTATATCCGTCCGCGTTTCTTAGGACCAATAGAACCGCTTCATTTACCTAGCTTCGCTCAACACATTCCTCGCTATGCATCCGCGCACATCTTTGGTGGACAAACGCAGCCTAACGTGTTTTTCGCGGCATACTTTTTTGTAATCTGTAACAAATACATACCACTACTAAAACGGGTGTCGCCATGTTGTGAGTTCGCCATCCCTACTGTAGGGTAATCTCACGTAGAGTTCATGCTTTGAGCATAGGAATTAACCTCTTTAACAAACTAAGTAAAGACTATAGTCGACTACGACGTTAAATAGAAGTGTTTTTAGTATAACCTCTGTGGTAGAGGGTTGAAGTTAGCGCTTTTGTTTTTTAAATGTGTTCGAAATGAATTCAAAATTCGATTCGGTTTGTTTCTTTTTGTTTTGGAGCAGTGGCAGGTATTTTTAAGTACTTCGTAAGATAATAAAGTTATCAACGTTTATATTTGGAAGAAAAACCGGTACGTTATTTGGCCACAAAGCCATTTCTGTTGTTCAACTCAAGGCAGGCAAATATTAACCATTCATGTCAGTCAAAATGTCAGTGACTCACGTGGTGCGGAGATTTTATGCAATTCCATTGGTTAAAATTTCTCCGTTTCTCCGCTCCGCTGCCTCGCTTCGCTGTAATGGACAGGCACCCTAATTCGGTGAGAGTCTGACATTATAACACTCCGTTCCCCCCAAATGGTGTATGCTTTGAGAATTTCTCCCAAAAAAAAAGGTCGAAGTTCATAAACAAAATAACTTAAAAATAAAGATGGAATGAAAAAGTATTGAGCTACAATCCACAAAAATACCGCCAACACGAAATAACAAGTCCACTTCATCATTACTCTCAAACACAAATTGACTATCACAACTTCGCAAAGAAACTCCAACCCAATTTGTCGCTCATCGCTAGTGTAGTGACAATTATCGATACCCGTGCTAGGGTTGTACTATACTAATTGCGCTGTAGGTACTATAAAAGGGCAAACTCGTTAATTGGCATATGGTAGGCGCTGGATAAACTTGCAATAAAGTACATTGACCTTTTATAGATACCCGAACAATAAACTAAGAACCGTTTTTCATTACTAGAGAACGTAAAGGATCACGATAGAAGTCGATTCAGGACAGCTTTATGTCTTTATTTATGTTTTTGACATTAAGAAAGTCAATAAATGTCTGTGGGTCAATGAACGTTATTGCACATTTATCCGGCGCCTACCATAACACAACTTCGCAAAATAAAGTCCAACCCAATTTGTCGCTCATCGCTAGTGTACCTAGTGACAATTATCGATATCCGTGCTAGGGTTGTACCATACTAATTAAGACGTACTATAAAAAGGGTAAAACGTTACTCGTTGATTGGCCTAGTAACAATATCGACTCAATCAACTTGGAACTATTTGGACGCGTCAAAATGGCGGACTAAATTGAACTTGTGATTAGATTAGTCGGTAAGTGAGTTTCCCTTTTGTGTTTTGATAAGAGTTACTTTTGTTGGTGTAAATGTAATTGTTGGACGATCGTTTTAAGAGTACTTTTTTATTTGATGTGGGTTGGCTCTTGACTCTAGTCTAGGTCAGAGATGAAAATGTATGAAAACTTTAAAAAAACAAGTTTCTAATTTTTTTCTTGTTGTAAACTAAAGTTTGACTTGTAACTTGCTTACTTGTTAGTTAACAACTCAACAAATAAATTAAAAACTTGTATTTTTTTTTAAGATTTCATTCATTTTTTTAAATTACAGACGCTAGTGAGTATAGATTAATAAAACTCATGGTAGACGTACAGTTATGTGCTATGGATAACAAATCAACATCTCCGTGTGCTCATCCCAGTTTATTTATTATCAAGGCTGCACGGTTTTTCTTCCATATCATCCATTCCATGTTTTTTTCAATCATTTTTTTTTATTTATGACTCTTTTCTAGGTCACAGATGACAGAGACAAAGTCTACGATGGAGCGAGCTTACCCAGAAGGAGCCTGTGCACTCTAACTTTGAAGAGATTAGGGTTGTAAGCGTTTGGAAACACGGACACAGGCAGAGAGTTTCACTCCTTTACTGTGCGCATTATAAAGGGTTCCGTACCCAAAGGGTAACCAACGGAACCCTATTACTAAGCCTCCGCTGTCCGTTCGTCCGTCCGTCTGTCCGTTTGTCTGTCAGCGAGCTATATCTCATGAACCGTAATAGGTAGACAGTTCCAATTTTCACAGGGTGTGTATTTCTGTTGCCGCTATAACAACAAGCAATAAAAAATACGATGGTACGGAATCCTTCATGCGCGAGTCGGACTAGCACTTGACCGGTTTTTAGATAGTCAGAAAAGTATTTTTAACCGGCTTCTTCAAAAAGGAAGAGGAACTTTAATTTCGAAAGTCGGTGTCAAAAAACGAAAAAATAAACAAAAGTACCGACTTACGAAATTAAAGTTGAAGGTAAGCGGAACAGATTGTGAAGTCCCGCAAACCCCCATTGAAAAGGAGGGATCCTCCGACCAGACGGATGTAGTGTCTGGCGGGCAACTGCCCGATTGATGATATTCGGGCTGGCGTATATGTTCAAATCGCACGGTAAACTCTGCTTGCGCGATGCAGTATTTCGACGTAGTAGTTCGCTGCTGGTTGGATAGATGGCGTCGTGGTTCTTTTTGTTGCGATATAGATTTACTCCGTTGATTCCCCTTGTGGCGGCATTGATGCCGCTTCAAGATTATTTTATACTTTGTAGTGTTTTGTTTTAGGAAGTCGGTTGTAATTTTTTTGTAAAAAAGTTTTAAAATCTCCCTTTATGTGTAGGGCACATTGCTCGCAGAACAAATGGTCAATGGGGCCGAAAAGTTCTGGAGTGGCCGCGTACTACAGCGTTAGAAGGCCTCCCACAAAGGTGGACCGGTGACCTGGTGAGGGTTACGGGTAGCCGATGGATGCGAGACGCACAGGACCGGTTGTTGTGGAGACACTTGGAGGAGGCCTATGTCCAGCAGTGGACGTGTTTCGGCTGATATGATGATGATGATGTGGTGAGGCAATAAAACTCTGTCTTAGTACTGGTTCTATCCTAATAAAATAATAAACTAGCTTTTGCCCGCAGTTTTTCTCGCGTTTCAGTTTAAAAATAGTAAGCCAATAATTGTCTCCAGGATCATTTCAGGTTCCATTGATTTTAATTTTGACCGGTAGGTATGTATGTTCATCTGTTCCCTCATAACTTCTAAACTATGTACTTATTATAATTATCTGTCAGTTTAAATATTGAATGCAGTTTAATCCCCTTTAGCAGTTAACGTCTACAGTACTAAATTATACATTTTTGCGTTATTCACTTCAAAGTGGTCAGACACTCGATGCAGACCACAGATGAAATAAAATGAAATATTACAATAAATAAACGTCAACCAAAATTAACCAAATGAACGCGACACGAGAAAGAAATATTAATTAAATCTCAAAAACCACATCAGTAGGTACCGTCATTCCAATTTTAACCTTAACTGATTCATCGTAAGATTTAATTCAGATTGCAATTCCTTCATGATTATCGTTATTTAGTTTTACACCTTATCTGTTGCAGAATAAGATTTATTTCAGTTTGATTCCATAAAGATGCAAAGCGTCTGCCGATGATGCGATTTCATTTGCTGTGGTCGAAATAGGAAATTACTTATTATTGAGAATGTGACCAATAACACGTTTACATCTAGCCCGGTAACATTATACATCAGAGTACCTATGAGTCAAATCTTGTAGTTCTGATTTTTTGCAGACTTGTTTATGATGTTGCCCCAATGAATTATCCAAGTTTGTGACATTGAGCGCCGAAAGTGACTTTGTCAAAAATCGAAAAAACCGCGAAAATTTCGGTATTTTTTCAGATTCTCATCCACAGACCGACCTTGGCACGCGTTGCTTTATCTTGAAGATTGACCCGTACCGCTGTTTTTAACCGACTTCAAAAAAGGAGGAGGTTCTCAATTCGGTTGTATTTTTTCTTGATACGAGCTAAGACTTACCGCGGCCCTGGAACTCAAATGGTATTTGAATGAGGGAGTTGTGAAAAAAAAAATGTAATTCGTCATTTTTTGGTGGCAGCCATCTTGGATTTGAAATTTGTCATAGTGTATAGTATTGTACTAGTCAAGCCCATTCATTTAATACCCATATTGAGGGAGTTGTGAAGAAATATGTCATTCGCCATTTTGTGGCGGCGGCCATCATGGACGGATTTTCATCGAACCGATTTTGATTTTTCTGTTTGAAAGGTGACATAATCGGGAGTGTTCTTAGCTATTAAGAACACTCCCGATTATGTCACCTTTCAAACAGAAAAATCAAAATCAAAATCGGTTCATCCGTTCGGGACTACGATGCCCCAGACACACACACACACACACACACACACACAGAGACACGCCAAGCTTACAACACCCCGTCGTTTTTACGTCGGGGGTTAAAAAAATACGGCCCATGGAACCTACATGCCAAATTCCATCTTCCTACGACCAATAGTTTCGACTGTGCATACTGACCGCATACTCAAAACTATCAGTCACTCAATTAGTCATCTACACCAATATTATAAAGAAGAAAGATCTGTTTGTTTGTTTATTTGAATTGAGTAGGCTCCGAAACTACTGGACCGATTTGAAAAATTCTTTTAGCATTGCCTAGCTACATTATCAGAGAGTAACATAGGCTATATATTATCCCCGTACTCCCACGGGAACGGAAACTACGCGGGTGAAACCGCGTTACGTCCACTAGATTTATATATATTGACTTACTTTGGAGCATAGCTGCACGATTTTAGGAAATCATCAAATGACTTCCCGGGTTGTGAGAAGCCAGTAAAATCTGACTCCAGTCTTGCAAAGAACTAAATGGGTTGTGGAGGTCTGGTGGGCAGCCGTTCCACGTAAAATACTGATATTCAGCAGAATCCGGTTTGACTGGGAGCCGACCCCAATACAACGTGTTGTTTTGCATCCTCGTCAAGTTTCAGGAGGTTGTCATACAAGACATAAATAATCAATCGAAAGTACGGTAGCGGGCAATAACTAATAAGCGCTGCTTTTTTTTGTTGTTGAAATTTAACAGTATTTCAGAATGAAGCCCTTAATTCAAATAAAACAGAATCACCCGACTACGCACACAGCGACAATGCAGCTGTGTGCGTGAGTGTCGACGTCTTACCTACGAAATGCAAGCGCGCGTGAGCGCGACCGATCAATGACCGGTAGCAATAATTTTACCTAATTTTATTTCGAAAATCACTTACATTATTGTCATAAATTTCGCTTGATAATTAACTCATCTTTGAGCATCATTGGAATACGGAAATCTTACTAATGACAATAATACTAGTGCGCCAAAGAAAAGTTCACTGACCTGTTATCAGATGATCAATAAAATGTTAGTTTTGCTTTTCGTAGTGATTTTGTTTTTATTTGTGGATTTCCTTCCTACTTTACGGGCTTAGGACGGCAAGAATGCCTTAGTTAGTGTAGCGATCTACTAAGTCTAAAAATGTTTTCTACGTTTGATGGAAATGGAAAGACGTGCTAGTTAAGTGAAAGTACGTGGTGATATTTTCGACTCTTAGGTATTATTGGCGTAGTTAAAAATAAAATTTGAAATCAACTTATTTACACTAATAAAATTGATTAAGCTTACAACGTATTTACAAAATGTACAAATAAATAAATTACCTACTTAAGTTACCCGGAGGTATTGTTCAAAGTTGCCACCATCACACTCTTCGCACAATCGAGCACAACGTAGCTGGTTTTCCTTCAGCTTACGTAACACTAACACATTCGTTTTTAAAGTGTCGAAAGCACTAATGATCCTTGCATGTAATTCTGTTACACTTGTCACTTTTAACGTCTCCCCACAAATAAAAGTCTACAGGCTTCAGGTCTGGAGAACGCGGAGGCCAGGCCACAGGTCCTCCGCGACCGATCGAGTGGTCACCAACTTTTCGGTCAAGTACTCGCGTACTTGCCGACCATAGTGAGAGGGAGCGCCATCCTGCTGGAAGTAGAGGTTGTGCCTTGCGGTAGTGGAACGGGTGTTGAAGTTCACGTTTCAGTAGGCGCCACACTGTGGTGTGGTGCACTCCTAAGTGTTGACCAGCCTCCCGCGTGCTTGCCCGTGGGTCTCGCTGGAAGTATTCCAGGATGTCTTCCTGCAAGGCGACAGGCAGGCCTACGCTGCCGCGAGCATGAGCATGCCGGGGAACGTCAAACTGCCGATGATCCCACAGTCCCTGCGTAGCAGCCAGCATGACGCTCTGTGATGGGGGTTCCCGATCGGGAAACATTTCCGTGAATATCCGGTTGGCTCCACGTAGGCTGTCTTCACTGATGGCATACAGGCGGACCATCTCCACCATCTCTACATTTGAATAATAATTGTCCGTCATCTTGCACATCTTGCACTAGCGGAATTCGCAAAACAAAACGTACGCACGCTTCGGCGACATCAAACACACTGTTAGTTCCGGGGCCGCGGGGGCCGGGGGCGTGGCTAGGAGCTTGCGCGGGAGAATCCCCGTACCGTGATTGGGGTGCGATTGATTACCTACGAATTTATCGAATGATCGTTGCGTATGCGTTGTGTATGTATTGTTTGCGTTTGTTTGTGTGTGAAAGCGCGATTATAAGGCTAGTAACAGACGGGCCGCGGCTGGTTTACACTTACGGATTTCCGTAAATAAAAAAATAAAATTAAAAAAATACCTACCCATTTTACTGTCGATTTGGGTCGAGAATCATTAGCATAATTACGTCCTTGAATTTGACTAGGATGCAAATCAACACGTTGTATAGTTGGGAAAAGGCTAGGCAGATGATGATCAAATGACTTCCCCCGCTCCGGGTGGAATGGGAGGGGGTTGGGTTCTTACTGACTAAGGCTGTGTTTTCACCAGAGATGAGCGAAGATGTTTGAAAGGTGACATAATCGGGAGTGTTCTTAATAGCTAAGAACACTCCCGATTATGTCACCTTTCAAACAGAAAAATCAAAATCAAAATCGGTTCATCCGTTCGGGACTACGATGCCCCAGACACACACACACACACACAGAGAGACACGTCAAGCTTATAACACCCTGTCGTTTTTGCGTCGGGGGTTAAAAAAATACGGCTGAGCGTAAAATAAATGAAGCGATTCTATTGGTTCATAAAAAACACATCTCTTGCTACGCATCTTCGCTCATCTCTGGTGAAAACACAGCCTTAGTCAGTAAGAACCCAACCCCCTCCCACTCCACCCGGAGCGGGGGAAGTCATTTGATCATCATCTGCCTAGCCTTTTCCCAACTATACAACGTGTTGATTTGCATCCTAGTCAAATTCAAGGACGTAATTATGCTAATGATTCTCGACCCAAATCGACAGTAAAATGGGTAGGTATTTTTTTAATTTTATTTTTTTATTTACGGAAATCCGTAAGTGTAAACCAGCCGCGGCCCGTCTGTTACTAGCCTTATAATCGCGCTTTCACACACAAACAAACGCAAACAATACATACACAACGCATACGCAACGATCATTCGATTATTCGTAGGTAATCAATCGCACCCCAATCACGGTACGGGGATTCTCCCGCGCAAGCTCCTAGCCACGCCCCCGGCCCCCGCGGCCCCGGAACTAACAGTGTGTTTGATGTCGCCGAAGCGTGCGTACGTTTTGTTTTGCGAATTCCGCTAGTGCAAGATGTGCAAGATGACGGACAATTATTATTCAAATGTAGAGATGGTGGAGATGGTCCGCCTGTATGCCATCAGTGAAGACAGCCTACGTGGAGCCAACCGGATATTCACGGAAATGTTTCCCGATCGGGAACCCCCATCACAGAGCGTCATGCTGGCTGCTACGCAGGGACTGTGGGATCATCGGCAGTTTGACGTTCCCCGGCATGCTCATGCTCGCGGCAGCGTAGGCCTGCCTGTCGCCTTGCAGGAAGACATCCTGGAATACTTCCAGCGAGACCCACGGGCAAGCACGCGGGAGGCTGGTCAACACTTAGGAGTGCACCACACCACAGTGTGGCGCCTACTGAAACGTGAACTTCAACACCCGTTCCACTACCGCAAGGCACAACCTCTACTTCCAGCAGGATGGCGCTCCCTCTCACTATGGTCGGCAAGTACGCGAGTACTTGACCGAAAAGTTGGTGACCACTCGATCGGTCGCGGAGGACCTGTGGCCTGGCCTCCGCGTTCTCCAGACCTGAAGCCTGTAGACTTTTATTTGTGGGGAGACGTTAAAAGTGACAAGTGTAACAGAATTACATGCAAGGATCATTAGTGCTTTCGACACTTTAAAAACGAATGTGTTAGTGTTACGTAAGCTGAAGGAAAACCAGCTACGTTGTGCTCGATTGTGCGAAGAGTGTGATGGTGGCAACTTTGAACAATACCTCCGGGTAACTTAAGTAGGTAATTTATTTATTTGTACATTTTGTAAATACGTTGTAAGCTTAATCAATTTTATTAGTGTAAATAAGTTGATTTCAAATTTTATTTTTAACTACGCCAATAATACCTAAGAGTCGAAAATATCACCACGTACTTTCACTTAACTAGCACGTCTTTCCATTTCCATCAAACGTAGAAAACATTTTTAGACTTAGTAGATCGCTACACTAACTAAGGCATTCTTGCCGTCCTAAGCCCGTAAAGTAGGAAGGAAATCCACAAATAAAAACAAAATCACTACGAATAGCAAAACTAACATTTTATTGATCATCTGATAACAGGTCAGTGAACTTTTCTTTGGCGCACTAGTATTATTGTCATTAGTAAGATTTCCGTATTCCAATGATGCTCAAAGATGAGTTAATTATCAAGCGAAATTTATGACAATAATGTAAGTGATTTTCGAAATAAAATTAGGTAAAATTATTGCTACCGGTCATTGATCGGTCGCGCTCACGCGCGCTTGCATTTCGTAGGTAAGACGTCGACACTCACGCACACAGCTGCATTGTCGCTGTGTGCGTAGTCGGGTGATTCTGTTTTATTTGAATTAAGGGCTTCATTCTGAAATACTGTTAAATTTCAACAACAAAAAAAAGCAGCGCTTATTAGTTATTGCCCGCTACCGTACTTTCGATTGATTATTTATGTCTTGTATGACAACCTCCTGAAACTTGACGAGGATGCAAAACAACACGTTGTATTGGGGTCGGCTCCCAGTCAAACCGGATTCTGCTGAATATCAGTATTTTACGTGGAACGGCTGCCCACCAGACCTCCACAACCCATTTAGTTCTTTGCAAGACTGGAGTCAGATTTTACTGGCTTCTCACAACCCGGGAAGTCATTTGATGATTTCCTAAAATCGTGCAGCTATGCTCCAAAGTAAGTCAATATATATAAATCTAGTGGACGTAACGCGGTTTCACCCGCGTAGTTTCCGTTCCCGTGGGAGTACGGGGATAATATATAGCCTATGTTACTCTCTGATAATGTAGCTAGGCAATGCTAAAAGAATTTTTCAAATCGGTCCAGTAGTTTCGGAGCCTACTCAATTCAAATAAACAAACAAACAGATCTTTCTTCTTTATAATATTGGTGTAGATGACTAATTGAGTGACTGATAGTTTTGAGTATGCGGTCAGTATGCACAGTCGAAACTATTGGTCGTAGGAAGATGGAATTTGGCATGTAGGTTCCATGGGGAGTGTAAGGGTGCACTTCCCAAGGAACATACATGCCAAAAGCAAAAAAAAAGCACTGAGAGAGGATTTCTCGAAATTCCTACGATAGCGGGAAAAAAGGAATAAGAGCGTACGAAGTCGCGGGCAAAAACTAGTTGAACAGTAAATTTACTTCAAGTAAGCACTCAAATCGGCTGCTGCCGTTGATTTAAACCGCGTATTATAATTAGAAATTAATTGGATTGTAATTATTAATAACGTATTATCGGTAATCGTAGTTTCATTAAACCTCTGCCGAATCAAGTCCAAACGAGCTAATTAGTAGTCGATCTAAATAGACTTAAATAGAATAATTATTTACATATTTTGTTAGTACATTAAATTTAAATGACTAGCTAATAAATATCTTGGCAACGTGACACTTTAAGGCACCATGTTGCTAACATATGCATGTTAGATCATGCGCCGCAACTATGAAAAAAACAAAAAATTAAATTTAAATATTACGGTATTACGTATTACGGTATCACGGTACCTATATTAAATTAAAAGGATCAAAATGTATTATTTTTTCAATTTTTTAAGTTATTTTTAATCGGAGGTTTTTTAATTGTTTAATTTTTTTTTGTTTTTTAAACTTAATTTACCTAATAGGTACTACTAGAAAACCTATAATTTCATCTTCCTACCCTTATCCACACGTTTTTTACTTCCATTCTGTCCTATCAGCCGTCACACAATCCAACCATCTTTTTTTTTGGCCTTCCTCTCCCTGTCCATCCATCCATATAATTATGATCTACATTCACCTAAACGGCACTGCTTCATCATCAGACCCTGATCACAATCCTTTTATAACCTATTCATTGCAAAAATTTAATTTAATTTAATTAAATTTAATGCTAGTTATCAATTGAAAAAATATTAAAAATATACTTTCCATGACCCATCAGCACCTCAGGAATCAAAGGCTGTGTTTTTTCACACAGAACAGAACAAGTTAAAATAAAAATTACTTGGAATCACAGTATTCCTCAATATGATTCAACCACGCTAAATAAACTTATGATTTTTTAATTTTCTCGTAACTAATTTAAATAAATAGAAAATTTCTATTTATTTAAATTAGTTACGAGAAAATTAAAAAATTAAAAAGCTATTTCTTCGCATTCACTATTTAATAGTGAATGCGAAGAAATAGCTTTTATCAATTTTTATATTCTGCTTTTACCCTCATAATAATCAATCAATATATATAAAACTCTTCCGCTACTGACTCATTGAGTGACTGACAGACAACGCACAGCTAAAACTACTGGTCGTAGATAGCTGAAATTTGGCATGAAGCTTCCCTACACTCCGCAGCGGAGCATTAAGAGAGGATTTCCCGAAATTCTTGCGAGAACATGAAAAATCAATATAAATAAAATTCTTCCTTTACTGACTGATTGAGTGACTGACAGACAATCCACAGCCAAAACTACTGGTCGTAGATAGCTAAAATTTGGCATGGAGCTGCCCTACACTCCGTAGGGGAGCACTAAGAGAGGATTTCCCGAAATTCTTACGAGAACAGGAAAAATCAATATAAATAAAATTCTTCCGTTACTGACTGATTGAGTGACTAAGTGACTGACAGACAACGCACAGCCGAAGCTGCTGTGGAAACACAGCTTTAGTCAGTAAGAACCTGACCCCCTCCCACTCCACCCGGAGCGGGGGAAGTCATTTGATCATCATCTGCCTAGCCTTTTCCCAACTATATTGGGGTCGGCTTCCAGACAAACCGGATTCTGCTGAATACCAGTATTTTACGTGGAGCCGCTGCCTACCAGACCTCCGCAACCCATTAACTGGGTAACATGGTAGTTCTTTGCAAGACTGGAGTCAGATTTTACTGGCTTCTGGCAACCCGTAACGACTGCCAAAGATCTACAAATGGCAGCCGGGGAAGTCATTTAATGATTTCCTAAAATCGTGCAGCTACGCTCAAGAATAAGTCAATATATATAAAACTGACTAATTGACTAATTGAGTGATTAAGTGACTGATAGTTTTGACTATGCGGTGTGCACAGTCGAAACTACTGGTCGTAGGAAGCTGGGATTTGGCATGTAGGTTCCTTGGGGAGTGCATCTCTACACTCCCTAAGGAACCTACATGCCAAAAGCAAAAGAAAAGCACTAAGAGAGAATTTCTTGAAATTCCTACGATAGCGGGATAAAAGGGATAAGCCCGTACGAAGTCGCGGGCAAAAACTAGTTGAACAGTAAAGTTCAAGTAAGTACTCAAATCGGCCGCTGCCGTTGATTTAAATCGCGTATTATAATTAGAAATTAATTGGATAGTAATTATTAATAACGTATTATCGGTAATCGTAGTTTCATTAAACCTCTGCCGCATCAAGTCAAAAGGAGCTAATTAGTAGTCAATCTAAATAGACTTAAATACGATTATTATTTACACATTTTGTTATTACATTGATTTTAAAAGACTAGCTTAAATATCTCGGCAACGTGACACTTTAGGGCACCATGTTGCTACATTTGTTTGTTTTTTTAAGTGTAGTCTGCCCGTATTTGCATGTTAGATCATGCGCCGCAACTTTGAAAAAAAAAAGCTCGGAGGGGGTATGCCAGTTCCGATAGAAAAAAGTTTGAACCCCTTTGGTACACATAAGAACTCCCTGTAACCCGAACGTAGACGGGTATTTAACATAAGTAAATAAATTTTGAATCCGTGTGCAGTGTGCTTATATTAAAGTCGTTATAAGGATCTCAAATATCATTTTTTTCATAATTTTAAAATATTCAATTTGCAATCTATAGAACACTTAAAATGATTGTCTTAGTGTCGCGTTGCATCTATCAGCGATAGCCTTTACGAATCTTAACTGACATGTGCTGTTGTCTGTACATAATGTATGTTCATTCACATCTCTACTAATTTAGAAACAATATTACCATCCTTCAAAACTGTTTACATGAAATTCTATTTTCAAAGTCTTACGAATGAAGTCAAATTATCTAAAATTCAAACAGAGAACGGCGAACAAATTGTCAATATAAATAATTATTATGTTGGCAACACAATCATAAGTTTAAAAGCGCTTGTTAAATATAGAGTGTTTAACACGAAGATTAAATAGTCTTCCCAAATTGGCTTTGGGAAGGAACGAGGCTGCGCGGAGCCTTAAGAACCAATTTCACGTAGACCCCAGACATGGTGGCACTGATTTTGACATAAGACTGATGTTTGACATTTGACAGTTGATTTTGCAAATGGCGCCGTTATGAAATAACAAGGTACACTGGTTACTTACTAACTGAAAATTTGATTGGCTTTGGTTTTAGTTTCCCATTTAGCTTTGATTTGATGATGTTTAGCCGTCAGTTTGTTTGAGTAACAGAACAAGGGCAATCAACTGTTAAGTAATTTTGACGAGTAAATACTCGCCCGCCGACAAGGGATTTAAAACAACATTGGCCAAATTTTGGACTTGGTATACTTAAAATTCTACCATTTCAGAGATTCCAAGGGCTTTTCACATAAAGAAAAAATAGGAGCTTGTCTGTTTGTCTTTGGTACCTACTGTTTTTCTTTTTTGTACACCCACTTCCGAAATTAAGTGATTGTGCACTTTCACTTTGCTTCGGAAGTCGTTTTATTTTTTGTTCAACTGTTTTATTTTGCTCTTTTTGGATTCGGCACGTCATCTCGAAAAACCAGCCAAGTGCGAGTCGGACTCTCACATAAAGGGTTCCATACAATTAACCGAAAAAAAAAAAGTTTCTTGTATGGGAGCCCTCTTTAATTTTAAATTTAATAAAAAAAATATTATTTGTTATTAAAGCGACAATAGAAGTACACACTGAAAATTTCAACTGTCTACCTATTACGGTTCTTGAGATACAATACAGCCCGTTGACAGACAAACGAACGAATGGACGGCCGGACAGGGGTGGCTTAGTAATAGGGTTCATTGGTCAGTGGAACCCTAAAAAAAAAATACAACCGATTTGAGAGCCTTTTTTGAATTCGGTTTAAAATATCTCTGAAACTTGCAACAAACAGTCAATTACGCCAAAAATCATTAAAAAACATCACGCCCTTCAGTTTTAATAACAGCAGGGACATAAATTAATTGTATTTTTCAGCTCAGTTTCCGTATTAATTAGGGGCAGCTTGTTTGAGCGATCGTCCGCGACGCGACGAACAAAATGGATGAATGGCTCGACACCTGATCGCTTTTGTGCTGTTGATGTCACGTTCGGGATAAATATTCGTGTGAAATTAAAGACTGAAGTACATGAAACTTATTTAACAGTACGTATACCATGAGTTTTATCAATCTATACTCGCTAGCGACTGTAGTTAAAAAAATGTATGAAATCTTTTAAATAACAAGTTTCTAATTATTTTCTTAGTTGTTTACTAAAGTTTTACTTGTAACTTGCTTGCTTGTTAGTTAACAAGCAAGCAAGTTACTTTTTGTTGAGTTTGTGTTTTTTAAGTTTTCATACATTTTTTTAACTACAGTCGCTACATAGAAATAAGACTAATTAATTAGGATACTTAGATATATAGTTAATATATAGCTTAAGTACCTAAAGAAAATGGAAAAAAAAAAACCCATTAAAACAAATTTTATACTTGGTACAAAGTCCTTGAACCTAGCCATAGCTTTAGTTTAGTACAGGCGTAGATAGCATAGTATCATAGAAAATAAAATACACACAAGCTTAGTTTTAGTTAAAAGTCAAATAGACTCAAAAAATTTAAAATCGCACAAACAGACTCTGATCAAGTCAGGGGACAACAAGCGTGGCAGGAGTAGGTTTTAGCCGGTAAGAGTCCGGCACTGCCCCAACCGTCTCACTTCGTGTGAGGCAGTTGGGGCGTCCATGAGGATTTCCCCTCCTGCCAAAACAAAAAAAAAAAACCACTCGACCACGGAGGCAGTTTAAGTAAACAACAGTACCTACATAGTCAAGTTATCAATTAAAAATATACTTTCCATGACCCATCAGCACCTCAGGAATCAAAGGCTGTGTTTTTTCACACAGAACAGAACAAGTTAAAATAAAAATTACTTGGAATCACAGAATTTCTCAATATGATTTCAACCACGCTAAATAAACTTATGATTTTTTAATTTCTGGTAACTAATTTAAATAAATAGAAATAGTGAATGCGAAGAAATAGCTTTTATCAATTTTTATATTCTGCTGTTACCCTCATAATAATCTATATATATAAAACTCCTCCGTTACTGACTGATTGAGTGACTGACAGACAACGCACAGCCAAAACTATTGGTTGTAGATAACTGAAATTTGGCATGAAGCTTCCCTACACTCGGCAGGGGAGCATTAAGAGAGGATTTCCCGAAATTCTAGCGAGAACAGGAAAAATCAATATAAATAAAATTCTTCCGTTACTGACTGATTGAGTGACTGACAGACAACGCACAGCCAAAACTACTGGTCGTAGATAGCTGAAATTTGGCATGCAGCGTCCCTACACTCCGTAGGGGAGCACTAAGAGAGGATTTCCCGAAATTCTTGCGAGAACAGGAAAAATCAATATAAATAAAATTCTTCCGTTACTGACTGATTGAGTGACTGACAGACAACGCACAGCCGAAGCTGCTGATCGTAGGAAGCTGAAATTTGGCATGTAGTTGCCTTGGGGAGTGAAGGGCTGCACTAAGGTCCCGTTCCCGTAGGATTTCCCGAAATTCCTACAGGAACGGGAAAAGAACGGGATATGCGCGTACGAAGTCGCGGGAAAAAGTTAGTTAAAGATATTCGTAGAACCGATTAAATGTTTTCAAAACCCTTATAAGGTTCTCGCTCATCGTACCGTACCTAAATTACAGGCGAATGTTCCATTTCCATGTATTGTATCATTTCAGATTCGATTTTGAGTATTTGTCTGTTGCCGAATAAGCGGTTTTCACAATATCAGACGAAGTGGTCGCCGCGGCAGCGGGGCGGCGGTGATCGTTGTGCAGAGCGGCAATATTAATACGACTTTGTTATTTACGTAAACAAAATGGAAGAAACGAAATTGGTGTCACGAATTATTTGAAAATCGGTGAAGCATAGACTCATTGATGTTAAAATAGTACAAATATATACAGATTGTATCATTATAGGATGCGCACGAGAAATGAGCAGAAATAACCTCCGAATGAGTCTCATTAAATGCCAGAAGACATCGCAGCAGACCAAGGCAATGATTTCGACTCCTGCCGTAATGACTTGCCCGACATGGCAAAGGACAGAGTTGTGTGGAAAAGAGAGAGAGATAGGTACAACCTGGGAGTCTTTAAGGCTTGTATTGATACCAATGACCTAGTGCATATGGACGCAGCTAACTACCCTACTCTACACACCACTACACTACCCGCATTATTATATTTTATAATAAAAATAATACATGTTTTTAAAAAGCTTTTAACAAAACCAAATCATTTCCGTTTGAATTGCAAAGCAGTAAATATATTTTTATTCTCTTTTGATAAAAAAATAAAGGAGTAAAATGGTTTCATCTCAACGATTTGGAGGTGATTTGGTATTTCTTATTATGTGATACCGATAGATAAATTATGGCCAAACCAAATTATATATCATATCATGTAGATTAATAACTATTTTTTTCACATGTAATTTCTCTGTTAGTGCCGCTGACGAAAAGCTGCTTCATCTGCACGTTGTTTTTAAGCTTTTTTCGAGAGAGCAGCCTTAAGTTAAGAGTGAATAGGTTACTTCTAGGCAAGCGTGTTCCATCTTCGACCGCGTCATTGCTTACCTTCAGGTGAGATAGTGGCCAAACGTATGCCTATAAATAGTAAAAAAAACATGTTTGCACAGCAGTGGGACAAAATAGGCTAGATAGGTAGCGTACTGTTCAGTTCTCATTCACTGATGTAATGCTCGACTCTGTAATGTTACATTACAGGCGAATGCTCCCGGTGAGAGAGCACCTTTAGGTTTTAGTTACCACGTTGGGTTCGAGGAATACTTAATGGGCGGATATTTTGTTCTGTTTCTAAGAAAACTAGAAGTTCTTTGTGGAAAATGTCACGTAATAATTATTAGGTATGGTGGTTGCACGAATGCACTCGCGCCGATGTTATATTTTCTAGTGTGAAAAGCGCCTTATGGTACATTCTAGGTACTTATTAACCTAGTTTTATCTATCTTTACACTATAAGCTTATCTATATACTAATACATAAAGCTGAAGAGTTTGTTTGTTTGTTTGCTTGAACGCGCTAATCTCAGGAAGTACTGGTCTGATTTGAAAAATTCTTTCAGTGTCAGATAGTCCATTTATCGAGGAAGGCTGTCGGCTATATATCATCATGCTAAGACCAATAGGAGCAGAGCAGACTAATTTGCGTGGGTCAACTAGTTCATAAATATGAATGTTAGGAAAATAAACATGTAACTTAATGAAATTAGAAAAGAAATAAACTTTCTAAGACACATTCAATTTACGAAGTAAACCTAAATGCTGCGAAAGATTTTGTGATCCATTTTATTAATCAAGTATTTTCCCGATCGACTTCCAGTCTAAATTTATGCTAAAAAACTAGTATTTTTTGGAGCATCTTCCCATCTGCTTTAATAATACCCCTAGCTACAACCGCCATGTCAGACAAGCATAATAAGCAATGTTCAATTAATGAGTTCTACATTTTAAAAATACATTATCATTACAATCACTGCCTTCTAGAAACGATAAATTACGAAAACATCTAATACAGTAAAGCCTCATTAATTCCAGCTTCATTGTAAGAGATAATTAATTAGAACCAGCTGTCTTATTAATCGGAGAAAACATTAATTTATGATAAACGAGGGTTGTACCACAAAATATATAAGTACAGAAGGTCAGCTCTATACAACGAGCGTGAACGCACACGTACACATAGAAACACTTGACGTACAGCGAGTACAAGCCCACTCGCGACCGGCATTTGTTTGAGATCGCCGCAAGACGAACACGCACGCACACATAGACATGCTTCACGTACAGCGAGTGCAAGCGCACTGGCGAACGGCATTTGTTTGAGTTCGCCGCACTTACGCATCTATGTGTGCGTGCTTCTGTTTTCACTTTTTATATAGAATAAACTATGGAACTCGGCCTTCTCCGTCACATAGGCTATTCCATACAATAAGTTGTGTGTAACATTTACGTTTTTTTTTCAAATCAATAAATATTGAAGAGTACACAAATGTGTAAAGTGTACTCAAACGTGACGTCACACGAGTTTTCATCGCACTGTATCGTCTCCATTTTTTGCCTACGTGAGAAAAGGAAAAAATGACGTGTCCAATATTTTTGGAGATTTATCTGAAGGACTAATTAGATTTTTTAGTCATCTACCCTATTCCGTCCATAGCATTAGAGCCCAGGGGAGCTAACGCGTTAGGTGCAAGGTTCATTGGGAAAATTTGGCAGTGACGGGTAGTGTGATTTGCTTTCTGATTCTGCTAAAGTCGCCCTTTTAGCCCACCATTAAGTCATAATGACGTCATAGGAAAGTCATAATGACGCTTTTATATCCAGTGGTCAACCACTGACACTCCATTGAAAGAAATGGCATAGAATCTTGTCAAAACCAACCATTATGAAATCAATGATAGACCATTCTGACACTATTGTAATAGCAGACTTGGGGCCTAGGTCTAGGCCCCGCTTCTCAGAGTAACAGACCTTCTTTTCTAATCTACCCAATGACTACATTTCAGAACACAAATATAAGAGGTTGATTTTAATTAAGTCAATTATTTTAAGGGAACTTAGCGTTTCGATCTGTTGCTATGGCAACGGGAGGGGTAATGAAAATTTCAGGAAAAATGGTAGCTTTCCACTCTCCGTGATTTTAATTTTAAGATTTTTTTCTGAATTCGAGTTTTCAGTTACATTTTCAATGATTTTATGAGGGAGTGCTTCTGCAAATAAAAATACCTAACTTAATATCTGTTTTTGGTATTCTGCGGAAAGAATGCTTTACAAGTACTGTGGTTTTTCCGTTGAGAAATTGGGAGACAGTTAGAAACTCAATTTATTTCTTAGGGTTCCGTACCCAAAGGGTAACCAACGGAACGATATTACTAAGCCTCCGCTGTCCGTCCGTCTGTCTGTCTGTCTGTCAGCGGGCTATATCTTATGAACCGTAATAGGTAGACAGTTCCAATTTTCACAGGGTGTGCATTTCTTTTGCCGCATTTTTTTTCGGGCTGATGTATATGTTCAAATCGCATGGTAAACTCTGCTTGCGCGATGCAGGATTTCAATCTAGTAGTTCGCTGCTAGTTGGATAGATGGCGTCGCGGTATTTTTTGTTGCGATGTAGATTTGCTCCGTTGGTTTTTCTTGTGGCGGTATTGATGCCGCTACAACGGAATGCTTTCTACGTGAGTCCGACTTGCACTTGATCGATTTTTTAAACTATAAAATCTTTTCGAAATTATCACGACTATAAATACTTATAAAGATCTGTGCAATTAATGACTAGTTTTCTTTGAAAGTCTATTAGTGTTCGTAAAATTGATGTGCCTTTGGTTATGAATAAGGCAATGTAGACAATCTTACTGTACTCGACTTTTTCGGTTTCGTGCGTGTTGTGTTTTTACTAATACTATAAGGCTGAAGACTTTGTTTATGTGTTTCGTTGAACACGCTAATATCAGGAACTACTACTTCGAATTAAAAGAATCTTTAGTGTTGGATAGCCCATTTATCGAGGAAGGCTATAGGCTATATAACATCACGCTATGACCAATAGGAGCGGAGTTTTAATAAAATATATGACGCAGCCGAAGTTTCGCGGGGCAGGTAGTCTTGTTCTAAAACTCATCTTCATCATCATCAACATCATCATCATAACAGCCGAAAGACGTCCACTGCTGGACATAGGCCTCCCCCAAAGGGGGGGGTTTGCCATAATCGCCACGCTTGGCAGGCGGGTTGGCGATCGCAGTGTATGGTGTTGAGTTTTACAGAGAACGCTGCTGCCCATTCTCTGGCGAGTCCCTTAGTCGCCTCTTACGACACCCACGGGAAGTGATGGGATAGTATTATTCTTTTACGGCACCGGCCGACACCATACGGCGAAAAGTCATCTTAACTAAAACATAATAAGAAAGCAAGCTACTCTCCTCAATACATTTTACCTTGACTTTATTGAGATGCCACAATGGTCTGCTCCTTGTAAATTGTTGGCCAAAGTGTTAACTTCAAAATAGAGTTGGAGTTTTTGCTTCTAATCAACTCCTTTGAACCCTAAAACTTATTTCTTTGCCTCAAACTTTAACTAACGTGACTACCATACCATAGTAACTGCTTCAACTAGGAAATTGGTAATTTACTATACAATAGAACACAGGTAGTGTCAGTGTATCTAGACACTGACACTCTACCTGTGAAGGCGATTTAAAAAAAAAACTGGCCAAGTGTGAGGAGGACTCCCACACGAAGGGACGAATTTAATTTTTAACCGACTTCCAAAAAAGGAGGAGTTTCTCAATGCGGTGGGTATTTTTCTTTTTTTATGTATGTTGTTACTCCGAGGTTTCCGATTCGATTTCTGTGATTCTTTTTTAGTTCGATGCGGTATACTTGTCATTTGGTTCTTTAAATTTTTTATTCAATTCGGTTCAGTAGTTTTTGTTTTATGAGCAGTTTTGCTTATTTCAATCTCTGCGTAGGCGAAGACGTCGTCGTCTAAGTATCACCACAACTTAAAAGTGAAAAATAAAAAACTTAAAAAAAAAAATATAACCGACTTCCAAACACAAACATTATAACCTGAATTTGGGAAGTCGGTGATAAAGAACAAAGTAAATAAACCAAAAAACACCGACTACCGAAATTTAGGTTAATTTATACTTTGTAGTGTTTTGTTTGAAGTCGGTTATATTTTTTTGTATTTTTTTTATATGATGTAATTAGAAATGTATAGTTTTCAGATTTTTCCCTATACTTACAGTATAAGATGGTATCACTTGTCAAATTTTATAGTTCTAGGTTAATGGAAATTATCCTATAAATTTTGATTTCCTTGAGAAAATACGTCGAAGTATACATTTTTTGCGGCATAAACGGCTGTATCCTCTTTACACGTTACTTAGAAGTTTGACTTTTTCACAGCTTCAAAGGACTGCAGATTTAAGTATATGATTCTTATTCAACTCGATACCTCTACGCGTTCCAGAGATAATGGATCTTGACAGACAGACGGGCGGACGGACGGACATTAAAGTGATCCTATAAGGGTTCCGTTTTTTTTTGAGGTACGGAATTGGGTTCTCGATCAAAGGGTTCCGAACTATTCATATGAACCTGGTACTTTGAAACCATAAACCTTTTGTAGATTGTAGTATAGCTTTTCTATATCTCTAAGCAAAAAACTATCTGCATTTTTATCAAAAAATCTGAAAAAGAAACAACGGAATCGGTTAAGTAGATTTGGAGAAAATTCAAAATCGTTGATGGTATCACTAAGTCTAGAACACCTTGCCTTATCCATACTCAACAGCTACCTAACTCAATTAAAGGCACCTCAAGTAATTTGAGTTCTATAAACTTATCTTTCTGATCACGTTGTCGCGTTGTTAACTTTGTTTCTTGCCAACTAGATTACGAACTAATTATCTCTTGTAATAATTAGTTTAGAGGTTATTATTGAGATGGGTTCTTTGCTCTCTCAACGTTAAGTAAAATGTCGTTGAAATCAGCAAAAGTGGATGTGTTATGGGTAGTTTCAATACGACTGTACTGAACGATATGATGAAGGTCGCGGGTAGCCGATGGATACGAGACGCACAGGGCCGGTTGAGTCAAAAGATTCTGAAATGCGGCGTTGGGAGGCCTCCCACAAGGTGGACCCATGACCTGATGAAAGCCGCGGGTTTCAGCTGGATGCGAAACACGCAGGACTAGTTGAAGTGGCAACGCTTGGGGTAGGCCTATGTCCGGCAGTGGACGTCTTTCGGCTGATTTGATGATGATGATGAATGGTATGGTCCTTGTTATATTTGTGGCCTTGCCGCTGTAAAAGTCAAAGTCAAAAGTCATTAATTCAAATTAGGCTGAGTACCAGCACTTTTTGAACGTCAGCGTTTACAAATAGACAGTCCCCCAAAACGCCCGCCCGTCACCACTTCCTGGTGTTTCAGCTGTGGAGAATTTGCCAACAAACTCCCCAGCAACACATCTGTGTATTGAGTTAGAAGAACTCGTATTTATACAATAGTATGCAAAGTTTTACTAGAAATAAGATAATAGAACATGGGTAACACGTACAATCTAAAAACTAAATCATTTGCCACTTGTAAGCACACTCCATTACGCCATCATAATCAGACAACTGAATCAAAAAAACAATGTAAACTAAACGTTCGGTTCCCAGTTCGGGCAAAAAGTGTTATGTGTGTGTGTATTTAGAAGTTAATGGTGTGACACTCCCGTGCCTCGAAAAGCAAACGTGCTTTTCGAGGCACGGGAGTGTAAGAGTGACGCAAGAGTGCATCTGTATGTTGTGCACACACTTGTGCTGGTCTCTACTGAGATGGGTAATAAACAATATCATTTATTTGTATAAAATGTGGTAGAAATAGATGTTACAATAACATATTTAGTGCAAAGACACATTCCGCCATTAAATGGCATATAAATATTAATCTATTAACTGGTTTTTGTGTCACTAAAACAGTAACACGTAATACTTACCTATTTTAAGTTTTTATTGTTTTTATTTTTATTTTTTCTTTCTATTTTAATTGTTTAATATTTGCTCTTTCTTTTTTTTAAACACCTACGGTTTTTTTTTTTTAATCTGGAACGCTGCCGTCTCCCTCTTGGAGGTGGGCGTTAAGAGCCTAAGTAAATAATTTCGTGGCGCGATTTAACATCCCTCTCCCCGAGCGCACGGCACAGTCTCCTCGTACTCCCGCATCGAAAGTTCAAAAAATCGAATTTAGCGACACCCCGTTAACTAATTTAACCCGCCAAATGATTCAGGGTTACTCGCAAGCAAATTATATTAATATATATCGATACTCTTATAAACAACCTTTTTAAAGATAGAAAAAAATAAATATTCAAAGTAGACAAATAGTAAAGTAATTCGTGTTATATCATCATCTGCCTAGCCTTATCCCAACTATAAATACTGGTCGGCTTTCAGTCAAACCCGATTAAGCTGAATACGTATTTGACGTAGAGCGGCTGCCTACCAGACCTTCACGTCCACAACCCATTAACTGGGTAACACGGAACTTCTTGGCAAGCCAGGAGTCAAGTTTATTGGCTTCTGACTGCCAAAGATCTACAAAGGACAGCCGAGACCAACGGCTTAAAGTGCATTCCGAAACATGGAGGAAAATCGGTGTGTGAAGATGGTCACCCAACCACAGACTAACCTTGGCAAGCGTTGCTTTACCTTGAAGATTGACCCGTGCGGCTGTGATCCTTTAGCCACGAGCTCCTCCATTCGTGTTATATAAGGCGGTCAAATTGGATGTTCAGCTTTATTTTGCCACCAAGCTAAGGCCAAGAATTGCAGTTCAAAGGCCGCCATTTTGTTTTCGAGAGTGTTTAAGACATTGATCATTATATTAACTTCATTCGAAAGTTCTAATACAATTGAAGAACTTCCACATCATATTCATCGCTGATGGTATGTAATAATGTAAGAGCCTATGCACGCGGCGTATTTTTACCGCGCCGACGAGGCACGTTTTGCGAACGCGGGTCCACGGCGTTATAGGTAAAAGGACCAAAAAGCAGATCGTCGCATTTGCATCGATTCAAACGCGCGTACAAAGCGATAGGTACAAACGCGCGCGACAAGCGCATTCAAAGTACGTGTGTATCGAGTTTCTTTACTAAGAGGGGACTCTAGTCCCGAGGAATTTGTTAAATAGTTATTTAAAGAAACTATCGCCGATGCGTCGCACTGTGCCCTGTCAAGTGAAATGCGAAAACGACAACTGCATCAGAGGCTGATTTTACCTACAAAAATCTTGACCAAAAGACGTTTTGTATTTCGCTGTTTTATTCTTCAAAACTGGACTGATCTATAAAAAAAATGTATCAAAATTTAGAAGAAGACTACATCTATGCTTCCATTATTTTCTATTTTGATAAAAACTTATCAAATTTGTCTGATAGTCGTCTGAACATGGCGGTATAAACGGGCTGTTTTTTCGGGTTTTTAGATTGCCATAATTCTTTAAGTAATTATGTTTTGAAAAAAAAAAGAAAGAGGCACGTATTAATTCGATCTAGATTTTTTGGAAAAAAAATCATACCCTCTAGCAGCGAAATACTTTGGATGCAGTGGCGTGCCTAGGGTTTCAAAATAAGGCAAGCCCAATAAAATTTTAACCGATTTCAAAAAAAGAAAGTTCAGTTTTCGACTGAGTATGTAGGTACCTTCGTATGTATCATCGCAATTTTCTCATAAACTGATATAGATGTCTCAATTCATTGTTTACCAAAATTACCGAAAGAAACCATTGCACACAGGTGTTTATGGGAAATTGCGTGCCTTTTAATGGCGCCAGATATGTTATTTAAATCATTATAACCAGATGTATTCCAAACGCAATCTTCATTCGAAAAAAATAGGCAGCACCACGAACACAACTTATTAGTGTGCGAACAGCCAACAATCCAACTAGTTTTATACACTGATCTATTAAATTTCGTTTATGCGATTTACTAGTCTAGAAAAACACAGATTAGGCGTCGGTTTTAATGAAGAAATTAACTGTTTTTTCTCAGCAAAGTTTAAAGATTTTACCTTATCTTCGCCAATCAAAACTTGAACGCATTTTAAATCCTCACAAGGTTCAATTACCTCCATTGTTGTAGGTAAGTCACCAAAACAATTGTATCACTGAGAAAATCTAAGAAAACACACAAAAAACTTTAACAACATAACTTTTCAACTCTCAAGCAAATAAAACTGAAGTGAGTTGCACTCTGGTGTCAAGAACTACTTACGCAGAGTTGCAGTGTTGTCATTTAGGCACAAAAAAGCGCCAGGTATATGAAAAATCTAGCTAGATGTCGCAAATTTTTTATTTTTAAGATATTGCTTGAATATTTAATTTCGTTATTTTAAAAAGTCACTAGTTTTTATTGTTGCTTAATCTTAAAAAAAGTCACCAAACTCGTTAAAAATCTCCAAGATTTCACAACGTCGCTAAAACGGCAACACTGCAGAGTTGGCAAGGTGACAAGGTCACGCATACGCGTGCAACTTCATACGCATGCACGGCTTAATCTTCCATACTGATTTGTAGACGCACAAGGTTTAGAACTCGTTATACGGCACATCGCTATAAGTGCGAAAGTGACGGAGATAGTATTTGAAAGCCCGGTAAAAGCCGGTACGTGTAAGCGAGATAGCTATATGTAGATGCTGCAAATGCGAAACTCTGCGCGCGAACAATCGCGATGTGTAGTTATGTAGTAATGTGGCATAGGTAGATACTTTGTGTTATTTTGATAAGAATTAAGCGCGCGAACTTTTAAATAGTTCGGGTTTGATATTGATTCTCTATCGAGCATTTTAGTAAGGCTTTTGGGCTTATATGAAGGTACCGCCACTGTTTGGATGGAGAAAGGCCCAAGAGTTACCGACTAGAGTCCCCTCTTAATTGTGGAGAAAGGTGTGGGGGAGAGGCACTGCATGGTTTACTTGTCACTCACACGACATCCGATAGCAGTTGGAATTTTTCCACCATCTTTTATGATTGGGCAATGTTTTAAAATTTTAATACAAATGACCATCACTAAATCTTCTTTCGCTCATGAATGGGTTAATCCAATAATGTCGCATATTTTTATACTTTCAGTAATAAAGCCAGCGTAAGCAGTGCTGTCTCGTCAGACTCCATTTTACTACTGTTGAGGAGGTGAAAACACAGAGATTTCTGTATAAAAATACATACGCGCGACTGCAGCGCTTTTATACCGTCTATTGCCGTATCAGTGCGTATGTATCGATACGAATAGGTCTACGTTTACAGCGCCACAAAATTTTTGTTTGCAAAAATTAACCATCGGCGCCTGAACTTCGTTTAAAGCGCGTTAGCACGCATCACAACGATCGATCGATGAGGCCTTACACACGATAGGCTTCTCGCGATTTTCAGCAAAACGGTAAGTTTTATCATAAACATAGTTCAGACAAAAATTGCAGATCAGATAAATAATTATCTATAAAAATGGCTAGATACTTTTTTCCTAAGAGCCACCGTTTCTAGAGATATATCGATTCAAAAAGTTGGAAGAGTTGTAATCGTCATAATATGCACACGTTTCCACACCACCTTGAGCGATCACTCAGGTCTCAAAGAGCTGAGAATCTACACTGACGGATCAAAGACAAGCACCGGAACCGTAGTTGGAGTTTACTCCAATGATCTTAACATCAGAATATCCAGACCGCTAGGTAAACTAAACACCGTCTATCAGGCGGAATGCGTGGGCTTTATCCTGGCGGTCTATGCCATAGAAGGCATAGAGTCACGGATACCCACATTCGCATACTCTCCGACAGCGCCTCAGTCCCTCAATTCCTAAGGAAGCATCACACACCTCGAAACTTATACAAGAAATCCGTCAATTTACTGATATAGATACCGCGAGGCTGGTCATTTTAGTTATTTTCATAGTGTCATGTCTTACGGTATCTTATTATGGGGACGTGCTGCAGACATCGAGTATACATTTTATTCTGCTGAAAAGAGTTATCAGAGCCATTTACAATCTCCGCCGGCGCGATTCCCTAAGGAAACTGTTTATGGATATTAACATCATGACGGTGTCAATACATATATGAAAACATTATGTATATTCGGAAAAATCTTCACCTTTTTAGCAAAATTAGTTATAGGCATAATTTTAACACTAGAAATCGGAACAAATTAGATCAACCCCGATTCAGATTAGCTAAAGTACACATTTCTTTTATGGGGAACTGTGTTAAATTTTATAATAAAATACCACTTGATATTCTCGAACTGAATGAGAATAAACTTAAAACATGTATAAAACGCACACTTTGTAGACAAGCATATAAACTGGAAGATTGGATGGATAAAAATGCTTGGCTAAATGCCGGTCCTGCTCCACAGCCGCATGGGTCCACTAGTTAGGTTTTTGATAATTGGAAGAAATGCTTACCCTTTCTTTGTTCTCCTATACTATAATTTTATTTATTAGTTCTTTGCAATATTGTTATTAGCAAAGTAAGTACACACAATAAAGCAGCCTTCTTTTTTTCATCTCCTAGATACTTGAAAACCATAGTTTTGTATAATGTAGAAGCATATTTTCAATTTTTTGTAGTTGTGAGCACTATGGAGACATTTACATAATTATGTAATTAGTAATAGATTTTGTTATTAAATTAGTTTGACATTAACGAGCATGGCAGTTGAGTGCTTGTCATGCTCACACAAAGGTTTTGCTGATGGTGGCGCGTGTTTTGGATCATTTGGTTCCCTTCAAAATGGTTGAGTTAGATAGTGCTGATGCACGCGTCATGTTCGTGAACGGGCGCCGTCAGTTGAGACTGGTCATCTCTTATCTGCCACTGGCTTATTTTAATCTGTACCTACATTTTGAATTGTTTATATTTTTTCTTGTTCTTTGCATTGTCCTCGCATATAGAAGCAATCAAAGATAATGTTAATAGGATTTTGTAATACATCACATGGTTTAAAAGAGTGTCCCTGGAGTTTCTTGCACGTTCTTCTCCATAAAAGATATGCCACAATGCACTAGAACGCATCATGGTGACCAACCGCAACACTGTGACGCTGCAGTAGATAAAAAGACACAGCCGATCACAAGGAAATGACGCGGCCGATGAGCTGGCCAGGAGGGGATCTGATATTGTGGCTGTTGGAGCCGAACCCATAGTACCACTCCCCTTCGGCCAGCTGCGCACTTAACTACAAGAACACACCCACAAACAAGCGGAACGCAGGTGGGCCTTAGCACCCCGCAGCAGGCAGTCCAGGGAGGCTATGCCGTCCTTGAACAAACACTTACACACTATAGCTATTACGGACAGTCCTTTATGCAGAGCATGCATGGACGAGGAGGCAACGGTATCGCACGTGCTCCTTGAGTGCACAGGCGTTACCAAAATACGGAGTCAAACAATAGGGTCACAGAACTCGCTTACAGATGTTTTTACACACCGGGAAAACTAATCTGTTTCTGGAGGGAGGTTGGCTGGTTCGAGTATTGGCTCACGCAAAATGGTCCAACATCAAGTCTTGAAGTCTTTTGACCCCAAGTAATTTTTTTTCCAGGTATCGGATCGATGAGGCCTTTTTAGATTACATTTATCATAGTGTTTTGAACAATCCCACCAATTTTGAGCTGGGTGCGATTATTGTAACTTCACTCCTATTTTTTGGTCTAATTTGACCGGACCTATTGATTGGTTTTAGAATTAATATTTTAATTCTGTACCGCAACAACATTATAAATCAAATAATAAACATCAAATCATCTAAATAAAGGCGTCAGTGTCTAATAGAATCACGAATAAGTATGCTTGGGGCTAGAATTATGAGCAGTAGAGACTACAAGAAGGTCAGAATCATGAAGGAGTAAAATTTTCGTAACTGACTACTATTTATTTACTCTTTATTTATTTTAAAGTAGGTTTTGAGGCCTCTGACCTCATTTCCCTCTTTATGATTATGGGTTAAACATTTTTTGAATTATTCTCACTTCCCTCTTGACCTAGTTCTGAAATTCACGCAGATGAAGTCGCGGGCAGAAGCCAGTTTCTAAACTCATTTTTTTTCTTAAGCTGGCAAGTTTAATTACTTGACATATTGATCTTTGACGTCTTTCAAAGCACGAAATAAATTAATTTATTTTAGCCTGTTTCTTAAGATAAATTTTGAGATAAAAGCTATAAAAATAGACACACCAGTCCAGAGAAAAAAATGCTATAGCTATATTACTTTACGTGAGTAATAAATAATGTTTGAGGATGTTCTATACACAGAAGTGAAAGTAATGATTTTATCATGATTTGCTGGTGTTATTAGCCACTATTAATTTCCTGTGATATGAATCTTTCGTTGCGTTCAGGTATGTTCCCAAACGTGCTTTATCCAGTTTCAGTCTTTTATTTTATACCATTTTATACATCATTTCAATGTTGGCACGAATAGAAAATAACTACGATTACATATTGTTCAAAGTCACAAAATTACAGTGAAAATAATTTCATAGCACGAATTTTAATAAATTACAACTTTAAGCTGCTGAACTATGTAAAATATTGTAAAAAAAATATTTAAATTACGAAAATTTGACAGCTCGGATCTGCCAAAAAGTGACATAGGTGCTACGTTGACAAGGTCCACGGACCATCTAAATTGATCTGAATCGACAGTGATGCAAATACTTTTAAAAGGCAAAAGATGAGATGGCGACAGAATGAGGGTGGGTGGCTCGGAAGAAATAACGTAAGTGCCAAAATTAATTTTCGGATTTTATAACAGAAAAGTATAACGAAATCAAAATATGTTAAGAATTTAGCTAGATAAGATTATTTTCTATGTTTAAAAGTAGTTTTAATAAAATCAATACAATGCATTACGCCATGAAAATGAAAATGGCAAAAAGACAGACCGAACTTTGCAATTTTTTTCTATAGAGAAAATTTCTTCGTATCGTGTATTCCTTTAGAATTTAGGTAGATCATAAAGCCAAGAAACATGAACCGAAATATCAAAACCCTATTATAGGTACTTTACGAGAAAAACAATTCTCAAAACGGCCTTATTATTCGCATAGCCCCTTAATAACTGCGACACAGTTTTGCAACTAATGCAGCTATTTACGAAAGCAATTCATTTGTTAAATGTGTTTTTGTTCCAATAAAGATTATTAAAGATTATTATTATTTAAAAAAAAAGTTATATAATAGGTACGCACCTTTCCACCTTAAGACACATCTTTCATGACGAGACTGATGAGTGGGTTCAATGTCCTATGAATTCTTTGAAACTACATTTTATGATGTGACTGATCGGTGACTTGTTAGTAAACGTCGACACGGTTAGCGTAGTGGTTGAGCGATTGGCTGCTGCGCTACGTGTTGCTGGTTCGATTCCCGCACAGAACAAATATTTGTATGGCCTACAGATAATTGTTCCGGGTCTGGCTGTGGATGGGAGTTTGTATATTTGTGAACGCACCCACGATACAGGAGAAATTCCTAGTGGGGACACTAGGAATTTCTCCTATATCGTGTATCACCCACAACGTTTTATTAAAAACAATAGAGAATAGTACAGTGGCTGATAGCCTGTGCTAATTCCCAGCATGCATTAATTTTAAGAATATCCTTTCCATTCTGAATTCCTGACTATAATTCCACTTTTCAACAACTTCATGCGCGCTCAAAACTCCAACTATATTACTCTAATAGAACACCACTCCAACTAAAACGGTTTTATTAAAATTTTCCCATTGAGTACGCCGCCCGCTGCGTACCCTGGGAAAGTACGCCACAACTTTTTAGTACTTCGCGTCGCATACGAAATATTTAACTTGTTAGTAATGAAGCTAGTTTGTCAAGTACTAACTTAATGTTTATTCAACATGGATACTAGCGCGACACGTGTTTGTAACTTAATAATGGGCCTTTTTCACGCATGGCAACATTTAGGTATGTGTAAGAATTTTTTACACCATTTTTAACTGAGTCGTTTAGCGGTGACAGGTTATATTAGCATCATTATTTACTGACTGACGGATAACGCAAAGCCTCAGCAATTGAGAATATTTACGTTAGAATGTCTAACGTAAAAGCCTTTAAGGCTGCTCTCTCGTGAAATGCTTAAAAACAGTGTGCAGATGAATGGACTTTTCGTCGGCATTTACTGAGAAATTACATCTGAAAAAAATAGGTAGTAATCTACATGATATGATACGTAATTTGGTTTTGCCTGAATTTATGTATCGGTATCACATAATAAGAAAAGAAAAACACCAAATCACCCCCAAATCGTTGAGATGAAACCATTTTACTCCTTCATTTTCTAACAAGTCTCAATAAAAAAAATCTTATGTTTTGCAATACAAATCAAAATAATTCGGTTTCGTTATTTTTTTTTTAAATATGTGTTATTTTTTTTATAAAAAATAAAAATGCGGGTAGCGGAGTGGCAAAGAGGATTAGTTAGCTCCGTTTATATGCACAAGGTCACTGGCATGTATACACGCCTTAATGAAGCGTTTTTCCAATAAAAACCTTCGAATTCAGGGGGGTTAGGTACTCTCTAAACCTAAGTCTGTAGTTTTGGCCTTAGTGACTGGCGTTTTCTACTCTGTATCACCTAACCACTAAGAATGAATGAATTTTTGTTATTAATTCTTAACTCAGCTCGGGACTAATCGTAAATCCATAGGTGATACATATTAGAAAACGCCTGTAGCTAAGGCCGAAACTACGAACTTCGGGCTTAGAGAGTAGACCCCCCTGAAGCGGTATTTGCCTTGAAAATCTTTATGATAGACACGCATTTGACCATTATCTCACTCGACGGTAAGCGATGATGTGGTCAAAGATGGAGCACGCTTGCCTAGAAGTAACCTAATAACTCCCAGGTCGTAGCTATCACACAGACTCTGGCAGAGAAAAATCTTCTTAAAGATTTTCTTTCGATACCTTTCAAAACCTTATGTCAGTTTTAGTTTGAAACCTAAAAACGTTTGAGAATTTGACCGTTAATAGAGCTTGTGTTGAAGTTTGGAAACCACAGCAGATGTAAAACTTGAAACTAGTCTATACTAGCGTAAGAAAAACATAGGGACACAGTATATATTCTTCTTATTCAGTTTGTGAAATATCTCTAAAATCGGTTCAATATTGGAGGAGAAAACAGTCGAGAGCCAAACATCAAATTATGACTTTTTACATACAAAGTCTCTCCGCTAGCATTTCCTCTTAACCAGTACTTTTGATGTTTGAAGTGGCTAAGTAATGACAGCCGTACGGGTCGCACTTGGAGAAAACGCAACGCTTTCCGAGATTGATCTGTGGTTATGTGATCATCCAAAACATACTCGTGGCACAACTCCTTCGTACCTCGGAAACGATGTTTAGCCATTCGTTCTGGCTGGCATTTGTGAAGTCTTGAGCATCGACGACGAGTTGCTAGCCTGTCGGTTTTCTACCGGTTGCATTTTGGGGAATGTGCGACGGAATTGCATAATTTAATTCCACCAAGCCCGTTCCATCATCGGACCACAAGACGAACGGCGATGCGCCACCGGTACATGGTGGACATCCCACCCACGCGCACAAAACGTTTTGGGAACACATTCATAGTGCGTACAGCTAAGGAGTGGAATTCCCTGTCGGAGTCTGTGTTTCCTGATAGCTACAACCTGGGAGTCTTTAAGTCAAGAGTGAATAGGTTACTTCTAGGCAAGCGTGCTCCATCTTCGACCACATCATCGCTTACCATCAGGTGAGATAGTGGTCAAACGCGTGCCTATCAATTGTAAAAAAAAGTCATTACGAGTTATCAGAAGCTAAAAATCTGACACCAGTTCTCAATTCTTTATTGCGTACCATAATGTATAAAGGCGGAAGTAAGATAATATAGTCACAATTATGGACTCTGTCGGGCACAGCATAGATTAAGTAGGAGAGAGGAGGAAGAGTACTGGCTGTTTATTTAGGCAGTTAGTAAGTTTTACTGTTCACTGAATTATAGAGTAATATTAAGTAATATTAATATTATACAGTAATATTATTGTTTTATAAATTATATAGATTTATTTTTTAAAACATCCCAAAACCATTTAATTGTTAAATTATCCATTATTGATTTATCATATTATTCATTATTCATTTTATTTATTACGTAATTAATAGAGACCACAGAAACTATTAGATGCATAGTTATTCATAATTTAACATTTAAATATTCTCTTAAACTATAGTAGCATTTGCTTAAAAGGAACAGTTTTAGTTGTGTTGATAAAAGTGAGTTTTGCAAAGAGTTACCCAGTTAATACGTTGTGGTGGTCACATAAGCACTTGTTTTATATAAAATACTGGTATTGAGATGCATTCGGTTATACAACTACAGTTGGGAAAAAGATAGACGGCTTGATTGATTTTTCATATAAAGTTTATAATTAATTCTACCTCTAAATTATGCTTGTGAAAGCCGTGGGAGTCCGCTCAATGCGACACGCACAGGATTGGTTGATGTGGCGACACTTGGGGATAGCCAATGTTCAGGAGTGCATGACATTCGGGTGAAATTATATTGATTTTCAATGTGATTTTAAGAATTGCCACATTTAATATTAATGAATATTGCATATTTTCTGTTATAATTTCGTTTATGAAGCTGAATCACTTCATAGTTTTTTGACCCCTCGGGAAGCAATAAGAACGCCATAATCTTCTTTTATGCTCCTTTTATATCAATTCAATCATTTATTCCTTTTTTATGTGCTTGTACAACTTGTATCATTCTCCGAAAATATCCATTTTATGCAGCACGCTTGCCTAGAAGTAACCTAATCACTCCTAGGTTGTAGCTATCACACAGACTCTGGCAGGGAGAAATCTTCTTGAAGATTTTCTTTCGATTTTCAAAACCTTTTGCCAGGTACAGTTTGAAATCTTAAAACGTTTGAGAATTTGACCGTTCTTGTGTTGAAGTTTTATCTGCAAAATGAATTTTGAAAACCACAGCAGATGAAAAACTTTTAACTGATATAAAAATTAAATTAGACTTTACTAAAACAACTTTGCATGCAATGACGCATTATTTTTACGGAAACTGTTTTCGAAAGATCTGATGACAAGTACTCGCATAGGTGTGCGTTTCAAATTTCTCGATCGAGCCTAATTTATAAATGGAACAATTAGTTTAAGCTATAAGCGGGTCTGAAAAGGCCACTTTAGTAGAAACAGCCAGCACATCAAGCTACCCGAAACTGTCAAATTTTCCCAGTCAACCTTGAACGGCGATAAAGATGAAAATGAAATTTGACAGAATGTTTTATGATTAATATTATGATCTTGCTTTATTAAAAAAATACGAAGATAAACCGCATCATAGATCAAAAGTGGGGACTTCTGTCATCGTTGTTCGGTCAAAAGTGTACTGCAATGTGGTGTCACACGAGTTTTTAACGCATTGTATCGTCTTAAGTTTTTGTTCACGTGAAAAAAAATACCTGTCCAATATTTTTTGGAAATCTATTTGACGAACTTATATCTGTTAAAATGATGACGCATTAAAAATTTGACTTCCATAGTATCAATACGATTAAAGTTTTGTTAATTCAACCTTTCATTATCATGGAACATTGTGTATGTTTGGACAATCATTTCGATACTATACCAGGTATCTATTTGGATAATCATTTCGATACTATTCCAGGTATCTATTTGTAAACATGGTTGTATTCACTTTACAAACAACCAATACATTGACTGGTTAATCTATACATATAATAAAATCGTAGACTAACCGTGTCTGTACATTGAATATTTTTGCATGAAAATTACACAGAAAACTCAGGAAAAAGGTATAAAACACAAAAATGCAATTTTTGAAATTTTTGTCTGTTTGTCTGTGCGTTTGTGGGAGCATAACGCTTAAACCACAGATTAGATTGCAAATCTAAGTACTTAAAAATATTAAGTGATAACCCGAGTAACATTTAGCGTTTATTTCATCAAAATCGACCCACAAAATCAAAAGATATTGAATTTTTAAGTTTAGGAAGAAACTTCCTAATGTATTCTGATGAGTCAGAGCGCCATCTATTGAGAATAATAAAATGCATGAAAGCATTCAAAATTGTTGAGTTATTTGTGAAACTTTTAATACGTGGCAAAATAAGAGTGATCATTTTATACCTTTTCGTTATTGATCGATACAATCGATCAACAAAATCAAAATATATTGAATTTTTAGTTTAGTAAGAAACTTCCTTATATATTCTGATTAGTCAGAGCGCCATCTATTGAGGAACCAAAAAATGCATGAAAGCATGAATGTTATTTTGGCATATTTCGATGAAATTCTTTGTAAATGTCAGAGGGTGTACGTTATAACAGGCACTTATTAATAATTCCAAATCAAATCAAATTAAATCGTATATTTCAAATAAACCATTTTTGAATTGTCAAGGTCGGTTAGTCCAAAAAGATGATGCTATTTGCACGTTCCAAAGCGTAGATCTCTATGTAGAAGAACGTGCAAGAAACTCCACGGACACTCTTTTAAAAAATAATAAATTGTTACAAATTTTTGTTTACATCAAGTTGAAATTATACAAACATGTGAGAACGATGTAAAAGAGGAGCAGGATAAAAGCGTCCGGGAAAAAAGGAACAATTCAAAGAAATATTTAAAATAAACCATGGCAACTGAGAAATGACCAGTCCCAACTGACAGCGCCCGTTCACGAACATGACGCATGCGCTAGCACCATTCGACTCAACCATTTTGAAGGGAGCCAAATAATCTAACGCATACGCCACCATCAGCCAGACTTTTGTGTGAGCTTGACACTCCCAACCGCCAGGGTACATTCAAGTCAAAAACAAACCTAAAACTGATAGCTATAGCTTAAGTTTAAGGTACACAGTACTCACACATGTGCCGTTGAAATGGATGAAATTATACATCTATATCTATACATATAATAAAATCGTAGACTAACCGCGTCTGTACATCGAATATTTTTGCATGAAAATTACACAAAAAAACTCAGGAAAAAGGTATAAAACAAAAAAACGCAATTTTTGAAATTTTTGTCTGATTGTCTGTTTATCTGTTTATCTGTTTCTCTGTTTGTCTGTGCGTTTGTGGGAGCATCACGCATAAACCACAGATTGGATTGCAAATCTAAGTCCTTAAAAATATTAAGTGATATCCCGAGTAAAACTTAGCGTTTATTTCATCAAAATCAACCCACAAAATCAAAAGATATTGTATATTTAAGTTTAGGAATAAACTTCCTAATGTATTCTAATGAGTCAGAGCGCCATCTATTGAGAAAAAACAAAATGCATGAAAGCATTCAAAATTGTTGAGTTATTTGTGAAACTTTTAATACGTGGCAAAATAAAAGTGATCATTTTTATTCCTTTTCGTTATTTATCGTTACAATCGATCCACAAAATCAAAATATGTTGAATTTTTAGTTTAGTAAGAAATTTCCTAATGTATTCTGATCAGTCAGAGTGCCATCTATTGAGGAACACCAAAACACATTGATTGAGTTATTTGTGAAACTTTTAATACGTAGACGTAGCAAAATAAAAGTAAACATTTCAATACCTTATCGTTATTTATCGTTACATACGGGCTTCTTATTTAACGTCTTCCGCTGACAAATATTTTGTCAGTTTACCTGGTCCATAGATGGCGTTGCACTGATGACGCGTTTTTCTGAACTGCGGTGTTAAGATTTTCCGCTGAAGAATGACCTCACACGATTTTTAAACACAGTCGTGTTCGTTGGAATTTTGGTTTGGTCTCTGAAAGTTTTTAAACTGTTAGGGACCAAAATTGCTTAAATCTCCGAGTTGTGCTGGTTTCGTTTAAAGTGCATTTATCGTAGTTTTGCGAATTACCGGACAGTTCGACTTGCGGATCAGGCCTGTAGGGTCCCGTACCAAAGGTGCTGTGCTGACGGGACCCTACTGCTAAGCCTCCGCGATTGATTCCGTTTAGAGCGAAGCAACGAACGGTTCGATTTGCGAAACAAGGCTAATAATTTTAAGGTACCGTACCAAAGGTGGTCACGGTGACGGGAACGATCGATTTTGGGGGGCTACTCTCTAAGTAAAAAAAAAAAAAAAAAAAAAAAAAAAAAAAACAATATTTGCATTGTATAGACTCAATTTTATTTAGCAATGTATAATTTCATCCATTTTAACGGCACATGTGTGAGTACTGTGTACCTTAAACTTAAGCTATAGCTATCAGTTTTAGGTTTGTTTTTGACTTGAATGTACCCTGGCGGTTGGGAGTGTCATGCTCACACAAAAGTCTGGCTGATGGTGGCGTATGCGTTGGATCATTTGGCTCCCTTCAAAATGGTTGAGCCGAATGGTGCTAGCGCATGCGTCATGTTCGTGAACGGGCGCTGTCAGTTGGGACTGGTCATTTCTCAGTTGCCATGGTTTATTTTAAATATTTCTTTGAATTGTTCCTTTTTTTCCCGGACGCTTTTATCCTGCTCGTCTTTTACATCGTTCTCACATGTTTGTATAATTTCAACTTGATGTAAACAAAAATTTGTAACAATTTATTATTTTTTAAAAGAGTGTCCGTGGAGTTTCTTGCACGTTCTTCTCCATAGAGATCTACGCTTTGGAACGTGCAAATAGCTTCATCTTGTTGGACTGACCGACCTTGACAATTCAAAAGTGCCTGTAAATGGTTTATTTGAAATATACGATTTGATTGATTGATTGATTGAGTCCGAAGTCCGTAGTTTCTTGCTTAGTTGCGGGCGAGCGTATTCTACTCCGTATCACCTACAGACTTACGATTAGTCCCAAACCCGAACTAAGAATGAATGACAACACGATTTCACAGTAACTGTCAATTCGTGTTATCATTAGTTCTCAGTGGTTAGCTGATACGGAGTAGTTTTGTTTTCTTTTTTTTCTACTTAATATATAAAACAAAGTCGGGTTTGTTCGAACACTTTTCTAACTAACTCGAGCGATTTTCATAGTTTTTGTGTTTTTGGATTAGTCTTCGTCCGGAATAGCATAATAAGAATTAAAATACAAAAAAAAATGAGTATGTGAGTAGGAAGGGTAGGTAGGCAGGTAGGTAGGTAGGGTAGCTATGGTAGGTAGGTAGGGTAGGTAAGTAGGTAGGGTAGGTAGGTTAGGGTCGGTAGGTAGAGTAGCCAGTTGACGGGAGCGAAGCCGCGCGGGTCAGCTAGTCCCTAATAATTTGTTTGTTTTTTGTTTCATTTCAATTTATTTGAAGTTACGAATTCTATTCAAAATTTTACAGATTCTAAATTTTAACCAGAACGATTGATGTTTCGTGGCTAAGTAATGACAGCCGCACGGTTCGCATTTGGAGAAAACGCAACGCTTTCCGAGGTGGATCTGTGGTTATGTGATCATCCAAAACATATCCGTAGCACGACTCCTCCGTACCTCGGAAACGATGTTACATAAAATACTGGTATTGAGATGCATTCGGTTACACAAACACAGTTGGGAAAAAGATAGACACATTGATTGATTTTTCATATAAAGTTTATTATTAATTCTACCTCTTAATTATGCTTGTGAAACCCGTGGGAATCCGCTGAATGCAAGACGCACAGGATTGGTTGATGTAGCGACACTTGGGGTAGCCAATGTTCAGCAGTGCATGACATTCGGCGGAAATTATTGATTTGCAATTTGATTTTAAAAATTGACGCATTTAATTTTTGTTAATATTGCATATTTTCTGTTATAATTTCCTTTACGCCAAAACATTAATAGTTTTTTGTCCCCTCGGGAAGCAATAAGAACGCCATTGTCTTCTTTTATGCTCCTTTTATATCAATTCAATAATTTGTTCCTTTTTTATGTAAAACCACTTGTACAACTTGTATCATTCTCCGAAAATATCCATTTTATGTTCTCCGATTTGAGGAAACTTCTCTTTTTATGTATAATTTTATGGGAGCCATTTACATATTTATGACTATTTATTTAACTGTAGGTTTTCTTTTTTATGATAATATGCCTTTTTGTGAAACATAACTTTCTGAATACTTCTGTAAAATAAAAATAAATTTATTCGTGTGTTTTCACATTTCATGTTGAAATAGCTCATGGCTTTAATGTTTCGAATAAACCTCTGTTCAAAAAAATTGGTTGCCTGTAAAGTCGGTATACGGGCGAAAGTTTTACGTGACAACGACTTTGAGTGGTATAGGTATACGGTGTATGCCTATCTCTCTCACTCTCTCTCTCGCTCTGTCTCTCTCGCTCTTAGGCGGGCTAACTGTGCTCGAGTGGAAGGGACGCGTGCCTTTCACTTTTTATGTCTGTCTCTCTCGCTCTTAGGCGGGCTAGTGGAAGGGACGCGTGCCTCTCACTCGCTCTCATTGTGAGCGCATAACGTGAGCGGAGCGTAACGCAGTTTCTTGAAGTGTCACCCGGCAAACCAATTTATAAGACGTTGTCACGACAACATTGGAAATTACTAAGAATTTGAGATACTGTCCAAGTCATATTATAAAAGTGAAAGTGAATGTTTTTATGTATCTGAATTTAAACTGTTGATGTTATTCACTTTTCTCGCGCCAACGAATCAGTATTGCCATTCAACATGGCAATGCGGCCAGTGTTCTGGGTACATTTCCCGTTGACAGCGATGTGGACGAATCTTTCGATGCTCTATGAGTTCTTTCTTTCTCCCTTTTTAGGGTTCCGAAAAAAACGGATCCCTTATAGGATGACTCGGGTGTCTGTCTTTCCGTCTGTCACAGCCAGTTTTCTCCGGATACACTAAACCAATTCTGTTGAAATTTGTTACACATATGGACTTCTGTGACCCAATTACACATGGGGTGCCCCAGGACAGCATCTTGGGGCCAACCTTATTTCTGGTATATATCAACCATCTCACAAATCTTAAACTATCCCAAGGCGAGATAATCTCTTTTGCAGATGACACTGCCCTCTGTTTTGCTGCCGACAGCTGGGAAGAGGCTTTCGGTGCTGCTCAGCGTGGATTTGACACGGTTGGAGATTGGTTACGGAGAAACATTCTAACGTTAAATGTAGATAAAACTAAATATATCTGTTTTGGCATTAGGAATGTAAGTGGAGTACCTTGTACCCGGGGAATCGTCTCACACGATTGTAAATCAAACTGCTCATGCCCTTCACTTGAACGTGTGCAGACGATTAAATACCTAGGTGTAATAATTGACAGTTGTCTTAATTACAAAGAACACATAAAAGTTTTATGTGGAAGGATTAGGAAATTAATTTTTGTATTTAAAAATTTACGTTATATTGCTGATCCGCAACTTTTGAAACAGATATATTATGCTCTCTGTCAGTCGCTTTTGACATACTGCATTTCTTTGTGGGGTGGTTCCTCTAAAACAACGTTAAAGCGCCTTGAGATCGCCCAACGTGCAGTACTCAAAGTACTTTTAAACGTATTTTTTTCCCCACCGCTCAACTCTATAAGAACTGTGAGATCCTGACTGTCAGGCAATTATACACACTCAATATTACTCTCCTACAACACAGTAAACAGATGTACAATCCGTTTAACCAAGTGGGGCGAAGAAAGAACAAGGTTAGTGTCAGAAAAAATATTACCACTACTAGTTTTAGCACTAAGTTTAACAACTTTATTGGACCTTACATCTACAATAAGATAAACAGAGCTATAAACATCTACTCCTTGACTAAAACACAATGTTAGAAAAAGGTGACCGTATTCGGTCACCTTTTTCTTACATTGTGTTTTGTTGCTCAAGCTCTCTTACAAAGAGACTGAATTGCTGCTATATATACTAAAGTGATTGCTTGCTTATCACAGTCACACGCCCTCTCACACTCATTCACACACATAATCATATCACACAAAGAGAGGACACTCATACACACTATTCAGATGTGATAAATGTATAAATATATTTTTTTTTTTTGCAGATTATAATTTTTAATGATGTATTGTTTCGTTCCAAATGATATATTTTAATGATATAATGATTTATTTTTTGCATTTTATGTATTGTGATGTTTTTGTAAATTTAGATGCTTCTTTTCATTGATTTTATTTATTTGTTTCAATTTTATTCTGGTAATTTTATAGTAATGAATTAATTGTATTGATTTAATAATTTTAATTTAATGTTTTTTATAGTTACTGATTAATTTTAATTTAATGTTTTTATGGTTTCTGATTAATAATCTCTCTGAAAAATAATAAATTGTTTTTTATATGTTTCTCTTTTAGTTATTGTTTTATATACTTAACATTTCTGCTTGATGGCTAGTATTATTACAAATTATTTGAGGGGATTGGTGCTGATAACCCAAATACAGGCTTTTGCCTAGTTCGGCTACAGATGTCTAATTCTTTTGTATTGTTTAAATATAGCCTACAAATTTTGTTTAACAATGTAAAAATAATTGAAATAAACTTATTATTATTTCCTTTATTTATTTCTCATTCTTATTGTTTACATTTTTAAATATTAAAAAAAATATAAAAAACATTTAAAAATATAAAAAATAGTAGCCCACCGGTATCGGGATCAGGGTCCAAGCTACGGACGTGTTACGTAAATGATTAAATTTTTAGTATGGGGGTAACTTTTGGGGGTCAAACTAGAAAAAGAAAGAAAGTTTGAAAGAGCTAACTGTGAGAATTTTAATTATAGTTTTCATAATTTTAAAATAAATGGTTTTAAAGTTTTTCAAGAAATTAGACGAAAAATGACCATTCCCCCTCCGAAACTACAGAGCCTAAAATTTCGAAAAAAATGGAGATAATAGATCTTGACCTACAGATTACAGAAAAACCTATGAGAAGTCTATACTGTTAAAGTAACATTAAAAAAAATGAAATTCGTTCGGAACCTTTTGCACGCGATTCCTACTCGAAGTTGGCCAGTTTTTTACTCTTTTTGTACATTCTTACAAGCACTCACTTATAAATTCTTGTACATTGTCAGCAGAATCACGTATCAACGGCTTAACCGAGTAGAATGTAACACTACATACGGGTAGACCATGACTTGGACTTTAACATAAGACACTTTTAAACCTTTTTTATGATGATGCGTTGCCGCTTGATAGTGTTCGACTTTCATTCAAGCGAAGCCACTAACATTAATTAACAATTAAAACAAACAATAGGTGCTGTGCGTCTCAAAAATCAAACACAGATTCTAAAACATGGCTGTTGTGAACGTTACCGTTGAAACAAAAACAAAAACCGGCCAAGCGCAGATCAGAATCTCACACGAAGGATTCCGTACCCTAATACGAAAAGAAACACGTTTCTTGTACTTTAATTTTGAATTATTTAATTTTTAATAATAATTTGTTGTTGCTTGCCAAGGTTGGTCTGTGGATGCGTGACCATCTTAACATACCGAGTTTCCTCCGGGCTTCGGAAAGCACGTTAAGCCGTTGGTCCCGGCTGTCATTTGTAGATCTTTGGCAGTCGTTACGGATAGTCAGAAGCCTGTAAATCTGACACCAGTCTTGCCATGAAGTACCGTGTTACCCAGTTAATAGGTTGTGGAGGTCTGGTAGGCAGCCGCTCCTTGTAAAATACTGGTATTCAGCTAAATCTGGCTTGACTGGAAGCCGACTCCAATGTAGTTGGGAAAGGCTAGGCAGATGATGATGAATTTGTTGTTATAGCGACAATAGAAATACACTCAGTGAACATTTCAACTGTCAACTAATTACTGTTCTTGTGATACAGCCCGCTGATAGATGGACGGATGGACGGCTGGACGGACGGACGGACAGCAGAGGCTTAGTAATAGGGTTTCGTTGGTTATCCTTCGGCCACAACCCTAAAACCAGTTGTTTCTTATTTTCTTTTTTACAAAACAAATGAAACATTCAATTTGTCCAAGGAATTTGATTAGAGACATTTTTACATTAGAATTGTAAATTACAAACGATTTTGTCAACTTTTTCCCAGGCCAGGGAAATAAATGGTAATGTTTCTTCCCATTGTAAGAAATGAGCTCGGAATGTTTTAAAAAAGAAATATGTCCTCGTGAATAATATCAGTAATGCTTCGGAGTAATGCTGGAGGATTTATAAACGATATATTTTGCTTTCAGCCTAAATAAAAATATGAAAACCTATGTAAGATAACCTCGCATCTTTCTTGTTGTATTAGAGGAAAAGATTAATTTTTAGGTGTTTATCAAAATATTATCTGTGCTGAAAAAGTATTTTATATACCGAGAAAAGCCCATAACTCCTCTGCTTTCGGAAATACAGACGTACGTAGAGAGTTCCGTTTCTTTTCTGTGCGCACATTTAGAACGCTTACGCCGTATTGGTGGAACAGAAACAAGGTAGGGATGGTAACTTGCAGCGCGTCTAGATGTCCGATGGTAGAAGGGAGTAACTGGGATGAAGGGGGCCGCTGGGATGCATAAGTATAATCAGCCTAGACCATTCTCATAACTGAGACTCAGACCTCCGCTCTGTGAGATGAAAAAGACCATAATCGATGAAAGATGGAGTTTAATCTGCGATGATTTTGGCCTCGTTTACGGAGACGCAGAGCGTCGCGTGTGGCGTGGCGTCTCGCGGCGCGGCAGACGTTTTCTTCTGTTTACAGACAGGCGGCGCGTGCAGCGACCCGCCTTATCACACGCGTAAAAACAAACATATGGCAATGTACGATGTTGTTTATGAAGATGCAGGACGTGACGCGGAGCGCGTCGCCAAGCAAACGCGTGTAAAATCGCTTCTCGATAAACGCTCTCATACAACACCATAATATGTTTGAATTTAGTGCAGGCCGCGTCGCTGAACGCGATGCCCCGCGTTTCCGTAAACAAGGCCTTATCGTGTGGGCTCATTTGAGTGAGGTGAGCAGTGAATAGAAATACAAAACTAGCTTGTTGTTACCATATTATTGTTTAGCTCCCAAACCTGTTAGGTCCAAATACTTTTCTATACCACCTATTCTATAAAAAAGCTAACATTTCTATTACTTTTATGAACCCTTTGTCTAAAAGCAATACCTCAAATTTTAAACCCCAGGTTCAAAGCCCGTATTTTCAAACGATAGAGCTGTCAAGTGGCCCGTGGCAAATGGTTCAGTGGTTGATAGCACCTAGCGTGTCTAGACCGGTTTATAGTGACACTTAAAAGTGTCCAGAATATAAATTGCTTTGTCAGTTTGTTTGAGAAATTCAGAGGACGTGTGAACGGTATCTGGTCTTGAAGTGTTGTGGATAATAATGATACTTGAAAGAAAAAATATAGGGAAATTATAAGTCTAGCCACAAAATTGTTTATTGGACACGTGATCAAACTTCTAATTTTATAACTAAGCAACGGGAAAATGACATAGCCTCTAATAAACTAATTCGTCTTTTTTACAACACCACTAAATATTCTATAGAAAGCGTCAAGTAAAGATCATCAATTATTGTGACTTGTTCTTCTTATTGCCACCTAATTTACTAACTCGGCCACGGATTTTACATCTCGTCACCATTTTACGTTTTACAGCTTCAACGCAATGCCCTCAAAAAAATATAATTCATGCTTCTACAGAGAGCATCATTTATTATAACTTAGTATGTAAAATAATATATCATATTCTTTTATCGTGAAAATAGCCACTGCATTATTTGGCGCGAGTACGCGAGTCGACAGCGACCGGCCATTTGCATCAATCAGAGAACGCCATTCGATTCATGTGACGACGAGTTGAGTTGTTCACGTGTATTTGTTTATTGTCGTTCGTGCGTTTGTATTGCAATTGTTTTCGCTGTAATTAAAGTTTTCGATGAGTAATAATTAGTTATGACGTCTAAAAGTGAAAATGAAGTACCACTGTATTGCTCTGACGAGGAATCGCAAGAAGGTCAGCTGTCGAAAAAAAAGCGAGGTGAATCTAAGAACTGGATATTTGTAAACAAATTTTCGTGTGTAAGTTTTGCCGAAGAAGCCGTGAGTGCAGAAAAGACGTGGGCAGTACGCACTACACATATTTCCATAGAAGGAAAAAAATGATTTTATAGATGCAACAAAGTACCACGTAAAGGAGTACAGTGTGCTGCAGAAATATATTTGCTATTTGAGGCGGATACAGAGGCAGTGTTACTTTATAGCACAGATCGCGAGCATAATCACGATTTTGTTAAGAATAACTACCGTTATGGTATTTGCGACGAAACAAAATCTGAAATTAATAAACTGTATGACCTCCACCTAAAGCCGAAATCAATCTTAGAGCATTTAAAGAAAAATCCTGAACTTAAAATACCTACAAAACGGCAGCTTTATAACTATTTAGCAGATCGCCGGCGTATCAAATATGGTCCATATTTGATGATCCACAATTTCTTTAGGAGAGCTAGAAAAATGGATTATTAATCATACAAATGTCCCTGACAACGAGAACGAAGTCATTGTGATAGCCTATTATATTTTAGATAGTGATCCACCTAGTTTTCGTATCGTATTATCTACTAAGAATTTGTTGAAACAATGTATCTCTGCTGACATTCTGCATGCAGATGCAACATATAAATTGATTTGGCAAGGGTATCCTGTATTGATACTAGGAACAACCGATAAAAACAGAAAATTTCACCCCATTTGCTTGACAGTATCTACAAATGAATGTAAGGCTGATTTTAAAACAATGTTTCAAGGAGTAAAGAACAATCTTTTTTCAAATTTTTCTCATACCTTTGAACCGAAGATCCTAGTTTGCGACGCGGCAAAAAATATACAGAATGCATTTCGTGATGTGTTTGGAAAAGAAAAGATTGTGAAAATGTGCTGGGCTCACGCTAAGAAGAAGATTTGCACTAAATTAGACCAAACAACAGAGAAGAATTTTCGAAAATATTTATTGGAAGACATTGATGCATTGCAATCAGCTACATCTGTTGAAGTATTTTCTGCTGCTTCGAAGTTGTTCTTGAAGAAATGGAAAGACCAAAAAGCATTCGTAAAATATTTTAAAAAAGAATGGCTAATAAAAAACCCAAATTGGTATTTGGGTGCAGCACCAATATCACCAGCGACGAACAACGCACTCGAGTCCTTTAATAGAGTTATAAAAGACCACAACACCCTCCGCGAGCGTATACCGTTGGCCCGTTTCCTCGTGGTAGCAGAGGAAATGGTTAATAGCTGGTCACTACAAGCAACAGAAGAAAAGTTTGCGACACAACCTGATTTGCAGTTATCAGATTGGACAACAGGATATCAATGGGCTAAAACTGATACCGAAATTAGAGTTGTAGATTCAACACCGGACAGCACCACATATTTAATTCCAGGTAACAACTCATTCAAAATTAATCAAGCTGAGAAGAAATTCAGGTGTTTTGACGAATACAAAAAAGTGTTTTTTTCATCTTGGAACGTAGTACTACCAAACAATCAGACCGAGTGGATTACTGGTTGCTGTGATTGTCCAGACTTTTATCGCAAGTACAGCTGCAAGCATCTAATAGGCCTTGCAATCAGACTGAAATACGTGACGCCACCAATAGAGGCAAAGTCACAACCACTTGGATTAAAACGAAAGCTTGGAAGGCCAACTAAAGCGCGAGCTGCGTTAATTATCCAATAATGGTTAATATTTTTTTTTTGTTTATCTACCTACATTCTTTTCATATGTTTCTATTATTTACTATAAGTAAAATGATGGTCATTCAATAAACAAATAGATTTTTCAAAAATAGTCTTTTATTTTGTCTCTCCTCAATAGCTTCTGATATTATTAGTGGCCAATATACCGACTATTTGATGTCATTTTTAGCAAAATTTTGACGATCAATTAATATGGGATGAGTTACATTTTAAACGTACTGAGTTAAAAAGTTAGAAGCTAAATAAATATATTTTTTGATGTCATTTAATAGTATTTTAGAAGTTTACTGTTAGAATGCATGCTACAAATTTAGATGCTAAAAAATAATCATTATGCTGAGTTGTATTTAGAGTGGTTTACATAGAAGATAACTAGTGGCTAAGATAGTATTATTTAGATGCTCGTTAATTGTGGCTGACTTAGTAATTTAGAAGGCAACATACATTTTTGGGGGCGAATAATGATATTAAAAAGAAGCCTGTTTAATTAGCACCCAAAAATATATTTTCTAAAGTGAATTTTTATAGAAAAAATATTTTGTATTTCGTTGTCCTTATAGCTATCTGCTTTATGTGTGCTTTGTGTGTGCAACTATTTGCAGTATGAGAGAATCGGATCTTACACAAAGATAAAAACTTGAGAGGTGTCAAGGGACACCCGGATGGAACGAAGTTCCTTTCAATGAATTAGTGAAGGAATTGTATTTTTTTTTTTAAGTTATAATAATATTTTTTATTATTAAAAAATGTAATGTAATATAAACTTAATCAGTAGGCTCAATTTTAGTAATAATTGGCTTGTCAAAATAACTGGCTTGCTTTCGTTGAGAGAGAGAGAGACAGACAGAGAAACACGTGCACGCCGCACGGCTTACAACTATAGCATTCCATCATGACGTACGCTTGCGATGTCTTTGCACACGCAAAGCCTCATCACCTCCATAGGATGCAGACGCTCCAAAACCGTTTCCTCCGTAAGATCACGGGAGCCCCCTATTATGTCCGCAATGAGACTCTCCACGTAGATCTCAAATTGCCCACCATACAGCAGTTCATGAAACGCATTACTAAGCGTTTCTTCGATACTGCTGTCAAACACCGCAACCCCCTTATCGCATCGGCCGCCAGATACGAACCCTCCCGCATCTCAAAGATTCGCCGTCCGAGGCACACCTTAACCATTCCTGATGACTCTACCACTCTTCTACAAGAAAGTCGTAAAGAAACCAGCACACTCAAAACAAGACCGCCGTCCTTTCGCCCTCGCCGCCGAGGCCCGTCGCGATCTTCCCTTCAATGTCCACCCCGACCTTTGCTCGAGGCAGCCCGCGCCGCTGAGCCTGTAGTTTTAAATTCGCCCCTAAATAATCAATATTCGATCCAGCCGTCCCTAGCTGTCCTCCCCCCAGCGACGCCCTAAGCCGAGGTCCGTACACCACAGGGGGTGCCCTTAGCGTGGAGTCGCTTAGTTTGTAAGTTTAAAATAAGCCCTGGCTTTAATATTTATATTAAGGCCACCACAGGAAAGTCCGGATAAGCAGTCGACAACCTCCTAGGTTGACCTGCGAGAGGCCACACATAAAAAAAAAAACAACTATAGCAAAAAGTGTCGTTACAACGTTTGATCTTAATTTTTTCCGTCTAGACCCCTTTCGCAACGCGCGATAAGGAACTTCGTTCCAAAAACTGCCAAATAGGGAAAATAATTCGTGTATAAGCGAATTTTGGCATAGTTGTAGGTAAAAACAATGCCTTAAACGACATATTACAATACAGATAGATGGGGTGAAGGATTATTTACCCTATTTTTCCTGCCTTGGGTGGACTAAAAGAGGTCAATCGTAGAATCCGACTGGGCTGGGCAGCGTTCGGTAAGATGCGTGGTATCTTCTCGTCTCATAGACCACAATGTCTCAAGACAAAAGTTTATGATGACTGCGTGCTGCCAGTGACATGAGGAACTAAAACGTGGTCGTTCACAATGGGTCTCACCAGATGGCTTAAAGTCACCGAAAAGGCAACGAATAAGGCTGTCCTCGGAGTTACCTTGCGTGATCGAATCAGGGATGAAGACATACGCAACCAAGTTACAACATAATGAGACTATTTCATATGAAGCAGCTGACATTACATTCCACTATATACTGTCCCAAAATCAAACACCACAGATCGAGAAGGGACCCGGACTTAGGCTGGATTAGATTAAACACCTATTAAACCTTCCAACCAACCTATCTGGCACAAAATACACAAATACAGAAGGTCGGCTCAATACAACGAGCGAGAACGCACGCACACATAGACACGCTTCACGTACAGCGAGTGCAAGCGCACTCGCGACTGGCATTTGTTTGAGATCGCCGCACGTACGAACATGCACGCACACGTAGACACGCTTCACGTACAGCGAGTGCAAGCGCACTCGCGACCGGGTTTTTTTTGAGATCCGGGGCTTATGCGTCTGCCTGAATCTGTCCTGTCCATAAGGCAAGAGGTCTTCCGAGTCGAAAACGTCACTGACGACTTAATAATACGTAAATATGATTTCGATGTAAACTTATTTCGCAAAGTATGAGATACTTGAAACTTGCCTGGACCTGTCGTCTCGCGCTGGTTTAGGTACGTATTTTAGAAAACCCTTAGTGTATACGGGAAGAACACTACTACTGTAAGACGAAAGTGTACCTCTATACTGTTCTGTTGTGTGTTTTGCTATCTTTTTTTATTGAACGGAATAATTGAGCACTGAGCTATCTATTTTAAAGGTAAAAACTCTTTTTTCTCGAACTCGGTTTAGGCTACTATGACACAGGCTTGCAGTTTCACCTTCATCGCTACAACCTACACAAAATAATTAGGTATAGACCGCACAGTCGCTTTCTTCATTTCTTTAAAATGCTCATGTTTGTATTGTCTCAGTCCATTCTCTTCGTGTTTGCCTGCTGTATGATTCTGAACTTCTGTCCTCATCTATGCTGTGTGGAGCCTGTGGTTGTGGACCCACAATAGTATATACTTCATAGGGATCCTACTTAATCCCAGCGCTTTTCGATCGGTTGGGATCATGTCGCTTTGCCCGTAATTAGGTCAGTAGATTTATCATTTTGAAGTATTTTCTAGTGTACGTGGTGAAATTTTGTTATACAGCACGGGATTTCTTTGGGAGAAAGTTGAAACGTGGTTTTATAAAAAATAGTGGTAAACTGTATATACAATTCTATTCATTAATAAATTATTGATGAATGAGGGTTTTCTGAAATATCGAGCACCTGAAATTTTTTAAAGCCAACTTGACAAATGTCAGAAAACAAGCGATTTGATAGGTTTTTGGCACCTGGCTTCTCAGTGCTGCCACCTGGTGAAAACCCACATTAATTTCACTTGGGACTGCAGCGCTTCTACGATGTTCCTACAATTGTATACAAAAATTTGAATTCGAGAATATTTAATATTTTTACCTATAAATCGATTTAAAATACATAAAGCCAAAGTTGTAACTTGACTTTTTGACGATGGTTTCAAATAAACTCAAACTGAAAATTAAAACATAGATTCCGTCGAGCTATCGTCACCTTCGGCGTTCCAGCCGTATATTGCTAGGCACGTGACGATGGATTAAGACCGGACGGCTTGTCTTTCGTTTCTATGGAAGACGGGTAGGCTTTCAGGCACTTGTCTAACCGCCAACGATCAGCGAGAAGTAAATGTAGAAATTATTTATTGATAAGGCACTTCAAAGACTTACTCGCTAAAACATACACAAACATAAATCACATAGGTACAGTTTTAGGTACAGTGAATTCGTCACTTACAAAAGTGCACAGCACTAACAGCTACGAGACTAGATACGAGTTGGCGAGCAGCGAGAAGTGAGTGTGTAGTTCCGATAGTTTTGTCGCTCAGCTATAAGCGAGTGCTATTGTGTGACGGGCGATTACTCGCACCACTCGCTCTGCCTGCACTATAGGTAGAATGACAGCTGATTGGTCTCTCGGCCTGAGTTCTGACTGCCAAACGATCATCGCTGAGCGAGTATTATCTTTGATAGCTTTTATCGCTGCGACCAACTAGTAGTAAGAGAGTTCTCGCAGGCAGTGTGAACAGCCAGCTATCGACTATAAATGTATGTGTGTCTTTCACTCACACGGGATCTACATCTTTTGGCCGACCCTCAGCGAGAAAATAGTCTACAGCTAATCGCTTCCTCGGCGTGTGACAAGTGGCTTAGTGGGACGCAACCTGTGTCAATACTCTTGCACCATCCCATCTTCCTAATTCATCGTGTTGTGCTGACGCTGCCGCTGCGGCTGCGGAAAGCCTCAAACAGCGTAAATATAGTAACCTTATTGGTAATTATATTTTCGAGCAGTTTGGGGTTGAAACCCTCGGGCCGTGGTGCCTTTGTGCTTTTCAAAGAAATTTCAAAACGGCTGCTTGAAACTTCCCGTGACCCAAGACCTGGTTTTTACTTTGGCCAGAGGCTAAGTATTGCCATTCAATGTGGCAATGCCGCCTGTCTCTTGGACACACCAGCTGATAGCGTTGAGGACGAATTTTTTGGTGCTATATTTTAGTTTGCTGTTAGTTTACTCTCTTTGTAAAATCACAAGTGCCAAGTTTCATCCACATCTCCTCAGCCGACAGAGTTACTTTGGCACTTATGATAAAAAAACGGAAGAGATAGCAAAGTGGATTCATCATCATCATCATCAAATCAGCCGAAAGACGTCCACTGCTGGACATAGGCCTCCCCAAGCGTCGCCACAACGATTGGTCCTGTGCGTCTTGCATCCATCGGCTATTCGCGACATTCACCAGGTGATCGGTCGAAATTGTGGGAGGCCTACCAGCGTTGTCGTCTTCCGGTACGCGGTCGCCATTCCAGAAGTTTTCGGCCCCATCGACCATCTGTTCTGCGAACAATGTGCCTTGCGCACTGCCACTTAAGTTTGGCGATCCTTCAGGCTATGTCGGTACCTTGGTTCTCTTGCGGTTACCATCATTCCTGATTCGATCACACAAGGAAACTCCAAGCATTGCCCTCTTCATTGCCCTTTGAGTGACTTTGAGCCTTCTGATGAGGCCCATTGTAAGCAACCACGTCTCAGTTCCATATATCATCACTGGCAATACGCACTGGTCATAGATTTTCGTCTTGAGACACTGTGGTATGTGGGACGAGAAGGTACCACGCAATTTCCCGGACGCTGCCCAGCCGAGTCGTATACGACGGTTGAACTCTTTCTCGAAGTTGGCCCTACATAACTGGACCGTTTGTCCTAGGTAGACATACTCGTCTACAACTTCGAGTGTAGAGTTTCCGATCTTGATAGAAGTGGGTGCTACATGGGTATTTACCATGATCTTGGTTTGGTCGTGGTCGTTTTGAGACCCACCCTTTCGGAAGCTCCACTGAGGTTATCGAGCATTGTACTGAGGTCCTCCGTAGTCTCAGCCATGACGACTATATCGTCGGCAAATCAAAGGTGACTGATGTACTCGCCATTGACATTAATGCCTAGCCTTCTCCAGTCCAAAACAAAGTAGATTACAAATGCCTATTTCTTTCAGAAAAAAAGCCTCACTGTCAAAGTCTTATTACATCAAAACAAAGTAATTAACCCAACTTTTCACAGCAGCGCAAAATAATGTAAAACAAAATGAGAGCGAAGTACAGTAGGCAACAGAAGTTTCAGCAAACAAGTTCGAACGTCAGTTACAGTGAAGTTATAACTTTTGGGGGCCATTGTACAACGCTTCACTGTGTTACATAATAATAATTATTGTAAAGGGTTACAACTAGAAATTATGTAGAGAAGACTTTATCAATCAATCAATTCAATATTATTTTCAATCCTACTATATGAAATTCTTCCGTAGTAACTGAGAGACAACGCGCAGCCGAAACGAATAGTCGTAGAAAGCTGAAATTTGGCGTGTAGATTTTTTGAGGAGAATAGGGAAGCACTACGAGAGGATTTCCCTAAATTCCTACGGAAACGGGAAAAAACGGGATATGCGCGTAAGTAGTCGTGGGCAAAAGCTAGAACAATTATACATTAAGAGACATTTTACTATACATTTCCCGTTTATGTTGAGACCATATCGAGGTTCGAACCTAATAGAGCGTCATAGTGACCACATTCTCTCAAAACGTAGACATAGGCAGACATATACATAGGTACAATACACTGTATCTATGCATGTATCTGCCTATCTATACTTAATATATAAAGCTGAAGAGTTTGTTTGTTTGCTTGAACGCGCTAATCTCAGGAACTACTGGTCCGATTTGCAAAATTCTTTCAGTGTTAGATAGCCCATTTATCGAGGAAGGCTATAGGCTTATATCATCACGCTAAGATCAAAAGGAGCGGAGCAGTAATGAAAATTGTGATGCATACGAAGTTGCGCGGGTCAGCTAGTGTCATATAATATATGTGCCAGTTTATGCTTGAAGTTACACGTGTAAACACTATCGTAACATCTATAGTATATATTGAGAATTTTGTACGTAAAAATCAGCTTTGCATGCACACTTACTCGATTTTAGCAGACATTTTAATGAACTACAAAACGCATGCTGTCTCAGTTTCAAATGATACCTACTAACATAAAACATACATCAACATTTTACATACCCAATATCAAAAGTAAAACACACAAATCTAAATAAAAAAGTAATCCACACTCACACACGGTGCTACCCATTTAAATTAAAATATCTGTGTAAATATTAAAATATGCTCCGACAAAGCAATCTATCAGCCAGGTGTAATACCCCCGAGGCAGTTATGCCATATTCAGTATTAACTTTGTCACCCCTGGAATATGGCACTCCTGCCAAAATTGCCAGAATAGGGCCGGCATTTTGCCAAATGGCAGCAATTTGGCACAAATGCATGCTTTATAACTGCCGTAAGCTGGTTTAGATTAAGTTATTAATGTTAGTACCTGGCTGGAAAATGTTTTTGATTTGTTACAAACCTAATTGGGCCACACGAACACAGTTTTTCTTTTCAAGGTTAAGGCCTACCTAAATGTAGTATTTTTTGGCGTATGTTTGACCTCCTTGGTCTGAGTTGAGTTACATGATAACTGACAATAAAACTTTTTTACAAAAAGTGTAACCGACTTCTAAAACAAAACACTACAAAGTATAAAATAACTTTAATTTAGGAAGTCGGTGTTTTTGGTTATTTCGTTTTTTGACACGGACTTCCGAAATTAAAGTTATTTTATACTTTGTAGTGTTTTGTTTTAGAAGTCGGTTACATTTTTTGTAAAAAAGTTTTTTATTTTTCACTTTTTAGTGGTACCTGCGTAACCATTCACAGCGTACCGGCGTGGTGTTATGAAAATAAAACTAAGTGCTTTCGGTGTAAAGGTCTCGTCAATACGAATGAAATAAGCCCAAACACTTGGTAGTTCCTACATACCGATGTGGAGTTCCCTTGACTCTCTGTCGTCTCCATCATCAGGTCTGATCCAAACTTTCATTATTTTGTAGTATCACCCGATATACACACGAATATCAAGTTTTTACCAAATGCGTGCCTACAATTTTCGAGAGTTGCCCTCGATTTCTCAGGGTTTCCATCATCAGCTCCTGACGTGGTGGCAATGGGACCACACGGGAAGCACCAGCTTTCAAATAAAAAAAGAATCATGAAAATCGGTTCATCCAGTCGGTTAATTATGAGGTAACAAACATAAAAAAAAAATACAGTCGAACTGATAACCTCCTCCTTTTTTTGAAGTCGGTTAAAAAGCATGCACTGGCTTTACAGTTCCTTAGAGTTCTCAGTTGAGTTACGTGATGAGTGATAACTGACAAATGAATGCACTGGCTTTTTAGTTTCACTCATTCTATGTAGTTTTTTTTCTATTCCTTTTCAAGTGGAATTGGGCATGGGCAGAGCACACTGCTTGTAGAACAGACAGTCGATGGAGTCAAAAGGTTCTGAAATGCAGCGTTGGGAGGCCTGCCACAAGGTGGACCGATGACCTGGTGAAGGCTGCGGATTTCAGCTGGATACGAGACACGCAGGACCAGTTGAAGTGGTGACACTTGGGGGAGGCCCATGTCCTGCAGTGGACATCTTTCGGCTGAAATGATGATAATGATGAATCAACAGTTTTTCAAAGGATGCAGTTATGGTATTGATGTTGATAGTAGTTTCCTAAACAATGTTGGAGAGTGGATATGATGAGGACATTATTTGTGTGGAGTTACAAGAAAGAGGAAATGACGTTGGAATTTAGCTACAAACTTCAATTTTGCATTGAAAAATGTCAATCAACCTGTGCCTAGAAAAGAGTTCATAGTTTTATTAATATGTTGTGAGGCAACACCTTTTATTTCTGACAATAATTTTTAATGTTTTATTTCAATTTTTAGTTCTGAATTTGGCTTGAGGAGCCTGATTGCAATTTGTGTATTTAATTACCCTCTAATTGTAAGTAGCATTTATACAACTTCAATTTAACCAGTATTAATGCATGATGTGCTTACCTGTAAGAAACTGATACACTAGACCCGAATTTGATTGCTTGTAACCCATAATTGTATAAGTGTATTCAATTGTTGGTGAGCCAAATAAATAAATAAATAAAACACCGGGAGGCGCCCCCGTCGACGCGACGACACATTCATGTTTGCCATACAAATGAACGCGACAATCGCAAATTCGGGCAATGATCGCTTTGTTTTTCGGCAGACCAACATCTCTAGGTGGCTGGTCGTTTATAGTTGTTATCTCTTGAAGTAACATCATCGCTTACCATCTGGTGAGATAGTGGTCAAATGCGTGCCTATCAATAGCAAAAAAAAGTAAACGTTAAAGCTTTATAACACTTTAATAGAGTCGAGGTAGATAATACTAAGGAAAACGGTCTCGATTTGTTTTTATTATGAAGCCTTTCTTCTTCGTTGAAGCTATTATTCTTTTCAGGGACTACAATATACTTTTTAGGGTTAACGCAGGTGTAAATGGAGAATCCATTAGTGATGTTATTGTAACATTTTAATGGTTAGTACCGACAATTCCTGATAAAGACTCCCGCAGTATTTGGCAACAATGCGACAGTGAAAGAACGAGCGTGCTGTGTTCAAACTGTTCTACGTATTTGGTCGGAGAGTAATTTTGATTTGAATGTATGATTCACTTACTTTCAAATTGACAGGAAAAGATGAAGACCTGTAAAAAAAAAGAAAAAAGTATTAACCATTTTGGCTGACTTAAAAACAGGATGAGTGGAGACGAACATACTTCACGGGTAGTCAGAAGTCTTATCCTTTGACGCCCGCTATTTTGCGGCCGAGGTCACCGGCTTGTACGTGCCTTCCGGAGCACGGAATCATTTTTTATCAGACAATCAGGGGATTCAAGCCTGCAATGTCCTAGCCAAACTGGAAAACAACTTCTCAAATTATGCTCTTCCCGTGGGAATCGAACCCACGACTACCCGGTCACAAGGTAAGTGCCTAAACCACTTGACCATGGAGGCAGTTAAATCATAAAAACTGGCCAAGTGCGAGTCGGACTCGCGTGCAAAGGGTTCCGAACGAATTTAATTTTTTTAACATGTTATTTTAACACTACAGACTTCTAATAGGTTTTCCTATAATCTTTAGGTAAAGATCTATTATCTCCATTTTTTTCAAAATTTTAGGCTCAGTAGTTTCGGAGATAAGAGTGGGGAATGGTCATTTTTCGTCTAATTTCTTGAATAACTTCTAAATCATTTATTTTAAAATTATGAAAAAAATATAATTACAACTCTCACAGTAAGCCCTTTCATTTGATATGTCACACGATATTGTTCAAACATTTTTTTTTAAATTTTTCATACTAAAAATGTAATAATTTACGTAACGCGTCCGTGTTTGGGTCATAGAAGTCCATATGTGTACCAAATTTCAACAGAATCGGTCCAGTGGATCCGGAGAAAACTGGCTGTGACAGACGGATAGACAGACACCTGAGTGATCCTATAAGGGTTCCTTTTTTTTTCGGAACCCTAAAAACTATAAACTCACTATTTTCATCATTTTTCTTATACAGTCTCGTTGAGTGTTCGATTTGCAAATATATTGAATCTGGCGACCAATAGGAGGCTAGGAAGTGACAGCTAACTGACACTTCCATCCAATCAAATGCCAGCTCGAGTTTGTACGAGCAAATGTAAAGAATGAGGGGTTACTTACAAAAATAATATTCTGAATTCTTAGGGTTTGACATATGGGTTTCTGATCTCGTTTTTGGCTGACTTGAAAAGGGATGGGACACCCTTTGAAGGACTTTTTTTTAAATTATACAATTTTTTTCGTCTTTTAATGTATGACTTAACTACACTAATGATCAAGAAATGATGTACAAACGCGTATTAAACAAAACTAATCATTGGGCATCAAAAAAATAATCCACATCGCTGTCAATGGCAAAAGTGCCCAGAACACTGGCAGTATTGCCAAGTTGAATGGCAATGCTGATTCTTTGGCTGAAGAAAAGTCCAGCCCTCTGGTCACGTAAACTGTCCACAAGTTGTTGTGAGGCGTGCAATGATTGTAGACATAACCGTCCCGCATGACGAGAACCTTGTGAAAGCCGAGAAAGATGAACAAATCAAGTATATTGACTTAGCTCGCGAGGTTGTCGACATGTGGGAAGTGGACTCCGCAATCATTGTACCGATAGTCATGACCGCCAACGGCTTAATAGCCACGAGCCTCGGCCAACACCTCAGGAGGCTCTCGTTAGGCAGCTGGATCAAGAGTTTGATTCAGAAAGCGGTACTTCTGGACACGGCTCGCATTGTTAGGAGGTTGCTCTCTCTGGAGCCCTGACCACCGGTAGCTTGGACCCTGTTCCCGATACCGGTGGGCTAATGAAGAACTGGTTATAAGAATATCAGACTGCAACAATGTTTCATATAGCACTGCAAGGTGACGATTTTTTCTAAACACTCCCACAGCGACGCGACATGGTATATTATGAATGCTGTATATTGCCGTTATATTATATTATTTACCAGTTTTATTAGCTAGCTTCTAAACTAGAGGATCATTAATTCATCTAATTTCAGGAGGTTAATGTATGCTGAAATTACGCGGGCTATGCATAATTATCTTGATTGAAGCCTGATTTCAGGGAGCTTGTTTAATAATGATTGCCTACGAGCTAAATAGTTTGACTTAAGCAATTATGTAAGTTCAGTGCATCGTTTATTTTTCCACGGTATCGAGGTATTAATTCTGTTAGTAGCTTTGCCCGTGTGAATGTCAAAAATTATCCCAAGGGAATTTATTCCCGGGATAAAAGCCTGTTATCCGGACTATAATATATCTCTTTGCCAAATTTCATCAAGATCCGTTCAGCCGTTCCGGCGTGATAGTGACAAACATCCATCCAAACTTTACCAGTAGAAAAAACCCGGCCAAGTGCGAGTCGGACTCGCATACAAAGGGTTCCGTACCATAAACCTTATTGTTATATTATTTGTTCTTATAGCAGCAATAGAAATACACAATCTGTGAATTTCAACTATCTGCCTATTACGGTTCTTGAGATACAGCCCGCTGACAGACAGACGGACGGACGAACGGACGGAGCGGAGGCTTAGTAATAGGGTTCCGTTGGTTGCCTTTTGGGTACGGAACCATAAAAATGAATGAATTATTGAAATAAATAAAACGCAATTGTTTTTTCTCCATTACTTATGACAATATTAATTAATTATTGTTCAAACCTTACTAACCAGTTATAATTATTAAGTACATAGGTAGACTGCCGAATTCCGCTGCTCGCCCACGTCCGACTTTTTGTATAAACCGATAATTTAATCAGGTCGACTTTTTCTTGCTTGGTAAAAACTACCGATTTTTTTTATGTCAGTAGGTACGTTCCATTTTTTACCTACAAAAAATCCATCGCCGTGTATCGGAAGAGCAACCTTATTGTAATAAATAAAACGATTTTTTTTCTCCTTTACTAACAACAATTGTTCCGACCTTACTAGCCATTTATAATTAATATTTTGTTTGTCTTTATTAGCTGTAAGTCCTCCGTGTACTAAATAAATAAATAAATAAATAAATATTAAATACATAGGTAGACTGCTGAAATAGGCTAGTTTCAACCATCAATAAATTGCAAATCTATTTAGTTCGTTACTTAGAGTATTGAAAACTAATGGACACGTATTTTTTGTTTTTGTAAATCAATGAATATTGACAAAGATAAAACGCATCAAACTCGGGAGTGGGGGCTGGTGACGTTAGAACGCACTAAAAATTATACAACGGCGTGATGTATTGAGAATTTTATAAGCGTCGTATCTTCGTCAATTTTGGTTTACGTAACAAAAGAAAAAAAAACGGGTCAAATATTTTTTTGATAATCTAACTGACGGACTAATTAGATTGTTTCAGTTGACAAGCCTGAATAGGCTAAAAAGGCTGCTTTCAAGGGGAGGCTCCAAAATTTTAACGAAATAATTGTAAGCGTATGGAATGAAGTCGATTTTTTAAAAATTGTATCATTTAATACCAAATTTACATCGCCTCCATGGGTATCATCATCGAGATACCAAACATTAAATTTAGAATTAAGCTGTCGAATAATTGGGTGAATAGCTAAACTAAAGATCACTGGCTCGAGGGGATCACCTTGTTGAGAGCCAACAGCGGATTCCAAAAGGTTGTCCCGATAAAGTAATTTAGATGGTTGTCTATAACATTGCCAGAGAAAACTGAAAATTTGAGGTATTTCTTTTTTAGATTCTGCCAACAAGGTAGCTTATTAGTTTTTTAAAGCTTGTTTCTTTCTCATAGATTTTTGCCTTACGACTTAAAAACCCAATCTTTTTTTCCATCGATATCGCTGAAAAAATGTAGTTTTCTCTCAACGATCAATAAACCGGCCATTAAGAGCCGAATAGAATAAAAGCCTCCCAAAAAAAAAACAGAACAGAATACTTACGTCCTTAAAACTTTTATACACCCAAAAACTGAATAATTCAAGTCTCTAGAGAGCCTAAAACCTCTAAAGTCACTTCAAAGTCCATTCATACAAAAAACTTAGTTCAAATTTATCATTACTACTTGACTCCTCAAACTGTCGAGACCACCTTACGTTTATACGCGAATCGATTGTCGATTACCGAAATCGATTCTCTATTTCGATTCAGATGTTAAAGAAGTTTTGACGGGAGGGGGGGAAGTCTGTCAAAAACTTTGGGAAACGTAGTTTGGGACTGAGGTATGCGTACGCATAGAGTTCGGAATGCCACGCCTGGCTATGAATAAAGACGCTATGTATATCACTGTCACTTATCAGTATATGTAAGGCCGCGTTTCCGCCTGCAAGTAACTTGCATTCAAGTTTAATTACATTGCGTACTACCCATGTATAATGTAATCAAGCCCTCGATCGTACTCCGCAGTGCAATTAAATTAAATCTACAAGTAAAGCTTGCAGAACGCAAACGCAAACCAAAACGTAGCTTAACAAAAAAAAACCGATCAAGTGCAACTTGGACTTCCACACGAAGAGTTCCGTACCATAAACAAACAAAAAGGACCAGTTTCTTATATGGGGTTTTATTTTTTGTTATAGCGACAACAGAAATACCTACACAATCTTTGAAAATTTCAACTGTCTACACGTTACGGTTCATGAGATACAGATCGCTGATAGACAGACGGACGGAAGGACAGCGGAGGCTTAGTAATAGGGTTCCGTTGGTTAACCTTTGGGTACGGAACCCTAAAAAAGAGATATTCGAATTTGAGTTTATAAGACAAAGTCCCCGTATCTGTCTGTACGCAATAAACTCAATACTAAGTTAAGGATAAATTTTTAAACGGTGTTCACCAAACGACGAAGTGATTCATGAAATAGGTTTAAGTGTATAACATAATTACTAAAATTAACATATACACTGAACTAACAATAAACTAATTGTTTACTGTTAATAATAATTGATAGAAATAATTGTTTATTGTTAATTGTAACAGTGTTTTTGTTAATTTAAAAAAAAATGCATCAAAAAATTCGTCCTCAACGCTGTCAGCTGGTAATGTGCCCAAGGGACTGGTGGCATTGCCACGTTGAATGGCAATACTTAATCTCTGCCCAAAGTAAAAGCCAGCTCTTGGGTCACGGGAAGTGTCAACCTGTCGTTACGAAATTGCTTTGAAAAGGTTGTGACCACAAGGGCCCCACGGCCCTAGGGTTTCAACCCCAAACGGCTCGAAAATGTAGTTACTAGTAAGGTTACTATATTTACACCTCTTGAGGTTGTACGCAGTTTAGTGTATTTGTTAATTTTAGTTATGATATGATTAAATGAGTGTTAACTTAAAAAAAATATATTAAAGGTTTTGGCTAAATACAATATGGCCATGACTGCTGAAAATGTCGCAGAAAATCACGCCGACTGGGAGCTTTTATACGCGAGCCAAGTCTGGGTTGAAGTTGCTATTATGATGCTGAAGAGTGCGTTTTTTAACCGACTTCAAAAAAAGGAGGAGGTTTTTTATGTTTGTTACCTCATAACTTCGTAATTTATGAACTGATTTGAATAATTCTTCACTAGTTTTATGTGAAAGGATATACTTTCCAATTGGTCACATAGCAACTTTCATTAAAATCGAGTTAGTAGTTTGGCTTTTAAATGAAAATAGCTGGAATTCGTTTACTTGGATGACGTATTTTGTCATCTAAGTAATCATTCCAGTGGTGTTGTTAGGTGTACTACTAAAAAGTGAAAAATAAAAAATAAACTTTTTTACAAAAGAAAGCGACGTCATCTGTGAAACTAGCAGTCAGATTTAAAAAAAATCTTTTTGTGTGACCTATGAATAAACGGTGACACTCAAAGACACGCTTGGTAACGAAAAATTGACAATGCCGACTATAGCTGCTGTCACAAAAGTGATTCGTTAGTCTATGGCAAGGAGGCAGCGAGTAAAATAAATTGGTATTGCGTGCTTCCGAAGGTGAATTATGGCTGTTCGGTAATATTAATGTTCTTTGAAAGAATAGAGTGGGTGACGGTTTGAATAGGAAGTTTTCAGGCCTCTGGGCTTTGAGATATGTGTCACAGAGCCCAAAACTTTGAGTACCTAGATACTTAGAGTAGGTACTTACATATTATTGAAATGAAATAATTGATTCTATGAGCTGAAGTACATTTTGCAGTTTTCAAAGGTGTTGAAAACAAAGTTCTAAAGAACACACTTTATGTACAGACACCAGCACATCAAGGTACAACAATCTGTCAAATTTCTTTAATAGATTTTCAACTTTAGCACTAAAGCTTTAGATTCAAGGTTGATTGTGAATATTTGACAGTTTCTGGTAGCTTAATGAGCTGGCGTCTATGCAGTTCACACTATTAATGTAGTTAAATAGTGAATCATTAATCGATCGATTGGTTTCATTTTGTTGTTTCTTTTTGATTGGTGATTGTTTTTTTTTTATTGATTTTTTAATTCTTATTTATTTTTATAGATATTTTTTTTTTTTGGTTGTTTTTCCGTTTGATTTTTTTTTATTTGATTGCCTAATAATTACGGTTGCCTACAAAAGCAGCCTGTAGCGTACCTCTTGCTGGGACATCTGGTCCCAGCAAGATGTGCGCTACAGGCTGTTTTTCGCTGTATGACTGAGGGAATGATCTTCTAATTTCATTCCTACGACATACGGGAAATCGTATGTCGTACGCGGGTGCGTACGACATACGATTATATATGTCGTGACCATCGCACTCACTATGTTTTCCTTCCGCTACTAATCAGCACTGTAACTCTGTCTCGCACTCGAGTCCCATTATTATGCTGAGCGATGGCCGTTTTGCGGTTCGTAACTTGCATAACACGATCAATTTTTTTTTTTTCGTTTTTAGGATTCCGTACCCAAAGGGTAACCAACGGTATTACTAAGCCTCCGCTGTCCGTCCATCCGACCGTCCGTCGTTCTGTCAGCGGGCTGTATCTCAAGAACCGTAATAGGTAGACAGGTGAAATTTTCATATATTGTGTATTTCGATTGCCGCTATAGCAACAAGTAGTAAAAAATAATGTTGATGGTACGGAACCCTTTGTGTGCGAGTCCGACTCGCGCTTCGCTGGTTTTTTATGGTATGCATCATGCTTGTCGAAAATAAACGCTTTTACTTTCTTCACCATTTTGAAAACAGTTGTGTTAAAAAAAATAAAAACTAAAACTAGGTACCTGGGTGCCTGGGCTCTGTGGTAACGACTGATCTTCAACCACTGCACTATACATTTTTGTAGTAGCTAGTAATTTTTTTTTTTACGGCGAGGAAGCGAGTAGTTTTCGACCATTTACTCGCTGAGGAAAGGGACAAAAGATATAGATCTCGTGTGAGTAATAGAAACACATACATTCATAGTCGATAGCTGGCTGTTCACACTGCCGGCGAGCGGCTCTTACCTAGTTCATCGCAGCGACAAGAGCTATCAAAGATTGTACTCGCTCAGCGAAACTCGCTCGACGATGCTCGCTTGGCGGTCGGAACTCACCAAACAGCGGTAACTTCTACCTATAGTGCAGGCCGGAGCGAGTATTGCGAGTAAAGCCCGTCGCATAAAAGCCGAGCGTCAAAACTATTGAAACTTTTCACTCGCTACTCGCTGATCGCCAACTGTTTCGAGTTTGAAGTTTACTAGCTGATCGCCTGAGGTGAGACAAGTGCCTCAAGCTCCTGGAACTAATGCCTCATTTTTTTTTTACAAGCTTTACGTTCCTCAAAATCTACAATTCTAATTAAAAATACTCTTTCCCTTAAACTCCTAACTCGCTAAATGCAGCGAAGAATTTCTATACTTCGATTGCTACCGTTCAAAGGAATTCTTTGATCTTTTCACTAAAATACCTGTACCTTTTGCAAGGGTTTAACTTTATTTCTTCTGTGTTTACCAACTTGGTTATTAGTTGTTAAGTATTCCAATCATTTGAACAAACGTTGAATTGTTTTGTTTCTAATGTTTCTTGATCTGGGATTTCTGGGATTGGAGTGTCGACGTTGATAGCGATTTCGGTAATTTCTACCGACATAATACCGTTGTTATGACTACCGAATTATAGCGATACGCTTAGGGGGCTGTTCGACAGCCCCCTAAGCGTAATACGATGACCAACTAACAACTAAGAACCTGTTCAAGTGTGCGTTGGACTCTCACACGAAGTGTTACGTAACATTAACGGAAAAATAACACGTTTCTCATCCTTTAATTTAATTTAATGTTTATTTATTTAAACTTTATGTACAATAGTGGTACATGGGCGGACTTAATGCAACGAGGCATTCTCTACCAGTCAACCTTTGGGTTAAAAAGACTACACTTTGGTAAGTGTACAACAAAAAAATAAGAATAAATGGAATCTTTTGGAGAACAATACACAAATAATATATTTAATACTAACAAAATACATAATATAAACTTAAATAATAAATATGATGTTTTATAATAATCATTCTGATCAAAAGAACTCACAATAATCATGACGAAGACCAAACTAAGAATAGAACTTTACGCTTAAGGGAAAATTTCGACTCAGCCTTTATTCGTTGTAATAGTGCCAATACAAATAAACACTTTATGAAATTTTCAACTTATTACGGTGCTTGAGATACAGTCCGCTGACAGACGGATAGACGGACGGACGGACATTGTAGTCTTAGTAATAGGGTTCCGTTGGTTACCCTTTGGGTACGGAACCCTAAAAATCGGCTGTATATTCATTTTGTCAAGTTAGGCGCACATAAATGTATTGGGCAGTCGTAATTTTATTTTTTCACGTTTTTAGTGTTGGTCCCATAGTGTATTTATTTATATATACTTTATTGTACACCAAAATTAAAATACATTAAGGAAACCTTAAACTAAAAAAACTGGCCAAGTGCGAGTCGGACTCGCGTGCAAAGGGTTCCGAACGAATTTAATTTTTTTAACATATTATTTTAACACTACAGACTTCTTATAGGTTTTTCTGTAATATTTTGGTAAAGATCTATTATCTCCATTTTTTTCAAAATTTTAGGCTCATTAGTTTCGGAAATAAGGGGGGGAATGGTCATTTTTTGTCTAATTTCTTGAATAACTTCAAAACCATTTATTTTAAAATTATGAAAAAAATATAATTAAAACCCTCACAGAAAGCCCTTTCATTTGATATGTCACACAATATTATTCAAAAAACTTTTTTTAAATTTTCTAGTTTGACCCCCAAAAGTGACACCCATACTAAAAATTTAATAATTTACGTAACGCGTCCGTGTTTGGAACATAGAAGTCCATATGTGTACCAAATTTAAACAGAATCGGTCTGGTGGATCCGGAGAAAACTGGCTGTGACAGACGGACAGACAGACAGACAGACAGACAGACACTCGAGTGATCCTATAAGGGTTCCTTTTTTTTCGGAACCCTAAAAATATACAATTGGCGGCCTTATCGCATTCCGCGATCTCTTCCAGGCAACCTGGACTGAGGAGTGTAAGTTGTTCATAGTAGTGAGTACCCTTAAGAGCTATTGCGTTTATACTGTTATAAAATTCTTTATTGATTAATTGAGTGACTGACGGATAACGCACAGCCAAAACTACTGGTCGTAGAAAGCTAAAATTTGGCATGTAGGTTCCTTACGGAGTGTAGAGAAGCACTAAGGAACTTCCCGGAATTCGCACGGGGACAGAAAAAAACGGGATATACGCGTATGAAGTCGTAGGCAAAAGCTAGTATGATATAAAATATTGGTGAGGATTGCCCTTCAGAATATACACAACTAAGTAAATATTCATAACTTACTCGTCTTCAGAAAAAAATACAAAAACATAAAAAAATATTTACTGAAAGAAAATAACACTTAGATGATTGGCAACACTCGAAGCACGGTTGAAGTGAATTAGTTTCGAATAACTCAAAAAACAATATAAAAAATAAATTCATTGAATAAAAAAAAAAAATTATACTTACTGCCTTTTCAATTCTACATAGAGCTGCTCTTAACGTAATTTGTTACCTACTTTAAAGCTTTATATTTTATTTACTGTACTCGTGGAGAATTCGTATCTAAATGATAACAGCCGCATGGGTCGATCTTCAAGGTTAAGCAACGCTTGCCGAGGTCGGTCTGTGGATGGGTGACCGTCTTTTTTTATCGTACATTATATACACGGGTTATTGCCCTACCTCTACATCCGTGTAACAATTTCGTATCTTAACCTACCGAATTACCTCCGTGCCTTGGAAAGCACGTGAAGCCGTCCCGGCTGTAATTGCTAATTTTGCTGTAATTGCTGTTAATTTGTAGATCTTTGGCAGTCCTTATGGATTGTCAGAAGCCAGTAAAATCTGACTCCAGTCTTGCCAAGAAGTACCGTGTTACCCAGTTAATGGGTTGTGGAGGTCTGGTAGACAGCCGCTCAACGTAAAATATTGGTATTCAGCTGAATCTGGTGTAACTGGTAGCCGACCCCAATATAGTTGAGAAAAGGCGAGGCAAATGATGTATTGAAAGATGATTGACTTAAACTAAATTGAATTTCAGTAGATTCATTTTTTCAGAAGTTTATATTGGGGCCGTGCTTCAAAATTCAAATTACATCATAATTTCTTAGGAAGAAAAGGCTGTTTTTCGCCCTAAGCGCCGACAGTGGGCGACATTTGTTTTACAAAATATATAAGTCATTTATCTTAATTAGGCTGAATGCTTTTTGAACGTCAACAATCCCTCGAAACGCTTACACGTCACCACTTCCTAGTTTTAGTCGGGAAGAAGAAGTGACGCTTCACCTCCATATTGCTTATAGCCGTCACCTTATATTCATTCACCCTTTTGGAGATGGAGTTTCTTGTCCGTTCTTCTCCATAAGAATCTACCTTTCCGAATGGACAGTAAAGTCACTTTAGTATTTTATATTATTTGAAATGTGAATGACGTTCAAAAGTGCCGTTTAATGGCCTAATTCGAATAAACGTTTTGACTTTGACTTTTACTAACTACATAAAACAAATTAATGACATTTATAGATATTGTCTTCCCCCAAAATAATTTGAAAACGATCAAAAAGTTTTTCTCATCACCAAAACTCATTCGACGAGCAAAATTAAGATTTCCCATTTCCTATTAATTTCACGCCGTAGGGAAACCGATTCCTTAGAAAGGAGAGTGTGTACCTACATGTCAGTATACAGGGTGATTTTTTAATTGGAATGGTATGATAAAATCCAGTCAGATGGGCAATCGCTTGCAGTGGGGGTCGCTGGTAGCCAATGGATTCGAGACGCACCGGACCGGTTGTTGTGGCGACGTTTGGGGAGGCCTATGTCCAGCAGTGGACGTCTATCAGCTGATATAATGATGTAGCAGTCGCTGCAAGTAAAATACTGGTAATCTGCTGCACCCGTTAAGACTGGCTAGACAAACTGATTGAGTATGATGAAATTCGAATCCATAACAGAAACTGTTCGTGTCCGTGGAGTTTCTTGCACGTTCTTCTCCATAGAGATCTAGGATTTGGAACGTGCAAATAGCTTCCTGTTTTTGACTGACTGACTTCGACAATTCAAAGTACCTGAAAATGGTTTAAATTAGAATGAGATGAAAGGCTAAACATTGTTCAACTTGGATCATTTTTACTTGACTGTCGTGTAGAATGAAAATGAATGTCTTGATTTATTTGGGATTAAATAGTTTAATTCATAAATATTGTTAATTTATAATCTATATCTATACTAATATTATAAAGAGGTAAAGTTTGTGAGTTTGTGAAATTGTAGGGGGTTATCTCTGGACCTACTGAACCGATTTTGAAAATTCTTTTACTAATAGAAAGCCCCATTATTTGTGTGCTGTACATAAACCTTAAAAATGAAAAGACTTTTTCGTGGTAGTCGGATTTGCAAAGTAAGTCGGATAAAAACGCTGTTTACCGCCCATCGAAGTAGGCACGGGTCAGCTAGTTCATTATAAAACGATTGCTTATATCTGTTTGTTTTTAACAATCAACATAAAACTCTGGAGAGCAAATGAATTGCTAAATTGGCTGTTATTAAAAAAACAGCCTGTATAAAGTATCTCAAAAAAGCCATTTTGTCTCAAGATTGGTAATTTCCTTCACAAGATGTCATGTGTGATCAATACGAGGCAATATGTAATCAAGTTTACCCTCAAAAGACTCCATTTTGAGATAATAATGAAGTAAGGAACTCATTTAAGAGCCTCACGGTGTTTCATACGAACTTTCAAAACCTTATTTTTGGAAATAAATGATCTGATGTTAGAGAAACTTGGTACACATAAGCTGTGTAACCCATAAACTGTAACTGTAAAGTTTTGTGAGAAGGACAATCACTTATTTTAGTTTATTATTAAAAACAACAACAACAACAACAAACAAAATACATAGCAAATGTAGGTAGACAATAGGTTGTACAATCGAAAACATTAACAGTTTTCCGGCCCCTAAATTGGGTACGCAGACCTGTATCGTAGGAGTCGGACATTTTAGGGTTCCGAACAAAAAAAAAACGGAACCCTTATAGGATCACTCGGGTGTCTGTCTGTCCGTCTGTTACAGCCAGTTTTCTCCGGATCCACTGAACTGATTCTGTTGAAATTTGGTACACATATGGATTTTTATGACCCAAACACGGACGCGTTACGTAAATCATTAAATTTTTAGTATGGGGTTCACTTTTGGGGGTCAAACTAGAAAATTAAAAAAAGGTTTTTTGAAAAATATTGTGTAACATATCAAATGAAAGAGCTTACTGTGAGGGTTTAAAATGGGTGTATTTTAAAATTAACGGTTTTGAAGTTATTCAAGAAATTAGACAAAAATGACCATTCCCCCCCTTATCTCCGAAACTACTGAGCCTAAAATGTTTAAAAAAATGGAGATAATAGATCTTTACCTAAAGATTACAGGAAACCCTATTAGAAGTCTGTAGTGTTAAAATAACATGTTGAAAAAATCAAATTCGTTCGGAACCCTTTGCACGCGTGTCCGACTCGCACTTGGCCAGTTTTTCAGGTTTCATTTTATATGATAAAATACAACCGTGACATTTCAGTTACATAATTATACACAGTACAATATAGTGAAGTCAGCAGCAAGTGAAGAGAGTTTTTGTTTAGAAAGGTGAAGTATGAGTGAGGTGTATGTGAGGAGTGTGTATGTATCACTAACTATTAGTTTGGGGATGTCCTTTTCACAATACTATTTATTCTGTTCTGTCTTTTTCTCTGTTGTATTTTGGGTACTAACACTAATAATAAGTTATAATATTGTTAACTAACACGCTGGATCATTGTTGTCCGAAAATAAAGAATAAAATAACAATAAAAAAATAAGATACGAGTACCTAGATATAGTGATTTATCAATTTCTATAGAACAACACATATCAAAATAAATAAAATAAAAAAACAACGTTTTGCCACTTAGGTCAGGCTAGCTTTGTGCATTGCAGAACTATATATTTTGTAAGCTACCTACTGTGACGCTTGCGGAATTTGTTGGAAAGAGTCACCGTGGCCCTGGAACGCAAAGAGCATAAAAGGAGCCAGAGCGAGAGAAATATAGGGATAAAAACACGTGAAAAAGCTAAATGTAATAAAATAGTAAATACTTTAATGTCATCTGAACAATTGTTTTTACAAACAAAATACGTAGAAACTGTAATACCAGCAGAGATACAGGTCGCAAGCAAACACACAACACCGCTTTTACAAAAATGATAAACAAGGGATACATTACGGAGATTGCGAGCGCAGTTCAAACGGAAACCGTGCCCATACTATGAAAAATGTCCTGCACACGTGAATTGGAGTCTTTCGCAAATAGTTTGGGCTTTAATCTTGAAAGTGAATTTGCCCGGAGATTTTAGCTCGGCCTTTAGAGTATGAACCACGGTACACTTGCACGAAAGACATTTCCGCAAAAGGCACTCGTGCGAATTCAACTTTTTCATGAAGCAATGTATGTAAAATAAGCCCATTTCATCATCGGACCACAAGACGAACGACGATGCGCCACCGGTACAAGGTGGACATCCCACCCACACGCACAAAACGTTTTGGGAACACATTCATAGTGCGTACAGCTAAAGAGTGGAATTCCCTGCCGGAGTCTGTGTTTCCTGATAGATACAACCTGGGAGTCTTTAAGTCAATAGTGAATAGCTGCTAGGCAAGCGTGCTCTGTCTTCGACCACATCATCGCTTACCATCAGGTGAGATAGTGGTCAAACGCGTGCCTATCTATAGTAAAAAAAAATCTTCCGTTACTGGTGACTGACTGACAGATATTGCACAGCTAAAACTACTGGTAGTAGAAAATTGAAATTTGGCATGTACCCAACACTCCATAGGGGGCACTAAGAGAAGATTTCTTAGTACCCTTTTTCCTACGGAAATGGAAAAAACGTGATGTGCGAGGACGAAGCCGCGTTCAAAAGCTAGTCTACACTAATATATAAATCCGAAGAGTTTGTTTGTTTGCTTGAATGCGCTAATCTCAGGAACTGCTGGTCCGATTTGAAAATTTCTTTCACTGTTAGATAGCGCATTTATCGAGGAAGGCTATATCATCACGTTAAAACCAATAGGAGCGGAGCAGTATTACGCAGACGAAGTTGCGTGGGTCAGCTAGTACATAATAAATAACTCTGCAATGTACTTGCCTTTGACATCACAATAGCTGAGAGTAAATATTCCTTCAAGCATAATATCCGGAACTACTTCTTAGTCTTCATTTCTTAGAAAAAGTCTTAAGTTTGGTCTTCGGCATGATTATTATTATTTTATTTGGCACAAGCCTCCCACACTATTCTCAACACTAGAAAAAAGCCGATCTAATGATGCTCGACGAGTATCGGCTCGATTTTGTTTTTCCTGAAATATTTTGTATTTGTAACCATGAACTCAATGAAAATTTGTGTCGTCAAGGCCTAAATTTTGAATTCCTATTCAAAAAGTTTTTTCCTCAAAATATTGCTCCTTAGCTTGGCTAACGGGGAAAACTGTCGCCCTTGACAGTGACGTGAGAAGCAAAGAGAAAATGTCACCGAGACCCGGGGTACAGCGGAGTTAAACGTCACTCTCCTAGGATTTGACGGTAGCGACGTTGAACCAAAGTTCAAAGGGCCTAGCACATTGATTTATAAAAAACCCAAGATGCACAGTCTGGAACACATGCAACACTCGAAACTGTCGTCAAAAACTGACATGTATCAAGTGTCATGTGTGAGTTGTGTGTAGTTATACTATAAACATTTTTTTTTGCAATTTCAACCTTACACAGATCGCTTAAAGTTGTTTTTTTAACAAAGCAGTGCAGTATGGCGAGTGATGCGCAATTTTTTTTGCAAATTCAACCTTACACGGATCGCTTAAAGTTGTTTCTACAAAGCAGTGCAGTATGGCGAGCGATGCGAGACTGATTGAAACTTGCGCACAATTATACATTATGCGCTTGTATCTTGCGGACGTTTTTGAGATGCTGAGTGTGTATCTTGGGTTTTTTATATATTAATGGCCTAGCACCAATGTTTTTGAAGTATAGCAACGTAACGTAAAATTATATTGTAACTACCAGTATGATACTCATTCGGTACGTAATAATTATTTGAATTTGATACTTATTTTCATATTTTTGTACGATACAAATTGTGTACGTCGCATAAAATTAAACCAAAATACTATGGGTTTCGATACTTATTTATATTTATAGAATGATCGGACCAGAGAAGTAAGGACAAAGTTTTGATGACAAAAGTTATCGGGATAGATAGATACTTTTAGATACCTTTTTAGGGTTCCCTACCTAGGGTAACTAATGGAACCCTATGACTAAGCTTCCGTTGTCCATCCGTCCGTTTATCTGTCAGCGGGCTAAATCTCATAGGTAGGCTGTTAAAACTTTCACAAATTGTATAAGTAAGTAAGCAACGCGTGCCTAGGTTAGTCTGTGGATGGGTCACCACCTTAAGGCTTGTAATCATGGCAATGACCTTGTGCATATCATCATCATCATATCAGCTGTAAGACGTCCACTGCTGGACATAGGCCTTCCCCAAGAGTAACCACAACGACCGGTCCTGTGCGTCTCGCATCCATCGGCTACCCGCGACCTTCACCAAGTCATCGGTCCACCTTGTGGGAGGCCTTCCTTGTGCATATAAACGGAGCTCTACGCGCCACTACGCTACCCGCATTTTTATTTTTTTTTAATAAAATAATACGTTTTTAAAAAGTAACAAAACCAAATCATTTTCGTTTGTTTTGCAAAGCATATTATATTTTTTATACTCTATTAATAAATAATGAAGGAGTAAAATGGTTTCATCTCAACGATTTGGAGGTGATTTGGTGTTTTTTTTTTTCTTATTATGTGATACCGATATAAAAAATTCTGGCTAAACCAAATTACGCATAATATCATGTAAATTACTAACTATTTTTATCAGATGTAATTTCTCTGTTAGTGCCGACGAAAAGCTGATTTATCTGCATGCTGTTTTTAAGTTTTTTTCGAGAGAGCAGCCTTAACATATCAAGACTCCTCCATACTTCGTAAAGCACGTTGGTCCTGATTTTCATTTGTAGATCTTTGACAATCGTTACCAATAGTTTGAGGCCAGTAAATCTGACACTAGTCTTGCCAAAGGGTACCCTGTTACCTAGTTAATGGGTTGTGGAGGTCTGGTAGGCAGCCGCTCCACGTAAAATATGTTAGTATGTACCAAAAATAGTCATGCAGCTACTACTAGCGCCACTTATGTTCATGTGTATCACTATTCTCAATATAGAAATATATTTAGTCTGTGAAAAACAGCTTCCGTGTTTGGTATTCAGCTGAATCCGGTTTGACTGGCAGTCGACCCCAATATTGTTGGGAAAGGGCTAGGCAGATTCATTGTACCATTATTTGAATCATTTGCTTTCGACAGCCTGCTGGGTAAAGAAATACCTAGTACGAATATTCCCTCTCAAAATCAGGACTTGCGAAAAATGCCAAAAATAATTCATCAGCCTAAAAGCCTTGTAAAAAGAAACAGGAAGCTCAAAAATCATGACGCGAGTAAAATTCACGTTTTTCCTTTTGTTTGCATAAAATATAGCAAAAGACATTTTGTCGTTTCACCTAAAAAGAAAAAAGAAATGCCTTTGAATTAAAAAGAAACCAACAAACAGACACGTTGGATCATGAATATTAAGAATTCCATTATTTTAATTAAAGAGAATTTTCTTTTGGGCTTATAAATAATTCCCTGTGCCTTGTTTGAACGAAAAAAGAATGAAAATATTTTTTTTGGAATACCTAGGGCAATTGTTTTTGTAACTGATTTTGTTTTGTTTAACAGTTCACCTTTGCGTCAGGTAAGAAGTATTGATCACTAGCTTCTGCCAGCGGCTGCGCCCGCGTGATCCCTAGGGAACATATTCCCGGGATATATATAGCCTATGTGTTATTCCAGACTATAATCTACCTCTGTGCCAAATTTCATGAAGATCCTTTCAGGCGTTCTGACGTGAAAGCGTAACAAACAAACATCCATCCATCCTCACAAACTTTCGCATTTATAATATTACTAGCTTCTGCCAGCGGTTTTGCCCGCGTAGTCCCTAGGGAACATACTCCCGGGATAAAAAGTGGCCTATGTCCTTTCTCAGGCCTTAGACTCCACCAAATTCCTGCCAATTTTTGCCTGTACCAAATTTCATTTAAATCGGTTCAGTAGTTTTGGCGTGAAAGCGAGACAGACAGACAGACAGACAGATAGACAGACAGACAGACAGAGTTACTTTCGCATTTATAATATTAGTAAGGAAGTAAGGATAGTAGGAAGTAGGATTAAGGTTTCCTATGCTTTCAAATAGCGTTGTCAGAAGTCCGGATAAAGCCGGACACAGTCAGGCGTTTAGTAGTGAGTTCGGCCAAACTAGACGGTGTCCGGCCTGTCCAGTTTTTGGTAGGTTTTGAATTTGAGTATTTTTTTCATTTTTCATGATTGTGTTGATTTCCACTCCGCTTACCTCACCTTGTATCGCTAGTTACTTACTACCTACTACTATCGCAATTATAGACATTAATTTAGCAATAAATATTGAATGATTAATAGTAAAAAAGACTGATTCATTCTATTTAAGGCAAATTTTATGGCAAATCATAAAAAAGGCTTGCTTCACTTAAAAAAATGTCGTGTAATACTAAAACTAAAAATATCCGATCACTCTGTATATATAAATAAGTATCGAACTCATCTCAATACCTATCAGAGTAATCGCCCTTCAGTTTAGGGATCCGTGTACTTTCTTATCTTTGTCAGTATTTATAACCCTTCATCAGTTTGTGTCCTTAGGAACCAACTGGCAAATTTCTTGCATCATTACGGTGACGTGACAGATGCGAGAATTTTCAGTTGTCCTTAAGGACAGTGAAACACGTCTGTTTCACTGTCCTTAGGGACGAACTATAAAGTGGGTGATAGACGTGCGAGCATGTACGCGTACTTGTGGCTCGACGACCTTTTTCGCTCGTGTGTCACCGTAAGTACGCGTACATAAAAACCGCCGAGCAAGTTCGATGGCGACCCAACAGGTTTGAAATTTTGCTCGTAGCTTGCCTCAGCTCGCACGTCTGTCAACGCCGCGAGCCGAAAGCCATTACTTTGTTTTGTGACACGTCGAGTGTTATTGTGTTGCAAAAATTACTGATTTTCGAAGCTATTCACACTAATTATTAACAAAATTCTTTTCTTTGCTTCTCTCATACAAGTATCCTGTCTGTCTATAATAAAATATTATTCCAGAATAACAAAAAGTTTCCTCCATTGAAGACATTACGGTCCCCCTCCCTGTCGTACTACTACGTCGAGCCGAGTAAGTTCGCGATCTTAAAAACCGCGTGCTATAAGTTCGTACGTCTATCACCCACTTAAGGGATAATACTCTTTCGTTAGTGAGTGGCTGAATGATTGACAGACAATGCACAGCTGAAATTCCTCGTCGCAGAAAGCTGAAAGGAGACGGATACGCTTTCATACAATTTTGGGCCTGGATGTAAAAAGATGAAACTGGTGTCAATTGATAGCTACTATATTAACAAACAATCCCTGAAAATTTTGCACATTTTGGCAATCTGAGAGCCGAGATATAAGAGATTTAAGAAAAGCGAGGTTACGTAACAATCTGTACATACTAGCCAATTTTTGAAGTGCGATTGACATTTTTTACCCGATTGCCGAAGGAGGGTAATGGTTTTATCAGTATACGTGTGCATATTTGTAGATATTTATGTTTGTTCCTCTATATCGTTCTAGAGAACAAACGCGTAAGCCGATTTTGATGATTCTTACGTCAATCGATTCGTCTTAATCTTGCGAGTGTCACTGGCCACATTAAAATGGCGGCTTTTCGACACCATAGGACTTTGGGGGTCTCATTTTTTTTTTCTTTCTTCTGATCGTTTGGGTTATTATATAAGTAAAAGGGTTTTAAGAGGTGATTTCAAAAATGATAAAAAAACAAATATAAATCAGATGTACCCATCCTTCGACTGCACAGCTTAATTTACTTCTTGTATACCTACGTCTTTTTAGTTCGCTTAGCAGTCACGGTTTATGATTATTTCTATTACTTTTTCTTATAATTTAGACAGGATGTTGAACATATTTTGTAGAGTGGGATGGAGAGGGATAGAGTGGAAGGAGTTTACAACGATCCATGATGTCGATCAATATCCTATCGGTAGGCCGTTCGTCGAATCCAAAATAACAAGTCCAAGTTCAACGTTTAAGCGGGGTTCTCCGTGGCCGGTATGGTAGCAAGGCAAGGGTCGTAAAAGGAGGAAGATCAGAGGTCCGTAGGAAAGCCGGGTCGAGGAAAATATCAATAAAAAAGTATGGGAGGAAAATAAAAACACTCAGAACGCACACGCACAGATGATACGAAACGAGTGTCGATCGATGTCATGTCATGCATGATTGTCAGAGTTAGCACAGATTAAAAATACAATAATCGATTAGTAAATGTGAATCCATTAATCTTCATTATGTAGATATTTAATTAGTTTAAACTCCTAATACTCTAATTCTAATAGATTTAATTATTTTAATTAAATATATCATCCGGTGAAAGCATTTTCGTAAATAGTATGAACTCTGTAACGATAATCGATAACAATTGAATCGATATTCCAATTACTTCGTAACCCTAACTTAATTAATGGATTTTTCATTTCCCAGATTGTAAATTGAATTGATTTTTCACAGTATGAAATAGAAAAATTTAACCTTTTTTTTAAGCCATACCACAACTTGTTACTATCAGGCCCAGAAGTCCCCGTCTCCTTTGGAATGTAAATTCCTTGAGGAGTGTAGGGGAACACTAATAGAGGATTTCCCGAAAATTCTTCGGAAACGCGACGAAAACGTGTTATGCGCGTACGAAGTCGCGGGCAAAAGCTAGTGTTTTGTATGAAAGCAGCTTATATGTAATGTAGCAAGTATTATATTGCTGCAATAGCAGCAGTTCTGAACACGTTGTCAGAATCCCAAATTTTTGTCAAAATATGTCATAATATTTCTTAAATAGTGGTTTCGTTCATAGCGGCCTCAGAAATTTGAAATAAGAATGAAATATCCGTAAAAAAATCCCATTCAAAACGCCAAAAAAACCCATAAAATCTACAAGAAACGCTCAGAATTGACTGTAAATTTCTCCTTAATACATTAATAATTTTACGTAAAATGTATACCTAAATAAACCATAGTTCATAAAAAAAGAAAATTTAAAAAATGTCCATTAAAATGAACCCTAAAATAAACGTAATTGCAACTGCCCAATTTCTATATAATGCGATAAGTCAGCAGTTTTGTGAGTGAAAACGTAATTCTGTGATAGGGCTCTTAATACTTGCACTACATGCACACGAATGTACAGAGCCGGACTTAATATCTTAGGCATTTTCACCCAGTCAACTTTTGGTTGAAGCAGACAATTTAGTGATAGCTGTAACGTTTGAAAAATAAACGCGATTCCTTATTTCTTCTGTTTACCTCCAAGCAATACTTTTGTTTTTCAAAAAATGCAGAAATCAAAGGCACGTGACAAATAATTAACGATCCATTTTCCAACGTTTTCCATTTCAAAAGGTAAATTGAATGTTTTAAATGTCTTTTATTAAAAGTGACGGAACCCTCCCAAGGGGTCGGCTCCGTAATTCCCAACGCCTGTGATTTGTTTTTTTCCTTACATAAGGGCCTTTGCACACGGTATTTTTAACGCGCCAACGACGCGCAGATGACTCGCGCTAACGCCCTTCAGACGCAGAAAGTACTGCTTTTGTTGATCATCTACATCGCCGTGAGCGCGCGTTCGTAAAACGTGCGTCGTTGGCGGGTAAAAATACGCCGTGTACATAGATAGGCTTTAAGGGCGCTTTCAATTTAGACTCGTTGGTGCCGGACTGCTGCAGTCCGGGTATCGTACTGCGCACGGGCGGTTATGATTTTTCATACAAAATGTCTCGAGGTCGTGCAGTGCGGCGCACGTCCGTTGGCGGAACGGCAACAATGCATATACTACCTGCCTCAGTCGTTATTCACTAGTGCGGTGAACGCATCGTGTTTCTTCATAATGTTAATAAGGACGTTTTCGTGCATACCTACCTAATTATGGACGATTTAAATACAGAAGATTTTATAAATGAAATAGAGTTGCAGCCCGCCTTGACGTTGAATTCCATTTTTAACTAAGTCATATAATTCATAGAAACAATCTCTAGATATTCTAAAATAGTTCTAAAAATCAGCTGAGTTTTCTTTTAATCTTTGGTAAAGTGTATAAAAATCACCAGTTTTATATGTTAAAGAAAACATTGGCGACGCTCTAGTACGGCGTCGTTTATGTTTCTTCCGTAGAATGACGAAAATTCACGTCGTACTGCTGCCGTCCCGCAGCAGTACGGCTCACGGTCTTAATAATTCTGCAACAACCGTGCGGAAGCAGTCCGGCACCAACCGTCTAAATTGAAAGCGCCCTAAGGCAGACTGTCCATTGGAGCGGAGAAATATCAACCAATGGAATTACATAAAACCTACGCTCCGCGTTAGCCACTGAGATTTTATACAATTCCATTGGTTAAATTACTCCGTTTCACCCCTCCGCTACCTCACTCCGCGTCAGTGGACAGTCAGTCTAAAGCTACACAGTACAGAATCAGGATAACCATAAAGTTAAGGTGCTCGTCAACTGTAATCGAATCGATATTCAAATGAAATGTCTTATTTTAACATAAACAGGAGTTTTTGAAAATGTACTTTTAGATTAACTTGTTAGAAGCTTTAAACAGTTAGCAAGGGGAAAAAAAAACAAAAAGAAAAACCGGCCAAGTGCGGAGGATCTCGTACCCTAAACCAAAACCTTGATAAAAGAGTACCATATCTTCTCAACCAATTACCTGCTGATATAAGAAGCCAAAAAATAAAAAGTAAATTTGCCAAGTTAGTGAAGCAGTTCTTTCTCAGGAATTTGTAGATTTATAAGTGGTTAATAGGTTGTTTAATAAGTATTTATACGTGTCCGCACTACTATAACTATATTATTAAGATTAATTTTGATATACTATAAGATATTTTGTAGCAACAGTTTGTTCCGTTCCCGCAGACAAACCGTGTAAATGGTTTTGTGGGGCATAGTTATAACCAAGATTTTTGTAAACTAGTTTATGATAAATAAATAAATAAATAATAAACAAAAACGTTCGTTGTGTAGGAGACCCCTTAATTTTGTAATTTAATTTAATTGTTATTATTTTTGTTTTAGCGGCAATAGAAACACACTGTGCATATTTCAACTGTATACCTATTACGGATTTTGAGAAACAACCCGCTGACAGACAGACGGACGGACAGACGGACGGTCGGAAGGACGGACAGACAGACTAGGGTTCCGTTGGTTATCCTTTGGGTACGGAACCTTAAAAAATTAAATGGCGTAGAATTTTGTAATTTCGGTCATCATTTTAGAATAAATAGACTTGTTTCTGTGACGTTATTGTTTTTTAAATAATTGAAACACTGGTGGATGACCAGAAAAATATCTTCTAAATCAGCATTTAACTTTAACTACTAATGTTAGGAATGCTTAGAAAAAAAGAGCTTTTCCGTTATTGTCACCAGAGAGCGCTGATGTTTAATTTTCTAAACATTGATGTCATTCTTTTTCTTTTCGTGTTGATTGAGTCAGACTAAATTTTGTCCGACCAATATTGAGCAACCTATACAGCTCTATCATTGGCCTCGTTCATATCTTGGATGATTGGCAGGAAGTTGTGCATGAAGGGCAAATAATAATGTCCTTTGAAGGGGCTCCACACAGGCACTGCGTTTGGGATGGGTGAAGAATGCCCCATTTGGCCAGGTTAAGTTTACAGTAGCCAACCTGGGACCGCATCGATTGATGCCATTAAAAACTTAAAATAGGAAATAAAACTCCTAAATTTAATAAGGCGTCAAAAAATTCGTCCGCGTCACTGTCGACTGGAAGTGAGCTCAAAAGACTGGCGACTGCCATTAAACTATAATAATCATTTATTAATAATAATAATCATTTATTTCCTCACCGCAATATTTAAAGATTACATAGAGATATTGTTTAGCAATAATATTAAAATATGCTTCAATATTGTGGGAGACTGGTGCCTAAGCTAGGCTAATAACCTGTGTTATAGGACACCAGGTCCCCAACCCGAGTAACAGTGTCAAAACATACTAAAGCAATACACTGTTAGTTGCGACAAGTAGTGGTGTGGGAAGTAAGAAAAATGAGGGTGTAAATGTGCAGTATGTCTGAGAGAGATAGTGTATGTGTGAGTGGGTGTCTGTATGTGTCAACTGGGTTGAGACTTACAGATCACCCCAAAAAAGATGAAAACTTACAAAGATCGCAAGTTAACAAAAAAGTAAAACCATAATATAATAACCTTTCTTTACTTTAAATCCACAGACTGACCGTGTCGCATAAAAATAACCTCAGAACGATACCACTGGCCCATAAAACCGTTGCGTCTACTGTCGTAATAAAAATAGCACTGACGACCACAAACTGTAGATACAGAGTCGTAAAACGAAGGTTTTTTAGGAGACACACTTCCTGCATGCTTTATTGAAGAAAATTTTGATGTGTTGCGCTTTTCTGGGGTATCTTTTGTCCTTTAAAATAATAACCAAACTAGCTTTCGCCCGCGACTTCGTGCGCGCGTATCCCGTTTTTTCCCGTTCCCGTAGGAATTTCTGGAAATCCTCTGTTAGTGCTCCCCTGCAGAGTGTAGGGAAGCTACATGCCAAATTTCAGTTTTCTACGACCCGTAGTTTCGGCTGTGTGTTGTCTGTCAGTCACTCAATCAGTTAGTAACTGAAGTATATTGATTGATAAGTAAGTTATGTTTCGAATATTTGGTTTATAATAACTTTAAAATATAATAATATAATTTATATGCATAAAATGTGGTAGAAATAGATATTACAATAATTATATTTAGTGCAAAGACACATTCCGCCATTTAGTGATATAAAATCTATTAATTTGTTTTAGTGTCACTAAAACAGTAAATAAATAAATTACTGTCGCGCATTCATCTTATCCTAATCTAACTTATGCATCGTATATGTATTTCACAAAAGGTGCTGCTACTGATTTTCAAACTAAGCTTGAGCTTGTATTTTGGGAAACAGTGTTCAGCCGCAGGAAGATTCACACAGTAACATCATCATCATCTGCCTAGCCTTTTCCCAACTACATTGGGGTCGGCTTCCAGTCAAACCGGATTCAGCTGAATACCAGTGTTTTACGTGGAGCGGCTGCCTACCAGACCTCCACAATCCATTTAAAGGGTAACACGGTACTTCTTGGAAAGACTGGTGTCAGATTTACTGACTTCTGACAATCTGTAACGACTGCCAAAGATCTACAAATGACAACCGATACATTCACACAGTAACATACAATAGTTATATTATAGGGACACAAATAATTAAAGTATCAGGTACTAGTTTCTGTCAGCGGCTTCGCCCGCGTGGGCCCTAGGGAACATATTCCCGGGATAAAAAGTAGCCTATGTCCTTTCTCAGGCTCTAGACTATCTGTGTACTAAATTTCATTTAAATCGGTTCTGTAGTTTTGGCGTGAAAGCGCGACAGACAGACAGACAGACATATAGATAGACAGAGTTACTTTCGCATTTATAATATTAGGTAAGGATTAGGTAAGGATTAATTTCTTGAGTTCTGCAGAAAATTGTAAAATGCACACGAGTCACAGTAGAGAGACTACTAAATGAAAGGACGGACGGACGGATTTCGGAGGGATTTGGGCCACAGTGCTCAATCTCAGCGATTAGCCAAAGCCGCAGGAGATATTATAGTGCACAAGTTTCTGCGCTAACACAGGTTCACTCTCTGTTCCTTTAGTCTCATAATTATTCCGTTGGTGCGGCAAGCGGCAATCTGACGCAAGGCATTGGTTCTGCGCCTGGGGGGCTACTCTCTAAGCCCGAAAGTCCGTAGTTTCGGGCTTAGTTGCAAGCGTATTCAACTCCGTATCACTTCACCACTAAGAATTAAATTACAACAACATTTGATAGTTACTGTCAAATCGTGTTGTCATTCATTCTTAGTTCGGGTTTGGGACTAATCGTAAGGCCGTAGGTGATACGCCCGTACGGACTTCGGGCCTAGAAAATACTTTATTGTACATCAAAAATTAAATACAAAAGGAAACATAAAACTAAAACACATACAATGGGCGGCCTAATCGCATTCCGCGATCTCTTACAGGCAACCTGGGATGGACAGTATTGCCTGGACATGAAATTGGGGCTATCGTTGGTGTGACAAAAAAAAAAGAAGTAATTATAATATAACATAATAGATCCAAAGATACATACATAACACCATATATGTATAATAGATACATAAATACTAAATATGCTATGGGCTATGGACATAATTACAACTGGCAATGCATTCCACAGACGGGCAGCCTGTATAGTAAAAGATTTATTCAAGAAAGGAGTGGAATGCATCGGCGGCATTTTCAGTCGTAATTTATCTGATGACCTCAGATATCTAGTGTGGGCATCGCAGAGAAACTGAAAACGTTTCTTAAGGTAAAGAGGAGTGAAAGGAGAAAAAAGATTATTGTTTAAAAGGGAAAGATTATGAGCATTCCGGTGAAGGCGAATTGGCAACCACTTGAGCTTCACACGAAATTCGGAAACATGGTCATATTTGCGTAAACCGAATATGAACCTGATTGAGAAATTTTGAAGCCGCTCAAGTTGTTCTAGTTGTTCCTGAGTTAGGTCAAGATAGCTGGCATCAGCATAATCAAGGGCGGGAAGAAGCAGTGATTGTGCAAGCGCAATATTGTGTTTTCCAAGTGTTAATGTGTTTTTCCAATAGGAATTTCTCTGTGACAGCCCGGAGTTTGGAAGTCGGTCGTGTGAAAACCCTGTGCCTCGGAAAGCACGTTAAGCCGTTGGCCCTAAGCCAGATCTTCCTGTGGTCGTGTCGGGTTGCCGTCTCATTGGAATATGAGAGTGATGGAAGAGGGAGTGCACCTGTGTTTGCGCACACATAAAATAAAATAATAATTAAAAAAAAAAAACAAAATAAAAAATGACAAAATGAAAAAAAAAGGAAAAAAGAAGACGAAATAAAATGACAAAAATATAAACAAAACATGACAATAAAATCAAATTATTATTATTTTCGTTAGAATATTAAATAACCAGAATAATTAATTAATTAATATGTCCCGCGCCGATGGCTTATCTGCGTTGAGAATGGACACAAGCCACCATGGCCGAAATTGGTTAGGAGGACTGTATAATAATATTATACTTCTTGTCAAGACTGCTTGTAAGATTTTCTGGCTTTAGACAACCTAAAGTTAATACAAAGAGATCTACAAATGGTAGTTGGGACCAACGGGTTAACGTGCTATCCGAGGCACGGAGGAGTCTCGGTACCTAATAGTTGGCCATCTGCAGACCAAAATCGGCAGCCTAAAAGTTGTCACAAATTCCCACTCTCAGAGAAAGAAAAAATTACGTTTATTCCGCCAGAAATGAGGCACAAAATCTCCAAAATAAAATAAAACCACTTACAAACTAAAAACTAAATTAATAAAACCAGTTACAATATAAACTATGTCAGGACCGGACATTATCTACCACGAGGCACTGGTCACACCACAGACAAAACCGAACGCAGTTCAATGGTAGTCTATGGCGTGACGTCCGGCACTAACACACAGTGACAAGTTGATAACACAAAAACAAAATAAACAATAATAATAAAACTGAAATCACACACCAGCACCACTCAAAAATCGATCACACACTGTACATATTTAGAGTTCAAATTAGATCATTTACAAGCAGCGCCTCGGAAAAGTAGGAACCAAATTACCCTCAGTTGATATAATTTCCTTTTTATAGTACCGTACCCGAGGGTAACCAATGAAACCCTATTATTAAGCCTTCACTGTCCGTCCGTCGGTCCGTCCATCATCTGTCAGCGGCCTATAAGTCAAGAACGTAAAAAGTAAACGAAAACGAAAAAGTAAGTTGAAATTTTCACAGAGTGTGTATTTGTTATTGCCGCTATAACAACAAATAATAAATAAAATAAAAATTAAAGAAGACTTCCGTACAAGAAACGTGTTTTTTTTTCGGTTTATGTTACGGAACCCTTCGTGTGAGAGTCCGGCTCGCACTTGGCCGGTTTTTCTTAAATTATAAAACATTAGTGTTAGCGTCGGGATTCTCTTAAGTTTTACTCCCAAGATCGACCCGTGTCGCTATTAATATTAGCTACGAATCCCCCACAAAAATAAATGCGTCTCAAAAATCTAGATTACTCCACAAGAGTACAATAAAAAGTCTCATCACCCCAATTCCACATGCTAGCTAATAACAAGTTTCAACAGACAAAAGCGCAGCCAGCGCTTTGCAGCGCTGCCGATTAAAAATGTCGCTTTTTGTTCGAGAGCCTTAATTGAGGCCAGTTGGACTCGAGCCAGGTCGTCCAAGTTTACAGCGCTGTCGAATTTATTGTATTAGCTTGAGGCGAGTGATGATATTTTTTTTTTTTGAGTTGCTGTTATATGTTAGGACAATATTTAAGTTACTTTTGCTGCGGTTTCGCTAGCCTTAATATAGATTTTTTTTTAAAATACCGATAACCGTGTCCAAGGACCCATTGATGTGTACCAAAATTCACCGAGGGTTCGGTAAAAATTTGTAGGTACATATTACTTTTAAATAAAGACTATATTTTTATGATTTATTTACAAATGCTTGTAGTATAAGACGATATTACTTGCCAAATTTTATAGTACTGAATCAACGGATAATCACTATATAGTATAAAACAAAGTCGCTTCCCGCTGTCTGTCCCTATGTATGCTTAAATAATTAAAACTACACAACGGATGTTGATGCGAGTTTTTTTAATAGATAGAGTGATCCAAGAGGTGATCAAGTCGTCAAAAATACTGATTTCTGGGACCTTTCATGGCGTACGCTGGCTAAACCGTAAGAAATATAAGATAATTACATTCTAAAGAATTGTTGTTCATATAGAAAGCTAGAAAAAAGTCCGCGATAGCATATGTCTATTCCTGAGGTAGACTAGTAGTAAGTATTTTTATCTTTTAAAATTTCATTAAAACTAAGACGTAATTTGAAAAGCCGTTTTTCTTTATTCAGTATTAATCCTTATCTAAATAAGTGTGTTCATTATCTTGACAATTTAATATAGATTAAAAATGTCCTTAACAGTATGTCATTTAAATGAATAGTTTAGAATATACCACAGAATTAAAATTATGCGCGACTGAAAATATCATTCTCAGCGAAACATAAATGACGCCGCGGTGAAACAGTTGGTCACTTTAACCATTTTCACGTATTAAGTATTGCGTTAAAAGTAATGCATTATTTTAGAAGCTTATTTAAGGTGAAGGGTGTTAATATATATAGATTATTTTCTATTTTATCTATTTATTATCTATTTTAGAACGTATTTACCCTAAACTCTATTCAATTTAAATGAATATCTTATGAGTTATCGCAACTGCTGGGGTCGCGGGACTATCTAAACAGGGTACCGGGGTACTGGAACGCAAAAGGCAACCGAAAGAACAGAGTGGTTTTTAGTCAGTAAGTCTGACAGTCCCATCCGCTTCACCCAGGGCGGGAGGACTTATTTGATGAGTTTACAACCCAAAAAAAAAGACATATAATTTTTTTTTCATTCTTAGGGTTCCGTAAAGGGTAACCAACGGAACCTTATTACTAAGCCTCCACTGTCCGTCCATCCACCCGTCCGACTGTCTGTCAGCAGGCTGTATCTCAAGAACCGTAATAGGTAGGCAGTTGAAATTTTCACAGGTTGTGTAGTTCTATTGCAACAAATAATAAAAAGTAAGGCATGGTACGGATCCCTTTGTGTGCGAGTCGTGACTCGCACTTATTTATTATTTATTTATTTAAACTTTATGCACAATTGTGGTACATGGGCGGGCTTAATGCAACAAGGCATTCTCTACCAGTCAACCTTAGGGTTGAAAAGATTACGCTGTGGTAGGTTTACATCTAATAAATAAAATTTAAAGTAGATTGGCCGGTTTTTATTCTAAGTTCAAAGTCTGCGCAGCTTAAAGTCGGTGTCGTGTGGATCCATTATCAGCCAGTCTTTAACAAATACGCTGTAAAAGGCCATACGATATATTTTAATTCCGGTAGTGCGCTCCCGAGGGATGATTTTCGACTACTTTCCCGCGGACGAATCAATCAATCTGCCACGCCTTTTTCCAACTCTGTTGGGATCGGCCCCCTGTGCTATCCTAATATATAAAGGTGCGTTTAAAGGGCCGGGGTAGCACAATCCCAAGCGAGCCGCGCCATCCGAATGTTTGTTTGCTTTAACGCGCTAATCTCGGGAATTACTGGTCCGATTTGAAAAAATCTTTCAGTGTTAGATAGCCCATTCACAGAGGAAGGCTATAGGCATCACGCTAAGACCAATAGGAGCGGAGCAGACGAAGTTGCGCGGGTCAACTAGTATATATATATAATAATAATATATCTTTATTTAGGACCAAATCCATATAGTGTTAGTAAAACATACAAAAATAACTTATTATATACATATATATACATGAAGTGCTCGTTTAAAGGCATTAGATTCTTTCATAATAATCAGTTGAAAATTTCACGCTAATTAAGAAAGCCCTATTCTGACAACAAATTAGGAACTATCGATTGTAAATCATTTCATTCTTATTATTCATTTTTTATGAAAACAACCTATATCTCTAACACAATGAAACTCAATAAGCTCGATATTTATTAATAAACGCCCCAGACAAGAGGCGTCGCTCAAATTGGATGAAACCTAACGACTGGCAATCGAGCTGTTTGTGAACGACTCTATTGACATTAACTGGGCTCGCTTCATGGAAAACTCTGGAGGGTGGTTTTGGATCTACCTCCTCGCGGTCCACCCCGGGCAACGGCACCACAGGCTTGCCTGTGGTACGGCAGAACGATCCCACTAAAAGCGGTGGTAGGCTCCGCAAGGAGCCGCCTGGCTCGCTACCACCATCCCGCCGAAGTCCGGCGCCAAGCAGCTTGCTGTGTTCCGTCGGTGTGCGGGAGTGCCAGTGCCTCTGGGGGAGAAGGAGACTGTCAGTTGCTCTGCTCAGAACCGGTCTTGGTCACTGGGCTGGGCTTTCCGGGTAACTCATTTTGGAGGGTAGCGGGATCCGAAGCACGGTGCCAGCCGTTGGCCGACCGCAGTTAGTAGGGGGCCCAAGTAGCACGCCAGCCACGTGTGAAAGGCTGCCCCGCCAACTAGCGAAAAATCCCGGTATGTTCCACCGTGCCAGCCGGCGACTGGATGGGAGGACCCGGTGGCCATATCCGGGGGGGTTCGGGCGTCCCCGCAGTCTCCAAATGAGTTCCCCACAGGTCAGTTTAGCTCTAGTGTTCCACTTGGTTCACTGAGCAGCGCCTCGACAGTTCGACTTTTCTCCCCATCTACTCTCATGATGACCAAAGTAAAGAAGAAAAACATGGTAAAACAACGGCTGCACCTCCTCCCACTAAAAGTGCAACTCACTAATATTAGGGGGTTGCACTCCAATCTCGATCCGGTCCATCACCACCTTGAGACCGAGAAGCCGCACCTGTTTTTCCTAACGGAGACGAAGATAACAACCCCGTCGGACGTGGCGTACCTCAACTACCCGGGCTACTCTCTGGAACACAAGTTCAAGAAGCAGGCTGGGGTCTGTGTGTACGTCCGCGATGACATTTGTTGTCGTCGTCTCCGTTGCTTTGAGAAATCAGGTTTTTCTGCCATATGGCTACTTTTGGACACAGGCGTGGAGAAATTTATTTGCATCGGCGTATACCGATCGCACAGCGGTGATCAGGAGACAACAGCGCTGTTCAATTCCCTCGTGGAGTCGGCCGACGTAGCCCAGCAACGGTACCCAACAGCGAAGCTCATTTTTCTGGGGGACTTCAACGCCCACCATAAAGAGTGGTTGTTCCCGTACCAGAAAACTGACCATGCCGGGTTAGAGGCGCGCAAGTTTGCTTTAACGCTAGATCTAACCTAGCTGGTGAATGTGGCAACGCGGGTACCGGATGTTGACGCCCATACACCCAATTGCTTGGACCTTCTGCTGACAACTGATCCGGGCAGTCATTCAGTATCGGTCTCAGCTCCGCTGGGAACGTCTGACCACTGCCTGGTGAAATCCGTATTGACCTGCTCTCCTCCAGATAAGAGTCCTAGAGGCACGAGACGAGTATGGCGATACGAGTCAGCAGATTGGGATGAGATGCGGCACTTTTTTGCATCTTATCCATGGCGGCAAGTGTGCTTCTCCTCGGGTGACCCCTCGTGCTGTGCTGACTTGATTGCGGACGTGATTCGGCAGGGGATGGAGTATTTTATTCCATTCTCCGACATCCCGCTCGGTCTCAAATCCCGGCCTTGGTATAATGCAGAATGCGCCCACGCTGAGGCCCGCAAAGAGTCTGCATACCAAGCGTGGATCAAGGCCCGCGACCGAAAGGTTAAAGCACGTAGGGTTCGCGCGAGGAAAAGAGCCTTTAATTCTGCCGCTAAGTTCTGCAAGCGGGTTTTACGAAGGGCACGTTTTGACCATGTCGGACGTATCGGGGCCAAACTAGCATTGCACCCTCCGGGTAGTAAACAGTTTTGGTCCCTGTCGAAAGCGGTTGAAACGAATTTCTGTCGACCCACTTTGCCTCCAATGTTGAAACCTGATGGCTCGCTGGCTCACTCTGCAAGTGAGAAAGCAAATTTATTTGCAACTCTCTTTGCAAGCAATTCGCGTCTGGACGCTGGCTCCAAGCAACCACCGACTTTACCTCGTTGTGACTCTTCGATGCCGGAGATCACAGTTCACATTAAAGAGGTCCGAAGAGTATTGTGCAGTCTAGACGTGAATAAGGCCGGCGGGCCTGACGGCATTCCAGCGAGAGTGCTGAGGCAATGTGCACCTGAACTGTCTCCTGTGTTGGCACGCCTGTACCGCCTCTCTCTTGAAAAAAGAACGGTGCCGAAATCATGGAAGCTTGCGAATGTGCAACCGGTGCCCAAAAAGGGAGACCGTGCTGACCCTGCCCATTACCGTCCGATCGCCATTACCTCCATCCTTTGCAAGGTTATGGAAAGGGTTCTTAACAGTAAGCTGCTGACCTACCTCGAAGACAATGATCTCCTCAGTGACCGTCAATATGGCTTTCGCCGGGGACGGTCAACTGGCGATCTTCTTGTGTATGTCACGCACTGCTGGGGCGAGGCCATCGAGAGACACGGCGAAGCACTTGCCGTGTCGCTCGACATCTCGAAGGCCTTTGACAGGGTTTGGCACGCAGGTCTACTGAGCAAGCTTCCTGCTTATGGCATCCCAGCTGGTTTTTGTAGCTGGATATCAGACTTCCTGAGTGAACGGTCGATCCGAGTAGTCGTTGACGGCTGCTCCTCTGACCTCATGGCTATTGATGCTGGAGTTCCTCAGGGGTCTGTTCTCTCTGCAACTCTTTTCCTGCTGCACATCAATGACCTACTTCAGCTTGGTCTTGTTGGGTACGCAGATGACAGTACGGTTTCAGAGAGATACTTGTCCAGCGCAACAACCAGCGGGGATGAAGTTCGTTCCTTGAGAGAGGCCATGGTGGAGCGGACAAATTTGACCTTAAGCCTTGTCTCCCAGTGGGGCGATGACAATGTGGTCACTTTTAACGCCACCAAAACACAGGCGTGTCTTTTTACCGCAAAAAGGAGTCGTTTTGACCAAACTCCTACTTTTCGGGGTACATCTGTTCCTGTGACTGATCGGCTCGAGCTCCTAGGCATGGAGTTGACATCCAGTCTCAACTTCGGCGCCACCATCGAGTACAAAGCCCAAACCGCGGCCAAAAAGCTGGGCATCCTAAATAGGGTGAAGCGATACTTCAGGCCTGGACAGCTTTTAACCCTATATAAAGCGCAAGTCCGATCCTGCATGGAGTATTGTAGCCACCTTTGGGATGGCTCAGCTAAGTATCAGCTTGCCGCGCTTGACTCGGTGGAACGCAGAGCTAAGAGGCTCATCGGTGACGTAAAACTGGTGGATGCCAAGCTGCATAGCTTGGCTCATCGCCGTAAGGTTGCCTGCTTGTCGGTCTTCTACAGATTGTACTTCGGTGAGTGTGCCCAAGAACTCCACGACCTCATCCCACCGACCCCCTTCTACCATCCGACATCCAGACGCACTGCATCTTACCATCCCTACCTTGTTGCTATTCCACCAACTCGCACTAAGCGTTTCCAAACGTCTTTTATAATGCGCACAGCAAAGGAGTGGAACTCTCTGCCTGCGTCCGTGTTTCCAAACGCTTATAACCCTAATCTCTTCAAAGTTAGAGTGAACAGGCTCCTTCTGGGTAAGCTCGCTCCATCGTAGACTTTGTCTCGGTCATCTCTGACCTAGACTGGAGTCAAGAGCAAACCCATCACAAATAAAAAAAAAAAAAAAAAAAGAGCCTGTATTATGAATTATATGCTTTTTCCTACTTCTTACTACATTAAAAACCGGCCAAGTACGAGTCGGACTCTCACACGAAGGGTTCCGTACCAGAAACCGAATAAAGTACGTTTCTTATATGGGAGCCTCCTTTAATTTTTAATTTAATTTTTATTATTTGTTGATATAGCGGCAATAGAAAAACACTCTGTGAAAATTTCAACTGATTACCAATTACAGTTCTTAAAATATAGCCCGCTGACAAACATGAAGGCTTACACCAATTAAAACTAGTGCTTTCAACGGAAAAGTAATTAGAATAAATGGAAAAAAACCTCCTTCAGTTTCATTTAAAACGGAGTGGCAAGAAAAAATCCCATTTTCGAGAAATCGCTTCGGCAGAGTTTTTTGCGTGACAGCCACAAAGCAATCCGGAAAACTCTCAAAATGGCGGAATACGGAATGATTTTCACACGTGGCGTTGGATTGATTGATGGCTATAGTTTTCGATTTTTTTTTAAAATTTGAAATGGGTTTGCTCTTGACTCTAGTCTAGCTTAGAGATGACAGAGACAAAGTCTAGGATGGAGCGAGCTTACTCAGAAGGAGCCTGTTTACTCTGACTTTAAAAAGATGAGGGTTGTAAGCGTTCGGAAACACAGACACAGGCAGAGAGTTCCATTACTCTGCTGTGCGCATTATAAAAGACGTTTGGAAACGCTTAGTGCGAATTAGTGGTATAGCAACAAGGTAGGCATGGTAACTTGCGTCTGGATGTCCGATGGTAGAAGGTGGCCGATGAGATGAGGTCGTGGAGTTTTTTGGCACACTCACCGAAGTACAATCTGTAGAAGACCGACAAGCAGACAACCTTGCGGTGATGAGCCAAGCTGTGTAGCTTAGCATCCACCAGTTTTACGTCGCCAATGAGCCTCTTAGCTCTGCGTTCCACCGAGTCAATATAGGATAAACTAGAATTTGAACTGACCAGGATAAACTAGATTCTGACCTGATTCTGATTCTAGATGTCACGTGGTTGTAATTCCGAAATACGGCGATGTCTTTTGAAAAGTTTGTTATAAAGCTCGTAGCTTAATAATAACAGCCGCACGGGTCGATCTTCAAGGTTCAGCAACGCTTGCCGAGGTTGGTATGTGGATGGGTGACCATCTTAACATACCGAGACTTCTATATGCCTCGGAAAGCACGTAAAGCCGTTGGTCTCGGCTGTCACTTGTAGATCTTTGGCAGTCATTACGGATAGTCAGCTGACAGAAAAACTGACACCAGTCTTGCCAAGAAGTACTGTGTTACCCAGTTAATGGGTTGTGCAGGTTTGGTAGGCAGCCCGCTCTACGTAAAAAAAACTGGTGAAAAGCTGAATCCGCTTTGACTGGAAGCCTACCCCAATATTGTTGGGAAAAGGCTTGGTAAATATTTAGTTCCAACAATTTTTAATAACTTTCCAGTCGTTTTAAATAACTATGTCACAAAAACGTCATACATAAGTACCTATTCAATGTATAATGTCAAAACTTCACTGTTGAGAATATCTAAACTTGTACTTCTGTGTGTATCTGTTGCATGTGCTAGATAAAAGGAGCTACATCTGCCAACAAACTGCTTTGCAGTTTGGCAAAGGTAATGATATAATTGTTAAATGTACATATTTCCGAGAAAAAACACTTTCATTTTTTTTAGGGTTCCGAACAAAAAACGGAACCCTTATAAGATCACTCGGGTGTCTGTCTGTCTGTCCGTCTGTCACAGCCAGTTTTCTCCGGATCCACTGGACCGAATCTGTTGAAATTTGGTACACATATGGACTTTTATGACCAAAACACGGACGCGTTACATAAATCATTATTTTTTTAGTATGGGGGTCAGTTTTGGGCGAAAAACTAGAAAATTTCAAAAAATTGTTTTTTGAACAAAATCGTGTGATATATCAAATGAAAGGGCTTACTGTACGGGTTTTAAGGATATTTTTTTATAATTTTAAAATACCTGGTTTTGAAGCTATTCAAGAAATTAGACGAAAAATTACCATTGCCGGGGGGCAATGGTAATCTTCCGTCTAATTTCAGGCTCAGGCTCAGTGGTTTCGGAGATAAGGGGGGCCTTATTAAACCACTGAGCCTTACATTTTGAAAAAAAGTAAGATAATAGATCTTTACCTATAGATTGCAGGAAAACTATAAGAAGTCTGTAGCGTTTAAATAATACGTTAAAAAAATTAAATTCATTCGTAACGAAAAAAAACTTGGCCAGTTTTTTTTTAGTAGTTATTCCAATGACTTGGTTATTCATGGTTCATCATGATGAGTGACAATAAGTGACCCTTCCGTTCCTCAGAAGGCACGTGAAGCCGCAGGTTCCGGGTAACATTCTTAAATATATGATATTCGTAACGGTGTGGTAGCCCGAAATTTTGTTAACGTACCAAGGGGTATCGTGCTACCCCACTGGGTACCCACCCACAACCCTGTTGCGCACTCCTAAATGGACTGGGGTATTCGCCCCATATAAGATAGCTGCTTCCCTCTATAACCTGTAACAGAATAAACGCAATACCTCTTAAGGGGTCATTGTACTCATAATTGTGAACAACTTTCACCATGAGACCAACACAAAATCGCGAAAAAAAAATCGACTCCTCTATATATTTATGTGTGCATAACTCGACAAAATATACTGAACAGCTGATCTTTTTTTCGCGATTTCGGCATTGGTCTTATACTTAAACTTGTTCAAAATGATGAGTACAATGCCCCCTTAAGAGGTATTGCGTTTATTCTGCTACACGTTGTATAAGGTGAGACAGGAAGTCGGGATGAAGGGGACGGGCTTCTCAAATTAGTGTTTGCATCGGTCCTAATCACAATTTTCCAAAACCGTAGGAACTTCTGATATTTTTTATACGGTTTTATTACTACAAATTACCGAATAATGACAATATTATTCAGCCCTGTTTATTAGTAACACAAACCATTAAAGGCAGCAAAATCGTTAATACTTTAACGCGTTACAGAATTCGAAGCACCAATTTCTTTTATTCCCTGCAACACATTTCATTTGTAAACGGCATAAAATTCCCCGTTTATTGGTACCAGCTACGTTTCAAATACAGGAATTTCATACCACAAATGAGATCTACCTCCAGAAGGTTAGGTTCTGCTAAGATTGTGGAATTGTCCGAAAAAGTTACAGAAGCCCTGGAACGCAAAGTTCATTTGAAGAAAAACGAGGTTTTCAGGAGTCGGGAAGAGTCTGACACTCCCTCACGCTCTGCCCAGAGCGTGAGAAGTCATTAGAAAATTTTTCACAAAAAAAAAGAAGGTCAGCTTCGTACAAACATCACAAAGAGCGAAAACAGAAGCACGCACACATAGACGCGTACGTGCAGCGATCTCAAACAAATGCAAATCGCAAGTGCGCTTGCACTTGGTGTACGTGAAGCGTGTCTATGTGTACGTGCGTGTTCGTACGTGCGGCAATCTCAACCAAATGCCGGCCGCGAGTGCGCCTGCACTCGCTGTACGTGAAGCGTGTCAATGGTTCACTCGTAATTTGAAACCGGACTTCTGTATTTATCTATTATGTGGTTTAGTAGGAATAATCGCACTTTTCTCGCATCGATGGAGGCCACAAAATAAATACATTGCCGTGTGATATTGCTCTTTTATTGCAAAAGTTATACTGGATAGGGGTGTGACGGATTGACGCGGCGCGATGACGCGCTTTGATGTTAAGTGGAGTGGAGTGGTAATGTTTATTGTTGTGTTAAAGTCTTTCTATTTGTTTGTTTGACAAAGACGATAGCAGTGGCGTAGCCATGATATGTAATTTTAATTATTAGTAATACGTGTGCTATATTCCTTGAGGCGTTTTGCTATGCTCCATTATTTTCCTCAAAGTCGTGCCATTGTTAAATAAATAAAAATGTGAACAAGATACTTTAAACTTTACACAGGCGGTTAAATAAATTCATGCAATAAAAACAAATTTCAGTTCAGCCCATTGAACCACGAATCCGCTCGTTTTTACCCGCGCCAATCCTGCAATGTGTACACCTCCTTAGATACTCGAAGTTCCTCTTTAATAAGTACACAAAAACTACACGAAACATTAAAAGTATGACCAACAACAAAGTTTCATATTAGCGAAAAGAATTACGACACTTTTAATGTTCTTTTAGTTACTTTATATCTGTGGCATGAAGAATCATTTTCGTATGGAATGGGAATTTTCTCAATATCTTGTATTTTCCCATTTGACACGCCAAGCACGTCGTACTGCATCCACAGCACGTACAGAGCTTCTGATTTTTATCACAACGCTTATTATGTGGACTTGAGATGTGCTGGTCAAAGGAAAAATATGATTTATGTGATAAATTTTGACAGTTGTTTATTTTCTTACGCACACAATGTACGTGGTATTCAGTCACATAGTCAGTTTTATGTTTTGGCTATACAATACATCTATGTCATTGATCGCAACATTGATTGGTATATTTTTGTAAGAAAAACAGCAACACAAAGGGTAACTAACGGAACCCTATTACTAAGCCTCCGCTGTCCGTCCGTCTGTCTGTTTGTCAGCAGGCTGTATCTCAAGAACCGTAATAGGTAGGCAGTCGAAATTTTCACAGATGGTGTATTTCTATTGCCGCTATAAAAATAAAAAAAACTGGAGAGGTGTCAAGGGACATCCGGATGGAACGAAGTTCGGAGAAGTAATTAGTGAAGGAACTGTAATATTTTTTTTTTTAAGTTATAATAATATTTTTTTATAAACTTAATCAGTAGGCTCAATTTTAGACCCTAATACCTACCCTACCTACCCTACCCACCGTACCTACCTTACCCACCGTACCTACCTTACCTACCCTGCCTACCCTGCCTACCCACCTACCCTGCCTACCATGCCTACCCACCTACCCTGCCTACTCTGCCTATCCTGCCTACCCTGCTTATCCTGCCTACCCTGCCAGCCCTGCCTACCCTGCCTACCCTGCCTACCCTGCCTACCCTGCCTACCCTGCCTACCCTGCCTACCCTGCCTACCCTGCCTACCCATCTACCCTGCCTACCCTGTCTACGTTACAAATATAATGTAAACAGAAACAGAAAGACGAAACGAAAATAACTGGCTTGCTTTCTATGAGAGAGAGAGAGAGAGACAGACAGAGAAACACGCGCACGTCGCACGGCTTACAACTATAGCAAAAAGTGTCGTTACAACTTTTCGTGAGAATTTTTTCCGTCTAGCCCCCTTTCACAACGCGCGATAAGGAACTTCGTTCCAAAAATAAAAATTAATATGTATGGTTCGGAACCCTTCGCTTAAGCTTTATAATATTAGTATAGATGAAGTGACGACCCTATTTTTCCTGTCTGTAGTCAGTTTTCCGGGCTTCTGACTTCTCGTAACGATTTTCAGAGGTCACGAATGACTAGCAGAATCAATGAGTTAAAGTGTTTTCCAAGACAAAGAGGGGTTTGGAAGTGCCAGAATAAAATAAAAACAAACATGCTAATACAATTCGTGGAATTAAATATTACTCATATGTTTTTATTTTTATGACTCCGCATATTGAAACAATCCATCATATTTTCTTTCCTTTTCAAATAAACAGTGATCCCATCTAAAATAATTCACGCAATCACCCGGCTAATCTGCTGCAATCAGGATATCATCATTCTGAACACTGGTACACACCTCTGAGGCTGTTTAAGTTATTACACAGTTCAGTGAAGAGATAACCCATTTACAATCAGCAGTGATCTCATGCGGGCTTATGTTATGATAATAATGTTTAATTGACTACTTCGTCGTCAGGTATACGCTCCTTGGCGCGTACGCGTGAACCCCAACTCATGGTAACGATAGGAAATGTGGGGTTATAAAGTCACCAAAATCTAATAAGTCCGAATTGACAGCTGAGTAGAGGGGGATAGAAGATTGCTTTACCACTAAGTGCGAAAGAGATTTATTTTTATCTCTTTTTCATAATTAGTAGTAAAGCAATGTTGTATCCTGCTGTCAAAACGAGCCTTTTATTTTTTGTCAACTATAGTAGATAAAAGTCCGACTTATCTCCCCGTTTTCCCCAGACGGAGAGTATCTATGAAGATTTCCCCAAAGAAAAGGCATAAGCTCCATGAGTGACTGTGAGCGTTGTCGTGAGGTTGCTTCACAGGTCATGTTAAAGGATTTCACATCATGTCTTTAGCACGACAGAACTTGTTCCATCTCTTTGGCTGACCAACCTTAACAATTCTAAGAAAGAAAAGAAAGGAAGAAAACGAGTTTATTTGCGCTAAGCATGACGCATACGAAAAAATAAAACAAAATTATAATTACATGAAAGTTGGGAAGATAAGCGTCACGCTCGCGCAAAATGGCCATCGCTCAGCATAATGCTGGGACTCGTGTGCGAGACAGAGCCACCGCGCTGGTTTTCAGCGACTGCCGGAGTTGACAATTGCAGTTGCTAAGGTGCCGGTTTCTGGTGTATTTGAAATAAATGATTTTGATATATTTCTACTGAACCCAGAATATTATCAGGAGCTCAGTCTTAGTAGCAGTTTCTTGTGAGTATTTGAGCCCAATTAACTGATTTTCCCATCTATTATTGTCATGTAACTTGGCATAGCAACACGCCTGCTAATTAAATTAACTGAAACAACGCGTAACGATGGCAATACTAATTAAATTCTACCAATCAAAATGATGGAACTACGCTGGCTTTCAGCTGGCAATATCGTGAAATTCAAACAATATTTTATCAAATCAAATATGACTGAATATTCGATACTATTTTAGATACTCTGTAGGGCCATATTTTAATTGCGTTGTCAATTATAGTAATTTATTCCTAAAAACTAAAACTATTTTTTTATTATTATTGGCTTTGTTTTTTTTTGTAACTAGTTTTTTCCCGCAGGAACCATGCAGTTTTCTGGGAAACTATGTAGCCTATGACACTAAAGGATAGTGTAGCTTTCTATCTATACTTCTATACTAATATATAAAGCTGAAGAGTTTGTTTGTTTGTTTGTTTGCTTGGACGCGCTAATCTCAGGAAGTACTGGTTCGATTTGAAAAAATATTTCAGTGTTGGATAGCCCATTTATCAAGGAAGGCTATAGGCTATATATCATCATGCTAAAACCAATAGGAGCGGAGCAGTAATGTAAATTGTGACGCAGACGAACTTGCGCGGGTCAGCTAGTATTAAATAATTATAACTATATCAAATATTTAATAATTATTTCTATATTAATCACTTTTGTAATCGCGTCATGTCGGTACTTCCAGATAAATTATTTAACAAAATATTTTACACCTTTATAAGTTAAGATTAATGAACATTTTTTTTCCTAATTTAATGGCACGTTACAGGCTAAACGCCCCATCAAGGCAGCAACATCCATCACGTCAGCTAATAAGACTAAACTCCGAACAGCAATTCGTCTGCTAAAATAGCAAGATTATGATGAAAAATCTTTTTATGTATACCGTCGTACCTAGTAGCAATAATTTCAAGACTCGTAAATTATGATTTCATCGTCATTACTTCAGACGAACAATCAAGTGCTTGATAAGGCCTTCCTCAAGCGTCGCCACATCGATGGTTCCAGCAGTGCGATTTTGTAAACATGTAGCGGCATCAATGCCGCCACAAGAAAAACCAACGGAGCAAATCTACATCGAAATAAAAAGAACCGCAACGCCATCTATCCAACCAGCAGCGAACTACTACGTCGAAATCCTGCATCGCGCAAGCAGAGTTTACCGTGCCATTTGAACATATACATCAGACTGAATTTCAACTATAGGGCAGTTGCCCACACCGGACACAACAACTGTCCGGTCGGTCGGAGAATCCTCCCTTTTCAACGAAGGTTTTTTGGGACTTTACTTTCTGTACCGCATACCTCCAAAAACATGTCGAAGTGAAGGCTTGGGTGAAGCGATCATAAAGTGAGCTGTAAATCCATGTAATCAAGTTGGAATGATAGCTCACTTCGTGATCACCTCACACAACCTATCACTTCGACATGTTTACAGAATTAGGTTCGGTTTCCAGTCCACCCACAATACCAGGATTTCACATGTAGCCGCTGCCTATTTGATCTCCACAATCCAATAACTGTGCGTCACGCTACCCCTTGGCAAGACTGGTGTCCGATTTGTATCTATCTAACGACTGTCAAAGATCTATAAATGACTGGGCCAATGGCTTAACTTGCTTACGTACGGAAGAATGGTGACCCATCCATGGAATGACCCTGGCAAGTATTGCTTAATTTCGAAGATTGACCAGTGCAGCTGTCGTTATTTAGCTCTGTACTAACTACGATTTGCAAAAAAATATACAATTACTATTTTGCCCGCGACTTCCCGTTTTACCCGATCCATCCGATCAGTCACTCAATCACTCAGTAACGGATTTTTTTTTATATAATGACTAGCATTTTCACGCGACTTTGTACGCGCATATCCTGTTTTTTTCCCGTTCCCGTAGGAACTTCCGGAAATCCTCATGCCAAATTTCAGCTTTCTACGACCAGTAGTTTCAACTGTGCGTTCTCTGTCAGTCACTTAGTCGTTCAGTAACGGAAGAATTTTATATATTAAGATAAGCTTTCTGTAACTGTTTTATTACTAGCATCCAAATATTAACCTTTACAAAGTTATTATTCCTATGTTTACCTAATTTCGTTTACAAATATTATTCGTACTAGCTTATATTATTCTGCGAACAATTATGAAGCCATTTTGTAATATTCTATCCAGCTAGTATTACAGTCGGTACGTTTTTATGTTTGTTAACAAATCATGCCCCAAGAGATGAACATTTGGGCAAAATTTCGAACACAGTTGGACCTTGGCTTGGATTTTTTACACTGTTTTTTTTTAATGTATTCATAGGCTTACGTGCTTACCTTATTTACTCCTTACTTAAGAGGAAATGCTGGCTGACGAAGTATGTATACTGTGTCCCTATGTTTTCCTTTTTGATGATTTATTAACCGTACTAGCTGACCCGCGCGGCTTCGCTCCCGTCAACTGGCTACTCTACCTACCGACCCTAACCTAGCTACCCTACCTACCTTCTCATTCTTCTTTTATTTTATTTTTTGTATTTTAATTCTTATTATGCTATTCCGGACGAAGACTAATCCAAAAACACAAAAACTATGAAAATGGCTCCAGCCGTTCTCGAGTTAGTTAGAAAAGTGTTCGAACAAACCCGACTTTGTTTTATATATTAAGAAGATTAAGATTTTTGCTATATTGTGAAAGATTCGACCTTTTTCTAGAAGACATTTTTATATTTTCGATACAGAAATAAAACGAATAAACTGAAGGAAGATGGACAGCGGTGGCTTATTAATAAATAGGGTTCCGTTAGCAACCTTGGTACGGAACCCTAAAAATCGACTTGGTTCGCACGAATCAAAATCGTACGTGAAGGCTTAAATAATAGGGTCCCATTAGCAACTTTGGCACGGAACCCTATAATTTGCCTTGGCTTGCAAATCGAGCCGTCTGATACTTAGCACGAATTAAAAACTTAGTTGCGGGCAACCTGGGAGTCTATAAGACAAAAGTGAATAGGTTGCTTCTAGGCAAACGTGCTCCATCGTCGACCGCATCATCGCATACCATCAGGTGAGATAGTGGTCAAACGTATGCCTATCTACAGTAAAAATAAATATATATATTCTACTCCGTATCACCTAACCACTGAGAACTAATGATAACACGATTTGACAGTTACTGTTAAATCGTGTTGTCATTCATTCTTAGTTCTGGTTCGGGACTAATCGTAAGTCTGTAGGTGATACGGAGTAGAATACGTCCACAACTAAGCCCGAAACTACGGACTTTGGACTTAGAGAGTAGCCCCCCAAAATCGATCGCTCCCGTCACCGTGTGTTTCGCAAATCGAACCGTTCGTTGCTTCGCTCTAAACGGAATCAATCGCGGAGGCTTAGCAGTAGGGTTCCATCAGCACAGCACCTTTGGTACGGAACCCTACAGGCCTGGGGGGCTACTCTCTAACGAAATCCGTAGTTTCGGGCTTAGTTGCGGGCGGGCATTTTCTACTCCGTATCACCTAACCACTGAGAACTAATGATAACACGATTTGACAGTTACTGTGAAATCGTGTTGTCATTCATTCTCAGTTCGGGTCCGGGACTAATCGTAAGTCTGTAGGTGATACGGAGTAGAATACGCCCGCCCGCAACTAAGCCCGAAACTACGGATTTCGTTAGAGAGTAGCCCCCCTGATCCGCAAGTCGAACCGTCCAGTACTTCGCAAAACTAAATCAGTTTAAGACTCTACGATAAATGCACTTTAAACGAAATCAGCACAACTCAGAGATTTAAGCAATTTTGGTCCCTAACAGTTTAAGACCTTTCAGAGACCAAACCGAAATTCCCACGAACTACGACTGTGTTTAAAAATCGTGTGAGGTCATTCTCCAGCGGAAAATCTTAACACCACAATTCAGAAAAACGCGTCATCAGTGCAACGTCATCTATCGACCATGTAAACTGACAAAATATTTGGCAGCAGAAGACGTTAAATAAGAACGTATATAACGATAAATAACAATAAGGTATTAAAATGTTTACTTTTATTTTGCTACGTCTACGTATTAAAAGTTTCACGAATAACTCAATCAATGTGTTTTGGTGTAACATTCACGCTTTCATGCATTTTTTGGTTCCTCAATAGATGGCGCTCTGACTGATCAGAATACATTAGGAAGATTCTTACTAAACTAAAAATTCAATAAATTTTGATTTTGTGGATCGATTGTAACGATAAAATATAACGAAAAGGTATAAAAATGATCACTTTTATTTTGCCACGTATTAAAAGTTTCACAAATAACTCAACAATTTTGAATGCTTTCGTGCATTTTATTTTTTCTCAATAGATGGCGCTCTGATTCATCAGAATACATTAAGAAGTTTCTTCCTAAACTTAAATTTGTATGTTCAATATTTTTTGATTTTGTAGGTCGATTTTGATGAAATAAACGCTAAATGTTACTCGGGTTATCACTTAATATTTTTAATTACTTAGATTTGCAATCCAATCTGTGGTTTATGCGTGATGCTCCCACAAACGCACAGACAAACAGATAAACAGACAAAAATGTCAAAAATTGCATTTTTGTGTTTTGTACCTTTTTTCTGAGTTTTCTGTGTAATTTTCATGCAAAAATATTCAAAGTACAGACACGGTTAGTCTACGATTTTATTATATGTATAGATAAGCACTAGAACTCTCACAAAATGCTCAAAATTGTCCGATAAATCACTGTCAACAGAGCCCTAGTGTACAAATTTGGCAAATATTAATAAAAAAAAACGAAAACATAGAGATACAGTATATATCCTTCTTACTCAGTTTGTGAAATATCTCTTACATCGGCCCAATATTGGAGGAGAAAACAGTCGAGAGCCAAACCTCGAATTATGATTTTTTACATACAAAGTCTCTGTGTTGAAATACTGGTTTCCTCTTAAATACTATCAAAAAACACAGACACCGTTGAGGAAATCCATTCCTAACCTGTACGCATAATTATTATGGTATACTCAAATTGTTTTGTGCGTATGGGTGAGATCCAGGGTAGCGAAATTTGTTCGCAAGAGTCACCGCGGCCCTGGACCGCAAAAGGGCATTTGGAAGAACATGGATAGGTTTTGGTCTTTAAGAGTCTGACTTACGCTCCACCTAGAGCGGATGGAGACATTTGACGATTCCCCAAAAGAAAATGGGTGGAATATCCATCTTGTACCATCCTCTATCTGGGTAAAACATGGAATTAATTTCGACTTTCATGCGGGCAGAGCCGCCGGTAGTTAGTATCTAATAATTAATTAATAAAATTGAGAGCAGAAGGATATTGGAAATTCGCTCATTTTAATCAATGGTTTTTATCAAGCTTCCAACGGTTATGAATTTTCAGCCATACTGGGATATTATTAAAGTAATTTTTCATAATACTCTAAAATTTTATGCAAAATCATTCTTTATCGGGTCTGGGTCGAAAGAATTATAATATCATCTTTGTAGCATCTGGACTGAGATACCTCTCTACATTAATGAAAAATCTTTATGAGTTAGTCGTCTGCTTCTTCTGTTTGAAATCCATGGCAAGGAAGTCGATTTTTCTCGCTATTATATTCAATATTTTAGGAACTTTTAATGGGGATTCGTTTTCAAATATGTAATACTTTCAGTTATCCAGCTTTGTTGGTTTGGCATTGATTTTTATGTATTAAGTGCATTTAAGTACACACTTAACAAACATTTTATTTTGTACTGGCAGCGATGCACGATGGTTACTCATGAGAACTAAACAAAACATGAAAATCTCAGTCTTCTGAAAATTCTACAGTGCAGTTCCAATTTCTCTTATGTATCCATTGGAAATGGAGCTCTTGGGTTAGTTATAACAGCCGCATGGGCCGATCTTCAGGGTTTAGCATGACTTTTCGAGGACTGTCAGTGGATGGAAAACCATCTTTGACATAGCGAGACCTGTCTGAATCTCGGAATTGTTGATCTTTGACAGTTTTTAGGGATAGTCAGAAATCTGAAAATTTGACAGCACTTTTGTCTAGCGGTACCTTGTTACCCAACTATTGAGTTGTGGACGTCAAATGGGCAGTGGCTCTATGTAAAACACTGGTATTCACTGCCGTCCCATTGGATTAGAAGCCGACACCAACACAGTAGATAGTTGTGAAAAGGCTAGGCAAAATCGAATGGGAAAAATATAAAACAAAATGGGAAATACTAAAAATCTCAGCAAATGGGAATTTCTAAATCCGAAACTCGCCATTTTTAAAACATAAAACAAGTTAATAGCAAATAAACAGGAGAGCTCAACGTTTTAATATCAGGTGGAGGTATTTAGTAGCAGAGTGGACTTTCTCGGTAATGGTTGAAGTTGCCTCGTTAAATCTCTGGCGTGGCAAGGGGTTAAGATTTATCGCCCGTTGGTAAGTGTTTACTTTTGCTACACTATTAACGTTATAAATGGAAGTGCATAGTTCGTTGGATTCTAATTAATCTTGTCTTGTGTCAGCACTTGAACGAGGGATCGTATCGTTGTAAAAGGATTAACTATTCACCAAGTTGGTACCAGGCTGTTTGGCTAGAGAATGTATGTATGTATGTAAATCGGGCTGGTTTCCGCAACTCCACGACTAAGCGCGTATTTTGCGTGCAGGTGGGACAAATGTGTCATTAGATCCACCCCAGCTCCCCAAGGAAGCCAGCAACGCCTTGGTGTTACCAACTATCTCACAGAGGGTACCTGGGTTACCGAAGTACTTGACCCTATAATCCGCGACTACCGGGCAGCTTAGAAGCAAGTGTGCTGCTGTCTCATTCTCCTCCATGCAGGTTCTGCATAGCGGGCTGTCAGTGACTCCTTTAGCATAGAGGTGTTTATTAAAAGACCCGTGGCCAGTTATTACGGCTGTGACTGTACGCAACTGTTGTTTAGTCAGTCTTAGGGCTTGTTTTATACATGGGCCATCTATAGAGGGAAGTGCCTCTTTGGCCTGCCTACACTCACCATGGTTAACCCATAGCTTGTGTGCCGGTGCGTTTCCTTACCAGATTGCGTAGGTACCCGAAAGGCAGAGGTACGATGGGTTCGGGCCCTATCGCATACTCGAACCCCTTCTGGCGAGTTCATCCGCTTCATCGTTGCCTCGGGATTCGCTGTGTCTGGCTAGAGAATAAGACTATTTGGTTTATTGAGTTAAGAACCCGAAGGGTAACAAAAATGAAACCCTATACCAGGGTCCCCGTAGGGTTCCATTGGTTATGACGAAGACGGACGGACGGACATCATCGTTTTATTTTTTACTGTGTTGCAATTAGTTCTCAATTACCTTGAGTAGGTGTGGGTTTGTAATGTAACAAAATCTATACCGACACAAAGCAACGCAGCGACATCTATACCGCCAGCAACGAACTACATCAAAGAAATCCTGCATCGCGGTATCAGAGTTTTCCGTGGGATTTGATCATACACAACAGTCCAAATATCAACTATCAGACAGTTGCCCACCAGGCACAATATCCGTCTGGTCGGAGGATCCTTCCTTTTCAATGCAAGTTGGTGGCTCACGTGGAGGTTTGCCTTGTTACGACTTAACACCTTATTCCGCATCTCTAAAGGCTAAGCTCAGTCCATCCGATTTTAGACCATTTCCAATCAGAATGCAGCTTGATTGTTAAGTTCTGACACATATGCAATACAGTGCCATTTGGGCTTGTAGATTTACCATAATTACGAAAATATTAATTCTGTCCTTCTTATTTAAACTGACGACTTTCCGGGGATGCAATTTAATTTTCTGTAGTTTTTCCAAAATACATTACATATTTTAAATACTAATCTGACTATATACACTTAAAATAAAAATTCCTAAATAAAATTTGGTGTCAAAAAAATTGTCCACATTGCTGTTGACTGGAAGTGAGCCCAAAAGACTCGCGGCATTGCCACGTTGTATGGCAATAAATTCTCTGTCAGAGGTAAAAGCCAGCCCTTGGGTAACGCGAAAATGTATTTCATTCAGACCTCCTGGCAATCACGAATACAATAATGGATTTAAAATTCGGTTTTACTATAGATACATAAATATTTACGACGGTGAAAATTATAACATAAATATTTAGACTGGCTGCAGAATCAGATGCATCACTTCAAACTTCTAATCTGGAAGTGTTTATGACTTATGACAAAACTATCATGCTGTATATAAACCTGTCTGTTACTAATGCAAGGTCGGTACACTTATAGCATGAATTTGTTTGTTTACAGTTTTACACCGTCCATTATAGTCATAATTCTTCATCTTTTTTCGTATCAGCCCGAAGTGTACCAACATGAATTTCACATTTCGTGGTAATAGATTTAAGTAGTGAGGATGATGCCTACCACACCATGGTCCACATTAAATTAGTAAAAATAGGTTTTATAGGTGTCATACTAATCGTCATAAAACAGGCCAAGTGTGTATCGGACTTTTACGCAAAGGGTTCCGAACATATCATATTTTTAACATGTAACTTAAAACCATTGTCGTTTATTATAGGTTTTCTTGAATTTGTAAGTAAAATATCGACCCCAACATAGTTGGGAAAAACTTAAAAAAAAACCAAATACAAAAAAAAAACATATCGATGTACAAAATAACTTTAATTTCAGAAGTCGGTGTTCTTTGTAGTTCTTTTTAGTGGTACGCCACATCTAACAACACCACTGGAAAGTCGCAGGAAACCAAATACGCAATTTCGTTTAAGTACTTGGATGACAAAACACGTCAAAGTCAAAGTCAAATGATTTATTTCAACTAGACCAATAAAGGCACTTTTGAACGTCAAATGAAAATAAAATAAAATATTATAGTGACTCTAGTCGTCCAAGCCACGTGATCCAAGCATCGATATATAAAAAAACCCCAGATGCACAGTCTCGAACAAATGCAACACTCGAAACTGTCGTCAAAAACTCACATGTATCAAGTGTCATGTGGGAGTTGTGTGAAGTTATACTAAAAACATTTTTTTTTGCAAATTCAACCTTACACGGATCGCTTAAAGTTGTTTTTACAAATCAGTTCAGTATGGCGAATGATGCGCAATTTTTTTTACAGATTCAACCTTACACGGATCGCTTAAGTTGTTTTTACAAAGCAGTGCAATATGGCGAGCGATGCGAGACTGTTTCAAACTTGCGCATAATTATACATATTGCGCTTATTTTTGCGGACGTTTTTGAGATGCTGAGTGTGTATCTTGGGTTTTTATATATCAATGCATCCAAGTAAACGAATTTTAGCTATTTGATTTAAAGTCTTTTACTGAACCGATTTTAATGAAAATAAAATTAAAACCTCTGACGTATGATCTATCAAACAAAAAAGACAGTTGTTCAGTTTGTTCAGAGTGACTAACAGTAGCGGACGAGCGGACAAGGTGGCGAGTGCGATTACAGCGGGTCCAAAATGGCCACTTTTGTAAATAAAAAATAAATAAAATAAAAATGTTTATTTCATCAACTTATGTAAGTAACATTACAACATTAGGAACTACCTTTGAAGCAAAATAGAGTGCTTGTAGTAGGTAGTTCCGCTCCTCTAGTTTACAGTAGTGGTACATAAATTTTAAAACTAGTGACAATTTTAAACTAAGTACATAGTAAAAAAAAACTATTTAAAATAAACTAAACTTCAATATAATACAATATTATTAAATAGATTAATCTTATGTTAGATTCCTGTAGTAGCAAGAAATAAAGGCTATTTTTATTTTATTTTATTTATAAACTTCAATAAAGAATATTTAAAATAAAAAAAGTTAAGCTCACTCAGTTCGCGCACTGGGTGTGTGTGTGTATGTGTGAGTGTGTGTGTGTGTGTGTTTTGTAGAATTATAATATTAAGGCTTGTATTCATTCCAATGACCTTCTGCATATGAACGGAGCTAACTACCCCTCTACGCTCCGCTTCCCGCATTTTTAATTATAAAAATCATACATATTTTTAAAAAGTAACAAAACCAAATTGTTTTCCTTTGTATTGCAAGGTTGTAAATATGTTTTTATACTTTGAATAGTGGACGTCACGTGGTATCACCCGCGGAGTTCCCGTTCACGTGGGAGTACGGGAATAATATATAGCCTATGTTACTCCCTGATAATATAGCTATATAATGTTAAAAGGATTTTTCAAATCGGTCCAGTAGTTTCGGAGCCTATTCAATTCAAACAAACAAATATTTCTTCTTTATAATATTTATAAGTACTTGATAAAAAAATGAAGGAGTAAAATGGTTTCATCTCAACGATTTGGAAGTGATTTGGTGTTTTTTTTTTCTTATTATATGATACCGATAGATTAATTCTGGCTAAACCAAATTACGTAACATATCATGTAGATTACCAACTATTTTTTTCAGATGTAATTTCTCTGTAAGTGCTGACGAAAAGCTGCTTCATCTGCACGCTGTTTTTCAGGTTTTTTCAAGAGAGCAGCCTTTATACAACAATCTGTCACATTTAATTTTTCATCATTTTCACCTAAAGCATTAGGTTCAAGGTTGATTGAGAAAATTTGACAGTTTCGGGTAGATTGGGGTACAGGTTGATTCTACTAAAGTGGCCTTTTTAGACCTGCAGGGAGTATATAGTGACATTAAATGGGCGTATATAGGTTGCGATTGTCACAAGTAAGAGACCACGTGGCATTTCTAAGTTCTATCAGCGATACTGACTGTCAAAAAGTTCAAAATGTATGACAGTGAGAAATGCCCCGAATATTTTGGATTATATTACAATACATGTAGGGTCTCATTTTGTTTGAGCTTTTGGTGTAGTGGGCACATGGCTCGCAGAACAGATAGTCACTGGGGCTGAAAACTAAGGAGTCGGGACTGTGTATCGGAAAACGCAGCGCGACGCCCTTGAGTAAAAACTTCGTAAAGAAGTAACTTTTCAGGAGGAAGAAAAAATTGCGAGCTGTAATTTTTTTGTACGGCATCTTTTATTAATTAATATGGAAATTTAACCCGCTTTTATATTCAGAACTGTTCGATACTATAAGATTGTCCGAAATGCATAAAAAGACACGCTTGTTGCAAGGTATTCACGCCAAACTGACAGATGCGAGTGTTTACGAGGTTCTCATTTACTGTTATAGATGGCGCTGCGAGTATCAAATGAACGAATCAGTCAAATCAGGATGTGCGTTGCAAGATTTTCTTCCCAGAAACGCAATAAAATATATTTGGGCAAAAATGCATTCTCGAGGTATTCTCTCTAAGGCGACGACGTTAGAAAGCCATTTACAAGACAGACCGATGACCTGGTGAAGGGCGCGGGAATCGGTTTGATGCGAGATGCACAGGACCGGTCGATGTGGCGACAAATTGGGGAGGCCAATGTCCATCTGTGGACTTTTTTTTTACTATTTATAGGCACGCGTTCGACCACTATCTTACCTTTTGGTAAGCGATGATGTGGTCAAAGATGGAGTACGCTTGCCTAGAAATAACCTATTCACTCTTGACTTAAAGACTCCCAGGTTGTATATAGCTATCAGGAAACACAGACTCCGGCAGGGAATTCCACTCCTTACGCACTATGAATGTGTTCCCAAAACGTTTTGTGCGTGGTTTGAAGCGAGACGCACAGAATCGGTCGATGTGGCGACAATTTGGGGAGATCTATGTCCATATAGTGTGTGGTCCTTGCTGTAATGATGATCGTGATGAAACAGCAGTTTTACAATCTTTGAATTTACGCTCCCGCTGTAGCGCCCGCTAAATTCTCTCACTCTGTGTGAGCCCTAAACCAGACAATACCGACAGATGGTCTGTTTGCTGTATTTGGTGTCGGAGCGTTCGCCTTTGTAAGCGGAATGCATCAGCGAGCAGAGTAACTAAGGACTTAAATGGTGATTGTAATAATTTGATCAGCAGTTTACGTGCTTGGATTATTCGGATAGGAGTAGTGATGATGATACTTCTTACTACTATGTTATCAATATGAAAATCTGATACATAGATGATGTTTGTTATGGTAGGCGCTCGCAATTATTATTACGATCATTGACCCACATACATTTATTGACTTTCCTAATATCAAAAAATAGAATTCTATATTACTAATATATAAAGCAGAACAGTTTGTTTGCTTGAACGCGCTAATCTCAGGAACTACTGGTCCGATTTGAAAAACTCTTTCAGTATTAGATAGCCCATTTATCGAGGAAGGCTATAGGCTATATATCATCACGCTAAGACCAATAGGAACGGAGCAGACGAAGTTGCGCGGGTCAACTAGTAAAGACATAAAGCTGTCCTGAATCCACTTCGTAAAAAAAACTGTTCATAATTTATTGTTCAGGTATCTACGACGGGGTATTAGGGAAAGTTCAATGTACTTTGTTGCAAGTTTATCGTGCGCCTACCATAGCCTCCTAATTATATTGTCTGGCTATTCATTCCACCTCGGTTTTCCGCCTAAAAATTAAAAATCGTGTTAATACAAGAGAAAGCTTTTAGATATTTCTAGACCAAAAATAACCACCACTAGGATTGGGGTTGTAAAATGGCCACCACAATGATTTCATCATCATCATCATATCAGCCGAAAGACGTCCACTGCTGGACATAGGCCTCCCCCAAAGCGTCGCCACAACGACCGGTCCTGTGCGTCTCCATAATGATTTACCATGTTGAGAATAGTAAATTAAACTTCTTTCAAGGAAAAAATACGCTCAATGCTTAATGTTTTTTTTTTTAAAGTCACGCATATTACTTACCCTAAAAATCAGATCAAACAGTAAAAATCAAATAATATGCTCATTGAATCCTACAGAGTGCACTTGCAGCCATAATTCTTACGACACTAAATAAGCCCCTAAAAATGACGATAGACGGCGCTACCCGTATATTTGTACTAACTTCAGAACTTTGATTTTGTGTCGGTCCCCGTCTTACCTCACTACTCCGTCTTGCCTCACTACCGCGTCTTACCTCACTACACCGCCTTTCCCCACCTTTCCCTTCCAAACTAAATTCTATTTTAAATTTTATTTATTTGTAGTACAACTTCCACAGTGTATTTCTTTTTAACCCAAAAGTTGACTGGTAGAGAATGCCTCGTTGCATTAAGTCCGCCTATGTACCACTATACTATGTACATGAAGTTAAAATAAATAAATAAACCACGAAACAACCTAACTTATTTGAAAAATCTCTTTCCAATAAAGACAAGAATACTTTAGGAAGTCTTTAGCCATTTTTATTTTCCTGTTTTCTTCACGACGCGACGATTTTTTTGTAAGAACAATTTACTGCCAACATTATTCAGGATTCTGTAAGCGTTTTCGTTCCCTTCACAAATGCGTTGCGTACTTATTAGGGTTAGTTCACACCGAGACGCAAATGAACTTTTTTCCCCACTGCTCGAGAGTAAAGACTGGGTTATATTTGTAATATAGTGATACGAAATAGAACTTTGTTTCGTATAGCAAAAGGTACACATTTTATTGAGAAAATTCGATTACAGACATTAATTTAAAATATAAATTTGTTCAAATCCTATTACAGATATGTGTTCTTTTATAGTGTTAATTAAGTTCAATATTATACTATACAATATTCATTAACTCCGATAGTAAATACAGAACTGATTGGACCGACCACGACATAGGCCCAACTATACCGAAGCAAACTCGCCACGCGGTCAGCCTTCTTCGATAGCGGTCGTGTGTGCAAGACATTCAAAATGCCGTGTTTCTTATATGGTGAATGTAAATTATATGGTGTACCTTAACTTTTATTAATTACTAATTTTCATTATTTTTTTTTCTTCCAACTGATTAAAAAGTACACTTTTTTCCCGCTCTGGGCGGAGCAGAAGGGAGTGTCATACTTTTACTGACTAAAACCCATCCATGTTCCTCCTAGTGTCCTTTGCGTTCCAGGGCCGCGGTGACTCTTTCGAACAAATTCCGCTACCCTGGCAGGATTAAATATTACCTACATGTTATTTTGTACATCTGCTCTTGTGTATCATGTGTGAACTATTTATTATTATTAAATGCACCTGTCATGTAGTTTTTTGCCACCCTTTGTTGACTGGTAAAAAATACCTAAAGTATTAAGACCACGTTGTACCTATGTGCATGAAGTCACGAAATATATTATTGCATTGCTATTATAAAAGGGATGGGAAGCGTATAGTGCGGCGTCGCGTCTCAGTGTACGCTAACCCTTAAAATGTGAGTAGAAGGGGGAAAATGGTCCATTTTATGATATCTTTTTAGTGGTAGAAAATGACATTGGCTGAGTGTGTCGTAAACACGAACTGTTATAAGTGTTAGTAGCATCTTTATAAGAATTGCGATCATTAATATATCTATTAAGTGTTGTAATTATTACGGAATCGTGTCGTCTTAGTCTAGTTTACTGTGCAGTTATTTATACGTCCCTGAAAGATTGGAGGAAATAAAATTGTACGCGATTACGCGTTTCCATCGAAATGAGGGTATTTTCTTGAAAGAAAAGTATTTGTTAGACAGAATACCAAAATATACAAACAAACAAACTAAAAATAAAGTACTATAATATTTAGAGCTACGCACAATGACATGTTTATGTGTAATATTTACTCTTATCACGTCAAACAATAATGAAGACGATACAGTGCTTCAAAATCTTGTGGGACGGGATTGTTAGAACTAAGTTTGGACTTAAAACTTAGATTTTTTTATTGATTTGTAAAGGCAAAAATATTTTATAGGATATCCTCCACCTAAATTCCTGCTCATTGTTCCCAATCACTCATAACTTCCAGGACCCTTAGAAGGAGATCCCCCAGGCTTCAGGAGTCGCAGGACGATTCCTGGTCATCGTAGGCGTGGTACTGTGGACGGCGAGTGATGTGTGGCTCGCCGTCTGATAAGAACAAGACCCAGGTCGACGGCGCGTTGTGTTCCACGCACGTCTCCAGGAGATGTCAGCACAGTAGACGGGGCCCTCTAGGGCCAGTGCCTGCCAGGGTTGCGGAATTTGTTCAAAAGATACACCGTGGCCCTGGAACGCAAGGAGGAATACGGATGGGTTTCAGTCAGTAAGTCTGACTCTACCTTCCGCTCCGACCAGAGTGACTAGGAGTCATTTGATGATTTCCCATCCCTATAAAAATGGAGTCCTGTCTTAATGACCAAGCGGACAAACGAGCTTATCGACATGAAACAAAGAAGTACCAATACAATGCACAAAAACTTGAAAAAACCTCATTAAACAAAAAAAAATACATTTTTCTGTCAAAATTCAACGTGAAAAGAAATCCCAGCACAACATTTGAAAATGCCCAGAGACCTATGCAGCTTCCATTCAGGTTCCGTCTTTTGTTTCAACATCGATTGAATTTACCAGGCTTCCAGATTGAACCCTCATTATTCGACTTTCAATAGAGTTCAGAACGACTTCAATACATTCGATAGTATGCCCATTGAAATTTGGACTCAGTCCCAATGCAATTGTGTCTCTTTTGAATAAGAAACAATTGGTTTTGATGATAATAGTGGTGTGTTTTCAATTGAGTGATAGTGTTCTGTCTTTTGATAGCTCTAGTATAGACCGAGGGACATTTAATACGTATTTAACTATGGTAGGCGCCAGATAAACTTGCAATAATGTCCATTGACCTTTCCCTAATATTCCTTCGTAGACACCCGAACAATAAATTATGAACCGTTTTTATGACTAGAAAATATTGATATATAAAAAACCCAAGATGCACAGTCTCGAACAAATGCAACACTCGAAACTGTCGTCAAAAACTGACATGTATCAAGTGTCATGTGTGAGTTGTATGTAGTTATACTATAAACATTTTTTTTTGCAAATTCAACCTTACACGGATCGCTTAAAATTGTTTTTACAAAGCAGTGCAGTATGGCGAGCGATGCGAGACTGTTTGAAACTAGCGCACAATTATACATTGTGCGCTTGTTTTTTGCGGACGTTTTAGAAATGCTGAGTGTGTATCTTGGGTTTTTACATATCAATGCTAGAAAACGTAAAGGATCACGATAGATTTCGATTCAAGACAGCTTTATGTGTTAAATGTCAATAACACACATGTTCACAATATAAATACGCGTACGTGTGTGAAATTGTAATAACTACATGATTAGATAAGGGCTTGTTTTTGATCCGTATTAATAAATTGTTAAAAGTTACATATGGGCTCCTAAGTTTCATTCATATACACATTATACATTAACCCCGAATTATTGCACATTCAGATAAAAAGTCTGATCTTCAAATCGTAAAATATTTTACCACCCGTAAACGGCATTATCAAGCCACCAAAATCCTCAAGACAACGTTACCTAGATACTAAAATAAAAACTTTTACTACTACACTTGAAACAGCACTTACGTCTTTAACAACAAGACTTCTTTGACTTTTTGTTCAAAACAACTAGAGAATACTAATCGGTACGCCGTGTTGGGAAAATGGGCTTAAGAAAGTTCACGTCACAGATCACGAAGACGTCTTAGCGGCCACTGATAGATCAACTTTTCATACAAACCAAGAGTATCATCGTTGGTAAAAAAACCGGCCATGTGCGAGTCGGCCTCGCGCATGACGGGTTCCGTACCATCGTACTTATTTATTTGTTGTTATAGCGGCAACAGAAATACACATTCTGTGAAAATTTCAACTGTCTACCTATTACGGCTCATGAGATATAGCCCGCTGACAGACTGATGAACGGCCGGACAGTGGAGGCTAAGTAATAGAGTTACGTTGGCTACCCTTTGGGTACGGATCCCTAAAAATGACGACTAATAACAATTCAGGATGAATGAAGCAATTTCAAATATAACTATGTTTTGGAGCAAGTAATAAATTGGGGCATTTTTCATAATTCCCGGGCATTATGAATAATGACAAGCTACAGCTTAGGGCAAAGTACACACTGTGTATAAAAATATGGCACCGTGTATAATCATAATTTAAATTTCCTTATTTATCAAACTGTCCAGACATTACGAATATTGCCATGAGGTTTTCAGGCAATCTGATAAATGAATAAATACACAGGTTCATTGCACGGGAGTCGGAGAGAACGACGCCGATTAACCAGGTGCCTAAGTGACATCCCAGCATTTAATAGAACAGTTAGGCAGGTCGATAACAACTGCACCATTCCGTATTATCTTGTTGAATACCTATCTACCTTTCTTTTTATTTTTAGGGTTCCGTACCGCAAAAGGAAAAAAACGGAACCTTTATAGGATCACTTTGTTGTCCGTCCGTCTGTCTGTCAAGACCGTTTATCACGAGAACACGTGAAGGTATCGAGTTGATATTAAAAACATATACTTAGGTCTATGGCCATGTAGCAGTGGAAAAAGAATACTTCTAAGTTAACGTAAAAAAAAGATAAGGTCGTTTATACCGCAAAAAACGTATATGTCGACACTCTCAAGGGAATCAAAGTGTATAGGGTATTTCCTGTTGACCTAGATCTATGAAATTTGGCAAGTTATACCATCTTATATCACAAGTATAGGTAAAAGTCTGAAAACTATACATTTATAATTAAGTCATAAAAAAAAATAGTCTTTATTTTAAGTTATATTTGTGTACCTACAAATTTGTATGGAACCCTCGGTGGGCGACTCGCACTTGGCCGAATTTTTGTTATTATTGAAAGGCGCATGTTTAAAAACCATATTAACTGATGGAAATGTGATCGATGATGGACACGCTTACCTAGAAGTAACCTATCTATCTACTACTAGCTGACTCACCCAACTTCGTCTGCGTCACATTTTTCATTAATTGTCAATTCTTGTTGGTCGCAGCGTGATATTATATTTATAGCCTTCCTCAATAAATGGGCTATACAACACAAAAAGAATTTTTCAATTTGTACCAGCAGTTCCTGAGATTAGCGCGTTCAACCAAACAAACTATTCAGCTTTATAATATTACTAGTAGACGTCACGCGGTTTCATCCGCGTAGTTCCCGTTCCCGTGGGAATACGGGGATAATATATAGCCTATGTTACTCCCAGATAATGTAGCTATCCAATGCTGAAAGAATTTTTCAAATCGGTCAAGTAGTTTCGGAGCCTATTCAATTCAAACAAACAAACAAACATACAAACAAACAAATCTTTCCTCTTTATAATATTAGTGTAGACTATCTGGCCCGCGCCACTTTGTCTGCGTCACAATTTTCATTACTGCTCCGCTCCTATTGGTCTTAGCGTGATATTAATAGCCTATAACCTTCCTCGATAAGTGGACTATCTAATACTGAAAGATTTTTTCAAATCGGACCAGGAGTTCCTGAGATTAGCGCGTTCATTTCAACCAAACAAACTCTTCAGCTTCCTAATATTAGTATAGATGTTAAGAATATGGCATCTCTAGTCCAATTCCGTGTTCTATGGTCGCAGTATTAGCTTTACAAAGACTAAATCGACTGAAGTTCTGATTAGATCGTTGAGAGTCCTTCTTTAAGCCGATTACTATGAAAAGTACGCAGTTTTCTCGACACAGAATTTGTTTTCGTTTAGTGTGGTCGTGTCTTTTTGGACGTCTTTTAGTCTGTAATAATAGGTCGTCTGTAAGAGGCTTAAGGAACTTGGAGTTTGAAGTGTCTGTAATTTTTATTATGTGTCATTTATTTGAATTTTTAGTTTGAATACGTTATAAGTCAGGTCAGGTTCACTGACCACACGGCAGACACAATAGTTAAACAATCAGCGTAGACCACAACATGTGGTCTGTTGGACTGTGAAACGGTTAATTAAGTAGGATGATTTCATTTCACCAATAATTTTGGCATCGATTTTTATTTTTCATCTTTTTTTATTAATTTTTTAGTATTGATAGGTACGCGTTTGACCACTATTTCACCTGATGGTAAGCGATGATGTAGTCGAAGATGGAGTACGCGTGTCTAGAAGTAACTTATTCACTCTCCTTGTATGTTCTTTTTACATTTTGTGTGGGGTTACCATATAAATAACAGAATACTAAACTTTAATTCATAGCACACTTTTTACTCAATAATAGAAGATAATTAAGTCATTCAATTATTGAGTAAAAATTAATCAATGCTAATCACAAAATAAACTAGACACCAAAAATTAAATAGCAGCGTACCAAATGGGAATTATTTCCCACTCGCTACGAAAACTTCTCAATCGAAACTTGGTGAACTGAACAAGTTAAGTTAACACGTCGGATATCGTACAACTGAAGCGTTGGAGCAAGGCTAATAAATTTTGTGGCCTAATCTAGCCACAAAATTTATAAGCCGTGCTCCAACGCTTCAGTCCAATTCCCATTTTGTACGCTGCTGTTTCATTTTTGGTATCTTGAATGAATTGAATTATTTCCCACTCGCTACGTAAACTTCCCAATCGAAACTTGGTGAACTGAACAAGTTAAGTTCACAATCGCATTACACGTCGGATATCGTAAAACTGAAGCGTTGGAGCAGGGCTAATAAATTTTGTGGCTAGTTTAGATTCTGTGGGGTTGACGAACGAGCGTCGTAGTTACCGAGGTCAAGAAACTACGAAGATAGTTTTGTAAGAAAAGACGAATCGTTGTAGGAAAGTTCATTGTGAAAAGACTCGTTGATCTAGTGTTTAGAAGCGCTACTGCAGAGCATAAAGGATTCTGGGTTCGATACCCTGGTCGAGAAAAGAGTTATTGGGTTATTCATACTGGTGTTAATAAGCTCAAGTCCTATTACATGAGGCTTGATTGATGAAATTTGGGTATCTCTGTCTGAACCTTCGAGAACAATATCCACAGGAGAACTAATTTTTGCGACATATCCCAAAGAATCGCCTAACTTACTGGTAGGCAGGACAAATTGTTGCAGGGCTTGTTCAAAAGAGTCACCGCGGCCCTAAAACGCAAAGGGCATATTGAGGAATACGGATGGGTTTTAGCCAGTAAGAATTTGACAGTCCTTTCTGCCAAGAGCGGAAGGAGTCACTTGATGATTTCCCATCCAAAAAGGCAAGGCAAATTGCTCTCGGAACAGATGGTCGATGGGGTCGAAAAGTTCTGCAGTGGCGACCGCGTACCGGAAGACTCAGCGTTGGATAGACATGATTTCAGCAAATATCATTAAAATCTTTTCAGTATTGTACTGTATGCGTACATACATAAACAATGAATAAATAAATAATTAATATATTACTTGTATTTATTACTAATTATCGATATAGTCTATTAGTATTGGCTGTTTGAATGTATTTCTGTCGTCTCCGGTTATGCACGCGCGGGGGGGCTCAGTGACGTGAGGGCCAGTCGTATGACAGCTGTCAGGGAGTGAAGACGCCTGCATGAACTAGTGAGCCGATAATCGTGTTATTATATATATTTCATTATCTAGTGTACATCAGTACACCACAAGTATAATTTAAATAAACGATATAATATATTAATTCAAGTCTCTCAAACAACGATAGGGGGTTAAGTACTTTGGTTTAAAAAGCATTTAGTACAAAACGGAAAACAAAACTTTTCAACGGGGTTTGTTTCAAGTAGGTACAGTATATGTTGATATTGATAACCTTTGTAAATCCGACACCAAGTACTGGAAACTTTCAGCTTTTAAAATAAAAATGTTAGTATTATTTTATTTGGTAACAGTTCTTTATAAGCAATATTGTGTCAAATAAATAAATGACGAATATGTAGTTTTACAGGGAATTTTAATTGGTCAAATATTTTAGCAATGGAAATTCTGGGAAATGGACTTTTTGCAACCGTTGGACATTTTGGAAATTGGACATTTCAGACAAAACGAATATTTGGAGTGTTTTACTGTAAACAGCAAATTGGGTATCGTACTTAGTTTGGGATGATAAAAGTGCATTTTTTTTGTAATTGCACTAGTTTTATCCCTTTGCTTCATATACGTAGCCAATCCTACATAAGGCCCGGACTCGTGCGGAGCGGAGACGTGTTTTCCAAAACCAATAGAATTTCGTTAATCACACATCTCGCCTCTACTCAGCTTAAGTGGATACCACTGAGCGGAGATGTATCGTATTTATATGGTACGATGGAAGCGAAGATCTGACTTGTTCCTCGCTGAGATTGAGCTGGGCCGCGGTAAAAGGCGGAAATGTGAGCTTTGTCTCGCAAGCTGACGATGGCGCGCAGTGGAGACCAGATGTGTGCGGCGTGCAGTGTAGTCAGCGCATACCGCTACAATCTAGCCAGGCATCTCCGCATAGTTTCGGTGGATACACCCTAGCTGAAAAACATCTCTTCTCGTGTCCTCTTCGGACATCACCGCTGTAAAGCAAGCTGCAAGCTTAGGCTGTAGACGAAACGACATCCTATCGGCGAAAGCGATAATCGTATTGCCAAGTTGTTGGCAATTGAGCACATGTCATTTGGATAGCCCTGGTCAATTCCATATGACTTGTCGAAACCAAAACTCGCTTACTATTAAAGATTAGCAGATTCTAAAATGTTTTTTTTTTTTAGAAGACTCTTTGAAATAAAAAAAAATCCTTATATCAATCTCGTCGAGTCGAGTTCGAGAAAATAACTCAGCAGAAAGCATTGATATGTAAAAAAACCAAGATACACACTCAGCATCTCAAAAACGTCCGCAACAAAACAAGCGCACAATGTATAATTGTGCGCTAGTTACAAACAGTCTCGCATCGCTCGCCATACTGCACTGCTTTGTAAAAACAACTTTAAACAATCCGTGTAAGGTTGAATTTTCAAATAAAAATTGTTTATAGTATAACTACACACAACTCACACTTGACACTTGATACATGTCAATTTTTGACGACAGTTTCGAGTGTTGCGTTTTTTCGAGACTATGCATCTTGGCTTTTTTATAAATATCAATGGCAGAAAGGGATTATTCTCGTAATTATAAGGTTGCTGGCCAAATATCTGTATACACTACACGCTCTGTGAAGTTGCCACATCTCCGCAATCTTACTTCAGTGCCCGTCACTATCTCAGGGGTAGTTCGTTTGTACTCGTCCCCGGGTATTAATCAACTCGCGACGCTCTTGGGGACATGACTCGTGCACTCGTGTGGGTACGATTTGAGGAGGTATTGGGACAGTCTTGTGAAAGTTTTTTAGGACCTTGAAATTGGGAATACCTATTTATTTGGAGTAAAACATGTGAGGTAGGAACTAACATAATATTTCTTGACACATCTCCGCCATCCTAGTTCAGTGCCCGTCACAATCTTGGGGGTAGTACGTTTTAACTCGTACTCTTTTTTTTCTTTCTTTCTTCTTTTCCCCGGGAATTAATCAACTCGCAACGCTCTTGAGGACATGACTCATGTGACTCAGTTTAAGGAAAATTTAGGACAGTCTTGAAAACATAGAGTAAAACGTTTTGAAAAAAAAAATAGTTAAATTTGCATTGCATGAAATTATGATTCATGTTTGCTTCAAAAATCACAAATGTACCAGAATTTTTCATACTCACTTTTTGTTATAAAACGCAGAGATTGCCTTTGAACTCAGTTATCAATACAGGGTGATTAAAAAAAAAAGGTTTGTGTCAATAAATATAATATATTTTTTTTAATTTAAACTTTTACTCGATTATTCCAATTAGTAAGTTGGAGAAATCTTACGAGATGAACGAAAAATTTAGAAAACAGACCTATCGCATTTATTTTAAGAATATTTTTTAAACTAACTCCTAACAACTGACAAGCAGCCGTCTTAAAATAACAAAGCCAGTAACCCCACATCATTTTCTGTCAGTTACCAAGCCATTTAAACAAAGCTCATCTTCGGATATTAACCTCTCAACCGAGCAAGTATGCTTTACCCAAAGTTTGTTAATCATAATACTTGAACTCTTGAACTGTGAACACAGTAGTTTGAAGCGTGGGGTTACTTGGATCTGTCAGTATCTGTCCAAGGTCGTATCGAGTTGGGGTTAGTACAAGTATTAATTAAGTTAATAGTGATCGATTTTGTAAAGTTCACTCAAGTTCGCATTCGAATTATTTGCAGTCAATGATGATTTGAAAATGATCTCATTTATTTTAAAAGCAAATCTTCGCAACTTTTTTCATCGGCTACTTCGACTGAAAACTAGTAAAAAACGATGGCTACTAGAAAGATGGGAGGAAAGAGATCTGGGGGATGCAACCGTTTTTGATGGTCATAAAGTAAAAAAACACTATGTAATTTTATGTATGCTTTTTCTTTCATTTATCATCTGAACAATAAGCATTAAAACAATTGTTGTGATACTCATGATACGCTATGTAATACAAAAAAAATTATATTCAAATTTAACAAAAATACAAAAGAAAAAAGATCTCATTGATTCTTTGTATCCGAAAATTATCAAAATCACGTCCTAAAACGTTGTAGAACTCAAATATCTTCCTATTTGAAATTATCTCACTATCTTTCTTCACACCAAACTCGGCCAGATATCGCCCATTGTGCAATTAACTGTATGTTAGAGATAATTTCTATAAAACAAAGGCAGTAACCGACTGCTGCCGGAAGCGTTGACAACAGGGAAATTTCGTTTGTCTGTGCTTATTATTATCTCTCCTATTCAATACGCCTAGGATCTGCCTTTGTTGGAGCCGGCTTTTAGTCTAACTGAATGAAGCTGAATACCAGTATTTAACATAGAAGGTCTACCAATCTGCCATCCACAAACCAGTAACTTTGTAGACGTGAATGGTGTCAGATTTGATATGACTTTTGATTATCGTAACGGCTGTCAAAGATCTTCAAATGACAACCTGGTTCAACGGCTTAAGAGGGAGCGCGGGCAGAGAGACTTTGTATGTAAAAAGTCATAATTCGGGGTTCGGCTTTCGCCTGTTTCCACCTCCAATAATAATAATATCATTTTATTTTCAGGAATCTGAGGGTCATGGATAAAATACACAACAATATCTTAAAGTATAATAAACGAATACATATTATAAACCATATTAAAACTATAACCAATACTTGACCGATTATTCTGTGTCCCGATATTTTCCTTTTTGATGTTATATTAACCGTAAAAGCACTAGACTAGAACCCACAAAAAATGCTCAAAATTGACCGATAAACCGCTGTCAACAGAGCCCTAGTGTACAAATTAGGCAAATATTAATGAAAATAGAAAAACATAAGGACACAGTATACATCCTTGTTATTCAGTTTATGAAATATCTTTTAAATCGGTCCAACATTGGAGAAGGAAACAGGCGAGAGCCAAGCCGCCTCGAATTATGACTTTTTACATATGTACAAAGTCTATCCGCCCGTATTTCCTCTTAACGTGATTTCCAAAGCACAGAAGAAATTCGGTATGTAATTGATCCATGGACCGACATCTGCAAGAGTTGCTTGTTGAGGCTTTTAGCGATAAAGCCAAATCAAAAATCATTTATTCAAATTAGGCTGAGTACCAGCACTTTTTGAATGTCAACATTAACAAACAGACAGTCCCCCAAAACGCCTGCCCGTCGCCACTTTCTAGTGTTTTAGCTGTGGAGAAGAAGTGGCTAACAAACTCCCCAGCAACACATCTGTCTGTTGAGTTAGAAGAACTCGCATTTATACAATAGTATGCAAATCTTTATTACAAAGAAAATAATAGACTTTGGGTAACACAATATACAACCTAAAAACTAAATCATTTGCCAAAAACAATGTAAACCAAACTTAATAGGTATGCCTCCAGACATAAAGGACGTGCCCGCCTACACGTGCAGGGGTGGAATCTAACAATATATCTGTGACTCGACGCCACAAGTGATAAACTAGGGCCACCAAATTAAACAAAAAGCAGTTAATCGTTGTAACATAAAAAAAAACAAAACATGGCTAACAAGACGACCAGTCACCACAAGCAGCACCCGTTCACGAGCATAACGAAAAGATCAGCCATTACCCCCCTCGCCATACTGCCGCCCATTGTGTCACTCTATGTAATGTTTTCTTCTGTAACTTATACGGTGTATATAATAAAGAGTATTCTATTATACTAGCTTTTGCCCGCGACTTCGTACGCGCATGTTCCTCCGTAGTATCCTCTCTTAGTGCTCCCTTTCACTCCCCAAGGAACCCACATGCCAAATTTCAGCTTCCTACGACCAGTAGTTTCGACTGTGCGTTGTTTGACCTTGAAAATCGACCCATACGGCTGTTATTACTCAGCCTCCTGCAGTATCTGTCCTTTCATAGGAATTAATTCATGATCATTTACTTTTATCGTTGGTACGACTGTTTTTATCGCTAATTAGGAACTTAATTTGGACGACGGGATGTTTCTAATAGGCTTTTAGGGAGAGGCACCGGTTTGGGTAATTTTGTGTCGTGAAAGTCCAAACGTTTAGTTAAGACAAGCTTTTTAAGTAGGTACTAAGTAGCGAAATTATATTTTGAAAGGTTTTGTTAGAAACAAAATCTGTTTATTGAATTAAAACACAATTTTGTACTATAGAGGGAACAGGGTGTAAAGTTCCGCGTACTTGCATTAAAAAGGGAGGATCCTCTTGCCAGACGGATGATGTGTCTGGTGGGCAATTGCTAGATAGTAGTTATCGGGCTGTTGTTTATTTATATACCGCGTGGAGAACGTTGTTATTGCGATATAATTTTTGTGAGACGTCATGTCACTTTTTTTATTTGTGCCGCTACAGTACCATTGTTCTATCCTGTTTTTGGGCATAGTCTTAAAAATGTACTGTGTGTGTTACTTATCTATCTTTATCCATTTTAATTTACATTGTAATATTGTTCTTAACATCTTAAATCTTTAAAAGGACAGAAAAGCGTTACTTTATAAGAAGCACATAAATAAAATCTTACTGTTGTTTGTAGCTATAGAACAAATCATCTAAAAAAAATTTTTACTAACTTTGTCCAACCAAATCTTAACTTATTGTCACCCCACACAGTAAATGACGAACCAACGGCTTCTTTTATGACTTCTATCGGGATGTCGTGAAATTGTCGATGACCTACATTGGAATAATCAAATGCTGTATCGAGGTTAGTAGTGTGGGTTCATGTGGTCCTAGTAAAAATACCACATGAGGTCATAGTACAAACACCACCCCTATATTCCCTTTAAGGCTACTCTCTCAAGAAATGCTTAAAAACAACGTGCAGATGAAGCAACTTTTAGTCGGCATTTACTGAGAAATTACATCTGAAAAAATAGATAGAAATCTACATCATATTATACGTAATTTGGTTTAGCCAGAATTTATGTATCGGTATCACATAATAAGAAAAAAAAAACACAAAATCACCCCCAAATCGTTGAGATGAAACCATTTTACTCCTTCATTTTTTAACAAAAGTCTAAAAAAAAATTTATGAAATCTGTATGGAAATATCGTCATTTTTAGAGCTAGAAGCTTGAAACAGTTTTTAGGCTGTTGATTTGAAATAAATGTGACATTCAAAGTTTGTAAAATTTTACCCTTAAGGGTATAAAATATCAATAGGGAATAGAGGATGAAAGTTTGTATAAAATATGTAAGGTTTATGTGAATGCAAATAGCTCATTAAAGTATTTATACGTATGTGGCTTTTTGTAAAATTATTAGCCTAAATATTGAAAATGCTACCCAAAGACACTATTCCACGCGGACGAAGTCACGGGCACAGCTAGTTATTAATATTTCCACATTCCACGCTACTATTGAAAAAATCTTCGTGGCAAAACCGTGCGTATGTCCGACCTAGGAATCGAACCTAAAACTACAAGTGCAACAGTCTTGTTTGCAACCAATAGACTAGTGAGGTCTTTATGATGACTATCCATGTATCCTAGAAATTTTTAGTTAGATATATGAAGGTACACAATCTTTATGAGTCTTTTTAATCTTTTCATCAAAAAAATCAGTTTAAAAAGATACATACACTCGAAAACATAACCCTCCTAGCGCAGTCGGGTAAAAATAAAATGCAACTAAAAACCATAGTATACATCAACAACAACGATTACTATATCAATTTAACCATTAGTTTAATCAGTAATTTATTTTTTTAATATGTGTTTGTTTAAATTGTCACATCAAGATTACTGTACCTTCATTTTACGACCTAAACTATTCTAGTATAGGACCCACTCTTTTTTCGAACGTCCGTGTGTAAAAATTGAACCCATACACAGTCTGTCACAGCCAATTTGCTTTTGTAAAAATCTGTTCTATTCTCTATGTCGCAAGGTGAAATTGAGGGCTACCGTTTTTGTACTCACTAGTTGGCGCCACTGTCGAGTAAGATCCTTAATCATAGCATTAAAGTAGTTATTACGTGCATGTGAACCAAGTTACAAAGAAAATAATTTATGATACCGTAAACGTGCAACTTAATACAACATAGATAGTGTCGCAGTGTTATGTGGACTCATTATAATGGAAAAAAGAAGGATATATTAAACATATTTCCGGTAAAAAAAAGTTCAATGCAGTGGTCGTAACTTAATCTGCCATAGTCAGGCTGTTTTAGTAAAATATTCACAAAAATCAAAACAAATAAGTAAAAAAACTCGCGTCAAAAGCCAACCAACAGTGAAATTTGACATTTCGAAGACCTCACGCTACACTAGCGCCTCTAACAGCGAATTCAAAGGCGATAGCCTTCATTGATGGATGAGGAAACTAAAACAAACCCACATTTTTATCGGAATAATAAACTGTCAGATCTCGCCTACAGCGTGGTCACAGTAATGGTATGTGAATGATAAGGGACTCGGCGCATTGAACCCACTGGAGTGGAAACTTGAATTGGATAAGGAGTTCGTGGATTTAGGGGTTTTAAGAAATGAGATGACGAGTTGGATAGAAAAATGATGTTTGTAAAGGAAAATGATGTTTGTAAAGGAAAATGATACTAATTTTGACTTGATTTACTTGAGATGGGTTAGCTCTTGGCTCTAGTCTAGGTCAGAGGTCAGAGACAAAGTTGACGATGACTCTAACTTTGAAGAGATTTTGAGGTTGAAGACTTAATGATATATTCCAAGACTCTTGAATAGAAACTTTCTAAAATCCACTCGGCTCAGTCGCCAATTCAACGGAAATAAAATCTTGAATCGAGGACATTTAATGTCACTAAACATCAAGCCATAACCGTCAATTTGGCTGAGTTTAGGTTGATCCGAGCAGAGGAAAGATTTAGAATATGTATGATCAACTTAACTAAAATTGTATAGTATTACATTTTACTAGAAACTAGGTTGGTACTACAGAAGTCATAATAATTTTATGTTGATAGCAAAAAAATAATAATGATGAGTAAATGAAAGATAGCAAAAATGTTTGTTAATAACTGAGCAAAACATAATATACGCAAACGTTTTGGGAACACATTCATTGTGCAAACAGCTAAGGAGTGGAATTCCTTATCCGAGTCTGTTTCCTGATAGCTACAACCTAGGAGTCTTTGAGTTGAGAGTAGATAAGTTACTTCTAGGCAAGCGTGCTCAATCTTCGACCACATCATCGCTTACCATCAGATGAGATAGTGGTCAAACGCGTGCCTTTTAATAGCAAAAAAAAAATACGTAAATGTTATTATGATCATCAATACTGGCTAATAAAAACTTAATACGCAAGCTGAGTTGCATTGCAAACCACATCTTTAAAGATAAAAATACCATAAAACATTTTCAATTTTCAGAGCCACGAAATCTTTCGCAGACGAAGTACTCACCTACACTATCTTTTTAAAACCAAAGAGATCGTCAACCTTTTAACGAAACCCTTCAACGTTTTATGACGTGAAGCAAAAAGCAAACATTTAACTTTTTAATACGTCTACCTTCTATGTATTGTCTATTCTCAGGGCGTTGACCTCACCTCCCAGACAGGATTGACTTTAATTACCTGAAATAAAACAGAATAGGATTAGCTTAGTCTGAGATTCGATATTTTGATTTTCAGATGGAAATATACAGAGAGGTTTAAAGATGAAATTATCTTGAGTGCATTGAAGTATGCAGGGTTTTCAATTGTGCTGGGTCAGACCAATTTCTATGGAAATTCTGAAGAATTACTGGTTGAAAACAAAGAGATCAGCCTTTTTTTATATTGTAAAGTCTGATCTCAAAAGTAAGAGAGGACTGTTATTTAAAACTAGCCATTTGTTAGGGATAAAGTAGCCTATGCAACTCAGCGATAGTGTGGTAACTGTCAGAGATTTTATCATCAGATAAGTACTGCCACTGAAAAGTTCTGGAGTGGCGACCGCGTATCGAAAGACGCAACGTTGGAAGGCCTTCCACAAGGTGAACCGATGACCTGGTGAAGGTCGCGGGTAGCCGATGGATGCGAAATGCGCAGGACCGGTAGTTGTCGCGACGCTTGGGTGAGGCCTATGTCCAGCAGTGAACGTCTTTCGGCTGATATGATAATGATGATGATGAAGTACTGCCACAAATATAATAACATTTACAAATTTAATATATAAAAATCTCGTGTCGCGGTATTTGCTATCGAACTCCTCCGAAGCGGCTTGACCAATTTTTATGAAATTCGGTCGTAGGCTATTTTTATTTGGCAAAACAAAGTTTGCCGAGTCAGTTAGAGCACCTTTATATTAACAAACAAACAATGTATCCTCTTTACAGCATTAAAGTAAATATAAGGATAAGTCTAAGATTACTAAGATTGTTTTTAACCGACTTCTAAAAAAGGAGGAGGTTCTCAATTCGGTGGGTATTTTTATCGATTTCTGTGATTCTTTTTAAGTTCGATGCAGTATATTGGCCATTTGGTCCCGTAAAAATTTGATTCAGTTTGGTTCAGTAGCTTTTATTTTATGAGCATTTTTGCTTATTTAAATTTCTGCGATGACGAAGACGTCGTCCAAGTATCGCCACTTAAAAGTCAAAAATAAAAAACTTTTGAAGTCAGTGTTAAAAAAACAATGAAACAAAACCAAAAACACCGACTTCCGGTATTAAAGTTATTTTATTCTTTGTAGTGTTTTGTCTGGAAGTCGGTTATATTTTTTTGTAAAAAGTTTTTTTATCACCAAACTATTGTCAGAACAGAAAATGTTATATTGGACAATCGATTTTCTGTCTTAATAAATAGCTACTTAGTTTTTAGCAGAAAGATGGATGGATTGTGTGAGCAGCGATATGAAAGATAAGAGAGTTAGTCATAGAGTGACGACTGATAGAACAGAATTTAAGAAAAAAACGTGTTGCACCGACCCCAAGTAACATGGGATAAAGGCAGGAAGATAATGAATTAAATTTAGCAACTTATTTACAATTTATTTAACACTTTTACACGTTTAGCAAGCAATATTTTAATTAACTAATAATATAAACGAAATCTTTTCAAAAACAATTTTAATATTAATTTAAAATTACACTAGCTTCTGCCAGCAGCTTCGCTCGCGTGATCCCTAGGGAACATAATCCCGGGATATACATATATAACCTATGTGTTATTCCAGACTATAATCTACCTCTGTGCCAAATTTCATGTATATCCTTTCAGGCGTTCTGACGTGAATGAGAAACAAACTACTACTAATTTATTACTAACTAGTGGACGTCACGCGGTTTCACCCGCGTTGTTCCCGTTCCCGTGGGAATACGGGGATAATATATAGCCTATGTTACTCCCTGATAATGTAGCTATCCAATGCTGAAAGAATTTTTCAAATCGGTCCAGAAGTTTCGGAGCCTATTCAATTCAAACAAACAAACAAACAAACAAATCTTTCCTCTTTATAATATTAGTGTAGATTTATGTACACACATTTAAGAAGAAAAAAGAAATAGAAAAATAGGTACAAAGGTATAGGTTTAGTATATTTATGTACTTATTTTTACTTATTTATATTTATTTATTATAGGTAGTAGGATAATATTAGTAAGATTCTCCGTAACTCTGAATTCTTTTTCGATAAACTTCTCAACAAACTTTTCAGATTGTTTAAATTTTGCGTATAGAAGTAGGTATCAATAAATTCGACTCATTAATTTCCAAGAAAATGGACTTCAAGTTTAATCGTGCAACTTGGTACGGGTTCTAAATCTCCAGGTTATCTATACCAATATCTTTCTTAATTAAAACTTGGTCGGTCACACCGATAACTATCACTAACAACCCCTATTGTTTTCACAAAGCAACATTAATGGAAACTTCTCAGAAATTGAGAATGTTGTTCTGCTACTGACTTATAAGGGGCTCGATTACATGGCCCGTTTTTACCGCCATGTTCAGACGACTATCAGGCAAATTTGATAAGTTTTTAACAAAATAAAAAATAATAGAAGCGTAGATATAGTCTTTTTCTAAAGGACATGGCCAATTTTTGTAAGGACGTCGGCATAGTTATTGGATTTGGTGTACACCAGTGATTTTTGGTGTGTTATATTCGTGAATATTGGCTCATTAATTTGCTGTTAATAAAATACTCAGAGAACTTGTCATTACAACAGTCTAGATAAAAACAGTTTCATTAAACCTTTTAATCAGATTGCTAGCAATAAGGTGTTAGATTATAATTTCGCTATTAAAAAACTTAAAGGCGCTTTATAATAGCCACGATTGTGAATTATTACGTTTAGGTATAACTTAGGTATATAGTTTTAGTATTATTAAGCATTTAAACAAAGTAATGGCTACCTAAATGAAAGATTTTTTTGATATATAATTTTTATAGATCAGTCTAGTTTTGAAGAATAAAATAGCGCAATACAAAACCTCTTTTGGCAAAGGTTTTAATAGATAAAATCAGCCTCTGCTGCAGTTGTCGCTTTCGCACTTTACTTGATAGGGCGCAGCGCGACGGCATCGCCAATAATTTCTTCAAATAGCTATACTATACTATATTTCAAATTCCTCGGGACTAGAGCCCCCTCTTAAGGGGAATTGCGGGAGAAGAGACTTTGTGTGTAAAAAGTCATAATTCGAGGTTCGACTCTCGCCTTTTTCCGCCAATATTGGACCAATTTAAAAGATATTTCATAAACTGAATAAGAAGGGTCTACTGTATACTACTATATACTGTGTCCCTATGGTTTTTTTTCATTTATAGTCGTTAAATTTGTACACTAAGGCTCTGCTGACAGCGGTCTATATAGACAATTTTGATCACTTTTTTTTGAGGGTTCTAGTGCTTATACAGACAATATATCATCAAAAAAGAAAACAAAAATACACAATATGTATCTTGCTTATTCAGTTTATGAAATATCTTTTAAATCGGTCCAATATTGGAGGAGGAAACAGGCGAGAGCCAAACCTCGAATTATAACTTTTAACATACAAAGTATCTTCACTTGTGTTTCCTCTTAAAGGGACATGGTGGCGACAAGGCGGGTGGTGACATTTTGTATGTAAAAAGTCATAATTCGAGGTTTGGCTCTCGACTGTTTTCTCCTCCAAAATTGAACCGATATAAGAGATATTTCACAAACTGAATAAGAAGCATGTATACTGTGTCTCTGTTTCCTTTTTTAGATTAATAGTTGGCAAATTTATACACTAGAGCTCTGTTGACAGCGATTTATCGGACAATTTTAAGCATTTTGTGAGAATTCTAGTACTAAAACATTAAATAAATCATCAAAGAGGAAAACATAGGGACACAATATATATCCTTTTTATTCAGATTGTGAAATATCCCTTAAATCGGTCCAATATTGGAGGAGGAAGCGGTCGAGAGCCAAACCTCGAATTATGACTTTATACATACAAAGTCTCGCCGCCAGCATTTCCACTTAAGGATGTTTTCAAACCTTACTGTAATGCCTTATGACAGGAGTTTGACAAAAAATAATAATTATACTAATTTTTTGCTGTTGTCGTAAATTTGCTTTAAAACAGAATTTACAAATACATACATCAAACTTGTTAGATGGTATAACAGAATAACGCAACGCCTGAAAAGGAATCATTGTACTTATCATTATGAACAACTTTTACTGTGGGACCAATCCCGAAATATTCATAATGCTGAGTACAATGACCCTTTTTGACCAATGAAGCTTACAGTGTATTTAGCGTTCTTTATGAATCGAAAATAATCGATATGGGAACCATAGGTCAGTAACTATGGTTCCCATAGAGATTTTTTTCGATGAAAGTTAATCTTTGACAGTTCAAAGATTAACTTCTACAAAAATATCTATAAACAAACAATTTTTCCCGTTTATAATATACTAGCGACCCGCCCCAGCGTTGCACGGGTGCAAATGTTTATGTAGCCCAAACTAACAAAGTGAACATCATCTAATTACCAGAATCAATAATATTATGGTTTAGGCTGAAATAAAAAGTGCAATAGACAACCGTCAACGACGTCTGCTTTCAGGTGTCTACCAGTTCGGGACATCTCTAACTCCATTATAATTATTTGGTTGCGCGACTTACTTTAATTTTGAGATATCTCCTAAGATATTCATCCCAATTAAATAGGGTAAACGGCAATTTTGCTCTAAATTAAACACCCAAGATGTCTAACATATTTATTAAGATAAGGATTTGTTCTATATTGGTGAAAACACCTCTGCAAATGAAGCAGTATTTTATATCAAATTTGAATATCATAAAAATGGTTATTGTGAGTCAACCATAAAAGATAGACATATGCTATTGCAGAATTTTTCGTATGTATCGATGTGCTATCTAAAACTGTAGTATATCGTTTTGTTCTACTATCAATAGTTTTCGCAGCGCACGCGATGTAAAGAATTTTTTAGATCATTTTTTTCCGACATCTTCAGTAATAATCTTCATTTATCAGCTAATTTACACAAAACCTTGATGCATTATATACTTAAAACCTTTCTCGAGAACCACTCTATCTAGTAAAAAACTCGCATCAAAATCTGATGCGTAGTTTTAAAGATCTAAGCAAAATTTATTTTGAAAATTCTTTTACCAATAGAAAGCCACGTTATTTGTAAGTGTCGTAGGACCCGAAAAGTACCGCCCAACGAAGTGGGCACGGGTCAACTAGTGATTAAATAAGATACGTCTTTAGTCACTGCCGGGTAGAGCGATTCCTTTTTAACACGCTTTTATTAGCTTCACTTGTAACTAACTATGTATGTAAGAAAATCTTGGAATCTTAATTTGACCCACTTCCAGGTCTTCGATTAGGATGAAATTTTGCACACGCTCTGAGTTCTGATGACTATACGTGATTAGCTAAGAAACGTCATTACAAATCCAATATGGCGGCCTCCCCAAGATGGCGGACTGGCTGTTTGAAATCCACCTCCATGATATGGGTACCAAATGATAGGAAAACGAAAAAAATAGTCACGTGACTTAAATCCAACATGGCGGACATCCAAGATGGCGGATTGGCTATTTGAAATGCACCCCCATGATATGGGTATTAAATGAAAGGGTTTGCCGAATGGGATACGAAAAAAATCATCACGTATAATATAATAAAAAGTATAAATTAAAAATAATAGTTTAAAAAATTTAAAAACACGCTTAAGCACGCACTTAAAATTACAAAATAATTCGGACATTTAGTTTGATCAAAGAAAGCGTGGAGCGTTTTTGTCCAACAAGAGTAGAGATTACATAAACGCTCCACGCTTTATTATACGTGATTATTTTTAGTGCGTGCTAAAAGCGTGTTTTTTAGTTTTTTATACTATTATTTTTTCTATGGCATTACTCAGTAAAACATTAATATGACTTCAACTCTCTTTTATTTATCCAGTTCCAAAATTCCGTAGTTCAGTTTTCCCGGAACAAAGAGTTATAACGAAGTGATTGGAAGGATATTGCTTTTGAATCTTCAGGAATTTTAAATTCATATTCTTTGGTAATAAATATTTATTGTTTTGTTGCAGTTAGAATTTATGCTAACTTTAATTTTCTTAAAGTGAATTTGTTTGTTTGTTTTGTTTAACCCACGGAACCCTATTACTTAGCCTCCGCTGTCCATCCGTCCGTCTATCTGTCAGCGGACTGTATCTCAAGAACCGTAATAGGTAGACAGTTGAAATTTTCACAGATTGTGTATTTCCATTGCCGCTATAACAACAAATAATAAAAATTAAGGGTTATGGTACGGGAACCCTTCGTGTACGAGTACAACTCGCTCTTGGCCGGTTTTTTGTTTCAATATTATATAATTTTATTGATTGCATTAGTTTGAACACAATCACACCTCATACAATGATTTTGTTGACGGTGGAGTACGCTTGCCTAAAAGTCATCTGTTCCCTCTTGACTTTAAAAACACCACCGTTGCAGCTCAGCAGACTCCAGCAGGGAATTCCAATCGTTACGGTAGGCGCCAGTTAAACTTGTAATAAAGTACATTGACCTTTCCCTAATGTCCTTTCGTAGATACCCGAACAATAAATTATGAACCGTTATTCATTACTAGAGAACGTAAACTATCACGATAGAAGTCGATTCAGGACAGCTTTTTGTAAAAAAAGGATTTTTAACTGGATAAAACCACTTACTTATGAGGAAACCGAGGCACTCCTGGAACACATTGAGTAGCCGAAATGTATTACATATATACCATAACTTAAAACACCACACACCCGAAAATCATACCACACCACGCAACTCATCACACACCACACACCACACCACACCACGCAACACGCCACTCGTCACAACCACATCACGCATCTCCTCATACCACGCACAACACTGCACTATTTACCACACCATACTTTAGTTACAATACTTCTCATATACGAACTGAGAATAAGTTTCATAACTCTACTGTAAAAAAATTGAATTGCAACGTTACTTAAATATTTATATTTGTGTATTATCTTAAGATCAGTACCTATATATAAGCTAAATACAGGAAATTGTACTTACATTGCATATTTACCCCTAAGGTCACAGTACATTATATTAACTTTAGTTAGTATGAAGTGTACGACAGTGATGAAGAGTGGAGCCTTTTAATACAGGCATTGTTTGCGGGTCCAAACACGTTCAAATGTGATGTAATTTTCTATTTCGCGAAATAAACTATTGTTACACGCCAGAAACATTCTCGATGTTTCGACACCTGGTCAGTCGGGACCGGTATGTACCCGAACTTTCCGGAAGTTTCCATAGGTTCTAGAAACTACTGTCGGTATATAAAGGGCGGACATCCGGCGCCTGGAGTCAGCATTGAATTGGCGATACAAGCGATAACTTCGAGAGCGATCTTCAACTGCGAATTATAGTGAAGTGAAGTGTTCAGTAGTGCGATTGTGTATTATACATAATTAGTGTGTTTTAAAGTGATAATTAGTGTTGTAAATTAAAGTGTCAGTTTTGGTTGTTTAATCGGCTGTTTTTATTGTAACGAACACTATTTTGTATTTGTAAATTGTATTTTTGTCTTCAATTCTGTTTTTGATATTAAGAAAGTCAAAAAATGTATGTGGGTCAATGACCGTAATTGTACATTTATTTGGCGCCTACCATAGCTGTACGCACAATGAAGGTATTCCAATTGCAAAACATTGATTTTCAACTGTTGGTAGGTTACATCTGGAGTAGTTTACTACACGGACCTTGTAGAAACCAGAACAAATTTCCGTGCATTCAAGCGATTTTGCCATACCTATTACTGGAATCAAAAGTACATTAGTTTTAATGTTAATATATAATCCGTGGTGCTTGACAACTGGGCTTAACCCAGTTGTATATGTCCCTTGGTGCCTATTGGCCTAGCTCTATTCTGTCTCCTGGTTGATAAGAAGGGGAAGTGGAAATTATTATTTTTTTCCTGCTCCGCCGCTGTACTTTTCTGATTCATTTCGTTGCGGGATCCAAGATAGTTGAATCGTTTCTCCGGGACTCGTAGGGCTTCATTGGCTCGGCGTTTTTCTGGTGGTCGCCACTGTTGATTCTGGCTCTCAGGAGTTGCAGTGGTTGAGAATGTGTGGCAGGCTTGTCGCAAAAAAAAAAGAACTGTTGGTAGCCAATATAACTATTCGCTAAGTACTATTAAAGGAACTACCCTCAATTCAATTCCAACACAATTACCAGCATTACATCACAATGAAAACAAATAAAGGTACTTTACACTCGGCCCTGCAAATGACTGTTCCCCGGGGTCTAATGTACCCTAAATAGGTTGACCCTTATCCGTAACGTCACTCAAATTACGTATGAATACTATCGTACGTTCACAGGCCAGTGAATTTCAATGTTATGTGCTGTAATTTAACTCAAATGGTTACAGTAATTGTTGTGTTTTGAAAGTCTAATTGAGTCGATTATAGCTTTGTTAGTTTACTAATTATTTTTTGTATCCAGTCTGTACGTCTACCGTGAGTTTTATCAATCTATACTCGCTAGCGACTGTAGTTAAAAAAATGTATGAAAAATGTTAAAAAAACAAGTTTCGAATTTATTTGTTTAAGTTGTTAACTAACAAGCAAGAAAGTTGGAAGAAACTTTTGTTAACACCCAAAAAAATAAGTAAAAAACTTGTTTGTTAAAAGTTTTTACACATTTTTTAAACTACAGTCGCTAGCGAGTGTAGATTGGTAAAATTCATGGTAGACGGTATTCATATCAATATTTTAAATTCGATAGTAACTATGTCCATTTATTTTTCTTAAGGATGAGAAACAAATTAAACTGCAACAAAAAACCCGTAATTGCGAGTTGGACTCGCGTGCAAAGGGTTCCGGAGGATTTTTTTGAACATGTTATTTTTACACTATGGACTTTTTATAGATTTTCCTGTAATCTTTAGGTAAAGATCTACTATCGCGTTCTTTCGCGTTTTTCGCGTTTTTTCTGTGCTTCTTATTAGGTGTACAATAAAGTATATAATAAATAATAATAAAAAATATTATCTCCATTTTTTACAAAATTTTATACTCAGTGGTTTCGGAGATTAGGGGGGAATGGTAATTTTTCGCCTAATTTTTCGAATAACTTCAAAATCATTTATTTTAAAATTATGAAAAAAATATAATTAAGACCCTCACAGTTAGCCCTTTCATTTGATTAGACACACAATATTGTTTAAAATACTTTTTTTTGTAATGTTCTAGTTTGACCCCCAAAAGTGACCCCCATGCTATAAAAAAATATAATGTACGCAACATGTCCGTGTTTGGGTCACAAAAGTCCATATGTGTACCAAATTTCAACAGAATTGGTCCTGTGGATCCGTAGAAAACTGGCTGTGACAGACGCACAGACAGACACCCGAGTGATCCTATAAGGGTTCCGTTTTTTGTTCGGTAACCTAAAAAGATAAAAGAAGCACGCCAGAGAGTTAACTTGCAACCTGAGATCCACCAGGAGGAACAAAGTCAAGAGCCATATATCCAACTAGCAGCGACCTTCTACGTCGAAATCCTGGGTCGCGCAAGCAGAGTTTAACGTGCGATTTGAACATATTTACATCAGCCCGAATATCAACTATAGAGCTAAACCATTCTTTATTCATATAGCCTTAGCCATAATTTCAGGCGAGTTCGGCCGAACTTTGGCCCAGTTGCCGGAAAAGCGAGGTGTACAACTTAGGCGATCCATCTCGTCCTGCCACAGTGTGTAGCCTTACGTAAACAGTTGTGTGTCGGTGTACAAGTTATTGTTTTTCGTGGAAAGTTAGATTGGTAGTGAATTTGTGTTTCTATATTTTTCTAAAACTTTTGAGGAGTTAGGGCCGTATCCTGGAGTTAAGAACGTGTCAAACCCTAACTGAATGCCAAAGTTAGATCGTTTTTTAGGCTAAAATAGTGTTTGATAAATACTTCCAATTCTTAATATAGAAATCGGGGTTTAGTAGGTAGCACCCAGTTTCTCCGAATCTACTGGACCATTTCAGATGAAATTTGGTACACATATGAACTACTGCGATCGAAACGCGAATAGACTCACTATTACGAGACCAAAACTGAACTTTATTCAACAACAATTGTTTCATAAGAAAATACGACAGGTATTATACGAAAGAGCATCATACGAACGCCTTTTGTGATCACATTTAGTAAAAGTTATTAGCAAATTACGCTTAGTTTCCCCTTATAAACCCTTACTTGAAAACTATATCTCCGAACCCCAAAACTAAACTCTCCATATCAGAAACCAATCTCAATTACGTTACACAAACAATTAATAACTTTATCAAACGCATAGACTCCTACATTATTGCCTTTACTAAAGATAATAGCGGGAATGTTATCGCGAAGATTATATCTTACTCTGTCTTTGATTGCTTTCAGGAGCAGGGGCAATATAAAGGATGGCGGAATTTATTGGGAAGAGTCACCGCGGCCCTGGAACGCAAAGGGCATTAAGAGGAACACGGATGGGTTTTAGTCAGTGAGTCTGACAATCCCTTCTGCTCCGCCCAGAGCGGGAGGAGTCATTTGATGATTTCCTATCCATAAAAAATGGGCAATATAAAGGTGGGTTAAGATAGAGTTTAAAACATAAATAGACTTTATTTTCTGACAAAGATGATCAGACTTATTTATACTAAAACTAGTTGACCCGCACAACTTCATCTGCTCCGCTCCTATTGGTCTTAGCGTGATGATATATAGCCTTCCTCGATAAATGGGTTATCTAACAATGAAAGAAGTTCCTGAGATAAACGCGTTCAAGCAAACAAACAAATAAATTCTTCAAATTTATATATTAAGTATAGAAGTATAGATAAAAAAGCAAAAACCTCAATTTTTTAGTCCAAGTAGTAGAAGCCCAAACACAGAGTATTTTTTTATGGATTATTTGAATTAAGAATTTGCTTATCAGTACGTAAAACCAACGGATTTTTTTTTTCAGGTTTTATCTTCAGGTAGATATTTCGAAGGAGAAATAGGACCTCTTTGCAATACTAAAGTTTGAAAATTCCTCTATATCAAATCTATCTAGCCCGTAATCTCCAACTGCTGGATAAAAGCCTCCCTCTGTTTTTCCACAGGCATCTATCCGCTGAAACAGTAGGCACTCGCCTTCTTTTTTTTAACGGGGGGAAATCCTCATGGATGTCCTCCGCCCTGGGGCGGGCGAAGGGGTCTGTCAGACTCTTAGTGACTAAAAACACCCCGGTGTTCCATCTCTCACCTCGGGGATCGCGAAAACTAATGCGACTTCCGTAATCCCCGACTGGTGCCGGCTCGCCTCTGCGGGCCACCTCGGGTCGCGTCGGCGGGTGTGGTGTTTGATTCCCCCGGCGACGTCAAAGAGGGGCGCATGGGAACACCACGCGCCGCCACATCGGGTCCATGGGGGTCAACGGACATATCCCCAAGTCCGCCGCCCCTGGACCCAATTAGGGGGGCCGGGAGAGGGTAACGTATGCCCTCCTCCGACGGCCGATGCACCTGCTGTGGGCCGGGAGAGAGGTCAAGATCACCCTCTCCCTTTCCGCAGCCTCCTTCTGCGCGATAACTATTTCGCAGAAGGCGACCTAACTTGGTTCCTATCGAAAAGACTGTATTTCGGTACGAGTCAAGAGTGCCAATTTTACAATTTTTCAAGCAACGTATTCGCATGTTAGTCGCGCTCTGTAAAAAATGCATGGAAATTGAGGCTTTTTTGACAGATTGCAACTGAAATACGAATGTAATGAAAAATAAATAGAAATATAACTCTGTTCGTCCCTCCTTCTACAAATGTTTTGACTGTACCTTAGTGTGTCGTAAAATTGTCGTACAGAGGGTCTAGCATAAATATTTTGATTATTATAGTAACGTAACGTGAATTTTGAATGTGAAAAACTACAACCCCATAGTATTTTGGTTTAATTTTATGGGACATATATAATTAATATCATTCAAAAATATGGATACAGTATCAAATTCAAATCAATATTATTTGCGAAACGACTATTCAAATCAAATCAAAATCAAATCAAAAGTCTGAGTTTCAGAGAATTCAAATTAGGCTGAGTACCAGCACTTTTTGAACGTCAACGTTAACAAATAGACAGCCCCCCAAAACGCCCGCAAGTCACCACTTGCTAGTGTCTTAGCTGTGGAGAAGAATTGGCCAACTAACTCCCCAGCAACACATCTGTCTGTTGAGTTAGAAGAACTCGCATTTAAACAATAGTATGCAAAGCTTACTAGACTTTAGGTAACACATACAACCTAAAAACTAAATCATATGCCAATTGTAAGCTAGCACACTCCATTACGCCATCATAATCAGACAACTCAATGAATTAATAAATAAATAACTCAAGCATAAAAACAAAGCAAACCAAACTTAATTGGTATGCCTTCAGACATAAAGGGCGTGCCCGCCTACACGTGCAGGGGTAGAATCTAACAATATATATATATCTGTGACTCTGGTCTATTGTAGCTATGGTCAAATTTTACGTAACGTTACTACATATACGTCAAAAATATTCGTGCTAGGCTGACTGTTCCTTAAAAGTGTCTGAAAATTACTTTCTGTAATCTCAAAAAGTAAGCTAAATTATATTTGTCTTGAATGGAACACTTACTGTTGAGTCATTTACCAAACAGTCATAAAACACATACAATAACATGGACATTTAGTCAATAAATCACCATAAAACGATAAACCTATCATCGACCAATTTACTACTCTCATTCTAAAAGCATAGTGTAAAAAATATACTGTTAACTGTTTCACAAAACGCCAGTTAGACAATCATAATGTATGAGGTGTTAATACTCTGTTGTGGGCACATGAGTAATGTGTTCTCTAGTGTTGAGTAATACATTGTGTAAAAAAAACTGGCCAAGTGCGAGTCGGACTCGCGTGCAAAGGGTTCCGAACGAAGTTCATTTTTTTAAAGTGTTTTTTAACATTATAGACTTCTTATAGGTTTTCCTGTAGTCTATAGGAAGATCTGTTGTCTTCATTTTTTTCAAAATTTTGGGCTCAGTAGTTTCGGAGATAAGAGGGGGAATGGTCATTTTTCATCTAATTTATTGAATAACTTCAAAACAATTTATTTAAAAAATATGAAAAAAAATAATATTTAATACCCTAACAGTAGGTCATTTCATTTGATATGTCACACGATATTGTTCAAAAAACTTTTTTTTAAATTTTCTAGTTTGACCCCCAAAAGTGACCCCCATACCAAATATTTAATCATTTACGTAACGCGTCTATGTTTGGGTCACAAAAGTCCATACGTGTACCAAATTTCAACAGAATCGGTCCAGTGGATCCGGAGAAAACTGACTGTGACAGACGGACAGACAGACAGACACCCAAGTGATCCTATTAGGGTTACGTTTTTTGTTCGGAACCCTAAAAATGTTTAAAAATATGAAATACGTTTTAAAAAATAAACAAAAGATATTTCAGTCGATACGTAATAAAAACCGCACTTAAAAATCATCATCATCATCATCTGCCTAGCCTTTACCCAACTGTCGGTTCGGTGGACTAAGCTGAATACCAGTATTTTACGCAGAACGGCAGCCTACCTACCTACACAATCCAGTCACTGGGTAAAACGGTACTTCTTGCCAAGACTGGTGTCGAATTTTTCTGGGTTCTGACAATCTGTAGCGAGTGCCAGAGCAAAATGATACCTGGGACTTTCGGCTTAACGTGCTTTCTGAGGCAATGAAAATCTTAAAGCGGTCATCCATCCATAGATCGACCTCGGCAAGCGTTGCTTAACCTTGAAGATCAATCCACGCAGCAGTTTACCCTCTTACAAGAGCTAATTGTAAGAGAGTTATTACTGCCTGGCTTAAGTCCCTCAACTACGATGATACTGAAAATCTGCTTATTGTTCCATCCTAACCAACTGCGTATGCTCTCACCTCCTTCACCCCGCACATACGCACTCACACACACACACAATTACTCTCTCCCACACACACTCACACAGACACATACACGCTCCCACACACTCGCACTCACAGTCGCGCTCACATACTCACGCACACATACTTAATTACTCACTCATTCAATATAGTTCCTCTCACCCACTTTGTACCCCCATAACAGCAACAATCTCACTACACCACTTTGTTCCCTCACAACAGCAACAATCTCACTGCACCTAGCTTAATCCCTCTTAATTATTACTTCTCACTGATGTGGTATACAGCTGTCACCTATTGTCCGGAGTCTGGAGAGGCTGGTAATCTGTCATACAGGTCTCCTAGTACAGAAACCAGTCTCTCACATAGATCACAACAATTACCGCTAATGTTTTGTTTGTTTTTTATATTGTTTGTAAAATTCTATGTGAGAGAAGAACAATAAACTTTATTATTATTATTATAAAAATTTAGCCTTGAGCTCCACAAAAAATATTTTTACTTGTCTATCAGCCAGTACTGGCAGCCAGTGGAGGTGGAAAGATGATAGATTGGACAGTTAAACAAAAAAACCGGCCAAGTACGAGTCGGACTCACATACGAAGGGTTCCGTACCATAAACCTTAATTTTTATTATTTGTTGTTATAGCGGCAATAGAAATACACAATCTGTGAAAATTTCAGCTGTCTATCTATTACGGTTCTTGAGATACAGCCCGCTGACAGACAGACGGACGGACGGACAGCAGAGGTTTAGTAATAATGTTCCGTTGGTTACCCTTTGGGTACGGAACCCTAAAAAAACACAGTCGATACATAAAGGCAATTAAAAATATGAATAGCTTTTCAAATGCGAGAGAACCTACTGCAGTCATGTTGATGACTTTTTTGCTCTTTTTTAGAGTTATCCGAAAGTAATCCGTTAAGTGATTCGTATTATATGATATGCCAATAGAATTATGAAATAAAACAATTTATTCTGAAATAGGATATCAAAATAATTTTTATGCAAAATTTTAATAAAAAAAAGTTTGAACTCAAGTTTGTATGTTTGTGCAACAATCACGCAAAAACGGCTGAAGGGATTTAGATGAAATTTGGCACACATGTAGTTCACATCCTGGAACAAATCATAGGCTACTTTTTATCCCAGTAACTTACATAGCTTAATAGAAACTGAGGAGGAAGTGGAAACCTAGAGCCGCTGCTGCCTTAGTACATCAGATTTACGAGTAACAGGAGACCAGAAACATGTCGAAGAAGTATTTCCGGGGTTGAAATTGTGAGCGCTACAGTTTCACAAGTACCAGGAGAACAGAAAAATGTCAAAGTATTTTTGGCCTTTTTTTCAGGATGGGAATTCATCAAATGACTCCTCTCGCTCTGCGGGTCTGAAAAAGCCACTTTAGTAGAATCATATTAGGATCATAATATTAATCATATAACAATCTGTCAAATTTCATTTTCATCTTTATCGCTAAAGCATTAGGTTCAAGGTAGATTGGGAAAATTTTACAGTTCCAGGTAGCTGCTTGAGGTGCTGGCTGATTCTGCTAAAGTGGCCTTTTTAGACCCGCTGGGCGTAGCAGAAGGGAGTATCAGACTCTTACTAAAACCCATCCGTGATCCTCCTAATGACTTTTGCATTCCAGGGTCGCGGTGACTCTTTAACAAATTCCGCAACCCTGGCAGGCACTGGCCCTAGCGGACCCCGTCTACTATGCTGACATCTGTTTGAGGCGCGCGTGAAACACAACGCGCCGTCGACCCGAGCCTGGTTCTGATTTCCATTGCACATTGTACCTATAGACAGGTAGTCTATTATTACTGGCTGATAATCCCGTGGTTTGTGGTTTCTAAAGGAAATAGATTATGTTTTAGTGACTATCTAATGATAGTAGAGGAATGGACTGAGAATATGGTCAGACAAGTGTGCGGGAGGTGTTCCATCTCCCTCACACTATCATGTGGGGTCCTTCGTCACTACTATAGAGGTAAAGGAATGCAGAACAGAGTGTCAAGCTCATTGTCTCCCCACCTCCATTGAAAAGGGAGGATCCTCCGTTCAGACCGGGTGTTGTATCTGATGGGCAGCTGCCCAATGGTTATTGTCAAGCTGTTGTATATATTTAAATTGCGTTAGGAACTAGATACTGCGATGTAGGGTTTATGTGATGCCAGGATTTTATTACATAAAAAAAGATATAAAGACTACACTGCGAACTATAAAAATGAGACAGGTATTGAAAGAAAGTAGGGGAAAAAGAGTTTATTTGCGCCCAATTTGACGCATACATCGAAAAATAGATAAAATAACAACAAAAACTTACTCACAGGGGAATTAAACATCACATCCGCACATATCAGGACGATGGGATTAGCTGCATTGTCGTGTAGCTTTGTCTCTCAAAGACTAGACAATATTGTGTCGGTACTGCTCAGTCCATTCTTCTGTCTTAAATTATACCTACTTGTAATACCACTTAATTGCATCAGCATTATTAGGTTTTCGTACAATAGGCTAATTTGTGAGATAATTTGATTTAGTTTGCGGTCACTGACCAGTTCCAAGTAAATACACTGATGATATTTAGTCTGATTGAGGAGTGCACTTTGTGATTGTTTTGAATCTAGTTGGGGAGCTTTTGGCTAAATAATAACAGCCGCAAGGGTCAGTTTCAGGTTCAGCAACGCTAACCGAGGCTGGTCTGTGGATGTGTGACCATCTTAACATACTGAGACTCCTCCATGTCTCGGAAAACACGTTAAGCCGTTGGTCGTGCTGTCGTTTGTAGATCTTTGGCAGTCGTTTCGGATAGTCAGAAACCAGAAAATCTAACACTAGTCTTATCAAAAAGTACCGTATTACCCTGTTTATGGGTTTGTTTAGGTCTGGTAGGCAGCCGTTCCACTTAAAATACTGGTATTCAGCTGAATCCGGTTTGACTGGAAGCTGACCCCAATATAGTTGGGAAAAAGGTTGTAAATAAATTGGTAGTGACATAACATATCCTAAATCAATTCCTGAGGGTTGGCAGTGGTATCTTATTTACCCTCATTTTGTTAAGTTTAGGTACAGCTATGGAGTGGAATTCCCTGCCAGATTCTGTGTTTTCTGATAGCTATAACCTGGGAGTCTAAGTCAAGAGTGAATAGGTTACTTCTAGGTAAACGTGCTCCATCTTCGACCGCATCATAGCTTACCATCAGGTAAGATAGTGGTCAAACGTATGCCTATCAATAGTAAAAAAATAAAATAAGGGTATAACTACCGGTACTCAGCTGCAATATACTGGAAGCCAACCCCAACATACTTAATTGTGCAAAAGCTAGACACACACACAAGATCATAGGCGATACCTAGGGATTGAAACAGGGAGACTACTCTCTAAGCCCGAAGTCCGTATTTTCGGGCTTAGTTGCGGGCGTAATCTACTCCGTATCATCTACGGACTTAAGATTAGTCCCAAATTTGAACTAAGAATGAATGACAACCCGATTTGTCATTCATTCCTAGTGGTTAAGTGATACGTAGTTAGAATATGCCCGCAACTAACCCTGAAACTACGGACTTCGGGCTTAAAAAGTAGCCCCCCTGGTAACGAAAAACTTAATGGCTCTTTTGCTACTTAGGAATTGAAATTGCCCATTGCACATTTATGTGGCGCCTACCATAGTTTCTAGGCTGAAATGATATAGATATAATAAATAAAGAAATATGCCCAATAGACGAAAATGTACCGGAACCTGTGTCTCCAGTATGCCCCTTCCATACGGCAACTACTACACATGCAATAGATACGCTGTCGCGCATACACCCGCATTTCTCAAAACAGAATGTACTACACGATCAATTATAAACTGTCATTAAATCTTAGTAATAAGCTATAAAATAACTAAGGCTGAAACTATGGACTTCGGGCTTAGAAAGTAGCTCCCCTGTTAACGAAAAACTTAATGGCTCTTTTGCTACTTAGGAACTGAAATTGCCCATTGCTCTGCAGTCTACGAGACGAACAAGGAAGTCGATCCTTAATAAATAAAATTCTTCCGTTACTGAGTAACTGACAGACAGCACACAGCCGAAACTACTGGTCGTTGAAAGTTGAAATTTGGCATGTAGGTTGGCGAAAGAGGAGGCCGAACGTGTGAGAGAGAGGGAAACCTCACGCCCCAGCCGCCGCAACAGAAGAAGACGCCCCGGGCGTCGGGAGTCGCAGGGCGATTCCCGGCCACCGTAGGCGTGGGTCTGCCGACGGCGAGCGTTAGGTGGCTCGCTGTCCGATCACAATCAGGGCCGGGTCGATGGCGCGTTGTGTTCCACGCGCGCCTCAAAGAGATGTCAGCATAGAAGAAGGAGTCCGCTAGGGCCAGTGCCTGCCAGGGTTGCGGAATTTGTTCGAAAGAGTCACCGTGGCCCAGGAACGCAAAGAGCACTAGGAGGAACACGGATGGGTCTTAGTCAGTAAGAGTCTGACACTCCCTTCTGCTTCGCCCAGAGCGGGAGGAGTCATTTGTTGATTTCCCATCCTTAAAAAAAATGTTTTCTTGAAAAGTGTAGGGGAGCACTAAGATTTTACGAAATTCCTTTCGGGAACGTACGAAGTCGCGAATTAAAGCTAGTCATTCGTATAATCATTCCAATTTATTTGGGTTTGGTGCTAAATGTGTTCTTCCATACAACTCTAATAGTCATCACTTCGGTAGGGTGGGCCCCTATCTAACCATGTTGACTTTCTCAACTCCATCCATCACTTCTTTGGAACCTAGATACATTTGACGGCGCTACGTCATCGTACGGTTGTACACGGCACGTGCACCGGACCGATCAGGCGATGTCGCCATCCCCACCTCCCCACTACTCGACTTGTTTGTGCTCGGACGTAAAAGGAGACCGCGCGGAGCGATCGAGGCATTCTATTCTAGACCTCGGTCCGATGCACGTGTTGTCATAGCGCCTAGATTTGCTAATGTCGTGTTAAAACCTTTCAGTTAATAATTATGATATGATAATTAATTGAGTTCACAGTTATTGTTAATTAATTATTAATTAAGTGAGTTAATCGAATAAAATTGATTAATAAGTAAACTACCTACTTTTTTACTTTAAAATATCCAATCCCGACGATACGCCTACATCAGAATTGGGACGTAACTCAAAGGGCCCACATGGAGATTCGTGACAATGCTAGTGAAATATGTGGCGGTTACGTTTTGAAATGTAATGACAGTGATAGTGAAAATTGCGGTTTGTTTTTAAAACGCATGCGTTTATCCAGACGCTAAAAACTTGATGTGTGCCGTGAAGTGTCGTGAAGTTAAATCCGATAGGCCGAAGTTCGACACACGATCATAGTGTGTCACCGTGGTGGTATGTTTTGTCGAGGATACAGTGATGTGCAGAGCAGTTTATTGTTTTACCATATGGCGCTGAAGAGCTTTTCGCTGAATTCCTTTTCGACGAGTTTTATGCGGCTACCCTCATCAACCTGAACTAAACCAGTTCCGTCCGGAGGCAAGCAACTTCACAACAGCTGGTCAGGTCAAGGAGAGGAGTGTGAATTTATATGAAGATTTTTACGCCAATCTGGTGAGTCGTTTAAACTTTTTAATTGCTGTAGAGCTGCTTTTATTTTGTTTACGAGTGTTCATTTTTATGATGTGGAGACTGACTTATAAAAGGCAACGCCTTTATGGATGGCAATTATCGATGTTTGATAATTGGCCTGTCGCTTTATCTTAAAGTGAAGCTATTATTAATAGCATAAGTGTTGCAGATTAAGCGATAGCATTTTCAATAATACTTCTTCTTTTCGATTCAATCGTTAACTTTTTTATTGTTTTGGACCAGTAGGTAGTTACGTTAATTGCAGCAACAGTGGCATTCATTAGATACTCCAAATAACAGGAGAATGGGCACTTGGGGCACTGTAACATATGGCTCGTGCTCTGAAAACGGGCACTGCACTCACGTTGGGTATACAACAGATCATTACATCCTCATTTCGCCAAGTTGTGTTTGCAGCGGCCTACCTGGGTGCGCAAATTGCGCTGGCGCGCGATTTAACGCTTTCCGAAGGCCATTGCGATTCACGACTAGGGGCAATTGCTCTTTGGGTTTTATGAAGTCGTGAGTTGGTGGATACTTCTCTTCCCACAGTCTGCTTCTCCCTTTAGATGGCATATCCAGGATCGCCTGTGTAGAAATAAGGAAGCTCTTGCGACTTTTTAGTCTTCCCGAAGTTGGCATGTGGCCATACAGGGATGTCGGGAATCGGTTTTCAGATCCTTCGAACAGCAGGAGGTGCGATGCCTGCAAGCGGATAGTTTGTTTTGTGGAGTCTATTTTAATCAGCCTGATATTATCTGACACGTTTCGTTTAGGGCAATGTCTACTTTACGAGAAAGAGCAGGTCGGTGCCACACTGTGCAAGCAAACACGCCAGCAGAAAAAATAGGGACATGCCGGTTGTACGGAGAACATCGGGTGCCGCTCCCCAATTGATGGAAATTAGGTGACTGAGCAAGTTATTCCGGGTTCGACGGAGCTAAGTATTGTAACAGTTTGACTTTTACGCTTAGGCCATATCTAACGTCACACCGAGATATTTTGGATTCGAGCAGTGTTGGACCTTGGCTCTACGCCATGTGATGTTAAGCATTCGATTTGCGGGCCTATAGCAGAGATGGAAGGCGCACGACTGTCTCTTAGATGGGTTCGGCCGTAGAGCGTTGCGGTCACACTAATCTCTCAGTACACTGAGTGCCATTGTACGTTTATGCTCCACGTCCATAAAAGTCGCTGCTTGGTTTGCTAGGGCCAGGTAATCCGCGTACAAGAACCGCTCCGTGTGTTAGGTGGAAGGCGGTTCGTTCGCGTAGATGTTAAAAAAAGCGTCGGCGCCAACACACTGCCCTAAGGGAGACCATTCTTTTGCTGTCGCTATCTACTCTTGGTGAATTGGAAGCACATACCTGGAAGTGGCGGTTGCACAGGAGTTCGCTTGAAATGGGCACAAAGCCTTAGTCATTGGTCAAATAATGCTGATGAAGCGATATTATTCTGCTATCGCTGATCGAGTCATGAAGTGAAATACCAGAGAGCTTTTATTTTTTTGGACATAAGAGCGATTTAGTTACCTAACACTTTATTTTGAATATTTTGATTTTATATCACCATTCATAGGCATAGACCGATTTCTTGTGCCAATGGTCCGATGAAATTTAGATTTTTATTTACTTTGATACTGTGACTACTACACTTACCTGAAACCTTTTGGCCCACCACAGCTTTTATTGGACTTGTACTGTCGTAGCATTTTTCGGTTTCAGACATCGTTTCATGGTGTATAAAGCCAGCAGGAGGCTAGCGGTTGGCATGCTGCCATAACTGCTGAGCAGTTGCAACAACTGCTGAGCAGCTGCAACTTCTGAGCGGTTCTGAGCGTGACAGACCGAAGGTTGGCAAACTGCAGTAGCCAAGTATCATGTCAACATCTGTGGGGTTAAGAGCGTTCAAGGCCGACTGGAATACTTGGTGAGTCGCTTAAGTTTTATTTGAATAGCAAACGAAGCTTTAAAGGGGTTGATACCAATTTGGTGGTTGCATTGATAGTGCTAGGTAATTTTGACATAGTTAGCACAAAGTGAGTACTTAAAAGAGTTTCCCATTGGCGGTAATAGTGTCAAAATTTTATTCAGTGTGAGCTTTAGGTTTAGTTATCGCATAGCAAGTACCACAAGGTCATGTTTCAACTTAGACGTTTTTTTTAGTGAAAATTTGGATCTAGGCTTTCGTATTAACGTACGGAGGCAGTTTGCCATACATAACATCAGTTAGTAAATTTGATAGTATCAAAACTATCATGAATAGCAATTTGATTTTAATGACATTGATAAAAGCTTTAAAGGTACAGAGAATTCTGAGCTATTACAAGTTCTAAATAGATTTTCCATTTTGTGCAATTTAATACGGGTGAGATTATAATAACATTGATTGATTCGAACCGCACAGCGCAGCGATGATTTTGATGATTTTAGATTAACGTAAAGTAATTCGTGAGTGCTTACATGAACGGTAGATGCATAAAATATCAGTGATGACGTGACGGCGAATAATAATGAAGAACTTGTTCATGAAACTTCCCATAAAAATAAAGTTTTAAGTGGTACTATTTTAGGGCTCACACTTTAAAAAAAAATTGCCGACTCTCGTACTTAAAAAGCCAGTAGCAGTAGTTAACGTATGGGGTACTGTGTTAAATTTTATAATAAAATACCACTTAATATTCTCGAACTGAATGAGAGAAAATTTAAAACATGTATTAAACGCACATTATGTAGACAAGCATATTATAAACTGGAAGATTATGTCCTTGATAAAAATGCTTGGCTAAATGCCGGTCCTGCTCCACCGCCACAGCAGCATGGGTCCACTTGTTAGGTTTTCGATAATTGGAAGAAATGCTTACCCTTTTTTTGTCCTCCTATACAATTATTTATTTATCATTTCTTTGCATTATTGTATTAGCAAAGTATACACAATAAAGCAGCCTTCTTTTTTTTCTTTTCTTAGTTACTTGAAACCATAGTTTTGTATAACGTAGAAGCATATTTTCAATTTTTTGTAAATGTGAGCACTATGGAGCCATTTACATATGTAATTATAGATTTCGTTATTAAATTAGTTTGACATGAACGAGCGTGGCAGTTGAGAGCTTGTCATGCTCACACAAATGTTTTGCTGATGGTGGCGCGTGTTTTGGATCATTTGATTCCCTTCAAAATGGTTGAGTTAGATGGTGCTGATGCACGCGTCATGTTCGTGAACTGGTCATCTCTTACCTGCCACTGGCTTATTTTAATCTGTACCTGCATTTTGAATTGTTTATATGTTTTCTTGTTCTTTGCATTGTCCTCACATATAGAAGCAATCAATGTTAATGTTAACAAGATTTTTGTAACACATCACATGGTTTAAAAGAGTGTCCGTGGAGTTTCTTGCACGTTCTTCTCCATAGAGATCTACGCTTTGGAACGTGCAAATAGCTTCATGTTTTTGACTGACCGACTTTGACAATTCAAAAGTGCCTGTAAATGGTTTATTTGAAATATACGATTTGATTTGATTAACTTAATAGATCATGTAGGTACATCATTGGAAGGGTCAACAGACTGGACCAGTAGTATAATTCTGAAGGGTTATAGGACCGGACCAGAAGATATTGCTCTGAAGGGTCTGGGGACCGGTCCAGAAGATGTTACTCTGAAGGGTCTTAGGACCGGACCAGAAGATTATTACTCTGAAGGGTCGTAGGACCGGACCAAACCATGAGATAAGATTTTAATGTCAGGATGAACGAACAGTAAAATTGTGGTTCTCATTAAAGATACCTAAGTGCTTCTAATGTGCGCGTCCGAGGACGTACGCACGTCAGAATGGCCGTGACGGCGCTACGTCATCGTACGGTTGTACACGGCACGTGCACCGGACCGATCAGGCGATGTCGCCATCCCCACCTCCCCACTACTCGACTTGTTTGTGCTCGGACGTAAAAGGAGACCGCGCGGAGCGATCGAGGCATTCTATTCTAGACCTCGGTCCGATGCACGTGTTGTCATAGCGCCTAGATTTGCTAATGTCGTGTTAAAACCTTTCAGTTAATAATTATGATATGATAATTAATTGAGTTCACAGTTATTGTTAATTAATTATTAATTAAGTGAGTTAATCGAATAAAATTGATTAATAAGTAAACTACCTACTTTTTTACTTTAAAATATCCAATCCCGACGATACGCCTACACATTTATTGCTCTACCTCTTGTCTCACCGGAAAACGCAGCTTTGATAAGTTTCCCATTAAGTGGACCGATGACTTGGTGAGGGTCGCGGGTAGCCGATGGATGTGAGACGCACAGGACCGATTGTTGGGGCGACACTTGGGGAGGCCTGTGTCCAGCAGTGAACGACTTTCAGTTGATGATGATCTCTTGTCTTGACACGAAATTACAAAAATAGCCAAAGCCGCGCTTGACTGAATAGTGAAACAAGTTGATCGGAAGGCTAACTACCCCATCTGTAGAGGAAGCAAACTCTTGTCACTTGTTTTTAGGGTTCCGAAAAAAAAGGAACCCTTATAGGATCACTCGGGTGTCTGTCTGTCTGTCTGTCCGTCTGTCACAGCCAGTTTTCTCCGGATCCACTGAACCGATTCTGTTGAAATCTGGTACACATATGGACTTCTATGACCCAAAGACGGACGCGTTACGAAAATCATTAAATTTTTAGTATGGGCGTCACTTTTGGGGGTCAAACTAGAAAATTAAAAACAAAAGTTTTTTGAACAATATCGTGTGACATATCAAATGAAAGGTTTTACTGTGAGGGTCTTAAATATTTTTTTTACATAATTTTAAAATAATTGGTTTAGAAGTTATTCAAGAAATTAGACGAAAAATGATCATTCCCCCCCTTATCTCCGAAACTACTGAGCCTACAATTTTGAAAAAAATGGAGATAATAGATCTTTACCTAAAGATTACAGGAAAACCTATTAGAAGTCTGTAGTGTTAAAATAACATGTTAAAAAAATTAAATTCGTTCGGAACCCTTTGCACACGAGTCCGACTCGCACTTGGCCAGTTTTTTTGAATATGCCGTGAATAATATAAAACTCTAGAAATTATGACCACAAGAACACACTCAAGGTATATATGAAATTTTCGTTTCATAGACCCAGCATATTTTTGGTCTTTCTCGCAACAGTTCCTCCAAAATCATAGCTTAGCCCACCTCCTCACCCCAAATTTTATTTATTTTTATTTTATTTTATGCTGTAAATATCATAAAATTCTAGAAATTATGACCAAAAAAACACACTCAAGGTAACAGGGTTACTTGTAAAACACCAACAACCTCTTAGGCAGTGAAAGTACACATCATTCAGCTGTTTCATACTAAATGCAATATTTAGCAAATGAAATTGTACGAAACAAATGATTTATTTTTCGAGTTTTCAGGGTTGGTCTCAAAGTAAAAGTCGTTAATAATTATGTATACTTTCACTACCTAAGAGGTTGTTGGTTTTATACAAACAACCCTGTGTATAAAATACTTAGTTCTTAGATCCAGTATTTTAAACGGTCTTTCCCTCCAGAATTCCTCCAAAATCTTAGCTTAGCCCACCTCCTCACCCCAAATAATTTCTTCACCTCCTAAATTTCGCCCCGCCAACCCCCAACCACCCTGTACATGTACAACCCTTATTCCTTTGCTGACAAACGGTCGATCGATTCATTATTGCTGTACACCACCAGATATCTTCGGCAAAGTAACTAGAGACAATGAAAACACGGCAAATTGAAGACTAACATTTACTTTAGCAACTTAAAGAGACGGGGACGTGATTTTTGTGGTAAGTTATAGGCTGAGGCGGGAATAGTTCACTTCAGAACTAGTAAGACTGTTAATAAAGTCTGTGCCCTCGTGCCGCCATGACAGTCATGTGTTCAATGGGATTTTCCCATTGGTAAAAGGAACGATACTTCACTGTAAGGCTTTTTTGTGCTTCTAGCCTTAAAAATTTACGCTGTGTGTTATTATTCAATAGTAGAATTTTAATGTCGAATTTTGCTGATCATTGGTTGAAGAGTCATTGAGTCAATTGAGAAACGAGCCAAGAGGATCATCTGTAATGACAGGCTCGTCGAGTCGAAGCTCCAAAGTCTTGAGCATCGACGCCGAGTTGCTAGCCTGTCGGTTTTCTATCGGTTGCATTTTGGGGAGTGTGCGACGGAATTGCATGATTTAATTCCGCCAAGCCCGTTCCATCATCGAACCACAAGATGATCGGCGATGCGCCACCGGTACATGGTGGACATCCCACCCACACGCACTAAACGTTTTGGAAACACATTCATAGGGCGTACAGCTAAGGAGTGGAATTCCCTGCCAGAGTCTGTGTTTACCTGGGAGTATTTAAGACAAGAGTGAATAAGTTGCTTCTAGGCAAACGTGCTCCATCTTCGACCGCATCATCGCTTACCATCAGGTGAGACAGTGGTCAAACGTATGCCTATCTATAGTAAAAAAAAAAGTCATGATTTCATGAAAATTACTTTAACTACAACTTGTTTGGAGACTCTAATCTTAAAGTTTATACCGAGCCAGGATCCGAACTGGTTTTTGAGTTTCTATCTAGACGAACCCTTCTATCCTAAAGTGCAAATGTATTCAAACTTGAAAGTTGCCATTTTTTTTTTAGAATACCGTACTCGAAAGGTAACCAACGCAATGCTATTACTTTGCCTCTGCTGTCCATCCGTCCGTCTGTCAGCGATGCTGTTTCTCAAGAACCGTAATGGGTAGAGAATTGAAATTTTCACAGATTGTGTATTAATATTGCCGCTATAACAACAAATAATAAAAATAAAGGTTTATGGCACGGTTGATGGTACGAAACGGCCCTTCGTGTGCGAGTCCGACTCGCACTTGGCCGGTTTTTTTTGGTTTGTACCAACAAACTGTACATTTATGGAAAATGGTTCATTGACTTTGGTGCAGTTTATAAGTGAAAGTCGTTCTTTACCGAATTCTGTTTTTCTGACAGTTTGAAACCAAACAGTTTTCAAGTCCAACCATTGTGAAAATTGCTGACTTATTAAAATAAATTTTCTCCGCCGCTAAACCTCTCAACTTGTACCACACGAAAGGGTATGTTCGAGTACTAGATAACTACGCCCAAGTCAAATGAGGAGTGCGAACAACTAATTATATTCTGTCTCCCTCTACCAGTACTCTTGGGAGTATGCTCTACTTTGAGTGTAAGACGGTAATTAAGATGCTCACTTTGAATTTTCTGTTTGCTAAGTGGATTATTATTTTGAGAGTTGGAACCAAAGCCGCCCAACTCAAGGCCCGCGGGTAATCTAGTGGCCCGCCAACCTGTTTGATTTTTCTTCCTTCAGCAGCAATATTTTTATGATGACAACACAGTAGTACAGAGTGAACTACAGACAATAGGTTAGTTTCCACCATCAATAAATAGCAAATCTTTTTAGTCCGTCAGTTAGAGTATTGAAAAATAATGGACACGTATTTTTTTTTTTTTGTAAATCAATGAATATTGACAAAGACAAAATGCATCAAAACTCGGGAGAGGAGGCTGGTGACGCCACGTCGCTAGTAAATTGTACTATCGTAGTGACGTCTCGCGAGTTTTCAACGTACTGTATCTTCGTCATTTTTTGTTTACGTGAAAAAAGAAAAAATACGTGTCCAATATTTTTTGGAAATCTATCTGACGGACTTATTCGTTTTTTATTTTTTCAGAAAAATACCCTATTTCATAAACTAGTAAGTACTAACAGAAGATTTGACTATATTGCGTGATTTTGCTTTGCAGCTTGGGTTTTCAGCTTTTGACGTTTTGGTAATACTTTTTTTTTGTGCGTACTACGCACTTGAATTCCTTGCCAGATTTTTTGTTTCCTGATAGCTACAACCTCGAGTTCTTTAAGTCAAGAGTAAATAGGTTACTTCTAGGCAAGCGTGCTCCATCATCGATCACATCATCGTTTTCCAATAGGTCAGATTCAATAAAAAAAAACCGGCCAAGTGCGAGTCGGACTCGCAGGGTTCCGTATCATAAACCTTAATTTTTATTATTTGTTGTTATAGCGGCAATAGAAATACACAATCTGTGAAAATTTGAACTCTCTACCTATTACGGTTCTTGAGATACAGCCCGCTGACAGACAGACAGACAAACGGACGGACAGCGGAGGCTTAGTAATAGGGTTCCGTTGGTTACCCTCTGGGTACAGAATCCTAAAAACTGATTTTGGCCGAACATTGGTAAAATAAACCTTGACGGCCTCATTGCTCAAAGTTGTCTAAAGATCTACGTTTAACTATTACACTGTTCTTAAGTTCTTCTTCTTATCGTGTGGGCAGTAAGGTCTAACGACCCCACACAACCTAGTGTCAGAGTTTCTAAACCGCCTCAAGGGCCTCTGACACGGTTTATTTGACGACCGCCATTTGGCGGCCGGGACCACCGCCTTAAACGTGCCTACCGAAGCACGGAATCATCTTTTTATCAGGCAATCAACCAGGTGATTCAAGTCTGCGATGTCCTAGCCAAAATGGGAAACGACTTTACAGAGTATGCTTACCGTAGGAATAGAACCCACGACCCGGTCAAAAGGCAGATGCCTAAACCACTCGACCATGGAGGTAGTTACAGAGGTTGTTAAGTTTGATTTACGAGATGACCCACCGGCAGCTTACTCTTAATCGTCATCTAGAAGACCATGGCCCACCGACTAAATAAGTTGGGCGGCCTTGTTTAAGTTTGTCTGACTTAATTCATAATGTTATTAGGTTAAGACAGTCTCATTAGTTCCTCGCTTTGAATCATTGTTAAAAACAGTATTTCAAAGAAAGAGGATTAAGGTCATGGCACATTATAACGGTTCCGCAACGGCACAGCAGCTTCGCGCCAGCCGCGTGGTGCTAAGCTTGCCGTCAAAAGTTTCGCTGGCAATTCGGTGTGTTCGGTGTGTTTCATATTAACATTATGGAACATATTTTACGAAACACGATTGCACACACTATGCTTTAATTTAAATGACAAGTAAAAAAATTAAATTGCTTCGTTGGAGTGGTGCCGTTACGGTGCCGGTACAGTGTGCCATGACCTTTATTCTACAGCATCTTTTTTTACTTTTTTTTTACTATTTATAGGCTCGCGTTTGACCACTGACACCCGATGGCAAGCGACGATGTGGTCGAAGATAGAGCACGCTTGCTTAGAAGTAACCTATTCACTCTTGACTTAAATACTCCCAGGTTATAGCTATCAGGAAACACAGACTCCGGCAGGGAATTCCACTCCTTAGCTGCACGCACTATGAACGTGTTCCCATTTCAAAGAATGAGGATTATTTAACAGTTTATATCAGCAAAAAAAGTGAGCTCATTAAAAGTGTCTTAACGAGCGATACTTAAATTCGTCGGACGATTTAAGGCAGTCGCTACAAAATTTGCTGACGGGATTATCTTTTTTTAACAAGACTTTGGGCTATTTTTGTCATTTGCGCTGACATGAGAAAAGGTGTCAAAAATATTTGCTGAAGTAGGTATTGTGAAATGCAAAGACGTTTTCAGGCTTACTCAAAAGAAAAATCGAACCATATGATTATTTTTAATACTGATTAGCAGACTCTTTACTCAACTATGGAAATTCGAGCAAAAATCTGTTCAGTAGAGCTGAAAAAGTTAATAATAAAACATTTTGAACACACTTACTCGATATTTGAACGCTATTGCGCAGTTTTAAGGTTCGCAATGCAGTGAATCGCAAGCTTAGCGTAAAATGAACCGGCTAAGTGCGAGTTGAACTCTCACACTAAGGGTTCCGTACCGCAAACCGAAAAAAAAAAAATTAATTTAAATTTCATTATTTGTCGTTATAGCGGCAATAGAAATACATCTGTGTACCTATTACGGTTTTTGAGGTACAGATCGCTGAAAGACAGACGGACGGACGGACTGATGAACAGCGGAGGCTATTATAGGGTTCCGTTGGTTTGGAACCCTAAAAATCGATATTCTCATGAAGATTTTAAAAATCGTCTATAAAATGCCCTGTGTTCAGCATTATTCAAGTTGTATCTAATAATTATTTCTTGTCATTATTTCGTAATCCTCAAAAGAAAACACACAAACTACTGACTGTGTTTTGTTTTTCACAAGAAAAATATTCACAAACAAGAAATCTTTTAAAAGGATTTATTGGCATTTGAGTATAATAACGTTGTGGAGAGAAAATAACTACCCTATTATTTTCAGAGCTTGTATACCAAAGAGAAAAAATAGAAATAAGTAGACTTTATGCTCAGATGAAAACGAATAAATAATTTTTTTTTGGAACGAAGTTCCTTATCGCGCGACGGAAAGAAATCATACGAAAAGTTGTAACGACACTTTTTACTATAGTTGTAAGCCGTGCGGCGTGTGCGTGTTTCTCTTTTTGTCTCTCTCTCTCTCTCTCTCATAGAAAGCAAGCCAGTTATTTTCGTTTGGTCTTTCTATTTCTGTTTAGATTATATTTGTAAGGTAGGCAGGGTAGGCAGGGTAGGCAGGGTAGGCAGGGTAGGCAGGGTAGGCAGGGTAGGTAGGGTGGGTAGGGTAGGTAGGGTAGGTAGGGTAGGTAGGGTAGGTAGGGTAGGTAGGGTAGGTAGGGTAGGTTTTAGAGTAGGTAGGTAGGGTAGGGTAGCCAGTTGACGGGATCGAAGCCGCGCGGGTCAGCTAGTTATACAATATAAAATACAAACGTTATATTAAACCATATCACTGCTTCTTTTTTATTTACATTTCCTTCACTAATTAATCGAAAGGAACTTCGTTCCATCCGGGTGTCCCTTGACACCTCTTCAGTTTTTTTTTTTTTTGTAAACATGCCAAATACCTAATGGTATTCTATCTGGATATTCTCAGTCACAGTTTTAACTTGTCCTCATCATATCAGCCGAAAGACGTCCACTGCTGGACATAGGCCTCCCCCAAGCGTCGCCACAACGACCGGTCCTGCGCGTCCCGCATCCATCGGCTACCCGCGAGAGGCCTTCCAACGTTGCGTCTTCCGGTACTCGGTCACCAATCCAGAACTTTTCGGCCCCATCGACCATTTGTTCTGTGAGCAATGTGCCCTGCCCACTGCCACTTTAGTTTGGCGATCCTTCGGGCTATGTTGGCAACCTTGGTTCTCTTGCGGATATCATCATTCCTGATTCGATCACACAAGGAAACTCCAAGCATAGCCCTCCCTATTGCCCTTTGAGTGACTTTGAGCCTTCTGATGAGGCCCATTGTCCTCAGTTGAGTGACTTTGAGCCTTCTGATGAGGCCCGTTGTTCTCAGTTGATAGCAATGAGGGTTATCGCGTTTGAAGTCGCCGCTAGAGGCGCTAGTGTAGCAAGAGGTTTAAATGTCAAATTTCACTGTTGGTTGGCTATTGACGCGAGTTTATTTAGTTATTTGTTTTGATTTTGGTAAATATATTTTCTAATACAGCCTTACGTTGTTCACATGCGCGTAATAACAACTTTAATGCTATGATTAAGAAACTTCCTCGACAGTGGCGCCTACTGGTGAGTACAAAAAAAACTGGTACTCCTCATTGTCTGGCTCCCTAAAACATGGGACTTTAAAAACATAACTATCGAAAATTTAACAAAATGAATAAATTTATTTGGTCTGTCTGTCCGTCTGTTATTTTTTCAAATCCGAGGCGCTGAACAGGACGTTGATGATTTTAGTACACGAAAAAACTATCTATCATTATCATCTGCCTAGCCTTTTCCCAACTATATTGGGGTCGGTTTTCAGTCAAACCGGATTCAGCTAAATACCAGTGCTTTACGTGGAGCGGCTGCCTACCAGACCTCCACAACCAAGAACTGGGTAACACGGTATTCATTGGAAAGACTGGTTTCAGGTTTTCTAGCTTCTGACTATCCGTAACGATTGCCAAAGATCTACAAATGACAGGCGGGACCAACGGCTTGACGTGCTTTCCGAGGCACGGAGGAAACTCGGTATGTTAAGATGGTCACCCATCAACATACCAACCTCGGCAAGCGTTGCTTAACCTTGGAGACCGGCCCGTGCGGCTGTTATTATTTAGCCACGAGCTCTTCTATCTACCATTATGATTGAAATTATTATTGAAACCATCTACTGCGATCAGATCATTGATTTTGATCGTGGATCGCGTTCGAGATTAACTGTGTACGGCCCGCCTTATTACTTAACGACCGAATTCGGTCCGTCAGCGATCGTTAACTGTGTTGAGACTTCCCGCCCTGGACTAGCACATATTATACTTTTCATTCCAGTAGTAACAACTTTTGGGATATAATAATTCATATCACGCCGGAGAAGATGGGGTCGGAAACTAATAAAAAATTAAGGGTGCGTTAAACACGAAACTAGTAAAAAAATTGCGCGCTGTTCTTCGCAGGTGAAGGTAACCCTGTTCAAGGCGCACTGCCAGACCTACTCGTGCAGCCTGTGGACCAACATCACTCAGCGGGCGTACAGCGCACTGCGTGTCCAGTACAATAACGCGTTCAGTATTCTGTTGGGGCGGCCGCGTTTTTGGAGTGCATCAGTAATGTTCGCTGAAGACAAAACTGATGATTTCTACAGCATTATTAGAAAAAGTAGTGCGTCGGATTCACCCTCGGAGTGTGTTATCCGAGCGGTGGGACTCGCCTTTCTTGCGGAGGTGGCTGCAACTGTATGCCAGCGCCTGTGCTTATTATATACTTTAATGTGTTCTATAAGGATATTTCGTATTCTGATTTAATGTTTGATTTTAATAAAAATTTTGATTTAAATTAAATTTTAGTTTAATTTTTGATATTAATTTAAATTGAAGTTATTTTTTATTCTAATTTTAATTAATGAAAATGTTGAAATTATTTTTATATGATTTTATTCAATTAATTTAATTTTAATTCAGTTATATCCCAATTTTAATATTGAGGTGCCTCCAAAATAAAATTCCTTGATGTCGAAAGATCCGTTTCTATATTCATATTCATTCTATATTCATTTATTCATCAACAAAGTCAAATTTGTGTCGAACAAAGGTTTTAACAATACATGTAAGTAAATAAATTAAATTAAATAAACACCAAATTCATTTTCCGGAAAAAAACAACATTGTTAGTCTTAATATTAATGATATCTAATAATTAAACTTAATATTAACTAAAAATAAATATAAATTCCATTCGACGAGTTTATGTCAGTAGATTTCATGCAAATTCATGTATGTTAATTAAATTCATTCAAATGTAATGTCATGATACACTGTTGGACATTTTACTACTTATAGTCATTAAAATATAATCACATATTAGTTTGAACTGCTATTATCTTTGAGAAACTCTTCTATGCTGTAATAACATTTCTTCAATAACAAGGACTTTAATTTTGTCTTGAATTCATTTGGATTCATAGAGTTTTTAAATTGTACAGGTAATTTATTGAAAGTATTTACCGATTGCACTCTAGAGGCATGTTTAACGACATTAAGTTTAGGTTGTATGAAATTAGGTAGATCCCTTCTTCTCGTTTTTATTCTAATATGTCTCTGTTCTTTTGTCTCAAACTTATGGATATTTTTAATAAAATGACTAAGCAGGACCAGAATATAGAGGCATGGTACTGTGAGAATGTGCAGTTTCTTAAAATAATCTCTTCAAGACTCTGTCCCTGCTCAAAAATATTTATTTTAAACCATATCGCTTTTCTAAACTCGAGCTCTACAACCTGTGCAACCTCCTTACTGTTAGGAAGTTGTATATTTTGTACTCAGTCCTTAAAATGCATAAAACGACGGTATTTGATTCTAGTCTGCTTAGGAAAAGAAGAAGTCAGTGTCGTATAACTGTGGTGAGAGTTCGCACTGCATTCGCAAGGCGGCAATTTATTGCTTAAGCTCCTGTACAACGCTTTAGGTTAAAAAAATGCTTTTTACCCACAAACTCATTACGAATGTATGAAAATTCTGACTGCACGGCTAAAAATCCTTAATTATGAAGAAACTGAGTTACTTCTGCATCTGGTAACATCATCACGTGCGCCTCAAGGAGATAGTAGATAGGGCTCGCTAGGGCCAGTGCTTGTCATGGTTAAGTACAGAATTTATTCGAAAGAATCACCGCGGCCCTGGAACGCAAAGGGCACTAGGAGGAACACGGATGGGTTTTAGTTAGCAAGAGTCTGACAGTCCCTCCTGCTTCACCCAGAGCGGGAGGAGTCATTTGATGATTTCCCATCCTTAAAAAAAAGTGCATATGATAGGTATATATAACACATCATCATCATCATCATATCAGCCGAAATACGTCCACAGCTGGACATAGGCCTCCCCAAGCGTCGCCACAACGACCGGTCCTGCGCGTCTCTCATCCATCGGCTACCCGCGACCTTCACCAGGTCATCGGTCCACCTTGTGGGAGGCCTATCAACGTATACATGTATATAAATATATGTAAAACGACTACTACAGCTATTATCTATACATATAATAAAATCGTAGACTAACCGTGTCTGTACATTGAATATTTTTGCATGAAAATTATACAGAAAACTCAGGAAAAAGATATAAAACACAAAAATGCAATTTTTGAAATTTTTGTCTGTTTGTCTGTTTATCTGTTTGTCTGTGCGTTTGTGGGAGCATCACGCATAAACCACAGATTGGATTCCAAATCTAAGTAATTCAAAATTTTAAGTGATAACCCGAGTAACATTTAGCGTTTATTTCATCAAAATCGACCCACAAAATCAAAAGATATTTAATTTTTAAGTTTAGGAAGAAACTTCCTAATGTATTCTGATGAGTCAGAGCGCCATCTATTGAGAAAAAATAAAATTCACGAAAGCATTCAAAATTGTTGAATTATTTGTGAAACTTTTCATACGTGGCAAAATAAAAGTGATCATTTTTTATACCTTTACGTTATTTATCGTTACAATCGATCCACAAAATCAAAATATATTCAATTTTTAGTTTAGTAAGAAACTTCCTAATGTATTCTGATCAGTCAGAGCGCCATCTATTGAGAAACCATAAAGTGCATGAAAGCATGAAAGTTACACCAAAACACATTGATTGAGTTATTTGTGAAACTTTTAATACGTAGACGTAGCAAAATAAAAGCAAACATTTTAATACCTTATCGTTATTTATCGTTACATACGGGCTTCTTATTTAACGTCTTCCGCTGCCAAATATTTTGTCAGTTTACATGGTCGATAGATGGCGTTGCACTGATGACGCGTTTATTTCCGCTGAGAATGACCTCGCACGATTTTTAAACACAGTCGTAGGTAGGGATTTTGGTTTGGTCTCTGAAAGATCTTAAACTGTTAGGGACCAAAATTGCTTAAATCTCTGAGTTGTGCTGATTTCGCTTAAGGCATTGTTCAGACCAAACGTATTGTCGGCCGCTGACTGTGAGCGCGCGTTACGCAGTTTATAGCTGTTTCATGTATATTTAAATCCTCGTTCACACCGAACCGAACGTATTGCGTTGTCGCTGACTACTGCACAGTGAGCATACTCACAGTCGGCGGTGGACAATACGTTTGGTGTGAACGATGCCTAAAAGTGCGTTTATTGTAGAGTCTTAAACTGATTTAGTTTTGCTAAGTACTGGACGGTTCGACTTGCGGATCAGGCCTGTAGGGTTCCGTACCAAAGGTGCTGACGGGACCCTACTGCTAAGCCTCCGCGATTGATTCCGTTTTGAGCAACAACGAACGGTTTGATTTGCGAAACAAGGCTAATAATAATAAGGTACCGTACCAAAGGTGGTCACGGTGACGGGAGCGTCCGAAGTCCGTAGTTTCGGGCTTAGTTGCGGGCGGGCGTATTCTACTCCGTATCACCTACAGACTTACGATTAGTCCCGAACCCGAACTAAGAATGAATGACATCAAATCGTGTTTTCATCAGTTCTCAGTGGTTAGGTGATACGGAGTAGAATATGCCCGCAACTAAGTTTTTAATTCGTGCGAAGTATCAGACGGTTCGATTTGCTAGCCAAGGCAAATTATAGGGTTCCGTACCAAATTTGCCAATGGGACCTTATTTATTAATAAGCCACCGCTGTCCGTCTTCCTTCAGTTTATTCGTTTTATTTCTGTCTCGCTAATATAAAAATATCTTCTAGACAAAGATCGAATCTTTCACAATATAGCAAAAATCTTAATCTTCTTAATATATAAAACAAAGTCGGGTTTGTTCGAACACTTTTCTAAATAACTCGAGAACGGCTCGACCGATTTTCATAGTTTTTGTGTTTTTGGATTAGTCTTCGTCCGGAATAGCATAAAAAATGAGTAGGTAGGTAGGGTAGGTAGGCAGGTAGGTAGGGTAGGAAGGTAGGGTAGGTAAGGTAGGGTAGACCATGATAGGTAGGTAGGGTAGGTAGGTTAGGGTCGGTAGGTAGAGTAGCCAGTTGACGGGAGCGAAGCCGCGCGGGTCAGCTAGTGTATAAATAAATATGTCTACTAGACACACCAAAATTTGTTATAAGCTAAGTAAGTGGGTACGCTTTTTATACACTTTCTGTCTTACTCCCTCACACGCACACATACACATTTAGGTACACACCACACTAACACTCCACATTCTACTATCCAAGAAGTCGGAACCAGAGTTTACTATATACAAATTAGTAATATATCATTATCTGAGGTTGCTAAACAAATATTTTAATTTAACTTTAGTTCTGTTTAATATTTGTTCCTTCTTTGTTTTTGATTACCAATGTTCTTAACAGGCTCAACATGTACATAGATATGGAAAACTGGGGTCTTCTGTTACAGGTATCTATACTTAAAGAAGGCCTCCACAAAATACTTGTAATACCTGTTGTTTACGAAATAAAATTATTAAGAAGAAGAAGAAATGAAAACGAGGATGTAATTAAATAATTATGTATTGTCTTGAAAATGTCTAAAGACAAAGGTTTTCACGTAATTTTCTTAATTTTGAAATCCGCTTCAGGCGAGGTTAATTTTTTATTCTCTCTTTACAGCTATCATTGGCTTCCCATTGTTGTTTCAGAACAATTTTCTATCATCGCTGTTACTTTTGCACATTAAATAGCCTTAAGGTTTAATAAGACATTGTTTAATATGATATTTCTTGGAAAGTCAAAGTTCTCCAATAAATGGAGAATATAAGCAACGCAAAAATGGTGATGGTGTATTATTTTATTACTCTTTATACTCTACGATCCTTATATATAAAATTCTTCCATTACTCAGTGACTGAAAGCGTTGTCTACGCATGCACAACCGAAACTACTGGTCGTAAAAAGTGAAATTTGGCATTTAGCTTCCTTGGGGAGTGTAGGGGAGCACTAAGAGAGGATTTCCCGAAACTCTTACGAGAACGGGATATGCGCGAACGAAGTCGCGGGCAAAAGCTAGTCGGAGCTGGGCTTATTTTGTACCGTCTTCTTTACAATCTTCTTAAATGTGACTGCTTGTGTTTTAATTTTGCTTTTAATTATCTATACTTCTATATTACAAAGAAGAAAGATTTGTTTGTTTGTTTGAATTGAATACTACACTAATATTATAAAGAGGAAAGATTTGTTTGTTTGCATGTTTCTTTGAAATGAATAGGCTCCGAAACTACTGGACCGATTTGAAAAATTCTTTTAGTATTGGATAGCTGCATTATCAGGGAGTAACATAGGCTATATATTATCCCCGTACTCCTACGGGAAGGGGAACTACGCGGGTGTAACCGCGTGACGTCCACTAGTAAAAAATAAGTCAAGATATTTCTGGCAGTAATGAAATATCCTTTGCTGTAAGCTGATATTGACCTGTCAAGCTGCTTTTCCCAGTCGGCAACTTGTTTGAAATAATGAGCACAATGACCCCATAAAAGGTTTTCCGTTATTTAGAGAGCTAGTCGTCTCGCACGAAGGTTTCCGTAAAATAAAATAAATAAATAAATAATAAACCGAAAAAAATACGTTCCTTTCATTCTTAATTGAATTTATTTCATACTCCCGGGATAAAAAGTAGCCTATGTCCTTTCTCAGGCTCTAGACTATGTACCAAATTTCATTTAAATCCGTTCAATGGTTTTTATCGTGAAAGCGCGACAGAAATACAGACAGACCGACAGGCAGACAGAGTTACTTTCGCATTTATAATATTAGTAAGAAAGTAAGGATTTGTAGTTATAGCCGCATTAGAAATACATACTCTGTGATTTCAACCGTCTATCTATTACGGTTCTTGAGATGCAGCCCGCTGACAGACGGGCAGACGGACAACGGAGGCTTAGTAATAGGGTTCTACTGGTTACCTTTCGGGTACGGAACCCTAAAAACCGACCAAGTTCGAGTCGGACTCGCACACGAAAGGTTCCTTAATTTTTATTATTATTAGTTGTTATAGCGGAAATAGAAATACACACTGTGAAAATTTCAATTCTCTACCTATTACAGTTCTTGAGATACAGCCCGCTGACAGACGGACGAACGGACGGACGGACAACGAAGGCTTAGTAATAGGGTTCCACTGCACCACGGTACCCTAGAACTGATGACTACCTCAAAACTCCAATATAGACACAAAGTTTCGAAATAAACAACAAATACCAATCTCCATACATGTTGGCTACAACATGCAACGCAAAATCTATTCTTGCACACCCACCGATATTGTTCAGCAACTCTATTTACACATCCGAGCAGAATTAGGGAAACAATTGATTTGTTAGTCCAATCGCTTTTGTAGCGTTTAGCCTTCGCACTAAATATAACGGACCTCGTCTGTTTGGTCAATGAATAATATATTTAGATGGAGGACAGTGCACTAAATTGATTTGGCACTAACATAGTGGGACTTGGATCTAAATGGACGTTGTGACATAGTGAATTAGCACGGAATTTATTGAATTTGACAGGGATAACCAGCTTGTATAGTGACGCCAGTGCCTGTCAGGGTTGCGGAATTTGTTCGAAATAGTAACCGCGGCCCTGGAACGCAAAGAGCATTAGGAGTAACACGGATGGGTTTTAGTCAGTAAGAGTCTGACAAACCCTTCTGTTCCGCCCAGAGCGGTAGGATTCATTTAATGATTTCCCATTCTTAATAATAATAATCATAGAGCCTCGACCAACACCTCAGGAGGCTCTCGTTGGGCAGCTGGATCAAGGGCTTGATTCAGAAAGTGGTACTTCTGGACACGGCTCGCATTGTCAGGACGTTCCTTTCTCTGGAGCCCTGACCGCCGGTAGCTTGGACCCTGTTCCCGATACCGGTGGGCTAGTATTTTTTATATTTTTAAATGTCTTTTATATATTTTTTAAATATTTTAAAATGTAAATAATAAGAATGTGAAATAAATAAAGGAGATAATAATAATAATAATTGTTTATTCATCTAAAAGTAATACATAGACACCGATTAATCACAAAAGTGGTTTAAAAAAGTTGTAAAGTTTAAATTAAAAATAAAGCTTGTATTGTGACACCGGGTACCGGAGTTTGAAAATGGCGCCGATGCCCTTGATTATCTCTGTATTAACGGGTTATTGCAAAATAGTTAGTTTATAAAAAAAACGCTTGAGATTTTTTATTCTTTCTTCCCAATAAGACACGGATATAATATTGTAAATGATACATGGGTACTTATAAAACGACGGAAAGTTTTTCATGGTTCAGTTTGGTCATTTTCTAAGGAGAAGAACTGGCAAAAACTCCTTGATGAGGATTTAAAAAGTTATTTTTAGGGTTCCGAAAAAAAAACGGAACCCTTATAGGATCACTCGGGTGTCTGTCTGTCTGTCCGTCTACTACAACCAGTTTTCTCCGGATCCACTGGACCGATTCTGTTTAAATTTGGTACACATATGGATTTCTATGACCCAAACACGGACGCGTTATACGCGTAAATTATAAAATTTTTAGTATGGGGTCACTTTTGGGGATCAAACTTAAAAATTAAAAAAAAAAGATTTTCGAATAAAATCGTGTGACAGAGCTTACTATGAGGGTTTTAATTATATTTTTTTCATAATTTTAAAATGAACGATTTTGAAGTTATTCAAGAAATTAGACGAAAAATGACCATACGCCCCTTATCTCCGAAACTACTAAGCCTAAAATTAAAAAAAAAACATGGAGATAATAGATCTTTACTTAAAGATTACAGGAAAACCTATTAGAAGTCTGTAGTATTAAAATAACATGTCAAAAAAATTAAATTCGTTCGGAACCCTTTGCACGCGAGTCCGACTCGCACTTGGCCAGTTTTTTACAATAATATGTCATCATTGTAAAAATAACTTTTTTTATAATTGTATTTTTTCATCATTTATATTATTTTTTACAATGATTACATGTTGTATTTTTTCATCATTTATATTATTTTTTACAATGATTACATGTTGTATTTTTTCATCATTTATTTATTTTATCTGTATCTGTATATTTTATGTGTATCAATCATTTAGAATGTGTTACGTAACTGCGTCCGTGGCATCACAGGCCCTATCATAAAATCAGCGCTGTGTTATTTATTTTTAAATTTCTCAGTCTATACTGACATAGGAACCGTTTTGGCCTCGCACAGATTAAAATTATTATAGATTGCTGTTAGTTTTATTTAATTTTACATCTGTCTGTTTTGTGCGAGTCCCAAATAGACATTTTTCTTTCTTTCTATATTACTGTGTCAATAGGTATTTTTTATTTTATTTATTTATATAGGGGACAATAAACAGCTGCAATATAAAATTTTAAGACAAAAATTATCAGGTATAAGAGGATAGTGTAGACCAGTCATCAAAATATCAAGTAGGTAGTAGTAATAAAAACATTTATCAAAATGTCAAGACCTATATCTACGGAGTGAGGAAAGGTGGTCGTTCTAAAGATCAACTCATTCACAGAGAGCTCAAATTACTGAACCGCCAGAACCTGTGTTGCATAATAGCTACAACCTGGGAATGTTTAAGTCTAGAGTGAATAGGTCTATACTTCTAGGCAAGCGTGTTCAGGTGAGATAGTGATCAAACGTGTGCCTACCAATAAGTAAAAAAAAACTGGTCAAGAGCGAGTCGGACTCGCGTGCAAAGGCGTTTTTTTAACATGTTATTTTAACACTATATACTTCTTATAGGTTTTCCTGTAATCTGTAGGTCTATTATCTCCATTTTTTTCAAAATTTTAAGCTTAGTAGTTTCGGAGATAAGGGGGAATGGTAATTTTTCATCAGTTTTATCAGTTGAAAAAGGACTCTTGCTTCCATAAAACGTAAAAAGACGCAGACAAACCCACAAGTTAAAACTACCCAAATATCAGCGTAATATCGTAAAAATATGCAAAGATACCCATCCTTTTGCGCAACCATAAAAGTTACTTCGAGGCTAAGGTAACAAAGATTTATAGCTGTGAAAGAATAGTTTGATGTCAAGAAAACCTATAGTGGCTTGGGATATCCAGAGAGTTATGAGCTTATGATGTTGAAAGATATTATAAGAGCACCCTCATACAATATCTTGTATTCTCAATGTAGGTGTGTTTTATTGGGTGTAAGTTGTGAGTAGTGGTGTAAGTAGAAAGTTACGCAAAAACGTCGTTTGTAAACATAAAACCATATGAGACAAGTATTTATTTACTAGCTTCTGCCAGCGGCTTCGCCCGCGTGATCCCCAGGGAACATACTCCCGGTATAAAAAGTAGCCTATGTGTTATTCCAGACTATAATCTACCTCTGTGCCAAATTTCATGAAGATCCTTTCAGGTGTTGTGGCGTGAAAGAGTAACAAACATGCATCCTCACAAACATTCACATTTATAATCTATATTAATATATAAAGCTGAAGAGTTTGTTTGTTTGCTTGAACGCGCTAATCTCAGGAACTACTGGTCCGATTTAAAAAATTCTTTCAGTGTTAGATAGCCCATTTATCAAGGAAAGCTATAGAAGCTATAAAACCAAAAAGAGCGGAGCAGTATTGAAAATTGTGACGCAGACGAAGTTGCGCGGGTCAGCTAGTATCTTTTATATAATTACTAGCTGACTCGGCAAACGTTGTTTTGCAAAACAAAAATAGCCTACCACCTATTCTCATACCTACCGAATATACACACAAAATTTCATGAAAATCGGTCGAGCCGTTTCGGAGGAGTTCGGTAACAAACACCGTGACACGAGATTTTTATATATTAGATCTTTAACACAGGTTGTCTTGTCAACTTAGCAAGGGTGCTTGGTGTCACCACACAATTGTATACCTAATTTACCTGGAATTCACTCTACAACCATGTGTTTCATGTAATGTGTAAAACTTTAATGCAAATAAATTATTATTATTACCTAACATTACATAACATAAATTTAATTATTTTTTTTTTTAAAAAGATGGATATAGAAATTTCGTGTCATGATGTATGTTCGAGATAAACTCTGAAACTACTGAACCGATTTTGATCAAACTTTGTAACTATCTGTTATTTGATCCTACTTAAAAGATATGATAGTTTTATTTTTATTATTTCCCACGGGAACGGGAAAAAACGGGATATGCGCGTACGAAGTCGCGGGCTAAAGTAAGTTATAATATATAGTAGGAAGTAAGATTTTATTAGGATTTATCATTTTGCTCACACAAATATACAGAGGCGAACTTAATGCCATTGGCAACTCTATCAGTCAACCTTTGGGAGATGCAGAGTCAAATTGTATAAGACAAGTAATGCTGTAGGAGGGTACGAGGTACCTTCATAGGGTGTAACGGAAAAGTGTAGTCATATATAATAATTGCTTCTGTCCATATGGATACACAACTTTCTGTAAGAAAATTAGAAACATTGGATCAACAAGGAAACCACCTAAACTTAATATACATTTTTATTTAATACTAACTATTAACTTTAACAATAAAAATACCAATTAACTTTATAAGACGAGACTAAGGTAACAAGGGATTATGGCACAATAGTTTGATGTCTGTAAAACCTATAGTGCCGAGGAATATCCAGAGTTATGAGTTTATGATATTAAAAGATATTATACAAGGGTGTGTAGGTGTGTTTTATAGGGTGTAAGTTGTGCAAGGAGGTGGTTTGATAACACCTATCAGAAGTAGTGATATAGGTAGGTAAGAAATACCTATACTAGGCGTAACAGCTTAAAAGTAAAACTTGGCAAAGAGGCATTATTCCCATTATTATAATAAAAGTGTTACTTACTATGGAAAAAAAACGTTAAAACGCGAAAACAAAAATCAGCTGTTCAGTACATTTTGTATGTGAAACATAAATGTATGTAGCGGTGGATTCTTTTTGCTATTTCAGCCTTGTATATGCCCGGCTAATGCTCGCTGCCTATTTGTTACCAACATGGAATTGCGAAAAATGAACGGATCAGAATGAATGGATGGAATAGACTTGTGAAAATATTGAATACTAGCTTCTGCCAGCGGCTTCGCCCGAGTGGTCCCTAGGGAACATACTCCTTGGATAAAAAGTAACCTATGTCCTTTATCAGGCTCTAGACTATAACTGTACCAAATTTCATTTAAAACGGTTCAGTAGTTTTGGCGTGAAAGCGCGACAGACAGACAGACATAGTTACTTTCGCATTTATAATATTAAGTTAGGATAGTAAAGATCTACATACAGTAGGTATACTGTAGTAACAGATTAAATAATCCCTGGAAAGGGGTAATTGTATTCTTAAAAAAATGCAGACGGCAAAACCTGATATCCTTGTCCAAATAAAATTATTAATCGAAGCCGGAAATCTACGCTTACAACCATTGCATCAAGAAAGACCCAAACTAAAAATACCTTCCAATAGGAGTACTAACATTTGCTAATAACCTTAACAATCATAACAGTAAACTTTAACACTGCTAACAATAGCTCGTATTTCAGACAGAACAGTGCCCGAACACAAATCTCCATAACAAACCTGACAGATTTCAAATCGAGATACATGCTCGAAACTATCTCAAATACTGGGCTAAAATACTAAGCCAACAAGCAGAGCGTCTATCTCGTCATAACAGACCGTCTAAGCATTCATAATAGATCATCATTTCATCTAGTGATGGGCCGACTTTGGATTTGGACGACTAGTATGAATGTGCACAGGTTTTTCCATTTAGACGGCGACTAGTCGAGCCAAATTTTGTTCTCAGTTTGGGTAACAACTATAAGCTATTGACGTACGGGGATGCTGTACTTGGTGGACATCCCACTCATGAATCGATTTATTAATACCTACTTGCATTGTGCGTACAGGTAAGGAGTGGACTTCTTGTGTTTCGTGAAAGTTATGACATAGGCGTCTTTAAATGAAGAGTGAATCGGTTACTTCTAAGTAAGCGAGCTACATCGTCAATCATCATCGCTTACCATCAAGGTGAAGATAGTGATCAAACGGGAGTCTATCAATAAAAAGTAGTGTTTTCTTTTAGTTTTTTAGTGAATTTTAAGTTAACTCTTTTTAATAATGTAAAGTAAGAAACAGAATTTATTATGTGTATGTGTTCTTTCTAATCGTATGTATTTTTGTTATTATTATATTATGTAAAATGTGTGTGCTATGATCGTTTGTTGGTCGAAATAAACGTTAGTCTTCGGCCGCACCACATGTGGGGCGAAGCTATTGTCTTACTAATGTCTTTTGATTTACGGGGCCTGACGGATTAAATTAAATAAAAAAAACGCTTATTAAGTGTTGACTAGTCGGCTTATTTTGCCGGCTATAAATATGGCCGAATAGTTGGCTTTCTCGACTAATGGGTCCATCACTAGTCCTAATTCTAGGCTATCCAGAATGCCCGGTTACTGTGTAGATTTGACAAGCGACTGTCAGTAATAACCGTTGCCTTCGTCGGCGATTCCTCGTCTACTGTTTAGGTGAAATCTGAGCTAGGGTTGATACAAATGTGTTACTTTAATAATTATTTTTTTGACTGGTCCAATGCAAGTTCTATCATATGGTAGGATGGATTGTCTATAAATCAATATACATAAAATTCTACCGATACTGGAGAGTGACTGCCAGACAACGCACAGCCGAAACTACAGGTCGTAGAAAGCTGAAATTTTGTGTTAAGAGAAGATTTTTCTGAAATTCTTACGGATATGGGAAAAACGGGATATTCGCGTGCCAAGTCGCAGGTAAAAGCTAGTACATAAATAAAATTGTAACTGGTTGATTACTGCACGTAAGAAATTTTTTGTCTTTCTGTTTATATGTTTGTTTGTACGCGCATCCCGCAAAAAACTTCTGCTGGAAATTGGGTGCGGTTTTCAGTTTTCAGAGATGTATTGTTACAGTTGTAACTTAAAATCTGACATACATTTCAACTTGATACGCTACCTCGAAGTCTCTTCGAATCTTTCCTTTTAGTATATTTGCAATTTACAAGCTTAATTTTGTATCAGAGCAAATTCGCTAAATTTGTCATATAAAGTTTGTACAAAAAAGCCCTATTGATTACAAAAAAATGCTAAGAACCTACGCCGTTTCCAGCGCTTATGTGTAGATAGTAATATTTTGTAATAAACAATTATTACTTCTACCAAGCTAGGCAATCTTTATAACGACCAAAATCCCTTTGAAGATTCTTACACAGTAAACCTGATCATCACTACCCCTTCGCAAACTTCAAACCATAATCTTCTTTACAAAATTACACCCAAATTATCGTCAAAGGTTTGGTTAGTTCCATAAATAACCGGGTAATTTTCACATCTTCATCCAATAACGTGCCATAACCCATAACTGATATTATGAGCAAGCCATAAGCATGTAACTACCATTGAGCACCATAGGGATGTAATATGCGTCCCGCTGTTTATAGGATCATTTTTGTAACACCCTATGGGGATATGTTGGTAGCTAGCTATTAACAATATTACAGATGGATTGGAGAATTGCTAGGATAAATAAGGCTTATTCTAAACTTGAAGAAAACCTCCTCCACTTCAATCGACTCTATCGACATGATAACTGAAAAACTGTCAATTAATTTCAATAACAGCAAGCTGTAACAGTCAATTTGGTTGAGTCGAGGAAATGACACTGAATGTCATTTCCTACAATCTTTTTTTAATATGTACTAGTAAGTTATGAGACATTAGCAGATGCGAAAATTCACGGGTCACTCCCGTCTGGTAACGTTTTATATACTGTGATACAACCTCCTTGGATGGCTCACCCTCCAGGAACCTCTTTCAATTTAATAATAAAAAAAGCTTTAGAAGAATTAGGAATTTAGAATAGGTTCAAATATTGACATAAAATGATTGATTCGTTTTTATGACAGTTCTGTAAAAGTTTTTTCTTGAGAGCACCTGCTCAATATAATGATCTCTTAAATCGCTTAAAGTCTTTTTTATTGAATCGATCCCGGGACGTTCCAGAAGCCCTAATTGGAACGTCCACAATACTTACCTTTAGCGTTGTATTGCATGCACCAGGTACAGTCTGTTTGTCAAGTCTAATTTTAAGGAATGTAAATATTTGTTTGAAATGATATAAGTAATTGAAGATTTATGTAGTGAATATTTATTACGTATTATATAAAAATATATTTAATAATTTAAACTAAGCAAAGAAAAATCAACAACGTACGTTAGTACAATATGTATACTTTGTTTATTCATTCCAAATGTGTTGTCTAATTGTGACTAGATATTTTTTTAAACGTTGCCCCACTCTTGGAATTTCACCTGTATCGTGAGTGCTTTTACATACATACAAACTCACATTCACAAACAGACAGACTTGGAACAACTTAATTAGAACCTAACAGCTTTTATATGTAACTCATCATCAATACAGTAGAATTAAAATGTAGAAAATAAAATTAAAAACAATAAATAAATTAGGCACACCAGAACTTCTTACTTTATATAAAAATATATTTAATAATTTAAACTAAGCAAAGAAAAATCAACAACATACGTTGGTACAATATGTATACTTTGTTTATTCATTCCAAATGTGTCTAATTGTGACTAGATATTTTTTTAAACGTTGCCCCACTCTTGGAATTTCACCTGTATCGTGAGTGCTTTTACATACATACAAACTCACATTCACAAACAGACAGACCTGGAACAACTTAATTAGAACCTAACAGCTTTTATATGTAACTCATCATCAATACGGTAGAATTAAAATGTAGAAAATAAAATTAAAAACAATAAATAAATTAGGCACACCAGAACTTCTTACTTTATTTATTTATTTATTTGGTAACTCAACAGCTTATAATATATTTTACATGAAATTATAAATATTCATCTCACTATCAATGAGCAGCCCAGTGCAGTTTCGTCAAAGTTACCACTGATACCAGCATCCTCCATAAAGTCCGCACACACTGTTCAGTGACAGCGAGATGATGACAACCATCTCTTAAGCCAATTACAGAGCTACACGGCACCGGCAAAACTAGGTTAGCTAAAAAGTGGCGAAACAAAAAAAAAAGAATAAAACAAAAATTATACAAGTGCAAGTATCAGCAACAATCAGCAACAATGCGATTGTGGACACATTGCTTTTTTATTTTTTTATTTCTGTTGGGTTTGCTCTTGACTCTAGTCTAGGTCAGAGATGACAGAGACAAAGTCTACGTTTGCTGACATTAAATAGACATTAAAATAGACTTAAGCAAAAACAAATACAAATTGAATTTTGAAAGGTCTAACAGCGTGATTTTCCGAGTGAATGAGTTGAGTTATGGCACAATACTAAACAAAATTTGCTTGATTTGTCTCCGGTATGATTGCTTTGACAAATGAAATATATCGACAATTTCAAAACTTTCAGAGTAGATGCGAGGCAGTCGGGCCATAACAGCATTTCTACCGTATTTTGTGCGGTAGCCAGGGATACCGAATAATTTTGTATGTCTGGTCCGAGTTTTTAGGGTACAGAAGTCAATACATGATAGCAGATCACTGCTGTCCAAACGACCTCGCAAGATATCAAAGAGCATAAGCATATCCAACATCGTACGCCTATCCAAAAGGGGAAGCATATCAAAGCGTTTGCAGTCTCGGGCATAGGAATCATGACGTTTTCGGGCTTTAAAGTTAAGAAATTTTACAAACTTTTTCTGCAGATTTTCTATTTTTTTTTAGCTTATACCTCGTTTTGGGGTGACCAGATTGGGCTACAGTACTCCAAAATACTACGCACATATGCAAAGTATATATCTTTAAACTATGACAGTTCCTAAAAGGCTTACAGGTACGCATTACAAAACTAAGGTTACGAGAGGCTCTACTGGTGATGGTATCAATATGCTGGTCAAAGAGCAATTTGGAATCTAATGTTACACCGAGATCTTTGACTACTTCAACCCTTTCGATCTCATTATAATTAAAGCCATAAGGATACTTAATTGGGTGTTTGGAACGACTAAAGCTATTAATGCATTGACATTTCAAGACATTGACAGTGATATTGTTACGTTGATAATACCCGAATAGTGCATCAAGATCACGCTGTATCAGTTCACAATCAAGCCTGGATTTTACACGCATGTATATTTTCATGTCATCGGCGTACATGAGATGTTTCGCGGATTTGAAACACGACTGAATATCATACAAGTATGCGCAGTAAAAAAGGGGACCCAGCAAAGATCCCTGGGGAACACCCGAGGGGATGTTTACGAAGTCAAATTTGTAACCTCCCATAACCAACGCTTGCGATCGGTTCGATAAGTATGACTTAACCCATCTCAGTAAATCTCCATGGATCGCAAGCTTCTGTAACTTAGCCAGCAAGATCACGTGATCCACACGATCGAATGCTTTTTCGAAATCCGTGTAGATCACATCAACCTGGCCACTGGCTTCCATATTATGCAAGACATAATTACAAAACGTGGCCAAGTTGGATACTGTGGACCATCTCTTAACGAAGCCATGTTGACTCTGGCCTATACCGTTAGAGATGATTGGATAAATGCTCTTATAGATTATTTTCTCCAAAACTTTGCTAAGTGTGTTTAGAATAGATATTGGACGATAGTTTTTTATATCCATTCTGGGCCCTTTCTTATGCACTGGCACTATGTGAGCTGCATTCCACAGGGAGGGAAAGGCGCACTCGGCCAAAGACTTTTGAAACAGTAAAGCTATAGGATGTGCTAAACTATATACTTTAACTATGCACTTTGACTGTACTTTAAGGAGTGCTCAAGAACGTTATATCTACTAACATAATCAATGTATATGTAGCGTTGCCAAACGGGAGTGACCCAAATTCACAACAGTGTTTAATAAATAACTGGCACGTTACCGCAATAATTTAAGAATAATAACAAACGACGAGGTAAATTATTTTTTCAATAAGTATTGTTCTGCCAGCGGCTTCACCTGCGGGATAATAATAAATTAATTGTAAAAAGTTATAATAACAAACAGTCAGACAGATAGACCGAGTTACTTTTGCATTTAATATTCTAGTATGAATAAATAGCTTTTGCCCGCGACTTCATACGCTCATAACCCGTTTTTTTCTCCTCTCAGTGCTTCCTTTCACTCCCTATGGAACCTACATGCCAAATTTCCGCTTTCTACGGCCAGTAGTTTCGACTGTGCGTTGTCTGTCAGTCACTCAATCAGTCAGTAACGGAAGAATTTTATATATTGGTTACTATAGTTTCCTGCCTATTAAACACTCAAGATCAAATACCTCCTCTTCTACTATAAAATTATTACGCCCAAAAAAACATTACTTTTATCATACAAAATCATTTTCTCACTATCCGTCCCCAAAGTTTCCCGAGCGAGTGGCAACCCTTTTTTTTTTTAACGGGGGGAAATCCTTATGGATGTCCTTCGCCCTGGGGCGGGCGGAGGGGTCTGTCAGACTCTTACTGACTAAAACCACCCCGGTGTTCCATCTCTCACCTACGCCGGAGATCGCGGGGGCTTACGACTTCCGTAATCCCCGGCTGGTGCCGGCCCGCCTCTGCGGGCCACCTCGGGTCAGCGGGGGGAGTGAGGTGTTTGACTCCCCCCGCGACGTCAGAGAGGGGCGCACGGGAACACCACGCGCCGCCACCTCGGGTCCAGATGAATGGGGGGCGACGGACATCCCCAAGTCTGCCGCCTCTGGACCCAGTTAGGGGGTCCGGAAGAGGGCAGCGTATGCCCTCCTCCGACGCCCGGTGCGTCTGCTGCGGGCCGGGAGGGAGGTCGAGATCTCCCTCTCCCTTTCCGCAGCCTCCTTCTGCGCGATAACTGTTTCGCAGAAGGAGACCACCGCGTCCCAGGACTCCTCGCCGTCAACCATAGCACGGACTACGGCTGGCAGCGAGAGGTCACTGCCTACCACAGAAATGAGGGCACGACGCGGCTCCTCCCAAGCGGCTCACTCTGCCAGCGTATGCCGCGCCGTGTCCTCCCGACAGTCGACGCAGTGGTGACACCGAGCGTCCGGCTCCCTGCCTATGCGACACAGAAACCTCCCGAAGCAGCCATGCCCCGAGAGCACCTGCGTCACACGAAATGACAGGGAGCCGTGCCTTCTCCCCGAGTGGCAACCCTACTCCAAGGTTTACCTATCAGTCATATTCTGACGTAAATCTATCCCTGGGGTTTACACCATTTAATTGTTTATTTTTGTTTTTAGGTCTATAGTTTTAATAATATAATAGACTAGTTATGCCTTTGAGTTCGTTGCAATTGAATTCGCGGTTTCGTACGCGCGTATTGTAATTGACCTTATTTTTTTAATGTTTATTAGTGTTATGTTTAGCTGTAAGTTTTCCAAAAATTAATAAAATGAAATAAAATAAAATACCCCACTTTTTCCCGTTCCTTTAGGAATTTCGGTAAATTCTCTTTGTGCTCTCTTACACTCCCCAAGGAACCTACATGTCGAATTTCAGCTTTCTACGGCCAGTAGTTTCGACTGTGCGTTGTCTGTCAGTCACTCAATCAATCAGTAACGGTAGAATTTTATATATTGGTTACTATATTTTCCTGCCTATTAAACATTCAAGATCAAATACCTCCTCTTCTACTATAAAATGATTACGCACAAAAAAAACATTACTTTTTATCATACAAAATTAATTTCTCACTATCCGTCCCGAAAGTTTCCCGAGCGAGTGGCATCCCTACTCCAAGGTTTACCTATCAGTCATGTTCTGACGTAAATCTATCTCTAGGGTTTACTCCACTTAATTGTTCAGTAGCTCTATTGTTTTAATAACATAATAGACTGGTTATTAAATTCGCGATTTCGTATGCGCATGTTGTAATTGGCCTTATTTTGTTTAAATGTTTATTAGTGTTCTGTTAATGCTCTGTATTGTGTGGGCCGGTGCTGAAAAGAATAATACCATCCCATCACTTCCCGTGGGTGTCGTAAAAGGCGACTAAGGGACTCACCAGAGAATGGGCAAAGGCGTTCTCTGCAAAACTCAACACCATACACTGCGATCGCAAACCTGCCTGCCAAACGTGGCGATTATGGCAACCCCCCCCCCATTTTGGGGGAGGCCTATGTTCAGCAGTGGACGCCTTTTGGTTAGAAATGATGAGTGTTATGTTTTGCTGCAAGTTTTCCAAAAAATTAAATATCCCGTTTTTGCCTGTTCCTTTAGGAATTTCGGTAAATCCTCTCCCCAAAGAACCTGCAAGCCAAATTTCAGCTTTCTACGACCAGTAGTTTTGGCTGTAGATTGTCTAGCCGTTGCTCAATCACTCAGTCAGTCAGTAACGGAAGAATTATATATATATTGGTTACTATAGTTTCCTGCCTATTAAACACTCAAGATCAAATACCTCCTCTTCTACTATAAAATTATTACGCCCAAAAAAACATTACTTTTATCATACAAAATCATTTTCTCACTATCCGTCCCCAAAGTTTCCCGAGCGAGTGGCAACCCTTTTTTTTTTAACGGGGGGAAATCCTTATGGATGTCCTTCGCCCTGGGGCGGGCGGAGGGGTCTGTCAGACTCTCACTGACTAAAACCACCCCGGTGTTCCATCTCTCACCTACGCCGGAGATCGCGGGGGCTTACGACTTCCGTAATCCCCGGCTGGTGCCGGCCCGCCTCTGCGGGCCACCTCGGGTCAGCGGGGGGAGTGAGGTGTTTGACTCCCCCCGCGACGTCAGAGAGGTTCGCACGGGAACACCACGCGCCGCCACCTCGGGTCCAGATGAATGGGGGGCGACGGACATCCCCAAGTCCGCCGCCCCTGGACCCAGTTGGGGGGGCCGGAAGAGGGCAGCGTATGCCCTCCTCCGACGCCCGGTGCGTCTGCTGCGGGCCGGGAGGGAGGTCGAGATCTCCCTCTCCCTTTCCGCAGCCTCCTTCTGCGCGATAACTGTTTCGCAGAAGGAGACCACCGCGTCCCAAAACTCCTCGCCGTCAACCATAGTACGGACTACGGCTGGCAGCGAGAGGTCACTGCCTACCACAGAAATGAGGGCACGACGCGGCTCCTCCCAAGCGGCACACTCTGCCAGCGTATGCCGCGCCGTGTCCTCCCGACTGTCGACGCAGTGGTGACACCGAGCGTCCGGCTCCCTGCCTATGCGACACAGAAACCTCCCGAAGGAGCCATGCCCCGAGAGGACCTGCGTCACACGAAATGACAGGGAGCCGTGCCTTCTCCCCGAGTGGCAACCCTACCCCAAGGTTTACCTATCAGTCATGTTCTGACGTAAATCTATCCCTAAGGTTTACACCATTTAATTGTTTAGTTTTGTTTTTAGCTCTATTGTTTTAATAATATAATAGACTAGCTATGCCTTTGAGTTCGTTTCAATTGAATTCGTGATTTCGTACGCGCGTATTGTATTAGACCTTATTTTTTTAATGTTTATTAGTGTTATGTTTAGCTGTAAGTTTTCCAAAAAAGAATAAAATGAAATAAAATAAAACATCCCGTTATTTCATTTCGGTAAATTCTCTTTGTGCTCTTTTACACTCCCCAAGGAACCTACATGCCAAATTTCAGCTTTCTACGGCCAGTAGTTTCGACTATGCGTTGTCTGTCAGTCACTCAATCAGTCAGTAACGGAAGAATTTTATATATATTGGTTACTATAGTTTCCTGCCTATTAAACACTCAAGATCAAATACCTCCTCTTCTACTATAAAATTATTACGCACAAAAAACATTATTTTTTATCGTACAATATTAATTTCTCACTATACGTCCCCAAAGTTTCCCGAGCGAGTGGCAACCCTACTCCAAGGTTTACCTATCAGTCATATTCTGACGTAAATCTATCCCTAGGGTTTACACCATTTAATTGTTCAGTAGCTCTTTTGTTTTAATAATATAAAAGACTAGTTATGCCTTTGAGTTTGTTCCAATTAAATTCGCGATTTCGTACGCGCATATTGTAACTGACTTTATTTTTTTAAAATGTTTATAGGTGTTATGTTTATGCTCTGTATGGTGTCGGCCGGTGCCGTAAAAGAATAATACCATCCCATCACTTCCCGTGGGTGTCGTAAAAGGCGACTAAGGGACTCGCCAGAGAATGGGCATAGGCGTTCTCTGCAAAACTCAACAGCATACACTGCGACCGCAAACCCGCCTGCCAAGCGTGACGATTATTGCAACCCCCCTCCCATTTTGGGGGAGGCCTATGTTCAGTAGTGGACGCCTTTTGGCTGAAATGATGAGTGTAATGTTTTGCTGTAAGTTTTCCAAAAAATTAATAAAATAAAATATCCTGTTTTTTCTCGTTCCTTTAGGAATTTCGGTAAATCCTCTTTGTGCTCTAGCCAAATCTCAGCTTTCTACGACCAGTAGTTTTGGCTTTAGATTGTCTAGCTGTTGCTCAATCAATCAGTCAGTCAGTAACAGAAGAATTGTATATTTATTGATTGATTGATATAAGCCGTTTTGCGCGAATGTGACGCATAATATATCTTCCCAATTGTTATAAAATGTAATTTTGTTTTATTTAATTTTTATTTTTTTGGTATGCGTCATGCTTGGCGCAAATAAAAGCTTTTTCTTTGTTTCTTTCTTTCTGTAATAAGTGGAAGATTGATAGGACTGGACGTGGATGGACATATTATTGATTAGTTATTGTTAAAATTTCTTGTCAATGATGGATTGACACTACTTTACTTGTTTGCCTTGTAATTCTTGTGGTCGTAAGTGCTAGTTATACTGAACATGAGATCCTGAGTTCGCCGGAGCTATTCTTGAAAGTTATTGGGTTTTCCCACAGGGAGTTATTTTAGCAACAGCCCGAGTCTGGATGTCTCGCCGTTTTAAGGCAAAAGGCACTCCCCCTATTGTATGAAGTTCTACATAAAAATGGCAAAATGTAGGTATGTCATGGGCACACATCTGCTTAACCATCAATCAATATAATATTTAAAATTCTTCCCTTACTGACTGATTGAGTAACTGAGTGTCTGCGTGACTGAGTGACTGAGTGATTGAGTGACTGAGTGACTGACAGTCAACGCTCAGCTGAAACTACTGGTCGTAGAAAGCTGGAATTTGGCTTATAGGTTCCTTTGGGAGTGTAGGGGAGCACTAAGAGATGATTTCCCGAAATTCTCACGGGAACGGGAAGAAACGGGTAATGCGCGTACGAAGTTGCGGCCAAAAGCTAGTTTGGAATATACAAGTATGATGTTATGTTGTATCTTTTTCCTTGCATAAAAGAACCATATATGTATAAAACCCTAATTGGCAATTCAGCTCCCCCTTTGTAAAACCATTCCAGTCATTGATGTGAATTCAATATTCCACACTACATTTAGTTTTCCATTAATCAAACTCTAGCGTAAACGTACTGTATCATAAATAAAAAATGTCAGCCATGTTTCAGTCGAGTTAGAAAATGGAGCGCCTAAAAAATATCCATTCAGCCGAAAATTTAAAAAATACTACGCGGCGTTTTATCTAGTGGCCGACAAAATGGACAGTGTAAACTATAAAATGTAGTGTGCTTTTTCATGGCCTACGGTGTATTTTACTTTAGGGTTGTAACCTTGCATTCAACTCCGCAATTGAAATATGGATATATTTTTTATTAGCGAAAAAAATTACTTAAAAGATTTAGAAAACAATTATAAAGCAAAACTGAAAATTATTTTGTTATTAAAAATATATTAGATTGCCCTTCCTGATATGAGTATCGCGTATGAGTATGTCGATTTATCAATCAATCATCAATATATTAAATTCTTCCGTTACTGACTGATTGAGTGACTGACAGACAACGTACAGCCGAAACTACTGGTCGTAGAAAGCTAAAATTGGACATGTAGCTTCCTTACACTCCAAAGAGGCGCACTAAAAGAGGATTTCCCGAAATTCTTACGAGAACGGGAAAAAACGGACGCGCGTACGAAGTCACGGGCGAAAGCTAGTTGTTTCTAAAATATAAATTGCCTTGTCATTATTTTTAGGGTTCCGTAGTAAAACAAGAAACTCTTTAAGTGTCACTACTCGCCAGTCCGTTCGTCTATTCGCAATTTAACTCAGAGACTTGGTATTGATCATAAGTATTGATTCTGACAAATTGGAATCAAGGTAAATAATAGCCTCAAAACTAAAAAAAACACTCGTAATTTTTTTCGACATGGGTTTAATTTTGAAAATCAGCTCGAAATCGAATTTCAAGTTGGCGCCAGTACGTGATGCACTCTTTTGACATGGGTGTTTTTATTTCAGTCCGTCACCCGAAACGCACTTGGGCAGTATTTTGACCGAATTAAAAAAAAAATGAGGAAATTCTATTCTCGACTGTACGTACTTTCTTTTCTTATTTGAAGAAGTCAAACCCTGGAACTTCCGCTTCCGCTAAGATGGTTTCGTTACATCCCTACTTGAAACTCTATACTTTACAGTGTAGTGCATACTTTTTGGCCCCCAGTGTAACATCATAAATCTCGGTTCTGTAGCTAATGCGCGATCCGAACATAGTTCGCGTTGCGATTTTCAGAGTTCCGCAAGAACGTAAGGAAAACATTCGTCATGCAACTTTTTTCCTATTCTAAGTTATGTTGGGGTTGGCTTTCAGTATACATGTGGATGAATTTCAGGATTTTACTCGGAATAACTGTAGTCTCTCTTCCGGGATTTTGAAAGTGAATTGTGGTTGAGTATATTTGTTGAGTAAAGTTGGGCGTTTTTTTGAACGTTGTGTGGGTAACTTTGAAAATAAAATTACTTTTTTGCCAGCTGTCATAAAGCCGAGTAATGCATCAACTCGTCCCGTTTTTTAGTGCTTTTTAGGCTTAAATCACCTGAATGTCTGATAAAAAGATGATTCCGTGCTTCGGAAGGCACGTATAAGCCGGTGGTCCCGGCCGCCAAATGGCGGTCGACAAATAAATCATGTCAGAGGCCCTTGAGGCGGTTTAGAAACTTCGACACCAGGGTGTGTGGCATCGTTAGACCTTACTGTCCACACGATAAGAAGAAGTGCTACCTCCAAAAATTCCAACCAGTCCGTATTTTTGAGCTGTCTATCTTCGAAATTCTTCATCAAATCATTACGAAATTTAAATGGAACTATTTTGGAGCAAAGTTTCTATCGAATAAAAAAGAATTTTGCAAACCCGTCTATATATGACGGATTTATGCTTGTCTGACTGACTAATGGATGGACAACCTCTTCCTTTTTGATGTCAGTTAACAAACCAGGGTACTTTAAAACACTAAAAAATCTAAGTGGAAGAGGCGGGTGTAAAGCATTTTATTAGCAATTCGGTACTAATGGAAAACTCAGCTTTTACTGAGGTAATAAAAATCGTGTTTTCTTGCTCGGTCGCTATCTCTTGTACAACAGTACTTACCTGTAAAGGTATTTAGCTTTATTTTTAATGGTCTTGAATTCTTCTTTTTTGCGATATTTTACGGTTCATTGTTGGTTTAATGTTTTTGATAGATTTGAATAGGGAATGTATAAAAGGGGGTTTTATCGGTAGTTAGGGAAATATAATTGTAATGGTTTTTAAAGGTATCATAAGGAACATAACGTGTCTTATTTAAATGCCCTGCCCAAAACTTGTTGCGCCGACCCCAAGTATTATATATTATCGATGATCCTGGGGGGCTACTCTCTAACGAAATCCGTAGTTTCGGACTTAGTTGCGGGCGGGCGTATTCTACTCCGTATCACCTACAGACTTACGATTAGTCCCGAACCCGAACTGAGAATGAATGACAACACGATTTCACAGTAACTGTCAAATCGTGTTATCATTAGTTCTCAGTGGTTAGGTGATACGAAGTAGAAAATGCCCGCCCGCAACTGAGCCCGAAACTACGGATTTCGTTAGAGAGTAGCCCCCCTGATCTGCACAATGAAATCTGCAATCTTTTTGCCCAGACTATTACTGGCGTGGCAGAAAACACCGGTTACTGGCTGTTCCAAGTAGCCATACTTTTGCACACTCCAAGTCACCTATTCCTCGGACAGTAGCCGCTATTAACGCTCTCCTGGACTCAAACACAAGTCTTGATATGTTTGCGGATGAATGGAAGATGATACTATCAGAATGTTAGATTTTTTGTGAGAAGAATGCATGACTGGGTTAAATAAATTAGATGTTAAATAGTGTAATTGGCTTCGGCCGTTCTATTTAAAATAAATAAATAAATTATGGGACATGAGCAGGAAGCTGATGATTCAAATGCCTTGGCCAGATAAATGAAGCGGTTCTATTTGGTTATTAACAAACACTTGCCTCTTCTCTCTCTGAATCGCAGCCTTACTTCATGTCAATGGCCCTTGCGGCGGTTTAGAAACTCTGACACTAGGATGTGTGGGTTCCTTAGACCTTACTGCCCACACGAGAAGAAGAAGCCTTACTAGTAGTTCAGTACAAATTCTGTTTTTACTTAGCCCTGTTTTTATGCAATAACATCGACGGATGTAATGATTTTGTTGTACAAAGATATTATAATTGTATGGATTAACAGACACAAAGACTATTTTTAATCCCAGAATATGCAAACGGAATAAAATATTGGAGTAAAAACTGCGAATAAAAGCTCGTACTGAAATAAAATTGTTCTCTACAAAAAACTGTTACTAATTGAATATGCAACAATTTTTTTTTATCAACCTATCTTGGTCCTCAGCTGGGCAAAGGTATCCCCCATAGCTTTCCACTGTTCCCAGTGTGCTGTTCTCTCTGAACAATCTGTCATGAACGCCTCCAAGACATCACGCCAGCGTTGCGGCGATGACGCCCTTCTTCTGGCTCCCTCTGCGTAACGACTCTGGCCCATCTATTCTGATGCATCCTAGACTCAGGCGTTCTCGACACGTAACGACTGGCCTATTTCTTTGTCTTGCCTGTTCTCCAAAAATACTAGCTTGCCCAAGTAAATATACTCATCGACATAGTGGATTTCTTGTCGTTTTCCAGTTGATGAAGGGATGTAACCAACTTTCATGGGTCTCATCGATGCGAAATTTGGTATCTATTACTTCAATATTATTGCAAGATTAAGGTAATCTTGACCAGATGCTGCAGCATGACCTGAGATCTACAGAATACAATGACGTATTAAATATAGACACGTCATGAACCAACATCGCGGCGCTTAAAAACGGCGAAAATACTAGATAGCTACTTATACACGTGACGAAAGGGAAAGAAAATATGACACCGTACGGCGGGATGCCTGTTGCTAGAGGGAGATAAATATACATCTTCAGTTACGTCACAGGATAAGTAATAGTCAACTTACATGCTCATTTAATTAAAAACAAACGTAGTGTCGCGCGACAGGCTGGTGCGCAACTAAGCGCGATGTGGCCAATTGGCTTCATTTCATGTTGTCATTTTAGAGTGCGGACAACGTATCTATAGTTTTTTAATATCATTGGCAGAATACCCAACTCCTCGCTTAGTTACAGCAGAGCTATCATGTTTGGGCTCACTGGACAATGAACAGATTATGGGAAGATTAGCAACCCAAATTATTGTGATATTAATTTTAATTTACAAAAACTAATAATTTGACATTTAAACACAGAAACAATTAATACCCGAAATGATTCGTGTGTCTAATTTAGCGTCTTAATGCCTATTGGTTGAAATGAGGCAGAAGTAATTGACTTGTGTTTGTTTAATGAGGCGCGAAGAATGAATGTTTTGATGTAATTGTATCATTTGAATGAACGATAAATTAGAAATCTGTTTATGGTAATTTATTAACCGACTTCAAAAGAGGAGGAGATTCTCTATAACGACTGAATGTTTTTTTAGGGTTCCGTACCTCAGTCGGCAAAAACGCAACCCTTATTGGATCACTTTGTTGTCTGTCTGTCTGTCTGTCTGTCTGTCAAGACCCTTTTTCTCAGGAACGCGTGGAAGAATCAAGCTAAAATTATTACCGAATACTCAAGCCTACTTCCCCTTGTAGAAGTAACAAAATAAATCAAACGTCTAAGTCAATGCAATCTAAAGATAAGGCCGTTTAGGATCCGTTTATGGCGCATGTTTTGACGCTCGCAAAAGAATCAAAACCTATAGGGTGCTCTCCGTTGATCTAGAGTTATGAAGTTTGGCAAGAACACAGTCACATTTTTATAAAATTTTTTTTTTCTTTAACCAACTTACTTCATTCTTGCGACTCGAATACACACAATCAATCATGCAACCAGAAGGCAATTTCTACTAATTTTTAAACAACGTTTGCATTCGCATGTCATTCGCTAACTGTCAAAAAAGCCTTAATTTTCATACAATTTTGACAGTTTGCGACTGACACGCGAATGCGTAAGTTGTTTGAAAATTAATAGAATTGGCACTCTGACTAACAGCAGAAATTGAAAAACAAAGCCTACAGGACCCAATAACAATTCACATCACGCTTGACCATTCCTTTTTCAAAAACACATTGTCAAAACGGACAGCTAAGGGATTTGCGCGCCTTTGCCTAAGGACCGAACTGTCACTTCGAAAAGGACCCTTTGAGGGTAGTTTCGTTTTATCCTATATCATATGAAGTGGGTTTTTGAGAGTGTTATTTATCGTGAGAAATGTTGTGTTAATATGGGAATCGAATGTTTTGTTATATTTCAGTTCGTTTATTTTTTGTTTGTGTGCAAAATATCTAGACGAATTTTCTTTGTATGTTTTTTTTTGTTTTACTATTGATAGGCACGCGTTTGACCACTATCTCACCTGAAGGTAAGCGAAGATTTGGTCGAAGATGGAGCACGCTTGCCTAGAAGTAACCTATTCACTCTTGACTTAAAGACTCCTAGGTTGTAGCTATCAGGAAACACAGACTCCACTCCTTAACTGTACGCACTATGAATGTGTTCCCAAAACGTTTAGTGCGTGTGGGTGGGATGTCCACCATGTACCGGTGGCGCATCGCCGTTCGTTTTGTGGTAACCCGATGATGGAACGGGCTTGGCGGTTTTTTTTATTTTATTGATGATAAGCACTCGTTTCACTAAGAAAAGCCCCTATAAAAACGAAAACAGCGAATTAATTAAAAAATGGGTTTATTTTAGCATATTAAGCTATCAAAGATACTTTATAAATAACTAGCTTTTGCCAGCGGCTTCGCCCGCGTGGTCCCTAGGGAACATACTCCCGGGATGAAAAGTAGCCTATGTCCTTTCTGAGTCTCTGAACTATCTCTGTACCAAATTTTATTTAAATAGGTTCAGTAGCTTTAGCGTGAAAGCGCGACAGACAAACAGACAGACAGAGTTACTTTCGCATTTATAATATTAGTAAGTATAGTAAGGATTTGTCGATAGGTACCAAACTTTTCATTTAGAAAAAATATTTCAACTTTTGACAAGTCTTACTCTACTCTCTTTAAAACCTAGTGAATGAGCGATTTTTTTGAGCGAAACTTTCTTTATTAAATAAGACGAGAAATAAAACTCATTTAAATGAATGATCGCTGAATATTACTTTTAGAATTATTTTCATGGCTGACATTCGTAAGTCCTTTTAAGAAAAAGTCCTGCAATAGAGCATTGTACAAAAAAAAAAATCTAATTAGTCCGTGAGACAGATTTCCAAAAAATATTGGACGCGTATTTTTAAGGATCCGTGCCCATAGGGTAACCAACAGAACCCTATTACTAAGACTCCGCTGTCTGTCCATCATATGCTGAAATGCGAAAGGTATCCACTGCTGGACATAGGCCTCCCCCAAGAGTCGCCATAACGACCGGCCCTGCGCGTCTCGCATCCATCGGCTACCGGCGACCTTCACTAGTTCATCGGTTCACCTTGTGGGAGGCCTTCCAACGTTGCGTTCGGTACGCGGTCGCCACTCCAGAACTTTTCGGCCCCACCAACCATCTGTTCTGCGAGCAATGTGTCCTGCCCACGGCCACTTGAAACTTGTAACTTGAAACTTGAAATTTTTACAGATTGAGTATTTCTATTGCCGCTATTACAACAAATAAAAAATATAAGGGTTTAGTTTTGTACGGAACCCTTTGTGTGCGAGTCTGACTCGCACTTGGCCGGTTTTTTTATTTATCACATAAACAAAAAATTAAGACGATACAGTGCGTTGAAAACTCGTGTGGCGTCACATTAAAGGAAAGTGACGTCACAAGCCCCCATTCCTGATCTTTGAAGCGTTTCATCTTCGTCATTTTTTATTGATTTGATAAAGCAAAAAATACGTGTCTAATATTTTTGGATAATTTAACTGACGGACTCATTGATATATAAAAAACCTAAGATACAGACTCAGCATCTCAAAAACGTCCGCAAAAAACAAGCGCAATATGTATAATTGTGCGTTAGTTTCAAACTGTCTCGCATCGCTCGCCATACTGCACTGCTTTGTAAAAACAACTTTAAGCGATCCGTGTAAGGTTGAATTTGCAAAAATAAATGTTTATGGTATAACTACACACAACTCACACATGACACTTGATACATGTCAGTTTTTGACGACAGTTTCGAGTGTTGCATTTGTTCGAGACTGCGCATCTTGGGTTTTTTATATATCAATGGACGGACTAAATAAAATCAATTTTTTTACTCAGGAATCAACCCTTTTCACGTGCCAACTCTCTCAGTGACAGCAAGCGTGATGTTACACAATATGTACCATCACCTAATAGACTTCATAATCGCATGTTACTCCTGTTTACAAACCAAACAGTTCGAAAATCCCGGGCTCACACAACACTACGTAAACGCGCTCAAAGTTCTCCCAGTTCCGGGAACTATAATCCCGAATGGATAACAGCACTATGGATTTCATATGAAGCGTTTGAATTTATGGATTTAGTAACATTTGAACGATTTACACATGAAACTGTAATACTTGGGATTTAAATTATGTTATGGATATTCAGGATTCAATCTCCTGTCTGTTTATACTGATTTTTGATCGCAGTTCAGAGAGACTAGCATAATTATATAATAAAATTAAACCAATTATTTTCAGGTTATAAAGACCCATGGATATTATTATTTGATTTTATTATTTATTAGATAAATGCCTTAACCTAACCATAACCTTACCTAACCATACATATAATAACAATTGTATTTGTAAATAAAACTTTTTTTATTTTTTATTTTTTTAACACTACTGAAACTATGTTAGTGTTGTGTTAATAATAGAACACCCATATGGTCACTCTTTACCTCCACTTGACTTACTAAAATTGACAGTTATTCCTTGTTATTATTAACATTAGTGTCCACAACTCGAGGAACTTTTCCGTTGTCATGGTAACCGCGTCGAGTGGAGTTGAGGAAGATACTTTTAAAGTTATTTAAAATATGTGTGTTCAATCTTTGCTACGACTCAAATACGTAACAACGGTTGTTAAAAATAACCGAGCAACCTTTAGGAACAGCAAAATTCCAGATATTTTTAAACAAAGCATTAAAAACTGCGCCAGAACATAAAGTATACATACCACGAAATAAAATAAAAAAACAGAAGTACAACTCCGTAAAACGAGTGAGAACGCACGCGCATATAGACACGCTTTGCGCACAGCGAATGCAAGCGCAATCGCGACTGGCATTTGTTTAAGATCGCCGTACGTACGAACACGCACGCAAACATAGACACGCTCACGTGCAGCGAGTACAAGCGCACTCACGACCGGCGTTTGTTTAAGATTAACCCTAAAACATAGAAATGCTTCACGTACAGCGAGTGCAAGCAGAGCAGCGACCGGCACTTATTTTCGCTCGTTGTAGGGAGCTGACATGGATCGGATAAGCTCCTGTCCTGTCTACGTCATAATAGCTTCTCGGGTCGATCTTCAAGGTTAAAGCTACGCTTGCCAACGTCAGTTTATGAATGGGTGCCCATATGTAACATACCGAGACTCTTCTGTGCCTCGGAAAGCATATAAAACTGTTAGTACCGTCTCCTATTTGTCCATCTTAAGTCGGTACCGTAGTCGAAAGCCAGCAAAATCTGACACTAGCCTTGCCACGGGGTGTCATGCTACCCAGTCATTTGATTTTGGTGGTCAGTTAGGCAGTAACTTCATGTAAAGTACTGGTAGTCCATGTAAAATACTAGCAGTAGAGAACCAGTAAGACTGTAAGTCAACCCCAGAAAAAGGCTCCGCAGATTTATTGACTGTACAGAATTAGTCTTCTGCATCTATCTGCGTTGTATACTGAACTCATCACGTGCTCGTTATAAAAGTCAGATGAGATTCATGAACAAGTCTGTTTATTAGCTGAATAACATTCAGTACATGCTTTAAGTTTATAGTTTTTTAACCGACACAGGATGAAAGGGAACGTATTTGATGGTTTAACTCTTCAGCGGGTCGTTAAATAACTGTAGGAGTTACTAGGTGTGAAAAGACGCCTAGTTTGAACTTTAAATAATGGTAACCTTTTAAATGCCCTTGGGTTAATTGTGCCATACTTAAGAACTGCTATGTAGGTAACGTCAGACAGGTTGTGGTATTTGTTCGAAAGAGTCACCGCGGCCCAGGAACGGTGAGAGCATAATGAGGAACACGACTGGGTTTTAGTCAGTAAAGCCACGGACACGAACTCAGCGGGCAAGGAGCGGGGCGGCGGCGGCGCGGGCAGTTACATTATACATCTAGGCATTTGATGAGACCAGCGCTGCAGCGACGCGTTCCAATGCTGAGATGTATAATGTACCTGCCCGCGCCGCCGCCCCGCGCCGCTTCTTGTCCGCTGAGTTCGTGTCCGCGGCCTAAGGGTCTTACACTCGCTTCTGCTCCGTCCAGAGCGGAAGGAATCATTTGATAATTTCTCATCTTTAGAAAAAAAGACTGTATTGCGCTAAAGGTACCTGCTTAACTATATGTATTTGTAATTCTGAAAATGAATGGCAAAAAACGCTGCTTGCAATTTCCATATACAACTTCTTATAGTGATAAATCTCCTTCAAAATATTAGTACCATGTATAATTTTTCCCTATTTTCACACTTTTTCCTTCAATATTCTATTTTTCCATGTCCTCATTTCCATAACGTTGACATGACAAAATGGAATATGTTGTAAAAAGTGCTGAGATGTTCGACCAATTTACTTAGACCTCTATCGCAACCTCCATAGAAAAAAACTAGGAACTAAAATTATTTTGTGCGAATGATCAGGTGTCAAGCTTTTCTGGTCGTATCAAAATTCCGAGTTTCGAATCGCGTCCATTTTTCCAAAGCTTACTCAAGTATAGTTTTGGAAGTCCTAGAACCGCGAAATTACTAGAAACTTTCTTCATTTATTGGCTAATAAGAAATTTTACTTGAGAAGTTTTTCTCTTATTAAATAGGTTTAGGTAGCGGTTTTGTAGCCAACAAGGATCTTTGACTTAGAAGATAGTTTTTTGTGGATGCTTGTTAGATTCTTTTGGTGATCAAAAACACTTTTTAAGGTTCTTAACAATCTCGTTGTTGCAATAATGCTACGCAGCTGTCTTATGCCTCCTCCCGCTCAGGGTGAAGCAGAAGGGAGTGTCAGACTCTTACTGACTAAAACCCATCCGTGTTCCTCCTAATGCCCTTTGCGTTCCAGGGCCGCGGTGACTCTTTCGAACAAATTCCGCAATAACGCAGCTGTCTTAGGAGCATTAAGTGTTCGTTGTGATTTGGACATGTCATTTCACGCCCGTTTATTGGGTTCCATTTGCAAAGGGTAACCAACGGAACCCAATTACTAAGACTCCGTCTGTCCGTCTGTCCGTCTGTCTATCAGCGGGCTATTTCTCAAAAACCATATTGCGTTGCAATAATGCTACGCAGCTGTCTTATGACTCCTCTCGCTCTGGGTGAAGCAGAAGGGAGTGTCAGACTCTTACTGACTAAAACCCATCCGTGTTCCTCCTAAAGCCCTTTGCGTTCCAGGGCCGCGGTGACTCTTTCGAACAAATTCAGCAATTACGCAGCTGTCTTAGGAGCATTAAGTGTTCGTTGTGATTTGGACATGTCATTTCACGCCCGTTTATTGGGTTCTATTTGCAAAGGGTAACCAACGGAAACCAAAACCATAATAGGTAGACAGTTGTAATCTTCACAGAGTGTGTATTTCTATTGCCGCTATAACAAATTAATAATAAAAATTAAATTGTATCAGGGGGCTATATATCAAAAACCGTAATAGGTTGACAGTTGAAATTTTCAAAGAGTGTGTATTTCTATTACCGCTATAACAACAAGTTAAAAGTAAAAAATAATTAAATTAAAGATAAAAAGAGGCTCGCATACAAGAAACGGCTAATACGGCAGGTTACTTCTAGGCAAGCGTGCGCCATCTTCGACCACATCACCGCTTACCATCTGGTGTGATAGTGGTCAAACGCGTGCCTATCAATAGTAAAAAAAACGCGTTTTTTTTTCGGTTCATGGTACGGAACCCTTTGTGTGAGAGTCCGACTCGCACTTGACCGGTTTTTTGCCCCTTTCTTGTAAGGCAGGTAAAATTGGACTCCTAGAACCACTCAAGTCAATCACGACTGTTTGGTATTAAGAAAAAAGTGTACAAGCCCTTTATGTATTGGTTTAAGAACTTTATTTCCTCATAAGAATTAACAATAATTCACTTACTGAGAAACAAGATTTACAAATAATGTTTAAATAACTAGCGTACCGAAAAAAATAAAATAATAATAAAAAAATCATTTTTTTAGCGGGTAGGCGATACACATTACAACAAATATCAACCGAGCAAACACAAACAAAAGTAAAAGTTACAACATACTAGATGTGGCATACAAGGCAGCGTACTAACCAATTGAATATTTTTTTAATTTTAGTTTTGTATCATTTGATTTATAACTCAATCGATATTTACAATTAGCCAATTTGATGTCTCGCTCAAAATTCAAGGAAGTTGTAAACAAAAAAATCTTTACCTACTTCTTTTCTTTCCAAAGAAAAAACATGAAAAACCCAAACCAGTTCTTTTTGTTGTATTTTTCCGACTCAACAAAAAACCGATAAAAGAGAAACGCTGTCCGTACATTTGTCTCCTGCTAACAATGATTAATTAATCCTTTTGTACTACTGTTTACGTCTTCTTAACAAAAACTAAGCAAAAAAGTTTTACTTCAAAGACATTATTTGGTTGATTTACCACTGAATAAAAACTTAAGGGAAAACTGGACTCTTGGATTTTATTTTTTGGCGATAGGCCAATTTTTTCTTTAAGACATACTTAATTTATGACCAGATGCCGTTGAACCTTCGAAGGGGTATAAGTAAGAACATGGGTCACCCCCGTCAGCCACAAGCGCTGACTGACGCAGACTGAATTTTAAAAGTTGTGAAAAACATAGCCAATTAACGACGGTGGTGGGACATACCAACTACCCAAAACACAAAAGACACCAAATATATTTTTTTTTTACTATTGATAGGCACGCGTTTGATCACTATCTCACCAGATGGTAAGCGATGATGTGGTCGAAGATGGAGCACGCTTGCCTTGAAGTAACCTATTATCTGTTGACTTAAAGACTCCCAGGTTGTAGCTATCAGGAAATACAGACTTCGGCAGGGAATTCCACTCCTTAGCTGTACGCACTATGAATGTGTTTCCAAAACGTTTTGTGCATGTGATTGTATGTCCACCATGTACTGGGCAGCATCTCTATCTGTGACTTTCAGAATTGTCGATCCTGGGCTAGTGTGTGCTTAACGCTTTATATATTCTTGCAAAAATAATCTTATGATTTAAATTCCTGGCTAGAAATATTCATTGTACAAAAACCCTTTAATGCAGTTATTTTTCACTAATCCTTATAGTTTCACATTTGGCGATTCACGTATTTGAAAAATTCAGCCTTTTTAAGGCCCTTATCATGCAATACAATTCGATCCTATACTCGTAACATCCCCGATAACACTTGCCCGATGTCATCAAGCTATCTCTTTGCATAACATACGAGTACACATTTAAGCTCGACGCGATTACCTCATAGAATTCATAACCTACCTACCGCGCACCGATTCCTATTTCAAGCAGCCATCCGTCATTCTGATTTACGTATTCCAGTGCGTAGGACTTACGTCATAATATTATTCGTGCGTTCATAAAACGGCTCGTAATAAAATGCCTATAAAATATGGATAGGGATATAAAGTCATTTTATGGGACCTTAATAGGCTTTTATTGAATCGTCGTGATAATATTAATATGGTTTATGATACTGAAGGCTTTTTTGAAGGGCGTTGGTGATAGAAAAGCTTGTATTGTGTGAAAATTGGAGCAAAATTAAATTTATTGATAGGTTTGCGTTTGTTTTCGATAATGCAGCACTCTTTTCTAGGAGTAACCTTTCAACTCTTGACTTAAAATATCCCATGGTTGTAGATATCTGGAAACGTAGATTTCGGCAAGGAATTCCACCCTTTAACTGTATGCATTTTGAAAGCATTCTCTTAACGCTTAGTGCGTATTGGTGGACTCTCCACCATGCACAGGTGGCGCCGTACGTCTTATAATCCGATAGTGGAACGGGCTAGGCGGAGACTAATTGTACTTGATGTGGCACAAATGTTCACGAGTACATCATTGCTAGGATCAGCAAAAGTATCGGGATAACCACAACTTTTTATCCCAAGCACGCGGGCAAAATCTAGTGTACATAATATTTTTTATCTAGATGTCGATGCCCCCTGGGATGATATTCTCAAGAGGTAAGTAGACGTTTATGATATAGATGTTTAACTACTTAAAGCGCTATGATTTGTATTAAAGACTTCAAAGTATATTTCAGTCGTAAATCAAACATAGTTCATCCTAATACTAACTGCAAAAACTTCCTTTCAAGATCCTTACGATCAAATATTTCAAGACACAACATCCGATCCCGTCTCCCTAACTGACATACAAACGGTTTCTTGTTCTGACAGATGGCGTGTCTGCTTCAAATTGATGAGTTGTGGTTGATTTGATATGAATATGTTAGACAGATTATGTCATAGGCATGTTTAGGTGCGTCTATTTTAGAATCTGATGTTGTGAGATAGACGTAGGCACTTGTCTCACCGCCGGCGATCAGCGAGTAGCGAGTAAAGCTTGATACTCGAAACGAGTTGGCGAGCCGCGAGTAGCGAGTGAGAAGTTTCGATAGTTTTGACGCCCGGCTTTAAGCGAGTGCTTTTGTGCGGCGGGCGATTACTCGCAATACTCGCTCCGGCCCGCACTGTAGGTAGAAATTACCGCTGGTTGGCGGGTTCTGACCACCAAGCGAGCATCGCCGAGCGAGTGTCGCTGAGCGAGTACAATCTTTAATAGTGCTTGTCGCTACGATCAACTGGTGATAAGAGCTCCTCGCCGGCAGTATAAGCAGCCAGCTATCGACTATGAACGTATGTGTCTCTTTTACTCACATTAGATCTGTATCTTTAGTCTCTTTCCTCAGCGAGCAGATAGTCGATAACGAATCGCTTCCTCGCGGTGAGACAAGTGCCGCAAGAGAGCTTAACGTTTAAGCATCACTTCGCGTCGCTTGTCTCAATCTGTTTAGACTTTTGCTAACTATGTTGGGACAGCTTCCAGCCTAACTTTATGCAGCTGAGTACCAGTATTTTACATTAAGCGACTGCCTAACTGACTTTCACAACCCAGTAACTGGCATGACTGGTGTCTGACTTTGCGGCTTCTGACTACCCGTAACGACTGTCAAAGAAAGTCAAATGCCAGCCGGGACCAACAGGACAACTCTTGCTTAAGAGATACACTGGTCCTACGTACGCAACGTATGCAACGCTTTTGTATGGTATCGTGCATAGTTTGCATAGTTTTTCATACAAAATCAATCAAATCAAATCAAATCGTATATTTCAAAACCATTTACAGGCACTTTTGAATTAACAAAGTCGGTCAGTCAAAAACATGAAGCTATTTGCACGTTCCAAAGCGTAGATCTCTATGGATAAGGACGTGCAAGAAACTCCACGGACACTCAATGGACCAGATATCATAATGCGTTGCATACGTTGCGTTCGTGGGACCAGTTTGTCTCTAGCTTTTAACGTGCTTTCCGAGGCACGGAGGTGATAGGTTAACATAACATAGGTAAAAAACTATAGAAGTCTAGCTAGCTATTGTAGAAACGTTTTAATTTGCTAAGAGTTACCATTTTATAGTTGATTTTAGATAAATTACGTAATAAAATATATACAAACGCTCGATTTCACTTGTCTAAAATATCTATTTCCATTTTTATTCCATGACCTTCAAAATCAGCTTCCAATAAGAAGGTCGACAACCTCCCAATATTACTCAAACACAATTAAATCTATTCCGAGGCCTGACGTCAACGGAAATCTTTGGAAAAAATCGCAAACAAATTACAACCCCTGATCCTTTTAAGAGTTACTGGAGCATAAAATCGCGAATTCTTTGAGATCTTGCAATAATTTGTCAGCAATCACTGGCGCTCGTGTCAAAGTTGATAGGGGCTATGAAAAGGCCTGAGAATTGAGGCCATGTGTTGTTCACATTGCTATTTGTTGGCCTCATTTTAAGTTTTGCTGTTTTGTATACTCAGTTGTAATTTTAGGTCTGAATGTAAAGAGCGTATAGTACGTATTTTTTTTGTAAAGTTATTATTAGAGATTACTAGTTTCGCTAGCGTTAATGGATATTTTTGCAAATAAAGTACTACAATCGTCTCCAAGTTTCCATCCATATTTGTGTCAATATTCATCAAAATCGGTTCAATCGATTTAGACGTGAAGGCGTAACAAACAAACAAACTCACTTTTGAATGTGTAATATTAGTTAGGATTTAACAATGACCTTTTTTTTAGCCCAGGAATAGTGTCATTCTGCCGGGCAAAAGCCTCCCCATATCCTTCCAGACACTCTTCTCCTGCACTGCCCCGAACCAACCCTCGTGGTACGCGTGCACGTCATCCCACCATCGCTTTTTGGACTGGTCTCGGCGACGCCGTCCATCCCCTGGCACCCACACATTATATTGTAGACGTGGGCAAAAATGGTATTGGCCGCATGCAAATCTTGACGCAATTCAAGATAGAAGAAAGAAACCCACCGATACACGTCTACGATTCCTGTTTTGGAGCGCAGCGTTTCCGTACTCTGTCTATTCTTTTCAAACCCAGAATACTGCGCTACATTGCTTTGGAAAAACAATGATCTTACCTGAGTTGTAAACTGGTCTGGAATTAAAATTGTCAATTATCATAGTGGCCTTATTTTGTTTTTCTCGCCTGAAATGCAATTTTTATAAATATTTTAAGTTTAATCAAAACAAGATCTATACAGATTTGCCTCGTATTATAAAAAAAATATAAATATAGTGGTCTCATCGCTCATCATGTCCGTTCTTGTCATTTTTCCCGGAAAAACTTTTTAACAGAAGTTTTTTATCTCATTTCTGGGTTTCGGCCGTAATGATTCTACTTTTATGAAGTTGGTAATTGTGGGCGGGGAATTTTTAACGATATTCCTTCCTGTTAATTTCTGGATCGGATTTTCAATGGACGTTGTTGAAATTTTTTACGAAAAAGATACATTCTTAATTAAGGCTCGGATTCTTGTATGAGATTCCGGGAATTGGATTCGAGAAACAATATTACTTCACATCTATTTATCGCCATTACGAGCAGCTCTTTTTGTATTTTGAAATCAAAATAAAATCTAGTTACAAATGTTATAAAACGTCACCAATTTTGTATTACCAAGTTAGCAAGTATCTAAGCAGGGTAACCTTCAGATTTGCGATTGGTGATCGACGCTGTATCTTAATGTGTGTCAAAAAACTCTATAACACTGCAACACGGCTCTCAAATAGTAGACGGGACCCGCTAGGGCCAGTGCCTGCCGGGGTTGCGGAATTTGTTCGAAAGACTCGGACCAGGGGGGCTACTCTCTAACGAAATCCGTAGTTTCGGGCTTAGTTACGGGCGGGTATTTTCTACTCCGTACCACCTAACCACTGAGAACTAATGATAACACGATTTGACAGTTACTGTGAAATCGCGTTGTCATTCATTCTCAGTTCGGGTTCGGGACTAATCGTAAGTCTGTAGGTGATACGGAGTAGAATACGCCCGCCCGCAACTAAGCCCGAAACTATGGATTTCATTAGAGAGTAGCCCCCCAGAACCAGGCCGCGGATCGGCCTGGAACGCAAAGAATACTAAAAAGAACACAGAATGGTTTTAGACAGTAAGAGTCTGACTCTTCTTACCGCACCATCCAGAGCGGAAGGAAACATTTCCCATACTTAAGAAATAAGAGTTCTAAAAAGATTTGCCCTTTTTACATTTCTAATATTCCTTTCAATAGGTACATTTTATAAAACAGTAACCATCCCCTCAAAACTTCACAAATGTAGGTTAAATTATACCCACCCACAAGCGACTAGGTTTGAATATTAATCCCCTGTTAAAAGTCTATTGTAATCGTGCCGATACTTGTCAGACGAGGGCCTCGTTAGACAACTGTACCACAAAATACGTACAGAAAGCCAACTCTATACAACGAGTGAAACAGACACATGCACACATAGACGCGTACGGGCGGCGATCTCAAACAAATGCCGATCGCGAGTGCGCTTGCACTCGCTGTACGTGAAGCGTGTCTATGTGTGCGTGCGGCGATCTCAAACAAATGCCGGTCGCGAGTGCACTTGCAATCGCTGTACGTGAAGCGTGTCTATGTATGCGTGCGGCGATCTCAAACAAATGCCGATCGCGAGTGTATGTGTGTGTGCGTTCTCTCTCGTTGTATGGAGCCGAGCTTCTGTATATATTGGTGTTGTGGCTGGAGTCTGGATCAGGGATTAGAAGATTGTTGACACATTTTCAGCTCGAGGAGATAAGACAGCTTTGATCGGGTAGGCAGTAGTGTTGGGTCATAGTTTTTGAAAATGGTTGCTGTTTTGGCTTCGATCAATCGTAGGATCTGTGTCAGTTAAAATTTTATCTTTCGAAAGAATTTTGATTAGCAATATATGCCTGTAAAGTAGACTGCTGATATTTTTTGTGTTTTCATAGAGGTTCTACATAGTTATTCAAAATCTGGGCGTGTGTGAGTGTTATGATTGCAAATTGATTTATACAGGTAAAGTAGAAGTAGTTGTTGAGATGCCTGAAACTATTTTCGTATGGGTGTGGTCATTTTGAGATTCGTGTATATTTAGACAACATCGTGGTACCCAGTAGCTGCAGGTTGTGGAAGATAAGTTGCTCTATGATAAAACACTGGTCTTAAGCTGTATTTGGCTAGGGAGAAAAATACCCCAAAATAGTTGGAAAGAGGTAAGGTACATAGATGAATGAACCAACATAATGCTTTGAAAAACCTTTTATGTAAGTAAACTTGTTTGTCCAGGTGTGAATCTAGTTCAATCTAGACCACAAAAGACCTGATCTATCTATATGTGTCCATCAATAGAACTGGTCACGAATGAATTCATATTTTAAACGAAATCCAATACTAAAATCCGGTGACGCTGAAAGATAAAAATATTTCGCTAACCAGTCTACATAGAGCCGCGGATTTTAATAAAACTCTTATGCTTCTGAAGGGATGATGGGTCAGCGTGATATGGTCGGTCAAACGTCAAACTTGTGTGGCAAGAATGATTATGAATAAATCGCTTTTTCTGATAGCATGGTTTGTTTAAGGCTAGTTTTGTGTTGCTGGGTTATTTTGTTTGAAAACTACTGAAAAGTTAATATTTCTGTTGTTTTAGTAACCACCAATCATCGCCCTCAATACGTACATAAGACAGTTGTTATCACAATTGGTTTAAACTAATCAATTTAAAACTAATTAAAAATATTAAAAAATGAAGTGTCTTTTTTGCAAATATGTTTGCTTTCAACCAAAAAAAAAAACCATTAATCAGCCCATCATTATCTAATTCAAACTAAAATTGACATAATTTTCTCACTTTACACCAACTAATTTAGGCGCAACAAGTCTTCTTCTATACTTACCTCTCTATCAGTCGTAATTTCAGTAAAAATTAATAAAAAGAATTCTTTTAAACTAACCATATATTTTATCATTTTTCATTCACTCCATCCATAGTTTATCTGGTCTTCCCCTCTTCTTACATATTTTAATAGTCATTCAAATTACACAAAAAAGCGACAAACAAAAATGTCCCCAATTTTAATATTAATGAACTGCATTTTTATTACTTCTTACCAAGATTTTCCTGCTTCGAAGCCTCACTTGTATTTACAAGAGCAAATACAAAAGCGAGATAGCAAAAAGAAAACTTTTTAATTTCCGGCCAGTTCTAAAAATAAAAAGACAAAATGGTGTCGTGTGTTTACTTTCCCGAGCTTCTAAGAACCAATTACATAATTGCTGTGGAGACACACCCAGTGTTTATTTGATAAAGGGGATGGTTGGCCCTTTGTGGATAGCCCTCTAACACACATCAATGGGGTGACGTTTAACTCATTGGTCATTTGTCAAAGCTGAAAGTACGTACTTACGAATATGAACTACACACACACCACAGTGTAGTATTTTAAACCCAAAGGTTAACTGGTACATAATGTTTTGTTGCATTCCTTTGGCATAATGTGCAACTACTGTTCTGAAAATTTAAGTAAATATGAAAAAAAAATACTGCTCAATAATTATGTTCGCATATGTCGTTTAAATGTACGGAATAGCTATTTTTTAGGTTTCAAGTTAGTTTAACTCTGAAAGACAAATTAAAATTCATTTGAAAAGTTGAATAGTCACTTTTCAGATGAATTTTAATTTATCTTTCAGAAGTTTTAGACAAGATCTGATGAAAAAAATATACTTTGTGATGATTTCGGAAAATAAAAGGGTAGAAAGGGTGTAAAAGGGTCTTGTGAAAAAACATACCTTAAGCCTTCCAATTCGGCTATCTGTAGATACGAGAAATACTCTAAATCAAATCAAATCAAATCAAATCAAATCAAATCGTATATTTCAAATAAACCATTTACAGGCACTTTTGAATTGTCAAAGTCGGTCAGTCAAAAACATGAAGCTATTTGCACGTTCCAAAGCGTAGATCTCTATGGAGAAGAACGTGCAAGAAACTCCACGGACACTCTTTTAAACCATGTGATGTGTTACAAAAATCTTGTTAACATTAACATTGATTGCTTCTATATGTGAGGACAATGCAAAGAACAAGAAAACATATAATCAATTCAAAATGCAGGTACAGATTAAAATAAGCCAGTGGCAGGTAAGAGATGACCAGTTTCAACTGACGGCGCCCGTTCACGAACATGACGCGTGCATCAGCACCATCTAACTCAACCATTTTGAAGGGAATCAAATGATCCAAAACACGCGCCACCATCAGCAAAACATTTGTGTGAGCATGACAAGCTCTCAACTGCCACGCTCGTTCATGTCAAACTAATTTAATAACGAAATCTATAATTACATATGTAAATGGCTCCATAGTGCTCACATTTACATTAAAAGATTACAAACGAGTTCAAAACGTCATTTAAACAGTACCTGGATTGTGGCGAAAGCTCCTTGCAAAAACTTTTGTAGTGTTTTGTTTGGAAGTCGGTTATATTTTTTTGTAAAAAGTTTTTTTATTTTTTACTTTTAAGTGGTGATACTTGGATGACGTCCTCGTCAACGCAGAAATTGAGATAAGCAAAAATGCTCATAACATAAAAACTACTGAACCAAACTGAATCAAGCAAGTATACTACATCGAACTAAAAAAGAATCACAGAAATCGGATCAAAAACCTTGAAGTAATCGGTGTACATAAAAAAATACCCACCGAATTGAGAACCTCCTCCTTTTTTGGAAGTCGGTTAAAAACGATTGTTATTCTTCCATCTTTGACAAGTTTAACCACTCCATAAAATTTCTAATGAAAACCCAACTTAAAACAATAAATGACAACCCTAAAAAGTAAAAAGATTTTTATTTTAAAACCGCTTTTTACCCCCAAAGGGACAAAGGGTAATTTATTCGGCGTTACTTCAATATTTTTATAAAATTTATTTTACCTCGTCGGGCAATAATTTGGCGGGCTATTTTATGGCCTCTGCGCCTAGTGGCCTGGGCCAAGGGCGATTTATTGCGAAGTAAGTGACAAGTTTATGTTTCTATATTAAATCTTTTATTATGTAAAGTTTTTATAGCTGTTGTAGATTAAAACATTAAATTTTTCAGGAGGCTAAGTTGCTGAATCGACTTTGATAGCAAACACTATTTTACTAGATAGAAAAATTATATTAAATTAGGCCGTCCGTTAGATTTTCAACATATATTGGACACGTATTTTTTGCAATTTTAAATCGATAAAGATAAAGCGCAACAAAGTTTAAGAGCGGGGGCTGGTGAAGTCACGTGGCTATTAAAAATTGTACTATCGTAGTGACGTCACGAGTGTTTTCAACGCACTGTATTGTCTTCACTTTTGTTAATGTGTAAAAAGTAAAAATACGTCTCGTATATTTTTTGGAAATCTATCTGACGGACTAATCAGATTTTTTCAGTAAAATTTGATGCAACAAATTGTAAAATACGCTTTAGTTGCTGTGATTACTCGGATGAATTTTCTACAGCCAATCACTTGATTGTGCGTGAAAAACTGACACATCGATAAATTACTTTCCAAAAAAACTGTTTGTTAGTTAAAATCGGAAAACGGATACCTATCGAATTTCCGTTTCTCGGTGTCCATAGGATGTTCTTTTACCCAAATAAGTTTATTAATTAATAAATTGTAAAATTACAATTCCGTTCTGTATAATCATCTTACACAAAATATTTTTCTTGATAAGCTAAAATATAGTTAAAATATTGTCTATTTCACAGCTAAAATCAGAATATAAAAAAAATCTACTTTCCATTAAATGACTATCTAACCGTGTTATATGCAGATTAAAATCTAGGAAAAAAAATGTAATCTATTCAAGAATTTTTCCAATAATCTGTTCGCCATCTTCCATTTTGCATAGCACTCGGCGTGACGTGATCTAAATGAACTTCCCTACCAATAATAAAGTTTAATTTAAAATTTAATCAAGAAAGGTACTGGCTGTTAACATTGGATTTTAAAAATAGAATGTCTAGTTTGAATTGTTTGTTTGACCGTTGGGCAATATGTTCGGTGGAATGTAAGCGGCCAGTTTTTTTTTTTCAATTTTGGTATTTTTAGGATGAGTTTTTGATCGCTGAACATTATTTGTTGAATATCTATTACGGACTTAAATTTAACCATCGGTTAATCGGATATAACCGCTCCTATCTTTACGTGGTAATTATGAGATGAGTATTTTGATAGGTATTAACTGAACATTGTTTTTTTTTTAATTTCTGCTACGGACCTAAGTTTACCGGTTAGCCGGTAAAATCTATTAGCATAAAAATGACACAGTAAAAGATAGCAGTGGTTATCCCCTGCTATCTTTTACTGTGTCATTTTTATGCTAAAAGATTTTTATAAAATTATCATCTTCCAATAATTTCTAGGCATTAATTAGGTTTTGGTTGGGGTAAAAATTTGCTTAACGAAAAGAAAAATAAATTAGTTTTATCCTGCATTTTGTCGAGTAATACAAATTAAATAATGACCAGCCAATTGTTTTTTTAAAGATTTAAATGCTGGTGCTTCAAAATTTGATATAAGTAATTATTTTATAGTACCATATAGTACTATAAAATAATTATGTAACTGTATAGTAAAATACAGTAACATAATCAATTTTAGTTCGCAATATTCTGTAAAGTTCACTACACACCTCACTCAAGTGAGTGCACACAATTCGAAAGCGAACTCATTTGATTTTAAAATATATCATCGCGAATTCACAACGTGACACCGTTCGAAATTCGAAGAGAGAATAGACAACAGACATACGAGACAGAAATTATCGTTAGTTTTGTACATGAATCTGGAACACGAACTTAGTGTATCCACAGTTTTTTTTGCCTCTGATAGCATCCTTATGGCCAAGAGAATAAAGGTCACTGTAATGCAAAAACAGAGATAAAATAATTGCGAACGGACCGTATCGGGATTCGTCGAACGAATGAAATTTAATGTTTCTGTGGTCGCAGTAATACTGGATACTATTGAGTTTGTCGAATATATAGGTCATTCAATATGGTGGTATTGGGAAATTCAGTTTCAGTTGTGCAGGTGTGGTTTGGGGTTTGTAGATTCAAATTAAACATAAGGAGATTAAAAGTTATGCCTTAGTATACAACGATTTCCTTTTGATAACTTAAAGATTATATTCTATACTAGCTGACCCGCGCAACTTCGTCTGCGTCATAAAATGTAATTATTTACAACATCACATTAGAAACCTCAAAAATAACAGTATTTCTCCACTATTTAATGGGTGTTATTATGCATATAAACCTTCCTCTTCAATCACTCTATCTATTAAAAAAACCGCATCAAAATCCGTTGCGTAGTTTTAAAGATTTAAGCATACATAGGGATATAGGGACAGAGAAAGCCACTTTGTTTTATACTATGTAGTGATGTTAAAATAATACAAAAATTACTAAAACAGGTGTCCCAAAATTATATAATTTCGAAGATAATATTAACACTAGACTCTTGACGTGTGTATCTTATTGTAAGTTTCTGCCGGAGTCTGTGTTTCCAGATACCTACAACCAGGGAGTCTTTAAGTCAAGAGTGAATAGGTTGCTTCTTGGTAAACTTGCTCCATCTTCGACCATGGTCATAGAAAGCTGAAATTTGGCAAGTAGGTTCCTTGGAGAGTGTAGGGGAGCACTTAGAGAGGATTTCCCGAAATTCCTACGGGAACGGAAAAATGGGATATGCGCGTACGAAGTTGCGGACAAAAGCTAGTCATAAAGCATTTTCTTTCGACGTTGTCATGTTTCACTTAAAGGTGTTTTACATAAATAATCGTGACTTTGTCGAATTATTTGGATGAAAATGAAAACGAAAAAAAATATTAACAAAAATGATTCAAGTGCCAGGTGATTCTTTGACATAGTCTCATTGATACCTTGATTGGGATATCAAAAGTAACACGTTGTTTTTGAGTACTTTGTATAGTGATTAATTATAGCGGGATTTCGAAACTTTTAGTAGGAGTTTCAGGCATTAGGAGGAACACGGATGGATTTCAGTCAGGATGAGTCTGACACTCTCTTCTGCTTCGCGTAAAGCGAGAAGAGTCATTGGATGATTTCCCATCCTTAAAAAAAAGGTGTCCTCATCTACAATATTACCTACAAACGGGGTAAACAGTAATGCAGGGGTGAATCGTAACAAAACTTTGTAGGAGATTTTCAAGTTACTTAAATCTTGTTTGCAGCATTTACGGTCTCCAATTCTATTGAATTGATATTTAAAAAAAATGCGTTTTTAGAAAACCATTAATATGAATTTACAATGAAAATCGCTACGAAAGTTTTACCCCGCTTGACGGTATTTCATAACAACATAATGTCATTAGATTATTTAGATACACCGTAAGCTTATAACTACGCCTAACCTCGTACGCCTAACAAAGAACCGGGACCCCAGGGTCCCGAGATTGTCAAAGTTCAATAATAATCTGATAAAAAAAAAAAAACAAAAATGATTTGGTTAGCGCCGGTCACTGAAAAATCGGTTACCGATAAATTGGATCTACGTAAAAAATATATCGCCAACCTTAATCCTCTAAGCCCATGGGAAGAATGAGAATGAATGATGGTAAAGGGGATGTAACCAATTTCTCGCGGGACACATGGGAAATAAAATATGAGGACAAATAATTGGGCAATCCCAATCAATTTTACTCTGATGAGGGTGAAACAAATTCAATTTGTTATTAGGTTTACCTCAATATGCGCATTTGTGCCGACAAAATGCGATTTTATGGGAAAATGGTGAAATATTTAAGTGGTTTAATATTTTTGGCCAAAAGTGGACTTGGAGTGGCTGTGTTGTAAGATGCGTGTTATTTTTTTTGGTATCGAATAAATACCTAATTGAGGAACATGTTTTCAGTCTGCAAACAACAAAATGTTCTATAAACCAGGATACCTATAGCGATTTAATTTTTTTTTAGGGATAAGTTTTGCTAACAAATAATAATAATAGTATAATTTTATAATCAGGATAAGAATATACCACGAACTACATATTTTAACATTTAAGAATCGTTTCTCGTAGATATTATTTTAATTTAAATCTTAATGCTTAAAGCTTCCACAGTAAATGCTTCGAATGCAATCCTATACTATGTAGAAATATACAAATTTTGTTCGTGGAACTATAGAGCTGTGACTGAAAGGGATAAAATGTACATTTTATATTATTTGGAGTCTAGTTAGAACTCTTTGAAATGTAAAACATAGTGAATGCTGCATTTTAACGTTAATTAAAATTTTCAAACGAAGTTTTAAATGCAGTGTATAAAATTCAGAACCACCAAAAACTGGTAGCATTTTGGCAGCTGTTTTTCTTTTGAAAGTATTTCAGGCAACATTTTGAGGGTAAAGTGTATAAGTTTTATATAAATATGATTATGTAGTTTTAGTAGATAGTGGTTTAGTAGATGTAAATAGTTATACAGGGTTATTTGTAAAACATTAACCACCTCTTAGGCAGTGAAAGAACACATGATTATAAACAACTTTTACTTTGAGACCAACCCTGAAAACTCGAAAAAATATCAGCTGTTTCATACATTTTCATTGACTAAATATTGCATTTTGTATAAAATAGCTGATATTTTTTTTGAGTTATCGGGGTTGTGCTCAAAGAATTTTTTTTAGGGTTCTGTATCAAAAAGCACGCCTCGTATATGAAAATTAAAATGAATTGAAAATTAAAGGTAAGCCTCCTTTAATTCTTAATTTTATTTAATTTTTCACTATTTTTTATTACAGCGGAAATAAAAATTCACAATCTATGAAAATTTCAACTGTTTTCCTATTAAGGTTCTTGAGATACAGCCCGCTGACAGACAGACAGACGGACGGACGGACGGACAGCGGAGGCTTAGTAATAGGGTTCCGTTGGTTAACCTTTGGGGAAGGAACCCTAACTAAAGAGCTGATATTTTAATATTACAAACAGACACTTTTTGATGGTAATGAATACTTAAAATTCAGACAGAGATGGATGGTGTCGTGTCTTACAAGAGTGGAATTAAACGTTTTTATATTTTTTTCTATTAATAGGCATACGTTTGACCACTATCTCACCTGATGGTAAGCGATGTGGTCGAAGATGGAGCACGTTTGCCTAGAAGTAACCTATTCACTCTTGACTTAAAGACTCCCAGGTTTTAGCTATTTGGAAACACAGACTCCGGCAGGGAATTCCACTCCTTAGCTGTACGCACTATGAATGTGTTCCCAAAACGTTTTGTGCGTGTGGGTGGGATGTCCACCATGTACCTGTGGCGCATAGCCGTTCGTCTTGTGGTCCGATGATGGAACGGGCTTGGTGGAATTAAATCATGTAATTCCGTCGCAACCTCACCAAAAAAAAAAAACTTGTTTAACGTCATAAGCTGTGTCAGTCATTCACACAGACATCAAGCTTTTGTCAGCATTGAAGTGAGTTCCAATTTTATGCTGAAAAATTATTACAACATGAAAAATTTCACAAAGGTTTCATCACAAAGGCAACCAACGGAGTCTCTCTCGAATCTTTTTCAAAGAAACTAACATCAGTAATCCCTAACTTTAATAACCAGAAAGACTTTCTATGAGACGGGAAGAAATGTAATAAGCGACCATTTCTCGTATGTAATTAAGTTATTAAGTGTAATATGGCAGCTTGTGGACGATAAGACCAGTTTGTGGTCTTCGTTATTAAGAAAAACTCTGCGTGAGGGTGGAAAAGGGATAGATGATTGTTTTTAGCGTTTCGTACAACCGTATGAAATAACTGAACCCTTATATGGCCCGTCGCATTCAAGACCTGTGCAGTCATGAGTGTACATAAAGACAGATCACTGTGTAGTAAGAAAAAAAAAAGAAAGAAAAATTGTTTATTCCGCCCAAACAGACGCACATTAACATGACATTGTTTTTAAAATACACAAATAAAAACAACTATAAAAAAAAATAAGAGACAAACATTCGTACGTAAAACCACTGCAGCCACACGCGCAGGTAAGCTCGTGCAAACTGAACTGTGCAATGTTAAAAAATCCTTCCTTACTCTTCGGGCTGAGGCGCAGCATGAATGACCGGCCACAAGTTCAAGTAAAACCGTGCAAGCCAAGTTTGCGTAGTCCGAATCTTCAGCAAGTCAACGAGTCCACAAGCCGCGCTTCCAGGACTGCGCGAGCTACAGTCTTGCCGTCCATAACTAGTTTGTGCAGGCATGCTGGTAGGTAAGACGGAGCGTGTAGCTGGGGAAATAGCATCACTCCTGTGTCTGCTTGTCTGTGCCTATTTGCGCCTAATTTACTGAACCGATTCAGTTATGGCATAGGTACGAAACGAAAGGAGTGTTTTTTGAGGATTTAATTTTTTTTTTCTTAAAAACAAAAAAAAAAGTTTTTTTTAACTTGAAATGTTTGATTTAAACAACTTGGCCTCCAAGTTATCGCTGTCAAAATCGTTGCAGATAACCCCTTGACCGTAGATGTGGATCTATAGTATGCACACATTTGCCAGTTAAATTTAAGTTCCATGCAACCGAGCCTATTGGCATCAACCAGGCAAGAATCCAGACAACGGCTACTGAGGATAATAGCAATTTGCCAGATCCGGATTTCGAACCCAGGACCTCATGTTTGGCAGTAGCGCTTACAACTACTAGACCAACGAGGTAAACAACAAACCGGCCAAGTGTGAGTCAGACTCGCACACGAAGGGTTCCGTACGATAAACCACTACTACTATTTGTTGTTATAGCGGCAATAGAACTACACAATCTGCGAAAATTTCAACTGTCTACCTATTACGGTTCTTGAGATGCAGCTCGCTAACAGACAGACGGACAGACGGACGGCGGAGGCTCAGTAATAGGGTTCCGTTGGTTACCTTTCGGGTACGGAACCAAAAAAAAAACTCTTTAAAACCATATTCCTCTTGACAACTAGGTACAAATTTTACACTACGTAATTCCGACATACGACGTGTCACTATAGCAAGGCAGACGACATTTTAAGGCCGGTATTTGTGAACCACTTGCATTTGGGATCGAGGCTCGTATCTATACTAATATATAAAGCTGAAGAGTTTGTTTGTTTGCTTGAACGCGATAATCTCAGAAACTACTTGTCCGATTAGTAGTAAATAGTGCACTCACCATGGTTACGAATTGGTTTACAACAAACAATCTAGTTTTAAACCCTAAGAAAACAAAATGTATAAAATTTGCCTTACCTAATGTTAAAAATCTAGGACCCAATATCATTTTAAGTGACGAGGTGCTCGAAACTGTAGACTCAGCTGTTTTCTTGGGCATAACAGTTGATGCCAAACTTCAATGGGGCCCTCATATATCAACACTATCGGGAAAGCTTAGCTCTGCCGCCTACGCCGTCAGGAAAGTTAGACAATTTACTGACGTCGACACAGCTCGGTTAGTGTATTTTAGTTATTTCCATAGTGTTATGTCCTATGGTATGCTACTGTGGGGAAAAGCTGCTGACATACAAAATATATTTGTCCTACAAAAGCGAGCCGTACGAGCGATATACCAGTTTGGGTCGAGAGTCTCTCTAAGGGAACTTTTTAAAGAAATAGGTATTCTCACGGTTGCTTCGCAGTTCATTTTTGCCAACATAGTGTATATCAGGCAAAATATACATTTATATACCAAAACTAGTGATATCCACAGCTTTAACACCAGAAATAAGCACAAACTACATGCTCCTTTCCACCGTCTTCGTAAGGTCCAGGGCCATTTTGTGGGGATCGGTATCCGTTTTTATAATAAGTTACCTCTTTCTTTTCTAGACTTGCCTTTTAATGCTTTTAAAGCGAAAGTGAAATCTAACCTTATTTCGAAGGCATATTATACTATAAACGATTACTTCGACGATAAAAATAGTTGGTCGCTGTGTTGAATACGAGACAATGCTAAATGTTCTTTCGTAGATTCTTTACTTGCTCAAGATGACATTGTTTATTATTCTGACCGTATAGGTCATTTTTGTTTTTTTTTTATTTTTATTTATTGACATAATCTTCTCATTAGCTTGTTTTTTTTATGAGTTGTATTGCAGTATGTGGTTAACTAGCGACCTCGACAAAGTAGACTAGATAAGTATGATTTTGTCTGAGAAACCGGCAGCAGGTTCGTCATGCTCCCTTAGACGTCGCTGCTTGCGGTAGCGTCGGGGATCGGGTTACCTCCTTCCCTCTAATATGGCGAGGGAGGTAATGGCTGATCTTTGCGTTATGCTCGTGAACGGGTGCTGCTTGTGGTGACTGGTCGTCTTGCTGTCCGTGGTTTATTATTGTTAAAATTTTTAAGTGTTATAATTTAACTGCGATGGTCCTAGTTTATCACTTGTGACTTTGGGTCACAGATTATGGTTAAATTGCATTGTTGAACATGTAAGCGGGCACGCCATTTATTCGTGGAGGCTCATTTTGATTAGTATTGTATGCTTGAGTTTACTTATTTCATTACCTATATATGTAATTAGTTTTATCATTGTTTCATATGTAATTTTTGGGATAAAATGGTATGCTAGCGGACATGTGCCATCCATTTATTTATTTTATGATCGACATCTATCATAAACTGTTGGATAGTGTTATATAAATTCAAGTTGTTTAAACTTAACAGACAGTTGTGTTGCTGGGGAGTTTGTTGACCACTTCTTCTTCCCAGCTAAAACACTAGGAAGTGGTGACGGGCTGGGCGATTTGGGGGACTGTCTTCATGTAAATTTTGACGTTCAAAAAGTGCTGATTTTCAGCCTAATTTGAATAAATGCCTTTTGATTTTGATTTGAAGAAATTCTTTCAGTGTTAGATAGCCCATTTATCTAGGAAGGCTATAGGCTATATATAATCACGCTAAGACCAATAGGAGCGGAGCAGTAATGAAAAATGTGACGCAGACGAAGTTGCACGGGTCAGCTAGTCTGAAATACAGGCAACCATTTTGTTTTCTTTATTTTTTGACATAAATTTATTTCTTTGCGCTGGAATTTTACTAAGGATCTAATTTTTTTTTTAATAAACTATAGCCTTTGTTACTTCTTGATAACTTAGCTTTCTATTGTTGAAAAAATGGTTAAAATATATTCAGTAGTTTCGGAGCCTATTCGGTAGGTACAAACAAACACAAAAATCTTTCCACTTTATAATATTATTACTACTATAATATAGACGTGTTTTTGTGTTAGATTGACATTGACATAATATTAAGTTTGTCAATTTAAGAATAAGTACGTTTAAATTAAAAAAAAGAAAACGTTTTTTTTTTACTACGTTTTCTTAAAATGGGTCCTAGCTAGATCGATTTATCGGTCCCGAAACCCCATGCATACCAAATTGCATGAAAATCGATGGAGCCGTTTCCGAGGTTCAGATTGTATAATTACTAGCTGACTCGATAAACGTTATTTTGCCATACAAAAAAAAATCCCTACCACCTATTCTCATACCTACCGATAATACACACAAAATTTCATGAAAATCGGTCGAGCCGTTTCGGAGGAGTTCGGTAACAAACACCGTGACACGAGATTTTTATATATTAGAGATATATATATATATACAAGAATTGCTCGTTTAAAGGTATTCAATAGATTATTGGCTCTTGCTAAAACACCAAAACATTCAAGTTTTATGTAACAAATTAAAGATTTGAACTAACATAGCGGTTAACGAAGCTTAGAAAAATAAGGAAAATTCTAAAACGCGGTTTTATTAACCTTGATCTGCCGATCAGCAACAAGGCTATTTGCTTATTGGTACACGTCAATCGATCGGTTATTTAGCAAAGAGATGAACATCTTGTAAACAACGTAGAGACAGCAGAAAAAGTAGGTGAAAAGTAAAGTTAGGTTACTTTTTGTTATCATTAAAAATAACCTATTATTTCTGTAAGTCAAAAGTGAATAGGTTACTACTAAGTAAGCGTGCTCCATCTTTGACTACATTATCGCTGACCATCAGGAAAGATAGTGGTCATTAAAAATAACCTATTATTTTGGCAGTTAAAATCAAAAGTAATTTACTTAAATAAGGCTGAGTGCAAGCACTTTTTATCGTAAACATTATAACGTGCCGCCAAAACGGACCCCAGTTTGATTTTAATAATGTGGGGTTCCTTTTAATATAATTCATAAATAATATATTATTATTCTTTTTTTATTTAAGTTTGAATAATTCACACAATAAGATGCTTCAGGTTTATCATAGCATACCATGTTCTAAGATTACGTCACGCGCTAAGAATATCAAGCTAAATCTCTATGATTACGTTGAAGTAGTGATCTTATTTCAGTACCACAACACACTTTTTACACGATAAATTTATAAAAAATACCTTAGCTGGTACAACTCAACCATCAAAATCTAATTAATCAATCAGGCAGTCACAGACAGAGGTATTTTCTTGCGAAAGTTGCGCCGTTTCACCCAAGTTGAAACGCTTGAAGGCGTAAAGCAACTTTTTCGGTGTTGACTCAAACTACGTCAACACTCAAAAGTAGCAAAGGAAACAGGTGAGAAACGATTAAGTAATTATTCATTTTGAGTTTAATTTTCTTAGTGAAGTGGAGACTGTCGGAGTCTGTGTTTTCTGATAGCTACAACCTGGGGGTCTTGAAGTCAAGAGTGAACATCCACGCCGAGTTGGTGGCATATCGGTTGTATTTCGGAGAGTTTGCGACGGACTTACATAATTTAGTTTCGCCAAGCCCGTTCCATAATCGGACCATAAGTCGTATCTACGGCGATGCGCCACCGGTACATGGTGGACATCCCACCCACACGCACAAAACGTTTCGGGAACACATTCTCTGTGTGTTCAGCTAAGGAGTGGAATTCCCTGCCAGAATCTGTGTTTCCCGATAGCTACAACCTAAACGTCGCCTATTTAGTTATTTTTATTTGCTAAAAAATTCATCGTTTATGATAGAATACAAAACGTTGTGTTATAAAGACACTTGAACACGATCTATTTCACAAAAAGCTGTACCGCCATTAATTATAAAAAATAATGACTAAATTCATAACACGTTATCGATAAACCAGCCATCATCATTAATTTTTATGCTAACGCTACTCCACTTTTATTAATAAACCATTCGCCAGATCATACTCATTTCTCAAGGTTCGACTCCCGAGTCATGTCAAAACTATTTTTATATATTTAGACATTGAACTAATATTTAGAAGATCCAGTTATAACACTTATTAACTGGGAAAAAATACACAGTGGAGGATTATTAAAATAGTGTGCGAGCATCGTAAAATGAAGATTATTTTGTAGCGTTGATTTTGTAAACGTTTTCTTGGATGTTTTTCTGAAATGAACTGTAATAATTTCAGAATGTTTCGTTTACATTACAAAAAGCTTGCCGCGCTTGACTCCGTGGAACGCAGAGCTAAGAGGCTCATTGGCGACATAAAACTAGTGGATGCCAAGCTACACAGCTTGGCTCATCGCCGCAAGGTTGCCTGCTTGTCGGTTTTCTACAGATTGTACTTCGGTGAGTGTGCCCAAGAACTCCTCGACCTCATCCCCCCTGCCCTTCTACCATCGGACATCCAGACGCACCGCAAGTACTATCCCTACCTTGTTGCTATTCAACCAATTCGCCTTGAGCGTTTCCGAACGACTTTTATAATGCGCATAGCGACGAAGGTTTTAGTATATAATTTGTCAAGTTTTTGTATACATTGGCTAAAATATAATGATATTTTTTGGAGGTGTCTGAAAAAAATAAGCCGTCTGGGAGTTGATTACTTTTGGTTGCGAAAACCGACACCCACGCGGGTGAAGCCGCGGGCATCCGCTAGTTAAGAATAAAGAAAACCAAAGTATTTAAAATAAAATATCCTAACTAAAATAAGGCGTCAACAAATTCGTCCGCATCGCTGTCCACCGGAAGTGAGCCCAAAAGACTGGCGGCATTGCCACGTTGTATGGCAATGCTTATCCTCTGTCCGAGGTAAAAGCCAGCCCTTGGGTCACGCGAAGCGTCAACTAAGCGTTTAGATAGATCTTTAAATAAGGCATGAGCACTCGGACCCCACGGTCCAAGAGTTTCAACCCCAAACGGCTCAAAAATATAATTGCCAACAAGGTTATTATATTTCCGCCGCTTGAGGTTCTCAGCAGCCGCAGCGGCAGTACCAGCACAGCACAACGAGCTAGGAAGATGGGATGGCGCAAGAGTATCGACACAAGTAGCGTCCCACACTAAAGGCCTACCCAACTTCCATGGAAACAAAGACATACCGTCCGGTCGCTTGCCGTCGTCGCGTGCCAGGCCATTGGGTTCTAGTACGGCTGGAACGCCGACGGCGACAAGAGCGCCTTATCTTAGTTAGGATATTTTATTTTAAGTGTATATATTTAGTACTTTAATGCTGTACGTATCTCAAGTATTTAATAACTAAACCTTAACAAGCTATACACACTTATAATTAAAAAATAAAACTGTTAACTAAAATATCGCGTCAAAAAGTTCGTCCGCATCGCTGTCGGCTGGAAGTGAGCCCAAAAGATTGACAGTATTATCACCTTGTATGGCAATGCTAGTATTTAATGGTTTGGAAGTCGATTACTTCTATGCATAAAATACCTCAATGGTCCCTCAAACAATCTAAAATGTATGTACACCTCGTCAAACATTTCAAAATAAATCCCGTCTACCTAAAATGTTCCTACAAAGAAAATACAAAATCCTCTACTGTTTGATCCACATTGTTATGGCCTATTCAATATTATCACACAGTAAAATGCAGCTTTTCGTCTTTTCGTAAACACACGGGGGTGAGAATGGTGCGTGTCAGACCAAATGACGTTTTTCCATTAAATTATCGGGAACGAAAAGCTGCATTGTGTTACCCAGTCGCAGTTACTGCTCTATGCAAAATTATTACTCTCTTTCTTAGGCAGTAATATTGATATTCAGCTGCATTTGGATAAACGCTTGTTAATTGCAGAATTAAGTAAAACTGTAGTACTACTCCGACCGAGCCATTCAGAACTGTCCTCATCTTTCGAGTCTTAAGGCGACGACATACGTCAGCGACCTTGAGGGAATAAAACGCGCGCTCGTTTCATATTCGAGCGACCGAAAATTCTGTAGTATTTTGTACTTTCCTTATTATTCTATGACTTTTACAAAAAAAAAACCGTATATCAAAATGTAGATAGTAAAATTGTCTTTGAGATAGTGCAAATTCCATTTAAATATTGTCTATCGTTTTCATGTCCGTGTTAGACTATGTTTACAAATTAATTACACAATTTTGAACGAATAAAAGTCAACATTTTCATACATCAAATTATTAAGAAAACAGACTAATGTAACATATATTTTTTTCCAAAAAATTACGACTAGCCGTTTAGACGTGATTCTCATTTTAAAATCAGCTACTAATAATAATAATAATATTCTAAGGGGGGGGGGGGTTCTGAGGGGTATCCGCGCCTTATAGGAAAGACGCGGTTTTTGCTGAAGGATGTGGGAGTCAGCAAGATGTGAGAAGCACATTACCGGTCTGTGTGGTGACAATTGGGGAGGCCCACGTCCAGCTGTGGACGTCTTTCGGCTTGATTGAGGTCGATTTCCAGTCAGATCGAATGCACTTTAATAACAGACCCTACTCTAATTATATTAACTTCTATATACTTTCTTTTTATCGACTAAACTATATGTGGAGACTTGTTATTAGTAATTTTTGTAATATTACATTCTGTATGTCATTGGTTTCTTAGTTTGTAAGCCTTCTTTAATACAAAATAAATAAATAAACAGTATTTTGCATTCTTTCCTGACTTAAACAGCTCGTGGCTGAAGTATAACAGCTGATCCGAGACGAGGGGTAAATCTTCAAGGTTAAGCAACGCTTGCCGAGGTCGGTGTGTGGATGGGTGACAATCTTAACATACCGAGATTCCTCCGTGCTTTGGAAAACATTTTAAGCCATTGTTTCCGGCTGTAATTTGTAAATCTTTAGCAGTCGTTACGAATTGTCAGAAGCCAGAAAATCTGACTTCAGTCTTACCAAGGAGTACCGTGTTACACATTTAATGGGTTGTGGAGGTCTGGTAGGCAGCTACTCCACGTAAAATACTGATATTCAGCTGAATTCAGTTTGACTGGAAGCCGACCCCAATATACTTGGGAAAAGCCTAGGCAGATGATGATGACAACTTTTCTGACCTCCTCTAGCCAGGTACTGAGAACTGGCTCTACTACCTCTCTGGCTGGTACTACCTCTTGGAAAGGTACACTTCTAAAATCAATTCAAATGCGGTGCGGACCCGCTTAGGTCCGCACCGCCGACCCAAACCGTATATTTCATAATCCTCTCGTAATTTTTGACGACTCCTTCATAAACCAGTTATTATCCCTCTAGAACTCAGTCAATACAGTTAAAAAGTAGTTAAAACGTTGCAAATATCAGATACGTTCGTTATAGCTGCTAAAAATAACTGCTTTTTATGTAGTTACGACTTGTTTTTGAGAAAAACTGTTATTCTGTTAACGATGGACGAACTTGACAGTTTATAGGTTGTTGAAAGGTATAAATGTCGGAGTTTTTTTATGTTACCTGTCGACAGTATTACTGCTTTATTTTTTTTGGTAAAAACGGATGATTCCACAGTAAAATAATATGATCCCATTGAGTCCGTCAGGCCCGTATCCGCTCCTCCCCCTACCTTTCTCGCAGTTTCGTTCATGGATCCGCCAGAGATCAACTGAACTTCATATAAAACAAAAATGGTCACGGGCTGCAGACTGCAGACAGTCAAAAATGGCAGTACCAACTCTACACTACACTCTAAATCTACATACGTGACTAACAAAACGACTACTCAGCCTAAGTAGAAATAACTTCAGAATAATTATAGGGACAATCACGGGCCATTGCCCCCTAAATAAACATCTCTTTAACATAGGCGCCACAGACAGCCCACTCTGCAGGGGCTGCTTTGACGCCGAAGAATCGGCCGCCCACGTCATCCTGGAATGCGAGGCAGTGGCTACCCAACGTCAACAAATCCTCGGAACGGTGAGGTCGCTCCGCGAAGCCTGTGAAGCTCCCAGGAAACTTCTTTGCTTCTGGGCGGAGCTAGGCTGGCTAACTTAGCCAGGATAATCGCGCACAACGGACCGAGTGAGAGGCTAGGTGCGGAGAATAGAGTCCCCCACCACCATTACTGAGTCCGTCAGTAAGATTATCGAAAAGTACATAAATCTAATAGGGTTCTCTTGGTAACCTTTTCGGTACGGTGCCCTAAAATCACACCGTAGGAATAAGAAAAACATGATTTCCACATATTTCCATGACCTGGATGGCGGCGCATATAGTACTATACTACTACCTACATAACACTCACCTTTTGACAGTCACCCACATTTGGCTGAACCGAACTACACTGGAAGCGCCATTCGCGTTACGTGCAGCACTATTCTGTAACGACCCACTATCGAGTCTAATTCGATCGAGTTTGCAGAATTGCATCGAACCAAATAAAATGCTATTTCCATGCAGATTTCATGCCGTCCATATAGTGATATTAAAGTGGAAGCGATAGTGATATTAAAAAGTCATGTGTTTTGTGATTTATAGTTCTGCGGCATAAAGGTTCATACTAACATATCAGTCACGACACCATTTCCCGGTCAGTCACAAGTAATCTACACATTAGGCCGCCTTTCCCAAAACTATGGTATGCGCTAGATAAATGTGCAATAACGGTCATTGACCTACTTTTTTAATATCAAAAACAGATATAAAGACATAAAGCTGTCTTGAATCGACTTCTATCGTAGTCGTTTACGTTCTCTAGTAATGAAAAACGGTTCATAGTTTATTGTTCGGGTATCTACGAAGGGATATTAGGGAAAGGTCAATGTACTTTTTTGCAAGTTTATCTGGCGCCTACCATAACAGAAGTTCTTTATTTTCTACTGAAATCATTTTCACTAGAAATTTTCAGTTCAGTCGGTCAGACCCCGAATCAGGGGGGCTACTCTCTAACGAAACCCGTAGTTTCGGGCTTAGTTTCGGGCGGGCATTTTCTACTTCGTATCACCTAACCACTGAGAACTAATAATAACACGATTTGACAGTTACTGTGAAATCGTGTTGTCATTCATTCTCAGTTCGGGTTCGGGACTAATCGTAAGTCTGTAGGTGATACGGAGTAGAATACGAACGCCAGCAACTAAGCCAGAAACTACGGATTTCGTTAGAGAGTAGCCCCCAGATTTATTTAATAAGACCTCGAAATTGTATTCATTGAAATGAAAGTGATGATTCAATGAAACACAATAAACAAATTCTGTAAGAATTAATCACATTGTAGAAACTTTGTTTTGGGAACACATTCATAGTGCGTACAGCTAAGGAGTGGAATTCCCTGCCAGAGTCTGTGTTTCCTGATAGCTACAACCTGGGAGTCTTTAAGTCAAGAGTGAATAGGTTACTTCTAGGCAAGCGTGCTCCATCTTCGACCACATCATCGCTTACTAACAGGTGAGATAGTGGTAAAACGCGTGCCTAAAAAAAAAAACTACATCATGAGGAATACTGTAATAAGACAAATTAATGATACGCCGGAAATATACTTTCGAAATAAAAATTTGGTTGTCTGTAAAGTTATTTTACGAACAATAATTTTGATAAAAACGTGATATGTAATATGAAATAAAAACGTGATAATATCATAAGAAAACAATTGAATTCTTAACAAACAAGCCGAACGCTTAAACCGATCGTGCCTCTCCATCGCTTGTTCCACGCTCTCACTTTCGGACCGTGACACTTTTTCGTGCGTTTAACAGGAGTTAGAAAAACGTACAAAACTATTCGGAAAGCCCGAAAAACCCTCACTATCAAAATTATGCCGTAGGATCGGAACATGGCCCTTGGATGTAACTACATCAGGATAATCCTTGATGCAGTAGAATCTCATCGAAGAATTTCTGAATGTTTGTGCTTCACGCACGAAACTGCTGAACCACACAGAGTCTATTATGCTCCGATGACGATCGAGGAATACTATTTTTAATCCGGTAGTAGTTTCCTTACAGAGCGAATAAAACTACGGACGACAAGCATATTCTAGAGCCTTATAGACATTGAATTATTTATTTATTTAAGCTTTATGTACAATAGTGGTACATGGGCGGACTTAATGCAATAAGGCATTCTCTACCAGTTAACTTTTAGGTTTTGGTTTGAAATCTCTTTTTAACAAAAAAATCTCTATGATATTCCTCGAATACCGAATATTATTAAGCTTGCCACCACCCCTGATGTGATGACGATCACTCTGCCAAGAGTGTGATGAGGAGATAATACCTACCTGTAGTACAATTTCAATGAAAGAGCTGTAGCGCCGTTGCATTGTCGGTTTAAAAACGGACTGAAAACTCAATCTCAGTAATTCTCAAACACAATATCTCAGTCTGTCAGCGTATCTAATCTTTATGTAGTGAGCAGGGTGATTTGTAGTGCTCACAACACTGAGATGTTAGGTTAAATGTCTTGTTGAACGCTGTATTACACCAAGGCGTGGCAATAGATTTTTATTTGAATATCGAACCATCGCTTTTTCTTTCTTTGTTATTTTTGCTAACCTTATGAACATTTACGACCAGCGCTGTAGCACACGGTATGAGTTAAAGACTAAAATTGCGAGTGCAACCGCAGGCGAAAACTAACATCTTAGCAAAACAGACTGAAAACTCTATCCCAGTAATTCTCAAACACAATATCTCAGTCTGCCAGTGTATCGACTATAAGGCGAGACAAATCGCCATCTTTATGTAGTGAGCAGCGTGATTTGTAGGGTATTTGTATCCGAGGTCACAATACTGAGATGTTAGGTTATATGGTATCGTTGAACGCTTTCTAGAAATACGGCGGGGCTTTGATTTACGTGGAAAATTGTATCAAAAATTTGGCCTATAGAGAGACGGAGTGAGAGAGAGGAAGACTGTAGCGTAACACGCCGGAAAAATTGACACTTTTATTTTATAATAACGTTGCTTTGTAAGTGACTGGCTCTGTTTTGCACACCATTGTGCTGTGCAGCTTTCTTTCTAAACTTTGATATGTCAAATAAACACCTGTGTTTGGTTTTTCAAAAGTTTTTTTTTTTCATATAATAAATGGAACCTTCTTTATGCAAAAATAGTCTGATAATATTCCTAACTTTGTAAAAAAGCGTCCTTTAAATATGTCCAAAATAAACATCTCCTTTTCGAACTCGATTAAAATATTTTGAATAAAATAAATCGATTATCAAATACTTAAAACATTACATTATTATTAGAGGTAATTTTCTTAAACCTTTGACGCGTAAAACAAGACGATCTTTACAGCTTAAAAGCTTTGCAAGAAGATAAGCAAAATAATGCTTGTAAGTTACTGGAAATTGCTTAAATCTGACATAAAATAAACAAATGCTGGTTAAGTTAGTGAACATTACTTAGATCAGACTTGAAATCCCTTTGACTTAAAGGTCAAACATCTTTTGTTGAACTTAAAGGCTGCGTTTGTACCAGAGATGTGCGAGGATGTGTATCGAGGGATGTGTTTCTTAAAAACCAATAGGATCGCTTAATTTTCGCCTTGCTCAGCGCAAGCGATTCTATTGGTTCTTAAGGTGGAGATACCTGAGAGTAGCTGATTTTAAAATGAGAATCACGTTTACACGACTAGTCGTAATTTTTTTGAAAAAATATATGTTACATTAGACTATCTCTATACTAATATTATAAAATACTTTTGGTGTACTGATGTACACTAGATAATTAAATATATACATATAATAATAATAATAAAATAAATCTGTATTCAAAATTCGAATTGGTACAATATAATTATAAATCTTAAATAATAATACAGGTAGAACAATGTTAGATGCCTGTACGAGGAGAGTCCTGTATCACAGGCGGCAATAATAACACAATATCGGTTCACTAGTTCATGCACGCTTCTTCACTCTCTGACAGCTGTCATACGACTGGCTCCCACGTCACTGAGCCCCCGCGCGTGCATATAACCGGAGACGACAGAAATACATTCATATATACTAATAAACTATATTGATAATTAGTTATAAATACAAGTAATATATTAATTATTTATTTATTATTTTTTTATGTATGTACGTATACACTACAATAATAATTTTATGAAGAGGAAAGATTTATATTTTTGTATGTAACGAATAAACTTAAAAACTACTGGACCGATTTGAAAATTTTTTTCAGCAATGGATAGCTACGTTATCACTATCAGGGAGTAACATAAGCTAGATAGATATTTTATCCCCATACTCCCATGGGAACGGGACTACGAGGGTGAAACCGTGTGACTTCCGCTAGTTTTTAAAAATTTAATATATGAAAATTTTGAGTTTTATTCATTCAACATAGTGTTATTAATTTGTAAAGTTATGTCTAACACGGACATAAAACGAAAATCGGACCAAAACCGCCGGGCGTATTCTAATGGAATTTACACTATTTCAAAGACAATTTAATTATCTACATTTTGAGATACAGGTTTTTTTTTTAAAGTCGTAGAATAATAAGGTAAGTACAAAAAAATAATGAATTTTGGGTCGCGCGGGTGTCAAACGAGTACGCGTTTTGGTCCTTCAAGGTCGCTGGCGTATGTCGTCGTCTTAACACACACATTTCTCGCTACGTATCCTAGCACAACTCTGGTGGAAACGAACCCTTAGGTTTGTAAGTTGTACATAAAAGGTGTGTGGTTCGCAGAAAAAGAAGCTTTGATTTATATCCGAATGTTGTTGCTAAGGCAGACATTGGAATGCTGTAGTGAAGTCATGGATAAATACCTTTACTTCCACAAATGACTGTTGAAAAACATTTGTAAGTGATTTTTTTGGAATTTCAAAATCTATAGAATGTATTTTCCTGTAGTGACCTAATATTTTTTTATTGCTTGCTGATGTTTCCAGCACCGTATGCTGTCGGCCGGTCCCGTATGGTGCCGTAAAAGCATAATACCATCCCATCACTTCCTGTGGGTGTTGTAAGAGGTGACTAAGGGACTCACCAGAGAATGAGCAGCAGCGTTTTCTGTAAAATGTAACACCTTACACTGCGATCGCCAACCCGCCTGCCAAGCGTGGCGATTATGGCAACCCCCCCCCCCCCTTTGGGGAGGCTTATGTTCAGCAGTGGACGTCTTTCGGCTGTTATGATGATGATATAGCGACCCTCAGCTTTTAGACGAGTACGTCTACCTGGAACAACCGATCCAGTTAGGTTCGGGAAAGAGGTCAAGCGTCGAATCAAGCTCGGCTGGGCGGCGTTCGCGAAGTTGCGTGGTATCTTCTCGTCTCCCATACCACAATGTCTCAAAACGAAAGTCTATGACCAGTGCGTGTTGCCAGTGATGACTTCTTATGGAACCGAAACGTTGTTGCTCATAATGGGCCTCGTCAGAAGGCTTAAAGTCACCCAAAGGGCACAAGCCCGCCAAACATTCCCAACCACTGCAACTCCTGAAACCCAGAATCAACAGTGGCGACCACCAGAAAAACGCCGAGCCAATGAAGCCCAACGAGTCCCGGAGAAACGATTCAACTGTCTTGGATCTCGCAACGAAACTAATCAGAACAGTACAGCGGAGGAGTAGGAAAAAAAATACCCAAAGGGCAATGGAAAGGGCAATGCTCGGATTTTCCTTGCGTGATCGAATCAGGAATGATGATATTCGCAAGAGAACCAAGGTTACCGACATAGCCCGAAAGAACGTAATATATAATCTTGATTAATTACATAACCGTTACGTACATAACTTTTTATGTAATTTAATAATTCTGTAAGCTTGTAAGTCTCCGTTTGATTGATTACTTATTAATGAGGGAGGTAATTTAATATTTAAGTTATGTTTGAAGAGCTTCGTAAGTAGCAGTATTTAACCCTTAAGTTATGAAACAGCTAACAAGGTTGTCTGATTTTACTCGACTGCCAAAGAGGGGTAATGTTTTCTCTTACACTAAGGGACACTCCAATGGATTTCTCCCTAAGCGAGGACTTCTCCATATTGCTACGGGAACAGGAAAATCGGGATTTACGAACGAAAAGCTAGTAAAATATAAAATACGGAGAGGTATAATTGCTACAACTATAAAGACGAAAGATTTGTTTGTTTGTTTGTTTGAAATGAATAGGCTCCGAAACTACTGGACCGATAAGAAAAATGTAACCCAAAGTAGCATAATTTATCCATTTTATAAAATTCATTATTTGGCGTGCGCTGAGAAAACTATTGATGATACATAAAAATAATTTACTATATAATTGAAGTACCTACTCATTATTACCAATAAAAAAGTCCGCGAGGGTATTTGTCTAACTATTATGGTTAAGTCGCAATGACCTGTTTTTGTTCAAATAATTCAATGAAAATCCGGGCGGAATGGAATAGTGGTATCATGATATAAATCCTTATCCATTTAAATGGTTTGACAGTTAAGGTTGATTGTGTATATGTAATTACACTTTAAATTATTCAAATCTGACCTTTCGTTTAAAACTTACAACGGGTATAAAATGCTCTAAGTAAGAAAAATGTTGCGGTTAGAGCAAATTGCCCACTTTGAGTCTAATAATGCGTGTAAACACATTACCCTATAAAGATGGAGGTATAGAAAATGTAGTTTGTGGAGTACTTACTAAACCCGCGCGAACTAAGTCGCGGGCAAAGTGCTAGTCTTAAAATATTAGTCGCTTTGATTCGAGGAAAGTTCGTTGATAATCAGTGTATACTAATGTATGTTTCTTTGTAAAGCTAAATTATTATAAAGGGTAAAATTCAGGAAAATATTTCACGATATTTACAACTGCAGCCTTAAAACGCAGCTTCGTTTTCAAGTTAAAGGTAATATCAAACAACATCTTCCGGGAAATTTCGAGGAAACGGCAACATTTTACTTCCCCGAACAGTTTCCACGCTTTGCAAGATTTACCCACGTTTATACGTATTTGTGGGACGTAAAATTACATTTTATGTTCATCGTTTTGTGGCTTTGGCACCGTTCCAGCTTACCTGTATGAGCTTAGTGGCTATTTTGGCTTGTACTAGTATGTGACATAATGGTGTTTAATATAACGTGATTTAGTATATGGTTGTGCCAATATTACATGGCAGTTTGATATTTAGGGCCATTGATTTAGGTTTGTCGGTATTATTTTGTGGGTGGTATTGCCTGATTACGAAATAGGAGTGCTATTCTGTAAAGTTATCTACCTCATTCAAGTGAGCGCACACAATTCAAAAGCGTCCTCGTTTGTTTTTTAAATGAATTGTCACGGATTCACGAGACACAGCGCGAATTTCATAAAGTTGAATGACTTCGGCAACAGATTTATTTTTTGGTAAATAAACTTTTCTTTGTTTCTGTAACCTTTTCAGCAAACCCGTTCAATTGATACCCATATCAAAGGAGTACACCAAAAAGTAATACTACAGCCATCTCTGGGAGTCCGCTATTTTTTTTTAAGGATTGGACATCATCAGATGATTCTCCTGCTCTGGGCGGAGTAGAAGGGAGTGTCAGACTCTTACTGACTAAAACCCATCTGTGTTTCTCCTGTGTGCCCTTTGCGTTACAGGGCCGCGGTGACCATTTTGAACAAATTCCGCAACCCTGGCAGGCACTGGCCCTGGCGGGCCCCATTTTCTATGCTGACATCTCTTTGAGGTGCGAGTGGAACACAGCGCGTCTTTTCACTTAACCACTAAGAATTAACGTTCGGGACTAATCGTAAGTCCGTAGGTGATACGGAGTAGAATACACCCGCAACTTAGTCCGAAACTACGGGTTTCGGGCTTAGAGAGTAGCCCCCCTGGTTTTGAACAGACGGGGAGTTACCCAACGCTCGCTGTCCGCCGTCCCGCACCAACGGTGTCAGCTATCTTAGATATAGAATCATGTGTTAGCTTATCGTGGATTATCATACAAACAAAACGTATATGCAAATAATACATGGGATTTTAGGATTAAGAATAAAAACTACAATATTGCAGACCCATAGATACAATAGAAAAACCGGCCAAGCGCGAGTCCGATTCGACTGCAAAGGATTCCGAACGTATTTTTTTTAACCTGTTACCTTAAAATCATTTACTTTTTTTAATTTCTAATAACAAAAGATTTATAGGTTAAATAACTAACCAAATAACTGAATCGGACAGACAGACCGACATACGGTCTGTGTGTAACAGAAAGACAACCGAGTGATCCTATACAAGGGTTATGTTTTTTCATAGAGATTTTCGGAACCCTTAAAATCACAAGGCAAGTTAAACAAAAGCTTGTTACAACTATCGTAATCTATTTAAAATTAAGACGTTTTTCATACAACATGCCAACTGCATGCTGGCAAGCAAAGTTTTGAAACAAACCCATTAGAAAATACAACTTGAATTTCATTCCAAGTTTTGGCAAACAGCCCGAAGTGAAATTGTGCGCATAAATCACTGGGAATTCGTTGCAATGACACCTGACTGTAGGCAACTTCTGAAATTGCTTCTTTTTACAAAACTGTAGTGTGGTAAAGTTCCAAATAAAGGTGGTAGACATTTTGTTTTCAGTTGGTTATAGGTGATTCCGTGCTTCTGAAGGCACGTATAAGCCGGTGGTCCCGGCTGCCAAATGGTGGTTGTAAACTACGTCAGAGGCTCTTGAGGTGGTTTAAAAACTCTGACTCTAGGGTTAGACCTTACTGCCCACACGAGAAGAAGAAGAAGGTTATAGGTTATTGTATTTAAGGAGCAGGTTATCTAAACTTGTAACTTTAACTAGCATTAAAAAGAGGAATTTGCCAGACATGGTCATACGCTTCGTATTGGCACATTATATTTTCTAATATTTGCATGCCAATTCATTGCGAAATGTGTCATTGCGCTAACAGTTTATGGACTGTCATCTTTTATTTGAGATACATTTTTGGAGGTAAGCGGAACAGAGAGTAAAGTCCCGCAAACTCCCATTGGAAAGGGAGGATCCTCCTACCAGAAAGTTGTTGTGTCTGGCGGGCAACTGCCCCGATGGTTAATCTTCGGGCTGATGCATATGTTCAAATCGCACGGCAAACTCTGCTTGCGCGATGCAAGATTTCAACCTAGTAGTCCGTCGCGGTTCTTTTTGTTGCGATGTAGATTTGCTCCGTTGGTTTTTCTTGTGGCGGCATTGATGCCGCTACACATTTACTCTTGACGTTAGTCTAAGTCTGAAGTGATAGAGGCAAAGTCGAAGATGGAGTGAGGTTACCTAGAAGAAACCTGTTCACTCTAAGTGTTTAAAGAGATCAGGATATTATTATTATGCACCACATTTGCTGCAAATACATGGCTTTGAATTTCAACTAACACAAATATTCCATTGGAAATGGCCAAGGATGAGCGATCGTGGGAAATGAATAGTTGTTGTATTATAAGGCTGCCGGGAGAGACTGGATGCGGAAGGCAGAGAACCAGGTGTGACGAAGTAGCTTTAGAGAACTCAAGCTCAATCTGGCATTACAATCCTAAATTAATATTATAAATGGAAAAGTAAGTTTGTTTGTTTCTTACGCTTTCACATTTAAAAAATATAGTGACTCTACTGTCCATTCGGAAAGGTAGATTCTGATGGAGAAGAACGGACAAGTTCATAGTAACTCTTTCCAAATAGCTCTGGTATACAAAAATTTTGTTAATATATCTAAGGACCATGCACTTCGAGTATGCAGAGGTAGACTTATTCATTTTCTAAATAAGTACATGGCACCGACATTTAACTGCCTCCGTGGTCGAGTGGTTTAGGCGTTTGCCTTGTGACCCAGTAGTCGTGGGTTCGATTCCCACGGGAAACATACTTTGTAAAGTTGTTTCTAGTTTGGCTAGGACATTGCAGGCTTAAATCATCTGATTGTCTGACAAAAAGTTGATTCTGTGCTTCGGAAGGCACGTATAAGCCGGTGGTACAGGCTGCCAAATGGCGGTCGTCAAATAAATCATGTCAGAGGCCCTTGAGACGGTTTAAAAACTTCGACACTAGGGTGTGTGGGGTCGTTAGACCTTACTGCTCACACGATAAGAAGAAGAAGACTCACATTTTTACAAATATTGGAACCATTAATTAATGGCCATCATTTACAAGCAAAACAATTTAAATCTACATCTCGAGATTCTTAAAACCAAATATTTCGTCTTAAACACAAACAAAATTAAACCTAAACAGATGAGTCTACACTTAAGTAAACACTAATTTGCGACTGTATAGCCTGGATTTAGTTTAGTCAGTGGTTTCAGTGAGCTCTTGAATTAGTCAGAGGGACCGGTGTAAATTATCTGGGACATTGCCGAGGTAGGTACTTTTAAGAGCCACAAGTTGCTTGCTTAGAGCTCTGTGTGTGGGAAAGTTAGTGGGAATTAAACCGGTTTAGAGTGTAAAAAGTGTATTAAATTTAGTTTTTTATACGAGTATGTATTCTTTCTTTTCTTTACTAATATAACTGGTAAAATGTGTATATTCTGCCTCACTATTAGGGATTAATTATTCGGAATCGAATGACGTTCCCAAAGTATAAGCAGAGGTGTCCCCTGGTACACCCATAGGAAGTTCCATGTTATAGGGTTTTATGGTGTTACGATTTGAAATTTCTCAGTACTGCTGGGAGTCTATTTGTGCCCGGTTGATGGCATTGTGCTCGGGAAATATATACGTAGATAATACTATGCATATTTTATATGCTACGGTTTAGCACCCAGGCTACGCCGTAGCTCAAGAGTCTACGTCGTAGCTCACTGGCTACGACGAAGCACGCGGGTACTGTTGTAATGCATACCGTAGTGCCAATTCTATTATTTGTTAAGCAACGCTCGTATTTGCATATCAGTCGCAATCTGTCAAAAATGTATGAAAATTGAAGGTTTTTTGATAGATTGTGACTAAAAAGCGAATGCGAACGTCGCTGTGCCCATTTTGCTTATTTTTAAATAAGCAAAATTGGCACTTTTATTGCTAACTGGCAATTTTTTTCACCATTGCTCGCAGAACAGAGGGTCGATAGGGCCGAAAAGTTCTGGAGTGGCGACCGCTTACTGGAAGACGCAACGTTGGAAGGCCTCTCACAAGGTGGACTGATGACCTGGTGAAGGTCGCGGGTAGCCGATGGATGCGAGACGCACAGGACCGGTCGTTGTGGCGACGCTTGGGGTAGGCCTATGTCCAGCAGTGGACGTCTTTCGGTTGATATGATGATGAGTAATCCTTCTTTTATAAGAGTAGAAGCAGGCAAAAAAGCCGGACATACACACGTTAGTATTGATAATAATTTAGTACGGATATTTGTCATGCTTAAGCTGATACTACATAGAGAACAATTTAATAGACGTCAAGTTTCAAGTTTCACGGCACTAGTTCAGTAATGTATACCCGCTTTATGTGAAGATCTCACAAAGGCTTCGCTTAATATTATTTGAAACTCTGCCAAGGTTTCTACGAAATCAGCTTTCAATAATAATACCTACTACAACGACAGATGGCTTGAATTTAAAATGTCTTTTTGAGACAATAATTTTCATCTTGTGTTTTTGTACAAATTAATTTTACGAAACAATAAATAAAATGTCTAAATACTTGGGTAAATATTAATTAGTTGGGTCTAGTTTTTGACTTTGATATGATTATAATACTCATAATAAATTATTAAAATTAATTTCTTACAAATATTTTTGGATTAGAATTCTAGAAAGATTTATATAATAATTATAATTAGATTTAAAGAATTACTGAAAAACATTTCAATTATATCTGTAGCCCTTTTAATTAATTCAAAATGCTTTAATTTTAGGACTACAAGAAAATACTTTTAACGTTGAAATGTTGCTAAGCCAATTAGAATAAATAATGAAATTATGAGGTAATTTATATCAAAATGGTTAAGACAATATATTGAAATCATATTTGTGTAGACCAACAATACAACTAAACCATTTACTACCCCTAGGGCATTTTTCAGGGGCGTCGGGAGTCGCAGGGCGATTCCCGGCCACCGTAGGCACGGGCCTGCGGACGGCGAGCATTGGGTGGCTCGCTGTCCGATCAGAACCAAGCCCGGGTCGACGGCGCGCTGTGTTCCACGCGCGCCTTAAAGAGCTGTCAGCGTAGAAGACGGGGCCCGCTAGGGCCAGCGCCTGTCGGTGTCGCGGAATCTGTTCGAAAGAGTCGCCGCGGCCCTGGTACACAAAGGGCATTGGGAGGAACACGGATGGGTTTTAGTCAGTAAGAGTCTGACACTCCCTTCTGCTTCACCCAGAGCGGGAGGAGTCATTTGATGATTTCCCATCCTTAAAAAAAAAAAAGAGGGCATTTTTCAGGGATTCAGTAAGTCAGACAGCTAAAATCACGTTCAATTTTCAGGCCTCATAAACGGAATGGTAACCAACAGAATCCTATTGCTAAGCTTCCGCTGTCTGTCCGCTTTTCAGAGGTTAGTAACTCACGAAGAATAGAGAAAAACGTGTAAGAAACTTCATGAACAGTGTTCTATACAATACTGCTTCACATTTACGTTTTAATTTTACAACAACTACTACTAACTGTTCATCATCATATCAGCTGAAAGACGTCCACTGCTGGACATAGGCCTCCCCCAAAGGGGGGTTTTGCCATAATCGCCACGCTTGGCAGGCGGGTTGGCGATCGCAGTGTATGGTGTTGCGTTTTACAGAGAACGCTGCTGCCCATTCTCTGGTGAGTCCCTTAGTTGCCTCTTACGACACCCATGAGAAGTGATGGGATGGTATTATTCTTTTACGGCACCATACAGCACCGGCTGACACCAAACGGCAAACTATTGTTAAACACAAACAAATATTTATGTCAATAAAACATTCAAAAATGAAGTGATGCCAAAAAGAGAAACAAGATCGTCGTATGTACTACAAACGCAAGTCTCGATCCCAAATGAAAGTGTTTCACAAATACCAGCCTTAAAATGTCGTCTGTCTAGCTTAAGTTAAATGTCGTATATCGGAGTCGTATAGTGCAATAACGTGAAATGCTTCTTGTAGAATAGTTGAATTGGATTTTTTAAGAGTATGTTATTACAGATTTTTTTAAAAGGTGACAGTTCTGTTTGTTTCGAAACCGGGAAGTAAGGAAGTAGAAATGATAAATATACGCCGTATGGTATCGGCCGGTGCCGTATGGTGCCGTAAAAGAATAATACCATCCCATCACATCCCGTGGGTATCGTAAGAGGCGACTAAGGGACTTGCCAGAGAATGGGCAGCAGCGTTCTCTGTAAAACTCAACACCATACACTGCGATCGCCAACCCGCCTGCCAAGCGTGGCGATTATGGCAAACCCCCCCCCCAAATGACAAGCACAACCAAATATACCCAGCATTGACTAATTCCAGACAGAAATGATAATGATTTCAGTCTAGAAAGAAAGAAATGGTATTGAAAGGACAAATTAAACATTTAATCATGCACCAAATTGGACAAAACCGTTTTGAGAAAAGAGAACAATATCAACCTTACGCGACATGGTTTATAAACCAAAACATCATGATAAAGAGTCATCTTTGCAATTACCAGACTAATACTGTTTTGTGTCCATAGCTCATCTGGCTCAAGTCAGTGCACACAATGAGAGCTATCGCTTTTGAATTTGCCGCTAGAAGCACTAATGTAGCGTGAGGTATTAAATGTCAAATTTCACTGTTGGTTGGCTATTGAAGTAAGTTTATTTAATAATAATAACAATTTCCTTTATTTGTCAGATCAGTACAATCCAATATTGTTAGTAAGGACATACACAACTCACAAACTAGTGTTAGTACATTTAATTTTGTCGGTCAATAAATAAATTCACAACATGTCACAAAGAATAATATGTAATAATGATTTCATCTACAGCTCCAATAATAATTTACACACACTACTTCTGGGTGCGGGTTGAGGGCAACACAATCGTCCTCATCCAATGCTTCCATATATGGACTTCCATTCTGTTCGATATGGTCACTGCTGGTGGTTATTTACTTTTTTGTTTTGATTTTTGTTGTGAATATTTTTCTAAATCAGCCTGACTTTGTTCACATGCGCGTAATAAAAACTTTAATGCTATGATTAAGGACCTTACTCGACAGTGGCGCCAACTGGCGAGTACAAAAACGGTAGCCCTCATTCGAAAGCAAACTTATTTGTTTTAAAGTAAATGATCGCAGATTCGCAACGAGACAGCGTTCGAATTTCGAAGTGAAGTTTAGAGAACAGACATTTTAAAAGAAATATTTTTAAAATAACCAAAGAGTATAAATGTAAGTTTCTAATCTAATCGTAGAATGTCATCGTAAAACTCTGTTGTTTGTGGTTATTAAAAAGTCACACGAAAACAAAAGTTTTATTGCTCAAAGTGGTGTTAGAAGAAAAACAAAGAAACGAAAATGTTACAGATTATATTCTCGATAGAGGTTTGTTGAAAACTGTAATAAAATTCGTAAAATACTGGACAGGTTATCACGCAAACTTTTATTTTAAAGGTGTTTGTTGGAAAAATGGCGGCGGTGAAAAACTTAAGTTTTTTTTTGTGAAAGAAACTTAAGGACTCGAGTCGGTAACTCTTGGGCCTTTCTCCATACAAACGCATTCCGCTGTTTTCTTTGTGGATAATACTGTAAGAGCAATGCTTTTTTTCTAATAATAATCTAGATCAAATGAATTTGTGCCCCTATCATTTCTTTTTTCCAAAACATTATTACTTAAAGAATTATGACAATCCAAGAACCCGAAAAAACAGCCCGTTTTTACCGCCATGTTCAGACGACTGACAGACAAATTTGATAAGTTTTTAAGAAAACAAAAAATAATAGAAGCATAGATATAGTTTTTCTCAAAATTTTGATATTTGAGTTTTTAGATTAGTCCAGTTTTGAAGAAGAAAACAGCGGAATAAAAAACGTATTTTAGTCAAGGTCTTTATATGTAAAATCAGCCTCTGCTGCAGTTGTCGCTTTCGCACTTTACTTGATAGGGCTCAGTGCGACGGCATCGGCAATAGTTTTTTCAAATAACTATTTTTGAATTTCTCGGGACTAGAGTCCCCTCTTAAGGATTTTGTCACTCTCAGAATGGCTATTTGAGATTTTCCATTTATTTAGCAGACTGAAAAATCTCTGAGGGATCATTGCGCTCATTAATGTGTCAACTACCTTTATTGAGGGACATAAACTAAAATCGTGAAAAACAACTGGCCAAGTGCGAGTTGGACTTCTACACGAAATGTTTCGTACCATAATCATTTTTAATTTTAATTTTTATTATTTGTTATTATAGTGGCAATAGAAATACACACTCTGAAAATTTCAACTGTCTTCCTATTACGGTTCTTGAGATATAGCCCGCTGACGGACGGATGGACAGCAAAGGCTTAGTTATAGGGTTCCATTGCTTACCTTTTGGATACTGAACCCTAAAAATAGCCAAGAGCTAGTCGGACTCGCACGCAAAGGGTTCCCAACGAATCATATTTTTTTACAAGTTATCTGAAAACCATTGACTAGAAAACGTATTTACAAGACTCGTACAAAATTCCTTAACTGTTTCAACTAAGGTTACATTTGAAGAAGGTGTCTTACCAGATTTCTCAGCAAAAGAACGATTCTGTTACCTAAATATAAACCTTTTAACTTAACTGTACTCATCCCAACGCGATTATACAAAGCTTAGTTTCTCTTAAACATCGACTCATCTACTACAAGTATATTAATAAATTATTCTTGGCTCAGCAGCAGATCAAGAAGGCACCAAACAAAAAGCGAAATAAAACCTTATGACAATGTTCTAAGGTCTACATTTCTTCAAACCTCTTTTAATATTTTACAAAGGACGAGAAACTTTGTTTTTAGGTTACTACGAAGTTGTTAAAACTGTTTAATAATATATTATGTTTATATACAAAAGGATAATGTGTTTGTTTTTGCGAAGTTTATGGGAGTAGGTATATCTTGTTTGAGTTAGGAGGGTAGTTGGTAATAAAAAGGTCAGAATGCCATATTGTTTCGATAATAATAATAATTTATTTGTTATGTATTATGAGTTTGAATTAATATTTTATGCAGTATCCTGCATAATTTTGTTTTAATAGAAACGACAAATAAAACTTGATTTATCTAGCAAACCAAACTTAGGTATGTGATAAACAGTCTAATGGTAAATTTTAGTTTCATTGAACATCACGATTTTTTTAACAAATTGTTCAGCTAAAAAGATTCTACTTTTCGTCGTATTATCGTACTCGTAGATGTTACGTCAAATTATTTTCGCTTACCTTTCTAGCTTGACTTGATTTATACGGTGCTGAATGGACCTGAAACAAGAAAATAAATCTTTATTAACACTGTGTAGATAAAATACTATCTAGATACTCGTACATATATTTCTACTATGGCTGGTGTGGGCAGGGTCCATGAGGATAACAAAAACTTTATCAATTCTATACCACAATATCATCAACCCAAGTGTCAGGTCATAAAAAAATAATAATCATTTTATTTCAGAAAAACCATACCTTGTTAGTAAACCTTAATAACTATGTTAGTAAACATGCAAAAAACAAACACAAACACACACAAACAACAAACAAACATGCATGCATGCTTGTCATAAGTCCCTTTTGACAAGCTGTCACATTACTGACAACAGTGAAAACCCACAATGGACGCAAGAACGGTGAAGGTTATGGCTGTGTTCCGAAATATAAAACAGTATACTGGCAATGCTCATGCCGTCATAAATTGACGCCATACCCATATTGCTGTGCTGCGGGTCGCGATATTTGAATGGCTTACAGATAGTTTTTCCGGCTCTGGCTGTTTCTGTATGCGAGTTTAAATGTTTGTAAACGCAGGAGAAATTCCTATTGTGGGGCAAGGGTTTAAAAAAAATGAGGCAAATGGTCAAACATGCGTTATCAAGTGAATAACGCGTGTTTGATCAATTGCCACTTTTTTTAAAATGAGTATTTAGTTAAATGAATTTTCAACAACCCATCACTGACTTGATTTGCATTTAATTTGTGTCGGATCGATATTTTATTCCAGACACTAAGAGGAAGCTTTCCAATACAACAAAAGAATTAAAAAACTTTTTACAAAAAACTATAACCGACTTGCAAATAAAACACTACAAAGTTTCAAATAACCTTAATTTCGGAAGTTTTTTTTTTTCACTTTTAAGTGGTGATACTTGGACGACGTCTTCGTCTACGCAAAAATTGAAATAAGCAAAAATGCTCATAAAATAAAAACTACTGAACGGAACTGAATCAAATTTTTACGGGACCAAATGGCAAGTATATCGCATCGAACTAAAAAAGAATTACAGAAATCGGATCAGAAACGTCGAAGTGATTGGTGTACTCTAATCCTTTTTTGGAAGTCGGTTAAAAACTACTTAACATTATAAACAACTTAACACGATAGTACTTAGATCCAAAGTAAAGATATCAATAAAAATAAAAGTACAGTCCCGCAAAACATTCCTTCGGTATCCATTGCAGTCACAGACTAACACAATTTACTCCAGTCTGCCAACACAGAACTTTTTTACGCGACTGTCCAAACAAATTACCATAGATTTCCAAGGATTAAGCACCAGTCTCGGCAACTTGCAGCACTTTTTCGCTTAATCGTATTAGACACTCGAATGCTCTACGAATAAACGAGCGCTGAATGCAGCGTTTGCTTGTTTTTGAGACAAAGTATATAAAAAGATAGTTAGGGAAAGTAGTTGACTGGATAATTCGATTCGGTCTGGATGTAATGGAGCTGTAATTGTTCGTTTATAGTAGTTAAATGAGTACTAGTAGTGGTTGAGGTACTTATTTGAATAGGGTAATAATGCAATGCTTATAGATCTCTAGAACGAATTTCGTCTCAGCTAATTTTAGTGGAGACTGGCCAGCATCGGTGAGGGAGATATCAGGGTTGGAAGGCTTCCAATAAAATTGGATTCAGCTAAAAACAAATACTTGCGTGAAGCGGCTACCTACTAGACTTCCTTTACCCATTAACTGGTTAACACGGTACTTCTTGGCGAGATTGACGTCAGATTTTTTGGCTTCTGATAGTGCGTAACGACTAACAAAGATCTACAAATGGCTGCCGGAACCAACGGCTTAACGTGCTTTCCGAGGCACGGAGGAATATCGGTATGTTAAGATGATCACCCCTCCACAGACCGAGCTCGGCAAGCATAACCTTGAAGATCGATCCGTGTGGCTGTTATTCTTTAGCCACGAGCTCCTCGATCGAGCTGGGATGAAAATTTGACTTAGTGTAATGTGAAGATAGACCAAGTAACTGGGATGTGGAGGTCAGATGGCAGTCGCGCCATCTTAAATACTGGTATTCAGCTGCTTCAGTTAGACTGAAAGCCAAGCTCGTGGTAGTTGAAAAATGCCCGACAGATTGATTGAATGCAATGTGAGTTCTACTGCCTCATTGGCTAACGTTTGCTTCGACTGCGGTCGTCGGTCCAATTCCCAAGTTCAGCGCAAACCGAATAATGGTTTGCTTGCAAGTTTCAATCCGGAGTATGAATTTATTCCCTCTCGAATGGCAATAAGAAAAACGTACCTAAAAGGCGACATGTATGTACCAGAGTATGAACATACATTTTTCCAGTTACGTTTACTCCTACTGAAAATATTTCTTTTAATACCCAATTATTTGAGAGACATTTATGTCATCAGCATTAGGCTTGACTGCCTTATAAGTTACTTAGTAATTACGTCTGGTAAGGAAAAAAAAGGTTCCTCGTACCTATGTTTTAAATTAAAATAGCTGGAAATCAAAGAACTTCTCATTATATTATTAGGTAGTTCAGCGGGTATCAAAGTCCCGACGCGACGTAATTAGTATCGAGTTGTCATGTGAAGAAAATAAACTGAACCACATTTCGCCAATAATGGTATCAAGTTTTTTTTAGGCAATAATCAAACCAAAACAAAACAGTCTTCACACTAAAAAAATAGAATTAAAAATCATAAAACGTTTTTGAACTAACCCGGAATCGACTGCAAAATCCCAAGTTTCGCAGTCTTCTAATTTAAATTTACTTATAAGTTAACGTGACCAGTCATTAAATTAATAGTCATAATATGATTTTACTGACCTGTAAAAATATCAAAAACTTGACAAGTCACTCAAAAAAATAACCCATCAAACAAGACATAAAAAACAATTTTCAATTAACCCACTGTTATTTTTTACTCTGCGGTCTTTCCTTTCAAAACAATAAAGCTTATTAAATTGTCACTCTTTCGACGTTTGACCTCCATGTTACATTAACAACACCCTGGGGCAATCGAAAAAAGTAATTTTGATCGCCAGTATTCATCAAATTCGATTTACGAAATGTTGTTTTTAATTTTGGCGGCCATGTTTTTTTTTCGTTGGTTGATTCGTAATGGCGTCGATTTTTAGGCCAGCCGCATGTGTACGATATTCTAATAAGAAATGTATATTCTGAGACCTGAATTCTTGCATTACATACAGAATGTACAACCAGGTGCCCACGTTTGTTTATTTTCCGAATATGAAAAAAGCGGACATTCCTTTCGAAAACAAGTTGTTAAAAAGAACAGAAAATGAAACGTCTGCGCTAGTCTCACGGAATTCCGAATTTGAATTTCTTGTCGGAAAACCTGATCAGGAAACCGTACGTATGCGGCCAGCCTGAAAACATATTACGGGTTCAATATCAAGAGGATGGAGTATGGGGTGTCATTTGTTTGGTGGTCAAAGATTTGAGGTCAAGAGGCTGCGAAATTTGACCGAAAGAGCCACCACGCAGTAGTACCGTGTAAAATACTGGCTCTCAGCTACAACTTAGACTGGGAGTCGACCCGAAAGTACTTGGTAAAAGTTAGACAGACAGATTTTTTATGAAACGAGACCTGGCTATTGAGGAATACGTAAAAGATATCATAGACACTTTGACTTTACGACTTACATGTCACCTAAAGCAGTTCAGGTTATGAACCGAGACCTGGCTATCGTAAAACAATCAACCCAAATACACCATCTCAACCCACCAACGCAACCCACATCTTTTTAAAATCAGCTGGGTAAGCTTGCTCTATCGTAGACTTTATCTCTGTCAACTTTGACCTAGACTAAAGTCAAGAGCAAACCCACGTCAAATAAAAAAACTGGCCAAGTGCGAGTAGGACTTGCGTGCAAAGGGTTCCGAACGAATTGAATTTTTTTAACATGTTATTTTAACACTACAGACTTCTAATAGGTTTTCCTGTAATCTTTAGGTAAAGATCTATTATCTCCATTTTGTTTTTTTCAAAATTTTAGGCTCAGTAGTTTCGGAGATAAGGGGGGGAATAGTCATTTTTCGTCTACTTTCTTGAATAACTTCTAAATCACTTGTTTTAAAATTATGAAAAAATATAATTGAAAACCTCACAGTAGGCCCTTTCATTTGATATGTCACACGATATTGTCCAAAAAACTTTTTTTTAATTTTCTAGTTTGGCCCCCAAAAGTGACCCCCACACTAAAAATTTAACAATTTACGTAACGCGTCCGTGTTTGGGTCATAGAAGTCCATATGTGTACCAAATTTCAACAGAATCGGTCTAGTGGATCCGGAGAAAACTGGCTGTGACAGATGGACAGACAGACAGACACCCGAATGATCCTGTAAGGGTTCCTTTTTTTTCGAAACGCTAAAAATGAAAAAAAAAACATACCTCATTATAATTATCGTAGACACTTCGACCTTACAACTTACATGTCACCTAGATAGACCCACCACATTTAATTCCAAATGTAACCACAAAAATTCCCTACCCAAACCGACGCGACGGTCAAGGGGTCCTAAAGACATCCAACCACATAGTTTCAGAATCAATTTGAGCGTAACTTTGATCAATCCGTGTCAAGCCAGCCTTTAGTTTGTCTCCGAACTTTGCTTATTGCACACTCTGAGGTTTCGTTAATTGAATATTGACTAAGTTTTAGTGATGTATGTGCTGCCCTCTTGCAAAGAGGTTTGTGTCCCAGCAATAAGATCATTATAATAAAATAAATAATAATCATTTAAATTTAATTCAAGTAACAAGACTCATAGTGTTAGTAACAACATACTTAAAAACTATGTTAGTAAAACATTTACAAATACAAAAACAAAAACCAAAACAGTTCGCGACATCACTGCAGCAAGGTGAATTTCATTTTTTAACGTGTTAATTTAACACTATAGACTTTTTATAGGTTTTCCTGTAATCTATAGTTAAAGATCTATTATCTCCATTGTTTTTTGGCGCAGTAGTTCTTTCTTTTAAATTGTCTAGTTTTACCCCCAAAAGTGACACCCATTCTGAAAATTTAATTATTTACGTAACGCGTCCGTGTTTGGGTCACAGAAGTCCATATGTGAACCAAATTTCAACAAAATCGGTCCAGTGGATCCGGAGAAAACTGGCTATGACAGACGGTCAGACAGACAGACACCTGAGTGATCCTATAAGGGTCCCGTTTTTTGTTCGGAACCCTAAAAAAAATTACAACATTTTCTAACAATAATATAATCATTTACTAACAAATGTTAGGAATTGTTACATTCTATTAGGAAATTGTAAGATTTTTTTATTTAATGAGTTAGTTAATTAACTAAAATGTTTAGGTATTGTTAACTAACATTACCTAAAATGAAAACATTTTCTTAACATTGTGATCAAATGTTTGTTTAGAAAATGTTTACAGGGCAAAAACAAAGAATGTAACATAATATTCTTTTGAATTTTATTTTGTATTCCCTTAAATAATTACCAAGGCTTCTTTGTACTCAAAGATAATTTCAGTGAGGTAAACTTGTGCTTCTATTACTAATATCTAAGATTAGATACGTAAAGGAAAGTCCATAGACTAAAAAAACTTTTTACAAAAAATATTACCGACTTCCAAAAACAAAACACTACTAATACTAATTTTAATTTCAGAAGTCGGTGTTTTTGGTTATTTCGTTTTTTGACACCGACTTTCCGGTTACATTTTTTGTAAAAAGTTTTTTATCTTTCACTTTTTAGTGGTACCTGCGTACCCATTCACAGCGTACCGGCGTGATGTTATGTTATGAACTGGGGCTGATTTAATAAAACTTACTTAGTGCTTTCGGTGTAAAGGTCTCGACAATACGAATGAAATAAGCCCAAACCCTTGGTAGTTCCTACACACTGATGTGGAGTTCCCTTGACTCTCTGTCGTCTCCATCATCAGGTCTGATTCAAACCTTCATTGTTTTGTAGTGTCACCCGATATACACACGAATATCAAGCTTTTACCAGATGCGTGCCTACAATTTTCGAGAGTTGCCCTCGATTTCTTAAGGTTTCCTTCATCAGATCTTGACGTGGCAATGGGACCACCTCGGCAGCATACCCTTTAATATAAAAAAAAATCATCGAAATCGGTTCATAAACGACGAAGTTAGTTCATAAGCGGTCGAATTAAGAAAAAAAATTGAAATGTAAATTACACAAAAACTAGTTTTTGTGACATCTTCTGTTTTGCACCTACCTCTATGTTTTGTAAACATTTATAACAGCAGTGTGAGAACATCTTTATTCAAAAACTTAACATAAGTTATTGATGTGTCTATTTTGATCGATCACAGTCTGATATATATTCGATGCAGAAGATCGATGCGTACGTTTTCGGAAAAAAATTGACATATTTTTTTTCTATGTATTTTTTCTATGGGTCGCAGATTTTATTGCAGAACCAATAAATAATAAGACCTACATCGATAAAAGAAATTATTTCTTGACCTGGGTGGTACGCAAAAGCAAAGTGGTCGTAAAAAATTCCGTCCCAATACTTGTTTGGCAGTCATTTGTTAAAGCTGATATGTATTACCTACGTTTAGAGAAATTAATTTGTAAATCAAGACAGATTTCAATTTTACCTGTCCGTCATTAAATTACTAGGGTTTTGTGCTAATTTGACAGTTTACATCAAAATTAATGAAGTTTCACATTACTGGGAACAATAGAGGAATATAAATTAATTTACCAAACTTTACTATATTATTATTTCATGGAACAAAGCTGCAAACTACAGTATAACCGTGCTCGGTCGCTTTTCTCTCGAATACATTTCGAAATAGCACAATTTGATTCAGCCAAACTCGTTCCATCATTGGACTACAAGACGTACGGCAATGCGCCAACGGTACATGGTGTAAAATCCCACTCATACGTTCAAACATTTTAGTAATATGTACTTTCATTGTACATATAGACCAGAGTCGATAATTTTTTAAACCAAAAAAAATAATAGTAGGATGAAACCCATTGAAAAAGGAAGAGAATATAACAACAATGAAAGGAAAAACAATTTACGGGCGATCTGAGGTCGGGAAGTGGATGGGGCTGAATTTTTAAGGGTAAAAAAACAGTTTATCTCGATTTCCGGCAAAACTAAAAGTCCTACGGGAAAAACTTAAATAGCAAAGTTGTAGGTGATAAAAAGATCTACAACTTTTGTGTTTACACTTTTTTCACATAACCTCATTTATGTGGAAAATTCAAATAACCAAGTTTTGGTTTTTTATTTTTATCTTTCACGAAATTTGGTCAAAACTTACCATTTTAATTTCAATTTGAAAAATTTATTTTTTCACTTTATTTTGACTTAATGTCGATAAAACACCCTAATTTTCAATCTCCCGTCAAATTATCTGCTTTTTTAAAACGTCGGTGGCTTTTTGTTCGTTGAAATGTCTACTTTCTGATGGTGTAAAAAAAATATACATTACTAAGGTAAATCTCAGAAAATGCAAAAAAAAACTCACCCCCATCCACTTCCCGACCTCAGATCTCCTTTAATATTTGTTATATTCTCTTCCTGTTCTGATGGGTTTCATCCTACTATTATTATTTTTTTCACTTTTTACCATTTTTAAAGGCTTCAGCCCTGGTCTAATACAGCTAAGGAGTGGAATTCCTTGCCAGAGTCTGTTTCCCGATAGCTTCAACCTCTCTCTCTGGGATCTTTAGGTCAAGACTTAATAGGTTACTTCTAGGATAGCATGCTCCATCGTCGACCATATCATCGCTTACCATCAGGTGAAATACGATAAATTTTTTGTGTACATATTTTTTCTGTTTTTCATGTTTCTACGTTAATTAATGTAAAAGGTCTTATAACGTTTAATCTATACTAATATATAAAGCTGAAGAGTTTGTTTGTTTAAACGCGCTAATTCCAGAAACTACTGGTCCGATTTGAAAAAAAAAATTAGTGCAGATAGCCCAATTATCGAGGAAGGCTGTATATAGGCTATATATCATCACGCTAAGACTAATAGGAGTGGAGTAGACGAAGTTGCGCGGGTCAACTAGTCAATACTAAAAAATTCTTCCGTAAATGATGAATGACTGACAGACAACGCACAGCTGTCTTAGGAACTGTTGGACTTAAGAAGCCGAAATAAGGGGATTTCCTCAAATTCCTACGGGAACGGGGAAAAACTTGATATGTGCGTACGAAGTCACAGACAAAAGCTAGTCCTTACTAATATTATAAATGCGAAAGTAACTCTGTCTGTCTGTCACGCTTTCACGCCAAAACTACTGAACCGATTTAAATGAAATTTGGTACACATATAGTCTAAAGCCTGAGAAAGAACATAGGCTACTTTTATCCCGGAAGTATGCTCCCTAGGGACCACGTGGGCGAAGCCGCTGACAGAAGCTAGTTAACTATAAATATGAAAAAAAAATGAAAATGAAAAAAAATATTGCAGAAACTTGTACAAACTTTTACAGGTACTCTCACATAGAGACCTCCTTTTAAGTAAAAAATATACCTGTGCTAGCAGGTCCCGCTCTTCAATGACAAATAAATGGTAAAAGTAGTGTACAAAAGATTACAGAAACTTAAACAAAAATAAAAATAAAAATTACAAGATCTCAATTTAAACAGGATATAACTAAATAAAGGCAACCAACAAAAGGAACTTTGAGATATTATATCTTAATAGAGTGTGTGTGATGGTGTGTGAGTGTGTGTGATGGTGTGTGAGTGTGTGTGATGGTGTGTGAGTGTGTGTGTGTGTGTGTGTGTGATGGTGTGTGAGTGCGTATTCTCTCATGTTTTCGATTCATAGTCACGATGCTTGCAGCAATAACTCAATGTCATCATAAATAAGTAAAGCAATGAAACGCGTACGTATCAATAATAATAAAAAAGCCTTTAAACAGCATACTTACTATGTCATAAACTATATCCTAGTTTGAGTGTTATCACATTATCCCTCCTTCTCCTATATAAAATGAACCACTAAAGTTTCCATGAGACACTTTTACCCTTTACAGCTCACAGTTCTCTTTATGGACGCTAAGGATGCATCTATAAACGGCGACTTTAAAAGTCCACGAAGCCGTATAAAGTCGCGACTTCGACTTTTGAAGACAGCACGTTCGCTTGGAACATGTTATTGCCTAACGGACCGTGTTTTTAAGACATGTTTCCCGTGCTATTCAGTTGTGGATCTATTTGGAGGTTTTAAAATATATGGGAAAGAGTTTTATTAGAATACGTTTGTATTATTTCGATGTATGTACACATTTTTCTATATTCTTCACATTCACATATTCCTATTAAATTTTTTTTTTTACTTTTGGGGTCTAATCAAATTAACTTTTTAGGGTTCCGTACCCAAAGGATAAATAACGGAAACCTATTACTAAGCCTCCGCGGTCCGTCCGTCCGTCCGTCTGTCTGTCAGCGGGCTGTATCTCAAGAACTGTAATAGGTAAATAGTTAAAAATTTTAACAAAAATAAATAACATTAAAAATTAAAGGGAAAAGAATTATCTCCCCTATAAGAAACTTTTTTTTCGGTTAATGGTACGGAACCCTTGTACCTATGCACTTGGCCGATTTTACTTCTTCATGTCTTAAAGGATTCGGATAAAGATAAAACTTGGCAAACAGTTAAACCATGTCCTAGATTAGGGCAAAGGTCGTAGCGGAATTTAGTCGAAAGAGTTGCTGCGGCCCTGGAACGCGGCGGGCATTTGGAGGAACACGGATGGGTTTTAGTCAGTAAGAGTTTGACACATCCTTCTGCTTCACCCAGAGCGGGAGGAGTCATTTGATGATTTCCCATCCATACAAAAAAGATTACGGCAAAGGTTACTGTTTCTCTAGGGAATATGTTTCCTAGAAATATTTTTCGCGGCTCATGCGCGCCAAGCTGCGGTAGATGCTAGTTTCTTCTTTTACTGTTTATGGGCACGCGTTTGGCCACTATTTCACCTGATGGTAAGCGATGATGTGGTCGAAGATGGAGCACGCTTGCCTAGAAGTAACCTATTCACTCTTGACTTCAAGACTCCCAGGTTGTAGCTATCAGGAAACACAGACTCTGGCAGGGAATTACAAGTTACCTGGCTTAATTACAGATAACCGTTGGTTGGTATTTCACCACCGTTTGGTAGTACGTAGGGGTGTCGCATGCGCACTTGAAAAAGGACCAAGAATCCGATTCCCGACATCCTCTCTACGATCACACAATAGTCTTGGGTAGGTTTAAGAGCCGGAAGAGTTTTCTTTGTAGCACAGAGGCCATGCAAGACCGTCCACCCAATGCGAGAACCAAGCTGTGGGAAGAACATCATTCCCCACCACCTGACTACTCGCAACCCTAGGAACATGTGCCACCTAGACGTGACCTGCAGTGGCCTATTTGGAAGGCACTGAACCGTTTGCGTGCCTAGGTAGGCCGCTGCAAGCATAATCTGGCGAAATGGGGATTCAAAGACCCGTCGGATACTCAATGTGAGTGCGGTGCTGCTCTTCAGAACATGAGCCACACGTTGGAATGCCCCAAGTGCCCATACACCTGTATTTTAGGGGATTTAATTAATGCCACCGACGCTGCAATTAACGTAGCCACCTACTGGGCCAAAAAATCTAAGAAGTTAACAATCGACTTAAAAATAAGATTACAGAATAACACATAACTTTATAATGCTTGGACGTACTAATACCGCGAGAGCGAAGCCGAGGATGGTAACAAGTGCACATAAAACATTCTCTTACCTAATCCTATGTATGTAGCTCACTCGTCTTATTACATAACGTCTGTACATTTCTCGCAGTGTGCTAATAAGATGAAATTTGTACGTCTGCGGGGGTTTTATTAAAATAAGTAAACGACGGAATTGACCCGGTGTCCGCGTTGCAGACTAGGGCTGCCGTACAAGTGTTCTGGGTAATATTTTTACGACATTTTCCTGGTAGTTAGGAGGAAGGAAGAACGGAGTCAAGAATACCTGAAAGTTGGTGCTATTGGAGTAAGTGATAAATTTCTTTCTTTTATTAGATCAAAGGCAAAAACTGACAAACAAACGGCAAAAAGTTCTACAGCTTGACTTAGGACCAAAAAGCCGTGGCAGAACCCGATGTTCAGTTTTTGTCATATCTAATGAATGTACGAAAATGACTGTATGTCAGTTGTTAAGAAAAACCTCGCCACAGATAGTACAGACCCACTTAAGACCCAAAAAGGAAATCTCTGGAGAAGAACGATTAGGAGAGCTGACCCCATTTATAAATGGGACTAGGTCTGAAGAAAAAGAATTCATTAGATATATAAAACTTAAATACGTAAACGTAATTTTTTTGACTCTCAATTTTTTACGAAGCATCGTTTTCGATTTTTGACGAAAAATGTAAAAAAATGACTATTTTCCCCCTTATCTCCGAACTTTGAATGGAATAAAATATGAAATAATCCTGTGTGACAGAAGTTGATGTAAAGATTACAGTAAAAATAAAATGATGTCTCTAAGCAGCACATTTTTTCAGAAATCATCAACAAAATTACATTAGTTCCACTATCGGTCAAGAGATGGCGCTGATTTAAAACTGCAATTTACACCGCAGTGTTAAAATTGTCTGACGAATATTATAGGTCGCCGCTTAAAATTTAAAAATGTTTCACGTTTTATATGATGGTACGGAACCCTCGGTGCGCGAGTCCGACTCGCTTTTGACCGATTTGTACTACAGAACGTACCTTTTACTCATAAATAACATACCATAAAGATAAAGTTGGATTTCTACTCAATAGATCCTACGTAAATAAAACAAATTGTATCATTCAAGCAAAAGTCGTACAGGAAAACGTAAAGAAAAGAACAAGTAATGAAGGGGAAACCGAGATAAGAAGAGCTATTCGTCATGTTCAGCATTATCAACTACCATGGCGGCACGGGCCGAGAGATAAAAAGGAATAACAGCCACAAAAGAAAGGTTAGGAGTTTGTATCTATAAATAGTGTTAACATTTGTTATTAACTCACTAATTGCTTGAAACTGCTTTATGCTGTAATACCAGATGTAAGCTATCAAATCTGTTAATCTATAACCGGGTGGGGACCTGGTGACCTGTATTACGGGTGTTACTACCTACCACAGGCACCAGCGATCCACAACCAAAAATTACTAGCTTTTGCTCGTGTGTAAATTCTGTTTGTATTTTTTTGGCTTGTGGTGAGAAATAAACAATTTTTATTTCCTTTATTTATTTGTCATTCTTATTGTTTACATTTTTAAATATTAAAAACATTTAAAAATATAAAAAATAGTAGCCAACCGGTATCGGGAACAGGGTCCAAGCTACCGGCGGTCAGGGCTCCAGAGAAAGGAACCTCCTGACAATGCGAGCCGTGTCCAGAAGTACCACTTTCTGAATCAAGCTCTTGATCCAGCTGCCCAATGAGAGCCTCCTGAAGTGTTGGTCGAGGCTCGTGGCTATTAAGCCATTGGCCGACACGACTATCGGTACAATCATTATTATTATTATTTAATGAACGTGGGAAAACTTTGTCATTGCAGCAAAACGATAATAACGACCACTTATATGAACTCTTGTCCGCAACTTAATACGCGCATGTCTCGTGTGTTCCCGTGTCCGTAGGAATTTCGAGAAATTAATTAAGGCGAAAAATCGTTCACCACATTCTTCTCTTGCCGTCTCGAGCCAGTCCTCACGGTAGGCGTCTAATCTACACTAATATTATAAAGAGGAAAGATTTGTTTGTTTGAATTGAATAGGCTCCGAAACTACTAGACCGATTTGAAAAAATCTTTTAGCATTGGATAGCTACATTATCAGGGAGTAACATAGGCTATAAATTTAACTTAAAAATTATCCCCGTACTCCCACGGGAACGGAAACTACGCGGGTGAAACCGCGTGACGTCCACTAGTAAATAATAAATAAACTCGCCACCTCTTCCTGAGTCGGCCTCGACGGGGCCTTCCATTTTAAGGAACCCACTGCTTTTCTAGCCCAGCCGTCAGTGTGCCAAAACCCGTTACACTAGCCACAACACTGGTTTTCTGTTTTCCTTTTTAGGGTTCCAAACAAAAACGGAACCCTTATAGGATCACTCGGGTGTCTTTTTGTCTGTCTGTTTGTCTGCCTGTCCGTCTGTCACAGCTAGTTATCTCCGAATCCATTGGACCGATTCTGTTGAAATTTGGTACACACGGATGCGTTACGTAAATCATTTAATTTTAAGTGTGGTTTCTAGTTTGACCCCCAAAAGTGACCCTTTGGGGGTCAAACTAGAAACTTTCAAAAATAGTTCTTGAACAATTTTGTGTAACATATCAAATGAAAGGGCTTACTGTGAGGGTTTTAAACTGTGAGGGTTTTAATTGTATTTTTTTCATAATTTGAAAATAGATGGTTTTGAAGTTATTCAAGAAAATAAGACGAAAAATGACCATAGCCTTATCTCCGAAACTACTGAGAGTAAAATTTTGGATAAAAAAATGTAGATAATAGATCTTTACCTATAGATTACAGAAAACCTATAAAAAGACTGTAGTGTTAAAATAACATGTTAACAAAAAATTCGTTCGGAACCCTTCGCACGCGACTCCGACTCGCACTTGGCCAGTTTTTTTTTATTGTTGTTTGTGTTTAGTAGTTCAAACATTCCACACTTGCCAACCAGAATGACTTTTTTTAGAAATTTTTACTGTTATTTTTTCATAAAACAAAAATACCGCCAGCCCTACCTCAACAGAAGTAAATTGGCTGTCCCCGGGGCAATAGATTGCTTTAATTTTACTTAGTCGGGTAAACATCTCGGCGTCACGTTGGGTACCCGGCAGAGTGAGACGTGGTGTCACTTCTCATAATTCTTTCTAGCTGGTTTTGCGAAAATATTAGCCGTTTTATTTTATTTTATTTTTTTGGTTCCAAAATTTATTAAATATAAAAAAAAAAATATTTAGATATGAACTAGGTACAGCATTAAAGTACTAAATATATACACTTAAAATAAAATACCCTAATAATAAAATATTAGGTAAAGTAAGGTTTATATTTTCTTTACAAGACAGATACTATTTAAATTATATAACTAGCTTCTGCCAGCGGCTTCGCCCGCGTGATCCATAGGAAACATACTCCCGGGATATATGTAGCCTATGTGTTATTCCAGACTACCTCTGTCTACCTCTGTGCCAAATTTCCTGAAGATCCTTTGAGGCGTTCTGACGTGAAAGAGTAACAAACAAACATCCATCCTCACAAACTTTCGCATTTATAATATTTTTAAGTTTTAAGTAGGATTATTAGGAAAGTAGGAAGTAGGATGTAAATGTCAATTTAAAATTAGAATGGGCTTTCGAATTGGGAGCGCTCACTTGAGTGGGGCGAGTAGTGTATAATAATGAATAGTGTGTGATGTGTGGATAGTGTACTAGACTGCGTGATTTCGCTGTTAAAAGTCATGCCAGGGAAGGCAATGACAAAGCAGTATTTATAATAGTTCCGAGAACTTACATACACCACTACACACGAGAATGCTTAAAACATGCCGAAGTCTGGTTTTGTATCTTATCGTGGCATGAAGTATAAATAAATAAACTATAGTTGTTAAAAATAAAAAGCCCGTTTAGACAGCAGGATACAACATTGCTTTACTAGTAAGTATGAAAGAGACATAAAAATAAATCTCTATCGCAGTTAGCGGTAAAGCAATCTTCTATCCCTCTCTACTCAGCTGTCAAATTGGACTTCTTAGATTTTGGTGACTTTAAGGTTGAAACAATCTGTCACATAGACAAATAGATCTTGTTGTCTATGACCTACAGTGATAATGAATATGGTGAAAAAAAAGTTATTTCGCTGACTGTTCATAATTTGTTGATGTTTGAGAGCAGTACTCGTGTGTAAAAAGGGTTGAAACGTCAATAAAGGCAAAGAAATATTAGAAAACGTCGTATTAAACTTTATCTCCCATTCAACTTCATTTCTAAGCAAGAATGCTAGCTGTTACTTCGCTACGCCGCTACGCTGCTACGAGCTACGGAGCTACGTGCTACGGAGCTACGCGGTCACGCCCCTAACCCGGTGCTAACCAACTTCAACTGCATTTGATATAGCTCTTTTTAGCAGACTGCCCCAGAAGTAGGATGATGATTTAAAGGCTCTAATACCATTTAATTCTCTCGTGTTGAAGAAAACAGGTCTATACATTTATTGAAATATGCTTGAAGCCCGAAAGTTTGGCAACCAAGCTAATTACAGAGTTGTCGAAGACAGATATTTAAGAATGGAAAATCACCAAATGACCCGCTCTAAGCGGAGCAGAAAGTGTTAGACTCTTACTGACTAAAACCCATCTATATTTCTCATAACGACCTTTACGTTCCAGGGCCGCAGCGACTCTTTCGAACAAATTCTGTAACCCTGGCAGGCACTGGCCCTAGCGGGCTTCGTCTACTATGCTGACATCTCTTTGAGGCTAATTTAATTAGGTTAATTTAATTCCGCCAAGCCCGTTCCATCATCGGACCACAAGACGAACGGCGATGCGCCACCGGTACATGGTGGACATCCCACCCACGCGCACAAAACGATTTGGGAACACATTCATAGTGCGTACAGCTAAGGAGTGGAACTCCCTGCCGGAGTCTGTGTTTCCTGAAAGCTACAACCTGGGAGGCTTTAAGTCAAGAGTGAGACTTCTAGGCAAGCGTGGTTCATTTTTGACCACATCATCGCTTACCATCAGGTGAGATAGTGGTCAAACGCGTGCCTATCAATAGTAAAAAAAGTGCTCGTGGAACACAACGCGCCGTCGACTCGGGCTCTGCACCACCCTAAGGTAGAAAAAGTTAGTTGGTACAAAATGCCTACAATAAACATAAAGTCCACATTACGTTTTTGATTAGTGCACCAAGTTTTAATAAATAAATAATAGCTTCCTAAAAGTAAATAAAACCACTGAAATCAACTCTATAAAAAAGATAAGTTAAAAAAATAGAGCTATGTATATAGTAATTTTGAACCTGCTAACTAGGTCTAACATCAACATTCCCAAGTCGACATTAAAATTATTATAACGAGGGCAAAAAGGTACCTAATTTAAGAGTATCCCTAATCTGCAAGATATTTATTTTTAAGGGTTCATAATTTTCTATTTACGTTAGGTAGGTACGGTCAGCAAAAAATGTTGATAAACACTGCTACACTACATATTTTCTAATCCTAAATAGCCATAATTTTTTTCGATATGTACTTTTTAGGGTTCCGTACCCAAAAGGTTACCAACGAGACCCTATTATTAAGCCACCGCTGTCCGTCCGTCCGTTTATCTGTCTGCATGTCAGCGAGCTGTATCTCAAGGACTGTAATAGGTAGACAGTTGAAATTTTCACAGAATGTGAATTTTTATTGTTATTGCCGCTATAACAGCAAATAATACTTAAATAAAAAATTTAAGGTGGCTCCCGTATCGTCATCATCCCCAACCCCCCTAAACTTTTCCCAACCTAGCCTTTTTCCCAACTATATTGGGGTTGGCTTCCAGTCAAACCGGATTCAGCTGAATACCAGTAAGTGTAGGTGGAGCGGCTGCCTACCAGACCTCTACAACCCATTAACTGGGTAACACGGTACTCCTTGGCAAGACTTGTGCCAGATTTTCTGGCTTCTGACTATCCGTAACGACTGCCAAAGATTTACAAATGACAGCCGGGATCCACGGCTTAACGTGCTTTCCAAAGCACGGACGAGTCTCGGTATGTTAAGATGATCACACATCCACAGACCAACCTTCCGCTCCCGTATAAGGCACGTATTTTGTTTTTTGGTTTATGGTACGGAACTTTTTTACCCGACCACGCCAAAAGAGGGTTATGATTTTCAGATACTTCACATAGTAACAGGAAAGGTCAAAAATTTTTGACGTTACTTTTGTTCCGATTGTAAGTATACATTGTGCTAATAACACAGGTTTAGAAAACCAAGGTGTTAGTCGATTTTTGTCGCTGACTGTACATGACTAGGTAAACCATTTGTTAATTTACATGATTTTCTTGGTCTCATAAATAGTAATTTAGCAACATTAAAAACTCATTAGTACTGTAGGTGCCTTTTTACGGTAAATAAGGGTCGAAAAGTAACACATTTGTTCGTTATTTATGTGCTTTAAATATTTTAGTACTTAGCAGGTTTCTAATAATAATGTTTGTTTTTTATTGACTAGCTTATTCACCAAAAACCGGGATGAAAGTGACTACTTTCATCCCGGTATGTCATTGGCTAATGACACTCAATAATAGTGTAGCTTTTTAGCACCAAAATTAAGTAATTACGAGAGATTACCTTGAACATACACAAAGGAGCTCGTGGCTAGGTAACAACAGCCGCACGGGTCGATCTTCAAGGTTAAGCAACGCTTGCCAAGGTTGGTCTGTGGATGGGTGACCATCTTAACATACCGAGTTTCCTCCGTGCCTCGGAAAGCAAGTTAAGCCGTTGGTCCCAGCTGTCATTTGTAGATCTTTGAGAGTCGTTACGGATTGTCAGAAGCTAGTAAATCTGACTCCAGTCTTGCCATGAAGTACTGTGTTACCCAGTTAATGGGTTGTGGAGGTCTGGTAGGCAGCCGCTCCATGTAAAAATACTGGTATTCAGCTAAATCCGGCTTGACTGGAAGCCGACCCCAATGTAGTTGGGGAAAGGCTAGGCAGATGATGACCTTGAACATATACAAAAAAAAGAATCTCTATATATTACTATACTAGGTGCCGCCTGCGGATTTACTTGTTTTTAGGGTTCCGTACCCAAAGGATAACCAACGAACCCTATTACTAAGCCTCCGCTATCCGTCCGTCCGTCTGCCAGCGGGCTATATCTCACAACCGTTATAGGTAGACAGTTTAAATTTTCACAAATTGTGTCTTTCAATTAAAAAAAACAACAACAAATAATAAAAATTAAGATTTATGGTACGGAACCTTTCGTGTCAGAGTACGACTCGCACTTGGCCGGTTTTATTACCTAAGATGGGTTTGCTCTTGACTCAAGTCTAGGTCAGAGATGACAGAGACAAAGTCTACGATGGAGCGAGCTTACCCAGAAGGAGCCTGTGCACTCTAACTTTGAAGAGATTAGGGTTGTAAGCGTTCGGAAACACAGACGCGGGCAGAGAGTTCCACTCCTTTGCTGTGCGCATTATAAAAGACGTTTGGTAACGCTTAGTGCGAATTGGTGGAATAGCAACAAGTTAGTGATGGTAACTTGCAGTGCGTCTAGATGTCCGATGACCTAATTGATGACGACTGTGTAGAATACGTACTTTCTCTCTTTTAAAACTATAGTCTTTGTGTTATTCTGCAGAGCGATTCTGTAAACATGTCCAAGTGAAGGCTTGGGTGAAGTGATCACGAAGTGAGCTGTCATTCCATCTTTTTTACATGGATTGACAGCTCACTTCGTGACCACTCCACCCAAGCCTTCACTTCGACATGTTTAAAGAATCGATCGGCTGATATTTAGGCTACATTAGACACTGTGAAGTTTCATCTAAATTCATTTCTTTTTTACGTGAAAGCGAAAAAAGCATCCTCCATCAAATTGAGACCAACCCTGAAAAATCGAAAAAAATATCAGCTGTTTCATACAAAATCCAATATTTAGATAATGAAAATGTGAAACAGCTGATATTTTCAGGTTTGGTCTCAAAGTAAAAGTTGTTTATAATCATGTGTACTTTCACAGCCTAAGAGGTTGTTGGTGTTTTACAAATAACCCTATATATCAATACTAGCTGACCCGCGCAACTTCGTTCTGCGTCACAATTTTTATTACTGCTCCGCTCCTATTCGTCTTAGCGTGATAATATATAGCCTATAGCCTTCCTCGATAAGTGGGCTATCTAACACTGAAAGAATTTTTCAAATCGGACCAGAGTTCCTGAAATTAGCGCGTTCAAGCAAACAAACAAACAAAAAAACTCTTCAGTTTTATATATTAGTATAGATTAAGCAATGAATGAGATCAACAATGCAGCACGCTTGTCTAGAAGTACCCACACACTGAAGACTCTTGATGTACAAACTACGGCAAACAATTCCATTCCTTACCTGTACGCGTACTGAAAATGTTATCAAAACTTTTTGTGCGTAAGAGTGGGATGTCTTAGTATTGGTATTAAATAATGTCATTGTTAATATTGATGATGAAGATACTGTAAATGCATTAGGCATCATGGTAACGATGCCTAATAAAAATGTACAAATGGTGCGTAAAAGAAATGCTACTTTGAATACCTTACCTTACCTTTTGGGTCACAGATTATGGTTAAATTGCATTGTTGAACATGTAAGCGGGCACGCCATTTATTCGTGGAGGCTCATTTTGATTAGTATTGTATGCTTGAGATTACTTATTTCATTACCTATATATGTAATTAGTTTTATCATTGTTTCATATGTAATTTTTGGGATAAAATGGTATGCTAGCGGACATGTGCCATCCATTTATTTATTTTATGATCGACATCTATCATAAACTGTTGGATAATGTTATATAAATTCAAGTTGTTTAAACTTAACAGACAGTTGTGTTGCTGGGGAGTTTGTTGGCCACTTCTTCTTCCCAGCTAAAACACTAGGACGTGGTGACGGGCTGGGCGATTTGGGGGACTGTCTTCATGTAAATTTTGACGTTCAAAAAGTGCTGATTTTCAGCCTAATTTGAATAAATGCCTTTTGATTTTGATTTTGAAAATACAAGTGAAAATATTCTTGATAAGGATAAATACCCGGCCTTAAGTCTTATTACCTACTATTTAATTCTGAAAGTCAAATAACCAATTAGTTAAAAAAAAACAGATACAAACACAATGATTAGATCATCAATCACAAAAAGTTACGCCAATACATCCGAACGGGTAACTTTGTCACTTCCAATCAAGCATTCGATTCGGTCGCCATTGAACGAGTGAATGAATGATGTCGTTCGTTGCTCGTCGTTCACTCGCCCACTCCGCGCTCACAGAACTTTCAAGGCGCATAATGGAGCGTTCCATATTTGATTAGTGAAAGACGAACGATATTGAATGAGGAATGAGTTCAAGCGTTCAGATTTTATTGTTGCGTGAAGGAATTTTAAAATCGTAATTGGAATATTGGAAGTTTTATTGAATGAATTTTCTATTTTGTTGGAGAAAATCTTGAAAGGAGTTGAGACATATCAGAAGTATTTAAAAAGAAAGAATAAAGTGAAAAAAATTGTATAATAAAGCAAAAACAGTCAGTCCCTTATTTAAGTTAATATTATAAGAGGTGAATTTTGCATTGAATTTTTAACCCGTGGATTTGAAAAAGTTTATCTCTAGAAATTCTGATCCAATCACGAAAATTATTTCACTTATATAAAACTTAGTCATAGGGCCTTATATCTAAAATCAGTTAACACGTAGTAGCTTCGATGTTCTTCAGATATAATTTATTGTGTTGATTGATTTTAGATATTATTTCAATGGAGACAATGTCGATAATAGTATGACAGTGAAAAATGCTCTGCACTGCACTCCGTCATCATGTGCGCCGGTTGTTCGGCGTTCGGCTGCTTTTAGAATTTAAACTTTCGCATAAACATTGAAACCACAGGATCACTCGTGTACGCCTGTCTGTCACAGCCATTTTACTTCGAATCGCCTAGATCTATTTAGTTTAATTTTGTTACACATATAAATTTCTGCGACCCAAAAACCGACGCGTAACTTAAATAAATAAAGCTGCTCTAATATTGGGAAAAATACAGATAACACTTATAGATTACAGGAAAGTCTATAAACTATAGACTTATATCGTTGTTGTCTATGGTTTTAAAGGAAAATGTTAAAAATTATCATTCGTTCAAATGAATTTGCGCGCGATTCCAACTCGCACATGACCGATTTTATCATTAAAATAGCCCTATTTTTAAAGGAAGCAAATCTGTAGGAAAAGCTAGTGAATAATAAGATATAACTCATAAATGTCACATTATATACAACCAACAGACAGGGTCCCCAAATTAGTATTTCAGAAGCCTACCACATTCCTGACTTAATATAATATCAAGGATACCCTTACATATATCGCATACAAATTATATTTCATCTAGCTACAACGGAGGGTCCATACTCAGTCCCAGAATCAAGTGGTTTCCTTCGGGTGACCCTCACGAATAGTTTCCGAACCCTTAGTTACCTTTTATGACCCTTCCATGATTTTGTGATCTTATCCTCTTGATCTGTGCGACCTTAATTTTCTTTGAGAGATAAGGTAGCTAGATATAGACGGATGAAATATTGTACACTAGCACTTCGCCCGTGTTGCAATTTTCTTAAGGATCCCTATTTTTAGGGTTCCGTGCCCAAAGAGTCCGGTCCATCAGAACCCTATTACTAAGCCTCCGCTGTCCATCCGTACGTCTGTCCGTCAGCGGGCTGTATCTCAAGAACCGTAATAGGTAGACAGTTGGAATTTTCACAGATTGTATATTTCTGTTGCCACTATTACAACAAATAATAAAAATTAAAGTTTATGGTACGGAACCCTTCGTGTGCGAGTCCGACTCGCACTTGGCTGGTTTTTTCTAGTAATAAATATAGCCTACTAGCTTCTGCCAGCGGCTTCGCCCGCGTGGTCCCTAGGGAACATACTCATGGGATAAAAAGTAGCCTATGTCCTTTCTCAGGCTCTAGACTATCTGTGTATATTTCATTTAAATCGGTTCAGTAGTTTTGACGTGAAAGCGCGTCAGACAGACAGACAGAGTTACTTTCGCATTTATAATATTAATCAGGATGTTAGTCAGGGATAATGTAGCATTCTAATAGAAAAAGAATTTTTGAAATCGGTCCAGTAAATTTTTGAGTTTTTTCGTTTATCATCATCATCATCATATCAGCCGAAAGACGTCCACTGCTGGACATAGGCCTCCCCAAGCGTCGCCACAACGACTGGTCCTGCGTGTCTAGCATCCATCGGCTACCCGCGACCTTCACCAGGTCATCGGTCCACCTTGTGGGAGGCCTTCCAACGTTGCGTTTGCGTTGAGGTTTTTCCTTTCAAACATACAAATCTTTTCTCTTTACAATATTTGTGTAGATTGTATTATTGTTCTCCAAAATTGATCACAACATACGAAAGTGAACTCATTTGTGATTTTTACCTCATTTACCTCATTTTTAACTCATTTACCATAAATCACCGTTTAAATTTCAAAAGAAAATGAAGGCTTTCGCAGATGCGACTCAATAATGACCCAAGTAACAAAAATACGTTATATTATGGCCATGAAAACGTTTTTACGGAAACGTTGGCTATATAAAAGAGGTCTTATAAACTTAATTATAACGTTTATAGGACGCGAAAGTGGCCCAATTATAAGACATTATAGTTGTGTAGTGGTTACATTAATGTCAACTTGTGACCATTTAACATCAATTAGAGGTTTAATAAAAATTAAATAACTAACTATTTGGGTGTGTACTGATTATGACGAGACCATTATAAGACGAGTAAGTTAAATAATAATCATGTAGACGTTAATTTTTTTTTCATTATTTCATGTGCGAATGGTGCGCGCTGCTGTGAATATTACTGTGTTTTAAACTGTAAAGTAATATTAATTATAGTTATTATAATGTCGAAACTAAAAATATTATTTGTTGTAACAACATGTTAAGAACTCAGTTTTTTTGAGAATGTTTGTATGTATTGTTGTAAAGTTTTTAACTCCCTCCTGAAATTTTTGGTATTTCATCATTGTTGTTTATTTATTTATTTAAAATATATTTTCCTATAAAAGTTACATCCATCCTGGTTTAGTTATGAGATCACAGTTACACGACGCTTACTGGACTTAGGGTCATATAAACGTTGACCTTAAGACCTTAAGACCAAGACACGCGCGCCATTACGTTTGGCTTTAGGGTTCCTTAATTAAATATGGAAGTTATTGCTTATTGATATCTTATTCATAATGTTAGGAAGCCTCTTGTTTATTATTATAGGTTATTTCTAGGCAAGCGTGCTCCATCTTCAACCACATCATCGCTTACCATCAGGTGAGATAGTGGTCAAATGCGTGCCTATCAATGGTAATAAAAAAATTACGCTCAAAAAATGTATGGCTTGATGAGAAATATTACAATCAATAGCCCATTTTTTGGAGTCTTTACGGAATTAGCTTTCTCTGTCATCGTCATCAATTTCACGTGAAGTTTCTGTATCTGTGTTATCACAGGTTTCTCGTTCAGACTGGTCTAAATAATCAAAAACTGAGTCATCTGAAAAACAATGTTTATTTTTGTTTTATAATACGTTGGACACTAGGAATTTGTCCTGTATCGTGGGTGCGTTCCAAAACATACATAGTCACAAACACAAACAGCCAGACCCGGAACAACTATCTGTAAGCCATACAAATGATTGTTCAATGCGTAGCAGCAGAATGTTACTTCTATGGTATAATGGTATTGTCAAAAAAATTAACTTACTGTTTACAGACAAGCAATTTTTTCAAGTAAGGAACCACTTTCACTTAAAGCGATCAAAGTGTTGTCGTAAACGTCACATAATTTAGTTGTTTAAACGTTAATTTGACGCATACAACGTGACTTATTAGTCACAGTACGGCTAAAACGTAGTATTATTGTCACATTACAACCAAATCATCTTAAACGTGTTTCAAGTTAAACTACTATAAAACAAATCGTATTTTTCATGTACATGTTATATAGTGGTTTTCAAACTACGATATTGTCTTCCAAAAACCTCCTATGCGACTAAAACGTTAATACGACCAAAAGTGTTGACGAGTAAACGTCGCACAATTTAGTTGTGTACACGTTAATTCGACGCATACAACATGACTTAATAGTCACACGACTAAAACGTAGTACTATCGTCACATCCAACCAAATCGTCGTATACGTGTTTCAGGTTAAACTACTATTAAACAAATAATGTTTATAGTGAAAATGTTATATGTATAATAGTTTTTCAAACTACGATATTGTCTTCCAAAAACCTCCTATTCCATATAATAAAGTCGCATACTTTAGTTGTGTAGGCGTTTATTCGACGCTGCTGGACATAGGCCTCCCCAAAACTTTGAGGGGTTTGCCATAATCGCCACGCTTGGCAGGCGGGTTGGCGATCGCAGTGTATGGTGTTGAGTTTTACAGAGAACGCTGTTGCCGATTCTCTGGTCAGTCCCTCAGTCGCCTCTTACGACACCCACGGGATGTGATGGGATGGTATTATTCTTTTACGGCACCATACGGCACCGGCCGACACCATACGGCAATTTTCATTAATACTCCACTATTATTGGTCGTAGCGTGACGTTATTACGCCTATAGCCTTCCTCGATAAATGAGCTGTCCAACACTAAACATTCTTTTCAATTCGAACCATTAGTTCCTGAGATTAGCACGTTCAACAAAACAAACTCTTCAGATTTATAATATAAGTATAGATAGTACACCTCTATTTGATTCCTTATTGACTGACTTACGTTTGACCGCTATCTCACCTGATAGAAAGCAACAATACCTATTTAATCTTCACTCTAAAACTCCGGATTGTTGCTATCAAGAAACACCCTCCAGTATGGAATCCCAGTCAAAAACTGTTGTACATTGTCGCATCACGCTTGTCTGCAGGAAGCCTTACCAAAGAAGTTAACGTTTACTGACTCATCTATACATATAATAAAATCGAAGACTAACCGTGTCTGTACATTGAATATTTTTGCATGAAAATTACACAGAAAACTCAGGAAAAAGGTATAAAACACAAAAATGCAATTTTCGAAATTTTTGTCTGTTTGTCTGTTTATCTGTTTGTCTGTGCGTTTGTGGGAGCATCACGCTTAAACCACAGATTAGATTGCAAATCTAAATACTTAAAAATATTAAGGGATAACCCGAGTAAAATTTAGCGTTTATTTCGTCAAAATCGACCCACAAAATCAAAAGATATTGAATTTTTAAGTTTAGGAAGAAACTTCCTAATGTATTCTGATGAGTCAGAGCGCCATCTATTGAGAATAATAAAATACACGAAAGCATTCAAAATTGTTGAGTTATTTGTGAAACTTTTAATACGTGGCAAAATAAGAGTGTTCATTTTATACCTTTTCGTTATTGATCGATACAATCGATCCACAAAATCAAAATATATTGAATTTTTAGTTTAGTAAGAAACTTCCTTATATATTCTGATTAGTCAGAGCGCCATCTATTGAGGAACCAAAAAATGCATGAAAGCATGAATGTTACACCAAAACACATTGATTGAGTTATTTCTGAAACTTTTAATACGTAGACGTAGTCTTCTATACATATAATAAAATCGTAGACTAACCGTGTCTGTACATTGAATATTTTTGCATGAAAATTACACAGAAAACTCAGGAAAAAGGTATAAAACACAAAAATGCAATTTTTGTTTTTGTCTGTTTGTCTGTTTGTATGTGCATTTGTGGGAGCATCACGCTTAAACCACAGATTGGATTGCAAATATTAGTACTTAAAAATATTAAGTGATAACCCGAGTAACATTTAGCGTTTATTTCATCAAAATCGACCCACAAAATCAAAAGATATTGAATTTTTAAGTTTAGGAAGAAACTTCCTAATGTATTCTGATGAGTCAGAGCGCCATCTATTGAGAATAATAAAATGCACGAAAGCATTCAAAATTGTTGAGTTATTTGTGAAACTTTTAATACGTGGCAAAATAAAAGTGATCATTTTATACCTTTTCGTTATTGATCGATACAATCGATCCACAAAATCAAAATATATTGAATTTTTAGTTTAGTAAGAAACTTCCTTATATATTCTGATTAGTCAGAGCGCCATCTATTGAGGAACCAAAAAATGCATGAAAGCATGAATGTTACACCAAAACACATTGATTGAGTTATTTGTGAAACTTTTAATACGTAGACGTAGCAAAATAAAAGTAAACATTTTAATGCCTTATCGTTATTTACCGTTACATACGGGCTTCTTATTTAACGTCTTCCGCTGCCAAGTATTTTGTCAGTTTACATGGTCGATAGATGGCGTTGCACTGATGACGCGTTTTTCTGAATTGCGGTGTTAAGATTTTCCGCTGGAGAATGACCTCACACAATTTCTAAACACAGTCGTGTTTCGAAGGAATTTCGGTTTGGTCTCTGAAAGGTCTTAAACTGTCAGGGATCATAATTGGTTAAATCTCTGGTGCTGGTTTCGTTTAAAGTGCATTTATCGTAGAGTCTTAAACTGATTTAGTTTTGCGAAGTTCTGGACGGTTCGACTTGCGGATCAGGCCTGTAGGGTCCCGTACCAAAGGTGCTGTGCTGACGGGACCGTACTGCTAGGCCTCCGCGATTGATTCCGTTTAGAGCGAAGCAACGAACGGTTCGATTTGCGAAACAAGGCTAATAATATAAATAAAAATCTTATATTGACAGAGTCCATTTTTTGGTTAGTAGTTAGGTTTAGGTTTAGTTTAGGTTAGTACTTTGGTTTTGTATAATAAGGTATCGTACCAAAGGTGGTCACGGTGACGGGAGTGATCGATTTTGGGAGGCTACTCTCTAAGTCCGAAGTCCGTAGTTTCGGGCTTAGTTGCGGACGTATTCTACTCCGTATCACCTCCAGACTTACGATTAGTCCCGAACCCGAACTAAGAATGAATGACAACACGATTGCACAGTAGGTAACTGTCAAATTGTGTTATCATTAGTTCTCATTGGTTAGATGATACGGAGTGGAATATTTTTTTTTTATAATAGATAGGCATACGTTTGACCACTATCTCACCTGATGGTAAGCGATGATGCGGTCGAAGATGGAGCACGTTTGCTTAGAAGAAACCTATTCACTTTTGTCTTAAAGACTCCCAGGTTGCCCGCAACAAAGTTTTTAATTCGTGCTAAGTATCAAACGGTTCGATTTGCGAGCCAAGGCAAATTATAGGGTTCCGTGCCAAAGTTGCTAATGGGACCCTATTATTTAAGCCTTCGCGTACGATTTTGATTCGTGCGAACCCAGTCGATTTTTAGGGTCCCGTACCAAGTTTGCTAACGGAACCCTTTTTTTTAATAAGCCACCACTGTCCGTCTTCCTTCAGTTAATGCGTTTTGTTTCTGTCTCGCTAATATAAAATTAATGTCTTCTAGAAAAAGGTCGAATCTTTGACAATATAGCAAAATTCTTAATCTTCTTAATATATTTAAAACAAAGTCGGTTTTGTTCGAACACTTTTCTAACTCGAGAACGGCTCGACCGATTTTCATAGTTTTTGTGTTTTTGGATTAGTCTTCGTCCGGAATAGCATAATAAGAATTAAAATACAAAAAAAAGAGTAGGTAGGTAGGTAGGATAGGTAGGTAGGGTAAGTAGGGTAGGTAGGGTAGGTAGGTAGGTAGGTAGGGTAGGTAGGTAGGGTAGGTAAGGTAGGGTAGCTATGGTAGGTAGGATAGGTAAGTAGGTAGAGTAGGTAGGTTAGGGTCGGTAGGTAGAATAGCCAGTTGACGGGAGCGAAGCCGCGCGGGTCAGCTAGTGACATTTATATAAATAAGATTTAAACACTGAACCTAAACACAACCTTCCCATTTCCCTATTATTACTACCAAGTACCAATTTACCCATTTTCAAAACCGGCACGGAAAACAAAAAGTACTCTACCTCTACATTCAAGGGTTAAATGTCAAAGGTCAAAGTAATTAACCCTTTTCAACTTATAATTAAAAGTGTCATTTTATCACTTAACGCACTTTTGGTACCAGTGCGCGAAAGGTTCCTACTCACCCAATTAGAAAAGGTTCCGAGTTGTCTGATTTCGTTAGTACTTGTAAATTAATTTATTTCAATAATATAAGCTTTTAAATTATTAAAATGCTGAATAGAGTGGGCTATAATTTAGTTTGTTTTGTCTTGTAAAATTAAATTCATTAACTTTCCTTTGCTGGCGGCACTGTGGTTGAGTAACAAAGGTAGGTATGGTAAATTATAAAAATAATTGGACACATGTTAGGGATTTAAGAAACATTATTTTGTAATCTTAATTACTTTTTAGTAAAATGCTTTCTTTTATCTATTTCAGGGGCCCACGGAAGGTCAAATAAAATATGAATGTATAATATTATGTACAGAATGACATTAACGTTTTGTTAGCGATAAAAGTATTGTGCAGAAGGCAAACATAATTGAAAATATAGGAAGGTAGGCAAGGATTGGCATGCGCTAAAAATTTTATTCCCAAAGAATTTTGGCATGTTGACAGTCACTATCGCTGATACAATGACGTTTTATCGAGCCAAAAGGCAAGATGATGATGATAAATTCGTGACAAATCTACCAACTATGTTGGAGTCGGATTTCAGTATTATCGTATACAGCTGTGCAGCAACATTTTATATGAACCAATAAGAAAGAAAGATAATTTATTTGTCAAATATGCGTTTACATGAACTGTCGAATCAGACATGCAAGGTATGAATGGATGATTAATTAAACGCAATTATAACTATTCACTTTTTTGGTCCAAAACGTTTCAAAGTTATTATTTGGGTCATGGACACAATACAATGACACTTTGTATCTGGACGCGACCTATAAACTATTGCAATTGTAAAAGTCAAAGGTCGCTTAACAACATCGGGTGGTGTAACAGCCAGCTGGCTGTTCATAAAGAAAACAAAATATTTTTTTGCTGGCTGGAAACTTTTGTAATATTCTGGAGAGGTTAAAAGAATATTTTTATCCCAATCGCAATTGTATTTTAATCCCATGAGTAGAGAAAAAAATTCTAACTTTCTAGTAAAGGTCTGTCTTACTAAAAATGTCCATTTCACCCGATTGCCCCAGAAGGAGTAGCCTCCTTCAAGCAGTCTGATGCAATTAGTGGCATCCAATCATGACCGCACGGTGCAAGATCACACTAAATAGTGTTTATTTTCTACATTACCGTGCGCCACCGCGCGTTACCACGCGGGAAAAGTTTCACAAACCTCTATCGACTCGTTCAGTTGATCCGCGCGGTTTTTGAGGTGTCCCGTCCGGTCATGTGAACCTAGCCTAACGTTTCCCATTTAGTGGGTTGTGGTGAGATAGGCAGACTGTTGTATGTAAAATGTGCATCTGATTAGACTGTAAACCGATACCAATTTTTAAAATTATAGAATTATATTGTGGTGTTTTTGGTTGCTTGGATTCATCAATAACGCACCCAAAGATATCATTTTGTTACTTGCTAGGTACATAATTTGTTTCTTTAATAATAGGTAGGTAAGTATTTGGCTTTTTCCACCGATTAAAATACCTGGCTGGATTCATAAATAAATAAGTGGGTAGGGTGAAAAAAGTGATACACGAGTGAACTACCTACGCTCGCGTTAAAAAATTGTAGGTAGTTTCATAGGCTAGGCTATCGACTTATTTATGAAGGTACTTAGCTACTAACATTTATATAATTGAATTAGAAGAAATATCACTATGAATAGAATACTCTTTATTATGTACACCATATAAGTTACAGAAAAAAATAGATGAAGAAAACATTACATAGAGTGACACAATGGGCGGCCTTATCGCTAAAAGCGATCTTTTCAAGACAACCTTTGGATGGATTCTAAAGAAAAAAAGGAGATACAGTACTGTAGGTAGTCTTAGGTGTACTATTTATACAAACATCAATACATACTAAATAGATAAATTTATACAATGATAATTGTGAAACAATAGCAGAGAACTCTAGGAACAGACGCTTTAAAGAGAGAGATAGTGGTTCTTGACCAAAGTTTTAAAAATGGACAAAGATTGAGCCCGCCTTATCGGCTCAATTGTTCTTAGGATTTTGTTTTGTTGTCGCTGGAGGATATTTATGTTGGAATTGCTTGCACTGCCCCATTGTTACAGACCACATTTCCAAATGGGCTTTAGGATGACTAAATATTAGCAGTTTGTTATCCAGTACCAATACAGTTGGGAAAAGGATAGGCAGATTAATTGATTGTTGAAATAAGATTTGAAGTTTTAGCGCTAAATAAAGACTTCTTGAAACCTCAAGAACACCTACCACCGGGACTTGACCAGCAGTGGCTTATATGGAAAGCGCTGATAAATCGTTTTCGCACCCAAGTAGGCCGCTGCAAATACAACTTGGCAAAATGGGGTTTCACTGACCCATTTGACACTAAGTGTGAGTGCGGTGCCTCCGTCCAAAATATGGCCCACTTGTTGGAGTGTCCCAAGTGCCATTACACCGCACCATTGAGGACCTGATGAATGCCACTGATGCCGCTGTGAACGTGGCCACCTACTAGACACAAAATATTTAAGGATCACCATCGACTCGAAAAGAAGAAGAAGTGCTGATCACGGAGTGTCTGTCACCCCATAAGTGTTCTTAATCTATGTACATCCCTGCACACAATTTGCGTCTCCACTATACCAAGATCAACACGTCCCACATGACACAAACTAAGGGTAGGTACATAGAAACTAAAGCAATAACGCTGTAGTCGGTAACCGCTAATCTTGCCACTAAGCCCTGAGGTTTACGCTAAGTTACTACGTTTAAGTTAATATTAAACCTTTGTTTGCTGTTCGAAGTAGCGTGGCTTGGTAGCGAAATTTTGAGATTAATAATTCGATGTATACAGGGATTTAGTTAGCATTCGGTGGGAAATAACTGCGGTTCTATGTATAAATAAACTGTGTATGTATATTGAGTGCCTATGTACGTAGTTCAAGCTCTCGTATTGAGGAAAGAATTAGCATAAAAAGATTAGAGTTAATTATGCCGTCAGAACCAGGCAAAATTCGTTTCCGATGTTTTTTGATGGACTGACTTAATACCTCTAGAATCTTATTTCTTTATTCATAAAACCACAACTGTCTAGTTCCAGTGTGATTGCAAGAACAGTATTTTATGTATTTTTTTAGATGTTTAGGGTTCCGTACCTCAAAATACTAAACCGAAATCCTAATAGGATCACTTCATTGTCTGTCACGACCCTTTTTCTCAAGAAAGGGAGGGAGGTACCTTTTGAAATTAATATCAAAAACGTTCATAGGTACATGGTACCTTGGAGCCTTAAAAATATCAAGCTTTTAAGTCAACGCTATAAAAAATACGGCTATTTATGTATCATTTTTGTGAGTGTCATCAGAATAATGAGAGTGATTTCAAAATTTATATTAATTTTCAGTAGGTAATGTACATATACTCGGAAAAATTCACACACAACAACCTCAAAAAATTCACATCAACACGATTCCCCTACATGACAAACTATATCTACATACGAGTTTATTCGGAAACCTTAGTGTGCGAGTTAGACTCGCACTAGTCCGGTTTTAACCGACTTCTAAAAAAGGAGGAGGTCTTCAATTCGGTGGGTATTTTTTTTATGTATGTACTTCTGTGATTCTGTTTTAGTTCGATTTGGCATACTTGCCATTTGGTCCCGTAAAATTTAATTTTGTTTGGCTCAGTTGTTTTCATTTTATGAGCGTTTTTCCTTATTTCGATTTCTGGATAGACGATTACATCGTCCAAGTTACATCACTTAAAAGATAAAAATAAAACTTTTTTACAAAAAAAAATATAACCGACTTCCAAACAAAATACTACAAAGTTTAAAATAACTTTAATTTCGAAAATCAGTGTTAAAAACAAAGAAACAAGACCGAAAACACTGACTCCTTCCGATTCCTTCATTCCGAGGCGATATAATCTACAAATGTTGAGAAAACTCGATTAAATACATTGAACGTCCAATTACAGTATTGCTCCTTCAGTTTAACAAAGGTATAAAAATAAGTAGGTAAATAATATCATGAAAAAGATATCATTTATGTAAGCTGATTAGACCTGATTACAAGAATCCTACCTCCAATTAATATCGCTAACCAAATAACCACATTGTATACGTATACGAAAATACTTTTGTATCCCAAAGAAAAGCAGAAAAATTGGCAAAACTCTAACAAACTGAAACCCGAATCGACCGAATATCCTAACGATACGATACAGCCGTCAATTTCAGCCTAATTATATCGAACCCATGTTCAATTATAAGGGCCTCTCAATATAAGGGTAGGTAGAAAAAAACTAGCCAAGTGCGAGTTGGACTCGCACACGAAGAGAGCCGGTAATAGAAATACACAATCTGTGAAAATTTCAACTGTCTACCTATTACGGTTCTAGAGATACAGCTCGCTGACAGACACAGATACGGACGGACGGATAGACGGACGGAAGGATAGACGGACGGACGGCTAGACGGACGGACGGACAGCCGAGGCTTAGTAATAGGGTTCCGTTGGTTACCCTTTTGGTACGGAACCCTAAAAAAGAAGGTGGTAATTGGCTGTGACAGACACAAGAGAGATCCAATAAGAGTTCCGTTTTTCATACGTAGATAAAGGGTTCCTCAACAAAACTTTAGAAATATCGGCGTTTTAATCGCGAGCGCCACCCAGTGCCGGGTCAAACAGCTGACCCGGGGACTGAAGGTTGACCTCGCGAAAAAAATGGCGGACTTCCAAGCGGTTATAGGAACCCTAAAAACCTTGATCCGTATAAACTCTGGTGGGAGTGGGTTCCGATTACGGTTATTTTTTTCACGATAAAACGGTTGAGTGTGATATATCGGCTGGAATAGACGATGTTATCTAAAAATCGATTTAAGAATGTCCTTCACACTTATTTTGGACTCTTTTTTTATTGACTTGGCGAGGGTTAGGATGAAGATAAATTGTTTTAGAGTTGGCATTCGATTTGTTACCCCTTTAATATATATAGGTACATAAAGGGTGAAACCATCCACTTGTAAGGGAGTGCTCATACTTTTTCAGCTCTATTCAGCTTATGCCCATAGAAAACAACGATTTTGTATGGAGATGCGTCCGCATCCATTCAGCTTTTCGCCTCTTTTCAGCTTTCGCGGCAAACAAGTATAAAATGAGGACAAATGTGTTTTTATCATGCGAGTGCTATGTATGGAGTTCAGCGCTGTTCCGCCACATTCAGCGTCGTACGCGGCCTTACGCGGCGGAAGAGCGTGGTACACGGATGGTTCTCGACTCCTTGTGTGACTGAAACTGGCATGGCCACCATCAGGGATTTTAATTTTGATAATATAAGAATGTCGCTAATTAGTCGCCAAATACCAGAATTAGTCGTTCACTGGTTCAAAAGTTAAAAGGGTTTATAGGTGGCCGATCTGGGGTGCGCCTACCCCAGCTTGGTCTATTTGAATCTCAAAAGCTAGGGCACCTAGCAATTATCTGTTTTCTCTCTCAATAGTCGCTAATTAGTCGCAAGTTTTCGCCAATTTACAAGTTTAATCGGATCTTAGTTTAGGAGATACAATGAGTTAAATTTTTAAGGTAGGTATAGTCCACGAGCTAGATCGAAGAAATTGGCAAGAAAAAATATTTCTATTAATATGTGAATTATACTTTTAGTTTCATCGGTCTTACGTCCATAGAATTATCAGAGAGGGATAAATTCTCAATCCTTCGATCTAGTTCTTGGACTGTACCTGTACTGGCTCGATCCACTGTCGTTAGCGTTTTAATTTTTTACGTTTAATTTTATTTATTTCTTCTGCAAGAAGCCAAACGATAAAAATATCGCACATAGAAATGTCCATTTTCAGAGCACATTACTAAATGAGTAAAGAGCGTGACTACCGCCAGACCACCTTCAAAGTCGATTTTCTCGAAAACTACGAAGAAAATAACGAATTTTTTTTGTACGAGTACTAATAATTATTAGCACCAATTGAGTACTAATTATTTACCAAATATGGGAACGATTGGCGGCGGTGGTCCTGCGGTAGTCACGGACACCTTACCGTCTTCGCCGCGTATTCAGCGCCTTTCTCATTCTTACGACGCTATACGCGGCTGATAGAAGCAGAGCTGTATAAGTGTGACCAGAACCGTTCAGCGAAACGAATGGAGCTGAATAAATGTGAGTAGTCCCTTAATCACCCACTCAGAAAAGAAACTCAGACTTAAAAAAAAAACAACAGACATTGTTTCTTACCCTGTGCCGAAATAACTAATCAGTAATCATGCAATGCTGCCAGTGTTCAGCGGGTCTAAAAAGGCCACTTTAGCAGAATCAGAAAGCACATCACGCTACCCGTCACTGTCAAATTTTCCCAATCAACCTTGAACCTAATGAGTTAGCGACAAAGATGGAAATGAAATTTCATATCAGCCGAAAAACGTCCACTGCTGGACATAGGCCTCCCCCAAGCGTCGCCAGAACGACTGGTCCTGTGCGTCTCGCATTCATCGGCTACACGCGACCTTCACCATGTCATCGGTCCACCTTGTGGGAGGCCTTCCAACGTAATGCCTTCCGGTACGCGGTCGCCACTCCAGAACTTTTCGGCCCCATCGACCATCTGTTCTGCGAGCTATGTGCCCTGCCCACTGCCACTTTAGTTTGGCGATCCTTGACAGATTGTTGCGTGATTCATATTATGATTCTCCTAAAGTGGCCTTTTTAGCCCCCCTGGGCTGTTTTCCCATTGACAGTGATGTCAATGAATTCTTGATGCCCAATGATTTACTTTGTTTTTACACGCGTTTGTACATAATTTTGTAAAACTAATATAAAAACTGGCCAAGTGCGAGTCGGACTCGTGTGTAAAGGGTTCCGAACCAATTTCAAACGAGTGATCCTATAAGGGTTCCGTTTCTTAAGGATGTTCGGAACCCTAAAATATTTTTTTTAATTAGTGGCAGTACCGGGTTTGCCCCGTCGCTATGTAAAGGCCACCCCCATATCCTTCCACAAATTCCTTTCCCGAGCTACCTTGAACCAGCCCTTGCAGTAGGCGTCTAGTTCATCTCGACATCTCTTGCTAAGCCAGCCTAAGGAAAATATTAACCCACCATGTCAGTGATTCACGCGATACGGAGGTTTAATGCAATCCCATTGCTCACTCCGCTGTAATGGCCAGGCACCCTTACCGAGGCCGGCCGGCGACACCGTCCATCCTCAGGAACCCAATTCTTGGAGACTCAGCAGTCACTATGCAAACGTCTGACGTGACCCGTCTAATCCAATTTTAGTCTGGAATTATTTTAAAATGATTACCCAAAATAATTAAAAACTAAGTACAGCCCATAATTTTATTCATTACCATCAAAACCATTTCAATCTTAGCTTTACACAGCTTTCTAAATTAACACAGACATTTAAAGGTATACGCACGTACGCATCTACCACAGAGCACACTACGGCGGCTACATTTAGATCCGGCAAAAAAAAAACCATCAATATATTTTTTTAAATCTTTGCCTACACTGGGAATCCCTCATATATCGTGGGCGCGTTCATAAACACACAAAATCACATCCACATATAGCCAGACCCGCTGTTCCGGGTCTGGCTATATGTGTATGTGACTTTCTCTGATCTGTAGGCCATACAAATATTTGTTCCGTGCGAGAATCGAAACCGCGACACGTAGCGTAGCAACCAATCGCAATGCAACAGCGAGTGTCACTGTTTACTCATAGAAATGGACGGCCCATGTCAATTCTTAGCTATGACTGTAAAAAATAATGCGATTTGTGAAACGAAAATTGGTGAAAAAATTGAGAAGTTATATCACTTTTTCATGTAATAATAAGTAAACTATCCAAAGAGTATCTGTGTCAGTACTATGTCGTAGATTCTTGAAAATCGCTATCAGTTTCCTCACTTTGCCAGCCGTATCATCAATTTGCATCTTTTGATACATCATGTTGTCCATTGTGATGCCTTGGTTTGACTTGCCCTGACCAGGGGACAGCAGAGGCATTGGTGTCCCTGGTCATTACAAGTATGAGCTCTGATGCATAACGATTTATCTGGCTGCATAGATGATTTAATTGAGAACGGGATGTATTTCGTTTATTTTCGTATTTTTTTTATTCATGAGCACACGAAGTCTTTAGGATGAGAATGTTTCTATCCTTTAACAAGACGTTGTTTGTACTTACTGCAAAAATAAATTGGATGCTAAGTCATTATGACGTCACACGCCGGTCACGTTTTTGTTTATCAGCAATTTTAAGACGCTCAATTAGCCATTGCATGAGATTCTTAAACACTTCTCTTTTAGGTAAATACATGTTTTCTCTAGGTTTTGAGATTCCCGTTGGAAATGAGACGCACAAGGGTCAATGTGGCCACACTTGGAGTAAGACTAAGTCCAGCTGTAAACGTCTTATACCTGAAATGATGAGGTTTTGAGAAATTAAGGAAAGTACTTTATTGCGCGGCTACAATGACTTTTCTACTCATTGCCACGCGTTCCTTGCTCTGTGACAACTACATTCGCTAATAAAAATAAAATGCCAAGAATCTCGCCCATAAAACACAGGCGAGGAAATTACAGAGCAATTAAATCGACACTGAAGAGGCCATAAGAAGCTAAAGGTAGTGCTTGACAACCGTACAGCGAGGTCAAAGCCTGGCTAGTCTAGATAGTAAATTATTTACAGGCTTTTAAAGAAATTGGATTGAAGAAAAAATAAGAATGAAAAAAAAAGGTTTTATTGTCATAACCCGATAACTGGGTAGCACGATACTTCTTGGCAAGACTGATGTCCGAACGAATTTACATCTTTGTCATGCCCAGAAAACTGGCACCATTGCCACGTAGAATCATCACCATTACCCGCGATCCTTACCAGGTCATCGGTCCTCCTTGTGGGAGGCCTTTTACCACCGCGTCTTCCAGTACGCGGTCGCCACTCCAGAATTTTTCAGCCCCATTGAATCTGTCCTGCGAAATATAGGTATGCTAATTCTTTGGGCAAACCGCAGTCTTTAAGTATTTTGACCGAGACGACACAAATATTAATAAATACGCATCCTAAACTAACCGACAAACTAATTTCATTTGCAATCTTAATTAAAATTCAAAATTGAGGAGTCCCAACTCTTAGGCTGCGTTGATTTAAAAGTGGTTTAACTTAAATTAAATCCCAATTTAAATAATTATTCGGCCACCAAGAACACTTGTCTAAAGTTGAAATCTCCTTATCTGATGATTGCGTGTTTTGAAGTTTAAACTGGTTCTAATTTACTATACAAAATAGGCACAGAAGGTCATCAAAATATTTAAAAAAAAATACTTTATTTCAAACAGACCAATTACAGGCACTTTTAAACTGTCAAGGATAACATACGTATCATCATCTGCTTCTTGTTTTGTATTCGGAAGAATACCTTCAAAAAACGCCCGTCCTTTTAGGGTACAAAGACCATAGAGTAAATAAAGACTGAGGATTTTGGAAAGCGTAGCAACCCGATGATCACTCTCAGCGCATAGAAGGACAAGAGGCTTCTTCTGTACATCCACTTAAAAGACCACCAGACGTCGCACAGAGAGATTACCCTCTCTGTGCGACGTCTAGTGGTCTTTTTGTCTTTCGTCTGTTCACCACCCTCGGGAGACTGTTAAGAAGCTCTCAGCTTTTGGCGTCTTAGGCATACAGACGGTTGTCTCCAAGACGTCTTTATAAGTGTAACCGGCTCTCAAATGTAGTTATCACCTGCCCAGTCTAGCTCTTTGGCTAGACTTGTTGCCTCATTTTCGAGCTTTTTGACTGCTTTGCATCTTCGGATGACACTTGTAGCCTCCGAGGAAGAGTCTGGACGTATAATGGACCTTCAAACCTTTGATCCATATGTGCGTATGTATCATAAGTCTCTTGCACAAAGCTATAAGCCTCTCTTCTCCAGACTAATCCAAAAACAGGCGCACGGAGACATAGAATCATTTACACGGCGATCTCAAATAAATGGCGCGAGTGCGCTTGCACTCGCTGTATGTGAAGCGCGTCTATGTGTGCGTGCGTTTTCACTCTTCAATACGAAGAGTTGCCCTTCTGAACCTGTCTATTTTATCATTAACACGTAGGATATTGCGTGGCCTCGATTCAGGCCCATATCTCTCCTTGAGATTATTATCAAGAGGGTATTGAGTTCAATGCTCTCGATAGGGTTGTCTAAAAGTAAGTTTAGCTATGATGCGAAGTTACTAACAGAAGGCACATTCTATGATCTCAATCGAGGCTCTCTACTACCCTTGATCTTTTTTGAGATTATTATCGAAAGCTTAATTCATGTGAAAGATAAATCTACCCTTATTCATAGAAATACAAATAAGGCCTGATTTTAGAAAGTTTACAACTGAAATGACTGCCGGAAAAGTATAGAAGACCCTAAATTAACTGGCCGTTTGGCCAGTTAATTTAGGGTCTTCTATACTTTATTTTTATACTTTATTTCTATACGCAACAAGAATAAATTAAACTTCAAGTATTATCGACCCAATCTATCGAAAAATCAAACATCATGTATTTTTCTTTCTTTTGCTAGTTAATATTGTGAAATTCGAAAACAGCCTTACCAAAAAGTTTACTCACCAGAAAAACTCAAAACTTTTTTTCAACTGTAAAAAAAATATAGCTAGCTTCGTATTTTATTAGACCACGACAAAAAGCCCGCGGACGTTTCACAAAGGATCTACATTCATGTCAGGACGCGAAGGATATCATTAAAAAACCTTTTTGGTATTTCCTGCTCGGAGTTCCACTTTTTGCCAACATTTGAAAAATGCTCGTTTTTCGCGACCTTTGGACATTTCCTGCATATAATTTACCTACGAAAATGACCAGCGTTCAGTCTTTTCGCGTTGTTAAAAAGGTGGAAAAAGGACTTTTTGCTGTACGGTTGAAAGTAGCCTGGCATAAATGGTAATGAACCATAATCTTATGAATACTAAAACGTTGTTCAAGCATGTATGTGATATACTTAAATATTATGTATATTATTTAGGGTTGCGTACTTAAGAAGTAAACAACGGAGAACTAGTACAGAGCCTCCGTTGTCCATCCGTCTCTTTATCAACGGGCTGTATCTCATAAACCGTAATTCGTAGTCACGAGCAAAAACTAGTAATCAATAAAAAGACGGACACAAACTTAAATATACACTGTCAAAATTAAGTATAAAACTAGAGTACCTAATTTGGCCGCCAGCCAAAATACTCGTACAATTTGGTAGTACTAGCTAGCTATCCGTAATCCTTTAAGTACTGGGATAAAATAATAAAAGCTTCTATATTTATGCACTTAAATATACTGTAAAAATATTGTGGCTAACATAAGCTGTTAAGCTTATGTGCCTCTTATGTTAATAAGAGGCTCATCGGCGACGTAAAACTGGTGGATGCCAAGCTGCACAGCTTGGCTCATCGCCACAAGGTTGCCTGCTTGGCGGTCTGCTACAGATTGTACTTCGGTGAGTATGCCCAAGAACTCCACGACCTCATCCCACCGGCTCCTTTCTACCATCGAACATCCAGATGCACTGCAACTTACCATCCCTACCTTGTTGCTACACCAACTCGCACTAAGCGTTTCCAAACGTCTTTTATAATGCGCACAGCAAAAGAATGAAATTCTCTGCCTGCGTCTGTGTTTCCGAACGCTTACAACCCTAATCTCTTCAAAGTTAAAGTGAACAGGCTCCTTCTGGGTAAGCTCGCTCCATCGTAGACTTTGTCTCTGTCATCTCTGACCTAGACTAGAGTCAAGAGCAAACCTATCACAAATAAAAAAAGAGATTTTTAGGGTTCCGAACAAAAACGGAACCCTTATGTCTGTCACTCGGGTGTCTGTCCGTCTTTCACAGCCAGTTTTCTCCGGATCCACTGGACCAATTCTGTTGAATGTTGAAATTTGGTACACATATGGACTTCTGTGACCCAAACACTTACGCGTTACGTAAATCATTATTTTTTTAGTATGGAAGTCACTTTTAGGGGTCAAACTAGAAAATTAAAAAAAAAGTGACAGACGGACAGACAGACAGACGGACAGACAGACAGACAGACAGACACCCAAGTGATCCTATAAGGGTTCCGTTTTTTATTCGGAACCCTCAAAATGAATTTGATTAAAAATTAGATGGGGCTCCCATAAAAGGAACGTTTTTAAGGTCTGACTCGCACTTAGCCGGGTTTTGACAATTGTTCTCATTAACAGAATGCCACTTTGATGAATCCCAAAGCCGAATCACTACAAACTTCACACACAAACTTCATATTTATTGACTCGTAAATTCTAAATTATAGCGAATAGATTTGCGAACAACTAATAATAATAACTGCTTAACTGATGTTCTAATTATCTCGTATTGAACAAACTGGGTTAGTGTTTAGAAACTTATTAATTAATTAAATTGATGGATTTGAACAAGCTTTCAGAAGTTTGTGGTATTTTATTTGCTACATTTTATACAGATTTGATAACTAGAACAATACCATCCCATCACTTCCCGTGGGTGTCGTAAGAGGCGAAAGGGACTCACCAGAGAATAGGCAGCAGCGTTCTCTGTAAAACGCAACATCATATACTGCGATCGCCAACCCGCCTGCCAAGCGTGGCGATTATAGAAACCCCCCCCCCCTTTGGGGGAGGCCTATGTCCAGTAGTGGACGTCTTTGGCTGTTATGATGATGATGATGATAGCTAGAACCTAGGGGTTTTAAGTCAATAGTGAGAGAGGTTACTTCTATGCAAGGGTTCTCTCATGTCGACCAAATTATCGCTTTCCATCAGGTAAAATTGTGGTCAATCGTGAGCCAATAAAAAGCGATATTTAAGGATGGGAAAATACTTATGAATAATTTTTACATTCAAGATTAACTGTGAAATTCTTTAAAAATGCACATAGATGTACCTACTCTCAATATGTACTTAATATTATAAAGTTGAGTTTGTTTGTTTGATTGATTGAACACGCTAATCTCAGGAACTACTGGTACGAATTAAAAAAGAATGGGCTATACAACACTAAAAAGAAATTAGTTTAGTGTTGGATAGCCCATTTATCAAGAAAGGCGGTAATAAGCTATATAACATCACGCTACGACAAAGGAGCGAAGTATTCATAAAAAAGTTGAGGCAGACGAAGTTGCGCGGGTCTATTAATGATGTTAGTATAAACGTGATCGACTAAGTATAAAAACTCGTAGTACGGAACAGACACTAAAATGTATGAATGTAAAAGAAGTAAATGGAGTACATTAGGATCATAGCAAGTGTGACTCGAGGCGAAAAAAGGCCTGAAATAATTACATATATCGTACGTCGGCGCGTCGGATTTTTTCCTTTTTTAGGGTTCCGAAAAAAAAGGAACCCTTATAGGATCACTCGGGTGTCTGTCTGTCTGTCTGTCTGTCTGTCTGTCTGTCTGTCTGTCTGTCTGTCCGTCTGTCACAGCCAGTTTTCTCCGGATCCACTGGACCGATTATGTTGAAATTTTGTTTACATATGGACTTCTATGACCCAAACACGGATGCGTTACGAAAATTATTAAATTTTTAGTATGGGGGTCACTTTTGGGGGTCAAACAAGAAAATTAAAAAAAAAAGTTTTTTGAACAATATCGTGTGACATATCAAATGAAAGGGCTTACTGTGAGGATTTTAATTATATTTTTTTTATAATTTTAAAATAAATGATTTAGAAGTTATTCAAGAAATTAGACGAAAAATGACCATTCCCCCCCCCTTATCTCCGAAACTACTGAGCCTATAATTTTGAAAAAAATGGAGATAATAGATCTGTACCTAAAGATTACAGGAAAACCTATTAGAAGTCTGTAGTGTTAATATAACATGTTAAAAAAATTAAATTCGTTCGGAACCCTTTGCACGCGAGTCTGACCCGCACTTGGCCAGTTTTTCATGATCACTTTCACCCCTTTTAATGCATCCCATGAAGTTTAAGTTTGTTTAGACTGTATTCCGTGACCTAGATGAAAATTATTGGCCATCAAAACATTTTGAACTAATCCTAAACTTATTCATACCTTGTAATAAAAGGTTTGGCTTTAAGTTTGCTCCAGTTTCAACATTGAACAATTCGACTCGGTTTTGAAGCTTCGAAATTTTTCTCAAATAAAATCTTGTTATTCAAGAAATTTTAGTGTTTTATTTTTTATCTCCTTTCCTTGAGTATTTTCTAGACTTTCTTCATGTTAACCGCATTATGATTTGTATAAATTGCCTAGACGTTGCCTATTAGTAGTGGTTTAAAATGAAATTATGACTGTGTACGTTACGTTTATACCCCAGATATGGACAAAAGACATTTCAAAATTCTACCCCAAAAGGAGGAAAATATATGTTTGTTTGTTGGGGAAATGCCGGATGAATAGTCAAGCGAGAGCTTATTATATTTTGCTTCGAATGTTTATTCAAAAGCCCTAGTCCCCGTTTAAATAATACATATGCAAAGGGGACGTATTCAGTGCACACAAAACCGGTGTAACTGTCGAACAAATATTTGTGTAAAGCCACGGTAACCCAATTAGGCTTGTTTGTCGCCGAACTACAAAATACCCAGTTACAAAGGTGAGGCCAGGCCTTGGCCTAGACAAACCACAAACATAGAATAAATAACAACAGAAACACAGAATGCTGGATTCATACCTACAATTTGTATGAAATACAATGAGCCAAAACGCACGCACACATAGACGCTTACACGCAGTTTGAACTCATTCTAAGGAGATGGCTTACTCGACTTTCTGTGCCTCGGAAAGTTTGTGAAGCCGTTATGTCCCAAGAGCCCGCGACGATCAGACCTTCGTTTTTTTTTTTTTTTTTTGTGAAGTGTTCCGTGGTCAGTTCCTTACCTTTTGGCAATCGCTATTAATGATAATATATCACTTTGAGTCCATCCATCGAAAAAAGGTATTTTTTTTATTTGTGATAGGTTTGCTCTTGACTCTAGTCTAGGTCAAGACGACAGAGACAAAGTCTACGATGGAGCGAGCTTACCCAGAAGGAGCCTGTTTACTCTTACTTTGAAGAGGTTAGGGTTGTAAGCGTTTGGAAATACAGACGCAGGCGGAGAGTTCCACTCCTTTGCTGTGCGCATTATAAAAGACGTTTGGAAACGCTTAGTGCGAATTGGTGGAATAGCAACAATGTGGGGATGGTTTTGCAGTGCGTCTAGATGTCCGATGGTAGAAGGGGGCCGGTGGGATGAGGTCGTGGAGTTCTTGGGCACACCCACCGCAGTACAATCAGTAAAAGACCGATAAACAGGCAACCCAGGCAACCGATATCTTATAAAAGCTGAAAGTTTCTCTATGTATGTCTACACTAATATTATAAAGAGGAAAGATTTGTTTGTTTGTTTGTTTGTTTGAAATGAATAGGCTCCGAAACTACTGGACCGTTTTGAAAGATTCTTTCAGCAATTGATAGCTACATTATCAGGGAGTAACATAGGCTATATTTTATCCCCGTACTCCCACGGGAACGGCAACTACGCGGGTGAAACCGCATGACGTCCACTAGTCCTTAATACAGGTAAGAACAATTCCTGACTATGAAGTTGAGATCATGGTGGCTTCGGCCTGTAACTTTTGGGGATCATTGGAGATTGTTCCTGTACTGTATCTGTACCTATTTGGGGACATATTCAGAGAAACTTTCAGCTTTCATAAAATAACGAAGGTCACATCGTCGCGGGCTCGTATTCTATTAGTTCTGGCTATTATTTTTAAATATTTGACAACTGTCATAGATAGCCCGAAAATATTTCTACTATTTTTACCAACTTATAAGGTACTAGCTTCTGCTAGCGGCTTCGCCCGCGTAGTCCCTAGAGAACATACTCCCGAGATAAAAAGTAGCCTATGTCCTTTCTCAGGCTCTAAACTATCTGTGTACCAAATTTCATTTAAATCGGTTTGGTAGTTTCGGCGTTAAAGCGCGACAGACAGACAGACAGAGTTACTTTCGCATTTATAATATTAGTAAGGATTACTCAGTAGAAATCAGATAGGCTCGATATCGCTCCATGTAGAAAACTGGTATTCAGCTTCACCTGCTTAGACTGGAAGAATTAATGGAGCTGAGCTTCTGTACTTACTTTTGCTGTGGCACAAATGAGGCCATCAAGTATACTGGGACTGCAACTTAGTTTTAGTTTTAAGTAGTTATAATGCGGATCGCGTTTTGTTTATCTTTTTATAAGCTTTCACAAAGTTTTGAGTAGTTTACGAAGTTAGTTAGCTTTTTATTGCATAAATTGTTATTTGAGTAGAGAATAATGGTTTTTTGACTAGTACATGTTAGTTTTGGGTAGGTTTTTGTAGAGTTGTATGGAGATTTTATTGCCTTCGAGTTAATTTAATGGTTTTAGGGTTCCGTAAGCGAAGGATAACCAACCAAACCCTACTACTAAGCCTCCGCTCTCCCTCCACCCGTCCGTTTGTCAGTGGGCTGTATCTCAAGAACCGTAGTAGATAGACAGTAACAGAAATTTTCACAGATTGTGTATTTCTATTGCCGCTATAACAACAAATTATAAAAATTAAGGATTATGGTATGGAATCCTTCGAGTGTGAGTCCGGCCCGCACTTGGCCGGTTTTTAAAGGTTATACTTGTTATGTGCATACTTTTCAGAAATGAGCTACGTTGCTCTTTGCTATGAACATCAAAAAACTGGCCAAGTGCGAGTCGCGCAAAGGGTTCCGAACGAATTTAGTTTTTTAACATGTTATTTTGACACTACAGACTTCTTATAGGTTTTCCTGTAATCTTTAGGTAAAGATCTATTATCTCCATTTTTTTTTCAAAATTTTAGGCTCAGTAGTTTCGGAGATAGGGGGGGGAATGGTCATTTTTCGTCTAATTTCTTGAATAACTTCAAAACCATTTATTTTAAAGTTATGAAAAAAATATAATTAAAACCTTCACAGTAAGCCCTTTCGTTTGATATGTCACACGATATTGTTCAAAAAACTTTTTTTTTAATTTTCTAGGTTGACCCCCAAAAGTGACCCCCAACCTAAAAATTTAATAATTTTCGTAACGCGTTCGTGTTTGGGTCATAGAAGTACATATGTGTACCAAATTTCAACAGAATCGGTCCAGTATATCCGGAGAAAACTGGCTGTGACAGACGGACAGACAGACAGACACCCGAATGATCCTATAAGGGTTCCTTTTTTTCGGAACCCCTAATAGTTAGTCATCATCAGATTCAATATTCTTCTTTTTTTTGAGTCGATGGTGACTCTTCGACCCAGTAGGTGGCCACATTCACAGTGGCATCAGTAAAATAATAAAAATAATAATTTATTCAAAAAAAAAACGTTTACAAAACTGTACCAGTAGTCAACAGTAATAAATTATCAATACAATTATAGTACCTAAAAATAAACTAAAACTAAGATTATTATAGGTGCAAGTAATGGTTGTTCGGAATTGCAATGTTAGGTAGCGACCAGCCCGATCTAGGTTAATTTAAACCTGTGTTTCAGGCCATCACTTTACAATTCAACTACTTTGGTCTAGTACAATTTAAAGTTAAAATATATATTTAAAAAAATCTTTTAGGAACTACGAGACAAATCTTAATGATACCTTAATATCTAAAACTAAGCCTATGTAATTATACAAAAGTAAACACTTACGAAGGGATCAAATATCATCATGCCAAAATTTCTAGAAGTTGTTGGCACTCATCAGGTCCTTAATGGTGCAGGTGTCAGGGCACTTGGGACACTCCAACAAGTGGTCATAGTTGGTTTGGACAGGGGCACCGCACTCACACTTAGTGTCAAGCGGATCAGTGAAACCTCATTTTGCCAAGTTGTATTTGCAGTGGTCTACTTGGGTGTACACACGATTCAATATTAAAAATTTTAGATATCACTTAACCCAAAATCGAAACAAGAACTTATCAAGAGGGTCTTGAAAAAGTGATATTCTTCCAGCAAAAATGATTGTCAAAAAGTCCAAAATGGGATTAACATGCCTGATATGAGTCGTCTATTAGGACAACGTCTAAAAAGACTAAGGTTACCTTCGTTATATATTTTTGAAATTAGTGTATCGTCAAAACAAACATGAGATTATTCGAAAAAGTGTCTACGCTACTAGATGTTGCGATTCGTAGCCAATACGCAAACTCTTTAATCAATCAGCGTTGTAAACCTGCCTTAGTGAGAAAAAGCGTTTTAGGCATGGCACCGCGCATATACAATAAATTACTAGATGGCATAAAAAAATTAAATATTGAACTATTAAAAAAAAATAAAGCAATTATAAATTGAAAAATGTTACTATACGACAGATGAATTTCTGAATGATAAATTAGTGTAAACTTATTTATTAGACTATAGAAACATTGGAATATTGTGACTTAATGTAATTTATTATTATTTATTTATGCATTGACTGAAAAGAAATACGCCATATTGTGACATTTATAATTTTTGTTTATTTATCATCATTAAATTCATTTTGACATATGATTTGTAATAATAAGATATAATTGTTCCACTTAATATTTACCGTTTTGTTTTTATATTATTTCGCATGCAATTAGATTTGTACGCTTTTTTGGCATAACATAGCGAAGCATGAACTAATTTAAGAACTGTATTTACCACCTATGTTACACAAATAAAAATGATTATTGATTATTGGTGGGTACTGTGTTACAGGCTGGTATTACGGACCGTAATGTACCATTCGCAGCGATTATGTTACGATACGCCGTATCTTAAAATCCGAGTAGCATGCGCATGTTCGTGCTCGTACTGACTGTACGAATGCTCGCTTTGTAACATGTCACATTACGCCCCGTAACACCAGTCAGTACCCAGCTTTGTAGTATAAATCTATCTATATGTAGAATTAATTTAAATTCATCTTGCATTGTTTAAAAAAAGAATATACAAAGAAAACGTAAACACAAACGATGAACTCAAAACAAAACAAATGAACTACATTCTTCAAAACAAAAATAAAACGTTGATTTTCTTGAATTTTCAAGTGAGATTAATTAAATTATTTACAAATATTGAGTCTGATCGCAGCTTCAATTCATTATTTACTCTTACACCACATTCTCGTACTCGAACAAAAGATAATGAAATAAACAACGGATTCAATGGATCGAGTTAACTAAAGGTTTAAAATTTAATTAGTAGTGTTGGAGCAGCGAGTGAGGATATTTATTTACATAATATGTATCATGCGATGTTTAATAGAGACGTAAAGGAGCAGGTATAGTTTGTCTACATGTCATCGGTAGTTTTGTGACTCATGTTATGTCTTGATTGAATTTTGCAAGCAGTGTGAGATAATTTTTAGTCAATAATGTTTCTTTTTTTTGGGTTTCCGTACCCAGAGGGTAACCAACGGAACCCTATTACTAAGCCTCCGCTGACCGTCCGTCCATCCGTCCGTCCGTCTGTCTGTCAGCGAGCTATATCTCATGAACCGTGATAGGTAGACAGTTGAAATTTTCACAGAATGTGTATTTCTGTTGCCGCTTTATCAACAAATAATAAAAATACAATGGTACGGGACCCTTCTACCGCGAGTCCGACTCGGACTTGGCCAGATTTTTTGTGTGTGTTTTATGTTTTTTGTTATTTAATCTAACACAACACAAGTTAATTTTTAAGAATAAAAGTTTTAAAGATAAAAGATCCCGAAGTTCCCGTAAGAATTAGTGCTCCCTTACATTCTCCAAGGAACCTAACCTACATGTCAAATTCTGTCTGTCTAATGTCTGTCAGTGATTCACTAAGTAACGGGAGAATTGTATATGTTAGGATTGATGATCGATAACAAGGACACTGCTTTTTTTTTCCCGCAATTAACACAAATAAAATTTAAGTCCAAAATCCGTTTTAAGTACTAGGGCTATTATTGTTCATTTTTATGTCAGGACTCGAGAGCTCAGTTTTGACAAACTTTCATAACTAAAACTTCTCCGGCCATACATAAAAATGTAATATTCTTCCCGAAACATTTCACAACTGTAAATAAGTAATTTCTACCGCTGTACCAAATAATTTGTTGCTAAAATCTGTCACGGAAAACTTACTTACATTTGTCTATCACGTGTTTCGTTTCCCACTGAATTTTCAGGCCTCCACTCAGAACCATAGAGCACATGCGCTAATAGAGCATAGAGATGGCATTGTCAAGACGTTCATTTGCCGCTTGGTCGTGTTCGGCCTTTACGGAGTTCTTTGAAACACTTCTTCTTCTTCTTCTCGTGTGGGCAGTAAGGTCTAACAACCCCACACAGAGTTTCTAAACCGCCTCAAGGGCCTCTGACATGGTTTATTTGACGAACACCATTTGGCGGCCGGGACCACCGGCTTATACGTGCCTTCCGAAGCACGGAATCATCTTTTTTATTAGAAAATCAGGTGATTCAAGCCTGCAATGTCCTAGTTAAACTATAAAACAACTTTACAAAGTATGTTTTCCCGTGGAAATCGAACCCACGACCATCATGTCACAAGGCAAACGCCTAAACCACTCGACCATGAAGGCAGTTATTTGAAACACTGGGAAGTGGTGACGGGCGGGGCGATTTGGGGAACTGTTTTCATGTACATTTTTTATGTTCGTAAAGTGCTCATTTTGAGCCTCATTTCAATTTAGCTTATAAGTTCATTGTGTCCCACTGCAGGGCTAAGGGCATTGGTTTGCATAAATGTCATATTTTTTATTGTGTATTTAATTTGCTGCTGTGAATACTGGGTAACAGAAACCTGAAAATGGGTTATTGTAGTTATCGTTATAAACAACTTTAACTTTGGTTCCAACCCTGACATCGCGATAAAAAACAGCTGCCCCATATTTTTAATTTACTGAATTCGAAAAAAAATACAAATAATACTTAATTCGAAAAATATTATGTAAATATGTTTGTATAATCGTTTTGAGTTTGAATGTTACTGATGGCGTCTTCAGTCGCTGCCAGTCCTGTGGTTCCGTACTCTATGATCAAACTCTCAGGAAGACTCCATTTCGATCCAAAAGAGGCATTCAATTTAATTTTGTTCGAATGTAGGCCAATTCGCGATGTTTTTGTTTACTTGGTAAGGCTCAGTATTTTTTAAGGCACAAACAGTAATCAAATTATCATATTTTTCAAGCCACATTGGTCGGAACAGAATACCGAGACTATAAGTTTTCTTTGAAAACCAAGCGAACTACGCGTTTGCACAGTCGATTTCAAAGAAATTATTACACTAGTTTACAAAAAAAAAAAAATTAAAAAATGTCCTTGCAGTAAATTACATATTTTTTTAATTAGCTGCAATAACTCAATGCAAACATGTACATTTTTAATTTTTATCACGTCACAGATGGAAGATATCGACCCCTTTTAGTTTCGACTACCCATAAGTTTGTTCCGAAATAGCTAGTCTTCATTTTGATAAGAAAGGTCAAAAAGGTTGGTTAGAGTACATTCTGGCTATTTTTTGGTGAACTTATTGTATCTAAGAAAGAATATTCTATAAAGAAAACACTCAAATATGCCTATCTTTTATTACTTGAAAATTCCGGTCTCTCATCGGGATAAAAGTGGGTTTCTCAAGTGTTTATTGAAAAATGTAGAAGAACGCTAAGCTGCTGGAATGCAAGTTTAAATAGATTGTTGAAATTGCAAGCAAATGATAAAGACCCACCATGCAACCACGAAACTGATTGTTACTCTTATCGCTAAAAGCATTTGGCTTTAATCATAAAACCAAAGGTTAAATTATACGTGCGGATGTCCAAGCAGCTTTTTTAATATTTCAAAGGTACTAAAAAAAGCATTTGGATTATTAAAAAATATCAAAAACGTCGACACTAATTCATTTTTAGTCTCGTTATCTTTGCAAAAATATATGGGGAGTATTTTCGAAATGTGACGTGTTGGAATTTTTTAATATTTTTTTCTAAACTTGCAGCACCTCATTAATTAAGAATAAATACTTTTCCGTTCCAGGACAAAAACCTTGTAAACTAGTGTTATTGGTACATGTTGTGGTCTGAATTATATCCCTTAAATACATTGACTTATACATTAAGGACTGGGTGGACCGCGCGTTTTTCTGATGCCACAAATTGTCCGTACAGGCCGAAAAAAATTACGTGATTGAAGTTGTTGAGTACTCCTCCTAGTGCCCTTTGCGTTCCAGGGCTGCGGTGACTCTTTTGAACAAATTCCGCGACCCTGGCAGGCGCTGGTGGCCCTATCTGGACCTACTATTTCAATCTATAATCCAATTACACGTACTTACTGTAAGTATTAATTTAGTTAATCTGCTAAAAGTGTTACTTTGACCACAACTTTTAGCACCAACCATAACGAAACGTGTGAAAAACATTTTTTTTTAACTATTAATAGGCATACGTTTGACCACTATCTCACCTGATGGTAAGCGATGATGTGGTCAAAGATGGAGCACGTGTGCATAGAAGTAACCTATTCACTTTTGTCTTAAAGGCTCCCAGGTTGTACACTCAATTCTTTTGTTTCCTTAAGAGGACCTACGCAAACCGGGACGGGAATGGGAGAGGATTTAAATTTTTACCAAAGGACATTTAAACTAGTCTAGTAGGAACGCCGGAAAATTGCAGACTCCGTAAAATTGTAAAAAATCTTTAATAGATAATGATTTCTTGATATACGTATTATAAAAAAAACGTTTTGTCTATACTATAATAATATACTAGTGGACGTCACGCGGTTTGACCCGTGTAGTTCCCGTTCCCGTGGGAGTACGGGGATAAAATATAGCCTATGTTACTCCCTGATAATGTAGCTATCCACTGTTGAAAGAATTTTTCAAATCGGTCCAGTAGCTTCGGAGCATATTCATTTCAATATCAGGGAGTAACATAGGCTATATTTTATCTCCGTACTCCCACGGGAACGGAAACTACGCGGGTGAAACCGCGTGACTTCCACTAGTATACAATAAATCCCACCCAAAATCAATAGTTTCCAATCTGTCCGTGGCTTATTAAGAAAAAATATTTTACAATTTCACGCCATATTTTACAATTCTACGACGTTTGCAATTTTCCCGTGACAAATATAAAAATCTTCCGTTACTGAGTGACAGACAAAACACAGCCAAAAGTACTGGTTGAAGACAGCTGAAATTTGGCATGTATGTTCCTTATACCACGCAAAGGGCAAAAAACGGGATATGCGGAAGTCGCAGGCAAAAGGTAGTACGACATAAATGCCAATATTTTAAATTGATTCCGTGGCGTCGAAAGGGCTTCTTAGTAGAGTCGCGTGATTCTTAGTAGAGTATACTTATATGTTTTGTGCTTAGTAAGTAGGTCACGGGAATGCTACAGTTTTAAGCGGCTAATGTGCGCTGACTGGTGGCAAAATCTTCTGCTATTCCGCACCGATGTGCGTAGTCCCCTAAGAAAATTAATTCCATAAACACAGTCGTACCTCTTCAAATTCCAATACAAACATTTAAATTGACGTCTCAATTTCAATATGAATGCCTTCCGTTTCCTGGAAACAAATTGGAGCCCAATTTCAATATCTGATTACGTAGAGTTGACGTTACATTTAATAAATTGAGCTCCTGATACGGACTGTGTGGTGGAAGCTCAACTCTCTCCATTACCTTCAAAATATATGAAGTTGGCAACGTATAAACAAACAAGGAAAGGTTGTTGGAGCAATATGTATAGCAGATAGGTATTTGTTGAATGTTCCTGAAAATAAAGGAATCGTCCCTAACAGCTGATAAACTTCAAAAGACTCCTTCTGGGTAAGCTCGCTCCATTGTAGACTTTGTCTCTGTCATCTCTGACCTAGACTAGAGCCATGAGCAAACCCATCACAAATAAAAAAGAAGGGACTCAAAGTTGAGCAGTCAACATCTTTGACATCATTTGTCGAAAATACGTCACTGGTTTAAAAAGTTATTAGTAAGCTCATTGAATAGTGAAAAAGGTCCTATCAGAAAGGTTTGCATTCACATCACATAGAGATGTAAATCGTTTCGACCCACAAAGCCTGCGCTATTTTGAGACCAATGTATCCCCATATTTTTTGCGTTATTCCAGTAATGAAAAATATTATCATTATCATAAAAATTCCCCAACACAGAAATACGTGATCTCCTAAACCCTCCATAATCAGAGAACACGAGTAAAAGCAAAAATATTTTGTTAATTAAATTAATTCAGGACCCTCCTAATACCGGCTTTAGCGAGCAGCGCGTCAAAATGTTCATCTTTATCACTTAAGTTACAATGTTTGTGCAAAAACTTTGAGAAACGCTGCCATTTAACGGGTAAAAGTTTTGAATGTTGTTTATTGTGAAAGAGGGACCGTTTTGTCTTTGATTACGAGTGCTAGATCACAGTTAAGTGGTGGAGCTTAAAATAAATTTCTAGGAAAGAATATTATTTTCTTATACTTATGGAATACCTTTTCTATCGTACTCGGATAATTTTGTTGGAATTGTAGTGGATTTTTTGGCTATTATCACTTAAAACATGGTGATTGTAGTAGCAATAAGTACTAGGATCAAAGCTCATCATCACCATTATCATATCAGCTTAAAGACGTCCACTGCTGGATATAGGCCTCCCCCAAGCGTCGCCACAACGACCGGTCCTGCGCGTCTCGCATCCATCGGCTACCCGCTACCTTCACCAGGTCATCGGTCTACATTGTGGGAGGCCTTCTAACGTTGCCTTTTCCAGTACGTGGTCGCCACTCCAGAACTTTTCGGCCCCATCGACCATCTGTTCTGCGAGCAATGTCACTTTAGTTTGGCGATCGTTCGGGCTATGTTGATCGAAAGCTGTTAGTTTTTAATTATTTAGTTGTAGTTTTTAATAATAATTGTTGACTACATTATAGCAGTAGGTGATAAACCTGTAAAGTATGGTGGGAAATAAATAAAAAAATTTAATTAAGTTATGGCCAAAAGCAAAGATTAATCTTCTGTACAGGAAGCTTTTATTTCATATGTAGACTTTTATTTAGTTTGTTCTGAAATCACATTATAGAAATGTGGAAAAACTGGGCAAGATGGACGATTTTTTTTTTTCGTATAGAAGTCTTACATTCGTTTACTCAGGTAAGTCTACATTCAAAGTATAACCTGAAAATAATTATCTATCCTTTCCCTAAATCAGTGACAAAGAGTTCCCTTACTTTAAATCCATTGAAGACACGACTAACCAATGAACCGACAAAATACAAATCAACACATATAGCTTCGTACAACAATCGTCGCGCAATACATCACAGCGGCACACCTGTGCTAATGCGACAGGAGTACGTACGTGTCTCGGCGCTCCTCAAACTTTGGGGACCTCAAGGGGGCGCGTACGGTGAAATATGATTATCCCCCAACAGTACACCAGTGCAAGTTTGATTTTAGTGAGCCAATATATGTCCTTTTTCTTACCGTTGGAGTGAATTGAAGTCACGGCTGCCCAGTGAATTGCAAAGAAACAAATCAACACGTACAGCTACGTATGACAATCTTAGTGCAATATACCAAAGCGGTACAACTGTGTAATGCGATAGGGGTACGCACGTGTGTCAGCGCTTCTCAAACCACTGGGAACCTCAAGGGGACGTGGTGCTAATTGGCACGTGCAAGATTGGTTTTTGTTGTTAAAGAGAGCACTTGCCCCTTTTTCAGCAATGTCAGCATTTTCGGGGGTAAAAATATGAGGAGTAGGAAGCACTTGACTAGTTTTAGAGAAGTGGTAGTAATTTTTACGCAAAAATTGTATCGTTTTACCACTATCTATCAACAAAGGCATCCCCAAGTTCTGTTCGTTTCAATAATATCAGTTACATACAGGTTTGCCACACTGACTATTTACTGAATAAATTTACTGCCAATAAAGTCCAGTTGGCCACAGTAACACATTAATTTACTACATATTATAAGCGCATTATGTATTTAAGTCCGTTAAGTAATTCGTAAATATTTTTTATACGGTTCATGAAGCGACTCTGCTGATTAACAATTTTTAAGTTTTCATTATTAAGTACTCGGTTTATATAAATAAAATTCAGACTTTATCCACCAAACCCAACCAACCTTTAGACACCAAAGTTTTCTCTTCATAATCTGATTGAAACATCAAAGTTTTGCTTCATTTACATTAAATTACTCTCCACTGCATTAGAAATGATTCATCTTTTTACGATTCTACTTCAAAAGCTACATTTTTTCCTTAAGAAATGTCATAAAAGTTTTGAAAACTGCAATAAAAACAGGCATCTCGAAATCCAAGGAAATTGGAATAAAGGAACATTTCAAACTGCATTTGTTTGTTCTTTTTTGGAAAAAAAAATAGAAATAAATATTGAAGAGGAAACATTTTGCCATAAAGTTTGAAAAACGGTGGCGATCAAATTTTACTGTCTTATTTTTATTACTGACGTTCGAAAAAGTAATAAAAATTTGGAAAAAAGAATTACATTTTGTATACTTGCGACATATTCTGCAGATGGCGCAAGTAATTTGAAATATTGTACTGAAATAATATAATTTAACTTACAATAAAAGAAATATTGAATGTGTTTCGTCGAACTTTTAGTTTCGTTTTATATTTATCGCAAGTTATTACTTTTATACTTATTGAATATAGAGTGAATAAAACAATAATATATGAAACTAATAAAATCTCGTATGGCAAACGACGAAAGGAACAAATCTTGAGAAAAAACTGGAGAAAGAGGCTCTATATGAGAGACTCGTCCTCAAAACAGAAATACAGTCAGGCTGAAATTAAATCAAATTATTTATTTCCTCGCAACCCAATCCTAATTTTATTATTAATTCATTTAATAATTATTTTTTTAATTTGTAATTTAATGTATTTTTTATATTTTGTATTTTTAATTTAATTGTAGTGTTGAGACTTAGTGCCCTAATAAATAAAATTTATTGTTATTTCGTTATTTATTTTTATATACATATGAATATGCTACGTTTTTAAATGTATCTTAAAAAAAAACATTAAAAAATATAAAAATAGTAGTCCGCCAGTGTCGGGAGCAGGGTGCAAGCTACCGGCTAAATTTATTGTCATTATTATAAATGTAAAAGTGAAGTATTTTTATAGTACCGATTTTGATGGGAGATGGTTGTAAACTACTTTAGCGCAAACGAAACCGCAGGAAAAAGTTTATGTAAAAATTATAGTAAGATCGTGGAATAAAGCAGTTGAATTGAAAGAAGGAAAATAAATAAAAGACATGATTGATTGATTGAATAACAATAATAAGAAATAATGTATAAAATTCTTGTGTAAATGATTGACTGAGTGATTGAGTGACTGAGTGAGCGAGTGACTGACAGACAAAGCACAGCCAAAACTACTGGTTTTTTTTTTTTTATTTGTGATGGGTTTGCTCTTGACTCTAGTCTAGAGTCAAGACTGGTTACAGAAAGCTGAAATTTAGCATGTAAGTTCCTGGGAAAGTGTAGGGGAGCACCAAGAGAGGAATTTCCGAAATTCCGACGGGAACGGGAAAAACCGGGATATGCGCGTACGAGGTCGCGGGCAAAAGCCAGTCTACACTAATATTATAAAGAGGAAAGATTTGTTTGTTTGTTTGTTTGTTTGAATTGAATAGGCTCCGAAACTACTGGACCGATTTGAAAAATTCTTTTAGCATTGGATAGCTACATTATCAGGGAGTAACATAGGTTATATTTTATCCCTGTACTCCCACGGGAACGGGAACTACACGGGTGAAACCGCGTGACGTCCACTAGTAATTTATAAAATGAAAAAAAGGCATATTTCGGCATACAAATAAGTACGCACATTTTAACTACCTATTAACTCTGTGGATAACCTTTATATTATTTTTCATTAATAGAATATTACTATAGACATAAATATCAATATTGACTCGATAAGTATTATAACGAAAGAAATAATAATTGGCTATCATACGCCTATTCCCCAAAGGAATTCTGTTAGTGTACTATTGTGTTAACACATTATTACTAAATAATTTCGTTTGCCAAAGTTATACTGTACTATACTATACTAATGAAAACATAGAATATTCTTTATTATATACTAGCACTTCGTCCGCTCTGCAATTTTCATAAGGATCCTTACTTTTTTTATAGATAAATTCTATACTTAAACCTTCCTCAAGAACCGCCCTACCTATTGGTGAAAACAGCATGAAAATTGGTGCAGTCGTTTTTGAGTTTATCGCGAATAGACAGACAGACGCGGCGAAGGACTTTGATTTTATAATATGTAGTGAAGATTTAAAAAGTAAAGACGTTCCGAGATCTTTCAAATCTTTTAAAAGTTTATTAAGATTATAATAAGTGACTAAACTGATTAAGTTTACTTCAGTACTTATTCTACAACCATTATATTGAAGTACTCAAATTTGTTATGTCTATGTGACACGGTAACAATCACTTCACAAATACCACCTGCCAGCTGATCACATGACTATCAAAATTTATAATTTATAGCAATTCTGAGGACAGTGTGAAGTTCCAAACATTTTTCGTTTAAGTAACTTATAGACATTAATTATCTTTTATTTACATTACTAAATTTCGTTAAATATTGACATAACCTATTGCATTTTATTAAATTAAATTTTAATAATTTTTTTAAATTGACATTGATAATACCTACTGAATTCATCATCATCGTCATCATATCAGCCGAAAGACGTCCACTGCTGGACATAGGCCTCCCCCAAGCGTCGCCACAACGACCGGTCCTGTGCGTCTCGCATCCATCGGCTACCCGCGACCTTCACCAGGTCATCGGTCCACCTTGTGGGAGGCCTTCCAACGTTACGTCTTCCGGTACGCGGTCGCCACTCCAGAACTTTTTGTCCCCATCGACCATCTGTTCTGCGAGCAATATGCCCTGCCCACTGCCACTTTAGTTTGGCGATCCTTCGGGCTATGTCGGTAACCTTGGTTCTCTTGCGGATATCATCATTCCTGATTCGATCAGGCAAGGAAACTCCAAGCATTGCCCTCTCCTACTGAATTGTAATAGCTTAATTTAGAGGTACATAATTGGCCTCCCATAAAAATGTTAATATATTTGTACGCCAAATGGCAAAACATAGAGAAACTATAAAATATCTGTTGTAACATTTTACACACTATTATAACCTATGTTTACAAATGAAGACTCTTTATTGATTGAATAATTGATCAGTTGTTCAAATCAGGTGTTATTTTTTCCCAATTTGGACGTACTACTATTATTCTATGCATCACCCAATGGTTGACTGGTAGAAAATGCCTAAGGTCCGCCTCTGTACATCTGTGTGCGTAAAGTATTAAATAAATAAATAATTCAAAGTCACTACAAATATTGCACACTCACATATTGTGTGCGTAGCTACATCAATTTATTCTTAATTGAATCATCCAGCTCTGGCATTGACCATTACAACTCGAGGATAGTTATCAATTGATGCATCACATACCCATAATTTCTCTACATATTTGCAACTAGCTCCTGCCCGCAACTTCGCCTGCATGAACTATAAAATGGGTTTCATCCAAATCCATTCAATCCTTAATCTATACTTCTATATCTATACTAAAATATAAAGCTGAAGAGTTTGTTTGCTTGAACGCGCTAATCTCAGGAACTACTGGTCCGATTTGAAAAATTCTTTCAGTGTTAGATAGCCCATTTATCAAGGAAGGCTATAGGCTATATATCATCACGCTTAAGTCAATAGAAGCGGAGCAGTAATGAAAACTGTGACGCAAACGTAGTTAAATAAATATTATAAATGCAAAAGTACTTCTGTCTGTCTGTCTGTATGTCGCGCTTTCACGCCAAAACTACTATCCGATTTAAATGAAATTTGGTACACAGAAAGTCTAGAGCCTGAGAAAAGACATAGGCTACTTTTTATCCCGGGAGTATGTTACCTAGGGACCACGCGGGCGAAGCCACTGGCAGAAGCTAGTGGTTTATGAAAGAGTAACAAACGCCCAGTCTCCCAAACTTTCACCGGTGTTTGAGTCACATAAGTTCACATGTGGAACTCTCTACATGCGTCTGTGTTTCTGAACGCATTCAACTATAACCTTTTCAAGATTAGGGTGAACAGGCTTTTTCTGGATTATTTCACTCTAGCGTCGACTTTGTCTCTGTCACCTAGACTAGAGTCAAAAGCAAACTCAACTCAAGTAAAAAAAAAACCGGTCAAGTGCGAGTCGGACTCGCGCATGAAGGGTTCCGTAACATCGTATTTTTATTATTTGTTGTTATAGCGGCAACAGAAATACACACTCTGTGAAAATTTCAAGTGTCTACCTATACCAGACGGATGGACGAAGGGACAGCGGATTCTTAGTAATAGGGTTCCGTTGGTTACACTTTGGGTACGGAACCCAAAAAACAACTGATTCGGTCTATTATACATATACAACACTAGTGGACGTCACGCGGTTTCACCCGCGTAGTTCCCGTTCCCGTGGGAGCACGGGGATAAAATAAAGCCTATGTTACTCCCTGATAATGTAGCTATCCAATGCTAATAGAATTTTTCAAATCAGTCCAGTAGTTTCGGAGCCTATTCAATTCAAACAAACAAACAAATCTTTCCTCTTTATAATATTAGTGTAGATATACGACACAAATTGGCTGAAACAGACAGATACACACACGAAAGATCGTATAAGGGTTTCGTTTTTCATTCGGTCGCACGCACATTCCAATTGACACGTATTTTCACTAATTAAATACATTTTTACGACATCCCATTCTCTTACACCAATAACGACATGTAAGTACATTCAGAAAATGCAATTTTCCTCTCCACATTTTCCCATATTTCAAAGTAATGCATGAAAAGCCTTCATTTTGCCATATTTCATAAAAGATGACCATTATTGTGTCCATTCACGACCCGTTACGTACTCTTGTATGTTTTTAAATTGCTTGACGAGGCATCACGCTTTTGTTCCGCAAATAGGGTAGGCAGAAATGAATGAAACTTCCAAACTACAGAAAAAAAAAAAAAAATGTAATCTGAGTGTCTACGCAGAGTCCTGGAATAGAATACTTCAGTCATATTGCAAGGAAAGAAGGTGACAACCTCGAGAAGCTCATTGTGACCGGCAAAATAGATGGAAAAAGACCTCGTGGATGCAGTCCAATATGTTGGTCTGGCCAGATTCGCACCGCCCTTGACACTACCGTTCACAACGCCCCCCACACCGCCAGGGACAGAAACAGGTGGAGAAACATCATACGTGTGAAAGTGATACAGAAGGGAGGTCACCACCCTCAGCACTGAGGAATACGACGTAAGGAGGAGGATGTTAAAATAGGTGACAAACCTTTTGCAATTAGCAAGGCTAGGACAAGCCCGCCACACTATTCTCAATCACTGCAACTTCTGACAGCCAGAATCAACGGGGGCCTCCAGAAAAATGCCGAGTCAGTGTAACAAGTCGACCACATTTTCACTCTCCATCAGGGGAGGAAAAAAAGCGTATTCATTTTTAAATTATTTAAGGACAACCAACAAATCATACACAAGAATACATGTTGAAGTACGCATATTTGTACATTTTATAATTTAGCCTTATTACAGGCTGCCACGGCATGCATTAAACATAGGATTAGGAAATGTAGTGTAGTTACAAAACAGATTTGACTAATTTAGATAGGTTGGATGAATCAAATCAATCAATTTTGTTCTACGTTGTACCAATAAAAAAGAACTGGCCAAGTGCGAGTCGGACTCTCGTGCAAAGGGTTTCGAACGAATTTAGTTTTTTTAACATGTTATTTTAATACTACATACAGGCTTTTAATAGGTTTTCCTGTAATTTGTAGGTATCTATTATTTCCAATTTTTTCAAAATTTTAGGCTCAGTAGTTTCGGAGATAAGGGGGGGGGAAATGGTAATTTTTCGTCTAATTTCTTGAATAACTTCAAAACCTTTTATTTTAAAATTATGAAAAAATATAACGAAAACCCTCACAGTAAGTCCTTTTATTTGATATGTCACACGATATTGTTCAAAAACCTTTTTTTTTTAATTTTCTGGTTTGACCCCCAAAAGTGACTCCCATACTAAAAATTTAATGATTTACGTAACCAAATTTCAACAGAATCGGTCCAGTGGATCCGGAGAAAACTGGCTGTGACAGACGAACAGATAGACAGACACCCGAGTGATCCTATAAGGGTTCCTTTTTTTTTCGGAACCCTAAAAAGCAAAAATTCTTTCATACGCAAGCCTATCATCACCATATTCATCTTCTTGCCCTTATCCCATGTTACTTGGGGTTAGCGCAACACGTTTTTTTCCTCCTTTCGGTTCTGTCAGCAGTCACGCTATCAGTAATACACACACGAACTTATTAATAATTAAAAGAAACCGGCCAAGTGCGAGTCGGACTTTCACACAAAGGATGTCGTACCATTTTTATTTCTATTTTTTTATTTGTGATAGGTTTGCTCTCGACTCTAGTCTAGGTCAGAGATGACAGAGACAAAGTCTACGATGAAGCGAGCTTACCCAGAAGGAGCCTGTGCACTCTAACTTTGAAGAGATTATTGGTGTAATTTGTTGTCATAGCAGCAACAGAAATACACACTCTGTGAAAATTTCAACTGTCTACCTATGACGGTTCGGACGGTAAAGACGGACGGACGGACAGCGGAGGCTTAGTAATAGAGGTTACGTTAGTTACCCGTCGGATACGGAACCCTTAAAAATTAAGTTGGGAAGAAGCTTAGAAGGTAATAGATACGTCCACAAAACGTAAACAAATCTATCCCTTTTATAATTAGAGATATTCTAGAGGTAACTGACCTTTCTAATTCAAAGTACAATGAACTATCCTGAAGAGATTATTATAATTAGGATTAAGTTGATGAAACAACTGTTTCGGAGATAAGGGGGGAATGGTCATTGTTAGTCTAATTTCTTGAATAACTTCAAAACCGTTTATTTTAAAATTATGAAAAAATTATAACGAAAACCCTCACAGTAAATCCTTTTATTTGATATGTCACACGATATTGTTCAAAAACCTTTATTTTTTAATTTTCTGGTTTGACCCCCAAAAGTGACCCCCATACTTAAAATTTAATGATTTACGTAACGCGTCCGTGTTTGGGTTATAGAAGTCTACATGTGTACCAAATTTCAACAAAATCGGTCTAGTGGATCCGGAGAAAACTGGCTGTGACAGACGGACAGACAGACAGACACCCGAGTGATCCTATAAGGGTTCCTTTTTTTTCGGAACCCTTAAAAGCAAAAATTCTTTCAAACGCAAGCCTATCATCACCATATTCATCTTCTTGCCCTTATCCCATGTTACTTGGGGTTAACGCAACACGTTTTTTTCCTCCATTCGGTTCTGTCAGCCGTCACGCTATCACTAATGCACACGCGAACTTATTAATAATTAAAGAAACCGGTCAAGTGCGAATCGGACTTTCAAACGAAGGGTTTCGTACCATAAGCCGAAAAAAAACGTTTCTTGAATAGGAGCCTTCTTTAATTTGTCACTGAATTAAAAAAAAAAAAAAATTTTTTTAATTTTTTATTTGTGATAGGTTTGCTCTTGACTCTAGTCTAGGTCAGAGATGACAGAGACAAAGTCTACGATGAAGCGAGCTTACCCAGAAGGAGCCTGTTCACTCTGACTTTGAAGATATTATGGGTGTAATTTGTTGTTATAGCAGCAACAGAAATACACACTCTGTGAAAATTTCAACTGTCTACCTATGACGGTTCTTGAGATACAGCCCGCTGACAGACAGACGGACGGATGGACAGCGGAGGCTTAGTAATAGAGGTAACGTTAGTTACCCGTCGAATACGGAACCCTTAAAAATTAAGTTGGGAAGAAGCTTAGAAGGTAATAGATACGTCCACAAAACGTAAACAAATCTATCCATTATAATTAACCAGAGATATTCTAGAGGTAACAGACCTTTCCAATTCAAAGTACAATGAACTATCCTGAAGAGATTATTATAATTAGGATTAAGTTGATGAAAGGAACATTAATTTATTCGTGTAACAATGTTTTGTAATTATAATCTGGTCCTTTTCTGGTCCTCTGGGAATTAAGTTTCATGAATGACTGATCATAAATGTATAAAGGTAGTTGGTATTTGTATAGAATTTAGTTAATAGAGAAATATAATACACATACATACACACACACACATACATATACAGCTATGCTTTATTTTACACAAAAAGTATGACACAATATGGACACAACTATATTTTTCCCTTCGGAATTTAAAATAATTATCAAATTACGGAACAACGTCATACAATGCTTAGTTCAAATTCCGTTGCAAATCATACTTTTTCAGGAGTTTTTAGGCTGCCCGCCCACCTCAAACTTTTTGTAGCACCGATACTAATCGGGCCGATTTTTCTTAGCTAGGTAAAAATAGCGATTTTTTTTGTAGGACTTGTGTTAGACTATTGCAATCAGCCGGTCGATTATAAAAACATGTCGTAGTGAAGACTTGGTGATCACGAAGTACGTTCCCTTTTTCTCCTATAAAAAACCGGTCGCCGATTATTTATTTTATATTTTATGCACACAAAAATGTACAGAGGCGGACATAGGTAATGAAATAGGCATTCTCTACCAGTGAACCTTTGGGAGATGCAGAAACAAATAGCCGATTATCGGACGTGGACGGGCAGCCTTTGGTCACTCTTCTTTATTAATTAATCTGTTTTACAATTTCGTAAAGGTACAGCGCAAATCTCGATATTAGAATGAATAGCAATGGATTCAAATCATTTTATTTATTCGTGTCTAAAATGATCCGGCCCGGACTCGGACGTGTGTGATTGAGTTTATATAAGATGTTCGCACCAATATATTTTGTGCTCCTGACGGACCACGGTCCGTGGATGTCCCGGGATCCAGACACGGTCTGGATCGGAGCGAAACTATCGCCGTATCACCCGTATCAGAAATACGGGCCACCGAGCCACAAGGGCCCCGACGTGTGGACGCAAAGCTATACATTTAGTCACGCAGTCTCCGTCGTGGCCTGCCAAGACAGTCTACTAGAAGGGCCTATTTTGTTTGAAAAATCAATGCCCCTAAAACGGTTTCTCCAAAAATGTTAAAGTTGTTTTACAATTTCATATAGGTACAGCTCAAATCTCGATATTAGAATGAATGGCAATGGATTCAAATTATTTATTCTAGTAAACACAGTCATGTGACTAAAGCGATCCTGCACGGACGCATACGTGTGTGAACCAGTACATATAAAATGTACGCACCAATCAATTTTGAGCTCCTAACAGACCACGGTCCGTGGATGTCCCGGGATCCAGACACGGTCTGGATCAGGGCAAAACAACCGCCGTATCACCCGTATCAGAGATACGGGCCCCCGGACCACAAGGGCCCGGACGTGTGGATGCAAAGCTATACATTTAGTCACGCCGTCTCCTTCGTGGCCTGTTAAGACAGTCTTTATCTAGAAGGGCCTATTTTTTTAAAAATCAATGCCCCTAAATACGGGCCCTCAAAAGTGTTTGACACTGCGGCTCTAAAAAGGCGTCTTTAGTAAAATAATATTAGGATCATAATATTTATCATACAACAATCTGTCAAATTTCATTTTCATCTTTATCGCTATTTCATTAGGTTCAAGGTTGATTGGGAACATTTGAAAGTTTCGGGTAGCTTGATGTGGTGGTGATTCTACTAAAGTGGCCTTTTAAGACCCGCTGGTCTGGATATAACCTTAAAAGAGTTTTAGTCACATGCGTTTCAACCACATTTGTCTTCCACACAATCATTCAGCCACGCTAACATGCAAACATTTAAACACCAATGTTTATTGGCAATCACGTTGGACGAGACCTTGTCGACGACAGTGACCAATGGATCGAATTAAATGGGATTCAGACTGCAAATAGACGGTGGGATTAATACACTGCACTCTGCAACTAGGAACTATGGTTCAAGGTTATTTTTATTGGGCTTTCATCATCATCATCATATCAGCTGAAAGACGTCCACTGCTGGACATAGACACAACGACCGGTGTTGTGCGTCTCTCATCCATCGGCTACCCCGACCTTCACCGGGTCATCGGTCCACCTTGGATATTAGGCTTCATCAATCAATATTTCTCGAAAGAGCTCGTGGCTATATAATAACAGCAACATGATTCGATCTTTAAGGCTAAGCAACGCTTGCTGAGGTCGACCTGTGGATGGGTGAATATCTTAACATAACGACTCCCCCGAGCCTCGAAAAGCACATTAAGCTGTTGATCCCAGCTATCATTTGATGATCTTTGATAGTTGTCATACGCAGTCAGAATTTGGACGTCTACTTTGAGGCTTTTAAGGGGAAGGTTTTTGATGACGTATTCTCTGGAAGTCCATTGAATTCTTGCCACGACGTGCCTTTTGACAACTAAAGGATTTTTCAATAGGGACGCTCAAACTTTAACAGTTTATAGCGGACACCTTGGCAAAGCGATAGCTGTCAAATTTGGCAAGAATACATATTTATTGGTGACATTTGACTATGGCATGCTACATGCTTCAACAACTTGTGGAAATGATTACAATCTAGTATAAAACATTAAATTTATTGGGTGAGAAGTTCGAAGGCTTCGTCATCTCGCGTGGTGGTGACATCAACTGGCCACCGAGAAACACGGTTCGATTACTTTCTGTAGGGCTACGTGAAATCTCGAGTCTAAGCTGACACTACAGCCAATTGCTGCTCTGAAGGCCAACTTGCGTTTTTCATGAGTTAGATTCCCATTTATGCGAAAATGTCGTCCAAAGTGGTCCACCTCTGAGTTTGTTTCGGTGTTTCTTCTCAGGGTAGTCAGCTAGGAAACATCCGGTCTCATCTAGATTAATATAATAAAAAAAAATTGACGTGTAAAAGAGTTACTTGTAACCTATTTGCAAAATAAATATCATTTACCAGGATACACCAATTTGGCGGAGTCGCGGCGGCCATTTGGCTGAAATTATATTATATTCCATACAAAATGTCATGAAATGCTCTTTTATATAAAACTAGTGGACGTCACGCGGTTTCACCCGCGTAGTTCCCGTTCCCGTCGGAGTACGGGGATAATATTTAGCCTATGTTACTCCCTGATAATGTAGCTATCCAATGCTAAAAGAATTTTTCAAATCGGTCCAGTAGTTTCGGAGCCTATTCAATTCAAACAAACAAACGAACAAATCTTTCCTCTTTATAATATTAGTGTAGATTAAAATTGGGGGAAATATCACTTAAACTGTTTTATTCCATTTCAAAGTTCGAGCGATAAATTGATTGATAAATTGGACTGCAGCTAATTTGAACCATCTTTGCATTTCGGTATATAGGTGCTAGCTTTTGCCCGTGGCTCGCAATAGGCTTTTTGCGGAAATCTATGTTAACGCTAACATAGATTTCCGCAAAAATCCTATAACCATCTCCAGAGTCAATTCTATAACTGCACCAAAATTAATTAAATAACCGGCCAAGTGCGAGCCGGGCTCGCACACAAAGGCTTCTGTACCATAAACCTTAATTTTTATTATTTGTTATTATAGTGGCAATAGAAATACATAATCTGTGAAAATTTCAACTGTCTACCTATTACGGTTCTTGAGATACAGCCCGCTGACAGATAGACAGACGGACGGACGGACGGATAGTGGAGGCTCAGTAATAGGGTTCCTTTAGTCACTCTTTGGGTACGAAACCCTTCTTTTAATTAAGGATGGGAAATCATGAAATGACTCCTGCTCTGGGTGAAGCAGGAGTCATACTGACTAAAACCCATCCGTGTTCCTCCTAATGCCCTTTGCGTTCCAGGGCCGCGGTGACTCTTTCGAATAAATCCCGCAACCCCGGCAGGCATTGGCCCTAGCGGGCCCCGTCTTTAATGCTGACAGCTCTTTGAGGCGCGCGTGGAACACAGCGCGCCGTCGACCCGGGCCTGGTTCTGATCAGACGGCGAGCCACCCAATGCTCGCCGTCCACAGGCCCACGCCTACGGTTGGGTACGAAACCCTAAAAATGAATCAGCGATTAAGCGTGACAGCGTAACAAACAAACTCTTTGGCATTTTCAATATTAGTAAAAAAAAATAAAACTCGTTATTAGATACCCTAAGCGATATATGCATACACGCATGCAGAGACGCCAGAATTTCAATTTAATAGATTTTCAGTTTATCTCTGAAAAAAAACCGGCCAATTACGAGTCGGACTCGCACACGAAGAGTTCCGTACCACAAACCAAAAAAACACGTTTCTTGTATGGGGTGGATTCGTAATATCGTATTGTTGTTATTTGTTGTTATAGCGGCAGTAAAATTACACAATCTGTGAAAATTTCAACTGTCTACCTATTACGGTTCTTGAGATACAGCCCGCTGACAGACAGACGGACGGACTGCGGAGGCTTAGTGACAGGGTTCCGTTGGTTACCCTTTGGTAAACCCTGTAAATTAGATTCAGGGTTGATTGGAAAAATATTACAGTTTCAGGTAGCTTGATGTGCTGATATCTGGCATATCGGTTGGTGTTGCCAGTAACAAGTTTTCAAAACTAATAGAACAACTTATTATTTGACGTCTAGTACAATTTTGCCAGCATTGCAGCGTGATAGAAATAAGGTGAGTATTTTATCATTGTTTGTAAGCCGCCAGCTGCATCATATTCCGCATGTTTATGATAAAAGCAAAGTTATTCCTGTATTAAATGCTGCATAAAATGTCCTGTTTATTTCTCAAAAGTTTCTAGTAGACAGGTTATCGTAAATATCAGATTTATTAGCGAAAATGTATTGAAGCTTTTAACGTTTTTTGGGTTATGCAGATCGATAGTGAATACGAATACTAACCTGTTATGAATGCGAAAAAAATCACACACTGAATTTTGCATATCTTTTTTTTCTGTGTACTGTGATACATCCTCCTTGGATGGCTCACCCTCCGGGAACCTCCGTCAATTTAATAATTAAAAAAGCTTTAGAAGAATTAGGAATTTAGAATAGGTTTAAATATTGATATAAAAATGATTGATTTGTTTTTAAGACAGTTCTGTAAAAGTTTTTCTTGAGAGCACCAGCTCAATATAATAATCTCTTAAATCGCTTAAAGGCTGTTTTATTGAATCGATTCCGGGGGCGTTCCAGAAGCCCTAGTGGTGTGCCCTACATGTGGCGGAGCCGCCGGAAAACCAGGTGATTTTGATGCACGAACCAGAACCCAGTCCCACTGACGACCCTGAGGTGGAAGCTGTCGACCCTGATGTGGAAGCTGTCGAAGTGGATTGCTGGAAGAATAACCAGGACGAAGAAGCTGCCTCGATGGAAGACGGACCGAAGGAGATGGTCCAGTACGAAGCACAACTCGCCGTTTCGTCGAATGTTGCTTCAAATTCCTCCATAAATATCATTTCAGCCAGAAAGGCAAAGAGTAGTGTAGGAAATAAAAATGTTAGGGACTTGATTTTATTTGATAGGAAGAATTTACACACAAACATACACACACATAATGCCCTGAAGAGACATGAGTACGTAACTTGTTGTGAGTACAAGCTTCCCCTTCGAGCCCGAAAAATAAAGAAAATAAGGGTGAGAAATAAGACACAGAAATATTCCACTTATATTTACAAACTGAAAGAGAAATCATATACATCAAATCATACAAGATATTCCATAAATGATTTGATAGTTCAGCAACCTTTGATTTTTATATGGAAATATTTTAGGAAGAAATATGAGATTATTTTACACAATTATAAAGTCAGGAAACGTTCTATTTTGAAGAGTTTAGTTATTTGAGTTTCCACTTTTTACACTTTCTAGTTAGGTATATGCTAGTTATTCTCAAGTTCTTTGCTGATCTGTTAGCATATAGTTTTATTAATTTTTAATAGCAACGAAACCCGAAGTATTGGCTAGTATCAGTTCAGTCATAGGTTGGCATGACAACGTTAAAAACAATTTGTCAGTGTGTCAAACAAACTTAAAAGGACACAGGATAAATAGAATTTGGTGTATGGAAGTGGTACTTCGTACTTCCATGCAACAGACTGCTAGGTATGGTAGTAGGAAGTGTATTTGGTACTCATAGGTGACAGACCAACTAGGTAAAATGTATATAGAGCCTTAGATTGTTCATGTAAATAGGTAGAAACCATTTTACGTAAGAATTAAAAAAAAAACGGATCTATGGTAGGAAAAAGCAAGATGTCAAATCAAATGTCAATACTATAATCATTTATGTCATATTTATGTAAACAACATAATTTTAGTTTGGTATGTTGAATAGTTTATTAATCGGTTTTTCTTTTTCATGTGATGTTGGAATACGGATGATGATAGACTACTTCGATGATGCTGCCGGGTGGAGAAGAGAAGGTCGCGAGTAATAACGATATTTAGCTAGGCTGAAGTTATTCCAGTTTTATATTTGTATTAAGGTTTCAGCGTTCACTATAACGCGATTGAAGGACTCCATGGGCGGTGATACCAACTTTGCATACGGGGCATAGCCTTCGCAAGGGGTGGCAAGTTGTCACCATTGGTTGAGCTGTTCGATGGAGGCAAATAGTTTCAATTCATATATTTTCTAACAGACTTTGAATTACTGGAGTGAGTTCGATGTTAGGAGTTAATTCTTTGACAGAATAGACCTTCGCTTCTTAACCGTCTGGCTGCCGCGTAGACTAGTTAGGGTAGCTTTCGAGAGGTCAATCCCTTCTGGATGGATGTGATTTGTCACATCATTTTGTTTACGTTTGGCGGTGTGCTGCAGATTTTAGGGGGGTTTTACTGCAGCAGGGTTTCAGCATGTCTGCGTTATTGTCCAGCGTAAATGGCGCATAAGAATTTAAAAGTATAATGCTTATCGCAGGACATGACTGAAGCTGCTTCTAAAGAAGCATATGCCCCCCTGGCAGCGAATATTCCCCCCATAGACAGGAACTCCTGGTTAGGGATAGGTAGGTGCTTAACTCTTCCAAAGCTTGGAATAAAAGATTACAGGAAGACTTTCCTAGTATCTTCTATTCGTGAGGGCGTAGCTCATGTGATACATCCTCCTTGGATGGCTCACCCTCCGGGAACCTCCGTCAATTTAATAATTAAAAAAGCTTTAGAAGAATTAGGAATTTAGAATAGGTTTAAATATTGACATAAAAATGATTGATTTGTTTTTAAGACAGTTCTGTAAAAGTTTTTCTTGAGAGCACCAGCTCAATATAATAATCTCTTAAATCGCTTAAAGGCTGTTTTATTGAATCGATTCCGGGGGCGTTCCAGAAGCCCTAGTGGTGTGCCCTACAGTACCTACCGGGTGTTACGTGAATAAATTTTACTATTCTTTGCTTTAATTTTTTAACATAATTATTATACATATACTAGCTTATGCCACTGGTGTCGCCCGCTTGAACGATGGAAGTATTCAACTAGAATTAACTACGGGGGAAAAGGTGGCTTAGTAGGCGATTCGGCCGCTGAGTTTCGTCCGATCCGGTCGAAACAGGAATTTCATTATTATTTATTTATTCAGTGGTGTTTCGGACGATACTTTTTTGAGTAAATTTTGTACAGTCAGAATAAAAAACCTTAGGTAAGTTTATTTTTTATTTCAAAGTCAGGGAATTGTTGGAAAAAGAAAAAGTTTACAGCAAAAGTTCTTTACCCTTTTTATCAAACACGTGTAAGAAAGAGACAGCAATATTTTCTACCTAATGATAGTTTTTGTTTTATTATGTTTGTGTTTCAATATGCGTGCAACAGCCCAAAAGTAGAAAACAAACCGACCCGTAAGAGAATGTTTTTTTTATTTATAGTTAATTTTTTTTCGTGGAATAGGTGTTATTCCATTACGTTTCTGACGTTACTTTGCCACTAAAAAGGATTCGGCTGAAACACCACTCAAAAATATCAATAATAATGAAATTCCTGTTTCGACCGGATCGGACGAAACTCAGCGGCCGAATCATCTACTAAGCCAAAAAGCATCCCCGTAGTTAATTCTAATTGAACTATACACTATCTCTCACACCACGGGGCAATTCACATATTTATACGAAGCTTTCGCATTCGCATTGCAATCGCAAGTTGTCAAAAATACCTCTAAATTTCCTGCAATTTGACAGGTTTTTGACATTGATTGTCAAATCAATTGTTGATGATATTGCGAGTTGACCTGCGGGTCTAAAAAAGCCACTAGCAGAATCAGAAAGCAAATCACGCTACCCGTCACTATCAAATTTTGACAATCAACCTTGAAACTAATGCGTCAGCGATAACGACGAAAATTGAATTAAAGTGGCCTTTTAGCCCTCCTGAAGGCCAATTCTACAGATGAGATGATAATGCTTCGAGAATTGCACTTTAACTTTTATTCTTATACGTCATCAATCCAACTAGCAACTGATTTTATGACGTAATCTTTTGCTCGTGACTTCGTACGAGCGTATCCGTTTTTCCCGCTCCCATTGGAATTTCGGGAAATCCTCTTTTAGTGCTCCCTACACTCCCCAAGGAACCTACAGCCACCATTTCTTTTCTTGATTTTATTTTACCACTTTTTCGGCGCGATTAATTAATATGTATACCTACCTATACCAATTACAACTTTCTAGTGCTGAGCGTTTCTAAGCTAAACCGCGGACAGACAAGCAGACGGACATGGCGACCTTATAAGGGTTCCTTGTTGACTACGGAACCACAAAAACAAGTTTACAGTCCAAAAAAATATCGGAATTCGTCTGGAATCAACTGTCGAACACAAAAAGTTGCTCAGACCATTCAAAACTCATTCACATAGAACTGTCTTTTTATTCTTCACACTCACAAACGTAACCGGAACTTTTTATCGAGATGATATCTTCAACGGGGATTTACTTGTATGACAGTATATCCCTTAAGGCTTGAACATACTTGATCGGTTTAGGACGGAGACGTCCTTTTTTTTTAAGGATGGGAAATCATCAAATGACTCCTCCCGCTCTGGGTGGAGCAGAAGGGAGTGTCAGACTCTTACTGACTAAAACCCATCCGTGTTCCTCCTAATGCTCTTTGCGTTCCAGGTTATTTCTTTTGACGCTATAACATCAAATAAAAAATAAGAAATACACAGTGTGACAAGTCCATGACATTCGGCCCGCTGACAGACTGATACAAGATCGGACAAGGGAGGATTTATAGTAGGGTTCCGTTACACACCCTTGTGTGGTGCGGTACCCTATAAATGATAATGGAAAGAAAAATCTAACTATTAGATAAAATATAACCAAGTATTATTCGAATCAATCATCATCATCTTCCTGCTCTTATCCCATGTTACTTGGGGTTGGCGCAACACATTTTTTTTCTTACATTTTCTTCTGTCAGCCATCACGCTGTCACTTTTTTTTAAGGATGGGAAATCATCAAATGACTCCTCCCGCTCTGGGTGGAGCAGAAGGGAGTGTCAGACTCTTACTGACTACAACCCATCCGTGATCCTCCTAATGCCCTTTGCGTTCCAGGGCCGCGGCGACTCTCTCGAACAAATTCCGCAACCCCGGCAGGCACTGGCCCTAGCGGGCCCCGTCCTTTATGCTGACAGCTCCTTGAGACGCGCGTGGAACACAGCGTGCCGTCGACCCGGGCCTGGTTCTGATCAGACGGCGAACCACCCAATGCTCGCCGTCCGCAGGCCCGCGCCTACGGTGGCCGGGAATCGCCCTGCGACTCCCGACGCCCGGGGCGTCTTCTTCTGTTGCGGCGGCTAGGGCGTGAGGTTTCCCTCTCTCTCACGCGTTCGGCCTCCTCCTTTGCTAGCATTACTGCTTCGCAGGAGGAGGTGACCGCTTCCCATGCCTCCTCGCTCCGGACCATAGATTGGACCAGGGCCGGACGCGAGAGGTCGCCGCCGCCAATCGCCTCGACGAGGACACGGCGGTGTTCCGCCCAAGCAGGGCAGACCTCCACCGTATGCTCCACCGTGTCCTCCGGGAGGACGGAGACGTCCTACCGGAAGAAAACGTGAAAAGATATTTGAGAACATGCTATTTTCTAATTAATCCTGCTGATCTATACTGCTTAAGGCTGTTCTCTCGAAAAAAGCTTAAAATAGCGTGCAGATGAAGCAGCTTTTCGGCGGCACTAACAGAGAATTTACATCTGAAATATTTTATATAATATATTAGTTATTAATCTACATGATATGATTCGTAATTTGGTTTAGCCAGAATGTGTCTATCGGTATCACATAATAAGAAAAAAAAAAACACCAAATCACCTCCAAATCGTTGAGATGAAACCATTTTACTCCTTAATTTTTTATCAAGAGTGTGTATAAAAAATATTTACTGCTTTGCAATACAAACGAAAATGATTTGGTGGAACTTTGTTTATTCTTCCCAAATTCGTCTAATTGTGACTATGTATACAAAAATAAAAGTGTAACTCATCATAAACACGGGTATTTTAAAACGTAGAAAATGAAATAAATATGAAATAAATTCGGCACTCGACTTTAAGGTATGCTCAGTACGTAATATCCACAAACATAACCAATGTGACGAGCAGTGGTGGCCGAGTGGTAATGGCTTCGACTTACGAGTTGTAGGTCGCGGGTTCAAACCCAGCCAGGCACATTACTTTGTGTAATTTATTTTATCACCACTGCACTCAAAATGGTGAAGGAAAACATCGTGGGGAAACCGGCATGTCCGAGAACCAAAAATTCGAAGACATGTGACATTCATCAAGCCGCATTGGGCCCGCGTGGTGGATTACGGCCCATTCCCTCTCCTAGAGAGGAGGCCTGAGTCCCAACTGTGGGAACATTATAAGGCCGACTACGCTATGCTAACCAATGTATATGCAGCGTTACCAAACGGGAGTGTCCCACTCAAACTTAGCCCGGACCATGGCCTACATGTGTTCCAAAACGGGCAGACCAAGGCGCAGTCGACTCATGGTCCAAAACCGTACAGAATCAGTTGTATCATGTACAGTCTGTGTCCTGATGTGCCTTACATCCTGTATATTCCCTTTAAAGACTGAAATTTATGATAACCTATCCAACAGAAACTGCTCACGTAATATTAACAAATAAACCGAACACTTTATGAAGCATTTTAAACCGGAATAACTTCACTTTTACCATAAATATGGAGAATATACTGCAGCTGGCGGCTTATAAACAATGATAAAGCACTTGGCTCATTTCTATTCAAAATATTCGTGCTAGGATTCAAAGTAAAATACTGGTATTCAGCCGCATCTGTTTAGACTGAAAGCTCATTCCAACATGGCGTTGACGATTTAAAATGCTGTACCTTAGTCAAAACCATAGGTAATAGAAACTTTAGTTGTGCATTTAAAATAAAATACAAAAAAAAAAACCGGTCGGAGTCACTCACGAAGGGTTCGGTAACGTTAATAAAGGGCCAGTGCCTGCCAGGGTTATGGAATTTTTTCGAAAGAGTCACCGCGGCTTTGGAACGTAATGGGCATAGGGAGGAATACTGATGGGTTTTTATTAATAAGAGTCTGACACTCCTGCTCCGTCCAGAGCGAGAGGAGTCATTTAATGATTTCCCATTCATAAAAAAAATCGTTAAAAAAATTACAGAAGTATGTTAAATAGAATAGAAAATCAAATGTGTTTGTGTCATTTCAATTTTATTTTTATTTGCATTATTGTTGGTGAAATACACACTGAATATTTCAACTACCAACCTATTACAGTTCATGAGAGACAGCCCGCTGACAAACAGACGGAGGGACGATCAGTTTAGGCGTTGCAAACATCAGAACTCTAAGGTTCTAATGTTTACCCTTCAGGTACACCGCCCTCAATAAGCAGCATCACAACAACCCTTAAATATGAAAATCACAACACCAGCCAATACCTGCCGGGGTTGCGGGATTTATTCGAAAGAGTCACCACGGCCCTGGAACGCAAAAGGCATTAGGAGGAACACGGATGGGTTTTAGTCAGTAAGAGTCCGACACTCCCTTCTGCTTCACCCAGAGCGGGAGGAGTCATTTGATGATTTCTCATGCTTAAAAAAAAAGGCACACATAATAATACGTTTTTAAATAATTTCAGCTTTTGAAAACACAGAATCACGAAATCCGTCGAGAGTACACAGTAAACCACATAAAACTCGCGCTAACAATGTAGGCAAGCCCTTAAGAGTGGACGCTCCGAAAAAATGAACCATTGAGAGTCGCAGATGTACTGCCGGAATGTAGGACCAAAAAATAAATGGAGACAATGACCGAGAGTGACTCTGGCTATCGAGGAGGGTTATTCGACTTCCTGGTTACTTCAGATATGGTATTAAACTTACCACGTATGTGGAAATGGACTGCTTCAGACTGTGGCTTACATGCTCCACAAATCCATTTTTTTAACGGACCTCTTTTTTATGTTTGTTCAGCGATATTTTCGCGAATTGTCAACCGATCTTGATCATTATATTTTTGTTTGGAACAAAATTTTCTAGGACTGGTCCCGCGAAAACATGCGTGACGTCACGTCTCAGGTAAAAATTGTACCATCGTTGTAACGTCAAGCATGTTTTCAACTCACTATATCATCTTCATTTCTTAATTACATAAAAAAAAGAAAAAATACTTGTAAAATATTTTTTCGTGGAAATCTATTTGACAGACTAAATAGATTTTTTTTAATAAAATACCCTGTTAGTGAATATTTCAGGCATTCTGGCTTCAGAAATTGCGTAAAGAGTGTCTCCTTCTTTTCGAGTCGATGGTGACCCTTAAATATTTTTTGCCCAGTAGGTGGGCACGTTCACGGCAGCATCAGTGGCGTTCATCAGGTCCTCAATGGTGCAGGTGTAAGGACACTTGGGACATTCCAACAAGTAAGCCATATTTTGAACGGGGGCTCCGCACTTACACTTAGCTTCAAGCGGACCGTGGTTTTAAGCGACAGTTCTTGAGCGATACACAGATTATTACCAGATAAACCCGTGTGTCGCTCAAAACATTCACTTTTAACATTATTTATATTCCTGGAGGATTTTATTCCTGGAGGCTCATTTTGATTAGTATTGTATGCTTGAGTTTACTTATTTAATTACCTATATATGTAATTATTTTTTATCATTGTTTCATATTTAATTTTTGGGATAATATATTATGCTAGCGGACATGTGCCATCCATTTATTTTAATTTAATGATCGATAACTATCATAAAATGTTGAATAATGTTATATAAATTCAAGTTCTTTAAACTTAACAGACAGTTGTGTTGCTGGGGAGTTTGTTGGCCACTTCTTCTTCCCATCTAAAACACTAGGAAGTGGTGACGGGCTGAGCGATTTGGGGGACTGTCTTCATGTAAATTTTGACGTTCAAAAAGTGCTAATTTTCAGCCTAGTTTGAATAAATGCCTTTTGATTTTGGATACAGAAAAACATAACTATAAACCAGGCCTTACTTGATAGTCTAAAATCGCGCAAACTTCATAAGCAAGCTACTTAATAAATCAATATTCTTGTCTGCTCGACAATTATGAAAATAGGTCATTGTGTCTATTATTAAAACTGTCTATAATTTCATGCAAATATACCTTAAGTCTTTCAAATTGAATCAGGTTAAAGAGAATGAATATTTTAAATCACAAAGACTGTTAAGTGACATTTTATTTTATAAAATCATTTAATTAGCAACTCAGCGTCATTTATTACATGCCAAACATAACAAAACCGGTCAAAGGTCAAGTGCGAGTCGGACTCTCACACGAAGGGTTCCGTGCCATAAACCAAAAAAAAACTGGCCAAGTGCGAATCGGACTCGCGTGCAAAGGGTTCCGAACGAAATTATTTTTAACATGTTATTTTAATACTATAGACATCTTAACGGTTTTCCTGTAATAAGTATAGATCTATTATCTCCATTTTTTTTTTCAAAATTTTAGGCTCAGTAGTTTTGGAGATAAGGGGGAATGGTCATATTTCGTCTAATTTCTTAAATAACTTCAAAACCATTTATTTTAAAATTATGAAGGAAATATTATGAAACCCTTAAAGTAAGCCCTTTTATTTGATACTAGTGGACGTCACGCGGTTTCACCCGCGTAGTTCCCGTTCCCGTGGGAATACGGGGATAATATATAGCCTATGTTACTCCCTGATAATGTAGCTATCCAATGCTGAAAGAATTTTCCAAATCGGTCCAGTAGTTTCGGAGCCTATTCAATTCAAACAAACATACAAACAAACAAACAAATTTTGCCTCTTTATAATATTAGTGTAGATAGTGTAGATGTCACACAATATTGTTCACAAAACTTTTTTTTAAATTTTCTAGTTTAAACCCCAAAAGTGGCGACCGTGTTTGGGTCACAAAAGTCCATATATGTATCAAACACCAACAGAGTCGGTCCTGTGGATTCGGAGAAAACTGGCTGTAAACACGAACAGACAGACAGACACCTGAGTGATCCTATAAGGGTTCCGTGTTTTGTTCGGAACCCTGAAAACACGTATATTGTACGGCCCCCTTTAATTTTTATAATTTTTTGTTAAAGTGGCAATAGAAATACACACTTTGATAATTTCATCTGTCTACCTAATACGGTTCTTGAGATACAGCCCGCTGACTGGTAGACGGATGGACAGCGGAGGCTTAGTAATAGGGTTCCGTTGGTTACCTTTTGGGTACGGAACCCTAAAAATCATCGTGCTGAGAGAACAATACGATGTTTGTTTCTAGTGTAAGAGAGAAATCACTCTTTATTACTCTCTCTCTTTTTTGAGAAAGATCTTATCGAACATTTTAAACCCTGTATCTTGCGTATGAATATCAAGATTCATCAAAATCAGTTCAACAATTCCAACTATTTTGCAATTTTCGTTTGAAAAACCCGTGAGGTGTATTCTTCAGGTGAGAGTACTGTGAGTACTGTGACCGTAGTTCCGAGAAAACAAGTTCAAATAATATGGGTTTCCAGGAAAATTTACGCCACCAGTTGGCGCCACATAGGCGAGAGATCCTTTTCATTGAAAAAGTGACTTTGACGTTAATATCCGACTTACATTGACATCATCGTATCAGCCGAAAGACGTCCACTACTGGACATAGGCCTCCCCCAAGTGTCGACACAACAATTGGTCCTGCGTCGCATCCATCGGCTACCCGCGACCCTCACCAGGTCATCAGTGCGCCTTGTGGAAGACAGCGCCAACGCTGCGTCTTCAGGTCTTATCGTGTGGACAGTAAGGTCTAACGACCCCACACACCCTAGTGTCAGAGTTTCTAAACCGCCTTAAGGGCCTCTGACATGGTTTATTTGACGACCGCCATTTGGCGGCCGGGACCACCGGCTTATACATGCCTTCCGAAGCACAGAGTCATTTTTATATCAAACAATCAAGTGATTCAAGCCTGCAATGTCTTAGGCAAACTAGAAACAACTTACAAAGTATGCTTCCCGTGCAAATCGAACCCGAGACCACCGGGTCATAAGGCAAACGCCTAAACCGCTCGACCACGGAGGCAGTGAACCTGACGCCTCAGTGCTGCCACCTGGTTCTCATCATTTCAGAAAACCCTCAAATATTTCAAGAAAATCGATAAAGTTTCTTCAACATCGCACGGGGCAGTTCCTCCTATCAAAATGAGCAAAGCAGTTTTCAAAGTGGGTCCATTTCAAATGAAATTTTCTAAGTTGAATCCATCAGCACTGCTCGAAGCTACTTGTAAGCTCTTTTAAAAACTTATCGTGACCTGATTTCGCCTTTAAGCGAGTTGAAAAGAACTCTTGTGGCATTAGAGCTGAAAAAAAATTAGCCATTTCAGGAATTCAGATTTAATATTTGACCATGAGATCACCCTATGTAATGTTATCTTCATCTACATAATAAATAGTATTCAATTCTATATAATGCAATTCGTTCTTCTTCTTCTGCGTAGTTTAAATATAGGTGGCCCAAAACATTGCCACTTCCACGACATCGTTGGCACAGTATAAAGACATCTTTTTCGTATCGTTGGTGGCAGCACATGGGTTACTGTTTTTTTTATGGATGGGAAATCATTAAATAACTCCTCCCGCTCTGGGCGGAGCAGAAGGGAGTGTCAGACTTTTACTGACTACAACCTATCCGTGTTCCTCCTAATGCCCTTTGTGTTCCAGGGCCGCGGTAACTCTTTCGAACAAATTCCGCAACCCTAGCAGGCACTGGCCTTAGCTGGCCCCGTCTACTTTGCTGATATCAGCACATAGGTTACTGTGGCTGCATGTTTTGGGGCACAGTGGGTAAGGAGGTTTGTGACTCGGCTTCGCGTATCAACAGATATTGTGCGATATTATTTCCCAAATTTGACGGAACTTTAACTGGCCAATACCTGATGTTATAAGGAGTACTTTTTCCGTTATAAAAGACTACAAACGTAAAAGAAGACTTCTATATACGAAATGGAATAAAGTGTTCCGGGCAATAAAAACCTATGAGTTGGCTATTAAGTGCTGCTTTGAGAGATTGACGTGGATGAAGTCGCGGGCAACAGCTAGTATTCCATAGGATTCTAATATTCATTCCAAATCAGGATAAGGCTTACCAAATCAGTGACGTAAAAAGAAATTATAATTGGAATATCTGAAAAAAAATCTTCCATTATCCAGGTCCTCTGCCCGAATCTCTTAGAATTCTTAGAGTAATTTCAATTCCGGATCTCCAGATTAAGATTACAGCCGATTCACAATGTATATTATATTATAGGTCTCGCAGTCAAGTTGCTGATCAGCTTTAGACCTGGGTTTGATTTCCAAGTCGGGCAAAGTTTTGGAGGGTATGCGGTACAGAGAGTAAAGTCCCGCAAACCTCCATTGAAAAAGAAGGATCCTCTGACCAGGCGCTTGTTGCGTCTGGCGGGCAACTGCCCGATAGTTGATGTTCGGCTGATGTATATGTTCAAATCGCACGGTAAACTCTGATACCGTGATGCAGGATTTCGGCGTAGTAGTTCGCTGCTAGTTGGATAGATGGCGTTGCGGTTCTTTTTGTTGCGATGTAGATTTGCTTCGTTAGTTTTTCTTGTGGCGGCATTGATGCCGCTACAAAGTGTTATTGGGTTTTTCATTAAGAATTTCGCAGTAACAGCCCAGAAAAATAGCAGTTGGTGGTCTCTCTTTCGAGTGAGCGAGAAGTAGGGCAGGTAGTAGTTCCTTACGTTGATTACGAGAATAAAGGAACATATAGAGCACCTGGCCGATGGGGCCAAAAATTTCTGGAGTGGTGACCGCATACTGGAAGACACAGCATTGAAAGACCTCCCACAAGCTGGACCGATGACCTGGTGAGGGTCGCGGGTAGCCAATGGATGCGAGACACACAGGACCGGTTGTTGTGGCGACTCTTGGGGGAGGTCTATGTCCAGCAGTGGACGTCTTTCGGCTGAGATGATGAGTGCATTTGTGTTTGCGCACACACTTATGTGGTACTAGTGGACGTCACGCGGTTTCACCCGCGTAGTTCCCGTTCCCGTGGGAGTACGGGGATAATATATAGCCTATGTTACTCCCGGATAATGTAGCTATCCAATGCTAAAAGATTTTTTCAAATCGGTCCAGTAGTTTCGGAGCCTATTCATTTCAAACAAACAAACAAATCTTTCCTCTTTATAATATTAGTATAGATTTTTTTTTTTTTTTAAACTTTGCCCCACACTAGGAATTTCTCCTGTATCGTGGGTGCGTTTACATACATATAATCTCACATACACAAACAGCCAGACCCGGAACAACTATCTGTAGGCCATACAAATATTTGTTCCGTGCGGGAATCGAACCCGCGACACGCAGCGCAGCAGTCAATCGCTCAACCACTGCGCCAACCGTGCCGTCAAATTTATATTATAAATAAATAATAAGTGTAAGATAAAATCCCTTCCATATTTGGCTTATCTCCGTTGGGATTCCACCACGATGAAATTCGGTCGGGAGCATAATGCATTTAGTTCCATAAGTCAATTATACATTAATTGAGTTTCTTAGTCCTTGCGACCGAAATCTCCATACGCACACTATATAGCCCCTTTTGCATATGTAACTGTTAAAGCCCGAACTATGGGTTAATCTTAGGATACATACATATCAACGATGGTACAACTCTCCAGGTTACATCAGCCAGGATATTCGAACTACAGTAGGCGTACTTTGGGATGTGTTGGTTATTGCGCAATAGAAACACCGGTTGCTTTTAAATCAAATTATTATTCACACTCGAAAGTCTCACTTACAATATTCTCACACAATAGGTACACTGAACAAATATTCGGAACACGTGGCGGTTTCTAGACGTGGGCACGTCTGCACTGCTCGACCGGCACTAGTAGACTAAGCTCAGCCTCTGTCGAGCACACCGTCCTAGACTCTGTCGAATGCCACTAGATGGCGTTGGTGTCCCGATTATTCTATTGACTGACTTATTTGCATATGTAATTGTAAAAGCCCGAACTATGGGTTAATCTTAGGATACATACATATATCAACTCTTGCCTTTTACCAGGGAAGTTCGAAAGTAGAGGTATACAACGTCACCTGCCATAATCCTTTTACTGAATCACTACGATTTGCTAGTAAAACTTGACAAGGCAGATTTACTTGACAGACATAATGTATACAACCTGTAACATAATAAACGTAATACTAAATTAATCTACTAATCGTAGACTTTGTCTCTGTTATCTCTGACCTAGACTAGAGTCAAGAGCAAACCCATCACAAATAAAAAAATCCTCTTAAGGGGTCATTGAACACATCAATATGAACAACTTTCACTGTGGGATCAATAATGAAATCGCGAAAAAAAAATCGACTCCCCAATACATTTCTGTGCGCATAACTCGATAAAATGTACTGAACAGCTGATTTTTTTTTTCAAGATTTCGGGATTGGTCCCATAGTAAAAGTTGTTCATAATGATGAGTACAATGACCTCTTAAGAGGTATTGTTACACGTTTTATATTTATTTTAAACATTGCCCCACTCTAAGAATTTCTCCTGTATTGGAGATGCGTTTACAAACATATAAATACACATGCACAAATAACCAGACCCGGAACAACTATCTGTAAGCCATACAAATATTTGTTCCGTGCGGGAATCGAATCGTGACCCGCAACGCAGCAGCCAATCGCTTAACCACTGTGCACTGTGCATATCGCTATCCCACAGCATACTGTTGGGAGACTAAACTGTCGTTAGAGGCAAATCTCGAGGATTTGCAAGCCCTCCTAACTGGAGCTTCGATACAAATCCAGGCTTTATTTAATGTTAGAAACTGAACCGAGAGGCAATTTTCGTATTTTTAACGAACCTTTGCATTCTTAACTCAATCTAAATCTGTCAAAAAAAGCTCTATCATAGTTTCCGTACCTAAATTTACGTTTTTGGGGTTCCGAACAAAAAATGGAACCCTTATAGAATCACTTAGGTATCTGCCTGTCTATCTGTCTGTCACAGCCAGTTTTCTCCTGATCCATTGGACCGATTCTGTTGAAATTTGGTACACATATGGATTTCTGTGACCCAAACACGGATGCGTTACGTAAATTATTAATTTTTTAATATGGAGGTCATACTAGAAAATTAAGAAAAGAAAAGATTTTGAACAATATCGTGTGACATATCAAATAAAAGGGCTTACTGTGAGGGTTTTAGTTATATTTTTTTCATAATTTTAAAATAAATGGTTTTGAAGTTATTCAAGAAATTAGACGAAAAATGACCATTCCTTCCCCCTTATCTCCGAAACTATTGAGCTTAAAATTTTGAAAAAAATGGAAATAATAGATCTTTACCGAAAAATTACAGGAAAACTTATTAGAAGTCTGTAGTATTAAAATAACATGTTAAAAAAACTAAATTCGTTCGGAACCCTTTGCACGCGAGTCCGACTCGCACTTGGCCAGTTTTTTTTTTAAAAACCCGGCTTCAAAAACAAATAAAAAACACTATTCAAGCAGCCTGACGCAATAGTTTCATTAAATCCGTGATTGAACTAAAATAAATGCCACTAACTGCATCAGACAACCTGTAGTGTTTTTTTCTTAATTTTTTAATCGTTTTAAGAGGTCGGGTTTCTTTTTTCAAAGTAAAAATCACAAAAATGTTATAATATATTTTCCTAATTGTTTAGGAGATACAAAACACAACCCCTTAATATGGCGAAGCTGTTCTGGTACAACCAATTTCATCTGGATAATGTTAGGAGAGGATTCTGGTTTGGTGCCAGACTAAGGCTGCCTGTCCATTGACACGGAACGAAGCAATGGAGCGGAGAAACGGAGAAATTTTAACCAATGGAATTGCACAAAATGACAGTCACTGACATTTAACTCTATACCACTGTTTCACATACCTCCAAAACTAAGATACTGGGTAATACGATAGTGCTAGGCAAGACTGGTCTTAGATTATATTTTAACAAGTAGCTATTGCCCGCGTCTACTTACGAGGATATCCCGTTCTTTCCCGTTTCCGTAGTAAATTTCGGGAAATCCTCTTTTAGTGCTCCCCTACACTCCCCAAGGAACCTACATCCCAAATTTCAGCTTTCTACGAGCAGTAGTTTTGGCCATATTCTGTCTGTCAGTCACTCAGTCAGGACATGCACGTATGAATTTGCAGACAAAAGCTACTTAAATGGTGTACATAATAAAGAGTATTCTATTCTAGTTAAATATACGTCTACCTATCCCCTTGGGGAATTAAGTCATGGCGTTATGTTATGTTACATAAACATGCCTTGTTAGTCTAGAGGTCGCAAGTTAAGGTCAAAAATAATACCTAGCATTTAGTATTTTTTACAATAATTAAACCCTATAACTATGAATAATTAAAAACTACATAATTATTGTTAAAGGTTAGCTGTTACGTTTGTTTGTACTTACTAATAAATTATATTGTAGACGTAAAATTATTACTTTAAATATTCATTAGAACTGCCAAGCGGGTTATTAAGTGCCTAAGCTACACGCAAAGTTTTAAAAAACAATTAAAATAACTATGTTTTTATTCATACAGTGTCTCTAAATGTGCATATATTAAAATGAGGGAAACTATACCTAATTTTAGGTCACAGTTGTGAACAATTTTTTTTTAATCCATAAAAATTAAATACGTTTTCCGACACTAAAATCAAGTATACCTAGTTTTCCTCATTTTAATATGGGCACATTATAAAAACTGCCACTGTATATAAAACCGTGTTCATTTTTATAAAAAAGTTACATTTATGAGGCTTTTTAAAGACATAGTGATATTTATTGGGATTTTCGAAAAGTCAAAATATTACGGATTGTCCACGTGACCTATTTGGTAGCGTTTGTCAATTACATACATTTTATATATTTTTTTGTCAATCGTTGTTGCTGTTAACCATGAGTAGCGGAATTAATGCATTTGAAATTAAACTCTTTCATTTAAAAGCTAAAGTTTATTTCCCTGTAGCAATATTTCTATCTACTTTTAAATAAAACTAATATTTTTTCTCGAACACAGAAAAGGCGTGAAATGTCACCCTAACTTTTGATTATCCATCAAAATAATCAACAGCATGTTATTTCAAAAGCCAATAATTATATTCGAATTAAATCATATCAAATTTAAATCACCATCAATGTCAAAAACTTAAATGCACGGAAACTATGATAGAGCTCTCTTTTTGACAGATTTAAATTGAGTTTAGAAAGCAAAGGTTCTTAAAAAAACTTAAATATTTGTACGGAAACTATAATAGAGCTTTTTTTGACAGATTTAAATTGAGTTTAGAATTCAAAGGTTCTTAAAAAACTGGCCAAGTGCGAGTCGGACTCGCATTCAAGGGTTCCGAACCAATTTAATTTTTTTAACATGTTGTTTTAACACTACAGACTTTTTATAGGTTTTCCTCTAATCTTTAGGTATAGAACTGTTATCTGTTAACTTTTAATATTAGGCTCAGTAGTTTCGGAGATAAGAGGGGGTCATATATTCATCTAATTTATATATTCTATATATCTAATTTGTATATTCGTCTAATTTCTTGAATAACTTCAAAACCATTTATTTTAAAATGATAAAAAATATACAATTAAAACTCTCATAAAAACCCCTTTCATTTCATATGTCACACGATATTGTTCAAAAAACTTTTTTTAAATTTTCTAGTTTGCTTGAAATTACGTAACACATCCGTGTTTGGGCCATAGAAATCCATATGTGTACCAAATTTCAACAGAATCGATCCAATGGATCAGGAAAAAACTGGCTGTGACAGACGGACAGACAGACAGACAGACACCCGAGTGATCCTATAAGGGTTCCGTTTTTTGTTCGGAACCCTAAAAACGTAAATGTAGGTACGAAAACTATGATACCTATAGATTTTTTTGAAAGATTTAGATTGAGTTAAGAATGCAAAGGTTCTTTAAAAATACGAAAATTGCCTCTCGGTTCAGTTTCTAACATTAAATAAAGCCTGGATTTGCATCGAAGCCCCAGTTAGGAGGGCTTGCAAACCCTCGAGATTTGCCTCTAACGACAGTTTAGTCTCCCAACAGTATGCTGTGGGATAGCGATATGAAATAAGCAGTGTTAGGGTACGAATTGATTGTACGTTTTATGTGTGGGCCCGAAGAAAACAGTCTCCTTTGATGCTGCGCGTGTTATGATCTAATTTGTATAGTTGTGTATGTGTTATTGATAAACCCCGCATTGCTTACTGCACAGTGGTTAAACGATTGGCTGCTGCGTTGCAGGTCACGATTCGATTCCCGCACGGAACAAATATTCGTATGGCCTTCACATAGTTGTTCCGGGTCTGGTTGTTTGTGCATGTGTATTTATATGTTTGTAAACGCATCTCCAATACAGGAGAAATTCTTAGAGTGGGGCAATGTTTAAAATAAATATAAGACGTGTAACAATACATCTTAAGAGGTCATTGTACTCATCATTATGAACAACTTTTACTATGGGACCAACCACGAAATCTTGAAAAAAAAAATCAGCTGTTCAGTACATTTTATCGAGTTATGCGCACAGAAATGTATTAGGGGGTCGATTTTTTTTCGCGATTTCATTATTGGTCCCATAGTGAAAGTTGTTCATATTGATGTGTCCAATGACCCCTAAAGAGGATTTTTTTATTTGTGATGGGTTTGCTCTTGACTCTAGTCTAGGTCAGAGATGACAGAGACAAAGTCTACGATTAGTAGATTAATTTAGTATTACGTTTATTATGTAACAGGTTGTATACATTATGTCTGTCAAGTAAATCTGCCTTGTCAAGTTTTACTAGCAAATCGTAGTGATTCAGCAAAAGGATAGTGGCAGGTGACGTTGTATACCTCTACTTTCGGACTTCCCCCTGGTAAAAGGCGAGGGTTGATATATGTATGTATCCTAAGATTAAACCATAGTTCGGGCTTTTACAGTTACATATGCAAAAGGGGCTGTGTAGTGTACGTATGGAGATTTCGGTCGCAAGGACTAAGAAACTCAATTAATGTATAATTGACTTATGGAACTAAATGCATAATGCTCCCGACTGAATTTCATCGTGGTGGAATCCCAACGGAGATTAGCCAAATATGGAAGGGATTTTATCTTACACTTATTATTTATTTATCTATACATATAATAAAATCTATACATATAATAAAATCGTAGACTAACCGTGTCTGTACATTGAATATTTTTGCATGAAAATTACACAGAAAACTCAGGAAAAAGGTATAAAACACAAAAATGCAATTTTTGAAATTTTTGTCTGTTTGTCTGTGCGTTTGTGGAAGCATCACGCATAAACCACAGATTGGATTGCAAATCTAAGTACGTAAGAATTTAAAGTGATAACCCGAGTAACATTTAACGTTTATTTCATCAAAATCGACCCACAAAATCAAAAGATATTGAATTTTTAAGTTTAGGAAGAAACTTCCTAATGTATTCTGATGAGTCAGAGCGCCATCAATTGAGAAAAATAAAATGCACGAAAAAATTGTTGAGTTATTTGTGAAACTTTTAATACGTGGCAAAATAAGAGTGATCATTTTATACCTTTTCGTTATTGATCGATACAATCGATCCACAAAATCAAAATATATTGAATTTTTAGTTTAGTAAGAAACTTCCTTATGTATTCTGATTAGTCAGAGCGCCATCTATTGAGGAACCAAAAAATGCATGAAAGCATGAATGTTACACCAAAACACATTGATTGAGTTATTTGTGAAACTTTTAATACGTAGACGTAGCAAAACAAAAGTAAACATTTTAATACCTTATCGTTATTTACCGTTACATACGGGCTTCTTATTTAACGTCTTCCGCTGCCAAATATTTTGTCAGTTTACATGGTCGATAGATGGCGTTGCACTGATGACGCGTTTTTCTGAATTGCGGTGTTAAGGCCAGGCGAAGTAGGTATCTAAAGTTTCCATACTTTACGCGAAGCGGCTTGGCGAAATGGCTTCACGCCGTCGACGTTAGCGCACGGCTGTGCGCTAACGTCGACGGCGTGAAGCCATAATAATTTATTATTAAAAGAATTAAACTATTATGCAAAATTGAACCAGAAATTATTCTTCTATATGTTATTAACCTTTCTTAGATACGGTTTTTGGAAGTATAACTTTTATAAGCTTCAAGAATGATAAGAAAAACATCAAAAATATTTGAATTTTGCCTCCTCTTCGGGTTTTTTTTTGATCGAGCGAAGTTTTCGATATTATGTTTTGAACCAGAAATTATCAAAGTATATAAAGTAAAATTCAAAACGTATTTTTTTAGCTTATAGCAATCACTATTTATTTGTTTATTATTGATTCAAAGTGATGAAAAATTGGGAAAATTGGGAATACCTGGCCTTAAGATTTTCCGCTGGAGAATGACCTCACACAATTTCTAAACACAGTCGTGTTTCGAAGGAATTTCGGTTTGGTCTCTGAAAGGTCTTAAACTGTTAGGGACCATAATTGGTTAAATCTCTGAGTTGTGCTGATTTCGTTTAAAGTGCATTTATCGTAGAGTCTTAAACTGATTTAGTTTTGCGAAGTTCTGGACGGTTCGACTTGCGGATCAGGCCTGTAGGGTTCCGTACAAAGGTGCTGTGCTGACGGGACCCTACTGCTAAGCCTCCGCGATTGATTCCTTTTTTGAACAATATCGTGTGACATATCAAATGAAAGGGCTTACTGTGAAGGGTTTAATTATATTTTTTTCATAATTTTAAAATAAATGGTTTAGAAGTTATTCAAGAAATTAGACGAAAAATTACCATTCTCCCCCTTATCTCCAAAACTACGGAGCCTAAAATTTTGAAAAAAATGGAGATAATAGATCTTTACCTAAAGATTACAGGAAAACCTATAAGAAGTCTGTAGTGTTAAAATAACATGTTAAAAAATTTTAATTCGTTCGGAACCCTTTGCACGCGAGTCCGACTCGCACTTGGCCAGTTTTTTGGTTAGTAGTTAGGTTTAGGTTTAGTTTAGGTTAGTAGTTTGGTTTTTTATAATAAGGTACCGTACCAAAGGTGGTCACGGTGACGGGAGCGATCGATTTTGGGAGGCTACTCTCTAAGTCCGAAGTCCGTAGTTTCGGGCTTAGTTGCGGACGTATTCTACTCCGTATCACCTACAGACTTACGATTAGTCCCGAATCCGAACTCAGAATGAATGACAAAACGATTTCACAGTAACTGTCAAATCGTGTTATCATTAGTTCTCATTGGTTAGGTGATACGGAGTGGAATATTTTTTTTTACAATAGATAGGCATACGTTTGACCACTATCTCACCTGATGGTAAGCGATGATGCGGTCAAAGATGGAGCACGTTTGCCTAGAAGCAACCTATTCACTTTTGTCTTAAAGACTCCCAGGTTGCCCGCAACTAAGTTTTTAATTCGTGCTTAGTATCAAACGGTTCGATTTGCGAGCCAAGGCAAATTATAGGGTTCCGTGCCGAAGTTGCTAATGGGACCCTATTATTTAAGCCTTCGCGTACGATTTTGATTCGTTCGAACCCAGTCGATTTTTAGGGTTCCGTACCAAGTTTACTAACGGAACCCTTTTTATTAATAAGCCACCGCTGTCCGTCTTCCTACAGTTTATGCGTTTTATTTCTGTCTCGCTAATGTAAAAAAAGTCTTCTAGAAAAAGGTCGAATCTTTCACAATATAGCAAAATTCTTAATCTACTTAATATATTTAAAACAAAGTCGTGTTTGTTCGAACACTTTTCTAACTCGAGAACGGCTTGAGCGATTTTCATAGTTTTTGTGTTTTTGGATTAGTCTTCGTCCGGAATAGCATAATAAGAATTAAAATACAAAAAAAAATAAAAAAATAGAGTAGGTAGGTAGGGTAGGTAGGTAGGATAGGTAGGTAGGGTAGGTAGGGTAAGTAGGGTAGGTAGGGTAGGTAGGTAGGGTAGGTAAGGTAGGGTAGCTATGGTAGGTAGGATAGGTAAGTAGGTAGAGTAGGTAGGTAGGTTAGGGTCGGTAGGTAGAATAGCCAGTTGACGGGAGCGAAGCCGCGCGGGTCAGCTAGTATCATAATAATAATATTATAACGTTTATTTCTCCTCACATAATGCATACACTGATGACACCTTTAATCAAATTTGACAGTCCAGAATATGTGAGGAGCTAGTGTCTGAAGTAGGTTAAACCCTGTATTACATATCACCAGGTCCCCACCCACAGATTTGTAGATTCAAATTTTTATCTGATAAGACGTAAGAGTTACATATATTGCTGTCAGAAGTTCTTTTTCTTTTTTTTTTTACTACTATTGTAATCAAACCTTGTGTTTTAGTGTGAAAAGTGTGTTTGTGTGAGTGTGTGAGTGTGTGTGTGTGTGTATGTGTATGTGTGTGTTATCCCTGTTTCAAATTGTTTAACATGCTTTCTGTTTCTTGATATTCAAAGTCAAGCAGCCATTCCTTGACCAAATTTTTACATTTAACCTTTGTAAGCGAGTAAATTGACAAAAGACTATTTAATTTATTATAGAGATAACTGCTTTGATAGCAATAGAAGCGGTGCGAGAAGCTCGTATGAAATGATTGCGTTTCGCAAACCCTATTTTTTCTACGAGTATTAATGTTTTTTCCGGTTCATATGACAATATGACTTCTGGGACATCCTGAATACATAATTTACCTAAAATATCAGTTACTAGGCGCGAATTTAAACAATTCAGCCATCCACGCGAGTGAATACGGTGAGATGAGAAAACTAGACCACATTATTTTAGTATATTCCTCTCACAATAATGTTAAAATTAACGATTCCGCAGAACTCGGTTTTAACTATAAATTATTTACCAACTCTGAAACTGTTTTTGGCATAAATCATTTTCATTTTAGAATTATTAGTACAGTTTAGTAACACGTTTTAAATTCAAAGCTTACAAAATGTGTCAACCTAAAAATGAGATGTTTTTGTAGGTACAACTGAAACGACTGTGAAAAGTGTTGAGTTTTATGCATTTTTAGCGTTCCGTACTCAAAGGACCCTCTTACTAAGCCTACGCTGTCCGTCCGTCCATCCGTCTCTCTGTCAGCGGGCTATATCTCATGAACCGTATAGGTAGAGAGATGAAATTTCCGCAGAGTGTGTATGTCTGTTGCCGCTATAACAACAAATAATAAAAAAACGATGGTACGGAACACTTCATGCACAAGTCCGACTTGCACTTATCCGGCTTTTATTCTTTCAAAATTGTATTGTTAGATAATGTCAAAAACACCATAAGTATCAGTTTTCCTGTTGATATCGTACTTACAAAGAAAGTGTTCCCAAAGAAAAGCTCGTGTTTGAGTAACCTGACCATTGTGTATTTCGATATTAGTACCTATATCTTAATCCCTTTTATTTCCACCCTGTTTTAAACACTACCCGTGTTTAAAACAGGGTGAAAATAGAAGGGGTTTAGATTGGTATGAGTTTGTACTCATACCAACCTAAAGCCCTTCTATTTTCGTGTATATATTTGTTGCAGTCAATGAAATGTATATCTTATAAAATAAAATCTATACATATAATAAAATCGTAGACTAACCGTGTCTGTACATTGAATATTTTTGCATGAAAATTACACAGAAAACTCAGGAAAAAGGTATAAAACACAAAAATGCAATTTTTGAAATTTTTGTCTGTTTGTCTGTGCGTTTGTGGGAGCATCACGCTTAAACCACAGATTTGATTGCAAATCTAAGTTCTTAAAAATATTAAGCGATAACCCGAGTAATATTTAGCGTTTATTTCATCAAAATCGACCCACAAAATCAAAAGATATTGAATTTTTAAGTTTAGGAAGAAACTTCCTAATGTATTCTGATGAGTCAGAGCGCCATCTATTGAGAAAAATAAAATGCACGAAAGCATTCAAAATTGTTGAGTTATTTGTGAAACTTTTAATATGTGGCAAAATAAGAGTGATCATTTTATACCTTTTCGTTATTGATCGATACAATCGATCCACAAAATCAAAATATATTGAATTTTTAGTTTAGTAAGAAACTTCCTTATATATTCTGATTAGTCAGAGCGCCATCTATTGAGGAACCAAAAAATGCATGAAAGCATGAATGTTACACCAAAACACATTGATTGAGTTTTTTGTGAAACTTTTAATACGTAGACGTAGTATTCTATACATATAATAAAATCGTAGACTAACCGTGTCTGTACATTGAATATTTTTGCATGAAAATTACACAGAAAACTCAGGAAAAAGGTATAAAACACAAAAATGCAAATTTTGTTTTTGTCTGTTTGTCTGTGCGTTTGTGGGAGCATCACGCTTAAACCACAGATTGGATTGCAAATCTAAGTACTTAAAAATATTAAGTGATAACCCGAGTAACATTTAGCGTTTATTTCATCAAAATCGACCCACAAAATCAAAAGATATTGAATTTTTAAGTTTAGGAAGAAACTTCCTAATGTATTCTGATGAGTCAGAGTGCCATCTATTGAGAAAAATAAAATGCACGAAAACATTCAAAATTGTTGAGTTATTTGTGAAACTTTTAATACGTGGCAAAATAAGAGTGATCATTTTATACCTTTTCGTTATTGATCGATACAATCGATCCACAAAATCAAAATATATTGAATTTTTAGTTTAGTAAGAAACTTCCTTATATATTCTGATTAGTCAGAGCGCCATCTATTGAGGAACCAAAAAATGCATGAAAGCATGAATGTTACACCAAAACACATTGATTGAGTTATTTGTGAAACTTTTAATACGTAGACGTAGCAAAATAAAAGTAAACATTTTAATACCTTATCATTATTTACCGTTACATACGGGCTTCTTATTTAACGTCTTCCGCTGCCAAATATTTTGTCAGTTTACATGGTCGGTAGATGGCGTTGCACTGATGACGCGTTTTTCTGTATTGCGGTGTTAAGATTTTCCGCTGGAGAATGACCTCACACAATTTCTAAACACAGTCATGTTTCGAAGGAATTTCGGTTTGGTCTCTGAAAGGTCTTAAACTGTTAGGGACCATAATTGGTTAAATCTCTGGTGCTGGTTTCGTTTAAAGTGCATTTATCGTAGAGTCTTAAACTGATTTAGTTTTGCGAAGTTCTGGACGGTTCGACTTGCGGATCAGGCCTGTAGGGTTCCGTAGGTACCAAAGGTGCTGTGCTGACGGGACCCTACTGCTAGGCCTCCGCGATTGATTCCGTTTAGAGCAAAGCAACGAACGGTTCGATTTGCGAAACAAGGCTAATAATAATAAATAAAAATCTTATATTTCAGACAGAGTCCATTTTTTGGTTAGTAGTTGGGTTTAGGTTTAGTTTAGGTTAGTAGTTTGGTTTTTTATAATAAGGTATCGTACCAAAGGTGGTCACGGTGACGGGAGCGATCGATTTTGGGAGGCTACTCTCTAAGTCCGAAGTCCGTAGTTTCGGGCTTAGTTGCGGACGTATTCTACTCCGTATCACCTACAGACTTACGATTAGTCCCGAACCCGAACTAAGAATGAATGACAACACGATTTCACAGTAACCTTCAAATCGTGTTATCATTATTTCTCATTGGTTAGGTGATACGGAGAGGATATTTTTTTTTTACAATAGATAGGCATACGTTTGACCACTATCTCACCTGATGGTAAGCGATGATGCGGTCGAAGATGGAGCACGTTTGCCTAGAAGCAACCTATTCACTTTTGTCTTAAAGACTCCCAGGTTGACCGCAACTAAGTTTTTAATTCGTGCTAAGTATCAAACGGTTCGATTTGCGAGCCAAGGCAAATTATAGGGTTCCGTGCCAAAGTTGCTAATGGGACCCTATTATTTAAGCCTTCGCGTACGATTTTGATTTGTGCGAACCCAGTCGATTTTTAGGGTTCCGTACCAAGTTTGCTAACGGAACCCTTTTTTTTAATAAGCCACCACTGTCCGTCTTCCTTCAGTTTATGCGTTTTATTTTTGTCTCGCTAATGTAAAAAATGTCTTCTAGAAAAAGGTCGAATCTTTCACAATATAGCAAAATTCTTAATATTCTTAATATATTGAAAACAAAGTCGGGTTTGTTCGAACACTTTTCTAACTCGAGAACGGCTCGACCGATTTTCATAGTTTTTGTGTTTTTGGATTAGTCTTCGTCCGGAATAGCATAATAAGAATTAAAATACAAAAGAAAGAGTAGGTAGGTAGGGTAGGTAGGTAGGATAGGTAGGTAGGGTAGGTAGGGTAAGTAGGGTAGGTAGGGTAAGTAGGGTAGGTAGGGTGGGTAGGTAGGTAGGTAGGTAGGTAGGGTAGGTAAGTAGGGTAGGTAAGTAGGTAGTGTAGGTAGGTAGGGTAGGTAGGTAGAATAGCCAGTTTTTTTTTTTTAAAAACGTTGCCCCACACTAGGAATTTCTTCTGTATCGTGGGTGCGTTCACAAACATACAAACTCACATACACAAACAGCCAGACCCGGAACATCTATCTGTAGGCCATACAAATATTTGTTCCGTGCGGGAATCGAACCCGCGACACGCAGCGCAGCAGCCGATCGCTCAACCACTGCGCCAACCGTGTCGTTGACGGGAGCGAAGCCGCGCGGGTCAGCTAGTACCTAAATAAAAATGGTCTATTGAAAGTAATGTGGTAAAAGCAAACACGCAATTTCAGGCGGGTGTTCTATTAGTGGCAAGCACTACTAATAAGAAAGACGTCCTGGATTTGAATTCCGGGAAGGACAATCTGAATTTGTGACCAATTGGCCCACCACCTATTACATGGGACTTTATAACTGGTTCATTATCATCATCATATCAGCCAAAAGACGTCCTGTACATAGGCCTCCCAAAAGTGTCGCAACAACAACCGGCCCTGTGCGTCTCGCATCCATCGGCTGCCCGCAACCCTCACCAGGTCATCGTTCCACCTTGTGAGAGGCCATGCAACGCTACATCTTCCGGTACGCGGTTGTCGCTCCAGAACTTTTCGGCTTCATCGAGCGTAACTGGTTAAATTTAGAATGATTGCCAAACCCTATTGGGAATACATGTGTGATGTGTGTGTACTGTAACACTGCAGGCTAACCTACTGCAGCGTCAGGGATCGTAAATAAAGAAAATACTGCTTGAGATTTAAAGGATAATATATTGAGCTCATGCTCCAAAGCAAGCTGTTACAGTTCTCCTAAAAAGACAAATTCATAAGCATACTTTATAATCCGAATCTATTCTAAATCGTGTTACTTTTTTAGTTAATTCTTCTAAAGCTTTTATCAAGAAGTTGATGCATCCAAGGAGGAAGTATTACAGTACCTATCGGATCAAAAGCATGGGCGCCGGGAGGGGGATACAAGGGGGTGCACTTGCAGTCCCAGGCTTTCAATAAAATATACGAAAACATTTAAAAAAATACACAAGCGAAATGTAGTAAAAGAAGGCTAGCAGATCTGAGGCGAGGTACTTCAAGCTCCCTCGCGTTCGGTCTTGTGTCCGTCTACTTTCGTTCTGGGCAAAAGAAAACCTTTCCTATTCGAGGAGGGGTTTTGAAGTTGCACCCCGCTGAAAATAGTCTTGCCGTCGCCCATGACCAAAAGATTAAAAACTAAGAATTTAATGTCCATATTTCATAAGACATTTTAACGTAATAGAAAATCAATGAGGCCATTTCTAAGCGGAATCCTTCGAAAATAACCCCAGTCACAATTCGCTATTAATATCTTCCAAAACATAAATTATTCCATTCACAGAATGGCGTCAATTTCTCAAGGAAAGCTCTGTAAATCACGTTCCATGCCTGCCAATACATTAATTTCGTTATCCATGGCTATACCGGTGCCTTTGAACAGAATTATCATATTTAACAAAAGGGAACCGGTATTGATTGATAGGTACAGTGAGCCAATGAAAGATTGGCCATACTTAGAACCCTGATATGGCTTCTAAGCGACTTTAATCATAATCTTCCTACCCTAATCCCATGTTACTTGGGGTCGCGGAATACGTTTTTTTTTCTCCATTCCGTCTTATCAGCCGACACGCTATCACTGACTCCCTTTTTATTCATATCACTCCATACACAGTCTATCCATCTTTTCTTTAGCCTTCCTCACCCTCTCCATCTATTCACATTTATATTTGTTTTAAGCGACTTTAATGAAAAGTTAGGATAAACAGGCTCCTTCTGGGTAAGCTCGCTCCATTGTAGACTTTGTCTCTGTCATCTCTGACCTAGACTAGAGTTAAGAGAAAACCCATTTTAAATAAAAAAAGAAAAGTATAAGGTACGTAATTCACCATATCTGTTGAAAGGTACTGTCCATTTTGAGGGAGGGCTTCCAGCGCTGTGACTTCCCGCCTCTTGGCTAAGCTCGGTTCGGTCTCCTGCTTACCAAGGAGGTGGAGAAGGTGTAAATTTAGTTTTCTTAATCCTCAGCTATTATTTTCTGATTAATTTAGCTGTGGTATTCAAGACAGTTGAATCTTTTGTCTAGGACTCGTCGTGTTCCATTGATCCGGCTCTTTTCTGGCGGCTGCCACTGTTGTTTCTGGCTTTCAGGAGTTGTAGTGGTTGGGAATAGTATAACGAGCCTGGTAACTACTCCCAAAACCTTTTGCCTCCGACAAATTCCAAAGTAAGCATGACATAAGTATAATAACCCAAAAGACCGACTCGGCTTCTGCGAAAATGTCCTTTCATACAAATGGTAGTACATAGGACCAATAAATTGAATTATGATAATATTCCTTTTGGTAAAATAAACAGAAGGTCCAGTAATTTTGAAAGGATAGATTATAATTGAATGAAGGGATTTATAAGGTACTGTGGGTTTTGAGGTTCAGTTGTATTAAAGAGGGGCCTCCGCATTCTAAAAGGTGGAGCGTTGACCTGGTGAGGGCCGCGAGGGTCCGCTCGATGCGACGACAACAGGACAGGTAGATCCAGGCTCATGTCCAGTAGTGTACATCTTTTGGCTGTAATGATGATGCTATGCCATGCAAATCTTCACAGCATAGCATTTGTTTGGGAGAAATCACTGAAAAAGCCACGGATTAAAGTCACCAAAATCTAAGAAGTCCGATTGGACAGCTGAGTAGAGAGGGATAGAAGATTGCATTATCATTAAGTGCGAAAGAGATTAATTTTTACGTCTTTTTCATACTTACTAGTAAAGAAATGTTGTATTCTGCTGTCAAAAACGGGCCTTTTATTTTTTGACAACTATAATTGAACTAGCTTTTTAAAACATAGTTAACAAACTTATTTATACACATACAGGGTGTTCAAGAAAAATCACTAACAATGCAAGTCTGATGCAGTTGGTGACATCGAATCTGTAATTGAACTAAAATTAACACCACTAACTGCATCAAACAGCTTGAAAGTATTTTTTCTTAAGTTTTTAGTAGTTTTTTGCGGTCGGGTTCTTTCAAATCAATATTTTTAATTTTGATATTTTTTCATAAGTAAATAGCAGATACAGAACACCACTCGTAAATATGATCACGAATTCTGGAACACCCTGTAAATATAATGTTATTTCAAAACACTATTTTTTTTTATTACGCCAAACAGCGGAATCAGGTTCTTGTAGTACACCAATGAAACAACAAAGACTGGCCCCAGAATTCTACTAACTAAAACTCATCAGCTCATCTACACTAATATTATAACGAGGAAAGATTTGTTTGTTTGTTTGTTTGAAAAGAATAGGCTCCGAAACTACTGGATCGATTTGAAAAATTATTTCAGCAATGGATAGCTACATTATCAGGGAGTAACATAGGCTATATATTATCCCCATACTCCCACGGGGACGGGAACTACGCGGGTGATACCGCGTTACGTCCACTGGTGGTATAAAAGAGAAACGGGAAAACTCAAAAACTTAATATATCAACATACAAATGAAATCTATAGATACATAATAAAATAAAATAAAACTCATTATAAAATAAAACTTTCATAAAATGACCCCCAAAATTCCTCACTTTATCGTTACCCACAAAACCAGGTGCTCAATGAACCGGGAAGGAGTCGATATATTATCTGTGGAATTAGAATATTTTATCCACATTAAGTTAGGAGGAAAAACCAGGTGTCTGGTGCCAATTGGATAGCCGATTGCGGATAGCTTTACATTTTTTATGTGGAGTTTCTTTATGTTACTTTACAAAAAAAGTGAATGTTTGTTTTCGAGTGAAATGTTAGTTAATTTATTTTGAAATAATTGTTCAGGCTGTAGCAGTTTTCTTGCTTTGTCGTGCTTTGGTTTCTCGTGAGAAATGCTTAAAAACCGCGTGCAGATGAAGCAAATTTTCGTCGGCATTCAATGAGAAATTACATCTGAAAAAAATAGGTAGTAATCTACATGATATGGTACATAATTTATGTATCGGTATCACATAATAACAAAAAAAAAACACCAAATCACCTCCAAATCGTTGAGATGAAACCATTTTACTTCTTCATTTTTTAACAAAAGTCTAAAAAAATATCTACTGCTTTGCAATACAAAAGAAAATAATTCGGTTTTGTTACTTTTTAAAATTTGTGTTATTCTTTTATAATAAATTAAAAATGCGGGTAGCGGAGTGGCGCGTAGAGGAGTAGTTAGCTCCGTTTATATGCACAAGGTCATTGCCATATACAAGCCTTAATTAGCGAGCTTGAAAACAGCACCAATTTTTGAATGTATAAGTGAGATAACACTATATTATTTATTAAGTAGCTATATAGATCGTATTGGAAGGCCTCCCACAAAGTGGACAGATAACCTGGTGAGGGTCGCGGGTAGTCGATAGATGCGAGACGCACAGGACCGGTTGTGGTGACACTTGGGGAAGGCCTATGTCCAGCAGTGGACGTCTTTCGGCTGATATGCTGATGATGATGATAGCTCGTTTTTAAAGAAAGGATTTCAAAACCTTTTCCAAGAGCTGCAGTCAGCGAATATTGATAAATAAAGCAATTGTATTGATGGATTCACTGTTTTGCACAGATATAGTGCACTCTCAGAATGAAAGTGACCTAAAAAAACTGGCCAAGTGCGAGTCGAACTCGCGTGCAAAGGGTTCCGAACGAATTTAATTTTTTAACATGTTATTTTAATACTATAGACTTCTTATAGGTTTTCCTGTAATTTTTAGGTAATGATCTATTTTCTACATTTTTTTCAAAATTTTAGGATTAGTGGTTTCGGAGATAAGGGTGGGGAATGGTCATTTTTCGTCCTATTTCTTGAATAACTTCAAAACCATTTACTTTAAAATTATGAAAAAGTATAATTAAAACCTTCACAGTAAGCCCTTTCATTTGATATGTCACACGATATTATTCAAAAACTTTTTTAAATTTTCTAGTTTGACCCCCAAAAGTGACCCCCATACTAAAAATTTATTATTTACGTAACGCGTCCGTGTTTAGGTTATAGAAGTCCATATGTGTACCAAAATTCAACAGAATCGGTCCAGTGGATCCGGGGAAAACTGGCTGTGACAGACGCACAGACAGACAGACAGACAAACAGACAGACACCGGAGTGATCGTATAAGGGTTCCGTTTTTTTTTTCCTATTGATAGGCACGCGTTTGACCACTACTTCACCTAATGGTAAGCGATGATGTCGAAGATGGAGCACGCTTGCCTAGAAGTAACTTATACACTCTTGACTTAAAGACTCCCAGGTTGTAAATATCAGGAAACACAGACTCTGGCAGGGAATTCCACTCCTTAGCTGTACGCACTATGACTGTGTTCCCAAAACGTTTTGTGCGTGTGGGTGGGATTTCGACCATGTACCGGTGTCGCGTCGCCGTTCGTCTTGTGGTCCGATGATGGAACGGGCTCGGCGAAATTAAATTATGCAATTCCGTCGCACATTCCCGAAAATGCAACCGATTGAAAATTAAACTACTAACTAGTAACTACTACTAACTAGTTTCACTACGACTCAAGTTTATGTCGAGTTATAAGAACCACAATCGGATTTGTGTAGGAAAACTTATGCTAAAAGTACGTATTTGTCACTGCCAGAAACACTAACTCGCTATGTTCTGTGCAGTCGCGAAGCAGGCTGGCTTTTAATTAATTATTCACGATGTCACTAGCAAGCTACTTCCTTGTACATTCGTTAGGGCTTTTAAATATAAACAAATCTGGCCAGATAGACTTTATTCACCTAACCTAACAATACTTTAACAAAGCTGAGGCTGTTCGTCCGTGTGACTGTCAGCGGGCTATATCTCATAAACCGTAGTAGTTATATAGTTCAAAGTAAATAGTGTATTTCTTTTGACGCCATAACTTCAAATAAAAAGTGTGAAAATGATTTCTGTCTATCTACCTATTACAGTCATACATTCGTCCCGCTAACAGACTGATACACGATCGGACAGGGGAGAATTTACAGTAGGGTCCATTACCTATGTAGCGGCATCAATGCCGCCACAAGAAAAACCACCGAAGCAAATATACATCGCAACAAAAAGAACCGCGACGCCATCTATCCAACTAGCAGCGAACTACTAGGTCGAAATCCTGCATCGCGCAAGCAGAGTTTACCGTGCGATTTGAACATATAAATCGGCTCGAATATCAACTATCGGGCAGTTGCCCGCTAGACACAACAACCGGATCCTCCCTTTTCAATGGAGGTGTACGGGACTTTATTCTCTGCACCGCTTACCTCCAAACCTACACATCGAATACGGAACCCTAAAAACGATCAGGGCTTCTCGTCCACATTTATTATGCGTACAGCCAAAGTATGGAACTCTCTGGCAGCGTCCGTGTTCCCATCTACATATAACCCATCTGCCTTCAAAACAAGAGTAGCAGGCATCTTCTGGGCACGCTCGTTCCATCATAGACCTCATTCATCGCTTTCCATCAGGCATGACTGTGGTCAAGAGCAAGCCCATTCCCCGACTCGATAGATATCTTCGCGAGTACTGAATTGAGACTCCTTAGCACTGCAGCTCGATACCTGGAGCCCATTGCCACTCCCACTACAATATTGTCTTAGTAACTTTTTTATATCGTTTTTCATTGTATTGTCAGTTTATTTTTTTATTTTTATATTTGTATCTTTTTTTTTTTTTTGCTTTGTTCTGTGTTATAGTTTTTATTTTTTATTATGTTTTCGTTGTGCGTAAACTGTACATATAAGTTGGTGACAAATAAAAAGAAAAAAAAAGATCGTTGAATGAAATATTTAACCCTTAAACATTTAATCTAGTATTTTACTAATCATTATACACAAACAAATATCTGAATTCCCTGACCTTTATTTCGACAATTCTTTATTCCACCAACAAACCAGCCATACCTGAAACAAAAAAAAACCGTCAGTAAGTAATTAGCAACATATAAAATTGGCAATGGACCTCGCAATCCATGTGTCCGATGTCAATCACGCTGGCTTTTCGAACAAAATCCCGAGCGTGCGTGCGTTGAAAATAGGAGCTTAAAATTCATGACTCCCGCAGATTTGTGCTGAATTTACAAAGCTAAAAGATTTATTTACAGTCATTATTTTATGAACTCTGTTATGTGTAGGTATTACATCTGCATTAATATTATAAAGAGGAAAGATTTGTTTGTTTGTTTGAATTGAATAGGCTCCGAAATTACTAGACCGATTTGAAAATTCTTTCACCATTAGAATCCTACATTATCCCTGATGAACATAGGCTATAGAGTATTTTCAAAAGTTAGGGATTCGTATGAAAACTTTGATAATGTAACCCAAGGTGTGAAAAAAATACCAAAAACAAAACTTATATCGCGTACGCTGCGGAAACTATTGATAATACAGCAGTGATGTACTACAGTTTTATTGAAGATATCAATATCCACAAAAAAGTCTACCAGTGTTTATATCTAACTATTATGGTTAAGTCACAATAACCGCTTTATGTTCAAAATGTGTTCAAATTATTCGATCAAAACCCGGGTGGAATGGAATAGTGGTGATTTTGGTATCATGATATTAATCCTTATCCATTTAAATGGTTTGGTAATTTAGGTTGGTTATGTATACGTAAATTACACTTTAAATTATGCAAATCGGACCTTTCGTTTAAGTTACGATGGGTATAAAAATACTCTAAGTAAGTAAAATGTCGCGGATTGAGCGAACTGCCCTACGTTTAGTCTATTAATAAGTAATTTACACTTTAGCCTTTATAGTGGGAGAACTTACAGGAGATAAAATTCGTGGTGGGTTCGTCGAAGTTAGAGTGAGTAGGCTTCGTCTGAGTAAGCTCACTCCATCATCGACTTTGGCTCTGTCACCTCTAACCTTGACTAGAGTCATGAGTAATGTGACCATACGTCCCGTTTTGAACGGGACTGTCCCTTTTTATGATTACGAGTCCCGGTGTCCCCGAAATGAACTCTGGGACGCAAAATTGTCCCGTTTTCTGAAACCGCGGGAAAATATGAGTAGACGTTGAGGCGGACGCGAGCGGTGTGCGAGAGCGAAACCGCGTCGTCGGTCGACGCGATGATAGCCGAGAGTGGCCAAGACGTCAGCGCTCGCGCTTTGTTGACTAATTTTATTGTTTAATAGATTTTTCGTTCGCCCACTTCTCGATATTTGTTTTGTTGATGTTTGATGCTCGTTTACCTACCTATAGTCCACACCACGAGAATCTATAAATTTTGTAAACACACATTCAATTGTTTCAAATGTTTGTTCCATGTGTCAGACGCGTTCCAGTACCACAAAACATTAGACGACAGCTCTTTATATCGATAAAATATAACCCTACTAAGTGAAAATGCTCGTTACTTCCGTATTACATGTATGTTACTTCGAGTTGATTGATTTTGGGATTATTTGTTGTCGCTACGTAGCTTAGTAGAAGTTCTTTGTTTACAAAATTTATAGCTTCTCGTGACGAGGACTATAGTAAATAACTACAACTTCTTTTGTTTTCGAATCATAAGTTAAAATGCTGAAACGTAAGTGTTCATTCAATGTTAACTTACAAGCAAAAATGTTGACACCCGAGTGATCTTCCGTTTTTTAAAGATGTTCGGAACCCTAAAAACGTGCTAATAGTATCATTCTTATAATCATCAACAGCTATATTATAGCAAATTTGTTCCGCTGATAAATATAAATATAACTAAACGTTTCGAGTATATAATATATATTTTAATTTGTAAGTTTTAAACTAACTGACTATTTATGAATAAATAACAGTAAAAAGTGTTTTTTTCATTGACTACCTGTTAATAAAAACGTTTCGAGTATATAATATATATTTTAATTTGTAACTTTTAAACTAACTGAATTTTTATGAATAAATAACAGTAAAAAGTGTTTTTTTCATTGACTACCTGTTAATTGATCTAAATAAACAAATGTCCCGTGTTGAGTCAAAAAATAAATGGTGACGTTAGTCATGAGCAAACCCAAGTTTCATTGAAAAAAAAAAACTGTGAGGCTTTTTAAAATATCACATCATTTTAAATTTACAAACCCGAACGAAATCAATCTCTGATGGTATTGAATGTTTGGGTATTTAATAAAACTTCCAGAAAAGCCGTCAAAAGTACGGAACGCAATTTGGAAAAGCGGACTTATTCCGAAAATACTCAAAGGACCGAATCTCATCTAAGTTGGCTTCCGCTAATAGCGTATAGAAGTCTTTTGACATCAGTTTAAAATGCTCTGGAAGTCCATTAACGTATCACTTTGTTAAAGTGCACTATTTGATTTTCCATCCATTTTGGAATTGATTTTGTAGTAAGCAGTCTAATGTAGTTAGTTTGACTTTAGCCTGAGGTGGGATCAAGTTGAAATACATATCAAACACGTTGGTTTAGTCACTTTGAGCGCTAAAATGATTATCCAGCGTCTAGATTAAAGCACAAAAACTATATAATATCTTTCACTAAATTAATGTATACATCTATACTAATCTATATACTAATTATAAAGCTGAAGAGTTTGTTTGTTTGTTTGCTTGAACGCGTTAATCTCAGGAACTACGGTCCGATTTGAAAAATTATATCAGTGTTAGATAGCCCATTTATCGAGAAAGGCTACCCTTACTAACATTATAAATGCGAAAGTAACTCTGTCTGTGTGTCGCGCTTTCACGCCATAACTGCTGAACCGATTTAAATGTTTGGTACACAGATTGAATGTACAGAGAGCCTGAGAAAGGACATAGGCTACTTTTTATCCCGGGACTATGTTCCCTAGGGACCAGGCAGGCGAAGCCGCTGGCAGAAACTAGCATCCTATATAACATCACGCTATGATCAATAGCAGCGGAGCATTAATGAAGAATGTGACGCAAACAAAGTCGCGTGGGTTAGCTAGTTTAAACATAATTATGAAACAATGAATTAGAAATTCCTTCCGATTGTGAAAGAATATACGATTTTATGAGTTAGGCAATAGGCTACGGTTCTCATTTACAAAACTTTAATGATCTTTATTTTTTGGTGGATCACTCTTAGGATCCAAAAACTGGCCAAGTGCGAGTCGGACACGCGTGCAAAGGGTTCCGATCGAAATTATTTTTTTAACATGTTATTTTAACACTATAGATTTCTCATAGGTTTTCCTGTAATAATAATAATAATAATTTATTTATCTAAGAAATTGTTACAATTTGTACAGTATTAAAATTGAAATGTTGTTATTTGCAAAACAATAAAAATGAGCAACTGCGCCTGAGCTAGGCCGAGCCTGTATTTCAGGACGCCGTTCACTTTCCAGAAATAAATTACTAGTAGTTACAGTAGATAGGTTTTACGTTTACATAATTATTATATCAGTCCAAAAAAGAAAAATATACACAGATAACATATAATAGCAAAAAGCGTAAGTATTGTGTGAGTGTTGTGAGGGAGTTGTGTGAGTGTTGTGAGGGAGTTTTGTGAGTGTTGTGTGCTTGCGTTTAATGTGTTTGCGTGTGTAGTTTTAACTCAAAACTTTCAGAAGCTCTTCTGTAGTTTTATAATCACATGTTAGTAGAAAATCTAACACTTTAGTTTTGCATTCTTGTTTACTTAATGTATATATATTAAGTGTAGTATTTAGTTTATTATAGAGAAAGGGACCGGTGAAGCAGAAGAACCTATGTGTAAATGAAAGCTTACATAGATGGGAACGGGGGACTACAGCATTGCGGCAACGTTTAAGCAGAGTATTCCTGTCCAAGGGGGTAAATGTAATCTATAAGTAAAGATCTATTGTCTCAATATTTTTCAAAATTTTAGGCTCAGTAGTTTTGGAGACAATGGGGGAATGGTCATTTGTCGTTTAATTTCTTGAATAACTTCAAAACCATTTACTTTAAAATTATGAAAAAAATATATTTAAAACCCTCACAGTACGCCCTTTCATTTGGTATGTCACATGATATTGTTCAAAAAACTTTTCTTTAAGTTACTAGTTTGACCCCCAAAAGTGACCTCATACTAAAAATTTTATAGTTTACGTAGTACGTCCGTGTTTGGGTCACAGAAGTCCATACGTGTACCAAATTTCAACAGAATCGGTCCAGTGGATCCGGAAAAAACTGGCTGTGACTGAGACGGACAGACAGACACCCAAGTGATCCTATAAGGGTTCCGTTTTTTGTTCGGAACCCTAAAAATAAAGTCTTGCTTCTTGAACTTGTTTTCAAGAGAGTAACCCGGGTAGTTGAGGTATCGTCCTACGGTTACCTAACAAACAGGTACGAACATTTTTATCCTTTGTGAACGACTTATGAATACATCATACAGAAAATTGGACTCAACAAAGGACCAAAAATAGACACACGCAATTCTATTCCAGAACCTTATGTGCGTACATGTCATTCAATCAAATCATTCGTTCACTCACTCCCCGTTCATTTCTAAGATACGCATTTAACTCAGTAATTCGCAATTCCTGCGAAGTTCTACATGACATGGTATGTTTTGGGAATGAATGGAATTCCTCACGAATTTGACGTTGAGTTGTACGAAGTTGAGCGCTTTAAGTCGCTGTTTAGCGCTGAATTTAAGTGTAGTTGGAGTGAATGACGCTTTCAGGTTGTTATGAAGAAAAAAGGGTAGGAAAAGGAGAATTAAGCGAAACTAATATTTTATAGCCGAACTATAATAATTTCAATATTAGTAAGAATTTGTTGTTATGGTAGAAATAGAAATACACATTCTGTGACAATTTCAACTGTCTGCCTATTACTGTTCTTTAAAAACAGCCCGCTGACAGACGGACGGACGGAAGGATCGACGAACGGACAGCGGAGGCTTAGTAATAGGGTTCCGTTGGTCATCTCTTGGGTACGGAACCCTAAAAAGGATTCAATGGCAATGTTGCTAATGTTATTGGTCTATTGACAGCAATGTGGCTGAATATTCTGATGTCCAATGTGTTCTTCCCCTATCTCCTTTTATTTATTTTTTATTATTATTCCATTTATTCATTTTTACAACATATTATTTACATTTTTAAATATTTCTAAAAACATTTAAAAAATATTAAAAAATAGTAGACCACCGGTATCGGGAACAGGGTCCAAGCTACTGGTGGTCAGGGCTCCTGAGAGAGGAACCTTCTCACTACACGCGCCGTGTCCAGGAGTACTGCTTTCTGGATCAAGCCTTTGACCCAGCTGCCCAACGAGAGCCTCTTGAGATTTTCTGTTATTATTATTATCAGTAAGTAAATACTATGTCATCCCCAAAATTTAAATAGACTCATTTACTCGCTGTAGCCGCCATGTTGGCGGTAAGTACATTTGCACGAGTAGGTAGGTATGCAAGTAGACGGCTGTGTCGCCGTGTGAAATTGTGCGTCTAATCGTAGGTACGGGGACACGCTCCCGCAAACAGCTGGTCTCAACTGTGCCGTTGGGGATTAGGGCTGGCAGAATTGGGGAAAATGAAAATAATCATTGGTTTTTGTCGAAAGAATTTCACAACTGCTGATATCATAAAAAGAGAAGGCGTAGAGGTAATAAGAACGAATACCGAAAGAAAATTATGAGCACAAGAATAAATCAGACAGGAACTGCAAATTAATTTGAGCTCAAAAACCGTTCTATAAGTACAAACAGCTGATGATAGTAGTTTAGCTGACAGCGGAGTAGTTTATAGTTGTTAGGCAATATTTGATAAGTAATTAAACTTAGAAGATTCGTCATAAGTTAGTCGGAGTTGTAGGAGTAAGGAAGTAAATTTAGGCCTGAGTAGTTGCTCGACTCGCCATATTGTCAATAAGTACGTGTGCATATTGTGCGCGCCTGTGTCCCCGTGTGCAATTATGCGTCTAATCGTAGGTACGGGGGACAAGCTCCCACAAACTACTGGGCTCAACTGTGCTGTACTACGGTAGGGTTGGCAGAATGAGTGAAAATAAGAATGAATGAATTATTTTTAGCTTGGTTAAATAATATCAGTCACATAGTTTAATCTTCGAGATTAAGGAACGCTTGTTGAGGTAATTCCGTAGAAGGATGATATTTACAAGATAAACGTCTTTAAGACAAGAGTGAATAGTTTACTTCTAGGCAAGCGTGCTCCATCTTCGACCACATCATAGATTACCATCAGGTGAGATAGTGGTCAAACGTATACCTATTAGTAGTAAAAAAAAACATGCAATTTTAGTTGCTAAGTTTCGATCAGGAATAATATTATTTATTGTATCTGAATTTTTTTGAACATTTTTCCACATATTGAGACTGCACCATGCCCCGAAATGCACTTTAAGCCACTGGTCCCGCCTGTCATTTGAAAATCTTTGATAGTAGTTACAAATAGTCAGAAGTAAGAAAAACTATCACCAGTCTTCTTAAGGTATACCCTGTCACCCAGTTACTGGGTTGTGGAATCAGTTACTGGGTTCTGCGGCTGATACTTAACTGCATCGGGTAAGTTTCCAAGCTGAGCTCAACATAATGGGGAAAAGGTTAAGCAGATAGATATAAATACAACATGTAACAGAATAAACGCAATACCTCTTAAGGGGTCATTTTACTCATCATATTGAACTACTTTCATTATGGGACCAAAACTGAAATCAGAACACAAAAAAATAATTAAATGTCCCATACATTTTTGTGCGCTTATCTCGACAAAATATACTGAACAGCTGATTATTTTACGATTTCGGGGTTGTGGTCCCGTAGTAAAAGTTGTTCATATTGATGAGTCAATGGATAAAGATATATGGATATGGATAGATAGATATCCCTTCAGAAATATTATATTTATTCTATGTTTTTATGTATTTGTGTATACACCAAGTGCAACCCCATTTCGTGTCCAGGCTATCCCTATCCATTCCAGGTTGCCTGGAAGAGATCGCGGAATGCGATAAGGCCGCCAATTATATGTTTTGTTAGTTAAAGGTTTCCTTTATGTATTTTTAATTTGGTGTACAATAAAGTATACATAAATAAATATATCAGCACTTCACCATATCCAAAAACAGGCCACAATCAAAGACATTTAATAATTTTAATGTCAGTACCTAAGCGAAAAACCCGAATAAAAGGACTTTGGTCAAAGAAGTTGTAATTGAGTTTTCTTTGAGGAAAATCTCAAAATATAGGTCAGGCTATCGTATTACGTTGATTTACCCGCCATTTTTAATGGCAGACTTATATTACTTTATCGGAAAACTGGCAAGCCCAGATGGCTAAGCTTGTGAAGCTTTAGACCTCGCTTCGAAATAATATATCATACATTCATAGTGAAGTGAGGTGCATGGTAGACATCGCACCCACACGCACAAAACGTTTTGGAAACACATTCATAGTGCGTACAGCTAAGGAGTGAAATTTCCTGCCAGAGTCTATGTTTTCTGATAGCTACAACCTGGGAGTGAGTAAATCAAGAGTGAATAGGTTACTTCTAGGGAAGCGTGCTCCATCTTCGGCCACATCATCGCTTACCATCAGGTGAGATGTGAGATAGTGGTCAAACGAATGCCTATTATTAGTAAAAGAAGCTTTTTTCTGGAAGAACTCGGTCTGAAAAGTTCGACGGTCATTTCTGTAACATAACATCATTCACTGACTAGTTCACTGACTCACTCATTCGATAAAACTAATCATGTCTTATAAACTGCCGCTTTGGTGTACTGGTCCACTACGAGGCATAACGCCTTGGGCTCGATCCATAGGTTGCCATGTTCTTCTTCAACCGGTGGAATTATAAGCACAGATTATTTGAACTTTGTCATCATCAATTCAGTCGAATATATCCACATACATCCACAGCAGGACATAGACCTCCCCCAGGGGTAGCCACATCGACAGATTCTGTGCTTTTCACATCCAATTGATTTCCGAGGCCTGCACCAGTTCATCGGTCGACCTTGTGGGTCTTCTGATGCTGCGTCTTCTGGTACGCAGTCGTCACTCTAACCTTTCGACCTTATCGAATATCTTTTCTGCGAGCAATGCAATCTCTAAAGTTATTATTTTCTTATTACTGGTCTACGACGTAACGAGTAAGCCTTCAAAGACACCTGTTCACTCTTACTTTAGAATGTAGTGGAAGGTGGTAGAAAACACAGATGCTGGCAAACAGTTCCATATTATGTTCAGTGCCTGCCAGGGTTGCAGAATTTGTTCGAAAGATACACCGCGGCCCAGGAACGCAAAGGGCATTAGGAGGAACCAGGATGGGTTTTAGTCAGTAAGAGTCTGACACTCACTTCTGCTTCACCCAGGATGGGAGGAGTCATTTGATAATTTCCCAACCTTAAAAAAATATATATATTATGGCTGTGCAAAAAATTTGAAGTGAACAACACACCTGTGGCCTTGGTGTTGCAAGTGGCTGAAGGCAGAAACGGTAAACAATTTTCATCACGTCCAACCTTTTTATCCTCATCGCAAACAGCCCAACTTCGCCCACTGCTGGTCCTCCGTAAATTCGTCCTGCAAATCCGTATGCCAGATACCCAGGTTCTACCCGAGATGGGAACTATTGTCTGTCCATCTCGCTGCGGGACGATCAGCATTACTTCTACCAGTCCGTGACACAAGGCACACACACATATTCACCAGGCAAGGCACGGGGATGACAGGTGGAGGAAGGCAGTGGCTCAGAGGCGACCAATTTTGTATTACGAAAAAATTACATGCTTCAGCTTTTGTGTGACAACCCTTACAGAACTCCATAATGAAGCACAGCTTCACGGAAGGAAAGCTAATTGTTTGGAAAGAATTGAACGTTTATTTTTAAAGAAAGAAAAAGATCACTGTGATTTGCGTTCATATTTTAAAGATGGCGCGGAAGAACGGAATATTATTTGAAAAGGACTCGGAAAAACTGAAAATGAAAACGGTTTTTAATAGGTGTTTAGACTTTACTTTTATCCTATTTTTTATCACACGATCTTTAACACCCCTTTATTTAATTTAATCCAGTTAAAAATAAATTATAAAAAACTGTAGATTAAAAAATATTCAGAACGCTGATTTTCTTTGAAAAAAAACAAAAGCTTTAAGTTGGCAAAGGCTTTTTTGTACGTTTTAATTTTTTAAAATGTTTTACTGAATACCAGTAATTTAGCTTCAATACTTTCTGCCAGATTAACTTAAAAGTAGTTGTTCAATACAACTGTAGGCTTTTGAAAACATGAAATGGATGGGGCAGTAAAATTTTTCCCTTAGTAAAAGGTGTTCATAATTAAAATAAACTTCTATTTATAATGAGTATTATAAATAGAAGTTGTTGTTGTTTGTTGTTCTTGTTTTTTTTTTAGTGAGACCGTTTTTTTTAAATCATCTGCCTAGCCTTTTTCCCAACTACATTGGGGTCGGCTTCCAGTCAAGCCGGATTTAGCTGAATACCAGTATTTTACATGGAGCGGCTGCCTACCAGACCTCCACAACCCATTTACTGGGTAACACGGTACTTCATGGCAAGACTGGAGTCAGATTTACTAGCTTCAGACAATCCGTAACGACTGTCAAAGATCTACAAATGACAGCCGAGACCAACGGCTTAACGTGCTTTCCGAGGCACGGAGGAAACTCGGTACCTATGTTAAGATGGTCACCCATCCACAGACCAACCTTGGCAAGCGTTGCTTAACCTTGAAGATCGACCCGTGCGGCTGTTGTTATCTAGCCACGAGCTCCTCAGACCGTTTTTTTAAATGTGAATGTGAATCTAATAATAAGGATCCTATTAGAAAATCCATTTCACTAAAAGAAGCTAGCCTCCTTCCAAAAGGTAGACTGATGACCTGATGAGGGTCGCGGGTACCCGATGGATGCGAGAGACGTGGAGGGCTATTCCAGCAGTGGACGTCTTTCGGCTGATATGATGATGATGATAAAAGATGCTACTCCATCATTAAATGTCATTGGCATAAGAAAACGCAAGAATCCTCCACGGGGCCGACGCTGCTATATAATTCTAGTTATTTTTTTTATATTTCGTGCCAATATAAGGGAAGCACTATCGAAACGACTTAGAAAACTTTTTGCTGTGTATTTTTTGCTGTATCCTAAGTACATTGAAAAAGTTGGAGAATATTTTCGTATTCTGTTAAGAAATTATCTTTTTTGCACGTGGCTAGAGCCCAAGGGTACAGTAAGCAAAAAACTATAATATTATATACTAGTGGACGTCACGCGGTTTCACCCGCGTAGTTCCCGTTCCCGTAGGAGTACGGGGATAATATATGTTACTCCCTGATAATGTAGCTATCCAATGCTAAAAGAATTTTTCAAATCGGTCCAGTAGTTTCGGAGCCTATTCAATTCAAACAAACAAACAAATCTTTCTTCTTTATAATATTAGTATAGATTTTCAACATATGAAAACGTCAAATTATATGTCATGCAAACTTAATACAAAGTAGGACCGCCGCCGGACAATAATTTTGTACTGGATTTCATGATAGCCCGATCAAAATTTGGAACCTCACCTGTCAGCTAAATTGGCGGCTAGTATCCACAACGCCATCCGATGCCAGAAAGAGGAAATAGATCTCGATACTCTTAGTACGTACGTATGATATTCTCGAATTTCTACAGAATCTTAAGGACTGCTCCTTCATATCTTTGCTGTGCTTTCGATGACAATATTGTAAGAATAATTGGATCAGTACGGATCATAACAGCATTAGAATAATACTTAAAACACATCTATAGTCGATTTATCACATTTATAAATTGAAAACTATTGTCTTGAGCGTCTCCTTTGACGTTCTAAATTCAAAATGTATACAGCCAAGCGTCCGACCAATTTTACCAGCTAATAAAGTCCTGTATCATGCTTATTTTACAAAATTTCGGTAATTTTATTATGTTGCTAACAATAGGCACATACGACAAACCACAGAAAAGAAATAAAAAAAAAAATCAAATTCAAAAATCGAGTTCGTCGTGGGCTCGTGGCCACTACGAACGCAAAAAAGGCGCGAATATTGCAAATCCTTGTGCTATTAAAACTTTATAACAACAAAGTATCATAGAATGTTAAATAATAAAAGTGATTCTACTCCGGAATTTATAACAACCGAAGCCAATAATATCTTCAATAATTTACCGCCGGAAAAGTCAAAAGAAACTTATATAAAAGCTTACAACGATTTCCGAAATTGGAGAAGTACTACAGATGTCAAGTCCATTTCGAAACCGGTGCTTTTAGTGTATTTTCAGCATTTATCTTGTACTAAGAAGTCAAGTAGCCTGTGGTATATTTATTCAATGCTCTGGTAAACAATTGGCATGAAACACAATATACAGATCAATACATATGCTAAGTTATTAGCATTTCTGTAGAGAAAATCGGAAGGTCACCGATCAAAGAAATTGAAAGTTTTCACAGCTCAAAATGTGGAAACTTTTTTAAATGAAGCTCCTGATCATGGCTTTCTTGTCGTAAAAGTAAGTACCTACACAATGTTTTTTTTTTTAAGTACCAACATGGGCAGACCCACTGTACTAACGACCATAATTAAATACTGAATTTACCTACTTGCTTAATAAAATGCCTTTTATTTTTGTTATAGGTTGCTTTCATTTTCGGAGTGAATGGTGCTTGTCGTGCTCAAGAACTCGTATATGTAAAGGTCCGAGATGTCGAAAAATACTCAGATGAGTTATTATTAATAAAGTTGCCAGATACTAAAACCAACAGAGAAAGGTCATTTTTCATTCGTGGAGAATACGCAAAAATTATTGAAAAGTATCAAGTAATACGCCCCTCTTATATGAACACTAATAGATTTTTAGTAGCATTTAGTAATGGCAAATGCACCCGGCAAGTAATTGGTATAAATAAGATGTGTGTCATGCCGAAAAAAAATAGCGAAATATTACCAAATACCGAGCTCTATAAGGGCCATTGTTTTAGAAGAACATCGGCTACACCATTGGCGGATTCAGGAGCAGATATGACCCAGATCAAAAGACACGGTGGCTGGAAATCTGAAACAGTCGCAGAGGGCTATATGAAAATTCTATACAAAATAAGAATAGAATAAGCTGCATTATGGGTGACAGCATCACTTTGAAAACTTCATCTGATTCTTTATCACCGCAATCTTCAATATCACGCTATCTCATTACATCTTTCCCTCAACCTCATGCACCACCTCCACCAACTTTTAGCACCCTAAATGATCCTCTGCAGATGCAAGATTCTGAAGAATTAATGACGAGCAATACACAAATAAATTCCACATCAACTTCAATAAACGTTCTGAATAAAAACGTAACTTTGTCTTTCCACAACTGGACTAATGTTTCAAAAATGTTGCAATTAACTTCAAGTAACTTTTTGTAAGTGTTTATGGTGTTCTATATATCTACTTTTTGTAAAATTAATGAATACTTTAATTTTGGTACTACGGTTTCTTATTTTCTCACAGTAGTTGTGAAAAGTAGAGTATCTTCCTTGGGCTAGCTTGAATCCGTCACTGCTTCATTGCGTTCGGAACTCTATATAACGCCCGTGACATAAGACATGGCTTTATCCCCTCGTTGCATAATCTACTATTTTTGATTACAATATTTCTTACATATCTACCTATACTTGTATGTCTGGACATAGAATATGTATGGATTGTACAAGTAATGGGTATTTAATTTCGTAACAAATTTTCTATGTATATCATTACAAGTATAAAACTTAAAAGTGAACAAAAAATATTTTTTATTTTTCATTCACTTTTAAGTGGAGATACTTGGATGACGTTTTCGTCAACGCAGAAATTGAAATAAGCAAAACTGCTCATAAAATAAAAACTACTGAACCAAACTGAATCAAATTTTTATGGGACCAAATGGCAAGTATACTGCATCGAACTAAAATAGAATCACAGAAATCGGATCAGAAACCTCGGAGTAATCGGTGTAAATACATTAAAAAAATACCCGCCGAATTGAGAACCTCCTCTTATTTTAGAAGTCGGTTAAAAAAACTAATTAATTCGTTTTAACTTAAGAGCAATCACAAAATTATTTTTTTATGAAATATTTTACGCACATACAAAGAAGATGTAATGCCATTTTCTCCATGGCTGCGGAATTTTTCAGCGAGTTACTACGGCCCTGGAAGGCAAAAGGCATATAGAGGAACACGTGTGGGTTAAAGTCAGTAGAAGTTTCAAAGATCTATTATTTCCATTTTTTTTTTCAAAATTTTAGGCTTAGTTGTTTCGGAGATAAGGGGGGGGAATGGTAATTTTTCGTCTAATTTCTTGAATAACTTCATTTAAAATTATGAAAAATTATAATTAAGACCCTCACAGTAAGCCCTTTCATTTAATATGTCACACGACATTGCTCAATTTTTTTTTTATATTTACCCCCAAAAGTGACCCCCATACTATAAATTTAATAGTTTACGTAACGCGTCCGTGTTTGGGTCATAGAAGTCCATATGTGTACCAAATTTCAACAGAATCGGTCCAGTGGATCCGGAGAAAACTGGCTGTGACAGACGGACAGACAGACAGACAGACACCCACCCGAGTGATCCTATAAGGGTTCCTTTTTTTTCGGAACCCTAAAAAGCAGGGTATTTCTACCACCGGGGTTGCGGAATCTGTTCGAAAGAGTCACCGCGGCCCTGGAACACAAAGGGCATTAGGAGGAACACGGATGGGTTTTAGTCAGTAAGAGTCTGACACTCCCTTCTGCTTCACCCAGAGCGGGAGGAGTCATTTGATGATTTCCCATCCTAAAAAAAAGGGTATTTCTACTAGTCAGTTTGGAACATGCAGAACACAAGCATTATTATCAAATTATATTTTACAGAGTGTCTGCGCAGAGTCCTAGAATACTTCGGTCATATTGCGAAGAAAGAAAGTGGCAACCTCGAGAAGCCCATCGTAACCGGCAAAGTAGATGGAAAAAGACCTCGTGGACGCAGTCCAATACCGATTATACCAGATTCGCACCGCCCTTGACACTTCCGTTCACAACGCCCTCCACACCGCCAGGGACAGAAACAGATGGAGAAACATCATACGTGTAAAAGTGATGCAGAAGGGAGATCACGACCTCAGCATTGAGGAATACGACGCAAGGAGGAGGAGGAGGACCCGGTAACCAACGAAAACCTATTACTAAGCCTCCACTGTCCGTCCGTCCGTCCATCCGCACATCCATCCGTCCGTCTGTCTGTCAACCTGCTGTATCTCAAGAACGTGGGAACGTTCTTACATAAAAAAAAAAAACAGTGAAAATTTCAGTTGTCTACCTCCTGGTAGACAACTGAAATTTTCACACAGTGTGTATATATGACAAAAAATAGTAAAAAACGTGCATTTTCGATTTATTGTACCCTTCGTTTGAGAGTCCGACTCGCACTTGGCAGGTATTTTTGTCGTGAACCTTTAACAGCGAAATATTGGTTTTAAAGGATGGATGTATAATGTAATTTTTAAATTTTAAGTACGCATTTAAAACCTCTTTTCATTAAAATTGTGACATTCGAAGTTACTCATCTTATTTACTAAACACGAACCAAGCAAATCGAATCGAATTATTCTTGTCCACATCATAAAAATAGATGACTAACAGCACACATCCCTTACACCCTAAATCTACACCCAACTCTGTCGGAAGACGTCCATCGGATATCGTAAGATGACGTCACAAAATGGCCGCCCGGGAAATTGATATTTACGAGACTACGACACGAAAATACGACTATGGTAAATATTGTCGCTCGCATGACATACAGGCGTATCTTACAGTTTTGTCGTAACTGAACTGAGTCCACCATTATACATAACTTCTAATGCTTTTCCTTGTAACGAAATATTGTATTTGTTATATTGTTTGCGATTAAGAAATGTATGCGAACAATTATAACTCAAAATTTTATATCGCTAAATTTTGAATCCAAAACTGAAAAAATGTTGACCTGAGTGCCAATTCTACTCATTTTTAGGGTTCCAAACAAAAAACGGAACCCTTATAGGATCACTCGGGTGTCTGTCTGTCCTTCTGTATGTCTGTCTGTCCGTCTGTCACAGCCAGTTTTCTTCGGATCCACCGGACCGATTCTGTTGAAATTTCGTACACGCGTCCGTATTTGGGTCACAGAAGTCCATATACTTCTGTGACCCAAATACGGACGCGTTACATCAATTATTAAATTTTTAGTCTGGGGGTCACTTTTGGGGGTCAAAGTAGAAAATTTCAAAAAAAAGTTTTTTGAACAATATCGTGTGACATATCAGTCTCGCTCGCGCAGCGCTGGCGGTCGGGTGCGTTGACATGTTGAAAATGGCGTTAAATACGTTAAAATGTAACGGGTGCAATATTGTCATCTGTGAGGTGTTGTCGTACATACAATACAAAAACGATGTGATGGACAACGAGAGCCTTGTTAAAATATGTGAATCAGCATTCTCCGAAAAAGAGATTGAAGAAGCTAAGTTGCTGTTATTTGAATCCTTACCGACAAAACAACGGAAGGTAGTAAGGCGAAAAGATGGAAAAACGAAGCGAAATGTGGAAGATATTATCAAAATTTTTAAGGAAGTGGATCCGGATACAATTCCTGTTTTCGTTGCCCGCGATCTACAAAAATTACCACCGGTGTCGATCGATCATATTGATATTGTTACGGTATTAAAAGATGTAATAAAGTTAAGAAACGAGATTTCCGACATTAAAGAAAACTATGCAACTATTTCTCAAGTACGAGAAATGCATAAGAAATGGACTGACAGTGCATTAATACCTATTGTGAATAAAGATAACGTAAATAAGCGGAAAAGGGGCGCTTATCTGTTGGACAGTGGGCCAATTGGATTATCACCTTCGATAAATCTAAAGAACAGTGAGGGTAATTGTACATCAGCTGATTCAAATTATAACGGAGTTATCCAAGACGTTGAGGGTAGGAGTGCAAGTGAGAGAGAGAGCGCGTTAAGCTTCTCGCACTCGGAGGACACCGGCAATCGAACACCTGTCACTCACACTATCTCTCTCGCTCCTACACATATTACATCTAAGACAATGGAGCCGACGATGCAACAAACAAAAATAAAGGATTCACAACGAGCTAGTTTTGCGGATATCGTAAGAACAGAAGGCGAATGGAAACATAGTTCGCCAAGTGAAGAATGGAACGTGTTTCAACGTAAAAAGTTAAGAAATCGTTTTATTGGTAAAACGGGTAAAGCTGTAAGGGAATCGCAAAGTAAATTTACGGCTGCCGTAACTCGAGTTCCCCTGTTTATATCAAATGTAAACAAGAACACGTCTGAGACAGATATATGTGATTAAATACAGGCGAAGACAAAAGAAACAATTACTATGGAAAAGATTAATATGAAAAAGGATCGGCCATATAATGCCTTCAAAATATTTGTGTCTAAGAATAAGTTAGATGAATATCTAAATGATGAACTGTGGCCGGATGGAATTAAATTTAGGCGCTTTGTACATTTTCGGATGCGATCACCATCAATGACATCTCCAGGAGTGGATACGCAGTCAGAACCCAGCAAAACCGCTACGATAAATAATGGATCAAAACAAACATAGTAAATTAATCACTTTCAATTGTAAAAATGTCAAACGAAGCGTAAACTGTGTCAGGTCGCTGTGTAAAGTGGCAGATGTGGTGGCGCTGCAAGAAACCTGGCTCCTGCCATACGATTTGACGTTCCTTGGAGATATTGATCATGACTTTAGCTACACCGGAAAGTCATCGGTGAATCTGACGGCAGGTGTGCTACGCGGCAGACCCCACGGTGGAGTGGCGTTATTGTGGCGGAAAAACGCGTTTCGTGATGTGTCAATAATAAAGTGCACTAGTGAACGAATCGTTGCAATAAAAGCAGTAACCAGTGACTTACGCGATATCTTAATTATGTGCGTGTATATGCCTACTGATCAGCCCGATCATTTACCTACGTTTACCCAATGCTTGGGGGAACTAAATGCAATAATAGAAGACAGTAACATTGAAACAGTGTTTATGTTGGGTGATTACAATGCTCATCCGTCAGCTCCTTTTTATGACGAACTGTTTAACTTTTGTAATGAAAATCAGTGGGTGTGCGCAGATGTGAAAGCGCTTAGTGAATTTGCTGACACACACACATTTGTGAGTGAGGCTCATGGTTGCAAAAGGTGGCTGGATCATTGTGTGGTAAGTGAATCCGCTTGGTATACTATATCAGACGTTCAAGTTCTTTATGACACATACTGGTCCGACCACTACCCCTTGCAGATTGAATGTAACCTAGGTCTCATAAATGATAAGATTAAATTCTATAATAATAATCATTGTAAAAATAATATTATTTGAGGTATTAGGAACAAAGATGAAATAGAGAAATATATTGAATATTGTAATGAGAATTTAAAAATCATAGATTTTCCTTTTGAATGCCACGAATGTGCTGATAAGATGTGTTGTATTTCAAGTCATAGACTGGTCTTAGATAAATTATACAGTGATATTGTCAAGGCACTCACACAGGCGTCGATAGACAGCTGTGACCGAAGTTGGAGGAAAAACCAAAAAACCAAATGTGTTCTAGGCTGGAATAAACATGTAGCTGACGCACACAAGCAGGCTAAGCTTGACTACAAATTGTATCTATGGCATGGTAAACCTGAAACGGGTCAAATTTATGAAAATATGTGTCGAAGCCGGAAAATCTTTAAATCAAGGCTAAAATTCTGTCAACAAAATCAAGAGCAGATTCGAATGGACATACTTGCAACACAGCACTCTGCCAAACAATTTAGTAAATTCTGGTTAAATACTAAGAAACTGAATAGTAAGGCGGCCTTGCCTGCTTGTGTGAGCGGCACCAGTGAACCTAAAGATATTGCTAATATTTTTAAGGACCATTTTAGTGTAGAATCATCGCTGAGCACATGTGAATTGGAAATAACTGATAAGCATAATGTAACACAGCCGATTAGAATTACCAGTAAGGAGGTAGGGAGTGTAATTGCCAATATGAAACGGGGAAAATCACCAGGGCATGATGGGCTTAGTGTGGAACACCTAAAATATGCTGGCCCACACATTAACCGGCTACTGTCTATGTTGTTTACGCTGTGTATAAGGCATTCCTACTTGCTACCGAATTTAATTAAAACCATAGTAGTGCCTCTTGTTAAAAATCGTACGGGAGATATATCTGATAAAAATAATTACAGGCCCATATCACTCGCAACTATTACAGCAAAAGTGCTGGATGGGGTGCTGGATGGACGCCTTGGTGGATGCATTCAATTACAGGACGCCCAGTTTGGTTTTCAAGCAGGATTGTCAACAGAAAGTGCCATACTGACACTGAAGCATACTGTTGACTATTATATTAAAAGAAAAACACCTATATATGCATGCTTCCTGGATCTATCCAGGGCGTTCGATCTGGTATCTTACGGGGTACTCTGGAATAAATTGAAAGAGGAGCGCGTTGCTCCTGAAATAATAGGCATTTTTTCGTACTGGTATAACAATCAGAAAAATACTGTAAAATGGTCAAATGTGTTTTCGGATGACTATAAATTGAATTCGGGAGTAAGGCAAGGAGGGTTAACCTCGCCGAGGTTTTTTAACCTATATATGAATCGACTGATTGAGGAACTGAGCGGCATGCATATCGGTTGCCGCATAGATGGCGTTAGTGCTAACAACATAAGTTATGCGGACGACATGGTGCTGCTGAGTCCATCAATCAGTGGATTGAGAAAACTATTGTCTGTGTGCGAGGCTTATGCTGGGAAGCATGGCTTCAAGTATAATAGTAAAAAAAGTGAGTTCATGATTTTTGTGGGAAACAACAAAAGGCCAAGTAGCGTGCCACCACTTTCTATAAATGGAGAACATTTGAACCGTGTTTCTCAGTTTAAGTATTTAGGTCATATCGTGACTGACACCTTAAAGGATGACCAGGACATAGAGAGGGAACGGAGGGCACTGTCTGTACGGGGAAACATGCTGGCGCATAGATTCGCTCGTTTTACGGTTGACGTCAAATTGACGCTTTTTAAAGCCTACTGTCAAAGTTTCTACACGAGCGGTCTGTGGGTCAAGTACACGCAAAGTGCCTACAGTGCTCTCAGAGTTCAGTACAATAACATTTTCAGGGCACTGTTGCGCCTCCCTCGTTTTTGCAGTGCTTCAGGCATGTTTGCTGACGCGCATGTAGACGATTTCTATGCAATTATGCGAAAGAAAACGGCGTCGATCATGAAAGCTGTGCGGGGGAGTAGCAACAGGATCCTGAAAATGATAGCAGATAGGTTAGACGCGTCGGTGTTCAACCGGTTCATCAAGCTGCATGTGAGAGGTGCAGCTTGATGTGTCAATAATGGCAACACATTTAATATCAGATCAACCTACTAACATAGCTTTTAAGTATTTTTGTTACTAACACTATGGATCATTGTTGTCTGATAATAAACAATTTTTTATTTTTTTTATTTATTATATCAAATAAAAAGGCGTACTGTGAGGGTTTTAATTATATTTTTTTTTTATAATTTTAAAATAAATGGTTTTGAAGTTATTAAAGAAATTGGACGAAAAATGACCATTCCCCCCCTTTATCTCCGATACTAATGAGCCTAAACTTTTGAAAAAAAATGGGGATTATAGGTCTTTACCTATAGATTACAGGAATACCTATAGGAAGTCTATAGTGTTAAAATAACATGTTAAAAAAAAACTCGTTCGGAACCCTTTGCACGCGAGTCCGACTCGCACTTGGCCAGTTTTTTTTAAGCAACGTTCGCATTTACATCTCAGTCGCAATCTGTAGAAAAATTATGGAAAATGAGATTTTAAATGAGAATTGACACCCTGAAGGCCAATCTTTAACCGACTTCAAAAAAGGAGGTTCTCAATTCGACCGCGTATGTATTATATATATATTTTATGTGTGTCCACGTCAGGATCTGATGATGGAAACCCTGAGAAATCGAGGGCAACTCTCGAAAATTGTAGGCACGCATTTGATAAAAACTTGATATTCGTGTGTATATCGGGTGTTACTACAAAACAATGAAGGTTTAAAAATGAAAAATAAAAAACTTTTTTACAAACAATATACTACTTCCAAAAACAAAACACTACAAAGTAAAATAACTTTAATTTCGGAAGTCGGTGTCAAAAAACCAATAACACCGACCGACCGGTTATATTTTTTGTAAAAAAGTTTTTTAGTCATTTTAGTCGCAATTCGTCAAAAACACCAAATTTTTATACATCTTTGACAGATTGCAACTGAGATGCGAATCCAAAATTCGAACGTTATTTGGAAATGATTAGAATCAACAATGGTGCTAGTTACGCCTGTTTGTCATGCGAGCGACAATAATGTCGTAGTGACAGCGATATGGGGAGTGTCACATTGCCAAAATTAATGCTCGATTTAGCAAATAGCCTTTAATATTTGATTTGGTGTGAGAGTCATGTATGTGTTATATATGTTCGTTGATTAGTGATGTATGGGATACTAGCTCCTGCCGGCGGCTTTACCCGCATGAATCTCGGATATTATCCCAAGGGAACATACTCCCGTGACAAAAACTAGCCTATAGGTAGTAGTCTAATTTCTCTCTAAGATATCTGTGCCAAGTTTTATCCAGATCTGTCTTGCAGTTTTGGCTTGATTTAGTTACAAACATCAAACCATTCAAACTTTCGCATTTATAATCTTGCACTTATTCGTAAATACATATTATGTCGTCGTGACAGCGTTATGGGGAGTATCAAATTGTCAAAATTAAGGGGGAATGAAAGAATAAAATTTATTTAGCACATTCATGAAACACGCACGTAACATAGAAATAAAATTAAAAAGTATGCCAGAAACTAATGTATGTCTCACGGCTGCACTAAAAGGTCCATTACAGCGATATGTCAGATTGACTAATGCTGTCTGATGCTGGTTTTCAAATGAACCTCACGAAGGACGAGTGACGGTGCCTGTCTATTTGCGCGGAGCGAGGCAGCGGAGCGGAGAAACGAAAATATTAACCAATTATGTCAGTCAAAACGGCAGTGACTCACGTGGTGCGGTGATTTTATGCAGTTCCATTGGTTTAAATTTCTCCGTTTATCCACTCCGCTGCCTCGCTCCGCTGTAATGGATCAGCACCCTTATGCTCGATTTAGCAAATAGGCTTTAATATTTGATTTAGTGTGAGAGTCATTTTGTTTTAAGAGTTATTTATGTTCTTTGGTTGTTGATGTATGTGATACTATAACTGTCCGTGTCCGTGGAGTTTCTTGCATAGTTCTTCTCCATAGAGATCTAGGCTTTGGAACGTGCAATTAGCTTCATCTTTTTGGACCGACCGACCCTGATAATTCATAAGTGCCTCTGTAAATGGTTTATTTGAAATATACGATTTGAGTTTGAGTTTGACTAGTTCCCGTCAGCAGTCCCCTTAATGATAAATTATAAGTTATTTGACATTGATATTTATTTAATATTGACAATGTATTATTATCTTAATTCCATTCATCTATACTAATAGGATAAAGAGGTAAAGTTTGTGAGTTTGTGAGGTTGTGGGGGGTAATCTCTGGATCTACTGAACCGATTTTGAAAATTCTATTACCAATAGAAAGCTACGTTAATTGTGAGTGTTATAGGCTATATATTAACCCGAAAAATACTGCCCAACGAAGTGGGCACGGGCCAGCTAGTTATTTATATGAATACTTAATTGTTAAGGTTTTACTTGTTTCTTTTTCTATCTTAAGTTGTGTTGTATTTTGTTGTAATTATTTTATACATATATTTAAATAAAATAATACCTTTAAGGTATAATTTTGAGGTACTGATTATTTATTATTAAGATTTCATATAAAATGTGCCAAAAATCACACCAATAAATGAATCTTGAATCTAGAACATGCAGTTTCCTCACGATGTTACCTTCACTGTTTCGAGAGAAGTAGTGAAGAAATAATTAGCACAAAGTAGTGCAGCTGCATTGATATATAAAAAATCCAAGATGCACAGTCTCGAACAAATGCAACAACTGTCGTCAAAAACTGACATGTATCAAGTGTCATGTATGAGTTGTGTGTAGTTATACTATAAACCATTTTTTTTGCAAATTCAAACTTACACGGATCGCTTAAAGTTGTTTTTACAGAGCAGTTCAGTATGGCAAGTGATGCGCATTTTTTTTTTTTGCAAATTTAACCTTACAAGGATCGCTTAAAGTTGTTTTTACAAAGCAGTGCAGTATGGCGAGCGATGCGAGACTGTTTGAAACTTTCGCACAATTATACATATTGCGCTTTTTTTATGCGGACGTTTTTGAGATGCTGAGTGTGTATCTTGGGTTTTTTATATATCAATATATAAACAATTTTTAGGGTTCCGAAAAAAAAAGGAACCCTTATAGAATCACTCGGGTGTCTGTCTGTCTGTCCGTCTGTCACAGCCAGTTTTCTCTAGATCCACTAAACCGATTCTGTTGAAATTCGGTACACATATGGACTTCTGTGACCCAAACACGGACGCGTTACGTAAATTATTAAATTTTTAGTATGGGGGTCACTTTTGGGGGTCAAATTAGAAAATAAAAAAAAAAGTTTTTTGAACAATATCGTGTGACATATCAAATAAAAGGGCTTACAGCGAGGGTTTTAATTATATTTTTTTCATGATTTTAAAATAAATAGTTTTGACGTAATTCAAGAAATAAGACGAAAAATGACCATTCCCCCCCTTATCTCCGAAACTACTGAGCCTAAAATTTTGAAAAAAATGGAGATAATAGATCTTTACCTAATGATTACAGGAAAACCTATTAGAAGTTTGTAGTGTTAAAATAACATGATAAAAAAATTAAATTCGTTCGGAACCCTTTGCACGCGAGTCCGACTCGCACTTGCTTTTTTGTAAATTCAACCTTATACGGATCGATTATAGTTGTTTTTGGGGTTCCGAAAAAAAAGGAACCCGTATAGGATCACTCGGGTGTCTGTCTGTCTGTCTGTCTGATAAGGAAGCGTGGCCGTCCCCGACAAACCTGGCGACGCACCGTGTTGGCAGAAGCGACGAGCATCGGACTGACGTGGAGTGAAGTGAAGCGTGAAGCTCAAGACCGCTCGCCATGGAGTACTACTGTGGCGTCCACAGTAGTACTCTGCCCCAGCTAGGGATCATAGGACCTTAAGTCAAGAACAAAAAACGGAGCCCTTATAGGATCACTCGGGTGTCTGTCTGTCCGTCTGTCACAGCCAGTTTTCTCCGGATCCACTGGACCGATTCTGTTGAAATTTGGTATACATATGGACTTCTATGACCCAAATACGGACGCGTTACGTAAATTATTAAATTTTTAGTATGGGGGTCACTTCTGGGGGTCAATCTAGAAAATAAAAAAAAAGTTTTTTGAACAATATCGTGTGACATATCAAATGAAAGAACTTACTGTGAGGGTTTTAATTATATTTTTTTATAATTAAAAAAAATGGTTTTGAAGTTAATTTAAAAAAAAGGTACGAAAAATGACCATTTTTACACGCAGTAGTTTCGGAGATAAGGGGGGGCCCTTATCTCCGAAACTACTGAGTCTAAAAAAATGAATATCTTTACCTAAAGATTACAGGAAAACTTATTAGAAGTTAAAAAAATTAAATTCGTACGGAACCCTTTGCACGCGAGTCCGACTTGCACTTGGCCAGTTTAAGCGAAAAAAAAACGCTCTGTATCATCATCTGCCTAGCCTTTTCCAAAGTATGTTGGGTTCGGCTTCCAGCCAAACTGAATTCAGCTGACTATCAATATTTTACGTGTAAAAAATCACTCTATACGGAGTGAATACAGATGACGTTAATATCAAAAGTCATTACCCAACTATATAAACATACCCCATTAACCATTTATACCGACGTAACCAACTTAATTAACCGGAAAAAATGGAAAAGTAATATTTCTGCGTCGTTACTCCTAAATAATAAAAACCGTGTACGATTCTGAGTTAAATCATAAAATGTTTTGTTGCTTCACATTTTTTATGGGTTCCTGTCGTTTCCATGGAATTTTTCGGGGAAATTGAATAGGTATATTTATTTGAGTTATTTGTGAAGACTTGGGATTCTTGTTTAGTTTATTTTTCGGTCATTGGTTGAAAGGTCACGATCGTGATGTGATTTACGCGTGACTGCTTTTGCAGAGGACGCGTTATTTTTAGTGTGTATTGTGTATACGTAGACGATAATTTAATACATTATTCGGTTTAAAGAAATTTATTTCTCATAAGAACTTACAGTCCGGTTATAATGAGATACAAAGTAAGTATGATAATATAGTACAATACAATTTCCTCCAGAGTATTAGAAGTTATAATGTATATACATGTTTCTTAAGCTTATTTTTAAATGTATTCACGTTATCACAATCTCTTATCTCGTCCGGCAATGTGTTGAACAGCTGTGCACAAAATATGGTCTTTCTATCGTAATTAGTGGGTACACTAATGACTTCAAGTTTGTTTTTATATCAATTTCTCAGGTAATATGATATTGTTTATTTTTTCTTTATTTATAAGTAAGTTTGTATTGAGTTTGTAGTTATGTTTTTAATAAGAATGCAAGTGTAGTAAATGTATAACTGTCTTATATTATTTTAATATTTTTTTTTGTTTTTTCGTATACGGTCTTCATTGGAGTGAGATAATGATAATGGAACAGAGTTTTCATTACTCTATTGTGTTTTTATCGACAAAAAAAAAGTTCCAATAGTGTAGGGTAATATACTACTGCCAGGGTTACGGAATTTGTTCGAAAGAGTCACCGCGGCCCTGGAACGCAAAGAGGTTTGGAGGAGCACGGATGGGTTTTAGTCAGTAAGAGTTTGATACTCCCTTCCGCTTCGCCCAGATCGGAGGAGTCGTTTTAAGATTTTCCATCCTTAAAATAAAATGTCCAACTTAGTGGAAATTGGTCATCATTTAGACTAGGGGGTCTAAAAAAGCCACTTTAGCAGAATCAGAAAGCACATCACGCTACCCGTCACTGTCAAATTTTCCCAATCAACCTTGAACCTAATGCATTAGCGATAAAGATGAAAATGAAATATGACAGATTGTTGTGTGGTTAATATTATGATTCTGCTAAAGTGACCTTTTTAGACCTGCATAACCAGGAAAAAATTAAACAGAAAGGGAGGCCCAGTAGTACGGAATAGGTAAAAAATAATCTACACTAATATTATAAAGAGGAAAGATTTGTTTGTTTGTTTATTTGAATTGTATAGGCTCGGAAACTACTAGACCGATTTGAAAAATTCTTTTAGCATTGGATAGCTACATTATCAGGGAGTAACATAGGCTATATATTATCCCCGTACTCCCACGGGAACGGGAAAAACGCGGGTGAAACCGCGTGACGTCCACTAGTAATAAATAAAGGAAAGACGAACAGAGAAAATATGGCAAATACAAGTATTTATACTTATTGTCTCCGGGGATAATTTTTGACTTCTACATGGGCAAGTCCACGGGCAAAAGCTAGATTATATCGTTTATTACGGAAGACTTTATCTCATAACGTTGATAATACGATGCCTCATATAACTAAGCCATCGTTCCGTATGACAGAACATGAGGACTAGGGCTGTTAGGAAAGTACGCCTCCGCAAATATGCGGATGTCCCCCACGAAATCGAAATATTTCTGGGATGAAAAGTATCAATTGAGATGAATAACATCATAAAAACTGACCAAGTGCGAGTTAGCCCACCGAGGGTTCCGTACCTTGTAGCTACAAATAACTTTTAATAAAGACTATATACTTTTTATTATTTAACTACAAATGTGTAATTTTTAGACTTTTCCCTAAACCAGCAGGATAAGACTAATTTACCAAATTTTATAGTCCTAGGTCAACGGAAAATTCCCTATACATTTTGATTCCCTTGAGAGTGTCGAAATATACGATTTTTGCGTCATAAACGACCGTATCTTTTTTACGTAAACGTAGAAGTCTAATTTTGAAGTCACAGCTTCAAGGGCCTGTAGACTTGAGTATACGGTTTTAATTTCAATTTGAAACCTCCAGACGTTCCCCCGATCAAGGGTTGAAAGACAGACGAACGGACAACAAAGTGATCCTATAAGGGTATCGTTTTTTCCTTTTGAGGTACGGAACCCTAAAAACCGATTTGAATAATTCTATTAGATTCCTCCTTCTCAAAAGTACAAAATCGAATACGATAAAGATCACAAACGTCGAGAGTATGACAATGCTGTGTTTTCCTAAATATAGTTTACCCCTTCTAAATATTTATCGCAAGGTTTTTTTCTTTGAAGAAATGTTATCTGTTTCTCCCTTCACGTCTGCAGAGGTCATTACAGCCGGTCGATTCTGTAAACATATCGAAATAAAGGCTTAGGTGAAGTGATCACGAAGCGAGCTGTCATTCCATCTTTATTACATGGATTCACAGTTTCCTTCGACATATTTACAGAATTGACCGGCTACTCAGTGCATGATCAATTCACCAAAGCCTTTGACATGTTTACAATCGCACTGTAGTTGTGGTAGCGCATGTTAATCCTAAACAATTTTGCCGTCCAGACAATCGTTATCATAGAGTCTGTCACTTTGTCTAGAAACAAAGCTGTGTACCTCCGCATCCGCAAAGATGGCTCCCATCACATCCCTAGCAAGTACAGCTTCGAACATAAAATATCAAATAAAAGTCGCGATAAAGTATGTACCTTCAATTTAACTTGAAAGACTGAGTAAGCCGAGATTCCCATCATATTTACGTCAAATCTCCTCAAGTACCTATGTCAGATTTAGATATTAGGTTTAATGTTTCTTTCAGGAATTCTATCTTCCCTTAATCGACTTTTAACATTGGATGATAAGATTTTTGTTTTGTATATTTTGTTTTTATTATTTCCTTATTTTGACACTTATCATTACGGTTGTATTCATTGAAGTGTGAGACCGAGGTGTATCTATGCCAGGATTGCGGAATTTATTCGAAAGAGTTTCCGCGACCCTGGAACGTCAGTGACATTTGCAGGGACACGGATGGGTTTCAATCAACAAGAGTCTGACATTCCCTTCCGCTCTAGAGCGAAAGAAGTCATTTGATGATTTCGCATCCAAAATAATGGGCAGAGGTATACCTATTAGTCATCATCATCATATCAGCCGAAAGACTTCCACTGCGCTGGACATAGGCCTCCCCCACAGAGGCCCCCCTCTGTGGGGGAGGTTGTCATAATCGCCACGCTTGGCAGGCGGGTTGGCGATCGCAGTGTATGGTGTTGCGTTTTACAGAGAACGCTGCTGCCCTTTCTCTGGTGAGTCCCTTAGTCGCCTCTTACGACACCCACAGGAAGTGATGGGATGGTATTATTCTTTTACGGTACCATACAGCACCGGCCGACCCCATACGCCAAATCTATATCTATCATTGTCTTCATCCAAAGTACAAAGCTACGTAATCATATTTGACTTGTCGGAATAACTGGTTTGGAATTACCAAATTAGTTTTCCAAGGTCTTATCTTATGAATGTCATGTAAGTATAGGTAATAATTAAATCGTAACGCATTGGAAAATACAATCATAAAAGTGAAAACAGGAAATGCAAAACAATTTCCACAAAGCAGATAAAAAGTAAACCATCCGCGTAATGTATCCAAATACCAACATGAGTAAATTTTCACCCCCATTTTGCTTAAGCGTTGCCAACATTCAAGTACTTAGGCACTTAGAAACCCCGTACCTTAAGTGGTCCTATATCTCTCATGAAGAATGGTACTCTTTGGTAAAATACTCTTTTCCGCGGTATTTTTATTTTTCTTAAATCCCAAACTTAATGACCATTTCTTTGAATTACTTTTGTTTTCATGCCAAACTTGGTCGAAGAAAAAACAAAAGAATCATTGTACATTACTGTAATATAAGTCTTAAGTTAATGTCATAAAGTTTGAAGTCCCTTGCGGTGTTGTGAATGGAATTGTTGGGCGAGTTTATCATGAGTTTTGTTGTAACTAATAAAAGCTGGCATCCCGAGGGAAAAACTGAAGATTTATATGAAAAATTAACGACTGCTCGACCATGAAATGGTTCCTTGTTTAGGTTTTAAATGCAGTAAAGTATTGAGAACTGGGAAAGCTACTGCTTTAGTGGGTGAATAAAGACCAAAGACAATGCATCTGAGTACAGCAGCATTGTCTTTGATTCGGAGTTTTAAAGCCTAGGTTTTGCAGTAGCATCTTTGTGCTGATAGTGATAACCGGGGTGGTTTTAGTGATGTAAAAATCCCACACTCCCGGGTCTTTTTCTTCAAAGTTCAGGCGCATTTTGAAGGTTCCTCTCGAAAACAAAAAAAAATCAAAATCTTAAAAGTAAGATATTCCTGAAAAAGGGCAAAGCAAGAGCCCATATTTATTTTGACCGTCTCCTTGATATTGTCGTGAGTAAGCTCGCTCCATCGTAGACTCTGTCTGTCATCTCTGACCTAGACTAGAGTCTAGGTCAGAGAGAGCAAACCCATCTCAAATAAAAAAAAAAACTTGTTAATAATTTTTAAATTTTATTAAACATCTTGTTGATAATTTTTAAATTTTATTAAACATCTTGTTAATAATTTTTAAATTTTATTAAAAATCTTGTTAATAATTGTAAAAAAAAAATTCTCTTTTTTTTCGTCCCAACTTACGACAGATTTTTTTTTTCAATATGCCTTGCTGACACGACTGTTACAAGATGTCTTCTTCTTATCATGTGGGCAGTAAGGTCGCCTCAAGGGCCTCTGACATGGTTTATTTGACGTGTCGATAAATTACAACCATTTGTTGTTTATTATTGTTTTTAGCCACTACTCTGTACTCCTGAAATCCTGTAAGTAGTCCTGGGCAAACTTTCAGATTTAAAAGAAATTCATAATTTAAGTTAGACAGCTAACTATTACTACAGTCTATTATTATAAGAAAATATGTAAATATAATATTTCTTTTCTTTTAATAATAAAGTCATCTTTATGACCTTATTCACTACCAGACATATGGGCCTACAAAAACCGGCCAAGTGCGAGTCGGACTCTCACACGAAGGGTTCCGTACCATTTACAGAAAAAAATATACGTTTCTTGTATGCCCTTTCATTTTTAAATCAATTTAATTTTTAATACTTGCTGTTATAGCGGGCAATAGAAATACGTATTCTGTGATCAACTATCTACCTATTATGGTTCTTGAGATACAGCCCGCTGACAAACAGACAGACGGACGGAGGGAAGGACAGACAGCCGGACAGAAGAGGCTTAGTAATAGGGTTCCGTTGGTTACCTTCTGGGTACGGAACCCTAAAAACTATCAACCCACTATCCAGAAACTGCCTCTATTTACCTACTCCCGTCCAAACTATATCTGTTTAATGTTTTTCTTTAACTCTAACATAAATAGTTCTAAACAAACGTACAGTTTTGTAAACATATGACCGGTATTACATCACGTTGATTCGGAATAGATCATAGCCAACTAGATTTCGTGTCTCTACAAGCAATTTCCAGCTGTAACTCGTGTTAGCAAAGCCTGGAATGGTATGAGGATATTGTATGCTGTAATTTATTCGGTGTTCAGCTGCACAATGTATGTGGCTCTTGATCTGCTGGCGTATTGTCGAGTTAAGCTGTGTTTACAGATGCTGGATTTGCTTTTGGAAGCTGAATTGTAGTTTATTTCGTGTCACTTTTGTTGGTGTGTCGCCTTTCTTCGGACAGTGTTGGAGACGTGGATTTGTTGTTGCCTTATAATAAAAAGGCAACAGCAAATCCTTGTCTGCTTGACAGATACCTCTTGGCAAGACAGATGTCGGATTTCTTGGCTCTCTTGACAATGGAATGTCGGGACCTACAGCTTAATGAGTTGAGCTTTCCGAGGCACGGAAATCAGACACAGAAAAATATTTATTTTGTGTCTTAGCTTATGAAGTAGCTCAGCCGCACGGGTCGATCTTCAGAGTCAGGTAACCGTCCATATTACATACCGAAACCCCACCATGCTTCGGGAAGCTCATCTCGTTAACCTATTGGTTCCGAAATTCAATTGTCAAGAAAGCCAAGAAATCCGACATCTGTCTTGCCAAGAGGTATCTGTCGTATTTCCTAATTATTGGATTGTGGAGTTCAGATATGTATTCATCAGTACCTACTTAGCTGCATCTCGCTGAACTAGAAGCCGACATCGGAGACTGAGAGTGGAGGCAAATTTATTGGTTTATATTATCGTTTAAATTATTCAAACTTCTGCCTTCATAAAAACCATTTCCAAAATCAAAAAGAACTTCGAATGGCATAAGTACATTTTCCAGTTTCCAAATACCATACATACCGCAAAAATTTTCAAAGTAATAAAAAAAAGTGAAACGACATTTCCTTATACAAACATGAACATTTTTGTAGGGCTTCAAAAAGTTTTCAACTTAATTTTCAGTTAAATATTTTCGTAGTCCCACGGAAACATTTAAAATTACTGCGAAAATGTATAGTTCTATTTTAGTCCATGAAATTTCTGCCGAGCCGGTTTATAAACGTTTTTATTAAGCTACAAAAACACCATATAAGCGGTTATATAGGGCCTGTGGATGGCGAGCGTTGGGTGGCTCGCCGATAGATCAGAACCAGGGGGGCTACTTTCTAACCCCGAAGTCCGCAGTTTCGGGCTTAGTTGCGGGCGTATTCTACTCCGTATCATCTACAGACTTACGATTAGTCCCGAACCCGAACAAAGAATGAATGACAACACGATTTCACAGTAACAGTCAAATCGTGTTATCATTAGTTCTCAGAGGTTAGGTTATACAGAGTAGAATATGCTGGGCGCAACTAAGCTCGAAACTACTGACTTCGGGTTTAGAGAGTAGCCCCCCAGGCTCGGGTCGACGGCGCGTTGTGTTCCACACGCGCCTCAAAGAGATATCAGCATAGTAGACGGGGCCCGCTAGAGCCAGTGCCTGCCAGGGTTGCGGAATTTGAACGAAAGAGTCACCGCGGCCCTGGAACGCAAAGGGCATTAGGAGGAACATGACTTCTTCCGCTCTGGGTGAAGGGAAAGTCAAACTGTTACTACCTGAGACCCACCTGTGTTCTTTTAAATGCCATTTGCATTCCAGGGCCGCGGTGATTCTTGCGAACAATTCTGCCACCCTGAACTTATCAGTATCTACATATTATAAAATAAAAAACTTTTACAAAAAATTCAACCGACTTTTGGTTGGTTTTTTTGTAAAAAGCTTTTTTATTCCTTATTTGTAAGGGGTTTTTATCCACACAGATACGTCAACTTAGTCAGTAAGAGTCTGACACTCACTTCCACTCCGCCCAAAGCGGCGATAGTCCTTTGATGATTTCCAATTTTTTTTGCAACAATGTTGTTGTTGGTGGTGTACCTTGAAACAAACATACCGGAGGAGTATTGGAACGAAGTTCCTTATCGCGCGTTGTGAAAGGGGGCTAGACGGAAAAAATCATATGAAAATAGTAAACTGATATTAAAAGTATCAATTTCTGAGAAACATTAAATTTATTTCTGGATGTGTGTGTATGTACCTCGTTTGTACTTAAAACTGAAAACTTGTAATTGGCCTTCATTCTATTAGAATAAGTAAAAATGTCTTGTGATTAGCTGTGAGATTTCCAAATAAAGTACGTAAGCTATGAAAATATTATATTACTAGCTGACCCGCGCGGCTTCGCTCCCGTCAACTACCTACCCTACCTACCTATCTACCATACCTACCTACCATTGCTACCCTACCTCACCTACCTTACCTACCTACCCTACCTACCTGTCTACCTACCCTACCTACCTGCCTACCTGCCCTACCTACATACTCATTTTTTTTTTGTATTTTAATTCTTATTATGCTATTCCGGACGAAGGAATTAGTCTTCGTCCCGAATAAAACACAAAAACTTTGAAAATCGGTCGAGCCGTTCTAGAGTTAGTTAGAATAGTGTTCGAACAAACCCGACTTTGAGAATTTTGCTATATTGAGAAAGATTCGACCTTTTTCTAGAAGACATTTTTATATCAGCGAGACAGAAATAAAACGAAAAAAACTTTTTTACAAAAAATGTAACCGACTTCCAAAACAAAACACTACAAAGTATAAAATAACTTTAATTTCGGAAGTCGGTGTTTTTAGTTTTTTCGCTTTTTGGAAGTCGGTTACATTTTTTGTAAAAAAGTTTTTTATTTTTCACTTTTTAGTGGTACCTGCGTACCCATTCACAGCGTACCGGCGTGATGTTATGTTATGAAAATAAAATTTACTAAGTGCTTTCGGTGTAAAGGTCTCGTCAATACGAATGAAATAAGCCCAAACACTTGGTAGATCTTACATGCCGATGTGGAGTTCCCTTGACTCTCTGTCGTCTCCATCATCAGGTCTAATCCAAACTTTCATCCTTTTGTAGTATCACCCGATATACACACGAATATCAAGTTTTTATCAAATACGTGCCTACAATTTTCGAGAGTTGCCCTCGATTTCTCAGGGTTTCCATCATCAGATCCTGACGTGGTGACAATAGGACCACACGGGAAGTACCAGCTTTCAAATAAAAAAAGAATCATGAAAATCGGTTCATCCAGTCGTTATGAGGTAAAAAACATAAAAAAAAATACAGTCGAATTCGAAACTTCAAAAAAAGGAGGAGGTTATCAACCTCCTCCTTTTTTTGAAGTCGGTTAATAAACTTAAGGAAGACGGACAGCGGTGGCTTATTAATAAATAGGGTTCCATTAGCAACCTTGGTACGGAACCCTAAAAATCGACTTGGTTCGCACGAATCAAGATCGTACGCGAAGGCTTAAATAATAGGGTCCCATTAGCAACTTTGGCACGGAACCCTATAATTTGCCTTGGCTCGCAAATCGAACCGTCTGATACTTAGCACGAATTAAAAACTTAGTTGCGGGCAACCTGGGAGTCTTTAAGACAAAAGTGAATAGGTTGCTTCTAGGCAAACGTGCTCTATCTTCAACCTCATCATCGCTTACCATCAGGTGAGATAGTGGTCAAACGTATGCCTATCAATAGTAAAAAAAAATCTACTCCGTATCACCTAACCACAGAGAACTAATGATAACTCGATTTGACAGTTACTGTGAAATCGTGTTGTCATTCATTCTTAGTTCGGGTTCGGGATTAATCGTAAGTCTGTAGGTGATACGGGTAGAATACGTCCGCAACTAAGCCCGAAACTACGGACTTCGGACTTAGAGAGTAGCCCCATCAAAATCGATCGCTCCCGTCACCGTGACCACCTTTGGTACGGTACCTTATTATTATTACCCTTGTTTCGCAAATCGAACCGTTCGTTGCTTCGCTCTAAACGGAATCAATCGCGGAGGCCTTAGAAGTAGGGTCCTGTCAGCACCTTTGGTACAGAACCCTACAGGCCTGATCCGCAAGTCGAACCGTCCAGTACTTCACAAAACTACTGAGTTCTAAATCAGTTTAAGACTCTACAATAAAAGCACTTTAAACGAAACCAGCACAACTCAGAGATGTAAGCAATTTTGGCCCCTATTCGTTTAAGACCTTCTAGAGACCAAACCGAAATTCCTACGAACTACGACAGTGTTGAATAACCGTGTGAGGTCATTCTCCAGCGGAAAATCTTAACACCGCAATTCAGAAAAACGCGTCATCAGTGCAACGCCATCTATCGACCATGTAAACTGACAAAATATTTGGCAGCAGAAGACGTTAAATAAGAAGCCCGTATGTAACGATAAATAACGATAAGGTATTGAAATGTTTACTTTTATTTTGCTACGTCTACGTATTAAAAGTTTCACAAAAAACTCAATGAATGTGTTTTGGTGTAACATTCATGCTTTCATGCATTTTTTGGTTCCTCAATAGATGGCGCTCTAACTGATCAGAACACAGTAGGAAGTTTCTTACTAAACTAAAAATTCAAAATATTTTGATTTTGTAGATCGATTGTAACGATAAATAACGAAAAGGTATAAAAATGGTCACTTTTATTTTGCCACGTATTAAAAGTTTCACGAATAACACAACAATTTTGAATGCTTTCGTGCATTTTATTTTTTCTTTTCTCAATCTGCGCTCGCGCTCTGACTCATCAGAATACATTAGGAAGTTTCTTCCTAAACTTAAAAATTCAATATCTTTTGATTTTGTGTGTCGATTTTGATGAAATAAACGCTAAATGTTACTCGGGTTATCACTTAATATTTTTAAGTACTTAGATTTGCAATCCAATCTGTGGTTTATGCGTGATGCTCCCACAAACGCACAGACAAACAGACAAACAGACAAAAATTTCAAAAATTGCATTTTTGTGTTTTATAACTTTTTCCTGAGTTTTCTGTGTAATTTTCATGGAAAAATATTCAATGTACAGACACGGTTAGTCTACGATTTTATTATATGTATAGATTAAAGATTTTTATTTTAGATGGGTTTGCTCTTGACTCTACTCTAGGTCGGAGATAACAGAGATAAAGTCTACGATGGAGCGTGCTTACCCAGAATGAGCCAGTTCACTCTAACTTTAAGGAAATTAGGTTTGTAAGCGTTCGGAAACACAGACGCAGTTAGAAAGTTCCACTCCTTTGCTGTGCGCAGTATAAAGTTTGGAAACGCTTAATGCAAATTGATGGAATAGCAACAAGGTAGGGATGGTAACTTGCAGTGCGTTTGGATGTCCGATGGTAGAAGTGTGCCGGTGGGATGATGTAGATATCGTAGCAACCCCTCTTCACAACAGCAAAAAACAATGCTAAATGCTACTTTTATTATTTTTACAAAAATGTGGGCCATTTTCGATTTCATCCTTACTAATATTATAAATGCGAAAGTAACTCTGTCTGTCTGTCTGTCTCGCTTTCACGCCAAAACTACTGAACCGATTTTAATGGATTTTGGTACAGAGATAGTCTAGAGCCTGAGAAAGGAAATAGGCTACTTTTCATCCCGGGAGTACGTTCCCTAGGGACCACGCGGGCGAAGCCGCTGACAGAAGCTAGTGTTTTATAAATACCCAGACAAAACGATTGGGATTGAGGAATGTTATTTTTACGCTTAAATAAATGAGTGCTAGAGGTAGAAAAACATAGAATACTATGTTAAAAAAATAAATTATAAATGTTACTGAATATCGCTTTATCACAACGAAGTCCTCCGCCGCGTCTGTTTGTTCGCGATAAATGAAAAAATTACTGCACCGATTTTCATGCTGTTTTTACCAATGGATAGAGTGGTTCTTGAGGGAGGTTTTAGTATAATTTGTCTAGAAAAAAAAAATTAGGGATCTTTAAGAAAATAGCAGCGCGAACGAAGTCGCGGGCGAAGTGCTAGTTTAGATAATAAAATAGGAGTAGCATAGAAAACTATCTACCTAGCTTTTTCCACACTAAGTTTGGGTCGGCTTCCAGTCCACCCGGATGCAACTAAGTACGAGTATTTCACAAGGAGTACTGCCTATCTAAAACGAACGTAAAAACCGTGTTGCTGTACGGATGTGAGACATGGAAGGTCACTAAGGACATCTCGCACAAGGTTCAGGTCGTTATCAACCGATTTCTTCGTCGTATCCTCGGTGTTTACTGGCCCGAGAAAATCTCCAACCAGGATCTGTGGGAAAACTGCGGTGAGACTCCTATCGACCAGCAGATCAAACGCCGCAATTGAAACTGGATCGGCCACACGCTCCGAAGGGATCGTGAACACATACCGAGGCAAGCCCTAGACTGGAATCCCCAAGGGAAGCGTAAACGTGGTCGCCCCAAGCAGACCTGGCGCCGGACGATCATTGCAGAAGCGAAGCATTTAGGAAAGACCTGGACCGAAATGAAGCACGAAATAACTGTTCGGGATGGCGGCGCACTGTGGACGCCCTCTGCCCCATCCAAGGAACACAGGAACTTAAGTCAAACCAAGTCACTGCCTATCTGACTTCCACTATCGAGTACCGGCTTACACGATATCCTTGTCAGCTCTGGTGTCACATTTCTTGCCTTATGACTGTGATATATCTACAAATGACAGCCAGTTCCAACATCTTAATTCAACATCAATTCGCACTAAGCGTTTCCAAACGTCTTTTATATTGCGCACAGCAAAGAAGTGGAGCTGTCTGCCATTTTTTTAAGGATTGGAAATCGTCAAATGACTCCTTCCTCTCTGGGCGGAGCTGAAGGGAGTGTCAGACTTATACTTACTAAATCCCATCCGTGTTTCTCCTGACTCTTTTGAACAAATTCCGCAAAAAGCTCTCTACATTCGTCCGTGTTTCCGAACTCATACAACCCTTATTTCTTCAAAGTTAGATTGAACAGCTCCATCGTCGACTTTGTCTCTGTCACCTCTGACTGAGACCAAAGTTAAGAACAAACCCATCTAAAAAATCTTACCTTATCTTAAGGAATAGAGGAATCTCGGTAAATATGTTAAGATCGTCGGCAAGCGTTGCTTTATAAACCTGAAGATCGACCCGTACAGCTGTTATTTGCTGGATCCATAAAGTCACATATGTGTTAGTTATATGCTGGATCCATAAAAACCGTTTTTTTTTTCTTTCAAAAACATGTAGAAATCATTACTCCCGCTTTGAGCTTCACCATAGTCGGGTATAAAAACAATGGGTACCTATTGTTCAAAGATTTTTCGCATCAATTTTAAAGGTAAAAGATAATTCAGGTCACCAGCGTGACAAATGAACGGTTTTTGAAAGGAAAATTTAAAAGTGTGTAATGTCAGATCATTTTCCATCAAATTGGGTCGCCGAGGTCAATTGACCTTTGACACCCGAATACCCTTTTAACGTTTAAGGCTCGGTGTTAATAAACCACTCAGTTTCATTGACTTTCACTTTAAGTACCTAGTGCTGACATGTCTATAAAATCCAGCTCTCCTAGATTTTTTACCAGGAAATGTTGAGTTTGATAAAGTAATTGTTTAATAAAACTATATAAATAATTATTATCAAAAATCAAAAATAGTTGACAGCGGAATAAGTGATGCCATTGTATTTTTCAAAAATAAAATACATATTATTATTTTTCGTGTGTATTAAAAATCAATCTCCCCTGGACCATACGTAAGCCAACGGACACGAAGTCAGCGGGCGCAGAGCAGCAGCGGCGGCGGCGCGGTACGGTAGCGCCTGACCCGGTCACGAAACCAGTGGGCAGGTCGCGTGGCGCTAGAGTGGTAAAAAGTTAGTGTCTTGTTCACGAACAAAATGTCTAATCAGCGACGAAAACATCTTCTTGATACAAATTTTAAAACGTCACTCGGTTGTTAAAAAGCCATGCAATGCAAAACACTACATCAATGCAGACGCGCGGGCACCGCTAGACGCCCGCTAGTTGCTCGTACACCACCGCCGCGCCGCTCCCCGTGACGCTACATTTATTTCCAGTTCCATATAAACGTATGCATTTAAACGCGCCGCTGCCCGCGCTGCCACCGCCACCACCGCTCCGCCCCCGCTGATTTCGTGCCCGTGGCCATGGACTGCCGAAAACCACCACACAAACACTGAACGCCGCAGCCATACGAGACCCCCACCTGAAGTGGTTGTCTTTACTGCGTTCGCCCTGAGTGTGGAGTCTGGGGGGCTACTCTCTAACGAAATCCGTAGTTTCGGGCTTAGTTGCGGGCGGGCATTTTCTACTCCGTATCACCTAACCACTGAGAACTAATGATAACACGATTTGACAGTTACTGTGAAATCGTGTTGTCATTCATTCTCAGTTCGGGTTCGGGACTAATCGTAAGTCTGTAGATGATACGGAGTAGAATACGCCCGCCCGCAACTAAGCCCGAAACTACAGATTTCGTTAGAGAGTAGCCCCTCTGTTTAGAGTTTTCCTTTCGCAATCCATTTAAGATCCTTCTGTTGGACAAAACACCATTGCATCGCTCTACACAACGCATCTTATCAAAGGCGTGTTGATAAAACTGTAGCTTTACAAAAACAACAAGAGCGGGCTATTTATTGCGTGCTAGGATTTATAGCCCGGAGAAATGTAGGAGCAATGCTTCCCTTTTATGTCCCCAACAATTCTAGGCTATTAATATCTTGTGTATTAATAAAAGAGGAATGCTAATATGGAAAGACTGATTCGCTAACATTTTGTAAAAAATATTACGAACTTCTCTGGATGGTCACTCCTAGGTAGTTCTCATGGATTGTTAAGTAAACATTTCTACGTTTTTCACACGTTTTTTTACAGAGATTAAATTTAATTTTTTGATCTCGAGAAGAACTTACGCCAATTCGAAATATGGGAAATATTCGGTAGATTGGTATTTTTTTTTGGAAAATTAACCGTTTCGATACCTGGGTAGGAACAACGATTTTCCAAAAATCCAATATTGGTTGACCTGTAATTGGCGACTGTGTAACAATGAGGCTTGTAATACTTATCCTAAGAAACACTTTATACAGAAGCTGTTGGTGAACCTTTTTTTTTTGAAATAAAACAAATGATGTAGTTTTACTTTTCATCAAAATCGGGCTCGATACTTTCCATGTTTTTCGATATATTTTTTTTTATTATTGTGATGGTTTTCCTCTTGACTCTAGTCTAGGCCAGAGATGACAGAGATAAAATCTACGATGGAGCGAGCTTACCCAGAAGGAGCCTCATAGTTTTGAATTTGGCCATGAAGGCACACTTTAAAAATTCACCCTATCCGTGTATCGATCTGCCAATTCTTCTTCAGCAGTGCGATTCTGTAAACATGTCGAACTGAAGACTTGAGTGAAGTGATCACGTAGTTAGCTGTCAATCCATATAATCAAGATGGAATGATAGCTCACTTCGTGACCCAAGCCTTCACTTCGACATGTTTACAGAATCGACCGGTTGTCATTCATATGACATTTAAAAACGTATGTTGTGTCCTGCCATTACATGTATGTATCTAAAAAAAAACGAGTGTTTAAAAACAGCCAGATCTAGTATTTACGGCAAGTGTAGATTTGTGGCCGCTGGTAATACACGAATTGTGTTTCTCTTTTATGTTCTCCTCTGCTATGTACTGTTGCATAACTTTTATGTATTTTTAGTTTGTTAGGTTGGTATGCATGCATTATTCTGGCAAACAGGACTATGATATATTTGAACAGTAACGTTTCTATTTAATTTTAAGATAAACTTTTTCTTACACGCAAAACTTTTTGGGTTAATTTTGCGTGCAGCTAGGGATTGACGATTCCCTGCCGGAGTCTGTGTCCTGATAGCTAGATCCTGGCGTCTTTAAGTCATGAGTGAATAGGTTACTTTTAGTCAAGCGTGCTCTATCGTCGACCACGTAATTATTTTTCATCAGGTCTGATAGTGATCAAACGCGGAACCTTTTCCACTGGCCTTTTGGAACAAAGTTCCTTATCGCGCGTTGCGAAAGGGAAGACAGAAAAAGTTAAGACCAAAAGTTGTAACGACACTTTTTGCTATAGCCGTGCGGCGTGCGCGTGTCTCTGTCTGTCTCTCTCTCTTTCATAGAAAGCAAGCCAGTAATTTTGACAAGCCAATTATTACTAAAATTGAGCCTGCTGATTAAGTTTATATTATACTAGTGGACGTCACGCGGTTTCACCCGCGTAGTTCCCGTTTCCGTGGGAATACGGGGATAATATATAGCCTATGTTACTCCCTGATAATGTAGCTATCCAATGCTAAAAGAATTTTTCAAATCGGTCCAGTAGTTTCGGAGCCTATTCAATTCAAACAAACAAACATACAAACATACAAACAAACAAACAAATCTTTCCACTTTTTAATATTAGTGTAGATGTAGATTATATTTGTTAATAAAAAAAAAAAATTATTATAACATAAAAAAAAAACATTACAATTCCTTCCCTAATTAATCGAAAGGAACTTCGTTCCATCCGGGTGTCCCTTGACACCTCTCAAGTTTTTTGTTAAGGATGGGAAGTCATCAAATGAATTCATCCGCTCTGGGTGGAGCGGAAGAAACTGTCACTGACTAAAACCCATCCGTGATCCTCCTAATGCCTTTTGCGTTTCAGGGCTGCGGTGACTCTTTCAAACAAATTCCGCAACCCTGGTAGGCACTGGCCAGCAGATGCGGACATTTCTTTGAGGCGCGCGTGGATTACAATGCGCCGTCGATCCGGGCCTGGAGGGCTACTCTCTAAGCCCGAAGTCCGTAGTTTCAGGCTTCGTTGCGAGCGTATTCTACTCTGTATCACGTAACCACTGAGAATTAATGACAACACGATTGGGCAGTTACTGTCAAATCGTGTTGTCATTCACTCTTAGTTCGGGTTCAGGACGAATTGTAAGCCCCGCCTGCAACTAAGCCCGAAACTAGGGACATTGGGCTTGAAAGTAGCCCCCCTGGTTCTTATCGTACGGCGAGCCACCCAACGCTCGCCGTCCGAAGGCCCGTCTAGGGTTAATATAAGCAAACAGATCAACTCGTGCCGAAACAGACTAGACAATTTTGTGTATTTATTTAACCAGATTATTACCAACTTTGGTTATGATAACAGGATAACCCATTTCACCGGGCTTGCTTACACAAATAAGTCTGAAATTTAATGTTAAACAGAGTCGACAAAGTCGGCACGTGCTAGCCAAAATGTTATAATTTTCGTTTGACATCTGACGTCTTAGTTAATCTTATCGCAGTCCTTTAATTAAGCAATCTTTATATAGAGTAAAAGAGGTTAGAATTACATTAATAATCCCGTCATCAAAGGCGCAACCCACCGCGGCGCACGGACGTGTGTTAAACTTCGCTTTGCAAGAAAATGTAGGTGATTGTGTCCACCGCAAACCATGGACACCCTACGCGTCAATTAACGTCATTAGTACATGCGTAGCTTGCTCGAATATCACGCTTACAGACCTCAACGCTGTCAATGCCTTGCACGCTGTGCATGCGGTACACGAATATCCACCCACGACTATGTACAACTATACGTACTCCAACATTCTAATTCACGAAACCATAGAAATATATATCTATGCTCAAAACTCAGAACGTCACTTTCAAACTATATTGTCAAACAAACTTCACTATTTAGTTACTGTTTCCCGAAAACGCTTACCCTCTGTTTTGATCCCAAGCCCCAGGTTAACAAAGTCACGCACACAGTTTCTAACAACAGGATTGGCTAAATTTAGCCCAGGGTTAGGCTGCGTTTCCACCAAAGATGTGCGAGGATGCGTAGCGAGAGCGTGCTTTCTGGATCAAGGGTTTGATCCAGAAAGCAGTACCAGTCCTGGATACGGCGCGTATAGTGAGGAGGCTCGTCTCTCGGGAGCCCTGACCACCGGTAGCTTGGATCCTGTTCCCGATACCGATTACTACTATTTTTATACTTTTAAATGTTTTTTTAATTTTTATACAAATATGTAAAAATGTAAATTGTATGTACGTATATTTATAATAATAATCATTTTATTTTCAGGCATCTGAGGCCCATAGATAATACACAAATCATAAACTATAATACATAATAATAAATCATATTAAAACTATAAACTAAACACGAATAAATGGAATAATAATATTAATAAATGAAGCGTTCCTATTCATCATACTATCATCAGCCGAAATACGTCCACTGCTGGACATAGGCCTCCCCAAACTGTCACCACAACAACCTGTCCTGTGCGTCTCGCATACATCGGCTACCCGCTACCCTCACCAGAGGCTCTAGACAAGTGACATTCTTGAAGCGGTAGCGTGGCGGAGGCGATTGTCAAAACTTCAAAGATGTATGGGATTGACAAAAGCTGTAGAAAAGTCACGTGATCAATCCCTTACATTATTGAAATTTCGACAATCGCAGTCGCTAATAGAATTGCATTTTGTCTAGGGCCCCAGGTCATCCGTCCACCTTGTGGGAGGCCTTCCAATGCGATCTTCAAGCGATCCTATTGGTTCTTAACAAATATATCCCTTGCTAGGCATCCTCGCACATCTTTGCTGAACACGCAGCCTTACAGGGTTGCAGGGCTACGGGGTAAGGCCGCTTTGACCGCAAACAGTGTTCCCGGAAACTTTTGAAAGACTTTTTTGTTCAAGTTAGTCCCTCGCTTAGGACCGGGGCTTGTGTTGTCGAGATTTGACGCTAAATATGGAATTTTTATATGTTTTGCTTTGTTTTCAGTGGCATTTGTTTTTATGTAGATTTCTATTTTTGGTAGAGTTATGTTTTGACTTCTTTGAATGTTTTTGTTACGTTCTACTGATTGATGAAAATTAATTTGGCAGTCAAATTAGAAAAAGCTTAGCAAACGGTTAGCTACACATTATCATCATCATATTTAGGCATGTTTATACCAACGATTCATAACTATTTTGACTGGCTATTGCAGCTTTGAACTATTAAAAAGTGCTTTGTTTTGGCATAATCTTTTTTTAAGGATGGGAAATCATCAAATGACTTCTCCCGCTCTGGGCAGAGCAGAAGGGAGTGTCAGACTCTTACTGACTAAAACCCATCCGTGTTCCTCCTAATGCCTTTTGCGTCCCAAAACCGCAGTGACTCTTTCGAACAAATTCCGCATTTCTGCCAGGCACTGGCCCCAGCGGGCCCCGTCTCTCAAAGAGATGTCAGCGTGAATGCTGACATCTCTTTAAGGCACGCGTGGAACACAACGCGCCGTCGACCCGGGCCTGGCCCTGATTGGACAGCGAGCCACCCAACTCTCGCCGTCCAATCGGGTCCGATCGCCCTGCGACTTCTGACGCCCGGGGCACGGTAATAATATCTACAGTACTGTATCTTCATACAAACGGTCGGAACGCGATTCATACCTACGCGGCTCGAGTTCAAACTGCTCTCCAACTGCAAGCAATCGCGAATGCGCCACAGAGAGGAACGAACGGTGTGATTGTTTTGTAAGCAGTAAGCGGGTGATTTGTGAATATTTGTTTTGAAATAAGAACAAGTACTTACTTAAAATGGAAAAGAAAAATTATATAATAAACTGTGGTGTTTTTGGTTGCTTGGATTCATCAATAACGCTCCCAAAGACATCATTTTGTAGTTTACCTGGTGCTTACATAATTTGTTTATTTTATTAATAGTAATAGGTAGGTATTTCGTTTTTTCTACCTTGATTTATAAATAAATAAGTGGATAGTACCCTATCCACTTATTTATTTATGGGATAGGGTGAACAAAGTGACACACGAGTGACATATTACACTCGCATTAATTAAAAATGTTGGTAGTTTCATAGGCTAGGCTATCGACTCACTTATGTACTTAGCTACTAACATTTAAATTATTGAAGTAGATGAAATATCACTATGAAATGATTATCTAGCTATTATAGTAACTAGCTGACCCGCGAAACTTCGTCTGCGTCACAATTTTTATTACTGCGTTCAAGCAAACGAACAAACAAACTCTTCAGCTTTATATATTAGTATAGATTAATGGTTGGTACTTATCTGGTAAGATTACCAGTTTAATGTGCTTTTTAAGTAAGATTTTTTAGTACCTAGATGGTTAGAGGTTTTGATTGCTATAGTTAGCGCCCCCGCGATGCGATAATTGATATTAGGTATTGTTTGCATCGGAGGAGTGACCAAAACTATTGTTAATTCGAGTTGCCCCATGCTGTAGGTAATAAGGACGAAAGTATACCTACGCTGAGATGAAAAAAGATATTATAATTAAATATCAGCTGTTTCTTGCATTTTGGTTGAGTAGGTACGTGAAGTTTGTTAGAATTGGAGTTTGGTAAACTTCTGCGACAACAGTTTATTTGTTTGTTTTTTCATTATTTTTAGTAAAAATGTTATATTTATAATCACAAAAGTAGAAAGAAACTCACGTAGGCAAGTATATGAATTTAAAATACTGTAGGCGGGCAGCCCTATGTCGTGTTTACGTACCGCGCAACTGTAGGTAATTATTTCAAGGAGAGTGCCGAGTCACAATACTGTAGATATTTATTCTGTGCTCGGGGCGTCTTCTTTTGTTGCAGTGGCAGAGGCGTGAGGTTTTTCTCTCTCACGTGTTCGGTTATCTTTACATATTTAATTTGGCTACCCTACACACTATCGACCTCTCCTCCTCTCCTCTTTCTATGTTTTTCTGTTTGCCTTCTCCTCCGCTGTACTTTTCTGATTCTGAATCGTTTTTCCAGGACTCGTGGGCTACATTGGCTCGGCGTTTTTCTGGTGATCGCCACTGTTGATTCTGGCTTTCAGGAGTAGCAGTGGTTGAGAATGTGTGGCGGGCTTGTACCCTACATACAAAATTTAAAAAAAAGCTTCAAATACAATCCCTGTATTCCAAAGAGCTTGTTCAACAGTACCCTACCTGCGTTCAAACGCCAGTTCTAGGTATTATAATTGAATAAAGAGCACTCTCGATGTCTGACGCTAATCAACTTACCCTGCTTACCCTCCAATAAGATTATAAGCACTCTGTATCATATCTACGTGAGCCTAACGACCTTACCTTGTGACTTAAACGTTTAGATGACCGACGATGATCGAACAAATGGACAGGAAAAGTCTAGTTTCTGCAAAAAATTAGACACTAAGATGACTAATGAACTGTTAAACGTGTCAACTGCTGTTATGATTGTTTAATGTTTGAGAATTATCAACTGCCGATCTGAGGGCCATTTTTTCTCATTTTTAGGGTTCCATACCCGAAGGAAAACCAGTGGAACCCTATTACTAAGCCTTCACTGGCCGTCCGTCCGTCCATCTGCCTGTCAGCGGGCTGTATCTCAAGAACCGTAATAGATAGACAGTTGAAAATTTCATAAAGTGTGGAATTCTATTGCCGCTGTAGCAACAAATAATAAAAATCAAATTATATTAAAAATTTATGGAGGCTCCCATACAAGAAACCTGTTTTTTTTTGTTTATGGTACGGAACCCTTTGTGTGAGAGTCCGACTCGCACTTGGCCGGTTTTTAAGCAACATTTGTATTCGCCTTTAAAGTCCGTAACTCGTATATTTGAAACTAGCTGACCCGGCGCAACTTCGTCTGCGTAACAATTTTCATTACTGCTCCGCTCCTATTGGTCTTAGCGTGATGATATATAGCCTATAGCCTTCCTCGATAAATGGGCTATCCAACACTGAAAGAATTTTTCAAATCGGACCAGTAGTTCTTGAGATTAGCGCGTTCAAGCAAACAAACAAACTCTTCAGCTTTATATATTAGCATAGATAAAGGATTTTGTATTTGTATTCGCATATCATCGCAGGTTGTCAAAAAGACCTCAATTTCCGTACTTTTTTGACAAATTGCGACTGAGATGTGACTGCGAATGTTGCGTTAAAAAAAACTTTTTTACAATTAAAAATAACTTTAATTTCGGATGTCGGTGTTTTTGGTTATTTTTTCGTTTTTTGACACTGACTTCCGAAATTATAGTTCTTTTATACTGTTTAATAATCAAACGAACTTACCTGAAAAAACAAAAGAACAGAAAAATGTTCTAAAGAAAATCTTCTTTATACAGGGAAATTGAAAAAATACCCAAAACCTCTTAATCCTGACTTTGTATCATGACCCTGAACAACATTTGTTCTACGACTTTGACCTCAACTAAACAATGTAGCCGAGCCGTTTTGGGTATTTTTTCAATTTCCCTGTATAGGCTAATTTTCCAAACGAAACATACATATTTTTTCCATTTCTTTGTGACGATACAATTCGATGCAGTATCTTATGAGAAAATTAAAGACTATTAAACAAAAAATTTTAGAGTATGTAAATAAAAAAGCTAAACTTTGTTCGAAACTAAAAATATCTTCGACAACATCAAATTAACTTCATAACAATGTCTTTATTTCTACCCAAATATCGTATGAAAGCCTGAACACATAACATATTGTTTATCTTAAACAACGACTATTTATATCTGACTAAACATTGAAACAGTATCATTTGAAGTGGAGCTACGAGTAGCTAGTTTGTTTGTGTAAATATTGTGATATTAGTACGGATGAAAAGGAGCTCGGGGCTAAGCTAGGCTGAAATATAGTTTAAATCTTAGTTCTCTTTTTTAACCTTATCGCTTCATAGTTAGAGTGAACAGTTTCTCTGGGTAAGCTCACTTCATCGTTGACTTTATCTCTGTCACCTCTGACCTAGACTAGAGTCAAGAGAAAACCCACGTCAAGAAAAAAAATAAAAACAATACTTTAATTTAAACTAGTGGACGTCACGCGGTTTTACCCGCGTAGTTCCCGTTCCCGTGGGAGTACGGGGATAATATATAGCCTATGTTACTCCCTGATAATGTAGCTATCCAAAGCTAAAAAAAAATTTCAAATCGGTCCGGTAGTTTCGGAGCCTATTCAATTCAAACATACAAATCTTTCTTCTTTATAATATTAGTATAGATAGTACCTATAGATATTGTAAACGCGAATGACTAGCTTACTACCCACTTGTAATAATTATACAAATACAACTCGTTTAACTGTAGAACATCAAACGTGCAAACAAGTTCTTCTCAAGCTTGAAACACCGGAATTAAAGTCCATTCTCACCGAAATACTGTTGATTTAATCGTTAAAGACCCTAAATCCACTAGCTACCGTAGTTCCGAAACATCTTATGGACGAAGTTAGCGCGCACGAGCGGAATGAACCGATCGACGAGGCGTGACGAAGTGGAACATCGAAATATGACGTTCAATTTAAGATAGGGGATTTAGTTTTATTTTTCTGAGGTAGTTGTGTAGTTAGATGTTTTTTGGGGTTATTCTTGCGTAGTGTAATCAACGGAACTATACAGGGTTATTTAAAAAACACCAACAACCTCTTAGGCAGTGAAAGTACACATGATTATAAACAACTTTTACTTTGAGAAAATCCCGAAAACTCGAAAAAAATATCAGCTGTTTCATTCAAAGTGCAATAATTAGCCAATGGAAATGTATGAAACAGCTGATATTTTTTTCGAGTTTTCGGGATTTTCTCAAAGTAAAAGTTGTTTATAATTATGTGTACTTTAATTGAAACCTAGCTAAATCGATTTATCACCCCCGAAAACCCCTGCATACTTTTCATGAAAATCGTTGAAGCTGTTTCCGATATTCAGATTATATCTATTCATCATCATATCAGCCGAAAGACGTCTACTGCATGACATAGGCCTCCCCCAAGCGTCGCCACAACGACCGGTCCTGTGCGTCTCGCATCCATCGGCTACATATTGAAACGACGACGAAATTGCGCGAGTCAACTAGTATTACATATGTAAACATACTAGTTGAGTATATCTATTACTATAAAGCTGAAGAGTTTGTTTGTTTGTTTGCTTGAACGCGCTAATCTCAGGAACTACTGGTCCGATTTGAATTCTTTCAGTGTTAGATAGCCCATTTACAGAGGAAGGCTATATATCATCAAGTAGGTAAGACCAATAGGAGCGGAGCTGATGAAGTGCGCGCGTCAACTAGTATATTTATATATATATATATTACTAGTTGACCCGCGCGACTTCGTCGTCGTTTTAATATGATATATTAGTATATAGATACAAGAATTGCTCGTTTAAAGGTATTAGATTTGAATGCATAGAAATCACAACCCAAATAGCTCAAATAAACTCATCATTGTCAAATAAAAGCCTACATCGGAAATTGCTCGATTACCTGACGACATTCATACTTGAATTACCTCAATTTCAGCTCTGAGTCGTAATCTACACTAATATTATAAAGAAGAAAGATTTGTTTGTTTGAATTGAATAGGCTCCGAAACTACTGGACCGATTTGAAAAATTCTTTTAGCATTGGATAGCTACATTATCAGAGAGTAACTTAGGCTATATATTATCCCCGTACTCCCACGGGAACGAGAACTACGCGGGTGAAACCGCGTGACGTCCACTAGTAAGAGATATTTTTATAAGAAAATCAGTATTTATACCTAAAACTACATTTGTTTTCTTCTTGCAGCGGTTATAAAACCCGCCAAGTGCGAGTCGGACTCTCACAAGAAGAGTTCCGTACCGTAAATCGACAACAACAAGATTTTTTTAAATTAAATTTTTATTATTGGTTGTTTTATCGGTAATAGAATTAGGTACACTCTGTGAACATTTCAACTGACCACCTATCACGATCATCTTGAGACATATATGGCTCGCTAACAGACAGTCGGACGGACGGATGGTCGAACAGCGTTGGCTTAGTAATAGGGTTACCCATCGGTTCATCAGACGAAAAACGTCCACTGCTGGACATAGGCCTCCCCCAAACTTCGCCACAGCCACAACGACCGATCCTGCGCGTCTCGCATCCATCGGCTACCCGCGACCTTCACCAGGTCATCGGTCCACCTTGTGGGAGCTCTTCCAACGTTACGTCTTCCGGTACGCGGTCGCCACTCCAGAACTTTTCGGCCCCATCGACCATCTGTTCTGTAATCAATGTGCCCTGCCCGAGTGGGCAGAACACATTGCCAGAATCGCCAAACTAAAGTGGCAGTCCACTTATTTTTTTCGATCCTTCGGGTTACGTCGGTAACCTTGGCTCTCTTGCGGATATTATCATTCCTGATTCGATCACGCAAGGAAACTCCAAGCATTGCCCTCTCCAATGCCCTTTGAGCAACTTTGAGCCTTCTGATGAGGCCCATCAGAAGGCTCCCATCGGGTAGGAAGAGGAAGGGGGGAAGGGACCCATCGGGTACAGATCCCTAAATAGATCGCACTATCTACGAAGCAACCCTGTGTTTACCTGCAAAATAAATAATCAATCGTATTATTATGCATGTTTTCAAGTAATAGAGCAGAATACGAAACACCACATAATTATCATCAACCAACCATCTTATTAAAGACTGCGAAATGGAATGAAAAATCGTCTTTTTTTCATAACGTTTTCAGTTCAGGGACGGGCCGGACTAATTAAAAATAATTAACAGCTTCATAACTAAGTACTCCACAGCTTTCCAAGGAAATCGGACGTGACGACATGATACGGCCATCCATCATGAAAGTTGGCTCCAAAAGTAGGGCCCAAACGTTGGCCCCAATGTCATTCGAAAAATAGTTACCATCGCCAACATTGGGGCCAATACTATTTCGTCGATCCCAAGTTTGACGAGTGAGATTGGGACGAACGTTGGGGCCAATGGCATGAAAAGAACTTTCAGGAAAGTGGTGAAGGTACGTGGATAGGTATGTTTTTTACGTTAAGCGTTATAGAGTCTGAACGGGTTCAGTAGGTATTAATTTAAAAACATCTAACAGTGATTTTTAACCAATATTTTTACTGAATAAGAATAAAGTTTATTTGCTCAATGTTACATAAATATATTAACCTTATCGCTGTTACATAATTACTAAATCTATAACTGAGTATTTAGTATCAGGATTTTGTGGACGGTGGGTCCCAAACTAGGTAGAACCTGTATCTTGTGGTCCTGAGTTGTGATTACATCTATATTAATATTATAAAGACGTAAAGTTTGTGAGTTTGTGAGGTTGTAGGGGCTAATCTCTGGATCTAATGAACCGATTTTGAAATAGTTATTTATGATATTAGTGCGGTAAGTTGGTTTTTACAAACGAGTAGACGAATGTAAGCTCGAGACGAAGTTGAGGGCTTACTATAGTCACGAGTTTGTAAATATCAATTTCCGTACGTATATCATACAACATTTTTTGACACATTTGCGAGAAAAACTGTGAGATTTAATATCAGTCGGAAAGTCGCAACCATCTTTGCAATATAAAAATGGCTCGAATTTGCAAATTTAAAATTAGAACTACATCTTTCGTCTCGATTAACAAACGCATAAGAGCGCTTCCAAGGAGGTTAGATCATTCAGCTTATTAACTGTTATCTTTTATTATTTTGCTGATATTCCGTTTTTAAAACTGAACTTCAAAATACTTAAAATGAATAAGCATTAGTAATTTCGGATGTTCCATTTAATTTAGTTGAGTTTAAAGTACTTACCTAGTTAATTGAATGAGCTTTAGTTTTATGTGGCGGTCATTTTTAATCTGTGGTATTCGTGATTTTCCCGCCATGGAAAGTTGAATATAATTTTGTTAATAATTAATTGAGTACTATTAAAAAATATACGGAAGCATTGGATAGCAGAGCGTTCCAAAGAAAAATACATACAATTGACACATAACCACAACATAAAATAACCCTCCTCCTGGCCCAGTCGGGTAATTAGAACTACACCTATCGTCTCATTTTTTTCTTTCACGCAGACGCAGACGGAAGCAAAATCTTCCGTCTGCGTCTGCGTGAAACTCCTTAGTTGAATTCTTATTATATTGTTTATGGAAATTTAAAAAAAAACCGTAAAGGTTACGCACGGCGCTTTATATCGGAGCGTGTGGTAAAGTAGGTACTTAGGTGAGAGTACTTATTTTACCGCACGTTCCATTGTATGGTGCTTAATTTTTAACTTTCGAACAATGTGTACAGGCTTCGTAAATGCATTTTTTGAGCAAATGTGTCGAAAATTCTTTTACCAATAGAAAGCCAAGTTATTTTTGAGTACCATAGGCTAACGAAGTGGACACGGGTCAGCTTGTTAAATATAAATTACAATTGGGTGGACATGTTTTGAGTCGAATAATAGGTAGGTAGGTTTAAATGGTACATGGCAAGCTTAAAAATAAGAAAAATTAAAAACAAATTTATTCACAAAATAAAGGTTTGTGTGTGTTCGCTTGTAAGTTGTAAATGTTCTTGTTGTATGTTTATATATGAGATGTTTAATAGCATTTGTATTTTTAATTTAAGTTTTTGACAGGAATGTTGTCCTGAATAAGTTTAAAACTGAATGCTCTTTGGTATTGAAGCTATTGGAAATAAATAAAGCATAATATCTGAACCACTGAATAATATAAAGTATTCGTAGGCATAAATTTTAATTTTAACTACTGGAAATAATAAATATTACGACAAAAAAAATAGTATGACTGAGTAATTTTCATACTGATTGAACACCCCCAAGATGGTAAGCGATGATGCGGTCACCGATGGAGCATGATTGACCAGCAAATGCCATCATAAATCTGTTGTGAAAAAGAGATTGCATTTGTAAAGCTCCGTCTCCCTTACACATCTAAAACACGATGATTTTAAGATGTCATAGTAGAGCCAGAAACTCATACATCCGAGATTTGAAAGTCTATCATTTAGTTGTGAAAAATTCTATAAACATCTCAGCGTGTAAGCTTAGGTGAAGTGAACATCAATAGATACAAACAAGACGGAACTATAGTTCACTTCACGCTCAAACCACCTCGGCTTAAGCCGAGTGCGTATCACCACACTACTCAACTTATATATACAAACGGCTCGTTTCGCCGTCGGCCGGCGTCGCGATAAAAATCGAGATAATAGATCTTTACCTAAAAATTACAGGAAAAACAATTAGAAGTCTGTAGTGTTAAAATAACATGTTAAAAAAATTAAATTCGTTCGGAACCCTTTGCACGCGAGTCCGACTCGCACTTGGCCAGTTTTTTTTTTTATTTACGGGGGAAAATCCTCAAGGATATCCTCCGCCCTGGGGCAGGCGGAGGGGTCTGTTAGACTCTTACCGGCTAAAACCACCCCGGTGTTCCATCTCTCACCCACGCCGGGGATAGCGAGAACTTATTTGGCTTCCGTAATCTCCGGCTGGTCCTGGCCCGCTTCTGCGGGCCACCTCGGGTCAGCGGGGGGAGTCAGGTGTTTGGCTCCCCCGCGACGTCAAAGAGGGGCGCACGGGAACACCACGCTTACACTTCACCTTAGCTTACACTGTAGAATGTTTACAGAATCACTCTGCTGGAATTCAAGTTCGATAACCTTAGAGGTTATAAAACAAAATCATTTCCGTAAATAAAGCACAAATAAATGTGAAATCTTTACAACCCGTATATTTTACGAGTTTGATACAGATAAACTTTGGCACTCACATAAAATACGATTCCAGGGTTTATTGTAAGGTTTATTATGTCAATAAGGTGTGGCAAAAATGCCGCTTACGGGAAATGGAGCAATGTTTTTGGGACAAAAGAAAATCCAAAATAGTTTATTTAATGCTAGTGGATGTTAATGAAGCTCTTAGCCACTTGCGAGTTGCTTCTGTTAATATCACCGTCATCAAAACTTCGGAGAAGTGGACCTGTCTTGAATGTTGTGCAGAATGGTGTGAATTTTATCATTGATCGTATAGAGAGCAGCCAAAAAAGGTTTATCAAGTATTTGTGTTATCATCAGAAAGTGCCCTACCGGTCTGAAGATTACCTCAACCTCTGTAAGAAGTATCATTTATTACCCCTTATTAATTGGCGAGCAATCTCTGATTAAAAAATTTCAATAATTCTAATAATAACTCCGATATTTTATCCAAATATTAATTTAATGTTCTTGGAAGGTCGAAGCGATGGTACGCACCGTTGCGTGTTCCACTTAGCTCTACGAATTACAGGAAAAACTCATTTATAGTGCGTGCAAGTAAAACTTTATTGACATATGTTAACAGTGATCTTAGTGCGAGTTTTTTAACGTTCTCGATCGCGTTAGCGTAAACTTCAATTTGTATTGAAAATAAATAAGCGCCGTCTGGTGACAATAACGGAAAACCTTTCGGAACGAAGTTCCTTATCGCACGTTGTGAAAGGGGACTAGACGGAAAAAAATCATACGAAAAGTCTTAACGCCACTTTTTGCTATAGTTGTAAGCCGTGCGGCGTGCGCGTGTTTCTCTGTCTGTCGTATCGTCTTTCTATTTCTGTTTACATTATATTTGTTAATAATAAAAAAAATATTATTATAACTTCAAAAAAAAAAATACAATTCCTTCACTAATTAATCGAAAGGAACTTCGTTCCATCCGGGTGTCCCTTGACACCTCTCAAGTTTTTTTTTTTCTATACATTTTGACATAAGCAAACGTTAACGTTAACGCGATCGAATGCGTTAAAAAACTAACACTAAGCCCTCTGCATGATTTTGATCCATTCGTGTCGAGTGAGTCCTCGGCCAGAAAGTGCCAGAGCCTTAGCTTTTTTTAAATAAGATTTTGTTCATTCAGGTTTTTGTTAATGTATTGAATACGATATGTAAATTTAGTTAAAGCTCTACTGTTTTCCGTTTTTGGTAGACTGTGTTGTGTTGTTCACACTCTCTTTCTTTCCAACCCGTTTTTGATAAGTGATGACGTGTAATTGGCTGTCAGTCTCACATGCTATTCTTTTTCTCTGTTTGCATTAGCTGTTAGTCAGCCATAGTTGATAAATAAATCAATAAATAAATGATGGTTTGCTTCACTTCGCCTCGGTTTGGATAAGGGAACTGCAGAAGCTTTGGCGTGACAGTTCACCTCTCCTTAATTTACACGGTGTGATGGGGTTGTTTGGAATGTTTACTGAATCCGAGTCAAAATTATTTATTTGTAAAAATGTAGTTTTATCTATTTACCCGCGCGAACGAAGTCGCGGGTTTAGTACGTACTCCACGAACTTCATCTCCTATACCTACCTCTTTACAGGGTAATGTGTAAATTACTTATTAATAGACTCAATGTAGGGCATTTTGCTCTAACCTCAACATTTTTCTTACTTAGAGCATTTTGTACTCGTCGTAACTTTTAAACTAAAGGTCAGATTTGAATAATTAAAAGTGTAATTTACATGTACATAATCAACCTTAATTATCAAACTATTTAAATGGATAAGGATTAATATCATGATACCAAAATAACCACTATTCCATTCAGCACGGGTTTTGATTCAATTATTTAAACAAACAAAAAGCGGTCATTGCGACTTAACCATAATAGTTACACATAATTAAAATAAGTTAGAAATAATCCCTCGCGGACTTTTTTATAGGAAATAATGAGTACTTCAACTATGTACTACATAATTTTATGCATCATCAACAGTTTTCTCAGCGCACGCCAAATAATGAATTTTAAATAAATTTTGCTACTTTGGGTTAGATTATTGCAATTTTCTTAAGGATCTCCAACTTTGTTTTAAATATAATATAACCTATAATCATCAGGGATAATGTAGGATTCTAAAGACGAAAGAATTCTTCAAATCAGTCCAGTAATTTCGGAGCCTATACATTTCAAACAAACAAATCTTTCCTCTTTATATTATTAGTGTAGATGTAGATGGTGTTAATCTTTGTTCAAGTCCTAAACATTCTACCACAACCTATGGTGTACAAATATTCAAATTTGACTCTTTAAATAAGTTAAATAAGTACAATTGTTTTTAGATTTGTGATTTACAGTCCAACATGAAATTAAAATACAAATGTCAACAAATATTCAAATGTCACTCTTAAATAAGTACAATTAATTTACAATTTGTGATTTACAGTCCAATTTGAAATTAATATTATTAATATATATTCAAATGTCAACAAATATTCAAATGGCACTCTTAAATAAGTCAAATAAGTACCATTATTTTATTCTGTTCTGAATAGAACTGCTGATTGCGCAATTGTCACTGACGCCTATTTAATCCGTAATACAAAAAACATTGCAGATTTGTGTTGATGAAATAATAGAAACCATTTAGTAGAGTTGAGGCAGTTGGATCAAGAGCTTGACAAAAAACGGTACTTCTGGATGCGGCTCGTATTTTTAGGAGGTTCTTTTCTCTGGAGCCCTAACCACCACGTAAAGCAGACAGAGCAAAGAACTGTTCAAATAGCCACATGCTATTCTCGAATAGCGTGACTAATCTAATTAGTATAATGCGTCATTACTATTAATGTATTATTGATTGCATATGTTATTAGCATGTGTTTGTCTGTTCATAATTAATGACAAAGACTACTGTTGACTTTGGGATAGACCTCAAGGGTTAGAATTAATTAGGTTTCAGTAAATTTAGTCTAATTAATTTCAAACAAAAATAGTATGTCAATTGTTGTACGTTGTCATAAGAGGGCTAATACATTTTTTCTTGGATTTGGGCGTTTGACTCAAGTTTTGATGTGTGATTATAGTTTATATATAGCCACAAATTAAAAAAAAATATGTATGGCCAAGAAAGTTTGATTCTTTTTCTTGGGAGTGCTTGAAATAAATACTTCAATTTGTTTACGTAAATTGGTAAAAACCTTGTCTCTTCAAAGGATGTTTCATAAAATTTTACTTTTGGCATCTTTTGATGCTTTGTTACATCGAAGATATATAAATTTAATCATTAATAAAAATGTTTATGGTACAACTGTATCTTCTTCTCTGGAGTGCTTTATTCAATTTATTATGTTTCATACAGTAATATTCCAAAAACAATTCCGTAAAGCAGAGAGTTACTGATAATTTTTCGTCCGAAATTATATTTTTTCTATGAAAATATAATCCAAATTCAAACAAAAAGTTACTAATAACTAAGGTTACCATGTTACCTTGCTTGAAAAAAAAAAGTCTATTTAAACGTCAAATAATATTTTTAAACAATTGTTGTATACAGCGCTACAATCACTATAAATCTCGGGAAACGCGGTCTGTAGCTTTAGTCCGCGCCAAGCGCTCGATTTTGTAATAGCGCCCTTAACTAATGTTATAAAGAGGTTATTTTTGCTGGTTTACATGTTAATAACGTTTAATTCTGGAAGTATTTATTTATTCTTTCAATTTAAGGGTGCTATTGGGTAAACGATATACATTAAGAAAAAAACGGCCAAGTGCGAGTCGGACTCTCACATTCTCCCGTACCATAAACCTTAATTTTTATTTGTTGTTATAGCGGCAATAGAAATACGCCACAATCTGTGAAAATTTCAACTGTCTACCTATTACGGTTCTTGAGATACAGCCTGCTGACAGACAGACGGACGGACGGACAGCGAAGGCTTAGTAATAGGGTTCCATTGGTTAGCGTTTGGGTACGGAACCCTAAAAAATAGCAAAACCCCTCCGTGCCTATGCACCCCGTTTGACTATCGATTTTTATAATAACAAGTCAACATCAAACTACGTAATCCTAATGAAAAACGCATTCATTTTGAAAGCTCTACATCATTGCGTTGTGAAAATCCATAAATCCTCCCAAAGAACCCGTTATGTACGCCGATATTGTCACGTGCATCAGACCACTTATATAATAATTTTTATAATATTTAGATGTTAAATGTATGTGATGTGGCAGTACTCTTAATAAATACATAAACCCTATTGCAATAGTGCATAGCCCTAAACCAAACTGAAGTGGCTGTGGGCAGGGCACATTCCTCGCAGAACATATGATCGATGAGGCCAAAAAGTTCTACCGGTCGATTCTATAAACATGTCTAAGAAAAGGCATGTCATTCCATCTTGAATACTTGGATTGACAGCTCACTTCGAGATCACTTCACCCAGGTCTTCACTTCGACATGTTTACAGAAACGCAGTGCTGGAGTGGCCGCGTACCGGAAGGCGCAGCGTTGGAAGGCCTCTCACAAGGTGGACCGAAGACCTGGTGAGGGTCGCGGGTAGCCGATGGATGCGAGATGTGCAGGACCGGTTGTTGTGGCGACACTTGGGAGAGGAGGCCTATGTCCAGCAGTAGAAGTCTTCCGGCTGATATGATAGTCCTAAAAAACGGCTGAGCAGGGCTTGAAATACCGTTAAAATTATTTATTTATTTTATTTTATTTCATTACAGCCTTTTGATGCAGATATCGTTAATTAATAAATTACCGTTATCATATTTAACGTTATATGTGGCACATTTTATGTTTTTTTTATTTTTGATGGGTTTGCTCTTGACTCTAGTCTAGGTCAGAGATGACAGAGACAAAGTCTAGGATGGAGCGAGTTTACCCAGAAGGAGCCTGTGCACTCTAACTTTGAAGAGATTAGGGTTGTAAGCGTTTGGAAACACAGACGCAGGCAGAGAGTTCCACTCCTTACACACCTCCCTTCTTCCTCCTTCTTTGCACATTTTATCATTAAACATACTTAACGATAAAATCGATGGTATCGAAAATTTAATCGGTATGAGTTAGTTTTGTTTCCGTCGCTCTCGTTCAATTGCAAAAGAATGTCAAACTGTATCGACGCTTAGACTGTGCCGTATGACTATTTGCGTGTTTAATATTATCTTTGCTATTCTGAGTCTGTGTTTACATCTGAGGACAAAGGTGATGATTTTGTTGGTCATGTATCCAACAAAGTGAGAAAAAAAAATTAGCCTGCATCTATGTTATCGATATTACTTTACACAAAAACGCACTGGGCGCGGCGCCTTGGAGAAAACGGTAACGTCGCATAAAATAACCAAACTATACCGTGAATTGTTACCGCTATTTTTACAACAACACTAATAATACCGTTAATTTTTAACGTAATTTAACGTTATTATTATGTTATGCTACTAAGTAACACTACCAAATCGTACCGATATGTCAGGTATATCTACGGAATACCGTTACTTAACGTTACTTTTAATGTAAATTGGTAACGTTTTCAAGCCCTGCGGCTGAGTGAGACTTATACTCATTCATTTAATCATTAAGTCAAAATCACCCAACTAACTACACTAAAAGGTGCATTATGTCACCAAATACCTATTACATGGTGCTTTAACTACTTAAAGTCTTATATCGACTGTTTAGGGATCCTCAAATAGTTGTTCAGAGCCTTAAAGACGTTACGGAACACATTAGTGGTTACCAAATAGCGGAACTTTGAAGATAAGAAGTATTTAAAACAAGGGTTAGACACTGTAGATGTTTGTCAGGACATTTTTGTTCATGTTTACCTATAGTGTGTGTTGTAATTTGTTATCAAGTACTAAATCACTTGGTAAGCAGTCAACAATGTTGCTATCGCGAGTAAACCTTGGTTGAGAATGGCACAGGGAGTGGCTTTTGGCATAAAAAAATATATGGGACCAACTTCGGGGTATATCCTTTCCAAATTAAAAACTGGCCAAGTGCGAATCGGACACGCGTGCAAAGGGTTACAAACGAATTTAATTTTTTACCGTGTTATTTTTAACACTATAGACTTCTTATGGGTTTTCTTGTAATCTATAGGTAAATCAAATCAAATCGTAAATTTCAAATAAACCAATAACAGGCACTTTTGAATTGTCAAGGTTGGTCAGTCCAAAAAGATGAAGAAAAGACTTAATAAGAATAAGCTCTTTGACTTCTCTTTTGAAGAAAAGTCTTCAAAAGAGAAGTCAAAGAGCATTATCTGTCAATAATGTGATCCTGTTGGTATATATTATGGGTATGTATTAATTTATTATAAATATATATTTGTAAATCTATTTGAGTATATTTGTTTGTATGTTTATTGTAATTAGATTTGTATTTATTATAAGATAATAATGTTTTAGTTAAGCTAGTATAGTTTATTTTAAGTTTCCTTCTCTGTTTCTTTACACACTGTGTCTACTTTCCTAATCAAATTCTTCTGTCGCAGGTCTGCTGGAAGAAATTTCTGTGGAAATAAGCAGTACCTTTGTGCTCTTTTCTATGTTAAAAATTTTCTTTATAAGTATATTGTGTGTACATAAATAAATAAATAAATAAAAGATGAAGCTATTTGCACGTTCCAAAGCGTAGATCTCTATGGAGAAGAACGTACAAGAAACTCCACGGACACTCTTTTAAAAATAATAAATTGTTACAAAGTTTTGATAACATCAAGTTGAAATTATACAAACATGTGAGAACGATGTAAAAGACGAGCAGGATAAAAGCGTCCAGGAAAAAAAGGAACAATTCAAAGAAATATTTAAAATAAACCATGACAACTGAGAAATGACCAGTCCCAACTGACAGCGCCCGTTCACGACCATGACGCATGCGCTGGCACCATTCGGCTCAACCATTTTGAAGGGAGCCAAATGATACGCATACGCCACCATCAGCCAGACTTTTATGTGAGCATGACACTCTCAACCGCTAGGGTACATTCAAGTCAAAAATAAACCTAAAACTGATAGCTATAGCTTAAGTTTAAGGTACACAGTACTCACACATGTACCGTTAAAATGGATGAAATTATACAATGCTAAATAAATTGAGTCTATACAATGCAAATATTGGTTTTTACAATCTTTGGGAAAAGGTTTAGCTGATGATAGTGTATCATAGACGTCTGAAAACTCAACATTATTTTAATACATCCTGTTTTCTTTTGCTGTTCATAGGCACGCGTTTGACCACTATCTCACCTGATGGTAAGCGATGATGTGGTCAAAGATGGAGCATGCTTGCCTAGAAGTAACCTATTCACTCTTGACTTAAAGACTCCCAGGTTGTAGCTATCAGCTACACTCCTTAGCTGTACGCACTATGAATGTGTTCCAAAAACGTTTTGTGCGTGTGGGTGGGATGTCCGCCATGTACCGGTGGCGCATCGCCGTTTGTCTTGTGGTCCGATGATGGAACGGGCTTGGCGGAATTAAATTATGCAATTCCGTCGCACATTCAAAGTGGTTTTTCTAACATCAGTGTCGCTTCTAAGGCGAAAGATACCTCATAGCGAAACTACTTGATCCAACATTTTCTAGAATCTTAGTAATTAATATTTCTCGGACACGAGCCACAGGGGATTGTATTCGAGATAATAATAACTAATAACATCTTAGAAACACTAATAACATCTTAATATAATTTTTCCTTTTTTTCTCAAAGTAAACATTTATACAGTGTGTGTGCCTAAGCTTTTTCTGGAATTGTACAGATCTAGAATTTATTTTTCTAGTTACTTTTTAGCAATAACATTACAAGGCCACTAAATAAATATATCAAAACTATCTTTTTTAAGAAAAGAAAGAAAGAAAAATGTGGAGTGTGGTGGTGAAGGATGGGTGGGTAATTATCAAATGACTCCTCCCACTCTAGGCGGAGCAGAAGGGAGTGTCAGACTCTTACTGACTAAAACCCATCCGTGTTCCTCCTAGTGCCCTTTACGTTCAAGGACCGCGGTGACTCTTTCGAACATATTCCGCTACACCTAAAACTAACTACGAGTATGTAATTACAGCTATTCAAAAATGAAGTAAGTAGAAAATATATGGTGTTGGCCGGTGCCGTATGGTGCCGTAAAAATTGAACCATCCAATCACTTCCCGTGGGTGTCGTAAGAGGCGACTGAGGGACTTGCCAGAGAATGGGCAGCAGCGTTCTCTGTAAAACTCAACACCATACACTGCGATCGCCAACCCGCCTGCCAAGCGTGGCGATTATGGCAAATCCCCCTTTTGGGGGAGCCCTACGTCCAGCAGAGGACGTCTTTCGGCTGATATGATGATGATGATGATTCTTACCATATCATCATCATAAACAGCCCGATCACGCCCAACGCTGAGCATAGGCCTCTTTTTTCTTGTGTCAATCTCCATGTTGTTGCGCCAGCTTCCTCCAGGTTCTACCCGCGATGGCAACAATGACGTCCGTCCATCTTGCCGCCGGCTGACCTTTTTTTATCTTTGGGAAATCATCAAATGACTCCTTCCGCTCTGGGCGAAGCAGAAGGGAGTGTCAGACTCTTACTGACTAAAACCCATCCGTGTTCCTCCTAGTGCCCTTTGCAATCCAGGGCCGCGGTGACTCTTTCGAACAAATTTGCAACCCTGGCAGGCACTGGCCCTAGCGGACCCCTTCTTCTATGCTGACATCTCTTTGAGGCGCGCATGGAATACGCCCGCCCGCAATTAAGCCCGAAACTACGGATTTCGTTAGAGAGTAGCCACCCTGGTTCTGATCGGACAGCGAGCCACCCAATGCTCGCCGGGAATCGCCTTTCGACTCCCGACGCCCGGCGCGTCTTCTTCTGTTGCAGCGGCTGGGGCGTGAGGTTTCCGTCTCTCTCATACGTTCGGCCTCCTCCTTCGCTAGCATTACTGCGCCGGCCGACCTACACTTCTTCTTCCAGTCCTCGGACGTCACTCAATCACTGCCTTACTCCACCTATCATCACCGCGCCTTGGCAGGTGTCCTGCACAGCTTCATTTAAGTCCGTAATACGTTTTCCGACGTCGAAAACATACCATCACATACTTTATACTAAATAAGTTACAAAGACACCAAACAGACTAAAACCACACTAAATTGGTGGTCTCCTACAAATAGTTTTCTTTGAAGACAACATTCTTTGAGAAAATGCTTTGTACACATTTTTCGTCATTTAAGCTTTCGGCTTTAAGCGAAAAATCGCTTTGAAGCGCTTCGCTTTTGGAGCAGAAAACTAGCGAAGTTTATAACTTATTCTGTAGACTTGGAACATGCTAAATCTAGACTATTTCGTTCGACCTGTTGCTTAAGCAAGCTAAGCAAACTGGGGTCTCGAAAAATGAGTGTATGCTTAAGTTAATTTACAATTCAATAGGTACAGAATCATTTTCCATATTTTATGGGCGAAACTGTGGGGTTACATGAAATGACTTATTAGTCATACATATATAAATAGTTTGTTCGCTACTGAGTCATAATACAAATTAGAGAAAACTGGCCAAGTGCGAGTCGGACTCTCAGACAAAGGGTTCCGACCTATACTGAAAAAAACGTTTCTTTAATTTTTAAGTAATTTAATTTTTATGACTTGTTTTTACAGAAACACACACTCTATGAAAATTTCAACTGTCTACCTATTATGGTTCTTGAGATACAGCCCGTTGACAGACAGACGGACAAACGGACAAATAGAAATAAGATTCCGTCGGTTACCCTCCGGGTACGAAAACCTAGAAAGAATTTAAAATCAAGTTATTGACGTATCTCATTTCTTATTGCTTGAAAGTAAGCGCGCGTGAGCTTCATCGAATGGCAACAAATTGTTAAAAACCGCCAAAGATTAAACTTCACTGATGACATGACAATCGAAGAAAAAAATCTTCCGAAGGTACGGTAATTTAAGAATGTACACATTCGATAATCTTGGCTTTTTCAATTCAAAAACGCTTCTCCAGTATCGATTTGTTTGTCTGATGTGCTACCCAAGAGATACTGAGCATCTTCCATTTTGGTCATTGTGTACACATTAAATATACATTGTAAAATGAAGGCGTACTTCACCTAATTCGTTTAGGGAACACCTTCATGCATTAGGACCCTATTTCTAAGTCTAAGCTCAAACAACACATCCTACTTTGCAATTCTAAAAGTTAAATCCATGAAATAACATTAAAAGTATAAACATTTCACCTAAAAGTTCTAAAACAACTGGCCTAAAACAGCAATACCTACATACAATAGTGGTATGTAAATAATTTACCCCAAAGCGTTCGTTTGATAATGATCACAGTACAGTTTGGTCAAAATCAGGGATGTTGTGGATATGAAATTTCGAATTTAGGTGCGGATATAAAAATTATATTTTACCGGTTTCGGATATGGTTATGGATAAGACATGATTTCAAATTATCATTTTTGCTACACAGCGTGGCAATACCGCCAGTCTGCAGCTGACTGCATTGAAGACGAATTTTTTGATACTATATTTTAGCTTGTAGTTAGTTTATTTTATTTGTTAATTATAGTACATTAAGATTGTAAATAATTTAATAGTATTATCCTTTAGTTTCGGATAGTTTTGGTTACGGATATTTGAGACAAACAAGCAAGTGATGCGCGCGGCTAGTGTGTCTCTGCCGGACAGAAAAACCTGTCATAGCGTGTCTCATTTAGACTCTGCCACTAGCCGAAATTATCCAAAAGTTTAATATCGGATGCGGTTACGGATAGATTTCTATTTCGAATATCCGATTTCGGTTACGGTTATGGAGTAACTGCTGAACATCCCTGATCAAAATATTCACTAAAATTGACATAATGTGTAATTTAGGAATTAGAAATTTCAATTCGTAACATTACCTCTGGGCACGCCACAGGCTCTCTAATTTGAAATGCTTTTGAATAACATATTGATATCTAAAATTTGGGCAATTAGTGGTTGGATATCGTGAAAATACGCCTGAATAGAGTAACACAGTTTGCAATTGGATTTTAATATACGTGATTAAAATCGGCATGTCTGTACTAATCTATATACTAATATAAAGCTGAAGATTTTATTTATTTATTTGTTTGTTTGCTTGAACGCGATAATCTCAGGAACTTCTAGTCCTATTTGAAAAATTCTTTCAGTGTTAGATAGCCCATTTATTGAGGAAGACTATAGGCTATATATTATCACGCTAAGACCAATAGGAGCGGAGCAGTAATGAAAATTGTGACGCAGAAGAAGTTGCGCGGGTCAGCTAGTTTGATTAATGAAAGTATCATTGTACTTTTTTGTTAACATTTGTTCATCATCTTTTTGTTACCGTATGATGTCGGCCGGTGACGTATGGTGCCGTAAAAGAATAATACCATCCCATCTCTTCCCGTGGGTGTCATAAGAGGCGACTATGGGACTTACCAGAGAATGGGCAGCAGCGTTTTCTGAAAAGCTTAACACCAGACACTGCGATCGCCAACCCGCCTGCCAAGCGTGGCGATAATGGCAAACCCTCCCCTTTTGGGGGAGGCCTTTGTCCAGCAGTGGACGTCTTTCAGCTGTCATGATGATGATGATTTTTTTACCCTTATAGTAAACCTCCTCCTCTTCTTCCATATTTTTCTATATACCTATCGGTATTCCTTTCCAAGCCACATCACTATTCACAAGGTGTTCCATTCTTGTCTTTCCCACCTCTTACGTCCGTTTTGAGCAACAACTTAGTTTATTCAACAGTACAAAACGAGAGAAAAGATTATCCTAGTTTTTTCTAGATTATCCAATTACTAAGAAATAAATAACTTCGTAGTCAGAAACTTGTGGCCCGATAACGGCAATGATCTCTCTCTCTCTCTATACGTAAGTCTTAGCGCCAACTTCTGAATTGTTTATTGTTTTTAGTCAAAAATAAATGTCAAATTCTGCTTTATTCTGTTTTCGGCCTTTTAAATGTATAATAAATAAATAAATAAAACTAAATTTTGACAGCTTATTCGGCGAAAGTATTTTTTTTATTTATAATTTGGGAGTAAATTATGGCGAAACTGTGCACTGGTGAAAAATGGATGCACTATATACCTAGTATAAACATATTTCAACAATAGGGAATATGCATGAAAAAAATATTTATTATCTATACGGTTTAGCTAAAAAATTACAAAATTATGATACTAACAGTGAAAATAAAATCAAAATTGCTCGAAAAACAAACGAGATATAATTTTTTTAACAAATATATCTATCCCTCTCGCGAAAACGTCGTTTTCTATGGCAGTTATATAGGCGTCATGGACTTTGACGTCAAGGTACTGTGGACGTTCCGTTTAGGGCTTCTGGAACGTCTCGGGATCGATGTGAATAAAAAAGAATTTAAGCGATTTAAGAGATCATTATATTAAGCGGGTGCTCTCAAGAAAAACTTTTACAGAACTGTCAGTAAAACAAATCAATCATTGTATGTCAATATTTGAACCTATTCTAAATTCCTAATTCTTCTAAAGCTTTTTTAATAATGAAATTGACTGAGGTTCCCGGAGGGTGAGCCATCCAAGGAGGTTGTATCACAGTACATATCGGCCTACTCTTTCTAATTATAATCTTTGAAGCTTTATAACTTTATCGCTGATGAAGGTATTTAAAATATAATTTCATGATTATTTTAGTTAGTTACTAGAGTTAATAAGTATTTAATTTTGCAAATAACAAAATCGCATGCATATTCACTATTATGATTGCTAAAATTGCTAGTGTTAAGCAGAGGGAAGAGTTCCCACCTCCTTTACCCTAAAATTCAAGGAATACAAGCGTGATGTCATGTTATTATCCCTAAACCATTTTGTATCTTATGTAATACATCCTCTGTGGGAGTAACTTATAAGTTGCGGCAAAACAAACCTTAATATTTCCAGAATAATTTCCGAATTATTTCTATCCACACGTACGCAAAAGCTCAATGTATTGAACAAAAGCCTAAACCTAGGCCATGTATAAAACCAATCCGGAATATATTGGCACATTTCAAGAAATCCGTCATGTGCCGATTGATAGATCGGAAATGTTCGGATATCCTTTTTACGACGAAACAAAAAAGGTTACGTGAAAATAGGTGGAAAACTGGGCTTTATTCAGTTTATTGTCGTGTTTTCTTTTTGGGTGTCATGAAATAGGGGAGCGGGCAAAACTGATGTGGAAATTCAAATAAATTGTATTTTTTCTCAGGTAAATTACTTGGGTTCAGGGGGGCTACTCTCTAACGAAATCCGTAGTTTCGGGCTTAGTTGCGGGCGGGCGTATTCTACTCCGTATCACCTACAGACTTACGATAAGTCCCGAACCCGAACTGGGAATGAATGACAACACGATTTCACAGTAACTGTCAAATCGTGTTATCATTAGTTCTCAGTGGTTAGGTGATACGAAGTAGAAAATGCCCGTCCGCAACTAAGCCCGAAACTACGGATTTCGTTAGAGAGTAGGCCCCCAGTTTTCAGGTCAATGTAGTGTGTGTGGACGGGGGATGAAATAAAAGAGAGGTGAAAATACGAATCATGAGTACTAAAAGTTCGATTCATTTTCACACCTTTGTACTTTTTTTATTTCTTTTTCCCTTTGACTGTTGTGTACAAGTAAATAGCTTACATAAATAAGAAATGAAGCGCAAATCATTGGTTCATTTAGTAAAATATTAACAATTAAATCTCAATCAAGAAAAGAATCAACAATACAATAGAATATGTCCACCATAAAAGTTACAGAAAAAATAGATGAGACACATTACATAGGGTGGCACAATGGGTAATTTTTGGACACTTTCTGGACTCGTAAAGTATCAATCAGGTAACCGACATAAACAATGATCATGATCGTTGAACTCCGCAAATATATTCAATAAAAGAATTCAGAATTAATACCATTTTGATCTGAAAATGCCGAAATAATGTACTTCAAGGAAAAATACCTACATTTATTCAAAAAAGGAATCCATTCTTTTCTTCACTCCGCATATTCCTTTCACGTTCCGTCATGCGTAAAAGTACCACACAATAGTTCTTGAAAAGAAAAAAAAAATACGCCATAGAGATCACGGAATGTATGGCTGATAGCTTTACCCGTAAGATCGATGCGTGTCTATGGTTTTCATGAAGAAAAATATTAAGGAAAAATGTGAGAAATGTGATATTGTAACCTACATAGATGTGTCTGAGGGATATAGATTTCTGCGTTGTCAGCATGTAGGAAAATATTCTTTGAAAACCAAGCTTCCTATATGCGATAGGCATATTGTTAAAAAGGTCAACATGACAAAGGTCAACATAAAAATATGTTCAGGTGCCACAATGGATTAATATAGTTGTAAACGAAAATATTTTAACCATATTAAAAATAACCCAAATATCTTATAACTCTTTAAAATACCTTTTAATAAAGGTTTTGGGGCTAAAAATATTCATTTAAATACATTTTAGCAAAATGTAGAATGCATTGAAAAGCTGGAAAATTAAGTACCAGCAAAAGTACAACGTTGGCAAAAATAAAGTAATGAATTTCAAAACTCCGTTAGTTATAAATTGAATTTAATAACTCCAACTGTCACTGTTGACGTCTGACAGTTATGCAAATGTCGCCAGGAAAGAAAAATAATGACATTTTATTTCTAGGAACGTTTGCATATTATAAAGTATTTTTCCAGGAGGTCATTATTATTTATGATCCCTCAAGTGCGTGCCACATAATCGTGGAGTATCGTGCTAGACGCAATAATCGAAATAAATAAAACTAAACATGGATCAAGATGCTTATCTACCCTCAGAAGTGGCTGGACGTAATAGTAGCTATTATACAACTAGTTTTATAACGAACAAGATTTATTAACAGCAAGTAATTGGAGCAAATTACAGAAAATATTACGTCAAACATGTCGTACCTCTTTTTCCTTACAATTTAATAAATCTTTTTAGTCAACAAAAATTTGTTATTGTTTCTATTTACTGCTGATATTGCTATTCTGTCACAAATATTAGCATATTGTTAACCGCCAGAATTAATGCTGGGTACACATAACGATATTTACATGCTGCTAGCGCCATCTAGTATCAAGTAGCAGAAACTAATCAGATCAAAGGAGTCAAGATGTTTCTAGACTTTTCTATGAAAGAAAAGAAAAGAAAGAAAAAGCGTTCTCGATGTTTCGACATCTGGTCCGTCGGGACCGGTATGTACCCGAACATTCCAGAAGTTTCCATACTAGAAGGTTCTAAAAATAACTGTCGGTATAATAAGGGCGGACATCCGGGTCTGAGTCAATATTGAATTGGCGATACAAGCGATAACTTCGAGAACGATCTTCAACTGCGAATTATAGTGAAGTGTTCAGTAGTGCGCTTGTGTGTTATAATTAGTGTGTTTTAAAGTGCTAATTAGTGTTATAAATTAAAGTGTCATTTTTGGTTAGTTAATCAGCTGTTTTTACTGTCACGAATCCCAAGCTCTTAACAATATCATGTATCTATTATGGCATGACTTAAATAACTAATGCCCTATGTAAAGGACGTTGGAATACATTAAGCTTTAAAATTAAACTGTCCACTCCACATCATTACGAACCCAAACTTTTCCTTAAGAGCCAAAGAATATTGCTCTCAAATCTAGGTAAAACGAGCTTAAACTCCAATATATCTACTACTAGCACTTCGCCCGCGACTTCGTTCGCGCGGTTTTAGTAGGGACTCCACGAACTTCATCTCCTTGTCCTCCTTCCATAAAAGCTAACGTGTAAATTACTTATTAATAGACTAAACGTAGAGCTGTTCGCTCGATCCGCGACATTTTTCTTACTTAGAGTATTTTATACTCGTCGTAACTTTTAAACGAAAGGTTCGATTTGCACAATTTAAAGTGTAATTTACGTATACATAACCAACCTAAATTACCAAATCATTTAAATGGATAAGGCTTAGTAATATCATGATACCACAATCACCACTATTCCATTCCACCCGGTTTTTGATCGAATAATTTGAACAAAAAGGGGTCATTGTGACTTACCTACGACATAATAGTTAGATATATACCCTCGCAGACTCTTTTGTGAATATTGATGTCCTCTATACAACTTTAATACATCACTTTGCTCTATTGTCAATAGTATCCGCAGTGTACGCGATATAAGGATTTTTCTTTCTTTTCGCACCTTGGGTTACAATATCCAAGTTTTCATACAGATCCAAGGATAATGTAGGATTCTCAGGTGAAAGAATTTTTCAAATCGTTCCAGTAGTTTCGGAGCCTATTCAATTCAAACAAACAAATCGTTCCTCTTTATAATATTAGTTTAGATCTCAATCTACCAATTAAGCTTTAAAAAAACCAATAATTATAAAATTAATCATAAACAGATATCTAGTAAGACTCCCAAAATAATCATTTTATAATGTAATTTAGTTAAAACGTCATCTACAAAGCTAGTTATTAACAAACTAATTAATCAATTAGTGTTCATAGCATAATATCTAACGTTTTAGGCAATTTACAGAAACTAAGGTCATAGTGAAGGCAGGTACAGTAAGTCAACTACGGATTAAAACTATTTATTATAAAATTGTTACAAGCGGTCTAATTTATTCTCCATTCGTTTCTGAGGGCCAGTTTTCTGGCCGAACCCAATATCATGAATAACGAAACAAAGTTTATTTGTAACATAAATCTATGATTTAAATTTATTCAAAGTAAGTATTCTGCGTATTGATTATTCTATGAAATGATAATACGAGAAAAAAATTATGTGAAACGAAATTCTATGAAATTGTCGTCTATAAAACAACGTACAACCGGTTACAACCCCTTTTCGTGTTGATATGTAGCTATAAACTTGATTGAGAAATTAGTTCATTTCGTAATTTTTCATCCGTGATCTGTAGTACTATTCTGTAACAACATTTTCGTATTTCGACAGCGGAATCTGAGGTGAGTATCAAATTAAAACCTTTATGTTGTATGCAATAAAGCCATTTTGTGAGTTTTCGTCATTCAGGTGAAGCTCGATATCGAAATAGTTACTTACAGAATAGACTAGCTGCTTCAGTTCGTAACAGACTCGTTAACCTTCTGTATTTCATTTTATGTTGCAACAATTAAGTGAAAAACGTTCGCGAGCGGCCGGTGACATCGTAATTAAAATTCTAACTAAACCTGTTGTAACCTGTGCTGCTACGACTGGAAAATAATTAAGTTTTCAACGTAAAATGTTTAGATTTTTACAGAATAAAGTGACGTTAAAAAACCTGCACTTAAGCGTTAGGTAACTAAGAGGTATTTATTAAACCAGCTGACACGCGCAACTTTGTCTGCGTCACATTTTTTCAGTAATGATCCGCCCCTGTTGGTTGTAGCGTGATGTGATGTAGCCTATAGTCTTCCTCGATATATGGGCTATCCAACACTTAAAGATTTTTTAGGGTTCCGTACCTCAAAAGAAAAGAACGGAACCCTTATAAGATTACTTTGTTGTCCATCCATCTGTCTAACAAGACCCTTTATCTCGGGAACGCGTGGAGGTATCGAGTTGAAATTAAAACTATATACTCAAGTCTACGGTCCCTTGAAGCTGTAAAAATATCAAAGTTCTAAGTTAGCGTAACAAAAAAGATACGGCCGTTTATGCCCCAAAAAACGTATATTTCGACACTCAAGGGAAACAAAATGTATAGGTTATTTCTCGTTGACCTAGAACTACGAAATTTGGCAATTAATACCCTCTTATACTACAAGTATAGGAAAACGTCTGGTAACTATACATTTGTAATTAAATCATAAAAAATATAATCTTTATTTAAAGTAGTATGTACCTATAAATCTATACGGAACCCTCGGTGGGCGAGTCCGACACGCAATTGGCCGGTTTTTTATTTGAACCATTAGTTCTTGAGATTAGCGCATTCAACCAAACAACAATCAAACAAATTCTTCAGCTTTATAATATTATATTAGTTTAGATCCTAACTATTTTATGATGTTTCTAGCAATATTAATAGCAATAACTAGTCACTATTTGTAATATTGATTCTGTATTCACTAGATTGATAAATAAGTTAATTCTATTCTACTTGTATAAAGGATAAATATATTAAGATGCTCCAGTCAATTTGCTACTCACTTAGATATTCATGAGCATTTGAAAATATCTCGGTATTTTTAGCTAAAAAATTGAATCAATATACTTCGCTCAAAGTGACATTATTTTAAGAAAGTCGTTTCACTGGTATTAAAATAGAAGAGTAATATAATTTGATTTGTCAGACAAAAAGGCTGTTAAAAAGGTAAAAAACAATCAATATATAAATGTCAGCGATGGTACAACTCTCCAGGTTATATCAGCCAGGATATGGGAACTATAGTGGGCGTACTTTGGGAACTGTTGGTTATTGCGCAATAGAAACACCGGTTGCTGCACTGCTCGACCGCCACTAGTAGACTGAGCTCAGCCTCTGTCGAGCACACCGTCCAAGACTCCGTCGAACGCCACTAGATGGCGTTGGTGTCCCGATTGTTCTATTGACTGACTTATTTCCGACATATATAAAACTCTGTAGCTACTGAGCAACTGAGGGCTGACAGACAACGCACAGCCGATACGACTTGTTGTAGTAGCTGAAATTTGGCATGTAGGTTCCTTGGGGAGTTTAGGGGAAGCACTAAGAGAGGATTTCCCGAAATTCTTACGGCAACAGGAAAGAACGGGATGTACGCGTACAAAATTGCGGGCAAAAGCTAGTACAATTATAATTGGTATTGCCGGACAAAAGTACAATAAAACATATAAAAAACAATTTTGGATGTTGATGGTGCTACTAAATCGAGAATTTCTGAAGGATTCTGAATAAGGGTCACGTCAGCCACATGCAAAGTGACCGTTGGGCAATAGGATCCACAAACTGAGTTCCTGAGGATCGACAGCGCCGTAGAGGTCGACCAAGAAAGATACCTTACAACGCTGCGTTTTTCTGCCCCACCGAACATCTTTTCTGCAAGAAATGTACCCTGTCCGCTGCCATTTCATTTTTGGCGGTTCTTCGAGCTATTACAATAACCTTGGTCTTCCTACGGAATTCTTCATTTCCGATTCGATTACGAAAGGCACAGTGCCTAATTGATAGGCCACTACTTGAAACTTGAAAGAACACTGGATTCACTAGAATAAATTTTTGAAAAGAGTAACTATAGAGTTTTTTGTCCGTTCTTCTCCATAAGAATCTACCTTTTGCGAACGTACGACTAGAGTCACTATATTTTATTTTCATTTGACGTTCAAAAGTGCCTTTATTGGTTTAGTTGAAATAAATCATTTGACTTTGATTTTGACAAACTGTGGTAGGCGCTAGATAAACTTGCAATAAAGTACATTGACCTTTCTCTAATATATCCGAACAAAAAATAATATGAATTGTTTTTCAACACTAGAAAACGTAAAGGATCACGATAGAAGTCGATTTAGGACAGCTTTATATCTTTATTTCTTTTTTTATGGTTCCGAAAAAAATACGGAACCCTTATTGGATCACTTGGGTGTCTGTCTGTCCGTCTGTCTGTCTGTCTGTCTGTCTGTCTGTCTCTCTGTCTCTCTGTCTGTCTCTCTGTCTGTCCGTCTGTCACAGCCAGTTTTCTCCGGATCCACTAGACCGATTCTGTTGAAATTTGGAACACATATGGAATTTTATGACCCAAACACGGACACGTGACGTAAAATATTATTTTTTTAGTACGGGTGTCACTTTTGGGGGCAAAGTAGAAAATCAACCGAGACCTCATCCCACCGGCCCCCTTCTACCATCGGACATCCAGACGCACTGCATCTTACCATCCCTACCTTGTTGCTATTCCACCAACTCGCACTAAGCGTTTCCAAACGTCTTTTCTAATGCGCACAGCAAAGGAGTGGAACTCTCTGCCTGCGTCCGTGTTTCCAAACGCTTACAACCCTAATCTTTTCAAAGTTAGAGTGAACAGGCTCCTTCTGGGTAAGCTCGCTCCATCGTAGACTTTGTCTCGGTCATCTCTGACCTAGACTAGAGTCAAGAGCAAACCCATCACATGTAAAAAAAAAAATAGATTTTTGAATAATATCGTGTGACATATCAAATGAAAGGGCTTACTGTTAGTGTTTTAATTATATTTTTTTCATAATTTTAAAATAAACGGTTTTGAAGTTATTCAAGAAATTAGACGAAAAATTACCATTCCCCCCTTATCTCCCAAACTACTGAGCCTAAAATTTAGAAAAAAAAAATGGAGATAATAGATTTATACCTAAAGATTACAGAAAAACCTATTAAAAGTCTGTAGTGTTTAATAAACATGTTAAAAAAATTAAATTCGTTCGGAACCCTTTGCACGCGAGTCCGACTCGCACTTGGCCAGTTTTTTGATATTAAGAAAGTCAATAAATGCATGTGGCTCCGGATTAAGAATATTGCCACCCCATTACATCCCATGGGTGTCGTAGAAGGCGACTAAGGGACATTTTGAGACCGTGCATATTCATCCAGCACCTTAGGTCACCCGTATGGTGGAGAGTAAACCATCAGCAACAGCATTCCCAAAGCAGATGCGGTACCTTCATATAAGCCCAAAAGCCTTACTAAACTAAAAACTACAAACCCGAACTATTTAAAAGTTCGCGCGCTTAATTCTTATCAAAATAACACAAAGTATCTACCTATGCCACATTACTACACATCGCGATTGTTCGCGCGCAGAGTTTCGCATTTGCAGCATCTACATATAGCTATCTCGCTAACACGTACCGGCTTTTGCCGGGCTTTTAAATACTATCTCTGTCACTTTCGCACTTATAGCGATGTGCCGTATAACGAGTTAGAACATTGTGCGTCTACAAATCGATCAGTATGGACGATTTAAGCCGTGCATGCGTATGAAGTTGCACGCGTATGCGTGACCTTGTCACCTTGCCAACTCTGCAGTGTTGCGGTTTTAGCGACGTTGTGAGATCTTGGAGATTTTTAACAAGATTGGAGACTCTTTTTAAGATTTAGCAACAATTAAAACTAGCGACTTTTTAAAATAACGAAATTAAATATTCAAGCAATATTTTAAAAATAAAAAAATTGCGACATCTAGCTAGATTTTTCATATACCTGGCGACTTTTTTTGCCTAAATGACAACACTGCAACTCTGCGTAAGTAGTTCTCGACACCCGAGTGCAACTCACTTCAGTTTCATTTGCTTGAGTGGGAAAAGTTATGTTGTTAAAGTTTTTTGTGTGTTTTCTTAGATTTTCTCAGTGATACAATTGTTTTGGTGACTTACCTACAACAATGGAGGTAATTGTACCTTGTGAGGATTTAAAATGCATTCAAGTTTTGATTGGCGAAGATAAGGTAAAATCTTTAAACTTTGCTCAGAAAAAACAGTTAATTTCTTCATTAAAACCGACGCCTAATCTGTGTATTTCTCAGACTAGTAAATCGCATAAACGAAAATTTAATAGATCAGCGTATAAAACAAGTTGTATTGCTGGTGCAGCATATTTTTTTCAAATGAAGATTCCGTTTGGAATACATTTGGTTATAATGATTTAAATAACATATCTGGCGCCATTAAAAGGCACGCAAATTCCCATAAACACCTATGTGCAATGGTTTCTTTCGGTAATTTTGGTAAACAACGAATTGAGACATCTATATCAGTTTATGAGAAAATTGCGATGATACATATTATGTAGGTACCTACATAACTCAGTCGAAAACTGAACTTTCTTTTTTTTAAATCGGTTAAAATTTTATTGGGCTTGCCTTATTTTGCCTTTACATTTGCCAAATCACTAGGAAACATGGTAGGTTTAAATGGAATATACTGACCATTATTGCACATTTATCTGACGCCTACCATAGTCTTTAATATTGTTGCTATAAGTGTTCTCGTCTCATCCAATACCGCATTATTATATTCTCGGATCAGCAATAACCCCAAATACCCAGATAATTTAGTTGAAACCAGGTTAATAATCCTAATGCTCACTCCATTAACACCAAACGCTGGTGTAGTGTTTTGTTACTAATTGATCGGTTCGTTATACAATATTCAATATAATTCGATCATATTTGCGGTTTAATGATCCTTCCTTTAATTGATTTCGAGGTTCAATAACGGTAGTAGTACCAGTAGAATCTCTTCAATTATCCGGATTTTTTTTGGCGATTCTCGGCCACCGTAGGCGTGATTCAGCAGCTCGCCGTCCGCTAAGAATAAGAACCAGACCCAGGTTGACGGCGCGTTGTGTTCCACGCGCACCTCAAAGAGATGTTACATAGCGGAATATATACCAATGCAGATTTTTTTCAATAAATTTCACCACCAGAATACAAAGGGCATAAAGAGTGACACGGATGGGTTTTTAGTCAGTATTTCAAAATTATGAAAAAAATATAATTAAAACTCTCACAGTAAGCCCTTTCATTTGATATGTCACACGATAAGTACTGTTCAAAACTTTTTTTTGTAATTTTCTGGTTTGACCCCCAAAAGTAACCCCCATACTAAAAAAAAAAAAAATTTACGTAACGCGTTTGTGTTTGGGTTACAGAAATTGTGTACCAAATTTCAACAGAATCGGTCCAGTGGTTCCGGAGAAAACTGGCTGTGACAGACGGACAGACAGACAGACAGACACCCGAGTGATCCTATGAGGGTTCCTTTTTTTTTCGGAACTCTAACAAAGATGCAAAACCAAAAAACCGACTTCCGAAATTAAGGTTATTTTGATGATTTACCATTCTTAAAAAAAAATGAGACCTAAGTCCTGCAGTGGACGTCTTTCGGCTGAAATGATGATGAAAACTAAAAGTATCTTTTTAATATTTTTTCACTTTAACACTATTTTTCAATGCGGTATTTTTAGCAATACTTTCAATGGCGGTCCTCAAATAAACCATGTCAGAGGCCCTTGAGGCGGTTTAGAAACTCTGACACTAGGGTTTGTGGGGTCGTTAGACTTTACTGCCCACACGATAAAAAGAAGAAGCAATACTTTCAGAATGTCTCTTAATTCAGTGTGCTTCTTGGCAAAAGCCTCTTCAAACAAATTCTACTGATTCCTATCCTTCGCAGCTTTCCTCCAATTTGGACCCGGTGTTAACAATACCACATTAAGTGAAAATGCTAGCGGAAAGACTTTGTATATAAAAAGTCATAATTCGAGGTATGGCTCTCGACTGTTTTCTCTTCCAATATTGAACCAATTTAAGAGATATTTAACAAACTGAATAAGAAGAACATATACTGTGTCCCTATGTTTTCTTTTGTTGATGATTATTTGCCAAATTTGTACACTAGGGCTCTGTTGACAGCGATTTATCGGACAATGTTGAGCATGTTGTGAGGGTTCTAGTGCTTATACGGTTAATAAATCATCAAAGAGGAAAACATAGAGACACAGTATATATCCTTCTTATTCAGTTTGTGAAATATCTTTTAAATCGGTTTAATATTGGAGGACAAAACAGTCGAGAGCCTATGACTTTTTACATACAGTCTCTCCGTCAGCATTTCCTCTTAACCTTCCCTTAAATCTTTCCTAATAAATCCTGTGGACCACAAAACGTTGATATACGGCAACACAACGTCACAATATCGTCTGGAACTCTCTCGTTGTTAGCAATAAAGTCAAGCACGTTACTGCGATAAATAAATCATACGTTATAACTGGAAGCTTACTTCTCACCTATAAGAAAGGAGAATTATTGGAAACGTGTTTAGTACGTGATACGTAGGGTGGGTTTCTGAATTGAGTATTTTGAATTATATTAGGAGAGACAGTGGGACCTCCGCTCACGTGATAACCAGATGAGACATATTTTTTTTTTTTCAAATTTAGTTGATTTATTATTACACCATGTTTCGATTGGCAAGCTATCATGCTTGTCATTGTTAATGTCTACTTTTTTTGTTTTTTTTTTTTGCAGGCGGTTATATTTGTCATTAAATTAAGTTTCTTTCGATACCAATTTTTATTGGTTCAGATCGATGTAGCAGATGTAGAGGTCTATATTATCTTACATATTCATACCTGCTTGCCAGGTAGCCATGAACAGAAATAAGTAGGCAAGCCTACCAAGGCATATTCTCCATGCTAAATACTATCAGTGGAAACTAAATTTGTTCCGTTATCAAAAGAGTGAAGGTTATGAAAAAATGATTAATTAAAAATAGCCATAAACAATATTTTTAATTGGCAAGTGAGCTATATAGCCGTGGTTTATAAATCAAAAAAATTTGATAAAAAATATGTCTCATCTGTTTATCACGTGGGTGAAGGTCGATCTTTCACCGTCTCCTCTACCATTAAGAACATGTCTAACCATAATTTGATGCCAAATTTTGACTGGTTTAATTAGAATTTAAGAAAACCCAATACTCCAATATCTCAGCATCATTGGCCCGGCGTTTTTCTGGTGGTCGCAACTGTTGATTCTGGCTTTCAGGAGTAGCAGTGGTTGGGAATGTGTGGCGGGCTATACTATACTTAGTTGTGTAAAAACATTATTCACATTTTTTAAAGTTTGAGTTCGTATGTTTTACAGAGTATTGTTAAATATCTCATAAAGAGTCAAGCCTTTTCCGAACTGTGATGAGGTCGGTTACCAGTTCAATCGAATGCAGCTGAATACCAGTATATGACTGTCAATCTGACCTTCAAAACAATTCAGTTACTGGGTCACTCGATATTCTTGGTAAATCGGCTGTAAAGCTTTCTGTCTTCCTGCTTAGCGTAGCATGCACGGGTCTCGTCATGTGTAATAGATAGTTACCTATCCACGGAGGAACTTGGAGAAGCGCACCTGAATCAAACCTGTGAGACGGCTCCTGCTAAACCTTTGTTTTTTTTGGGACAAGCCCGCTACGTTTTATCAACTACTGCAACTCCTGAAAGCCAGAATCAACAGTGGCGACCACCAGAAAAACGCCGAGCCAATGAAGCCCGACGAGTCCCGGAGAAACGATTCAACTCTCTTGGATCCCGCAACGAAATTAATCAGAAAAGTACAGCGGAGAAGTAGGAAATAAATGTATATAATTTCCATTTTTTTTTTGCTACTCCTCCGCTATAGGTACTTTAAAAATATGTGGGTGTAAATATAAATATGTATATAAGCCTTTGATGCAAGGCAAATAAGTAATTTATTTTGCTTCAAGTCCGTGGTATGTATTAACCTGCCACGTTTTTTTTTAGTATCCTTCTCCTCCTTGCGTCGTATTCCTCAGTGCTGAGGGTCGTGACCTTCCTTTTCTCACTTTCACACGAATAATGTTTCTCCACCTGTTTCTGTCCCTGGCGGTGTGGAGGGCGTTGTAAACGGTAGTGTCAAGGGCGATGCGAATCTGGTCAGGACAACGTATTGGACTGCGTCCACGAGGTCTTTTTCCATCTACTTTGCTGGTCACGATGAGCTTCTCGAGGTTGTTACCTTCTTTCCTTGCAATATGACCGAAGTATTCTAGGGCTCTGCGCAGACACTTAGATGACAGCCGCGAGGAGATTTTCAGTTCTCGCAATATGGATACGTTAGTCCGGAATACGGAGCATCTTCCTCCAGCACCACATCTCAAACGCGTCAATGCGTTTGCGGTCTGCAGCTTTCAGTGTCCAAGTCTGAGCGCCATACGAAAATATTGAGTTTTTTTTAGTATATAACACGATATTACAGCTCTAATATCGTGCTTTGCCATGCAAAGGCATGGCAAAGCAAATTGAACACCATGCCTACTAAGTTATCACTAGAATCTGCATAAAAGGCCAAGTTCCGTTTCAGAAATGCAATCAAAATCGAATTGCCAACAGTTCAAATACTACATAATCGACTATTGATGCGAATATGATTCCTAATGCCAATATAATAGCGCATTTAAAACGTTGGAATACTAAGAAATGTTCGATATACATGACTTCCTAGGAAATCCACCTACAACGCATTGCAGTGCGAAGAAATAAAATTACAGGCTACCATAAAGCTTTATCTATATAAAATAGGTATGTATGTTATAATTTGTAACGGCATCTAAACAGCCACATGTGAACTACCAAAAACCGGCTAAGTACGAGTCAAACTCTTACACGAAGAGTTCCATACCATAAACTGAAAAAAAAAACACGTTTCTAGTATGGGAGCCCCCTTTAAATTTTAGTCACGCATTAGCCGTGTTTTGATGCGGACGTGTTGCTGACACTTATATTTTGTTCAAGTCGTGTAGCGCGGCGCAAGCCATCGCTCGTAATTATATCGCCATGAGTCAACAACTTGCGGCGAACGACCTACTGGCGTTTCTACAACAGAAGCTGGATGTGATGGATGAGGTGTCTGCAATCCAGATCTGCACCTCGAACTTCAGTGAGGACGATATCGCCGCTTCTAAACGGCTCTTGTACCAGCTAACGAACAGGACAGACCAGATGGTGTCCCGCAGACGCGACGGGACTAAGTAAAGCGTGCAGAACATCATAACTCTGCTAACGGGCCTCGATTTATCGGGAGCAAGTTTTGCGCCAGCTTTTTTGTCGTTGCCGCCACTGTCGAAAGCTGAAGCCTGCAAAACCTGCACCGTGCGCGCGCTGCACTTTATACCCTGATCCGCACACCTCTATAAATAATACTAACATGATCTGCCTCCTTGGACGCGTCGCAAGAGTGGTTACTGAGTGTAGAATCCTGAGTTCAATCCTGGGATTTTCCCTACGAACATGAAAAGTTTAGAGTAAAAAGGAACCCATAAAAACTTTAGGAAATAGATCAAAAAACAAAGAATTGAAGTTACCATTTAACAGAGTCGTTAACATAAGCTAGTTTTTTTACAGATAACACATACATTAGAACTATCAATCAAAGCAAGTAATAATGGATAAAGACATAACTTCCATTATATAACTGAACATAACCAAACATACTCCGAGATTTACGTCAACCCGATCCTGCCGAGATTTGGGTCGCCGATAACTTTTGTAGGTAACGTAAAACGCTTGGATAATGATCGTGACTGCTTTACCGACAGTCACATAAAACTGTTTTAGGGTTGTGGGGTCATTGCAGACGCCAGGGTTACGGAATTGTTCGAAAGAGTAACCGCGGCCCTGGAATGGAAAGTGTATTTGAAGGACCACGGTGGGTAAGCATTTGAAGCGGTCACCACGACTCACGCATATGTTCCAACATCAAGACTAAGTCATCATCATAACAGCCGAAAGACGTCCACTGCTGGACATAGGCCTCCCAAACGGGGGGGTTTACCATAATCGCCACGCTTGGCAGGCGGGTTGGTGATCACAGTATATGGTGTTGCGTTTTACATAGAACGCTGCTGCTCATTCTCCGGTGAGTCCCTTAGTCGAATCTTACGACACCCACGAGAAGTGATGGGATGGTATTATTATTTTACGGCACCATACGGCACCGGCCGACAACATACAGCGTGGTCCAAGACTAAGTGCAGAAACCAAACCCTAATAAATAGATAGGTATTTGATGATTTGCCATCCAAAAAATGATCATTGCAGACACTTTACTTGCAGTACGGTGATCGGCGATTTGCGATTTAATAATGCTGAATCGCGGCAACGCGTTTTGTCGGGATGAGAAAGTCGCGTGTTGCTGCGATGATTTTTATGCTGCATCGTAAAAGACTGTCTGTGTTTGTTATGCTAAATCTCTGAAAGCTTCATTAAATCCCTGCTACTGGCATTCGAATAAAAACGTTTCTTCGAAAGCGCATCATGTCATCGTCTTCCTAGCCTTTCCCAAATATGCAGCAGTCGAATGCCAGTATTTCTATCAGACTGCCGCAAAGCAAAAATCGCTGGTCATCATCAACTTATGATTTATTTATTGGTTCACCAACAATTGTTTACACTGGTATTATGCTAAAGGTAACATGCAATAAAATAGAGTACAATAGTGTAACAATCACTTATAGGTAAACGCTTTAAGGATAAGTAGCATATGAGAAAAAAAAATAATAGAAAAAAGCAGACCTAACTAAACTAATCTAAAATTATTATTGAAAACACGCGACTTCATAAATGTCTAATCCAGATCGAGATGATATTTATAAAAGATCAAGTTGTGATCATCATTTTCCCAATCAAATTCGCCATCCTAGAGTAAGTCTGCCTGTCTATTTGCGCGGAGCGAGGCAGCGGAGCGGAGAAACGGAGAAATATTAACCAATCATGTCAGTCAAAATATCAGTGACTTATTGGAGATTTTATGCAATTCCATTAGTTAAAATTTCTCCGCTTCTCCGCTCCGCTGCCTCGCTCCGCTTTTGTTTGGCGCTACACATTTTCTCTTCCATCTTAACCTTTCAACCTTCGCGCTATCACTGACTCCGTTTTCCTTGATTCCATTCTTCACACAATCCACATTTACATTCATCACACACAAGGTCACAAGGGTTCTATCCCTCAAATCGCAGGTCGACGACGCCAGAAGCATTGTTTCCGATAGCCCTTATTTCTAACGTCACATGGCGTGACGGAACACCAGTATAGTGATAAAAAAAGTTGAGTCGATATGTGAGGGAAAAGTTTTGTTATTATTGGTTAAAGTTACCGCGAGTGGTGTGTTACTTTTTCTTTCTTGAGTAACTTTGGTTTTAGTTAGTTATTCTGATCGTTCGCTAATCTGACGTTAACTTAGTTAAAGTTTATGTTCAATGCTGGAATTGGTTATTTATTTTTTGCAGTGATGAGTTCGGCAACCAGTCTTGTCAAAGGTTGCCTTTCATTTTATCCAGTTTAGATTCGAAAAGCATGTTAAACTGTTGGTCCCGGCTGTCATTTGTAGATCTTTGGCAGTCATTGTCTTCAGAAGCCAAGGAATCTAGCACCAATTTTTATGGGGTATGGTTTTCCCTAAATACTGGGCTGTGGATGTCACGTAGGCAGTCGTTCCATTTAAAATTCTGGTACCTACCCAGTTGCATCTGGTTAGCTTGGAAATTAACCCAAAGCTATTTGGGGAAAGGCTTGGCAAATTGATAAGAGACAACCAAATAACGGATAAAATGTGGTTGTATACTATTGACATTCATAATTATGTTAACAGACTACAGAAATAAGATTTTTCCTCTGCCTGCTCCTTTTAAGGAAATCAGGCATGATATCACGTTCATAGTTTTCGGCCGATGTGCACCAAACAATAAACGATTTTAGGATTTCCTGTAAAAACCCTATTCTTCTGAAAAAGCTGAACAAAAACATATTTTTGTTTTAATTAACATCTTGGTTCCTGGACAACAATGCGTTCGTATTTATTGTTTTGTAGATAAACGACGCCATTTTGTATTCTGCGAGGCTTTTGTTTCTTTGTGCCACGTAATTTCTTGGTAGGTATTGCAGATTGTTTTTAATTAATCTATGGGTAGAGTTTATTATAGGATATTTATGAAGAATTAAAATTAAGGAATTTTTAAAGTTAGCTAGATCCCACGACACAGGGTATCCTAGTGTGGGGTCTAGGGTTACTCAATTGCACTCGAAAGTTTTTTTTTTTCAATTATATCTTGGTGCTTATAGACTTATATTGTGCTTACTATGTCTGTAAACTTGTTCTTAATAAATTCTTCTTCATTCTTCTTCTTCTTCTTGTGTCGGATCATACACATTACGAGGCTCAGTCGTTGATGTAAACAAATTGGATTTCAAAGACAATTTAACAAACAAAAAATTCTGTACAAAAACACTGGCGTTTCCTTGTGGCCTATGCCGCATGATTAGTGAATTTCTTGGATAAAAAGTAGCTTATGATTCTCAGCAATTGTGTAAATTGATTTATATCAGAACCAACGCGAGCTGAACAGGCTTCTTTAGGGTAAGTTCACTCCATCGTCAACTTTGTCTCTGTCACCTCTGACCTAGACTAAAGTCAAGAGTAAGCACATCTTAAGTAAAAAAAAACTGGCCAAGTGCGAGTTGGACTCGCTCACCGAGGATGCCGTACAAATTTGTAGCTACAAATTACTTTTAATAAAGACTATATTTTTTATGATTTAATTACAAATGTATATAGTTTTCAGACTTTTTCCTATACTTATAGTATACGACGGTATTACTTGCCAAATTTCATTGTTCTAGGTCTACGGGAAATACCCCATATATTTTGATTCCCTTGAGAGTGTCGAAGTATACGTTTTTTGCGGCATAAACGACCGTGTCTTTTTTACGTTAACTTAGAAGTTTGATTTTTTCACAGCTGCAAGGGACCATAGAACAGAGTAAATACTCAGGTCTATGGCCTATCTTTTAATTTCAACTCGATATCTCCACGCGTTCCTGAAATAAACAGTCTTGACAGACAGACGGAAGGACAAAAAATTTACCTATAAGGGTTCCGTTTTCTTCCTTTTGAGGTACGGAACCCTAACCATAACACAGATCAGACACCTGAGTGCTAATTCTACTAATTTTCAGCAACGTTCGCATTCGCATCAGTAGTGCTATTCTGTAACAACATTTTCGTATCTCGACATAGGCCTCCCCCAAGCGTCGCCATAACGACCGGTCCTGCGCGTCTCGCATCCATTGGCTACCCGCGATCTTCACCAGATCATCGGTCCACCTTGTGGGAGGCCAAAACTTTTCGACCCATTGACCAACTGTTCTGCGAGCAATTTAGGTAGGGTAAGGTTGGTAGGGTAGGGTAGGGTAAGTAGGTAGGGTAGGTAAGTAGGGTAGCCAGTTGACGGGAGCGAAGCCACGCGTTTGGCGATCCTTCGGGCTATGTCGGAACTAAACAAGTGTTACCTCATTATAATATTGGTTTAGTAGATTGATAATGTCCAGTACTTATCTACACAGTTATTCCAATGCGCTAAGACAAAAACTAGATTCAGAAAATTTAAGGACGAGAATTAGCTCTCAATGTAAACAGAATTAGACTTAGCTGGTACTTAGTATAATAAAGTTGTTCTATTAGAACTACCATAACCAGTGAACTGGTTATTATCTACAGAAATGTAGATTTTATCGAGCCCAAGCAGTAATAGAAACACATTAAATTCTAATACATTAGGTTTTATTCCCATAACGGTGTCCAAACTGCCTTGACACAATAAGTGCTAACTAGAAAATTGTCTAATGATCTGGCATTTTTATACTTTTGATAATGTAGATTTCATTTTGCAAGCCTTTGCTATAAAGATAAGTATTAATTGAATAGCTCGTTAAACTTTGTGGCGCGTAGTTAACTAATTCTCCCACAAGGTGGACCGATGACCTGGTGACGGCTGCGGGTATCATCTGGATGCGAGACGCACAGGGGTGTCGATTTGCCACATTTTCGATTCGGCACAGAAAAAAAGCATCGCACAGGACGGGTCGATGTAGCGACACTTCCAGGAGGTGTATGTCGCAACGCTTGGCGAAGTTGGCCCGTGGAAGGGGGACTATCCATCAAATACGGAAAGAAAACGCTTTCTACGACACGCAAGAACAGCACCTGGGAAAGCACGCTAAACGTTTTTAGGGTTCCGAAAAAAAAACGGAACCCTTATAGGATCACTCGGGTGTCTGTCTGTCTGTCTGTCCGTCTGTCACAGCCAGTTTTCTCCGGATCCACTAGACCGATTCTGTTGAAATTTGGTACACATTTGGACTTCTATGACCCAAACACGGACGCGTTACGTAAATTATTACATTTTTAGTATGGGGGTCACTTTTGGGGGTCAAACTAGAAAATTAAAAAAAAAGATTTTTGAACAATATCGTGTAACATATCAAATGAAAGGGCTGTTACTGTTAGGATTTTAATTATATTTTTTTCATAATTATAGAATAAATGGTTTAGAAGTAATTCAAGAAATTAGACGAAAAATGACCCCCCCTTATCTCCGTAACTACTGAGCCTAAAATTTTGAAAAAATTGTAGTTAATAGATCTTTACCTAAAGATTACAGGAAAACCTATTAGAAGTCTGTAGTGTTAAAATAACATGTTAAAAAAATTAAATTCGTTCGGAACCCTTTGCACGCGAGTCCGACTCGCCAGTTTTTCAGTCTTAACGAGTAGGTAGGTACTCAGGCGCCAAAAAATCTGACACCAGTGTAACCGAGAAATTGTATTACTCAGTGACTGGGTTGTAAAGTAAGCATGGGCATTCAAATTATATAATACTATCTTTTGCCCGCGACTTCGTACGCGTAAACCCCGTTTTTTCACTTTCCCGTAGGAATTTCGGGAAATCCTCTATTATTCTTCTTCCCTACGGAGTGTAGAGATGCTACATGCCACAGCTTTCTACGACCAGCAGTTTCGGCTGTGCGTTGTCTGTCAGTCACTCACTCAATCAGTAACAGAAGAATTTTATATATTAGGATTAGCTGACCGGGCAAACGTTGTTTTGCCATATAAAAAATAGCCTACGATCTATTCGACCTACCGAATATACAGAAAAAAATCATAAAAATCGGTCAAACCGTTTTGGGGAAGATCGATAATAAACATTATTTTTTTAAATATTAGATTAGATGAACCTTAGTATTTATTGTGGCAAGCAAACATAAAAATTTGTGATAACCTGCCATCTAAACCACATAACATGATTTAAAAGAGTGTCCGTGGAGTTTCTTGCCCGTTCTTGTCCATAGAGATCTACCTACGCTTTCGAATGTGCAAATAGCTTCATGTTTTTAACTGAACGACCAACCGACCATTCAAAAGTGCCTGTACCTAAATGATTTATCCTTACATAAATTATAAATGCGAAAGTAACTCTGTCTGTCTGTCGCGCTTTCACGCCAAAACTTGGTACACAAATTGTCTAGAGCCTGAGAAAGGACATAGGCGTTTTTATCCCGGGAGTATGCTCCCTAGGGACCACGCAGGCGAAGCCGCTGGCAGAAGCTAGTTTAAATAAAAGCTTCGAATCTTGAATCATCTTAGGGCAGTTTAGCAAGATGCTAGTAGTTATTTATGAAACTTTACACGAAATTATGGCTTTGAGAACTGTTAATACCTTTCGAAGATGTTAAAACTCTTGTATGTGTTAAGTTCTCAACCTCAACTGAGAGTTATTATGAGAGGACAAGTATCTTCAGTAATTCCGAGAAATTATTATGAGAAGACAAGTATCTAAAGCGATTCCGTAAAATTATCTTCTTAGTTAACAAAACTTTAACTATCTAAGTTCGTTACAAGTTTAGTAGTTGAGTTAGTTTTTTTGCTACTTCAAGAGAGACGGATATTTATTTATAAGTAATCTGTGGTAGTATGATAATTAAAACAATTTAAAAAGTTATATTAGATCGCCAACTATGATAAATTATCTAGTTTAATTAGATATTATATTTAGAATCTTGAATAAATTAAGGGATAAACATTTTGAGAAAGTTTGTTTCTTTTGATTATGTTATGGTAACAACATTCCTTTTTTTTTGAGAAAAAATAAGTTATATTTTGGAACGAAGTTCCTTATCGCGCGTTGTGAAAGGGGGCTAGACGGAAAAAAATCATACATACGAAAAGTTGTAACGACACTTTTTGCTATACTTGTAAGCCGTGCGGCGTGCGCGTATTTCTCTGTCTGTCTCTCTCTCTCATAGAAAGCTAGCCTGTTATTTTCGTTTCGTCTTTCTATTTCTGTTTACGTTTTTATTTTGTTAATAATAAAAAAAAAATATTATTATAACTTATATTTTTTTTTTCTAATTACTCGAAAGGAACTTCGTTCCATCCGGGTGTCCCTTGTTTTTTTTCTCAAAATGCTGCTAAGTCGGAACTCAGCAGCATTAAGCCACAAATTTTTAATAAAAATCTACGAAGCTGGACAATTTTTTTAAGAGTGTATATTGTTAGTATCTTTACTTAATCCTACCTAAATATTTTAAATAATGGTGCAAACCATTCTTAAATCCATCAAGGTAGACTACATTTTCGCAATATTAAAACCATGACCCTCAATCTGACATAACAAGAATCAGATTATAGGATACAATGGGAGGATCCTTAGAAAAAACTTGTAATAACAAAATATTAGGATAGAGAATATTGTCATAAACTAATTAATCTAAATATCGTACAGTAAGTCAAACACCAGTGGTATCAAAACCAGTACAAACCTTCCTCGCATTGTATTGTACAATCCGAGGTACGTAGGCGCTAGGCCAGCTTAAGGTCAAAGTGACCAACAAAGTTTAGTGTACTATACATCCTTTACGGAGTCTACTCTTTTAAGCCCGAAGTCCGTAGTTTCGGGCTTAGTTACGGGCGTAACCTACTCCGTATCACCTACGGACTTACGATTAGTCCCGAACCCGAACTAAGAATGAATGACATCACGATTTGAGAGTAACTGACAAATTGTGTTATCATTCATTCTTAGTGGTTAAGGCCACTTTAGCAGAATCAGAAAGCACATCACGCTGACCGTCACTGTCAAATTTTCCCAATCAACCTTGAACCTAATGCGTTAGCGATAAAGATGGAAATGAAATTTGACAGATTGTTGTGTGGTTAATATTATGATTCTTATGCTGCTAACGTGGTATTTTTAGACCCGCAGATGAGTGCCACTGTGAACTTGGTCACCGACTCGGCACAAAATATTTACGGGTCACCATAGACTCGAAAAGACGAAGTGATTTGGTGATATGGAGTAGAAAACGCCCGTAACGAAGGGCAAAACTACGGTCTTCGGGCTTAGAGAGTAGAACCCCAGACGTGCCAAAATTTACACAAATTAGTTCAGCCATTTCCGAGCAATTGGGTAAAAATTAAATAAAAAAAAAACCCCGAAAAAAAAACAAAGCTTAAAAAAGTAAGAAATAATTTCTATTGATCCTTTTAGTTTAATATAGGTACGATTCTTTGGGTCAAGCGTTTTCGCCTCGAGAGACCGCAAATCTTTTGCATTTACTAAGTGTAAGTGTTATTAGCGGTCTCCCGACGCGATGATGCTTGGCCCAAAGAATCAAACTTATATTAAACTAAAAAGATCAATAGAAATTATTTTTACTCTTTAGAGTTTTTTTTTTTTGCTGTCGGGGGTTTTTAATATTTTTAATTTAATTGTTATTACATGCTTTTAAAAACTTAATTTTCTTTTTTTTATTATTATATTTCTCATTCCCTTTTATTATTCTACTAGTTAAAGCCTTTCATTTGATACCAATATTTAGAGAGTTTTGAAAAATTATGAAATCCGCCATTTTGTGGCGGCGGCCATCTTGGACCGATTTTCGTTAAACATAGCTGAAACAAAACGCTGAACACTCCCGATTAATTCACCTTTCAAACAAAAAAAAATACAATCGAAATCGGTTCATCCGTTTGAGAGCTACGATGCCACAGACACATACACACACACAGAGACACGTCAAACTTATAACAAACCGTCGTTTTTGCGTCGGGGGTTAAAAAAAGCTTAATCTACACTAATATTATAAAGAGGAAAGATTTGTTTGTTTGTTTGAAATGAATAGGCTCCGAAACTACTGGACCGATTTGAAAAATTCTTTCAGCAGTGGATAGCTACATTATTAGGGAGTAACATAGGCTATATTTTATTCCCGTGCTCCCACGGGAACGGGAGCTACGCGGGTGAAACCGCGTGACGTTCACTAGTATTTTATAAAAATAGCAAGATTGATTCAACTGTTAAAGGACGATGAATTAAGTATGCATCTTTAGTCTCTAGTAAGTATCTATTTAACCATTAAATCCTACCTTAATCAGTATAAATAAAATTCTTCCGCTACTGAGTGAGTGACTGACAGACAATGCACAGTCGAAACTACTGGTCGTAGAAAGCTGAAATTTGGCATGAAGGTTCCTTGGGGAGTGTAGGGGAGCACTAAGAGAGAATTTCCCGAAATTCTTACGGGAGCGGGAAAAAACGGGATACACGCGTACGACGCAGGCAAAAGCTAGTATTCTATATAATGGTGCGAACCGTTTTCAAACCCATCAAGGGAGACCAAATTTTTCGCACTATTAAAACCATGACCCGAGCTCTATCTCTCAATCTAACTTAACAAGTACTTGACACATCCTTCAACTGAGTCCCACCTATCCGATTATAGGACACAATGGGAGGATCTCATCTTGACCTCAGAGAGTCGCAATAACAAAGGTTCGGCTTAGGAGACGTAAGGCGATTTGGGGGTAAGGGCGAGGTCGCGGAGAGAAATAAACTTTCAAGCTTTTATTTTATTTTATAGTAATATGTAGATACGTTTTATATTTTAAATACTAATCTAACTTTATAAACTTAAAATAAAAGCGTACTTAAACATTTTTTGACTTACATTTAAATATTAATCTATCACGTAACATATTAAGTAAGAGTTAAATGGCTTATTAGTCTTTTAGGCTAGATCGTAATTATTTGTTAAGAATTTTGTTCTTACAAATAAAGTACAAAACAAAAATATATATTATACTATTTTCAAAAGTAGCTTATACTGAAATAAAGGTGAAAAAACTTGCTACCAAACACCTGTGTCTATAAAAGATGTTTAAAAGCCAGTTTGCTTAAATTTATGGAAAAAGCAAGGCGTAAAATGAGCCTTCATTGAATTAAATATGGTACAAATTCAGATGATGATGTGATGAATGACTGCTAATCTGATATGCCCGATGAAATCCAAAAACACGACCCAACCCCTGAATCTAAAAAACTTCCTATGCACTTCTTTTTTTTCGAATATCTCCTCAAATTAATCCCATAATTATGTGCGGTCCAGTAGTTTAGAAGTAAATTGGTTGTGACAGACAGACACACGAGTGATTCCATATTTCCTTAGATGTTTGGAACCCTTTAAACGAAGCAGTTTAAAAATACCTAACAGCACTACTATTTACAAAGTTTGTTTAGCAATTTACGAAATTCATCTCGGTTAGTACTCGCTTAGCTAACAATAGAACAGCGCCCAAACAAGTGGCGTTGGAAAGTGTTTGTCAATATTATATCGTTTCTAGGCCGTTAGGTGCCTGTTGCATCTTTGAACACGGGAAGTAACACTTTAGAACATGGGAAGAAGAACAATTTTATGACGTTAGAAGTTACTTTTAAAGTAGAGAGTTGACATTTGAAGCAAATGGACTTGTGAGTAACAATGAAATAGTTTATTAAAATAGCCTTCTTATTCTGTAGGTACGGTCGAAAAAATGTTGACCTAAAGAGTTGACCAAAAAACGGAACCCTTATAGGATCACTCGGGTGTCTGTCTGTTTGTCCGTCTGTCTGTCTGTCCGTCTGTCTGTCTGTCCGTCTGTCTGTCTGTCTGTCCGTCTGTCACAGCCAGTTTTCTCCGGATCCACTGGACCGATTCTGTTGAAATTTGGTAAAAATATGGACTCCTGTGACCCAAACACGGACGCGTTACGTAAATTATTGAATGTATAGTACGGAGGTGACTTTTGGGGGTCAAACTAAAAAAAAAAATTAAAAAAAATTTGAAAAATATCGTGTAACATATCAAATGAAAGGGCTTACTGTGAGGGTTTTAATTATATTTATTTCATTATTTTAAAATAGATGGTTTTGAAGTTATTCAAGAAATTAGACGAAAAATGACCAATTTTAGCCTAAGTAGTTTCGGAGGTAAGGGCCCCCCTTACCTCCGAAACTACTTAGGCTAAAATTTTGAAAAACATGGAGATAATAGATCTTTTCATATAAATTACAGGAAAATCTTAAAAAGTATATAGTGTTAAAATAATATGTTAAAAAAATAAAAATCGTTCGGATCCCTTTGCACGCGACTCCGACTCGCAGTTGGCCAGTTTTTTTTCTGAATGCATTCCATTTATTTATCAAGTAGAGGAGCATGGTATGCTTGTATTTTCCTACTTTGTATTGTGTTGATGATAGCGCAATAAACTACGAATAATTACTATGGACCTAAATATTCGTGCCTCAATGAATTCGCCGCTAGATGCGCTAGTGCAGCGTGAGGTTTTAAATGTCAAATTTCAAAGAAAGTTGGCTATTGACGCAAGTTTATTTACTTATTTGTTTTGGTTTATAGTTTTTTTTTTTTCCTTCTAACTTTGTTCATCATCATCATCATCATAACAGCCGAAAGACGCCCACTGCTGGACATAGGCCTCCCTCAAAGGCCCATAATCGCCACGTTTGGCAGGCGGGTTGGCGATCGCAGTGTATTGTGATTCGTTTTACAGAGAACGCTGCTGCCCATTCTCTGGCAAGGCCCTTAGTCGCCTTTTACGACACCCACGGGAACTAATGGGATGGTATTAATCTTTTACGGCACCATACGGCACCGGCCGACATCATACGGCGAACTTTGTTCACATGCGCATAATAACAACTTTAAGGATTAAGAACCTCACTCGACAGTGGCACCAACTGGTGAGTACCTACAAAAACGGTAGCCCTCATTGAAAAGACACAAGAAATCACGCTACAAATCAGACTTTTCCCTACTTTCAACTTTTCCAGTCCAATCAATGCACCTTATTTACAAGTCCTTTACATGGAGCGATGTACTTTTTAAATTAAGTTCATTTATTTCAGGACAGTGTCCAATTTGTTAGTAGGTAAAAAAGGTCCCAAAACTATGTTAGTCAGTACTAAAACCAGATCAAATAATTATCATTCATATTAAAAATTCAGAATAATTAAATTAATAACGTCCAAAAGAAAAGTTTATAAAAAATTACATGTCACCCACAACCCAGTAACTGAGAAAACACTAGAAAAACTCCCGAAAAAGGCATCAAGTATACTCATCACAATCAGGCCACTCAAAACTACTACAATATGTACTTACATTGACAGAATTTCTTCATACTCTCTTCCCTATCCCCTCATTTATCCCATTCAGCACTACCTTCACGTACGAAGATATGTGTTTCGGTCGTATTCGGCAATTTCCGCCGACGTTCGGGCACATAATGGTAATGACAGAAGGTCAGCTCCATATAGCGAGTTAAAACAGGCGTATGCACACATAGATGCGTACAGACTTCCCAACTATGTTAGATCGGCTTCCAAACTAGCCGTATGTAGCTGAATCCCAGTATTTTACATGGAATAAAATCCAGTTTCCTTTGTCTAGACTATTGAGTTTTTGACACAACGACGATTTCACATTTACGAATGAACAGCGGCTAAACGTGCTTCCTGATCATCCCACCCACTGACTTAACCGTGTGCCTATAGTCCATAGTGAAAAAGCCTCTCAGCTCTATTTAGCGAGCGAAAATAGGCTCATGCATATATAGACGCGTACGTAAAGAGTGTTTATTTATGTGTGCGTATACAAACACAGGCAAACTCCCACATATAGGTACACGTACGTGTGGTGATCTCAAACAAATGCCGGTTGCGAGTTTTTTTGCACTCGCTGTACATGAAGCGTGTCTATGTGTGCGTGCGTTTTCGCTCGTTATATGGGGTTGTATTTCTGTAACTACCTGTTCTGTGGCTCGGGTCACGTAGAAATGTGTGCTCATTGTTAGGGCAAGTAGACGCGTGGCATTCAGACTGTTTTGTTGACGGATGTGAACGTGATAAGTTGACAGAGGTTGTTAGAAAGAAAGAAATAATGTTAGAGTGAGAAGTAGAAATAATGCATTCAATAGAGTAGCCAAGAGTTATGATTTTAAGTATGTTCAGCGTGTTTTCATTTTTAAGGCTACTACTTGTAATGAGTGCTTAACGTAAAGTATGATGCCTGTATTGCCCCAAATAAATAAAGGTAAGCCACTAAAAGGAAAGTCAAAAAAATAAACCCCGAGGATAATAAAGGATTTTTTGTCGGGGGCTTTTTAAATTTTTAATTTAATTTTTATTTCATGCTTTTAAAACGCCCATACTAAAAATTTAATAATTCACGTAACGCGTCCGTGTTTGGGTCACAGAAGTCCATATGATTACCAAATTTCAACAGAATCGGTCCAGTGGATCCGGAGAAAACTGACTGTGACCGACAGAAAGACAGACAGACACCCGAGTGATCCTATAAGGGTTCCGTTTTTTGTTCGGAACCCTAAAAAGAGACTTTTCCAGTACCATACTTTATTCATTTAATAAAATAACTTCATAAACACACTACCAATATTGTATCGTAATTTATTGAACAACACAACTTTCTCGAGAATGTGTGAGAACGTTATAAGTAACTCAATTTTCACCTTACAGTATGCGCTCGATGGCGTTGAAAATTGATGTGATAACAGTGTACCCAGGGCCTTAGATAATGTTGAAAACTTGTTGGAAAAAAAAGTTCGAGGCTAAATAATATCAGGATGGGTGACCATCAATTGCATTCGGTTGATCCCGGATGTCATTTGAATATCTTTCAGCATCTAGAAAATCTGACACCAGTCTTGCCACTGCGTAACGTATTACTGAGTTTCTAAAAATCATTATCTCTCTCCTTAATCGTCTTTACTTGGGTTCTCTGCTATATTGTTTATATGTATTTATCTATTATGTAATTATTGTATATATAAATAGTACACCTAAGACTACCCGCAGTATTGTCACTCCTCTCTTTAAAATCCATCCAAAGGTTGTCTTTAAAAGATCGCTTTTAGCGATAAGGCCGCCCATTGTGTCACCGTATGTAATGTTTTCTTCATCTATTTTTTCTGTAACTTATATGGTGTACATAATAAAGAGTATTCTATTCTATTCTATATTTATTTTTGTGGTGACTTTAAGGAGTGGAATTCCCTAGAGTCAATAGGTTACTTCTAGGCAAGCGTGCTCCATCTTCGACCACATCATCGCTTACCATCAAATGAGATAGTAGTCAAACGCGTGCCCACAGACACACGAGTGATCCTATAAGGGTTCAACCCCTAAAAAAGACGCATTTGTAGCAAAGGATGATTAAAAAACATGTGTGACTTTAAATAATTTCTTTGTTGCCTTATAAATATGACCAAGGGCGAATCTAGGGCGGATCCAGAGGGCTAAGGGGCTCAAGCCCCTCCCTCCCAAATCCAAAATATCTTTGTTAGTCTATACTACCCAACGAAGTCAATGAGGAATTTACGAAAATTAATCCAAGGAGGTTTGTATTGCATTAAGCAAAATAAAATGTCCTTTTTTTAGAGTTTACTTTGCTAAAACCTACTCTCAGCGGCTTCAAGCTCCCTCAAGTGACAATCCTGAATCCGCCACTGCACACGACATAAAACCAAGCAGTCCACCGCAGTCACCACAAATAAAATACGGCTAAAATTTTGTCAAAGTGAAAAGATCCAAACGGCCAGCCTTTAAATCTCTTCAACCCGAGATTGTGTAAAACAGCAAAATAAAAACACTGGTACTTCTATCCTCCTATTTGATGTGACAAACGTGAGTCCCACACGTGACCCAATTAAGGCCACCATACGAACTTTTTAGTGGTTTTAAAGGAGAACGTGCTTAGTCTAAACGAGTAGTGTAATTAAAATGTCGCCTCGAATTACACGGCTAACATTTTAGATGTATCATATTTTTGGCTCTTCGTGTTGAATGGATAAAGTGAAAAAGATTTGTGGCCATTTTTATGGTTCCGTACTTGAAGACGCAGCGTTGGAAGGCCTCCCACAAGGTGGACCGACGACATGGTGAGGGTCACGGTAGCCGATGGATGTGAGCCTTACAGGACCGGTTGTTGGCCTATGTCCAGCAGTGGACGTCTTTCGGCTGATATGATGATGATGATGTACACAACGTGTGCAAACGGGATTCTATAAACTAAGCCTTCGTCTTCCGTCCGTCCATCTGTCTGTCAGCGGGCGGACTGGTAGAGAAATTTTCAAATAGAGTGTAACATAAGGGGGTGCCATACAAGAAACGTGATTTTTTCATTGATCACATCTCTAACGGCTGTTTTCCTTTTGTCATAAGTAGGTAAATATGACAGACTGTAAGTATAAATCTAGATTAATTTGTTAATTGATCACATCTGAAACGGGTCTACGTATCTGCGTACCCATTCTGCACTATGGCGTAGTCTTGCCACACACAAGTATGGGAAATCATCAAATGACTCCTCCCGCTCTGGGTGAAGCAGAAGGGAGTGTCAGACTCTAACTGACTAAAACCCATCCGTGTTCCTTCTAAAGCCTTTAGCATTCCAGGGCCACGGTGACTCTATCGTACAAATTCCGCATGGAATGGGATATGGAATACTTTTATCTGACTTTATTATCTGCTAGTACGTTCCCGTGGGATAAATTTTGCTATTTACATGCGGGGCAAGCCGCTGGCAGTACCTAGGTAATAAAGAGCTTTTTAAAATTTTCGTGTTTATTAAAATAGGTTACGTAAACATGATTAGCAGCTCGATTTAGCGTCTATTTGTAAATAACTATTTCAAAACGCTTTTTAGCTTTAAATATTTATTTCAGTACTTCATAGGTAGGTAAATAGCGCCCAAATTTTATTCTTGTTACAGTTTATTTTTAAATAATTATTTTTGTATGAGTTGTATAAATAGGACTTCTAATAAAAATGGACAGAAAAGTTAACAAAGCAAATAATATTTCTGAGAATTCTATTTTAGTCATATTTTGTCTTGTCTATTACTAAGAAATAGTCGAAAATAGATATACACCCTACCTATAAGAGTGTTTGTTTATCTGTCATTTAATACGTCACAGATAAATACAGCTTTTTTGTAATTGTTATCTAAAAATAGATATATTATACACTACGGTTTCAGGGGATTTTTTGCGTCTGAGAGTTATTCTCGAAAGAAAAGTCTGACTCAACAATAAAATAACCTCATTCGATCAATTTCGTCACATTCTGTGCCAGCGTTATTAAACGTGACAAATCTATTACAATGCTTAAATACGTGACAAGATGATCACGACTCTTCCAAAAAACACTAAAGGTTGATATACACAAATCGAGTAAATTAATTTAAGTTCCCACTATATTACGGAATTTGTTCGTCACCGCGGCCCTGGAACGCATGGCATTAGGAGGAACACGGATGGGTTTTAGTCAGTAAGAGTCTGACACTCCCTTCTGCTCCGCCCAGAACGGGAGGAGTCATTTGATGATTTTTATCCATAAAAACTTTTTTACAAAAAATATAACCGGCTTACAAAAACAAAACACTACAAAGTATAAAATAACTTTAATTTCGGAAGTCGGTGTTTTTGGTTATTTCCAACCTTGGTTTTTAAACTCCTTCTTTTTTAGAAGTCGGTTAAAAAAAGTTCTCTCCATGCTTTTCCATTTTTTTTTTGTTTAAAAGAAAAATTTAAAGACTATTCTTACCTTGGTGTTGCCATTTAAGGGTTTCGTATCCGAAGGGTAACCATCGAAACCCTATTACAAAGTCTCCGCTGTCCGTCCGTCCGTCTGTCTGTCAGCGGGCTGTAACTCAAAAACCGTAATAGGTAGATAGTTGAAATTTTCACAGATTGTGCATTTCTATTGGCCGCTATAACAAAAAATAAAAAAAAAATAAAAAATTAAAAATTAAAGGGGGCTCCCATACAAGAAACATTAGTTTTTGTTTTTTAATTTTTTTCGTTTATTTTTCAACACATTGTAGTAAATATTACAGATAAATATAACACTTGTCCGAAACCTTTAAAGGTTTTATGTGGTATGGAACCCTTCGTATGAAAGTCCGACTCGCACTAGGCCGGTTTTTTTTATTAAATAGTTTTCTTATTTTAGTAAAATCTTTCTAAAGTGTAGTTATTCATATTGATTTGTAACAGTATCTAGTCTCTAGCAGTTATGCCGATAGAATGTATCTAGAGCCCAAGATTATTGAAAAAATTGACCAAGTGCGAGTCAGACTCGCACACGAACAGTTCCGTACCATAAACCTTAACTTTTATTATTTGTTGTCAACTATCTATCTATTACAGTTCTCAAGATAAAGCCCGCTGACAGCCGGACGGACGGACGGATGGACGGATGGTCGGACGAACGGACGGAGAATGGAAGCTTAGTAATAGGGTTCCGTTGGTGGGTACGGAACCCTAAAAAGAAAGCTTTTTACCGAATCTACGTTTATTTAATGTAAACCCATCTTAAAATGAATCATTGTAACTGTTCATCTCGTGATGCTCTAATATGGAGCCCCTTGACACGACACTCTTTTGTTTTGTCAGCAATTAGCGCCTCTAAAATGTGTACTGTTTTCTATTGTCGGAGGTTTCATTATGACGGGAATTGAATGGTGTTTTGTACGTTCTTTATAAGTGTCATAAGTACTAGTTTGCAGCTTATTATTGGCTCAATATTGAAAAAAAAAATATTTTCTTTACAGATACACGTTACAGAAAAGAGGGCTAAGCACGAATATTATTGACATATATTAACGTTAACGCAAATGAATTTTGAATTTAAAAAATTACAACCCCGTAGTATTTTGGTTTAATTTTATGCGACATAGACAATTATTATCATACGAACATATGAATACTAGTTGACCCGCGCAAACTTCGTCTGCTCCGTTCCTATTAGTTTGATATATAGCGTGATGATATATAGCCTATTACCTTCCTCGATAAATGGGATATCTAACACTGAAAGAATTTTTCAAATCGGACTAGTAGTTCCTGAGATTAGCGCGTTCAAGCAAATAAACAAAATCTTCAGCTTCAGATATTAGTATAGATCATTGATATATAAAAATACCCAAGATGCACAGTCTCGAACAAATGCAACACTCGAAACTGTCGTCAAAAAATGACATGTGTGAGTTGTGTGTAGTTATGCTATAAACAATTTTTTTGCAAATTCATTCTTACACGGATCGCTTAAAGTTGTTTTTAGAAAGCAGTGCAACTGAGACTGTTTCAAACTTGCGCATAATTATACATATTGCGCTTATTTTTTGCGGAAGTTTTTGAGATGCTGAGTGTGTATCTTGGGTTTTTTATATTTCAATGGTATAGATAGTATCCAATTCAAATAAATATTGTGCGAAACGAGTATCATAGTTATAGTAAAATTTTACTTTACGTTACTATACGTCAAAAATTTTCGTGCTAGTCCCTATGTAGTCCACACCTGCATATGCACTGTGAGAGCAGACCTCTGTCTTGGCCTCTTTAGACCTAAACTAGCATCGAATGTGTTTAGCAGTAGGTACTTCCAAAGATGGAGTACTGCTCTCATCTTTGGGACGGATCTGCCAGATACCAGCTTGACGCCCTTGAGTCAATTGAAAACCGAGCCAGGAGTATCATCGGCAATAATAGGCTCGTCGCGACGAAGCTCCAAAGTCTTGGGCATCGACGACGAGCTGCTAGCCTGTCGGTTTTCTACCGGTTGCATTTTGGGGAATGTGCGACGGAATTGCATAGTTTAATTCGCCAAGCCCGTACCATCATCGGACCACAAGACGAACGGCGATGCGCCACCGGTACATGGTGGACATCCCACCCACGCGCACAAAACGTTTTGGGAACACATTCTTAGTGCGTACAGCTAAGGAGTGGAATTCCCTGCCGGAGTGTGTTTCCTGATAGCTACAACCTGGGAGTCTTTAAGACAAGAGTGAATAGGTTACTTCTAGGCAAGGGTGCTCCATCTTCGACCACATCATCGCTTACCATTAGGTGAGATAGTGGTCGAACGCGTGCCTATCAATAGTAAAAAAAAATGATAAAGGTGTGTCCGAAAAGCAATAGACCCCTTGAAAAAATAAACTAAGCTTAACATTAGTTAAGCTTAGTTTATTATTAACCTACCGTAATGTTAACCCTACAAGAACATCAAAGGACATCATCCATTTTGGTCCAATTTCGATAATATTCAAAGACAAAAAAGAGTATTTTATTCTGATTGATCTAGTCCCCCTTAGCACTAAGAAATGCTTTGGTATCCTGTTAAGAATTACAAAAGCAAACACCGCAATTGGTTTTATTCGTGTTCAAAAATTCGGTATCATCTTACTATAGGTACTTTTTCAACTCGAAAATATTTATCTCAATAACTAGTTGACCCGCGCAACTTCGTCTGCGTCACATTTTTCATTAATGCTCCGCTTCTATTGGTCATTTCATTTCATATATTCCAACCAATAACCAACACCAACCAACACTTAAATAATTTATCAATTCGATCCAGATACTTGTTGAAATTAGCATGTTCTACCAAACAAGCAAAAGAACTCTTCAGCTTTATAATATTAGTACTATACGTAGATAGGAAGAACGAAAGGTCCAGTATAAAAACAGGAGTTTCAGGTACCTACAGCAACGCAGCTTCCTGTAGATAAATACATTTTTATCACACCTAAGTCGACTGATGAACACCTCTGAGCCACCCCCGTGACTTATGTCACTTTACCCCCTCCTCTGCTAATCCCTTTTTCATTTCGTTCCCATTCGGTTCTAATACGCTTTCCGGGATTTTTCCTGTTTGTCAAAAAAGTTGGAAATGGCTTTAAAAACTGTCTTATTGAGGTGAAATTGCAGGACCGAAAGTGTTATAGGAAATAGAGGAACATAAGTGGTTAGTAAAAGGGATCAGGATATTGTTTTTAATCATGGACGGTATTATATCCTCATTTTTAGAACCTGAACAAAGACCTAGGTGGAGTTTTTAGACGAAAGTGTTCACTTATGTCAATATGTGTACAAAAAAGTCTTCCGTTATTGGCACCAGATGGCACATATCTAGTGTTAATACAAATTAATGTTTATGTTATCGCATTAGAATATGTTTAAAAATTACAAAAAGGCCACAGATGACTATCTCATATTACTGTACCTACTTTGAATCTTTTGGCATAGGCATCATATTCATAGTCGTCAAACAAATAAACAAACAATCTAACTAACATACCGTACTTACGTTACGCTTGACCAGTCCTTTTTCATTTTTCTAGCCCTAATTCAATTAATTCCCCGAAATAAGAAACGCACCCATTGGGAACAAACCGATTAATTGAACAGGTACCTAATCAAACAATTTTCTAAACTTCTAATTAGTAACTAAATCTTTATTAATTTCGCCCGATCACACAATCCCTGAGGATTATCGGAGAATCGAGAATAATCGAAAAAAGGACAAAGAATTTTTTAAACCCGTTTTCTGGTTAATCTCGAATAAACAAAGGGATAATTAAAAAAATAAGTTACTTCTCGTAGTAGATTGAAGTAAGAGATTTTTGACTGATTTCTGAAAATCAGTCTGAATGGAACCGAAACGTGGTCACTCATAATCGGCCACATCAGAAGGTTTGAAGTCACCCAAAAGGCAATGGCAAGGGCAATGCTATCAGGAACGATGATATCCACAAGAGAACCAAGGGTACCGACATAGCCCGAAGGATGCCAAACTGAAGTGGCAGTGGGCAGGGCACGTTGCTCGCAGAACAGATGGTCGATAGAACAGAAAAGTTTTTGAGCGGCGACCGCGTACCGGAAGACACAGCATTGGAAGGCCTCCCACAAGTTGGACCGATAACCTGGTGAGGGTCACGGGTAGCCAATAGATGCGAGACGCACAGGCCCGGTTATTGTGGCGACACTTGGGGGAGGCATATGTCCAGCAGTGGATGTCTTTCGGCTGATATAATGATGATGATAATGAGGAGTCTGAGTAGAATGGAAAATTAGAAGATGCCTTAAAGTATGACAACCAGTAATACCAAGATATACCGTGTTACCTAGTTTTTTTTATTATTTTAAATTTGAGATGGGTTTGCTCTTGACTCTAGTCTAGGTCAGAGATGACAGGAACAGAGTCTACGATGGAGCGAGCTTACCCAGAAGGAGTTTGTTCACTCTAACTTTAAAGAGATGAGGGTTGTAAGCATTAGGAAACACAGACGCAGGCAGAGAGTTCCAATCCTTTGCTGTGCGCATTATAAAAGACGTTCGGAAACGCTTAGTGTGAATTGATGGAATAGGAACAAGGTAGCGATGGTAAGTTGCAGTGTATCTGTATGTTCGATGGTAGTAACTGGCTTGCGGAGGTTCGACGGGCAAACTCCATGTAAAACACTGGTATTCAGCAGAATCTGATTAGACTGGAAGCCGACCTCAACATAGTTGGGAAAAAGATAGACAAAAAATGATTTTCGATCTTAATAATGGCAACAGCACAGCTTGAAATGCTCACAGAGTTCGTATGCGCTAAATTAAAACAATAATAAAATAATATTTAAAAATTAATGGTTTTTGCTCGTTTTTAACACCATAATAGTGGATTATAATAATGGCGTTGATACGGAACTCTTTATACGTGAGTCTGACTTGCACTTGGTCGGTTTTTTTTACCTTACGATACCACTTTTCTTATTAAATTAGTCTAATAAGAAAATAAATCAACTAATGAGCCTTTAATTAATTTCTTCTGACCCAATTATCCAGCCGACTTCAGTCAACATCAAAGAGAATCTTTTCATAAAGCTGTCAATGGCTTGTCAAGATTTCTTGAGCCTTTGTGACCTCCACAGACCACAGAGTCGTCACTCGCCTCTGCTGGAAACGGAAATGTCAAAACTTTAGCTACAAACTGAGCGTGTCTGTGAGTGTCACCGTTTACTCATGGAAATTGAGGTCTCGTGTCAGTTCTAACTATGGCTATGACAACTCTCAGCGCAATACGATATTTGACTAGATTTTTTAAACAGCTCTGAAAACCCAGATAAAACAAGATGCAGTAAAAAATGTTTCGAAACCTCAAAACATTACTGAATGAATTTTAAGCGTTTTATAATCTATAGTAAGCACTAATTGCATGTGACGTCAATCTCAAGTTCATCATTTTCATGTCACGCTATTATGAATTTACGCCATCCAGTACAATTGACGTTTTGAGGGATAAGGGTAGAAGAATAACTTTTTTAAGCGTGCAGCTTCTTTATTTTTCCACGCAGTATATTTATTTTTTCAAAAATCGTACCTAATATTTTAGGCGCCGACCCCACTGCACGCGATCTAGCGGTCAGAGTTCCGAGTTCTGTGTTCCGCGTCCACTGTAATATATGCGGTGGCTAAGAATCCTACACACACAAAAGCTGTTAGACCGCGACGGTCAAAGTGGACGCGCGTTCTGTCGGAGTTCTATTTTTTTTGCAAAAGCTGGGAGGTCACGATGTCCGACGAGATCGAAATGTTTATTTAATTAATGAGAGAAAAACGTTTTCTTTATGATTTGCGAGACATTTGGTTGAGAGTGACATTTGGACCCTTAAGATTACTGAACTCCAGATTTTAGACCGCTCGCAGTGTGCGCGTGGACGCGGAACAGTCCGCGGAACGACCGCGCGCAGTGGGGTCGGCGCCTTATTACTAAAATCTATTAAATACTCGATCCATCTAGATTTTGATAGTATCTTGTCAAATATCCTTAAGCGCTGCGACGAATATTTTTAGCAATGGCGTTTCTAGTCGTTTCCTGCTTCTGTGGTGACCTCTTATGACCCTCTAAGCAGCAAGAATGTCCTTTGAAAATTATGAAGGAAAATTGTAAAGGTGTTTTGTTATGGGAATTAAAATATGTTAGGTTGAAATTGGTAAGATTTTGGTTGGATTTAGCGTGTAATTGGTCCAAAGGTTGGCCGGTATACGCATTATGTTCGTCTTATACCTTTGTACCATAAATAATTAACTGTCTAATTAATGAAAACGATCAAAGTGCCAATTTAACTAATTTTTAGAGTTCTGGACAAAAAACGGAACCCTTATAGGATCATTCGGGTGTCTGTCTGTCTGTCACAACCAGTTTTCTTCGGATCCACTGGACCGATTCTGTTAAAATTTGGTAAACTTGTTTGCATTCATCCAATTCCTATTATTTGGCTGTTACTGAAAACTCTTGCTCAGGTTAACATTTGAAGCCCCTGAATTTCAGCAGATACAAAGTATTGCAATAACGATGGTAGTCTATACTATCTTCTCCTTCTAATATATAAAAATCTCGTGTAATAGTGTTTGTTATCGAACTGGTCGGACACGGCTTGACCGATTTTCATGTTTCTTTTTTTTTTGTGTAAATTTGGTAGGTAGTTTGATGAAAGAAAGCGTGGAGCGTTTATGTAATCTTTACTCTTGTTGGCTCCACGCTTTCTTTCATCAAACTAAATGTCCGAATTATTTTGTAATTTTTGTTGCGTGTCAAAAGCGAGTTTTTTTAGTTTTTTAAACTATTATTTTTATTTTATACTTTTTATTATATTATACGTGATTATTTTTTTCGTATTTTTAAACTATTTTTTTTAGATATGTTTGTAACTAATAAATTCAAACACCACTGGACTGTTTTCTAAAATTATTTTTTCGTCATTAGAATGCTACTTTATCCTTGAGTAACATAGGCCAGAAAAAATAGGGATACATATGAAAATTGCAGCGCGGACGAAGTCGCGAGTGAAGTGCTATCTATAGTAATATATAAAGCTGAAGAGTTTGTTTGTTTGTTTGCTTGCTTGAACGCGCTAATCTCAGGAACAGCAAGTCCGATTTGAAAAATTCTTTCAGTGTTAGATAGCCTATTTATCGAGGAAGGCTATATATCATCACGCTAAGACCAATAGGAGTGGAGCAAACGAAGTTGCGCGGGTCAACTAGTTTTAGTATAAATTGGAAGTACGACTCAAATACTCTATTGTATAATCCACTACTTTGCATGTTTGAAATATCGTCTTCTCGACTTAATAAAACACACAATGAGTACTGTTTGATTAACAAACTGAAATATACCACCAGTGCGTGCTATGCACCCTTTTAAAAGAGTCTCTACATTAGGTAGTGCCCTAGTTTTAACGAACTACCAACTTTTAGCAACAAACTTACCATTAAAACTAGGTACCAACATGGCAACCGCAACGTTTGACACCCAAGGGGCTTAGCAAGTAACTTTCAACCCTTTTAAAGTTAAATAAGCACCCCCAATTGAATGAAAACTCTCATGGGGGTTGAAAAACAAATATTTGTTGAACTCATGGGGTTTAGACTCATACGTTTTGAAAGGATCTGTGGATTGTATATTTAATGAACACCCGTATTCGTTTATGGGAGTTTTGGCTAAATGGCTAATGTGTAGACTTACTGATTTGATGGTAAAGCTTTTTTTTTGTGGATACTAGTGACTCCTGCTCTGCGCAGGTCAGGAGGAAGTATCAGACTCTTACTGATTAAAAGCTAAACGGGTGGGTTTAGCTTCAAAATTGATGCGCACAGCAAAGGAGTGGACCTGCGACTATGTTTCCAAAAGCATTCAACTCAAATCTCTTTAAAGTTAGAGTGAGCAGGTTCCTTATGGCTACCTAAGCTCACTCTATTGTTGAGTTTGTCTCTGTCACTTCTGACCTGAACCAGAGTCAAGAGCAAGCATTTTTTTTTTAATGGGACAAGCCCGCCACTCATTCCCAACCACTACAACTCCTGAAAGCCAGAATCAACAGTGGCGACCACCAGAAAAACGCCGAGCCAATGAAGCCCGACGAGTCCCGGAGAAACGATTTAACTGTCTTGGATCCTGCAACGAATTTAATCAGAAAAGTACAGCGGAGGAGTAGGAAAAAAAAATATAATTTCCACTTCCCTCCTTATCAAGCAGGAGACAGAATACAGCTAGGCCAATAGGCACCAAGGGACATATACAACTGGGTTAAGCCCAGTTGTCAAGCACCACGGATTACATATTAATTAAAAACTAATGGGTCCTAAATTGTGAGCTACTTTTGATTCCAGTAATAGGTATGGCAAAATCGCCTGTAAGCACGGAAATTTGTTCTGGTTTCTACAAGGTCCGTGTAGTAAACTACTCCAGATGTAACCTGAATACTATCTAACATAATATTGCGTTCAGTTTGCCAAAGAATACACTCCCATAAGATGTGGTGTGCGGAATGTTCGTATTCATAGTCGGCTGTAGAACATTGACATAAAGGCGAGGCCACAAGCCTAAAGGAAAATAATTTACTCTTAAAGTTGCCATGACCCGTGAGAAATTGAGCAACACAATGATCCACCTCCAGCCATGTCCTATCCAGCCGCTCACGAACGGATGGAAAAAACTGGTGGAGGTCGACGGCCTTTAATGGAATTTTCCCACCTACATTGCCATTCGGATAAAAGTTCCTCCCAGACGTCAGTCTGGGGTTTTAGTAATCTACAGATCTTAGCACGGTCGCGTTGCGGTAAAAACGAAAAAAAAAATATATAAAAAAAATCAAGAGCAAGCATACGTAAAAAAAAATGCCTTAGCGTTCCAGGGCGGCGGTAACTCTTTCGAACAATTTGAACCCCGGCAAACAACGGCTAACGGGCCCCATCAACTATGCTGACATTTATTTATTTATTTAATAATGGCTCTCCAACGACTTATTCACTATGACTTACACAAAAAAAAGAAAAGGATCAGATGTTATGAAGTAGGTTGAACTTGTCACTTACAGGAGTGCACAGCACTTCCAAAAAATCTTATATACTAAAGCAAAAACCTACTACTAACTTAAATGCGTACATAATGACACACAATAGCCAGCGAAAGCAAACTTCAGACTGAAAAAAAAAAGTAAGAAAAAGTTTGAAAAAGTAATTACAATAATTAAAAAGAGAAAAATCAATAGTTAAAAATGTGAACCTAGCCTTTGGGTACCTTTATTCTGCTTAGAATACGTCTCTTTGAGACGCGCGTGGAACACAACGTGCGTTGATGGTAAAGCTGAAATATCCGTGGTGAGTCACTGGATGGGTGAACTAACTTACAAACAATTAGTTTATGTCAATTGCTTCCTCTGCGATGAAAATAAAATAATCTCACGGGAGTATACTCCCGGAATTAAAAGTATTCTATGGCATATTAGAGGACTTGGTCGACCCGTAAAGCTGTACGGATTTTGTGCAAATGACAAGTAGATAACAAACATAGAACAGTGCCAGAGCAAATTCAGGATAAGAATGCTTGGAAACATATTGGTTCTGCTCATAGGACAATAGAATAGAATATAATACTCTTTATTATGTACACCATATAAGTTACAGAAAAAAATAGATGAAGAAAACATTACATAGGGTGACACAAAGTTCCGCAATCGTCTAAGGGACCTGACAGATGCAAACTTTTTACGGCTTACGTCCTGGAACTGCGGACCCCAAGACAGATGTTTGTCGATCCAAACCCCAAGGTTCTTAACCTTCTCACTTATAGGAATAGTAGTTCCGTTAAATTGAACCTGGGGAAGCTGAGACCAATTTACTTTTGGAATCATCCTTGAGCTGCCAACAACAATGACCTGGATCTTTGATGGATTAACCTGAAGACCATTTGCCTCACTCCATTCACAAATTTTAGCTAAATCCTTGTTTATTGTAATAATCGCATCAGCCAAATCTGCAAGGGTAGCTTGTTTGTAGATTTGTAAATCGTCTGCATAAAGGTGGTAAGAAGACAGAAGATTTTCGGAAATAGCGTTGATAAATATTGCGAAGAGTAAAGGAGATAAAACGCCACCCTGAGGTACACCGGCAGTTGTAAAATGCCAGGAAGAGTTAGATTCTTCTATACATATACGTTGCCGGCGGCCATACAGGTAACTGCGAAACTAGTCAATCGCCGTTGGAGATATGTTAAGCGAGCGGAATATGCCAAGCAGGATATCGAAATCGACAGTGTTGAATGCATTACTGAAATCTAGTAAGCCAAGGACCGTCAGATTTCCTCTTTCCATGCCCAACCGTATGTCATCGGTAACGTTTACCAGGGCCGTAGCGGTGCTATGACCAAGATGAAATCCGGATTGAAAAGGATTCAGCAGACTATTCCTACAAAGGAAAGCACTAAGCTGATTGTAGACAAGGCGTTCGAGGACTTTGGAGAGGAAAGGCAAGATGGAAATAGGACGGTATTCGGAAAAGGAAGTAGGATTTGCCTTTCTGGGTAAGGGAGTGATTTTGTCCTCTTTCCAAGTTGAAGGAAAGATACCATGAGATATAGAATAATTTAGGATATAACATAGGATAGGAAGGATTTCGTCGAGGACAGGGAGTATCATTTTCCGACTGACACAATCGCTACCAACTGCGTTAGAGGTGATAGAAACTATGCTCTGCTTAACATCACAATCAGAGAATTGACTAAAAATAAATGGGGAATAATCCGGAGTTGATAGGTTTGAAAATTAGTTTATTGTAGTTGCTTTCAAGGTCCCATTACATGAGAATGAAGACGAGACGTGTTGATTCAATAAATGAATATCTAGGTCTTTAGGAATCGATTCTTGGCGAGATTTTCCAACTCCTACGGATTTAAGAAATTTCCAGATTTTAGCTGGGTCTCCGTTTTCAAATGAGGTGTGGATATGGCATCGTTGGGCATCTCTACACACCTTATTGCAGCGATTTCTAGCATCTAAAAATTTCTCCCAGTTCGATGACGAGGGATGGCATTTGAATTTTGTTTTAGTTACAGCTTTCCTATGGATTACGGTTTTAATGTCGCCTGTTAACCATGGAGCCGGAAGATGTTTAATTTTAATTGCACGAATGGGAGCGTGAACGTCGTACAGCTGCACAAGGTTGTCCGTCAACAGGTTCACTTTATCGTCAATTGACTCAACGCTGACCAGAGGTGCCTAGTCAATGTTGCTTCTCTCTCTTCAATCTCTTCGGAGTTCATCTGCATTCATTCCACTAAAATTGCGCTGCAGAACAATTTTTGGTTTTGCCTTAGGAGGCCGAATTTTATAAGAGAGGAAAATAAGGTCATGATAGGAAAACATATCAGCTGGACATTGTCCATGCTTGCCGACATGTTGAGAAGAGGAAACAATAACAAGATCTAAGAGAGAAGGGTTACAATTTGGGAAATGGTGTGTGGCACTTAGGGGAAGAATGGATAAATTCAAAGATTGAAGTGCTGATTGGAGAGAAGAAGAGCGGGAATCCTTCTTTAATAAGCAGGTATTGAAGTCCCCCATGATGATTGTATGACTGTAAGATGGCAATCAATGTTGTGGACAAAAACAAACTGGTTGCTTTATGTATTAACTTTATAGATGTTCTGTTTCTTTTTGTATTTGTATTTTTCTGCTAACTCACACACTGTTAATTAGTAATTCCAATATTTGTAAATGTGTGAGTATCATGTACTTATTTAGAAAATCTGCATACTCTAGGTGCATGGTCCTCACGTGTAACTAAATTTTTGTATACCAAATATTGTAAAAGATTTATTTGAAAAGAGTAACTATGGAGTTTCTTGTCCGTTCTTCTCCATTAGAATCTACCTTACCGAATGGACAGTACAGTCACTTTAGTATTTGATATTATTATTTGAAATTTGAATGAAGTTCAAAAGTGCCGTTTAATGGCCTAATTGGAATAAACGTTTTGACATTGACTTTGCCACTTTCTTTTTTATCCAGCCAGGCACTTTACTTTGGGTAATTTATTTCATCACAACCTGACTGAAAAGCTGAAAGGGTATGGTTATGAGAAGAGAAAGATAAAAGAGTTGTGAACATAAATATGGATGGACGAAGAGGGAGAGGGAGACCAAAGAAAAGATAGATGGATTGTGTGAGGAGCGATATGAAAGAAAAGGGAGTTAGTGTCTGCTAACAGAACAAAATGGATGAAAAAAACGTGTTGCGCCGACCCCAAGGAACTAGGGATAAGAGCAGGAAGATGATGATGATTAAATTTCATCACCACCTAAGGGCGCCTTCAAATTAGCCGCAAAGTGCCGCGCGGTAGCAGCACGGCTGCAGCGCTGCCGGCGCGCTGTAACCGCTAGTTTCAAGCATCATAGTGTTGTAAATTTAGTTTCACGATGGATTCTGACGACGATACACTGTTGTTAGTGTTACTGTTAAAACGAAAGACTTAGAAAAAAAAAAGAAACCTAAGAAAATGTTGCCGTTATTTTGTATAAGTCAACGAACTAAATTCCATAAAGTAAAAGGCAAACTGTGACCAAAAATTTCAGAATTCCTTTTATTTGGATTACCAAGAAAACAATTTTACGAATTACTTTTCCGTTTGGAACCTTATATGGAAAACAAAATACATCCTTCAAAATACTATTTGTGTCGAAGAAAGACTGTTTAAAACACTCGCTGACTTCGAATTCCATATCGCTGGATGACTCAAAACCTCATCGATAAATTCTTCAACCTGATTTTCGTTCATGTTTAGACTTGAATAAAAACGCAGGCCTGCCGACGGGCGTTTATTATTTACTAGCGGACGTCACGCGGTTTCACCCGCGTAGTTTCCGTTCCCGTGTGAGTACGGGGATAAAATATAGCCTATATTACTCGCTGATAATGTAACTATCCATTGCTGAAAGAATTTTCCAAATCGGTCCAGTAGTTTTTAAGTTTATTCGTTACATACAAAAATACAAATCTTTCCTCTTTATAATATTAGTACAGAAGTACATATATAGATATGGATTGCGATCGCTACGCATCCTCGTACATCTCTTGAAAAAATGCAGCCTTATAGCGCACTACCTCTTATTGAGAGCAGGTCTGGAAACTTTGGAATTTATAGAAAGGTTATGCCATGCTGAAATAATATTACCACTACGCAAAATGGCTTCAACAATTCTATCTTTGCATTCGAATAGAAACCCATATTCAACACAAACAATCGTGATTGAATACCAAACAAAATAACTGTTTTCTTACCATTAACCTACTTTGCAGAGGGTGATGCGATGTTTGCGTAATATAATTAGTTTGTTTACTAATTAGTACGGGCTATGGTTTCCATTTGTAGTTTGATTATTTTAGAGCTTGAAGAAGGCAAGAGAAACTCCTTTGGCGGCTTTTCGTTTTTATATTTTCAAGGAGCGTTTGCATTCGCATCGCTGTCGCAAACTGTCAAATAATTGTCTAATTTCCATACATTTTGACCAATTTTGGACATTAATTTTTATAAATTCAAGATTTTCGGTGAAAGGTATTGCGAAGATATTGTCATTTTACCGACAATCATGAATTTGAACGCTTTGTTTGAGAATTTACCTTGAAAAATAAGACAAGTAAAATTTAAAAAAAAGGTAACTTCCAAGGACGCTTCACATTTGGGTACATTGCGTCATGACAGAAAACTAAGATGTAACTCTTTCCTCCTCTCCTTGATCCTTCTTATTCTAAAGGTAAAAATAGATGGAAGCACAGGAGTGTCAATGTCAAATATTTATCAGGTAAAAGTTTCGAATCTACAACACTAGATAGCGCAGTCTACGCCGTGTACGTTCCCTATAATAATTACGAAGTTTCACTTCTATTACGTGTACGGCGGGCGCTGCACGCGCAACCATCTTATATTTTTATTTATCTACAAGAATTCTGTGATAAATGTTACATTGTATCTATTTTTATACATAAGGGTGAAATTTTACTTAAATTGGAACCTTAAAAGGAAGTTCTTAAAATTATTTTAAGTGCTTACCTTATCTGCTTGTAACAAATTGATGGAAACCTGAAACAAAACAGTGCACATTAATCTCTGAAACCATTCATAACAAATGTTGCACCTTCTGAAGTACACAAGTTACTACAAGTCTTCCCCTAACTTGTAATTTAATGTAATATAAAATTAAGCCTTTGTACTACAGAAGTTGCGATGCATCAATCTTGATTTTTATATAAAAATGGCATAAATAGTGTTGTACTTCCTAGCACGACCATGAACGCATTCATTAAAATTTTAGATGGTAATAAAATCTTTTTAGTTTTACTAGTTAGAAATTTTATACGTCTCAATTAACGTAGATACACAGGTCGTGCTGGAAAGATTCCTTCCCAGCAGGACCTAGTAAAATGTTAGAAAAATAAAACAGCAACAATTTAACAGTAATAAAATAGGAGTACATAATGAGTACATTAGGCAGTCTCCGTTTCATCAACTTCTATGCCAGCTGGCATTTTAGCGTGGTCGTGCTGGGAAGAAATCTTTCCAGCACGACCTGTATATCTACGATAATTGAGGGTATCAAATTTCTAATTAGTGGTATATAATAGTACAAATTAAAAGGATTATAACCATCTGAAGTTATAATGAATGCGTTCATGGTTGTACTAGGAAATACAACAACATAAGTGCTTCCAAGCTCGGACAATTGACAACACATAGGTTTGCTTGCAGGTGGTTGGATGATTATGAACTATGCAAGTCGACTTGCACTTGGCCAGTTTTTTGAAATCCTTTAAAATAACACAGGCACGACCATTGCATGCATTTGCACAATGCAAATATATCTCCTAAAATGCACACGTTTGGCGAATGCAATTGCATGTTTGGCAATTGCATACGCCAAATGCGAGAACCAGTTACAGTAACCGTTACCAGACCAACATTTAACCATACAATTTTAACGATTCTACTACAATATCCAGACACCGAATGTTATTGCAGAGCATTCAATTGTAAAGGCTTGGATATACGGTGCCAGGTCGTGGGAACTGAATTGAAAATGCTGAACAAACTATGCCTAAATAAATACAGATATCTGTTAGCTAAATTTCTATTGGTAACTAGGATTATTTATCACGGCAGCTAATCACGCTCTCTGCTTCTTAGTATTAGTATTCTAGTAGGCACAAAGCGTTTACTGTTCGTGGTATTTCATTAAAACTTGCAATTCCTTATTCCTGGAAATGAATTAAAGGGAAGAAGAAAACGATTTTAAATTTTCAGTAGAACATGAAAAACGAAACTCTTTAGAACTAAGTATTATTTCACTAAAACTCACAAGTCCCTATTCCTGGAAATGTATGAACCGATTTTTATCAAATCAAATCGTATATTTCAAATAAACCATTTACAGGCACTTTTGAATTGTCAAGGTCGGTCGGTCCAAAAAGATGAAGCTATTTGCACGTTCCAAAGCGTAGATCTCTATGGAGAAGAACGTGCAAGAAACTCCACGGACAAGAAAAAAATATTGTTAAAGTGGCCGAAGCGGGCGTTTCTTGCGAAAGCCAGAGTACTCATTTTCGGTGGTGCTTTGAACCCTCTGGGAAAGTTATAAATATTGGTCCTACAGTCCCGAGAGTCCTGACTGTTTCTTAGAAAATTTCCTCCTCTTTTTTAATCCTTTTTTTTAGATTTAAAAAATCTCAATTGGATTTTGAGATATTTTATAAAAAAAATAAACTCTTTTTTCATTGAATTGTTTATAACTTTTGCAGTTTTTTCGAGCAGCACTTTACTTTTTTTTTTTCATTAATCGTCCAAATCGAATGACACCTCATTCATATTTTTCCGAGACTGCTGAAAAAAGTTGAACAAAAAGTCACTTGTTGACTAGACTATTAGCTACACTTTTGATGGTGTACTAATTCAGGCTGTGTATTTCTTCCAAAATCAAAACGGTTCGATTCATGGGTAGGCAAAAAGATTTTTCAAATATCCAATGATGCAGTTTTAGTTTACATTAAAATCAGGCTTGAGACTCATTTCAGTGTTTTCGATATTCCTCATAGTTTCGGATTTGGCCATCCAGGCATACTTTAAGACTTCACCCGTTACTAACAGACAACGCTCAGCCAAAACTACTGGTCGGAAAAAGCTGATATTTGGCATGTAAGTTCCTTGGGGAGTGTAGGGGAGCTAAGAGAGGATTTCCCAAATTCCTACGGGAACGGTAAAAATGGGATATGCGCGTACGAAGCAAAAGTTCGTGCAGTACGGCAAAAGCTAGTACCTACGCTATAAATATAGGTATACCCTTCTTCGATAAATGGGCTATGCAACACTTTAAAAAAAAACTGGCCAAGTGCGAGTCGGACTCGCGTGCAAAGGGTTCCGAAGGAATTAATTTTCTTTACATGTTATTTTAATACTACAGACTTTTAAAAGGTTTTCCTGTAATCTTTAGGTAAAGATCTATTATCTCCATTTTTTTTCAAAATTTTAGGCTCAGTAGTTTCGGAGATAAGGGGGGAATGGTCATTTTTCGTCTAATTTCTTGAATAACATCAAAACCATTTATTTTAAAATTATGAAAAAAATACGATTAAAACCCTCACAGTAAGCCCTTTCATTTGATATGTCACACGATATTGTTCAAAAAACTTTTTTTTTAATTTTCTAGTTTGACCCCCAAAAGTGCCCCCATACTAAAAATTTAATGATTTACGTAACGCATCCGTGTTTGGGTCACAGAAGTCCATATGTGTACCAAATTTCAACAGAATCGGTCCAGTGGATCCGGAGAAAACTGGCTGTGACAGACGGACAGACAGACAGACAGACACCCGAGTGATCCTATAAGGGTTCCTTTTTCTTTCGGAACCCTTAAAATGTTCAATTTGAACCAGTAGTTCCTGAGATTAGCGTGTTCATCCAAACAAACTCTGAAGAGTTTTTTTCTTTGAGAATAGTACAAAATCCTCAGATACGGTTTAATATAATACCAATTTAAACTGCAGAAGTTATTCAGAACTCAGTTCAGTTCTGTCTTTGACTCAACGGATAACTTAGTCATACCTTGATTCAACTTCTTCGAGAGTTCGTTAGTTTCATGTCAGCGTGAGTACAATAAAGTAGATAAGTCCCATTATCTTGTGGATGTAGTTATTTGAAGTCAAATAATTAAATTAATAAATGTAACAGAAAAGTTCGCTTGTTAAGAAAGTTTTTGAAAGGCAGTGACTTGAAATGTATTTTTAGAAAAGTGGCAGTGACCTCGGTTTATTGATTTACGGATAAAACCGTTTTTTTATGTGATGGGTTTGCTCTTGACTCTAGTCTAGGTCAGAAATGACAGAGACAAAGTCTACGATGGTGCGAGCTTACCCAGAAGGAGCCTGTTCACTCTAACTTTTATTTATAGCCTGAATAAAGTTAACTGTAAGAGAATTCTTATGGAAACTCTTCAAAAAATGTCCTATGATGATACAGAGAATTTACTGGCTGTGCTAAAGTGATTTTGTTTATACAATTCTTGACCTAGTTTAAGTACCTTGTTATTTAAAAAACTGTACGATTTATACAATTTTAGACCTAGTTTAGTTAGTTATCTAGAAGTTAAGTTGTTAACTTTCTATATCACAGATTTTTTACACATTTGTATTGTAGTATAGAACCCTTTTGATTATTTGTTAATTTTAAATTATTTTAGATCTTCTCGCCTGAAATACAGGATTTCCTAGTTCAGGCTCGTAATCCTTAGAATTAAGATATATATTTAAGACTCTATGTAATTTGTCCAGTAAAATTGGTAATAAATAAATGAAATGAAATGAAATGAACTTTCAAGAATTTTGCCCCATACATGACTCAAGGAAGGTGCGTACAGTTGCATCTGTTTTTTACAATTCCGACACCTTCATAAGCCATGTGTGTGGCACAGAATCATAGGTTTTTTGTAATGTATCCAACATGTCGACAGTTCCTTGCGGGATCGGCTAACCTGTTAACTTATGGTCATGCCTATGAAAAGTAGCTCATTCCTTAGTGCTGCGGAACCCCTACTTACATACATTCTGTGGCGGGCGTAACGCTAAACATGAAAACATACCCATACTAACTCTTACTCATTATTTGTTTGCATCAACTGTTCAAGTATAATTGTGTATTAATTTATTAATTTGAGTTTTATATATTATAGTATTTTATTGTATGATTAGTTTAAAATTATATTTATGTTTTTATTAATTTAAATATTAATCACGTTTCTGTTTTTTTTTTTTTCCAATTTGCACCTACTATTATTCTTCTCTGCATGACCCAAAGGTTGACTGGTAGAAAATGCCTAAGGCATTAAGTCCGCCTCTGTCCATCTGTATGCGTAAAGTATTAAATAAATAAATAATAATAAGTGTTATTCATAATTATGAACAATTTTACTATTTTTGGATTAGGTCAGTTCTTTGTCGAGCTATGCAAACATAAATGATGAAGTTGACTTATTTTCATAAAGGGGTTCGAACTTTTTTCTATGGATGCTGCCATAGTCGCTACTTAGTTTTTTTTTTCAAAGTTGTGCCGTCGATCTAACAATAAAAAGATCTACAACGTGACACCATGTCCCTAACAATTCTGTTTGCTAAGTGTCCTCTACCCATTTTATACATGTCAGATCCTGCTCCGCAACTTTGAAAGCGGAAGTCGGTGTTAAATTCGAAAAAACAGTAAAAAACACCGACTTCCGAAATTAAAGCTATTATTGTAAAAAGGTTTATTATTTTTTTAGTTTTTTCGAAGGTTCAATTTTTTTGTTAAAAAGTTTTTATTTTATAATTTTTAAAACTTTTTATTTTTTAGTTCTTATTTAAACTAAACTAAACTAATTAAACTTTTTAGTTTTTATTTTATAATTTTTAATTTTAAAACTAACATGGGTAGGCCTACAAAAAATGCTGCTCAACTCAGCATTAAAATCTGTGAGTGAACAATCACCCCTATTTTCCCACCCTTAGGGTAGGATTTTTTGTTACAATTTATAAATATATTATGACTATTTTCAAAGTATACCCTTTCCAATCAAAAAAGAATTATCAAAAACGATCTACCTTGTAAAAAGTTATGCGTGTTCATACATAAAAAAAAATATACGCGTCGACTTGAGAACCTCCTCCGCTTTTTCGTCGGTTAAAAAAATATGGCGGCGGGGTTTCTACACCACAATGGTTCTATACCCTTTGTTCATAATTAGAAGTTCAATGACCTCTCTTCATTCTGTTACACCTTGTATATATTAACTTAAATCAATGAGAAAAACTTTCTTTCTCTTAGAACTTTCAAAGAAAGGAATTTAATATTCGAATTGTTTCGACCAGCCAGTCTGTGTAAGCAAGACGTTTGAATTTCGAACCAACGCGCAACGTATAGTTGAATAGAGTAAATACAATACCTACCCCAAAGAAATAAGGAATTGAAATTTAAGTTTGGCAAAAAAGAAACTGGAAATGATTAAGGATTAGTTTTGTTAAATATTGCTGGTTTTTGGTTTTTAGAAGTGCCTGTTTTATATTGAATCCTGTAAAAAATTAAGGATCTTTTAGTTGCCCGATATTTTTGAAGATTGCAAGTATTTTTGTTTTTAATGTTCCGTAACTCAAAAGAAAAAAACGAAACCCTTATAATCCGCCGTTTATGCCGCAAAAAACGTATATTTCGACACTGTCAAGGGAACAAAAATGCATAGGGTATTTCCCGTTGACCTAGAACTATGAAATTTGGCAAGTAATACCGTCATACTTACTACAAGTGTAGGGTAAAATATTAAAACTATACATTTGTAATTTAAGAAAATAGTCTTTATTTAAAGTAATATATATTCTTTTTAACCCAAAGGTTGACTGGTAGAGAATGCCTTGTTGCATTAAGTCCGCCCATGTACCACTAATGTACATAAAGTTAAAATAAATAAATAATATGTACCTACAAAGTTGTACGGAACCCTCGGTGGGCGAGCCCGACTCGCACTTGGCCGGGTTTTTTGCTTCTATAACTCTCATTATACCTGTAGCCCCAAGCAAGAGTGAACCACTGAACATCGCAGCAGAAACATCGAGCATTGTCTGGCCTCGCTCGTTCTTCGTACATTTCTCTCTTTCATTCGCTGAATTTAATAATCAATCGATCCTTATGTATAAAATTCTTCCGTTATTATTTTTTTAAATATATTAATAAATCTTTATTTCCAAATAGCCAAATACAATTTGTCCATCTCAACTAAAAACATGAAAACGCCATTATATTAAAACACTTTAGTATTATTTGAGACAGAGTGAACGTCTGTGTCTGTCCTAGTATAAACTATGTTACAGACACAGGAAAATTGACTGAGTGAGTGAATGACAGACAACGCACAGCTGAAAATTCTGGTCGTAGAACGCTGAAAGGCATGTAGGTTCCTTGGGGAGTGTAGAGGACCACTAAGAGAGGATTTCCCGAAATCCTTACGGGGACGGAAAAAAACGAGCTATGCGCGCACGAAGTCGCGGGTAAAAGCTAGTAAGATATAAAGCGACAGAACTTTTGAGTTGTGGTTGAAAAATAAATTTATATTAAACAGATTGATATTCAAGGATGGGTTTTACTCAGTAAGAGTCTGACACTACCTTCCGATCCGGCCAAAGCGCAAGCAGTCATTTGATGACTTCCCATACTTTTTTATCATTCTATATTGTCCCTGGGTTTGCTCTTGACTCTAGTCTAGGTCAGAGATAACAGAGACAAAGTCTACGATAGAGTGAGCTTACCCAGAAGGAGCCTGTTCACTCTAACTTTGAAGATTAGGGTTGTTAGCGTTCGGAAACATAGTCGCAGGCAGAGATTTCCACTCCTTTGCTGTGCATATTATGAAAGACGCTTGGAAACGCTTAGTGCGAGTTGGTGGAATAGCAACAAGGTAGGGATGGTAAGATGGCGTCTGGATCTCCGATGGTAGAAGGGGGCCGGTGGGATGAGGTCGTGGAGTTCTTGGGCACACTCTCCAAAGTACAATCTGTAGAAGACCGACAAGCAGGCAATCTTGCAGCGATAAGCCAAGCTGTGTAGCTTGGCATTCACCAGTGTTACATCCCCAATGAGCCTCTTAACTCTGCATTCTACCGAGTCAAGCGCGGCAAGCTGGTACTTACTTCTTCTCGTTTTGTTGCTCTTTGCCACCAATTCTCATTGACGCGTCCATATCGTCACGCCAGCATTCCTAAGCCTTCCTCGGCGACATCACTCGTCCTCTGGCTCCCTCTGCATAACGACTCTGGCCAATCTATCCTGATGTATCCTTCATACATGACCCACCCGATCCCACTTCAGCCTGGCAGATTTGTTGCCCACATCGGCAAACCCTGTTTTGGAGCGAATCGTGGTATTACGAATTCGATCTCCGAGCCTGGGGGGCTACTCTCTAACGAAATCCGTAGTTTCGGGCTTAGTTACGGGCGGGCGTATTCTACTCCGTATCACCTACAGACTTACGATTAGTCCTGAACCCGAACTGAGAATGAATGACAACACGATTTCACAGTAACTGTCAAATCGTGTTGTCATTAGTTCTCAGTGGTTAGGTGATACGGAGTAGAAAATGCCCGCCCGAAACTAAGCCCGAAACTACGGATTTCGTTAGAGAGTAGCCCCCCTGATACCTAGAATGCTAAGCTTCATCGCCCTTTGGTATTCATCCTTAAAAAAGAAAATATTGTTTGTGTACGTCAGATTTGTGTTTATACCTAAACGTACTATGAAACGGGACAATTCTTATTGTGGGTCAAGGTTATAAAAAATAACAAAGTAATGTAACAGCCTTCTTTGTCAACAAAGAAATTGTCTCTCAAACCCCTCAAAGAGTATTTTCTCGTTACTCCAACACATTGTATTAATATTGTCATTGTACGAGAATCGCTCTTATTTTTTGTCACGTTCAATCAACAGATTGGTTTTTCAATATAACCGGTCTTGAGGTACTTCTCCACCAGAAATATGCAAGGTACCAAACTCGTGTGTGTATTTTTGTTCTGGACCTCTGAGCACTGAGTAAATTTATGTTTAACTAGCTGACCCGCGCGGCTTCGCTCCCGTCAACTGGCTATTCTACCTACCGACCCTAACCTACCTACTCTACCTACTTACCTATCCTACCTACCATAGCTACCCTACCTTACCTACCCTACCTACCTACCCTACCTACCTACCTACCTACCCTACCTACCCTACTTACCCTACCTACCTATCCTACCTACCTACCTACTCTTTTTTTTGTATTTTAATTCTTATTATGCTATTCCGGACGAAGACTAATCCAAAAACACAAAAACTATGAAAATCGGTCGAGCCGTTCTCGAGTTAGAAAAGTGTTCGAACAAAACCGACTTTGTTTTAAATATATTAAGAAGATTAAGAATTTTGCTATATTGTCAAAGATTCGACCTTTTTCTAGAAGACATTAATTTTATATTAGCGAGACAGAAACAAAACGCATTAACTGAAGGAAGACGGACAGTGGTGGCTTATTAAAAAAAAGGGTTCCGTTAGCAAACTTGGTACGGGACCCTAAAAATCGACTGGGTTCGCACGAATCAAAATCGTACGCGAAGGCTTAAATAATAGGGTCCCATTAGCAACTTTGGCACGGAACCCTATAATTTGCCTTGGCTCGCAAATCGAACCGTTTGATACTTAGCACGAATTAAAAACTTTGTTGCGGGCAACCTGGGAGTCTTTAAGACAAAAGTGAATAGGTTTCTTCTAAGCAAACGTGCTCCATCTTCGACCGCATCATCGCTTACCATCAGGTGAGATAGTGGTCAAACGTATGCCTATCTATTATAAAAAAAAAATATTCCACTCCGTATCATCTAACCAATGAGAACTAATGATAACACGATTTGACAGTTACCTACTGTGCAATCGTGTTGTCATTCATTCTTAGTTCGGGTTCGGGACTAATCGTAAGTCTGGAGGTGATACGGAGTAGAATACGTCCGCAACTAAGCCCGAAACTACGGACTTCGGACTTAGAGAGTAGCCTCCCAAAATCGATCACTCCCGTCACCGTGACCACCTTTGGTACGATACCTTATTATACAAAACCAAAGTACTAACCTAAACTAAACCTAAACCTAACTACTAACCAAAAAATGGACTCTGTCAATATAAGATTTTTATTTATATTATTAGCCTTGTTTCGCAAATCGAACCGTTCGTTGCTTCGCTCTAAACGGAATCAATCGCGGAGGCCTAGCAGTACGGTCCCGTCAGCACAGCACCTTTGGTACGGGACCCTACAGGCCTGATCCGCAAGTCGAACCGTCCAGAACTTCGCAAAACTAAATCAGTTTAAGACTCTACGATAAATGCACTTTAAACGAAACCAGCACCAGAGATTTAACCAATTATGATCCCTGACAGTTTAAGACCTTTCAGAGACCAAACCGAAATTCCTTCGAAACACGACTGTGTTTAGAAATTGTGTGAGGTCATTCTCCAGCGGAAAATCTTAACACCGCAATTCAGAAAAACGCGTCATCAGTGCAACGCCATCTATCGACCATGTAAACTGACAAAATACTTGGCAGCGGAAGACGTTAAATAAGAAGCCCGTATGTAACGGTAAATAACGATAAGGCATTAAAATGTTTACTTTTATTTTGCTACGTCTACGTATTAAAAGTTTCACAAATAACTCAATCAATGTGTTTTGGTGTAACATTCATGCTTTCATGCATTTTTTGGTTCCTCAATAGATGGCGCTCTGACTAATCAGAATATATAAGGAAGTTTCTTACTAAACTAAAAATTCAATATATTTTGATTTTGTGGATCGATTGTATCGATCAATAACGAAAAGGTATAAAATGATCACTTTTATTTTGCCACGTATTAAAAGTTTCACAAATAACTCAACAATTTTGAATGCTTTCGTGCATTTTATTATTCTCAATAGATGGCGCTCTGACTCATCAGAATACATTAGGAAGTTTCTTCCTAAACTTAAAAATTCAATATCTTTTGATTTTGTGGGTCGATTTTGATGAAATAAACGCTAAATGTTACTCGGGTTATCACTTAATATTTTTAAGTACTAATATTTGCAATCCAATCTGTGGTTTAAGCGTGATGCTCCCACAAATGCACATACAAACAGACAAACAGACAAAAACAAAAATTGCATTTTTGTGTTTTATACCTTTTTCCTGAGTTTTCTGTGTAATTTTCATGCAAAAATATTCAATGTACAGACACGGTTAGTCTACGATTTTATTATATGTATAGAAGACTACGTCTACGTATTAAAAGTTTCAGAAATAACTCAATCAATGTGTTTTGGTGTAACATTCATGCTTTCATGCATTTTTTGGTTCCTCAATAGATGGCGCTCTGACTAATCAGAATATATAAGGAAGTTTCTTACTAAACTAAAAATTCAATATATTTTGATTTTGTGGATCGATTGTATCGATCAATAACGAAAAGGTATAAAATGAACACTCTTATTTTGCCACGTATTAAAAGTTTCACAAATAACTCAACAATTTTGAATGCTTTCGTGTATTTTATTATTCTCAATAGATGGCGCTCTGACTCATCAGAATACATTAGGAAGTTTCTTCCTAAACTTAAAAATTCAATATCTTTTGATTTTGTGGGTCGATTTTGACGAAATAAACGCTAAATTTTACTCGGGTTATCCCTTAATATTTTTAAGTATTTAGATTTGCAATCTAATCTGTGGTTTAAGCGTGATGCTCCCACAAACGCACAGACAAACAGATAAACAGACAAACAGACAAAAATTTCGAAAATTGCATTTTTGTGTTTTATACCTTTTTCCTGAGTTTTCTGTGTAATTTTCATGCAAAAATATTCAATGTACAGACACGGTTAGTCTTCGATTTTATTATATGTATAGATAGTGGACGTCACGCGGTTTCACCCGCGTAGTTCCCGTTCCCGTGGGAATACGGGGATAATATATAGCCTATGTTACTCCCTGATAATGTAGCTATCCAATGCTGAAAGAATTTTTCAAATCGGTCCAGTAGTTTCGGAGCCTATTCAATTCAAACAAACAAACATACAAACAAACAAACAAATCTTTCCTCTTTATAATATTAGTGTAGACTAGCTGACCCGCTCAACTTCATCTGCGTCACATTTTTAATTAATCTACTCTGCTCCTATTCGTCGTAGCATGATGTTAAATATACAATCTCCCTCGATAAGTGGGCTATCCAACACTAAAAGATTCTGTTCTATCAGTCGTCACTCTATCACTAAGCCCCTTTTCTTTCATATCACTCTTCACGAATCTATACTAATATATAAAGCTGAAGAGTTTGTTTGTTTGTTTGCTTGAACGCGCTAATCTCAGGAACTACTGGTCTGATTTGAAAAATTATTTCAGTGTTAGATAGCCCATTTATCGAGGAAGGCTATAGGCTTTATATCATCACGCTAAGACCAATAGGAACGGAGCAATAATGAAAATAGTGACGCAGGCGAAGTTGCGCGGGTCAACTATTCTAATATATAAAAATCTCGTGTCACGGTGTTTGTTACCGAACTCCTCCGAAACAGCTCGACCGATTTTCTTGAAATTTTCTGTGTATATTCGGTAGGTCTGAGAATAGGTGGTAGGCTTTTTTATGACAAAACAACGTTTGCAGAGTCAGCTAGTAAATATATAAAACTTCCGTTATTAAGCGACTCCTGAAGGCCGTCTATCTGTTCGTTAACTACTAACCAAGAAATGAAATTATTAGAAACTCGCTTTAGCCCGTGACTTCGTACGCGCATATTCCATTTTTTCCCGTTCCCGTAGGAATTTCGGGATATCCTCTTAGTGCTCTCCTACACTTAGAAAGGAGCCTACATGCCAAATTTCTGGCTTCTACCACCAGTAGTTTCGTCTCTGCATTGTCTGTCAGTCCACTCAGTAACGGAAGATTTTTTTACTATTACTGGCTGACTCGGCAAACGTTGCTATGCCATACAAAAAAAAAATCCTTGCACCTTTTCTCATACCTTCCGAATACACACACAATTTCATGAAAATAGGTCAAGCCGTTTCGGAGGAGTTCGGTTACAAATACCGTGACACGAGATTTTTACATATTAGATATTGATTATTGCTCTGAAACGCATCGGTTTACGCTGAAAACCAGCGCCGTGGATTCGTGCCCTCGTGCATGGACCTCGGCATAATGCTGAGCGTAAGCCGTTTCGCGCGATAGTGACGCATATTTCCGTCAAAGATATACCTATGATCTATTTAATATTGTGTATATCATTATAACCACCTGTTTCTGTATTTAGGCTTTAGCTGTGCGTTATTTTATACGCGAACTAGTGGACGTCACGCGGTTTCACCCGCGTAGTTCCCGTTCCCGTGGGAGCACGGGGATAAAATATAGCCTATGTTACTCCCTGATAATGTAGCTATCCAATGCTAAAAGAATTTTTCAAATCGGTCCAGTAGTTTCGGAGCCTATTCAATTCAAACAAACAAACAAATCTTTCCTCTTTATAATATTAGTGTAGATAAACATTTTTCTTTCTTTCTTTTTTCTAGGAAGTTCGGAAGAGAAATCAATATTTAACCCTCGGTATGCCTGGTAGGGTCTGTCAGACCCACCCTGTTATTTAAACTGTCATATTTCATTAAATTATGAAGGTTCTGCGCCACCACTCTCAGTAGCTGAACATTTTCAACCAAACGAAGCCTTATGGCTACTACTTTAGTCCGGAGTCAGCTGGGATGGTGAAAAACACAAACAACCCCGAGCGCCGGTGTCAAATTCTGAGGTATCCATAAACCTCTGTCTACACACGTTGCTGGGAGTGACAAGGACTGATTGTAATAGCATATATATGATTTGTCTCTGTCTTGTGCCTTCTATTTTCTAAAATTAAGTTGAGATTTCTTTTGTTTTCACATAAGTGTAAACAAGGCCTATTTTTGCTGAAAGCATAACCTTCAATTATTATTTTTAATGTATTTAGTTAATATGGTGGATTTGTTTTTTTTTTTTTCATTTTTATCCCTACTTATGTATACCCCTATAGTAAAAATATAAGTATGTTTAGATTATTGATATATAAAAAAACCCAAGATACACACTCAGCATCTCAAAAACGTACGCAAAAAATAACCGCAATATATATAATTATGCGCAAGTTTGAAACAGTCTCGCATCGCTCGCCATATTGCACTGCTTTGTAAAAACAACTTTAAGTGATCCGTGTAAGGTTGAATTTGCAAAAAAAATTGCGCATCACTCGCCATACTGAACTGTTTTGTAAAAACAACTTTAAGCGATCCGTGTAAGGTTGAATTTGCAAAAAAAATTGCGCATCACTCGCCATACTGAACTGCTTTGTAAAAACAACTTTAAGCGATCCGTGTAAGGTTGAATTTTCAAAAAAAAATGTTTATAGTATAACTACACACAACTCCCACATGACACTTGATATATGTCAGTTTTTGACGACAGTTTCGAGTGTTGCATTTGTTCGAGACTGTGCATCTTGGGTTTTTTTATATATCAATGATTTAGATACACTAGTTAACATAACTGGTACGAAAAATAGTCACTTTAATTCGGGTCTGACAGACCCACCTGGCTGGCATACCGCGTAATATTTTGCCACCAGGCATACCGAGGATTAAGAACACCACCACTAACCAAGATCTATCACTCCAAACTAATACCTATTAACACACTAGTCTTCTTTAATTACAGATCATTTATATCAATAAGAAAACTACTTTGTTAGGGTGATTTCCCACCTGAAATGTTCGAGAAAAATCTACCAATGGGACCATTTCATTTTTCTTGCTTGGCTTAGCGCAGTTCTAGTCGAAAGAGTGAGCGGAGCTAGGTATATCTATGTTTAATATTATAAAGCTGAAGAATTTGTTTGGTTGAACACGCTAGTCTCAAGAACTACTGGTTCAAAGTTAAAAAAATATTTTAGTTTTGGATAGCCCATTTATCGAGGAAGGATATAGGCTGCGATCGCCAACCCGCCTGCCAAGCGTGGCGATTATGGCAACCCCCCCCCCACTTTGGGGGAGACCCATGTCCAGCAGTGGACGTATTCCGGTTGTTATGATGATGATGATCTAGGCTGTATAACATCACGCTCCGACCAGTAGAAGCGGATAATCAATAAAAAATGTTACAAAACGGGTTATATCTCTCTCTTATGTGACGCAGACAAAGTTGCGAGGCTCAGCTAATTAGGCATAAAATAAGTCCTCTTCACAATTTTATTTAAATATTGTAAAGAAGACTGTTTTGTAAATGACCTGAAATAAATTTTCCTTATACTGTTCTTAGATGCCCCATACACATCAAACCCTCATTTACACGACCGAAATCGATCAAAAAGAGAGTGTCTGTGAAACTCGTTATCGCACTCATGCGTTCAAATATATACCTTATACACAAAAAGAAAAGGTACAGATTTCAGCGGTGAGAACCCGAAACCGAAATCTGTACTAAGGTCAAGCAAGGTACGCTGACAAAGAGTCAGACTCAACTCTGTGTCAGTGTGCATTTATGCCTTAACCCAAAGCATAATGTTCTCGTTGCTTGACAAGTGAACCCACTCGTGTAAATACGTCCTTACACTATTCTGTATCTGGCTGCAGGTACTGGTCAAAAGATGTCTTCAGGTTTGAGGATTCGGGCTTCCGGGTATTAGATTAAAAATTTGTAACTGTTACCCCGTGTCCTGACAGAAAGCGATCGCCGCGTACCTGTATTGAGTGTATCTATGTGTGCTAAAACACTTTAAATAGCTGGCTGGCTTTAAAAAGTCTCGAGCAGACGTAAGTTTCAATATATTTCCTAGCGTTAAAACTCAAAATCGTGAAGCGTATCTCATACTCTAACACGATCCCCAAATTACGCCAGCAATCAACGAAGGTAGACTCACACTAGACTATACCAACTTGATCCAGCCATTTATGCCACCCTAATGAAGCAAGAAACAATTTGTTGATTCTACGTTAAAAGGGTCTTATTAACGTACGTTTTTCAGCTCATTTCAGTAAGGTAACTCAATAGGACCACTTATGAGATCAAGTAACAGGTATTGAGGAACCTTGGAGTATTGAGACCGGTTGTAGAGTGCCTTTTAGTCGTAAATGTTGGTCAAGCGTTTAAAGTGTACCGGACTAAAAGTTTTTTTAATAGCGTAGTGCAGTGGTAAGTAGTGTTGTGGTTTAGTATCTTCATAATATGCATAGGCAGATAAGTGATCTTACTTGACGTAAATAGACTACTAAAATCTTCCTAGCTTTAGGAAAAGCATTATCAGTCAATACAGGCTTAATGCTGGGACCCCTGTATGTGAGAGGCACGGAACCATAATCTTCCACGGCACCTAACCTATTTAATATATTATTTACATTTTTAAGCATACTAATACTGGTATTACGCTTAGCTAATTTTTTGTCTACACCAGTGTTTTAAAATACTACTTATTACTTGTCTTGTCTTGTGTTGTTCTACTACTTTTAGTTTTAATTAATTTTACATATGTCTCTTTTGTGCGAGTTCCGAATAAACATTTTTCTTTCTTTCTTTTTTCTTTCTTTGTATAATCCATGTTTTTCCCATTACTCGGAACAAACTTAGCTGTTTTGTATACGATTTAGTGAGGAATATCGCAAATTGCATTCAATCTCTTTGTAAGTCCGAGTGAAACTAATATCAGTTTTCACTACCACTAGGCGACAACAAAATGCCTAAATCAAAGTGCACAGTTGGATTTCCAGCCGGCCAGGAGTTAAAAATCCAACTGGAAAACTCAAAACACTCGTTCTCATTTCAAGGACTGAGAATTCTAACTAGTGTTGGTTAAAGGTATTCCACAAACCACTTCAACTCTTCAAATACACTCCTACACAACACACCCACTCACACCACACCACACACTCTCATATGCTTAGACGGTGCTAGCATGTCATTCTGTTTGTTTCTGATGCATATAATATTTATTAAATTGTGAATCCGTAATTGGCTGTAAGATCAGTTTATTTAAGTAAAATTGTTAAGAGCTGTGGATTTTGTGAATAAATAAATAAAAAAAGCAATATTGTTACTTAGATAAACAGCTGGTATTATTTATACTCGCAAGTCCACTTTAGGCAGTTACTTATTTAGGAGCAAGATGCCATTTAGATAGTGTCCATCCAGTAACCTCTTCAGATACGTGGTCGCGTGTTACTGGCGGGAATCGCTGTCTGTTACTGAACGAAATGTTTGGAAAATCGAACTTCTCGGTTGCCTTTATCTTTGGAAGTGCATGAATTGTTGAAGTGATTCATCCACTACCATCCGCGAGTATTTAATAATGCCAGTTTATCTAAGTAACAATATTGCAATTTGTTTATTTATTTATTTATTCACAAAAATCCACAGCTCTTAAACAATTTTACTTAAAATAAATAAACTGATCTTACAGCCAATTACGGATTTACAATTTATTAACTATTATACTTCAATCAATTCAATTTCAATTAATCATCTACACTAATATTATAAAGAGGAAAGATTTGTTTGTTTGAATTGAATAGGCTCCGAAACTACTGGACCGATTTGAAAAAATCTTTTAGCATTGGATAGCTACGTTATCAGGGAGTAACATAGACTATATATTATCCCCGTACTCCCACGGGGGCGGGAACTACGCGGGTGAAACCGCGTGACGTCCACTAGTCTATAATAATATGCATCAATGCATCAATCATCTATCATAAATAAGTCTTTCTGACTCTTTGGTATTTTGGTTGTAAGTGCGACAGCGGGAACGAATGTCAAAAGTTCAGTATTTAATCACGTGACATATTCGGTATTCGGTATTGCAGTACATACAGTACTACATGTCAGTATGACTTCTTCCGCTCTGGGCGGAGCGGGATGGAGAATCAAACTGTTACTGACTAAGACCCACCCGTGGGTCTAAAAAGGCCACTTTAGTAGAATTAGAAAGCAAATCATGCTACCCGTCACTATCAAATTTTCCCAATCAACCTTGAACCTAATTCGTTAGCGATAAAGATGAAAATGAAATTTGACAGATTGTTGCCTGATTCATATTATGATTCTAATATGATTCTCCTAAAGTGGCCTTTTTAGCCCCCCCCCCCCTCTTGTTCTTTTAAATGCCATTTGCATTCCAGGGCCGCAGTGACTCTTTCGAACAATTCTGCCACCCTGAACTTATCAGATTCTACATATTATAAAATAAAAAACTTAAAAAAAATACAACCAACTTCCAAATAAAAAAAACACTAAAAAGTAAAAAAATAACTTTAATTTCGGAAGTCGGTGTCAAAATACGAAGACACTACCAATAACATTGACTTTTTTTTTATTTGGAACTCTGCTGTATTTTTATGTTAAAAGTTTTTTATTTTAGCGGTACCCCACACCTAACAACACCACTGGAAAATCGGAGGAAAGCAAAATACGCAATTTCGTTTACTTTGGTGTCAAAAAACCGTCATCCAAGTAAACGTATTCCAGCTATTTTGATTTAAAAGCCAAACTTCCTAACCGATTTTGATAAAATTTGTATGAAACCAATCGGAAAGTATATCCTTTCAGATAAAACAAGAATTTTTCAAATTGGTTCATTAATGACGGAGTTATGAGGTAACAAACATAAAAAGAATACAGCCGAATTGAGAACCTCCTCCTTTTTTTGTTTTTTTTTTTACTATTGATAGGCTCGCGTTTGACCACTATCTCACCTGATGGTAAGCGATGATGTGGTCGAAGATGGAGCACGCTTGCCTAGAAGTAACCTATTCACTCTTGACTTAAAGGCTCCCAGGATGTAGCTATCAGGAAACACAGACTCCGGCAGGGAATTCCACTCCTTAGCTGTACGCACTATAAATGTGTTCCCAAAACGTTTTGTGTGGGTGGGATGTCCACCATGTACCGGTGGCGCATCGCCGTTCCTCTTGTGGTCCGATGATGAAACGGGCTTGGCGGAATTAAATTATGCAATTCCGTCGCACATTCCCCAAAATGTAACCGGTAGGAAAACGACAGGCTAGCAACTCGTCGTCGATGCTCAAGACTTTGGAGCTTCATCGCGACGAGAAATCGGTTAAAAACAAAGTTCTCCGCCGCGTCTGTCTGTCACCCGGTCTATTCAATCTACGACACACTGTGTATAATTAAGGCTTATATACATGCCAATGTCCTTGTGCATATAAACAGAGCTAACTACTCCTCTACGCGCCAGTCCGCTACTCGCATTTTCTATTTATAATAAAAAAAACAACTAGTACTGAAAAAAAGTAACAAAACCAAATTATTTTTGTTTAATGTGGTGTGGGCTAAAATTTGATGTGGGCCAGATTGGCATTTTGCGAGGCCCTCTAGATCCTCGGAATAGTGATTTTTGAGGAGGTTTTCAGAGGTTTTGGATCCTAAAAATTGAGGGTGAGATGCAGCAAATTTCATCGCACCCCGCCGCGAATGGTTTAGATTTTCTTTTGACTTTTTGTGCAAAAATAGTGAATATTTGACGAATGTGGGAAAATTCAAGAAAGACCGAAAATTACCCATGATTATGACACTACACTCGCTAAGCAATAGGCTCGGACAAGTTACATTTTTTATGGCCCTAGCTTTACGATTTTCTGAGTTGAAAAAAGTCAAAGCTGCGAGGCCTTTCGGACCGCGAGGCCGTGGGTGGTGGCCCACGTCGCCCATGCCTTGCGCCGTCTCTGGCTGCGAATACACACCAGTATGGATACCATTATCTAACTACCAAAAAAAATTCATTAGAACACATAGTACTAGTGTACTAACGTACAGCCACTGCCAAAAGTGCCGGTTACGTTATTAACTAAACGTGGACCACTTCAATATGTAATCTAGATAAGCCGCGTGTTATCAGCAGGTACGCTCGCGTACAAAAGTGTTTTTGTTTCAGATTAAGGTAAGGTAGAAGGAAAGAATTCCGTGGAAATGTGAGACTTTCTTATTTGGTATTTGTTATCTGATCTTCGGTAAATTGTGTACCTACCTAACGAGTTTGTATATTTTGTCGAGTAGACTCGTAGATTTTCAATGGAGACTTTTCAATTTTATTTTTGATTTTCAAAAACTGTGCCTATCTACTGGATTGTATGTATTTTTCGAAGATCCTTATTTTGTGTGTTAATATTATAGAAAAATAAACTTTTGTTACGTTTGTAAAAATCTTGAAAAACAACATGTAACGATTTTTCAAGATTTTCATATACTAACAAGCTTTTGCCCACGACTTCGTACGCGCAGACCCCGATTTTTCCCGTTCCGGTAGGAATTTTGGGAAATCTCTCTTAGTGCTTCCCTACACTCTCCAAGGAAACTGGAGCCAAATTTCAGCTTTCTACAAGCAATAGTTTCGACTATGCGTTGTCTGTCAGTCTGAGTGATGCAAGAGTTTTATACATTTTGATTTATAACTTACTAGCTTCTGCCAGCGGCTTCGCCCGCATGGTCCCTAGAAAACATACTCCCGGGATAAAAAGTAGCCTTTGTCCTTTCTCAGGCTCTACAATTTCATTTAAATCGGTTCAGTAGTTTTGGCGTGAAAGCGCGACAGACAGACCGACAGGCGGACAGACAGAGTTATTTTCGCATTTTTAATATTAGTAAGGATTTACACATGTAAATTATGCATTTAAAAGTGAATAAACGGGACGGTTAAAAAAGAAAAAGTTTACATTAAACAAGTGATGTTGATTATGTGTTCGCCAGTACCGGGTGTCATCCATCGCTCTAGTATACATTACATCGTTATCATGTGGTGTGTACCGCTAAAACTAACAACAGCTGTTTTTCGCCGAAATACTGATTTGTTTCACATCAAAGCCTGACATAACTGAAGGCGAAAGATTTACACCATCGGTTTCTGAAACCCTCTGAGCGTTTTAGAAATCGATGGTATAAATAAATCTTCTAACTAAATTGAGTAAGTATTAGGTCTTCTCCTACAAACATTCTGTTTCAATAAACGAACCAGTTTGAACCTACCTAACATCTCTATATATTACTACCTCTTAAAATACAGGTATATCCTAGCTTAAGAGGTAGAGTATTATTTTTGTACAGGACTTGCAACACAAACTTGTAAATATATTTTCAATCTAAATATCAAACTGTATTTAAAATTCTGTATATTTTTGGATAAATAAAGATTATTATTAATATATTATTATTATCTCAATATACATTTATTTTCCCTGTAGAACGGTTTTACGCCACTTTTTTTGTGAAAATGTACACTCGCGAGCAATAAACTAGAATCACTTCATCGCGCGTGTTCAAAACAATTTTCTACGATTTCTGCAATGAACTATGGATTCAAGTGGTACAACGTTTGATAGGTATTTTTTTTCTTTTTGAAACCCTCAGAGGGTTTCAGAAACCGATGGTATAAATCTTCCAACTAAAATGAATAAGTATTAGGTCTTCACCTACAAACATTCTGTTTCATTAAACGACCCAGTTTGAACCTATCTTCGGTAGGAATTTATTTACCCTGTAGTACGGTTTTACGCCACTTTTTTTGTGAAAATCTACACTCGCGTGCAATTAACTGGAATCACTTCATCGCTCGTGCTCAAAACAATTTTTTACGATTTCTGCAATGAGCTATGGATTGTGGTATATCTTTTGACAGGTAATTTTTTGTTAGCTTTCAAATTATTTGAAAAAGATTTAAAATAAATTAAATTTATTACCTTAACTTAGGGAATTTTGCAATAAGTCCAAGTTGTGGACGTCTAAAAAGCGCGGCTATTGTGCAATGGGTTCGAATTGCCTGAATAAATAAATGAATTATTATTATTATTATTATATGAAGGAATAATCTGGACTTCTTTTAGATACTGTCCAGTCACTGCAGCGGTGTGGCAGCGGGCATTGTCATGAATTTGCAGGAAATCTTTGCTAATAAGCCTGAAGTTGCAAAGAAATTGTAAAAAATTGTTTTGAGCAACGCGCGATGAAGTGATTCCAGGTATTGTAAATTAACGCGAGCGAAGTAGCAGGCAAAAGCTAGTGACCATCATCTTGCTGCCCCTATCCCATTTTACTTCCTGCCAGGGTTGCGGAATTTGTTCGAAAGAGTCACCGTGGCCCTGGAACGCAAAGGGCATTAGGAGGAGCACGGATGGGTTTTAGTCAGTAAAAGTTTTATACTCCTTCTTCTCCGCCCAAAGCGATAGGTAACATTTGCACCGCCGTATCTCTACGTTGACGTTGTGGTGGGGCTTGCGTGCCCCAATGGACCTTAGGTACTCATACTTAAGGTGAGGGGCCAAACAAAGAGAGATACAATCCGCAAGGCAGTTTGTGGCGAACTGTTGGGCAGTAGCGACCCCACGGACCTGATCTCCCGGGAGAAGTCTTGTTCTTCATCTCCGGCTTGCCTTTATTGGCTGGCTGGAGTGAACACTGACGAGGAACAGAGCTGCCACCTCTTTCTTGCCTTAATCGGCCGGTCTGAGTGGAGATTCGCAAGAGCAAACGTGCTCGGGAGAAGGATGTATAATCCAGTAAGATGCTGGTAGGGATCTTGACCGTACTTCCGGGATTGTCCTGATAGCCGTGGTATACCTCTCCACTCCTCTATCACCTCAGGATATGTTGCCTCCTTGGAGCTACGTCACTTTGTGCTAGCGACCGTTTTCGGGGGCCCATTGATTGAGTGTGCAAGTCACCCCCTGCCATTTTAAAGCCATGTATATTTTCAGTGGTCAGGCAGGGGCCAATAGTTCTTTCATTATTTACGTTAATGGCCAATAGTCACCTTTTGTTTCCATATTATGCAATAGTTTTGCACCTACCGGGGATTGTCCTTAGGTATACTTTGATAGTGCATATAGGGATAATCGTCGGTTGGTGCCCCATTCCATTAGAAATGTCTAACGGGGCCTCTGCGAGTTGGCTTCGGCCCCTCGTACGCCTACCAAAGGACCGGGACCTCAGGGTCCCGAGATTGTTCAAGACATACCTTAAATAATAAAATCTTTATTTCGAGAAATATTTGGGACAGAGTATCTCCTTAGATATTTTAAGTGAAAATTAAATGTACTCTTAATGTGTCAAAGGAGTGCTTTGGCATTCGTACTAGGATTACCCTGTATCACGAATACCGTTAATACTTAAAAATACTTTAAAAAAATGCGCCGACTCTAAGTATGTTACTTAGAGTCGGCGCATCACATATTCCATGAGTTTTATCAATCTATACTCGCTAGAGACTGTAGTTAAAAATATGTGCGAAAACTTAAAAAAAACAAGTTTCTAATTTATTTGTTAACTATTAAGCAAGCAAATTGCAAGTCAAATTTTAGTTAGTAGACGTACTGCTCACTGTCTATAGTCACGGTATTGTTCACTCCCTGTTCTTATATCTCACTCCTCACACAATCCACAAATTTCTTCTATTAAAACAATAACATTTCATGTTCCGTGAAAAAATAGAGTCGACTTAACCTTTAGAAATTCCAGTTCTTTTCCTTAGAGACTAAGAAACTAAAAAGAAGAACGTATTCAGATACGTTTCAGTTCACGACAGTTTCTCAAACTTGGTTCAAAGATAAGTTTCGCCATCTGTTACAAAGATAGACAGGCTGAAAAGAAAACAATCAAAGTCTTCTATTTTAGAACCAAAGATCCAAGAATTACTGAAATGGATTCTGAAGTTAGACTTAAAATGTTACGGTGCTGTCTATATTTGGATCAGAATAATCAAGAGTTTGTAAACAATCTAGAGAGGTGCCTATAAATACTTGTTAGTTGTAAAGTCGCGGGTAGTCGATGGATGCGGGACGCGCAGGACCAATCGTTGTGGCGACGCTTGGGGGAGGCCTATGGCCAGCAGTGGACGTCTTTCGGCTGATATGATGATGATGAAGTTGTAAGTCAAGTACAGGTTTGTAAATGTCTAATAAATTGATGAACGCCGGCTGCACGCACGAAAAATGATGACTCGTTGTCCCGTTACGCTCATTGTAACGTTACGCTCATTGTTTACTTAGAGGTTTAAAATTAATTTACTTTAAAATTAAGTATCCTATTGTATGTAATCGTATGTTTTGTTATGACGTTGTCACGTTAAACTACCGTCCGTAAACCAACTTTACTGACAACCAATTTTAGGGTTCCGAAAAAAAAAACGGAACCCTTATAGGATCACTCGGCTGTCTGTCTGTCTGTCTGTCCGTCTGTCACAGCCAGTTTTCTCCGGATTCACTGGACCGATTCTGTTGAAATTTGGTACGCGTATGGACTTCTGTGACCCAAACACGGACGTGTTACGTAAATTATTATTTTTTTTAGTATGGGGGTCACTTTTTAAAATAAAAAAAAAAAAAGTTTTTTGAACAATTTCGTGTGACATATCAAATGAAAGGGCTTACTGTGAGGATTTTAATTATATTTTTTTCATTATTTGAAAATAAATGGTTTTGAAGTTATTCAAGAAATTAGACGAAAAATGACCATTCCCCCCCTTATCTCCAAAACTACTGAAATCTAAAATTTTGAAAAAAATGGAGATAATAGATCTTTACTTAAAGATTATAGGAAAACCTATTAGAAGTCTGTAGTGTTAAAATAACATGTTAAAAAAATTAAATTCGTTCGGAACCCTTTGCACGCGAGTCCGACTCGCACTTGGCTAGTTTTTTTTTTATTATACTTTACTAGCACTTCGCCCGCGACTTCGTCCACGTTGCAATTTTCTTAAGGATCCCAAATTTTTTTTCTAGACAAATTATATACTAAAACCTTCCTCGAGAACCACTATCCATTGGAGAAAACAGAAAGAAAATCAGTGCGTCAGTTTTTGAGTTTATCGCGAACAGACAGACAGACGCGGCGGAGGACTTTGTTTTATAATAATGTAGTGAGTGTACACCTCATAACAAGTACAGGACAAACATTTGTAAAAACGAGTGTACAATCACATTGGTATTCATACTACAATAGTCAAGGCATGCATTGATTGAAGGCATGTCTGAAAATCCAACTGTACGAGTATTGTGTACACTGTACTGACTCGCACTTGGCCAGTTTTATTTTCTGTAATAATCTCAACCATTTTTGTTTGTACGTTTATCGACTCTCGATTTGCCCACAGTAGTTGAAAACAGACCTGTGTGGAAAAAGGAGACGGAGCTTTCCCTTTTAATGTGACTATCTATGCTAGTTAGTCAGCCAGGATTTATGCACATAAAGCTAGAGACAAACTGGTCCCACGTACGAAACGTATGCAACGCATTATGATATCTGGACTCTTGATTTTATATGAGAAACTATGCAGTAGAAACACACTTATCGTATGTAACGCAATTTGCAATGTGTTTCTCGCTTTAATCTTACATACACAGTCGCCCACATAATGACATCCTACATATCTAAATAAGATTCCTAAGGCCCTAGTACCTTTGTACAAGAACCCTTTATAGAAGGGTGACATGAACCCAGCTTTGAGATTCCTTCAGTAGGCTTAAGTTTAAACAAAGAGCTAATTGGCATGTATAATACATTTGAAGACGTAGTGTTAAGACTTGTTCGGCAGTTATGGGCTCCTGGTAGTTTTGATACGCAATTTATGAAACTTAATTAATAATTACTAGCTTTTGCCCGTGACTTCGTACGCACATATCTCGTTTTTTCCCGTTCCCGTAGAAATTTCGAGAAATCCTCTCTCAATGCTCCCCTACATTCCTCAAGGAACGTACATGCAAAATTTCAGCTTTCTAGAGCCAGGTGGCCTACTATGACGTCTTAAAACGATCGTGTATAAGGTGTGGGAAGGAGACAGCGTTATACAAGACGCATAACACTATCCCTTTTCCTTAGCTTAATCATGATCGCATTGGCACGTCATAGTAGGGCCCCGCCCCAGTAGTTTAGTTTCGGCTGTGCGTTGTCTGTCAGTTACTCAATCAGTCAGTAACGGAAGAATTTTATATATAAGGATTCGTACTGGAAACAGCACAGCAGTGGTAACACTGTTCTTTGAAAAGAAGCTGTCAATTTCAAGTTGTTTCCACTGATAAACAGTTGACTGTACTTAAGAACTCAAGAGTGAAAATACGGGTTCAGCTATTCTGAAATAATGACGATTTATCTTATTGAAAGTGGCGTTATTGTTAATTTTTAGACTTCCGTAAGTCCGAATGACAAAACGGAACCCTTATAGGACCAAGTATGTGTCTGTCTGACCGCCTCTTATAGCCAAAATTGTTATTTCTCGAAGAAGCACTAAACCAACTAGTATATTCTGTAAAATTTCGCTGTGAAAACGTAGTTTGGGTGCGAGTGGGTTTGGAGTAAACTGTCACTCCACCTTAATTGAATCGATCACTTCCCTTTATTCATTGTGAGATTTATCGGAACAGTACTACAGTTCATAGGGTGTCACTTAATCCAACCAGTAGAGGAACACACTTTCTAGAGCCCTAGTTCCTTCGAAAATTCAAATGTGAAGCATTCTACAATTTTTAAAGAACCTTCACATTCGCATTTCAATCACAACTTGTCAAGAATGTATGAAAATTGAGGTTTTATTGACAGATTGCGACTGTCATGCGAATGCAAACGTTGCTGAAAGTTAGTTGAGTTGGCTGCTCATGCGGTGCAACTTTCACCAAAAGAACTCACTTTGTCTGTAAACCCTGCTCCTTCGTTGAAAACTCTTATTTCAAGAGAAAACATGACCAACGTGACCCATGCGATGCAAATTTCACCAGAAGAACTCACTTTGTCTATAGACCTGCTCCTTCGCTGAAAACTCTTATTCCAACAGAAAACATGACCAATGTGACTCATACGATACAACTTTCACCAGAAGAACTCACTTTGTCTATAAACCCTGCTCCTTCGCTGAGAACTCTTATTTCAACAAAAAACATAACCAACGTGACTCATGCGATGCAAATTTCACCAGAAGAACTCACTTTGTCTATAGACCTGCTCCTTCGCTGAAAACTCTTATTTCAACAGAAAACATGACCAACGTGACTCATACGATGCAACTTTCACCAGAAGAACTCACTTTGTCTATAAGGATGGGAAATCATCAAATGACTCCTCCCGCTCTGGGTGAAGCAGGAGGGAGGTTCAGACTCTTACTGACTAAAACCCATCCGTGTTCCTCCTAATGCCCTTTGCATTCCAGGGCTTCGGTGACTCTTTCGAACAAATTCCGCAACCCCGGCAGGCACTGGCCCTAGCGGGCCTCGTCTTCTATGCTGACGGCTCTTTGAAGCGCGCGTAAAACACAGCGCGCCGTCGACCCGGGCCTGGTTCTGATCGAATGGCGAGCCACCCAATGCTCGCCGTCCGCAGGCCCGCGCCTACGGTGGCCGGGGTGTCTATAGAACCTGCTCCTTCGCTGAAAATACTTATTTCAACAGAAAACATGATTAACGTAACTCATACGATGCAACTTTCACCAGAAGAACTCACTTTGTCTATAGACCCTGCTCCTTCGCTAAAAACTTGAACGTGGCTAATGACAGAGCAGTCCAAGTGGGCACTTCCTGCACGAACAAAATATGAACATGCAAAAAACTGGCCAGGTGCGAGTCGACTCTCACACGAAGAGTCCGTACCATAAACCGAAAACAAATCGTTTCTTTTATGGAAGCCCTCTTAATTATTATTATTTGTATAGAAAAACAAAATCTTTAAAAAAGTTAACTAATTAGGGTTGAAATATTTTAACACAGTGATGAAAATGTGTACCTGTTACGGTTCTTGCGATACAGCCCGCTGACAGACAGACGGACGAACGGATGGACCGACGGACGGAAAGCGGATGCTTAGTAATAAGGTTCCGTTGGTTACCCTTCGGCTACGGAACCCTAAAAAAGAACAGGTATTCTGTTCTTTTTTAGAGTTTCCGATTCTTATTACGACCACAGCATATGAAAATATGGTGACCTAAATACAATTTCGGTATTCGTTTTGTATGCTGAGTACCGTCGGTGTTTGTCAGGTTGATTGATGAGGTTCCCAACTAGTCTAGGTGTAATGCTTGTGACGTCACTAAACAAAATGTTGGGGAAAATATTTTACGGAAGGAAAATTCTCTGAAAGGTGAACTAAGTTTTTGATCGACTCTTGCGGCTGTTATTATTTTTAAGATACGAGGTTTTTTTTACTATTGATAGGCACACGTTTGACCACTATCTCACGTGATGGTAAGCGATGATGCGGTCGAAGATGGAGCACGCTTGCCTAGAAGTAAGCTATTCACACATGACTTAAAGACTCCCAGGTTGAGGCTGAGGTAAATTTTTGGATGGGTGACCATTCTGACCGTCGATTATATACCGAGACTTCGCCTCGAGAAGCAAGTTAAGATCTTAGTCTCGGCTTTCATTTGTTAATTTTTGACAGTCAGAAGCCGATAAAATGTCAAGCCAAGTGATTTAAAAAAAAATTGAAATAGTCCGCGGACTGAAAAAGCATCATCAATCCCACAGTTTTTTTCTCCACTATATTCAAATTTGTTGAATTCGTATCTCATTCTAAGTGATCGCTGAAAATCAGCACTTAACTATCAATTTAAAAGCTAGCTACAATATTTTCTTTTATTTTGTGACGGGTTTACTCTTGACTCTAGTCTAGGTCAGAGATGACCGAGACAAAGTCTACGATGGAGCGAGCTTACCCAGAAGGTCCTGCCTGTTCACTCTACCTTTGAAGAGATTAGGGTTGTAAGTGTTTGGAAACACAGACACAGGTAGAGAGTTCCACTCCTTTGCTGTGCGCATTATAAAAGACGTTTGGAAACGCTTAGTGCGAGTTGTGGAATAGCAACAAGGTAGGGATGCTAAGATGCAGTGCGTCTGGATGTCCGATGGTAGAAGGGGCCCGGTGGGATGAGGTCGTGGAGTTCTTGGGCACACTCACCGACAATGCTACTAAATATAGTATTTGTACGCCTCTGGGCAAAACATAGAGGATCTACCTATCTGTACCATCTCGCACACTGTTGTAATTTGACTTATGTTTACAAATAAAGCATTCTGATTCTGATTCTGAATGTCCTGAAATCCTCTTTATTCTTTCCTTACTTTATTTTCAACCGTACTCAAACCCCGAAAACTTTCAAACAAGTCATAACATGTTTTAATTACCCAAAAATGCTACAAAGCGAGGTAAGGATCTACTGGTAATGAACCCACATTTACTCTGTTTGTACGGTAACAAGGTTTTATAACTATGTAGGACTCTGTAAGTGCCTTTTGGCTTAGATAACTACATGGTACAAAGTGTGAAGTACCTGAAGATAAAAAGGTCATTTTCAACAGAAGTTAAAATATGATTTTCACTGACGGACATGTATTGTGGATTGGGTCCAATTTGGTTATTTTTTAGGGTTCCGAATAAATAACGCAAACCTTGTAGGATCACTCGGGTGTCTGACTGTCCGCCTGTCACAGCCAGTTTTCTTCGGATCCACTGGACCGATTCTGTTGAAATTTGGTACATGCACTTCTGTGACCCAAACACGGACGCGTTACGTAAATTATTAAAGTATGGGGGTCACTTTTGGGGGTCAAACTAGAACATTTAAAAAAAAAGATATTTGAACAATATTGTGTGACATATCAAATGAAAGGGCTTACTGTGAGGGTCTTAATTATTTATTTTCATATTTTAAAATAAATGGTTTTGAAGTTATTAAAGAAATTAGACGAAAAATTATCATTCTCCGCCCCCCCGTTATCTCCGAAACTACTGAGCCTAAAATTTTAAGAAAATGGAGATAATAGATCTTTACCTATAGATTACAGGAAAACCTATAAGAAGTCGATAATGTTAAAATAACGTGTTAAAAAAATTCAATTCGTTCGGAACCCTTTGCACGCGAGTCCGACTCGCAATTGGTCAGTTTTTTTTTCGACAAGCCCGCCACTTTACTCCATTGCAATTCCTGAGAACCAGAATTTACAGTGGCAACCACAAGCAGGGCGCCGTATCAATGAAACTCGATGAGTTCCAGTGAACCGATTCAACTGTCTTGGCAAAGGAATTAGTCAGAAAATAATAACGGGAGAGTAAGAAAAACATAATTTCCATTTCCCTTATCAAGTAAGGCATAAAACAAATCCAGGTCAATAGACACAGAGGGACATTTACAACTGAGGTATGCTCACGTACATTTCAGGTGTAAGTGGATGTCTAGGACCATGCAGTGCTAGGGCTATTATCTACCTAGTCTTTTCCTAACTATTTTGGGGTAAGATTCCAGACTAGCTAAGTACAGCTGAATACTAGTTACGTGAAGGGAAAACCAATCTGATTATCGTATGTATATCTACGACTAGTGGACGTCACGCGGTTTCACCCGCGTAATTCCCATTCCCGTGGGAGTACGGGGATAAAATATATATAATAGCCTATGTTACTCCCTGATAATGTAGCTATCCAATGCTGAAAGAATTTTTCAAATCGGTCCAGTAGTTTCGGAGCCTATTCATTTCAAACAAACAAACAAATCTTTCCTCTTTATAATATTAGTATAGTATACATGATCAGATTGGTGGTTGGTGTGGTATCCCATAACAACTGGTGGTAAGACTGTGTGATTCTGACTGTGTACCGATTTGACAAATTGTATTTATTTATGTACACACAATATACTTAAAAATAAAATTTTGTACACAGAAAAGAGCACAAAGATATTGCTTATTTCAACAGAAATTTCTTCCAGCAGACCAGCGACAGAAGAATTTGATTAGAAAAGTAGACACAGTGTGTAAAGAAACAGAGAAGGAAACTTAAAATAAACTATACTAACTTAACTAAAACATATTATTATCTTATAATAAATACAAATCTAATTATAATAAAAATACAAAAAAAATACACAAATAGATTTACAAATACACTTTATAATAAACTAGCTTCTGCCAGCGGCTTCGCCCGCGTGATCCCTAGGGAACATACTCCCGGGATAAAAATGTCCTTTCTCAGGCTCTAGACTATCTGTGTACCAAATTTCATTTAAATCGGTTCTTTAGTTTTGGCGTGAAAGCGCGACAGGCAGACAGACAGACAGACAAAAAGAGCTACTTTCGCATTTATAATATCAGTAAGGGTTAATACGTACCTATAATATATACCAATTTTATATGTAAGATGAAGTAGAATCTAGGGGTGGGAGTTAATACTTAATTAATATGGGCCGCCCCATATTAACACGGGTTGCCGACGTCAAACACACTAGTTAAACAGATCCTTATTAGACCCTTCATGACATTCCTTATTCCAGTGATTGTCAAAGTAATAGTTGATTAAGGGTCACGTAAGTACTTTGAGGCAAGCGTGCTCATCGTCAACCACACTATATTGCTTACCATCAGGTAAAATCATGGTCAAACGCACTTGGACTGGAGTCTGGAGTTGTGCCTCTTTGACGGCAATAGGCTGGCCCCCTATTAGTGGGACTAAAATATATACGTATCTGGTGAAATGTGGGTATACGAAAGAAATAAAAAACATATATTTGATGAAAGTCGTCAAGTACCGACACACATAATATTAATGAGAAAACAATGAGTGAGCATTTATTTGACGAAAGTCCGTCTAGTACCAGTCCAAACTTCAACTGCCTCCGTGGTCGAGTGGTTCAGGTGTTTGCCTTGTGACGCGCTGGTCGTGGGTTCGATTCCCACGGGAAGCATACTTTGTAAAGTTGTTTTCAGTTTGGCTAGGACATTGCTGGCTTAAATCACGTGATTGTCTGTTAAAAAGATGATTCCGTGCTTCGGGAGGCACGTATAAGCCGGTGGTCCCGGCCGCCAAATGGCGGTTGTCAAATAAATCATGTCAGTGGCCCTTGAGGCGGTCTAGAAACTCTGACACTAGGGTGTGTAGGGTCGTTAGACCTTACTGCCCACACGATAAGAAGAAGAAGAAGAAGGCCAGTCCAAAAAGTTACAATTAAAACAAATTGCACACAGCTGCATCAGACAAATCTCTGCCTAACTCTCCAGGGAAAAGAGGCGTAATGTTATGTTAAGTATGCAAACTTTAGCCTCAAAAAAATCATTACCTGATTGGAAGTCAAACACCGGTGGCCACTTAACTTGCGCTTACTCACAACTTGTATAAAATTTTCCACCGATTTCATCCATCTATGTTGACAAAACATTCAACAAGTAGGTGGTGCCCCATAAAAGCTAAGTCACTCATTATTACTAAAGATGATTAATCGCCACTGATTTCCTTTCAAGATACGAAGACTGTTAGGTGGAAAGGTCAAGACAATCCATCATGCGGTAGCCTCATCAAGAATACATAAAGATACGGGTCAAGTGTGAGTTGAACTTCTACCAAAGGTCTTTTAGGGTGATTTTTACCAGAGATGAGCAAAGTTCTTTCTGTCCCAATATTTTTTACCTAAACATCCACAGACTGTTCACTTATTCATTTAAATAAAACAGGTCAACAGGTCAATAATGCGGTTTAAAAGTAGGTAGTTATGGCCACTTAAAGATGGCCATATACTAAGTACCCTTGCTTGCTAGACTCTACGGTTACCAATGCATTAAAAACCCTAGAGACAGTTTAAATAATAATGTTGTACTTGTAGACGGCATCTCGCTAATAAGGTATTTGGTTGTTTTTACGTATCTCAAAACCAAGAGAAAAGACAAGACGCAGAGAAGAAACTCGCAAGTCACGCCATAGTGAATTTGCCCCACTTAGCACAAACGACATATTTAGTGATAAACGCAGAAGAGTAACTTCAAAAACTGATTACTTCTTTATTTTTCCACCGATTTTATTTATTTCTTGACTAATCGTAATAGTTTAGTAACAAATAAGTATTTATTTATGTAGATTTTTAGGGTTCCGAACACAAAACGGAACCCTTATAGGATCACTCGGGTGTCTGTCTGTCTGTCCGTCTGTCACAGCCAGTTTTCTCCGGATTCACAGGACCGATTCTGTTGAAATTTGGTTCACATATGGACTTCTGTGACCCAAACACGGACGCGTTAAGTAATTTTTTTTTTTTAGTTTGACCCCCAAAAATGACCCTTTGGAGGTTATACTAGAAAATAAAAATAAAAAAAGATTTTTGAACAATATCGTGTGACATATCAAATGAAAGAGCTTGCTGTGAGTTTTAATTATTTTTTCATAATTTTAAAATAAATGGTTTTGAAGTTATTCAAGAAATTACACGAAAAATGACCATTCCCCCTTATCTCCGAAATTGCTGAGCCTATAATTTTGGTAAAAATGGAGATGATAGATCTTTACCTATAAGAAGTCTACAGTGTTAAAATAACATATTAAAAAAATGAAATTCGTTCGGAACCCTTTGCACGCGAGTCCGACTCGCACTTGGCCAGTTTTTAATAGTAATCAACTACATTGTTATGAAGGCTGTATTAAAACTGCTTCTGAAGACAGCACAACAAGAGAGTGTGACATCGATGCCAACGACATTTTTCACAGAAACTGATTTTTTTATCCGTTGACAAATTCCTTTGAAAAATTATATTAACATTGGCGAGACATCTAAAATTAGAACAACATCGTCCGGTTTTCCTACCCGTTTACGGAACCTTAATAACTAATCTAATGGGGATTTAGTTGGGCAGTAGCATTAATTCCTGGTCGTGTGGTGTGCGGATAAGAATAATCCTCTCCTTTCTTACGAGGGACCGTTAAAGGAGAATGAAGGATTATTTCTTTAATGGAGCACTAAAATCTTTAGATTTTTCTGTTGTGACAACATTCAGATTTTCTCAGGATTACCTAACTTGTCGTGTAAAACTACTATAGGATATGTTAAAGGCAATCTTCATTGTGTTAGCCCACCAATTTACTGTTTAGTAACTGAAACTACTGAGTACTGTTTAGAGTTAGCGGTACAGAGAGTAAAGTCCTGCAAACCTCCGTTGTAAAGGGAGGTTCCTCCGACCAGACAGTTGTTGAGTCTGGCGGGCAACTGCCCGATAGTTGATATTCGGACTGATGAATATGTTCAAATCGCACGGTAAACTCTGCTTGCGCGATGCAGGATTTCAACCTAGTAGCTCGCTGCTAGTTGGATAGATGGCGTCGCGGTTCTTTTTTGTTGCGATGTAGATTTGCTCCGTTGTTTTTTCTTGTGGCGGCATTAATGCCGCTACAGGCAGTACGGCCCTGTTAACTATTACAATATAACGATTTTGTACCCGAAGCAAAACCAACAAAACCCTATATAACCTTAGCTGTCCGTCCTTCTGTCTGTCAGCAGGCTGTATTTCATGAAAAGTAATAGTTAGACTGGTCTGCTTGGGTTGTGGAATTTGCTCGAAAGAGTCACCGCGGCCCTGGAATGCAAAGGGCATTAGGAGGAACACGGATGGGTTTTAGTTAGTAAGAGTCTGACACTCGCTTCCGCTCCGCCTCCTAGAGCGGAAGGAGACATTTTTGATGATTTCCCACCCTTAAAAAAAGTATATTGGTATAGTGATAAAATTTTCATAGAACGTGTATTTCTATTGCTGTGATGACCAAAACTAATCAAAATTAAATTGATTAATTGATGACAAAAATCTTGTTTTTATTGGCAAAGAACCTTTAATGTGCGAATCCGACTCTCAACTTGATCAGTTTTCAAATGAGCAATAGGGTATTTTTACTGAAAAAAACTAATTAGTCGGTCAGATAGTTTTTCAAAAAATATTGGACACGTATTTTTTCTTTTTTCACGAAAGCAAAAAATGAAGACGATACAGTGCGTTGAAGACACGCGTGACGTCATGTCGCTGGTAAAAATTGTACCATCATAGTGACGTCACGCGTGTTTTCAACGCACTTTATCGTCTACGTAGTTTACGTGACGGACTAATTACATTTTTTTAGTAAAATATATTCTCATGTAGTAAGTGCTTGCAAAGAAATTCTAATAATCTACATCTACACTAATATTATAAAGAAGAAAGATTTGTTTGTTTGAATTGAATAGGCTCCGAAACTACTGGACCGATTTGAAAAAATCTTTTAGCATTGGATAGCTACATTATCAGGGAGTAACATAGGCTATATATTATCCCCGCAATCCCACGGAAACGGGAACTACGCGGGTGAAACCGCGTGACGTCCACTTGAACTAAATAAGGAGGAAGCGGCCATGATCCTTCCCATGAGTAATGATTCTCAAGCTCCCTTTAACTGGGCAAAGAGTAACCTACTTGTACCGACAGACTTCAGGGACATGGCCACTTATCTCGGGTCTGTCCACGATTCAAACTGTTTTATATGCAAATTCTTTAGACCATACACAGAGGCAATTGAGCCACGCCGCGCGCGAATAGCGTCACAATTTAAAACTTGGTGGTAGTTTGTCTAAATCACCGGCACTTTTAGGTTTTGATACGATTTCCGATAGAGGCATAGAAAAAACACCATTCCTGTGTCCGAAGAGTTACGCAGAGGTGTAAATACAGTACAACAGTATCCTGGTATTTTGAAATTGAACTTCAGTATTGCCAATAACTAACTAACGAAGTTCCTTATCGCGCGTTGTAAAAGGGGGCTAAACGGAAAAAAATCATTCATTTTAGGGTAGGTAGGGTAGGTACGGTGGGTAAGGTAGATAGGGTGGGTAGGGTAAGTAGGGTAGGGTAGGTAGAGTAGGCAGGTAGGGTATGTCGGTAGGGTAGGGTAGCCAGTTGACGGGATCGAAGCCGCGCGGGTCAGCTAGTTATATATAAATTACAAACGTTATGTTAAACCATATCACTGCTTCTTTTTTTTACAATTCCTTCACTAATTAATCGAAAGGAACTTCGTTCCGTCCGGGTGTCCCTTGACACCTCTCAAGTTTTTTTTTTGTTTTTATACGCGTTTGTACAAAACTTCGTGTTAATTATTGTATATAACGTGTAACAGAATAAACGCAATACCTCTTAAGTGGTCATTGTACTCATCATTATGAACTACTTTTACTATGGGGCCAATCCCGAAATCGCGAAAAATAAATAGCTGTTCAGTACATTTTGTCGAGTTATGCGCACATAAATGTATGGGGGGGATTTTAAAATGGTTTCATCTCAATGATTTGGTGTTTATTTGTTCTTATTATGTGATACAGATACATAAATTCTGGCTAAACCAAGTTACGTATCATATCATGTAGATTACTAACTATTTTTTTCAGATGTAATTTCTCAGTAAATGCCGACGAGAAGTCACTTCATTTGCACGCTTTTTTAAGCATTTTTCGAGAGAGCAGCCTTAACAAAACCCAAATGGTCTCAAAATAAACAGACCGCTAGAAAAAAAGGCGTCCACAGTCCGAATTTTTTTAGATAATTATCGTGTTTCTATAATAGACGAATGAATTGATTGAGAAATCGAACATTTATCGTAACATTATTGTCAATCACAGATACCAATGATGTCGATTCTTGCTCAACACCAAATAAGGCAGAAATCGTACGATACAAAAGTCAAACGCGATACCATTTGCTACAAAATCATGCGCGGGCCACAAAGCCTCCAATTTACCAGTCTTAAGGTGCTTTTCCGCTAGAGATGTCCGAGCTAGCTGGTGCGAGGATGTATAGAGGTGCTGTGAAATGTGTGATTATTTCCACTAAAGCTATACGAGGTTTGCGAGGTGGTTGCGCGGTGCGAAGTTGTGAAACTGCGTGTAGCTGAGTGGTGCTAGGATGTGTAGCGATCTCTTTTGAGATGCACGCTTACACATTTTATTGTTTTTTATTACAACCTCACCTGATGGAAAGCTATGAGATCGACGATGGAGCACGCTTGCCTAAAAATAACCTGTTCACTCTTGCCTTCATAACAAGAGTTTTGAGCGATAGTGTTCCTCCACTAGTTTTCTTCTAATAGAGCTGCGTTGAGCTTAGCCGAGCTGAGAAAATGAAATCACATCACACACACATCACACATACACACACACCACACACACACCACACACACACACACGTCACATCTGTCTGTTTTGTGCGACTCCCAAATAAAATTTTTCATTCTTTCTTTCTTTCTAAATGTTCCCATTGGTGGACATTTTCACGCACCGCCTAGCTATCTCGCACATCTTTATTGTAAAAGCACCCTTACTTAATTTATATCTATTTACCCATGATGACCCACAAACCCATATATTTATCAAGCTTAATTGGCATGCGGTAAAGGTCGTTCAGGCCTTCAAGTAACTCGAGTATTTGTCCATAAAAGTGATCGTAAAGTGCATGCAATATGTGCCATGCGTTAGATGACGTCATAGTTAGGGTTCGGTTTGATTACGGCGCGAAGAGGGTGCGGCCAATGTGTGTTGGTAATAAAGTGTTGCGTTGTGTTCTTAGATGATAGTTAGGTATATGTGGGTTTTTCTTGCCGTTGAGTTAGGTTGGAATAGATGATATGGTATTTTAACCCAAAGGTTGATTGGTGGATAATGCCTTGTTGCGTTAAGTCCATAATAAAATTAAAAAATATGTGTTCTCGAATTTAATTATTTATTACGCGAATCAAATGTGGACAAGGTGGATCGATGACCTGGTGAAGGTTGCGGGTAGCCGATGGATGCGAGACGCACAGGACCGGTCGTTGTGGCGACGCTTGGGGGAGGCCTATGTCCAGCAGTGGACGTCTTTCGGCTATGATGATGATGAATCAAATGTTTAAAATGTCATAACTTTTTAGAAAATGGAATAAAAGTTTTTCAGTTTTTCAGGCTCTATGTTTTCCGTCTATTACATGGTCGTGAATTCTAATCAGGCATTGGTCAGTATCGGTCCCGGCTGTGCATGCTACATCTGTAACAGTCATTTCGTATAGTTAAAAACCCAAACATTTTTCAACCAGTCTTGGATATCAATAAGTACTATAATCTATAGTAATATTATAAAGTTGAAGAGTTTGTTTGCTTGAACGCGCTAATCTCGAGAACTACTGGCCCATTTATCAAGGAAGGCTATAGTCTATATATTATTACGCTAAGACCAATAGGAGCGCAGCAGACGAAGTTGCGTGGGTCAACTAGTTATATTATAAAGCTGAAGAACTTGTTTGGTTGAACGCACTTATCTCAGGAACCACTAGTTCGAATTGAAAATGATTGTATTGTTGGATAGCCCATTTATCGAGAAAGGCTATAGGTTACATAACATCACGCTACGAGCAATAGGAGCGGAGCAATAATGAAAAATGTAACGCAAACGAAGTTGCGCGGGTCAGCTAGTTTTATTATATACCCTTTATATACAGTTACTTGTTCGTGGGGGCCAGCAACTAGAAGCCAACCGTAACATAGCTGAGAGGCTAAGCAAATAAGTAAGCCCTATTTCGAAAGTTGGTGCATCAGTTGTGTTACTAGTTCGCGTCAGTGTGACACTGCCCTTACTTATCTAAGGCACTTGACTCACCGCTGGCGATCAGCGAGTAAAGCTTGAAACTCGAAACGAGTTGGCAAGCAGCGAGTAGCGAGTGAAAAGTTTCGATAATTTTGACGCACGGCTTTAAGCGAGTGCTTTTGTACGGCGGGCGATTACTCGCAATACTTGCTCCGGCCCGCACTGTAAGTAGGAAATTACCGCTGGTTACACGGCCGCCGAGCGAATGCCGCTGAGCGAGCACAATCTTTGAAAGCTCTTGTCACTGCGATCAACTAGTGGTAAGAGCCGCTCGCCGGCAGTGTGAACAGCCAGCTATCGACTATGAATGTATGTGTCTCTATTACTCACACGAGATCTATATCTTTTGTACCTTTCCTCAGCGAGCAAATAGTCGATAGCTAATTGCTTCCTCGCTGGCGGTGAGACAAATGCCTAACGTGAGTTACGACTCCAACTACTCAGCGTTTATTATTCTTTATATAAGTAATATAACACACAAGTTAGAGGGTTGCAGATATTAATATAGGAACTATGTACGTTAGATCGATGATAATTTCACGATGAATGTATGATTGTGTACTGTATTTCGCAATAAAGATTGAAATTGAAATCAATTATCTAAAACTTAGTAAAGAGATAAAATTTCATTCATGTTTAATTTATAAAGTTGTTGTTTGTAAAAAGTAAACATCATCATATCAGCCGCAAGATGTCCACTGCTGGACATAAGCCTCCCCCAAGCGTCGCCACTACGACCAGTCCTGTGCGTCTCGCATCCATCGGCTAAAAAATAAAATAAAATAAACTGGCCAAGTGCGAGTCAGACTAGCGTGCAAAGGGTTCCGAACGATTTTTTTTTACATTTTATTTTAACACTATAGACTTCTTATATATTTTTCTGTAATTTATAGGTAAAGATCTATTTTTTCCATTTTTTTTTTCAAAATTTTAGGCTCGGTATTTTCGGATATAAGGGGGAGGGAATGGTCATTTTTCGTCTAAATTCTTGAATAACTTCAAAACCATTCATTTTAAAATTATGATTAAAACCCTCACAGTAAGCCCTTTCATTTGATATGCCACACGATATCGTTCAAAAAACTTTTTTTTAAATTTTCTTGTTTGACCCCCAAAAGTGACCCCCATATTAAACATTTATTTATTAACGGAACGCGTCCCTATTTGGATCACAGAAGTCCATATGTATACCAAATTTCAATAAAATCGGTCCAGTGGATCCAGAGCAAACTGGCTGTGACAGACGGACAGACAGACAGACAGAAAGACACCCGAGTGATCCTATAAGGGTTCCGTTTTTTGTTCAGAACCCTAAAAATAAAAAGTAATATCTGTACATAATTACGATTTTTTTTTACAAATATATCCAGTGCCATAGAACACTTTATGACTGCAACATGCCAAAGAAGACTGGTAATAAAGGAACACCCTTGAAAAAGGGGCCAAGGTTTCTAGCAGTAAATTATCGACGCGTCACAATTTAACCACAGATGCCATTGGCTATTGATAATATTTATTCAATCAACCACTTCATCCTCAGGCACCCACTTTGTGGTTTCTATTGTCCAGCAGTCACTGTGGATGCCGATAACGTAACACACTCGATCACATTTTGAATTGAAAAATTTATGTTACAAATACTGGTATGCAGCTGAACCCAGTTTGCCGACCGAAATATGGGGAACCCAAACGTGGGCCTCATCAGGAGGCTTAAAGTCACTCAAAGGGCAATGGAGAGGGCAATGCTTGGAGTTTCCTTGCGTGATCGAATCAGGAATGATGATATCCGCAAGAGAACCACGAATACCGGCCATAGTCCAAAGGATCGCCAAACTGAAGTGGCAGTGAGTAGGGCTGAAAAATTCTAGCGTGGCGACCGCGTACCAGAAAACGCAGCATTGGAAGGCCTCCCACAAGGTGAACCGATGACCTGGTGAGGGTCGCGGGTGGCCGATGGATGCGAGATGCACAGGACCGGTTGTTGTGGCGATATTTCCTCCCCCCCCCCCTCACTTTCCTACGGAAACGGGTTATGCGCGTACGAAGTCGCGGGTAAAACCTACTTTGAATATAAATATATTTTTCTATAATTATTTACTAGAAGCTGAGCTTTAATGTTGTTATTTTGTCTCGTCGTCTCTAATTAATAAATGCCTAAGGTTCAGTTGTAAAATAAAGATCTCCAAAAGACATCAGCTGGTCCACCGCCTTAAGCTAGCAATGGTATTACAAAATACAATACAAAGATCGAATTAAAAGCTCCCAGAATTCAAGTCAAAGTAAAAAGGAATAATTTATTTGATTATTTTAAAACATCTTTCTGCTTTTTGATCCGTCAATGACATTAATGTTGCTTTTATCTTTTTCTTTTGTCTTTTTAAACACTCAATGTTTTATCAGATGCTCAAATGACTGCGTATCTTTTTTCACAAAAAAGATCTTTTATTTTACGATTGTCTAAGACAAAATAAACTTCGTTAGAAATTAATCAATTAATAATTTGTGCAGCTCAATCTTTTTCAATAAAGAAAATTGTAAAAAAGTTAAAACTTACCTGTAAGTTTCAAAGAATAAAAAAGTTCTGATGAAAATAATTAAAAATCAACGGAGGAGATTAAATTACTTAGTTAAGCGGAAAAACTAAGAGCATCGTTACTTTTTTCTAAAGTATCGGCTCAAGCTTTTAATATTATTACTAAACAATGTCTTTATCTAATCTTTAAATATTGTGGTGAGAAATAAATGTTTTTTTTTTCTATTTATAAGCTCGCGTTTGACCACTATCTCACCTGATGGTAAGTGATATACTATATTATTTATATACTAGTTGACCCGCGCAACTTCGTCTGCTCCGCTCCTATTGGTCTTAGCGTGATGATATATAGCCTACTAGTTTCTGCCGGCGGCTTCACCGCGTGGTCCTTAGGAAACATACTCCCGGGATAAAAAGTAGCCTATTTCTCAGGCTCTAGACTGTGTACCAAATTTCATTTAAATCGGTTCAGTAGTTTTGGCGTGAAAGCGCGACAAACAGACAGACCGACAGACAGACAGATTTACTTTCGAATTTATAATATTAGTAAGGATAGCCTTCCTCGATAAATGGGCTATCTAACACTGAAAGAATTTTTCAAATCGGACCAGTAGTTCCTGAGATTAGCGCGTTAAAGCAAACAAACAAACTCTTCAGCTTTATAATTATATTAGTATAGATTATTATAGCTAGCCATAATTGAAGATATACGTAGGTAAAAGAAAGAAGCATAAAGCACTCTCCAGAGAGTGTCAGAAAGGAGGTAGCGCCACGGAGTTTTTTTTTTTGTAGTTGGTCCCAGATGTCATTTGAAGATTTTTGACAGTCAGTCCTTAAGGGATAAGGGACATTAGATACGCAGTTTCGCAGTTGTTTTATTTAATTTTAATTTTTTTGGTATGCGTCATGCTTGGCGCAAATAAACGCTTTTTCTTTCTTTCTTCTTCTTTCGCAGTCGATCTACATAAAATACTGGTACTCATCGGCTAGTCTATACTCTAAATAACGATTTCGATATCGAGCTTCACCTGAGTGACAAAGTTCACAAAGTGAGCTTTATGACACACAACATAAAGGTCTTATGTTTATACGAATTTGATACTCACCTCGGATTCCGCGGTCGAGACACGAAAATGTTGTTACAGAATAGCACTACTGATCCGGTTAAACTAGTAGTAGACCTTCTCGTCAAAGTTGGTAATAGGCTAGGCTTAATAAGCCTATTATTTTACTAGATAGAAAAATTATAATTCTATTCAGTCCGTCCATTGATATATAAAAAACCCAAGATGCACAGTCTCGAACAAATGCAACACTCGAAACTGTCGTCAAAAACTGACATGTATCAAGTGTATTGTGTGAGTTGTGTGTAGTTATACTATAAATAATTTTTTTTGCAAATTCAACCTTACACGGGCCGCTTAAAGTTGTTTTTACAAAGCAGTGCAGTATGGCGAGTGATGCGTAATTTTTTTTTGCCAATTCAACCTTACACGGATCGCTTAAAGTTGTTTTTACAAAGCAGTGCAGTCTGGCGAGCGATGCGAGACTGTTTGAAACTAGCGCACAATTATACATATTGCGCTGGTTTTTTGCGGACGTTTTTGATATGCTGAGTGTGTATCTTGGGTTTTATATATCAATGAATCCGTCCGTTAGATTTTCAAAAAATATTGGACATGTATTTTTTACCATATCAAATCGACAAAAATTTATAAAGATATAGCACATCAAAGTTTTAGAGAGGGGGCTGGTGACGTCACATCGCTGGTACAAATTGTACCATCGTAGTTACGTCACTTGTGATTTCAACGCACTGTATTCAATTCATTTTTTGTTTACGTGAAAAAAAGAAAAAATACGTTTCTAGTGTAGTGTGAATGTAGTGTTTGTTTTTTCCCGGAAAATGAATTGAGTGTTTATTTAATTTAATTTATTTACATGTAAAAAGTACTGTTCGACACAAATGTGAATTTATTGATGAATAAATAAAATCAATATTTTTTGGAAATCTATAGAATAGAATGCTCTTTATTATGTACACCATATAAGTCACAGAAAAAAATAAATGAAGAAAACATTACATAGGGTGACACAATGGGCGGCCTTATCGCTAAAAGCGATCTTTTAAAGACAACCTTTGGATGGATTTTAAAGAGAGGAGTGACAGTGCTGCAGGTAGTCTTAGGTGTACTATTACCGACATACCTATTAGATTTTTTCAGTTAAAATACCCCATTGATTGATAAAGAGAAAACGTTTCTGGGGCAATTCGAATTTCGATCTAGTGGTTGCTAGACATTCTGGCTGGTTCCCGAGCATAGATCTTGAGCCAGATTCCCAGGTCACAAGCAGGGTCATTTGTTAGGAAATTCTCAGTAGCACAACGGAATCACGAATTGTGCAATACCGGAATGGGTTCCACTGGGAAATAAAGACTTGTCGACAACTCCAGCGTCATTGAAGCGAAGACTTCGAGAACTAGAGTAAAATGTAGGTATGTTACTCTTAAAATGTCCTACTTTCAGCCTTTTGCTGTTGGAAATAAGAGCTACGAAATCAAGTGAGTTACAATCTCTGAGGAAATATTTAATTATATCTGATTATATTCATTAACTAGTTGACCCCCGAAATTTCGTCTGCTCCGCTCCTATTGGTCTTAGCGTGATTAAACATTATAGCCGATAGTCTTCCTCGATAAATGGGCTATCTAACAATGAAAGAACTTTTCAAATCGGGCCAGTAGTTCCTGAGATTAGCGCGTTCAAGCAAACAAACTCTTCAGCTTTATGTATTAAGTATAGTTATAGAAGTATAAAAGTGGTGGAATTCGTCTTAGTTTCAGTCAGTCGTAATTTTAGTGTGATTTTAGCGTCCATGCTGGAAATAGGTGACCCCAAAGTGAAGTGTCGCCACATTGCCTGCGCTCTTCACCAGGCCATCGGTCCATCATCATCATATCAGCCGAAAGACGTCCACCACTACTGGACATAGGCCTCCCCCAAATTTTTGGGGGTTTGCCATAATCGCCACTCTTGGCAGGCGGGTTGGCGATCGCAGTATCTGGTGTTGTGTTTTACAGAGAACGCTGCTGCCCATGCTCTGGCGAATCCCTTAGTCGCCTCTTATGACACACACGGGAATTGATGGGATGGTATTATTCTTTTACGGCACCATACGGCACCGGCCGACACCATAAGGCAAACACAGGTCTATCATATGTGCAAGGAATTATCTGGACGTTAAATTCCGATTATGAAAAGTAATGTTTTCGGTCAAAATACAAATGTTTTCTAGAGCTCTATTTCTCAAAACATAAACGAACAAACAACTTGACCACTAAAGAAAAACAACAAAATCAAAGAAATTGCCAGAACTTCATCAGAATTCACTGAAACTTGCTGATTCTATTTTTTACGCTACGTCCCTCAAAATCCGCTTCAGTTCGGCTGTCCGACAAAAAAAAAACGGTTTGCCGCTCGCCGAGTCTCAACGCAAACCGGACTAAGTTTCTGTCGTTCGTACGAACAAACTTCTATTGATAACGTAACGTTCAATCGCACGTTAATTTTGTAGACTCGGTCTGTAACCAGTTTGGGAAGAGCTCTGTGAAAGGAATTTTGTGAGTGTTTTGCGTAACGGGAAGGGTTTGAATAGGATCTATTTAAGTTGGACGGAAATGTTCAAGTTAGAGAATTAATAAGGAAAGCTAAGCTATTTTTGGAACTGAACGATTTATTTAGGAGAAAACCCTTTTTCCAAAGTACACTATGTGGTTTTCAAATAATCATAATGATACCGTTTTTTGGCTCGATTTAATAAAACTAATATTATAAATGCAAAAGTGTGTCTGTTTGTTTGTTACGCTTTCACTCCTAAATTGCTGAACAGATTTTGTTAAATTTTAAACTCGATAAAACTAATAATAATAATTTAAACTAATATTATAAATGCAAAAGTGTGTCTGTTTGTTTGTTACGCTTTCACTCCTAAATTGCTGAACAGATTTTGTTAAATTTTAAACTCGATAAAACTAATAATAATAATTTAAACTAATATTATAAATGCAAAAGTGGGTTTGTTTGTTTGTTACGCTTTCACTCCTAAATTGCTGAACAGATTTTGTTAAATTTTAAACTCGTAGATGGGACCTCAAACTCAAACTCAAAATTCTTTATTGCGAACTAACTTAGTTGCCTGTTTAGGCATTGCAATTGAATATATATTTTTACATTGAATATTATAGACAACTTACATAATAGTATATTTATTACCATTTTTCATAAATTTAACATTATATCATTCTATTTTTGTATAATTTACATATATCTTATTATTACAATCTTTTGTATATTATAATTATTTTCTTCGAGGAGTTCTTTAAAAGTACATGCAGTTCTGGGCTACTAGAATGCGAACAAAGTCGCGAGCAAAAGCTAGTTAAAGATAATTGTGTCGCATCTTTTGCAAAGGAGACAACATATATGAATTTGTAAAATAGTACTACATTTTATGGGCAAATATAGTAATCAATTCCAGAGTATTTCCAAGGAAGGAAAATCTACTAACAAGCTGTGAATGAAGACGAAGCGCGCTCCACATCCATTCATACTCAAAAGCTCGAACCAATTTAATTGAGACGAGACGCATTTGTCTTCACGTTAGTTCCTTACAGGTGCGTATAACGGCCATGTCTTATCACATCTCAAGTTTATGTACTTTGCTACCCCGTGATAATTAAATCAGAACTTCGCACTCTCAACTTCACTCTAATGTAAATTTGGACGAAATTTAGGCCAAGCCCTATGTTGGGTGAAACGACATGCAAATTGAGGTCGGTGTGGGCAAAAGGCGGGCAAAGCAGCCATTTTAGGACTTGAAGAGACTGCTTTGTGCCCATTACGGGGGTTGGCAACATTTTGGTTACTCAGCCACATAAAATGAAATCTTGCGAAATCTGGTCCTTCGAAGCGGATTTGTCTTCACAAAATTGGTGCTTCGAGCCGGATTTTAAGATGATGCTGAAAATATTTGTGTCAGAATCTCGGTTTTATTGTCTTTCCGATGTTTTTATGGTAGTTTTGAAACTCTACCTCGATTTGGTTTGTGAATACAATGTAAACAAAACGAAACAAAACGAATGAATAAAAGTTAAGAATGGAGGGGAAATTTAATCAGCCTTTTCTGCCGGAGTGAGATATTACTTTGCAGCACTTACATACAAAGTATGGTTACTAAAAAAGTTCTTGAAGTACAGTGTTGAGTTTTAAGATGCAAACGCTGGTATTGCAACAGATGCGTTTTATGATTGAAACTATGTAAATCAGATGGTATTCTTATGAAATAGGTGGGTTGATGAGACTTAATAGCAGTCGCGTATACACCAGGGGGTTCGAAAATCGCTGTAAGCCTAATTTTCACCGAGGCTTTCCCAATTAAATGAAAGTCACACGTTGTAGTGGGTAAACCTTTTGCTATAAAAATATTATCCCTGCAAAAGTCCATATTCTTAAGAGGGGACTCTAGTCCCGAGGAATTTGAAAAATAGGTATTTGAAAAAACTATTGCCGATGCCAGCGCGCCTATCAAGTAAAGTGTGAAAGCAACAACTGCAGCAGAGGCTGATTTTACCTATAAAAACCCTGACCAAAAGACGTTTTGTATTCCGCTATTTTCTTCAGAACTGGACTGATCTATAACAATTATTTATATCAAAATTTAGAGGAAGACTATATCTATGCTTTTATTATTTTCTATTTTGTTAAAAACTTATCAGATTTGTCTGATAGTCGACTGAACATGGCGTTAGAAACGTGCTGAATTGTCATAATTATTGTAAGTAATTATGTTTTTGAAAAAAGAAAATGATAGAGGCACGTATGATTTCGATCTAGATTTTTTTGATAAAAAAAACTAGATCGAAATCAGGCCCCAGAATTACCGACCCGAGTCCCCTGTTAACTGCTACTGACAAGTTATAGACAGATGAAAAACTCATTATGGTTTGTCCGAGTCGGAAAACGAACCCAGAAACTCATTCTCGGTAGTGGCGCTTGCAACGACTAGATCAGCGAGGCAGTCTAAGAAAAGAATGAATCATCATCATCATAACACCCGAAAGACGTCCACTACTGGACATAGGCCTCTCTGATAGGGGGGGGGGGTTGCCATATTCGCCACGCTTGGCAGGCGGCTTGGCGATCGCAGTGTATGGTGTTGAGTTTTACAGAGAAGGATGCTGCCCATTCTCTGGCGAGTCCCATAGTCGCCTCTTACGACACCCACGGGAAGTGATGGGATGGTATTATTCTTTTACGGCACCATACGGCACCGGCCGACACCATACGGCGAATGAATTGAACAGTTTAATGAAATAGACTAGCTTTGCCCGCGATTTCGTAATTGCATAACTGGTTTTTTTCCGTTCCCATAAAAAATTCGGGAAATCATTTGTTAGTGCTACCCTACACTCCTCAAGGAATCTACATGCCTAATTTCAGCTTTCTACGTCCAGTATTTTCGGCTGTACGTTATCTGTCAATCACTCAATCACCAGTAACGGAAGAATTTATATACTAATACTAGCTGACCCGGCAAACGTTGTTGTGCCATTTCAATAAAAAAATACCCTATTCTCATACCTACCGAAAATACACACAAAATTTCATGAAAATCGGTCGAGCCCTTTCGGAGGTGTTCAGTAACAAACACCGTGACACGATATTTTTAAATCTACACTAATATTATAAAGAGGAAAGATTTGTTTGTTTGTATGTTTGTTTGTTTGTTTGTTTGTTTGAATTGAATAGGCTCCGAAACTACTGGACCGATTTGAAAAATTCTTTCAGCATTGGATAGCTACATTATCTGGGAGTAACATAGGCTATATATTATCCCCGTATTCCCACGGGAACGGGAACTACGCGGGTGAAACCGCGTGACGTCCACTAGTATTAGATAATAAAGCTGAAGAGTTTGTTTGTTTGCTTGATCGCGCTAATCTCAGGAACTACTGATCTGATTTAAAAAAATCTTGCAGTGTTAGATAGCCCATTTATCGAGGAAGGCTATATATCATCACGCTAAGACCAATAGGAGCGGAGCAGACTAGTACCTAGTAGATCTCCAGGCTGTTTGCAAAAAAAAAACAAATAGAAACCTGTGACATTCTAACCGGAACACAACACTGCAATACCACTAGGAAGTAGAAAATGTTAGCTGGTAGTACTTTTCAAGAGGATCTCTTTTAAGAAACCTCTTTGTCCAACTAGTATCTCATTCCTTTTATTGAGATTACCTATTACTTTTTTTTACTATCAGCCAAAAGAACTAAATCTTTCCCCTTCTAAGATTAAACCCGTTCCCCCTCCACCCCCTTTTCTAATCGCACCCCCGTACGTAAAGGGCTGCGCAAACTGACACGGTTTCGGAGAAAATTCGCGTCTGAGCGGAACGTCTAACGTGAGATTAGGGTTGGGATGAGTGCGAATCGAGGGTTTGATGTCGAACTAATTAGGTGTAGTGTAAAAGTATGCTTTTAGCGACTGAATAATTAACTAATTATTATAGATTTTTCTCTTGGTTTTCAGTAATGTAGTGAAAACAAAACGAACAAAGAAGACGACTGCTGGATATTTTTTAAACCTGACTAAAAAGCCGAGGATGGAAATCTCAAAGAGCACATGTGTGAGTACTGTGTACCTTAAACTTAAGCTATAGCTATCAGTTTTAGGTTTGTTTTTGACTTGAATGTACCCTGGCGGTTGGGAGTGTGATGCTCACACGGAAGTCTGGCTGATGGTGGCGTATGCGTTGGATCATTTGGCTCCCTTCAAAATGGTTGAGCCGAATGGTGCTAGCGCATGCGTCATGTTCGTGAACGGGCGCTGTCAGTTGGGACTGGTCATTTCTCAGTTGCCATGGTTTATTTTAAATATTTCTTTGAATTGTTCCTTTTTTTCCCGGACGCTTTTATCCTGCTCGTCTTTTACATCGTTCTCACATGTTTGTATGATTTCAACTTGATGTAAACAAAAATTTGTAACAATTTATTATTTTTAAAAAGAGTGTCCGTGGAGTTTCTTGCACGTTCTTCTCCATAGAGATCTACGCTTTGGAACGTGCAAATAGCTTCATCTTGTTGGACTGACCGACCTTGACAATTCAAAAGTGCCTGTAAATGGTTTATTTGAAATATACGATTTGATTTGATTTGATTTGCAATAATATTTAGGTGTCGCAGAAAACTAGCATGTCATAGTCAATAATAAGTCGCATGTTTTTATTTGTTGATATAGATGCAATAACTCTGTGAACTGTCTATTATTAGGATTTAAGAATTACAGTTCGGTGACAAACAGTTGGACAAACAGCAGAGCCTTAGTAATAGGGTTCTATTGGCTGGTACGGTTGCGGAATTTGTTCGAAAGAGTCACCACGGCCCTGGAACGCAAGGGGCATTAGAAGGAACACGGATGAGATTTAGTGAGTAAAAGTCTGACACTGAGTCATTTGATGCTTTACTATGCTTAAAAAAACCTATACATCCAGTACAATATCAAAAGCGAAAACTTGCATAACCGACGCGAAAATGTAAACGGGAATGCGAAACCAATACACCGCCACATCACTACATGTAATCCTTTATGTAAAAGTTATTATAAGCCCGACAGACTGACAGTGACAAGCAACTCAAGATAATCTTACATACAGGTAGTTTTCTTCGAAATTCGAGGCAAAGGGAAGAAGGCCGAAAACCAATCGGTATACCGTGGAAAGTGGCATATTTTTGCATGTGAATTTTTTCATGGAAGATTAATTTTGCATGACTGCTTCGTTGGTCCGTCAGGAGTGACTTTCGCGTGAGTGGTCTTGGGTTTTTTTTCTTCAGACGCCTTAGTGCGAATTTGTATACATACGTACTCTTTTGCGTTAAGGTTTGTATACATGCCAATGTTATGTGCATATAAACGGAGCTAACTACTCTTCTACGCGCCACTCCGCTACCCGCATTTTTAATCTATTCTAAAAAAAATAACACATATTTTAAAAAACTTACAAAATCAAATTATTTTCGTTTGTATTGTAAAGCGGTAGATATATTTTTTTGACTTTTGTTAAAAAATGAATGAGTAAAATGGTTTCATCTCAACGATTTGGAAGTGATTTGGTGATTTTTTTTCTTACTATGTGATACCGATACATAAATTCTGGGTAAACCAAATTACGTATCATATCATATAGATTACTACCTATTTTTTCTGATGTAGTTTCTCAGTAAATGCCGAAGAAAAGTTGCTTCATCTGCACGCTGTTTTTTTGTTTTTACTTAACCATTAATTATATAATTAATTTGTAAGATATTTTCGGATACACTCTATAAATCTTACATTTTAGAAACACGGTTACTTGTGGTTTCTTCGATAAAAAAAAATACACAAGGTAATCTTTTAAAAAAAAAAAACATAATAAACTCTCATTACGGCTTAAATACTTCAAGAAAGGTTAACGGTTTTTTTAATAATAACAAAACTACATGGTTTTTTATAACGTGAAAGTTTTATTTTTTCAGAATTGTTATAGTAATAATACGAACAAAATACCTAAATTAGCTCGCGTTCCGTCCATTCTAGCTAGAGCCGCCTCGTTTCCCCCTTATCGGCTTTTGTCCTGCTTTTGACCGTCCAACATTGAACTCTGTATCTTGCGCTTACGCACATTTACACGGACCGCATAAAATACCTAAACCAAAAGCTTAGCGCGCTCTTAAGGCTGCTCTCTCAAGAAATGCTTAAAAACAGCGTGCAGATGAAGCAACTTTTCATCGGCACTTACTGAGAAATTACATATAAAAAATAGGTAGTATTCTACATGGTATGATACGTAATTTGGTTTAGCCAGAATTTATGTATCGGTATCACATAATAAGAAAAAAAATCATCAAGTCACCTCCAAATCGTTGAGATGAAACCATATTATTCCTTCATTTTTTAACAAAAGTCTAAAAAAAAATATCTACTACCTTGCAATACAAACGAAAATAATTTGGCTTTGTTACTTTTTTAAAGTATGTGTTATTTTTCATAATAAATTAAAAATGCGGATAGCGACACGTAGAAGAGTACTTAGCACCATTTATAAGCACAAGGTCATTGGCATGTATACAAGCCTTAACGATGGCGTCCATTTGCATTGACACTGGATAAACGCCCTGTAGTGACAATACCGGGACACCTCTTTTTCCTAAACAAATGGACATAATTTTGCCGTCACTTTTGTCACCATAAATACTTTCTTTCTTAACGTCTACGCGACCAAGTACATTAAAAAACTTACACTTAGCCTCTGGCCAGGTAAAGTAATTAACAAGAAGAATCTTAATTCGTTAATTGAGATTTTTGTGAACTCCCAGTTACTTTGGCTGAACTGAAGAGCTACTGAGAATTTTCAACAGTTCTCAGTAGTTTGCAGTTAGCTGGATTGGCAGTATTCAATTACATGGGTATATACATACTTGTTGTATAATCTAAAAATAATAAATAAATAATAATAACCATCCCATCTTCCTAGTTCATCGTGTTATGCTGACGCTGCCGCTGTGGCTGCGGAAAACCTCAAGCAGCATAAATATAGCAACCTTATTGGTAACTATATTTTCGAGCCGTTTGTGGTTGAAACCCTCGGGCCGTGGGGCCCTTGTGCTCACAGCCTCTTCAAAGAAATTTCTAAACGGCTGGTTGACACTTCCCGTGACCCAAGAGCTGGCTTTTACTTTACGCAGAGATTAAGTATTGCCATTCAACGTGGCAATGCCGCCAGTCTCTTGGGCACATTACCAGCTGACAGCGTTGAGGACGAATTTCTTGATGCTATATTTTAGTTTGTTAGTTTAATAATAATTAATATAAACATAAAAATATGGAATTTATTCTTATACCATTATCACGGCCAATGAGTAATGCAGCATGAAATTGTATGTTTGTAAAATTTAAGGTTCTATTTGACCCAGAAACATAATAATGCAAGTTGACTTCAAAACTCGCAGTTGCATACATTCTGTAGAGCGAAATTTACCATTTCGAATATTCAAACAAACCACTATTCATACAAAATTCAACGAATAATTTTTCACCATATTTTTTTGATTCAATTTGGTGCAATAACTGGTGCACTCATATCTCCTTGTTTGATGAACGACCCAAAACCGCGTTTTGTTAGCGGCACGAATAAAAATATTGGAGTTATACTGGGTGACTTTTAAATTTATTGGCAAGTACTATTCATTCGTTAAATAATTGTCAGTGAATTAAAAAGTCTCCTGTAGTTATAAATTTTAACCAAGGCTATGGTTAGTTGGTACTAGATAAACAAGTAGGTACTTTAACTTTTTAATTTTCTTATTAAAAGTAAAACAAATTATTTACCGAGATAAAGCAATAGGCCCTTTAAAATTCCCAATTATTTCTGTAATTCTGTCAATAATTGAAATACTATGAAAGATGCAAAAAGCTTTATATCATGCGTAAAAATATTTTTAACGTTTTTACATTCAGCCGAATATAGAAAAATGTGTGCAATAAAGTATAATAGTATCAGTAATGTACTTTGAAGGTATGCATAATTATAACATTACATAATCTATGCCACACATTCTTACTGAGAAAATAAATAACGTCTGGGGACTTTGAGATCTTGTTCTCAAATCATTGATATATAAAAACCCAAGATGCACAGTCTCGAACAAATGCAACCCTCGAAACTGTCGTCAAAAACTGACATGTATCAAGTGTCATGTGTGAGTTGTGTGTAGTTACACTATAAACAATTTTTTTCGCAAATTCGGCCATACACGGATCACTTAAAGTTGTTTTTACATAGCAGTGCAGTATGGTGAGTGATGCGCAATTTTTTTTGCAAATTCAACCTTACAAGGATCGCTTAAAGTTGTTTTTTCAAAGCAGTATGGCGAGCGATGCGAGACTGTTTGAAACTAGCGCACAATTATACATTATGCGCTTGTTTTTTGCGGACGTTTTTGAGATGCTGAGTGTATATCTTGGGTTTTTTATATATCAATGATTCAAATATAACTTCAATCTCAGTCATAATGGTCTTTAAAAATATTCCTAGTAACGACTGCAGAATTTCAAAGAAAATGTAACAGAAAACAAATGAATTCTACGGAACGGAAACAGTACGACATCCTTTGACTTTTGAAGATTGAATGAATATCAGAAGTATTGAATTATTTTATACAAACATCGTCATCATTATTATATTATAGTAGAAGTTTATGTATTGTATAAATTATTTTGTACTGTATTTTGGAAATGCAACAACTTTATACTTTAACATGCTAAATGTTAAAGTAAAAAGTTGTTGCAATTCTTCAGACACGTTTCGACACTGTGTCATAATATTTTTTTTTGAAATGGCTTGCTTACGAATTGCCAAGAGTCTTGATCAAGTACTCCTGGACAAGGCACGCATTGTTAGGAGGTCCCTCTCTCAGGAGCCCTAACCACCGGCAGCTTGGACCCTGTTCCCGATACCGATGGGCTACTATTTTTTATATTAATAAATGTTTTTTTGAAATATTTAAAAATACAAATAACATTTTCATTAAAAATCGGTTCATTCAAAGTAAAAAGGACTTGAAAGCTTGTTTGGCACCAAATTTCAACCGAATCGGTCTAGTAGGTTCGGATAAAATTGGCTGTGACAGACAGACACCCGAGTGATCCCACAAGGGTTCCGTTTTTAACGGACATTCGGAACCCTAGAGAAACTATTCCAATATACATTAAAGCCGTCCATCACCAGTGGCGGTTTATAGCGAAGAGACCTGTGTCTCTTAGAGAAGAGACCTGTGTCCTAACAGTGGCCATATTATAAGCTGATTTAGCTTTCCTGTGCCACAACAACAATAAATTATTCTCATGTTAGCCACACTAAGTTGTCTAGAACAGTATAAGTTTGTATTGTCCGGGAAGTTTACGCCGATCCAATGCTAAAAGTTTGCCAAGTTTCAGATTTCTAGGTCAAAGGGGCTCGATGTATACTCATCAAGCCTTTATTGGGTAGGGCGCGACCGTAGAGTAAGAAAAACAGAGGGCATGAAAAAGAAAGAGAGGGAATGTCATGTTAAAAACGTGCATAACATTAGAAGCATTAAGTGAGATGCTTGTGCAATTGTTACTTTTACTGTCGCATTGTTTTCTCATTGTAACATTACACTTGTCTCTGGGAACGTTCAGGCGTTGCCAAGTAGAAAACTCTATGCTAAAACTAATACGACGTACAACATAATGTAGCACAAAACTAGACAGTCTTAATCTACTCGTACATTTATGAATATTATTAAGCTGAAGAGTTTCTTTGATTGTTTGAGTAAATGCGCTAATCTCAGGAACGTTATTTTAGTGTCGAATAGCTCAGTTAATTTTATCGAGGTAGGCTATACAACGTGTAACAGAATAAATCCCGAAATCGCAAAAAAAAACAACTGTTCAGCAGTGCGATTCTGTAAACATGTCGAAGTGAACACTTGGGCGAAGTGAACGGCAGGTGAGCTGTCAAACGATACAAACAAGATGGCGTGACAACTCACTTGTCGTTCACTCCACTTATGTGGTCACGGTGAGATGTCGACAGAATCGACCGGCTGTACATTTTGTCGAGTTATGCGCACATAAATGTATGGGGGAGTCGATTTTTTTTCACGATTTCAGTGTTGGTCCCATAGTGAAAGTTGTTCATAATGATGAGTTCAATACCCCTTAAGAGGTATAGCGTTTATTCTGGTACAAGTTTTATAATTATGTAACATCACGCTACGCCCAATAGGAGCGGAGCTGAAGCCGAAGTTGCTCGGTTCAGCTAGTCTAGTCATATACTGTTATTACTGTATAGCCTTCAGGTTATTCTAGAAAAAATATATAAGCCTTAAAATATACCGAGAGAAAACTAAAAAGAGAATCATTAATATTATGATCTTGAAGGTCACGAGTAATGTTTAGGCAGCTGTATTCAAAAGATTTCACTTTTTATTTTCTCGCTATAATAAGTCAGTAAATACTTGGAAAGTACGTTAAGCCGTTGGTCCCAGCTGTCATTTTTAGATCTTTGGCAGTCGTTGCGGATTGTCAGAAGCCAGTAAATCTGACACCAGTCTTGCTAAGAACTACCGTGTTACCCAGTTAATGGGTTGTGGGGCTCTGGTAAGCAGCCGCTCCACGTAAAATACTGGTATTCAGCTGAATCTGGTTATATTTGAAACCGAACCAGCAAGCGAGCAAGACAGCTTTTTTGTACTATTGATAGGCACACGTTTAACCACTACCTCACCTAATGGTAAGCGATGATGTGGTCGAAAATGGAGCACGCTTGCCTAGAAGTAACCTATTCACTCTTGACATAAAGACTCCCAGGTTGTAGCTATCAGGAATAAAGACTCTGGCAGGGAATTATAGCAGGAAATACGTCTGTTAAGACCGTTAGTTTTTGCCTTAATCATTGCCAAACTTCATAAAGTATTAAGCAGCACTTCCTACTTACCAATATTTCGTAAAGTTTCCAAGAAAGGGGACCTCATTACCGAAGTTTGTTTATACTTAGCGATAAAAACGGGGAAAAGATGAGTTTCCTTACAAAATGGAACCAAAAATAGGTCAACACAAAGGATATCTATTCTGATTCAGATTCAATTTATTTGCAAAAACATGTGTAAATAATATACATGGAAAATCATATAATACATGCTTATTATAGGTGTTACATATTGGCTCAATATGTTTGACCATGGCTGGTGTACAAATTAGGATCGCAATAAGATACAAAGTAAAAATAGAAAACTACAGAGATTAATAACAATAAAAACATCAGCAATTAACATTAATATTAAATTTAAAAATAGGTAAATAGTCAAAATAAATAGAATAGATTTAGTCATTACAGCGATTTGTCATTTAGAAATTCAAGTTTTCTTAAACTGGTCTTTAATTATTTTTTAACATGATTAGGAATATTATTATAAATTATTGGCGCTATGCGTACAACGTTTTTACGCAGCGCGGTCTTAGCTGGCTGAACACGATTTTTACTGTTATCCCGGCGATTACGCATTATAATGTCCGATAACCGAGAAAACAAATGAGATTTTTTTCTGACAAATAGGATATGTCCAAAATATAAATTGAAAGAAGTGTTAGGATTTTATGTGTTGTAAAAAATGGCTTGCAGCTCTCGGTACTGAGGATGCCGAACATGGCACTTATGCATCATTTTTGCATTTTAAATGCCATAATATCTTTATTAGGTGAATTTCTCCGAAAGATAATGCCATATCTGAGGACAAATTTAACAAGTTTATAATAAGCCGAGAGTAACACATCGGTGTTTATAGTTGGAGCGAGTTGGTACAAAACATATGCTTGACTACTGATTTTTAACATAATTCGTCAAAATGTTCTTTCCAATCAAGTTTACCGGATAGACAATAAACTTGGTTGGGAAGATCATATTGACAAATTAAGCCTAATAATAGAATTAAGCCTAGAAATCGGACATTACTTACTTAATTTATAGTGTAATTATCATGAATCAAATTTGCATTTTTAAATGCAAATTTGATTCATTGCATTTTTACATTTGTTTTTTTATTAATTTATTTATAAATTATTATTATCAAGCCAAGAAATTATAAATGTCAGTGAATTATGTATGTCAGATTTATAAATTTCAATGTCCTTACATGCAATCAAAACTGTACTGTCATCTGCAAATAATGTCATAGGTTGAGTAACCTTTGGCAAGTCGTTAATATAAATAATAAACAATCGTGGCCCTTACACTCTGCCTTGACGAACACCGTATATGATGAATTTCTTTACAGATCTGAATTTTATTTTACGATTTACATTAGTTATTTTTAGTATCTGTTGTCGATTCGTTAAATAGGATTGAATTAAATCAAAAATATTGCCTTTTATGCTATATGCTTCAAGTTTACTGATTACTACATTATGATCTACATTATCAAATGCCTGTGACATATCTCAATACGTACGCCTACATCATTATCAGCACGGCTTCCAGTCGAACCGGATTCCGTTAAATACTAGTATTTTACGTGAAGCGGCTGCCTCATCAAACCTCCACAACCCATTAAATGGGTAACACGGTACTTCTTGACAAGACTGGTGTCAGTTTTTCTGGTTTCTGATAATCCGTAACGACTGCCAAAGATCAACAAATGACAGCCGGGACCAACTTATTACTTACAGGCACGGAGGAAACTCGGTATTTTGAGATAGTCACCCACAGACCAACCCTGGCAATCTCGCAAATAAAACAAGTCCAAATAATTGAGGTTGTATTTGCGATCAGAATTTGGATTCGTTCGGCCTACCTATTGACATCAAAAATTGAAAGTCTGATTTTCGGAACGGTACCTGCTTTCCTCATTAATATTATCTAATCCTAAATCTCAATGGAGGACGGTCCTTTCTCATTAATAATTATCTTAAAACACACCTGGGACTCTCAATAAAGTGACATTCTATGTTTATGGAACACTAGTTTCTGCCAGCGGCTTCGCCCGCGTGATCCCTAGGGACAAAAGGTAGCTTATGTGTTATTCCAAACTATAATATGCGCTAAATTTCATGAAAATCCTTTCAGGCGTTCTGACATGAAAGAGTTACAAAGATCCATCCTCACAAAATTTCGCATTTATAATATTATAGTAGGATAGGATTTTGGACTTCAAAATTCCAAAATGTTTCGGAATATTTTTGATATGTGGTGATATTTCGGTAGACATGTCTGCTCCATACGTTTCGGTCTTTTGAAAATAAAATCTAATTTCGTCTAGAGCCGTTGACAGTTATTATGGCTGGTAGAGTAGTTTGGAAATTTTTCGTTGATTTCGTAGGCAAAAACAGTTTCAGTGGTCACTGAAGATTGATTTATTTGTCATTTATTCTTCACTAGCTTCTGCCAGCGGCTTCGCCCGCGTGATCCTCAGGGAACATATATTCCCGGGATGTGTCCTATGTCCTTTCTCAGGCTCTAGACTATCTGTGTAACAAATTTCATTCAAATCGGTTCAGTAGTTTTGGCGTGAAAGCGCGACAGACAGACAGACAGAGTTACTTTCGCATTTATAATATTAGTAAGGATTTGCCTAGCTTTTTCACAACTATTTCTCATTTGATAGTGCCAAATCTATTAATTTTTAAACAACGTTCGCATTCGCATCTGATTATCTTTCTTTCTTTCAAAAATGAAAAAGGTTTTTTTGACAAATTGCGAGTGAGATACGAATGCAATCGTTGTTTAAAAGTTTGTAGAATTAATTGGCCCTACTGTCAACTACGATTGTTTGTTATGTCACGCGACACACAAAGTATTTGTGGGGGTCTAGAGCCTGAGGTTAACTGGAATTGAGCCTCAAGATACTTGACACTTACCGGTTTTTCTCTACCTCAACTACCTCCGTGGTCGAGTGGTTTAGGCGTTTGCCTTGTGACCCGGTGGTCGTGGTTTCGATTCCCATGGGAAGCATACTTTATAAAGTTGTTTCTAGTTTGGCTAGGACATTGCAGGCTTGAATCACCTGATTGTCTGATAAAAAGATGATTCTGTGCTTCGAAAGGCACGTTTAAGCCGGTGGTCCCGGCCGCCAAATAGCGGTCGTCAAATAAACCATGTCAGAGGCCTTTGAGGCGGTTTAGAACTCTGACACTAGGGTGTGTGGGGTCGTTTAGACCTTACTGCCCACACGATAAGAAGAAGACCGGTATTTCTAACCGCAAATAACCAAACTTTTATCTCTCGCCTGATAAAATTGTTTTAATTAATTAACTCAGCCGTGTCTATGGATTCATCGTACTTTTCTAACTAACCGCGTTATGAGAAAAGTTTTGTTAACAGACTAACATCAAACAGCTTATGAGATTAAAACCTATATAATTTAGGTAGGAGCGCAGTTGTAGCTTTTGGGTATGATTTTTACCCGACTGTGCCAGAAGAAGGGTTCTGTTTTGATTTGCAAACAAGAATGCAGCCCCATATGGCAGTGAGTCACAACTGCCTCAAGACATTAGCAATGTGGTATCAGAGGTTTTGTAGATGCGTTTCCATCTCAGAAACAAAGCTGAAGTATCTTAAGATGTCTGTAATTATAAAAGCAGCACGAGAACACTTACTCTTCAAACCGGAATACAACAATTCTGCTTGGTGGCAAAAATAGGTACATATAATAATAATTATAGTAGAGGACACTTTTTCAAACGAACTCCTATACAACAATCTCTTATGACCAACAGATTTTAATTCATGGCCTATTTTAGCTTCTGAAAAAGTCAAAATCGAATCTAGTTCGGAGAAATCCAAAACAAGCATAATGGATGAGATTACAGATGACAAGACCATCTACATATTGTTGTCTAGTATAGGTGATTCTGACCATTTTACTTCCCCGAATCCGGTAAAATTCACGGTCTAAATCCCACCGTAGTATTATTTGTTGGTACGCTAACACCATACGTACATTATTATCCGCACACGAATCGGAGCTGTCATCACTGATTTAACGCCGAGGTATTATGCCATGAGTACAGAGAATAAGTCGTAATCGAATATAGGAACGAAAAACTCCAAATCAAATCAAAGTTTATAAATAATTCTAGAAAACTCCAAAAAGGAAAGGAAAGAAATTCAAATTTACTTAAAGACAGGCCTATAAATTTTCAGTCTAGGTGTTCCTGAGAGTTTAGAGCTGTCAGCATAGAAGATGGGGCCCGCTAAGGCCAGTGCCTGTCGGGGTTGCGGAATTTGTTTGAAAGAGTCACCGCGGCCCCGGAACGCAAAGGGCATTAGGAGGAACACGGATGGGTTTTAGTCAGTAAGAGTCTGACACTCCCTTCTGCTTCACCCAGAGCGGGAGGAGTCATTTGATGATTTACAATTCTTAACAAAAAAAAAGTTGTTCCTGACCATTTTACTTCCCCGAATCCAGTAAAATACCCGGTCTAAATCCCGCCGTAGTACTATTTGTTGGAACGCTAACACCATACGTACACGAATTCAAGCTCTCACCATTGATTTAGCGCCGAGTTTCGGACTGTTGTCGGATCCGGTTTCTTAGATGTCCGGCAAAATACAGAGCAAATAACACTGACTACGGTTAGAGATGCCACTCATCATCACCCTCGTACTCTTAACCCAACTTATTTGGTGTCAGCGCAGCATTTCTTCATATTTTTTATCTATGTAGCGCAGCAGGGTGTAAAGCCTGCAAACCTCGGTTGAAAATTGAGTATCCACTGACCAGGTATTGGGTCAACTGCCCGTTGGCTGATATTTGTGCTGTTGTATATGTTCAAATCGCACGAAAAACTCTGATTTGTTTGACGTATCGTACGTATCGTTGATGGCGGTAAAGATGTCATTACATTAGTTAGTTAGCATTACTCTAAAGCCACGTTTCTACCTGCAAGCAGTCAACATACAAGTTGCATTACATTGCGGTCTATCGAGGAATAATGTGATCAATCTCCCGATCGTCGTCCGCAATGTAATTAAAATTGAATGCGAGTTGCTTACAGATGGACATGCTGCCTAAGGAAAGCTTACGTTGTCGTACATATCCGCACACGAATTCAAGCTGTTACCATTGATTTAGCGCCCAGTTTCTCAGACTGTTGTCTGCGATCCGGTTTCTAAACTGTCCGGAATACAGAGCAAGAAACGGTGCGTCGGGCAAAGGCTATAGATAGAAAATACATTATTGTAAGTACAACAAAAGTATTTTAATATTGCCACACTAATCCGTACTAATATAATAAATATGAAAGTATCTCTATCTGTATGTATGTTTGTTACACTTTCACCCCTAGACAGCTAAACCTTTTTTTATGAATTTTAGTACCTATAGAGATAGATTGGACATTGGCTGGAGATCTTTCTGCGTTGGCCAATACTTTGCCGTCGCTCATGGAAGGGCTGACCCGGGAGTACGTCGTCCGACTTTCACAAGGGCCACGCCGCTAGTAGAAACTAGTTATTTCAAAAAGATATAGTTAATGTTTGGAAGTCTCTATCATCATCATCTTCGGCCGTCAGCAGTCTATTGCTAGACATAAGCGTCAGCAGTCGCAGGAATAGTCAGACTTGTGACGATTCGGCAGTATCTATGAAAAACGGTGGCACTCACTGACACGCTCGGTTTGTATGTTAATTTTTGACAATGTCCTATCTAGCAGTGGCCGTCGCGTTGCGTTATGTGCTCTGTGGTCCGGACGAACTAAAACACGACTTATTTTTCTTTTCACGCTTGAAAGAAAAGGTTCGTATGTTTTTAATTCACTCTTCTTTGATAAAGGAGGAAAATGGTTGGTATATTTTTACCGCTCTGTGACAAAAAAGAAAACATTCCTGTAGTGTGGTCTGTGTTTCCTTAAAGCTACAACCTGGGTGTATTTAAGTCAGGAGTGAATAGGTTACTTTTAGGCAAGCGTGCTCCATTGACGACCACTTCATCGCTTACCATCAGGTGATTTGACTTAAAAACTCCCAGGTTGTAGCTATCAGGAATCACAAACTCTCACAATGATAGTATTCCCAAAACATTTTATACGTAGTATGGATAGGATGCCTACCGTGTACCGATGGCGCATCGCCGTACGTCTTGTAGTAATGGAATGGGCTTGGCGGAAAAATAGTGTAGCGTTTTGTACGTATGGTTGGGATATCTATCATGTACTGATGGCGCATGGCCGTTCATCTTATAGTCAGATGATGGAATGGGTTTGGTGGAACAAAATTAAAAATTCATCCATCAAAAAATCGTCATTAAAAATCACTATCTCTCTCCTTCATCGTCTTTACTTGGCTATTATTGTTTATATGTATTTATCTATTATGTAATTATTGTATGTATAAAAAGTACACCTAAGACAAGCTGCAGTACTGTCAATCCTCTCTTTAAAATCCATCCAAAGGTTGTCTTTAAAAGATCGCTTTTAGCGATAAGGCCGCCCATTGTGTCACCCTATGTAACGTTTTCATCTATTTTTTTCTGTAACTTATATGGTGTACATATTAAAGAGTATTCTGTTCTATTCCATCATTTAGATAGCTCAGGGCAGGTATGAATTATATACATAGTTAAAAAAAAACTCTTCACTCATCATGTTCCGTTAAAATCACTATGATCCTAATATCCGTTACTGACTGATTGAGTGACTGACAGACAACTCACAGCCAAAACTACCGGTTGTAGGAAGCTGAAATTTAGCATGTAGCTTCCTTGGAGAGTGTAGGGAAGCACTAAGAGAGGATTATCCGAAATTCCTACGGGAACGGGAAAAAACGGAATATATGCTTACGAAGTCGCGGGTAAGAGCTAGTGCTACCTATTCTGATTAACAAATAACATAATTAAATTCCTTTTACTGACAAATCCGTCCTCTTAATTTAGATCAGAGCCATCTCATTTCTGAGGGGGAGTCACTCGAACTAATTAGCGCTGAACCTAATTAAAACCTATTTTACCTTTCTGTCAATCGTTTGAAGTGGGCAGATAGAACGTATATATTTCTACTGTACGCGTGTATATTACAGAACTTCTCCTTAAGGCGGAGATACCTGAGAGTATCTGATTTTAAAATAGGAATCACGTCTAAACGGCATGTCGCATTTTTTTAGAAAAAAAATGTGTTAAATTAGACTATATTCTTAACAATTTCATGTTCATATATTTTTAGCTTTATTCGTTTAACATAGGGTAATTAATTTGTAAAGTTAGACTAGAGCTAGACTAGAATCAAGATTATTAACCATACTAAAAAAATAACAATTTACGTAACGCGTCCGTGTTTGGGTCATAGAAGTCCATATGTATACCAAATTTCAACAGAATCGGTCCAGTGGATCCGGAGAAAACTGGCTGTGACAGACGGACAGACAGACAGACAGACAGACAGACAGACACCCGAGTGATCCTATAAGGGTTCCTTTTTTTTCGGAACCCTAACAATTTAACTATCTACATTTTGATAAACGGTTATTTTTTGAAGTCATGGAATACTATAAGATATTTTGTAGCAACAGTTTGTTCCGTTCCCGCAGACACACCGTGTAAATAGTTTTGTGGGGCATAGTTATAAGAAAGATTTTGTAAACTTGTTTATGATAAATAAATAAATAAATAATAATAATAAGGTAAGTACAAAAAACTACTGTGGGTGTCAAACGAGTGCGCGTGTTGTTCCCTCAAGGTCGCTGGCGTATGTCGTCGCCTTAACTTGACCGAATAATTAGTACTAAGATCTAAGAGCTGCCAGACATTCATTATTTTCTCACTAACAAAATTTGTGTGATAGAGTAGTGTTAATATGTACTTTTAACAAAATTTGTGTGATAGAGTAGTGTTAATATGTACTTTTAACAAAATTTGTGTGATATAGTATTAATATGTACTTTTAACAAAATTTGTGTGATAGAGTAGTGTTAATATGTACTTTTAACATAAGCTTACCTGCTAGCTTGTGCCGACGGCCGCTTTTCAGGTATCAAGGTGTGAAAGCCCTTAAATCAATTTTTTTTAAATTCTGGGTATCGCTATGTAGTTGTACGTTTTACAGGATATTGTTAAACAATTAGTAATCTATGCTAATATTATGAAGAAGTAAAGTTTGTGAGGTTGTTCTCTGGAACTACTGAACTAATTTTGAAAATTCTTTTACCAATAGAAAGACACAATATTTGTGAGACTCACAAGCTATATATTAACCCGAAAAATACCGCCCAACGAAGTGGGCACGGGTCAGTTAGTTACATAATATTTTAACGACCGATTTTATTTTTTTTACTGAAGATGGGCATACGTTTGACCACTATCTCACCTGATGGTAAGCGATGATGCGGTCGAAGATGGAGTACGTTTACCTAGAAGCAACCTATTCACTCTTGTCTTAAAGATTCCCAGGTTGTAACTACCTAGAAACACAGACTCTGGCAGGGAATTCCACTCCTTAGCTGTACGCACTATGAATGTGTTCCCAAAACGTTTAACATCAGATCGTCAGTCATTGGAATAGTCTAACATCAAGTGAGATCCTATTAACAATTCATTTACTTAGTGCAAATAACAAAAGCTAAAGTCAGCCATGATTTGGGAGGATGCAAAACCTACCTCCTTATACATCACAAAAAAAAATTGCCATCGGCCAAAACTAACAGATATGCGTATGTTAAAAGTGTGTACTATATCCTAATATATAATTTTTTTCCATTACTGACTGACAGAAAACGCACAGCCGAAACCACTGGTCGTAGAAAGCTGAAATTCGGCATGTAGGTTCCTTGGGTAGTGTAGGGGATCAATAAGAGAGGATTTCTCGAAATTCCTACGGGAACGGGAAAAAACGGGATAGACACGTACGAAGTCGCGGGCAAAAGCAAGTCTGATATATTTTGTTAGTGAGAAAATAAGTACGGTACTGGGATCTTTGTATATTAAAGTTCACTGCTCCCTTTATTCAAATGAGCGCATACAATAATTCGAAAGCGATATCATTTGTTTTTAAAGTAGTCAAGCGGATTCACAACGAGACACCGTTCGAATTTCAAAGTGAAGTTTCGAGAATAACAATTCAACGAAAAAAAAAAAAAGTAAGTAGACCTACTTTTTTATTAGAAAATTGCAAAGGAGGTCTCTAATATTTTTTCACAATTCGACCCATTTCCCCGAGACGCTGTTTGTCAACACAACGAACCCTGGATTTCAGCGACTTGGCATTCAATCTTTTATTCGAATCACAAGATCGTTTTCCATTTTTACAGCGTGCCTTTTCGCATAAAAATGTTATTCGAAGATTTCCTTAATCTGCTGTCGCAGACTCTTAAAAAAGATGGGTATCACTCTAATGATTATAAAAATGAAGTGTAATTATTTAATCTCATATTGTGGAAACTGCGGATAATTTTAACATTTCCTTGTAATAAATAATTATAAATAGGCATTAAACAAAAAAAGCTTCACGTGCGTTTTTCCTAGTACCAATCAAGATGTTTACATCAACAGGATAAGTATTTTACAAAGGTTTTAGACTAACAGTTTCCGATATCTTTAAGGAAAAGGTTCCAAAAACAAGAGAAAAGGGATGGGCTAACATACTGTTTTATGTTATACCAAATAATGATCTTGAAGACATTATTCGAAGTCACATGTTACAGCCATGTGTTACAAATTGGGAGCTTCCCTAAGGGCGTTTCGTAATTCGGTCTATATTGCTCTTTTATTAAATAAATTGGTGAGCATTTTCCATACGTGTCGAGTGATGGATGGATGATTGATATTGGCTTATAAAAGGGCTTTTCATCCCTTTTGAAAAGGGCGGAACACGTGCAATGTTTTAAAAATATCAGACATAACATTTTTTTTTTTTCATTTCTTTTTTGGAGCTGTCATTTTATTATTTGCATGAAGGAAAAAAACAAATACTTTATATGACTTATTCTAAAACTTACCTTCTTATTTTGAATCCATGCACACAAGCACTCCAAAACCACAATCAAGAAAAAAGGAACAATAAATTTCAAAAACAGACGAATGAAATAAACAATATAAATGGTACCACACACGATTAACCCTCAACTCGTTTAAGAAAAAGTTACTTGGAAAAAAAAAAAACAATTTACCAAGACAACACGGCTCAAGAAATTACAACACACACGAGAATTTTATATCAAACACAGAATTAAAAACAGCACATATTTTTTTACAGGAGTCGTAATTCACGGTCACACGCGCGGGAGAGATACAACCGTCCGCGGCCTGCGACGGGGACTGACTGGCTCAAAGCTGTTTCTGAGCCTGCTGAAACTGTTGATTCCCCTCCGTCCCCCACCGTTCCCCTGTGACGTCTTGTCGGAAAAATTTCACTGCACATCAGGACAAAATTGATGCCCCAGCGGCCTTGCAAGTTTCCCTCCTTTTTTTGTTTGAATGTTGGTACAGCAATAAATTGACGTTTGTCGCGTGAGCTGTCATAAGATGTGCGAATCCTTTCGCGGGAGTTTTTTATTCGTGAAGTGTAATTTTTGGTGTTGTTTTTTTTTTGTCTTTGTCGGTGCAAATGCTGTACGTAAGGATCGTAGTATTGCGTTTTCAGTTTCTGCCTCATCTCGCGAGTTTATGTTGATTATATTTATGTGTTTGGCTGTTTCGGAATATGTTTTTTGATTTGTTTTATTTTTATTACTTCTATGAATTTGTTCCTCAATTTCGCCATAACGGCTGAATAGATCTGGATGGAATTGGGAATAGATTATAATCTACGAACTACCAGACGGTAGAATAGGTATAATTTGCCAATCTTATTTTCTCTATTTTTTATTTTAACTATTTTCTCGCCTCCTGTTGCATAGAACTTAACATAGCCTACATCTCCGCTACCTGATACTTTTTAGGGATCCGTACCTACCCGGAGGAAGGGTAACCAACGGAACCCTATTACTAAGACTCTGCTGTCCGTCCGACCTTCCGTCCGTCCGTTTGACAGCGGGTTGTATCTCAAGAACCGTAATAGGTAGACTGTTGAAATTTTCACAGTGTGTATTTCTATTGCCGCTATAACAACGTATAATAAAAATTAAATTAAATAAAACGAACTCCCATACAACAAACGAGTTTTTTATTGGTTAATGGTACGGAACTGTTCGTGTGAGAGTCCGACTCGCACTTGGCCAGTTTTTTAGACTAAAAAAAGCATGATGCTGTTATGTTAGGGACATGAATTCAGAGACTACCTAAAAATCCTTTTTTTAAATAAGCCGATTTACGGTAGTAGTCACAGAATAAAATACTGAGAATTCCGTCCTTCAGTTGGTACCTAAAAGATTTCACTACCTAGGATTTTGGAGGTAGATATAAAGTTTCTTGATTGTATTCATGGTCAAATAATCTATACTTAATATATAAAGCGGAAGAGTTTGTTTGTTTGCTTGAACGCCAGAGTCTGTTTTTCCGGATAGCTACAACCTGGGAGTCTTTAAGACAAGAGTGAATAGGTTGCTTCTAGGCAAACGTGCTCCATCTTCGACCACATCATCGCTTACCATCAGGTGAGATAGTGGTCAAACGTATGCCTATCTATAGTAAAAAAAAACGCGCTAATCTCAGGAATTACTGGTCCAATTTGAAAAATTATTTCAGTGTTAGATAGCCCATTTATCGAGCAAGGCTATAGGATCTACATCATCACGCTAATACCAATAGGAGCGGAGCAGACAAAGTTGCGCGGGTCAACTAGTAATAGATATACGGGTCGATCTACTAGGTTAAGGCTGTTCTCTTGAAAAATACTTAAATGCAGCGTGCAGATGAAGCAACTTTTCGTCGGGATTTACTGAGAAATACATCTGAAAAAAATAGGTAGTAATATCTACATGATATGATACGTAATTTGGTTTAGCCAGAATTGATATATCGGTATCACATAATAAGAAAAAAACTGGCCAAGTGCGAGTCGGACTCGCGTGCAAAGGGTTTCGAACGATTTAACATGTTATTTTAACACTACAGACATCTAATAGGTTTTCCTGTAATCTTTAGGTAAAGATCTATTATTTCCATTTTTTTTCAAAATTTTAAGCTCAGTAGTTCCGGAGATAAGGGGGGGAATGGTCATTTTTCGTCGTAATTTCTTGAATAACTTCTAAACCATTTATTAAAATTATGAAATAAAAAATAATTAGAACCCTCACAGTAAGCCCTTTCATTTGATATGTCACACGATATTGTTCAAAAAAACTTTTTTTTTAATTTTCTGGTTTGACCCCCAAAAGTGACCCCCATACTAAAAATTGAATGATTTACGTAACGCGTCCTTGTCTGGGTTATAGAAATCGAATAGAATAGAACATAATGTTTTTATTTCAGACCGGAGTCCATAGGGTTAATAACAATTTTAATCAAATTCTAGTGTTAGTAGGGTACAGACACAGATAAAAACATACAATTAACATTCAGCGTGGAGCCGCCTCCACCTCCGCAACATCGAGGAATCTCACCAATCTGCGAATACACTGAGAATACTGTTGGTACTGCTGCGAACACGAGTCATCAGGGATGCACATCTTTTTCTAATAATGCCGGCAAAACCATCAATATTATTATCAAAAAATGCAGCAAAAATATACACACCACTTGCATTAAGTGGTGTGTTTGAGATGTGAATGTGAATGTTGTTTAAAAGGAGTGTAATTCACGCTCTGATGGACTATCGTCAAATCAATGATTTTTCCTTCTTTTAGGGTCCCGAACCTCTATCCTTACTTCCTGACTAATATTATAAATGCGAAAGTAAGTCTGACTGTCTGTCGCGCTTTCACGTCAAAACTACTGAACCGATTTAAATGAAATTTGGCACACAGATAGTCTAGAGCCTGAGAAAGGACATAGGCTACTTTTTATTCCGGGAGTATGTTCCCTAGGGACCACGCGGGCGAAGCAGCTGGCAGAAGCTAGTTTGGAATAATGGAACCTTTAAAGGATCACTCGGTTGTCTGTCTGTTTGTCTGTCTATCCGTCTGTCACACCCGATTTTCTCGAAATCTACAGGACCGATTAAGCTGAAATTTGGTACATATCTAATCTTCTGTGACACGGGTGTGTAACGAAAATAAATACATTTTGAAAATGAGGTCACTTTTTGGGGGCAAATTAGAAACCATAAAAAGTCCAACTAAAACAAATGGAATATATCAAATGGTTAATAAAAAATTACCATTCCCCTTATTTCCGAAACTACTGAGTCTAAAATTAAAAAAATACAGATGTCATATCAAGTTGTGAACATAGAACAGGAAAACCTATATGAAGTACCTACATATACGGTTTGAAAGGAACGCGTTTAAAAAAAAAAACGGTCCACAATTGGCGGAGAAATCGATGAATATACATTTAAAAAAAAACATAGATATAGCCGAACATAGAATTTGGAAGAAGTCTTCGTCCATTTCGATTCGTTCGATCGATTCGTCCGGAACCCTGTATACATGAGTTTTATCAATCTATACTCGCAAGCGACTGTAGTTAAAAAAATTTATGAAAAACTTTAAAAATAAGTTCCTAGTTTATTTTTTTAGTTGTTAACTAAAGTTTTACTTGCTTGCTTGTTAGTTAAAAACTTAAACAAATAAATTAGAAACTTGTATTTTTGAAGTTTTCATATGTTTTTTTAACTACAATCGTTAGCGAGTGTAAATTGATAAAACTGTATACATGAGTTTTATCAATCTATACTCGCTAGCGACTGTAGTTCAAAAAATATATAAAAGCCTTTAAAAACTAAGTTTCTAGTTTATTTTTTTAGTTGTTAACTAAAGTTTTTCTTGCAACTTGCTTGCTTGTTAGTTAACAACTTAAAAAAATAAATTATAAACTATTTTTTTAAGTTTTCATACATTTTTAGGGTTCCGAAAAAAAAGGAACCCTTATAGGATCACTCGGGTGTCTGTCTGTCTGTCCGTCTGTCACAGCCGGTTTTCTACGGATCCACTGGACTGATTCTGTTGAAATTTGGTACACATATGGACTTCTGTGACCCAAACACGGACGTGTTACGTAAATTATTATTTTTTTAGTATGGGGGTCACTTTTGGGGGTCAAATTAGAAAATTTAAAAAAAATGTTTTTTGAACAGTATTGTTTTGACATATCAAATGAAAGGGCTTACTGTGAGGGTTTTAATTATATTTTTTTCAAAATTTTAAAATAAATGGTTTTGAAGTTATTCATGAAATTAGACGAAAAATGACCGGGGAATGGTCATTTTTCGTCTAATTTCTTGAATCTCCCTTATCTCCAAAACTACTGAGCCTAAAATTTTGAAAAAGTGAAGAAATAGATCCTTACCTAAGGATTACAGGAAACCCTATTAGAAGTCTGTAGTATTAAAATAACATGTTAAAAAAAATAAATTCGTTCGGAACCCTTTGCACGCGAGTCCGACTCGCACTTGGCCAGTTTTTTTAACTACAGTCGCTAGCGAGTGTAAATTGATAAAACTCATGGTAGAGGTAAAGTGCATGTGAGTTCGTCTCGCACTGAGCCGGTTTATTTCTCAAATGTTTCTGACTTTTAACTATCGTTATCTGTGATGAAATGTCACTACGTATAGCGTCTCTTATCACTTTGACCTAGACGAAAATAATATTTGTTTTTCAAGCGGATATCTGAACACCATTTATGGAACTTGTAAATTCTGTTTACAGTCTTAAACCGCGTCAAATACATTAACATTACATTGTTTGATTTAGTTATTAATCCATTATATCGTGGTTTGAGGCGCTCGTGGCTAAAGAATAACAGCCGCACGGGTCGATCTCAAGGTTAAGCAACGTTTGCCGAGGTTGGTGTGTGGATGGGTGACCATCTTAACATATCGAGATTCCTCGGTGCCTTGGACAGCACGTTAAACGGCCGCTCCCGTCTGTCATTTGTAGATCTTTGGCAGTCGTTACGGATTACAATCATCGCAATAAACATATATTTTTGAATCTTTATCATATTAGCTTAGTTCATTACCTAGTTGGTCAATATTAGAATCTAAATTTAATGCAATGACCCTTTCAGTATAGTTCCATCAGAGGTTTACATGAGCGCTGCTGCTATTATATAGCTTCAAGACTCATAGCAAATCATGAAAAAACACTTAGAATTTAGAAAATCTTTGTATTTGTCTTCGTAAACTATACCTACCAAGGCTTTTAACAGGTTGGGGAAGGGATCCACTCATCACCGCCAGGCGGTTGTACGTGGGGATTGTGAGATCGATGGCCCTGTATGGGGCCCCGATCTGGGCGGCTGACCTGACGGCCAGCACCATCACTGTTTTGCGGAAACCGCAGAGGGTGATGGCCGTCAGAGTCATCAGGGGTTATTGCACGATCTCCTACGAGATCCAGGATCCACTCATACTACTTGTATTTGTTTGATATTTTAACTTGTAGGTATAACGTGAATACAATTAATAAGTGAATTAAATGTTGAAAATTAACCCATTTTTACACGTAGATATTTTAGTTTTCGATGTTCAAATATGTACCCATCGATATTTAGGACATTCGATACTCTGTACTTCGATATTAAGGACATTCGATGCTCTGTATTTTGATATTTAGATCTTTCGATGTAACTTTTGTAGATATTTAGAAAATATAAATATCTATGACGAAACCACTAAACTAACTAACTATGACGAAAGTTTATACTGTCGAATGAGCCATTCCACAATATAAACTTTCGTTATTTTAATTTTCGGTTTTATGGTCGTTCGATATTTCGAACGATATTTTCGATGTTTTCAACATTGACATTTTAACCGTACCTAGGTATTTTAATCTTCATTCAAATACGTACCCATTTTATTTTAAACCAACTTCAAAAAAGGAGGAGGTTCTCAATTCGGTCGCGTATATATATATTTTTTAGGTATGTTCGCGGATAACTTCGTTAACTAACTGCTGAAGTAGTCCCATTGCCACCACGTCAGGATCTGATAATGGAAACCCTGAGAAATCGAGGGCAACTCTCGAAAATTGTAGCCACGCATCTGGTTAAAAACTTGATATTCTGTGTATATCGGGTGATACTACAAAACAATGAACATTTAGCTCAGACCTGATGATGAAGACGACAGAGAGTCAAGGGAACTCCACATCGGTATGTAGGAACTACCAAGTGGTTGAGCTTATTTCATTCGTATTGACGAGACCTTTACACTGAAAACACTAAGTAAGTTTTATTAAATAGGCCCCAGTTCATAACATAACATCACGCCGATACTGTGTGTGTACGCAGGTACCATTAAAAAGTGAAAAACTTTTGTACAAAAAATATAACCAACTTCCAAAAACAAAACACTACAAAGTATAAAATAACTTTAATTTCGGAAGTCGGTGTCAAAAAACGAAATAACAAAAACACCGACTTCCGAAATTAAAGTTTTTTTATGCTTTGTAGTGTTTTAAGTTGTTGTAGAGTAGCAGTTTTTTTTTACAAAAATATTTCTGTAGTACGAGATGAAGTAAGACTGGAATGATGAGAAGTAGAGACTCACAACATATCAGGAGGCCAGAATTATGATAAAGTAAAATTGGGCTATATTACAATTATTACAACATAATACTGGTTTAGATTTATAACAATAGTAGAATTAAATATTTTTCATTTATTTCTGGAACTTCTAAAATCTACGCAGACTAGTTGGAGTATTTCTGACGTTTTTCAATACCAAAATGAAAAGAATATATTTTAGCGTGTGTCTTGAGTTAAAATGAGAGATTAACGCTGTATAAATAGACATTCTAATATAGAAAATAAAATGTTTACCTAATATTGCTTAGTGAGATAAAACATTGAAGGATCCAGTCCGTACCTACAAGTAAAGGTGACTTGGAGACGTTATTTTCTTCAAGCCGTTGCTATTAATTTCCTGGAAAACGAGCCCATTATCGCCTTCAGGTAGGAACTCCCAACGACGTTGTACTTTATTTAGTTTTGCTCTTTTATTCATACCAATTTTATACAAAATTCAAAAGTTAGCGCGGTTAGAAAAATGTTGCGTTTTATATTATTCAAGGTCATAAGAATACACATTCACATGGTGCAGACATTTTTTAACACTAAATTTAATTTTAAACAGCTAAGCTATTAGCATTTTCTGTTAAAAAATTAAATTATGAAAATCTGACAGTTCCGATTTGCAAAAAGTGACTCAGGTCCTGCCTGCAAGAGCTCCACGGAGCATCTGAAGAACTGAACAAATGAGAAAGATGCAAATACTTTTGCAAGGCAAAAGATGAGATGAGAATAATAAGAGTTTAGCTCGGAATAAAAAAACGTAAGTGCCAATACAAATTTTCGATAAATTTTTATTTGATAACATAAAAGTATTATTAAATCGAAATCTGTTCAGTTGAAACCTGGATATGGCTATTTTATATGTTTTAAAGTAATTTTCATAGGATCAATCTAAAGCGTTGCGTCTTGTAGTTAAAAATAGTAAAAAGATATATCGAACTTAGTGATTTTTTTCTATCGAGAAAATATCTTCGTATCGTGTACTCCTTCAGTTGGATACTAGATTATATATTCAAAAAGCTATATGCTTTTTGAATATACCGTAATCTCATATACCTGTTCCAGGGACCTTACAAGATACGCTAAAACGAAAAACGGCCTTATACTAAATGTATCCCCGTAACACTATCAATCTATATCTATCTATACTCTATACTTAATATATATAGCTGAAGAGTTTGTTTCTTTGTTTGCTTGAACGCGCTCTCAGGAACTCAGGAACTACTTGTCCGATTCTTTCAGTGTTAGATAGCCCATTTATCGAGGCAGGTTATAGGCTACATATCATCACGCTAAGACCATTAGAGCGGAGCGGACGAAGTTGCACGGGTCAACTAGTCTTAATAAAAAAAAAAAAATCCTTACTGACTGATTGAGTGACTGACAGACAACGCACAGCCGAAACTCTTGGTCGTATATGGCTGAAATTTGGCACGAAGCTTCCCAACACTCCATAGGGGAGCACTTAGAGAGGATTTCCCGAAATTCTCACGGGAACGGGAAAGACCGAGATATGCGCGTACGAAGTCGCGGGTTTCTAATAACTTCATTTGTCGGTTAGTAGTTAACGAACAGATAAACGGCCTTTAGAAGTCGCTAAATAACGGAAGTTTTATATATTTTTTTAATTGAGCTTTTACGCAACATCTTAAAGACCTACTTCCCCCCGTGGTTTCTCTTCTAATGCACCCATTTACGCAGTTACGAGCCCCCCAGGCGAGATACGCGGGAGAATAATAAAGATCAGATGACAAGTAATATCTTTCAGAGCGGTGACGTCATTAAACAGAATACACTTCATTATGAGTGATCTGATTCGTGTCAACAGATCCTGTGTCATGGTTTATGTAAGTGATGTCGTGTTGTATAGTCGTGGAAAAAAACGGCAAAGTGCGAGTCGGACTCGCACACATAGGGTTCCGTACCATAAACCGATAAAAACACGTTTCCTTTATGGGAGACCACTAATTTCTTCACACCATAGGAAAATTTCAGCTGTCTACCAATTACGTTTTTGAGATACAGCCCGCTGACAGACGGATGGGTGGACGGACGGACAGCGAAGGCTTAGCAATAAGTTTCCGTTGGTTACCCTTTGGTTACGGAACCCTAAAATTACTTTTTATTGCAAGTGGGGATAGTTCCTCGGCTTCACAAAGACCTCGCCTTCGGCTCGGGCGTCCTCTTTCCCGCCTTGGCTGCAGTGAGTGAATAAAACGACGTTTTTCAACATACTTACGATTGAGTAAATATGTAAAATTGTTGTGAAATCAGGACAAATATCCCATAGGGTTTGTTAGTAAATACTTAAACTATGTTAGTATAATACGCGCCCGTCAGTACGCGCTGCTGCGAACATTTCTGACGCACTGCAAAAACGTGATAGCGACAAAAATAATGCCGCAGCGATTATGTCTTATGGATATTTTTCGTTCGTCAAAGTCAATTTTCATGGGGGTTGATGGGCGAACAGTTGCGGCTGCCAGGCTAGTATGATAAATACAATCAATTGAATAGACGGGGGCTGACCAGCGCAATTTTCCCCACTAGCGCGTAATACACTTCCTTGCGTGCCTAATAGTAGTAGCGTAGGAGCCAATTATCGAGTCAATGTGGTGATGAAAAAGTAGTTCCTAAATCTGTTCTTCAATGCTTGCTTATCCCGGAGTTCTAAATTTCCATTCGCGGTGTCATTTGCATTCCCGTCAGGCACCGAGCATGCAAGAAAATTGAAAGACAATACCATTTGGCTCCAATCGTGCCTTACGGTCCTTGACTGAATAATGGTGCTGGACCAAGAAATACATCGGAAAAGCCTATCAGCCAGACTCGTCTACGGCGGGTTCCGTTGACTTAATACTGACAAGAATTGTTTTGAATTGGGAATTATCAGAAAAGTGGGTGCATCATATTTAGATTCCCGTATCATATTTCTGTGACTAACTAGGCAAACTGTAGACTGCTTGAAAAAAAATAAAAAATAAACATAAACAGGGTCACCCATTCGGTGACCATCCTCGGCAACCTTAGCTTAACCTCCTAGCAGTTCGCCCGCGACTTCATCTGCGCAATTTTAAGTTGAAACTATTTCCACCCCCTTTTTCACCCCTTTAGGCTGCCTGTCCATTGACGCGGAGCGAGGTAGTGGAGCGGAGAAATGGAGAAATGTATACTGTAAGGCTGCCTGCCATTTGGCAGGCAGCCTTACGCCGTTTAGCCTTAGAAAATAAAAAAAAAGTTTTTCAAACTGTATTGTGTGACATATCAAATGAAAGCGCGTATTGTGAATTTTTCATTTTTTTTTTTTCGTAAGTTTAAAATAAATAGTTCAGAAATTAGACCAAAAATGACCATTCCCCCAACTTATCTCCGAAACTATTGAGCCTAAAATTTTGAAAAATATGCAGATATAATAGTTCTATACGTAAAGATTACAGGAAACCTATAAGAAGTCTACAGTGTTAAAATAACATGTTGTGTAGTGTGAAATTGGTTCGGAACACTTTGCACGCGAGTACGACTCGCACTTGACCAGTTTTTTATCCAATCTTAAACAGGCAAGAAACTTCTTATCTACTCCCTTTAAAAAGTATTATAATAGTTATTTTCATCCACATAGTTTGCGCAACAAAACAAAAAAACATTTTCCATCCATTTCCCGACTGCAAAAATGATCGATGAGATTTTAGTAACAGAACAAAATGCCAATGATTTATTTGGCGTTTTTTCTCGAAAGGCTACAAAGTGTGGAAATAAATTCATATGATATACGCGTTAAGGTTTCGTTCCATACTCCTTACGAATGATTTAGTGTACTTTTAGTTTGGCGACGACATTGTACTTACTAGGGCTGCTAGACGGGAACATGTCTATAAATAACGGTAAGTATTTTTGGGAGAATTTGTAGGATAATAAAATAACTACTGTTTCTTAAATTCTCTGAGGAGTTAGGCAGGACGAGTTTACGGCTTGATTTCGAATGTCACATGCGCGATGACTAATTCCCCGAAGTCATCAGATCGAACGACGCACAGGACCGGTCGTTGTGGCGACGCTTGGGGGAGGCATATGTCCAGCAGCGGACGTCTTACGGCTGATATGATGATACGAATGACCGAAATTTCATAGCATCGATGTACCATAAATTCGAATAGCCATTAGATCGACAGTCCAATCCATCGAATTGTTATTGGCTCAACTTGCTACATAAAATATTCAAAAAGAGAAAAAAAAAATAATGTAAAATTAGAAAAAAAATAAACAAACCAGCAGGGTTTGGCAGCAGGTATGTTACGTCGACAAAAAGGGAAAAAGACAAACATCTCAAGAATTTGTAGAAAAAAGAAGGATAAGTCGATATAATACTTCTTAAAAACCATCGCCAATCATATATTCATATATATGAATGTAAGGTGTAGTCTTTGTTGGAGATTCTAATAGAATATAAATAAAAAATAAAATAAAATATAGAAATCTAAATAAAATTCAATTGCTTAATTAACAGTTGTGTTACAGTCTCATGTATGGAAGTGAACCTTTGGCTAAAAGTCGGTAACAAAACTCTCTAAGAATTTTCATCTGCAAAATTTCAGATGTAAAAACCCATTAGAAAATTGAACCTTTTTTTTAAGGATGGGAAATCATCTAATGACTCTTTCCGCTCTGGGTGGAGCGGGTGGGAATGTCTGACTCTTACTCACTGAAACCCATTCGTGTTTCTCCTAATGCCCTTTGTGTTCCAGGGCCGCGGTGACTCTTTCGAACAAATTCCGCCACCATATTTCTTTTCGTTCCCGTCTAGTAAGCGTCGATCAACGTTGTTTGGGTTCTGGGCACTAGCCCCCGTCTATTCCGGGAATTGAATTTAGGATCTCGTGTTCGGCGGTTGCGCTTGCGAACCCCGGCCAAGGCAGCTGAAAAATTGTTTTCTAAACACCAATTTGAACCCTTTTGAAATTCGAACGCTGCCGCTTTGTGGCCAGCAATTATTTACTTTAAAAAAAAAAACACCGGTAGCACTCCGGGAGTGCCGGCAGAAGTGAAAACTTTATTATTAACGTTGTGTTTAATTATAAGTACAAAAATACTATCATTTATGAGGTAGAATACAATGTTTATTTATTGCGCTATCGTACACAAATATGACAATTTACATGTTATTATTCATAATATTATATCGTTATTTATTTATATACTAGCTGACCCGCGCGGCTTCGCTCCCGTCAACTGGCTACTCTACCTACCGACCCTAACCTACCTACCCTACCTACCTACTTATCTACCATACCTACCTACCATTGCTACCCTACCTCACCTACCTTACCTACCTACCCTACCTACCTGCCTACCTACCCTACCTACCTGCCTACCTTCCCTACCTACCTGTCTACCTACCCTACCTACCTGCCTACCTACCCTACCGACATACTAATTTTTTTTTCGTATTTTAATTCTTATTATGCTATTCCGGTTTCTTCGTCCCGAATAAAACACAAAAACTATGAAAATCGGTCGAGCCGTTCTCGAGTTAGTTGCAATAGTGTTCGAACAAACCCGACTTTGAGAATTTTGCTATATTGTGAAAGATTCGACCTTTTTCTAGAAGACATTTTTATATCAGCGAGACAGAAATAAAACGAAAAAAACTTTTTTACAAAAAATGTAACCGACTTCCAAAACAAAACACTACAAAGTATAAAATAACTTTAATTTTGGAAGTCGGTGTTTTTAGTTTTTTCGCTTTTTGACACCGACTTCCGAAATTAAAGTTATTTTATACTTTGTAGTGTTTTGTTTTGGAAGTCGGTTACATTTTTTGTAAAAAAAAAAATATTTTTCAGTTTTTAGTGGTACCTGCGTACTCATTCATAGCGCACCGGCGTGATGTTAAGTTATGAAAATAAAACTTACTAAGTGCTTTCGGTGTAAAGGTCTCGTCAATACGAATGAAATAAGCCCAAACACTTGGTAGTTCCTACATACCGATGTAGAGTTCCCTTGACTCTCTGTCGTCTCCATCATCAGGTCTGATCCAAACTTTCACTTTTTTGTAGTATCACCCGATATACACACGAATATCAAGTTTTTACCAAATACGTGCCTACAATTTTCGAGAGTTGCCCTCGATTTCTCAGGGTTTCCATCATCAGATCCTGACGTGGTGGCAATGGGACCACAAGGGAAGCACCAGCTTTCAAATAAAAAAAGAATCATGAAAATCGGTTCATCCAGTCGGTTAATATGAGGTAACAAAAATACAAAAAAAAAAATACAGTCGAATTGGTAACCTCCTCCTTTTTTTGAAGTCGGTTAATAAACTGAAGGAAGACGGACAGCGGTAGCTTATTAATAAATAGGGTTCCCTTAGCAACCTTGGTACGGAACCCTAAAAATCGACTTGGTTCGCACGAATCAAGATCGTACGCGAAGGCTTAAATAATAGGGTCCCATTACCAACTTTGGCACGGAACCCTATAATTTGCCTTGGCTCGCAAATCGAACCGTCTGATACTTAGCACGAATTAAAAACTTAGTTGCGGGCAATCTGGGAGTCTTTAAGACAAAAGTGAATAGGTTGCTTCTAGGCAAACGTGCTCCATCTTCAACCTCATCATCGCTTACCATCAGGTGAGATAGTGGTCAAACGTATGCCTATCTATAGTTAAAAAAAATCTACTCCGTATCACCTAACCACAGAGAACTAATGATAACTCGATTTGACAGTTACTGTGAAATCGTGTTAACATTCATTCTTAGTTCGGGTTCGGGATTAATCGTAAGTCTGTAGGTGATACGGAGTAGAATACGTCCGCAACTAAGCCCGAAACTACGGACTTCGGACTTAGAGAGTAGCCCCACCAAAATCGATCGCTCCCGTCACCGTGACCACCTTTGGTACGGTACCTTATTATTATTAGCCTTGTTTCGCAAATCGAACCGTTCGTTGCTTCGCTCTAAACGGAATCAATCGCGGAGGCCTTAGAAGTAGGGTCCTGTCAGCACCTTTGGTACGGAACCCTACAGGCCTGATCCGCAAGTCGAACCGTCCAGTACTTCACAAAACTACTGAGTTCTAAATCAGTTTAAGACTCTACGATAAAAGCACTTTAAACGAAACCAGCACAACTCAGAGATTTAAGCAATTATGGCCCCTATTCGTTTAAGACCTTCCAGAGACCAAACCGAAATTCCTACGAACTACGACAGTGTTCAATAATCGTGTGACGTCATTCTCCAGCGGAAAATCTTAACACCGCAATTCAGAAAAACGCGTCATCAGTGCAACGCCATCTATCGACTATGTAAACTGACAAAATATATGGCAGCAGAAGACGTTAAATAAGAAGCCCGTATGTAACGATAAATAACGATAAGGTATTAAAATGTTTACTTTTATTTTGCTACGTCTACGTATTAAAAGTTTCACAAATAACTCAATGAATGTGTTTTGGTGTAACATTCATGCTTTCATGCATTTTTTGGTTCCTCAATAGATGGCGCTCTGACTGATCAGAACACAGTAGGAAGTTTCTTACTAAACTAAAAATTCAATATATTTTGATTTTGTGGATCGATTGTAACGATAAATAACGAAAAGGTATAAAAATGGTCACTTTTATTATGCCACGTATTAAAAGTTTCACGAATAACACAACAATTTTGAATGCTTTCGTGCATTTTATTTTTTTCTCAATAGATGGCGCTCTGACTCATCAGAATACATTAGGAAGTTTCTTTCTAAACTTAAAAATTCAATATCTTTTGATTTTGTAGGTCGATTTTGATGAAATAAACGTTAAATGTTACTCGGGTTATCACTTAATATTTTTAAGTACTTAGATTTGCAATCCAATCTGTGGTTTATGCGTGATGCTCCCACAAACGCACAGACAAACAGACAAACAGACAAACAGACAAAAATTTCAAAAATTGCATTTTTGTGTTTTATACCTTTTTCCTGAGTTTTCTGTGTAATTTTCATGGAAAAATATTCAATGTACAGACACGGTTAGTCTACGATTTTATTATATGTATAGATTACATTAATTTTTATCTCTTAGAAAAATCAACTTTCATCCATAATTTCGTAATTCCGTAATTTCGTATCCTTGGATACGCGTGGCACGCTGTACATAAACACAGACGGACATTCGCGCAAGCGCCCTGTGCCGCCTAAGCGGAGCAGCACACTCAGGCACGGTAGAAAGAGTGGGAGATACTAGTTCCTCTCCCTTCCCCTCGATCTTACGCTTTTTCGATCAGCATCACGTGACCCTGACGCGAGTCCGTCTTACGCTTTTTCGATCAGCATCACGTGACCCTGACGCGAGTTTAAGATTTTATACCCATTACAGAAAAAGTGCTCAACGCCGCTAAAGAAGTTTTCACTTCAAAAAAAAGTTCAAATTGTGTGCACATTTGAGTGAGAGTTTTTTAAAGAATCACGATTTTCCTTTGTTTTCCGTGAACTGTCAATCCATGTAATCAAGATGATACTACAGCTCACTTCGAGATCACTTCACCACGACATGATTACAGAATCGACCGGCTGGGCGATGTTGATAGTAAAAAAATGCGAAATTGAATTTAGCCGATTGTTCCGAATGCCAATCCTTATACAGCTTTAATTCTTAGTCGAATCAGCATTGTAAACTTACAGTGGACTATTATTGTCGGTTTAAATTAAAACTTGTTAAGAACCTAGAATGTATTCTATGGCTCAGGAAAAGAATAAAAAGGAAATATTTTATCTTGAAATCTTACGTTTGACATCCTTACTTACTAGAATACACTATAGAAGTCTTGATATTGTATGGCAAGTTGTGAAGGAAATGAAGCGTTCTGGGACTTCCAGTCTGATGATACAATGTACTGCGACTTCATTCAAATACATGCTGCAACTTTGTGCGGGGAACTGAGGTTTATGTGACATAAGTTTTGACGGTGGACTGTTACAGAGTGCATTCAGTAGTCCTCCACCACTAAATCCATATTTCCGTACTATTAATTTAACAGTTAATGAACACACACGTAATAAACAGACATTTCTTGGCTGTTTAATTTTTTATTATTTTCTTTTTTTTTTTGGTACTTATTTTCTAAATACAAGACCGGATTCAACATCGACCTTGAAGGCAATCATACCCCACTTAGAAAATTCAGTGATAAACAATCAATCATCCCTTATACACTTAAAAGTGGAATGACTAATGGGACCAACTGCAAAGTATAGCCTCTCAGATAAAATAGAATCATCAATCATCAATATTTATAAAATTCTTCCGTTGCTGAGTGACTGACAGCCAACGCACAGCCGAAACTCCTGGTTAAGCAAAGCTGAAATTTGCCATGTACATCGTCCTTGGGGAGTGTAGGGGAGCACTGAAAGAATTTCCCGAAATTCCTACGGGAACGGGAAAAACAGGAAATGCGCGCACGGAGTCGCTGGCAAAACCTAGTATCTTGCGTGAGTTGTTTATCACGCATAACCTCGAGACCCTCACAATAATCCCTTTCATTTGATATGAAAACAACCCCCCATACGCACCATCGCTTACCATCAGGTGAAATAGTGGTCAAACGTATGTCAATCAAAAGTTAAAAAGAAAATGATCCCTACACGGCACAGTACATTTCTTTTCATTTTCAGTTTTTCCCTCAAAAGTGAACCCATTCTCAAACTTCATTTATTTACGTTTCACTTACATACAGGTCGACTTGAGAACTTCATCTATTTATTTTTTTCCGTTTAAAAAGCTAATGATAACATTGCCAAAATACTATGAGCTGGTGATCAATACACGTGCCAGCGTAATAGAGCTATCCAGAACATTCCGGTTACAGGCATAGTTTAACTAATTACGGCACCTACCTTTCAATAAAAAAATCAATTTCGGGTGTATATTTTATTGGATTCCGGTAACTGAACGAGGAAAGGCCTGAAATTAACCGAAATATAATATTTCTGGTTTATTTTAAATTAACTAACTTATAAATTACTCTAGCAGTTTTAGATGCTAAAATTATATTGCATGCTTCTAACCCCCAAATATTAATATTAAATTGGGTGGTATAGGTACCTTCTTCGACCTTATCGCATTCCGTGCAGTTTGGAGACGTAACTTTGCCCATCAATGCAGTAAAACTATTCAATGGCATGTGTCCGGAGAGAAGTCTCAAACTTGTCACGATTTCTTGCCTACTCATAATTAGGTACTTGTCTCACCACCAGCGATCAGCGAGTAGCGAGTAAAGCTTCAAGCTCGAAACGAGTTGGCGAGCATCGAGTAGCGAGTGAAAAGTTTCGATAGTTTTGACGCTCGGCTTTCAGTGAGTGCTTTTGTGCGACGGGCTTTTACTCGCAATACTCGCTCCGGCCCGCACTATAGGTATAAATGGCCGCCAAACGAGCATCGCCGAGCAAGTGTCGCTGAGCGAGTACGATCTTTGATAGCTCTTGTCGCTGCGATCTACTAGAGGTAAGAGCCACTCGCCGGAACTATATTGGGAACAATATAGTTCCAATATAGTTGGAAAAAACCTATACACATGAGTGACAAACCCGAGTGAGATCAAAGCAATTATTATTAAGTATTTTCAGACAGTATAGTTTGTGTAAATAAAAGATATTGCGCGTCACATTTACCATTAATAAGATTGTCGGGTTACGTAGCAAGGTGTCGGTGTTTTTGAGGAGAAACAAATCTTTATGTTGACCACTATTTATTGAATCACTCTCAAACTGTTCTTAATGTTAAAATGTTAAATTAAATGTTGATGAATGTTAGAATACACCCGGCTAACGCTGTAGACCAAAGTGCACTGACTCTTAAAGTCAACTTAAAAGTAATAAGTGTTTAATAAAGAAATTAAATTAGGTCAACGCGTCACGACCGTACTGCTAACTAAGGTGTTCGGTGAAAACACTGAACAAAGATGTTTATTTCATATTAATTGAGCTCAATTAAAACTGTTTCGGAAACGAATCAGTAATTGATACAACTGAAAATAAAATTACGGAAAATTGAAACAGAAATCAACATGATTTTGGTGAATTGAAAACGGTTTATCTTGAAACGCTGTTTATTTATTAAATTAAATAGTAAACTTACAACATTGCTGCTTTAAATATGTAAGGTTTCAAAAGCAGGCTTTAATAAGCCTTAATGCCGAGCCCAACATGTCCTGAGATTTTAGAAAAGTAACATTCTGTCTGCGGTAACGTGGCGAAGGTGATTGTCAAAACCAAATAAACGTATGTAATCGCTCTCAAAATGACACGTGATCAATTCTTATATTTTGGCAATAGGAAACGTGCAAAAACTATAGGTGGCAGCTCAGAAATGTTATTGTAATGTATATTTTAGCAAAAAGTTCGAAATTGTAACGCTAGATGGCACAGTCTACTTTGTGCACGTTCCCCTAAGCGGAGCGTGCAGGAACTATAGGTGGCAGCACTGAAGTGTCAATTTCAAGTATTCTTAACCTTAAAGTTTTGAATATGCAACACTAGATGGCATAATGAACGCCGTGCGTGCCCGTTCTCTATTCGACAATCGCATTCGCTGATATAATGGGACTTTATCTAGAGTCTCTGGTTAATGACCGCTTCGCCAGTGGTTGGCAAATACAAAAGAAATACAAAATACAAATAATTTATTAATGCTACAGTTTACACAGTGGTATAATGTTTGTAGCCTCCTTTAAAGCAAATAATGCCTGTGTTAGGAGAAAAAAAAAATTACGACTGAAAGATTGTTGAGCAATAGACGAGATAATCGACTACTTGTTAGAGTTCCGAAAGACTGATAGAGTGTCTGTCTCTCTGTCACAGCCAATTTTCACCGGACCAATTATGGTGCAATTTGAAACACGTCTACGAAAAAGTCTGTGTGTTTTTAGGGTTCCGAACAAAAAACGGAACCCTTATAGGATCAATTGGGTGTCTGTCTGTCTGTCCGTCTGTCACAGCTAGTTTTCTCAGACAAATCAAATAGCGTAACAGAAACTGGTGCAGAACACAAGTGTATACTATAATCTTTCAGCTGAGACAAGGGGTCGACTGTTACAAGTATCTTGACGTGACCAGGATTACTTCATAATACGAGGTCTGTCACTAATATTGTTTGGGATTTGTCCCGGAGATGAAGTGACGAATTGAACAAGTATTTATTGTTGTTTTTGTTTGTTATACTCAATATTTGTTTTATTGGGAAAATAAAAGCCCAAAATCATACTTCTATATTTACGGAATAGCTGGTACCAAAAACAAAATAACCGACTCCCAAACAAAACACTACAAAGTATAAAATATCTTTAATTTCGGAATTCGGTGTTAAAAAAAAACAATGAAACAAAACCTAAAACACCGACTTCCGAAATTAAAGTTATTTTATACTTTGTTGTGTTTTGTTTAGAAGTCGGTTATTTTTTTTTGTAAAAAGTATTTTGTTTTTCACTTTAAAGTGGTGATACTTGGATACCTGATGGCTCGCTGGCTCACTCTGCAAGTGAGAAAGCAAATTTATTTGCAACTCTCTTTGCAAGCAATTCGCGTCTGGACGCTGGCTCCAAGCAACCACCGACTTTACCTCGTTGTGACTCTTCGATGCCGGAGATCACAGTTCACATTAAAGAGGTCCGAAGAGTATTGTGCAGTCTAGACGTGAATAAGGCCAGCGGGCCTGACGGCATTCCAGCGAGAGTGCTGAGGCAATGTGCACCTGAACTGTCTCCTGTGTTGGCACGCCTGTACCGCCTCTCTCTTGAAAAAAGAACGGTGCCGAAATCATGGAAGTTTGCGAATGTGCAACCAGTGCCCAAAAAGGGAGACCGTGCTGACGCTGCACATTACCGTCCGATCGCCATTAACTCCATCCTTTGCAAGGTTATGGAAAGGGTTCTTAACAGTAAGCTGCTGACCTACCTTGAAGACAATGATCTCCTCAGTGACCGTCAATATGGCTTTCGCCGGGGACGGTCAACTGGCGATCTTCTTGTGTATGTCACGCACTGCTGGGGCGAGGCCATCGAGAGACACGGCGAAGCACTTGCCGTGTCGCTCGACATCTCGAAGGCCTTTGACAGGGTTTGGCACGCAGGCCTACTGAGCAAGCTTCCTGCTTATGGCATCCCAGCTGGTTTTTGTAGCTGGATATCAGACTTCCTGAGTGAACGGTCGATCCGAGTAGTCGTTGACGGCTGCTCCTCTGACCTCATGGCTATTGATGCTGGAGTTCCTCAGGGGTCTGTTCTCTCTGCAACTCTTTTCCTGCTGCACATCAATGACCTACTTCAGCTTGGTCTTGTTGGGTAAGCAGATGACAGTTCGGTTTCAGAGAGATACTTGTCCAGCGCAACAACCAGCGGGGATGAAGTTCGTTCCTTTAGAGAGGCCATGGTAGAGCGGACAAATTTGACCTTAAGCCTTGTCTCCCAGTGGGGTGATGACAATGTGGTCACTTTTAACGCCACCAAAACACAGGCGTGTCTTTTTACCGCAAAAAGGAGTCGTTTTGACCAAACTCCTACTTTTCGGGGTGCATCTGTTCCTGTGACTGATCGGCTCGAGCTCCTAGGCATGGAGTTGACATCCAGTCTCAACTTCGGCGCAACCATCGAGTACAAAGCCCAAACCGCGGCCAAAAAGCTGGGCATCCTAAATAGGGTGAAGCGATACTTCAGGCCTGGACAGCTTTTAACCCTATATAAAGCGCAAGTCCGATCCTGCATGGAGTATTTAGCCACCTTTGGGATGGCTCAGCTAAGTATCAGCTTGCCGCGCTTGACTCGGTGGAACGCAGAGCTAAGAGGCTCATCGGTGACGTAAAACTGGTGGATGCTGGTGAGCTTGGCTCATCGCCGTAAGGTTGCCTGCTTGTCGGTCTTCTACAGATTGTACTTCGGTGAGTGTGCCCAAGAACTCCACGACCTCATCCCACCGGCCCCCTTCTACCATCGGACACCCAGACGCACTGCATCTTACCATCCCTACCTTGTTGCTATTCCACCAACTCGCACTAAGCGTTTCCAAACGTCTTTTATAATGCGCACAGCAAAGGAGTGGAACTCTCTGCCTGCGTCCGTGTTTCCAAACGCTTACAACCCTAATCTCTTCAAAGTTAGAGTGAACAGGCTCCTTCTGGGTAAGCTCGCTCCATCGTAGACTTTGTCTCGGTCATCTCTGACCTAGACTGGAGTCAAGAGCAAACTCATCACAAATAAAAAAAAAAAAAAAAACTACGTCATCGTCTACGCAGAAACTGAAATAAGTAAAAATGTTCATAAAATAAAAACTACTGAGCCAAACTGATTTAAATTTTTACAGGACCAAGTGACAAGTATGCCGCATCGAACTAATCCCTGAAATCGAATCAGAAACCACGGAGTAACCGGTGAACATACATAAAAAAACTGGCCAATTGCGAGTCGGACTCGCGTGCAAAGGGTTCCAAACGAATTTAATTTTTATAACACGTTATTTTAACACTATAAACTTCTTATAGGTTTTCCTGTAATCTAAAATGTCATTTTTCGTCTTATTTCTTGAATAACTTCAGAACCAATTATATTAAAATTATGAAAAAAATATGATTAAAACCCTCACGGTAATCCCTTTCATTTGATACGTCACACGATGTTGTTAAAAAAAAATTTAAATTTTCTAGTTTGACCCCCAAAAGTGACCCCCATACTAAAAATTTAATTATTTACGGAACGCGTCCGTGGTTGGGTCACAGAAGTCCATATGTGTACCAAATTTCAACAGAATCGGTCTAGTGGGTCCGGAGAAAACTGGCTGTGACAGACGGACGGACAGACAAACAGACAGACACCTTTTTTGTTCGGAACCTTAAAAACCAAGGGAATTGAGATCCTCCTCCTTTTTTGGTAGTCGGTAAAAAAATAATAGAATAGAATAGAATACTCTTTATTATGTACACCATATAAGTTACAGAAAAGATACATAGATGAGAAACATTACATAGGGTGACACAATGGGCGGCCTTATCGCTAAAAGCGATCTTTTCAAGACAACCTTTGGATGGATTCTAAAGAGAATGAGGAAATACAGTACTGTAGGTAGTCTTAGGTGTACTATTTATACAAACATCAATACATACTAAATAGATAAATTTATACAATGATAATTGTGAGACAATCGCAGAGAACTCTAGTAACAAACGCTTTAAAGAGAGTGATAGTGGTAATAAGATAATAATGGGTAATAAGTTAGATTTGCAGTCTTTCCATTTAATAGAATAATTAATTAATATTTTTTTTTCGGTTTGACGGACGTCTACTCCACAAAACTGAGAAAAATCCGGCCAAGTGCGAGTCGGACTCGCACACGAAGGGTTCCGTACCATAAACCTTAATTTGTATTATTTGTTGTTATAGCGGCTATAGAAATACACAATCTGTGAAAATTTCAACTTTCTAGCTATTACGGTTCTTGAGATACAGCCCGCTGACAGACAGACGGACGGACGGATAGACGGACGGGCGGACGGACAGCGGAGCCTTAGTAATAGGGTTCCATTGGTTACCCTTAGGCTACGGAACCCTAAAAATATGAATATATTGATTAAAATATTATTTAACATACAAATACAAAAAGGCGTGAATGACCAAATTGGAAGCCATGAGAAATAGTGAAAAACATAAAATCATACTGACTGGTAGCCTTCATGATTGCTGAGCCGACGGCACGGTTGGCGCAGTGGTTGACCGATTGGCTGCTGAGCGGCGTGTCGCGGTTTCAAACCCCTCACGGAACAAATATTTATATGGCCTACAGATAGTTGTCCCGGGTCTAGCTGTTTGTGTATGTGAGATTGTATGAATTAAATTCCTAGTGTGGGGCAATGTTTAAAAAATGATGGGTGGGAGAGCTGAGTAGAGAGAAAAGCATGGTCGAAGCGCACAAACTTCTTCTTTGCCTAATGGTTTCTTAAGGAAAATTCAGTTACTTAAGGAGCGTATCAAACTTATCTGCCAAGGCCGCTATCAGGTCAAAGTTGCACCCTTCACCACAGTCGATAACGGGGAAAATTATGCATTCTTGATTATTCCTTATCAACACTAATAATTAATAAATACTTCTGCAATTTCGAAGACTCTGTCTCTGTCTCTGTAAAAGTCTATGATCAGTGCGTGTTGCCAGTGATGACATACGGAACTGAAACGTGGTCGCTTACAATGGGCCTCATCAGAAGGCTCAAAGTCACTCAAAGAGCAATTAAGAGGGCAATGCTTGGAGTTTCCTTGAGTGATCTTGAGTTTGGCAGTAGGTGACGTGACACCTTCGCGCATCCATAAGGACTTAGGTATGTTACGTAGGTGCGCTAGTCCTGTGCCTGGGGAGCTACTCTCTAAGCCCGAAGTCCGTAGTTTCGGGCTTAGTTGCGGGCTTATTCTACTCCGCATCATCTAACCACTAAAAAATAATGACAACACGATTTGATATTTACTGACTAATCGTGTTGTCATTCATTATTAGTTCGAGTTCGGGACTAATCTTAAGTCCGTGGGTAATACGGAGTAGAATACGCCCGCAACTAAGCCCGAAACTACGGACTTCGGGCTTAGAGAGTAGTCCCCTTGATGTTTCTTTGGTCTTGTTGGATGGCTGTCCCAACGGATTAGTCGAGTAAAGGAACTAGGACAGCACCCGACAATCGTGATGTAAACTAAGTGCGCTATAATATATTCTGCGTTCTTGGTTAGTCGTTGTTGAGACTTTGAGATTATACACCGTGACCGAAACTCGGCCATGAAATTATTGCCATGTTGAACTAATCAAGAGGGGACTCGGGTCGGTAACTCTGGGGCCTTTCTCCATACAAACGCATTCCTCTGTTTTCTTCGTGGATTATGCTGCTAGAACAATGATTTTTTTTTCCAAAAAATCTAGATCGAATTAATACGTGCCTCTATTATTTTCTTTTTTCCAAAACATAATTACTTAAAGAATTATGACAAAAAAGCTGCCCGTTTTTACCGCCATTATCAGACAACAGTCAGACAAATTTGATAAGTTTTTAACAAAATAATAGAAGTATAGATATAGTCTTCTTCTAAATTTTGATATATTACTTTTTTAGATCAGTCCAGTTTTGAAGAAGAAAACAGCGGAATACAAAACATCTTTTAGTCAAGGTTCTATAGGTAAAAATTGGCTTGAGCTGCAGTTCGTCGCTATCGCACTTTACTTGATAGGGCACCGTGCGACGCATCGGCAATAGTTTTTTCAAATACCTATTTTCAAATTCCTCGGGACTAGAGTCCCCTCTTAACTCAGAAATATCCCAGTTTCCACTAAAGTTTATCGGGGTCAAAATAATTAAAAATTAGCTCTTGTACAAAATCATTTCAAGAAACGCACTCACATTCCATTCACCCTGTTTTTATCCATACAATAAATATAATAAAATTCGTTGCAATGTCGTATCGTACCTGTCTGTAGAACCTTTAGTCTTTTGGATTACGAACATAATCTTCTTGCCTTCTTGTCTTTTACGATCCCCATAATGGAGGGTTATTCCGTATATTTTACATGAACTCTGTATGCTGTAACCAAAAGCAATTTAAATTTCGAATAGGGCTATTCACACGGATAAGCTTTACCATAAAGCTAGCGGTTAAGTTTGTACCACAGATTATAAATAAGGAAAGGTATGCATAGAATTTGGTAGTAGGGTCTTAGCTGCTTGTAGTCCGGGGTTTTGGTAGTGTATGAGTCTAGGTTGATGTTGTACCTAAGATGTTGTACCTAAATTTAATCCAAACTAGCCTAGCGTAGCCATGTAGCACCCACTCCCATCAAGATCGGAAACTCTACACTCGAAGTTGTAGACGAGTACGTCTACCTAGGGCAAACGGTCCAGTTAGGTAGGGTAAACTTCGAGAAAGAGGTCAACCGTCGAATCCGACTCGGCTGGGCAGCGTTCGGGAAGTTGCGCGGTATCTTCTCGTCCCACATACCACAGTGTCTCAAGACGAAAGTCTATGATCAGTGCGTGTTGCCAGTGATGACATACGGAACTGAAACGTGGTCGCTTACAATGGGCCTCATCAGAAGGCTCAAAGTCACTCAAAGGGCAATGCTTGGAGTTTCCTTGCGTGATCGAATCAGGAATGATGATATCCGCAAGAGAACCAAGGTTACCGACACAGCCCGAAGGATCGCCAAACTAAAGTGGCATTGGACAGGACACATTGCTCGCAGAACAGATGGTCGATAGGGCCGAAAAGTTCTGGAGTGGCGACCGCGTATCGGAAGGCGTAACGTTGGAAGGCCTCCCACAAGGTGGACCGATGACCTGGTGAAGGTCGCGGGTAGCCGGGCCACTATCCCACCTGATGATAAGCAATGGTGTGCTCGATGATGGAGTACGATAAATCTATCCACAATCATCCGATTCCATCACGAAACTACATTTCGGGAGTATGTTACATCCTCGTTAAACGAACGTTAGTCTATTTGAAGCAAACATGTTTTCTATTTAAATTAATGACACTTCCCGTGACCCAAGAGCTGGCTTTTACTTTGGTATTGCCGCCAGTCTCATGGTTACATTACCAGCTGATAGCGTTGAAGACGAATTTTTTCATGCTATGTTTTAGTTTGTAGTAAGTTTTGGTGTACTTGTTTATTTTAGCTATTATCGTTATTTTTTACCATTTTTTGGCATTCTCCTTACCTGAACCTTCTTGTGCCACAATCCATCCATTTTGGTATGGAATCGAGTCGTTGCGGATGGTTAGGCTAGACAAAATACTATTCTACAGAACAGTCGTAAAATTAAACAAATATTTCATTTTATTTTATGACTTTTTCTGTCTTTTTTGTTACAAACATTAACAATGGATATAAACAAAATTTATTTATTTCAGGCTATCAAACCCATATAAAATATATAATAACTGGAATATGTAATAATTATAAAATGAAACACTTTTTTCATTCGATTCAAAGGGAAACTTAATATCCTACAAGATTAAAGACATAAGCCAGGGGTAGATTATCCCATATTACCAACACACCTTTATTTTTTAATACTTGGTTTATATATCGTTCAAAGATAATCCCTTATTTCCACACCCTGTATCAACCCCAAACGACTTTTGGCGCAAGTTCTCTCAAATAAACTTTTTAATCAATTAAGCTTAACATGGCTTTCTTTATTAAAAGCTACAAGACAGTTGTTTAATCAATTAGTCGTGAAAGGATTAAGGCGTGCCCTAATCCGGCTCGTTATTTTAAAGAGAATGGGGTTAAAATTTGGTTAACCCTTTTTATAATACGTAAAACGGTTAATGCGTCCACTGTTGGAAATACGGTTTAAAACATTTACTTCTCAAAAAGAATACAATTCCCTTAATAAGAGAAATACAAATTATTCTTAAATACTAAATACGTTGACCTGAGAAATGTAGGTACGCAAACAAATTAGTAGATTTAAACTTTTCCAACCAGAACCAGACAAAAAGTAGATATTTGTTATATAAGTGAAGTTATTACGTATCGTTTCTTGAAGGCATATCAGCCGAAAGACGTCCACTGCTAGACATAGGCCTCCCCCAAGCGTCGCCACAACGACCGGTCCTGCGCGGTGGGAGGTTTACAGAATCTTAATGCAGGTTACTTTTAGACAAGCGTGCTCCATCATCGCTTAACATCAGGAAATTGTGCTCAAACGCAAGCTAACTAATCAATGTGTATATATTTTTTCCGTTACTGACTGATTGAGTGACTGACAGACAACGCTAAGCCGAAACTACTGGTCGTAGAGAGCTGAAATTTGGCATGCAGGTTTCTTGGCCAGTGTAAGGGAGCACTAAGAGAAGATTTCCCAAAATTGTTACGCGAACGAGAAATAACGGGATGTGCGCGAACGAAGTCGCGGGCAAAAGCTAGTGTTAAATAAAAATAATTGAGACGTGGTAGGCGGACGTTTTTCCAAGATTTTTAGCACTATAGCTCTTGGTAAGACTGGTTGATCCACGGGCAAGAAATACCGCATTCAATATATTTACTCCAAGCATAATAACATGACTTAGTATAAAATGGTTCATGAAATTGCATTGCTTAATTGTCCTTGTAAAATTGCCCCACGCTAGGAATTTGTTTACCTCTATCATGGCTGCGTTTACAAACATATAAACTCATATACACAAATAGCCAGACCCGGAAAATCTACCTGTAGGCCATGAAAATATTTCTCCGTGCGGGAATTGAACCCACGACACGCAGTGCAGCAGTCAATTGCTCAACCACTGTGCCAAACGTGTCATCATTTATTATTAGATTTGACAGGAATTGACATTCTCAATGTAGAATTGGTAGTTTCTTCTGCAAATGCTAGAATAAAAATCAAAGTTTACAACATTTAGTACGAATTCCGTCAGATGTCACGTCTGGGCAGTGACGCGCGACTCACACGAAGCGTTGCGAGTTAGCTCGCGTTAACTCTGGTTGTCGCCCATTTTGACGAAACACACACAGCCCACCGTACACCGTACGACTGAGTTGGAGATTTTGTGAAGTTATCTAATGAGCTTTTACAATCGCATCGCAGTTAAAAACTGTAAAAAAACACCTCTAATTTGCCGTCCTTTTCACAAGTTTTTCAAAATACGAGAATCGCCAGAAAATACGAAACCCTTCTTAATTGCCAAGCCAACCGGGATTGTCATTTCCAATGTGGTACTAGTAGTTTGTTCCTCAATTAGTATGCCACAGTCAAAGATCAAAGTTAACAGCGTTAAATTTATAATCCGTCAGATGTAATGTCACGTGGCAGTGACGCGCGACTCACACGAAGCGTTGCGAGTCGGCTCGCTTTGATTCTGATTGTCGCTCATTTTAACGAGACGCCCTAAGCCTTTTATACTGTACGACTGAGTTGCGATTAAAAATAATATTGTGAAGTTATCAGAAGTTTGATATGAACCATTTGGTTTGGTCGAGATTCAGCTTCAGCTTTGGAAAACCTCCCACAAGATGGACCGATGACCTGGTGAACGCCACGGAGATCCGCTGGTGCGAGACGCACAGGACCGGTCGTTGTGCGGACACTTGGAGAAAACCTATCTACCAGAAGACCAAATTAATGCTCCGAAGCAGCGCTCGAGAATACTTTACCAAGAAAACTGCCTGTATCGTAGATACTCTGTTTTAGCTCTAGGTCGTGTCAAAAGGCATCAGATTATTCTATATTAATAATACTAAGCCAACTAAAGCGAACTAAAGTGGCAGTGGGCAGGGCACATTGCTCGCAGAACAGACGGTTGATAGGGCCGAAAAGTTCTGGTTTGGCGACCGCTTACCGGAAGACGTAACGTTGGAAGGCTTCTCACAAGGTGGAACGATGACCTGGTGAAGGCCGCGGGTAGCCGATGGATGCGTTAGCCTATAAGTAATTGTTACACTTGATAATGTAGGCATACAATTAAACTAAATGTAAGTGTTGTGTAAACAGTTGTTGGCTAACCAAATAAATAAACGCAAAACTAGCTTGACAATTCATCCAAATTCTATTTCTTTTACAGTAGGCTTTCCTCACACATATTTATTAACATATCAGCCCACTTTGACACCCAGGATTTACTTAAGCAAACAATATCGCCGGTTCACGAAAGCCAATCTTCCCGAACAAGAAATTGATGTGTAACGTCAACACCAGACGTCTTTTGACAACAATACTGAAAGCGATTCGTCTCGAAATAAGGAGAACAAAAACTCTTTGATATGAACTCATGTGTAAAAGAAAAGTTTGTTTCACAAGTATTATAAAGGTAAGGGCTAACTTGAGCGCTCACTTATTTCTCAACGTCGACGTTTAGTTCTTTCTCAATGTCTAACATTCTTCGTCAATTGTTTATTATCAACTAGATTTTATAGCACCCACCCAGCTATATGATTATTATATATTAAAAATATAATTATTTTTTTTTATTGTGATGGGTTTGCTCTTGACTCTAGTCTAGGTCAGAGAATGGAATGAAATCAATAAAAAATAACGAAAATAAAATGAATAAAAAATCAGGCGTGGGGGCTTGTGACGCCACGTTAAGGTAAGTGTACTAAGGCGTGACGTCGCGTGAAATTTCAACGCACTATATCGTCTTCATTTTTTATTCACGAGACAAAATAGAACATAATATGTGTATTATTTTTAGATCATTTAACAGATGGAAAAAACATATTTTATTAGTAATCTTAGTATAAAAATCGTAAACAGGCCTTTTTTAGGTCACCCCCCGTACGCTTATTATTATTTTCACCCGATTGCGTTATTATTTTTTACTAGTGGACGTCACGCAGTTTCACCCACGTAGCTCCCGTTCCCGTGGGAGTACGGGGATAATATACAACCTGTGTGACTCCCTGATAATGTGACTATCCAATGCTAAAAGATTTTTTCAAATCGGTCAAGCAGTTTCGGAGCCTATTCAATTCAAACAAACAAACAAATCTTTCTTCTCTATAATATTAAACATATTAGTATGGATTTGCGTACGTATAGTATGTCTACAGTATATAATATTATAAAGAGGAAAGATTTGTTTGTTTGTTTGTTTGAAATGAATAGGCTCCGAAACTACTGGACCGATATGAAAAATTCTTTCAGCAATGGATAGCTACATTATCAGGGAGTAACATAGGCTATATTTTATCCCCATATTCCCACGGGAACGGGAATTACGCGGGTGAAACCGTGTGACGTCCACTAGTACGCAATAAAGTGCATAGGCGAAAAATGTAATAATTTTATACATTGCCTGAATTTGTTAAGCATTCTTTATAATACTTGACAAATACACATAACACATGTATTTTTGCTAGCCATTATTATTATAATAATAAAAAACTTTATAAGAATTTCCAATATCGTTCAGTGGAAATGCTCCTGTATGTACACACCTTAAAGAATCTCGCATTTGTATGTATCATTCGCATCTTATGAAAACTTTTTCCCTCTTTCGATATAACTGAACGGTTTTATTATGCAAGTTGTTCTAGTTTGTTCTTTTCATATAAATCTATGAAAAATATGGAATAGGTACTCTCTTGATCGTGACTTCGGCTCCTTAGAAACTTCTACCATGATGATTCGAGAATTATGTTGCGAGAAAACCTTTTGTGTGGAATTACTTCTTCCAAATAATGTTTAAAGCTGCTCTGTGTCTCTTAACTAATTATGACTGTTTATACTTAAGGTAGCCATTAAACGTCCTAAAAAAAGCCAGCCAAGTGCGAGTCGGTCTCGCACAAAAAGGGTCCGTACCATACACCCAAATTTTTATTATTTGTTGTCATAGCGGTGTGACGATCCATCACTCCTAATAATACAAAATATTTATTTTATTTCGAAACGCTTCACATGTTGTCAGACACTTAGAAAAATCATAAATATTCCTTTTAATGGTAAGGGCCAACCTGTCACTTTATTTCGAGAATTACAAAATATGTTATCAGCTTTTAAATTGCGTAGCTATTGGAGAACCACTTAATATTTAATTTAGGGTACGCACACATGTGCTTGTAGAATGTAATATTTTACGTTAGTTGAAATGCGACCTTTTCTACGATTTCTTAGAGTCGATATCGGAATAGCCGCAAGCATGTCGCGCTTATCAAAAACGTCTGGGTACCTGCCTAGACCCTTACGAGAATGAAGAGACAAAAAAACAAAAGTGTTTTGGAAGTTTCTAGAAAGTAGCCAAGACAGCTGCTATCTTGGAACAACGATTTGGAAAAGGCGGGGATTCAAGCTTTGGCCACGCTAGGAAACGGACGTCTGTTTTAGGTTAACGGGAGTTAGGTTTGATTAGGCCGGAGGCTATGTCTCTGAGATGGTTAGACGCCATAAGCGATAGGCTAGTGTTAGATAGGCTAGCAGACGTGTGGTCCGTTGTAACTCATAGTATAGCCAGTATTATTTATTAAGTTAAATATAAGTTAGATTAATTTAGTTTTAATATGTGTGTGTATGTGTTGGTGAACTAATGGGTAAATGCTGTGTGTATTATCCTACCTTATTACCCTCTCTGACCTAAACGAGGTAACCGACATATGTGTGGTTCTAGGGATTCGGAGAAAGCCTTCCTATAGAGTGTGCTTTAGACGTAGCAACAGACTGTATACAACAATGACTCTAAACTGACTTTAGATTAACCTTACCAAGACACTGCACTAAGACACTGCTTATGGAAGGCTGAACCGAATAATACTCGCCACAAGTTAGGGCCTGTTTGAACTATAATGTTTCCTTGCAATGTCTAAGATTATGTCATATCAACCAAACATTAGTAGAGGTTGCCTCTCCCTATGGACTGACTGAGTGCAGGATATTTTGCACTGTTCTTGATATTTGCACACTTCCGTTGGGGTAGGTTTCGCCAAGTATGGGTTGAAGTGAACTGATAGCCCTCCTAATGGACGATACGGATTGTATCTCGCTAAATCACAACCGGCCCCCGAGGCCTCTCAATGATTTATAAAAAAAAATATTTAGCTTATTTTAGGAAGCCTAGATGGAACGCTCGTTGCCAGACGTGGCGGCGGTTGCTGCAGTACTCTAGTTTTTCCCCGAAATGGGTATATTAAAGGAGTGTGAAGCGACGAACCCAAAATCCGCTTCCGCAGATAACAAGAGTCGGTGCAAAGAGTTATGCAAATGACTGACAATACGGTACGCTTGTTATGTTTCGCGTCAGTAATGGTTTGATAGGCCGATGTAAAGGAATAACTTATATAGCACGCGTCCAGTATTACTGGAAACTTGTCTCGCCCAATGGCAGAGGCACTTCGCAGTCCGCTGCCTTAGGATTGTGTAAGACAAGCTTAAGTGTAGGGAACATGTACTGCTGTGAATGCCGCAGGTCCTCTCTAGGTCTATGCTCGTTAGGATTGGCGGCACACGTACGACGTGTTGGCTATTGTAAAATGGTACCACGTTAGTGGGGTGGGTCTCTAGTTTATTGTAAAGAAATTAACAATCGCGCTTTGATATTACCTTTCTCCACACAAGCGTTACGTACATTTTCCCTTTTGCAGTCCTCTTGTCTTCTTAGCTTCATACATTTTAATCTCGTTATAGTTCCTTAATAATTTATTGTTTTACGTATGTATACTAACCGTGAATTCCCAATATTAACTTCAACTTTTATCCCTTCCTTGTCCTTAGCCTCTAAGGTCGAACAAGGCAGTAGTTTTAGGGAATTCATTTCTTACTATTGGCGGGAGGGTGTCCAGTCTGGGACGAACCTTATGGGACCACGTGGCTGGCAGAGCGTGGTCCTCCTGCCTACGGGCAGGACCTACCTTAACAACTAGATTAATTCTAGGAAAACGAAAATTTTATCAGCCTAGGGTAACTTAGGAACAGTTCTCAGTTTGGTTTTCGGTCAGACGGACCGACGAACAGCGGAGGCTTAGTAATAGGGTTCCATTGGTTACCCTTTGGGTACGGAATCCTAATAACATACGATTTTCTCAAACCATCACTTCTAATATTGAATATCCTGTTTTTACTAAATATACAAATTATTTCACAATAAAACGCAAAATGTTTCGAAAAACAATGTTTCGTATTGTTTTATAAAGTTTCTTGTCGATTTGCATTTTGTAAGGAATTAATTCAACATAAAGGAATTCCCTGGGCCTCTTCAAACAATTTTATGTCTCAAAACTTAGTTCTGAAGTCTTCTAATCAATGTAAACAGAATCTTGAACAGTATTAACTCTTCAGAATTACGTTACACTGAAAAGTGATAACATTTATTTTGAGTACCTATTGCGGATAATTTTATGAAAAAGTACTTTTACGGTAATATTAATTTACTTATGACATTAAAACGCTTGCACATAAATTAGTTACCCCACGTCTTATTTTCGTAAGAGAATTGCCATTCATGGTTTTGCAGGCAATTTCTAAATTAACGTTAATTCATAACATTTTATAGGAACTTCTTAAAATTGTGTAAAAAATATATGTTAAGGTAGCAAAGAGGTACTAAATATTTACATTAACAACGCTAAAGCTATGAAAACTTGGAAGTGGTCAGCCAACCTGACGTCAGAATGGCTGACCACTTTATTTCTTTGATATTTTTCTAAACGCAATAGTAGCAAATATCTCATAATAGGCAGTAAATAGTAGCAAATAGGTATTAAATAGTGCACATAGTCTCATGTACATATCTCGATTGGGCCAGTCATCCACACATTTTTTTATCTATGTGCTACTGGCCAGTACTGTTTTTTTTTTATTTGAGATGGTTGTGCTCTTCACTCTAGTCTAGGTCAGGGATGACAGAGACAAAGTCGACGATGGAACAAGCTTACCCAGAAGAAAAACCTGTTCACATTCACGCTGATTTTGGCACATTAGGAAGAACGGAACGAATTTCAGAAGTCGTTGTCTAAAATACGAACGTCTTTTACAATGCGCACAGCAAAGGAGTGGAACTTTCTGCCTGCGTCTGTGTTTCCAAACGCTTACAACCCTAATCTCTTCAAAGTTAGAGTGAACAGGCTCCTTCTGGGTAAGCTCGCTCCATCGTAGACTTTGTCTCTGTCATCTCTGACCTAGACTAGAGTCAAGAGCTAACCCATCACAAATAAAAAAAAAACAAAGAAACACCGACTTCCGAAATTAAAGTTATTATATGTAATGTTTTTTATTTGGAAGTCAGTAACAACATTTTCGTGTCTCGACAGCGGAATCCGAGGTAAGTATCAAATTCGTATAAATATAAGACCTTTGTGTTGTGTGTAATTAAGCTCACTTTGTGAGCTTTGTCACTCAGGTGAAGCTCGATATCAAAATAGTTATTTACAGAATAGGCTAGCTGTACTGTGACAGACTGTTAAATATGTAGGTAGATATTGAGGAACCCGAATATCGAGTAACGGTTCGTTATTGTTACCAGTAGTCAGTTTCCTTCGTGCCTCGAAAAGCATACTAGCTGTTACTGGTAGTACGAAGTCAAAAAATGTAAAACCAGTCTTTCCAAGAGGTTTCCTCAGATACTGGGCTATGACGGTCAGTCAAGATAGGGCAGTCATTTCATGTAACATACAGGCTAGTTGCATCTGATTACAATAAAGTAGACCAGCTAGTTTATTCTGTAAATAACTATTTCGATATCGAGCTTCACCTGAGTGACAAAGCTCACTAAGTGAGCTTTATAACACACAACATAGAGGTCTTATATGTAGGTATACAAATTTGATACTCACCTCGGATTCCACTGTCGAGACTCCACAATGTTGTTACAGAATAGCACTACAGATTCCCATTGGTAAAAGTCCAAGCAGATTATCATATAAAATATTTACCCTGATCGTAAGCATCAACCATTTTAAAAGTCGCAACGTGTAAACGCTCCCCATTGTAGCGTTTAATTTCCTCGCGGCAAGGTTGTTGTCATTCGCTCGCATCACGGGCGCCACCTCTTGAGAACAACACGTAACTACTAATTGTGGGAGCTGTACTGTGACATACTATTTAATAATACGTAACTACTGTTGGTAGGTAGATATTTGGGATACCTATATCAAGTAACGGTTCGTTCTTTTTACCAGAAGTTCATAATTATGATCTACTAACTGCTGCCCGTGGCTACGCCCGTGTGATCCCTAGGGAACATATTCGGGAGATATATGTAGTCTATGTATAATTCCAGACTATAATCTACCTCTGTGCCAAATTTCATGAAGATCCTTTCAGGCGTTCTGACGTGAAAGAGTAACAAACATTCTTCCATCCATCCATCCTCACAAACTTTCGCATTTATAATATTAGTAGGATATAGTAGGAAATTAGTAGGATAGGATGATTTAAATTCTCTTAATTTTTCTGTTTGAATTCCAATCAGCCATCTGGTGCGTCATCTAGTGACAGTGACGGAAACTTTTTTTTAAATACAAATTGACATTAGATTATTTTTTGCCAGATCCAGCTGCTTACCAAACTTCAACAAACCGTCACAATTATAGCCGAAAATAACTCGATATCCATCATGGCTGTCCAAAACATACTCGTGTCCCTCGCAAGCGTGTGGATGGCGATGTTACGAGGCATGCCTTTTAAGTTTTGTCGTTTGAAGAAAAAAACACAACTAGAACCTTATAGTACTTTTTATTGTTTTTCAAAGTATTCACCACGTAGCTTAACACAATTTTCCATTCGCTCAAACCAGTTATTATAACATTTATTCCACTCTAAAGTGGGGGGGTTTAAAATGGCTGACTTGAAAGCGTAGACTGCTTCTTCACCGGACTGGAACCTTTGACCACGAAGACAATTCTTAATTTTAGGAAATGTAAAGAAATCGTTAGGGCTGTATGGAGGATGGTCAAGAATTTCTTTTTTTTCCTGCTTCAAATACTCAATCGTTTGATGAGCGCTGTGTGAGTTGTCGTGGTGCAGGATGATGCGTCGCTTTGAGTTAGATTTTCGAAGTTCGGCGATGACTTGTGGTAAACAAACTGTGGTATACCACTCTGCGTTAACCGTTCTACGATCTTCAAGTGCAATAGTCGCAACATGGCCGGTTTTTCAAACGAACGTGGCCACCATCTTCTTTGAAGTGCTTCGAGAACGAACAACTTTAGTCGGCTTTGGCTTGTCTTGAAAGACCCAGATTTTTTTTTTTTTTCTTTGGGACAAGCCCGCCACACATTCCCAACCACTGCAACTCCTGAAAGCCAGAATCAACAGTGGCGACCACCAGAAAAACGCCGAGCCAATGAAGCCCGACGAGTCCCGGAGAAACGATTTAACTGTCTTGGATCCTGCAACGAATTTAATCAGAAAAGTACAGCGGAGGAGTAGGAAATAAAATATATGAGAAAGACCCAGATTGTAGATTGTTGTTTGGAATCAGGATCGTAGGCATAGATCCAAGATTCGTCACCACTGATGATGTCTCAGACGTGATTTGACTCTCCTCGGTTGAACCTTTGCAGAGTTTTCTTACACCATCTGACGCGGGCCGCCTTGTGATCGTCGGAAAGCAGATGCGGTATCCAACGGTAAACTAGCTTTCTCACACCAAGCGCTTCATGCAAGATCTTCTGAATGGTTGTCCCTGAGATGCCTAATAGAGTCTCTATTTCTCGATACGTCTCAAGACGATCTTCGAGAATTAGTTCTCACAGCAATTATGTTATATTCAGTGAAGGCGGATTTTGGGCGTCCTTCGCGAGATTTGTCACTAACACTAGTATGTCCACGCTGGAATTCTAAATATCAGCGTTCGACAGTCCGCAGACATGGGGTTTCATCACTGAACACAGATGTTAGCTCTTCAAAACACTGAAGCCGTGTCAGGCCTCTTCTAAAGTTGTAGAAAATTATTGCACGAACATTTTCCTTAGAAAGATTCATTTTCGTACGTAACCTGACAGACTCCAATCGACGCTGTGACTAAATAATAGCATTAATCCTAATACTTTCAACTGTTTTGAGATTCAAAATTTAAACACATTCGAATATAGAACAGTTCCAAATTCAAAATTGCCTAGTAGAAACCCTATATTTAGCCAAGCCTCTGTGAAGATTTGAAGTTTGCCGAAGGTGCAAGGCTTGTAGATCTGGCAATACGTTAACTCGCTTAAGTACATTAGAAAGCTCACACTAAAGCCCTCAGACGTGACGACAAGCATCGCCACATCTATCGGTCCTATGAGTCTCGCATCTAGAGGAGTTCTGACATTATTAATCTATACTAATATAATTATAAACCTGAAGTGTTTGTTTGTTTGTTTGCTTGAACGCGCTAATCTCACGAACTACAGGTCCGATTTGAACAATTATTTCAGTGTTAGATAGCCCATTTATTGAGGATCTATCATCACGCTAAGACCAATAGAAGTGGAGCAGTAATGAAATTGTGACGCAAACGAAGTTGCGCGGGTCAGCTAGTTCGTCTATAAACATCAAAAAACATACATTCACGGTACGTTGTCCATCCATAAAAAAAACTATATGTGTGCCTGGAATATGGTGTGTGCGAGTGTAATCACACTGACACCCCATACTCGTCAAACTGGAACACAACGACGCTGCTTGGCATTTTTTATTTTTGGTTTGAGCTGGGTTTGCTCTTGACTCTAGTCTAGGTCAGAGATGACAGAGGCAAAGTAGACGATGGAGCGAGCTTGCCCAGAAGGAGCTTGTTCACTCTAACTTTGAATAGATTAGGAGGCAAAGTCGACGATGGAGCGAGCTTACCCAGAAGGAGCTTGTTCACTCTAACTTTGAATAGATTAGGAGGCAAAGTCGACGATGGAGCGAGCTTACCCAGAAGGAGCTTGTTCACTCTAACTTTGAATAGATTAGGGTTGTAAGGGTTTTTTTATATATCAATGAGTTGTAAGCGTTGGTTGCAAAAACAGGTATAAAAGCAGTACTTGCTAGCTCTTTTGCAAAGAGTTTAAAACGTTTACGAACTAGAATTCTCTTTATAATATCTTGTTTAAGGCTCTCTGAACGGCAGTATTAAGTTCTATGTGTTACTAGTACCTACGTAATAGTACAAGTACTGTCAAGCAAGCTGTTTGGTATTCTGGAAAAAATATGTATTAAAAATATAAGGAATATAATGGAAAACATTTATTAAACACAGACACAACAAAACAGCAATTACCATAATGTAAAATAGAAGAAATATGTTGTGAATTATGTCATACCAGCTTTTTCCCGTGACTTCGTATACGCTTATCCCGTTTTTTCCCGTACCCGTATTAATTTCAGGAAATCCACTCTTAGTACTCCCATATAATCCCCAAGGAATCTACATGCGAAATTTCAGCTTCCTCCTTATTCTCTGCCATTCACTCAGTAACGAAATAGTTTTATATAGAGGTAAACTGATTGATAGAAGAATTCTTATATTGCAGAAAAACGCAGCAAAATTGCGATCAACGTGCCTATACCGAATATGGTTACTATATCAGCCAGCGTTAGCTGGATGTCAGACACCCAACGTTGGTTTCCACTTCGCTGACATACTTAAGAAAAGAGAGTGTTTTAAAAGAATGTAGTTCATCATCATCATCATCATATCGATCACGAAAGACGTCCACTGCTGGACATAGGCCTCCCTCAAGTGTCGCCACAACGACTTGTCCTGTGCGTCTTGCATCCATCGGCTAAACGCGACCTTCACCAGGTCATCTGTCCACCTTGTGGGAGGAGAATGTAGTTGCTCGCAGGAAACTGCAGAAGCTTCACCACAAGAGAGCGTTGAGTGTTTTTTCATCTGTTAAGATCATTTTGAACGAAAATTGCGAAAAGTCAGTAATTAGCAGCTCTGGAAAAACGTATCAAACACCATCCTCATTCACGACGCAGCACAGTCACAACTTTTTTTAAAGTAGTTTTAAGCTGTGTGTGTTTACCAAACAGTAATTTATCCGACTGTACTTCAAACTCGGCCACGCACTGAACACAATATTATTGCAGATTTCTAACGTTTAATATCGTGGTAATGTGTTTTGTTCAATCGAGTAGCACATGTAACGTGCCTTGCTCTAATATCATCTAACTATTAGTACCAAGACACTATGCAATGGAGAGCGCACTTTTTGTGATGACGATGTTATATAGAACTTTTATATTTTCACAAAAATGTGTGTATACCAGAGAGCGTGAATGGCATCACGATGTTACGATATTTCACAAATTTCAAGATCCCATTTTTTACCTTTTAATTTTATTTGTTGGCAACGCAGGAAAAGTGTAATAAATATTTAACACCATCCCCATTCACGACGCAGCACACTCACAACATTATTTTAAAGTAGTTTTAAGCTGTGTGTGTTTACCAAACAGTTTGTCCGACTGTACTTAAAACTCGGCCACGCACTGAACACAATATTATTGCAGTTTACTAACATTTAATATTGCGGTAACGCGTTCTGTTCTACCGAGTAGCACATGTAATGTGCCTTGCTCTAATATCATCTAACTATTAACTTGTACCAAGACACTATGCGATGGAGAGCGCAATTTTTAAGATGGCGATATAACATAGAACTTTTTTTACACAAAAATGTATGTATTTCTGGGAGAGCGAGTTGCATCGCAATACTATAGAAAGCGCCAGATAAACTTACAATAAAGTACAATGACCTTTCCCTATTATCCTTTCTTAGAAACAAGAACAGTAAATAATAACTGTTTTTCATTGCTGGAGAACGTAAACGATCACGAAAGAAGTCCATTCTGGACAGCTTTATGTATTTATTTCTGCTTTCAGGGTCCCGAACATTCGTAAAAACGGAACCGTGTCTGTCTGTCTGTCCGTCCGTCTGTCACAGCCAGCTTTTTCCGAATCTACTGGATCGATTCTTTTGAAATTTGGTAAATTAATTTTTAGGAAGGGGTCAAAATAGAAAATTAAAAAAAAAACATACTGTATCGTGTGACATATCAAATGAAAGGGCTTTCTGTGAGGGTTTTAACTATGTTCTTTTCATAATTTTAAAATAAATTGTTTTGAAGTTATTAAAGAAATTAGACCAAAAATTACAATTCCCCCTTATCTCCGAAACTACTGAGCTCAAAATTTTGAAAAGAATGCAGATTATAGTTCTAAATCTAAAGATTATAGGAAAACCTATAAGAAGTCTGTAGTGTTAAAATAACATGTTAAAACAATGAAATTGGTTCGGAACCCTTTGCACACGAGTCCGACCCGCACTTGGCCAGTTTTTTATACCTAATAAGAAAGTCGATAAATGGGTCAATGACTATTATTGTACCGTTGTTGTTGTTGTTTGCGTTGTTGTATTGTATCTGGCCCTTACCATACGTTACTTCACCAATTTCAAAACCACATTTTTTTGCCCGCAGAGCTCGTGGCTAAAGAATAACAGCCGCATGGGTCGATCTTCAAGGTTCAGCAACGATTGCCAAGGTTGATCTGTGAATGAGTGACCATCTTAACGTACCGAGTTTTCTCCGTGTCTTGGAAAGCATGCTAAGCCGTTGGTCCCAAATGTCATTTTTAGATCTTTGACAGTCGTTACGGATTGTCAGATGCTAGTAAATCTGACTCCAGTCTTGCCAAGAACTACCGTGTTACCCAGTTAATGGGTTGTGGAGGTCTGGTAGGCAGCCGCTCCACGTAAAATACTGGTATCCAGATGAATCCGGTTTTACTGAAAGCCGACCCTAATATAGCTGGGAAAAGGGTAGGCAGATGATATTTTTTTACCCGTATTGATTTTATTTTTTGTTCAGGAATAACCTCACAAACATTTAACACGATTCTCTTTCACGACGCAGCACACCACAACAACATACTCTTAAAGTAGTTTTAAGCTGCACACAGCTTGTTTACCAAACAGCTTGTCCGACGGTACTTAAAACTCTACCACGCACTGAACACAATAATACTGCAGTTTCCATCGTTTATTATCGTAGTAACGTATTCTGTTCTACCGAGTAGCACATGTAATGTGCCTTACTCTAAATTATCATACAAGGGTCTTGTCGCACCGAGACGCGTAGCGATGAGCGCACTTTGTATGATAGAGTTTTAACATACAACTTTCAGCATCATTCCAGCTCATAGATGTTCACTGCTGGACATAGGCCTCCCCCAAGAGTCGCCATATCGACCGATCCTGTTCGCGTCGCATCCTGTGGATTCCCGCGTTCTTCACCAAGTAATCGGTCCTCTTTTTTGTTCGCCTTTCAACGCCTCGTCTTCCAATGCATGGCCCATAGTACCTTATTTACACTAAAACAATAAGAGCGAGTTGCAGTAGTACGCAAAGACTTCTCTAGAAGATATGGCATGCAAGAGCCCGCTGAGACCGTGCTATGCCTCGCGGCTACTCGATGAACCTCGCATCATGGCGAAGCACATCGTGGATAAAGTCCCGCAACCTCCATTGAAAAGGGCGACGAAACATCTGACCGGGTTTTATGTTTTTTTTTCACTATTGATTGGTACACGTTGGACCACTATCTCACCCGATAATAAGCTAAATGGACCGCTTGCCTAGAAGTAACATATTCACTCTTGACTTAAATACTCCCAGGTTGTAGCTATCCGGAAACACAGACTTTGGCAGGGAATACCACTCCTTAGCTTTACGCACAATTTGTGTTGCCAGAACATGTTGTGCGTATGGGTGGGATGTCCACAATGTACCTACCGGTGGCGCATCGCCGCACGTCTTGTGGTTCGATGATGGAACGGGCTTGACGGAATTAAACTATGCAATTCCATGATGGCATTTTGGAGAGTGTGCGATAGAATTGCCATCGCACACTAGCCAAAATGCAACCGATCGAAAACCGACAGGCCAGCAACTCGGCGTCGATGCTCAAGACCTTGAAGCTTCGACTTGACGAGTCTATCATTGCCGATAATCCTCTTGACTCGTTGTGTCTTGTGGGCAACTACCCGATGTTTGTTGTCGGACGGTTGCATATGATAGATATAGCGAGGAGAACCGCGATGCATGATGTGTACGACGTCATGACAATTGCTGTAGTTCATATATGGCGGTATAGATGTCGCTACAAAACTACTGGCCCCTTCAAGCAAAGTAGAGTCGCGTCCCTAAGCTTAAGCTCTAACTATACCGTCGATAATCGTTATTTTAGCATGCAAATGTCTTTTCTACCACAGTATCGGCATGAGAGGTAATTATAGGAACAGCCGGTACAATCGTTAAGGTAGGAGGTAATTAAGAAGGTGGAAGCAAAGCTCAAGGTGTGCTAATGTAGATTTTAAAACATGCAAGTGCGTTGGTATGTAGATAAATAAAGAAATACCTTAGGCCCTAGACAAAGTGTCATTCCTTTAGTGAATGCGATTGTCGGTATGCTAAAATAGAAAGCAGACCTTTTAGTCATAATGGACCATTTCACAAAATTTCTGTTCTGCCATGGACCACCAACTTTAATGTAAATCAATAAACAATCTATTCCTAAATAAAACACCGCATAGGTTAAAACTTTGCAAAACAATATTTTTTTATTCAATATTTCCCAGATTTTGAAGCGGTTTTGTGACTTTGTGTTAATTTCTGAATTCAGTGCTGCTCAAAGACAAATATTTAGAGGGTATGCGGAACAGAGAGTAAAGTCCCGCACACCTCCGTTCTAAAGGGAGGATCCTCCAACCTGGCGGCTGTTGTGCCTGGCGGGCTACTGCCCGATAGTTGATATTCGGGCTGATGTATATGTTGAAATCGCACGGTAAACTCTGCTTGCACGGTGCCGGATTTTGACGTAGTAGTTCGCTGCTAGTTGGATAGATGGCGTCGCGGTTCTTTTTTTTTTTTGTTGTGATGTAGATTTGCTCCGTTGGTTTTTCTTATGGCGGCATTGATGCTACAAATGCACTGACATCCAACCGACTTCGGTGATTGTTTTTATAATAATCAAAGTGCTTAAATATAGAATGTAAGGACGTTTTCGCGTACCACTTCGGTTGCTACGAGGGACCAAAAGTGGTCTGCCGACCACCGGTTAAGAACCACTGATATAAAGGATTGATCACGTGACATTTCGACAGCATTTGTCAATGTCATAGATTTTTGATATTTTGACAATCGCCTTTGCCACGTTATGCTGACAGAATGTCTCTCGTCTAGAACTTGAGAACTTGAAGCTCTAGACATCATTTGACTGACTTATGTGCCTCCGTGGTCGAGTGGTTTAGGCGTTTGCCACGGGAAGCATAATTTCTAAAGTTGTTACCAGTTTGGCTAGGACATTGCAGGCTTGAATCACCTGATTGTCTTATAAAAAGATAACTCCGTGCTTCGGAAGGCACGTATAAGCCGGTAGTCCCGGCCGCCAAATGGCGGTCGTCAAATAAACCATGTCAGAGGCCCTTGAGTCGGTATAGAAACTCTGACACTAGGGTGTGTTAGACCTTACTGCCCACACGATAAGAAGATTTGAATAACTGATTAACAAACGCTGTTGAAATATTACGTGATCATGTGCCTTGTATGTTGTCATTTTTTCAATCGCTGTCGCTAAAAAAATAATAATAATAATAATAACCCCATCGCCGTATCTCTACGTTGACGTCGTGGTGGGGCTTGCGCGCCCTAATGAACCTTGCCAGACAAAGAGAGATACAATCCGCAAGGCAGTTTTGTGGCGAACTGTTGGGTAGTAGCGACCCCACGGATCTGATCTCCCGGGAGAAGTCTTGTTCTTCATCTCCGGCTTGCCTTTATTGGCTGGCTGGAGTGAACACTGACGAGGAACAGAGCTCCCACCTCTTTCTTGCCTTAATCGGCCGGTCTGAGTGGAGATTCGCAAGAGCAAACGTGCTCGGGAGAAGGATGTATAATCCAGTAAGATGCTGGTAGGGATCTTGACCGTACTTCCGGGATTGTCCTGACAGCCGTGGTATACCTCTTCACTCCTCTAGCACCTCAGGATATGTTGCCTCCTTGGCGCTACGTCACTTTGTGCTAGCGACCGTTTTCGGAGGCCCATTTATTGAGTGTGCAAGTCACCCCCTGCCATTTAAAAGCCGTGTATATTTTCAGTGGTCAGGCAGGGGTCAATAGATCTTTCATAGTATACGGTAACGAATCCACTAAACCACCCAAACCCATAGCGTTTCATCTTTTGTTACCATATTCTGCAATAGTCCTGCTCCAACCGGGGATTGTCCTTGGGTATATTTTGATAGTGCATACAGGGATAATTGTCGGTTGGTGCCCCATTCCATTTGAAATGTCTAACGGGCCCCCTGCGAGTTGGCTTCGGCCCCTCGTACGCCTATCAAAGGACCGGGTCTCCAGGGACCCGAGAAAGTTAATAATAAAAATAATAATAATAATCATTTCATTATCAGACAACTGAGGCCAATAGATAAAATACACAAAATTAAGATATACAAAATTATCTTAAACTATATTAACTAATAGAGGAGCTCGTGGCTAAATAATAACAGCTGCACGGGTCGATCTTCAAGGTTAAGCAACGCTTGCAGAGGTTGGTCTGTGGATGGGTGACCATTTTAATATAGCGAGATTCCTCCATGGGGAAAGCACGTTCAGCTATTGGTCCCGGATGTCATTAGTAGATCAGTAGGCAGTCGTTACGTATAGTCAAAAGCCAAAGAATCGGACGCTAGTCTTGCCAAAGAGTTCCATGTTATCCAGTTAATGGGTTGTGGAGGTCTGGTAGGCAGCCGCTCCACGTAAAATACTAGTATTCAGCTGAATCCGGTTTGACTGGAAGCTGACCCCAATACAACGTGTAACAGAATAAGTCGATACCTCTTAATGGGTCATTGTACCCATCATTATGAACAACTTTTACTTATTTTTATTTTTACGGAAAAAAAATCAGCTGTTCAGTACATTTTGTCGAGTTATGCGCACATAAATGTATGGGGAATCGATATTTTTTCGCGATTTCAGTGTTGGTCCCATAGTAAAAATTATTCATAATGATGAGTACAATGACCCCTTAACAGGTATTGCGTTTATTCTGTTACAGGTTGTATAGTTGTGGAAAGGCAAGGCAGAGGATGAAAGCTGTCCTGAGTCGACTTCTATCGTGATCCTTTACGTTAGTTAATAACGGTTCATAATTTATTGTTCGGGAATCTACGGATGGAAGGGATAGACATTAGGGAAGAGTCAATGTACTTTATTGCACGTCTATTTGACGCCTACCATAATAAAATGAAACTTTATCAAGAGCTCTCTCTCTATCTTCTAGACAAGATGTCTAAAATAATTTGGATGATCATCCTCATGACCGCGTACCGGAAGACGCAACGTTGGAAGGCCTCCCACAAGGTGGACTGATGACCTGGTAAAGATCGCAGGTAGCCGATGGAAGCGAGACGCACAGGACCGGTCGTTGTGGCGACGCTTGGGGGAGGCCTATGTCCAGCAGTGGACGTCTTTCGGCTGATATGATGATGATGATGATGATCATCATCCTCTTACCTATATATCCAGCCATAGAACCAAAAAGCATTCACAAAAAAAAACATAAAATTGTAATTTTGTTTATTATATTTTTTAAGGATGCGTCTTGCTTGACGTAAATAAACACTTTCTCTTTCCAATATTTACCTTTTTTTTTAAGGATGGGAAATCATCAAATGACTCCTCCCGCTCTGGGTGAAGCAGAAGGGAGTGTCAAACTCTTACTGACTAAAACCCATCCGTGTTCCTCCTAATGCCTTTTGCGTTCCAGGGCCGCGGTGACTCTTTCGAATAAATCCCGCAACCCCGGCTGGTTCCAATATCTACCTACCATTCCATTCAAATCACAATCAAATGAATTTGTTCACAAAAATATGAAAATCTCTATCTCTTGAAAACTTGAATATTCTCAAAATGAGATTTGTATAGTAATAAAAGTAAAGTATGTGTAGTAAAATCTTATATTATGATTTAATAGGTGCCTTAATTAAACTAGTGTATGGCTAAATTAAATTAATTAAGGTACAACATATTTAACTAGGAATTTGAAATATATGTAGCAACCAGGGCGGGAAATCTCGACATACCGATCGCCTAGCGACCGAATTCGTTAAAGTCACCCGTACACAGTCAATCTCGAACGCATTCCACGTAAGATCCGTGGATCACGCGGCCTTAGGACTTAACGACCAATTTCCGTCGCTAGGCGATCGTTATCTATGTCGAGACTGCAGGCCCTGGGGACTATTTAATTAAACCGACAGGCGACAGGTGACAAGCGACAGTCTGACAATTCAACAATTTTTTAATTTTATTTTATACATTCTCTGCTTTATTAATTAACACCTGTCACGAAATTGTTACAACTATGCCAGATTTTGACAAATTTGTCGCATTGTCACTAATATTAAACAGGGCTCTGCCCGATCTAGGTTTAATTTAATTTATGTTTCAGACCATCATCACCTTATGACACACACATCACATTATATCACTGTTATGCCTGGCAACATGTTTTTATATCATTCTTTGTTAAAGACTTTAATTAACAGTATAGACTGTGACATGAAATCGGTACAGCACTAGTGACTAGTCACTAGTGCTGTACCGATTTCAACTTAAATGCCTTTAAAGCAAGCCTGAACAGGCATCTGAGTTCACTCGATTCATCATAGACTTCATCCGTCGCTTACAAGAGCGGACTCACCGTTAATAAAACAACTGTCATGGCTGCGACGTTTCACTACTGACTAATTAAAAAAATTGTCTTCAGTATTTCTTCGATAACTTTATTATTATTTGTTTATTTTTATTATTTGTTTGTTTCCAAATTACTTAATCTATAGTTACACTTTGTTTTTGCCGTACAACGTAAACCTCACAGAGTGTATCTGTGTACTGGCGAACTGTCTTTTATTTTACTTTTTACGACAGTAATGTTTTAAATATAATAATTAGGTACATGATAACACTTATACAGTATAAATATGTGTAAAGAAACGTTTTGATTTGTACTTATAACTTTTCGAACTCGTTTTACATAACGTTTGTAAGTCTTCTGGAAGCTTGTTAAGAACGTAAGGCACTAAATACTCTGCAACCCTTGGTAAACCCATTTGAGAAAATATGACGCTAAATCCTAGTAGGTACATGCACAGACCAATGTAATTTCACGAATTCGTCACCAAACAAAATCAATTTCCATACCATGAAATAGACAGATAACGAAATAAATCCATTGAATTGAACATGTCAATGTGATGACAACGTAAAAATGGCAAAATTTTTAAGTTTGATAACCTTACTTCTATTGGCAACGTTCCATTTCAGTTCTATATTTTGCCAGTTTTATTTAGATCCAGTAAATTATATACCAAAGGAATCAGGGCCAGTGAGATTTCACATGCAACGGAAAGCTTCAGATCTTACAGAATTGTCCACAAGTGAGTTTTTGAAAGAAATTCAGACTCGAATGAAAAACCATCCAGCCATGAAAGCACAAGAATCTAAGGTGCCTCATCGAAGGCAAGCAGCAGTTTATACACATTCGAAGAGCAAGAGAATAGCACCAAAGCAAATAGACGATATAGATTTGCCGGACAAAATAAAGGATTTAGAAGAGGTTGAGGTAGGTACTGAATGACTCATACTAAAAATAACTCGATTCGACCTCGAGTATATGGCTAGTTTATGGCTCGACCTCGAGCGTCGATTCCTCCGCATCACTGGCCACTGGTAATGTGCCCGAAGGACTGGCAACATTGCCACGTTGCATGGCAAAGTCCTTTATCCGAGGTAAAAGTCAGCTTTTGGATCACGCGAAGTTTCAACTAAGCATCTTGACAGTTCTTTAAACAAGTTATGAGAACTCTAACCCCACGATCCGAGAGTTTCAATCAGCTCGAAAATATAACGAAGTTATTATATTTCCGCCGCTTGAGTCTGCAGTCGCAGCTGCAGCGCCAGCACAGCACGAAGAGCTAGGAAGATAGGATGGCGCAAGAGTATCGACACTAGTAGTATCCCACACTAATGGCATAACCATCTTCCATGGAAATTACGACATGCCTTCCGGTCTCATACCATCAAAATTCAGGATAAAAACAATACATCTACTAGGTTTTTTTAACAAGCTATCTGCCCTTTCTGGAAAGACGTGCTGTTGTCATAGTGAATCCGTTAAGAAAAAAGGATAGTGCTATTCCCCTTGTATAAATCCGTCTCTCTTTCACACAGGAATTATGATAGCGTTAGCACGTTTTTGTACGGGGGTCAGGTTGAAGAGCTTTGGCAGGCGGTAGTGGCCTAGTGCTCGTTTATGTGTGAACATGAAAAATTCAGTTTTAGTGGGGTTTACTGACAAATTATATTCTTCGCACCATTTCTCCACGATGCGTAGTGCTTGTTTAGTGAGGTTGCCGATCGTTTCAGTCACCTTCAGGTGATGACACCTGTGATTCTGGAGTTAATGCCTATGTATCTTCTTTCTGGTGATTGACATATCCAGTATACAGGGAAATTGAAAAAATACCCGAAGCCTCTTAATCCTGACTTCGTATCATGACCCTGAACAACATTTGTTCTATGACTTTTCAAAACTCGAAACTTTTTTTTCCATTAAAAAAATATAAACATACTCTAAATTTTGCATATTCTTTATGAGGCGGCCCACAAAAGGCTAAAGGCCGGCGGCACAGGCCTGGGTGCACGTGCGTGCGTAGTATACACGAATTTAACAGACTTCAAATAAATAAAAACAAATTGTTTTTGGCTACATTGTTTAGTTGAGGTCAAAGTCGTAGAACAAATGTTGTTTAGGGTCATGATACGAAGTCAGAATTAAGAGGTTTTGGGTATTTTTTCAATTTCCCTGTATTGTCACATTTGTTACGACTACTTGCTTTGATTGTTTGGTGAATAATAATATCTTAGCCATCCCGCTCTCCATGAGAGAACTAATCTCTATGCTCCATGTCATTTCCAGTCGCGTTCAAACAAACAAACTCTTCAGCTTTATATATTAGTATAGAGTATAGATATAGATTTAATTTAATGTTTTTTTTTGCTGTCATGGCGTTGAGACGAATGGAGCGAAAGAAGATGCCTAAAAAATAGATCAAAATAATATCGCCTTGACCCAAGATAACTTATTATAACTGTTTCCGACAAAACTATATAATGCAGTCCTAATTTTTGTACCTATTTATTTTAGTATTACGATCCAACATCAAGGGAGATGTTTGAAGTTAAAAACAATCATCCGAAAAAGGGCCAACATTACCGTCAATCGGGAAAATATAAGGGAACAAATAATAAAGAAGATCAAGAAACATGTAACGAAAAGGTAATACTTGACGACACGGTTGGCGCAGTGGTTGAGCGCTTGACTGCTGTTCTGCGTGTCGCGGGTTCGATTCCCGCACGGAACAAATATTTGTATGGCCTACAGATAGTTGTTCCGGGTTTGGCTGTTTGTGTATGTGAAATTGTATGTTTGTAAACGCAACCACGATACAGGAAAAATTCCTAGTGTGGGGCAACGTTTTAAAAAAAAAAAATAAGTAACTAGCTGTCCCCGCGCCCAAAAACACCGAAAGTCAGTGTATTTTTTTCTTATTATACATATACGTCATATAAGTAAACGAATTCCAGCTATTTTGATTTGAAAGGCAAACTTCCGAACTGATTTTGATAAAATTTCTACGGGACCAATCGGGAAGTATATCCTTTCAGATAAAACAAGAATTTTTCAAATCAATTCATAAATAACGGAGTTATGAGGTAACAAACATAAAAAAACACAACCGAATTGGGAACCTCCTCCTGTTAAAATACGAAGAAACAACCATAATAACACCAACTTCCGAAATTAAAGTTATTTCATAATTTGTAGTGTTTTTTTTTATTTGGAAGTCGGTTGTATTTTTTTTTTGCGAAAAAGTTTTTTTTTTTTTGGACGGTTCAATATCTGAAAGGTTTGTCTAAATCAACCTGCCTAGCCATTACCCAAATGGCTTTCAGTTTTACAGGATACAGCTGAATACCAGTATTTTACATAGAGCGACCGCGTATCTGCGGGTCTAAAAAAGCCACTTTACCAGAATCATTTTCATCTTTATCGCTAACGCATTAGGTTCAAGGTTGATTGGGAAAATTTGACTGTGACAGGTAGCTTGATGTGCTTTCTGATTCTGCTAAACTGGCCTTTTTAGACCCCCTTTCTTCTTATAAAACGATATCCTTTGACAAGTTGTGTCATATTTCTGAACGACTGTCAAACATTTTAAAATGACATGTAGCGGCAAGAAAAACCAACGGAGCAAATCTACATTGCAACAAAAAGAACCGCGTCGCCATCTATCCAACTAGCAGCGAACTACTACGTCGAAATCCGGCATCGCGCAAGTAGAGTTTACCGTGCGTTACAACAGCCCGACTATCGGGCAGTTGCCCGCCAAGCACAACAACCGTCTGATCGGAGGATCCTCCCTTATCAACGGAGATTTGCTGGACTTTCCTCTCTGTTCGCATACCTCCAAAGACAGCTGGACCAACGGCTTAACGTGTTTCCCGAGGCACGGTATTAGTAAATGTTTTTATTCACTCTTGGGAGCACTGGTTGCCCAATCGTACCGGCAACAATTTACTACTTAACTTGCTCCCAAAAGAGTGAATGAAAATATCGTTACAAAACCAACATGACTTAGAACCAAACTTTCAAAGACATGTGTTCTCATCCACCTACTAATGGATTGCTGGCAGTCCACACTACCTCTCATAGAAAAGAGGTCTGAGTCCCATCTGTGGTAAAATGAGAGGTTGATTAAGTTTATTCTGTTAAATCTATAATTCTCCATTGACGATTTTTTCACTTGGAAACCAAACAGCACCTAATATAATGTCTTTTTCCAGTGTTTCACCCCTAAATGCAAAGTTGAGGTAAGTCTTTATTTCATTAGTTTAGCAATTTTCATTCTTCATGTCCAAGTTTCTCTGACTTTTCATGACGACTTTTCAAGATTCATAGCTATAAACGAAGGCGTTATTTTACTTTAAATTTATAAACATATTATTGACCGACTGCCTTCTCCAACAAATCTGAGGGCTAATTGTACTATTTTTTAAGCTGATTAAAAATATTTTATTTTGAAGTTACAAACTCGTCAAGCCAGTGTTTTTTCTTCTCTTCCCATCTTCTGGCTCCTACAGCGTAACGAAGACCACCCACCGACAACGAGAAGAGTCGAAGAGTTTTGGAAAAACTGTTGGCCAGCTGTGGGACATAGGTACAGGTTGACTGACTAACACCTTTCTATATTAATTACCAAAAACTTTTTAATCATTTGATATTTTAGTGTAAGGGGGACCAAGCATCAGCAGCGGTAAGTTTAAGTTCATATCCTACTTTCTTGTCATCATGATCAACATCTTTTCAGCCGAAAGACGTCCACTAATGGACATAGGCCTCCTCTAAGCGCCACCACATCGTCCGGTCCTGTAGGCCTCGCAGGTTATGGGCATGATGGAGAGACAAACCTCAGGCCCCAGCTGCCGCATCAGAAGAAGACGGCCCAGGCGTCGGGAGTCGCAGGGCGATTCTCGGCCACTTTAGCGCGCACCTGGGGACGGCGAGTGATGGCTGGCTCGCTATCCGATAAGAACCAAGTCCGGGTTGACGGCGCGTTGTGTTCCACGCGCGCTTAGAAGAGATGTCAGCGTAGTAGATGAGGCCCACTAAGGCCAGTGCCTGCCAGTGTTGCGAAATTTGTTCGAAAGAGGCACCGTGGCCCTGGAACGCAAAAGGCATTTGGAGGAACACAGATGGGTTTTAGTTAGTGAGGAAGAAGTCATTTCCCATCCTAAAAAAACAGACTTGGTAGGCTTTACGTGTTTTATCTAGCGCGCTAGGTACCCTTATTTGCACCTACATTTAATATAATTTATAACTTAAAAAATAATTGAAACTATTTCCAGTGCAGTGCACCAGGATGTAAAGCATTGGTATGTGGATTTTCCATAGTATTGTAGATATCATCATCACCCTCGTGTCCTTATAAAAAAAACCTTCCCCAACAGACACACGCAACTCTCACCAGCCAGTCTATTCTGTTATAATCTTACGGTCAAAACTTAGAATGAAGTGAGCGTGATGTGAACTGTCATGTTTCCTCGAAGCTGTGGATTGATAGCTCGCTACAAGCTCACATCACCTCAGTCAAAGTCAGTTCAAGTTAGGTGAGATGTTTACAGAATAGCTTGTTAGAAACCCTTCGTCTTCTCCCCGTGTCGCAACTCCAGAACTATTCGGTTCCATCGCCCATGCCATCAGCAAACAAAGCACTCTACACTACGAAATTTACGTTTGATATATCTTCAGGCTAGGCCACTTACGTTTGATATTTCTTCGGGCTAGGTCACTTACGTTTGATATTTCTTTGGGCTAAGCCGGTTATGTTTGATATTCCTTCGGGCTAGGCCACTTACGTTTGATATTTCTTCGGGCTAGGCCACTTACGTTTGATATTTCTTTGGGCTAAGCCGGTAACGTTTGATATTCCTTCGGGCTAGGCCACTTACGTTTGATATTTCTTTGGGCTAAGCCGGTTACGTTTGATATTCCTTCGGGCTAGGCCGGTTACGATTGATATTTCTTCGGGCTAGGCTGGTTACGTTTGATATTCCTTCGGGCTAGGCCGGTTATGTTTGATATTCCTTCGTGCTTGGCCGGTTAGGTTGATTCTTCTTCTCTCTATCATTATAACGTTGTTTGGGTACCCCAAACATTAAATGATTCGTACCACTTTTGTAACATTTTGATAATTTTACAGACTCGGGGTGAAGATTCAGCCTCGTTGGTGAGTTGTCATCATGTACATAATTTATCATCTTGATCATGCGCTCCGAAAATTGGCTGAAATTATGTCTTACCATATGCAGCAGTATTTTAAATGAAGCAATTGCCTATATGACAAGTATCGAATAAAAAATTCGGAAATATATATCATGGACTTTTCTTGAGGTGAGCGGATAAAGTGATTTAGTTCACCATCATGTTTTTAAATTATATAGTAAAACCTTTTCGTTTTTGTAGAGATTATTAGCCTATTCCGTCCCACTGCAGGGCAAAGGCTTCCCTTTCTTTTTTCCATTCTTCTCGGCTCTGGGCTAATGTCCTGTCTCACCATCTTCGCCTGGGTCTGCCGCGATGCCACCAAACATTTTCTAGAGATTACGCACTAAGCGTTTCCAAACGTCTTTTACATACAATGCGCACAGCAAAGGAGTGGAACTCTCTATCTGCGTCTTTGTTTCCGAACGCTTAGAACCCTAATCTCTTCAAAGTTAGAGTGAACAGGCTCCTTCTGGGTAAACTCGCTCCATCGTAGACTTTATATCTGTCATCTCTGACCTAGACTAGTCAAGAGCAAACCCATCACAAAAAGAAAAAAAAAGATTAAGCGAGCTTTTTAAAAAGATCACTCAATGCACTCGCACATAAATACTGCTATTCATAAGCTTGCCTAATAATAACCTAAATTCACTCAAGACATTTCAATTTACAGTGTTCAGGAGAATCATGCCAGGCAGTGGTGAGTTTATGTCAAATCGTGCTTATTTTCCTTTTGTCTTACAGTTGCACCGTTCAAAGAAACTGCATGTTTTAGTTCATCACGTCACGTCAGTACGTTCAACGAAACTGCATGAAAGTACTTTCAAACAACGGCCTTCCGTTTCTTTTACTGACGAGTACGGGGCATTTTTTTCCGTGCAGATGGTTACATTCGCAGTATATTGTCGACCTCATTTTAATAAATATTAATCAACGGTAGCAAAATTTGTAAGCATGTGAGTTACGCTGTCCCTACTTAGGAAATTAATTTATTCATTTCTACTGGTAATTCTTTGTACCACTTAAAAGTGTAATGTTATTCTAGCTGCATCCTCTTCACAGATAAATAATTAATGTATCAAATTTTGTAAAACTATTATTTGAAAACAGTTCTTTGGAGTTTCTTGTCCGTTCATCTCTACAGATATAAAGATTTTTCTTAAGTACCGATTTTTGGTTTACTGTCAACAGTCTGCATTTCAACAGCCTCAAATAGAAAGTCCAAAATGATACATAGCTAATATCTATTTGCGAATGACACCTGCCCTAATTATCAAATTAATATGACACCTGCCCTAATTATCAAATTAATCAGCACATCAACTTGTGTAACAATAAAACAGTGCTCGCAGATTGACATACGTGTTCTGGTAATTGGCTTCAACCGCACAGGTTGAACATTGGTGGGGTGACATCGATTTTGTATGGGATACCGGATATGTAAAGAGATAGAAGAGATTTAAAGGGATTTGCGAAAGAAAATTGCGTTTATTGGCACATTATTGAATCTTCCTCTTTTTTTTTTCGAGTCGATAGTGACCCTTGATGCCACGTTTACCTATAACTGCCATCTGTGGCACTCATTAGGTCCTCAATGGTGCAGGTGTAGGGACACTTGGGGCACTCCAACAAGTGGGTCATATTTTGGTCAGAGGCAGTGCATTCACATTTGGTGACAAGCGGGTCGCAAAAACCCTACTTTGCCAAGTTTTTTACAGCGGCTTACTTTGGTGCATAAACGATTGAGTGCTTTCCATATTAGCTACTGTAGTTCACGGTTTAACATTGAACAAAAATGAAAAAATCTTTACAGTGAGAAAATTTATCGTCTTTGTGCCAAAAGGGCCGTTTCAGCATAATTTCGGGTGTCAACATTCTCTTTTTGATAACGCTGATATATTCAGCTACAGGCCTTTGACGCTATATGCGCGAACATGCAGTAATAATAGCATGCAAGCTCTACCGTAAAGTTGACAACATCACCGCTTATCATCATTATATCAGTCGAGCATAGCTTATCATCAAGTGAGATTCAAACTCGAACCCATCAATCATCAAAAATGACTGACAAAAATGACAATCCCTCAAAATCCACCTGCGTATGTCACCTTCTCATAACTGGTTTACACCGCTCGGATCCAGTTAGATGCAGTTATAACACGTCAGATGAGCTAATGCAATAGACTACGTTGTAGCTATTGTCGAGCTGCAGTTTATTGTAGTAATAGTAACAAATAGAGTAATGAAATGATAATGTATTAATAAGTACTTTGTTGTGGGATAGAGGCACACGACTTGTGAAAGAAAAAATTCGACTGCAATTAAAAATGAAAAAAAAACTTTTTACAAAAAAATATAACCGACTTCCTTAATTTCGCAAGTCGGTGTTAAAAAACAAAGAAACAAAACCAAAAACACCGACTTAAAAAATTAAGGTTATTTTATACTTTGTAGCGTTTTGTTTGGAAGTCGGTTATATTTTTTTTGTAAAAAGCTTTTTTTTATATTTCACTTTTAAATGGTAGTACTTCTTGGACGACGTCTTCGTCTACGCAGAAATTGAAATAGGCAAAAATGCTCATAAAATAAAAACTAGTGAACCAAAATGAATCAAATTTTTACGAGACCAAATGTCAAGTATACCGCATCGAACTAAAAAAGAACCACAGAAATCGGATCAGAAACCCACCGAAAAAAAAATACCCACCGAATTGAGAACCTCCTCCTTTTTTGGAAGTCGGTTAAAAAAAAACTTAGTCTAGAAACTCTTGCTATGATGATAATTGTTCTCCTGACCAATTTAGGATATGACGACCAAACCCATCGGAGAATCCAACGGAGAACGGCCAACGGTTCAATGGATATTAAAGTGCAGAGCGCATAAGACAGTGCGTGCGTAAGCACAGATGATATCCGACCCGGAGAGACATCAGGCACAGATCCAATGGTTTAATGTCCTATTCAAGGCACACCGCTAATATTTTAGACCGGCGTGGTAGACAACCCAGGACCCCTCGCTGGATGGCAGTGAGCTGTCAAATGAATGAATTATCTTGTGCTGGGTCTTTTGCTGGCTTTGTTGGCAAAATAATTCCATTATACAAAATTACATATCGGTTTTCAGTGTCACCGGAAAGATTGCATTTCAGGGGTATGTATTATTTACAAATAAGTCTTTGGAAAAAATCTTCTGAATAAACAACCCATTTTTAGACCACGAGCCAGGCCTAAATTGCTCCGTGGTCAAGTGGAGTAGGCGTTTGCCTTGTGATCCAGTAGACGTGGGATCGATTCCCACGGGAAGAGCATACTTCGTAAAGTTGTTTCCAGTTTGGCTAGGACATTGCAGGCTTGAATCACCTGACTGTCTGATAAAAAAGATCATTCCGTGCTTCGGAAGGCACGTATAAGCCGCTGGTCCCGGCCGTCAAATGGCGGTCGTCAAATAAACCATGTCAGAGGCCCTTGAGGCGGTTTAGAAACTCTGAAACTGGGGTGTGTGGGGTCGTTGGACCTTGCTACCCACACGAAAAGAAGAAGAAGGCCTAAATTTTGTCATATATTTCCTCCTGGACGAAAACTTGTAAGATGGTTAAGAGAGCTTTATTACGAACCTCTGTGATCGTCAGTTGCGATTCGGTGGGTGAGTTAAGCAACTGCAGCCTCCCAAACACGTTGAAAAAAAATGTTCCTCCCGAATGAAAATAGTGTCCGATTGTAGCTAACCCAATATCAGGCAGTAAACAAAAGGTCAGCCGGCTGTATCTCGGTGGAAAAGGCGTCAGCTGGTCACACGAACATGTAATTGTTTTTCATATTTTGAGTAATTTTCTCTCGATTGAAAATTATGTCAGATTATAACTAACCCGATATCTTGCAGAAAACAAAACGTCAGCCGCCTGTATCTCGGTGGAAAGGTCGTCAGCTAGCGCCCTGAAGGGCGCACCTATCGCCTACTTAAATTCACCAGCTGACGAGTTTTCCCTCCGCATATTGCCGGCTGATTTATTTCATTACTTTGTAAGTTTTTGTCCTAGGATTTTTTTCATTCTTCATAGTTATGGATTATATTATTATTTTATATTATAGAAGAAGGTCTTAGAAATCTAAATATGTACAAATTATAAGTGCTTTTCATGGAAAAAATAATAAATATAGACTCCAAAGATAAATCTTTCAGTCATTTCCTCCCGTATAAAAATTTGTCAGCTAATAGTTAATAATATGATCCTGTAAGTAAAGAAATAAATCAGCTGGCAAGATGCGGAGGGAAAACTCGCCAGCTGGTGAATTTAAGCAGGCGATAGATGCTCTCTTCAGGGCGCTAGCTGACGACCTTCCCACCGAGATACAGCCAGCTGACGTTTTGTTTTCTGCAAGATATTGGGTTAGCTATAATCTGACATAATTTTCAATCGGAAGAATATGACTAAAAAAATAATTGGGAGAAAACGTGTTTGGGAGGCTGCAGATGCTTAACCCACCCACCGAATCGCAGCTGACGATCACAGAGGTTCATAAGAAAGCTCTCTTAACCATCTTACAAGTTTTCGTCCGGGAGGAACTTGGTCATGGAAATCTGTTGATGCCTCGCGGACCATTTCTTTTTGTTTTGTGTGTAACAAAGTAAATAAAAAATTTGATGGCAGCTACGATAGAAAAAGTTATTAATTGATTTGATTTTTACAGTGCGAAGGAAATAATTGCTTTGTGAAAGTAAGTTCATTTAAAATAAACCATAGTCATAAAGTCGTAATCTTATAGCTCAATACTAAATAGGGTATTTTACTAAAAAAATCTAATTAGTCCGTCAGATAGATTTAAAAAAAATATTGGACACGTATTTTTACTTTTTTCACGTTAATTAAAAAATGAAGACGATACAGCGCTTTGAAGACACGCGTGACGTCATGTGGCTTGGTAAAATTGTACCATCATAGTGACGTTACGCGTGTTTTATCATCTCATCGTAGCACTATATCATCTTCATCTTTTGTTTACGCGAAAAAAGAAAAAAAACGTGTTTAATATTTTTTGAATATCTATCTGACGGACTAATTCGATTTTTTTAGTAAAATACCCTATTGTATTACGTCCAAGCGCATAGGTATATAACGCAAGGGTGCGAAGAAAAGTAACAGTTTATTATTGTTTTTATTTCAGTGTCAGGGCAAGTTCTGTCACGCAGTTGTAAGTACCTAAACTAAGAGTCTTGAGCTCTAGACAACGTGATATTCTTTTACAGATAACGACTGTCAAAAGTCTAATATGTTTAGGATTGACCTCACGACATTCGGTAGCGCGTATCTGCTGATATAATGTTTGTGACCTCGTGACATTCGGTAGCGCATACCTGCTGACATAACGCTTAGGATTGACCTCGTGACATTACGTAGCACATATCTGCTGATATAATATTCGGGATTTACCTCGAGACATTCGGTATTGCATATCTGCTGATATAACGTTTGTGACCTCGTAACATTCGGTAGCGCACATCTGCTGACATAATGCTTAGGATTGACCTCGTGACATTTGGTAGCACATATCTGCTGATATAATGTTTGGGATTGACCTCGTGACATTCGGTAGCGCATATCTGCTGATATAATGTTTGTGACCTCGTGACATTCGGAAGCGCATATCTGCTGACATAATGCTTAGGATTGACCTCTTGACATTTGGTAGAACATATCTGCTGATATAATGTTTGGGATTGACCTCGTGATATTCGGTACCGCATATCTACTGATATAATGTTTGGGATTGACCTCGTGACATTCGGTATAGCATATCTACTGATATAATGTTTGGGAGTGACCTCGTGACATTTGGTAGCGCATATCTACTGATATAATGTTTGGGAGTGACCTCGTGACATTCGGTAGCGCATATCTGCTGATATAATGTTTGTGACCTCGTGACATTTTGTAGCACATATCTGCTGATATAATATTCGGGATTGACCTCGAGACATTCGGTAGCGCATATCTGCTGATATAATGTTTGTGACCTCGTGACATTCGGTATCGCATATCTGCTGATATAACGTTTGTGACCTCGTGACATTCGGTAGCGCATATCTGCTGACATAATGCTTAGAATTGACCTCGTGACATTTGGTAGCACATATCTGCTGATATAATGTTTGGGATTGACCTCATGACATTCGGTAGCGCATAATTATCTGCTGATATAATGTTTGTGACCTCGTGACATTCGGTAGCGCATATCTGCTGACATAATGCTTAGGATTGACCTCGTGACATTTGGTAGCACATATCTGCTGATATAATGTTTGGGATTGACCTCGTGACATTCGGTAGCGCATATCTGCTGATATAATGTTTGTGACCTCGTGACATTCGGTAGCGCATATCTGCTGATATAATATTTGGGATCCCCTCGTGACATTCGGTAGCGCATATCTGCTGATATAATATCACTTTATCTAGACCTCTTTGGACATAACACTTTTGTAAAGGCATTTATATCGCCACATACAAACTATAGACCACATACACACAAATCCTACATCGCGGGTTCAAAATTCTTTACGCGTTTTGAACGTACACAACCGCCCGAAAACAAGTATCGGGCAGTTACCCACCATACAGCGTCCATCTGGTCAGGGTGGTCACCACTTTTGCGGGACTTTAAACCCTGTTCCATATATCTACGGGAGTAAACACTCTTAAATACATAATGTATAGCTATGCATATGAGCATATCTGCTGTGGATATATTATTGTTTATTTTTCTAATTTACTTTTATTATTTAACAGTCAGAAGGCTCCGGTTCGGGATCTGTGGTGAGCTTGTATAAAATATTTGTTACCTACATGAAGGATTTTTTTCTCGATAATACCCAGGTTGTTTAGTAGAGATCGCAGAATGCGATAAGGCCGCCCATTGTATGCGTTTTAGGCCGCGGGCACGAACTCAGCGGTCGCGGGGCGGCGGCGGCGTGGCGGGCGCGGCGCGTTCAAATACTTAGTATAACTTTTCACGAAACAACGGTAGTCCAGTCATTTCGTCCGAAAAAAAGGCAAATAAAAGAAAATGAATTTGCGCTTCTAATTTTTTAATATGTTGTAGGGGATACCTAGAAAAGCTTAACTTGAGATTGTCGACCAAGCTTTCCTAGGAGCTTTCGCCGCCATGTTGAAAAAAGGGGTAAAATTTGTTTCTCGGCAATAACTCGGCTATCCGATGAGATTTCGAAAAATTTTGTAGGACACTTTTTGTAGCTTTCCTTGTGCTCTACAATAACGCCTGAATCATTTTTAGCGTTTCATGCATCGTTATCGAGATATCGATCGATAAAGTCAAAAATTTAGGACACAATTTTTGTTTTTTGCTTTTTTTTTCTTTGGGTCTTAATAAATATGAAAAATTGTGGAATTCAAACTTGTAGAGCATATTCAGACCTACAATTTCCTTCTTGGATTTATTTATGTTGGACAAAAATTACGATCTCCAGCGCGCCGCAAAGTCGGTGAATCCACACTCAGCGTCGAGCGAGCTGCTCGCTCGGTTGTGTCTGGATGTCGAATCGAATGGGAAATTGTTCAGGAAATTGATGGGATAAAAAATAAGTACGTAGTACTTTAGCTGATTCGATGACGACGATGTCTGTAACGATGATGATGACGATGCTCTCATCGAATCAGCATCGTTTCCAACGTTTCAACAGACACAACAACTCGAAGAGTTTACGGAGGACGAAGATCTTCAGCCTGGACCATCCAAGCGAAAAAAGACATGAAAAAAGTCCATCGTTCGTGTCTCGAGTGCAGAAAAAAATATTTTTCTTTCCGTTTATTTTGTTTTGTTTATTTTGTATTGTAAAAAAATAATATTTTTTACTGCACAAACAAATTATTTGTTTAATAAATTACTATTGTGTGATCCTTAATTTGTTGCTCTATGTACTTATTTTTTATCCCATCAATTTCCTGAACAATTTCCCATTCGATTCGACATCCAGACACAACCGAGCGAGCAGCTCGCTCGACGCTGAGTGACGCCGAGTGACGCTCGAGAGTGAGAGAGACCGACTTTGCGGCGCGCTGGAGATCGTAATTTTTGTCCAACATAAAAAAATCCACGAAGGAAATTGTAGGTCTGAATATGCTCTACAAGTTTGAATTCCACAATTTTTCATATTTATTAAGACCCAAAGAAAAAAAAAGCACAAAACAAAAATTGTGTCCTAAATTTTTGACTTTATCGATCGATATCTCGATAACGATGCATGAAACGCTAAAAATGATTCAGGCGTTATTGTAGAGCACAAAGAAAGCTACAAAAAGTGTCCTACAAAATTTTTCGAAATCTCATCGGATAGCCGAGTTATTGCCTAGAAACAAATTTTACCCCTTTTTTCAACATGGCGGCGAAAGCTCCTAGGAAAGCTTGGTCGACAATCTCAAGTTAAGCTTTTCTAGGTATCCCCTACAACATATTAAAAAATTAGAAGCGCAAATTCATTTTCTTTTTTGAATGTACGTAATGACTGGACTACGGCGCGAGAGCGGAGCGGCGGCAGCGTACGAGCGGTGCCCGCGCGTCTTCAGTAACGAAGTCATAGATAGGCAACTTCCACAATACTACACGCGCTGCTCTAACGCCGCGCGATCTTCCCGCTGGCTTCGTGAACGGGTTTGCATAGCCGCGCCGCTGCCCGCGACGCCCCCGCCGCCGCTCCTTATCCGCTGAGTTCGTGTCCGTGGCATTAGTTTTATGTTTCCTTTTTGTTTATACTTTTGGCGTACAATAAAGTGTATGGTAAATAAATAAAAACCGTCTAATAGCAGATTATACAACGAATAACAATAAACGCAAAACCTGAAAAGACTCTTCATTATGAACAACTGGCTTCTGCCAGTGGCTTCGCCCGTGTGATCCCTAGGGAACATATTCCCGGGATAAAAGAAGCCTATGTGCTTTTCCGGACTATAATCTACCTCTGTATCAAATATCATGAAGATCTTTTCAGGCGTTCTGACGTGATAGAGTAACAAACATTCATCCATTCATCCTCACAATCTTTCGCATTTATAATCCTAAAATATAAAATTCTTCCGTTACTGAGTGACTGAGTGAATGACTGACAGACAATGCACAGCCGAAACTACTGGTTGTAGGAAGTTGAAATTTGACATGTAGGTTCCTTGGGGAGCTTAAGGGAGCACTAAGAGAGGAATTCCCGAAATTCCCACAGGAACGGGAAAAAATGGAATATTCGCGTACGAAGTCGCGGCCTAGTATATAAAGAGTATATAATGGAAAAGAACCTACATGCCAAGTCTCAGCTTTCGAGGATCAGTAGTTTCAGCTGTGCGTTGTCCGTCAGTCACTCACTCAGTAACGGAAGAATTTTATACAGTAGGATAGTAGGGGAATTTGGACTATTACTATGAGACCAACAATGAAATCGCCAAAAAAATATCGTCTTTCCCATACATTTATGTTTGGATAACTCGACAAACGACCGCTTTTCAGGAATGACATTTATTCTGTTACACGTCGTATATTATACTAGCTTTTGCCCTTGACTTGGTACGCGCATATCCCGTTTTTTCCCGTTCCCGTAGGAATTTTGGGAAATCCTCTCAGAGCTCCCCTAAAATCCCCAAGAAAGTTACCAAATTTCAGCTTTCTACGTAGCAGTAGTTTCGGCTGTGCGTTGTCTGTCAGTCACTCAATCAGTCAGTAACGGAAGAATACTCGTACTAATATACATATAAAGTTGAAGAGTTTGTTTGTTTGTTTGCTTGAACACGATAATCTCAGTAACTACTGTTCCGAAAAATTCTTTCAATGTTAGATAGCTCATTTATCGAGGCAGGCTATAGGCTATATATCGTCACGCTAAGACCAATAGGAGCGGAGCAGACGAAGTTGCGCGGGTCAACTATGTAGTTACATATATATTGATTGATGATATTATAGATGGTCGATGGGTTCAAAAACTTCTGGAGTGGCCACCGCGTACCAGAAGGCGTAACGTTGGCGCGGCCTCCCACAAGGTGGACCAATGACCTGGTGAAGGTCGCGGGTAGCCGATGGATGCAAGACGCACAGGACCGGTCGTTGTGGCGACGCTTGCGGGAGGCCTATGTCCAGCAGTGGACGTCTTTCGGCTGATATGATGATGATGATGATGATTACCGTGACCGAAAAATTCGATTACGGTGGCCAGTCTCAACGGTGAGTAGTTATTTAAATAGGAGATATTTAAGTGCACAAGTTTCTGCACTTTCAGTTCCAAAGCTGAATATTAATTACTAGTTGACCCGCGCAGCTTCGTTTGCTCCGCTCCTATTGGTCTTAGCGTGATGATATATAGCCTATAGCTTTCCTCGATAAATGGGCTATCTAACACTGAAATATTCTTTTTAAATCGGACCAGTGGTTGGTGAGATTAGCGCGTTCAAGCGAACAAACAAACTCTTCAGCTTTAAATATAAGTATAAGATATAATTCTACTAAAGTGGCCTTTTTAGACCCGCTGGCCTCTGCTATCCAGCAAGACGGGTCCAAAAAAGGTAATGCAAAGCATGACGTATTAGTTTATAATGCCCCGCTCCTATTGGTCTTAGCGTGATGATATATAGCCTATAACTTTCCTCGATAAATGGGCTATCTGACACTGAAAGAATTTTTCAAATCGGACCAGTAGTTCCTGAGATTAGCGCGTTCAAGCAAACAAACAAGCAAACAAACTCTTCAGCTTTATATATTAGTATAGATAGATGTTATTGATGTAAATGTAAAAAACTTAAATTCAGTTTTTTAACGTCTTATTATTTTTAATTTAAGTGCATAAAGGATGGGTGCATGGCTTATGTAAGTACACTCGGCTTTTTTTGTAAAAAGGTAACGCATGGCAGCTCGTTTTTCTTTTTTAAATACTTTTAAATTGTTTAATAATAAACTGGCCAAGTAAGAGTCGGACTCGCGTACAAAGGGTTCCGAATCAATTTTTTTGAACGTGGTATTTTAACACTGCAGACTTTTTATAGATTTTCCTGTAATCTTTAGGTAAAGATCTATTATCTCCATTTTTTTCTCAGTAGTTTCGGAGATAAGGGGGGGAATGGTCAATTTTCGTCTAACTTCTTGAATAACTTCAAAGCCATTTATTTTAAAATTATGAAAAAAAAAAAATATTTAATTTATTTCTTTCGTTTGATATGTCACATGATATTGTACAAAAAACTTTTTGTTTTAATTTTCTGTTTTTTTTTTTTGCAAATTCAACTTTACACGGATCGCTTGAAGTTGTTTTTACAAAGCAGTGCAGTATGGCAAGTGATATCTATGTTATATTAATCGTACGGTTACGGCATCATAAATTATTTTCCCTCTAACTTTGTGCACATGTGCGTAATAACTGCTTTAATGCTACGATTAAGGACCTTTCTCGACAGTGGCGCCAACTGGTGAGTACAAACACAGTAGCCCTCATTGCTTAGAGTCTATTAAAAGATAGGCTATAAAGACTCAGTACTATCTAAATATCACTTGAAAATTCGAACGGTGTTTCGTTGTGAATCAGCGATAATTTACTTTAAAAACAAATGAGTTCGCTTTCGAATAGTATGCGCTCACTTGAGTGAGCTGAGCAGTGAATTTTAGAAAAACATTCTCGAGTCAATTGTTGATTTTTTGTTTCTTTCATTGTTACATCATCTTCCTGCCCTTATCCCATGTTACTTGCGATCGGTGCAACACGTTTTTAGGGTTCCGAAAAAAAAACGGAACACTTATAGGATCACTCGGGTGTCTGTCACAGCCAGTTTTCTCTGGATCCACTGGACTGATTCTGTTGCAATTTGGTACACATATAGGACTTCTGTGATGCAAACACGGACGCGATACGTAAATCATTAAATTTTTAGTATGTGGGTCACGTTTGGGGGTCAAACTAGAAAAGTTAAAAAAAAAGTTTTTTGAACAATATCGTGTGACATATCAAATGAAAGGGCTTACTGTGAGGATTTTAATTATATTTTTTTTATAATTTTAAAATAAATGATCTTGAAGTTGTTCAAGAAATTATACGAAAAATGACCAATCCCCCCTTATCTCCAAAACTACTGAGCCCAAAATTTTGAAAAAAAAAATAGATCTTAATATAGACAACATGCATTAGTTAGCTATTAATATATAAATGAAGACTTAAACAACTACACTAAATATCAAGAAATTATGTACAAACGCGTATAAAAACAAAATTAATCATTGGGCATCAAAAAATATATAAATATATCTTAATATATAAATTACAGGAAAATCTATAAGAAGTCTATAGTGTTAAAATAACATATTAAAAAAATGAAATTCGTTTGGAACCCTTTGCACGCGAGTCCGACTCGCACTTGGCCAGTTTTTTTTCTTCCATGCTGTCCTATAACATGTTTCAGTATTACATGATTTATTTTTTATTTTCGTAATTTATTACAGGGCAATGGAAATAGGACTAAAATAAAGGTAATTTTTAATTTTTTTTTTAATTTAACCTAGCCTAACCGAATGCAGCTGTCTACCAGAATTTGGAGTTACTGCCTACGTATACATTTTCACCAAACTTTTGTCATTATAATAATGCGTTATTTATTTATTTAGTACATGGAGGACTTACAGCTAATAAAGACAAACAAAATAAGAAACCGTAGTCACCAGCAAGCCAATAACAAATCCTCGCGTATAGAAAAATAATGTAAATTATGGCGTGAGCACAACATAAAAAACACACCGCTTATATTAAACTTAGAATTATTTTGTTACATATATACTTGCTACTTAAAGAATTCGAGGCTTAACACTTTTAGTGCCAAGTACAAGTGTTTTTACATTTTTAGTGCCAAACACTCAACACGTGGACCGAACAACAATTCATTCGTGTGCACACAACCCGCGCATGAACACAAGTCACATATAGCTACTTAAAACGACGACTCAGATGCGGGTTGTGGGCACACGAACGAATCACTGCTTGACCCATACGCTGAGTTCTTGGCACTAAAAGTGTTAAGCACCTTCTCGCAGAATTCACACTGATTGTGAATGGATCACAACAAATCATATTCCTTGCAAATGTCATTGAAATTACTGCTTGCGCGCACAATATAACTGTTCCGTCTATTTAGAATTTTATTATCAATTACAGTGTGAAGGATCATCATGTCAAGCCCAGGTAACATACAAAACTTTTTATAAATATCTTAAATGGTAGAAAGTTGAACCAATTACCTACACACAAAGCTAGGAAGTACCATTCATTTTATTTCTTCTTCTTCTTCTTCTCGTGTGGGCAGTAAGGTCTAACGACCCCACACACCCTAGTGTCAGAGTTTCTAAACCGCCTCAAGGGCCTCTGACATGGTTTATTTGACGACCTCCATTTGGCGGCCGGGACCACCGGCTTATACGTGCCTTCCGAAGCACGGAATCATCTTTTTATCAGATAATCAGGTGATTCAAGCCTGCAATAGCCTAGCCACACTGGAAACAACGTTTACAAAGTATGCTTCCCGTGGGAATCGAACCCACGACCACCGGGTCACAAGGCAAATGCCTAACCACTCGACCACAGAGGCAGTTAAAGCATTTTATTTCTGCATTCACTTAACTTTATACATCTGCATCATCCTTTCCATTGCTTTTTTACTATTGATAGGCACACGTTTGACCACTATCTCACCTGATGGTAAGCGATGATGCGGTCGAAGATGGAGCACGTTTGCCTAGAAGCAACCTATTCACTCTCGTCTTAAAGACTCCCAGGTTGTAGCTATCTGGAAACACAGACTCTGGCAGGCAATTCCACTCCTTAGCTGTACGCACTATGAATGTATTCCCAAAACGTTTAGTGCGTGTCGGTGGGATGTCCACCATGTACCGGTGGTGCATCGCCGTTCGTCTTGTGGTCCGATAATGGAACGGACTTGGCGGAATTAAATCATGCAATGCCGTCGCACACTCCTCAAAATGGAAGCGATAGAAAACCGACAGGCCAGCAACTCGGCGTCGATGCTCAAGACTTTGGAGGTTCGACTCGACAAGCCTGTCATTACCGATGATCCTCTTGGCTCGTTTTTCAATTGACTCAAGGGCATCAAGCTGGTATTTGGCAGATCCGTCCCAAAGATGAGAGCAGTACTCCATACACGATCGAACTTGCGCTTGATAGATCTTGAGCAGCTGTTCCGGCGTGAAGTACCGTCTCACCCTTGCGGGTCCTACCCCCAACTTTTTGGCAGCCACTTGAGCCTTTAACTCTATGAAAGGGCTAAAATTGAGGGTAGATGTTAACGTAACACCAAGAAGCTCAAGTCGGTCGGTTATCGGCACGGTTACACCACGAAAAGATGGAGCTGGGTGGATTTGGTTCCTTTTAGCGGAAAAAAGACACGCTTGGGTCTTAGCAGCATTGAACTTGACCAGATTGGCATCGCCCTATTCAGAAAGAGTCTATAAGTACAAGTTCAAGCGCTCAACCATAGCCGGGAGGTTTAGTAATAGGGTTCCGTTGGTTAATCTTTGGGTAGAGAACCCTAATAGACCGGCTGTTCTGCCTCGTGTTTGAAATTATGTTTTCATAACTTCTCTGTTCTTTTCCGATTAATTTCGTCGCAGGATCCAAGACCGGAATCGGTTCTCCGGGACACGTCAAGCTTCACTGACTCGGAACTTTTCTGTTGGTCGTCACTCTTGATTCTGGCCATAGGAAATTGTAATAGTTGGGAATGAGGTGGCCCCAAAAAAAGATGATGTAAACCGATGCACATACCTATCAAGCACAGCGTAATATTGACATTTTCCATTATTTCGCTATTTCAGTGTATGGGAGAAAAATGTAGTGCCTCAGTAAGTCCCATCCTTATTTAATATTTAGGCTTCAGTACCCTGAGAGGTGGAAACGTTCGTTTATCTAATTTAATTTATCTTATTTTTTGTTTTCAGTGCAATGGAACAAATTGTGTGGCTGGGGTTAGTTTATTTGATTCATAATCTGAAAAAAATGAAAGAGTGTTTAATCCAAAAAATAATGTATGAATTGGGTAAAAAAGGCAATAGATTTGACTGAACATGATACACGAGGTGTAATTTTATCGAAACACGCGAATATACTCGGAAGTGTTTAAAGCAGTATTTTTTTCCCAATTTCAGAGGACCAATCACTATCAATACATATTATAAAACAAAGTCCTCCGCCGGGTCTGTCTGTCTGTTTGATCGTGATAAACTCAAAAACTATTGCACCGATTTTCATGCTGTTTTCACCAATGGATAGAGTGGTTCTCGAGTGGTTTTAGTATATAATTTGTCACGTTTTGTATACATTGGCTAATATATAATGATACCAGCTTCTGCTAGCGGCTTCGCCCGCGCGGTCCCTAGGGACTATACTCCCTGGATAAAAAGTAGCCTATGTCCTTTCTCAGGCTCTAGACTATCTCTGTACCAAATTTCATTTAAATCGGTTCAAGAGTTTTGGCGTGAAAACGTGACACACAGACAGACAGATAAACAGAGTTACTTTCGCATTTATAATATTAAGTAAGGAAGTAAGGTTTAGTTGGAAGTGTCCCCATCGGTTGCGGGAACGGGAAAACTTCATGATTACTTTTGGTCGCGATAACCGACATCCACGCGGACGAAGCCGCGGGCATCAGCTAGTTTCTACTAATTTTAAAGCAACGTGCGTATTCGCATCTCATTTGCAGTCGGCCAAAAAAGCCTCAATTTCCATGCATTTTTGACGAGAAAGAAAAGCGAACGTTGTGTAAAAAATTATAGAATCGGCACACTCTATTATACATAGTTACGTCTATGCTTTGCCTTATAGTGTCGACCGGGGCCGTATGGTGCCGTAAAAGAATAATACCATCCCATCACTTCCCGTGGGTGTCGTAAGAGGCGACTAAGCAAGACTTGCCAGAAAATGGGCAGCAGCGTTCTCTGTAAAAATCAACACCATACACTGCGATCGCCAACCCGCCTGCCAAGCGTGGCGATTATGGCGACCCCCCCCCCCCCTTTTGGGGGCGGCCTATGTCCAGCAGTGGACGTCTTTCGGCTGATATGATGACGATGACGTCTATGCTTTTAAAAACCTCATTGTTTTTACAGTGCTCTGGAAAAAATTGCAAGGCTACGGTAATTCAATCAAACTAGTTTACTTTTATTTGTTTCTTAAAATGATCACTTCATGCACTTCTGCAGCTTCTACACCATATTCTCCAGCTTACGCGTGGCTAATACCACAGGAACCATTTATTATTCTTGACTAGCTTCTGCCAGCGGCTTCACCCGCGTGATCCCTAGGGAACATACTCCCGGGATAAAAATAGCCCACGTGTTAATCCAGACTATAATGTACCTCTGTGCTAAATTTTATGAAGATCCTTTCAGGCGTTCTGGCGTTATAGAGTAACAAACATTCATTATTTCATCCTCGCAAACTTTCGCATTTATAATCTACCTCTGTGCCAAATTTCATAAAGATCATTTTAGGTATTATGACGTGAAAGAGTTACAAACATCCATTCATCCTCACAAACTTTCGCATTTATAATAATTATAGTAGAATAAAAATTAATCTATGACATACGGCTTCAAGTGAAAAATTTCGGAACCAGGGGGGCTACTCTCTAAGCCCGAAGTCCGTAGTTTCGGGCTTAGTTGCGGGCGTATTCTACTCCGTATCACCTAACCACTAAGAATTTATGACAACAAGATTTGTCAGTAACTGTCAAATCGTGTTGTCATTCATTCTTAGTTCAGGTTCGGAACTAATCAATCAAAATCAAGAGGCATTTATTCAAACTAAGCTGAAAATCAGCACTTTTTGAACGTCAAAATTTACATGAAGACAGTCCCCCAAATCGCCCAGCCCGTCACCACTTCCTATTGTTTTAGCTGAGAAGAAGAAGTGATCGTAATCGTAAGTCCGTAGGTGACACTGAGTAGAATACGCCCGTAACTAAGCCCAAAACTACGGACTTCGTGCTTAGAGAGTAGCCCCCCAGATTAATACTAAAGTAACTTTAATAGTCAATCAACGTTTACATAGGAAAAGATTCTCGAAAAAAAAATCTCACAGACATTGAAACAAATAATAGTTAACCAAACGCGCGTAATCGAGCTGTTATTGGCTGAAAGAGTTCTCAATAGCCAATCACATCACTTGACTTGTATTTAATTTGTGACAGGTCATTATTATTATTTTTTATTGGAACGAAGTTCCTTATCGCGCGTTGTGAAAGGGGGCTAGACGTAAAAAATTCTCACGAAAAGTTGTAACGACACTTTTTGCTATAGTTGTTAGCCGTGCGACGAGCGCGTGTTTCTCTGTCTTTCTCTCTCTCTCTCTCTCCCTCATAGAAAGCAAGCCAGTTATTTTCGTTTCTTCTTTCTATTTCTGTTTACATTATATTTGTAAGGTAGGCAGGGTAGGCAGAATAGGCAGAATAGGCAGAATAGGCAGAATAGGCAGAATAGGCAGAATAGGCAGAATAGGCAGAATAGGCAGAATAGGCAGAATAGGCAGAATAGGCAGAATAGGCAGAATAGGCAGAATAGGCAGAATAGGCAGAATAGGCAGAATAGGCAGAATAGGCAGAATAGGCAGAATAGGCAGAATAGGCAGAATAGGCAGGGCAGGCAGGGTAGGTAGAATAGGCAGAATAGGCAGAATAGGCAGAATAGGCAGAATAGGCAGAATAGGCAGAATAGGCAGAATAGGCAGAATAGGCAGAATAGGCAGAATAGGCAGAATAGGCAGAATAGGCAGAATAGGCAGAATAGGCAGAATAGGCAGAATAGGCAGAATAGGCAGAATAGGCAGAATAGGCAGAATAGGCAGAATAGGCAGAATAGGCAGAATAGGCAGAATAGGCAGAATAGGCAGAAAAGGCAGAATAGGCAGAATAGGCAGAATAGGCAGAATAGGCGGAATAGGCAGAATAGGCAGAATAGGCAGGGCAGGCAGGGTAGGTAGGGTGGGTTGGGTCTAAAATTGAGCCTACTGATTAAGTTTATATTACATTATATTTGTTAATAATAAAAAAAATATTATTATAACTTAAAAAAAATACAATTCCTTCACTAATTACTTCTCCGAACTTCGTTCCATCCGGGTGTCCCTTGACACATCTCAAGTTTTTTTTTTTTCAGAAACCGGGGAATACATTTTTATCAGCTTTTCCTTGTTTCGATTCTTTCTTAATTAATTAAACTCCATGTTAAATGTTTCAGTGTATTGGAAGAAACTGTCAAGAAATTCAAGAATTTGGGAAGGTGTTGGTGGACTATGACAGTGTGAGCTACCTTCTATATTATTGTTTTTCTTAGTGGTTTTCCCCTACAGAGCATTAAAACGTCTCGGTGGTAACCCGAATGACGAACTCAATGATTTGAAAGTCCTAACTTTGATATTGTTCGTCAAATTGTTGAGCTCCACATAGTTCTAAGTTTGAGCTATACTATAACTGACAAATGCTTGCACTGTCTGGACAGGTCAACTCAAATATATGTGGTACTTACCTCAAAATACCACGATTGTATCGACTTTGACCTCTGAGTTTGTTTCGGTGTTTCTTCTCAAAGTAGTCAGCTAGGTAGCTCTGGCCACATCTAGTTTTAAAATCTCCAAAAATTATCGACGTGTTTAACCTTTCAGAATAAATATTATTTAACTGGCCTTTTCCCAACCAAGTTTGGGTTGACTTCTAGTCAAGCCAGATTTAGCTGCATACCAGTTATTTTACTTGGAGCGTCTGCCTACCAGACCTCCTCAACCCATTAACTGGGTAACACGACACTTCTTAACAAGACTGATATCAAATGTTCTGGCTTCTGACAATCCGTAACGACTGCGAAAAATCTACAAGTGGCAGTCGGGACCATCTGCTTAACGTGCTTTCCGAGGCACGGTGGAATCTTGGTATGTAAAGATCACACATGGTATGTTTAGTCTCCACAGATCCACTAAAGCAATGCTTAACCTTGAAGATCGACCCGTACGGCTGATCAGATACGCAGTTGCTCAACGAAAAATACTGGTATTCAGCGGTTTGACTGGAAGCCGACCCTTATGTTTTTGGGAAAAAGCTAGGCAGATGATGATGTGGAGCTGGTCTAATGATGCAGGCAATAGGTGGCTTTAGAAACTCCCCAATCAAACGAAAAGATACCTTCGTGTTTGGGCTCAATGGACATATTATATTATCAAGTGATATTGCATAATGTAAGCTTGTTTAAATAAAAGTAATTTACATAATATTTTACTTTTTGTAAACTTTCAAGTTTTTTTTTAGGGTTCCGTACCCCAAGGGTCACCAACGGAACCCTATTACTAAGCCACCGCTGTCCGTCCGTCCGTCCGTCCGTCCATCCGTCCGCTCGTCCGTCTGTCTGTCAACGGGCTGTATACACGGTACCATTTTACTCGTCTTACAACGGCAGCCCACTTCATCTATTCCCGCCTTTCCCAAAGTGGGCGACAACGCCCCCTTGTGGGCACTGCAGGCACTAAGGGGGGCGGTAAGAGAATCAGAAAAAAATGGGGAGGTTAGTGTAGAGGCTTGTGGGGCGATTTGTAATTTCATCTGGCTAGGAGGACTCTTAGACACCGACTGAACTCTCGACTACAACATTTTTTTTTTTTACTGTAGGTAGGCATACGTTTGACCACAACTTGTGAACATCAACTAATATTAATCTATCCAATGACTACTTCACATTCATAAAAAAAATGATATTTATGAACATAGAATTATTAAAATGTGAAATAATATTCATTATCATGACGTACTTTGAAACATCCAGGAGTGAGCGCAGTCCGGGCCTTGTGTTCCAAGGACGGCATGGAATGGAACTGCGACATTGTTTTGTTACGTACACATCATAATTCGAATGCATTATTTATTTTTGTTGTACTTTTCATCTTAATGAATTATTAAAAAAATAAATCGCTCCTAGAGGTAGTTTATGTCGGGTACAATAAGCGGGCAGCCTTTGTAAAACGACTATAATCACCGTATATAGTGGGATATATGAACTGTAATAGTATTAATAATATAACAAATAATTTTTGTATTAAAATAACAGAAATACTCATTGTGAAAATTTCAAAATGTCTACATTTTGAAATTTTCACAATGAGTATTTCTGTTGCCGTTATAACAACAATTAAAAAAATATAATTATATAAGAGGGCCTCCATACAAGAAACGTGTTTTTTTCGGTTTATGGTACGGAAACCTTGGCGTGCGAGTCCGACTCGCACTTGGCCGGTATTTTCATAACTTTTCAAGATATGTAATATCTTTAAAAACAATGATATGAAGTGATTGTTGAATGATTTTTGATGAAATGTTTTTTTTTTTCCTATCCAGGAAAACTTTGACGAGAACGACTCTGACAGTAATGGTTACTACGGCAACCAACATTTCATTGACAGACGAAACCGCTCAGAAATAAATAAACAGTACAAAAACAAAGAAACTCCTAAAGTTACGAGAGATAATGATAAAAAGGCAGATGGTAAAGTGCAACTAGGCTACGAGGTAGGTATTAAGCTGACTCCGTCCTTGGTCATGTTCATTAGGGACAAGATATACCAATTAATAAAAGTAGCGCGCTTCATGCGCTACAACTTACCAATGAGACAATAACTTTTAAATTAAATGTTATTCTGTATTCTTTTGTTTTTATCCTAATATATAAAACTCTTCCGTTACTGAGTGACTGAGTGAATGACTGAAAGACAACGCACAGCCGAAACTACTGGTCGTAGAAAGCTGAAATGAAGGCATGTAGGTTCCTTGGGGAGTGTAGGGGAGCACTAAGAGAGGATTTCCCGAAATCCTTACGGGAACGGGAAAAACGGGATATTCTCGTACGAAATCGCGGAAAAAAGTTAATTATAGGTAAGTATACTAGATTTTTCCCGCGGCTTCGCTTTAGTCGCTTCACTGTCAAGTTACTGAAGGAAATGTAAAGAGCTCGTTGACATACATGTAATGATTCCACACATGGTAACATTCCTTAGCCATGCAAGGAATCTTTTTGTACTATTGATGGGCACGCGTTTGACCACTATCTCACCTGATGGTAAGCGATAATGTGGTCGAAGATGGAGCACGCTTGCCTAGAAGTAACCAATTCACTCTTGTCTTACAGACTCCCAGGTTGTAGCTATCAGGAAACACAGACTCCGGCAGGGAATTGTGCGTGTGGGTGGGATGCACACCATGTACCGGTAGCGCATCGCCGTTCGACTTGTGGTCAGATGATGGAACGGGCTTGGCGGAATTAATTTATGCAATTCAGTCGCACATTCCCCAAAATGCAACCGTTAGAAAACCGACACGCTAGCAACTCGTCTATATTCAAGACTTTGGAGCTTCGTCGCGACGAGCCTATCATTGCCGGTGGTCCTCTTGGCTCGTTTCTCAATTTATTTATAAAAATATTTTGTACGCCATAAAAAGATAAAAAATGTTTAAAAAATACAGTGGTATACATATTGTTAATTCTAGGAATAAACACAAATTTGTTGTTCCTGTAACAAGGTTTAAAAAATAGGGGGCTCATTTAGATGCCAATGTATACGCTTTTATAATAAACTTCCAAGTCACATTCAATACCTAAGCATAAATAAATTCAAAGCATTTGTAAAGCGTAAACTTTGCCAGAAGGCTTTTCTCACCATATTTTTTATTTTATTTTTTTATTTGTGATGGGTTTGCTCTTGACTCTAGTCTAGGTCAGAGAAGACAGAGACAAAGTCTACGATGGAGCGAGCTTACTCAGAAGGAGCCTGTGCACTCTAACTTTGAAAAGATTAGGGTTGTAAGCGTTTGGAAACACAGACGCAGGCAGAGAGTTCCACTTCTTTGCTGTGCGCATTATAAAAGACGTTTGGAAGCGCTTTGTGCGAATTGGTGGAATAGCAACAAGGTAGGGATGGTAAGATGCAGTGCGTCTGGATGTCCGATGGTAGAAGCGGGCCAGTGGGATGAGGTCGTGGAGTTCTTGGGCACACTCACTGAAGTACAATCTGTAGAAGACCGACAAGCAGGCAACCTTACGGCAATGAGCCAAACTATGTAGCTTGGCATCCACCAATTTTACGTCACCTATGAGCCTCCTAGCTCTGCGTTACACCGAGTCGAGTTATCTTGAAGACAAAAAGGCTTGGGATTGAGCTACTCCAATAAAATACACTTGCACAGTTTCTGTTTTTATTATTATTGTCATTATTTAGTATTTGTTTTGGTTTACACCTTGACATTTTTTATGATTTTTTTTATTTTTCTTTTTGACATTTTTTTTACAATTTGTTATTTTTACTTTTTTATATACACTTTTAACATTTTTCTTTGAGTTCTCTGTATCTGAGAGTATCTGAGTTGAGCTACACGACTACTGACAAATGCTTGCACTGACTGGACAGGTTCACTCAAATCTGTGTGGTTCTTTCTTCTAAAGACCATCTCAGACACTAAACTGCATGGTTCTTAAAATATGATGTATTGTAAGTGTGAGGACTATGTAGGTCGTTATTTTAAGGATTGTGTTTATGACTGTCTGGCAGTTTGAGTATACTATACGGCTTACCCAAATATCCTTACTTTGGTACTGTTCATCGGTTCGTTGAGCTCCTCAAAGTTCTGAGTTGAGCTGCACGATAACTGACAAATGCTTACACTGTCTGGACAAGCCCACTCAAATCTACATGGTGCTTTCCTCAAAAGGCCACCTCAGACGTTAACCTACATGTTTGTCATATGTTATTGGCGATTGTATGGAGTTCAAAAGAGACTATGACCTCTGAGTTTGTTTCGGTGTTTCTTCTCGGGGTGGTCAGCTAGGAAACATCCGGCCTCATCTAGATTAATATGACAAAAAAAAAAAATTGACGAGTTACTTGTAACCTATTTGCAAAATAAATATCATTTCTCAATTGACTCAAGGGCATCAAGCTGGTATCTGGCAGATCCGTCGCAAAGATGAGAGCAGTACTCCATACACGATCGAACTTGCGCTTGATAGAGTTTGAGCAGCTGTTCCGGCGTGAAGTACCGTCTCACCTTAGCTAGGATCCCCAACTTCTTTGCACACACTTAAGCTTTTGCCTCTATAAAAGGGCCAAAATTGAGGGTAGATGTTAATGTAACCCCAAGAAGCTCAAGTTGGTCTGTTATCGGTACGGTTGCACCTCGGAAAGATGGAGCTAGATCTGTTATGTAACATCCACTTATCAGGTTCGAGAACCTGATGACTAAATGAACAGAACTCGTCAAGAAAAGTATTTTTCAAATCCTAATATATAAAATGACTGAGATGACTGATTGAGTGACTGACAGACAACGCACAGCCGAAACTACTGGTCGTAGAAAGCTGATATTTGGCATGTAGTTTCCCTGGGGAGTGTAGGGGACCACTAAGAGAGGATTTCCAAAATTCTTACGGAAACGGGAAAACTGGATATGCGCGTACGAAATCGTGGACAAAAGCTGGTATAAAACTATGACCACTGGACACGAATGTAAAGAAATAAGACGCAGGGCCTTACGTACTTTTCGAGACACAAGGGTACCTAGGTTATGCCGGAGTTGCGGAATCTATTCGAAAGAGTCACCGCGGCCCTGGAACACAAAGGGCATTAGGAGGAACACGGATGGGTTTTAGTCAGTAAGAGTCTGACACTCCCTTCTGCTTCACCCAGAGCGGGAGGAGTCATTTGATTCCCATCCTTAAAAAAAAAGGAGGTACTCCTTCCAAGTTGTTCCAAATATAGTTAGCAACAGAATATATACAATTTCTTTTTAGGGTTCCGTACCAAAATGTTAAAAAAGGAAAGCTTGTGGTGACTAAGTTTGTCCGTCTGTCACAGCTGGATAATTTTGAACTATTTTGAAATTACGGCCAATTTCAATACGAATCTCCTTGGTGAAAATCTTTGAAAACCTATATGTCATCATCATTTCAGCCAATAGCCGTCCACTGCTGAACGTAAGCCTCCCCCAAAGAGCGCCAACCATCCCGGTCCTGAGCAGTCTGCATCCATCCGCTGCCACCTTCTTTAAATCATCGATCCATCGCGCCGCAGGGCGTCCTATACTATGTTTGCCCATACGTGGTCTCCACTCTAACACATGTATGCTCTATCAACCGTCTGTCCGTCTGCAGACATGGCCGGTCCACTTCCACTTCAGCATGCTGATTCTACGCGCAATGTCGGTGACTTTAGTTCTCTAGCGAATGACTTCGTTGCGAATTCTATCCATCAGAGAAACCCTGATAATTGCTCTCTCCATTGCAACCTCGAATTTGTAGACCAGGTCTATGGTGAGTGTCCACGTTTCGGCTGCGTAAGTCATTACAGGTAGGACGCACTGGTGCCTATGTGTGGTTCCTTTTAAAGATTTTTAAAGATTATCTGTCATTTGTTTTTGTTGGCAATAATGGACGTCTCGCGGGAAGCTTCTCGTGTTATTTGCCTTCAAGGAATCTCAAACTGAAAATTTACAAATTGCATTTGGGGAGTCTGCTCCTGCATTAGCAACAGTTACTTATAGGTTTCGTAAGTTAAAACGTGGTCGAGAGAACCTAAACGATGACCCTATACACGGCCGACCTAATATTGTAGAAACTCATGGAAATATCATACATTACACATCGAGAGGGTCAGGCTGAACTGAAGATTGGATCGCAGGCTGTTTCCAAAGAATGCAAAAGAAAAGGATCTCCCGGAACTCTCGAACGACCATGGAAGAAGTTTCCAAGGAGCCAAAGTCACGATTAAGAGAATATTCATTCCGTATTTCTCATAGATTTATATGAAAAGAATAAACTAGAACAACTTGCATAATAAAACCGTTCAGTTATATCGAAAGAGGGAAAAAGTTTCCAAAAGATGCGAATGATACATACAAATGTGAGATTCCTTAAGGTGCGTACAAATTGAAACCTTATTTTTCACTTTTTCAACTAGTATCATTTAACAAAATACTAGTAGTAGTTAGTAGAGGGAAACCTCATGGCAAATGCCACAACAGAAGAAGATGCCTCAGGCGTTGGGAGTCGCAGGACGATTTCCGGCCACGTGGCTCGCCGTCCGATCAGAACCAGGTCCAAGTCGACGGCGCGTTGTGTTCCACGTGCGCCTCAAGGAGATAGTAGATGGGGCTCGCTAGGGCCAGTGCCTGCCAGGGTTACCTACGGAATTTGTTCGAAAGAGTCACGGCGGCCCTGGTAGTCAGTAAGAGTTTGATGCTCTCTTCTGCTCCACCCAGAACGGAAAGAAAGAAAGAAAAGAAAGAAAGAAAACAAGTTTATTTGGCACACACAGATACACACAATGTCGGTACAAATAAGAAAAAGGAAACTTAATTCTAAATCAATTATATTGTGTGCCCCGCGGCTGCGCCAAATAGGTCCAGTTCAGCAAAATGCCAGACAACTAGGAGCTGCCTGACGCTGGTTTTCAACTGAACCTTACGTTGAGTATACGGATGTGAATCAGTTTTTAAATATTAAATATACAGTTAAATAAATATATTATAGTGTGTAGTAAACAATACAACATGAATAATAATTTGGTGTCAAGTGATAGATAAGTGTGTTGATAACAACGAAAAAAAAAATACATAAATAAAAAAAAAAAAAAAAAAAACAGTAGAAAACAGTTGACACAGCAGGTACAACTCAATGACATCCAATTTAATAAAAGTAGATAGATGTAAATCCACGCAAAGTAAATAAATAAAAAAACGTTCCTCAAACCGAACAGAAACCGGTTTCGTTAAATATTGTGCGATTCCCAATCCCGACAATGCGTATCAGTCGGCGCAGTGCACGTTACGTAACCCATTATGCCATAAGCAGCTGAGCCAAACAGACTGACTGCAAGCAATGTTTTATGTTAAAAAAGTTATTTATAACAATACAATACGATGGATTTATAAAATATATATATTTTATTTTGGTTGGTTTTCCGTAGTTGCGGGTCACAATGGTTGCCGTGCCACAAATTTCTCTGCACTGTACGGTCGCAAGTACTACATGCAAGTAGGCCAAGTATATAGGGTGATTACTTACGCATTACAGAAATAATACAGCAATGTAAGCGACAGACATCAGATCAGTGAAAGGTTCAAGTGTGCCAGGTCTAGTTTCCGTTGCGCGTCTATTAGATACTGCCGTAAACGTGTTCTAAAGGTACCGATTGTATTTATTGCTCTAATAGGCGGCGGTAGATTATTCCATATTTTGGATGCTGCATAACGGAAACTGCCTCTGAAAGCTGCCGTACTGTGGGGCTGCGATGAGAGTTGTTGCGAACATTGCCTTCTTTCACATTCTCGTCTGCCAGCGATCCAGCTCAGTTTGTTGTACAGGTAGTCTGGCTTCTGGAACTTAATGACACCGTACAACAAGCAGGCCAAGTGTAGTTTTCGTCTCGATTTCATTTTAAGAATGCATTTTTTGTTGAGGAATGGCGTTACGTGGCTTCTGGGAGGAATTTTATAGCAGAACCGAGCACAAGCGTTTTGAACCCTCTGAATAAGCCGGTCTGTACGAGCCAGTAGGCGCGGGCCGTACACCGTATCTGCATAGTTTAGCCTGGACAAAACCAGACTTTCTACTAGTTGTTCCCGAAGTGCTTCTGATAGGTAAGGTCTCATTTTATATAAAAATTTTGAGGCGGTAAAAACAGTTTCTCACTGAGTCGGCGACATGCTTTTCAAAACGAAGATCCTTGTCCATAAAAAGACCCAGGTTCCGCACTTCATAGACTCTGTCAATTGGTTTACCCATTAGCTCGACCATGAAAGTTGCGGGCAGCTTAGCTAGCTGTTGTTTAGAGCCAAGTACCAAGAATTTACTTTTGTTTGGGTTAAGCGACAGGCAATTTTCTTCTGACCAGGCAGCAATTCTGCGAAGGTCATCATTTAAGTCTCTTAAAACATTATCATACTTCTCTGGGTAAAACGACACGTAAAGTTGAACATCATCGGCGTATATATGATACCTGCATTTCTGAAGACATTTAACTATATCAGCGCAGTACAGGATAAAGATAATTGGACCTAATATAGAGCCTTGTGGAACTCCCCTCTTTATAGAATTAAGAGCCGATTTAAGTGTGGTCCCGTCCCCTAAGCGCAGATCTACAAATTGCTTCCTATCACTGAGGTAGCTACGGAACCATTGCGTAGCACCAGGGTCGAAACCGTAGTAGCTCAGCTTAGATAGCAGTAGTGGTATATTTATTGCGTCAAATGCCCGGGAAAAATCGAGTAAGACAAGCAAAGTACACATCCCCTTATCCTGGGCAGACAACACATTATCACTAACGTCCAGTAAAGCAGTAGACGTACTGCGCTGCTTTCGGAAGCCTGATTGTAAATCTGGTAATATGTGATTCACTTCCAAGAAAAGTGTTAACTGGTGGCTGACAACTTTCTCAAGTACCTTAGATAGACATGGCAAAATACTAATGGGCCGTAGGTCTTTCAAACTACTCGGATTTGATGTTTTAGGTAAGGGCCTAACGGAGGCAATCTTCCATTGTTCGGGGAATGTCGATGTTACTATGGAGCGGTTTATAATGTCCGTTATAGCGCCCAACGTGTGCGGCAGAGTCATATTAATCATGTCCAGGGTAATGTTGTCGAAGCCTTCGGCATTACTTGTAAGGTTGGTGATAGTGCGAGCGATGTCAGTCTGATCCACTGGAGTGATTGAAAAGGCTGCTTCGCCGTACCTGTGATTATCATAATAAGTCATGAGAGCCACACTAGCCACGGGGTTACCCGGGACAGTCAAGAAATGATTATTAATCATGTCAGGATCTATAAAGTGCGACGGAAGGTCTTGTTTTGATTTAGTGGTTATTAAAGTGGATTTCAGGCTTTTCCATAATAATTTTGGGTTTTTAATTTGATTATTGATGTTATATTTATAGTACGCCATTCTTTCGCTGTACATGGAACTTACCACCAAGGATTTTAATTCTTTATAGTATTCGCCTTTTGATTTTAATTTGGTTTTTCTGTAACAAGCCAGTGCATCATCCCGCAAACGCATCATAAATTTGATCGTGTCAGTAATCCAGGGATACGATTTTTCTTTTATAGTACATGTCTTTACCGGAGCGTGTATATCAAATAGGTAAATAATGTACTGGTTAAATAAATTCACCATGTCATTTACTTGTTCAAACGAAGAAATGTTTTCAAGACATAGAAGCAATAGATCCGTTTTAAAACTGTCAATGCAAATATTTTTAAGTGGCCTAAACTTCACGACGTATGGCTTAAATTGGTCTCGTCTTACGTTAAATTCCCCCACTACGACAGAGTGGCCGTTAATTGAGCCAAAATATTCAACCGACGTATATCTGGCTTCCAGGTCAGTACACAGTAAGTCAATGAGGGTCTCACTGGAACCAGTAAAGTGTGTAGGAGTTGTGACCAACTGAATAAGACTGAGGCTACTTAGAAACTCGTTAACTTTCTGCGTTTTAATTCCATTTGAGTCTAGCAGGTTAACATTAAAATCACCGAGTAAGATGTAGTGGTCACAATGCCCCAATGAGCTTAGGGAATCTGTTATGGCGTCCAGAAAAAGGACAAGGTCAAGCCATGGTGGACGGTATGCGGTACCAATCGCAATCCTTTTGCCACTCACTGAGAGCGTTAGCCACATTTGTTCGACAGATTCGAACCTGGGATCGACCGTGGCAGCACAAGTACGGGCGCTCAGTCCGCGCCGCAGGTAGAAGCCCACACCCCCACCACGACCCGAGCGCACACTCGCCGGCCGCGGCGTGTGACGCAGACGATAGCCCGGCACCACGGGCGCGCGCCCCTCCTCTCCCGGTCGCAGCCAAGTCTCGTTAATGGCCATAACGTCGAAACAATGCCTGTCGATTACACCACACAAGTCGTCATGTCCCGTACCCAATGAACCAGCATTAAGAAAACCAACTTTAAAAAACTTGTCTCGCCTAGCCATCATCGCAATTATAGGTATAAAATAATTTCGTCATTCGCAATCTCAAAATTATTCAGGAAGGAATCATTTGATGATTTCCGATTCTTAAAAAAGATGGTGATATCTAATTTGTGATTAAACTTAAATAAATCCCAACAAGCCACACTTCATGAAAAGTAATTCTCTCTTGTTTTCTAAAATTTATGTTATATATTCAATGTCACTTAAGACAAATCTAAGGATAACTGTTGATAAAATCTATCCAGCCGTAAAGGCGACAGGTCCTGCAAGAAATAGACATAACATACATACTTACATTCATAATCACTGTCCAACAGCATAACCCTGCTTTTGGGAAAGTCAGATAAAAATGCAGACATTCCTACAACTCAAACAAATAAAACCGTATGGTGCCGTATAGGGTCGGCCGGTGCTGTATGGTGCCGTAAAAGAATAATACCATCCCATCACTTCCCGTGGGTGTCGTAAGAGGCGACTAAGGAACTCTACAGAGAATGGGCAGCAGCGTTCTCTGTAAAACTCAACACCATACACTGCGATCGCCAACTCGCCTGCCAAGCGTGGCGATTATGGCAAACACCCCCCCCCCCCCCCTTTTTGGGGAGGCCTATGTCCAGCAGTGAACGTCTTTCGGCTGAAATGATGATGATAATGATGATGAAACAAATAAAGGTATTTAATGAAGAGATTAACTTTTCAATGTTATATTAATAGTTGTAGAAATAACATTATTAGGTCCTAAAATAGAAAGGCAGTGAGATGGGCAGACGACATTGTTGCCATTGCGAGTAGAACCTGGATGAGGCTGGCGCAAGAACGTGGGGATTGGCACAAGAAAAGAGAAGCCTATGCTCAGCAGTGGATGAGATCAGGCTATGGATGATGACGATGGTGAGGAAATTAGTAGGAACAACATTAGTTATCGATGATAGAATATCAAGTGGTCTTGAGGAAATCTAATACTAAACCATCTCCGCTGAATGCTCAGAAACAAGTGAACGCTCAAGTTAACCCTTACCTTTACAATACTTGCGAAACAAAGTTTTCTTTTACACATAAGTTCATATCAAAGAGTTTTCGTTCTCCTTGTTTCGAGACGAATCGCTTTCAGTATTGTCGTCAAAAGAAGTCTGGTATTGACGTTACATTTCAATTTCTTGTTCGGTAAGATTGGCTTTTGTGAACCGGCGATATTGTTTGCTTAAGTAAATCCTTGGTGTCAAAGTGGGCTGATATGTTAACAAATATGTGTGAGGAAAGTTTATAGTATTGGAAAAGAAAAGTAAGTTAATTGAATTGGCGAGCTAGTTTTGCGTTGAACATTGGATAGATGTTGATTTTCCTACGATTTCGTATTGTGATTAGTTAGTGGCCGGGATGTCGGTTAACTGATTTTTCTAAATAAGACACGAATATACTAGAGGGAATTTAATTTCAATTATTCGATACCAATCTACATTGTGTCTGAAATCATTCTTAAAAAAAAAACATGCGGGGCAATCTTTGGGGACTGCCGATAGAAGTGAAAACTAAGTAACTTGTGAATTGTATCAAACTCATGGAAAGCGTTCGGTGACGATGACGCGAGTTCCATGATTTTTGTTCGCCCAACGCGCTCAACGCGCCTAAAGAATTGTTCACTTCGAAAATATTGTAACAACTTCCATTTGCACATACTTCTAACAACAATTCGATGTAAGCTCAAAAAAAAAAATACGAATACTTATAATCATCATCATCGTACATATAGTAGATTAAATCAAAACAGTGTAGTTAACAAAAATGTGAAAAAAATTATGTGCTTAGACTTTTCCCAACTACAAACCGAACTCAGCTGATTACCAGTATTTTACGTGGAATGGCTGCCTACAGGACCTGCCAAAGATTTACAAATTACAGCCGCGACCAACGGCTTAACGTGCTTTCCGAGGCACGGAGGAATCTTGATAATATTGAAATGCTCAACCCAGTGGCGTGCCTAGGGTTTCAAAATAAGGCAAGCCCAATAAAATTATAACCGATTTAAAAAAAAAGAAAGTTCAGTTTTCGACTGAGTAAGCAGGTACCTTCGTATGTATCATCGCAATTTTCTCATAAACTGATACAGATGTCTCAATTCGTTGTTTACCAAAATTACCGAAAGAAACTATTGCACACAGGTGTTTATGGGAATTTGAGTGGCTTTTAATGGCGCCAGATATGTTATTTAAATCATTATAACCACCAGATGTATTCCAAACGGAATCTTCATTCGAAAAAAATATGCAGCACCAGCAATACAACTTATTAGTGTGCGAACAGCCAACAATTCAACTAGTTTTATACACTGATCTATTAAATTTTCGTTTTTGCGATTTACTAGTCTGAGAAAAACACAGATTAGGCGTTGGTAATGAAGAAATTAACTATTTTTTCTAAGCAAAGTTTAAAGATTTTACCTTATCTTCGCCAATCAAAACTTGAACCCATTTTAAATCCTCACAAGTTACAATTACCTCCATTGTTGTAGGTAAGTCACCAAAACAATTGTATCACTGAGAAAATCTAAGAAAACACACAAGAAACTTTAACAACATAACTTTTCCCAATCAAGCAAATGAAACTGAAGTGAGTTGCACTCGGGTGTCGAGAACTACTTACGCAGAGTTGCAGTTTTGTCATTTAGGCAAAAAAAGTCGCCAGGTATATGAAAAATCTAGCTAGATGTCGCAATTTTTTTATTTTTAAGATATTGCTTGAATATTTAATTTCGTTATTTTAAAAAGTCGCTAGTTTTTATTGTTGCTAAATCTTAAAAAAAGTCTCCAAACTCGTTAAAAATCTCCAAGATTCACAACGTCGCTAAAACGGCAACACTGCAGAGTTGGCAAGGTGACAAGGTCACGCATACGCGTGCAACTTCATACGCATGCACGGCTTAATCGTCCATACTGATCGATTTGTAGGCGCACAAGTTTCTAACTCGTTATACGGCACATCGCTATAAGTGCGAAAGTGACAGAGATAGTATTTGAAAGCCCGGTAAAAGCCGGTACGTGTAAGCGAGATAGCTATATGTAGATGCTGCAAATGCGAAACTCTGCGCGCGAACAATCGCGATGTGTAGTTATGTAGTAATGTGGCATAGGTAGATACTTTGAGTTATTTTGATAAGAATTAAGCGCGCGAACTTTTAAATAGTTCGGGTTTGATATTGATTCTCTATCGAGCATTTTAGTAAGGTCGGGCTTTTGGGCTTATATGAAGGTACCGCCACTGGGTCAACCATCCACAAACCGGCCTCGGCGAACCTTGAAGATCCACGAACTCCTCACAGAATTTGTAAAAACGCATGGTAATAATTATTTCATTGCGACTGTTGAGTAAAGACATTTGACTGGTAAGAAATCTTGAACCTTTGCTTTAAATGAGGATGCATAAATCAAGCTTTTTAAGTATACAGGTATCCTGTTGAATATCTCCACTACTTAAGGCTGCTCTCTCGAAAAAAGCTTAAAAATAGCGTGCAGATGAAGCAGTTTATCGTCGGCATTTACTAAGAAATTGCATTTGTAAAAAATAGGTAGATACATGATATGATTCGTAATTTGGTTTAGCCAGAATTTATACATCCGTATCACATAATAATAAAAAAAATCACCCCCAAATCGTTGAGATGAAACCATTTTACTCCTTCATTTTTATCAAAATAGTATAAAAAATATATTTATTGCTTTGCAATACAAACGAAAATAATTTGGTTTTGTTACTTTTTTTAAAATATGTACTATATTTATTTTATAAAATTAAAAACATAGGTAGCGGAGTGGCGCGTAGCGGAGTGGCGCGTAGAGGTGTAGTTAGCTCCGTTTGTATGCACAAGGTCATTGGCATGTATACAAGCCTTAAAATAGAGGACCTATGTTATTACTTAAATCTTTCCTACGTGTGTCCTCTCGAACTAGTCGTTCTTCATTTGTCTCATATTTATGTAGATACCTTTAAGAGTAATCTGGAGCTAAAACGTATAAATTGGGTACTGTAAAGATTTTAACTCTAAGAAATTTGGACAACAGTTCTCTTTGTGAAATACGGGCAATTGTATGTATGGCTCTTTTCTGAAGGACAGAAAGCTCTTTGGCAGTTATAATTGTAACTATGTCCCCAATATTGTACGCTTTATCTTAATTTGGACTCCACATTTGCATAGTATACTATTTTTAATTGTTTTATGTCAATTTCGTCTCTGAGGATTCTTAAAGCATAGCACGCAGATGATATAGCTGTATCATAGGGCGGTTAGTTCTTTTTTCCAGTTTAGAGATTCATCTACCTACGTGAACACCCAAGAATTTCGCCTCTCACTAGTTCAATTTTGTCCTCATTTAATATGATTTCTTTAGGGTCAGTCCGTTCCATCATCGGACCACAAGACGAACTGCGATGCGCTACCGGTGGACATCCCACCCACGCGCACAAAACGTTTTGGGAACACATTCATAGTGCGTGCAGCTAAGGAGTGGAATTCCCTGCCGGAGTCTATGTTTCCTGATAGCTACAATCTGAGAGTATTTAAGTCAAGAGTGAATAGGTTACTTCTAGGCAAGCGTGCTCCATCTTCGACCACATCATCGCTTACCATAAGGTGAGGAAGTGGTCGAACGCGTGCACATCAATAGTAATAAAAGTGTCTTTATTGCGCGCATTGGTTTTTAATAAATGACGTTGGTTTTTGAACTATTGATTTTTAGCTTGTTTACAGTAAATCATGAAAAAAAAGTCGGACTCGCATACAAAGGGTTCCGTACCAAGCGTTCGTGTCATCGGCGAAAACCGCAAGTTGCATGTCTGGTAGAATCTTGCTTATATAATTTATTAAGTCATTGGTGAACAGAATGAACAATTGGGCCCTAATATAGATCCTTGCGGAACACCTGCACAAATATTGAACAATGATGATTTATAATTTTGTCCATATCCATATGTTATGTTTCCACAACACATTTTTTCCGTTTTTCAGATATGAGAACAATAATTGAGAAGTATTTCACTCCGTAGTGATTTAATATGGCTATAAGTAGTTCGTGATAAACAGTGTCAAACCCTGAGCTTAAATCTAAAAATACGCCAGCTACTCTCATTTTATATTTTATTTTGTTGATCACATTGTTAATAAGAGTATATACAGGCCGAATTTTTAAATATGCCTTCAGGGCCAAATCCGAAACTATGAGGAATATCGAAAAACACTGAAAGGAGTCTCCAGCCCGATTTTGATGAAAACTAAAACCGCATAATTGGATTTTAGAAAAATCGTTTTTCCTACCCAGGAATCAAACCAGTTGATTTTGAAAAAAAATACACCCTGTATTATTACACCATCGAAAGTGTAGCTAATAAGGATCAAATTCTGGGAAGTAAATAATACATGGCAAATTAAAGGATATAGCTCATTTTCATTTCCTTCACAAAGAACAATGGCCACTCGGCTTACATGCTTGGACTAGTAAAATCTAACAAAAAGTAACTTGATGAAACATATGTCGTTTCATTCGCCTATATAAATATAACTAAGAACAGTCTTCAATATATTTTTAAAAGGCCGGAGAATCTGGAAAAACTATGAAATATGTTTTTGAGGTTATGTTTATATTATTAACTAGCTTTTGCCCGCGGCTTCGCTCGCGTTAAGAAGTTTAAAATTGACAAAGTTCCATATAAACTTTCATCCCCTATTTTATCCCTTTAGGGGTAGAATTGATCAAAATCTTTTCTTAGCGGATGCCTACGCCATAACATCTACCTGCATGCCAAATTTTAAGCCCGATCCGTCCAGTGGTTTGGGCTGTGCGCTGATAGATCACTATGTCAGTCAGTCTCCTTTGAGTTATATTTATTTAGATCTGTAGCATTTATGTTTTCCACTCTATAGACCGTAAGCAAAGCAAGAAACAGAAAGTAAGGAAAGTACCTAACAGAAAATCGCACAGCAGAACACATTTGTCGCAGAAATTATAACACAGTGGTCGGTCAGTGCAGAAACCATCATTGTTTGTTTACTTGTCAAAAATAGGGAGGTACGATCGATACTCGAAATCGATCGATTTATGACAGAATCGATTGTTAAAGTAAATCATTAGTTTTTATTTTATTAATGGCTTTATCAAAACCATTTACCACGAAGTATTATCAAATTATGTTCTTGGCTAAGCTTAGTATAACATTTAACATGAGTTTATACGGTTGATATTGCCTGAGATTTAATTTCGTTCAAAAAAATAAAATAATCATACACTTTAAAAAAACAGGCCAAGTGCGAGTCCGACTCGCGTGCAAAGGGTTCCGAACGAATTTAATTTTTTTAACATGTTATTTTAACACTTCAGACCTCTAATAGGTTTTCCTGTAATCTTTAGATAAAGATCCATTACTTCCATTTATTTCAAAATTTTAGTCTCAGTAGTTTCGGAGATAAGGGGGGGAATGGTCATTTTTCGCCTAATTTCTTGAACAACTTCTAAACCATTTATTTTAAATTATGTAAAAAATATAATTAAAACCCTCACAGTAAGCCCTTTCATTTGATGTGTCACACGATATTGTACAAAAAACTTTATTTTTTATTTTCTAGTTTAACCCCCAAAGTGACCCCCATACTCAAAATTTAATGATTTACGTAATGCGTCCGTGTTTGGGTCATAGAAGTTCATATTTGTACCAAATTTCAACAGAATCGGTCCGGTGGATCCGGAGAAAACTGGCTGTGACAGACGGACAGACTACCAGACAGACAGACACCCGAGTGATCCTATAAGGGCTCCGTTTTTTTTTCGGAACCCTAAAAAGTGTGGACATCTCTAGTAACGTAAGTAGTTACGGATGCGTTCTAAATTAGATACTGCGTTCTGATAAATAAAGAAGTATTTTTTTTTAAAAGGTCATCTCTATATCCCCAGCTCGTTACCAATTTCTGTTTTTTCCTAGTCCAAAGTGACCATTGTTCTTTGACAGTAAAGCCACTAAAGTGAAGTTATGGGAAAAATCTAGCATACAATAAAACAAAAGAATACAGAATAACATTTAATTCAAAGGTTATTTCCCCTTAAAAACGGCGTGTAGCGGGCCACTTTTATTAATTGGTGTATCTTATTTCTAATGTACATGACCAAGGAGGGAGTCAGCCGAATATCTACTTGGTAGTTTATTCGCACTTTACCATCTGAATATAAATCTTTATTATTATCATTTTTTCCCGTAACTTTAGGAGTTTTTATTCTATCCTTGTTAGCTATTTCTGATTCACTGGCGGGTTCTTTTTTACCATTGAAATATTTATTGCCGTAGTAACCATCGTTGTCAAAGTTGCTGTTTTGTGAGTTTGTGGTCCCTTCAGCGGATTTTTTTTTATCAATGAAATATTTATTGCCGTAGTAACCATCGTCGTCAAAGTTGCTGTTTTTTGATTTTGTGTTCTCTTCAGTGGATTTTTTTTTATCAATGAAATATTTATTACCGTAGTAACCACCTTCTTTAGAATTGCCCTCTTTTGAGTTAATAATCTCTTCTGAGCTTCCCTGGAAAAGAAAGAAAATCTTTAAATTTTGGTAAAAAATAACAAATCCTGGAAAATTACAAAAATGTATTTATTTAATTACTTTTATTAATTAAAACGCGCTTTTGTTTCGTTCATTTTAACATTTCTTTTTTTTGATATCATAATCATCATATCAGCCAAAAGACGTCCACTGCTGGACATAGACCTCCCCCAAATGGAGGGGTTTGCCAAAATCGCCACGCTTGGCAGGTGGGTTGGCGATCGCAGTGTATGGTGTTGCGTTTTACAGAGAACGCTGCTGCCCATTCTCTAGCAAGTCCCTCAGTCGCCTCTTACGACACCCACGGGAAGTAATGGAATGGTATTATTCTTTTACAGCACCATACGGCACCGGCCATACGGCGGTGTTTGGACAGGAAATCATCAAATGAATCCTTCCGCTGCCGGATGAAGCCCTTGGCGTTCCAGGGCTACGGTAGCACTTTCTGTCAGAATTCCCAACCCTGGCAGGTGTTCACTTCACCTAATCATACGCGGTGAGATGTTTACAGAATCGCACTGCTGGAAACCGACCCAAAATGAGTTGGGAAAAAAACTGGTCAAGTGCGAGTCGGACTCGCGTGCAAAGGGTTCCGAACGAATTTAATTTAACATGTTATTTGAATACTATAGACTTCTTATAGGTTTTCCTGTAATTTATAGATAAAGATCTATTACCTCCATTTTTTCAAAATTTTAGGCTCAGTAGTTTCGGAGATAAGAGGGGGAATGATCATTTTTCGTCTAATTTCTTGAATAACTTCAAACTCGTCAATTTCAAAATTATGAAAAAAATTATATTTAAAACCCTCACAGTAAGCCCTTTCATTTGCTATGTCACACGATATTATTCAAAAAACATTTTTTTTTAATTTTCTAGTTTGACCCCAAAAGTGACCCCCAAACTAAAAATTTAATAATTTATGTAACACGTCCATGTTCGTGTCACACAAATCCATATATGTATCAAATTTCAACAGAATCAGTCCAGTGGATCCGGAGAAAACAGGCTATGACAGACGGACAGACAGACTCCCGAGTGATCCTAGGAGGGTTCCGTTTTTTGTTCGGAACCCTAAATAATGACGTGAGGGCAAACTGATTGGCAGTTTCTGTGATCAGTAACGGCCTGACTCGCTTGGTTTATGTACCTCTAGTAAGTGTTGGTCATGCTGCCGCTAGTAATTAAATGATATTAATTTTGTAAGTAGGTCAAACATAACACTTTTACACGTCTATCATTTTTGGTCATTTAAAAACTAGATGAGGTCGGTTTATCCTAGCTACCTTGAGAAAAAACACCGAAACAAACTCAGAGGTCCAAGTCTCTTTTAAAGTCACTACAATCGTACTGGTCAAATCGTATAAAAACTGTGTAGGTTAATAATGAGGAAAGTGTGGTGTACTGATGTACACTAGACAATGAAATATATATAACTAGTGGACGTCACGCGGTTTCACCAGCGTAGTTCCCGTTCCCGTAGGAGTATGGGGATAAAATATAGCCTATGTTACTCCCTGATAATGTAGCTATCCATTGCTGAAAGAATTTTTCAAATCGGTCCAGTAGTTTCGGAGCCTATTCATTTCAAACAAACAAACAAACAAATCTTTCCTCTTTATAATATTATTATAATTATAATATAATAGTGTAGATAACACAGATATCGGCTCACTAGTTCACGCACGCATCTTCACTCCCTGACAGCTGTCATACGACTGGCTCCCACGTCTCTGGCCTACGCGCGTGCATAACCGGAGACGACCGAGAGATATATATATACATTCATACAGCCAATACTAATGGACTGTATCGACAATTAGTTATAAATACAAGTAATTATTAATTATTTATTTATTCATTGTTGATGTATATACGTATACACTACAGAAAATACCATACAGATTTGAGTAGACCTGTCCAGAGAGTGCAAGCATTTGTCAGTTATCGTGTAGCTCAAACTAAGAACTTTATGGAGCTCAACAATTTGACGAACAATACCAAACTAAGGACATTTGGGTTGCTATCGAAGCGTTTTATGACTCAGAGTGCCTAGCACGAATATTTCGACGTATACGTACGTTAGCGTAAGTGAATTTTGAATGTGAAAAACTACAACCCCATAGTAGGTAATTTTATGGGACATACACAATTTATATCATTCAAAAATATGATAAAATAGCATCTATTTCAAATAAATATTATGTGCGAAACGAGTATTGTAGCTATGGTAAAATTGTACGTTACGTTACTATACGTCAAAATTATTCTTTCTAGGCCTGTTGTGGCAAGATTATTGTTACTTAGAAAAATAATAATATAGAAAGTAGCTCACTTTGGTTAAGTCCACCAACACCTTCCCAACTTGTTCTAATTGTTGACAGTTTTTCCCTTCACACTGAAATGTTTAACACGGAGTTTAATAACGCGATTAGAAAGAATCGAAATAAGGGAAAATTGGTAAAAATGTATTCTCCCCGGTTTCTTAAAAATAATGACGATCAGTCACAAATTAAACGTAAGGCAAGTGACGCGATTGGCTGTTGAGAACTCATTCAACCAGTAACAACTCGATTGCGCGCGTTTTGTAAAATATAATTTGTCTCAAAAAGTTTGTGATTTTTTTTTTCGAGAATCTTGGCCTAAAAGGTAAAATTGATTGACTATTTAAGTTACTTTAGTGCTAAACCGATTCCGAAATTTTTCATTTGAAGCCACATTATCAGCGTGTGTTATATAATTCTTTTTATCAGGAATAATACACAGTTCCTGTGTATTAGAACCTTTAAGCTAGAGAAAAAGCAGAACTTTATACAGGAATATTCAAAAACAAATACTGTATTCTTTTTAATAATAATTACCTACTAATGACATGAAAGAGTGTACACCTTTAAAGTAGATTTTTGAGGAACTGATTGTTTATTATTAAGATCTCATGTAAAATGTACCAAAAATCACACGAATAAATAAATATAAAATAAATTAATTTGATGGAATTACCGTAGCCTTGCAATCTTTTCCAGTGCACTGTAAAAACAATGTGGTTTTTAAAAGCATAGACGGAACCATTATACAGTGCCGATTCTATGAATTACTAAGCAACGTTAGCATTCGCATCTCAATAGAAATCTGCGAGTCTAAAAACGCCACTTAAGCAGAATCAGAAAGCAAATCCTGTAAACCTGTCACTGTCAAACTTTCCCAATCAAACTTGAATGCGTTAGCGATAAAGATGAAAATCAAAACTAGACAGATTATTGTGTGATTAATATTATGATTCTAATATGATTCTCCTAAAGTGACCTTTTTAGCCCCCCTGTCAAAAATGTATGGAAAATTCTTTTGACAGATTGTTACTGAGATGCAAATACAAACGCTGCTAAAAAATTAGTAGAATTGAGAATTGGTAAATTGGAAAAAAATTGTGCTTTATACACTTCCGAGTATATTCGCGTGTTTCGATAAAATTACACCTCGTGTATCAGGTTCAATCAAATCCATTGCATTGCTCACCCAATTTTTTCTTTGGATTTAACACTTGTTTTATTTATTTTCTATTAAGAATCAAATAAACTTACCCCAGCCGCACAATCTGTTCCGTTGCACTGAAAAAAAAAATGAATAAATCAGATAGACGAACGTTTTCACCTCTCCGGGTACTGAAGCCTAAATATTAAATAAGGATGCGACTTACTGAGGCAATACATTTTTCTCCCATACACTGAAATAGTTCAACAATGTCAATATTACGCTGTGCTTGATAGGTATGTGCATCAGTTTGCATCATCGTTTTTGAGGGACCATCTTATTTCCAACTATTATAACAGTGATGACCAACACACTAGTGCCGAACCAATGAAGCTCGACTAGTCCCGGAGGAACAATTCAACTGTCTTGGACCTGCAACGACATGAATCGGAAAAGAACAGAGGAGGAGTTATGGAAACATGATTATTAAAAGCAGGAGACAGAACAGCCGGTCCATTCTGTTAAAATCTCACCGTGTATACTGCCCGTCGATTCTGTAAATATGTCGAAGTGAATGCTTCAGTGAAGTGATCATGAAGTGAGCTGTGGTTCCATCTTGATTACTTGGATTGACAGCTCACTTCGTGATCACTTCACCCATGCCTTCACTTCGACATATTTACAGAATCGCACTGTTGAAGTGAAGTGAGGATGAGTGCACTATCATTCCACCTTGATTGTATGGATTGACAGCTCATTTTATCTTCACTTCAGCTAAGTTTTGCAAGTTGAGCTAGGCCATTAGCCACCGGCGCGGCATACGCTGGCAGAGTGTGCCGCTTGGGAGGAGCCGCGCCGTGCCCTCATCTCTGTGGTAGGCAGTGATCTCTCGCTGCCGGCCGTAGTTCGTGCTATGGTCGACGGCGAGGAGTCTTGGGACGCGGTGGTCTCCTTCTGCGAAATAGTTATCGCGCAGAAGGAGGCTGCGGAAAGGGAGAGGGAGATCTCGACCTCTCTCCCGGCCCGCAGCAGGCGCACCGGGCGTCGGAGGAGGGCATACGCTGCTCTCTTCCGGCCCCCCTAAATGGGTTCAGGGGCGGCGGACTTGGGGATGTCCGTCGCCCCCCATTCATCCGGACCCGAGGTGGCGGCGCGTGGTGTTCCCGCGCGCCCCTCTTTGATGTCGCGGGGGGAGTCAAACACCTCACTCCTCCCGCTGACCCGAGGTGGCCCGCAGATGCGGGCCGGCACCAGCCGGGGATTACGGAAGCCTTATAAGTTCTCGCGATCCCCGACGTAGTGAGAGATGGAACACCGGGGTGGTTTTAGTCAGTAAGAGTCTGACAGACCCCTCCGCCCGCCCCAGGGCGGAGGACATCCATGAGGATTTCCCCCCGTTAAAAAAAAAAAAAAAAAAAAAAAAAAAAAAGGCCATTAGCCACAAATGGACGTTTGCAACTGTAATCATCTCAGTTGCCAAGCACTAAGGATTAAAATCAACTCTAACATTCGCTTTTCCTAAATTGTGAGGTACATTTCATCCTTATTCCGGCATTGCAAAAACTCTTGAAGGCACAGTTTGTTATATTTTAGGAAGTTTTTGGGCCATTTTGCGTACCAGAGTTTGTTTCTTGGTAGCCAAGTGAAGACTGAATAGGTTTTTTCTAAGCAAGCATGCTCCATCTTCGACCGTATCATCGCTTACCTTCAGGTGAGATAGTGGTCAAACGTATGCCTATCAATATTTAAAAAAACCAGTCAAGAGTAAGTCGGAATCGCGCACCGTAGGTTCCGTACCATCATAAAGAAAAACCGACCGCTTTAGTTTTTACTGTAATATGTGTTAGGGTCTGGGAATTTTGATTTTGCTAATCGATTATTCTAATCGATAATCGTATTAATAGAGCTTCATTTTCACATTTTACGCTGGCAACTTTACCCACTTATTATATTCGCGGGTACTCTGTGATTGGTTGACGCAAAATGGCGGAAACCAATCAGAGAGTTCGCTTTTTCCCGCTAAAATGGAGGGGTTAACGTGGGCTAACGGAACGTTTGGCTGGTTTTGCGGGTCTCTTGGGTTTTGGGACTCGACGCGATAGGTTGTATTAGACTGATAATAACGTGTAACCTGTTAATAAGTATCTAGCGCTAAGTATTGATTTTCGTATGTGCAGTTCAAGTAAAATATATAACAGTTTCGTATAATCATTGTATTAATTATTTAACTACGTCCTGTTCCTGTTGGGGTCGTTTACATATGTTCTGCGCACACGAGCATAATATTGTAATAAATATTTTCTTTTATTGTCTTTTACACAATAGCACCAATTTTATTAATTTACATTATTTGAGGTTGGTGCCAAAAGCTAGTCTTCGAAATTGTACTGCGCCCATACAATTCAGAGGACTATCTTAACTGGTGTCAACTATGTATGGGGACACCCATAAATTTTCAACACTTTTATTTTTTGGAATTTTTCCTTTATTTTTGCTGTAAGACCTTGCTTTTTGCCAAATTTCGTGATTATAGGTCAACCGGAAGTACCCTATAGGTTTTGGGTCGAAAACCTATATGGTAGTTCCCATTGACCTAGAATCAAAATCGAAAAAACAAGTAAAGGGAAAATTCTGAAAAATAAAAAAAGTTGAAAATTAAGGTAAATTTTGGTACTTACAAGCTTTCGCGAAAATCAAAATTTGCTCATATCTTTTATCGTCTTGACTCAGGACCTTGATTTTTATACACCTAATAGGGACTATAGACCTCAGTATCTGGTATAACAACTTGCTAGGTCCACCCGTTCCTGAGAAAATCGGTGGCGACAAACAGACAGACAGGCGGACCAGAGAGTGATCTTTATAAGGGTTCCTTTTTTACCTTTTGAGGTACGGAACCCTAAAACAGCAATGGAAAGACTGATGCAGATGTGTAAAGTGAATGCAGGAGATAAAATGAATAGTTCTTCCTATTATAGAAAGAAGAACCAATTTATACACAAATTTATAAGTTGGTTCTTCTTTCTATCTTCCAAGATATAAAAAAAATGTATATTACCTGGGCTTGACATGATTTTCCTTCACACTGTAATTGAAAATATAGCGTACTAAATTATTATGTATGTAACATTGATATATAAAAAACCCAAGATGCACAGTCTCGAACAAATGCAACACTCGAAACTGTCGTCAAAAACTGACATTTATCAAGTGTCATGTGTGAGTTGTGTGTAGTTATATTATAAACAATTTTTTTTTGCAAATTCAACCTTACACGGATCGCTTAAAGTTGCTCTTACAAAGCAGTGCAGTATGGCAAGTGATGCGCAATTTTTTTTTACAAATTCTACCTTACACGGATCGCTTAAAGTTGTTTTTACAAAGCAGTGCAGTATGGCGAGTGATGCGAGACTGTTTGAAACTAGCGCACAATTATACATATTGCGCTTGTTTTTTGCTGACGTTTTTGAGGTGCTGAGTGTGTATCTTGGGTTTTATATATATATCAATGATATGTATAGAAATGTTGATTGACAGGATAAAACCACTGACATATGAAAATACTGAAGCTCTCCTACAAAACGTAACCTAATACAAGTAAACGACCCACTCACACACATACAGTGCCTCTCCCATACCTACACGTACATTCACACACCCATACATTACAACCACACATCCATAACACTCATGTACACTCAACAACTCATCCACATAATTATATTTTGTTTTTCAACAGTCATGTACTGTTTTATTGTGTTTTAAGTACCTACTGTTGTGAAGGAGCGGAGTCTTTTAATACAGGCATCATTTGCTTAAATGAAGACTCCAAACCCATAATTGTTTGTGTATAACTTTTGGACACAATAAACGTTATTTTTATTATATTATTATTATATGTTATCACGATAAAAAAAAATCTGACGTTTCGTGAAAATGTTTACGTAGACAGTATCTCCTTCATAGACAGCTGCATTCAGTAAGACTGGAAGCTGATCCTAACCACGTTGAAAAAAGGCTTACCAGATGAAACGTCCTTTATTCGTTCGCGCGAATTTAGTCGGTACTCCACGAACTTCATCTCCCTTACTTATTGATAGACTAAACGCTGAAACAGTTTTGGTTTGAGCGAACTGCCCTACAGTTCGCTCAAACCAAAACTGTTGCCATTTTTCTTACTTAGAATATTTTATACCCGTCGTAACTTTTAAACGAAAGGTCCGATTTGAATAATTTAAAGTGTAATTTACATATACGTAACACACCTTAATTATTAAATAACTTAAATACACAAGGATTTAATATCATGATACTAAAATCACCTTTTTTATTTGATAATTTGATTGAATAATTTGAACAAAAGCGGTCATTGCCACTTAACCATAATAGTTAGATACGCGGACTTTTTTGTAGACATTGATGTCTTCTATAAGACTTTAGTACGTCACTTTGCTCTATTGTCAATAGTTCCCGCAGCGTACGCGATATAAGGATCTTTTTTAGTAATTTTTTCACACCTTGGGTTACATTATCGAAGTTTCTATTCGGATCCGTAACTTTTTTTAAATATTCTACAGCCTATGTTCATCAGGGAAATGTAGAATTTTAATGGTGAAAGAATTTTTCAAATCGGTCCGGTAGTTTCGGTGCAATTCAAACTAACAAATCTTTATAAAATTACCGTAGATGTAGATGTTAAAATGAAATTTAAAAAGATGCTGGTAGGACTCTTTACCGTCTTTCCGGGATTGTCTTGATATCCGTGGTATACTCTAGCACCTCAGAATATATTGCCTCCTTGGCGCTACGTTATTGAGGGTGCAAGTCACCCGCTGCCATTTTAAAGCCGTGCATATTTTCAGTGGTCAGGCAGGGGCCAATAGTTCTTTCATAGTATACGGTCATGAATCCACTAAACCACCCAAACCCATAGCCTGTCACCTTTTGTTTGCATATTATGCAATCGTTCTGGACCTACCGGGGATTGTCCTTGAATGTACTTTGATAGTGCATACAGGGATAATCGTCGGTTGGTGCCACATTCTATTAGAAATGTCTAACGGGGACTCTGTGAGTTGGCTTCGACCCCTCATACGCCTACCAAAGGACCAGGAACCCTGGGGGTTCTAAGATTGTTCGAGACAAAACATAAAAAAATATTTGTTTTACAAATATGTATATTTTAAAAACGAATCTAACAAACACTTGAAATAAAAATAAAAACTCCTAACCTTAACTGATTGATAGAAGTACGAAAAAAAGATAAATTACCTTTGTTTGAGTTCTATTTCCATTGCCCTGTAATAAATTACGAAGATAAAAAATAAATCATGTAACAAAAAGTCAACAATTGCCTCGAGAATGTTTTTATAACTTCGTACTGAGTCTACATAGACTGTAATTTAATACATTCTAAGTAATTATGTAAGTAAGAACCTACTCTTTCTTAACATTGGCTATCATCATCATCATCATCATATCAGCCGAAAGACGTCCACTGCTGGACACAGGCCTCCCCCAAGAATGGGGGAGTTTGCCATAATCGCCACGCTTAGCAGGCGGGTTTGTCGATCGCAGTGTATGGTGTTGATTTTTACAGAGAACGCTGCTGCCCATTCTCTGGTGAGTCCGTTACTCGCCTCTTACGACACCCACGGGAAGTGATGGGATGGCATTATTCTTTTGCGGCACCGTACGGCACCGGCCGACACCATACGGCAACATTGGCTATACAGGGTGAATTTTCAAGAGGGTTTAGATGGCCAAATCTGAAACTATGAGGAATAGCAAAAAAAAACTCGAAGGTGTCTCGGGCTCGATTTTGATGAAAACTAAAATCAGGTACATCATTTTTGAAAAATCGGTATTCCTATCCAGGAATCGAACTGGCTGGAATCGAATTGGTGAAAAACACACTTTGTATTACATCATCCGAAAGTGTCGCTAATAAGGATCAAATTCTGGCAGTAGTAACACATGGCAAATTAAAAAAAAGAGCTCATTTCTAACGAAATACTTTTTTAAATAATAAAAAATAAGTTAATTTTTTTCTGAAACCTATGAAGTTTTGGTTTTTATCAACACCGTGCTCGAGAATCTGCATCATTGGTTTTTTGGAAAAATTTAATAGGTAGGTCACATAAGAAAATTTAAAAAAACATTATAATATAAAATGAGCTGCCATGCCATTCCTTCCCAGAATTTGATCCTGAACTTACAGTACACGATCAGTATCAAAAGACGAGTAAACTTACATAAGCCATGCATCCATCCTTAACGCACTTTAATTAAAAATAATCTGACGTTAAAAACCAACAAAATTTAAGTTTTTTACATTTACATTAATATCGGGCCTTTCTGTGAGAGGAAATGATCTGTAAAAGAAGAAGAAGCGAGTAACATAGGCTATATTTTATCGCCGTACTGCCACGCGAACGGGAACTGCGCGCGTGAAACCACGTGACGTCCGAACATAAAAGTATGGGGAAGTCGATATTTTTTCCGCGATTTCAGTGATGGTCTCATAGTTCTTCATATTGAACAGTATAATAATAAACCCTTCATCTGTTTCACTGTCCTTAAGGACAAACATACTGTCAAATTTTTGCATCTGTCACGTCACCCTTGAAGGGCCACTGGTCGCTGCCATTTTTTTTGTCGTAAAGATGTGAGAAATTTGACAGTTCGTCCTTAAGGACACAAACAGATGAAGGGATAACCTCTTTTATTGTGGTTATTTTGTTACTCCTTGTCTTCTTCTTCATATCGTGTGGGCAATAAGGTCTAACGAACTCACACACCCTAGTGTCAGAGTTTCTAAGCCGCCTCAAGGGCCTCTGACATGGTTTATTTGACGACTGACATTTGACGGCCGGGGCCACCGGCTTATACGTGCCTTCCGAAACACGGAATCATCTTTTTATCAGACAATCAGGTGATTCAAGCCTGCAATGGCCTAGCCAAACTGGACACAACTTTACAAAGTATGCTTCCCGTGGAAATCGAACCCACGACCTCCGGTTCACAAGGCAAACGCCTAAACCACTCGACCACGAGAAATAAATCCTTCATGTAGGTCAATTTCAATTTATTTATTCAATATAACAATTTACATTGTGTCTGAAATAATTCCTGAAAATAATACATAATAAAAATAACAACTTCCATTTAAACATACTTTTAAGAATAATCTGATGTCAACTCAATTAAATAATAGGAATAATTATACATTGGTCAAATGGTCATTTAAAAATAATAATAACAGATTCATTCAAAACAACACAAAACATTAAACAATAAATTAAATGTCAACTCAGGCAATGTAAACAATAAATTCAATGTCAACACAGGCAGTGTCAATGAAATTTTAATACGATAATGTCAAGAATAAGTCAAAACAGTTTACCAGAAATTAGGGAAAAAGAAAAGAAAAAAATAATTATATTAATAAAAACTCATGGTAATATTACATATCGTCAATTGAGTATAGACATTTATCTAATAGGAATGCTTGAAGCTTTGCTTTAAATGAGGATGTGTAAATCAAGCTTTTTAAGTCAATAGGTAACTTGTTAAATATCTGCACTGCTTGATATTGTGAACTGTGCTTCACAATATTAAATAGAGGACTTATTTTATTCCTCAAATCTTTCCTACGTGTGTTCTCTCTAACCAGTCTTTCTTCATGTGTCTCATATTCATGTAGATACTTTTTCAGATTAATCAGGAGCACTAAAACGTAGAGACTGGGAACTGTAAGGATTTTTAATTCTATGAAATGTGGACGACAGCTCTCCCTTTGCGAAATACGGACAATTGTACGTATGGCTCTTTTCTGAAGGACAAAAGCTCTTTGGCAGTTGTAATTGTAACTATTTCCCCAATATTGGATGCAATATCTTAATTTAGACTCTACAAGCGCATAGTATACCATTTTTAATTTTTTTATGTCAATTTCGTCTCTGAGGGTTCTTAACGCATAGCACGCCGATGATATAGCTGCATCTTTGGCAGTTAGTTCTTTTTTCCAATTTAGAGATTCGTCTATGTGAACACCCAAGAATTTTGCCTCTCTCACAAGTTCTTTTTTGTCCTCATTTAATATGATTTCTATAGTATCTTTATTGCGAGCAGTTGTTTTGAATAATACTACTTTGGTCTTTGAACTATTGATTTTAAGCTTGTTAACAGTAAACCATGCATAGAGGTGCCTCATAGCTGCATTCACTTTTTCCGTAAGCTCATTTATGTCATTTGCTCCTATAATGGCGTTCGTGTCATCAGCGAAAACCACAAGTTGTATGTCTGGTAGAATTTTATTTATATAATTTATTAAGTCATTGGTGAACAGAATGAACAATATGGGCCCCAATATAGATCCTTGCGGAACACCTGCACAGATATTGAACAGTGAAGATTTATAATATTGCCTATGTCCATGTTGCGTTTCACTGATTCCAACGAACATTTTTCTGTTTTTCAGATATGAGGACAATAGTTGAGAAGCTTTACCTCTCACTCCGTAGTGATTTAGTTTGGCTATAAGAAGTTCATGATCAACAGTATCAAACGCTGAGCTTAAATCTAAAAATACGCCAGCTACTCTCATTTTATAATTTATTTTATTAATTACATCGTTATTAAGAGTATATATAGCATCTCCTGTGCCGACATTTTTTTGATATCCGGATTGCCTGTTATTTAAAACTTTGTTCAAGTTAATATGAGCTACGAGCCGAGATTTGATTATTTTTTCGAATATCTTTGAAAGTATTGGTAGCAAGGAGATTGGCCTATAATTTTTTGGATCGGTCTTTGTTCCTTTTTTGTGAACCGGTATGATCTTTGCAACCTTTAGCTGTTCTGGGAATATACCTTCCGTGAAACATGCATTATAGAAGCAAGAAAGCGGTTCGGCAAGGTTACAAATATTTTAAACAAACTCACCGTAGATCCGGACTCGGAGCCTTCCGCCTATTAGATAATTAATATAAATAAGAAAAAGAAACCATAATTATCATTTATTTGCCACAGCTGCCATACATAAATATAAATTATGTATTTAAAACAATAATATATAAAAAAACCCAAGATGCACAATCTCAAACAAATTGAACACTCGAAACTGTCGTCAAAAAAGTGTCATGTGTGAGTGTTGTGTAGTTATACTCTATACAATTTTTTTGCAAATTCAACCTTACACGGGTCGCTTAAAGTTGTTTTTTACCAAGCAGTGTACCAAAAGCAATATTTTACGACCGAAGTAAGTCAATAGAACAAGGCATGGAATGAAAACGATTATATGTTTTATATTTGACATTGAGTTGTGTTTTAAGTAGGTAAATTGTGTTCTCAACACATAATTATACTGTTATATGAGCGTAAATATGTTTTTTGGGTAGCACATGTCGAGCTTAGGTTTGAGGTTGATTGGTGAGGTTTAATGAAATGGCTAATTCTATGATATGGATACGATAGACATATTTTCGTCAAGTTACGCTACGTTCACACGGAGACAGGATTTGTCGTCTCTGATTTTTTCCGTACGTATACGACAGTAATGAATGCTCTGTTCACACGGCATTCGATTTTGCTTTTCTGAAAAAAGAAAACCGAATGGCGTGTCACCGCGTGAATACGCAATTCTGTTTTTTGCAGGAAAGCGGTCTTACACTGCTAACCCTTTGACTTCGATTGCAAAAAAAAAACAGTTTTTTTTTTATTTGCTTATATCTCGAAAACGATGTGTCCTATCGCAAAATTAATGAAAAATTTGCCCCCCTTAAGAATACCCTGCCGCGTTCAAATTCTGCGCCCGCGACTCTTGTCGCATCTGATTCTGATTTCTGGCATTCGGTAAAAACTCACTCTTGTGAAAGAATGTATTGAAATGCTACTGCCACTAAATCATATCCGGTTTCGTGACATGTTACCGAATCTGGGGGGCTATTCTCTAAGCCCAAATTCCGTAGTTTCGGGCTTAGTTGCGGGCGTGTTCTACTCCGTATCACCTACGGACTTACGATCAGTTACTGGCTCTCAAGTTTGCTTATTTCGGTTATTTGTCGGATCTTAAAACCGAATGCACGTGTAAACTCATTCATATAAATTGCGACTAAACCGTATCCTGTAAAAATCAGATCCGGCTAAGAAATATATTTCGTCGTGTAAACTTAGCGTTACTACCGCCCACGCGTCTTCTCTTTCCCAGCTATTGCTTTAACACACATTGCCGGCTGCGTATTCGGTATTGTATAGAATACAAAGATGCAAAGTATAAAATAAATAATATTACAAACATTACCTGAATGTTTTAGGTATTCTATACATTGCCTAGGTATTCTATAGAATACCGGATTAAGGCCGCTCTCTCGAAAAAAGCTTAAAAATAGCGTGCAGATGAAGCAGTTTTTCATCGGCATTTAATGAGAAATTACATCTGAAAAAAATAGATAGTAATCTACATGATATAATACGTAACTTGGTTTAGCCATTCCTTCCATACAATTTGTCAACGAAAACTTCGACATTTTTGACAAGCGTACAGTATGGCGAGTGATGCGAGACTGTTTGAAAGTAGCGCACAATTTTAAATTGCGCGCTCGTTTTATGCGGACGTTTTTGTGAAGCTGAGTGTGTACCTTGGGTTTTTATATATCAATTATTTAAAAGCGGTAACTCTCGTTTACAAAGAGTTTAGTGTCCAAGAGCTGCTGCTAAATTGGCAATAAACAATTTTCATTTCATTTCAAAGGGCATCTGAAGGAACACGGGTAGTTTTTAGTCAGTAAGAGTTTGATACTCCCACATCACCAAGAGCAGGATTCATTTGATGATTTCCCATCCAAAAGAAAACAAAAATGGTGTCCAACTTACTACTGCGTGACACTTCTTGCCGTGACACTGAAATAACAAATAATTATTAATCTTCGCAAACTTGCTTTAGGAAACGTGCAAATATTACGTAACAGATTTGGTGGGAGGGGGGGGGGTCTTGTTAAACGTTACGATGCATTACAGGGCGGAAGGGGGTTTTTCGAACTACGCTTTACGTAACATTGTTTTTTTAACCCTGCAGAACGGTCGCGTAGAGAGATTCTCTCTCGCATTTTTTAAAACGTTTTTTTTTCTCAAAATTTCAATTGGAATGACTTTCCGATACTTTACGCCACATAATTGTGACTTTTAGGTAAAAATGGGCACTTGGTGGTTACGTAACGTTTTATTAGAGAGGTTGGGGGGTACAGGAAAACGTTACGGCGCGTTATATGGGGGTAGATGAGGGGTCAAAATTCTCCAAAAATTGCGTTACGTAATACTTGAACGGTCCCTTATATACCTGTTCGCTGGGACGTGATAAAATTTGGTATTTAGTTATACGATTACAAGTGGTTAATTTTAAATAAACTTACTTTCACAAAGCAAATCATTCCTTCGCACTGTAAAAATGAGATCAAATAATAACTTTTTCTATCAGATTATTTATTTATTATGTATACACGAAACACTTAAAAAAACTAAGAATTAATTCAGACAGAAGTGCATAGATGGGTTATTTAGTTTAAAAGATTTTTGCCATAAAGAAGACTTTGTAACTTAGTCAAATACGTACCCCTGAAATGCAATCCTGCTTGAAACACTGAAAAATTATAAGTAATTTAGTATAAGGGTGTACCAACAAAGTCAACTGAATATCATCCAAAACGTACAGTATGTATTTCAAATATTGATATCCTTTAAAATATGACGGTGCATTGCTAGCGCGATCTGTTGAAGATACGTCGGAACTAGATTTTGTAGCGGATTCAAAGCCGCCACAAGAAAAACTAACGGAGCAAATCTACATCGCAACAAAAAGAACCGCGACGCCATCTATCCAACTAGCAGTGAACTACTAGCTTGAAATCCTTGCATCGCGCAAGCAGAGTTTACCGTGCGATTTGAACATAAACATCAGCCCGAATATCAACCATTGGTATACGGATAACGGATCAACTGCCCGCCAGACACAACATCCGTCTGCATGGAGGATCCTCCCTTTACAACGGAGGTGTGCGGGACTTTACTCTCTGTACCGCTTACCCTCTAAAATTTGACGTCTGTCAATCTAGCGGAGCGTCGAGTCGATAGTCGGCGCCGCCATGTTGATCATCAGTTGCTTTCGTACGTCAACGGCGAGCGCACCGCGAATGCGACGGAAATTACATTTACAATTTATTAAACTTATCAATATTCGTTAGTTTACTAATTTATTCGTTTCTTGCCCAGAAATTGTGATCGAACATAAGATGACTCCAAAACGGTTCCCCAAAATTGTTTGGATTACAGCGGAAAGCAGGGAAAATATTGTGCGTTGGTTTGTTTTAGCCGAAATAAGGTTAGGTATTTAAAATATTTATGAGGTTGGTCAACTACAATCAATAAATTAATCATTAATTAAAAAAAAAAAAACAAAATATTGATTTGTCGCAGTCAAATATTCATACACGCCGTATTACATAAAGGCGCGTTGGATTAAAAGACGCTGAATAATCGCAATTCCAGAAAGGAATCATTGTACTCATCATTATGAACAACTTGTAGTGGCATCAATGAAAAACCAACGGAGTAAATCTACATCGCAACAAAAAGAACCGCAACGCCATCTATCCAACTAGCAGCAAATTACGAAACGACGTCGAAATCCTGCATCGCACAATCAGAGTTTACCGTGCGATTTGGGCAACGGCCCGATAGTTCCCGATATTCGGGCTGATGAATAAGACATCAGCCCGAATAACAACTATCGGGCCGTTGCCCACACCACACAACAACCGACCGGTCGGAGGATCCTCCCTTTTCAATGGAGGTTTGCAGGACTTTATTCTCAGTACCGCACCACAAACTTTTACTATAGGACCAACACTGAAATCTCGAAAAACAAATCAACTTCCCCACCCAATTTTGTGCGCGTAACTCGACAAAATGTACTGATCAGCAGATTTTTTTTTTTTCGCAACTTCGGTTTTGTTATCGCTTAGGCATAGAATATCACTTTTTTAGAGGCCAAGCTGACACTATCTTTTGCCATACTGAGCAGTAAGGCAGAAGAAACGGAGAGACTCATGGCCTATACCTTATTTTTTTTAAGGATGGGAAATCATCAAGTGACTCCTCCGCAGCAAAAGGGAGTGTCAGACTCTTACTGACTAAAACCCATCCGTGTTCCTCCTTTTAACAAATTCCTGTACCCTAGCAGGCACTGACCCTAGCAGGCCCGTCTACTATGCTGACATCTCTTTGAGACACACGTGGAATACAACGCGCCGTCGAACCGGGATGGCTTATGCCCAGCAAAAGATAATAGGGAGATAATATTGCTTTTAACAGCTGTGTGCTATTCATCGAGCGAAGAGTTCTGGGTCCGATTACCACGTCGGTCAAAAGTTAGCTGTGTGCCTTAAAAAGGACGTTAAGCCATTGGTCCTGTGCCTCTCTGTGTCGGATAGCATCTGTGCTTACGCAAACAATGTCTTGTGCGCGCTGCACTTTAAAATCTCCTGTACCGACGGCTAAACTCCATTGAGATTGGTCGTCATGGCCGAAATTGGTCAAGAGAACAATTATTATACAGCAAGACTTTTATAAACGAAGTTTCTTTGAAGTAAAACATCTATTGACGCGCCTTGGCAGTAAAATCAACTCGTGACGGAAACGACATGACGTCATGTTGTGGTGCCCCCACCACGCCATCTGTTACAAACGGCGAAATTAGGAACTAATTTATAAGATTTTTATTTATTAAGAATTCTTACAATGTTTCACACCTGCCGGGCGTCTCATGACGACTATTTTTTCTTTTTTTCTTTTTATTAAAACGTTGCCCCACACTAGGAATTTCTCTTGTATCGTGGGTGCATTTACAAACATACAAATTCACATACACAAACAGCCAGACCCGGAACAACTATCTGTAGGCCATACAAATAATTGTTCCATGCAGGAATCGAACCCGCGACACGCAGCGCAGCAGCCGATCGCTCAACCACTGCGCCAACCGTGTCGTCATAAGTCGCGTGCGTCTATCCCACAACAAAGTACCTCATTACATTATTATTTTATTACTCCATTTGCTACTGCTGCTACAATAAACTGCAGCTCGACAATAGCTACATCGTAGTCTATTGCATTAGCTCATCTGACGTGTTATAACTGCATCTAACTGGATCCGAGCGGTGTAAACCAGTTATGGGTAGGTGACGTATGCAGGCGAATATTTAGGGAGTGCCTTTTAAAATAAAAAAAATGAAAGGGTAACCCTTTGATTTTTTTACCTATTTCCCTATGTCAAGTGCGAGTCGGACTCGCCCACCGAGGGTTTTGTATGTAGTAGAAACATATTACTTTAAATAAAGACATTTTTTTTACAAATGTATAGTTTTCAGATTTTTTCCTATATTTGTAGTATAAGACGGTATTACTTGCCAAATTACATAGTTTTAGGTCAACGGAAAATACCCTATACATTTTGATTCCCTTGAGAGTGTCGAAATATACGTTTTTTGCGGCATAAACGGCCGTATCTTTTTTTACGTTAACTTAAAAGATTGATGTTTTTACAGCTTCAAGGGATTGTGACTTGAGTACCAATATGTTTTCAATTTCAACTTGATACCTCTACTCGTTCCCGAAATAAAGGTTCTAGATAGACAGACAAACAGACGGACGAACGGGCAACAAATTGATCCTATACGGGTTCTGCTTTTTTCCTTTTGAGGTACGGAATCCTAAAAATGGAATCTTTCCAGTTTTTTATTTGCACAAACTGAACCTCTGTGACGCGTAATAGTGAATTTGGAACTCTGAATACGAGTAAATAAACGCTATCACACCTACATTTGTATGCACAGACATTTTTGCCCAGACACATGTCGGTGTTACCTATAGATTTTTTTGTTCAGGATTCAAAGTTTGCCCAGACAAAAGTCTGTATCGTGATGTTCCATAATGTAAATAAATAAATTTTGTGTATGGGGTCACTAAGATTTTTTTTTGTTTTAATTCTTTCTAGAAAAAATCGTCACAGTGGCTTTAAAATTGTCTTTCTCATGCTTTCAGAGCTTCCTTTACCTTGCCATTGTGACTGGCAGAATAAGTAATGTTAAAGGGCTTATATCCACCGCTGAACCGTTTGAGCCTAGTTCGCCTTGAGACTAGGTGAAGCGAGATAGCTGGATGAGAGTTGTCGAGACTACATAAAGCTGAGCTAAGGCCCTGATTAGCACAGAATAGATATGTCTATGGGCGCAAAAGTTTTACATTTCTCTTTCGTAAGTGTTTTTCTTTATTTTTGAATGTTGGAAATTAAATGCAATTTCCTTTTTATTTATTTTTTTAATTTTCTTTCTGAAACCGTCAAATCTCTGAAATATCCGGTGTTCCACCCAAAACCTATGTTACCCTACCAATGTTCAACTTGTGCGGTTGAAGCCAATTACCAGAACACGTGTCAATCTGCGAGCACTGTTTTATTGTAACACCAGTTGATGTGCTGATTAATTTCATAATTAGGGCAGATGTCATTCGCAAATGGTTATTAAAAGGTATAATCATTTTGGGGTGCATTTTTGAGACTGTTGAGCTGCCATCACATGCCCAAAAGCGGTACTTAAGATTTTTTTTTTTTTGTACTTAAGAAAAAATTTCCCGTTAAAAAACACTGACGTGACCTAAAATATGTACAATGATGTTCATAAAAACTACATCAATTTACCCATGAAACAAAAGGCTTCTTTTGTTAACTATTAGTGCCTGACATGTTTGATTTTTATTACACAACTAGCTGACCCGCGCGGCTTCGCTCCCGTCAACTGGCTACTCTACCTACCGACCCTTACCTACCTACTTACCTACCCTACCTTCCTACCATAGCTACCCTACCTTACCTACCCTACCTACCTACGCTACCTACCTTCCTACCTACCTACCCTTCCTACCTACATACTCATTTTTTTTTGTATTTTAATTCTTATTATGCTATTCTGGACGAAGACTTATCCAAAAACACAAAAACTATGACAATCGCTCGAGTTAGTTAGAAAAGTGTTCGAACAAACCCGACTTTTTTTACTTATATATTAGGAAGAAAAAAAAATTCTTCTCCGTATCACCTAACCACTGAGAACTAATGATAACACGAATTGACAGTTACTGTGAAATCGTGTTGTCATTCATTCTTAGTTTGGGTTCGGGACTAATCGTTACACAATAAAACATATGTCTAGAGGTGGGCCAACGTTGAAATCACATAATTTATTTCGGTAATCAGTATCGGTTTTTGTGAAGACGTACGGACAAGAAACTCCATAGAACTCTTTGAAATAACAGTTTTACAAAATTTACATACTTGAATAAATCATAATTATAATGTAAGGACGATGCAGCTAATACAAAGAATTACCAGCACAAATCAAAAGAGACTATGACCTCTTAGTTTGTTTCGGTGTTTCTTCTCAGAGTAGTCAGCTAGGAAATACCGGCCTCATCTAGAGAAAAATGACGTATAAAAGAGTTACTTGTAACCTATTTGCAAAATAAATATCATTTATCAAATTTATAAATTAATTCAACGTAACTCACATATTTACAAATATTGCAACCGTTGATTAATATTACGACGTCGACAATATACTGCAATTGCAACCATCTGCACGGAAAATATACATGCCCCGTACTCGTCAGTAAGCGAAGCGGAAGACCGTTGTTTGTAAGTTACCTGTACTTTGATGCAGTTTCTTTGAACGTCAGTGTAGTTTGTGCCATTGTGAGACAAAAGGAAAATATGAACGGTTTGACATTCACTCACCAGTGCATGGCATGATGGTCCTGAACACTGTAAGTAGAATAAATGTCTTGAGTGAATTTGGGATATTATTAGGCAAGCAATAACAGTATTTGAAAGAGTTCACTTAATCTCTACAAAAAAAACGAAAGGGTTTTAGTAAATAATTGTAAAAACATGACGGTGAAGTAAAACTAATGTTAAACTTCAGGTTAAAAAGTTATGGTCAATGAACTAGATCACTCCATCCCCTCGCCTCAAGAAAAGTCCATGGCATATATTTCCGAATTTCTTATTCCGCATCAAAATCAAAATCAAAAAGCATTTATTCAAACAAGGCTGAAAATCAGCACTTTTTGAACGTCAAAATTTACATGAAGACAGTCCCCCAAATCGCCCAGCTCGTCACCACTTCCTAGTGTTTTAGCTGGGAAGAAGAAGTGGCCAACAAACTCCCCAGCAACACAACGTTTAAAGAACTTGAATTTATATAACATTATTCAACATTTTATGATAGATATCGATCATATTAAATAAATGGATGGCACATCATTCAAAATACTGCCATATGCAGCAGTATTTAGACATAATTAGAGAGTATGTCGGTTACACATAATTTATCATCTTCAGGGCGGATGATAAAGCCAGTAAATTTGACTGCGGTCTTGCAAAGAAGTACAGTATTACCCAGCTAATGGGTTGTGGAGGTCTGGTAGGCAGCCGCTTCACGTAAAACACTAGTATCAGCTGAACCCGGATTGACTGGAAGCCGACTCATGCGCGGATCATGAAGATGATAAATTATGTACAATAAATGATGACAACTTATTCTCGGCACTCATGGCTAAAGAATAACAGCTGGTCGGGTCGATTTTCAAGGTTAAGCAACGCTTGCCATGGTTGGTGCGTGGATGGGTGACCACCTTCACATAGCGAGTTTCCTCCGTGCCTCGGAAAGCACGTTAAGCCGTTGATCCCGGCTGGCATTTGTAGATCTTTGGCAGTCGTTACGGATTGTCAGAAGCCAGTAAATCTGACTCCAGTCTTGCCAATAACTACCGTGTTACCCAGACGGGTTGTGGAGGTCTGGTAGGCAGCTGTTTCACGTAAAATTCTGGTATTCAGCTGAACCGGGTTTGACTGGAAGCCGACCCTAATATAGTTGAGAAAAGGCTATGCAGATGAAATGATGACAAACTTACCAACGAGGCTGAAGCTTCACCCTGAGTCTGTAACATTATCAAAATGTTAATTTTCATCATTATCTAAAGAACGTAATGATGAAGGAGACAGGAGGGGAAACAAAGTTATCGGCCTAGCACGAAGAAATATGAACCGTAAGGACGAAGTGTAGAGTGCTTTGTTAGCTGATGGGATGGGCGATGAAGCCGAATAGTTCTGGAGTTGCGACAGGGTTGATTACATTACTATTCTGTTTACATCTCACCTTACTTGAACTGACTTTGACTTAGGTAGATAGAATATGTTTATTTGATACAAGAATAGAAAATATACCACACAAAATCACGATTACATAAATCATAAGACTTATTAATGTTAAAATGAAAACACATTAAAAAAGAAAATAACGGAATTTATGGCAATCTATGGTAGAAGTGGCAAACTACCTAATGAGAAAAAAAAATAACCTAATGAACGGTGTGGCTCTAAGTTGCACCAAACGGGAATCCAACTCAGCATGCATGACGCAATATAAGACTAAAATATAATATAGGGAACTGGCACTAGTATTCTTCTGGAGTAGCGACATATCTACGGACGTCGAGCAGATGCGGAACAGTTAAAATGTCAATAAGTAAATACTGGTTTTGTGTATAAAACTGTTTGGTGAGTATGTCCACATTGAGCTTGTAGCGAGCTGTCAATCCACAACTTCTGGGTAGCATGACAGTTCACTTCATTCTTAGTTTTCACTGTGAGATTTAATAGAATAGAGTGTCTGATGAGAGTCGCGAGAGTTGGGGTTACATTATATGGAACAAAAATCTGGCCAAGTGCGAGTCGGACTCGCGTGCACAGGGTTCCGAACGAATTTTATTTTTTTAACATGTTATTTTAACACTATAGACTTCTTATAGGTTTTCCTGAAATCTTTAGGCAAAGATCTATTTCCCTATTTTTTTCAAAATTTTAGGCTTAGTAGTTTCGGAGATAAGGGGAGGAATGGTCATTTTTCGTCTAGTTTCTTTAATAACTTCAAAACCATTTATTTTAAAATTATGAAAAAAATATAATTAAGACCCTCACAGTAAGCCTTTTCATTTGATATGTCACACAATATTGTTCAACAAACTTTTTTTTGAAATTTTCTAGTTTGACCCCCAATAGTGACACCCAAACTAAAAATTTAATAATTTACGTAATGCGTCCGTGTTTGGGTCACAGAAGTCCATATGTATACCAAATTTTAACAGAATCGGTCCAGTGGATCCGGAAAAAACTGGCTGTGACAGACGGACAGACAGACAGACAGACAGACCGAAAGACAGACAGACGGTCAGACAGACGGTCAGACAGACAGACAGACAGACATCCGAGTGATCCTATAAAGGTTCCGTTTTTTTTTTTCGGAACCCTAAAAGTAGACGAGGGTGATAATGACATCTACGACCCAATGGAAAATTTACATACCAACGCTCTACATCCTGATGCACTGCACTGGAAATAGTTTCAATTATTTTTTAATGTAATATTAAGTTAAATGTAGGTACAAAATATAAGGGCACCTATAGTCGTGACAATCTGTCGGGTTTGACATCTGAGTAGAGAGGGATAGAAGATCGCTTTTCCACTAAGTGCGAAAGAGATTTATTTCATGTCTCTTTCTTTCTGCTTTACTAATAAAGTAAAGCAATGTTGTATCCTGCTCTCAAATCCAACCTCTTTGATTGTAACGAATACAGGGTACCATTTTGGTCGTCTTACAACGGCAGCCCACTTCATCAATCCAATGACTACTACACATTCATTAAAAAATATAATATTTATGAACATTTGAATAATTAAAAAAAAAATGTTCCAGGAGCGACCGCAGTCCGAGCCTTGTGCTCTACGGAAGGCCTAGAATGGAACGGTGACATTGTTATGATACGCAAACATTATTCTTCTTCTTATCGTGTGGGTAGTAAGGTCTAAACAACCACACACACCCTAGTATTATTAAAAGGTTGTTTCATAATTCTAGTACAATATTTATTTTTATTGTACCTATTATCTAAATAAATTATTTAAAAAAAAAAACACGCCTACGGTTAGTATATATCGAGTACATTAGTGGGCCGCCTTTGTAAGACGAAAAAGAAGCCAACGTGTATAGAGCTCTACAGAACCGGTCGATGCGGCGCCGCTTAGGTCAAAGGCCTTTTTTTTAAGGATGGGAAATCATCAAATGACTCCTCCCGCTCTGGGCGGAGTAGAAGGGAGTGTCAGATTCTTACTGACTAAAATCCATCCGTGTTCCTCCTAATGCCCTTTGCGTTCCAGGACCGCGGTGACTCTTTCGAACAAATTCCGCAACCCCGGCAGGCACTGGCATCTTCTATGCTGACAACTCTTGGAGGCGTGCGTGCCGTCGACCTGGGCCTGGTTCTGATCGGACGGCGAACCAACCAATGCTCGCCGTCCGCAGGTCCGCGCCTACGGTGGCCGGGAACGACTCCCGACGCCCGGGGCGTCTTCTTCTGTTGCAGCGACTGGGGCGTGAGGTTTCCCTATCTCTCACGCGTTCGGCCTCCTCCTTCGCTAGCATTACTGCTTCGCAGAAAGAGGTGACCGCTTCCCATGCCTCCTCGCTCCGGACCATAGATTGAACCAGGGCCGGACGCGAGAGGTCGCCGCCGCTAGGTCTTCCTAGGCTTAGGCCTATGTCCATCAGTGGACGTATTTCAGCTGGAAAGATGATGATCGTGATGATAAGAAAGTAGGATATGAACTTTAATTTACCGCTGCTGATGCTTGCTCCCCCTTACACTAAAATATCAAAAGATTAATAAGTTTTTTGTAATCAAGATAGTTGGCTCTTTGCCAATCAACCTGTACCTATTGTCCCACAGCTGGGCAACAGTCTCCACAAAATTTTTCGACTCTTCCCGTTCTCGGTGATGAGAAGAGAAGAAGAAACATAGACTTGGCGACGTCATGACGTTTTGAACAAAGTGCCAATTCTACTAACTGCAAGCAACGTTCTAATTCGCAGGTCAATCGTAATCTGTCAAAAATGTATGGAAAGAAGATGTTTAAAAATGGGACAGGTCTAGTACACTATCTCATTAAAAAAAGAAAATTCCGTAGAATTCGTGAAAAATACAGTTAATTAAATTACTGTTGTGGTAATTAATTGATGTTTATAAATTACTTTTATCGATTTTCAACATGGCGTCGCACCGATTTAGTTACTCTGTGCTTAAAAACAATGACAGTAAACCATAGATCATAGAAAGATAACTGTAAGCTGTAATAACAAGGTCACTTTCGTCTCGATGCTGGTAAATAAACAGAAATAAATGTCAAACGTCATTAATCAATCAAAATGACAGCTTACCGCCATGACGGGTTTTTGTTGTGTGTTGCAATTTAAAGTATAATTTCTTGTTTTTTACCAGCAAACAAAGCCATTTTAAAGAAATTGTACAGTTGAGAACTGTTTTAAATGTATTTCTCTATTTTGAAGTATAGTGTACAAGGACCTGGCCCAGGCTCCATACATTTTGGAACATCTCTTTTAGGCTTTTTTGAGAGATTGCGACTGAGAGGCGAATGCAAACATTGCTTAAAAATTGGCCCTAAGAATTGTCGGAAAAGGCATTCGGTTAATAATATTATGAATTTTAAAGTTAAATAACGCCTTATATTTTAGCTATGGGTACAAGAGTCATCTTGCAAAAGATATTCAGGGTTGAAAGAAAAAAAACTGGCCAAGTGCGAGTCGGACTCGTGTGCAAAGGGTTCCGAACGAATTTTATTTTTTTAACATGTTATTTTAACACTATAGACTTTTAACAGGTTTTCCTGTAATCTGTAGGTAAAAATCTATTATCTCCATTTTTTTCAAAATTTTAGGCTTAGTAGTTTCGGAGATAACGGGGGAATGGTCAGTTTTCGTCTAATTTCTTGAATAACTTCTGAACCATTTATTTTAAAATAATGAAAAAATATAGTTAAAACTATCACAGTAAACCCAATAAAGTTCACTATATTAAATACAGTAAACTATTTAAAAAAATAATACGACTGACCCAAAGGGCTCAAAATAATTATAAAATCAAAATGTCTGACAATAAAACTAAATCGACATGGCAAATAATAAATAATAGAAAATTAAATGTACCTCGGGATTATTTACTTAAAATTAATGTTGATAATAATATAATTACAAATCTAGAATCAATAGCAAATCAATTTAATAATTATTTCGTTGACAGAGTTGTCCCTTTACAAGAGTCGGGAAAACACGTCACATCTGGCATTTTGAACAGACAAAAATCAATGTTCATGGCCCCAAGTTTACCGTGTGATATCTTAAACATTATAAAACAACTTGAAAATACAAACAGCGTGGGTTATGATGGTGTTTCTACCAAAATAATTAAGTCACATCATAAATCTATGTATCAGCACGGGTATCTTTCCTGATGGTATGAAAAAATCAATAGTAAAACCACTATTCGTTTTTTTTTTTCTTTTTATGTGTGATGGGTTTGCTCTTGACTCTAGTCTAGGTCAGAGATGACAGAGACAAAGTCTACGATGGAGCGAGCTTACCCAAGAGGAGCCTGTTCACTCTAACTTTGAAGAGATTAGGGTTGTAAGCGCTGATTCCAATTATGTCAAAGATTTCTGAAAAATACATATACAAACAATTGTATACGTATTTGAAAAAAAAAAAAAATTCTTTGTAGTGAGCAAAAAGGTTTCAGACAAAATAAGACAATAAATATGGCGGTTTATGATTTTCTTCACACAGTAATGTTACGGATGGATGAAAAGACTCTCATTTGCGCTGTGCTATGTGATATGACACAAGCATTCGACTACGTTGACCACTCTATTTTACTTAAAAAACTTGACTCATATGGAATTAGAAGCAATGTTCTTAAATTAATTGAATCGTATATGTCTAACAGAAAGCAAATAACAGCAATCCCAAGAATAGATCGTACCAAAAAAGAGACTACGTATTTATCTCAAGCACGTATAGTGAAATTCGGTGTTTAAAAATTAATTTAAATAAAATACAAATCTTGCATTTTAGTCAAAGAATATTAGTAAGAAATGACATTAACTTAAACTATAAAAATCATTATAGTTTAAGTTAATGTATATGTAGAGTTGATAGTGCCAAATTCCTTGGACTAACCACTGACAAATAACTTGATTGGAAAGATCACATTGATGAAATTTGTAAGAAAGTTAGTAGTTCTTCCTACGCATTGAACACACACATATACCACCGGTCTATTTGAACGGTGTACCTTTGGATCGTGTTTCGCAGTTTAGGTACCTGGGGCACGTTGTGACGGAGACCCTGCAAGATGATGCGGATATCGAGCGGGAGCGAAGAGCTTTGTCGGTGCGTGCTAATATGTTGGTCTATAGATTCGCAAGGTGTACAGTAGACGTTAAAGTAACCCTATTCAGAGCCTACTGCCAAAACTTTTACGCCAGCGCTTTATGGTTCAACTACACCCAGCGGGCCTACAACGCTCTTCGCATACAATACAATAACGCCTTTAGGATTCTAGTGAGGCTCCCTCGATTCTGCAGCGCATCGGGCATGTTTGCTGACGCAAGAGTTGATGACTTTTATGCCATTATGCGTAAGAAAACAGCTTCTCTGATGCGCCGGATTCGGGGGAGCGCCAACGGAATCCTAAGGATGATTTCTGAGAGGCCAGAGTCTGCAGTGCTGGGGAGATTTATGCAGCTTCATGTGACGAGATGACAATGTATGTATGTTTAATGATTATTTTATTTGTTGACATTTATTATTTGAATGTATTTTTTACTTTTTGACATTTTTATTTTGGACATTACTGATTTTATTATTTTGAATTTAATTTTATTGATTGATTTGTTTTAATTTGTTTCTATTTGATTTTTAATATTGACTAACATAATTTTAAGACCTCTGTTACTAACAATTATGGACATTATTAGTCTGAATTAATTAATAAACGAATTGAATTGAATTGAATTGAATTGCATAAAGTCGCCCCAATCGTAAATACGGATACATTGCTTACTGCCTATCACGGACTTGTTGCATCGATCCTTAGATTTGGCATTATTTTCTGGGGAAACTCTACACAGAAAGATGTAATATTCAAAATGCAAAAACGATGCATAAGAGCTATGTTTGGTCTTAAGATTACAGACAGTTGCAAACCATATTTTATTAAGCATCAAATTCTCTCACTTCCTTCCTTGTACATATTAAAAACGGTACTATTTGTTAAAAAGAATCCCCAACTCTTTCCGAGGTCTTCAGATGGTTCCGAAAGAAGTCAACGTGATAATCGGAGACTTCGCTCACATTGTGCTAAAACGCTCTTCGCTCTCATGCGTAAGAGTGTATTCTGCATGCCCCAAATTTATACAATAAGGTACCAAAGGCATACAAAGACCTAAATATTAATAGTTTTAATAACAGCATGAAGAAACTTTTAATAAATAAGTGTTACTATAGTGTTGACGACTATTTAAATGATGTACTGTAGACATTTTTATTATTAATATTTTATTCATTTTGACATAACTATGATTTTTTTTATTGATTTTGTCATAACAATGATTTTTGTACATCGATTTTTTTTTGTATTATTATTGTATTTGTACGCTTTTCTAGGCGAAACATGTTGAAACTTTTTTTTTTCTTTTTGTAATCGTTCCAACTGATTATTTAACCTACACATGTTTTTGACGAATAAATATATCTTATCTTATCTTACCCTTTCATTTGACATATCACACTATATTGTTCAAGAAACTTTTTTTTTAAATTTTCAAGTTTGACCCCCAAAAGTGACCCCCATACAAAAAATTTAATAATAAATTATTCAATTTTTAGTTTGGGGGTCACTTACGTACATGTAACGCGTCCGTGTATGAGTAACAGAAGTCCAAATTTCAACAGAATCAGTCCAGTGGATCCGGAGAAAACTGGCTGTGACCGACGGACAGACAGACAGACAGACACCCGAGTGATCCTATAAGGGTTCCGTTTTTTGTTCGGAACCCTAAAAAAAAAACGAAAATTAGGTTGGACATGAACAATAAAAATTGCAAAACTAACGAAATAGAGACCTTACCTCGACTTCACATTTAGGAGTGAAACACTGGAAAAAAGACATTTCATTAGTTGCTGCTTGGTTTCGAAGTGAAAAAAATATCAATGGAAAATTAAGAAATAACAGTTTACTCTTAAGCATAATCAACTTGTAATTTTACCATGCACACACATCCTGGGGCACAGGCCTCCTTATAGTGAGAAGGAGTGGACTGCAACCCATTACTCAGGCCCAGTTCGGGTAGGTGGATGAGAACACACATGTCTTTGAATGTTTGGTTCTAAACCATGTTATCTTTCTCACGGTCGTTCACCGTTTTGGGAGCAAGTTAAGCGGTAAGTTGTTGCTGGTACTATTGGGCAACCACCACTGCTTCTGAGTCCTCTGTTGGTCCAGCTGTCATTTTAAAATCCTTGACAAACGTCGCGCGTAGTCAGTAATATGACATCCTGTTTTCTATAATGACAAATTTGTCAAAAACATGACATAATTGTCACAATTTTGCGACAGGTGTTGTTTAATAAGGCTGAATGCCACGTCCGATAGTCGGCGACCGACTTTTTGTAGGTGAAAAATGGAACGTACTGATTGCAATAGCGCAACGCACACGTCCTACAAAAAATCGATAGTTTTTACCTAGCAAGGAAAAGTCGGCCCGATTATCGGTCCTAGAAAAAGTTTGACGTGGGCGGGCAGCGTAAGCAGACATGTATGAAATAAACGTACGAACTTGTAGAATTATCAGATTGTCGCTTGTCACTTGTTACCAGTAATTTTTAGGGTTCTGTACCTCAAAAGGAAAAAACGGAACCCTTATAGGATCACTTTGTTGTCCGTCCGTCTGTCTGTCAAAACCCTTTATCTCAGGAACGCGTGGAGGTATCGCGTCGAGGTAATTCATCTTAATATACCCAGACTCCTCCTTACCTCGGAAAGCACGTTAAGCCAGTGGTCCCAGCTGTCATTTGTAGATCTTTGGCAGGCGTTACGTATTGTCAGAAGCCAATCTGACTCCAGTTTTGCTAAGAAGTACCGTGTTACCCAGTTAATGGGTTGTGGAGTTCTGGTAGGTTCCTGTGTCGCATAGGCAGGGAGCCGGACGCTCGGTGTCACCACTGCGTCGATTGTCGGGAGGACACGGCATGGCATACGCTGGCAGAGTGTGCCGCTTGGGAGGAGCTGCGCTGTGCCCTCATCTCTGTGGTAGGCAGTGACCTCTCGCTACCGGCCGTAGTTCGTGCTATGGTCGACGGCGAGGAGTCCTGGGACGCGGTGGTCTCCTTCTGCGAAGTAGTTATCGCGCAGAAGGAGGCTGCGGAAAGGGAGAGGGAGATCTCTACCTCCTTCCCGGCCCGCAGCAGACGCACCGGGCGTCGGAGGAGGGCATACGCTGCCCTCTTCCGGCCCCACTAACTGGGTCCAGAGGCGGCGGACTTGGGGATGTCCGTCGCCCCCCATTCTTTCGGACCCGAGGTGGCGGCGCGTGGTGTTCCCGTGCGCCCCTCTTTGACGTCGCGGGGGGAGTCAAACACCTCACTCCCCCCGCTGACCCGAGGTGGCCCGCAGAGGCGGGCCGGCACCATCCGGGGATCACGGAAGTCTCATAAGTTTCCCGCGACCCCCGGCGTTTGTGAGAGCTAGAACACCGGGGTGCTTTTAGTCAGTAAGAGTCTGACAGACCCCTCCGCCCACCCCAGGGCGGAGGACATCCATGAGGATTTCCCCCCGTAAAAAAAAAAGGCAGCCGCTTCACGTCAAATACTGCATCCGGCTGAATCCAGTTTCACTAGAAACCGACCCCAATATAGTTGGGAAAAGGCTAGGCAGATGATATTCAGATTTTGAAGCATCCAAACAACAAGGACCAAGGGGCGCCAATGGGCCGAAAGTATTTGTAGAAAAAGTTCTCAAATGCATCAATGTCTCTTTTGACCGGACTGTAAGTGATTCAATTATTACTTATTTGCTTCTGCCAGCGGCTTCGACCGCGTATCCGTAGGGAACATACTCCCGGGATAACAAGTAGCCTATTTTTTATTCCAGACTATAATCTACCTCTATGCCAAATTTTATGAAGATCCTTTCAGGCGTTGTGACGTGAAAGAGTAATAAACATCTATCCATGCATCCATCCATCCGTCGCTGACCCACTCCGCTGAGGAGAAAGCGAACTTGTTTACATCATTGTTTGCGGAATCTTCACGTCTGGATCCTGGTGGCACGAAGCCCCCTGCTTCTCCTGATGGATACGAGTCGAGTTTGTCGAACATTCGCATTCATCAGAAGGGTACTGCGTAACTAGGGATCTTCTAGCGTATGCCATTCACATCTGGAGTGAGGCCATAGAGAAGCACGGGGAGGCACTAGCGGTATCCCTTGACATCTCGAAGGCTTTCGACAGGGTCTGGCACGATAGCCTTATTAGTAAGCTTCCTTTCTTCGGTCTGCCCGCCGAATTGTGTGATTGAATCGCAAATTTCCTGAGGGATCGGTCTATTCAAGTGGTCGGTCATAGATTGTTGCTCGTCTGGACTGCTGGATATTAATGCCGGGGTTCCTCAGGGGTTGGTGCTTTCGGCAACAGTGTTCTTGCTGCATATTAATTATCTGCTTAAACCCGTTACCGTTAGGTATGCAGACGACAGCACTATTGCTGAGAGATACGTGTCCGACGCACGTACTGGTGAATCACAGATTCGGTCCATGCTCATAAACTTTCGCATTTATAATATTAGTAGGAAGTAGGATATTATTACTTTTTGGTTACAGTTCTGTTGCTCTTCGATTTTCTTTTGTTCATGATGCTTTCCCTCAGATTTTTCCGAATGTCGGGAATGTCGGCCCTTTTTCAGACTTCTTTTAACTTCAACTGCCTGACTTGATGTCGAGTCGTTATCCTAAAATAAATACAAAAATTAGGACTGTATTACATAGTTTTGTTGGAAACCATTATATTAAGTTATCGCTGGTCTTTTTAATGGCGATAATTTTGACCAATTTTTTTGCGGAACCTTCCTCGGCTCCATTCGACTTAACGCCATGACTGCGAAAAAAACCCTCGCCCCTTCTAAAACATCCTTATACCATCATGATTCTCAGGAATATTCGTATATAAGACGAATAGCACTATGCTTTTTTCTCAACGGGTTCACGAAGACAACGGCACGTCTTACCAGAAAGGGTAGATTAGTTGAGAACGTTTTCAAAAGAGTTTAGAGGGAAACAGAGAGCGATTTTGAGTTTTCTATAGAAAGTAAAAAAAAACAGCTAAGTGCGAGTCGGACTCGCACACGAAGGGTTCCCTACCATAAACCTTAATTTTTATTATTTGTTGTTATAGCGGACATAGAAATACTCACAATCTGTGATAATTTCAACTGTCTACCTATTACAGTTCTTGAGATACAGCTCGCTGACAGACAGACGGATAGCGGAGGCTTAGTAATAGGATTCCGTTGGTTACCTTTTGGATACGGAACCCTAAAAATCACTATCCTTTCCCCTGAACACTTTTTCGAAAATGTTCTTAACTAACTTTATTAAAAAAAAATACATACACTTAAAATAAAAAATCCTAACTAAAATAAGGCGTCAAATAATTCGTCCGCTTCGCCGTCCACTGGCAAGTGTGCCCAAGAGACTGGCGGCAATACCACGTTGTATGGCATTCACAGCCTCGGTGAAGCTGTGAATGCCAACTAACTATTTAGATATCCAGCGTTTGCATATCAAGTTTCATTAAAATCAGTTAATTAATTTCCAAGAATAAGGACTTCAAAGTTTGTATGAAACACTGTGAGGAAGAAACGCTCTTAATATGAATGGATTGTCCATAGCCGAATCGGTACTTACCATAATTTAGAATTACCTTATTTTTGTGTGCAGTAATGATTTTAACACTTTCTTGGGATGACTTCATTCAATACCTTTTTTGTTTATTTTTTAAGGATTGGAAATCATCAAATGGCTCCGGAGTGTCAGATTCTTACTGACTAAAACCTATCCGTGTTCGTTCTAATGCCCTGTGCGTTCCAGGACCGCGGTGACTCTTTCAACCGAAACGTGCCAACTGAAAACCAGCGCTGGGTGTCTAAAGCTCAGCAAATGCTGAGATGGCTACCCTTTCGGTATGGGCACGCTCAGCGCAATTATTGTGTACTCGTACCTACTATTATTTCTGTTCATTTTGTCTATGTTGCTGTGAGTTTGTGTCTATGCTGAATAAATGTTTTCTATTCTATTCTATTCTATTCTTTCGAAAAAATCCCGCAACCCTTTTTTTTTAAGGATGGGAAATCATCAAATGACTCCTTCCGCTCTGGGTGAAGTAGAAGGGAGTGTCAGACTAAAACCCATCCGTGTTCCTCCTAATGCCCTTTGCGTTCCAGGGCCGCGGTGACTCTTTCGAATAAATCCCGCAACCCCGGCAGGCATTGGGCCCTAGCGGGCCCCGTCTTTAATGCTGACAGCTCTTTGAGGCGCGCGTGGAACACAGCGCGCCGTCGACCCGGGCCTGGTTATGACCAGACGGCGAGCCACGCAATGCTCGCCGTCCGCAGGCCCGCGCCTACGGTGGCCGAGAATCGCCCTGCGACTCCCGACGCCCGGGGAGTCTTCTTCTGTTGCGGCCGCTGGGGCGTGAGGTTTCCCTCTCCCTCACGCGTTCGGCTTCCTCCTTCGCAAGCATTACTGCTTCGCAGAAGGAGGTGACCGCTTCCCAAGTCTCCTCGCTCCGGACCATGGCTTGAAACAGGGCCGACCGCGACAAGTCGCCGCCGCCGATCGCCTCGACGAGGACACGGCGGTGCTCCGCCCAAGCAGGGCAGACCTCCACCGTATGCTCCACCGTGTCCTCCGGGAAATCCCGCAACCCTAACAGTCATTTAGTACCTCTGTTTTTTTTTATGGGCGAAGAAAATGCCTATCGCATACCACGTCATCCGAGGAGACGACGTGGTTATGTGGGACTTGTACCCACTAAAAACTTCGCCTGTGCACCTACTTTAGCCTTGATGGGTGGGTCGCGAGAACTGCTACGCATGACATTTGCGACCCATCCAGCGTGGCCCACTTCTGGGCTTCCTCTTCTATGCCCGCCTCCGGGCTTCCTCTTCCTTCAGCAATGTCCGGGTACAATGGGACATCACCACGACTCCAGGGACCTTACAGCGTGGACGATAGAGCCGATCTATCGTCTTATGGCGGCATCAAGTCGGCATTCCGCCGCCTGCGCCGTCCTGTCCTTCTGCGACGAATCGGGGCAGCGAGATAGTTTTCCTCACTGGCCAGCTCCACTGCTTCCTTCTGCGAGATCACGTCCTCGCAAAAAAACGCAAACGCCTCCCATACCGTTTCACTGCCGACCATACCCCTGACAACGACCGGCAGTGACAAATCTTCCCCAATTTATATAATTTCTGCCACCAGAACACGGCGCTGCGCTTCCCAGGCTGGGCACTCCTCGAGAGTATGCAAAGCCGTGTCCTGGCTACAGCCGCTGAGTCATTTAGTACCTACCTCAGCCTCTTCTAACTCCCCCTTTTTTTTCCAACCTTTTCTTCCTGTCTTCTCGAGTTCATCCTCTATTTTTCGTTCTACTCTCTTGTTCTTCGGATGTGTATCCACTGCTGCTTGCCATCGATGAGGCACCTTAGATTCTTGAACTATCTCGTCTGGATGGCCATCAATACGATCCTCAAATTCTTTTAAAAACTCACTTTTGTACAATGCTGTAAGATCTGAAGCTTTTCGTTGCATGTGTAGTCTCCCTGACCCTGATTCCCTTGGTCTGTATTGTTGTACTGGGTCTAAATGAACTTGACAAAGTATAAAGCTGAAATGGAGCGTTACAAATAGAAGTAAGGTGATGAAATTTAAAACATTAGCCATTTTTTACGTTATCATCACTATGATATGTTCAATTCAATGGATTTATTTCGCTATCCGTCTATTTCATGGTATGGAAATTGATTTTGTCTGGTGACAAATTCGTGAAATTACATCTATCCGTGCACCTATCACATGGCTAACTCCGGGTTGTCACTGAGAAGGTCGCGGGTAGCCGATGAATGCGAGATACACAGGACCGGTTGTTGTGACGACACTAGGTGGACGCCTATGTCCAGCAGAGGAGACTTTTGCCTGAATATGATGATGAAGATGTGGCTTCTAGCCATTGTTAACGCTTGTATACATGCCAATGACCTTGTGCATATAAACGGAGCTAACTTCTCCTCTACGCGCCACTCCGCTACGCGCATTTTTAATTTACTATACAAATATAACACATATTTTAAAAAAGTAACAAAACCAAATTATTTTCGTTTGTAATGCAAAGCAGTAGATATTTTTTTAAGACTTTTGTTAAAAAATCAAGGAGTATAATGGTTTCATCCCAAAAATTTGGAGGTGATTTGGTGTTTTTTTTATTTCTTATTATGTGATACCGATACATAAATTCTGGCTAAACCAAATTACGTATTATATCATGTAGATTACTACCTATTTTTTCAGATGTAATTTCTCAGTAAATGCTGATGAAAAGTTCCTTCATCTGCAAGCTGTTTTTAAGCATTTCTCGATAGAGCAACCTTAAGTCTGGAAAGGTAGGTCACCACAAAAAACAAAAAAAACTTCGATTTTTTATTTAGTTTTATTGACAAAATACAGTCGTCTTCACATTTGACGAATTCCACAATTGAAAGATTATATAATGGTCTTAAGTGCCAAAATCTTAAATATTTTGTGGAAATATTAATTAAATTAAATAAGAGAAGGAAATAAGCAATTTTCAAAAGTGATTATTCCCTTGGCAACTACATTCAAAGAGAAATGCTGACTAAATGAATATGTGCCTATTCATTTAATCAGTACAAGTATTTCTCTAGACTCCAATGGAGTATTTTTCTAGGTTTTTTTTTTTTTTTTTTTTATTTGTGATGGGTTTGCTCTTGACTCCAGTCTAGGTCAGAGATGACCGAGACAAAGTCTACGATGGAGCGAGCTTACCCAGAAGGAGCCTGTTCACTCTAACTTTGAAGAGATTAGGGTTATAAGCGTTTGGAAACACGGACGCAGGCAGAGAGTTCCACTCCTTTGCTGTGCGCATTATAAAAGACGTTTGGAAACGCTTAGTGCGAGTTGGTGGAATAGCAACAAGGTAGGGATGGTAAGATGCAGTGCGTCTGGATGTCCGATGGTAGAAGGGGGCCGGTGGGATGAGGTCGTGGAGTTCTTGGGCACACTCACCGAAGTACAATCTGTAGAAGACCGACAAGCAGGCAACCTTACGGCGATGAGCCAAGCTATGCAGCTTGGCATCCACCAGTTTTACGTCACCGATGAGCCTCTTAGCTCTGCGTTCCACCGAGTCAAGCGCGGCAAGCTGATACTTAGCTGAGCCATCCCAAAGGTGGCTACAATACTCCATGCAGGATCGGACTTGCGCTTTATATAGGGTTAAAAGCTGTCCAGGCCTGAAGTATCGCTTCACCCTATTTAGGATGCCCAGCTTTTTGGCCGCGGTTTGGGCTTTGTACTCGATGGTGGCGCCGAAGTTGAGACTGGATGTCAACTCCATGCCTAGGAGCTCGAGCCGATCAGTCACAGGAACAGATGTACCCCGAAAAGTAGGAGTTTGGTCAAAACGACTCCTTTTTGCGGTAAAAAAGACACGCCTGTGTTTTGGTGGCGTTAAAAGTGACCACAGGTTTCGTTAGATTTTCAAAAAATATTGGAAACGTATTTTTTGCCATTCCAAATCGATAAAAATTCAAAGTTAGAGAGTGAGGGCTGGTGCCGTCACGTTACAGTTAAAAGTTAAACATCGCGTGAGTTTTCAATGAACTGTATCGTCTTAATTTTATTTTATGAAAAAAAAATATTTGAGAAATACCTTTTGGAAATCTATTTGATGGACTAATGTCTTTTTTTTTAATATGGAAAAAATAAATTTGGCACTTAGAACCTTTAAATTTCAATTATCAATTTTTATTGCCTCAACTTTGAGTTAAGGTCGCTTTTACAATTTTTTAATAACTGCGTACAATGTTTGGGTCACATAAAAAAATTAAGAAAAAATTAGAATGATATTTTTTTTCATCCCTAACCATAATACTCATTATCATCTCCACCACCATAGTCACCAGTTTGACCAAAGTCATTGCCAGCGTGTCCATAGTCACCACCAGTCCTTCCATAGTCTGGTCCTTGGCGTTGAATGGGTCGCTGGTCAACTGGGTTTGAAAACTTCTGACCATATTGCGGGTACATTTCGTCCCAGGTGGCATTACTTGTGTGTGTGCGACCTCCGTTCTCAGAGTAGGAGCAGGATAATAGCGAACACTGTAAGAATAAAAAAATTGTAAGCGTCCTTGACTACCTCCGTGGTCAAGTGGTTTAGGTGTTTGCCTTGAGACCCGGTGGTCGTGGGTTCGATTCCCTCGGGAAGAGCATATTTTTTACAGTTGTTTTCTAGTTTGACTAGGACATTGCAAAAGATGAATCCGTGCTTCGGAAGGCACGTATAAGCCGATGGTCCCGACTGCCAAATGGCGGTCGTCAAATAAACCATGTCAGCGGCCCTTGAGGCGGTTTAGACACTCTGACACTAGGGTGTGTGGGGTCGTTAGACCTTACTGCCCACACGATAAGAGGAAGGTTCAATATTGCAGAAGACCATAGTGAAATAGAGTAGAATTACTCTTTATTGTAAACCATTAATTTGTTTTCCATACTGATTTGATGCCACCAACTGCAACAGACTGCCTGAAAAGTGACTTTTTTGGAACTTTTAAGTTGGACCACTTTTGATGATCGGAGTTTTTGTCACAAGTAATTTTTTTAATTCCTTTATATTAGTGAGTTACATTTTTATTGTCCTTGCGAGCCCTATATTTTGTTTTTGTTTTAAACATACAGCGTGTTTCAGAATTGCTCTGTCATATTTAAGTGTGATGTTGGGAAGCTGATATGCTTCAAGAAAAAATATCAAAACAAAAACAAAGACTTTAAAAAAAAACTGAAAGACCAGAAAAACTTCTAAAAAGTTCCGAAGAAATGACTTTTCAAGCAATTGTTACAGTTGTTGGCGTTTACATTTAGTTCAATCACAGATTTGCTTGAAAAGTGATTTCCTTCGAAGTTTATGGTCAATTTTTGTGGTCGATTTTTTTGAAAATCAATTTTCGGTGGTAATAATTCCACAGAATCATCTAATACGCAATAAAAGAAACGTTTACTTTCATTTCAAACCACGAAAATCAAATCATATCTATTTGTATTTACAATTTTCTTGAAGATGTGAGGGAAATAAAACAAAGTTTCGAATCATATTTGATCAATATGCTTCGATGCAATATTATTACTGTTCTTTTACGACAGAAAATATATCGTGAGTTGTTCGTGTCCTTGAGGAACAATATTCTTATTTGATTTTTAAATTGCAACAGTAGAAATAGGAATGAAATGGAAACTTTAAGCAAACAGAAATACACTACTGATTTTGTGAGCAATCAACTCAAACTTTTTACTTGCAAAATAGAAATATATTAGAGACATTGAAAGCTAAATTTAAATTGATTTTAATTTCATAACATGCCTGTATTCCGGAAGGGTATACATATAATTGAGGTCGAATCTACTGCCACCAACTGAGTACAAAATACACAACAAACACAAACAACAACAACCACAACATGTGTACATAATAAAGAGTATTCTATTCTATTCTATTCTATTCTACTCTACTCTACTCTACTCTACTCTACTCTACTCTACTCTACTCTACTCTACTCTACTCTACTCTGACTCTGCCTGATACTGACAAATTTTAGCTAGGAAAACCCAGTAACAGTTTGCCCGACCCGAGAATCGAACCCAGGAACCCACGCTCAATTGTAGCACTTGCAACCAATAAACCAATGAGGCAGTGTTCGAGGTTTAATTCCTGTAGATGTTTCAGAGTTATTTATTAGCGGAGGCATTGTGAAATCCTAGTTTAGATTAATACTTACTGATGCGCTGCAATGCTTGCCATAACACTAAAAATAAAATAAAAGCCTTGATATTTAAACAAACAACCCTTTACACTTGACTTTTTAATTTATTAAAGCCAAGCGTAGCATATAATCAGCCTATAAATTTTCTACGGCTGAGACACAGACCTCTTTCTGGGAGTAATCCACCACGCGGGCCCAGTGCGTGTTGGTAGATATCACATGTCCTTCGAATTATAGGTCCGAGGACAGGTCAGTGTTCTGAAGAAAAAATCTGAAAAACTAGAAGCGACTATCAGGGTGTTACCTTGTACCCTTAAAATAGGGTACCAAACAAAATTGTCAGGCGATTTTGAACAATATGCTTTGCAACTTTTATTCTCATATTGGACGGTCCTGCTACGCTAAAACCGCCAAATAAAACAGTTATGTACTCTATAGCAGACTTTGCTTTAAGCCACAGAGCACGGAATCGCGTAAAGCGCACAACTTATGCCACGGTCCGTCTTTAAAGCTGTGGCGACATCTATATACCACCAAGTCATCATCATCATCATCATATAAGCCGAAAGACGTCCACTGCTGGACATGGGCCTCCCCCAAGCGTCGTCACAACGACCAGTCCTGTGCGTCTCGCAACCATTGGCTACCCGCGACCTTCACCAGGTCATCGGGTCAAGTACGGCCAACAAAATTAGCTCTGACGTCACGGAAAACTTACATCGCGCAAAGTTGCCCGCGCAATCAGTGCAACAACCGTCGGGCAGTTGCACGAAGGACACCAGACCGTCTTGCCAGAGGATAATGAACTTTCTTATATGTATACGAAGAGGAACTTTCCACCTATCCCTCAAACCTTTAGACATCCGTCAGTGTCTTCGTATCACTGGTGACGTAGAGCATATAAACGAGGACATGCTAAGTTTGTATGGATTGTGACAATGCCGCCTCTAGAAGCGGCCGCCCACCGTCTGCTCAGCGGGTCTAAAAAGGCCACTTTAGCGGAATCATAACATTAACCACACAACAATCTGTCAAATTTCATTTTCATCTTTATTGCTAACGTATTAGGTTCAAGGTTGATTGGGAAAAGTTTGACAGTGACGGGTAACGTGATGTGCTTTCTGATTCTGCTAAAGTGGCCCTTTTAGACCCCTTGAGCTCTATGTTCCAAACAAAACAAACGCTAAAACAATTGAATTCACATACCTTGGCGTCGCAGTTCATACCCTCGCACTGCAATCCAATAAGAATGACCAACATGTAGTGTATACACAATACGTTCCAACACTTTAATACACTTCAACACACAATGCAATACACACAGTGGATTCTGCAGCATGCATGGATGCGTGTTTGTTTTTCTTTGTGGCCAGTTTCGATGTAAAAGTACTGGCTCTTTTTATGTATGTTTTCTATTTCAATTTTATAAGCATTCGTGATAAATTTCTCATACTCTACTTTTTTCTTATGTATCTTAAAAATGTTGTTTTATCTTTCCAATTCTAGGCAAAGGCATTCTTTCTCGTCATTATGCAGTGGAAAGGCGTCCACAGCCGGACATAGCCCTCTCCCAAGGTCGCAGTCACAGCGACCGGTCCTACGATTCTTGTATCCAGATGGTCTAGCACGAATATTCTGTCGTATAATTACGTTAACGTAAGTGAATTTTGAATGTGGAAAACTACAACCCCATAGTATATTAAAAAAGTGAGTTAATAATTAAAAATTTAGTGTTTCAGTATCAGCAACAACACGAAACAACTCACGTATAAGATATAGCAACGACATTAAACAATAAAAAAATGTTCTACAAAAATTTTAAAGTTCTCCGTAAGTAAGCAATACTGGGGAAAAAAATTGAACATGAAACATACCTTGGCAGTACACTGCTCGCCGATGCACTGAAATTAAAAGCAAACTTTTAGGTTTACTTAGGAACTTATTACTTGGCTTGTGTTACATCGAATATATATGCTCGGTAGATTGCTCAATTTTGCTGCAATTTTATTCAGGCAGTAGCTGTGCCCGCGACTTCGTTCGCGTGGATGTCGGTAAAATATTTTGCATAGATAAAAACTGGTCAAGTGCGAGTCGGACTCGCGTGCAAAGGGTTCCGAACGAATTTAATTTTTTTAACATATTATTTTAACACTACAGATTTCTAATAGGATTTTCTGTAATCTTTAGGTAAAGATCTATTATCTCCATTTTTTTTTTAATTTTAGGCTCAGTAGTTTCGGAGATAAGGGGGGGAATGGTTATTTTTCGTCTAATTTCTTGAATAACTTCAAAACCTAAATGGTTTTTAAAATTATGAAAAAAATATAATTAAAACTCTCACAGTAATCCCTTTCATTTTATATGTCACACGATATTTTACAAAAAACTTTTTTATTTAATTTTCTAGTTTGACCCCAAAAAGTGACCCCATACTACAAATTTAATAATTTACGTAACGCATCCATGTTTGGGTCATAGAAGTCCATATGTGTACCAAATTTCAACAGAATAGGTCTAGTGGATCCGGAGAAAACTGGCTGTGACAGACGGACAGACAGACACCAGAGTGATCCTATAAGGGTTCCCTTTTTTTTTCGGAAACCTAATAAGGGTTCCTTTTTTTTCGGAACCCTAAAAACTACGTTCAATAAATACTTTGCGTATCCTGATCTCTCTCAGTATTAAGAAAATGGCAAGAGAGTACCTAATGCAGGGCTCATCTCTTCCGGTTGAAATGCCGACCAGCCCAGGTAACATACCAACCAAAACCGACTATAGAAAGAATGGTGTTAGTCTTCAAAATACGAAACAAAGAAATTGATGAATCAAGTTGATTCTTAATTTCGTCCAGCCCTGTCCAAAAAGAAACACAATTTCTTCGATTTTCACTGACAGTTGCAGATTATAGAACACTGATTAATTTAATTCATTTTTACATTTTATCTTAGAATTATTCTAAGCATTTTATATTGTTGAAAACAGTTTTACCGGGTTCATATAATCGACTAGCTATCCCGCGCAACTTCGTCTGCGTCACAACTTTTTATTACTGCTCCGCTCCTATTGGTCTTAGCGTGATGATATATAGCCTATAGCCTTCCTCGATAAATGGGCTATCTAACACTGAAATAATTTTTCAAATCGGACCTAAAGTTCCTAAAACTAGCGCGTTCAAGCAAACAAACAAACAAACTCTTCAGCTTTATATATTAGTACTAGCTTTTGCCCGCGACTTCGTACGCGCATATCTATTTTTTCCCGTTCCCGTAGGAATTTCCCATTCCCGTATAGCCTATAGCCTTCCTCGACAACTGAGCTATCTAACACTGAAAGAATTTTTCAAATCGGCCCAGTAGTTCCTGAGATTAGCGCGTTCAAGCAAACAAACAAACAAACAAACTCTTCAGCTTTATATATTAGTATAGTTTTAATAATAATCGATTTTTAAATCGATGTTTAGTAGATATTGAATGAGAAGCGACCCCTATGTTAAAATGGTCACCCATCCACAGAGCGACCTCGGCAAGCGTTGGTTAACCTTGAAGATCGACCTGTGCAGCCGTCATAGCTTAACCGTGCGGATGATATATCGCGAGACACGGAGAAATCTCGGTATGTTAAAATGGTCACAGACCGACCTCACCAAGCGTTGCTTAAACTTAAAGATCGACATGAAGAGTCATGAAGCATTACAAAATAATACCAACACCAATCCGTACACTACTTACGTAAGGAATACATAATTAAAACAGTTTACCCATTTAAATCCAGTTCACTACTCTCTAAGTAGATTCGAAAATCAAATCTAAGAAATTTTGTCATTAGAATCTTCGTCTTATATACAGAAAAATGTAAGCATTACAAAATAATACCAACACCAAATCCGTACACTACTAATATAAGGAATACATAATTAAAACAGTTTACCCATTTAAATTCAGTTCACTACTCTCTAAATAGATTCGAAAATCAAATCTAAGAAATTTTGTCATTAGAATCTTCGTCTTATATACAGAAAAATGTAATCCAGCACAAACACGGGCTAAGGTCATACTTTTGCGGAGAAACTTAACACCGCGATTCAGAAAAACGCGTCATCAGTACAACGCCATCTATAGACATTTTACTTGAACTGTCAAAAATATGTTCAAAATTAGAAGCTCACAATTGTTACGATAATTAATAATGATATGATAATAAAATGTTCACTTTTCATTTTCTACATATTAAAAGTTTAATAAATAACTCAACAATATATTTTGGTGTTCTTTTCACACATTTGTTACTACTATTATTCTCTATAGATGGCATTGCAAGTACCTAGAATCTCAATGAAAACGTACCTATTTTAGCGCTCGATGAAGTTTCTTCCTAAACTTTAAACTTCAATATCTTTTGAGTTTGTGGGTCGATTTTGATGATATAAACGCTAAATGTTACTCAGGTTATTACTTAATATTTTGAAGTACCTGGATTTTGAATCCAATTAGTGGTTTATGCGTGATGCTCCCACAAACGCACAGACAAACAAACAAACCGACAAACAGACAAAAATGTCAAAAATTGCGTTTTTATGTTCTGTGTCTTTTTTTAACGTTTCTAAGTAATTTTTATGTATAAATATTCAATGTACAGACACGGCAAGTCTACTATTTAATTATAAGTCTACGATTTTATATATGGAAGGAATGGTGATTTTTGGTCTAATTTCTTGAATCACTTTAAAACTATTTATTTTAAAATTATGAAAATATAAATTAAATTAAAACCCTCACGCATTGATATATAAAAAACCCAAGATACACACTCAGCATCTCAAAAACTTTCGCAAAAAAACAAGCGCACAATGTATAAACGTGCGCTAGTTTCAAACAGTCTCACATCGCTCGCCATACTGCACTGCTTTGTAAAAACAACTTTAAGCGATCCGTGTAAGGATGAATTTGCAAAAAAAATTGCGCATCACTTGCCATACTGCACTGCTTTGTAAAAACAACTTTAAGTGATCTGTGTAAGGTTGAATTTGCAAAAAAAAATGTGAATAGTATAACTACACACAACTCACACATGACACTTGATACATGTCAGTTTTTGACGACAGTTTCGAGTGTTGCATTTGTTCGAGACTGTGCATCTTGGGTTTTTTTTATATATCAATGCCCTCACGTTTCAAAACATCGGATGTTCGAAACCCTAAAACAAGATTTTTTCAAATCGGTCAATAAATGAAGGAGTTATAAGGTAACAAACAAATAAAATAAAAGTACAACAGAATTGAGACCCTCCTTTTTTTGAAGTCGGTAAAAAAAGTTATTATAAATTAAATATTCTTCTTTAAGGTCTCTCGATTCTGCATTAAGATATAAATCATTATTTTTATTACTATGCCCCACGTATGTTGGCAAGTTGGTTGGTCTTGAGCATCGACGACGAGTTGCTAGCCTGTCGGTTTTCTACCAGTTGCATTTTGGGGAATGTGCGACGGAATTGCATAATTTAATTCCACCAAGTCCGTTCCATCATCGGACCACAAGACGAACGGCGATGCGCCACCGGTACATGGTGAACATCCCACCCACGCGCACAAAACGTTTTGGGAACACATTCATAGTGCGTACAGCTAAGGAGTGGAATTCCCTGCCGGAGTCTGTGTTTCCTGATAGCTACAACCTGGGAGTCTTTAAGTCAAGAGTGAATAGGTTACTTCTAGGCAAGCGTGCTCTATCTTCGACCACATAATCACTTACCATGCCACTTATCGCAAACCATCAAGTGAGACAGTGGCAAACGCGTGCCTAAAAAAAAACGCCCACAACATTTTGAAGAGTCTAAGTAAAAGGCAGTTTTATCGATAATTTATATTTCATAAATATAGTCAAGATAAACGTTAATTTTTTTCGCAACCCTTAAACCAAATAGAAAAAAAATACACAGCAAAGAAAATAAGGGTCTTAATCTGAATGGAAGCAAGTTTGTTGAAATGAATAGTGGATGTTACTTCTACCTATCTCTTGAGGGTGTACTGTCTTGATGTTATTTTATTCCTAACTAGCTTTTGCCCGCGACTTCGCACTCGCATATCCCGATTTTCCCGTTCCCGTAGGAATTTCGGGAACCTCTTAGTGCTCCCCTACACACCCGAAGCGTTGTCTGTCAGTCAATCAATCAGTCAGTTACGGAAGAATCTTATATGAATTGATGATAATCTCTCTTCTTTTTAGATCTGTCGTAGCTAGGATGTAGCAACACATTGACAATTGGACCTTACAATATCACGCATTCGCTACGCCTCGTAGCGTCGTAGCTAGGATGTAGCAACACATTGACAATATTGTAGCTAACAATATCACGCATTCGCTACGCCCCGTAGCGTCGTAGCTAGGATGTAGCAACACATTGACAATTGTAGCTAACAATATCACGCATTCGCTACGCCCCGTAGCGTCGTAGCTAGGATGTAGCAACACATTGACAATTGTAGCTAACAATATCACGCATTCGCTACGCCCCGTAGCGTCGTAGCTAGGATGTAGCAACACATTGACAATATTGTAGCTAACAATATCACGCATTCGCTGCGCCCCGTAGCGTCGTAGCTAGTATGTAGCAACACATTGACAATTGTAGCTAACAATATTACGCATTCGCTACGCCCCGTAGCGTCGTAGCAAGGATGTAGCAACACATTGACAATGATTGTACCTTACAATACCCACGCATTCGCTACGCCCCGTAGCGTCGTAGCTAGGATGTAGCAACGCATTAACAATTGGACCTTACAATATCACGCATTCGCTACGTTCTGTAGCAAACCCGTAGTTTCGTCATCTACGTCGCAGCACCAATCAATATCGTGCGATAATGTTCATTATTTTTTATTGTTTGTATTGTAAACTAGTTGACCCGTGCCCACTTCGTTTGACGGTACTTTTCGGGCTAATATATAGCTGAAATAAATAACGTAGCTTTCTATTGCTAAAAGAATTTTCAAAATCGATTCATTAGATCCACAGATTATCCCGTACAACCTCACAAACTCACAATCTTAACCTCTATAAAATATTGGTATAGATGTCGTAGGATAATTTGATACTTCGAATCTTCGCGGAAATCCTAGGGGTTTTGCGAAAACGCGGATAATTAGACATAGGCGAAAAATTATCAAATCTTACTGGACAAAGATACTCGTTATTATAGCAATATTTAGTTCTGGGTGGTTTAAAAAAAAATAACCACGAAGGCTAAGGCGGGAGCTCCGCTCCGCTTCGCTCCCGCCTTAGCCTTCTAACCTAACCTATCCGAGTCGGGGTAGTCTGAGTCGGGGCTATGTCTAATTATCCGCGTTTTCGCAAAACCCCTAGGATTTCCGCGAAGATTCGAAGTATCAAATTATCCTACGACATAGACACCACATGTAGTCTTCGCTGTTTGTTTAACTATTGTATCTGCCACTTGCTTGCAATAAACACCACTTGCTTTGCAAACTGGATCGCTAGTAAAATTGCGAGCGTACTCATTCTTTTGGCGACATTCTCCAAATTTTTATAAGGAGAATTTTACATAAAACATACCATAACGTTACATCCTGGTCCCTTGCACTGAAAATGGAATTAATAAAAACAATTAATAAAATTAATCTCAGAATGATAGGAGAAACTTTAAGACATTTAAAAAGAAATAGTGAACACCAACCAGAGCATTGCAGCTTACTCCCACACACTGAGAAATATAAAATTATAAATTACTATTTTATTATCTATATCTATGCTTAATACCATAAAGGTAGCTTTTGGATAAACTCCGGAACCAGTGCATCAAGTTCAATAGGTAATCTTTGCATATTTCAATGTGGAGTAGGATAAAAGTATATATTGTATTTATAACTCGGTAACAGCCAAGAGTTTAGAGTAAAGTAACTTAACGACCACATTACAGAAAGTCAGTATAGCTGTTAAAACGAACATCGTAGCTTTTCCAAGTCAAAAGTGAAATGGAAATCTCGAAACGCAGTTAAATTACTTCAAAATGGTGGCGTTTCCCCCTACATCGCGCGCGATGTGTCACAGTCCTCACTTAGCGTACCAAATTCTTTGATCCTTTAGCTATCTGGTGGTGTAATAAAATTTTGGGTGGGGATGATAAATATGTAGCTGCGACTCTAGACTTTATCCCCTGATTTTTTGTCATTTGTTTTTGATTAGCCTCCCACTATGGACGCAATTTTAAAGACACGGAAAGTTCACGTCAAAACGTCAATATATAAGACTTATTCACGTCAAAACGTCAATATGTAAGACTTATTCACGTCAAAACGTCAATATTTCAGGAATGAGAGCTATCGCGTTTGAATTCGCCGTTGGAGGCGCTAGTATAGCGTGAGGTTTTCAAAATGTAAAATTTCACTGTTGGTTGACTATTGACGCGAGTTTATTTACTTATTTGTTTTGATTTTTGTGTATAATTTTCTAAAACAGCCTAACTATGGCAGATTAAGTTACGGTTCTTCCAACCACTACAAAGAACTTTTTCTCTGTCGGAAATATTGAATAGAATAGAATGTTTTTAATTCAGACCGGAGTCCATAGGATTAGTACAATTACTTAAATTCTAGTGTTAGTAGGGTACAGACAAAGATAAAAAAACGGCCAAGTACGAGTCGGACTCGCGTGCAAAGGGTTCCGAACAAATTTAGTTTTTTTTAACATGTTATTTTGACACTACAGACTTCTAATAAGTTTTCCTGTAATCTTTAGGTATATATTATTCCCATTTTTTTCAAAACTTTAGGCTCAGTAGTTTCGGAGATAAGGGGGGGAATAGTCATTTTTCGTCTAATTTCTTAAATAACTTCAAAACTATTTATTTTAAAATTATGAAAAAAATATAATTAATACCCTCACAGTAAGCCCTTTTATTTGATATGTCACACGATATTGTTCAAAAATCTTTTTTTTTTATTTTCTAGTTTGAGCCCCAAAAGTGCCACCCATACTAAAAATTTAATGATTTACGTAACGCGTCCGTGTTTGGGTCATAGAAACCCATATGTGTACCAAATTTCAACAGAATCGGTCCAGTGGATCCGGAGAAAACTGGGTGTGACAGGCGGACAGACACACACATTCAACGTGGAGCCGCATCCACCTCCGCGGCATCGGGAAATCCCACCGATCTGCGAATACACTGAGAATACTGTTGGTGCTGCCGCGAACACGAGTCATCAGGGATGCACATCTGTTTCTAATAATGGCGGCAAAACCATCAATATTATTATCCGCAACATCCCTGACGCACTACCCCGCCACGGCAGCCGCAGCAGCACTCTCAGTGCATTATTATATTGAACGCGTAGGTCGCTGTATGTCCGCTGAGTGAAGTTGACCCACAGGCTGCACGTGTAGAAGGACTGACAGTAAGCTTTGATAAGCATTACTTTAACTGGCTTCGAAACAAAGCGATACTGTCATTGTTGTATTTAATCGCACGTTAACGGCATCATAAATTATTTTCCTTCTAACTTTGTTCACATGCGCGTAATAACAACTTTAATGCTATGATTAAGAACGTTACTCGACAGTGGCGCCAACTGGTGAGTACAAAAACGGTAGCCCTCATTGACAAACATGACATGACATGTGATCATTTCTTGTATTTTAACATTTGGACAATCGGCATCGCAAATATTGATATATAAAAACCCAAGATACACACTGAGCACCTCAAAAACATCCGCAAAAAATAAGCGCAATATGTATAAGTATGCGCAAGTTTCAAACAATCTTGCATCGCTCGCCATAGTGCACTGCTTTGTAAAAACAACTTTAAGCGATCCGTGTAAGGTTGAATTTGCAACAAAAATTGCGCATCACTCGCCATACTGAACTGCTTTGTAAAAACAACTTTAAGCGATCCGTGTAAGGTTGAATTTGCAAATAAAAATTGTTTATAGTATAACTACACACAACTCACACATGACACTTGAAACATGTCAGTTTTTGACGACAGTTTCGAGTGTTGCATTTGTTCGAGACTATGCATGTTGGGTTTTTTTATATGTCAATGATCGCATCGGTAATAGAATGGCACTTTGTCTATACTAGAATCGTTAAGGTAGTTAAATAATATAATCTTGATGTGACTTTTTTATAATTTTTATTTAAAAACTCAATTTAAAAATAGAATGCAACTAAAAACCAATGTGAATGCAACAATAACGATTACTAAATCAATCAAAACATAAGTTGAAGCAGTAGTTTATTTGTTTAGTTTGTGTTTGTGTAAATAGTCACATCAAGATTGTTTATCTTTATTTAACTATCTAAACCTTTTTAAGGGAAAAATAAAATAAGGTTACATACTCCTGAAGCGCACGAATCGCCTTTACACTGAAAAAGAAAAAAAAATGCTAACGTTCGAAATTTGATTAAGTAGGTTATTTTGATTATTTTTAGATTTAAGCAAAAGATGGTAGTGTGAAGAATGTTCTATTATAGAAGAAAATAGAATAAATGATAACGTGACGGTTGACAGAGAAGAATGGAAAAAGATCTCGTGTTGTGTCGACCCGTCTATTTTCCCGGTCAGTCTGAAGATACGGATGTGCCAGTGGCAGTACAATTTATATGACACTGTTCACATTTAGACGGATCCGAGAAAAAGGATGGATCCGGGTTTTTATACGGACTTTTTGCCACTACGAACAGCCGTCTTAACGCCTGGATCGGATGTAGTGTGAACGAATCTGCCGATCTTCGGCCGTCGTCTTCCGTCTAGACAGACGGCCCGTCATAGTGTAAACACGCACGTCCGATTGCCGTCTTCTGTCTGAACAAACGGTCCGTCAAAGTGAGAACTGGCCCTCACATGGGACAAGAACAGGAAGATGATGAATAGGTATCCTGTCGGCTTACCGTGCAGTCGCAGTTAGATTTATGGCACTGTAACAAATCACACAAACGTAATTAATAATTCATTATCATCATCTATATTCAACATCATGTAAGCCTTCTTCTCCTTAGATGTTTTTGACGCAGTACGTGGCCACGTCAATAATAGCTTCGATTGCATTCATAAAGTCCCCCAAAGTACAGGTGTATGGGCACTTGGAGCACTCCAACGTGTAGCTCATGTTCTGAACAGGAGCACCGCACTCACATTGAGTATCCGACGGTGTATGAGACCCCATTTCGCCAGCTTGTGTCTGCAGCGGGCGCACCTGGGCGCAACCGATTCAGTGCTTTCCGTATAGGCCACTCCAGATTACGTCCAGGTGGCAGAAGTTCCTGGGGTTGCAATTAGTTGGGTGGTGGTGGATGATGTTTTCCCCACAGCTTGGTTCCCCACGTATAATATGCATTACTAAGAAAAACATTGAAATTAATCTTAAGAGATTTTCTTACTCTTGACTGACACCCCTCGTTAGCACACTGAAAAAAACAAATCAGTTGCCATTAAACTAACTAAACTATAAATCAACAACAAAACCAAAAAAACATAGTTTATATATCAGTCTTAAATAGGTTTATGTCACATATTTGACATTTTGTTTTTAAGGTTTATCTGAAAACCGCGTCAGACAACTAGTTGTCCGGCTTTTCGCAGAACTGGACCTATTTGGCGCAGCTGCGGGGCACACAATGTAATTGTTTTAGACTAAGTTTCCTTTTTATTTGTACCTACATTGTGTGTGTCTGTGTGTGCCAAATAAACTTTTTTACTTTCTTTCTTTCATACCGAGACTACTCAGTGCCTCAGAAAGCACGGTAAACCCTTGGTTATCATTTGTCCGCTGTTATTTTTAACCGACTTCCAAATTTTTATTTGGATGTCGGTTAAAAATAACAATTCGGGGATTCTCAATTCGGTGATCATTTTTTTTCGTATGTTCAGCGATTACTCCGAGGTTTCTGATCCGATTTTTGTGATTATTTTTCGAAACTTGCCATTCAGTCCCGTAAAAAATAAATTCAGTTTAGCTCACTAGTTTTTATTTGCTAAATTGGATGATTTAATTTTAGATACCTTACCACAGTATCTACTTATCAAAAAGTTTTAGTTTTTGGGAGGTATCAGCACTAAAAAGTGAAAACTAAAAAACTTTTTACTTTAATTTTGGAAGTCGGTGTCAAAAAACGAAAAAACCAGACCAGAAACACCGACTGCCAGAATTAAAGTTATTTTGTACTTTGTAGTGATTTTTTGTAAAAAGTTTTTTAAATCTTTGTCAGTAGTTCCGGCTAGTCAGAAGCCAGAAAAATTGATACCTTTTTACCTAGTTTCTATGACAATCTGACCTTTACAACCCAGCTAGTGAGTAGGTAACACGAAGTACTACTTGACTTCCATGAAAGAGAACAATCGTAATATTTACGTCTTTTTTAATTGGTCTCGTGCTGTTCAACCTATGAGGTTGTCGACTGCTGAGCCAGACTTGCCTGAGGCGGCTTTAATATTAATATTAAAGCCAGCTAGGGCTTATTAAAACTTACAAACTAAGCGACTGCACGTCAACGGCACCCCCTGTGGGGAGACCTCGACTTAGGGCGTCACTGGGCGGAGGACGGCTAGGGACGGGTTGGATCGAAATAAATATTTTACCTCCATTTCGTAGTTATACTTGGCTCCAAGCACCGTCTCGAAGGCCAGCCAATCCTTCTCAGTAGTATAGTTTAGGTTCATGGATCTCATCACCACCTTGATGGCAAACTCCTCGAAATGAGGTCTGTTTGTAGCTTCAATGAAAGAGCCGTTGTAGTTTTCCGTCTACAAAAATACAAAATCCTTTATTTGAAATAGACCACTTTTGAATAGTATACACAGAGGCACTTTTGAATGGTCAAGATCTGTCAGTTAAATAGATGAAGCTAATTCTGCCGCGCTAAGAGCAGCAAGTTGCTCTGCAGCAAAACTCACTCACCGACCCTATCTCCGGCGCGGCAGTTGCACGTTCCAGAGTAGATCCTATGGAGAAGAACGTGCAAGAAACTCCATGGACACTCTTTTAAATCAGTTTTTACAAAATCATGGTTACAATCGTTATGAAATAATTAATGACTGAAATTATTCAATGCAAAGATAATCTTACAATCTTCAGCAAGTCCAACAATGTTTTCACATCTTAATCAAAGATTGGACGCTTCAGTCGTTGTGGAGCGGATCAGCATTGAGCCAAGCATTTTTATTATCAATGTTCTCCCCTAGTTTTTAGTATAGTCTGTGGGGGTTAAAGGAATAGCACATTTTTATGCAAGTGGGGCAAACTTACTCGTATCTAGTAGGAATACAAAGAGTGTACTACGTGAGCTCGACAAATGGATGTGCGATTAACGCTTATGTGACAAAACTGTACTGCGACTCACCATAGTTCGAATGCACGCTTGTGCGAGACACTGAAGATCGGGAGCCCCGCATCGCCGGGCTCCTATTTCTGGGTGGTTTTAAAAAACGTCGGGTTGGGGTACTCTGAGTCGGGGTTTTGTCGATCTTCAGTGTCTGTCGCGCTTTCACGCCAAAACTACTGAACCGATTTAAATGAAATTTGGTAGTTTAGAGCCTGAGAAAGGGCATAGACTATTTTTCATCCCGGGAATATGTTTCCTGGGGATCACGCGGGCGAAGCCGCTGGCAGAAGCTAGTAAACAATAAAGAAACAAAAGTAAAATAAAAATAAATTGACTTTTTTTTTAAAGTTAACCCGAAGTAAAAATCGTCTAAAACCTTATCAACCATTTGATAAGGTTTTAGACGATTAAACAGACAGATTTAATGCCGTCACCTGCATCAGACTGCTTGAAAAGAGATTTGTGTAGAATTTTCAGTTTTTAAAAAAAACTAGCTTTTGCCCACGACTTCGTACGCGCATATCCCGTTTTTCCCGTTCCCGTAGGAATTTCGGGAAATCCTCTCTTACTTATTTTGCTTCCCTGTGGAGTGTAGGGAAGCTACATGCCAAATTTCAGCTTTTTACGACCAGTAGTTTCGGCTGTGCGTTGTCTCTCAGTCACTCAGTAACGGAAGAATTTTATATAAATTGATTGATGGATTATTTATTTATTAAACTTGATTAAAAAGAGATCGTTTCGACGTTCTTGTCCATAGATTTACGTTATAAAACGTGCAAATAGCTTCGATCAACTCCTTTACAATTCAACAGTGGCTGTAAATTGTTTTGTTAAAATACATGCTGTTTGAATTTGAGCTTAATTTTTATGGTGATACTTACTGTCCACCCCAGTCTGCCCATACTCTCATCTACAATCGGTACGTACAATTCCCCCTGTAAAAATAAACAAAACATAACACCACGTCCACATTCCTCAAAGGCTTAGACAGAAATGTACCGAGTTCAGTACATTTCTGTACTATAGGGAGCGTGCACGGCGTTGACTATGTCATCTAGTGAAACATTAAAATTAAGAATACTTAACATCGACACTTCTGTGCTGCCACGTATAGATCCTGCACACTCCGTTTAGGGGAACATGCACGAAGTAGACTGTGCCATCTAGCGTTGCATATTCGAAACTTATTAATGAAATATAAAAGAAAGAAAAAGAAAGAAAATACTTTAATTCCGCCAGAAATGACGCACAAAATCAGTCACACCAGTCAATCAAACCAGTGACACTTCTGTGCTGCCACCTATGGTTCCTGCACGCTCCTTTTAGGGGAACATGCACGAAGTAGACTGTGCCATCTAGCGTTGCATATTCGAAACTTATAAGTAAAATATACTTGAAAATGACACTTCTGTGCTGCCACCTATAGTTCTTGCATGCTCCGTTTAGGGGAACGTGCACGAAGTAGACTGTGCCATCTAGTGTTGCATATTCGAAACTTATAAATAAAACATACTTAACAGTGACATTTCTGTGCTGCCACCTATGGTTCCTGCAAGCTCCTTTTAGGGGAATGTGCGCGGCGTTGACTATACCATCTAGTGTTGCATTTTCGAAACTTATAAGTAAAATATACTTGAAAATGACACTTCTGTGCTGTCACCTATAGATCCTGCACGCTCCGTTTAGGGGAACGTGCACGAAGTAGACGCTGCCATCTAGTGTTGCATATTCGAAACTTATAAATAAAATATACTTAACAGTGACACTTCTGTGCTGCCACCTATGGTTCCTGCACGCTCCTTTTAGAGGAAAGTGCACGAAGTAGACTATGCCAGGAATTGTTACATATTCGAAACTTATAAGTAAAATATACTTGAAAATGACACTTCTGTGCTGCCACCTATAGATCCTGCACGCTCCGTTTAGGAGAACGTGCACGAAGTAGACTGTGCCATCTAGCGTTGCATATTTGAATCTTATAAGTAAAACTAGCTTTTGCCCGCGACTTCGTAAGCACATATCCCGTTTTTTCCCGTTCCCATAGGAATTTCAGGAAATACTTTCTTAGTGCTCCCCTACACACATGCAAAATTTCAGCTTTGTACGACCAGTAGTTTTGGCTGTGCGTTGTCTGTCAATCACTCAGTCAGCCAGTCACAAAGAATTTTATTCATTAGGATATACTTGACAATGACACTTCTGTGCTTTTTTTTTATTTGATATGGGTTTGCTCTTGACTCTAGTCAAGGTCAAAGATGACAGAGACAAAGTCTACGATGGAGCGAGCTTACCCAGAAGGAGCCTGTTCACTCTAACTTTGAAGAGATTAGGGTTGTATGCGTTTGTAGAACACCTACATTTCACTAGGTCTATTTAAATTCACATGATACATGTGGACTACATATACACCGTGTTCCGGACGATATACAAAAACTTCGACCGGATGTTCAGAACATAAGCATTTTTCATTATGGACAATTCTTATTTATTTATTTTTTGGTAATTTTCATACAAACTAAATACCTTGACGTAAATTATCGATCATATAATTATCGATATGTATGCCTCTTTATGCAAATTGGCAACGAAAAACAAAAGAGATTCAAATATCATTTGATAGATTTTTCATTTCAATTGCACGAAGACCCTTTCATACTGCATAGCTTAATTAAATGATATTACAAATATCTCTGTAAAGAAGCCTTTTTAAGTCTTTATGTGCCTCCCGAAAACATACAGCATTGTTTATGTTTATGAAGAAGCAGTATATACTTAGCCTTATTTGCGCCGTCAATAGTACGGATACCTTAGTTCAACTTAAGAAGACTAGGTGGCGCTGCTACCCCCACGTTGTATTTACTCTGTGCCAGCTAGGACGCGGAAACCGCTGTCACTTTTCGAATTCATAGCGTTGTGTACTTTCGCCGCGTGCGGTCGAAATCCAAAAATACTTGGATAATCGTATAACATTTAAAAAAAATATTTACCATAGTGTTAGATTTATTAGTGCATTTATTATTAGTTGTATTTTCAATTTTAACCATCAAAAAACCGGTTTTTCGTTATGAATTCCGCGCCGAGTGACGAACCCGATAAGGCCACCGCCGGAGCCAATCGGTCAATCGTTTCGAACTCGCCGACTTCCGAGAGGGATCAAGGACAAGAAAAAGAGGACTCTTTGTGTGCTAGCAGTTCATCGGACAGTGAAGCCGAACGAGGGGACACACACAAAAGGATTCACAGGTAACGGTTGATCTTCTGATCGACGCGTTATACAACCAGGTCAGTTTTCTTACAAACTTTATAATGCACCAACAATATGTACCGCAGACTACCGTAGACACGTGTGACGTGACCGAACAAGTAGACAATGTCAACAATGATTTTTTGACTATTCCATCAACCGAAACGCCTAGGTCGTTGGATTTTGGTGCCTGTAAAACTAGTTTTTTTTTTAAATAAAAACTTAAATCAGCTGATGTAAAACAGTTACGCCAGTTAATAAGTTTGCAGCATTTTAATAACCCACGTGGCAACATATCCGTAATAAGAAGGCATTGTTAGAAATTCTCGCGTTTCCGGACTTTTGCAATTTAAAAATTAACGATGAACTGTGTTGTCTGAACAAAGGAAAAGATATCTTGGCCTCAACAGAGGAAATCATGGCTTCAACTACCAACGTCTTGTTACATCAAAGGGAACTATTGCAATCCGGTTTACAGGCTATCATTGATTGGGCTCATAATAACCCTGCCGAGTTAAAACCCGATAACCTATTTAATAACATTTCTGAAACATTCTGTAATGAGTCGTCGTCTTATAAATTATCTGAACAAACCTTACAAATACAGACTCCAGACACAAAATATTAAAAACGATAATTTTCGAGATACCTACAAAAAACAACAAACGAAACAAACTTACTAAGGGAAAAACGACGGTTACAAACAAACTGTAGTGTATGTATATACTTATGATTGGTTTCGAGCGCGTACGTCACAACGTAGTGACTGGGTGGGAGTCAGTCTGTGTTCAACCGTCAGTCAGGCAGCACGTGGTGGTGCGTAGGCGAGCCAAATACCTACTATTAGTGATACGATGCGTGGATACTACATATGGCGACGAGGACAAAAAATTAAAACTGTAAGTAAAGTGACTTTATAAAAAAAAATGTGACTGGCGAAGTGGCAAGATAATTTACTTATGCTACTTAGGTACATGAATGTTACTTATTCAAACTAAGAAAACATGCGACATTTTCATTTACATTTCTCAGCAATTATAATTACCTTCACCCAAAATATAGTTTAAACCATTAGTTTACTTTATCTAACAAATAGATACCCATTATGATTCAAAATTATAAGACTTTATACCTACTTAACGGTGGTGACTATTGCTTAACGTACGAAAAAATGATTACATTGGAATTTTCAGCTACACTGATAACATTTTAAGGAATGTTCTTCGTTTTTTAGTAACTCGCACTAAAGTAATAATGGACTATAGAATAATCATAATGGTATTCAAGAGCAAATGCTAAACTGTCTTTGTTTATTTACACCTACGTAAGTTATAAATTACGGCAAACAATAATATACTGTCGGTTTTACCCTACCCAGTGGTCTTGTAATTATTATCATATTCATAGGTATTGCTAAATTGTTGAAGTACCTACATGTGCCATAATGAACAAAGTGATTAGCGGATATTTCAATAATTATGAAAAATAATCACCACCACAACTTAAAAACGTGGTCAGAGACGTGGAGTATTTTTAATGGTTTTGTTATTTTGAATCCTAATATTATGCTTGGCCTTATCGGAAGGATAGGTTGCAGTATTATTTAAGTACTGTGGTATTTATTGGTGGTTATTTAGGACAAGTTCAAAAACAATGATTGACCGTCTGGACTTTACCTAATTAAATGGATTTACCCCAGTAACTTACCTATATTCCATGTAAACTGGCGTAGTACCTGGTCATTTAATCGACAAATAAATAATAAAGTTATTTTCAAGTTTTATTACAGTATAATGATATAATAATACTGATTTATTACGCCGTTGGAGCAGCATTGCTGGTCACAGTGGCGGTACCTTCATATAAGCCGAAAAGCCCGGCATGCCTTACTAAAATGCTCGATAGAGAATCAATATCAAACCCGAACTATTTAAAAGTTCGCGTACTTAATTCTTATCAAAATTACACAAAGTATGCTACCTATGCCACATTACTACATAACTACACATCGCGATTGTTCGCGCGCAGAGTTTCGCGTTTGCAGCGTCTACATATAGCTATCTCGCTTACACGTACCGGCTTTTACCGGGCTTTCAAATACTATCTCCGTCACTTTCGCACTTATAGCGATGTGCCGTATAACGAGTTCTAAACCTTGTGCGCCTACAAATCGATCACTATTGAAGATTAAGCCGTGCATGCGTATGAAGTTGCGCGCGTATGCGTGACCTTGTCACCTTGCCAAATCTGCAGTGTTGCCGTTTTAGCGACGTTGTGAGATCTTGGAGATTTTTAACGAGTTTGGGGACTTTTTTTAAGATTTAGCAACAATAAAAACTAGCGACTTTTTAAAATAACGAAATTAAATACTCAAGCAATATCTTAAAAATAAAAAATTTGCGACATCTAGCTAGATTTTTCATATAGCTGGTGACTTTTTTTGCCTAAATGACAACACTGCAACTCTGCGTAAGTAGTTCTTGACACCGGAGTGCAACTCACTTCAGTTTTATTTGCTTGAGAGTTGAAAAGTTATGTTGTTAAAGTTTTTTGTGTGTTTTCTTAGATTTTCTCAGTGATACAATTGTTTTGGTGACTTACCTACAACAATGGAGGTAATTGTACCTTGTGAGGATTTAAAATGCGTTCAAGTTTTGATTGGCGAAGATAAGGTAAAACCTTTAAACTTTGCTCAGAAAAAACAGTTAAATTCTTCATTAAAACCGACGCCTAATCTGTGTTTTTCTCAGACTAGTAAATCGCATAAACGAAAATTTAATAGATCATTGTATAAAACTACTTGGATTGTTGGCTGTTCGCACACTAATAAGTTGTGTTCGTTTTGCTGCCTATTTTTTTCGAATGAAGATTCCGTTTGGAATACATCTGGTTATAATGATTTAAATAACATATCTGGCGCCATTAAAAGGCACGCAAATTCCTATAAACACCTGTGTGCAATGGTTTCTTTCGGTAATTTTGGTAAACAACGAATTGAGACATCTATATCAGTTTATGAGAAAATTGCGATGATACATACGAAGGTACCTACAGACTCAGTCGAAAACTGAACTTTCTTTTTTTGAAATCGGTTAAAATTTTATTGGGCTTGCCTTATTTTGAAACCCTAGGCACGCCACTGGCTGGTCATTAAATTGACACCGTTTGACTATGTTCAGAGGATCCTCAACAGCATTATTGGTCATCAAATTGACGCATTATAAAAAGGAAGCAGAATTTTGTGATATAAATTGATATTGAAATAACAACAAACTAGTTGGTTCACGATATAACACTAACATGTCCCAACTCACATTGGAGAAGTTCGACTGCGAAGGAGAAGGTTCTTCGGTTGGAGTCAGATGGGAGCGTGGGAAACGAACACTATCTATTTCGATGCTTCTGGTATTGACAAGATCGATAAGAAAAAGGCAACGACCTGAGAGTCTAACCAGGGACCTCATGCTTAGATATTTGATTTATACTACATGATTAGTTCTAAAATAATAAATGAAAGAGCACATAAATTTAATTGCAGTAGAATATGTATGTAAATCGGGCTGGTTTCCGCAACTCCACGACTAAGCGCGTATTTTGCGTGCAGACAGGCAGTAGAATATACCTACTGGTCATTAAATTGATAAGTCATCATTGAATGACAGTAATTACAGTAGAACATACCTACTGCTCATTAAATTGATAAGTCATCATTGAAAGACAGTAATTGCAGTAGAATATACCTACCGGTCATTAAATTGACAAGTCATCATTGAATGACAGTAATTACAGTAGAATATACCTACCGGTCATTAAATTGATAAGCCATCATTGAATGACAGTAATTACAGTAGAATATACCTTCTGGTCATTAAATTGACAGTTAGTTATCAAAGACAAAATAGATCAGCAGTACCTAGTGGTACTTTTTATGTACATACTGGTCATTAAATTGACAAATTTGATTGTGAGGGGGAACCTTCATCAGTAGGAACGAGATAAAAACGCTGGACGTCGGAACTCTTGATCTACCTGGAAGCTGTTGGCATCAAGGGTAGTGACAAGAAACGGGCTTTGCTGCTACATTTTGTGGACTAGAATTGCTAAAAATGTCTATACTAATATTATAAAGCTGAAGAGTTTGTTTGTTTGGTTGAACGCGTTAATCTCAGGAACTACTGGTTCGAATTGAAAAACTATTTTAGTATTGGACAGCCTATTTATCGGGGAAGACTATAGGATCTAACATCATGCTACGACCAATAGTAGCAAAGCATTAATGGATAATGTGACGAAGACGAGGTTGCTCGGATCAGCTAGTTTAATAATATACCAGATACAAATATCACCAGCTGATGGAGTGGATGTCTTTGGAGTAACTATCACCAAACTCCACGTATACTTTATAGCTAAATAAATTAAGAATTAAGAACGTCACTCTTTTTGATTGATCAAACAAGGGGCAAACGAAAAGTTTCAAAAATTTGCTAGTACGGCTTAGACAATAAGCAGACAGATGTCAGTTCAAACAGAGTCAAAAGACATACAATATGTGTTCAAAATCGACGATGACAGTTTTTTAGATTGTCGTATTGGTGGAATGAAGGTAAAAAAAAAATGTTAGTAGACTCTGCGTGTAGGTAAACTTTAATCACACACAAAACCTGGGGAAATATGAAACAAAACAAGGTAAACAAACATTCAGTTGCAATAAGACTTTTATGGTTATTAAAGTAAGAAACCCCAAGGGGATGTTAGGTCTTGACCTAACAGGACCATTTGACGCTAAGTCAAAGTCAAAGTCAAAGTCTAATGATTTATTTCAACTGGACCAATAAAGGCACTTTTGAACGTCAAAAGAACATAAAATATAGTGACTCTAGTTGTCCGTTCGCAAAAGGTATATTCTTATGGAGAAGAACGGACAAGAAACTCCATAGTTACTCTTTTCATAAATAAGCTTTACAATATTTGCATACATTAATCAATTGATTATATGTAAGGACGATGCTCCCAAAATAGCACTTATATACTACTAATAGTTACAATAAAGAAATGCCAGCAGAGGTAAAATTAATAAGTTTGCTAGTAAGGGGACATAGTACTCACATACGTACAAATTTGCAAATATTGATTTATATGATCAGTGTGCGAGTTAAATTAAATATAAAAATCAGTAAATAAACCTGTATATATAGTAAATATTAATATAATAAACACAAACATATCAACCAGTTTCACTATGTCTACTACACCCTAGATTATCCTAGGAGCAGGACTAGCATGTTTCCAAGCATTCTTATCTTGAATATAATCATCTAATTTGTAATATGCTTGTTCACAAAGTGTCTTTTTTACACACGTTTTAAATTTTTCACTTAATTCTAATATGTTAGAAGGAATTTTGTTGTAACATTTAATACAGTACCCCATGAAAGATGTTCGTACTTTGGATAATCTAAAAATGGTTTATCTAGTTTATTTCTATTTCTAGTATTAAAATTATGTCTATCACTAATTTTGCTAAAGAGATGTCGATTTTTCCTTACATGCATAATATTTTCATAAATGAATTGACGAGGGACTGTCATAATATTAATCTTTTTAAAGAGTTCCCTAAGAGAATCGCGGCGACGAAGATTATAAATGGCTCTGATAGCACGCTTTTGTAGAATAAATATGGATTCAATGTCAGCAGCCCGACCCCACAGCAAAATACCATACGACATAATGCTGAGAAAGTAACTAAAATAGACCAAACGCGCGGTTTCTATATCTGTTAGCTGTCTTATTTTTCTAACAGCATAAGCGGCTGAGCTTAGCCGCGCCGCAAGAGATGTTATGTGAGGTCCCCATTGCAATTTCTCGTCTAAAGTGATTCCCAGGAAAACCGTCTGATCAATAAATTCCAGTTTTTGTCCATTCAATATGATGTCACATTCATTACTTTTAACATTAGGTAAAGTAAATTTAATACATTTAGTTTTTTTTTCATTTAGTACTAAGTTGTTTGCCGTAAACCAATCTTGAACCTGATGAATAGAGTAATTGACATCATCAAGGTTTTGTGATCGTCGGTCTATCTTAAATATCAATGATGTGTCATCAGCAAATAAAACCATCTTTGGTTCATTTTGAAACAATTGGGGCAAATCGTTTATGTATACTAAAAAGAGGAATGGACCCAATATTGAACCTTGCGGAACGCCCATTGTCATTTCAGACCCTAGTGAGTTTACACGCAATCGAACGCTTTCGAGAGGTCACAAAAGATTCCAATGGCGTCTTGTGAATCCTCCCAGGCGTTAAAGATGTTCTTTATTAGGGTGACACCGGCGTCAGTTGTACAACGCCCTTTGGTGAAACCGTACTGTTGATCATGAAAGATGGAATTTTTATTAAAATGTAGTAACATCTGGTTAAGCATTAACTTTTCAAACACCTTACTGAGAACCGGCAGGATTGACACCGGCCTGTAATTGTTGGGATCTTGACTATCACCGGATTTAAACAGTGGAACGACTTTACTGTGCTTCATGAGATCAGGAAATACTCCCTGGTCTACACTAGAGTTAAATATGAGAGCTAAGTAGGGAGCAATAGTTTCAATATTAGATCTACAGACTTTTACAGACATTCCCCAAAGATCTTCTGTTGATTTAATTTTAAGATCTTTAAAAGCCTTTGTAATGGCTAGGGGGTTCGTATGTTGAAACTTGAACTCTGATGGGCATACCTTGGCATTCTTCCTTAAAAAGGCAGCAGAGAGCGCGGGTGACGAGTTAAGAGCTTGTGTAGTTTTACGAGGAATATCAGCAAAGAAGTTTTCAAATTCCTGAGCTACCTCTGCATCTGAGTTTATGGGACCATGTACGGTACGCAAATATAAAAATAGTAGATAGATCCGAAAATGCAACTTTTTACTTTTTTATTGTATCTCTGATGGAACTAGAGATCTACTTGGGAAAGAAATTGCCATGGCTATAGTTATAATGGGTGTACTTAAAATCGGATTACAAATTGACCAAATGGAAACAAAGACAGTTTCCGAAATCCAATGATGTTTTAGTGGAAGCACCGATCGATGAGAAAGTACAACCAGCTTCTCAATCATTAAGAAGGATCATAGGAAGAAAAGTTGAAAAAAAAAAAATATCCATTTCTCTTTTTAAGTATCGTCTTAAAGAGCACTACCTTTCCTCAACTATGATAGTTATATATATATGTATATATTTATTAATTTTATAATATAGTATTCGGTATAGGTATATATTTTATTTGTTACTTTAATTTTAAGACTTTACATACTCTTCTCTTGTTGTTACACACTATTGTCTACATTTCTTTTTCATTTCTCCTGTCGCAGGTCTGCTGGAAGAAATTTCATTAGAAATGAGCAGTTCCTTTGTACTCATATTTATAATGTTAATTATTACTGTTTTTCTGTGTGTACATAAATAATAAAATAAATAAATATAAAAGAACGGTTACCAGTAACTAATCTTAAGACCATAATGTACCTACCATATTCTGACAAATACATGATTATGGTTGGAGAAAGATTTAAGGAGTGTAATTCCCTGCCAGAGTCTGTGTTTCCTGATAGTTGCAAACTAGGAGTCTTTAAGTCAAGAGTGATTAGGTTACTTCTAAGCAAGCGTGCTCCATCTTCAACCACATCATCACTTACCACCAGGTGAGATATTGGTGCCTATCAATATAAAAAAGCGAGTACTAAAAAAGCTTTCCATTGGTGGTAATAGTTTCAACATTTTAAACAATGAAATTGCAAGGTTGCCATAAGGTCATGTTCCGCCTTAGACGTATTTAGTGAAAAATTGGATTTAAGCTTTTATATCAACGTGTCGGTGACAGTTTTCTTACATAACAAGTTATTAAATTCAGTTCGTAAATTCAATAGTAAACGATTATAAACAGTAACTTGATATTGATGACATTGATTAAAGCTGTAGGGATACAGAGAATTCTGAGCTATTACAATTTCTAATTAGTTTTTTCAATACCGGGTTGCTTACTGTAGATGTAAGTTAATATAAGTAAGATTTAAAATAATATTGATTGATTCAAACTGTTCGGTGCAGTTATGACCATGATGCTCGTAGATTGACGTAGAGTAATTCGTGAACGTAGCCCCTTCACATGAACGTTAGACACAAACATTGACAGACCTAGGTTCTCTTCTCTTCGTAAACTCTGATGTGCATAACTTACCGGTTGGTATGTTTTAAAATCTCATTATCGGGAACATGCCCAAGGCCAAGTATATAAATAATTGACGCTGTGAAGTTATGAAATAGATGACGAGTAAGCATCAAATTAGTTTGTGTGAACAGGCTCTTAGTTCTGTGGGTTGGCGGGCGTACCAGGGTATCGTAGCAGTATCACAGAGTGAAATAGACGAGGAAGTCTGTATCAGGGTGTCGTTGCTATTGGTGGTACAAATTAGAGTTTACTCGGTATTCTTCCCATGGGAAAGTGCGAGTATAGGAATTGTGTTTTGCTGAGCTATGAGATAGATGTTGACTGTGAATAAGATACGTAGTCTTTGATTTTCTTTGTTAAAATCAATGTGAGTTTTATGACTTCATTGGTGCATGGACTTGGTAATCACGAATACTTGTGAATCACGAATCATACCTAAAGGATTGATTAAAGCCAGTTTAGAACTGTCGAATGGCTAAAACACCGAACGAAAAGTCAGTTAACTGAAGATTTGGAATAGCTCTGTATGTAAAAGTTTGTAGACAATTGCCGTAGAGATTAACGATCGCAAATTTCTGGGGGGATATTGAAGTATGTAATGATGAAACAGGACAAATGATGAAAAGAAATGTCGTACATTTATAGAAATTGAAGGTCAGGAAAGTTTTTAATGATAAAGAAACCAAGGAATTTAATAAAAAAGATACATCTGCTTCATAAATAAGATTGATTAATTATGACTAAATTAAAAAGAGAAAAGGGAAGAAAGATAGATATAATAATAATATCAAGGCATATAACATTAAATATAAGAAAGAAAATCAAAACAATTATCTCACATGTGATCATTGAAAAAATATAATTGGTATATAATTACAATATAGTATAATCGGGTCGTTAACGGAAAAAAATAATAATAAAGGAGTAAAATACCTCTAGGGTCATGTACAGTGTTTGGAAGGAAATAAATACTTAGTAATAAATACATACATATATTATTTATAAGTATCTAGATCCATAATAAACTTACTACAGGAAGTATTTATATACAAATAAAAATAAGGGAGGGATGTAGTGTATGTATATACTTTTTCCACACTAGGAATTTCTCCTGTATCGTGGGTGCGTTTACAAACATACAATTTCACATACACAAACACCCAGACCCGGAACAACTATCTGTAGGCCATACAAATATTTGTTCCGTGCGGGAATCGAACCCGCGACACACAGCGCAGCAGTCGATCGCTCCACCACTGTGCCAGCCGTGTCGTCACTCAATTTTCGATCTTCGAGAATCTTCGAGAAGAATCTTTCGATCTTCATAACATTTTCGTCTGATTTCTCACGCCTCAGTCCCAGATTTTCTTCAACCTCGAGATGGGATGATGAAAATAGATATATCCCAGGCTTATTTTCACCTACGAGCAGCAAAATCTCACCGGCCTTTCATAATAATCAGTTACAAAGGCCAGTTATACGAGATGACATGATTACCGTTCGGGTTGGCTTCAGCGCCGCACCTATTTTCCTCTGTAACATGCTGGGTCGCGGAGACCTTGCGTGCGAAGGGATGTCGAGTGCTAGTTTACCTAGACGACTTCTTTCTGGTCAACCAAGACCAATCCAAGTTATGTCTTCAGGCTGCAGAAGCCGTGAGGCACTTGGAACATCTGGGCTGGCAAATCAATCACCAAAAAAAAATGTCTTGGTACCAACTCAAGATTTGGAATACCTTGGCATACGTTGGCAAACAGCTGTAAATACAATGTCTATACCAATAAAAAGGAGACAAAGCATAAAATATGCTCTAGACCGTTCGTTGTTGCACACATAGGCTCACATCAACCTCTGGGCAAATCAAAGTCTGCTGGCTGAGGCAGTTAAACTTCGCCAACTTTGTTGTTCCCCGAGGAAGACTGCACTATCGAAAAATGCAAATGTTCCTGCGACACTTCAACAAAACACGACCCCGTCAAAAACAGCTAGTGCCTCAAGTTGTGTATCAAGAGATAATGTGGTGGCGCGGAGCCACAAGATACACATTGCCTATACACAAAAAGCCTGCTACCCATTTTCTTGCTCCAGGTGCTTCGGATTGGGGTTGAGGAGCCCATATAGATGGGAACCTATGTCAGGTGCATGGGCAACGCACCAAAAGATGGCACTGCAACAAATGCTGCAAAAGTCACACATACTGATCCAATCAGACAATCGAACCCTAATTGGATATATCCGGAAGGAGGTAGGAACCAAATCATTAGGGTTACTAGCCCTAACCTTCAAACTATTACATCTTACAGAGAAGTTCAACATAACCCCATCAGCCCATTATCTACCGGGGAGATACAATATAATAGCGGGCAGGCTTTCACGAGGAAAACCACCCGTGGAATGGCATCTTCTACCTCTAACAACAGCGGAAGTCTATCGGAAGTGGGGGAATCAAAAAAATAGACTTGTTTGCGACAAAACAAACCGCGGTAGTAAAAAACTACGTATCTCTAGACTGCAGAGATCGATCGACAAACTAGATGCCTTCAGCAGAGAATGAAACCACAGGCTAGCGTGGGTGTTTCCTTCTCCCAGCTTGCTGCCCAGAGTTCGGGCACATCTGAACAGTGCAACGGGAATTTACTTGGTTGTGGCTCCAGAGTGGCCTCGAGCTTTCTGGCCTCAAGACCTAAAATCCAGATCTCTAGACCATCCACACGAACTTCTGAACCTGTCGGAGACCATAATAGACGTTACAATATTACAGCCTCCCCCACAGGTACAGACATTGACTCTGAAAGTTTGGAAAATTGGGGGGGTGTGCCCAAATAAAAGACTGGTCCACACAGGAAAAATAACTACTAAAGAAGAGATGGCGGAGCTCAACTTTGTCAACCTATTTGTCACCACTTAGACGGTGGTTGAGATGGTGCTCTAACTCTCAAGTAAATCCAAAATGTCCTCAACCTGCTGACGTCGCATTTTTTTTTTATATTTCTGCATCTAAAAAGAATTTGTCCCTTATTACTATCCTTGTCCACAAATCGGTAGTCCTAACTTTTTGCGGCCCTCATGTGGAACAGCAAACCTTTTCTAATTTTATTATAAAACACACCCTTAAGGCAATAGGAGTAGCCAAACCAAAAGAAATACGACCATCGTTCACGTGGGATCCACATGTCGTACTGAATTGGCTGTTATCAAATGCACCCAAAGACACATTGTTCGATTTAGCACGTAGAACAGCCACAGTTTTATTGCTGGCATCAGGCCGTAGGGTTCACGACCTAATTTTGTTAAAAATCTCAAATGACAGTTTCTTAGATGACTGCGATAATATATATTTAATACCTGCATTTGGGTCATAAACACTATTATAGACAGTCCGCATGGGAACTTTCACAACATAATGATAAAAAACATATGCCCCGTTACTTTAGTTAAGCTTTTAATAGTAAAAACGATAACAAAGAGATCTGAAGTTAACAATTTGAACAATCTTTTTATCACTGTATTTAGTAACATAAAAGCTGCCTCACGCACTGTTATTGGGAACTGGGTACGGACAGTTCTCAGAGACAGCGGCATTCATGCATCCCCAGGGAGCTGTAGGTCAGCAGTAGCTTCCTTAAATTGGTTAGATAACCAACCAATTGACGATATTTTGTCACAAGTTAATTGGAAATCATCCTATACCTTCTTTAATCATTACTCTCGCGAAATAGAACTTCCCAAAGAAGTTCACAATTCCTTTTTTTTTCATTACATTTCATCATCATCTGCCTAGCCTTTTCCCAACTATATTGGGGTCGGCTTCCAGTCAAGCCGGATTTAGCTGAATACCAGTATTTTATGTGGAGCGGCTGCCTACCAGACCTCCACAACCCATTAACTGGGTAACACGGTACACATTTTTCATTACATTTACTTCTACTTAAATAACAAAGAATGTCTTGAATCTCTTTATAAATTAATCATTACATGTGTATCTACTTAATTCTCAGAATAAACATTTGATAATCATCATAGCGTTGTGTTATCACCTATATTTAACATTTCACCAGCAGATAACAAACACGTCTTCATAAACAATGCTGTATGTTTTCCGGAGGCACATCAATGTAGCGGTTTTACATAAAAATAAAACCGATATTATGTGCCGAGAGGGAAAACATACAGCATTGTAGGAAGTTCTTCCTGGTGAAGACTATGAATTCGAAAAGTGACAGCGGTTCCCGTGTCCTAGCTGGCACAGAGTAAATACAACGTCGGCGATAGTAGCGCCACCTAGTATTCTTAAGTTGAACTAAGGTATCCGTACTATTGACCGCACAAATAAGGCTAAGTATATACTGCTTCTTCATAAACATAAACAATGCTGTATGTTTTCCCTCTCGGCACATAATATCGGTTTTATTTTTATGTAAAACCGCTATATTACTCCCTTTGTTTGATTTGATTTGTTAAAACTATAGAAGCGTTTGCTAAAGTTTATGGATAACGTAAGAACATGGTGTATATTTAGGTGTATAGGTGCGCAACTCAAGACTGCTGGTACAGCAGACGATAAACCCAGCAACTCTTTGACTAGCTCAGGAATTGAACCCAGAACATGGGGCATGATCATGGGGCTCAGCTGGCACGGTTACGGGTTTCCCTGTCTGAGTTCAGCAAAGGGATAGTTTCTACTAAACACAATTAAAATTTCTCATACCGCTATCACATATTGTTGATTCGAATGAGTTTTTCTGTCCTGAAAGAAAAAATATCAAAGAATATTAGTTGCGTTTCTTTGTGTGATCGAATCAGGAATGATGATATCCGCAAAAGAACCAAGTTTACCGACATAGTCCGAAGAATGACTAAATAATCTCTCTAAATTATCTAGTTATTTTAGTGTGATTTAGCCGCAAATACGTAATTATGGAAAAATTACTAAGATACAAAGGAAAATCATTTTTATACTATACCGTGACTTTAGCTAAACCATCTTTTGTGTCTGGCTGCAAATAGAAATAAATTATTGCTTTTTTTCATGTAAACTGTCAATGAGGGCAAGTTTCCAAATAGTTTTGGAGTTGGAAAGTGTGAAACTTAACTTTTAGGCGTCGGAGTGGCACGGCTGACAACGGAGCGGAGAAATGGAGAAATATTAACTAATGGAATTGCATAAATGTCAGTCACTGACAAACAATGCAATTCCATTGGTTAATATTTCTCAGTTTTTCCGTTCCGCTTCCTCGCTCTGCGTCAATGGAGAAATATTAACAACGGAGAAATATTAACCAATGGAATTGCATTGTTTGTCAGTGACTGACAAACAATGCAATTCCTAAGTTTGTATTTCTCTGTTTCTCCGCTCCGCTGCCTCGCTCTGCGTCAATGGAGAAATATTAACAACGGAGAAATTTATATCCAATGGAATTGCCTAAAATGTCAGTCATTGACAAACAATGCAATTCTATTGCTTAGTATTTCTCTGTTTCTCCGCTCCGCTGCCTCGCTCTGCGTCAATGGAGAAATATTAACAACGGAGAAATATTAACCAATGGAATTGTATAAAATGTCAGTCACTGACAAACAATGCAATTCCATTGTTTAATGTTTCTCTGTTTCTCCGCTCCGCTGCCTCGCTCCGCGTCAATGAACAGGCAGCCGTATGCCAATTTTTTACAGATTTTCAGGCTTATGTAGAATTTTACAAATACTCAACTTCTAATTCTTAACTTCAGAATCGAGGGTAAATAATGGTAAATATCTCACTTTAGTTTAGTATGTCAATATAGTAATCGTTGCCATAACGAATGTTCGCGCCACACAATGTAGGTGCTAGGCAGCGCCAAAATATCCTCAATTGTATTTTGTTAGAAATATTTCTATCTCTTTCCCGCTGCACTCTACTGTTTGCCGCTGGAACAGTTACCAGAGCTACACGCTTGCCAAACCTCAACAAACCACCAGCAAACGCTTGTAACCGACCCCGAGTGTCGGTTTTTTGCACTAGTTGAAGGGAATTCGTCGCGTGCGCTTGCGACGCGACCACACGATTTTTTGTAAAACAAGATTTAAGCTTGCGGCAAGTGCCAAGCGTCTGGCTCCGGCTCCACATTACTGGATTTCATGCCAACTGTCTGGTCAGGGGGTAACCACTAAGAATTAATGACAACACGATTTCATAGTTACTGTCAAATAGTGTTGTCATTCACTCTTAGTTCGGGTTCGGGACTAATCGTAAGTAAGACCATAGATTATACGGAATAGAAAATGCCCGTCACTAAGGCCGGAACTACGGACTTCGGGCAAAGAGAGTAGGCCGCCTGTGTTGTGTTGCTTGACTACCGTGAAAAAAATGAACGTACGTCTTTTGATACGACGTAAAAAAATGTGTAATATGTAGAAGCTTCTTTAAAATTAAGCTTAATATGACCTTACCGAGGTTAATTTAACCCAGCGGATGGGCGCATTGAAATCATCCTGGAAAATAACAAGCTCATAAATATCAAAATGAGTTATTTTACATAATTATACCGATTATATTTATAATTATTATTGGTATAATAATTATAAGTGTAATCGGTAAAATTATTAAAAAAATAAACCTAAAAGTAAAAATAAAAAACCTAAATAATGTTTTATATATACCTAATTAATGTTTTATTGGTATGCATATTATTTGTGTTTATTTATTTTTAAATACTTTGTTTTATTCAGTAACTTGACAGTAGAAGGGTTCATATTAAGGCAAAAAAAGATAGTGAGTTGGTGTAAGAATGAACGAAATTGAATAGCCTTAAATAACATTATTTAAAGTTCATTCAATATATCAATTATGCAAAATTTTTACTTTGATAATAACTTGTGTTAAAAACACGATATGCACTATTAAAATTGTCTTTGAACTGTCAAGTTACTGAATACAATTTAAAGTTGAACTGTAGTCCAGTCGACGTCATCCAGTCAACACCAGTTGTCTCTTACAAGTCAAACATGTGGTTGACTTGCACATGAGTCCCAGCATTATGCTGAGCGATGACCGTTTTGCGCAGATATGAAACATTATAATATTTTTCCAACCTGTTTATGTAACAATTTTTTTTTTTACATCCTAATCATACATTATATTATCAATTGAACTCACGACTTGTGGCAAACTCTTCAACCTTTCTTCATCCGAAAGCAACTGTAAAATGTTAAAGAGGAATCAATTCAAAATCTATAGATTGCTTGGATTTATAGTTGGGATTTTTTTAAGGATGGGAAATCATCAAATGACTCCTCTCGCTCTAGGCGGCGAGGAAGGGAGTGTCAGACTCTTACTGACTAAACCCTACCCGTGCACCTCCAACACCCTTTGCGTTCCAGGGCCGCGGTGACTCTTTTGAACAAATTCCGCAACCCTGGAAGCTATAGTTAGGCTAGTGGCGGTATTTGCATACAGGGTATATTTCTTAAATATCTTTCAAACAAAAAACTTAAAAGCTTTGGAGCTGGCAGTATTCGAGTTAGGTTCAGTATAAAAAAGGGCCTAGAGCATTTGTTCCCAATCTTTATTTGACCCGGGACCACTTTGATTTCTATGCTGCTACCAAGGACCAGAAATCAAGAAGAAAATTAAACTGCGTTAATCTAAAAATAAATTTAAATCACATACTTAGATATTCAAAACTCGTAGCATAACCTTAATTTGAATTTAAACATAAGGAGCACCTCAACACAACATTTCTGATAAAAACTTAGAATCAGTTTAATGACATTAATTAGGTGAAATTATTGAAAGTACATTGTAAAAAGTGGCCTTTGAATCAACACGTATGAAACCTTTACCATTATTCTTAGTTTTTTTTTTATTACAATAACATTACATTTTAATTACAATAACATTACATTTTAATTACAATAACATTACAATTTAATTACAATAACATTACATTTTAATTACAATAACGTTACATTTTAATTATTACAATAGAACGAACTCTTCATAATTACGAAAATATTTTAAAAAGTAATTACATTCGAATTATATTTGCCGGCGCCTTATAACCTCAACCGAAAGCATTTTGGATCTTTTACAATTCTCAGAAATGTCCGTGATTTTAATTTAGTTTCAGTCGAATATATGCATTATTTAAAACACAGAAAGTAAATTCACGTCCCTGTTGTTTCTTAGACGAACGATGTATGGACTGGCTAGAGTATTATTTTTATACACCCTAACTCCCCCTACACTACTAATATCGTTAATGTGAGAATCTGAATATTTATACGTCCGAATTTTATTAATCAATCTCGCCCAATGGCTAAAAGAGCACATCCCTTTGGATATCTAATTTCCAACGTAGATGAAGCCATTGCAGAAGCCAGTAGTAAAATCTATTACTATATACTATATTTACTACAAGCACTTCGCCCGCGACTTCGTGCGCGCTGCAATTTTCTTAAGGATCCCTATTTCTTTCGTTCATTTTTCAAAACATTTTTGTAAACCATTAACACTAGTCTGAAACCGTTAAGGTTTATGTGACAAAGTGGAGGAAGCAAGCTCGCTCACAACATGTTACTTATCATAGATAAACTTATACCTACTAAAGCTTTCTTTCTTTTTTTTCTTTTTTACTTTTTTTTCTTTCTTTTCATGTTAAATTTACATTTTTTATATGTAATAAAAAAAATATTTCACTACATTTTTAAGAATATTTGTAGTATCAGGTAGAACATATACGATACACATTTACAGTTATAGATAGTTTATATGTGGGCAGGTAATCAAGATCACGTAACTGTTTTGGTCTAATGTTTAAAGTTAAGGAACTATGATTAAATTTATCCAATATAATGTAGCATTTTAATGGAAAAATTAAAAATATTTATTTTTAAATCGGTCCCGTAGTTTTTGAGTTTATTCGTTACAAACGTAAAAAACACAAATCTTACCTCTTTATAATATTAGAGTAGATCTATACTAATATATAACGCTGAAGAGTTTGTTTGTTTGTTTGCTTGAACGCGCTAATCACAGGAACTACTGATCCGATTTGAAAAATTCTTTCAGTGTTAGATAGCCCATTTATCGAGGAAGGCTATGTATCATCACGCTAAGACCAATAGGAGCGGAGCAGACAAAGTTGCGCGGGTCAACTAGTACTAATATATAAAGCTGAAGAGTTTGTTTGTTTGTTTGCTTGAACGCGCTAATCTCAGGAACTTCAGCCACGATTTGAAAAATTCTTTCAGTGTTAGATAGCCCATTTATCGAGAAAGGATATAGGCTATATATCATCACGCTAAGACCAATAGGAGCGTAGCAGACGAAGTTGCGCGGGTCAACTAGTACTAATATATAAAGCTGAAGAGTTTGTTTTTTTGCTTGAACGCGCTAGTCTCAGGAACTTCTGGTTCGATTGCTAGCCCATTTATTTACAAGAAAGGCTATAGGCTATATATCATCACGCTTAGACATTGGTCTAAGCGTGATGATATATGAGCGGAGCAGTAATGAAAATTGTGGCACAAACGAAGTTGCGGGGGTTAGCTAGTAATAAAATAAAGCTGAAGAGTTTGTTTGAACACGCTAATCTCCAAAACTACCAGTCGGATTTGGAAAATTCTTAGGATATTGTTATGCGTCCATACATCGTTCGATTAAGAACCAAAAGAGACGTAAATTTACTTTATGTGTTCTAAATAATGCATATAATCGACTGAAACTAAAATCACGGACACTACGGGGAATTGTGAAAAATCCAAAATGCTTTCGGATTTTGAGGTTATTGTTGAATACATCACTACGCGCCGGGTGACCGCACGGGGTAGCTGCGGTCGCGGAGGGGGCGCTCAAGCTGCGAGCGCGCACCGACCGGCGACCCACGACACTGCGACATCGTCCATCTTACTGAGCACACACTCATTCCTTTTAAACTTAACGTTCGATAATTTTGTTTGATCGCTTGTTAACTTCTTTTTAAATTAAAACAGTCCACTATTTATTGTTACCGGAGTTTCTCTGCTATTTGCCATAGTTCCACCTGTAGGATATAACCCCATTCCTTTCTATTATAATAATTAGGCCAGTAAAATCATACCAAATGGACTAAGATCCCAGAGCTGCCAGACCTCTCTTATTTTCTCACTAACAAAATTTGTGGTACAAAGTAGTGTTAGTATGTTCTTTTAACATACGAATACCTGCTAGCTTAGGCCAACGTAAATGTATATTAACATTAGTCAAACATACTAACACTAGTCTATGCCATATATTTTGTTAGTGAGAAAATATGAGAGGTCTGGCAGCTCTGGGATCTCAGTCTTAAGATCATGGCACATTATAACGGCACAGCAGCATCACGTCGTTGCGAGGTGCAAGCTCGCTGGCCGCGTGCTACAAGCTCGCAGTCCGGGCGCCTGCCGCTATGTGCAATAGACTTGTGTAAGTAATGAGATTGTTACATTGCGCGTCATATAACCCGACCGCGTACTGTTTCATTACCTATGACTCGACCAAATAAAGCATTGCACATGACACTCAAACATCACGCGCGGCGCCACAGAACACTATCGCGGCGCGCTGTTAGTTTCGGTGTTCGTACTATCTCGGTAATTTTGGCTATGTGTGCAAGTGAGAAGGAGCATGCGCCGATCGGCTGGCTGCTAAATAAGTGAACTATTATTTAGAACCGTATGATTCAGGTTATAAGGTTTACGTTTTATTAACACCGCGGACTGCCGAGGTATAGTTACGTGATGTTTTAAATCATGACTGTCGCACTACGCGCACTGTAGGTAATACCGGGCGCATTGCGTTTGGCGATTGTCATATCACACCATAATATAACGCGCATGATGTATTTCTTCTACAACGCGAGCATTTCATAGCAATAACCACCGTGTGGCGCGTCATTTCGCGTCATGTTTGGAGTCATGGTGTAATGCAGCATTCCTCGGTCCGAAAAGTAATGTCATATTACATGACTTTAAGACGCACTGTTTTGCGCAACTCTAATGTGCAAGCTCGCAGTCTGTTTCGCTGGCGACTTGGTGTCGGCGCGCTGTAAGCACGCGGTCGGCGCGCTGTATACACGCGGTCGGCTTGCTTACAGCCGCTGATTGCCCGCATTTGGCTTTTCCACATAGACATTATGAAATATATTTTACGACTCACGATTTAATGCTCTAATTTGAATGACAAGTAAATTGCTAGGTTGGAGCAGTGCCGTTGCGATGCCTGTATAGTGCGCCATGACCTTAAAAGTTTCATCTGCAAATTGCCAAAGTGTCATCTATTCATTTATCGACTGTCAGTGTCAACGTTGCTCATTCCACACAGCGCATTCAATTGCTTTATTCTGTTTGTAACTAAAGATCTTACTATTGACAATTTGACCTTTCGCCTATTCAAAATGTCGAATTGAAATTAAAAATAAAGGCGCCGGGAAAAAGACTGAAGAGAATTACTTTTTCAATGTTTTCGAAATTATGCAGTGTCCATTTTATTGTAAAAATTAAAATTCTTAATTCTTTATTGTACACCATTACAACTTATAATAATTTACATTGATTAAAACATACAAAAGCGAGCTTAACTCAAAATTGAGTTATAAAAAAGAAACTAGTATTTATGGTAAATGTTTCACACGTGTTGATTCATAGGCCATTTTTAACGATGTCCTTTGTATACGATAGCCACATCCATGGGGAAGGCTTTAGACTATACGAGAACGGGAAAAAACGAGACATGCGCGCACGAACGGGCTGCTATAAAAGCTATGTATAATAAATAAACTTACGTTTTGCGTTATTGTTCCCTAAAAATAAAATAATTTTAGTAAATGTATCACAATACATATTATATTGGTATCGTTGTGTTACACCATCAGTGTATTGATTCAATAAACGCTTCGTCAGCGCGCAGGCGCGACTGCCGAGCATGGGTCCTGGGTTCGATTCCTAGGTCGGGCAAAAAAAGTGTTATTGGGTTTTTCCAATAGGAATTTCTCTGAGACCGCCCGAATTTTGGATGTTGGTGGTGTCCCCCCTCGTGCCTCGGAAAGCACGTTAAGCCGTTGGTCCTGCACCAGATCCCTTTCCGATCATGTCGGGTTGCTGTCCCATCGGAATATGAGAGTAATGGAAGAGGGAGTGCACCTGTGTTTGCTCACATACTTGTGCAAAGTCAAAGTCAAAACGTTTATTCCAATTAGGCCATTAAACGGCACTTTAGAACGTCATTCACATTTCAAATAACTGTCCATTCGGAAAGGTAGATTCTTATGGAGAAGAACGGACAAGAAACTCCATAGTTACTCTTTTCAAATTGTGCAATATAGTATTTCCCGCGCCAATGCCTTATCTCCATTAAAATTGGCCACCATGCCCGAAATCATTCAGGTGGACTATATATTGAGCCAAGTATGCATGTAATCAAAATGGGCCTCATCAGAAGGCTCAAAGTCACTCAAAGGGCAATGGAGAGGGCAACGCTTGGAGTTTCCTTGCGTGATCGAATCAGAAATGTGGATATCCGACCGACATAGCCCTAAGCACGTCGAAGTCGGCTTTCACTTGAACAAGATGTAGCTTAATACCAGTATTTTACATGGAGTGACTGTGTATTTGAACTTCACAACTCAGTGACGGGATAACTATAGCGGGAGTGAAGCGATACTTCAGGCCTGGATAGCTTTTAACCCTACACAAAACTCAAGTCCGATCCTGCATGGAGTATTGCAGCCACCTTTGGGATAGCTCAGCTAAATACCAGCTTGCTGCACTCGACTCGGTGGAACGCAGAGCTAAGAAGCTCATCGGTGACGTAAAACTGGTGGATGCTAAGCTACACAGCTTGGCTCATGGCCGCATGGCTGCCTGCACTTCAGTATACTTAGGTGAGTGTGCCCAAGAACTCCACGACCTCATCCCACCGGCCCCCTTCTACTATCGGACATCTAAACGCACTGCAAGTTACCAGCCCTACCTTGTTATTACTCCACCAATTCGCACTAAGCGTTTCCAATCGTCTTTTATAATGCACACAGCAAAGGAGTGGAACTCTCTACCTACGTCTGTGTTTCCGAACACATTGAACCCTAATCTCTTCAAAGTTAGCTTCTTCTAGGTAAGCTCACTCTATCATCGACGTTGTCTTTGACCTAGACTAGACTCAAGAACAAACCCATCTCTAATAATAAAAAAACAAAAATGAGCACAGTCATACAAATTCAATAATCCTCAATTTCCAGCTTACTTTTCTTAAAAATTTCTTGAGTTTCAGATTTTTTTGGCATTTCACTACGCATCCGTTATGACTGTCAAAGATCTACAAATATCAAAGATCTTCAGATAGCTGGTCTGGACTAAAGCTTAATGTGCTTTCCAAGGTACAGAGGTGTCTCAGAAATAAATCAAAGTGTGGAAATTCATCATTAACTTATTACAAAACCAACTAACCGAATCAAAGTTACGTTAATCTGTTGAAGCTTAATTAACGAATAAATTAATTAATTTACCAATCTAACAACATTCCATTGCGAATGTTGTTTCAGTTACAAGAGACGGTTACCAAGGGTGTTCCACTCACTTTAAACTCGAATGTTTTAAAATATAAGAAAATGCATTTTATGTTGTGCCAATACGTTGAAAGGCAAAGGATTTCTTTAAAAAGTAAAATACGTTAATAACTATGATCCCCGTCATGAGAAGCTAATAATGGTGTGATGTGGTGTGTGTGATGGGTGTGGGTCTGTGGTGTAGTGTAGTGTGGTATATTGTAAATAAAGAACTTCTACTAAGTTACGTAGCAGCAACGAATAATCTTAAATTCAATAAACTCAAAATAACACGTGGCACATTGCTCGCAGAACGGACGGTCGATAGGGCCAAAAAGTTCTGGAGTAGCGACCGAATACCGGAAGACGCAACGTTGGAAGGCCTCCCACAAGGTGGACCGATGACCTGATGAGGGTTGCGGGTAGCCGGTGAATGCAAGACGCACAGGACCGGTTTTTATGGCGACACTTGAGGGAGGCCTATGTCCAGCAGTGGACGTTTTTTGGCTGATATGATGATGATGGTGATGATGAACATACGTGTAATACGAAACAAATATCGATATAAAGCGCTGTCGTCTAATGTTTTGTGTTACTGGAAATCGTCTGACTCACATGGTACAAACATTTGAAACAATTGAATGTGTTTACGTAGCTTCACTTGGTGGGGATATTGGCTAATAAATTTGCTAAATAATGTACAAACGCGTTTCAAAAACAAAAGAAATCATTGGGTATCAAAAAATTCATCCACATTGCTTTCAATGGGAAAAGTTTCCAGGACAATGGCAGCATTGCCTGTGTTTAGAGGGCCGATAGCGATGATTCCTAAGTAAAAAAAGATTCCATTTAGTCTGTGAGATTATCGAAAAATATTGGACACATATTTTTTCTTTAATCAAATCAATAAAAAATGACGAAGATCAAACGCATCAAAGATCAGGCGTGGGGGCTTTTGACGTCCCTATTCTATATAGTTTACTTACATGTGACGTCACACGAATTTTCAACGCACTGTATCGTCTTAATTTTTTGTTTACGTGAAAAAAGAAAAAAATAACCCTTTGCACGCAAGTCCGACTCGCACTTGGCAATTTTTTTTACTTTAAGTTCCTTCAATATGATACAAATGGCATTATAGTAACGTCACACAGAAAAAGATCAGGAACTCGAAAAGTCGCAATTAACAAAGTCTTTCAACTTTTCGAGTTCCGAAAGTAAAATTCACTCACATTATGTGGATTCCTGACTTGATCCAATCGTTCTTGAAACTGTAAATTATAAACAAACGAATAAATTCAGAGCATAAGTTAAGTTAATCAATAATAATATTCAGGCACTTATAGTTAAATCCGTTGTGTTTGACAAAGATAAGAGTGAAACCAACTGTTTTGTTAAGAATTTTAGATTAGGTATTTTAAAAATCTGGCGTTGATTAATATGTTTTTGAATATATAATCTAAAGGTAAACATTCTTGATGTGACTTTTTACACAAACACACTAACGCTTAAACAAATGGTTCAATTGACTTAGTAATCGTTATTGTTGTATTCACATCGGTTTTTAGTTGCATTTTATTTTTAAACTGAGCTTTTAAACAAAAAGATAAAAAAACACATCAAGATTGTTTACCATTATTTAACAACTTAAACCTTTCTAGTGTAGTTGTCAAGTACAACATTATTTCTAATAATAAATAAACAATACTTTTTCCATCGCGACATATTTGCCGAGGCTACTAGATTTAACAGTTCGTTGCAAGATAACATGATAGAAAAAAAAATGTCTTTGTGCTCCTGGATTTGGCGAAGGCATTTGAGACAGTCTTTGTCTCCATCCTGCTGGCCAAACTTGAACAATTATGAATCAGGGGTGTACACCTCTTTTGATGTTCAAGAGTTATTTAACTAATAGGACACAACAGGTCATAATTCATTCTCTTCTCAGTGACGAACAAATTGTCACCTTCGGTGTGCCACAAGGGAGTGTTCTAGGCTCTACATTGTTCAAAATATACATTAATGACCTTTACAAAATGTCACTTTCGAATGCAAACATATATTCGTACGCAGATGACACTGCTATTGTAGGGTACCGACCTAGATGAGAGTTCGTAAAAGTTAAGGCCAAAGACTGTCTTAGGAGAACAATGAACTGGCTAAACTTTAACCTTTTGACACTAAATTAAAAAAATCTAATTATGTAACCTTCGCGATAAGAAAAAATATAACAAACCATCAAAAAAGTTTAACATAATTGCACGTACATGTTGGGATACCACACAGACCTGTCAATGTCAGTCTCTTACTCCAGCAATCATTTTCACAAGAGCTTCTTATAAAGATATTCACTGCGCCGCTGTGTCAATCTGTGATCAGCTATTGTGTCCCAGTATGGGGTGGGGCAGTAAAGACGACATTTCTTGCTCTGGAGAGAGCCCAAAGAGCTGTTCTCAAGGTCATCATAAAAAAGCCATATTGATACTCTACATGAACTGTAAGGTGCTTACTGTACGTACTAGACAACTGTACATGAACTGTAAGGTGCTTACTGTACGTAAGCACTTTGTGCTCCAAAATTAAATCATTTTAAGAAGACATCGAACTGTTGTCAGTACAACTTTCGCAAGAAGACAATACTTTTTTTAAAGTTCTTACCTACACAGTAAAATAAACAAAAAAGCAACGTAATTAAACTTAGCACATATGATGCAAAAGATGTGGATAGGCGGTGGTTATTGCAATTAGATTACTTAGAAACGGAAAATCTCATTACCTTTATTACATAACCCCTTACAATCATATTCACTTACATACTCCATACACATACATACATTCCTCCCCTCACATCTATATACACACACCACACCCTACACAATACATTTCACACACAACACTTCTCATCGTACACCTCACATCGAATACCTACTTTTTCACACACCACATCCTCAGCAGTGCTATTCTGTAAATAACTATTTTGATATCGAGCTTTACCTGAGTGACAAAGCTCAATAAGTGAGCTATATCACATACAATATGAGTACAAATACAAATACGAATTTGATACCTCACCTCGGATTCCTCTGTCAAGACACGAAAATGTCATTCGTTCTTAGTTCGGGTTCGGGACCAATCTTAAGGTGATACGGTGTAGAATACACCCGCAACTAAGCCCGAAACAACGGACTTCGGGCTTAGAGAGTAACACCCTGGTCCGTAAGGGGTGACCTGCACACTCAAGGAATGGGCCACAAAAATAGTACGTATGCAAGGTTCGTAGCGGGTAGAGTGTTATGTAGTTTATAAGAAGGTGTGATTATATGTATAGGTTTATTATGTTATGCTTACCTCAATCTTCTTTTGCGCTATTTTCATCAATTTATACCCAGTTGGCTGAAAAATAATAAAATTGTTAGCCAGAAGGCCTAGTGCGAGTTTTTATACTTATTCTCTTACTCGATTGCGTTACTGCTTGTTAAACTTATTATAGTTGAGTTACCTAAACTATTGTCTTTGTAACTGTACCATCTGAATATGGATTAAAAGAGACTGGACCCCACAACACAGGGAATCCTAGTGTGGAGTTCAGGGCTTCACCTACGTTTGTAAATTTAATGAGACGATATATTTTTTTTTTTAATGCCAACTAATTTTAATGTATCTACTCTTACTACTAGTAACCTCACCGTAATAACGAAATTAAAAAAAGTCGGTGTATTATCAGAAGCAAGTTTAATTTAACGCACTTTAAAGTACTTTTTATTTAAAAGTCTGTAGTATTTTTTGTGTTATAAAGGTTTTGTTGACGGATTTAAAAAAAAGGAGTTCACAATAATTTTTTTTATGAATGTTTGTTCAGCGATATTTTTGCCAATTTTTAAAACAACGTGAAAGATTTTTTTGGATTAGTATTTTCTCTGATGAATTCGTTTTCTATTTACTTTTATAGGCACGTGTTTCACCTGATGGTACGGAAGTGGATGTGGTCGAAGATGCATGCTTGTCTAGATTTAAACACTTTCACTACGTTAACTTTTGACTTAAGACTCCCAGTTTGTAGCTATCAGGAAGCAGACTCTGCAAAAAAACTCTTTAGCTGTATGCATAATGAATGTATTCCGAAAACGTTTTGTGCGTGTGGGTGGGGGGGGATATCCGCCATGTACCGGTAGGAAATTGCCGTACGTCTCGCTGTCCGATGATGGAACTTGGCGGAATTTAACTATGCAATTCCGTCACAAGCTGCCCAAAATGCAACCGATAGAAAACCGATATTAATATCAAAAGAGATCAAAAGTGCCTTCCCGTGTTTCTCGATGGCCTTACTCCACATGTGAATGGCATACGTTAGAAGATCCCCAGTTGACCGATTTCGCCGGAAGCCGTTTGTCGGTCAGTAAAGATATCGTTGGCTTCTAGGTTTGCTTATCATTCAGCATGTGTTCCACAGAATCGGTCCAGTAGATTTGGTGAAAATTAGCTGTGGTATACGGACAGACAGACAGACACCCGAGTGATCCTATAAGGGTTCAGGTGATCGGAACCCTAAAACTGTTACGAACTTGGGGTTCGTGACAATATAAACACCCGATTAATTAACCAAAACTGACACTAATTTACAACACTAATTACCATTTTAAACACATTTATAACAAAACACAATTGCACTACTGAACACTTTAATCTGCAGTTGAAGATCGCTTCCGAAGTTATTGTTTGTATCACCAATTCAATTCTGTCTCAGTCGCGGACTTTATATAGTGCGGCAGTTATTTCTAGAACCTTCTAGTATGGAATCATCGAGAAAGTTGGGGTACATACCAGTCCCGATGTTACGGACATCTAATAGATCCATAAATTGTTAGTAACAGGTTTGCACTTATACACTATTGTTAGTAACTTAACAAAAGACGAATTAATGAGAGGACCACCCATCTACTAAATACCAAAAAGCTAGGGTATAAGTCTTCTCACCAATTGCCTTACTATTGTTACGAGCTTAGGGTTCGTTACAATAAAAACAGCCGATTAAACAACCAAAACTAACACTTTAATTTATAACACTAATTAGCACTTTAAAACACACTAATTATAAAACACAATCGCACTACTGAACACTTCACTATAATTCGCAGTTGAAGATCGCTCTCGAAGTTATCGTTTGTATCGCCAATTTAATACTGACTCCGTCGCCGGATGTCCGCCCTTTATATACCGACAGTCATTTCCAGAACCCTCCTGTATGGAAACCTCTGGAAAGTTTGGGCACACACAGGTCCCGACCGACCAGGTGTCAAAACATCCAGAATGTTCTAGCACGTAAATGTCTGCTACTGGATACTAGATGGCGCCAGCAGCATGCCAGTGTCTGCTATTTGATACTAGATGGCATTAGCAGCACGTATATGTCGTTATGTAATCAGCATTAATTCTGGCGCGTAACACTGCCCCCTCCTAAGACATGCTCGTCCCGAGCATTATCGGTTCCATAATAGCGCGCCAATCGATCCATGTGGACGATCTTAGGAGCACTTCTTGTATCTTTTTGTATACGGTAGGTCACGTCATTGATTTTTGTCTCAATCCGGTACGGCCCGTCCCATTTAGCTTGAAGCTTAGGAGATTTCCCTTTACTGCGAACTGGATTTTGCAACCACACTAGTGAACCTTCATCGAACCCTTTATTGTTAATTTAACGGTCATAGCGGGTTTTCATCTTGTCAGACATTTGCTGGCCCGATTCTCTGACGTGCTCATAAATGTAATTCATTTTGTTCCGCAAGTCATTCGCATAATCGGTACTACGTGGGGCATCAGGTGGCATTCCAGTGATCAGGTCTGCCGGCAGCCGTAATTCTCTACCAAAGTTTGCAAAAGCTGGTGTCACTGATGTGCTTTCGTGAACAGCACTTCGGTATGACAACAAAAACGGTTGTATGTGCTTGTCCCAATCGCGTTGCCGATTTTCCACAACTTTTGCCAAGTATCTCTCCAATGTCTGATTGAATCGTTCCACCATTCCATCCGATTGTGGGTGGTAAGAAGTTGTTCTCGTTTTATGAGTACCCATAACTCGGCAAGTTTCCTGGAAGATCTGTGACTCAAAATTCCTTCCTTGATCGCTGTGAATCTCCAAGGGTACTCCAAAACGACAGAAGACTTCATGAACCAGTTTATCTGCAACTGTTGAAGCTTCTTGATTTGGAATGGCGAAGACTTCCGGCCACTTAGTGAAGTAATCCATTACAACCATGAAATACTTGTTACCACTATCACTTTCCGGAAATGGTCCCGCAATATCCAGGGCTATCCTCTCCCATGGTGCACCAACATTGTACAATTTCAATGCACCTCTGCTACGAGTCTGAGGTCCTTTTACAGCCGCACAACTTGTACATTTCCGACACCAGTCCTCGACATCGTCACGGCAATGGACCCTGTAAAACCGTTCCCGTATTTTCAGTAGAGTGCGTTTAACTCCCATATGGCCTCCTGAACAACCATCATGGTACAGCAGTAAAACATCCGGTACTTTAGCTGTAGGGACAAACATTTGCAAATGACAGCTGTCGCCCCTGACATTTTCCCATTTACGGCACAGTACTCCATTCTGCATCACTAAGCTGTCCCATTGGGCCCAATAGCCTTTTGTGATCGAACTCATCGCTGAGACATCACTCTACGTGGGCTTAGGAGCACTGGCCTTCATCCACTCAAGAATCGGCTTGATGTCCGAATCTTCCTACTGCGCACGTTGTATGCTCTCCTTCCACACCTTGCTGAGGTCTGTCTTGAGCATCTTCACAGTAACGACTTCTTGCCAAGTACAATGCTTGCAGACTTCAGGGCAAGGTCTTCCTGACAATGCGTCTGCGTTGCCATGACATTTCCCAATGCGATGTTCGACCACAAAGTCGTTTTCCTGCAGCCGCTGGGGGCTATTGTTAGCCGCCCTGTCGCCTGGAGATCGGCTATCTTCCCTTTCTGTTCTCTTAGGGCAACTGGATCGTATGTGGCCCCTCTCACCACAGACATAGCATCTAAGGCTGTACCCTTTAAAACGGTCACGAACTGCAGCTGCTGCAACCTCCTTGCCACGGTGAGGACGGTAATCCTGCCGCAAAGCTTCCCTTTCTGTAGTTCGCTTAGGGCAACTAGGTCGAAGGTGACCTCTTTCACCACAGTCGTAGCACCTAGGGCTATATCCTTTAAACCGGTCGTGAACCGTAACTGCTGCAACCTCCCTAATGCTATGGGAATGATAATCCTGCCGCGCAGCTTCCACCTCCAGTGCATGGGCTTTCTTTACTCGTCGTTTTCTTTACTTGGTCAGTACACCAAGCCAATCTTCGTGCCAACATATTACCCCTGACCGCCAGAGCCCTACGTTCCCGTTCAATGTACATGGTCACTGAGGTTGTCAGTAAGAAAATGACCAAGATATTTAAACTTTTTCACTCTACGAATTGACTTACCGTTTATAGTAAATTCAAGTGTACTTTCTCGGCACTTACCAGCGACCCCAAAGACCATGTATTCACACTTATTGGCATTGTAAACCAGTCCATGTGCAGTTAAATAGTCTAGTTGAAATAAATCATTTGACTTAAAGTGTCTTAAATGGCCTAATGTGATATACGATTATCATTTCAGGATTATCTACAGAACTTGGCGCCCATTTAGATCTCAATTCTGTTTTCGCTGAAGTCTGCAATCACAGGTATTATCAAATTGAACTTGGCTCCCATTTTCACATTTATGTTTTAGATGGGATTACTATTACTGTCTAGTGCTGCATTGTGTATGCTGCTTTATATTTTTGGCCACAATCCTTCTTTCCAAATTTAACCTCATTTGCTTGAACCGAAAATTTTACTTTTCTAAATATATTTTAGATCAATAAAAAGTCAATAGAAAATTGGAAAAAATTGTCAGTGTCTTGTAAATTGTTGGATTGAATGCAGTACTTTATAATTATTTTTGCAAAACTAAAAAAAAATCCATTGAAGTGATTCGAGTTACGACGTTCGACGTGCTTTTAGTTACGTGTAATACTGTAGCGGTACGTATTTCTCGTTTTAATTCTTTCGGAATAATAGTTTTTTGGGGTTATCATTATACTTTTGTTTCCGGAAAAATAATGATGATCTCAAGCTTTTAGCTTAGCATACCAATAAAATACCGGTACATAAATATTTTCACTTTCTTTATTAGAAATTCTGTTTGAGATTTACGTCGCTCATATTTCATTAATTACTATAGATACCGGTCATAGCAGACGACGGTATCGGTCCACGGTTCACCCCGCAACCTAACAAAGCTATTGATTGTGAGCGTCTAGTCCAGGATCGCATTTACGTGAGCCAACTGGTCGCGTGTTTATTGCAATCCCCGGGACACACGCAGATAAAGGATTAGTTATGTTATCGTAGTCATTTAAATTTCTTATGTTCCTAATTTAACATACTACTCCTTCTGATCAAACGATTAGTTTCTTTAAACGACTTCCAAAAAAGGAGGAGGTTCTCAATTCGGTGGGTATTTTTTATTAATGTACACCGATTACTCCGAGGTTTTCGATCCGATTTCTGTGATTCTTCATTCGATGCGGTATACTTTACTATTTGGTCCCGTAAAAAATTGATTTAATGAGCATTTTTGGTTATTTCAATTTCTGCGTAGACAAAGACGTCGTCAAGTGTCACCACTTAAAAGTGCAAATTAAATAACTTTTTACAAAAAAATATAACCGACTTCTAAACAAAACACTAAAAAGTATAAAAGAACCTTAATTTCGGAAGTCGGTGATAAAAAACAAAGAAAGAAAACCAAAAACACCGACTTCCGAAATTAAGGTTATTTTAACATTGTAGTGTTTTGTTTGGAAGTCGGTTATATTTTTTTTTGTTATTTCCGTCTAGGATTTGCAAAAAGAACAAAGTACCGCATCATTTATGCAATTTTGTAGTTGGAGACGCTCCTTAGCTATTTTCTGGTTGCAACCATGATTTGAGGTCCTGAAACACGTTTATTCTCCAAAGGTATCGTTAATAAATTTAAAACCGTGCCTAAGTTACTTTTTGCGTTTTTAAACATAATTACTTACCGTCAGTTCTACAGTTCACCAACACGATGTAGATTTTTTTAAAGCTTTTTTTATTTGTCTGTTTTCGTACTATTTTATATTCAACTTTCGATTTGTTGTTTTTTTATTGTTGTTTAAGTTGTGAGCTGTTGTGTGTTGTGGTCAAACGCGTGCCTATCAGTAGTAGTAAAAGAAAACGTTTAGTTTTTTGTAAGTTACTGTATTTGTAAATTTTTGTTTTTAGTATTAATTTGTTTATAAAATAATATGAATTAAGTTATTGAAACTAATTTAAAATAAAATTGGAATTTGTTGTTGTGGTACTTACTAAATTATTCTTCTGTGGAGAACCTTGTGAACCGTCTCGCAAGTTTTGGTCACCCCCACCATGGCCATTGTAATCCGAAGGCCCTGGTCGTTTGTCCATTCCTCCATCCGACGGAAACCCAGATATTGCAGGGGGACCTTTATGAGTTTTTCCTCCCATTCCTGGGAGTGGCTCTCCACCCATGTATCCCGGGGGAGGCCCTCCTCCCATTCCTGAAGGTGGTTGTCCACCCATGTATCCCGGTGGTGGCCCTCCTCCCATTCCTGGGGGTGGCCCTTCACCCATGTATCCCGGGGGAGGCCCTCCTCCCATTCCTGGAGGTGGTCGTCCACCCATGTATCCCGGCGGAGGCCCTCCTCCCATTCCTGAAGGTGGTTGTCCACCCATGTATCCCGGCGGAGGCCCTCCTCCCATTCCTGAAGGTGGTTGTCCACCCATGTATCCCGGTGGTGGCTCTCGTCCCATTCCTGGGGGTGGCCCTTCATCCATGTATTCCGGGGGAGGCCCTCCTCCCATTTCTCGAGGTGGTCGTCCACCCATGTATCCCGGCGGAGGCCCTCCTCCCATTCCTGGTGATGATCCTCCACCCATGTATCCTTGAGGAGGCCCTCCTCTCATTCCTGGGAATGATCCACCCTCCATGTATCCCGAGGGTGGTTCTCCTCCCATTCCTGGGAATGGTCCTCCTCCCATTCCTGGGAATGGTCCTCCCTCCATGTTTCTTGCGGGAGGTCCTCCTCCCATTCCTGACGATGGGACTCCACCCATGTATCCCTGGGGTTGCCCTCCCATTCTTAGTGGGTGACCTCCTTGCATATACAACGGAGGAGGTCCTCTTCTCCTTCCTGGGGGATGCCCTTCCTGCATGTATCCCGTTGGTAGTCCTTCTCCCAATGCTGGTGAGTGACCTCCTCGCTTAGCCAATATCTCGTTCATATGAAGGGTATTCTTAGCTATGTCATCGTAATCCGATGGTCCTGTTTTATCATCCATTGATGTGAGTCTGTGAGTTGATCTTCCTGAAACCGATACAGGCTTTGGGTATCTTCTCCCGTCAACTCTACCCTGAAAAACAAAGGTGAAAATCAAAAATTACAGGAACCGAGAACTAGAAAAGGGGTTCGAACTTTTTTGTATGGGAGCTGGCATAGACCACCGCCGCCATTTTGATATTTTTTTCAAAATTGCGCCGCACGATCTAGCATGCATATATGGTGCCCTAAAGTGTCATATTTGTAGGTATAGTCACCATATGAGAACAATGAAAATCTGGCCAAGTGCGAGTCGGACTCGCGTGCAAAGGGTTCCGAACCAATTTCATTTTTAACCGACTTCTTAAAAAAGGAGGAGGTTCTGTGTTCGGCTGTATGTATGTTTTTTTTTATGTATGTTCACCTATTTCTCTGCCAATTGTGGACCGATTTAATTTTTTTTTTATCCGGTTGCCTACACTCCTGAGGTGGTCCCGTTGTCACTAAGTCAGAATCTGATGATGGTATCCCATTTTATAGCCAATATGAAAAACATTTAACAATGTTTTTCATATACTTTCTAACGTAACTCAGATATTTGTGCCTGGTAATCATGGAAGGTATAAGTTAAGATCTGATGATGGGATCCCATGAAAAATGTTTTTTCAGCGATATTTTAGCCAATTATCAACCGATTTGGATGATTCTTTTTTTGTTTGGATGGGTATTGTTCCGGAATGGTGTCCCATTTCAATTTGGTGAAGATCTGATAAAGAACTTCGGAGGTAGGCAACGGGTCTCTTCAATAAATGATAGCAAATGGATAGGAATTGCTGAAATTGCATGTCTGTTTATTGTTTATATTATACCAGTCCATAACATAACATCACGCCGGTACTCTGTGGATGAGTACGCAGGTACCACGAAAAAGTGAAAAATATTAATAAAAAACTTTTTAACAAAAAAAAATACAACCGACTTCCAAAAACAAAACACTACAAAGTATGAAATAACTTTAATTTCGGAAGTCGATGTCAAAAAATGAAAAAATAACCAAAAACACCGACTTCCGAAATTAAAGTTATTTCATACTTTTTTAATTGTACACTAGTTTTTTATAAGCGGTTTTGCTGTGCTTGTTATGAAGTGTACAATAAAATGTAATACAATAAATAATAAACAAATATTTTGTAGTGTTTTGTTTTTGGAAGTCGGTTGTATTTTTTTAACTTGTTTTTTTAGCTCTAGAGACATCTTATAGGTTTATCTGTAAGCTTTAGGTATAGAACTATTATCTGCATATTTTTAAAAAATTTAGGCTCAGTAGTTTCGGAGATAAGGGGAAGAAAAGAATAGAATAGGATACTCTTTATTATGTTAACCATATAAGTTACAGAAAAGATAGATGAAGAAAACATTTCATAAATTTCATAATTGTCATTGTTTTAAATAACATCAAAACTATTTATTTTAAAATTATGAAAAAAATACAATTAAAACCCTCACAGTTAGGCCCTTTCATATGATATGTCACACGAAACAGTTTGAAAAACTTTTATTTTTTATTTTCTAGTTTGGCACCCAAAAGTGTTACGATTACGTAAATTCGATTACGTGATTTCGTAAGTTGCGAAGTTTCCGCAAGTTTGGATATAAGTGCGTTGGCACCTCACTAACGCGATCCGCTCTTCTGGGACATGTATCGTTAACAGAGAAAATACGCACCTGTTAAATCCGGCTCGAAGGACCTCTTTTATGTATAGCTCAGAGGTACTCACAGTTGAGTTGTTGGATGTGAGTTGACGAAAACCACAGATTTCACTATAATTCAGTATATTACTCGAAAGTTACACGAAAAGTTACGTTGGACGCTAATCCGCGGTGGCGAGGTGAAGAAGGCTTTTGGTGAGTTTTGTGACTTGTTAAAGTGCGATGACCCCTGCGTTTTATTTTTGTAGTTGTTGTTTCGGTTTTCTGAACCCTTATGAGGCTGCTTTTCCGATTTCCATGCTTTGTTTGATGACGATAATTTTTGGTTACTTCCCTGCAGAGCTTCCAGTGACATGAATTTTGATTTTAAAAACTCGGCGAACTCTTCTAGGTCGAGAAATTCCCTGAGATGTTTATATATTCGTTATACGTAACGCTCAGTTTTTGAATCAGTAGGTGAACCACGATCGGATCCCAATCCCACAAGTCACAAAACTCACCAAAAGCCTTCTTCATGACAGCTAAAACATGCCCAAAATGCAAAACTATTAACGTTTTAATGAATTGCGATCAATTCTTGGCTATGAACACGAACAAACGGAATGACTTGCATATTTGTAAAAACTGTTCGCAACTTGCATATTTGTAAAAACTGCTTATTCAGCCACGGAGAAAAACAATGCAAATCACGAAAGACGTGAAAGCTGTGCCATAAAGCACACCACACACTTATGTATGAAACCGAAACTGAACTGGCTAGCAACAAACAAGCGACAAGGGAGGAAATCCATCGTCGACCCCTTCGACTTCCTATGGGGTCAACAACATAACGAACGAAGAAAAGGAAGTGTTGTTGACAACTGTACTTCTGAAAATCAAAACAATCGATGGAAACTTCATCAACTTGAGAGGTCTACTTGACCAAGGCTACCAAGTGAGCCTAATAACAGAAAACGCGGCACAGCGCCTCCGATTACAGCAACGTAAAGTGAACGCCGTTGTATCGGGTGTAGGAGCCCTTAGCGGCAACTGCAAAGGGGCAATGAACTTAGAATGCCAGTCAATACATTCAGACTACAAATTCACTCAACGGGCAATGGAGAGGGCAATGCTTGGAGTTTCCTTGCGTGATCGAATCAGGAATGATGATATCCGCAAGAGAACCAAGGTTACCGACATAGGCCGAAGGATAGCCAAACTAAAGTGGCAATGAGCAGGGCACATTGCTCGCAGAACAGATGGTGGATGGGGCCGAAAAGTTCTGGAGTGGGTACCGCATACTGGAAGACGTAACGTTGGAAGGCTTCCCACAAGGTGGACCGATAACCTGGTGAAGGTCGCGGGTAGCCGATGGATGCGAGACGCACAGGACCGGTCGTTGTGGCGACGCTTGGGGGAGGCCTATGTCCAGCAGTGGACGTCTTTCGGCTGATATGATGATGATGATGAAAAATTCAACTTTGAAGCATTTATTATCAAAAAACTCATAAACAAACTTAAAACTAGCGGATCCACAGTTCAACCTGTGAGGCCCGATCGATCTGCTCTTGGGCGCGGATATCTACGCAGAACTTATCCTAAACGGCGTCATCAGGAGTGATAAGAGATACCCAGTAGCTCAACAAACCAAAGTGGGCTGGATTCTATGCGGGAATGTAAAGACTTTAAACTGCTTCGTGACACTTAACGATTTCGAAAACATGACAAGATTTTGGGTGACCGAGGAAATTCCAGACAAATCATCATCAACTAGTGAGGAACAACACTGTGAGGAATATTACAACGCAACTACCACAAGATTGACGAACGGACAATATGTGGTACGAATGCCTATGAAGCCCAACTTCTAAACAAACTTGAAAATGCAAGGTCACAAGTATTAGCACAGTTCCTTTTTTAACTGGAAAGGAAAATGCTAAAAACAAAGAACTCAGCGACGAGTACAAGCGTTTCATGAACGAATACATCGCTATGGGGCACATGAAACCTGTCACTGGAGAAAGCAGGGGCCCAGTCTACTTTTCTCACCACGGCGTGTTGAGGGCTGAGTCCACTACAACAAAACTAAGAGTACTGTTCAACGCATCGTACAAGACAAAAGAAGACAGCAGTCTCAACGATCATATGTACTGCGGTCCAAACTTATAAAAGGATATACTGACGCTACTAATTAATTGGAGAACATACAGATACGTCTTTATGGCAGTTGTAGAAAAACTTATCGGTTCATCTGGCTGAACGAAAAACAACAACATCTGTAAACTATAATCTGGAGATCTTCTCCTAGCGAAACTCTACAAGATTGACAATTGGGCACAGCAACTAACGGAAAGAAAAGTGCACCTTATCTGGCAATGCGCACTCTACGTAGACTCGCAGAAGATGAAAAAGATACCTATCCAGAAGCTAGAAACGTCCTGAAAAACTACTTCTACATGGATGATTTGGTTTACGGGCAAGATACTGTCGACGCATTAAAAACACTGGTCACACAGCTAATTGACTTCATGAAAAAATGAGGATTCAACTTGAGAAAATGGAAAACGAATGAACCGATTATCTTAGAAGACTTGCGAGATGATCAAAAGTGCTGCAATACGAACATCGACTTTAGCCCAGAACAAACAACAAACTCAAAAATGTTGGGCATGAGGCGGAATCAAGACAACGATAGCTTCACATACCAATGGGATCTACCAATCAAGAATAAAACTTACAAAACGCGTACTACTGAGTGAAATATGCAAGCTATACGACCCACTTGGATTACTATCGCCACTAACAATAAAAACTAAACTTCTGTTCCAAATCTGGACAAAGTTTCACAAATCAAACATGTGGCTATTTGCACTGTGCGGAAAACAGCTGATGCGCGTAATATGTAACGATGAAGTTACGCCAGCGGTCATTGACGGGAATGGAGTGATTTCGTTGAAATCAAAATGCTTACTTCAGAAAAAGGACGCCAAAATATTTACAAACAATCAGCTGGGAAGTACTTTTAACAAGGAACCAGAGATAGAAATACCAACCATCAATTCAACAATTAACAACATCTTTGACCTCGGCTGGAAGAATGCGAAGTTAAATATGACAGAACAAAAAACGCCTACTGCAGTAGAAATAAGAAAAATATACTAGCAGTTGGAATTCCAGAAAACCAGAGAAATATTGCCGAAGGCGTCTGACATGTCAAGTCATGATATCTATCTCTACTCGCTTACTTCTTTGCTGTTGGGAGGAATCGCTGAGCTTGCCCTCTATATTATCATTAAAAGATGGTACAAAACAAAGAAAGGCGTCAAAAAGCTCTCTGCCAAAACGGGAGTGACAACTAGAGCAAGGGATAACTTTGAAAGAGACATCGAGCTACAAGAAATACATACGACAGCAGCGGAGCCTGTTTACAGCGAAGCAGGACAGCCGAAGAAATCATTTCACTTTGACGAATTTAAATGAGTGTTATACCTATACGTTTACGTGTTCAATTTTGGCCCTTTCATAGAGGCAAAGGCTCAAGTGGCTGCCAGAAAGTTGGGGGTCCTAGCAAAGGTGAGACGGTACTTCACGCCGGAACAGCTGCTCAAGCTCTATCAAGCGCAAGTTCGATCGTGTATGGAGTACTGCTCTCATCTTTGGGACGGATCTGCCAAATACCAAAAAAATTCATTCGACGCGCGACCGTTGCTCTCTGTACAGTGTGTTTATGTCAGTCCAGTAAATAAATATAAATAAGTGTAAATTTTCTGTTAAATACGACAAACTTGTGTTGTGTATATACAGTGACTTTATTGAAACCCTAATTTGCACAAGTTTTGCAAAAAAAACTCAGTTTGATAGCCTTCTTCATCGAGAAACAGTTTAAAAGTTGAACATTATTAAGTGTTCGAAGTGACTCATGTGACTCATATGAACAAAGAACCTCATTAGTGACGATTCTTTGCAAGTCATTGACAAATAAAGCTCAAATACTGTTCCAAAATTTCGACAAGAATTCATAAGGCACCGTGGTCGAGTGGTACCTACCGCAGCTGAGAAATTCGCTACGGCTGCGCAGAAAGTGGCTGGTTCGATCCCCACAGCCAGCAATTCTTTTTCCATTTTCAAATCGAATCATAACACATTTGAATAAAGATTTGTAACCGTCCGTAAAGGTGATGTTCCACTCGCCAGACAAGAAAAAATTCCATTCCGAGAGCGACCTGGCAACAGGTGCGGAAATGAGCGCCGAACAAAACGTAGCAGTACGTAAGCGCAAGCAACCGGACTCTGAGTGGACAATGGCGGTTAATGAGCTAGCCGCGGAGTTTAAGAATACTCTGAATGAATGGCGTCGTGAAATGGAAACCAGTATGAACAAAATATCAGACAATATTGTGTCAATAAAAAGTGAACTTGCTTCATTGACCCAAGTTACGTCAGAAATAAGAAGCGATATTAATTCGCTTCGCTCTGAGCAAGTACTCATACGACAGAGAGTCTCCGAGTTGGACGTAAATAACAAAGTTATGAAGGAGCACATCGACTCTCTCAAAGATTCGATCAATTTTGTTACTGACGAGAACACCGATCTAAGCAAGAAAGTCGACAACCTAGGGAATCGCATTCAAGAGACCGTCGATCTGAAGCCTATGGTTATGGAGCTAGTTACAAAGATCGATAGTCTAGAGCAAAATGCAAGAAATTGCAACATAGAAATATGTAATATCCCAGAGAGGCGTAATGAGAATCTTATGTCTTTGATGCAAAATATTGGATCCGCAATAAAGTGCAACATTCTTCAAAACGACATCATTTCAATCCACCGCGTCCCACATGCACATCAGCAGAACAACAGGCCGAAAAATATAGTTGTTAAATTGGCATCACGCATATTGCGAGACAACGTCCTAAGTGCCCATCGACTATGTAAGGGAATTGCCACTGACCAACTTGGCATATCAGGAACATCGCAGTCGATATATATGCATGAGCACCTCACCTTGAAGAACAAACACTTATTTCGTGAGTGTCGAGACGCTGCCAAAAAGTACAATTACAAGTTCCTCTGGGTTAAGCATGGAACCATTCTTGTTCGAGAAAAAGAAGCATCAAGAGCTTTTGCTATCCGAACCTTGCAGGACATCGCTAAAATCAAGCCTGGCTTTGCGACGCCAATTGACAACCAGAATGGTGTACGCGTCGCTTAATAACTCGCTTATTGCTAATGGAACTGCGCGGCTTTTGGAGTTTGAGAGTATCTTTTTCATTAATTCCCTGTTTTCATATGCTTATTTATATTTCTTGAGCTGTTTTACCTGTGTGATAAATTGCTATGTTAGCAATTTTATGCTCACTATTGCTATGAGATTATTGCTAGGCGTTAACATTGGAATATTATTTGTATTTGTGTACTTATTTTAGGTAAACATTTTGTGCACTGGCTGGTATGTTGTATTTTGGTACTATTATGGTTGATCTATTTTTTCAAACATTCCTTGTTTCTTGTATTTTGTTCGCATCCCTTTCTTGTTTTGTCGCACATCAATGTTGCACTTGCTATTACGTTAATAACGGATAGTGCTTGGATGACTATTACTTCCCGTATGTTTTTGCGACACAATGACTGAGAACCTAGTCATATATTACCAAAATTGCAAGGGAATTCGCACCAAATTGCATATTCTTTATATGAACATTTTAGCAAACTGTTACGATGTCATAGTTTTGACTGAGACCTGGTTAATACCAGAGATATTTAACAACGAGTTCATTGATGAACGCTATGAAGTGTATTGATGTGACCGTGATCGCGTGGCCACTAATAAGAAGGATGGTGGTGGTGTTCTTATAGCGATTTTGAAGGGTTTGCGTTCGGTCAGAGTCTCTGCGCGTTCATCTTTGCACACAAACGTTGAACAGGTCCTTGTACAGATACCCAGCTCAATCAGAGGTAGGTACCAAAAAATTGCGGTAGTATATATACCACCTAGAACACCAGAGTCTATACATATAGAATATTTTGACCTGTTGCAAGCACAGCTTTATGACGGCAACATTGAAAAATTTTACTTGTTTGGAGATTACAATCTGCCAGAGGTCGATTGGGTTGGTTGCGCAGACAGTACTTCACTGTCTGCTCAGATCTGTCGAGGTAATTCTCCCGTGTGTGGTCACATGAATACTTTTATGTCTTTACTGAACGCCTATCAATATAACAATATTAAAAATCTGAACGGTAAAATATTAGACTTAGTCATAAGTAACGATGATTGCACTATTTCCACACCCACAAATTACTTATTACAGCTTGATAACCACCATCCTCCGTTCTGTGTACTCATATCACTAGTATTGCCCTATAAGTCAATGGCACGCAAGACAATAAAAAAATATAATTATTATAAGGCAAATTACGACAGAATTAATGACGACTTGAAGGAAATAAATTGGAATGAAGCCTTAAGTAACCAATCCGTTGACACATCTCTTGATACGTTCTATAATATAATTTTTAAAATTATTAAAAAACATGTACCTTTGACTAGCTGCAGATCTTCTAAGTTTCCCATATGGTTCTCAAAACCTCTAATACATATTTACAAAAATAAAGCCAAGGCTTGGGTTAAGTGGAAATGATATCGGAATGTTTCGGATTACGAGCAGTTCTCACTGTACCGTTCTAGATTCCAAGACGAATGCAAAATCTGCTACAAAAAATATATGGTTTCTGTTGAGGATGGTATTCGAAACAATGTTAAGCATTTTTGGACTTTCATCTCCAATAGAAATAAATCTGCTGGTATTCCGTCCACTATGACATATAACAACCAGTCCACTAACAATCCAGAAAACATTTGTGATCTATTTTCAGATTACTTTAACTCGGTTTATGAACCATCGACTTCTGCTGGTATTCCATCCACGCACGACGACTGCTCTGAAAGCTGCATTCTGTTAAATGACATACAGTTTACTACTGATGAAGTACTTAATGCGCTTAGGGGATTGGATCCATCTAAAGGCCCAGGATCGGACGGACTGCCAGTGAATTTTATTAAACAGACAGCAATTAGTCTTTATATACCATTGCATGTAATATTCAACCAATCTATTTCACAAGGATGCTTTCCTCAAGCTTGGAAACTTGCAAATATAACACCTGTTTACAAGTCGGGACCTAAGGATGAAATCGAGAATTATCGCCCTATATCTATACTACCAGCTTTGTCAAAGGTTTTCGAGAGACTCGTTCATAATAAAATATACCCTCTGTTGCATAGTCATATCATTCAACAACAACATGGATTCGTCAAAAAGAGGTCAACTACAACCAACCTGGTAACTTTTGTTGACTACTTGTTTAACAACATGGACTCTCGTGTTCAAGTGGATACTGTATACACAGATTTTCGGAAAGCCTTTGACAAAGTTGACCATCAACTACTCTTAAATAAGATTGCATTCAACGGTATACGTGGCGATCTTTTGAGATGGTTCTCTTCTTACGTTTCAAATAGAACTCAGAGGGTGGTGCTAAACGGATTTTCTTCCAACATTTTAAGTGTTACTTCTGGAGTGCCTCAGGGCTCCATTCTAGGGCCACTTCTATTTATCATTTTCATTAATGACATTTCCACATGTTTTTATAACTCTAAACTGTTGTTATATGCAGACGATCTCAAGATTTTTAGATCTATAAGAAGTTTGCATGATTGCCTTCTCTTACAACAAGACCTGGACAGGTTCTCTACATACTGCTCATTGAATAGACTCCAACTTAGCATTTCTAAATGTTGCTGTATAAGCTTTACAAAAAATAAGAATGTTATTAAATATCATTACGCCCTAAATAACAAAATGTTAACCAGAGAAACACTGGTTCGCGATCTTGGAGTTCTATTGGATGATAAGCTACACTTTGACGCTCATATCAGTAAAATTGTAAATAATGCCTTCCGTATGTATGGTTTTGTGATGAGGTCAGCCATAGAATTCGTTCGTCCATATACATATTTACATCTCTATAAATTGTTAATCAGGTCTCAGTTAGAGTATGCTGTTGCGGTGTGGAATCCCTTCTACAGTAAATATTCAAACGCAATTGAAAAAGTTCAAAGGAAATTTTTGAAAGCCATGCATTACCGTTGTTCTCGCACTTGCGCACGTATTTCTTACACTGATCTTTTGAACAGGTACAAGCTACAAAATCTTGAAAACCGACGTATCTTTTTGGAGACAATGTTTTTATTCCACCTACGTAATAACACTTTTGATTGTACTGAAATTATTAATAAAATTAGTTACGTAGTACCTAGAACCACCATAGGCCGCGGAGTGCGCGCACGACCCTTGTTTGCCGTATCTTCTAATCGAACGAACGCAGGTTTGCGAGCACCCTTACGCCGCCTTGCTGAGCAATATAATAAGTATTTCAATAATATTGACATATTCGCTGCTTCATCAGGAGAATTTAGACGCCTTGTTTGTGACATTATTGATACTGCCGATAATCTCAATTAGTTGACTTTTTTATGCTTTTTATTTTATTTTTTGTATTATCTCCTTTTTTTTTCTCTTTGCATGCCTGTTTAGTTTTAAATTTATCTTCAACATTTAAGATATTATATTTTTTAATTTTTTTTTTTTGTATCTATTGAGAGCGCACGTCGTAGCTGTTTATTATAAAATAATTTTATATTATGTGGAAAATGTTGTTGGTTTCACACTTGTTTTGCTCTTTTATCAATATTGATTGTAATATATATTATTATGTGTAACCGTTTATTTTCCCTAATAAATAAAAATAAAAAAATAAAATAAAAATAAAATACCAGCTTGATGCCCTTGAGTCAATTGAGAAACAAGCCAAGAGGATCATCGGTAATGACAGGCTCGTCGAGTCGAAGCTCCAAAGCCTTGAGCATCGACGCCGAGTTGCTGGCCTGTCGGTTTTCTATCGCTTGCATTTTGGGGAATGTGCGACGGAATTGCATGATTTAATTGCGCCAAGCCCGTTCCATCATCGGACCACAAGACGAACGGCGATGCGCCACCATGGTGGACATCCCACCCACACGCACTAAACGTTTTGGGAACACATTCATAGTGCGTACAGCTAAGGATTGGAATTCCCTGCCAGAGTCTGTGTTTCCAGATAGCTACAACCTGGGAGTCTTTAAGACAAGAGTGAATAGGTTGCTTCTAGGCAAACGTGCTCCATCTTCGACCGCATCATCGCTTACCATCAGGTGAAATTGTAGTCAAACGTATGCCTATATATAGTAAAAAAAAAACTTTTATTATTTACTTTACACTTTTCTTACATTTTTAATTACTTTGTAATGGATTCTCATCCTACTTTTCCCTCGGGAGCATATACGGTTCACGTACAGGCCAATTGCTTACGCCGCGACCTACTTTTCGTTACTTATTTTATTTACTTTTAAAATTATTAGACGATATAGTCGTCATGGCTGAGACTACGGAGGAGCTCAGTACAATGCTCGATGACCTCGGTAGAGCTTCCGAAAGAGTGGGTCTCAAAATGAACATGGACAAAACCAAGATCATGGTAAATACCCATGTAGCACCAACTCCCATCAAGATCGGAAACTCTACACTCGAAGTTGTAGACGAGTCTACCTAGGACAAACAGTCCAGCTAGGTAGGGCCAACTTCGAGAAAGAGGTCAACCGTCGAATCCGACTTGGCTGGGCAGCGTTCGGGAAGTGGCGTGGTATCTTCTCGTCCCACATACCACAGTGTCTCAAGACGAAAGTCTTTGATCAGAGCGTGTTGCCAGTGATGACATACTGAACTGAAACGTGATCGCTCACAATGGGCCTCATCAGAAGGCTCAAAGTCACTCAAAGGGCAATGGAGAGGGCAATGCTTGGAGTTTCCTTGCGCGATTGAATCAGGAATGATGCAAGAGCACCAAGGCTACCGACATAGCCCGAAGGATCGCCAAACTAAAGTGGCTGTGGGCAGGGCACGTTGCTCGCAGAACAGATGGTTGATGGGGCCGAAAAGTTCTGGAGTGGCGACCGTGTACCGGAAGACGCAACGTTGGAAGGCCTCCCACAAGGTGGACCGATGACCTGGTGAAGGTCGCGGGTAGCCGAAGGATGCGAGACGCACAGGACCGGTCGCTGTGGTGACGCTTGGGGGAGGCCTATGTCCAGCAGTGGATGTCTTTCGGCTGATATGATGATGATGATGACATAATTATTTAATTGACCAATAGCTGCCCGAATAGTTCCGAACGAATTTTATTTTTTTAACTTGTTATTTTAACACTATAGACTTCATATAGGTTTTCCTGTAATCTATAGGTAAAGATCTATCATATCCATATTTTTCAAAATATTTTAAAACTATGAAAAAAAATATATTAAAACTCTTACAGTAAGCTATAATTTAAAACTTTATACTATGAATGCAGAAATAGGTGACTGTATTACCTGGATATTTATGTAAGTAAGATAATAAACTATCTTACACATAAAACGTAAACTAAATTCTCTAGTAATGAAAAACGGTTCATAATTTATTTCCCGGGTATCTACCACCACCACCACCTACAGGTTAATAGAAAATTCTTACTCCTTACTAATCCTTATCCTTACTTATTAATTATTTAATTATTAATTATATATATTATATTACCATATATTATGTAATCTATACATATAATAAAATCGTAGACTAACCGTGTCTGTACATTGAATATTTTTCCATGAAAATTACACAGAAAACTCAGGAAAAAGGTATAAAACACAAAAATGCAATTTTTGAAATTTTTGTCTGTTTGTCTGTTTGTCTGTGCGTTTGTGGGAGCATCACGCATAAACCACAGATTGGATTGCAAATCTAAGTACTTAAAAATATTAAGTGATAACCCGAGTAACATTTAGCGTTTATTTCATCAAAATGGACCCACAAAATCAAAAGATATTGAATTTTTAAGTTTAGGAAGAAACTTCCTAATGTATTCTGATGAGTCAGAGCGCCATCTATTGAGAAAAAATAAAATGCACGAAAGCATTCAAAATTGTTGTGTTATTCGTGAAACTTTTAATACGTGGCAAAATAAAAGTGACCATTTTATACCTTTTCGTTATTTATCGTTACAATCGATCTACAAAATCAAAATATTTTGAATTTTTAGTTTAGTAAGAAACTTCCTACTGTGTTCTGATCAGTTAGAGCGCCATCTATTGAGGAACCAAAAAATGCATGAAAGCATGAATGTTACACCAAAACACATTCATTGAGTTTTTTGTGAAACTTTTAATACGTAGACGTAGCAAAATAAAAGTAAACATTTCAATACCTTATCGTTATTTATCGTTACATACGGGCTTCTTATTTAACGTCTTCTGCTGCCAAATATTTTGTCAGTTTACATGGTCGATAGATGGCGTTGCACTGATGACGCGTTTTTCTGAAATGCGGTGTTAAGATTTTCCGCTGGAGAATGACCTCACACGGTTATTAAACACTGTCGTAGTTCGTAGGAATTTCGGTTTGGTCTCTAGAAGGTCTTAAACGAATAGGGGCCAAAATTGCTTACATCTCTGAGTTGTGCTGGTTTCGTTTAAAGTGCTTTTATCGTAGAGTCTTAAACTGATTTAGAACTCAGTAGTTTTGTGAAGTACTGGACGGTTCGACTTGCGGATCAGGCCTGTAGGGTTCTGTACCAAAGGTGCTGACAGGACCCTACTTCTAAGGCCTCCGCGATTGATTCCGTTTAGAGCGAAGCAACGAACGGTTCGATTTGCGAAACAAGGCTAATAATAATAAGGTACCGTACCAAAGGTGGTCACGGTGACGGGAGCGATCGATTTTGATGGGGCTACTCTCTAAGTCCGAAGTCCGTAGTTTCGGGCTTAGTTGCGGACGTATTCTACTCCGTATCACCTACAGACTTACGATTAATCCCGAACCCGAACTAAGAATGAATGACAACACGATTTCACAGTAACTGTCAAATCGAGTTATCATTAGTTCTCTGTGGTTAGGTGATACGGAGTAGATTTTTTTTTACTATAGATAGGCATACGTTTGACCACTATCTCACCTGATGGTAAGCGATGATGAGGTTGAAGATAGAGCACGTTTGCCTAGAAGCAACCTATTCACTTTTGTCTTAAAGACTCCCAGGTTGCCCGCAACTAAGTTTTTAATTCGTGCTAAGTATCAGACGGTTCGATTTGCGAGCCAAGGCAAATTATAGGGTTCCGTGCCAAAGTTGCTAATGGGACCCTATTATTTAAGCCTTCGCGTACGATCTTGATTCGTGCGAACCAAGTCGATTTTTAGGGTTCCGTACCAAGGTTGCTAATGGAACCCTATTTATTAATAAGCCACCGCTGTCCGTCTTCCTTCAGTTTATTAACCGACTTCAAAAAAAGGAGGAGGTTGATAACCTCCTCCTTTTTTTGAAGTTTCGAATTCGACTGTATTTTTTTTTATGTTTTTTACCTCATATTAACCGACTGGATGAACCGATTTTCATGATTATTTTTTTATTTGAAAGCTGGTACTTCCCGTGTGGTTCTATTGCCACCACGTCAGGATCTGATGATGGAAACCCTAAGAAATCGACGGCAACTCTCGAAAATTGTAGGCACGTATTTGGTAAAAACTTGATATTCGTGTGTATATCGGGTGATACTACAAAAGGATGAAAGTTTGGATCAGACCTGATGATGGAGACGACAGAGAGTCAAGGGAACTCCACATCGGCATGTAAGAACTACCAAGTGTTTGGGCTTATTTCATTCGTATTGACGAGACCTTTACACCGAAAGCACTTAGTAAATTTTATTTTCATAACATAACATCACGCCGGTACGCTGTGAATGGGTACGCAGGTACCACTAAAAAGTGAAAAATAAAAAACTTTTTTAAAAAAAATGTAACCGACTTCCAAAAAGCGAAAAAACTAAAAACACCGACTTCCGAAATTAAAGTTATTTTATACTTTGTAGTGTTTTGTTTTGGAAGTCGGTTACATTTTTTGTAAAAAAGTTTTTTTCGTTTTATTTCTGTCTCGCTGATATAAAAATGTCTTCTAGAAAAAGGTCGAATCTTTCATAATATAGCAAAATTCTCAAAGTCGGGTTTGTTCGAACACTATTCTAACTAACTCGAGAACGGCTCGACCGATTTTCAATGTTTTTGTGTTTTATTCTGGACGAAGACTAATTCCTTCGTCCGGAATAGCATAATAAGAATTAAAATACAAAAAAAAATGAGTATGTAGGTAGGGCAGGTAGGCAGGTAGGTAGGGTAGGTAGACAGGTAGGTAGGGTAGGTAGGCAGGTAGGTAGGGTAGGTAGGTAAGGTAGGTGAGGTAGGGTAGCAATGGTAGGTAGGTATGGTAGATAAGTAGGTAGGTAGGGTAGGTAGGTTAGGGTCGGTAGGTAGAGTAGCCAGTTGACGGGAGCGAAGCCGCGCGGGTCAGCTAGTTATATAATATTATAAATGCGAAAGTAACTCTGTCTGTCTTTCTATCTGTCTGTCTCGCTTTCACGCCAAAACTACTGAACAGATTTAAATGAAATTTGCTACAGAGATAGTCTAGAGACCGAGAAAGGACATAGGCTACTTTTTTTCCGGGAGTATGTTCCCTAGGGACCACGCGGGCGAAGCCGCTGGCAGAAGCTAGTAATAAAATGCTATTTATACAAGCTGACTCGGCAAAAGTTGTTTAAAAAAAAAATAGCCTACGACATAGGCCAGACCTACCAAATATACACAAAAAAAAAACCCGGTCGTGCCTTTTCTAAGGAGTTCGATAACAAACACCTGGACACGAGATTTTTATATATTAGAGAATAGATACGTCGTTTGGATAGTATATTTTTGGATGGATTCTAAAATATAAAAGTCTCGTGTCACGGTGTTTGTTATCGAACTCCTCCGAAACGGCTCAACCAATTTTAATCAAATTTTGTGTGTATATTCGGTAGGTATGAGAACAGGTGGCAGGCTATTTTTTTTATTTGGCAGAATAGCGTTTGCCCGGTCAGCTAGTATAATTATATTTTAATTAGGTCTCTATAATTTCTGGAGCTGCGATTCGAAGACAAAGCTAGATTAACAAAGGAAAGTAATTATTTTCATGTGTGTGAATTAGAGATATAATTACATACGTTGTCCAATGATCTTCGATATCCTCCATATCCCATCATGGAGGGTCGTTCTCCGAGCATTTTTCCTGAGGGCAGCCCACCTCCTTGGTTGTATCCTGGGGGAAGCCCTCCTCCAAAGGGTGGTCCTCTCTGCGCGTATCCTGGGGGAATACCTCGTCCCATTCCTGGGAATCGTTCTTCCTGTTTGTATGCTGCGGGACGCTTTCCTAATCCTCGTCCCATTCCTGGAGGTCCTCCTGGCCTTAGCATATGTTGTGAGGGAGGTGGAGGAGCACCTCCCATGCCAGATGGTAGTACACCCTCATAGAATCCCGGGCCCCTCGACATGTCAACCGAACCTGACTGGTGTCCTCCTACGGCATTTGGTCCAACTGGGCTCTGACCCATTCGAATAGCATTCTGAAAATCAACTGCCCCATTATCATTTATTGGTGGGAATCCCTGACCTTGTCTAAGAGATGGGTTAGTCAGAAGTTTAAAATGCTGAGCCATTGAAGAGAGATGACCACTGTCTCTCTGTTGATTCATTCCAAAATGTCCTCCAGGAGATCCCATCTTAGGTTTCACTAGGTTTACGTAACTCGGGCGGTAACCGTTTGGGTATTCGCCTTCAGAGCCCGGCCCAGGAATTTTACCGTCCCTGGGTCCACTTGGTATTTGGTCTGGCTTTGGCGTTAACGATTTTAACAATTCATTAGGTATTTCAGGTTCGGCAGTATTATCTTCAAGATGTGTCCCAGGGACGAGGTAGTGATCGTCCAGTTGCGGTGCCATAGTATTTGGGTTTCGAGTCGGCCGATTGACGAAATCGTACTCTATTCCTCCTCTTTTACCCTGAAAAAATAAAATAAATAGGGGAACACCCAAATACTCCGAAATATTTTATTCCGAATTTCTATATTCCGATTTTCAAAAGTCCGAATTTCATAATACCTAAGAATTATAATGTCTGTTATTATAAATCACGAAACTTATTTTACCGAAACTCGTAGATGCGATTTGTTTGTTTTCTTATTTTCATACATCCGAAGAATCAAATGCTCGATGGGTTTTCGGTCCGAAAAACGACATTCCGATTTGGCGGTGAGCGTTAAAACATCTGCGACGATAAGTTTGCGGAGGGCCGCAGGAGCCCCGCAACGCCGAAGCCGTGACAGAAACCATGCCTGCTGCATGTTGCATGCTCGCTTGCATACTGCATGCTTGCTTGCATAATACATGGTTGCTTGCATGTTGAATGCTTGCTTGCTTGCATGCTGCTTGCTTGCTTGCGTGCTGCATGTTGCATGTTCATGTAATATTATACTTTGTTCTGACGAGCAATAGTGTTTATTTGTCTTGCTATCCAGTTTTTCAAAGCGTTTTTTATTTCGGAATTCTAATTAATAGGTATTTTAATCATCGGAATTAGTATTTTAAATGTTTCGAATTAACATAAAGTCGGTCTTTTTGTTATTCAATCTATTGACACTCGATATTTTAAGAATAGTAATTACAAACACTAGGAATATTGATATGTCGGAATTATAAAAAAGGATGAATGATAAATCGGAATTGTTATATTAGGAATTTTGAACCATTCGGAATTATGAAAATCGTTATGTTGAAATTCGTATTTGTGACTGTCGGAATAAAATTGTTCGTATTAATGTAGTGTACCCTTTGTGGGAAACACCCAAATACTCCGAAACACTCATCTCCGAATTTCAATGTTCCGATTTTCAAAAGTCCGAATTTTATAATAACTAAGAACTATAATTTATAGTATTAAAAATCACGAAATCTATTTTACCGAAAATCGTAAATGCGATTTGTTTGTTTTCTCATTTTAATATGTTCGAAGAATCAAATGCTCGATGGGTTCTCGGTCCGAAAAACGACATTCTGATTTTCGAGATTCCGAGGTTCCCTCTATCTGACAGAATCTAGATACTCCAAAATTTATGTGGCATAACACACTTGGCATAATCTTCTTTAAACGAATATTTGTAAACATTTTCAACCTTAAATTAAAATTAAAAATTGTCTTAAACAGTCAATATGTTGTGCTACAAAAGTAAGTAACAGAAACGAATCGTTGTAAAACCGACTCCACGTAGTCTTGTCTGCCTTACCCCTAGAGTGTAATTTAAGCCCGCTTAGGCGCGGAGGGGCGTTGTGTGACGATAAGTTCGCGAGAGATCGCCGGAGCAAGCGAGCATGCAGCAGGCATGGTTTCTGTCACGCAGAAACCATGCCTGCTGCATGCTCGCTTGCATACTGCATGCTAGCTTGCATGCTTGTTGCATGCAGGAAGCATGCATGGTGAAAGCTTGTTTGCAAAGTTTTATCCTTTGATGGCAAAACGCATCCGTCATTAATTATTTAGTTCTACCTGCTCATATTAAACATAATTATACTTCTCTCTGATGAGCAATTATGTTTATTTGTCATGCTATTCAGTTTTACAAGGCGTTTCGTTTCGGTACTTTAATAATCAGAATTCGTATTTTTGACATGTCGGAATTTTTGTTATTCAATATAATAAAACTCGGTATTTTGAGAATAGTACTTATAAATGATACGAATATTGAAATTTCGGAATTATTAAATATAGGATGAATGTTATATCGGAGTTGTTATATTTGGAATTTTGAACCATTCGGAATTATGAAAATCGTTATGTTGAAATTCGTATGTGTGACTGTCGGAATAAAATTTTTCGTATTAATGTAGTGAACACCATTGCATGCCCCACGGCTGCCGGCTACGGCAAATAGGTTAAGCAAAATGTCAGATTTAACTAGTAGTTGCCTGACGCTAGTAGCTTATGTAGGTGATAAGAAAAGTACTGCAAGACAAGCATAACAAATCCAATAAAAGGCAATCTGTTGTGCACATTTCATAGACCAATAGAAACCGGTTTCCAGCGATTTCCTACAAATACCAATCCACTGTCATCAATCCGCGCAGTGCATGTTACATGGTTTAACTTAATTAATTAAATCCTTTATTAAAATACAATGACGAACAACGAACAACAATAATTTATCCCGCGTTTGTGGTAATTTTTTTTATTTCAATAAACAGCTTTATATTTGCAAGCCAGTTCGAAATTTAAATAAGACCTTTGATATGTTACCTCCTTAGTTGCCTCGTTTCGGAGTAAAAGATCGTTCCATTTTTAAATTACACGACAGATATGAGTTTACTATGTAATTTATTTGGCCGCTAAACCACGACCGATATGGATTTTCATGTACACTCCTACCAACTTATCTGTGAAATGACGAAAATTGGAACTACGGCCGTCATGTTGAAATTTCATTCGATTTTCTATGTACGCTACATTCGGGTTCTCTGGTTGTTTTGTCGTGATATTGCTGAATTTATAAAATAAAATATACCGAACGCTATTAAAAGTGATGCTCGAAACATTATTCTAAAGGTTAAAACCTTTTTTGAAGAAGAAGCTCGGGCGGGGTCTCCGATTATTCCATTTAATCAAATATACAAACGAATATCGGCAGCGACAGGTTAGTGTTGTCAACTTACATGACGGACGTCACGCGGTTTCACCCGCGTAGTTCCCGTTCCCGTGGGAGTACGGGGATAAAGTATAGCCTATGTTACTCCCTGATAATGTAGCTATCCATTGCTGAAAGAATTTTTCAAATCGGTCTAGTAGTTTCGGAGCCTATTCATTTCAAACAAACAAAGAAACAAATCTTTCCTCTTTATAACATTATAGATATATAAGTAAGTATAGATAAATAACCCGATACTTAACTACTTATTTAAGTCCACGAAATATTCGTTTCTATTCTTGCTGCAGATTAGCGTAACGGTAGCGTACATCTAATAGGTAACCTGCTAAGTGAGTGAGCAAACTAACCTGATGTCCCTACTGTTAAAAAGCTTCTAGAGGTCTTAAAGACAGAAATAAATTACACAGGACAGCGAGAGATTCTGCGAAAGCTGCTTCACAAGGTGGGATTTCGATTTAAAAAATCTCAATCCAATCGGAAGTTTCTTATGGAGCGTAATGAAATATCAGCTTGGAGAGCTGCACTTGCATGCGTGCATTGCTGCATTGCGTGGATAAAAATAATAAATCTCACCAGGCGCCCACAATTTATTTAGATGAGACCTATATTTACTCTTCGCATACATCAGGTAAATGTTGGCAAGGAGAGGGTGAAGACGGAGTATTGGAGCCTATATCGAAAGGGCAAAGATATATTATTGTTCATGCGGGAGGAGATACTGGATTTGTTACAAATGCACTCCTTGTGTTTAAATGAAACACAAAAAGTGGTGATTATCATGACGAGATGAATAGTACCAACTTTAAAAAGTGGGTTGTTGAAAAACTTGTGCCTAATTTACGACAGCCATCCATAATAGTGATGAATAATGCTCCTTATCGCCGTATTTGTGAGAATAAAGTCCCAAATACGAATTCCTTAAAAAAATATATGCAATTATGGTTGACCCTAAATAAAATTGACTACGGAGAGAATATGACTAAACCTCAGCTTTTAGAAATAATTAAGAGAAACAAGCCTGAACCTGTATTTGAGATTGAAAAAATTTAGAAGACGATAGACACAAATGCTTATATTTACTAACTTATCACTGTGATCTCAATCCCATTGAACTCATATGGAGCACAATGAAAAGAAAAGTTGCTGATGTAAATATTGAGCACAAAAATGCTGAAATTCCCCGCCTAGTTAGAAAACCTTTGACGCTATTACAGTTCATGAGTGGGCACAGCATTGTAAACACGTTCGCAGGTTAGAAGGAGAATACTTAAAACACGATTTGTATTTCGATAAACCTTTATTATAGAAGTGGTAAGTGACACTGAAACCGAAAGCGATAGTGATAATGATGATAGTGGTACGGAAATAAGCGGAGTATGGCCTCACAACCAGGATGAAGTTGTGTATGCAGGTTCATCTAAAGATCACAATTACTGTAAACCTGGTTTTCAATAAATCATTGTAAAGCAATTTGTTTTTTTTTTATTACACTACACTACCACTAGGTACCACTGCTAATTATAATTAGTCAAATCTGGTGTTAGGGGTTAGGTACGGTCATAACTAAATGCTAGACATCCAGGTACCTCTTGCAAGGTAGGTACCTACTTAACTTCACATTAAATTAAAGTTGTATCCCCCCGTGGAACATTTTATCTGCTGAATTTCCACTTCATTGGATTACTTTTTAGGTAAAGCCATTGTTTATTGCTGAGAGACTAAACTGTTAGTTGTACCTACGTAACTGTAAATTATCAAATTCTTTTTATTTATTTTCTTATTTTTATATAGGTATCATTGTTTTTAATTTGTAAAAACTGTAATTCTTATTAAACGATTATGTCTAATGTGAAATATCTTTCTTGAAAACTTACTTAATTTTGGGCACCTTATATTAATTAGCAACACTGAATCGACGGTGCCGTCCTCTTTCAGTTCACAGATAAGTTGGTAGGACTAACAACTTTTGCCGGCCGCTGCTCGCATGTTTTTGGCCGGTACAGCAATTTTGATTTATCTCGAAGAAGGTTGTCAAAATAATGCTCTTTCCAAGCATGTTTGAGAAAAAACTATTAAGAGCCCTATTACAATTTGACTGTGTTTTTTGTGTAAAATGACCAAGTTTGGTTTTCTCATTCTCAGAAACTGAAATATTTAAACAACTTTGGCTTGTTGGGTAGTTGAGAATAGTTATTGGTATTGAACATAGCGGCTTCAGTTTTCGCATATTTCTCCTATCTAAAAAGTCAAAATTCTGAAGAAAGAACTACTACCGAAGAAAACTTTTTCGAGCTCGTGGATTGAACTACTGTACTAACCAAATGAAATAAAAAGTATATCATAATATTCCTTATATAGTGGTTTCGTACATAGCGGCCTCAGAAATCCTTACTAATATTATAAATGCGAAAGTAACTCTGTCTGTCTGTCGCGCTTTCACGCCAAAACTACTGAACCGATTTAAATGAAATTTGGTACAGAGATAGTCTAGAGCCTGAGAAAGGACATAGGCTACTTTTTATCCCGGGAATATTTTCCCTAGGGACCACGCGGGCGAAGCCGCTGGCAGAATCTAGTTTGAAATAAGAATGGAATATCCGTAAAAAAAATCCATTAAAATCCATAAAACTACTAAAAACGCTCAGAATTAACTGTCAATTTCTCCTTAACAGATTAATATTATTACGTAAAATTTATACCAAAATAAACCGTAGTTCATAAAAATGAACTTAAAATATTCATTAAACAAATTAATAATAAACCCTAAAATAAAAGTAATCGCAACTGCCTAATTTCTACATAATGCGATGAGTCAGCAGTTTTGTGAGTGAAAACGAATTCTGTGATAGGACTCTTAACACACTATGCTATAAAATAAAATAAAGAAAATGTTGTTTTACCTTTTCAAGTGCCCGTCTATGATTAGCTGGAACTGGTACTGCGCTTGAGTCTGGAGGTTTACCTGTACCTGGTGGGTCGGTTTTGGCCAATGTACCTATTGTGGTAGATGTTCCGCTTGAGATAGGTGGTCCGTTTGAGCTTGTTGGTTTGCTTGGATTTGGTCTTTCGCTTGGATCTAGTTGGCCGCTTGGCTTTGGTGGCTCGCTTGGATTTGGTGGTTCGCTTGGGCTTGTTGGTCTTTCGCTTGGATCTGGTTGACCGCTTGGCTTTGGTGGCTCGCTTAGCTTTGGTGGCTCGCTTGGATTTGGTGGTTTGCTTGGGCTTGGTGGTGGGCTTGATGGTCTGCCCGAGCCTGATTGGTCACCTGGTCTTGGTGGTTTACTTTTGCCTGGTCGCCCGGCTGGGCCTTGCTTGCTTGGTAATGGTGATCCGCCAGGACCTTTTGATCCACCCATACCTGGGCCCCAACTAGCACCATGATTTAGTAGCCCACCGGGTACTGGATTCATTGTTGGATTCCAATCTTTAGTTTGACCTGGTAGTCCATGGGGTCCAGAACCCTTTCCTAGGTACCAGTCTCCAATTACACCTGCTGCTCCACCTCGACCTGGTAGTCCTCCAGAACCAGGACCCATTCCCGAGCCCCAACCACCTCCTGGTCCCGATTTACCGGGTCCAGGACTCATATCTGAGTAATAATCCTGATCCATTCCTGGACCTCGTCCACCCAGTGGGCCTCCAGCTGGACCACGTCCTATTCCCGGCCCAGGACCCATACCAAGCCCACGACCCGTTCCTGGCCCAGGACCCATACCACGCCCACGTCCCATTCCGGGCCTAGGACCCATTCTAGGCCCACGACCCATTCCTGGCCTAAGACTCATTCCAGGCCCACCAGCCATTCCAGGCCCAGGGCCTATTCCAGGTCCACGACCCATTCCTGGCCCAGCACCCATGCCCGGGCCAGAACCCATTCCAGTCCCATGACCCATTCCTGCCCCACGATCCATTCCCGGTTCAAGACCCATTCCTGACCCAGGACCCATTCCAGGCCCATGACTCATTCCAGGCCCAAGACCCATTCCAGGTCCATGACCCATTCCGGGACCGAGTTCCATTCCAGTGCCCATTCCAGAACCCATTTCAGCGTCCACTCCGAGACCCATTCCAGAATCCATTCCAGGACCCATTCCAAGACCCATACCAGGGCCCATTCCAGGACCCATACCAAGATCCATTTCAGGACCCATACCAGGGCCCATTCCGGGACCCATTCCAGGACCTATTCCGGGACCCATTCCTGGACCCATTCCAGGACCCATTCCAGGACCCATTCCAGCCCCCATTCCAGCCCCCATTCCAGGACCCATTCCACGACCCATTTCACGACCCATTCCACGACCCTTTCCAGGACTCATTCCGGGACCCATTCCACGGCCCATTCCAGGACCCATTCCAGGTCCCATTCCAGGCCCCATTCCAGGCCTCATTCCCTTTTTCCCACCAGGCACCCAACCACCAGCTGGTCCCGGGGGCCCAACAGGGCCGTAGCCATTGTTTAAGTTCTGATTACCGACCCCTACCGGGCCCCTTGCCCCAGGGCCTTGACCAAAACTTGGTGGCAAAGCTCCACCGGGCCCCTGGCTCCCAGCTTCCTCGTTGGCCCACGGAAATGGTTCATCTGGTTCTCCAGTTTCGGCAGGCTCCTGCATGTCTCCAATCCCCGCCGCTGGACCTGGGCCCTTTTCCCATGGTACCTGCGTAACACAAGAACATCAAGTAGAATACTGAACCTGTTCTAGAAAGGTATTTAAATATAGGTAATAAACTTGATTTTCAGTTGAATTGGTCTTAGGGTTCCGTACCCAAAAGGTAACGGAACCCTATTACTAAGCATCCGCTGTCCGTCCGTACGTCCGTCTGTCTGTCAGTGGGCTGTATCTCAGAAACCGTAATAGGTAGACAGTTGAAATTTTCACAGATTGTGTATTTCTATTGCCGCTATAAGAACAAATAATAAAAAAACTGGCCAAGTGCGAGTCGGACTCGCATGCAAAGGGTTCCGAACGAATTTAATTTTTTTGACATGCTATTTTAACACTTCTTATAGGTTTAGATATTATAACGTAGACTTATAATCTATAGGTAAAGATCTGTTATCTCCATTTTTTTTCTAAAATTTAAGCACAGTAGTTTCGGAGATAAGATGGAATGATCATTTTTCGACTAATTTCTTGAATAACTTCAAAACCATTTATTTTAAAATTATGAAAAAAATATCATTAAAATCCTCACAGTAAGCGCTTTCATTTGATTTATGTCACACGATATTGTTCAAAAATTTTTTTTTTCCAGTTTGACCCCCAAAAGTGACACCCATACTAAAAATATAATAATTTACGTGACGCGTCCGTGTTTGGGTCACAGAAGTCCATATGCGTGTCAAATTTCAACAGAATCGGTCCAGTGGATCCGCGGAGAACTGGCTGAGACAGACGAACAGACAGACACCCGAGTGATCCTATAAGGGTTCCGTTTTTTGTTCGGAACCCTAAAAATTAACGTTTATGGTACGGAACCCTTCGTGTGCGAGTCCGACTCGCACTTGACCGGTTTTTAAAAGAGACTAAACTGACACATCAAGATTGTTTAACATTATTTAACTACCTTTTTTTCCTTTCTAGTACAAATGGCCCTATTTGTATTGCAGACAGGAAGAAATAGATATGTCGGGAATTTAGCAACACCGTAAGTTTTTAATCAATCGCGTGAGACTGTAAAGTCTTCAATAAAAAAAACCGGCTATGTGCGTGTCGGGCCACGACCAGTGTAGGTTCCGTAGTTACATGTCAGAATTGTATTTATATATTTTATAGGTTGGTCGACTATTAGTCGTTAGTCGTCATTGTTTTCTTTTTAAATCTATGTCTATACTAATATTATAAAGAGGAAAGATTTTTTTTTGCTTGTAACGAGTACCAGAAACCAACACTTTTATTATTTGTTGCTATAGCGGCAAAATTAATACACACTCTGTGAAAATTTCAACTGTCTACCTACTACAGTTCTTGAGATACAGCCCGCTGACTGACAGACGGACGGATGGACGAACGGACAGCAGAGGCTTAGTAATAGGGTTCCGTTGGTTACCTTTTGGGTACGGAACCGTAAAAACTACTGGACCGACAAAAAGAAAAAAAAATTTTTTTTCAACATTTTATTTTACGACTTGATCGGCGTGATTAGACAAACAGACATAGCGAAACTAAAAGGGTTCCTTGATGACTACAGCACCCTAAAAAAGGATCATTTTACTCATCATTTTGAACAATTTTCACTGCGAGACTAACCCTGATATCAGCCGTTAAGTGCATTTTTTATGTTGGGGCATTTTTAGCGTTCCAAACATTCTTTTGGGAAAACGGACTTCTTATTTATATAATCCCTCGTATTTAGAACAATGAAAAGGGGCATTTTAATTGTATACAAAAATAATGCAACAGAAAAACTAAAAATATTGGTTTTTTTTCCTTCTAACTTTCTTATATGCATGACGAACTTAAACTTTTAGCAAACTTACCATTGGAGGAGCACTTTGAACAGGCATCGGCTTCTACAGTAAAATAATTTCATGATAAAAATAACCGTAACCAAATTAGGTATAATAAAAACACGTAAATTATAAAACTATATGTTGAAGGAGCGAAATAAAAGGCTTGTTTCGTACTAGTAGCGCCATCTATTAGCGTGTGAGATACCTTAGTCGATTAATCAAATCGATAACAGCTGTCATAGAGTCAGTTGTTCGACTGGGGTAGTCAATGAACTGTCACGTGTGGCGTTCGACATCTGGCGGATATCAAGGTGGGGCTAGTGACACGACACAGTTGACACCCAGAGCTCGACCGCGCCGGTTGTGCGCACTGATTTTACCTAACCACCATGACAAATGGCGGACACCGATGGTATTTCGGATTTAAATCTCTCTACATCTCCGACATATATATTTATGACACCAAATAAATACTACCTAGTAAAAAGGTAACGATTACGTCCTCTGGTGAAATGATAGCTATACTTCTGCCTGAACCTTCGGGGATCATGAAGAAATGTCATCATCATCATATCAGCGGAAAGACGTCCACTACTGGACATAGGCCTCCCACAAGTGTCGCCACAACAACCGGTCCTGTGCATCTTGCATCCAGTGGCTACCCGCGACCCTCACCAGTAGTGCTATTCTGTAACAACATTTTCGTGTCTCGACAACGGAATCCGAGGTGCGTATCAAATTCGTATAAACATCAGACCTTTATGTTGTGTGTAATAAAGCTCAATTCGTGAGCTTTGTCACTCAGGTGAAGCTCGATATCGAAATAGTTATTTACAGAATATACTAGCTGGTCATCGGTCCACCTTGTGGGAGGCCTTCCAACGCTGCGTCTTCCGTTTCGCGGTCGCCACTCCAGAACTTTCCGACCCCATCAGTTCTGCGACCACTGTCATTTCAGTCTGGCGATTTTTCGGGCTATGTCGATAACCTTGGTTCTCTTGTGGATATCATCATTCCTAATTCGATCATGCAAGGAAACTCCAAGCATCCTCTCCATTGCCCTTTGAGTGACTTTAATATTTGCAGTTAACGATAAATCGCTAAAGTGAAATTGCTAAATTCAGCAGTGAGAATATATCGCCTGAAATGATTATGATGATTAATTTAAAATTTAGTCACTTATACCTGTTCATCGTTTCCTTCATCCCAGTATGGTGACATCTGAAAGCAAAAACAAACAATAATCCAGTGATTAATATTATAAAGGCGTAAATCGCACTTCAAAGGACTTTGCCAGAAATGTATGGGCAACTGGTGCCTTTTTATTCATCATTAACTGTCAAACTAAAAACTGTCAAAAAAAAATGGAGTCATTATAAGGGCTTACGCAAATCGAAACGGAATGGCAGATGATTTAAATCAATTATTTTGTTTACCAAATGACATTCAAACTTATATAGTAGGAATACGACATAAATGCCAATGTTTTAAATTGTTTCCGTGGCATCGAAAGGGATTTTTTGACACGGCTTTGGAGAGAGCGCTAAGGAATCCCACGGCGGGACGCCGCGGCACTTCGCAGGATGTCTTGGTAGGCCGCCGGAATCCTACAGTTAGCAAATCGGCGGTGCCGCGGCATCCCGCCGCAGGATCTAAGCTGCTGGTGCGCGCTGACCGATGGCTTAATTCTATGCCATTCCGTCCCGATATACGTAGGTCTTAAGAGTGCAGTAACAATAATTTGATGAGGATTTTAGCGTTTAAAAAAACTAGCACTTCGCCCGCGACTTCGTCCGCGCTGCAATTTTCTTAAAGATTCTTAAAATTTGTTTAAAATTTTGAAATCCCTAATTTTTGACAAACTATATACCTAAACGTTTCTCAAGAACCACTCTATCCATTGGAAAAATTAGCATGAAAAACGGTGCAGTAGTTTTTGAGTTTATCGCGAACAGACAGACAGACGCGGCGGAGAATTTTGTTTTGTAATATGTAGTGATGCGGCGTTTGTGTACCTACAACTAGTTGTGGAGAATTAAATTTTAAAAAAACTCGCCAAGTGTGAGTCGGACTCGCACACGAAGAGCTCTTTGCGATAAAATCTTAATTTTTATTATTTTTTATTATTGTGGCAATATAACTATAATAACTACATAGTATAAAACAAAGTCGCTTTCTCTGTCCCTATATCCCTATGTATGCTTAAATCTTTAAAACTACGCAACGGATTTTGATGCGGTTTTTTTTAATAGATAGAGTGATTGAAGAGGAAGGTTTATATGTATAATAACATCCATTAAATAGTGGAGAAATACTGTTATTTTTGAGGTTTCTATTGTGATGTCGTAAATAATTACATTTTATGACGCAGACGAAGTTGCGCGGGTCAGCTAGTTAATTATAAACAATAGTAACTAAAATGAATAAATACACAAATTTACAACAAACTAAAACATACAAAAAATTTCATCCTCAACGCTATCAGCTGGTGATGTGCTCAAGAGACTGGGGGCATTGCAACGTTAAATGGCAATGCTTAGCCTCTGGCCAAAGTAAATGCCAGCTCTTGGGTAACGGGAAGAAGCAATAGAAATGCACAATCTGTGAAAAGGCCCCCTTCTACCATCGGACATCCAGACGCACTGCATCTTACCATCCCTACCTTGTTACTATTCCAACAATTCGCACTAAGCGTTTCCAAACGTCTTTTATAATGCGCACAGCAAAGGAGTGGAACTCTCTGCCTGCGTCTGTGTTTCCAAACGCTTACATTACAACCCTAATCTCTTCAAAGTTAGAGTGAACAGGCTCCTTCTGGGTAAGCTCGCTCCATCGTAGACTTTGTCTCTGTCATCTCTGACCTAGACTAGAGTCAAGAGCAAACCCATCACAAAAAAAAAATAAAAAAAAATAAAAAATAAAAATTCATCTTTCTACCTACTACGGTTCTTGAGCCCTTTGAAAGATATCTATGGACGGACGGACGGCCAGCGGAGGCTTAGTAAAAGGGGTTCCGTTGGTTACCTTTGGCTACGGAACCCTAAAAATCATGCTTGATTTAAGAAACTCAGAGGAGATCTCTCAAGTAGTTCTAAAGTTACATGTGTATCTACTAACTGGCAAAAAGAAGAAGTCTTTTTGTAATCAAAGAAAAAGAAATGAGGACTTACTCCATTGCTTGGGTCAATCTTCTTCTTCTGGGGCGCTGAACGCTGTAAAAAGTATTCCCTTTATTCCTTGTCTCTACAAAGTACCATTCACTTTATTCCTTGTCTCTACAAAGTACCATTCACTTTATTCCTTGTCTCTACAAAGTACCATTCACTTTATTCCTTGTCTCTACAAAGTACCATTCACTTTATTCCTTGTCTCTACAAAGTACCATTCACTTTATTCCCATACCCACAAAGTACCATTCACTTTACTGCTGTACTCAAAAACTACCATTCACTTTATTCCCATACCCACTAAGTTCCATTCACTTTATTGCTGTACCCACAAAGTACCATTCACGTTATTCCCATACCCACTAAGTACCATTCACTTTATTGCTGTACCCACAAAGTACCATTCACATTATTCCCATACCCACAAAGTACCATTCACTTTATTGCTGTACCCATAAAGTACCATTCACGTTATTCCCATACCCACAAAGTACCATTCACTTTATTGCTGTACCCATAAAGTACCATTCACTTTATAGCTGTACCCAAAAAATACCATTCACTTTATTCCCATACCCACTAAGTAACAATCACTATTTTGTACCCACAAAGTACCATTCACTTTATTTTGTACCCACAAAGTTCCATTCACTTTATTCCCATACCCACAAAGTACTATTCACTTTATTGCTGTACCCACAAAGTACCATTCACTTTACGAGTATACCTATACCCACAAAGTACCTTTTACTTTATTCCTTGCCCCATAGAGTATCATTATGTTTATCCCTTGTCCTCTTAAAATGGTACCTATTCACTTTATTTCTTTTCCCCATAAAATTCACTTCATTCCTTGTCCCCCATAAGAGGTTTAAATCCTAAATATAAAATTCTTCCGTTACTGAGTGACTGACAGACAACGCACAGCCGAAACTACTGGTCGTAGATAGCTGAAATTTGGCATGTAGGTTCCCAGGGGAGTTTAAGAGAGCACTAAGAAAGGATTTCCCGAAATTCCTACGGGAACGGGAAAAAACGAGATATGCGCGTACGAAGTCGCAGGCAAAAGGTACTGTGTGTATAACTTACAAACTTTTACTTTGATTAAAAAAACGTTTTAACAAATCAAACAAATCTAATTAGGTTAAAATAATGAGTATCTTATTATTGTTTCCTGAAAAACTTAAGCATCATATAATGGACAGAATACATTTGAAGGATGGCTTAAAATGACTGAAAAAAAAAATGTTTGTTAGTCTAATTATCGAAGATAGAAAATACTTACTTGGGGCAATTTCTGTTGTTGTGTAAAAATAAAGTATTTTAATATCCTCATACGAAAAAACACCAGCCTTAGATAGACGAAGGCACGACAAAGATGTACACCGTGATATTTTAATGATTGTTTCGTCACAATGCTGATTCGTTGGCCAAAGGAAAGGCCAGCCCTCTGGTCACGTGAACAATCGATTAACAGCTTGCCGATTTGACGAAAACCTCGATAAGCACTCTGATCAAAATTTATTTTCTTTTTTCAATAATAGTTGGCAATGTACACCAGGGGGGGGCTAAAAAGGCCACTTTAGCAGATAAATAATTATTAATATTAATCACACAACAATCTGTCAAATTTCATTTTCACCTTTATCGCTTACGCATTGGGTTTAAGGCTGATTGAGAAAATTTGACAGTGACGGGTAGCATGATGTGCTTTCTGATTCTGCTTAAGTGGCCCTTTTGGACCCCCAGGGCTCTGACAGCGTTCTATCGGACAATTTTGAGCATATTTTGAGGGTTCTAGTGATTATACGGTTAATATATAATTAAAAAAGGAAAACATAGAGGCACAGTATATCCATCTTATTCAGTTTATGAAATACCTTTTAAGTCAGTCCAATATTGGAGGAGGAAACAAGCGAAATCCAAACTTCGAATTATGACTTTTTACATACTAAGTCTCTCCGCCTGCGTTTCCCCTTAAGAGAGGACTCTAGTCCCGAGGAATTTTAAAAATAGCTATTTGAAGAAACTATTGCCGATGCCGTCGCGCTGCGCCCTATCAAGTAAAGTGCGAAGGCGACAACTGCAGCAGAGGCTGATTTTACCTATAAAAACCTCGACCAAAAGATGTTTTGTATTCCGCTGTTTTCCTCTTCAAAACTGGACTGATCTAAAAAAATTATATGTCAAAATTTAGAGGAACTAACCAGGGCAGGGCCAGGGCTTCTATTATTTTCTATTTTGTTAAAAACTTTTCAAATTTGTCTGATAGTCGTCTGAACATGGCAATAAAAACAGGCTGTTTTTTCGGGTTTTTGGATTGTCATAATTCTTTAAGTAATTATGTTTTGAAAAAGAAAAAGAAAATGATGGCACGTATTAATTCGATTTAGATTTTTTGAAAAAAAAAATCATTGCTCTAGCAGCATTATCCACGAAAAAAACAGCGGAATGCGTTTGAATGGAGAAGGCCCAAGAGTTACCGACTAGAGTCCCCTCTTAAGAGGTAATCGGAGCGCCAATATTGCAACCGTTTAGTTTTAATACTGATAAACTCATTAACGACTTCTTAATTGTTAAAAACTTACTTCGTTTTTTTTCTCATAAGGCCTCTCTAAAAGATGTCTGGAATAAGCCTATAAACATAGATTTTAAATCATTAATTTATTAATCTTTGACGTCACAAGAATTTCAAAATGGCGGACGCTAAACGTCATATGAAATATACTTGTCAATTTGAATTTACACGGGTTTTGACTTGTGGTTTTATCTACGTTAGAATAAGGTCTATTTAAGCTTGACATTTATTTATTGTTGTTACGATATAAATATACTTACTGCCCACATGTGTGCATCGTCTTGCCACTGAAAACAAACACATTTCAAAACACTAGCTTTTGTCCGCGACTTCGTACGCGCATAAACCGTTTTTTTCCGTTCCCGTACGAATTTCGGGGAATCCTCTCTTAGTGCTCCCTTACACTCCCCAAGGAGCGTAATAAAGAATGAGAAATCATCAAATGACTCCTCCCGCTCTGGGTGAAGCAGAAGGGAATGTCAGACTCTTACTGACTAAAACCCATCCGTGTTCCTCCTAATGCCCTTTGCGTTCCAGGGCCGCGGTGACTCTTTCGAACAAATTCCGCAACCCCGGCAGGCACTGGCCCTAGCGGGCCCCGTCTTCTATGCTGACAGCTCTTTGAGGCGCGCATGGAGCACAGCGCGCCGTCGACCCGGGCCTAGTTCTGATCGGACGGCGAGCCACCCAATGCTCGCCGTCCGCAGGTCCGCGCCTACGGTGGCCGGGAATCGCCCTGCGACTCCCGACGCCCGGGGTGTCTTCTCCTGTTGCGGCAGTTGGGGCATGAGGTTTCACTCTCTCACACGCGTTTGGCCTTCTCCTTTACTAGCATTACTGCTTCGTAGAAAGAGGTGACCCCTTCCCATGCCTCCTCGCTCCGGACCATGGATTGAACCAGGGCCGGACGCGAGAGGTCGCCACCGCCGATCGCCTCGATGAGGATACGGCGGTGCTCCGCCCAAGCAGGGCAGACCTCCGCCGTATGTTCCACCGTGGCCTCCGGGCGATCCTCGTAGTGTTGACACCCGGGCGTATCCTCGTGCCGAATTCGAAACAGGTATCTTCCGAAACAACCGTGTCCGGGGAGTCAAGCGGGAGGTGAGGACGCCATGGCGCCGCTCTAGCCACTCCTCAAAGAGCCGGGAACCCAGGAACCTACATGCCAAATTTTAACTCTCTACGACTAGTAGTTTCGGCTGTGCGTTGTCTATATTTAGGAAGAATTTTATATATTAGGATTCTTAATCTTTATTCTCCTAATATATCAAATTCTTCCGTTACTGAGTGAATGAGTGAGTGACTGACAGACAACTCACTACCAAAAATTTCATAGAAAGCTAAAATTTGACATGAAGATTCCCGGGTGAGTGCAAGGAAGCACTAAGAAAGGTTTTCCCGAAATTCCTACAGGAACGGAATACACAGGATACGCGAAGTCGCGGGCAAAAGCTAGTAAAAACTATAAAGAGACAATGCAAATTTGTGAGTTTGTGTGAATCTCCGAAACCACAGCATCTTTTTGAAGCCGGAATGAGGCACTTGTAAGACACTAACGACTTCCCCTGGCAGATTCCGGGTTGTGCAATTATCTATATATAGTATATGTCCATGTCGTATGGTGTCGGCCGGTCCCGTATGGTGCCGTAAAAGAATAATACCATCCCATCACTTCCCGTGGGTGTCGTAAGAGGCGACTAAGGGACTCGCCAGAGCGTGGGCAGCAGCGTTCTTAATAAAACTCAACACCATACACTGCGATCGTCAACCCGCCTGCCAAGCGTGGCGATTATGTTAAACCCCCCCCCCTTTTGGGGGAGGCCTATGTCCAGCAGTGGACGTCTTTCGGCTGATATGATGATAATGATGATTATATGTTCACCTAGATTCTGAAATACTACCTTACAAATGGTAAAAAGGAGGAGCTCGTGGCTAAAGACAGCCGCACAGGTCGATCTACAAGATTAAGCAACGTTCGCCAAGGTTAGTCTGTGGATGGGGAAAGCACGTTAAGCCGTAGGTCCCGCCTGTCATTTATAGATCTTTGGCAGTCGTTACGGATTGTCAAAAGCCAGTAAATCTGACTCCAGTCTTGCCAAGAACTACCGTGTTTCCCAGTTACTGGGTTGTGGAGGTCAGCTCTACGAAAAATACTGGTATTCAGCTGTATCCGGTTTGACTGGCAGCCGACCCCAATATAGTTGGAAAAAGACTAGGCAGATGATGAAAAATTAAATAGGTACAGTTAGTTCAGAGATCATCTTCCAAGTATACACAAACTCCACAAAAATACAATAGGGTTGAGAGACTAATCCGTTAAAAGTAAAACTTACATTTTTCATAACTTTGCCTTTTAATTGTTTCTGAAAAAGATTCTCGTTAATTTATTAATTATTTTGCCAATTTATTAATTATTATTACTTATTTCGTTTACAATATTTACATTTTCTGCAGCGATTAATTTTTGAAACTCAGGCCACTGAAAAATAATTTACGCAGTTACATAATAAACAGCCTTATCCCCGATTTCTGAATTAATAATTTGTAGTTCAGTCACTCACACCCTACTAGGATTCTAAACCGGTTTTCAGTAAAATTTGGAAATTTCTTAGCTTAATTAAGTTCTTAGCTACAAATAATCAATTCAAAAACCGGTTTAGTCATAACTATTTAGCTCTTGTTTGAAATTATCTATTAGTATTAACTTCTAAACATACAGACGTTTACAGAATGTCAATATAGTTACCCTGCCCGTCAAAGTCAATCTGGCTGTCTAAAACAAAAACAGAATTAAATTAAGAAAACTGGGGTTTTTTTTAATAAATCGATGACTAAGACACTTGTCTCACCGCCGGCGATCAGCGAGTAACGAGTAAAGCTTCAAACTCGAAACGAGTTGGCGAGCAGCGAGTAGCGAGTGAAAAGTTTCGATAGTTTTGACGCTCGGCTTTCAGCGAGTGCTTTAGTGCGACGGGCTTTTACTCTCAATACTCGCTCCGGCCCGCACTATAGGTAGAAATTACAGCTGTTTGGTGAGTCCTGACCGCCAAGCGAGCATCGCCGAGCAAGTGTCGCTAAGCGAGTACAATCATTGATCGAATGATTGTACTCGCTTAGCGACACTTGCTCGGCGATGAATCCTCTAGTTGATTGCAGCTACAAGAGCTCTTGTAGCTGCAATCAACTAGAGGTAAGAGCCGCTCGCCGGCTATCTAAAAAGCCAGCTATCGATTAGGAACGTATGTGTCTCTTTTCCTCACCTAAGATCTATAACTTTTGTCCCTTTCCTCAGCGAGCAAATAGTCGATAGCTACTCGCTTCCTCGCCGACGGTGAGACAAGTGCCTGAGGGTCAATCCTACTAATTTAGGCTGCGTTTACACCAGAGATGTGCGAGGATGCGTAGCGAAGGATGTGTTTGTTAAGAACCAATAGAATCGCTTGCGCTGAGCGAGGCTAGGTAAATGGAGCGATTCTCGCGATCTCCGGTGGGAACGCAGGGTTAAGAGGTAATGCTGGCGGCGAGACTTTGTATGGAAAAAGTCATAATTCGAGGTTTGGCTCTGGACTGTTTTCTCCTCCAATTTTGGACCGATTTAAGAGATATGTCAAAAACTGAATAAATAGGATATATACTGTGACCCTATGTTTTCTTTTTTGATGATTTATTAACCGTATCAGCACTAGAACCGTCACAAAATGCTCAAAATTGTCCGAAAGTGTACAAATTTCCGTCACAAAGTGTACAAATTTGGCAACTATTTATCCAAAAATGAAAACATAGAGACACAGTATATATTCAGATTGTAAAATATATCTTAAATTGGTCTAATATTGGAGGTGAAAACAGTCGAGAGCCAAACCTCGAATTATGACTTTTTACATACAAAGATACAAAGTCTCGCCGCCAGCATTTCCTCTTAGCAACGTTCGCATTAGCATGTCAGTCGCAATGGGTCACAAAAACCCATTAAAAATCTAACAATTCATACATTTTTGAAAGATTGGGACTGAAACACGAATGCGAACTTTGCTTGAAAATTAGTAGAATTGGAAACTTAGGTGAAGTGATCGCCGCAATTGTGGCGTGCCCAGCGCTGGGTTGCGACAGTCGTTATCTCCATACTGCCATGAGGTCCCGCCGGAGCTCCGTCCGCCGTGCTGCGATTTGCTGCGGCAGAGGAGCCTCGCCTCGGCGTAGCGCCTCCACGCGCCATTCGTAAATGAGCGCGAGGGCTCTCGCCTCGAGATCCCGTGGCGGCAGTCCGGCAAGGAGACTCGCCACCTCGCCAGAGACCGTGCGATATCCCCGGGCCAGCCGGATGGCCATGACCCTCTGGGACGCGTTGAGGTAACGGGCAGGTCGCTTCCTCAAAGTAGGCGCCCACACCGGTGATGGGAAAGGGATGGATGTGACACACATGACACAAGATCGGTTTTCAGCGTTGGAATTTTTTTTAAATTGAAAATTTCGTTGTTCATTGTGATTTTATTTAAATTTTGAGCGTTAGGAAATAGTCGCTAACATAATCAGAAACACTTTTGATTCATTTAAATTTCAACAAAAAAGAACCCGTACCTCGCAATGTTAAGGCTCCGCGCTAACGGGCTACCGACCACAGCCACCGGTGGCTGTCGCGCGCTTTTTTCTTCATGGATGGGAAATCATCAAATGACTCCTCCCGCTCTGGGCGAAGCAGAAGGGAGTGTCAAACTCTTATTGACTAAAACCCATCCGTGTTCTTGTCGCGCTACCACCACATTTTTAACAGTGGCAAAACTTCGCGATAGCCACCGGGTGTTCGGAAGCTGCAACATTTTATTACCCGCTCTCCACTACGCAGTCTATATAATAAACTCCATGGTGACGCGTGCTATGCGTAGGATGCCTAACGCGAGATTGCGCGGGGGTAGAGGAGCGCGAGTGGCGGGTCATGGACATCGCTGTAGCGAGTGGTCGCCACCGGCTACACGCGTGCAGTGCGTGTGAAAAAGTGTGTTAAGTCGCTGTCGCTGGCCACCGGCGTCTGTGGTCGGTGGCCCGTTTGCGCCAAAACTGAAGAGCGCCGCTGGGTAGAATGAGCGTTAAGTGAACTGTCATTTCATCTAGTTGTCAGGCGTTGAACGTCTTTCGATTGAAATGATAATGGTGTGATGATAATGATTAAGGCTCTAGACAGACGGACCGCATTTCAACTGCAATCCAACCGCAAATCGCAGTTCGGATGCAGTTAGACACGACTGCAATAGAACTGCAAACCAACCGTGCAGTTCGATTGCAGTCGGTGTGCAGTTCACACGTTTGCACGCCGACTGCAATTGAACTGCAATCGGACTGCTCGTTTCGTTGGCTGATATTGCGGTCCGGACATGTTATATGTGGAAGCATATTTTTTTATTATATTTATGAATGCGTCAGTATCAAATTATACAGATTCATTTACTGTATTACCATCCTCGTCCCTCGACATATTTGTTTTATTTACGGACAGACAACGCGTGCTCACTCTAATCTTGTTTCTACTACTGATTCTATGCGCGGGGGGGGGGAGCATTAAAGTAGTGCAGGCGGGTGGGTATGGTGCAGTTCGATTGCAGTCGGTGTGCAGTTCACACGATTGCACGCCGACCGCAATTGAACTGCAATCGAACTGCATGGTTGGTTTGCAGTTTATTTATTTATTTAATACTTTACGCACATGATGTCCGTCTGTCTAGAGCCTTAATTAACTCACCAATTGATCTAAATCGTAGTTATCTTCATCATTAAAGGGTTGGCCGTCCGGTTCGGGGAAAATCGAGTCTTTTTCTTGAACGTCCTGAAGAAAATAAAAGAAATTTTCACGCCTGTATTCTTTAAAGGGGTATATGGAGCCGTATTCTGCGAGACTTTATTCATTGTATAAACATGAATAATAATAGTTTTGAATATCAGATTTTTTTTTACTGTTGATAGGCACACGTTTGACCACTATCTCACCTGATGGTTAGCGATGATGCGGTCGAAGATGGAGCACGCTTGCTTAGAAGTAACCTATTTACTCTTGACTTAAAAACTCCCAGGTTGTAGCTATCAGGAAACACAGACTCCGGCAGGGAATTCCACTCCTTATCTGTACGCACTATGAATGTGTTCCCAAAACGTTTTGTGCGCGTGGGTGGCATGTCCACCATGTACCGGTGGCGCATCGCCGTTCGTCTTGTAGTCCGAAGATGGAACGGGCTTGGTGGAATTAAATTATGCAATTCCGTCGCACATTCCCCAAAATGCAACCGAAGATGTATAAGCATTTTAAAATTTAAATATTTTTATTTTTATTTATAGACAAACTGAATAAGTCACGTTGAGTTTTACAAAATATTTGAATAAGGTTTTCGGGTGAACTTTTCTCAATACTTAATTAACCTAATCTGCCTAGCTCTTTCCCAACTACTAAAGTCGGCTGTCAGGGTTACTGGCTGCAGCCGAATACCAGTAGTTTTCATAAAGTGACAGCATATCTGGCCTCCAGCACCCAGTTACTGGATAACACGATTTTTTCTTTAGCTTTAATACAAATAACTCTTTACCATTTCCTCCATTACATTCTGGTCGCTGGGATCTCCTCTACCCTATTATTAAACAAAATCTTTTAATAAAAAGCAACCAAAAGTAAAACTCTAAATATTTGTAATGATTTATATGGAAAAAGTATTGTCTTAGTAATCATTACCCAACGCTGCAACAGTTGCTAGACAGTGGCGAAGCTAGCATGGGTGATACCCGGTGCGGATATTCTCATCCCTAAACGGGTGTCACACGGGGCGGGATTAACCCCCCCCCCTCCCCCCCAGCTACTTTACCCACTTTTATCCTAAGTCATTTTGAATTTAACTGATGGAGACTGATTCAAAATGACTCAGACGCCACGACAACGAAATACATACAAAAAAACCTATGCGTTTTTTTTTATATGTACTTTTATTGATAGTGTTTCGATAAGTTTTTAAATTAAAAGAGTAGATAGTAAATGAACATGAATAAAAATTTAATGTTTCCTTACAATTGTTTTGAAATCTAAATTTTGAGCCTGAAATTAGGAAGAACATACTCGCATTATTTAGGTATTGTATTAAAAACGAATGTACAGACGTCGGTTCCGACGCCACAAAAAAGCCCCACAAAGACCCGACCAGACCGAAGCAAACTCGCAACGTGGCAGCTATCATCTGGACCGGTCGTGTGCGCAAGACTTTAAAAATGTCATGATTCTTGTATGGTAAACGTCTATAAGCAAACGTTCGAACGTTCCTAACTTTACTATTTAAATCTATAACTGACGAATGTGGAACTGTGTGTGTGGAATGTGGACTGGTGTGTGGTGTGTGTGTGTAGTGTTTTATTTTTTTAATAAAAAATTAGCTACATTTATTGTTTTTAATAATAAAAGGGTATTGGACTACTAAATTAAAATAATTAAAACACTACGATTGCTAAAAAAATATATAAAATTGGTGGAACAATAGAGAAGTTACACGCTTTTGAAGTTATTCTTATATCCTTGTCACACAAAATGTCGTAATGGATCGCTTCAATTTAATATGGCGGGTCTTGTTTGTGACGTCACACGCCATTAGTGCTGTCTCTGTTTATCACCGATTTTAAAACGCTGACAACACCGCTATTGTTGACATTTTTAAGGATTTTTTTAATCTGCTTCTTGTTAGCTCTCTACGTTATGAAAAATGTAATAAAATAAATCCAGTCAAATACGTGTACGTTAACCCAGCAGCTATAAATATGCGCTAGTTATAGAATTTGTGCGCCTGGCCGTTTTGGAAAAAAACGATTCCTGCTAGGGTAACGTTCTTCTAGCAGGAAAATTCTAAACGAATGATCGGAGAGAGAAATGTTGCGCATGGGCAGAGAGCTTATATTTGTGCAACAATGTGCCCCGAAAATATAATTTGTGCGTCTTCAGGTTTTCGAGGTATTGTGTTTCCTGCTGGAGTAACGTTTTGCAGAATCGTGTATCTCTAAAACCATCGTATGTGCGCCTGTAGAATACACGTATACGAGTAGCTCTTTATTTGTGCGTATTTGTGACAGAATTAGATTTACAAAAATATTTATAACTTTCAAGTAATCGCACTTTTTCGAAAACCCGAAAAGAAATCGTAGCTCCTAAATGAGAAAACGTATAAGCTCGCTGAAAACTGTATTCGGTCCTTCTTGACGCTTTTAATAACCATTAAAAGTTTCAAAAGTGCACATGCATGCGTTATTGAATAATATTGCTAAAAATCAAAACGATGGTGTCATAACTTTGACGGCAAAATACAAGAAACCGGCTCAACCCAAGATGTGTGGATTTGAACCAAGATTTAGTGCGTTAAGTCAAAAATATATAGTGAAAATATTCAGCTCGGAATGTTTCGCATTAAGTAAATATAAACAAAAAACAAAATATGTAAACAACGGTTGGTTATCCGACCAAATTCGAATGACTACAAAAAAGCGGCGTTTTCATACATAACGGTGACCTTCTTTATTGGACGTATTAAACCTAAGCTGTTGTCGTTACAGTGGCGCAATCACACTATTATTCTAGACCTCAGAATGACTTTTACTTGTTAACAAAGTCAAATTGAATACCTTTCCCTTTATCAATTTAATACATACTATAGTAATAGTCGCCCCAAAAAGCAATTCCGAACCTCGTGATTCTTATTATTTGGTCGTAGTTAACCAAGAATAATCGTTATAAACATGACAAGTCTGTTTTACGAGCAGTATAGTTTGAATTTATGTACGAATTAGTTTTTGACTCTACTAGTTTGCTTTACTCTACTGCTTTCTTTTGAACCAATTTTTTTTTTACATTTTATAGGCACGCGCTTGACCACTATCTCACTTGATGATAAGCTATGATGTGATCGGCGATGAAATGGAGCATGCTTGCCTAGAAGTAACCTATTCACTCTTGACTTAAAGACTCCCGGGTTGTAGCTATCAGAAAACACAGACTCTGGTAGGGAATTCCAACCCTTAAGACCGCTCTCTCGATAAAAGCTTAAAACAGCGTGCAAATGAAGTAGTTTTTCGTCGGCATTTACTTAGAAATTACATCTGAAATTTATGTATCGGTATCACATAATAAGAAAAAAAATCACTAAATCACCTCCAAATCGTTGAGATGAAACCATATTACTCCTTCATTTTTTAACAAAAAACTAAAAAAAAAATTCTACTGCATCGCAAAACAAACGAAAATAATTTGGTTTTGTTACTTTTTTAAAATATGTATATATTTTATTATAATAAATTAAAAATGCGACCGTTTAAATTCCGCGTCTATTATCACCCCTGCATTCGTCCACGAATTCGGTGCGGGGCGAGTCATGTTGCTAGGTGGACGTGCGTCACGTTGCGAGAGCTCAGCACTACAAAATAATATCGTAAAATATTACTACAAAAATTGAGTTTGAGTTCATTACATTGACCCATCATTAAATTGCTGCTTTATTTTTCAAGTTGCGACTTAACCCGGTAGTATATAGATTAAAGTTGTTAAATTGTCCGTAAATGTAATTACTTTCAACCAACATAAAAAAAAAATGTAAACAAAACGTCACAGTGCAACCGCGTGACTCAACGTGAAAGTGTACTTGGCTTCATAACTGCAACTGTTTACGAACAGATAATAAACCAAAAGCACTTCCTAGTAAATAAAAAACATTTTGCATTATTATTGATGATAGAGCGACGTTTATGTATCTGTTTCTATCCCACTAATACCGTCCGCTTCCTAGCTATCTCGCTTTCTCCTAGCGAGACAAAGCGCCTCCTTGCGACGTTACGTTAACGGATGGCGTGGGGCTAGAAGGTAAGTCTGAGTTGCGGTGGCGAGGCGTAAAAAGGAATCTTGTATTGACGATTAAAAACTTATCATTAATTTATCTAACCTACGGCTTAAATCAATATATTTAGATACTTCATGTCTTCTTAACTGTTGTGTTAATTAGGTTTTGTTAATAAAATGTATCTGCAGGCTCTTTTACACACATTTCTTGATCTATATATTTTTTTAAAAACAATCGCCAATCATATTTTTGGTCTTTATAGCACCTACTTTTTTTCTTCCTTTGAGGGGCATGTGGCTAAGCACTATACTTTTCTACTTCAGTGTGCTCGAGCACGATTCGTGAGTAAAGTTAAGAAGGTCACCGTTATGTATGAAAACGCCGCTTTTTTGTAGTCATTCGAATTTGGTCGAATAACCAACCGTTGTTTACATGTTTTGTTTTTTGTTTATATTTACTTAATGCGAAACATTCCAAGCTGAATATTTTCACTATATATTTTTGACTTAACGCACTAAATCTTGCTTTAAAGCCACACATCTTGGGTTGAGCCGGTTTCTTATATTTTGCCGTCAAAGTTATGACACCGTTGCCAATATTATTCAATAACGCATGCATGCGCACTTTTGAAAATTTTAATGGTTACTAAAAGCGTCAAGAAGGACCGAATACAGTTTTCAGCGAGCTTATACGTTTTCTCATTTAGGAGCTACGATTTTTTTTTTCAGGTTTTCGAAAAATGTTCGATTACTTGAAAGTTATAAATATTTTTGTAAATCTGATTCTGTCACAAATACGCACAAATTAAGAGGTACTCGTATACGTTTATTCTACAGGCGCACATACGATGGTTTTAGAGATACACGATACTGCAAAACGTTACTCCAGCAGGAAACACAATATCTCGAAAACCTGAAGACGCACAAATTATATTTTCGGGCACATTGTTGCACAAATATAAGCTCTCTGCCCATGCGCAACATTTCTCTCTCCGATCATTCGTTTAGAATTTTCCTGCTAGAAGAACGTTACCCTAGCAGGAATCGTTTTTTTCCGTTTTTTTCCAAAACGGCCAGGCGCACAAATTCTATAACTAGCGAACATTTATAGCAGATTACGCACTAAATATACGTTCCACTCATATCACTCTGGGAGACACTTTCCTGCTGGGGTAACATACACGTCAAATACCCTATTGAAGAGTATGTATTTCCGATGCAGATGGTCGCTGAAGACTCTATTGTCGACGTGGGGACCATGTAAACATGTCTTGCACTCGTCAGTCATCTTCAAAATAATTTTAGAGTAGATGGTAAGTGAACATGAATAAAAAGTTAATGTTTTCTTACAATTTTTGACAAATCTACATTCGGACCCTGAAATAAAAAATAATATACTCGTATTATTTAGGTAATTTATTCAAAACGAATGCGCAGACGTCAGTGATTTAATTAGTAACGGCCGGGCTGAGCGCACGGTTTTCTGACGCCATAAAAAGGCCTGACCAAGGCCCGACCAGACCGAAGCAAACTCGCAACGCGGTTGGCTATCATTGAGAGCGGTTGTGTGCGTGAGACATTAAAAATGCCATATGTTTCTTGTATGGTGAACGCCTGTAAGCAAATGTTCGAACACTGAATCCTTTATTATTTAAATCTATGACTGACATTCAAAAAATCTGCTACATTTATTATTTAATAGTAAAAGGGTATTGGACTACTATGACAAATATACATGATCGTTTTTTTTTTATAGATATTATCAAAACAGTACGATTGCTAAAAAAAACAAATCCAATTAGTGGAAAAATAGTGAAATTATTTATTTTATTTCGCTTTTAAGTTATTCTTCTATCCTTGTCACACAAAATTTCGTTAGTACTGGATGGCTTCGATTTAATATGGCGGAACTTGTGAGGGACGTCACACGTCATTAGTGCTGTCTCTGTTTATCACCGATTTTAAAACGCTGACAACACCGCTATTTTTGAGATATTTATTTTTTTTTTTTAACTGCGTCTTGTCTGCTGATTGAGAAATATTATAAAAATAATTCCAGTCAAATATCCTATTGAAGGGTATGTTTTTCCGATGCAGATGGTCGCTGACGACTCTATTGTCGACGTGGGAACCATATTAATATGTCTTGCACTCATCAGTAATCTTTTAAAAACTTAATAAATTATATTATGAGTAGATGGTTATTGAACATGAATAAAAATGAATAAAAGTTAAAGCGTCCTTACAAGTTTTGACATATCCAAATTCTGAGCCTGAAATAAAAAAGAACATATCATATTATTTAGGTTATGTATTGAAAACGAATGCAGAGATGTCTGTGACTTAAATAGTAACGACCGGGCTGACCGCGCGTTTTTTCGACGCCACAAAAAAGCCCGACAAAGGCCCGATCAGACCGAAGCAAACTCGCAACGTGGTCGGCTATCATTGAGAGTGGTTGTGTGCGCGAGACATTAAAAATGCCATGTTTCTTGTATGGTGAACGCCTGTAAGCAAACGTTCGAACACTCCTTATTAATTAAATATGGCGGGTTTTGTGAGTGACGTTACACGCCATAAGTGCTGTCTCTGTTTATCACCGATTTTAAAACGCTGACAACACCGCCATTTTTGAGATTTTAAGTAATTTTTTTTAACTGCGTCCTGTCTGCTCTCAGGATTTTGAGAAATGTAATAAAATAAATCCAGTCAAATACCCTATTGAAGGGTATGTTTTTCCGATGCAGAAGACCATATTGTCGACGTGGGGACCATGTAAACATGTCTTGCACTCGTCAGTCATCTTTAAAATAATTTTCTAAATTATATGAGTAGATGATAAGTAAACATGAATAAAAAGTTAATGTTTTCTTACAATTTTTGACAAATCTACATTCGGACCCTGAAATAAAAAAGAATGTACTCGTATTATTTAGGTAATTTATTCAAAACGAATGCGCAGACGTCAGTGATTTAATTAGTAACGGCCGGGCTGAGCGCACGTTTTTCTGACGCCATAAAAAGGCCTGACTAAGGCCCGACCAGACCGAAGCAAACTCGCAACGTTGTTGGCTATCATTGAGAGCGGTTGTGTGCGTGAGACATTAAAAATGCCATATGTTTCTTGTATGGTGAACGCCTGGAAGCAAACGTTCGAACACTCAATACTTTATTATTTAAATCTATGACTGACATTCGAAAAATCTGCTACATTTATTGTTTAATAGTAAAAGGGTATTGGACTACTATGAAAAATATACATGATAGAATTTTTTTTTTTTTTGAAAGATATCTAAAAAAACAAATAAAATTAGTGGAAAATAGAGAAGTTATTCATTTTATTTCTCTTTTAAAGTTATTCTTCTATCCTTGTCACACAAAATGTCTTTAGTACTGGATGGCTTCAATTCAATATGGTGGACCTTGTTAGGGACGTCACACGTCATTAGTGCTAGCTCTGTTTATCACCGATTTTAAAACGCTGACAACACTGCTATTTTTGAGATTTTTAAGGATTTTTTTTAAATTGCGTCTTGTCTGCTAATTGAGAAATATTAAAAAATAAATCCAGTCAAATACCCTATTGAAGGGTATGTTTTCCCGATGCAGATGGTCGCTGAAGACTCCATTGTCGACGTGGGGACCATATTAATATGTCTTGCACTCGTCTGTAATCTTTTAAAAACTTAATAAATTATATTATGAGTAGATGGTTATTGAACATGAATAAAAATGAATAAAAGTTAAAGCGTCCTTACAAGTTTTGACATATCCAAATTCTGAGCCTGAAATAAAAAAGAACATATCATATTATTTAGGTTATGTATTGAAAACGAATGCAGAGATGTCTGTGACTTAAATAGTAACGACCGGGCTGACCGCGCGTTTTTTCGACGCCACAAAAAAGCCCGACAAAGGCCCGATCAGACCGAAGCAAACTCGCAACGTGGTCGGCTATCATTGAGAGTGGTTGTGTGCGCGAGACATTAAAAATGCCTTGTTTCTTGTATGGTGAACGCCTGTAAGCAAACGTTCGAACACTCCTTATTAATTAAATATGGCGGGTTTTACGAGTGACGTTACACGCCATACGTGCTGTCTCTGTTTATCACCGATTTTAACACGCTGACAACACCGCCATTTTTGAGATTTTAAGTAATTTTTTTTAACTGCGTCCTGTCTGCTCTCTGGGTTTTGAGAAATGTAATAAAATAAATCCAGTCAAATACCCTATTGAAGGGTATGTTGTTCCGATGCAGAAGACCATATTGTCGACGTGGGGACCATGTAAACATGTCTTGCACTCGTCAGTCATCTTTAAAATAATTTTCTAAATTATATGAGTAGATGATAAGTAAACATGAATAAAAAGTTAATGTTTTCTTACAATTTTTGACAAATCTACATTCGGACCCTGAAATAAAAAAGAATATACTCGTATTATTTAGGTAATTTATTCAAAACGAATGCACAGACGTCAGTGATTTAATTAGTAACGGCCGGACTGAGCGCACGTTTTTCTGACGCCATAAAAAGGCCTGACTAAGGCCCGACCAGACCGAAGCAAACTCGCAACGTTGTTGGCTATCATTGAGAGCGGTTGTGTGCGTGAGACATTAAAAATGCCATATGTTTCTTGTATGGTGAACGCCTGTAAGCAAATGTTCGAACACTCAATCCTTTATTATTTAAATCTATGACTGACATTCGAAAAATCTGCTACATTTATTGTTTAATAGTAAAAGGGTATTGGACTACTATGAAAAATATACATGATCGAATTTTGTTTTTTGATAGATATCTAAAAAAACAAATAAAATTAGTGGACAAATAGTGAAGTTATTTATTTTATTTCTCTTTTAAAGTTATTCTTCTATCCTTGTCACACAAAATGTCTTTAGTACTGGATGGCTTCAATTCAATATGGCGGAACTTGTGAGGGACGTCACACGTCATTAGTGCTGTCTCTGTTTATCACCGATTTTAAAACGCTGACAACACCGCTATTTTTGAGATCTTTAATTTTTTTTTTAACTGCGTCTTGTCTGCTGATTGAGAAATATTATAAAAATAATTCCAGTCAAATATCCTAGTGAAGGGTATGTTTTTCCGATGCAGATGGTCGCTGAAGACTCCATTGTCGACGTGGGAACCATATTAATATGTCTTGCACTCATCAGTAATCTTTTAAAAACTTAATAAATTATATTATGAGTAGATGGTTATTGAACATGAATAAAAATGAATAAAAGTTAAAGCGTCCTTACAAGTTTTGACATATCCAAATTCTGAGCCTGAAATAAAAAAGAACATATCATATTATTTAGGTTATGTATTGAAAACGAATGCAGAGATGTCTGTGACTTAAATAGTAACGACCGGGCTGACCGCGCGTTTTTTCGACGCCACAAAAAAGCCCGACAAAGGCCCGATCAGACCGAAGCAAACTCGCAACGTGGTCGGCTATCATTGAGAGTGGTTGTGTGCGCGAGACATTAAAAATGCCATGTTTCTTGTATGGTGAACGCCTGTAAGCAAACGTTCGAACACTCCTTCCTTTACTATTGAAATCAATGACTGACATTCAAAAAATCTGCTACATTTATTATTTAATAATAAAAGGTTTTGTACTACTATTTTTTTTTTAACTTTGCTCTGCTCTAGGAATTTCTCCTGTATTGTGGGTACGCTTACAAACATACAAAGTCTCATACACAAACAGCCGGACCCGGAACAACTATATGTAGGCCATACAAATATTTGTTCCGTGCGGGAATCGAACCCACGACACGCGGCGCAGCAGCCGATTGTTCAACCACTGCACCAACCGTGTCGTCAAAACTACTATGAAAAATATACATGAACGAATTTTTATTTGATACATGTTTAACCATGAACATGCAATAGTTACACGTGCTAGCAACAGCATCACAGCGTCACCGTTAAGAGCGACATGCATTCGTTCCACGCGCCGGAAACACCGGCACACCGTCAGCGCTAAGAAGTGACCTACTGAAATCTTCGCTTCATCGGCTTGATACACACATAACACTCATGTAAATAGGTGTCAATGAGCATTTACTGCAAAATTTGTATATAATAAAGTTAATCATTGTAATAAATTAGTCATCAAGCTGGAGTCCAGTTTGATTTATGTCCTACAACTCCTCTCACTGTGGCCAGGACACCTTTAGCCGTGATCGATCCTATGAGTCAGTGGGATCAGCAGTGAGAAAACCATTTCCTGTGTCCATTGCACGACGTACACAAAACCCCTATACCCCAATTCCGTCTGTTACCGTAGGTCTCCTTGTAACAGACTTTCTGCACGTAAAACCAACGAAACTTACGTTTGGTACATGGTTTGTATGGTAGGTTAGGGCGTTAGGGTTACTAGGGTGCTAGGTAATTGTTATAGGGCTAGGTTTAGTCAGTAGGGTCTTAGGTAACTCATAGGTACTAGACTCAATTGTCTCAGACGTAGCCACAGTGGACGCATATGGAATAGCAGCCGTACTAAGTTGAAAGTCCTGGTGCGTTCATTAGATGTTATCAAAACAGTAGGATTGCTAAAAAAAAAATAAGATTGGTGGAAAAATAGAGAAGGTATTTATTTTATTTCGCTTAAGAAGTTATTATTCTGTCCTTGTCACACAAAATGTCGTTAGTACTGGATGGCTTTAATTCAATATGGCGGGACTTGTGAGTGACGTCACACGCCATAAGTGCTGTCTCTGTTTATCACCGATTTTAACACGCTGACAACACCGCCATTTTTGAGATTTTAAGCAATTTTTTTTAACTGCGTACTGTCTGCTCTCTGGGTTTTGAGAAATGTAATAAAATAAATCCAGTCAAATACCCTACTGAAGGGTATGTTTTTCCGATGCAGATGGTCGCAGAAGACTATATTGTCGACGTGGGGACCATGTACACATGTCTTGCACTCGTCAGTCATCTTTAAAATATTTTTCTAAATTATATGAGTAGATGGTAAGTGAACATGAATAAAAAGTTAATGTTTCCTTACAATTTTTGACAAATCTACATTCGGACCCTGAAATAAAAAAGAGCATACTCGTATTATTTAGGTAATGTATTCAAAACGAATGCACAGACGTCAGTGATTTAATTAGTAACGGCCGGGCTGAGCGCACGTTTTTCTGACGCCATAAAAAGGCCCGACAAAGGCCCGACCAGACCGAAGCAAACTCGCAACGTGGTTGGCTATCATTGAGAGCGGTTGTATGCGTGAGACATTAAAAATGCCATATGTTTCTTGTATGGTGAACGCCTGTAATCAAATGTTCGAACACTCAATCCTTTATTATTTAAATCTATGACTGACATTCAAAAAATTTGCTACAGTTATAGTTTTTGATAATAAAAGGGTATTGGACTACTATTAAAAATATACATGAATGAATTCTTATTTAATAGATGTTTGCAAATAAAAAATTAATGTGTCCTTACAAGTTTTGACATATCCACATTCTGAGGCTAAAATGAAAAAGAACATACTCGTATTATTTAGGTAATGTATTCAAAACGTATGCACAGACGTCAGTGATTTAATTAGTAACAACCGGGCTGAGCGCAAGGTATTCTACTATCTTTGTCACACAAAATGAACTCCCATTTTGTGTGACAAAGATAGTAGAATGTCGTTAAAAAAAAAAAAGTAAAATGTCGTTAGTACTGGATGGCTTCAGTTCAATATGGTGGAACTTGTGAGTGACGTCACACGCCGTTAGTGCTGTCTCTATTTGTCACCGATTTTGAAACACTTACAACACCGCTATTTTTGAGATTTTCAGCATTTTTTTTTGCGTCTTGTCTGCTCTCTAGGTTTTGAGAAATATAATAAAATAAATCCAGTCAAATACCGTATAGAAGGGTATGTTTTTCTGATGCAGGGTGGTCGCAGAAGATTCTATGTCGACGTCGGGACCAAGTTAACATGACTTGCACTCATCAGTAATCTTTTTATAACTTATTAAATTATGTGAGTAGATGGTAAGTGAACATGAATTGAAAGTTAATGTTTCCTTACAATTTTTGACAAATCCATATTCTGACCCTGAAATAAATAGGAACATACTCGGATTATTTAGGTAGTGTATTCAAAACGAATGCACTGACTTAATTAGTAACGGCCGGGCTGACCGCACGTTTTTTCGACGCCACAAAAAAGCCCGACAAAGACCCGACCAGACCGAAGCAAACTCGCAACGTGGTTTGCTATCATTGACTGCACGAGACATTAAAAATGCCATTTTTCTTGTATGATGAGTAAGCAAACGTTCGAACTGACATTAAAAAATCTGCTAGATTTATTATTTAATAATAAAAGGGTAATGGACTAATATGAAAAATATACATGATCGAATTTTTATTTGATAGATGTTATCACAACAGTACGATTGCAAAAAAAAATAAGATTGAAGAAAAAATAGAGAAGTTATTCGCTTTTGAATTTATTCTCATTCTTTTTCTCTTCAAAATCCATCCGGGACCCCCGGATGGATTTTGAAGAGAAAGTAGCCTTGAAAATATCGCTTTTAGCGATTAGGCCGCCCATTATGTCACCCTATGTAATGTTTCTCGTCTTAATTTTCTGTAACTTATATGGTGACATGATAAAGACTATTCTATTCTATTCTTCTATCCTTGTCACACAAAATGTCGTACTGGATGGCTTCAATTCAATATGGCGGGACTTGTGAGTGACGTCAAACGCCATTATTGCTGTCTCTGTTGATCACCGATTTTAAAACGCTGAAAACACCGCCAGTTTTGAGATTTTTAAACTGCGTCTTGTCTGTTCTTTAGTTTTTAAATGTAATAAAATAAATCCAGTCAAATACCCTATGAAGGGTATGTTTTTCCGATGCAGATGGTCGCAGAAGACTATAGCACTCATCAGTCGACGTCGACGACCGAGTAATCTTTTAAATAACGAATAGAGATGATGATGAGTGAAAATTAATAATAAGTTATTGTCGCCTTACAATTTTTTTTATATCGAAAGTTCCACTCTGAAATAAAAAAGAACAAATTCTTATTATAGAGCTAATGTATTCAAAACTGACTGACTGAATTCGTAAGGATAAGCTTGACCACGCCTTTTTCTGACGCCACAAATAAGCCCGACATGGCCAGACTAGCCGAAGCAAATTCGGCACGCGATCGGCAATCTTCGGGAGCGGTCGTATGCGTGTGACATTAGAAAAGCCGTGTTTCTTGTATGGTGTACACGAATAAGCAAGTGTTCGAACACTCCTACCTTTACTATTTAAATCTATAACTGGCATTAATAGAATCTGCTACATTTATTATATAAATGTTTAATTATGATAATGCTTCTATTTTTAAATTCACTTACTGAAGTTAAAATTAAATAGGAACATTATACTTAATACTTATTTTCTACACTAATATTATAAAGAAGAAAGACTTGTTTGTTTGTTTGAATTGAATAGGCTCCGAAACTACTGGACCGATTTGAAAAATTCTTTTAGCATTGGATAGCTACATTGTCAGGGAGTAACATAGGCTATATATTATCCCCGTACTTCCACGGGAACGGGAACTACGCGGGTGAAACCGCGTGACGTCCACTAGTCATTAATAAAAATGTTAATAATTACTTTATCATTGTTTAAGTCTTCATTCATATACTATATTTATATAAGTAAGCATTCCTGTTTTAAATAATAATAAAACAAGTTCACTTACGTAAAACGGACTAGGACGAGGTTTTACTTGCTGAAATGGAAAAAAAATAAAGGTATTAAAATAAAAAAAAAATTACAAAATTATTCTAGAGTGCTCTAGTTTGTGCGTTGACAAGGAAACGCGACAATGCGACAACAGTTTTCATGATTTTTTTTCTATGTATTGAACAAATTTTAGATTATTATAAAGAGTGTGCAAATGATTTGTCGTGTCTGCGTATACCTTTACCAGCGGGTCTAAAAAGGCTACTTTACTAGAAACACAATGTTGATCAAACAACAATCTGTCAGATTTCATTTTCATCTTTATCACATTAAGCATTAGGTTCAGCTTGATTGGGAATATTTTACAGTTTCGGGTAGCTTAAGGCTGCTCTTTCGAGAAAAAACAGCGTGTAGATGAAGCAACTTTTCGTCGGCATTTACTGAGAAATTACATCTGAAAAAATAGGTAATACATGATATGATACGTAATTTGGTTTAGCCAGAATTTATGTATAGGTAACACATGATAAGAAAAAAATCACCAAATCACCTCCAAATCGTTGAGATGTGTCTTTAATTTTTTAACAAAAGTAAAAAAAAAATATCTACTATTTTGCAATACAAACGAAAATAATTTGGTTTTCTTACTTTTTTAATTAAAATATGTGTTATTTTTTTATAATAAATTAAAAATGCGGGTAGCGGAGTGGCGCGTAGAGGAGTAGTTAGCTCCGTTTATTTTATATGCACAAGGTCATTGGCATTGCTTTAATGTGCTGGCTGATTCTATTAAAGTGGTATTTTTAAACCCGCTGGATGAACCCCGCAGATTTATTTGTTTGTGGTAGTTTTGAGCTCTATGAGAAACGTTTGTCGCTGAAACTTTTTTTTTTTTTTAAACGTTGCCCCACACTAGGAATTTCTCCTGTATCGTGGGTGCGTTTACAAACATACAATCTCACATACACAAACAGCCAGACCCGGAACAACTATCTGTAGGCCATACAAATATTTGTTCCGTGCGGGAATCGAACCCGCGACACGCAGCGCCAACCGTGTCGTCATTCTGTGTAATTGAATGATTCATTGATTCATTGAATTAAAAAAATCTACACACTATTCTCGTAGAACAGATGGTAGATGGGGCTCCGAAAAGTTCTGGAGTTGCGACCGCGTACTGGAAGACGCAACGTTGGAAGGTATCCCACAAGGTGGACCAATGACCTGGTGAAGGTCGCGGGTAGCCGATGGATGCGAGACGCACAGGACTGGTTGTTGTCACACTTGTTGCGACACTTGGGGGAGGCCTATGTCCAGCAGTGGACGTCCGTCGGCTGAAATAATAATACTGAGGCCTATACGGAACTTCAAGTAGGCTAACACTTACTTCAGTCAATGCGTTTGGAGGCTTTGTCCCTGTAAACATCTCTGCAACCTTATGATCATAGTGGTTTGAAATTTCATCGTCCTGCTGAAATTAACACAATTTTTTTTAAAAAAAAACGTCACTTCACGAGTGCAGTGGTTTTCGACTTGCAGTCCGTACGGGCGAAAGATTTAACATTTAAATATTTTGACTTCAAAAATAATATTGATGCAAACAGATTCTAAGTTTTTCTCAATGCTTGATATTTTGAGTTTCAAAGAATAGGTTGGCTACAAGTTTTTAATATCTTTTTGATGTATGTTTTTTTTTCTTAAATTAATTTTATTATTGACTTGCTTGTTTTTTCCAGTTTCCGTAGCCCATAGCCTTCCTCATGAATGTTTTTTTTTTTATAATAAAACATTACCCCAAACTAGGAATTTCTCCTGTATCGTGGGTGCGTTCACAAAAATACAAACACATACACAAACAGCCAGACCCGGAACAACTATCTGTAGGCCATACAAATATTTGTTCCGTGCGGGAATCGAACCCGCGATACGCAGCGCAGTAGCCGATCACTCAACCACTGCGCCAACCGTGTCGTCGAATGTGGCTACCATATGCAAAAATAATTTAAAAAATCCGACAAACGAACAAACTCTTCACATTTAATTTATCAGTATAGATTTAGTCCCTGCTACAAAGAAATCACAGAGCTTCCGTATAAAAAAATATTGAGAAAAATACTTCTCAATATTTTTTTTTCTTTTTCAGTACTTCCCGAACAACACGGCGAAACTCATTTTGACTAACTTTACAGTTCAGCAAAAAAGCTGAATAATTTTGTTGTAACGAATGTACTGTGGCGCTGTTGACACATACTTTATTTGAATATGCGCCGTTTTTTAGATCGGAAAACATGATTTGACGCTAAGAGGGCACGAAGATGCTCCACCAGAGCAGGGCAGACCTCCACCGTATCCTGCGGGCGATCCACACAATGGCGACACCCGGGCGTATCCTCCCGCCGAATCCGACACAGGTACCTCCCGAACAATCGTGTCCGGTGAGGACCTGCGTCAAGCGGAAGGTGAGGACGCTGTGGCGCCTCTCTTACCACTCCTTAAAGAGGGGACTTATCCCCACGGTTGTGGCATGCCATTGAAAATTAGCCTTTTTTAGGGTTCCGAAAAGAAAAGGAACCCTTATAGGATCACTCGGGTGTCTGTCTGTCTGTCTGTCTGTCTGTCTGTCTGTCTGTCCGTCTGTCACAGCCAGTTTTCTCCGGATCCACTGGACCGATTCTGTTGAAATTTTGTACACATATGGACTTCTATGACCCAAACACGGATGCGTTACGAAAATTATTAAATTTTTAGTATGGGGGTCACTTTTGGGGGTCAAACAAGATAATTAAAAAAAAAGTTTTTTGAACAATATCGTGTGACATATCAAATGAAAGGGCTTTCTGTGAGGATTTTAATTATATTTTTTTCATAATTTTAAAATAAATGATTTAGAATTTATTCAAGAAATTAGACGAAAAATGACCATTCCCCCCCCCCCTTATCTCCGAAACTACTGAGCCTAAAATTTTGAAAAAAATGGAGATAATAGATCTTTACCTAAAGATTACAGGAAAACCTATTAGAAATCTGTAGTGTTAATATAACATGTTAAAAAAATTAAATTCGTTCGGAACCCTTTGCACGCGAGTCCGACTCGCACTTGGCCAGTTTTTTAAGAATGGTAAATCATCAAATGGCTCCTTCCGCCCAGGGCGGAACGGGAGGGAGTGTCAGACTGTTACTGAGTAAAACTCAACCGGGTTCCTCCTAATGCCTTTTGCATTCCAGTGCTGCGGTGATCTTCCGAATAAATTCCGCAACTAAATATTAGCCTAGTTATGGTTTAGCACCAGGAAAGTGCAACTGCACTTTTGACTCTGATCGAACACCGATTCTCATTTTTACTATTTATTTTTGACGTGATAACGTTTTATAAATCGATGAACGCCGACTGTGCGCACGAAAAAGTGTCACGTTCCGCAAGCGAGAGCGCGATACAAGCGATAGAGAGGCACGATTGGCCTAAGCGTTCGGCTTGTTTGTTAAGAACTCAATTGTTTTCTTATGACGTTATCACATAAAATTATCGTCCGTAAACATTGATATATAAAATACCCAAGATGCACAGTCTCGAACAATTAATGCAACACTCGAAACTGTCGTCAAAAACTGACATCTATCAAGTGTTATGTGTGAGTTGTGTATAGTTTTACTATAAACATTTTTTTTTGCAAATTCAACCTTACACGGATCGCTTAAAGTTGTTTTTACAAAGCAGTACACTATGGCGAGCGATGCGAGACTGTTTGAAACTTGCGCACAGTTAATCATATTGCGCTTGTTTTTTGCGGACGTTTTTGAGATGCTGTATGTGTATCTAGGGTTTTTTATATATCAATGTCCGTAAACCGAGTTTACAGAGAACCAATCTTTTTTATTTTATTTTAGATGGGTTCGCTTTTGATAATGAAATACATTAATATTCTTACCCATTCCTGTTGATTTTTGTGTTTAGGTTTGTGTCTGTGTTTTTTAAATCCATAACTCTGAAACAGAAGAGTATTTTTCTTTTATTTCACTTTAACAAAAGTCCTTTTTTAAGGTTCCGAACAAAAAACGGAACCCTCATAGGATCACTCGGGTGTCTGTCTGTCTGTCCGTCTGTCACAGCCAGTTTTCTCCGGATCCACTGGACCGATTCTGTTGAAATTTGGTACACATATGGATTTCTGTGATCCAAACACGGACGCGTTACGTAAATTATAAAATTTTTGGTATGGGGGTCACTTTTGGGGGTCAAACTAGAAAATTTCAAAAAAAAAGTTTTTTGTACAATATATTGTGACATATCAAATGAAAGGACTTACTGTGAGGGTCTTAATTATATTTTTTTCATAATTTTAAAATAAATGGTTTTGAAGTTATTAAAGAAATTAGACGAAAAATGACCATTCCCCCGCTTATCTCCGAAACTACTGAGCTTAAAATTTTGAAAAAAAATGGAGATAATAGATCTTTACCTAAAGATTACAGAAAAACCTATAAGAAGTCTGTAATGTCAAAATAACATGTCAAAAAAATTAAATTCTTTCGGAACCCTTTGCACGCGAGTCCGACTCGCACTTGGCCAGTTTTTTTGACAACGACATAATCCTTCAAAAAATGCGAAAGTTTGGATGAATGAATGGATGTTTGTTACTCTGGATCTGGATGATATTTGGCACATGGAATAGATTTACTCTGGAATAGTGCATAGTTTCACGCGTGTGAAACCGCTGGCAGAAGCTTGTGGTACACATTATAAGGATCACCTCTATTGCAAATTTATCGAGTCTTCGAATTAATAATGGGTGCAAATACCCATAAAAAAATCTGAAACACCAGGTATCGATCCCAGGACCGGTCTTGGATGTGAACACCAAGCAAGTTGTCAGCTGAATTCTAGTCCGGTCAAGTTAGACGTGGAAAATTACAATAATTCACATAGAGCTGAAAATTTGTACGCATGCTTGGAACACTATTATAAATTAGGTAAATGTGAAGAGTCCCCATCAATACAAAATAAATATATAAAGACAAAGATCGCAATAATAGGTTTTTGGCGTTTTTCAGCCAAAGTTTATCATAAAACGTCAGACAAAACTTGTAGATCATGCAATTATCTATAAAAAATTTCTTACACTTTTTTCCTAAGAATCACCATTTCTGAATAATAGTGACTCAAAAACTTAATTATTATATACAAATTTTACTTTGAGAACAACCCCAAAAACTCGAAAAAAATATCAGCTGTTTCATACAAAATGCAATATTTAGCCAATGAATATGTAACAGCTGATATTTTTTTCAAGTTTTCAGGGTTAGTCTGAAAGTAAAAGTTGTTTATAATCATGTGTATTTTCACTGCCTAAGAGGTTGTTGGTGTTCTACAAATGACCCTGTGGAGGTACAGGCTGACTGGCAACTAACTGCATATAATAGTCCTCTTCTGATACAAACATGTTGACAACCACGGTTGCTCAGTTGCATAATCATAAACAACCTATAATGTCACCACGGCTAGGACACATGCCTGTTCTCTGAGAGGCGGAGTGAGCTGTAATGCACCACGCGGGCCTAGTGTGAGTTGGTGGATGTCACATGTCTTTAAATTTCTTTAAGAGACCAGTCTCGGTACAGTTTTGATACAAATAAAAAGTTTCAAGAAAAACCATCGTAGCAAAATCTACATCGCAACAAAAAGAACCGCAACGCCATCTATCCAACCAACAGCGGACTAATAAAATCCTGCATCGCGGTATCAGAGTTTACCGTGCAACTTAAACATGTACAACAGTCCGAAAATCAACTATCGGGCAGTTGCCCACCGGATAAAACCAACCGTCAGGTCGGAGGATCCTCCCTTTTCAATGGAGGTTTGCGGGACTTTACTCACTGTACCGCATGCCTCTATAAAAAGAAAGAAAACTATTTTATTTGGCACACATGAAATCACACAATGTAGGCAACAATATGAGGAAAAGCGTTGACCACTTATCCAGCTTATTGGAGTATTGACAAATTGGTTTTAGACCCAGTTTCTAGTAAAAATTAAATACGTATTAGCTGTTGTATTCAATTTTTCATACTTCGATAATTGGAAAAAAAATAAATCAACTGTCTACCTATTACGGTTCTTGAGATACAGCCCGCTGTCAGACAGACGGACGGACGGACAGCGGAGGCTTAGTAATAGGGTTCCGTTGGTTATCCTTTGGGTACGGAACCCTAAAAAGGTAGCAAATACCAAAGGCATCAAATCCACCTTTGTATGTGTGCAAAATATAGCATTTCCTGAAACTTTGTAACTTTAAAAAAGGTATAATTAATCCGCTGACAGAATCCGCAGCACATTTAAACGTTCCAAGACAGGTATCGCTGAAGTTGGAGACAAAACAGCGAGGCTAAAGTGGAATTGGGCGGGTCACATTTACAGGATGCACGACGAAAGATGGGCCAAGATCGCCACGCAGTGGGTGCCCGAAGACGGACGTCGCCACCGAAGCAGGCCTAAAAAACGCTGGCGTGACGATTTTGACTCATTTCTGACGGATTGGCCGGAGAAGGCACCAAATAAAGTTGTCTGGAAAAATATGGGGGAGGCGTTTGCCCAGCAGTGGGACAACATAGGCTAACAGAAAAAAAAAACAAATATACAATACCTCCGGGTCATCATCATAAAAAAAATCTAGCAGTTTACCAGCAGATTCAACCACGGTGCAAATATTAGCAAATATAAACAATAAAAGAAACCATATCGTTTTGCCCATGTCGCGAACCGACTGAATTAAAAACCCATTACGAGTAACTGGAACTGATTTTAGGAAAATTGGATGGTACATGAAGAACAGATAAAACACTGATTGGTTTTTAATTAGCTATGGTTGGTGCCAGATAAATGCAAGACATAACTGTCCTGAATCGACGTCTGTCGTGATCTAGTAATGAAAAACGGTTCATAATTTATTGTTCGGGTACGAAGGGATATTAGGGAAAGGTCAATGCACTTTATTGCAAGTTTATCTGGCGCCTACCATATTTAGGTACAGCTTCGATGAGTGCATCGAAGCTCAGATCTTGGCCCTTGAGGCGGTTTAGAAACTCTGACACTAGGTTGTGTGGGGTCGTTAGACCTTACTGCCCACATCCGAATCAGAGAAATGAAGATCTGAAGTAGCCGTTGTATTACTTGCAGAAGGGTGAGGCACTAGACCCGAACCCCGGCCGTCCGAATTCAGAATATTTCAAAGTTTATTCGAATCTATACTAATTTATAAAGCTGAAAAGTTTGTTTGTTTGTTTGCTTGCACGCGCCAATCTCAGGAACTGCTAGTCCGATTTGAAAAATTATTTCAGTGTTAGATACCCCATTTATCGAGGAAGGCTATTGCATCATGCTAAGATCAGTAGGAGCGGAGCAGTTATGAAAATTGTGATGCAGACGAAGTTGCGCGGGTCAGCTAGTTGGAAATAAACTCGGAACTTCAATTCGGATTCAGTTCTTAAACGCTCTTACTGACTCTAAAAATTAACATGACCGAGACCCCCCATTTCTCACTAACTAATTGTCAAATATACACGATATATACACTATCAAAATAGCCTGAAACACAGGTTTAAATTAACCTAGAACGGGCTGGTCGCTACCAAACATTGCAATTCCGAACAACCATTACTTGCACCTATAATAATATCTTAGTTTTAGATTATTTTTAGGCACTATAATTGTATGGAAAACTTATTACTCTTTTTGTAAACGTTTTAATTAAATTAAATCTATATCTATCTATCTATATCTACACTTTCCATACTAATATATAAAGCTGAAGAGTTTATTTGTTTGTTTGTTTGCTTGAACGCGCTAATCTCAAGAACTGCTGGACCGATTTGAAAAAATATTTCAGTGTCAGATAGCCCATTTCTCGAGGAAGGCTATAAGCAGACGAAGTTGCGCGGGTCAACTAGTTATTATGTATGGCTTTTACCGGAATAAAAAGTAGCCTAATTTCATCCAAATCCCATTTTTGCCTGATTGAGGCACAAACGTACAAACTTTCACATCTATACATATAATAAATCTGTTGAAGAGTCGTTTTTGTACATTCAAAATAGTTAAAAAAAAATAGCTAGGGAGATAAAGGGTAACTTACAGAACCCATTTCCATTATTTTTGGATTTTTTGTCTGTTTATCTGTTTATCTGTTTGGATGTGCAGGCATCACGTCAAAAGTACAGAAATAACGTAGATAACTTTCACGCATTAAAATTGTACGTAACTGGAGGTATAACTTAGTTTTTGTTTCATCGCAATCGGTTCACTCTTTCAAAAGATATTTGTATTTAAAGGTTTCGTTTAAAGTTTCATTACGTGAAGCACATACATGCACCGCCATCTATTGAGATTAAATAGTAACAGTTTAAAACTGTTTCATGAATGAATGCGTATTATACATTATTTTGTGAAACTCTTAATACCAAAGGAAAAAAAAACATTTAGTCATATCGTTTCATTTATCGTAACATGTGAGCTTCTAAGTTATTGTCGATTGATGGCGATGTACTGATGACGCGTTTTTCTGAATTGCGGTTTTATCAGCAGATCGGTCAATGTCTGACAAATAAAGTTTGGATACCTATGCTATGTAGCAAATTAGTAATTAGAAGGTGATAACGATATGTTTGACCAAAAAAGAAAAAAGAGAAGAGTAGTGATTCATGAATTTTATTATGATTCGAATCGACATAATTAATCTATATCAGCCGCACGGGTCGATCTTCAGGGTTAAGCAACGCTTGCCAAGGTTGGTATGTAGATGGGAGACCATCATAACATACCGAGTTTCCTCCGTGCCTCGGAAAGCACGTTAAGCCGTTGGTCCCGGCTGTCATTTGCAGATCTTTGGCAGTCGTTACGGATTGTCAGAAGCCAGTAAATCTGGCTCCAGTCTTGCCAAGAACTACCGTGTTACCCAAATAATGGGTTGTGGAGGTCTGGTAGGCAGCCGCTTCACGTAAAATACTGGTATTCAGCTAAATCCGGTTTGACTGGAAGTCGACCCCAATATAGTTGGGAAAAGGTTAGGCAGGTGAGTTGCACGAGTCTTCAAGATTAAGCTACGCTTTCCGAGATCGGTCTGTGGATGGGTGACCATTTTAAAATACCGAGATTCCTACGTACCACGGAATATAATAGCCGCCCGGGTCGATCTTCAAGGTTAAGCAACGCTTGTCAAGGTCAGTCTGTGGATGGGTCACCATTTTAACATACCGAGATTCCTACGTACCAAAGAATATAATAGCCACCCGGGTCGATCTTCAAGGTTAAGCAACGCTTGCCAAGGTCAGTCTGTGGATGGGTGACCATTTTAACATACCAAGATTCCTACGTACCACGGAATATAATAGCCGCCCGGGTCGATCTTCAAGGTTAAGCAACGCTTGCCAAGGTCAGTCTGTGGATGGGTGACCATTTTAACATACCGAGATTCCTACGTACCACGGAATATAATAGCCGCCCGGGTCGATCTTCAAGGTTAAGCAACGCTTGCCAAGGTCAGTCTGTGGATGGGTCACCATTTTAACATACCGAGATTCCTACGTACCACGGAATATAATAGCCATCCGGGTCTATCTTCAAGGTTAAGTAACGCTTGCCAAGGTCAGTCTGTGGATGGGTGACCAGTTTAACATACCTACCGAGAAGAGATCTCAGGCAGTCTTTACGGATTGTCAGAAGCCGACAAATCTGACACCTACAGTCTTGCCAAGAAGTATTGTGTTACCCAGTATTGTAGGGTTGTAGAGGTCTGGTAGGCAGCCGCTCCAATCCCGTTTGAATGGAAGCTGACTCCAATATAGCTGGGAAAAGGCTAGGCAGATGATGCTTCATGGTAAAAAACTGAAATGATTTGCGAAAAACACTTAATCTACAGTTAGCAAAACTGGGCACAGATTATCCACTAGGGAGACGGTCTAAGTGACATCCCGGCATTTAATAGAATTTAGGATTCCCAAAAAATAAATAAATTCATAACTATATTTTCGTCACACCTACCCTATTCATAGACGGCCTAAGCATCTGCCAGCCTGTTCATTAAATGTTGTCACATGACAGACCCATTCGCCGCTTTGACACATTTGCGCATTGGGGATCATTTAGGCCGCTGATTAACCGCCATTCAATGAAAAGGACAATAAAACGGCAGAGTTACTCTCTCAAGGATCGTCAGCCCCAATTGGGGCCAAATGGTATTGTCTGTCTTTTTAATATATGCTTAACCTTTTCCCAACTGTATTCGGATCAGCTTCCGATAAATACGGCGAAGTCGCGGTATGTTAAATAATATGGCCAACTATTCACAGAGCCACCTTGGTAAACCATGAAGATCGACCCGCGCGACTGTTATTATTTAGCTACGAGCTCCTCATTTAATAAGTCTCCTCTTTCAGTACCTATTAAATATCGATTTAAAAATTCGATTATTCTTACACAATAAATCGATTCTATAAACCCAGTAGAACTGTTTAACATAAAATGTAAAAATTAATCGGTGTTCTGTAATCTGCAATTGTCAGGGAAAATCAAAGAAACTGTTTCTTTTTGCTGGCTGGACAAAATTAAGAATCAACTTTATTTATCAGTTTCTTTGTTTCGTAGTTTGAAGACTATAATACCTACCACCGTTCGTTCGATAGTTGGTTTTGTTGATTTTGATACCTACCTCGAGGTAGGTATGTACCAGGAGATTACCCGGGCTAATCGGCATTTCAACCGGAAGAGATAATAGAGTGTCCTGCATTAGGTATCCTCTTCCTATTTTCTTAATTTTGAGACAGATCAGGATACGCAAGGTATTAACTTAAAGTAAATTTTATCTATGCAACAGATATTTTTCGACATCTACGCGAACGAAGTCGCGGGCACAGCTAGTTTATAATATTAGTAGGATTATTATTATCAAACATCAGCCGTTAGTCCCGGTTGACAAAGATCTGTGACAATCGTCACCACTTCCCAAGGGTTACCGTGTTACCCTGTCCTGGATTGTGGAGGTGATAGGCAGATGATGAGTTAAAGGATCCTCACACAGTATAACAATAGGTTAGACCATAGTGTTACGCCAAATACGTCGGTCTTGGACATTCCTGGGACTTCCTGAAAAGAAAGAGTGTCGGTGGAATTTCTTGCACGTTCTTCTCCATAGAGATCTACGGCTTGGAACGTGCGAATAGCTTCACCTTTGACTGACCCACCTTGACAATTCAAAGTGTCTGTTTTTTTTTATTTGTGATGGGTTTGCTCTTGACTCTAGTCTCGGTCACAGATGACAGAGACAAAGTCTACGATGGAGCGAGCTTACCCAGAAGGAGCCTGTTCACTCTTACTTTGAAGAGATTAGGTTTGTAAGCGTTCGGAAACACAGACACAGGCAGGGAGTTCCATTCCTTTGCTGTGCGCATTATAAAAGACGTTTGGAAACGCTTAGTGCGAATTGGTGGATTAGCAACAAGGTAGGGATGGAAAGTTGCAGTGCGTCTGGATGTCCGATGGTAGAAGGGGGCCAGTGGGATGAGGTCGTGGAGTTCTTGGGCACACTCACCGAAGTACAATCTGTAAAAGACAGACAAGCAGTTAACCTTGCGATGATAAGCCAAGCTATGTAGCTTGGCATCCACCAGTTTTACGTCACCGATGAGCCTCTTAGCTCTGCGTTTCACCAAGCGCAGCAAGCTGGTATTTAGCTGAGCCATCCCAAAGGTGGCTGCAATACTCCATGCAGGATCAGACTTGTGCTTTGTATAGGACTACCCGAAGCGACTGTTAAAAACCTACAAATGATATCCGGGACTAACGGCTCAACGTGCTTTCCAAGGCACGGAGAAGCCTCGGTATGTGATGTCTCCCATTCACTGACCGTCCTCGGCAACGGCGGCTTGGCCACAAGCTCATCATCATCATCATAACTGCCGAAAGACGTACACCGCTGGACTTAGGCCTCTCCAACCTGTCGCCTCAACAACCGGTCCTGTGCGTCTGGCATCGTCTACCCGCGACCCTCACCAGGTCATCAGTCCACCATGAACTCCTCAAACTAATGGTAAACGAATGTTTATCACTGCTTACAGATAAAATCGAATTTAAGCTAGGAAGAACAAACAAAGTACAGTCATGTTGTACAGGGAAAGGTGCCTAAGAGCCTGTCCAGACGGAGCGTTTTATGCGCTAGGGCACTCGCGCGTTTCAATTTATGTTAGGCTCAATGAGAGCCAGCAATGTACGGGGTGAATGTAGCTCTAGTACCTCGGGAACGCGAAAAACGTTCCGTCTAGACAAGCTCTTAATAAAAGAACCGGCAAAGAACGAGGTGTACTCCACACCATTAGGGGTCCCGTACCTTTGAGGGAATAAAATTTCTCCATTTTTAAATTGAATTCCAATTTAATTCCATCGTAAAACTAAGTTTATTTATTTGTAAAGGTTTTTGCTGATTACTATGCAACCATAAGTTATAATATATGGCCAAATAATAAAAGTATATTCTACAGAATTTTCTCATATATTCAGCTCTTTTCATATGATGTCCCACATGACTTTTCCAATAAAAACATCTCATTAAAAATATCTGCTTGTCGGTCTTCTACAGATTATACTTCGGTGAGTGTGCCCAAGAACTCCACGACCTCATCCCACCGGCCCCCTTCTACCATCGGACATCCAGACGCACTGCAACTTACCATCCTTACCTTGTTGCTATTCTACCAATTCGCACTAAGCGTTTCCTAACGTCTTTTATAATGCGCACAGCAAAGGAGTGGAACTCTCTGCCTGCGTCTGTGTTTCCGAACGCTTACAACCCTCATCTCTTTAAAGTTAGAGTGAACAGGCTCCTTCTGGGTAAGCTCGCTCCATCGTAGACTCTGTCTCTGTCATCTCTGACCTTGACTAAAGTCAAGAGCAAATTCATGTGAAATAAAAAAAAAACTCAACCGGGGGGGGGGGGTTGAGATCTTTTAAGTCTCTCAGTTTGAATTAAATATCAACAAACATTATATTATGTTCAACTGGCTAGGATAATAATGGATTAACGTTGTTAAACTCCACTTATCTAAATTTCAAGCCTTAACAGTTGTAGTCTTTGTAGTTTTTGATACAGTACAGTACAGCAGTAACACACAAGCAGACAAAGCCGAATGCTGGCGGCGAGATTTTGCATGTAAAAAGTCAAAAATCGAGGTTTGGCTCTCGACTGTTTTCTCCTCCAATATTGAACCGATTTAAGAGATATTTCACAAACTGAATAAGAAGGACATAAACTATGTCATTGTGATTTCTTTTTTGATGATTTATTAACTGTATAAGCACTAGAACTCTCACAAAATGCTCAAAATTGTCCGATAAATCGCTATCAACAGCGCCCTAGTGTACAAATTTGGCAAATATTAATCAAAAAAGGAAAACATAGAGACACAGTATACATCCCTCTCATTCAGTTTGTGATATCTCTTAAATCGGTCCAATATTGGAGGAGAAAACAGTCGAGAGCCAAACCTCGAATTATGACTTTTTACATACAAAGTCTCGCCGCCAGCATTTCCTCTTAAGGGTTCCTTTTTACCATACTGGTACGGAACTCTAAAAATGGCTCACTTTTAGATCTCTTTAACAGTCGATCAGCAAGGAAATTAGAGTAAATCCCTGAATGAAGTCCATTCTACTCGACGGCTATGGAAAGAGTTGAAAAAAATAGAACAAATAGCTCGAACGCTGACAGTAATGAAGGAAATAGGGGCAAAAAGCGCCTCAATTACTACACCTTACAGATGAGTCCAGAAATACCAGTCTGCATCGTCTGTACAGTTGGACTTTTGACAATCATTTATCAATCAAATGACTCTTCCCGCTCTGGGCGTAGCAGAAGGGAGTGTCAGACTCTTACTGACTAAAACCCATCCGTGTTCCTCCTGATGCCCTTTGCGTTCCAGGTCCGCGGTGACTTTTTCGAACAAATCTGCAACAACGTTTCTTTATCTAGAGGCCAATGATCCAAATAACACCTCGCTCAAAAATCAGCTGTTCAGTACATTTTATTGAGTGTAAGTAGTTTTTTTTTTCGTCTTTTTTCTTTTTAGTCCCATAGTAAAAGTTGTTCGTCAGGATGAGTTTTGTTACACGTTGTATTAAAGAAATTAGTTTTCAGGTGTGGTGATTGGACTTTGTTGTTACTTTAATCAAGTAATACAAACACACTAAACTAACAACAAACTAAAATATAGCATCGAATCGAAAAAAAAAATCGTCCTTAACGCTGTCAGCTGGTAATGTGCCCAAAACATTGGCGGCATTGCCACGTTGAATGGCAATGCTTAATCTCTGCCCAAAGTAAAAGCTAGCTACGTCACGGGAAGTCTCAACCAGCTGTTTCGAACCACGTGTGATTCGTTTACCAAGACTTGATATTTTGGGCTCCTTAGAAACTTATTTTAAAAGTTAGTAAAATACTTAATATCTAAGTTCAAATGGAGTCCACCGTCACAATAGGGTAGTGGACTAAAAAAACTCGTGTGTCACATATCATTTGATTTCAGTACACTTTTTAACGACAAGGGACGTCATACGATTTTTCAACACACTGTATTGCCTTAATTTTTTGTTTACGTGAAAAAATAAAAAATACTTGTCGGATATTTTTAACCGGCTTCAAATAAAGGAGGAGGTTCTCAATTCGGTTATTTTTTTATATTTATTTACTACTCGCTGACCCGCGCAACTTCGTCTGCGTCACAATTTTCATTACTGCTCCACTCCTATTGGTCTTAGCGTGATGATATATAGCCTTTTATAGCCTTCCTCGATAAATGGGCTATCTAACACCGAAATAATTTTTCAAATCGGACCAGTAGATCCTGAGATTAGCGCGTTCAAGCAAACAAACAAACAAACTCTTCAGCTTTATATTAGTATAGAAGTATAGATAACATTACTCCGACATTTATGAACCGATTTGAACAATTCTTGTTTTATATGAAAGGATATACTTCCTGATTGGTTCCATAGAAATTTTATCGCAATCGGTTAGGAAGTTTGGCTTTTAAATCATAATAGCTTGAATTCGTTTACTTGGATGACGGTTTTTGATTATTTTGCTTTCTTGCGATTTTCCAGTAGTGTTGCTAGGTGTGGGGTACCACTAAAAAGTGAAAAATAAAATGATTTTTATAAAAAAAAAATACAACCGACTACCAAATAAAAAAATACTACAAGGTAAAAAAATAAGTTTAATTTCGGAATTCGGTGTCAAAATACGAAGAAACTACCAAAAACACCGACTTTCGAAATTAAAGTTATTTTTTGTTACACGTTGTATTAACGAAACGAGTTCTCACGTGTGGTTCGTTTATAAGACTTGATACTTCGGGCTCTTTAGAAAATTATTTTAATGTTAGTAAAATACTTAATATTTAAGTTTAAATGAAGCCCACCGTCACAACAGGGTCACAAAAAATCGAATTAGTCCGACGATAGTGTGTTGATCACAATGGGCCTCATCAAAAGGCTCAAAGTCACTCAAAGGGCAATGGAGAGGGCAATGCTTGGAGTTTCCTTGCGTGATCGAATCAGGAATTGTGATATCCGCAAGAGAACCAAGGTTACCGACATAGCCCGAAGGATCGCCAAACTAAAGTGACAGTGGGCAGGGCACATTGCTCGCAGAACAGATGGTCGATGGGGCCGAAAAGTTCTGGAGTGGCGACCGCGTACTGGAAGACGGAACGTTGGCGCGGCCTCCCACAAGGTGGACCAATGACCTGGTGAAGGTCGCGGGTAGCCGATGGATGCGAGACGCACAGGACCGGTCGTTGTGGCGACACTTGGGGGAGGCCTTTGTCCAGCAGTGGACGTCTTCCGGCTGATATGATGATGATAATGATGATGATAGTGTGTTGAAAACTCGTATAACGTCACTTGTCTTTAAAAAGTGCACTGAAATGAAATGATATGTGACGTCACACGATTTTTCAACACTGCATCGTCGGACTAATTAGATTTTTTTAGTCCACTGCACAACTCCTGTTGTAACGATGGTATCGTCTTAATTTTTTGTTTTCGTGAAAAAAGAAAAAATACGTGTCGCATCATCATCATCATATCAGCCGAAAGACGTCCACTGCTGGACATAGGCCTCCCCCAAGCGTCGCCACAACGACCGGTCCTGTGCGTCTCGCATCCATCGGCTACCGCGTCGGATATTTATTTCTATCTGACGGACTAATTAGACTTTTTTAGTCCACTACCCTATTGACCTTCTGTGTCGTTTTGTATAGCAGATTTCACCTTTGAAACGACGACAAACGACGAATTAGCCTGCCTGTTGAAATTTCAGTGTCGTTGATGTGAAATGGAGGCTCTTTCAGAACACCTAATTGACGTGAAAATTTGGACGAAACTTTACGAACATACAGCATCAATGCAACCTGTTACAGAACAAACGTAATACCCCTTTAGGCATCATTGTACTTATCGTTATGAACAACTTTCATTGTTGAAACAACTCTGAAATCGTGAAAAAAAAAATCGATTGCCCCATACATTTATGTGCGCACAAGGTGCAGCACAGACGAAACACTTTTTGTGCGATCGAGTCTGTGGCGCACAAAATAATTTATTTATTTATATATTTATGTACACGCAATATCAAAAAATATTTATGTTTTAATTATAATTGAGGCGAGGCTGATAATTGCTTAGGTTTTATTTCCACACACTAAAAAGTGCGTCACTGATAGTCTGTTGTCTACGCTGCACCTTACTCGACAAAATGTACGGAACAGCGATTTTTATCCGCGATTTCGGGTTTGGTCCTATAATAAAGTTTATTTATAATGAGTACAATGACCTTTTAAAAGCTATTGCGTTTTTTCTGTTACACATCTACACTATCTACGCTAATATTATAAAGATATTATAAAGAAGAAAGATTTGTTTGTTTGAATTGAATAGGCTCCGAAACTACTGGACCGATTTGAAAAATTCTTTTATCATTGGATAGCTACATTATCAGGGACTAACATAAGCTACATATTATCCCCGTACTCCCACGGAAACGGGAACTACGCGGGTGAAACCGCGTGACGTCCACTAGTTGTATATATGAGGAGGCGATCGACGCCGCACCGCGTTGCAGCTGTGCAGCTGCGGTGCCGGTATAAATGTACTATGACCTTCAATTGCCAATCATCTATACTAATATTATAAAGAGGTAAAGTTTGTGAGGTTGTAGGGGGTAATCTCTAGATCTACTGAACCGATTTTGAAAATTCTTTTACCAATAGAAAGCCACGTTATTCGTAAGTGGCATAGGCTATATATTACCGCGCCTTAAAGAGCTGTCAGCGTAGAAGACGGGGCCCGCTAGGGCCAGTGCCTGCCGGTGTTGCGGAATCTGTTCGAAAGAGTCACCGCGGCCCTGGAACACAAAGGGCATTGGAGGAACACGGATGGGTTTTAGTCAGTAAGAGTCTGACACTCCCTTCTGCTTCACCCAGAGTGGGAGGAGTCATTTGATGGTTACCCATCCTTAAAAAAAGTGGCCAAGTGCGAGTAGGACTCGCGTGCAAAGGGTTCCGAAGGAATTTTTTTTTTAACATGTTATTTTAACACTACAGACTTCTAATAGATTTTCCTGTAATCTTTAGGTAAAGATCTATTATCTCCATTTTTTTCAAAATTTTAGGCTCAGTAGTTTCGGAGATAAGGGGGGGGGAATGGTCATTTTTCGTCTAATTTCGTGAATAACTTCAAAACCATTTATTTTAAAATTATGAAAAAAAATATAATTAAAACCCTCACAGTAAGCCCTTTCATTTGATATGTCACACGATATTGTTCAAAAAACTTTTTTTTTAAATTTTCTAGTTTGACCCCCAAAAGTGCCCCCATACTAAAAATTTAATAATTTACGTAACGCGTCCGTGTTCGGGTCACAGAAGTCCATATGTGTACCAAATTTCAACAGAATCGGTCCAGTGGATCCGGAGAAAACTGGCTGTGACAGACGGACAGACAGACAGACGACAGACAGACAGACAGGCACCCGGTTCCTTTTTTTTTCGGAACCCTAAAAAGGGGGTAATCTCTGGATCTACTGAACGGATTTTGAAAATTCTTTTACCAATAGAAAACCACGTTGTTTGTGAGTGGCGCAGTCATAGGTTATATTATATGAACCCGAAAATTAACGCTCAACGAAGTAGGCACGGGTTGGCTATCTACACTAATATTATAAAGAAGAAAGATTATTTGTTTGTTTGAATTGAATAGGCTCCGAAACTACTGGACCGATTTGAAAAATTCTTTTAGCATTGGATAGCTACATTATCAGGGAGTAACATAGGCTATATATATATATATATATTGTCCACGGGAACGGGAACTACGCGGGTGAAACCGCGTGACGTCCACTAGTCCTGTATAAAGCTACACTACCGCTGTCTGCGACAGGTTACTTTTTATCCCGAAAACTCTTTTCGCACGATTCTTTTGGGAGCAACGGCGCGGGTTAAAACTAGCGGAACATAAAATTACTGAAATATATCATGTTGAATCTTTTATTACACTTACAAGATTTTCTTAACTAACTTTTAATTTTGATGTAGAGACACTAAACTTTTTACGACATATTGCAAACTTTTCGTTATGAAACAAGCAATTACTTTTATACACTCAATCCTCCTTATTTTCGTTAACTTTATTACACACACGGTTATCGTTACAAACATGCTGATTAATTTAGTCGATAGCATAATAAGCAAGCTTGGAAACAAACAATGATATTATTGAGCAAAGAAGTGAGCATAGACAGCAAAAAAAATCATAAACCCAAAAAATACACAGACAATATAAAGACCCGCCATTTTTGACATTGACGTTTCTATCTGTCAATTCCCACATGACACATTCTCGATCCTTATTTTTATCAGAACTTTTAAATGACGTCTTTTGGCCACCGCTATAGCGTCAAAATCTTCTTTTTTTCTGTTAAAATAACATTTTATCACACCTAAGTTCCTTTCCTACGGAAACATTTTCGCCAGAAACTTTTTTGCCACCATTTATTTTCAAGAAAAGCCTGCACATAAGATAAACTAAATTTCCCGCTACGCAAGCGTGTTTAAACGTTTTCCTATCAGCGATACGCACGCATTAAGTGATATTTATCTAGCCATTACGACGCCATATTGTGTCCTGTTACACGAACCCGTTTTAGGCGGTGGAGATTGAATTTCGTTCGTGTAACAGTGGGTTATTCCGGTTTACGTTGTTGTGATTATGTTGACGGTTCTACAAGTTTATTTATTTGGGAGTAATTCAATCTAGTAGTTGACTTTCTAATTTTAAGCCCGAGCAATGAATATGTTAGCGCTAAATCTTAGCCACCTCCACCAATTCTATCCAGTTAGGCGTTCTCTAGTGTTTTTATTTTTTTTGCTGTCGTGGTAACGCGTTACTTTCGCAGCATCTACGCAACGTTGGCGTGACGACAATAAAAGTTTGATGCGATATCTGCTTCATGAAAGAACAATACCTATCTACATACCGAGACTCCTCCGCGCCTCGGAAAGCACGTTAAGCCGTTGGTCCCGAGTGTAATATGAAGTGCCTAGGAAAGAACATTAGCCGTCATGGTTGTTATTTAAAGATCTTTGACAGTCGTTAGCGATACTCAAAAGCCAGTAAATCTCACACCAGTGTTGCCAAGGGGTACTGTGTTATTCAGTTACTGGGTGGAGTTTGGAGAGGCAATATGTCAATGTAAATTCTGGTACTCAGCTGCTGTTACACTGACAACGCGACCCGAATATAGTTGGGAGAAGGATACAAAAACGTTTTTTAGGGTTGCGAAAAAAAAAAGGAACCCTTATAGGATCACTCGGGTGTCTGTCTGTCTGTCTGTCTGTCTGTCTGTCCGTCTGTCACAGCCAGTTTTCTCCGGATCCACTAGACCGATTCTGTTGAAATTTGGTACACATATGGACTTCTATGACCCAAACACGGACGTGTTACGTAAATTAATAAATTTTTAGTATGGGGGTCACTTTTGGGGGTCAAACTAGAAAATTAAAAAAAAACGTTTTTTTAACAATATCGTGTGACATCAAATCAAAGGGCTTACTGTAAGGATTTTAATTATATTTTTTTCATAATTTTAAAATAAATGGTTTTGAAGTTATTCAAGAAATTAGACGAAAAATGACCATTCTTATCTTATCTCCGAAACTACTGAGCCTAAAATTTTGAAAAAAATGGAGATAATAGATCTTTACCTAAAGATTACAGGAAAACCTATTAGAAGTCTGTAGTGTTAAAATAATATGTTAATAAAATTAAATTCGTTCGGAACCCTTTGCACGCGAGTCCGACTCGCACTTGGCCAGTTTTTTAAAGACAAAATGCATGCTCAACGATGTCACGGGTCATTTTCGAAATATCACTTCGAAATTCGAACAACAGTGTCTCGTTGAGAATCCGGAATGTTTTACCTTTAAAACAAATGGATTTTGAGTTAAGTAGCCGACTGTTAAGATAATGCTTAAAATTGTCTTAAAGCATAAATAACACTGCCTTTGATACAGTTTTTTTTTATTTCTATAAAAAACTTAATATACTGTCAAACTGATGTCAATATTTTTACCTAGTTAAAGTTTATTGGTGTAGTTATTTGATAATAAAGCATTTTCTCCAAAATATTGGAACATTTTGTTTCACAAGCTCCTTAAAGTCAAGATTATCAGTTTTTCTCAGGTACAGAATTAAGAAAAGCCAGAACACATTTGCCTAAAACTCAAAAGTCAAAACATTTATTTCAATTAAACCACTAACCTACAGGCACTTGTAAATTGTCTGGGAGTCGTTCAGTCTGTAAGCTAAAGCTAATTGCACATTCCAAGGAATAGATCTCAATGGCGAAGAATATCAATGTACAAGAAACTCCACGAATGCTCTTTTGAATCATGTAATTACAAAAATCCTGTTTACATAAAATATTCTAGTTGCTTTTTTTATGTGAGAACAATAAACAAAATAAACAAATATTACAGCGACAATACTCTAAAATGTGGTGTCCCTGTTTCGAACATGAGCCCCAAGTGCCCATGCACCTGAGGGCTTAGTGTAAGTTTTTTAACGCACTCGATCGCGTTAACGTAAGCGTTCGCTTATGTCAAAATGTTTGCACGATGGGTCGTACAATGTTGCTGGATTGGAGGGTTGAAAAGCGACAAGACACTGTCACTGTGAAGAAGGCGCTACCACGTTGGATGTACTTAAATGAAAATACTTTTTCAACTGTAGATGGTAGCGAGTACGGTCCCTGCTGAGCCAAGCCCTCTGTCTCGTAGCAGATAGCAAGGACTCTATAAAGGCACTGAAGGGACTGCCTGTGACGAGGAACTGATTGGTTTTTGCCCGCGAGTCTCTTTTATAAGGGTCTTTGGCGTCTGTTTCACCCCGGTTAGTGGGGGTAGAACGGTACTCGCTACGGTTGTTTATTCATAAAAGTAGAGTCTATTTTCGGCGCGGGTTACAAACAGACAAATACATCATTTGTTAATAGGTACAGAGAAACTTTCACAAAACAATGCAAACAAGGGATTTTAACTGTTGCCGGACGATAATAAATATTAGAGAAATGCACCATTCTGTTAATGGGCAGACATAAAACTTTCACAAAACAAGGGATCTTTAACTATAGGGGTCGGTAATAACTTAACAAATAACAATGTGACCCAAACATTTTTAAAGCTTCGAACTATCCCTTGCATCTCTCTACTTTCTAAAAATATGCTGCTAACTAACGGTATTACTTAAAACATGTGCCTAACTATTAACTCTAAACCTAAGACTATGTATGCGGCTATCCTGCATTAAATGTATAGGAAAAAAAAGCATTTTCCGTTATTGTCACCAGACGGCGCTTATTCATTTTCAATACAAATTGATGTTTACGCTAACGCGATCGAGAACTTTAAAAAAATCGCACTAAAGCCACTGTACTTTGGAGGATTCAATGAATGCCACAAATGATGCTGCAAATTGGGTACTGTCCTTAAATAATCGAATTAGTCCATCATATACATTTCCAAAAATAATGGACAGGCATTTTTTTCATTTTTCGCGTTAACAAAATTTTAAAGACGATGTAGTGCGTTGAAAACTCGCGTGACGTCACACGTACTGTTTTTACTAAAATGTGACGTCAGAAGCCTTCACTCTTGAACTTTGATGCGCTTTGTCTTTATCAATTTTTATCGTTTTGAAAAGGCAAAAAATACGTATTCAATATATTTTCTAAATCTTACGGACGAACTAAATAAAATAGTTATTTTTGTATCTAGGAAAGTACAGTGAGACATCCTCCTTGGATGCCTCACCCTCCGTGGATGCATCAACTTAATATAAAAGCTTTAGAAGAATTAATTAAAGATAGTTTATAATTTAGAATAGGTTTGAATAATGACATATGCTGATTGATTTGTTTTTCAAAAATAACTGTAAAAGCTTTCTTTGGCATGAGCTCAATATAAACATCTCTTAAATCTCCAACAGTTTTTTCTTTGGTCACGATCCCCTGACGTTGCAGAAGCCCTAACCTGCAACGTCGACAGTACCCAACTACCGATGCCACAAATTACGCCCAAATAATCCAAAGAGTTAACCATCGTCTTAAAAAAAAAACAGTAAAACCTACTATAAAATTACCTCTGTTACATTGAAACTATCGATCCAACTCTAAAAATACAACTGTGTCCCTTAGGGAAATATACACAAATGTGTGTACAACACGACCACATTTTTGTAAACACACTAATGCACTCCTCCCGAACAAACAATTTGTCTACTACCCACACCGCCATTTGTCACGCTGCCGCTGGTCAGTGATGTCGTTATGAAGCGTCACGTCAATTTGACGGATACTAAGCGTGACGCCAAGTGGCAGGGCGACGCAGAAGGTTCACTATTAGGGACTACTCACACTAATTCAGCTCTATTCAGCTTATGGCCATAGAAAACAACGATCTTGTATGGAGACGCGTACGCATCCGTTCAGCTTTCCGCATTTATTCAGCTTTCGCGGCAAACAAGTATAAAATGCGGACAAATGTGTTATTATCATGCGAGGGCCATAGATAGAGTTCAGCGCTATTACCACTAGTTTACTTACGACGCTGTACGCGGCTGATAGAAGCAGAAATGTATAAGTGTGACCAAAATCGTTCAGCAAAATGCGAATGGAGCTGAATAAGTGTGAGTAGTCTCTTAAAATGGTTCACAGGCTCACTTGCGCTGCTCCATTTAGCACTCGGCTAACGGCAGGGCGGTTAAATTAGGGCTAAATTTACGAATTTGCAGAATGGTCTTGCTCAAAATACGAAAACGTGGTCATCCCTAGCTAAAACTATATTTTTAGTTATTGCACTAGCCTCTCAAAAAACATCATTTTGCAAATTTGTGAAGTCCTTTACAAGACCGTTAACTCAGTGCTAAGCGGAGTAGCGCAAGTGGGCTTATGAGGTTATTCTCGTATTTTCGCCCGACTTCAAAGAAGGAGGAGCTTCTGTACCTTTTCATCTACCCACGTGTATTTTTGAAACGAGTTAAAAAAGGTGGTTAATTTAAGAGAGTACTCTTTCTTCTGTAAGGTTGAAAGTTACTCTGACTGTCTTTATATCTATGTATGTTCATTTGTTAAGGTTTAACGCCAGACCCGCTTAACAAATGTCGACGAATTTTAATCTATACTTCTATACTAATATATAAAGCTGAAGAGTTTGTTTGCTTGAACGCGCTAATCTCAGGAACTACTGGTTCGATTTGAAAAATTCTTTCAGTGTTTGATAACCCATTTATCGAGAAAGGCTATATGTGATATCATCACACTAAAACCAATAGGAGCAGAGCAGACGAAGTTGCGCGGGTCAACTAGTCTAATATATATATAAAAATCACGTGTCACTGTGTTTGGTATCGAACTCCTCCGAAACGGCTTGACCAATCTTTATGAAATTTTTTGTGTATATTTGGTAGGTCTGAGAATAGGTCGTAGAATTGGCAGAACAACGTTTGCCCGATCAGCTAGTATAATATATATGTTGAGACAGATTGTACCTTGAAGAAGTTTAAAGGATACTTTTTATCTCGCGAGTTTGTTCAGTTGGGATAACTTCGAAGCCACTGGCAGAATCTTGTTTTATTTAAATGTAGGGTGACTCTATGATGGTGCAGCCATCTAAATATGAGAGGATAAATCCATGAACCTTTGGCTTTTTTCCAATTTGACCTTCTGCTGGTAACTACTCTATCAGTATGTTTTGTGGTAACATCGGCACTATATTATTCATCGTTACGATGTCAAAATTTCAAAGTCGTTTCAAGATTTTTGTTTGAAGTAGTTATTTTGTTTTGTCTGAGACAAAGGATTTGGCTTGGAATATTGTGATGGCTATTCTTTTTATTCTTTCTACAATTAACACAAATGGGCCTCATCAGAAGGCTTGAATTCACTCAAAGGGCAATGGAGAGGGCAATGCTTGGAGTTTCCTTGTGTGATCGAATCAGGAATGATGATATCCGCAAGAGAACTAAGGTTACCGACATAGCCCGAAGGATCGTCAAACTAAAGTGGCAGTGGGCAGGGCACATTGCTCGCAGAACAGATGGTCGATGAGGCTGAAAAGTTCTGGAGTGGCGACCGCGTACCGGAAGACGTAACGTTGGAAGGCCTCCCACAAGGTGGACCGATGACCTGGTGAAGGTCGCGGGTAGCCGATGGATGCGAGACGCACAGGACCGGTCGTGGTGGCGACGCTTGGGGGAGGCCTATGTCCAGCAGTGGACGTCTTTCGGCTGATATGATGATTATGATGACAATCAAACACTCGCATACCCACTTCAGGAGCTCATCATAACAGCCGGAAGACGTCCACTGCTGCACATAGGCCTCCCCCAAAGGGGGGGGGGGTTGCCATAATCGCCACTCTTGGCAGGCGGGTTGGCGATCGCATTGTTTAGTGTTGTGTTTTACAGAGAACGCTGCTGCCCATTCTCTGTTGAGTTCTTTAGTCGCCTCTTACGACACCCGCGGGAAGTGATGGGATGGTATTATTCTTTTACGGCACCATACGGCACCGGCCGACACCATACGGTGGGCTTGAGGAGCTCGTGGCTAAGTTATAACAGCCGCACGTGTGGACCTTCAAGGTTATGCAACTCTTGCCGAGCTTGGTTTGTGTATGAGTGACTATCCACTACAATCATAACAAGACCCCTCCGTACACGGGTTGCACGCTAGACCGTTGGTCCCGGCTGTCGTTTGTAGATCTTTGACACTCGTTTCAGGTAGCCAGAAGCCCAAAGATCTGACAACAGTCTTGCCTAAGGATATGGTGGTATCCAGTGACTGGGTTGTGGAGGTTAGATAGGCAGACGCTCCATGAAAAATTCTGGTACTCAGCTACATCCAGTTTGACTGGAAACCGTACCCAACTTTGGGAAAAGGCTGGAAAAATTGACATAAATACCTTATTAATTCTTGACTGAAAAACAATACTATGGTCCCACATACATTTATTCACACACACAGTATCACACGACGAAGGTAGAAGATATTGTGGAGTACATCAGGTTGAAGACCAAATTCACTTTAAGAGTCGAGCGGTTGGAGTCGCGCCACAAATTAACTTTAAATCTTTTGTGGTGCGGGTTCCGACTCATCACCTGGAGACCTTCTTGAAGAAAGAATTTTGGCTGAAGCGTGTCGTCTATCGGCGTTTTCGCGGAAGGCTACCAGACACCACGACTCAGCGCAATACGTCGAAGACCCAACGTTATGTATTAGTTTATTTTTCTGTAATATTATATTGTGTATTTTTTTCTATGGGCCTAAGTCGCCTGACAATAAAACATTGTTATTATTATTTTCTGTTCTTGATATTTCAAAAACAGAAATAATGACATAAAGCTGTCTTGAATCGACTTCTATCGTGAACGTGATGCTTCACTTTCTCTAGTAATGAAAAACGGTTCATAATTTATTGTTCGAGTATCTACGAAGGGATATTAGGGAATCGTCAATGTACTTTATTGCACGATTATCTAGCGCCCACTATACCTACTATTCTATCACCAGATCTAGAGCAGAAATAAATTATCAACGTACACTCATGAGCTGTCTGCTAATTAAAAACTTAAAATAATTTACAGCCAGCCCGTTTTACATTTGCATTTAATAAGCTGGCATGTGGTATCTGAGGTTTAATGTGAATTAATTAAAAATAATAGGTTGACTGAGCTTTTGTAAGCGAATAAAAGAGACGTCATTTTGTAATTAGATTTGTTTCAAGCCTTTTTCGATAGCTTGAAAAATTCTATTATCCCCTGGCTAACTGGATAATATTTTTACCTCTGCTTAAGCTAGAACTATACAAATATGTCATCTGATAATTGCGGGATTCCCGTAAGATTGTAATATTTTTAGGGTTCCGAAAAAAAAAAACGGAACCCTTATAGGATCACTCCGGTGTCTGTCTGTCTGTCTGACCGTCTGTCACAGCCAGTTTTCTCCGGATCCACTGGACCGATTCTGTTGAAACTTGGTACACTTATGGACTTCTGTGACCCAAACACAGACGCGTTACGAAAATTATTAAATGTTTAGTATGGGGGTCACTTTTGGGGGTCAATCTGGAAAATTAAAAAAAAATAGTTTTTTGAACAATATCGTGTGACGTATCAAATGAAAGGGCTTACTGTGGAGGGTTTTAATTATATTTTTTTCATAATTTTAAAATAAATGGTTTTGAAGGTTGGTCTTATCTCCGAAACTACTGAGCCTAAAATTTTGAAAAAAATGGAAATAATAGATATTTACCTAAAGATTACAGGAAAACCTATTAGAAGTCTGTAGTGTTAAAATAACATGTTAAAAAAATTCAATTCGTTCGGAACCCTTTGCACGCGAGTCCGACTCGCACTTGGACAGTTTTTTTTTTCAGATTATAATTTCTCGATATATTTTCTTTTTTTTTTTAAATCGTTGCCCCACACTAGGAATTTCTCCTGTCTCGTGGGTGCGTTTACAAACATACAATTTCACATACACAAACAGCCAGACCCGGAACAACTATCTGTAGGCCATACAAATATTTGTTCCGTGCGGGAATCGAACCCACGACACACAGCGCAGCAGTCAATCGCTTAACCACTGCGCCAACCGTGTCAAAAAAATCCCAAATTGATTCCTAATTTGAATCGCCTTATTGAATAAAAGATTTACAATATCACGCGTTTTTTTTACAATGTTGTGTTGTTTTGCTGTCTGCAATTTTCCAGTGACATTTATACACAAAGTTGGCTACCCTATTGGTCCATATGTCGATATGATCAAAGACTTTAAAGTCCCTTCTAACCCAGCTTGTAGTTCGAAACGGATTATTCTTCCAGCTGCAGCATAAAGGTTGAGTTGCTAAGTCTTTTATATGCAAAAGTGAACAAGTGTATGATAAGAGTGCAAATTGTTTGGGAAACATACGGTTGATAGGGTTGGAGCGGCTGCGTTGCTAGCCCTATCGACGTCAGACGCGGTCAAATTGACTTACTTTATTTTCATCATTTCAGCGCATTGATATATAATGTTTCAGCGACAATAAATGTCTAAATGTCGAAGTGTTGATTCGGAAATTTTGACAGAAGTTTTTGACAGTTTGCGAATGCTAAAGTTTTATAAAAATACGGGAATTGCCCCCAGGGCACTTTACTATGACGTCTTAAAACCATCATGACTTCGGTGTGAGAGAGACGAAGCTGTACAGGATGAATAGCGCTATTCCTTTCTCACGACGGAATCATACTGGCTTTCTCTCTCTGCATAAATGTTCTTTCTGCATAAAGATATACCTCCTCATCGGCTTCCACACGTTTTAGCGGATAATTATGGAACGTAGGACTAATAAATGACTATTTATGCCACATTTCGGTGCTTGCAAATAAATCAACATTAAATTTCATCCTTAGATTGGGCGAGGCGTACACGTTCAAACCCCCTCACCCGTATATTCTAACGAACATGTAGAACAAGTTAACACGCGTGCCCTGCGCACAGCTCGCCGGATTATCACGAGCTCGAACAGCAGCTCAGTCGATCCTTGTCTCACGAACTACAGCTTGCAAGTTGCTTTGCAAGAGATAGATGAAGTGCACGATCAATGTAGTAAGCCATGAGGAATATAATAATACTAGCTGACCCGCGCAACTTCGTCTGCTCCGCTCCTTTTGGTCTTAGCGTGATGATATGTAGCCTATAGCCTTCCTCGATAAATGGGCTATCTAACACAAAAATAATTTTTCAAATCGGACCAGTAGTTCCTGGGATTACCGCGTTCAAGCAAACAAACAAACAAACAAACTCTTCAGCTTTATATATTAGTATAGATGTGATAGATATCAGACCATATTAGAAAGAATTTCAAAAACCAGCCAAGTGCGAGTCGGACTAAAACACATTTCTTGTATGGGAACTCCTTTTAAATTTATTATTTGTTGTTATAGCGACAATAGAAATACTCACTGTGAAAATTTCAACTGTCTACCTAGATTACGGTTCTTGATACAACTCGCTGACAGATAGACGGACGGACGGACGGACGGACACCGTGGCCGAGCGCACACCGTGGTGCCTATCCCTTGCCTCCTCTCCGCTTGGTCGCGCGAGCGCCAATAGGACATTCAGTATTAATCAGTATGTTTGATCGGACGCTCGTCCGATCAATACGATGCGTCGATGGTCGCGCGACGAAAACTTAACAATTTGGTCGCATCGCATGAACGCATGACCTTCAATAGGACATTCAGTAGATATCAGCATGTTTGAACGGACAGTCGCACGATCATTTTCGTCGGACGGACGCATCATCGCGCGAGAGACGGCAATAGGACGGCGCTGCAGGCTTTGTAATAGGGTTCCGTTGGTTAACCTTCGGGTCGGGACCCTATAAATGGAAAAAGAGCTACTTATCCATCGGGTCTCGAACTTGTGTCACAGTACGTTTACCATGAGCAACTTATCCATCGGGTCTCGAACTTGTGTCACAGTACGTTTACCATGTGCAACTTATCCATCGGGTCTCGAACTTGTGTCACAGTACGTTTACCATGTGCAACTTATCCATCGGGTCTCGAACTTGTGTCACAGTACGTTTACCATGTGCAACTTATCCATCGGGTCTCGAACTTGTGTCACAGTACGTTTACCATGTGCAACTTATCCATCGGGTCTCGAACTTGTGTCACAATACGTTTACCATGTGCAACTTATCCATCGGGTCTCAAACTTGTGTCACAGTACGTTTACCATGTGCAACTTATCCATCGGGTCTCGAACTTGTGTCACAGTACGTTTACCATGTGCAACTTATCCATCTGGTCTCGAACTTGTGTCACAGTACGTTTACCATGTGCAACTTATCCATCGGGTCTCGAACTTGTGTCACAGTACGTTTACCATGTGCAACTTATCCATCTGGTCTCGAACTTGTGTCACAGTACGTTTACCGTGTGCAACTTATCCATCGGGTCTCGAACTTGTGTCACAGTACGTTTACCATGTGCAACTTATTCATCTGGTCTCGAACTTGTGTCACAGTACGTTTACCATGTGCAACTTATCCATCGGTTCTCGAACTTGTGTCACAGTACGTTTACCATGTGCAACTTATCCATCTGGTCTCGAACTTGTGTCACAGTACGTTTACCATGTGCAACTTATCCATCGGGTCTCGAACTTGTGTCACAGTACGTTTACCGTGTGCAACTTATCCATCGGGTCTCGAACTTGTGTCACAGTACGTTTACCATGTGCAACTTATCCATCGGGTCTCGAACTTGTGTCACAGTACGTTTACCATGTGCAACTTATCCATCTGGTCTCGAACTTGTGTCACAGTACGTTTACCATGTGCAACTTATCCATCTGGTCTCGAACTTGTGTCACAGTACGTTTACCATGTGCAACTTATCCATCGGGTCTCAAACTTGTGTCACAGTACGTTTACCATGTGCAACTTATCCATCGGGTCTCGAACTTGTGTCACAGTACGTTTACCATGTGCAACTTATCCATCGGGTCTCGAACTTGTGTCACAGTACGTTTACCATGTGCAACTTATCCATCGGGTCTCAAACTTGTGTCACAGTACGTTTACCATGTGCAACTTATCCATCGGGTCTCGAACTTGTGTCACAGTACGTTTACCATGTGCAACTTATCCATCGGGTCTCGAACTTGTGTCACAGTACGTTCACCATGCGCAATTCCAACACATAAACAGCTCGACCAAACACCAATACGAAAATGTACTTAGTCCTGAAAAATATAATAAAACAATGAAGCTTTTCGAGAAAAGGAAGGTAGGTAGGCGGATTTGGTCTGTCAGTTAAAATACAAAATAAAGGTATAGATTATGATACTTATAATATAACAGGATTTTGTTTTGTCTCTCTGTTTGTTCCCGCTAATCTCCGAAATGGCTGGACCTATTTGTAAGCTGATTTTGTGAGTAGTAACTTAGACTACTTACTTTTAGAAAACGTATCCTAACCAGTTTTCTAGAAGTACTATTTTGGTGTATTTTACACATATTTAAATGCATTGAAAACTGTACAATTACGTTGGTCCCGAGTTTTTACACGGAGCCAAGGGGCTCTTAAAAAATTAAAACATATGACAATACTTTTCACATGGATGACGTCGCGGGCAGAAGCTAGTAAGTATATCAATATTTATTCAGCTGATCAACCAAGTAGGTAAACCTACCTACGTAGTATTAGCAACTATCTCCATTACTTTGGAAACCATTCTTCATTCACAAAAGGAAAAAAAGCGGAGCATCTCATTTGCAATATTATAAACACCTACAAACTAAGCAGTAGATAATATTAAAACTCAGGATCTCCGTCATTGTACAGTTTTCAATGCATTTAAATTGACTTATTTATTCCAGCTGCCTTGTTTATTCAACTTTTCTACTTATTTCTGTTATTAGGACTCCCGCCGGTATAAAAACGTCTGCTTTGTTGTTTAAAGCTTTTTCTTTTCTTTTGAGCGTTTTTCAAGATTCAATGTGTAGATATTATGATGTCATTACCTACTCAGAAATCGGACTACTGTTTTAGAATAGTGTTTAGCAATTTCATCATTTATTAATCATTATCACATGGGCCTCCCCCAAGCATCGCCACATCGAACCGGCCCTGTGCGTCTCACTTCCCGCATTGGTCTACCTTATTGATGACTTTCCAACGTTGCGTCTTCCGGTACGCGGTCACCACTCCAGAACTTTTTGTCCATCAACCATCTGTTCTGCTTACAATATTCATGTGTGGATGCGATTTGGATAGTTACGAGAGACTTTGTTAGAAGCCAAAGTCAAAATTTTATTGAAAACTACTAAAGTGTACAAAATATACTCTACATCCATCCATTTAGTATCCATTAATATTTAATTATAGATTTAGTATCCTAATACAAACGAGAAAGATATAATCTCAAAGTTCGTAAAACCAAAAGACCTATTTTCTAAACGTACGAAATCATAAAAAATACATAAAGACCACTTGTTTCACCCTAGAAAAGAACGTAACCAAAAATTCATTTTACTAGGAACAAAGAAATACATGAAACTAAACCAAATGACTTTAACAACGTACGTCTCTCACTGCTACATAACAGACGAACGGAACGTTTTCAAAATGGCGCCTTTGAGCGTTTCCCGCGCTTTGTAACGTCACATTTCCACAAAGGTACGAATACTGTCTGTAATTGCAGAAACGTTCTTTGCAAGTTTGAAATACGAATTGAAAAACCGAATTTTCATTTCAGGATTTTATTTTTCTTTTGAGGATTTAATATTTCAATCGTTTTATGAGCATTTGGACTCTTATTAATTATAATTCGGTGCAATTAAAAAAGTTAATTTGAATATTGGATGTAGATAACACACAATTAAATTATAATGAGAAAAAAAAACAATTTCCTTATGGATAACTTTCCTCGTGACCGTGGCTTTCCCGTTGGTTGTGAACTTGTGACACAGAAACTGTATTTTTTTAGGATTGTCTAAAAATATTCAGTATCGGTATAGACAGCAAGCCAGGCTCAAATTTTGTCATATATTTCCTCGCGGACGAAAACTTGTAAGATGGTTAAGAAAGCTTTATTATGGACCTCTGTGATCGTCAGCTGCAATTCGGTGTGTGACTTTAGCAGCGGCAGCCCCCAAACACGTTGAAAAAAAATTTTTTTTTCTCAGTCCTTTCCGCCCAAATGAAAATAGTGTCAGATTAGCTAACCCAATATCTTGCACAAAACAAAACGTCAGCCGGGTGTATCTCGGTGAAAAGGTTGTCACACGAACATGTTATATTTTTTCATAGTTTCAGTCATTTCCTCCCTATTGAAAATTATGTAAGATTATAGATAACCCAATATCTTGCACAAAACAAAACGTCAGCCGGCTGTATCTCGGTGGGTCGTCAGCTAGCGCCCTGAAGGCTATCGCCTACTTAAATTCACCAGCTGACGAGTTTTCCCGCGGCATCTTGCCAGCTAATTATTTTATTACCTACAAGATCATATCAACTATCAGCTGACAAATTTTTATACGGGAGGAAATGACGTGTCTAAGGTTATTCGACTTTATGCTTCATGCTCCTACTGAAAGATTTATCTTTGGAGCCTATATTTGTTATTTTTTCCATTAAAAGCAAAATTTATACATATTTAGATAAGACCTTGTTCTATAATATTAAAAAATAATATAATACGTAACTATGAAAAACAAAAAATCCTAGAACAAAATTCCAACGTGAGTAACTTTCACTTTACCTTTTTCTTTATAATTCGAAAATTAGATGTCCTGTCGACTTGATTATTTTTGTGATAATGTTTTTATGTAAAAAACTTTCATTTGACGCTAATTTTGTAACAATACCTCCTTAACAAAAAATCACATTTTCCAGTTACGTAATTATAGTACATACTTGGAAATTCTCTTGAAAACTATCAAAATACGGTCTTATTGGATTCTAATGAGAACTAATACACACTATTGTGAATAAATAAACATATCAGCTGGCTCAGCTGATGCCCTGAACCGTGTAAAGTAGGAGCATCTATCACCTATTTAAATGCACCAGCTGACGAGTTTACCCTCATGGAAATCTGTTGCTGGCTCGCGGACCAGTAGGTAAGTACCTTTTTTTTAAATGGGGGGATTTCCTCATGGATGTCCTCCGCCCTGGGGCGGGCGGAGGGGTCTATCAGACTCTTACTGACAAAACCACCCCGGTGTTCCATCTCTCACCTACGCCGGGGATCGCGGGAACTTGCGACTTCCGTAATCCCCAGCTGGTGCCTACCTCTGCGGGCCACCTCGGGTCAGCAGGGGGAGTGAGGTGCTTGACTCCCCCGCGACGTCAAAGAGGGGCGCACGGGAACACCACGCGCCACCACCTCGGGTCCAGATGAATGGGGTGCGATGGACATCCCCAAGTCCGCCATCCCTGCCCTGCTAACTGGGTGTAAGGGAGGCCGGAAGAGGGCAGCGCATGCCCTCCTCCGACGCCCGGTGCGTCTGCTGCGGGCCGGGAGGGAGATCGAGATCTCCCGCTCCCTTTCCGCAACCTCCTTCTGCGCGGTAACTGTTTCGCAGGAGACCACCGCGTCCCAGGACTCCTCGCCGTCCACCATAGCACGGACTACGGCCGGCAGCGAGAGGTCACTGCCTACCACAGAGATGAGGGCACGGCGCGGCTCCTCCCAAGCGGCACACTCTGCCAGCGTATGCCGCGCCGTTTCCTGCCGACAGTCGACACAGTGGTGTGGTGACACCTAATGTCCGGCTCCCTGCCTATGCGACACAGAAACCTCCCGAAGCACCTGCACCTGCACCTGCCGGATGGCCTCGATAGTGACGAGGCCGGCGGAAGGGCGTCAGAGCCTGTCCCGCCATTCCGCCACCAGGACCTCGCGCAGCTGCGACCGACACAGCTCGATGTGCCGCTGCATCAGTCGCTCGCCGCGCGCCCGCGTGTCCTCACGCCACCGATGCAGTGACGCGAGGACTTTTGCCTCCAGGTCCCAGGGCGGAGATCCGGCCAGTAGGCAAGCCACCTCGTAGGAGATCGTGCGATAACCCCTGATGACTCTGATGGCCATCACCCTCTGCAGCTTCCGCAGAAGTGATGATGCTGGCAGGTCAGCCACCCAGATCGGGCCCCCATACAGGGCCATCGATCGCACGATCCCCACATACAAACGACTGCAGGCGGTGCTCGGGTCCCCCAGATTGGGAAGCAGCGTTGACAGCGCCCAAGCCGCGCCTAACAACTAGGGCTAACTCATAAAAGGTTTTTGACAATGGCCAAGCAAGCAAGTTTTTTTTTTCAGATGAGTCATTTTATCGAGAAGGTAGATTAGATACGAATTTTATCGACTAAAAAAAGCGTTGTCCGCGCGTATATAATTCCTGTAAGTTGTGAGTAACTAAGGTTCCTGTTCCTGCCTTTCGGTCAAGTTTAAGCCACCTTTGTAACGGGGTATAGGTAAACCTTTACAAAGGTGGTTTAGTAGCGCAGCGAGCGAAGCTTGTATAGTGTTGGTGACGATTCCTTTCACAACGACTTATAAGGGTGCCTGTCCATTACAGCGAAGCGAGGCAGCGGAGGGGAGAAACGGAAAAATGTTAACCAATGGAATTGCATAAAATCCCTGCACCACGTGAGTCACTGACATTTTGACTGACATAATCGGTTAACATTTCTCCGTTTCTCCGCTCCGCGCAAATAAACAGACACCATTAAACTGTAGGAGTTATTTATATTTCAATTCTGGGAAACTTGCTGATGTACCTTTATCTTTCACAAGTCAGATTAGCAAGCTAACAAAGGAACGTGAATATTTGCACAAAACAGTTGAAAAATTTTCAAAGCAAAACAGCATTGCAAAAGTGAAAGCGGTAATAATAACCCATACCTATCACATTAATGACGATTGGCGATTTGATATCACAGTAAAAGTAAAAATAATAAAATAGATCCGTAAAAGTTTTTCATTTTTAAAGCATTTTTTATAGAAATCTATAAAAAATGCAGCTAATTTTATAAAAGGAAGCAACGCCATCTGCTAATTACATTAGAAATTCAGGAGCTCATAAGAACGCGCTATCTGTTGTCGAAGCAATGAACCTCAACTTCTTTCAACAACGACATTAATACATATGAAATAAGATAGATGGCGCTTGAAACATAATTTCATAATCTACATGTTGAAAGTTACTATCTAACAGGAAATCAAATTATTAAGGAAAATTACTCTTCATAATGGAGATAGGATACCACAATAGTTTTATTATAAAGATTTATTATGTACATATCAACTAGAACTAGTTATTTATATACAAATTGGAAATAAAGATGAAATCACAGCATTGTACTGAACATTACTTAATTATTTGTTTTTAAGACAACCTTAATTATTTTGTTTGAAAAACTTAATATCCAGTATATGTTTTATAACAACAAAATAACAGTAGGATAGTAATTATTTCTTTTGAAAGTTTATTTACAAAATTAGAATAGTATTTTTCTAAATAGTGCATAATTTGCTATTTTTACGAGCAAAGAGTTTGAACATAGCCAAGTATTGTGTTAAAAAAGAAATTAAAATAGAGAGCTTCAGTTTTTCATTGATTTTCTTGTGTATCTTCACTAAACTGTGATGAAATCCATGTCAGAGCCCATTTTAAATTAGTCAACATATACTTTAAAGCTTTAGTCCAATGTTCTTCTGAATTAAACTGTATTTTGATTGAATAAGCGTGTGGCGGTGACGCAGTATCTTCAATCTTTCCTTTATCTATTCGGTAGGGCAGGCAGAAGCCCGTATTACCCTTTTCAACTTGCTCCTTAAATTGCTGGAGACAGTCCAAGAAAGCTACCATTGCAGCATCGAATTTTGTGTCCCAGAGAAAACGGAACCCTCCGGAACCGTAAAGCGGTAAGACTTTCTGGTCTTCCAGTACTTCAATGTATGAATGATTACCATATGGCACAAGACGGTAGCGTTGGAAATTAAAACTTATTTTTCTTGCCAATGAAGCTAAAAGAAGGACTGTTTGTCCCCAAGCAGCATTAATTTCAGACCAGTCAACTGGCGCTGATGGTAACCGACCCAGTCTGAAGTTATTAATGATACCAAATTGACCAGAATCAGAAATATGAAAAGTTGCCTTAAATACGTTAGTCTTCTTTAATTTTTCTAACTGTGACTGTGTATACGCAAGTTGACATTCATAAAACTTCATTTGATCTTCAATTGTCATCAAATCTTTCCGATATCTTGTGTACTCTCTCCAGTAAACATCTTGTTCCTTCTCTAATCTCTCTTTTTCCCTTTCTTGCACTTCAATCTCCTCTTTCATAGCTCTTTCCTCTTTTTGCAATGCAGACAACTCCTGTAATAATCGACTTTGTTCTTGTTTCCAATCTTCCAACTCCTTTTCAAGGCCTTCCAGGTTCAAATCTTCTTTGTCATCCTCTAGCTTTTTTAAATAGTCATTGTAATCCTTCCATTCAGCCTCTGTCTGTCTCAACTGATTATCCATAAGTTCTAATAACGTATCTGTGCACTCATCGCAAAGAGGATGGTCAACATCTGAGTTATTTGATAATAAGTCGAACAGAGTGGCTTTGACGTGCAGTTGGTGACCTAATGAGGTTGTTTCCCAGCCGTCGGATATAACCATGAAACCATTTGCACCGTTGCCTGATTCTGACATGCGGAACGGAGGAACGTAGTGTTCCAAACTTGTGGACTGCATATCCAAGTCGACCTCATTGTTGCGACGTATCTGGAGGGTTAAATCAGCGATGGTATGCTCACCCAGGTTGTGCAGTGACTCGTCGAGCTTCAGAGGCTGTAAACATCGCTGACACGAGAAGTTTACGAAAGATTTCGTTTCGCTCATTGTAACTCCCCTTCCGTGTTACGTCATTGACGAAATGTAGACTTAAATAACTTCAGTTCTGGGACTAAAACGTGGGTTTAATCGTATTTAATCACTTTTCAAAGGTTTTGTGGTTTATTTTACTTAAATTTGAGAAAACTAAAATGAAAACAAAGACCTTCGATCTGTCGATTTGATTTATTTTGCAAGTATGCATTTGACGTTTAAAGAGGGATGTGCACGAATATTGACTAGTTGAGATGAGAGATAATAGAAATCGACTTTTCTCGAGTCACATAGACTAAAGGAGAATATTTGTAATTTGAATATTTTAGTAAACTATTGTATAAATATCGATAGTTAGGGCAAAAGCTATAAAATCCAAGGATACGCTAGAGGTCTTTTAGCTTCATTCCTTGGTCAGCATTATAATATGTACCTACCCTATGCTTATTAAGGAAGCTCACTCCATTTTTTTAAAATAAGGAATTCAACACTATGATAATATCAGTCATCATGGTCATGGTCGTCATGTCATGTCATGCCATTGTCAACGAAACGGAAATTCCGTGATTTTTTTATTAAAAAAGTCAAAATCCCTCATGGTTGGATCTTAGCGGCTCTTGCTATGTGGGAAGCCATTCCATTTACCTGGCCCCATGTGTCTCAAGCTCAGCCAGTAAAATAACTGTGAATGTACACACGTATCTTCGGAAAAACTGCTTATTATTATTCCACTTAGGTACAGACTAATCACACCATACCAGGCTGTATATAATGCTGTGAATTGAACCAGAGGAGACGGTGACCTAATAAAGTAATGTTCAGTTTTTGTTTTGTCCTTGTCCTGTTATGAAATTCAGTGGGAATAAAACTATTAGAGAGTCATTACGTCTTTCACCAAAACTTCTTGAATGCAGCATTTGTACAGGGTTTACTTGGCTAGAAAGACAGAAAGAAAAAGAGTTTGTATGTGCCAACTACCACAATTAAATTATTAATGTTGCATTACCAGCCAATAATTTTCCAACTACTGGGACACAGTCCTCCTCATTGTGAGAGAGAGGAGCCGGTCCGGTAATCCACCACGCGCGTCCAGTGCGGATTCATGGATATCAGATCAGATGTCTTTCAATTTTTAGTTCTCAGACAAATGCCGGTTTCCTCACGATGTTTTCCTGCATAGTTTTGATAGCAATTGTGATGAAAAATTACACAAAAAAATAAGCTACTGGGCCTGAGTCTGAGTCCGAATCCAGAACTCGTATATTGGAATCACAACCAAAGAAAATGAAAATCAAAGTTGCAACGTCTAAGCGCCCTGCGCCATGGCGTTTGTCTCTACCTCTCAACAGATGGCGCTGTACACAATCATGCTGTGTGAGCGTTCTGAATAAATAGGGAACCTGCAGAAATTATAGGTGGCAGGTGGCAGCACAGAAACGTCATCGTCGTATTTTACCTAGTTTTGAAATGGCAACGCTAGATGACAGTCTACTTCGTGCATGTTCCCCTAAACTGAGCGTGCAGGAACCGCAGGTGGCAGCACAGGAGCGTCAATGTCAAGTATTCTGAACCTTTAAGTTTCGAATATGGTACATTAGATGGCATAGTCAATGCGGTGCACGTTCCTACTTTCTGACTAGGTAGTTTGTACATAATATTACTTGTTGACCCACGCAACTTCGTCTGCTCCGCTCCTATTGGTCTTAGCGTGATGATATAGATAGCCCATTAACACTATTTAAGACTGAAAGAATTGTTCAAATGGGACCAGTAGTTCCTGAGATTAGCGCGTTCAAGAAAACAAACAAACAAACTCTTCAGCTTTATATATTAGTACATAGAGTATAGATATTCCGTGTGAAAATTAAATCCGTACCTAACACGATGGATCATGCAACGCTACCAAGAGCTTGGCAAAAACGCTTGCCGAGATTCTAGCTAAACTCAGCAAATTCTCTGCCTGAGCAAGGATTTTGTAAAGAAAATGTGCCCCACACTTAGTGCTCGTTCAGACACGCGGGAACCGCGCGATTACATCTGACTTAACGATCTAATAAATATCTACACAAATAAGAACAGCGCGGTCCCCACGCGATTCTGGAACCGCGCGTTTCCCGCCGTGTCTGAACTAGCGCTTAGAGGCCGTCTCCACAAGCCGCGAGTTGACGTTTTTTCACTCGTCGAATCGCCGCGATAATAAATCCCCGTGTGGACACACGATCATAGAGTGGTTATAGAAATACGTGCCGCGACGAAAATATCGCCGCAATTCTCTCGCTCGTGGAGACGGCTCCTTAGTCTCTCACCTTAGATCATAACGTGACGCTAAGTCCGTATAGAAATTACCCCACTAACTGCTGTTGAAGTTCTTTCAAAGGGCCAGTTGAATATTGATTTGGAGTTGGATAAAAACGCGTCACACCCTATTTTGATGCCTAAGTTCGACAGGTTTCCAGGATAAACTGTGCAGTTTGAGAAATACCCAACTTCAAATGCTTAGGTAGGCAGTTTAGAAATCGGGGGGAAATTTATACTCACCCTTCTTCTTCTTTTTGAGTCGGTGCCTTACTCCTTATAAAGTACTCCTAAGAAAATGTTTTTATGCTTGCAACAAGATTTTTTTTAAACGAATTATGTTAAGAACATGTAAAACTATCATAGAAATGAAATTAGAATTATTGAGACACGTACAGTTTTCCTGTAATATTATTTTGAAGTGGTGCTTTGAGGCGAAAACTGAAGTTTTCAGCTGGTTCTAGTCCCTATAGCTTTAGGGTCGGGCGACCCGGACGGCCGCCCGGGGCATCTACAACTGGAGGGCGCATACAGTGCGCTGCGCGCTTGAGGTGGAAACATTATGATCGGACGCTTCCACAAGCCGCGACTTAGAGGTATCTGTTTAATGAATGTACACTAAACTGTGCAAACTATCGGACGTCATCTGCGGACGCATCCTTGGGCCGTCCTTGAGCAGTCGAACGTCCGATAGAAATCTGGCTCACTGGATGTTTTCATCAGCCGAAAACGTCAGCGGACGGTGTGCTCGTGGTGCGGGACGCGTCCGTGCGTCAGAAGGATATGGGTTACGCAGGAGCTTACACGTACGTGGGAGGTAAAAATGGAATAAAAACTCATCGAGGGTGTTCGCAGCAGAGAATTATTATGCTATAATTATAAATGTAAGGAATATTTTAAATGCTTCTTTAGAACAAGAAGCGTGGAAATAAATAGGCTCTTATATATCGTTTAAATAACTTGAAAATCACACTAAAATGAAAAACAATATTTTTCATTTCCAGTAAGCGTAGACAAAGTAACCGCAGATGAAGAAAAAAACCTTTCTTTATGGTTAACACTAGCGATATTGTTTTTTTTTTATATTAAAATCCGCATTCTTAGTAACAAGGAATTGTTCTGGATGTCATTACGTGTCGCTAGGTCAATAAATAAAATAGATTTACTGGATTGGGTTATCTCAGGGTCGATACTTTTAAATAAAAGCTCCTAAAAATACCTCTAAATATATAGATCCCCTAAAAAAAATCCCGTCCCACTTATTTATCGCCTAAATTTGGGGAGAAGTCCCTTAAGTTGGGAACCCTGGCTGTCATACGATAGTTTGTTTCCGCCTGGTGGAGGTTGCTGCGTCCCCGCAAGGGAGCGCGGCAAGCGGTGTCGGGGCGAAGCTCCCTGCCCGCGGTGGCGCACCTTGGCCCGTCGTTGGGTTGCCTCTAGTCGGCAAAACATGTCGCCTGCCATAAAAATCATAGCTATGTGATGCACGCCTGTTGAGTAACTGATGTGTTATACTGCAGGCACGCCGCGGCACTCTTAACTCAGTGCCGCCTCTTCACGGCACCTACGGCGGTCAGTCCCCGCCGGGTGAGACCTCCAGTGACCTGGGGGAGGCCCAGCGAGAACGACCAGCGACGAGGGTGCCAACTTTGGACGCACCTGCAGTTGTGGCTCCCGTCCGTCTCGATCTCAGATCTAGCCGATCACGATCCGGACCGCAGAGCCGTCTCATGTGTGTGTGGGCGGTCGTGTATTGTGGTGAGTACTACCGTGGGTGTAATTCGGTGCGTGAGTTCGAGCGCCTGTCGAGAAATGCATGTCTGTGCTTACGGAACGCAACCTGCCTATATTAACTTAGCACAAGTTGAGCGCCGAGGATGCGAGTTGGGTGTGCAGTGTTACTGTTTGAGTAGGCTGCATGTAGACTGGAGCGGCCTACTCAGGCGTCAATCCGGGGCGACGGGGCCGTCTACGTCCCCGACCAGGTCGCGGGGCAGGCGCCTCGCGTCAGGCGGGCGCGCGCACCAGGGTGCAATGTGCTTAACGTGAGGCCAAGCAGATGCGTCGGCGCGCGCGAACACGCCTTTCGCAAGGCGCTGCACAAACTCGTCCAGGCCCTAAATCCCGAGATCCCGCTGGATAACGTCATTCCTCACAGTGTAAAGGGCATGCAAAATGGTCCGCAGCATAAGATGTTGCTGCGCGCGGAGTGTACACGTCCAGCTTGACGCGTGCTGGGACGAGAGCACTAGTTTGAGCCGTGCGCGGGCGACTCTTACCTGCGCGGCGACCTGGCGAATGTGCGGCCCCATCGAGAGTCGACGGTCGATGGTCACCCCCAGGTACTTCGCCCGGGGGGACCACTTGACTTGACCCCTTGAAGCTTCAGGGGAGGTGGGAGGCGCGCTGAGCCTGTAGCGATCGCACGTTAACCGAGAGTCGCCACTTGGCGAGCCAGTCGGGAAGAAGGTGGCGGATTGTTTCCGCCAGCTGTGCACCTGTGGAGACTTATCAGCCGCGAATGTCAGCCGCGTTCATAGGACGCGTCCGAAAACATGTTTCCTTTATATCCCAACAACTAGGTGTAATTGGATAAAATTGGAGTTGCCTGAATCTTCGAGATACCAAGTGTTGCAGACTTAAAATTTTAACTCAAAAATAAATATGGTGCAAAATTGTAAAACTCGCCTGGGGCGCTTAGATGTTTCAGGCCAGCCTTATATGTAGTTACAAGCACATTATCAATTTAAAGGATTGGTAGTGTAGCAGATGGCACCTCAGGATAGTCCGTGACTACTACGGGACCACCGACGCCAGTCGCTTCCATATTTGATAAATAATGAATACTCAATTGGTACTCCAACAAAAAAATTGGTAACTTCGTAGTTTTCGAGAAAATCAACTTTGAAGGTGGTCCCGCGGTAGTCACGCTATTTTCAGCGGGACCACCATGAGCGCCGAAACAAGGGGTATGCTACAGCTATTCTAAGTATACAAACAATTAGTACGCTTAATGTGATTAATTTCATAAAAAAAAAAACAGAACTAAAACATTATATTTACCGAGAAATCAACGATGATGACTTTCGCGCGCTCTGAACGAGCGCGCGAAAGTCATCATCATCATCGTTGTTTTTCTCAGCAGGACTACGACTTAAACCTATATAAAAAAACTAGCTGACCCGCGCAACTTCGTTCGCGTCACAATTTTCATTACTGCTCCGCTCCTTTTGGTCTTAGCGTGATGATATATAGCCTATAGCCTTCCTCGATAAATGGGCTATCCAACACTGAAAGAATTTTTCAAATCGGACCAGTAGTTCCTGAGATTAGCGCGTTCAAGCAAACAAACAAACAAACAAACTCTTCAGCTTTATATATTAGTATAGATAGTACCTTGTTAGATAAAATTAGTACCCAAAAACCTAAATTAGTTCTCCAGTAGTTTACGAGATATACCATGCCATTAGTGGGGTGGCCGTAGTCACGGTGTTAAAATTTCATTTCAAGATTTCCCCATTAAAAACGCTGTGATTTCTTCCCAAATTTGAACAAAAATTAGAACTCCTAAAGAAGTTATAGTGACCAAAAATTCAGATTCCTAAGTGTTGTATTTTTTATAACTTTCCATACTAAATCTCAGCGTATAACCCGGCCAAATTAAGTTGTCGATGGTATTGAGCTGTTTAGGAGGAGTACACTCATACACATAAATTAATGGATGTCGGAAAACTAATAACAACAGTTAAGTATCTACCTCTATAATTTTTATACTAACTGTCTACCTAGGAACATATCAAGATAAAAAAATAACCTATCGTTACCCATTGTCTGTGATACCTTTGTAAATGCCGTGATACTCGAATATTAGTTTTTCTGTAAGTATTGTAATTTTCCTACTTATTTACCGTTGCTTCAAGTAGTAGGTACCTAAGTACTGTGATACAACCTCCTTGGATGGCTCACCCTCCGGGAACCTCAGTCAATTTAATCATAAAAAAAGCTTTAGAAGAATTAGGAATTTAGAATAGTTTCAAATATTGTCATACGATGATTAATTTTTTTCGTTTAATATAATGATCTCTTAAATCGCTTAAAGTCTTTTTTATTGATATCGATCCCGAGACGTTCCAGAAGCCCTAATCGGAACGTCCACATGGCGGCAACGCCGGGTAAATAGTAAATAGTAGTGTTAGCGAAGAGTTTGCCGCGTAGACTAGTTAGGGTAGCTTTCGTGAAGTCTAGATGGATAGTCTAGCCTTCTGGATGGATGTGATTTGTCACGTTATTTTGTTTACGTCTGGCAATGTGTTGCGGCTTTTCGGAAGGTTTTGCTGCAACAGGGCTTCAGCATGACTGCGTTATTATCCAGCGCAAATGGCGCGTAAGAATTTTAAAGAATAATGCTTATCGCAGCACATGACTGAAGCTGCTTCTACAGAAGCATATCTATACTGTCAGCAAAGATTCCTTCCAGAGGTAGGGACTCCTGGTTAGGGATAGGTAGGTGCTTAACTCTTCCAAAGCTTTGAATAGAAGATTACAGGAAGACTTTCCTAGTATCTTCTATTCGTGAGGGCGTAGCTCATGTGATACAACCTCCTTGGATGGCTCACCCTCCGGGAACCTCAGTCAATTGAATCATAAAAAAAGCTTTAGAAGAATTAGGAATTTAGAATAGGTTCAAATATTGACATACGATGATTAATTTGTTTTTCTGGGAGTTCTGTAAAAGTGAGAGCACCCGTTTAATATAATGATCTCTTAAATCGCTTAAAGTCTTTTTTATTGATATCGATCCCGAGACGTTCCAGAAGCCCTAATCGGAACGTCCACAGTACCTATTAAGACTTCATTTACTGCGGTAACAATACGTTGCTCATAACATAAGTATAAAAGGCTAACGTACTAATAGGTACCTTTATATTTGAATAATATACACTGCAAAGGGCACATTATTAGTTTTATCGTTTTCTGAAACCTATAAAAATTGAGACATGTGACCTTTTTTGAATGGCTTATTCATTTATTTATTTTTCTTAAAAATAATCTCGAACCATAAACGAATAACCATATACGAGTAAAAAAACCAGCCAAGTGCGAGTCGGACTCTCACACGAAGGATTCCGTACCAAAATCCGAAAAAAACAGTTAATTGAATTTAATTTTTATTATTAGTGGTTAAAAAAACAATAGGTGTACTGTAACTCTGTGTACATTTCAACTGTGCACCTATTAGGTACGGTTCTTGAATTACGGCCCGTTGACAGACACATGGACGGACGGACAGCGAAGGCTTAGTAATACCTAGGGTTCCGGTGGTTACCCTTTGGATACGAAACCCTAAAAAGCATTGGATGGACCATGGACATGATAAAGTGGCATTTAAAACCATTTGAATCTATCAGTTAGCTAGTTTTTGTTGTTGTTTAGAACTTAAAATGCGCCCTGTATTATGAACATGCCTATTTACATAATTACTTTCTGTGAATCTATAAGGCTAATATTATGAAGCTGAAGAGTGTGTTTGGTTGAACGCGCTTTTCTCAGGAATCAGTAGTTCCTGATTGATAAATTCTTTTAGTGTTGGATAGCCCATTTATCGAGGAAGGCTTTAGGCATATAGTATAACATCACGCTACGACCAATAGAAGCGGACATTAATGAAAAATGTGACTTGCAGATAGGGTAAAAGATAAAGTATCAAATTATTTGGACAGGCAAAAAAAGGATTTGGAAGAAAAGAAAGTTTTTTTTTTCAAATTTTTAGCACACGCAATTTTTTTTTTGTTTTAGCGAGCAAGCATTTATGCCAGCCTTTTTTTATTGTTTCTTTGCTTGTACCTAGAGTAGTGCGATGATCTAATTAATCAGATTAGTAGGTACTTCCAGGGATTACTGCCTACAAACAAATAATACTCATACAAGCATACATTTTTCTCTGTAGCTGATATTTAGTTTAGATTTTCTTTGGATCTCTTTTAGTCTTACTGACTTTGAATGTACCCCTTATTTAATTTTAAAAGATTGGCCTTTCTAGGTACCATTTCAAAATATGTAAAATCAACTTCATTTTCCAAAGATATGTTAGGAAGTTCAATTCGTTCGGTACAGAATTAATATATAATCATTTTAATCGTGTGTCCGTCTCTTTCCTCACAGCTGCTATCGATAAATAGTTCATCATTACCCATTTATGGCTCTTTCGTTTAACGCATCACAATACTTTATTTTTATGCAAAAGTATAAAGTATATTTATCGAAAATAAAGTAGGATACGTTTTTATAAAGTATGCATAGTTGCGCGAATCAGCTAGTTATAACTTATAGTCAGTGGATCTCCGTTTGAACGCGTCCTGTACCTATCCCGTTTTTTTTTTGACTAAACATATAAAGTTTACCTAGATAACGTGCATGTAATAACAGTAACTATATTGATTAGATACTTAAAATAATGTGTATTTACAAGTATGTATTTAATACCGTTTAAAAATATAGATATTGAAATGTTGTTAGTACTATTCCGGCGGTTTATATCCATTTTATGTACTCGAGTATACCTTCATCTCCTACAAAGCTCACCATCGACAACTTAATTTGGCTAGGTTACACGCGGAGGTTTAGTATGGAAAGTTATGGAAGCTAATTTATCTTAAAATGCAACATTTAGGAATCTGAATTTTTGATCACTATAACTTCTTTAGGAGTACTAATTTTTGTACAAATTTGGGAAGAAATCACAGAGTTTTTAATAGGGAAATCTTGAAATGAAAATTTAACACCGAGACTACGGCCACGCCACCAATGACATGATAAACTATTGGAAATATGGTGGTAAATATAATGTTTTAGTTCTGTCTTTTTTTACGAAATGAATCACATATAAGGGTACTAATTATTTGTATACTTAGAATAGCTGTAGCATAGCCCCTGTTTCGGCGCTCATGGTGGTCCCGCTGAAAATAGCGTGACTACCGCGGGACCACTTTCAAAGTCGATTTTCTCGAAAACTACGAAGGTACCAATTTTTTTGTTAGAGTATAAATTAGTACCAATTGAGTACTAATTATTTACCAAATATGGAAGCGATTGGCGTTGTTGGTCCCGTGGTAGCCACGGACATACCTCAGGATACTCAACTTTTTTTAAACTCATGGTGAAAAATTACCTTTTTGAGTTTTAAAAATAATTTCAGAATAAATGTAAACGAAACTTTTCAGAATCATTTGAACACTTTTTCCACATTTTAAGAATAAAGAAACTCAGTAAACTGAAAATACTGCTACAATATAGAAAAATAAAAAAATCTGCATTAACTAGGTAAAGGGATAATGATGTTACCGGTAGTAACTGTAACACAAAAACTATACGTGTATGTGATCAAAACAAAATAAATATGGTTTTGTAATAAGGGTAGGTAGGTCATTCAAAATTAGTAAGCTCATTCCTTGTTGCAAAATCTTGTTAACTAATGTTATTCTATGGGCCCAGTAAAGTTGAATTCCATGCCACAGTTGAGTCAACGCGGCCCTGGATTGCAAAAGGAGTTAGGGGGAACACGGATGGGTTTTAGTCAGTCTGACTCTCCCTTCTGCTCCACCCAGAGCGGGAGGAGTCATTTGATGATTTCCAATAGTTACCTAAAAAAACATATCCGTGCACAGGTTTATGTGAAAACAAATAAAACAATATTAAATTCTCATAGAATTTTAATAATTCGCATCCGGACTAGAATACAATGGTTTGAAACTTAAACAGCACCTTAGTATTACGAACAAATTAACGAATGTATGTAAACATTTCACTATTTTGAGCACAAATCACAAAATAAGTACCTACATAGGCGTCGTCTTAACTGGCTAACGATCGTACGATGCAATTTCGGCGCGCGATGAAAATGATTCCTGTGCTCGATGTTTTTTTTTTTTGCGACAAGCCCGCCACACATTTCCAACCACTGCAACTCCTGAAAGCCAGAATCAACAGTGGCAACCACCAGAAAAACGCCGAGCCAATGAAGCCCGACGAGTCCCGGAGAAACGATTTAACTGTCTTGGATCCTGCAACGAATTTAATCAGAAAAGTACAGCGGAGGAGTAGGAAAAAAATATATATGTAATTTCCACTTCCCTCTCCTTATCAAGCAGGAGACAGAATAGAACTAGGCCAATAGGCACCATGGGACATATATAACTGGTTTAAGCCCAGTTGTCAAGCACCACCATTATATATTAATTAAAAACTAATGGGTCCTAAATTGTGAGCTACTTTTGATTCCAGTTATAGGTATAGCAAATGTGCGCAATGATTTGCAAGTTCAATTAGGACACTAAAGAAATGTGTGTGTTTAATCTCGTCGTACGACAAAATAGCATCATTAACTCGTACGATCATTCCCTAGTCAATTAGGACGACGCCATAGAACTTGAATATATCGGGTCAAACAAAATTGACAAGCGAAATTCCACCTTAGTGATACCTTGTCTACAAGGAGCGGCTGCCTATCTGATCTCCACAAAGCAGTAACTTGGTAATACGATACTCCTTGGCCAGCCTGGAGACCTATTATGACGTGCTAATGCGTGTGTGAAGAAGGGATAGTGTTATGTGTCTTATGTAACTCCGTCTCCCTCCCACACCGTTATCGTGATGGTTTTAAGATGTCATTGTAGGTACTCTGGTGTCTGATTTTTGTAGCTTCTGACTATCCGTAACGACTGTCAAAGATCTGCAAATTACAGCCAAGAGGGCTACTCTCTAAGCCCGAAATCCGGAGTTCCGGCGTTTTCTACTCCGTGTGGGGTTAGCCACTAAGAACGAATGACAACACGATTTGACAGTTACTTTGAAATCGTGTTGTAATTCATTCTTAGCTCGGGTTCAGTACGTCTACCATGAGTTTTATCAATCTATACTCGCTAGCGACTGTAGTTAAAAAAATGATTGAAAAATTTAAAAAAAAACAAGTTTCTAATATATTTTTTAACAAGCAAGCAAGTTCCACGTAAAACTAGTTAACAACTAAAAAAATAAATTAGAAACATGTTTTTTAAAAAGTTTTCATATATTTTTTTAACTACAGTCGCTAACGAGTATAGATCGATAAAACTCATGGTAGACGTACGGAACTAATCGTAAATCTATAGGGGGATACGGTGTAGAAAACGCCCGCTACTAAGGCTGAAACTACAAAAGCTGTTGGTCCAGGGGGCTAAGAGAGTAGCCCCCCTGGACCCACAGCTTTACGTACTTTGCAAAGCTTGACGGAGGCCCAGTATTTAATGAATGGTTACCTACCCATCCACGCTGACCTCGGCAAGAGTTGCTTTACCATGATGATCGGTCCGTGCAGATCTTTGTTTGTTCCCCATTTTTTTGTATGTCTTGTTTCTTGCAATATATTTATACTAGATCAAGTTTTAACCATTTAAACTTATAAACTAAATCAATTGAACTAAAATTAAAGTGCATGGCATTTAGGAACTATAAAGTTTCTCGTGATAACTAACTACGTAGACGCATAATAGCAAATTAATAAAAATCGTGTTCACATAAAATCAAAAAAATAAAATATTAAAAACGTATGACTGATTAAAAAAATACCGGACGGCAAAAACGTTTAAAACTGTCGCTGAATAATAACTGGAATAATCGTATTTTTTACGAAATTTGTAGGCTTTTTACAAAAAACCTAGCGTAGGCATATTAAGTTAATCTATAATCATGAACAACGACAATCACTCATAGTTTCCACATTCCAATATCTATGTCATATGCTCAATCCTTGCCATATTTTTGTTTTCTTATTTATCCTGCGTCTTTTTAAAACTCTAATCAAGGTCCAAGACATAAGAAATTAAATTTAGGACGTGCACGGCGTTGACTACGCCATCTAGTGTCGCATATTCGAAATTTCAAGGGTCAGAATACTTGACATTGACGCTTCTGTGCTGCCACCTGTGGTTCCTGCACGCTCAGTTTAGGGGAACGTGCGCGAAGTAGACTGTGCCACGTAGCGTTGTCATTTCGTTTTGTTTTTTTTGTAATAACATTTCTGTGCTTCGAATTTTAAAGGTGAAATATACTTGACAGTGACATTTCTGTGCCAATAGTTTCTGCACGCTCCCTATATCATTTTTTTTCTCTGTCTCAGGTTTGCATGCCGTTGGAATACCCATCGAAAAAAAGGTTACTGAATAGGTACCTACTTTTTTAAAATAAACAATCAGTTTATACAATGCCATTCTTATAGAAAAACTATCAAATCAAAAATAAACATTATCCAAAATGAAATTCGTTCATATCGGGCGAGATGAAGAACTCATTTCACTAAATTAAACGATTTTCATTTCGATATGTAGACATAACTAATCAACTTATGTTTTCCCAAAGCATCCAATAATAATTGGAGTTTCCATTTTAGGAATAGCAAAAGGCATTTGATACACTGTTTTTCATTTGCTCCTTAACTTAGCTTATAGGTACCACCAGAATTTGACTACTGTCAAACCAGAAAGCTCCCAGACACGACAGTGCGACAACGCGTTTTCAATTCAAAATCATCAAATCAGCAGTGCGATTCTGAAAACATGTCGAAGCGAAGGCTTGGGTGAAGTGATCGCGAAGTGAGCTGTCATTCATCTTGATTACATGGATTGACAGTTCACTTCGTGATCACCCAAGCCTTCACTTCGACATGTTTGCAGAATGGACCGGCTTGGGAGCAGAAGAATTTCTATGACACAAGCTGAATGAGCAAAAGGTATAGGGACCGTGCACGGCCTTAACTATGCCATCTAGTGTCGCATATTGGAAGTTTTAAGGGTCAGAATACTTTATACACTTGAAACAAACTTGACAGTGACATTTCTGTGCTGCCACCTATAGTTTCTGCACGCTCCCTATGGCATCGAACAGACGCCAAGACATCAAGCTGCAACAATCTGTCAAATAGATAGATAGATTTTCAAATTTATAGCTTAAGCATTAGGTTCAAGGATAATAGGGAACGTTTACAGTTTCGGTTAGCTTGATGTGCTGGCGTCTGTACTTATTTTCTTGCTCCTTAGTATTTCTTTTACATAAATCTTTAAGTTCTAAATTAAAATAATTATTTACAATCTAATAGGTGCGTCAAACAACAAATCACTTAATTTAAATAACACTTCTTCACAGTCAATAATTTCTGTCATTTATATTTTTTTCACTGGTATCATTAAACTATTTTTGCCTTATGGCAACATTCACGGTGCCCCGCCATGTAGATAGTGCGTTGGGTCTTGAAGTTGGTGGTAGTAGGCGTTTGGCAGGAGGGCCTGTGCCAAACCTCCTTGGGGCCCCGCATATTGGGCTGGCACTAGCATTTCACTAGAACAAAAAAAAGCATGTTAGGTACATCGGGCATAGCTGATATTAGTAGATAAAATCGTAGTTAACTCACTGGCAAAATATTTTGGTGAACATGCACTTTTGCATAAACCGTTGGGGGGACAGGCATATTTAAAGCATAGTAAAAATTCTATAAAACAAGTGTACAATGGGCGGTCTTATCGCACAAGGTAATCTCTTACAGACAACCTTTGGATGGACTGAACAAAAGGAGATAGAGTTTGGGCTGTCAGTGTACAAACGTTCTAACTAATACTAATTATACATAATAATATATGATACGAAAATACAATACCAATTAATATACTAATAAATATCAAATATAACATAATTGAGAAAGGAGCGGAAAAATTAGAGTGAAAAGTAATGCACCTTCACCATTTTTTTAAACGCTGGTAGCGTTTGAGCACGCCTCACTTCTATGGGTAATGCATTCCACAAACGAGCTGCTTGTATACTGAAAGATTTGTCAAAGAAGAAAGTGGAATGCATACGAATACTTAACTTTAGATTTTCCGATGGTCTCAAGAAACTGAAAGCGTTCTTTAAGATAGAAAGGAGTAGAAGGAGTAAAGAGCACATTATAAAGGAGAGAAAGTATATGTGCGTTCCGGCGAAGGCGAATAGGAAGCCATTTGAGCTTAGTACAAAATAATTTTAGTGTCGATGGCATTAAATAAACGTTTTTTTTTTTTATCTAGTTTGTAAAATAAGCATCTGTCTGTGGCAGACTGACAAAGTCGCACTATTAAGGGTTTTACCATTTTACTACGTAACCCTAAAAATTACAAAAAAATCTTAATATTGTCCAGGTCGGTCAGTCAAAAACATGATACCTACTAGTTGCACGTTCCAAAGCTTAGATGTCTATGAAGAAGACAATGCAAGAAACTCCACGGACACTAGTAATAATTCTAGTTCTGATTCGTACATCTGTCTGTTTTGTGCGAGCCCCAAATAAACATATTTCTTTCTTTCTTTATATCAGTCGCAATATGACAAAAAAATTCGGCCAAGTGCGAGTCGGACTCGCCCACCGACGGTTCCGTACTTTACCAGTATCTACGGTAAGTACATATTACTTTAAAGAAAGACTATATTTTTTATGATTTAATTACAAATGTATAGTTTTCAGACTTTTCCTATACTTGTAGTTTGGTATTTAATTTTATTACCAAATTTCATAGTTCTAGGTCAACGGGAAATACCCTATATTTTGATTCACTTGAGAGTGTCGAAATATACGTTTTTCGCGGCATAAACGGCCGTAAGGTATCTTTTTTACGTTAAGTTAGAACTTTTTTGATTTCACAGCTTCAAGGGACCGTAGACCTGAGTATATGGTTTTAATTTCAACTCGATACCTCCATGCGATCCCGAGATAAAGGGTCTTAACAGACAGCTGGTCGGACAACAAAGTGATCTTATAAGGGTTCCGTTTTTTCCTTTTGAGGTACGGAACCCTAAAAAGGATGGAAAATGAGACTTTTTTGACAGATTGGGACTGGCATACGAATGCGAACGTTGCCTAAAAATGAGTAAATTAGCCCTAAGTAGGTACTCTCAGCTCAGTAAATAGTAGGTAGGTAGCAAAAGTTTTGTCTAAAAGCTTTACATGACAAATTGAAACCATCGAAATACAATAACCATAGAATAGACAGAATAGTAAAGACATTTATTTTCATTTTTTTTTAATAAATAATCACAGTGGCTAAAAAGGCCACTTTAGGAGAATCATATCAGAATCATAATATTAATCACACAAAAATTTAATCAATCAATCAATCTTTATTTGTGAACACAGGTATTACAATAAAGGTCTTATGCATTGAAAAAACCCAAGATACACACTCAGCATCTCAAAAACGTCCGCAATAAATAAGCGCAATATGTATAATCATGCGCAAGTTTGAAACAGTCTCGCATCGCTCGCCATATTGCACTGCTTTGTAAAAACAACTTTAAACGATCCGTGTAAGGTGGAATTTGCAAAAAAAAATTGCGCATCACTCACCATACTAAACTGCTTTGTAAAAACAACTTTAAGCGATCCATGTAAGGTTGAATTTGCAAAAAAATTGTTTATAGTATAACTACACACAACTCACACATGACACTTGATACATGTCAGTTTTTGACGACAGTTTCGAGTGTTGCATTTGTTCGAGACTGTGCATCTTGGGTTTTTTATATATCAATGGTCTTATGTAAATATTTTATTTTAGTCGAGCTCTATGTCCTACCAATGAAGTTGGTGTACAAATACATATATAAGCTTGTCCCAATAAATTTGAATTTATACAATACAAGGTCAAGGTCGAGCAAATTTAATTTTCGTCTTTATCGCTAACGCATTAGGTTCAAGGTTGATTGGGATTTGACAGTGACGGGTAGCGTGATTTACTTTCTGTATGTCTACCATGAAAATCAATCTGTACTCGCTAGCGACTGTTGTTAAAAAAATGTATGAAAACTTAAAAAAAAACAAGTTTCTAATTTATTTTTTTTGTTGTTAAGTAAAGTTTTACTTGTAACTTGCTTGCTTGTTAGTCATCTTCTTATCGTGTGGGCAGTAAGATCTAACGACCCCACACACCCTAGTGTCAGAGTTTCTAAACCGCCTCAAGGGCCTCTGACATGATTTATTTGACGACCGCCATTTGGTGGCCGGGACCACCGGCGTGCCTTCCGAAGCACGGAATCATCTTTTTTATCAGACAATCAGGTGATTCAAGCCTGCAATGTCCTAGCCAAACTGGAAAACAACTTTACAAAGTGTTTTTCTTCCCGTGGGAATCGAACCCACGACCACCAGGACACAAGGCAGACGCCTAAACCACTCGACCACGGAGGCAGTTCATGCTTATTAGTTAACAACTTAAACAAATAAATTAGAAACTTGCTTTTTTTTAAGTTTTGATACATTTTTCTTACTACAGTCGCTAGCGAGTATAGATTGATAAAACTCATGGTAGACGTACAGATTCTGCAAGTGTCCTTTTTAGAGTCGCAGATCATTCTGTTACCCGTGGCATCCCATAAAACTATTGTTTCTGGTAAATCTTTCATAGCGTCACGTCATAATTGGCCGTCCATAGACCACATGTCACATATGCATTTTTTTTTAAACTCTGACCTTTGTTCCTTCAAATTGATTAATGACCCATAATGAGGGTTTATGACAATGCACAGTCCCTTGCGAGAAAAAAACGTGTTTTAAATGTTCGAAAAACTTTTTGTTAAAGCATCGCCGGTCAAGATTCGAACACGTGGTGGCGGCTACTGTAATGATTTAAACGTGGACGTGACAAGACCAAGACATATTTCTTTTTTCAAATATTTATTGTATACTAGCTTCTGCCAGCGGCTTCGCCCGCGTGATCCCTAGGGAACATACTCCTGGGATATACAACGTGTAATAGAATAAAAGCAACAACATTATGAACAACTTTTACTATGGGACAAATCCCGAAATCGCGAAAAAAAATCAGCTGTTCAGTACATTTTGTCGAGTTATGCGCACATAAATGTATTGATATGAGTTGATTTTTTTTCACGATTTCAGTGTTGGTCCCATTGTGAAAGTTGTTCATAATGATGAGTTCAATGACACCTTAAGTGGTACTGCCTTTATTCTGTTACAGGTTATATCCTATGTGTTATTCCAGACTATAATCTACCTTTGTGCCATATATTATGAAGATCCTTTCAGGCGTTCTGAGTTCTGACGTGGAAGAGTAACAAACAAACATACATCCATCCATCCTCACAAACTTTCCATTTATAATATTACTAGTTGACCCGCGCAACTTCGTCTACTCCACTCCTTTTGGTCTTAGCGTGATGATATATAGCCTATAGGCTATCTAACACAGAAATATTTTTTCAAATCGGACCAGTAGTTCCTGAGATTAGCGCGTTCAAGCAAACAAACTCTTCAGCTTTAAAAGTTCACTAGCTGACCCGCGCAACTTCGGCTGCGTCACAATTATCATTACTGCTCCGCTCCTATTGGTCTTAGCGTGATGATATATATCCTATAGCCTTCCTCGATAAATGGGCTATCTAACACTGAAAGAATTTTTCAAATCGGACCAGGGGGGCTACTCTCTAACGAAATCCGTAGTTTCGGGCTTAGTTGCGGGCGGGCATTTTCTACTTCGTATCACCTAACCACTGAGAACTAATGATAACACGATTTGACAGTTACTGTGAAATCGTGTTGTCATTCATTCTCAGCTCGGGTTCGGGACTAATCGTAAGTCTGTAGGTGATACGGAGTAGAATACGACCGCCCGCAACTAAGCCCGAAACTACGGATTTCGTTAGAGAGTAGCGCCCCAGAAGTTCCTGAGATTAGCGCGTTCAAACAAACAAACAAACTCTTCAACTTTATATATTAGTATAGATATATTAGTAAGTATAGAAACAATAGTAAGGATCTACGTTATTCCCTATCTGTCTCGAGGCCACATGACAGGCGTGATTGTCCCAGCCCAGCCCAGCCCAGGTTGATTAGACAAATGTATTAAGTATAAGGTTTTTCCAGATCTGTCTCCGGGCGTCCCTTCGGACCCATCGGAAGAGAGAGTACACCTGTACACTATGGGTAATATCTTTCGTAACTATGGCTAGGCTCCGCTGAAATGGAGTTCCAAGACCGAAATTGGTTCAGAAAGAAAACCATCGCGAGTCTAGACCAATCAGGCCAAGCAATCTGACAGATTAATGACTTGTTAGCTAGTGAATACGAGTATCTAGTGGTTAGGCCATTAATATATAAAAAACCCAAGATGCACAGTCTCGAACAAATGCAACACTCGAAACTGTCGTCAAAAACTGGCATATGTATCAAGTGTCGTGTGTGAGTTGTGTGTAGTTATACTGTAAACAATTTTTGTTGCAAATTCAACGTTACACGGATCGTTTAATGTTGTTTTTACAAAGCAGTGCAGTATGGCGAGTGATACGCAATTTTTTTTGCAAATTCAACCTTACACGGATCGCTTAAAGTTGTTTTTACAAAGCAGTGCAGTATGGCGAGCGATGTGATACTGTTTGAAACTAGCGCACAATTATACATATTGCGCTTGTTTTTTGCGGACGTTTTTGAGATGCTGAGTGTGTATCTTGGGTTTTTTAGATATGATTCTACTACAGCCCACTTTAGTAGAATCATAATGTTAACCACACAACAATCTGTCAAATTACATTTTCATCTTTATGGCTAACGCATTAAGTTCAAGGTTGATTGGGAAATTTTGACAGTGACGGGTAGCGTGATGTGCTTTCTCTAAAGTGGCTTTTTAGACCCGCAGGTGAAAAGATCTAAGCAGGTGAGAAGTCTATGATCAGTGCGTGTTGCTAGTGATGACATACGGAACTAAAACGTGGTCGCTTACAATGGGCCTCATCAGAAGGCTCAAAGTCACTCAAAGGGCAATGGAGAGGGCAATGCTTGGAGTTTCCTTGCGTGATCGAATCAGGAATGATGATATCCGCAAGAGAACCAAGGTTACCGACATAGCCCGAAGGATCGCCAAACTAAAGTGGCAGTGGGCAGGGCACATTGCTCGCAGAACAGATGGTCGATGGGGCCGAAAAGTTCTGGAGTGGCGACCGCGTACCGGAAGACGTAACGTTGGAAGGCTTCCCACAAGGTGGACCGATGACCTGGTGAAGGTCGCGGGTAGCCGATGGATGCGAGACGCGCAGGACCGGTCGTTGTGGCGACGCTTGGGGGAGGCCTATGTCCAGCAGTGGACGTCTTTCGGCTGATATGATAATGATGAGGTGAAAAGATGCACCTAGTTTATTTTTCTTCCAAAGTAAAGTTACGTATGGGACAATCAATATCAATCAATAAATATAAAATTCTTCCGTTACTGACTGATTAAGTGACTGAGTGACTGACAGTGACAGACAACGCACAGTCGAAACTACTGGTCGCAGAAAGCTGTGGCATGTAGCTTCCCTACACTCCGTAGGGGAGCACTAACTTTGATTTCCCGAAATTCCTACGGGAACGGAAAAAATCGGGATACGCGTACGAAGTCGTGGCAAAAGCTAGTCAGCAATAAAAAAACTGGCCAAGTGCGAGTCGGACTCGCGTGCAAAGGGTTCCGAACGAATTTAATTTTTTTAACATGTTATATTAACACTACAGACTTCTAATAGGTTTTTCTGTAATCTTTAGGTAAAGATCTATTATCTCCATTTTTTTCAAAATTTTAGGCTCAGTAGTTTCGGAGATAAGGGGGGGGGAATGGTCACTTTTCGTCTAATTTCTTGAATAACTTCTAAATCATTTATTTTAAAATTATGAAAAAAATATAATTAAAATCCTCACAGTAAGCCCTTTCATTTGATATGTCACACGATATTGTTCAAAAAACTTTTTTTTTTAATTTTCTTGTTTGACCCCCAAAAGTGACCCCCATACTAAAAATTTAATAATTTTCGTAACGCATCCGTGTTTGGGTCATAGAAGTCCATATGTGTACAAAATTTCAACAGAATCGGTCCAGTGGATCCGGAGAAAACTGGCTGTGACAGACGGACAGACAGACAGACAGACAGACAGACAGACACCCGAGTGATCCTATAAGGGTTCCTTTTTTTTTTCGGAACCCTAATAAGAACAATGTAGAAAACGCTTTAGGATTGAATTTTGGAACCTATAGGTAATAATGTCTATAGACTAGGTCCGTAGCTGGTAATAGGAAACATACAATATTTCTATTTTTGATTTAATTTTAAAGAACTCCATCTAGAATAGACCACCACATAAATAAGAATTGCGTTTTTATGCCGACGCGACAGTTTAAATTTTCGCGCGAAAACGGACGATGACGTCACTCCTGTCTGCCAATGATCAAGAACTGTCCTAACTTTAAAGACATTGGGTTGCCTTTTCGTTGTCATAACAGCAGTGACGTCACTAAACGCTGACTGTTGTTTTTAAATACGTTCCGTTTCACGTTACTTCAATTCATTATTTTTGTTAAAAGTCTATATTAACTTAAATAATATTTTATACTTTTTTATCATTTTATTAACAACATTCTCATACATTCTGTATTTGCATCTTCCCTATTGCTATCTTATGTAGGCTATGCAATTAACTCAAGGGTTGTTTTGAACCCACACATATTTTACGGGTCCCTAAACCTTCAGTCCAGACATACCTACGTCCCAACACACGCTCGAGCTAATAAACGTTAAGTAAATAAACTTTAACAATTTATTGTTTCGACTCAGAGCTCCATTGTTTGGTGACGCGTCAACGTTTTTTCGTCTGAAGGTTACCATAGTACCCGGGGTACAGTCACGAGCATTTAATATACATGTGCTCGTGGCTAAAGAATAACAGCCGCACGGGTCAATCTTCAAGGTTAAGCTACGCTTGCCAACGTTGGTCTGTGGATGGGTGACCATCTTAACATACAGAGTTTCCTCCGTGCCTCTGAAAGCGCGTTAAGATGATATGCTGGCGGCGAGACTTTGTATGTAAAAAGTCATAATTCCAATCTTCATCTCCAATATTGGACCAATTTAAGAGATATTTCACAAACTGAATAAGAAGGATGTATACTGTGTCTCTATGTTTTTCTATTTTGATTAATAGTTGCCAAATTTGTACACTAGGGCTCTGTTGACAGCGATTTATCGGACAATTTTGAGCATTTTGTGAGAGTTCTAGTGCTTATACAACATAGGGATACAGTATATATCCTTCTTATTTAGTTATGAAATATCTCTTACATCGGTCCAATATTGGAGGAGAAAACAGTCGAGAGCTAAACCTCGAATTATGACTTTTTACATGCAAAGTCTCGCCGCCAGCAATTCCTCTTAAGCCGTTGGTCCCGGCTGTCATTTGTAGATCTTTGGTCGGTACGAATTGTCAGAAGCCAGTAGATCTACCTCTAGTCTTGCCAAGCAATACCGTGGGTTGTGGAGGTCTGGTAGGCAGCCGCTTCATGTAAAATACTGGTAGGTTCAGCTGAATCAGGTTTGACTGGAAGCCGACCGCAATATAGTTGGTAAAAGGCTAGGAAGATGACATTTACACCTACTTAGGTATTCAACGTAGTATGGACGTTGATTTCAAGTCCTCTTGTAAAACTTCCTCCACTATACTCGAATCAGTTGCCATGACAACGGAACACAGCTTGATTAATGTTGAAAAGCAGCAAGCAATCACTGTCAGTTTGATTCAGTTGATGTTGAGTCGAGTAAGGAGGTTTTTGTGTGGTCTTCTCCATATAATCATACTAGCTGACCCGCGCAACTTTGTCTGCGTCACATTTTTCATTAATGCTCCTCTCCTGTTGGTCATACCGTGATGTTATACAGGGAAATTGAAAAAATACCCAAAATCTCTTAATCCAGACTTCGTATTATGACCCTGAACAACATTTGTTCTACGACTTCGACCTCAACTAAACAATCTAGCCAAAAACAATTTGTTTTCATTTATTTGGAGTCTGTAAAATTCGCGTATACTACGCGCGCGCGCACCCAATCCCGCGCCGCCGGCCGGGTGGCGTTCTTTCGTCAGCCGCCTCATAAAGAATATGCAAAATTTAGACTGTTTGTATGAAAAAAAAAATGTTTCGAATTTTGAAAAGTCGTAGAACAAATGTTGTTCAGGGTCATGATACGAAGTCAATATTAAGAGGTTTCAGGTATTTTTACAATTTCCCTGTATAGCTTATAACCTTCCTCAATAAATGGGCTATCCAACACTAAAATAATTTACCAATTCGAACCAGAGAACCAGAACCAGTTGCTGAGATTAGCGCGTTCAACCAAAGAAACAAACCCTTCAGCTATATAATATTAGGTAGTAACTACTCGTATAGATAAAACTACCTTTGTCAATGGACAACTATGAACTAGAATCAATTATTTGACTTTGGAGGAAATTACTTTAAAAACAGCGGTTCCGGGTTAGTGGAATTCAACATAAGGGGTGAAATACGGGTCTGTCTGGGAATCTTCCGTGACGACTGTCAAAAATCCACAAATGACAGACAGACGGACAGACAAAAACTGTGTACTTAAAACTCGGGACTTTAGACTACCTTCGAAACCGACGGATTTTTTCCTAATGTTTGACGTTTTGTGTTTTTAGTAAAAATGGTAAAAAAGGAACCTTTATGGTGTGACTAAGTCTGTCTGTCTTATTTGGGTATCCCAATAACTTCTAATGCGATCAACGTCTATCAACTTGAAATTTGAAATAGTTTTAGATGACGCTTGTTCAACTATTTTGCAAATAAGAAAGAAATAAAAATGTATGCATTTTTTGCACGTTATTTCTTTTTTTTTTAGGCCGCATGGATTTCGACTTATGACAAAAAAATGTAAAAATATTGACCCTTATCTATCTTATCTTCCTTCGAAGTTTCCGAAGTTTCAATTTTTTCTTGAAGATAATAATTATAAGATATAAATTTTGATAGAAGTTTATGTAAAGATTAAAGGAAAAATAAAAAGATATCTCTCAATAGCGCACTTTTTCAGAAATCATCAACAATTATTCCATTACTTCCACCAGCGATCAAGAGAACTACTCAGACGAATATAGGCCTCGCCGATGAGAATTTAAAACATTTCACGTTTTATATGATGGTAGGTACGGAACCCCTCGGTGCGTGAGTCCGACTCTTTTGACCGGTTTTTTTTTCATTGCATTCAGCATCTTCGCAAACTACGTTTTTACGAATTACTAACACCATCTCATCTGCCTAGCTTTTTCCCAACTATATTGGGGTCGGCTTCCAGTCAAACCGGATTTAGCTGAATACCAGTATTTTACGTGGAGCGGCTGCCTACCAAACCTCCACAACCTATTAGCTGGGTAACACGGTACTTCTTGGCAAAACTGGAGTCAGATTTACTGGCTTCTGACAATCCATAACGACTGCTAAAGATCTACAAATGAGCCGGGACCATTGATATATAAAAACCCAAGATACACATTCAGCATCTCAAAAACGTCCGCAAAAAACAAGCGCACAATTTAAAATTGTGCACTAGTTTCAAAGAGCCTCGCATCGCTCGCCATACTGCACTGCTTTGTAAAAACAACTTTAAGCGATCCGTGTAAGGTTGGATTTGCAAAAAAAATGTTTATAGTATAACTACACACGACTCACACATGACACTTGATACATGCCAGTTTTTGACGACAGTTTCGAGTGTTGCATTTGTTCGAGACTGTGCACCTTGGATTTTTTATATATCAACGGAATTACTAACACCATTCAAAGATTAAATTCTACGAGAAACTTTGCCAAATGCATAACATTTTTGTGCTTGACTGCACGTACACTTATGTGTACCTACCTACTTATTGTTCAGAAATGGTTGTGTTGTACACCTACGGTTTGACTGAAATCGATAAGTGTCGGTGTATTTGATTTCCGCGCTTTGAAATAATTTGTATCCTGTAAGTTATTAACAATGAAGAATTGACTAAAATTCTTAGAATAACATGACAAATTGCCGAAAAGTATGCGTCAAGCAACATTTCTTTGTAGAATATTTACGAGCTAATAGTTGTGCTCGCGACTGGCTGCTCTCTCGAGAAATGCTTAAAAACAGCGTGCAGATGAAGCAACTTTTCGTCGGCATTTACTGAGAAATTACATCTGAAAAAAATTGGATATAATCTACATGATATGGTACGTAATTTGGTTTAGCCAGAATTTATGTATCGGTATCACATAATAAGAAAAAAATCACCAAACCACCCCCAAATCGTTGAGATGAAACCATTTTACTCCTTCATACTTTAACTAAAGTCTAAAAAAATATCTACTGCTTTGCAATACAATCGAAAATAATTTGGTTTTGTTACTTTTTTAAAATATGAATTATTTTACACGCTTTATATTAGCTTCACTTGTATGTATGTTTGTTACCGACTCCTTTGGGCGCAATTTTGTTTTCATAATAAATTAAAAATGCGGATAGCGGAGTGGCGCGTAGACGAGTAGTTAGCTCCGTTTATATGCACAAGGTAGGTTACGTAAGTCTTCATATCTTTTTCCTACTTTATGTGCCAAATAACAATGTTTTTTATTTTCTTTCTTTCACAACCTTTTAACTTGAAATGTAATGTTCCGAACAAAAAACGGAACCCTTATAGGATCACTCAGGTGTCTGTCTGTCCGTCTGTCACAGCCAGTTTTCTCCGGATCCACTGGACCGATTCTGTTGAAATTTGGTACACATGTGGACTTTTGTGACCCAAACACGGACGCGTTACGTAAATTATTAAATTTTTAGTACGGGGCTCACTTTTGGGGGTCGAACTAGAAAATTAAAAAAAAAGTTTTTTGAATCATATCGTGTGACATAATAATATGAAATGAAAGGGCTTACTGTGAGGGTTTTAATTATATCTTTTTCATAATTTTAAAATAAATGGTTTTGAAGTTATTCAAGAAATTAGACGAAAAATGACCATTCCCCCCCCCCCCTTTATCTCCGAAACTAAACCTAAAATTTTGAAAAAAATGGAGATAATAGATCTTTACCTATAGATTACAGAAAAACTATAAGCAGTCTATAGTGTTAAAATAACATTAAATTCATTCGGAACCCTTTGCACGCGAGTCCGACTCGCACTTGGCCAGTTTATTTTTTAAGGATGGGTAGTCATCAAATGACTCCTCCCGCTCTGTGCGGAGCAGAAGGGAGTGTCATACTTTTACTGACTAAACCCCATCCGTGTTCCTCCTAATGCCCCTTGCGTTCCAGGGCCGCGGTGACTCTTTCGAACAAATTTCGCAACCCTGGGTGAAGCAGAAGGGAGTGTCAGACTCTTACTGACTAAAACCCATCCGTGTTCCTCCTAATGCTCCTTGCGTTCCAGGGCCGCGGTGACTCTTTCGAACAAATATCGCAACCCTGGGTGAAGCAGAAGGGAGTGTCAGACTCTTACTGACTAAAACCCATCCGTGTTCCTCCTAATACCCTTTGCGTTCCTGGGCCGCGGTGACTCTTTCGAACAGATTCCGCAACCCCGGCAGGCACTGGCCCTAGCGGGCCCCGTCTACTTTGCTGACATCTCTTTGAGAAATTCCGCAACCTTGGCAGGAAATATTGTTATGGCCCCTGCTAGGTCAAATCAATCTGTCAAGCTTTTCGATTATATTAGGGTCGGCTTCGATTCTAATCGAATACAGCTGAATACCAGTATTCTACATAGAGCAACTGCCTATCTAAACTCCTAAACCCGGTATTGGAACCGGCATGAGTCTTGAGCTCAGATGAATGCAGCGGGGTGATCTCACCAATGTCCGGTGGGCGAACGAAACTTGCAAACCCAATAGTCGATGAGCATTGACTGACGAACCAATAACGTGAAGCGTCAGAGCTGTCGTCGTCAAACCGACCAATGGAGAGTGTGCTCACGACTCGTGTCAGTTATTTTAACTTGGTGATACGATACCCATGTAGTAGGAGATACCTAGTCTTGCCAAGGCAAGACTGGTGTCAGATTTATTTTATTTGCTTCTGACTACTTGTAGCGACTATCAAAGATGTTCATGTGACAGCTTGGCTCAACTGCTTACCATTCTTTCCGAGGCACGGAGGAGTTTCGGTAAGGAATGGTCACCTATCTACGGACTGACCTCGGGAAGCGTCACTTTACCTTGTAGATCGACCCTGCAGCTATTATTATTTAGCCACGAGTCTCCTCATGACTCCTCCCGCTCTAGGCGGAGCAGAAAGGAGTGTCAGACTCTTACTGACCAGACCTATCTGTGTCCCTCCTGATGCCCTTTGCGTTCCAGGGCAGCGGTGACTCTTTCGAATAAATTCCGCAACTCCTCATGATTCCTTCGCCAATCGGAATAAAACCTAGGATTAAAGGGTGGGAACTCACGGTCTGTTAGGTTGCTGTGGAGTGCGGTCCCTCTGTCTCCTATTCTTGAACCAGTTGGAGACCTGCGTGAGGGTCAGGCCTGTCTTCAGCGCGAGGGCTCGTTTCTCATCTGGAGTGGGGTACCTGTGGAAGCAAATGGTTTGATTGTGATCGTGACAAACGAAGTGGTCTGATAAATTTTCGTCAGTTTATATCTATCCTTGCAAGCAAATTATGCAACTAAATGGTTACGAAATTAGGTGCTGGACTGCTGGTTCAACATAATATATTTTAAAAGAATAGGCTTGTTTCCACCATCAATAAATTGCAAATCTATTTAGTCCGTCAGTAAGAGTATTGGAAAATAATGGACACGTATTTTTTGTTTTTGTAAATCAATGAATATTGACAAAGATAAAATGCATCAAAACTCGAGAGAGGCTGGTGACGTCACGTCGCTAGTAAAATTGTACTATCGTAGTGACGTCACGCGAGTTTTCAACGTACTGTATCTTCGTCATCTTTTGTTTACGTGAACAAAGAAAAAATACGTATCCAATATTTTTTGGAAATCTATCAGACGGACTAACTCGTTTTTTTTTTTCAGTAAAATACCCTATTGCCACATGGTTTCCAGCATAAAACTGCTAGACCATCCTTTCACTACACTGCTTTGCAATACAAACGAAAATAATTTGGATTTGTTACTTTTTTTTAAATATGTGTTAATAGCGTAAAAAATTTGTGTTGTCGGTCTTCTACAGATTGTACTTCGGTGAGTGTGCCCAAGAACTCCACGACCTCATCCCACCGGCCCCCTTCTACCATCGGACATCCAGACGCACTGCATCTTACCATCCCTACCTTGTTGCTATTCCACCAATTCGCACTAAGCGTTTCCAAACGTCTTTTATAATGCGCACAGCAAAGGAGTGGAACTATCTGCCTGCGTCTGTGTTTCCAAACGCATACAACCCTAATCTCTTCAAAGTTAGAGTGAACAGGCTCCTTCTGGGTAAGCTCGCTCCATCGTAGACTTTGTCTCTGTCATCTTTGACCTTGACTAGAGTCAAGAGCAAACCCATATCAAATAAAAAAAAAAAAAAAATAGCTTCTGCCAGCGGCTTCGCCCGCGTGGCCCCTAGGGAACATATTCCCGGGATAAAAAGTAGCCTATGTCCTTTCTCAGGTTCTAGAATATCTCTGTACCAAATTTCATTTAAATCGGTTCAGTAGTTTTGGCGTGAAAGCGCGACAGACAGACAGACACAGAGTTACTTTCGCATTTATAATATTAGTAAGGAAGTAAGGATTTGCTTTTATAATAAATTAGCTTGTTTATTTATAGCGGATTAGTTAGCTCCGTTTATATGCACAAGGTCATTGGCATGTATACAAGCCTTAACTCGCCGGCTCGCCAATCGATCACTCCCTTTTGAAATCCTAAGACCGCGGTATAATGAACCGCCGGTTCGCCAATGGACCACCTTATTCTCTCAAACCTGAAACTCTCTTACCTATTTCTATAATAGCAGTCTTTCAACGCGTTCCTGCTCTTCTCCTTGAAGCAGTACACCGTCTCCTCTCCGTCCCATATCGTCTTCGGTAAAGGGTACTTTTTCCTTAACCTATATTTGTCTACTGCGCCTAAAAGTAAAACTTTTTTGTTATTAAACTGAAGTTTCTCAGGAAGAAAATTCACTGGGAGTTTTTATTGTCGAAAAACTTAAAAAAAGACACAACTAAAATATGTGCTGTAAGCGCTATCTATAAACTTTTCTATACTTTAATCCCAAAAAATAAAAACAATTTATGTAACTAGAGATAGACACCAAAATACCAAGTCTTTGCGGCATTTCTAAAAATAGGTACAGGCTTAAGTTCTAACACTGCGAAGGTCAAATTTTGAACGAAATGCCTACGTTTCATATGTTCGATAGGGAATCGAAAGACGACGGGTCTTTCAATTTTCGGTTGACGAATCAAACACGAGAGTTACCAACGCTGAAAAAAGAAAAACAACGCGTACCAAACCCAATTTTATTGCCATGGCAATAGCGCGTTAGTTTTCTTTACAAAACAGAGATTCATGTTGCTAAACAGTTTATTTCCTCTCCTAGTAAGTTGGAGATTTTGACATTCGCGGTGTTAGAATTGAAGTGACAATTAGCATCTCTAGCACTCCACAAGCCTTAAGAGGAAATGTTATTCCTTTTTGATGATTTATTACCCGTATAAGCACCAGAACCCTCACAAAATGCTCAAAATTGTTTTCGATAAATTGCTGTCAACAGAGCCCTAGTGTACAAATTTAGCAAATATTAATCAAAAAAGGAAAACATAGGGACACAGTATATATCCTTCTTATTCAGTTTGTGAAATATCTCTTAAATCGGTTCAATATTGGAGGAGAAAACAGTCGAGAGCCAAACCTCGAATTATGACTTTTTACATACAAAGTCTCTCCGCCAGCATTTCCTCTAATTGATAAGTTTTAGTATTTTTTATAATAAAAGATTCTTACCCAAAGCTCTTCCTCTTACTTTCTCGGCCTCCTTATAATGCGCTTTAAACCATAGATTCTGCAGAGCAGTGTGGTGTCTTGGCGGGAACGAGTGCGCCTCTAGTATTGCATAGAGTTCCTGGTACACTCCTCTATGGTATGCTACCAGAGCTCGTGCCCTAGGGTGAGAAAGATGATGGTCAAGAACAAGAAATAGTTAAACAATTTAGACAATTTAAAAAACAGCTTTAAAAGTGAACGGTAATTGGGGTTATCTGAATCAGATACAAACTAATTATATACCTAAACTTAAATGAAATACTGCTTCTTAAGTAAGAAAAATTTAAAATAGGTATGGCGTCAAAAAAAAACCTCCGTATCCGAATCCTGCTGTTGACCGGGCCACATAATAACTTTAATTCCGGAAGTCAGTGTTTTCGATTGTTTCTTCGTATTTTAACACCGACTTCCGAAATTTAATTTTTTTTTAAATGTTTTATTTATTTTTGCTTTTCAGTTTTTTCGGAGGTTTAATTTTATTGTTAAAAAGTTTTTATTTTATAATTTTTTGTGGCTATAATGTACTAATTACTACATGCTTAAATTTTGATTACTTTTAAAAGGGCTACCTACCTTACTTTAGCTATTAACTGTTATATAATCCTACTTTAACTATTACTTGTTGTATAATATAAATACTTAAAAAGAATAGGCTTTCTATATACCAACATGGGTAGGCCTACAATAAATGCTACACAACTCAGCAGTAAAATCTATGAGTGAACCATAAATCACCCCTATTTTCCCACCCTTAGGGTAGGAATATATAGGGTTTTTGTCCAAATCTATATGGGACCAATTTCGAGGTATACCCTTTCCAATAAAAAAAGAACTATCAAAATCGGACTACGCTGCAAAAAGTTATGCGTGATCAATGTGATCATACATATAAAAAAAAACTTGACTTGAAAGCCTCCGCCGTTTTTTTAAGCCGTTAAGCCAGCCCGCTTGCTAGTCAACTAGGCGTTATCTTTAAACAGTAGATCTCATTTTAAAGTAAAATTAATACCTACATAGTCTGTTAGATCTTCAAAGCAAAATTACCGTTTGCCAATGGAAGTTCTGGCGATATCAATGTGATGAAGTTTTAAATACAAATTATTCGATTCCTCTAGCTAACAAAAAAATTACACACTTATTTATCTAATCTTGAAAGAACGATCGCAATTGGTTGAATTGAATAGGACATATACATCCTTCTTATACAATTTATGAAATAACTTTTATATCGGTACAATATTGGAGGAGGAAACAGGCGAGAGCCAAACCTCGAATTACGACTTTTTACACACCAAGTCTATCCACCCGCTTTTCCTCTTAAGCCTAATTGCAACATACATACCTCAATATCGTTTCATGTCCTCTCAAAAGCTCACTTGGCGGCAAACTCCACAGGAAAGCGGCTAACTTCTCAATATCACCTTTCTGCTGCAACGCCTCACAAACACATTGCACTTGTTCCGAATTAAAATTCAAACACCTTCTTAAATTACTGTTCTCATTCTCCGCAAAATACGTCTGAGGAACTCTCTCCCTTTCACTATTCACATTTACACTATCAAAAATCTGCTGATTCAGCTTCATTTCTGATAAATTAGGATTATTTTCATTCTGAACGCAACTTTTTAAATCTTGGACTTCGTTGAAGTAGCTAGAACGCATCCGATCTTCGCCTTCGATTTGTGAAAAAATGCTGTCACTGGTTGGCGGCAATTTCAGTTCGAAATTCAAATACTTTTTGTTTCTTGGCGGGGAAAGGTAATTCTCGAACGCCATTTTGTTACTTTCTTGTAAGTAAACGTCTTTCGGACTTTTTTCTTCGTTTCTTGCTTTTTGTTTGCAAGAAAAGTATTGTTTTTCGTTTAATTCTGCTTGGTAGAAGTTTCCATTTTGATTGTCGTAGGGAAATGGTGGTAGAGATGTTTCGGACTCGCTCGTCAAGTCGCTTGATGGACTGAGGCGGTCGGAACACGATTCCATGTTTGTGGATTTCATCACAGAATCTTTTATTGTTCCGGTGATTCGGAAAACTGAAACAAAATATTTTTAGGTTAGGCAAAGAACACCCTAAACGATAACGTGATAACATGTCTATTACCTATATTGCATCTTGTAACATAAAATAACATACTTGTTTTATAATTCCTGCGAACCTAAAATACTTAGTTAGGAAATAGGCAAACTCCACCCCTTTCTCAACTAAATAGGTACCTATGTGCTATGTGTAAAGAGGCGACGCAGACAGGCAGACAGTCGTTTATTTTCACTTCATAATATTAGTATGGATTTGTATAACTTAGGATCAAGCGTTAAAGGAATGTTGACCGTTTATTTACCCAAATAATATTTTTACCTAGCCTTTTCTAACACCTAAACCCCAGTAAATGAGTAACTCCTAGACTGCATCCCTCGGGACCCCGCTATCCCTACCTTGTTGCTATTTCACCAATTCGCACTAAGCGTTTCCAAACGTCTTATATAATGCGCACAGCAAAGGAGTGGAACTCTCTGCCTGCGTCTGTGTTTCCAAAATCATTCAACCCTAATCTCTTCAAAGTTTGAGTGAACAGACTTCTTCTGGGTAAGCTCGCTCCATTGTCGACTTTGTCTCGGTCATCTCTGACCTAGACAAGAGTCAAGAGCAAACCCATCTCAAATAAAAAAAATAAAAAAGAACTCGATACCCCATAGCAAGACTGAGCTCTGGTTTTATGGCTTCTGATTACTTAGGTATAACGACTGCCCAAGATCAAAAATGTCAGCCGAGACTTATGTAATGTTACCAAGATTTTTGTAATACACAACATGATTTAAAAGAGTGTCTGTGGAGTTTCTTGCACGTTCTTCTCCATAGAGAGAAATCTACGCTTTGGAACGTGCAAATAGCTTATGTTTTTGACTGACCGATCTTGACAATTCAAAAGTGCCTGTAAATGATATATTGAAATAAATGCTTTGAATCTTGAATGTATGGTCACCCACTTCCGGACCGACGCACTTCAGTAAGTGTTACTTAACCTCGCAAAGAGACCCGTGCGGGTGTTATTATTTACCCTTACGCTTCCTACGAAGACTGTTTATTTACTAAAACAAAGTTTTAAATCATCATGTTTGTATATTTTTTTAAATAAAACAAACATTCAATGAACCTTTTAATTCAAACTATGCGACGGATATTGTATTTCCGTGACAATTAACGATTATTTATAAAAAATTTCGTTGGTGTCGGGTAAAAATACGAAGTTGTGTTTTCATAATATGACATCGGGCGGACGTGAACCGATAACATAATGGTTTCGATGAACTGCGCGACTTTCCTAGAAGTATGAAGAAAAATACATGATTTTCTCACTGTTTTTGCCAACTAGATCAACAGCTAAAGAAATGAGACGATCAACCGTAAGGATTGCGGCTTCCACTCCGGTTATCTCTGGTGGTGACGGCGTGGTCATCACTCTGCGGCACTGGACGTTCCACAAGCAAGACACCTCGTAGAATGTTCCCTGCTTGTCTGCCGACCTTTTGGAACATCTACTCGGTGAAATAGCCGGAAAACGGTTGAGTATGTGTCGCCATCAAGCTATACTATTCCACGGACAGAAATGGACCCCCAGAGCTTCTTGATCAACAGCTAAACCTCGGTTCCTAATAAAGAAGTTGAAGTTGAGTACTTATTTATCAAAACGACGCTCACGCAGGAGGCTGTGTACAGACTGAGAGTTGCACAGAGAGCCATGGAGCGTTCCATGCTTGTCACAATGTCTAAGGCCGGCTGCATACGTGCGGTTTCCTGATTAGGTTTCCTAATTAGGAATTCAGATTCGGAGACCTGAATGCTCGCCTTACATACAAAGTGTTCAACTAGGCGCACACGTTTGTTTATTTTCCAAATGGGAAAAACAGACGACGTTCCTTTCAAAAACAAGCCGTGTGATCGGGTCAGAAGAACAGAAAATTGAACGTCTCGCGGAATCCCAAATTCAGTCCTGATCGAAAAACCAAATCTGGGGGTCTACTCTCTAACGAAATCCGTAGTTTCGGGCTTAGTTTCGGGCGGGCATTTGCTACTTCGTATCACCTAACCACTGAGAACTAATGATAACACGATTTGACAGTTACTGTGAAATCGTGTTGTCATTCATTCTCAGTTCGGGTTCGGGACTAATCGTAAGGCTGTAGGTGATACGGAGTAGAATACACCCGCCCGCAACTAAGCCCGAAACTACGGATTTCGTTAGAGAGTAGCCCCCCTGAATTCCTGATCGAAAAACCAAATCAGGAAACCGTACGTATACTGCCAGCAATAGATCGAGTTCCAAACGTCGAGATCCGAAGACGTACGAAGGTTTCCGACATCCGAAAACGAATTGCGGAACTAAAATGGAGCTGGGCAGGACACTTGGCTAGGCCCGGTGATGATAGGTGGAGTAAGGCAGTGACCGAGTGGCGTCCAAGGACTGCAAGAAGAAGTGTGTGTCGTCCGGCAGCGAGATGGGCGGTGAACATTGTTGCCATTGCGGGTAAACCTGGATGAGGCTGGCGGATGGCACAAGAACGTGGGGATTGGCACTAGGAAAGAGAAGCCTCTGCTCAGCTGTGGGCGAGATCGGGCTGTGGATGATGATGATGATGATATGATGATTTGTCACGTTGTTGTTACTCTAGTACTTTAGGATGAAAACCTTTAAAAAAAATGTTTGGGATTCAAGCAGAGTTTAATACGTTCTTTAATCTACTACAGTTCAGTAGTCAGCCCATAGTAAAAAATATAGCCTTATGATTATGGTAGGCGCCAAAAAAACTTGCAATTAAGTACATTGACACGGCACATTGATCTTTCCATAATATCCCTTCGAAGATACCCGAACAATATAATTTATGGACCGTTTTACATTACTAGAGAACGTAAAGGATCACGATAGAAGTCGATTCAGGACAGCTTTATGTCTTTATTTCTGTTTTTGATATTAAGAAAGACAATCATAATGTGGGTGATCGTTTTGCACATTTATCTGGCACTCTGGTGCATACTTTAGTTAAAATACTGATTAGCAGATTTTAAATTGAAATTTTCTATTCTCTAATCAAATAGAGAATAGGTTATTTCTAGGCAAGAGTGCTCCATCTTCGACCACATCATCTCTTACCATCAGGTGAGATAGTGGTCAATAGAAAAAAAATATTTATATCTGTAGAAAAGAAGAATGGTCATTTCTGAACCAGGGGGACTACTCTCTAAGCCCGAAGTCCGTAGTTTCGGGCTTAGAGAGTAGACCCCCAGAGTCCGACAGAATTGAGTCCTATCGTATTTTTTTGTCATTTGAAGTAGAGTAAGAATATTTTGAATTTTTTTTTTTCGATGACTTTATTATTGTGTAAGCTGGATTATTTTTTAGACAAAGTATAGAAAAGTAATTCTTCATCCACTCTTACAAGTATACACCTATGTGCCACGTCGATTGACGATTGAAATTTTGACGTTGCAAAAGTCCTGATTCCGTGCCGAATTTGTAAAAAAAAACTTTAGATTTTGACAGTATATTTTGATCAAGAAGCCCTGTACTACAGCTAACAGGACATCTAAAAGTATTATGAGATTGAAGCCGTCGGTAAGCACGCGCGGTCGCCTTTTGTCTGCCTTTTAATCATGTTTTGTCAACACGGTTTTGTTTTGCGATTACCTACTTGTATTTTCGTTCTCAAAATCGTTTATCTGGTACATTAACTGGTAACATTTAATACCAACCTACCTAAAAAAAATCTGGTCGGTGTATCTGGTCATTTGCACCAAAGATTAAGATTCCAAAAACCAAAAATCAATGCCCTTATAAAAACTTACTTGTCTATAACAATTTTTAAAACAATAGGAGATAAGAATTTAAAAAAATCATTTTCATGTAACTTTGGATAATTCAAAAAAGAATCATCAAAATTATTTAAAAAAATCTAATTTTTTAATCAAGTTTTTAATTTTTAAAGTACGTAAATTGTTAATAAAAAAAATTTATGTATATATTTTTTTTCCAACGAGGATATATTCTGAAACCTTTTAAGAATAGTCAACTGAAGGACAAAAAATCAGATTTATAGTTTAACAATTATCACATTTGCAATGTTTATGTTCAAACAGAAAAAATTTAACTGTTGCATAACTAATTGAAAAATCGCGATTAAAACTAATTGCCGACGGATTATTGTGCACTCATCTATGTGTCTAGTAATTACCTCTTTTTTTTAATTTTGATATTTAATATTTATGTTTTAATCAATTTTATTGTTAAAGTGGCCGAAACGTTGCTTGCGAAAGCCTGAGTACCCGTTTTCGGTGGTATTTTCACCCCTCAAATATTGGCTTACAGTTCCGAGAGTCAAGCTTTTTTTAGGAAATTTCCTCCTGTTTTTGAATCTTTTTTAGATTTAAAAACTATTGATCAGATTTTGAGATATTTGCAAAAGTCCAAACTCCTTTTTTTCAGTAAATTGTTTAAAATTTTTGCAATTTTTTCGAGCGTACTTTATTTTTTTCAAAATATCATCTACATGGTCTTTGCATCGAATGACACCTCATTCATACTTTCCGAGACTGCTGAAAAAAGTTGAACAAAAAAGCACTATGTTGACTAGACTAATACATATAGGCGTCATGTAATTTGATGTCAGAGTTGGTATCGGCCTTCTCTTTCTAATTGTAATCTTTGAAGCTTTATAACTTCATCGCTGATGAAGGTAAATGTACTTAAACATTATTTCATGATAGTTTGTTTGCTAGAGCTACTAAGTATTTTATTTTGCAAATAAAAATATTGCATGCATATTCTCTATAAGTAGGTAAACACCTTTGTTTTGCAATTTATCCATCAAACGCAGCCTAAAGCTGACTGTCCACTGGAGCGGAGAGGTAAGGAGCGAAGAAATATTAACCAATGGAATTGCATAAAATGCCAGTGATTTACGCGGAGCGGAGATTTTATGCAATTCCATTGGCTAATATTTCTCCGCTCCTCTCCTCTCCGCTTCAGTGGACAGTCAGCCTTAGGCACTTGTCTCACCGCCGGCGATCAGCGAGTAGCGAGTGGAAAGTTTCGATAGTTTTGACGCTCGGCTATCAGCGAGTGCTTTTGTGCGACGGGCTTTTACTCGCAATACTCGCTCCGGCCCGCACTATAGGTAGAAATTACCGCTGTTTGGTGAGTTCTGACCGCCAAGCGAGCATCGCCCAGCGAGTGCAATCTTTGATAGCTCTTGTCGCTACGTTCAACTTGAGGTAAGAGCCGCTCGCCGGCAGTGTGAACAGCCAGCTATCATTCGACCATTCATCAGCGAGCAAATGGTCGATAGCTACTCGCTTCCTCGCCGGCGGTGAGACAAGTGCCTAAGTGTGGACGTTGATTATGAAACACTCAGCCTGTCTTCAAAGCCAGGTTATCATTTGATGATCTTAAGAAGATGTTTGTTTTTGACTAGGACCTATCAGTCAGTAGGTATACTCGTGACAAAAAGGGTTCATGGCTTTTAAGAGGAAATGCTGGCGACGAAACTTTGTGTAGAAAAAGTCATAATTCGAGGTTTGGCTCTCGACTGTTTTCTCCTCCAATATAGGACCGATTTAAGAAATATTTCACAAACTGAATAAGAAGGATATATACTGTGTCCCTATGTTTTCCTTTTTGATGATTTATTAACCGTATAAGCACTAGAACTCTCACAAAGTGCCCAAAATTGTCAGATAAATCGCTGTCAACAGAGCCCTAGTGTACAAATTTAGCAACTATTAACTAAAAAAGGAAAACATAGAGACACAGTATACATCCTTCTTATTCAGTTTGTGAAATACCTCTTAAATTGGTACAATATTGGAGGAGAAATAAGTCGAGAGCCAAACTTCGTATTATGACTTTTTACATACAAAGTCTCGCCGCCAGCATTTCCTCTTTAGAAGTAGCCGTAGGTGTCTCGGAGTTGATTGCAATAGCAAGACAGCAAATCAAACATTGAACTACGATAAAGGAAGAAAATTTAACTATTGCCACGCCATGAAAAAAAAAACCGGCCAAATGCGAGTCGGACTCGCGTGCAAAGAGTTCCGAACCAAATTTTTTTTTACATGTTATTTTGACACTATAGACTTCATACAGGTTTTCCTGTTATCTTTAGGTATAGAACTATTATCTGCATTTTAATTTCAAAATTTTAGGCTCAGTAGTTTCGGAGATAAGGGGGAGTGGTCATTTTCGGTCTAATTTCTTGAATAACTTCAAAGTTATTCATTTTAAAATTATGAAAAAAATATACTTATATCCCTCACAGTAAGTCCTTTCATTTGGTACATCACACGATACAGTGGGAAAAACTTTTTTTTTATGTTTCTAGTTTGATCCCCAAAAGTGACCACCATACTAAACTTAAAAATATAGTTTTTTACGAAAAGCATCCGTGTTTGGGTCACAGAAGTCAAATTTCAACAGAATCGGTCCAGTAGATTCGGAGAAAACTAACTGTTACAGACGGACAGACAGACACTCGAGTGATCCTACCTATAAGGGTTCCGTTTTTTACGGAAGTTCGGAACCCTAAAAATCAGCATGCTACGCTGGTTTTGGCTTAGCCGCTTAGTTTAAGTAAAATAGGAATAGGTAAAGTAGATGCCTGATAAATGTGTAATTACGGTCATTACCATCATACATATTACATTGACTTTCTTAATATCAAAAACAAAAGTTAAGACATAAAGCTGTCCTGAATCGACTTCTGTCGTGATCCTTTTCTCGAACGTTCTCTAGTAATGAAAAACGGTTCATAATTTATTGTTCGGGTATCTACGAAGGGATATTAGGGAAAGGTCAATATACTTTATTGCAAGTTTATCTGGCACCTACCATAGAAAAAAAACGAAAATAGGTTAATGTCATCTACTATTATATGCGAAAGTTTAGATGGTAGGTAGGTATATCAGTACGTCTACCATGAGTTTTATCAATCTATACTCGCTAGCGACTGTATTTAAAAATATGAATAAAAAGTTAAAAAAAACAAGTCTCTATATTATTTGTTTAAGTTGTTAGCTAACAAGCAAGCAAGTTTTAAGTAAAACTTTAGTAAAACTCATGGTAGACATACTGTTACTCAATCACGCCGGAACGGCTGAATGGATCTGGATGAAATTTGGCACACAGAGAGATCGCGGGAGTCCCTTGGAATAATTTGTCTGTCCATTTGTCACAGCCAATTTTTTTCCGAATCTATGGGACTGTTTCTGTTGAAATTTGGTACACATATGTATTTCTGTCAACTAAACACGGACGCGATACGAAATAAATAAATTTTGAGTAAGGGTCACTTTTGGGGCACAAATTTCAAAAAGTGTTTTTTAAACTGTGTTTACCAAAAGATTACAGGAAAACCTATAAGAAGTCTATACTTATTGTTAAAATAATCCTTACTAATATCATTACTAATAAATTATTATAAATGCGAAAGTAACTCTGTCTGTCTGTCTATCTGTCTGTCTGTCTTGCTTTCACGCCAAAACTACTGAACCGATTTAAATGAAATTTGGCACAGAGATAGTCTAGAGCCTGAGAAAGGACATAGGCTACTTTTTATCCCGGGAGTATGTTCTCTAGGGACCACGCGAGCGAAGCCGCTGGCAGAAGCTAGTATATATATATATTACAAATATGGAACCCTTTGCACGCGAGACCGACTCGCACTTGGCTAGTTCTTTTTTTGAAGTTTATTTGTATTTGAGACTACACGCATGAAAATCAATAAGTTGTTTAATTTTGAATATAAACTGCACGCATTATCGTTTTAATCTTTGTAATAAAAATACTTTTCAAGGGTCTATAACTCTAGACCGAAATTTGGTTCAAAACCGCATTAAAATGGTCGTTGCTGGCAAAGCTTACGATGCGTGCTTTCTTGCTTTTCTTCTTGCTTGCTTGCTTTAAATGCAATGTTGGATATTGAAATTCTAACGCTGTATTTGAAATTAAATAAATAGGTACGATTTATTCATATGTATGTGGCGATATTTAAAGATGATGTTCATAAATAAACTTTCAAATAAAATTATCTATCGAACTCAATGCCTATTAGGTAGGTAGTTACTATACCTACCTAATAATAATTCTACCTATATTAATTATGCCTGATAAATAAAATTAACTTGAAAATAAAATTATCTTTCTAATCAGATCAACAGCTTCTTTCATAAAAAAATCAGGATCACTAAAAATCGCCAACAACTATAAAAAAGGAATAAAAAACGAATTTATAGGGACTGAATATTTGAAAATAACGGACAATTCACTTAATCCAAATGAAATATATCAAAATCACTTCTATTTAGCTACGGAGATTCAAATCAACCGTTTTCACAACAGATGTAGGCAGATTTTCCGCAGCACTTGACCGATTTTCCGCTTTCCGCACTTTTTTCTCTCACAAAACACAATTTATTTTCGAGTTTAAAATAATTACCTATTTACCAAAACTCTTTTTAAATTAGGTAAATAAAAATAATGAAAAAATATTACCTCACCTTAGCACAGTCCAAGCACAACAATAAAAATCACTGTCACTTTTTCACTAAAAATATGATCGTATTTAAAATTAATAATGTCTTTTTCATAAAGATAACTACACCCTCACCAAACGAAGACGCGGGCTCGAATAACAAAAGCTAGCTCGCATTTCAAAGCCCCAGACAAAGACAGCCAATGTGCGAAAAGGACGGCAGATGGGGCGGAGCATCGCCGGGTGTTCGAATTCGAAGTTTGAATTTTTATTTTCTTTACTTCTTATTTTTTAACGTTTGACCTCTAAAAAGGCGGGATTTTACGACTGGGTCCGTCAGATTTGCAAAATGGCGGTCGAAGGTTTTGTAGGACGTGTGTTTTTTTAGGTCTGGAGCAAAGACTGTAGCTATTTTTTTTTAATAGCAAGAATGTACTTGGTCACGAATATTTCAAGTTGAATAGGTCAATATTTTTGGAACATTAAAACATTGCGGGGTAAGACCAGCAGCTGCGACATACCATACAATGTTAATTATAGTGTTTACAGTTTATTCTTCGCATTTAAATACTGTTTTTCGCCCTCGACCCCTAAATACAAGTACAATTAGGACCACATACAAACATCACACTGCCTATGTGGATCAAAAAACCTCTTCAGCAATCAGTAGGTAAGTAGGTACCTCCTAAGGTCCTCATGATTGTCTGCCTAGCCCATATTGGGATCGGTTCCCAGTCTTATGCACCGGATGTAGCTGAGTTACCAGTAATATACATGGAGCGGCTGCCAATCTGAGCTCCACAAAAACCCTACAAAGTACTTACAAAATAACTTTAATTTCAGAAGTTGGTGTTTTTGGTTTTGTTTCTTTGTTTTTTAATACCGACTTGTTTGGAAGTCGAAAATAGGCTTTTTTTACACTTTTAAGTGGTAATAGGTACTTGGACGACGTCATCGTCTACTTAGAAATTGAAATGAGCAAAAATGCTCATAAAATAAAAACTGCTAAGCCAAACTGAATTAATTTTTACGGGACTAAATGGCAAGTATTCCGCATCAAAATAAAAAAGAATCACAGAAATCGGATCAGAAACCTCGGAGTTATCGGTGTAGGTTCATGCAAAACAAATACCTACCGAATTGAGAACCTCCTTCTTTATTGGAAGTCGTTTAAAAAACAGTTACCGGTTTTCCGAGTGTCGGGATCCTGAATTTCCAACCGTAACGGCGGCGGTGGCGCGGCAATATGCTCAGTGGCTCACCCCAGTTACACTACATAACTAGAGAATAGTGGGGTGACTATAGATCCACATCTGCCTTGCCTTTCGGACACGCTGCCTAAGCTTTCAGTAAGGGAAGCAGCTTAACTCAGTTGTATATAATTATGTCCCTTGGTGCCTATTGGCCTAGCTCTATTCTATCACCTGCTTGATAAGGAGGGAAGTGGAAATTATATATATATATTTTTTTCCTACTCCTCCGCTGTACTTTTCTGATTAAATTCGTTGCAGGATCCAAAACAGTTGAATCGTTTCTCCGAGACTCGTCGGGCTTCATTGGCTCGGCGTTTTTCTGGTGGTCGCCACTGTTGTTTCTGGCTTCCAGGAGTTGCAGTGGTTGGGAATGTGTGGCGGGCTTGTCCCATAAAAAATAAATAAAAGGGAAGCAACAAAATATACTTATCCTACCAATATTCAATATCTCAATCCTAATAGATCAAATTCTTCCGTTACTGAGTGTTTGAGTGACTGACAGACAACGCACAGCCGAAACTACTGGTCGTAGAAAGCTGAAATTTGGCATGTAGGTTCCTTGGGGAGTGGAGGGGAGCACTAAGAGAGGTTTTCCCGAGATTCCTACGGGAACGGGAAAAAACCGAGATACGCGCGTACGAAGCCGCGGGCAAAAGCAACTCTCTACTTCTATGCTAATATTATAAAGAGGAAAGATTTGTACTTTTGTATGTAACGAATAAACTTCAAAACTACTAGACCGAATTGAAAAATTATTTCAATGGATAGCTACATTATCAGGGAGTAACATAGGCTATATTTTATCCCCGTACTCCTACAGGAACGGGAACAATGCGGGTGAAACCGCGTGACGTCCGCTAGTACTATATAAAATTACTAGTTGACCCACGCAACTTCGTCTGCGTCACAATTTTCATTACTGCTCCGCTCCTATTGGTCTTAGCGTGATGATATATAGCCTATAGCCTTCCTCGATAAATGGGCTATCTAACACTGAAAGAATTTTTCAAATCGGACCAGTAGTTCCTGAGATTCAAGCAAACAAACAAACTCTTCAGCTTTATAGGTTAGTATAGATTCCGTTACTGATGAGTGGTGATGACTGACAGACAACGCTCGGCAGAAACTACTGGTCGTAGAAAGCTAAAATTTAGCATGTAGATTCCTAGAGGACTGTAAGGGGGCACTAAGAGAGGATTTCCCGAAATTCTTAACGGGATATTCGCGTACAAAATACCTACAAACTATTACAGACTGCAGACTTATTATAACCATTATCCGCATCACAAAACAGTCCGTAAGTGTCAATTGAAAAAAGGCGATACCGCGTAATACAGTCAATGTGCAGTATTGTCATTTTCCCTGGTGTCAAGTGACTTACGACGGCTTTACCTGGAACCCAGCCGTGGGAACACAACACCTTATGTCTGCGAACGAGCGGTGGTATGTTCATGACTTACCACCGGCGTGGTAGGCAGAGCTTGGCGACTGTTTTAGGGCCAGAGTATTTAGTCTTTGGTAGCGGAGTGTCTATGATTATTGTCTTTGGATAGGCTTGTCGTTTTGTCAGTGTTTTCGGATAAGAATTGGTCACAATATGCGATCTTTTTATGTTGAGAAAAGTTGAAAGGTACCCATGCAAAAATTTTATTAACCAAAAACCACTAAAGGGATTTACTAAATGTTACTTTATCAGCTGCTATTATCTAAGTCCGGGACACATTAAGGCTCTATGGGTTATTTTTTTTTCTACTATTGTGACCCATTTAAAGGCTGAGATATTAAGGGTGCTCTCTCGAAAAAAGCTTAAAAACAACGTGCAGATGAAGCAGCTTTTCGTCGGCACTAACAGAGAAATTACATCCGAAAAAATTTTTGGTAATCAACATGATATGATACGTAATTTGGTTTAGCCAGAATTTATCATCGGTATCACATAATAAGAAAAAAAAACACCAAACCACTCCCAAATCGTTGAGATGGAACCATTTTACTCCTTCATTTTTTTATCAAAAGCGTAAAAAATATATTTACTGCTTTGCAATACAAATTAAAATGATTTGGTTTTCGTACTTTTCATCATCATCATCATCATCATATCAGCTGAAAGACGTCCACTGCTGCACATAGGCCTCCCCCAAGCGTCGCCACAACGACCGGTCCTGTGCGTCTCGCATCCATCGGCTACCCGCGACCTTCACCAGGTCATCGGTCCACCTTGTGGGAGGTCTTCCAACGTTACGTCTTCCGGTACGCGGTACTTTTTAAAAACATGTATTATTTTTGTTATAAAAAATAGTTAATAGTTCGCTCCGATCATATGCACAAGGTCATTGGCAGGAATACAAGCCTTAACATTAGTTTTATCCACTGTTAACCTCGCTTCAATCCCTCGGTTTCGTCGTCTGGACTACAGCAACCGTTCATTTTTTTTTTTTTGATAAAATAGAGAACCACTAGTACACAAATAATTTGAACATATATTGTCGTCGGGTCATTATTTCCACATACTTTCCTTTATTTTAATTTATTTTAATAATATTAAAAAAGAAAAATATTGGACACGTTTTTTACCAAAAAAAATAAATAATTATAAAGATAAAGCGCATCAAAGTTCAAGAGTGGTGCTGGCGATTTCAAGTTTTAGTAAAATGTGACATTACGCGAGTTTTCAACGCACTGTATTACCGTCTTAATTTTCAATTACACAAAATAAAAGTTTTGAAAATCTATTTGACGGACTAATAAAGTTTTTTCAGAAAAATACACAATTACACCAACCAGGTGAGGTCGCGGGTAGCCGACGGATGCGAGACGCACAGGATCGGGTGTTGTGGCGACACTTGGGGAGACCTATGTCCAGCAGTCGACGGCTTTCAGCTGAATGATAACGATGACACTAGCCAGTCTGATGTTCTCTCCATGCGCTCATAAAGAGCCAAGAAAAAATGACCCTAAATGGCACCTAACTGAGCTAGAGTTCTTTTAAAATTGTGGTTCTAACAGGCATAGTCGGATCCGCCGCATGGTGGCCGGTGCCGTATGGCGCCGTAAAAGAATAATACCATGTCATCACTTCCCGTGGGTGTCGTAAGAGGCGTCTAAGGGACTCGCCAGAGAATGGGCGCCAACCCGCCTGCCAAGCGTGGCGATTATGGCAAATAGGGGAGGTTCCTTTTGGAGGAAGCCTATGTCCAGCAGTGGCCGTCTTCGGCTGTTATGACTGAGGCATAGCCGGAATCCTCAACTTGATTCAAATAATGCTTTATGAGTAAACGATGACAGTCATTGGCACGCTTGTCTATGAAAAGTTTTGACCATGCAGTCTCTAGCAGTGGTTGCTCAGGTCTTGGAGCCCTTGGCAGGCCTACAGGCTTTTAAACTGATGATTAAATGACCTAATTAACCTACACATATTTAAGCCGTCGCGCATAATCAAAACACGTGATTAGCATACACACACACCATTTTTTTTTTTGGTTGGGACCATTCGCAGTACACTTCGCTAAGGGTGGTTACTGCTCAACCGGAGACCTGGCAACCCTATTCACACCAAAAGTACATGTTTTAACGACAGAAGAAACTGCTAGAACCGCATTTGTACGTAATAAGGTTACTCATAACAAGCGATCATTCACACGTGATTTCCTGTATTTTTGCTAAGTAGTAACTACGCCATTGATAAACGTAAAATAAGTGAAATAAGCACTAAGTTTGAACTTGAACGTTGTGAAATATTTCGTGCTGTGTCAGGACTATTCCCACGATATTGTGTGGTGTTGTGTTTGCTGTTTTTATGTGGGATTTTGTTATGTTAAAGACTTGACTGGGTAGTATATGGTGACTGTCAGGATGACTGGAACAAACGAGATATTTACATGAGACTAGGTGCACTATTTAATACCTATTTGCTACTATTTACTACCTATTATGAGATATTTGCTACCGTCACGTTTAAAAAAATATCAAAGAAATAAAGTGGTCAGCCGTTCGGCCACTTCCAATAGGGAATATGCACGAAAAAAATATTTATTATCTATACAGTTTATCTAAAAATATACACAAATATAATACTAACAGTAAAAATAGAATCAAAATTGCTCGAAAAACAAACGAGATATAATTATTTTAAACAAATGTATCTGTCCCTCTCGCGAAAACTCTGTTTTCTATGGCAGATATATAGGCGACAAGAACTTTGACGTCACAATTCATATCGGACTTCTCTTTCTAATTGTAAACTCTGAAGCTTTATAACTTCATCGCTGATGAAGGTATTTAAAAAATAATTTCATAATTGTTTATTAGAGTTAATAAGTATTTCATTTTGCAAATAAAAAAATTGCATGCATATTCCCTATTTCTCATAGTTTTATCGTTGTATTAACCGCATTGTTAATGTAAATATTTAGTACCTTTTTGCTACCTTAACATATATTTTTTACACAATTTTAAGAAGCTCCTATACAAAGTTATCTATACTCTATACTAATATATAAAGCTGAAGAGTTTGTTTGTTTGTTTGTTTGTTTGCTTGAACGCGCTAATCTCAGGAACTACTGCTCCGATTTGAAAAATTCTTTCAGTGTTGGATAGCCCATTTATCGAGGAAGGCTATAGGCTATACATATATCATCACGCTAAGACCAATAGGAGCGGAGCAGTAATGAAAATTGTGACGTAGACGAAGTTGCGCGGGTCAGCTAGTACTATTATAATAGGATATTTTACTGAAAAAAACGAATTAGTCCGTGAGATGGATTTCCAAAAAATATTGCACACGTATTTTTTATTTTTTATGACGAAGATACAGTACGTTGAAAACTCGCGTGAAGTCACTACGATAGTACAATTTTACCAACGACGTGACGTCACCAGCCCCCTCTCCTGAGTTTTGATGCGTTTTATCTTTGTCAATATTCATTGATTTACAAAAACAAAAACACGTGTCCATTATTTTTCAATACTTTAACTGACGTATTAAATAAATTTGCTTTGCTTTTATTGATGGTGGAAATTAGCCTATTAAAACTAAAGAGTTGAACTAAGTGGCGCTAATCTCAGAAACAAGTGATTCGAATTGAAAAATCTTTTAGTGTTGCATACCCTATTTATCGAGGAAGGCTATAGCTTATATACCATCACGCTTCGACCAATAGGTGACGCAACGAAGATGCGCGGGTCAGCTAGTTCTTTATAATGTTAATGTTGTGTGGATCTAGACTGGTTCTTGGCCAAAAAAGGGAAGCAGACAGATTTGATTAGAAAACCTACGGGGAATACTATATCTACTTAGGTTTAAGAAAAAAAATAGAATTTAAATCCAGATGATTCAAAGTAATAACATTATTTCCCTTGGTTCTAAATAAAATCAATGAAATACGATTTAGAGCACTTTATCATCATCATCATAGCAGCCGAAAGACGTCCATTGCTGGACATAGGCCTCCCCCAAGCGTCGCCACAACGACCGGTCCTGTGCGTCTCGCGTCCTTCGGCTACCCGCGACCTTCACCAGGTCATCGGTCCACCTTGTGGGAGGCCTTCCAACGTTGCGTCTTCCGGTACGCGGTCACCACTCCAGAACTTTTCGGCCCTATCGACCATCTGTTCTGCGAGTAATCTGCCCTGCCCACTGCCTCTTTAGTTTGGCGATCCTTCGGGCTATGTCGGTAATCTTGAGCACTTATTGAAAAGCTATTTTGTTATAAATATGTTACGCAATTTACTTGCACTTAGTGTATGGAAAAATCCGTAAATTGTTTAGTAAGAATGAAATCAATATTTCTTTTTCTACGTATAAGTAGGTGCATAAAGTACTTGTAATACGTAGGTAGTCGAATTTCAAGTACGCATTAAATAAATAGGGTCACACCACGAAGTACATACATCATGTAAGTATTTACATAAGTATTATAGGTACCTACAGTTTACTCACCTGAATATTTGGTTTACTGTTTCATAATAAACAATAGTTTTCTAGAAATAAATTTGTTTTTTTTTTTACTATATATAGGCATACGTTTGACCACAATCTCACCTGATGATAAGCGATGATGCGGTCGAAGATGGAGCACGTTTGCCTAGAAGCAACCTATTCACTCTTGTCTTAAAGACTCCCAGGTTGTAGCTATCTGGAAACACAGACTCTGGCAGGGAATTCCACTCCTTAGCTGTACGCACTATGAATGTGTTCCCAAAACGTTTAGTGCGTGTGGGTGGGATATCCACCATGTACCGGTGGCGCATCGCCGTTCGTCTTGTGGTCCGATGATGGAACGGGCTTGGCGGAATTAAATCATGCAATTCCGTCGCACACTCCCCAAAATGCAAGCGATAGAAAACCGACAGGCCAGCAACTCGGCGTCGATGCTCAAGGCTTTGGAGCTTCGACTCGACGAGCCTGTCATTACCGATGATCCTCTTGGTTCGTTTCTCAATTGATTGATGATTTAGGTGATCAGGCTGTGTCGTTGACCTTGGTTCTGCTGCGTGTCTCTTCATTTTTGATTTGATTATATAAGGAAACTCCGAACCCAGAGCCTTGTGGTGAGGCCCATCGTCTACAACTTCGTGTGTAAAGTCTCCGATTTGGATAAGAGTGGGAGTTATAATGTACCTTGGGCAGGACACCTGGGCCCCAAGTCTGCTATCCTTACTTAATATTATGAAATTTATAATATTAAGTTTAGTAAGGATAGCAATGCGAATGTAATTCTGTTTGTCTGTCTTTCGCACTTTCACGCCAAAACTACTGAACCGATTTAAATGAAATTTGGTACACAGATAGTCTAGAGCCTGAGAAAGGACATAGGCCACTTTTTATCCCGGGAGTATGTTCCCTTGGGACCACGCGGGCGAAGCCGCTGGCGGAAGCTAGTCCTTACTTATATTATAAATGCGAAAGTAACTCTGTCTGTCTGTCGCGCTTTCACGCCAAAACTACTGAACCGATTTAAATGAAATTTGGTACACAGATATTCTAAAGCTTGAGAAAGGACATAGGCTATTTTTTATCCCGGGAATATGTTCCCTAGGGACCACGCGGGCGAAGCCGCTGGCAGAAGCTAGTTTTTTATAAATTCGTCATTCCAACAGGATCCCATAGTCATTTTACTAAGTTCGTAATCTGCTAAGTTCGTTATGGTCGATCATTGGTCGGTCAATGGTCTCGTAATAGAATCGTGGTAGAATGACATTGTCGTTAGTAAAAATGATTTTCGAAAAACTACTAATAATTTGAACATTAAGTTATGCCAAATTTCTTATATTATTATTTTTGCATATTATTTATTCATTTTTCATTATGTACGAGACTACCATTCTATGCCATTTCTTTCAATGGAGTGTCAGTGGTTGACCATTGGAAAGTCATAATGACGCTTCTATATTAGTAGATTACCAAACTTATCAAAATCAACCATTATGAAATCAATGACAGACTATTCTGACACTATTGTAATAGCAGACTTAAGGCCCAAGGTGCGGTGATAAAGAAAGAAAGAAAGAAAAGAATAAAAACAAGTTTATTTGGCACACAGATACATAAAATGTAGGTACAAATAAAAAGGGAACGAAATTCTAAAACAATTACCTTGTGTACCCCGCGGCTGCGCCAAAGTCTAGTTCAGCAAAATACCAGACAACTAGGAGCTGCCTGACGCTGGTTTTCAACTGAACCTTAAGTGATGATAAGAGCTGTGATGATAGGTGGAGTTATACCATGGCGGCGTAACCACTAACCAGTCACGCTACTGCGGTGTCTTGAGCTACCAAGCGAGACACCAGAACAAACAACGGGTGATTCGGTTGCCGGCAACGAAGTTGCACAACCAAGCTGATAAACTGCATACATTTTGTTGATGGCTCGAACATGGCCGCCACCACGGTATTCTAGTGGGATAAGTAGGGTCCTAAAGCAGTAACCGAGTGGCGTCCGAGAACTGGAAGAAGAAGTGTTGGTCGGCCGGCGGCGAGATAGGTAGACGACGTTAATGCCATCACGGGTAGATTGAATGAGGCTGGCATAGGAACGTGGATTGGCACAAGAAAAGAAAGGCAGCTCAGCAGTAGGCGAAGTTGGGCTGTGGATGATGTTGGGAGGTATTATATATATTCAGCATGACGTAATGTTTTGTCCATTTGGCATTTTCATTCAGGTAGGCGCGAACCCACTGCGGTGCAAACTTTCCCCCCACCCTTCCCAAAAATGCCTTTGCAATTGCCGTCACTGGGAACGAAAGGCGCAACTCATAATTATTTGGGGGGGTTCATTTGTTGGGTGACACCATATTAACTGCCCCGGGTGTCGCCCATGTTAACTACGCTACTGAGTGAAAGCACGCTCCATCGTCGCCCACATCATCGCTTACCATTACAGGTGAAACAGTATTCAAAAATAAAACAGTAAAAAACATAACTAGGTTTCCCAGGTATTCTGTGAAATTTCAACAGGCTACTTTAATCACGTTTTAATAGAATAGTAGGTAGGTACCTACCTAAAAGGGGCCGATTACTACGGGTTTTGGCATCCTTTGAGTGCGAAACCCAACGAATGTGAAAGCAAAAGAACTTGAAAAGGCTGTCAAATAATGCCACGTGTAAGCACTTGCATCCTCAACTTATTTATTTAATAAAACAACAAACAAAAAAGGTCAAATGACCGCATAAAACCTACTTGCTTATCTAAGATTACAATTAGTTTACAGTAACGAATACTCTGTTTACAATAACATCGGATCAAGCACGGCGCGGCGCCTTTTGCCGCCAATTTAGCTGTCACTCTGGGCGGTCTTTTGAGGTTAGAATTGGCGCCATTGGAAATAAGTATGCAATTGTTGTGTCGATTGATTCGTTAATGTTATTGTTTGTTTAAGAGAGTAAAAAATGAAAGGTCCACTGTTTTGATATATGTATTTTTATTGTTTTTTTTTTAACTTGCATCATTCATAGACTTAAGGGCAATTAGTTAACAATGTGAATGAGATTTTTGTATAAACATTTTTTTAATATTTAGTTCAACTACGGACTTAAGATTAGTCCCGAACCTGAACTAAAAATGAATGACATCACGATTTCACAGTACCTAACTGTCAAATCGTGTTGTAATTCATTCTTAGTGGTTAAGTGATACGAAGTAGGAAACGCCCGCAATAATGCCGAAACTACGGACTTCGGACTTACAGAGTAGCCTTGATTTGATTGGTAGTCGACCCCAACCATACAAAAAAAACTAAGTTTGCATAGATTCTCGAAAACAATCAAATTTGGCACAGGTTTTCGGGCATAAATCATAGCAAATTAGCTCTTGAACATCCCCTTCGAAGAAACGGACGCACGTCGTTTACTAATCACCCTGTATAGTTTAAAAGGCTAAGCAAATTAAGATTTAATCAGATATTGAATGTTTGAAATATCATATGTTCCTGTAGTTTTTCAGATTCCGACAATATACTACCTACTCTTAGATATTCTTTAAAAAGGAATGTACCAATATTTATAACTGTAGTAAAAAGTATCAAACTAATCATTTCTACCAAGCTTTTTGACAACAAGCTCTCCACTACTTTAAAAAGGAATATTCTAATACCGACTGCAATTTAAAACTAAATCTATAGTTAAAATTAATCATCCAAACATTCTGAACAAGCACCCTTCCCCATCGAAATCCCTAAATCACTCGAAATTCACTTAATAAGGGTTGTTATCTGACACCAAACGACGCCGTTCCACCCCCGTTTGAGATCCACCAATCAGCGCGTGGCAAACTCACCCCCACGTAAATATCGGCCAATGGGAGTGAAGTATTATATCAGGTGCGTTTAGGTGTTGAGTTACTATAACGGATGCTTAAAAAAGTGATTTCGGGATTAATGCTGGTATGCAATCCTGTTCTTGAGAGCTTTGAAAATGTAGGTGTTGTCTTTTTATGACGATACTAGTTGACCCGCGCAACTTCGTCTGCTCCGCTCCTTTTGGATTTAGCGTGATGATATATAGCCTATAGCCTTCCTTGGTAAATGGGCTATCTAAAACTGAAATAATTTTTTAAATCGGACCAGTAGGTAGTTCCTGAGATTAGCGTGTTCAAGCAAACAAACAAACTCTTCAGCTTTATATATTAGTATAGAGTAAGATAGATATGTAAAGTTTTTGTTAATGTTTATTTCCATTGTTGATAAGCTCGCGTTTGGCTTCTTATTTTTTGGCTAACCACACTTCTGCCAACCACTGCAACTTCTAAGCGCCAGAATCAACAGTGAGAAAGCCTCGGAGAAATGGTTCAACTGTCTTGAATCCCGTAACGCAATTAAGGCTGCTCTCTCGCTAAAAGCTTAAAAACAACGTGCAGATGAAGCAACTTTTCGTCGGCATTTACTGAGAAATTACATCTGAAAAAAATAGGTAGTAATTTACATGATATGATACGTAATTTATTTGGTTTAGCTAGAATTTATGTATCGGTATCACATAATAAGAAAAAAAATCACCAAATCACCTTCAAATCGTTGAGATGAAACCATTTTACTCCTTCATTTTTTAACAAAAGTCAAAAATAAAAACATCTACTGCTTTGCAGTAGGTACAAACGAAAATAATATGGTTTTGTTAAATAGTAGTTAGTATGTTTTGAAAATAGGAAATAATAGAAGCATAGATATAGTTTTCCTCTAAATTTGGATATATATTTTTTTAGATCAGTCCAGGTCTGAAGAAGAAAACAGCGGAATACAAAACGTCTTTTGGTCAAAGTCAAGGTTTTTATAGGTAAAACCAGTCTCTGCTGCAGTTGTCCCTTTCGCACTTTACCTAGAAACATCCTAAAATATAAAAATATATAACGTAAAATCAAACCTATAACAATAACAAAATTTCACACCTCCGTCGCTTAATCCCAAAAAACGCTACTTCCTTCAAACATTCCATATCACAGACTCCATCACGTGGGAAAGCTCCTACATAATCCTGATTGAGGAGAATCCTTTATCAGTTCACCATATCACGAATAATATCTCCGTGTTTGTGGAAACAAATAGCGATCGGATTTAGATTGGTGGCTAATTCTGTCGTGTTTATGTTTAATCTGTTGGAATTTGGAGTGTGAATGTTTTTGCCTATGAAGTTATTCAAATCTAATTTTTAGGGTTCCGAGCAAAAAACGGAACCCTTATAAGGATCACTCGCGTGTCTGTCTGTCTGTCACAGCCAGTTATCTCCGGATCCACTGCACCGATTCTGTTGAAATTTGGTACACATATGAACTTCTGTGACCCAAACACGGACGCGTTACGTAAATTAATAAATTTTAAAATAAATGGTTTTGAAATTATTCCGGAAATAAGACGAAAAATGACCATTCCCCTCCTTTTATCTCCGAAACTACTGAGCCTAAAATTTTGAAAAATATTGAGATAATAGATCTTTACCTATAGATTACAGGAAAACCTATAAGAAGTGTATAGTGTTAATATAGCATGTTAAAAAAAATCAATTCGTTCGGCACCCTTCGCATGCGAGTCCGACTAGCACTTGGCCAGTTTTTTTTTGTGTGGAACTCCTCGTAGATGTTCGTATCGAGCCGACGACGAAAGATTCTGTCAGATTCCTACTAATTTCAAACCACACATTTGAATTCTCTACAATTAACCCGCAATGACAATTTACCTTTGGGTTTCCAAGATATTATAATCAAATTAACCTGAAGTAAAGCCTGATTCTGACCCTAATTTCTAGCATATCGTATCTACTAATCCTGGTGAAGGTCGCGGGTAGCCGATGGATGCGAGACGCACAGGACCGGTCATTGTGGCGACGTTTGGGGCCTATGTCCAGCAGTGAACGTCTTTCGGCTGATATGATGATGATAATGGTATCTACTAATGCAAGTTAAGGCGTAGGTAAACAAAGAGATTTAGAAATAAAAGGAGGAGAATATTTTATCAGTTCACCATATCACAATGTTTGTCCGAATGGCGATCGGATTACTGGTGGGTAATAATGTTGTGTTTGCTTTTACTCCGGTGGAATTTGGAGTAGAGTATGCAGGCTATGGATTTATAATCTTACTGTTTTTAAGTTTGGAAATCCTTATGAATGTCCTCTGGACCAGAGTGCCAATGGGGGCTACCGTTTTCATGCACACCAGTTGGCGCCACTAGCGAGTAAGGTCCCTGTTAAAAGATTTTATAACGCGCACGGGAGCAAAGTTAGAAGTAAGATAATTATAAGACAAGTAAACGCGCCATTAAATACAACATATTTAATGCCGCAGTGTTACGCAGTCATATTGTTCGAAAAAAAAGAAGAACGTGATACATATTTCCGACGGAAACGAAAATTCAGAGTACTGGTCAGTAGAATCATAACTTATGCCACAGATAGGCCGTTTTATTAAATTATTCACAAAAATCAAAACAAAAAAGGAAATAAACTTGCTTTTCAAAGCCAACAAATATGAAATTTGACATTTCAAAGTCCTCACGCTACACTAGCGCCTCTAGCGGCGAATTCAAACGCGATAGGCCTTATTCTACTAATTTTAAAGCAACGTTCGCATTCGCATCTCATTCGCAATCTGTCAAAAATGTATGAAAAATAAGGTTATTTTTAACCGACTTCCAAAAAAAGAGGAGGTTCTCAATTCGGTGGGTATTTTTTTGTTTTTTTTTTATGTATGTATGTACACCGATTACTCCGAGTTTTCTGATCCGATTTCTGTGATTCTTTTTTAGTTCGATGCAGTATAGTTGCCATTTGGTCCCGAAAAAATTCAGTTTGGTTCAGTAGTTTTTATTTTATGAGCATTTTTGCTTATTTCAATTTCTGCGTTGTCGAAGACGTCGTCCAAGTATCACTACTTAAAAGAGAAAAATAAAAAAAAAAATACAAAAAAATATAACCGACTTCCAAACAAAACACTACAAAGAATAAAATAACGTGGAAGTCGGTGTTAAAAACAAAGAAACAAAACCAAAAACACCGACTTCCGAAACTAGCGTTATTTTAATCTTTGTAGTGTTTTGTTTGGAAGTCGGTTATATTTTTTTGTAAAAAGTTTTTGACAGTTTGCGACTGACATGCGAATGAGAACGTTGTTAAAAATTTTAGAATTGGCTTTCACGGCGGGACTGTCAAACTCCTATACATCGAATCGTCCAAAATCACAGTCACAGATTGTCACAGTCTAGGATGGTTTATAATCAAATGAACCTAACTAAAGTAAAACCTGATTATGGAGGTGTAGGGAGAAAAAAACCGGGGCTGCTGACTTTGTTCGAAAGAGTCACCGCGGCCCTGGAACGCAAAGGACACTAGGACGGACACGGATGAATTTTAGTCAGTAAGAGTCTGACTCTCCCTCCTGCTTCACCCAGAGCGTGAGGAGTCATTTGATGATTTCGCATCCTTAAAAAAAATAACTAAAAAGAAAAAAGACTTACACGAAGGATTCCGTACCTACCACAAACCGAAAAAAACACGTTTCTGTATGGGGGAGCCCCCTTTAAATTTTTAATTTAATTATTTTTTTATAATTTACCAGCTGACCCGAGCAACGTCGTCTGCGTCACAATTTTCATTACTGCTCCGCTCCTATTGGTCTTAGCGTGATGATATATACCCTATAGCCTTCCTCGATAAATGGGCTATCTAACACTGAAAGAATTTTTCAAATCGGACCAGCACTTCCCGAGATTAACGCGTTCAAGCAAACAAACAAACTCTTCAGCTTTATATATTAGTATAGATTGTTATCACGGCAATACACAATCTGAAAATTTCAACTGTCTACCTGGATGGATAGATATGTACTAGTATTGATATAGGTAGACTTAGTAATAGGGTTCCGTTGGTTACCCATTCAGTACGGAACCCTAAAAAGAGATTTCAGTGTTTTGGAACCTATTTCACTCTACTTTTATTCTCAACACAGAACAACAAAACCCTTGCAATTTCTCTCAAACATGGCCTCCCAACTTTTATTACCTCACCAAACTTACACAAGACATCACTTCAAACAACATAATGCATTTTTTCCCGCCACTTCATTACGTCAAGTATCTGTCAGAGGGCGTGTTAGTTGACACTAGTGTTGTACCGTATCCGCGGGGGACAAATGCGCAATGGTTCATTGTTAGCATTAGATTTAGCGATGTAATGCTCATTGTTGCTGATTTCGATGTAGGGTTGGCAGTGAGATGATTATTTTAGAAAATTTAGGATGCTTTTTAAACTAGCTAATTGAAGTTTTGGCAATAAATAAACGTTACATATAACTGAAATATTCGGCAATTGATGAGTTTTTGAAATAATTTCAGGAGTCTGCTTGCTCTATACCTATCTGCACGTTACAATAACCGGACAATACGAAACGAATTTAATTTTTTAAATATATTTATTTTGTTGTAAGTACACCATTGTGTAGTCTAAGTAAGACAACATTTTTTTTAGTCAAAGACTTTGCTATGGCTTTCATAATTTATTCAAACTTAATTGACTGCAGAGGTCTAACACAAAAGTTGACTGGTAGAGAATGTGTCGCTGCATTAAGTCCGCCTATGAACTCTACAATCAATAAAGTTTGAATAAATAATGATAAAACTCATAATAACAGTCTTTGACTAACAAAAAATAAATTGCTAAGGGGCTCTGACAATCAATTAACAGATTTACCTATATCATTATAGCCAAGCCTTGCTTAACGCAAGTTTAACAAAAAAAAAATATGCAAGCTCAAAGACAGTTCACAAAAAATGCTATAAAATTTTACTTGCCAACCCTACTGCACCGCTCGCAACGCAAGTGTTCACAATAGGGTTGTTCATTTGCACCCGCGGTCTGTTGTCGCTTTGTGTAGCTCCCGTGACACTTGAGGATTAACTGGCACGCCTTTGCCCAACAGGATCAAGATGTGAGGAAAAATAAACGTTGAAAAAAAAGGTGTGATGAATTTTTGAAAAAAGAATGTGCAGTGATTTAACTACTCGTAAGAATTTTACAATTGTAACTAAAAATTAAGTGAATATTTCCAAGTCCTAAATACATAGTACAGTATTATAGTATATTTCAATTCAGAAATCGGGATTATTAAAAATCATATTTCATGCAGTTATTTCCTGGTCATTGAAATATGTCTTATTTAGTTTTAAATTACTTTTAATGTTGCCTAAATAGCAAGCAAAGAGTGATTAACCTTTTCAGTAGAAACTGAATTGAAGCTGGCATAAGATACTAAAAAAGCTTCCATCGGAACTGAAATATATAGGTCTAGTCTTACCAAGGGGTGTCATCTGTTGTGGAGGCAGTCACTCCTCTTAAAACACCTACTGTTCCTGCTGCATCCGGTAAGGCTGAAAGCCGACCCCAGGCTGGTTGATATTTGGGAAAAGTCTAGGTAGATTGATTCATAGACTGATATTTTAAAGTATCTTCCTACTAAAATATGTTTCACATTCACACCTACGATTCGCAAATCGCTAAATAAAATCTACAAATTCCATTATTCTATTTCAATTTACCATATTCCGGTAACCGATAAAATCACTCTTCTATAAAATCTATAGCGCAGTAACAATGGGGTGTTCATTTGTGAACCCCGTCATTGTGTAACTGGCCTAACACGGGATTAACAGCGTCACGCCTTTGCCCAACCGAGTGGTGAAAAAAAAAGTTTAGCGTGCCGTGCCATAGATGGAGATTTATTGCAGATCGAATTTTGAAGGGCGTAAAATTTTTTTAATTGGACTAGCTGAACTTATCGTTGAAAAACTGTCTCCAAGTTGGGGACAGTCAAAATCGTTGCAAATTAGCTCTAGAACATCTCGTTTGACGGAATGCACTCAATTACGAGTCAACTTAGGTATACCTATAGTTCACGAGCAAATTTTAACCTACATTTTCAACCGGTCACGAGTTTTTCTTAGTAGATACAGATACAGGTGTATCTACAAGGTTAGACTACTCATAGAAACCCATTCTCCGTGTAAGGATTTTTTCAAGGATCATACTTATCCCCCATGTTCCTATTTTCACGGGTTAATGAGGTATCTACTTACATGTAGACAGTAGAGCGCTAAGACGACCTATGTGTAGCGAGCTTTTTAAACCTGTTACGTCTATAATCCCCGTTTTTGAGTACAAGAACTTATTTCAATTGAGCATACTATTGTATAAATATAGCTTAACACACAACTGTGCAACTGTGTTGCTGGAGAATTTGTTGCGCAACTTCTTCTTCCCAGCTAAAACACTAGGAAGTAGTGACGAATGAGCGTTTTAGGGAACTTCGTAGTTCAAAAGTGCTGGCTGGTTTGATTTGACCCATTTTTGTTTATTTAACAGAACAACTAAAGTCTATATCACTCTTTATCTACCACTTCGGGAAATATAGGTAGGCGTGATGTGGATTGACAAGAACCTCACCAAATTTCGCACAAAGCTCCTTTATATCTCTACGATTATTTGAAAGAACTCACAGTAATCCTTGTGATATATGGGGATTATCGCACATTTGCGACATCTATTGAACGCAATGGGCTGAATAAGATAAAAATCTCGCCAAAAAAAGTTTGAATGTAGAATTTCGCGAGAAATTTTGACATTTTAAAGTGATGTAATGGGGAAATTGTTTGGTTTATAATTTTATGGTTAATTTAATTTATTTAAACTTAGAAAAATACGTTAAGACTATCTTCAGCCAGCGTCTGCGCTGTTGTGAAAGCGATAAATATCAGAATATTCTTAGTAACTAAAGTTGAGGTCCACACTGCAGAAGGTAAACATGACTTGGAGATGCGTCGTATGTGGTCGCAATCCTCAGCAGTGAGGGAACGACGAAGAAGAAGTTGACGCTAACGTTTTATGTTAACGTTGAAGTGCCCATGGAGGCCTACCTGGGCACTTCTAAAACGTCTACGTGTGAAATAAAATTAATTGAATGTGAGTAAAACTTGTAAACCGATAAATTACCTAATTTTTCCAATAGATTCCAAGGTGCACTAATTTCTCAATTTGCTGTCATTCTAGTAGTATTTTTCAAAACGTAAACTGGGTTTTGAAAAATACTACAAAGGAGGATACGTTTTTTTTATGGAAAAAAATAAAAAAAAAACATCAAATGACTACTTCAGCTCCGGGCGGGCGGACAAGAGTGCCAGACTCTTACTGACTAAAACCCATCCGTGTTCCTCCTAATGCCCTTTGCGTTCCATGAACGTGGAACAAATTCCGCAAAAAAGGGGATACCCACATGGATATTTTTACAGAATAGGCTGACTAGTTCTGTGACAATAAACACTTTTTCTTATTTACCTTTTTACACAGATCTTCTTGTCGCTGGCACGACAGGTTTTTTTTTAGATTTGTTTGGCCCAAACATTGCCACCTCCCCGGCATCACTGGTGGCAGCACAAAGGTCTCCTTGGGTGCATGTTTTGGGGCACAAAGGGCAAGATAGGAGGTGGAGCATGGTTTGTAACTCGGCTCCACATCCGCACCCTGCAGTTGGTCCGTCCGTCTCAACTCTAGGTAATTAAAGCTCACTACCTACATGCCTGCTTACCCCACCTCCTCATAACGACATCGCATCATTACGTCACCCGACACCGGCGATAATCAGTCTCTGGTAGCGCCATTATTTCTATCATTCATGTGAACTATTCAGTTTTGTAATCTGAACTTCAAGATGGCGGCGATATTACGAGTCTAAATGACTTTCTTTCTATATTACAGATGGAATGTTCGTTCTTAAGAGGAAATGCGCGACACTTTGTATGTAAAAAGTCATTTTCTCCTCCAATTTTGGACCGATATAAAAGATATTTCACAAACAGAATAAGAAGGGTGTGTACTGTGTCAACATATGTACATATAATACCTGATCAACCTATTAACATAGCTTTTAAGTATTTTTGTTACTAACACTATGGATCCTTGGTGTCTGATAATAATTATTTTATTACTAGTTGACCCGCGCAACTTCGTTTGCGTCACAATTTTCATTACTGCTCCGCTCCTATTAGTCTTAGCGTGATGATATATAGCCTATAGCCTTCCTCGGTAAATGAGCTATCTAACACTGAAAGAATTTTTCAAATCGTGCCAAATCCTGAGATTAGCGCGTTCAAGCAAACAAACAAACTCTTCAGCTTTATATATTAGTATAGATTATTTTTTTTTAAATATTGGAGCAGAATACAGTCGAGAGCCAAACCTCGAATTATGACTTTTTACATACATAATCTCCAGCACTTCCTCTTAAATCTAAGTCTACTTACGACATTTTCGCGAAATCTCGACCTCAGGTCATGAAAAAATTTACTGGTTTCAAAAACCCCATCCATATGCTCCTGATTGAAGTAAGATGCATCAAAATCAGACCCCGCATTTGATCTCTAAAGCGCCGCTAAGGAAGAAATAAACGGTGCCATTTTTCTTACAAAGGTGGCCCACTTAATGTACCCGACATAAACTACCTCTAGACGCTATCTTTTTAAAAATATTTGATCAAGATGATGGGTACAATAAAAATAAATAATGCGTTAAAATTATGAAACACCTTGTTAATAATGTAAAGTTTACTTATAAAAACAATGTCGCCGATACATTTCGAGCCGTCCTTGGAACACAAGGCTCGGACTGCACTCGCTCCTGGATGCGACATTGTTTTGATAAGTAAACATTAGTAACAGGGTATTTCATGATTCTAACGCATTATTTTTATTATCTTAATGAAATAATAAAAAAAAATCGAGCCTAGAGGTAGTTTACATGGGGTACATTGAGTGAGCTTCCTTTGTAAGACGACAAAAAAAAATAAAAAAAATGGTACCGTGTATAGTGATTATTATCGCAAAATCTGGCTCAAAGTAGCTTGTAATGATAAATAATCTGCAATTATTACTGCGAACTTCCATCGCTTAGGCATAAATTTAGAGGCATATACAACGTGTAACAGACAGAACAAACGCAATACCTCGTATGGGGTCATTGTACCCAACATGCATGTACATGTGCATATCTTCCCAACTGTTATAAAATTGTAATTTTGTTTTATTTAATTTTAATTTTTTTGGTATGCGTCATGCTTGGCGCAAATAAACGCTTTTTCTTTCTTTCTTTATCATTATGAACAACTTTTACTCAATTGATTTGATCAATCCCGAAATCGCGAAAAAAAAATCAGCTGTTCACTACATTTTGTCGAGTTATGCGCACAGAAATGTATGGGGGAGCCGATTTTTTTTTTTCGCGATTTCAATGTTGGTCCCATAGTGAAAGTTGTTCATAATGATGAGTTCGATGACCCCTTAAGGGGTATTGCGTTTATTCTGTTACAGGTTGTATATCGCTTAGGCTATTTGAAGCATAATTTCTAAAGACCTTTTTAAGGGCCAAGGATGTTAACAAAAAACTGGCCAAGTGCGAGTCAGACTCGCGTGCAAAAGATTCCGAACCAATATTTTTTTAAGATGTTATTTTAACACTAGACTTCTTACATAAAATGCAGATAATAGTTCTATACCTAAAGATTACAGGAAAACTCCTGTAATCTTTAGGTGCTCATGTTGTTGTTGTTGTGTGTGTGTGGTTTCTTTTCTTCCTTGTGCGATAAGACCGCCCATTGTACACTTGTTTTATAGAATTTTTACTCTATTTTAAATATGAGGTGTACAATAAAGTATGTTATAAATAACTTTTACCTGTATTTTTTTTTAATTTTTGGCTCAGTAGTTTCAGAGATAAAGGGGGAATGGTCATTTTTGGCCTAATTTCTTAAATAACTTCAAAACTGTTTATTTTAAAATTATGAAAAAAATGTAATTAAAACCCTCAGTCCCTTTCATTTTACGTGTCACACGATACAGTTTGAAAAACTTTTTTTTTTAGTTTTTAGTTTGACCCCTAAAAGTGACCCCCATACTAAAAAAAAATATTTATTTACGTGACGCGTCCGTGTTTGGGTCACAGAAGCTGTGACAGACGGACACACAGACAGACCGACAGCCAGACAGACAGAAACCCGAGTGATCATATAAGTGTCCCGTTTTTCACGGATGTTCGGAACCCTAAAAAAAATTTTACAAAAAAGAAGTTTGTTGTATTTTTTGTAAAAAAGTTTTTTTTTATTTTTCACTTTTTAGTGGTACCCCACACCTAACAGCACAACTGGAAAGTCGCAGGAACAGCAAAATACGCAATTTCGTTTACTTGGATGACTATAGAAATATGTCATCTAAGTTAACGAATTCTAGCTATTTTGAATCAAAAGCCAAACCGCTGAACCGATTTTGATGAAATTTAAGAATTTTTCAAACCGGTTCATGAATGACGAAGTTATGAGGTAACACACATAAAAAAAATACAACCGAATTGAGAAGCCCCTCCTTTTTTTGAAGTCGGTTAAAAATGATCCGTTTTATATTTTAGAAACCAAGCGTTGGTGTTTCTCTACCTCACAGAATAGGAATGATCAGAAACATTATAAATAGCATATTTTCGTATCATATTCTCTTGCTAATAACGTGACAGTTGCATTTCACGCGACGTCGCGTGCAAGCCGACCGTGGTGCCTGTTCTATTGTTTCAGTTTATTTATATGTTTAACTAAATTGTGAGGAAATGATCCGGTTATTTATTAGGTTAGGGACTAAACTGACATCTTATGAGTTATGACGACTTTCAAGAATTGTGAGTGAGTATTTATTTACCACTAGTGGACGTCACGCGGTTTCACCCGCGTAGTTCCCGTTCCTGTGGGAGTATGGGGATAAAATATAGCCTATGTTACTCCCTGATAATGTAGCTATCCATTGCTGAAAGAATTTTTCAAATCGGTCCAGTAGTTTCGGAGCCTATTCATTTCAAACAAACAAATCTTTCCTCTTTATAATATTAGTGTAGATTTACCTTGAATCGTTCGTCAAATGGTAAATGATATTCATTTTGCAAATAGGTTACAAGTAACTCTTCAACACGTCTTTTTTTTGTCATAATAATCTAGATGTGGCCGGTATTTCCTAGCTGACTACCCTGAGAAGAAACACCGAAACCAACTCAGAGGTCATAGTCTCTTTTGAAGTCCATGCAATCGCCAATAACATATGAAAACCATGTAGGTAAACGTCTGAGGTGACCTTTTGAGGAAAGCACCACGCAGGTTTGAGTGGGCTTGTCCAGACAGTCCAAACATTTGTCATTTGTCAGCTCAACTCAGAACTTTGAGGAGCTCAACGAACCGACGATCAATGCCAAAGTACATTTGGGTAAGCCGCATAGTAAACTCAACTTAGGACTAAGAATAGGTAATAGTCTGTCCCTGTAAAACATACTAAATTACCTATACACTATCCAAACTACTTACTAACTTTTCAGCCGACTAACTGCTGGTAGTTATGTTTTTATATCATTACTAGTTGACCTGCGCAACTTCGTTTGCTCCGCTCCTGTTGGTCTTAGCGTGATGATATAGACTATAGCATTCCTTGATAAATGGGCTATCTAACACTGAAAGAATTGTTCAAATCGGACCAGTAGTTCCTGAGATTAGCGCGTTCAAGCAAACTAACAAACAAACTCTTCAGCTTTATATAGTAGTATAGATATAGATTAGAGTTTCCCCCCCCCTCCCCCCTCCCTCCTCCCTCTTACTAAGCCTCCGGCTGTCTGTCCGTCCGTCCGTCTGTCTGTCAGCGGGCTATATCTCAAGAACCGTAAGAGGCAGACAGTTGAAATTTTCAGTGTGTATTTCTATTGTCGCTATAACAACAAATAATGAAAATTAAATTAAATTAAAAGGAGCTCCCATACAAGGAACGTGTTTTTTTTTTCGGCTTATGGTACGGAATCCTTCGTGTGACTCGCACTTGGCCGGTTTTTGTTAACATTTTTAGTAACTAAGGCCTATATTTTTAAATATTATGCTATTCTTCTTTGATTTTAAATTTAGTTCATGTTCAAGGTTTTTGCTTTTTCACTCATAATTTAATATATGTATAAGATGCTTGTAACATTGTGCTGCCACACAAAGTATCCAATGTACCTACTAATTCCATGATCCTGGGCCACCAAGATACAGGCTGTGCCTAGTTTGGGGCCCATGGCCACTTCTGTTGCATCCGCTATCTTCTTTAGTTCTATTCTTCACTGTGTAATTGTTTATGTGTAATAACTAGTGTGTGCCAAAAAATAAAAATTATTATAACGAGGAAATGATTTGGTGCTCGCATGCGGCTCCACGTCGAATCATCAAATTGACAGTTCTGACAGTCGTAATTTTCCTGAAGGTCAGCTGGAAAAGTCCTTCAAAGCGACACGAAATAAGTTTTTTTTTATTACCTAAATACTAAAATAAACTAGTATTTTAACCAGGCAGTAGACATAATTGAAACTACTAAATAAAAACCAAAATTAAAGGTGACAATCAACACATTTTAAATCTACAAAAAACCAAGCAATTTTGTCTATTACGCCAAAAAATGCGTCAACTTTGACACAAATATGACAAATTGGCGGCAAAAAATGAAAAAACATATCCTTACGGATTCCTGAAACGTTTTTATAAAGACTATTTTAAAAACTTAACAATTTCAACTATTTATTTTGGTTTTTTTGACACACGACACCTCATTAAAGCTACTGCGTTGTTTTTTAAATCAATGGCGAAGGGTGGAACTATAGAATAAAGGGGATAAGGCGCTAGGGGGGGCTGCACTAACGTTATGGTCACGGAGCGTTGTTTGTTCTTTCCTATTTTTGACGTGATAACGTCTTATAAATCGATGAACACCGGCTGCACGCACGAAAAAGTGTCACGGTCACGTTCTGCACGTTCAATTGTTTTATTACGACGTCATTACGTAAAATTATCGTCCGTAAACACTATACGTTACAGACAGCCTATTTTTTTTTTGTAGTGGCTCAAGAATTCTAGATAAAGTTCATTATATCAGCGATTGTCCAATATACTAAATGTTAGATTGACAAAGTGACATATATTAACTTTACTACACAAACCTAAAGTTCAAAAGGTAAGTTTAGGTACCTCTTGTTTACTCGTAGAGTTTTACTCGTTTTCTTATATCGTTAGTACAATTTAGTGCTGAAGGTACCTAAGATATATTTAGTATCTGTTATGGAGGGCCCAAATACTATGAAAGGTAGGAATCAAACCTAGACCTCATTTCCCAGCTGGTAGAAATTTGTACCCGTTGCATCACCCATTTATACGCCCGGTGCCTGAGAGGCTGCTCTTTAACGAAGTTTAGCACTGCTGTATCGCTATTCTATTCTGTTACAATCTCATTGAAGTGAATTGACATTCCTAGCATCGATTGGAATGACAGCTCACTTCATAATTGAATCACCTAAGTTTTTACGTTGAGTTTTATTTAGGTACTTTGTCTAAGTATTTCAGGATCGACCTCCCTTTACAAAAATTGTGAAGACGTAAACCATATTATCAGCACAACTTTCAAATGTAAAACGCAATATCCACATAATTCTTCCACAAGAAGAAAGTCCCTACACGTCTATTTTTTGTGACAATAAATCTGTCAGGGCCGCAAAGTCGCGGGGTGTCGCTAGTCGACACCGCACATTACACAGAAAAGGTTAATTTACTTCATTAAAGGTTAAAACCATAGTTTTTTGTTAGTAAAAAGTGAACGGCATTCATGAAAAAATATTTTTTTTAACGGCTCTTTGTGTAAGCACGTTCGGGAAAGTATCTACTACGAACTAATCACCAATAGAAGTGCATTAAAAATAACTACTCCGCCATCTTGGATGGTCCGCCATATTGGATTTAGAATGACGCCAAATTATTTTTCGATTTAGGTACTCTCAACAAGCTCTCTTTCATTTGATATCCATATTGTAGAAATGCATTAAAAATAACTATTCCGAACGTGTTTACAAAATTTCAGCTCAATCGGTTGAAGATATCTACTTCAAAATTGAGTTCAAAGGTTCCACCCGAACAAACATACTTACATACATACATTGCAAGTTAAATAAAAGCTTTTACGCTTTTTAGCTTTTATCTAATACTAGTGGACGTCACGCGGTTTCACCCGCGTAGTTCCCGTTCCCATAGGAGTACGGGGATAAAATATAACCTATGTTACTCCCTGAAAATGTAGCTATACATTTCTGAAAGAATTTTTCAAATCGGTCCAGTAGTTTCGGACCCTATTCATTTCAAACAAACAAACAAATCTTTTCTCTTTATAATATTAGTGTAGATAGTGTAGATCAATCATCAATAATATCTTTTAATAATCACCATTTATCTGTTAATACCGCCTAGCTTAGTTGCTATATTGCCGATTTGAAGAGGTAGGTACAGGGTACCGATGTACTAGGAACCTGCAATGTCTCTACTATTGCAGACTAATTTTTCCATCATCCCATAGTAAGTGCTCATTTTACCAGGATAAGAAGCCTATGACAGTTAACGGTAGTGATTTATATATCAGTGAAATAATTTGGTGTAATCGTGTATCCTAATCGGATTACTGAGTGTTATTTTTTTAGGCATGCGTTTGACCACAATGTCACCTGATGGAAAACGAAGTAGAACGCTTGCCTATTCACTCTTGACTTAAGGCTGCTCTCTAGAGAAATGCTTAAAAACAGCGTGCAGATGAAGCAACTTTTCGTCGGCATTTACTGAGAAATTACATCTGAAAAAATAGGTAGTAATCTACATGATATGATACGTAATTTGGTTTAGCCAGAATTTATGTATCGGTATCACATAATAAGAAAAAAAATCACCAAATCACCTCCAAATCGTTGAGATGAAACCATTTTACTCCTTAATTTTCAACAAAAATCTAGAAAAAAATATGCTTTGTAATACAAACGAAAATAATTTGGTTTTGTTTCTATTTTAAAATATGTGTTATTTTTTATAATAAATTAAAAATGCGGGTAGCGGAGTGGCGCGTAGAGGAATAGTTAGCTCTGTTTATATGCACAAGGTCATTGGCATGTATACAAGCCTTAAAGACCCCCAGGTTCTATATGGATGTACGGCGACTCTTGGAGACAGCTTATGGATAGTGTGGACGTCTTTCAGTTGAAATAATTGTGAATGGCGTTTTTCGTCGTAGAAAAAATGTCCTTCTTCAATCGAACACTGAAACATTTATTCATTTGTCCGCCGTTAGAGGTACACTTAAGAAAGCAACGAAAAACATTGAACTTAAGGGGTAAACAACAAAATAGCATCCCAATTTGCCGACAACAACGCTCAATTACTTGCAGACAATTATTCGGTATGGCAACTCTGTTACCCGACCCCTGCAATATAATCTGTGCTCGCTAATGAATTTAATTGACTCTCGGGGGACGGCGGTGTTGCCATAAATTATTATTAGTCTGCCTGAATTAGCTCTTTGTTGGATTTAATGATTTTGTGTATGTAGTGATTATTGGAGTGTAGCTAGGGTTTGTCTTGGTATTTCTTTTTGTGTTTACCTGTTTTATCCCATTACTGAAGAGCAAGGGGTGTATTTGTTAAGAACCAATGGAACTGCTTAAAAAAAACTTAAATTTCGGGAGTCCACCAATTTCCCACCGGCCCCCTTCTACCATCGGACATCCAGACGCACTGCATCTTACCATCCCTGCCTTGTTGCTATTCCACTAATTCGCCCTAAGCGTTTCCAAACGTATTAAAATGCGCACAGCAAAGGAGTGGAACTCTCTGCCTGCGTCTGTGTTTCCAAACGCTTACAACCCTAATCTCTTCAAAGTTAGAGTGCACAGGCTCCTTCTGGGTAAGCTCGCTCCATCGTAGACTTTGTCTCTGTCATCTCTGACCTAGACTAGAGTCAAGAGCAAGTTCATTATTTTGTAGTACCAACCGATATACACACGAACATCAAGTTTTTACCAGATGCGTGCCTACAATTTTCGAGAGTTGCCCTCGATTTCTCAGTTTCAGTCTTTTATCGAGTTTTCAGGTTGGTCTCAAAGTAAAAGTTGTTTATAATCATGTGTACTTTCACTGCCTAAGAGGTTGTTGTTTTTTAACCCTGTATTGTAATGTAATTAGCTGTAAGTTTTCTTAAAAGTAATAAAATAAAAAACAAATGGATGCTGGTCAAATAAATAGCACCATAGTAGTGCTGCAGTGCGATTCTGTCGGTAAATATCTGACAGTGTAAGCTTAGGTGAAGTGAAATGAAGTGAGCTGTCAATCCATAGAAACAATATGGAAGGACAGTTCGCTTCATGCTCACTCCACCTATGATGTTGACAGAATAGACCGTCTTTTCTGTAAAATATCACCGTGAAATGTGTAAAGTGACCTTGAAATGAGCTGTCATATTATGTGCCATCTTATATTATTAACCAAAAGGTTTTGTCCTTTTTAGCATGGCGAATAATGGATGACATCGCTACAAAAACTTATCAATAGTCATTAAACAGTTATCGTTATTAAGTATCGACCATTATTACCAAAGTCAAAGTCAAAGTCAAATGATTTATTTCAACTAGACCAATAAATGCACTTTTGAACGTCAAATGAAAATAAAATAAAATATTATAGTGACTCTAGTCGTACCATCTCGTACCTTGACATTGGCAAAATCATCGAATGTTCGTCGATGTATTTTAAATTTTTTTATTTGTTACTAGCTGTTGCCCGCGACTTCGTTCGCGAGTAAGTCGAAAAATAAAATGTTGTCGCTAGATAAGATCTCTCAGATAAGATATATACGAACAATCAATATCTAGCATTGCTTGACTCCTCTTAGATTTAGGAATTTGGAAGATTATTTTGCACGGTACTGGCTGTTTCACGTCTTCTGTTCCAAATGCCGAACATTCCTAGTAATTTTTCGCAATGAGAAACGATTAATGATAACGCTTCTCTATACATGAAGATAAAGAAAGTTGCTAGGGTTGTTAACACGTTACGGAATTTGTTCGAAAGAGTCATCGCGGCCCTGCAACGCAAAAGGCATTAGAAGGAACACGGATGGGTTTTAGCCAGTAAGAGTCTGACACACCCTTCTGCTCCGCCTAGAGTGGGAGGAGTCGTTTGATGGTTACCCATCTTTAAAAAATTTAAAAGGTTGGTAACGTGCGATAGAGCTATATAAAGTGTGCCATGGGAAAACCAACCAGAAGAGAAGTCTACCCCCGCAACGGAGAGAGTAGAGTAGAGACTCTGCTGTCCGCACCATGTAAGACTCCCATTCTCAGTCAGTCCTGGTTAGCCAGGACTGACTGAGAATGGGAGCCCAAATGCACAGTTGGGTGCTTCACAGGTTTGGCAGAGCGACCTCACCGTTCCGAGAATTTATTTAATGTCGGGCAGCTCGGCATTACTTTTTGGATGACGAGGGCAACTGATTCCTCGGTTCGAAGCAACCTCTGCAAATCAAATGGGCTATCTACAGCGCCTATGTTGAAAAGATGTTTTTAAGGGGCAGTGACCCGTAAATAATTACGGGTCATTGCCCCTTAAAAACATCTTTCACCTATTATTATTCGGAGGGTATTTCTACTTGAGCTGAGAAGTCGTTTAGTTAGTCGCGTGTATAGGCTTGACGTTGCCAGTTTTGACTGCCTGCAATTTGTAACCCGTGACCATTTGTTACGACGAAGTTCAGTTGATCTCTGGCAAATTCATGTACGAAACCATGTTATTATTTGCATACTTGTAGCTCATATTTAATGTGAACAATGTCTCCACAATGGTATTGCACTTGTCTAATTTTTGGTTTTCCCTTTTTTTCGCCACTCTGTTATTGGCTTAAGAGATAATTGTCATCATCTCACTGCCACTGTGCAGTGTGTGCAGACTGTATGGAAGGTGTTAGTAACAGTAGTAACTTTGACGAAACTGCACTGAACTGATCATTGATAGTGAGATGAATATTTACCAAATAAATAAATAAACTATGGAAAAGGTCGAAGGGGGAGTGGGTACGGATCCAGCACTACCATCTCGGAACCTCTCTTCGCGAGTTCGTCTCTGGCGTCATTGCTTAGGGATTTACAGTTCTCCTTGATTCACTGGACAGTAAAGCCCGCAACGGATAATTTCGGGCCATGGGCTGGTCATGACGTTTCATAGGCTCACTGGGAATTGAACAGTTTTGAAACTAAACAGAAAACGGTTTATTGGATTTATGTGACTATGCAAAGTTTTATAGAAATTAAATACCTAAACAGAAATTATAAAACTTAATCGGATGTATCATTTTCTTCCACGGCCGTTTTCATGGAAATAAATTCCTCAGATTCTCCAGAAACATTTGTCAATATTAAGCGTATTGATGGTTGATGCTTGGTCGGTGGGTTCCCCGTACACATAGCAGAAGAAATTATTTCATGCTGTGAAGCAACGGGATAGCACAGGCTATCTTCTAAAATAACTAAACAATCTTCTTCAAACTACTTGATGAATCAAGTTGATTTTTTATTTATTCCGAACCAGGAACGCAAATCGAAACAATTTTATGTTTTTAAAACACAGAAACCCAATTTCAGCGGAGCTAATGCAATTGTTTTGACTCCATATAGTGGGACTTCGCCACCTGCTTGTGGGTGATATTACGTGACACCTGGCTTCAAGCCCTTATAGGACCTGTATTGGGCAACTTTAGCAAAGCTTAGCAAATGTAAGCGCGCGCCTGTTGACCAATATTCTAATCTTAAAACCGCGATTCAAAAAATGAGATGAAATGCTTACGCAATCTATGGAATATGTAGTTGAACTGTTAAAATATAATTTCGAAGTTTGTTTTAATTTTATTAATAGGAATATTATGTGCATTCAGAACGATATTTTTTTAAGGTAATGTTAACGGCAACGTTTTAAAATAAAAGTAATTACTTTTTTTTAAAACGTTGTAACGGTCAATAGAAAGCACTGCGTGTATCTGCATTGCATAGAATAATACGTTGATTTCTTATAGAAAATTGCTACAATTCCTATCAGGTTTATGTGTAAAACTTATCTACATTGGTTTTGTACTTTTTTTAACGTGATACAAACATAACAGAATACAGATAAAGAGAAAACAGGTTTTGTTAATTATACCTTAACAGTCTGGCTTATATTTGGCATACTTGAATAAATGCTAAAAAAATATCCGATATACAACAATAACATCTTATGAATATCTGAAAATATTAGGTTAAATAGGAATCACAAAGTGAGAAAATGCATAAGTTAAATAAAAACAAAATATAACACCTGTTGAGATTCGAACCCACACCAAATGTTTCGGCAGGCGATCTTTAAACCGATGGTCTATGACTGCTGTCGACATTTGTTTGAAATAGTCAATCTTATTTATGTCATGGGTTTTTGCTGCTCAGCCCGTTGAAAGTATAGCGTGATGATAAACATTGATAAGGTTAGACCCATAAGTATCTGCAATTTTGTAATATGTAGTGGCTTCTTATAACAATTCCTCGCTAAACTGTTGGAAAAAATGTCGAATATTCATTTAAATGCTATTTTAAGTGCGCGAAAACCCATTTTATTTTTATTTTGACATGACTATGGTGTAAAAATACATTTCAAAAGAGAGAATAAATACAAAAATAATATCTGTTGGTGAGGCTCGAGCCATGTGCACTTTCTCGTTCAAAACAGAAATTTTTGAGTATTGCTCATCCTCCATAGCACATAGCGTGATAATATATAGCCTTTAGCATGACCTATAAGGAAAATTTGCAAAATTTGAACAGAATCGGTGCAGTAGTTTTCTCGCCAATCGGGAACATACACCTTAAGATTTACTGTTTTATTATATGTATAGACTAGTGGACGTCACGCGGTTTCACCCGCGTAGTTCCCGTTCCCGTGGGAGTACGGGGATAAAATATAGCCTATGTTACTCCCTGATAATGTAGCTATTCATTGCTGAAAGAATTTTTCAAATCGGTCCAGTAGTTTCGGAGCCTATTCATTTCAAACAAATAAACAAACAAATCTTTCCTCTTATAATATTAGTGTAGATGGGTTTGCTCTTGACTCTAGTCTAGGTCAGAGATGACAGAGACAAAGTCTACGATGGAGCGAGCTTACCCAGAAGGAGCCTGTTCACTCTAACTTTGAAGAGATTAGGGTTGTAAAAGTTTGGAAACACAGACGCAGGCAGAGAGTTCCACTCCTTTGCTGTGCGTATTATAAAAGACGTTTGGAAACGCTTATTGCTAATTGTTGGAATAGTAACAAGGTAATGTAACCTTAAAAATTGAATTGAATTGTCACTACACCACACACTAAAGTGAAGTGATCTTGAAGGGAGCTATCAATCCCAAGTCATTCGGTAGAAGGATTAAAGGGCCTTCCACGATCATTCTACCGTGTAGTACCTAACGTTAACGTAAGTGAATTTTGAATTTGAAAAACTACAACCCCATAGTATTTTGTTTTAATTTTATGGGACAAACACAATTTATATTATTCAAAAATATGAATATAGTATCTAATTCATATAAATATTATGTGCGAAACGAGTATTGTAGCTATGGTCAAATTTTAAGTTACGTTACTATACGTCAAAAATATTCGTGCTAGGCCTTTAGTTCTCTTTTAGCTAACTTCACCAAAATTTTCCCGTTGCAATTTTTTCAAAAATCTACTGGCAAATTACAATTTCACACGGTCTAATAAAAAATAAAACACAAAACAGTAAAATTTTTTATGCTTAATTTCCGATTACGCGCCCCATCCCTAGGGTTATTACAGCATATGTCTAAGCGCGCGTATAATTATCCGCAATCAACTGGGGATCATCCCTAGTGATTTGATGTCCCCTCACTACTCACTACAGGTGATGTGACAAATTGGGTATTGTAAAATGATACCTACGTCAAGGGGTTTGTGCTAATAAATAAGGATTTTGTTTTGTAATTTTTACAGCTTGATAGTCCTTAGTTTCATTTTAGTTTTTTTTTCATCATTCTATTTTTTGGTCGCTTACAATGGGCCTCGTTAGAAGGCTCAAAGTTACTCAAAGGGCAATGCTTGGAGTTTCCTTGCGTGATCGAATCAGGAATGATGATATCCGCAAGAGAACCAAGGTTACATAGCCCGAAGGATCGCCAAACTAAAGTGGCAGTGGGCAGGGCACATTGCTCGCAAAACAGATGGTCGATGGGGCCGAAAAGTTCTGGAGTGGCGACCGCGTACCGGAAGACGCAACGTTGGAAGGCCTCCCACAAGGTGGACTGATGATCTGGTGAAGATCGCGGGTAGCCGATGGATGCGAGACGCACAGGACCGATCGTTGTGGCGACGCTTGGGGGAAGCCTATGTCCAGCAGTGGATGTCTTTCGGCTGATATGATGATGATGATGATTATTTTTTTCGATGAAGTATGTTGAAAAACGTTGTTTGAAACACGTGAACATTTAGTTTGTCATTGCAGTTTCTCCGCTCTATATTGGAAAGTTATCAAATGACACCTTCCGGACTAAAACCCATCCGTGTTCCACCTGCCCTTTGCGTTTCAGGGTCGCGGTGACTAAGTTTCTAAACAAATGTAATCTCTATCTGTTAGTATTGCTAGTACTGCAAGTTCTAGTAGTGAGTTCAAAACAAGACGTTCTACCTACTAACAGTTTAAAATCGCCAACAGCAACTCTCACAGCCTGTAATCACGATCAATTCTCGCTCCTACTCAAGTGTAGTCAAATTACATTCAGTTGAGTTGTCTCATTGGGAGAGTCACGCCATCTATCCTTGATATGAGTTACTAATACAGTGGCATAGTACCATTGATACTTACTAGATGGCGTTAAACTCAACTTCCTATTTTAGTGATGAGCAATAGTAATTATGAATGAAAATATATCGACGAAAATGTTTTAGGGGGGATTTTATTATAAATAACTGTAAACACCAATATATTTTGTCGTCATTTATTCATAAAGACAATTCAATAAATGAACGCACTAAATTACAATAATTTTGAGATATGTCACTTAAATACTAATCGGTGGTGATTATTATGGTTTTATTAAATATAATTGTAATAATTTTAGTGTTTTATAGTTTATTTCTCCTTAAAAGCGAGTTTTCGGAATTCATGTGTATGAAGAATCATTTTTAAAGGTTTAAAACCTTGAGAAAAGAGTTAGAGTGGAGCAATAAATCCATAATTTCACCACCTTTGCGTTATATTCATAATTATGTATATAATAAGCTACAATACTCGCTATTGATATAGATCAGTTACTGGAAGACAAATCGTATGGCTTTTAATATTTTAGTACAATATCATTTAATACAAATGCACCGATATGTACGTTATGCTACCAAACTATTGAGGAAAAAAATCTACAGGAGTACAATACAAAATATTAGGAAAATAGAATTATATTTTATTTATTTTCTCATCTAGTAGAAAAAGTTTTCAGAAACATCAGAATTCTTAAAATGAATTTAATTTACTTTATTAGATAGTTAGAGCCCGACCAACATTGGCTTTTTTCCGTCATTTTCTTCGTAAATATTATTATCTGTGTTTCTCTTTAACTATGTTTTTGTGCAAAAAATAAATCATCTAAGTCGGTAAAAATGGCATTGCTGTATGCTGTGCGTAAAAAAAAATAGGAACCCACATTTTCAATCTACTGTAAGCCTCTTTGAGCCCAAAAACGATCTCAAGTCGAGCTCTATATAAGAGTAAAATCTTTGAAGATGAAACAGTGCTATCCAAATCGTAAAATTCGAAAAGTGGCTTACTTAGTCAAGAAATATATACTATACAATAGAATGAGAAAAGCTATTGTAATGTAATATAATAAATATTTCGAAAAATTTAAATATACAAAAAAAAGCAAGGAGCTGTTGTCAAACAAAAGCTATGTACAGCTAAGCGAATACAAGGGACTATAATACTAACTTAGACTAGCCCTAACTCCATACAAATTATAACTTATGATATAACAATGATCACAAACGCATTTCCACATTAACTTATACATTATTAATAAACGATATGTGTAGTAATTGATGAGTATTAGTAGTAAATAATATAAAGTCTTTCGACTTTAACATGAAGCGTAACACACAGCGAATCTTAACTAGCAAAACTTGGTACTAGTGTCCGAGATTATAATACCATTAAAAAATATCTCTATTACTCTAAAATATGCCTTTCCTATACAAACAACTTAAACACTAAAAGGTATAGTTTTAAAATATACGCCTATTCTATGCAAGCTGTAGAAAACTAAAAAGTTTAGAAAAAAATATAGTATGGAAGATTGTAGAGGTAGTTTGACAATGGATACTCTGAGTTGAAAAAACTTCCGAAACACAGATTGATACTATTATTTATTCTTACAAATAAATGTAAAGTTATACTAAAAGTCGCATTCAGCAGTTATAAAATATACACAAAAGATCCTTTACCAGCTAAAAAGTAATATAATTTGTATTCTATACATGTTTACTTAAATTTAATCACCTAAAACTATAAAAACACTAGTAGAGACCAAGTTTTGCGCACACATACAACATCTATTCAGCCAATTGTCGTAACGACGGCATTCAATAAAAACGTACTTATTGCTTGTACACGTAATAACGATCGTAGTATAAAACTACACCGCAAACAATCACAAATTAATATATTTTTTATTATAATTACAATGATATCTTTAATTAAAAAGTATATTTTATTATCCTTTGATATGTATTTATGAGTAATGATCGATTAAACTATGATTATATGATTAAATAATTCGAGCTCTTTAACTTAATTAATGTATGATTTATATGGGCATAGTCAGGACTTCTTACTAGCCTCTGTTCTTTCCTTTTCCACTTCAATTGCTATCTATTTCTTCTAGCAAAGACAAAATACTCCATGATTGACGTTTGTTTTAATAGATTTCTTTTTTTTTCTCTGCTATATTTCGTAAGCTAAAAGTAGATTTTTTTTTTCATCAGGTCATCGATCATCGTTTGGAACAAGCCCGCCACACACTCCTAACCATAGCAACTCTTGAAAGCCAGAATATACAGTGGAGGAGTAGGAAAAATTATAATTTCCACTTCCCGACCATCGACCGATCATCCCGATCGATCAACGTTTATCAATGGTACTTAGAACAACACTAGACCTCCAAATTTGTCTTTGTCCAAGCCTTTGTTTTTTTTAAATATCGCAGCATTTCCTGATTTTGGAGCCAAATCTTTTATGTTAGGTTTTATAACTTCGTTATTATTATTATTAATTCATTTATTTTATTTTTGTTAGTCATATGCGAATGCCAAACAAACATTTTTCTTTCTGCCAAAGTTCGTAAACTTTTATTTCTGTATCTAAGTTTATCTTTCGATAACCTAGTAATCCTGACTACACCCATAGTAAAATTATTATATTTAAACTATGTCTAATGATATTTCAAATTATATGTAAGCCAATTTTCTCTTTAACACAAGTTACAATTAATAAAACTATCCTATTTAATTGGGGTTACATTGGGATTAAATACATTTTTACATCATACCAACCTTTAACAACACCTTTAAACAATCACTTTAATTTTTTCTGATTATTTGAGAGATTCCTTGAATATACATATCGATATAAAACAGTTATTTGAATAATAGTTTTTTTATTGTAACTATTCTAATGTCAACATGTCGAGCAATCTTATCGATAGGCGCGCATCACTAGAAGTCGGTCAGTGTGAATATGTTTGCGCGCGAATTACGTTTTTATAATAAGTCTAAACTTTTTTAGAATGTAAAATTTTTAACTTTATTAAGAAAAAGACATTTTGTACTTAAACAGTTTGAGTGAAACATCTAGAAGACGAGTAATGCTATTCTGTAACAACATTTTCGTATCTCGACAGCGGAATCCGAGGTGAGTTTCAAATTAAGACCTTTATGTTGTGTGCAATAAAGCTCACTTTGTGAGTTTTGTCACTCAGGGGAAGCTCGATATCGAAATAGTTATTTGCAGAATAGACTAGCTGCTCTCGCTGCATTTATTCCATCCTTTTTTAACAAATCGATATTCTTTCTCATACTTTACAAATTGACATTGACAAAAATATGACATTGTATTTAGGAATTATTCTAGAATTATTACAAAAACGTATTGTACAATAATCTCATGACATACACTTGTGGACACATTTAGGGGAACAGTTTATATTATTTATTTCATAAAAACTTTATTGTAAACCTCATAATAAGTACGGGATTATATAGAAGTGTTTTTATTTGGATATGTCAGCATTTCACACGAAGTTATTTTGATATGTAGGATAGGTTCATTTTTTTAATTTCTTTGCAGCTCAATAGTGTTTAATTTATAAAAGCAGCAGTAGTCCCCTAAATATATGCATAAGTTTAAACAATGCACAATATCATTAATAAATCTCACTTGATTCTTAGTTCTTACACATAACAACAGTTTGGTCTACCGTACTAAGAAATTTAACCACTTGGCATACAAGACAATCTTTATAGATCTCACTATATCAACGATCTACTTCAAAACTCGCTTTTATAAATATTTTTTGGAAAAATGTTCTTAGTTTTTTCAAACAAACTGAGAAAGAAGGTTTTAATTCAAAGGTAAAAAGTCATCTTTCGATTTGAAAACAATAAAAAAGATAAACTCAAGAATAGAAGGAAAATTTTATTTTTTTTAGAAATACACTTTCATTTAAGTGTAAAGAAGTTTACCTTGAAAAGAAAAAAATATTTCAATTAGATTAATTTGATTTCTTTGTGAATTTAGAATGTACTATCTAGGGTCAATTTATCTAACTTGATGAAATTTAAGTATTCTTTTATTTATTATCTTCAAATCACGTACATTACTTCAAATGTCATTTTATAGATTTAATAAATTATTTTTTTACAACTGAGAATCTCTATGGCAACATTACTACTTCAAACAAATTCTATTATTGAATAACCCAAACAGAACTACCAACTTTCAAACAAAACTGGCAACTTTACGAAACAACCCAAAAAAAAATATTCAAATTTAAATTTGGAACCCTCGGCTTTTCGGTGTTTTCCCGCCTATTCCATAGTGTCATACTGTACCTTCTTGACTTTGAGGTAGCGCCAGGCGGCGTAGGCGCAGAGCGTGGCGGCCGTGGCCAGCGCTAGCGCGGCGCCCACGGCCACGGGCGCGGCCTCGGCGCGTGCGCGCGCGGCGCGGGCGCACGCCCAGGGGGGGCCGAACTCGCCGCCGCGCTTGTACATGAACGCTTGCAGGCGCATCTCGCGAAGATACAATTTGGCGCGGTGGGTTGTGGCGGGACTGAAAGGATAGTCGGTTTTTGTTATTTTTTTACTACTGATAGGCACGCGTTTGACCACTATCTCACCCGACGGTAAGCGATGATGTGGTCGAAGATGGAGCAATTAGCAGGCGCGGAATTGAGCGAAATGCTGACCCCTTTGACACCAAATGTGAATGCGGTGCGGTCCACTTGTTGGAGTGCTCCAAGTGTACATGTGCTCCATTGAGGACATAATAATTTGACGGTTGCATATTAAAAAATCAAAACTTTCTCGAGCAAATTTCAAAAGAACAATAAACGAAATAACAAAATTTAAATGACCAAATGTTTTATTTAGAAAAACTTTAGAATCCCAATGTATGTGACATCAAATGAACAACTGATCAAAAGTTGCTAGATTTTTCGAATTGATGGTTTTGACCATAGTTCAACAACATAGACAACACCCCGACTCGGATAGGTTAGGTTAGAAGGCTAAGGCGGGAGCGAAGCGGAGCGGAGCTCCCGCCTTAGCCTTCGTGGTTATTTTTTTTTATATTTTAAACTTTGGTGATTTGTACGTTGTTCTTTTGAAATTTGCTCAAAAAAGTTTTGATTTTCTAATATGCAACCCTTTCTTTCTATCTATTTTTTCATTTGTAGCGGAAGCTGGTTTTGTCCTTTTTTATGGATGGGAAATCATCAAATGACTACTCCCGCTCTGGGTAAAACAGAAGGGAGTGTCAGACTCTTACTGACTAAAACCCATCCGTGTTCCTCCTAATGCCCTTTGTGTTCCAGGGCCGCGGTGACTCTTTCGAACAGATTCCGCAACCCCGGCAGAGCTGGTTTTGCCCTGGATTAATGGCAATGTCAATGTCTCAAAGATTCTGGAGAAGATATTGAACAACCGTTTGCTTAAATACCTTAATACCTACAAACTTCTCTCCGATAACCAATATGGTTTCAGAGCCGGAATTGCAACAGAGGATGCGGTTATTGCATTCTCTGAAAAAGTTACTCAGCTCATGGATACAAAGCAACGGTGTCTTGGTATATTTCTAGATATTTCGAAAGCGTTTGACACTGTCTCTGCGCCCATCCTTCTGTCAAAACTGGAACGCATGGGAATTCGTGGTCCTGCACTTGACATTTTTTCCAGCTATCTGAAGAATCGTTTCCAACATGTTCAATTGGACGAGGTAATAAGCGATAAAGCTAGAATAGAATACGGCGTCCCACAAGGAAGTATTCTAGGCCCAACCTTGTTCCTCATCTTCATTAACGATCTGTGTTCACTTCCTTTAACAAACTGCTCTATTTTTACCTACGCCGATGATACAGCCCTACTTGTCCACGGCAATGATTGGAGAGAAACAGAAAAATATGCTCAGATGGCGCTAGACATTGTCATGAATTGGTTTAACACCAATTTGCTAACCTTGAATGCGGAAAAAACAAAGCTTGTTTCTTTTTCTTTAACTAATAAGACTCAGCCAAATATAACGCCCACTATTAAAGCTCATACCTGTTCTAGAAACTCCTACTGTACCTGTCCCCCTCTTATACCCACATCTAGTATAAAATACCTGGGCGTGCAAATTGACAAGCATCTAAACTGGTATAGTCATCTAGATAATTTAGTCACTCGTACGCGTAAACTCATTTCCATCTTTAAGAAACTCCGTGGTTCGGCTGACTCGGAAACACTTATGACGGTCTATTTTTCACTATGTCAGTCTCTTCTCCTGTATTGTTTGCTAGCTTGGGGTGGGGCTTGCAAAACATACTTTCTGAAATTAGAGAGAGCTCAGAGAGCAGTTCTCAAAGTTATGTTCTTCAAGCCCTATAGATACTCTACATTAGAACTTTTTAGGGAATGCAAGGTTCTGTCGGTGAGAGGGTTGTATGTGTTACAATGTGTATTGAGGAAACATCGGCTTCCTCTCATAGTAAGTACTAAACGTCGTGCAGATATTGTCCTTCCACCAGTTCGACACAAAACCAACTTCGCACAACACCAATTCACCTACCTCAGCTATATTTTATATAATAAAATCAATAAGTTTCTCCATATCCATAGGTTAAATTATCACCAATGCAAATTCGCAGTCAAAGAGTGGCTTATTGGGAAATCGTATGACGAAACCGAAAACCTGCTCCTCCCACATGCCTAAGACAGATCTCCCCTCACACAAGCATATCTCACACACACCACACACTACACCGACCACGACACACTCACTCAACTATTTACAATTTTTATTTTGAATAATTTTTTCTTCTTTTTATACTTAAATACTTAAAAAGTCATTGTCTTGTAATGTTAGCTATGTTACTGGTGTAAACAGATTTTGTTCTTTAATGGAATCACTGGTTCCCAAGTCACAGGCTATAAACCTAGTTTGGGAGTCAGGTGATAATACCGTACGCACATTAGATTTGTATTATATAACTGTACTTGTAACCTTTGTTAACAACTTATTGGAAGTAAATATATTATTATGGCATGCCTTGTACAATCTCGGGACCCTGAGGTCCCGGTCCTTTGGTAGGCGTACGAGGGGCCGAAGCCAACTCGCAGAGGCCCCGTTAGACATTTCTAATGGAATGGGGCACCAACCGACGATTATCCCTATATGCACTATCGAAGTATACCTAAGGACAATCCCCAGTAGGTGCAAAACTATTGCATAATATGGAAACAAAAGGTGACAGGCTATGGGTTTGGGTGGTTTAGTGGATTCATTAACGTATACTATGAAAGAACTATTGGCCCCTGCCTGACCACTGAAAATATACACGGCTTTAAAATGGCTGGGGGTGACTTGCACACTCAATAAATTTTTAAGAGCGGTGATCAGTCGGATGTGACCAATTATAGGCCCATAGCTATTCTCTCTGTACTGGCAAAAATGTTTGAAGCACTAATTTGTCCTATATTGTACAGACATATGTCGCAGTTGATAGTGGACAGCCAATATGGATTTATGAAGGGTAAATCAACGGCTACAAATTTGGTGACTTATGCAGATAGTATAATTGAAGCAGTTGATGCGCGTATTCAGGTTGATGCAGTCTACACTGACTTCAGTAAGGCATTCGACACAGTGGATCACATTTTACTTATTGAAAAGCTAAAGTCACATGGTGTGTCGGATCCCTTGCTGAGTTGGTTTAAGTCATTTCTGTCGGAACGAACGCTTAGGGTTGTGGTGAATGGTTGCAACTCCGATTCATACATAGCCACTTCAGGAATTCCCCAGGGATCTCATTTAGGACCACCTTTATTCATTCTCTTCGTCAACGATATACTCAAGTGCTTTCTGAATTCCAAAATATATCTATTCGCTGACGATCTTAAAGCCGTAAAAGAGATAAGAACGGCTGATGATTCGGTTCAGTTTCAACGCGATTTAGATAGACTGAGTAAGTGGTGTGAGCACAATAGAATGTCTTTAAATGTAGGGAAATGTAAGCACATCAAATTTACTAAAAAAATAAATGTTGTACCCACAGTATATAATATTAATGGTCAACAGCTGGAAGAAGTGGATTCTATACGAGACTTGGGCGTTCAATTTGACAAAAAGCTAAAATTTGTCGAGCATATTGACAATGTTACACTTAAAGCATCAAAAATACTTGGTTTCGTTATGAGAGAGTGTAAAAACTTCAAAAAATTCAGCACAAAAAAAATTATGTACAACTCGCTAGTCAGAAGTCACCTAGAGTATTGTAGTGTTGTATGGTCCCCGAAATATAATGTGCACATCAAGCGTATCGAACGATTGCAAAAAAGGTTCCTATGGCATCTCACTTATCACTGTAACATGGGCAAACGGCTCAAATCGTACCAGGACAGGTTGAAGTATTTTGGGATTTCCTCATTGGAGAAACGTAGAGATATGTTCGATTTAATCTTCCTAAAAAAACTAGTAACAGGCTCTTTGAATTGTCCTGAATTACTTAGTAGGGTATCCTTCCATGTGCCACGAAATCTACCAAGAAGTAATAATAGGAGGTTGTTTTCCATGCCAAAAAGCAAAACCAATTTAAGGCAGCATTGCTCACTTTCCAGAATGTACACTGTATACAAAAACCACGATAATAACATTGATTTATTTCTTACATCTGTGCCTACCATGAAAAGACTCTTAAAGTGTGTTTCGTAAAATAATGAACTGTTGTGAATACTGTCACTGTCACTGTTTGACCTATCTAACTTAATGTGTAATTGTGTAATATTCTTGATTGTCGTTTTTCTTTTTTTTTTGTTTTAATTTTTCATCATATTTATATTTACTTTTTCACCGTTACTATAGCAGTTTATGCGTACAGTATGGTGCATGTAGTGCTCTTCTGTAAGTGATGAGGCACTTAAATTTTAGTCTAGAATTATTTTTTGTAAATGTTATAGTGTACTCATTGTTGAAGAGCCAAATAAAATAAATAAATAAATAAAAAATAAATGGGCCCCCGAAAACGGTTGCTAGCACAAAGTGACGTAGCTCCAAGGAGGCAACATATCTTGAGGTGCTAGAGGAGTGGAGAGGTATACCACGGCTATCAGGACAATCCCGGAAGTACGGTCAAGATCCCTACCAGCATCTTACTGGATTATACATCCTTCTCCCGAGCACGTTTGCTCTTGCGAATCTCCACTCAGACCGGCCGATTAAGGCAAGAAAGAGGTGGGAGCTCTGTTCCTCGTCAGTGTTCACTCCAGCCAGCCAATAAAGGCAAGCCGGTGATGAAAAACAAGACTTCTCCCGGGAGATCAGGTCCGCGGGGTCGCTACTGCCCAACAGTTCGCCACAAAACTGCCTTGCGGATTGTATCTCTCTTTGTCTGGCACCTCACCCTAAGTATGAGTACCTGAGGTTCATTGGGGCACGCAAGCCCCACCACGACGTCAACGTAGAGATACGGCGGTGAGGATATTATTATTATTATTAATGTGAACAGCAGTGTGATTCTGTTAACATCTCACCAGGTAAACTTAAGTGAAGTGAACACGAAGTGAGGTGTCAATCCATACAAACAAGATGGAATTACTTTTCACTTCACGCTGACTCCACCTAAGTTCACGGTGAGATGTTGACAGAATATACCAGCAGGAGCTCTTTTCCATAAAGACATCACTATCTATAATATAAAAATGAATCGCAAAATGTGTTGGTAAGCGCATAACTCAACAACGCCTGGACCAATTCGGCCAATTCTTTTTTTTTAATGTTCGTTGAAGTTCAAAGATGGTTTTAACGGCGGAAAAATTCGAATAATTGCCGGAAAACCCCTAAAAACAGCCCTTTCCTTTTTCCCATACAAACGTTTTCTAACTAAAACGAGCTTTATTGCTATTGTATAAAGTTCATATTGAATTACATGCACTGTTGTTTAAACAATGTAGGTATGCAGGGTAGGAGTAGGGTAGGAGTAGGGTAGGAGTAGGGTAGGAGTAGGGTAGGAGTAGGGTAGGAGTAGGGTAGGAGTAGGGTAGGAGTAGGGTAGGAGTAGGGTAGGAGTAGGGTAGGAGTAGGGTAGGAGTAGGGTAGGAGTAGGGTAGGAGTAGGGTAGGAGTAGGGTAGGAGTAGGGTAGGAGTAGGGTAGGAGTAGGGTAGGAGTAGGGTAGGAGTAGGGTAGGAGTAGGGTAGGAGTAGGGTAGGAGTAGGGTAGGAGTAGGGTAGGAGTAGGGTAGGAGTAGGGTAGGAGTAGGGTAGGAGTAGGGTAGGAGTAGGGTAGGAGTAGGGTAGGAGTAGGGTAGGAGTATGGTAGGAGTAGGGTAGGAGTAGGTAGGGTAGGAGTAGGATAGGAGTAGCGCCGGGCAGCTAGAAATAACTTATATGGCAAAACAACGTTTGCCGGGTCAGCTAGTATATTATAAAACAAAGTCCTCCGCTGCGTCTGTCTGTTTGTTTGCGATAAACTCAAAAACTACAGCACCGATTTTCATGCTGTTTTCACTAATCGATAGAGTGGTTCTCGAGGAAGGTTTTAATCTATATCTATACTAATATATAAAGCTGAAGAGTTTGTTTGTTTGTTTGTTTGTTTGCTTGAACGCGCTAATCTCGGGAACTACTGGTCCGATTTGAAAAATTATTTCAGTGATAGATTGCCCATTTATCGAGGAAGGCTATAGGCTACATATCATCACGCTAAGACCGATAGGAGCGGAGCAGTAATGAAAATTGTGACGCAGTCGAAGTTGCGCGGGTCAGCTAGTATATAATATGTCTAGAAAAAATTAGGGATCCTTAAGAAAATTGCAGCGCGGACGAAGTCGCGGGCGAAGTACTTATCTATACATATAATAAAATCGTAGACTAACCGTGTCTGTACATTGAATATTTTTGCATGAAAATTACACAGAAAACTCAGGAAAAAGGTACAAAACACAAAAATACAATTTTTGAAATTTTTGTCTGTTTGTCTGTTTGTCTGTTTGTCTGTGCGTTTGTGGGAGCATCACGCTTAAACCACAGATTAGGTTGCAAATCTAAGTACTTAAAAATATGAAGTGATAACCCGAGTAACATTTAGCGTTTATTTCATTAAAATCGACCCACAAAATCAAAAGATATTGAATTTTTAAGTTTAGGAAGAAACTTCCTAATGTATTCTGATGAGTCAGAGCGCCATCTATTGAGAAAAATAAAATGCACGAAAGCATTCAAAATTGTTGAGTTATTTGTGAAACTTTTAATACGTGGCAAAATAAGAGTGATCATTTTATACCTTTTCGTTATTGATCGATACAATCGATCCACAAAATCAAAATATATTGAATTTTTAGTTTAGTAAGAAACTTCCTTATATATTCTGATTAGTCAGAGCGCCATCTATTGAGGAACCAAAAAATACATGAAAGCGTGAATGTTACACCAAAACACTTTGATTGAGTTATTTGTGAAACTTTTAATACGTAGACGTAGTCTTCTGTACATATAATAAAATCGTAGACTAACCGTTTCTGTACATTGAATATTTTTGCATGAAAATTACACAGAATACTCAAGAAAAAGGTATAAAACACAAAAATGCAATTTTTGTTTTTGTCTGTTTGTCTGTGCGTTTGTGGGAGCATCACGCTTAAACTACAGATTAGGTTGCAAATCTAAGTACTTAAAAATATTAAGTGATAACCCGAGTAACATTTAGCGTTTATTTCATCAAAATCGACCCACAAAATCAAAGAAATTGAATTTTTAAGTTTAGGAAGAAACTTCCTAATGTTTTCTGATGAGCCAGAGCGCCATCTATTGAGAAAAAATAAAATGCACGAAAGCATTCAAAATTGTTGAGTTATTTGTGAAACTTTTAATACGTGGCAAAATAAGAGTGATCATTTTATACCTTTTCGTTATTGATCGATACAATCCATCCACAAAATCAAAATATATTGAATTCTTAGTTTAGTAAGAAACTTCCTTATATATTCTGATTAGTCAGAGCGGCATCTATTGAGGTACTAAAACATGCATGAAAGCATGAATGTTGATTGAGTTATTTGTGAAACTTTTAATACGTAGACGTAGCAAAATAAAAGTAAACATTTTAATACCTTATCGTTATTTACCGTTACATACGGGTTTCTTATTTAACGTCTTCCGCTGCCAAATATTTTGTCAGTTTACATGGTCGATAGATGGCGTTGCACTGATGACGCGTTTCTCTGAATTGCGGTGTAAAGATTTTCCGCTGGAGAATGACTTCACACAATTTTTAAACACAGTCGTGTTTCGAAGGAATTTCGGTTTGCTCTCTGAAAGGTCTTAAACTGTTAGGGACCATAATTGGTTAAATCTCTGGTGCTGGTTTCGTTTAAAGTGCATTTATCGTAGAGTCTTAAACTGATTTAGTTTTGCGAAGTTCTGGACGGTTCGACTTGCGGATCAGGCCTGTAGGGTTCCGTACCAAAGGTGCTGTGCTGACGGGACCCTACTGCTAGGCCTCCGCGATTGATTCCGTTTAGAGCGAAGCAACGAACGGTTCGATTTGCGAAACAAGGCTAATAATAATAAATAAAAATCTTATATTTCAGACAGAGTCCATTTTTTGGTTAGTAGTTAGGTTTAGGTTTAGTTTAGGTTAGTAGTTTGGTTTTTTATAATAAGGTATCGTACCAACAAAGGTGGTCACGGTGACGGGAGCGATCGATTTTGGGAGGCTACTCTCTAAGTCCGAAGTCCGTAGTTTCGGGCTTAGTTGCGGACGTATTCTACTCCGTATCACCTACAGACTTACGATTAGTCCCGAACCCGAACTAAGAATGAATGACAACACGATTTCACAGTAACTGTCAAATCGTGTTATCATTAGTTCTCATTGGTTAGGTGATACGGAGTGGAATATTTTTTTTTACAATAGATAGGCATACGTTTGACCACTATCTCACCTGATGGTAAGCGATGATGCGGTCGAAGATGGAGCACGTTTGCCTAGAAGCAACCTATTCATTTTTGTCTTAAAGACGCCCAGGTTGCCCGCAACTAAGTTTTTAATTCGTGCTAAGTATCAAACGGTTCGATTTGCGAGCCAAGGCAAATTATAGGGTTCCGTGCCAAAGTTGCTAATGGGACCCTATTATTTAAGCCTTCGCGTACGATTTTGATTCGTGCGAACCCTGTCGATTTTTAGGGTTCCGTACCAAGTTTGCTAACGGAACCCTTTTTTTTAATAAGCCACCACTGTCCGTCTTTCTTCAGTTTATGCGTTTTATTTCTGTCTCGCTAATATAAAACATGTCTTCTAGAAAAAGGTTGAATCTTTCACAATATAGCAAAATTCTTAATCTTCTTAATATATATAAAACAAAGTCGGGTTTGTTCGAACACTTTTCTAACTCGAGAACGGCTCGACCGATTTTCATAGTTTTTGTGTTTTTGGATTAGCTTTCGTCCGGAATAGCATAATAAGAATTAAAATACAAAAAAAAGAGTAGGTAGGTAGGGTAGGTAGGATAGGTAGGTAGGGTAAGTAGGGTAGGTAGGGTAGCTATGGTAGGTAGGATAGGTAAGTAGGTAGAGTAGGTAGGTAGGGTAGGTAGGTTAGGGTCGGTAGGTAGAGTAGGTAGGTAGGGTAGGTAGGTTAGGGTCGGTAGGTAGAATAGCCAGTTGACGGGAGCGAAGCCTTATTTTTTTTTAGAATTGAATAAATATGGGTGATCATAAAACTCTGCCTGTGGTAGCAGCCGGTCGATTCTGTAAATATGTCGAAGTGATGGTTTGAGTGAAGTGATCATGAAATAAAAATAATAAATATAGTTATAATAATTCAATGATTAAATAAATAAATAATAATAATAAATAAAACTGGCCAAGTGCGAGTCGGACTCGCGTGCAAAGGGTTCCGAACGAATTTACTTTTTTAACATGTTATTTTAACACTACAGACTTCTAATAGGTTTTGCTGTAATCTTTAGATAAGATCTATTATCTCCGGGGGGGGGTATGGTCATTTTTCGTCTAATTTCTTGAATAACTTCAAACCCATTTATTTAAAAATTATGAAAAAAATATAGTCAAAACCCTCACAGTAAGCCCTTTCTATATGTCATTCTATATGCCATTCTATATGTCACACGATATTGTTCAAAAAACTTTTTTTTTTATTTTCTAGTTTGACCCCAAAAGTGACCCATATACTAAAAATTTAATGATTTACGTAAAGCGTCCGTGTTTGAGTCATAGAAGTCCATATGTGTACCAAATTTCAACAGAATCGGTGTGGATCCGGAGAAAACTGGCTGTGACAGACGGACGGACAGACAGACAGACAGACACCCGAGTGATCCTATATGGGTTCCTTTTTTTTCGGAACCCTAAAAATTAAAAAAATGGACAGCTCACTTCGTGATCACTTCACTCAAGCCTACGCTTCGACATTTTTACAGAATCGACTACTTTTATAGAGATTGAGGACAATCAGCTCCCATCATACTAGGTTGCTAATGCTGTTGCCTCGTTTTAAGCAATTCTCAAGGAATTCATGTCGAAACAACAAGAAAAACCTCGAGGGATTATGGGAACTGCGGTCCGACTCAGTCTGCAGCATTTACTTTCAGATTTTTGAGCGAATTAAGACTTTATGGTTATAACCACGAGCTCTCTCTCTCTAATAATAGTCACACGGTTCTATCTTCGAAGTAAAGCAGCCCTTTTCGAGTGATAACCAATAGGGTAGTTGAAAAAACTAAATCTAAATAAAAAACTTTTTACAAAAAAATATAACCTACTTCCAAAATAACCTATATTTCGGAAGTCGGTGTTAAAAACCAAGAAACAAAACCAAAAACACCGACTTCCGAAATTTAGGTTATTTTATACTTTGTAGTGTTTTGTTAGGAAGTCGGTTATATTTTGTTGTAAAAAGTTTTTTATTTTTCACTTTTAAGTACCTAATGATACTCGGACGACGTCTTCGTCTACGCAGAAATTTAAATAAGCAAAAACGCTCATAATAAAAACTACTGATCCAAACTGAATCAAATTTTTACGGGACCAAACGGCAAGTATACCGCATCGAACTAAAAAAGAATCACACAAATCGGATCAGAAGCCTCGGAGTAATCGATGTACATACATAAAAAAAATACCCGCCGAATTGAGAACCTCCTCCTTTTTTTGAAGTCGGTTAAAAATATTAGACACGTAGTTTTTCTTTTTCCCCGTAAACAAAAAAGAAGACGGTACAGTTCGTTGAAAACTCGTGTGACGTCATTTTCCGATACACTTTTACCAGACAATGACGTCACAAGGGGACTTGTGACGTCATTATCTGGTAAAAATCTCTCTTGATCTTTGATGTGTTTTATCTTTGTACATTTTTATTGTTTTGATAAAACAAATAATATGTGTCCAACATTTTTCGATAATAATCTAACTGACGCACCGAATAGATTCATATTTTTCGACAACATCCCCATTAACGTTGTAAAATCATTCTCCACCATCTAAAATGTCTAAAACCATAACTCACTTAGCATCTTCCTCCGCCAGCTCGATGACAGTTTCCTCAGGACACGAGTAGGACTTGCCGACGGGCGTGGGGAATAGCAGCTCCCGGGAGTCGGTGCTGAGCGTGACCTTCCGGCCCTGGTTGGCGGCGTGCTCCAGGATGCGTGCGCTGGAGTTGTACGTGAGGCGCAGGCTGTCGGCGTACCAGCGCTCGCCGCCTGGGGTCTGGAAGAGATAGGTGGGAATTGAGTGCTTGACCTCGTAGTTTTTTTATAGATTAGTCTCCTAATAAGGCAGAAAGGTCAAGTGCGTATAAGTGACTGATCGTACTACTGCCTTCATAAAAATAAGGACGTATCGACACAAAACGAAGTAACCGATTTCCGACCTCAAGTAATTTTCTTAATGTCGAAAATCGTTACTTCGTTTTGTGTAGATACGTCCTTTTATCTTATGACGGCAGACTACTGCGTAGTCGTAGCCCGTTAGAAATTGGTTTGTCTTGAGGTACGCACATAATTCCTGGGTGTGCAGTGTGCGTTTGGCTTTGGGGTCATTGTCTGTAGTGACCGTAGTGGTGGTCCACATAAGATGAAGATAACGAGATGTACGTATTTCGAGAGCAGTAGTGTGATTGCTACCTCCTCTTGGTCTGGTTGACATAAACAAAACAAAAGTAGTCTATAAGGATTATAGCAAGTGGCGTTTGCGCACCCAGGTAGGCCGCTGCAAACACAACTTGGCGAAATGGTGTTTCATATCCCCTTTGGATACTCAATATGAGTGCGGTGCCCCTGTTCAGAATATGAGCCACATGTTCGAGTGCCCCAAGTGCCCACACACCTGTATTTTTGGGATTCATGGATCCTGCAATTAACGTAGCCACCTACTGGGGCTAAACGATCTAGGGAGTTTTCCATCCATTCGAAAATAAAGCAAGTGGCGGTCTGCAATTTCTGATTACGCCTATGGGTTAAAGAATGTCTACAGTCAAAACCAAGTGTAAACGGATCATTTGAAGCAGAAAAGGTCAATATTGGATTATTATTTCTTCAAAGACATGCAGGCATGATTCAAGAACATGGAAACAAGTTACTGGTTACTTGTTTCCATGCTCTGTGGGCTGGGTGACTTAGCTGGCTGAGTCACCCAGCTTCTTCTCTATGAGAGATATATTTATTTATGCTTTATCTTATTTATGAAAATCTTAAACTAAAAACATAAAATTGGCGGCCTTATCGTCCAGGCTCCCATTTTCCATTCCAGGTTGCCTGGAATGGAGAATGGGAGCCTGGACACGAAATGGGGTTGCACTTGTTGCAAATATAAAGTTACATAGAAAAAAAAAAACAAACAGAAATACAGCATAACAATATAACAGCTACTAAAATAGATACAAACAAACAAAAACAAATTTGAGCAAAAATGCATTCCCGAGGTTTTCACTATAAGACGACGATACATACATACAGATTTAACATAAAAGTGAGAAATTGTGTAACAATTATTAAAATTACAACGAGAAAGGAATTACAGTGACAAGTAGTGTTCCTTAACAAGCTTTTTAAAAACAGGCAGCGAATGTGCGCGTTTGATCGATACTGGCAATGTATTCCATAGACAAGCGGCTTTGACTGTAAAAGAATTGTCTAAAAATGTAGTGGAATGCATTGGCATTTTAGTTTCAAGTTATCTGATGATCTAACAAATTTTGTGTGAGAGTCGCAAAGAATTTGGAATCGCTTCTTTAGATAAAGAGGAGTAGAGGGGGAAAAGAGCACATTATACAAGAGGGAAAGAATATGAGCATTCCGGCGAAGGAGAATTGGCAACCACTTGAGTTTAACACGGAATTCGGAAGCATGGTCATATTTGCGCAAACCTTACCTAACGCTCAAGTTTGATAGTTCTTTCAATGATAGGTACCCTTGATCTGAAAGAGCTAGATTTTTCTATTGAATATTATACCCCCCCTCCCCCATTACAATTAGTTTCGATTTATTTAAGTGTCGCTCACAATGGGCGTCATCAGAAAGCTGAAAGTCACTCTAAGGGCAATGGAGAGGGCAATGTTTGTAGTTTCCTTGCGTGATCGAATCAGGAATGATGATATCCGCAAGACAACCAAGGATACCGACATAGCCCGAAGGATCGCCAAACTGAAGTGGCAGTGGGCAGGGCACATTGCTCGCAGAACAGATGGTCGATGGGGCCGAAAAATTCTGAAGGCGACCGCGTACCGGAAGACGCAACTTTTGATAGTAACAAGGTGGACCGATGACCTGGTGAGGATCGCGGGTAGCCGATGGATGCGAGACACACAGGACCGGTTTTTGTGGCGACACTTGCAGCCTATATCCAGCAGTGGACGTCTTTCGGCTGATATGATGATGACGAAGTGTTGCTCAAACCGTAAACATACGAAGAACTTACTTTAGAAAACGAGAACTCTAGCGCGAAGTCTTTGAAGGTCAGCAGCAGTGTTTCCGCATCACTCTCCTTACATACACCAGCGACATTGGCGTTGTTTGGGACGAATGTATTCGCATCCTGGAATCAGAAAATAACAAATGATTAATTTTTAAGTAGGTACCATTTTTCCTTATTTCGTTCCTGTAAATTCGTAGACGTGGTGATGGTCATAGATCTATACGTCTGCTTATTTAAAACAGAAAGTATAAACAAAAGTGTGGAGGAAGCACTGGAGTTTAAATATAGGTATCGAATCAACAGTCTACTGGTCAAATTTGATGTATTTATGGAAGGTGTAAAGCCTACCTAACCTACGTTTATTTTAGCAGGGCGAGATTTTTCAGGTAAAATATAGCCTATGACACTCACAAATAACGTGGCTTTCTATTGGTTCAGTAGATCCAGAGATTACCCCCTACAACCTCACAAACTTTACCTCTTTATAATATTATTATAGACTAGCTGACCCGCGCAACTTCGTCTGCGTCACAATTTTCATAACTGATCCGCTCCTATTGGTCTTAGCGTGATGATATATAGCCTTTAGCCTTCCTCGATAAATGGGCTATCTAACACTGAAAGAATTTTTCAAATCGGACCAGTATATCCTGAGATAAGCGCGTTCAAGCAAACAAAAAAACAAACACACTCTTCTGCTTTATATATTAAGTATAGATTTTTACACAATGAGATAACAAAGTAAATGCTCTAATTTTTTTTTTTTTATTTGTGATGGGTTTGCTCTTGACTCTAGTCTAGGTCAGAGATGACAGAGACAAAGTCTACGATGGAGCGAGCTTACCCAGAAGGAGCCTGTGCACTCTTACTTTGAAAAGATTAGGGTTGTAAGCGTTTGGAAACACAGACGCAGGCAGAGAATTCCACTCCTTTGCTGTGCGCATTATAAAAGACGTTTGGAAGCGCTTAGTGCGAATTGGTGGAACAGCAACAAGGTAGGGATGGTAAGATGCAGTGCGTCTGGATGTCCGATGGTAGAAGGGGGCCGGTGGGATGAGGTCGTGGAGTTCTTGGGCACACTCACCGAAGTACAATCTGTAGAAGACCGACAAGCAGACAACCTTACGGCGATGAGCCAAGCTATGTAGCTTGGCATCCACCAGTTTTACGTCACCGATGAGTCTCTTAGCTCTGCGGTCCACCGAGTCAAGTGCGGCAAGCTGTTACTTAGCTGAGCCATCCCAAAGGTGGCTACAATACTCCATGCAGGATCGGACATGTGCTTTGTACAGGGTTAAAAACTGTCCAGGCCTAAAGTATCGCTTCACCCTATTTAGGATGCCCAGCTTTTTGGCCGCGGTTTGAGCTTTGTACTCGATGGTGGCGCCGAAGTTGAGACTGGATGTCAACTCCATGCCTAGGAGCTCTAGTCGATCAGTCACAGGAACAGATGCACCCAGAAAAGTAGGAGTTTGGTCAAAACGACTCCTTTTTGCAGTAAAAAGACACGCCTGCGTTTTGGTGGCGTTAAAAGTGACCAGATTGTCGTCACCCCACTGAGAGACAACGCTTAAGGTCAAATTTGTCCGCTCTACCATGGCCTCTCTCAAAGAACGAACTTCATCCCCGCCGGTTGTTGCGCTGGACAAGTATCTCTCTGAAACCGTACTGTCATCTGCGTACCCAAAAAGACCAGGTTGAAGTAGGTCATTGATGTGAAGCAGGAAAAGAGTTGCAGAGAGAACAGACCCCTGAGGTACTCCGGCTTCAATAGCCATGAGGTTAGAGGAGCAGCCGTCAGCGACTACTCGGATCGACCGTTCACTCAGGAAGTCTGATATCCAGCTACAAAAACCAGCTGGGATGCCATAAGCAGAAAGCTTGCTGAGTAGACCTGCGTGCCAGACCCTGTCAAAGGCCTTCGAGATATCAAGCGACACAGCAAGTTCTTCGCCGTGTCTCTCGATGGCCTCGCCCCAGCAGTGCGTGACATACACAAGAAGATCGCCAGTTGACCGTCCCCGGCGAAAACCATATTGACGGTCACTGAGGAGATCATTGTCTTCAAGGTAGGTCAGCAGCTTACTGTTCAGAACCCTTTCCATAACCTTGCATAGGATGGAGGTAATGGCGATTGGACGGTAATGTGCAGGGTCAGCACGGTCTCCCTTTTTGGGCACCGGTTGCACATTCGCAAGCTTCCATGATTTCGGCACCGTTCTTTTTTCAAGAGAGAGGTGGTACAGGCGAGTCAACACAGGAAACAGTTCAAGTGCACATTGCCTCAACACTCTCGCTGGAATGCCGTATAATTCAGATATGAGCAGTGTTCTACAATAATTGCATCTGTTTAAGCTCGTTTTCCCTCTCCAAACACGGTGTAGAACAGGTACTAATTGACTGGATTACTAATATGTTAAGCAAACGGGTGGTTCGCCTTGAGGAAGAGCAGCGGTTGGCCCTGATAGCCAGAGGCTGCCCGCAGGGAGGTGTGCTCTCCCCTCTTCTGTGGAATCTGGTGATTAACGACCTTATCACCAAGCTCAATGCACATCGTTACTACACAATACGACCTCGCAATCCTCGTGCCAGGGAAGGTGACTGGAACGATCTGCAACCTCACTCAACAAGCACTACGCATCGTGGAGAGATGGTGCGAAGAATATGATCTGACAGTAAACCCCACGAAAACTGAATTAGTCATGTTCACTCAAAAACGAGCACTAGGTCACTACCGGCTACCTAAGCTCTTCAACACAGAGCTCCAGCTTTCTAACGAGGTAAAGTATCTAGGCGTCCTCCTAGACAGTAAGTTAAACTGGAGCAATCACCTAGACTTCAAACTAAACAGGGCCTGCATTACCTTCTGGCAGTGCAAGAAAATGATAGGGAAGAAGTGGGGCCTATCTCCCAAAATAATACTATGGCTGTACAGCGCAGTAATTCGGCCCATGTTAACCTACGGGGCCGTGGTGTGGTGGCCACGCACAAAGCTAGCTACAGCCGTAAACAAGTTACAACACATGCAAAGGCTAGCCTGCATGGCGACGACGGGCTGCATGAGGACTACTCCAACTGCGGCACTGGAAGCCATGCTGGGACTCCCTCCGCTACCCTTGTTTATACAACAGGAAGCGACGATGGCAGCAGTACGCCTTAAAACACTGAATCTCTGGGGTAAGAGAGAAACACGGCACTCCGCTTTGCTCGAGGAGCTCAATAATGAACTCCCAATAACAAAAGCAACCAATGACCGGGTGCCCAAGCAATTTGTCTTCGATAAAAAATACAAAATCCAATTGCATGAGGATCGTCGTTGCGAGGGGCTGTGCCCCGCAGAGCTGCGGATCTTCACCGATGGATCAAAAACAGGTACAGGTACTGGTGCGGGAATCTTCTCAGAGGATCTCAACATCCACATAGCCACACCATTGGGGGTCCACAACACAGTGTTCCAAGCTGAATGCATGGGCATTTCTCTGGCGGCATCAGCCATCCTAACCAGGGAAGTTAAAGACCACTCAATACGCATACTCTCGGACAGCATGGCTGTCCTGCAAGCTCTGAACAGCCACACGGTCAACTCTGGGCTGATTCTCGAGTGTCACCAACGTCTTAATCAGGTTGGTAGACATAATAAAGTAACCATTCAATGGATCAAGGGACACAGCGAGTCCCGAGGCAACGCGCAGCGGATGAACTCGCCAGAAGGGGTTCGAGTATGGCAGCGATGGGACCTGAACCCATCGTGCCTCTGCCTTTCGGGTACATACGCAATCTGATAAGGAAACGCACCGGAGAAAAACATCACAAGCTATGGGTTGACCATGGTGAGTGTAGGCAGGCCAAAGAGGCACTTCCCTCTATAGATGGCCGATTCACTAAACAAGCCCTAAGACTGACTAAACAACAGTTGCGTACAGTCACAGCCGTAACAACTGGCCACGGGTCTTTTAATAAACACCTCTATGCTATAGGAGTCACTGACAGCCCGCTATGCAGAGCCTGCATGGAGGAGAATGAGACAGCAGCACGCCTGCTTCTAAGCTGCCCAGTAGTCGCGGATTACAGGGCCAAGTACTTCGGTAACCCAGGTACCCTCAGTGAGATAGTTGGAAACACCAAGGCTTTGCTGGCCTTCCTTGGGGAGCTGGGGTGGATCGAATGACACATTTGTCCCACCTGCACGCAAAATACGCGCTTAGTCGTGGAGTTGCGGAAACCAGCCCGATTTACATACATACATACATACAAGCTCGTTTTCCAATTTAATTTTTCGGAAATCTGAAACACATTTAATTTACCTACGAAAGGTAGTACCTAATCATATTCTTCGCATCGTAAATTAGTGAGATAGGTGTTTCTTAGTACCAAGTCTACATCCGCGACTGACAAAACGACTACTCAGCCTAAGTAGAAATAGAATAATTATAGGGACAATCACGCCCCCCAAATAAACATATCTTCAACATAGGCGCCACAGACAGCCCACTCTGCAGGAGCTGCTTTGACGCTGAAGAATCGGCCGCCCACGTCATCCTGGAATGCGAGGCTGTGGCTACCCAACGTCAACAAATCCTTGGAACGGTGAGGTCGCTCCGCGAAGCCTGTGAAGCTCCCAGGAAACTTTTGTGCTTCTGGGCGGAGCTAGGCTGGCTAACTTAGCCAGGATAACCACGCACAATGGACCGAATGAGAGTCTAGGTGCGGAGAATAGAGTCCCTACTACTAGGTGTTTCTTTTGTTATACCTAAGTTCTATTAACATTAAAACCCCTTCTACACGGATGTAATCTAGCGTTTAATCCAAGGTGACCTTGGTGGGAGCTTGGTTTCCATCCGCGAATTTTGTATGAATTTGGATTACATCTGCCGTCTACACGGATGTAATCTAGCAAGGTCACCTTGGATGGGTCGCTAGATTACATCCATGTAGAAGGGGCTTAAATCCTAACATTCAACTAAGTTCGCCTTGACTAAACTATTCTCCTACAGACACATTATGATAACCTATGTCTACGCTTATACGCCCCTGATATTTACAGCAAAAGTTTATCAAAACAAGCTAATTAATTAAAACCGTGCTGAACTTTAAGCTATAAGGTTAATTACTTAAACCACCTACATGATTTATGCGTTCAAAGTTCATAACTTCATACATTTAATTTTATGCTCCATCAGATTCTAGAAACTTTAGGAAGTAAGTTCAATATTATACTAGACTAGACAATCCACCCTGGGTTCGTTTGGGTAGCAGAACATAATTTAAGCGGTATGATTTTACCGAAATCTTAGCGAACCATCGTCATAGTTTAGCCGATTTACATCTTCATCGATTTACAATCTTGATGAATTATATACCAAAATCTTCCACATAAATCACTCTGTCCATTGGTGAAAACCGCATGAAAATCCGTTCGGTAGTTTTTGAGTTTATCGCGCACATACATACAGAAGTAGCAAAGGGACTTAGTTTCGTAGTAAGTAGTGATAGTGAAGTCCCTTTGGTCTTATAACTAAGAATTGAAATGAATTGAAATAGTAAAACAACCTGCCTAGCCTTTTCCTAACTATATTGGGGTCGGCTACCAGTATTTACCCCACAAACCAATATCTGGGTAACACGATACACCTTGGCCACTGATGGGAGATTTTCAGGCTTCTGACCACTGTCTCAACGTTCTTTCCGAGGCAGGAAAGAAGACTCCTTCCTGCCTCGGAAAGAACATAATTAATGGTAGAAAGGCATATAATTATTGGTCACCCATCCACGGACCTTCCTCGGCAAGCATCGCTTAACCTCAAAGATCGACCCGTGCGGCTGTTATTACATACTAGCTGACCCGCGCAACTTCATTTGCGTCACAATTTTCAATACTGCTTCGCTCCTATTGGTCTTAGCGTGATGATATATAGCCTATAGCCTTCCTCGATAAATGGGCTATTTAACACTGAAAGAATTTTTCAAATCGGACCAGTAGTTCTTGAGATTAGCGCGTTCAAGCAAACAAACAAACAAAGTGTTTGTTTGTAGTCAGCTTTATATATAGACTAGCTGACCCGCGCAACTTCGTCTGCGTCACAATATTCATTACTGCTTCGCTCCTATTGGTCTTAGCGTGATGACATATAGCCTATAGCCTTCCTCGATAAATGGGCTATCTAACACTGAAAGAATTTTTCAAATCGGACCAGTAGTTCCTGAGATTAGCGCGTTCAAGCAAACAAACAAACAAACAAACTCTTCAGCTTTATATATTAGTATAGATTAGCCACGAGCTTCTTTGGAAATAGTAAAAGCCAATTTAAGAAAATTATAATCCTACAGAGTTGTTTATATTCTTCTAGGCAGTAAGTGTGGCAGTCACCTCTACCTAAGGGAATCATAAGACGATTTTACGATAGTGTCTACAATTTACCGTTACAGGAATCAAGGATATAGCAATACTAGCTGACCCGCGCAACTACGTTTGCGTCACATTTTTCATTACTGCTCCGCTCCTATTGGTCTTAGCGTGATGATATATAGCCTATAGCCTTCCTCGATAAATGGGCTATCTAACACTGAAAGATTTTTTCAAATCGGACCAGTAGTTCCTGAGATTAGCGCGTTCAAGCAAACAAACAAACAAACAAACAAACTCTTCAGCTTTATATATTAAGTATAGATTCAGAGGAAACTGGAGTAATATTCAGATAAACATGCTCCTGACGGCATTTGTATCACGGTAGCTGATCTCAACGGAGATTAACCAGCTACGCAGGATACCTGATTTTCCACAGGCCAGATTGCGCCAGGTCAGGCCGACAGGCCGTGGGTATCGTCATATCCGATGAAGCCTACCGTGGCCTAGGGGGCTACTCTCTAACGAAATCCGTAGTTTCGGGCTTAGTTGCGGGCGGGCGTATTCTACTCCATATCACCTACAAACTTACGATTAGTCCCGAACCCGAACTGAGAATGAATGACAACACGATTTCACAGTAACTGTCAAATCGTGTTATCATTATTTCTCAGTGGTTAGGTGATACGAAGTAGAAAATGTCCGAAACTAAGCCCGAAACTACGGATTTCATTAGAGAGTAACCCCCCTAGTGTAGTCTGTCCGATCCATCGGGAGCCGGTAAGCTCAAAAGCGAGTCGCGCCTAGCCAAGTTACAAACGTTTCGTATCGAATATATTTCTAGACGTTAAGGCCTCGGCGTGCGCAATTTTATAAAACGATCTGATTTCAAACGGGCCGTGGGACCGCAACTTTTTAGTGAGTATCTATGTGCCGACACGCAGGTACACTAACGGACAGTGCACCGATGTTTCACCTTTACTGTCACATTCCGAAGGAGCGGCAAATCAACACGACCTGCGGGTCTAAAACGGCCACTTTAGTAGAATCAAATTAGAATCATAATATTAATCACACAACAATCTGTCAAATTTAATTTTCATCTTTATCGCTAACGCATTAGGTTCAAGGTTGTTTAGGCAAATTTGACAATGACGGGTAGCGTGATGTGCTTTCTGATTCTGCTAAAGTGGCCATTTTAGAACCGCTGAGGCTCTAGACAAAGTGCCATTCTATTAGCGAAGGCGTTAATCGAAATGCCAAAATATAAGGGCTTGATAACGTGAAATTTCGACTGCGTTTGTCAATTCCATACATTCAGTCGCATTCGCCACACTGCGGCCTGGCAGAATGTCACTTGTCTAAAGCCTCTGGGAGAAATAAGGTGCAGGATCAACGGCTTTACGAGCTTTCCGAGGCACGGGAGTATCACACCTTCCAAAACTGCTGCTACTAAAAAAATCCTAATGGAAAAACCCAATAACACACCCAGGACCCCACGCTCACGAGACCAACGAGATGGTCGAACAAACATAACATTTAATGGCACAGTTCCCGTCACGCAAGTTTACTTCCCCGAAGTACGTCGCAATCGATTGCGCAGGATGTCAACTAATCAAATATTCTAGGAACGTAACACTTTTTTACGCGATTGCACCTGCGCGGTCGTCACTAAAACCTAACTTCGGAGGGGTAAACAACGCTGATGCGAACTGTACATAGTTATTTATATACTCACAGCTCTCTCATTGAGTTTGGTGACGTAAGATATATCTAGAAGCGCGTCCACCATTAGCAGGATACATGTCTCCCCGTCTCTGCCCAGCAGTCGATATGTCGCTGTGTTCAGACTTCTTTCTGTTACTGCTTCCTGTAATGAATAAAATATGTTCTGTGAAAACTTCTCTTACTTGTTTGGAGCGCATTTGCATCTAGCTAGAAGTAGCGATGCCATATCGTAAAATTGTTTTTCTAGAAGTGATGGGTTTTTACATGAAATAGTTGGACACTTCATGAAATGACCATTTCAGAGCTAATCTCGACGACGGAGAGGTGCTCCTATTTATGTCTGTAGGGTTAAAGGAACCTAACACAAATGGGATGATGGGAGCTAAGTTCGCTTAGTTTGCTCGCTAACTCTAGCTTTCGTCATCCCATTCGAACTTAAACTATCTGTGTCGGGGTGTCCTAAGTTCCCAAAAATCTAACGACAACCACATCATGAAATGGCAATTACGGCGATACTCTAAAGATCATCTAATTTAAAATTGTACGCCCCTCCACTAATGTTTCTATTGAAACACTGTAAAGGTAACAACAAGTAGTGGAGGGAGTAAAATTTTGAATTAGACAATATTTACATCCACATCAACCCTCGAAGGCATCGTATTTTGTTCTTGTATTTTAAAAGAGTGCTCGCATTCGCATCGCAGTCGAAAACTATAACTATAGGTATAAAAAAACCTCTAATTGTTCTACATTTTGACAAGTTTTTCAAATTGATTGTAGGTTATTTTAAAATAGAATAGAACAACACAACACACACAACAACAACAACAACATTTTAATTACGATAATTTTACTTCTGTAGTCAGCCACAGTAACATTTTGCTATAAGGATAAATAACATTTAATTAACCTTGGCATGAGTTGCAGCTCTCCGTAATATTGTTATTTCTTATAATAATACTGCGTTCATAACAAGGTCGAGCTTTGATAATAGCAATATCATTTACAATACATTCATGCGTTTAGGTATTAGTTAAACAATTATTCAAAAGATCAAAAAATAAAATACAAAAACAAGTCGCAAAAAATAATCTTAAAAAAGTTTCTTAATTGAATTTAAAAATATAGTGTATATATTTCTGTAACCTCCATTTAATTTCCTTCATGTTGAAACAATATTAACGACTTACAATTTAGCGCCCAAAATTCGCCATAGTGCTTTTTTTTAAACACCTACCTCAGGATACTTGGGATTTTTGAAATGAATCTATAGACAACTTAATAGTCGAAGTTATCCATTCAGCCGTTTGGAAGGTACGAGGTAATAAAGAAATTTACAAACAAACATACATACAAGATACGCGCGAAAACCAGAACCCTTCCTTGGCAGTCGGGTAACAAATACAACAAATAAAAATTGCAATAAATGGCCTATAATGGTATTGGATGGCCTTTTGCGCCTTCGTTTGCTTTGAAATCAAATGTTTAAAAATAGTAGCAGACACTGGTATCAGAACTGGTTTCCTCATTCGAAAAGGAAACTAAGCAAAATTGCTTTAGTGCCCCATTAAATTTACTAACATTTTGAAACTGAATTTTCAGAAAAGTTAGTACAATAGTCTTACCGTAGATCCCCCAGGCGCGACAGTCGTCTTGCTGTACTTTGTGACCCTCGGCCTCCGTGTGGACGCCTGGCTGTCGAGCTGTAGGCTCTGCACTGAGCACACCAACAACACTGCCAACACACACCGCATAGATATAAACACGCTGCACTTTTTTGAATAACCCTCTAGAGTTAACTAGATGACCCTATTTACACGTTGTTGAATAACCCCCTAGAGTTCACTTGATAACACTATTTGCATTTCTTTAAATAACCCTCTGAGTTCACTAGATGACACTATTTGCACGTTGTTGAAAAACCCTCTAATCACTTGACAACCCTATTTGCATTTTGTTGAATAACCGTCTAGAGTTCACTTGACAAATCTATTTTCATTTCTTTGAATAACCTTCTAGGGTTAACTAAGCTACCCAATTAGCACTTTATTGAAAAACCATTAAGAGTTATACAACTCTATATTTTAAACTGATTTAATTGATCTTCCCTATTTGTTAACTAATTAAACTGATTGAGTTCTAAATGTACACAGGTTAATCTTAAGTCCTAAATAATGTCACATCTTCCATTGTTAGTTTTACTAAATACAATACTGGTGTGACTAGATTCCCCCATTCCAGATAAATAACAGTTTTCAACATTAGTTCACAAAAAAACGTCTTTACAAGCACTCAAATATGAGAATTTTCGTTTTAACCATGCACATTACAAAATATTATCACTGAATTCCTCAAAAAAATTAAACTACACTATTCAAACTGAATATTTTAAACACAAACAAGACAGTGTTCTAAGAAACTGTGTGGTGTACAAGACAAGATTGTCAAGTGCATATAATAGCGTTGATTTGTTAAGTGATGGCCGTTTGTATCGATAAAAAATGAAAAATATCGACAATCAAACATCGAACTTCGATTTTATTTGTCTATTATTTAGTCTTTTTTTTTTAATCCACCTATAAGTACTCTCCCACTGCTGGGCAAAGGTCTCCCCTGTAATCACTCTTCCTTGTTTTATTTACTTGCCTAGAAAAAAAAAACAATTACTTTTTCAAGTCTGAAACGTATTTTTTTTTCTAAAAATAGACATGGTCTTTCAGCAACACGGCATTTCAACGCAAAAAAACAGCTCCTTTCTTGCCTTTCTTTTACGCAACCGAGACATTACACGTCGCAAGACAAAATAAATGTTCTTTTCATTATGTCTACCACACTGTTAAGAGCATAATCTGTCTTATACATACGTCTGACCTAGATTTGTGTGTTCAACAAGAAGCTTAGCGTAAGATTAATATTTTCCGTAAAAGCCCTCACATTCAGTAGCGGATTCAAAGTAAATGATTAATGATGGCGGTCTGGTTTTAGTAGAAAACATCTTTGTGCTATCGCGTGTTTAATTAAATTATCAAAAATGCTTCGTCATTCGGTGTAATAATAGATTTTTGAGGTTATTTTTGTATGTTACGGGTTTTTTTTTTGAGATGTTGTTAAAGGTTGTACTTTTCTTTATTTTTTGGGTAACAGAATAATATTTTTTTTTTCAAATAGTGAAAATGTAGGTCAATACAAAGAAAACCATATAAATGCGGTTTAACGCCAAATTATGACCCTGGTTATTCTTATTTCATACTGGCATTGATACCGAATTAAGTCTTGTAAACAAAACTATCGGTTTAACATTACTTTCAAACAAAATAATTCAAAACACTTACAGAAATAGTTTGTTATAAACATTAAATACATTTTGCGTGTAGCTATTAAAACAAATGAAATACAGAAGAAAAATTCACGATGAAATCAAAACTATCGATAAGATTCACATATCGTGCACATCACTAAGCTAGTTAATCCATTGTGGAAAAGTTTAAGATAGAACGAGCTACACGATTGATGGCTTATATACAACTGCTGGCCATTTAGCAATTCAGTTTACGAGTTATCTGTAGCATACCTATATAGCTATATACATTTTCTATCGCTAATCTATTTACTTACAATATTTTCAGCGAAGTAGGTAAGTATGTAAAAAATTAACTATACCAACAGCATAGTAAAATTCAAATAAAAAAAAACTGGCCATGTGCGATTCGGACTCACACACGAAGGGTTCCGTGCCATAAACCTTAATTTTTATTATTTGTTGTTATAGCGGTAATACAAATACGCAATCTGTGAAATTTTCAACTGTCTACCTATTACGGTTCTTGAGATACAGCCCGCTGACAGACAGATGGACGGACGGACAGCGGAGGCTTAGTAATAGGGTTCCGTTGGTTCCCTCAAAAAGGAATTAACAGCAAATATTCCTCCAGATTGCTGATCACGTAAATGCAAGGCAAGATGTGAAGATGACCTACGCACGCTAGAGTCGGTAGAGACTTGACTCAATACTGACCAAGTCTAGAACAAGTTCTAGACTTGGTCAGTATTGGGATGTTGGGGATTCGAACGTGTTTTTACTTCAAAAACACGTTCGATTGACAAAATATTCCAAGTCACGACAAACACCTTTTTTTAAGGATGAGAAATCATCAAATGACGCCTCCCGGTCAGGGTGAAGCGGAAGGGAGTGTCAGACTCTTACTGGCTAAAACCCATCCGTGTTCCTCCTAATGCCCTTTGCGTTCCAGGAGGGACACGATTTGACAGTGACTGTCAAATCGTTTTGTCATTCATTCTAAGTTCGGGATCGGGACTAATCGTAAGTCCGTAGGTGGTACAGAGTAGAATACGCCCGCAACTAAACCCGAAACTAAGGACTTCGGGCTTAGAGAGTAGCCCACAGGGCCGCAGTGACTCTTTCGAACAAAATCCTCAACCACGACAAACACCTGGATGAGTGACGACCAAACCGGAAAGTATAGCAGACGAAGGGAATGTCATGCAAATGCCTAATGCCGCCTAGAAACAGGAATAGGTGATTATGGGGTGCATGATGAACTAACTGGTATGTGCCGCGTCAGATTAAGATGCCTCTACCATACCTCTGGCCAAATTGAGAGCCAGCAACAGAAAATCAGACTCAGGATGACTGGTAGAAAATGCCTAAGGCAGTCCGCCTCAGTACATCTGTGTGCATAAAGTATTAAATAAATAAAAATAATGAAACAAAAAACCGAACACGAAGAGTTCCGTACTACCATAAACCTTATTTTTTATTATTTGTTGTTATAGCGGTAATAGAAATACGCAATCTGCCAAAATTTGAAGTGTCTACCTATTACGGTTCTTGAGATACAGCCCTCTGACAGACAGACGGACAGACGGACAGTGAAGGCTTAGTAATAGGGTTCCGTTGGTTACCCTATACGGAACCCTAAAAATAATCTCTAAAATTGTTCAATTTTAATAAATAAAGATGAACTGCCAATACAGAACACAAAATGAATAAATAAAACCTTGAATCAGTAAATGAGCTCCTGCATAAAATATGAAACGTTAATTTAATACATATTTCACTAACGAACGAACCTCAGTATGGCTGTAAAAATAAAACGAAAAAATATATCTCGGAATATGTTCGGTGCAAAGGTAAAAGCGTAGTATAAGTAAACCTATATGAAACGTAAAAGCATAGCAGATTCCATTCGTTAATCAGGATTAGTGTGTCTGTCACTTTCTGGAGACTTATTTTTATACGCTACTTTAGCTCATGCCCGCAGCTTCGCCCGCGTGTAATCGAAAACTGTCCCCTCTTGAGATAAAAGCAATTTTTTGTCCTATCATCATCATCATAACGACCGAAAGACGTTCACTGCTGGACATAGACCTCCCCCAAAGGGGGGGAGGGTTTGCCATAATCGCCACGCTTGGCAGGCGGGTTGGCGATCGCAGTGTATGGTGTTGCGCTTTACAGAGAACGCTGCTGCCCATTCTCTGGTGAATCCCTTCAGTCGCCTCTTACGACACCCACGGGAAGTGATGGGATGGTATTATTCTTTTACGGCACCATACGGCACCGGCCGACATCATACGGCAAACTTTGTCCTATAAACAAGACGTATTCCACCCGTACGCAAAGTTTCACCGTTTTCCACTACTACGACGTGAAAAATTAATAAACAGACAGACTGAATATTAGTCTTGAATTATGAATGTATGAGTGTTTTCACAAAAATCCTTCGTACTATCCTACTAATCTTATAAATGCGAAAGTTTGTGAGGATGGATGTTTGAATGTTTGTAACTCTTTCACGTCAGAACGCCTGAAAGGATCTTGATGTTTGGCACAGAGGTAAATTATAGTCTGGAATAACACATCCTTACTAATATTATAAATGCGAAAGTAACTCTGTCTGTCTGTATGTCGCGCTTTCACGCCAAAAATACTGAATCGATTCAAATGAAATTTGGTACACAGATAGTCTAGAGCCTGAAAAAAAACATGGGCTAGATATCCCTGGAGTATGTTCCCTAGGGATCACGTGAGCGAAGCCGCTGGCAGAAGCTAGTACTGTCGCAAAATATCGTATCTTACTTTGTCGTTATGGGGAATCAGAAACCCCAAAGTGTGACATCAGTCTTGCCCAGGAGTATGTGACTGGGTACATGAACTGCCTCCGTGGTCGAGTGGTTTAGGCGTTTGCCTTGTGACCCGGTGGTCGTGGGTTCGATTCCCACGAGAAGAGCATATACTTTGTAAAGTTGTTTTCTAGTTTGACTAGGATATGCAGGCTTGAATCACTTGATAGTCTGATAAAAAGTTGATTCCGTGCTTCGGAAGGCACGTATAAGCCGGTGGTCCCGGCCGCCAAATGGCGGTCGTCAAATAAACCATGTCAGAGACCCTTGAGGCGGTTTGAAACTCTGACACTAGGGTGTATGGGGTCGTTAGACCTTACTGCTCACACGATAAGAAGAAGATTTGACTGCGTTTGAGGTGGTCAGATATTCAGTCGTTCTATAGGTACACGGAGTCATTTTAGTCGTCTAACAAAGGGGCCCACTTAATGTACCCAACACAAACTACCTCTAGGCGCGATTATTATTTTTAAAAAAATCATTAAGATAATTAACACAATAAAAATAAGTATTGCATTAAAATTAAAACAACCTGTTAATAATTCCGTATCAAAACAATGTCACCGTTCCATTCCACGCCGTTCTTAGAGCACAAGGCTCGGACTGCGGTCGCTCCTGGATGTTTCAAACTACGTCATGCGTTATGTTCATCATCATCATCATATCAACCGAAAGACGTCTACTGATGGATATAGGCGGGAGGCCTATGTCCAGCAGTGCGCCATGCCAAGCGCCATGCGTCATGTTAATGAATAACATTTTAATTTTTTAAATAATTCAAACGTTCAAAATGTTTTTTTTTTGAATGTGTGTAGTAGTCATTGGATGGATGAAGTGAGATGCCGCAGTAAGACGACTAAAATGGCACCGTGTGTAAAATACTGGTATTCAGCTGCAGTTAGAACTTGCTTAGAGTATTTAGCTGCGAAAAGGCTAGGCAGGAAATAAATAATTATGTTTGACTTAGCATCTAGTTATCTATTAATTACAGATTTTTCCACAGAACTTACGAGTTCTGTTCACACCTCTGCTTACTCTTTCAACAAAAAACAAGCGTGATTTTATGTTAGTTAAATGTGTTCCCTACATTAACACTTTGACCACTACCGGCTTTACTTGCCAACAAAATTATAATTGCTGTTAATTGCGCCAAACCGCAACTCGAAACCAATGCCGCACCTAATAACTTTTGATTCAAGTGACTTTAGGGCTGATTTTTCAATCCTTGGATAAAACTTATCCGTCTAATAAAGTACAAGATAATAAAAAACTGTGGAAAGCAATAAAAGAGATCACACATACATCAAAGGTAACGACTCTTCCGAAAGAACTACTAACGCTTTCAAACTCTCCTGAAAATTCATTGAGTGAAGTAAATAGTTACTTTATAAACGTAGGAAGTTCACTAGCAAACAAAATACACCAGCAAAACACGCATACTATAAACAACAGACAAACCAATACAGCCAAGGCTCCCAGTAGTTCGCATTCATTTGCCCTCTTAGACACAACTGAAGAGGAGGTAGAACGCCTCATCCTTAACTCAAAATCAGACTGTGCCAGTGGTGGAGACAATATCAGTAATAAACTTCTGAAAACTTATAGAAACATCATTGTACCACCTCTTACAAAGATTATAAATGACTGTTTGCAGAGTGGAGTGTTCCCTGACGTCCTTAAAAAAGCAGAAATTTGTCCAATCTATAAGAGTGGGGACAGAAATCGTATCAGTAACTATCGACCTATATCTATTTTACCAGCGATATCAAAAATACTGGAAAAAATTATAAATTCACAATTAGTTAAATATTTAGAAAAAAACAAACTGCTTTCAGTTAACCAATATGGCTTTCGACAAGGAAAATCAACTGAACAAGCAGTAAATAAACTTATAAATTTTGTAACTTCCAATTTAGATAAAAAGAAAAAATGTCTCACTATCTTTCTAGATCTCGCAAAAGCATTTGATACGCTTTCTGTTTCCCTCTTACTGGACAAACTCGAAAGATTGGGAATTCGAGGTAAACAGCTGGAACTCTTTACTAGTTACCTGACTGGCCGGTCTCAGTGTGTTCGTGTCGGAAATTATAAAAGTTCTCACCTTCAGGTTACACACGGCGTGCCACAAGGTAGTATACTGGGTCCCACATTATTTCTTGTGTATATCGATGGTCTCACGAGTCTTGAACTCACCCATGGTGAAATTATCTCTTTTGCAGACGATACTGCTCTTTCTTTTGCTGCCAATACATGGGAAGAGGCTTTCGGTGTTGCACAGAGGGGCTTCGATATCGTGGGAAGGTGGCTTCAGAGTAATATCCTGACATTAAATGTGGACAAAACCAAGTATATCTGCTTTAGCATAAAAAATGGAACCGGAGATAGCATAGTGCGAAATATCATATCCCACGAGTGTCGCTCTGGAAAAACCTGCAAGTGTCCTTCACTGGAACGCGTGCATACAATAAAATATCTAGGAGTTAACATAGATAGCAACCTCAATTTTAAGGAACACGTTAGGCTGCTATCCTGTAGAATAAGAAAGCTCATATACGTTTTTAAAAAACTGAGGCACATTGCTGACTTTAAGTTGCTAAAGCAGATATACTATGCTCTCTGTCAATCGCTTCTAACATATTGTCTATCATCTTGGGGAGGGACATCAAAAACAACTTTGAAGTCTATCGAGGTCGCCCAGCGTGCAATACTGAAAGTCGCGTCGTTTAAGCCTATCCGTTTCTCTACAACAACGCTGTACGAAAATTGGGAGGTCATGACCGTGAGACAGTTATATATACTGAGCGTTGTCCTCCTTCAACACAGTAAACTAAAATACAACCCACTACTCTTACAAAAGCGAAGAAAAGATATAGTATGCGAAAGAACTGAGTTGTTTAATACTAAGTTTAGTCAACGGTTTGCCCACTCCATTGGACCATTAATTTACAATAAGTTAAACAGAATGCTAAATATTTATCCGTTGCCAAAATTACAATGTAAAAAGATACTTACCGAATACCTGAAAACTCTTACATATGAACAGACTGAACTTCTTCTTTATATGGCTTCCTAATTATAAATCCCATTTAATACAATATAACATACTTTTCTCATAACATAATATACAACCGCGCGCACGCTCTCTCACACTACAACACACAACAGAACACTAGACAACACCACACACATCCTCTTACACATCAGACACGTACATTCTCATCTCACACAAATAAGAGGTCCAGCATGCAAACACTACACATATTTTCTTTTTAAATAACTTTTTCTTTTTTAAGTAATTACATTATAAGTTGTAAAGTAAATTATGAATATGATGCAAATCAAGATATGATTGTGGCTATTATATGTGTATAATACTCGAGGGGTTTGGCGCTGATAGCCGAAATACAGGTTCTGCCTAGTTCGGCTACAGATGACTACACCATTTAATCTTTTCTAAATTAGCCTGCTAAAATAATATTTTGTAACTTATGTCTAAATTTATTCTTTAAATAAACATTATTATTTTGGGAAAACGTGTAGTTTTTCTTAGCTCTAGGCTAGTTTTAAGCTACATTAACGGGCTAAGCCAAGTCAATTATTATTATTATTATTATTACCTATTACACAATAATATTAAAATGTCACCTGTAAAATAACAAAAGACGGGCAAGTAGAACACATTTTTGAAATGGTTGTTTAATACGATATTCGAAGAATAAGTTTTATATAAGTATTGAAAAATCGGGCCTAAGGCACTTGTCTCACCGCCGGCGAGGAAGCGAGTAGCTATCGACAATTTGCTCGCTGAGAAAAGGGACAAAAGATATAGATCTCGTGTGAGTAAAAGAGACACATACATTCATAGTCGATAGCTGGCTGTTCACACTGCCGGTGAGCGGCTGTTACCTCTAGTTGATCGCAGCGACAAGAGCTATTAAAGATTGTACTCGCTCGGCGATACTCGCTTGGCGGTCAGAACAACCAAACTGCGGTAATTTCTACCTATAGTGCGGGCCGGAGCGAGTATTGCGAGTAAAAGCCCGTCGCACTAAAGCACTCGCTGAAAGCCGAGCGTCAAAACTATCGAAACCTTTCATTCGCTACTCGCTGATCGCTAACTGTTTCGAGTTTGAAGCTTTACTCGCTACTCGCTGATCGCCGACGGTGAGACAAGTGCCTTATAATGGAAATTCTCTTTTAATTCGATGGTATTACAGGGACATAGGTATGTTATTTAGAGAGGGAAAATAAAATATGGATAGTGTGAGTAATAATATGAAAGAAAATGTGGTCAGTGATAGGGGTAGATGTTTGCCCGGACAGAATGCAGAAAATCAAATCTATGTTAACGCTAACAAAAGTTAATGTTCGTGAAATATTAACGCGAGCGAAGCCGTGAACAAAAGCTAGCTCTATAACCACCATCGCGTTTCAGAATCTCTGATAACATCTCTCTAGAGTTTTTCGCTGAAAACACCTGTGACACAATACAATTAAGCCTAGGTACGGTTATTCCCATTCACAATATTCATAAAATATAATACCAAAACAACAGTTGTTTTTCATCAAAGAGTTCCTAATTCAATTAGCAATAGACAATAAATAAAATTTTAAATTGACGTTCCATAATCCACAGACCATTTGAATTCAAACAAAAAAGTTTTACTGTCGCTTCACTATCAAAATAAAAGAGTGAGAGGCCACCCAACGAATTAACAAAACACTTATTATTTTCAGAGGTCGAACGTTGTATCGGGAATTGGTAGAGCCAACTGGAAGAAACAACAAAAAACCAGTAGTTTGCAGTGGCCACAGAGGTCCACTGCTGGACATAGGCCTCCCCCAAAAGGGAGGGGGGGGGGGGTTCCATGCCAAGCGTCGTCACCTTTCGGCGGAAGGCGTCACACAGTGTGTTAAAACCCCGATTTTTGTGTCACCATGTTTTTATTCAAGTAATCGATAGTTTCTCTCATTTCTGGGGCGTTACTCTCTAAGCCCGAAACTACGGACTTCGGGCTTAGAGAGTAGCCCCCCTGGTACGGGAGTAGGTAAAACTCCGGCTTCGCTACGACTAGTAGTTTTTTTTTTTTAAATATCAAAGTTTCGTAATATCCGCATCATGAAAAACGAAAAAAAAACTGAACTACTTATTCCAGTTTCGATTCATTCCATTAATTTTATGTACAGTAACCACGCATAATTATATAAGCAATATTTTGATGTAGAAATCACAAACTAATACGGTGTTATAGGTGAATAAAAAAATAAAAATGATAAAAAAAAACATATTTCGCGTCCCATTCATACTAAAGCAACAGAAATTGGTGAAACGGTAGGTACTGTACATACAATTAAAGAAATAAATAGAAACTGGAATACGTAGTTCTGTTTTTTGAATAAGAATTTTTATTCGTTTTTCGTAATGCGGATATTACGAAACTTTGATATGTTTTATAAAAAAAAACTACAAGTCGTAGCGAAGCCGGAGTTTTACTCTCGTGCCACAAATGAGAGAATCTATCGATTACTTGAATAAAAACATGATGACACAAAATTCAGGGGGGCTGCTCTCTAACGAAATCCGTAGTTTCGGGCTTAGTTGCGGGTGGGCGTATTCTACTCCGTATCACCTACAGACTTACGATTAGTCCCGAACCCGAACTGAGAATGAATGACAACACGATTTCACAGTAACTGTCAAATCGTGTTATCATTAGTTCTCAGTGGTTAGGTGATACGGAGTAGAAAATGCCCGCCCGCAACTAAGCCCGAAACTACGGATTTCGTTAGAGAGTAGCTCCCCAGGTTTTAACACACTGTGCGTCAGCGCGTCGGCGGCAGCAGTCGACAGGCGGTGACGGCTGCAGTGGTATCTGCCGCTGGCAAAGTGCCGCTCGTCTGTATGAGCCCTAACACAGAACTATCCCCGTATAGAATCTGAACATTCGTGTAGGCATAACAAGTAGGTAGGTACCAGTAGCGCTAGGTCCTAAAACTCTTTGTTTCGTCTAACCCGATTAGACGCGGTCACGTGCGATTCGATCCGACGAAGAGATTTCATTAACAACGGCTGACGAGAATCTCGATGGATCTGGGTTTATAGGTAGGTACGTGTTTTGAGAGTAAGGCTAGATTTCTAGGAATAGATGTCTGACTTAGAAGGTTGGTAATAGGATATAGAACTTTGTTATGCCCTCGCATTGTACTAGAGCGAATCAAAGATAAAATAAAAGAAAGAGAGAATAAAATATATTTAGCTCATATGTCATGAAACAAGCACGGGTAGTTACATAGAAATAACATTATAAAGTGGTATGCCAAAAACTTCGTTTGTTGGTACCTAACGACTGCTTTAAAAAAAGGTCCTTATCAGCCATATGTCACAATAGTGTGCCATATGTGACAGCCTGATGAATGAAAAATCTTTTTCTCCCTCCATCTCTATCAACAATCTTGCGTATGCGTTTCAAGTATCATCCAAATCAGTCCATTAATTTCCAAGAAAAAGGACTTGTAAATACAGACATTCCAGGAGAATTGAACGCTCTAAACAAAACCCCAAAACTCAGAATCACATTTTAAAACCAGCAAACCATACCAAAAAACCTTAAACCCAAATATGAAATGCAAATTCACCAAATGAAAAATTCAAATCGACTATATCTCTTTACCGAAATACTGAAACACTCGTCAACTGTTTCATTAACGATTCCATAACGTTAAGTGACGTGGATGGACTGAACGGTTGCGGTAACCACGGTTATAATGGGTTTGGCAACCACGCCAACCACCGGGTCGCTTGGTTATTCATGTTTATTGCTTTCAGCCACATTTTCATTGAGCTGGCGAATGGATCAGGTATTTGTTTTGAGTTAGTGTTTGACAGTTTGTTTAATAATATCGAATTTACCAACTTGTTATAAATGGGAAAGTTTGTGAGGAGGGATGGATGAATAATATTTGTTTCTATTTCACGCAATAACTAGCTACCTACCGGATTTTGATGAAACTATACAGTAATAATATAGCTTAGACTACGTATTATATACGTACCGGAAGACGCAACGTTGGCGCGGCCTCCCACAAGGTGGACCGATGACCTGGTGAAGGTCGCGGGTAGCCGATGGATGCGAGATGCACAGGACCGGTCCTTGTGGCGACGCTTGGGGGAGGCCTATGACCAGCAGTGGACGTCTTTCGCTTGATATGATGATGATAGCTTATAATATAGAAACTGACTGAGAGTCAATGATTACTTGGATTGCCTCTTACTTCGTAATCACTTCACCCACTTCATGGCAGTCACTTCACTTCGACATATTTACAGAATCGTCCGTCAGCTTAGCATCAGTGAAATCTTCACATAGTTTCGTAGCTTAGCTTCCACATTCTTGCAGCGTAGCTGCATTTTTTTATTTTAATTTTGTTTGTGATTGTTCTGCTCTTGACTCTAGTCTAGGTCAGAGATGACAGAGACAAAGTCTACGATGGAGCAAGCTTACCCAGAAGGAGCCTGTGCACTCTAACTTTGAAGAAATTAGGGTTGTACGCGTTTGGGAACACAGACGTAAGCAGAGAGTTCCACTCCTTTGCTGTGCGCATTATAAAAGACGTTTGGAAACGCTTAGTGCGAATTGGTGGAATAGCAACAAGGTAGGGATGGTAAGATGCAGTGCGTCTGGATGTCCGACGGTAGAAGGGGGCCGGTGGGATGAGGTCGTGGAGGTCTTGGGCACACTCACCGAAGTACAATCTGTAGAAGACCGAGAAGCAAGCAACTTTACGGCGATGAGCCAAGCTATGCAGCTTGGCATCCACCAGTTTTACGTCACCGACGAGCCTCTTAGCTCTGCGTTCCACCGAGTCAAGCGCGGCAAGCTGATACTTAGCTGAGCCATCCCAAAGGTGGCTACAATACTTCATGCAGGATTAGACTTGTGCTTTGTATAGGGTTAAAAGCTGTCCAGGCCTGAAGTATCGCTTCACCCTATTTAGGATACCCAGCTTTTTGGCCGCGGTGCATGCACATATCTGGTGTAAAAGGACCCTGATATCTACCAAATCCTTTTTTATTCACGTATTACCACGTATTTTCTCTCTAATACTTACTTAACTCTTTAGAGCTCAGTAAAAACGTGTCTTAACATAAACAGGGTCGGCTGGTGTCAAAATGGCCGAAAGTGGAAAGGTTTCGACCGTTATTTTTTATTATTTCGCGTTATGATTACTGTCTGTCGTGCCTTCCAAAAGATTTTGTATTCCGTGACAAAATTGCTGCAACGGTGTTAGGGAATCATTTTGAGGACAGTCACCCTTTTGTAGCTACTTTCCTAGTGTGATAAAGGCTGCTGAAAATACTGAGATGAATTGAAAACCTCCTCCTTTTTAACCCGTTTAAGAAATGAAAAAAACCGGCCATGTGCGAGTCGATCTCTCACACAAAGGTTTCCGTACCATAACTCAAAAAAACCACGTTTCTTGTATGTGAGCCCCCTGTAAATTTTAATTTAATTTTTATTATTTGTTGTTAGACCGGCAATAGAAATACACACTCTGTGAACATTTCAACTGTCTACCTACTATTACGGTGCATGAGATACAATCCACTGATAGACAAGCGGACGGACGGACGGGTAGCGGAGGCTTAGTAATAGGGTTCTATAGGTTACCCTTCGGATACGGAACTCTAAAAACGGATTTTGATTTATTATACTCTTGTATACTAAATATAATCCTAAGTCCTATATCCTATCCTAAGTCTCTAGCCAAGAGTAAAGTAAAGTAGCGTATAGACTCCGTTATCTGCACTTAGACTCCCATTCGTCTGTTATGCGTGGATGTTCTGCATTACACTTCCACTACGAACAGATCTAATTGTTTTAAGGTTATAGGCTTATTTAATCTTGACGTACGCTAAAAGTTATACAGTTGATATGTAATGTACTTAAGAAGTTTTTAGTGGCAAAGCATTGTTATCCGACTCTTTCCTACCACCTGTAGTGATTACCAACCCGATATTACAACAGTAATACAGGTTACAGTAGTAGCAGACGATGAATAAACGCTTTTGTGCAGTATATTTATTATCTTGTAACACCGTACTATCGGCTTTCTGTATCTCTTACCTGTAAAACTGTGGGCCTCTTTCGTGGTTATAAGTGAGTTAGAGCATGCTTTAACATAGTTGTACAGGTATGCGTTAACACTTTTATATTGAAATGGAACTGATATTCGAGTCTTTTATAGGTTTTTTTAACGCTTTGGTGTTAGTTGGGTGGTAACTTAGCGAGCCTGGCTCCGCCCAGAAGCACAGAAGCCTCCTGGGCACTTCACAGGCTTCCCGAAGCGACCTCACCGCTCTGAGGATTGCAATGGATCTCAAACTCAAACTGAAAATTATTTATTGCGAACTAAGTGAAGGGTAGGTACAGGACAGATGTTAACAAAAATAGGAAGGTTCTTATAACCTAGTTGCCTGTTTAGGCATTGTAATTAAAATTGAAATACATATTTTTTCATTGAATATTATAGACAACTTACGTGATAGTTAACATTTTTCATAAATTTTACATTTTCTCATTTTATTTTGTATATTTTACATATATCCCATTATACTTAGTATTACATCTCTTTTATCTTAGGTATAATTGTTTTTCTTCGAGGAATTCTTTAACAGATTAATACGCCTTATTAAGGAAGCCACGGTTAAAACACTCAAAAATTACAGTCTATAGTCTTCTATCCCATAAAGTCCGTAATGATGACAGCCAGGTTCAATAGCTTAACGTGCTTTCCAAGGCACGGAGTAGCCTCGGTAAGTTATAGATGGTAACTGATCCATGGACTAACAACCCAGTAACTGGGTAACACGGTAACTGGCTAGATGTATGTGTGCTGTTCCTTTCGGGAGTAGGTAAGTACCTATACCTGGGCGTAATGTTATGCAATATATTATTTTATTATTTATTAGTTGACCCGCACAACCCCGTCTGCTCCGCTCCTATTGGTCTTAGCGTGATGTATATAGCCTCCCCATAGATTTACAATCGGACCAGTAGTTCCTGAGATTAGCGCGTTCAAGCAAACAAACAAACTCTTCAGCTTTATATATTAAGAATAGATATAGATTATTATATATTATTTTATTATTTTTATATGTATCTTAATACACTCTGCTGCTCACCTACAAGGTGTAAGTAAACCACAACGATACCACAGGGGATCGGAACTGTTTCATCTAAGCACAAGTTACGTCGTAACCTATCTAGAGGAACATTACTGCACCCACTAACTAGATTTAAAAACCTCTCTCAATGTAATCTAGTCCTAAGTTAATGAATAAATTAATGTAATGTAATGTAATATTAAAAAACTTTCCGTCATTATTCGGAACCATTGCGAACTTAGTCTGTTTCCATTTTATTAATTCAAAAACTAAAGTTGTACATTGTCGTTTTATAGCTAGAACTTTAAAATTATTTCAGAGATGAAGCCAGTTTCATGTAAAAAGGTTTACTATCTTTTTATGCTGATTAGGTTCTGAGGCTGAGAACATTTTGGGAGGAGGAACTTTAGGTACCTATCTAAGTTATCTACCTTATCTTTAGGGATGGCAAATCATCAAATGACTCCTCCCGCTCTGGGCGGAGCAGAAGGGAGTGTCGGACTCTTACTGACTAAAACCCATCCGTGTTCCTCCTAATGCCCTTTGCATTACAGGGCCGCGGTGACTCTTTCGAACAAATTCCTCAACAAAATGAAGGGTGATCCTAAATAAACAATAATACCTTTAGAGTGGTCCCTCAAGAGGCGGTAGACCAAAATAAACTAAATTAGTACTCAAATTCTACAAAATTTGCGTCATCACTCCTCCAAATATAACAATAACTTCGTCACAAGCTCAATTCTCTTTAAATAAAGCAACGAAAATAGCATTTTAGAACGAACGAATATAAATAGATACTTCGGCTTTAATTGACGCCTATTTTAAAAATGGCCGCCGTCGAACGAAACCCACGTAACACGAGGAGGCCGCACGTATCAATAAAGCAATCTGCAGACACAGCAACTTTGATCTCCGAGTTGCGGCATCAGGCAACTCGCAGTTCAAGACGATTTTAATATAATTTTGACAAACTGCGCTAAATAACAGTTAAGTTGTTGATCAACAACCGTTTCGATTGCTGTACTCGGTGATAAATTCAAATCCAAAATTTACATATTTTGCTTTTTTGTTAGATAATTTACGCAAAATTTAATATTTTATTCTATTATTTTCTATTTTATATTCTATACCTTGTAGTTGCCACAACTGGCAACCGTAAACGAAAACTTTTTAAATACTGTGATACAACCTCCTTGGATGGCTCACCCTCCGGGAACCTCCGTCAATTTAATAATTAAAAAAGCTTTAGAAGAATTAGGAATTTAGAATAGGTTCAAATATTGACATAAAATGATTGATTTGTTTTTATGACAGTTCTGTAAAAGTTTTTCTAGAGAGCACCTGCTCAATATAATGATCTCTTAAATCGCTTAAAGGCTATTTTATTCACATCGATCCCGGGACGTTCCAGAAGCCCTAATCGGAATGTCCACAATACCTATGTCAACAAATGTCGCTCTGTCTGCGCGCCTAAATAATACCACAGATAATAAAAATGTTTCGGATAATATTCGCGTCATCTGACGTGCGGCGGGAATTTAAGAGCTCAATGACGACATCATCCAAATCGTTCTACTCGTGTGACGTATGAGGCTATGTGGCGATGTCGTGCACAGGCTGAATGGATTTACGCCTTTGCCTGGAATTCAGTGATTGATCACTAGCGAATTTTGTTGGGCTATTCATAGCATTTTATTGAGAAAAAGTTTCGTTGTAAAAAAAGATATAGGTACTCGATGGTTTTACCGAATTTCAGGACACATATTTGCCTTGTTTGATGGCAAAAAATGACCCTGCCCACTGCCGCTTAGAGTCTCCAGAGCAGACATTCCATAAAAAAGCGCAAAAATATTTCTACCGTGTGCCTGCATTCAATCGAAACAGCTATCAACTGTTGTAGCTAGGGACTGGCCAGGCGGGCTACTGTCGAGGATTTTTCGCCACGAGCGTCATATTTATGATTTTGCGAGGTCCCCACAACCCAATAACTGTGTACCTTAATCTCCTTGGCAAGAGCGTGGTCGGATTTCGAGATTATGATTACCCGAAATGGCTCTACAAAATTAGTGAAGGAATTATAATATTTTTTTTTTTTAAGTTAAAATAAAAAAAAATGGCTTTTCAAAATAACTGGCTTGCTTTCTATGAGAGAGAGAGAGAGAGACAGACAGAGAAACACGCGCACGCCGCACGGCTTACAACTATAGCAAAAAGTGTCGTTACAACTTTTGGTCTTAATTTTTTCCGTCTGGCCCTTCGCAACGCGCGACAAGGAACTTCGTTCCAAAAAATGACAGCCGGGACTAACGGTTTAGTAGGTTTATTTCCGAAGCACGGAGGAGACTCGCTTTGTAATGCATGGTCACTCATTTACGGTCTGACCCCAGTTCAGCAAGCGGTGCTGAACCCTAAGGATGAACTGTACGGCTGTTATTTTTTAGCCAGTTCCTCCCCCAGAGTCCCAGGCTCACCGTAAAAGTTATCTCAAGTTATTACTACCGCAGTCTTCGTACTCGAAATGGCACTGAACTGAAGTACTTTGTAAATTACAATAAACAATGTCAGGCAGGAGAAATAAACCTTTTATTGATCAGCTGATCAATAATTTACGAACGCACTTAACGTTTCTATAAAACTATTTTTAGTCGTTCATAAAAGGTCAGTATGGAGTTATGGACTGAAGCCATTAATCTTAGGCAAGGTTTTATGAAATATAGGTAGCAAAAAGCATTGGAACGTTGTCACAGTACCTTTTAATATGACACATTGAGCATTAGAGGAGCTCATGGCTAAGAACACTCGCACGGGTTTATCCAGGCGCGCTTGGACTTACAAAAACATGTCGCTTAAAAAAATTAAACTTCCGAAAAAACTGAAAAGCAAAAAATAATAAACCTTTTTAACAAAAATAACTTTAGGTAATTTCGGAAATCGATGTTTCTGAAGAAACAATTGCCGATACCGTCGCGCTGCGCCCTATCCAGTAACGTGCGAAAGCGACAACTGCAGCAGAGGCTGATTTTACCTACATAAACCTTGCCTAATAGACGTTTTGTATTCCGCTGTTTTCTTCTTCAAAACTGGACTGATCTATGAAAATTATATATCAAAATTTAGAGGGTAACTATATCTATTCTTCTGTTATTTTTTATTTTGTTAAAAACTTATCAAATTCGTCTGATAGCCTAAACATGGCGGTAAAAACGAGCGGTTTTTTCGGGTTTTGGATTGTCATAATTCTTTAAATAATTATGTTTTGGAAAAAAGAAAATGATAGAGGCACCTATAATTTCGATCTAGATTATTTGGAAAAAAAAACATTGTTCTAGCAGCATTATCCACGAAGAAAACAGCGGAATGCGTTTGTATGGAGAAAGGCCCAAGAGTTACCGACTAGAGTCCCCTCTTAATCCGGCACTATAAGCAACTGTTGGTTCCCGGCTGACATGTGCACCGGTACGTTTGGTGAGACTAAAAAGCCTAGCCAACTTGATTGTTGGGAAAAAGGCAAGCATAATATTGAATCGTGACTGAATATTATAACTATTATCATCGATATATCTTGTCAGAAAGCACTCGATTTTCAACTCTACTATTCAATACTTTTAAACATTTTTATTGCTTATACCTTTTCCTGATGTAAAGCCATGTTCTTTATTGTAATTGGAATATTATTGGATTAGTATCGAACTTCAGGTGGCCCTGGGCACTGGACTAATAAAATTTTATGTTCTGAAGTTTTTGCGCGAACGTGCGGCATGTTTAGAAAACAAATTGGTACCTACTTTAACGTCCAGCTTTTTACTGAATAGCTATTTAATTTTATGTGCTCTAAATCTTAATACGTCAATAGGTAATAGGTACCTACTTATAACGGTTTTTTTTTTAAACTAAGTAGTTTTTGATTGAACGAATCGGTATGTAGGAACTACCAAGTTTTTGGGCTTATTTCATTCGTATTGACGAGACCTTTACACCGAGAGCACTAAGTAAGTCTTATTAAATAGTCCCCAGTTCATAACATAACATCACGCCGGTACGCTGTGAATGGGCACGCAGGTACCACTAAAAAGTGAAAAATAAAAAACTTTTTACAAAAAATATAACCGACTTCTCCTTTCATATAAAAAAAGATTCATTGAAATCGGTTCATAAACGACGAAGTTATCCGCGAACACACAAAATATTTATATTTATATATATACGCGGTCGAATTAAGAACCTCCTCCTTTTTTTGAAGTCGGTTAAAAAAAGTAGAAACCTCGTTAAAATCTCTGATTAAGAGCGATTACTATTGCAAGTAGTTATTCTTGGAAATGAATGAACAGGTTTGAAACTTGACACGCAAACTAAATCTTACACTTACGGTGAAGGGAAATTTCTGCGCCACATACGAATTGCAAGAGTATTGACGACACGCGATTTGAACATACATATACAACCGCCCGACAACAACCATCATCGGGCAGTTGCCCACCAGACACACAACACCCGTCTGGTCAGAGGATCCTCCCTTTTCAAAGGAGGTTTGCGGGTCTTTACACCCTGTTCCGCTCACCACTACAAGGCAACGTGAGCTAATCAAATTAGTAGATGTTGGATCCATTTGAAAAACGATTTAAGACCTTTAAAAAAGCAACGTATAGTAACGGTTTATCATCTGCTTAGCCTTTTCCTAACTAAATTGGATCCGGCTTCAAACTCTCTAACGAAATCCGTAGTTTCGGGCTAAGTTGCGGGCGGGCCTATTCTACTCCGTATCACCTACAGACTTACGATTAGTCCGAACCCGAACTGAGAACGAATGACAACACGATTTCACAGTAACTGTCAAATCGTGTTATCATTAGTTCTCAGTGGTTAGGTGATACGGAGTAGAAAATGCCCGCCCGCAACTAAGCCCAAAACTACGGATTTCGTTAGAGAGTAGCCCCCCAGAATCATTCAAATACCAGTATTTTACGTGGAGCAACTGGCTAGCTGATCTCAACTGAGTAACACGGTCTTTCTTTGCAAGATTGGTGCAAGAGAAGTGCCAGGCTCTGGCAGACATTACGTTACCTTTGGCAGCCAGAGTTGTACGTAATATGACAGCCGGGATCAACGACTAAAGGACACAGCATACATATCAACTCGGAAAAGGATCGTAACCGTATCAACTCGAGTCGTACAGTATTTTTTGTATGAAACTCCCAACTGCAACGCACACTTATCGGAATCGTAACGTAATCGCCTCGCCTCGGGACAAGCGTGGCGACGCCTAGCCGTAAGCGAGGCGACGGCTAGCCGTAAGCGAGGCGACGGCTAGCCGTAAGCGCGGCGACGCTCGACGTACCGGAGCTGCTGATCCGCTTTGGTTACGTGCTTACGTAAGGTTGACGCCTTTTTGACGGCGTGGTGAAAGGGTTACGGTTACGGTCCCTTTCCGAGTTAGAAAGAAAAGAAAGAAAGAATAAAATTTATTTAGCACATATATGAAACACGCACGGTACATACAATTAGAAGTAACAAACAAAAAGGGTATACCAGAAACTAGTGTGTGTCTCACGGTTGCGCTAAAAAGGTCCATTTCAGCGATGTGTCAGACTGACTAATGCTGTCTGACGCTGGTTTTCAAATGAACCTTTTAAAGGACGAGTGACGGTTCATATGTATGAACCGTGTGGTTCAGTTGATATGTATGCTGTGTCCTTAAGAGGCCTATTACAATTTGACTGTGTTTTTTGCGTAAAATGGCCATCTCTGGATAGTAGAGAATAGTTATTAATATAGTTCGTAGCGGCCTCACTTTTCGCATTTTTCTCTTATCTATTTGTAAAAAGCCAAAATTCCGAAGTAAGTTTCTCATGAATGCGCGACGGTACTTTTTCGAGCTCGTGGATTGAACTATTGTACTAACCAAATGAAAGAAAAATATATCATAATATTCCTTAAATGTATAGTAAATTAGTTCGTAGCGGCCTCAGAAATTTGAAATAAGAATGGAAAATCCGTAAAACTGCAAATTTCTCTTTAATACATTAATATTATTACGTAAAATTTATACCAAAATAAACCATATTTCATAAGAAATGAAATAAAATTAAATAAATATTCATTAAGTAAATCAATAATAAACCCTATAATGAACGTAATTGCAACTGCCTAATTTCTACATAGTTTTGTGAGGGAAAACGCAATTCTGTTATACCTCTTTAGTATGCTTTCCGAGGCACGGGGGAGTCTGTATGTTAAGATAGTCACACATCCACAGACCAACCTCGACAAGTGTTGCTTAACTTTGAAGATTGACCCGTGCAACTGTTATTATTTAGCCACGAGCTCCTCGCCGTTATCTTTCTACTAAAGGCGCAGATACACCGCGGCGCACGCTATGCACGGGCACGCGATGCATTTTAGCTGCGTGGATGATTTGTTTGACAACGTGGGTTTACGTTTCCACTGCAGTACACACTACACACGTCTCCATTCCACAAGGCGTATCTCAAAACTGTGCTGCGATACAGTTGTACATAGGTATGGTATGTACCGCATGCACAGCGTGCATGGCATTGACAGTGTTGAGCTATATTCAGAGCGCGATATTCGAGTGCGCCGCGGGTGTACCAATGACGTCAATTGATGCGTAGTGTGTCCGTGGGTTGCAGTGGACACAATCACATACATTTTCTCGCAAAGCGAAGCTCAACACACGTGCGTAGCTTTTTCGTCCGCTACGGTGGGTTTGCGCCTTTAATCTTTTGTCCTTAATCCTAACCCATATTACAATGTTCCCCAAAACAAATTACTCTATAATACCTCATAGATAAAATCCTCATCATAGTGTCATTTGCGCCGGACATGAAATATCCATCACGTTGATTGTTTTTTTACATTATAGCATATTATACAAGCGTATTATGTCATCAAAATATTTCATTTATGTATTAAATATTATGTATGTAGTTTGGTGATATTAGCCTTTACGAATTATGTGGCAAAAGAATTGATCATAAATCATTTTTTTCGCCAGAGATATGGTACAATGGGTGTTACAAGAAAGTAGGTAGTGCTTCACACATCTCACCGATAGGAGGCATGCGAAAATTTACTACTAGGTACAGTATAATGGATGAATTGTGTAGAAAAACAGCAGAGGTGACCACTAAAATGAAGACTTGGAGAAGTACGACCGAATACATGTTGCTCCCAACCCAGAAGCTCCACCTTCTGGGTGGGGAGCAACATGTATTCTAGCTAGTAGTTGCGAAGTAGAAAATAGGACCCGTTGAGTTCAAGAAAGAACATTTGGTTTGGGCTCTATGAGCGACAGAATCGTCGCTGTACAAAGCTGTTTTTTTCTGCAGCTGAATAAAAGTATTTTGCATGAGCTGAAACTTAAATATATTTTTCAAACTCCGCCTGTAAACACAATTTTTTTTTTTTTTTTACTATAGATAGGCATACGTTTGACCACTATCTCACCTGTAGTGCTATTCTGTAACAACATTTTCGTATCTCGACAGCGGAATCCGAAGTAAGTTTTAAATTAAGCCCTTTATGTTGTTTGCAATACAGTTCACTTCGTGAGTTTTATCACTCAGGTGAAGCTCGATATCGAAATATTTATTTACAGAATAGACTAGCTAAGGTAAGCGATGATGCGGTCGAAGATGGAGCACATTTGTATTTGGGACGACAAGCACCCCTCCGTAGAATCGTTGATGAGTACCATTCCCTTATTACAACAATACCCAATCTTGACGGGTGCCACGATAAGCTGCGTATATTTAAAAACAAAATTAAAAGTGTAACTACCCTAATTTAGAATGTTAATTATTGTTTAATCGTTTAATTGCTTGTAAATGTTTTATTGTTTTTTTATTTTATTCTATTGATATTTAATAATTAGACATTTCTATTATAATTTTGTCATTTCTATTAAATTGTATTGGACATTTCTATGATATTATATTGGCCATTTATATTGTATTCATCGTTGAACTTTTAATCAATTTTCAAAGTATTATATATATATATACATTTTTTTTTTAATAAATTGTGTTTTATCACCGAGCCGTAAAATTGTCAATGTTATGTACGCCGTTATTGTCACGTGCATCAGACCACTTATGTAATATTTTTTATAATATTTTTAATGTTATATGTATGTGATGTGGCAATAATCTTAATAAATAAATAAATAAGCTGACTACCTTTCTGACCTTCCTTGCCTTTGCGAACAATACCCCCAGATAAGACCGCTTGTCTGATTTTCGGGCTTCATAAGACTTCATCAATATTAATAAAACTCTTCCATTACTTTACTGAGTCCTCTTCGTATCGTGTGGGCAGTAAGGTCTAACGACCCCACACACCCTAGTGTCAGAGTTTCTAAACCGCCTCAAGGGTCTCTGACATGGTTTATTTGACGACCGCCATTTGGCGGCCGGGACCACCGGCTTATACGTGCCTTCCGAAGCATGGAATCATCTTTTTATCAGACAATCAGGTGATTCAAGCCTGCAATGTCTGGAAAGCAACTTTACAAAGTATGCTCTTCCCGTGGGAATCGAACCACTCGACCACATAACTGACAGACAACGCACAGCCGAAACTATTTTTTTTTATTTGTGATGGGTTTGCTCTTGACTCTAGTCTACGTCAGAGATGACAGAGACAAAGTCTACGATGGAGCGAGCTTACCCAGAAGGAGCCTGTGCACTCTAACTTTGAAGAGATTAGGGTTGTAAGCGTTTGGAAACACGGACGCAGGCAGAGAGTTCCACTCCTTTGCTGTGCGCATTATAAAAGACGTTTGGAAACGCTTAGTGCGAGTTGGTGGAATAGCAACAAGGTAGGGGTGGTAAGATGCAGTGCACTGGTCGTAGAAAGCTGAAATTTAAATGTAGATTCCTTGGAGACTGTAGTGGACACTAGAGGATTTCCCAATATTTGTACGGGAACGGGGAAATTGGTATGTGAGCGTACGAAGTCGCGGGCTAAAACTAGTAAGACATAAGACATAACTAGCTGAGATAGGGACCTTTTTGGCCTCGCTCAGACTAATTTACTAGTGATTAAGTAATAGACTACTTTTAGTTTTAAGTAATTTTACATCTGTCTGTTTTGTGCGAGCCCCAAATAAACATTTTTCTTTCTTTCTTTAGCAAAATGCAGATCCTACCCTTCCTATAAGTTTGTGAGAATGAATGGATGGATGTTTGTTTGTCTTTCACGCCAGAACTCCTGAAAGGATCTTCATGAACAAATTTCATGAAGATCCACAGAGATAGATTATAGTCTGGAATAGCACGTAGGCTTTTTATCCCGGGAGTATGTTGCCTAGGGATAATTTTCGACTATCACGTGGCCGCTGCCGCAAGCCGCTGGCAGAAGCTAGCATCCCAAAAAAACTTTCTACAAAAAAATATAACCGACTTCCAAACAAAACACTACAAAGTATATAGTAACCCTAATCTCGGAAGTCGGTGTTATGTTTGGAAGTCGGTTATATTTTGTATAAAAAGTTTTTTGTTTTTCACTTCTAAGTGGTGATACTTGGACGACATCTTCGTCAACGCAGAAATTGAAATTAGCCGAAATGCTTATAAAATAAAAACTCACAGAAATCGGATCAGAAACCTCGGAGTAGTCGGTGTACATACATTAAAAAAATACCCACCGAATTGAGAACGTCCTCCTTTTTTGGAAGTCGGTTAATAAAAAACACGCTGCCTATTCATACAAAGAACCGTGGATGTTACATTTAAGAACACACAAACCCGAACAAATACGTTTCAAGCCAAACCTAGTAACGTAACTTGATAAAAATCTACATATTATTGGCTTTCAACCCTTGAGATAGCTGAATCAGGATCGAAGATAAAAAACAAAAGAAAAAACCGTCTTAGGGTTACCTCACACAGAAACGACATGACGCTGCGTACACTTTTTAAGACAGAAAGAAAGAAATATAAGAAAAGAAAGATAGTATTTATTGTATCTCTATTATTATGCATGTGGTAGGTCGCCAACACGATGGTCTGACCAAGTGAAAGAAGCTACGTCTTCAAGCAAATTCCAGCAGGTGGTGATAGCAACTTTGGACCGGAATTGATGGAGACAGATTGTCCGCTTGAAGGGGTCCAGTGACCACAATTCTCAGTAATGAGGGACCGACTGAAGACAGAGATTATTATTCAAAAATGAATAATTTATACTAATATATAAAGCTGAAGAGTTTGTTTGTTCGTTTGTTTGCTTGAACGCGCTAATCTCAGGAACTACTGGTCCGATTTGAAAAATTCTTTCAATGTTAGATTGCCCATTTATCAAGGAAAGCTATAGGCTATATATCATCACGCTAAGAACAACAGGAGCGGAGCAGACGAAGTTGCGCGGGTCAACTAGTAATAGAGATACAATCAATCTACCAGCCTCTTGGAGCCGGCTTCCAGTCTAAGAGGATGCAGCTGAGTTCCAGTATTTTACATGAAAATTGCTTCATGCCTATCTGACGACCACGACCCAGTTACTAGGAGAACTTCCCGTCTGGTCACATTCCCGATTTGTCAACATGTCAAAGGTTTTAAAAACAACTGAACGCGTTTGGTCAAGATTTTGATCTTCATACACCGAAATTCGTCACGTTTCTAGTCTTCTGGTACTTGTGAATCTTGAACATTCACAATTCCAGCCCTGGAAATACTTTGACATGTTTTTGGTTTATCTTCTATGCCTTTGACAATATTGGTCCCGGAGCTTTGGTCTCATGTTTTGGCATGTCACAGAGGCGCTGTTAGACATTACAAATAGAAAAGGACAGCAACCGACGATTATTATTATGTACTATGAAAGCCCGATACGAGGACAATCACCGCTTGGTGCAGGATTATTATTATTGCAGAATATGTTCATAATTTAGGAATTTTCGTACACTAGAAAAACATTAAACCCACCTCTGGGAAAATCGGTTGATAAAAAGGAACTAATATAATAATAATAATAATAATTTATTTCCCAAACTTACAATTAGTAATCACTATGTTGTTAACAAAACGTAAATTATTATACCAAGTTGTAAAGTTACAACATAATTATACACCTCTGACACCCAAGCTAAGATTGAACTTGTGGTATGGGTGTCAGGGCTCTCCAGGTTGACAAAGACAAAAACATGTATGTCCGGAGTTTCAGTATACTATACAGAAAACAAAGAGTTTAGGGCAAAAACTTAAATAAAGAAAAAGAAAAATAATAATAAAAATTAATTAATTCATGCAAAGTTAACCAACTGTATAGGTGTTGTGTTTATGTTTTTTGATAAAATATGTGAAAGTGTGGTGTGTGTGTGTGTGTGTGTGTGTGGTATGTGTGTGTGTGTGTGTGTGTGTGTGTGTGTGTGGTGCGTGTGTGTGTTGAGGGATGAGTGGGACTGGGGAAAGTTAAACAGCGGGAGAGGTATGTAGCTACTACGTATTAGCAATTATTCTTTCAACCTCTTCATAACCAAGGGTGAAGATCCATTTGCAGACTTGAGCTTTACAGTCAAATTTGTTCAATTTGTAAATGTTACATTTTTTATTGACACAGTTGTAGACACGACTACCTAGAATTTTAAAATGGCGTTTTGCAAGTTTACTTCTGTGTCTCTCTATGGGACACACATTCGTGGCCCTACGTTTAGTCAAGAGATCAAGATCAAATTGCAAGAGAGTGTGTTTGCGTAACGTACAGTTCAGCACAAAGAGCTGTCGCACTGTCAGGACTTGACATTCTTTATACAATTGTGCAGTACTATAGCGAAAATGTTTAAAAGTCATGACCTTGAGAACAGCTCTTTGTGCCCTTTCCAGCTGTATCATTAATGTCTTTGGAGCGCCACCCCAGACTGTTATGCCAAATGTTAATATTGACTGACTGTACCACACGAAAAACTAGTTTAAAAAAAGGGGTGACAAATCGGGAATGTGACCAGACGGGAAGTAGCCTAACTAGGTAACACACGATATTCCTAGCAGGAATGGTGTCAGATTTTCAGGCTACTCGTACCGTAACTGTCGGTACAGTTCACAAATGACAATGAAAATTAGGACTAATACTAATGGGTAACAACAGGTACAAACGACATTGTTGCCATCACGACTAAAATTTCGATGAGGGTGGCACTGAAGCGTGGTGATTGACACAAGAAAAGAGCAGCCCCTGGTCAGATTAAAATTCGTAGGATAAAACATCAATATTGAAAGTACTACTAAGCGTTACCGCGGCCCCGTAAACGCAAGGGGCATTAGGAGGAAGACGGGCAGGTTTTAGTCAGTAGGAGTCAGACTCACCTTTCTGCTCCACCCAGAGCAGAAGGGGAAAAATTATGATTTCCCATCCAAAATAAAATAAAGCATCGTGGCCCAGTACACACTGACCCTTATTGATTCTCATACGCTTATGTAACGAATATAAAAGATAAATTCCGTTCAGCCATATTTTTTTATTAAATTAGGGTCATATTTAGGAGAAGGTATTTTTATAGGGGCTGAGAAAATATGAGCGTTTTAGGGCGTAAAAATATTGAGTTGACCGTAATAAATAGTCTAGATATCACTTAGGACTTTAGTGATTGGTACCAAGGCTTTTTATCCTGTCCTAGTAACATCTGTCAATATTATAAATGTGAAAGTAACTCTGTCCGTCTGTTCGTTACCTTCTACTGACTGAACAGGATTTGGATGACCCTTATTACCGTAACCCTGATGAGCCTTGTAACACATGGCTTGTATTCTGACTTAAAATACTTTTAAAGGGCATATAACCATTGTGGCATAGCCCCCCCGTTGCCATTTTGTTTTTTAATCTCGACAACGTGACACTTTAGGGCACCATGTTACTAACATTTTTTGTTTTTAGGGTTCCGAACAAAAAACGGAACCCTTTTAGGATCACTCGAGTGTCTATCCGTCTGTCCGTCTGTCACAACAAATTTGGTATACATATGGATTTCTGTGACCCAAACACGAAAGCGTTACGTAAATTATTAAATTTTTAATATGGGGGTTACTTTTGAAGGTCAAACTAGAAAATTTCAAAAAAAAGTTTTTTGATCAATATCGTGTGACATATCAAATAAAACGGCTTACTATGACGGTATTAATGATATTTTTTCCATAATTTTAAAATAAATATATATCGTGTTAAAAAACATGTTGAACAAAAAAAATACGTTCGGAACCCTTTGCACGCGAGTCCGACTCACACTTGGCCAGTTTTCTAAGTGTTCTCTACCCATATGTGCATTTAAGACCGTGCACCACAACTATGAAAAAAAAACAATATGGCGGCGGGGGAGCTATGCCACTCCCATAGACAAAAGTTCGAACCTCTTTATCCCCAGTAGGCACATACTCCCGAATAATTTTCAACATTCACGCGGGCGAAGCCACAGGGCAGAACTACTTAGTTGCTTATAAATATGAAAGTTTGCTGATCAAGGTTGATTCAACGACAACGCCTGAAAAGGGTTGGATGGTGTAGATTAGAACATAATATTCTTTTTATTGCCCATAGAACGTTTCCATTCACACGAGTGACGTCGCTGGTACCTATATATTTCAGAATCAGAATCAGAAATCATTTATTTGCACAGATTTTTTACCTACATTCTGTGCAAATAAATGATTTCTGAAAACATAGTTTTGATGGAAAAAAGAACGACTTAATTCGGCTTGCTAAAACTCCTCTACAATGGTTGAATTAAAAAGGTTGTCAACAAAAATGTTTAATTCACAAACAAGAGAAAAACAATACCCTTTTATAATACAAAAGACGGTCTAAGGCCATAACAAAATATGTAAAAAACAAAATAAGGAAAAGTCCATGAATTATTAACGTGTTTGTAACTTTGCAACAATAACAGCAAATGAAAAGCGTTGAATGGCAGACTGTGATTCAGTTTCTAACTAGATTTTTTTAGCTGTGTGTTATGGTATAAAAGAGAAACAGGGGTAAACTCGAAAACTTACTAAACCAACATACAAATGAAATCTATAGATACATAATATCTATAATATACTTAATATTTAAAGCTGAAGAGTTTGTTTGTTTGTTTGTTTGTTTGTTTGAACACGCTAATCTCAGGAACTACTGGTCCGATTTGAAAAATTCTTTTAGTGTTAGGTAGCGCATTTATCTAGGAAGGCTATAGACTATATATCATCACGCTAAGACCAATAGGAGCGGAGCAGTAATGAAAATTGTGACGTAGACGAAGTTGCGCGGATTAATTAGTACGTTAATATATAAAGCTGAAGAGTTTGTTTGTTTGAACGTACTAATTTCAGGAACTACTAGTTCGAATTGAAAAATTCTTATAGTGTTGGATAGCCCATTTATCGAAGAAGACTATAGGCTATACACGGTGCCATTTTAATCGTCTTACAAAGGCGGCCGACTTAATGTACCTGACATAAACTACCTCTAGGCGCGAATATATTTTTTAAATAATTCATTAAGATGGGTACAGTAAAAATAAATAAAGCTTTAGAATTAAGAAACACCCTGTTTATAATGTTTACATATCAAAACAACGTCACCGTTCCATTTCACGCCGTCTTTGGAACACAAGGGCTGGACTGCGCTAGCTCCAGAACATTTCAAACTACGTCATGCGTTTATTTTGAAATAATTTTAAATGTTCGTGAAAATAATTTTGTTGGGTAAATGAAGTAAAAGACAAAAGACAAAGTCACTTTAATCAAAAGTTACTAGGTACTGCATTGGTTTTGAGCTGCGGTTTGGTGCAATTAACAACAATTATAATTTTGTTGGCAAGTAAAGCCGATAGTGGTCAAAGTGTTAATGTAGGGAACACATTTAACTAACATAAAATCTCGCTTATTTTTGTTGAAAGAGTGTGAACATAACTCGTAAGTTCTGTGAAAAATCTGTAATTAATAGATAACTAGATTCTAAGTCAAATAAGACGATTTATCTGTTGCCTAGCCTTTTTGGGGCTAAATTGGTGCCGGTTTCCAGTCTAACCAACTGCAGGTTAATAACAGTATTTTATACACCGTGTCATTTTAGTCGTAAATATTAAATAATATGTTATTTTAACACTATAGACTTCTTATTGGTTTTCTTGTAATCCATAGGTACTAAACTCTTTTTTTTAATTTTCTTGTTTGACCCCCAAAAGTGACCCCCATACTAAAAATTTAATAATTTACGTAACACGTCCGTATTTGGGTCACAGAAGTCCATAAGTGTACCAAATTTCAACAGAATCGGTTCAGTGGATCCGGAGAAAACTGGCTGTGACAGACGGACACACAGACAGACAGACATCCGAGTGATCCTATAAGGGTTCCGATTTTTTTGGAACCCTAAAAATGACCCCGAGTGTATCATCACGCTACGACCAATAGGAGCGGAGCATTTATAAAATGGGACACAGATGAAGTTGTGAGGGTCAGGTAGACTATATTTGGAACCCACTTAATCATCATCTCATTTGATATGTCGCTCGGCACATTTTGAAATTTTTTTAGCCCTCAAAAGTGACACATTTATAGTGCGTACAGCTAAGGAGTGGAATTCCCTGCCGGAGTCTGTGTTTCCTGACAGCTACAACCTGGGAGTCTTTAAGTCAAGAGTGAATAGGTTAATTCTAGGCAAGCGTGCTCCATCTTCGACAACATCATCGCTTACCGTCAGGTGAGATAGTGGTCAAACGCGTGCCTATAAATAATAAAAAAAATAAAAGAATATTTACTTTCCGCGTCCATGTTTGGGTCACAGAAATTCGTATGTGAATCTCAACTGAATCGATCCAGTAAATCAAATTAAAATGGACAAAGACGGACCGACAGACACACGAGTGATCTTATACGTATATTGTTTTCCATTCGGAAGTGAGGAACCCTAAAATCCAAAACTGACCGAATAATAAGGAAAAAATGCTTTCGTTTGCATATTTTAATGAAGGAATCATTTTAAACCAATGGTTTTGAACCATTGCTGTAATGTTACCATTTGTTAAAAAAAATATTAAATGTCAATAGGTAACACTAAAAACTATAACTTTTTATTTTTATTAAACGCCGTCTTCTCTTGTTTATTTAAAATTATCTTTCTTTTGAACTTTGACTCTAAAACTTGAACTTAAAGCGATGAAAAGTTCAGTGTAATGTCAACCGTTCATGAAAAATATATTAGCACGACACTGCTCTGATGTCACGCTGGAACGCCGTTAAAAAGTTCTCTGAACAGCGCGACACAATATCCACAGCGTGATTCAATTTAAAAGTTGTCCGACAAATGTTTGCCAAAGTCATTTGTTCTTTTTGGCACGCTGCCGCGCTGTGCCAATATTGGTGGAATGTAACATTTGGATATGTAGATTCTTGATTTTATGTCAACAATTGGATCAAGGATTTGGTGAACGAAGTTTGCCCTGTTCCGATGAGTTATAAAAATAACCTATCTTTTTAATATTTAGTTAAATCAGAAGGCTTTTCGTTTAGAGCCTAGCCGTGACATTCTTTGTATTAAATCTATAGGCTATGTAACATCACGCTACGACCAATAGGAGCAAAACATTAATAAAAAATGTGACGCAGACGAAGCGGGTCAGCTAGTAGAGGTATACAGTCAGTTGGCCTTATACCTGGAAGCAAAGCTGATTGTGCAAAATAAACTAAATAAATATAACTTGAAAATTAAACTAATTGGCTTAAGTCCTTAACTTAGGTAGAAACAGAAAATCTCATGTTAATTGATAAGTAAAATAGACAGTGAATGAGAAATAATAGAATATAGAAATACACAGTTGAGTACATAACTGTAAATAAGTTTAATTTAAAGGAGTTCAATATTGCAAATGTTTGGTCATAATTATTGTAATGACGCTAGAGTGGAGAGCCGCCGAATCCCGAAATACAAGCTCGTCTCAGTTTGGGAATCAGTGTGCTAAATGTAATTGCTACACTGTACAATGATTTAACCATATACCTACATTTTGTTACATGTTTACTTTTTGTACTTTTTTGATGAATAAATTTATTTATTATATTTATTATTATTTCGTTTATTTATTTTTCTGTACATAAAAGATTTTTAAATATATCTTTAAAAAATATTAAAAAATACATTTAAAACTATAAAAAATAGTAGTCCGCTGGTGTCAGGAGCAGAGTCCAAGCTACCGGTGGTTAGGGCTCCAGAGAAAGGAACCTCCTCACAATACGAGCCATATCGAGGAGTACTGCCGTCTGTATCAGGCCCTTTATGCAACCGCGTAACGCCAGCTTTGACAGATAGTCGTCGAAACTTTTGGCCATCAGGCCATTGGCTGTAACTACTATTGGCACAATGACTGCTGAGTCCACATGTCGACAACCTCGTGTGCTAAGTCGAGATTCTTGATTTGTTAATTTATTATTATTATTTTGTCTTGAACAATCTCGGGACCCTGAGGTTCCGGTCTTTTGGTAGGCATACAAGGGCCCGAAGCCAACTCGCAGAGACCCCGTTAGACATTTCTAATGGAATAGGGCACCAACCGACGATTATTTTTATTAGTATATATTATATATTAGTATTCCATTTATTCATTTATTTACATATTATTTATATTTTTAAATATTTCTAATGACATAACAAAGAACATTTAAAAATACAAAAAATAGTAGCCCATCGGTATCGGGAACAGGGTCCAAGCTACCGGTGGTCAGGGCCCCTGAGAGAGGAACCTCCTAACGATGCGCGCCGTGTCCAGGAGTACTGCTTTCTGGATCAAGCCCTTGATCCAGCTGCCCAACGAGAGCCTCCGCAGATGTTTGTCGAGGCTCTTGGCAATTATGCCATTGGCCGTCACGACTATCGGCATAATGACTGCTGTGTTGACATTCCACATGTCGACAACCTTGCGGGCCAAGTCAAGATACTTAGTTTTTTTATCTTTCTCGGCCTTCACGAGGTTCTCGTCATGAGGGACTGTTATATCAACAATCATTGCGCGACGTTCTAGTCGGTCTATTACCACTATGTCAGGCTTATTGGCAACAATAGTCCTGTCAGTGATGGATGATAGACCGATCCCAATACAACGTGCAATTGCCATTTTCAAGAACTGGGTCGGGCACATACCTACAGTACGGTACTTCCGATTCCACAAGATTGTATTTAAGAGCAAGTTTATTATTATTATTAGTTACGCTAGAAGTTACTTATATTTGAGTTATCACTCGTAAAGGCAGTGCACGTAGGTATACCGATGCTACCTAAAAACCAAAGGCCAAACAAAATATATTTATTTTCTTGTTTACTATACATCCATGTTGACTGAAGAGTACGCATTGACGTCCTACGCAGGTTGTAAATCGTGGGAAGGATAAAGATAAGGGCACTGGAGAATCTCGTATATCTCGCGTGGGTTCACTTCCAACTACCCACGCAAATGATCTTTGACCCTTATTATTTGTAATCGTAGTAGTTAAACGAGTATCTTCTTGTTCTAGAGAAAAAAATCTCATTTACAGCCCAAGGCTGTGATGTCCGTGTCCGGGTATGGCAATAGACTCGCCTCCCACATGAAATCATAAATCATTTATTTCGCCAGAGATATGGTACAATGGGTGTTACAAGAAAGTAGGTAGAGTTTCGCACATCTCACCAATAGGAGGCATGCGAAGATTTACTACTAGGTGTAGTAAAATAGAATAAAATAGTTCACAAATACAAGAGATCTACACATAATTTACAGAGATTAAGTCTTACAGTTAAAAAAATCATCTACGGTTTAAAAGCAGTTCTCCAGTAACCACAGTTTCATTTGCTTTTTAAACTTATACAAAGGAAGCAACCCCAACAGACGTGGAATGTGATTATAAACTTTAATGGACATCCTATAACTATTCCTTTTATGCAATGAGCTTTTACAAGAAGTATGAGTTTTCAATTTAGAAGGGTCTCTTGATTTCTTTCTGCGAAGTAGTAATGCTAGCGAAGGAGGAGGCCGAACGCGTGAGAGAGAGGGAAACCTCACGCCCCAGCCGCCGCAATAGGAGAAGACGCCCCGGGCGTCGGGAGTCGCAGGGCGATTCTCGGCCAACGTAGGCGCGGGCCTGCGGACGACGAGCATTGGGTGGCTCGCCGTCCGATCAGAACCAGGCCCGAGTCGACGGCGCGCTGTGTTCCACGCGCGCCTCAAAGAGCTGTCAGCATAGAAGACAGGGCCCGCTAGGGCCAGTGCCTGCCGGGGTTGCGGAATCTGTTTGAAAGAGTCACCGCGGCTCTGGAACGCAAAGGGTATTAGGAGGAACACGGATGGGTTTTAGTCAGTAAGAGTCTGACACTCCCTTCTGCTCCGCCCAGAGCGGGAGGAGTCATTTGATGATTTCCCATGCTTAAAAGAAAAATGGTCTCTTGATTTATATTTACAATTTTCATTATTGTCTACAAATAATTGTGATTGGTTTCTAATAAACATGCCTATTTCCATTATGTACATAGATACAAGAGTAAGTACTCCTAGTTTTGTTGAAAAGCGGCCTGCATGTTTCAAAAGGCCCGACGTTACTTATTGCTCTGATACACTTTTTCTATATAACGAAAGCTCTGCTAATGTGTGGCGAGTTGCCCCATAACAATAATCCGTACCTTAAAATCGAGCTAACGTGGCCGTGATAAGCAGTAAGAGCTGCTGTCTCACTAACTGTTTTTCTTAACTGTCTTAGAGCGTAGAGCCTATTGAGCTGACCCGCGCAACTTCGTCTGCGTCACAATTTTAATTACTGCTCCGCTCCTATTGGTCTTAGCGTGATGATATATAACCGTCCTCGATAAATGGGCTAACTGAAACTAACTGAAACTAACACTGAAATAATTTTTCAAATCGGACCAGTAGCTCCTGAGATTAGCGCGATCAAGCAAACAAACAAACTCTTCAGCTTTATAAATTAGTATAGATTTCCAATTGCAGTGCTCGTCTAAGATAATACCAAGAAATCTAATGTTGTCTTCTAATCTCTATTTATTTATTTTTCTTCGAATGTAATGGGATTCAAACATTTCAATTTACCCCTATCTTAAGGGACTGGCAAAATGTGGATAACGGATATTCTGGAGGTCTCGGTCTAACCCTTCGAGAAGTACAGGCGTGATTTTATTTAAAGGTAGATTTAATCACGTACAACGCTCGGAAATATGACCAATCAGAGCTTCAGGAAAAAGCAGATTTTGTAGAGAATCTTTATCATTGATATCTGTGTCTTCCTAACGCTTAATCATTCTGCTCAACCTTCTTGTAACTATGTTGGAGTCGGGCTGATCTCGGCTCTTGCTTAACCTCGTAGATCGAGCTGTGCGGCTGTTTTTTCTCAACCTGAGCTTTTTTAGGGTTCCGAACAAAAACTGGAACCCTTATGTATAGGATCACTCGGGTGTCTGTCTGTCTGTTCGTCCTTCACAGCCAGTTTTCTCCGGATCCACTGGACCGATTCTGTTGAAATTTAGTATACATATGGACTTCTGTGACCCAAACACGGACGCGTTACGTAAATTATTAAATTTTTAGTATAGGGGTCACTTTTGGGGGTCAAAATAGAAAATTAAAAAAAAAAAAGTTTTTTGAACAATATCGTGTGACATATCAAATGAAAGGGCTTACTGTAAGGGTTTTAATTGATGTTTTTTTTTTCATAGTTTTTAAGTTATTCAAGAAATTAGACGAAGAATGACCATTCCCCCCTTTATCTTCGAAACTACTGAAACCAAAATTTTGAAAAAATGAATTTCTGAGTAACAGTCTCGATTCGTACCCGGTTACAGTTATAGACTCGATTTTCAGAACCACAGTTTCGTCTCGGACTCAGTTATTGACAATAGGCTCACCTCGAACGTGGAACTTAAACATAACTGGCGATATGTTGGTGTACTAAAATCCCCTGTATACCCGTTCTCGGAATACTAGCGTGATGTCAAGTTAAGTACGTAATTGAAGCACTAACGCCTACACAAAGTGGACAGAAGCGATAGTACTAACTAACTACCTACGCACTGAATCGAACTGTGACCTATGTATGTCTAATTATAGTGTGCGGCAACAGTACCGTTAACTACTGATGCCAATTACCAGAAACTTCTAAAGGTCAGATGGAAGTGGTATTAGTATGAAAGAAACGAGTGGCTTAAAAATATCAGCCAACATGACTATGCAATCATCAATCTATACTAATATTTAAAGCTGAAGAGTTTGTTTGCTTGAACTCGTAGTTGCGCGGGTCAGCTAGTATTTATAACTAGCTGACCCGCGCAACGTCGTCTGCGTCACAATTTTCATTACTGCTCCGCTCCTATTGGTCTTAGCGTGGTGATATATAGCCTATAGCCTTCCTCGATAAATGGGCTATACAACACTGAAATAATTTTTAATCGGACCAGTAGATCCTGAGATTAGCGCGTTCAAGCAGACAAACAAACAAACAAACAAACAAACTCTTCAGCTTTATATATTAGTATAGATATTCTTCCGTTACTGAGTGATTGACTGACAGACAACGCACAGCTGAATCTACTGGTCGTAGAAAACTGAAGTTTGGATGTAGGTTCGTTGGGGAGTGTAGAGGTGCACTTCTTCTTCTTATCGTGTGGGCAGTAAGGTATAAGGTCTAACGACCCCACACACCCTAGTGTCAGAGTTTCAAAACCGCCTCAAGGGCCTCTGACATGGTTTATTTGATGACCGCCATTTGGCGGCCGGGACCACCGGCTTATATGTGCCTTCCGAAGCACGGAATCATGTTTTTATCAGATGATCAGGTGTTCCAAAGCTGCAATGTCCTAGCCAAACTGGAAAACAACTTTACAAAGGGCACTAATAGAAGATTTCCCGAAATTGTTACGGAAACGGGAACAAACGGGAGGTGCGCGTACGAAATCGCAGACAAAAGCTAGTAGTACGTGAGACAGTTTATAACTAAAATTACTATGAGTTAAAATTAACTAACTCAACTTGGTTATAGCTTTATTGTGGGTACAGCTTAAGAGTGGAATTTCCTGTCGAAATGTGTGTTTCCTGATAGCTATAACATGGGGGTCTTTAATTCAAGAGTGAATAAGTCCTTTTAAGCAAACGTACTCCATCGTCGATCACATTGTCACTTCCCATCGCGTGAGATAGTGGACGAACGTGAGCCAATATCTAATCTCTAAATACATCGTACAAAGCAAAGTCAATGTTTGCCTTCGTCTCTTTCTCCGCTTCCTTACTCTATACCACGCAACGCACTCACTGAAAGCGATATACGAGGCAGGTTTTTCAATATCGTTTGCACAAAATTGAAAAAAAATCCTAAACATAAACCAGGAAACATAAAAAAAGTCCCTAAAAGGGTTTCCTGTGAGTAAAACAGCCTAAAATAAGACCGTAACACGAATAACTCAAAACCTCGAAAAGTTCGTAGCACCTCGTAGCACCGTAGCACGTAGCACTTCGTAGCTTCGTAGCGTTGAATACGCACGAGGGAAATGAAGATTACCCTCGTAAGTGAAGGGAAACGAGCCTGCTAAGTACTTTAATGGGACTCCATAACAACCAAAATGTTGCTTCCCTACTATCCTGCTTGTATTATAAAATTAAAAGTATGAAGGTTTCGATGTTTTTTATTTATTCGTCTAAACTAATGTGGATAGAACTAATTTGTTTTAACTTTTTAAGTACACCAATACAGGGTGAATTTTAAAGTGTGCCTGCAGGGCCAAATCCGAAACTATGAGGAATGTCGAATGAAAGGAGTCTCGAGGTCGATTTTGATGAAAACTAAAATTGCATCCATTGAAATATAAAAAACCCAAGATGCACAGTCTGGAACAAATGCAACACTCGAAACTGTCGTCAAAAACTGACATGTATCAAGTGTCATGTGTGAGTTGTGTGTAGTTATACTATAAACAATTTTTTTTTGCAAATTCAACCTTACACGGATCGCTTAAAGTTGTATTTACAAAGCAGTGCAGTATGGCGAGTGATGCGCAACTTTTTTTGCAAATTCAACCTTACACGGATCGCTTAAAGTTGTATTTACAAAGCAGTGCAGTATGGCGAGTGATGCGAGACTGTTTGAAACTAGCGCACAATGATACATTGTGCGCTAGTTTCACGTTTTTGAGATGCTGAGTGTGTATCTTGGGAATTTATATATCCATGATTGCATCATTGGATTTTTGGTAATTTTTAAAAACATCCTGTATTATTACACCATCTGAAAGTGTAGCTAATATGGATCAAATTCTGAGAATTAATACCACATGTCAAACTAAAGAAGAAAGTCAAAACGAGGATGTTCCTGCATGTTTATCCTATTTACTTAATCCCTTCAGCTGCTCAACTTTACCGGGAACTACGAAATAATTAGTTAACTGTTGAATTATTCTAGGGGCGTAAAGTGCTGGGTAGATTTAATATGGACTGGTACTTATTACGTTAAAACCGCGGTGGTTGGAAGTCGAGAGTAGTCGACCGACTGACAATGAGATTGTCATGGAAGTACCTTTTTTAACCAACTTCCAAAAAAGGAGGAGGTTCTCAATTCGGTGGGTATTTTTTTTTGTTATGTATGTACACCGATTACTCCGAGGTTTCTGATCCGATTTCTGTGATTCTAGTAGTTCGATGCTGTATACTTGCCATTTGGTCCCGTAAACATTTGATTCAGTTTGGTTCAGTACTTTTTATTTATGAGCATGTTTGCTTATTTCAGTGTCTGCGTTGACGAAGACGTCTTCCAAGTATCATTTTATAAGTCGGTCATATACTTTTTTAAAAAGTTTTTTATTTGTAACTAAGAAACATAGCGGACGTTGTAATCAGTATTATCTTCCTTCTGCTGTTATCTCCATTTACTTATTGTCGGTGCAATATGCCTTCTAAGAAGACATCTTCTTTAAATAGTAAAACCAAAATCGCTGTCTGCTTTTCTGTTTCTCTGCTTACATCTTTTAAACCACGTAACCGCTTTTGATTCACTACTAGAAAGAGCAATAAATGAAAGGTTTGTGTTATTTCTAAACCGTCACGTCATTTAAATAGACGACTCCTTTCTTGGCATATTATCTTGCACCCAATCCATCCATTCTTACTTACTTTTGGTCTCTCACTACACGTTTTTTTTTTTTTAAGGATGGGAAATCATCAAATGACTCCTCCCGCTCTGGGTGAAGCGGAAGGGAGTGTCAGACTCTTACTGGCTAAAACCCATCCGTGTTCCTCCTAATGCCTTTTGCGTTCCAGGGCCGCGGCGACTCTCTCGAACAAATCCCGCAACCCCGGCAGGCACTGGCCCTAGCGGGCCCCGTCCTTTATGCTGACAGCTCCTTGAGGCGCGCGTGGAGCACAGCGCGCCGTCGACTCGGGCCTGGTTCTGACCAGACGTCGAGCCATCCAATGCTCGCCGTCCGCAGGTCCGCGCCTACGGTGGCCGAGAATCGCCCTGCGACTCCCGACGCCCGGGGCGTCTTCTTCTGATGCGGCGGCTGGGGCGTGAGGTTTCCCTCTCTCTCACGCGTTCGGCCTCCTCCTTTGCTAGCATTACTACTTCGCAGAAGGAGGTGACCGCTTCCCATGCCTCCTCGCTCCGGACCATGGATTAGACCAGGGCCGGACGCGAGAGGTTGCCGCCGCCAATCGCCTCGACGAGGACGCTCCGGTGTTCCGCCCAAGTAGGGCAGACCTCCACCGTATGCTCCACCGTGTCCTCCGGGCGATCCTCGCAGCTCACTACCCGTACCCTTATAACCAGGGCCCCAAGTCTGCTATTTTTCATAAGGTCGTCATTCCAACACGATCACATTGTCATTTTGCTAAAAGTTCGTAATCTGCTAAATTCATAATGGTCGATCATTGGTCGGTCAATGGTCTCGTAATAGAATCGTGTTATAATGATATTGTCGTATTGCCATTATTATAAAACCCGTTAGTAGAAATGATTTTCGAAAAACAACTACTAAAGAAAATTAAGTTATGACAGATTTCTTTTATATATATATTTTTACATATTAATGACTAATTTGTCATTATGTACGAGATTACCATTCTATGCCATTTCTTTCAATGGAGTGTCAGTGGTTGACCATTGGAAAATCATAATGACGCTTTTATATTAGTAGATTGCCGAACTTGTCAAAATCAACCATTATGAAATCAATGATAGACCATTCTGACACTATTGTAATAGCAGACTTGGGGCCCTGAGAACTTTCAAATGGCTAACAAAAACATTGCATCTTAAATATTAACGTTGAACATAAACCATAACACCAGGCTTGTATTTCCCGAAGGTGTGGGCAAAGATATATCACTACTAACAAAGGACTTAAGTATTGATGTTGTACACATTTCACTAGCTTTTCACAGGCCTCTACTAGCCCGCTTTAAGCTCTGTGTAACTTTCATAATGTTCAGCAAAACCACTATAAGAAATAGAGCAATAAATTTTATTTCAAGACCTAATAAGACTACTACGAAGAGTCCCAAATCAACTAAGAAACAAATGAACGCGCTAACTTGGTTTATTTAAAACTTGCAGTACCTACCCACAATAGCAAATATGCATGAGAAAATACAGCGCCGGTTTCTAGAGTAACTGTGCTTCACAGCTTTCAACGTCAGAGGGTAATTCTGACTTCTCTTTCTTATTACCAACTTTAAAGCTTTCGTATTTGTTTAGTAGTGCTAATAAGTATTTTGTTTAGCATATAAAAATTACACGATTTTTTCTCAACTGAACCAACACACTGACTATATTACCCATAGACCACAGGCTATACACACTACACACAGGTTACAGACATACACACACTTACACACATACACACACATACTTATAGACTTACATATTTAGGTACACCAAACTCCTATTTCTTTACAAATGACAGCTGTCACGCTGTTCAGAAAATCCCTAATATATCAGAGACGGAACTTGCTACGCTCACGTAATATTACAACAATAACCGTCAGATGAAAAGTGTTCAGCGCACAACGTGTTGGTATTTGGAGCGTGATTCTATTTCAAAAGTACCGGCAAAATGCTTGGTGATGCAGCCTCCGTTTTGTTAAGTATTCTGAAGAACGGTGTCGAATCTTCAAATAAAAATTGGAAATATCAGGAAAAATGAACATGTAAAGTCGTCTACATAGCGCACAGAATTTGCAAATTTAAGTGGGCTCACCATAGCTGCATAACCAACTAGCCTTCCACCACGTCTGCGAGGATTACGATAAATACTTTTTTTCCCTTTTCACCCCCTGAAATGTTGAATATCCAAAAATCCCTTCTTAAGTCTCACCTACAACATAAAATGAAGCCTTGTGCCAGAAGAAATTACATGTACCTAGTCCCAGTAGTTTCAGCTGTACCTACGTTGATATGTCAGTAAACCAGTTTCCGTTTTATTTAAATGGATAGAAGATAGATTACCATGAGTAACGAACTCTGCTGTGTAGCTAGAAGATTTAGATGTGACTTTCCGAGAATCTTGATTTAATGGCATGTGATTGGATAGGCCTGTGTCAGGCAGTGATCTGATGTAGGCAAAAGAGAAATTATTACATCCAAATATATTTTTCCTTAAAAAGAGATAACAGATGCTACTGCAAAGCATTCGATAAAAGCCAAGTATACTGACATATCATTTTCAAATGGCGATACTTACATATATTTACGCCCGAGGCACTTTTTCGAAGAAAAAAAATATTTTTTGCTATTCCTACAGCTGTGTTACAAATAAAGAAAGATCTTGCCAACACGAGAGAAAAATTACTTATTATTACAGAAACGTGTTGCTAGGGAGTTTGTTCCACCATTTCTCTCCGAGTTTGCGTGGAAGCAATGAAAGATGGTCAGTTTTGAGGGTTGTCTTCCGTACCTTTGGACTTTGAAACCCCTAATTTTAAGCGGTTTTGAAATTATTAGTTTTAAGCCAGATAATATTGCCATTTTCCGGGTTTTAGCAATAAGACCGCCCATTCGGACACCTCTTTGTTTTGCAGATACTAATGTAATTTTTATATGGTGTACAATATTTATTTATATTCTATTTTTTAATTTAGTTGCGAGCACTTTTTGCTATAATATACATTTTTATTTTAGTTAAAAGCCACTTTTAGTCTACAAATTTTGCTATATACGTTTTGTACCATAAACTCAACGATAACAATCTCTGTTTTTAGAACAACAGGAGATGAACTTCTATTCTATACAGCGTGACATCTGGAGCGTGATTTAATCTCAAAGTTGCAACAACAGCGCCCGTGTTGGACTCAACTTTCCTTTGTTAAGGAAACTGTGTTCTGTACTGTGTACTATAAATAAAATGAGTTTATTATGAAAAAACAACCATTGCCGTAACCGTAGATTTTGATGATGTCATCTAGTATGTCATATGACATCATCAAAATCATCACCATCGTCATCTAAATCTAAACTAATATTAGGTATAAAGAATTAAAACTGCTTGTGTCTTGGAAGTCATATCCGATAGCAAAACGTTAATTAACAGAAAGCTAAGCTATCGAAAAAAAGGCAGTTTCAAGTTACAATCATATTTGTGCTATACAAAAAATTTAGATTTTTTTTACACTCACCCCTGTGTCTAAGTTCCTTTGCGTAAATATTTTTAAAGAGTAAAAACATTGTAAGTGAGAGACAACTACAGTTAATAAAAGTGTATATTTAGTTACAAGTCATCGTCATCATTGTTTAAGCTCGCCATTATTAGTATAACATTGTAATACAAGTTACAATTTTGTTCTTGGTAATGATTATTTCTTTTTTTTTTTTTATTTGTGATGGGTTTGCTCTTGACTCTAGTCTAGGTCAGAGATGACAGAGACAAAGTCTACGATGGAGCGAGCTTACCCAGAAGGAGCCTGTTCACTCTAACTTTGAAGAGATTAGGGTTGTAAGCGTTTGGAAACACAGACGCAGGCAGAGAATTCCACTCCTTTGCTGAACTTTAAGACACTTTATGCGATTGTATGTCTGAGTTACAATTTACAATGTCATTTTATACAGTATACTTTGTGGAATGTCATTGTAACTCATAGAAAATCTATAAACATACATAGATATAATAATATAATCTTATGCAAGTGGTTGGCATTTAGACTTAACCAGAATCTGAGAGATTTTTTTTAATCTTTGACTCGCTCTCCTCGAATGTTCCAATGTGATTCCTTGCAGGTGTCGAGATTCGCACTGCTGGTATTCCCGCGGTGATACCACGGACGCATTGACGGAAAAGTTACTAAATAGATAAAATAAAATATCATCTCTCTCGATTCCATAATAAATAAACCGATCTTTGCAAAGAAACAGTTTCACTCAAATGAGTTTTCATCCAGAACAGAAATCTGACGATAAATAAGGAAACTTCTATAGAGAGCGTGACAGATTTAATTTAAAAGTAGCAACAACAGCTGGCGTGTTGGATACAACTTTCTTCTTAGTTCCTCGCAACACAGTCTGTTTTTTTATTTTAAAAGTTTAATAAAGAAAATCGACTCAGGATACCACATTAACAGGAAAAATGCAATATTCATGACAATCATATGACACTCTAAAAAGTGGGATTTGACAGCAAAACTCAGCTGTAAACCCGATTTCTTAGATAGTCACGAATATAAGTAAAAAGCTCAAAAATCAAAAACTCAAAGCATTTAACTAAATTAAACCATTTACAGGCACTTTTTAATCGTCAAGGTCGATCGGTCAAAAAAGATGAAGCTATTTGCACGTTCCAATGGTTTTTTTATGGTGCTTTTTTATGCCGTTGTCATGTTATTTCTTCACCACTCTCGGTTAACTGGTACAGAATGCCATTAAGTCCACCTTGGAACGCATGAAATTTTAATAAATTAATAGAGTCTCATATTGCAGTCCAATTTGTAACTCGTACTTCATCCAATAATGAATAATAGAACATATTGGTAATCCACTACTATACAGCTGGAAGGGATTTTTTTCATTGCTGAAAGTGGATGATAAGGACTCACAGCAGCCAATAAGTCATGGCCATAGCTAGTTTACAACCAGAACTAAAGTTTAACGAGAAATAAAGAAAGTTCAAAGAAGCAAGAACAGCTTCACCTTTTTCTTCGCAAAATGAATCTGTTTTCTTTATAAAAACAAGTTGTCCATTTAATATTTGCCTATTCTAAAACGAGGAATCTCCATGAACGTAATCTCGTTCGTAATTTCTGACTAAAGTTAGCTAGTTTCCAAGAACTGCAAAAAGTAACTTCTCTTCGCAGCGTGATTCAATTTGTAATAGAACTCAATTTTTTATTAATTATTAGAAATATATTTTATGCAAAAAAATATTTTAAAAAGCGTCGATATTTAGGCGTCTAGTAACTTAATTTCAAATCTGAGCTAGTTTTCAATCAGAAAATAGAGTAATTTCTCTACGCAGCGTGACAACTAGACCGTGATGCCTTTTCAAAGTAGCAACAATGCCGACCACGTTGCTAGACTCAACTTCCCTTTGTTCAACATGATACTGATCATTAGCTATTGAATTGTCACAGATCAATCATAGATTATAATCTATATTATCGACATGTGAGGCCATATTTATGAAAAAAACCACGCAGTTTAGGAACTGATAACCAGATCTAAATGATAAATTATATTTATTTATTTATTTAAACTTTATGCACAATTGTGGTACATGGGCGGACTTAATGCAACAAAGCATTCTCTACCAGTTAACCTTTGGGTGAAAAAGATTGCGCTGATTATATGTATAGATTTTAAAAATAGGTTACAAATAAACCCTTAAATCAAACGCAAATTTATGTAGAAATATTGAATTAAAAATGTGCTAAACAGTATCTAAACACATTCGAGGTGATGCGCAACCATCGCTAATTTTAATCTAGTATCTTAATTTCAAATCTGAGCCAGGGGAGCTACTTTCTAACGAAATCCGTAGTTTCGGGCTTAGTGGCGGGCATTTTCTACTCCGTATCACCTAACCACTGAGAACTAATGATAACACGATTTGACAGTTACTGTGAAATCGTGTTGTCATTCATTCTCAGTTCGGGTTCGGGTTCTAATCGTAAGTCTGTAGGTGATACGGAGTAGAATACGCCCGCCCGCAACTAAGCCCGAAACTACGGATTTCGTTAGAGAGTAGCCCCCCAGGGGCTTAGTTGCGGGCGGGCATTTTCTACTCCGTATCACCTAACCACTGAGAACTAATGATAACACGATTTGACAGTTACTGTGAAATCGTGTTGTCATTCATTCTCAGTTCGGGTTCGGGACTAATCGTAAGTCTGTAGGTGATACGGAGTAGAATACGCCCGCCCGCAACTAAGCCCGAAACTACGGATTTCGTTAGAGAGTAGCCCCCCAGATTCCAATCAGAATTGAATAAAGAAACTTCTCTACGCAGCGTGACAACTAGACCGTGATTCAATTTCAAAGTAACAACAATGCCGACCACGTTGAACTTAAATTCCCTTTGTTCAGCATGATACTAGCCGTTTGCTTTTTAATTGTCATATTATGTCAAACATAGATTAATATTTATCTATGTTATTGACCTGTGGGCTGGGGCCTTATCTCGACGTGGCTAAGCAACTGACTACCAGGTTCTAAATTATATTTATTTTGCAAATAGGTTACAAATAACTCTTTTACACGTCAATAAATGAAAATCTGCTAATCAGTCGCTAAACACGAGATTTTAGAAGTGATGCTAACTTCAGTCTAATAACTAAATGTGAGCTTCAATCAGAAACTTCTCTACTCAGCGTGACAACTAGACCGTGATTCAATTTCAAAGTAGCAACAATGCCGACCACGTTGAACTCAAGTTCCCTTTGTTCAACATGATACTGGCCGCTTGCTTTTTTTAATTAAAAAAAAGCCTGTTGTTTTGTTGTGTGCCTACCTACGCACTCGAGGTTTAAAAAACAATGTTCGAATTTTAAAACTTTAGGTTGATGGAGTAAAATTCTTTGAGAGTGAAAATTGAGTTTATGAGTTTATCCCAAATTAGTTACTTCCCACGATTAAGCCTCGGAAACCGAAGTTCTTCCGTAGATTAGTAACCATCCATTAAACACCGACACTCCTCAGTGCCTCGCAAAGCACGTTAAGCCGTTGTGGCCATTCGAAGATCCTTGAAATAGGAATTCGGAAGCCTTTTTAGGAATTACTCCTGTATCGTGGGTGCTTTTACAAACATACAAAGTAAAGTAGTAGTAGTAGTAGTTAATTTCGGAAGTCGGTGTCAAAAAACGAAATAACCAAAAAAACCGACTTCCGAAATTAAAGTTATTTTATACTTTGTAGTGTTTTGTTTTGGAAGTCGGTTATATTTTTTGTAAAAAGTTTTTAGATAAACTGTACAAATAATAAATATTTTTTTCATGCATAGTCCCTATTGTGTTAAAGTTATTTGCTTGGCAGCTTTTATATCAGTCATCTAAACATTCGTCACAATATTTAACAGCTCATAAGCACTATTTTCTGTTGATAATTATTTAAAAAACCGGTGTGAATGCCTGAATGTCTGAATAATAGACATTATCACTCTATAAATAACTATCTTATAGCCCTGCTAATGGATTTTGAAGGTGACTCGTTCAAAGAAGGTTCTCATTTCTAATGGAATAGTCAATGACATATTGACTGCTACACTACATAATTACAAAGACAGAATTAGAAATAATTTACGAGCGACGCGTGGGTATTTCAGTAGTGTCATTGAACTAGAGTCGTAAAATATCTCTTGTATTGTAAGTCATGTAATACGTTGTTCCAAAATTTGATTGCTATTTAGCATTGTAATATCAAATCTGAACGGAGTAATGTTACTCGTTACGGGTGTAGGTAATATTTATGTTAACATGGAATTTTTAAAAGACAATACAAAATAACGCTATGTACCAAAATTGAAGTAAAAACTGCCTATGAAAACTGACACCTTCGTAGGCGTCTACGAAATCGGAGCTACGGAAATTCGTAGACATTTGCTACGAGCATCTGCGCACCGCTCCGTAGCAACCGTAGTGAAATCCTGTAGACTTCATCAACCATTACGAACAACGGTTAGCACTAGACAATGAACGACAAAAACTTGGAGGTGTTTTTGACAATTTGCACTGCGATACGAATTGGGAATCGCCCTCAGGGGGAGCCAAAAAGGCCACTTTAGGTAAATCATAATATTTATCACACAACAATCTGTCAAATTTAATTTTCATCTTTATTGCTAACGTATTGTTCAAAGTTGATTAGAAAAATTTGACAGTGACGGGTAGCGTGATTTGCTTTCTCAGTCTGCCAATGTGGCCTTTTTATGGCCACAGTTGTGTTATTCCCTAAATATCATTTCAAAATTCGAACGGTGCGTTGTTGTTAATCCGGGATGGCTTACTTTAAAAACAAATGAATTCGGAAACTTGAGTGAGGTTGAAAGGACATAACCTAGAATAGCACTTTTATAAAAACTAGCTGACTCATGCCCACTTCGTAGAAAGGTATTTTTCGAGTAAATATATAGCCTATGACACTCACAATTAACGTGGCTATCTATTGATAAAAGAATTTTCAAAATCGGTTCAGTAGATCTAGAGATTACCCCCTACAACTTCACAAACTCACAAACTTTACCTCTTTATAGAAGTATAGATGACTACTATCTACACGATAAATGAAGTAAATGAGTTATTGATGAAACTTGACAGACATGATATTTATGAAAATCATATGACCATATTTAATTGTTTAATCGACAATTATCACGTCAGTGAAGTTTCACAAATTAAATACCTTAATCGCTTGAAATAAACTTCCAAACCGATCACGAACACGCAACTTCCGAATTTCCAAAGCCAATCCCTACGAAAATCCTTCAACACGATAAAAATCTATCACCACTTTGAGCACCCTCTCTTGACCGAACAAAGAGCCTCTTCGAAATAAACTGTACGATTAATAATGTCAAAAATTCATATAAAATTCTACGAAATATAGTCCTCCTGACCGATTTCGGCCATGGCGGCCAACTTTAACGACTAGCCATCGGCGCGGGACATATTATAGTGCACAAGTATGTGCGCAAATACAGGTGCACTAACTCTTTCACCACTCTCACATTCCGATGGGACGGCAACCCGGGATCTACGGAATATAAAGTGATGAAATTAAAAAAGTAGGCTGTGACGAAGGTCATATACTGAACATGCCGATTTACCTATAGGTACACCAGACCAAAAACTATTTAATGTCCCAATAAGGAGCCAGGTTGTTGTAATGAGAAAAAAAAAACTACAAAATGTAAAGTGATGAAAATGAAATGAAGGAGTTGGTGACGAAGGTCTTTTAACAGGAATTATACAGAGCGTGCACGGAAGTTTAAACCCGGCGAAAATACTATTTAATGTCCCAATAAGGATAAAGGTTGTAGTAGACATACTACTGGGACCAGTACCCATGCCAGCATTATGCTGGTAGGTTGTAACCTACTAGCATAATATGCCATTCCTCCGAAAGAATGTCCTCCGCCCAAGGGTACCCTGAGATAACGCTAAAAGATTATGGCAGCTGGGGTGAATAGGCACTACCGCTGCCTGGGTCCTATTTAATAATATTAGATTAATATTGGCCTCGAAAGTAAACGGGAATCAAATAATTGAATGGAACCTTGAAATTAAAAGGACTAATATAATTAAGACCTCCAAAATAGCAGAAGAAGAATCGATTAAATGACTTAAAATTTGTAATTAAAAGAATAAAGATGATATACAAGTTTTATAAAATAGTATGGCTTGCAATAAAACAGTGAATGGATAGTATGAAAGGTGACATAATTACCGTGACCCAACAAGGAGCTTCAAAATCAAAATCAAAAATCAAATCATCTTTATTGTGGACTATAGGTATACATCATAAATACAGGTCTTAAATAATTAAAATAAGTTCAGCCATGTCCCGCCGTTGAGGCATACAATAAAAAAAAACAAAAAAAAACTCAACGAAAAAAAAAAATTTGTACCTAATTAAAAGAATAAAGATGATTTTCAAGTTTTATAAAACTTATTAGATTAGATTAATAATGTCAAGAATTTCCATCAAAAATTTATGAAGAAATCTACGTAATGCGAGTCCTCCGATAGATTGTCCTCTTCCCAAGGGTGCCCTGACACAACGCTAAAATGAATGGGCAATACTGCCGCCTGGGTACTATTTAATAATATTAGATTCATATTGGCCTCGAAAGTAAAGGGGAATCAGTGGAATGAATGGGACTTTGAAATTAAGAGGAAAAATGTAATAAAGGCCTCCAAATCAAATCAAATCAAATCGTATATTTCAAATAAACCATTTACAGGCACTTTTGAATTGTCAAAGTCAGTCAGTCAAAAACATGAAGCTATTTGCACGTTCCAAAGCGTAGATCGAAGCAAAATATCGATTAATTGAGTGGGACCTTGAAATTAAGAAGTCAATAATAAAAAGCTGCAAAAAATCAAAAGGAGGCTCAAATAATTAAATGGCAGATATATGCGAAAAAGGCCTTCAAAAAGGAAAAGGGGAACTAACTGGGTGAAACCTTGAAACAAACATAAATTTTTCAAAAATTGTGGAAGAGGTTGTCAGTATGGTTAAGAAAGTGTAAAAAAAAAACAATGGATGAATTATGCGAAAGGTGGAATATGCGGCGCCGAACCCATAAATCGGGATAAAGGTAGCTAGAAATACATTTTTTAATTTTGAATACTGGTGATACTGAACTGTTATATCACTCATATGCTCATATGCCAATTAGACTAGATTAAAAAAAACAACTGGCCAAGTGCGAGTCGGACTCGCGTGCAAAGGGTTCCGAACGAATTTAATTTTTTTAACATGTTATTTTAGCACTACAGACTTCTAATAGGTTTTCCTGTAATCTCTAGGATAGATCTATTATCACCATTTTTTCCAAAATATTAGGCTCAGTAGTTTCGGAGACTTTTCGTCTAATTTCTTGAATAACTTCAAAACCATTTACTTTAAAATTATGAAAAAAATATAATTAAAACCCGCACAGTAAGCCCTTTCATTTGATCTGTCACACAACATTGTTCAAAAAACTTTTTTTTTAATTTTCTAGTTTGGCCCCCTAAAAGTGCCCCCGTACTAAAAATTTTATGATTTACGTAACGCGTCCGTGTTTGGGTCACAGCAGTCCATATGTGTACCAAATTTCAACAGAATCAGTCCAGTGGATCCAGAGAAAACTGGCTGTGACAGACGGACAGACAGACAGACACCCGAGTGATCCTATAAGGGTTCCGTTTTTTTTTTTCGGAACCCTAAAAACAATCTTTTGTAAAACATACCTATGTAAGTACCGAGAAATAGCTTTTATGAACGAAAAGCTTTCTGTGATCATCTATCTTCATTGTAAAGTCGATAACATTAATTAAGGAAAGCAAAATCTTTGAAATTTTAACTAAAATTTCAAAGATTTTGCCTATTTATTACATTTGAAATATCTAACGGGGCCTCTGCGAGTTGGTTTCGACCCCTCTTACGACTACCAAAACACCGGGACCCCAGGGTCTCAAGTATGTCAAAGGCATATCTATAAAAAAATTACGGCAAGCGGTAAAAACTTGCTAATTCTTAAACAGACCGTTTTAACGAGTAAATATCATGACTAAAGCCCAAACGTCTTCACGATCCTAAGAGTACTTAAAAAGTGTCGTCAAGATTTTTAATGCCCCGATAAAGATTAACGCCTTAACGTGACACTGGCTGAATAGTCGAAACTCGAAACCGGCTCAATGCCATAAAAAAGTAATCCTTCTGAAGTTCAAGATAATAAAACTTTGAATTGATAAGAAAAACGTCTTAACATGCTTAAAGAAAAACAATAAAACCGTTTCATAGAACGCCTGTAAAAGTGCGAAAAAATAACTAAAATGCTTATCTGCAAACGATCTTAAACATAACTTTCTCGTATATTAACTAGAAAATCTAAATAACAAGGCTAAAATACTAAACGTTTAGTACAGTTTCCTTCCATTATCCGCCATACAATTTACTACCGTACTTAACAAACGTTGTCTATAACAACTTGTAACCAAAGAGGCCGTATACATGAAATATAAAAAGCTAATTATTACAATACTGTTTCGACACGTTAATTAACTCAAAGAACACGCGATAGCAGAACTCCTAATTTGATTTTAATTAAATTTATAAAAACACGTACACCGTGTAACAAAGGAAAGCGTGTAATGTACGTTAACGATAATTGAACATATTAATTATTCAGCTCTTGAAATGAACACTACCGAAATTAAAAAAAATATTTTTGGTTTTATGTTGAAATACCATGTTGCTTTTTACACAAAAAAAAAAACAATCTTTTAAAATCTATGGAATGAGAAGTATTTCGATATTTTGAAAATAGAATCTTGAAATTGCCGACGGAAAATTCATGTCCTCTTTGGCCGAATATTTTCACTTACAGACGGAAAAATAACAATAGAAAATTAAGTAATTTCGCACAATTTGTTAAAAATTCTATAGTTTTTAGTTAAATAGTAAATATTTAGGATATTCTACTCACATAAACATATAAACTTGACCAGCATCGTCGTAGTAACGTCGAACATCGCCAGAAAATTCTTCTGTACTATACGATAAACCATCTCCTTAGCTACGGTATCACTCTCTAACTAAACACACGCGATTTTTATCATCTATCTATGAAATATAGCAAACGAATCCCTCTCTAGCATCAGTCACAGAAGAATTTGGCATAAACTTGTCACATGAGACGTCCTTTTACTAACTGTAGCTCCTGTTTCGTATTTTAAAATTTTTATACTGAGCTTCACTTGTTCAAGCGGCGGACATGTTGAATTTGTGACGTCATACTAAGGAAAATCAATTCTTTCGCGCCTGCGCAAATTTTCTCCTTGGCCTATTTAGCGACGCATCCCAACCATGACAGAATATATTTCGTTTTATATGTAACCTTTCACAAAATGGCTGACATTTTTATGAATGAATCGCTTTTGCTCATTCATTTCACATTTAGATGTTTACTTATCGTTATTAGATTTGGATGTCTGGAGTTTTTATTTTGTTTTCAAAGGTTGGAGTGGGGGGATTAGAAAGCCCGTTTGAAGATGACCTTTTTGTTATACTTTGTTAAGATAACAGTTAAAGTTATCTTAAGTGGTATACGTTTTACATATTAGCTTGATCTTAAGACTTGAATCCCTGCATTATCTCTTGGTTGTCACCGGATTATTCCAAATTCCTAAATATTGTATTAGATTATCCTAATATATAAAACTAGTTGACCCGCGCAACTTCGTCTGCTCCGCTCCGGTTGGTCTTAGCGTGATGATATATAGCCTATAGCCTTCCTCGATAAATGGGCTATCCAACACTGAAAGAATTTTTCAAATCGGACCAGTAGTTCCTGAGATTAGCGCGTTCAAGCAAACAAACAAACAAACAAACAAACAAACTCTTCAGCTTTATATATTAGTATAGATAGTATAGTACTAGCTGACCCGCGCAACTTCGTCTGCGTCACAAATTTCATTACTGCTCCGCTCCTATTGGTCTTAGCGTGATGATATATAGCCTATAGCCTTCCTCGATAAATGGGCTATCTAACACTGAAAGATTTTTTAAAATCGGACCAGCAGTTCCTGAGATTAGCGCGTTCAAGCAAACAGACAAACAAACAAACTCTTCAGCTTTATTTATTAGTATAGAAAGATAGATTGTGAACAGATAACTTAGAAAACGATAAATCTCAACCAAAGTCGATAGTTTACAATAGGTATATCCATGCCTTATCGAGGAAAAATAGTTTACAATCTTACGCAATCCTAATATCAATAAGTATACCGACATATAAAATTCTTCCGTTACTGACTGATTGAGTGAGTGAGTGACAGACAACGCACAGCCGAAACTGCTGGTCGTAGAAAGCTGAAATTTGACATGTAGCTTCCCTACACTCCGTAGAGGAGTACCTACTAAGAGAAGATTTCCCGAAATTCCTATGGGAACGGGAAACACGGAATATGTGGTATATAAACTTACTGTGTTTGCAATCATCTAGACAAAGATATATATATCGGTAACTGCAATTTCTTTTCAAGGCTTTACGTAATAACTTAGAAGGCATAGACGTGTGGAAATTGTAGTTCATTGCATACCAATTTACACGAGCAAACACTATCTGGTACTTATCGGAACCATAGCTTAAAATAGAGCTGCGTGCAAAATAGCAATAGCTGGTGCGCGAATGGTTGGAAATAGCTGCATTATAAAATGCATCGGTAGTTTCGTTATTTTTTTAATAAATTGATCTATAGGCACGGGTGAAGAGTTCCTGGAAGAACTTGGGGGGGGGGCTTAGACCAGATGTGGAACAGTAACGTCACTAAGAATTAAGAAAAAAAAAACAATTTGTATTTTTTTTGTCAAACTGGCTAAATCGACGATGAAGGGGTGGAGAATATCGTGATGAAACAATGGTTAAGATTTTGCCTCGGTACACGAGGTTATGGGTTCACATCCAGGTGAGGTTTTAGGAACACATTCATTGTGAACACAGCTATGGAGTGGAACTCGCTGACAGAGTCAGTGTTTCCTGATAGCTCCAACTTGGGAGTCTTTAAGTCAAGAGTGAATAGGTTACTTCTAGGCAAACGTGCTCCATCTTCGACCACATCATCGCTTACCATCAGGTGAGTTTGTGGCCAAACGTGTGCCTAATTAATGTATGTGTCTGTTGCCATGCCTTTGTTGTATTAGAATGGCCATGCCGTGCCATGTCGTGGGATATTAACAGGTTGGTAGGTACATATTGACTGTGAAACCATCCTACTAAATCTATGAATCTGCCTTGCCTTACCAGTTACTTATGGGCGCTATAACAAAATCGAGCGCTTGGCTCGTACTAAAGCTACAGACCGCGTTTCCCGAGATTTATAGTGATTGTAGCGCTGTATACAACAATTGTTTAAAAATATTATTTTACATTTAAACCAGACATTTTTTTTTCAAGCAAGGTAACATAGTAACCTTAGTTATTAGTTACTTTTTGTTTAATAGAAAAAAAAATATAATTTCGGTCGAAAAATTATCAGTAGGTAACTCTCTGTTTTACGGAATTATTTTTGGTGAATTACTGTATGAAACATAATAAATTGAATAAAGCACTCCAAAGTAGAAGATACAATTGTAGGTGCCATAAACATTTTTATTAATGATTAAATTATTATATCTTCGATGTGACAAAGCATCAAAAGATGCCTAAAGTAAAACTTTATGAAACATCCTTTGCAGAGACAAGGTTATTACTAATTTACGTAAACAAATTGAAATATTTGTTCAAAGCACTCCCAAGAAAAAGAATCAAACTTTCTTGGCCATATATTTTTTAAAATTTGTGTCTATATATAAGCCATAATCACTCATAAAAATTCGAGTCAAACGCTCAAATCCAAGAAAAAATGTAATAGCCCTCTTAAGTTGGAGTCGGGTTCCTGTCCAACCGGATATCCGGATCGACTGCCTATGTGGCCTCCACAACCCAGTCACTGGGTTGGCAAGATGTCAGATTTCCTGGCTTCTGACAACCCGTAACGACAATGAAAGATCTACAAATGACAGCTGGGACCAAAGGATTAACGTGTTTTCCGAAGCAGGTACGGAGGAATCTCGGTATGTTAAGATGGTCCATCCACAGACCGACCTCAGCAAGCGTTGCTTAACCTTGGATATCTACGCGAGCGGCTAATATTATTTATCCACGAGCTCACCTACTTCCTACTTCCTACCTACTTTTTATCCTTACTAATATTATCCTTACTACGCTAGTATTATATTATCTGTGTCCTTACTAATTACTAATATTACTAATTACTAATATTACTAATTTACTAATATTTACTAATACTAATATACTAATTACTAATTTACTAATATTTATTAATATTAATATATTAATTAATTTATTTAATTTATAATATTTTAAATCCGAAAGTAACTCTACGCTACTTTTTATCCCGGGAGAAAGTTTCCTAGGGACCACGCGGGAGAAGCCGCTGGCAGAAGCTAGTATTATAAATGCGAAAGTAACTCTGTCTGTCTGTCTGTCTGTCTCGCTTTCACGCCAAAACTACTGAACCGATTTAAACGAAATTTGGTACACAGATAGTCTAGAGCCTGAGAAAGGACATAGGCTACTTTTTATCCCGGGAGTATGTTCCCTAGGGACCACGCGGGCGAAGCCGCTGGCAGAAGCTAGTTTATATATATGTTTAAAACTAGCTTCTGCCAGCGACTTCGCCTATGTCCTTTCTCAGGCTCTAGGTTATCTGTGTACCAAATTTCATTTAAATCGGTTCAGTAGTTTTGGCGTGAAAGCGCGACAGACGGACAGAGTTACTTTCGCATTTATAATACTAACTTCTGCCAGCGGCTTCGCCCGCGTGGTCTCTAGGGAACTTTCTCCCGAGATGAAAAGTAGCCTATGTCCTTTCTCAGGCTCTAGATAGACCATCTCTGTTCGAAATTTCATTTAAATCTGTTCTGTAGTTTTAGCCTGAAAGCGGGACAGATAGACAGATAGACAAACATACAGACAGAGTTACTTTCGCATTTATAATATTAGTAAGGATATTATAGTAAGGATTAGTAAGGATCTCGTGTCGCGATGTTTGTTCGAGATAAACTCTGAAACTACTGAACCGATTTTGATCAAACTTCGTAACTATCTGTTATTTGATCCAACTTAAAAGATAGGATAGAGATATGGAACAGGAAAAACCGATATACGGGAAAAACGGGATATGCGCGTACGAAGTCGCGGGTAAAAGCTAGCATATATATATACTAATATATAAAGCTGAAGAGTTTGTTTGTTTGTTTGCTTGAACGCGCTAATCTCAGGAACTACTGGTCCGATTTGAAAGATTCTTTCAGTGTTAGATAGCCCATTTATCGGGGAAGGCTATAGGATATATATCATCACGCTAAGACCAATAGGAGTGGAGCAGTAATGAAAATTGTGACGGAGACGAAGTTGCGCGGGTCAGCTAGTAATATTATAAATGCGAAAGTTTATGAGGATGGATCGATGTCTGTTACTCTTTCACGTCAGAACGCCTGAAAGGATCTTCATGAAATTTGGCACAGAGGTAGTTATAGTCTGGAATAACACATAGGCTACTTTTATCCCGAGAGTATGTTCCCTAGGGATCACGCGGGCGAAGTCGCTGACAGAAACTAATGACTTACTATTTTTAAAAGTAAACAAACCATGTTTCTACATGGTTAGTTACATCCACTACCCAGTTTTCAATCAATCACTACGATATTTATATAGGTGACAGCTCCTAACAAAAGAGTTTAAGGGCGGACGGCACGAAGGGCAGTTCCGGTCCGGTTCCGGTTCAGTTCCGGTAACTAACCGGGAAACATGATTCCGGCACGTACAGTCAACAGGGAAAGGGTCAACTCTTTTGTCGCAGGTCTGCGTGAACAAATTTATTTTGAAATAATCAGTACCCACCTATTAGCTCATTTTCTCTGTAAAAAAAAATCTTGTATAAGTAGGTTACCTACCAATACCTTTTTACCGCAGCTACGTATGCGCATTTCCCGTTTTTTTCCCGTTCCCGTAGGATATTCGGGAAATACTCACTCAGTCACTCAGTAACGGAAGAGTTTTATATATTTAGGATTGTGGGTACCTACATAAATAAATATATGTATATTATAGGTATAAAGACCAAAGAAACAAGGATGCATTTTGTAAAAGATGAAAAAATAGCTTCATCTGTTTGACTGACCAACCTTGACAATTAATTTAAAAGTGCCTTTTTAAATGTTTAAACTGATATAAAAATACTCAGTTTTGAGTTTGGAAATCATAAATCCCATGTCATAGTTGTTAGATTTTTTTGTTTTTATGAATAGCCTCGCGTTTGACCACGATCTCACTTAATGGTAAGCGATGGATCGTCAACGATGGAGCACGCTTGCCTTTATGATATCTAAATAACAAGCAAATCATCTAAAGCTATCCACGCAATACGCAGCTAAGGCTACGCTGTTGCGGCTACGCAACGGGTGCTATGCAGCGGGTCAGAGGCGGATCCAGGGGGGCTAAGGAGCTCAAGCCAGTAAGGAGGCTTTTTTTGGCACACGTGTGTGCCATTGGGCGTCAACTGAAATTGACGCATAGTGACATCCCACATGCCATACCAAATCACGTAGTCTAAACTTCTTTTAAAAAAAAAAACGCAGTGTTTAATAACCTATGGCCCCCGGTCGACCAAAAAACATGGCGACCGCTGATATTTTTTACAATAAATTATTCAATTGTTTTTGCGTCGCGACAGTTATTGCTCACAGGTTAAGCAAAATAAAATTGTATGCTTGTTTCGTGCTTTGTCCAGTTTTGTCAATGTACACGGTATTCAGGGCCGTAAGTCCCGATTTAGGGTGGTGTAATAAGAATTAGGGATTTAGGGACCCTAATTAGGGTGACCGGAGCGGCCCGGTCTACATTTAACAAATTCCCCGAAAATGTAAGTCAACTTCCCCAATTGAAACGCGCTTGAAACCTACCCTCGGCGGGATCCCCCCCTCACCGCTACGTACAAACCTACAACACTAGCCTTTTCTGAGCTGCCATCTATCGAGTGGTCGGTAAACGTTTGTGGTCGAACGACTACGTTTAGTTTCTACCGAAAAGGATGATGATCACAATCAAAATGAATTAATAGCTCATTTGACCAATTCAATGCAGTCAAAAATACTTCCTGATTTTTTTACCAGTCTGCGCGATGGCACAATATGGCTTTATTGAAATGCTCGAATAATTCCTTAATTCAGAAATCGGGAGTAAGTGACATTACGATTACGATGAAGTAACAAAACGTCAAATAACAACAATACAGCGTGCGAAAGGAACTTTTGTTTTTTGAGTTTTAATTAATATTCTTTGAAATAGTGTATATTATATAGTTATTGTGCTTTATTTAACATGTCGTTGAATCCACTGAATGGTAATGTTTTATCTCTAACATGGTTAAAACCATTTCTATAATGCATAACCTCAATGCATGTAAAATGTTTAAATATTTTCCCAAATGCACAATGCACCAGATTTTTTGATACAATTACTTGTATTTAAAAACTAGAATGTATAACGTGTAGTAGTTTCCTAGGCTATTATTTATTTTAATATTGAATCTCTCTTTAAAACTTGGATTGCTTTTATTCATATAAATTATTTGAGTTCCAAACGCAATCATTCTCAAAAAAAAAGTCGCAAGGCCCTTTATTCAGATTTTTTTATTTAGCCCCACCATATTATCTCATCAACTGAATTAGTACTAATAATCCTCGAGGGACATGCATTTTTTTTAATATTAGATATTTGCTTGATTATCAACATCTCTTTTTCCAGAACTAAAACGTCGCCTAGACGATGACAAGACACCGCTCCCCAAAAGGCTCTGCCTCGCTAAGAATGTGGTGCAATCCCACCACTTCCCGACTGCTCCTAAAGAGAGGATTGTGGCGGAATGGCTTCAAACCTTGACCGAGAGGAATAAGTTGAATAGCGAGGAGTTGAAGAATGTGCTTGATTGGCTGTCAGCGTTTGATGACTTGACAAGTGAACTAAAGAGTAAATTGATACAGGTATGTTTAACATTTTCTGTTTCAACTTGTAAGAACGAACGAAAAATTTTTTTTTGGGACTCGCACAACACAAACAAAAAAAAATTTGTAAACAACAGTGACAAATAATTTTAAAATTAACAACTATCGATTTCAATAGCTACTTTATCTTGAAGGTCCTCTCTTGTTCCTGTTCTTTTTCTTCTGAGGTAAAGAATATCTCGGGAGTTTGGTGCCTCTTGGCATAGACCTCTAATAATTTCCATATTTTTCTCCTTGTTTTACATTTTATGGATTTACAAAATATTAAAGCACTAGTTGACCCACGCAACTTCGTCTGCTCCCCTCCTAATGGTCTTAGCGTGATGATATATAGCCTATAGTCTTCCTCAATAAATGGGCTATCAAACACTGAAATAATTTTTCAAATCGGACCAGTAGTTCCTGAGATTAGTGCGTTCAAGCAAATTAACAAACAAACTCTTCAACTTTATATATTAAGTATAGTTAGTTATTTTGAACCATTTGAATCCATCCTGAAACAAATAGTTATGGTTTTCGCAAGGTTTATGTAGAATGCTACAAAATGGTTAATTATATGGTTAAGTACTAGCTATTGCCCACGACTTCGTACCCGCATATTCCATGTTCACGTCACCGTTCACGTAGGAATTTCGGGCTAAACTCTTAATGTTCCCGGCAGTCCCCAAGGAACCTACATGCTAAATTTCAGCTTTCGACAACTAGTAGTTTTGGCTGTGCTTTGTCGGTCAATCACTCAATCATTAGACATAAAGATGTCTAAATGTCCATGTCTGATAAAAACTTTTGTCTTTAATTCCAGATTGTATCACAATTCATACAACAGAACCCTCTGCAGCCCACTGACATAAAATACATCTCTACTTTTCTAGAGAACCCCAAAATCTCACCACAATTAAGTTTACAAATTGATGACTTCCTAACTATTACAATAACATTACTACAGTTTCTTAGAAATGATGACACAAACATACAGTTGAGTCAAAAAATTCTAAACAACTTTGTTAAGTACTATAGAGAATCCAAAAAGAAGTTAGAGTTTATCATCAAACTATTAAATGGAGAAAATCTGGAAACTATTTTCAGTTTCTTAGACACAGAATGTCGCAAGTGTGCTGTAGAATTGTGCCAGAATATTCTGTTCCCTATCAACAAGAGAACGTTCTTTATCAGCTTCTTACAAACATTAATTCGTAAAGACAATATAGAAGAACTTATAGCTGAAAAAGGGGATAATATACAATCAGTAATCAAAATCATGAATACATTTTTTGAATTTCCGAAAAATCGGTCTGAAAATAATACCAAATTCTTACACAATTTTATTGATGTCTTTGTGAGTTCGTTTCAAAAAGAGAATCAGATTGTCTTTGCTTTTTACATTATGGTGGCTAATGTTTTGAATATGGAACAGAGTTTCATAGTGCCAGCTATGAATCTACCATCAATTGTGGAAGACAATGACGCTAAAACTAAGAGAACCCTATTTCTCAATATGCTTGAAGTTCTTTTGAAGAATGAAGTAGATATAAATGTTCGTCTAACTGATACTTTTGGAGAAAAAATATCTAAAGTTGAAATAAAGAAAAACTTTACATCTTTCTTGCAAGCAGTTATGATCGGTCAGCTGAAACTTGAAGGAAAATTAGACAAGACTACATTACAAATAATAAAAACGGCTTTGAAATTAGATCCTGTATTAATTGAGCAGAAAATAGACTCAATTCTACCTCCATTAATGACAGCCAAGAAAAACAGCTTAAATATACAAGAATCTTACACAGAAACCATAAACTGTTTACTAGAAATACTTTTCAAACTTAGCAGAGGAACTCTTTTTATAAACCAAATTCTACCATCAGTGAAAAACATTTTGGAAGCTGGCAACACTGAGCAGTTTGAACTGAAACAGAAGGTAGAAGAGGCGAAAGAAAATGGCGTAGATTTTGAAAAGTTGGACAGTAAAATAATAACAGGTTCTGATTTATTTCCTGAAGAGTCTGTGGCTTTGTATGGTAAGATGACTTCTGAATTGATGTTTAGGCAGAATAAGGAGTTATTGGAGTCATTGCAGAAGGATTTCGAAGTGCACTGCTTGATGATGTTGGAAGAAGGATTTGTCAGTAAGTGTTGTTTTTCTACCATTGTGTTTTGCTATACATTATATCACCTTTACACAAGAGGGTTGATAGAGATGTATAGTAGTCCCGCATTCCTCCAGTACAATAGTTTCCATGTCCCACAAAGCGAGCTTACTACCATTCAGGCAAAGTTCTAAATTGCTGCCTGTTTACTTAGAAATTGCTTCAAGAAAACACCATTTTTCAATTTTTTGAACCAGAAAATCGCTTCTAAGAAACGGATGTTCTCAATTATTTTATTAATAAAAAAACACGAAACCATAATGCCTAGGATCAAAAGAAATTGTTTATTTAGCCGAAAGATGTCCACTCATAGACACGAACTCTTCCAAGCAACATCAGCTGTATAGTAAAATCATTTCCCTTATCTTCCAGGCCCATCAATCATAGTACTAACAGAAGTACTGTCAGCCATTTTGTCGTCATTCCTCCAACACAACAAGATGGCGGATCACACTGTACCAATGAACATAGCTGAAGATTTCTGGAATCTGTACACTAAGTTCGAGCAAGAGTGTTTGAGCAAGTTCGGATTGTGTGTTTTGAAACTAAGTTATGTAAGTATTTTCTTCTCGTTTGGTGCCAGTCCGAGACACGTTTTAATACATATATCGTTAAAATAATTTCATTCAATCAGGATTAAAACGGTCGGTGCGTAGAACCTATGTAACACGCAGGAGACTTTGAACGCATTTTCCAGTTTATCCGATCCATTTCTGATACTCTTTACAGCACACTCAACTAAATGTCCACGATTTCTTCTGGTCGTGGTATTTGCTCGCATATGTCCGCGACCGTAAAATATTATCAAGTCAGGACTTAGACATTATTATGCATGATATATTTGACTGATAGTATGGTTTCAGTAATCCTTTGGAATGATTTCCATGAAGGCTGAAAAAATGTTTTTGTAGATATCATTCCAGGGAGCGTAATTTTTTTTCTGATAAACTACACATTAATGTCAAGTAAAAGTGAACATACGCAAGACCACTCAGAAACTACAAAATCCCATCAGCTACCTTACTCGTTTTAAAACTTACTTTACGTTTTATGTGATAAATTTTCTAAATACTTACCAAAGAAATATTGCATTCCAGAATCCACCTCTAATAAAATCCTTCCTCAAGCTATGCCAAAGCTTCGCACAACTTAAACTCCTGAACATAAAATACAGTAACGTGAAACTGGATATATCTTCTGGCAGTGATACATCAGAGGTTTTCGACCTTAGTATGTTGCTACCTTGTCTGGAGAGCAAGCAATGGATAGCGCTTGCTGCGAAAATTGAGGATGATGAAGCCGTGCTATTGGTAAGTAATGATATTATTATCGCTAGTATAGTACGTGGATATTAGGTATGTGTATTTGAGTTAATTTTATGCTCTACGAATAGATCTTTTCGCAATGTGGATATTATATCAAAATTGTAGTTGTAAACACTGTCAATTATTAACCTCCCTCTTTCAATCAATATTAATTTCAATACTTAATTAGGTAAAACATAGGGAGACGTAAAAGGTGGTTAATTTATCATTACGAAAAGATTATAAATTCTAGGTAACTTCGTATTTCATAGTAAATTTATTACCCTTTGCTTTTTCGTCTATTGAAATTCGAAAGACTATAGTTGCTGCTGCTGCTTGAATTAAATTTATCTACAAACAAGACTAAAATCATGTTGTACTTATATTTCCAGGACAATCTACTCTTAGCTAAGACAATGGCTCTCCAATTACTATCAATAAGAAACAAACAAGAGGACTCAGCAACAATATCATCAACTAAAACACATTTGATCAAACAGATCAGCACCAACCCATCTCTTTTACAAAACACTTACTTCTGCAAAATACTATTCACAGATTTAGACAAATCACATGTGAAACTGTTGGCTAAAAGTTTGGTCAAACTTTGCTTGGCTGATCCTGACTTAGATGTGCTCAAAATTGATGCCATAACTGCTAACAGAAATTTGTTGAACATGTTGGTACTAGAGACAGCTAAAAATGTAGCAAAATGCTTCGAAAACGGAGATTCGTTGAGCAAAATGCTGGGCAAATCGGATTTCAATATGGCTTCCTTCGCAAAAGAAGTGGCGATAGTCGACTATTTCAATGAAATAACGTTAGGTTCTGAATCACAAGATGTGATAAAAAATTCAGTGAATATTTTCAAACAGTTGCCAATCCACTATTTAGAAGAAAACTACCAATTGGTAGCAATTTTTATTATGCTGGTAATCAAGCAATGTTCGAGTGCAAAGAAACTTAAACGCAATATTGATTATGTACTACAAAGCATATACGAATTGAGTCTTCAAAGACCAGACTTGTATCAGATATTCCCAGCGGATAACATTTTTAATTTCAAAGACAATTCTCTATTAGAGTTGCTGACATTAAAAATAAAAACACCAAACAGTTTGTTAATTATCAAGAGCCTTTTAGAACTGGCAGTGAAAAAAGTTCGTATTGAAAGTGACCAAGTCAAAAACATAGTAGAAAAGCTTTTAAAGAAAAATAAGAAGACTATTTCTGATATGGCATCATTTAACGATCCTGTGTTCCAAATAACTTGTCTAATTCTACCTTCAATAGTAAAACAGAAGAAAGCAATAACTGCCAGTGCCTTCAGATCTATACTTGCAGATTTACAAGAAAAACTACATAAATCTTTATTAGATTCATTCCAAAACATTGATTTTAGTAATAGTAGCTTTTCGCACAATGATGCTGGTAACACTGAAGACAGCGTGGTAGAATCTGAGAGCAGCGTGGCAACATTGAACGCTATGGTGGCGTATTCTTTGACTCTTTCGAGGTACTGTGATGCTGCAGATGGTGATGATGCCAAGAATTTGGAATGTCTGTTGACTGCCTTAGAGTTCTTCGTGCAGAATGCTGTAAGTAGAATCTAATTCGATGTTAATATTGTTTTCTTTATCTCTCTGATCGGTATAACTATATAAGTTTAGCTCCTTTTAGAATTCTGCATTAAAACGTCCGTACCTGGTTTTTAGGGTTCCGTACCCAAAGAGTAACCAACGGAACTATAAGCCTCCGCTGTCCGTCCGTCCGTCCGTCTGTCTGTCATCGGGCTGTATCTCAAGAACCGTAATAGGTAGACATTTGAAATGTTCAGAGTGTGTATTTCCATTGCCGCTATAAAAACAAATAATAAAAATGAATTTAAATTAAAAATTTAAGGCGCCATACAAGAAACGTGTTTTTTTTTTTGTTTCTGGTAGGTACGGAACCCTTCATGTGAGAGTACGACTCGCCCTTAGCCTGTTTTTTTGTCCAACCTTTGATGGGCAAAGGGTTCTCCCAAATGCTTCCTGGTTCAATTCCCCTTGAAGTCTCTTGGTACATTCAAGTCATCTCGCCACCTTTCTAGACCAGCTTTACATGTTCAGAAAACCATCAGCTATAGTTTATGCCATTATAAAAATATTAGCCTGCAAACAAGGTTGTAACAGGACTGCCCAGGGTCCTCTTGGCATTCATTTCATAATTATAAATCACAGATCCTATAATTCTCAATACCTATCGCAGTATGATACCACTTCCTGCCAAATCAGGAGCAGCATTTTATAACTCTCTTTTAAAGTAGCCTAGCCATATCTCTTACTTCTTATTCATCTTTTTTCCAGATAAAAACAATAGAAAACCCCGACTCGAAGCCTCAACATATTGACTCGGCCATCCAACTCCTAAGCGTAGTACTAAGACGCATAAAGAAACTAGAAACACACTCGATTTTCCAAGAAAAAGACAAATTATTCCTTCAAATATGGCGCAGTATTAAAACTAGATTGATATTAGAACAGGAAAAGAAAAGGATTAGTAGTAGTTGTTTAGAAGAAATGGGGACTACTCTGAAATTCGTTTGTGAATTGTCGTCTGTGGATTGTTACGTGACTAACTTCGTTGGTGATCTAAACAATTTGGTGGTTTTGAAGGTAATTTTAAGTTTGTTTTTGTAACCACTATTTTTATCTGCAGCTCACTTTTCAGTGTGTTCCTCTGTGGCCGGACCACAATTTAGTACTCAAATGCTATAGTTCGAAATAATACCTACCTAAAGTCTACTTTCATCGGAATATATATATATTTTTAGTACCTCAAGAGATATCTTTTTAATTAACAATTTATGTGGTCCGGCCACAGAGGAACACACCACTTTTCATGCGCTGGTAAAAAAATTGTTCGACGGCGTATTAAACACCTTAGGCATTTTCTACCAGTCAACCTTTGGCTGTTGCGGCGACCGAACGTCAAACAGAGAAAAAAAATTAAAAAAATGTTAATGTTAAAAGGAATCTAACAAATCCATGCTGTGATGATTATACCAACTTCTTAGAAAAGAAAACCGACTACATAGTTTTCAATTATTTATTATTCGTCTTCATATACTGAAGGAACATTTCTATTAACTTTTTCAAAAACAGGCCCCTAAACAGGCAAAATTACTAAAGAAAAATGACACCATACTTTATTGGATTACTCCATTGTTATGATTTCAGAAACCATCACTTATACAAAAAGACAACACTACAGAAATCACATCTCGGAAAGTATTCAAATACCTCTGGTCACAAAGCCTCAAAGCGAACATAGTGGGCCCCAAATGTGTTGCCATGTCAAAATTAATGTACCGCGCGTGTAAGAATTTAAGGAATTGGATGAGGCAACACTATGAGTTTGAAGACAGTGTTGCCAGGACAACTGAGGAAATTTCTACCGATGATGTAGTTGTGAAGGTTATAACAGTTGACGATGATATCTGTGAAATTGTGAGGCTGGACTTGGATTCGTTGTCTGAAATACTTTTGGCAGCGAAAAAGGTAAGTTACTAGCTTCAATCATGGATCACCCATAGTTCCTAATATCTGGTTCTGACAGCGCTCGGTAGCTGACCCTGAGACTCACAGCGCTAAATCCGATCGCTCAGTTACTGCGCTAAACACCGTTGTTTGAATGAATAATTTTATTGCAAGTGAATGAGTACTCGACAGTTGCGCTAAAATGACAGGAATAATGCTTAGCCAAAGCACATGCTAAGTAACATTTATTAATGCTGCAAAAATGTAATAAAGAACCTTCTAATAGCATGTATTTAACGAGGCGACAAACTAATCTGATTTAGGGTTTTAAAAATAATTAAAATCGGTAGTAAAAATAATAGGTTAGCAGATACATTGAAGTAGCATTTTAAGTATAAAATAGCAGCTTTATTTTGAGTTGTAAGCTTTGTTTAAATTTTATTAATAAATTGGCAGTGATTTTTTGGTGTTTATAAAATTAACTACTAGGCCCGCCCGGTAGACGGCTCCTACTTCTGAACGGTTTATAATAAACCACGAAGGGGATAGCGCCATCCCCTTCTAACCTAACCTGTCCGAGTCAGGGTGCCCCAAGTCCAGAGCTCGCTTCGCTCGCTCCTGCATCCAATGCCGCTCAACTTGGCCAGTCAAAGGAGGCCCGGTATGGCTTACAGGAGTACGTAAAACTGTTAATATTAGCCGCCAGAGTGAGTCATTATTTTTAGTAACCCCCCCCCCCGGGTTACTAAAAATAATGATGTTTAATATATTTGCTTTGTGGTAAAAATATTTAATCGCTACCAAGTTATTTTTTTTGTAACCAAGTGATTAGTTGCCTAATGAGTTGTTATTCGCCTCAAAAATAATTAGCCCTTTCTAATCAGTATTAAAACTAATCATGTTGCTAGATTTTTTTATAAGTAAGCTTGCTAAAGCTAAGATCATTTTATTGTGTCGAGGTGTGTTTTGGCCCGGGTATTTATTATGTTAAGCCTATGTCATACTAAACTTATGTAGCCAATCAACTGCGTTAGAAGGCGACACAACATAATATGTGGTGACCTTGAGAGTTTAAGATATATTTTTTTCCTTCTACCGTTGCAGAGAAACCACTACGTTTTATACAAATAAAATTGACTGACTGAAAATTGATTGATGGATTCATTGAAAAAAACCTAGTACTTTTCCCGTCACGCAAGTTTACCCCCCCGAAGTACGTCGTAATCGACTGCGCAGGATGTAAATTTGACATAAAACATAATACAGCGCATGCGCGGGCAGGTCGCGCATGCGCGTGTTGGCGCAAGATAGAAGTGACAAAAACTTTCTAAATGTTCCAGGTATCCCTAGACTACAACTTCGTCGACATAACGTTCGAGGTGCAGCATCTGATCCACTTCGTACTAAACAACAAGGCTGGCGTGAGGTGTGACATATCTTGGGGAGCTTTCTTCATGCTGTTCGAGGGCTGTGTGGTGGTGCTCAATAACTTGCTACTAGCTAGGGAGGAGGTTTTGGAAGACAGGTATGTTTGCGTACTTGGATTTTATAAGTAGTGGATAGACGGGCATCTATGTCTTTGGTTCGGATAGCTAACCATGCGCCATTGTATTGTGTATCCTACATTAAGAGGAATAACTGTCTCCGTGGTCGAGTGGTTTAGGCGTCTGCCTTGTGACCCGGTGGTCGTGGGTTCGATTCCCACGGGAAGAAACATAGTTCGTAAAGTTGTTTTCCAGTTTGGCTAGTACATTGCAGACTTGAATCACCTGATTGTCTGATAAAAAGATGATTCCGTGCTTCGGAAGGCACGTATAAACCGGTGGTCCCGGCCGCCAAAATGGCGGTCGTCAATTAAACCATGTCAGAGGCCCTTGAGGCGGTTTAGAAATTCTGACACTAGGGTGTGTGGGCTCGTTAGACCTTACTGCCCACACGACAAGAAGAATTAAGAGAATATGCGTTTTAAATCGGTCCTGTATTGGAGGAGGAAACAGTCGAGAGCCAAACCTCGAATTATGGCTTTTTATTAAGTGTTTCCGCCGGCGTTTCCTGTTAATGATGGAAACGTCTTATAATTAAACTAGTCCGAAATAAGACTGAGAAGAAAGTGCGATACATTGTATGACTTCTTAGTGAACTGGTGTCTTGTAGCCCAAAGAAAAAAATGAGAGGAAGCCTTGGTCCTGGAGTGGAAAAATAAAGCATTGACTTTGGACTGACAAAATCAAAAGTCATTTATTCAAATTAGGCTGAGTACCAGCACTTTTTGAACGTCAACGTTTACAAATAGACAGTCCCCCAAAACGCCCGCCCGTCACCACTTCCTAGTGTTTTAGCTGTGGAGAAGAAGTGGCCAACAAACTCCCCAGCAACACATCTGTCTGTTGAGTTAGAAGAACTCGCATTTAAAGCCTACTGACGCTTTGACGCTCTTCAAAGCCTACTGCCAGTCGTTTTACTCGTGCAGCTTGTGGGTTAGATATACGCAGAAGGTTTACAACGCTCTGCGCGTCCAGTACAATGCGCTGAGGATATTGTTGGGGCTGCCTCGGTTTTGCAGTGCATCGGGCATGTTTGCTGTGGCGCGAGTGGATGACTTTCATGCCATCATGCGCAAACGGTGTGCGTCGATGTTGCGGCGATTCAGGGGCAGCCGTAACAGTATTTTAGCTACACTGGCGGACAAGATAGATGGACCGTTTAACAGGCTCTGGGCCGGCAGGCATGTGCGTGGACATGTGCATGAAGTCAATTAATGTTTTTTTTGTGTATTTTTATTATTTTGTGTTTACTAATATAGACTAAGTTCATACTAACACTATATGGAACTCTTGGTCTGAATTAAAATTTTTGAATTTGAATTTGGAAAACACGACGTGTGTATTAAGTTTAAATAAAACCCCTTTTCGCAAATTATAAAGCCCCTGTTAACCTTTACCACCTGTTAACGTTTGGGCAGTAAGGTCTAACGACCCCACACACCCTAGTGTCAGAGTTTCTAAACCGCCTCAAGGGCCTCTGACATGGTTTATTTGACGACCGCCATTTGGCGGCCGGTACCACCGGCTTATACGTGCCTCCCGAATCACGGAATCATCTTTAGAATAGAATAGAATAGAATAATATTTATTTGCATAAAACATTGTATATAAGATGGTACAAGAATTACATACAGAGCATACATGTTTTTGCTTAACATTATAAGCGTAACAGACAATCAGGTGGTTCAAGCCTGCAATGTCCTAGCCAAACTGGGAAACAACTTTACAAAGTATGATTCCCGTGGGAATCGAACCCACGACCACCGGGTCTCAAGGCAAACGCTTAAACCACTCGACCACGGAGGCTACTGATAAATCACTAATGGCAAAATTAAATTATTTCGTTCTACTTGAACATCGGACCCAAAACCCAGGGGGGCGGGCCCCTGTGTTTGCGAAGCCGGGGCGAGCTGCTTGTGTATTTAAAAAAAAATCGTCCAATAACTATATACCTATCTCAATTTCAGATGGCCATGTTACATGCAGTGCTATCGAGCCTTGATAACTGCGCTTTGTGAACGAGCTACGACCCACGTGCAAGTAGAAAGGAGTATAGAGGAGAAACTGGCGGAAATGGCGCATTCTGTTGAGAAGTAAGTTATTTCAGATAGCCATGCTAAATGCAGTGCTACTGAGCTCTTATATCGGCGTTATGTGAACGAGCCATGACCCACGTGCAAGTAGAGAGGTGTGGGGGAGAAACTGGCGGAAATTACGCATTCTATTGAGAAGTAAGTTATTTTAGATAGCCATGCTACCTGCAGTGCTACTGAGCTCTTATATCGGCGTTATGTAAACGAGCCATGACCCACGTGCAAGTAGAGAGGTGTGGGGGAGAAACTGGCGGAAATTGCGCATTCTATTGAGAAGTAAGTTATTTCAGATGGCCATGCTACTTACAGTGCTACAGATCTCTGATAACTTCGTTATGTGAACGAGCCACGACCCACGTGCAAGTGGAGAGGAGTATAACTGAAGAACTGGCGGAAATCGCGCATTCTATTGAGAAGTAAGTTATTTCAGATGGCCATGTTACATACAGTGCTATAGCTCTGATATTAGAGTTATGTGAGCGGGCCATGACCCACGTGCAAGTAGAAAGGAGTATAGAGGGGAAACGGGCAGAAATCGCGCATTCTATTGAGAAGTAAGTTATTTCAGATGGCCATGCTACATGCAGTGCTATAGCTCTGATATCAGAGTTATTTGAGCGGGCTACGACCCACGTGCAAGTTGAGAGGAGTATAGAGGAGAAACTGGCGGAAATCGCGCACTCTATTGAGAAGTAAGTTATTTCAGATAGCCATGCTACCTGAAGGGCTACTGAGCTCTTATATCAGAGTTATTTGAGCGGGCTACGACCCACGTGCAAGTTGAGAGGAGTATAGAGGAGAAACTGGCGGAAATCGCGCACTCTATTGAGAAGTAAGTTATTTCAGATGGCCATGCTACATGCAGTGGTATAGGGCACTAATATCTACGCTGTGTGAACGAGCCACGACCCACGTGCAAGTAGAGAAGAGTATAGAGGAGGAACAGGCGGAAATCGCGCACTCTATTGAGAACTAAGTTATTTCAGATAGCCATGCTACATGCAGTGCTATAGCTCTGACTAGTTGACCCGCGCAACTTCGTCTGCTCCGCTCCTATTGGTCTTAACGTGATAGCGATAAATGGGCTATATAACACTGAAAGAATTTTTCAAATCGGACCAGCAGTTCCTGAGATTAGCGCTTTCAAGCAAACAAACTCTTCAGCTTTATATATAGATATCAGAGTTACATTTACAAGTAGAGCTTTTGTGAAAGATTGAGTCCGGGGAAGAGCTACCACCAGACCTATTTCTACCACTAAGTTGAGGTTGGAAAGACATTTCAGCTTTGTCTTATGCCAGCTCATCTGCCGTGCCTCTGCCCTCTGGTATTGTAATGTCCTAAGGCCATCCTTTCCATCGGGCGCAATAGTACAAGTTTGAAAAAGACACTTGAATTTTTAGACCAGGAAAAACCGAGGCAGATTTATCTTTATTTCTGAGTACAAAACAGGTTGTCTAGTCATCCGATGAGTTTTGTATTATATCTTCTTATTTCCATTGTTCTTACTTTCTGGTCAAAGCTAAAACAATATTTTTTACCTTTGTAATTTCAATTTAAATAAATATTTAAAAGTGTAATTTATATGTATTTAAATAGCTTGTATCGTCTAATTTATAAAAATGTCGTGTCACGGTGTTTGCTATCGAACTCCTCCGAAACGGCATAACCGATTATTATGAAATTTTTTGGGTATTTTGGGTAGCTCTGAGAATAGGTTGTAGGCAATTTTTTTTTTATATGGTAAAACAACGTTTAAAAAACCTTAAAAATTCACTGAAGGATTTTCCTTATTTTCCAGATTAACCCAATCAATAAGCAAACGCAAAAAGCACGTCTCGCGCATCGCAGCCTACACAGTCGCAGACCTCTGCACATCCCTCGAACGCAACGCACCAACTAAAATGGTGCGCCAACATCTTGAGAACTCTGTCGCCTTGCTCATACAGGCTTCTGATAGTACCTATGCCATGGCTTTCTTGAAGAGGGGGCTCGTTGGGTACGTGGGGCAGATGACCATGACTAATTTGTACACTATGTATAAGAGGTATCATAAGTATATGGGGAATTCTTAGGTTTAAAATTTTATTTTTAAGTAAGAGACTTTCCCCGAGTTTCTGAATGAGAAGTTCAAAAAGTTATAAGGTGGTTACAACTAAGCTCAAAACTTGTCAAAATATTGTGTGTAAAAAAGAAATCGGTTTTTTTATCCGTAAAGAATCCATTGTGCCGCTAAATTGAGAATTTTATTAAAGTTTTAGCATTAAAATTGAGTTTGACAAGATCACAACTGCAAAATATGAAGTCTGAAACTGGGAGTGTGTAGCTTGGCAGAAAAAAAAAACGGAATTAAAAGAACATTACCCTGTCTTTGCTGTCGCGCAGTTGGTTAATAAAAGAAATCAGTCAGGTAGTTTTCGTTACTAACCCTTACCTACGCTGACTTACGCTGATTATTGATAAGTGTGTTCTTATTTCGTCTACCAATATTATTATAACCACCCATTTTTAAACGCGATTGCAATGAATAATCTTTACACTCTATTACAATGGATTGTGAAATTGGTAGATCAGCGATAGTGGTAAATGATAAGTGATCTTCACAGCAAACTCATTCCATGTATCACTCATACCTACAACTTCTATTTATAACCAACTTCCAAGAAGGAAGAGGTGTGAACCTCCTCCTTAACCTCCTCCTTTTTGGAAATCTGTAGGTATTTTTTTTAAGTCAAGAACAAGAAAAAAAAACGTTTATTCGACAGCCTTCCGGGACTTTTTTATTTTATGTGCGAGTCGGACTCGCGTGCAAAGGGTTCCGAAGGAATTAATTGTTTTTTTACATGTTATTTTAACACTACAGACTTCTAATAGGTTTTCCTGTAATCTTTGGGTAAAGATCTATTATCTCCATTTTTTTTTTTCAAAATTTTAGGCTCAGTAGTTTCGGAGATAAGGGGGGGAATGGTCATTTTTCGTCTAATTTCTTGAATAATTTCAAAACCATTTATTTTAAAATTATGAAAAAAATATAATTAAAACCCTCACAGAAAGCCTTTCATTTGATATGTCACACGATATTGTTCAAAAAACTTTTTTTTTTAATTTTCTAGTTTGACCCCCATACTAAAAATTTAATGATTTACGTAACGTGTCCGTGTTTGGATCACAGAAGTCCATATGTGTACCAAATTTCAACAGAATCGGTCCAGTGGATCCGGAGAAAACTGGCTGTGACAGACGGACAGACAGACAGACACCCGAGTGATCCTATAAGGGTTCCTTTTTTTCGGAACCCTAAAAAAGACATGCCAATATATTGAGGCCACATTACATTTAATGTAGTTAATATTCAGTACTCAGCCGTAAATATGATACATGGAGTTTTAGAAAACCTTTTGCCCGCGACTTCGTATACACTTATCCCGTTTTTTCTCGTTCCCGTGGGAATTTCTGGGAACGCCTCTCTTAGTGCACCTCTACACTCCCCTGGGAACCTACATGCCAAATTTCAGTTTCATACGACTAGTAGTTTTGGCTGTGCGTTGTCTGTCATTCACTCACTCACTCAGTAACTGAATAATCCTTACTAATATTATAAATGCGAAAGAACAAACTGTCTGTCTGTCTCGCTTTCGCGTCAAAACTACTGAACCGATTTAAATGAAATTTGGTACACAGATAGTCTAGAGCCTGAGCATGGTCATAGGCTTCTTTTTATCCTGGGAGTATGTTCCCTAGGGACCACGCGGGCGAAGCCGCTGGCAGAAGCTAGTCGTCAATATTTATAAAATTCTTCCGTTACTGACTGATTGAGTGACTGACAGACAACGCACAGCCGAAACTACTGGTCGTAGTAAGCTGAAATTTGGCATATAGGTTCCTTGAGAATTGTACGGGAGCGCTAAGAGGATTTCCCGAAATTCCAACGGGAACGGGAAAAAACGGAATGTGCACGTACGAAATCGCGGGCAGAAGCTAGTTTTATAAATTAGGATTAAGTAATAACACCCGAGTGATCCTATAAGGGTTCCTTTTTTTTCGGAACCCTAAAAAGTGACTGCAAAACAACAAAAAACATCTTCCATCTCGACTTCCATCGGCCTCTTTCGCGTTTTTTTTTCGGAAGAGAAGACATTCATTTCTATTTTTGCTATCAATTTTAAAAAGAAAACCTTTTACTAGAAAAATGTTTAGCTCTGATAATATTTGTCTAGTATAAAATTGTAATTCCCAGAATTAAAAATACATTTATAGAATGACTAAGTTTTCCCTTTCTTGACAATTTAAAATTTTATGTTATCTATAAGGAAAGTAAACCATGTTGCGTTTCAAACGTGTTGTAGCTATTTTTATAATGTAAGATATGAAATACTTAATAAAATGTTTTTATTAGAACTGTGTATTTTTTTTATTTTGCTTTGTATCATGGCGGCAAACAACAAGAGCTTTGTTTGTTACGATTTTTAACTGCCTGAATATACTTAAAAAAAAAACTTTTATAAGGACATTAAATTATATCAAAGTTAAGAAGGCAAAAATAAGGGTTTGGAAATATCTTTTCTTGTAATTTTAGCAACAAACATGACCCATCATTTTCTCATAAGAAATCACATGTGAAATAATTACTACCTACCTACATATTCTACCGGATTCGTAAAATTCGGGCAAGCAGAAACTATCCTAAAGCTTCAGGTTCAGCTATCCTCTAACCAACAAGGAATTCCCAAAACTACACACGATTTTGATGTAAGTACCAAGGCAAGTACTTAGGTGCTTTATTATCTATGGCTTCCGTTTATTGTACGGAAAATACCTATAGAATGAAATGTCAATAGAATTTTCTCCATGTAGATAAAACAGAGTAGCATGAATAGCAAGATCATTATCAACTGTTTTCAACAAACATACATAGTCATGCAAAATATCACTACCATAAAAGGTAAGGAAAATAGAACTACAACATGTTCAGAGTAATTGTGATAACAGGTAAGTCAAGGTCAAAATATAAATACACGTAAACTCGTCAAAAGTAATTTGTTTGAAAAGTTGTAAACTTAAATCGCGCGCAAATTTAAACGTCATCTGCGATTTTGCGGCTGTTTCCGGCTGTCCGTATATGGGCATTTGTTGAATACTAAATTCTAATTGGCTGACGAGCTGTCGTCATCAGTGACTCACTTTTTAATGTTGATTGTAGAAAATTATTTTTATACTTGGCTCAGCAAAGTGCTATGTATTTTGATATCTAATCTTACCAACATTGGAGTGGCTTTTATATATCAATAACATTTTTATTCGAGCACACTCAGTCTGTTTTATCGCGTAGCTCAACAGAGTTGCTAGTGTACTTTTCTGAAAGTTGTCACCTTGCTGCTGCCACTTTCAAATTACATTTTATTATTTTGCTCTTTAGAGTTCCTAAAATAATATTAAAATACAAAAGTGTAATTTTAAATTACTCTGTTTCTGTTGGTTTAAGTGAATTGGTCATTGTTATAAAAGGACATTGTATTGATTTTGTCAATCAGTTTGACGCATGCGCTCATTGGGTGTCGTAAAAAAGGGTTGGCCAACATTCCGAACAGTGTCGTTCCGGTCGCCGTTGTCGTGGTGTCGGTGAAGTTAGTGGTGAAATTTTTACGTGTATAACATCAAAAAATGGTAAGTGAAGAAAATAAATTACAGTGCATAGCAGCCGTGTTGTGTTTTTTCATTACAAGAGTGGTAAATTACGAATGAGAATGCCGCAATTTCACGGGAAATCGCTCTTCAGTGACCGGTGCCGCCATATTTCGCACATCCCACCGCCGAGTTTGCACGCCTTTTCGTAAAATTCGTTGTCACCGTTCAGTGATTTGATGCCACGTGTTGTGTTTTCGAATTTATGACCACGGAGATGTCGGACTCCGCCGACATGACGAGTAACCATTGCGCCGTGATGGGCCGGTATTGGATTTCACGTACGTTTGAAAGGTTATTCCTGCAACGCCTTTTTTGACGGGTTAGGAGTGCCGTATGCGGTGATGTATGATATTTAGCAGCTGCAGAGGCAGATGTGGTGGTCAAATGAGTTATCAGTGGTGTGTAGCGTCCTGGGGGCAACGAACTTTACAGGGAATGCATCGTCGCGCAATCGCACTTGCGTTTGACCATATAAGGCGTAGTGATCGCGGCACTGCTTGTCACACACATTTCGTGTCTATTTTGGGGCGAATAGGCGCGTCTGAATACCGCAGCCGGTGATACGTCATTATAAAAGTGAGCCGGGGGTATTGGCCTGGCAATGTCAAGGTCGTTACTTATTCAATTCTATTGACGAAATTGTAGCTGTATCAGACATTTTGACAGGTACCTGCAACGCGCAAAATTGGTCTCTACGCCTAATCAATAAGGTCCAACAAGATGGCATTACGCCAAGCTGAGTTGCCGATATCGAACTGTATAGGATTAATTTTCTTATCATTGTAGTTTTTCTGCTAATAATACAGCTCATTGGCTGTAACTACTGAACAATGATAAAACCCTTTGACAAAATGTTGGTCTCTGTCAAGGAAAACCAACAGATATTGTCTCACATATCCTATAATTAGTAAGCTGGAGGATATTGTTTAATTGCAACCTATAAACAGTCATTTATGACTGTATCTGTCCTTAATTCAGTAACATGAATAATGGAAATATGCTAAATCATCTACATGAATAATGGAATAGGAATGCTACAGATTCATCATAACTAAACTTGAAGCTGACTAATACTACCTCTACTAATCAACATTTAAATCATTATAGTTTACTGACCAGTATTTCCAGTAGGAGAATTTAAAAACATGCCTATCAGGCAAAGCAATAAATAAGATTCCAATTAATTACTTGACTGTCAAGATAATTCATTCTGACTAATGAATGCTTACCATTTATCCTTATTCTAATAAGAACACATTCCATTTTATAATTGCACATTTGCCTAAATGTTTCTTCTGTTATTGATAACTGTTTCCCTTCAATTTTGTAAGCCTTATTTTTACTGCCTATAATGACATAGGCATTCTCCATGTAAAATAGTATTTTAGCTGAATCTAGTTAGTCTGGAAGCCAAGTCAGACATGTTGGAGAACATGCTCGATGGAAGATGTCAGCCTCCGTACTTCTAATATCATTGCTGAACAATAACGAAAATAATGTTCAGTGGAAGTAAGAATAGTCTGTTGTGACCAATTCCCACAACATCACTCTGATTTCTATGTGTGATGCTGTAGCTATACATCATTGAAATTCTTAGCAGGGTACGTATCAAATGTAAGCTTAATAGGCCTATAATTTACCCACTGTTGGGGCACAAGCCTCATCTCTGTGAGAGTGTGCTATAATCCATCTTGTAGGCTCAGTGTGTGTTGGTGAATGTCACATGTGAGCATGCTCATGTTCTAAGATATGCCAACTTCCCCATCATATTTTCTGTCTCTGTTTTGAGTTGTTTTGACCTTTCAAATAAGCATCTTTTATTGAATACAACCACTATCTCCGATCCAGCCATCATAATTATGGCAATTTATATCTGGATAAACATTTTCCTTAAAATCATTATTTAATTACAACCAAGACCAATATATGCCACCACATATGGGACTTTATTGAATAAAACCCAAACAATTTTGAAAGGCAGATTCTTCGGTGGAAGAATAGACCTCAGCAGCCAATATCCGCATAAATGATCTGCTAAAGGTTTACAACCGATTGCAAGTTAAGCAAAGAAAACCAAGCTCAAGTTTTTCATTATTAGGCCTTTCATTCCAGGGTACCCAATTCAGATGGGGATTGTGAGTGATCAGTGACTATTTCCATCTCTCTCCAACACTTGACAATATGTCAACACCTCTGTTTACAAGTTCCACAGGCTACCATTGATTTTATAGTTTTTAAATACACAGCTGTCTCTTTTTGTGTGATAGTATCTGAGGGGTGACTTACAAGTTTTTCTGTGGAAGCAAAATAAAATTTTGTTGTTTAGGGACTCTAATAAATAGCCTTGTTTCACTCTTGATGTGTATCCATTCATCTATACTAATAGTATATAAAGCTATTTGAAAAATTCTTTCAGTGTTATATAGCCCATTTATCGAGGAAGGCTATAGGCTATATATCATCACGCTAACACCAATAGGAGCGGAGCAATTATGAAAAATGTGACGCAGACGAAGTTGCGCGGGTCAGCTAGTAATACTATAAATTAGTTTAAAAAAAAAAATCTGGTTCAGCATGTGCTGCTTTGAATTAATAATGAAATTGGTTTCTCAAATTGGTATTTAGTTGGATATTTTATCCACTAGTCGTAAGTCCCATGGTATGTTCAACATTATTCAATGCCTTGTCACAAACAAAACAAAAATCAAACAGAATCAAGATCGAAAATGATCTATTTAAATTAGAATGAGAGTCTAGATATTTTGTGAATGTAAAAAAATACAAGTCCCCTAAAATGCCTGCCCATAACATGACCAATTTCACTTCTTCAGTTCATAATTAAGTTCTAAGACACTTTTGCCTCATTACAGGGAAAGATATCCATTTCCACAAAAGTCAAAACCTGTATGACATTGTCCTTACAAAAGTTTCTAGTCAAGCAGACTCGTAAATTTAAAAAGCCTTTAGTCATGTACTAAGTCATTGACGACAATAGTCATTGTCGGCAATGAACAAATAGAGAGGTGAATACCAAGTAAGGACATGATTACTTTGTAATTTAAGAGATTAATACATACAATGACTAAATACACACAATGACTTCCTATGTGCAAATTAAAACCTTATTGGTTTGTGGTCTTATCTGAATTCCAGCTCTTATTCACAGAATTGGTAGGCAGGATGTAACATTAAAAATGCATCATTATTTTTATTCATGCTGTGTCACAAATTTTGCCGAATCTTGAATCAGAACTTTGGGTAACAATGATAGTTAACATAAGCAACTTCATAATGACGCGATATTGCGATCGATATGATCTGAAACTTCAAAATTGGCTTTGTAATATAAAAAGGCCCTATAATCAGCTCTAGACTGGCCAATATTAGCGATGAATAGAGCCTGTAAGAACTTCTACTAGCAATAGTTAAAGGCAGACTAATTTCTTTGATGTATCTCAACATAGTAACATGATTCCGCGCCCTTTAGGTAACAACTAGCACAAGGTAATAGGAACCTTTACTTTCTCCAACGATTGTTAATCCCGCATAGTGCTACAGTCGCCTGCTTTATCGTTCTCCACTTCGCTTGGTCTTATCCTTGACACATATCGGAATCCATAGCACTGACCTTAAATCTGCACTATTTTATCTACAAGATCTTACACACTCGCCATATAGTATCCTATTATTCTAAACTAGCGACTCGCGTACTCGCATACACAAACTTACCTCGTTTATTGCTCTTTCTGTTGGCAAAAAAACCGGCAAAGTGCGAGTCGAGCTCACACGAAGGGTTCCGTACCATAAACCTTAACTTTTATTATTTGTTGTTATAGCGGCAATAGAAATACACAATCTGTGAAAATTTCTACTGTCTACCTATTACGGTACTTGAGATACAGCCCGCTGACAGACAGACAGACAGACAGACGGACGGATGGACAGTGGAGGCTTAGTAATAGGGTTCCGTTGGTTACGTTACCCTTTGAGCACGGAACCCTAAACACGGCGTTAAAATCCGTTGCGTGGTTTAGTAAAAGTAAGCGGAGAAACAGACAATGTCTTTGTTTTATACCATTTCGAGATGTCTAAATTACAAAGAGATGCGTAACTAAACAAATAATAAAAACATCACCTTAATACCTGGTAACCATTTATAGAAAAGGTTGTAAGTAAACCTTTTAACTCCATTGACAAATGAAGTTTCTCTAACCATATAAGGTCAGTAGCGTATAAAAACTCGTACCGTGAGTCACATTACATCTTGTGAGTCATACAGTAATGTTTAGACCATGTTGTCTAGACTTTCTCTGTGTATAGTAGGTATTCAATTTATTAGCTATATGACAAATGTTTCTGATCTGATTTGGATTATAAATACCTTACAAGCAATGAGAGCCCGATCTGAGACTATTTTCCATTGCATTCATCTAAAATTAACGTAAATGGGTAAGAATTTTCTTTGTTCCTCTTGGTTATTGACAAGAATGTTCTTCTCTTCTAGAAAAATATGCAAGTAATGGCAATTCATAATGTCATTTGAAGGATGCGATTGTGTGCACACTTCTCACATTATCTACGAAAGCCGATAGCTAAAGCATTTTGCATATTCATCATGTTTTCGCTTTGGATCCTTTTCAAATATTCTTATCTCTAAAGCAATCCAGCTATTGAACCATACATATCTGCAGAGTTCAAGGAGTTTCAATGTCCGACTTCAGTCTGCTTTAATCTCGCTAGGTCGACCAAAATGGGAGTAACCAAGCGCAATTGGGTTCGAAAGTTAATACCATTATGTAAAATCAATTAGTTACGATATTATCGTTCCCTTATCGGTAATTTTATTTATCGCTCTATCGAAACGAAGTATGTAATTCGATGTAATTTGCCATTTGAGTCATCGTCCGGTTTAGTCATCCCGATAGCTAAATTAGCACAGAAAATAATTTATGTTGTGATGTTTAAAATTCAAACAAATTAATAACACGTAAGTGCTCTTAGACATGTGACCTTTAAGCTCACGAAATCTGTTGCCATCGGAACCATAAAAACGTGGAACCTATCCGCCACTAATTTTACTAGACAAACTAATGTCATCGATCTTTCATTTATTCTTGCACTAAGTTCGGCCATAGAACCTAAAAGCTGTCTACTTAGCCCACATAGAAGTCTGACACTAATGAATCCACCATGACTAAGCGTTAAGCCGAGCTTAAGTCAACAAAATCGACAGCACAATAAAGAAAGAAGGCAAAACTAGTTACTTCAAACTGGTTTTTAAATCATACTTATCATAAAGATCATTTGAAATTCAATTAGACATAGAATATATTTTCTCATTTACGGCTTGCGCGCCCAGGTGGTAGTCAAAAGCATTCAATTCGTAGATAGTTACAAGCCAGATAAATTTTAGCCCCCTTTTACGACAGTTGCGGGCAAAAATTACATCTTTATAAAATACACAGATGACAATTATCAGCCCCTAACGGACAATGGTAGCAAGCAGAATGAATCGCTAAGCTCAACAGCTTCGTCCCCTTCCGAAACACTCCCCTTTTGAGTGCTAATAAGCATGAGGGGGATCTCAGAGGGCAAAAACTGGAGTTACTGCTACACGTCTCGCTTGATCGTAAAAATAAAATCGTAGAGCTTGTCTTTGCGTTCACAATTTGTCTCATTTTGCTGTCAGAATCAACAGCGTTTCTATGATCCACATAATCAAGCCTTTTTATCCTGTAACTCCTTGTTTTGTGCACAATACTGCTCTTTCTTTTATGTATTTTTCTTTATTATGATGTCCTGGAGTTCGGTGTGCCTCCTAGCAAAGGCCTCCTCCATCAATGTCCACTGTTTTCTATCCTTTGCAATTCTTCTCCAGTTGCCACCCACTGTTAATTTAAGTTTGTCCTCCCATCTTTTGCGTTGCCGACCCGTTTTGTGTCCCGTTTCTGGGGTGCCATTACGTCACGATTTTGTTCCATTTATCGTGAGGACTCCGTAACATATGACATGTCCATCTCTATTTTATTTGGTCTATCTTAGTGAGAAAGTCCATTACACCTGTTCTAGCTTATATTTCTTATCAAATTTCCTTCCTATTCCTAGCAGGCTGTATATATTATACATCGTCAGTTTCAGCTTCTGAATGTGTTAATTAAATTTGGCTCCTAGTACAACTAGTTACATAAATGTAGTCATAGCACATGAAAGCACCATGATCGGAAGCCACATGAATACTGCCCAATTTTGATAGATAGCAGCACCATCTGAGCATTGCTATTTACGTTGATATCCCAAAACATAAACAGCTGATTAGCTGACTGATATCGTTCACCGACTACCCACAAACCGTGACCTCTCAAATCCTAACAATCGTCTCATTGCTAATGAAATACGTAAAGAAAAATGGCGTACCTAGTCCAGTAAACCTTAACTTACTCATCAGTACATTCGCAAGTCACCTGAGTCAGCCAGTGACGCATACTTATATAGTTAACCGACTGACATTAAGGTCGATGACCTTCACGGCAGTTTTTTTATAGGACAATGCCGTCCGCGTTGATACTTATGCAGCGATTATTTATTAAGAAACAGACTGAAAGGAGACAGTATGGAAATCTAAATAAATGTACATATGTGTGGATTTGTATTGATTCTACTCTTCTTCTGACCTTGTCCCATTTCTAATTGGGGTCTGCTCTCCTAATCGTTGTTCAAGGGGTCGTTTCTAAATCTGTGTGCTTTGCATTGGTTCCTAGTCTTCTTAAATTGATATGAGTAATGGAATACAGTTTGTATGGAATCCGATAATGACACACACTGACATTCACTGCAGTGATAAATGCCATCAAGATATATAGTGAGTGAATATTACTGCTAAAGATTGAAAAGAATTGAAGTCAGTGAAAGTTAGAGTTCTCTGCTATTGTTTCACAATTTTCATAGTATAAATTTATCTATTTAGTATGTATTGATGTTTGTATAAATAGTACACCTAAGACTACCTACAGTACTGTATCTCCTTTTTCTCTTTAGAATCCATCCAAAGGTTGTCTTGAAAAGATCGCTTTTAGCGATAAGGCCGCCCATTGTGTCACCCTATGTAATGTTTCTCATCTATCTTTTCTGTAACTTATATGGTGTACATAATAAAGAGTATTCTATTCTATTCTAAAGTAACCATTCACTGACTTCAATACTTTTCAATCTTTACCAGTAATATTACTCGTCAGATCATGACGAGTTCCTTCCAATCCCTTAAGTCTTGCTAATAGGAAATACTACTGAAAACAGATATCCGAATGATAGTACAACTCCCAACAGCTTAACAATATTGTCTAGTAATTTTACACAGAAATATTCCAAGCAATATGCTTGAGACTTTCCTCAACTAAGTTAGACCTCCGACAAATCACTTCTTTATGATGTTGTTCTTTTATTCCAGGATAAAACTTGTTCATGAAGTCAATGTAACTACAGACATTTCCCTCTGGTTTGATGAAATCCGTCCCGTATCATTTTCAATTTTGTCATTATAACAATTATTACCTTCTAAATGTTGTCCTTCCTCATTTTGTGTCAGTTGAATCATTTTCCTGATGAATTGCCTGATGTTTCGACTATTTTAAGAATATGAGGTAATAGTGTTAACCACCATCTGTTTATTGATTCATATCGTTACCTAAAACTTCGTCATTTAAATGAACTGATATGGTAGGACTGGATGCTACCTATCTGAAAAAGATTGGATGCAAGAGCCCCATGGGAAGATTTAGGGATATTTGGAAATCTACACCCAAAATTGACTTAGGATATTGGTTGAACGAAGAAGAGAGAGACATTTTTCAAATTGATTACAAACATTTAGACGTAAATGTCAGTTGTAATAATGGAATATTTTAAATTCAATAGTATCAGTCACTAATTTAAATATCGGGCTAGTTTAGTGTGAACAAGTCCCTCAGAAATTGTATAAAACGTTATAATTATGTAATCGATATTCATGATATGTAAGCTAGATAGTTCAATATTTCCTATCTCAATTGGTTTCGTTTGATGTCGCCTCTATCTCGATTGTAGAATGGAAACTGTTTAAAATTCCACAGAAAACTAATCGACTTTTCTGTCAAATTACACAGGAAATGGAGCTTTTGAGCGTTGCTAGGCGGACCTAGTGACTTTAATTTAATAAAATCTTCAAATTAATTACACAACTCGTAGAAACACACCATTCTTATGTAAGAGCGAAAGATATGCTAAAACATTTCTTATGAATGTATTCAGAATTATGTGTGCTGCTCCAAAATCCCGCAAAAGCTGGATCTAAATAAAATTAATCAAATGTTCAGGAATAGCCGAGTCGGTGCGACAGTAAATTAATGTGGGTAGTATATTTTTTCCGTCCCGATTGGCGTCACTGCTATGATATTATGCTCTACATTGTGTAAAACCAAGTTTTTTACTGCCCACCAATAATTTACTGATGCAAGTAACTCAGCTATTATTTCAAAGCAAAATATATCACTGCGGGAAAATCGTCTGTTTCGTACTCCAATCTAGAACATTCTAAAAGGCCAGCGAACGGGAAGGCATATAATTTTTTGAGATACTAATCTCCCGCACCATTTGTAAAAGTCGATCGAGAGAAAGGACATGATCTATCGTAAACGTAGGATGGCGAAAAAGGTTGGTATGATTGATATCTACTCAGCATTTGCAGCACAGAAAGATACGTGTCATTGAAAAACATCAATTCTATCCGCGTCTTCAGTATTATTAGAAAAACTGGAATACTCAGTTTCTAAGTAAATTAATGTAATGAACAATAAAGCTAATTCATGTGTGAAACATGACATGAACAGATATACGAGCATTTGTAGCGTTATTTTTAATATATTCTGTGAGAGAGTGGAATGTCTTAGAATCTTATTGTAACTAGGACAAAATTCTCTCCAAGAGCAATTTCTAATTTAAGTTGCAGAAAATTGGCGTTAATTGAAAACAGTTTTGATGAATAGTGTTATTTCTCCTACTAAAACTAACGTTATTTTCCGCATGCTCAGTAAATTCGAGATTTTCAAGCAGTTTGAAATGTTCAGGAACTATTTTCTGTTGGTAATAAAATCTTTGCCACGTCTTTTCCAACCGAGACAGATAAATAATTCTATCAAAATTGCGTTCTTGAAAGCATCTTTTAAAGCTCGTGTTATATTGCCTTCAGTGAATCGATTCCGCTATTTCCAAGGCTTTCAAATCGTCTACTTCCTATGAATACAGTCGCTTCTTCAAGGAACTGGCCTCACAAATTCAAGACTCTTCAAAGGCCGTATAAACCGAATAGAAGCTAATAAATTATTCAGAAGCTTGTCGGAAATTCTGAATTGCAGCAGTGAACGGTCAATCGATCGACTGCCGTAGTGCAGTGCCGTAGAATTGCATGACGGTAATCTCGCCTAATGCGGCAAAATGGTGCAGTCTACAAAATGCACCCACTCAGGCAGAAATAATGCAAGTAAGGTGATTAACAAAACGTGCTGTGAATACATTAAATAATGTTTTATGCAGAGCTTAAGCAGAATGGGGAGTGACGAAGCAAAACGAAACGTGATTTACTGACTCAGCTCGTAAATCAGCAGTGTTTTTGGTGAATTTATGCCTAACCAATATATAAATAAATGGTACACTTGTTCCACCTTAAAATCAGCTGCAGAACGAAGGCTACACCAAAAAGTTGAAAATAGCCCTAGCTGCAAAGGTCAAGGTGTTTAAAGTTATGGACCTTTTGACCTTTGAAAGGCATTGCGAAATAAGAAATGCTTCGCTGGCCCACCGTCCTTAGCATGTCTGAAGAAAATATCAATTGTCCAGTAAAGTGGTTGGTAACATCAAGCAGTGAGACGCATTTCATTTTGACAAATTGGTCATTCTCAATACGACTTTGGAAGGATAAGCCTGCTCGAACAAACGTATATTTACCAAAAAATAATCAGGTCAAAATTCAACAGTATCCTTTCTGTGGGAACAAAATACAACTATGAGATCACCAATCCGTTTACCCATGATTTAGCGAAACCCTGCGAAATATTTTCAAAGATTAACGATGTAAAGGTGGATGACGTTCACGATCATTACAATGAAAATATCAAAAGGTACTGATGTTTACACGTTATAAATTAAGAAATGCAATAACAATGACATCATTCAGATATTAAATACTGAAATACAAATAGATTCGCTTTTATACTGTGATATAAATAGATTCATTGTAGTCGTAGAGAATAGGCGGACTATTGCTCACAGTTCGCATTCTTCAATTAATGCTTCAATGATGTTTCAAAAACTGACTTCAGAAGGCGAATAATGTTCAAATTCATATTGCAATATCATCTTAGCAACACTGAATAACTAAAACTTGTCAAGATGTAAGGAAAACAGACTGGGATGCGATATTGTCTAAAAAAAAAGTAAAAGTATGTGGATAAATAGGTTACATAACTGCACCAAAGGCCCAAAGCACATTGACTATGTTATTTGAAAAGCTCTTGATATCTCGACGACTGATGGTGGAAAACTTACATTCGATTATTCACCCAAATTTTCCAAAATTTATCGCGCACTTTCTCAAATTTAGTCATTTAGAAGCTAAAGCTACACTGTAACATGTGCACATCCCCAAAGGATTAGAGAACGCACGTGTCTTGGTTCATGCACCGGCCTATAATTAGATCGTGCTACGGCCAATGTCTTCAGCGGGTGTCGACTAGAGTTATTTTTATCGTACCACGCGGGGGATTGTCGCTTTTAGATCCCTCTAGCAGTGTTACGGTTTTGTTAAGTGTTGAATGGTTCGTTTAGACATTTTTTGACGGTGAGTCATCAACGTTTTTACCCAGAATTAAAGTTCAATGTTCGTTTGTAAAAATGTTACTATGATGATACACTTATAAAACGGCTTTTGCTAGAATGCCAGTTATCTTTCAAAACTATCTGAGTTGCCAAAACCATTGTAATAATTTGTAGATGAGAGTGCGACTCAGTCACATTTACGTCCAAAATTCTTTACGTGCGACCGAAATAAGTCTGAATTTATCACGTTTTGAAATGTAAACCAAGTCTCACTAACAGTGTTTATTACGTATGATAGAGCGATCGACCACAAGGTCTCTCTCTGACTAGGTCAGGGTAAAACAGACAAGTCTAACATTACACTGTACTGTTGACTAAACAACTCTAGACCAAGCCCACTTGATCCCGCATACGTTACTCATTGAACCGAGAACCACCTGTATAAACAAAACAAATGGGCAGAACAATTATACCTATTTTAAATGTATGGAAACATTACATCTGTGCCTCGAAGCCCGACCTCAGATAAACGATGATAACATTCCCGGTGAGTCATGAGATGACATTTACCATTACGAAATATTTTAGACTTTATTGTTATTGAAATAAGATTTTGTTTTGAAAGTGGGTAGTTCGCAAAAGCGTGAAAGGCGTCTGCGATTCTTTGGTACAGTTTTGAAGGAGGTTTGATATTTCCTTCCTTTCTTGTGTTATCGATATGTCATACAACGGCTTTGTACTTTGCGTATTGAATTTATATGAAGATACGAGTAATAAATACGACAGAAACTTGATAAGAACGAAAATTGATTGCATTGACAGACAAGTATCTTATAGCCGTGCCTTTAATGGTTAATTTGCTTTAAAAGTGGATTTCTCGCAATGTTGATTGATAAAACAAGCCGTAAAATCGACAGAGATTGTCTTTCATTTTCTTTCGAATTTCAAAGCTGTAATAGGCCAAGTTCTCACGTATTTTTTACTGTTTTAAACAATACTTTGTGTAGCTACTGTTCATCCATTAGAATTGGCAAAGAAATCCAATTTGTTTTGAAAAATTGACGACAATGCAGTCTAAAGTTAATCAGTTTAGAAGTAACTGCATCAGCCTTGTGTTTAATTGAAATAGAACTGAATGAAATGCGACAACAGCTGCCTCCGTGTTTAACGCAGATTATTTCAGACTACCCACATACTTAGATAATTTATTTTGCAGTGACCCGAGTTTCTGGCAAAATTATCTGAGGGTTACTCTGAGAATTTATGGACGAATTTGCAAAAGTACTGGGGTTTCGTTTAGACTTTCTGCTGATGAATGAGTTTGAAAATACCATTTCGTTTAATGATACAATTAGAATTAGATCGGTCAATTACGAAGAAACGTGACATTTGAAATGAGACATTACATGTCGGAATTAATTTCCGAAAACTTTCGTAAACATTAAAGTTTCTTTAAAAAAGTAACTTCGAGTTTTACGACCGATTGAAGAGCTCTCGTTCATGAAATCACTTTCTTCTTTTTGGTTGAATAGTTTCTTCAAGAGAAAACAGTTCTTGAAATTCGACCTTCATAAAATGTTCTACTAATTAACTACGAAACCAAAATAAAGCTACTCTATCTCCAAAAAAAGACTTTACGAAAATTTTTTTTACAAATATTTCGGAAGTCGGTGTTATTGGTTTTGTATCTTCGTTTTTTAACACCGACTTCCGAAATTAGGGTTATTTTATACTTTGTAGTGTTTTTTTGGAAGTCGGTTATACTTTTTGTAGTAAGATTTTTATTTTTCACTTTTAAGTGGTGATACTTGTACGACGTCTTCATCTACGCAGAAATTGAAATAAGCAAAAATGGTCATAAAATAAAAATTACTGAATCAAATTTTTACGGGACCAAATGGCAAGTATACCGCATCGAACTAAAAAAGAATCACACAAATCGGATGAGAAACCTCGGAGTAATCGGTGTACATACATAAAAAAAAGAAAAATATCCCCTGAATTGAGAACCTTTAAGTCGGTTAAAAATCTTACAACAGCACTAGAAATGTCTCTTTCATAACATCTAAATATCGCTTGACGTATCTACGCGAGTCTATATTAAATCCGTTGGCTAGTCGCCTGTTGAGACAATAGGCAACCATTTCATGCCTATTGACTAGTTCCGTTCAAGCGGGATTTAGGACCACAGGAAATGGTGCTTCTGGAATTTTTAATGGACATTTTGTTTGAGGAATTCGTGATTTCGGAAATAGATCTTATATCTATTTGGTAGTTTGGGTTTTCGGTACACGTTCTCTGTAGCAGGAAGATATTGTGATTTTGCATGTTAAGGGGTGTAGTGAAGTTTAGGAGAAAGAAGAAAGAAACATTAGTCACAGAGATGGGCATATTAATGATGCATTGCAGTAAAGTGCAAAGTAGCAAAAAACTTGCAAATGTAAGAAGCGTTTTGTAGTTTCTGTTATTATGTTACAGTTATTGTTATCTGCAATCTTCAATCTTAATGGAACTATTTTGAAATAAAAAAAAAAAACAATAAATTCATCATAAATCGTGATCGGAATGTGTAAACAAGGGGAATGTAAAGTTGATTAAAAATAAGTCAACCAGATAGCCTCGCGCTAAAAACAAATAATTCTGCCTGAAATGACCCCAAAGAAAAATTTATTTCTACTGTAACACTAACAACGTGCAAACGTATATCCTAGCATTTAGTACGATGCTCTAAACTACGAGACATCTTCTTGATCTCGCCGTTTCCCTGGCAGGGGTCCAGGGAACGCCCTAGTCGTAATTGATGTGCATTCATCTGGTAAGTAGCACATTCATACATCATTTGACTTCTGTGGGACAGCCGTTAGACTTCTTCAACCCTTAAGTCTAAGTTTTGCGGGTGATTAAGTCTTCTCCATCATGAGTAAGCTATAACGAGTCTTGGTCGTAATTACGGCTTATTACAGGGTGTTCAGATACATTCCAGACAACTTGTTCAGGGGGAGTTCGTTATGCCACTTCTTCCCAGCTAAATACTAAGAAGTGGTGATGGGAGCAGTCGTTTGGGAGTATGTCTTTTGTTAATTTTGATGTTTAGTACCGAATCTCAGCCCTAGAATAAATGATTTTGCCTTTGTCATGTTCTTGTCAATCACATTATTGGTTTTCACAGACAGACGCAGCGGAGGACTTTGTTTTATAATATGTAGTGATTATGTGACAAATAAAATCCGAATTTGACTACACGGCTGCGTTATGCGACGGGCGAAGGGTATTCAGTTCTGGTTCGTTGGCATCGTTCATAGGTGGCATTTTAATTAAAATCGGAAAGAATGAAGGGTGTCGGTATTAAAGGATTCTTCTCCAATAGGGAACGCTCGACCCACCCCGCAATCTCTTCAAATATTTCATTAGCTCTCTAACGATGTACAAGTATTTCTCTTTGATATTACTTGCGAAAAGTATCTCATAATTATATTCACGGCTTTCAACCGCGCCTATTTTATTTCTTGGCTTTAAATAAGAAACTGTTTTCGGGTCGGAAATTAATTCACATACTTCATTGACATTAATCGATTGGCAATGGTTCCTAATCATCAGTCTTTTTTAAGAAAACGCCCCCTCGTTACATTCTACGATTAGTAATTTATCACCTCGAAATATGTATGTGTTGTTTAAGAAACTAATGCATGTTTTCAATATTATGGCTTGAAGGTAGAAAAAGGCATGGTGGAACTACTAGCCCAGAAAAGCCGTTTTACATATTATAACTCCCATAAAACAATATTCATACAAATGAAGATAAGCTCATCCGGTCAAGTACTACCATATGCATTTGCTCGATAACGATCAAGGGTATGCGTGCCGGTAATTAAAGGCACATTTTCAAACATGTCTCAAGGGTGGAAAACCAAGCCATATTCATTGACTTGTTTCCTATTTCCTTTAAAATATCTTTAATCAATTCTAACTTGACCTTTATTACTGCTGGGCACAGAGCCCTACCTTTTCCTTACATGTTTATCTTCTCAGATAGAAGGCCAATTCCTCCCGCCATTTTGTACAATCGGCCATTTTGAACATGCTAACCCGCCATTTTGTTTGCAGGCGTCAGGCGTAACAGTATCGGACGCTTGTAAAACAACGTACGAGGAAATAAAGAAGGATAAGAAACACCGCTACGTGGTGTTCTACATCCGCGACGAGAAACAAATTGATGTGGAGACCGTCGGCGAGCGTAACGCCGAGTACGATCAATTCCTTGAAGATTTGCAGAAGGGCGGCACTGGCGAGTGCAGGTAAATTAATAGACTGTTGTAACAAACAACGCTGAATTCACAGGTTTTCGTTATTTATTTAACACCGAGCATCAGCTATGAAATTTAGCAGCAGATTGATTCTGCCCGAAAACTAAAAAGAGAGCTTACAATAATTTCTTTCAAAACAAAATGTAACAGAATTGCATCGTGTCTGTGTGCAAAATAATTATGCCTACAGATTGATCCATATAAGCTCAAGGCAAAGAGTGGAATGGCTGGCCTAGGTCGTGCAGTGGCTGCACCTTTAGCCCTCCTCGAGCCCAGAGTAGTATTCGGCTGAATGTTGAAGACGAAATTGGCGTTTTCGCAGCGGGCGCATAAAGCAATCTATTGGAGAAATTTCCACGAAAAGTTTGGTACCAAAGAAAGGAAAGGCGACGATTTTAAATATAAAAGTAGTTAGATATAAGTTTTACTAAAAGAGATCTTGATTGCTAGTTTTCATACCGAATCAAGGAAGTTTAAATAAACCGAGGAAAACGTAAAAGATTTGCATGACTTGCACTTTTATACGTCCATTCACAAGCTCAAAATATATGTAAAGCTTTTGTAAAAACTTGGCTTCATTCCACGTTAAGTTCACGTCACCTGGTGCAATAAATATGTAATGTTCGTTATCTGAAAGAACGAAAAGAAAATAGCTTTTCGCACAAACAAATACATTCTAATTAAAACATGACAATCTTTTTGCACTCGTATTTGACTCTGATTCGCGATTATTTCTATGGATGATATTCGAATTCGTTTATAAGCTTATGAGAAATAACCAATCACTAGTCCAGTATTCTGTGAAAAATATGCCTTGAAAATAGTAGAAGTGTTATGGCCAGTTTACGCAGTGCGAGTTGCTAGCTGGTCTTCACGATGATAGTAGCTGCCCAGTCTCTTGTAAGGCTTAACATACTGCCTGGCTTACACAGGAGGCTACTACCGAACGCGTCCGAACGATGCGAGTGATATCCGAGCTGCTACCATTCGGAGTTACTGTCGGCGAGCAGGCGAGTGAAATCAAAAAAATTTGAAGTGACTGATGCGAGCTACTATCCAACTCGCACGTGGCAGCAACTCGTAAGATACGTCCATACGATACGAGTTACTGCACTGCAGCTACTCTGCAGGCTGACTCGCACGCTAGCTTGCACTGTGTAAACTGGCAATTAGATTTTTCACTGATCCCTGTCCTCATGTCATAAGACATCATTTATAAACCCTGGTATTAACTTTTGATGTGTCATGATTCCAGATATGGTCTCTTCGACTTCGAGTACACGCACCAGTGTCAGGGCACGTCGGAGGCTAGTAAGAAACAGAAGCTCTTCCTCATGTCATGGTGCCCCGACACCGCTAAGGTCAAGAAGAAGATGTTGTACTCCAGGTAAATATGTATACCTGAACCTTAATGTAGAAGTGGTTAAAGGATGAGCGATGAGGTTCCGTGGCCGCCGCCACGGCAGATAGCATTGGATCATTTATCGAAAATACGTGGTGGTGCATACCACCTCGCAAAAATGTAGGTCTTGTTTCTTGAAAATGTAGATTCGTTGATTAGACGTATTCTGGTCAGGTTAATGACTTTTTCCAAGTGTGTGATTCAGCTTTATAAGCTGATGATTCAGCAATTTGTTAGATAATTGTAAAACACAAATCTTGCCCTGGTTCTCAATAATAAACACTATCTAGTAAATAATAAGGAAATTTCTTTGTGCTGGCGCAAGCTTTTGAATAAAAATATGTGGTAAATAGTTTTCGAAGTTTCCTAGGTAGCCGTTGTACTGAAATATCTACAGAAATCATCACCCTCATAAGAAAAATCTTTTGTTTTGTTTAAAAGTCTTTTCACAGTACTTGATATCGCTAGTGAGAAAGCCTTTGCGTCGGCTAAATTAAACAAGCTGTAATCAACTAATACCCCATGTTTTCAAGCAAGAGAAAAATTAGTCTAGAAGCTGAAATTCCGTTACCCGCGGGCGTCCAAACGTGGCAATATCCTCACGTCATCGCCCCAAAAGCAATAATGACATACTGTACGCGTTATTTGTACACCGCAATGCACGTTTATTATCTCCGCTGCGACAGAATTGTACTATAGATTGAATATACTTTACTAGCTATTGCCCGCGACTTGTACGCGCATTTCCCATTTTTCACGTTCCCGTAGGAATTTCGGGACGAATAATATATATAAACCTTCCTCTTGAACCACTCTGCCTATTGACGAAAACCGCATAAAAATCCGTTGCGTATTTTAAAAGATATAAGCGTACAAACGGAATCGGCTACTTTTTATACAATGTGCAATGTGAAGACTACACCAAAAATAGTTGCACAACTCTTTCAATTCTATGGGTGCAATGAACCAGGGTTACAGAATTTATCCGAAAGAGTCACCGTGGCTCTGGAAGGCCAAAGGGCATTAGGAGGAACATTGATGGCTTATTCAGTAATTCTGACACTCCTGAAATTTGATGAGATCTCATCCTTAAAGATGGACTGAAAGAACTTAAAATAAACGGGGGTAGTCTGCAGTGTACTGCAATCTGTAGATAATACATTCTGATCTAAATAGAGAGATCAGTCTCGTGTCGTTCCAGACGTAATCGTGTTATAATAAACGCGACTCCTTGCTCACTGCTGCCAGAAACACAAAATTATATATAGCGAGAGTTAACAACGTGTTTTTGAGAGGAAATATTGTTTATGAGCTCATGTTTATTTATCTATTTCAACTTTATGTACAATAGTGGTACATGGGTGGTGGTAGTGGTGCATGTGACGGTAGTCTGTACTAATATTATAAAGACGAAAGATTTGTATTTTTGTATGTAGCGATTAAACTTAAAAACTACTGGACCGATTTGAAAAAATCTTTCAGCAATGGACAGCTACATTATCAGCGAGTAACATAGGCTATATTTTATCCCCGTACTCCCATGGGAACGGGAAATACGCGTGTGAAACCGCGTAACGTCCGCTAGTTGTCAAATTATTTTTGTACTAGCTTCTTCTAGCTTTCGCCCGCGTGAATGTTGGAGCCTATGTGCTATCCCAGACTATAATTTAGTTCTGTACTAAATTTCATACAGATCAGCGGATTTAAGAAGTCCACTAGCAGAAATAGCCAGCACATCAAGCTACCCGAAACTAAAATTTTCCCAATCAACCTTGAACTTAATGCTGTAGCGATAAAGATGAAAATTACATTTGACAGATTGTTGTATGACTAATATTATGATCCTAATAAATGATTCTACTAAAGTGGGCTTTTTAGACCCGCTGTTCAGGGGGCCTACTCTCTGAGCCCGAAGTCCGTAGTTTCGGGCTTAGTTGCGGGCGAATTCTACTCCGTATCACCTACTGACTGACGATTAGTCCCGAACCCGAACTAAGAATGAACGACAACACGATTTGACAGTAACTGACAAATACTGTTGTCATTAATTCTTAGTGGTTAGGTGATACGGAGTAGAAAACGCCCGCAACTACCGACTTCGGGCTTAGAGAGTAGCCCCTCAGGCGTGATTAAGTTACAAGCATCCATCCAAACATTTGTATTTATGACTAGTTGACTCGCGCAACTTCGTCTGCTCCGCTCCTATTGGTCTTAGCGTGAGGATATATAGCCTATAGCCTTTCTCGATAAATGGGCTATCTAGCACTGAAATAATTTTTCAAATCGGACCAGTAGTTCCTGAGATTAGCACGTTCAAGCAAACAAACTAACTCTTCAGCTTTATATATTAGTATAGATAGATAATAAGCAAGGTAAATTGGGTTAAGAAAATCTAGAAAAAAATTGCTTCGTTTTGTTGTTACAAATTCGAAATATTTGCTTTCACATAGGACTACATGAACTTTCATAGAACGTCAGAAGCTAGTGCACGGTTCAAATTGGTTTATCTATGAATCGGTATTTAGTTCCCGCACTTAGTCCTTGTGTTGAACCATAGGGAACGAACAGAAACTATTGGTGGCAGCACAGAAGTGTCAGTGTCAAGTATATTTTACTTATAAGTTTCGAATTTGCTACGCTAGATGGCATAGTCCACACCGTGTACGTTCCGTACTGTGCGTGGACAAAAATCGGTCTTAACAAGAATCAGCAAGAAACACCACGAATGTTCGTTTCAAAAATTGATTAATTTTTACTGTTTCCATATTGAAGTATTAATAGGTGCATAAAAGATAAAGGAATGTTTGCTATCAACAAATTACAATTATTTAACATTATTAAAGGTAGTTTTGATAAACATCTCTTTGTTTCGTTATCTTGAAATCATAATGATCTCTTGATAGAAAAGAACAATGTTATAAAATAATCAGTACTGAATTCCAACACTGGAGATTCGCTTTGTAAGGGAAATAAACGTCTGCTGCAAGACAAGCGAGAAAAGGATAAAACGAACCACAAATGAGTATCATTACTTGCGAGAAGACGTCGCGGCCAAAGGACAGTTGTGTAGAAATGGGAAGCAATTGCCCTGCAGTTGGACAAAATAGGCAAGATAGATAATCTAACAACTCGTGAGGCAATCTGGTTCTCTGCAATATATATCTCATCATCATCCACGGCCCGACTTCGTCCAATGCTGAGAATAGGCCTCACTTTTATTGTACCAATCAGCACGCTCCTGTGCCAGCCTCATCCAGGTTCTTCCTACGATGGCAACAATGTTCACCGCCCATCTCGCCGCCGGCCGACCCACACTTCTTCCAGTCCGCGGACGCCACTCGGTCACTGCCTTACTCCACTTATCACCACCGCGCCTTGCCAAATTTCCTGCCCAGCTCCATTTTAGTTCCGCAATGTATATCTAGCAAGCTTGTATTATCCAACTTTTAGGACAAATTCAATAAAACAAAAAATGTGTTCATCTCATCCGTAACTTACGATGCCTCAGACAGACATACAGATTTTTTTTTTACTATTGATAGGCACGCGTTTGACCAGTATCTCACCTGATGGTAAGCGATGATGTAGTCGAGGATGGAGCACGCTTGCCTAGAAGTAACCTATTCACTCTTGTCTTCAAGACACACGTCAAACTTTTAACATCCCTGTTTTGGACGGGAGTTAAAAAAAAACGCTTGATGAGTTGCACGCAAGTTTCCTACAATCAAATGAGTTTTTTGTTCCCGCGAAAACTTAAACAAAATTACCCACAAAAGGCCACGCCCTACACTCAAATCATTGTAATGACGCATACGATCGAATCATATTTACTTAGAACCAAGATATCCTTATCGACACGATAACTAATCGTTGGAAATGCTATTTGTAGTGATGACGTAGTTTTCAAACGAAAGTCATGCTGGCAGGCTTTGAATTAGGATTTTCATTGACGCCTTTCTCTTTTTGATGTTTGATGGATTTTCGTAGACGTTTCTGTGGCCTATCCCATCATATCAGACGAAAGACGTCCACTGCTGGATATAGGCCTCCCCCAAGCGTCGCCACAACGACCGGTCCTGTGCGTCTCGCATCCATCGGCTACCCGCGACCTTCACCAGGTTATTGGTCCACCTTGTGGGAGGCCTTCCAACGTTACGCCTTCCGGTACGCGGTCGCCACTCCAGAACTTTTCGGCTCCATCGACCATCTTCTGTTCTGCGAGCAATGTGCCCTGCCCACTGCCACTTTAGTTTGGCGATCCTTCGGGCTATGTCGGTAACCTTGGTTCTCTTGCGGATATCATCATTCCTGATTCGATCACGCATGGAAACTCCCAAGCATTGCCCTCTCCATTGCCCTTTGAGTGACTTTGAGCCTTCTGATGAGGCCCATTGTAAGCGACCATGTTTCAGTTCCGTATCTCATCACTGGCAACACGCACTGATCATAGACTTTCGTCTTGAGGCACTGGGGTATGTGGGACGAGAAGATACCGCGCAACTTCCCGAACGCTGCCCAGCCGAGTCGGATTCGACGGTTGATCTCTTTCTCGAAGTTGGCCCTACCTAACTGGACCGTTTGTCCTATCCCATATGAAGCGTATATTTTTCCGGTATAAAGAAGTAACCTATATAGCATTCTGTGTATCAGTCAAATAATTTTCGTAATCGGTTCTGTAAAAATAACTATCTATAAAATTAATTACTAGCACTTCGCCCGTGTGGCACAAGGTGGACCGATGACCTGGTGAAGGTCGCGGGTAGCCAATGGAAGCGAGACGCGCAGGACCGGTCGTTGTGGCGACGCTTGGGGGAGGCTTATGTCCAGCAGTCTTTCGATTGATATGATGATGATGATGACTTCGTCCGCGCTGCTATTTGTCTTAAGGATTCCTATTTTTATTTTTTTTCTATTAATAAATATAGCCTATGTTACTCAGAATTTTTTAAATCGGTCCAGTAGTTTTTGACTATTTTCCTTATAAACATACAAATCTTTCCTCATTATAGTATTAGTGTAGATGATATAGATCAGGTAGACGCCACTCAGTTGTGTATCAATCACTAATTTGAACTAAAATGGCTTCCACGAATGGCGGAATCCTAAATGTATTTCCGGCGCACCCTCTACATTCAACCCTGCTAGCATGTTACCACTTTGCTAAATGCTTAGTGTGATATATCTTTAAAGTTCGTACTGAATACGAGAGAAGATCGGTAGTAACAATATACTACCTACAATGCTCACTCAGATTGTATAGAAATGATTTGGCAGTACACAACTGATCTTCAACATGATTGTAGAAATGTGCGCTTGATAACATCTTTGCCGTCACATTATTGCCACGCCTAAACAAGACATGGCTATGCAATAACATAGTCATGTAATGGCTTGATGCCACTCAGCAATGCGACTACAAAATTTTGTCATGCATGTTAGGCTAGATCCATGAGAAAATGTTGTTAAGCAGCAGTTTTTTGTGAGGGAAGACAATGTGCAACTTTGTTTGCGCAAGTACTTGTGCACTTCAATATCTCCCGAGCCAATGGCAAAACTGCTGAGTTTGGATGTTAGGCCGAGAGGACCAATGTGGTGAAACTCAGATGTTTTAGAAAATAATGGCAGCGTTTTTAACACGAGATTCCTTTGTCCTCAGCTCGTTCGACGCACTGAAGAAGTCGCTGGTGGGCGTACAGAAGTACATCCAAGCGACCGACCTCTCGGAGGCCTCGCAGGAGGCTGTAGAAGAGAAGCTGCGCGCCACCGACCGCCAATAAGTCAGCATTTATCGACCGACGTGCGGCGCATCGCGACCGCCCCAGGAAACAACCTTCAAACCGCCACAACAACTACACGCAGTAGAACAACGTCACTAACAACGTTGCACCACTGCACGAAGTTCCTCCACTGTGGTCTTAGTCAGTATTGTCAGGCGGCCCGCGATGCCACCCACAGTTTCGCATGGGTTTTTTTTATATATCGTTTCAATCCTTAAGCTTTGCAGTCGAATCTAAACAGGAGCGGTCCCGCAGTACGACAATCAACTGTATACCCACGGCCGCCCCGCGACAGCCTCTATTTAAAGCAATTAAGGAATCTTTATGTAATAATTTAAATTATACTAATTATTATATATATTTTTTCCTATAAAATAACTAAAGAGTAAGTTAAGCTCAAACTAAATTTAAATGCAGCGTACGCGTCGATCTTTTTTTAATGAATTGTAAACACTGGTTAGCGAACGCCGGTCGGCTTTTATACTATTTAGATTGTAATATAAAGAATGTACGATTTTATACGGTCACCTAGTTTCGTTTGAGATTCATCTTGTAAGCTTGAGCTCCAGCTCGATACATGGCGGGCGTTGGATAAGTATTTTGTAACCGATTTATCCAGAAATACACTCGATATAAGAGAATATTAGTTGTTTTATTTGTTACTCACATGTTAACCACCTATAATGTCATGCTTCCGCTGGGGTGCAGCGATTAGTCTAGCGAAAATCGTTGTGCAATAAATTATGAAATAGACTTGTGCAGTTCCAATGACAACATACATTCAACATTTAAGTTACAATACCTACACTAATAACTGAACCAGACTACAAGCAATGGGTGTATAATAGCGACGGACACCACTGCCATCCTCACAGGGCTTAATCGAACTTAACACGTACCTAATACACACAAGACATCAAGATAGGTACACTGACAATATGGTGTCCGTGACTACCACGAGACCACCGACGTCAATCGCTTCCATATTTGGTAAATAATTAGTACTCAATTGGTACTCTTAACGAAAAAACTGGTACCTTATTAGTTTTCGAGAAAATCGACTTTGAAGGTGGTCCCGCAGTAGTCACGCTATTTTCAGCGGGACCACCATGAGCGCCGGAAAAGGGGGCATGTTACAGCTATTCTAAGTATACAAAGAATTAGTACCCTTATATGTGATTCATTTCGTAAAAAAAACGGAACAAACACTATCCGAGAAATCAACGATGATAACTTTCGCGCGCTCGTTCAACAGGAACACGACTTTGAATGTTGATTCCAAGCTTGAGAAGTTTGTTGCTTTCCTCAAACCTATACAACGTGTAACAGAATAACCGCAATAGCTTTTAAGGCGTCATTGTACTCATCATTATGAACAACTTTCACTATGGGACCAATCCCGAAATTGCGAAAAAAAATCAGCTGTTCAGTACATTTTGTCGAGTTATGCGCACATAAATGTATTGAGGAATCGATTTTTTTTTTCGCGATTTCAGTGTGAGTTCAATGACCCCATGAGGTATTGCGTTTATTCTGTTACAGATTGTTTAGAAAATTAATACCCAAAACAACCCAAAATTCAAAATTACGAGATATACCATGCCATTGGTGGGGTGGCCGTAGTCACGGTGTTAAAATTTCATTTCAAGATGTCCCGATTAAAAACTGATTTCTTCCTAAATTTATAAAAATAGTACTCCTAAAGAAGTTATATTGATCAAAAATTCAGATTCCTAAGTGTTGTACTTTAAGAGGAATTAGCTTTTATAACTTTCCATAAAAAAAATCTTCAGTATAACCCGGCCAAATTAAGTTGTCAATGGTATTGAGCTTTGTAGGAGATGTGGGAGCGCACTCCCACACTGCGCGCGTGGGAGCCCTCTCAACGGGGGACGCAGTTTCCCGGGGCGGGGTCATCTTGGCGGTGTCTCTAGACATTGCCAATGCCCTGGAGTTGCATCAGGGAGGCACTTCGGTATCACCGGATGCCGACCTACCTCCGTCGTGTAGTCGAGTCTTACTTGACGGACAGAGCCGTTATCTACCCCGGTCACCTGGGAGAGTGGAACCGGCGAGAGTTGTCGTGCGGTGTTCCACAGGGTTCGGTTCTGGGACATCGGCTACGACTGAGTGCTGCGCGCCGACCTCCCTAATGGCGTCAGCGTTGCCTGCTATGCTGACGACACGCTGGTCTTGGCGCAGGGGGGGTCGCAGGAGGCGGCGGCTGACGCTATAACACGCGGGGTTACGGTGGGAGGGGTTCACATCACGCCTCCTAACGGAGGCTCTACGCGGGGGTGGTGCGGTCCATGGCCCTTTATGGGGCGCCGGTGTGGGCGCTACTTTGAGGAAGCGACCTGCCCGTTACTTCAACGCGTCCCAGAGGGTCATGGCTATCCGGCTGGCCCGGGGATACCGCACGGTCTCTGGCAAGGCGGCGAGCCTCCTTGCCGGACTGCCGCCATGGGATCTGGAGGCGAGAGCCCTCGCGCTCATTTACGAATGGCGCTTGGAGGCGCAACGCCGGGGCGAGACTCCTCTGCCGCGGCATATCGCAGCAAGGCGGACGGAGCTCCGGCAGGATCTCATGGCGGTATAGAGACAGCGACTCTCGCAACCCAGCGCTGGGCACGCCACAATTTGGGCGTTAAGTCCCCTCTTTGAGGAGTGGCTAGAGCGGTGCCACGGCGTCCTCACCTTCCGCTTGACGCAGGTACTCACCGGACACGGTTGTTTCGGGAGATACCTGTTTCGCATTCGGCGGGAGGATACGCCCGGGTGTCAACACTGCGAAGATCGCCCGGAGGTCACTGTCAAGGTCTACCCTGCTTGGGCGAAACACCGCCGTGTCCTCGTCGAGGCGATCGGCGGCGACGACCTCTCGCGTCCGGCTCTGGTACAATCCATGGTCCGAGCGAGGAGGCAAGGGAAGCGGTCACCTCCTTCTGCGAAGCAGTAATGCTAGCAAAGGAGGAGGCCGAACGCGTGAGAGAGAGGGAAACCTCACGCCCCAGCCGCCGCAACAGATGACGCCCCGGGCGTCGGGAGTCGCAGGGAGATCCCCGGCCACCGAAGGCGCGGGCCTGCGGATGGCGAGCATTGGGTGGCTCGCCGTCCGACCAGAACCAGGCCCGGGTCGACGGCGCACTGTGTCCCACGCGCGCCTCATAGCTATCAGCATAAAAGACGGGGCCTGCTAGGGCCAGTGCCTGCCGGGGTTGCGGAATTTATTCGAAAGAGTCACCGCGTCCCTGGAACGCAAAGGGCATTAGGAGGAACACGGGGTAGGTATTTCAAAAGTAATAAAAAATTAAGCATGTATTAATTAGTGGATTATAGCCACAAAAAAGTATAAAATAAAAACAAAAAAAAGGAGGTGTTTAAATACGAAGAACCAATCAAAAACACCGACTTCCGAAATTACCTAAAGTTATTTTTTGTAAAAAGGTTTATTATTTTTTGCTTTTCAGTTTTTTCGGAGTTTTAAAAAGGATTTATTAAAAAGGTTAATAATTAGACTAGTACTAATTATTTAAAGGTATCAAATAGTAGCAAATAGGTATTAGATTTTAGTAATATTTTAAAGCTGATCGGTGATTTTGGCCATTCTGATGTTCACATCAATTTTAGGGGTGTGATTGACACTGGCATGGCCACCATCAGGGATTTTAATTTTGATATCAAAAAATTAGTCGCCAAATATCAGAATTTTCATTCACTGGTTCAAAAGTTATGAAGGTTTTATAGGTGGCCGACCTGGGAAGCGCCTACCCCAGATTAGCCTATTTGAATCTCAAAAGCTAGGGCATCTAGCGTGTATTTGTTTTCTCTTCCAAATTTAGCCGCATTATCTCACCATGTCACAGATTTATTCGGGTCTTAGTTTAGAACATATGAGTTCAATTTTTAAGGTAGGTACCTACCTATGTAGGCCAAGAGCTAAATCAAAGTGTCAGTCACACTGTTTAGGGACACCCGCCCTGGCCCACGCACAAACGGTCCAACATAGATAGATCGTATAGAATAGTTGTTTAGGGACTTCCCTTCAAAATTCCTCAACTTTCTCCACCCTATGCTAGTAAGAAAGGGAAGTGTAGTTAGATAAATAAAACAAAAGAAATACTGATATTTTAAAACATTTATTAAAACTCGTCATGGCAACAATATTGCTATCACACTATCTTCTATCACAAATGAAATCTTAACTACAATCAAAGTAGTAAGTTTCAAATATTTATATTTTAGTTCTGACGAGATGTTTCGATATTAATTTATCTTATTGCCGTAGACATTAGGTATCATGTTTTCAATTAATCGTTTCTTATATTCAAAACTAACACAATATACATACAACTAATACGATCATACTTAAATAAGCTTTACTTTATTGAATTCAGGCAGTTCTTGTTTTAATATTATTCAATACTTTTTATTTGAACAAGCATCTTAGCAAAATATATTACCCCGATTTAGTAATAAATTATTTTTATCTGGCAACATTATTAAATTAATGGCTTAGCGCAGCGCCATCTATTGTCTCAGCAGTGTTGAAAGTTGAATTTACAGGTAGGCCTTTTTGCACTAATCTGGTCCAACTTCTAGGTCTATGATTCATCAATGATGATGGCATTGTGGAGTTATTGTACTCATGATAGGACACAGATACATTTACAGTAGCATTATTCAAGGCCCACTTGGAACACCAATCCCTAAACTAATTTAGCGCCTTTATTTGTTCTTTTTCTGTAACTCTGTTAGTGAATCGTTTTTAAGATGATAAAGACGCAAAATTATTGGGACTAGCACGCCTTACTTGCTGTTATTGAATGAATTTCAACAGTAAATTGTATACTTGTGACGTGACGTTTATATTGTTCCAGATCCCGCTCTAAAAGCATTTAGGGATCTATCGTGCAAATGGGCCTTACTCTTGTCTGTCTGGCGCAACAAGAACGAATCCGGTTACCCTTGAGTTCATAATAAATTAAGAAGACACCGATGGTTCTCTTCAGAAAATAGTATGAAATTATAATTTATATTATTTTGGGCTAAGCTAAGGAATTCGTGGGCAGTGTCTATTTTCACAATTTATTGTCAGTTGTTGATCTTTGGTAATATTAAACTTTTAAAGATCTTTTTGGATGAAGCGTATGTTTTACCATGCTGCGCCCATTGGTGTGATAATGTTTCAAAGAACATAAATTTAGAATTATAAATATAGGTACTTAATATGTTATTGTCAGCTTTCTAACCATGCATGGCTATGAGTGAAACGGATAAACAGTACGGTTAGGTATAATGTTATGAATGAGTTCTCAATTAAATGTAGACCTTCTAGAATTATAACTTATGCCTAGTAAACTTTGCGGTAAAAAAGTCCTTATAGATAGATTATAAAATCTAGAGTCAGTAACCTAATCTTTTGGAATTTTTGAACAATAAAAGCAGTGGCATGTAGGTAGGTCTTCGATGCTTTTACTTATATCTTGTCAAGATGCAGAGTATCTAGAGCAAATCAACTTGGCTTAGTTTCTGTAACGACTATTCTGAAAACAAAGGCACAGGAGCTGCCGTGATTGGTAATCAGATTTCAACAAAGAATTGCAACCTACATGCCGTTCAAATAGTGACCACCCGGGAGTGTCTTTCCAAAAACCGTTGGCTACTGTTTTGGACTTTTGAGATGTTTATTTATTAATGTAAGTAGCTATTATTGTGCGTTTAATATTCTGTCACTGCTTTTATTGATGTTTTATCACTAAAAGGCATAAAATACCCAGAAATAAATCAGAAGCATTTAAATTCCAGCACTACGCCATTGTTATCGAATATTATTTGAAATGGAATTGAATTACTTTTTTTAACACACATTTACTATATCTAAAGTACTTATTTTTATTAAAATTCCTTTTATGAATCACATTTAAGTTGAATAATTATATTAATGATTAAATTGTAAATGCATTTCTTGGGAGAGAATTATACTGTTCTGAATTTTTCAGGGTTCAGTACCTACGTAACACTATTCAGATATGAATAATAAGAAATATTTTAGTTATAATTAAGATAAGAAGACACAATTCCTCATTACAGTTGGCCCTAAGAATGAAACCTTAATTCATACCACTTCGACATTCATATTTTATATATCTTTACAGTAGTTTAGTGGCATGAGCCGAGGTTAATTCAATGCAACATTGGTGTTGCATGCTAGTGCATCCAACACCAATGTCGCATTGAATACCTAGGCAGGCATACTATTATGCTGGGCCACTGTCGCATAAACAGCTTATATTTTAAAAAGTCACATTGTGACGAAATATCGCCGTCATTTAGGCTCTTCACATTTCATTTTAACTCTAAGATACTAGCTAACATCTTTAAATCAACTCTTTTCTAAAAACAATAAATACATGATATTGAGTTGGTAATCCATCCTAACTCCTGCGAGTGGCTTCTAGTGATTAGCTCCGTTGTAAGATCAAGAAATCAAGATACTTGCACTAGGTACATAACAACAGGGTAAAAAAATGTGGGAAAAGTAAAATGAAAACAGGCAACATTGAAGATTAAATATCAAAATAATATTCAAAGGTACCAGTGGTATGATACCAGTGCAAAATTATTAAGTCCCTGGTAAAATTTAATTTGAATCTTGCAGCTTTATTACGAAAAATAGTTGATAAACAAATTACCGCACAATACAATGATTTTTCAATCGTTTAAAAAAATCAATAGTTTTCTAGCGACTCTCATCTAACTAACGTCATCCAACTGAGAATCGACAGACATCATCCGATACTTTTTCGGCTTTATTTCTAGTAGATATTCTGCCTGTTAAAGCCAACTTCCTCAAAAATTACTGTTCCTGTTCCATGAATTCATTTCCAAACAATTTATTTTGTTATGAAATGGATGCATGCAAAATCCAGACTTCCACAATTATTTAGCACTTCGTCCCTTTTTCGCGTCAAGGTTTCATATAAAGCTATTTCACTCACACTGAGAACCTGTGCTAAATAATTTTCTGTACTACCCTCAAAAACAGAACCGATCTTCTGACCGATTCTAATCATATTTCGCAACAAATAAAGTCGTTTTCCGACTGAACTGTCCACCAAGTCAATGGTACCTATTCAAAATGAATTAAATACTGATGGTACTTATGGTGTCCGCGGGCGCTGGAGTCACGATTGGTTGCTGAATTGTAGGATCCAGTAGGGGAATGCTGTCCGTTGTCCTATAAAAAGAGTTTTTGTTTAGTAAGTTTCAATGACGAAGATGGAGGAAAGAACTTGACTCCTGCTGAAAGAACTGATGCATATTAATATTTGACACTTCGATCACTTCGACAATACAGACGTAGTAAGATAGAAGTAAGTCATAGGTATAAATTACTCTTGTCGATATTTAGGGGTTTTTGCCCTTGTATTTCGTAACTCGGCTACCGCCCGTGGCTCCGTTCGCGTGGAATTAGTACTTCCCTCCTTTACAATATAGGTAGATACATACCTGTTTCTTGTAAGTGTAGGTTCAGTGATAACGGCTTCGCAGCACGGTGCTGTAGTTTTTGGCTTAATAATCGGCAGTGTAGTGCAAATCGTCGTTGTTAGGTAAATGTACTGAAATAAATACAAAATATTAGGAAACCACTGTGTAAGATTCAAGCTTCTTTTACGAAGGTAATACTACCCTAACTTAGTAAAATTTTCTTTAATATTTACCAAACTTACCATAACAACAACAAGAATCAAATATATCGTCGGCGTAGACCAGTGCGCTGCATTTTCTATAGCCACTACACCCATCACCCAATTGATGGCGAAGAATGGTTCCAACACAAGACATAAGTTCAAATATGTCTTCAACTCATTGCCCTCAGTATTCCAATTCCATTTCCAAGATACATTATCCATGTACAACATATTAAGGAGGCTCTTATCATGCAAGGCTTTTGTAGCTTGAGCTAAGTTGGGCTAAAACAAATATTTTAAATAAGTTCTAAGCTACCATTTTTTTAGTAATATCTGAAAATTACCACAGTAACATAAAATTGGATCTGGCAACTTACCTCACTGCCTGCTTCACCGTTTTCCCCCGGTATTGCCACGTTCACGTAATGACAGTCGTCCTCACTTCCATTATAATCTTTGTCGAGCGTTTCTGAACTATCTGTGTTCTTCCTACTGCTACCGGGCGTGTAGATATTATCTAACGTATCAATACTGCCGTTTTTGTCATCCGCTTGATCGGTTTTAGGCCAATTAGCTATATGGTGGTCAACTAATTCTTGTATTTTTGCTGTTAGAGTTTCTGCTTGCTTTTTATTGACACTTTGTAGGCCCAAGATGATGATAGCTGTGTTGATAAGGATTAGAATCATGGCTGGAACCATGAAACCCATGACCATGCCTTTTTCTATTGACATCCAGCAGTAGTGCTTTATTTCATAGTGTTCCATTGAAAGAGCGTAGTTGAACTAAAAATAAGGTTTTGATTGAAGTATTTCACAGATGTATTTCCAGAAACGATTCGTTTTTCCAACAACTTAAAGTAAAGGACTTTTTACATACCAACTGTTGGGATGGGAAAAGATTGATGATTTGTCGACCACAGAATGCCGAAGATTTCCCACTTTTATTTCCGAATCCAGAGCTGGCATAGTAATAACACTGGATTTGGAAACCAAAGTGCCAAACTCCGAGACTTCAAACAGCTGCATCCAAAAGCGGGTTAAGTGTTTCTCGTCCACATTTACTATGCGAACAATCAAAGTGTTTAACTCTATGACCCGCCAGCCTTCAAAATTCATTCTGAACAGGCATCTTATGGGCTCACTCTCTATCGTAGACATCATCCATCGCTTACTATCAAGCGAGATCGAGGTTAAGAGTGGACACAATACACCAGGGTTTTTGAAAAATGACAGCAGTCTGAGAATTCCCCACTTTTTTATTAAAAAGTCATCAATCCCGCTCTGGGCGGAGCAGAAAGAGGGTCAGACTCAGGCGAAAGAAGTCACCTTTATTTGTGGATTTAATATAAGATGCAAATATAAGGGCTATAGTATATCTTACCATTACAACAACAGCCGGCACCCCATAAGCTAGCAGGTAGTTGTACTTCAGCGGTAGAAGTGTGTCACAAGCACAGTACTCCGCAACTGCCGCTGCTAGTGCCACTATCCACATGGCACAGGACACGTGTGTGTAGTGCAGGAGGAGGGCTATTCTCTCACATTGAGAGGGGGATGAAACACCCTGGAGGAGAAAATAAGTATGAAATGTAGAGAATTTCGTCGTTATAATGCTGAGTTCCTGTCCGCTTATTGAGCTGGCGTTTTATTTAGGGTATCTAAAGGAAATTACATTTCAACATAGGCTCAATTTATTTCCACACGAAGACTGGCCTGTTTCTTGAATTCACATTTGTCCTTGGCAGTAGCGAAATTACATAAGTTAATTAACTTAAGATGAATGTACAGATTAATGGAAAGTTATAAATACTATGAAATTATTTTCCTTTTCCGTATTAATCCTGTAGATCCCGACAGCAAGACACATGCCTCCCTCCTATTCTTTCATTTTCTTTGTTCTGTCTGAATCTGAGCTCGCTTAACTATCTTTTGAGTCAACCGCCTTGCAGATTTCTTGTGTAAGCGACTAATCGGAGGCTAAATTACCTTTTAGTAAAGAGGTTAAGGAACTGACTACAGAAAAGGGAGGATCCTCCGACCAACTGTGGTGTCTGGTGGGCAACTACCCGCTATCGGTTCAAATCGCGCGGAGAATTTTGACAGCACGATCTAGGATTTTTGTGACGTAAGGTTTTATTTTAATCATTTGAAATTTTGAATAGTGTGCCCTATAGATGCCGCTTCTTCTTTTTTGTCGATAAATGCCCCTACAATAGGTATAAAAATAACAAGTAAAAAATAATCACAAGCTCACCATAACAGCCTGTATATAAATAACCGTACATGCAGCTAAACAGCAGCACAAGTTAATATTGATAGGGTACAACTTGCTGCTGCGACGGAACTCGGCCGCGTATTCGCTCCACATCAGCCACATCACCGCGCCGATGAGGAGGACCACGGCTATACCGCTTGTTATAAAGATCTGGTGAAAGACGAAAGGTTGTAAGATTACGCTTATCTTTTTCATCAGCATGCACTATATGAACTATGGTGTGGTGATAAGCAAGACGATGGCAGGGCTTAAAGTCCAGGGTAAATCAGACGTAGAAGTATCGCCACCCATCAGGGGTTTCTAGCTGATCATTTACAGCTAAGTACATAACATGGACTTCAATGTAATCTTTAGCTGTGACGAGAAAATTTTGTTAATTCGTTATGCAAAACCGTAACCGTATGCTGGGTTGAGTAGGATGTGTAGTATAATTTAATGTCTTTGAGTAGGATACACTAAAATGTCCTTGACAAAAATATTGAATGCTTTGGTAAGAATGGAAAGTCTAGTCTAACATATACATATTATATTCTAATTCTTTTTCTTCATTCGACTTAACCTCGACTCAGCCTCCCTTAATGAAATAATGACAGTTACATCTTGTTTTTATTGATATTGGTCGATAGTTATTTTTTGTGCCATGGCGACTTAGTCTAGAAGAATCCGTGGAATGGAGAAAATTTCAAATCAAATTATATGGGTGTGAAAAATTAGTCTGATTATGGATATAAACTCACCAGTATCATCCACTCATTCCTTACTCCATGGCAGTTGTTAAATCCATACAAATAAGTCACGCTGTCTATAATATTATGCTCCTTCAGATCTGCATCAGCTAGAGAGTCATCTGGTAAATCAGACTCTGAATCTACCTTGTTGTCTGTTGTTTTGCTTATTACTGCCAAATAAAAAATAAAGATATTCTGTACTAGTGGACGTCACGCGGTTTCACCCGCGTAGTCCCCGTCCCCGTGGGAGTACGGGGATAAAATATAGCCTATGTTACTCCCTGATAATGTTGCTATCCAATGCTAAAAGAATTTTTCAAATCGGTCCAGTAGTTTCGGAGCCTATTCAATTCAAAGTTTGTGAGGTTTTTTTGGGAGTAATCTCTGGATGTACTGAACCGATTTTGAAAATTCTTTTACCAATAGAAAGTCACGTTATTTGTGAGTGTTATAGGCTATATATTATATTGAGATAATATTATTTAAAAAGAGTGACGAGTATTTTATGCTTTTTCTGGTCAATGTCACTTTGCAAAATGAGTACGAGCTATTTTAACGGTGATGACAATCATCCTTGAAAATAGTTCCTTCCAGCTCTATCAAATATAATAGAAAAAAAAGTACGACTTACCCTGATTACTCCTAGACACAAACTCCGGATTAGGATACAGTTGAGGGTTATCATCGTAAATGGAAGACGTAAAGTTCGATACAACGCCTCCGTATTCCGTGTCATAGGAAGTTATATCATAGTCGGACCGATCATCAGCTCTAGGATACGTTGATTTGTGATATCTGATGGAAACTGGCTGGAAGGAGCGGTATGATGGCTTGGATTTGAAGTAGTCATCGTCACCTAGTCTTCGGAGGTGATGAGAACTTTTGTTTTGAGAGGCTGAAATATTTAGTGGAGTAAGTTCATCTTCATCTAATAAACTGAGTCAACTCAAGACTTGGGATATTTTAGTTACACTTATATTCGACTTCTCTGTGACAATATGCACCTTACCAAGTTAACAGATTAACCAAAAGGTTCGTAGACAGATGGGTCACATCTTCACTTCCGGATGTGGCCTCTAATATAAAGATAACTAAATTAAATATCCCTATTCCCAAATTTTGAGATGACTTTTTAGATCTAACATTGCGATTATTTGTCTGCTGAGTATAATTAATCAAATATTCGGAAAAAAAGGCACATCATCCTCACAAGAGATAGGTAATTGTACGAATTCTGATTTATTTTCAAAATTTGCTGTAAATAACAACAATAAAAGTAAAAACAATACCAACTTCCAGAGGTAGTTAGTTGTTGATTCCAACACCTTACTTATGAATAAAAGTGTAGTGCGTGTGCCTGGTAATTATTGCTCATTAGCGTAAGTTAATCAAGGTCAATATAGTATTTGTAAGTTTATTTTTGGCACGCTTAGGTAAACAAAGAAAAAAAAAAATGGATTTCTAATGTCTATATTGGCAAAAAAAAACTTACCGTTAGCATCTACATAACACTGTACAGTAAAATATATCGAAAAGATTAATTTAAAAACATATGACTGCATGTTGATTGCTTTACTCTTTCCACCTTTATGTGAAACCAATTGAACATAACACCAATTTATAGTTCCATTAAAGGAAAATGATGGGTTTACATATTTTAATCCACATAGATTGTTGATAGTTTATTTTTATCCACTTAACTATTTAAACGGCGATAAAAGCCAGCCATTTTCACAATTACCGCGGAAAATCGATACAGTAGTAACGATCCTTTACACTGCAATACTTTGAATTGTGCTTGTTTTAAATTACGACGAAGGGAATTGATTATTTTTTTAATTTAATGTATAAACTAAAACTGACAAATTATATTATAAAAGATAAGAAGGTACTTATTATAAGTTTTATTACAATAAATTCTGGAATTGTGTAAATATTTTTATTTATTGATTAGTAGAAATTATATTTTATGATGTAGCAACACTTCAAATTATGTAATGTCAAAGATGCGTTCCAGCTCTTTATTGCAATGTTAACTATGTTTTCATTCCTTTTCTTTCTTACACCAAAAACTGAATCTAGACGTCCCACTCTCAAGTGTTGCATACAGACCCAGGTGTTTATTTATCATAACAATTTCACGAAGCAGACACATCTGTCACATTCACAACAAATTCAAAAACGCAATAGAAATGTAACCAAAAATAGATACAAAAATGAGTGTTATTTTAAAATTTATCCGTGAAAACCACATACTGGCCCTTATCGAGCAGGCCATAGTCAAAAAGAAGTCCCGGCTGAGTTTGAACGCGTTCGAAATCATTGAAATACCCGATTTGCTTTATACCTGCTCTGATGTGGAACATCTTTACTTGCATAGGAACAAAATTACAGTGGTTCCTCAGGAAATAACACAGTTATTAAACCTGACAACGTTAACTCTAGACTATAATAATATCTCGAATCTCCCACCGGAGATCGGTCATTTAAAAAACTTGGTGAATTTAAACATAAGTCATAATCCTTTAAAAGTGTTGATACCGGAGATTGGTGAGCTTGAGAACCTTGAAGCGTTCTGGTGCAACAAGATAGGGCTGCGGGAGATACCCAAAGAAATAGGGAAGTTGGAGAAACTTGACACTTTTGGCGCTAGAGGCAATGAACTGGCAGCTTTACCTAAAGAAATCACCAAATTAACAAAACTAAGGTAAGGGTCTATCACTAATAAAAAAAAGGTCCAATTCTATTAATTTATGCAAATTTTCACGTCAAGAATGTGTTTTGGTATGGTTTTAAGTAGTTAGTATCTTTCTAAAATAATTAGCTAGCAAAATAATAAGTTTTATTTTATTCTTCAAATTTTCAAAATTAGAATCCTAAGTGCAGGCACAAAAAATGATCTCATACGTTGTCATTAAAAACATAAATACCTTGTCTGTTCTTTGGTCAAGGTTACCTGTGTAGATATACAGATAGAACCTTGAATTTGACCTTACTGACTTTTTGTCTATAATTTGTTAAACTATTTCTTAATACTCGGGCTCTGAGTCAAATCTTTTCAATGACATCTATCTCTAGACTAGTTGACCTGGGCAACTTCATCTGCTCCGCTCCTATTGGTCTTAGCGTGACAATATATAGCCTTATAGCTCTCTTCGATAAATGGGCTATCTAACACTGAAAGAATTTTCAAATCGGATCAGTAGCTCCTAAGATTAGCACATTCAAACAAACAAACTCTTCAGCTTTATATATTAGTATAGAAAGTGCCTTGGCACAGATGTTTTGAGCCTTATTTTTTGCTATCATAATGTTTTTAAATGATTTAAAATACTAACTATCACCCGCGGCTTCGCTCCCGTCAACTGGCTACCCCGCCACTTTCTTAATTTTTTCTTTCATAAGAACCTTCTGACCATAACAAACACAACAAAAAAGAATTAACGAAATCGGTCTAGCCATTCACGCGTGATGCAATGACCAAGGGAAATAGGGATTCATTTTTATATATATAGATTTGTCCAGACTAATGGTAGTCCAGTATAATGTGAAACCCTTGCTATAGACCTTGTCTGAAACAAATGTTTTTTTTAATGGTAACCCTAATTCATGAGACCTGGAAACTGGAAAATGGGTGTAATAAGTACTCCTCTCTCTTATTTATTAGGGAAAACAGGCACTATGTTATGGGCTTGCATAGTTTCATGTGTTCTTCACAAAATTGAGAAAATTATTTAATCACTGCTGCTGGTAGATTCTGTCAAATTGATAATTGATGACAACGGTGGTGTGGGGTGGGTTACTGTGCAGCAAAAATCGAAGCTCTGCGGGTCTAAAAAGGCCACTTTAGAAGAATGATATTAAAATCATAATATTAACCACACAACAATCTGTCAAATTTCATTTTCATCTTTATCACTAATGCATTCGGTTCAAGGTTGATTGGGAAAATTAGACAGTAACGGGTAGCATGATGTGGTTTCTGATTCTGCTAAAGTGGCCTTTTTAGACCCGCAGATCTGCTTTTAAGTTTGAATCAATCTGTACCATAATTTTAATAAAATGAAAACTTTTAACTAATATAATTATTATTTTTCACATTTATTTCCCTTATTCATTAATGATATTAAAAAAGAACCTTACAATTTCAATTTAAATAATTTTAACTGAAGTTGTGACTTTGACAGTAAGCGAGACTTTGTATGTAAAAAGTAATAATTTGAGGTTTAGCTCTCAACTGTTTCCTCCTCCAATATTGGACTGATTTAAGAGATATTTCACAAACTGAATAAGAAGGATATGTGTCCCTATGTTTTCCTTTTTGATGATTTATTAACCGTATGAGCACTAGAACTCTCATAAAATGCTTAAAATTGTCTGATAAACTACTGTCAACAGAGCCCTAGTGTACAAATTTGGCAACTATTCATCAAAAAAGGAAAACATAGAGACACAGTCTACATTTAGCCTGCATTTCCTCTTAAGAATTAAATAGAAACATACTTTTTTAGTTTTACGCTAATTGAACTTTGTCTGTGTCACAATTTTCATTAATGCTCGCGCGTAGTGAGATGATATAGCCTATAGCCATCCTCGATAAATGGGTTATCCATTACTAAAAGAATTTTTCAATTCCTAACAGTAGTTCCGGAGATTAGCACATTCAACCAAACAAACTTTTCAGCTTTATTATACTATAGTATAGTATAGATGAGTAAACAATGCTGCCTTGAACATAAGAAACAATCAGCAAAAGAATTTCATTAGAACAAAGTTAATGTTTGCTTGTCTATAGAAATAGACAAGCTAACATTAACTTTGCATGGTTAAGGAGAAGTAAGCAGAGAACTGCTTACTTCTCCTTAACCATGCAACAGATTTTTATATCGGTTTCACTATAAGAGAGGGGAAGGGGAAGGTTTGTGTAAACAGGGTAAATTTTTCAAGTGGGCTTGGCTTGAGAAATAGTGAACAATACTCAAAGCAGTCCCAGGCCCGGGGTTCAATCCATGGTCACCTCCTTCTGCGAAGCAGTGATGCTAGCGAAGGAGGAGGCTGAACGCGTGCGAGAGAGGGAAACCGCACGCCCCAGCCGCCGCAACAGAAGAAGACGCCCCGGGCGTTGGGAATCGCAGAGCGATTCCCGGCCACCGTAGGCGCGGGTCTGCAGACGGCGAGCGTTGGGTGACTCGCCACTCGATCAGGACCAGGTCCGGGTCGACGGCGCGCTGTGTTCCAAGCGCCTCAAAGAGATGTCAGCAAAATAGACGCGGCCCTGGAACGCAAAGGGCATTAGGAGGAACACGGATGGGTTTTATTACTCCCTTCTGCTCCGCCCAGAGCGGGAGGAGTCATTTGATGATTTCCCATCCATAAAAAAGGCCCGTTTTTGATGCTAAAACAAAATCAAAGGGTAAAAATAAATAAACGTAGGACTTTTGTATAGTTGGAGCTAGTTGTAGTAGGGATGTAATTTAATAGATAGGACTCATGCAAAGCTTATGGCGACTCGCCAGTATTTCATCATCATCATATCAGCCGAAAGACCACTGCAGGACATAGCCCTCCCCCAAGTGTCGCTACCTTCACCAGGTCATTGGTCTACCTTGTGTGTGGGAGGCCTTCCAACGCTGCGTCTTCCGGTACGCGGTCGCCATTCCAGATCTTTTCGGCCCCATCGACCATCTGTTCTGCGAGCAATGTGCCCTGCCCACAGTGCCCACTGCCACTTCAGTTCGGTTTTCCTTCGGGTTATGTTAGTACCTTCTCTTGTGGATATCATCATTCCTGATTCGTTCACGCAAGGAAACTCCAAGCATTGTCCTCTCCATTGAGTGACTTTAAGCCTTCTAATGACTCCCATCGTTTCGGTTCCATAAGTCATCACTCCGTCAGTATTTAATATTCTTTATTCTATTATTTCAGATGGTTGACCCTCGAGAACAACTACATAGAGACACTCCCCGACAGCATGGACAACATGGAGGCTCTGGTCCACTGCAACCTTCGGAACAACAGGGTGAAGGAGTTCCCGCTGTCCATCCTCAAGTGCCCCGATCTTATGTTCCTGCAGATGAATAATAACCAGGTAAAATTTCCTGTACATTATAGACATTTCGGCCGAGAGACGTCCACTGCTGGACCTATATCCAGCAGTGGACGTGTGTCAAGTGTGGCCACCTCGACCGGTCCTGCGCGCCTCGCATCCAGCGAATTTCCGCTGCCAGGTGTCAGTCCATTTCGTCGTATTATTTTATCTAATTTAAGGATGCCCCTGGCTCTAAGACACTGCGGCCAGTAACGACACTGTGGAAGTGGCGAAAAAAAAGAATACATTTTTTTTAAGGATTGGCAACCATCAAATATTTCTTCCGCTCTGGGCGGAGCGGAATGGAGTGTCAGACTCTTACTGACTGAAATCCCTTTCGAACAAATTCCGCAACAGGGCAAGACACCTGGCATGGTGCGGTGATGATAGGCGGAGTAAGGCGGTGACCGAATGGCGTCCACGGAATGGAGGAATATGTGTCTTCACCGTCGTTCAGCGGCGCAATGGGTAGACGACATTGTTGCCATCGCAGGTAAAACCTGGATGAGGCTGGCACAGGAACGTGGGGATTGGCACCAGGAAAGATAGACCTATACTGAGTAGTGAGCGAATACGGGCTGAGGATTTCGATGAATTTTCCTATTCATTATCAGCCTCATTTCAGCCGGAAGACTTCCACCGACGATTGTCGGTCCACCTTGGCCTCCTATTTTATCTAATTTCGGGATGCCCCAAAATCTGCAGTGTTAGTGGCCTCTGTCCTACCACCAATGACGCGTCGCCATGGATGTTACTAGTTTTTGGCCCGAAAATTTAGAACTGTCATGCTAGCGACACGAAGAAGAAAGAAATCCATATCGTTTACTACTTACATTATATTTTTTTATTAAAAGGGACAACAAACAGCAAAAAGCTACAATATATATATGTGCAATTGTACATAAAACAGAAAAAAGAGAGCTGTTAACAGATTAGCTATGGGATACAAAAAGTAATAATAAAATAATCAGTAGGATGACGGTATTAAAAAACTGGCCAAGTGCGAGTCGGACTCGCGTGCAAAGTTATGTTATTTTAACACTACAGACTTCTTATAGGTTTTCCTGTAATCTTTAGGTAAAGATCTATTATCTCCATTTTTAGGGTTCCGAACAAAAAAACGGAACCCTTATAGGATCACTCGGGTGTCTGTCTGTCTGTCCGTCTGTCACAGCCAGTTTTCTCCGGATCCACTGGACCGAATCTGTTGAACTTTGGTACACATATGGACTTCTGTGACCCAAACACGGACGCGCTACGTAAATATAGACTTGTTATAGGTTTTCCTGTAATCTATAGGTAAAGATCTATTATCTCAATTTTTTTCAAAATTTTAGGCTTAGGCTCGGAGATAAGGGGCGGAATGGTAATGTTTCGCCTAATTTCTTGAACAACTTCAAAACCATTTATTTTAAAATTATGAAAAAAAAAAATATAATTAAAACGCTCACAGTAAGCCCTTTCATTTGATATGTCAAACGATATAGTTCAAAAAACTTACTTTTTAAATTTTCTAGTTTGACCCCCAAAAGTGACCCCCATACTAAAAATTTAATAATATACGTAACACGCCCGTGTTTGGGTCACAAAAGCTCATATTTGTGCCAAATTTCAACAGAATCGGTTCAGTGGTTCTAGGGAAATTGGCTGTGACAGACGGACAGACAGACACTCGAGTGATCCTATAAGGGATCCGTTTTTTGTTCGGAACCCTAAAAATAAAAAATGGACCCCTGTTGTCGGATATTAGGGATATCTATACTAATATATAAAACTGAAGAGTTTGTTTGTTTGTTTGCTTGAACGCGCTAATCTCAGGAACTACTGGTCCGATTTGAAAAATTATTTCTTTGTATAATGTGTGATAAATGGGCTATCTAAGCCCATTTATCGAGGAAGGCTATATATCATCGAGGAGCAGACGAAGTTGCGCGGGTCAACTAGTCTGTTATATAGGCAATTAGGCATTGATAGTCTCATAGATGCTAAAAATATTCGTTTCTTGCCGGAATATAACCCACACCTCGATAATCGATCGCAGTCACTTCGCATACCATGTCGTAATTCGCAGATAATGACGCCACGCTATACGGTGCATTATTCGTATGCGGTACCATATCTAAAATTATCGCTCGTATCCTGCTGCTTTAAATCATTCGTTATCATTATTTTACCACACCCTGAAACAAACTATGTTTTAACAAACATGTAATTCAGGCAGAATCAATATCAAAACTCGTTTATTCAGACTAAGCTGAGAATCAACTATTTCGGAACGTCATTGCATAAAGACAGTCCCCCAAAACGCCCGCCCGTCACCACTTCCTAATGGTAGCTGGGACGAAGAAATGGCACAAACAATTCCTTTTATGGAAGTACCTACTGCAGCCTAGTCGCGTAATATTAATTCCTAGCGTTATAAAAAAAGCAGTTATTTCAGACAAAAAAGTCCATATGTGTGTATGTGTGTGTAATGGTGTGTGTGTGTTTGTGTGTGTGTGTGTGTGTGTGTGTGTGTGTGTGTAATGGTGTGTGTGTGTGTTTTAGCTGGGAAGAAGACGTGTTACTTTTCACAGATCCTACTCATGGAGCCATTGCCTATCTCAACTCCACAACCCACTAACTAGCTAATACGGTTCCCCTTGGGTAAAATGGTGTCAGATTTTCTGGCTTCTGTCTATACGTAAAACTCAGTCAAAGATCTACAAAAGACAGTCAGGGATCAACTGCTTAACGTGCTTTCCGAGGCACGGTAAGAAGAGACTCCTTCTCGATATGTATCAACTTCTTATAATTTCCTCTAACAGCAAGGTCGTTCTGACTATAGAAGAACGTTTGGAGGCGCGCGCTTTGTAAAAGTTTGGGGACCACTAGACACCAGATTAAAGAACCACAACCGCACAAACCCGGTGCAAATATCTGTAGCCCATACAATCATCTTACTATTTTTTTATGTCATTATTGCAATAAATGTAAGATTTAATTTAATTAAAGGGCTGGCACGAAAGCAGTTCAGTGACTGCTCCGTTTATTCTTGTGCCTTTTAGGGAAGGTATTGAGGAATCTTTCTTTTTAGTCTACAAGCAGTGCCATAAATAGGGCGGTGCCACCGGTGCCCAGGCACAGGGCGTAGACTCTGGCGGGTGCAAGAATGGCCAGAGCAGTCAGGACTATTATTTTTTCGGTTTGCTCCTGATAAGTTCCCGCTGCGCCCCTAGTTCTCGATTCCAACACATACGTACCTACATGCCAGTATCATCAAAAACGTGTGTTAAATTAGATAAAAGATTGCGCAAAATTAATTTATAGGGTACCTATAATATCTAAAAAATACAAGGGCGCACTTATAGAAGCTCGCACAGGGCGCACAAAGGCTATTTACGGCACTCTACGAGCAACTGTTTGAGTGTTCATTAGATTGACTGCCACCATATTTGGGTGATCAGTGATTCGCTTCTTGTACGCTTTTGTCCTTTCCGAGATTTCTTCTATAACACTTTTGACGCAGAGGTCGCGATGGAGTCTAATGTTTGAGACATACCATGGTGCGTTATATTATTCTTAGTATCTACTATTTTAAATGCGAAATTATGGATGGACGGGTGTCTGTTAAACACACCAGAACAACTGAAAGTAACTAAAATTTGGCACAAACAGAGATGGATTAAAGTCTGGAATACACATAAGCTACTTTTAATTCCGGGATTATATTCCCTTGAGATTTCCGAAATTCACGCGTGATGCGGGCGAAACCGCTGGCCAAAGCTAGTATTCCGTACGTGAATCGAGTCGTAAAATCGTTTGGCTAAGATTAATACTTATGTAACTAATAACTCGCTACGATTGTCCTCAATTTTTTATATCAGTTTACCTTCGTCCGACCTTCGCTCCTACATAATTGGCACAATGACGGAACCTGTTCTAGGTTGCAGATTTGAATATGTTTATAGTTTAGCAATATTTCTTCCGCATTCAGATATTTGTTTATATGGTGTAAGAAATTGTTCTAAAGAGTCACCGCGGCCCTGGAACGCAAAGGGCATTAGGAGGAACATGGATGGGTTTTAGTCAGTGAGAGTCTGACAATTCGCACTGCCCAGAGCGGAAGGAATCTCTGATGATTTCCGATCCAAAAAAAAACAAAGGTAATTAAAACACGTAATAAGTTGTCCTTCAAAGTCAAAGTCAAAGATTTATTTATTTGCAAATAAATATGGTTACAAAAGTTCTTGCAATAGTAGTTTGTAGCTTAACATATTCAATCACAACATAATGACATGCAAATTTTGGTATAGGTACAATTAAATTAAGCTGAAGGAATTCTTTTATATTATAGAAGGGATTCTCAATTAACCACCTGTGTAAAGCCCTTTTGAAGCGGACCATTGGAAGTTCTTTAATTTGGGTAGGAACCTTGTTATATATTTGAATACACATAGGATAGCAACTTCGCTTATATAGTTCCGTTTTTATTCTAGGATTAATTAATTAATTAGTCTATTAGGATATCTAGTTTTGAACTCACATTTATCTCCCAGTTTTTCAAACATCTCTCTCCTTGTCCTTAGAATCCTTCGTTCTTAATTTCAGTCAAAAATTGGCTGTCTGTAAAGTCGGTTTATGGACTATAATTTTACATGATAACGTCATAAGAAAACAATTGAATTCTTAACAAATAAGCCGAACGCTTAGGTCGACCGTGCCTCTCTATCGCTTGTATCACGCTCTTGTTTGCTGAATGTCACACTTTTTCGTGCGCGCAGCTGGCGTTCATCGATTTATAAGACGTTATTACGTCAAAAAAGCCGTTTTGGTTTCGTTGGTGTGACCGTGTGACACCTCCTTGCCTCCGATAGCACCTTAACCAGTTGGTTCAACGCCTGATCTCTCACCGTTCGCGTCGGATTGCCGTCATATTGAATTGAGAGTAATGGATCAGATATTGCACCTATGTTTGCGCACACACTTCTCCTCTGCGTACTTTGTTGATCTCCGTTGAGATTGGTCACCCTGGCCGAAATTATATTAAGAGGATTTACCCTTTGACACTAATTCAGCTATTTGTGTGAGTCGTTCCTTCTTTCTTCAATGAAAATCGATCATAGTCTACTCCGTTACTTGCTGAGCGACATTGACAAGTATATAAATGTGGGGCAACTATCTAGGCAACTAGGCCCACTAATATTTGTTAATTTGAAGTCAAGGTCGGCGCAGATTGTAGTGAGTAATCGGTTAGCTTCTCGCTACGAATCGCGACTCCTAATTAGCATTGACCAAATATTTATTTGACCTACAGATAGTTGTTTCGGGTCGGTTCGATTGTGTTTCTGAGATTTGTGTTAGTAAACATAGACGTTAAGTAGTAGTGGGTCACTGGTCACGGAAGAGTTGTCTAATCGAATCCAAGAGGACACTTTTTTTTTAAACGACTTCCAAAAAAGGAGGAGGTTCTCAATTCGGTGGGTATTTTTTTATATGTGTACACCGATTACTCCGAGATTTCTGATCCGATTTCTGTGATTCTTTTTTAATTCGATGCAGTATACTTGCCATTTGGTCCCGTAAAAATTTGATTCAAGTTGGTTCAGTAGTTTTTATTTTATGAGCATTTTTGCCTATTTCAATTTCTGCGTTGACGAAGACATCGTCCATGTATCACCACTTAAAAGTGAAAAATAAAAATCTTTTTACAAAAAAATATAACCGACTTCCAAACAAAACACTACAAAGAATAAAATAACCTTAATTTCGGAAGTCGGTGTTAAAAAACAAAGAAACAAAACCAAAAACTAAACTATTAGGGAAAATAAACGGTTACACATAATAATATATATTACAATCAATATTGATAAAAGAGCAAAACAAGTGTGAAACCAACAACATTTTCCACATAATATAAAATTATTTTACAATAAACAGCTACGACGTGCGCTCTCAATAGATACAAAAAAAAAATTAAAAAATATAATATCTTAAATGTTGAAGATAAATTTAAAACTAAACAGGCATGCAAAGAGAAAAAAAAGGAGATAATACAAAAAAATAAATAAAAAGCATAAAAAAGTCAACTAATTGAGATTATCGGCAGTATCAATAATGTCACAAACAAGGCGTCTAAATCAAATCAAATCAAATCGTATATTTCAAATAAACCATTTACAGGCACTTTTGAATTGTCAAGGTCGGTCAGTCCAAAAAGATGAAGCTATTTGCACGTTCCAAAGCGTAGATCTCTATGGAGAAGAACGTGCAAGAAACTCCACGGACACTCTTTTAAAAATAATAAATTCTCCTGATGAAGCAGCGAATATGTCAATATTATTGAAATACTTATTATATTGCTCAGCAAGGCGGCGTAAGGGTGCTCGCAAACCTGCGTTCGTTCGATTAGAAGATACGGCAAACAAGGGTCGTGCGCGCACTCCGCGGCCTATGGTGGTTCTAGGTACTACGTAACTAATTTTATTAATAATTTCAGTACAATCAAAAGTGTTATTACATAGGTGGAATAAAAACATTGTCTCCAAAAAGGTACGTCGGTTTTCAAGATTTTGTAGCTTGTACCTGTTCAAAAGATCAGTGTAAGAAATACGTGCGCAAGTGCGAGAACAACGGTAATGCATGGCTTTCAAAAATTTCCTTTGAACTTTTTCAATTGCGTTTGAATATTTACTGTAGAAGGGATTCCACACCGCAACAGCATACTCTAACTGAGACCTGATTAACGATTTATAGAGATGTAAATATGTATATGGACGGAAATATGTACATACGGAAGGCATTATTTACAATTTTACTGATATGAGCGTCAAAGTGTAGCTTATCATCCAATAGAACTCCAAGATCGCGAACCAGTGTTTCTCTGGTTAACATTTTGTTATTTAGGGCGTAATGATATTTAATAACATTCTTATTTTTTGTAAAGCTTATACAGCAACATTTAGAAATGCTAAGTTGGAGTTTATTCAATGAGCAGTATGTAGAGAACCTGTCCAGGTCTTTTTGTAAGAGAAGGCAATCATGCAAACTTCTTATAGATCTAAAAATCTTGAGATCGTCTGCATATAACAACAGTTTAGAGTTATGAAAACATGTGGAAATGTCATTAATGAAAATGATGAATAGAAGTGGCCCTAGAATGGAGCCCTGAGGCACTCCAGAAGTAACACTTAAAGTGTTGGAAGAAAATCCGTTTAGCACCACCCTCTGAGTTCTATTTGAAACGTAAGAAGAGAACCATCTCAAAAGATCGCCACGTATACCGTTGAATGCAATCTTATTTAAGAGTAGTTGATGGTCAACTTTGTCAAAGGCTTTCCGAAAATCTGTGTATACAGTATCCACTTGAACACGAGAGTCCATGTTGTTAAACAAGTAGTCAACAAAAGTTACCAGGTTGGTTGTAGTTGACCTCTTTTTGACGAATCCATGTTGTTGTTGAATGATATGACTATGCAACAGAGGGTATATTTTATTATGAACGAGTCTCTCGAAAACCTTTGACAAAGCTGGTAGTATAGATATAGGGCGATAATTCTCGATTTCATCCTTAGGTCCCGACTTGTAAACAGGTGTTATATTTGCAAGTTTCCAAGCTTGAGGAAAGCATCCTTGTGAAATAGATTGGTTGAATACAGAATAAACATGCAATGGTATATAAAGACTAATTGCTGTCTGTTTAATAAAATTCACTGGCAGTCCGTCCGATCCTGGGCCTTTAGATGGATCCAATCCCCTAAGCGCATTAAGTACTTCATCAGTAGTAAACTGTATGTTATTTAACAGAAAGCAGCTTTCAGAGCAGTCGTCGTGCGTGGATGGAATACCAGCAGAAGTCGATGGTTCATAAACCGAGTTAAAGTAATCTGAAAATAGATCACAAATGTTTTCTGGATTGTTAGTGGACTGGTTGTTATATGTCATAGTGGACGGAATACCAGCAGATTTATTTCTATTGGAGATGAAAGTCCAAAAATGCTTAACATTGTTTCGAATACCATCCTCAACAGAAACCATATATTTTTTGTAGCAGATTTTGCATTCGTCTTGGAATCTAGAACGGTACAGTGAGAACTGCTCGTAATCCGAAACATTCCGATATAATTTCCACTTAACCCAAGCCTTGGCTTTATTTTTGTAAATATGTATTAGAGGTTTTGAGAACCATATGGGAAACTTAGAAGATCTGCAGCTAGTCAAAGGTACATGTTTTTTAATAATTTTAAAAATTATATTATAGAACGTATCAAGAGATGTGTCAACGGATTGGTTACTTAAGGCTTCATTCCAATTTATTTCCTTCAAGTCGTCATTAATTCTGTCGTAATTTGCCTTATAATAATAATATTTTTTTATTGTCTTGCGTGCCATTGACTTATAGGGCAATACTAGTGATATGAGTACACAGAACGGAGGATGAAATTTTGTTTGGAAGTCGGTTATACTTTTTTGTAAAGTTTTTTTTAACCTGTATTGTCCCACTGCTGGATAAAGCTCTCCCCCAGATTCTTCCAATCTTCTCAGTGTGTTGCCCTCTTCGGCCAAACCGTCATGAACGCCTCCAAGCCAGAGCCAAAGGATGGGTATCGTTGCCGAGGAAGGCTTAAGAAACGCTAGCGTGACAACTTGGATGTTCATGCGTGTTGCGGAGAGGACACATTTTTTTTTTACTATTGATAGGCTCGCGTTTGACCACTATCTCACCTGATGGTAAGCGATGATGTGGTCGAAGATGGAGCATGCTTGCCTAGAAGTAACCTATTCACTCTTGACTTAAAGAGTCCCAGGTTGTAGCTATCAGGAAACAGACTCCGGCAGAGAATTCCACTCCTTAGCTGTACGCACTATGAATGTGTTCCCAAAACGTTTTGTGCGTGTGGCTGCGATGTCCACCATGTGCCGGTGGCGCCTTTCGTCTTGTGGTCCGATGATGGAACGGGCTTGGCGGAATTTATCTTAGTGTAGATTATTTCATCGCCACTGCTCTCAAAACGGCGAAGGAAAACATCGTGAGGAAGCCAGCATGACTTAGAGCCAAAACTCTTCTAGCACTTGTTATATGACATTCACCATCCCGCACTGAATCCGTGTAGTAGATTATCGCCCACTCCCCCCCGCACTCTGAAGGCTTGTGTCCCAGCCATGGGAAAATTCAAGGCTGTTCTTGCTATGCTTATCTATGCTAAACGCTCAACTCTTGCCTAGCCTTTTTGCCTGACTGCCAAGGAAGGTTATGTTATTCGCGCGTATCTTGTATGTTTGGTAATTTCTGGGTTTCGACTATTACGATGTCGTTTGTTGTGTTTAAAAAAATACAATAAGGTGGATTTTTGCGCTAAATTGTATTAATAAACTTTTTTAATCAAACCTATCGAATAGGGTTAAAAATGAAGGAAACTAAATGGAGGTTACAAAAATATAAATAAGCCATATGTTTAAATTCAATTAGGAAACAGTTTTCTTTCATAAAAGTGTCCCGGTTTCGGTCTTTTTAGTGCATTGCTTATAAGTTGACTGTTTTGCAGTCGGGTTTTTTGATTTTTCTAATTTGCGACTTGTTTCAAATTATATTGGGGTTGGCTTCCAGTTAAACCGAATACCAGTATTTTACGTGGAGTGGCTGCCTACCAGACCTCCACAACCCAGTAACTTACCCAGTTACTGGGTTATGGGGGTTCACGGTACTTCTTGGCAAGACTGGTATCAGATTTTCTGACTTCTGACAATCCGTAACGACTGTCAAAGATCTACAAATGCAGTCGGGACTTGGTCTCGGCTGCATTTGTAGATCTTTGGCAGTCGTTAAGCCGTTGGCGGCTAAACGTGCTTTCCGAGGCACGTAGGAGTCTTGGTAGGTTAAGATGGTCACCCATCCACCCATCAACCTTGGAGATAGACCGGTACAGCTGTTATTATTTATCCACTATTCAGGAAAAATACGTAAACGGGGTAACATTTTAAAACAATAGACGGGCGGTTCGCTAAGCAACTGCGCTCAGTTTTCCAAATTCGTTTATCACGTCGCGTCGGCCATGGGACTTATGAATAACATAGTTTTATGGACTAAATTATTTATTATTAACGATTACAACTAAAATGTGACGGCCTGGGGGTTAAGGGCCTGCTTCTCAATCACAGGCCCCAAAACTTCTGGGTCACGGAAATCCCGGTTCGAAATAAGGCAAGTACTAGTTTGAACAGAGTGTGTAGTCAAGAGTGAACAGGTTACTTCTGGGCAAGCGTCGACCACATCATCGATTTCCATCAGGTTAGATTGTGGTCTAACGCGACCCTTTCAATGATTAAAATGTAAGAGCATCATCATCTTCCTGCCCTTCTCCCATGTTACTTGGGGTCGGCGCGGCACGTTTTTGTTCCACCATTGTGACCGGTCAACCGTCGTGCTATCATTGACTCCCGTTTCTTTTATGTCACTCCTCACACAATTCATCCATCTTTTCTTTTCACATGACGATACCAAGACAAGCGACTCTCTTTTAACATTTCTATCACTTTTAAACTATCTATATCTATACTAAGATATTGTTACGCGCCAGAATTAATGTTGGGTACATGGCGGCATTTGCGTGCTGCTAACGCCATCTAGTTTCAAGTAGCGGAAACCAACCAAACATTTATGTGCTGCCATCTAGTATCAAGTAGCAGACACTTGCGTGCTGCTGGCGCCATCTAGTATTCAGTAGCAGACATTTACGTGCTAGAACATTCTCGATGTTTTGACACCTGGTCGGTCGGGACCTGTGTGTGCCCGAACTTTCCAGAGGTTTCCATACAGGAGGGTTCTGGAAATGACTGTCGGTATATAAAGGGCGGACATCCGGCGACGGCAGTCAGTATTGAATTGGCGATACAAACGATAACTTCGAGAGCGATCTCTTGATTTATAATTAGTGTGTTTTAAAGTGCTAATTAGTGTTATAAATTAAAGTGTCAGTTTTGGTTGTTTAATCGGCTGTTTTTATTGTAACGAACCCTAAGCTGAAGAGTTTGTTTGTTTCTTTGCTTGAACGCGCTAATCTCAGTAACTACTGGTCCGATTTGAAAATTTATTTCAGTGTTGGATAGCCCATTTATCGAGGAAGGCTATAGGCTATATGTCATCACGCTAAGACCAATAGGAGCAGAGCAGTAATGGAAATTGTGACGAAGGCGAAGTTGTGCGGGTCAGCTAGTCTTTAATGTACTCATTTCTCACTTTATCCATTCTCGTTACTCGATACATATATCTCAACATTCTCATCTCCGCTACATGCAATCTTTTTGCAACCGACCTTTTGATAGCCCAACATTCTGATCAATGGCAAGTACGGATGTGTTTGCGTCACTTTTATGTCATGTAATATTGAGTCCTTTGAGGATCTCGTGGGTAAATATTACAGCCGCCCGAATCGATCTTCAAGGTTAAGCAACGCTTGCCGAGTTCGGTCTGTGAATGGGCGACTATCTCGAACAAACCGAGATTCCTCGGTACCTTGGACAGCACGTTAAGCCAGCCGGGACCAACCCCCGCTGGTATTTGTGGATCTTTGGCAGTCGTTACGGATTGTCGGAAGCCAGAAAATCTGATAGTCTTGCAAAGAAGTACCACACTATTGTGAAGGTCAGAAAGGTAGTCATTCCACGTAAAATACTGGTATTCAGCTGCATCGGTTAGCCTGGAAGCTGACCTGTCGGTGAGCCTGGAGTCAGATGATGATTGAGTCCTTGAGAGGAGACGATCGGTGCTCGTAGCGTAGGACGTCGCCTTCAACTAGGTGGACCGAAGACCTGAAATGGTGGCCGGGACAGAATGAATACGGAAGACGGAAAACCGGGTGTTGTGGTTTATGATGTCCAGCATAGGCTAAGTTTATTGACTGTCTAATCTATTGAGGCGCTCTCTCACCGGGAGCATTCGCCTGTGATGTACCTAGCATTTCAGATTCGATTTTAAGCATTACTTTACAACACTGCCTCCCTGATTGACGAGCAGTCGCTTGCAATTTAACCATTCAAATTCGAGCATTTGCCTGTAGCTGATTTAGATTTGTTTTCACAATGTCAGATTCCCATTGTTGTTTAATGTTATATGAAAATGTTACAGATAATGGTCAGGTAATGTTCAATTTTCCTTACTCACTGATGTAAGTTTCGACTCTGAATACGTTACTTACCTTCAGTAAAATATCGTGAAGAAATCTGGAGTTTGCAGAGGCCTGGTCAGAACTACGCGGTATTCGCAACACACAGCATCATCTGCCTAGCTTTTTCCCAACTATATTGGGGTCGGCTTCCAGTCAAACCAGATTCAGCTGAATACCAGTATTTTACGTGGAGCGGCTGCCTACCAGACCTCCACAACCCATTAACTGGGTAACACGGTAGTTCTTGGCAAGACTGGAGTCAGATTTACTGGCTTCTGACAATCCGTAACGGCTGCCAAAGATCTACAAATGACAGCCGGGACCAACGGCTTAACGTGCTTTCCGAGGCACGGAGGAAACTCGGTATGTTAAGATGGTCATCCACAGACCAACTTTGGCAAGCTGTCATTCGCAACACACAGCATCTTATCAATAATGGGTTTAATACCACGAGAATCTCTCGCCTTTTACACGGATTACGTATAACCAAAATACCTAATGTTGTCCAAACAATATTATTTTCTCTTTAAAACAATGCAGACAAGAAAATTGGTACACAATTGGAGACAACCTTTGTTATTATACATTGTTGTTTAATATTATGTCAACAGTGCAACGACTTACGTTTTTATTGAACGAGTTATCTCGGACTGGTTCCAGTTGATAACCTTTTTATTTATAGCTATTTTTATATTGAGGCGAATTGTGCATATGATTTGTTTTGGTATTTGGTTTACACAATGATAAATTTATGTCACTAGGGAAGTTCTAAAAGCAGGATTTTTCCGTTCCAATTATGTTTTTTTTATACGGCCCAAATAGGAAGTTCCTACCCAACTAGAGCCTTAAATTCGGCCCTATTTTTGTTTTTAGGGTTCCGTACTAAGGGAACCCTATTACCTACTAAGCCTCAGCTGTCGGTCCGTCCGTCCATCCGTCCGTTGAAACGACAGTTGAAATTTTCCTTGAGTGTTTATTTCTATAGCGACCGTAGAACAACAAATAATAAAAATTAAATCTTAGCAATCCTTACTAATATTATAAATGCGAAAATAACTCTGTCTGTCTGTCGCGCTTTCACGCCAAAACTACTGAACCGATTTAAATGAAATTTGGTACAGAGATAGTCTAAAGCCTGAGAAAGGACACTTTTTATCCCGGGAGTATGTTCTCTAGGGACCGCGCGGGTTAAGCCGCTGGCAGAAGCTAGTGAAAAATAAATGGAGGTTCCCATGTAAGAAATGCGTTTTTTTGGTACGGAACTCTTCGTGTGAGAGTCCGACTCGCACTTACGGATTTTTTTATTTCTCACCTAGTTTTGGCCTTACTTTCGGCCAAAATTCTCATCTAGCTTAGCCTCATTTGTGGCATAGTTACGGCCCAGTCTAAAGTACGTGGCATGGTGTCTCAAGCCACAGCTTTGAACTTAAGATACTACGAGCAACTTGTTGCACCGCTGCTATAAAAACTGAGGAGACACAGAATAAGCGCAATACCTCTTAAGAGGTCATTATAGTCATCATTATGAACAACTTTTACTATGGGACAAACCCCGAAAGCGCGAAAAAATAATCACCTGTACATTTTTAATCCTTAAGGCCAGACTGGGTGTCTGGTGGGCAACTGCCCGATAGCTGTTGTCGGGCAGTTGTATAAACTCAAATCGCGCTGAGAATGTTGATATCGCGATGTAGAATTTGTATTTGTATTTGTGTGTGTTGTTTTAAGGAAGGGAATCCGGAAATCGTCAAAAAACTGCTCCCGCTCTGGGTGAAGCAGGAGGGAGTGTCAGACTCTTACTGGCTAAAACCCATCCGTGTTCCTCCTAGTGCCCTTTGTGTTCCAGAGCCGCGGTGACTCTTTCGAACAAAGTCCGCAGCCCCTAGGTATACACCCTGAAAACTCGAAAAAACATCAGCTGTTTCACACAAAATTAAATATTTAGCTGATGAAAATGCATGAAACAGCTGATATTTTTGTGAGGTTGGTCTCAAAGTAAAAGTTGTTTGTAATCATGTGTACTTTCATTCCCTATAAGGCTGTTACTGTTTTACAAATAACCTTGTATGATCCTTGAATGGACCAGACAGTTCAATGAAATAGCCATTCGCAATGGGCCGTCATGGTGGACTAGATTATTCCACGGAAGATTTTTTCCATTTATGGACTAACTAGTTGACCCGCGCAACTTCGTCTGCTCCGCTCCTATGGGTCTTAGCGTGATGATATATAGTCTATAGCCTTCCTCGATAAATGGGCTATCTAACACTGAAAGTATTTTTCAAATCGGACCAGTAGTTCCTGAGATTAGCGCGTTCAAGCAAACAAACAAACAAACAAACTCTTCAGCTTTATATATTAGTATAGATAGAAGTATAGATGTGTATGATATGATATGTGTTAACTTGACGGTTTTTTAGTTACACGAAGTAATTTAAAAAACCGGCCAAGTTCGAGTCGGCATCTCACACAAAGGGTCCCGTACCATAAATCGAAAAAAAAACAGGTTTCTGGTATGGGTATTTTATGTTTAATCGAATTTTTATGATTTGTTGTTTGAGCGACAATAGAAATACACACTCTGTGAAAATTTCAACTGGCTACCTATTACGGTTCTTGAGATACAGCCCGCCGACAGACAGACAGACGGACGGACGGGCAGTGGAGGCTTAGTAATAGGTTCTTAAAAATATTATCAATAATAAATAATATAAATCGTTATTTCATCCACAGATATCATACCTCCCGCCGGAATTCAACACATGTTACCTTTCGGTCCTCGAGATGATCGACCTCCGCCTGAACCCCATCTGTGAACTGACTCATCTTGTAAGTACCCTCATCGCACTTGAACTATCTGACAACAGCGCTCGGCGAATGTTGCAGCTAGATAATATACGTGGTAGAGTCATGTTCTGATTAAAATGAATTAAATTTCTTTGCTGTACCACCACCAGATCACCATAGCTTCAGAAATTCAGAATCCGTAATTAAGCAATAAATAAAAAAACAAAAGTTATTTATTCAAATCAGGCTAAGCGCCAGAACTTTTTGAACGTCAGTTTTACAAAATAATATAGTCTTCCTAAACGCCCACCAGTCACCTTTTCCTGGGGTTTTGGCTGGGAAGAAGAAGTTGCTCATGAAATTCCCCAGGAACAAATATATTGGGTAGCAAAGGGGTTCCAACTTTTTTCTATGGGAGCTGGCATAGCCCCCCGCTGCCATATTTTTTTTTTTTTCAAAGTTGTGGCTCACCACGGTCTAACATGTATGTACGTGTAGAAGACTGGGAGGAGCTATGCCTCAATGGTTCTATGCCCGTCAATGTATTAAATTTTAGGCCTTTGGGAACCTACTTCCAAAGGTCTACTAAAAATGCTTGTATTGAAATTCGTAGCTATTTTAACCAATAACCGTTCTCGATAGGAACACCCCCTAATAAGATACGCCGACGAGCAACCCACCCCTGACCCGAATTTGCAAGACCTGTCGCTACAGCCGTCAGCGAGCAGCCGGCACGGTGCGCAGGCGCTGGCTATCAACGCGACTGCGCTTCGTCTACCCGCCGTGCCGCCCAATAGGCATGCTGAGCCTATCGTTATTGGTAAGTTTAATACCGATGTTTGAACCGAATACCAGTTGTTAGGAGCTGTACCAAACAATTGGAGCAATACCAAGCATTTGAAGAAATACCAAGCATTTGGACCAATACTAAACATTTGGACTAATACCAAACATTTGGACCAATAACAAACATATGGACGAGTCTACACCAAGCATTTGGACCAACACTAATTGACTAGTAGTCGACACGGAGTGCAACACCCCAATTTAGTATACATATGGGCTTTTGTGACCCAAACGCGGACGTGTTACGTAAATTATTAAGTTTTTAGTATGGGAGTCACTTTTGGATGTCAAACTAGAAAATTTCAAAAAAAAGTTTTTTGAACAATATCGTGTGACATATCAAATAAAAGGGCTTACTGTGAGGGTTTTAATTATATATTTTTCATAATTTTAAAATAAATGGTCTTGATGTTATTCAAGTAATTAGACGAAAAATTACCTTTCCCCCCTTATCTCCGAAACTATTGAGCCTAAAATTTTGAAAAAAAAAATGAGATAATAGATCATTACCTATAGATTAAAGGAAACACCTATAAGAAGTCTATAGTGTTAAAAAACATGTTGAAAAAAAAAATGAAATTCGTTCGGAACCCTTTGCACGCGAGTCCGACTCGCACTTGGACAGTTTTTTTCTTATCATTTGCACCAATATCAAACATTTGGACTAGTACCAATATTTGGACCAATACCAAACATTTGGACCAATACAATACATTTGGACCCGAATCTCCAAGACCTGTCGCTACAGCCGTCAGCCAGCAGTCGGCACGGTGTGCAGGCGCTGGCTATCAACGCGACCGCGCTACGTCTGCCCGCTGTGCCGCCCAATAGGCATGCTGAGCCTATCGTTATTGGTATGTTTAATGCCAATGTTTGGACCAATTACCACTCATAAAGAGCAGGGCCAAATATTTAGACCAGTATCAAACATTTGAACCAGTTGGAAGCATTTGAAACAATACTTCCTAGATGGTAGTCGACACAGCTTTTAGCAGGATTCCTTACCAGTCATTAGGCGCAGTACCAAGGATTTGGACAAATCAGCATCTGCCTAGCCTTTTCTCAACTATATTGGGGTCGAATTCCAGTCAAACCGGATTGGATTTGGACAAATACTAATCAATAAACACCCAAATGTATCAATAAAAGGACATAACTAACTTAAAACTATTTATTTAACTAGTAGCTTTTACCCGCGACTTCGCGCATATCCAGTTTTCCCAGTTCCTGTAAGAATTTCGGGAAATTCTCTCTTAATGCTCCCCTGCGGAGTGTAGGGAAGCTACATGCCAAATTTCAGAAGTTTTGGGCGTGCGTTGTCTGTCAGTCACTCAATCAGTCAGTAACGGAAGATTTTTATAAATTAGGATTTATATCTACTAAACCTAACTATATACATATAAATTTACAAAAACAAAACACACTTAGGCGTCGAAGTATTCCTCCGAATTGCTGGAAACGTACCCAGAAGACTGGCGGCATTGCCACGTTGTATGGCAATGCTTATCCTCTGTCCGAGGTAAAAGCCAGCCCTTAATTTCATTTTTCCTCTTTCAGCTGAACTGGACTTAGACGCATCATCAGTAGAATCGTCCGAAGACTGGGAGAATAGCGTCAACAGCTCAGAACTTGATGTACAATACCAGAGCGACGAAGAGAGAGCCGAAAACGAGGTATCAGGTCTATTTTTCCAAGATATATTCGCTACTATAACTACTACTATCTTTTTATACTACTACTACCGCTATTTCTGTTATGTTCTACTGTACTATTCTATGATAACTATTTCACTAGTGTTTCTACTTATTAAAAAGAATATTATTCATCCTAAGTACGCAACACAGATTGTGGGGTATCTTTTTAGTTTTTAAGTTGGACTTAATTTTGAGTATTTTAACTGTACTTTATTTTAGCTTAAACACTACCCGCGTTATAGTAAAAAAAATCCTATAATCCGGAGAGACGTTTGTTACCGGGGTAAATAGATTTTTACTTTTCTTTCTGTTTTCAAATCTGTTCAGCCGCTGAGGTGGTCAAATCGATTAAGAAATATACAGTTTCGCTTTTATGATATAAGTAGGACAGGATCTTGCTTACTACGATTCTTAATTTATTTATTACAAATTGGTTTTCTGTCAAAATGGAGTGTATACTAAATCCATACAAAAAAAAAACGCTAATTTTTTCCAAAATGTCCTGTGTTTCTGGCCAATTTTCTAAATTTTCTTTTCCTAAGAAGCTATTGATTATTTCTTTAAAAGTAAATAACCAAATCAGTCCAATTGTGCTCGAGTTAATTTATGAAGAAGATAAAAGCTGACTTCATTAATTTAAATAAAATCGATTCAAATATTTTAACAATATATCTTGTTTGTTGTTTGCATTGCATTTACAAAATACCCTTTTTTATACTAATAAGGCCAATCAAAGAATTCTTTTAGAGACTTTCCCATTTCTTCTACCTATCCGAGTCGAATCGGGTTCTTATTTACCCCGTCGCTCTAATTACTCTTACACCAAACCCGTTTTACCCTTAACCCTAACGCGTTTTAACCTTACCCCTTACGCATATTATCCTAAGCCTTATTACCCTTCCCTCTTTTTTCTTTATCCAGCCACTGCCATGTAGTTTTATCCCAAGTTCGACTCGGATATATTAGATTATAGCAGTCCACGAAAAGAGAAAACAAAGAAATAGACACACTTTTGCCCCCTTTTTCTTAATGGTTTCAATTCTAGTATGCTTTTTATACCTGATGTACCTCTACTTCTCTAACCTTATCCTTGAGCTATAGTAATTAACTTAAAATCCTAACCTCTCTTTTACCCCTCCCTTACCCATCCTATCCACATTCCTACCACCGGACGGTGTTGTTAATAAGCTCATGTTAGATTGCACAATTCTTCCAGGCAGTTGGCATGGTTTTACCAGAATTATCCCGATACGCGACCACTGCAAGCTGAATCTAAACTGCTACTGAAGAAAAATCAATATGGCGGCACTCGGCCATCTTGGAAAAGATCCGTAAGTTTGAATATGTATTCTGAATTTGAATTTATATCATGTACTGGTTGAAATCAAAATTGTTAGCGATATGAATTTAAAATGTCTTCGAAATTTAAAATTGAAACTGCTAAGTTAGATTTAATGATGAGCTCTCAAAAATTTATTAGGAAAATATTATTGTTAATTTAAATAATAATTGGTTATTCTGCTATTTTTGTATATTTTGGATTATGAAATAGAAAACAACCAAAATTGCGATCATTCCTTTTCTAACGTTATATTCTTCAGCGAGTCAACTACTTAAATAGGTATATGAATAATATTCTAAAATTAAATTGTCTACATTATTTTATTCAAAATTGACAGATGGTTTTAAGAAACGTTTATCTACACTAAAATAAATTTAAAAAACAAACTATGTTTTGGTTTTGAGCTTTACAAAATTAGAAATAAGAAGGTATCCTTACTTTACTTTTTAACCGACTTATAAAAAATGGTTAGTCATACGGCGTATTTTTTTATACATACGATTATAACAAGCTCTCTTCGCCACCAAGATTCTAAATAAAATATAACTATAGGTATGTTAAGTTGTTATTTTCTTGATTTTTCGGAAACTTTCCCTATATTCGTTTAAAAGTTACTAATTTTATCTTTAGTTCCAATGTACTGGGCTTGGGTTTATAAAAATCGAATAAATATGTTCTAATAAAATTATTATTGATACCGCAGCAGCTAACAAAAACACAGATATACAGGGTGAATTTTCAGTTGGCCTGGATGTCCAAAACTGAAACTGTAAGGAATTTTGAAAAACATTGCTAGGAGTCTTTAGATTTTGATGAAAAAATAAAACTGCATCATTGGATTTTTTGAAAAATCGATATTCCTAGACAGGAATCGAACCGATTCATTTTGAAAACACATCCGAAAGTGTTGTTAATAAGAATCAAATTTTGGGAAGTAGCACACATGGCAAACTAAAGGAAAGCTCTCATTTTTAACAAATAAGTTCTCTCCTATCCTTAAATATGCAAGTTGTTTCATATTTAAGGAATTCTTTTCTGAAATGCAGTACATAAACAACAGCGAATAAAAAAAATATGGACTCAAAAAAAACCCGACCGGAAAAAGCTACTAAAATTTAAAAAGAGATTTTTAAATCTAAGCAATTCTGCGATTGAACTGAAATAAATGCTGCCAACTGCATCAGACTGCTTGAAGAGAGTGATTTTTCTGGAACTTTTAAGTCGTTATTTTGCAGTCGGGGTTTTTTTTTTTAAGTCTGCAGACTTTTTTGAGTTTCAATTTTTATCTATGGGTCATCGTAATGTTAAACTTTTTTATAAACCATAAAAAATATTATAATTCCGTCAAGCACAAAACACAGCAATTATTGTTAATTATAGTTGCAAAATATGTTGCTTTTGGGTAAAATATATTCATCGTTTATAAACAAATACATTTTATATTTTTATTGTATTTAATTTTACGAGAATCACTCTTGATTTCTAAAAGCTTATTCAACTTTATCTATCAAATCGAATGCACGTTTTGTAATTGGTTGTTAACATTCCGTTGGCCAATCAAGACAGCTCATTCAAAAAAAGAGACTAAAATATGCTTTTTGAAAAACAGAGTAAAGGATTGCTCAAACTAAGGCGAATCCCGCGTGGGATTTGGAAGGCGACTGCTCGCGTCGATTGTTAAAACAATTTAGAATAAACGCGAGTATAAAACTCCGGAGAGGATTGCGTCCACGCGGTTTTAGCCTCCGTTTGACCAGAGCTTAAGTTTTTAAGGTTCTGCAAATATAGCAGTAAATAAAAACTATTGTTTTTTTTAAAACCACTCTTGTTGGATAAGGCATAAAATTCCCTAAGAGTTGATTTACAGACGGCTTCAATTATTCGTTATTACTTGTTTTTAGCAACTTAGAGTTAGTTACTAAAGAGGTAAAATAACAAATATTTCATTCATAATTAATTACCCTTGGTTAGCAAGTAACTCGAAGTTAAAATAAAAAAAAATCTCTGGATTGTGGAAGTGAGTCTAAGCACCGAAAAAAAAAAATTAACTAAATACTTTTGAAAAATTGCCTCAAGACATTATTTATATGGCTCCTTGTTTCTGAAATACTATTCAATTAAAATATTAAATCTCCGCTGTATGATAGGTTGACCAAAATAACGGATAACCAATCATAAAAATCAACATAATATTTGAATTGATTAGATTCAGAAACAGAGGAAAATTGAAGAAGAAAAACATTCAGACGTATTTTTTTTTTCAAAGTTAAAAAAAAAACTTGGGTATCTCAAGCTAGGTTCACTTTAGTCAAAAAAAAAGTTGTGTAGATACTTTACTTAAAGGTTGTAACTACATTATTTTATTTTTCGGTTCCTATTATTAAGGTATTATTAATATTAGAAAAAAAAAATGATATTACGTGTCAAAGAGGTTTTGGGGGTAGACAAGTAAAATGTTTTTTTTTTGTTAATCATGAAAAATTGCTATTTTAAGTTTCATTTAAATAAAAACCATGTTATTTGAGCTTGTTCTAGCTTTAAAATTTTTTGTTTGTGGTAAAAAGACGATATGAAATTTACAAAAAAAATAAAAAAACGTTTCAATAAAAATACGATTTTTAGAGAAAAGGAATGGTCAAATTGAAGGGAAACTGACACGGAACGCCTCTGAGCGCGTCAGTCGTTTTAATCATAACGATTGTATGCGACTTTTCGCGTCAGTTTGATACAAGTTAGTTGACACAATCGTCCCGTATCCCGCGCGGGATACGCCGCAGTTTGACCAAACCTTTTCTAGCCATTATTATTTTTATAATTAGCATTTGTTTTTTTTTTTTTTCAAACATCATTTCTGTTAGTTACTATCGTTAAATCTTCATAGTTATGTACATATCATAAACTGCCACAAAATGGTGCTATACAAAACCATTTTATAAATATACTTATCAATCAAACATTTTCGACTTACATACAGACGGCAGCACATCAAGTCAAATTTCTTTAATAGATTTTCAACTTTATCGCTGAAGTTTTAGGTTCAAAGTTGACAGTTTCGGGTAGCTAAATGTGCTGGGGTCTGTACATAATAATCCACAATTTTATCAAACTTGCATAACCATTATATACCAATAATGATATTAAAATAATCAAGTATACGTAGAAAGACCATTTACAGTTATTAATCAATTGTATTTTAATCAAAATTAGTGAAAATAATATTAAATTCAGACGAAAATATGTAATTAGACTGGGAGCTAAAAAGGCTAGAATTCAGTCTGTTTTTAAAAAAGACATGCCAATATATTGAGGCCACATTACATTTAATGTAGTTAATATTCAGTACTCAGCCGTAAATAATGATACATGGAGTTTTAGAAAACCTTTTGCCCGCGACTTCGTATACACTTATCCCGTTTTTTCTCGTTCCCGTGGGAAGTTCTGGGAACGCCTCTCTTAGTGCACCTCTACACTCCCCTGGGAACTTACATGCCAAATTTCAGTTTCATACGACTAGTAGTTTTGGCTGTGTGTTGTCTTTCAGTCAGTCACTCACTCACTCACTCAGTAACTGAATAATCCTTACTAATATTATAAATGCGAAAGAACAAACTGTCTGTCTGTCTCGCTTTCACGCCAAAACTACTGAACCGATTTAAATTAAATTTGGTACACAGATAGTCTAGAGCCTGAGCAAGGTCATAGGCTTCTTTTTATCCTGGGAGTATGTTGCCTAGGGACCACGCGGGTGAAGCCGCTGGCAGAAGCTAGTCGTCAATATTTATAAAATTCTTCCGTTACTGACTGATTGAGTGACTGACAGACAACGCACAGCCGAAACTACTGGTCGTAGTAAGCTGAAATTTGGCATGAAGGTTCCTTGAGAATTGTACGGGAGCGCTAAGAGGATTTCCCGAAATTCCAACGGGAACGGGAAAAAACGGAATGTGCACGTACGAAATCGCGGGCAGAAGCTAGTTTTATAAATTAGGATTAAGTAATAACAACGAAGATCTTCAAGGTTAAGCAACGGCTCCCAAGGTCAGTCCATGGATGGGTCTCCAACCATTAAATACTGATTTGATGAAAAGCTTCGACTTTGCATAGCGTTGTCTCTCTCACTCATACCAGTGTCTCTTTCTAAAGCCCGAAGTGTTATGTTTACGGGCGGGTACTGTGGCACTGCCACTAATGGTTACAAATCTTGGTTGTAAATATTATATGATAATCAGAACGAATGTAAACATCTATATGGTAATAAAAATCTTTTAAATGTATTCTTCTGTTTTATTTTGTATCACTCTCGTCTCATCATACAGATGTGCTGTACAACAGGGTGTAAAGTCTTGCAAAACCTCCGTTGAAAAGGGAGGATCCTCCGACCAGACGGGTGTTGTGTCCGGTGGGCAACTGATCAATGGTTGATATTTGGGCTGTTGTACACAACGTATAACAGAATAAACGCAATACCTCTTAAGGCTTAGCACGCACTGCGATTAAACGCCCGCGTTTAACCGCAGGTCTGAAACCGCAAAAAATGTAACACATAGCTTTCTATACAAGCGCACGCATTAGTGACTTTTTTCAGTGACTGATTTTAAAAACGCAACTTGTTACGTCTTTACCGCGGTTTAAAACGCGCAGTTTTTTTTGTGTCCCATAGTAACAGTACTGTGGCGCACGCACGGCGGTTAATCGCATTCAGTTTTTATTCAGTCTCGACTGATAATTTCAATATCAAAGCTACAACACATGCTGCTCGCCAGAAATCCATGGTGAAATGAAATAAATTTAAGCAAAACGCTAGCCGCAGTGCGTGTTGATGCGCGTTTTTGCGTATTCAGCTATTCCTAAACCGCGCGCGTTTAATCGCAGTGCGTGCTAAGCCTAAGAGGTCATTGTAGTCATCATTATGGGACAAACTCCGAAAGCGCGAAAAAATAATCACCTGCGGCTCTAAAAAGGCCACTTTAGCAGAATCAGAAAGCAAATCACGCTACCCGTCACTCAAATTTTCCCAATCAATCTTGAACCTTATGCGTTAGCGATAAAGATGAAAATGAAATTCGACAGATTGTTGCGTGATTAATATTATCATTCTCCTAAAGTGGCCTTTTTAGCCCCCATGTTCAGTACATTTTGGATCCTTCGACCAGACGGATGTGCCTGGTGGGCAACTGCCCGATAGCTGCTGTCGGGCAGTTGTATATACTCAAATCGCACGGAGAATGTTGATATCGCGATGTGGAATTTGTATGAAGTCAAGCCTTAGTTCGTATAGATGCCGCTTTTTATTTAAGTTTGGGATATCATCAAATAACTCCTCCCGCTCTGGGCGGAGCAGAAGGGACTGTCACACTCTTACTGACTAAAACTCATCCGTGTTCCTACAAATGCCTTTTGCTATCCCGAACCGCGGTGACTCTTTCGAAAAAATTCCTCAACCCTGGCAGGCACTGACCCTAGCGGGCCCCGTCTACTATGCTGACATCTCCTTGAGGCGCGCGTGGAACACAACGCACCTAGGACCCGGGCCTGGTTCTGATCGGAGCGAGCTCTCGCCGTCCGCAGGCCTGATGGATGCCGCCGCACATCTCGCCTGGTGGAAAGCAATGGATCGAGCGGACACAGAAGATGTCTGTTCAGTCTTGCTTTGAAGCCTGACTGACGGGTTATAGATGGTAAGGAAAATACACAGATGTTGGCATAGTGTTCTACACTAGCTGAGCCCAGAATAATTCTGCCGTCATAAAAAAGGACATAACACACACAAAACGAAGTAGTCAATTTCCGACTATAAGTTATTTTCTTAATGTCGGAAATCGGTTACTTCGAGCTTCGTTCTCACATTTTCAAATGTTTTGAGTAAGTACAATGTAAGATGAGATTAACATTACCAAAGGCTGATGCTGATGATTCTGGCTGCTAATGACATTTTCTTCATGAAAAAACTAATAATTCTACCCGGCCCGAGGATCGGTACATTGGACCCCACGTCCAGAGGATCCTGTTTAACAATCTCTTGATAGACTATCCACCATGTAAATTCTAAAATGGTATGCAATAGGGACCATGCACAGCGTTGACTATGCCATCTAGTGTCGCATATTCGAAGTTTTAAGGGTCAGAATACTTGACATTGACGCTTCTGTGCTGCCACCTGTGGTTCCTACACGCTCAGTTTTGGGGAACGTGCGCGAAGTAGACTGTGCCATCTAGCGTAGCTATTTGGAATTTTATACTTGTTATATACTTGACAGTGATATTTCTGTGCTGCCCTATAGTTTCTGCACGCTTCCTATATGTAGGACTAGTTGACCCGCGCAACTTCGTCTGCTCCGCTCCTATTGGTCTTAGCGTGATGATATATAGCCTATAGCCTTCCTCGATAAATGGGCTTTCCAACACTGAAAGAATTCAAATCGGACCAGTAGTTCCTGAGATTAGCGCGTTCAAGCAAACAAACAAACTCTTCAGCTTTATATATTAGTATAGATGAGGCAACAGCAACTTATCCAGGGCTATAAAACGGCAGAACGGGCGATGGCAGAAAGGATGTGTTTTTTTAATAGCCTGTATTGTCCCACTGCTGGACAAAGGCCTTTCCCATATTTTTCCAGATGGGCCAGGATCGCCACGCAGTACTGCCTGATGATGGAAGTTACAACCGAGGCAGGGCTAAAAAACGCAGATAGAATCAGCTAAAAGTATAATGAAAAATACAACGTATAGACAACATCAATATTATATTTTCTAACTCCAAAGTAAAAAATATTTATCACATTATTATCTCCATAACTAAAGTATAATTATCATGCATTCAATACATTTATAGATTCCCTGGCATTCTATAGATATAATAGAATATTATTTATTGCTCATTTGTGACCAAAAACATTTTCAGTGGACCAATTTTTAAATAATTTAAATCATTATTTATTCAAAAATAATTTAGCTCGGCCTTTAAGTAGATTTCGTCATTCTCATATTGAGCCCCTTGTTGCTAACAATAATTGTTAAATTAAAATTAATTACTTACCTATCTATTTTGTATCTAAGTAGGAAATATAAGGCTTTTTTAATTTTATTTAACATCACACCTGTATTCCCGAAGGGTCAGGCAGACGTGTTTAAGTACTCACATTTCTTCAGTTATGTTTATTTATAAACAGGACAATTTTTTTTTTTTTTGGAAAAACTCAATAATAACACAAATGAGCAATACACAATATGACTTTCAGTAAGTCTCATTTATTCTATAGAACATGACGTCATCGGACCTTTTTTCTATGTACCTATAGTCTGTTTTTTAATCCCGGAGACTAAATTGACAAGTGCAAATGTCAAACTGACATAGAATACAATAGTATTTAAGTCAGTTTTGACATTTGCACTTGTCAATTTAGTCTCTGGGATTTAAAAACAGACTATAGATTAGGTAGACAATATTCTGGAAGAACGGATCATTGCTCTTGGGTCCAAAGTACTTGAGCACACAAGTCTGTAATGTTTTTTGGTCTCATTTTGTTCCATGATGTTATGTTCCATAGAACAACTGGGACCTACCCGTGACTTTTAATTAAATGGTAATCTTTCCAGGCTTGAATTCAGGAATGTCGGGCCACCCCACCCCAAAGTACATACTAAGGCTTGTTTCACACGAACCACACCACACCGTCGCGTGAAAAGGTGGTCAAACTGTGTTAACATGTGAATAGTGTCGCTAAGGCGTCTTGCGGTAGCGTTGTAGTAAATTTCATTTCAATTATTTATTGCATCAAATATGGTAGGTACAAGTTCTTATAGAATGTGTATAAACGCAATACCTCTTAAGGGGCCATTGTACCCATCATTATGAACAACTTTTACTTTTTATTTCTTTAAAATAATATCTCGTTTATTTTTCGAGCATTTTTGATTTTATTTTCACTTTCAGTTTTATATTTTTAGATAAACTGTTTAGATAACAAATATTTTTTTTCATGCATAATCCCTATTGTTCATTCCCAAAAAAATTGCCAGTGAATTAAATGTCACACTCCAATTTATATTTTTTCTATATATAACATCTATCACATCAAATTCCCTTCTTCATAACATTAAAATTTATTTTTACCTAAACAACATCAAAAGCAGAATTGAAATGTCATGCAGTTGCGTTTTTTTTTTCGAAGGCACTAACATACAATTTAAAAATACATTCTTCAGTCATAATATATTAAAATAATTTTAATTGCAGTAAGCCTTTTTGATATCAATTTTGTTTAAAGTCTACACATTATAAAATCTATTTGGTTAAGGATAGATTTTTAGTATAATATAGACATTTATGACGAATATATATTTCTATATACAATTTCATTAAGCACTTATTTTTAATTATAGTTAGGGGCCATCTCCACGAGCCAAAGAATCGCCGCGATAATATCGCCGTGTGGAGACACGTTCGAAGAGTTACGTGGAACGACGATAATATCGTCGCGATTCTCTCGCTCGTGGAGACGGCCCCTTAGAGACATAATTTTTCAATTATTCTTAAAAACCTAGCTTTCCAGTAGTTTCATCCCCGTAGCTTATCCTACACAAACCGTGTTTATTTTCGGGTTAAAAAATTACCTATACCACTCAGCAATAAATAATGTAGCTAGCATTTAGTGAAATATTTTTTTATAATCGGATCAGTAGTGCTATTCTGTAACAACATTTTCGTATCTCGACAGTGGAATCCGAGGTGAGTTTCAAATTAAGACCTTTATGTTGTGTGCAATAAAGCTCACTTTGTGAGTTTTGTCACTCAGGTGAAGCTCGATATCGAAATAGTTGTTTACAGAATAGACTAGCAGTACTTCAAAAGATTACCTTTTACAAACACTAAAAGAATCAACACTATCTCTATATACTTTTTAGGGTCCCGTCCAACGGAACCCTATTACTAAGGAGGGCTGTATCTCAAGAACCATAATAGGTAGACTGTTCAAATTTTCACAGATTGTGTATTTCTATTGCCGCTATAGCAACAAATAAGGTTTATGGTACGGAACCCTTCGTGTGGGAGTCCGGCTCGCACTTGGCCGGGATTTTTGTTTAGATTTAGACTTAATATGACCTACCCAAGGGTTGAGTTTCGAAAATCTTAGTATACTTTCTCTTCAACAATTCTAGAAAATATCTTTTATAATCTTCAATGGTGCTTTGTGCGTTGTGTCACTCATTTTTAGAACTGTTTTATTAAACCGCGACCAAACAGAGGGGTTGTACAAGTTTAACGTGTGCAACTGTGTGTCTGCTTGTAGCATCGTAACTCCTAAACCGATTTTGATTCGATTTTTTTTGTTTGAAAGGTTACTTATTGTATGTAAAAGCTTTGTTGTATTAGTCATACACATAATACACACAATTCTTAAATAATTTTACGTAAGTGAAGTGAATTACAATAAGTAAATAAAATGAGCAGTACCTATTGTGAATTCACTGGGTGTAATGTGTGTGCATTTAGTGTTTAAATTGCAGACATACATACATAAAAACATATTTACATTATAAGGTCAAAAACTGAAAACGGCTCTGAATATAAAATGCATGTTTTAATGTATTAAAGTGGATGTAAATAATTGTTTACTATGATTAATATATTAAATACTATCTCTAAATGTTTATTTGTACATAAATCACATCATAACGGGGGAAATATTATTATTTAGTTTAAAAACAAACATGTTATTTAATAAAATTAAAAAACAAAATGGCACTGTTCATCACAAAAACGACAGCAAAAAGCAAAATCTTGTTTACAAATAAATGCTACGATGGTAACAAGATATTTATGTAATAAAATAACTCAGAAAAAATAAAACTTTTAAAAAAATATTTTTAAATATATTTTAAAATAATAAAAAATATATTTGTACCACTTTTATATTAAACTACTATTGTTTCGGTACTCGTTTGTACTACAGGTTATTTTGATTTTCTTGGTCGTGTCGGATTATCCGACCGTCTCATCGACGTATGAGAATAAAAACTATTATTTTATTTTTATTTTTCATTCAAGAGCGTTCTCAGTTTTCGCCTTAACACATTTGTTCTTTAAAATATAACTAGATACTAAAAATTTAAATAATATAATATTGTAAATCACATTTAAGTCTTCTTGGTCTCTTCTTTCGATTCGATTTGCTGGAACTCTTTCAGAAGAGCATCTTCTTCAAAGAACGAAGCAGAGTCTGGAAGAATAACACCCACTTAGTTTAGCCTCGTTTAAGGCCTGTTTATACCTGCGCCATGAGGATGGTTATATCCTTACACCTTACTAATATTATAAATGCGAAAGTAACTCTGTGTCTGTCTGTCTGTTGCGCTTTCACGCCAAAACGACTGAACCGATTTAAATGAAATTAGGTACACAGATAGTCTAGAGCCTGAGAAAGGACAAAAAACTACGTTTTATCCCGGGAGTATGTTCCCTAGGGACCACGCGGGCGAAGCCGCTGGCAGAAGCTAGTTTTTAATAAAATAAGTGTTGTGCTTACCTTCTCTTTCCAACTTGACCTTCCCCAAAAACGCTTTGTCGTCTTCTTCAGTCTTTATCTCCGAACGAAACTTATTCTGAAATAAATTAATAGTAAAAAATATAGTATTTTGCGAAACAAGTTCTTATTCGTGCTATCAAAATTGAATACGTATGCAATATTTCATGTCTGTACTATGACCGTAGAGGAGTTGGGTCGTCTGGCGCGAACCTTAATAGATAATTATCACAAAAATTAATAGGGAATATGCATGCGATCTTTTTATTTGCAAAATAAAATACTTATTAGCTCTAGTAAACAATCATGAAATTATTTTTTAAATACCTTCATCAGCGATGAAGTTATAAAGCTTCAAAGATTACTATTAGAAAGAGAAGTCCGATATGAACTTTGACGTCAAAGTCCATGACGTCTATGCAGCTGCCATTTAAAAGAGTATTTCTGTATATTATTAGATAAACTGTTTAGATAATAAATATTTTTTTCATGCATATTCCCTATTGTCATCGGAACTAAACCAACATGTAAAATTTTAAATCTGTGGCGTCTGCCAGCACATCAAGGTACTCGAAACTGTTAAATTTTCCCAATCAACCTTGAACCTAACGCTTTAGTTATAAAGTTGAAAACCACATTGCAATTTAAATAAAAGCTTGTAAAAATAACATTCTTAACATTTTATTTCCTCACAACATTCAAACTTTTGCTATAATTTAAGTACCACTGAATCTAAAAAATGCTGTACTACTATACTTTATTACAGTTTTCAGATTAAAATATTCAAAAAGCACTGACTCTAGAAAAGAGCCTGCAAGTAGACAAGACGAACAAAAAGCACTGGCCCTAAAAAATTGTTTATAAGTACCAAAAACACTTACTTTGATAAAGTCGGGTAACCCGTCCTGCAGATGGTACCAGCTGAGTATAAACACCAACGAAACGAAGAATAAGTTTGTACAGATACCTGGAACAAAAACATAGGTTAATCGTAGCCGTACCCACCTGATGGTAAGTGAAGTGATCACAACCGCCAATGTGAATCTACAAAAACAGAGCTATCGCCATCCTTAGAACAAGTCGAATATATCTCATTACTAACTACCTATTCGTCGTAGAGGAGCTCGTGGCTAGATAATAACAGCCGCACGGGTCGATATTCAAGGTTAAGCAACGCTTGCCAAGGTTGGTCTGTGGATGGGTGACCATCTTAACATACCGAGTTTCCTCCGTGCCTCGGAAAGCACGTTAAGCCGTTGGTCCCGGCTGTCATTTGTAGATCTTTGGCAGTCGTTACGGATAGTCAGAAGCCAGTTAATCTGACTCCAGTCTTGCCATAAAGTACCGTGTTACCCAGTTACCTAATGGGTTGTGGAGGTCTGGTAGGCAGCCGCTCCACATAAAATACTGGTATTCAGCTAAATCCGGCTTGACTGGAAGCCGACCCCAATTTAGTTGGGAAAAGGCTAGGCAGATGACTAACTACCTATTCGTCATCGTTGTCCGCTGGCCTAGCCACGCCTCGGCCCCCGACCAATCAGGTCGCATAAAATTGTGTGTGATTTTTGAGGAGATTTTCAGAGGTTAGATTCTACAAATTGAGAGCGAGATGCGGCGAACTCAATTGCACCCCGTCACGAATAGTTTTGATTTTTTTTTTACTTTTTGTGCAAAAATAGTGAATATTTGACGAATGTGGGAAAATTCAAGAAACAACTAATATAAACTAAAATTACCCATGATTATGAGCGACACTATGCTCGCTTGTAGCTTATACGAGTAACTCATAGTACCTAAATATCCCGCTGCGACTAATAATTTGACAATACCTACTGAAGTAAACCTTAAAAATAAAAAGTAATGAAACAGCAACAGCAAGTAAAGTGAGGTCAAAAAAATGCAAACAGGCTCGGATAATTTATATTTTTTTTATGGGCCTACGGTTTTTCTGAGTTGAAAAAAGTCAAAGCTGCGAGGCCGTAGGCGGTGGCCCACGTCACCCACGCCTTGTGCCGCCTCTGATTGTAAAGTCAAGTTCACAATGACCAGTTGAAGGCAGAAAAAACACAACTGTTTCGTACGAAAGCCTTCAACTGTTTGACTATTTTTGTAACGCAAATTACTAGACTACTGACTTCTACAAGTGTGTACAACTGTGTCCAACTACATGTGACTGTGTACTAGGTTCTTCATGCGCGTAAACTCACCGAACACGGCGGATATCTTGGGCCAGTTGAACATAAGGTATCGGAGGCCGGTGAAGTGAGCTTGTACATGCAACTTACTATAGTGTACTGAGTTCTACAAGTGTGTACAACTGTGTCCAACTACATACAACTGTGTACTAGGATATTTACGTGGGTAAACTCACCGAACACGGCGGATATCTTGGGCCAGTTGAACATAAGGTATCGGAGGCCGGTGAAGTGAGCTTGTACATGCAACTTACTATAGTGTAATGAGTTCTACAAGTGTGTACAACTGTGTCCAACTACATGTAACTGTGTACTAGGGTATTTACGTGGGTAAACTCACCGAACACGGCGGATATCTTGGGCCAGTTGAACATGAGGTACCGCAGGCCGGTGAAGTGGGCTTGTACATGTAATTCACTGGAGTATACCTCGGCGAAACGGGATTGGAGTTCTACGTAAGCGTCTGTGGCGGGTTTCTCCTGAAAGTTGTAGTAATTTTAGTTAAAAATTGATACTTAAGGAGGGTTTGACATATTCTTAAGAGGAAATGCTGGCGGCGAGACTTTGTATGTAAAAAGTCACAATTCGAGGTTTGGCTCTCGACTATTTTCTCCTCCAATCTTGGACCGATTTAAAAGATATTTCACAAACTGAATAAAAAGAATGTATACCGTGTCTCTATGTTTTCCTTTTTTGATTAATAGTTGCCAAATTTGTACACTAGGGCTCTGTTGACAGCGATTTATCGAACAATTTTGAGCATTTTGTGAGGGTTCTAGTGCTCATACGGTTAATAAATCATCAAAAAGGAAAACATAGAGACACAGAATATATCTTTCTTATTCAGTTTGAGAAATATCTCTTAAATCGGTACATTATTGGAAGAGAAAACAGTCGAGAGCCAAACCTCAAATTATGACTTTTTACAATACAAAGTCTCGCCGCCAACAAAAATACTCAAGTCAGATAGCGCGCTAGCGCTATCTATCAACAGTTCTGAATATCAATCATGGCTGTTTTTAACCGACTTCCAGAAATGATGGAGGTTCTCAATTCAGTGGGTTTTTTTTATGTATGTACACCGATTACTCCGAGGTTTCTGATCAGATTTCTGTGATTCTTTTTTAGTTCGATCCGGTATACTTGCCATTTGGTCCCGTGAAAAATTGATTCAGTTTGGTTCAGAAGTTTTTATTTTATGAGCATTTTTGCTTATTTAAATTTCTGGGTAGACGAAGACGTCGTCGAAGTATCGCCACTTAAGTGAAAAATAAAAAGTCGGTGTTAACAAACAAAGAAACAAAACCAAAAACACCGACTTCCGAAATGAAGGTTATGTTATACTTTGTAGTGTTTTGTTTGGAAGTCGATTTTTTTTTTGTAAAAAGTTTTTTCCTTCGATTTTAACTTATGATACTTCAATATGATTGAATTATTAACATTCCGTTCATTCTAAAACCATCTTAATTTACAAGACAGTAAAGTTGAAATTTGTTTTAATGGCAATAAAATTTAATGGAACAAGGATTGAAACCTGGCTTCTTCCTTACCGGATCGTCTTCGAAGTCACTGAAGAGTTCCACCTTGAGCTGTTGTTTCTCCTCATCAACTCCGCCGAGGTACAGCGGCGAGTACACGAATGTCCTCATTATGTGATGCAGCAGAGATCTGGGGGTAAGTGTCCATTATTATTATCCTAGCATGTAAGTAAAGACCATACCCGAGGGTAGCGGAATTTGTTCGAAAGAGTTACCGCAGTCCTGGAACGCGGCGGGCATTTGGAGGAACACGGATGGGTTTTAGTCAGTAAGAGTCTGACACTCCCTTCTGCTTCACCCAGAGCGGGAGGAGTCATTTGATGATTTCCCATCCATAAAAAAAAAAGAAAAAAAATGCCCGAGTCGATGCCACGCGCACCTCGTATCGGGGGTCGTCCATTAAGCACGTGATGTTTTTTTAGCAAATTTTTAGCCCACCTCCCCCATGGTGATACTGGTGAGGTTTTACTAAAGCACGCCCCCCCCCCTCACCCATAATCACGTGTATGCAGGGATTATCTAATTCAATTCTGAAAAATTCGCGTTCAACGAAAAAATTAATACACGTGGTATGATATAGGCCCCAGTTCATAACATAACATCACGCCGATACCACTAAAAAGTGAAAAATAAAAAAACTTTTTTACAAAAAATATAACCGACTTCTAATAAAAAAACACTACAAAATATAAAATAACTTTAATTTCGGAAGTCGGTGTCAAAAAACGAAATAACCAAAAACACCGACTTCCGAAATTAAAGTTTTTCATATCTCGCTTTTTCCGTGCCTGTGGTCTTGTTAGAGTTGGTAGCCGTCCGAACATGTTGAGTTTTTAAGGCATTTTCCAGCAAAATCTTAACAGATTCAATATTAACACTTTCAGTGCCAAGTGCAAAAGTGTTTTTACATTTTTAGGGCCAAGCACTCAACACATGGGCCGAACAACAATTCGTTCGTGTGCCCACAACCCGCGCATGAACACAAGTCACATATAGCTACTTAAAACAACGACTCAGAGGGGCTACTCTCTAACGAAATCCGTAGTTTCGGGCTTAGTTGCGGGCGGGCGTATTCTACTCCGTATCACCTACAGACTTACGATAAGTCCCGAACCCGAACTGAGAATGAATGACAACACGATTTCACAGTAACTGTCAAATCGTGTTATCATTAGTTCTCAGTGGTTAGGTGATACGGAGTAGTAAATGCCCGCCCGCAACTAAGCCCGAAACTACGGATTTCGTTAGAGAGTAGCCCCCCTGATACGGGTTGTGGGCACATAACGAATCACTGCTCGACCCATACGCTGAGTTCTTGGCACTAAATGTGTTAAAACATTATGGATACATACCTGTATTTAATCATAGCAGATCTGCATGACGAGGAGACTAAGTAACCACCTTTGGCGCGCATTTGAACGCAAACCATGAACATTCCTGAAATATAATAATATAAATTTTAATATTCATTCATAATGTTATTTTAATATTCAGTAAGTATTCAGTATTTGTAACATCGTCATCATCATTTATAACTGCCTCTGTGGTCGAGTGGTTTAGGCGTTTGCCTTGTGACCTGGCGGTCGTGGGTTCGATTGTTGTTTCCAGTCTGGCTAGACCAGTGGTTCTTAACTGGTGGTCCGGGGACCACTGGTGGTCCCTGGCAGAACATGAAGTGGTCCGCGAAGCCATTCTTTAATGCAATATTTTCGCAAAGCTGAATAATTTCAATGCAAGTGTTTGAAATAACGAAGTGATTGATATGCTATATAATTCTAACTTTGAAGATGTTTAGACACAGGAAATGATTTAGAATACAACAACATTTTTTAGAGAAAACTTTTCTTTCAAAGTTTCAAAATAGTGCTACACGCTACCTTACGTTGTTTCATAAGCATATCTATGCCAGCAAAGGTTCTCAGTGCTTCTGAAAATTTAAAGACAAGAACCAAAATCGGCTGGATGTCATTATTGACATGCGTTTGGCTTTGAGCAACACTGAACTAGATTCAAATGTTAGTCAAGATTATACAGTAAAAAAAAATCAAGGTACCTACTATCTATTACCTCCGAAAAATTGGTGGTCCATGGGAAGACGGAAATTTGGTAAAATGGTCCCTTATGACTAAAAGGTTAAGAACCACTGGGCTAGACCAATGCAGGCTTGAATCACCTGATTGTCTGATAAAAAGATGATTCCGTGCTTCGGAAGGCATGTATAAGCCGGTGGACCCGGCCGCCGCCAAATAAACCATGTCAGAGGCCCTTGAGGCGGTTTATGACACTAGGGTGTGTGGGGTCGTTAGACCTTACTGCCCACACGATAAGAAGATTCATAATGTTAGAATTAATGGAGTGTTGCTTCAATCAGAGTGAGACAGGAAGCACCAGGATGAGAGACGCGAAGACCAGGAAGCATGGCTTTTCAACGTCTATGCTTCCTGATGGTTTTGAATGGGAGGCCATTCCAGGTTAGATTATCCAAGACTGATATGATAATGAGGGCTATCGCGTTTGAATTCACCGTTATAGGCGCTTGTGTAGCGTGAGGTCGTCGTAATGTCAAATTTTACTGGCTTTTGATTCGAGTTTATTCACTTCATCATCATCATCATATCAGCCGAAAGACGTCCACTGCTGGACATAGGTCTCCCCCAAGCGTCGCCACAACGACCGGTCCTGTGCGTCTCGCATCCATCGGCTATCCGCGACCTTATTCACGTATTTGTTTCGATTTTTGTGAATATTTTACTAAACCAGCCTGATTTTAGCTGATTAAATTACGTTTCGACCGATCACAGCATTGAACTTTCTTTATTTGACGCTAGACGTGCCGAGCACGAGCCGAGCACAAATTCGTGTAGTGTGGACCGACATACGTGTCTCGAACGAGCGCACTTCTACACGGATTTGTGCTCGGCTCATCCAGCGTAGACGCACCTTTGGAAATATGTATTTATCTCCTTCTTTTTTCCATTGTGATGAGTACGTAACACTGCGACACTATTTATGTTGTATTAAATCGCACGTTTACGGCATCATACATATGTTTTCTTTTAACTTTGTTCACATGCGCGTAATCTATACTAACATATAAAGCTGAAGAGTTTGTTTATTTGCTTGAACGCGCTAATCTCAGGAACTACTGGTCCGATTTGAAAAATTCTTTCAGTGTTAGATAGCCCATTTATCGAGGAAGGCTATAGGCTATATATCATCACGCTAAGACCAATAGGAGCGGAGCAGTAATGAATATTGTGACGCAGACGAAGATGCGCGGGTCAGCTAGTCTATACTTACTAATATATAAAGCTGAAGAGTTTGTTTGTTTGCTTGAACGCGCTAATCTCAGGAACTTCTGGTCCGATTTGAAAAAATATTTCAGTGTTAGATAGCCCATTTATAGAGGAAGGCTACAGGCTATATATCATCACGCTAAGACCAATAGGAGCGGAGCAGACGAAGTTGCGCGAGTCAACTAGTAACAACTATAATGCCATGATTAAGGACTATACTCGACAGTGGCGCCAACTGGTGAGTACAAAAACGGTAACACTCATTGCAATAACTTGCGGGTCTTCAAGTCAAGAGTGAAGAGGCTACTTTTAGGCAAGTGTGCTCAATCTTCGACTACATCGTGACTTTCCAACAATTGTGACAATTATAAGATAAAAAAATATGATGATCTGAGTTGCTGGATGAAAGTATATTTTATAGCTTTTATGTCCATGCCGGCAAAGTTGAAATTTGTTTGGCAATTAAAACCGAAGAAAGAAACGCATTGCAGAGTACGCTTATTCTGATCCTCGTAGTTTAGTCAAAGCGTCTTTTATTTTGGACTTTATCTGAATGTGTACAATGATGTTCATATTTGTTTGACACCTTTAACCACCGAGTAATACGCCAGGTTTAGGTACGCCTTTTCTAAGTATAATCAGATAAAAAATTGGATAAAATACAAAAGAAAACGCTTCATAATATTAAGCCATACATAATTTATGAACTAAAAAAACTACACACTAAATCTATACTAATATATAAAGCTAAAGAGTTTGTTTGCTTGAACACGCTAATCTCAGGAACTACTGGGTCCGATTTGAAAAATTATTTCAGTTAGATAGCCCATTTATCGAGGAATATAATCATAACGCTCAGACCAATAGGAGCGGAGCAGACGAAGTTGCGCGGGTTAACTAGTATGCACTATTTCCATAAATCATAGACAAAATTACCCTTTAACCATAGCTAATAGAAAACCGTTAGATAAGTCACGGATAAGAACATAGACTTTTTATCTATGAATGATTGAAACCGTGACCTTTGAAAGGGTGATGCTCTCTACATTGCTTATGTAGGTGGATATTTCCAACATATTTATTTGTCTACAGAAAGATTTGGTTCCACAAGTATTTAGTGAATCACTGTAATGAAAAATTATCATTTCCTTATTTTATTTTTCTTTGCCTTCGCACGGTTTGTGTATTTAGCCAATGTCACATTTGGTTCCTTAATCTTAAAAATGAATGAACAGAAATTTACCAAAACTTTCCAAGGATGTACTGACAGTGGCGGGGCAAGACATATTTTGATGTGGGCAAGATGGCATTTTGCGAGGCCCTTTAGGTCCTACTTAAGAATAGATTGATTTTTTTAGGTTTTCAGAGGTTGGACTTTCTTTTGACTTTTTGTGCAAAGTAAATATTGGGCGAATGTGGGAAAATTCAAGAAAGGTCTAAACTAAAAGAAGCTATGATGTAAGAGCGAGCGTAGTGAGCTTGTACGAGTAAATCATAGAGCCTATCCTGCCGCGGCTAATATGTTGACAAATCTTACTGAAGTAAACTTTAACAATAAAAATAATTAAAATAACAAGAGCAAGCCAAGCAAGCTCAAAAAAAAACGAAAATAGTCACGGATAAGTTGGCTTAGCTAAGATTTTTCTGAGTTGAAAAAAGCCAAAGCTGCGAGGCCCTTCGGACCGCGAGGCCGTAGGCGGTGGCCCACGTCGCCCACGCCTTGCGCCGCCTCTGACTACCGAAGCAACCCAGATTTACCTATTTTCTCAAGATAGTGCTCTGGCTAGTCCCTTGAAAGATACAAATTGTCTAATAGACTGTTTGTCCGAGACATTGATATTAAACTGTATATCCTTGCAGTGAAAGCTCATTTTTGTCTGCAGATTAATACAGACTAATAAATTACATAGTTTATAAGCTTAGAGCAAGTGCGAGTTTGACGCGCACACAAAGGGTTCTGTACCATATACCTACATTTTATTATTTGTTGTTATAGTGGCAATAGATATATACAATACCAGCTGACCCGCGCAACTTCGTCTGCGTCACAATTTTCTTTACTGCTCCGCTCCTATTGGTCTTAGCGTGATGATATATAGCCTATAGCCTTTTTCGATAAATGGGCTATCTAAAACTGAAAGGATTTTTCAAATCGGACCAGTAGTTCCTGAGATTAGCGCGTTCAAGCAAACAAACAAAACAACAACAACATCACCACCACCACACCTATTATGTTTCATGAAATACAGCCTGCTGGCAGATAGACGGAAGGACGGACAGACAGCTGAGGCTAAGTAATGCCCTTTGGGTACGGAACCCTAAAAATCATTCATATCGCTACCAATAGGAAAAGGTCCAAAAACACTGGCATCATTGCCACATTAAACGGCAATGTCTCCAATATTGAAATTTATATTTCAGTGTACCCACCTAAGTCCTTATTGACTTGAGACTCGGGCATCTCCAACATGAGTTTGATCCTGTACGGCTGTTTCGGCATCAGGATGTTGCTGGCCTTCGTCAGCTGCACGTAAGCATATGGGTAAGAGCATATTCCTGCCTTATCCTCGCATGGTCTGAAATTAAATTCAGAACAAGTTTAAAACTAATTAAATTATTTTTTTACATTTGTAATAAAGTTTTCATTACAAACAAAAAAGAATAATTTTTATTTTAATAGATTAGAAATAAATTATTCTTATATGTTTTAAAAAGTAAATGTAATTTTTTAGAGAAATCTATAATTTTATTAATATGAGAAATATATATTCTTATGGCCCAAACTAACAGGAGGATTATCTTGGCTAATTTATTATCACTAAGGAAGTTCTAAAATATTAAAAAAAGAACTTACTTGAACTGAAAATGCACTGGCCGCACATGTGTAACATTTGGCATGTAAATATTATAGAAGCCCACATACATAAAAATTGATAACCACAGTATAACAGTCAAGAATAAAGTCACTATTGCGACTCTGTACATCAATTCCTTGACACTGGTTAAACTTTCATCAGTTTTCTTCTTATATCCCGTGTATTGATTCACAATAAATGCTTCTATCGGCTTCCGAACATACTCCCTCACTACTAGGAAAGGATTCATAAACCTCAATATACTTTTTTCGAGCATTTTTATTTGTGCCAAGGAAACTGATCTGTGCTTAATCGTGGGTAGATAAAAGTGTAGTAATGATAGTGCATATCGCTAGTACAAGGGTTAAGTCCGCTTTGTTGATAGAAGCGTGATAGATGACGCAGTGCACCACGGATGCTTGGAGATTAATTGATAAGCGATGGAGGTCAGTAAATGTTGTAATTTATTTTTTGTTATTGTTGATAATGCGGAGATAAAGTCGGAATTTATGACAGATACAACCCTCTTCTGAAATTTGACACTTCTGGTGGGGAAATTTCACTTCGGGATCGGGCTCCCATTTCGAAAAAAAGGAATTCCCGATTTCTTGTTCGTAGAACTTCAAACAAAAGGTACTGAATGTCAACGTAAGTTCAAAGGGTAGTATTCCCAAGATGTACGGTAAAGTTTTATTTTGGCAACACGTAACAATTGCTGTCAAGCGCTATTTCGATAAACGCATTTTTTACTGTTTTCCAATAAGCGAAGCCCAGAAGCGCCCAGAGGACTGAACAACCTTGCATTACACAACAAAGACATTTATCTATTGTTTATAATTATTTCACAGTTTAAAAATTACATAGTGTTTAAAAAGGTTATAATTTTCAAGCGAACTGTTTTGCTTATTTTCTCAAGACAAAAACGAAACGTTATTATGAAATGTTAAAGTAAAGCAAATCTTGTTCCATCTTTTTACTTCCTTAAGTTTTGTTGCATGGAAAAGAAACAGAGCGATAATTTCCCAACAGATCAGAAAGAGATAAAAAATAAAATAAATTGTTATCTTGAGAACTGTCAAAAATAACAAAACAATTTGCCAATATTTGGTAGAAGATTGTGTTTTATTTTAAAATTATTTATTTGTAAAATCCTCGAAATGTTACGTTTACTAAATTGTCAAGTGTCGCACCATTACATACAAAAAAGGCTAAAAACACGTACTACAAGCTTAGTTCTGAAACCAAATGTTTCTGCCGCTGCATATCAGCCTAAAAACGTAGAAAAACAGAAGTATGAAAACTGGGAGAAGATTAATCTTTTTACGGCAGAGAGTGCTACTCCAAAGCCTAGGTTTAGCATGGTTTTACCTCCTCCGAATGTCACAGGAATGCTACATTTAGGTTAGATTTTTCTTTCTTTTTTACTTACATTATATTTACATTTTTCTTTCTTTTATAAATATACCTAACTTATCAAGTCCGAAGGCATCAATTGCTTTATGTGCTTACCGATGAATGGATTTATCTTAGGAAAAACGCAGGCAGTATCTGGTGCCATAGAATCTAAAATAGGTTTCCTTGCTGCAGTATCGTAGCATAGTGGGGACGGCAGGGGCGACCTGCCCCAGGCGGCACCTTTAGGGGGCGACCAAATAATAATAATCTATACTAATATATAAAGCTGAAGAGTTTGTTTGTTTGCTTGAACGCGCTAATCTCAGGAACTACTGGTCCGATTTGAAAAATTCTTTCAGTGTTAGATACCCCATTTATCGAGGAAGGCTATAGGCTATAGATCATCACGCTAAGACCAATGGGAGCGGAGCAGTAATGAAAATTGTCACGCAGACGAAGTTGCGCGGGTCAACTAGTCTACATATAAAAATCAATGCCACTTTTCGTTGTAATTTTATAACTCAAGAACGGGCTCACCTATCCAAACCAAATGGTTAGACTTTGTTCGGACTATGTAGTAGATGGTTTATGTGAAGTTTGCACAAAATCGACCGAGCGGTTTTTCATTTATCACATGTTTTGTAACAGGGGTAGGTAGGGTAGCCAGTTGACGGGAGCGAAGCCGCACGGGTCAGCTAGTAATTTGTAAATATTTAAACCATTTCATATTTTTGTTGCACCTATCTATCTATTAGGATTTGGTTTCCGCACTTAGTCCTGATGTTGGACCATTGTGCGTGAGCCATGGCGGCCGTCATTCCAACCAGCCAACCTCCCTCCAGAAGCAGATCAGTTTTCCTGGTGTGTAGAGAACATCTGTAAGCGAGTTCTGTGTCCCTATTGTTTCACTCCGTATTTCGGTAACGCCTGCGCACTCAAGGAGTACGTGCGATACCGTTTCCTCCTTCTCCATGCATGCTCTGCATAAAGGACTGTCATAATACCTATCATGTGTAAGTGTTTATTCAATGAGCAGTGCCCGGTGATAGTCCCCGCCACCATTCGCAGGCTACCCCTATCCAGTCGCAGAAGGCGTCTGGTCAGTTTCCTGTTTAGGGATGGCACAGCCTCCCTGGACTGCCTGCAGCCTGGTGCCAAGGCCCACCAGCGTTCCGCTTGTTTGTGGGTGTGTTCTTGTATCCATGTGCGCAGCTGGACCAAGGGGAGTGGTACTATGGGTTCGGGTCCAACAGCCACAGCATCAGAACCCCTCCTGGCCAGCTCATCGGCCGCGTCGTTTCCTAGTGATCCGCTGTGTCCTTTTATCCACTGCAGCGTCACAGTGTTGCGGTTGGTCAACGTGACGCGTTCTAGCGCGTTGTGGCATTCTAGTTTGAGTTTCGAGGTAGTATAATGATTACTTAGAGATTGAAGGACTGAGGCGCTCTCGGAGAGTATGCGAATGTGGGTATCCGTTACTCTCCTGGCTTCTATGGCAAGGACCGCCAGGATAATGCCCACACATTCCGCCTGGTAGACGGTGTTGAGCTTACCCAGCGGTCTAGATGTTCTGATGCTAAGGTCGTTGGAGTAAACTCCAACTCCGGTTCCGGTGTTTGTCTTTGATCCGTCAGTGTAGATTCTCAGCTCTTTGGGACCTGAGTGGTCGTTCGATTCTTGTGTCAGGACTATATTGTAATGTTTCTGGAAATGGTGCGTCTTTTGGGCTTTGTTATCATGGGTTGCCTCTGTTTGTCGCACCTATGATTCAGACTGATTGAAATGAGCAGAATAAAGTTTTAGTTAGAGACAGAAGTTTTGTTTTTAATTCTAACAAGGATATTATTTTTCAATGAAAATATAAATATTAAAAGTTTGTCAAGGTATACTCATAAGTGTTCCATATCTGTTATATCAATGTTAGTGGCATATGTGTAAGAATTTTAGTAATAAATCTGATTATTATATTGTCAAACAAAAAAAAAAATCTGTTCAGTATATTGTGTCGAGTTATGTGCACAGAAATGTATGGGGCAGTTGTTTTTAATTTTATGATTACAAAGTTGGTCATAGTAAAAGTTGTTCTTAATGATGAGTACAATGACCCCTTACACATTGTATATGACTTTTTTATTTGTAAAACAGTATCATTATTGCGTATTGTAGAGGTTACAATACACCATAATGATACTGTTTTGCCGAAAAGTTCTTTAGAATTACTGTATAATAAAGTCTTTTAAATTAAAATACCTAAATAAGAGGGCGGCAAAATTTTCTTCCGCCCCGGGCGGCTGACACCCGCGCTACGCTACTGCCTTGCTGCACTTAGTGGTAGAAGTCTGATAGGCAGCCGCTCCACGTAAAATACTGGTATTGAGTCGTATCCGGTCTGGAAGCCAACCTAACATTTGTTCCGTGCGGAAATCGAACCCGCGACACGCAGTGTAGCAGTCAATCGCTCAACCACTGTGCTAACCGTGTCAAAAAGGCTAGGCAGATGATGACAGTGTAGTAATGAAAAAATTATACATATTTTATAGGTATACCAAAGAGTTTGTATTACTGACTGTACCTTTTTTTTACTTCCAGGCCATGCACTAGCATGCACAGTTCAAGATGTGATTGTGAGGCATAAAAGGTCATTAGGCCACAATGTTCTCTGGCTACCAGGCATCGACCATGCTGGGATTGCTACACAGGTACACCTCATTATCCTCCTGTCCTAATCATAATTAACTTGGGTCCCGTACAGCATGTCCTCATCTTCTATACATTGTCTTCTCCACACTAACCACAGTATAGTCTAATACCCTTTTTAATGAGTGAAAAAAATACGATTGCCTAAATGAAAGAGTGTTGCCGGAGTTTCAACACTTGGTGCAGTGCTGAAGTAAAATAATTTCAAATCAATTTTATTAACACACTAGCTGACCCGTGCAACCTCGTCTGCGTCACAATTTTCATCTTTAATATAACTCCTACCCTACTCCAACCCTACTCCTACCCTACTCCTACCCTACACCTACCCTACACCTACCCTACTCCTACCCTACTCCTACCCTACCTACCTACCTACCTACCTACCTACCCTATCTACCTACCCTTTTTTTTTGCTTTTAAACCTTCCCTGTATTTTGGCGAATCCAACAAAAAAAGAATTATTAAGATCGGTCCAGCCGTTCTCGAGTTTTAGCGAGACTAACGAACAGCAATTCATTTTTATATATATAGATTCATTCATTTGTAGCCTAGTGTTGGTAAAAAGGAGCATTAGACTTTCAGGAAGCTATTTCTTTGACCAACAGTAAATCAATCCTGTCTTAGTGTTTTCCTACACTCCTCCCCAAGGAACCAACATGCCAAATTTCTTTTTTTTATGACCAGGAGTTTGGGCTGTGCGTTTATATCTATCAGTCACTCAGTAACAGAAGAGTTTTATATATTAGGATATTCATGATAAATGACATTTGACTTCCAGGGTGTAGTAGAAAACTATCTAAAGCAAAAACAAGACATCACTCGCCACTACATTGGGCGGGAAAAGTTCATCCAAGAAGTTTGGAAATGGAAGGACAAACATGGCGACGCCATTTGCAGTCAACTAAAGACCCTCGGCTGCTCTCTAGACTGGTCTAGACAAACATTCACTATGGACGAGAAGCACACGAATGCAGTCAATACAGCTTTTATAGAACTATTCAAAAAAGGCCTCATATATCGTAAGAAGGCTCTAGTCAACTGGTGCAGTGCATTAAAATCCACAGTTTCCGATATTGAGGTCGAAAATATTGTCATAAATGGACCTAAAGAGATTACGGTTCCAGGATATGAGAAAAAAGTGAAGTTTGGATTGTTATACTATTTTGCTTATAGTGTGCTGGATTCGGGTGAAAAGCTTGTTGTGGCTACTACTATGCCGGAGACTATGTTGGGGGATACTGCGATTGCTGTACATCCTGGAGATGAAAGGTGATTTCATAGCTGACTTGTTATTTTTTTAGTTATAATGAAATTGACCCGAAGTTTTTTTGTTTAATTAAACAAACTTGAAGCCAACGCACATCTGGCGTTGCGCAGGGCAGCCCGGTTTTCAATGGTATGCTTGTTGAAATAAAACTGAAAATAAATTAACTTCCGTTCTTCCGAGAGAGCATAAACATGGACAGTATTTTCGAATTTACTTTAAGAATCGCAATGTTGATGTTAGTTCCGCATAAAAAACCGCGCTTTATTGCGCTTTGCCAGTTGTGTGCCATCGTGTGCTTCAGTCGTCCAATTCATTCGATGCTGTCTTTTGAACCACAACGCAACAGCTATTCATTCAAAATTTTCTATTTTAAGTCTTTATTCCTTAAATTACAGATACACTCATCTGATAGGTAAAAGAGTATGGCATCCCTTTAGAAACGTTGAAATACCTATAATAATCGACGAAAATGTCGATCCCAAATTCGGAACGGGCGCCGTTAAAATAACTCCAGCGCACAGCAAAACTGACTATGAAATAGGCAAGCTGAATAACCTTCCGTTACTCCAAGTCATAGACGAGGATGGCGTCATGCAGGATGCTGAAACTTTCACTGAAATGAAACGGTATGACTGCCGGGACGCTGTAGTACAAGCTTTAGATGTCCTGGGACTAATGAAGGAGATCAAACCACATTATATGACTCTCCCGACGTGCTGCCGAACAGGATCCATCATTGACCATCTTCCGAAAGAACAGTGGTTCTTATCCTGCAGTAAGCTCAACGAAAGAGCCGCGGAACTGGTAAAATCCGGCCAGTTGGCTATAGAACCCCAGAAGTACGTCAAAAACTGGCTGGACTGGACCGGAGACGATCGAGACTGGTGTATCTCTAGACAGCTCTGGTGGGGCCATCAGATCCCCGCGTACAAGTGTTCCCATGACCGCAATGTAGTGTGGGTAGCCGCAACCAACGAGACGGACGCCAAAAAGGAGGCTTCGGGATTTCTAAGAACATTCGCCGATATGATCAAAGTTGAAAGAGATCCCGACGTTCTTGATACTTGGTTCTCTTCGGGGATATACCCGTTCGCGGCGTTAGGTTGGCCGAATACTTATCAGAATAAAGACTTTGAGCAGTTTTATCCTCTTGACCTAATGGCCACAGGACACGATATCTTGGGTTTCTGGGTCCATAGAATGGTGATTCTCGGCTTAGAATTAACAGGGAAACTGCCGTTCAAAAAGGTTCTGTTACATGGTGTCATTTGCGACGGTCGAGGGGCGAAAATGTCGAAAAGCCGCGGAAATGTGATAGATCCTTTAGATGTTATAGACGGAATAAGTTTGGATTATCTTAAAGAAAAAACTAAAGAAATGAATAGAAACGGTATTTTGAGTTTGGCTGAAATGAAGAAGGCGTTGACGTATCATCAAGATAATTTTTCAGCTACTAAGGGCATACCAGAATGTGGAGTTGACGCGTTACGATTCACTCTGCTCTCTCAAGACATCAAATCGCATTTCGTAAACTTTGACATTGCGATGTGCCACGCAAACAAACTCTTCGGCAACAAAATCTGGCAAAGCGTTCGATACACGCAGATGTCTTACGCAAAACTTGATAAATCACGACTACCCCCCGATTTCGAATTGAGTACGACGAATCTAACGTACTTCGACAAATGGATCCTTAGCAGATTGGCAGACATGATAGAGATCGTCAATAAATCTATGGATAACTACGAGTTCCATTTAGCAACAAAAGCGATTAGGACGTTGATGTATAACGAGTTTTGTGATGTTTACTTGGAGGCTACTAAACCGGGGATAGACGGTACAGATTGTTCCGTCGCGTTTGCTCACGCGCACACATTATCGGCTGTTCTGAATACGTCCCTACGGTGCCTCGCCCCTTTCATGATTTATTTAACAGAGGAACTAATCCCGAAGGTCCCCACATTCTCAAACAGCATCATCCATGATTTTAAAGACTCCAGCAATAAGTATTACGATTTTCCGCAATTCAAAGACTTTGCGAAATGGAAGGATATCTTCTTCGAAAAGCAGGTCAATAGATTTTTGAGCACTGTGTATCTAGTCAGAGAATTAAAAGGACTGTATAACATTTCTAATAAATTAAAGCCTACGGTAGTTGTCAATAGTTCTGATGAGGGTTTAAAAAGTGATATTGAAAATAGTGAGAGGGTATTTTTGAATTTGACGCGTTGTAGCGAGCTCAAGTTCAAACCAGAACCCAAGAAAAATTATGTAAAGGCGGTTCTAGATACGAATACTGAACTGCAGGTGGAGTTATTAGGAGAAGATCTAGACGTGGCTGAATTTGCAGCAAAGACTAAGCTCGAGAAGAAGATTAAGAAGCTAGAAGACAGTTTATCGAAATTAGAAGCCAAGTTTGAAAGTGGCCATTATCTATCGAATGCTCCCCAGTGGGTTCAACTCAGTGACAAAGAAAAATTAGAATCGAAGAGGAAGGAAATCGAGAAATTGCAAAGACTGATGTAGGTAGTTTTAAAATTATAGACTACTTAAATAATTTAAGGAAGAATATGGCAGATGAAATTTTGTGCAGAATCAGTGTTATTATTTGATAATAAATTATTGTCCATTTAGTAATTTTAAAAAGAAATGTGTTTTATGTTTTTTTATTGCTTCCAAAACTAATTTCAACATTATTTATTTGTAGTTGTAATGAAAATCTCGATCAAATAAGTTTTCAGAATAGCTATTTGAAGCATTGATATATAAAAAACCCAAGATACACACTCAGCATCTCAAAAACGTCCGCAAAAAACAAGCGCACAATGTATAATTGTGCGCTAGTTTCAAACAGTCTCGCATCGCTCGCCACACTGCACTGCTTTGTAAAAACAACTTTAAGCGATCCGTGTAAGGTTGAATTTGCAAAAAAAAATTGTTTGTAGTATAACTACACACAACTCACACATGACACTTGATAGATGTCAGTTTTTGACGACAGTTTCGAGTGTTGCATTTGTTCGAGACTGTGCATCTTGGGTTTTTTATATATCAATGATTTGAAGCCATAAAAGTTACTAATTAAAGAATTTTATTGTTGTGTAATTTAATTGAATAATCTAATGAAATTGTTATGTAACTGGTTATTTTAAAACAGACAACTGCATTTAATTTAATAGAGTTAGAAATACTTCGTTTTAAATGAATACGCAATGTTATAAATCAAAAAGTTTATTGTTTAAAAAATCAATAAAATGCTTTAAAATGTACAACAGACGATAGTATTCTTTAACTATTAATTGACTAACAATATGTGGCCCCTCAGAACCAAAATAATACATTTTTTTTATCTACAGTAAATGTTATATATATTCATGAAAAGTCTTGAAGCGAGCATCATCTATTTAAAAAATCCGCATCTTACGTAATGAAAGTCTGCCAAGATTTGAGACTATTTTAAAGACTCCTTGATTTTTAAAATATGATCGTAAGTATATATACAGGGTTATTTGTAAAACACCAATAACCTGTTAGGCAGTGAGAGTACCCATGATTACAAACATCTTTAACTTTGAGACCAACCCTGAAAACTCGAATAAAAAATCAGCTGTTTCATACATTTTCATTGGCTAAATATTGCATTTTGTATGAAACACCTGATACTTTTTTCGAGCTTTCGGGGTTGTTCTCAACGTAAAAGTTGTTTATAATCATATACTTTTACTGCCTATGACGTTGGTGTTTTACAAATAACCATGTATAGATAAAAAAAAATATGGCCGCCGGCTCAAGCTAGCAGGTATCATCACAGTACATTCTAATACTATTCTATGAATTCTGTCCCATACAAGTTGTTGTTCTGGGATGGGACCTTACTCTATAATAATTAAAATTTAAAAAATCTGTATGTTTTTGATCATGCCTAAACAGCTGAACTGATTTTGATAAAACTTTAAACACGGATAGACCGTGTCCTAGACTTTGCATAATTTTGGACTCCCAGCGGGAAAATATATGGTGTGCATTATAAAGATTATTCTATTCGCTAGCAAAAGCTAGTTTTCAATCATGATTAGCTCATTGCATCCTGTTAATATCTACAGGTGATAAAAAATATTATTGAAACGGTTTTTTGCATAGTCAATGCTCACTTCAATTACTAACAAAAAAAAATCTTAATAATCCATAGACACAACTCAAATATAACTAAACAAACACAGCATAATACATAAGTTTAACAAACATACCTATAAATATATAATATGTATGTATTTTTGAGCGATACATCAATAACACATGAATACATGACAACAACATTGGTTACCAACTAGATATGATTGGACTGAAGTTACTCTTAAAATTTAACATACCTACACACATTATTCGAGGAAAATTTTAAATTAGGGACTTAGGCCACGTTTTCACCTGCTAGGGTTGCGGAAATATTCGTAAGCGGAACAGACAGTAAAGTCCCGCACACCTCCATTGAAAAGGGAGGATCCTCCGACCAGATGGTTGTTGTCTGGCGCGCAACTGCCCAATAGTTGATATTCGGACTGTTGTGTATAATCAAATCGCACGGTACTGCGATGGATTTCGTAGAAGTAGTTAGCTGCTGGTTGGATAGATGGCGTTGCGGTTTTTTTTTTGGTGCGATGTAGATTTTGCTACGATGGTTTTTCTTTTGGCGGCATTGATGTCGCTACAATCGCAAAGTGCATTTAAAGGAACACTAGTGGGTTTTAGTCAGGAAGAGTCTGACACTCCCTCCCGTTCCGAACAGAGCGGGAAATGACTTCTGTCATTTGATAATTTCCCATAAAAAAGGCCACGTTTCCATCTCTAACCAGCTCAAATTGTAATTAAAAACTTGCATGCGAGTTGCTTGCTAGTAGATACGCGGCTTTGGAATCCGGTGTTACCTCTCGGTGTCTGGGGTATCGAGGCTTTACAAATTAAACGCAAGTTAAGTCATACGATTGGCTGTTGAAAATTCATTCAATCACTCACAACAGGTAACGCGTGATTGAGAATTTGTCACATTAATTTTGCGATCATTTTGGTTCCAAAAACTGGACCTAAGTCTAACCCTTATATAAAAACAATTTCCTGTTTACAAACAAATGTCTTAAAAATTAATAACAAATTATCATGCTGCCTACGTATAAAAAATTTGGTTCGAATCGCTCACGATTTTAATTTCTAAAATATTCTTACAAAAAGACGAACGACAGTGCTGCTTGCGAGAAATCTTGGAACTATTTTAAAATACATGTAGAGTTTTTTTTTCACTAGAGGACACAAAGCCGTTCACAAATGGTGTTGCAATGATATATGCATCTAGAGAACACGTACTACTGTAACATTGAATAATACACCTTATTTCGTACGCAATAAACCTTATTTTAGTTACCCTTCAGAAGATCCAGGCGCATAGGATAAAATCGTGAGCAAATTCCAATTTTTTTTCCAAAAATTAAGCACTTTTTTGTAAGTGCGAACTTTAAACTTAGTTTACCACAATATATTAGTCTTATAGCTATAGACATCTGATCTACACACAGTAAATACTCACCTATTTAACACACTTCATACATTTTCAGGAGTAATCATCGACTATTTAGCTTGTGTGACACCCGCTGAAGTGTGAACCTCTGTTAGGTTTGTAACCTGACAGAGGTTCACACATCAGCGGGTCTAAAAAGGCCACTTCATTAGAATCAGCCAGTACAAACTACCCGAAACTGTCAAATTTTCCCAATCAACCTTGAACCTTAGGGATATAGATGAAAATATTATTTGACAGATTGTTGTATGATGATTAATATTATGATCCCAATATTATTCTACTAAAGTGGTATTTTTAAAACCGCGCGAGTTTTTAAACGTGTCGCGTTAACTTAAACGTTGACTTATGTCAGTATAGAAAAAAGGGGTTTTCCGTTATTGTCACCAGACTGCGCTTATTTATGAATTTTCATTTAATAAATATGGTAGACCATCAATGTAAGCCAATTAAAAAGTCGCACTAAGGCCACTGACTACAAAATCTGATGTTATGTCACAACTTTAGTAGGAAAATTACGAATAATAATAATATAACGTCTTTGTTTAGTCTTGCCAATCAATCGATAGGTCAATCAAAACATTTTTTGAAGAGAAAATAGGCGGAAGAAGCTAAATTGTCGAGGAGAGAAACAGGAATATTGTAGAAAGTGAAAACCGATAATGGCATTGCACGTGGCATATTGGTTCAATCATTGGGTAAATTCGCCATAACAAAATGACCCGTATTGCTAATGCAATAGAATTTTTGCATTCAACAAAAACCATGTCAAGGTTTCCCATTCGGGATGGCTATTCTATGGATTCTAGGGCAAATATAGAAGCCGGCACGCGTTGTGAGCACAGATGAATGCAGCAGGGTGATCTCGTCAATGTACCGCGGGCGAACGAAACTTGCAAGCGGAATAGTCGATGAGCATTGACAGATGAACCAATAACGTGAAGCGTCAGAGCTGTCGTCGTCCAAACCGACCAATGGAGTGTGCTCACGACTCGTGCCGGTTATCACAACTCGATGCCTAGGCAGCTTACACCCAGTAACTCATCAATTCATGATTCATTTTAATAAACAAAAAAACATCTGCAAACGCTAACCACCTTAAATTTTAAGACAGTTATTATTATTTGAACTTTATTCCGACAGCCGTAAAGTTATTCATAGGAAAGTCAATTTTAGATCAGACAAAAGTTTCAATTTTTGATTAAGGACTTTAAGGTGGTTCGAATTAAAATACGTACGGGAATTTTCAAATATGAACAGCTAAAGATAGAATATGTTTTGAACGAGTAATAAGACTGTGAGTAACTTACAAAACTAATTTATAGAAAAAAAAAACTGCCTTCACTAATAAAATATCGATATCGATTGCGCTAATCTAACTCTGGGCATATCGAGTAGTGAGGCTTACGAGTGAACAGAATATGCGCTGTCCCTCTCTCATATATTCTGGCATCGAGCTTTTTGCCCAAGAAGTAAGGAAAAAAGAAATGACATGCATATTTACAGAGACACACAATTCGCTCAAAGAAGTGCTTCTAAGAGTGGGTCCACACGATACAGACTTTTATGTGTACGGTAGACTTGTGAATGAAAAAATTCTACCACACCGATATTTTTCTGCATTGCTTTGTTGTACGAATTAAATAAAAGTTTATGGAAATCTGCAATGCGATTATGTAAAACATGTCGAAGTGAAGGCTTGGGTGAAGTGCAGATCACGAAGTCAGCTGTCAATCTATGTAATCAAGATGGAATGACAGGTCACTTCGTGACCACTTCAATCAAGCCTTCACTTCGACATGTTTTCAGAATCGCCTGTATCGTGTTTGTATCGGTATACCGGTAAAATGAAAATAGGGATGTCCCTTGAAAGCCAATTTCAAGCCTTATGAATTATATTTTAAATACACTTATGAATGATATACAGTATAATCTCACTAATCCGGCACTTCAATAGACCGATATATCCAATAATCCGGCACCCTCCGCCCACGCCTCCCTCGCCCCTCTACGCCTATGCGATCCATCACCGCGTCGTCGTCTAGCAGTCTAACCTCAAAACTTCTCACGTGCATGTGCGTACTTATTGATGTACCTGTTTTTTTAAGTGAGAATAGTGTGTAGTTAAAAATGTTAAATAATTATATTCTCTTTATGAAATGCTTTATTTTATTTATTATGATTTTTACTCCATAATCCAGTAATCCGAACATTCCAATAATCCGGCAAACTCTAGTTTTAAATAGTGCCGGATTAGTGAGATTATACTGTAATGTCAAATCTCGGTAAGTCATTAAATATATTTTTAATTTTACCGCTACACAAATTCTCTGGGTAATGTATTCTCGATTTCGTTTTTTATTCCAATCAGGGTAGTTTGAAAATATAAGTAAGTACTTGTTAGGCCCATTGATAAATAAATAATCAGCTATTAAATAGTTGTACAGTCAGCATCAGGAATAGAGATAAGTAATTTTATTATCACCTTTTCTAACGAAGGTGTAAATTACCTTCGACAAAGAGTCTTGTGCGAAGTTTCATTCTTATAGATCCAACTACGTTATGCCATGTCTGTCAGAGAATGAATATAAGATTATAACGTAAACCGTAATTCCTTGTACGTTCTTCTATCGGTTAAGTAGCTACCAGTCAGACAAAATGTATATCTTTTAATGATGAGAAGAAACTTTTAATGATGCTACGACGAACCATGTAACCTGGGGGGCTACTCTCTAACGAAATCCGTAGTTTCGGGCTTAGTTGCGGGCGGGCATTTTCTACTCCGTATCACCTAACCACTGAGTACTAATGATAACACGATTTGACAGTTACTGTGAAATCGTGTTGTCATTCAGTCTCAGTTAGTCAGCAACTAAGCCCGAAACTACGGATTTCGTTAGAGAGTAGCCCCCCTAATCTCTTCAAAATTAGAGTGAACAGGCTACTTCTGGGTAAGCTCGCTCCATCGTAGACTTTATCTCTGACCTAGACTAGAGTCAAGAGCAAGCCCATATCAAATAAAAATAAATATAAAATACGAATCAGACTACCAAATTGCAGTGGTGTGGATGATTTTTTTTTAAACAAGAAATTAACATTTAACCTTTTGACCGCTTGGATAAATATAGATTGCCGTGCCCCTAGCACGAGGACCCGCGCGGCTACAAATCGATAAAACAATACCTACAATAAATAAGGAGAAGCAATCGTTGTATCGATTAAAAAAATATATTTTTTTAATAATATCTCTATTTAATCATGGTTTTAGTTGTACCACGCAGTTAATAGGACGAAAATAGAACGAAAAGCTCATGCATGTTCTCTGTCGCAGAAATACGACACGAGCGGTAGGGGCACGGAAATAAGCGGCCAAAGGGTTAAAAAACAACTTATGACTTCGACGATTTTAACCTCTTTGGTTGTCTCCGTTTGCTTTTTTTCGTGTCTGGTAACATTAGCTTCTTCCTACCGGTGTGCAAGCAGATGTATTCGTCAGGTACAGCTTTCTCTGGAATAGATAAAAGGGTAAGGGATTTTAATTACTGCTGAAGACTGCTGCTTCGTCCGCATAGATATTTTGCATTCAACAAAAACCGGTTTTTCATGCAAAGGTCTGCCTCTCATTTCAAAAATCCTTTCTCAGCTAAAGCCTGCCTTATAAAATAAACCTATCCCAAATTAGAACTTAGTACTTTTGAGAGTACATTCCTACCAAGACATCCCGGGACGTACCGCAGCATGCCGCCGCGAGATCCCTTAACGCGCTCTCCAATGCTGTGTCAAGAAATCGCTTTCGAAGCCACGGAATCAATTTAAAACATTGGCATTTATGTCGTATTCCTACAACATAATTTTGAATGTCATTTGGTAAATATTGAAATCCTCTGCCAATCAGTCCCAGTTTGCGTAGGCCCTTAGAAGTCATGGGATACTACAGGCTGTTGGTGATGTATTTTGGTAGCAATACTACCTTAGGAACTCTAGGTTTTGTGGTCCAAACGTGCAAGGGCAAGGGCCTTACAGAAATAAAACTAAGAATTTAATTATGTAACTATTTATTTAAAAATATCTTTTGCATTATCAATTTTCCCTAGTGCTGCTGCGATTCTGAAAAAAGAAGAAAGATAGTGTCAATAATTTCATTCATAATAAAAAAAATATTATTAGGCTGGTGCTCACTAAAATCTTTTTACCCACCTTGCTAAAACATCAATCTTTTGCATTTTATATGTTTTATCCAATTCACTCCGTTCTTTCTTTAATAAAATTAACTCTTGTCCCAATGGCGCTGAAAGTAAATAACAAATAAATAGGTTATCAGTTTTAGTTTAACTAAATTATTTTTGCAATTGTAATATAATCAACAATGAGCTCTATTTCATTCAAAATTAGGTTGGTAACCTCTTGGATCGATAGAGTGAAACTGATTTTTTTCTATTTAGGAGTTGAATTTACTATGCAGTTAAAATGCATACAGCGTGACGTTTATTAGTTGAACATCGTTCACCATGGAAAATTGGTAAATATATTTGACACATATTTTATTTTTTGTCTCATACACAAAAAATGAAGATGATACAGTCAAGAACATCTTTAACCTTTTGACCGCTTGTGTCGCATTTATGCGACACATATTTACGTGCACCTACCGCTCGTGTCGTATTTTTCGTTCAGGTTCAAAATGTCCAATTCTCAAAATGTCCAACGGTTTCAAAACGTCCAATTCTCAAAATGTCCAATTCACAAAACGTCCAATTCCCAAAATGTCCAATTCTTAAAATGTCCAATTCTCAAAACGTCCAATTCCCAAAATGTCCAACTCCCAAAATGTCCAATATTTGAGAATGTGGTAAATTTTCTTCAATAACTCATCAAAGCGCTTTTTTAATACTTACGTCAAACAATAAATACAATATACTATATAATATATACTATATAATAATATATTATGTTTTTTTATTAGGAAAGAAAATTTTAAACTGCGAGTGGGTGATGTACTGACTATGAACAAATAATTATCAGTACCTATTATTAGTTTATTATTAGTATTGTTTGTTCGTACACTTTTGTTTTTCGTCATATTTTGAGTCTTTTAGTATTTTGTATTTATTGTTTGACGTAAGTATTAAAAAAGCGCTTTGATGAGTTATTGAAGAAAATTTACCACATTCTCAAATATTGGACATTTTGGGAGTTGGACATTTTGGGAATTGGACGTTTTGAGAATTGGACATTTTAAGAATTGGCCATTTTGGGAATTGGACGTTTTGTGAATTGGACATTTTGAGAATTGGACGTTTTGAAACCGTTGGACATTTTGAGAATTGGACATTTTGAACCTGAACGGTATTTTTGCGACAGAGAACATGCATGATTTTTTCCTTGTATTTTCGTCCTATTAACTGCGTGGTACAACTAAAACCATTATTAAATAGAGATATTATTTAAAACATTTTTTTTAAATTGATACAGCGATTGCTCCTCCTTATGTATTTTGGGTATTATTTTATCGATTTGTTGCCGCGCGCTAGGGGCAAGGCCATAGGCAATAGATATTTAGCCAAGCGGTGAATAGGTATAAAAAAATACCGGCCAAGTGCGAGTCGGGCTCTCACACGAAGAGTTCCGTACTATAAACCGAAAAAAAAAACACGTTTCTTTCATGGCTTTGATATTAAAGGCTCCCCTTAATTTTTAATGAAATTAAATTTGTATTATTTGTTGTTATAGCGGCAATAGAAATACACACTTAAAATTTGAACTGAAAGATTGCAAAAGAAATAAAAGTCACACTGCATTTGCAAGATTATAGACCAACCAAAAGCCATATTGTGGCAACTGGCAATTAAAAAACGTTTTTGAAGCAAAATAGGCAATTGTATAGTTTGGTGGATCTATAAATTTTCAGAAGAGATTTAATCAATACTTAATCAAAAATTATACTTACCTGTTTTTCAAAAGTTTCTGCTTATTTATTTAATTTTTACCACAATTACCACAATATGGCCGTATATTAACTTACATAACAACTTGGTATTGCATTTTTGTTTAAAAATAAATAATATTTTATTTTATTTAAATTATTGTAGCCAGTTGCTTCCTGCAGATTTGGGCCCATACCTAAAGGTACGGGTTTATTTCAGTATACAGGTATGTCATTATTTAAAAAATGTCCAATAAACTAATTCATTAAGAATATAAATGATTAATGTAACAGCTAAACAATATTTTTTTTTCTATAGCTATTGTATAGAATAGCTTTATAAATAACGAACATAATTTTTAGCAGCTAATAGAAAATATTACTCACTCATTTTCTTTAGTTTTCCATTCTTCAGTTTATTCTGGTCTTCGTGCCATTTCACATGTTTCGTTAAGCAGAACAGGTACTTAAAGACCTGCGAGCATTTAGCACAAGCATACATCATCTCTCCCTTCCCGGGAGGCTTGTTTGCCATCTCAGCGGGGAATGTTTCGCAGTCAACCGCTCTCCTTATAACACCACCGGGTGATATTTCTAAGGTAGGCCACCTGTCTGTTTGGTTTGGTTTGACTGCGGTCTTCAATTCGCTGGCTTTCTGGTTGATAAAATGTTACAATTTTTTACTATGATAATGTTTAAAAGGATTTACAAATGTGATGATAATTTAATGATGATATTCTAAACATAACTTATCATTAAATGTACATTGAGATTTAATGACTATGAGTCAAACAACAAAATTTCAAATGCTAAAATGTGCTTCTTTTCTTTTCTATTTTTTTGGTTGTCAACAGGATATTGCAAAGTCAGTAAGTTGATAATATATTGAGTGAAATTGTTAACTCATAAGACTCCCCATATATTAGAAACTCAATAGTTTCTTATTTCAATGAATATTTTTGTATCTAAAATCTGTACACAATGTATCGAGAATTTATAATCTTCTGAAGATTATAAACAATTTATTACAATCTTATGAGGTTTGCAATTATCTGGTGGCATGGCTACTAGATTTCATAGATGCTGAATAAATAAAAGCGGTAATTTGCAGTAGGTACCACTAAACTTAATTGAATAAATGATAAAATGAATGAAATGTGTATTATGTATTTCTGTTAAGAAAAATATTGAAATAGAAATCCAGCTGTAGGGATTCTAATAAGAAAATAATAAATAAGCAACAAAATCAATAGCTTTCAAGGGCGCGAAAATAACAAGCTCACCATAGGCACATTTATTTCAATAGGTACCTCCAAAACTTCAGGAACAATCAGTTCTTCAGGGTCACTGTCATCCTCCTCTTCCTCAACCATTTCTTCAGACTGTATGGAAACCATACTGCCGATATTCGAATCACTATCATCATCAATTTCACATTCATTTTCATACTCCACTTTGTCATCTAGATACTCAAAGATTTCTTCGTCATGAGGAGGAATATGGATGTCTACGGTCCTGTCTATCCTGTCTCTCGACGGCTGCACGTCCTCCATTCTAACGAGGGCCACATTCTCCAGGTCTTCATGTTCCAAGGCTGAAGACATTGTTGATATTTACGTCTCAAAACATTCGATTTTCACAATATTCCATTTCAATCACGCAGTCACAAACCAATTTTTTTTTATGATACCCTCAGTTTTATGACTCAAATAGCAGATTTTTTAAGTATTTTAATTAGTAAATAGATTTTTCCTCTATTATTTTCAAAACAAATCGAGAAATAGAACAAATGACATCGACTGATAAAGTTTGTCTATGGTGTTTTTATTTTATTTTTTGACGTTCCTCCAACACAGATTACGTAATGATTGTTTATGAAAAATCCAATGCGGTTCATAGTCCGAGATTCGAACGGGGAAATAGAGTAGGTACGTGTGGGTAGGACTTCCACTACGAGCAATGTTTTTACCAGGATTTTTTCAGAAGCCTTGAGTCTAGTTAGATGCGCACGGCCATAGGCGTATATAGAGGGGGGGGGGGTCCGTGCCCACCCAAAAATGAAATCAGCGGCCCCTAATTATCCAGAAACAAACCTCGTTTTTTCCTAAATATCACCAGAGGCTCGCGTTTGGTTCAGGCTTAACCTTTCCTGTATGAGGCAAAAAGTTACTTGTATTTAGATTACATATTAATGTTTTTTTTTACTATTGATACGCACGCGTTTGACCACTATCTCACCTGATGGTAAGCGATGATGTGGTCGAAGATGGAGCAAGCTTGCCTAGAAGTAATCTATTCACTCTTGACATAAAGACTCCCAGGTTGCAGCTATCAGGAAACACAGACTCTGGCAGGGAATTCCACTTCTTAGCAGTACGCACTATGAATGTGTTCCCAAAACGTTTTGTACGCGTGGGTGGGATGTCCACCATGTACCGGTGGCGCATCGCCGTTCGTTTTGTGGTCCGAGGATGGAACGGGCTTGGCGGAATTAAATTATGCAATTCCGTCGCACATTCCCCAAAATGCAACTGGTAGAAAAACGACAGGCTAGCAACTCGTCGTCAATGCTCAAGACTTTGGAGCTTCGTCGCGACGAGCCTATCATTACCGATGATCCTCTTGGCTCGTTTCTCAATTGACTCAAGGGCAACAAGCTGTTATCTGGCAGATCCGTCCCGTACTCCATACACGATCGAACTTGCGCTTGATAGAGTTCGAGCAGCTGTTGCGGCGTGAAGTACCATCTCACCTTTGCTAGGATCCCCAACTTCTTTACAGCCACTTGAGCTTTTGCCTCTATGAAAGGGCCAAAATTGAGGGTAGATGTTAATGTAACCCCAAGAAGCTAAAGTTATTATTAATGTCAGAAAATCAAACCTATCCGATAAAGGGTTCCTACAGTAGCGTAGCTAGCATGGGTGACACCCGGGGCGGATAATGTGGTGTCACCCCACAAATGAACACCCCCCCCCCAAATAATTATTGCCAGTGCCATTTGCGCTGCAGGTTTTTATTTTCAGGAATGTTCTTACATCAGACTTACAAACAAAATCTCGAAAATTAGATTATATTGATTTTGTTTTCAACATTATCTAAACCCAAATTTGTTGAGTAACTCAAGTAAACTCAAGAACTAAAAGAGAGAAGAACACAAGGGCGAGCAAAGCGAACTCGAAAATGTTTGCATCCCACCTCGGATAGGTTTTATTTTGCTTTTGATCATTCATACTTAAATATAAATAACTTTATGGAGTGATGCAAGAAAGCTCACTAACTGAGAGAGGGCAGAACACAAGAGCGAGTGAAGCGAGCTCGAAAATTCATGCACCCCAACTCGGAAAGGTTTTATTTTCTTTTGATCATTTCTTACACAAACATAGTGATTTTATTGAGTCATAGAAACGCTCGAGAAAAAAAGAGAGTGCAGAAAATAAGAGCGAGCGAAGCGAGCTCGAAATTTTTTACACCCCACCACAGACGGGTTTCATTACGTCGCCCATTAAGGGGTGACACCCGACCGTGACAAAAAGTCATCGAATGAGTGTCACCCCTAAATGCAGAAAACCTGAAGGACTAAAGAAATTTTTGCACCTCATATCGGAAGGGTTTTATTGTATTTTGAACATTCATACTGAAATTTAAGTTTTTTGTTGATTTATATAGAAAAACTCAGGAAGCCATAGAGTGCAAACTGCAAGAGCGAGCGAAGCGAGCTCAACAATTTTTGCACCCTGCTCCCGAAAGGTTTCATTGCGTCAAACGTTCAGGGGTGCCACCCGATAGTGTCAAAAACCAGTCAACGAGCGGTCGGGTGTCACCCCTAAGGGGGTGTCACCCGGTGCGCGCCGCCCCCTCCGCCCCCCCCTCGCTACGCTACTGGGTTCCTACAAAAATTTGCAAGTCCTCTACGGTCGCTCTTGCATTCTACACTCTCCAAATTCTTAAGCTTTCCTGCATCATACAGCAAAGTTACTTATATTGTCCCGGGCCCCAAGATTTTGGGGAGTTACCTGGGCCTTCTGACTGTGACTAGCCTAAAATTCTTTTCTTGATTGTACACACTGCAACGATTTTTTTAATTGGGCGTCGTATCTCGGGTTGGTCAGGCCAGGCCCCCTAGATAAAGCGCTAGATACGCCAATGCACACGGCTCATAGCGAGCGAGACGCGACTATGCAAGAAAAGAGAGGTATACAAGTGCTGGGCAGCACGAAACCGCGTGTACCAGCAGGTATTGCGCATTCGCCTCTCTGGTGTCCCGTCGCGTCTGTGTTGGCCGATTGTTGCATTTTTAAACAAAACTTGGTGCCAGCACCACTGAATATCTATGTTCACCATTTTTTTTGAGCGATGCTTTCATCATGTCGAGAAGGGTAATGAGGGCCTCTGACATGGTTTATTTGATGACCGCCATTCGGCGGCCGGGACCATCGGCTTATACGTGGCTTCCGAAGCATGTCAGAGGCCCTTGAGGCGGTTAGAAACTCTGACAATAGGGTGTGTGTGATCGTTAGACCTTACCGCCCACACGATAAGAAGGGTAATGAGGGTAGTTGACAAAGTTGCTATTAAAACTTCCTGTTTATATGATACAATTTTTATTATTTAAAAAAACTATTTTTTATCTGACGTTATTTAACAGAATTATACATATATATATATATATATATACATATATATATATATATATATATTGTAAAATATCACAAAACAATGGTATTTTAATACCTGCCTTCTACAATCGAATGATTACAAACACAAGGACAATACATTTCAGACTTATAGGGCAGTCTTGACTAAAATCCACAATTTCATTATTACATTTAATAAAAAAAAAAACGAGATATCATTCGAGTTTCCTCAAAAAACAATCTACTCCGACCTAGCATCATCATTATAATTCCACTCATGAACAGGGAAATACATCTGCATCAACGTTTCATAGATTTCAACGTCAATAGGCATGAAAAGACAGAAGATGATGCGCTCCATTGCCGGATTCTGTTCTAGAAACTTCCTTGCTGTGCCGAGAGCGATATGGGCTGCCAAACGGTTCGGGAAGCCGTAGATTCCCGTGGAGATGCACGGGAATGCTATAGTTGTCAACTTGTGTGATTTGTGGAACGCGAGGGAGTTTTCATAGCATTGTCTGAGTTTCGCTGCGTTCCCGTCCTGAGGTCCCACTGTATGGATTACGTCTGCAATGGAAATAATATTAATAAGTAAAGGGAATCTTGGTTGACCGCGGTTAAGGTGGTGTGACAATCTGTGGTCTTAGACCCAGTTTCTAAACGTAGTCGAGGGCTAAAAAGAGAATTTCGTTCGACTCTTATTCAGTTTCAAAAACTGGCCAAGTGCGAGTCGGACTCGCGTGCAAAGGGTTCCGGACGAATTTAATTTTTTTAACCTGTTATTTTAACACTACATACTTCTAATAGGTTTTCCTGTAATCTTTAGGTAAAGATCTATTATCTCCATTTTTTTTTCAAATTTTTAAGCTCTGTAGTTTCGGAGATAAGGGGGGGGGGAATGGTCATATTTTCGTCTAATTTCTTGAATAACTTCAAATCCATTTATTTTAAAATAATAAAAAAAAATATAATTAAAACCCTCACAGTAAGCCCTTTTATTTGATATGTCACACAATATTGTTCAATGCATTTTTCTACTGTGGGCAATTCTTTTTCGGTAATATGAAAACTGTGTATACACCTTTTGATTACACCTTGGTAAAAATTATCAACACCTGTCATAGGTTTCGCTGTAGGTCGTTTTTTTCCTGGTGTTCTAAAAACTGAAAGGAACTCAGCACTACCACTTTCTTTCATTATTTGCCTCACAGTTGCAACAGATGTGTTCGCAGCCTCCGCTAATATGATATATAGCATAGCCTATAGCCTTCCTCGATAAATGGGCTATCTATAACTAAAATAATTTTAGATTTTTGAAATCGGGTCAGTAGTTCCTGAGATTAGCGCGTTCAAGCAAGCAAACAAACAAACTCTTCAGCTTTATATATTAGTATAGATAAGTTCAATTTAGTAAAATTTTGTATTGTACAAACAAACATACAAAATAAGTAGTATTACACTAAATGTGTACATAATATAACTATGTATATAATGTACACATTTAGTGACTACTAAATTATAAACTAATATTATACACTTCTGGACACATCTATTGGCCCACCTTAGAGTTTAGGTTTCGATGGCCCCTACCGAAATATGATTGCTAGATTGAACAAAAACTGTTGATGTAGTTTTAAACCTGATACATTTTACCATCTTTTTCGATCGTATTGTTTTAAATTTGAATTCAGAATACCATACGACATGGAGCTACGCCTAACAAGTCGGATATGCGCCTGGTTAAAGGCAATTGATTTTTGAATAAAAAACATGTTTTTATCAAATAAAGGTTTAATTTAATAGCGCGTGTTGCCTCCATGGGCATCTACCACAGCTCTCATACGATTAGGCATAGAGCTTATCAACCGCTCTATGAAATTTTGAGGGATCATCTCCCATTCCTCTTCTATGGCAGTTTTCAACTCCTGCATCGTCTGGGCAACTGGCTGACGAGCCCTAACACGTCTTTTTAGCTCGTCCCACATGTGCTCAATGGGGTTCATGTCTGGGCTTCTGGCTGGCCAGTCCATAACTGTGATGTTCACATCCCGAAGATATTCCCTGACGATGCCGGCCGCATGGGCTCTTGCATTATCATGCATAAAAAGGAAATTTGGGCCCACATAGTCCGCGTATGGTATCACGTGACGTTCTAAGCACTCACGAATGTACCTTTCAGCATTTAATGTTGGCAGCCGTGGTCCTGTAACAACCTCAAGTTGAGTTTTGCCGCTCGCGGATATACCGCCCCAGACAGTCCATGAGCCACCGCCATAAGCAACCCTCTCTTCAAAGCAGCATTGTGCGAAACGCTCTCCCTTACGTCGGTAGACCTTCTTCCTTCCATCATTGCCATGTAACACAATTTTAGACTCATCAGAAAAGAGTACACGGCTCCAATCTTGCTGTGTCCAATTTAAATGACTGCGTGCGAAATGAAGGCGCGCTGTTCGGTGGGCTCGCGTTAGTTTGGGCCCATTAGCTGGCTTGTGTGGTACCATATCGCGTTCTTTTAACCTTCTCTGAACAGTTCGAGCGCTCAGATACTCCGTGGAAGTCGCGAAGTTGGTTTTGTATCTCAATGGAGGTAAGGTGACGATTTCTCAAGCTGGTCGTCACGATGAATCGATCCTGCCTTTCAGTTGTGACCCGAGATCGTGGCCTTCCTTGGCGACGAACAAAGCCGCCAGTCTCTAGGTACCTCCGATAAACATTTCGGACCGCAGATCGACTTAAATTAAGTTGAGCACTCACGTTTCTTTGGCTGTGTCCGGCCTGAATAAATGCCACAGCTTGGGCGGCGACTTCAGGTGAAGTATCCATAGATTATTGATAGAACCTCACCTTAATGTTAAGAATAAGTAATGTTTGTTGCAAAACCAAAGATATCAATCACTTTTTCAAGAATTAAATCCAAGTAAACCAATAAAACCAAGTTTTCTTAGTATTCGATTGTTTGATATCAACAAACAGGCTCCAAATTGTCTTTTGTTTCTTTAAATTCTGTGTTCGAAATTCAAAAAAAGACTATTGAATGAAATTGTGAATGTGCCAGGTTCAAAACTGCATAAAAACTTTTTGCTCGACCTAATATAAAATTTTAGCTAGGACCAAACGAAACTGAAAATACAAGGTGGGCCAATAGATGTGTCCAGAAGTGTAATATAACTTTTTAAAGAGTTTAGATAAAAATTAAGACAACACTACAAACAGTACAAATAGTATTGAATGTAGCTAAGAATTTTTAAATAAAAAAAAACGGGTTTTCCTACCTCAAAGTTATCTCCAGCAAAGAATAAAGGTTATCAATTCAGTAAGTACTGATTAAAGTGCCTAGAAATAACCAAGGTATGAATAATATTGTTTTTATTTAACTTACATGTAGCTGGCAGGTTGTAGCCGCAAGTGATCTTGGCATCGCCTGTTGGACATCCTCCAAGGGTGTCACATTCATCCTGCAAAAGGATAAAAAAACAAATAATGTAAAATATGGCAGAACATGCAAGACAAAAATATCAGTGCAAAACAAATTGAGGGTAGTTTTTTTTTAGTATTAATAGGCTTACGTTTAACCACTATCTCACCTGGGCCCCCAGTCTGCTATTACAATAGTGTCAGAATGGTCTCATAATGATTTCATAATGGTCGATTTTGACAAGTTATGCCAGATTTCTTTTATATAATGTTTTTAAATATTATTTATTAATTTGTCATTATGTACGAGATTATGTATATGGAATTTGTAATGGACTTTTATGTTTTTTTTTTAATTAATTTAGTATATCAATTTTGTAATTTATTAATTTAGTATATATTTATTATATTTATATAATCAATGAATAATATATGTAAAATTCAATTTAATGTGATAGAATTTACTTTTATTTTTTATTTCATTACATGTTTTGTGGATTGGGAAAGGAGAAGATGTTGTGGGTGTTGACTGATTTCTATGGGTTTATAATAGCCTGAAATAAACGATTTTTTTTAATGCCATTTCTTTCAATGGACTGTCAGTGGTTGACCATTGGAAATTAATAATGACGCTTTTATATTAGTAGATTACCAAACGTGTCAAAATCGACCATTATGAAATCATTATGAGACCATTCTGACACTATTGTAATAACAGACTTGGGGCCCTGATGGTAAGCTATGGTGTGGTCGAAGATGGAGCACGTTTGCCTAGAACTAATCTATTCTCTCTCCTATTTACTAGCTCTTTCTGTTTTTTCCGAAGCTAGGCCCTATAAGTAGATTATGCACCGAGGCGAGAGGATAAAGCAGTCCTTTTTTTTACTATTGGCCGCTATCTCACCTGTTGGTAAGCGATGATGGAGCACGCTTGCCTAGAAGCAATCTATTCATTCTGGACTTAAAGACTCCTAGGTTATAGCTATCTGGAAACACAGACTCTGGCAGGGAATTTCACTCCTTAGCTGTACGCATTATAAATGTGTTCCCGAAACGTTTTGTTCGTTTGGGTGGGATGTCCACCATGTACCAGTGGCGCATCGCCGTTCATCTTGTGGTCCGATGATGGAACGGGCTTGGCGGAATTAAATCATGTAATTCCGTCGCACACTCACCAAAATGCAACCGATAAAAAACCGACAGGCCACCAACTCGGCGTCGATGCTCAAGACTTTGGAGCTTCGACTCGACGAGCCTATTATTACCGATGATCTTCTTGGCTCGTTTTGCAATTGATTCAAGGGCATCAAGCTGGTATTTGGCAGATCCGTCCCAAAGATGAGAGCAGTATTCCATACATGATCGAACTTGCGCTTGATAGAGTTTGAGCAGCTATTCCGGCGTGAAGTACCGTCTCACCTTTGCTAGGATCCCCAACTTTCTGGCAGCCACCTGAGCCTTTGTCTCTATGAAAGGGCCAAAATTGAGGGTAAATGTTAACGTAACACCAAGAAGCTCAAGTCAGTCGGTTATTGTCACGGTAAAACCTCGAAAAGATGGAGCTGGGTGGAATTCTCTCCTTTTAGCGGTAAAAAGACACGCTTGGGTCTTAGCAGCATTAAACTTGACCAGATTGGCACCGCCCTATTCAGAGACAGCCTGTAAGGACAAGTTCAAGCGCTGCTCCCGGAGAGACTGGATCTGCGACCCACCAGCTCGTGCGTCGGACACGTATCTCTCAGTAACAGTGCTGTCGTCTGCATACCCAAAGGTGCCGGGTTTTAGCAGATCATTAATATGCAGCAGGATTCATGTTGCTGAGAGCACTGATCCCTGAGGAACCCCGGCATTAATATCCGGCAGTCCGGACGAGCAGCCATCTATGGATCATCACTCGGATAGACCGACCCCTCAGGAAATCCGGCGGGAAGACCGAAGGAAGGAAGCTTACGAATAAGGCTATCGTGCCAGACCCTGTCGAAGGCCTTCGAGATATCAAGGGAGACCGCTAGTGCCTCTCCGTGCTTCTCTATGGTCTCACTCCAGATGTGAATGGCATACGCTAGAAGATCCCCAGTTGACCGATTTCGGCGGAACCCGTATTACTGGTCGCTAAGGATATCATTCGCTTCTAGATATGCAAATTTTTGTGTTTGTTAAGTAGGTACCTCTATATTATTAGCGGTGCCCCGACGCGATGACGCTTGGCCCAAAGAATCGTACCTATATTAAATTAAAAGGATCAATACGTATTATTTTTCCACTTTTTAAAGTTGTTTTTTAGTCAGGAGTCTTTTAAATTTTAAATTAAATTTTTATTTCATGCTTAAAAAATAACTTAATTTACCTAATAGGTACTACTAGAAAACCTATGATCTCATCATCTTCCTGCCCTTATCCCATGTGACTTGGGGTCGGTGCAACACGTTTTTTACGTCCATTCTGTCCTATCAGCCGTCACGCTATCACTAACTCCCTTTTCTTTCATATAGCTCCTCACACAGTCCATCCATATTTTTTTTGGCCATCCTCTCCCTCTCCATCCATCCACACATGATCTACAGTCACCTAAACGGCACTACATCCTACAAGCTTGGAAAGTAGCTTTGCATCTCTCACTGATGTATTCACTCATTTCTCTTTTTTGCTTCATCATTAGACCCTGATCACAATTTATTTATAACCTATTCATTGCAACCATTTAAATGAATACGAAAACTGAAGGTCTGCTGTAAGTAAGTGAGGAGTTGGGTATCCTGCAGATTTCAGGACATGCTTCAGCATGAGTTTAAGGTTACTGATCTAAATATAATTTGTTCATTGAAAACATTCCAGTGAGTTCAAACACGATACCTCTGCTGTAACTTAGTGAGGAGTTGGGTATTCTGCAAACCTCAGGTTATGCTACAGCATTAGGTCAATATAACCATGTTTTTGCAATGTCATTCAAGTAACAGAATACCAAATTTCGCATCGATCAGCCCCTTAAAAGCTGGTTAAATGCCCCTTCATCAACTAGAAAAGAGCTGATGATCGTCAAACGGCTCAACCGATTTTGATAAAACTTGTCAAAGAATCACCGCTATAAAACCTGCTTTCAAATACAAAAAAACCGCATCCAAATCGGTTCACCCGTTTAAGAGCTACGGTGCCACAGACAGACCCACATAGAGGTCAAACTTTTAACACCCCTCTTTTTTGGTCGGGGGTTAAAAAATAGGTAGTAATCTACATCATATGATACGTAATTTGGCGGCCAGAATAAGCCAGAATTTATATATCGGTATCACATAATAAGAAAAAAATCACCAAATCACCTCCAAATCGTTGAGATTAACCATTTTAATATATTTTTTTTTCTATAATATTATTTCGATTATTTAGATATGAACTAGGCACAGCATTAAAGAACTAAATATATACACTTAAAATAAAATATCCTAACTAAGATAAGGCGTCATAAAATTCGTCCGCATCGCTGTCCACCGGAAGTAATAATAATTTACATTTATTTCAAGTACTCCTACTCGTCACTCCTCTTTCAGTTACTCCTTCATTTTTTAACAAAAGTCAAAAAGAAAAAATCTACTACTTTGCAATACAAACGAAAATAATTTGGATTTGTTACTTTTTTAAAACGTGTTATTTTTTTATAATAAATTAAAAATGCAGGTAGCGAAGTGACGCGTACAGTACACTTCTCGCCAAACTACTTGGCCGTTCTGAAGTTGGCTATAATAGCTGCGCAGTAGTAAATCTCATACAAAAATAGCACCGCGCCATGCCTTGCGCATCGGAAAGCCAACTTCAGGGCAGCCAAAAAGTTTGATAAGAACTATACTTAGCTCCGTTTATTTGTACAAGGTCATTGGCATGTATACAAGCCTTAAATAATAATAATCTAAAAATTAATTTAAACAAAACACAAATCTTGCATTTTAGTCAAAGAATACCAGTAAGAAATGACATTAACTTAAACTATAAAAATCACACCATATGCAGAGTTGATCGTGCCAAATTCCTTGGACTAACCATTGACAAAAAACTTGATTGGAAAGATCACATTGATGAAATTTGTAAGAAAGTTATTAGTCCTACGCATTGCATAAACTCGCCCCAATCGTAAATACGGATACATTGCTTACTGCCTATCACGGACTTGTTGCATCGATCCTTAGATTCGGCATTATTTTCTGGGGAAACTACACATAAAGATGTGATATTCAAAATGCTAAAAACGATGCATAAAAGCTTTGGTCTTAAAATTAAAATTACAGACAGTTGCAAACCATATTTTATTAAGCATCAAATTCTCTTATTTCCTTCCTTGTACATATTTGAAACGGCACTATTTGTTAAAAAGTTTCCCCAACTCTTTCCGAAGTCTTCAGATGGTTCCGAAAGAAGTCAACGTGACAATCGGAGGAACTTCGCTCACATAGTGCTAAAACGGCTCTCATCACCAAAGGCATACAAAGAATTAAATATTAATACATTTAATAAAAGCATGAAGAAAATTTAATAAATAAGTGTTACTATAGTGTTGACGACTATTTAAATGATGTACTGTAGACATTTTTATTATTTGAGATAACTATGAAAAATCATAGTTATGTCAAATAATAAAAATGTCTTCGAATTTATTATGATTTTTTATTTTTAACCGACTTCCAAAAAGGAGGAGGTTCGGTTACTCCGATTACTCCGACTTCTGTGATTTGTTTTTAGTTCGATGCAGTATGCTTGCCATTTGGTCCCATAAAAATTTGATTCAGATTGGTTCAGTAGTTTTTATCTTATGAGCGTGTTTCTCTATTTCAATTTCTGCGTTGGCGAAGAAGTCGTCCAAGTAAAGTGAAAAATAAAAAAAATTACAAAAAAATATTACCGACTTCCAAACAAAACACTACAAAGAATAAAATAACCTTAATTTCGGTGTTAAAAAAACAAAGAAACAAGACCAAAAACACCGACTTCCGAAATTATATTAAATTATATTTTTTTGTAAAAAGTTTTTTTTTTGTATTATTGTATTTGTACGCTTTCTAGGCAAAACATGTTGAAACTTTTTTTGTAATCGTTCCAACTGATTCTTAACCTACACATTTTTTTGACAAATAAATATATCTTATCTTGCCAATTAATTAAGAAAAAAAACCACCAGCAATATGAATAGGAAAATAAACATTATATTATTAAACTTATTTACATAATTAAATATAGCAGGTGATGTTTCTTTTCCTCTTCATCAATTACTGAGTCACGAATAACATGGCATATAAACTACAAATCCATTTTCATTATATTTAAAGGTTTTTAGGCTTCCGAACAAAAACGGAACCCTTATAGGATCACTCGGGTGTCTGTCTGTCCGTCTGTCACAGCCAGTTTTTTCCGGATCCACTGGACCGATTCTGCTGAAATTTGGTACACATATGGACTTCTGTGACCCAAACACGGACGTGTTACGTTAATTATTAAATTTTTAGTATGGGTGTCGCTTTTGGGGGTCAAATAGAAAATTTCAAAAAAAGTTTTTTGAACAATATTGTGTGACATATCAAATAAAAGGGCTTACTGTGAGGGTTTTAAATATGTTTTTTTCATAATTTTGAAATGATAGATTTGAAGTTATTCAAGAAATTAGACGAAAAATGACCATTCGCCCCCCTTATCTCTGAAACCACTCAACCTAAAATTTTGAAAAAAAATGGAGATAATAGATCTTTACCTATAGATTACAGGAAAACCTATAAGAAGTCTGTAGTGTTAAAATAACATGATGAAAAAAAAAATTCGTTCGGAACCCTTTGCACACGAGTCCGACTCGCACTTGGTCAGTTTTGTCAAATTTGTTAGCAAAATGGTTTTGTTGTTTTCATCATCCACATCCCAACTTCTCTTACTGCTGAGCATAGGCCTCAGTTTTCTTGGGCTGATCCCCACACTCCTTGTAAAGTACTGAGTGATTATAATATCCGGGGCATCATCATACCTGTAGTTCTGCTGGGTTTCTCCAATTGGAATTGTAGAAGAAATTAATATACCTGTTGAAGATTGGGTATCTCTATTTACAAATGTAGAACAAATGAATATACCTGTAGAAGGGCTGGATTTTGTCCATTTGAAAAGTTAGAAAAATTTATATAATACCTGCAGTGGGGTTGAGTTTCTTCAAGTAGAATGTTAGAACAAATAAATATACCTGTAGAAAGTTTCTCTAATTGGAATGATAGAACAAATCCTTAAAGCCAGAATCAACAGTGGCGACCACCAGAAAAACGCCGACTCAATGAAGACCAACTGTCTTGGATCCCGCAACGAAATTAATCAGAAAAGTAGAGCAGGAAAAAAAATATAATTTCCACTTCCCTCCTTATCAAGCAGGTGACAGAATAGAGCTAGGCCAATAAGCACCAAGGGGCATATACAACTGGGTTAAGCCCAGTTGCCAAGCACCACGGATTATATATTAACATAAACTAATGGGTCCTAAATTGTGAGCTACTTTTGATTCCAGTAATAGGTTTGGCAAAATTGCTTGAACACATGGAAATTTGTTCTGTTTTCTACAAGGTCCGTGTAGTAAACTACTCCAGATGTAACCTGAATAGTATCTAACATAATATTGCGTTCAGTTAGCCAAAGAATACTCTCATAAGATGCGATGTGTGGATTGTTTGTATTCATGGTCAGCTGTAGAACATTGACATGTCACAAGCCTAATGGAAACTAATGTAAGTACTCTAAAAGTTGCCATGACTTGTGAGAAATTGGGCAACACAGTGATCCACCACCAGCCATATCCTATCCAGCCACTCACAAATGGATGGGAAAAACTGGTGGAGGTGACAGCCTTTGATGGAATTTTCCTACCTACATTGCCACTCGGATAAAAGCTAGTAAAAGATTGCTTTCTGTATTTGTAATTGTAGAAAATATGAATTTACCTGTAGAAGTGATCCAGCTGCACGGTGTATGGCCCCGTCAACACCACCCCCAGCTCTCAACCTCGAATTGGCAGCATTTACTATGGCGCTGACCTAAGAAAATATGATAACAGTTAATCAGTATTGGCCAGTAGACTGTAATATGCTTAGTTCATTGCTTGAAGATTTTTTTTTACTTAATTTAATCTAATTATGTGAAATTCAGGGTCAGTGACTCATCTCTGTTGAGGAGACAGAGAGAGAGGACCGAATTGTTACGAAGTTATGAAAGTAATACGACGTACCTCCAGATGAGTAATATCGCCTCTAAAAAGAGACACCTTCTGGGCCATAAGTTTGTTCTGTTCGCTGTCTAACTGGATCTTTTTGAACTCCGTTAGATCGTCCAGGGTATGCTTCCTATCATTCTCTATGCTTTTATTCCTGACCACATAGGTATGCCAAGGATCCACCGTATCCACAGTAACCACAGTTTTACTATCATACAATCCAGCTTTCTTCTTGTCATCCGGTCCCATTTTAAGTAACCTGTACTTCTCAGTTTTCCACTTCGGATCAGACATTTTTATCAACGAACAGTAATACGTGTTATACACTCCTGTGTTTTGACAAACGAATAAAACTTTATCAAGAACCTTGCGCAAAACCGGTAACAACATTTTTAGAGCTGCGCGATGCAATCACGATGCAATTAGTCAGCTGTCAATTTTGACGTTGCCTTTAGTCGATTTGTTCTTTTTTTGTGTCTGGCCAGTACGAGTACAGTTCGCATCACCGTTGTTTAGCCCTCCGAAGTTATGTTTTAGTGACGACCGCGCAGGTGCAATCGTGTAAACAAGTGTTACGTTCCTAGAATATTTTTTTTGTTTATACGTATTATATTATAAACTAGTGGACGTCACGCGGTTTCACCCGCGTAGTTCCCGTTCTCGTAGGAATACGGATAATATATAGCCTATGTTACTCCCTGATAATGTAGCTATCCAATGCTAAAAGAATTTTTCAAATCGGTCCAGTTGTTTCGGAGCCTATTCAATTCAAACAAACAAACAAATCTTTCTATTTCATAATATTAGTGTAGATAAGTAACAAAGACTATCAGTAACAATAACCACAAAAACCAAAAACAAATCAAATAGTATGAAGAGGCAGGACGGCCTGGAGGCCCTTCACCAGAACTCATCTTCTTCTAACTATGAGGGCAGGTGGGCGCGGAAAAAGGAATAAATGCTTCAGATTACAATCGACGTATTTTAATCAGTAATTCACAGGAATCACGATGTAATTAGGTAATTAGCGATTACTACTATACGAAATCAACTTAATTAAATCTTGAAATAGCGTGATGGCAAAGATTCTGAGCGATTCGTCACAAGCGTGGTGCGCGGGCGCCGTCTCGTTCAAAAGTGAGTTTCAAGATGGCCGCCCGCACTACCATCGACAACGACGCTTCGCTAGGTTGACATTGACAGTCCTGTCAACCTGACGTTTGACGTAAACGCCGTCACGGCCGGACTGACTTGCGACCGTCCTCGGGCGATTTATCTGAAACAAATTATGATAGCTGCATAGTACGTTCGCTCATCCTGACTTAATCATTTTCATCAGTACACATCCACTAAAATCATTTAATGACTTGGACTAACTAGGCAAGTGTATCGCTTAGTCAACCGGAAGGTGTGACTCGGACTACACTTCAGTAAGACCAGTCGACAACGCGTTAGATAAGTACCAATTCAGGCTAGAATTTAGCATAGACAGCACATTTACGTCCTTGTTAACATCTAGACAAGCCAATCCTAACAAGGATGTGACCCGGACGACACAATTCGTCTCACGATAGCAGGCGATCATCCAGGACAAGTCAGCACCTGACTCGGACGACAAAATTCGTCAGATGACGCTAAATAAACCACTGTGACAAGTCAATCAGACAATGACTCGGACGACACATTTCGTCTACCTTCTGTGACGAGTGAAGTGTGCCCTCTAACTACTCACCCTGGAATAGTAAGGACGACACTTCTTCGCCCAGGATCAACTATTTGTACAGTTTATCGTAATTATAGGAATGTTACGGTACAGTAACGATAGTTTGTACTATACCTACCTATGATAGTGAATTGTCCTGTTCCGTGTGCACTTCAACTTCATGAAGGACCTCCCATGTTTCAGGGTCTGAATGTACGCTCAGGGTGTCTGAGTTTGCAGTGACAGTGTGTGAGTCAGCCGAAGCAGTGTCCGAGCATACGGTCAAGGTGTCAAGACGGTCTAATGACTCGTTATCATTATTTAAGCACAAAGTATTTTCTACATCATTAGACGCCGTCTCGGCCTCAACTTCATTTAAAAGACTAGATGCGATTTCAAGTAATCCATCATGTCCCCGGGGTACTGCACGCAAATTCTCGTGGGAATATTTAAGAGTTCGATTGGAAGCATCCACTATACTTTTAAGTTCATAGCGATTATTATTTAGAACTTCTGTTATCACGAATGGACCCCTAAATTTCCTATCCAATTTTGTTTGATTACGTTCACAGTTTTGGATGAACACGTAATCACCTTTAGAAAATGGTTTAACTTTTGCGCGACCACGATTGAACATAACAGTTTCGGATTCAGCAGCTTTCTGGATGTTTGCTGATGCATCCTCCCTAACCGAATCAATATCCAAGCGAACCTCGTTGTCTTTATCAGTGCAGTTTATTTTGGACATACCCAGCGAATCGGAACGAATCCCGAACATAAGCTCTGATGGCGAATATTTGGTTACGGTAGATTTTGTACTATTTAGGGCAAGCTGAATATTTCCTAATTCGTCGCGCCACGTCTTATTAGGATCGTTTTCGACGATAGTTAAAAGGCTCTTTAAAGTACGCATCACTCGTTCAACCTGGCCATTGGCTCTACTTGCACCCGTCGCAATAAAGTGACGTTCTATTTTAAGCTCGCCACAAAAGCTTTTAAAATCAGAACTGATGTAGCAACGACCTTGATCTGCGATAATTCTTTTTGGCGCTCCAAAAAGGTAAACTGCTTTTTGCAGTGCATATATTGCACTCTTTGCATCAACAGACGTGGTATGTTCGAGTAAAACGTACTTCGTAAAACCGTCAATAATTACTGAGCAATACTCCTTCCGATCGCTCTTCCCGCTAAGCTTTCCCGAAAAGTCAATATGAACTGTGTGCCAAGGCACAGACACTTTAGGAATCGGATGAAGCTGAACGGGCTGAGCTCCCGATGGGCCTTTAGAAGCCTTGCAAACTATGCACGAATCTATGAATTTCCGAACACATTTAGACATATCTGGAAACCAATACTTCTCATAGAGCTTGTCTAACGTTTTATCTCTACCTAAATGTTGTAATTCATTGTGAACATGATTTATGAGTGTCCAAATAAGAGATCGCGGAACTACTGGCAGCCAGGAGATCAATTTATTACGAACAATTTTCCTATAAAGGATGCCTTCTCTAACATCATATGTTTGGGCAACTGATTCAGGAAAACTGTTACTGTGGTATTTTGTGATAAGGTCTTGGATTTCAGCATCCCTTTTTTGTTCTACTGATAACCAACCTTGGTGGAGCTCAACAAATTGAACAGATTTAGTTTGCACCTTTTCAGATTCTAAGGGAGTAACCGTATCAGAATGTCGAACAGGATTTCGGGACAAAAAGTCAGCGTGTTCCATTCTGCTGCCTTCACGATAAACGATATCGAAGTCGTAAGCCTGCAAATATGGCACCAACGATATACACGAGGAGTTAAATCCTTCTTAGACTTTGACGCCTTTAATGAATTGCAGTCCGTAACAACTACAAAATTCCTACCATAAAGATAGTGCCTGAAATGTTCTACCGCTCTAACGACAGCTAACGTCTCTAGCTCATAAGAGTGGTAGCGAGATTCCGCAACTGACGTCCCAACGTGAAAGCCAGCTTCCGATAATGCGTCCAAAACATCGTCAAGACGCTGCAGACCCTTAGAGATGTCCACAGAGTGGCACAATACATCATCCATGTAGATTAATGGTTTATCTTTTAATTGACTAATGGCTTTTGTGATACATCTCTGAAAGACTGCAGGCGCATTTCGCAAGCCAAAGGGCATAGCCAGATATTCATATTGGCCCTCATTGGTGATAAAAGCTGTTTTCTGCACTGAATCGGGATGAACAGGAATCTGGTGGAACCCAGCTGCCATATCTAACGAGGAGAAGAAATTGGCCCCAACAAGTTGATCGATTTGTTCCTCTATACGAGGCAAAGGGTAACGTTCGGGCACGGTATTGGAATTAAGCTCCCTGTAATCGACACATAATCTATCTGTATTGTCCTTCTTTTTAACAAGGACAATGGGGCTGGCAAAGGGGGAAGAACTCTCCTGAATCACTCCTGCATCTAATAATTTTTGGACCTCTTCCCTGATTATTTGTTTTTCTATGGGAGCGCGTTTAGTGGGACACCTATATACGACCTTTTGCGGTTCTACTAATCTAAGTTCACATACCCCTGTCTTAACCCGTTTGGTAGGTATTCCTTCTATAAAATGAATTGCATACTTACTTAAAATTGAAATCAACATTTCTTTATCGTGCCCCTGCAGATCTGTGTCAATATGATTTAAATCTGATGTATCTAAATTGCTCCGTACCGAATCCGGACGTTTGGACGGTTAGGCCAAACAAACTACGACTAGGCGTGTTCGTATTTTTAGGGCTCCGTTCCCATAGGGCAACTAATGGAACCCTATTAGTAAGCCCCTGCTGTCCGTCCGTCTGTCTGTCAGTACGTAGACGGTTGATATTTTCACAGATTGTATTTTTCTATTGCCGCTATAACAACAAAATAATAAAAATCAAGGTTTTTGGTACCCTTTGTATGCGAGTCCATCTCGCACTTCGCCGTTTTTGTATTCAACGACATGATGGTACATGACAACCGTGTGCACTGTGTGAATTTACTTCTGTGTGTGCAGAGGAGTTGATGTCGATTTTTCAAAATAATGTCTGTTTCTCTAACAAGAATTTTGCTTCAAGGATTTACTATTTGTTTACAGAAATAAAATAAAAACATGATGTGAACACTGAGTCAATAATTTTACAAAACATTCGGATCCGCTTAATCGGATATTGTCGATACATTTACATTTGTTGATGACAGCACCATGGAGCAGGTGTTTTCATGCAAAACAAGAAAGCAGGTTTTTTGACTGCTGGTAACCTTGTAAAAATAGTTGTCAAACGGGATATCTCCACGTAACGCGTGCTTGTATTTCCATCGTTTTATCATCATAATTATTTCAGTAATATTATTTCTGCGGCGATGAATGTATAATAAAATTGCCACTTAATAGTACTACATTACTTAGGCGTTAGATATATAAATCTAGCCAGGTATGTGGTCTAACATTGTGTTACAACTAGTGTTACTTTTTTGATTTGCTTTGACACCGGTCTTTGTTAGTGATAGCACATTTTGGGCTCTAAAATAACTATTTGTATTGCAGTATGAAGACTTGGGGGCTTCTCCTGGTGACCGCTTTGGCGTTAACCGTTAGTTATGCCGTGGATAAGAACAATTTTAAGACTTGCGATCAATCGGGTTTTTGCAAAAGATTGCGTGGTTTCAAGCCCGAAAAATCGCAGTATTCGCTTAATTTAGATACTGTTATGGTTCACGGAAATGTCTTGTCGGCCGAAGTTAATACTGTAGACACATCAACGCCCCAGAGAAACGTTTTGGTAAGTAGAAATATTATATTTTTTATTTATGTCTCAGATACCTACAAATGCATTGGTGATTGGGCGTCTGCCAAGCTATTTTTGTAATAAACTTCTTAGATGCAGATAACTACATGTTATGGAAAGTATTTACCATTATTAAGAATTACATGCAATATATTTTGCCCCTGGATCAAAAAATCTCGACTAAGATAGCAAGTTGAAAGAATCATTAGGTTCCTAGCCTACCTTTTATAGATTTTAAATGCGATAGTAAATCATAGTCTCATAACTAAAGCAGAAGTCAAAATGCTAAACTAATAAACACAGCAGTAAAAAAATACATAACTTTTATGTGTTAATTTAGAATTTTTATACCTTTTTAATGAGTTAATCAATCGTGTTTGCAATGTTGTTCCAATTAACACTGTAACGGTAGGTATGCCATTAAAACTATCAAAGAAAAAAATATAGTGCCTTAAAAAACCAATTCTTTTAAACTATTTTTCTTGGTTCCCACTTCCCTGCTGCTTTTAATGTTACATTCTTCAGCATTTTTTAAATTTTAAATAATTAAAAATTTACATAAACCTGAAAAATATAATAAGGTATTTTAATGAATCAATATTTTCTTTTTATATTGTAGTTAACTTTTTGAGATAATCCCGTTTACCTAACTTTGAGTAAAAAGCAGTTGTCATTGGTGGTAGCTAAATTTTTTATTTATGGTTAACACTTTTTTTTTGTTGTCACAGTGGCACTATGCTCTGAGGCTGTCAGCCCTAGTCGATGGCACCTTCAGGGTTGAGATTGATGAAGCTGACCCTCTGTACCCGAGGTACAGGACGCAGTTGGCTCTCAAGGGAGAACCTAAGGCTGATGGGTAAGAAAACAGTATTTATATGTATAACAACATAATTTTTAAATTATTATGAAACGTAACTTTAACACTTTCACTTAAAGTTCCGATTTGGCTGTGACTTTTTGTATTTTATGACCTTTTCAATTGTACTAATAATTTTAATCAAAGCGCAGGTAGACTTAAACTTTATAACTACCAGATTAGAGATTGAATTGGTTAAAGTGTTTATACATATAAAGATTTAAGTACCAAAACTTGACTCAATGGTGAGTATAATCTACACTATCTACACTAATATTATAAAGAGGAAACATTTGTATGTTTGTAACAAATAAACTCTGCACGCAAAATACGCGCTTAGTCGTGGAGTTGCAGAAACCAGCCCGATTTACATACATACAACAAATAAACTCAAGAACTACTGGACTGAACAAAAAAATCTCCCCTATTAGAATGCTACATTTCACAAATTAGGGATCCCTACAAAAATTTCAATATTAAACCCGGGCAAACGAAGTACGCGGGCGAAGTGCTTCTTCGGAAATAATTTTAATTTAAGTGCAAGTTGACTTAAATTAAACGTTATATTTATCAGATTACAGATTAAATTGGTTAAAGTCTCTGTAAATTAAAGAACCATAGATTGATTCAGCAGTGAGTATAATGTATATAAACGTACAATATTAAATGAATCAAGTATGCATAGCCAATCAAAATTAACATTAACTAATTTCCGTTGCTTTTGATAAGCCTACTTGTTACATGATAATCCTTATCAAAACAAATAATTCAATCATACATACTTCAAGCTTTAATGAGTTTAATTTTACAAAATAATATTATTGAGAGGTAAAACCGTTACTATGTAGTTAAGGTGGTTGAAGCTCTTATCCGATTACAAAATCCTTTTAATGACAAAAAGCCACACTATTATTAGTGACTACCTGACCCGCGCAACTTCGTCTGCATCACATTTTTCATGAATGCTCTGCTCCCATTGGTCTTAGCATGATGTTATACAAGCTATAACCTTCCTCGATAAATGGGCTATCCAACATTAAAAGAATTTTCCAATTCAAACTAGTAGTTTCTGAAATTAGCGTGTTCAACCAAACAAACAAACAAATTCTTCACCTTTGAAATTACCTTTTAAAGGACATGGACAAAAAAGTACATTCCATTTACGCAAACATAGTCAATAATATTATATATTAAAAAAAGAAAAATGAATTAATACGTAGTTTTTGACCTCTCTGAACTCGTCAGTTTTTATTTCAAAATAATAGTAATGCAAGATGAATTCAAAGTACCATTTGTCAACGTCCGCCCTATTGGACCATAGAGAAAGATAAATATAATAATGGGCGTTCCATACCAAGCATACTACTTGTAGACATGTGAAATGGACGCCAAAATGCTTTTATTAAGAACATTTTATTCATATGAAACTATCTTCATTAGTATTTTTTGCATTTAATAAAATTATCTTTTCATAATGTTGATGTGTAAGATAGTTTTTTTTATATATTTCACACAATAAAATATCTTAAAACGGAACGCGTTTAATTGTTTGACCATGTGTCATTGTCTATGTCAAATGTCAATGTAATGTCAATGTCATTATTGCGTAGGTAGTTTGTGTTTTTGCGATTATTTTCTAATATTTTTGACCCCTGCTTATTTCTACGGACTGATACCTTCTATCGCTCGATTACCTATTAGCTATTAACACTGGACTCTGATTTGCATTACGTTTCGGATTTGTTTTGTGGATCAAAGTGGATGCAAAGGTTGCAGAGACATCTCATATCCTCGCTTTCTGCACACCATCAAACAAAACTTTCGCATTGGATAACCAATTCTCAAACCCAGGTAAGAAGTTGGACTAGAAAAAACTTAACCTGATTTGTTTTTATGTAATTCTGGTATGCGAAATTAACTTACAGTGCATCTTATTTTCAGTTTCCTCTGGATACATTTATTTGTCATCCATGCTTATTATTATTAAATACCGAAGCTGGGGAACACGAGAGAGTACGGGGCATAACATGGTTTGCCTTGGTTGTGGCAAATCTGAGAGGAAAATAAGACACCATAATGTCAGAATGGAGTGTCCATTGCTGGCTGTCCTAATATCACAAAATACTAATTATGTGGTAAGCATTTTGGTTTTCATTACTATAAATACCTATTTGTATTCATTTATTAAAATACGAGTTTTCATACTATGTATGTATGATTGTAATATCTGTATTTTCCATCTTAAACATATGCTTGCCTAAAGTAGGCATGTGTAACATAGTACTGCCTTTTAGAATAACATAATAATTGAAAACATAAAGAGATGTATATAAAAGATACCCCTGTTACTAAAAATTATATAAACATAAGCATTTATCAGTGTTTATTCTGTGGTTTATTTTCAGCCCTCAAGAAACAACCATGTTTGCCATGTGTGTTGGATGCAAGAAAATAGACAGGCAGTGCATGACTCATCATGAGACATGCAGGAATTGGCTTCGGACAACGATGCAGCAGTCCCTAATGTTCAAGTTGTCAGCCCACCAGAGCCACCACTACAAAGGGAAAATAATACCATATCATTACCTAATTATAAGCGAGCTTCGATCACATCTGTTCATTGTATATTTCAACAATGCAGAAACAGAATGTTGCATTTGGTCCCGCAATTCATTAAAAGACTGCTTTTGCAAGAACATAGTTTCTATGTTCCTCGGAGCTGTAGAGTGTATGAAACACACTTGTACAGCGATCAGTGGCATTTATTGCCTCAAATGAATGAGACACATTCTACATTTAGTGCCATCCATATAGAAGACATAATTAATATTATGAAGACAAAAGCTAATATTTTGAACTTTGAAAATGTCTCAGAAATGCCAAACCATTTTTGCCATTATTGGACGGGTCTTACAGTACCCCAGTTTTTAATTCTGTATAATCTTTTACCTCCTGTAAATGTTAAGTAAACTAATAGGGTACTATTGTAATTGCTTTGTAGGGAACCGGACTGTTGGTTGTTGTTGTCATGTTATTATGACAATAATTTGGTACCTTGGTTGGGCAAGACACCAAAACAATATCCAGCAGGATTTTTAGACAACATACTATTAACAATTCAAGAATATTAAAATATTCTAACGACTTCGTACGCGCATATCCCGGTTTTTCCCGTTTAAGTTGGATCAAATAACAGATAGTTACAAAGTTTCATCAAAATCGGTCCAGTAGTTTAGGGGAGTCCATCGCGGACAAACAACGTGACACGTGATTTATATATATTAAGATGGTTGTATTTTTTTACATGTCTGGTTATGTTTAAAGCAGTTATTTATGTAATTACTGAAGCCCTATACTTACACTTTATCCAGATTTTTATTTGTGAAATAAAAAAAAGCTGGTTGATTGTCCTCTCTCGGTCTCTTTATTAATACTATCGCTGCATTGCTGTAATGTATGTTATCTAGGTAGGCATTTAAGATATAATCATTATAATACAGCAAAATATTTTTATTTATGTTCTCTAATAAATAACTAATTATTTTACTTTTTGTTTTATTTTGTGCTTCCCTTGTTTATTGAACTATTTAAAAAAAAAATATAAGGGTAACCTGTAAAAATGTACTTTAAAGAAAAACATTGGTTTCGAATATATACTTTGTTAATATTGTTATTATGACTGCCTCGTTGGTCTAGTGGTCGCAAGCGCTACTGCTGAGCATGAGGTCCTGAGTTCAATTCCCAGGTCGAGCAAAGTGATAGGTATTGGGTTTATTCGTCAGGAATTTCTCAGTAGCAGCCCGGATTCTGGATTTGTGCCCGGTTGATGGCAATAGACTCGCCCCCTATTACATGGTATTCAAAATAACTGGTGAAATGTGGGTGTACTGTAGGTACACCTCTGCCCAACCCTTCGTGGAATACAGACGTGATGTTATGTTTGTTATTATTGTCACATTTTTTGAGACTATTTCCCAGTTTAATAAATGTTAATCAATATGCAGTTTAAAATCCTTCATTTAGGTGGCCAGTACTTTGTTTAAATGCTTAATAATACTAAAACCATATACCTAAGTAATACCTAAACGTAATAATTCACAACTGTTCGCTATTTTAAAGCGCCTTTAAGTTTTTTAATAGCGAAATTATAATCTAACACCTTATTGCTAGCAATCTGATTAAAAGGTTTTATGAAACTGTTTTTGTCTAGTCTGTTGTAATGACAAGTTCTCTGAGTTTTTTATTTATAGCAATTTAATGAGCCAATATTCACGAATATAAAACACCAAAAATCATTGGTGTAAATCAAATTCAATAACTATGCCGACGTCCATACAAAAGCTGGCCATGTCCTTTGTACGTATGTGAGTACCAGTGATAGGAATAGGTAGTGCCTATTTGCCTAAAATTCGAAGAACAGAGACAAGAAACGACTTCCTTAGGACTAAATTTTTTCCGAGACATCTGTCCCGAAATTTCGAGACAACAATTAAATATATTAAAAAAAAATGTTATTTGGAATAAGTAATTCGTCTATATTTACCTAAAGTTTGCGACTAGATATAATCATAATAAATAACATACACAGTCGTTACAACCATAAAATTTTCTGAATATTTTTTTGGAGAACATTTTGTAAATGACTTGTTAATCGTAATACACAATGAATCACAATGTTTGTATAAGAAGCCATACACGTTTCGAAGTAAATATCTTCTTTCTAGCTCACTCTCGGCTACGTTTAATGAGATTTCTAAAGTTCAAGTGTAAAAAAAGGCATTTTGTCTTTAAAATAATAAAAGGGTATTTTTTTATCATTTTAGCATTCTCTATAGTAGAAAGAATTTATCATTAAAAAAAGGTATTCAAAATAAATAAATGATTCATTTATTTGCCAGAATGTAGGTATACAAAGTGGTATGATCTTAATATTAATGAGGTCCCTTTACATTCTACCATTATACATGATGTGCAAATATTAAGTTACAAATGAAAATACAAATACCTTTTTTTTCTTTCATCTTAATGAAATATATTTCTAAAGTATATTTAAAAATGTGCATGATATTAAAATAATTGCATAATAATGGTATCACATTGTTTAGTAACACACTTAAACTTTAAAAATCTTTAAAAACATAATTAATTTAATGGAGTTAACTATGGAGTTTCTTGTCCATTCTTCTCCATAAGATTCTACTTTTTGCGATCGGACGACTAGAGTCACTATATTTTATTTTCATTTTACGTTCAAAAGTGCCTTTATTGGTCTAGTTGAAATAAATCATTTAGAAAGGCTATTTTTATCCCGAAAAATCGCACTGTTCCTGTGAGATAGGCAACGCGCACGAAAATGCATGGTTTTAGTGGAAAGCAGTGCCAAATACCTGGTAGAAGCTAGTTACGCATGCTAGCTATGGCTACTTCTATGACTCAACAGATACAGCCATGGGATAGTCACACAGATTGTGTAATCTAACTAATAATGCTAGAGAACCCTAAAAATCCTTACTAATATTATAAATGCGAAAGTAACTGTCTGTCTGTCTATCTGTCTGTCTGTCTGTCGCGCTTTCACGCCAGAACTACTGAACCGATTTAAATGAAATTTGGTACACAGATAGTCTAGAGCCTGAGAAAGGACATAGACTACTTTTTATCTCGGGAGTATGTTCCCTAGGGACCACGCGGGCGAAGCCGCTGGCAGTAGCTAGTACACAATAAAGTCCGTCAGTCTGTTAAGACCCCTGCCGTCCAAACAATTTAAATATAACTTAGCATTAACTCTTTGGGGCCGAAAAGTTCTGGAGTGGCGACCGCGTACCGGAGGACGCAACGTTGGAAGGCCTCCCACAAGGTGGACCGATGACCTGGTGATGGTCGCGGGCAGCCGATGAATGCGAGACGCGTAGGACCGGTCGTTGTGGCGACGCTTGGGGGAGGCCTATGTCTAGCAGTGGACGTCTTTTGGCTGATATGATGATGATGATGATTAACTTTAAAGAGCATATCTTGTCCCCAGCATCAAGCTCATTTCAAATGAGAACGGCAAGCTGACCGTAGCAAACAACCAAGGACACAAAGTGGTGATCAGAGCAGAACCTCTGCTATTGGAGTTCGTGAACGCAGCTGGTGAAGTGGCGGTGGTGTTGAACGACAATGGACAGCTGGTGGTTGAACCGCTGAGAGTGAAGAAGGAAAGGATCGATGATGATGATACCAATGTTGTGGAAGTCGTGAGTGTGCTTTTGTGTTTGTTTTGCTTTTATAATAGGGAATATGCATTAAAAAAAAATATTAACTAGTTGGTCAAAAATAAATTTTTGAAGAAACTTTAATACATGATAACTGTGACGATGGTCCAGATAAAATTACAGGTTTATAAAATTCACACTTGCTTGGATACTAAAGAATCAACACAACTGCTTTAAAAAATGTGTGAACTAAAATGATCCAGGAGTTCCGGAGCGTCGTTTTAATACAAAGCGATGGTCGCCCGAATACGCGATCGTCGCGTTCATTTGTATGGTACGATCGCCAATCCCCACGATGATCGCTTCTGATTCTTCTGATTAGGACGACGCCTAAAGCTGGGTACTGGGCGGTGCTACGGAGCGTAATGTAACATTGTAACACGTTACAAAGCGAGTATTCGTGCAGTCAGTACGTGGAAACGAGCACGAACGCGCGCATGTCACTCGGATTTTAAGACACGGCGTATCGTAACATGCTCGCTGCGAATGGTACATTACGGATCGTAATACCGGTCAGTACCCACCTTAAGGGTTCCGTTTCCACTAGAATAGGAGGTACGGATCACTTAAATAAGTTGGTGAATAGCGTTCTGCATAAAATGTAATGTTTCATGTAAAGCAACAGGTGAAAGTTAATGTTTGATGTCGTTTCCGTGTCTGTTTGCACAGGTTGGGTTTCATAGCACATGTGTCGATAATTATAGTATCATTGCAAAATGATACCTATAGTCTGTTTTTTAATCCCGGACACTAAAAGCCGATTTTTCAACCGTCAGATAACCTTTGACTGAGGATTCAAAATGGCGGTTTGACATATTTTTTTTTTAATCTGTCAAACGGCCATTTTTATTCCACAGTTAAAAGTAATCCGACTGTTGAAAAATCGGCCCTAAATTTACAAGTGCAAATGTCAAAACTGACTTAAATGAACACAAATCGCACGGTAAAGGGAGCGTGCAGAAACTATAAGTGGCAGCACAGAAATGTCCCTGTCAAGTATGTTTCAAGTATAATATTCGAAATAGCTACGCTAGATGGCACAGTCTTCTTCGCGTACGTTCCCCTAAACTGAGCGTGCAGGCACCACAGGTGGCAGCACAGAAGCGTCAATGTCAAGTATTCTGACCCTTAAAACTTCGAATATGTGACACTAGATGGCATAGTCAACGCTGTGCACGGTCCCTAAACCCTGCTTGCGCGATGCAGGATTTCGACGTAGTAGTTCGCTGCTACTTGGATAGATGGCGTCGCGGTTCTTTTTTAGTTGCGATGTTGATTTGTTCTGTTGGTTTTTCCTGTGGCGGCATTGATGCTACACTATTGTAATAATTATGTCAGTTTGCCATTTGCACTTGTCAATTTAATCTCCCGAGTAACGTTATACGTTTTACTAGCTGATGCCCTGTCTATGTAGACGTCGGTTTCAAAGAACAAAGATTTTCATACAACGTTTCCAATCCCATTTCCACCTCTTGACGTTGAAATTTCCAAAACTCCTTCCTAAGCCGATGCTTACGTCATATAATAAACCTACCTATATTCCAAACTAGCTGACCCGTTCAACTTCGTTTGCGTTACAATTTTCATTACTGCTCCGCTCCTATTGGTCTTAGCCTTCCTCGATAAATGGGCTATCTAACACTGAAAGAATTTTTCAAATTGGACTATCAGTTCCTGAGATTAGCGTGTTCAAGCAAACAAACAAACAAACTCTTCAGCTTTGTATATTAGTAAAGTAAAGATGTCAACATTCTAGCTAGACTTTGTTTTGGCTGTTCGTTGATATGTAATCAGGACAAACGATTTTATAAATATACGGGACGAGGGTAGACCATAGATTAAGGTGTCGTTCTAACTGGCGAGTGATCGTAAGAGTTAACGATGTGATTTCATCGCGCGATGAAAACGATTCCTGTGCTCGCGCGATGATTTGCTGGCTTCAATTAGGACACTCTAAATACATGTCTTTCTCGTCGTGCGACGAAATCGCGTCTTTAACTCGTACGATCGTTAGCTAGGATACTTTTTATTCCGGTGGTCCGTTGCTGTCAGATGGCTTTCGACGCGTTCGTAGCTGGTGGCAAAAATTACTTGATTCAAAGTCAAAACGTTTATTCCAATTAGGCCATTAAACGGCACTTTTGAACGTCATTCACATTACAAAAAATGTAAAATACTGAAGTGATTCTACTGTCCATTCGGAAAGATAGATTCTTATGGAGAAGAACGGACAAGAAACTCCATAGTTACTCTTTTCAAATAAATCTTTTACAGTATTTGGTGTACAAAAATTTTAGTTATATGTGAGGACCATGCACCTAGGGTATGCAGAGGTAGACTTATTAATTTCCAAATAAGTACATGATACTCACATATTTACAAATATTGGAATCACTCATTTTTCATAACTTATTGAAGCTGCTTCCTTATTTCTTTTGTCGATGAACCTAACGAACAATGAACAAAATTAAGTATTACTCATCGGTTGACTTGCCCTGCCAATATAGGAAACTTTGTCAAAACAAATGGTTATTGTGTCTTCATTTTAATTTATCTGTTTACGTGGATAGTAAAATGATAAGATAAGATGGACCTCATCTTTGTTGTTTGATCCGATGTCGTTTATCTATAACATAAGATCATACCTGCGCGTCTTAAAAGGCCACTTTAGCAGAATCAGCAAGCACATCACGCGTACATCACTGTCAAATTTTCCCAATCAACCTTGAACCTAATGCGTTAGCGATAAAGATGAAAATGTAATTTGACAGATTTTTGTGTGATTAATATTATGATTCTGCTAAAGTTGCCTTTTTAGACACGCTGTATTACTTAACGAAGGTGTATGTATACCTATGTAGAAGTCCATAAAACTTAAACGGTATCCCAGATATAAAAGAACACACAAAAAAAGGGATGGTATTGTACCTTTAGGGAACTAAAATTGTAAACTAAACGAATTTGTAAAGAAACGCAAAGAAGTTCCATAATTTTTTATTTCTAGGTTTTGCCCGCGGCTTCGCTCGCGTAAATATTAATTTTCGCATCATTCAATCAAATCGGTTCAGCTGTTTATTCGTGAAAGCGTAACAAACAAACTCACTATCGCATTTATTATTAGTTAAGATTTAAATCGGTTAGTTGGCTCGCCCACTGTAAAACGACTGTACGTAAGTCCCTTATAAAATTATCTACCGTTAACTTAATATTGTAACAAACGAAAATAAACCGTCACTCGTCCTTTGTAAGGTTCATTTGAAAAGCAGCGTCAGACAGCATTAGTCAGTCTGACGTATAGCTGAAATGGAGCTTTCTAGTGCAGCCGTGAGACACAATAGTTTCTGGCATACCTTTTTTTTTATTTCTATGTGCGTGTTTCATGTATGTGCTTAATATATTTTGTTCTGCTTCTTCAAAAAGAAGAAGTTCCATACTCGAAGAAAAAAAAACTAGGACGGCGCACTCAGATTTTTTAGATTCGCAGATTCACATCAATAAATTCATGTGAATAAGATTGACCGTTCATCCGACACGCGCAGATTGACAAATGTCATTGATCTCCACTTATCTGAATACGTGACTGATAAATGTTTCGCAGTTATCTATTGCATTTCTAATACTGACGGGGACTTTGCGGAATTCCGCCTCAGGATTTTGATAGATATGTGTATGTGTTTTTGTAAATCTTGAGCTTGCTAGCGGGAGGTAAATTTCCATCACAGTCTTTCAGGGTTTCCCATCATTTTTTAAATGGCACTCCAGTTAAATAGAACCATTTAGATATGATCTGGGAGACCCATATTTCTTCCCGGTTGAGAAATGAATTTTTCATTAACTGTACTGTGTCTCTGTGTCATCATCTTGGTGCTCTTATCCCATGTTACGTGGGGTCGGCTGTGTGTACCCAGTGCGGGCTTAAGACTTCTTGTTGCCCTAGGCAATCCACGCCTTGGGTGCCCCCTATCTACTAGTCAACTAGTACCGATCTTTAAAATAAAAACCAAACTAGCAAAACATATTTTTTATTTAAAAATATAAAAAAACACCCCATTGCAGGGTAAAGGTCTTCCCCAAGTCCTTCCAGAAAGTGTTTCAAACCCGATCTCGCAGTTCAAGCTCAGTTCATATCGTCACCTACTTCAAATACAGCAGTAATATTTTATTTTACCATGGGTTTTGCAAATATGTATGTTTTTGTTTGCAAAGATTTAGCTAAAGCGATCTTAGCCAAAAATATATGGTATTTTTGGCTGAGTAAAAAAAAACCGTAGCCTTGCAAGTTGATATCCGAAACTCACGCCGACAAGAATATAGTAATTTAAGATCATTGTACCTAATCTTTGAATTGACCGCCTTACCTACATACGCAGATTATTCATGTCATTGATCTTGAATTATCAGTAATACGTGACTGATAACGGGTTGCTTTGTATTTAACTATCTATGTTTATGCACTTCGCATCTTGACGAGTGATCTCCTAAATTTGCGATATAAGAGATTTAGATTGCAACAAAACGTTTTTTTTTTTTTTTTATTTGTGATGGGTTTGCTCTTGACTCCAGTCTAGGAACTAGACTAGAACTAGAACTAGTCTAGTCTAGTTAACGTGTCTGCTTGTTACTATCCCATAGCGGGCCAAACGCATCTTATAATAGAGAAGGCATGATCATTGGTACTTTATACCTAAAAGCCAATTCTCGTACTTAAAAAGCGTTCAAATTCAAGTCGCTGTATCACCTCAGCGACAGTCAAAATGTTGGAAAATTAGAGGTGTTTCTGTCATAAACACTGAATGTGAACGTTCGTGCGTTGCGAGTTGGGAATTTCGGTCTTAAGTGGGTGATAGTCACTCGTGTGTCATCCTAAGTACGCGTAATTAAAAACAAGACGCGTAGAGAAAAAGTTCGTCGAGCCATAAGTACGCGTACTCGTCCGTCTATCACCCACTTTATATTTTTACTAATGACCCGCCTTCGAACATCTATTAAGGCGACGACATACGCCAGCGACCTTGAAAGAACAAAATGCGCACTCGATTCACACCCGCGCGACCCAAAATTCAGTAGGGTTTTGTACTTTCGTTATTATTCTATAACTTTAAAAAAATAACCGTATATCAAAATGTAGATAATATAATTAAATTGTCTTTGAGATAGTGCAAATTGCATTAAAATACGCTCGGCGGTTTTGGTCCGATTGTCGTTTTTATGTCCGTGTTAGACATAGCTTTACAAATTAATTACACTATGTTGAACGAACAAAACTTTAAACTTTCATATATCAAATTATTAAGAAAATAGTCTAATGTAACATATATTTTTTCCAAAAAATTACGACTAGCCGTTTATACGTGATTCTCATTTATTCAAATTAGCTACTGAGCCGTATCTGCGCCTTAACACAAACCTCTTTTGTCATTTATCGCTCGCTTTAATAGTGAAGACCGGCAAAAGGCGGACAGCGTCTATGTTTTATAGTTACTTGTAACTATCTTCTACCAGCGTCTACGCCCGCGTGATAATCGAAAATCATCCCAAGGGAACAGGCTCCCTGGATCTAAAGTATCCTGTTCTATTCCAGGATATGGTCTAAAGAACTTAATCATTTTAAAAAGTGGCATTGTTTATTCCCAGTTTTCGACTTCACATATGTACTTGGGCTCGAGAAAAATATCTCCTTTACCTCTTGCCCATTAAGACATCACGAAGTATCGTGTTCTATCCCAAGATATGGTGTAAAGAACTTAATCATTTTAAAAAGTGGCATTGTTTATTCCCAGTTTTCGACTCCACATATGTACTTGGGCTCGAGAAAAATATCTCCTTTACCTCCTGCCCATTAAGACATCACGAAGTATCCTGTTCTATCCCAAGATATGGTGTAAAGAACTTAATCATTTTAAAAAGTGGCATTGGAGCTTCCCAGGTTTTGACTCCACATACTTGGGCTCGAGAAAAATCTCCTTTACCTCCCAACCATTATCCACTGGATAGCAGTAAAACATTACATACGGAAGTAAAAAAAACTGCACGCTTTTAGATTTCTACCGATGCCAAAAATCATAGACACTGTGATTCAGACTTAGGAAAATAAAACGTATGATTGTAGGCTGTTCGAATTTAAATTTTCTGGACTTTGGGCTATGTATGAGTCACCTTCTTATTTGTATGTATATATTTTAAGAACTAAAAGTAGGGGGACTCATAGATATATTGGCGGTAGTTAATAACTATTTGTTGCTATAGAGAACGTGCACGGCGTAGATAATGCCATCTAGTGTTGCAATTTCGATAGTTTAACGAAAAACACCTTGAAATTGACACTTCTGTGCTGCCACCTGTAGTTTATCCTCGCTCCTCTTAGGGGAAAGTGCACGGTGTAGCCATCTAGCGTTAAAATTCGAAACATTTACGAAAAAAATCTTGACATTGACAGTGACACTTCTGTGCTGTCACATACAGTTCCTGCACGATATCCCTATTATGATATTACGCAACAATTTAGACCTGTCGTTCCTAGTTAAGCTCCCTTTGTGACCTCTTTTGAACGACCTACTAGGAAACATTAGATTACGGACGGACTAAGGAAGATGCCACAGGGGCATGTTCTTTCGATTTGCGATTAGGCAAGCCGGCGTGTCACATTCCATTGCTGGATATAGGCCTCTGCTAAGATATACCACAACAACCGGTTCTCCGACTTCCGCATCTAGTAAATTCATTAATTAAATGTATTGCCGTAAATAATTTTGAACAAACACTTACATGTAAAAATAGTGCTTTGATGCCGAAGAATCAGCCGCCTACGTCATCCTGGAATACAAGGCCGTGGCTAACCATTTTTTTTTTAACGGGGTGATGTCCTCTTGGATGTCCTCCGCCCTGCGGCGGGTGGAGGGGTCTGTCAGACTCTTACTGACCCAACCTCAACAAATCTTCGAACAGTGAGGTTGCTCCGCGAAGCCTGTGAAGCTCCTGTGCTTCTGGGCGGAGCTAGCCTGGCTTACTTAGCCAGGAAACCTACGCATAACGGACCGAATGAGAGACTAATTGCGGAAAATGGTGTCCCTACTCTACTACATACAAGTAAAAATAATTATTATTAAAACTAGTTGAGCTAGAAGACGGTTTTTCCTATTCAACTACTCTGGACAGAAACAACAACAAACTCAAAGCCGAAGTCTCATAAAATCCTTAAATTACCTTAAAAGAGGACGACACGACATTCCATGAGATCAGTCTGAAAATAACTATTGCCTATTATGTAAGCTTTCTTCTGGGTAAGCTCGCTCCATCGTCGACTTTGTCTCTGTCATCTCTGACCTAGACTAGAGTCAAGAGCAAACCCACCAAATAATTTTAAAAAAAACCGGCCTAGTAAGAGTCGGACTCGCCCACAAAGGGTTCCGTACAAATTTGTAGGTACATAATACTTTAAATTAAGAGTATATATTTTTATGATTTAATTACAAATGTATCAGACTTTTTCCTACACTTGTATTATAAGATGGTATTGCCAAATTTTATAGTTGTAGGTTAACGGGACATACCCTATACATTTTGATTCCCTTGAGAGTGTCAAAATATACGTTTTTTGCGGCATAAACAGCCGTATCTTGTTTTTTAAGTTAACTTAGATCTTTAATTTTTTTCACAGCTTCAAGGGACCGTAGACCTAAGTATATGGTTTTAATTTCAACTCGATACCTCCACGCGTTCCCGAGATAAAGGGTCTTGACAAACAGACGGACAGACAATAAAGTGATCTTACAAGGGTTCCGTTTTTTCCTTTTGAGGTACGGAACCTTAAAAACAAGCAAAAACACAAGCATATAGCTAATTAGCCATTATCAATTACCAGGTCACTGGCGTTTCCGTAATGACAAAAGAACTTATAATAGACTAGTCGATTAAGTTTTAATGAACACTTATTACGTCATGTATTTAATCTGCCTTTGTTTACCAACTTTGTTGGATATTAATTTGTACACAAACATTGTGAAACGACTATTTAGGTACAAGGAACTTGGTTTTACCTTTTTTGGTTTAGCTCGGTTTGTATCTATTAATATCTTTGAAATCTGTTTTGTCTTAGTTGCGGTCTTGTGGTTAATGTGGTCATTGATCGATTTTAGTCCTCTAGGTAAATGACATCCACTGTACAAATCCTAATATACTATTTGTCAAGAAAGTACCGGGAAAAAATCAATAAGACACAAAATTATTCATCAAAATTTATTTTATCACCTTCAAAGTATGCTCGTGTAGAAACGATACACTTACGCCAACGAATAATCCAATCATCAATACATTTTTTAATAGCTTTTTCCGGAATTGAGTTCAGTTCTCGCCGCGAATTCTCCTTTATGTATTCTATCGAAAGAAAACGGGTGCCACGAAGTGCTAATTTGAGTTTAGGGAAAAGAAAGAAGTCGGCTGGAGGCTGGAGCTATATCTGGTGAATAATGTGGTTGCTCGATGGTATTTGTTGAGTTTTTGGTCAAAAATTCGTTCATGATGATGGCCTTGTGCGAAGGCGCATTATCGTGGTGCAAAATCCGAGTATTTTCTTGCCACAAATCTGGCCTTTTTCGTCTAATTTGCTCTCTTAAACGCCGTTTATTTTTACTGTATACTGTGCTATATTTAATTTACTGTTTGACTTTCCGGCGAGAATTCCGAGTGCACACTGCGATAGTCAAAGACAACAGTCAACATGACTTTGACTTTTGATCGACTTTGGCGTGGTTTTTTCGGTTTAGTTGGAAGGCGCCACTCCGAAGCTTGTTGACTAGTTTACATGTCAAACTTATACTTTTGATACCACATGTAGAATGATTTTACTATTTTTGTACTATTTTCCTGATGCCGGAACTATCCAACTATGGAGCTGGTCATGATGACGATTGAAATGTATATATAAGCCTTTGTTCCATAGATCGACAGTCTTCTTTATTTGCCTCTTAATCATAATCGGAACTGTAGGCTTGTTGACGCGCCTCAGATAAACTATACATTAATAGTGTACGTGAGGTCAGTTGACTATGTCATATTTACTATCATAATGAACATAATGTACAAGTAATGAGGTATTAGCTCGTATTTGTTTATTTTATAGGTTTACTTGCGACGCGCCCCGGCTTCGCACGGCTATAATTTATATCCACAAACCTTTCCCGTTTATTTTAGGGTTCCGTACCTCAAAAAGAAAAAATGGAACCCTTATTCGATCACATTGTTGTCCGTACGTCTGTCTGTCAAGACCCTTTATCTCGGGAACGCGTGGAGGTATCGAGTTGAAATTAAAAACAAATACTCAAAGTTAACATAAAAAAAGATATGGTCGATTATACCGCAAAAAACGTATATTTCGACACTAAAGGGAATCCAAATGTATAGGGTATACCGTCTTTTACTACAAGTATTAGGGAAAAGTCTGAAAACTATAAGTTTGTAATTAAATCATAAAAAAATATTGTCTTTATTTAAAGTAATTTGTAGCTCCAAATATGTATGGAACCATCGGTGGGCGAGTCAGACTCGCACTTGGCCAGTTTTTAGGGTTCCGTACCCGCAGGGTAACCAACGGAACCCTATTACTAAGCCTCTGCAGTCCGTCCGTCCGTCTGTCTGTCAGCGGGCTGAATCTCAAGAACCGTAATAGGTAGACAGTTGAAATTTTCACAGATTCTGTATTTCTATTGCCGCTATAACAACAAATAATAAAAATTAAGGTTTATGGCACGGTAACCTTCGTGTACGAGTCCGACTCGCACTTGGCCGTTTTTTTTTATTTGGAAGTTGGTTCTATTTTTTTGTAAAAAAGGTTTTCCTGCTAGTCACCGACTATAAATAATGCCGAATATTCGACTTATCTCGAGGAGCTCGTGGCTAAAGAATACTAGCCGCACGGATTGATCTTTAAAGTTAAGCAACGCTGGCCAAGGTTGGACTGTGGATGGGTGACCATCTTAACATACCGAGTTTCCTCCGTGCCTCGGAAAGCACGTTAAGCCGTTGGTCCCGGCTGCCGTTTGTAGATCTTTGGCAGTCGTTACGGATTGTCAGGAGACAGTAAATCTGACTCCAGTCTTGCCAAGAAGTACCGTGTTACCCAGTTAATGGGTTGTGAAGGTCTGGTAGGCAGCGTAAAACACTGGTATTCAGCTGAATCCGGTTTGACTGGGAGCCGACCCCAATATAGTTGGGAAAAAGTCACGCAGATGATGATGAGTCGGCTTATCTCTTATATCATTTCCTATGGAAAGCGCTTTATGTAGTAACAGTTAAATTAATTTGCGTCGTTCAAGTGTAACCGTTGATGTGCACATTACTTCGCAAGCATAATCTTCGAAGGTTCTTTTAGGTGGGGTTTGTGTAAATAAAATGGTGTTCATTATAAATAACTAGGTTCTGCCAGCGGCTTCGCCCGCGTGATCCCTAGGGAACATACTCCCGGGATAAAAAGTAGCCTATATCCTTTCTCAAGCTCTAGACTATCTGTGTACCAAATTTCATTTAAATCGGTTCAGTAGTTTTTCGCAAGCATAATCTTCGAAGGTGCTTTTAGGTGGGGTTTGTGTAAATAAAATGGTGTTCATTATAAATAACTAGGTTCTGCCAGCGGCTTCGCCCGCGTGATCCCTAGGGAACATACTCCCGGGATAAAAAGTAGCCTATATCCTTTCTCAAGCTCTAGACTATCTGTGTACCAAATTTCATTTAAATCGGTTCAGTAGTTTTTCGCAAGCATAATCTTCGAAGGTGCTTTTAGGTGGGGTTTGTGTAAATAAAATGGTGTTCATTATAAATAACTAGGTTCTGCCAGCGGCTTCGCCCGCGTGATCCCTAGGGAACATACTCCCGGGATAAAAAGTAGCCTATATCCTTTCTCAAGCTCTAGACTATCTGTGTACCAAATTTCATTTAAATCGGTTCAGTAGTTTTTCGCAAGCATAATCTTCGAAGGTGCTTTTAGGTGGGGTTTGTGTAAATAAAATGGTGTTCATTATAAATAACTAGCTTCTGCCAGCGGCTTCGCTCGCATGGTCCCTAGGGAACATACTCCCGGGATAAAAAGTAGCCAATATCCTTTCTCAAGCTCTAGACTATCTGTGTACCAAATTTCATTTAAATCGGTTCAGTACTTTTGGCGTGAAAGCGCGACAGACAGACAGAGTTACTTTCGCATTTATAATGTTAGTCAGGATAGTAAGGATGAAAAAGGCACCCGCTTCAAATGTTTTTGAATATAAGAATTCGCGGAATGATTTAACAGGATGGGCCTGCGTGAAAACTTATTGTTTCTTTTTCACACGTTTGTAGACACGTGTTGGAATGTCACGCGACCTGTTTACATAATATTTTTCCTGAAAAATGCTTGTTGACCATAACGTTGTGTTCTTTTGAGAAACTAACGAAGATACTTTAAATAAAGCAATCATCGAGGTTAAGCAACGGTTTTTTTTTTTTCGGTTTATCGTACGGAGGACCCTTTGTGTGAGAGTCCGATTGCACTTGGCCCGGTTTTTTAGGGTTCCGTACCTCAAATGGTAAAGAAAGGAACCCTTATAAGATCACTCTCTTGTCCGTCTGTCTGTATGTCCGTGTGTCATCACCGATTTTCTCAGAAACAGGTGGAGCTAGCAAGTTGAAATTTATACCAGAAACTGAGGTCTATTGTCCCTATTAGGTGTATGTCCTCAGGTCAAAATCAAGGTCTTCACTCAACACGATAAAAGATATGGGCAAATTTAGATTTTCGCAAAAATGTTAAGTACCAAAAGCTTAATTTTCAACTTTTTTTATTTTTCGGATTTTTTCTTTACTTGTGCTGTAAGACCTTGCTTTTAACCAAAATTGACAATCGTAGGTCAACCGGAAGTACCCTATAGGTTTTGGGTCGAAAACCTATAGGGTACTTCCGGTGGCTATGTGTTGTCTGTCAGTCACTCACTCAGAAACGGAAGAATTTTACATATTAAGATATTTAATCTAATATATAAAAATCTCGTGTCACGGAGTTCGTTACCGAACTCCTCCGAAACGGCTCAGAATCAGAAATCATTTATTCGCACAGATTGTGAATAAAACATGTGGATCCAGTACATCGACCGATTTTCATGAAATTATGTGTGTATATTTGGTAGCTATGAGAATAGGTGGTAGGGTACTTACTTTTTTTTTTGTATGGCAGAACAACGTTTGCCGAGTCAGATAGTAATAATATAATTCTTTGTTATTAACAGCAGGAGGAAGAAGGCACCTGGGGCGAGAACTTCAAGTCTCACCATGACAGCAAGCCACGTGGAAACGAAGCTATCTCCCTTGACTTCAGCTTTCCTGAAGCAGACAACGTTTATGGTAAGTTGTTTTTACTATAGATAGGCATACGTTTGACTACTATCTCACCTGATGGTAAGCGATGATGCGGTCGAAGATGGAGCACATTTGCCTAGAAGCAAACGATTCATTCTTTTCTTAAAGACTCCCAGAAAGAAACACAGACTCTGGCAGGAAATTCCACTCCTTAGCTATACGTACTATGAATGTGTTCCCAAAACGTTTTGTGCGCGTGGGTGGGATGTCCACCATGTACCGGTGGCGCATCGCCGTTCGTCTTGTGGTCCGATGATAGAACGGGCTTGGCGGAATTAAATCATGCAATTCCGTCGCACACTCCCCGAATTGCAACCGATAGAAAACCGATAGGCCAGCAACTCGGCGTCGATGCTCAAGACCTTGGAGCTTCGACTCGACGAGTCTGTCATTAGTATTACCGATGATCCTCTTGGCTCGTTTCTCAATTGTTTATGTCGCCATTGTAGATCTTAGTGGAAGTACTACCTTAATTTTTTGCCGCTTGTTGCATAACCATCTGACGGCACGGTTGGCGCAGTGGTTGAGCTATTGACTGCAGCGCTGTATGTCGCGGGTTCGATTCCCGCACGTAACAAATATTTGTATGGCCTACAGATTGTTGTTCCGAGTCTGGCTGTTTGTTTATGTGAGATTATATGTACCTATGTAAACGCACCCACGATACAGGAGAAATTCCTAGTGTGGGGCAACGTTTATTATACACCGTTAAATTTTGATCGTTGAGGGTCGATTCGCTACATGAAACACTAACAATTTATAAAGATAAAATGAAAAAATAAAGTACTTTTTTTTAACTCGAATTAATTTACGCATGTACGAAATTAATTTCTTTAAGTAAACGTCAGCGGGGCGAGTTCAATGACCTGTAGGTAGTTAGTACGCAACGACCGACAACTACCTAAAAGGTCATTGACTCGTTTACCTAAAGAAATTAATTTCGTACATGCGTTATTAATTCGAGATTTAGAAAAATGTATTGTATTTTTTATTTTATCTTTACAAATCGACAGTGTTTCATGTACCGTATCGACCCTCCACGGGATTAAAACGATCAAAATTTAACGGTGTATAAATAAATAAAATCTTTTACCAAATAGTTTGTTGGAACTAAGAAAATAAACTACTACTGTTATCCTCATCATCTACACCTCTTCTTTCTGAAGACCCTTCGCAGGTACGTTGCGCTGAAAGAGATTTCTATAAAGTAGTTTTTGCCTGCGACTTCGTACGCGAATATCCCGTTCCCGTAGGAATTTCGGGAAATCTTTTTAGAGCACAGACTCCCCTACACTCCCCAAGGAATCTACATGTTAAATTTCAGCTTTCTACGACCGGTACTTTCGGCTGTGCGTTGTGTCAGTCAATAACGAAAGAATTTTATGTATTAGGATATGATAGGCTTCATCTGTTTATTAAATGTGTGTACATTAGCGGTTAAATACATAATTTACGACCATCTGTGTAAGTTAAAAACTTCATTAGTACAACATTGTCGCAGTTTTGTCCCCTGGCTCCAAAAAGTCGAGTCTAGAGCGTTCTGGTGATAACTGGTGGTCGATACATAACATTTTCTCTTTTATTCTGTTCTGTCAGCTGTGTCAGTGATCATGTACACCTTTTTCATTCGTTCAGTCATTCTTTTTCATTTTGTCCTAAGTCGATTCAATCTTGAATATTGAAAATTGCATCCATCTATTTTATGTACTTCTCGTCCCACATACCAGTGTCTCAAGACGAAAGTCTATGATCAGTGCGTGTTGCCAGTGATGACATATGGAACTGAAACGTGGTCGCTCACAATGGCCCTCATCAGAAGGCTCAAAGTCACTCAAAGGGCAATGGAGAGGGCAAAGCTTGAAGTTTCCTTGCGTGATCGAGTTAGGAATAATGATATCCGCAAGAGAACCAAGGTTACCGACATAGCCCGAGGGATTGCCAAACTAAAGTGACAGTGGGCAGGGCACATTGCTCGCAGAACAGATGGTCGATAGGGCCGAAAAGTTCTGGAGTGGCGACCGCGTACCGGAAGACGCAACGTTGGAAGGCCTCCCACAAGGTGGACCGATAACCTGGTGAAGGTCGCGGGTAGCCGATGGATGCGAGACGCACAGGACCGGTCGTTGAGGCGACGCTTGGGGGAGGCTTATGTCCAGCAGTGGACATGTTTCGGCTGATATGACGATTTTATGTATTGTCGAGATGAATGCGATTCTCTTGCAAGTACCTTCAGAATTACGAAACAGTGTCCCTTAACTGAAAAGCTGCGCATGATACCACTTAAAAATACCAATCAAGTTTATTTTTCTTTACCAGGTATACCAGAGCACACGGACAAATTCTCTCTCCGTACGACAACATCAGGCGAACCATACCGCCTGTACAACTTGGACGTGTTCGAGTATGACCTCGACAGTCGCATGGCCATCTATGGAGCCATCCCCGTCATGTACTCACATGGGTAAGTCATTACAGCGACAAGTTCTCTCTGTGTACGACAACATCGGGCGAACCTTACCGCCTGTACAACTTGGACGTGTTCGAGTATGACCTCGACAGTCGCATGGCCATCTACGGAGCCATCCCCGTCATGTATTCTCATGGGTAAGTCACTACAGCGACAAGCTCTCTCTGTGTACGACAACTTCGGGCGAACCTTACCGCCTGTACAACTTGGACGTGTTCGAGTATGACCTCGACAGTCGCATGGCCATCTACGGAGCCATCCCCGTCATGTATTCTCATGGGTAAGTCACTACAGCGACAAGCTCTCTCTGTGTACGACAACTTCGGGCGAACCTTACCGCCTGTACAACTTGGACGTGTTCGAGTATGACCTCGACAGTCGCATGGCCATCTACGGAGCCATCCCCGTCATGTATTCTCATGGGTAAGTCACTACAGCGACAAGCTCTCTCTGTGTACGACAACTTCGGGCGAACCTTACCGCCTGTACAACTTGGACGTGTTCGAGTATGACGTCGACAGTCGCATGGCCATCTCCCTAAATGGCAATTATTTAAATATAGATAATAGAAACTGTAAAATCTGAAAATAATAATGATTATACAAAATGAGAAGCACCATTCGGCTCAACCATTTTGAAGGGAGCCAAATGATCCAACGCATACGCCACCATCAGCCAGACTGCCTTGGCTGGGGGCTTTAGAGTCATATCTGAGGCCACCACAGGCTAGCCCGGTTGAGCAGTAACCACCCGTAGAGAGGTGAACTGACAGTGGTCCCGTCCAAAAAAAAAAATAGCCCGACTTTTGTGTGAGCATGACACTCCCGGCCGCCAGGGGGGTACACTCAAGTCAAAAACAAGCCTAAAACTGATAGCTATAGCTTAAGTTTAAGATACACAGTACTTAAAATGGATGAAATTATACAATGCTAAATAAATTGAGCCTATACAATTCAATTCAATTTATTTATTTGCATAAAACATGGTATACAAAGGTGTTACATGAGTTAAAGGAAAGATCATACATGTTTTGCTTAAGACTAAAGCATCCAAAATTAAAAAAAAGCAAAAATTAAATGCAGCAAATATTAAATCTCTGTGACAGCTTGATACATCACAATATAAATCAATTCAATGTTATTACATTTTCGACCACATCATCGCTTACCATCAGGTGAGATAGTGGTCAAACGCGTGCCTACCAATAGTAAAAAAAAAAATGTGTGATTCATGGCGACTCAAAGTGAAATTTCTATCGTCAGTTTTTCTGCGTTCTTTTGTCATTAATTTATCAATTATTTTTCCTTCGCCAGTCCCAAACGCAGCGCCGGTATCTTCTGGCACAACTCCGCGGAGACGTGGGTGGACGTGGTGAACTACGCCGACAGTACCGTCGTCTCCTCGCTCGTGAACCTCGTCACCGGGGGACAGAAGCGACGCGTCGATGCTAGGTAAGCTGGATACCAACCTAGGGAATAATAACTGCAGTTCCTTGTAGTTAAAAAACTTTTAAGCTGTATACTTTAATACCATTCAGTATGACATGAGATAAATAAATTGTTACGTGAAATAAGGAAATAACCAAGCTTATGGTGACGGGCTGGGCGATTTAGGGGACTGTCTTCATGTCAATTTTGACGTTCAAAAAGTGCTGATTTTCAGCCTAGTTTGAATAAATGCCGAAGTGTCTGTCTATTATTTTTAAGCTTATCATAAGTTGACAAAGATACCAATGATATTTTTCGAATCGCGCCATAACCTATTAGACCAGGGTTGATAATTTTTGAAACCAAAAACATAATAGTAGGATGAAACCTATTGGAAAAGGGATGTGGATGGGGGTGAATTTTTAAGGGAAAAATCGGTTTATCTCGATTTCCGGCAAAACTACAAGCCCTGCGGGAAAAAGTTAAATGACAAAGTTGTAGGTAATAAAAAGATCTATAACTTTTGTATTTACACTTTTTTCACACAACTTAAAAATTTATGTGAAAATTTCAAATAACCAAGTTTTCGGTTTTTTATTTTTGTTTTATGAAATTTGGTGAAAACTTATCTTTTTATGTCCCAAACACACTGTAATGTTTTTGAGTTAAAATATTTATGTTTTCACCTTTTTTGACTTAATATCGAAAAAGCATCCTAATTTTCAATCGAAAATTCTCCCGTCAAAATATCTGCTTTTTAAAAAAAAGTCGATAGGCTTTTTTTTTCTTTGAAATCTCTATTTTCTGATGGTGTAAAAAAATATACCGAAAATCGAGTTAAACCGTTTTTTATCCTTAAAAACTCACCCCCATCCACTTCCCGACCTCAGATCGCCCGTAAATTATTTTTCCTTTCATTTTTGTAATATTCTCTTCCTTTTCCAATGGGTTTCATCCTACTATTATTTTTTTTTCACTTTTAACCATTTTCAAAGGCTTCAGCCGCGGTCTATATGTCCTTTTCCAGACTATAATCTACCTCTGTACCAAATTTCATCCAAATTTATAATGGTATATAGTAAGATATTAATACAATGTTTGTTTCAGGTTCATGAGCGAGTCTGGAATCATCGACGTATTCGTGTTCCTGGGTGAGAAGCCAGCTGACCTGTTCCGTCAGTACACCGCACTTACTGGAACCGCCCCGCTGCCTCCTGTGAGTAAATTCTTGGAGTTCAAAGATAGAAAATAAGGCCAACTCTCCTACTTAAAAAGTTAAGAGGAAATGCTGGCGGCGAGAATTCTTATGTAAAGTCATAATTCAAGGTTTGGCTCTCGAATGTTTTCTCCTCCAATATTGGACCGATTTAAGAGATATTTCGCAAACTGAATAAGAAGAATATAAGGAAAACATAGAGACACAGTATATTATACTGTGTCTCTATATTTTCTTTTTTGATGATTTATTAACCGCATAAGCACTAGAACTCTTATAAAACGACAGGTGGGTTGTTGTTGCTGGTGGCCAGTTGCCCACCCAGAGACAACCTGTCTAGTCGGAGGATCCTCCCTTTTCAATGGAGGTTTGCGGATCTTACTCCGTGTTCCTCATATCTCTATAGAGTAAACTGACTTTTTTATTAATGATAGGCTCGCGTTTATCCATAACTAGCTGATTTTTATCGTGACCAAAAGTAATCATGAAATTTTGGTCCCGTTCCGATACCTCCAACAATATCATTATATTTTAGCCAATGTATACAAAAACTTTACAAATTATATACTAAAACTTTCCTCGAGTTTTTGAGTTTATCGCGAAAACACAGACAGACAGACGCGTCGGAGGACTTTTTTATACTTCGTAGTCTGTTCACTCTTGACTTACAGACCTCCCAGGTTGTAGCTTACCTAATTCTGTGTCTGGTTATTCCACAGAAATTCTCGCTAGCGTACCACCAGAGCCGCTGGAACTACGTGGACGAGGACGACGTGCGAGGAGTGGACGACAACTTCGACGTGCACGACATCCCCGCTGACGTCATCTGGCTCGACATCGAGTACACCGATAGGAAGAAGTGAGTGTTATCGTCGCTAGCGTACAGTGTACCAGAACCCCTGGAACCCAGAACGCCTGACACAATACCTGTCCTTCTGGTCGGAGGATCCTCCATTTTCAACCGAGGTTGCGGGAATTTACATCTGGATATCTCTATAACACTTCTATAACCTAACTCTTTTTTAGGGTTCGGAACAAAAAACGGAACCCTTATAGGATCACTCGGGTGTCTATTTGTCTGTCCGCCTGTCACAGCCTGTTTTCTCCGGATCCATTGGACTGATACTGTTGAAATTTGGTACATATATGGACTTCTGTAACCGAAACACGGAAGCGTTACGTAAAATATAAAATTTTTAGTATAGGGTTCACTTTTGGGGGTAAAAAATAGAAAATTTGAAAAAAAAAATTGTACAATATCGTGTGACATATCAAATGAAAGGGCTTACTGAGAGGGTTTTAATTATATTTTTTTCATAATTTTAAATAAATGGTTTTGAAGTTATTCAAGAAATTAGACGAACAATTACCACCCCTTAACTCCGAAACTGGTTAGCCTAAAATTTTGAACAAAAAAAAACTATAAAAATTCTACAGTGTTAAAATAACAGGTTAAAAAAAAGAAATTCGTTCGGAACCCTTTGCACGCGAGTCCGACTCGCACTTCGCCAGTTTTTTTTGTATGACTGGGCAATCATTAAAGAGTTCTCGCTCTCTATGCGGAGTGGAAGGGAATGTGACTCTTGACTGACTAAAACACATCAGTGTGTTCTCAAATGCCTTTGCGTTCCGGGGCGTAGTAACTCTTCCGAACAATTCTGCAACCTTGGCAGGCACTGGGCCTAGAAGGCCCATTATTTTGAGAAATCCCTGTGCGGCGAGCGTGGAACACAACGTACCGCCGACCCGGGCCTGGTCCTTATCGGACATAACCGGGTATAACCTACCCCTAAGGGAAAAAACACGTACAGTAGTACCCAACTGATATGGCTTACCGATGTACCTGCGCAGAAGATGAATTTTCAAAGCGCGGGAATTGCTATTGACCAATCGGCACGCTCCACGCACCGCGCTTCTTTTTCCTGTACCGCTATTGGTCGGCCGCTGCCGCCATGTTAGCGCCGCGTGGCATGCACGTGACGCGCGAGTGAGACGGAACTAACAGCTGCAGTGTATTATGAACCTTATAGTAGTGATCTAAGGTTGATTGTAAGTTTGCTTTCTTTCGTTAATCTTCGGGGCCATACTTTCTTTTCTGTGCGAACGAAGATTCACGACGCGCCTTATCAGTTGGGTACCACAGTAATAAAATGTAATGTAATCAAACCTTCTCCCCACAGGTACTTCACCTGGGACCCCCTGAAGTTCCCGTACCCAGCTGAGATGGTCGCTAACCTCACCGCCAAGGGCCGCAAGCTGGTCACCATCATCGACCCCCACATCAAACGCGAGGCTGGCTACTTCCTGCACGAGGACGCCACGGAGCTGGGCTACTATGTCAAGGATAAGGACGGCAAGGATTATGAAGGTAGCTGGAACATTCTAGATAGAGTGAATAGATGTATTGTAAGCAAGCGGGCTCCATCATCGACCCCCACGTACCCTCCCCATACTCGTTTTCGGGACTTCAATGTCAAGCATGGGGCTTGAGATTCTCGTATATGGATAAACAGGGCACGATGGTGGGGGACTGGGCTCTGGAGACAGGGATGGTTGTCCAAAACCGGGGTTCGTCCCCATTTGGGGAGCGCTTTCTTTGAAGCGGCGACCATCCCTTTGGCCAGCCGAAACTACGCAGGATCTCGTGACGGTACGGAGACAGTGACTGTCGCAACCCAGCGCTGGGCACGCCACTGTTGTGGCGATACGTCCCTTCTTTGAGGAGTGGCTAGAGCGGCGTCACGGTGCCCTCACCTTCCGCCTGACGCAGGTACTCACCTTCACTTTCGGGAGATACTTGTTTCGGATTCGGCGGCAGGACACGCCTGAGTGTCAACACTGTGAACCGTAGCCCCGGTCTTGTGTGTCCAGGAGGACACGTTGGAGCATAAAGTGGAATTCTGCCTTGCTTGGGCAGAGCACCATCGTGTCCTCGTCGAGGCGATCGGCGACGGCGAGCTCTCGCGTCCAGCCCTGGTTCAATCCATGGTCCGGAGCGAGGAGGCATGGGAAGCGGTCACGTCCGCGCAAGAAGCTGTAATGCTAGCGAAGCAGTGGGCGGACCGCGTGAAGGAGAGGGTGAAACGTCACGCCCCCGTCGTTACCTAGGAGACGTACTCATCATCATCATCATATCAGCCTGCAGACGTCCACTGCTGGACGGCGGCCTCCCCGCGCGCGTCGCCACAACGAGCGGTCCTGTGCGTCTCGCATCCATCGGCTACCCGCGACCTGAGCCAGGTGCACGCTCCACCTTGTGTCTCGGCCGCGCCAACGTTGCGTCCTCCGGTACGCGGTCGCCACTACAGAACTTTTCAGCCTCATCGACCATCTGTTCTGTGAGCAATGTGCCCTGCCCACTGCCACTTTAGTTTGGCGATCCTTCGGGCTATGTCGGTAACCTTGGTTCTCTTGCGGATATCATCATTCCTGATTCGATCACGCAAAGAAACTCCAAGCATTGCCCTCTCCATTACCCTTTGAGTGACTTTGAGCCTTCTGATGAGGCCCGGACAACTCAGGAGGCATACTGGTTTTATTAAAAATATAATGATGCAGTTTTAGTTTTCATCAAAATGAGGCCCGAGTCTCCTTTAAATATCTTTTGCTATTACTAATATTTTAGGAAACGGCAAGTTGGCCATCAAGGCCCACTTGAAAACTTGTTACAAAAAAATATAACCGACTTCCAAACAAAACACTACAAAGTATAAAATAACCATAACTTTGGAAGTCGGTGTTAAAAAACAAAGAAACAACATCAAAAACACCGACTTCCAACTTGCCGTTAAGTCGGTTATATTTTTTTGGAAAAAGTTTTTTTATTTTTCACTTTTAAGTGGTGATACTTGGACAACGTCTTCGTCAACGCAGAAATTGAAATAGCAAAAATGCTCATAAAATAGAAACTGCTGAACCAAACGGGACCTAATGGCAAAAAGAATCACAGAAATCGGATCAGAAACCTCGGGAGTAATCGGTGTACATAAATAAAAAAAAAAACATACCCACCGAATTAAAAACCTCCTCTTTGTTTAGAAGTCGGTTAAAAACGACAATTATTAAGTAAGTGAGGGCCACCACTTTCTCGAGGTATACAGTCGTAATGTCTCATTCAAACCCTCGATTTTTTCACCAGGTTGGTGCTGGCCCGGCTCGTCATCGTACCTGGACTTCTTCAACCCCGTCGTTAGCAAGTACTACTCAGAGAGGTACAAGTTCGACAACTTCCCCGGCACCAGCAAGGATGTCCACATCTGGAATGACATGAACGAGCCTAGTGTGAGTATTAGAACACTACTTGGTTGGATATCCGGCCAGTTTTTAGCTTGGCTATTGAATATCTTTTTAAAACTTACTTATAGTCCATTTGCGTAAGAAAATAGTGAGTTCAGGTTGCATAAAATTATAAAGTCAAGTTCGCGCATGATTTAAAATATGTTCCCGTAGGAATTTTAGGTAATCCTCTCTTAGTGCTCCCCTACACTCCCCAAGGAACCTACATGCCGTATTTCAGCTTTCTACGACCAGTAGTTTCGACTGTGTGTGCAGAATGTAGTCAGTCGTCGTGATGAGAATGTTAGATTTTTACGAAAAGACTTGATGATGAAGAACTGAGATAGTATAGTTGGTCATCATCATCATATCAGCCGAAAGACGTTCACTGCTGGACATAGGCCTCCCCCAAAGGGGGGGTTGTCATAATCGCCACGCTTGGCAGGCGGGTTGGCGATCGCAGTGTATGGTGTTGCATTTTACAGAAAACGCTGCTGCCCATTCTCTGGTAAGTCCCTTAGTCGCCTCTTACGACACCCGCGGGAAGTGATGGGATGGTATTATTCTTTTACGACACCATACGGCACCGGCTGACACCATACGTATAGTTGGTATTGTATAGTATTATAGTCGTCGGTTCCACGTCGCCGTTGTCCGTCGCGATGTTGTCCGTGGTGTCCGCTTGGTGGCGCCACGTACTCGTAAACACTGCGTTATCTGTCAGTCCTCAGTTTTTTTTTATTGTTCCTCCTCATCACAGCAATCTGTTCTGGAACATTTAGCTGCTCCTTTGTTTGAATTTCTTCTGCATTTGGTCTTTGTAGCAGTGAGGAATTGCCCATTGACCATTCTCACTCATTCTGCTGAGAATCTTTTTATTAGACTTGGAACACTGTTCCTCTTAAGTCTTGTGTATACAATACTTCCGGACCCCGACAAATCAGCAGCCAGTGAGTTGACGTGTTTGGTGAGCTTTTTCTGGTAGTTTGTGCTACGGGCAGCGATCTCTTGTTTTACAGTTTGAGCTTCAGATCTTGCATGATGTATTTATTTTGTATGCATTTAGGGATGTTGAACATGAATCTCAAAGCCTTAGTCTGAAACCTTTCCAGGATGTTGGTATTGCTGTTGCTTGCTGTTCCCCAGAGCTCCACTCCATATGTCCAAACTGGCTTCAATATAGCTTTGTATATCAGCATTTTGCTTTCATTGGTTAGCTGAGACTTTTTACTAATCAGCCAGTCGTCAGTAACAGACTAATTTTATTATATTTTATTCCCCCCTCTTTCAGTGAATACACGCGTCATGTTATGTATATTTGACTGCCTCTTTTCTGGGGTTCTTTCGAAGATGGTCGGATACTAGGATATTTTCGAACATTTGATTGCCTTGTACCTGATTTCCCGCCTCGGGAGATCGCAAATTTTTGTATTTGTTAAGTACCTATATTATTACCGGTCCCCCGACGCGATGACGCTTGTCCCAAAGAATCGTACCTATATTAAATTAAAAGGATCAACACGTATTATTTTTTAATCGTATGTTGTCGGGGGTTTTAAAATTTTAAATTTAATTATTAAATCAAGCTTTTAAACTTAATTTACCTAATAGACACTACTAGAAAACCTATGATCTTATCATCTTTCTGCCCTTATTCCATGTTACTTGGGGTCGGCACAACACATTTTTTTTTCTTTCATTCTGTCTTATCAGACGTCACGCTATCACTAACTCCCTTTTCTTTCATATTGCCGAAGAGCAAAAAAAGATGATGTGTGAAGACACATCATCTTTTTTGGCCCTCCTCTCCCTTTCCATCCATCCGCATATGATATACACTCACCTAAACGGCACTAATCCTACATCGTATAACAAAATATCATATCGGTAGAACGAGTGAAAGTAGCTTAGCATCTCTAACCAATGTATTCACTCATTTATCTTTTCTGCTTCGTCATCAGGCCCTCTATTTATGAAACTGGCTTTCAAATGAAAAACAAACAGCATCGAAATCTGTCCATCCGTTTGAGAGCTACGATAACACAGACAGACACACACACACAGACAGACAGACACATCGACGTCAAACTTATAACACACCTCTTTTTTGGTCGGGGGTTAAAAAGATCGAGAAGATCAGCGCATAGACCCATCGTATTTTGGGGTTCCTTTGTCTGCCCAGATTGGTTATTGCATTTCCATACCAGTCCGAAGGCGGATTTCTTCAAGCCACCTGCCCTCACTCGTGATCAAGCCGGATATTATGTCGTAAAGATTTCATGGTTCATGGCTTCTATATTTTCAGCTAATTTTCTATCGTGTCGCAGGTATTCAACGGTCCTGAAATCACAATGCCAAAGGATTGTCGCCACTACAAGCCTCCTCAGGATGGAAATGACGGACTGGCCGCTTTCTGGGAACACAGGTAAGATTCATTTGTTGTCTGTTATATCATAGTTTTTTGACGACATGGTTGACGCAGCGGTTGAGCGATTGACTGCTACGCTGCGTGTCGTGGGTTCGATTCCCGCACGGAACGGATAGTTGTACGGCCTACAGATAGTTGTTCCGGGTCTGGCTGATTGTGTACGTGAGTTTGTTTGTAAACGCACCCACGATACAGGAGCAATTCCTAGTGTGGGGCAACGTTTAAAAAAAATAAATAATAATAGTGTAGATTCCTAAAACAATGTTTTTGGTTCGTCAGTTAGAGAACCAAGAGTATTAGACGCGGATTTTGCCTTTTGTCACGTACGTTAATACAATTTGAAACGATAAAATGTGTTGTAATTTCGCGCGTTCGGATAACGCAAAATCCTCAATCTTGGTGCGTTTTATTTTAGTCAAAAAAATACGCGTCCAATATTTTTCGATAGTGTTTTTGCAAGTATGGGGCGGTTCAAGTATTACGTAAGCAGAAATTTAGTAATTTTAATCCCCCCTCCCTCCCCTTGTCAGCGATAGTAATCAAAGCTCTTACCCCTCCCTCCTATACTTACGTAAGCATTGGTATAGTTTTTACTCGCGCGAAACCTATTTCCCCCCACTTCTGTTGTTTCTTACTAAACATCGCGTGAGAGTAAAAACAACTAACTAGCCATAATTATGTCAATTTAAAATCTATTAAGATTTGCAAACAAAAAAGAAAGTAAATATTGCTGACGTAATCACAATTTCAACTCCTTTGTCCCCCATGTCATCAAAAATAAGCATAGTAAAGACTCCCCCGCCCCCATTGCTGCTTACGTAATACTTGAACAGCCCCTACGGACGATTATCGCAGATATGTGTTACATCATAGAAGTGAATGCGTACACGCCAGCAAATATATTAATTCAACTAGCTGACCCGCGCAATTTCGTCTGCGTCACAATTTTCATTACTGCTCCGCTCCTATTGGTCTCAGCGTGATGATATATAGCCTATAGCCTTCCTCGATAATTGGGCTATCTAACACTGAAAGAATTTTTCAAATCGGACCAGTAGTTCCTGTGATTAGCGCGTTCAAGCAAACAAACAAACAAACAAACTCTTCAGCTTTATATATAGATAGCTTTTTCGCGATAACTGAGTCTAACCGGCTCATGCCCGGTTTCTAAGGTTTTTATCGGTCGTTTATCTGTCCATTAACGCTTTGTTATAACGCCATTGGTTGGTTGGTGGAGACAGATAAACGACCGATGAAGTACCTCAGGGGCTACTGAGTAGAAAACATCCAAAACTAAGCCCGAAACTACGGACTTTGGGCTTAGAGACATAAATTACCCCGTATTCTGGTAAAAATCAGACATCAAACAAAAAGTTACCTTCTGCCCTGATTATTAAGCCTATTTTGATACGAACTAAACATGTTGGCATCCTGCACAGACACGTCCACAATGAGTACGGTCTGTGGAACATCCGCGCGACGCACGAGGGCATGCTGCAGCGCTCCGACAACAAGTACAGACCCTTCATCCTGACTCGATCGGCCTTTTCAGGCACTCAGAGGTAAGATCTTATTTTCCTTATAAAATATGGGACTATTGAATATATGTAAAGTAAAACACAAAAACAAATCAATTATTTTGACTTGATTCGCGAGGTTGTCGATACGTGGATTCAGCGATCATTGTACGTACAGTAGTACCCAACTGATATGGCTTACCGATGTACCTGCGCAGAAGATGAATTCTCAAAGCGCGGGAATTGCTATTGACCAATCGGCACGCTCCACGCAACGCGCTTCTTTTTCCTGTACCGCTATTGGTCGGTACTGCCGCCATGTTAGCGCCGCGTGGCATGCACGTGACGCGAGTGAGACGGAACTAACAGCTGCAGTGTATTATGAACCTTATAGTAGTGATATAAGGTTGATTGTCAGTTTGCTTTCTTTCGTTAATCTTCGGGGCCATACTTTCTTTTCTGTGCGAACGAAGATTCACGACGCACCTTATCAGTTGGGTACCACTGTACAGCTGTGTCAGCCCATTGCTTAAAGCTCGACCAACACCTTAGAGAATAGCTGGATCAGAGACTTCATTCAGAAAGCAGTAATTCTGGAAACGGCTCGTATTTTTTGGAGGTTTCTCTGTTTGAACCCCCGACTGCCGCCAGTAGCCTGGACCCATTCACACACTCTAAGGCCGTGGACTCTAACTCAGCGGCGCGGCGGGCGGAGCGGCAAGTTACATTATACATCTCTGCATTTGAACGCGCCGCTGCAGTGCTGGTCGCGTCAAATGCAGAGATGTATAATGTAACTTGCCGCGCCGCTGAGTTCGTGTCCGCGGCCTCAGTGCACATTCATTGGGATAGGTTTTCAGTTACTCGAAGTCAATACAGTGTCAGTCTTAAACAATCAGCTTTATGTCTTTTATTGTACCCAGATACGCCGCAGTATGGACAGGAGACAACGCAGCTGAATGGGGCTTCCTTGCCGTCTCAGTACCAATGTGTATCTCTATGGCAGCGGCTGGTATCAGCTTCTGCGGCTCCGACGTCGGCGGATTCTTCAAGTACCCTGAGGCTGAGCTCATGACGAGGTGGTATCAGGTATGTCATTTTCAAATAAACAAATAAAAAAATAAGACCCTTAAGTCCAATAAAAATATATCGTATAACGGAACTGCATGCCGCTGTCGCGCAGGCGCAAGTGTCTCAGCACTCGCTCGTCGATCAAACTGTAGAATTACCCGTCGCGGTCCGCGTAGTCATTTGAGCAGACAGTAACTGTTGCCATAGTGATGTCTGATGAAAAACTAAGAGGATGAGATGCCACACGATGCGTTATGTCGGCGATGACGCTGCGCTGTTTTATATACAAACTTGTTGACCCGCGTAACTTCGTCTGCTCCGCTCCTATTGGCCTTAGCGTGATGATATATAGCCTATGGCCTTCCTCGATAAATGGGCTATCTAACACTGAAATAATTTTTCAAATCGCACCAGTAGTCCCTGAGATAAGCAAACAAACAAACAAACTCTTCAGCTTTATATATTAGTAAGTATATAGATCAGAACGACATGATACACGGTGCGTTAAAGCAACGTGTGTCGAACGGACAGAAGGAACAGATTCCACCTGTCCGTTCGCGTTCCGTCGACACACGCAGCTCCGTGGGGGAGCTGTGATGATGTCACGCTTAGTCTCTGGGCAACGCAGCGTTTATTCAACTCCATTTTAGTTTAAAGACTGACACCCCGCTACGTCGGAAAGCGACGCTGCGTCGTCGAAGAGCGTTCACATAGCGTTGCGCCGACGCAACCACCAGCAATCGTAACCGTAACCCGTATGGCATTGCTCTTGCCCTGTGTTTAATCGTAGTATTGTATATACAAACTGATACAAATCAATGGTTTTTCTTCCACCAGGCTGGTGCGTTCCAACCATTCTTCCGCGCGCACTCGCACATCGAGACTAAACGCCGCGAGCCCTGGCTGTACGAGCCCTCCACTACTGCTCTCATCAGGGACGCCAACAGGCGCAGATATGCTCTCATCGACTTCTGGTAATTATCATGGTATAAATCATCACTATCCACAGCGGCACTGCAGCGCCACGCTGTTTACCGCGGTGTGGGCTCCGCAACGTCAATGAGGATTGTCGTTTGGGGGGGAGGAAACTCGCAGAGGGTAGGTTTTTAGCAAAACATTTAAAATGACACACACAAACACTAACCTTCGGTTGTTGGAAACCCTAAAAAGTAACATACAGTTCCCGTCATGCAAGTTTACCTCCCCGAAGTACGTCGCAATCGACTGCGCAGGATGTCAATTTGACAAAAAACATAGGACAACGCATGCGCGGGTAGGTCGCGCATGCGCGTGTTCGCGCAAGATGGCGGCTGTAATGGCATCTCACTCGCTCGTATACGTTTGATGCATACGTGTGACCCGTGCGCTCAATGCAATACGACTTGATGCGAAAAGTGTTACACGTTGTTATTGTTTTTAATTAATTATTTTAGTTATTTCTTACTATTTGATTTGTTTTTTGTGTGTTTTTGTGGTGTATGTATTTGTGGTGTTACTTTTTAGGGTTCCGAAAAAAAAAGGAACCCTTATAGGATCACTCGGGTGTCTGTCTATCTGTCCGTCTGTCACATCCAATTTTCTCCTGATCCACTGGACCGATTCTGTTGAAATTTGGTACACATACAGACCCAAACACGGACGCGTTACGTAAATTATTAAATTTTTAGTATGGGGGTCACTTTTGGGGGTCAAACTAGAAAATTAAAAATAAAAGTTTTTTGAACAATATTGTGTGACATATCAAATGAAAGGGCTTACTGTGAAGATTTTAATTATATTTTTTTCATAATTTTAAAATAAATGATTTAAAAGTTATTCAAGAAATTAGACGAAAAATGACCATTCCCTCCCCCCCCTTATCTCCGAAACTACTGAGCCTAAAATTTTGAAAAAAATGGAGATAATAGATCTTTACCTATAGATTACAGGAAAACCTATTAGAAGTCTGTAGTGTTAAAATAACATGTTAAAAAAATAATTCGTTCGGAACCCTTTGCACGCGAGTCCGACTCGCACTTGGCCAGTTTTTTGATATTGTTATTGGTAGTCTTTGTTACTTTTTTATAATATAATACGTATAAACAAAAAAATATTCTAGGAACGTAATACTTGTTTACGCGATTGCACCTGCGCGGTCGTCACTAAAACCTAACTTCGGAGGGGTAAACAACGGTGATGCGAACTGTACATTCAAAATCATTGTAACAGTTCCGTTGTTTTTGACAGCTAAAAGCTGGTATCAAATGTTTTCGATACTCATTCCCTCACTGAAAGAATGCCATAAAACTTCGATTACATCGATGATATTTTCAGGTACACATTATTCTACGAGCACTCCGTCGACGGTCTGCCTGTGATGAGGCCTCTGTTCCAAGAGTTCCCCGCTGAAGAAGACACCTACACTATTGATGATGAATACATGCTCGGTAAGTTGACCTTGAAGGTGAACCGCTTGGTTGTCATCCTGATTTCCTGGGGTAGCGCATTCCACAGAGAGATTGATTGAATGAAGAAAGAACAGTGAATGAAGTCAGTACGATGAGAGGGACAATAAAAATAGTGTTCTATTTAGAGGCATTATATTATTTTTCCTGTAATCTTTAGATAAACTTCTATCACATAGAATAACTTCAGATTTTTCTTTATACAAACTTCGGAGATGAGGGGGAGAATGGTCATTTTTTTTAAATTTTTCTTCAAAAGTCGTTAACTATGCGGCCTAAAAAACAAAGAAAAAGTTTTTGAGAATTTGCAAATAGCACTCTTTCTTATACCCCACATGTCCTAGTAATCCCACTTCCATTTTTTTAAGAACCCATTTCAGTTGCTGTTGAAAAAAAAAATATAAACATTATTTCTTTCTTATTTCAAAAATAGTTGAGCAAACGTCATGTAAAATTCATGTTGTTAGCATGAGCAGGTCTTCAGATATCCAGCTGTGACAGACAGATAGACTTAGTCACACCATAAGGGTTCATTATTTACCATTGAACCCTAAAAAACAGTTGTGGTAAATTATTTTATGTTTTTTAGTCTAGCATCACAGGTGATGAATGATCAAGCAGCGTCCTCCTTTAGTAAGCGTTCAAATTATTATTTTCTAGCCTTGTCTTGGCACCCAACCTAACCTTTCGGTCATAACAGGCGTTATGTTGTTAAAAAATAAACTACTGTTTTGTGTAATCCAAATACCAATCTTCTCTTTTTAGATATGTTTCCTTATCTCCACTTCTTCTTCCTCAGGTAACGCCCTCCTAGTCCGTCCCGTGGTGGAGCCAGGAGTATCTTCCGTGAAGGTATACCTACCTGGCGCCGCGTCCCGTACTCTGTGGTACGACGTGGACACATACCACGCGCACCATGCCAACGGGTACCTTACCTACGACGTCACTCTGGCTAAGGTATGTGTAACATTACGTGAAGGTATACCTACCTGGCGCCGCGTCCCGTACTCTGTGGTACGACGTGGACACATACCACGCGCACCATGCCAACGGGTACCTTACCTACGACGTCACTCTGGCTAAGGTATGTGTAACATTACGTGAAGGTATACCTACCTGGCGCCGCGTCCCGTACTCTGTGGTACGACGTGGACACATACCACGCGCACCATGCCAACGGGTACCTTACCTACGACGTCACTCTGGCTAAGGTATGTGTAACATTACGTGAAGGTATACCTACCTGGCGCCGCGTCCCGTACTCTGTGGTACGACGTGGACACATACCACGCGCACCATGCCAACGGGTACCTTACCTACGACGTCACTCTGGCTAAGGTATGTGTAACATTACGTGAAGGTATACCTACCTGGCGCCGCGTCCCGTACTCTGTGGTACGACGTGGACACATACCACGCGCACCATGCCAACGGGTACCTTACCTACGACGTCACTCTGGCTAAGGTATGTGTAACATTACGTGAAGGTATACCTACCTGGCGCCGCGTCCCGTACTCTGTGGTACGACGTGGACACATACCACGCGCACCATGCCAACGGGTACCTTACCTACGACGTCACTCTGGCTAAGGTATGTGTAACATTACGTGAAGGTATACCTACCTGGCGCCGCGTCCCGTACTCTGTGGTACGACGTGGACACATACCACGCGCACCATGCCAACGGGTACCTTACCTACGACGTCACTCTGGCTAAGGTATGTGTAACATTACGTGAAGGTATACCTACCTGGCGCCGCGTCCCGTACTCTGTGGTACGACGTGGACACATACCACGCGCACCATGCCAACGGGTACCTTACCTACGACGTCACTCTGGCTAAGGTATGTGTAACATTACGTGAAGGTATACCTACCTGGCGCCGCGTCCCGTACTCTGTGGTACGACGTGGACACATACCACGCGCACCATGCCAACGGGTACCTTACCTACGACGTCACTCTGGCTAAGGTATGTGTAACATTACGTGAAGGTATACCTACCTGGCGCCGCGTCCCGTACTCTGTGGTACGACGTGGACACATACCACGCGCACTATGCCAACGGGTATCTTACCTACAAGGTCACTCTGGCAAAGGTATGTGTAACATAGCATGAGCATAGTATATAACTTCCCAGTTCGCATGATTATTTCGGATATCTTCTACAAACATCGTCATATTAGTGACAATTTACACAAAATATTAATGAACTATACACCTTAATCTTCCTCTTGAATCACTCCGTCTATTGGTGAAAACAGTATGAAAATCTGTTCGTTAGTTTCTGAGTTTATCGAGAACATACATACATACGCGACGTTGGCGGGGAGACCCGGCCAACGTCACCAAAAAACACTAATAAACACTTTAACTTTGGTCTTAGACAGTCGTTCGGGTAGCTAGAAGCCAGGAAAGATACCAGTCTTGACAAGGTTTAAAATCTTGCCCAGTTACTGGGCTGTGGAGCCGAGATCGGCAGTCGCTTCATGTAAAATACTGGTACTCAGCCAGTAAGAAGACCTAAGTTGGAATGCACCGAAGCTCCAAATAATAGTATACCTTAACTGACCATTAGGCCGCTGCAAATACAACTTGGCAATATGGGGTTTCACTGAATCGCTTGACACTAAGTGTGTGTGTGTGAGTCCGGTGCCTCCGTTCATAATATGGACCACTAGTTGGAGTGCCCCAAGTCCCTTACACCTGCACCATTGAGGACCTGATGAGTGCCACTGATGCTGCTGTGAACGTGGCCAAAGGCACAACATATTTAAGGGTCAATTCGACTCGGGAACAAGAAGAAGACTGACCATTTGTTCCAGATCAAAAATAGAAATATATTGACCTCGTTTGTTCCAGATCCCAGTGTTCCAGCGCGGTGGCGCGATAGTTCCGCGCAAGGAGCGCGTGCGACGCTCCTCCGCTCTCATGGCTGATGACCCTTACACGCTGGTGGTGGCGCTTGATAGTAATGTAAGTTGTGACAGCATATATTAAACGTAATAATTGTTGAAAAATAGGGATAATATTCAAATACTCCACAGATAAAGGTTATTGCGGCGACCCTAAATGTTGTCAATAAGAATCACTGTTATTCGGAAATTAAACATTGATTATACTGGCAAAATAATCGAAAATGGTTTCCAAACAGACGTTTTTCATAATTCTAGCTAAACATTGTACTTTGTTCTTGAAAAAATAAATCCATGGGTCGACACTTATTGAAGGCCCATTGTTTTCAGTAGACGTCTTTCTGCTGAATTACTCCTAGCATTATGCTGCTCGAATGTGTCTTATTTTCCCATCCTGTAATTTATAAATTAACCTACACTTACTGAACATTGGTGTCTGTTGCGTCAGGGCACGGCTCAAGGCTCGCTGTACATCGACGACGGCGAGACGTACGAGTACTTAAACAACAAACACATCTACGCCAAGCTCACGTTCGAGCCCAACGTCATGACTTATACGTAAGTATACTATCGTAATTGTCTGCTGTAACCCTACAAATACTACATTAATATCGTGCATGGCTATTAGTCAGGTTTTTAGCTGACTGGGTTAGAGCTTGTGGCTAAATAAAACAGCCGTACAGTGGTACCCAACTGATAAGGCGCGTCGTGAATCTTCGTTCGCACAGAAAAGAAAGTATGGCCCCGAAGATTAACGAAAGAAAGCAAACTTACAATCAACCTTAGATCACTACTATAAGGTTCATAATACACTGCAGCTGTTAGTTCCGTGTCACTCGCGCGTCACGTGCATGCCACGCGGCGCGCGCTATCATGGCGGCAGATGCCGACCAATAGCGACCGATTGGTCTTCTGCGCAGGTACATCGGTAAGCCATATCAGTTGGGTACTACTGTACCAGTCGATTTTAAGGTTTAGCAATGCTTGCTGAGTTCGGTCTGTGGATGGATGACCACTCGCTTCATACCGAGACTCCTCCGTGCCTCGGAAAGCATGCTAAGCTGTTTGGTCCCGGCTGTCATCTGTAGATCTTTGGCAGTCGTTACGGATAGACAGAATCCAAGAAATCTGACACCAGTCTTGGCTAAGGGAAGAAGTGTTATCCAGTTACTTGGTTCTGGAGGCCAGTTATGTAGTTGATGTCAAATACTGGTATTCATGTGCATCCCGTTAGACTGGAAGGCGACCCCAATATATACACCGTGTTCTTCACGTTGTCCATTAACTTTAGCAAACGCTTTTATAGCTTTAACTAATCAAATCCAACAAAGGAAGTAGTACTTAAAAAGTTCACGTTACAAAGATATTTGTAATTTCATTTAATTGAGCTTATGCAGTATGAAAGGGTCTTAACTAAAATTCTTTTAAATTGTTTTCAATTCGTTGCCAATTCAGATAAAGAGGCATGCATATCAGATGATTTACGTCAAGGTATTTAGTTTGTATGAAAATAAACAAAAAATAAGAATTGATTAATGTGTCCATAATGAAAAATGCTTATTTCCATGTTCTGAACGTCCGGTGGAAGTTTATGTATATCGTCCGGAACACGGTGTATAATTGGTAAAAGTCTAGGCAGATTAATTTCAATCTAACCAATATTACCAACAACGAAATCAAAGAAGAAATTACGGTACGGAGTTTGGCAGCAAAATACAAAGAGCAGTTAATCCATCAGCCTAACGAACGTGCTCGCCAACTCACCATAGACCAGTATGTGAGACGACTAAAACGTCATACCCTAGAGCTAGAAGACAGACAGTACCTCTGGGCAGCAGATGAGTAGATGCTCTCCAATGGGAAGCCACTCCGCATGATAGCATGACAGAACCGATTTGCTCATAGCCTTAGGGCTGATTGCAAATACACGCAGAGAAAAAAAAAATCTAACCAATATTTTCTTCCCCACAGTTTCATCGACGAAAACGCTCACTACCCTACTCGGTCATGGGTAGAACGCATAGTCATCGCTGGTATCAAAACCCCTCCAAAAACCGCGAAGCTGTTCCAAGGGGGTAAGCAGACTGCCTTACAGATGACCCTACACAAGGGTAACGATGTCCTAGTCGTCAGGAAACCTGCTGCAAGCATGGCACAGCCCTGGAAGATCACTTTTAGTTATTAAAACCTAGAGACTAAGGGAAGTTGAGATAGTCGAATGTAACTTGAGTTTTAAGTTGCTCATTCTAAGAAGGAATAGAATGTCTTGAGTGGCGTTTGAGTATCGGGTTTTGTAGGTAGTTAATAGTGAGTTACTTTATGTGAGTTTCACTTACCAAGTTGCCAAAGGACAGGGCAAGTTATAGGGAGCGTGCAGAAACTATAGGTGGCAGCACAGAAATGTCACAGTCAAGTATGTTTCAAGTATAAAGTTCGAAATAGCTACGCTAGATCGCACAGTCTTCTTTACACACGTTCCTCTAAACTGAGCATGCAGGAAACGCAGGTGGCAGCACAGAAGCGTCAATGCCATTCTGACCCTTAAAACTTCGAATATTCGACACTAGATGGCATAGTTAACGCCGTGCACGGTCCCTATAGCTAAATAAATCCAGCCCGGTAGATGTGAAATATCTATGTTAAGAATTCATAAAAATCTTATAAATTAGTTCCATAGTTCGCCGTCCGTAATAGGTGGCGTAGTGGGGGCATCACGACATGACAGCGTCGTTTCCGTCACGGTATACGATTTGGTTTTATTGTCAAGGCGCGCCAGTAGATGTTTCACATAAAAACGCTCTTGAAATTAGAGCTTAGTAATTTTTTTCTTGATAAGTATTCTCACTGTTACTACTTATAAAATATTGCGTTATTGTTCAGCTGCGTTTAAACCACTGGATTTAAATATCAAATGACGTCTTTAGAATTGTTTTTTCTGTAGCAAAATATCAACAGCTCAATGAACTAGTGTTGTCAGTGAAAAGATATATTTTGTTTCATGATTTTTCAAATTGATGATACTTAAATGTGCTGTATCATTAGAAAGTCCAGTGGATTTAGAACGCATGCAAGTTATAACCTAATACATTCGTTTCGGCACTGTTCCAGAGATTGGTACCTATGTACCATCTGTGATTGATTTTTTTTAGGGTTCCGAAAAAAAAAGGAACCCTTATAGGATCACTCGGGTGTCTGTCTGTCTGTCTGTCTGTCTGTCTGTCCGTCTGTCACAGCCAGTTTTCTCCGGATCCAATGGACCGATTCTGTTGAAATTTAGTACACATATGGACTTCTATGACCCAAACACGGACGCGTTACGTAAATTATTAAATTTTTAGTATGGGGGTCACTTTTGGGGGTCAAACTAGAAAATTTAAAAAAAAAGATTTTTGATCAATATCGTGTGACGTATCAAATGAAAGGGCTTACTGTGAGGGTTTAAATTATATTTTTTTCATAATTTTAAAATAAATGATTTAGAAGTTATTCAAGAAATTAGACGAAAAATGACCATTCCCCCCCCCTTATCTCCGGAACTACTGAGCCTAAAATTTTGAAATAAAATGGAGATAATAGATCTTTACCTAAAGATTACAGGAAAACCTATTAGAAGTCTGTCGTGTTAAAATAACATGTTAAAAAAAATTAAATTCGTTCGGAACCCTTTGCACGCGAGTCCGACTCGCACTTGGCCAGTTTTTTGTATATTGCAACACTGTAGGGCTATCGTGAGCAGACTGCAGTCAAGCGTCGCATCGTTTAGCTCCAATGAACTCTTGCGCACCAAACATACACATATTTAATTACAACCTTAGCTGCAGTGTGTCTGCCATAGCCCTAAGAAGAGATTATGTGAATAACAGTGTCAATCCGAATACAACTCTATAACAAAGTAGTAAGGACAAGATTTCAGTGTATTGTAACTCAGTGATCAGTCATTTTGGTTGTTACACAAACGGTATGACTGTGGACCTGTTATATAAAGCTAGGATACGCGATATTTATCAGATAAATGATTTTTTATAATAATCTGTGAGATAATTTTAACTGGAACTTATTCGGGAGTTTCAGATTAAGGTCAAAGAATTTAGTAAAATAATATAGTTATTCGTTTGTGTAACATCAACTCTCCTATAATTAGTGCACCTAGCGTATTTTCATCGCTCTGTAAGATTTTATGTACCTAATTGTGTTTTTTTTTTATTAATTGATATTAATACAATTACTTTTGTATTAAGAACTGCATTCACAATACTTTCTAGTATTCGCACGGTTGTTTATATTTTTAACAAAAACAAAGATTTGGTACTCGAAAAAAAGTAAGCTTTTTATTTCCAGAACAAAAAGGTCATTTTTTTTAAATTATCTTATGACAAGTATGTATTATATTCCATTTAGTAGAGGTTAGAAATCAAATTTTATTATTATCTAGTTGAATTGTGGTATAATACCATATCTGCCAGACGTATATATGACATTTTGGGTTTTAGAAAAAGTTCGGCTTTGTAGAACGTTGTCTCTCTCATTCATACCTGTGTTGCTATCTCTTTCTAAGACCCGATGTGTCATATTAACGCCCGAAGACTTCACTTGTGTATTTATGTAACGGGTAAGAGGTAAAGAGGAATTTTATCGTATGTATGTGATAATAAAAGAAATTTTAATAATTTACTGACTTTTATTTTCTTGACTAGCTGACCCGCGCAACTTCTTCTGCGTCACAATTTTCATTACTGCTCCGCTCCTATTAGTCTTAGCGTGATGATATATAGCCTATAGCAGGGATGGCAAACCAACGGCACGCGTGCCAGTGATGGCACGCAAAAAAATAATTTGGGCACGCCAAATTAATGATCGATAGACAGATCAATTCGGTTCAGCTTCCATTCTGATTATGCTAAGAAAAAAAATATATTTTAGCATTACACTCACACTACAGTTTTTTTTCTTTCTATATTCTTTTAGTTTTTGTACATATAATATACTAAGGCATGGGGTCCCAACACGAAGAAAGAAAATTTAGTTCTAATAAATAATAATAGATGGCGTGACATGTATTGATTTTTATTGAAGTTTGTGTAAAAATATTTTTTTTCTTTTTAATGGTCTTTAGAATGGTATGTTCTTATTTAATAACCTCCCCTAAGCCCTAAATTATGGAATAATGGGCTTCTTACTCAACTTTGGAAGATTATTGGAACGAATCATTTAAAATCCGTACATTATGTAGCAATAGATGGCGCTGTTCGAAATTTTAGAGTTTGCTATTCAACTCATTCATTAAATTAAATAGGTACTACTACTCGGGCGAGTTGCTTGGTAACTGCCTCGAATGACGTTTGTGCAAAGTGCAGTGTGCAAAAAAAATTTTGTTACCATTTCATATTCTTTTACGAAAATTATTATTTTGTTTTATTTTTAAACATGTACATGTAGGTTTATTATTAAATCGAATGTATGAATCTGTATTAGTTATCTTGCATTTACCAACACAATATTTAACATATTTAGCCATTCAAATCTTTATAAACAATTATATCGCGATCTATTTTCAAGGAAACATTCATAATAAACACTAATCTCAATCATAGAAAGATTATTATAGTAGAATAGCAAATCAGTGCTAGGAATCCCAAACTAAAATAAAGATTCAATATTAATACCTATTGTAGGTACCTATTAATTTTACGTTTTTTTTTTTAACTTAAGAATCGAGTAAATTTATGTACCTAATTTAATTTTTTCATTAACTTGAATAAGTATTCAAGTAATTTAAACAATTAAGTAAATTTAATGTGAATAATTTGAACTTAAATGGAACAATTCGATTTCGATGAAAATAACAATAATTAATAGGTGTAAACGCAACGGTAATGATGCTATCCCTACTGTCTTCGACGTCACGGCGGAGAGCCGCGCGCGCGCGGGATTACGGAGGGCAGCTCAGTGTCGCGTTTGTAGGTATCTACGCGCATTTCAAATGGACGCGCTGAGCCGCTGATTTAAGTCGCTGTGCGTGTGTGCTTGTGCATTATTTGTCTCGCCCGCAACGCGTTCAGATTGGCCGCTTTGGCCGAAACGGGTCAGGAGGACTACCTATAATAATTACCTATAGGTACTAGCACAACCGAATAATCACCACAAAGTAGGCATATAAGAAAATTTGTAACAACGCAAGCTTCAAGGTCAAGTCTAGTATTAGGTATAGTATCTGTGGCCTAGCTAGCAGTAGCAGTAGAACCCGTAGTGGGGTCTCCGTCTAGGCTGAACGAATAATATGGCGCACTAAATTTAAAAACTCCGACCCCGACTTAGGTGCTGATAAATCCACCTCCGTAACATTGTAGGATGCTACCTACATACAGTTGCAGTGATAAATTAAGGAACAAAAATATTCGTATTTACAACGTGTAATAGAATAAACGCAACACATCTTAAGGGGTCATTATACTCATCATTATGAACAACTTTAACTCTGGGACCAATCACGAAATCGCGAAAAAAACAGCTGTTCAGTACATTTTGTCTAGTTATGCGCACAGAAAAGTATGGGGGCGAAGATGTATTTTTTTCGCGATTTCAGTGTAAGAACCGTGATTGGTAGACAGTTGAATTATTCACAGAATGTGTATCTATTGCCGCTAATACAAAAAAATGGCCAAGTGCGAGTCGGACTCGCGTGCAAAGGATTCCGAACGAATTTTTTTTTTTTAACATGTTATTTTAACACTACAGACTTCTAATAGGTTTTCCTGTAATATTTAGGGAAAGATCTATTATCTCCATTTTTTTCAAAATTTTAGGCTCAGTAGTTTCAGAGATAAGGGGGGGAATGGTAATTTTTCGTCTAATTTCTTGAATAACTTCAAAACCATTTATTTTAAAATTATGAAAAAAAAATATTTAAAGCGCTCATAGTAAGCCCTTTCATTTGATATGTCACACGATATCGTTCAAAAAACTTTTTTTTTAAATTTGATTTTCTAGTTTGACCCCAAAAGCGACATCCATACTAAAAATTTTATAGTTTACGTAACGCGTTCGTGTCGTAAGAAGTCCGTATGTGTATCCACTGGACCGATTCTGTTAAAATTTTAACAGAATCGGTCCAGTGGATCCGGAGAAAACTGGCTGTGACAGACGGACAGACAGACACCCGAGTGATCCTATAAGGGTTCCTTTTTTTTCGGAACCCTAAAAAGGGGGGCTCCCACACAAGAAACGGTTATTTTCGGGTTATGGTACGGAAACCTTCGTATAAGAGTCCGACTCGCACTTGGCCGGTTTCATACTTTGAAGTATCTTTACTAAAATCTATAGGTATTTACAGATTTTCATTTAATCTATCCAATCTATTTGGTTTTTAAAATAAAAGTAACTTATTGTCGAATTTAAAATTTCCCAAAAAACTAATGGGAGCAAAAAACGTGTTCTGGTTCGAAACCCTTCGTGTGAGAGTCCGACTCACACTTGACCGGTTTATAGGCACTTTACAGAGTTTTATTTAATTCTATCCAATCTATTTGGTTTGAATAATAAAAGTAACTTGTCAAATTATAAACGATGTTTTTCGAGTATATAAATATTCGAGTCATTTTAAATATTTGTTGAAATCTCTACATTACTCTCGTAACGACGACGTCAGCTTCAAAGTCAAGTGGACAAGCGACAATCAATACAGTACCTACAATACGCTTTCAACGCCATCTATTAGTTGGAATTCGAGGAAATCGCGCTTGCAAGTTGTCACTGCTAACACCATCTAGCACGCGTACTCAAAACCAAGATAATTCGTCTGAATTAATTTTTACGGCGGTCGCGTTTCTTTGTATGAGATGAGGCATCTGTACGCTAGTATTATATTATCTGTGACTAAGGCAAGATTCGACACTGGCACCCCATGACAAAATCATTATATTTTTTTACAAAACATGGCACGATCACCTATATAGGTTCGCCATACCTGGCCTATAGCCTTCCTCGATAAATGGGCTATCTAACACTGAAATAATTTTTCAAATCGGACCAGCAGTTCCTGAGATTAGCGCGTTCAAGCAAACAAACAAACTCTTCAGCTTTATATATTAGCATAGATAATGTTACGCGCCAGAATTAATGTTGGGGACATGGCGGCATTTGCGTGCTGCTAACGCCATCTAGTAGCAGGTAGCGGAAACAAACCAAACATTTACGTGCCTGCCATCTAGTATCGAGTAGCAGATACTGGCATACTGCTGGCGCCATCTAGTATCCAGTAGCTGACATTTACGTGCTAGAACATTCTCGATGTTTTGACGGGACCTGTGTGTGCCCGAACTTTCCAGAGGTTTCCATACAGGAGGGTTCTGGAAATGACTGTCGGTATATAAAGGGCGGACATCCGGCGACGGCAGTCAGTATTGAATTGGCGATACAAACGATAACTTCGAGAGCGATCTTCGACTGCGAATTATAGTGAAGTGTTTAGTAGCGCGATTGTGTTTTATAATTAGTGTGTTTTAAAGTGATAATTAGTGTTGTGGATTAAAGTGTCAGTTTTGGTTGTTTAATCGGCTGTTTTTATTGTAACGAACCCCAAGCTCGTAACAATAATATAGATTAATAGGCAGTTGTTACTAGGACATGCTATCCGGATATCCTGCTAATATAGAATGAGGCACACGATAAGCCGTTAAGAGGGGACTCTAGTCCCGAGGAATTTGAAAAATAGGTATTTGAAGAATATTGCCGATGCCGTCGCGCTGCGCCCTATAAAGTGCGAAAGTGACAACTGCAGCAGAGGCTGATTTTAACTATAAAAACCTTGACCAAAAGACGTTGTGTATTCCGCTGTTTTCTTCTTCAAAACTGGACTGATCTATAAAAATTATATATCAAAATTTAGAAGAAGACCATATCTATGCTTCTATTTTTTTAAAACTTGTCAAATTTGTCTGATAGTCGTCTGAACATGGCGGTAAAAAAGGGTTGTTTTTTTTCGGGTTTTTGGATTGTCATAATTCTTTAAGTAATTATGTTTTGGAAAAAAGAAAATTATAGAAGCAAGTATCAATTCGATCTGGAAAAAAAAATCATTGCTCTAGCAGCATTATCCATGAAGAAAACAGCGGAATACGTTTGTATGGAGAAAGGCCCCAGAGTTACCGACTAGTACTACCAGACCTCTGAAGGCGAAGAAAGCTTCGCTTTGCAAGAAAATGTACTTGACTGTGTCTACTGAAACCCACGGACACGCTAAGCATCAATTGACGTCATTAATAAATGCGTGGCTTGCTCGAATAGTGCGCTCACATAGCTCAACACTGCCAATGCTACGCACGCTGTGCATGCGGTACACGCTATACACGAATATATACCCCACGACTATGCACAACTGCATCACATCCAATCACATCACAGTTTAGAGACCTTGTAACACGGAGGCGTGTACTGCAGTGGAAACGTAGACCCACAAGGTCATACAAATGAATCCACGCACTTAAAATGCCTCGCGTGCCCGTGCACAGCATGCGCCGCGGTGGGTTTCCGCCTTTAGGCACTTGTCTCATCGCCGGCGATCAGCGATTAGCGAGTAAAGCTTCAAACTCGGAACGAGTGTGCGAGCAGCGAGTGAAAAAGTTTCGATCGTTTTGACGCTCGGCTTTCAGTGAGTGCTTTTTGCGACGGGCTTTTACTCGCAATACTCGCTCCGGCCCGCACTATAGGTAGAAATTACCGCTGTTTGGTTGTTCTGACGGCCAAGCGAGCACCGTCGAGCGAATACAATCTTTGATAGCTCTTTTCGCTGCGATCAACTACAGGTAAGAGCCGCTCGCCGGCAGTGTGAACAGACAGCTATCGACTATGAATGTATGTGTCTCTTTTACTCACACGAGATCTATATCTTTTGTCCCTTTCCTCAGCGAGCAAATAGTCGATAGCTACTCGCTGGTGAGACAAGTGCTCTAATCTCGGCTGTCATTTGAACATCTACGACAGTCGTTACGGGTGGTGAGAAGCCAGAAAATCTGACACCAGTCATGCCAAGGGTTACAGTATGACGCAACAGTTACTGGGTTGTGGAGATCAGGGGGGCTAAAAAGGCCAGTTTAGGAGAAGCATAATATTAATCACAACAATCTGTCTAATTTAATTTTCATCTTTATCGCTAACGCATTAGGTTCAAGGTTGATTGGGAAAATTTGACAAAGACGGGTAACGCGATGTGCTTTCTGATGCTGCTAAAGTGGGCTTTTTAGACCCGCTGACAGGCAGTCCCTCCATGTAAAATACTGGTATTCAGCTACATTCAGTTACACTGAAAGTCGACCTCAACATAATGTAGTTGAGAAAAGGCTAGGCATATTGGTTGGATGATATTTGATGGGTTCCCATTTTAAATAACAATTAAAAAACCAGAGAAAAAAAAAATACTTTAAAATGTATAAAAAAAAATCTATTATTGATCCTTTTAGTTTAATATAGGTACGATTCTTTGGGCCAAGCGTCTTCGCCTCGGGAGACCGCAAATCTTATGTATTTACTAAGTATAAGAATTATTAACAGTCTCCCGTAGTCAGTGTACATTATTCTTTCTAGTCAAGCCCTTTCATTTGATACCCATATTGAGGGAGTTGTGTAAAAAAATACTTAATCCGCCATTTTAAAGTGGCGGCCATCTTGGACCGATTTTCATCAAACATAGCTAAGAGCACTACCGACTAATTCACCTTTCAAACAAAAAAAAAAAACAATCGGTTCATCCGTTCGGGAGCTACGATGCCACAGACAGACACACACACAGACACGTCAAACTTATAAATAACACCCCGCCGTTTTTGCGTCAGGGGTTAAAAGAAACCACAAAATACTGCTGTTCAACAAACAATATATTTTTCATCTCTTATACATATACACTACCTCGAGAACTAACATAATATCAGGCACCGAAATACACAACAACTTATATTACGCTTTCGCACATTGCCGCGATAGCGAACCGAATCAAAAGTGAATAGCGGAACTATGGTTGGCGCCAGATAAACGTGCAATAAAGTACATTGACCTTTCCCTAATATCCCTTCGTGTATATAATTTACTAGTTGACCCGCGCAACTTCGTCTGCTCCGCTCCTATTGGTCTTAGCGTGATGGTATATAGCCTTCCTGGATAAATGGACTATCTAACACAGAAATAATTTTTCAAAACGGACCAGTAGTTCTTGAGATTAGCGCGTTCAAGCAAATAAACAAACAAACTCTTCAGCTTTATATATTAATATTGTATATAGATTCTTCGAGTTGAACAATAAATTATGAACCGTTTTACATTACTAGAGAACGTAAAGGATGACGATAGAAGTCGATTCAGGACAGCTTTATGTCATTATTTCTGTTTTTTATATTAAGAAAGTCAATAAATATATTTGGGTCTGTGGCCTTTATTACACAGGCATCTGACGTCTACCATAGCAAGTATTCACTGATAGGCGTAGAATCTGCTTTAAGACAAAGCAACAAAGTCCTTGAGCAACTCTTCACTGGTTATGGGTTACAAATTTTACAGCGTGCGAAAAATAATAACTGGCTGTATTTTTGTATAACAAATAACCTAACCTAAAGAAAGGACGGCAGTAAAACAATGTTTTAAAATCTCAAAAAATTACGGGGACGGCATTAATTGCTTGTGACGTTACTCGCAAGCACTCCATATTGAATTTGCGCCAACCGGTTCAAACGACGTTTTGCGTGAGAAGTATAGAAGAATAGCTTGAAAAGTGTGCATCTTAGCAGCAACGATTTTATTTATTTTTCCACAAATCATAAATTGTAGTACCTAGGTTCTTTCAAAAAAACTTCCGTCAACATTCGGTTTTGATTCGGTTCGCTTCAGCTACAATGTGCGAAATTATTTAGAGCCACGCAGCAGTTATTTACGATTGATACATTAGTAGGTCATTTGTAAAAAAACAGGCAACGTTATATCAAAACACTAATCTCAGACTAAACATCAATGAATTATACTATTCTTATAACCAGATAAAAAGACGGGGGGACGCCTGGGATGGCTTCTTATGGTAGGCGCCATATAAACTTGCAATAAAGTGCATTGACCTTTCCATTATATCCCTTCGTAGATACCCGAACAGTAAATTATGAACCGTTTTTATTAATAGAGAGCGTAAAGGTGCTCACTTGAGAGTATTCACCTGTAATGTAACGTTACAGAACCGAGCATTACAATGCGTAACTTGACGCTTCAATGTGTAAAATCGAATAAATGTATGTGGGTCAACTGTCAATGACCTTTATTGCACATTTATCTGGCGCCTACCATAGTGAATTGGCGTGCAGAAGCCCAATAAACAAAGAAAGAAAGGAATGGGGAGGCCTTTGCCTAGGAGCAGGACAGTTCAGGCTGATGATACCCAAAACCTAATCTTTACTTCGTTTCATGACCCTGAATAACATTTGTACTGCGACTTTGACCTCAACTAAACAATGTAGCCAAAAACAATTTGTTTTCATTTATTTGAAGTCTGCAAAATTCGCGTATACTACGCACGCGCGCGCACCCAGTCCCGCGGCGGCCTTTCGTCGGCGACCTTATAAAGAATATGCAAAATTTTGACTATGTTTATATTTTTTGTATGGAAAAAAAATGTTTCGAATTTTGAAGTCATAGAACAAATGTTGTTCAGGGTCATGATACAAAGTCAGGATTAAGAGGTTTCGGGTATTTTTTAAATTCCCCTGTATATAAACGACACTGCAGTGCAGACATGCTTGAACAACAAGTAAGTACAAAATCAATCAAATATGTAGTGAAAACTGTAATATTTTTTTAAATCTATGTAGATTTAAAATAATCAACAAAACTATAAAATAAAACTATGAAAACTCCACTTGACATGATTACTAACTTATTCAAATATTCGGTGCGAAATAAACAGAATTTTGAGGGTCATTATTTGCAATCAATGCTCAACCAAAATATGTTGTAACCCAACACAACTGAACATAGTTATTATTATTTTTATAACGATCAACATTATTTCTTATAATCAGCTTTAAATAAAGAAAAATATGACAAACTCACTAGTAAAGGCAAGGCGGACCGGAAGCTACACGTATTTTTCTGACGCCACAAAGTGGTCCGTCTAGACCAAAGCGGACTCACACCGCGGTCGGCAATCTTCGGGGACGGTCATGTGCGTGAGACATTAAAAAAGCCGTGCATCTTGTATGTTGAATGCGTATAAGCAAACGTTCGGACAGCCTTATCTTTATTATAATCTATAGAAAAACCTCTGAACAGCTAGTCTATTCTGTAAGTAACCATCTCGACTCGAAAATGTTGTTACAGAATAGCACTACTGAAATGGTTTTATGCCCGGTTTCTGAAGTACTTTACCGGCCGTTTATCTGTCCGTTAACTACTAACCAACCAATAGCGTTATCGGACAGATAGGGACTACTCACACTTATTCAGCTCTATTCAGCTTACGCCCAAAGAAAACAACGATTTTGTATAGAGACGCGTACGTATCCGTTCAGCTTTCGCGGCAAACAAGTATAAAATGAGGACAAATGTGTTATTATCATGCGAGTGCTATAAATAGAGTTCAGCGCTGTTCTGCCGCGTTCATACGCGCATCCTTGTGATGCTGTACGCGGCTAATAGAAGCAGAACTGTATAAATGTGAACAAAATCGTTCAGCGAAACGCGAATGGAGCTGAATAAGTGTGAGTAGTGCCTTAAGCGACCGATAAAGTACCTCAGAAACTGGGGATAAGTGCGACTTAGCCTTTTTATGATCAGTACAAATAATTACCTATTTATTTTATGAACATCAACAGATCAACTTTGATATTATCTATGATGAAATTAACTATGATTCTATAAAAATCAGTTCAACTGTTTATTATAACGTATTCATTTAACTCAACAACGGGTAAAATAAAAAGAATTTTATTCGGTCAGCCAGTTAGTTATAAAACATATTGGACGCGTATTTTTTGCTTTTTCAAATTAATAAAAAATTACACTGATAAACAACAAAGTCAAATCATAATTATTGAGTTCTCTTAATCAGAAAGATTATTATAAAACATCATATTTATTAGTTTAATATTTTAGCATATCCATGTATTTTATTTGTATATTCTTTCCGAAACAAAATTCTACTCTAAATTTTATTTATTAGGTGTACATGTACACCTACCACAGTGTAGTCTTTTAAACCCACGGTTGACTGGTAGAGAGTGCCTTGTTGCATTAATTAAATAAATAAACAAAGTCACTAACTCCTTAATTGGAGGTTATCGACGTTAAGATTAAGTAAGATGTATGCCAAGACGTGACGTCACACGTCGACACACTGTATAGTCTTCATTTTTGGTGTACATGAAAAAAGGTAAAAATAAGTTTCCAATATTTTTTTTTGTATTCTAACTGAAGGACTAAATAGTTTTTTTAGTAATCTACCCCATTAGTTCAACAGATCGTTCGAGCTCGAACAATGTCGGAGCTGGCAAAAACTCCTTGTTAGTAATTTCTAATTGTAGCGTTTGAACTTAGACTAAATAACGGAAAGCGCAGCGGACTTTTTACCAATCGCTAATGCTTCCTTACTTCACAATAAATACGGTAAAAATATAATAATATATATATAGCACATCTTTCTTTCACAATCGTAACCAACTATCTCGTGTTAAGGCCTGTTCAGACATACGCGGTATTCGCTAGAGCGGTAACGATAAAGGGGGTTCGAGCTTTTTTCTGTTCCCAGCCTCCCCGTCGCCATTTAGTTCTATTTTTTCAAAGTTGCGGTGCTCGGTCTAACATACATACAACGTGTACCAGAATAAACGCAATACCTCGTAAGGGGTCATTGTACTCATTATTATGAACAACTTTTACTATGGGACCAATCCCGAAATCGCGAAAAAAATCGACTCGGGGGAGTCGATTTTTTACATTTATGTGCGCATAGCTCGACAAAATGTACTGAACAGCTGATGTTTTTTTCGCGATTTCGGGATTGGTCCCATAGTAAAAGTTGTTCATAATAATGAGTACAATGACCCCTTACGAGGTATTGCGTTTATTCTGGTACACGTTGTATATGGGTAGAACACATATACAAACAAACATGTTAGCAACATGGTGCCCTAAAGTGTCACGTTGCCGAGATATTTGACGGTAGTCGCCGTGTGAGAACAATGAATATTATTGCATTGAAAAAAAAAAAACAAAATGGCGGGGGGATATGCCACAATAGTTCTAAACCCTTTTACTCGGTTTCGCTCAGTATTTCGCCGGGTATTTTGTGCGGAGTTCCGCGGCTGGAGTGAAACGAGTTCACCATAGGGAGTGTGCAGAAACTGTAGGTGGCAGCACAGAAATCGTCGGTGCGCTTGCCAAATCTGATATGTGTATTTCTATGATACTTTCTTGTTACTTAATATCCTTTAAAATCAAGTATATTAACAATACATTTTATCATTTTCACGTGTATCTCAGTTCATACGGCATTTTGAAATTATGAATTAGTCAATTAATCATTAAAAAATAATCAATTAATCATTAAATAAAACAGATTATTGTCTCTCCCTTGTCAACTTGATGATAAACACATATCAGATTTGGCAAGCGCACCGACGAAATGTCACATTGTGATGTTTTAAGTATAAAATTCGAAATAGTTCCGCTAGATGGCACAGTCTACTTCGCGCACGTTCCCCTAAACTGAGCGTGCAGAAACCGCAGGTGGCAGCACAAAAGCGTCAATGTCAAGTATTCTGACCCTTAAAACTTTGAATATGCGACACTAGATGGCATAGTCAACGCCGTGCACGGTCCCTATACCACCCAGAGGATATAGATAAAGTGTCTAACTATTAGCTATGGCGATTGTCCACATACCAAAGTATAAGGAATTGATCACGTCACATTTCGACGTTTGCCAATCCCATACATTTTCGCCTTCGCCAAGCTACCCCACAGACAATGTCACATGAATAGAGTCCGAGACAAAGGGTATTTTTTTGCTTGCTTTCCGACACAGTTACCGCCAAGGCGGTGCGTTGTGGTGAGTTAAGTAGTTCCACAAGTTCCATAGCACTCCTGCCAGGAATAGAATAGAATAGCATTTATTTGCAAATATGGGTAATGCATTAGTAGGTAGTAGTAGGTATACATTAGAGATATTGAAAATCGGAATTTTTCTAAAGAGCCACCGCCGCTCAGGGGGCTACTCTGTAAGCCCGAAATCCGTAGTTTCAGCCTTAGTTGCGGGCGAATTCTACTCCGTATCACCTAATCACTGAGAATGATTGAGAACTCAATTTGACAGCTACTGTCAAATCGAGTTGTCACAGTCCCCCTGGAACGTAAAGGGCAATAGGAGGGGTGGGACACACGGATGGGTTTTAGTCAGTGAGAGTCTGACACTACCTTCTGCTCCACATTTGCAGTCATTTGATGATTTCATCCAAAAAAAATAACCATAACAGTAGACATATCAGCTCAGGTTTGTACAGTAGGATGAACACATGCTCGGTTTTCGCTACCGTTCTAGGTAGCGAATACCGCGTAAGTCAGAACAGGCTTTTAAATATAGTAAACGTATCAATAAAGTAGACTAGCTTGTAACTCGGTACTCCCGGGCACCGTATAAATACCCCAACACGTAAATGCTTAACAAAAACTTACTATACAAAAGCCAATAAGTTTAATAATAACTACTTAATATTTAGTTCTTTTATTTTCCTGTTGTAGTGATTTCGCTGATAAGTTTTAATGCAGACCAATGAGATGTGACATCGAATAATATACCTAATTTTAAGCGTGTTGAAGTGTAGATCAGCTCGCGTAACTGCATGCCTGAGAAATTGATTGATTTTCGTGCAATTTTGCACTTTAGATGCTGATTATAAAGTTTATTATTAAATGTCACTCTGGTGCTTATTTTTAGTAAGTATATCTTAGTTCCCTTTTTGGTCTGCGATAATAAAGCTTACCTAAAGGTCCAGTTAGTTTAAAATAAGAATTTTGTGTAATATTGCGTGTTTTGGAAGACTTATTATTATTTATTGTAACACCTTATAAATGGTATTCAAGCTTTTTGTACAAATTGTAAGGCATTATATTCTTAAGATTCACATTTTATCCCCACATTATAATCATTGAGGCTCGAACCATTAATCTTAATATAATAATAAATAATAATAATAATAAAAAAATCTTTGATTGCAGCGATTTCACTACAACAGGCCATAAAATAGGCAAGATTAAATGTTACTTAAAGAATATTCTACTAGGTGTATCTTCATTGGGGAACTCTATGAAAGGGTGAGTCAGTTTATGTTCCAGCATCTCACTTTCACTCGGGAACTTATCCCCACATATGTCACAAGCCACTTCACTACACTCCGAACGCGACCGACTCCGCGACTTCTCTTTTTTCTTCTTCTCTTTAACCTGCCACTCCTTCTTTTTTAAAGTCTCTTTAATCTTCTCCTGTTTAGCAGACGACTGCGCTTCTTGCACTACCGGCTTCCCCGTAAGCAAGAACTCTTTCATATTAACGTGTTTAGGCGATAATTTGTGCTGTTTTAGTCGATTTTCGGAACTGCATTGGTATTCGCAGATGAAGCAGACGTATTTCATATCTCCTGTGTGGATATCGGCGTGGGCTTTCCGCTTTTCGGGAGTGGCGAAGCGAAAATCGCAGAATTTACAGGGGTATTTTCTGTCTGGGGAGTGGTACCGCATATGGGAGAGTAAGGCGTTCATGTCCTTACAGATTTTTCGACATTCCAGACACATGACCCCTTGTTCCACTGGTTCAGCCTCCTCTACGCTTTCTGTACTGTGGTGTATACGTCTATGGGACGTAAGACCCTTCTGACTGATAAAAACTCTTCGACAATCGGTACACTGAAACTGCATTTCCGCTTTTACATCCGGACTATGCTTTTCAATTTGATGCACTGCCAGCTTATCTGCCTCATGAAACTGTAGCCCACACTCCTCACATTTCCAAGCTTTGACTAATTTCGAGAAGGCTTCTAGAACATCTAAGACAGATTGCCCTTCAACTTCCGGATGGGAAGTCTTCGTGTGGTTTCCGAAGTCGATGATTTTTGAAAACGTTCGCTTACATCTTAGACATTTGTAGGGTTCTTTGTGGTCATCCATTACGTGGCACTTAAGGTCTGATAGCTCCATGTAACTTTTAGAACACATGAAGCATTTGAGTTTCTGCTTTCCTAAGACTACTTCTGATATAACTTTGTACTCCATTAACTGGACTTTTTGATGGACCTGTAGATGTTTGAAGAGTTCTTTACGCGTGTGGTAATCCGTTGGGCAGAATTTACAGGGGAATCTCTTTCTGTGTAGCCTTTTGCGATGGAGAGCTAATTCTTCTTTGTCTTTGAATTGCTTGTTGCAAGAAACGCAGGGGTATGTGTTTGTGTCAAAGAACAAATTGTGGGATCTTAAGCAGGTCTCCATTCGACTTCTTCTCTGATAAGATTGGCCACATGTACATTCATAGCCCTCCTTTTTATTTTTTTCTTCCCTTTTAAAGGCTTGACTCTCAAGTTCTGCTTTTAACTTTTTGTTTCTATTCTCTTTCTTAGTTATCTGACTTCTTATATGACCTTGGGCGCGTTTCTCTATAGTATCATGGACAGCCAAATGTCTTTTCATATAGTTTTTGTGTCTGTAAGTTTTGGGGCATTTTGGACAAGTATATAGGGTCTCTCCAACTTCTTTTTTCTTCCCCTTAGCTTTGAGGAGACCGTATGCTTCTTGTTCGAGAGATAAAACGTTTCCCGTGATGGAATTCAGTTGGAAAGACTCTTCGTAATCCATATAATCATCCCCATTATCATAGGTAGTTGGTAGAATTTCTTCTGGGTTCTCTATCTTCGAGAATGCCATATTACTTTGGGGCATGGGAAGTATTTCCATGACTAAAGTCTTAGTAGTTTTAGATTCTATGAGACCGTCGTGTGGGTTGGTTATTGTAGATGTAGTGTTAATCACTTTGTTGGAAATTAAGTGTGTTTCTGTAACTGTGACCTCTGACTCTTCTTTGATGTCTATTTTGCTGTAATCTTCTTTCTGATGGTGCTGGAAAATTGAAACGGCCTATGAATATACAGAAGATATCGTAAAGTGTTACAATGTTAATGGCTAGTGCTCCGATCTTAGGTACAAAAGAATACAAAAGTTGGGTAGATCTGTCAAGTGAGACTTGAAAAGAAATTAAAGAACTCGGAGAAAGTATAGAAAACTTACTAAAAATCAAATGTGAAACGCAAACAGTTTAAAGAAACTCTAAAACCGTCTCAAGTTGAACAACAACATCTACATTGAAAATACAATTACAACCTAGAACCTGGGGGGTCTTTAAATCAAGTGTGAATAGGTTACTTCTAGGCAAGCGTGCTCCTAACCTGATGAAAAGCGTTGGTGAGGTAGACGGCCTCACCAACGCTTTTCATCAGGTGAGATTGTGATCAATTGCGATCCTATCAGTCATCATCTTCCTGCTCTTATCCCATGTTACTTGGGGTCGGCGCAACACGTTTGTTTCTTCCATTCTGTCCTATCAATCGTCACGCATCCATTCATCTTTTCTTTGGCCTTCTTCCCCCTCTCCATTCATAAACGCAAGCCTACCATACCTAAATAAAAATTACCTCATCGTCATCCTCCTCGCTCTTGATATTCATATCGTCCTGTAGACACGCCTCCACCTGATTCAACGCAGAGGCCTCATTGCTATCCATACTGGTAACATCATCATCAAAATTGGGATAGTCATACGTCACCAGAGATTCATCTCCCAACACCGTTTCTACCTTAACTTCAGGTTTTTCTTCACAATCCATTTCAGATTTGGGTACCGTTTCATAATTATCTAAATCTGATTTAGTTTCGTGATCATAGTCGATTTTTGACATAGAATATTCTGTGTTTTCTTCACAGGGTTCTTTTCCTATTTCTACATGTGTTTCCTGTTTAACTTCTAATTGTACATTAGTAAAAGGATTGTCATGGTTGTCTTGTGCGCCCATGTCGTCCATGTTTTCTGATTTGATGTCGAATGGCGTATCTTCGGGGAGTATGTGTTCTACGTCAGTTTCTTCCTTTATTACTGTGTCGGTTTGTAGTTCGGCTATCTCTGAGGCTGTGGGAAAGCTTGATGATTCCATTCTTGGTTGCTGAAACAATAAAATTATTGTTAAGGCTTGTTTAATGTTTTTCAAGATTTCAGAATTGGTCCTTTAGTGAAAGTAGTTTTACACAATGATAAGTAAAATTACTCGTTTTCAGGTTGAAGGTTAAAACAAAAACAAAGCGTTTTCGAATTATCAGGACTGCATCATCTATCTATTGAGTATGAGATGCTCAAGTCGAAACTAAGTGCATTCGAGTTTGTCCAATAGACATTTCTCTGTACCAAACCAAGTCTGGATCAGGTTATTATTTGGAAAATGTGGGTGACCCATGAGGCAGGCGACATGCGCGCCTCATTGTTCACCTGTTTTCGACTTTATTTCATTCACATAAGAATCCAATAGGAATATGCAAGAAAAAGATATCTGTTTATCTCTTTTATAAAAAAATGTTATTCTATCAGTGAAAACAAAATACTTGTGAGGACCTTATGGCTGCGTCAGTGAATGGTGTTACCGTTGCTGAGAACTGGACCAAACATAAAATTTAATCAATCTATTTGCCATCGACACGCTCAGAAGAAGTGACAGATAAAAATATATCGAAAAACTAACGAGATACAACAATTCTAAACGAATATTTCTGTTCCGTTCGCGAAGACTCCGTTGTTCATGACAACTGTATCGGCGTCACGGCTTTTGACGTCCGAGGCCTTTTCTTCCTAACTGCCGACTTTGAAGCTTTATAGCTTCGTCGCTGATTAGGCACTTGTCTCACCGCCGGCGAGGAAGCGATTAGCTATCGACTATTTACTCGCTGAGGGACAAAATATATAGATCTCGTGTGAGTAAAAGAGACGCATACATTCATAGTCGATAGCTGGCTGTTCTCAGTTTCACACTACCAGCGAGCGGCTCTTACCACTACTTGATCGCAGACAAGAGCTATCAAAGATTGTACTCGCTCAGCGACACTCGTTCGGCTATGCTCGCTTGGCGGTCAGAACCGACCAACCAGCGGTAATTTCTACCTATAGTGCGGGCCGGAGCGAGTATTGCGAGTAAAAGCCCGTCGCACAAAAGCACTCGCTGAAAGCCGAGCGTCAAAACTATCGAAACTTTTCACTCGCTACTCGCTGATCGCCGGCGGTGAGATAAGTGCCTTCAGTTGTTATAAATATCGAATACCTATTAGAATCAATACTCTAGTAAGGGCCAAGGAGAGGCACTAGAAACACCTTGTTGAGTCCAGTTTACGCGCGTAGTTCAGAACGAGTGCACGTCTCAAGAGAAATGGAGCGCCAAAATTTTGAAACGGAATTGTTCAAAAATTTGCGCGGAGAAGATCATTGGAACATAATGAAACAAGTGCGTGTAGGGCCACGCACAGTGAAGGATACCGTAGATACCCGTACCGTAAAAACCATGAGATGAGAACACATAGCTTCTGAAAGGCCTTTGCAACCGTTTTTAGGGGTTCGACCATCCGTAAAAAAACGGAACCCTTATAAGATCACTCAGGTGTCTGTCTGTCTGTCCGTCTGTCACAGCCAGTTTTCTGCGGATCTACTGGACCGACTCTGTTGAAATTTGGTATAAGTACATATGGACTTGTGTTACCCAAACACGGACGCGTTACGTAAATAATAAAAAAAAATAGTAAGGGGGTCACTTTTGGGGGATCATACTAGAAAAAAAAAAAGTTTTTTGAACTATCGTGTGACATATCAAATGAGAGGGCTTACTGTGAGGGTTTTAAATATATTTTTTCATAATTTTAAAGTAAATTTTCAAGAAATTAGACCAAAAATAACCATTCCCACCAAAAATAACTATCTCCGAAACAACTGAGCCTAAAATTGTGAAAAAAAAGTGCAGATAATAGTTCTTTAACTAGAAGAAGTCTGTATTACTAAAATAACATGTTAAAAACATGAAATTGGTTCGGAACCCCTTGCACGCGAGTCCGACTCGTACTTGGCCAGTTTTTTTTTAAGAGTCCGTGCACAAAACAGACTCGCGCAAGTTTAGACATATTCATGTTCGTGTGCACGCTTACGCATGCTGCGTAAAGCTTAGAGATCCGGCTGAAAGTAAAGCTTAGAGATCGCGCAAACAATTTTGATCCTTTATTTGACAATTAAAATATTTTAATAGCGTTTAGTAAAATGCGTTATTATTTTTGTTATAATATTAGTAAGGTATATTTGGCAAGTGTGTCTACTTGAATGTAGACACACTTGCCTAATATACCAATGGTAAGTTAATAAGGCAATAGGCTGAAAATAAAAAGTATCTACGATAAAAGTAAATAAAAAACAGAAATCGTAAAAAGTATTTATTGATTGTTTCATCTTTAGAAATGTAATACTATTTTTCGCTTATAAACGCTTAACATGTAGAATAGAATATAAAACATTTAGTCGACACAGACAATACAATGGCAACAAACAAAAAGTACTACAAATTACATTATACATTTTTTTACCACTATCTCACCTGATTGTAAGTGATGATGCGGTTGAAGATCGAGCACGCTTACCTAGAAGTAACCTATTCACTCTTGACTTTAAAGACTCCCAGGTTTTAGCTATCATGAAACACAGACTCCGGTAAGAAATTCAACTCCTTAGCTGTACGCACTATGAATGTGTTCCCAAAACGTTTTGTACGTGTGGGTGGGACGTCTACCATGTACCGGTGGCGCATCGACGTTCGTCTTGCAATTATACAATTGCGTTGAGCGTGCTTGTACCGAAAGGGTTACCATCTCAGCATTTGCTGGGAGTTAGACACACAGCGCTGGTTGTCAGTATGGATAAAGAGTTTTTCTATTTATAAATCAAATCCACGACTGGTATATCAGCCACAGTGACAGCTACACTTTACCAAAGTCAGGAAAAGGTAACAAAACTAAGTCTGAATACATTGTTAGGAATGATCCAGTTTCATCATCATCATTATATCAGCCGAAAGACGTCCACTGCTGGACATAGGCCTTCCCAAGCGTCGCCACAACGACCGGTCCTGTGCGTCTCGCATCCATCGGCTACCCGCGACCTTCACCAGGTCATCGGTCCACCTTGTGGGAGGCCTTCCAACGTTACGCCTTCCGGTACGCGGTCGCCACTCCAGAACTTTTCGGCCCCATCGACTATCTGTTCTGCGAGCAATGTGCCCTGCCCACTGCCACTTTAGTTTGGCGATCCTTCGGGCTATGTCGGTAACCTTGGTTACCGACATGACTGGACCATGACATGATCCAGTTTGGAACCAGTATATATGAAAAAATTGGTTGTCTGTAAAGTCGGTTTACGGACGAACATTTTACGTGATAAAGTCATACGAAAACAATTGATTCTTATTCTTAACAAACAAGCCGAACGCTTAGGCCGATCGTGCCTCTCTATCGCTTGTTCCGCGTTCCCGCTTGCGGAACGTGACACATTTTCGTGCGTGCAGCCGGCATTCATCGATTTATTCGATTCGTTATCACGTCAAAAAATTGTTTCTTTTTCAATACATGTGTCATACCTGAAATAGCTAGGTTCATGAACGTTAGAGACGATAAATATTGAAATTAGTTTTTTGTTTACATTAACCTTAAAACTACACAACCTGTAACGGAATAAACTCAATACATCTTAAGGGATCATTGTACTCATCATTATACACAACTTTTACTATTAGACCAACACTGAAATCGCGAAAAAATCGACTGCCCCATACATTTATGTGCGCATAACTCGACATACTGTACTCCGTGGTCGAGTGGTTTAGGCATTTGCCTTGTGACCACAAAGTCGAATCGAACCCACGACCACCGGGTCGTGGGTTCGATTCCCACGGGAAGAGCATACTTTGTAAAGTTGTTGTCCAGTTTGGCTAGGACATTGCAGGCTTGAATGACCTTATTGTCAGTGGCGTGCCTAGGGTTTCAAAATAAGGCAAGCCCAATAAAATTTTAACCGATTTCAAAAAAAGAAAGTTCAGTTTTCGACTGAGTCTGTAGGTACCTTCGTATGTATCATCGCAATTTTCTCATAAACTGATATAGATGTCTCAATTCGTTGTTTACCAAAATTACCGAAAGAAACCATTGCACACAGGTGTTTATGGGAATTTGCGTGGCGCCAGATATGTTATTTAAATCATTATAACCAGATGTATTCCAAACGGAATCTTCATTCGAAAAAAATAGGCCACGAACACAACTTATTAGTGTGCGAACAGCCAACAATCCAACTAGTTTTATACACTGATCTATTAAATTTCGTTTATGCGATTTACTAGTCTAGAAAAACACAGATTAGGCGTCGGTTTTAATGAAGAAATTAACTGTTTTTTCTGAGCAAAGTTCAAAGATTTTACCTTATCTTCGCCAATCAAAACTTGAACGCATTTTAAATCCTCACAAGGTACAATTACCTCCATTGTTGTAGGTAAGTCACCAAAACAATTGTATCACTGAGAAAATCTAAGAATACACACAAAAAACTTTAACAACATAACTTTTCAACTCTCAAGCAAATAAAACTGAAGTGAGTTGCACTCCGGTGTCAAGAACTACTTACGCAGAGTTGCAGTGTTGTCATTTAGGCAAAAAAAGTCACCAGGTATATGAAAAATCTAGCTAGATGTCGCAATTTTTTTATTTTTAAGATATTGCTTGAGTATTTAATTTCGTTATTTAAAAAAGTCGCTAGTTTTTATTGTTGCTAAATCTTAAAAAAAGTCCCCAAACTCGTTAAAAATCTCCAAGATCTCACAACGTCGCTAAAACGGCAACACTGCAGAGTTGGCAAGGTGACAAGGTCACGCATACGCGTCCAACTTCATACGCAAGCACGGCTTAATCTTCAATACTGATCGATTTGTAGGCGCACAAGGTTTAGAACTCATTATACGGCACATCGCTATAAGTGCGAAAGTGACGGAGATAGTATTTGAAAGCCCGGTAAAAGCCGGTACGTGTAAGCGAGATAGCTATATGTAGACGCTGCAAATGCGAAACTCTGCGCGCTAACAATCGCGATGTGTAGTTATGTAGTAATGTGGCATAGGTAGCGTACTTTGTGTTATTTTGAGAAGAATTAAGCGCGCGAACTTTTAAATAGTTCGGGTTTGATATTGATTCTCTATCGAGCATTTTAGTAAGGCATGCCGGGCTTTTGGGCTTGTATGAAGGAACCGCCACCGCTTATTGTCTGATAAAAAAGATGATTCCGTGCTTCGGAAGACACGTATAAGCCGGGGGTGCCGGCCGTCAAATGGCGGTCGTCAAATAAACCATGTCAGAGGCCCTTGAGGCATATTAGACTCTGACACTGGGGTGTGTAGGGTCGTTGGACTTTGCTGCCCACACGATAAGAAGAAGAAGATCGACCAGCAGATTTCTTTTTTCGCCATTTCGGGTTGTTCCTATAGTATAAGTTATTCATAATGATGATTACAATTACTCGTTAAGTTAAGAGATATTGTCTTTATTCTGTTACACGTTGTATGCATTTATTTAAAATGCAGTGTCTCGAAGTGGCATGGAACGAGGTTTTCTTGGATCGACAATTTCAGGTAAGAAGCATGTGTCATAAATGTCCACAAGCCTTTTCTCCATTTTTGTTTTCCAAGAACTATCTTCTCTATTAATTCATGGACTTTCATCGTATAACTAGAACCTGTCCATACTGCAAACAAACACACATCCTTTTTTTGTGATGTGCAGTTGGCCTTGAATCTGGTACCACCAGTCGCGATTTTTATTAATTAAGGATTTTCCAAAACGTTATTTTTTTTCTGTTATGTCTTCATCAGGGCTCACTCCAAATGCCGAAAATGGACATTTTAGGTCTACGATACCATTTTCAAATAGATCATCTGGCGTTGCACCCAGAAAAAAATGATCATCGTCAATGAACAGGCCACATTTTTCTATTACAATATTTTCTTGCCTTTGCAGCTGAATTAAGGCATTCTGTTCATTCGTTTTGCCTAGTTGAATTGCTGCAACATGCTCAAGCGAATACGAGTACCTAATTTTTTACCAGACCTGCAGAACTAATGTTTTTTCACCGCTTGTACACTTTTTCAAAATTAGAAGCCGTCAAAAGACATCTGCGTAATTCGAGCCACAACGCAGTTTCTGCTTGCAATATAGTGTCCCTTTCAATTTCATGTCTCCGTTCAATTTGGGACATGAGGTTTTCCAAAAATTCGGTCTTGGCTGATGAAAATTTCTCATCTGACAAGTCAGGCTTTTGACAAGAATCGCCATAGTCAATACGACTGTCATCGAATCCTAATCTTCTTTTAGGCTTCCAGATTTGTTTTTTGTTTTACGAGTGTTTACTTTTTCGGTTTCGTATTTTTTTGCTGCTGTTGAAGGACTATTATCAAAAATGATTTTATGAAATGTACTAATTGGTTTCCTTGTATTGCAGGCGACAACTGCAGCATAGCATCTCAGAGCATATGAGTTCTTTAATGAATAGTCGATACGTTTACCATCTACATATTTAGCTACAATCGCATTAAAATGTTCAGCTCTGTTATTATCCAAATTATGTAACAAACTTCGAGCATGGTAAGATGGATGGGAAGCGTTTGCCATTAGTTTGAGTATTAATGTTTGATTTGAGGAACAAGATTCACCTCTAGTCTTTTTTCTTCTGTACGTCTACCATGAGTTTTATCAAACTACACTCGCTAGCGACTGTAGTTAAAAAAAAATGAAAACTTTTAAAAAACCAGAGCCAAAGAAGCTTCTTTTTACCAGCTTCTATCACAGTTGCTTCGGCTGTAGCCTTTAACCAGTTAAATAAACTATCATGACATTTTTGATATGTTGTTTTGCTGTGTTTGATAAGTGGCAAATTTAGGGAAGCAGCTAGCTCATTCAAGTTGGCTCGACCACATTCAACACTTATTACTCCTGAAACTGCACTTTGATTGACGTCCAATACATTTGTGTTACTCTGACACGTTTTCAGCATGAATCGACAAAGATCCTTGCTGCTTTCCTTCTACTATTTTCAAGTTTGATGCATTGCATCCGAATTGAAGACTGGTTTGTGATATGTATGCACTGGTCAAAAAAATATTGGATGTCCACAATTCTTCGCCCTTCGATGGGCAATGATGATGTGCTTCTTGAAACAACAAGTTTTAAACTCATGTGTGCTGTCTTATGAATGCGATTTTTTTTATATTCATTAATTTGTGCAGATCTCTGCACAAATTGAATTGAATTTAATTGAATTGAATCAAATAAGGTACCTTATCACACCTTACCATACCTTATTTGATTCAATTTCGAAGTCACCGCTTAAATCTAAATCGGACAGCTTTCTTGACTTGGACTATTTTCTTTACTCTGCAATAAATCGTATCTATATCTATCTATCTGTCTAATACCTTTACCTTTACCTTTTTACCTTGACCGATTTTCATGAAATTTTGTGTGTATATTCAGGTATGAGAATAGGTGCTAGGCTATTTTTTTATTTGGCAAAACAACGTTTGCCTAGTCAGATAGTATTAGATATAATTATATAATCTGAATCTCGGAAACGTCTCCAACGATTTTCATGGAACATAGTATTCAGGGGGTTTCGGGGGCGATAAACCGATCTAGCTAGGTTTCATATTTAGAAAACGTCGTAAAAAAAATCCGAGCAAAGCTTCGTCATCAAGGTACTTAATAATAATACTGGAAAAAATGGAATTATGGTCATAGCAAATCTGCAAGTTTTTATTTCAATTTATGGGATACCAGAAACATACCATGCCTAAGTTAATTGGAACTAAATAGTCGACATCATCACTCATGACAGCTTTTTCAGGGCTTCTATTGTCATTAGCCTCCTAAAAATACGACAATATAAGTATTACGGTACTATCTTCTTATTTTTCAATATATGTATTTGCAAAATGCATGTATACTTGGCCAAAAGCACAAAAACAACCGGTAGCCTCGACGTGCTGTAAAAACGCAGAATTTTTGCAATTATTTGAACCGACAGTACTAAAACTTACACGATCTACAGACGACGAAGTGGTAGCCGGTTCATTGCGTTCTCTTAGTTCTCTTGGTACATGTCTGGCGCGTTCCATTCCTAAAGTGTTCCGTTTTCGTTTATTGACACACTGGTAGTGTGTTCCTTTCTTTCGCCCCATTATCTAAAAATGCAATAATTGGCAATGTTTGTATAAAATCAATGACAAACCAAGTTAGCAAATCAAAACCTGTAGTGTCCAGTTAAGCGATTTTCTAAGAATAGCGTCAAGTGCAGCCGACGCCGTCGAGCTCATAGATATCAGAAAGGAGGAGATATGCCCGTAAGTTGAAAATTCTTAATGTAACACCTACTTCCGAAATTGAAGTTATTTCTGGTTGTTTTAGTGAAATTTAAGTTTTTTATTTCGCACTTTTTAGTTGTAACAATTCCAGCAAGCCCAAACACAGCTAGGATACATTATCTTATTACAAAGTTGCGGTGCCAGTCTTTCGGCTTCATTATCAGATCCACTTTACAAAATAGTGCTTTCTGAATGCATCAAACAAGTGAATGAAGAAAATACCAAAATCGCTATATGTGTTCCTATAAAATTTGAAGAGTTCCCTCCATTTCTCTAGGATCCCATTATCATCTGATGTAGGGGGGAACCTGACCTGATGACGACGGGGCCACCTGAGAAGTCTACCCATTTAAAAAAAAAAAACAAATCAGGCGTCTTCGAGTAATCGGGGAATATACATAAAGAATTGTGAACCTCCTCATTTTTTGACAACCTTCATTTATTTGAATTCGGTTAACACACATAATTTATAGTTTTTAGGACATAATAAAAAAGCGGACGTGCATACTATACACAATACAAACGGTTCGAATACAGAACCTCCTTTTTTGTAGTAGGTTAAAAATCCAAAGTTCTTTTCTTCACACACAATGTATTCACAAAATTTCATAACTATATTTTTAATATCATAAAATGTACTGAAAACAAAATAAATACTCACCGGACCAAGTTGTCAAAGTATATTCTTGCTAAAATTCTTACGTAGTGTTCGTGAGCTCCAGTGACACAAAGCGATACGTCCTCCCACTGCGCTAGTTGACACTGAGCACTGAGGCAATCGATTTTGCGCGCTTTTTACTAGTTTTTTTTATTTTCTATATTATTTTTTATTTTTTTGTAAAACAAAATTTTGTTTTTATTGTGAAAATAACTTATTTTTATTTTTTTAATTTCTTACAAAATACATAAGTGGCTGAATTTTTCCGTAGAATGACGTATTTTCATCATTTTTTTTCTGCTGATTTTTGTATGCGAATGGAAAAAGGTAATCAACACAAATGCAAAAGGGTTATATGATGTTGTTATTTATATTTTTATATGGTCGAAATTTCTCGTAGTTGTTCCTGAAACGACGGTCAAACTTCACTCTGACGTCATTTAAAAAAAATGACATTGAATATTGAAGATTTACCATTAGTTATGAAGTTATTTTGTAAAAATCTTCAAGCCATATGCAAGATGAAGAGTTTAGCTACCCATAACGTGCACAGTTTTGCTAATATTATGTTACACATTCTAACAATCACGGAACAAAATTGACCAAAATCAGTCGTTTGATAGGACGAACTACAAAAAGGAGGAGCATTAGTCAGAACCTTTTTTTTATGTACGTTCCCCGATTACTCGAAGATGCCTGAACCGACTTGGTTTTTTTTTTGTTTGAAAGCGTTGTCCGAGGTGGTCCCATGATCTGATGATGGGATCCTGGAGAAATAGAGCGAAATCTTCAAATTTTATAGGCACACTTGAATCGATTTGGGTAGTTTTTGGAAGAGTACTTTCTCGGAGTGGTCCCATTTTAATTTGGTGAAGATCTGATGAAGAACTTCGGAGATTGGCAACGGAAAATCTCAATAAATGATTGCAAACGGATCTGAAATCTCATATTTGTCTAAAGCAGTTCATAACATAATATCACGCCGTTACGCTGTGAGGGGTAAGCACACGTGAACCACTAAAAAGTGAAAATTAAAAACTTTTTTAACAAAAAAATACAACTGCGCGAGTCAGACTCGCGCATGAAGGGTTCCGTACCATCAAATTTTCACAGTGTGTATTTCTGTTTCCGCTATAACAACAAATAATAAAAATACGATGGTGACCATCAAACAGAAATTCACACTGAAAATTTCAACTGTCTACCTATTACGGTTCTTGAGATATAGCCCGCTGACAGACAGGCGGACGGACGAACGGCGGAGGCTTAGTAATAAGGTTCCTTTGGTACCCTTTGGGTTTGGAACCCTAAAAAAAGAGGTATCTTATGATCAGCAGTGGTTCCATATTGCTGAGAGGAAGAAATACAAGAACTTACCTTGATACAAAAAACTTTTTACAAAAAAATATAACCGACTTCCAAACAAAACACTACAAAGTATAAAATAACCTTAATTTCGGAAGTCGGTTCTTATGGTTTTGTTTCTTTGTTTTGTTTTGTTTGGAAGTCGGTTGTATTTTTTTTGGAAAAAGTTTTTTATTTTTCGCTTTTAAGTGGTGATACTTGGATGACGTCTTCGGCTACGCAGAAATTGAAATTATCAAATATGCTCATAACATAAAAACTACTGAACCAAACTGAATCAAATTTTTATGGGACCAAATGGCAAGTATACCGAATCGAACTAAAAAAGAATCACAGAAATCGGAACATAAATCTCGGAGTAATCGGTGTACATACATAAAAAAAATAACCGCCGAATTGAGAACCTCCTCCTTTTTTGGAAGTCGATTAAAAATAATTTTGTTCACTACTATCAACACCCAGCACAAATGAATGACAATCGCATACGCATATTATGTTGAAGTTCTCTCTTTGATATATTACAGAGAGAGTACTTAGTTCTAAATTCAAGTTATCAGAATCCGAATTTAGAATCTGCCAATGCAATGCAATGCAAATTTATTTGTTGATAAGCCTGCAAATTTTTAGTTATTTATTCAAACTATTACCTCAAAGGACCATGAGTCATTTTGGACCAATCACTCAACAGTGATATAACCTATCCCATATGAAAGCTGTTAGGGTATTTTTAATTTCTTATTATGGCAGCTACTTCGAATTCGAGCGCGAACATGGTGTTTTGAAACGTTTTCAATGCTGAGGAAGTATCAAAACTGTAAACAAAATAATTTTTACTGCCTTTTTTATACACCGTTCACACTGGTGGCTAGCGAGACCTCATCCCCCTCCCTTTTTTTAAGGATATAAAATAATTGAATGACTCCTCCCGCTCTGGGCGGAGCAAACGGGAGTGTCAGATTTACTGACTGAAACCCATTCGTGTTCCATCTGCCCTTTACGTTCCAGGGCCGCGGTGACCCTTTCGAACAAATTCCGCAACCCTGGCACGCAATGGCCCTAGCGGACCCCGTCTTCTATAGTGATGTCTCATTGAGTCGCGGGTGGAGAACAACGCGTCGTCGACCCGGGCCTGGGGGCTACTCTCTAACGAAATCCGTAGTTTCGGGCTTAGTTACGGGCGGGCGTATTCTACTCCGTATCACCTACAGACTTACGATTAGTCCCGAACCCGAACTGAGAATGAATGACAACACGATTTCACAGTAACTGTCAAATCGTGTTATCATTAGTTCTCAGTGGTTAGGTGACACGGAGTAGAAAATGCCCGCCCGCAACTAAGCCCGAAACTACGGATTTCGTTAGAGAGTAGCCCCCCTGGTTCAGATCGGACGGTGAACCACTAAAAGCTCGCCGTCCGCAGGCCTGCGCCGACGGTGGCCGGGAATCGCCCTGCGACTCCCGATGCCCGAGACGTCTTCTTCTGTTGCGGCGGCCGGGGCGTGAGGTTTCCCTCTCCCTCACGCGTTCGGCCTGCTCCTTCGCTAGCATTACTGCTTCGCAGAACAAGGTAACCGCTTCCCATGCCTCTTCGCTCCGGACCACGGATTGAACCAGTGCCGGACGCGAGAGGTCGCCGCCGACGATCGCCACGACAAGGACACGGCGGTGCTCCGTCCGAGCAGGGCAGACCTCCACCGTATACTCCACCGTCTCCTCCGGGCGATCCTCGCAGGGTTGACACCCGGGCGTGTTCTCCCGCTGAATCCGAAACAGGTGTCTACTAAAACAACCGTGTCTGGTGAGTAAATGCCTCAGGCGGAAGGTGAGGATGCCGTGGCGCCGCTCTAGCCACTCCTCAAATCGCCTGGATTGTGGCATGTCCAGCGCTGGGTTGCGACAGTTGCCGTCTCCAAACCACCATGAGATCCTGCCGGAGCTCCGTCCTCCTCGGATTTATGTAGAGTGAACTCGAGACCCACGGCAGCACGATGGGCTGGTATGCGGTCGGAGAGTCCGTAGGGCGCCTCGGCTTCTTAATGAGGACCAGTTTTCCCGTTTTCCAACGAAGTGGGAACTGGGCCCTCTCCAAGCATGCGCTTAAGAACCCTCTTAGTCGAGGCCCGAGAGCCTCCGAGGCCAGGACCCAGGCTTTCCCAGTTAAACCGTCAGGTTCTGCGGTGGCTGGTGTACAAGTACCGTGCGGCAACGCACGCCTTGCGCAGCATCGCCAGCTTTGGCGACCAGTACACTTGGCGGCTCACGCATCCTGGCTGTACCTGAAGTATTTCCACATCACATATATCAGGCCTGCGCGATTGAGGTAATTAATGGTTTATATACAATAGAAATATATCGAGAGAATAATTTAACCTACTGGCTGCTTAGAGGGCGAGTACAATCACGACACATTAGGCTATGACGCAAAGCTAGGCAGCGAAGCGGAGAAACGGAGAAAGGTTAACCAATGGAATTGTACAAAATGTCAGAAGCGTCAGTGGACAGGCAGCCAAAGGGCAAGGATATTTTACACTGATGTCTTAATTAACCGTGTATTAATACTATTGCACTTGTCTTACGGGTCGGCTGACGATAGGAAGTTGGGCACAACTTCCTATCAATGTAATATCAAAACACGAACATAAACATGTTGTTTTATTTATTTTTTATAATATGGCGGCACGGTTGGCGCAGTTGTTGAGCGATCGGCTGCTGCGCCGCGTGTCGTGGGTTCGTTTCCCACACGGAACAAATATTTGTATGGCCTACACATAGTTGTTCCGGGTCTGGCTGTTTGTGTATGTGACTATGTTTGTAAACGCATCAACGATACATGAGAAATTCCTAGTTACTAAAAGTTAAAAAAAAATAACATGTTTCGTTCCTCGCTACAAACTACCAAGAAATATGTTTTTTGATGGTCCAAATCACCATATTCGTGCTGGATTTCGACTTGGCTCCCATAGTAACAATTAAATAATACCCCATAATCTTTCATTTGGTGTAGGTTTCATTAACGTTGAGGATTTGGTCCAGTCTCCACACAAAATTGCCCATGGTCCTTTCCGAAAATTTGTCACAAAGAGTTACATGTGTTTTGTGACCGTTCACAAAACACATGTAACTGTTCGTGACACGTCTCAGTTTGCACTTGTAATAAACTCATAGAATCTAGCCCATATTCCTGGGCACTTATTTCACATTGCATCTGTATTCTATATTTTGTAATATTCATAGTACGCCTCTTTGACAACCTTCTATCTCTTTTCTCTGTGGTTTCATTTCCTAATTTCTCTACTCGTTTCAGTTTTAATTTTGCAAGACGTCTTTTTCTTTGTGTTGATGTCTCTTTGGGCATTTTTGTTTTTGCAAGTATCAGATGACTTTGGTCATGGTTTTAATTTTATCATTTAGAGGAAGAACAAATAAAATTTGAGATGGTCTAAAGAGGTTGGCTGTCTTTCCAAGTTTTTTTATTCGCTTGCAATCGCTCTATAAAAGTATGAGCAGATGAGTTGTAGAATGATCTTGTGGACAAGACCTTAATATTCTTAGAATACTGTAAAAGAGTAGTGATACAAATCAAAGCATTTATTTCAAATAAACCATTCTGTCATGCATGTCATATATTTTACTTCTTTTAAGTTTCGAATTTGCAACGCTTGATGTAGTCAACTTCGTGCACAATCCCCTAAACTAAGCATGCAAGAATTATAGGTGGCAGCATGGAAGCATCAATGTCAAGTATGTTTTACTTATAAGTTTTGAATATGCAACACTACACACTGCACATTCGTTATACATGTCCAATATTTTTATACTACTTTATAGACTAAATAAAATTAATATTTTCTTTTTTAGGAAAGACCCATTATTCATTCAATATCTTACATTTTTAAATATTTCAATGATTTCAAGTCTTTCCAAGCTGATTGTACAATTTCATTTACTAAAATAAGGCTCTTTTTTATCAATTTCGTGCATTATTGGCCTATCATTATATTTACAGCAAGAATAATAAAACAGTAACAAACCAAGGTATTGTTTGCATTTTTATGTACAACCATAAAAATATCAATTTGCAAGTGTTTAGTGAAAAAAGAGAAATAATTCTATTACATATATGCAGAGCTGTATTTTTATACTTTTCTCTTTTAGCATTAGTATATTTCAAATAATGCAAACAAATATTTCAACTTCTCTTATCAGAATTCTTTATAGAACACAAGACTGAATCACTTACAATAAAAATGTTGGTATGGCCAGTTAGTTGTAAACAGCAATAAAATCAAATATGACCTTCAAGGTCGTCGGTACTTACTTATTAGAAAATTAGATTGCATACAATCAGTGTCCCTTAAACACAGGTGTCCAATTTCAACTTCGATTAAATAAATTCAGAGCATACAGCCTTTTATAGCGTACTCTTTTCATTTCCTTGTCTAAAGGCACGACCGGGAAATTGCTTCATTATCTTCAGTCGCCGAGTATTGAACGTAATTTTAATATAAGAATCGCTAATTAGCTCACACCGCTGATTATTCTGAAAATTACTTTGATACGTAAGTCGCACAAGTTGCTTGTAGATATTTTAATTTATACACAAGTATTAGTAGATTTATGCTTCATTTGTTACACTGATAAATACTTCAATTGTATAAATTTTTAAATTATAGTGCAAATTATCAAAATCTAAACAACATTCCATCTACTTTGCACTATAATTTTGACAGATATATAAAAATGTTTCTTATTTTTTATCTGTATTTTAATTCTTACTTTTTAATCGACTATAAGTATTGTGTCATATATTGTGTTGATTCCAATATGCTTAGAAATAGAATATAATGTTATCTATTCGTCAAAAAGCTTGCGCTAGGGTTATTAGAATAAGGCAATGAAACATTTTAAAATGCAAATAAAGTATATTTGCATTTTAAAATGTTTCATTTAGTTCTTATTGGATTTATTAATAATAGCGATCTTGCATGTTCCGCCATCTCCTGGCATCGAATACAAATATTTAAACAATTCGGTAAAAACAAAAAAGTAATTTCTATTTTTCCTAGAATTATATTATAGAATAATTTTTAACATTAATGGTTCATACTTTAATACTAATGAGGGCTACCGTTTTTGTACTCACCAGATGGCGCAACTGTCGAGTGAGGTCCTTAATCGTAGTATTAATTAAAGTAGTTATTACGCGCATGTGAACAAAGTTAGAAGAAAAATAATTTATGATGCCGTGAACGTGCGATTAATACAACATAGATATCGTCGCAGTGTTACGTGGACTCATCATAATGGAAAAAAGAAGGACAAAAATACATATATCCTGCTCGCGACGGTAGCGTCATAATATAATTATATAACTCGCGTATATACGAGCTTATGTAAAACATAGGATAAGTTATAGCCTAAGTATGTTTTTAACCAAAATAAATTCATAATTTTTTTGTCGTTTTCCCCAGACGCGTAAAACGTTCTTGGGGAACTTAATTTCGCTGAATATAGTTAGGTAGGGTTACACACTCCCCTACACATTCCTGGCAAACCCTTAAAAGGTATCTGGTAAAAGTTAAAGGTAAAGGAGGTATACAGGTATCAGACATTTCACACATACCGACACAGGACAGCTACTCAAAAGGTAGTAGGGTGGACAGACAAACCACCATTCACAGACACCTCCCTTTACTAAACATACAGAAAATCTAGATATTTAGGCTTTAGACAATAGGCATTGGAGAGCTGGCACTAAGCCCTATCCAAAAATGTATACATCTGTATGGTCAGTTAAGGCATAAAGCCACAAATTAGGAAAATATAAAAACACCGATTTTTTCCCCTTCCGGGCTTCTGACCTCATAGTACTTCCACCCTTATAGGGGTGGCTTTGTAAGATGTGTATCTGGATAGAGGGATGATGCACCTACCGTAAGACATATAGCCCAACAGCCCTAAGGGCATAGATTTTCGGGAAGTCAACCCTTAATAGTTAACAAGTTCAAACTTGTAGATAGTTTCGACAGATAAATGCAACAAACCCCTAAGTGGGTAGGGTAGAAGGTTGATTTCCACCCCGCTCGACGGGGAATTTCGGGGGCTTTACAGACAGGTGCATCAACTCCTATCCCTGACCTAGAATAAACCTAGATATAACCAGGAATGTACCGCAGTTCAAGTTAAAATTAAGGTTAAAAATAAACTAAAACAGTTAGTGGTTTTTGGGCCTCGTTATGGTAAAATAACATGGTATATTAGTAAATAGGTCAAAAAGTTAAACTCGTAGTCATTGGCAAGAAGAAATTTAGAACTTTTAACTAGAAAGTAAAGTAGTCGCGAATTCATCCCTTAAACCGCTAGCTGCAGTGTTAAACAATCAATTCTGCATCTTCATTAATTCCCTGGTAAGCAAACATCCCTAACCCCAATCTATCCCGAAGACAGCAAGTTCGAATATCAAGAAAGAAGAACGGTACACGTGTGGTGCAGAGACCTTCGTATACAGGTACAGGACGTCAGCGCAGCTGGACGCAGTTGGGTGGTCACAGTTCACATCGAAGGAATAGAAGAAGGATAGACCTACCCCAAACACACCCCCATTCCAGCCGATCACGCCCGTCTGGTACGTATACGATCAGTAGCGTAGCTAGCATGGGTGACACCCAGGGCGGATAATGTGGTGTCACCTCACAAATTAACTTTACTTTTATTACTTTAACCTTTCGTTCTGGTGACGGCAACCGCAAGCCATTTTTCGGAAGAGAGAGGGGAAGGTGTGCCATGTGTGAATGTTCTTACATCATACTTACTTACAAACAAAATCTCGAAAATTAGATTATTTTGTTTTTCATTATTATCTAAAGCCAACTTTGTTGAGTAACGCATGTAAACTCAAGAACTAAAAGAGTGCAGAACACAAGAGCGAGCGAAGCGAGCTCGAAAATTTTCGCATCCCACCTCGGATAAGTTTTATATTCTTTTGATCATTCATACTTAAATAGAAATAACTTTATGGAGTGATGCAAGAAAGCTCATTAACTGAGAGAGGGCAGAACACACGAGCGAGCGAAGCGAGCTCGAAAATTCATGCACACAACTCACAGTGATTTTATTGAGACATACAGAAAAGTTCGAGAAAAAAGAGAGTGCAGAAAGTAAGAGCGAGCGAGCGAGCTCGAAATTTTTTAAACCCCACCACAAACGGGTTTCATATCCTCGCCCGTTAAGGGGTGACACCCGACCGTGACAAAAAGTCAACGAGAAAACCTGAAGGACTAATGAAACCTTTACACCTCATCTCGGAAGGGTTTTATTACATTTTGAACATTTATATTGAAATTTTTTTTTGTTTCTATTTTTTTTATTTGTGATGGGTTTGCTCTTGACTCTAGTCTAGGTCAGACATGACAGAGACAAAGTCTACGATGGAGCGAGCTTACCCAGAAGGAGCCTGTGCGCTCTTACTTTGAAAAGATTAGGGCTGTAAGCGTTTGGAAACACAGACGCAGGCAGAGAGTTCCACTCCTTTGCTGTGCGCATTATAAAAGACGTTTGGAAGCGCTTAGTGCGAATTGGTTTGTTGATTTATATAGAAAAACTCAGGATGGCAGAGAGTGTAAAATGCAAGAGCAAGCGAAGCGAGCTCAAAAATTTTTGCACCCTACACCCGAAAGGTTTCATTGCCTCAAACGTTAAGGGGTGCCATCCGATAGTGGCAACCAGTCAACGAGCGGTAGGGTGTCACCCTTATGCGGGTGTCACCCGGTGCGCCCCCCCCCCTTCTCGCTACGCTACTGTATCCGATAAAAAAAAGTTCAATGCAGTGTTCGGGAGAACCGTTACTTAATCTGCCATATTCAGGATGTTTTAGTAAAATATTCAAAAAAAACAAAACAAATACGTAAAAAAACTCTGGTCAAAAGCCAACCAACAATGAAATTTGACATATCGAAGACCTCACGCTACACTAGCGCCTCTAGCGGCTAATTCAAACGCGCTAGCTCTCATTCGTTGAAGTCACCCTTTGTCTAGCACCTATACTTCTTTTCCATTATTTGGGGTCGACTTGCTCATAATTTCGTAAATAATAATAATAATAATAATCGTTTATTTCAGGCATCAGTACCCATAACATTGACATTTAAAACTTATCCTAAACAAAACTTATGCTAAACAAACAGATATATTTAATTTGAGACAATACAGGAAAATAAAAATAAAAACAACCCACCATTTTAATCCAAAGCAGCCAAAATAAATGTACCACGTTGGTGACTACATTTATTTTGTCTCCCTCAGTATATGCACAGTACGGAATACAGCTTTGACTATACAATTTTTAGTAGCCACCACACGCGCAAAGAACGACGCCCTGAGTTTCCCCATCAGCGCAAAAAAGTCGGTAACTCCGTTCTCGGCAAACATCTCAGTCGCACTACACCGCCAGGGCAGGTTGAGCATGACCCGAAACGCGTTATTATATTGTACACGAAGAGTGTTGTATGCACTCTTCGTGTACTTGTACCAAAGTTGACTGGTGTAGAACGACTGACAGTAAGCCTGGAACAGAGTTATTTTTACTTGCTTCGAGCAATGGAAAAACCGTCTGTTTAGCATGTTACTTCTACATGCTATGCTACGTCTTTGCCTCTCCAGGTCATCGTCATCTTTTAAATATTCCGTTATGATGTGTCCGAGGTACTTAAATTGACTAACTATTTTTAACTCTGAGCCACACAAAGTGATTGGCAAGACCTTATCAGGGCCATTGCCGTGCTTGAAAACCATTACTTCCGTCTTTTTAACATTATAAGTTAGTTGGTGTCTATGTTTGTGTAAAACTTAACCAATCGCAAAATATTGTTATACGGGCTATAGGCCACAATAATATAAGTAGGGTATGTACGTTACTAAATCAGACTTTTTTGTTATCAAATGTTGATAATAAAATCGAGTACAGAAATTTTTAGGCGATTTGTATTCATTTTAACTTCAAACATGGCGTCACAAAAGCAAAACTGAACGGGTCTTTTCGTAATTCAGCGTTCGTGTTTATTTCATAGAACGCAGCTTTAACTGATTTGGTGGTAAACACAGACTACATAGGATCAGATGACCCACTCCCATAGAGAAAAAATGGTAAGTAGAGGTTGTCAAAAGTTGGAAGTTTAGAACATGACAGATCGTTTTTTTTTTAAATTAGGTGTTGAGTTTTTGGCAAAGGCACACACGTAAAGCCTCAATTACGCCGGTTGTTCTGTATATTCAGATCAAATTCAGACCTCAACTTTATTATTATTGCTGATATCAGCAAAAACCAATAAGTTCTTTATTAATTTGTATTAAGTTCTCACTCTAACATTATAACTACAGGGAACAACTGGGAAATATGTAAATAAAACACAATAAATACTTATTTAAGTTTTTATTTTTTAACTTAGTTTTAAATTTAACAAATGCCTTACATTGCATTCTCGGAAGAGATTTTTCGATTAATCGGGATACATCTGTGCCTTTCATTATTTTATTTATCGTACAACACCAGTTAAAAATTACTAAATTTACCCCATGCTCAAGGAAGGCCTTTTCAATTTCTTTTTTATGTGTTTCACAAGAAAGGAAGTCAAATGAGTACTTAGACATAATTTTGCTTTTTATCATTTTTGAAATGTTATTTTTTGCTGGAGAATGCTCTAGGTACGCATTTGCTTCCTCTGTGACTACTCCGAACGCTCTCACTGCATTTTCAGAAGGGTAGGTCAATTTCATTTTTTTAATGGTTCTATATTCTTTTTTTTGCACCCAATTATGAATAGCGTTGACCTCACTGGTTGTCAGATCGGCAACGCAATCGTTACATTTTATTTTTGTGAAAATTTTTCTTGTAACCCACCCTGCTGTGTATGCTCTTGCATGTACATTGAGGCGTTCTTGAGCAACAGATCGCGACACCGTTCTTGACGTATGGGGTTCTACACTAATTTCACTCAGATACTGCACATCTTCTTTTTCGGAAGGTACAAATAGCTGTTTTAGCTTAACCAGCTGGTTTGCTGCATCATCTTCACAATTAAAAGTATCTGAGTGAAATTTTATAAATCTCGTTATTAGTAATGATCTGAAGGTGTTGACGAAGGTGTGGCAATTCGGGTTATTATTTCTGCAATTATACGCCCGCACTTGTCCAAAAAAGTTTTCCATTGGATCAGAGGTAAAATAGCGCGGGCGCATTATTTTCACGTTTTTCTTTTGGAAGAATTGCCACAGCCTTAAAAAGCTTTGCAAAGTTACAATCCAATTTTTTAATGAAGGCACTGTTGTCTCCCTACCTTTAACATCCAAAAAACGTATTTCTTTTAATTTTCTAATTGATTCTTGCCAAAATCTTTGGTGCGGTGAACCTGATGTACAGGCTGCGCGAAAGGGTTTCCCTTTTGCTGACTTACTGTTTAAACTCGCACCATTCACTGAGTCGAACAGATCATCAAAAAATGTTACTGTTTCAGCAGTATTTTCGAGGGTGGAGCTAACTCTTCTCCCATCAGCATATTGAGCTGGAACAAATGACACTTAAATTAAAATTGGTATACTATGGTAAATTAATTGGAATAAATTGATTTTAGTTTAAGTTCGAGATTCAGAAAAATATATCAGAATATTAAAATTCATGATGACTAGTATAAATAAATGAACAAAAATTGCTTGACTTTATTATTATTACTAGCTGACCAGGCAAACGTTATGTCCAATAAATAAAAAAAATAGCCTCTGACCTACCAAATATACACGAAAAAATTCTTAAACATTGATCAAGTCTTTTGGAGAAATACAATGACGGGGAGTCATTATACTCATCATTATGAACAACTTTTCACAAACAAAAAAGTTGTTCATAATGAAAACTTTGAATTTATATATGATATTTTTTGTTTGAGTTAACAGAATTAAGTAGGAAAAAAATCATTTCATTTCATTTCATTTCATTTATTTAATCCAATAACAATTTACATTGTGTCTGAATGTGTTACAAAAAAAAAAGAGCAGAAAAACAGTTAAGCAATCAATTAAAAAAAAATGAAATCGATCAACTTAAACATTGAAAAAAGAAAATCATCCTCTCAATTAAATTAATGTAAACAAAAACAATAAAGAAAATAATTAAAAATGTCAACAGAAATAGAACCATTTACAATTTAAATTAGTTTGGAGCCTAAAATTTATACATAAAATCAATTAAAACATTAATTCATGTCAAACACAATTCATTAAAACGTCAAAAATATGTATAATGAGAAAAAAAAAAAACATGTCACACAAAACAATAAAATAATCAAAAATGTTCCGTAATAATTTAAAAAATCATAATCAAAAATCAAACACATAAATAATGAAAACAGAAACAAAGAATCAATGATATTAATTATGTTGAGTCATGAACTCATCCACAGAATAGAAACCTTTTTCCAGTAAGAACTTTTTAAGTTTCTTTTTAAATAAGGTGAATTTATACAAGACTTGTTTTATTTCTTTAGGCAAGCAATTAAATAATTTTACTGCTTGGTACTGTACACTATGTGTTACAATATTTAATTTGGAATTAACTTTATGCTTCAAATATTGGTTTCTTGTGCTTTCCCTTTTAAGTCTTTCGTCTTGCGTTTCATAATCACTTATGTGTTTTGCTAGGGTAGTCAAGACTGTAAGTATGTAAAGGCTTGGTACTGTCAGTATTGATAGGCTTTGGAAATGTTTCCGACAGGACTCGATTTGGAGAATACGAAGAGGGCAATCAGAACAATAGTTCTGATTGCCCTCTTTTGTAGCACAAAAGCTCTATCAGAATTATACTTGTAACTATTTCCCCATTGCTGAATACTGTATCTCAATCTTGACTCTACCAGTGCATAGTAAACTGATTTTAAAATATCTATGCTAAGTTCTTCTCGTAGGCTCCTGAGGGCATAGCATGCTGATGATATTGATCCGTCTATCGCTTTTAGTTCATTTTTCCAATTTAATAATGAATCAATATGAACTCCTAAAAATTTTACTGAGTCAACAATACCTATTTTGTTTCCATTTAGTTTAACGTCTAGATTATCACTTCCACGTGTTGTGTGAATCTAATAATATCACAGAAATACTTACAAAATTGAGATGTGTAAATCAGAGTAGCTGCAACCGTTTTGCTGAAAACTCGAGCACAATTCTTCACCTGTAAAATTAAACAAGCATTCATTTAAAAAAATTATAAAGATTTTACAACACAAAACTTTTTCAAAAACTCTCTCGAAAGTAACTTAATTAAGTCGCCATTAAGTCTCATGCTGTCTTTGTCAGCTGAATGTGTATTGTAGCACTAGAAACACAAGAGTAGATAGGATTTGGGGGTATGTGCCATTTTAAAGATAGCGCACAGCCGAGACTACTGGTCATAGAAAGCTGAAATTTGACATGTAAATCCTCTTATTGCCCCCCTTAGTGGAGTGAAGGGAATCACTCAGCTAAAGGGGGCAATAAGAGGATTTCCCGCCATTCGTACGGGAACGGGAAAAAACGGGATATGCGTGTACGAAGTCGCCGGCAAAAGCTAGTCCAATATAATTATGTAACTTACCTTCATCTTTTTAATTTTGTCTGGTATAACCAGTTCGTCATTTAATTTAGGCATCAGCCTCATCTGCGCATGACTGCAGTCCGTTTCGTATACTTCGACAATGTCACTCCATTTTGAAATTTTTCCTTTGCATTTAATATTTTTCGTCAAAAAATTGTTTCTTAACCCTTTAAGTAAGTGTGGTGGATCAAATATGACACTTATTTTGTTTCCCTCAATTTCTATAACACCATCTAAAATAGAAATAATGTATTATGTACAGTCAATATTTAAATTATGTACAGTCAACATTTAAAAAACACTGGTCAAGTGCGAGTCGGACCCGCGTGCAAAGGGTTCCGAACCAATTTCATTTTTTTAACATGTTTTTTAACACTACAGACTTCTTATAGGTTTTCCTGTAATCTTTAGGTATAGAACTATTATCTGCATTTTTTTCATAATTTTAGACTCAGTAGTTTCAGAGATAAGGGGGGGAACGGTCATTCTTGGTCTAATTTCTTGAATAACTTTAACTGTGGATTTTAAAATTATGTAAAAAAAAAATATATAATTAAATCCCTCACAGTAAGCCTTTTCATTTGATATGTCACACAATACAGTTTGGAAAACGTTTTTTTTTTTAATTTTCTACTTAGATAATGTGTCCGTGTTTGGGTCACAGAAGTTCATATGTATACCAAATTTCAACAGAATCATTCCAATAGATCCGAAAAAAACTGGCTGTGACAGATGGACTGACAGACAGACACCCGAGTGATCCTATAAGAGTTGCGTTTCTTACAGAAGTTCGGAAACCTAAAACTGAAAAATGGAAAATCTTTAAAAAATAACCAATCTGATTATTTTTAAAGATTTCACTAAAAGACGTTTACTTTTAATCATCTGCCTGAATCCTCGTGAATACAATGAAGCCATTAAACAAAGTGTGACGAACAAAGTGTGAAGAACAAAGTGTTGACTAACATCTACCACAAATACAAAGTTCGACGGCCTGACTCTCGTTGCTGCCGTCCCAACGTGACACTGGCAGAATACTCGGAACCGGCTCAGTAGCCATTAAGAAAAAAAAAAAAGTGTAGAATTATGTATATACCTGTATTTTCATCAGCCAGTATTTGATCTCTCCTTGTTTCTTCAAGGAGACTTTTTATGGCAGACTGAAATGAGGAGCCCTGGTCACTGACTAGAGCCAGAGGCAAAAGACCAGAATTGATGCATGCAGTTATAACAGTCTTTAAAATGGTTTTCAATTGGAGGGAAGATGTTGTGCCCTTGCAGAAATAAAAAACAATAGGCTGCTGCCATTTGTAAACGGCTCCTCTAAGCATAAACGCTAGAGCATGGTCTGCAAAGTCGTCAGTCTTCCCATTCAAATCCACGAAGCCATGGATTATGTCTCCGTGTTTCTCATATGTGAGGCCCGGTTCTAGAGCCATCTCGTCAAACAATATTGAGCAATATTTTTTGTTTTCGCACCAAGTGCTAACCTGAAAATAATAAAAATATGTGTTTATCTACCACTTCAAATTCAAATTTCTTGAATATGAATATATCAATAAATAAATTCCTAAATAATGTGTCAATCTCACCTCTTCTTTGATAGCTTTGAATATTTGTGGATTAATTCCAGTGCCTATATTCAAGCCGGAAATCATTTTATTTAATGTTGTTTTAGAGGGAAGAATAAATATTTTCTGTAAAAATTTGTAACATTTTGGACTCTGTTTTAAAATTGAGAGACCAATTAACTTTTCTTCATCAGTGAAGCGACGACCATTTGAGCCCTTGGTGCACTGCTTCAATTGCATCCACATTATGCGTTTAGCCAAAGGATTCATATTTTGAGTCAGCTTTTCAAAAGATTCCTCTTTTGAAAATTTGAGAGCCCTCTTGGCTCTCCGACTAAAATTAAGTTGTCTTTTCGACCGTAGATACTCCTTGTAGAGTTTCCTACATTTAGGAGTAAGAGTTCTTGCTGTTTGCAGGAGCCTTCCTTTTTTCAACTTTTTGGGAGTTACAAGTTTTGGCTCAGCTATAGGAGTTGAACCTGTGTAGTAAAACATAATTTAAACAAATATTAAAGGGGAATGCCAACCAAAGTATGTATTTTAGGCACTGTTGGTCATAGTTAGTTCATTTTTCATCAATTTTATTATATGCAAATCTAAATAAACTCCTAAATAGATATTTTAAACATCAAGCAAGCAAGATTTCACCATTTTTGAAAAACAACTTTTTAAAGTAAAATGTTAACATGGGTTAAAAATGCTGTAACTTGTACTGACACAGACAGGATGCATAAAGGAATATAATTATTTGAATTTGATACATACCAATAATACCCAACTCATTGTCTTCGTTAGCTGTAGGTACAGCAGGTTGTGATAAAACATCATCATTGTACTTTGAAATCTTCGATGTTGAAGGCATTGTTAATGAGTGATCTGTAAATATATGACATAATTTAAAGTACATAGTACTATACACAAATATCTATAGGGAATTGAAATAAGTACTTAAGTACCTTAAGTACATACCTGTTACATTTCCATTGTTTTCTTTGTCAGAAATTGAGGACACTTCAACATTAATAGTTGGTTTTTCTGCAAGTGAGGTATCTGAAATATAGTTTATTGAATTTTTATTTATTTTTTAATGACTAAGACTTGGTATAGCAAAATCAACAAAAATAAATTCTACTTTAGTTTCATAATATCAGGTTCGCATGAATTCATTTTAAACTGTAAATTAAATAGTTAATGGAAATAACAGTCTTACCAGGAGGACGGGCATAAGTATGGTCATCATGTTTCCTTTTCAGAGAATAGTTGTGATCACGATTCTGATATACATCTGAAAAAGGAAATGCATGCTCATTTTACATGGGTGATATAATGGTGATCTTTTATTTATTCCTAATGTAATAATAATACTGTGAATGTCCACATCTACATCGCAGCATCACAATAACACAGGGAATTAAATGTAAGGAAATACATGAAGGCACTTTTTAGTTTCCATCCACGATAACATTAAATTTGCACATTATTATATTCATACATTTTAAGGATGTAGGTAGACATCCACAACATTGCATGAAGTGCCTCATACCTAGTAATATTGGAGAGCCTGTTAGAACTTCATACTTGAAAAAATGGGTCAGTGGGTAGTCTTAGGTTGAGTGGGTTATAATGGAATATCTCATTTTACAAGATTTTTATTTAATACGTACCTTCCTTAACTGTTGTGGATATTCCGGAGGCAATTTCATCAGCCGAAAACAATGATGGATAAGAACCAACTTTGAGCCGATACTTCTCACTGAAGAACCTTTTTTCAAAGTGTTTCTGGCACACACATAGTTTCTGAAGTTCTTGCACACTTAGGCTGCGCAAATAATCACTATTGATGCTCAGAAGCCACTTTTTGAGTCTTATCGCACTAGTAGGAAACGGATGCATTTTAACGTCCTTCCGTTTAGTACCACAATTTTCGATGCAACACTTGTTGTACATCTTGCACTGCCAATGTAAAATATAACAGTTTAAAATCACTGAGAGGATAAGTACGGAAATTAATCAACGCAAACTTCACTCGATCAGCAACAAAACTGTTATGGCGGTAGCGGAAAAGTTCTACATTTGACAGTGACATTTGTAAATTGTCTATGGTTTTGGCAACGGACGTACGCGGGGTGAAGAATGACAGAAGGGGGCGAGGAGACCTGTCATGTTCTTTTCTTCCAACCATAGAGTATACGGTTGAAACTTTTTGTTCTAAGTTTGCGTGCCGTGGTGGTAAATTCCGAATTTTGTACGACATCGTTTTATTTTACTTAGAAAATGTGTGCTATAAACTGTTTTCTTACTAGGAATCACTGTGATGATCATCTGAAAGTATGGCAAATACCCTGGACTTGAAGCTGGTGCTAAAGCACCTTGCAAATGGAACGCTTGGTGAAAACTTGTGCATAAATTGTCTGAAGCCGCTTCGGGATCAGTACGAGAATATTTTTACGAGAGTTGTTAAATATGATAAAGAGTATTGCATAGCAGACGTGCTCCGAATCATGTGCGATGTTGAGGTAAATCGTTACTCATAAATTAACTCTTAACTTTTGTTTTTTTTTTTTTGTAAACACGTTCTTATATTTTTTTTTATTTGCTTGTTGAATTCCTAAACAAGCTCCCTAAATGCTGACAATACTTTTAAAAAAATATGTCCTATGAATCTCATTCAAATTACATAATATTTATTTTCAGCTGGCTGACGCCGATAACTACAATGTTTGTGTGAATTGCTTCATGATGGCATCCATGGCTTACAAGTTCTACTTACTATCTAAGAGGAGCCATGAGATCATCAACTTTTACACTGATGAACTTGTCAATAACTTAGACCAAATAGAATTGCCAGAAGAGACAACGAACAATACACTTTGCATATCCCTACCTGAAATTTTGACTGAAACTCCTATCTTTGATTTCGATTTACATGCAATTAGCAAAGATACAAAGAGTGACATAGTTGAGACTGTTAATATAAAAACTGAAGTCATAGAAAATGAAGATGAAGATAAAATAGTGGTCATCACTCAAGACAATGATCAGCCTTTATTCTACCGCATACAACCAGATGGTGGTCTAGCCTTGCTTAACGAAAGTGAAGCAAAGAAATATACCAAAAAATTTAATATGTCAATGGTAGGACAGACTAAAGCAGGGAAGGTGGTACGGACACCTAAGGAAAGAGAATTTAAAGAGGGTCTACATAAAAGAGGGAGGAAAAGAGGACCGATGACACTGAAGTTGTGCACACGGTGTCCGGTTAAATACAGGTTTATAGCGAAACTGAAGGAGCACATGAAATTGGAGCATGATGTTGTTTTGTACGTTTGTGAGGTATACATGTAGTAATTTTTGGTTTATTTTTTAACTTTGGGTTTAGCATTGTAAAGGATGTGCATGTGACAGGAAGTATGATAACTTGTTTCAGGCAACAATATACTGATATTATAGCCTCCTAGTTTATTTATTAGCCTTTATTGCCAATTTAATTTTCTTAATATTAGAATGATTTAAATACACATAAGCACACAATGCACATAAGCGCAAAATACACATAAAAACACATGCTTAGTCCTTTATTAATGTCCCTGTTGGCATGTTTTGCTGAGACAAAGGCTTCTTCCAGCTTTTTCCAATTTTCTCTTATTTTAGCTGTTCTTTGCCACAGTGAGCCTGCAATCTTTTTAATGCTTCATATGTTCATTTCTTTTGGCGATTCCATACTCTGTGCACCCCTTAATCACTTCTTAATTATTATTATTATTACTTCCAAGTGTAGAAGGAATCAAGTAAGCAAGGTTCTTTAGCCATTTTCCTGAACACTTGACAAACTTCCTAAAACATTCCCCCTCTACAATTCCAGGTGTGTAAAGCCTTAACCGAAGATGAACAGGAGTACCACAACCACCTGCGGACGCACACCAACATCCACCAGTGTGCTTTGTGCAACATGGTGTTCAAGAAGAGAGTCACCATCATCAAGCATCTCAAGCGACATGAGAGGATGAGGAATATGACTTATGTGAGATTGCATTTATTTGTTTAGTGTGTGGTAACCGTCGTGAATGTCTTCTGCCCTGGAGTGGGGAGAGGTCTGTCGTATACTTACTGTTTAAAACTACATGGTGTTCTGCAGCTCCCTTTGCCCAAGCCAGGTTAAATTCATGCGGCCACGTCATCTTCTGTAGCCGAATAGGGCTAATACAATATTCCTTTTGTGCCTGAGACATTGACTCCCCAAGATTGACACCCGTTGGCCACACTCGCCGGCGGCAGCGGCCGGTCATTAGTTGGCACCCTTGGGAACCGGTTCCCAGTCCATAAGCCACGGACAGGGAGGGTGGTTTTATACCCTGCCTCTTTTGCGACCATCACTTACTGGCTTTGCTATTCATCAGTTAGCTCACGCTGGAAAAGAAAACTAGTCTGGGTCTCACAGGATGCGTTGAAGAGATCTCTTATCTATTCTTCCTATACAACATTTTTGTCCAGGAAGATATCGAGTTTCCTATGGGGTACGCGTACGCCAATGCAAGTGTGCATTACCGCGCGAAAAAAGGCAATACCTAATAAAAATAATCATGATTTTCCAGACCGACAACGCCCACATTTGCGAGAAATGCGGCAAGATTCTAGAGGACGAGGACTCGCTGCGTCATCATTACGACACGAAACATTACAAGAAGTTCACGTGCTACTACTGCGGACGCATGTATAAGGGGGAGGCGAGCTTCGACATGCACATACGGAAGCATGAGGACAATATGGAGACTGGGAAGTACAAGTAAGAGTCTCTATTGATATCCTGCACTTCAAGGTCACGTGCTACTACTGCGGACGCATGTACAAGGGCGAGGCGAGCTTCGTCATGCACATCCACAAGCATGGGACAATATGGAAACGGGCAAGTACAAGTAAGAGTCTTTATTGATATCCTGCACTACAAGAGGTTCACGTGCTACTACTGCGGACGCATGTACAAGGGCGAGGCGAGCTTCGACATGCACATCCTTAAGCATAAGGACAACATGGAGACAGGAAAGTACAAGTAAGAGTCTCTATTGATATCCTGCACTGCAAGAGGTTCACGTGCTACTACTGCGGCCGCATGTACAAGGGCGAGGCGAGCTTTGACGTGCACATCCGCAACCATGAGGACAATATGGAGACGGGGAAGTACAAGTAAGAGTCGAACTAAATAAAAATCAGGCCATACATAAATTACCAAAGTCAAATTCATAAGCGCGTTGTCGAGGTACTGGGCGCCTCATCGCGTCCTCAAGCATCGCGTGAATTCGAAATACACGCACGTATTTTGAATTCGCATGTACTTCGCCAGATTCTCGACTCGCGCATGATACGCGCGTACTGCGCACTAGGAACGCCTTGTTGCGTCCAGTTTACGCGCGAAATTCAGAGCGAGTGCACGTCTCAAGGAAAATGGAGCGCCGGAATTTTGATACGGAATTCGAAATCGCTCGCGCGCTTGCTCCTTATGGACGCAACATACTCGCGTAATACGCGCGTGAGAATCGCAGCGAATTCGCTCCTTCAGGACTAGTTCTAAGGCTTGTTTCCTGCTCTTTTTAGCTGAACTCTTGGCATGACTGTCGAAGTATGTAGCGGGCATGGCTACTGGAGTGTCACGGTGGCGGCTGCATGCTGGATGGCCGATACATTTTCTTTTCAAGAACTAATTGCTGTTTTGATACCAGTTCTGAGTCTGTAGTTGTGCCAAGTCGATGGCAGTGATTATGGTATTTTTTACGAATTTTGCAAGACTGTTTTTTTTACAAATAATATCACTTTACCTTTAATCTTCCAGACATAACATCTACAACAGAAAGAAAAAAGTGAGTCCGAATGAGAAGCCTAAGCCGGTAACGAAGCGCTGCATGTGCTCTACATGCGGCAAGCACTTTGTGGACGAGCGCGCCTTACTGTGGCATCAGCGACTGCACAACAACGAGAGGCCTTATATTTGTAATGTGAGTGCCTATTGTATGTTACATGTATAGTGTAACATTCATACAACAAACAGAAGAAAGTGTCAAGTCCGAATGAGAAGTCCTAGACCTAGGAATCAAACCCATATTTGATCCCTTGTTTGGCCAGTTGTTCTTGACTCTGGATTCGTGCTTAATAGCCCAATCGCGCTTAGGACATATCATACCCGTCTTACACCCCTTTCATACTCGTCTTGCGTCCCCTTTCGTACTCGCCTTGCGTCCCCTTTCATACTCGCCTTGCGTCCCCTTTCATACTCGCCTTGCGTCCCCTTTCATACTCGCCTTGCGTCCCCTTTCATACTCGCCTTGCGTCCCCTTTCATACTCGCCTTGCGTCCCCTTTCATACTCATCTTGCAGTCCCTTTCATACTCATCTTGCAGCTCCTTTCATACTCATCTTGCGTCTCCTTTCATACTCGCCTTGCGTCCCGTTTCAAACCTGCCTTGCGTCCTCTTTTATACTCGTCTTGCGTCCCCTTTCATACCCGTCTTGCGTCCTCTTTCATACCCGGCTTGCGTCCCCTTTTATACCCGTCTTGCGTCCTGTTATTAGATTTGGCGCTCAGGTTAATTAATACTTGTCAAATTTTTTTATTGGCCCTGTTACCCTGTGTTAATAACCTGTACCTATTCCTTCCCAGGACTGCGGGCGCGGTTTCGTGTCGGTGAACCGCCGCAACCAGCACGCTCTGTGCGCGCACACGGCCCCCACGCGCCGCTGTCCGCTGTGTCCCGCGCTGTTCCACCTGCGGTCCATGGTCAACACGCATGTCAAGAAGGTGGGTGCTCTGTTTCTATTTTTTAATTCAATCAAAGGATATTTGACCAGACCATAGGCCTATACCGTCGCACAACCATCACTAGAAGTCAATCGTAGTAGCACTTGAAACAGCTGCCCACGTCATCTTGGATTGTGAGGCCGTTGTCAAGGCACACGAATGTTCAGAGCTGTAAGAATAATATATCCTGACACGCGAACATTAAAAAAAAACCTATATTTGTAAAATGCCTAAGGTTTAACTGAGAGTTCGTTTACGGGGAATATATCGATCGGCCTGATTAGCAACATTATTCCTGTGAAAAGCTGACTGCCAGTCATGATTATTATGAAAATATCCCTAGAGCACTTTTGGAACTGCCTAACTAAATTTTCCGTCTAAAAACATCAAATATAGTAAATATCTTCCCAATAATACAAATATCTTCCGTATTTCGCCTCTCCCCAGGTCCACCTCAAGCAACATAAGCGTCGCAACCGCATGACCAAGCATCAGAACGTGTTCTGGCGGACCGAGCCGGTGCCCATACAGGAGCTCAGCGTGGAGATACAGAACGACATACTTGAGCTGCAGGCTGCTAACGAGGAACAAGATTGGGTAAGATACGATTCATCATCTTCATGCCCATAATAGTGGGGTCAGCGTACAGTGGCACCCAACTGATAAGGCGCGTCGTGAATCTTCGTTCGCGCGGAAAAGAAAGTATGGTCCCGAAGATTAACGAAAGAAAGCAAACTTACAATCAACCTTATGTCACTACTATAAGGTTCATAATACACTGCAGCTGTTAGTTCCGTCTCACTCGCGCGTCACGTGCATGCCACGCGGCGCTAACATGGCGGCAGCTGCCGACCAATAGCGGTACAGGAAAAAGTGCGTTGCGTGGAGCGTGCCGATTGGTCAATTACAAATCCCGCGCTTTGAAAATTCATCTTCTGCGCAGGTACATCGGTAAGCCATATCAGTTGGGTATTACTGTAACACCTTTTATTCTTGCCCTGTCTTCTGCCTCACTATCATTCAGTCACCATTCTTCCATTATAATCATTCATCACACAAACTGTTATTTGAATTCCATCCATTATCTTTTTTTTTTGAGACTGGGCCGCGTCGGCTGACCTTGAAGGAGATGGCTGCACGAATTGGGGTGTATTCCTTAGGAATTGGCACACAACTGGGAGTAGAAGGTGGCCTTTGCGCAGCAGTGGCCCAGTTCGGGCTAGATATAACAATAATAAATAATCCATTCGTTCTCTCCCTGACTGTCAATATTATATTTATCGTTTCTTTAGTACCATCCATGTTTTGATCTCATCATACCAAGATACGACTCCATTGCAACTTTTCTGTCACTGTCGAGCGCGGGAAATATTATGGGCCTGGCGGAGCGCAGCGCAGAGCATTTTAAACTGTCAAAATATTATCGACATTGTCCTCATTGAAATAATATCTAAAATCAATTAACACAACATTTAATTTCTGAAGAGCATCGAAGTACATGAGGCCGGTAGGGCGCTATTCCGCGCGCATCCGCTTCCGGTCGCACACGTTTGTATTCAGGAAAAATTGCAAAACGAATGATGACGGCGATGTGTATGCGCATTCTCGGGTAGAAATTCACCTTATATTTTACTCGATTACAAAACTTCGCAGGCATGTTCTGCGCTGCGCTCCGCCATATGTGCGGTGAGCAATAGGGACCTATAGGGAGCGTGCAGAAACTATAGGTGGCAGCACAGAAATGTCACTGTCAAGAATGTTTCCAGTATAAAGTTCGAAATAGCTACACTAGGTGGCACAGTCTTCTTTACCCACGTTCCTCTAAACTGAGCGTGCAGGAACCACAGGTGGCAGCACAGAAGCGTCAATGTCAAGTATTCTGACCCTTTAAACTTCGAATATGCGACACTAGATGGCATAGTCAACGCCGTGCACGGTCCCTATTGCAGTAGAATATTTCCAATAGGTATTTTGCAATTGGTGATAGGTCACTATTGTTGCAATATAATATTTCCCACGCAATCTTGGCTAATCCAACATGCCGAAATTCGATCAGGAGCTTTAATTATTATTTTACTATTTCAGTCCGGCCAAGCAAATTACGTTGTCCCATCGGCGACACACCCCGGTCACATGGGAGGTCTATGACGCAAGCGCAACAGGAAACGGGAACAGCAACGAGCTGCAGAGAACAAGCGAACGCTAGTCTTTATTTATTTTACTGAAGTTACCATGGATTTCTGCCAAGTGACAAAATGGAAGGTGTCAAGCGATTTTGAACCATGTGCAGTACAACTGGAACTGTCATTTTATATTTGTTCTCTCTGTGAATGCTACGAGTCCCGACTCTGATTAGCCAGACTTTATTTTACTGCATACAGTGGAGTTACCATGGAGAGGAAGGTGTCAAGCGATATTGAACCATGTGCAGTACAACTATAATCGTTTTATACTGCTCTGCAAACAGTTCGAGTCCAGTAGAACTATGAAATCAGCCAGACCCCCAGAAATGTGAGTGAAAAAGGTGTTATAGGGTTTTAACTTCAAGATTTTTTTCAGTAGCAACCCAGGTACAGTGATCTGAGCTGTTACTGGTATTGAGCTTCATATCTGGGGAAGTGTGGGTTGGTACACCGCTTTGCCTAAGTACCTCTAGAATCAAGAAGAATACAGGCATGTAGAAACCCGGATTCCAGATAATAGTTTCTACTATATGTTGAGAGAACCCCATATCAGTGGTGCGAACATTTTGTTCAGTGATAAACTTTAACAATCTGTGTACAATAGTGATATAATTAATCTGCCATATGAGACTGGAAACTAACAATATTATATAGTGATGAACTGTGAATTAGCAATATTTAACTGAAGTGGCTCAAAACATAGTCGCTGTTTTCAAAAGAAGTGTTCTGTACATATACTATCATGTCTGTTTGTGTATGTAAAAGGCCTTTGTTTTTTGTTCTTGTGCCTTGATATCATGTTAATAACTAAATTACAGTATTTGCTTTTATACATATTCAATTATTAAATAATTATAATTTAAGTGTTGTGTTTTCTTTTCTTTGTGTACCTAGATGATTATTAGTTTGCCTTTTACATAACTTTCAGAGCTGATTTTTCAATAGTCAGTTTATTTTCAACTGAAGAACTTCTATACACAAAAGCTGCCAATCTAAGATTTATTTTCCTCAAGTAATGCGACTATTGAAAATCGGCCCTTATTGGGATAAAGCATTGATATATAAAAAACCCAAGATGCACAGTCTCGAACAAATGCAACACTCGAAACTGTCGTCAAAACTGACATGTATCAAGTGTCATGTGTGATTTGTTGTAGTTATACTATAAACAATTTTTTTCCAAATTCAACCTTACACAGAACGCTTAAAGTTGTTTTTACAAAGCAGTGCAGTATGGCGAGCGATGCGAGACTGTTTGAAACTAGCGCACAATTTTAAATTGTGCGCTTGTTTTATGCGGACGTTTTTGAGATGCTGAGTGTGTATCTTGGGTTTTTATATATCAATGGTTAAAGCTACTGCGGGGCTAAAAAGGCCACTTTAACAGAATCAGAAAGCACATCACGCTACCCGTCACTGTCAAATCCCAATCAACCTTGACCTTAATGAGTTAGCGATAAAGATGAAAATGAAATTTCATCTTTATTGCTAGACAAAGTCTACGATGGAGCGATAATATTAATATTATCGCTTCATCGTAGACTTTGTCTCTGTGATCTTTGACCTAGGCTAGAGTCAAGAGCAAACCCATCACAGATATAAAGAGTGAATTTTTTAGACCCGCTGTTTAGAATATAGGGCAATATGGGTATATTGGGAATTCCTAAAGGATTATCAAAGAAAACAACATTCATCCCTTTTTGTATATACATTTATTTTTTTTTCAATTTTAAATTATTGTTTACCAGATATATACTTTCATATAATAATCAATTGTCTATATAATATATACAACTTACAAGTAAACCTGAAGGTCCTTACGAACAACTACATTGAGTCTTATTATCTAGGTGGAATCATTTCGTTTAAATCTAGTTGAACGTCGCACCGTGAAAAATGCAATTTTCACACACAAACGATTCAATGAAATCTGTTAATTGGGCAAAACAAATGACAAGTAAAACTGCAAATGATAAGTTTTTACCCTGAGTTGAAGCAGAAGAAAGTGTACTGCTTACAATACTCTTTGAATAAATTATTATAACCCGACCACATTAATTTCGTCAGTCTTATAAGGGTGTTGTTGGGGCTCATTTCAGTCTGTCCAAGTCTGTCATGTCTAGAACTCAAAAATGTTAGCATTTATATTCTACTTATTTTGATGTAAAAAAAAACTTAAGTAATGATGTTTTTTGTAGATTTATCTAAGTTATTTTGTATCTACAAATATTTGCCATAATGCTAATAATATTTCAAGATCTAAGACACCAAGATTATTTGACTAATGATGGAGTCTGGGCCTTCGAAAAGTTGAAATCATATGTGGTGCTGTCATTAAAGTCGTCGAGTTATAACAAAAAGCGTTTGAAAAATCAATTATGGTTATAATAAAACAAAAAACAATTAAAAATTTGATCAAATAATTTCTTCCACTTTGTACTATCACTGACCGTTTGCAAGAAACAATAATTTCAAAACGGGTCTAAGTTTTAAGTACTTGCCTTTTAAGCTTGACAAATTAGTTGTTTGTATTGTGGTAGAAAACTGGTGGGCTTCTTAGGAACTTAATGTATTTCGGTTTTTAGGACTTTACTTAGTAAAATCCCATGTGAGTGAATGCTTACATAACTTTGCATGATAGGACACAAAATAAGACTTTGGGCACAGTCAAAGCAATTATATAAAAATACAATAATTCAAATTATATACGAATGACCCAAGGTGTGTTATATCATGCTAAATTATTAAAAAAGCGGGTAAAAGTGCAGAATTTGCTAATCAGCAAATGATGAATGGATTATTTAAATGCGGATTTATATAAACATTCTACAGGGGAATAAAACCAATGAATTCTATTCAAAGGTTCCAATATTCGGCCAATAAGACATTTCTACATTTAAATTTATTAAATCTACCCTCCTTTATAAAAACAGGAGATAATTCCAGAATAAAAATGGCGTCAAAAGCACCAAAAACACTTTTTACCATAGAAATATCCCGGTGATGGGAACACCGAATTTGTTCTACTGAAATATCGCGCGTACCCCATAGGTACATAGGCAAAAAAGCCGGAAAGACATATAGTAAACAATAGATTTATACGTGTTTCCTTGAACATTGTTTTGATTCCCTAACGTTTAACAGGCACGGAACCATATCTTGCGTCAATGCGAACATGACTGGCGTGCTTTAGTATTAAGAAAAATTTAGGCTGTACAAGTATGTACCTAACACCAAGGAGTAGTAAGTGAATGGAGTGCTAATGTGTGGATGAATGTCACGATGACAGTCGTCTCACGAAGCTCCACGACGAACGATCGTCCGATCCGGTTTCGTCCCACTCGAGTTTGGATCTACGAAGAAAATATACTTTTTAGCACGCCTTTTGCTTACTATTCAGTGGTGTTACAAGCTTCGCCAGTCATGTCTCGAGTACGCGTCGCATATGTTTAGTTGTATTTCCTTGCAAACGGCCTGACAATCCCTACCCTAACTTGCCAGACTTACATGACGCCGCCCCGCCTGTTCGCCATCTGCAAATAGACACACCCGAATATCTCGTACAATATACGGACCTTCATATCACGTTTATATCTAAAACATTTTTTTTTCTTTTTCCTTTACTTTATTCTAATGATATTGGATAACTTACGCAGCCGCGATGCGCTGTCCCCGTATCACATCTATGGAGCATACAAAGTTATGTGAGAATCATATTTTAAAGTTTAATAACATGAATATTTCTGATAAATGGAATTTGCATATTGTGTATAGACTGTGACCAAGTGTGAAACATATTTCAAGTTTTAAATATTATTTACAGGATAAAATAAATTCGTCACATTATTTTTTTTTATGCCAAAATTTGGCCTTTGTAGTTTTTTCTTCTATTGTGATTATTTACAGAATCAAATGCTACATGCACAAACGTGTATAATTATGTACAAATATTAATTATTTCGTGCGGGAATTGAACCCACTAACCTTATTCCAGCAGCAGACTGCGGCGATCGAGGCCGTAAAATCGTACCGTAAGTCTAAGTATAACGTGCATAATTATTAAAAATGCTTATCAAATATTACGGATTAAATACAAGAAAACGAACACTAGTTTCTTAAAATAATTTGTCTAATATCTACTCTACTCAATTATAAATAGGGGTTATTTTATGTTGAACGTCAATGGGAACTTACGTCAATCTAAGTTTCGCGCTAGCTCGACCGAATGCCGTCCGAAACAGCTGGGATCAATGCGGACTCCCCGATAGTATATCAATATTTTTTTCATGAATCTAAATTATCTTATTAAAACTTGTAAATCCCATATACTGGCATATCTGGAGAATCTATACCTAAACAGATATGTAAAGTATCTAGTTAGTTTTTTGTTCTAAAATTCGCATTTTGTTTATTAAATATTTAATGCGAAATTACTACGAAGTTGTTAGCAAATGGAGTGTTAATCCAGCTAACGTGTTCGCTGGATCGACATAATATTAACACAGCTATTATGATCCATAGTGACTACCAGTCGAAAAATCACAGACTTCCCCAACTTTTGCAACGTCAAAAATACGTTGCGACAGTTAACTCCACTCTAGAGTTGTGCAAAACAGTGCGTTTTAAAGTCATGTAATATGACATTACTTTATTATTTCTTTTTTTTTATTTATTTCTGATAAATGGAATTTGCATATTGTGTATAGACTGTGACCAAGTGTGAAACATATTTCAAGTTTTAAATATTATTTACAGGATAAAATAAATTCGTCACATTATTTTTTTTTATGCCAAAATTTGGCCTTTGTAGTTTTTTCTTCTATTGTGATTATTTACAGAATCAAATGCTACATGCACAAACGTGTATAATTATGTACAAATATTAATTATTTCGTGCGGGAATTGAACCCACTAACCTTATTCCAGCAGCAGACTGCGGCGATCGAGGCCGTAAAATCGTACCGTAAGTCTAAGTATAACGTGCATAATTATTAAAAATGCTTATCAAATATTACGGATTAAATACAAGAAAACGAACACTAGTTTCTTAAAATAATTTGTCTAATATCTACTCTACTCAATTATAAATAGGGGTTATTTTATGTTGAACGTCAATGGGAACTTACGTCAATCTAAGTTTCGCGCTAGCTCGACCGAATGCCGTCCGAAACAGCTGGGATCAATGCGGACTCCCCGATAGTATATCAATATTTTTTTCATGAATCTAAATTATCTTATTAAAACTTGTAAATCCCATATACTGGCATATCTGGAGAATCTATACCTAAACAGATATGTAAAGTATCTAGTTAGTTTTTTGTTCTAAAATTCGCATTTTGTTTATTAAATATTTAATGCGAAATTACTACGAAGTTGTTAGCAAATGGAGTGTTAATCCAGCTAACGTGTTCGCTGGATCGACATAATATTAACACAGCTATTATGATCCATAGTGACTACCAGTCGAAAAATCACAGACTTCCCCAACTTTTGCAACGTCAAAAATACGTTGCGACAGTTAACTCCACTCTAGAGTTGTGCAAAACAGTGCGTTTTAAAGTCATGTAATATGACATTACTTTTCGTACCTAGGAATGCTGCATTACACCATGACTCCAAACATGACGCGAAATGACGCGCCACACGGTGATATTGTTATGAAATGCTCGGTAGAAGATATACATCATGCGCGTTATGTTATGGTGTGATATGACAATCGCCAAACGCAATGCGCCCGGTATTACCTACAGTGCGCGTAGTGCGACAGTCATGATTTAAAACATCACGTAACTATACCTCGGCAGTCCGCGGTGTTAATAAACGTAAACCTTATTACTTGAATCATACGGTTCTAAATAATAGTTCACTTATTTAGCAGCCAGCCGATCGGCGCATGCTCCTTCTCACTTGCACACATAGCCAAAATTACCGAGATAATACGAACACCGAAACTAACAGCGCGCCGCGATAGTGTTCTGTTGCGCCGCGCATCATGTTTGAGAGTCATGCGCAATGCTTAATTTGGTCGAGTCATAGGTAATGGAACAGTACGCGGTCGGGTTATATGACGCGCAATGCAACAATCTCATTACTTACACAAGTCTACTCCACTCCTTAATCTTTTGAACGCCACGATAAGTAAATTGTTAGTAACCTTTTGAACGCCAGAGCGAAAACGCATCGGCACATCTCACGCCAGACCACAAATTCAGCGCAAATACCTACAAAAAGCAGGGATTCCAACATCCTATCTATAAGTTATCGATAACCAATTAATCATTGCTCTACGTCCCAAATTTTGAAATAAAATATTACTTATTACATTATTCTTTTATTTAATTTGACCATATTTCGTATCATACTATCGTTAAAAAGCGGTTACAAAGTTCTAAACAACCTAAAAGCAGATATTAGAACTACAAACGAATAAATCAAATAAGGATAAGTTATATCACTAATCTCGTTCGTGACGTCATGCGCCGTCGGGAAGAGCCGACTCTGGCGTGACTGGCACGACTTTTGACAACTTCTTCGCATGCGAGTAGGGATGCGATATTGTGGGACAGAATAAATAATAGTCATATAGGTAGTTTTTATCAACAATTTACTCAATTTACTTATAATTAATTTGACACTTCATAGCTTGGCAAACTTATGTCGTCTAAGTCCTTCTGCTGTCGCACTTTTCATAAAACGTTCAGTTAATTCACTAACGTTACTGAACGCTTCTCTTCTGGCACTCGATCTCGATGCAGAATATTCAGATACGAATAGTTGTCATTAAAAAATAACTATCGAAGTAATAGTGAGCTTCTTTTAATACAATATTTCACAAATTTGAAATATAAATTACCTTACTTACCCATCACTAGCTGTCGTGTCTTGCCGACTGTGGCGTGTGGAGGAACACTTTTTTACGGTTACGATTAGCAATTTTTGATGATTGTTTTTTGTAGTGAAATGTAACTAATGGATATATATTTGTCCCATTTTACAATATATAATTAATTTAGTTTTAAATAATAGGAAAAAGAAACCACAGAAAACGTAATTTTCTATATTTATTTTGTACTTAAAAAATGTCGTTACCTTGTCGGCTATAGCCGACGGTGGCGTGTTGGGCAAGATTTCATTTGTCGGCTATAGTCGACCGTGGCCTTCAAATGGTTAAATACTACCTATATGATTATTATTTATTCTATCCCACAATGTCACATCCCTACTCGAATGCGAAGAAGTTGTCAAAAGTGGTGCCAGCCACGCCAGAGTCGGCTCTTCCCGACAGCGCATGACGTCACGAACCAGATATGAATAATTCTTTTTTTACTATTGATAGGCACGCGTTTGACCACTATCTCACCTGATGGTAAGCGATGATGTGGTCGAAGATGGAGCACGCTTGCCTAGAAGTAACCTATTCACTCTTGACTTAAATACTCCCAGGTTGTAGCTATCAGGAAACACAGACTCCGGCAGGGAATTCCACTCTTTAGCTATACGCACTATGAATGTGTTCCCAAAACGTTTTGTGAGTGTGGGTGGGATGTCCACCATGTACCGGTGGCGCATCGCCGTTCGTCTTGTGGTCCGATAATGGAATGGGCTACGCGGAATTAAATTATGCAATTCCGTCGCACATTATATTATTACACATTATATTATTTTATTCTTTTGTAGTTCTAATGTCTGCTTTTAGGTTATTTAGAACTTTGTAACCGCTTTTCAACGATAGTATGATACGAAATGCGGTCAAATTAAATAAAAGAATAATGTAATGAGTAATATTTTATTTCACAATATGGGACAAACTTATAGATTACAATTTGTGGCCTGGCGTGGGAGTTGTGTCGATGCGTTTACGCTCTGGCGTTCAAAAGGTTAACGTAAAAACTCAATAACAATGGTATTGGTATTGAAGTTTGATCGAAATTCAGTATCATAAGCACTCCATTCGCTAACAACTCCCTGTTCTAGTTGACCTAAATCTATATCAACCATTAAATAACTCACCATAGCATAACCATCAGTCCTTACAGCGACAGGGCAACACCAAGCACATATTGCACCATCAAAATTGCAAAATGTCCAAAACTTATCCTCATATCACGAGTTCTTATACACTATAATCACATAAGTCAGTTCCTCACTTATATTAGTCCACTGTTTGTTATTTATTTACACGCGTTTGGATCTGTGGTGCTTGACGTGGCTGGTTCCGTATATGAACCGAGTACGCCACTCTTCGTACTGCTACGTGCAGGCTATAGTGTTGGAGGTCGACGGAGGGTGGTCCGGCTTGTCTGCGGCGGGCTTGGCGTCTGCGCCTGCGTGCGGCAGGATACCGTTCTGTACGTTCACTTCGTACATGTTGGATGAGTTTGAGTCTTCGTTGTATGACAAGACGCTGACTTCGTCCGTCTGTGGATGAATGGGTTCATTGAATGTACAGGTTTCCTGTGGAAAGGATACTTTTGTCAGTCATCTCGGTTTGACGAACATATTTTACGCTAGTGATGAAAGCGTAGGTAATGTTGTGAACTAAGCAGGTGAGATAAGACTGAAAAAGTGTGCTTTATGACTATGCAATTCTTTGTGACATAAAAAAGAACCTCCATCAAACAAAGAAAGCTAAAGGTACTGATTAAATTTCACAATGCTTTGCTCTGCCACACAAACATCAACATTGTAAATCTTGAAATAAAGTCCAAAATAAATTACTGGAGACTTGTGTCCATTTTAAACCACTCTAGGGCTAGTGAAAATCTGTGTATTTTATACTTTAACTCAAGAAAGACATTGTTGATGCTCTGCCTTTAAGCCATCCTCGGTTATACATTCTCTATAAATATTTCAGGAGAAAGGGGCGACTACTGAAATGACTAACAGAGAGTATAGGGAAAATGAGATGTTGCGTCCATCGCAACAGATTGGGATAAGAGAAAGAAAATAATGATTTGTGGTGCTACAAAGCTTAGTATCTATACTAATATATAAAGCTGAACAGTTTGTTTGTTTGCTTGAACGCGCTAATCTCAGGAACTACTGGTCCGATTTGAAAAATTCTTTCAGGGTTGGATAGCCCATTTATCGAGGAAGGCTATAGGCTATATATCATCACGCTAAGGCCAATAGGAACGGAGCAGTAATGAAAATTGTGACGCAGACGACGTCGCGCGGGTCAGCTAGTGGTTAACATTTTCAGTGCCAAGTGCAAAAGTGTTTTTACATTTTTAGAGCCAAACACTCATCACATGGGTCGAACAACAATTCGTTCGTGTGCCCATAACCCGCGCATGAACACAAGTCACATATAGCTACTTAAAACGACGACTCAGGGGGGCTACTCTCTAACGAAATCCGTAGTTTCGGGCTTAGTTGCGGGCGGGCGTATTCTACTCCGTATCACCTACAGACTTACGATTAGTCCCGAACCCGAACTGAGAATGAATGACAACACGATTTCACATTAACTGTCAAATCGTGTTATCATTAGTTCTCAGTGGTTAGGTGATACGGAGTAGAAAATGCCCGCCCGCAACTAAGCCCGAAACTACGGATTTCGTTAGAGAGTAGCCCCCCAGATACGGGTTGTGGGCACATGAACGAATCACGCTCGACCCATACGCTGAGTTGTTGGCACTAAATGTGTTAATGTACTTACACTGCTCTCCGAGAGGCGCTTCGTCTTCTTGGTGGGCGCGGGCATGACGTTGGCGAGGTCCAGCGGCTTGCGCTTGTTGGGCGGCGCGCTGCGCTCGCGCTTCAGCAGCGAGCCCGACAGGTACTGGTGCAGCTGCTTGCGCCGCACGTGGCGCGCCTGCAATGTTAGCAGATAAACTTTATTGCATATGTAAAACAATTAAGAGGCATCAAAAACTTGCCTGAAATAAAGTCTATTGCATACGACAAATCATACTAATTGTACTGGCAAAAATTGGAGGAAATAACATTTATGCATATGTATTAGTTTTAATGCCGACAAAAATCTACTATAACTGATTCTTGTCAATCTTATGATAGTAAGGTGTCAGAACCATCAACCAACAAAAGACACAAGGGTGGAACCAAATTGCAACAGATTGACGTCATCTGTAGCTGCTAAACATGCCACCATGTCATTGACCGCTATGAGGTTGCACCCTTGGTCTCGAGAACTTTGTTGATTATTGATGTACACTGACCAAAATTAGCCTTTCTGAGAGAAATCAGTTACTAACTAAAAGCAGCCTAAATAAAAGTAAGTTATTTCATAGAAATACATAGAAACCAGTAGTGACGCGGCGACACGTCGCCTACTGCTGCTACCTGCAGTTGCATACGAAATTGTACAGTTGCCAGCACATCAAGATACTCGAAACTGTCAAATTTTCCCAATCAACCTTGAACGTAATGCTTTAGCGATAAGGTAGAAAATCTATTAAAGAAATTTTACAGATTATTGTAGCGTGATGTGCTGGCGTCTGTGCCCTAATGAATCCCACACTCACCTCAATAGTCATTCCTTCCCTCAACATGTGTGCGCTGTCGGCCTGGTAGTTCACAGAGTCCGTGAACGTCGAGATATCGTACGTCAGATCTACATTGAGGTTGGTCTTCTCGAACACCAGACCGATGAACCACATCGAGCAGAAGTTCGCTACCACTTCACCCTGAAATAGAAAAAAAATATTAATTTTATAGAAATATAAGTGTACAGGGCCTTTTACCCAACTGTCTCAGAAGGAGGGTTACGTTTTAATTAACTGGTGAAACTTCGTGCATAATTTTCCTAAATCGTAATTTGAATTACACAGCTGAAGGCCAATTCTCGTATCTAAAAAACGATCAAATTCAAGTTGCAATATCATCTTAGTACCAATCAATATCAAACATTTGTCAAAATGTAAAGAAAGGGCCATCATTTTTGGTTCAAAGTTGCGGCACAGGATCTAATTTTTATATGGGTAGGGGACACTTGAACAAACAAAAAATGTTAGGAACATGGTGCCCTAAAGTGCCACGTTGTCGAAACTTGAAAAAAAAAACAGAACTGGCGGCGGAGGGGCTATGCTTTTTTATATACCGTTAAATTTTGATCGTTTTAATCCCGTGGAGGGTCGATTCGCTACATGAAACACTATCAATTTGTAAAGATGAAATTAAAAAATAAAGTACTTTTTTTTTATTCGAATTAATTTACGCATGTACGAAATTAATTTCTTTAAGTAAACGTCAGCGGGGCGAGTTTAATGACCTGTTGGTAGTTAGTACACAACGACCGACAACTACCTAAAAGGTCATTGACTCGTATACCTAAAGAAATTAATTTCGTACATGCGTATATTAATTCTAGATTTAGAAAAACGTATTGTATTTTTTTATTTTATCTTTACAAATCGACAGTGTTTCATGTACCGTATCGACCCTCCACGGGATTAAAACGATCAAAATTTTACGGTGTATAGCTTTTTTAATACTTTTTTTTTTGGGAGTTATGCCAAAAAAAAGTTCGAACCCCATTGAGGTGTTTTTGACAAACTACGATGCGAATATCCTTGAAAATAGCGGAATTGCATTTCTGATCATGGGTTGAATGACCGTGTGTCGTATATCGTAGTTGATATTATTTTTAATTTTGTGTGAAGTTTCGTCGATTAATTTAAAAAGGCCCTGTACTGGGAGGTTATACATTCACTTCAGTATCCGTTTTCTGCAGTAGGTAGCAGACTAGCAGTTGATTCCCATCATTGGGTTGTTGCTTGAAAATAAAACGCACATTGAACAGTAATTAGAAACAGGTTTTTGGTGGAGCTGTATACATATATGGTGATAAGACTTTTTTTGGGTAGGAAATTATCAAATGTCTCCTCTCTGAACAGAGCGGAAGGAGTGAACCCAGCTGTGTTCTTTCTAATGTCTTTGGCGTTCCAAGGCGGCGGTAACTCTTTCGGACAAATTACGCAACCCTGTGTTAAAGGATCTCGCTGCAGGTCTATAATTCTGTCAATAATTTACCGTGAAAACCGTAAAAAATTGATCAAGTGAGCTGTCACTCACCAGTGACAATTTACAGCCCCCTCCCCTAAAATTCTAATGAGATATATACAGAATAAAACTGCTGTTTCAGGTATATTAAATACTAATTCTCGCCCATTTTTATCCGCAGATTTTTTTAAAAATTGGTCCCGAATCCTTACTAATATTATAAATGCGAAAGTAACTGTCTGTCTGTCGCGCTTTCACGCCAAGACTACTGAACCGATTTCAATGAAATTTGATACAGAGATAGTCTAGAGCCTGAGAAAGGACATAGGCTATTTTTTATCCCGGGAGTATGTTCCCTAGGGATCACGCGGGCGATACCGCTGGCAGAAGCTAATTTTTAATAAATTATCTGCCGGATAAGATAATGGGGTTATATGGAGATGATGAAACAGGCAGAGTAAAATATCGAGTAGCAAGGTCAATTTGAAATATTATGTTCACTACTCACATTTTCATTCTTTTTGACTTCAGGCACGGGTTCTGTTGGCACTGGTGCTCCTGAAATCAAAACAGACATCAGTATGTTTTCTATAAAACGAGTTATTTGAACATTGTTATTTTTTATTAAAGAAGCCTTTTTCAGAAGATGATTTTACGTGACTGTTTCAAAGGCAAGAAAAGCACAATTTGTCAAGGAAATTAAAACGGAATTAAATCAAAAGAGGTAAAGCATGTAGGTTCCTTGGAGAGTGTAGTGTAGGGGAGCACTAAGAAAGGATTTCCCGAAATTCCTACGGGAACGGGTTTCATACTTTTTAGAGCGTGAGTTTTCAGTAGTCGGGCAACTTTTTTATTTATTTCAGTAGGACTATGCAGGGTTAAGACGTACCTGGCGGCAAAGCAAGCGGCTGTCCGTTGTTAGTGTTGAGTGGCACTGAATTGTAGCACTCGGGGTTCACGTGCGCTATTGTTATGTGCGAGTTGCGCTCCAGAGTCGCTGTAACAAAACAAAGTAACGTGAATCTAACTGAACATAACGTGATGTTAAACACACACAAATATACACAAGCATTTTGGATGGATGGAGAGGGAGAGGAAGGCAAAAGAAAAGATGGATGGATTGTGTGAGGAGCAATATGAAAGAAAAGGGAGTTTTTTTTTTTATTGTGATGGGTTTGCTCTTAACTCTAGTCTAGGTCAGAGACGACAGAGAAATAGAGACAAAGTCTACGATGGAGCGAGCTTACTCTGAAGGAGCCTGTGCACTCTAACTTTGAAGAGATTAGGGTTGTAAGCGTTTGGAAACACAGACGCAGACAGAGTTCCACTCCTTTACTGTGCGCTTTATTAAAGACGTTTGGAAACGCTTAGTGCGAATTGGTGGAATAGCAACAAGGTAGAGATGGTAAGCTGCAGCTGTAGAAGGGGGCCGGTGGGATGAGGTCGTGGAGTTCTTAGGCACACTCACCGAAGTACAATCTATAGAGTGACGGCTGATAGAACAGAATGGAAGATAAAAACGTGTTGCGACGACCCGAAGTAGCAGGAAGATGATCATGATGATGATGATGATGACTTTCCAACGGAAATTTTCCACGCTCTCGTAAAATAATATCATCGGAGCAAATAGTGTGACTACATATTCCGTATGCATATGTATACCTACGTCCTATATACTAGCCGTTTACGAGTCATTGACCCAGTTTACGCGCCTCGTTAACCCATGTAATGTGTTCTCATATTTTACCTACGCATTTTTAAATGTTTCTATTAATTTTGGAAACTAGGGTATGTTATCCGTATTATAATTTTATTTTAGTTGTTGTCATGGCTTAGATACATGAATTCGTATTTTACAAAGTCTAGTTCGTTTTTAGGGTTCCATACCCTAAGATACGCCGTATGGTGTCGGCCGGTGCCGTATGATGCCGTAAAAGAATAATACCATCCCATCACTTCCCGTGGGTGTCGTAAGAGGCGACTAAAGGCCTCACCAGCGAATGGGCAGCAGCGTTCTCTGTAAAACGCAACACCATACACTGCGATCACCAACCCGCCTGCCAAGCGTGGCGATTACCCCCCCCCCCCCCCCTTTGGGGGAGACCTATGTCCAGCAGTGGACGTCTTTCGGCTGATATGATGATGACCCTAAGGGTAACCAACGGAACCCTATTACTAAGACTCTGCAGTCCGTCCGTCCGTTTGTCCGTCTGTCTGTCAGCGGGCTGTATCTCAAGAACCGTAAGAGGTAGACAGTTGAAATTTTCACAGATTGTGTATTTCTGTTGCCGCTATAACAAAAAAATAATAAAAATAAGGTTTTTGGTAAGGTTCTCTTCGTGTGCGAGTCCGACTCGCGCTTGGCCAGTTTTTCTTTTAATAGTATATTATTCCGGCGACTAAGTACCTCGAAAATCACGTTAAGTGTAAAATGGAATATAATACTCTTTATCATGTACACCATATACACAGTTACAGAAAAGATAGAAGAAAACATTACATAGGGTGACATAATGGGCGGCCTTCTCTCTAAAAGCGATCTGACGATCTGCAACCTTTGGATGGATGAAGACAGAAGCAGATACAGTACTGTATGTTGGCTGTCATTCGTGTTTAACAGTCGTAACGAGTGCCCGAAAGTTCGAAGACATATCTTATTGGTGTTAACCAGTTACTGATTTGTGCATGACAGACAGTCTGTCGTGCAATCAGTATGAAGTGCTTGTAACGCGAGAAGTTGGGCGCTTCGAAGAGACGCTCCCAACCGTACTTGCTAACATTATCTCGTCTGTTATTGATATCTACTCACTGATAAGATGCCGTATTTTGCTCTCGATGAGGCCGCACCACTGCAGCTGGTCGTCGGTGGAGGCTGAGGACGCCAGCAGCACTATGAAGTGCTTGTAGCGCGAGAAGAAGTTGGGCGCCTCGAAGAGACGCTCCCAGCCGCACTTGCCCAGCATTATCTCGTCGGTTATTGCTAGACCTATGGACAAAACAAAACATGTTGTACAAACAAATATTCGACAACAACAATCTCTAGTAGCTATCAACACTGTTGAGTTTCTTTTTCTTTACGATCATGGTACGGACTAGTACGGACGAACGGAACACTCCGCGAATCGCTGCGCAGTAGCAAATTTAGGTGTCAGCGGGGGTGAGGGATAGGGAACTACGCAGCGGAAAGTAAACTTCACAGACGTCAATAAGTTTGATATAACATGGTCTTTTTGCAACTAACTTGCTTCAATATTGGTCTAGAAAGAAAAAAGAAAAAAACTTGTTTATTTGGCACACATGGGATGCATGGATGTTGGATGTGATAGATTTGGATCTCTAGTCTGATTATGGTCTATTATATTATCACAAAGTCCGCCGGGTCTGTCTGTTTGTTCGCGTTAAACTCAAAATCAGCTGCTCTGATTTTCATTCTGTTTTCACCAATGGATAGAGTGGTTCTCGAGGAAGGTTTTAGTATATAATTTGGGCAGAAAAAAATAGGGATCCTTAAGAAAATTGCAGCGCGGACGAAGTCGCGGGCGAAGTGCTAGACACTACAGCACTACATATTATAAAACAAAGTCATCCGCCGCGTCTGTCTGTCTTTCTGGTCGTGATAAATTCAAAAACTACTGCACTGATTACCATGCTGTTTTCACCAATGGATAGAATGGTTCTCGAGGAAGGTTTTAGTATATAATTTGTCTAGAAAATAATTAGGGATCCCTAACAAAATTGCAGCGCGTACGAAGTCGCGGGCGAAGTGCTAGTTTTCAATATATGAACCTAGTCCTTACCTAGTCTAAACTCCTCGCAGATGACGGTCCTGGTGGATGCACACACGTTGAACGTGGAGTTCTGTTGGGGGTACGCCGGCGTGATGATCGGCATCAGGTGGAAACGGTCCGAAATGTTTACCTGGAGATGCAATAATAACAGTTAGAGGTTTTGATAATGGAAAATCATATAAAAGTCATTTACAAAAAAGAAATTTATCTCGATATACTCACTCTAGGATCCCACACAGGGAAGCCAAGGTTGACAGAGTCAGGCTGCTTCAGCAACACTGGCTGTGGCCACTTCCACTGGCTGAACACCAGGAAAAACTTGTGCACCAGGGTGGCTGGCAGCGCGTTGGGGTACAGTTGGCACGTGCGCGCCACCAGCATGGCCCACGACACGCCGCCCAGGTAGCCCAGCGTGTTGGAGTATATGCCGTGCCCTGCGCGAGACCAAACGTTACTCAAAGTAGGTTTATGTGGGTGGACTAAGGGCTAAACTTACAAATTCGTTATAGACTTGCTAGACGGTAACAAACTTTCTGAAATTTGTTAAAGAAATCATGTTTGTGGCTAGTTAAGAATGCGGATAAAAATCCAGCTTCCTAAAGCCACCAAAATCTAAGAAGTCCGATTTGACAGCTGAGTGAGAGGGATAGAAGATTGCTTTATCATTAAGGGGTCAAACTAGAAGAAAAAAAATTAAACTATATCGTGTGACATGTCAAATGCAAGGGCTAACTGTGAGGTTTTTAATTATATTTTTTTCATAAGTTTAAAATAAATAGTTTTGAAGTTATTCAAGAAATTAGACCAAAAATGGCCCTTATCTCCGGAACTACTGAGCCTAAAACTTTGAAAAAAATTCAGATAACAGTTCTATACCTAAAGATTACAGGAAAACCTTTAATAATATCTGTAGTGTTAAAATAACATGTTAATAATATGAAATTGGTTCGGAACCCTTTGCACGCGAGTCCGACTCGCACTTGGCTAGTTTTTTCTTTTCTTTCTTTAAGGCTACGGTGATACTCACGTTTAGCCCACAGCTTGATGGCTCGCAGCGTCAGTCGGAAATTGTTGATATTGGGCACGAGGCGCAGGATCTCGTCAGTGACGCGGCAACCGTTGAGCGAGCGCACGCATTTCTGGTCTAAGTTCTTCAGTAGCATGTCATCGCGCAAGTCAAAAGAATCTGCGGACAAAATATGATTGGGTTAATTTTTAGGGTTCCGAACAAAAAACGAAACCCTTATAGGAACACTCGGGTGTCTGTCTGTCTGTCCGTTTGTCACAGCCAGTTATCTCCGGATCCACTGGACCGATTCTGTTGAAATTACCAAATTTCAACAGAATCGGTCCGTCCGTTGGGGACACAGAAGTCCATATGTGTACCGACACATATGGACTTCTGTGATCCAAAACACGGACGCGTTACGTAATTCATTAAATTTTTAGTGTGGGGGTAACTTTTGGAGGTCAAACTAGAAAATTTAAAAAAAAAAAAAAGTTTTTTTTTAACAATATCGTGTGACACACCAAACGAAAGGGCTTACTGTGAGGGTTTTAATTATATTATTTTCATAATTTTAAAATAAATGGTTTTGAAGTTATTCAAGAAATTAGACGAAAAATTACCTTTCCCCTTATCTCCGAAACTACTGAGCCAAAATTTTGAAAAAAAAAAAAAAAAATTGAGATAACAGATCTTTACCTATAAATTACTGGAAAACCTATAAGAAGTCTATAGTGTTAAAATAACACGTTAAAAAAAATCGTTCGGAACCCTTCGCACGCGAGCCCGACTCGCATTCAATATGTGTTAGATCACGAAGCTGAGATTGATAGAAACTCCTATAAAGGTACAGCGGTACAGTACTTTAAAATAAACACCAACTTGCGTAGACGCAAGCAGGTACTAACAATTTATTATAAATAATAATAATTATGTGTTGAGGAAAATAGAAAATTAATAACACATTATTCAACCACCCACATACATTGGTTTTACTGTTAATATTCTTCTTAACACAGAGTAAGAAATAAAAATTGAAGTATTTCTACATCGAAAGGACTGGCCCGACATAACAAAGGAGATCTTGTACATAAGTCTTAAAAAAAAAACCTTCTGTCATTTGGAAATTAACGAGGACAGTTTGTGTGTATAATTTGTACCCATACGAAGTCGGGCGGATCCCTAGTGATGTAGAAGAGACTTCTTACCTGGTATTTCCTTGAGAGCCAGCCTGGCAAACAGCAAGTCAATCTCGATACCGTCGAAGTTCATCTTGATGACCGGTACGAACGCGTCTTCTACCGCTCTCAAATCTTTTACCTGTACACAAATTAGAAGTTAAGTTTTTTTTGCTATATATGGTTAAATACTCTTTAAAGTCAGAGTGAACGGGCTCCTTCTGGGTAAGCTCGCTCCATCGTAGACTTTGTCTCTGCCATCTCTGACCTAGACTAGAGTCAAGAGCAAACCCATCACAAAAAAAAAAATAAGAAACAACGTACATGTCTTAAAAAGAGGGAGAGTTTAATAGAGAAGTGTGGGAGAAGACATGTTGCGTCGACCTGATATTTACAATTGGGCAAGAGATTGACAACAACTGGCGAAATGTGGGATTATATCTTCTTACGCTAGAGGGGAATAATAGCGTGATGTTTTGTTACAAGATAATTCCAAGGTTGAATGGATTTGAATGATTTTTTGTGTAAATAGGACAGTAAGTATTCATTGAATAAGTAAATAAAATGATTTACATGCCGAATATATTTTTTCATGACTACATATTCGTGGAAATTAAGACATGTTTTCAACCGTCTGTCCCAGAAATGAATTTCATAATAGAAATTATGGAGGTAAGAGAAGGTACTCCAGATTATCACATAAAATACCTTTAATTCCATGACAAGCAAAAAATATTTAGCACAAATAAAAGCTCAGAAGAAATATTGTTGCTCAATGATTACTTACACAAAAAAGTTGAATCAAAGAGATTTTTATGTGAGTTTTAAGTCTTCATCTGAACTCGTGTTGAAATTCAAAGAAGTTGTTACGAAACATTTGCGGCTGTTGTGTTTTTAAGGTAAACAACGTTACTTGTTGTTGTTTAGTCTTGGGCAATTGTTGTTTCTAGCCGTTTATTTGAACTTGAAAAATGAATTATTTAAAATAAGAACAACTGTGTCAGGCCTTGTGACGTAAACCTAGTTCTAGCGTCATTTTACTCACAAGATTTCTTGAATAGTAAGCGGATTCTTCGGTCAGATTGGTCTCAGGCACTCTGTTATGTTACAATCTAAGCCCAGCTCAGGAAAGTAGAACTCGCAGCCAACAAGCAAATGAAACGCCTAAAGCATCAGAAGACAATTCTCAAATTTTTAAGACTCGAAAACACCCCTAACTTTCCAAAATTCGACAAGTTTTTGACATTACCTGAAATGATTTGCCGACTTGAATTTGAACCTAGGGAATTACTGTACTAACCTGAGGCTGCAACTTGAGCAGGTCATAGAATGAGGCGAAGTAGTCAGTTCGGTCGATGTGGCGCGGGGCCACGCACAGCGCGTCAATGTCGGCACCTCGGTGGTGTACCTGCGACGGAGAATACCATGTTATAACAACAAGGAAACTGTACTTCATTCTGGAATGCGAGGCCATCGCTACTAAGCGTCAAGACGGCGGGACAGTAAGGTCGCTCCGGGAAATTTGTAAAATTTAACAGTTTCTGGGAGGATTGACTTGATCATAATTTCCTTAGGGTAGAGTAAGGAAAGCTGTGTCATCTTTCCACGATCAATGTCTTTGAGGAGTGACACCCAAGGCGGTTCCTTGTGGACCCATATCCGGAAAAGTAACGATTTTGTCCATCACATAAATATAACGCCTCAATAATACCAATTGTTTTTTTTTATCCTGTCCCAGCGTAATTTTATTAACATATTTTTGCGATGCAATAAGTCTTTTGCGGCCGACATTGTAATATGCGCATATCTTTTGGAGGGCACCTTCATGTAATAGTGGGCAATGCAAGTTTTATTTATATTTGGTGTCTTCTGAATGAATTTAATGAGGCATGGTAAATAGTGTTGTAACTAAAGTAACTTCAATGTGTCACATTCTACATTATTGCTCCGCTCCTATTGGTCGTAGCATGATGTTATATAGGCTATATATAGCCTTTCACGATAAATGAACTATCTAACACTAGAACAATGTTTCAAGTCGAACCACTAGTTCCTGAGATAAGCGCGTTCAACCAAAAAAGCTCTTTAACTTAATAATATTAGTATAGAAGTATAGATAAAAAGTTCCATGTCTGATTGATAGACAACCAATAGCTTAATCTACTAAAATATAAGCCTGCGAAACCCCTTGGGAGTTAGGGAGCTTCTTTGCTTCTGGGCTAGTTATATTGGCCAGGAACAACAAATGGTATACGAGTCTCAAATGCAGATAATGGAGTTTCTACTCTAATCTACTACTATTGAATACAACATTTGTAATACAAACAAGACATACCTTAGCCTTACTATAAAACATTGAACAATGGCAAGTTTTTCTCTATAACTTATTTTGAAAAAAATCGTGGGGCAACTGGTATTTTAGTAGAATTAATAAAAATATTCTTATTTTATAATTATTCAACTTTTAATATAATATTTTACTGCATTCAAATTGGTATCATTTTAGAATCGTAAACTTGTGAAGCAGTAAACACTCGTTTATGTGAAGAATAACGACTTGATGTTATTGCAATTTAATATCTTTTTCTCATAATAAAAACCTTTTTAATAACACAATTATGTAACTGGAGTATTGTAACGAAATGTTTATGCTTTTTTAACGTAATTTCTAGATAAGAAGAGTTCATTTTTAATACAATCTGATTTTTTAAATGATTTTGATCAATATGTAGGTATTATTGACATTGTTCTTTATCTATACTAATACTTACTAATGTATAAAGCTGAAGAGTTTGTTTGAACGCGCTAATCTCAGAAACTACTGGTCCGATTTGAAAAATTCTTTCAGTGTTAGATAGCCCATTTATCGAGGAAGGCTAAGACCACCAATAGGAGAGACGAAGTTGCGCGAGTCTACTAGTTGAATAGAAAAATGTTGAACAATTTCTGATGTACAATTTTTTATCTACATTATGAAAACAGGGTTGATGGCACACTCCATCAGAATGATTTAATAAACTGTGCAGTGACAACTGAGTACTCAATTACCCACTAAATAGCTTATCTTCACTTGAGTTTAAAGCAAAAACTATAGTAAATAACACATAACATGGTGAAAAAATTACAACCACGAAGTTATATACTACAATCTCAATGTTAACTACATATTAAATTGAATCTCACTTACACTACGGCATCATCTTCTGGGAGAACTCAACTGATAGAGACACAGCATTTAAAAACTACGTCTCCAATCATTGTTTAAACTTAACTACAGGCAGTTGCAAGCCCTATTTTTATCAAAGACAAAATCTTGACACTTCCTTGTATTTATATTTTAGAAGTAGCTATGTTTGTAAAGCAAAATCCAAGTTGTTTTTAATGTCTAGCTGATGTATTCCCAAGGATTGTGCATGACAATAGAAAACTCTATCAAGTATCATGTCAAACCGCTTTGATGCACAACAGTGTTTATTGCATGGCCCCGGTCATTTACAATAAACTACCAAGTGGTTGGTAAATATATTGCTGTTTAAGAGTTGATTATGCAAATTTTTGATAGATAAATCATATTTAATGTTTATTGTAATGATAATGATAATTAATTAATTCTTCTTATTGTGTGGGCAGTAAGGTCTAACGACTCCACACACCCTGGTGTAATTAATTAATTGACCTGTATAATAATTGTGATGGTAATGATAACACTTTATTAATTGATTTACTAAATGATAATTGTGATGATAATTAACTAATGATCTGGTTTTAATTAAAATATATGTTTATGTTGCATAATGTTTGCATGTTGTCAAATATAGCTAAACTATGTAAAATATATCATAACAAGTATTGTGTATTACCCATATATGTGAAATAAACTACTCTATAAATAGACTATTCTATTCTGTTAAAAATGCATAATCAAAGTCAACTATCAGACTAAGGCACCTGCATCAAAGATCACTTACCCCCAATCTGTAAGACCCGAAGGTGTAAATATTCCCACCAACGGTATCAGCAACACTAGGCGGCATATTCTTGCGCATGGACTCCTCCCTGATCCACTGCCTCACGAGGCGATGCAGGGCTCCCAAGACCTCCATACGATGGTGCATTTCTTGCTCTGTTTCAAATACCCCATAAGGGACTAAGGATTCTTTCAATTCTGTGGTTTTCTCTATATCAATGGGCTTTGGACCTGTTTGGAAGAGTGATTATGTTAATAAGTGTTTTCAAAGCTTTAGGGGAGGTTATGCAGATGTGCATGATTCAATCACAATAACAGGGATTTTAAAAGATGTGATAGAGCTATTCCTGGACAGCGATATTCAATTTGTCTCTTAATAAAAAAAAAAAAATTAGACATGTTGCTTAATTTTCTAATAAGGAGGTCTTTCCTTATTAGAAAATTGAGCACACCTGCCATATATTAGAATTTGATACACACCAGCCATAGATATAGCAGAGGTCATGCCCAGAGTCTTCAAATTCTGCTGATTTTGGTGCTCATTGCCCTTTGAGGTATTTATGGGTGGTATCGGAGCATTGCTGTGCGAGTACTGCGAAGCCGGCCACATCTTGGACATGCTTCTCAAGCTCCTCTACTACAAAATGTAACCGATGACAATAACCACTAGCTTATAAAGCTAAGTGGTGCGCATTTATATAAAAATGCTCTCCTTTTGGACAACTGCTGGGTTTCTTGAGAAGTAGGTGCAAATCTGGAACAAAGATTATTTTTATTTTAACCATAGGCACATTTAACAATAGTATACTTAATTTTAAAACAATGAATGAATTGACAAATAACCCTATTTGACAATTTATTTCTCAAAAACATTGAGGCAATGTTGTGGGCATTTTTATGTTTTTTAAGCCTAGCTTGGACATCATTATCTTTTTATCCTAGTCCATATCATGTTTTATCCTCCCCCTGTTAATGGTGATGTTACAATTTTTTCTGTTGCTTAATATTCAGCCTTGTTTAATTCAGGTTAAGTATAGATTTTATGTATTACCCTTGAAATACAAAAAAATAGTAATAAGCAGAATCAGACAGCACATAACGCTACCCGTCACTGTCAAATTTTCCCAATCAACCTTGAACCTAATGCATTAGCGATAAAGATAAAAATTAAATTTGACAGATTGTTGTGTGATTAATATTATGATTCTAATATGAATCTCCTCTCCCCTAAAGTGGCCTTTTTAGCCCCCCCAAAATATTTTGATCATTGATAAGACTAACCAAATTAAGAACTTACGGTAAAAACCTATTGTGAACTCTATTATTTTACTAACATCGATAGAAAACCGTGTCATTGACTGTAATGTTTCATTGAACAGCTTATCACAGATCATTATTTCGCTTGTAAATAAATAATGACGTAAATCACACGGTACTTTGCTACGAATACGTTTGCGACGTTATTAGTAGACTCATTTCGAAGAAGCGACCGTGATGCGTAAGCAAAAATCGAACTTTTAGAAAGCACTATTCTATTTTGTGGACTCAAATCGGGGTTCGTTCACCTACTTTTTATCACCGTCTTTATTTAGCGAAAACGCAAGACCTAAACATATTCCAGCACGTTTAACAGTTGGAAAGAATGCACAACCTCTAATAAATAAGAAAAAACATCACGAACGTTACTTGCTAACAACAGATCCGTGGACGAATTCTTTTGTTGTCTGTATGAACTAAGGTCACAACTTATGTAAATATGACCCTCAATGGTATCTGAACCTTGAATTTGTTGCAACTACGCAAAGAAAAAATTACAATACATATTCTTAACACTTTTCATGAAAAACATAAAGAAAACGGGATACGCATTAAAAAAAGCTCACGTTGCTCAGAGTAGATTGTTATTACGTTACCGAACACTTTAAAGTTGGTGGAACAGTTCACACTCACCAATTTATTATATCATCCGGCCTAAGCTGCAATATTTTACACAAGCAGTTATTCGAAATCATAATAAAACAAAGAAACAAACATTAATTTCCAAACAAGCACCCAACAGTCGCCAACAACAAGGCAGCCATTTTTATAAAGATGGCGCTAACAATTCTTGCCAGCACCAAATAAAAGAAGATTTACCGGTGTTGCTGTAATGACTAGAGAGCGAATAAACACACTTACTACACTCCGATGAATAGTTTACGGTATGCGATGCGAGACACTGAACACGTGCGCCCCCGAAAGAGTCCGCGAAGGTAATCTTACCATTACGGGAAAGTCACAATGACCGCTTTATTTTCAAATTATTCGATAAAAACCCGGATGGAATTGAATATACTATAAATACAATTAGAAAACGTACTATACTGTTACAACTGTTATATCTTCAAGAAAAGTGATCGCTATGATGTCTCCGAACTAACTGCGCTGCTCAAGTTTTATTTTGTTTATTTTTTATCTGTGGCCTCTCGCAGGTCAACCTAGGAGGTTGTCGACAGACCGGACTTTCCTGTGGTGGCTTATAAATATTAAAGCCTCCAGGCAGGGCTTATTTTAAAACTTACAAACCAAGCGACTACACGTTAAGGGTACCCCCTATGGGGTACGAACCTCGGCATAAGGCGTCCCTGGGGGGAGGACAGCTAGTGACGGGCTGGATCGAACATATATTATTTAGGGGTGAATTTAAAACTACAGGCTCAGCGGCGCGGGCTTGCTCAAACAAGGGTCGGGGTGGACATTGAAGGAAAGATCGTGACGGACCTCGGCGGCGAGGGCGGAAGGAAGGTAGTTTTGTTTTGATTGTGCTTGTTTCTTAACGAATTTCTTATAAGAGTGATAGAAAGTGATAGAGTCATCGGGAGTGGTTAAGGTGTGCCACAGACGGCTGATTTTTGATATGCGGTTGGGTTCGTATCGGACAGCCGACGCGATAAGAGGGTTGCAGTGTTTGACAGCAGTATCGAAGAAACTCATTGTAATGCGTTTCATGAACTGTTGTATGATGTGTAATTTGAGATCTACGTGGAGAGTCTCATTGTGGACATAGTAGGTGATTCCCGTGATCTTACGGAGGAAACGGTTTTAGAGATGGAGGTGACGAGGCTGTTCGTGTGCGAAGGCAGCGCAAGTGAACGTCATGATGGGACGAATGACCGCGGTGAACAGTCGAAAATTTCACTTGAGTAACAATTTTCTGCGAGCGGTCGTGATAAAGTAGACTTTACTTTATCACGACCTTTACCCTGGGCGAAGGCGGAGCATGAACAGGCCTGCCTTATGTGTTCAGCGAAGGTGAGGTGTCTGTCCAGGATGACCCCAAGTATTTGGCTTGCTTCTCCCAAGGGATCGGTTTGCCATACATGGTGATCTGATGGGGGGAGCGCCGCTCGGGAATAAATGCGGACCTTTTATAGTCGACAAATCAAAAAAGAAATATTCTCGAATGTTCAAGTCTAAACATGCATGGAACTTATCTCTAAAGTTATACAAAAAAAAACGATATATAGCAAAAATTCTAACAATAGGCGGTAAGATCTTACAACGCTCGGCGTTCGTAGCGATGTCGTGCCGCTTGGCGGTCAGATCAAAGGCTCGCGCCGATTGCAAGTATAAACTTTTTTACGAGCGGAGCATCGAGAGCTTTCTTTAATCCCGCGTGTCGTAAGTACCTATTTACAAATAGGAACTGTCTCGAATGTTTACCTATTATTACGCGCTATTAAATCCTTAATTAGAGATATTCTTTTAAAGTTATTTTAACACTTAATCACTATAATAATACTCACTGTACACTAGTTTTGTCCCGCATATAATCCTTATTCATTTAAATTGTTTGATAATTTAGTTTGGCTATGTACACGTAAATTACAGTTTAAATTATACAAATCGGACCTTTCGTATAAGTTACGACGGGTATAAAAATACTCTAAGTAAGAAAAATGTTGCGGTTTGACCGAACTGCCCTACGTTAAGTCTGTAAATAAGTAATTAACACGTTACCCTTTATAGACGGAGGTACTTATAGGAAATGAAGTTTGAGGAAAACCTTTTAAACCCGTGTGAACGAAGTCGGGGCGAAGTGCTAGTAATTAATCATTTCTTATTCCTTTCTTGTTTTTTTTAGCATTAATTTGTACTTACTTTTATTCTCGTCACCACTTGTAATGACTCGAGAGCCAATTAAAACACTCACAACACTTTAAACTCTCTAATAATATCCGGTATGAGATACTGAAAACGTGCACCCCCGAGTACGGCTCGTGAGAGACTGAATCGTCAAGTCGTCACTGCTCGTTAGAGATGAGCGTTAAATGAACGAACTAGTTAATTCGACCGTCTACGTACAATGAGTGATTTATGGTTCACCGATAATCAACGGTCTAGTTGAATTCGTAGACGGCTAAATGGTTTTTGTATATATTTATCTGTTACCTGTGTATTTACCTAAGTGATTACCAAGTTTAAGCACTACTAAAACTCGTTAATGTTATATTCACAGTCAACCGCTATCTCATAGCTAAGAAAAACACGCTACACTGGCACTTTTCCATGGGAAAAATACCGAGTAAACTCTAATTTGTACCCTAAGAGCTATCGTACGACTCTGATACAGACTACCTCATTTATATCACTGTGGGATACTGCTACAATACCATGTTACACTCGTTTGCGTTTTTTGATTCACGAATTATTCTACCAACATCAAGGTCATCGCCACACTGTAGGTACAGTTTGAATCAATCAATCTTTGTCTAATATCACTAGTACTAGCTCACATACGCATATAGTAAGCAACCCAGTACTGAAAAATGGAAAATGTATTTAGAAATCGTAACAGCTCAGAATTTTCTGTACCCTCAAAGCTTTAATCAATGGCATTAAAATCAAGTCGTTGTTCATGATCTTTTACCATCGAATTAACTAACTGTTTTTATTTAAGTAACATGATCTTGTGGTAAACTTGCCATGCAATATCTCATTCTAATGCTCGTACTGAATAAAATGTTGAAACTATTACCGCCAATGAGAAACTCTTTAAGTACTTGCTTTAAGCTAAGTGTGTCAAAATTACACTGCTGCACTTCTAATCCAACCACTTAATTGATATGAACCACTTAAAAGCTTTTGTTTGCCAGGTAACATCGTTAACGAATTGACTCGATTCATAAGTGATTTTAATTTAGGTATGACTCATCGTATAATGAGTGTTCATTTCCTTAAGAGTTGAACGTTGAAAGTTTCCAAATTGACTGTGTTTTTCGCGTTAAATGACCAGCTTTTTCTTATTCACAGAAACTGAACTATTTCGACTACTTATTGTGTAGGGATTAGAAATTCACACTATTGTCTTATTTGACTATTATAATATTTAAATACCAGGTGTTCACAATAGAATTCGCTCCCAACCCTATTGTTTAAGAAATTCTTGGACATAATACAATATTATTGGGTCGTTAATGTTCTTATTGTGTTCATACTTAAAGGAGTGCAAAACCCGTTTTGTTTAAAACCTTCGAATGTTTTAACGATCATTACAATAAAATAGATTCTTAGAAAAAAAATGTTAAAAACTTTCCTGAACTGCTACTGTTATGCCAATTGTTTCCGAAAAGGCTTTGGAAAGAGTTTTATGATTTTCTAGTGACCCGCCCCACGTACGGTTGAAATTTAGAGTTGTTATTCTATCGTAAAATTTATAAAGCGTTTTAAAGTTTTTAATAATTAACGTTATAATTATAATTGTCAACTAATTAAATTGTTCCTGGACCTCCTCTTTTTTTGGAAGTCGGTTAGAAACAAATTCCTCCACCGTATCTGTCTGTCTGTTCGCGATAAACTCAAAAACTACTGCACCGATTTTACTGCGCTGTTTTCACCAATGAATAGAGTGGTTCTCGTAGTAGGAAGGTTTTAGTATATAATTTGTCTAGAAAACAATTAGAGATCCTTAAGAAAATTGCGGCGTGGACGAAGTCGCGGGTGAAGTGCTAGTAATTAATAATTTCTGAATAAGAATTTATTAATTACTAGGACTTCGCCCGCAACTTTCCTCGTTTTTTTTAGCATTAATTTGTACTTACTTTTAGCCTCGTCGCCACTTGTAATGACTGGAGAACCAATTAAAACACTCACAACACTTTAAACTCTAATAATATCCGGTATGAGATACTGAAAACGTGCACCCCCGAGTACGGCTCGTGAGAGACTGAATCGTCAAGTCGTCACTGCTCGTTAGAGATGGCGTTGAATGAACGAACTAGTTAATTCGTTCGTCTACGTACGATGAACGATTTACGGTTCACCGATAATCGACGGACTGGTGAATGGGGCCGATAACTGACAAAGTGGCGCTAGTAGCGCACAGACCAATAACAAAGCAGTTTTTGATGAAAGATGAGTAACACTTAGGTAAATGATTACTTTAAGTTTAATTTTATCATCAAAAACTAATTCTAATTATTTTTACGATCCGGAACCTACCTGCATCACATAACCTATTATGTAAGTTAATGCGAATTCGATTTTTTAAACCCTAAAAGAAATCAGACTGCCTATAATACGCAAACAAACGAACACATGAATCTTAAAGACTGGAATCACAGACTAATAGTGTTTATCTCACTTTGACAAGGGTTCGTTTGATGCTAGTGCCATCTGAGATCAGCTTCCACTTGCCAACCTAATTCGTAAACGGCTAAACTGAGACTCCACTACGTTCAAGTCGACTTTAAACGCGACGACCGACATGAGAACTTAGTACCGCAATTTTAGCCATAAATTAAAGCGTTTCCGATTTCAGGTGGTCTGTTGTAAGTATATGGAATTCCTTAAAATCAAAGCAAAAACGATAATATTGCATGCTTCCTATTTTCGCAAATGAGACGAAAGACCGGCAAAACACAGCCGTTGTCAAATTATTACAAAAGATTCAAAAGTCAAGTGTGTAGGGATTAGAAATTCGCACTAATGTCTTATTTACCTATTATACTATTTAAATACCAGGTGTTCACAATAGAATTCGGTCCCAACCCTATTGTTTAAGGAATTCTTGGACATAATACAATGTTATCGGGTTGTTAATGTTCTTATTGTGTTTATACTTAAAGGAGTGCAAAACCCTTTTGTTTACAACCTTCGAACGTTTTAACGATCATTGCAAAAGAATAGATTCTTAGAAAAAAAAAAAATACTTTGATGCGGGTCTAAAAAGCCACTAGCAGAATCAGAAAGCAAATCACGCTACCTGTCACTGTAAATTTTTTCCAATCAACCTTGAACCTTTTATTGTCAGCGATAAAGTTGAAAATTAAATTTGACAAATTATTGTGTGATTAATATTCTCCTAAAGTGGCCTTTTTAGCCCTCCTGAACTTCAAGGTTATGCCAATTTTTTCCGAAAAGGCTTTGTAAAGAGTTTTATGGTCTACTAGCGACCCGCCCTACGCACGGGTGCAATTTAGAGTTGTTATTCTATCGTAAATTTTATAAAGCGTTTTAAAGTTTTTAATAATCAACGTTATAATTGCAAACTAATTAAATTGTTCCTTGTTTAAAAAAATAAAATGTGTAGGTATCTAATGCGGGCCATACACGCTCAAGTACACTGATCAAAGTGGCTGGTTCAAACAGTTTGATCAAATAGAATGTTACCTCATGCCATTCGACAACTCATTATTGTTCATACTTCCTACAGATATTCATGCCAATTTTAAAGAACTGTTTGAAGCAGACTGTTTGATCAAATTACTTGAACGTCTATGGCCCGCATTGGATACCTATACATTTTATTTTTTAAACCAGAAACAATTTAATTGCAGCTTGGACGAAGTCGCGGGTAAAGTGCTAGTAATTAATAATTTCTGAATAAGAATTTATTAATTACTAGTGAACGTCACGCGGTTTCACCCGCGTAGTTCCCGTTCCCGTGGAAGTATGGGGATAATATATAGCCTATGTTTCTCCCTGATAATGTAGCTATCCAATGCTAAAAGAATTTTTCAAATCGGTCACGTAGTTTCGAAGCCTATTCAATTCAAACAAACAAACAAATCTTTCTTCTTTATAATATTATTGTAGAAGTGTAGATTAGCACTTCGCCCGCGACTTTCCTCGTAATTTTTTAGCATTAATTTGTACTTACTTTTAGCCTCGTCGCCACTTGTAATGACTGGAGAACCAATTAAAACACTCACAACACTTTAAACACACTAATAATATCCGGTATGAGATACTGAAAACGTGCACCCCCGAGTACGGCTCGTGAGAGACTGAATCATCAAGTCCTCACTGCTCGTTAGAGATGGCGTTGAATGAACGAACTGGTTAATTCGTTCGTCTACGTACGATGAACGATTTACGGTTCAACCGATAATCAACGGACTGGTGAATGGGGCCGACAACTGTCAAAGTGGCGCTAGTAGCGCACAGACCAATAACAAAGCAGTTTTTGATGAAAGATGAGTAAACACTTAGGTAAATGATTACTTTCAGTTTGATTAGATCTTCAAAAACTATTTCTAATTATTTTTACGATCCGGAACGTACCTGCATCACATAACCTATAATGTAAGTTAATGCGAATTTGATTTTATAAACCTTAAGAGAAATCAGACTGCCTATAATACACAAACAAACGAACAAATGTATCTTAAAAACTGGAATTACAGACTAATAGTGTTTATCTCACTTTGACAAGGGTTCGTTTGGTGGTGGCGCCATCTGTGATCAGCTTTCACTTGCCAACCCCAGTCGTAGACGGCTAAAAAGAAACTCCACTACGTTCAAGTCGACTTTAAACGCGACGACCGACATGAGAACTTAGTCAGGTTACAGGATATACAAGTTCATTCGTCTGAAAAATATAACAACAATGGACGAGCAATCAAATTTGCCTCTAACTCTTGTTGCAATTAGTTGATATTTCTGTGAGACCAAGTAAACAATGTATGAAAGGAGGTTCAAATATTAACCGTAAAACTTATTTTTAACATAAACACCTACACGCATTGACCTCAGTTGCCATCACTGAATTATAAAATGGTTTAGAGCCAAAAGGATCAAATCTTGCGGTAAACAAAACCTCTTTTTTCACGAAACGGTAACATTCTTGAGATTGGATAAATATCTTTGGAAAATCGAAAATCATGGAAAGCACGGTATATTTTGCGGTAATGAATGAAAATTTTATTTAAAAAATACATGTAACACATCAAAGATTTTCAATAACTAAACGTTTATGGGTGCGTTCAAAGTTTCAAATACTCGCTACTTTTGCGCATGCTCTATTGGCAGTTTTTTCAGTGACGTATCACAAAACTCCGCTGAACTCGTTCACATATCACTATCTCTTTTCATGTGCTGCCAAAAGAAAGGGATTGATAGAGAGCCGGTTGATGTTTTCGTGTCAGCCTTGTACCCATTTACGAGGAGTAGGTAAAATCCGCCATCTTGAGAGTGAATTCAAGAATGTGAGGACTTTTAGCGGAGTTAAGTGAATTTCTTTAGTAATTTTATTATTAAATGGATTTATATTTGTCCACCACGCGATTTCGTACCCTTTATTCGAGCCGGTGGCATTAACGGAAACACTTTGCGCGTCGTTATAAAGCTTAAACGCCGAATTCCTTGATAGTGTTTATGTGACAGGAGAAGACACCGTAAGCTTTCTAATAGTTTTTTGCGTGTCTATTTCCGTTTTCCATCTCGACGATCGTTAACATATACGTGAAAGTGAAATAGGTATCGCGTATCGTTACACAGTTTTCATTATAGGGCTTCGCGATGTTTTTTTCTGGTCGAAAATGCGGTTAGATGGGCGTTGTTGGTCGGCGATCGGTGGTGTTAAGTCGGGGCCTGTGTCGGCGTCCTGGTGAGGGCCTGGGCCGGTCGGGCGGGCTGAGCACGCGGCCGCCGCAGAGGATGAGAAGCGCGAGGGTGGTCTAGCAAGGTGTTAAAAGTGTTTGAACTAGTGTTATTGTGAAAATGTCGACGACTATGAGGCCTACTCTTCAGACTGTCCCGGAGTCGTTGCCGGCTGACCACGTGACGAGCCCAGCGCCGGCCCCCGCAACTACCACGGCCACCGCAGCGCCCTCGGCGCCCAGGCATCCCAGACCTATGTTCAAGGTAAGTGCCCCCATCTGTTTTGATTCCCCAGTCATAGTGCTGCTGATAAACAAATGTGATAACAAACACATCAAGTGCCTTACATAACTTTTAATCAGACTGAAAACTCATTTGTGTATTTATTGTTTGGATAGCATAAACTAATAACTGGACCTTTTGTTTTTTTAATAACATATACACAAGTATTGCTACATTGTTATCAGAGGTTCAATATTTGAAGGAGATAAGGTAGGATTAATTTATGGTAGTACACAGGTAATCTGTAGATTGTGTTTGAGTGTAGCATACATGAATTAGTAATTGTGTAAACTGCAATGGTAGCCTAGATAGGCTAGAAAGTGTGGTCAGTGTTGCATGGCATGTAAACTAAAAAATATTTACTATTCTTAATTTTTCTGTTATTATTGGTAATCTGAATGAAAATTAAGTTTTTCAATCAATTTTTAATTTGATGTAGAAAGGTGACTGCTATAGCCATTGCATAATTTCAGGCAGCTAACAATAACATTTAATTTCGAATTTATTAGGAAACCATCTAACAATGTTATACCAAACAGCTGTGGTTATCCTTAGAACTATGTATAATGAAAAGAGCATTAGTCCTATCACAACTGAATGTCATGATCCTTCTGCCTAGCTAAGTACTGTTGAATGTAAAACATTTACAAACATATATACATTGCTTCCATTCAATAATTACAACCTTACATAATAACCAGAATAAAAATAAAACTGGCACACAACAACCAACAAGTTGAAGTCATAAAAATGAATTAAAAAGTGGGTAGTACTTGCACAAGCCAGAAACAATGTAGGATTACTCATTCATGCTAACTTATCTCTTTGCATTGGACTGTTTTATAAAAACCTGGCTTTTGTTTGGTTTCAAACTGCTCTAGACAATACATTGACTCACTGTTAAACTGTCAATTACAAAGTATGGTATTTCAAAATGCAAACCTGAAGTTACTGTAAACATTGTTAATTTGTTGTATTATATTAGTAGTATTATAGTCCAATGCTGGATTAGACCTATCTAGTTGTAATTGATTTTCCCAAACACCAATGAATCATGTTATGAGATTTGAATTTATGATGAAGAATCTAGGGAATAAGTTGATTTTTGCACTACTTGTAGGCAATACCACTTTTATGATGTAAAATATTGACATATTACATTCAGTGGGTTGAAAAAGGCTACTTTATCAGAATCTATATATATCTAAGCTTTAATATTGACAATATTATTCGGTCTTGGCTGATACAATTAGGTAAAGTTATACTTATCATCGTTAATCATTAAATGCAGGTAACAATAAACATAATTCAATGTCATTATATCTCTGTTTCAATGATTTACAGAAATAGACAATTTTAGCTTATTTAGCACTAAATATCTATAGTGTGTGATAGATACAAGTTAACCTGTGTAAACCAATGTTTTGTTATTATAAACTAATAATATCCATGTTGTATTCAGTAATGATGTAAATAAAGAGCAACTGCAGAATAACACATTTACATCTTGTAGTTACATAATTCATCCTTGCTTTCAAAGACAACTATTATACAACAATCTTATCATTATTATTATTGTGATTGTAATCAGAAAAACATCATCAAAATAATCTAGCAGAAGATCAAATAAACAACTTCTCATTCACAGCTTGATAATAAATTTTTACATATTTTTTATGTCATTCTGACTGATTTTGTTTAATAAAATGTTTGAGAAAATCATAGAATGTGTTAGGAATATTGAACAGTCTAAAATTAGTTAGCCTTTTTTTTTTGTTTTTTTTTTTTGTTCAGTACTAAGGAATAAGAAACAAAATACATATTTGTAAATGCCTGTGTCCTAAGAAATTATAAAATTTATGTCACATTGACAACGAAAAAAAAAAACAACAATAATATTATTCAACAACTACTTTTTATTATTATTTTTATAAACAGCACTGAGTACACAAGAATGTCGCAGACATTTTTAATTTAGAAAATTGTAAAAACACATGTTTTAATCACGCATTGTCACCATTACAAAAATTATATTTAATTTGTGTGCAACTGTAAATGGTACCTAGTTAGCAGCAGTCTGTTATGAGTCATTTTCAATTAACATACAGTAAATGTACTGTTAATTTCGGATACAAAGTACTTAAAATTGTGTGCTTTGTATTATTCACTCTTTTTTCCTTCTCTCTTCTAACTGAACGAGGTATTTGTATAGACCAAATATAATGCTTGTTAAATTTATGATGATGAAATTATTGTTCAAGCAAACAAATGTCTAAAATATGTCTTGTATATTAAGCTGGTGTCCACAACTCCACATCCAAGCATGTACCAGCTGTTTTCGATACTTATAATTAAATAAAACTTTTTATAAGTACTTAAAAACACCTGTGAACTAAATAAAGTTGTAAATGAAAGGAAATTACTCTTACAAGCTTTAAATTCAATAAAAAGGTGTGCTAGAAGCAGAAAGCTTGTGCCTTACAGTTGGTGTCTATAAAATAAAAACCATAACCCTATATTTGAATTCATGCAGTCAGGTTAAACGAAAAACAGTACATTTATATTCAAGACACCTGTAAACATTTACACCTTCCTTGCACTACAATAAAAAAAGAATCACCTAATTTATATATCTCCAAGACATATCTTAATAGCAGAGGGAATGTAGCAATGCTTTTCAAAGTCATTGCATTCTCTCTTTGTTTATTTATACTGCTACATGTTATTAATTCATGATGACTACAGATTAAGCATAATTTGCATAATATAAACCTGTTGAAGGCAAAGTTACAAAAATAATTTAAGAAAAGAAACATAATTTTCAATGTGAATTGTCTATGTCAATTTGTAAATTGGAATGACGTAAATATTGCTTTGTCGACCACATTTGTAAAACCTAGTTAGGTATCTATTATTATAATAGCATCAACATAATATTTCATACGTTTTCAGTTTGTTTAGGCACTTGATGTGTCAAAATATTGACACAATAATGTTGCCCAACTTTATATAATCCCACATGTCCAGTGACCTCACTTTTCACGCGCGGAAACAAATTCGTTTACTCATATTTCAGCAGGAAGAATGACCAATGACTGGGGAATCGTAATATATGCTCCATGTTGAAGCTTCGAGCCTGTTTCGTCAGACAAACTGATAAAAATGTATTGTTTTGTGTTGCCGTGTTGTTGAAAAATGTCTTTCAAGCTTATAATGTTGTTTGCGGTACTATTTATAAGCGGCCAAGAGTTTACTTCATAACAGGATAATTCGTCAACGTCATATTTAAATATTTTGACGTACTTCTGCATAATCTCGACTTCAAATAATACTTGATTTGTATCTCACTTTGAGATATTGCAGATCATTAAAACTAGGTAAAATCGTCGATTCTAGGAAAAAATATCTAATTGCGATTAGAACGTTATTCTGTTTTACATCATAAAAAGGCGTGTTCGAAGTTTGAAACATACCATAAAGTTCGACATAGAATTCGATGAAAAAGTCGTAAACAATCGCTTTATGGAAGCTGAATATTTAATCACATTTTAATGTATTATGTCACTTCAATATTTTGTTATTTACTGGTTTATATTGGAGTTGTTTACGTGTCGCTGGGTGTCGTCTCATGCATAAGCATCGAGCCTAGGGTGTAAGGGATGGCTGGCCTTCCATCTGCCCCAGTTTTGACGTTACACAACCTACCTATATTGGCTACCTATATGTAAGCTTCACGTAAAGTTACGCGTCATTGAATAATTTTACGGTTCGGTAAAGCTTTTATTCACTGTTGGCAGGTTTTTCGCTTTAAAAGCGTGCGTGATTTAATTGAATTTATTTCGGAAAAGTTCGAGTTTTCATTATTGTCATTGGCGCTTGTCGATTGTGTGACGTCATAGTTCACGTTGCGACAATTTTCCTCCCGGTCGTGTTTATTTTTTTTTTCCTAATCATCATATTCCAATCAAGTTATAGCTGCCTGTTATTATACACGCGATACAAAGACAAGTTTTTTATTTTTTTATTGTGCCTGTACATAAACCGTAAACAGTTTACTTATATGTAATGCTTGTTGAGTTTCACACTGTGAATTATATATTATACGAATAATACGCTTTTATAAAGTTTTGTGTTCCAGTTTTTGCCTTTAGTATGATCGATATTTGGCAATTAGTGTAAATGGACACTTAATTGCTGAGAAAAACTGTTGATGATACATGTAAATAATGTACCACATGTTTATAGTACTCATCAAAACCACAAAAAACCGGGAGGCTTGATTATATCTATTCTAATTAAGTCACAAGAACCGCTTTTTGTTCAAATTAGACAGTCAAAAACATTGGTAGAATCGAAAGATGATGACATTAGTATCATAGTTTTAATCCTTATCTAACTAATGATTATTGATACTAATGATTTAATAATCAAGGTTGATTATGTACATGTAAATTCCTCTTTACACAAATTGGACCTTTTATTTAAAAGGCACGACGGGTATAAAAAAGGTAAATGTAAGGGAAATGCCGCGGTGTGAGCGAACTCGCCCTACGCTTATGCGGGCGGCTGCAGGCCATAGACGTTCAAGTAATTTCATCAAACAGTTATAAAATTGACATGAATGTCTGCAGGAAATATGAACAAAAATTAGTTGTCAAATGGCATGAAGTAACAGTCTATTTGATCAAACTGTTTGAACCAGGCTCGTTGATCAATGTACTTGAGCGTGTATGGCCCGCATTAGATACTTACACATTTTTTTTTTAAACCAGGAACAATTTAATTAGTTTGCAATCATAACGTTGCTTATTAAAAACTTTAAAACGCTTTATAAAATTTACGATAGAATAACAACTCTAAATTGCACCCGTGCGTAGGGCGGGTCGCTAGTAGATCATAAAACTCTTTACAAAGCCTTTTCGGAAAAAATTGGCATAACTTTGAAGTTCAGGAGGGCTAAAAAGACCACTTTAGGAGAATCATAATATTAATCACACAATAATTTGTCAAATTTAATTTTCAACTTTATCGCTAACAAAAAAGGTTCAAGGTTGATTGGAAAAATTTGACAGTGACAGGTAGCGTGATTTGCTTTCTGATTCTGCTAGTGGCTTTTTAGACCCGCATCAAAGTATTTAATTTTTTTTTCTAAGAATCTATTCTTTTGCAATGATCGTTAAAACGTTCGAAGGTTGTAAACAAAAAGGGTTTTGCACTCGTTTAAGTATAAACACAATAAGTACATTAACAGCCCGATAATATTGTATTATGTCCAAGAATTCCTTAGACAATAGGGTCGGGTGCGACTTCTATGTGAACACCTGGTATTTAAATAGTATGAAAGTGAAATAAGACAATAGTGCGAATTTCTAATCCCTACACAATTGACTTTTGTATCTTTTGTAATAATTTGACAACGGCTGTTTTGCCGCTCTGCCGTCTCGTTTGCGAAAATACGGAGCATGGGATTTTTTAATTTTTGCTTCCATTTTAAGGAATGTCGTCTAGAATAAACGAATAAAAAATGAAAACGCTTTAATTTATTGCCAAAATTGCGATTTTAATTAAACAGTTGTTTTCGTGCGAAAACGGACGATGGGCGGCACTTCTCTCTGTCACTGGTCAAGAACTGTCGTGCATCAAAATCATAGAATAAGATCCCAGTGCTCCCAGACAACCATTCCCTGCCGGAGTCTGTGTTTCCTGATAGCTACAACCTGGGAGTCTTTAAGTCAAGAGTGAATAGGTTACTTCTAGGCAAGCGTGCTCCATCTTCGACCACATCATCGCTTACCATCAGGTGAGATAGTGGTCAAACGCGTGCCTATCAATAGTAAAAAGAAACCATTTTTTTTAATTTTAGAGTTTCAATAATTTATGATTAGCTTTTGCCCGCGACTTCGTACTCGCATATCCCGTTTTTACCCGTTCCCGTAGGAATTTCGGGATCTCCTCTCACTTAGTGCTCCCCTACAGTCCCCCAGGAACCTACGTACCAAATTTCAGCTTTCTACGACCAGTAGTTTCGGCTGTGCGTTGTCTGTCAGTCACTCAATCGGTCAGTAACGGAAGAGTTTTATGTTAGGAAAAGTTGACCCGCGCAACTTCGTTTGCTCCGCTCCTATTGGTCTTAGCGTGATGATATATATAGCCTGCCTCGACAAATGGGCTATCTAACACTGAAAGAATTTTTCAAATCGGACCAGTAGTTCCTGAGATTAGCGCGTTCAAGCAAACAAACAATCAAACTCTTCAGCTATATATATTCGTATAAATTAACAGAACTATAGGATATTGATACTTAAATACACTTATTTATGCAATAATCTGAAATATCAAAACAAGCTTTTTATGAGTCATCTCTCAGAATTACGGCTCATGAATAAAAATAAATAAACACGACTTTAGTAATAATTACGAAACATTGGCCTTATTATTTAATCAATTTGTGTAACAAACTTGCAATGTAACATGTTACAACACTGATTACACCACATGTTGCAACGGCTGAAGTTTCAGCGCGTTAAAAAGAGACAAACAGGCATAGTTAGAATTAATTAAATAGTAAGAGCCGTTCGAGCGTTTGCTTATTATTATACAAGAAACACGGCATTTTCAATCTCTCGCGCACATGACCATTCGTGGCATCAGAAAGACGGGCTAATTTGTGGCATCAAAAAATCAATGTAAACATTAATTGAAACAACGCTCTACAAAGCGGAACTTTTTCGAAAGCTGCCTTCATCATCATATCAGCCGAAAGACGTCCACTGCTGGACACAGGCCTCCCCCAAGATTTGGGGGGGTTTGCCATAATCGCCACGCTTGGCAGGCGGGTTTAAGTAGGACAGTCTCTTATACGGACTCTTTTTAAGTTGTGAAGCGTCTTGCCCTTTTTATACTTCCTGGATATAAACGGTTTTTTTAAATGGGCTTTAGTCGTTATAGCTTTCATCATCATCATACCAGCCGAAAGACGTCCACTGCTGGACATAGGCCTTCCCCAAAGGGGGGTTCGCCTGCCAAGGGGGATCGCCACGCTTGGCAGGCGGGTTAGTGATCGCAGTGTACGGTGTTGCGTTTTACAGAGAACGCTGCTGCCCATTCTCTGGCGAGTCCCTTAGTCGCCTGTTACGACACCCACGTGAAGTGATGGGATGGTATTATTCTTTTACGGCATCATACGGCACCGGCCGAAACCATACAGCTGCCTTATGTCTCTCGAATTATAAAACTGTATCTCCCTAATCCACTATCACACGAGATGCAAGATCTATAAATAACCAAACGGGATTAACGTAGGCGCAGTCACAACGAAAATATTTATATAATTCTGTGTGATCACGCCGTTTTACTACTAAGTCTAGTTACAGATAAAAATAGATTATGAGAATTCATAGTTTCTAACAGCTGTTTGGTATTTTGGGTTTCAGCGTTTTAGCCTCATTTGCTGATCATAGCAACGTCCAGTGATTGACATAGTTGTCTGCATAGTCTTTGCCAAGATTGATTTTGGTCCTCTTGAAAGTTTCGTCTAAGACCAGAACCATTTTGATTGATTAAGGTACATATTTCTATCAAAATATGATCGAACAATGTCTTGATTTTTTTTTTTCAAACAGGACATATTTTAGCGTCTTGATTCTACAGCGAGTTTAACCAAATCAGATTCCTCTCTTATTAAAAATATTCACAAAGAAAGTGTCAGCCGAGTGGATGCATATAAAGTAAAATGTAAGCTGTAAGAAAATGCGTCCTTCGTGAAGATAACGTCTGAAGAAATTCCTTTAAATACGCTTGCAACGAGGAAAGTTTCAGAACGGATAAAATGCGATACAATTGCTTTGTTATCAGATAAAAAGGAACTAGATTTTGTAGAACGCCATTCAGCCTTAAATAAAAAGAAGTACTTAAAAGATATGTTTTTGTAAACACGTTTCGAAATTGCTGAATAGCGGACTCGGTGAAAACGTTGTTTGAACTCCAAAGTTAATGAAAGGATCCTTTTAATAGGCTACAGAAGTGTATTTATAAGCCTTTGGTTTTGTTTTGTAATAACGGAATAATTTTACCACAGGCAATAGCTGCCCTGTCATAAAAGAAAATTTCTACCGTTTTAACGTAGAGTAATTCGTTAGATCAGAGAAAACAACTCTCTATAAATCGACTCTAAAGTTTAATTATAACATCGATACTTAATATATAAAGCTGAAGAGTTTTTTTGTTTGCTTGAACGCGCTTATCCCAGGAACTACTGGTCCAATTTGAAAATTCTTTCAGTGTTAGATAGCCCATTTATCGCGGAAGGCTATAGGCTATATATCATCACGCTAACACCAATAGGAGCGGAGCAGACGAAGTTGCGCGGGTCAACTAGTTCAGAATATACAGGACAACGGTAAAGTCTTCCATAATCCTGTTGGTTGCCTTTTCCGACCAATCTCTCATACACACTTCTAAAGTCATCAAGCCAGTATTTCCCTATACCATAATGGTTTTATAGTAATTCTTCAGGCTATTAAAACACGTCAATTCCATTTAACTCCACTTGACTGAATTGACAAGTACCCACTACAAGGAAATCCTGAATTTTAAATGGCTTTCGACAAGTCTGTTATGCTAGGATGTTTAGTAATGTTGAAAGAAACGATGGACGAACTGTGAATAGAACATCGCGGCCCTGGAATGCTAAGGGCGTTAAAAGGAACACGAATGGGTTTTAGTCAGTAAGAGTCTGACTCTCCCTTCTGCTCCGCCCAGAGCAGGAGTCATTTGATGATTAAGTAAAAGAGGTATATGAAAGAAGAAGACTCCAAATGAATTGAGATAAGAGTAAGAGAATGATAAAGTAAGACTACAAAACTTTTAAGACGAGAAGTTTGACTTTTACATGCAAGAAGATTTGCTAGCCTTACTAATGAACTTGACGATAAACGTCTCTAGGTTTAGTTTAGATAACCTCACCAAACGAGAAAGACAGCACGCAATGTATTTTAGTTAGCAGCAATTTATGCGTTTAGGTGACATCTTATACTTTAACCTAGGTTCTATTCTGGTTCAGTCTAAATCCAGTCGCCGAGTATTAGAATCGATATCGAACATTCGTAGGTTTCTTTCAAGTTCCAATTGGAATTGATACCTATCTGCAGATATATGCTCGTTATTTTTAAGTGGATCGTGTAAGCCTTAAAACGACATCATATTTCCGATATTTTTGAAAATGAAGATAAAATGTACAGGGGGCGGTAGTATGCGGCGAAAAACCTAATCTAAAATAACAACGTTGACTCCAGCTGGTGTCTTTAAAATTTGTATGTTCTAACGTGATTCTTGCAACGTATACGCTTAGAAAGGCAAAAATGTAGTTGAAAATTCTATGTCATAGTAAGTAATTATTTTACGAAACAACTTTGAAATTATTAAAAAAATAAATCTCACGAAATTATTATAAATACCTTAATTAGTATGCACCATTTTTTTCAAATCCAACAAAGCGATAACTACTTAGCACAATGTAATTAACTTAACGTAGAAATGATAGTGAACAAATGTAATTAACTAATTCGCTAAACTGATGACTTGGATATACAATAACTCACAAATTAGTGTCTTGATGACTTTTGTTAAGAGCCCTATCACAGAATTACGTTTTCACTCACATGACTGCTGACTCATCGCATTATGTATAAATTAGGCAGTTGCAATTACGTTTATTTTAGGGTTTATTATTAATTTATTTAATGATGATTTATTAAATTTTCATTTCTTATGAAATATGGTTTATTTTGGTATAAATTTTACGTAATAATATTAATATACTATGTAGAAATTCACAGTTAATTCAGAGCGTTTGTAGTAGTTTTTTTATGGGTTTGAATGGGATTTTACGGATATTCCATTCTTATTTTCAAATTTCTGAGGCCGCTATGCACGAAACCACTATACAAGGAATAATATGATATATTTTTCATTTCATTTGATTAGTACAGTAGTTCAATCCACGAGCTCAAAAAAGTGTGCCGTCGCACTTTTTATGAGAAACTTACTTCGGAATTTTGGCTTTTTACAAATAGATAAGAAAAATATGCAAAAAGTGAGGCCGCTATGCACTATACTAATAACTATTCAACTACCCGATAAGCCAAAGCTGTCTAAATAATTAAATATTTCCGTTTCTGAGAATAAGAAAGCCAAAATTGGTCATTTTACGCAAAAAATACAGTCAAATTATAATAGGGTTATGTATTGTGTAGTAGATAGTGCTGGACAGATTAAAGTATTTTTTTTTTTTATCTAATCTCAACTTGAGAATTATGATTTTCCTACCGCTAATTTCTTGAAATGATCAACGTGGCCTCTCCTTTTACTATTCAGACCAGTACGTCTACCATGAGTTTTATCAATCTACTAGCTGACCCGCGCAACGTCGTCTGCGTCACAATTTTCATTACTGCTCCGCTCCTATTGGCCTTAGCGTGATGATATATAGCCTATAGCCTTCCTCGATAAATAGGCTATCCAACACTGAAAGAATTTTTCAAATCGAACCAGTAGTTCCTGAGATTAGCGCGTTCAAGCAAATAAACAAACTCTTCAGCTTTATATATTAGTATAGATATTTTTTTTACTACAGTCGCTAGCGAGTATAGATTGATAAAACTCATGGTAGACGTTCATAACTAGAGTGAATTGCTTAAACGTGTCTTTATCGATAGAGGATGCATGAAAAATTCGTCCCACGTAAATTCAAAACTAGTCTAAATGATAATCCGCCGAGTGGATTCCTCACACGATCCTGATTTACATGCTACCTTGTCAGTCCAAGCCGTGACTTCGTCTAGACAAGTAAATTTTACATATTTCTAAAACAAAACCCAGCCTAGACTTTCCTTGTTCATAGGCTAAGGGGTTATAGTCTGTTTTCATGCTATTGTGCGGTTACGGAAGGTGGGCCGTATTGATTGGCTGCGGTTTTTAAAGTACCCAAGGACTAGCTTAAAGCTTTGTGGAGGAACGGTGACAGTTGTTGGTAACTTACGCGTGCAAAGGGTAAAAAAGATATTATTTGATCAGCATCATCATCATATCAGCCAAAAGATGTCCACTGCTGGACATAGGCCTCCCCCAAAAGGGGTTTTGCCATAATCGCCACGCTTGGCAGGCGGGTTGGCAATCGTAGTGTATGGTGTTGAGTTTAACAGAGAATGGGCAGCAGCGCTCACTCGCTAGACAAATGAGAAGAATGTATAAAGACAGTATGTGAATAAAGAGGCAGAACAAAGAATGGATTTTGCTTAAGATGATGATGTTAAACTCGATAACGGCTTATTGAGACTTCCTAGATAAACATGAGATATCAATCCTTTTAACCTCAAGAACAGTTAACACACACCAAGAAAGGCATAATAATCTTTTCAAACGAAACTCCCATAACACATCTCGTCTTAAACTGCATAAGGTTTACGTTATTACCCGTTATAACTAAGGCTAAATAATAATAGGGAACTTTGCAACGAAGGCGAACAGCCCGTGCTCACAAGTAGCTATATGATTAAAAAACTAAGGTCACGCAACGCTAATATTAAATAAGGTGGAAACTGACGGTTAGGATCGGATTACGTTCGCGTAGTAAAAAATGTTGGGTAACGTATTGCAGTTTTGCGTTTGACTTCAAGTTCAATCACATTTTGTTTGTAACGTAAGAATGATTTTGCGGTTGGATTGTCAGACGTGTCTTGAATTTTGCGAGAAGCATTCTGCCCCAATTTATTAAATGTCGGCCGCGACTAGTTTTGGTGTCAATACTTTCATTGTTCGTATTGCTAAGGACTGGAATACCCTGCTGGTGTCCGTGTTCTCTGACAGCTATAACCTGTCTTTAATTCAACAGTGAATAGGTTACTTCTAGGCAAGCGTGCTCCATTATCGACCACATCATCGCTTTTCATCAGGTGAGATTGTGGTCAAACGCGAACCTTGATATCTTCTACCATACTATCTCCATTTGCTTTTAAGGTTCCGAACAAAAAACGGAACCCTTATAGGATCACTCGTGTGTCTGTCTGTCCGTCTGTCACAGCCATTTTTCTCCGGATCCACTGGACCGATTCTGTTGAAATTTGGTATACATATGGACTTCTGTGACCCGGACGCATTACGTAAATCATTAAATTTTTAGTATGGTCAAACTAGAAAATTAAAAAAAGGTTTTTGAACAATGTCGTGTGACATATCAAATGAAAGGGCTTACTGTGAGGGTTTTAAATATATTTTTTCATAATATTAAAATAATTGATTTTGAAGTTATTCAAGAAATTAGACGAAAAATGACCACTCCCCCCCTTATCTCCGAAAATACTGAGCCCAAAATTTGGAAAAAAATGCAGATAATAGATCTTTACCTAAATATTACAGGAAAACCTATAGGAAGACTATAGTGGTAAAATAACACGTTAATAAAATGACATTCGTTGACACTAAATAAAAATGGATGGAGTGTGAAAATATGGTAAGAAAGAAAAACTGGCCAGTTACCTTTCTTACCATATTTTCACACTCCATCCATTTTTCTTTAGTCCTCTTGTACTACACGGTACAGAAAACCCCCTTGGATGGGTAATATTAGGCAAGCGGATATGCAAGGAGTGTTACGCAAAAGGATGTTAGTACCTTCGCACTATGCGTGATGCAAAGGAAGTGGTTTTGTCGGAATCGAAGGTGCGATCTCAATAGGAAGTTTCGACCTTTCAAAGTAACTCCGAAAGGGGCAACAAACTACAAAGACATGTAGAGACGATATTTTTATTAGTTTCGCTCGCGTTAGACCATAATCAATCTGGATGAAAAGCGATGATGTGGTCGACGGTGGAGCACGCTTGCCTAGAAGTAATCTTGAGTAGACACATGGAAAGTATTCCTAAAACGTGTTGTGCGTGTGTGTGGCTACTTCCAACATTCAGTATCTTGGTTTGTAGGAAATTCAGCCTGATACCAATACCTTTGTTTTTCCCGCGACCTTCGAATCCATGTAACCCTCGCTAAATCAAGCTAATATATTAACGCTTAGATTATAACATTACTTGCAGCTCAATGATTCATCCGCTCATTATTCAAATAACAGGACGATAACACTAGATATTTTGAATATATCGATATATTCACAAATACACAGTACAACATGATTGGATTTCTACGGGATTGGTTAATTCCGCAGCGCACAGCAAACGTTAGCTGAATCCGTTTTATTGGCTATGTCGAAATGGGCTGTGCGAGAAACTACGACTTAGACATTGTTTGTAACATGGCGAATGTGTTTATTCCAATAATTCTAACCTAAATAATGTAAATAGAAACGTGGACTTTGATCTTTCGAGGTGGGCAGGAGTGCACTGTATTTTGTCTAGCTGTCACTTAGGACCGTAATAGGTTAGATGTTGTCCCTAATCCAAGTGCAGGTGGAAGTCTTCAATCCTATGTTATTCACAATTGCATTACAATACTTTCTGCAGTGCAATTCTGTAAACATGCTCATTTCATGATCACTTCACCTAAGCTTGAGCTGAGATGCTGACAGAATTGAACGGCTTCTTGTTTATTGACCAAGAGGATAGATAATCACAAATCAAATTATTTATCCCCAACCCAATTTCTGTGTCCTATGCAAACTCGCTATGTGAGCTTTCGGTGTCTCGCAAGGCACTATACTTTTCGACAAAAATAATCATGTAATCCCATTGTATTCACTCGGCATGTAACGTGTAATAGAGAGCAAAATAAACAAATAAGGGTAACCTAATTAAAACTGCAATGATTCATAAATTCTCTTCTTCATCATATCATTTCCTTGGCGTGATGCCAGCGTCCGTTTTGTTAGGAACTTAGCGGTGCTGATGTTGGCAAGCGTCTCCCAGATCCTTCCTCTGTGATATGTTGAGTTTCAATTTGTGGATTTAGAATACATTTTCCTGTTACGTCTGCTAACCTGTAATGTAGTTGAAATGCATCAGAGGTAATTCTCATATTTTTGTATTCGCAACGCAGTCGTTAATTGTCAAAAATGCCTACATTTTGTCAAGTTGTTGACATTGTGAGTTGAATTTGAGCATTTTTTTAATACGAGAGTTGGCCTTCTGATGTAAGGATTGCAGCTACATAGGACTGCCAAAAATTTCGACTTGATTTCTTAACATTTCAATAGTAATTGGTCCGAGTTTGGGGTGCGAAGGTCACGATGGCTCCGTGCTAAATAGTGTCAATTCATAAACATTTTCTTCGACTGGTTGGTTTATCAGTCGACCCCAATATAATAAGGAAAATACTGAAGGATTATGACATTAAATAACTTGAAGAACTTCTAAAGTACTGCCGTACGATAATTTGAAATGCTCGCAGCAACGAATCCAGACAAACTTCTCGAGTGTGTCGCTTCTAATTCCAGTAAACTTGTTAGGAGTACGAAGACTTGGAAAATTGTAATGATGTCTTCTTTAGAACTTGTACGGTATACATTTTGTTTTAAAATGTTTCTACTTTCACGCTTCCCTTGAGATGGGAGAGTAGCTTTCAGTGTTATAGGATCTGAAAGAAAAAGATAGTACTTAGTGCTAAAATGAAAATACTTTTGAACTAACAACAAGTTTTTGCTTTGCGCATGTATGGTCAGATATTATTTAGAAAAACTAGGCAATACAAAAAGATGGAATTTTACTATCAATGTTAGTCTGTGGACAAATACCAAACTACATACTTAAAATAGAGTAAAACATGGGACCACCAACGTGCGGTGTGTGTTCCTAAGTGGCACCAATTTATACCTGACACTGGTATTCTGTTGGATCCAATCAAGAGTAGGTCATATTAGTTTCCATTTAAAACCCTTTCGGAAAACAATATGATTTTTATCAAGAACAAACATTTCTATGAATATTATTTTAAGCAAACAAACACACCAACGTAATTCCTACCTCAGCGAAATTCGCAAACGTCCGAATTGTATAAAACTGTTAGCAGAAATTCTGAAAGGTCAGCTTGAAAACATTTTCGCTAAGCATTATGCTGTGTAAAACCTTTGTGTAATCAAATGATCAGACGCTGAACTGGCAATATTCACTAATATTCAACTAACTAATATTATAAATGCACAAGTTTGGATGTTTGTTAACCAATCCTCAACGGATGAACAGATTTGGAATACACGCCTCGACGATTTCGTAGATGAACATGTCTTGATAAGTCTTTTGATGAGGTTTAGGATACTTTTTTATCCAGTGCGTGTTGCCAGTGATGACTTATGGAACCGAAACGTGGTCGCTCACAATGGGCCTCATCAGAAGGCTTTAAGTCACCCAAATGGCAATGGAGAGGGCAATGCCTGGAACTTGCGTGATCGAATCAGGGATGATGATATCCGCAAGAGAACCAAGGTTACCAACATAGCCCGAAGGATCGCCAAACTAAAGTGACAGTGAGCAGGGCACATGCTCGATGGGGCCAAGAAGTTCTGGAGTTGCGAACGCGTACCGGAAGACGCAGCTTTGGCGCGGCTTCCCACAAGGTGGACCTATGACCTGGTGAGGTGCGCGGGTAGCCGATGGATGCAAGACGTACAGGAGCGTTTGTTGTGGAGACACTTGGGGGAGGCCTATGTCCAGCAGTGGACGTCTTTCGGCTGATATGATGATGATCATGATGAATTTTTATCCCAGTAGTTAAGTAAATTTTCGACGAAGCCGCTGGCAGAAGCTAGTCAAATATAAGGGCTTCTATTCGGGAGCCATTTTATCGATTCCCCGTTGACATAACGTTAACATTCTCGGTTGTTCAACCTCACGGAAATAATCTTAATTTAGAGACAGTTATTTTTAGCTACAACCTTTCTTTTTTCGTTTTCCGATGCGTATCCTCTTACGCCGTCGGTTTTGGTCGTATTTTATTGAATACGATGTTTTTGGCTAACGAAAATAAGCTTAGTTTATTGGCTTGGATTCGGTGGTTTCATAAGTCCATGTTTTATATGTGAACTATTTTAGTGGTAGATAGTAGTCAGTAATATGCATGCGTTATTGCATAAGGAGATAGTATTTTTGTGTAGAATCGGGGATGACTGTTGGGATGATGAGTCATAGAGGAAAGTTGGAAAAAGACGTTGCGCCAACCAAGATAATGCTGATGATTTCTTAATTTTTGTTTGTGACAGCTTGTATTTTGATATCCACATAGACGCAAATCTTAGATATCATTAAAAGAAACTAGTTATAGATGCGCTGTTGCATCTCTGAGTAGTTTTTAGGGTTCCGAATAAAAAAGGAACCCTTATAGGATCACTCGGGTGTCTGTCTGTCTGTCTGTCTGTCTGTCTGTCTGTCCGTCTGTCACAGCCAGTTTTCTCCGGATCCACTAGACCGATTCTGTTGAAATTTGGTACACATATGGACTTCTGTGACCCAAACACGGACGCGTTACGTAAATTATTAAATTTTTAGTATGGGGGTCACTTTTGGGGGTCAAACTAGAAAATAAAAAAAAAAAAGTTTTTTGAACAATATCGTGTGACATATCAAATGAAAGGGCTTACAGTGAGGGTTTTAATTATATTTTTTTCATGATTTTAAAATAAATGGTTTTGAAGTTATTCAAGAAATAAGACGAAAAATGACCATTCCCCCCCCCTTATCTCCGAAACTACTGAGCCTAAAATTTTGACAAAAATGGAGATAATAGATCTTTACCTAAAGATTACAGTAAAACCTATTAGAAGTTTTATAGTGTTAAAATAACATGATAAAAAAAAATAATTCGTTCGGAACCCTTTGCACGCGAGTCCGACTCGCACTTGGCCAGTTTTTTTTTCTTCATATTATGCAAGTGTAGTTGGTTGGTTTTATGTTGTACTATTTCTAGTGCTGATGTCATCTAATGAATTCTTAATTATTTCTGTCGTGAGCGAGTAACTCTTTGAGGAGTAATAAGACCAATACATATGTAGTTATTATGTAGTGGTTATGCACTTTTCAGTATATCTTTTAAAGCTCTTGAAGAAAATATACTCGAAATGTGACAAGGTATGGCTCGAAAGTGTCATTTTATCAGCGATAACGATTGTCAAAAAGTCAAAAATGTAGTGGATTGGAGTGGGTTACCGAAACTAGTGCGCCTTGTTGCTCTAAGTCTGCCTTTGATGACCGATGCTCATAAAAGTTTAAATAAAACACGTGATCAATTCCATTTATTTTGTACTGACAGTCTCAATCACTGAACCCGATTTGACCGGAAGCCGACCCGAATATAGTTGGGAAAAGGCTAGGCAACTGATGATGAATCTCTATCACTGATACGTATGTAACTTTGCCTAAGACCTCTGGACTCAGGAATAAACAAAAAGTGTTTTTAGGGTTCCGAACAAAAAACGGAACCCTATAGGATCACTCGGGTGTCTGTTTGTCTGTCCGTCCGTCTGTCACAGCCAGTTTTGTCCGGATTCACTGGACCAATTCTGTTGAAATTTGGTTCACATATGGACTTCTGTGACCCAAACACGGACGCATTACGTAAACCATTAAATTTTTACTATAGGGCTCACTTTAGGGGGTCAAACTAGAAAATAAAAAAAAAAGTTTTTTGAACAATATCGTGTGACATATCAAATGAAAGGGCTTACTGTAAGGGTTTTAAATATATTTTTCCCCCTTATCTCCGAAACTACTAAGCCTAAAATTTTGAAAAAAATGGAGATAATAGATCTTTACCTATAGATTACAGGACAAACCTATAAGAAGTCTATAATGTTAAAATAACACGTTAAAAATTAAATTCGTTCGGAACCCTTTGCACGCGAGTCCAACTCGCACTTGGCCAGTTTTTATTCAATGTTTTGGTAGCATCCACAGTAACATCATCATCATCATATCAGCCGAAAGACGTCCACTGCTGGGCATAAGTCTCCCCCAAGTGTCGCCACATCAACCGGTCTTGTGCGTCTCGCATACATCGGCTACTCGCAACCCTTACCAGGTCATCGGTCCACCTCGCATCCACAGTACCTAAAGTACCGAAGCTGCAGAGCTTACTTGTTATTTTCCTGTAGATCATCATCATCATCATTATCATAACAGCCGAAAGACGTCCACTGCTAGACATAGGCCTCCCCCAAAGGGGGTTTTGCCATAATCGCCACGCTTGGCAGGCGGGTTGGCGATCGCAGTGTATGGTGTTGCGTTTTACAGAGAACGCTGCTGCCCATTCTCTGGTGAGTCCCTTAGTCGCCTCTTACGACACCCACGGGAAGTGATGGGATTGGTATTATTCTTATACCGCATCATACCATACGGCACCGGCCGACATGCGGCGCGCTGTAGAATATGAAGAAAACTTAAAATAGCAATGATTCATCGAGCACATTGAATTTGCTAAGCACTCCCGCGGCACCTACAAGTCTGCATAATGCTGAGCCATAAAAACTTAACACTCGTAACCTTAATGATGGCAGAAAAGTTGTTTGCAAGATATTTTCTTTCATTGCGTGTGTTTGCAATACTGATATATAGGTGAGAATATTGTGACTGCTGTTAGGCTTCGAATGAAATGATTTTTATACTGACGAAAGATAAAGAAGTCTTAAATAACGACCTATTGCTAGGGAGAGTTCGTTTTCTTCAAAAGCGAAGATCCCGTCTGATGTATAAATAATAGGTTGTAATTTTGTTTTTGACAATCTATACTAATATATAAAGCTGAAGAGTTTGTTTGTTTGTGTGCTTGTACGCGCTAATCTCAGGAACTAGGTCCGATTTGAAAAATTCTTTCAGTGTTAGATAGCCCATTTATCGAGGAAGGCTATAGGCTATATATCATCACGCTAAGACCAATAGGAGCGGAGCAGACGAAGTTGCGCGGGTCAACTAGTCAATCATAAATCAAGTCGGTAAAATCCTTAGAACTAACAAAAAATCAATTCACACCTACAATAGATACTTGGAAACTACTGCGAAAACTCAAGCTGACTAGGCTACGCCTTCCCACACGACAAATATTACTTTCAGAACCAAATAAATGTTAGCACAGAATCAGCGAAACGTGACTCTTTCGCTCGCATTATATTCCCGTGGTACCATCAAGCAAAAACTACTGACGATGTGTCCAGTACTTATCCAGTGAACATGTCCATGTAAGGGTGTGCCGAGAGAGTTGAGAAGTATCTGCCTTCTTAGCCAGTTGCCACGTCGATATACGAGTTTTTACACATTAAAATGTGCGTAAGACTTTCTAAAGCATTAAAATTGTAGCACTCAGTTTGTAACTAGATTAAATACAGTATATCGCTAAAATATTTTAATTCTGGCACAGCAAAACTGAAGTTTTTATTATAAAAATTGTTATTGTAAAATACCGTCTAGTCTTAGGTGCGTCATGAATTTTAAACAAACTAATTTAATCAAAGAGCTTAGATTGAATTTGGTATTTAAGAGAGCAGACTAAATATTTCTGCGGGCGCCGTTTTTAGAATAACAAATATGTAAGAAATTCTTATTTAAATTCTTAAACTGTCGATAGACTGCAATATAAGTGTAGAATCCCGGAAGGGGAAGAATTTTATCGATATTGCCGCTGTTCCAGCATCATAGATCAAACTGACACGTCTATTATCGTCTAGCACCTGCGACCGACTAAGAGCGGTCCCTTCAGGTATTGCCAACCTAATAAAATTATGCAAATTTTAATACTACCCACCAAGACAAATTGGCAGAGGCTTATTGAGGTGACGGCTTATAAATCCGCCATCGTTTTGTATAAGCAAGCAATCGGAAAATTGTTTTAAAATATTCTCTTAGGTTTTCATGAATAAAGTGTTTAGTAATTTGAATGGTATAATTTGATTTAGCTCCGGTTGGGAACAGTTGGGCTGTAACGAAGTGAATAAATAATTAATGTTCGGATTTTGGAGTAAGCTTAGATGTAATTTACTTAGCTTCCACCTAGCTTAACGGAGGTAAATTTCTAAAGTGCTGCAGTTGGGATGTGTTTGAGCAGACTTCAGGTAGCTGGTAATTTGTCGAATTCGATAAAGCAATAAGATTTGCGGTTTACTACCTGCTGGGTGTAAATAAGTCCATTCTAAGTTAGCCAAAGTGCAAACACCGAATTATTTGCCTTCCAAATCTCTTCTTCTTTGAGTTGTGCTCTCTAGCTTCGAATTCCAAACATCGCAACTCAGTATATACTTGCCAGAGTTGCGGAAATTGTTCGAAAGAGTCACGGCGAGCGTTGGGTGGCTCGCCATCCGAGCAGGACCAAGCCGCGCGCGCCTCAAAGAGATGTTAGCATAGTAGACGGGGCCCGCCAGGGCCAGTACCTGCCAGGTTTGCGGAATTCGTTCGAAAGAGTCACCGCAGTTCTGGAACGCAAAGGGCATTAGGAGGAACACGGATGGGATTTAGTCAGTAAGAGTCTGACATTGCCTTCTGCTCCGTCCAGAGCAGAAGGAGTCATTTGACTATATCTCAACCTCAAAAAAATTTTTCGCCAATATTTTCTTTAATCGCATTCAAACAATCTTGTTCTAATATACAATACAAATGCTTGACATTAACGCACGTGATTATAAATTCCTCTCATATTTTTTTAAGTAATTGGTCCGCCCTACTGCCTTTAATAACTTCTTATTAAACTCTCAACTATGGTCACGAAACTGTAGTTAACGCTGTACAGTCAACTTCTAGTCTATGGTAACTTGGTTAGCTTCTTTATGTCGTTGCAGTAAGCGTGGTTTTCGTAGATTAAGTGCCGTGTTTACTGTGCAAGTTGTAAGGACATTGTATTGTTCAATCGCTATAATTAACACATGTAAACTTGCCGACGGTCAGCGACTATAGTAAAGCTATAGTAAAGCTTAGGACATATGTTTATTATTCAATGACTGTGAAAAAACATTTCAAAAATTCAATTACAAAATCTGAACTTTGTCCATCAGACTTTCAATTCGACCCTAAGCAGAGTACACAACATTTTATTTAAATGTAATTCCATTTTAGATTCTATTGATTAAACATTGTTTCAAATTTGGAACTATGACGTCTTTCAGCCCTTCGCTAAAGCGTAGTACACACAGAATTCAATTAATTTCGATTTTCAATTTCACCGTTTAAACATTTCAGTTTTTTTATAAAAGGATGGTCTTTTAGCGTTGTTTAACTGTAAAATAAAACGCAATTGGTTTACTTTCGCGTTTAATTTATTACGCAGAATATAAAACGTTATTAAACTTGGTTATTGACATCCTCGGGGTTAATAACACTGCGTGGCGTCGTCGTTACGTCATCCAATATAGTCACCATAACAGAAAATCATGGACATAAACATAAGTAATTAGGTCCTTAATAAATGGATTCACTTAAACTCTGAAGCTACTAAGAAAAACATTGAGTTTTATAACTAGAGCATCTTGGAAACTTCAGTGATAAAAGTTGAAACTTGGCACTCAAACGGCCTGTAGCTTCAGTACAAACTTTAGTATCTTGAAACACGAGTGACGTGAATATTAAACTTGCTTTACACCTGTGGTTTTCTAAAAGGTAGGCTGAGGCCTTTTTGAGGCCTAGTAGGGTCTGTCACTGTATGTACCATTGATGGCTTGGCCTAATGACCGTTGTCCACTTCATTATTAATTGGGCTTGTCCTACCGAGTTGGCATGTTAATATTTATTAAAAGAGCAAAAAGCTAGTTTTGTTTATTCATTTACGTTTCGCTCCTAAAATTAAATTAACGAGACCATTTTAATAACGTGTATCTCGTATAAGCTAAGTCTAGGCACTTTGATCGAAAACCGGATGCCCTCAGAGACTAGTTTATATCTTGCAACGAGATATTACAGCCGCGTATCGGGATAAAGTGCGTTATAATTCCATTAACGTGCTTTTACTAGCGACAGGTCGGCCATTAGTGATGGTAAGTAAATGTATCGCCTTTCTGCAGTACAATGTCACTTGATATAAGTGATGGCAAAGATACATGTACTTCTTAAAGGTAGATAGTGAAGGCCTCATGGGTCCATTAAATATGCCTCCATGAACGGAGTTTTAAATGTGCGAATAAACGTCCGGCGCATGGAGGTCAACCCTGGCTAAGACTTTCCTGGATGGGTAATATTTTTAGCTTTAGTTCTCTGAACTAAAATGGGTACCAATCCAGGACATACCAATGTTTATTTACAGACACAAGTTCTAGTGGTTCTCATCATTGATGTTTGTATAAATAGTACACCTAAGACCTACAGTACTGTCTCTCCTTTTTCTCTTTAAAATCCATCCAAATGTTGTCTTGAAAAGATTGCTTTTAGCGATAAGGCCGCCCATTGTGTCACCCTATGTAATGTTTCTCGTCTATCTTTTCTGTAACTTATATGGTGTACATAATAAAGAGTATTCTATTCTATTTATTCTATTCTATTCTCATCTACATATCTATCTATCTACAGGTAATAAGCTCGTTAGGGCCCAATGCTGGGTAAAAACCTCTTTCTCCCTTTTTCACATACGTCTGTCCTCTGTCATTGCGGTTCGGTCCAGTTTATTGTCTATTCTCATAGACAGTTCCAATAAATAGACGTGCGAATAATAAAAGTATTATTTACCTTATTTAGGCAGGAACCTGTCGGTTAGGTACCGTACGTTGTTATCAAACTGTAGGACAAGGACAATACTGTACATTCCTGAAATGTAATAGTACAATGTGCAGTTTATAATATTCACAAGTGCACTGTGAATTGATGACGTCATAAAGTGACATTTTGTGGCCATTCCTTTTCATTGGTTTATAACCTGAAACGATTACATTCATTTGTATTATTTTTATAAACACATTTTTCCTTCATTTGTTTATAAAAATACTATTTTTGGTTTTCAATGCTACTTACATCAACAAAGCTATTGGGTATGCAGGCAGCTAACTTGCAACTACTTTTATACAATGTTGTGAGTGTGCTGAGTAGACAATTATTGTACAACACACTCGTAAGTATGTCAAAAGTTTAAAAATTATAATGCACACATTAGTAATAAACATTGGCAGTGCTGTGGAAAAAATAATATTTTTGCCTGTATACCGAATAGCTTTGTTAACTGTACATCCGCGCCATGAATCAATAAATTATTATTATTATGTTTTTATTTATCATTTGAGGAAAAAGGAAATTCAATTAAATTGAACTGACGCTCATGTGTTCTAGGCGTAATGTTATTGTAAAATATGTCTTTAGCATTACAATTAGTTTATAGGATCTTTGTTACCAGATCTTTCGTATGTGCTGATGAATGTCGGTTTTTTTATTTTTGAAAAAAAAAAACAATGATTTTGTACAAAAAGTGTCCTTGAACACAAGCTTATACGACCGCTTGAATAAAATCACTTTGAGTAAAATAAACATACTTACCTAGGTCTTCTAAGAAAGAGAAACAGTAAAATTCTCACAGTCTAATTAAATTATAAAGCCTTTCACTGACTTGTCCAATGAAATCATTAGTCTAAAAAAGATATAAATCATGAACTGATCCGCGTAACTTCGTCTGCGTCACATGTTATATAGCCTATAGCCTTCTTCGATAAATGGGCTATCTAACACTGAAAGGTTCTTTCAATTGGAACCAGTAGTTTCTGAGATAACTCTTCAGCTTTTTTATTTATAACTAGTTGACCCGCGCAACTTCATCTGCTTCGCTCGTATTGGTTTTAGCGTGATGATATATAGCCTACAGCCTTCTTCGATAAATGGGCTATCAAACACTGGAAGATTTTTTCAAATCGGACCAGTAGTTCCTGAGATTAGCGCGTACAAGAAAACAACCAAACTCTTCAGCTTTATATATTAGTATATAGATAAGTATATGTAGATTCATCTTTGAAGTTATTTCAAAATACAAACTTTACTGACTGCTTTATTTCAAAACTGCTTGACCTAATTTCCACGAGAAAAGCATAATATCCACATCTTACATCAACATAATCATTAAAACAAACATATTTTAATATTCTATTTAACACATACACACAAATCGCGATCTTCTACAATAGACGATGACGTCACTAATTAATCATGGCGGAACGAATAACTCCAATTATACTGCCGCTATAAATATTCCAATTAATGTTTTGAACTATGTGGTTGTTTGTGAAATTTGTGGAATATGTTGGATGGTAGGGATAAGTTTGAACTTCATTTCACCCTTCACGCATAGGTGGGTAAAAATACTGCAGGACACATCCATACTAATATTATTAAGCTGAAGAGTTTTTTTGGTTGAACACGCTAATCTCAGGAACTACTGATTCGAATTGAAAAATTCTTTTAGTGTTAGATAGCCCATTTATCGAGGAAGGCTATAGGCTATTTAACATCACGCTAGAACCAATAGGAGCGGAGCATTCAAGAAAAATGTAACGCAGGCGAAGTTGCGTGATCGAATCAGGAATAATGATATCCGCAAGAGAACCAAGGTTACCGACATAGCCCCAAGGATCGCCAAACTAAAGTGGCAGTGGGCAGGGCACATTGCTCGCAGAACAGATGGTCGATGGGGCCGAAAAGTTCTGGAATGGCGACCGCGTACCGGAAGAAGTAACGTTACAAGGTGGACCGATGACCTGGTGAAGGTCGCGGGTAGCCGATGGATGCGAGACGCACAGGACTGTTCGTTGTGGCGACGCTTGGGGGAGGCCTATGTCCAGCAGTGGACGTCTTTCGGCTGATATGATGATGATATGATGAACCTTTCCGGTATTTCCACTGTAATCTGTGACTGCGATTGTGACGTAATCATAACATCACAGGATTTGATTATTCGCAAGAGAAATAGTCTAACAAAATTGCTAATTTCTAAGCATGCAACGGAGATCCCGTACCGGAGACTCCCATCCAGGGCTTATCTATCTGATAAGGAACAGCTAGATTGGCTCTGAACGAGTCTAAAAAACCTTCAGCTATTGTAACATTTTCCCGGACCACATTTCCTTAAATTCAATAAGGAAAATTAACAACAGGAAGATAGAAGACAAAATGGGTATGTTTAGGTAAGCTTCATATTCATAGGCATATCTAAAAATAGGCGCCATATTTACTCACAAAACACTCCACATGATTGAATCACCTTATTCTATTCCACCAACATTGAATCGATTGGTCAATTGGCATTGTGAAGCCGACTCGGACACCGAAACTGCTCTATTAGTTGGTATACCATTCAATTTAATGAATTCCGTACGTGATTGCACGCTTCGGATACTGAATGAGGTATGCTTGGGCTGCAATTAGCGGTATAGGATACCTAGGATTCCGGATTTATTTCGAAAGAGTCACCGCGGCCCTTAAATGCGAAGGGTATTTGGAGGAACACGGATGGGTTTTAGAAACCCATCTGTCGTTCGTGCCTGTCGGTTTTAGAAACCCATCCGTACTGTCGTTCGTGCCTGTCGGTTTTCTACCGGTTGCATTTTGGGGAATGTGTGACGGAATTGCATAATTTAATTCCGCCAAGTCCGTTCCATGATCGGACCACAAGACGAACGGCGATGCGCCACCGGTACATGGTAGACATCCCACCCACACGCACATAACGTTTTCGGAACACATTCATAGTGCGTACAGCTAAGGAGTGGAATTCCCTGCCGGAGTCTGTGTTTCCTGATAGCTACAACCTGGGAGTCTTTAAGTCAAGAGTGAATAAGTTACTTCTAGGCAAGCGTGCTCACACATCGCTTACCATCAGGTGAGATAGTGGTCAAACGCGTGCCTATCAATAGTAAAAAAACTGGCCAAGTGCGAGTCGGACTCGCGTGCAAAGGGTTCCGAACGAATTTAATTTTTTTAACATGTCATATTAACACTACAGACTTCTAATAGGTTTTCCTGTAATCTTTAGGTAAAGATCTATTATCTCCATTTTTTTCAAAATTTTAGGCTCAGTAGTTTCGGAGATAAGGGGGGGGGAATGGTCATTTTTCGTCTAATTTCTTGAATAACTTCTAAATCATTTATGTTAAAATTATGAAAAAAATATAATTAAAATCCTCACAGTAAGCCCTTTCATTTGATATGTCACACGGTATTGGTCAAAAAACTTTTTTTTTTAATTTTCTTGTTTGACCCCCAAAAGTGATCCCCATACTAAAAATATAATAATTTTCGTAACGCATCCGTGTTTGGGTCATAGAAGTCCATATGTGTACAAAATTTCAACAGAATCGGTCCAGTGGATCCGGAGAAAACTGGCTGTGACAGACGGACAGACAGACAGACAGACAGACACCCGAGTGATCCTATAAGGGTTCCTTTTTTTTTTCGGAACCCTAAAAAGGAAAGGAAAGTAAGAGTCTGACACTTCTGCTCCGCCCAGAGCGGAAGGAGTTATTTGGAGTATATATCCTTCTTATTCAGTTTGTGAAATATCTCTTAAATCGGTCCAATATTGGAGGAGAAAACAGTCGAGAGCCAAACCTCGAATTATGACTTTTTACATAGAAAGTCTCGTCGCCAGCATTTCCTCGTGCTCGCTAAGACTCGAAGGAATCTCTGTATGTAATAGATGGATCCAGAGCGACCTATACTCTATTGGTTTAGGTAGTTGATTAAAGGTAAACAATCTTGATGTGTATTTTTATTTAAAAACTCAGTTTGAAAATAAAATGCAACTTTTAACCAAAGTAAATTACGATTACTAAATCATTTTTTTTTAAACACGATACAGAAGAAATTCCAAGTGTGGGGCAAACACTTGGAATTTCTTCTGTATCGTGGGTGCATTTACAAATATACAATTTCACATACACTACCGGAACAACTATCTGTAGGTCATACAAATATTTGTTCCGTGCGGGAATCGAACACGCGATACGCAGCTCAGCAGTCGATCGCTCCACCACTGCGCCAACCGTGTCAGCAAATTGAACCATAAGTTTGAAAAGTAGTTTATTTGTTTAAAAAGACACATCAAGATAGTAGTTAACTACATGCATTCTTAACCAATGAGTCACTTAGAAGAGGAGCGAACACTAATTACCTCGTCTGCTCTCTGCTTATTAGCGATTAGTCTAGAAAGTGTCTTTAAAAGTTCATAATTAGCAATAAAGCCATTATAATGTAATTAAATAAATGGAATACAGCGAAAGCATTAATCTATCCCTTACAATAATATAAATCATCAGAGAACTGATTAATTTATCATTAGTGGCGAAAACTTGGCACATGCGCCTGCGCAACGACCGGTGTCATAACGTCTGCACACGAGACAGATAAATATAGATTATTTGTATTTATGTACTATTTATCTTCCAAGACTATTAGAAAAACATAGGAACAGCTGTTTACCGACTCTTGCCAGGTGTATCAGAGTATAGAGATAATTGTTTGACTGAATTGAACTTTTGGCCATGTTTTCCAAGAGTCAAGTCCCTGATATCATGATTAGCTGCTGTGTTTTATAATGGTCTCTGGTAGACGTCCGCTGCTGGACATTTGTCTCCCTCTTAGTTTTGCCACAACGAGCGGCACTATGCCGCATGCTGTCGAACATTCCTGCTGTTTTTTTAAGGATGGGAAATCATCAAAAGGCTCCTTCCGCTGTGGGCGGAGCAGAAGGGAGTGTCAGACTCTTACTGACTAAAACCCATCCGTGTTCCTCCTGATGCCCTTTGCGTTCCAGGGCTGCGGTGACTCTTACGCACAAATTCCGCAACAGATATTGCTGCTTAATCAACCTTTTTAGTGCAACGATGAGACATGACCCATGTTTTTTAACATTATCACTTACTAGCTTCTGCCAGCATCTTCGCCCGCGTGATCTCTAGGGAATATAATCCTGGGATATTTATAAACTTTGTGTTATTCCAGACTATAATCTACCTCTGTGCCAAATTTCATGAAGATCCTTTCAGGCGTTCTGTACGTCCACCATGAGTTTTATCAATCTATACTCGCTAGCGACTGTAGTTAAAAAAAATATTTATGAAAACTTTAAAAAAACAAGTTTCAAATTTTTTTGTTTAGTTGTTGACTAAAGTTTTACTTGCAACTTGCTTGCTTGTTAGTTAACAACTAAACAAATAAATTAGAAACTTGTTTTTTTTTTTAAGTTTTCATACATTTTTTTAACTACAGTCACAAGCGAGTTTAGATTGATAAAACTCATGGTAGACATACTGACGTGAAAGAGTAACAAATACCCATCCTTTCGAATCTATACTAACATTATAAAGAAGAAAGATTTGTTTGTTTGAATTGAATAGGCTCCGAAACAACTGGACCGATTTGAAAAATTCTTTTAGCATTGGATAACTACATTATCAGGGAGGCATAACATAGGCTATATATTATCCCCGTAATCCCACGGGAACGGGAACTACGCGGGTGAGACCGCGTGACGTTCACTAGTTTATTAAATTGGTAGGATAATAGGATATTATTAGTAGGAAGTAGGATTTATTATCGTGTTAAATCATGTCAAAAACCTTTATTTTAAACCATTTAGAGGCGCTTTTGAATTGGCAAGGTGTCAGTCATAAATATTGTAGTAGTGTACCTTCTCTCATCTACTCTTTTTTCTTTCTGGATATTTCTTATGCCTTCTCGCATCCAGCGAATTCATACGATTTGTGGTTGGTTGACCAACATCACACCAAACAATATGATGTTGACTCAAGATTTGACATCAAATTAATTTGAATAAGCTTTCAGACACCGCGTGTTGACTGATAGCTTGATTGAATATTAATTGGTATAAACTTAGGATATCGCGGGAAGCCATTAATTAGGTTAGCGAGCTTAAATAAGATAACTATTGCCCGTGGCTTTGCTCGCGTTAAAGCCTATAACCTATATGCCTTCGTGGTCGAGTGGTTTAGGCGTTTGCCTTGTGACTCGGTGGTCGTGGGTTCGATTCCCACGGAGAGCATACTTTATTAAGATTTTTTCAGTTTGGCTTAGGACATTGTAGCCTTGAATCACCTGATTGTCTGATAAAAAGATGATTCCGTGCTTCGGAAGGCACGTATAAGCCGGTGGTCCCGGCTGCCAAATGGCGGTCGTCAAATAAACTATGCCAGAGGCCCTTGAGGCGGTTTAGAAACTGACACTAGGGTGTGTGGGGTCGTTAGACCTTACTGCCCACACGAGAAGAAGAACAAGAAGCCTATAACCGTCTCTAGAATCCCATCGATATCGGTACTAAAATTCATCAATATCGGTTCGACGACATTGGCGTGATAGAGTAACAAATAAACTTCCTTCCTCTTTTATAATATCAGTTTAGTTCAGGATTAGGATAGGATTTCTGGTTATACCCGGGTCGGGAAAAGTGTTGTTGAGTTTTTCCATCAAATCCATAGAACGACGATGGAAAAACTAGCAGTTGAGCTGCGGGTAGCCCCCCCACTGGATCCGCCAATGCTTAAACATAATTGGCGATACCTTTGCCTAACTCTTCGGAGAATAAAAATGTTATGGAAAATTGTCTTTTGACCCAACAAAACAAAAAACCAGGACAATTTTTCTACATCTCTGAGCAGAGCTCAAACCGCTATTTCGTACTGTATATTTTATTAAATATATACCTTCATTACTTCGTTTAATAAAGCCAGGGTAAACGAAGGCAAACACCGTGAAATTAAATTTGGTAGCAGGTTTAATATCATTACTTAACTGTGTAAGTATTCCAGTATGATGTGGGGAGATTTACTGGAAGTATGAATAAGACAAGCTTTAGCTCAAACTTATACAAGTGTGTCAGGGTCATGGTCAACATTCCATCACTGACGGGAAAAATATTGCTTGCATATTTTTTAACGAAATATAGGAGATAAAATGGGATAGTTGTAGAAATGCGCCATTTTATTCTTACAAAATATCTCATGGTGAGGTAAAACTATTGTCAGTCGGCAAAACTGTTTAGGGTGCCTCGGATAAGCTAAGTATCTTCTCTCTTATCTATATCTATACTTAATATATAAAGCTGAAGAGTTTGTTTGCTTGTTTGCTTGCTTGAACGCGCTAATCTCAGGAACTGCTGGTCCGATTTGAAAAATTATTTCAGTGTTGGATAGCCCATTTATTGAGGAAGGCTATAGGCTATATATCATCTCGCAAAGACCAACAGGAGAGGAGCAGTAATGAAAATTGTGACGCAGACGAAGTTGCGCGGGTCAGCTAGTTCATTATAATATATAATTAATAATTCATTTTCTAAGTATCTATCCTCATTATACTAATGTGCATAGAACGGTGCTGTAGATTGTTTGTATAAAGTTGAAAAAAAAAATTGCAATATTTTCACACAAGCTTCAAGCTTTTATCGTTAATTCGTTACGATAAAGCGCTAATTATGTCTTTGCCGGATCCGCTAGTCCCTTTCGGGACAAAATCGCCTTAACTGTCAGAATCCGTAAGTCCCTTTCGTTATTTGTAGGCGTCTTGCGTTTATTTTCACTTGGCCCAATAGGGACTTACGGATTATAACGTTTAAAAACGATTTTGCCCCACGGGGGCTGACGGAGGCTGAGTGGATATACCATGGCATATTTAATTTTTTCGCCATTATTTTAAATGACTACGTGAAATGGCTACCGTGACTTGCGGTGAAGCTAAAAAATTACAAATACTACACCCATTTGTTCACGTTTGAGTTGACAGTTTATGCCCCCGCATGCTCACTTTATAGCCTCTCTCATTCATACTCTTAAACTGCCACGCTTTTGATGTTCATAATTCAGAGACTTCTTTGAAAGCTTAAGTAGGACAGTCTCTTATACGGACTCTTTTTAAGTTGTGAAGCGTCTTGCCCTTTTTATACTTCCTCGATATAAACGGTTTTTTAAAATGGGCTTTAGTCGTTATAGCTTTCATCATCATCATTTCAGCCGAAAGACGTCCACTGCTGGACATAGGCCTCCCCCAAAGGGGGGGGTTTGCCATAATCGCCACGCTTGACAGCTTACGACACCCACGGGAAGTGATGGGATGGTATTATTCTTTTACGGCCCCGTACGGCACCGACCTTACGGTAATCACTTTATAGCTTTAAAAAGAGTTGATATTACTACTCCACCATTTGTAAAATGCATTACTGGTGGAGTACTGCCAGGGTTGCGGAATTTGTTCACAAGAGTCACCGCGGCCCTGAAACGCAAAGGGCAGGGAGGAACACGGATGTGATTTAGTCAGTAAGAGTCTTGACACTCCCTTCTGCTCCGCGCGGAGCGGGAGGAGTCATTTGATGATATCCATCCTTAAAAACAAAAAGTTCTGAGGAGCTCGTGGCTAAAGAATACTAGCCGCACGGATCGATTTTTAAGGTTAAGCAACGCTTGCCAAGGTTTGTCTGTGGATGGGAGACCATCTTAACATATAGAGTTTCCTCCGTGCCTCGGAAAGCATGCTAAGCCGTTGGTCCCGGCTGTCATTTGTAGATCTTTGGCAGCCGTTTTCAGAAGCCAGTAAATCTGACTCCAGTCTTGCTAAGAACTGCCGTATTATCCAGTTAATGGGTTGTGGAGGTCTGGTAGGCAGCCGTTCCACGTAAAATACTGGTATTCAGCTGAATGCGGTTTGACTGGGAGCTGAGCCCAATATAGTTGAAAAAAAGGCTAGGTAGACGATGATGTAAACACAAAAAGTTCTGGTGGAGTAGTATTATGTAATCTGATTTCTAATTTTCCAACAGCATGGAACAAGTATTAAGAAAGAACTGGTTACAGTATTCATTTCGTTTCGTTATCTTCGTCTCGTCTATCCAATATGCATAAGCATTGAAAACAACACTTATCTGAATACAGAAATTAATGCAAACTCGTCATCGCTACCTCGTTCCCCTATCTTTAATCTTCATGCAACGATACGAAGAAACGTGTAGTCCGTAAAAGTACGATGTACATACATACTTACTTTTGTGTGTACAGAACTACAGATATCAGGGGGTCCAAAAAGTTCACTTTAGCAGAATCAGAAAGCACATCACGCTACCCGTCACTGTCGAATTTTCCCAATCAACCTTGACTTAATGCGTTAGCGATAAAGATGAAAATGAAATTTGGCAGATTGTTGTGTGGTTAACATTATGATTCCAATATGATTCTGCTAAAGTGGCCTTTTTAGACAGACAGACTATGAATTTTGAATAAAATAAATTCGTAAACATATCGAGTGGTCGACAGAATGTTTGTGCAGACTTTTCAGAATTAGATTTTTGAAAACCTGCAGTGTTTGCACCGATAAATACGCAGAATTACACGCGTACTCCGACTTTACTACTACACAGACACATTTTATCTGCATTGTTTTGTTGCACATACAAATTTCTACTAGAGTATGGAAGTCTGTACCTTGTGGGCTCACCTTATTGGAGTGGAATTCCGTGCAAGAGTCTGTGTTTCCTGGTAGCTACAACCTGGGAGTCTTTAAGTCAAGAGTGAATAGGTTACTTCTAAGCAAGCGTGCTCCATCTTCGACCACATCATCGCTTACCATCAGGTGAGATAGTGGTCAAACGTATGGCAATCAATAGGAAAAAAAATGGACCGCTCACACAATGTAGAGTTTCATAAACTTCTATAGAATTATGTGCAGACATAAATCGGTGTGATGGAATCTTTTATTCAGAATTTAAAGTATGTATCGTATGGACTCACTAAAAAGCAACCATTCCTACGACCATTATAACATAGGTGCGTCCCTACACGACACCCGTTACGCGAGTGGCGTCCAGCGAATCGCGCGTTTGAATCATTAAGAATATTGAATCGATTAAATAAAACCGGCGCGGTGACTCATCGGCTCGGTCAAGTTCGCGTCCCAGAGATGCGCGATGAGAGTCGTGGGCGTAGGCCTTTATGACGTGATGTGTTAAGAGTGTTACGTTTAAAGGTAATGTAATGAGATTCATTGATGAAAATGTTTGTACAGCGTTTTGATTAAATTTGTTATAGTACTCGTTATCAGATGGTCGATGGGGCCGAAAAGTTCTGGAGTGGCGACTGCGTACCGGAAGACGCAACGTTGGAAGGCCTCCCATAAGGTGGACCGATGACCCGGTGAGGGTTGCGGGTAACCAATGCATGCGAGACGCACAAGACCGGTTGTTGTGGAGACACTTGGGGAGGCCTATGTCCAGCAGTGGACGTCTTTCGGCTGATATGACGATGATGATCACTCGTTATCATAAAGGCTCACTCGACAACTCACGCCGATGTAGAGCTAATAAGAAGTTTTAGAGGCCTGTTGGGAATAGTGTGAGTCCTTAGGAAATTTTCTGACTTATCAAAGGCTTTCGATTGCTTGAAGAGGCAACCTGAACCTTCATTATAGAAGTTTAAAAACGACCTTTGAATTGACGTCACTAATCCAAAAGAGTTTTCTCTGCCAATTACTTCATTTATTTTTTATTTGATCATTTGAGATGGGTTTGATCTTGACTCTAGTCTAGGTCAGAGGTGACAGAGACAAAGTCTACGATGGAGCGAGCGTACCCAGAAGGAGCCTGTTCACTCTAACTTTAAAGAGATCAGGGTTGTATGCGTTCGGAAGCAGACGCAGGCAGAGAGTTCACACCTTTGCTGCGCGCATCATCTAACGCACTACGGCGCTTTCCATCCTCATAAAAACTCAAACATTCAGCCAATCCAAACTGCGTTGCATAAAAGCTGAACACAAATTAACGATCTCCCCATTCAATACATCAAAACTTGGACAGCTTCTTGGCAAGAGCAATGAGGATCGATACACCATAGACTAAGGAGCTACTGTCATTACGTGGGTGTCTGGGCATATTTCCAGAGACACAGCATTTCTTTCCGTCTGGATTTCAAAATTTTGGACAGGGATTGATGCAACAAAATTCTTTATATCTGTTTTTATTAAATCTTTTGTTTTATTTATGAATCATGTATGGTTCAGAAACTAAACTAAATATTTAGTCAGTTTTAAGTAAAATCTTTGCATCTATATCTATACTTTTAATCTGAAGAGTATGTTTGTTTGCTTGCTTGAACGCGCTAATCTCAGGAACTACTGGTCCGATTTAAAAAAAATCTTTCAGTTTAGATAGCCCATTTATAGTAGAGTTAGGCTATGGGCTATAATCATCACGCTAAGACCAATAGGAGCTGAGTAGACGAAGTTGCGCGGGTCAACTAGTATAATATAAATATGAACTGAAAGAACGTAATCATTTCAGGTGGCTAAGCATTTCATCAAGTCATCATTCTATAGTTTTCTTGGTCTGTATTATCACTGTACTTAATAGTAGAACTTTGTTTTTTAGATTTCGTTTAACTGAAAATTCCAACTCTATATTTTAGAAATTAAATTTTCCAATAACTAACTTCAAATAACAAGAAGCATTTATATAAAATAATTCGAATAAATTTTAACAATATTCCAACATCAACTAATTCCCTGAACATTTTGATATTAAAAAGCATTGAAATAAAATGAAGCTTTGCCGATACTCACGTTTTAATTGAATGTCAACGTGCTAACAATTTTTTAATCCACATTTTTTCAATATCATAAAATGTTGAGTTTAGGGTTCCGTACTCAAAGTTTAACCAAAAGAACCCTATTTCTAAGCCTCCGCTGTCCGTCCGTTCGTCCGTCCGTCCGTCCGTCCGTCCGTCCGTCCGTCCGTCCGTCCGTCCGTCCGTCCGTCCGTCCGTCCGTCTTTCTGTCTGTCAGCGGGCTGTATCTCCGTAGTAGACAGTTGAAATTTTCACAGATTGTGTATTTCTATTGCCGCTATAACAACAACTAATAAAAATTACGGTTTATGGTACGGAACACTTCGTGTGCGAGGCCGATTCGCACTTAGCCGGTTTTTCCCTCGCAAGTTTGTTTTTTTTTTTATGAAACTACTGGGCTGGGCGGCGTTCACAAAATGCACTTTTGACATTTTGCTAAAAGGCAAACTCGATGAGATTTATAAGGTTTACGTACCTGCGTTGAGTTAAAAAATGTTTACGATGTGAAGTAATAACGGGAACGCTGAACAGGGTCTATACCTAGGCTATAGATATGCACCACGGTTTATTTATGTACTACTAGTTTCTGCCAGCGGCTTCGCCCGCGTGGTCCCTAGGGAACATATTCCCGGGATCAAAAGTAGCCTATGTCCTTTCTCAGGCTCTAGACTATCTCTGTATCAAATTTCATTTAAATAAGTTCAACTAGTCTATTCTGTAAATAACTTTCCATTTCGAGCTTCACCTGAGTGACAAAACTCACAAAGTGAGCTTAATTGCACACAACATAAAAGTCTTAATTTGAAACTCACCTCGGATTCCGCTGTCGAGATACGAAAATGTTGTTACAGAATAACACTACTGTAGTTTTGGCGTGAAAGCGCGACAGACAGACAGAGTTACTTTCGCATTTATAATATTAGGTAAGGAGTTTCCGAAGTTACTTGGTATTTTCCAAATGGAGTTGTGTATAAAGGAACCAAGAACCCAGTTACTGGGAAGTGGAGGTCAGTTAAGCAGCCGGTCCACGTGTTATTCAGCTGAATTCAGTTTGACTGAAAGGCTACGACAACATAGTTGGGAATAAATAGGCTGTGCTGCGTAGATGATGATAAGTAATGCATAGACGAATGTAGGAGGAGCTCGTGGCTAGATAGTAACAACCGCACGGTTCGATCTTCAAGGTTAAGCAACGCTTGCCAAGGTTCGTCTGTGGATGGGTGACCATCTTAACATATCGAGTTTCCTCCGTGCCTCGGAAAGCACGTTAAGCCGTTGGTCCCGGCTGTCATTTGTAGATCTTTGGCAGTCGTTACGGGTAGTCAGAAGCCAGTTAATCTGACTCCAGTCTTGCCAAGAAGTACCGTGTGACCCAGTAAATGGGTTGTGGAGGTCTGGTAGGCAGCCGCTCCGCGTAAAATACTGGTACTGAGCTAAATCCGGTTTGACTGGAAGCCGACCCCACTATAGTTGGGAAAAGGTTAGGCAGATGATGATAGACAAAAGTAAACCAAATACAAGTAAAAGTATAGAATGCATAGACTAATGAAGATTCAAGAATAGTTACCGGTCTTATCCTCATGACTAAAGAAACTAATGACGTAATCGAATTTTGTACAACCATCGAACATCTTGTGGTTGCCATAAAAGTTATTGTTCCGCGAAACTCATAAAAACCAACAGAGGGCAACGGATTACTATTATCGCTATAAGTGATGAGCCAATACACTGTCACTGTAATAACATCTACTTGAAATATACCATGTGTACGCTCTTACTGAGGCGGTTTTGTCATCTCAAGGTTGAAGAAGATGGGAACTACGACAGTCGTATCAAGGCCCTCATAGCAAGTGAACAGGCATCTTCTGGGCTTGCTCTTTCCATCGTAGACTTCATCTATCAGGCGAGGTTGAGGTAAAGAGGTGACTTGAGATGATAGAGGCTTAAGAACCACAAAACCTGTAGGCGCGGGCCTGCGGACGGCGAGCATTGGGTGGCTCGCCATCCGATCAGAACCAGGCCCGGCTCGACGGCGCGCTGTTTTCCACGCGCGCCTCAAAGAGCTGTCAGCATAGAAGACGGGGCCCGCTAGGGCAAGTGCCTGCCGGGGTTGCGGAATTTGTTCGAAAGAGTTACCGCAGCCCTGGAACGCAAAGAATATTAGGAGGAACACGGATGGGTTTTAGTCAGTAACAGTCTGACACTCCCTTCTGCTTCACCCAGAGCGGGAGGAGTCGTTTGATGATTTCCCATCCTTAAAAAAAAAACGACCCACAAAACTGCACGAACTGTGAATGTTACTGTTGCTATGCCATGAAAACTGTGGATAAAAATAGGTAGTATTGCCTATAAGTGAGACAGAGATTCATAGTGTAAAGATAAGAACACTACCAGCGTTGATTACTCACCCCAACCAAATCCAACTTTAATTTAGCGCGATTGACTAAGAATCTTACTCGATTCAGTTGAATTCAAAATTCAAATAGCATCTTGATTTTCGTCAGCAATTTCGAACCCTTAAAATCTAACGAGCCTATAGGGATCTCCCCTACGACACTCAAAGCGACACCCTTGAAGTACCACACAGCACCCCATCAACGAAAGGGTACTGATAGACAATAACCAGGAATATAATTACGAATAGCACATATCCTCCGCACATACCCTGTCACACTTCATCATGCGAACAGGAAACAACGGAAGGTGACTGTTATAAATACGTACTGCAATATACGTACGTAAAGGTATATGTGCAGTCTTATTAATGTATGTTATTGTTTCGTCTTCACAATGCCGGCCAGACTATACATACTTTGATAATGATATGTTATGCATAAGAAGTCTTAGCAAGTTTTTGTATCATTGATATAGGCTTTTGAATACAACTGATGGTAACGGATGATGTGGTCTACGATGCTTGCCTAAAAGTAACTCAATCCAATGTTATCTACACAACCAGGTAATGGAAAGTTTGCATTAAACCTTGGATCGTGTAAATAGGTCAGAATAAGGGGGTGTGTAAAGGACAGACTAGGCCAGTCTTACGACCCTGGAAGAGAGCCAAGACATGGTTCGCATGAATAGCTAGTAATTATACAACATGAGTTTGGCACATGTAGAAATAGAGCCTGCTGTAAGGAGGGCGTGGTCTTGACATATTTTGTCGATGCAACATGGATTTTAGTTAAAAAATTGTAAGAAAAGCAAGGGTTAACGCATTACCCAATATACCTTGGGTTATGGAGGCCAAATAGGCAGCCTCGCCAGTTAGACTATAAGTCAACGCAAATATGGTTGAAATAAGCCAGGTCGATGATCACGCGCAAGTTAATCCGATGCCTCGTTTTAGCAAAATGTTCTTGAATTACTAAATTATCACACTAAAACACCTTTCCAAAGTCGAAAAGAGGTCACTAACCCGTCACAACTCGTAAAAATTACATACATTATCGCCCGAAAAAAGCCGCGGGCTCATATTAGTATGGAACGCACCATGCGACCGCAAAACGCAATGGGCGCACCGTATTACATAAAACATTTGTGTCGTAGCGACGCATTCGTAATGGTAACGATGTTATAATTACTGTTGTGGACTAGTTAGAAACAGTGTAACCAGTGGGGAAACTCGAAGCACAGAATTATGACAATTGAATATGCGCCATCCCTATGTAGGTGATTCGATAAACCAAAACAGATGTGACTGGTGAAGAATGACGAGGATGACCGACCTCAAATAAGGCTAGGCAAATAGAGAAAATGTGTTCCACCGTTGAGTGCATCCAAAAGTATTGCCGTGATAAACAATCAAGAATGTGGCTTCTGCCCAAGTAGAGCTAGACGTTCATGTTTAGTTTTAAATATAGTCAATTGTGCCGTATGGTGTCGGCCGGTGCTGTATGGTGCTGTAAAAGAATAATACCATCCCATCACTTCCCGTGTGTGTCGTAGGAGGCGACTAAGGGACTCACCAGAGAATGGGCAGCAGCGTTCTCTGTAAAACGCAACTCCATACACTGCGATAGCCAACCCGCCTGCCAAGCGTGGGGATTATGGTACCTGCGGTGCTTATGTCCACCAGTGGACGTCTTTCGACTGTTATGATGATAGTCAATAATGGAGGTATTTTAAATGGAACCCTATATTACATGAACTGAAGAACAAAATAGAATTGAGGACAACCGTGCGTAAAATTGGCTTGTAAGTAAACATCTGTAAGGCTATAAAGCCGACAACAGGTGTAACAACACTTAAAAATAAAGAAGAACAATTATAAATTAAATAACTGCCTGAGCATTTTTATAGGTGTCTCAAAAGATCCACAAGAAATTCACGATCGACTAGAGGTATCCGATCAAGAAAACTTTAATAATATTTTTTGAAGAGTTTCGCAAAAACACGGCCATGTAAGTCCCCAAAGAAAAATGTATCAACGAAGTATGGAAAGAAAAACAATCAGTTTTAGATTATATTTTGGAAGTTATTCGTAGCCCCAGGGAGCAACAAGACACTTTATAAGAGCATTAAGTATAGGAAAGTCCTACAGGCCTACAGGGAAATACTCGTATTTTTGGCACTTAATTCTAATTTCAATAGCCTGTCTTGGGAATACATAACATAAAAACATCTCGTCTTAATATCATGAAGTACACAGGATGTATTCAATATGAACGGAATTGCTTCTTAGAATCCATTTGCGTGGTGATGATTAACTTTCTAGATAATTTGGGCCGATTATGTGGCCAAATAATAGCATCGGTGGTGCCGTTCATGGGATCCTCACAGTTGCAAATGGATGGACACTTGAGGTACTCCATGGGGGTCGTGTTCTGGACGGGGATAACGCTCTTACACTGAATGACATTAGTCTATAAACGTTTTTATGGCTAATTTCTGCTAATTCCGTTAGCAAAATCCATTAGTAACCTTTAACGACATCCATTACTCTTTCGTTCACAGTTATAATAAGTGTGAAACGTTATTTCAATCTAAAGAAGGCGTTTCAAAGCGTAATTTATAGGGAAATAAATGACGCCTATAAAACTTTCTTTCAACTACCACAGCTGTCGGTTAACTTGCAAATCCGATAGAAAGAAAGTTCTCGTCAACCGCCTGTATAATTGAGTAAGTTTTCAAAGGACAGAGTCTGATTCATAGCCGTAGTTGGTACTTGATGAGTCCCCTAGGATGAACTAGTTGGGAGTAATAGGACTTTGTGTAACAAGGTTTTGTAATCTCTTATGTTTGAAAGATTTTATTGGAGTGGTATTAATTAGTTCTTCAGTTTTCTGTGGATTAAAGTGCATTATCTCTTAATCATGAATAAGGTCATCGTGTTCTATTTCTGGGCAAACGTGTTTCTCTATTTGACATTTGATTCTCCGCTTTCGTTGCTTCTTATCACCTAGCCCTTCTATGTTGGGGTCTACTTACGTCTTATATATAGATAAAGTTTCAAGTAGGTTTCTTGCTGTGACCGTTCATGTACGTCGTCTTCAGATATTTATACTATCATTAGATCCACTCACATTAAGTGGAAGATACCCCAAGGAAATTGTCTTGAATTTTTAAATCTTCACTCCGAAAGTCATGTTCTAGCTAGAATTTCATAGTTCTCTTATTCCTTTGAAACATCCATCTTTATTATAATCTTTGTAGTTTGTTATTGCGTTGAACATTTAATGCCTTTATTCAGGTTATAAGTTCACACGTTATGACCATTTGTCTTGCAATACTCAACGTTTGTTTTAACCAGTTTAGACCTGGTGTAATATGCCAATATTAATAACAAGGTTGTAAATAAATCTCGTGTCTGGTTGTACCTGCTTTAAATCGGTTCACGATAACACAAACCTCATAAGAACTGGAAATGATTGGAGTTAACAAATTAATTGATTTGTGGCTCATTGTTTTTTGACAGGACATAATTTTAGTTTATTGACTTCTATCGTTGCTGCATCAGACTAAACATTTTTGTCATCTGTACCTAACCTACTAGGAAAATGCTCTCGATTCCCTTTTCAACTTGCAATATCTTTTGCGATTGTATTACCTATCTTTTGGATTGTCTTTTGTATTAGTTCATATGACAGCCTCATTTTTCCATTACCTACTTACTTATCTTCAATGGAAGAAATGTCAGAAACAAATTCACTTTCAAGTTGTAAATCCTTTTAGTTCATCCAAACACCGGTACCATATTTACGTCCATATCAAATCGTAGTTTGTCGTGTTTGTACCGCGACGAACGATAAAAACTCGTAACGATTGCGCTGGGCGTGTGTGGCAAGTTGCCAATTTCAATGCTTGTGTCTTGCGAATACCGAGGGAGCCAATGTCATGATCTTCCGGACGACGGTAAGCCTGTTGCCAGAATTGATCGATTCTTGACGGCCGTTACGCATATTTATAGCACTGTTTGCCAACTACTGGTGTAGTTTCGGCTTTTTAATTGCCTGTCAAGTTGTTTTCAATTGTAGTTTTATTGACAGATTTAGATTGTCAAAGTTAATCAAGTCTTTAATTAGAGGGGTTGATTATTTTGTTTGTGATATCACATTTGCTAGCTCGCTCTCTGTCTCTCTTCCTGATTGCAAATCACCTATAGTCAAGTATTTCTTATCTTTCTCCTATAATTTTTGCTCTGTCCTTGATAACCGTATCGGAAGCAAAGCATATAGAATCATTTCATTTACAATCATCATTGTTTTTCAAATATCTTCACACCTTATCCTGCCAACAATACCTTAGTTAAACGTGCGTAATTGAATGTTAATAATTCAACATTAGGTCCTAAACTAACACAACTGTGCTTCAGTTGTGTGGTTTGTCCGTAGTTTGGCACTGTTGGAAACTTCTGTGGTTTCTTCTTGTCTAGTTTGCTAACTGTAGCGAGTTTGTGCAAGCTTCGTCGACATAATTTTGCTCAAGTACTTATCTGTCGAACTATTGAGCTTCTATGCTGTTAAACACAGACGCTATTAGAAACTCGTTGAAAGATGCACTGTTCTGTTTCAGTATTGTGGAATCGCCTGCCAGTATTAATCTTACTAGTAAGAATGTTTTGTCAGATTTTTTATTATCAAGTACATCAAGCTTTTGTTCAATTCTTTATGACAAGACTGGTTGACATTGAATAAGAATGGAAGCTTTGAAAAGGATATCTATCATGCAGATAGATAAACTAAAGCATAGTCTGTTTATAATTTATCTGAAGTCCATAAAGGCATCGTAGAAGATAAGATTATCATACTACGTCCTTTGATTCTATCTATTGTAAGTTACGATACGAAGTACCTACGTCACACCCGAGAATGCTTGACATTGGTCAACTATTTATAGGTGATTCGTAATTATTATGTCAATGGTGAGTAATCTTTTGCTTTGGCTACATTAGTAACGCTGTTTTTAAATATTTCTCTTTTGGACGTAGGTTTTCTAAAATAGAAGTTATTTTTGTAAGCCCGTCTTGCAAGTTGATTGTTCCTACATGCATATTCATCGGTAGACTCAATGTGACGATTGGTATCAAATTGATTATTACTAAATTTTGTGGAACAAATATCTGATCAATGGATTGTTTCATTATGTGAAAAATATATAGCTAGAAAGGAACCGAGCTCTAAAATGAAGTCTCATAAAATAATAATAAAATTATTTGTTAAAAGCACATAACTACGGGTGATGTGACACAGAGATACAAAATATTTGATCAGTGAATGGAATTGGAAAATCTGTGTTACAAGGGAACCCCGTGTTAGTGGGGATGATGTAAGAGAAACACTTGCTTTTTCCAAATAAATTGGGATACCTAAGGATAGAATGAGGAATAGATGTTGGTTGAACTAAGAAACAATATTTCAACCTTCTCTAGCTCATTAGCCCATGTCCTATCGTAGCCAGTACCGGTAAACGTTCAAATATAGCAGCGCGTATGTTGCCGCGCGGCGATTCCTGCCCACATGACAATAGTAAGGTTAGTCACCTGCGCGCGCACAGTCGCACACGTCCTTAGCTTCCGCAGTGACGTCATCGTCGAAGAGCGGGAATGCCGCGGGCGCATCTTTTTGAACGTTCTTCGGTGACTGATGTTTTACTGTTACACTTCAAGTTCTTTTTTTTTAAGTATTTTGGTTTATTTTATGCCAGTTTTGTCGTCGTGTTAGTTGTAAATCAGATAGCGAGCCACGTTTTTTTTTAATATATTTGGAACTCTGGGCGTTTCAGATATGCGTTCGTCTACATTTCTACAACATAGAATCGCTATAGTTTAGCGAATATATAAGCTTCTGCCAGCGGTTTTAGCTGCATGGAAGACAGAAATTATCCCAGAGATCATCCTGAACCAAGGCACGGTCTACCTTGGTTTGAGCCTTTGGGGTGTGTTTGATTAATCAGCATCTAAATTTTACAATAATTAGTAGGAAAACTGACCAATTGCCACGAACGGTTTTAATTTAGTTTTAAATGATTTCACTATTCCTAATAACAGTTAATGTGTGCTAATAAAAGGTGTCAGGTAGATCGATCGATACTATTTTATTACGCAAAGCGGATGTCGCTGATTAGTCGTAATTAATTGTATAGTTGATAGGGATCTGAAATATCCAAGTACGGGAAAATTGCAATATTCTTAGTAAAGGCAAATTAATTTAATTAGCCAAATATAAACGATTGTATTGGTTAGTTGGCCGGTTGTAGAAAAGTGTCGTTAGGAAAGTTTTTAGTATGTATATGGATGGAAGAGTGGGCTAAGGCCAAAGAAACGATGGATGGACTGTGTGAAAGATATGTCTAGAAAAGGTGACTACTGAGGTGATGACTACAAAGAAATGACTAAAAAGGTATGACTAATGACGCGAGGTATGGAAGAAAACATATTGCGCCGAACTAAAGATAAATTGATAAGTGCAATGATGAGTTCGCGGGTAAAAAACTGGCCAAGTGCGAGTCGGACTCGCGTGCAAAGGGTTCCGAACGAATTTTTTTTTCAACATGTTATATTAACACTACAGACTTCGTATAAGTTTTCCTGTAATCAATAGGTATAAATCTATTATCTCCATTTTTTTTTTAATTTTAGGCTCAGTAGTTTCGGAGATAAAGGGTGCCCTTATCTCCGAAACTACTCTACTGAGCCTATAATGGTAATTTTTCGTCTAATTTCTTGCATAACTTCAAAACAATTTATTTTAAAATTATACATATCTACATGTTTTTCCTGTAGCATATTGTTTAATGTTAGTTTGAGCTAACGTTAATGTTTCCGTAACATTACATCAAACATGACATATATTTATTTGCGACAGCGTTTCTATAATATTGATATTTACCTCATTTCAATAGGTCACCCAAACCCTTACCTATCGAATTCATCATAGACAAAATTACATACCTTTTTTCGATACTCGATATTAATATTGTAATCTACCAGTCCTTGCTTTCGTCTACGTACGTTATCTTTTTAGGGTTCCGTACTCAAAGGATAACCAACGGAACACTATTACTACTTACCTCCGCTGTCCGTCTGTCTGTCAGCGGGCTGTATCTCAAGAACCGTAATAGATAGACAGTTGAAATTTCCACAGATTGTGCATTTCTACTGCCGCTAAAACAACAAATAATAAAAATTAAGGTTTATGGTACGGAACCCTTAGTATGCGAGTACGACTCGCACTTGGCTGGTTTTTTTATCAACCACTAGCTTTTGCCCGCGACTTCGCAAGCGTTAATATAGATAATCACAAAAAAGTAACCTAAACCGTCTCCAGGGTTCCATATATATCTGTACCGTAATTCTTTCAAATCGGTTCAGCCATTTAGGCGTGGATACGTAACAAACTCAATGGAATTTGTTATATAAGTTAGAATTCAAGCGTCTAAATTAAAATATCGGCCAGTCAATCACCTTTTAACGTAATAAGATTACTTAAGCTCCAAACCCCAGCTGACTGAAAACTCAGCAGAATCGTTACAACAGGATCCCTTCTTGTATCGTCTTGTGTAATAGAATACGCGCGTATCATGTCTCCTATCCATCCGAGGGATGAGTGTAGGCAGGCCAAAGAGGCACTTCCCTCTATAGATGGCCGATTTACAAAACAAGCCCTAAGACTGACTAAACAACAGTTGCGTACAGTCACAGCCGCAACAACTGGCCACGGGTCTTTTAATAAACACCTATATGCTATAGGAGTCACTGACAGCCCGCTATGCAGAGCCTGCATGGAGGAGAATGAGACAGCAGCACACCTGCTTCTAAGCTGCCCGGTAGTCGCGGATTACAGGGCTAAGTACTTCGGAAAACCAGATACCCTCTGTGAGATAGTTGGTAACACCAAGGCGTTGCTGGCCTTCCTTGGGGAGCTGGGGTGGATCGAATGACACATTTGTCCCACCTGCACGCAAAATACACGCTTAGTCGTGGAATTGCGGAAACCAGCCCGATTTACATACATACATCCGAGGGGTTAATCGGAACTGTATGTCGAGCCTCCATTTAGAAGGGATCAAGAAATATATGGACATACAAATACGATGTAAGTACCTACTAGAGGTATAGAAATATTTAGCAAAGATATCTAAATTAATTGAAGGGTCGTGGGCCGCTGTTGGGAGAATTCAACGTCTGGAAGTCTCTCTTCTTTAAAAGAGTATTAAAGCTTCTTGCTTTTCAGCACCATCTTGAATTAGCCTACATGCCTTGGTGAAAATACTACAGTTAGGCCTCGTTAATCCGAAAAGGCAAACACGACCCTTTCCGGATTATCGAGGCGTCCGGATTATAGTATGTCATATTTAATGGTCATAAAACACATGTTTAACCTTAGTTTCTTTAATCAATATTTAAATTAAAGCATAAAGCCAAAAATGTACATGTTCAAAATTACAACCATGTAAGAAAAACTAAAATAAAATATTGATTAATTCTTCTTGAAAAAGTCGGTAGTACTCTTCTGTTTATATCCCCCGCCCGCACCCCATTGCCCGGTCGGATTACAGCGAACACCGAACAAGCGGGAGTCCGGATTAACGAGGCCCTACTGTAGTTACTAATAAAGGGGAAATCCCTGCTCGATTCTTTAAACATCTTACCATGAAAACCTAGTTGAGATGAGTTAGAAGTGAGTATTCATACCATCTTACAAAGTACCTTAAGGTGGTATGAATATTCACTTCTAGCTCTTCAATTGACTCCTTCCGCTTTGGGCGGAGCAGAAGGGAGTGTCATACTCTTACTGACTAAAACCCATCCGTGTTCCTCCTAATACTAAATATAGGTATATAATAAAGGGTATTTGGAGGAAAGAGTCACGCGGAGACTCTTTGGAAGTAATTCCGCAACTCGAAAAATTCCGCAACATCTTCATTGGATGGAATGACAACTCACTTCATATTCACTTCAACAGTGTGATTTTCACAGAATACCGTTACTGGATTGATTGCCAAAAGATAAATGAGATAATGATATCGTTTTAAAAATAATCGTTTTGTTTGAGAAAGCTTTCAATATTCTGTATAAATGAATGTGAATAAAGGTGTAAACCTGTATTTAACAGACTAGACACAAAGGGTACCTACATCGTTTTATTTTAAGCGTAGGAAGGGAGACTCGTTTGGTCTAAATATGGACGTAAATGTTACGCTACAGTGCCCTCGAGAGGTCTGCTGTGTAAAAGCAGAATTTCACAGGTATGACCTTGTTTCCACTATGAATTACAGCCTCCCGAATAACACGTTTCTTCTGTCACAGAATATGCCTAAAGGCATTCGCGAAAAACGGTATTTTCATGTGCAAAAATACCCGTTTATTAACATACACGTTGTGGCTGTATTCCCCGAACTGTTAGGTTACGTGCACCTCCATTTCACGATTCATATTTCACCATCATCATCATATCAGTCGAAAGATTTCCACTGCTGGACATAGGTCTCCCCCAAGTGTGGCCACAACAACCGGTTCTATGCGTCTCACATCCATCGGCTTACCGCGAGCCTCACCAGGTCATCGGTTCACCTTATGGGAGGCCTTCCAACGCTGCATCTTCCAGTACGTTATTTATGTTTAGCTCTCATCTATCTCGGTTACGTTGCGAGCCTTCTGTCATAAACCAGACACAAATCCATACTTCAGACTGCTACTGAATTATTCCTTATGGAATATTTGGTAACTCTGCTCGACCTGGATACCAAACACAGAACCTCAAGCTAAGCTGCCAGTCGATTCTGTCAACATTACACCGTGTTTAAACTTAGGTCTTCTTCTTTTCGAGTCGATGGTTAACTTCTTAGATTTTTGGGCCCAGTAGGTGGCTCGTTCATTGCAGCGTCGGTGGCATTCATTAAATCCCCCATAGTACAGGTGTATGGGCACTTGAGGCACTCCAACGTGTGGCTCATGTTCTGAACAGGAGCACCGTACTCACACGGAGTATCAGCCGGGCCCATGAATCCCCATTTCGCCAGATTGTGTTTGCAGTGGCCTACCTGGGTACGCAATCGGTTCAGTGCCTTCCAAATAGGCCACTGCAGATCACGTCCTGGAGACAGATTTTCCTGGGGCTGCAAGTAGTCAGGTGGTGGGGGATGATGTTCTTCCCAAAGCTTGGTTTTCGCATCAGGTAGACGGTCTTGGATGGCCTCTGTGCGACGAAGAAAACTCTTCCGGCTCTTAAGCCTACCCGGGACTATTGTGAATAAAAAAACTTATGTGGAATGAGAATGAAGTAAACTGTGATTCCATCTTGTGGGTATGCATTGTCAGCACACTTCATGTTACTTGGGGTCGGCGCAACACGTTTTTTTCTTCCATTCTGTTCTATTAGCCGTCACTCTATCACTAACTCTCTTTTCTTTCAAATCGCTCCTCACACATTCCATCCATTTTTTCTTTGGCCTTCCTCTCCCTCTCCATCCATCCACATTTATGTTCGTAACTCTTCTAGTTACATGCGTTGTCATGTTCAATTCCTAAGGCTGTTCCTTGATGTTCATGTTCTTTCATGTTGAGAGGTTTACAGAATCGTACAGAATAGTAGCGGTTCACAACCACTGGTCGCCCAACTTATTTTGAAGGCGGGCCATAATTTTGACTCCGAGTCAGCCCGTGGGCCATCTAGCCAGAAATTTAACAAAAATGTATTGTAATACTTAGCTATTTAAATTAAATAAAATGTGTTGGTAATATTATTGTAAAGGTTTTATTAAATAACAAATAAAAAATATCGAAAATCCGATCTCAGTATCAAGTCTGAAGCATGTTTTGCATTGGGTGAGGTACAGTGTTTGGTTATCACAATACTGAGCGGTGATATTTAAGCAGAGCCTAACGTGGGTAAAAATCACACTTTTAGAAACTACTGTTTCATTAGCAAATCTGTTTCTAGGAAATTAATCAGTTTTGTGTTTCTATAAAGTATTAGATGGTTATTTTGTAACTTTGTGAAATATAATACATGAGTGAGTGAGTTCATGAAGAGCAAAATCTTTTAATTCCTGTAACCAGTTCCTCAAAACGCGCCAACGGGTGGTCCGCGGGCCTGGGGTTGAGCAGCTTTGCACTAGACCAACAAGTTACAGTCCATTTAATATGGGTAGATTTACCGTTTAACGTTCCAGGAATCATTTTCCACTGACGACTATAGTAGGTGGTAGTACTATGACGAACAATAGCGTAAACGATTAAGGTGAATGATCCCAGCAGCTCCATTGTCAATTGCGAGCGTCATGTCGCCTGTTGACTACAGGTTTTATCATTACCGCCGATCGGGACGTTAGACTTGAGCCTTACTGCCAGATAGGCTAAGCTAGAACTTAGCATGGCTCACGAAGCGGCTTTAGTTCACAACACGAACTAGAGCTATGCTAAGCGAGCTGACTGAACTATGTGGTGTGGGCTAATAAACCAGAAGATTCTGTCTAAATTGTTCTGTTGCTATTGTTACACACCATTCTATCATTCTATTTTAACTTGTAATGTAGTTTTTGCACGGTGTCCAATGCTTTTTTTTTTAATTCTACTCTGATCCCTTAAATAACCTTTTGCATTTTCCAATATTGTACGTGATAACCTTGTAGTTAGACCCTAGTTTTAAGTTTGAAGTTCGCATAGTTTCGATTAAAGTCACCAAAATCTAAGAAATCCGATTTGACAGCTGAGTAGAGAGGGATAGAAGATTGCTGTACCACTAAGTGCGAAAGAGATTTATTTTTATGGCTCTTTTATACTTACTAGTAAAGCTATGTTGTATCCTGCTGTCAAAACGGGCCTTTTATTTTTTGACAACTATAGCTTGCGTAAGTCCTACAAAGTTAAGTACTGTTTAGCTGGCATACGCGCAAGCCACATCGCGAGCTATGTTAGTTTTAGCCAAGCTCTCGTTGTGCCGTGCTCTTTAACTCCTTGCACGCGTCCGCGAAATTCGATCATCCGAACTGCTACTTTACAAGCGTACAAGTATGCGTGTTTTTGTCAATTGGCAAGCTAAATGATTAATTGTTCTAATATTGATAGGAAAGGAATTTGTAGGTGTGTCTGCCAATTCCGTGAGGGTGTGGCCTGAAGATCACATCAATAAAACGTCACATCGTCAATGTGACGTTGGATGTATATATTTACTAAGAATATTGACTTCAAATCTAACTGAATGCATCGGTTACCCGTGATTTATACGGAACAACTCCAATCTAACCTCTACAACCTAGTTGAGTTTACACGATACCCCTTGGTAACACTGGTTGTCAGACTTTCGGGGTTCTGACTGACCTGGTATCGACACACTTCTACAGCCAGCAGCAACGGTTAAGGTTTTCTGATGCACTTAAAAAAATAGAAGTATAAGTTGTTAGTACTGAGTCAGTAACGGATTATACTTATATGCTAGTGTTATTAGTAGGAACTTGAACTAGTTTATGTAGCTACATACCCTATATACCTTCACCCAGTTTCTTTGGATGGGGCAGTCAGGTCTGTCAACAATCATTTCTGTAAGCACTGAGAGGTTTCGGTATGTAATGAATGGTCACCTATCTGCAGACCGACCTCGGCAAGCGGTGCTTAAACTTGAACATCGACCCGTACGGCTGTTATTACTTAGCCACGAGTCTCAAATCAGCACTTTTACCCCTTTGTAACACTGGTTGTCAGACTTTCGTGCTTCTGACTGACTTGTATCGACACACTTGTACAGCCAGCAGTAACGGTTAATATGTTTTCTGATGCACTGAGAGGTTTCGGTATGTAATGAATGGTCACCTATCTCCAGACCGACCTCGGCAAGCGTTGCTTAAGCTTGAACATCGACCCGTGCATCTTTCATTACTTAGCCACGAGTCTCTCAAATGAGCACTTTTGTAATGTCAAGAATGCCCGCTATTCCAATCAATTTATAGTATTTGTGATCCTCAATGGGTGGGCGGTTCTTACTATAACGATGACGTAGAACGGTTTCCATTAAGCCGATTAAGTTTCCTGTGCCGATAGCGAAACCGGGCTTTTTATAACACTTTCTTTTTTGCCATACTTAAGGGGCAGCAAGGAATTCAATTGGATTTTTTTCTTGGTACAGTCCTGGTTCAATCTCTGCGTCGAGTAAAAATACTTTTGTTTTTTTTTTCATTATTTAATTCTCAGTAACAGAACGCAGGCTTAATTTTGGCCACGTGAATGGCAGTAAAATACTTGCCCTCTCTTGCCTAGATAAGACTTACAAAATAACCTAACTGAAGAAATTGTGGTGACAGCTCTACAAGTCAACAATTTCAAGGAATTGGCATGTAAACTCTATTCCTGAAATGTGTTGTTTCCTAAACAATGGAAGTAATCTTTTAGAAGTTCTCGATCTTCCCTTAATAGGATTTTGTATCAAAAATATCTTAGCAACCTATTCTAGGTTGTACCTAGCTACCATAAAACAGAGCCTTCGACAGGAATTCCATTCCTCAGCTGTACGCACAAGAAAGTATTTATTCCCAATACGTTTTGTGCGTATGAGTAGGTAATATGTTGGTTCTGTCCCTGCCTTTGCCTAACCCTCCGGAGATTCATACAAGCGACCATGCATCCACTTTATTCACCCATACATTTATCCACATCAAAACCGCTTCATGAAAGCAGGCACTCGAGCCATCAAGGGTCGTGTTGCGGTTACCTTGCAACTGGACCTATCACTTGCAAGCATGTATGTACAAGATACTGCGGACTACGGTACACTTACGGTAATCACCTTTTAGTAAAGTAGCAGTATTATACTTAGATAGTTGCAAGAGAACTTGCTACCGGACAGATGTAGGGTGCGATAGTCGCGTGTATGTTTTTGTAACGGTAGTACACTTACGAGGATATCTCCTTGAGCTATGGGGAAATTCTTTAATGAAGGAACCTTTGTAGCGTATCTCTTGCCTAACGGAGTTGTGCACAGCATGGAGTAGATTCCCGGAAAGTTTTCTGACAACTCCCACATTGAATCGCTTCTATATCCGACTGGTGCATGTGTCTGCTTATTTGCTGCTACCAAATCATCATCTGCGTAGCCTTTTCCCAGCTATATTGGGGTCGACTTCCAGTCAAACCGGATTTAGCTGAATACCAGTATTTTACGTAGAGCGGCTGCCTACCAGACTTCCACAACCCATTATCTGGGTGACACGGTACTTCTTGGCAAGACTGGGGTAATTTAACAGGCTTCTGACAATCCGAAGCTGCTAAAAATAAATAACAATAATCCTAATCACGCTTTTCTCCTTCTCCGGGCAGAAACTACAAAGCACTGCCCTTAATCTTGGGTCCACGCGATTCAGACTTCTATAAACTTCTAGAGTTTTGTCTTTGCAACAAAGCAATCCAGACTAATGTCGGTGTGATGGGAAGTTCAAATTCCTTCTTTTGCTTTAACTAGGTTGATACGTTTGAGCGCCAATTCTACTAATTTTCAAACAACTTTCGCATTCGGATTTTATAGTATTACTAGCTTCTGCCAGCGGTTTCGCCCGCGTGGTCCCTAGGGAAAATACTCCCGGGATAAAAAGTAGCCTATCTCCTTTATCAGACTCCTATCTGTGTACCAAAATTCATTTAAATCGGTTCAGTAGTTTTGGCGTGAAAGCGCGACGGGCAGACTTTCGCAAGTATAATATTAGTATGGATGAATTAGTAAATGAGTAATATTAGTAATTTGTATAGATAGTGTGCTAGCTAATAAGTGATAAATAATATTTTTTGCGTCATGCATTAATTACTTTGCATACTATTGTATAAATTCAAGTTCTTAAAACGTAACAGACAGATGTGTTGCTGGGGAGTTTGTTGGCCACTTCTTCTCCACAGCTAAAACACAAGGAAGTGGTGACGGGCTCTAATTTGAATAAGCGACTTTTGTTTTTGAATTTTGCATATTAGTCGTAATCTGTCAAAAATGCTTTTTTTGACAGTTTGCGATTTACATGCGAATCCCAACGTTTTTTAATAATTCGTAAAATTATCCCTTTGATTATAAATGTTCACCGGTTGCGAGTACCAAGCACCTGATCTTTCTGAAAAGCATCAGTATTAGGGGCATTATGGCAAATATTTTAATACCTTGTTGCTATTCCACCAATTCGCACTAAGCGTTTCCAAACATCTTTTATAATGCGCACAGCAAAGAAGTGGAACTATCTGCCTGCGTCTGTGTTTCCAAACGCTAACAATCCTAATCTCTTCAAAGTTAGAGTGAACAGGCTCCTTTTGGGTAATCTCGCTCTATCGTAGACTTTGTCTTGTCTTCTCTGACCTACACTAGAGTCAAGAGCAAACCTATCACAAATAAAAAAAAATAGTTCCAAAAGTTTAAGTAACATGCGACAGTACAGGAAGATGAGGTGATGCCTGCGGTGGAAAACATTTCATTGTGCTAGGGACTTATTTCACCTCACCAGTAGTAAACAAAGTTACGATATAGTTCTAGGCGGTAGCACCACACGTAATGTTGGTCTATTATAGATTTATTTCCCAGTTTTATATCTCGGAGTCTTGGGTAGACCCTAAAGTGCTCTCTAACGTTTGTACAAAATTCATTTCAAATATATTGCAGTCTGAAATTAATTCAGAAGCTTCACGCTTTTTACAAATTAAATGAGCTAACGGAATATTTTCAAGTTCCACTAATTCTTCTTACCTTACTAATTATACTTATGTTTGGCCCTTCTTATTTTCTTAAGAGGAAATGCTGGCGGCGAGACTTTGTATGTAAAAAGTCATAATTCGAGGTTTGGCTCTCGACTGTTTCCTCCTCCAATATTGGACCGATTTAAGAGATATTTCTCAAACTGAAAGAACGATATATACTGTGTCCCTATGTTTTCCTTTTTGATGATTTATTAACCGTATAAGCCCTAGAACTCTCACAAAATGCTCAAAATTGTTCTATAAATCGCTGTCAATATAGCCCTTGTGTAAAAATTTGGCAACTATTAATCAAAAAAGGAAAACATAGAGACACAGTATACATCCTTCTTATTCAGTTTGTGAAATCTATACTTATACATAAAGCTGAAGAGTTTGTTTTTTTGTTTGCTTAAACGCGCTAATCTCAGGAAATACTGGTCCGATTTGAAAAATTCTTTCAGTGTTAGCCCATATCGAGGAAGGCTATATATATATATATATATATCATCACGCTAAGTCCAATAGGAGCGGAGCAGTAATGAAAATTGTGACGCAGTCAAAGTTGCGCGGGTCAGCTAGTGTCTCTTATATATCGGTCCAATGTTGGAGGTGATAACAGTCGAGAGACAAACCTCGAATTGTGACTTTTTACAAACAAAGTCTCGCCGCCAACGTTTCCTCTTAACGATGTTACCTTTACTAGTCATAAAATTTGCAGTCTGACACTATTTACAAAGTAAAATATAACACGGCACACATGATATATTTCCTTACAAATGATCACCTGTTCAATTCTAGCTAAAGTTCTCATTACCACAGAAACTAAGAATAAAATAATGTTTGTTACGTATAATATCTGCTACAGAACATTGTTGTCAACGTACGGTATAAATATTACCATATATCATTAAGTGGATGGTATAAAAGCTTTCCCATGTTATCAAGTGTAATGGATAAGCGGATTACGTCTCAAAGGTTGTTTAAAACTAGCCGGCACGCTGGCGCCATCTAGCGGGGAATAGCTGAACTTACGTTCAGTCTATTTTTGCCTGTTTGTATTTTATTCTCTGTATGCATATCATTATGTTTAATGTCAACTTCTAAAGGGTCTACCTATTGTTTTGACTAAAATTTATCAAAATTGATGATATTGTGTTAATAATGAATGTTTTAAGCAATAAAACTAGAACATCTGAAAGTGAAGATTGGAATATGAGAATAAATAATCTTCATACTGAAGCTCCAAGCTTTCATGTACGATGAGCTTCCCAGTTTACTTTAAAACATTTATGAATAAAGTTGAACGATACAAAGTATATAATGTTAATATAAAACTAAAACACGTCAGCGTTCCCGGGTCCTAGGTATTAAAAACGGTCGGCCATATTGCTAATAAACCTATTCATTTCGCGTGGGATGAAACTGGTTCCAATTTACTAATGCAACTGTAGCGCACTGAGAACTTTTGAATTTTTTAGCTTCCTACACGACCCCTAACGGTTGCGGCGCAAGCTAGCATTAAAGCTACGTAGTTCCGCTATTGCATAATAGATGGCGCTAGGAGTGGCGTTCGCGCTCAAAACGGTCGCGTTATTGATTCACCCGTATCTGGTCGCGTTCAAATAAAATATTGATTGTTTTGCGATACTAGTGTTTACTGAACCTTTATCTTGTAATTTTAAGTTTACCAGATATGCTCTTGTAGTGTTTTCGTTTTGTTATTTAGAATGTAACAGGTTTTGTAATTTTTTGTTATGATTGCGGGCGTAACGGGAGCCTCGTTGTTCGCGTTTACGTAAGCTGCTTTAATAATGCTTACAATAACAATAATTGGGCGAAACTCTTCATGAACCGTTGCTTACAAATTGGAAGGTTTTCTTTTTATTTCTAACGGAGAAATGGTAACAGTGAGCAATCAATTTGTGAGAACCATTCGGTATAATAATGCCTATAGAAAAATAATCGTGAAAGGGGGAAAGAGGAAATTATTGGCAGAGGTATAAAAAGATTATGCATTTTAAGAATTTCTCTATTTGTGTAACTGTTTCCGTGTGCAATAATGAATCTACTCTACTACACTCCTAGACCTAGGCACACATTAGACTCTAAAGAAATCTTCTAGAAGCCGTCATTGCAACAAAACACTACAACAAGATGCAACGGCACTCGTTTGACGTCTACGGCGGCCATATTGTCCGGTTTCCCGCCAATTGGATGATTGCGCGGGAGTGGCGAGTTGCGCTTGCGTCCGTGTCAAGGTGACAGTGTCGACTACCACGACCATTGTTTTGTAATAAAACGATAAAAAATATGTTAGTATGTTATGGTGTTTAATTATGGTCCAAAGAGCATCTATTATTCAAATTAAGTTCCGAATATTTTAGTTCAATAATATCCAAATGCCTGGTAAATTCGAGCAGCCTTTCATAGTAGGTACGTCAACTTATTTAACATAGCATTCATCAACTAAACAATTAACAGACTCTGCTGAATTGTCAAAGCTTTGGTTATGTCAAAAAGTTGAATCTATTTTGCACGTTCCAAATCATAATCTCGATAAAGAAGAACGATAAAAAAACTCCTTGGTCAGTCTTAAATTAATAAAGTTGTAACCAAATCACTAGCAATGTAAATAAATTGCTATTAACGACACTGTTTCTTTCTTCTCAAATAATTAACGATTTAATCATCAACAAATTCGTTTTTTCTTACTAATGAAACATTCGATTTCAACACTAGCTTTAGGCCATAAATCTTCTCGTTTAGCACTAAATCGTACTCGTTTATAAAATCTGAAAACGTGTCGAGAATTCTTGAAAATTTAATACGTAATTTAGTCACGCCACACTAGCGATTTCTCTTATTGCGTTCGCCGAATTCCTTTTTTTCGAATTGTGTCGTAAATTGCGAATATTTTTTGTTTTATTGTAGGGTAGTCGGAAGTTTTGTGAGAGATGAGACAGAGAGTATTTAAGCTTAAAATGGAATAAATACAACCCTGCAAGCTGCAAAAATACATCATCAGCATCATCATTTATGTCAAAAGATGTCTCCCTCAATGCGCCACTCCACATTAACTGGTTTTTCTCGTATCAAGCGTAATTCAAAGAATATCAGGATTAAATGAAAAGAGAGACAAATTCCAAACAATAACAAAACAGTCCTTTTAATATATTTCATCTTAAAGTAAAATTTCCAATTTCCACACAACATTTCCAAAGGTTAACTATACATATTGTCCCAAGCCTGAACAGGGTCCTAATATATGTTTGTGGACCTAAATACATATTTCACTTGCCTAAACACATATAACCAGTGCTAATATGTTTGTTACGATTTCAAGCTTATTTACTCGAGCGTCACATTATTGTTACATACCCCTTATGAACTAATTATAATGTTTGTGGTCTTCATTGTGATATTTACCGTTGCTTTTGATTATATGGTGTAGGGGTTTGATTGCCTCCTTGGCTATGTGGTCGCGGTTGGATCAAGGTCGAGGAAGGGTAATTGAATTCTGTATTATGAAATACTTGGTAACAGGCTGAAGTTTTTGTCCTGTTTATGGCTATAAGTTCAACTCCTGTTATACGGCGATGAATCTTAACTCCAAGCTACATGTGGATCTACGGAGCCGAATAATGAGCGAATAATGATTGTCGAAAAGTCAAAAACGAATTGGTTCGATATGCGCTACCGAACGTTGTGGCTTTTCGAACATCGCTATAGCTTCTAGGACGTCATTCTAGGCAGGTCTTCTCCTTTTTCGTATCGACCATCATCTTCCTGCTCTCATCCCATGTTACTTGGGGTCGACGCAACACAATTTATTCTTCATTCTGTCCTCTCAACCGCCACGCTATCACTGACTCATTTTTCGTGACTATAGTAAGTTTAAATTTTGTTTACCAAACACTACGCAACTGTACTCTGTATAGGTACACCTCTGCTCACCCCTTTATAAAGTACAATCCTTTTGAAAGTAAAGGCTTTAACGTCATGTGCCAAGTTCTTGTTAAGTCACAGAAAATATGGCATGTTCAATCATTTGGTTCGCTTGTTTTCGTGTTGCGAAGAACAGAAGCGTACCTAATTGGATTAGAAGACACGCTAGCTTTGCTTTACAAAGGGTTTATTATGAAAAAAATAAAAAATAAACAATGTTTCTTATTTTATATATTTTGTTTGTCATAAATATAAAGGGTTCAGCATCTCATGAGATTTCGACTGTTTGAAAATTAGAATTGAGATAATGCGATCTCCAGATGACGCATGGAAAAAATCTAATTTTGTCCTCCGGAAAATCAAACACAATATCGTTATCAAACGAACAACCCTACTGATATCGAAAAACTCGTTTCCAATTTAAAAGTTGAATCGGGACGCGGAAATCGAACGACAGCCCCTTCCCTTATCGATTTTCGAGTTAAAAAACTCCAGTAACATCGATTAAAGCGACCGAATACAGCAGATAATCTAATTAAACGTCGGATTATCAGGAACTTGAGTTTCTTATTGGATTAGTTTGTTAAGGGTCAGTTAACAGAGACTTTGACGTCGTAGAACTTGGTATGTTGGAACTGTAAAATATTCCCGAATCATCGATATGGGTTATTGATTAATAAATGTTGAAAAATAGGAACATTTTGTATCCATTACATTTTGATTAACAAACCATCATGTGGTTGGTATATCGCTTCAGGAAATGCTAGTTTAGCTAGGATATTTATCTGCCCATAAAACGTTACAGTTGAATGGGCAACATTGGGATTGAAAACGATGCAAGTATCACTAAACAATTTTATGATCCAAGAAATTGAACCAGCTCTTGAAATATGGAGGAAGAGATAGGACTGAGGCGTACGAGCATTTTATTTTTAAAGAACAAAGAAAGTCACAAAGACAAAACTTAAACAATCTAAACTTATGGTAAGAAATTGCTGTCGACGATGGTGCGAGCTTTCTTCCAAGTAACTCAATAATTAATAACTATACACTGCACAATAATTAATAACACTCACTAGCAGGCTTATAGTTTTATTTAGGCTGTCGAAGTCCGGTTAAGCAACAGACAACCTCATAGGTTAATATGCGAAAGGCCACCTAAAAAAAACACGCTAGGGGAACATTACGATAAACTGGAAAGTACGATAAGAAATAACTACGTTGACAAAATATCAAATTGAAACACCGCAACAGGAGTCACCCTTCACGTTACTTCCGAATATATAAACATAATATCTGATATAATGATAAATCGATCGACGAAAGTGTCCGTACAAACGGACGGTCATCAAATTGTACCATTGATAGTATCTAAACTACATCCATCAACGTCAGTTATCAGACTTTGTGAAAGCCGATGGTGTGGATCCAGTTAAGAATCGATTTGTTGAAACGCAATCGTTAGTAGTGACAATTTTGTTACCAGGAGCACATGAGCTACGAGGGAGCATAAAGAGCAAATTTTGAGAGCTCGTAGATAAAAAATAACTGACAATGATATTGGCGTTATGGTTAGTCGGATACAAGACAGTCTGACACCAGTCTTGCCAAGAAGTACCGTATTACCCGATTATTGGGTTGTGGAGGGCAGATAGGAATTCGCTCTATGTAAGATACTGGTAATCAGCTGCATCAGATTAGAATTAAAGCTGACCCTAACATAGTGGGGGATACTCTCAAAATTGTCACAGCTTCGCAAAGAAGTGACTTTCATCAGTAACCTTTAGGTCACTCCATATATTCAATCAGCTGATGTGCAATAAATAACTAAAACAGTTAAACGTGAAAGCTATTGCTATTCTGGTAATAAATGAAGGAAATGAATGGTGATATAATTCATTTTGAAATAATAATAGAAATGAATGTCAAGAAATCATTGTAGCATCGAGATTAATATATTATTGTAAGCTCTCGATCAACTCAGAATGAAGTAATATTATCGAAGTTGATTAACAACTCTGAAGATAATGACATAGTCGTTTTTGAAGTGACAGGTTATAATTAAGTTCCAGATTTAGAGCCACCATTTCTATTCGCTATATCTAAGGATATAGGTGAGTAGTGTGGAAAGTTTTATGTTTGAGAATTGAATGAAGTCTAAAGTCTGACTCAAGATTGGAAGCCTTTTGTGCCATTGTGTGACTATTTAATAATGTGTTCCAAGTTTGAAGAGAACTCATTAGTATGACATTAGGTTGCTGAGAAAAGAAAGTGTTTTGTACATGTAGGATTTAGATAGCTTCACAGTAAATATCGAACTCAAAGAATTTCATAATAGAATCTTCGGAGAAATCAACAATAAAATTCCAAGGGTACGCTCCAAGCATAATCCTACGGACGGAACCCTTTTGTAAAGCAGCGATGTAAGACTAATTGACTGATACATTCATCACTCCGAGTGTCCTGAATACGGACCGTGTTGATATCCCATCACAAACGAATTAATGGACTCCGCAGATTTATTTTTAACTGACAGTTAGCCTGATACGGGTGAAACGGGACATAGAAGTATTTTTCGTGCGAAGTTTTTCTGAAAAGGCCTCTTTACGACAAACTTTATGTCCGATTTTGCGAAGCTAATCGCTTGTTCGATGATTTATGAGAAGTTTTTATGTCCCTCTGGAATAGAATTTGAAGTTTTGTAATTGGTATTGACGGAAGTGACGTTTATGATACTTTCGTAATACATAATGGAATTATTATATAAATAATTTACGTCAAAGCAGGCTTTTAAAATACGATTACACACAACACTTTGGAAAAACCCGAAAATACTGCTGCTCTGAAAAACCTGTGTAGGGATACTATACAAGTCTACATATACAGGGAAATTTCCATACAAATGAAGCAGTAAATACGGTTATCTATTGTAAACACAGATCGCATAAGTCGACGACTGTCAACTACAGATAGACGCTGATAGTGGCCGAGATAGGATAACGTTACCTGACGTCGACTAAGTACGAAAGGAAAGAGGAAAACGTCAGGAATCATTTGTTCACGATGACAGGGTTAATGTAACCATTTTCTGTAAGACAAGATATTGTAATGTTCTCTAATTGAATCAGTACGTACAAATTCCTAAAGATATTGATACTCTGTAAGAAAATGTAACCAGTAATATGCAAAAGAGAATTTAAAAACCCCGACTCAGTAAAAGTTTGCAGACGAAGTTAGCAACGAATTTTCTTTTGAGGTAGACGGGGCTTAAAAAATTAAGATGTTACATTATTGAAATGCTGTCAGACCGTTCAGAAACGGTTCAAATCTTTTGATTCTTCGGTCTGAGGATTTGCCTGTTCACTCCGATTCAGGTTTTACAGATCACTGATTCAGAAGCGAGATTTTTATTTGTGCTGCAATCGTTTTGGAAGCGAGAACAGACGAATTGATTTCAATATCCCGATTTGTGTACCTCAAATCCGGAAACAAAGAGGGTCGTATTGATTGAAGACTCCGTCAAATCAAGCTGTTGTTTCAATTTATCACTAGTTCCATTTATTACAGGAACGATCTTTAGTTATGTAATAAAGGATCAGTCGCACTTGATACATGTTCCCTGTCGTGTTACGTAGGTATCTCCCGTCGCCCTAACGTCACTCTCAACTAACATATCAAGGTTAGGAGGGTTCTTCTCTAAGAATAGACACCTACAACGTATGTCGGCAAAGTGCGAACTGTAGTTAGTTCACGATCAAATTAAATTGTTCAGATAAAATCTCGATAGAAGCGATTAATTTTTAATTTGACGAGAATTGGAGTGGAGATGAAATTGAAAGACTTTTTTATCGAATAAAATCTTTCATTTTTAAAGTTTCTCGTGATTCGTAATGAGTATCGGCAGGTAATATTGAAGAAAATAATCCACCTGTCTTTTATGACATTGTCTCTCTAAAATATGTTTTTCAAGAGTCGTTTCACAGACAGTAGTTAACCATGACTTACTCTCGAAATTATCCAACCTTACTCCGAATAAAAGTGACCGAACCGCGAATTTTGCTGTTACGTCATCACCGTCTCCCATCTTGGATCGTGGACGTTAAACTAGCTGCTGTCAAGGCCAGTAGCACCGGACAGGCTCAATTATTCACTGAAGAGGACTCACGAGGCAGCTTCGTGATCAGCGCGCTATGTTCAGGATATACGCATCTGCTAGCTCGCACATGTAGAATAGCTGGTTGATAGAAGATTCAGATACGTGTTGAATAAAGGCAAGACATGTAAACCTAACAGTAATGGAATAGTATTAAAGTCTAGCGGTATACCAGTAGCTTTTAATCATGTGAATAAACTAAAACCTTCCCCGAATATCGTTCCACGTAATGTAGAAAACCATTTAGAAGCCACAAAGTAATTAGCGGTATTAACTCTGAAACACAGGCGTGCGCAAAACGGTAGCAACTGCTATAGAGCTTGCCATTACTTTGATGACAGCGGCAACTGCTTGCAATGCTAATTTGTTAGGTAGGTATAATATGGAAACGGAGACGTGACAAAAAGAGTTATGAATACTGGATGGAGGGGGCCAAAGAATACAAGTGAGAAATGAAATGTAAGTAAAGGGAGTCAATGATAGGGTCACAGTTGACAGGGGAGATTGGAAGTAGAAAACGAGTCCTCCAACAGCAAGTAAAATGGGACAAAGGCACAAAGATAGAATAAATATAGGTAGGTAGTCTTCGAATATAAACAAAATTAGGACAATACGTGGAATCACAAATAGACATTTCAATGTGTAGCTTGACGATATAACACGTTTTCCTAAATTGAATGTTGCTCTCATATTACTTTTCATATGAGTATTTGTTATTCACGCACTGATAGGTAAGATAAAAGGATTCTTCGTAAGTATTGTCTTTATCGTTATTTTCTGTAGTAGCATGATATTTTATTGTCACGAGCGTGAAACCTATTCTTCGAAACCGCTCGGGAGTGAGATCAAATGTATTTTTTTTATCAATCTTTGTCGGTATATCTGCAAAGCCTTCTTAATGGCTCTTTTCGATACTGTGATGAATATTTATATGCTGATATAGTATCGTGAAGATAAGATTCTGCATCTAAGAAGTTGCAATATATCAGATTACCCATCACGTTATTTAGAATCTCGTGGATTGGCAACCTCGGGTTAGTGTACAAGTTTTTTCCTATGTGGGTCTGTTACCTGTCTTTCTTGCGTCATGTATGGTTTCTGGGTTCTTATACCTTATATAGTGTGCCATTTATTTAATTTAATGTTCGATATCTATCTTAAAATGTTGAATAATAATGTTACATAAATTCGAGTTCTTCGGGAGTTTGTTGGCCACTTCTTCTTCCCAGCTAAAACACTAGGAAGTGGTGACGGGCTGGGAGATTTGGGGGACTGTCTTCATGTAAATTTTGACGTTCAAAAAGAGCTGATTTTCAGCCTAGTTTGAATAAATACCTTTTGATTTTAGCCATTTAGAGGGTATTTAATGTAGAGGTAGTAACAATTTTATGATGTAATATTCATGAAACTACGTTGTAAGTCAACTTAAATCTTTCTCGTTTTTGTGAACAGTTTTTTGTGATTCCAAATCGGATGAGATGATCATCTTGGGATTTCCTCGAATTCCAAGAATGAATCAATTTTAAGATGATATAGTTTTTTCAAAGCGTTTTCCTTTTACACATATAACAGCATCTCCTCTTATGATGACATTCGTGGTTATTGTTGGTTCTAGTTTAATAGCTAAATCAAAAATCCGACTACCGCCATTTTCTAATCAAATTGCCTCCTGTGTGAACAAGCGGCTGTTCAATTAGTAAACCCTCGTTCCTGGCCACCGGTGTCGGTCGATGCCCTGATCAAATTGAAACCCGCTATTTTTATTGGTCAATGCCTCTGGGAGTATGGGGCGTAAATCTCTGCTAGCTAGCTCACCAAGATTACTTTGTAAGGTAAATGTAAGAAAAGTTAGATTAAGGAACCACCTGGAAATGGTATCGGGTTCAATTAAGAAAAGGCGGGAAGAAAAAGTTTTTATAAAGATTTGCTAGAGTCTGTGTTTCTTGATAGCTACAACCTGGGAGTCTTTAAGACAAGAGTGAATAGGACTTTTAGGCAAGCGTGCTCCATCTTCGACCACATCATCGCTTACCATCAGGTGAGATAGTGGTCAAACGCGTGCCTATCAATAGTAAAAAAATCGCTTTTTGCAACTGTATTATCTGCTTTTGGGTCAAGGTGTGATTTCTTAACATTCAATACTATATCTTTGATCTTTAATCCACTCATAACATTGAATTTCATGTTGTTTAACATCGTAGGCATAGCAGACTATAATGTCCGTTGGCAAATTGTTCCTCTCTTACACAATATTCTTCACGATACCGTGATAATTTTAGTACGAGTTAACACTCAAAAGAAAAAATGTTCGGAAGCGTTTTACAAATACACGAAGGAATTGATTTGAATCGGTTCGGTCAGTCTGGCGAACATTTCGATTTATTTTTCCGCTGTTTGTTGTTACACCACATCAGTAGTTAGCGAAAAACTACCTTACTACTACGACGTAAGGAATCAGTCAATGTGGAATTGTTACCATTGATATGCAGTTGGCTGTATACGGAAAAAGTCGGTCTAGATTTTAATATGGATCGATTTTGTGTTCTATCGAGCGATAATCGAGACGTAATTGAAGAAAAACTTGGGCTATCCACGCGATCGAGATGGATGTGGGTTTTTCTGAAATACTTCGTTTTTTTTTCTTTCGGGCTTTTGGATGGCCAGCATTTGTAAAGTAGTGAGAAATGTGTAGGAAGATCAGTTGCAATCTGTCAAAAATCCTTACTATCTTTACTTATTTTGTACACAGATAGTCTAGAGCCTGAGAAAGGACATAGGCTTTTTATCCCGGGAGTATGTTCTCTAGAGACCACGCGGGCGAAGCCGCTGGCAGAAGTTAGAACCCATATATTTTGTCAGAAAGCGACTGAGATTCGAATGCGGTCGTTGCTTAAAAAATAGTAGAATTGCCTCGTAGAACGATTTAGTAGAAACATCAAGCCTGACCGATAATATTTCCTATTTCGAAAAAAAAAAAAAAAACATAAAACTTAGGTTTCAAAATTTAAAACTAAAATTTCCGACGTACTAAATCCAGTTCAAACTACCAACATGAAGTGTTCTATTGAACCAAAGCTTCGCATGTCTGTGCTAAATATGGCACATTATTACAATGCACACTGTACCGAATTAGGTCGCGGCACAGGTGCTAATGTGTATCGGTTTCTGTGTATCAGTGAGGACTGGACTGTGGTTTCGTAACAAATGGATGCCATTTAATGTCATTTGTCGGTAATGTGTGGTTAGAGTTAGGCCTGCAGAACATTTGTATACGTATCGGAAGTTTACAGATGTGGTTTTAAGCTGTCTCGATTATTGCCAGAAATTTGACTGGTGTACTTTAGAATGACTGCTTAAATTATACAGAAGCTGTAATTGTGTGCGGTTTTGCTCGTATCGCTTTCGCTATGTAAGTGGGTACTACTACCAGGATTAGGCAAGGACTATCTGGGTGCTAAAGTTTGAAGCGATTCGTTTTCGTTTGGTCGTTTATGCATGATTAAGGAACAAACAGCAAGCTTTTACTGATATTGCAGTATTCCACTACAGTACTAGTGTCTCGCAATAAATGATTGAAACATCTTAAAGTATTTTGTGAATCTCCTAACGGATGCTGGCCTGTACCAAATAACGCCGAAGCCATCGATTCTCGGTCTTACGAGCCTAATCCACCGGGGATACTAAACCCTTTTCATTCACGAACCGCATACAAGTAATTGCTGCTTTACACCGCAAATATATTTCTACCCCTTCACATAGAAAACAACGCTTTATAGTATCCAGATACCCTTGGGATATTAAATATGTACACGAACAAAAGTTGTAGAACCACTGCTCGTGGCAAGAACAAAAGGAGATAAGTTTCTTTACAACTGTTTTCAGATACAATACAACTGAAGTTGGACTTCAAAATTGTCACTTGCAATAGTTAGTCTACTGGTGTTGAAACAATATTTTTATGGTTTTTATCCCTTTAAGATCTTCCGTTTATCTAAAATCAAGAATCAAAGAAACTAGCTTTTTTTTCGATGATGTAATCTTTAATTTAAATGTTATAATAATTCTTGAGTTTTCCAGGCGCGAATAAGTATCAGAGTCCTATAAAAAACAGTCATAATTTATCCTGAACTAATTTTCTGAATAGGTGTAGGTATTGTTATTAGTTAAGGGTACAGTTCAGTAGTCAGGCTTAATCTGATGGTAACAAATAATGATTTACGTAATTCCACACTCATTCCGTGGTACAATTTGATTCAGGTGTGTTACACATTAGGGCGAAGGGAATAATTGGGTGAGACTTACAAATGCAATTAAGGGACCTTATTTTGGTCGTTGTTCCATATGTGGTACATTTTCGTTAGCACGGTATTAATAGGAGTCTTAAGTGAAGCGTGGGTGTGTTGAGTGTTAAAATATTTTACGCCATGTTTTGCTCTGGAAATGTGTCGACGGAAAGCATAAATAGCAGCTAAAATACCTTCGGAAAATATTTTGCTTTCATAAATAGATGAAGTTTTGCAAGGGATTCCAGGATATTGTTGTTGTGATGAAACTATATGTCCATGTGCTACAATACGGACAGCCTTAAAAGATGTGAAAGGGAAAAAAGGTGGTCAATGCACCTTTGGTGCCCTCGTTATTATAGAACGCCATAGGCAGTGGTGACCGCTTACCATCAGGTGGTTCGCTTGCTTGTTAGGCACTCTCACACTATGACATAAAAATAAAACGTTGACGTTTCATCAGTAGATGAAATTAATGACCCTTTATGGCTGTAACAAAGGGTCATTGAATGATTCAAGTCAAACAACAAAATTCATTGAAATAACTTAAATACCATGCAGAAGCCATCCCACACAAGCTGCCAACAATTTCCGTTACAACACAGAATTAATTCAAATCGCCCATTCATTATTCAGTGTCATTACTCTTACTATCGCACCTGCTCACACGGTTTACACAAGTACCTTGTATATTTATACATACATGTACCTGCTATGTCCACATGATGGTCACTGAACGATATGTGATGATTATGTCTCCATAAGTTGTTTGTTGACACATGTTTTACTGTGTTACATTATGGTTCTTATCTTGGGAAGGTATGTTACTGGGGTAATCGTTTTTCTGATTGTCTTGCTGTCGGAAAAAATGATTTTGTTGGAAAATTTTGGTGGTTTTGCCCGAAAATCAGAAGCCTTGTGCTTTAGCTAATCGATTTGGCTTTACTAAACATAACTATTGCGGTTTACTAAAGAAATTAAGCAGTAAACAGCGGATACAAGCTTAATAAAAAATTACGATTAATAATAAAAACAGGTTCGTAAAACAAATTGACCTGCGGATAAACAACGAACGTATTTGCCTGTACGAATACGGTAATATTAGTCAGTCCAGTCTACACTTGCAGATTACAGTCGCGCTTACATGTTTGTTTACAAATGCTTTACTGTATTACGTTGATATCAGGCAATGCAGCATCAAAACATCTGGGCGTGGCTTCTCAGATACATCGCGTGAATTAGCCGTAAGCCGGCCGCTACGCCAGTCGCGATTCGGTCTCCCGTCGCGTCGAACGTCTGTCCCAACCTAACGAATTAAAAATTCACGTGGTCGTGAAGAATTCTTGTGCCAAATAAGGAACGAAACGAATTTTTAAGGAAGAAAGTTGTGTGCAGTTTCTGTGATTTTTTTTTGTGCAGTGAAAATATCTCGGTCAATCTTTTGAGAAGATTGTTCCTGAGGGTAGTTTGTGTTGAGTGTCGCACGGATCACCGGCATTTTTGTTTGTATGTTATTTTTTTCATTTTTACCATTCCGCTACCGTCACGTCTTTGACAAGGTCGGACCGGTGTCGTGTATTTTATTTTTATTTACATTTAAAATTAAACTGTTTATTTTTGCGTACAAGTGTTATTTTTAAGCGTACGATTTCGTATCGACAACTGATTCATTAATGAGATGGCGTCATGCATTTGCATTCGCCAAATATGAAATATTCATTAAGTTGTATTTGCTGCGAAGGTAGTTTGTTTACAAAGAGTAGCTAGATTGTAAACTGCCATACCAGTTCTTGAAGTCTCAATTATGAGACTACCAGTTACGTTAACAGTATGAAAGCCATTCAAGCTAACATTAACGGGATGTATAAATTATAAAACGCCATTTATTTTAACAATACCTTCTACTCCGTGTAAACGCTCAAAATCCAACGGTTTCACAGCAATTTCGCGAAATTAACTCAGTCAGCGCCGACTTCTAATTGTAAAATGTTAATATACAAATTATTTATCGTCGACGAGTTAAGTCGTCGAGATTTCATCCAAGTTCTGAAGTTGGACGTGCTACGAATCGGCACAAGTTTCCGAAGTCTTACATTTTTCATTTCATTTCCTTTTAAACAATTCTCCCGAGTCTCGACTCTAAATTCGAAGTATTTGTTTTCTTCGGAATGCTTGGATTGTTCTCAATTCGTTTTGTTTATAGGTGCCTTCTATATTTACGTTTTTCATTGAAGATATCGTTTAAACGATAAAACGCGTATTTATCGTAGAAAATTGACATGAAAATGATGGATGACTGTTATTATCTTTTGAATATGTACACTGAACGTAGAAACCGACATATTAAAACATCTAAAGATTTTGAGACATGTTTTCCTTCGTTATATTAAAAAAAGGAAACCCACGCTTGTCAAATTATCATGTTAAGCCTGAGGCTAAATTACGAAAATCTTTTTTCAGTAGAAAGAAAAATACCTTTTAGCAGATCTAATCCAGTATGAGAAGTCTGTATAACTGACAGACGTGTACAGACGGACACGTACCCCGCAGGAGTACATACATAATATACCTACTTTAAGAAAAAGGGTTGCGAATTCGCAACCCTGGTCACGTCAGGAGCCGTGTAAGCCGGGTATGTAAGCCAAATATTCGCCTTTGTATGAAATATTTATATTTCTAGCGATTTATGGTCGTACTATATGTTTTAGATGTTTTAAATGGAGCGGAACGCGGGTTTAGTTTACTTAGTAGGTATTTTTACTTGGGTATGAGGTTTAATATAATTATGTTGGTTTAATATTAAATGCTTCAAATTAATAAAATATAAACTTCATACACAATTTATGTATGAAGTTTTTTTTTATTAATTTGAAGCATTCTTCCGCTGTATATCTTTAAAGATTTTGGATATTCGAACATTGGAATATTTAGACACTCGAAATTTTACTTAAATACAGATTAAGTGAATAATTCTTCTTCATTTAAATTTAATTATTAAAACGTCTTCAAGAATTTTCATGTCATGAAAATTCTAAAACAATACTTCCTGCTATATTTTTCTAATTCTACGTCTTCAGAATGACTGAAATAGGCTAGTTTGCACCATCAATAGGTTGCAAATCAATTTAGTCCGTCAGTTAAAGTATTGAAAAATAATGGACACGTAAATTTTGGTTTTGGAAATCAATGAATATTGACAAAGATAAAATGCATCGGGACAACTCGGGAGTGGGTGCTCGTGACGTCAGAACGCATTAAAAATTATACCACGGCGTGACGAATTGATAATTTTAAAAGCGTCGTATCTTCGGTCAATTTTGGTTTACGTAACAAAAGATAAATAATCGGGTCAAATATTTTATGTTTTTATTTTTATTTGTGATGGGTGTGCTTTTGACTCTAGTTTAGGTCAGAGATGACAGAGAAAAAGTCTACGATGGAGCGAGAATACCCAGAAGGAGCCTGTTCACTCTAACTTTGAAGAGATTAGGGTTGTAAGCGTTTGGAAATACAGACGCAGGCAGAGAGTTCCACTCCTTTGCTGTGCGCGTTATAAAAGACGTTTGGAAACTTTTAGTACAAATTACGAATCTGATAATCTAACTGAAGGACTAATTAGATTTTTTCAGTGGACAAGCCTATAACTGAGACATATCCACCTGCTTACACATTTCATCTAACCAACACAACCATACCTAATCATATTTCTACCAATCTCCATAATATCTTTTAATCTCCCCGTCTTCCTGTAAGCGCATTACTCACATATTCAAGAGTTGCAGGACATAGAACCTGTTATTAATTCTGGTGGCGTATCGTATGTGTTGGCAGCGGATTCCTTGTATGTCCGAGACGGTACTGTATCTGCTACGTCACATAGCTATGTGGTTGGTGATTTGTCGTTTTGTGGTTATTAAACTGCTCATCTTCGACCACATGATCGTTTACCATCAGGTGAGATAGTAGTTTAACGCGAGTCTACCAGGATGAAGTAAGAAGATTATGCTCTTTGACTTCGATCAAAAGGTATAAAAAGGTATACATCAACGCAAACTTATCACAGTTTTTAAAGTAAAGGATAACCAACGGAACCCTATTATTAAGCCTCCGCTGTCCGTCCGTCCGTCTGTCTGTCAGCGGGCTGTATCTCAAAAACTGTTATAGGTGTAGTTGAACATTTCACAGATTGTGTATTTCTATTGCCGCTATAACAACAAATAATAAAAATTAAGTTTTATTTATGGTACGGAACCGGCCATGTATGGAACCCTTTGTGTGCGAGTCTAACTCGCACACAAAGGGTTCCATACATGGCCGGTTTAAAAAAAATTACTAAATATCTTAATTAGGTTAATTTATTAGGTAAATAAATAAGGTCGTAAATATAGTCGTCGGTCGATATTTACCTAATTTAAAATCCTTCAAAATAAATAGACTGCTACATATTTGTATAAGTTCCTATCTTACGTATTATTATCGTTACGTATCCCCCAAAGGGGGGGGGGGCTTGGCGATCGCAGTGTATGGTATTGAGTTTTACAGAGAACGCTGCTGCCCATTCTCTGGTGAATCCCTTAGTCGCCTCTTACGACACCCACGGGAAGTGATGGGATAGTATTATTCTTTTACGGCACCATACGGCACCGGCCGACACCATGCGGCGGAAGGTCCTTTCTCACATCTTTGTCTATAACTAAAGGCACAAGTTTGTTGTTTAAATCACAATATGCTACATACTTACAATCAAAGCGCCATCGTCAGCTATTTAGTCACGTCAATGTCATATAGCCATAGCCACCATAATCGGACGACTGTTCGGTCATCCATACATATTTATATTCTGCGCCCGCGCATCGTAAGTTCATCAGAGCCGTTACTATGAAACAATAGCACTGCCGTCGTAAAACAAAGTAACCGATTTTCAACATTACGATGGTAAATTAAAGGTCGAAAATTGGTTACTTAGTTTTGTATAGATACGTTCTTTTGCTTATTATGACGTTAGAGCAGTTCTAAACGCTTTGGTGTTCTAGAATGACAGTAGAAAGTTTTCGGTGATTTAAAGGTCGCCGTATGGTGTCGGCCGGTCCCGTATGGTGCCGTAAAAGAATAATACCATCCCATCACTTCCCGTGGGTGTCGTAGGAGGCGACTAAGGGACTCAGCAGAGAATGGGCAGCAGCGTTCTCTGTAAAATGCAACACCATACACTGCGATCGCCAACCCGCCTGCCAAGCGTGGCGATTATGGCAAACCCCCCTTTTGGGGGAGGCCTATGTCCAGCAGTGGAAGTCTTTCGGCTGTTATGATGAAAGGTCTAAAGTAATTTAAGTTTGGTTTTGAAGATTTAATTCTAAGTTGGATTAGGTTGAGATTGTTTATCTTGGTAATTCGGTTTGAGTGTTCAGCATTGATTTTGGTAAAGTTCGATGGGATCAGGTTGAGTGATATTTGAAATTGGGTTAGTAATTAGCTTGAACGACTAGATAAATTAAGTTATTACAATATAATAGGCCTGGGCCCCAAGTCTGCTATTACAATGATCTATCATTGATTTCATAATGGTTGATATTGACAAGATTCTATGCCATTTCTTTCAATGGAGTGTCAGTGGTTGACCAGTGGATATAAAAGCGTCATTATGACTCCAGTGGTCAACCACTGACACTCCATTGAAAGTAATGGCATAGAATCTTGTCAAAATCAACCATTATGAAATCAATGATAGACCATTCTGACACTATTGTAATAGCAGACTTGGGGCCCTGAATGAGAGTAGTCAATGATTGTATTATAATGATCAGCTGCGAAAAGCTAAGATGTCCAGCAATGGACTGCTATAGACGAATGATAACGAAAAACACGCAGTAGATATTCATTTTATTGTAATAGAACAAGAAGATCATAATGCACAAGTTAACACAGAAGTTATGGTTGTCCAATGTACATACATAAAAAACCGGTCAAGTGCGAGTTGGACTCACCCACCGAGGGTTCCGTACCAATTTGTAGGTACATCATACTTTAAATTAAGACTATATTTTTTATGATTTAATTACAAAAGTATAGTTTTCAAGACTTTTTCCCATACTTGTAGTATAAGACGGTGTTAAATGCCAGATTTAATAGTTTTAGGTCAACGGGATATACCGTATGCATTTTGATTCTCTCGAGAGTGTCGAAATATACTGTTTTTGCGGCAGAAACTTTGGATTTTTAACAGCTTCAAGGGACCGTAGACTTGAGTATATGGTTTTAATTTCAACTCGATACCTTTACGCTTTCCCGAGATAAAGTGAGAGACAGGGACGGACAACAAAGTGATCCTATAAGGTTTCTGTTTTTTCCTTTTGAGGTAAGGAACCCTAAAAACACATCAGAGGAATACAAAACCTCCTTTTTGAAATCGCGTTTTGAGATATACAGCGGAATAAATTTACTAATTAACACCGGTATACAAATAACAAGAATTCAGAAAGAACCTGCCTTTAGCAAATAAGTAAAAGAACTCCTAATTAATCCCATGCGAATTGGTTCTCGGATCAAAGTTTTTGAATTTTCACGTTTCGAGGGTACTTTAAATAAACGATGTTTATTCATGAGGGTAGGCAACGGATCTGGGTGGCTCTTTAGCATACGCTAACTAAGCTGCAAATATGTATCAAAGGAATGAGGAATATTCATTAAGTTTTTTTTTCTTAATTTTAGGAAAGGACAAAAGTTAATATTAGCGTGACTGTTTTGCGGGCCTAAATATTTCTAAAGGTTGCTTCAACTTGCATTTTCGTATATTTGATTACTCAAAACGAGAAAATATTAAATTTTAGAATGCAGGCTCTATGACATGCAAAACAGAGTTCAAACTTCAATACAAGGCATCTTTTTTTTGGGCCTTATAAAAATGAACACCTAAAAATCAACTTAAAATACACTACGCTAGTATCGATATGCTGTTGTTGATCTGAGTTGGTGCCGATGGAGACAAATACAGTACGTTTGTATTTAATTTGCTGACAGGGCTAATCATTCCACTACGGGCTTAATATTTCGTAAGCTAACTATAACCGACCCAAAATACTATTATTGACAAATTATTGCCCGATTTTATCACTCTTTAATTGCATCTAACGAAGAACTTAGACAATTTGTCCAAATTACCGCGTCTTCTCAATTGTAGTATAATTGTTGAATAGAATTACTTGTTGAATTATAAGAAAATAACTTTATAATTGTCGTATTGTGTTAGGTCTTTGGCCCCATCAATTGGCTTTTTGTTGATTCAGACAATGTTTTGTAAGTATACAAGCTATTGTTGGTATGATATAAATTGTTGGTAAACGAGCCTGCATCCTGTATATTTGGATTTTAATTTTATTGTGCGTTTTTAGGGTTTTTTTTTTCAACGCAACATTGAATCTCCAAAGAAAACCATCATAGTAATATATTTTGCCTATTTAGCCGGCTTTTGCCCGCGACTTCATAAGCGCATACCCCGTTTTTTCCGTTCCCTTAGGAATTTCGGGAAATCATCTTAGCTTGCTCTTTGCTCCCCTACACTCCCCAAGGAACCTACATGCCTAATTTCAGCTTTCTACGACCAGTAGTTTTCGGCTGTGCTTTGTCTGTCAGTCACTCAGTCACCAGTAATTTAATGTATCTTGATATGTTTGGGATTGACGCAACATTCCTTCTTGTTCCTGTACTTCTCTATTAAGTCAACCCCTAACTATTCAGATCATTTTCCATACAGTCCATCCAGTGTTTCTTTGGTCTTCCATTCTGCAGCCATATTCATACTCAAGACTTACCTCAATTTTCATTATTCCTCCGTATCACATGGCAAAAACTTGCCAAGAAATTTTACCGCCTTTAGAACAGTCTACAAGAAAGTCTGACGTAGTTTTTGTTTCAAAACTATGTACTTACTCTTATTAACTTTGGAACTGGACGTGAGGGTTTCAAAGTCTTGCCGTGACTTCAAAAGTATTATACGATTCAAAGTTTTTGAGCTGCACTTAAGCTTGGTTTAACCTCGAAGACTCTTTGGTTTAGATCTCTGAGTTGTATTCATTATGCTGGATCACGTCTGGCTAAATGGCTATTGATTAATATATCATTGCTGGGTTGTATAAGAACCTCTGTGCATCATAGACTGAGATCCCAGAGCTGTCAGACTTGACTTATTTTTTCACTAACGTAAGGTGTGGGGTAGATTAGAGGGCTATTAGGATGTACTTTAACATACGCTTACCTGCTTGCTTGAGCCGACGGCCGATCCAGGTATGAGGTGCTAAAGCCATTAAATCACTTTTTTTTAAGTCTGTGTGCTGATTTTGTATGTAATTTTTGCAGAATATTTTAAAGTTATTAAATAATATTATAGCGACTGATTAGTCATTGTCTAAGATGGTCTAAGAGCTGCGGGTCTAAAAAGGCGACTTTAGCAAAATCGTATTAGAATCATAAGGTGTATGCAATGTTGACGATCATAATAAATAAATAATATTAACCACACAACAACCTGTCAAATTTCATTTTCATCTTTGTCGCTAACGCATTAGGTTCAAGTTTGATTGAGAAAATTTAACAGTGACGGGTAGCGTGATGTGCTTTCTGATTCAGCTATAGTGGTCTTTTTAGACGTCCTGATCGCAATAGAAAATTATCCCAAAGGAATGCTCCTTCGGGATAAATTACAAGGCAACAATCCTTACAAGGCAAAGGATACTTTGCCTCGTCCCAGCACATAGTTTACCCGTTTGCCAAGTTTCAACCAAATGCGTTAAGACTTTTTAAGAGGTAAAAACAGAAAGACTCGCCAGAGAATTAAAGTCCCCGACATTGCGCGTAGGATCAGCATGCTGAAGTTAGTGGAAGTGGGCCGGCCATGTCTGCAGACGGACAGACAGTCGATGGAGGAGATGCGCGCTAGAGTGGAGACCGCGTATGGGCAAACGTAGTGTGGGACGCCCTGCGGCACGATGGTTCGATGATTTAAAGAAGGTGGCTGGCAGCGGATGGATGCGGACTGCTCAAGACCGGGATGGTTGGCGCTCTTTGGGGGAGGCTTACGTTCAGCAGTGGACGGATATTGGCTGAAATGATGATGATGATGAAGAGAAAAACAGATGGACGGACTGAAATACAGAGTTGCTTTCGAATTTATAATATTTGTTTTTTATTTAAGAATAAAGAGACAATAAAATTAACGTACTCGCTTAATTTAATAAACAATAACAATACATACCAATCAGTTTATATAAGCATGCATATTTAAACGATTATTATTTAATTGTTATTACAGTTGTCCCGTCCCACATGAGTGCATTATTATTGTAGTCGACCTCAGATTATTACGTAGAAGTGACGGTAGCATGCGACCTGTGACGTCATTTGTAAGGAAAATGTAGATAGACTGATAACATAATTATGTATTTAATAATGACAATGGTTTTTTGTTTACCATACGTAGCATTGATTGTAAAGAGCAAGTTATCATTGTATGCATTTTTTATGAAGCCCTTATGTAATATAAGGGCAGTCATCAAAAGACAAGGTCGGGTGGGAGTGTCAGACTCTTACTGACTAAAACCTGTGCCTGCATTTGAAGCCTGCTTTTGCTTTCCAGCGCCGCTTTAACTCTTTCGAACAATTCCGCAGTTTGTGAAGCTTTTTCAATGATGGGAAATCATCAAATGACTCCTCCCGCTCTGAGCGGAGCGAAAGGGAGCGTCACGACTTTTACTGACTAAAACCCATCCGTGTTCCTCCTAGTACCCTTTGCGATCCAGGGCCGCGGGGACTCTTCCGAAAAAATTCTGCAACCCAGGTTGTGAAGCCTTCTCGATACAGAGTTTTCGTTACGCTTTTGTTTTATATTCTTGTGACTTTCTTTTCAACAATTTCCCGACATCATTTATGAATGAACGATGGATTTACGTTTCCATAATTCAAACGCCACATACCTTTGTAAGTAAAGTTCTCTTGCTTGATATTTTCTTTCCCTACTTTGCATTTCACTGCCCCAGTTCCAAGAGCATACATCAACGTCCAACGTAATCCTATTTGGAAAACGTTTTAACAGTGAAATGTGGGGAAACCTTTGTGTGAAACCATCTCAGTATTACAAGATGAATATTCTAACATTTTCTCTTCTAAATGCATCCGTCGTTACTTTTTAGTACTAGTTTATATCCTTGTAATAAACGAATTTCTATACCAATAAACATTTTTATGAGCCACGATAGGTGGAAGAGTACTTTAGTCTCGAAGTACTCGTCTATCCTTCTGTACTCTATTTATATGACGTCATAAATAAGTACAGTGTCTGGCTGTAAATATGGGCCACCGAGTCTTTGGAAAAGTTCGGCTTTGTCCGTCTTGTGTAGTGTGACAGATTCTAAAAGTGAATAATATGCCCAAATAATGCCCTGGCTGTTCTCACTGTTGGAAAGATATCAAATCTACCCAGGTAATGCAGGATAAATGGTAGCAGAAAATATGCCTTTATATACAAGAGTATATTACATACTCTGTTAATAATCGCAGAGTGGAAGGAAGCTAAATAATTAAAGGATTAGCTCACGGATTTCTGTGGTCCCTTGTGGCCCAATTAGGGGTTATTTACAGCACTGCTTTGTTTTAGAGATTCAGCTAAATTGAAAATAGGGGTAAGATTTGGTCCCTCTGCGATATGAATCGATAATTTATTAATTAGACTTTCATAATCATCATTATTTTACCTCGGCATCACCCATTTTTGGGTAGTCCTTTACTTTCCGTAATGATAATGAGACCGTCTCTGTACGTTTATTTAGTACTAGCGTACGTCACGCGGTTTCACCCGCGTAGTTCCCGTTCCCGTGGGAGTAAAGGGATAAAATTTAGCCTATGTTACTCGCTGATAATGTAGCTATCCATTGCTGAAAGGATTCTTAAAATCGGTCCAGTGGTTTTTAAGTTTATTCGTTACATACAAAAATACAAATCTTTCCTCTTTATAATATTAGTATAAGTATAAGAAGTACATGCTTTAGTTACATAAACCCACGTTAGAAGATATTAATAGATTTCCAGTTCATATCTCTTTAATAATTCTCTCTTCATATCTCTTTAATAGTCTTAGGCACAATACGATCGAGTTCTAATCACTTAATCACAATGTCGTGTCTGTTGCGTACCTGTCATAATCCATGGCCGCCACGTGAACGATGCCATTAAATTAATAAGTAGGTACTCTGTAGCTGTCTATGTTTTAATGCACCTATTTGTACACATTCGTATCGACGGGGAAGTTTCCATCTTTTATGTTTGTCTGTGTGTGTTTTAATAGCTATGTGTAATTAATAAATTAACGTTTAGTTGAGATAGGTTGTTAGTTTACTAAGATTATGGAAGACTAGTTGTCGCTCGCGGCCTCGCCCGCCTGATTGACCAAAAAAAACCTATGTGTTATTCCAGATTATAATCTACCTCTGTGCCAAATTTCTTGAAGATCCTTTCAGGCGTTCTGACGTGTAAGAGTAACAAACATACAAACATCTTTCCATCCATTCATCCTCACAAACTTTCACATTTATAATATTAAGTAGGATAGCATAGGATGTCTTGTAATCAGTAAATTGCGTTTTCTTTTGTTGTGAGGTTGAGCTACCACGGCAATATGTCGTATTTTTTGCGTTCACCCGATGTTAAGATAAAAAGAGAAAAATAAACTCTTCATATAAAAGATAAACATAACTTTTCAATTTACGCTAAAACATGCTTATCAATACAAATTTTCTTCAATCCGTAAACTTGCTGATGCGACTCAAGCCTCAAAGATCAGTTTTATTGGAAAACAATAAACGAACATACATGTATACTTCATACCATAAAACCACAAAACAGAACTTTTTGTAGAAGGATAATTTTCAACTCAACCGAAGAACGAACCTTCATTAGATAATTTTATTAGGCGTTTAAACTTGTACATCTTTAAACTGTCTTTTATTAAAAACTAGCTGACTCGTGCTCACTTCTTGGGGCGGTGTTTTTCGGGTTAATATATAACCTATGACACTCACAAAAAACGTGGCTTTCTATTAAAAGAATTGTCAAAATCGGTTCAGTAGATCCAGAGATAACAACCTCACAAGCCCGCAAACTGACAAACTAACTCTCTCTCTTTTGTATAGATTACTAGCTGACTCGGCAAACGTTGTTTTGCCATCCAAAAAAAAAAAAATACCCGAAATTTCATGAAAATCGGTCGAGCTGTTTCGGAGGAATTCGGTAACAAACACCGTGACACGAGGTTTTTATAAGTTAGATAATATTAGTATAGATTAACCCAAGGGCGTAGCTACCGCTGCATCAGCCGTACCCCCCCCCCCACGGACTCCAAGTGCACCGATATGTGGCCACAACGCTATTAATTTAGTCCCGCCATCTCTTTCGTGGCCTGCCAAGACAGTCTTTAACTAGTAGGGCTTGTTTTGTTAAAAAAAACAACACCCCTAAAAACGCCCCCCCCCCCCAAAATGTTTGAATCAGAGCCCTTTTGAGAAAGAAAGAAAGAATAAAATTTATTTAGCACATATATGAAACACGCACGGTACATAGAATAAGAAATAACAAACAAAAAGGGTATACCAGAAACTAGTGTGTCTCACGGTTGCGCTAAAAAGGTCCATTTCAGCGATGTGTCAGACTGACTAATGCAGACTAGCTACGCCACTGGATTATCCTCTACAAATGTATGATGTACTGTCCTGGACAGTTGCTTCTCTTTCTACTGCCACCTCCTTGCTGACTGCTGGTTATTTTTTGCCCAAGGCATGACTTTCTTTTTCTTTTCGTGTCGATTTCACTCAAATAGGTTCTGACCAGTATGTAGCCACATGAAAAGCTCTGTCATTGGCTTGGTTTGAATCATTGAGAGTACAAGTTGAACTATCCTATTTTTGAGTGATACCCCCGTATCTTTACCAACCAGAATGTCCTTTATGCCTTCTGTATCCTTTCTATAGCATGTCACCCCTACGGAAGCGATCTTCCTTTGCCAAAGTGTCGATAACTTTTTATGTCTTGTCGGAATACGATACGGCAAATGTGTCGTGTGATATCAGCATACACAAATGTCATGTTTTGACACTTTCTCAAATGTTATGTAAGGGTCTTGCTTCTTGGGTGGCTGAGTAAGGAATACTATGGCATAGTTGTATGTATATTTTTAAGGGTCGCGTATTTTAAGTTCACTTTACTTTTAGTCTTTTGCAGTTATTATAGTCTTGGTTATTCTATAATACTTATAAAACTTAAGCAAGATCAGAATGATTTGCCATGAGTAGGGTCATTTGGACTTGTTAATGAGGCAACTGTATCTGTACCTTCTTTGAACTTAGTTTGTTACTGTAATTACTGATCTTTGATTCTCAAACTACAATAAATCTGTCAATAAAATGAAGTACTCTATTACCCTTAGGTACCCCAAAAAATCGCATAATTTTTACTCGACCTTAAACTTTTCCTCTGTTGGTCCTCTCAACTTTCCGTACCCCCCTAGGGTAAATAACGCGAAATCGTTCTCTTGTCGAGAATCCCCGTAATGGGATTGTAAAAAATTTTAGTTTAGGGCCGAAGGCACGGTGCCTTTTATAATTTTATGCCCGGGACAGTTGTGCCTTTTGCCTTTGCTTTCCGGGTCAAATGCTTTAGTTAGGAAAGGTTTGTTCAGTTAATGGGTTTTGTAATGTTGGTAGAAGTTGTTATTATAATGTTAAGCTATTCGAAATTTAAATCGCGCTTACCAAGCTTTGCTGGGACTGTCTGCTTTTCTTGTCTTCTTCTTTATGAAAATTTGTTAGCTGCTAGTTATATGTTTTTGTGCATTTTAGCGTCTTGCGCTATTTAATCTATGCATTATGTAGTTTGCTAACAATGGCTTAGCACGCAGAATTCTTATCAAAAGGCTTCTTAATAGACTACTCTTGTTATTGTGACGTCTGTCAATATTCATAGGAACCCATTGAAAACTGTTTTCTAATTAATTAACTACATTACTTGTAATGTGTTTTTTAATATTTACGTGTTTGAACTCACAATGTATGGAAATCTCCTTTATTACTTAATGAAAGCCATGTTTTTCAGAGAGGCTTGAGATCCCTTCTCAGAAATTAAATTCACGTACGTAATATACTGAAATTGCCAAAGTATCTTCTAAAATATTACCCTTATTATCATAAGGGAAGCGTTCCTTTTACCTACCTTTAGAATATTAAAAGAGCCTTAAAGAAAACTTTAGTCTTCACCGCGTGTTTAACGCAGTCTTCCCTATTCATTAATAAGAAATTCTAATAAGACTAGCTACAGTGATTAATGATCCAGACCATTAGCTATTTAAAAATCTGTCCATCATTGTAATTACTTTACATTTTGATCTTCATATTTTAAGAGTACCTACATGTTTGATTACATCACAACTTGTATGTAACTTTGCCTACGGCAAAGCATATTGGTTTAAAATCTATAGTACACTTGGATGACTCTCAAAAGGTTGCCCCAAGGCATACACATTATATACGTGGGAAAACTCATTTAAAGTTTTTACAAGATAAAATAAGCGGTATGAGAATTTTGCTTATGACGCCTTTAAGGCTTTTCAGCGCAAGTATCTTAGAGTAGGAAGTTTGAAGAGTATGTACTAAACATACATAGAAAATTAACATGAGATAGAGAGGTCAGATATCGTAGAAACGAAGCACCCCGTATCCTCCTCCATTCATATTTTGACCCCTCTAAAATAAAAATGAAGTATGTTTATGGTGCAAAACTTCTATACATATGATGCGGGCAAGGTTATAAACATGATGCTTGAATTCCCCTATGACGGCAGACTGAGCGTTGGTAATCCTACCCACATTTCGTCAGTTTTGTAAAGTCCCATGAGTTTTACTCCATAAACTGGACACAAATTCTGACTCAGTTTTGCTTGTATGCATTTCATAATGGAATACTTCAATAAAACATTTGACTGAAGTGCAGAATTGACGTAGGATTCTCAACAGTTGCAAAGGCAACCACGAGTCCCATGAAGATTTCTTAGTTTTGATTTTAAGTTTCTTCTCAATCTTCGGTGTTGTCTTTCTGTTGTCCTGAATATTCTTCAATTGTTCCTTGTTCGTAGCCTTTTTCAGTCTCGATATATCTCATAAATGTTTCTTTTAATTTAATATTTGTTTTATTTATTCTTTCAACACATTCTTAATATCAGTCATATCATTAAATCACGTCATCAACGCGCAAGCCTTCTTATTCTACTACTTTTTGCCGTCCAAAGTTTTTTATTAGCACCACGTGACTTGATGTAAAACAAGCATTGTACCTATTCTTTTATTTTTGTTGGAGGTCGCTTATTATTTTGATGAGAATATAAGTTTGAGAACACCTATTAGAATTTTATTAATAATTTGGTTGATTTCAATTTAATTTGATATCTAAGATAGCATTTCTATTTGTTGAAATTGATGAAATGTTTTGTGATGCAAATTATTAAACGTCTGGAAAATAAAATTTCATTCAAAATTATAAATACTAATTTGTATTCCAAATTATTTTAGATTCTTTTGTAATAATAACCTGTTTTAATACGTTGCCATTGGAATAGAACTGGATCTATCTATAACGTGTCATCTGAATGGTTCCATTAGCTTTAAGATAAGCGGCAACTTTATCCGATAAACTAGACACACAATTGCTTTCATTTTCATTCTAAACGACACTAAAAAGGTGTTACTATCTAGTGCGAAAAACCGTAAATGCTTTCTCAAGTTCTCCCGTTCGAAACTAATTGTTGGCAGCATATTTAGTGCTGAAAGCTTCCATTTTAATCCTAAAAGCCTGTTAAGAGCTCTAGCTAGTGTCAAGTTGAGGCAGCTTGATCCATTTACCGAGTTTTTTGTGCATATACTGAGGCACACAATGTGGGTCGCATATTTGTGGCCGGTGTTCTATCTAAGCTCTTCAGATCAGCTGAAACATGATTTTCTTCTTGATGAATTAATTTAATTATTCGAATTATCTTCTGTAATACCTAACAATATTTTTTTTTGGACTGTGGTGAGGTCGTTTCTAAACCAAATTCGTTAGTATCTTCATTATTGCTTTGCAGTTCATTAAATTCTTTATATGTCGAGTAATTCGATTTTCCTTTTGGCTCATCCCTAGCAACAAACATTATTATACTGTTATTAATTTGCATGATAAACTTGTGGTTTCCATATTTATTGACGTTTTCTAATATTTTTCCTGCTAACAATTCAATAACAGTATAAATTGCCTTGGTTACTTAAATCCCAACTTTACTAACACTAAAGATGTGGAATGAAGGAACTTAGGAGCTGCAGAGTTCAAGGACTTAACCATCATCCATTTTCATCTTGTCACGGACAGGCTTAAATTAAAATAAATCTTCAAGCAGGACCAGCACTGTGAACACGGATATCCTTTAATCTTCGAAAACTTCACGAAAGATTCATTCTTTAGAACTCCAGTACGTAACTGGTCGGTAATTTAAGTTTTTAACAGTGTAAACACAGATGAGATAATAGCAATGCTCTCTTAACAAGTGACGCACGCTGTCAATGTGATTCATGAGTTGACGCCCACATGCTGGTGTCAAAAGTGAGGGAATCACTTAGAGAGGGACAGAAATATGTTCGTGATTGAAGCATGAATGAAATGTAAAATGAACGTGGTTATCACCTGATTGTACACCTAGGTGTAGATCTAAAAATATTTCAGTTTTATTTTCATTTTTGGCATGCATCGCCTTCTAAATCTGAGCTGTCACTAGTGTTTTGTCTATTTTTTGCTTTCAATTCAATATCAGTAACAAAAAACATGTATTTGGAGTTGTTATTCAGCTCCAAAGATTCGCCGATGAGTCCCTAATGCGTTCTCAAATATAAATACATACGTCTGTTTTTTATCAAAGGCTCGTTACGTTTCCTCAGAATGATTCACGTACGTACAACCACCTTTTGAACCGAACAAAAAGATTTAATGGAGCGAATAATCCTTATAATAGTCCCTCGCCATCTGCAGGGCTCTAGAACTTTGCTAGCAAAAAGACAAGCATTCGCAATATATCATAAAACTTTGAAAAAACGCCCGTAACAATAACTGGCATTGGAAAACAATTCGTTTCGAAGCGCGCAAATTAGTTTTGAACAAAACTCCAACGTTGAACGGGAAAATTTAAGCGAGATATTAATTTCGGTAGGACTTTTAAGCCTGTGATGCTTGGAATCGTGATGAATGTTTTGTTCGTAAACGCTATACTGGCATCATTGAATATTACAGAGTCGCTATGTATTACATATCTGTCTGTCTGTCGGAGCAATTCTCGAAAGCTGAGAACGTACTAGAGATATCACTGTCACTTAGAACGTAGTTCAGAGAACGCTTTTGTGTACTGATTCCACTTATGTGAATGAATATGCAGACAGGGCTTGAGTAGGGCCTGAAATAGAAGCTAAATGCCATTTCTACAACACCTCAAAAGGCTGTCCAAAGATATGAAAGATAATAAGTTGAACATTTTGAAAATTGAGAGAAAATTATTAAAACTCAACACTGAATAGGCATTGACGTGAACAAAGGTGCAGACCAAGACAATCTCTAGCCTTTTCATGTTCACCTTCAACTAGGTCTCCAACATTTATATTATTATCTGTCACCACATTTTGAATGTCGGATTCATTTAAGAGCTTTTCGACGTAACTTGGAGAAAAGGTTTTTCAGTGATAACTCTTGACAGGTGACTTTGAAATTTTGGCTGCGTTGTCATTTTATTCAACTCGTTGGTGGTAATAAATGTGGGATTTATGAAAAGAGGTTGCTTAAAATATTTCTCGTGTTTAAAGTTATGTTCTAATGGTTGTTGTGTCAACTTGAGTTCTTATACTAAAGTACTAGCTTCAAGATTTAACATTGGCACAGATTTGATAAATTTATACAATATTGTGCAATTAGGAGTAATGCCAAATGTTGTGTTGAATCACAGTTTAGCTTTTGAGGTGAATCCCCACATGGCTGACCCAATAGGAAGCGGGTAAAATAAAATTATAGTTATAAACAAAATACAAATAATTACGACAAAACTGCTTTATTATGTTATAGAAAATCTGTATAGGTATTAAAAATAATTACTATCCATGTTAGAAACGTGATTTACAAAAGACAGGATAATACGACGGTGACGAAAGTCTTAGTCAATACTAGTACTAAAATAATACTTTAACACACAATTTTCCTTACAATGTTTATATTCAATTAGTTGTTAATTAATATTCATGGCCTGTATAACCTAAGTCTTATTATCACTAGTTCTAGGTTTAATAAACTCACGAAGCTTATCGTCTAAACTATTCAGAAATCTGGATGAATATTTTCCAATATAAATATCTTCTATCTCAATATCAGACAGGGATCGATTGTTACAAATATGTGCTTCAAAATAACCATCAGTTTTATTAAAACTTACTGCGACGGTGACTATAATATTTTTCATATCTCGTTTGGAAATAGGTCTGAAAGTTGGTGGCACTCTATTTTTCGAACCAACAATAACGTTATAGGCTACAACTCGAAAAATAGAAAAGTTCATACGGTTCTGTAGAAAATTGAATTTGCATATTTTTACTTCATATAAGGCGAATATTTACTTTTCGTTACTGAAGTTGAAATCAGAACGTAGACTGTCAGTTTGATGGTAAAATAACAAACCAAAGGCTGTACAAATACAGTGAAAAGCTTACAACTGTAAAAGGGAACATGAATAAATCAAGTGGAAACTGAAAGCCTAAAGAGAAAACTGGGCTATCTAAATCAAACTAAGTTTAAATAGAACATTCTCAACACGCTTAAAACAATTACGAATCAAAATTATTTTCATATGTAGCTCAGTTAAATGTCAGGAGTATAAATACCGGTTTGGTGGCTCGGGCGGTCTGCTGCTGCTAAAACGAACAAAGGTCGTCATATCTCGAGAGCGAAACTGAATACTTTAGATGCTTTGGACGTAAGAATCCTTTTGTACACACTGAATTGTTGGAATAGTTTAGAATTTGATGTTAGCGCTAAAATCCTTTAGAATTTTGCTACCGACAGAACAAAAATATACTGGACTTAATTTTGTTCTCCATAAAACTAGAGTTGGCTACATAATGTCACCTACAATACTCGACTGATTTGAAAATTGAAACCAATGTTTGCGACGTGATATGGATTAGATTTGTAATTAAATCAAGCACAATTCTATTCCACATAGAAGTGACAGAGCTTATTTAGATATTAATAAAGGCCACTAATTCCAGCTGACATGTGAACAATTTAGCTGTCCCCAGCGAAGCGTGGAAATGGCAACAGATTCATTAATTTTCATTCCGAACTTAACCCTTAATTTGGTTTTGTTGAGTATAGTTAACATAACAAATACAAAAATCTAGAAGACTAATTTTCTTCTGTGGTTCTGTGCTTTTTATTCTAATAACACTTAATAATTATTGCATTTGGTAGAAAAAAATAGTTTGTCTGTCTGGCAACACTTTGCTTGACATTAGCGAGAAACAATGGCAACTAAACAACGCGCTCTGCAAGCTTTACAGGTAAATATTTATTTTTGTCGGTTTTCGGTCTGTTATTGATACGTACGTTACTTATTTCTGTTTATATAATGTATAATCAATGCGATAAAATTATTTGCTATCTGTTTCTTACTTGGACAAGAACGCGACGAGGTGGAGAACATGAGTGTTAAGTATACTCAACAAAATTCGGTAGTAAGTAATCTTGTGTGAACAAGGTATGTAGAGTATACTCAACAAATCTGCATGGTGAGATTTATTGCTATGATGGTACAAGGGTTTTATGTCTGCTTTTTCTGTGAATGTTTTTGGGAATTATATTCAAGTTTCGCTTTGGCTAGAACGGATGACGTGTAACATGTATAATTAAACTTTTTTCAATCTTTAATTTTTTCATTGCACTATTTTTACATTAAAAAATCAACTTTATTGCCTTATTCTAAAGTTCAGTTTTGATTAAAACCTAAATTTTTATATGATATATTCAGTTAGTTTTGGTTATTTTGTAAATATGCCTAACGCAGGTTTTTTTTTGTTTGTGCAATACCTTTTGCATGTTATTTGTGTGTGTGGTGTTATTTTTGGTAGTTCCTTGCTTGGGTGCCTGCAAATATCTAAATTATTTTCAGAATTCAAGATCGAGGCATATTCTGGCCCTAGTACCGGAAGAGAACGCTCCTTCTGAAGTAAGCGGAGAATCAAGTTCCGAAAATGAAAAGGAAGTAGAAGTGATTAGTCACTACGAACGTCACGACTCGGAGTCGTCTGAAGCTCCTTCAATTACATCTTCACTTGCGGAGCTTAATCTTTTTGATTCCTCTGATGATGAACAAAATCCTAACGAATCGGTCTCACTTCTTGCGGATTTTAATCCTGAAGAAACATATACTGAACAGCAACAACCTTTCAATGATGTACCGTCTATTAGTTCGTTGCCAACATTGTCTCCTATGTCAAACATACCGTCTATTACTACGTCATTCATTATCAATCAGATAAGCGATTCTCCACAACAGTCTCCACAAATCTCAGCTTCTTCACCACAACCAACACGAACTACAAGAGCACAACGTCGCAGACATAACACAGCCAATTTGACCGTACCTAGGCAACCCCGACGTGTAACTAAGAAAAAAATTGAACTCAAGTTCAATTGGTCTAATGGACGTTTCCTTCATCGTGCCGATTTGGATCATGATAGATTTGAAAGCCCCCTTACCGATAATAAGAATCCATTAAATTATTTTACTGATTTCTTTTCCGAAGATCTGTTTGATACAATATGCCAAAGTTCGAATATGTATTCACTGCAGACGACAGGCCGATCAATAAATTTAACTGTTGAAGAGTTACGAAGCTTCTTAGCCATAAAAATTATAATGGGCATAGTATCTATGCCATCTTACTTAGATTATTGGTGTAACAATACGCGCTTTCCATTAGTCGCAGATATAATGCCCCTAAGAAGGTATCAAGTTATCCGAAGATATCTACACTTCGTGGATAATAATGAGACAAATAGTGACCCAGGCAAGAAGCGTCAGTATAATCCTCGCAAGCCACGGAAATGGGGTTTTAAAAACTTGGTTCGGGCTGGAGCTTCCGGGATAATAAACGACTTTTTTTATATGCTGGTAATGACACATTTGAAGAAACTAATTTTACAGCAGAAGAAAAAAGTTTGGGTTGGGAAGCAAAGGCAGTTTTGAAACTGTGTAAAACTGTACAGAAGAAGCCGTGCATCGTTTATTTCGATAATTTTTTTTCTTCGTTGGAGTTAATCCATTATCTAAGAGATAATTATGGCATATTTAGCCTAGGTACTATGCGTGCAAATCGTCTAAGAAGTGCTGCCAATTAGCTAAAAACTGACAAGGTTTTGAAATCGCAAGGTCGAGGATCGTTCTGTCAAACTGTGTGTTATAAGACAAAAATATCGCTTGTAAAATGGAATGACAACAAATGTGTCATCCTAGCATCTAGTTACTCAGATGCATATCCTGTTAGCAAAGTCAAGCGGTATTGTAAAATTAAAAAGCGCAAAGTTGAAGTGAACTATCCGAATATAGTAAAGCATTACAATGCCCACATGGGCGGCGTCGATTTGGCGGATATGCTCATTGCACTATACCGCACAGAAATGAAGAGCAGACGTTGGTATCTATCCATATTTTCACAGTTACTAGACATCTGTGTCAACAACGCATGGTTGATGTACAGGAGAGATAATTCTCGAAAAGGAATTAAAAAGGATAAACCTTTGAAAGAGTTTCGCCTCGAAATTTATAGAGCATTACTTGACAAGGGTAAAAAGGTTGATAAAACAACAATCAAAGATTTGAACCCTGATGAAAAATAAAAAAACCTAAGCGTCCTAGGCCTGTAGATGATATAAAGTATGACAATATCGACCATTTTCCTGAGCATGGTACAGAATATGGTCAATGTGCTTACTGTAAAAAAGGTTTTACTACCGTTTTTTGTCTAAAATGTAAGGTTAGGCTGTGTTTTGTTAAGGGCAGAAATTGTCACTTTAATTATCATCATAATTAACCATAATTATTACGTGTAAACATTTTTTTAAATAAATAATTCATTTTAGTATACCTCAATATTGTTTTATTTAAACTTACCGATGAGCCGGATTTATTAAGTATACTCAACAGATCTACGTGACCATAATTCTTTAATGACCGAATTTTGTTGAGTATACTTAACGTGGTGTTTTCAGGAAACTGTTCAGGTAAGATTTTTTATTTTATTTTTCCCGTGTGTTTTGAAAGCATATGAACATAATATATTAACGCGAACTTTCTAAAATGATTTTTTTAGTCTTGCCAAATTAAGGGTTAATCAACATATAGATGATTGTGTGTTGGTCTTTGTTCGAAATCCAATTTTGAAGGATCATTAGCATCAGCTGGCCAAATGTAACTGTAGGCCATCGGCCTCTCGTGAACTGTCATCCTCACTACATTCACAATTGGCAACGTATAGTGCTTTGATTAACCTTTTGGCACAATTTTGAAGATATCACCATCGTCCTCAACATTCTGACCACCTGCTGATAGTAAGCCTCCATTTCAGCTACCCTTTCCCGTCCCTTCTCTTATTGGACCAAGTAAATCGAAGGAAGGACCAGCAATTTCCTTTATGTCGTCAACCTATCTTTGTCTTAACTCATACTACCCCCATATTTCTTTTAAGTAACCCTATATTATCCTTATAAATTAGGGTTCCTCTGATGAATTTGAACTCGTTACGTCAGCATTCTCAAGTTTCATGTGAGGAGTAGCAAGGCCGTTCGACCGCCGCGCCGCCCTTGTGGAAACCTGTTCTTGTTCATATTATTGCCTTGTTCTGCTAAGTATGTCGGTTTGTGGACTATTTTCGGATGTATCGTGTATTGTGTAAATAGAATGCTGTGGTTGAGGTGGAATGTTGATAATTTTAGCTTTGTTATCAAAACATTCCGGACTAATTTCCCGTTCAATCTTCATGGATTGATTGATGGTGTAACGGATTGTGGCTTAATTTTCTAAATGGTAATGTCGGAGAAACTTTGCTAGCTATAAATAGGGGTTCACTTTTCGGGATTCAGTTATTCTGACATCTGTAGCCAGACTTGTATAAATCGGTTTTAATTAATTAAATGCTCTCTGAATGGAATTTATTAAAATTGTAATCACTTGTTTTGGAAAGGAGTCCTCCTTGTATTCTTGAGAATTTTCCTGCTCATTGAACTTTGCTATTTAAGATAATTATAATCATCGGAGTTCATGGCCACACATGTTAATAAACAAGTAAAGAAATACAAATATTTCTGCTGTATAAACCATAAAACGTTTTGATGATGTAGCAAAAATACTGAAGTAACTAATTCTGTTACGAGTGTTTCGTCTAATTCTGTTTCGTTCCCTTTTTTCCTGCTAGCATTAGTTTTCTTGTCAAGCAGTGATTTATTATGTTTACGTAGTCCAGCTTTAACCTAAATATCCACTACATAGTTAGAGAATAAGACGGTACTGATATTTTAGATCATTGGCTTTGGACAGCCCATGATAGTATCTACTAGCGAAATTGATCATTAAATGTATTAAAGGTCTTGCGGCAAAGAATAAACGTTAAAACATGCTGCGCAAAAGATCGAGTGCATGTGTACGGAGATAATTTTGTCGGATAAGACTTTGTAAGTGTTCTCTGAGGCAAAATGAGTCAGGTGCGCGTAAATAATACGGTCGCAAGCATGTATTACTTCATTTTGTACTTATTGCGTGTATGAAACCATTGGATTTAATAGCCTGCGGTGCAATGCGGAAAGGAAATTATCAGATCCAAGGTTTACATGAAATTTTTAAAGATCAAAGTAAGCAAACAAGAGCAAAAGCACACAAGACTAAAAATAAAAAAACACGACAAAGAGGGAACGACACAATTAAAAAGTTCTGCTTAGTTAGATAAAGAAACAGAAATAAATAAAATGGCTGACGATAAGAACAGGGGAGCTCTTATTACAAAATGTCTACCGTTGTTAAAACACGTTGTGGGTAGATACAGGCTCCGTATCACAAAGAAGGCTTCTAATGTACAAAGTAATTATGAAACAATTAGCAAGGTTTTTGGCAACAGAACACCCTGAATTATTCACTAAAGTTGCGGTGTCTGGTATGGTAAAGTAAGGGGCATGCATGATGGTGTATTTAACATGTTATACTCACGACCCTAATGCGATGGAGAAGCGTGAAATTAGTATTGTTAACTTGATAGTTGATGCTAAGTTTGACGTAAACACCGAAGTGACAGCTTGTCAGATCTTAGCGAGTTCCAATCTTGAAATATAATACTAATTTGTTGTTTAATTAAAGGTGATATTTCTGGAAGTTTATTAGAGAGAACATTTTCCTTGCGATGGTCTCGAATGAATAAGTTTAATTGGCATAATTTTGAGTATAGACAATATAATTGACAGGATATAGATTAGATGCATCAATGCAACTTCATACGTTATGAACTTTAAGAAAACCACATCCGCTTGCGTTCAATCAGAACTGATAAATTAGTACTTTCAAGTTTAAGGAATTGGTGATTCACGTTCTAACAATATTCTTGATGTGTACTTAACGGTGTCTCTTCTTTCATACGGTGTCGGTCGGTGGTGTTCGGTGTCGTTTACGGTGTCGTTTACGGTGTCTTTATTTTTTATTTTTTTTTGCCCTTGAGGCGGTTTAGAAACTTTGACACTAGGGTGTGTGTAGTCGTTAGATCTTCTTTTATAAATGTCTTCCGCGGATATCCTCATGGATGTTACAAGTCCGCTGTGGCGAGCGGTGGCGTCTACCAGACTTACTGACTAAAACCAGACAGTGTTAGTGGCTGCATTTGGCTGGGGCGCTGAAAGGCTTGCGCGTTCCGTACTTAATGGCGGTGTATGTAGTTCTAGTTCCTCGATTCTTAACTTTTGCTCTCTTCAGCCCTTTGTATACTTTCCAACTCCGACCTTTATCTCCGACCTTTAGACCTATTTAAGATATTTTCGATTTATCAAACGCCATCTATTTTCGATCCCGCCTTCGGCTCCCAACTAATTTATTTTAAAATGTAAAGACTTTTACATGCTTTCTAAGAAGTTTATTTGATTTGTGCCCTTATTTTTGGTTTTCGATAGACTTCAAAGTAAACAAGAAATAGAAATGTGTTTTTACTTTTTGGGTGACATTGGTCTAGTTTGTCGATTTGAACGTTTTCGGACTGTCTGATCGACAGTATTTACTTTTTACTTTGAATTTATTTGTTGAAGTAAATTGTTTGAGTCTTGATCTTGTGCATTGATTTTCAATGTACAATTTCATTGTCATAATTCTTTGTAACAAAACAGGAAATTACATAGCCAGTCTTGAATATGGCCAGACAACACTGTGGTCTATTCATCGTTTATTGTATTATAAAAAGGTCTTTAAACCTTGACTAATATTTACATAAAAGGAAGAAAATCTATTGATCTCAGTTAAAATACCGATTTATCTTTCGATAACGTGCAGGAAAATGTTCGAGACGACCTATAAACCGTACGTTTCTCGGTAATGTGTTGCGGGTACCAATTATAGTCATTACTAGCTGCATGGATAGCCTAAATACCTGTGTCGAGGCTGTCGAGGCTGCCTAATGAATCAGCGGTTTTGTCATCAAGGAAAGTGCATCCAACGTGCATATATGCTATGTGCACTGACGGAACGAAAAGGGTAGAGGATTTTTAAATACGCAGCAAATTGTCACGATTTCGAGCGTTGTCATTTTCATTCGCAACTTTTGCTGTAGGTACGAGTTCGGGAAATGCAATTATTGTTGACTAGCTTTTGCCCGTGACTTCGTACGCGTATATCCCATTTTTTTCCGTTCCCGTAAGAATTTTGGGAAATCCTTTCTTAGTACTCGCCTACTGAGTCCAGGGAAGCTTCCAAATTTCAGCTTTCTACGACCAGTAGTTTCGACTGTGCGTTGTCTGTCAGTCACTCAATCAGTCAGTAACGGAAGAGTTTTATATATATTGATTGAGTGATAGAAGTATTGCAACTGTTTGCCCTAGAAGGACATAAATTGACCTTATTGGTGAAGTTCTTCAGATAGGAGAGACGAGTAGTAATCAAGAACCGACTGATAGTTTGTCTCTGCTTTTAGAAGTAAATGCCTATGGAGTCCGCCCTGCATCAGTATGTGGGAAGTATTCATATTAAATTTACCTATTTAATCCTTACTTAATATTATAAATGCGAAAGTAACTCTGTCTGTCTGTCTGTCTGTCTCGCTTTCACGCCAAAACTACTGAACCGATTTAAATGAAATTTGGTATAGAGACAGTCTAGAGCCTGAGAAAGGACATAGGCTACTTTTTATCCCAGGAGTATGTTCCCTAGGGACCACGCGGGCGAAGCCGCTGGCAGAAGCTAGTTACCTGTATATTTATGATTTTTTTTGCTAGCCATTTCATTTAATATTCTATATCTATCATAAAATGTTGAATAATAACGTTATATAAATTCAAGTTCTTCAAACTTAACAGACAATTATGTTGCTGGGGAGTTGCGCCACTTCTTCTTCCCAGGTAAAACACTAGGAAGTGGTGACGGGCTGGGCGATTTGGGGGACTGTCTTCATGTAAATTTTGACGTTCAATAAGTGCTGATTTTCAGCCTAGTTTGAATAAAAGCCTTTTTTTTATCAACAACTAGCCCTTTCCTCAACTGTAGGTACTTACAACTAACAAGTGCTTTCAGACCCGTGTTACACAAGAAGTCCCTTTGGGTTTTCGTTCAATCAAATGTCTAGTAAAGTTTTCTATTACAAATATCTGATATATGTCGCCCAATTGGGACATCATTAATTAGTGATTGGCCGTCGTCGGCAAGAGTATTTTAACAGTCAATGTGACAGGATGACGGATACTACTTGTATTTGTCACCGGAAAATTGCAAACTCCGTAAGATTGTAATAAATCTTGATTAGATTACAATTTCTCGATGTATTATGAAGAATCGTTTTGTATACAATAAATCCCATCCAAATTCAATAGTTCCTAATATATTCGAGTTTTATTTAGAAAAAATAGTTTACAATTTAACGCGATATTTTACAATCTTACGGCGCTTGCCATTTTCCGGTGATATATCTAATCTACACGAATATTATAAAGAGGAAGGATTTGTATTTTTTATGTAATGAATAAACTTCAACTACTGGACCGATTTCAAAAATTCTTTTCCATACAAAGCTACATTATCACTGAGTAACATAGGCTGTATTTAATACTAGAAGAAATTAGAGATCTTTAAGAAAATTGCAATAATGTAACCCAAAGTAGCAAAATGTTGTCCATAAAATTCATTATTTGGCGTGCGCTGAGAAAACTATTGATGATACATAAAAATAATGTACTACATAATTCAAGTACTCATTATTACCTTTCAAAAAAGTGGGCGCCAGGGTATATGTCTAACCATTATGGTTAAGTCGCAATGACCACTTTTGTTCAAATAATGCAATCACTACCCGGGCGGAATGGAATAGTGGTGATTTTGGTATCATGATATTAATTAACCTTATCCATTTAAATGGTTTGATATAGTAAACTAGCTTCTGACAGCGACTTCGCCCGCGTGGTCCCTAGGGAACATACTCCCGGGATAAAAAGTAGTATTCTTTCTCAGGCTCTAGACTATCTGTGTACCAATTCATTTAAATCGGTTCAGAAGTTTTGGCGTGAAAGCGCGACAGACAGACAGAGTTACTTTCGCATTTGTAATATTAGTAAGGAAATAAGGATATATATAGTAAGCAAATTATTTAGATGCTGATAACTGCCTCTTAAATATAGTGGTCGCAAGTGCTACTGCTGAATATGAGGTCCGAAGTTTGTTTTTCCGTACGGGGTCTAGACTTTCTGAGTATCAGCTCGGCGTCTGGTCTTTTTGCCCGGTTGAAGACAATAGGCTCGTTCCCCTTGGCCTTGTAATCATAACTGGTGAGATTAAAATTCCATGCACACACATTCCACATCTCTGCCAAACCCTTTATGGAATACATGCGTGTTGTTGCTACTTTTTTATCTGGTAACCACACCAGGCTTAAACATTTTAAACGCAAAACGTCCTACATGTGCACTGAAGTATTTAAATATGTAGATACATAAATCCTTTTGCCGTATACACCGATCTACCCACATGCATGCCTAAAAAATATTATCATTGCTCGTACGTTCTTTGATGTGCATTTTTAGCATTCTAAAATGAGAGAGCGGTGTTGGCTTTGTTTTTGAAATTTTATTTTGATGTTTTGTTTAATAAATAAAACATCAAAATAAAAATTATAATATATGTTTATAGGTCATGGAGAATGCTTTTTTTGTTACATTTTGGGGTGGAAAACTTATTTCAAATAGTAATGATATGTAATTAAACCAAAATATATTACTTAGTGTTTGCGTGTCTGGAATTACTTAGGTTAGAGTTTGGACCCCAAGTTTTTGGGGTATAAATCGCTGTAATGTAGCTGTAGTACAATCCATTTCAACGAAACAGACACAATTACTAGTCCCTGTAAAACTGGACACAGATTAATCACAACTACTCACAAATATAAAGAATACTTCACACAACAAACTTGCACAGCGTTATTTCAAAATTATAATAAAAGCTAACCTAGAACACACCAAACCATAACGCCTGGCTTGTCCAATCGATTAACAACTCATTTGTAAACATCAGACCAGTGGTTTAAACGCTAGAAGGGTGAATACTAATGTACACAGTGGACAGCATTTTTAGGAGATTTTTATATCAAACTAGCTTTTGCCGGCCACTTCGTACGCGCATATCCCGTTTCTCCCGTATCCCGTTTTTTCCCGTTCCAAAAAACTATCCTATCTTTTAAGTTGGATCAAATAACAGACAGTTACGAAGTTTGATCAAAATCGGTTAAGTAGTTTAGGAGTCCATCGCGGATAAACAACGTGAGATAAATCACGTGTTATTTGATGCAACTTAAAAGATAGGATAGTTTTTTGGAACGGGAAAAAACGGGATACGGGAAAAAACGGGGTATGCGCGTACGAAGTTGCGGCAAAGGCAAAAGCTAGTATATATTAAGATAGAGAACTAGAATAAAGTAGACATACTCTTAAACTCTCCTCACTTCTCTTAATTCTCCTTAATGAGCTGCTTGAAATAATGTTACAAGATTTAATGGACCACTGGCTGCGCAGGTCTGACTGTCGAAATGTGTCCCACGAGCACGTACTTCACGCATAATACTGCTCGAGTCTGTTTTTCCTGATAGCTACAAACTGATAGCCATTCCAAAAGTGAATAGGTCACTTCTAGGCAAGCGTTCTCTATCTTCGACCACATCATCGCTTACCACCAGGTGAGATAATGGTCAAACGCGTGCCTATCAATAGTAAAAAAATAAATAAAAGCATTTTATGTCCTTATTCAGGCATCTGTGCTCCAAATCCGCCGTGAAAGCGAGATTTATTAATAAATATCCATATATTTTGATATCACAAAGACAGCATTTTCACATTATATTTGTAAGATGAAACTATCTAGCTAGTTCTGTGGCTAGATAGCTGGTAGAAAATAGAACCCCGTAAAAAGCCTCTGACACTGCACTATGCTAATCTTCACACCCCTTTGCCCACAACCCTTTGAAAGAACCTGCATTCTTTTACATGTATATTCATGTCCCACGAATTTGCACCGTCACCCTACATCGTTAGCGAAACTAAAGCGTGCTTCAAGTACTCAGACTATTTGCATAGTCCTCCCTCTCTAACGCGACCGTAATGAGTGGGACAGGCGAAAATCCAGCGTTATCTGAAAGACGCACGCTTTTGTAGGCGGGATTAAACCTAGCTGTTGCTAAAATGTAGAGAAATGCCGTCATAGTCAGCGCTTTTGACATTCTGAAGTCCTGATATGGATGTACTAATAATGAAGGGGCATTTGAACTATTGACACAGACTAACGATCAAAATTTAGCTCGGTAAACCAGTATGTGAGCAAATTGACAAAGGATTTGTTAGAAGGACTTACGCAACCCAATTAGTTAGGGATTAGACTAGTTAATTTGTAGGCTTCGGTCTTATAAGTCGGTATTAATAGGTAGGTTTGGAGACCGTTAATTATCAGTAAAGAATTTTGATGGAGTGATGACCTGGTGAAGGTTATCGGAGTCCGTTAGATGAGCAGTGCACGACTGGTACTTTTGGCAATCCTTGAGAAAAGCGGTGGACGCAATATTGTTAGTCTGTTATTTTTTCAAGCCCATGCAAAGTAGAACATTAATTACCAAACCTCCTAGCTTCAAAATAACACCCTCCAAATTAATTCGTCACTTTTTTCTACGGAGGTTAAGACATTTTCTTGATTACAAATGGCGTTTTCGCTTCTTAAACAATAGCACAATTCCGTACCCCAAGTCTCATAAATATCTGACCGCTTTGTCGTAGGGTCTTATGAATTTTCCAATTTTTTTTTTCTTATTCTTGTTTGTGGTTGATGGCAAAAATAACAGCTTTGCAAACTGTCGTAAGATGAATTATTTTTTGGTTTGAATATAAATTGTCTTATTTTTAAGGATTCTATATTCGTTTTTAATTGCCTGAAGGTGTCACGTTTTTTTGCACGATCAATATTGTTACTTATGGTTACACAAGTAACATTAATAACTTGTAAGCTGATAACATAATTAACCTCAATACAGATCCATATCACTAATAAACAGTCCTATTGTTCCTATAATTGAGATCACAAGAACAAAAGACACTAAAAGGACACGACGGCGGTTTCCGTATTTTTGGTCCTTCGGGCCGGATCCTGTCTGTCGGAACCTGAGCTATAAACAGACCATATTTATGAGCCCCCCCCTACACTCCAGGGTGTCTAGAGCTCAACCCCGTATTTACAGTTCTGGCTACACCCCCTATAGTAATGAAGAGTGATATTTCTTCGTGGTTATACGAATTTTAGAATATATGACTTAAAATGTTTGTGTTTCAAATAATGTTTAATATTTTCGATTTTGGCCAGTATGAAGTTAGGTTGTAGGTTAAGTAGGATTTATGAGATAATAAAAAAGGGAAAATTATTTATCATTGAATACATTCTTAACTATCTATAAGTGACCGATAATAAATAGATTACAATAACCAAATTCTGTCTGCTGCTGATTTAGATGGAATAGGACTTTTTTATCCTAGCAGCAAGTTCCCTTGAGTATAATTTAGGACAAAAGCTATAAACTAATTCAATCTATAAACCGAATTTCAACCTTCGCCTAGCATTCTCATCATGTCACAGTATTGTCTCTAGCCGCATTTAATCTTCAGTTATTAATGTATAGGAGAACCGAGTCGGAATCTTTCAGAGATATTGAAAATGGCGACACTCTTGTGTATGGCTTTAATCCATTTGGTGGAAGCTTTTGTCTCGATATTAATGCGTTCTAAATAGAATACAGAAAGGCGGTAAAGTTGTTCATTTTTGTATTAACAGCACATGGTGACGTTTATCTTTACATGTTAGAAATGGCTAATAAAAATACAAGAAACAAGATTTGAAACTTTATTTATAAAGCGAGATTTTTTTTAGAGAAAATAGACCTGTAGTTAGGTATAACTAGAAACACCAAAAAGTAGACGAAATGATCAGTCATTTATTTATTAATAGAAAAGTAATTCGTAGTTATAACTACGAAATTGATACTCTCCTTATTTATTTGTTCTCAAATGTTAACATACACTCGTTCATAATGTAATTTCCCGGGAGATACAGCAGTGTTTGTTATTTAATTATCTTGCTGAATACTGTACTCGACGGCTAAAGTAGGTTATAAAACAAAAATATTTGACAACGTGCTGTCGTGTGAAAATGCTTGTTTCAACTGAAAATTTGTCAACGTTTCTGCGAAAAATAATGAATGCTGTTTGTGCGGAAGTCAGTTTGTTTGTTACACTTTCATGGATTTCGAAGCACCAATCTTGAGAATGAGAACTGTCTCCAGTATTAACGGTAAATTTTTACCCGCTAATTATTTCCAAGTCTTTCCTGCAGGAACCGTGTATTTACCGGGATAAAAAGAAGTCTAGCGATAATGTCGCTTTAGATCTTTCAAGCCCAGTATCCATTAATAAACTGTTAATAAGATACAAAGATATCAAAATTTACATCCATTTACGTTTAGCCTCTTCATTAATATTTATCACTAATACGTCTAACTTCACAAGCCACAACGTCTTCAGACATTGATGATGTCATACGATTAACCTATCAACGGTAGTACTCTACTAACGAAGTATAATTACCTACGCCAGTGCCATGCTGATGTATTCTTTCCTTGACAGTACGCAAATGTAATTTATTAGCGTCAAGTTCTATTGTAAGACAATGCAAGCTATTTATAAGGTTCGGAGACGAGTCTGTTAGTCGAAATTGAATTTTGGCTCGGAAAGGAAGGATCTTTGGCAACACCTGAAGTCTAAAAGTATTGGTTGAGTGCACTGAACTAAGCGTCCATGACAGTGAGTTGTTTTATTTTATGTTTGAACCTGAGAGAATGATGTAATGGAATACGAAATTACTAGGAGGCATGGTTTGAAAATTTAAATTATGCGATAAAAATTGCAGCAAACTACAGGAAAGTAAAGCCACATCAACCATTCAAAAACACATCAAAATGCTTCTAGATAATCAAAATGTAATGAACAATATAGCGGTCATGAGAAGCGTACCGACCGGACGCATAAATATGAATTTAGCAAGTTGACCAACGCATCCTGTCGTGGTCCCCCCACGGAGTAATTCGCGTAATGTTACTGCCGAAAATTGTTCTTTTATCCCGTGACTTGGCATCAGAGACCTCAATAATGGAAAAAACAAATGGAGCGGAATTAAGGGGATATACCTACATACATCTACAGGTCGTTCTATTGTCATCAGCTATAGCGGTAGGATTACTTATATATTTTCTTTTATTGTTCGGGAAATGGTAAATGGAGATTATTAAGCTTTCAGCTCTTGCTTAATCTTTGTTTATGGTAGACACATTTCTTGCTACAATCATATAAAATGTGTGATCGTAATCTTTCCGTAGAACTTGCTGCTCTTTTAGAATCCTCTTTTCATATTTTATCTCTGCTGAATGGCGTTTTATTTGCGCCTTGCCAATGTTCCGTATTTATATTGCAGTATTTTCCATTCTCATCCAAAATTCCTAACCCCGGATCGTATTTTGTAGCTACAAACACGCCTACAACATATTTTTCGGATTTCATTCCTCGTTCACGTCAATTTTGTCCTCTTGTTCACGTTCGTTTAAACATTCATGTTTTATCGTCAAAGCTACAATCTTCAGTTTCCATTACTTAATAATTTTATTGTCTAAGCGAAAGTTAACATCGAATCTTAAATTCATTGGTCTCACAATTTCGTAATTCTCAAAACTGTAGAAGACAATTCGAAACGTCAATTAAAATTCTTCATTGCTCTCTCGAGAGAGTATTATGCTTGATTTTATGGCTTACTTAAACATGATTTGTCACTTTTCATAACGTTTTAGTAGCATTTTATACCTCTCCTAAAAATTCTCTTGACGAAAATTGCATTTCATCGGTTTCAAAGCAACTAGTCTAATTTACAAAGAAAGTAACATTATATCTCGTATCAACTGCCTCCATTATCTCACTTTATTTGGGGTCGGAACAAAAGCTGTTCTTGCGTACTTATCGACAAGTCTTCCTCTCATTAGTCAGCTGCAGTCACCCCTTACTCGACAACTAACCTCATACCAACTTATAACTTTACTATCTCTTGATTAAACTTTCAATGTCAACTTCCAAGTTGATATAAACTTCGATAATATCACAAGGACGTAATAATATGCATTATATTACTCGGCATATCTCCGTCATGACAAAGGCACAGCCGACGCCGTCTATGGTCTTGTAACAATAGCCAATGATCGTAGATAAACTGACGATGTTAAGATGGCTTGTAGAACAAGATAGTTACTTTGTTCGATAGCAATGCAGAACTAAATAAAAGATATGGTGTTCGTGTTTGTAAACTTATTGAAGATTTTAAGGGTTTTTTTTTTGGGTTGGGTTGATAATGATGATGATGGCATCAAGGTGCCTAAAATATACTAGAATGATGTTCTTAGTTCGTATTGAGATGTAAATAAAGAGAAAATAGTTCCATATTAAAGCAAACCTATTAAGGTAGTTCATACTTCAGAATGTTCCTCAATATAAACATCTGTTACAACATGTAATTCTCACGTACAAACACAATTAGTAAATTCTCGTCTGATCGTATAAAATCGACTAAATGAATTTCCAACGGGGAAATGGTGAGACCCCCTAATCGCGTTCAGGATCGTTCGTTCCGAGTTAATTCAATGAAATTTGCTAGTTACCGGCGTCGGCAATTTCCTGCAAGACGACTAAATAACTAAAGGGTTAAGAGAAATGTGTGCGTATTTAACCACTTAAGGAAATTCATGTCTGAGGCGGTATGGAGAAGTTAGGTTGGTAACCCTTAAAACTTTGTTAAGGCTGGCAAGTTTATTGCTTTTATACTTTGAGGCTCCTGCATAGTAAATAAGACTACAATACAATGTAAGAAATCAAATTATCTACTAGAATATATTTCACACAAAGCCATGGTCATTTGTAAGCATCTTATTTCAAATTGCATTTTTCAAATTGTTATCTGATTTCTGTATAGCCATTCTAATTTATTGGTAAGCGATGGGGTGCATGACTTGTCTCAAAAATTAACTACTTCTGCCAATTTAAAGTATGACGCTAAAAAGTTTCTAATTAAAACAACCGTACCAGTGGTTTTAAATTCAAACCTAGAGGTCTTCTCTAATGTCGGGATAATCACCACGCATGAGTATCGTAATTGAATACCGTACTCCGTAATATTAAGCTCCTAATTATGATCATCTTTATAGTTATGTCCCAGACGACCTTAGGCTAAAGTCACGTTGGTATAGTTTGTTGCCAGTATGTTTAAACACTTGACTAATCTTAGTATGGCGTGCTTGAGATAGATTGTGGTATTTGGTGACTAATAAATAGGTCGTATCTGTATGGCTTTTTGGATTGTATTGTTGAAAGATTGTCATCATCCTACCAATTTGTTAAGAGTCGGCGCAACTTGTCTTCTTCTTCCATACCTATTTGTATATTTGCTGTCAGCTCAAAAGTCACCTTCTGTCTAGTGATATCATTTCCCACACCATCGAAATCTGATATAAGAATTTTAACTACGCATTGTTGTTGAGTACCAGTCTGCTAAAACATAAACACGGTAGCTTCTCCAGGTATCTCCTTACAATATGCCGTGGAATGTTTGCACATAAAATACTAATCTCCATGCAATTTAAGCCCAGAGACAAAGGGTTACACCGCATGTGTGTAGTGTTCTGTCTCAAAAGCGTCCTTTATCTTTCTGCCTCGCCATTCTAGTGACAATTCCGCCGCCTCTAGTACTCTCCCGCTAAAAGTTTAGATTAGCTTCAGCTTTAACTTTCATTTTTGCATTCAAAATAACATTTTCGTCTACAAAACTCATTACCTTTTTATAGTTATTTGAATAAATAAATTTCGTGTGTACTGGACTAATAAAATTTCGGTTTTAGTGCTGTTTTACAATGTAAATTGAATTAGGATTCTAATTATTTGCATATTTAGAATTTAAATGTTAGATGTTAAATTCAATAAAGACCTACCTACGTAGATTCAATTATACAACGTACCTTTACAAATTTATAGACCTTGTCTATTCAAAAACTTTTACTTATTCATCTACACGCTTGATAATTCAAGCGTTATCGCAATTAGCATTATAAACTACAAACCACGTTCACACAATTCGCTTTGCATTTACCACAGCTATTAGCAAAACTTACAATAATTCTTCTCGACCGCTTACTTGCCCAATACGATCAAAGCTTGAACGCAAGCGTTTGCTGTATTGACATTTCCTCCCACACTTTGCACAACTGTGCCATGAATAGAGGTAGGGTTATCAGTCGACAGTTTTCCGACATGACGTCAGGAATTTTCACCATCAGGAATTTGGGAGGAATTTCAATTTGAGAGGTGATCCACCACATCATTTTGGCGTTACATAATTTAATGTAATATTATGTGATGTTGTTTAATTAAAACGCTTGAACACTTTAATTGATTTATGCAAAAATTATTACTTATAAAACGTGCTTACGAAAAACTCAAGATTTTTCCCATAAGCACGAGATTCTATCTTCTAATTTGGTTCCATATTTAATCGGATCTGGTGAGCCTACAAGCTACGGGGTAGCATGGAAGAGATCTCCCATTTATATGAATTGTTTACCGTAACATATGGGGCTTGTTTTATTACTTTTACTCATGGCTGCTGGATTCTATTAAACATGTTTGGAGTTTTTTGCCCTTGTATGGAATCTGTTTGTCTGAATTGTTTTGGTACCGTAAAAATAGAATAACTGGACTTGAAATATCTGTTAGCTGAAGATCATTTGTCTTTGAACTTTGATACTATTGATAGGCTCGCATATAAATCCTATCCTATCAAATTATTTTGTGGTCGTACATGATTTGTTTGTATATGAATCGAACTCAAGTGTGTCCCTATTATTCTTCAATTCATTGATTCCCAAAGCAGCAAACTCGACTAATATTATTTATTAGTCTCGACGGTTCAAAGTGAAATCAATGTTGATTCACGACTAGAACATCAACAAACTATTGTTAGTTTGTTAATCTAAATTCTAACTGTATATAAGATATACAGTCAGACAAGTTTGAGTCTATCCAGATTGACGTCTAATTCGGCTAGTCTAGTGAATTAGTCAGAATTTTGATGAGTTTTGATAAACTTTGATGAACTGGTATCTCTTCATATTTTGAATATTAGTAGTTTTTCTTCGATTTGATTGAGTTAACTATCTTATTATCAAATGATGATAAAAATATAATACTGACCAATATAGAATATCATCTTATCCGTTTTCAAATTAATCATTCACAAAGTAAACATTTAAGGCATCCTAAATTTGACATTAAAATAACGAAAAATGTAAATGGAAGCAAACTTAATAAGAAAAACACCAAACTAGCCAAAAGAGTCAAATTTTCAAATAAATAAGAAAAATCTATTCCAAGTCATTGCCACCGTCATATTAGTCACACCAAAAGGTGACGAGCGCGAAATCTAAAATAGAGCAATATGTCGCGAGATTACCCAATGACCTTGCTTATAATTCCGGTGCAAAAACACGAACGTATTTACCAACACCCACATCGTAGAGGAAAAGGATTATATTTAGATTTTATGAGTTTGCCCTAGGAACGAATGTCCTGAGAACGGACTCAATTAGATTGGTTAAACTCGATTCTGAGACCATTCACCAAGATGACTAAGACATTTACGCAATTTGCGGTAAAGAACCATTGTTAAGGCAATTATGGTTTTAAACTAAACAAGCAGAAGTTTCCAACACAAGCAAGATTTGAACTCCAAATATATATTTTAATACCAAGAAAAAGAAAACTGACTAGAAAATGCTCGTCGTAAAGATACTTAAGACCCATTACAACCAAATCGATGGTTTAAGCCCACTCCTAATAATGCAAAGGAAGTGAGTGAAGTGACAAGCGGTCACGTCATCAAGGAAACGGTCGTAGATTGGCCTCGTCTTAGAGGACGCCAGTCAAGCGTATACGCTGAAAAAGTGCCACCACAAAGTGCCAATTTTATGTGAGCTGTTGGGAGACTTTCAGTTTCTTTTTGAGTTGTGTGTGTTAGTTAATGGATTTCTAAGTACCTCGGAATTCAAAGTTTTGACCTCTATTACAAGCTGCCAGTTTTATTTGCTTTGTCTGCTAAAAATAACAAAGAATATTTAAATTCTCTTCAAAATAATAACGGCATAATATAAAATGTTAACTGCCTGAAAAGTCAAGGTACATTTACTGCCAGTCAAAAAAATTAGGAAGTAGGAAATCGACAAAAATCGAGGAAATGTGAAACAGTTCCGGTGTTTTAAGTACTGTCACCAAAGTTACTGGTCCATCGAAGAAAATGGATCCTGCTGAATAGCTGTCGATACACACACTCACACACACACACACACACTCACACACACGCACACTCACTCTCACTCTGTGATCTATGAAATCACTATGTGAACATGACCAAGACCCCCAAGACATCGCCTCTGAAGGGCAGAGTTTATTTGTGTTTATTTCGAACAATGGTACCACAAACGTAATTAAATGGTTAGGAATATTCCAAGAATGCTCAAGACAAGCTGGGAGGAGTTCATTGAAGGGACAAAGGTCTTGAATAATTCCCGAATCAATTTGCGTACAATGAGGTTTCATCTGTTTTCGACGCGGCTTTTAGAAGTTTTTAAAGGAATTGCTTTTCTATTTCTTAATTCTAGCGTTTGTGGACATAAAGTCCACTCTTTGTTGATTAAGTACAGCAAGAGTGGTTTTACAAAGATCAGTATTGATGTTTAACATGAATAAATCAACAACAATTTTGCCATATACATATATCAATAAGACACTAGAACAACTGTGTTCAAAACACAAAACCACTGACGGAACAAATGCACGATAGTTTGTCTGCCACCGCAAAACAGACGCTGCACCAAATAAACTTGGAAATACAAAATGGAGTAATTGGTTTTGCAGTCGGTCGTATTTTTACACGAGCGACGATTGTTAGCGCTAAAAACCAGTGAAAAAGTGGTTCTGTTTCAATTTGTTATACCGTTTGCTGAGCAAACGAGATGAATGTAAACGTAGATGAATGGTTGGTATTCTAAATTGTTTTGATGAAAACGATTTGATATGAGAACATCTAAATATAGGACATAACTCCGAATCTTGTCATTCCATGCGATAAAACGTTTGCGAAATGAAGAACAAGAATGGCACCAAAATTGTATGTTGATATTATATTAAAATATCTTCCATTCGCAACATGCGAAGATATATCGTACGAATATACGTAAATGATCAAAATTCTGTGACATGGATGTTAGATTTGAGCATTGGGACCGTTTATATGTATCATGTGATGTGCATAGTGAATTCGTCTCAAATATTCGTAGCGATTTATTCAAGCGAAAATGTTGGATCTACGAACTGGATAAATTCATATTAAGTTTTGGGTCTTTGTCATCGAAAGAACCTCTACTTGATAGAATATTTCGAGTATAAGATGGGAATGGTGAACCGTGTAATGGATTTTAAAGTACTTGATATTAAATTACTTCAAAAGATATATGAGAATTTGATCTACGAAACAATTTATAAGGGATCTCAGTTTCAGAATTACTTATTGGCATTTCATAAGACCCCAAATGATTTACAAAACATTTTGAACATAATCTAGGCTTCCCTTAAGAGAAATTGAGCTAATTTATCATTGTTTTGAACCAGCTCTGACACAGATTTGAATTTCAAATTGCGGTCCTTCCTTTGATTTAATAACACTTGAGGAACGAAGCTTTGATCGCGAATAAAATGAGTCCTTTCCTACGATTGTGGTCTCGTCTTTAGTTAGTTTATCACAATTTGTGGCAGTATTCATGAAGTCGGTAAATAGCCAATGTATGGAATATTCTTCATTTTTGTCTTCACTAAAAGTTGAATCTCATTCAGCGGAATCATCTCTTTGTAGTTTACAATAAATTTACGTCTTTTTAATTTAAAAACCACATATTTACCAAGCTTGCAGAACCCAGAACGCGGCAAGTATCAAAAGTATCTGATGACAATACGCTCTGATCGGACGTGCGGCCGTTAACGCTCTGTTTGGTATCCATGTCGCGCCGAACGTGGATATCGAAGCTATACCACTGTTCGACAGATTCGTGTGGCAAAAACTATAACTTGTTTTTAAAATTGCTCATGTGTATTGTATGGTATTAGCATATCGGTAGTGTATAGTGGTCTCACTATGAGTGTGGAGACCTCGTTCAAAATATGGCCCACTTGTTGGAATGCTCTTACAACTGCAGGCTGCATCATTGAGGACCTTATTAACTCCACGGAAGCCGCTATAAGTGTGGCTACCTTACTGGGCACAAAATGTTAAAGGGTCACCATCAACTCGAAAAGAAGAAGGTAAAGAGTAAATCCTGATAAAGGCCGTTGGATAAAAGGGTATACGAAATCTAGAAAGCCAGCAAGCCAGTGCTATGCTACAAAGTGAGAATAAGCCCAGCTGAAGCTGCACGTGCAAAATAAATTAAGCAAAAGAATCTTCTAAAAATGTTAGCTGTGTCGAAAGCTACATTTTAGAGATACCCAAAATACGGTCAAGCGGATGGCACTATTTGTAGATTCTTTGAACTCTGAGATATAAAACAACTGTAACGTTTATTTTATGAATTCTTTTAAAGGCAGAAAAAGAAAAGTATTTTTCAGCTAAGTACCAAGCCAAGACAATTAGGAAACTGAGTAAACTTCACAAAGTGATTCGCAAATGTTTGGACGGCTTTAGCAACCGTTACATCTTTCAATTAAAAATCCTTAGTTGGATGAAAACGATTTCATTATCAAGTTTTTTGCTTCTACTGTAAACTTAATACAGTAACTGGAATTGTGATTTACAAGCCTTTTTTGTGTATAGTCTGACCTAGTAATGAGAAAAACAAGTATATCGGCTACTTAATCATCTGTGTTGTGCGTTGCGGAGGAGACTCGTTTTGCGTGGACGATGTGATGGTGATGTATTGTTGCCATTTCTGGCTCAAAGCGCCTATGTTCTCAGAATCTGATTACATCTTGCTAATAGTTTTAACATTTGTGTGTTGACAAGGCTCAAGTAAGTCTTTTTACAATTTCTTTGCTTTATATCTATCCTCTTGATATAATGTCTAACTTAATTTTCTATCATCGCTTAAATCTACAACAATGTTTGCTTACCCTATTGTCAAACCCACATTAGTTGATATCAACAATGCAAGTTTACTCTTCACATTCTACCATAATGTAAATACAAACATACGTAACATATAAAAGGTTTAATTCAAATGGACAAGCGAGCTTTGTGGCGCGTACGGATGCATTCATTCGAAACGACACGATGTCACTGCGCAAAAACGTGTGTATTTTATTGACAGCCTCTGACATTACGTTGGGAGAACTAATGGAATTTATTTGAGGGTTTATTCACGCTGATTTTCGGATTCGATTCTTTTTAATTTATTTATATTAAATTAACGGTTGGCTATGCGGTTTTAGCTCGTTAACTACTAGTATAATTTCGTTCTTTATGTCTAGTCTGTTGACAGTTGGTCCTTTGTTAGTTTTAATATATGATTCAGACAACAGTCTAGACATTCATTTGCAAAAATGTGCATTTATCTGACTCATATTGCAGTCCCGTCCGTCAGCTTTATCAGTTTGCCTTCCGAATTGCTTTGACACAATAAACAATGTTACATTCCGAGAAATAGTACTAAGTTTCCCGTATTAGATTACATGTCGTTATCCCGTCTGATGTCATGGTCATGGTCCACGTAGATCATCACAATCAACCACTTACATCCATGGGAGGAAGTGAATTCGCATGTCCTAAAGTACAGGACGTAGGGTATATGCGTCACACGGTTTTTCGTCTTCCAAATCCACAAAATGTTAACTGTTTTCCTGTAGGAACCACAGATAAAGAAACATGTATACGACGAATGTAATTCGGATGTTAGTAGAAACGCCCTGAGGGACACCTTGTCCTTGCCAAAGGTCAGGTATTTATTCACGGGGCCCACCGCGCATGTATGACAAGCAAAAGATATGATCGTGGACCATAGCACATGGCTTCTTGTCTACATCATTTTTATCAACATGACCATGACGTTTTAGATCTTCAACGGTCAACCGTGTTACCGTCACATGATCGCTCGCATTATTCAATTAGACTCGCAAATTGTCCAAAATCGCAACTGACGGATTGCCATTGTAGTGGATAAACGGCTCCGTGGCTGTTATTATGGTCACGGATGTTTTTATTCATGATCTTGTCATATATGAGAGGATTATTGATGTTGTTTTGGAAGAATAGCAGACTGAAGACAAAATAAATGTTTCAATGAACGTAAATGTTTTTTCTGAAGATGTGAACGAAAATTTGTACAAAGCAATATAAAGCGACAATTCTACTAAACATATGTCATTGATATTGCCGGCGCAAAAATATTAGCGGAATAAAAATGCCTCAACAAAGAAAACAGTTTCTTCTTTACTAATACTTTGTTCGTTATACGTCGTACATTACAAACAAGATATCTCTGAAAACGTGCTGATATGTTCGAATGACAAACACAGCTAAAATTACAATAGGTTCACATATTCAATTACGACTTGTAATCCGTAACGCAACATATTCGATAACAATGAATGAACGTCTCGTACGAACGTAGTACCAGTAGTACAAGTACTACAACGATACCGCGCCCATTGGCGATCTGCCAACACACGTTTGACGGTTTATGCTTCCCTGGTACTTTATATTTTATTGCTGTACCACTTTCTACAACAAGGACTTGTATATTTTGAATTTTAGGACCTAATATGGCTTCGAACGGGTTGAGAAAAGTATCATTTTCTTTTGGTATCTAAAATTCTTATCCTCCCGAACTACCCTGTTATAAAATGCTAACTCTTTATTCCTCTGTTCTTCGTTTCAGTCCGTAGTAGGTCAGCTTTCTTCGTTGTCCATTCTTCGCTTCACTTCGTTCTATTTTTGAACAATTTTAATTATGTCTTTTTCATAAAACAAAATCACCTTCTTGTTTGAATCTATGTTTAACTTGACGTGGAGTAAATCTTTTGTGTTTTATAGTAAACATAATACGTGCCGTATCTAGAAATAGACCTATTGTTGTCCTCCTCTATTTATGAGGTAAATCTGTACCTCTATTGTTCCTATTAATACATGACTTGAGTAAAAATGCGAAGGACATTTTATTGCGAAGCTTGGTCTTTTCTGTCTTCATATAGCTCCCAAAGTTCGGTGACACTTATAACATTTTGTCCCTTGAAAGCAGCTTCTTCAATATATGCACACAGCTTAAATTTTTATTAAACTCTAAAAGGCGAGAGTTCATTGACGACGTCTATTGTCCGGCAATAATCCCTCAATTTAGCTACTTCAATAACATCATGGACTCACAATTTAACTACATTGTCCTACCAATTGAATATAAACCTTATCCAAACAACTGCAAGGTTGAATATTCTGAATGAAGTTATATCATAAAGACAAGGTGATAGGAAGTCGGCGTGTAATATTATGGCTCAAGTAATATACGTAATGTAATTATGTTTGCAATACTGGCTGTATGCCAACTTCTGTGTGATTATTTTGCCTTGGTAGTTGCAGGCACGTGGTTGCGTTTCATATTGCCAGTGTCTTTTTATGGAAAAAAATTATTATTGTTTGTCAATAGTTTTAGATATGTTGGGACTTGAAGATGAGTTCAGTATATCAAATGTTTTTTTTTTTTTGTTTGGCTCTTGTTATCTTTAGCCGCAGCAAAAAGCTTAACCAGTCTGACAGATTGGTAGCGTGGCTGTCTGCCAAGGATAGTTCAAAAATCTTAAGTAGGACTTAAAGAATTATTACTATGCAATGCTCACTCCGTTTGTTAGCAAAATCATATTGTTGTTTCGTTTACAAATTGATTAACTCTTTGACACAACAAACAATTTAATCAATCCATTGCGTAGGCTCTTTAATTGATCCTACTACTGACATGTCGCCCACAGCCAATTTGGAATTCTCCAAGACCTCAGAAAGGAAAAAACTATGTGTGCAATGGAATTTTCTTCCGTTCCAGTATCATACAATTATCATACCACATGTGCAATAGTGCTAAGTACATTATTTTGTTCTGATTCATGTATTCTATTCCACAAAGAGATTAACCAGTCATGATGCATCCGTTGTTAATACTAGTAGCTAGAAGTAACTGTTATTTTTCCGAAACAAAGCTTTTTGAGTCGTTTCTTGGAATAACTGCTCTTTTTATGAACGTTGAGCTGTTTTAATCAAAACCGTTGGAAGGCTTGTCACGATGACAATTCTGGCAGATTACTTAGCAATTAATTTAATTAGTACAGACTAAAATAGATTTTGAAGTAGTGAAGGGTTCTTAAACAAAAACCCAATCTATAAGTAGCTATCTGCTCTTGTTTTTCAGTTCAGTGGTTCCTTAGCAACCACTCAAAATAATTACAAGGAAATCCTGTTTCTACGCAGCATTAGGTTCACATTTGTTTCAAGTCAGGTCCATGACAAACCAATGTGGCGTAAAAGTGCCGACCTTCACGAAAAACAAAAAGTTGTCTAAATATGGCCAAGCATTCACCGTGACACTGCTTTGATCACTCCGTTCGATTGGAAACGTGGGTGAAGAGGGTTTTGTACACAAGCCGATGTTTGAGGGTAGTCGGATTTTTTTTCCTCAAAGCGGATAACGTAATCGGACTGTGTGTTGGGTTTCATTTCAGTGTGGTAAACGGTATTGTGTTTTTGACGCTGGAAATAATTCTGTATTTAATCAAGAAAAAGCTTTTATTTCTATTCACAGTTCTCACAACTAAAGGTCACACAAAAACCTCTCCCAAAAAGGACCTTTTAGATGTATTTACAATTTAGCCAACGAGGAAAATCGCTGCTATTTCAAGGAGATACGAAACGTGATTTCGCATCGACGAAATGTGAATGGAATCTGCCTACCGAACGATTATTGCAAGGTCTCCGATTTGCCAGTTTTATAACAGAATATGTATGTTTCAAAACAGAATGTCTGAGTATTTTAGAAAAGAACCAATAAGTTTGGAAAGATACCGGTTGGTTGGCTTATCTGAAACTGTCGTAGTATATTCGGCGTATTTGGCTCCTGTTCCAGCCAAGAAATAAACTCGTTGTTTTCTCGTCCATGAAAATACTGTACACATAGGTAAAATATAGCCAAATATGCAGTGCACTGAATTTTACGCTTTGTGAGCCACAAAGAGGCGTTGACTACGTGTAAAAGGATTTTATGAGGGTCAATAGACTCTCTAAGGATCCCTAGGAGCAAAATGTTTTAGGTCCAACCTCAGCGCGGTCCGAAGGAACGAAAACTTAAGCTAGCAGCTAGCCACAGTAACCACGCCCCCCCGGCCGGCGAATACTGTATTTCATATTATATACGTCCAAGCTATAACTCCCGTCCGTTTTAATCTCCAAGCGCCCTAGAAAAAGGCTGAACTTTAAACTTAATCTAGGACAGACCAGAGGGAAATTTATGCGGTCTTAACTACCATTTTGGCAACGCTCCGGACTCTTGTATAGGAGAATGTGTTCTGTATTTTATCTACCAAGTACCTGGTAGTAAAAGAGGTTTGTTTAAATCTTGTTTGGAAGGTTTCCATGGTTACGGAGCCAGTGAGTGGTTTCCGTAATCCAAACTAAGCTAAAGAGGTGGAATAATTCGGATCAGCGTTCTCAATTTCATTTTCTGAGGAAACTGTTGTCTTAAGATTCCACGTTCCTTATTTATTGATGCAAAAATGAAGGCTGATTAAAGACGGCATTTGGAAAATTAAGATATACTGAAATAATTTGATGCCTAAATTACAGAATGATGTTGGTTAAAATTGTACAACGCCTACTAGAATTCTTCTCTAGTATCTGTTTAAAATTAATCTCTGAGATATCTCAAGGAAGAATATCAGGTACGACCTTAATTAAATGCCGCCTACGTAGCTTGAGGCATGACGTTGAAATATTAACTATACGAGTATGTAAACCTAATGTTAATACAATAGATTCTAACCATTTTCCGCCAATGTTATCTCTGAATGACAAGACCTTGTGTGGCGAGAGAATCATTGACATTTTTCGCGACGAAAATGTTTATTTTAAAAAACATCTTATCAGCCAAATTGCGTCCACGGCTGAATATTTTTGTTTACCGTAATGAGTGGAAATCTCTACCTGCGTCTGTGTTTCCAAACGCTTACAACCATAATCTCTTCAAAGTAAGAGGGAACAAGCTCCTTCTGGGTAAGCTTGCTCCATTGTAGACTTTGTCCCTGTCATCTCTCACCTAGACTAGAGTCAAGAGCAAACCCATAACAAATAAAAAAAGTCCAATTTGTCTGATGTTGGCGCAACATGTCTTCTTCTTCCATACTTCTCTATCATTTCAGTAGTATTTTCCATTCTAGCCACATCATATTTATCATCATCTTTGCGCCACCTCCAAATGATAAGAAAATAACCTGAAACATCACTATTCATGTACAAAATATACAATTTTACTTCTTTCATATCCAGTGTCCTCTTACATTCTTCCGTAAATATGTCAAAAAATAAGCACTAAATAAACTAGAATATATCTGCATCGGTCACCGACAAATCTTCCAACATGCGCGTGAATACTGAATGAGCCGTGGATTCTTGTTCACCTACCGACGACATTGCTGTGTATGTGTTAGAACATGGAACTACTATACGAAGAGAAGGACCAATGGATGTGATAAAGGAAGGTGGAGATAATGTCACTTGGGTCGTTGAACTCTGCTGCCTAGTAGAATATGGATAGGGCCTCTGTTATTTCGTAAACGCGTCCAAAGACAGGCGACGAACGACAAGGATCTGTAGAACCATTTCTAAGAAAAATGGTCGTGACGCCTGTTTGTAAGAGCCTTTATACATTGTTGTTGTTTATTTACAGGGTTCTTGAACTACGATGGTAATTGAGGAATATATCTACACTACAGGTCATTCTTTTGGTCACAAATTGTTCTAACGAGAGACTAAGTCAGTTCCGTATAGTACTTGATGTGGCGTACAAAGCCCCAATTTGGCTCAAAGGTTCCATTATTCCTTAATAAGTGGTAAATGAAATTACAAGGCGCAAACTCGCTAACTCTGTTGCTGTAAATGTGGAACAATTTTGTTGTTGTAGTTGAATTGTGTTTCGTAGTCGGCACTGTAAGGATACGTGCCGAATAGTAATTTGGTCCTTGTTCGTAATGTACTGAAGTAGATCTGTGTTGAGCAGATTTTTTCGTTATGAAGTTAGCTGTTAACACGTGTTCTTCATTGATACATTTAGTTTTATCATTTGTTTTCTTTGTAGTCTTAATAAGATAAGATCAGTCGGTTCGGGTAGTCAGAAGCCCGAAAGTCTGACAACTAGTCTTTCTAAAGCGTATTTTGTCACCCAGTAACTGGGTTGTGGTCAGGTAGGCTGTCATTCCATGTAAACACTGCTATTCAGCTGGATCCTATTAGACTGGAAGCCGACCTCAAGACTTTCGACGAAAAGCTAAATAGATTTTGGATCAGTTTTTTGCGATAACTTTAGGGGCTATAAGTTTAGTCAAGAAGCTATTTATTGTAGAGCTGGGCCGATTGAGCATATCATTGTACAGTACAGAACAGTGCACAGTAGAGTGCAAACGCCACCTCCATACATTCATGCATCTTAATCAAACTCAACGCCTTGCAACAGTAATCAGATGCAAATACCTTAAACGTGTGTACCGCAGGTGCGCGTGCGATCCTCGTGAATGACAAGCTTATATCGAATGATGTTCCTCTCTCTTTTTCTTACACCGTCAGCTAGAATGAGAAAGAGATATGCTTTAGTTGTACCGTCTAATTTATCGGTTGCAATGTCTACAATGACTATTATAGTAACGTGTCCTTTATTTTTTCTTGTAATTAACGTTACAAGTTTTGTCATGCATGTTGATGACTTGGAAACGTAAAACATGTGATGTTCATCATTCTCTTAATGTTATTCTGATTTATCTGTGATCACTGCTATGTTCCTTCTTATTTCATGCTTTTGTATTAGCCGTACACCTCCTTTCTAGATTTATCATCTTTCATTCATTTCATACATCGATGTATTCAATAAATCTGATGATCTCATTATTAAAAAAATACCCTCCTGATACTTTTACGTCACTTTTGGCGATTTTGCGTAATTTCTGCCGTTAACCCCATCGTTAACAAATAATTGTGGGTTGTCCTTGTGCGAAAATAAGATGATAATTTGGTTAACTATTTACTATGCATTTCATTTGTAAGAAATTTTCAGTAAAACAAACCGTACCAAGCCCGAAGGCGATTAATAACAGCTCGCGAATGAACGAGCAAAAAAATTTAATTTACATTTCATGAGAGTTGTTTACTCTAGTGAAGCCTTTAATAAATGCTTTTGGTCTTGTAAGTTAAGTAAAAGCCATTTTATTTACCTTCAGAATAAAGTATCCTCTTAGTTTTTCAGGGATAAACTATTTATCAGCATAATTTACTTTAGAATTAATGTTTCTTTCGCACAGTTTTACGATATAGTGCTGGAGAATTCTTGTTGGAAGCTTCAATAAAGTGCAGTTTTTACTTGGATTACCAAGTTTGGTGCAAGCAAAAGCATCGTTTTCTTAAACCTTTGTTTTATAGTTTTCTGAAATTGTATTTTATTTCGGTCGGCTGGGTGGGGATGTAAATTCAAGTGATTGTTTTTCCTTTGATCTCATTAAAGCAGAAGAAAGAGCCTACGATCCTTTCCTTGTTATTTTTTTTTCTTTTTTACTCGTTGAACCGTAGAGCCAGCCCAAGGCATGTAAACAACAATTGCGGAACTATTATCTCAACAAAAAAGTAAATAAAACCTCCGTAATTATCCTAGCTGTTGTCGTTGGTATTGTGATGATACATCCTCGTAGTCACAACTACCATTTCCCATCCTTTTCCATTATTCTTTTCATTTCCCTCCCTCCCTCTATTTATTTTTAGCCGCGTCTACACGTGAACTCTGTCCGTGATATCTTTTTTAATCTTTTCGCATTCATTTTGAATTACAGAGGGTTCGCGGAAGGTATGAGGGCTGTTTTTGAAGTACTTTCGCTGCCCGTTGTTTGTGTTTTGTTATCTAAATTGTGAGGCATTCTGTCCAGAGTAGACATCAGACGCAAAGTTGGTCCTTCTGTACGACTTTGGTCTTTTACCAAAATGTTTGCGTTTGAACGCTGCGCCTTGTTAGTTACTTGGTTTTAAATTTTATTTTTCAACCCCTTTTTTTTCCTTGAAAAGCGCTTTTGCAAGCTGTTTCTCGGATTTCTGTCCCGTATTTTATTTTACGGGCATTGTTTTACAGGGGAAATTGGATGCTTATCTTTTGATTCGAATTATTTACAGGGAAATTTTGCCTTTGTCACTAAAGTGTGTCTGTTGTACATAATAACATAACATACAACGTATTTCAGTTCAGGATATTAACTGTACGGTATTGATGGTTGATCACAATGCTACCATCGCTATTGTGTCCAATTTTAGTATCCTCGCGCTTGAACGGAGTCGTGTTTCAACAAACACCTTTCTTGAAAGACATCTGAGACCCCTCGGGTACGGAAAGTGCCATCACAACAGACTACAGTCGGACATTATCAGTTTACCAGTCTGTATCTGTCTTCGGGGACCTTGGAATGTGGCGAGGATCGCACAATAGAGTGAAATGTTACGCCCATGTTGTGTTTGTGCCTCGTTTGCTTTGATAAATTCTCTTGAATAGGCGTCTTGTGTATTTAGGGAGGTTAGGTCTAGTTGAAACTTATCTGGCGATATGATTTTATGCGTACCGTTGTTTTGAGGGCGATATGAAGGCTTAATTTATTACGTTGTTTGGGAGGTTTATATGAGAGCCTAAGATACATTGCATTTTCATGTTTTGGATCTTTAGTCTAAAAATGTTTATTATTTTAACGTGTCAAATTCAGATAAAAACGTCAACCATACGATTTTAATTGCGGAGAAACACGAAGTGTCTATTCAAAACCTCATTTGAAGAAACTCAGTACGTGCTATCGCGTAAATAAAGACATCACAAGAAATAGTAAATCCTTTGATTTGTTTACTTTAACGTTAACTCTTTTAGCTGGGAAGTTTCCTGGGGAAAGTTTACATTATTGCAGCCAGTACTGGCGGAGAGTGATCGAAAACAGATGTTTTTGAAGAAATTATAGGATTAGAATATGTGGTTGGTGTTGAAATAGAATGGAAATATTATGCAGGTTTTATGATTATCTTGCTAAATTACATTAGATATAATAAGGATTAACTATGAGGAGTTCGTCTTCAACTAAAACAGAATCCAGTTTGTTTTCGAAATCACCACCAAAAACGATGTAGAAAATACATAATCGGTTCACGCCAATCACATCTAAATGGACCATTTTACACAGATGATATAACACTTTCATCATAACTAGCGCATAACACTTACACAATTAAATCTTTATGAAATAACACCAATATTTATTGCGGAACATAAAATATGAAAAGAAAATTGTGTAGTTTGAACGCAGCATGCGAATGGCGTAGCGTGGCGTATGATAGATGTACAAAAGGCAGTCATTGTGAATGCCTGTGATGGAGTCGGATGTTGGGCGGGAATCTGACGTCGTCTGTCGATGTTTTGTTTGTGAAATGAAAATGGAGGAGTATGGCTCGCGTGAGGAAATGTAGCTGGGATGGGATTGATTTGTGGGTTATGATTTATGAAGCTAAGATTTATAAGCTTTATAGAAATATCTGCCAGCGGCTTCGCCCGCGTGGTCCCTAGGGAACAAACTCCCGGGATAAAAAGTAGCCTATTTCCTTTATCAGGCTCTAGACTATCTCTGTAACAAATTTCATTTAAACCGGTTCAGTAGTTTTAGCGTGAAAGCGCGACATACAGACCGACAGAGTAACTTTCGCATTTATAGTATTTCTAGCTTCTGCTAGCGGCTTCGCCCGCGTGGTCCCTAGGGAACATACTCCTGGGATAAAAAGTAGCCTATGTCCTTTCTCAGGCTCTAGACTATCTCTGTACCAAATTTCATTTAAAGTAGTTTTGGCGTGAAAGCGAGACAGACATACAGAGTTACTTTCGCATTTATAGTATTAATAGTAAGGAAGTAAGGATATGTTATGCTGTTGAGAAAGGTCTTTTTATATTCGGGAGGTTTTTTTTTTCTATTTTCTGGGGCTGGCTCGAGGTGGCCCGGGAAAAGAACTGGCAAGAATTGGGGCAGACCTTTGCCCAGAAGTAGGACAGTAAATGCTGCTGTTTGTGTCGCAAATAAACGCTTTCATTTATTTCTTTTTTCAATTTACGCATTCGAACGTGAGAATCAGATTCATTGATATATAAAAACCCAAGATACACACTCAGCATCTCAAAAACGTCCGCAAAAAACAAGCGCACAATGTATAATTGTGCGCTAGTTTCAAACAGTCTCGCATCGCTCGCCATACTGCACTGCTTTGTAGAAACAACTTTAAGCGATCCGTGTAAGGTTGAATTTGCAAAAAAAAAATGGCGCATCAGTCGCCATACTGCAGTGCTTTGTAAAAACAACTTTAAGCGATCCGTGTATGGTTGAATTTGCAAATAAAATTGTTTATAGTATAACTGCACACAAGTCACACATGACACTTGATACATGTCAGTTTTTGACGACAGTTTCGAGTGTTGCATTTGTTCGAGACTGTGCATCTTGGGTTTTTTATATATCAATGATCAGGTTCTTATTTCTGACTGGCCGACTTCTTGACAGTTCAAAAGTGCCAGTAACAGGTTAAATTGAATTAAATTAGGTTTTTTTTTAATGTTGGTCCTTCCATACAGAATGAGTGGAACTTTAGACACACTCGAGCGTTTGCCGTTGGAGAGCCCTTATTGACTTCTCGCTTGTCAGTCCACTTGATCATGTAAACCCATTTCCCGTTCTCTCTGATAAGCTGCTGATAAAAATGTTCATTAATAAAATGCTGAAACAAATATTTAGTAATTTGGTGGTATGAAAAAATGTTCGGTCCTATCGGAACTTTTTAATAAAAAACGGTTAATGAAAATAAAAGTTCATAACGTGTGTTTGCAATGAATTTTTATGTGGGCTCTGTAATTAAATTCCTGATACATTTATGAAAAAAAAAAAATAACATTACCGCGGTGTGGGTTTCGCTAACGTTTATATTCCTCTGAATCTCTTATACGAAAAACAGCCTGTTACAATTTATTGACCTGCATTTCTCATCATCATCTTCCTGCTCTTCTTCGTTTTTATCAAACATCACGCTTTTAATGACTGGCATATTTATTGACCTACATTTCCTAACTATTTAGTAAAAAACACTTCAACACAACGTATGTTGATCCAGAACACAAGCGAACCAAAACAAAAATACTCGTACCAAAAAGCATGTTTACGGAACCATTTCTGTCCAAACACACGGCTGTAAGAAAAAACAGCATTCGTTTGTTTACACACACACTGCGAGCGTGATAATTTTAGTTAATGAGTATGGTGCATTAGTTGGAATAATAAACTTTAGTTTAAGATGGGAAATTAGATACGTAAAGGAAGTGTTGAAAATGTTGCACAAGCTGAAAGAGTTTTTGATATTGTTTTGGCACTAGTGTTATTTCTTCTAGACGTATTATTAGCTAGATCTGTAATTCTATTGATTTCTAGATTTTTGCTAGTGTTTTCATTACCGCATCCTATCTACCTAATTCAGAATCTGTGTCTTTTTTCGGGACAAATAGAGCCTTTGACTATCAACGATAGTCTTAGTTTTCTATCAGTATCAGAATTGTCGGTCATCGGATCAAGACTTCCAGGGCATTATCTTCTACAAACACATCATTTTACCCCACTATAACAACAGTTTAGATGAGGTTATTGCTATATTGGTTTCAATCTCAGTATTTGTTGACTTCAGTATTCTACCATTTCCTTATTAATTCTTAAAGAAAGTTATTATATAACACAAATAGAACCGGTATTGCAAGTAAACATAAAATAAAAGTCAGAAGCCAGTTTAACATGATAACAAATCGTTAAAGTTGGAAATGACATTGACGAATGGTCTGAGTAAGAAAAACCGGTAGATTTGCTTTGGCTATCAGTTGAATCCTGTGGTTCAGTTCGCATAAACAAGGATTTGTTTCTAAATCTATTTAATACATCAGCGTTCGTAGAAGTAATTTAGGCCATGCCTTCTTTTTAATCTATCAACACTGAAATTGAAAAATGGTGCCTTCTCTTGAAGTAAGATCAGTTCCAGCTTTCTATTTGAGTTTCCGACCATGTTCCTCAGTATCTATCAATGCTTGACTTGGTTACCTTCTTTTTTTTTATTTTTTTATTTGTGATGGGTTTGCTCTTCTCTTGGCAAGCTATACGATCCTCATTCTCTTGCCCTTCTCCCAATTTATTTAGACTATGTCGTCTTCTTTTATACTTCATTATTTACTAATAAAGAAGTATAGTCATCTCTAGATATAGTGTCCTGTGTTATTACTAACATCAAAAGAACTCATTGCATCATTATCAACTTCAAAAGAAGCTTTAATAGTTTTTACATCTAATTCCTTTATAACACTTACAAAATATCTGGAGCAATACACACCTTTCTCATATCCCACAGTACTCAAAGTACATTCACAGTAGTAGCGTTACAAAATCTAATCGTAATAGTTCTACCACGTGTATTGCGTTTGCAAGCACTGCCTGATGATTAACATTACTCACTTACCGTGTTGCAATTGTAAACATGGTTGAAATGAGGTCTTAGATGAGGAGGAATTTATTTCTTAAGTTCTTCATTGATGGCTTTGATGTATGTCTGCTGTTCCGAGGCATGTAGATCATCATCGTCACTTCGGCTTTTCGTAATATTGTTGGGGTCAAGCCGATTGGTGGTTGGGGTCAGATTACCCCAGTAAATCTGACTCCAGTCTTGCCAAGAAGTACCGTGTTACCCAGTTAATGGGTTGTGGTGGTCTGGTAGCCGCTCCACGTAAAGCACAGGTATTCAGCTGAATCTGTTTTGACTGGAAGCCGACCCCACTACAGTTGGGAAAAGGCTAGGCAGATGATGTTGGGGTCGAGCCGATCAATGAATCTTATAGGTTTAGTTATTAGTCCTGTTCTAGTAGGCTTTGGTTATTTTACTGCATCAATATCGATATTGTTATACGATTTGAGTTTTGTCCTTCCTGTTGTGCTGTTTAATTTTTATTTAAATTGAGTGATGCATTGTAAATCATGTTCATCATCATCAATCCGCTTTTATTTATGCTACTTTGATTAAGTGCATCCTCGTTTTGGGCAGTTGATGAATTCGGTGTTGTGTAAATAAACGTCATCAATAGTTTTCCTACAGGTTTGACGTCAAAGTTTTTCTTCGCGTCAGAACCTTACGCATATTACTTATTTTTACGAGTTTTCTTTCTCCAACCACATATTTCTGCTCTCTCAGTGCCTTTCTGAAAATAAATTATTAAGCCTGTTCACCGCTAGTCCGCCACGTGTACTTCACAAGTTTCTGGAATTGAAACGTTATTAATTGATTCAAGTATTTGTACGTAGAAAATACTTTTGAGACATTCCACTTAATTCTTAACCTTACTTCATAGTTTCCTACGCTTGGGTAGGGTCTTAACATCAATCAACAAAGGTGCGTCATGGACTTTCACTCGACTCTCACAATATTGACTAGTGTTAAACTGGTGACTCATATACCCCAAAGAATAATTCAGAAGCCCGGCTTCATGCAACGAGCGAAAACAGTCGCACACACACAGACGCGTACGTGCGGCGATCTTAAACAAATGCCGGTCGCGAGTGCGCTTGCACTGGCTGTACGTGAAGCGTGTCTATGTGTGCGTACGTTTTCGTTCGTTTAATGGAACTTACCTTCTGGAACTATTTATCTTATGCTCGTAGATTCTTAGCTGGTTGGTTCTAGTAGCTCTGTTTTATGACTAGCAATAAAGACACAATTACCTGCCACTAGTTGTACTTTTAATAGGTTAATTTTGTTACTGTGGGCGGCAATACTGCTAATGAGTAGTTTGCACAAGGGAAATAAACGATTGTGCTTTATAAATTTATGAGTAATGTTAATCAAGACTGTCATACTAGAGAAACGTATTTTTTTCTCTTTTGGTTGTTTCTTGAGTATTTATTTTATATGTACTTTAGCTGTATTGAAATAAAGTTCAGAAATAAATAAATGTGGATGACATTTACTTGCTGTTTAAAGGTAGCAAAATGAATAATATACTGTTTCCTGAAAAGTTGAACAATAAATAGTTGACTGGTGTATTTATTTGTGGTTAGCATGATAAAAAATATACTGTTATAAACGTCGAAGTATACAATAATTATAGAAATAAAAAGTTGGTAATGGACATTCATTTTTAGCTCAACTTATTTAAATATTCATTCCATGAATGAGTAAGGTTCTATAACATAAAAATAATTCTCTTTGAACACTTGCCAACATTAAAAATCCTTTAAATGTTTAAGTGGGGCCAAAAAAGTTATAAAATTATGTTCTTATCTGTAATTCCGAACCGCAAACTGCTACTTATTGTTTCCTCAACAATGAAAATCTCAATAACGCTATCCGACCTCAGAATCGAATCAAGATCTAACATTCGCAGCTGCGCTTGTGACCAATAGAGCATATCATAAACATAGTAATATTAAGGTTTACCTTCACAATCTCCACGTATTGATTTCAACAAATAACTATTAAATACTGAGGTCAAATGAAAAAGTATTGCTTTTTTATTAGGTCAGAGATGACAGAGACAAAGTCTACGATGGAGCGAGCTTACCCAGAAGGAGCCTGTTCACTCTGAAGAGATTATGGTTGAAATCGGTCGGAAACTCAGACGCAGGCAGAGAGTTCCACTCCTTTGCTGTGCGCATTATAAAAGACGTTTGGAAACGCTTAGTGCGAATTGGTGGAATAGCAACAAGGTAGGGGTGGTAAGCTGCAGTGCGTCTGGATGTCCGGTGGTAGAAGGGGGTCGGTGGGATGAGGTCGTGGAGTTTTTGGGTACACTCACCGAAGTCCAATCTGTAGAAGACCGTCAAGCAGGCAACCTTGCTTGGCTTTGGTCCTAATGTACACAAGCAGGACTCTTGAGTTCGATCACCGTTTCGTTAAATTGACAAAATGTAATGCATTGCCAATTTTGATTTATTTACTATTGATAGGGTCGCGTAAGACCACAATCTGACCTGTGGAATGCGATGATGTGGTCGACGGTGGAGCACGCTTGCCTAGAAGTAACCTATTCACTCTGATAAGCTTACAAGACCCCCAGATCCTCAAGACACTAGCGTTGATTACGTGTTTGGCATTTATTCCTCAGGTCAGACGGTGTCCTTTTGTTTTTCCATCAGGAATTTACATTTAGAGCAGTAGGATTACGCCCCTATCTGATACGATATGATGAACTGCAGGTATCTGACGAAATGTGAATGAAGTATACATCTCAGTTTATACCAGCGGGGAATACAGGCATTTGTGAACTATAGTGTTTAATGAAGGCCTTCACAATCACAACGCATTGTGTTTACTACAACAACAAATAACTAAACTCTAAGGTCACAGTAGATTACACAACAGTTATGACTATTGACTATAATTTCGCAAGCCGCTGATTGAGATCAGATTCAGGGCTGGATTTGTTAAAAACACTTCTTATCTTATTGCAAAATTTTGCTTACCGTATTCTAACATCATAAGAAAAGGACGTATCTATACAATACGAGCTACTAAGTAACCAATTTCCGACATTAAGGAAATAATTTAAGGTCGGAAATCGGTTACTTGTTTTTGTTTTGATACGTCATTTTTTTTACGACGACTGTTTTGTTCTTGTACTTATTGTAGTGGTTGTCTCTATGATTTCATAATTTTAGCGTTTTACATGCTTAGCAGTATTTGTCTTTTTTTGGTCTTCCCCAAAATATCAAAGAAATTATTGATGGATTGTATGAAAGTCTAGCTGACCCACGCAACTGCGTCTGTGTCTCATTTTTATACAAACAAATTAAGCTTTATAATATTAAGTACCTATAGATAGATGATATGGCTAGTAAGGAGCTGACTACTGTGATGCCGACTTATATATAAAAAAAGAATAAAAATAGAGAGAATGAGAGAATGAGAAATGTTGCGCCGACTACATATAAATTAGGATACCTAAGGGCAAGAGAAATATAAATCATTCACTGCGGACTAGTTTCTGCCAGCGGCTTTGCTCGCGTGGTCCCTATGGAACATGCTCCCGGTATAAAAAGTAAGTAGCCTATGTGTTATTCCAGACTATAATCTACCTCTGTGCCATATATCATGAAGATCCTTTCAGGAGTTCTGACGTGAAAGAGTAACAAACATCCATACATCCATCCTCACAAACTTTCGCATATAATATTAGTACGAAGTAGGAATTAGTAGGATAAATTACAATCGTTAGTACTTATAATGAAATGCTTGCAACAAAATATTTACTTTGTGTTGAAATGTCGAAGTGCCACTTATGATCTTGCAATTTAATACGAAACTATGAACTTGCAGCTTATTGTCCATAAAACTGCCCAAGGTGTCCATAAAACTGGTACTTCAAGACAAGCAATCTGAGTCTTGTTCTATCTAACCTAAAATGCAATGACAACAAAAACTGTGCCGTCGATGTCTAATCTCACTTAATTACAAACCCAAAACACTAACTACCATAAAATTAAACCAAAGTAATTGTAAAGCTACTTCGCAGTTAAGAAATACGTTTCAAAGCATTCTCTTATCACAAAGGAAATTCCATAGCTTTAGTACCTATTACGAGGTACTCGCTTAGCTGCCAAAGGGCCAACACCAAATCAAACCAACCAACCACCAAGGACCTCTGGCTGTCCAACAGCCAATTATGTAGAATAAATTTTTAAAATGGCTGCTTCGCGAAATGACAATGGTTGTGATGGTTCAAAATTCTCTTTGAAATCCTACTTAGTTGTTTTAGCAGTTCAGCGAACCTTGAAATGGTCTTTTGGCGAGTAGTGTAGCAAAATTAGTTTGTTAATCAAAGTTTTGGGTATTGTTCACATGTTCCGGAACACATTTGATTCTTTAATAAAACTACTGTTACTGATACAACAAATAGATTGTTTTTCACAACGAATGTCAATTTCCAAAATGGCTGCAATCTCAAAACGTAACTGTCAAACTATCGTAATAGATAACGACACTTTTTAGCGGCGATCGTTCCAATTTTAAACAAAAGCCAATGACAATTCTACCCACGTCTCCGTTTCCGGTCTCATATACGTGTTGCAGATATCCAGGCCAGTCCAACTTGGAGCGGAATGAGCGAAATAGTTTTGAATTCAATAAAACTGACAACACTGCCCGCTGCAGTTTTAGAGTATGGCAACACGTTGCTAGTTTGTTGGCCTAAATATTTTAAGTGTATTAGGCTGGAACTCTTGTTTTGAATATTACCAGTGTTACAACAGAATACAAATAAGTTTATAAATAGTTTTCCCTTTGTCTGTTACTTGTGGAAAATACCTGCTTTTAGAAGCGTGGCCGAAAAGTTTTATGCCAAAACTTATTTCAACTTCTATATTTTACAAACGCTCCTCAATAATTCATATTTATGCACAGAAGTTCAATACAGCACCAACACAAGAGGGCGTTGTATCCCGCTGTATTTCGTCAAGCACACACATTATCCAATTCATGTTACATTATCCGCCAATTACAGCAATTGCTGCTGACTTCATCGAAACATTGACCTTTTCGCGGATTATATGGACCTCGGCGACTGAACGCATCATTCGTTATCACTCGCGTACGGCCTTTGCCGCGCGCCCCGTGCGTGCTTCACTGCTCAGTTGGTCGGCGACTCGCGCGCGGTTAAGACGTATCTGCGTCGTCCCGCCCAATTAATCAACCATCGCACACTTGACGCGAAAATTCTTCACAACCGGTCCGACCTGTTAAAGTAATTTTCCTTCGATCACGTGCGACATTCATAACGACTCTTTCAAATGTAAGCAACGAACTCTTCGAAGTTACCAATTCCGTGTAAAGTGCGTGTTATACGATGCTTTGTCGGAAAGCGTAAACTGTATAGTACAAAAGGATTGCAGTGTCATAGGATAAGTTGATAAAACATGGTGTTGTAAGTGGAAGTGTGAGGAAGAGCCGCCGGGAACGGTAGTGTCGGAATGTACGAGGTATCGTGCGTCGCGGGGAACAAAGTTGATGCTGCCTACGCAGTCAAGAGCCTCTCGAACGTGATACCACCAGGGATGGGGCACACGGTGTCCGTGCAGCGCCACCATGCGCACTCCCAGTCGTACAAGCACAAGCAGCCTGAGCTGCCGCCTCCTGTCAGCAAGCCTGACGCTCTCAAGTCTCATGTGATGAGACTCCTCAAACGCTCGAAAAGCCACACGCCAGCTACCAGGGCTGCAGAAAACCAAAGCGATCCACGAAATTTTGATCGTAGAACGGTGTTTGCGAGGCCTGTGGTAGATGAACAGCGTCGTAGGAGGAATTCTGCTGAGCGACGTCGCAGTGGTGACAAGAGAGTGATGGTGACCATCGTGGACGGTCTCCCGGTTGTCGTAACCGGACAGAACCAGGTGCCACAACCGCCTCAGCATCCGCCGCCGGTGACCCCTCACCATCGGCATTCACATAAGGTGAGTTTTAGATTCGATCTGTTCATCGAAAACGGTTGTTTTTTTCATCAATTTCCTGGTGTTTTCTTAATTAATTTCACGAAAAAGATACAAATCTTTGAGATCTGTACAGAGATATGCGCAGTTGCGTTTGTAATTTTATTAATTTATTCGATCGCATACCGTACTGTAAACACAGGAAATTGTGACTTATTTAATACGGCAAACTAAACGTGTATTTTAACAGTTAAAGTACATATCTCAAACTTAAGTTCTAGTACTAAAAATGAGTTAGCGGCGAAGATAGTGTGAAACAATTGAACTACAAGACATTTGCGTATTTGTACAACACCGAGGCTTGCGTCATAGGTGCGTTATCTTAATTACCTCGACGCTTATGGGAGGGAACAGATCTAGTATAAGAAAATCAAAGTATCTCTTTCATCTGTATTTTAATTGTGTTTATATACGCCAAGTATGATACGAATAACCTTAGTTCCAGGAATTTTTATGTTACAAACATGTTAATATTGCGTTTATAAGGAAAATGGTAAACAAATACAAATTATTGTGGCGGAATTTTATTAATATCTAACATTACTCATGAATATGGAGAATAACAATAAAAATTGAAATGAGCACGTGTTGTATTGATTAAAAGTTTACTCTCGGCTAAGTGTTCTGTTGGCAGACACAAAATTGTACTGGCTTCCGAGATTTGAAATAAGAATTTGAAGTCGAGAACAATGTCAAACTCCATTTACTCTGAAACCCTGTACAAGTTCGGCATTAAAAAGTAGGTCTGGAATAATGATACGATCTTAACTCCGAACTATAAACTCCGAAACCGACCCTCAATCGTAAAATTAATTAAAATTGGGTAGTTTTTTTAATCACCTTTTCAAAATAATGTCAATTACGGGAGTGGAAAGTATATTGACGACCAAATTTTAAGACTGGTAGTACACTGTTGTGAAGCCGTTTAGCCACGCATCGTTAGCCTTTAGCAAAAAATAGCCTTTTTAATAGCCACGCTTTTTCAGTAGTGTCCATTTTACGATTCGATATAGTTATTAATTGATATCGACGTTACATTTATCGAGAAAACCGTTATGTAAAGATATTTTTAAAATAAGAGTACTGAATTTGAGGTCGTGATTCCCGCTAGAGATCAACATAAGACGTGTTTTACTATTTTCTTGCGGTATTTTGACAGCTTTTTTCTTGTCGTGAGAAAAATGTTGCATCTACTTTGAATTCCCTGGCCTTAAAGATAAGGTATACTATAAGGCTCAGGGGGGCTATTCTCTAAACCCGAAGTCCGTAGTTTCGGGCTTAGTTGCGGGCATATTCTACTCCGTATCACCTAACCACTAAGAATTAATGACAAACCGATTTGATAGTTACTGTGAAATCGTTTTGTCATTCATTCTTAGTTCGGTTTTTGGTACTAATCGTAAGTCCGTAGGTGATACGGAGTAGAATACTCTTATTTTGCCCGAGACTTGTTACGCACATATTTAGTTTTTACCCGTTCCCGTATAGCCTATCATCATCTTCCTGCCCTTATCCCATGTTACTTGGGGTCGGCGCAACACGCTTTTTTCTTCCATTTTGTTCTATCAGTCGTCACTCTATCACTAAGTCCCTTTTCTTTCATATCGCTCCTCACACAATCCATCCATCTTTTTTTTGGCCTTCCTCTCCCTCTCCATCCATCCACATTCATGTTCATAACTCTTTAGTTACTTGCGTTTCATCCCTCCTCTTCACATGACCATAGCAAGAAAAGCGATTCCCTTTTAGCTTTTCCCGTATAGCCTATAAGCCTTCCTTATGAATGTAGCCATCATATACAAAATTTTAGATTACAATTTTCCAAATCCGACTGGTAGTTCCAGAGATTAGCGCGTTCAAACAAACTCTTCAGGTTTATTATGTAAGGATAGAATTAGAGATACATGTTTCCTTACGGTGTTTTCCCTTACCGATGACAGACATATTCAAGATTAACTTTGGTAACAGAAACAAAGATAAGGTAACAATATGACAATAAGTTATTCAATCGCGTGAACCACAGAAATATTAACTACATTTGAACTTAATCTTTTCACTTGTTTTACCGACTGTACCTCAATCGTGTGCGCCGGTCATTAGCACACTTCTAAAATGGCGATCGGGAGTTTTTTACTTCGGCACACATACCTAGATACTGTCTGCATGCTAGATGCGTTACGAAATGTAACTTACGCGTTTAAAAGTGATAGTTTGTGACTAATTTAATTTAGGATTGAAGTACCCATTTTTAATCAATATATATTATACAAGCGGACGTCACGCGGTTTCACCCGCGTAGTTTCCGTTCCCGTAGGAGTACGGGGATAAAATATAGCCTCTGTTACTCTGATAATGTAGCTATCCATTGCTGAAAGATTTTTTCAAATCGGTCCATAAGTTTTTAAGTTTATTCGTTACATGCAAAAATACAAATCTTTCCTTTTTATAATATTAGTAAAGATAAAATTCTTCCGTTACTAGTGGCTGACTGACTGACTGACAGATAGCGCACAGCCGAAACTACCGGTCGTCATCGTCATCATCATATCAGCCGAAAGACGTCCACTGCTGGACATAGGCCTCCCCGCGCGCGTTGCTACAACTATCGGTCCTGTGCGTCTCGCATCCATCGGCTACCCGCGACATATAGGTGAATTTGGCATGTAGGCACGTAGGTTTCTTGAGGAGTGTACACAGGAACAGGAAAAACTGGATCTGCGCGTACGAAGTCGCGGTCAAAAGCTAGTTTTGGCGCCTGCGTTCACGATCAAGCCAAGATGCACGGAATAGTACACCGACATTTCGTATATAATTCCGTTTCATGTGATGGGATTATCCTATCGCCATCAAACGGGCCTAACTTCAGATTTCAAGCTGCTACTGGAAAATTTCAGATCAAAAACCCATTAATTCTTTCCCGGACCCAGAAATCGTACACAGGATTCGACCCATTCATTAATTACTTAATTCCATTGCCCTCAAATCAAATTTCGCAGAGGCATGAAAGAAAAAGTGATTAAATCTCCATTTCTGACTCGTATATGCAAATGAGGAGCTGTTTAATATGCATTTATTAACGATCTTCATACCGTACCGCGGATGAGCGAAAGTAATTAAGCACTGATATTAAACCGGTAGTTTAATATGCTAATTAGAAAATGAAAGAGATATCGGTTTCCACTCGGGACATCAAACTTTAGGGCTTTTATTCAAATCACTTGCAAATGGAGAGGAATCGACAAAGAAAACGCTTTACATGATAAAAGAAACCTTATCTAAGCATGAATACAGTAGGTATTTGTTTACACGGCCGCGCCAGTCCATTCTCAACATCTGCAACTACTACGCCAGAATGATCAATGGCGGCAGGTGAGGCCAAACGAACGTAATTTTGTGAGTGGTGAGTTGCGTAAAATGAGTCTGCGAAATTCGGTTTCATACTAAAGTCCAACTCATTTTGCGTCGCCGTGTGGCACAAACAGGACTTTAGTACGAAACCGAATGCAGCGTAAATTCCGCCGACTCATTTAACGCGACTCGCAACTCACAAAATTACGTTCGTTTGGCCTCACCCTAAGGCAAGAAGGTCGACGAGTCCCATAAGAAAGGTTCAACTCTCTTGGAAAACGAAAGTTAGAACATCGTAGGAGTAAAAATTTGAAATTTGTATGGATTGATTCCGTTTTCAAAATTTCGATAGATTCTGCAAGCATTACCTACACTATTTTTGCGTTGAAAATCAAGGCATCGCTCCATAATAAATTCTAGTACTCAGACGCTTCAAATTCACTACAGTCCTTAACAAAACTGTACCCTTAATCACCTTAAACACTCCCAAGAACTCCTTGACACGGCGTCGTTTCGAATCAACGCCTCAGTTACACAATCAGCCGTAAACAAATATCGCGGGTTCCTTGAACGCGACCAAACGGCTATATTTACTCGCACGTGTGTTCCGCCCATTATTTTTAGCTTTATACGGAGTACGAACGATTCGGAGATGTATCGGTTTTGATATCTGGGGGGTTACTCTCTAAGCCCGAAGTCCGCAGTTTCGGGCTTAGTTGCTGGCGTATTCTACTCCGTATCGCCTACGGACTTACGATTAGTCCCGAACCCGAACTAAGATTGAATGACAACACGATTTCGACAGTAACTATCAAATCGTGTTGTCATTAGCTCTTAGTGGTTAGGTGATACGGAGTAGAAAACGCCCACAACTTAGGCCGAAACTACGGACTTTCGGGCTTAAAGAGTAGCCCCCCAGATTTGTTTTGGGAAGGAATTGTGGCAGTTGCGTAGGTAGTTAGAAATATTCTCAATTGGTTTTAAATTTATCGAGTGCTATAAGATTGGTTGTCAAAGAAAATTGCGCGAGCGTTAATCAATTTTTTATTTAATTTCGTACAGCCTAAAATCCGCTAGCCTTTAAGATAAGTGAACAGGGATGGTTCTGGGCTTGTTCGTCCCTTCGTTACCCTATCCCATAGCTTTCCTTCAGGCGGGTACGACGTCAGGAGCGGGCTCATTATGAAATAAAGTAAATAATTGCCAGGGAATCGTTTTAAAAAACTTCGCGAGGGCATCAAGTTTTTAGAGCCGACTTCGAATCCTATTGGATTCATCGAATATTCTGTGGCATACATTCGTCTTAAAAAAAAAGGAAGGCTAGGTAACCGATTTGACCCAAAAAATCACACCACAGAAACCAAGATAAAAAAATTTCACTTTTCACTTTGCAAACGTTAATGCTTTCGAAATTTACTTAGTCAACAAGCTTTCTTATATGGCCAGCGTGATAAAAGGGTTCCTAAATAGGTAAAAAGTTTTTATTTTTCACTTTTAAGTGGTGATACTTGGACATCGTCTTCGTCAACGCAGAAATTGAAATAAGCAAAAATGCTCATAAAATATAAACTACTGAACCAAACTGAATCAAATTTTTATGGGACCAAATGGAAAGTATATTGCATCGAACTCAAAAAGAATCACAGAAATCGGATCAGAAACCTCCGAATAATCGGTGTACATACATTTAAAAAAAAATACCCACCGAATTGAGAACCTCCTCCTTTTTTGGAAGTCGGTTAAAAATTGAAAATTCATTTTTTACTCTACAATTGTTAACGCTTTTGAAATTCACTTAGTCAACAAGCTTTCTTATATGACCAGCGTGATAAAGGGGTTCCTAAATAGGTAAATGGGTCTTGGAAAGGGTTTTCGTTGAGTGCAGACCTGATTTAAAATGCGAGCGTTTTAGGGTCAAACCGCAGTATAGGAAATAACCTTTCAACGGGTAAAAAGGGCTTTCAAATTGGGTAAATTGTAGGTTAGGGTGGTGGTCAGATAATGGAGTTATTCTGTACCGTTTTATTTATTTTGAAAAGGGATGTAATCGTTTTCCCTTTTTTTTTGGAAAAATAAAATGAAATCACTTAGCGGCAAGTGTTATTGGCCAGGCAAGGCGAAAATATTATAAAGTTTGCGAAGAGTGCCGTATGGTGTCGGCCGGTGTCGGCCGGTGCCGTATGGTGCCGTAAAAGAATAATACCATCCCATCACTTCCCGTGGTTGCCGTAAGAGGTGACTAAGGGACTTACCAGAGAATGGGAGACTGCGATCGCCAACCTTCTGCCAAGCGTGGCGATTATGGCAAACCCCCCTTTTGGGGGAGGCCTATGTCCAGCAGTGGACGTCTTTTGGCTGTATGATGATGATGGTGCGAAGATTGCAATGCAACAATTTAGAATATAAAAAACTACTTTGGCTAAAATTACTCCTTTTTAGTAATGGTGCCAAGAAACAGGCGATGTAGGTAATTTAAAACACTTAGTTGATACACTAACTTGTATTATTGCGCCAGTACTCGACTAATTGTGGGAAGTCGTTGATTATGAGTACGTACATAAGATAACTACTTGTCACAAAGAATCTTTTGACATAGCATAATAACAGCAGAAACTACAATGACATAAGAATTATGGCGAAATATAGGCTTAATATGTGTCCAGAACGTGGTAATAATACTCTTGGGGAAGTGTTAGTCCAAAGAAATTTTTGACGTAAACCAAAACTTCCGTTATTGTTCTTACAAGCTTCTGATTTGCCGGAGTTTCTTTAAGATGTAGTACTGAATTGCAAATTGTAGATTTTTCTGTCAAATCAGCATAGATAGACACCACAGTTGCCTGGATATAAATTCCATCGACGGATCACGCAATTAATGTTGTAAATTCATTCAGCATCACAGCAGCTGACACGCGTCTGACAATTTGTCAAATTAATTCTGGGACAATTTTAACTCCAGGAGTTGAGCCTAAGTGTGAAATGAATCACCAAAAGCAAGTTTCCATCTAAAATTATGAATCTGTGTACACATTCTCATCTCCCAACCTTAAATCCACTTGACACGGAAACATACAAGTTCCACAGTTTTGCATGTTTGCTTGAGCGTAATTAGTTTGTTTCTCTCTCTGTTGTCTGGTTCCCACAGCCAATTTCAAATTATACAGTTATTTAACATAATTTGTAAGCAAACTGCTAAATTATACGTCCCACATTTATATGACGGAAAAGGATAATGTTGTCTGTAATGTAAAATGTTTTGTCAGAATTTTCCAGAATATTTTTGGCTGTTTTAAATGGGATACTTCCCTTGTGTTCCTCCTAATGCCCGCCGCGTTCCAGGGCCACGGTGACTCTTTCTAACAAATTCCGCAACATGGGATACTTCCCTACGATTGATGCGATGTTTAACAGTTTCGTCCATCATATTGTTGAAGAACCTATATGTATTAATGTGTCACCAGAATGGATAGACTTACTGTCCTGTGCGCATGTGTAATATTGCATGTCTATGGATGTAGGCGTGCTTTTTTTATTTGTGAAGGGTTTGCTCTTGACTCTAGTCTAGGTCAGAGATGACAGAGACAAAGTCTACGATGGAGCGAGCTTACCCAGAAGGAGCCTGTGCACTCTAACTTCGAAGAGATTAGGGTTGTAAGCGTTTGGAAACACAGACGCAGGCAGAGAGTTCCACTCCTTTGCTGTGCGCATTATAAAAGATGTTTGGAATCGCTTAGTGCGAATTGGTGGAACAGCAAAAAGGTGGGGATGGTAAGATGCAGATGGTAACTTGCACTATTTGCAATATTAGTTGAAATGTGAAATTATGAAATCTGTCATGAACTGCCAGACTAATCTGTGAATGAGCTTTTTACTCCAATTTATTCTATTCAAGATAGAATATTTATTGGAAGAAAATTCTTGAAAAATAGAACTTAAAATGCTTTCAAAGATGTTAATCACATTCGTCCGCATTTCCCTTCCTGAATATTTCATTCAACATCAGTATTTCTTACGCCATCGGGAAGTATTTCGTATTCACACCACGAGATTTTGTTGCCATACAGAAACTGTGAAACAAATAAACTCTGGCGTCTAAAAGTAAATACTGAATACTAAAATAGACGGCATTTGTAAACGTAGAATTTTCAAGTTTATCATACGTTATGATAACGCGTTTATCTTTGACACTGACTGGTTTGAAATTAGTTATTTTTAGGGTTCCGAACAAAAAACGGAACCCTTATTGGATCACTCGGGTGTCTGTCTGTCTGTCCGTCTGTCACAGCCAGGGTTCTCCGGATCCACTGGACCGATTCTGTTGAAATTTGATACACATATGGACTTCTGTGACCCAAACACGGACGCGTTACGTAAATTATTAAAGTTTTAGCAAGCGGGTCAAACTAGAAAATTAAAAAAAAAATTTCGAACAATATCGTTTGATATATCAAATGAAAGGGCTTACTGTGAGGGTTTTAATTATATTTTTTTCATCATTTTAAAATAAAAGGTAAATGGTGGTATAGTGGTTAATAAAAATGGAGATAATAGATCTTTACCTATAGATTACAGGAAAACCTATAGGAAGTCTAAAGTGTTAAAATAACATGTTAAAAAATAAAATTCGTTCGGAACCATTTGGACGCGAGTCCGACTCGCACTTGGCCAGTTTTTCTACTACTTCGAATATACACGTGGTTAGACAAGTGATATTTATTACCCTTTGTATCTTTTTATTTGCGTTGTTTTGCTTCTATGTATGTTTTATCTAATGTTCATGATGATGTCCAAGTAATTGGTTATAATATGATGCAAGTTGTCGTATGATTTGGCAGTTTTGGACATGTTATGTAAACGTTTGATTATTGCGTCGAATTTAATTGTTGAACTATGAACTGTGTTCTTTTTATTAATCACCATGTTTTTCTTTGTAACTGCAGGGTAAACTAGCCTCGTTCTCACCCAGAATTTTATTGCTAAACGCGTAGTTAACTTCGAAACTTATATTTTGGGAAACCTCAGTTTTCTACACTAATATTATAAAGAGGAAAGATTTGTTTGTTTGTTTGAAATGAATAGGCTCCGAAACTACTGAACCGATTTGAAAAATTTTTTCAGCAATGGATAGCTACATTATCAGAGAGTAACATAGGCTATATTTTATCCCCGTGCTCCTACGGGAACGGGAACTACGCGGGTGAAACCGCGTGACGTCCACTAGTAGTGGAATAAAAAGTTATTGCGTCGAATTTAATTGTTGAACTATGAACTGTATTCTTTTTATTAATCACCATGTTTTTCTTTGTAACTGCAGTATAATTAGCCTCATTCTTACACTTTTATTGCTAAACGCATAGTTAACTTCGAAACCTATATTTTGGGGAACCTCAAAGTTTTAGTGGAATAAATAGCGTCGAGATACAAAGAATTTATTCTTTGAAACTCTACCTTGTTTATCAAAGCCTTTGTATTTATTCTCTCAAATATCTAAAAGCTTTTTGGATTCACTACCGAAGATTTCAAAGAAGTGGAATCTACGTACTTATAAAGTCAAAGTCAAGGTCAAAAGTCATTTATTCAAATTAGGCTGAGTACCAGCACTTTTTGGACGTCAACGTTTACAAATAGACAGTCCCCCAAAACGCCCGCCCGTCACCACTTCCTAGTGTTTTAGCTGTGCAGAAGGAGTGGCCAACAAACTCCCCAGCAACAAATCTGTCTATTAAGTTAGAAGAACTGGCATTTATACAATAGTTTGCAAAGTTTTATTACAAAGAAAATAATAGAACATGGGTAACACGTACAACCTAAAAACTAAATCATTTGCCACTTGTAAGCTAGCACACTTTATAGGATACAGTATACCTGTATACTTTCACAGTTGTTGTAGACTTAAAATGAAAAGCCTGTAGGTACTAACAATATAACTTCGAAAAGTTTTCCGAGACTTATTTCTGAAAATAATGAAGATAAATGTGGAAAGTTTTTGACTTTGAAAGTCTTGTCAGTGTCAAAGTTATTAGTAGGTAAGGAAAGCACTTATGGCTTATATTCCTTGGAACTTTGTGTAATCATAAGTTTCATAGTGTACAAGCCTTTATTTGTAATACTGCTTACTCTAATACAGAAGCCAAATAAAAGAAAAGATCGAAGAGTTCATTTGCGTCAAATAGTTCGAATCCTACAAATAGTACAATAGCTACAACCTAGGAGTCTTTAAGACAAGAGTGAATAGGTTGCTTCTAGGCAAACGTGCTCCATCTTCGACCGCATCATCGCTTACCATCAGGTGAGACAGTGGTCAAACGTATGCCTATATAAAAAAAAATCCTTACTAATATTATAAATGCGAAAGTAACTCTGTCTGTCTGTTTGTCTGTCGCGCTTTCACGCCAAAACTACTGAACGACTGAACTTTGGTACAGAGATAGTCTAGAGCCTGAGAAAGGACTGATGAATGACTTAGAAAAAACTAGTTTCTGCCAGCGGCTTCGGCTCCGTGGTCCCTAGGGAACATACTCGCGAGATAAAAAGTAGCCTATGTCCTTTCTCGGGCTCTAGACTATCTGTGTACCAAATTTCATTTAAATCGGTTCAGTTTCGGCGTGAAGGCGAGACAGACAGACAGAGTTACTTTCGCATTTATAATATTTATAGTAAGGAAGTAAGGACTAGCTGACCCATGCCCACTTCGTTGGGCGATATTTTTGAGGGTTTATATAGCCTATGACACTCACAAATAACGTGGCTATCTATTGGTAAAAGAATTTTCAAAATCGGTTCAGTAGATCCAGAGGTTACCCCCCACAACCTCACAAACTTATCTCTTTATAATATTAGTATAGATGAATGGAATGACTTATAACAACACTGCTATTGCTCAGCATAATGTTGAATGCAATGCAAATGAGTATCGATTTCAAATCAATACGTTTGCTCACAGAAAAACGATTTCAGATAAACAAGCACAGGTATTCTAAATAAATATTTCCTCAAATGAACGATTCATACACTAAACGATTCAGTCCTCAAAAGCTTATCAAGCTTCAAATAATCGATTTACATGTACAAAATGTCGTCTGATGTTACTTTATCACGACAATCATAAATTCAGTTACGCTTTCACAAATACTCAACCAAAATGTTGGAGTAATCAGTTCCAAATTATGTCAAGACGAACCTCAAATATGTTATGTCTAAAGTTTATTCATTGGAGTGTGGTTAAATCAGACTGATATTATATGACTGGAAATGTCTTAACCTCTAGACGTTTTCTTGGTGTGATAATTATGTGGTTTTCTTCTTGTAAATGGTTTTTTTAATCTTTATTTTTTAAGGGCTTTTGTCCATATAAGGCATGTCAGCCCCAACATAACCTTTTTTGTTTTAACGGGGTGAAATCCTCATGGAGGGGTCTGTCAGACTCTTACTGACTAAAACCACTCCGGTGTTTCATCTCCCACCTGCGTCGGGGATCGCGGGAACTTACGCGACTTCCGTAATCCCCGGCTGGGCCTTATCATAACCTAACCTGTGTTTAAACTACATTGGAATCTACTTGCATGCATGTCTATCTTTTCTAATATATAAAGCTGAAGAGTTTGTTTGTTTGTTTGCTTGAACGCGCTAATCTCAGGAACTACTGGTCCGATTTGAAAAATTCTTTCAGTGTTAGATAGCCCATTTATCGAGGAAGGCTATAGGCTATATAACATCACGCTAAGACCAATAGGAGCTGAGCAGTGATGAAAAATGTGACGCAAACGGAGTTGCGCGGGTCAGCTAGTATTAATATATAAAGCTGAAGAGTTTGTTTGTTTGCTTGAACGTCCTAATTTCAGGAAATGCTGGTTCGATTTGAAAAATTCTTTCAGTGTTAGATAGTCCATTTATCGAGGAAGGTTATAGGCTATATATCATCACGCTAAGACCAATAGGAGCGGAGCAGACAAAGTTGCGCGGGTCAACTAGTAGTAACATAATCAAAGTCAAAATCGATCTTTGACCTGCCTATCGTTCCGTTCGGTTTTTGCAGCTTATGCGGACTTATGCCTTAGAACCTAGTATATTTTATGAAATTATCAGCAACCTAGCCAGAGGGCCTCTATTGCAATCTATCAAACACACCTGTAATTTCCCAACATTTTTGACAGAAGAAATTAGCAAAATTGGCCATCTCATGGCTCTAGCTGTGTGCTAGTGTCTAGTAGTATTATATATCCATGTAGTAAGTTACTACAGAAGTGCGCTTCAAGTCATAAACCCTTTCAGAATATGCTACACCATCCGACATCCTAATCCCGATTTCCCGATACAATTTGCCTTCGTTAACCACCCTCCTAACTCCTGTAATCTTCCATCTTAATCTAACTTCGATGCCGAACTTTGTAAAAGTTGGAACCGAAGAGGCAAAGTAATAAATTATCGAAATTTATTCATATCCTTGTATGTGTTTGGGTTTTCCTAATCGAGGTGCTTCGAATTTATGCTTTAACTTGTACTTAACGTTTCTATCTTGGTTTATCATTCAGTCGATTGAGGGTAACGTCCATATGCAATTTAGCACTCTCTAACCTAAATGACGTATCTTTAAATTTTTCTAATGTTATTCACGGCTATTGGTGTATCTGCAAATATACTTCGCATGCTTAGAAATGGCTTTGTATGTGCCCTTGGAGAAATTCAATCGTAAAATAGAATATCGAAGTGTAGGATCGAAAGCAGTCAAAATATTTCTTTCTTTATAGTTCAAACGATTCTGTTCTGCAATTGTTGCATGCAGGACATTAATATACCATAACCGTGCTTAGAGATTGGCAAACTGTCGTATTTTTCTGAAGTATTTGGTAAAATTTTAACAAAACGGCTACCTACTCGTGGTTCCCAAGCCTAGCCTAGTACTCAACCCAGACTTCATGCTGCCATAGCTTCATGCGACCTATTCAGTTATTAATGTTCTGCACGCGATGACACCCACCCGATTTTAAAATTAGCCTGTATGTATTCTAGATTAATACTAGTTCATCGTCCTTTTAATTAAGTCCCATTGCCGTCATCAGTGAAACCTTAATTACAACGGAAGCAATATTTATCAGAATTTGGGTTATTATATTCTTTCACTAAATTAAACCACTTCATTGGCTTCACATATATCAGTGGCCGTGTTGATAGAAGTGATTAATTGATCTGTCGGTCAAAAATTTGCATTCGAATTTACGTATTTAAAGAAAATTATTCCACTGTATTATTGAGACCTTTTTTAGATGGCATTAGCACTGGCTGTCTTTCATTCTGAGTTAAATAATTTTCTCCAAAAATTGTCCAAAACAAAGTCCTCACCCTCACACAGTTCCATCCTACGCCAGACAGTTTTATCTATCGTTGACACACGACAGACGTCGACTGTCATAGTTGCACGACAGCACTTAGTAATGAGCACGATGCACGCAATCGCCCACCAGAACTGTTCCGAAGACACGGTGGTATGTCGAGTTGATTTAGTATGAGAATTAGGAAGTACCGAGTCTCGAGATATAGAACCTATATTGGAGATGGCAAAAGTTTTTTAACCGACTTCCAAAAAAGGTGGAGGTTCTCAATTCGTTGGGTATTTTTTTATGTATGTACACCGATTACTCCGAGGCTTCTGATTAGTTCGATCCGGTATACTTGCCATTTGGTCCCGTAAAAATTTGATTCAGCTTGGTTCAGTAGTTTTTATTTTATAAGCATTTTTGCTTATTTCCTTATCTGTGTAGATGAAGACGTCTTCCGAAATTAAGGTTATTTTATACTTTGTAGTGTTTTGTTTTGAAGTCGGTTATATTTTTTTGTAAAAAGTTTTTTTATTTTTTTCCCATCGAAGTATTTAAGGGCTTCCGGTTTGTCTGGAAGCCGGTCTCAATATTTTGGGAAAAGGCTAGGCGGATTATAATGATGAAGGATTTAAGGACTTTTCCTTTAAGATACGAACGGATTCCTTGGAAAATGAGACAAGCTCTATAGAAGGGATTGTACAGGCAGAAACAATGTTGTAACTCCTTGTTCGGATCGCCAATCTCGTGGGATAACATCGGAGACGTAGTAGATGCAATTAATATTGGTAGGATTATAGGCATATTAATTGCCCTTGTACACATGTCCTTGTTTCACACCCCACCTGCAGGGGTGGTTTGTTCGTGGTCTGCGTTTGTAGGTCAGTGCAGTCTGATTGATTGCCTGATTTCACGCCTCACAGGTTGGCTGCAAAATGGCTTTCTGAGAGAAGGCTGTTGGAGACAGAAATGCGTCTAAACCTGATCTGATCAGTACATCAAATAAACGACAAAATCATCATCTCCCTATCCTTTTGCCAACTATATTGGGGTCGGCGTCGAGTCAAACCGGATTAACTGAATACCAGTATTTTACGTGGAGCGGCTGCCTACCAAACCTCCACAACCCATTAACTGGGTAACACGGTACTTCGTGCCTGCAGTCAGATTTACTGGCTTCTGACAATCCGTAACAACTACTAAAGATCTACAAATGATAGCCAGGACCAACGGCTTAACGTGCTTGCACGGAGCAAACTCGATAAGTTAAGATGGTCACCCATCCACAAACCAACCTTGGCAAGCGTTAAGATAAGATCTGATAATTGTCAAACATCAGTCTCATTCTTCCTAACACAAGTGTAAGGCGTTTCGACAAACTGCACGAAAAGTACATAAAACGCTTGACTGATCATATTTTCACCTGGTTGTTCGCAATCGCAGACGATTTTTGTTCTTATTGCACACAGATCACAATTGATTAGAAAGTGACGGATGACGAAAAAACATTCAGAAAACGTTTCGTGGTTCAAGAGAGTCGCCGAAGCGGCTAACGACCGTCGACGCTGAAAAAAAAAAGATGGTAGAAAAATTGCGAATCGAATTTTCACGGAGTCTCGTTATTCTTTGTTCCATATTCTGAAATACAGTTTTTCATTTATTTTCTCAACTCAGGTGAAGTCATAAAAACATTGTTAGGCTTAGTATCTCAATATTGAATGAGAGTTTGTGTCAAGCAAGAGCGCGTAGCGACACCTAGTGGCGAATAGCTGAACTAAAAATGTTGTTTACAAACTCGTGGGAAAAAATAAGTTACAACGATTTTATATTATTATTGAACCCTTTTTCATGCTGTAAAAATATAACACAGTAACATCGTAATTTTTCAGTCATTATTTTCTAGTTCTTGCTTCTACCGACACGTTTGGGAGGGCGCTGTACATTGTCGCTACTACACGCTAGATGGCGCTGCCCGTATCTCCAGTGACAACTTGCTAAACGCGGTTCCCCTGTTCTGAGAGCTGAGCTTCGCCTTGCCGTGTATTGATTTATATTGTTAAAGTAGACCTCACTGTCGTATGTTTATAGTTACAGTTGATTGATTGATTCATGAATTAGAAATAACTTACAGTGCTCGAAAATGGAGTAATTATGAGGCAACGTATAACATTGCTGCAATTATTATTCCTTTAAGCCGTATTATTAACATGTCAAACTTGATTGCTAGAACCGTTTTGTCACTGATTGACGTATTGGAGTCGATTCTGTAGGGCACCGGCTACTGAATTAGAATATAATGGAATAATGTTGTCTTTTCGTAACAAAAACGAAGGAATAATAAAGTAGGAGCCATAGATATGCTTCTAGCATTTTATTTTTACTACTGAGAGGAATGGTTTTAATAGGAGATTAACTTAACAGACAGTCGTGTTGCTGGATAGTTTGGTGCGCTACTTCTTCCTACACTAGGAAATGGCGACGGGCGCGCGTTTTAGGGCGGGCACTGAAAACTTTGAACGTTCAAAAAATGCTGGCTCTCAGCAAAAAAAAAAAAAAAAAAAATAAATAAAACTAAGATTTGCAAAGAAGTATACAAGTATTGGTCCTATGTTATGTTGGTATTACTGTTGGTCTTATGTAAGTACTTTTGTTGCTATTTATCCTAACTCTAGTCCATCTTACAGAACAAAATGTTGGCTTTTTAATTCCGTTCAGTTTCTCGCAACTTCAGAGAGGCACGCGTACACCAGTGATTCACTCAGTATACCTTCCGAAACCTATTATTACAGTAATACCTTATGACGTAATACAACTTGATTGGCCATCGACCTCGGTACAGTCACTAACAAGTCACAATGATACCAAACAACGGGCCTATAATTTAAAAAAGTTTTTGTATTGACTTTGGGAGCTGAAATATGCCAATGTCAGATTTTTTTCTCTCATAAATGGTGGAGGTCCGAATTGGTGGCATTCTCGTATAAGTGGTGGAGTTGACAGCACTGAAATATAGCCTGGTAATATTTTTAAAGTAGGTTTTATACTTCCGAATGAAATGCAGGGTTTTTAAAAAGGATTTTTATATCATGGTCTTGATTTTGGACAGGTTTTTAAAGTAGGAAGGTGAATATTGGAATGCGAATAAGTTACTTTTTTCTCTATTTTATGGGGTGACAATTTGATTGCTAAGTAAAACATTAACTTTTTTCTTTGTCCACTGAAGTAGAAATAATTTCAGAACAGGTCAAGCAGTTTTCCGGAATTTCCGTCTGAACGCTCCTGTCTTGAACTTTACCATTTTTGCCTTTAGTTATTACGTGATTAAATTCATGTTACAACTATTTTTTTTGTCTTTCTTCTTTAAAATATATTCAGGATTACATTAGAAATCTAATTTAATGATCATTGTTAGTAGTAACCCAAATTGCTTGTGTAGACAAATATGGATAATAAGTACATTTGTAGGCGAGCCTGTATATCTAGTTTTTGTACTGGTCCTATTTAGACAGCCCACGTACCTATGAGGTTATTGATCTTCATTATGTAGTCTAAATTCTGTTACATGTATCGCTTATTTATATGAACACAAAGTTGAAATTGGATTGAAAATTTCAAGCCTTGGAAGCGTCTGTTTGTCTGAACCGAATGTACTTAAAATAATTAATCAGAAAAGAACGTAATACATTATGTGACCTTCAAGACTTACTTGAAATTATATTTAGAAGAGTTACTGACGGCCTTTCGAAAACTTCTTAACTGAAACAGTACTCGATTTGGTGGAATAAGGTCATATTATGATAAACCACTTAAATCATGTCGAAATACATTCATTCAATATGCATCCTGGCAATGTAAAATACATTATTAATGAAATCGTTAGTAATGATAATTTTGTGACATAAAATAAAGTAGCATGGATGGACTGTGTCAAAGAGTATCTAGCTAGAAAGGTGATTACTACTATGATCACGGATCGAGTGCGGGTAATCCAACGTAATCACAGATAGGACGACGTCGCACTTGCAGAGAAGTATCTCTGAGCGCAGCCTTATCAAGTGCGGCGAGATGATGACGTTGATCAGTAGATCAAGCTCATCATCGACCCCGACACATAGGCTCCGATTACAACGGTTGCCTATGCACAAAAGGGATATGATGACTACTAGAGAAGTATGGAAGAAGTGGACCTCGCAAAGTGCACCGATCTCAAAAATGATGTGGGTTAGGGCAAGAGAATGATGATCCTGACGACAGAATAGTTATGAAATACAATATTAACACTGAAAAAAATATGCAAAGGCTAAATTAGGCAATTTATCAAAACCGTAACGTATTCTGCTATAGTTGTCCAATAAATTAGCGAAAGAAACTAAGTTGCTTGGACCATACTCATGAGGTCAACTGCTCCATATAGCAGCACCAATTAATTAAGATTCCTTGTTCGATAACTTGAACGCCTTTACGCCTTATTAGATTATGATTGACATAACGTTTTTGTAGATCACGTTTCGCTTGTATTAATTTAGTCAGATGTTGAATTAATGTTTGATTAATCCAAACCAGGATTTCGTTGTATAGTTTGAGTGTGATATATTACCATAACATATGATGTATATAAATGATAATGATGCAAATATTGGAAAAGCGAAGACTATTGATGTTTTTGAACACCCTAATGTAAGTTGTTTTGATACTCAACAAGAAACAAACATTTTCAATAACATCATTGACCAGGATAATGCATAGCCAAGGTTCATATATTTGTTTTAGTATCGTAAAGTCTTACTAAACTCACATGTCAGATATCTGAAACAGAAGCCAGTATAATAGGTTCGATAGTCACAACACTGCCACAACCCGGGTCACTGTCTCCAGAACCCGTCAAAGTTATCATCGTCCTTTTAGTAATTTCCAAATATAGTGGCAAAGACGTAAAAAATGAAATAAAAATATAATTACCCACCGAATTTTGGTCATAGTGGCCAATCTCAACGCCAAGTAGTGTTCATAAGTGTCTGCGCAAACACAGGTGCACTCTCTGTTCCTTGACTATTATGATCCGATCGTTTGAAAGATGGTGGTTGTGTCACCCCCGTGCATCGTAAAGCACGTAAACCCATTTCTACTTCCCCTGACGTAAATGATATAGAACATAACATTCAGCTAGTATTATTTTAGATTGAAAGCTTACAAGTCGTAAGTTATGTTTCAGTCCGAACTTCCGAAGTATAAGGGACTCTGGGCTGCTTTTGAGAACTTTTAAAAGGTAGAAGACCTCATGCTCAGTAGAAGCGGTTGCGAAGCACAACCAACGAAGCAGTCTCGTTAAAGATATCTAGTATTAAAAAGTGAAACTCTACAATATCGCGTTACTACTATTGATAACTGTAGTAGTACATGCAATGGTAGTAACATGCGAGTGCGGCCGCTTTGCGGAAATGAACCGTTTTTCAATTATAGTCGGCGTTCACTTGACGTTCATCGATCGTTTGCGTGTCTTCCGTAGGCGGTTCTTTGGTCTTACAGATTTGGCTGTTGAATTCTTACAATTAAAATTATTATTCTCCTGCTATTATCCCAATTTTCTTGGAGTCGGCACAGCACATCTTCCTCTATATCTCCATATGCCGTTATCTTAATAATGTCCTGCTGTCTAGCCATATCATCTTTCATACATCAAAACGCAGATAGGATTATAAAGATAAGAACTGTAATTGAATGACAATCCGTTCAATTTCAGTACTTAAAATAATAATATAGAGGAGGAGAGCGGGAATTACCTCTTCAGGGCACCATCCTATTGTTTTCCCTGTCGTTGTATATATGCTTAATCTTCTAGGACAGTGTGTCTACTCCTAGTTCTCCTATCCTATCTCCAACTTTCACCATTTCACGCCGATTCGTAATAAAAGCTTTTTTTTTAATCCCAGCGACGACGTAGTCAATTTAGACACTTTGTACCTTTCCCAAACATAGTTGTTCGGTTCCGATGCTCAACAAATCGGTAACAATAAACTTGGCTAGTTTGTTGAACGCTGCTGCCAGTGACTCATAGCTACTAGAGCGTGCAGCCATTAGCTTGGTTGTGGAAACCCGAGCTCTGCCACTATTGCGAGAAAGATACGATTTTGTACACAAATCTGTTGATGTGAACATGGTAAAATATGTATCTAGCCGGTTTTTAGAAGAGGCTTACGCAATTGAGGTAGATAACAGTAACAAAGGGAAATAAAGGGAAAAGTCAGACCATAAAAGAAAATATAAAAGTCGAGGCCTGACTCTCAGCAGTAGCGGGAACATTGTGGGCTGTTTATGTTTTACCTGGAAATATAAGCCAAAGCGTGAAATAAATCAATTGAAACCTCACTCTTTACCAATATCTAAAAAAGCGTAACCACGAACTCTAAACCAGGTTCTCAACAAACAGTTGTTTTTAGCAAGGGTAGGGCTACACTAACAGTCAGCACAGATTTCTCCAACACCACTGGAGCATACCGCTAACAATGATACGCTCTACCGGAGGTGAGTCACCGTCTTCACAAACTGCGACCAACTCGATGGTTACTGCAAACTTGTTACAAGACTGTTAACTGTTGAAGCAGCAGAGTAAAAAAGGGTTATGAATAATGATGATTGACCAGGTCCGGTAAACGTGGTGGCTATTGTGTTTGAGGTTTTGGTCATGATTGATGATTATGATGCTGGACTCTGTTTCAGTCATCAATTTAAGGGTCATTTTAAAGATAGGGTGTCTGTAGTTTGACCTAATCAATGTCAATAGACTCATGGGTCTTGTACATAGCATATTTGTGTGTATTCTGTACACCTCTGTTTAGAACTTTAGGTGATTCATGTGTCATGTTCTCAAAAGATCTCATCTACGCACCAACATTGTAAGTAAGATTATCCTAATCCAATAAATTGTTCACGCTATAGGCCACCGGATCACTTACGGCTCTAAAACCATTCTAATTTGACGTATATAGTTGGCGCTTAAAATGCAAATGAATACATGCGCTTGCAAGCGGTGAATCATCGTTTCGCAGTGCGCATGGCCGCACTAGTTTAGTGGATAGTTTTGAAATTGAAAAATGTGGTGACTTGTTAAAATTATTACAGAATCAGCTGAGCATTCCATGAGAATACTCCTGATACACCACTCTGTCCAATTTATAAAGTTGTGTCGTTAGGCATGGGGTTTCCATCAGAAGTCGTCGGCCTCGCGGAGAACAAACAAAAATTTTAATTGATCCTATTTACAAAGTGGATATTTTATTGGACCTGACGATATACACGGAAACACAAAGAATCTTATAAATTCTTTACTAGCGTAATATGAAGTTCCCATCTAAAACAAACGCATCCGAACTATTGAAATTCCAGACCAGCCGGCTCCAGAATTGCAAAATGTAGAAACTAATACAAACCTGCTTTGACTTAGCAACAATGTTTGGGAAAACTTCTGAAGTATTTTCATCTAACCTGCAGTTGAGCGAAACCTGTTGAAACAGCTATAAATCGTACTCAAGTATCTGAAAACTGCAGTTTTACAAACTAATTAATCTGCTGCAGAGAGAAGGAACGTTGGATGAAAGCCCTGATGATTTTTTTTTGCACAGAACACAGAATGTTTCACCTTTTACGCCTTCGTTTAGTATTATTGATTCAGAGGTACTAATGAAAGAGGTCTTCTAGAAATAGCAACTTAATACGTAGTATTGAGAGAATGAAATGAAACAACAAAAAATACTCGTATGTACGACTAACGTAAGCCTACAACGGGAAATTCTACCTAGTTAATGAAAGGTTCAATTAAAAAGTGCTAGTAACCTGTTGGTTAAATAAAAGCTCACAGGGAAACTTCATCATTATCAGTTTGACGAAACCTGATTATTATTCTAACCGCCAAACAGTATGAACTCGCGAAATTATGTTATATTTGCTATCGTAACTATATAAATTGCGTGAAACACACGTCTTGGGGAAACGTGATCCGCTTTAATGTCAAATGACTCATAAATGTGTTTACTCTTGACACGAGGCCGGTTATGTCTGTCTGTTTTGTATCTTTGTATATATGTTCAATCTCTTGTGTAAGATGTTCTATAGTGATTTTATTGTTCGCTACGGGCTATTCGTCATCCGTATCGTTCAAGTCTTCAATGTTGATCTTGGCTTTCCCGGGTTTATCGGGGCAATGAATGATAGTAGGTAGGATAACACCAGTCACATCGCTTAGCAGGCTTATAAGAGGAAGATGAGGATATATTGCCATGGAGATACAGATAGATGGCAACTAATGGGTATTCATTACCACTAAAAACCATCTTTATTGTGGAATTAAGACTTGCAAGAGATAGAAAGTACAATTTCAGGTTGGCTTTAAATCGCGATGCTCTCACCTCTAAAGGCTAAAATAAATAAGCTCAACTCAAATACATGGAGTGTTAAAAAGAATCTTAAAAAAAAACAACGGAAACTATTCCCAAAAAGCCGGTTTTGAAGCCTCGCCAGACAGCATCTGCCGATACAATAAAAAATAAAAATCTGCACCGCATTTTGTGAGTGCCTCTCTAAACCTTAAGATATTGTACAACAAGATGTTCAAACTGTGTTAAAGTAAGGCTTGTTTTAAAACGAGAGATTTCCTTAAATATTTAACTGGTGACATAAAAGTGAGTGGTCGCTAAGTATAATATCTTCTGAAACTAAACAAACAGTGTCGAATGCACAATTTGAAACGTCTTATCTTTTATATCACGTGCAGACTTTTCTTTCTTGCACCCCCTTTGCCCCACCGAAGGCTGATAACCAAGCGGAGCGGCGCCTGCGCAGCACTGCCACCTCAGTCTCCTCTCGGCAGCCGCACGAAGCGGACATATCGCACTAAATTGTTTTTTAAAATAATAAAAATCTCAGTGATGTGACATATGAACGTGGAATGTGTTTGTGATAGTGATTTATTATTTCAAACTGATAACAATTTCAGTTTGGCTAATGTGATATAAGGTGGAGTTTTTATCTGTGCCCGGATCGAGCCGATACCGTTGCGTCGCGCTTCGGTGATTCGGTTAATAACTCGTGGATCTACAGTGCCTGTGTTATAGTGGCTTTGCTAAGATTTAACGCCGTGAAAAGGTCACTTACCTTGATCGGACATTGAAAAAGTTCTCATATTGTAGGTCTAGACGTCTATCTCATTATTGGTCGTTTTGCTTTGGATTTTGTTTCCAAACAGGTTACCATGCGTCTAGTTCTTTTTTCTGTCGTTGTTTTTCAAGTTTTCTTTTTCGTTTGTCACTAAAACTAGTTTTGGTCAAGTCTGCCGTAGTGAGTCACTACACAGAAGTGACGGTTTCTATAAGAATCTTACTTCGGCAATTATATCTACCATTAAAAACGTTTTAAGCACGATTGACACAGATTAAAGCCTTTTGTTTCGAGCAAAGCTTAGATGTGAAAGGATAGAAGACGCGAGCGAAACATCGTCCCAGATACGAAAATTAATAAACTTTCATTTGTAAAGACGATAGGTTCTTTCTCTCATTATTTTTACGCTTCATAGACGGTTGGTTGGCTGGAGCGGGTTTTTGTTTCGTCGGAGTGAAACGGCGGCAATTGGACCTTGATATCCGGACTTGCAACAGAATACAATTGGTTTGTACGGCTTTGGTGTACGGTGCAAGTTGGGGACTTGTGGGTTTTATACTGTATTTACATGTTGGAAGTGATTTCCTATCGCATTCACGTTTTGGGCACATGTTTGACGTGTTTTAACCGCTTTTATGATACAAGAAACTTACCAGATGTAACTGGAGAGATCTTGTAACTTAAACTTCTAGAAGTTTTTAAGGTGTTTTACAAGATGTTTGGTCCGGATTGAAGCCTACTTAAATATGATTCACTGAATACTGCATTGACCGTTGACATAATTTAAAGTCATGGACATGGTTAGAAAGTCGTTTACATTCTATTCCGGAGCTACATTCAAAGCTTCAGCCAGCTTCAATAACGACCTTTCAAACGAGTACATTGCTACTGACATATTTTGAGCCTCACCATTGTTTGAGATGCACTTGCATTGTGAAGCATTGTATACAGTAATTTACATGAAACTCAGTATCCAAGAGGAAGACATTCAAGCATCCGTGACATTCTTATCTGTTCACATGCTAACTAATTACTAACAAACTAATCAGGAAACAGTCTTAAACTAGAGCAGTATTTGTTCATTTTGAAATGTCTTAGACGGTCGCAAACTCGGTAGTCACGCTCGCTACATTTATGAAATTACAATGACCCAGATTTTTGGCTAACCACTTACTAATGACACTAAAAGTGAATGATTCTGGATGTCCTAATGATTCGGGTCGATGTCCGGTTTTTGTGTTTTTCAAGGCTAAGCGTCATGGTTGGCTTAATTATGGGGTAAACGGCAGGTGAATGAATAGATTTGTTTGCAACCAGGTCGCTATAATGGAGGGGAATAATGTAAAGAGTAAGAAGGCTACTGGATTGTTGTTTGTAAACATTTTAGATACAAATATAAATTGAAGTAGGTAATCCACTTAAGATATTTGCTACCCGCCCCTGAATAGTTTCAAATCAATTTTAATGCTTTCCTAGCCACGAGCCAGAGACATCTATGCTTTCTTTAAAAATGACTAGTTTAACATCTATATCAAGACATGATGAGACTTGTATTCATTTTTCATCATCATCATCATCATCTTCTATCTTGTATTTCAGTTTACTTTTAAATTCAACTCAATCTTCATTCTCAATATAAAATTACCCAGTCCCGCTCTCGTTTCAACACTTGAATCTTAACTTTAACGTTGCCAAGGTCTGAAACGGATTTTCTTAAATGCACTTAAGTTAGCTCCAGCATTATCTTATGCTCTTTACATTGTTGAAGCACAATATTCATTTGTTTAAGCACAATAGTTTCAATACTTTACCGTGATTCAGTCGTTTAGTTGTTTTTCTCACGTAGCAGCTGTTTCAAATGGTATTGTAAGTCATATCTTGTATGGTAATTTACAATGTTTTACATATGTTTGTTGCTTGATTAGCTATTTATGTAGTGATGTTATTTATTGCATCTTAAAGTTTATTAATAAATGTCTTATTAAGGTGCGGCTTGTTTGCACCGTCATTATTATTAATGCTTCGAATAGCACTTAGTAAGTTTAAAATTAGAATTACTGAAGTACCTTAATCAAATGACATTAAGTGGTTTGATTATGAGTAATATTAAACATGCTTATAATAAGCCGATCAATTCCACTCACGTGCATACAGGTGACTGCAAAATACACGCGGAGATTTAAAATAGTCTACATCAGCGATAGAGGCAAAGTACAAAGCGAGCATGAAAAATTAGAGAACCTTTAACAACCTAGTATGACGTCGTCTACGTAGAAATTCCATAACCTGATTCGTTTCCCAAATTATCGTTTCCACCTGATATATTTAGCTCACTTACAGTCTGACCATTTCGCAGCAACTATCATCGGGTGTGAAAACACCGCCTCTTATCACACAGTTAAGGAACACGCTATCAGATTAGTACTGATAACTGGAGATAATGACTTGGAAATGTGTTGGGGTGATGTCATCGTGTTTTTGTGGTGGATAGGTTTATTAAAACGCGTGGATAGAGAGAGGAATGCTAAAATGCTGTTGATTGAGTGTTTTGGTTATCGAGAGAATATGTAAACTCCCTACATCATGGCATTATGTGTGAGAACATTCTATCTAAAATAGAAAACTGTCTAGTCTCTTCAAGATATGGTCAAGTGTTTGTTTATCACTAGATTATAAGAGCTCATAGTTTCATTGCTGAAGTTAATCAGTGCATGTAATAACAATAAGAAGAAGAATATCTTGATGAAAATGTACATTTTATAAAACGATGGATACCAAAGGGTCAAGAGATTGCTACAGCATTACATGATAGGAATTATAACTCAACTGATATTAAGACAGCCTTTGCAACAGATCAAACGTAATCATCAAGGCATATTACTGTCTTTCAATCAGTCCACGTTAAGTCATCACGTGTCGAATATAATTCTAGTTAACTTCGATTACCGCTATTGTTTCGGAGCTAGATAACGCAAACGTGACTCCCAGCGTTTGACGTACGGTATCTATATTAATAGATAATAACTCTATTCATGTACTCCGGATTATTATAGGCTGGCTTAGAGTGATTGTAGTTCGGAGAAATCTAAGAATGGTTTGGTCTAATCGGTGATAAATTAACCTGTTTTTGTTAAGAATTGCCTTAAGATTATGATTATAGTGTTGCTACCATTAATTGATTCAAAGGCTTAAAGTTAGGTTGTAATTTTAATAATCTTGATAGTATACTGTTGTAACCTCTACAACTTGATCAGGGTCTATTGATTATTTATTACCACAAATTTCTCTAAAATACTGAACACCCGATATCCCATCTCCGTCAATTTTTTCTGAACATCCATGTGAATTTAAAGTTTTAATATGATTATATTTGAAATTATTATCATTGCATGACGAATAAGTAATATTACAATAATACTTACAGTTCGCAGCAATTTGAAATGGTGCAATGCAGTTGTGTCATTGACTGTTTTTTGCTCGACGGCCGTGTATCGATCGGTAATCTTACCTTCATATTGCTTATTATTGTCTGTGCAATATTATTCATGAGGATCTTTTTTTGTATTTAAAGTAACTAATATCTCTTCAATCTTCATGATCTCGTCATCTGATCTTGATAAATGTTAGGCCAAAAATCAAATTAGTGTTAATATTGTCCTGATTTGTCTTTTTCTTCGCGTATCTCCGGTACTTCGGCTATTGCATGGTCTTGCTTATTTTTTTAAGTACTAGCTTCGCCCGCATGGCCTCTAGGGAACATACTCCCTGTAAAAAAAGTAGCCTATATCCTTTCTCAGGCTCTAAACTATCTTTGTACCAAATTTCATTTAAATCGGTTCAGAAGTGTATGGGTAATTGCGTAACACAGACAGACAGAGTTGCTTTCGCAATAATAAAATTAGTATGGAAGTATGGATTGTTTGCTAACCTACCTATGTTTGCATATAACTTGGGAAAATCCTATACTTGAATTTGTCTTCCAAACTTCAGATATCCGGCTTCAAAAACAATCACGTTCAAGTACTCGTGATCACAAATATTTTAAGACACTAAATATAAATAAAAGACAGTATATTGACAACCTCGCGACCTCAGCCGCAGGTCGCGGCGACCTTAGCACCGATAACTATGCTATTTGACCAGTAGACCAGCAAACAACTTGGTACTTAATCATTCTTTGACCGTTTGTAAAATGTTCATATCACATCAGCATCATTAACTTGCCCTTTTTGTCAATTTACTTGGGGCCAACGCATCATCAGTAGTTTTTCCCTTTTTACCGGAAACTTAAAAAACTTTTTGTCACAATAATATTGGAATAGGACTCAAGGTTGTTAATATCATTATAGTCTTGCCTAATGTACATATAAATGCCTTGTGATACCGGCTTAGCAACTGAGTTTATCATTTTTACCAAAACTTCCTTTGTAATGCTAATATTGCTAATGATGGTACCGTCTTTTGAATTTATGTAAAGCTTAACTATAATATATGCAAAGCTAGTGTACTCACAGGCAAAGATGACTACGTGTGTCGTCAAAGCCAGTGTACCCCGATATGTTTGCCCCTTTGTACTTATAACAAATACAATTCTAGAACTACAAATTCCATCCAAAACCTAAATTATATTACCCGAAACGAATGTCATAACATCCAATGAATATCCTCTTTCGTATGTCATTTGGGTCAAAGCTTAACTTATGGGAAAACTTAAGAGGGATCGACCTTTTATCGCTAGCACGTGTCTGTTATCGTTCGAATGTTTTGAGCTCCACTATCTGTGTGCTGGTGGTCTCAACGTGAAGTGTATTTGGATCAGCTGATGTTTCTGTGATGAATTAAGTGAAGTGTTGATTGAGTTTGAATCAGTTATGTAGAAGAGGGGTTGACAGATGTGTTGGAAGAGAAACATATAACGAAGAAGGTAACCCGTAATCACAAGAAGACTAAGGTTAGGTACATTCACTACTAGAGATCAATGCAACTCTCATTTATTTGTAGCGTCATTTCAAAATAGTCATAAATATTATTACGAAACAGACAATACAGTACCGCAATACAAACATTACTCAAAAACACGGAAACCAACATATTCCTTAATTAATATTACGACATTCACACTAGCAAAAACTGAGCAATAAGCCGGCTCACATTAGTATGCCTCTTGAGTCCGTACAATATTAATTAAACAGACATAGAGGCACGCAGACATACAGACATGTAGACATACAGACACACATATACCGGTCGCTCTTGTGCCAGTTTGTCTTTACGTATTAACATAGTGACTATTGTTGTATTTGCCAACTTGAATAGTTATGTAGATATTCATTATTCGGTGTCTTTGAACAAGTCTGCGTTGGTGCTGATAAATTTATAAGTGAGGATTAATTTGACTATGAAAATGACAGAGCATATATTTTGGTTGTAAGTCATAAAATGGGAGTTTTCTCACATATACTTGAACTAGATGAAGTTAAAACCGTGGTTAAAATATAAGTGTGTTAGTAAGGTGAAGAGCTAGATAGGAAATTCAAACATCATAAACGAAAAAAATATCACGTTTTTTTTTTTCAGTTTAATATACGTTTACATACATATTATCAGTGATAAGTTACGTCCTTGGCTGGCACTGATATACATAATTCCGTCAGAGATATTAATCATTATTAATCATATCACATTAGTCTGTTATACTGCACTGAACATAAGCCGAACCACAGCGTGAATGAGCGTACTAAGGCGAATGCACATGTATATGATTGTCAAGCATGCATGGATAAGCATATTGCGCATGTTAAGCAAGCTTGTAGTTGTGTCTGTTAACGCATTAAGTTATTTTATCTGGATGGCTATAAGAGTAGGGGGGTGACCAAAGAAATGATGGATGGACTGTCTGAAAGATGATGTGTTTAGAAAGGGGGTGACTACTAAGATTAAGACTAATAGAGAAGTAAGGTATATAGAATAAGACATGTTGAACAAATAAATTTGGATAGGGAAAGGAGAAAGATGATCTGTTAGAAATAGACGAAAATGAAAAGGAAAAGTAGGATATAGATACACATGAATGTTTGTTTTAAAACGGCCTTGTTAATTTAGATTGTTTCAAGCTCCATACGCCGGAACATATCACGGGCTGTTTGCTTTTATTGACTGACATATTTGGCCTTTTATTAAAGGAAAGTTAATTAACGTTGAAATATTTTGAAACTTCGTCGTCTTTTGAAGTGTTGTTTACGCGAGCATTAAAATTATGATCAAATTTAGTTTCGCTGGCAAATGAATGTGTCTTCTTAACTCGTAGCGGAATATAGTTTTAAAAGTAACTGCTAAAATCAAATAGAAAGGCACCAGACGTAGTATAAATAGTTATTAAAACTGAAACACATATTGTCAAATCACAAAACCAACACACAATTTTCGCACTTCGTTTCTTCAGTCTTTTAGCTAACAATAATGCAATCAGCGATCTCATTTACGAAATGAACACTAGCCAGCTAGAAATCTCATCGGGTAATGCATCAAATTAATGCCGGTCGGCCAAGGCAACTAGCATTGTAAGCCGTGTCGAAGCATTACTTGTAATTGTGTAAATCTTACTGATTTTAGACGTTCTTTGTTTTTATATGGATGAAGTTAAGAAACTTACTGTAAAAACAAAACTGATCGATCTAAACGATCTAGTGAAGGTTCAAGATCAGGAGTCTGCTGGATACGAGAAGCACAGGACCAGTCTTGGGTCTATATCCAGCAGCGGACGTATATTGCCTGAAGTAATGATGGCAATAGTGTATTTTAGCGAACGAACATTTACAAAAGCAGATTATTCATACATGACAATTTAATTTATCTTTTTGCTTCCAGTTTTCCTTTTCTAAATTATTTTCTCGCCATGCCTTTGCATGCCATAACAGTCAAAGCCATAAAGTTATGGTCCAATTAGCGAAGGGTATTATTTTTTCTGAAAAAAAAAAAAATACTTCTCTTTAAGAATAGGCTCGGAGCCAGACTTTCCAGACTTAACTCAGTTTTCTCAAGTGTTTCAACTAGGCGGCAGTTAAATTTGACTGCATACTATTCTTTTGTTCAGTTCCCGTTAACGTGTTATGAATAATAACGAATATTTCAAGTATGATGTTTTTCTGCGAATTTACATAACTGGCTTCTTGTTATAAGTAAATGTTAAATAAGTAAATATGAAACCTAGTGTCTTATAAGATACTAGTTTTAACTCTTATTTAATTTGACTTTACTAAGCTTAGACTTTCTAAAACAGGTTTTTACTTTTGAACCATTTTTAATTTTAGTTTAGAGATTTTTTGTGTAGATTACTTTTTATAAATCGGTTTCTTTAAAGATTCCGTTATTGTTTAATTCTTCAGTAATAAAACACTACGAAGTGGTGATGGGCGGTCGTTTTGGGGGACTGTCTTTATGTAGAACTTTGACGTTCAAAACTTGCTGGCACTCATCCTAATTTGAATAAATAACTTTTGATTTTAATGGATTGGATTTTGATGAATGAATATCCAAGTCTTGAAATTTTACTCGGTTGAATGTTGTTTCTAACAATATGTATTCTTATACACAGTCAAAGTATCAGATGTTACCGTACATGTGCGGTCTAGGTCTCCACAGACAGATAGGCGTGCATTGTAACCTTGATTCGTGTTACAATTGATCGTCCACACAACACAATGCTTAGGTATCAAGTGTATTGTTTATTGTTCGCCTGCTACTCTTGTTTAAGTAGGATTAAACGAACATGATCGGAAAAAATATCAGCTGTTTTTTCCGTCTAAACGTTTTCAGGTCTATCCATAAAAAAAAACATGGTTTAGTTTAAGTACTGCTTAAGAATCTGCTAGTCATTAATTAAACTAAGTATATCGTTAAAAAATTACGAATAAGGCGGTTTGTCTTACATTTTATTCTATTGTCATAACGCTTATTAGTGGATCCTTTATATGGCAGTGATCTAAAAATAATCGTCTTTTTACTCTGTAAGCACTTGATTTATGACAAGCAAAAAGGTTAAATGTCGAAAATATAATCGGAGTACGACATTATCGTATATCTAAATTGTTTTGTCTTTATTATGGGTAGCGTGCCAAAATTTATAGATTTTGACGTTTTAATATCTTTATAATGGGATCATATTTCATGAAAATTAATTATTTGGCTCTTCGACTAGAAACACGATATTTTAAACAATGTGGGGTGATAAATTAATAAGTTTTTTTTTATTGGAATTTAAATATTATCATAATAAATGTCGAATATAACAGATTGTAGAGCTATTTTAATTAGGTAACGCCCACGGAGTACATTTGCGACCCATTTTAGGAAGCATTCATAATATTTTAAGTGTTTCCCCAAATTTTTTAAATAGCGTTCCAATAATTTAATGTCGTTAAAATTTTATATTACCGTTATAGGAAGCAAAATTCATGTTACATGACATGACACAATTACCGATTCCATGTAATAAGCAAAATTAATTATAATTGAGCCATATTTGGTGCTGTTGCAAAGTAAACCAATATCAATAACGTATCATTGATTGTAATATTTTTTTAAATTGATTCGTCTAAGTGATAACATTCTTTTGCACTCATTTCCATATTCTTGATTAAAAAACTGAATCCATAGGTACCTATAATATGATTAATAACGATCTTTAATACCTGTATAAGTAGACATGCCTCTATGTATACAATAACTGATAATAGCTATAGATAGTTTACAAGATAAACATTGCCAGTGCTTATTGGTCTGTTATCTCGTGTGAAGATAACCGCGCGGCTGATAGTGTGATAACAGGCAAATTGATTTCTCTATAATTATGTGAGGTTATTAAGCTATAGTCTTTATTCGAGGCGTTAATAATCTTATTCATGTTGACTGATTTTGCTAAAATGTTTGCAGGTTTTGTATGTATTATTTTTGGTATATCTGCATTGTCATGAAGTATTTATTCCCTTTTTGTTTCGCAATTTTCATCATCAACGAATGGTCATTAGTCGACTTTATTGTATACATTTGCATAAGATAATACATTATTTATAATATTGCGAAACCTGACCTCGGCAATAAAACAACGAATACGGTTTAATTTCGACTGAAATATTGTGCTTAATGGTGATTGGAGAAGTATTCCTGTAATCTTGACCAGTAGTTTGCAATGACCTCACCCCCTGCAGTTGTAGCATTTTATCGCAACATGCCCCAATAAATCACAATGTAGATAGAAACTTTTCAAACTTTACCGCGGGTCGTAAGGTTAAAAATATTGCCAACAATGCACTGCTAAAGAAAACAAGCCATATATTTCAAACTCGCTAAGTGTAAAAATATTGCAAGCAATGGAGAAAACCACTGTTTATTTAAAACATATGAAGTAACATGAACACACCTTACTCCCATTTCCAAGTTTAGCCTGAGTCAAGCCACTATCAGCGTTGTCTGTTGACTCAAGAAATAGTGTCGCGAATTATCTACAAGGAAATTCTGCAACTGTTATCTGATAAAACGCACGTAGTTACACACACGGAATAAAGATAACAATAGTTTAGAAATCGCGTGGAAGGTCTTTCTATTTTCTTTTTAAAACTTGTGCTTCACGACGTCGAAAGCCTTTTACAAATCTAAGAAATAAAAAAGGGTTTTCCTCTTGCACAGGTAACTTTTTGTCAAGTTATAAGTGTGTCAAGTTTCTTCGATTACATTACTAAATGTTAACTATTCAATTTACTATATTTTGAAAGTGAGTTTACCTGGTCTCCACGTGGTATGCCAACATTTCAGTATAAAATAAACATGAAAATCGACGTGATATCTAAAATTCATTTCTTCTTAGAAGAATTTCCAATCTTCAAATTTCCAATTCAATATTGTAAACAAAACACAAAGGCCATACCCATCCCATGAAATGTCAATCGACATTTTCAATTCAGTCGGCACCCGGATGGTTGGCAAGCTCAGTTATATCAGCATTCTTCGCTAAGGCCATGACTTTGACTGAGAGCAAAGAGCAGGCATTGTCCTTTCCGTGTGTTGCTAGTTGATCTTTCGTTTAGATTGCTCTGTATGCGAAAGTGTTGCCATTGTTTGCAGGTTAGTAACTGAAGTTACTGTTTGTCTTTTGAAATGGTGGATAGTTTGCGCACTGAGGAATGGTGGTAAAGAAATTCACGATCAACGATATTTTTATGTCTACTAGATGACCTGAATGCTCAAATGGCTATAACAATTTTAAAATCGTTTATGTTTAATTGAACTTGAAATGTATTGTTTGAGAATTAATTTCCAGTTGATACAATAATTTTAGTAGGTCTATTTATTCAAGTGGAATTTAATTAATACTAAAAACATTGTACCGCTGTTTCACATTATCAAATTACATATCTCGAAGTAACGGTTCTTCAAATTCAAATTGCTGTACGAGTAAAATTATGACTACTTTTTTAACCGACTTCGAAAATAGGAGCTTATCAATACGATCCGTATGTATGTAATTATGACAGTCTTGCGCAGTTTTTGTATATGTTACTCTTTCATCATCATATCAGCCAAAAGACGTCCACTGCTGGACATAGGCCTCCCCCAAAGGTTAGTCTTTATCAGCTTTTAACTAATGTTTCGTTTTAAATTCAAGTTTTATACTGACCTTACTATCAACTGACCCATTGTCTAACACATCGTCTTGCAGCAACAATGACTCATGAACAAAAGTAGTACGTGCCAGATTCTTAGTGTTTCTCTATTGTTATACTATTTTATGTTGGAAAGCGTCGGCTTGATTTATTGTATCTGTTATTATCTGATGGGTAGCTGGATAAATTGGTTCAGACCTGTGAGATTTTATATGTTGGGCGTGCGATAACAAATTATCTGCATATTATGTAGGCAAAATCTTGGTGTATGACAGTAGGCTCGCCAAAATTTCATGGAACTAATAACACTAACGAATTGCTAGCCCTTGGGAAATAAAAGCGTGGTGTTATGATCACATAAAAGTCGTAGTTACTATATAACAATGTTTGACCATAATATGAACAGCAATTTTAACAACGCATATGAAAGCTTAAGCTTCGTTCTCTTCAAAAATTTATAAAACGAAATCTGACAGAAAATGCTAAAATGCTTGTCTTCTTTTTTCGGCAAATTTTACCATGTTGCCCTTTAGCTCTCCACCACTTAACTTCATACCTTCCACATACCATCAACATACCTGACGTACCCCTCTCGTGTCTCGTCAACCGCAGCATCCACTGTGCTGCTAACGGTATCCGTAACGGTATGCCTTCGCAGCCGGCCCGGATTAATTGTGGCCGAAATAAGATGGATGTCATGACTTTGTCGCAAGATTTTTGAGTATATTTTGATCGCAATGCTGATGTGTTTAAGATTGCAATGTGTAGAAAGAGAGTGACTTCTGAGATGAAGAATGATGAAGACAATTATGAAAGAAGAATACATTTAGCTTCGACCAGAAATAAATTGGGATAAGCAAGAGAATAATGATGTGTGTCGGAAAGAGATATCTTAGTACAAGAAAATGAAAAACTAGGCTTCCATACGATGGTTTGACCGGATGTATGAACGTGCGTGAACGATATAAGAGAAGTGTATAAGAATTGTAGCACGTGGCCTCCATTTTTATGGCTCGATACCTATATGGGTAAAGTCGTGGTGTTTATGTATGTATTTAGCGATCATTTGGGAGGCAAGAGTGGGGTCGATAGCTACAACTTAATTTATCAACAAACACCTTGCGGTATCGTCTAACATACGTGCTTGAGTCTTTACTGTTTTCAGCTGTTGCTTGCGTATTAAATCTAACATTTTAAATCTCGTCTAGTTCAGGTTTTCTTTTCAATTGTCTGCTAACAGATTTAGACAGTTAACATTTTTTATACCAATGTCGTTTATACTATAATATTCTACATTCATACACGTAGAACTACAAGCAGACATTAATTACCACATGATCTAGTTGACGGATAAGGCCATTAAACTAGATATGATATACTATTGAATCTAGAATTGTATGACCAGCTTGTAATGGAATACATTAAGATAGGTCGGAATTGCTGCATTAATTATTGTGAAGGTCGCAGATCTGTGGGTTAATTGCTTACTAAGCTTAGTGACTATCGGAAATGTTTTACATCTCTTTGGTCAATAGCTGTAACTGCCCTGTCTGCTTCTGGCATAGTCTGGATGCATGCACGAACATAGTGCAAACGGTCGCATAGCGAGCCTTTTCAGACTTCGTCTGTATTCATCTTGAACCCAGTCGTATCTTCAGTAGTGTATGTTTTATGATATTCATCATGTCATCTTATGCTTGATTCTGCCTTGTCTAGTCGTCTATCAGTCTTAACAGATGTGGCTTAATCTGATCCTACGTATCGTGTTTCTTATAAAAGTTTCAGAAGTCTGTGATTTATCACTCGACATTGAATGTTGCCTATTAAAGTAACTTCATTATAATAATTTAACACCACAAATTATATTTATTATCATAACAGTAAACTGATTAACAGACTGTGCTTATTCAGTTATAAAGTTGATGATCATACGCTCTCAATTAAGGGTTATTGCTGTACGGAACCATACAATTAAAACGTTTTACGGTTCATTTCGCTTATTTAAAGAACTTTCATCCTAGCCTTTGGTAGGAAGTAAGGAGTTGTTTACATACAAACTGACTTCTTTATTTTCTTCATAAGTGTGTGTTATGTAAATAACTGAATAAGAAATACTAGTTTTTGACGCAAGAAAACAACTCAGAATATATTTTTGACAGTTCTGCATAGGTAATAATATGGTTTGCAAACGTCTATTACGGAACCCTAAACAAGTTTTACCCAAGTCCCGCCCACAGGTGATCTAAAAGCATTAATGAGTGGTTCCGTAGGTGTTGGCCGAGTGAATTGAGCGTTTTGCTCGAGCATTGAGCAATAGATCTCGGTAGGAGTATGTTTGCTCAAAGCTCGACTGTAGTCCGGGGGTGGGGCAGTAAGGAAGGTTATGTTTTCGTGTTTGAACTAGTAATAGTGGTACAAACTCTACTGACCACATATTGTAAAGTGAAAACAGCATTACGTACGACTAGTTCTCATCAACATTGACTTGTATACGTTATTTTAGCACAATGAATGATCCTAAAACAATTCTCATAATCTGTTGACGGGATATTACCAGATTCACTATTCGCACAGCAGACGTATGTTTGCTCAAAGCTCGACTGTAGTCCGGGGGTGGGGCAGTAAGGAAGGTTATGTTTTCGTATTTGAACTAGTAATAGTGGTACAAACTCTACTGACCACATATTGTAGAGTGAAAACAGCATTACGTACGACTAGTTCTCATCAACATATCCGTTATTTTAGCACAAAGAATGATCCTAAAACAATTCTCATAATCTGTTGACGGGATATTACCAGATTCACTGTTCGCACAGCAGACACATTAGTATTAGTTAAACAATCAGCGAAGACTACTTGTGGTTCATGGGACTGAGAACCGGTTAGTGATTTAGATAAAAAAGTTCCTTGACGATATTACCTCAAAACCCGTCTGAAACTTTAAAAAAAAAATCACAAATATTCCAAAACAATGTAAAACAGTATCAAAGAACTACGAAAGTCCACTAAACTACAAACCACTGACTTACTTAGATGTTATCGCTGACTTTTCAAGTTACAGTTTTAGAGCCATTTACATATTTTTACATAGATTCACCAAAACTCGTTTGGTGTAAATCTTTTTTGGACACATCGTGAACCAGTTAGTAAGTTTTATTTAGGTATCCATTATTTACAGCTATGTAGTGTTGTTTTGTAGTTTTGTAAACTATTAAGCTTCAATGTTAATCTAATGCAATTTGAATAAACTTTCACTTCAACCGAGCTATTTAATGTTAGAGGATTATATATTTGATGTATGTGAATGCTGCCGTAAATATTGATATTAATTTGTATTAGATGACAAATTGATGAACGTTCAATTCTAAAGGCAACTTCACATGGTTATTCGGAATTAAATGTTTTAAGATCATAGATTATATTACCAGGTACTGTCACTTTTATTTTCTTAGCAATGAGTAATGTAAATCCAGGATGCATATTCATGGCAATTATCATTAAAACTCGATTAGGCAGCCTAGCATGCACTAACATGACATGTGCTAGATTACAAAAACTCAATAGCATTCTCAAATATTGTAGCAAGGAATAAGCCGTTAGTTTTTTTATGAATCTCTTGTTCATCATATTCCGGTCCTTATTCCATGTTTTCTTCTTCCATTCTCCTTTCAATCGTCACCCTATCATTAACTACTTTTTCTTTCATATTATTCGGCACAACATGTTTGGTTCTACCGTTCTCCAACAAGCTGTCATACAATCATTCACTCACATTTCTTTCATATCGTTCCTCACACAATCTACCCATCTCTACCATTATCACCTAGCACATTCGAATGTGCCTTTAGCTCACCATTAAATAAAACCGGTACACAGTAATGCTGGTTCTAGCCTAGCTTTCTAGCTGACGTCGGAATAGTCCCATTTGCTTCTCAGTTTCCAGGAAATTGCTTTTTATAATTGCCTAGTTGAATCTCAAGCGACTCTTTTATCCGGTCAGGCTATTGATGGCGTTTAGGATTTGTGATATTTTGTTTACGTTGGGGCAGTGTGATACAAATAACTGGCTTTGCTCGCGACTTCGTTCGCGTTTATCCCGTTTCTTCCTGTTCCCGTAGGAATTTCGGAAAATCCTTATTATCCTCTTAGTGCTCCGTTACGGATTATAGGGAAGCTCAAAGCTAAATTGTAGCTTTCTACGACCAGTAGTTTCGGCTGTGCGTTGTCTGTCTGTCAGTCATCACTCAGTCAGTCAGTAACGGAAGAATTTTATGTATATTGATAGCTATTAGTTTTTTTTATTTAAGAGCAACAAATATCTCTCTAAGATTGTCAATTTAGATCCACGTCAGTAAATGTCATGGTTTTAGCACTTGCTTACTTTAGCTTAGCTTGGGCAGTTGACAAAGTATCAATACCTGAAATGCAAATTGTAGTCTTCTGATTACCAATTGTCTCTATGCTACACTGCGTTGTTTACTCTAGTAGAAGTTCTATATTGTAAAATAAATAATATTCTCATAAGCGTTTTCTGATTTTCTATTTCATTTAACGAAGTTTTATAGATTACTAGCTGTGCCCGCGACTTCGTTCGCGTGGATGTCGAAACATATCTGTTGCATAGATAAAATTTACTTAAAGTTTATACCTTGCGTATCCTGATCTGTCTCAAAATTAAGAAAATAGGAAGAAGGTACATAATGCAGGGCACTCTATCATCTCTTCCGGTTGAAATGCCGATTAGCCCGGGTAATCTCCTGGTACCTACCTCGAGGTAGGTATCAAAATCAACAAAACCGACTATCGGACGGACGGTGGTAGGTAGTCTTCAAACTACGAAACAAAGAAACTGATGAATAAAGTTGATTCTTAATTTTGTCCAGCCAACAAAAAGAAACAGTTTCTTTGATTTTCCCTGACAATTGCAGATTACAGAACACCGATTAATTTTTACATTTTATGTTAAACAGTTCTACTGTGTTTTATAGAATCGATTTACTGTGTAAGAATAATCGAATTTTTTAAATCGATATTTAGTAGGTACTGAAAGAGGAGACTTATTAAATGAGGAGCTCGTAGCTAAATAATAACAGTCGCACGGGTCGATCTTCATGGTTTACCAACTCTTGCCCAGGTGGCTCTGTGAATAGTTGGCCATATTATTTAACATACCGCGACTTCGCCGTGTTGATCGGAAGCTGATCCGAATATAGTTGGGAAAAGGTTAAGCATATTTTAATAAAGACAGACAATACCATTTGGCCCCAATTGGGGCTGACAGTCCTTGAGAGAGTAACTCTGCCGTTTTATTGTCCTTTTCATTGAATGGCGGTTAATCAGCGGCCTGAATGATCCCCAATGCGCAAATGTGTCAAAGTGGCGAATGGGTCTGTCATGTGACAACATTTAAAGAACAGGCTGGCAGATGCTTAGGGCGTCTATGAATAGGGTAGGTGTGACGAAAATATAATTATGAATTTATTTATTTTTTGGGAATCCTAAATTCTATTAAATGCCGGGATGTCACTTAGACCGTCTCCCTAGTGGATAAAGGAAATTGAAACAAAATTGCGTTTGTAATCTGTGCCCAGTTTTGCCAACTGTAGGTATAAGATAAGTGTTTTTCGCAAATCATTTCAGTTTTTTACCATGAAGCATCATCTGCCTAGCCTTTTCCCAGCTATATTGGAGTCAGCATCCAGTCAAACGGGATTGGGGCTGCCTACCAGACCTCTACAACCCTACAATACTGGGTAACACGATACTTCTTGGCAAGACTGTAGGTGTCAGATTTGTCGGCTTCTGGCAATCCGTAAAGACTGCCTGAGATCTCTTCTCGGTAGGTATGTTAAAATGGTCACCCATCCACAGACTGACCTTGGCAAGCGATGCTTAACCTTGAAAATCGACCCGGGCGGCTATTATATGCCGAGGTACGTAGGAATCTCGGTATGTTAAAATGGTCACCCATCCACAGACTGACCTTGGCAAGCGTTGCTTAACCTTGAAGATCGACCCGGGCGGCTATTATATGCCGAGGTACGTAGGAATCTCGGTATGTTAAAATGGTCACCCATCCACAGACTGACCTTGGCAAGCGTTGCTTAACCTTGAAGATCGACCCGGGCGGCTATTATATGCCGAGGTACGTAGGAATCTCGGTATGTTAAAATGGTCACCCATCCACAGATCGATCTCGGAAAGCTTAGCTTAATCTTGAAGACTCGTGCAACTCATCATCTGCCTAACCTTTTCCCAATTATATTGGGGTCGGCTTCCAGTCAAACCGGATTTAGCTGAATACCAGTATGTTACATGAAGCGGCTGCCTACCAGACAACCCATTATTTGGGTAACACGGTAGTTTTTGGCAAAACTGGAGCCAGATTTACTGGCTTCTGACAATTTGTAACGACTGCCAAAGATCTTCAAATGACAGCCGGGACCAACGGCTTAACGTGCTTTCCGAGACACGGAGGAAACTCGGTATGTTATGATGGTCTCCCATCTACATACCAATCCTGGCAAGCGTTGCTTAACCCTGAAGATCGACCCGTGCGGCTGATATAGATTAACTATGTCGATTCGAATCACAATAAAATTCATGAATCACTACTATTCTATTTTTTCTTTTTCGGTCAAACATATCGTTATCACCTTCTAATTAGCTACATAGCATAGGTATCCAAACTTTATTTGTCAGACATTGACCAATCTGCTGATAACACCGCAATTCAGAAAAATGCGTCATCAGTACATCGCCATCAATCGACAATGTAGTTGAACTGTCAAAATATAAGTTAAAACTTAGAAGCTCACATGTTACGATAAATGAAACGATATGACTAAATGTTATTTTTGTTTCCTTTGGTATTAAGAGTTTCACAAAATAATAATATACGCATTCATTCATGAAACAGTTCTAAACTGTTACTATTTAATCTCAATAGATGGCGGTGCATGTATGTGCTTCACGTAATGAAACTTTAAACGAAACTTTTAAATACAAATATCTTTTGATAGAGTGAACCGATTGCGATGAAACAAAAACTAAGTTATACCTCCAGTTACGTACAATTTTAATACGTGAAAGTCATCTACGATATTTCTGTACTTTTGACGTGATGCCTGCACATCCAAACAGATAAACAGACAAACAGACAAAAATTCCAAAAATGATGGAAATGGGTTCTGTAAGTTACCCTTTATCTCCCTAGCTATTTCTTTTTTTATTATTTTGAATGTACAAAAACGACTCTTCAACAGATTTATTATATGTATATAGATAAGCTCATTATCAAGATTCATACCTGTTTAACATCTTCGCAAGGACTGTTTACTACGAAATGTTCTTCAAAACATCATTTCGTATTGTTTAAATATCTACCAATACCCATATTTGTCTATAACATCCCAATTATCTCAAGATATACGTTGTACCTGTATATAAAAGTCGTCATAATTTTTACGATAAAATTCTCATTCCATATATGGTTCAATGATTCACTTTGTCTTTTTTGCTTCTTATGGCCAAATTAGGTGATGGAATCTGACCATATGATTATGTGTCATCTGAATTTAGTTTTGTTATAAGTATGATATTATTTCCTGTTATCGACAACTAAACTCATCACGAGTTCATATTGATGACTTTATTGATTTGTTCGTAGAAAAGTATTTTATTTAATACTAGTTTCTGCCAGCGGCTTCGTCCGCATGGTCCCTAGGGAACATACTCCCGGGATAAAAAGTAGCCTATGTCCTTTCTCAGGCTCTAGACTATCTGTGCACCAAATTTAATTATCGGTTCAGTAGTTTTGGCGTGAAAGCGCGACATACTGACAGACAGACAGAGTTACATTCGCATTTATAATATTATATTATACTAGCTGACCCGCGCAACTTCGACTGCGTCACAATTTTCATTTCTGCTCCGCTCCTATTGGTCTCAGCGTGATGATATATAGCCTATAGCCTTCCTCGATAAATAGGCTATGTAACAGTGAAAGAATTTTTCAAATCGGACCAGTAGTTCCTGAGATTAGCGCGTTCAAGCAAACAAACAAACAAACAAACAAACTCTTCAGCTTTATATATTAGTATAGATAAATTATAACATTTTAAGTAAATATAGGTAAGGATACCGGAAGTAAGGATCATGTTGAAGCAGACTTTCTCAGGTTGTAACTAATAGGAAACAAAAAACTTCGGCAAGGAATTCCAGTTTTGAAAATAATCGTTTTCGGTTATAAATTGTCATTTTGTCCAGACCTAAAGGTAGATAAAAATACTGAAAACCAATCTGACCATGCGTCCAATTTAATCTATCAATGAACACAACCGTATATAGTGAATGAACTAGCAATCCAACAATCCAGCTATCTTTTTTTTCTCTGAAAATGAGTTTCTGCCATTCTGGTTAGCCGCAACTAAGCTGTACTAGCTCACCGGGTCAGTTGGCTTTAGAGTTTAGATATACCTATCTATGTAGGTATATAGAAGTATGCGGTACGGAGAGTAAAGTCCCGCAAACCTCCATTGAAAAGGGAGGATCCTCCGACCAGATGGTTAGTGTCCGGTGGGCAACTGCCCGATAGTTGATATTCAGACTCTTGTATATCTTCAAATCGCACGGAAAACTCTGATACCACGATGCGGGATTTCTTTAACGTTGTTCGTTGCTGGCAGTTGTCGCCGAGTTACTTTTTGTTGGGCTGTAAATTAGGCTAGGTTTTTTTTTTGTGGCGGTGTGAATGTTGCTACACCACAGGTGCACTGTCTTCCTTAGTTTACAAGCAAACGAGTTATTACGATAGCTGGTTTCACTACTAACATTTATGCTATTACAAACAATTGTTCAAGGTAAAATGTTTACTGCTGTATTTCCTCCGTATCAAATCGATTGAATTTTATTTACTTAGGTACTGTTGCCTGGAGTTTTACTCGTATTATAGGAAAACTGCTTCAGGTATGCTTATAAAAAGTATCGTAGATTTTAACCCAGATCATAATTTACAGCTGTGCCAGATTTCATCTAAATTGTTCAGCCGTTTAAGAGTGATTGAGATACAAACATACAAATTAGTATTGTACTATTTGTCATAGCAGGTAGAGTCACCGGTCCTCATATCAAAAACATGAAAAACGGAAGGTGAATTAATAGATTCAAAAGAAATAAAAGAAACAGCTAAATGTTTTGTTCTTTATAAGGTTATCGTATATCTTAATACACATTCGTTGACATTAAGAAAAATATCAATGGCGCTATTTCTGAGAAAAAATTGGCTCACTGGGCTTGTGGTACAAACTAATGATATTTCCTAGACATGCCAGTCGATTTTGAACTCTAAAGCTGATATTTTTTAAGAGTTTTTTTAACAGCATGTTATGTGCCCACGCTTTTGGTACACCTACGACATCTCGTTAGACTTATACTTGAAGTATTCGATATCTTTTAAAAGATGTTTTCAGTTTCATAAGATTTTCAAAGTTATTGGAAAAATCCAGGTACAAGTAATTTCGAATTTATTTTAAGTAGAATAATTGTACATTAAATATTGCGATTCCACTTTCCAAGGACTATTGATCGTTTTCTATTTCTTTAGATTACTCCTTCTTACGTCAATTTCTTGAGAAAAACCTTACTAATTGCAGCAATTAAAGTAATAACGGCTGTCGCAGTAATGAGAGGAAATCATTTTAAATAGTCGACGAAACTTTGTACTGGACATTGCAGTCTGCACAGTGTTTCACTTCAAGTAAAGTTGGGCAAAATGTACATTTAGAGTTATATATCTCAACAAAAAGATAATTAGGCAAAAAAGAAAATAAAAGTTATATCTCTGGTTTTGCGTAACAGCAACGCAGCATCACATATTATGAAGATAAACACTTAAAAATAATTGTCTTTTGTTGATCTTAATGCTTAATATTCTCAAAAAACAATGTCGTCAAACTTTCACCGCGCGTCCCACACAGTTACGTCACAATTCCATTCAAAATGTACCTTTTTCTTACACACTACCGTTTTCTCTGAGGTTGTGACAGCTTTCTTTATGGAGACAAGCGGTCTCACGAATCATTACTCCTCGTTTTTATGAGCGACAAAACGTCCATTTACACTCTGATAAAGTACCCTTAAACTTACAATAAAACCTTGCATGAAGACCTCACAAGAAGTATCGCAATGTTCGCAAATGCGTGTTTTATAAAAGTAATTTTTGCTATTTATCTAGTACATCTAACCCTGAACGAATTACTGTGACTATTGTTGTCATGAAAAGGTTATTTTAATCACATTTGACATGCCATACTGAACGTATTGAATGCTCCAGCCAGTTCGTTGCTCTTAGTATGATATGACATTCAAACAACCAAACGTGCTAAGTATTACGTGACAGAATTTACACAAGCATCATAAAAATTGATGCATCTTTTTTGTTCTAATGACGTTAAATTTGTTCATGGAATACACAAAACCGTACGTGATGAGAATTGCGACAAACGCATCGTGTTAGGTCCGATTAAATCGTTGACGTATTTTCCAAAAATCGTATCATTCCATGCCGGGGATCGTGTTTAGGGGAAATAATGCTCCGTCATGGAGGAAATTGAGTGCATAACAGAGTAACAAGGCTATCTGCACGGAACAGCCATGATGGGTACTTTTCGGGCTTTCTATTACATCTGTTATGGAATGAATTGCGCTTTTCTTCGTTGCGTAAAGAAACGGAATTGTGAGCCGTTTTGTATGGCAACAAATATTTGAAATGTAGAGATTTCGTTTTGACAAATATTTGTAATGCTGCAAGTCATTCTGTTTTGGTGTATCAATATGATTGTGTAGTTCCAGCAAACCAAAAATATTATGTTCTTTACACAGCTTGAGAGATATAAATCCTATAAATTAATAAAATTGAACCTGATGTTAAATAACTCAAACACGACTGCACGACTGTGTCCATTTATATAAAGTATAATATTCAAATTATTAGCCACATCTGCGTCCAAAATTAGAAATGCATGAAAGTGAAACCGTTTGCGCTAGGAAATAATGTTTGTCCCCAACACAATCCAATTAGGCCTCAGTCCGCAGTGGGGTCAAACGCACTGTCGTTTATGTAGGCTAAATACGCTTAATTAGGGGATGTACGCCGTATATAATTTCCTGTCATTATCATAGTTTTTGGACTTGTTTCGCTTGCAAAGGAGGTTAAACTAAACAGATAATTACGCCTTCCACCTCCTACGGTTGTAAGGAAAACGTATCATCTTTAGAAATCATGTTATCTATAAAACTTGTGTAACGTTCGTCAGTTTTCAGAAAATGTTTGCTTTATGTGATTTAGCACTTCGTTCTTCTATTTTAAGTGCAGCTAGTCCATTGGCTTGATTAACAAGTATAATCTTACTATATTCAGCACCTTTAACCTTTTCGCACAATTTATCTTGTTTACTAGAAACAGTAGAAACTATATTTCCTATCCGAGGAACTATCTGCAAACAACCAGCAATCACTTCCTTATAAATTATTGCCTTATTTACCTTCAATATTACAATGGTTCTACCATTCAATTCCTTATTCGTTAAAATCGTTGCAATAGCAATCGATAAACCGGCAAGGTAGTTTTATCTAATCGACCAAATTCACGTATTACTTGACGAGGCTTTTATAGTGACTGAAAGAGATGGAAATAGTGAAATACAGGTTTAGAAAGAGAGGGAAAACGACTCTCGGTTCGATGTTCGTGAGTCATGCTCGAGCGCATACATCGACTGGTATTGTGGTCTATAATCACAGGATTTAGCGGTATCAATATTATTCTTCTTACCATTTTTGATCATATTAATGTTAAATCTAGGTAAGGAATAGTCGTGATAGTTTTATATAATTGGTCTGCTAGCAAGTTCTACAAGGCAGAACTAACTGGACTAAAACTAATACGAATTCAGCCCGCTGTATTTAATTATTATAAATATCTTCATTTTTTATTTCTTAATCACTTCAACATCTATTCTTGTGAACAAATCAGCTCTTTTAATCAAAACCTCAACAATTGCGCTATCCCACAAATTAATTTTCACGACAAGCCTCATTAGTTACGACAATATTGACAACTAATGAATCAACTACACTTTTCATATCTTCCCAATACATCTCATATCTTGTTCCACTGCTGTGACGAAAGCATCGACCGCTGTGACGGGGTCGAGGCGACCTGATGTATTGCCTTCAGCATCGTCGTCATTGGCCAACTGGCCAGGTGGAAAAACATCTGTCGATATCCCATCACCAACGTTTGTGCCAAATTCAGGAGTGAAACTTCATTATTCAAAATATTGTGTTCTTTATTCAATGTTGGCTGTCACATCTGGTTGGTAATTGATCCTGGATTACATTGACTCTTTAACGTATATTTAGTTTTTTGTCTGGTTACATCTGCTGGTTGTCTATGGATTAAGGTTTCTTTATTCCAACATCTGCTACTACATCTGTCTTTTATACATATAATGTGTTGTAAACAATAATTTCTGAAATTAATCCGCAAATAACACAAATACATGTCAGAATGAAATCCTTATGGGACCGACCTCCATGTTCGTACAAATTGTTCGTTTAGTTACGTGAGTTTCAAAACTTCATCCAAATACGTATGAAACATGTTCGGCTGGCAGATCGTCTCGCAAATTTGCTTCGCAATGACTCACCGACGCTATTTAGTTTAAACGCACAGACCGGTTTGTACTCGTTTTTGTAACAGCCGTGATGGTTTTTTCAACCTTTTTTTTTCAAGCTTACTAACCGTATTAAGATCCTGTTGACAATGTTTTATATTGTCGAGATTTAATCATCCATTTAAGCCATCAAGATTGTCTTCCTGAAATGGATAAAGTGCAGTGTGCAGACTTTTAAACCCAAAATTTTTTTTTGGTGCTCGTAAACAATCTTCAAATTTTTATACCAAGTTTTTTACTGCAGCAGTTTCTGCTACAAATGGAGGTTCTGACTTTGTCACGACTTTTCATTGTTACAGTATCATTATGGGAACCGTTAATGTAATTCAATCATTGCTAACTTTGGTTTCATGCACACGCAATACATTTTTTGCATCGTTATGTTCAATTACGTTCGTGGGAGCTTGGATAAAACAATCTTAGCATGATTCATCGCTGATTGGTTCGGTTGACTTGCAAATAGTTTTAGTTGTTTGATCTTCTACGAAATTTCTATCAAAATGGCTTTTAAAAGTATTTCTAGTAAGGCGATCAAGAACTGCATGTAATTAGTAATCCATGTTCAAGGAAACAGTTTGGGAATTTGTCGTTTGTGTGCGAGGGAAGCACTTTATCTAGTTTCCTCCGTCGATTTTATTATCAGTTTATCATTGATAATAAAATGACTACTATCTATGAGAACGCCTTTTTGGATATTGTTTGGGACCTGTTCGTTATGTGGGACGTAAATATCACGAAGGCTATTACTTACAGGCATGAAAGATTTACTTCATCTAACCTAAATAGTATCCTGAAAATATTGCTGTCATTATTTTTCATAGTTCCGAAACGAAGGTCATTATTGTTATTCTTGCTTTAGTTTTAATTTGAAATGTAACTTTAAAATAGGTGACAAGTGTACATTGAGGTTGAGAAAAAGAAGCTGAAACTTTTTTCTAAAATGGCCGCCTTAAACGGCGTCTAATTTGCGTAGGATGGATTAACAACGTTTATCTTAGTTTAGAACTTAGTATGGTTAGGCGCGGTGGCTAATGCGTGTTTTACTAATAGTTTCGGTTTAGTGCTGTTTTTACGACTTAATCTGGATTAAGGCGGACGAATTACGACAGTTTTATTGATTGTGTGGGCAATTCAATATACCTTTTCATTGTATCAGGTGATATTAGCATAGAAATGTAACATTAAGTCTACTTGACCTAATATTGATACAAGAATGTATTACCAACTGACCCATTTCTGAAAGAAGACAATGAAATGTAAAATTTTCCGCTAGAATATTCATTCACCGACTAGAATTGAGAAACGAACCAAGAGGATCATCGGCGATGATAGGCTCGTCGCGACGAAGCTCCAAAGTCTTGAGCATCGACGACGAGTTGCTAGCCTGTCGGTTTTCTACCGGTTGCATTTTGGGGAATGTGCGACGGAATTGCATAATTTGATTCCGCCCAGCCCGTTCCATCATCGGACCACAAGACGAACGGCGATGCGCCACCGGTACATGGTGGACATCCCACCCACGCGCACAAAACGTTTTAGGAACACATTCATAGTGCGTGCAGCTAAGGAGTGGAATTCCCTGCCGGAGTCTGTGTTTCCTGATAGCTATAACCTGGTATTTAAGTCAAGAGTGAATAGGTTACTTCTAGGCAAGCGTGCTCCATCTTCGACCACATCATCGCTTACCATCAGGTGAGATAGTGGTCAAACGCGAGCCTATAAATAGTAAAAAAAAAAAGAATTGTCCACTAACAGATGCAGCACAAACATTTAAAACATAAAAAACGGGAAAAATAACCTTGTTTCAACTCTGAACAGAATAAAAAGCAACTTTACCAGCTCGCAACTGTCTGCCAACTGCCATAACATCGTCCCGATGTTTTTGCCTCGTCTCACAATGCATTCATTAGCATATGCCATTTGTGACCAGGCTTCGTTGAAAGTTGCCCACTGGGCATTTTGAAAGGCTCCTATGTTATAATTTAGGGACCTTGTTGGAATAAGTAGGTAACACTTGGTTGAGTATGAAGTGTGAGGTTTTTAAATATTCGTGCTAAGCTCATAATTGATGTGGGTAGTGCGGAAGGTTTGAATAAACGAGTTTGAAGTGAAAAGTTTACTTTGAGAAGTAAACATGATTTAAACATGTAGGATCTGGCAAATATTGAAACAAGAGTCTTTTTAGGTTTAAGAGTGGGACAACCAGTCGATAATTCACTTTAAAAGAAATTAAATTACGAATTCAAGGTTATACTCCATTTGAATTCAATTCATGTCACAACAAAATCGTTCATAAACTCTAGAAAAAGCACCTGACAATCTAAAGCGAAAATCATAACAGCCAAGCCGCAATTGTTCAACCCCACACATAAGAATACATAGAATCCTACAGTTCCATGCAAGCAGATACGAGCACAATGGCGGAAGCTTGCGGTCCATGCAAACAAAGATAAAACCACCCCTCCATCAGCTAAAACAGCTCTTAATGTCAACGACGTAGAAGCTAAACACACTGCACATGTAAATTTTGCTTCAGCTCACAAAGAGTTGAATTACGTACAGTTATTTCAAGCTAGGCAACCTGAGATGGTCGGGCTTGAAGTGCTAAGGTGCTATGTATTGGTGGAAGAGTTTTAAAACTTAATTAATATTGTTTAAAATCAGTTTTATGATGGGCTATTGATAATTTCGCAGAATGTTTAGAGTGAAGCTCTTAAGACCGCAATACACTCTCTTCAGATACTACTGGTGATGGTAGTCTACTGGCGTCTATTAAGCATTTAGTTCTATCTGTTCTATTTCTGGTATTCTAGATACGTTGATAATGTAAGACAAGTTGTGGCAGTTCCGTAGCTCTAATTACTTCATAAAGCATATGAAATTTCGAAAGTTTGGAAAATACTTACGAAGTTTCATGCGTTGTAACGTGTAGAAGTTATTATTCCTAGAACTTTTGAGTTGCAAAATCTTGCTAAGCTTAGGAATAAATTAAGAATTTACAAACTTAATAAGCTGGAAATGCAAATACCTTTAATCCCGTAATTGCTGAAGTCGAAACAAAACTTCAGCCTACAGCTGATGATACCATGGTTAACCTTATTTGCGAAGACGAAAATACTCTTGCAAGGTCACGACGCCAAGCCCGAAAAACTTCCATATTACATAACAGTGGCTGGTCGGCCAAGTTCAACAAAACCTTATAAATAGATTAAGATTAATACCCAACTATTTTTAGCACCGTTTGAACTATTTTCGGATTCAGCGATAAACATACATACTGAATGGAATGTTTGGGTTTCATGAAATATTTTATTTTGCAGTTCTGCGTTCAATATCGAGGATGAAGTAACTTATTTTCGATATTTTAATTGAGCGGTTTCTGTATGTAAGGTATTCCAGCTTAGTTTATCCTTATTTATGGGCTCCAGATAAGGCCAATGTCGTCATGAGTTAGAATAACGATATTAGTGATTATCTTCCTGACACGATGATTATCCAATATAAATCTTTGCAGGATCCCCAGGGAAGTTAAACAATAAAGTTAACGGCAATGTTGTTCGTCACCGATGATTTAGAAAACTTTAAATGCAATATATTTGACAAGCATGTCAATAGGAATGTCGGTAAACACTGTCTTAGTCACACCCGTTTCTCTTAAATCAACAGACGTTTTAGTAAGGTTTCCGCTACTAACTGCACTTAGTTGAATCATTGCATTTAAAAATTCTATCATAACATCGTCATGTTTTAGATCCTTTTTGTTGTTTGTATTTACACGTAAGTTCTAAATAACGGCTGAGTCACAAGAAGCTCACAAAATAGACACAATTATATTCACATCTAAAGCAACATGAAGTGTATAAAAAGATGTGATTCACTAACTGTTCTGTTGACGGTTGCATAAACGTGGAAGTCCTCTATTTTATACGATCACACAGTTTTATTGTTAACAATGTGTCGGAAATCTTGCGTCTCGTAATCATCGTAAAATGTTGTGATTGTGGAATTAAAGTGCGATTAAGAACGTTTCAAATGATAGTTCTAGCCTCAATCTCTTCAAAAGAAGAACTAACTCATGTAACATAGGGTTTCAAAAGCTTTGGTCTGAACGATTACAAAGTGAGCCTTTTCTGAAAATCGAGCGGCATTAAGGTTTTATATTGGCCGAAATGTATTGTCCATTTCTATGCGTGAATCAGTATAATAGTGTCTCCCATATCTACTTTTTCGCATAAGTACTATTATCATGAATTGTATCCCTTTTCCTCGTTGACTTATAAAATTCGGTTTTCCTGTTAAAGTGTTAATTCTATCACAATAATATCATAACGTGTAATATTTGACACAGATTTCTGTGTGTCTTTATTATTTAACACTGTGCTAAAACATTGAGTCATAGGTGTTTTGGTCGCCATATGTTGCATGTCGTGACTCTGAAACACGGCCTCGGCTGTATTGCATAGTATTCTTAATATCACGTTGTCTTTGATAAACATTCTTTAGCGTTTGTTGACGTTCACGATTTACAGTATGGTGGAATTTACAAGAATGTGAACCAGGCAATCTGAATGCATTTCCTTATTCAGTATTGGATTACGAGAAAATGTGACGAGGAAACCACTATACCGAGACTTTAAATCCGCACATCGTAAAATATGCTCGTAGTATGAATTTGAACGTAATTCACTCAGTAAAGCAGTCCTCGAATTAATTGTATAATTACTCTTTACTCAAAATTTTAATTAAACACAAGTAGATATTAACCAAACACATTTTACATAACATAACGACCTGAAATAAATTGTTAAACGAGGAAGCCTTCAAGGCCCATAACTTGCGATCGTAACAAAATCTAATTACAATTCCAAAGAATTCATCATCGCAGTTGAACGTCCTTTTATTAGTGCCGATTTTCGTAATGTGTCGTCTTATGCTTCATGTTTACATGTTGACACAAGTGTCCAGGTGATGGTATTTGCCTCTCTTTCAGACGCCGCCGCAGCTTTGTGTCGCTACAAGGGTTTATGGTGAACGGTCCTCCGTGTTCCTTTAACTAACAATGTTTCATCTCTCTCTTTCCAGATGGACTTTGTTGCTGTCTCGCTCCAGCCGTACAACGGAATGTTTCTATCATAGAAGTGTTTTGCATTCCTCTTGCTTCTCGGAAACTGTTTCTATGTTGTAAATGGAAATGGGATCAGTAATGTTAGTTTGCGTTGGAGATAATTTCTGCTAACTATGAGTTATGGTGCGTTGTTAACTTGTTACAGTGTAGCAACAGTAATTTCTTTCTAGCTCGTGTCTTCTTTGAATTTTAATTTTTCCTTACTAACTTGTTACTTTGTAAATATTTTAGTAGGGAAAAATATCAAATATTCTCTCCAAGACCTTGATTCGTCGATTTTGGTCGATAATTGATTTCTAGAAAACTCCAATAGTCCTTGAAAGAAAAGAAGGCTGAATTTTCTAATGTTTAACCTTTACCAAAGTCAGATTCTACAAAAAAATATACATTCTGGTCAATCATTTAATTGTCATTGACTCAGCAATCAATACGTCTGTTTCCAAAAGCTAGTCATACTGACTGATCTTTTCACAAATCTGGTCATGCAGACTATTCTATTGCGTGATAATGCAAAATCACATTCTTTTGTTGCTTGGTTTTCGAGTAATAATACTATTCTTGTATCGAACTATCAATGCAAGAAGAAATAAAATTTTGAATAGATTTGTGATCAGTGACTATTTTGTCTCATTAGTTTTACGGTCTCACAGTTGGAAGAACATTTTCGGTAAGCAATACGTGCTTACATTACTCTGATTAACCTGCTGATAGCCACATTTTACCTGTGCACTTTACTGCTTCTGAAATAGGGTTCAGTTTCGTTTCTTTGTATCTTGTTTAAATGGTAGCTATAATTTGTTTGGGGCCATTCTCATCGAGTTACGGCTCGTTACGATCGTTCAGGGATTTCACTTTTTGTCTACGTTCATCTGATTTTCCTATTATTACATCACGTAATAGTTCTTTTTCGAATTCCTTTTGTTTCTTTGTTAAGTGTTCGACTAGATTCTGGTTCTTTTTTATGAATTAAGCTTTCGAGAATCTTAAGTGAGCCTAGGATTTATTGGACGGTTTCTTTTCTTGTCTAAATAACGAATGAATTGGAAAATTCTTAGGGTAGGTCCTAGAATTTTCCATTCCGTTCTTTTTTCCACACAATTTCGTCGTTAAGTGAATATTGTTTGCTTTCAGTCTGTTCTATCCATAAAACTTAATATCCTATTGATTGTATGTCTTCTACGTCAGTATAAACAGTATCGGTATGCGTCGGTTACTGAATTTTATATGCGATTGTTTAATTGACGTCAGAGGCGGATTATCGATCGTTTTTCACTCATTCCATAACCTCTGTCTGAATCTACGTATCGTGCTCTATCGGTAGCGTTCAATGCTGGTATTTAGGTCGAATTCAGATGTCATGCCTCGCCGTCAGTGACTGATTTTCATATGGTCGTTATCTAATCTGATATACTAAGGGCGTCTATATTTAGTTGGCAATCATACTTTATTCTCTTCCTTAATTTCAGATATTTTTACACACCTACAAAATTATAAATAGTACTTAAAGTGATACAATAACTGTGATAGACGTAAAATTTAGTATGCACTAAAACCAAGTGATAAAATCAGTGAAATGTCCTCTTTCTAAAAATGGAAAGGAAGTTAACACGCGAAGATTTCATGAGGAAAAGTTTTCGTGCACCGAGGGTTTCGCCCGCCCCAGAAGGTCAAGAGCCGACTGTAAACGGTGCGCCACCACCATCGCCGGTGTCCTTAGCCATGTTGGAAAGAAACACGCCGCCACAACGAACCCAGTACGAGGTCACATCCTCGGGGATAGCACCTAAACGACTCGAAATCAATAGGGCTCATCCCATCCACCTTAAATCGTTCCAAGCCCCGGAACCTCCCGATGATGCCGCTCCAATGCCACCCTCAGACGATGTTCTACGTAAACTTGAGCGGCAAATAGGAGAAATGGAAAGAGGGCTAGAAAGAGCACAGAACGGCACCGTAGGAGTTGACGAAAGAGTGAGATACGCCGAACACGAAAACCTTTTACGTACAGGCGTATCTTCAGTCGGCGGTGGAGGATATCTCCCAGCTGATTCTGATACAGAACATGACGTAGTACCTTTCAATAGAAACGAAAGCACACGAAGCAGTACCGGTGGTGCTACTCCAGTGCCGAGACCAGCTACTCGACTAGCTAGAACGAATTCTGATACTCAACAGTCAGTCGCAGCGACTGCGAGGTTGATGAGGAAGCTAGCTGACGGTGGCAATAAAGATGAAAAGACTAAGGTTATATCTCGAAAGGCGATCCAAGCGAGGATGGAGAGGGTAAAGAACTCTGTCACAGGAAAGAATGAGCACAGGGTCTTAGCTGAACATAGGGTGGACCCACCATCTCCGAGGACACCAACTTCTCCTATCACCACAAGGTCTTCTCAGGTAACGATAATTCTTTTGAGTATTGTGGATGTCCATGTTAAACTGTCCATCGTAAACAAACGGTCGTATATGACACAGAAGATAAATAGAAATCACACTAGACGCACGGAAGTGTGCAAAGCCACGTTCTGTTGATATATTTATTACTTGGCGTTGTAAGTTACAATTAAAAATTTTGAAGAGCGAACTGCTTAGTTTCTCTGTTGCGCAAAACGAAAACTTATTCGCCTTCAAAGATACGTTTTCTCTCGTCTATCAATAATGTTTTACTTAAAATAACTTGTAGCACAATTTACGAAGTTTTCTCTTTGTAGTTAGTAGACGTTGAAAAAGTTTTTCGAGCTTTTTTGTAAGTGTCAATCTATCACCCAACATATAATATTTTTATGACACAAACAAATCACTGTTTCAGCTTATGATACATTTTTATGTGACGTTGAATGTATTCTGCTGCCCACACGCATACTCCTAATTCGTATGAAGCGTTGGGTAACACGGCTTACTAATGTTACTTAATATCATTCACACTTGCTTGCGTAATATCTACAAAAGGTGGTAGACAGTAATCCTACATGATTATTTGTTGAGATGGCTTTTCAATATTAACTTGAGCAATAAAAATGCTTAAGTTTAATCAAATGTTTAAGGCATATGTTGGTGATATTACGAATATTTGATGTAAATACTTTCATGAGATTTTGGTAGTTTAAATATTTATTCGTGGTGATGGAATTCGGTAAGTTTAATTTACGTTTATAATTTTACTAGAAGCCTTTAACACATTCCAGCGTAAATCCCAGCAGTCATATTATTTAATAGCAATCTGTTCTCCTTATCAATTTCCCTATAAAAACGACATAACTCATAATAGTTTTTACCTGTGTATCAAACGCATACAACCTTCCATAGGCACTTGTCTCACCGCCGGCGAGGAAGCGAGTAGCTATCGACTATTTGCTCGCTGAGGAAAGGGAAAAAAGATATAGATCCTCGTGTGAGTTAAAGAGATAAAAACATTCATAGTCGATAGCTGGCTGTTCACACTGCCGGCTAGCGGCTTTTACCTCTGGTTGATCGCAGCGACAAGAGCTATCATAGATTGTACTCGCTCAGCGACACTCGCTCGGCGATGCTCGCTTGGCGGTCAGAACTCACCAAACAGCGGTAATTTCTACCTATAGTGCGGGCCGGAGCGAGTATTGAGAGTAAAAGCCCGTCGCACAAAAGCACTCGCTGATAGCCGAGCGTCAATAAAAAACTATCGAAACTTTTCACTCGCTGCTCGCCAACTCGTTTCGAATTTGAAGCTTTACTTGCTGATCGCTGGCGGTGAGACAAGTGCCTTATACCTGCTGCTTAAAGTTAATTTGTAGCACATGGCGCGTGGCGTTGACGCGGGGTCAGCCTCTGACGTCATCGTTCACGATATCGCGACCGGCCGGTGTAGTGTGCGAAATGTAAAAAGTTGTGTGTTTGTTTGTTTAGTTATGATTTCTTAGGCTCACTTGGACGAAACCAGAGTTATCTTGTAACTTCGAGTTAGTTGTAACCCGGCATTATGTATGGAATATTTGTTATTTTGTTAATAAACCTCTTCCATCACCTGCCTAGCCTTTTCCCAACTATAATGGGGTCAGCTTCCAGTCAAACCGGCTTCAGCTGAATACCAGTATTTTACGTGGAGCGGCTGCCCACCAGACCGCCACAACCCATTAATTGGGTAAAACGGTACTCTTGGCAATATTGGTGTCAGATTTTCTGGATTATGACTATCCGACTGCTAAAGATTTACAAGTGACAGCCGGGACCAACGACTTAACGTGCTTCCCGAGGCACGGAGGAGTCTCGGTGTGTTAAGATGGTCACCCATCCACAGACCAACCTCGGCAAGCGTTGCTTAACCTTGAAGATCGACCCGTGACTGTTATTATTAAACCTTGTGTTAGAAACTAAATCCAAGTTAAAAGAAAACTCTGGTCTGCGCAAGTCAGCCTTAACAATTTAATAATTTTTATGTTTCGTAACGATTAGTAGGGAAACTAAAATGTACCAATTTCCGTAGCCGAATATCGCGCTAAAAATATAACATAATAATTATAATATTCCATCGACACGCGAAGCAGAAGAATTATATAATCAATGATTATTTTCTATAAAGCAGCGTAGCTCACAAAATTACTGTGTTAGTACGTAAAACATTTATATATTACTACTATTACTAGCTTTTGCCCGCGACTTCGTACGCGCTGATCCCGTTTTTTCCCGTTCCCGTAGGAATTTCGAGAAACCCTCTCTTAAAGCTCCCCCACGCTTCTCAAAGAAACTACATGTCAAATTACAGCTTTCGACGACCAGTAGTTTCGGCTGCGCGCTGTCTGTCAGTCACTCAATCAGTCACTTACGGAAGAATTTTATATATTAGGATAAGACATTTTTCAACCACCAGCTATACAAATTAACTTTTTACGTTTTCATAGCGATACAACTGACGCGAAATCTGTTTTTGTTAACAGAATTTTATCTCCGACACCCCGTACTAAAAATTTCTTTTTTATTCTTTTCACAGGTAAGCACAAAGAAAACAAATAAAATGGCGGTGTTGTCTGCGTACGGTACAATAGAGAGGTAAAGTATGCGCTTTGTTTCCGTCTGATTAATTTTTTCCATTAGCACTGAAACGAGATTTAAAGTTCAGGGAAAAGGAGAGAATTATTCAGAACAGTGTACTTCAATTAAGTAGAGTAGAAGATGTGTAGAAGTTGGATCTTTACTTAATTTTGATTTGGTAGTTTCTTTTGTGATTTTGGGGTTACGAGATCATGCCTCTGCTAATGTTCAGAAATTGGCATCCAATCCTATTAATCCTACTAATATATAATATTACTAGTTGACCCGTGCAATTTCGTCTGCTCCGCTCCTATTGGTCTTAGCGTGATGATATATAGCCTATAGCCTTCCTCGCTAAATGGGCTATCTAACACTGAAATAATTTTTCAAATCGGACCAGCAGTTCCTGAGATTAGCGCGTTCAAGCAAACAAACCAACAAACAAACAAACTCTTCAGCTTTGTATATAGATAAACGCCAAAGTTTGTGAGGATGAATGTCTGTTACTCATTCACGTCAGAACGCCTGAGAGGATCTTCATGAAATTTGGCATAGAGGTAGATTATAGTCTGGAATAAAACAGGCTACTTTTTATCCCGGGAGTATGTTCCCTAAGGATCACGCGGGCGAAGCTGCTGGCAGAAGCTAGTTGATTATAATCCGACCTCCGTTTTCCCAACTAGCTTCTGTTGGTTCGTCTTTACTCAACAATCCAGTAATAATTTAATCCTTGCAATAACTTCGCCAAACATACCTTTGTAAATTTAAATCTAATAATCAGACTTCCAGGGCCCCAAGTCTGCTATTACAATGGTGGAGTGATGTGTGTCAGTGGTTGACCACTGGAAAGTCATAATGACGCTTTTATATCCAGTGGTAAACCACTGACACTCCATTGCAAGAAATGGCATAGAATCTTGTCAAAATCAACCATTATGAAATCAATGATAGACCATTCTGACACTATTGTAATAGCAGACTTGGGGCCCAGACTACTAACTACAACCGTATTCATTTTCTAGAACTTTCTTATTTCCAACATAAATACATGTCAGTAACCACTTAAAATTATCTAACTGTAAACGTATTAAAATTAATATCCCCATCACCAAACCCCGGGGGTATCCTTTTATGGATTTAGCCCATTGTAAAATTTATGAGAACCATTCTATTTTACGAGCTGCTAAGATGTATCCATCCTGCTATGATTTTAAACGTTATTTCAAGCTAGTCCAAGGTTAGATCGAAATATTTGGAAGCTCGACGTGGTTAGAATGATGAGTGCGGAATGCAAATCGCACGCGGCATAACTCCCAGTTTACGGAATTCCGGAAACGTTTGCTAAACTAACAGAAACTGTTTATTTAATTATCATTTTATTGCTTTGAGGAAGTGTTTGTATGTAGGGAACGTGAGCATTAATATCGGTTGTAAATTTATCATTATCATATCAGCCGAAAGACGTCCACTGCTGGACGCAGGCCTCCCCCAAGATTTGGGGGGGGGTTTGCCATAATCGCCACGCTTGGCAGGCGGGTTGGTGTAAAATATTAATTATTATTTGTAGTCGGTGTGCAAAAATAATTACTGTAAGCGTTGGCTATGAACACAGAGCAAGAGAGAGAAATTGAAAAGTGAAAACCAAAATGTTTCGAAATATTCAAGTTAGAGGCATAAATCATATGAAATACTCCCCAGACTATACTAGCAGTATTATGTTTTATATCAAAGTTATACTCTTTTCTCTATTTAGATACTACATTGAAATAGAGGGATAAGAAAAATAGAAAGCTTCTTTTCTCCTGCAATATTATCTACCATCAAAGTATGTAAGAATTGTCAGTATTTTCACAGAATCTCACGTCTCGGCGATATATTTGTAACAAGTATTACATAAAATCGAACGAAACTACGCTCTTCGTGAGCTCTCTAGCTATAAGTTTCTAGGTTTCTACATGAATGGCGGAGCATACAAAAATTACGTTCGTTCTCGTCGCCTTCTTTCCGTATTCTGTTTGATAAATCGTTTTGCATAATATACTAACATTATTTATTCAGTCTCCGCTTCGAAGCAAATAAAGTCAAATTCCTTTGAGCGTTTTTCAACCATTTTATAAAATGCCCTCGAGCTTGGCGGGAGCACTACCTTTTTGTGCAAATTGGTATTGATTTTACAATCGGATACTATTTTTAGGGTACCGTACCTCATAAGAAAAAAACGTAACCCTTGTAGGATCACTTTGTTGTCCGTCTGTCTGTCTGGAAAGACCCTTTATCTCGGGAACGCGTGGAGGTATCAAGTTGAAATTAAAACCATATCACTCAGGCCTACGATCCCTTGAAGCTGTGAAAAAAAATCAAAGTTCTAAGTCAACGTAAAAAAGAAACGGACGTTTATGCTGCAAAAAACGTATATTTCGATACTCTCAAGGGAATCAAAATGTAAAGGGTATTTCCTGTTGACCTAGAACTATGAAATTTGGCAATTAATACCGTCTTATACTACAAGTAGAGGAAAAGTCTGAAATCTATACATTTGTTATTAAATCATACAAAAATATAGTCGTTATTTAAAGTAAAATGTACCAACGAATTTGTACGGAACTCTCGGTGGGCGAGCCCGACTCGCAGTTGCCGGTTTTTTTTTAAATATAATTGCGAATATGCTCCGGGCTTTTCAGTATTTGTTTACAATCTCAATATTTTCCATTCATATTTATAACGTGAAACTGAAAATAGTCGTGTTTATTAAACAAACGTGAGCATTTCTAGCCTCATCGTATTATAACAGTTTTGTTGGCATGGAAACCTATTCCACTCAATAAAACAGAAGTAAAAGGCAAAAGATAGAGTAAAGTTATCGTAAATAGTGACAAACTAAAAATCTAAGTAGGTCGATCGATACGGCACCGATCAATCCAAAGACCTTGACATGCTAACTGAAGAATATGCATTCATTGTGCCCACTGTGAGTTCCTAATCATGAATATTACTAACTTGCTGTTTCCCGTGGTTTTGTTCCCGTAACCCGGGACACAGGAACCGTGTACTTTCCGGGTCAAAAGCTTATGTACTAAGATCCTCCAGACCTTACTTACTTTCTTAGTAACAAAATATCGGGGACGGAGTAGTGTTGGTATGTACTTCTGTGGGGGCTCTCTGGGATCTTAGTCCATTACAAGACGCAACGACATTAGTTAAAAAATCTTCTGCATCTGCTGTGATGGGTTTGCTCTTGACTCTAGTCTAGGTCAGAGATGACAGAGACAAAGTCTACGATGGAGCGAGCTTACCCAGAAGGAGCCTGTTCACTCTAACTATGAAGAGATTAAGGTTGTAAGCGTTTTGAAACACAGACACAGGCAGAGAGTTCCACTCCTTTGCTGTGCGCATTATAAAAGACATTTGGAAACGCTTAGTGCGAATTGGTGGAATAGCAACAAGGTAGGGATGGTAAGATGCAGTGCGTCTGGATGTCTGACAGTAGAAGGGGGACATCCAAAGATTACCTCCCACAAACAAATAGTTTTATTTTTTCTTTCTTATTTGAGTTTAGATTAAAAACCAGGCAAGTGCGAGTCGGACTGACAAATGAAGGGATCCGTACCATAAACCTTAATTTTTAGGTTTCCGATAAAAAACGGAACCCTTATAGGATCACTCGGGTGTCTGTCTGTCTGTATGTCTGTCCGTCTGTCACAGCCAGTTTTCTCCAGATCCACTGGACCGATTCTGTTGAAATTTGGCATACATATGGACTTCTATGACCCAAACACGGACGCGTTACGTAAATTATTAGATTTTTAGTATGGGTTCACTTTTGAGGGTCAAACGAGAACAATATTGTTTGCGGGTTGAACAATATTGTGTGACATATCAAATGAAATGGCTTACTGTAAGAGTTTTAATTATATTTTTTTCATGATTTTAAAATAAATAGTTTTGAAGTTATTCAAGAAATTAGACGAAAAATCACCATTGTCCCCCCTTATCTTCGAAACTACTGGGCCTAATATTAAAAAAAAAAATGGAGATAATAGATCTTTACCTAAAGATTCAGGAAAACTTATTACAAGTCTGTAGTGTTAAAATAACATGTTAAAAAAATTAAATTCTTTCGGAACCCTTTGCACGCGAGTCTGACTCGCACTTGGCAGGTTTTTTCTGATTTGTTGTTATATCGGCAATAGAAATACACGATCTGTGGAAATTTCAACTGCCTGCTTAATACGGTTCTTGAGATACAGCCCGCTGACAGTCAGACGGACGGTCGAATGTTGTTAGCGGGACGGACTGTCCACGGTAATTCCGAGCGAATTTTATAATAACTATCGATACTTGTGGAGGTTATACAAAGAGAGTGAAAATAAAAGAATCGTAACTTAAAACCACCAACTTTTGATTAACAAAATAACGACATAATAATACTTTTCATCAAATTGCTAGAAAAGTTTCAGAAACGGCGATTATAGTTGACGAAACCTAATGAACTTCTATCGAGGAAGCCCTCGTGTTCCGTTGACGAATTTCAGCTGAAATATCCGGACCGGTTTCCGAGTAAAGGTTTATTAATTTTCAACGATGAATGAACGAAAGTTCCGAACAGAATTTCTATATTAAAGCCAGGGTTTGGTATCTGGACAATGTTGACAAGAATTTTATAGGTTTAAAGAACCAGTTTTTGATTCATCGCTCCATTTTTAGGGTTCCGTACCTCAAAAGGAAAAAACGGAACCCTTATAGGATCACTTTGTTGTTCGTCCGGCTGTCTGTAAATACCTTTTTATCTCGGGAACGCGTGGAGGTATCGAGTTGAAATTAAAATCATATACTCAAGTCTATAGCACCTTGAAGCTTTAAAAAATCAGACTACAAAGTTAACGTTAAAAAAAGATACGTTCGTTAATGCCGCAAAAAAAACGTATATTTAGACACTCTCAAGGGAATTTGGCAATTAATACCGTCTCATACTACAAGTATAGGAAAAAGTCTGAAAACTATACATGTATAATAAAATCATAAAAATATATTCTTTATTTAAAGTAATATGTACCTAAAAATTTGTACGGAACCCTCGGTAGGCGAGTCCAATTCGCACTTGACCGGTTTCTTTTTTTATTATTTGTATAAATATTTTCCGAAACGTTTTGGCAATTCTTTCATTGTGCATAATTCCTAGCCGAAGTCTGAGTTACTTGATTGCTGTTACCTGGGTTCTCCAAGCGTGGTCCATTGTCGACCACATCATCGCTTACCATCAAGTGAGATAGTGGTCAAACAAGTTCATTTTTCATCATCATCATCATCATATCAGCCGAAAGATACCGCATAGATGCGCACAGCAAAGGAGTGGAACTCTCTGGCTGCGTCTGTGTTTCCAAACGCTTACAACCCTAATCTCTTCAAAGTTAGAGTGAACAGGCTCAGGCAGGAAAAACTGAAAGAATTTTACAAATCGGACCATTAGTTCCTGAGATTAGCGCGTTCAAGCAAACAAACACACAAACAAACTCTTCAGCTTTATATATTAGTATAGATATAGATAGATGGGCACGCAAAATCCTATATTTAAATTTGTCTTTGAAATCTTTAGCCCTTAAACCCTGAGAGATAAAGTGGGATAATTTAGCGTCGAGGGGATAATACTCCCGACATTACAGCTATAAATATTTTTGTGGCTTACTGAGTTCTTTAGTACAGCAAAAATGTTGATAAATTTTGTAATTATGTATTAAGTAAGAGAGCTTAATTCGTACCACAGAGAGTGAGATGAAAGAATAGAATAAGCCTTATCGACCAAGCAATCTTTGCTACAGCCTCTACCTTGTTTCAGCCTTATCCCAAGTTATATCGTCTCACGTGGGTACTCTCATTGCATGAAGCTAATCCCCAGATACGTCTCAATTCATGGAAAGACAAGGCCTTTTTACGGTTCTAGTGAGCAAAAATTATTGCCAACCATCTTCGTATGTCGCTTTATGCCATTTCCTGTTCAACCCTTTAGAAAGGACTGTCTTTTACCCGGGACTTCGTACGCGCGTATCCCGTTTTTCTAGTTCCCGTAGGAATTTCGGGACATCTTCTCTCAGTGCTCCCCTTCATTCCCAAAGGAACCTACGTGCCAAATTTCAGCTTTCAACGACCAGTAGTTTCGGTTGTGCGTTGTCTGTCAGTCACTCAGTCACGGAAGAGTTTTATACAGGGTTATTTGTAAAACACCAACAACCTCTTAGGCAGTGAAAGTTCTTGACTTAAGATCCTTTGTCCCCTAGCTGGGGCACAGGGCTTCCACAGTAGACTTCCATCGCGAACGGTCTTGAGCTTTACGCTTCACCTCGCTCCATGTCATTCCGTTGCTCGTCGCTTCTGCCAACACGGTGCGTCGCCAGGTTTAACGGGGACGGCCACGTTTCCTTTTCCATTGAGGATTCCAGTCCATAGCCTGTTTTGGAATGTGATCGGGATCCCTCCGGAGCGTGTGACCAATCCACCTCCACTTACGGCGCTTAATCTGGCGGTCGATCGGGCTCTCGTGGCATTTTTCTAACAGCTCTACGTTAGAGATGGTCTCAGGCCAGTAAATTCCGAGTATGCGACGAAGACATCGGTTGACAAAGACCTGGATTTGGCGGAGAACAACCCCGAAAACTCGAAAAAATATCAGCTGAATTGAGATTTCATACAAAATGCAATATTTAGCCACTGAAAATGTATGGAAAAGCTGATATTTTTTTCGAGTTTACAAATAATCCTGTATATTAGGATTACCTCACAACATACAGTCTTTAATTTACCAGCCAACAAGTGTATATAACAGTAATTTGTCAAAAGGGTTAGGTAAACCTCGAACATGTAATATCTACCTTCGCCAAACAACCTGTCATGAACAACAGTTATTAATTTATGTTCCTTTACTTAATTTTGTAATACACATTATTATTGTCAAGATTGCGAACGTTATTTATGATGCTGTAATTTAGCTGTTACGAAATAGTTTCGAGGCAGTTCATTGGATGGAGAGTTTGAAGAGGATATAATACCGAGTTAGAACTAGCTGAAACAGACAGTAGGTACGGGTAATAAGAAGCCCGAACATCTGATAACCAGTCTTGCCACGGACTATGGGAATTCCCAGTTACTGGGTCTAATCATCATCATCCATCATCATAACAGCCGAAAGACGTCCACTGCTGGACATAGGCCTCCCCCAAAGGGCATCGGCCGACACCATACGGAGATTCCATATAATATGCTGGTATTGAGCTGCATCTGATTGGTCTGGAAGCCGACTCTAATATAGTTGTACTTCGGTGAGTGTGCCCAATAACTCCACGACCTCATGCCACCGGGCCCCTTCTACCATCGGACATCCAGACGCACTGCATCTTACCATCCCTACCTTGTTGCTATTCCACCAACTCGCACTAAGCGTTTCCAAACGTCTTTTATAATGCGCACAGCAAAGGAGTGGAACTCTCTGTCTGCGTCTGTGTTTCCAAACGCTTACAACCCTAATCTCTTCAAAGTTAGAATGAACAGGCTCCTTCTGAGTAAGCTCGCTCCATCGTAGACTTTGTCTCTGTCATCTCTGACCTAGACTAGAGTCAAGAGCAAACCCATCACAAATAAAAAAAAAAGTTGGAAAAAAATAAAATAAAGTAAGTAAGTTGTGGATGATGATCTTATCAACAGTATTGATGCTGTAACTGAATTTCTTATTAGGGGTCATCATTATGATATCGATAATTGACTAGGGTTCCTGGAAACAAATGTCTGACCGTATAAAAATATTTTTGAAGATTTTTTTAATACAATTTTCCGGGTCTGTTATCAGATAACTTTTCAGCACATATTCAAATTTTGGTTATCATAGTTTAGTACCGTCATGTAATTAATACCCGTCAGGCACCGAATACTTTCCAGGTGGAAGGGGGGGGGGGGTAGATAGATTCATTTTCCGCACTTAAGGCTTGTATACATGCCAATGACCTTGTGCATATAAACGGTGCTAACTACTCCTCTACGCGCCACTCCGCTACTCGCTTTTTGAATTTATTATAAAAAAATAACACATATTTAAAAAAAAGTAACAACACCAAATTATTTTCGTTTATATTGCAAAGCAGTAGATATTTTTTTATTTATTAGACTTGTTAAAAAATGAAGGAGTAAAATGGTTTCATCTCAACGATTTGGAGGTGATTTGGTGACTTTTTTTCTTATTATGTGATACCGATACATACATTCTGGCTAAACCAAATTACATATCATATCATGTAGATTGCTACTTATTTTTTTCAGATGTAATTTCTCAGTAAATGCTGATGAAAAGTTGCTTCATTTGCACGCTGTTTTTAAGCATTTCTCGAGAGAGCAGCCTTCGGTCCGTTTTGCGTAGGTGTCCCAGCTATGTTAGCCAGCCCAGAAGGGAAGGGTATCGTGTATTACCCTTTAACTAGTTTGTGGAGATCAAATAAGCTGTCGCTCCATGTAATTTACTGGTATTCAGGAACACCAGGATAGACTGGAAGCCGATTCCAAAATACTAGGGAAATGGTTTTCCCTGTTTCGGTTTCCTAGTACAACTGGGTCAGATATCAACTTGCAATATAATATCCGTGTAATTCCAAATAATTTATCGATTTCGATGCTGCATCTACCCCCGCAGATGTTAACGTAGGCGAGTTTACACGAGTTACATTCACATTTGCATAAACGTCGTCTACGGCATTACTGATGGCGTTCATGGCGCCTGCTTCTCCTTAATTAAGCTGCTCTTGCATATTAATTACATGAACTTTGTAAGTAGAATATTGGTTGTCCCAGTTTTGGACGTAGGCTGTGCTAGTCTCGTAAAGCTGGCAGATCTTGGGCTACGTCAGCTAAGCTTTCTTAATTTAATTTAATTTTATTTACTGAGACAATAAACAGCTACAATATACATGTTTACTAATAATTACGTTAAAACGAGCGTTTACAATATTGCAGCCCACTGCATTATCCACATATTTACATAAAAGCAGAAAATGCCGCTGGACAAACAAAAATAAAATACAAATTAAATTATTATTACGTTTCTTAAAACATTCAGATGCATTTAATAAAATTATTAAAAACGATAAAGAACAAGCAAAAACGTGCATTCAATTAAATTATACATTATATTAAACTAAAAAAATAGCATACTTTTACACACACTAGTTTCTGGTATACCCTTTTTATTTGTTATTTCTAATTGTATGTACCGTGCGTGTTTCATATATGTACTAAATAAATTTTATTCTTTCTTTTCTTTAAAATTGATGTACGTTTACATATATAAAAATGTGCACGGTTAGTCTGCACAAAAATATGAGAAACTACCTGAGCAATGCGAGCTAGCACAAAACTAACTCGGATCTTGGTCTACAACCTAGGTTAGTTTTGCTCGATATGGGTTTGGCGGACCAGAGATTCAACTTCTTCAGTGGGTTTTCCTACTAAAAACTAGCAATAAGTCTTAATAGCGTCAACCTGAATGCTGAATTCAAGAGCATTCAGCCCTGCCGGAGTTGTGGAATTTGTTCGAAAGAGTCACCACGGTCCTGGAACACACAGGGCATTAGGAGGAACACGGATGGGTTTGAGTCAGTAAGAGTCTGACACTCTCTTCTGCTTCACCCAGAGCGGGAGGAGCCATTTTTTTATTTTTTATTTGTGATGGGTTTGCTCTTGACTCTAGTCTAGGTCAGAGATGACAGAGACAAAGTCTACGATGGAGCGAGCTTACCCAGAAGGAACCTGTTCACTCTGAAGAGATTAGGGTTGTAAGCATTTGATGATTTCCCATCCTTAAAAAAAGGAGCATTATTCAGCCGGTATATTCTGTAAACGTCTCACTACGTAAAATTTAGTAGAGTAGTCATGATGTGAACTGTCATTCCATATTGTTTGTAAGGATTCTCAGCTCACTTCATGTCCACTTCACCTAAGTGTCCATGTAAGCGTGACGTTTACAGAATCGCACAGCTGTTTTTATTTAAATTTAGTACAGCCACATCACATACATTGTACAATTTTAAAAAAGCTCAATAAAATACCAAATGGACATGACATAGCGCTCACCAGAACAATAGTGCTTGCTGCCTTGAAATAATAAGTTTTATAACTAATTTTAAACATAAACTAACTATTATAACTAAAAGTAAAATACAATTTGTTAATACAAATAATTATTGCAAAAAAAATGATTATTAAAACTTTAAAAATATCTCAATAGATCAAAAATATCAAATTTAAAAATGTCAATAAATTAAATATACAAGATGTTGTTCTCTTACTAGTAGATTTAAATTCACTAGGTATCCAGTGAATTTAAATCTACTCGGAATCTTCCTAAGTTACTTACCATATTTTGGAATTATCTTGTACCCGAATAGAATCGGCTCGCTTTCCTAATATGTACATGAATATTCAAAATGCTTAATTAGTCCATCGCATAATTTAGCAATAATTCAAAAATTATAATAACTGCGACCAAGCTATTCATGACGTAAGTACCTGCATCACACCCACATGAACGAGTGGGTGTGTCCAGTCCACATAAATTACAACTGCATAAAACCCACTGCAACATTGCATAATGACGTAAGCGGGAGTGGGCTCTAATGTGCCAAGTCCAGAAAGTAGGAAAAAAGACGTAATTGTGAACTTAATTTCAAATTCGGTTTTCTCCATTTTAAAACTATGTGATTTGAAACTACATTAAATCGAATTACCATGTAAAATCACTGAATATGAGCTAAAATTGGTGTTTTCTATCTTTCTTAGCCTACTTTTCATTTTGAGAACGAAAGAACGCTGTTACTCGTAATAATAGCTTTATATTGTTCCTGTATTCTTGCATTATCCCTCAAATGTCCTTTATAGCCCTAGTCACATGGGACGCTATGTGGTTAAAATACTGTGAGTCTTTTAGAGATTACTTCTTATCGTTTGGGCAGTAAGGTCTAACGACCCCAGAATTTCTAAACTGCCTCAAGGGCATCTGACATGGTTTATTTGACGACCACCATTTGGCGGCCGGGACCACCGGCTTATACGTGCCTTCTGAAGCACGGAATCATCTTTTTATCAGACAATCAGGTGATTCAAGCCTGCAATGTCCTAGCCAAATTGAAAAACAACTTTACAAAGTGTGCTCTTCCCGTGGGAATCGAACCCAAGACCACCGGGTCACAAGTCAAACGCCTAAACCACTCGAACACGGAGGCAGTATATCCATTACTGACCCACTGGCAAAGGGGAGGCATTTGCCCAGTAGTGGGTCAGCAAGTCCTTCCTGAAATTCATCTTCCTCGCCGCCTCGAACTAGCCATCATGACTGTGTATGTGTTTGCCATCTATGTAGAATTAATTGATTAGTTCTTAGCAATAAAAGTTCTCTTAAGACCATTCGTATTAACAGAACATGTTCCCACGAATTAAACTCCAAATCTTCTCTTTTCGCCAACGCTCAAGTTCAACAGATAGCTTCGCTACAGTCAGATTCTCGGAAACCATTAAAACGTTGATAGCTGATACGATAGTAGTTACAGGATAACGTCGCGATCGACCATTGTTCTATCTTAAGAGCTTTGAATGAAAACTTACATGGACCACGGATTGGTTAGATCTGCGAGTCTAAAGTGACCACTTTAGCAGAATCAGAAAGCAAATCATGCTACCCGTCGCTGTCAAATTTTCCCAATCAACCTTGAACCTAATGCGTTAGCGATAAAGATGATAATTAAATTTGGCAGATTGTTGTGTGATTAATATTATGATTCTAATATGATTCTGCTAATATGGCCTTTTTAGCCACCCTGATGAAAAGAGTATTGATATAGTTAACGTTGATATTATTGTGGTGGACTAAAAGGCTTTTAGTATGATATTATTGTGGTTTAATGATACAGAGAATTATTTATAAATTTGTAAACGTTGTTTTGTCGATGATGATAATGGTCAATCGCGTTTGGATAGACCTAAAGCCAGACATTACAAGTTAACTTTATGCCGGTCACTAGTCTGCTGCAGTACCGCTGGAAACTACCAGAAATCAAACAAGGATTGGGTTCAAAGGATAATTATATTGAGCACATGCCCAGATGAAAGCTTTTACAGTTCTGACCGATAAAACAAATTATATCTTTACTTCATTATTTGATATTCTAATTTATTCTAACTTTTTAATTAAATCCCCCAAGGCTTCCTCGACAATGCATCCAAGGAGGGTGCATTACAATATTTGTGAAGTTTTAAACCTTCAGGTAACTACGTAAAACATAGTGTAACTTCAAATTGTGTTTTAATGTCTTAAGAGTCCCTCGCAGAAAGGTTAGTAATATTGGCTGAAGCTGTTTTTAAAATATAACTTTACACCCTGTAGATGCACAAAGCATGAACTACCGTATTATTATATCAGTCAACGAATATTTAACTGGAATTGAACAAGAGCAGCTCCAAAGGACAGTCTTTGGGTCATTACTATTTGAGATTACAAGGCGTATTTATTCTCCCTCCCATGACCTACAAAAAGTTGTTTTCAGATAAAATAAAAACACAAAACAAGCAATAGCACGCCGATACACTATCTTTATTCATAACTATATTCCTAACTTTTCCGTATACACAGTGGTCTCTAAAAGTAGGACGTGCTTTATTCCGATACGGTTTGAAAAACGTTTGGCTCCCGGCCACAGAACTTGCCTCCATCGTAAACTTGAAAGTCTTTTCCGGACGTGTTTTAGTATTATCGACTTTGGGAATAGTCGGAAATTTTCGGGAATGTTCGACTTTTGAGGTCGATGTGTGGATATCCTTTGATAGGTATTGGTTCCTTTTAGATGGAAATTGGGTGCTTCGGCTTTTATAGCGTTGACTGCCTTGTTGGACTCGGGCTGTAATACGACTGCTACGGAAGACATAGGCTCCTAGGCTCGACGGTTCTGACCAGCTTAGTTCTGACCGGCTTAGGTGGAGTGAGTATGAAGTGAACTGTCAGATGGACGGTAAGATGTTTAAAGAATCGCACTGTAAATAATTCTATCGAATTTTCATTAACAGCCCAGTGTCTATACTTAAGCTTGCTTATACTCAATAGTCTTTTTCCCTATTATATTATACTTGTATCAAATAACCATAAAAATGCTTTTATAATACAGAACTTGCAATCGACACCCCAGTCCCCAAGAAATTTAAATTAGAAATAACGGCAAATAAGGAAGAAGACATTACCGCAGTTCAAATTACAAGGACACAGTTTTCGGGACATCAGGAAACATTATTAAGGCTCATTATTTAATTAAGACCCCAAACGAGGGACCCGAGGACAATAGACAGACTTCTTGGGCATATTTATCATTCTTGCTTCTTTTAAAAAGTTTTCTTTTTACGACTTCTCGGGTTATTTATCATGTTTTGTAACTGATATCTACGTTTACCTACGTTTGTTAATGTCCCCTTGAATGTCATTTTCTTCAAGGTCTTCAGCGTCTGCAATTCACAGAATAAGTAATACGACTAGCTAGCTTTTAGCAGTGGCATCCACCCTTGAATTTACTTTTCTATTAAAACTGGTATGTTTACGATTATGTATGTTTATCCTCATGTGCATATGTTGAACTTATTGTTCCCAATTTCGAGTAGAATATACTTTGCACAGGCTTGCAAGGTGAATTCTACTCAAAATTGTGAGCAACCCAAATTGTGTACGTGAATAATCTTGAATATCTCACCGACGGCGATCAGCGAGTAGCGAGTGAAAAGTTTCGATAGTTTTGACGCTCGGCTTTCAGCGAGTGCTTTAGTGCGACGGGCTTTTACTCGCAATACTCGCTCCGGTCCGCACTATAGGTAGAAATTACCGCAGTTTGGTTGTTCTGACCGCCAAGCGAGCATCGCCGAGCGAGTGTCGTTGAGCGAGTACAATCTTTAATAGCTCTTGTCGTTGCAATCAGCTAGAGGTAAGAGCCGCCGGCAGTGTGAACGGCCAGCTATCGACTATGAATGTATGTGTCTCTTTTACTCACACGAGATCTGTATCTTTTGTGCCTTCCCTCAGCGAGCAAATGGTCGATAGCTACTCGCTTCCTCGCCGAGACAAGTGCCTAAACCGGAAAATTTTCCACAAAAGTGCCAATACAAAGATAGTGCAAGCAAACAAATCGTCCAACAACTACGACAGAAACATAAACAGATTGCGCTAACTAGCTAAACACATGTAAATCTGTCGGCAGCGTCATGACGTAGTTGAAGCCCCACAGGACCGAAGCCCGAGTACTGCTGCATTACCAAGATTATTATTATATTCAGCTGCTGCCTGTGAAGGCAGAGACGCAACCCTTTGACTGGGTTTTGAGAATATGTGAAGTGGAGGAGCTAGTTGATGTTAATTTAACTTCAATACCCTTAGAGGGATTTAAAGTGGAGGAAATGCGTTGATCGGTTGAGCTGCAGTTGTATATCGTGTTAAAGTTGCAATTGATGTTTTTAACAAAATTATGTGTGTTCTTTTATTGGTAGGCGATGATGTTTTTAACGATGGAGCATGCTTTCCTAGAAAATCAAAAATCAAAAGGCATTTATTCAAACTAGGCTGAAAATCAGCACTTTGAACGTCAAAATTTACATTCAATTTCCTAGTGTTTTAGCTGGGAAGAAGAAGTGGCCAACAAACTCCCCAGCAACACAACTGTCTGTTAAGTTTAAGTATAGAAGTAACCTATTCACTCTTGATTTAAAGACCCCCACGTTTTAGCTATCAGGAAACACAGACTCCGGACTCCGGACTGTGTGGCGATGGAGCATGCTGTCTTAGAAGTAGAGTATTCACTCTTGACTTAAAGACCCCCAGGTTGTAGCTATCAGGAAACACAGACTACGGACTCCGGACTGTGTGTCGATGGAGCATGCTTTATTAGAAGTAGAGTATTCACTCTTGACTTAAAGACCCCCAGGTTTTAGCTATCAGGAAACACAGACTCCGGACTCCGGACTGTGTGTATCATGAGTTTTTACTAAAACGGCTAATTGTTTAGACAGAAATTTCTTCATCTTGTGTAGTCGTTTTCGATTTGTGTTAATCTTGGTGTTTAACGTGGTTCGACGGCAAGTTTCGCTGATTTTTGACATCTTCAATTTTGCTAATCTAATTATAATTTAATTAATCCATTGAATCCCATGTCGTCATCACATAGTACTGATTGACATCCGTCACCTGAATGCATTTTGTTCAGTGTTCGTGTCTGATGCTGCAGTAATATTGAATTTGTATGTATGACTTATACCAATATCAATATCGACGGCTCATGCATTTATTTCCTTGATAACATTGAGTTATTTCAATTCAACGGATTGCAATCAGGTTATCAGTATTGAATAAGTCAATGTATGAGTGATGTATGCAAATATTTATAACATTTTAAAATATTTTTGTAACTGATTTAAAAGTCTCTGGTTGTTAGTTTGTTATATGTATGATAAAATTATTTGAATACTTGAATTACTACGGTTCTCTTTTTCTTAAGAAGAATAAATGTTCTGAAAATTATTTTTTTAATGAGTAGTTTTTTACACATTCATAGTGCGTACAGCTAAGGAGTGGAATTCCCTGCCGGAGTCTGTGTTTCCTGATAGCTACAACCTGGGAGTCTTTAAGTCAAGAGTGAATAGGTTACTTCTAGGCAAGCGTGCTCCATCTTCGACCACATCGTCGCTTACCATCAGGTGAGATAGTGGTCAAACGCGTGCCTATCAATAATAATAATAAAAAAGTAACTTGCCGTTTTTCTTGACTAGGATAAAAAATACTGTTACTGTGGTGGTCCCAGTAACTGTTACGATTAAAACTGACTACATAAAGTTAATTTCTAACCAATGTTGCTAAGTTTGACACAGATACTTAAACAATAGACGATCCTATACAGGGAAATATTAAACTTAAACTAGCAGATCCTCGTACTAGGAACAACTGCTAAGATGTTAGAACTTTGAAAGTCGGAAACTCGGAAGTTTTCCAAGACGGGGACAGTATTAAGTTCTATACGAAGTTTGGTATGTAGCTTACGAAGCAAAGTGTGTTGTGTGAAGATATTAAGTTGAAAAATAAAGCCTTAAAAGTTGTGACGGTATAAGAAAAACACAAGGTTCTTCCCTAAGACCCACCATTTAATATCCTGTCGAACATAAAGACATTCTCTTGGCCGAAATTAATAAAACCCCGCTCTGACCCTCCCAAGACCGACTAAAAAAACAAATAATTCAGAGACGCAGGCACCAACTGACGTAACGTCTAAGGTAAATGCAATAACCACCATCAAATGGCATACCAAATAAAAATCACTAACACACAAGCTAAACCCAACCTTTGCCTTCTAAAAATAGCGTACAATTTTGTCTAACATTCACTGTGGAATAAGACGTTTTGAATTTTTGGTTGGATATATAGGGCGGTGGATACTCCACCCCATCTAGTGTACTTCCGACAGTCGTTTTCCGAAAGCCGCGGTGAACGCACGGCTGTTGTGTTTCGGATTATGGTGTTGTCATAGTATTTTTGTGTTTGTGACATGGCTAGGAAACGGGTAAGGAGTGGTTTGACATAATTAAAATGGGCTAGGTTATTCGCTAGAGATTTTACGTACAAATTAGGTTTTGACGCGATATTTTTTTTTGTTCGTCAGTTGCGCCCTTCTTTTGATCCGTCGTTTTATTGTGTTAAGTATAATTTATTTTAAAATGTGCTGTTGGTTTTATTTAATGTGGTTTTTGAACTGTGTTTTCATGAAGTATTCATATTGAAATTCTGCTGCTGAACTGAATTGTTTTGGGTCAGGTCAGGACCTATATTTTGTGAGAACGCTGCGTTGACAAAAAGTATTCTCGGGTCTTGAGTTTATCGTTAACGAATCATCCTTGAAAATCAGCATGCCTAGCAAGTTTCTTCATAGAAAGGTTAAAACTTTTATATGTAAACTCAATTTCATTGAATACTTAGGATATAAAAAAGTTATTCGCGACCGTAGTCTACACTAATATTATAAAGAGGAAAGATTTGTTTGTTTGTTTGTTTGAATTGAATAGGCTCCGAAACTACTGGACCGATTTGAAAAATTCTTTTAGCATTGGATAGCTACATTATCAGGGAGTAACATAGGCTATATATTATCCCCGTACTCCCACGGGAACGGGAACTACGCGGGTGAAACCGCGTGACGTCCACTAGTCATTAATAAACACAATACTATCTAAAACTTCAAAGGCATTCCTAAACGAAATTAGCAATACACAAGCATCACATACCACAGAATTCAAATAACAATGTATTTGCGATCTGCCAATGTAAACGTTGGTTCTAAATCCCATTAACAGGGAATGGATAAGCGTTTGAACACTCGTCATTGATTTGTGGCACTATAATGTGCTATTTTTATGTTGCGTTTTCATTTTTTCGATTAACTGGCTCACTGTACTTGCTACTCGACTGATAGAAATTCCAATTGTGGTTTTTCGTGTTTCTAAATTAGGAAGTCTTCTTTGAGTTATTAATTTTTCAGGATGCACTGATTACTTGTCTGCTTACAAGCGTTTTAATGAAATTTACATGGTCGCAAGTCGGTTTGCAAGAAAACTGATTACTTATTTGCTACTCTGACTTAATTATTATACTCGACGTGTAGCCAAGTCATGCCTAGTTATTACTACAAGCAATTTAGTAGTCCTTGTTCAGCTAGAGTTCTCTGATTACTGGTTGATAAATTCAAGATGCACGTCCTAGTTTGTAACTTAATTTGCTTACTCGCTCAGGTCAGCCATTGCCATTCAGTTCGTTTGTTCTATAAGTACCTAATTTACTGTAAGTTAGGATTGCGTATTAAAAATTAGGAATGAAGTTATTTTGATTTAAAGATGCGTGAGAATATGTGGTATCTGTACGCAGACCTTTTGAACGAATCAATCATTACTTGTATTATTTCCTCCCCTATTTGAAGCTTTCTCTTTTAACAAAGGATAAATATCATGCTGTTATTGTTGAAAAATCGGTAAATCATCAACACTTGTTTCTAAATATTCATAACATGTTTGTAATATTGAACGAAGCATAGTAAACCACATTTTGTATAACCGAATGTTTTACTCAGAAAATAATATCAAATGATTATTATAAGCTGACGCAATACCACAGTTAAGTAGATAATCTTCGTTTATGGCTCAGCATTGCATATTAGCTTTATCAATATTGCATCAAAGTACCCTATTAAGGATTAATTCTAATTAACTATGCTGTTTTAGCTTTAATAACGGCTCTTACACAGCACATTAGCATTTATGAAGCCTTAATCAAATCATAAAATGTTTACTTAAAAATTAATACAAAATTTTACACGTATTCCTCAATGTCTATAACAGAATTTGAATAACACGATGAGTTCTTTTAATCGACACTTTCAAAATAATTCAGGTGTTAAAAAGGACCTTTAATTATGCAGTGAGAAACATTAAAAGAAACCAACTTGCATACAGACTTGCTCGAGTAACTCGACCCTTCTTTTTTACGTCTATTGTCCTCGCCCCTGACAAAAGATTTTAATAATAATACTTGGATAATACTTCGATTTGAAGGGTAGTTTTTGAAGTTAAATCTAAAATTTAGATTCTAAATGATTTGATAGCCGCAATATCGATGTAAGTAGAATTACTAAGAATCCACTGAAAAAATAAATTGATTCAACATTTTTTTTGGTAGATAAATACCCTAATCGTAATCACTCAGGCTAACTCTGTGATAATTTTAATTAAGTATCAGATTCAGATTGCGGTGCTTTTCAATATTTAAACCTTTATTAATAATTGAACTCGCTTTCTCCAAATAACTAGCATGAAACAGGGACCTGAACGCAGCATAGCATATTTTATTTTTCAAAATATGTTTATTATTTTATATTCATAAATAAATTGTAAGACGCTGCAAAATGTATGTAAAACTTTGCCTCGGTGAGTAAGACAATAATTTGCTTAGGTATCTAATAACTTGCATCTTCACAGCATATCAGGTATTAAACCTCATTTAATAGATCATAATAATAATTTTATAAAACATAAATAATAATAACAATCGAATGTTCCGTTGCACCAATGTCTAAAAAAGGAGATTATAAAAAGTATTGTATGCCTCCTGCGTGTTAACCATATACCAATCATTCATCCTTCAGAAATTCAATAGCGAATATTATATCACAAAAAACTTAAAAAAAAAAATGCAACCGACTTCCTTCCAAGTTCTTCATCAGATCTTTACGAAATTTATATAGGACCATTTCGGAATAAACGTCTTTCAAAAAAAAAAAATTTGCAAATCCGTTAATAGTATGACGAAGTAAATAAAAAGTCTGTCCTTTTTGAAGCCGGTTAAAAAATGGAACTTCAACCCTTCCAATTCATACGAACTTACTACTATATGTATTCTCGTGTATTTTGACTGCGATTCCAATTCCTAGATATTCCAATAGGTTTGAGTGACCTTGTCCTTCTCGCTGTGTGCAACAATTTCATAACCAATCAACACAAATATTTGTTTGCAAACGTTTGCCTCCAATATTGGAAGTTATTGGAATTTATTCTTTTTATAGAATTGGACAGTCTTTTCTGTTTATGAAATGCGTTATTGAATAGTCCGGTCAAAATGGACATTTCAAATAACAATAACTCCGACAGAGCTGAATTTTCGTAGATACCTTGGGTATATTAGTAGAAATAAAGTACCTACCGAAAGTCCCCATCGATCCCACGTGTTCTAAAAAAGTTATTCAAGGTCAAAGGTCAACATTTTCGGTTTATTTTTCTCGAAAACCTTGATGACTTTGACAGACATTTTAGGAGTATAAATCCGTTAAAAGTTCCAGACAGACCTTTGTCTGGAACTTTTAACAGATTTATACTCCTAACACCGGCGAAGTTTTTGGCCAATAAAATTAAAATATTAACTAATGTCGTGCCAAGGATACGAAGATGAAAAATATATCATTTGACAGCTCTAGTTTCCTTCTATCTCGTCTACTAGTAAAAGAAAACAATATCAGCATCAGGGCCATTGGCTAGCTTATAGCTGCATATCAGATGATCGGCATTGACATTGATATAAACAAAGCATTTTTCAGTCCCAGGTGTTCTCGTTCATAGACAATGGCGGTTCATATCGATACCTGTTATTATTGTCATATTTCTTAGTATTAATTTATTAGTGGAAGTACCTGATCGTCTCGTAGTACAAGATTTACTGACAAAAATGAATAAGTACGCTTCAGTCGTCAGAGGAAACGAGCGGAGAGGCTGTGTAAATAGTCATAATTCGAGGTTTGGCTCCCGCCTGTTTCCTCCTCCATTTTTTGACCGATTTAAAAGATATTTCATAAACTGAATAAAAAGGATACTTATATACTGTGTCTCTATGTTTTCCTTTTCCTAGAACCCTCAAAAAACGCTCAAAATTGTCTTTCAGCAGAGCTCTATTATACAAATTTGGCAACTATTAATCTACACTAATATTATAAAGAGGAAAAATTTGTTTGTTTATTTGTTTGAATTGAATAGGCTCCGAAACTACTGGACCGATTTGAAAAATTCTTTTAGCATTGGATAGCTACATTATCAGGGAGTAACATAGGCTATATATTATACCCGTATTCCCACGGGAACGGGAACTACGCGGGTGAAACCGCGTGACGTCCACTAGTGAAAAAATAAAAACAGGGATACAGTGTACATACGTTTTATTCAGTTTGTGAAATATCTTTTAAATCGGTTCAATATTGGACGAGTAAACAGGCGCGAGCCAAACCTCGAATTACGATTTTTTACATATGAAGTCTATCCACCCGCATTCCTCTTAAGCTGGTTGTCTAGAGTATCAACAGTTCATAACTCATTATACGAATCCCAATGGGTCTTAAGATTAGAAAGATTGTGTGAAGGCAAGATGGAAATGGCGAGAAGAGATAATACTTCTTCAATAAAGAGTTCCTTGATCATCATCATTTCAGCCGAAAGACGTCCACTACTTGACATAGGCCTTCTCCAAGATGGGGGGGGGGGGGGTTGCCATAATCGCCACGTTTGGCAGGCGGGTTGGCGATCGTAGTGTATGGTTCAAGACTTCCTGAATAGCAGTAAATAGATATAAGTGGAAAAAAGGGGTCTGCCTTGTATAAGAGCAGTACAAGCTTTCAATTAACTGCTATAAAAATAGCCTACTAACTCTATCGCAATCGACTGCTGAATGAATAAAATCAAACTAATAGCTCCGGAATACGTCTTCGAACAATTTAACACTGTCACCACCCCTTGCGAGTAAATACAAACACATTCGGACGTCGTGACTATTAATGAATTCATCCGATGTCCACGCTACCCCTATAGTTAACTATTCAACCCCTACTGTACGCATGTCTACCCCTAACATGGCCGACAATTACGGGGACCCTTATTAACCCATACAATTATTCTTAAATGCTGTGCTGCTGGGGTCATTTGGCTCTTGTTTAGGCAAAATTACAATAGTCTGGAGCTTGGGGGTAGTTCGATGTTTTTGACACAAATAAAATAAAGAAAAAGTATTTTTTGTGATGCAGACAGGAGGAAATAATATTTTTATGATAGGCAAACCAAATTTCTATACCAAATTAAAACAAGAACGTTGAACATGCAAAACGAACTACTGGCACATAATATATTTAAACTTTTTTTTTGTCGGTAACGCTTCGATAAACCCTTGGGTTGTTGATGCAGGTGCCTTTGTTGGCGGTTAGCAATTCCCACAGTCTGTTCCTTAAACTTACATACTCGTAGTATAACGTATAAGTCGTAATTTCTTTTTATAAACATTTCCACACAAAATTACACGAGTAATGGATTCTCCAAAAAATAATTACAACAAACCGTCTCGTTATTTACGTGTGCTTAAGCCTTTATTCCCCAGATTTACGAAACAGGCACATTTACCGAGTTTCATCTGAATCGCTCCCAATCCGCTTTCATCACGGATTACTATCATTTCTTCCATTTTTTCCGTTCTTCCATTCCTCCGCTGGTCGCGGCTAGCCTTCCAAATACAGAAAATTTCAGAATGCAATCTCGATTTGAGTTGCGAATGTAATCCTTGGGTAAGGCTGGGTTTGTATTAAAGCGGGGATTTCAGACCGAGTGGAGATGAATTGGGAAGTTTTAATAACGTATTCGGCATAGTTTACCTCAATATGGGATTGTATAATAACCGTACGGCACGAGTTGTGAGGACACTCTTCATTGGTCGGTTGACGGCGTCAGCACTGACGCTTCACGTTATTGGTTCGTCAGTCCCACCGTACATTGCCGAGATCACCCTGCTGCTATTCATCTGTGCTCACGACTCGTGCCAACTATGATTGCTATAAGTGCTGTTTAACAGAAAGCTTTCGGTCAGCGATGGGGCAGTACAAAGGCGCAATTCACTTATTTTCAAGGAACGTTCGCATTCGCATCGACGTCGCAAACTGTCAAAAACTCCTCTAATTACCTCACATTTTGACATTGATTGTCACTGATATGATATTGAAGAACGCTATTTAAGTACGAGAATTGCCCTTCAAGTCAAAAAAGTTCTAAGTGGACACAACTCGAACATTTACGTCAAGGTCGTGGGGCGCTCCTATACACTCTTGCTTAGAAAGCTCTCGCTGAGATAGCGTAGTCTAATTCAAATTAGTGTAACCTAATTGACTTGATTGACAGTCAATACAAGGGTTAGCGTAATTTAATTGGACACCACGCAGATATCTTAATTAACTTAAGACAAGACGATCTATAGCTGCGGTAACCTTGAATCTTGACTCCAGTTTTGCGGTTTCGAAGGTATCGAGAGATACAAATATTTGTATAATTAATCAATAGTTCTCAGGTTATATTGTAAACGAATGGAATTCTTAGAAAGGCAAAGGAAATTCTAATTCTGAAGTTAAATTCGAAATGGATAAACCTAAATTCATTGATAAGATAGATTTAATTGTTGGTGATTTTACTGTGTTGCTAAGTAATTTGGATATTATCTTGCTTGGTAACGATAGTAAGTTTGACATGCTTGCTAGCAAGTTAGAAATAAGCATTATGCTAGCATCATCATCATTGTCAGCCTGTTTCCATCCACTGTTAAGTACAGGCTTCCTCCATTTTGTTCCGTGCTTCCTGATACTTCCCCTTCTTTCCTTGGCATTTATATTACCCATTGACTATGTTTTTCCTTCATGATACTGAAACATAAATTAAGTTCACTGTTTTTTGGGGTTTCATTCAAATATGTTGTATTTGAGAAATCATCAAATCACTACTTCCGATCTGGGCGAAACGGAGTGTTAGTTAGACTCTTACTGACCCATCCGTGTTCCACCTTATGAATGCCCTTTGCGTTCCAAGGCAGCGGTGACTCTTTCGAACAAATTCCGCAACCCTGAAGTTTTGTGTACCTACATACATGGCTATTGGGATCCGTCATCAACCACAGACCGACTTAATCCACTGCTAGGAAAAGGCTTTCTTAGTTTTCTTTCTGTTTGCCAATCTCCACAATACTGAGCCAGCCTGTTACAAGTCCTAATAGCGCTATTATGAACTTAAAATTTTCAATCATCCATTCTTTGCAGTCGTTTATATCGCTTATTGTCGAACCAAGCCTCCACGTATGTCGATCGAACAAAATACCAACGTCAACAGTTATTTCCTTTGCGAGTACAGTTTCCGAGAGCCACTGGAAATGATTATTTCTGGGGAAATAAGTCTTAAATGTTTTCAAAGTGTAGATGGTCTATAATCTTTCTTTTGTAAAAAAGATTGTACAGTAATATCACGTGAGAAAAAATCTATAATACTCTGAAAGGATAAAAGGAACTTCTTCCTTGAAGCTGAACTCTTTGATGTCAAAGAGATGAAACCAAATCGGAATAAGCATGTTCCACTAATGTCGTGAAATCACGGAATTATGAGTTCTGTAAAGGTGGATAAAATTGCATCTTTACAAGGTGCTACAAAAAATATTCCACACGAGAGATAAAAGTAGGAAAGTGCTACATTTTTAAAATTCACTTTATAATTTAGTGTCGTAACGGGAAGGCGAAAAATGCTAGAATTTTATTCTGAATTCCATTAGTGGGGTTTATCTAATCTCGTTACTGTCAGCTTGCATCATACCTGCTGGGCATCGGCCTCTGAAAGAAACACATTCACTACACAATAATCCCAGAGAGCTTTTCAATTGCTGCCAAAATGGCCGCCACTTCATTTTATTCCCCTAATCTAAAAAGCATACTCAATGGATTGTTACAATCACACATTCCCACAACTTTCGCGCTCCACAGAAACGACCCGCTTTATGCAGACTATCGATCCAAGCTGACTCCGCAAGTCCTACAACCGAATCCGCGTAAATACGTCACAAGCATACACTGATACACATATTCCGATGAAATTGCTACCTTATGTGATTGGGCATATAGTCCACAATTCAGGGATGACGGCAGTGAGGGATTTGACTTTTGAAGTGATTTTATTGTTGAGGCTCTGATAGGAATTATGGGATATGGTATTGTTAGTTCGAGTGAGTGGTTCTGTTATTTCTGAGTATAATGGTTGAGCGTTCCCCACCTGGGTTTTGAAATAGTAGCGTTACGTGTAGGTAGGTATTGACTTTTCAACGATTAGCAAAATGTCATGACAGTGACAATATGTCAGATCATTAGGCTCATAATGAAACTTAATCGAAAAAGTGACAGTTCAATGAGAAAACTGATAAATTGTGTTTGAGAATATTTGTTTAAGAAATAGGCTTGATGATTGAAAAGTTTCAGCCCTTACAAAGTTTATTGAAATAGATTAAGCCCTTAATTCAATTGCTGGAAATGGGACAGTTATAAAATAGTCAGCCCTTTATATCATCTACAAATAGTTCATAAAATTCGCACAAACTATACTCGGACGAACTCCGCAGTTTTCACGCAAATCTCGACAAGCCATGAATATTATCCGATGTTATAACGAAGTTCTTAATATATTTACTGTGGTCTAATTCAAAAAGTTTCGGAACTTAGTTTCCATTATATTATTCTGAAGTATATGAATCTTTTCAAACGAAATTACCTAATGGTTATATTCAAGAAAAACCTAGATTTAGGTTTTCAGAATATTGATATCGGTTTTTATACATATGAGATGATTTGAGTTTTTGCTTTAGCGCTGAATCTCTCTGAATTGAAACACCGGTCTCACCGAACTCAGCGGTCTGAACTTCTTCTCTTCCGGCCTTATAAATCCCCCTTTATCAAAAGTAACGGCTCCACACTTTTGCCGTCCGGTTCACTTAATCCCCTTCTGTCTGGCGCTGTCCCATCGTATTTCCTGAAATCGGCTTCTATATCTTCCTACATTTTCTCTACCAGATCGTTTATCGGCTTTTGGAAAACGTCTATGTCAATTTAATCGCCATTAGCTTTGACAGTTACTTTTTCAGTCACGAAAAAATGTTCGTCGTTTTCAATCAGTGGAAATAGTTTGGATTTCTAAAGCTTGCCTTCAATGATATCGTGATGAGTCGAAATAAAACCTCGTACCGTGTGGCCCAATCGTTTGCTACCTCAAATTCATTGTTATAGCCAAATGAATAAGACTACCTTCCATATTGTGGTAAAATTAATTTTAATAGCAATTCCTTCTGTTCTATAGTCCCTTTGTTTTGAATATCAAATGTAACATGATTAAATTTTTGATTGATTCCATCTACTTTTTGTTTGGGGGTGAATAATAGATGAGGTGTAAAGGCTGTTCTTAGTTCAGCATTCAATCGATTGATTTATACCTGAACGGTGGGTGAGGTTGATGAAAAGCCACAAAACAGGCAGACTATAAATAAGATTTCTTTCGAATTCATCGCTTAGAAAATATTTCCTAAAATTCTTTACAAATTTTGTTTTGTACAATTCCATTGAATCTAAAACGTACATTGCATTTACGATATCCAAGAATATTTATCTGTATTTTGTAACGTTTAACCGTTAATTAATTACTGCTATATTTTGGTCCTTCGAGCCGGATCGAACAATAAATCAATGATAAGATTAATTTGGTCTGAATTATGTTTCAAAACTGCATAGTTATCGTAATATCAGCTGGTCAAGCCCATTTATTCGTTACCTAGAAACAAAATTAACTGCCTAAACACTACAAATTATGAACATGATATTCCACGGCCCGTGGGAAAATGATATTTGTAATATTCGCAAGCGATGGGCTAATCGTATGATAATTTACGATAATCTCAATAGCTACTGAGTAAAATTGTGTCCCTTCTACCTGTGCTTTCGTAAATTATTGTACCATAATTCTACGAGCAACTTACTGTTGGATTACGGCTTTTACGTTGCGTTTTAACATTTGGTTCTTCCCTTTTTGTAAATCTTTGAATACATCCCTGATATATAATGTTCTTCTTCTTATCGTGTGTGTCAGAGTTATTAAACCGCCGCAAGGGGCCTGATATAGAATAACTTTGTGGGACATCAAAATTAGAACACTGCTGTCATCATTCTCATTGACGTCTTCTCTTGTTTGTCGTGGTAAAAATCTAGAGTATTGAGTGAATTATATAAAAAAAGGAGCTAATGTTTTGCTATCTCCATGCTTCACCGACCATGGAAGCAACATGATATTATCAGTTAATAGATTGCTGCCCCTTGCCCATCCATCAGGGGTTTATTCAGTAATCCTGTAAGATTGTATCTTACTTGTATGTACCCCATCTGTTATGGTGGAATAATCTTATTATGGTGGATTATTCGTAAATTTTACATTAGTACTGATGGCTCTTCGTTACGATGCAAATTCAGATTGGTTAAATTTATTCGAAACTCAGCATTTTCATTGGCAGACACAATTATAACAGTACAGTACGTTACACACTGCTTATCGACAACACATTTGAATTACTATTTGTTCGTAAATGTTGAAATTGCTGATAAAGTAATAATGCTGTAACATGCATATAATAATTATGCAACGTGGTTAGATTATGGCAGGTTGAAAATAGATCGCACATAATTCGATTTTTTGGCTCAAAATTATGAAAGTTCCATTTTAAATCCTTGATGGTTTTAAGTCTAGTGTGTTTTTCTTATCTTATTTTCAGTTTATCGTTACCATAAAAACAAAAGTTAACGTGAGGTTTTAGGTGCATAATTTCTATAATTTACTAATATAACACTCCTTCAAAGTTTCTAGTTTTATAGAAATATGTGAGTGCAGCTTAGTTATGACTAATTTAGTGAATCAAATGAGTGTAAACTTAAGTGTGTAAGCATGGATTTTGTCATGTGTTTGGTCACTTGAAGACATCAGCAGGATGGGAGTCAAGGGCAGGCAGTTCTTGGTGAATAGCTTGTTTTATTATATAGTGCTGTAGAATTAGTTGAGCTTCATTTACAAGGCTTTAGTTGCAAGTAGAGTGCAGCCGAACTATTCTGTCAATATCTACAGTGTAAACTTAAGAGGAAATGCTGGCGGCGAGACTTTGTATGTAAAAAGTCATAATTTCGAGGTTAGGCTCTCGACTGTTTTCTCCTCCAATATTGGACCGATATAAGAGAAATTTCATAAACTGAATAAGAAGGATGTGTACTGTGTCTCTATGTTTTCCTTTTTTGATAAATAGTTGCCAAATTTGTACACTAGGGCTCTGTTGACAGCGATTTATCGAACAATTTTGAGCATTTTGTGAGAGTTCTAGTGCTTAAATGGTTAATAAATCATCAAAAAGGAAAACATAGGGACAGTATATATCCTTCTTATTCAGTTTGTGAAATATGTCTTAAATTGGTCCAATATTGGAGGGGAAAACAGTCGAGAGCCAAACCTCGAATTATGACTTTTTACATACAAAGCCTCGCCGCCAGCATTTCCTCTTAAGAATTCGACGGTTGAAACTTGTGAATTAACTAGAGTACCAAGGGTAGTTTTCACGTTTCAAATGAGCAAGTTTTGTTAGTAAATAAACTGCTCGAATTCTACTTAAGACTGTTCACGGTAGTTTGTTGTAGATAATTGTTCTTAGTTTCTTAGTACTCGTAGAAGAGTTTTGTAGTAAAGTAGATTTTGTAGTGGTTTTGTTTTGTTGTATTTAGTGTGTTTCGTTATTTTTACTCGTTTTTAATGATTAATGTCTTGTAAATAAACAAAGGTAATAAGCAAAAAAAACAAAAGGTAAAATGCAGTGAAAACAGCATCAAAATTCGTTGCGATTTTAGAAGAAAATTAAAGCGACGTGAAAAGCCAATTTATTTTATAATACATATAAAATACATTGCGATGAAAACAGAATCTCACACATTTCTTACTTTAAAATACGCGAAAATTCCGTCCACAAATTCACACAATATTTCGCTACCACCGCAGACGCGAGAATGAAAATTCTTCTAGCATTTTATATCCCACTTTTGTCGGGGATTTCAATATTCCGGACCGGCCATTGTCCGGTTGTGTAAATAAATGAATCGTGCTCGCTACACGGCTGCAAGGCTACCCGGACCGGACAGTTTGTCCGGCGAACGGGTGCGGTATGGGCTAGACAAACTTTATTAAAGAAGAGGCGACAAATCTTGGAGTAGTTGTTGTGTGGTCACAGATATAGCGGAAAGCGTATCTGTCTGTGACTATTTTTGTACAATATTTAAACGAAATAACAAATACAACTATCTTTTTCTAAAAATAGCGTCAAAATCGGTTATTAAATGAAGCAGCAATTAGCATTTCAAATATTTGTATAAGGAAGAGTGGTGGTAGTGGCATCTCTTTTGTACGCGTGGAATCTAATGACATTGACATGTCAAAATGTGGTAATCCTTTTTCTGAAACTTTACGAGAGATATTCCACCACATTTGAAATATTCTAACTTACTTAAATTTGAACGGATTTTAAAAAAGTATTTCGATATTTAACTTTGGATATAGGTACTTTTTGATACCAATGTTAAAAAAAAATGAGTTAACCTATCCTATTTTGGAAGAAACTACAACAACGAACATTACAAAACGTAAAGCCACTTACCTACTCATAATAAAAATTCGGCTCTCTGCACATGAGCTTCCCGAATCGCCCAATCTATTTTTGAAAGCCATTTGGGCCGTCCTTTCACTAGTTAAATTCTATTTAGAAAAATATGTTTGAGAAGATATTCCCAAAAAATTCAATGGTCAATTTTCTCTTTTCAAGTCTAGACATTTTTACCAGAATCTCCTTATTTGAAACAACAATGTATAAACATATTTGATCAACTAGACATTCCCTGTTAGTTAGCATTTCATACGTACGAATGAATTAATCTTTGTGTTCAGCCCAATCTAATTGATAGATACTGAAATGTACAACGATGTTTTATTTATTATTCTCCCTGTCCAGTTCAACACCTCAGTCACTATTCAGGCACTCTAAACTGATATTTAAACTGCAACCTTCTTTAAGTCAAGAGTGAATAGGTTATTTCTAGACAAGCGTGCTCCATCATTGACGACATCATCGCTTTCCATCAGATGTGATTGCGGTCAAACGCGAACCTAAAAATAAAAATTAAAAAAATGTTTAAACCGAACTGAAACGCTACCAATTCAGCTTATGGGCGTCCGCTACATCTGGCTCCACACGTTAATCTTCCTTCCCAAGTGCAGGTGTGCAATCTGAACACGTTCCCCGCGAGTTGAGTCGCGAACACTCCCGGGAAATGTTCGCAGGTGGGTAGTTTTAACTAGTTGTAGTCTGTCGTCTTGAAGTCGCTTCGGGTTTTCAGGACACTCTCGTACGTACGTGTTTGGTTTGTTCTGATAAGTGCACGTTTCTGAGGAGAAAATGTCTTGGATTTTCCACTCTAATGGTGAAAGGATTCTGGTTTCTGAAAGCCTTACAAATCAATCTGAACTGTAGCGGTCGTTTTCCAGTCTTAACTGAATGAAACTGACTGTCTGACCTGTACAACCCAGTAACTGTGTAATAAACAAACTGCTTAGCAAGACTAGTGCAAGATTGTCAGGCTTCTGTGTGTCCATAAGGACTCTTAAATATCTACAAATGATAGCCGGGACCAACAGTTTACCGCGCATTCCAAGACACGGAGGAGCCTCGGTTATTTATTTATTTATCCTTTATTTCAGGCAACTGAGGCCCATAAAACACAATACATATTTAAATATAAAGAAACAATAAAACTAATACATGGTCTCCCATCAAGGACCGACGTCGGCAAGTGCTGAAGATTGACAACTTTTATGACTAGCTTCTGCCAGCGGCTTGGTCCGCGTGATCCCTAGGGAGCATAATCCCGGGATATATATATCCTACGTGTAATTCCAGACTATAATCTACCTCTGTGCCAAATTTCATGAAGATCCTTTTAAGCGTTCTGACGTAAAAGAGTTACAAACATCCATCCATACATGATTTATAAAATGAGTAGGATTTATTTTTATGGCCAAAATAAATACACGTTGTTCGATAATCCAACTGTAAAAACTAAACAAAATACCCTCACATTTATTCCCAACAAACTAAGACAGGCACTAAACACATACAACGCACAGGTATTTACTTACATTGGATTTAGATTCCGATGCGTAGGTACACTCGACGGTTTTATACGAATTCCTTTTATCCGAGTTTCCGAGAGGACCGGGGTATAAATGGAAAGAAATCTTACCTCTTACCCTCATGTTGTCCACTTTTACACCGGGCTAAGTAAGGGCTTGTTTACCTGGAGTACATATGTGTCTACATATGTGTTTGGTTATGTGCTGGATAATATAATTATTTATACGGGTGGTCGGTCTTTTTAATTGAATATGTAGCTACACATTGGTTTGTCCATTGGTTTAATAGTTGTCAATTGAACAAAAAAAATATCATCTTCATGCCCTTGTCCGTCGCGCCGAGCCCAAGTAACATGGACTTGGGCTCGGCGCTACAAATCCTTACTAATATTGTAAATGCGAAAGTAACTTTGTGTGCTTTCACGCCAAAACTACTGAACCGATTTAAATGAAATTTGGTACAGAGATAGTCTAAAGCCTGAGAAAGGACATAGGCTACTTTTTATCCCGGGAGTATGTTCCCTAGGGACCACGCGGGCGAAGCCGCTGGCAGAAGCTAGTCTTCTTATATTCTCAAGTGTCTACCGTCACGTCCAACCACTCTCCGTTCTTCAGTGAACAAAAAATTCTAAATGTTAAAGTTACAGTTAGCAAGATTTTTTGCTAAATGAAATGTTTTTTAATATCTTCCTAAAGTGGGTGATAGACGTACGAGCAAGTACGCGTACTTATGGCTTGACGACCTTTTTCGCTTGTGTGTCGACCTAAGTACGCGTACTTATGAACAGGACGCGTAGAGAAAAGAGTCGTCAAGCTATAAGTACGCGTACTTCCTCGTACGTCTATCACCCACTTAAGATTTTCTTTGGTTTAACGTAATCTTAACTGATTCGGAGACTCGATACGGTCATTTATGCCGCAAAAAACGTAATTTCGACACTCTCAAGGGAATCAAAATGTGTAGTGTATTTTGCCGTCGACCTAATACCGTCTTATACTACAAGTATAGGGAATAGTCTAAAAACTATACATTTGTAATTAAATAATAAAAAAATATAAGTCGTTTACAATTCCGCAACGGACACCACCAAAAGTAACCATATTAAAAAGATCCTGAGAGCAATAACCAGCCAATTTTCACGTATGTACTAAAAAGAAAACCTGCTCCATCACATACAGGATAAACTGGCTCCACAAAGTCCATACCATCGAAATTACCATCCTTTCTGTAGTTGGGTAAAAACGTGAATCGCTCACCTGCCACGCAAGGAATTCCTTTGTAGCTTCCTCTTAAAGGATTACATTATCTCTTTTAAGGAAATATCAAGAAAATTATCGACGTTTTTACAAGGTCCTGTATCCTCATTTGCTTTTTAGTTTGGGTATTTACCGTAAGTTATTTTTTGCCTTTAAAGATGGGCTTTTGTCAGGGATACCGTAGTTCTGGGTACAGTAAATTATTCATGCAAAATGGTCGGAAAATCATGTGATAATGTTAAGACAAGTTTACCAAAAATAGTAATAAATTATTTAGTGTATTAATTTGAAGCACAATTTATGTGAAATTCCTTGGTTCCTGGGCCCCAAGTCTGCTATTACAATAGTGTCAGAATGGTCTCATAATCTATACTAATATATAAAGCTGAAGAGATTGTTTGTTTGTTTGTTTGTTTGCTTGAACGCGCTAATCTCAGGAACTACTGGTCCGATTTGAAAAATTATTTCAGTGTTGGATAGCCCATTTATCGAGGAAGGCTATAGGCTATATATCATCACGCTAAGGCCAATAGGAGCGGAGCAGTAATGAAAATTGTGACGCAGACGACGTTGCGCGGGTCAGCTAGTGATTTCATAATGGTCGATTTTGACAAGTTATGCCAGATTTCTGTTATATATGTTTTTAAACATTATTTATTAATTTGTCATTATTTACGAGATTACCATTCTATGCCATTTCTTTCAATGGAGTGTCAGTGGTTGACCATTGGAAAGTAAAAAAATGACGCTTTTATATTAGTAGATTACCAAACTTGTCAAAATCGACCATTATGAAATCATTATGAGACCATTCTGACACTATTGTAATAGCAGACTTCGAGCCCTGAGCTAGTGTTTTTTTTTTTTAATTAGCATCCAAAATGGGGAATCCCATTATGGATGCTAATTCAAAAAATAATTAAAAATAAAATCTAACAATAAATAACAGATCAAAATAAATAATAATAGATAAAAATAACATCAAACATTGTGAATAATTTAAACCAAAAGTTAAAATCGGAAATTACTTCAATAATTAAAATCATAATCGTAAGCAAACATTTAAAAAATGTTTCTAATAATAATCTAAATTATCGGAATTAAAATTCTAACCAACAACAATGTTAAAAATAAAACCATTACCTAAAATCAGAAAACAATGTTATTATATAAAAAGAAATTAAAATCAAAATTAAAAAACAACAAATCTAAATTAAAATTACAATTAAAAAGCCTCCTTTGTTCCCCTTCCTCATCCTAAGCAGTCCCTCTTGAATTTAATATATCGTTACTATGTATGTACGCATAGGTTGACCTAATAAAGGCGTTGCCCGGAGTTCCGCACCGGCTGTGGCTTCTAACCTCACGTCGGGATCGATTCACATATATTTCCAGTTAGGTTCCCGTCTTACATCGTATTTTCTCTGAACCAGGCCAAAATATAGGACTGTATTTTAGAATGATAGAAGCATCTATCTTGATACTAGCAGATATGTATGTGTCTTCTTACCTCACTGGCTGCTAACCTCAACATCTATACTTTAATATATACAGCTGAAGAGTTTGTTTGTTTGCTTGAACGTGCTAATCTCAGGAACTAATGGTCCGATTTGAAAAATTCTTTCAGTGTTAGATAGCCCATTTATCGAGGAAGGCTATAGGCAATATATCATCACGCTAAGACCAATAGGAGCCGAGCAGACGAAGTTGCGCGAGTCAACTAGTATAACTATATTTAGATTAGCTTTCGCACATCATCATTACTCAGCGTAGTTTTGCCAAACGGCAATGCTTAGCTGAAGATGTTAATGATTAATATTTAAACAGAATTATTGTTAGGTATCCCCACTAGTGGGGCAGAATAGACTGGTCACAATTTTGGCATGTTCTTTGCCTCACTCATTGATTTTTGATTTTAGTATATTCATAGCGTTTATGTGAGTGTGATCTTCCCCACTAATAATCCTAATATTTCCCTAAACATTATTTTGAAATAAGCAAACATTTAATAATAAAATTGCCCTTTCCTTCAAAACAGCACTCATAAAAATCCCCGCCGTCCCCTAAATTGTTTACACCTCGATCTAAATTCACGCTGCATCGGAGACTAATAATGTGAGCCTACCCTCCGAGGTACATTATTCAGGGTAATAGCCGAGGCTCCCGGGATGTGTCGAGACTCGAGACATTGCGTATTTTGTGCCCTGCTTATAATGATATTGTGGCTCTTGCTGCCGGTGGGTTATTTTTATTTGTTTTTGATGTGGTAAAGGGAGGGTGTGTTTTTGGACTATTCTATTTCTAGCCTATTTTGTCCCACTGTTGGGCAAAGACCTCCCTTTGTTTTATCCACACAACTCTGTTCTTTGCTATGTTGGGCCAGTCTGTTCGGTAGGAGTCGAGCTCCGAGTCCCGCCATCTTTGGACTGATGAAGTTTATAGCTGTTTGACTACACATCGTGGTTTGGAACAAGATAGTCAGAGGTGTGAGTGTTGGAAACGTTAAGCTTTAGAAAAAGTTCGGATCTGCATACCAAAGCCGATCTTTTAGTAGAGCTCAATATGCAATTTTTACGACTGGACATCATAGGTATGAAAGAGAAAAAGAAAGAATGAAAAATGTTTATTTGGAACCACAAGACACTAAAAAGTAAAACTAACAGTAATAAAACATTAGTTTACAAAAACTACATCATGAATTTAATCTGTGCGAGGCTTTTGACGTGATAACGTCATATAAATCGATGAACGCCGGCTTCGCGCACGAAAAAGTGTCACGTTCCGCAAGCGAGAGCGCGATACAAGCGACACAGAAAACCATTTTTTTTTTCATTGACTGCATATTTATTGGAAGGAAATTATAAAGCCTATTAACTCTACAAATTCTAAATTATTATGCGGTTAGCATGATAAACGAACCCTATCTAGATGATGGAAGATATTTCCTTTTCCGAGAATTCCCTAGGCTACTTAGCAGGATATTCTTCAAGCGCTTAGTAGGCTAGCCATTATATTTTCAATCATACTAGCTGACCCGTGCGGCTTCGCTCCCGTCAACTGGCTACCCTACCTACTTACCCTACCTACCCTACCCTACCTACCCAACCTACCTACCCTACCCTACCCTACCCTACCTACACTACCCTACCTACCCTACCTACACTACCCTACCTACCCTACCCTACCTACACTACCCTACCCTACCTACCCTACCCTACCCTACCTACCTATGTTACAAAAAATGTGATAAATGAAGAACCGCTCGACCGATTTTGTGCAAACTTCACATAAACCATCTACTAAGTAGTCCGAACAAAGCCTAAACATTCGGTTTGGATAGGTGAGCCCGTTCCTGAGTTATAAAATTACAACGAAATGTGGCATTGATTTTTATATAAGATTACTCTCTTTTCTATGAAAACGAACACCTAGTTCTAAAAGCATTGGATTATGTCCACTTAGCACCTAAAAGCTTAAACTTCAGATGATAAAACCCTTACCAAAATCCTAAAGCGTAATAGTTTGTTCAAGGCATCAACTAGACTTCTCATTTGAGCCATATTCTAACTGGAACAGGTCAGCCCCTGAGGCTCCATACAACTTCATCCGTGAAAGCATATCCCAGATTCTTTTGAAGGGATGTAGGTTAGGACTCATTTTGTGGTAGAGGAGACCTAAATTAGGTACTCGCGTGAAGTTTTCAAAGGAAAGTTAGGGTTGGGATAGCTCGGTTAGATCTCGGTATTATTAACCGGACTTAGTCTATTTAATAGAGCTATTGCTTTGACATATTGATATTGATTCACCGCGTTTCTGAGTTCAATTAAAAAGAGCATTAAATATCTTTTGAATTAATGCCTTATACAAAATTAAAAAAAAAAAACAAAAGTCGTTTTTTCAAATTAGGCCAGCACTTTTTGAACGTCAAGTCTTCACTTAGAGTAGAAACAACGCCATGTAAGACAAATGTGGTTGCATAGATAAGTCAAATAAGTCAAATATATATTATTCTGTGAAGCAATTCTTGTATCTTTAAGGAACGTTTGCATTCGCATCGCAGACGTAAAATGTTAGTTTAAAACACACCTCTAATATCCCTACTTTTGTGACATTGATTGTCGCTATATCGCGATTTAAATTTTAACGGTTTTTAAGTACGAGACTTGACCTTTGGTCCTTCAGTCCTTAGTCCGAAGCTATGTACAAATTTTGATGTCGAAACATAAACAAGCGAGGAATAACTTTCATTATTGTCATCACGAATAGTGTTCATTTACTGCCAATCCATATTTGATAAAAGCTAAAACTGTCACCGAAATCGACCGGTACAACAATTTAGTAATGGACGTTCCATGTTATCAGGATATCTGTTTGACAAATAAACGAAACGTTTTCCTCTATGTTACTGAGGGAAGTTCGACAATAGCTGAAAATGGATCCAGTGTGGTCGCCTTTTTAGATCTGTTTGTTCTTTGGTCTTTCAAGCTGGCAATGGGCAAAATTTGATAGTGTAAATCACATTATTGATAGAGATATAATAAAAATAAGAAGAACAAGAACTTACAAATAAAGGAATAAATAAGAAAAAAGAAAGAATGAGAAATAAGATAAATAATTTGAATTTGAGATGTGATACTTGGGGCCACGTTTCCACCTGCTACCGACTCGCATGCAGGTTGCTTTACATTGCATGCTACTTAAGTATTTCGTGATCAACAGCTCGATTGTGCCCCGCAAAGTAGGTAATTAAACTTGCATGCTAGTTGCCTGCTGGTGAAAACGCGGCCTCACTTTGTGTAAAAAGGAGGTTCTGTGTGTAAGTTTTTAAAATATTGATGATTCTTTTCTTTTTAGGGTTCCGAACAAAAAACGGAACCCTTATAGGATCACTCGGACGTCTGTCTGTCTGTCCGTCTGTCACAGCCAGTTTTCTCCGGATCCACTGTACCGATTCTGTTGAAATTTGGTACACATATGGACTTCTATGACCCAAACACGGACACGTTACGTAAATCATTAAATTTTTAGTATGGGGGTCACTTTTGGGGGTCAAACTGTAAAATTTCAAAAAATAGTTTTTTGAACACTATCGTGTGACATATAAAAATGAAAGGGCTTACTGTGAGGGTTTTAATTATATTTTTTTTCATAGTTTTGAGTTTGTTTTGTTTGTTTGTTTTGTTTTTGAGTTTTGAAGTTATTCAAGAAATTAGACGAAAAATGACCATTCCCCCCCTTTATCTCCGAAACTGCTGTCAAAAATTTTGAAAAAAAAAAAATGGAGATAATAGGTTTTTACCTATACAAAACCTATTAGAAGTCTATAGTGTTAAAGTAACGTGGTTACCTTTAGGGATGAGTCTATTTTGTACTTTCGGATCACTTGACCAAATATTGATCACGTATTTTTTACCATTTCAAATCGATACAAATTGATAAACATAATGCGCATCAAAGTTCAAGAGGATGTTGACGTCAAATTTGATTAAAAAGTGACCTATAATATTACGTCACGCGAGTTTTCAACGCACTGTATCGTCTTCATTTTTGTTTACATGGAAAAAGAAAAAAATACTTGTCCAATATTTTATAGAAATCTATTTGATGGACTTATTAGATGTTTTTCAGGAATGTTCCAAAAACATGTCAATTTCAAAAGGCCTGTAACACGGTTCAAGCGTTGCATAAAATCGGAATATTGCAGTTGCTCATTTTATTTTATTACTTTAATATCAGTTAACAGTTCCGGCAACAGTACTGGCAACTGAAATCGGTAACAGTAAACACACAATGCTCTCAAAGCTCATTTAACTGGGGCTGTGTAATTAAATCGAAACAATACAGTCGAGTTGTAATCGATACGCCGCGTATCGATTGTCTCGCTTTATCGTAAAAGTGTTCAATCCTACCGTCTGTGACACTGTCTGTTGAGCGAAATATTGATTTGTAAATGGGTTGTTGAAACGTTTCGACCACTATTGGAAAGGAATGGAGCTTTTCTAACATTAAGGCTTGTATACATGCCAATGACCTTGTGCATATAAACGGAGCTAACTACTCCTCTACGCGCCTCTCCGCTACCCGTATTTTAATTTATTATAAAAAATAACACATTTTAAAAAAGTAACAAAACCAAATTATTTTCGTTTGTATTGCAAAGCAGCACATTTTTTTTTTGACTTTTGTTAAAAAATTGAGGAGTAAAATGGTTTCATTTCAACGATTTGGTGTTTTTTTTTTTATTATGTGATACCGATACATAAATTCTGGCGAAACCAAATTACGTATCATATGTAGATTACTATCTATTTTTCAGATGTAATTTCTCAGTAAATGCCGACGAAAAGTTTCTTAATCTGCACGCTGTTTTTAAGCATTTCTCGAGAGAAGTCAAAGACTTGAATCATCTTTCTGCCCTTGTCCCATTACTTGAATAGCACTATGTTTTCTTCTTCCATTTTCTCTGTCAATTTTCGTGCTTTCATTCTTTCTCTTCTCCTTCAAAGTTCCAAAGACTTCAATAGACTAGCTCAAGCTTTGGTAGCTATTGTAGCTAGTCAACAAGGTAGTAATACGACTCAAATGTTTATAAAGCTATGGGCACACTACGTGTCGATGTATACACCAAAAAAACGGCCTGTTCAGGCCTACGTCAGGTTACAATGATTTCTGTAGCCAATCAACGGCGTCAAAATGCGCCACGACACGACACAACACAGTAATGTGGATCAGGTTTAATAAAAGCAGCTTATGACCAAAACCACATAAGAAACTAAAACCCTAATACCCTTAAAAAATACGTAATGTTCTAGCATTAAACCTCGTCTCTAGAATGAAGACGATAATAAAGCAGCAAGCTCAAGAATCCTAGATTAATATTGCTTAACCTTTAAAAGTCTTTAGTGATACTCTAGTTATGGTCATCTCGTTCCTTCGTCTACGGTAAATTGCTGTGGGAAGCCACTTTACAAGCAATTAGTCTCTGGAAGAAGCGCTTAACCCGGTTGAAAAGATCTTGAAATGAACCTGGTATTGAATAAACCGTCCATCGGCATTCAGCGCACTAATTGCCCTTGCTATATCTTTCTTTCCCGTCAGCTACTTTTCTACACTAATATTATAAAGAGGAAAGATTTGTTTGTTTGTTTGTTTGAAATGAATAGGCTCCGAAACTGCTAGACCGATTTGAAAAATTCTTTCAGCAATGGATAGCTACATTGTCAGGGAGTAACATGGGCTATATTTTATCCCCGTACTCCCACGGGAACGGGAACTACGCGGGTGAAACCGCGTGACGTTCACTAGTATTTTATATTTTCAACAATTACATTTTTTTTTTCATTTAGTTACGCATTAGTGAAAAGTAACCTTTATTGCTCGCTTCGCAAACGGTGTCACTGCGTTACTAAAGGGTCATTGTTCGCCTGTAAATGTTTCAGGAAAGCGTGTAGTTTCACTATTAACGTTTTAAACTAATATTGAGCTGAACTTCTGTTTTAGTCGTTTGAATAGTTTATATTTCAGCTTTAACACAACAGTTTTGTAGATATCTATGGTTTGGAACTGGAGAAAAGTGTATCACCTCGCATTATGAGTGACCTTAACAAGAGTTTTAAGATAAAACCAACAATAATTCGCTTAATATATTAAACCAACCAAAATCCCAAAAAAATACTGCATAATGGTATGCGTCCCTTTTTTAACACTTTGAAACGATCACACAAATCCTGCATAATAGTACACTAAGCGTTTTGAAAAGGAAATATATCTACATATTTTGTACGCAAAGGAGAAAAAACCGCGCTCGCGTCCCACTTTCAAGTTATTTCCCGGCGGGCTTGGAACCGGATATCCTGGGATAAATCCGGGTGCTGCGGTGTGATGGGACCTTTATGATTGGCGTGGCCCGGTTTATCTCGCGAATTCGTGATGAAATTAAAAGCGATAGAGCTGTTGAAGGGTTTTATGTTTTCAAGGACGTGTTTGGCGGTTAATATGCTATGTCGCAAATAACTTTTTTTTTTATTTTTTTTCTTTTTAATCAAATTAATTGTCCCTAAGTAAAGAAGACTGTTTTTTATCATTATTGATAACACGCTTGCATAGAAGTTACTTATTTCACTCTTGACTTAAAGATCCCGGGTTGTCAGAATTTTCTGAGTATAATATTACAACTGTCAACTATAAATGACAGGCGGTCCCAACGGCTTAAGTACTTTCCAACTTGAAAACTTAATTAAAAAGTACACCTCCTCATTGGTCAGATTTTAAGTTATAATTTCAGCCTAAAAATAAGCGCCCGGGCAACGCCGAAGGTTCTGAATAAGCTTAATGTAGTCACTTAAGTATGGTCTTATTATAAGGATGTGTTTGTATTTTCGTCATTATATTTTACTTATAAATATTTTTTCTGTCTTTGCAGGTAAGCATCTGAATTTGCCAGTAATTGAAGCAGGAATGATGGGTATATTAAGTTGAGAGTATGGGTAAGTATATGAAATAAGAAAGAAAAAGCGTGTATTTGCGCCAAGCATGACGCATACCAAATAAAATGAAAATTAAATCTCCTGATAAGTACATAACTGAACACTCATCGTTTTGCAAGAATATAACATAAGCACATAAATAGGCTTCCTCTTTGTTTGTTTATAAAAAAAAATACGCTAAAAAGGCCTGAAAATTATTTTCCCTCCAGTCCATTTCTTAAAACCTACTTTAAATTCTTCAGACACATTACTTAGATCAATACAGCCTATAGCTGACACAGATTCAACATAAAATATTCTCATTGCGTAAACAAACAGCCAAAGCCGGGCATTAGGTATATTTATATCATCGCCAATACATAATAGGTATCTGGGTTATTACGCCCATCAGACCTTTTTTCACGGTTAGGCTGCATCGTGACGAAGGCTTTCAGCCTCACTAGCCCCATGCTTTTAATAGCTTCGGCCTGCCGACCCTCAGCCAGCCAGTGTACCGTCGGGAGCCAACTCATCGATACATATCGATATTGCAAATCGAACAACTCAAATATACTGAATACACGATAATCGGACGCCATATTGTGCAACCGTTGGCGCGAAAACACAAATTTGAATTCAAATTTCGAGTGCGGTGATGTGCCTTTCGCAGATACAGCCTAATTCATTATTTTATCCGTGGTTCTAGTGAAGCGTTGATTAAATTGGAATTGTATTATTAGATTTTCAAGGATTTCGCGTTACCATAAAAGCTAATTTAGTTCCAATTACGTATAATATAAATTGATATGAAATATTTGAAGCATCAATCAATTAACGAGATCTAATAAAAACGTTTCTATCAAAAAAAAGTTAATAAGAATTATCTCCACGTAAAAATATAAAAAAAAAATTGAAGCGCGCTTGATGCTAAAAGCGTTTTCGTAGTTCGAATTAATAGTATGAAGTAATCAACAGGGTTTCATCACAGCCAGTAAAGCTCTCCTGGATTCATTAAAACTTGGATAAGTCTATTTTGTAACTTTTGATAACACATCCTGTGGCGTAGGTTGTTAATATGTGTTGGAAGGGTTTCAGTTAGGTAACACGATTCGGTTGAATTATCCCGAACAAAATATCAGATGTTTTTCCTATTCATCTAATATTTCCACTTTAATTGGAACGTTGGTCGTTTCATAATCATTTCACCTCTCATGCAAATTACTATCCATTCATAATATATTTTGCTAATCCAGCATTCATAATCTTGATTAATAAAGTGCCAAATCGGTTAACACGAGGATAATTTTTTACTTTCTCTATAGTAGTCCGGTCAAGTAAGACATGCAAGGTATAATAATTGCCATAGAGCTGAAAATAGGGTATTTTACTGAAAAAATCTAATTAGTCCGTCAGATAGATTTCCAAAAAATATTGGACACGTATTTATTCTTTTTTCACGTAAACAAATAATGACGAAGATACAGTACGTTGAAAACTCGCGTGACGTCACTACGATAGTACAATATTTACTAGCGACGTGACGTCACCAGACCCCTCTCCCGAGTCTAGATGCGTTTTATCTTTGTCAATATTCATTGATTTGCAAAAACAAAAAATACGTGTCCATTATTTTTCAATACTCTAACTGACGGACTAAATAGATTTGCAATTTATTGATGGTGGAAACTAGCCTATTTGTACGCATGTTCAGAACACCATTATAAATGAAATGTGAAAAGTCCCCATCGATCGGTGACATATCCGAAAAGTATATTTTGACTTTCCAGAGAAGAGTAGATTTCTCTTCTATCTAATATATAAAAATCTCGTGTCACGGTGTTTGTTACCGAACTCCACCGAAACGGCTCGACCGATTTTCATGAAATTTTGTGTGTATATTCTATGGTATGAGAATAGGTGGTAGGGTATTTTTTTGTATGGCAAAACAATGTTTGCCGTGTCAGCTACTACTTCTATAATATAAAAATCTCATGACACGGTGTTTTTTACCGGACTCTTCTGAAACGGCTCGACCGATTTTCATGAAATTTTGTGTGTATATTCGGTAGGTATGAGAATAGGTGGTAGGATATTTTTTTTTTGTGGCAAATCAATGTTTGCCGAGTCAGCTACTACTTCTGTACTAACGTTATAAAGAGGTAAAGATTGTGGGTTTGTGAGGTTGTATGTAGGGTATCTCTGGATCTACTGAACCGATGTTGAAAATTCTTTTACCAATAGAAAGCCACGTTATTTGTGAGTCATAAGCTAAATTTATAACTAGAAAAAAAATACAGATCCCTACGAAAATTACAATACTAAACCACCGCGAACGAAGTCGCACGCGAAGTGTTAGTAATTTATAATCATGAGATAGAAAATTTATATCTTAAAACTTTCGTTTTCAGCTCTATGCGAATTATTGTAAGCATACCCCAATTAAATGAGCTAACTTGACGGGACTATAGCATAATATTTGTAAATGTATTTATCATTGTAGTCTTAAGTATCTATCCTGATCAATAAGACAAGAAAATCCACCTTTATTGATGGTTTCTTCACGAGTATCGGCATTTTGTTAATGTCTGTTTGCTCAATAACTTATTCATACATCCATCCATCAGGGGCGTGTCTATCGTCATTTGGCGATACAATTCGACCCTCTATATTTTTTCATTTTATTATTCAAACACTTTCAATTTGTGTACACAGAAAAACAGAGTAATAGACAATATTATAAAAAAAAATATTAGTACAAAAGAACTGCTTATTTCTAAAGAAATTTCTTCATCAGACCTGTGAATGACGGTCGTAGCCTTCTGCTATAAAAATGGATTCACCTCACGGTTTTCCTTTATACATTCAGCTGACGTTCTCTCTCATTCTCTTTCCCTCATGGTCTGGACTTGGCTGCAGTGAAAAGTGGAACCTACTCGTTGTAAGCTGAAATCTTTACTGGTGTCAGTTTGAGCTGGATAAGAATAGTTCAAGCGTTTTTGGATTAGTGAATCCCTACCTTGTATAATTGGCACAAACTCTTCCATAGCTTCAAAAATAATCGTTTTCAGTTATACTTTTATATTTACCAATTTTGTTCTATCGTTTTCTAAACCCTTGATATTATCTTAAAATTGGTCACTTACACCATCATTTGTCTCCAGTTTAATACTTGCTCGACCAATAGGACATCTAAATATATACAACTCAAAGGTGACTGACTGACTGACTGACTGACATAGTGATCTATCAGCGCACAGCCCAAACCACTAGACGGATCGGGCTGAAATTTGGCATGTAGGTAAATGTTATGACGCAGGCATCCGCTAAGAAAGGATTTTGATCAATTCAACCCCCAAAGGGATAAAATAGGGGATGAAAGTTTGTATGAAACTTTGTCAATTTTAAACTTCTTAACGCGAGCGAAGCCGCGGGCAAAAGCTAGTTCATTTCATATATCCACATCAATATCACTGGTATCGATTACATGTGATAGCGTGCTACTAAATATTTCAGCGGCACGCCACGTCCTTGGACTCTCTCACTGTTTTGTTGTCGTTACTATAGTGTTTCTATTTTTGGATTACTAATCGCTACTTCGGATTTATTAATCAAGTTTGTACGAATAGTTTATGAACGTAGTCCCTTGTTCCTTTTCCAACCCCTTTTTTTCAAGGGCGTAGTCGTATTGCGTACGGTACCGACTGTAGTGAAAACGTTTCCATCGTGTGACGCACGCCAAACAAATCATCAACCTCATCATTCTCTTGCTCTTTTTTCAATTTATTTACGAAGACCCTTCGCAACATGTCTTCTTCTTCAATTCATCTCTTTCATTCGTCGCCATCTTAGTAGCGATACGTCTACTTAGGGGGTGCCCTTTAGTAGACGAATCAACTTCCACACAGTCAATTCATCGTTTTTTTGGTGTTTCTTCAAAACACTCCTCACGATATTTCCTCATTCTTCCGCACCACATGCAACAATTACCACATCCAGACATAATTTCAGTCACCGGTTTCACTTCGGTCATTCAAATAATCCATAAAAATATCTGTACAATGATTCCTTATCAAAGAGTTCGGAATCACTGATGTTCTTGATTACCTGTGAGTCAGGGATATAACTTTATAACCTGAGTATTGTTATCATAACTGCACTGCACTAAACATTATTACGTAGAAAAAAAGTCCTGTTACTGTTATTAAAAGCATAGATCACAAACAATGATAGTTCCCCGTTAGTTGTTATTTCCAATACTTATTCGTTAACCAACCTACGCTAGGTAACCGAGAACGTCTCTTCAATTTTCTTTTGCCTTGAGGTGTTATTGTAGCGTATCTAATCAATAATTTGAACTATCACAGCGATTGAGTCTGACATTTCCAAGTGTCTTTTTATTTATTTATTATGGCTTTTTTTTACTTGCTTTGTATTCCTTCTTTAAAATTGCTTTTCGTATCTAGTTTGCTGCAGGTTATTTGAATTTGTGTGTCGACTATGACTTCAATGTTATTGTTTATTTTTAGAAAAGGGTAGATTTTTCTGGTATAATCTCCCATGTCCTAACATCATCATCTTCCCTTGTACCAAGTAAGTTATATTAATACGCTTGATAGATGGTGAATTTGTAGTTCGATGCCAAGCGTGTTAACTATGATCCCTTTGGAACTGTCTTCTATTTTGGTACCAAATTCGACAATGTACGGTTATTGAAGGATGCGATAAGCTAGTTGGTGATAACCCACATCGCAGCGTGGATTATTCTATTGATTTTCCTTTTTGGCCTTGACCACTCACATGACAACTGAACATCAATCCTCAACATTCAAAACAGTTGCCTAACCAATCGATTCTCATAATCGATTAAAGTTCTCTGAATCGTTTGGTCTGATGGCGGTGCAGTGCGGTAAAACAATGGGGCTGGGACAATAATGCTCGACTCAGGTCAACGACTCACTGGCGTCATTCAGCGAAGTGATGTGCTTGATATATTGTATGGTTGGAGGGTAGTTAGCTTATATTGTTGCAGTTGAGTCAATTGGACGGTAGTTGGGAGATTGCGCAAATTTTAGATCGGATTTTGAGCATGTTAGAGACTGAGTTTGATACAGCTAAATTGAAAATCGATAGAGTAGTTACTGATACCGACAGTCTAACTATAGAGGATTAAATTGAGCCTAAAATTTCAGATAGTATAATCAGAGCTCTAAAGTTGGATTTCTCATAATGAAATTCAAATCTTTGCTATTAATTTGCAATTTGTTACGAAAAGGTTTTTGATTAAAAGTCCAGTTATAAATGCTGTAATAAATCAAAGTGATTCAATTAGGACATAAAAAGTTGGCCCGTAAATCTTTTGCGAACGGTCTTTCTTGATCGACAAGTTTTTTGTAAAACATGGAAGTCTTTTATTTATTACTATTGCCTAATTACAAAGATAAAATCCGGAACCTTTTAACTCGAACAAAAAATAGTTTATAAAATGCGTGAAGTTTGCTGCAACATGCTTTGCAAAAAAAAATAATAATTGCATTAATTAGCGTTTTGGCACCAAGTGTGGTTCTGATTTATCGATTAGAGAACGGAACTTGTGTTGAAAACACATAGATCATTTGATACTTTACTTTGGACTTCTACTAGCCAAGTTTGAAACATTCGTGCTGGCAATTTCAAAACTAGCTGAATATTTATCCCAATTACAACTAAGAGTTTATGATTTTTGGGATAGCAGCAAATTCTGTATGCTAAAATTCATTCAATCATTAAATTCATTGCGATATGGTCTTTAGTTTGCTCTGATCCAATCTATGTTTTGTGTGATCTTATTCCTGATTACCAGATCGTGTTACCCTTTTACTAACAATAATTGTCTATTAATCGACTTTCTCTTTAACATATTTGTTGAAAGTTCCAAATTCTATAATTACCTTTACATTGTTTTTAAGTGCTGTTAACTTATCGTCACGGAATGTTCTTTTATCGTCTTTACTGACGTCATATATGGGTACTGTATTGGTTCTTACTGTTGTATTTGGTATATTCTTTCTTCCTTTTACATAGTCTTAATAGTTGTGTGTTTCAGTTTGTAAAGAATAGGATCCTTTATTGATTAAGCTGTCATTATTTTAGCTGTTAATTGTTTTGTGATGCTGACTTATTATTTATTATGCGTAATACATTGTTGCCTACTTATTTGGCTGCATTGTCATCATAAGTGTCTTCGAGTCTTACTAATAGAAATACTTACTTCAGGATATAATTGGCGACTTGTGTTTGAAGTGGTCGTAAAAAGCTATTAGGGTTGCACAAACTTAATTGTTTTCGTTTCTTCTCGACGTAAAATAAAAGTGTTACTTTATTTCTGGTACAATATAAAACGCCATCATCACTGTCTTGATCTTATCCCAAGTCATTTTATTTTGGCACTTGTCACATTTAATATTTAGTACTGTCGCCCTTGCTGTTGTAAACGTGATAGTCATGTTTTCGTTTTCAGTAAGAGTAATCACAACAAGTTAATTAGGTAACACACGTTATATATTATGAAGTAACAAACATTATCTGAAAGTGACACCAAAGTTTAATAGTTCAACGTAATTAATCACAGAATCACTGCTCTTGTTTAATATTCAACGAGGTCAGCCCGGGTTATCCGTTTTTGCACCGAATTCATAATTTTCGCCAACAACAACAGTCTGTTTTGATTCCAATCCGTCATTAATATTGTTGCGGTGATTAATCATTCAATTTGATTGAAACGGAATTATTGTTACGGGATTGCAGATTCGGGGTCAGATCAGAAATACTGGTTTAATTATGAATTATAATTTATTAATTACTAGTGGACGTCACGCGGTTTCACCCGCGTAGTTCCCGTTCCCGTGAGAGTACGGGGATAAAATATAGCATATGTTACTCCCTGATAATGTAGCTATCCATTGCTGAAAGAATTTTCCAAATCGGTCCAGTAGTTTCGGAGCCTATTCATTTCAAACCAACAAATCTTTTCTCTTTATAATATTAGTGTAGATAATGTTATCCTTATCAGCTAATAATAGGAGCTGGTGGCTAAATATTAAAGTAAAGCAACGCTTTCCGAAGTCGGTCTGTGGATGGGTGACCAGCTTAACATACCAAGACTCCTCCGTGCCTCGAAAAGCACGCTAAGCCGTTGGTCCCGGCTGTCATTTGTACATTTTTCGGAGCCGTTACGGATAGCCAGAAGCCAGAAAATCTGACTCCAGTTTGTCAAGAAGTACCGTGTTACTCAGTTTCTGGACTGTGGAGGTCAAATAGACTGGTAGCCGACCCCAATGAAGTTGGGTAAAAGCTAGGCTAGACAGATGTCGATGTCATCAGCTAATCTGGATTGTAACGAACATAATGTTGATTTAGGAACGGAAAACGCTTTTAGCATTGTAGCTCATATAGATTATGCCTTATTGTTCACTGGTGTAACGAAGTTGTATTGCAATATCTTTAATTTTATCGGAACAATAGCGATCTAATCCGTAGAAGCAAAATATACCAAACATTGTGTACTTTGCTAGAGTAATAATAATTAAGGAACCTTACTAAACTCAAAATTTACTCAAGTGTGAAGTACAAAACCTAACGTGCCTATACAAATAACTTACCTATACAAAACATACCACTGAAAACTGAACAAAAACAATTACCCGCTGAAGAATCATCAAGTGACCAAACAAAACCAAAACCAAGCTAAATCATCCCGGGTCTAGCTACCAAGCTAGACCTCATATTTAACCAAGCGGTAAACGAACTCAGTCAAGATAAATCCTCAAACGATGAGACACCGGGTGCTGCCGATACTGGCACCGGTGTTCTTGTCCAAGTTGTGGAGGAGGCGACGACGTGCCAAGGCCATCGAGAAGCTGCATGGGGTAAATTAACTTAAAAACACTCTTTAACCTATGCAAGACCAGAAATATAACCCTAGACCTTCTTTAGACCCACATGAGACTAGATCCATACCTAATATGCCAAAACCAAACCCAATCTTCCAAGGTATAACTAGTCTAGACCACATCTTCAACCAAGCGGTAAACGAACTCAGTCAAGATAAATCCTCAAACGATGAGACACCGGGTGCTGCCGATACTGGCACCGGTGTTCTTGTCCAAGTTGTGGATAAGGCGACGACGTGCCAAGGCGATTGAGAAGCTGCATGGGGTAAAGTAACTTAAAACCACTCATCAATCCATGAAAGACCAGAATAGTATACAGACCCAGACCAGTGCGGAGCCGCCTTTAGCGATGAAGTTTAAAGCAGTGAAAGCTGAACTATTTCTGATACTACATGTGCCAATTTTTTCATTAACAAACCTAGTTTTTGCCCGTAATATTATGTTAGTGGCTAAATCTAGGTTCTATGCTATATTAATAAGTAATATAGCATATAGTTCGATAAGTTAAATCGTGAAACCGCTCGGTAAATTCTTTAAAATATCCTCGTGTTTTCGAAACAAAACATCGTTCCTGTAAAAATAATACAGCGTTCTACACTTGTGTTTTTAAAAACTAGGCAAGCCTTTATTCAAAGAAATTGCAGGCTATTAAAATAAGTGGAACGCCATTTTAACCCCAGCGGAAGATGATACCAATTTATTCCCAAAGTTTATTAGTATTCTCGCCCCGTCCGACTGAAAGTATTCTCCAGTGTGACAAATTATCTCACTTACATAATACTGATACCAATAGTAACAGCCTTGGACTCTCTAACTCTTGAACCAGGCATTTGGCTCGATTATTGTCACTATTGACAATTTATTAACAATATTTTCAGTTTAATCTTTGTCATAATCATATTAAACTGAACTTTTTCCGGGAAACTATGAATGTGTTCCCAAAACGCACAAAACGTTTTGGGAACACATTCATAGTGCGTACAGCTAAAGAGTGGAATTCCCTGTCGGAGTCTGCGTTTCCTGATAGCTACAACCTGGGAGTCTTTAAGTCAAGAGTGAATAGGTTACTTCTAGGCAAGCGAGCTCCATCTTCGACCACATCATCGCTTACCAACAGGTGAGATAGTGGTCAAACGCGTGCCTATCAATAGTAAAAAAAAACTGGGCATTTTAAAAGGCTTTTCATAGTAATTCGTTCGAAAAAGGGCTGTGAATAAGGGGGTTTCACTGAATTTTTTGTCACAGAAAGAATTAATCCGATTGTGGGTTTTGGAGTGTGTTGAATATTAATACCAGAAATGTCCTCACGTAATGGTTCTTTTAACCTTCATTTTATGTGGGTTCGGAGTTTTATTTCCAAATTGTAGTTAGCTCAGACTATAATATAGTCGGATTGGGAGAACATCAGACGGTTCTAATAGGTTCGTTTAAGTTATTTTTAGATCCACATGAACGCTAAATCCAAATCGAATTGATATCATCAAGCTAATCGGCAATACGGACCGGCTTCATGAATTCCTGGAATCCAAAATGGCCACTGCAGAAGCGAAACAAATTTTTAATTTCATTAGCATTACTTTCAGCCAAAAGTCTTCGCTTTTATTTTAATTGCTGCTTGTCTGTGACCATACCTGGCAGTTTGGAAAGTGGCAATAAAAGGTGTTCCTGTTATTAAAACTAGCGTTAAGACTTCGTGAATTAACATCGCTTTCGCCACGACTAATTGTGAACCACGATACGAAAGAATGTTTAGAAATAAGCCTTTCGTTACATGAGAGAACTGTTTCGGAAAAGCTATTTGCTGAATTAAGCTATAAACACGTTATATTAGTATTCAGAAATATTTTGTTAAAGCAGGACCACTATCTTTTACTGATCTAACACATTATCTGCCTTATTCATTAAACATGTAATTTTTTGTGAGTAAGGCTGTAAATAGCTAACTAGCTTTAGCTAGCTAGCTTTAGCAAAATTGAAAGGACTGCCATATAAATAAAGATATCCTTTTTCGTCCAAATACATCGCCCCTATGTCTAGATTACGACCCACATTCCAGACCTCTGCTGAAGCATGTATCTCGATTCAATTGTAACAGATCTCGTACTAATCTACACTAAAAATCTAGATTAATTCTGAATACGGGCTTCGATTCGAGGTAAAGCATTTATTTTGTGCAATAAAAATGCAACACACAATAGCAAAGTTTAATGATAAGACACAAAACAGCTTTTGGAAAGAAAAAAAAACCGTTTGATTAAAGAGGCTATAATTTAACAGGTCGACAAATTCTAGAGTGACCACCGCGTACTAGAAGACGCAACGTTGGAAGGCCTCCCACAAAGTGGACCGGCATGACCTGGTGAAGGTCGCGGGTAGTCGATGGATGCGAAACGCACAGGACCGGTCGTTTTGGTGACGCTTGGGGGAGGCCTATGTCCAGCAGTGGACGTCTTTCGTCTGATATGATGATAATGATGATGAAACAGTTCAATCTTTTCAAAATCATCTTGCAAATCCAAGCTAAACTGAACAAAAGACGCAGAAACAAAAGGGATTTAAGAACTGCCTGAGTTCTCTCCGTAACGAGGTGCCTTAGGCAAACACACGGGAAGCCTAACAAAGTGATGCTTACGTAAAGAGAAAATAAAACTTTAGTCGTGACCTACAGTCTTATACTTTCCTTAGTTAGTACGGCACGTTATGAAGACGGTATAATGTGAGAAGGTGGTTTAATTGTCGGGGTCTTTTGTTCTTTTGCTTTTTGAGGTCTTGTACATCTGTTTATGGTCAACTTTCATACCCTTATCCCAATTTATTTGCAGCCTTCTTCCATACTTCTCTAGAAATTGTCATCCCAATACTCCCCGTCTAGGCTTACCATTATTCATATACTAAGTGTAGTTGTATAAGGGTCATCGTGTCTCTATCATCCTCTCGTCTTTTCTAAGGCGAGAAGCATTATGTGTTTTTCTTTCATATTTATGTATTAGTCGTGATCTCAGTAGTTATCTCCATCCATTTTCACATAATCGATTCATTGTTTCTTTGGTCTTCCTCTATTCGTCCCTTCAAGTGTTCATAATGTATCTCCATTTGAATTCCAGCAGAAATATTCTATCTACGTCATGAGTACGGATGAGAAATTATATACTGGACAGTTGACCACGTCATTTCACGCACCATTTAGTCGCTTCATAAGCCATATTTTAGCGGGTGTACCTACTTCAGCATAATATATTTTGTGAAATAGCCAATGTGAATGCAATAGTCATGTTAGTTACTTTATTTCTGGTCATTCGACTTCCGAGAGTAGAGGGAGGGAACACAGGAAAGATAATGGGGAAGATTTTTATCCAGCCGATAAAAATTACTTTCAACTCCAAAATTTCTTCTGCTGCAACCATTTGAGCATTGGTCCTCGTCAAATCTATTTAACATACTGCTAAAGTTTCATAACTTCCAACTATCGACTTGGGCATCTATGTATCCGATAGAATCCCAAATGCCCTGTTCTTGTTCCAAGTTTAATCTTGTAAACCGTTGACTCAAATTTTCGACTAGTGCCTCCGCCATGTCGAATCTTGAAGTTAGATTCGGCCAGCTAGGGATTTGGCTCCCTATCTGTCGTAACTGAGTTACGATAGACATCTAACAGCCCAATTTGTAGTCGCCTTTGTAGCTGCTATTCCTGACAAGAAGTTTAGACTTTGGTCTTGAATTCTTGCTTCATTTTATGATTGTAAGTACTTCTATATCTTTATCATAGGTATGTCCAAAGGACGATTCTTTTTAAATAATGGGACTCTTTACAAAATGACTTTCCATGAGCGATTACGAATGTGAAAAGGCCAAAAGGCTTGGGACTGACCTCGTGACATTTTGGTCGTACATGACAATCCCATTCATTTTTGACTATATTTTTATATGGTTTTGCTCTTGACTCTAGTCTAGGTTCTGACCTAGGGTGACAAAGACAAAGTCGAGAATGGAGTGAGCCAGAAAAAGCCTGTTCACTCTAACTTTGAAGAGATTAGGGTTTAATGCATTCGGAAATACAGACGAAGGTCGAGAGTTCCACTCCTTTGCTTTCGCTGATAGAATGACACTTTGTATAGATCCTTTGATTGCCTTGAATGCTAAATCAATTCCAATGGGCTAATGCTTCCATACCATATTTACCAGTAAAGCCCGGTCTTCCTAATAACAAATCTTGATACTTTATCAAATTATTTACCAAGCTGAGGGAAAGGTCACGTTGTACCACGTAAACAGACTTCATTCAACTATCTTTGGTAACACCCTCACGTTCGCTCTATAGCCTTAGGGTAGTTATATTCCAGGGCCGGATAATTTAATACGAGAAGATAAATGTAGTTTCTTACTTACAGAGTCTGTTAGTGGGTTTGTTTTATTATTGGTAAGGATTTACTCGTATTTGGAATATCATCAAAATTAGAACCTGTAAGTAGGACACTAAGTTGATCGACCTACGGCTTTTGCTACACGTTTCTCCTTTAAGTCCGGATTTTTAATGTTGTCTTTGAGACATATCGATTGAGAACTCCTCCGAGTAACGGTCCTCCTGTAAGACTGGAAATTATTTTAGTGCCTTACAGGAAAACCGTAACTCCAAATTTTATATTTCGAGCTAAACCGCCTCAAACCCTGAATTAATGCCAAAGTTGGACGAGTTTTCAGGCCAAAGTAGAACTTAAGAAATACTTAACTTCAAATGCATTTTGATGTGTGCTGATATGATGGGTTAGTTCAACTAAAAATTTATAGTCAATCAAATCACAGACAACAGATTAGTAACACCTAAAGCAAACCAAGGGTAACACCGCATACAATTCACCAGTCCCTATCTCTGGTATCACCTGTTATTTCCCCTGCCTCAGATAAAGGGCGTCGAATAAAGGAATTCCCTGCCACTGGCAGTACAGAGCTATGGTCGGGTAGACACGGTGCCACGGGTGAACGACCTCCATGTCGCGACTATGGTTTAGCGCGATAGACGGTAGCGACTGGCATGGCGTTGCTACTGAGAAAACGTGTGTATGGGCTATAGACACAGTATATATCCTTCTTATTCAGTTTGTGAAATATCTCTTAAATCGGTCCAATATTGGAGGAGAAAACAGTCGAGAGCCAAACCTCGAATTATGACTTTTTACATACAAAGTCTCGCCGCCAGCATTTCCTCTTAAGAGTTAACATTAATTAGCCTTAGTACAAGGCTATGTAAAAATAATAATTTAAAACAAGTAAAATTGGTACAGAAATCTAACATATTTTGGCGAAAGTAAGTGTGCACTAAGGTGTCAAAGGAGTGCTTTAGCATTCGTACATGGGTACAATAGCATCTCTTATTGGATTCTATATCGCATAGCTGCAGCAACAAGGCTGAAAAACACTTGGTGTATCTTTCTTTATAGTTTTGTTAAAGTCAGTTGGTACTTCTTTAAAGCTTAAGTTGTTGTGCAGTTTGTTGCGCCACTTTTTCTGTTAAAGCTCTTGGAAGTGGTGATGGGCAAGGTGTTTTTGGAGACTGTCTTTACGTAAAACTTTGACTTTGTTCAAAAAGTACTGGCTCTCTGCCTAATTAGAATAACTGACTTTTGAATTAGTATCCGTCAGGTAGAGACGAAGATGGTCCAAATAAATTTGTGACTATAACAGCATTAGTAAGATCAAATTATTATTAGTTCAACTTTTCCAGTCCACAGTTGCAAGGCCTGTGTATCTACAACGTCAAATCATTAAACGCTTACGCCTTAGATTATATTCTTTTCTATTTTGCCACAATCTTGCCTTACTAACGACATAGACTATTAAGTTTACCCACTTTCAAACTTTAAATTATGTAGGTTGCCTGACGACAGCTTGGCATAACACATTTTACAAGCTAAAATCTCCAATACTAGCGTAACATTATTTATTACAAATACGAACTTCAGTACCTCAACTGAGATTAAAATTACATTCTACAGCGTAATTGGAGCCTGAAATATATTACTTACACATAAAATATGAATTACTATTGTTACATAAATATTATGTTTGCCAATTGTCGCAAAATGTGAGTCGAAACGTCTGGGCACGATCCAGACGTTTCCAAAGGTTTTATTGAAATTCAAATATATTTATAACATAGGTACCTAATAAACGGATGAAAATAGATTTCAGGTAGCGGAGATGAGAATGTTGAGATGGATGTGTGGAGTAACGAGAATGGATAAAGTGAGAAAGAGTACATTCGAGGCAGTTAAAAAATTGGCGTCAGTGACGTAAAAGTTAAAAGGGAACCGCTTGTCTAAATGGATTTCAGGTAGCGGAGATGAGAATGTTGAGATGGATGTGTGGAGTAACGAGAATGGATAAAGTGAGAAAGAGAACATTAGAGGCAGTTTAAAAGTGGCGCCAATGACGGAAAAGTTAAAAGGGAACCGCTTGTCTTGGTATGGTCATGTGAAGAGGAGGGATGAAACTCATGAAACTAAAAGAGTTATGAAAATAAATGTGGATGGATGGAGAGGGAGAGGAAGATCAAAGAAAAATTGGATGGATTGTGTGAGCAGCTATATGAAAGAAAAGGGAAAGGGAGTGATAGCGTGACGGCTGATAGGACAGAATGGAAAAATAACGTATTGCGCCGACCCCAAGTAACATGGGCACAAAGATGTATCCCTATAACATGGACTAAGGCTCACAATGTATTCAATGCTTTTAGTACTGAGTCTCAAGTTTAACTGTTTGTTTAAATGGAATAATAAAAGTATTGTTTCGCAAGTTCTAAGTGGGTTTGCTTTCCCTTGGGGAGTCGTTTATACGTAGGTCTTGAAGCGTCTTCAAAGAGGCTTTTTTCAAGGAACCCTTTTGTCCTATATTATACTATTTCATTATTTATTTTGTAAGTAGTACATTACACTTTTACACGTCAATCTTTTTTGTTCATTTTAGATGAGGCGGATCTTTCCTAGTTGACTACCCAAAGTCTAAAATAAAGTTATTTAAGTTTAAGTCAAGAGTGAGTTACTCTAGGCAAGCGTGCTCCATCTCCGACCACATCATCGCTTACCATCAGGTGAGATAGTGGTCAAACGCGTGCCTATCAATAGAGAAAAAGTCTCTTTTGTAAAGTCCATACAAACTTTACTGGCCAAATCATGAGTACCATGTAGGTTTTGAGAAAAGTGTTAAACAGATTTGATTGGACCAGCTAGTCTATTCTGTAAGAAACTATTTCGATATCGAGCTCACCTGAGTGATCAAACTCACAAAGTGAGCTTTATTGCACACAACATAAAGGTCTTCATTTGAAACTCACCTCGAATTCTACTGTCGAGATACGAAAATGTTTTTAGAGAATAGCACTACTGTTCAGACAGTGCAAGCGTTTGTCAGTTATCTTGTAGCTCAAACTTAGACCTTTAAGGATCATTAAGTTGCCTAGAAATGCTTACCGAATCTACAGCATTGTGTGCAGGTTGCATACAACTTAGCATGCTTTCATTCATGCAAGCATTATTTACTTTGAAAATACTTCAAATGTTGTTGATATTATGACCTCAAGTCACATATATGACTGGACTCCCTGAAGCGAATCGTTTATAAACGGCATTGCTGTTTCGTATAAATCTCTTAAAGTGAATAAATGTAGTGTAGCTGTTGCTATCTATCCGTTCAATGGTACACTATGGCTCCATTGAGGACCACTGGACAGTTTACTTCAAATTCCTCTCCCGCCACCATATTTTATACGGGTGGAGAGAGAGAAGAGTATAAAAAAAATAATTATAGGCCGGCTGTTGCGTTCCTTTCGAGTACGTAGGACTAGCATAATTCTAAAACATTGTAAAGTGTATAAAGTCTTTTCCCTTTTTAATAATATTTATTTAAAGTACAATTAGCCTAAAATAGTATATTTTTCATTACGGTTCTAGTACGCCAAGACCAATTTATGGTTGTACGTACGCCGTGGACTTTTTTAACGTTTTAAAAACTGTTTTTTCATTTTGTTTTTTCCTGCAAACGTGTTTTGCGCTTCCAGTTTTTACTAAAAAAATATATATATTTATTACTTGATAGATCTGTTACATCTGTAGATTCTTCTGCCGTTTTCTTGTTTGCTTCTGTCATTATATTAACATGTTGTTCTTGTGTCATTCCAGAGTGCGTCGGAGTCGTCGGCGGGCGCGGGCGGCGGGGGCACGTCGGGCGGCAGCGCCCGGGTCTCGTCGCGCTCGCGAGCCTCCGAGGAACCACACATTGGTCAGTATCACACACGTTATATGCTCCAACTTTCCTGAAGAAAGCGAAGTAAGCTGCAGCGGTAGACCAATCTAGTCGATAGGCGTGGGTCTCCCGCGTTGTGGTCGGACATTTCTTGGGAACCCCATTGTGGAACCACGGCCGGCATGAGATCTGGCTGTTGGTCATTGACCACTTCAGTCTGGCTCTGATGTGTACACCCTATTAGCTATTAGCTAAGGGCTGTGCTTTTGAGGTACTTACAATGAGATGCCTACGAGACCCTCCAAGATCGACGAATCTTAAATTACATCCAGCAAAACATTAGGCAGATTACCGTGACTATTTTTGCAGTCTGTATAATGTTTTTTATGGTCTCGTGCTGACATTGAAGAAGAAGTTGCAGTAGGTAGTCTTATTGATGAAATCGGATTTGCTTCTGCTACTAACCTTCCTGTAATTTAAACGACTGACTGTTCTCTGATACAACCATACCGCATAAACATCAATCCTTACTATCCTTATTAATATTATTATTGCGAAAGTAACTCTGTCTGTCTATCTGTCTATCGCAATTTCACGCCAAAACTACTGAACCGATTTAAATTAAATTTGGTACACAGATATTCTTGAGCCTGAGAAAGGCCGGGAGTATGTTCCCCATGGACCACGCGGGCGAAGCCGCTGGCAGAAGCTAGTATTACATGATCTTCCTTCGTAGTTATACGTAGCAATGCCATCACGAAAGAAAATTTGTCTCGTTTCGATGATTCCAAATTGCATCAGTTTTGACTAGAATTTGACAGCTACGTGAACACGGATACAATTCCTTTAAAATTATTTTGATTGTTATCGTACAGTTAAGGAGTGAAATTTCCAGCCGGAGTCTGTATCCTGATAGAAAGCACCTGGGGTCTTTAAGTCGATGGTGAATAGGCAACTTCTAGGCTACCGTGCTCCATCTTCGACCACCACATTATCGCTTTCTGTCGTTTGAGATTATGGTCAAACAACAGCCTATGCATACTAACAAAAAAAAAAAATATACAACTGACTACCAAATAAAAAAAAATTAAAAAAATTACTTTAATTTTCTTTAAGTCGGTGTCAAAATACGAAGAAACTACCAAAAACACCGTCCACCAAGTCGGTTGTATTTTTTGTAAAAAGTTTTAAATTCCTAACTTTTAAGTGGTACCGTACCTCACACCTAACAACATCACTGGAAAATCGCAGGAAAGCAAAATATGCAATTTCGTTTATTTGGATGAAAAAAAAACCGTCACCCAAGTTAACAAACTTTAGCTATTTTGATTTAAAAGCCAAATTTCCTAACCGATTTTGATAAAATTTCTATGGGACCAATCGGGTAGTATATCCTTTCAGATAAAGCAAGAATTTTCCAAATCGGTTCATAAATGACCGAATTATGAGGTGACAAACATAAAAAAAATACAGCCGAATTGAGAACCTCCTCCTGTTTTTGAAGTCGGCTAAAAAGCGTGATCATCATCGAATCAAAAACACTTATTGCAGTACATAGACCTTAGTTACTTCATAGTTATAAAAGGAAAGTAAATCCACACAATATGCAGTGTCATAATACAATAGAAGAAACATAAAAAATATTCCGAAAGGCACTTGTCTCACCGCTGGCGATCAGCGAGTAGCGAGTGAAAAGTTTCGATAGTTTTGACGCTCGGCTTTCAGCGATTGCTTTAGTGCGACGGGCTTTTACTCTCAATACTCGCTTCGGCCCGCACTATAGGTAGAAATTACCGCTGTTTGGTGAGTTCTGACCGCCAAGCGAGCATCGCCGAGCGAGTGTCGCTGAGCGAGTACAATCTTTGATAGCTCTTGTCGCTGCGATCAACTAGAGGTAAGAGCCGCTCGCCGGCAGTGTGAACAGCCAGTTATCGACTATGAATGCATGTGTCTCTTTTACTCATACGTGATCTATATCATTTGTCCCTTTCCTCAGCGAGCACATAGTCGATAGGTACTCGCTTCCTCGCCGGTGAGACAAATGCCTTAAGCAGGAACTAAAGAGTGCACGCGAATGAACTCGAACAATAAGCGGCTTCAAACGATTTGTGTCGCCAGACCACTGGCAAGATAAAACTCGTCGTGAAAGCGGAAAAAGTGCAGTTTATTTTCCTTAACGTTTCTCGTTTACGGTTCCGAAGATGGCAATGTGGTACTCACGGATTTGAAGAATGAGAACAGACAATTGACTTGATCGGGTTGAGAGTTAAGGTTATTTCATTGAGAGATTCTTGTTTGACTACAAACCGTGAGATTGTGGTCAATGAAAAGCGGTAATGTGTTAGATGATGGAACTCGCTTTCCTAGAAGTAACCTATTCACTCTTGACTTAAAGACACCTATGTTGTAGTTATCAGAAAATTCAGAATCCGGCATAGAATTCCACTCCTTAGCTGTACGCAAAATGAAAGCTTGATGATCAAGGATCGAGATAATTTCAAAGAGATTTTACCAGCGTTCAGTGTAGCCTTCGGAATTCTAGTCGAAACTAATATAATCTGGAAACATCTATACAATGAAGATTTAAGCGGCTATTACACTATTCAATTTGTAGGAAATCTTATTAGGAAATCGAAAGATGTAATTGAAGTTAGAGCAGTTAGATTCCGATTTAGTGCGATTGGAAGATCCCGACCGCACTAATTCCTAAATTGTGTTCCTAATTAGATTTCCTACAAATTGAATAGTGTAATAAGCGCTTAGGAAGAAAAATCTTTTGTCGTATTTATCTTATTGCACAAGAAGGTTTTGTTGTTTTAAAAATACTTAACAGTCAACAACACCTTAGTGTTGGCAGCGCTAACTGCTCAAATTATACTAAAAAAATCCAATCAAAAAAATAGAATACTAACTTTCTGAACCATTTTATTAAATCGTGAACATACAAGTAGGTACTTTGTGTACTTAAAAACCTTCTCGAGTCGACTCACGAACTTTGCTCGAGAAAACAAACAACTCTTTAAAAAGAAAAACTCAAGGTACCTTTTTTCTACCTCTATGTTCAAGAAGATACAGGAACTTTTGTTTACCAGTACTTTATAAGTGAAGGGAAAGTAAAAGTATTTTGTTTCTATACGATATAAAACAAGCTTTTAACGTTTCAATATCAAATTAGTTTATAAGTTCATGGAGTGGAAGTAACTCGGAAGTCCTAGTTGTGATCGAAAAAGATGAATGAGTCTTAAAATACACATATGACGTACTCCGAGGGATACGTTAAGGTTTTGCCTTTACGTATCCCTTTCCCGCTACATGTAGCCATCCATGTAAGACCAGCATTTCTTCTCCTTTTTTAGTGCCAGGAAAAGCCTGAAATGTTGACTCGGGGATATATGAAAATACTCAAAGAATACCAATCCCGGTACCGGTCTTACCTAACCCGGGGCTAAAAACCGCGATGCCATAGTAAATAGCGGGCCTATTGCAGTTTACCAAGCTCAAATCCAGGATTTGGGGCTCATTATCTGATAGAAACTTTTACAACAACATGTTTCGGGAATCAGGATTCTACGCTCGGTAGTCTAGCTAGCGACTACTTGTGCAACGTCGACAAATAATTCTTGATTTCTTGACTGCCGAGACCCCAATCAATGATTGCGTCTGCCCACTCTTCGTTCAAAATACCCACAGATGTTCCCGTCTAATTTATTTTTTTCTACGTTTCCAGGAAAGTACAAGCTTCTAAAGACAATCGGCAAGGGCAACTTCGCTAAGGTGAAGCTAGCGAAGCACGTGCCCACCGGCAAGGAGGTCGCCATCAAGATCATAGACAAGACACAGCTCAACCCTGGATCGCTGCAGAAGTTGTTCAGAGAGGTAAGGAGCTAATACTATCTGAGAATAGACTTTGAAGGAGGTTGCTGAAGGATTGGTAGGTAATTTTGCCGTCAAATTTCTTGCTTGCTTTGATTGACGGTTCAAATAATAATAACAACATACTCAACATAAGGTTCGGGGTAAGGTTTGTATACTAGCTCCTCGGCAGAAACAGTAAATTAGAATAGAAAATGTATTTATTTAAATAAAAAAACTACTTAAAATCTATACATATAAGAAATGTAAAATAAAACTCGAACTATAATATGGCGTCAAAAAATTCGTCCGCATCGCTGTCGACTGGAAGTGAGCCCAAAAGACTGGTGGCATTGCCACGTTGTATGGCCTATCCTCTGTCCGAGGTAAAAGACAGCCCTTGGGTCACGCGAAGTGTCAACTAAACTTTTAGCTAGTTCTTTAAATAACACGTGAGCACTCGGAGCCCACGGTCCAAGAGTTTCGACCCCAAACGGCTCAAAAATATAATTGTCAACAAGGCTATTATATTTCCGAATAGAATAGAAAACATTTAATCAGCACAGACAAAAACGTACAGCAACATAATGTCGTTGGACAAAAAACTCATATGTATACGGAACTGTTCTAAAGCCTGTCTGGTTATATGGAATGCAGATGTGGGGTTCCGCTTGCGACTCCAAAATAAATATTATCTAAAAAGCGGAAGATTAAATAAATAGCTAATACTCCCTCGCTCATAAGGAACTCGGAGGTTCATCATCACCTAAAACGTTCTTTACAATGGCAGTTACTCCGTATGGTGTCGGCCGGTGCCGTAGGGTGCCGTAAAAGAATAATACCATCCCATCACTTCCCGTGGATGTCGTAAGAGGCGACTAAGGGACTCGCCAGAAAATGGGCGGCAGCGTTTTCTGCAAAACTCAACACCATACACTGCGATCGCCAACCCGCCTGCCAAGCGTGGCGATTATGGCAATCCCCCCCATCTTGGGGGAGGCCTATGTCCAGTAGTGGACGTCTTTCGGCTGAAATGATGATGATGATGAATGGCAGTTACTTTTTTCTTGGTATGGAGTCGTTTTCCATCGTTATCATATTCATCGACATCTTCAGTCCATGGCAGTGCTCTGCTGTACAAGGTCACGTTGCGTAAATGTTCATTTCAGCCGATACTTGTTCGTCCACTGTAGGTTGAACCATGAAAACCGTCAACCGGTTGATTAACACTATAAAATTAATGTTTCCAGGTCCGGATAATGAAGATGCTGGACCATCCGAACATCGTGAAGCTGTTCCAGGTCATAGAGACTGAGAAGACGCTGTACCTCGTCATGGAGTACGCGTCTGGCGGCGAAGTATGTATACAGACATCCATCATCATCCATTGCTGAATATAACCAGCTGTTTGTGTCAAACTATGTGTATTAGGAACACGACTCAACAGGGGAACCAATCCTGGAAGCTATTCAAAACCACTGTAATATGTATTTGCAGTAGCAAGTATGGTAAAAATAAAGGACTACAAGACTCGGCAGTAGCCCAACGAGTCGTGTAGTCCTTTTTTTAAGGATGGGAAATCATCAAATGACTCCTCCCGCTCTGGGCGGAGCAGAAGGGAGTGTCAGACTCTTACTGACTAAATCCCATCCGTGTTCCAGGGCCACGGTGACTCATTCGAACAAATTCCGCAACCCTGGCAGGGAGTCTTGTAGTCCTGGGTTCGATTACCAGTTCGGATAGTGTCATTAGGTTTTTCCATAAGGAATTTCTCAGTAGCAATTTGGAAATTGGTCGTGTTACACCTCCGTGTCAGGGCGCGCACGTGTGTACATTGGTGCAGCTTCGCCTGAAAACACCGCGCGTGACGGTATGCCGTCTCTGAGGACTAGGAGAGGAGAGGAACAGAAAGTGCTCCTGTGACTGCGCACTCACTTATACACTATGATAACTATCTCCCCGCGTTTCGCTTATCTCAGTTGAAATTGCCCACCGTAGCCAAAATTCGGCCGGAATTATTATAATGGGTATCTGTTAGGTGATGTTGACCACCAAACAAGCAGAATTCCCATATTTTGATTCGAAAAGCTTGCCAGTGAAATGGCAGCCATAATTCCGAGTCCCTAGTATTAAACTAGGGACTTGAATTGACTGCACTTGGTTTTTAGGGTTTTGTACTCAAAGGGTAACCAACGGAACTATTACGTCCGCTGTCCGTCCGTCCGTCCATCCAACCGTCCATCCGACCGTCCGTCTGCGTCTGCGTCCGTCAGCGGGCTGTATCTGAATAACCGTAAAACAGTCGAAATTTTCATAGATTGTGTATTTCTATTGCCGCTATAACAAATAACAATAAAAATTAAGGTTTATGGTACGGAACCTTTCCTGTGCGAGTCCGAATCGGACTTGGCTGGTTTTTTATACGTCTGTATCTAAAAGTCACCACCTGCATCCAACCTTTACCAATTAATTTTAATAATTTAAAAGAACTACCACCAACACACGTACTAATACTGTTACTGAATGTTCCAGGTGTTTGATTACCTGGTCTTACACGGCCGCATGAAGGAAAAGGAAGCCCGCGCCAAGTTCCGACAAATCGTATCCGCTGTACAGTATTGCCATCAGAAGAGGATCATACACAGGGATCTCAAGGTACACTTCATACAGTCTGTTACTAGCCAGGAACAGTTACAGCCAGTACCCAAACAAGAATAGACTGTGGTGTACTGATGTACACTAGATAATTAAATATATACATATAATAACACAGATATCGGCTCACTAGTTCATGCACGCGTCTTCACTCCCTGGCAGCTGTCATACGACTGGCTCCCACGTCACTGACTCCCCGCACGAATACATTCATACAGGCAATACTAATAGACTATATTTATGCTAATGCTAAAAAAAAATGCGATTAATGCTCAATGTGACCTTATTTTTCAAATATCTTTCATGTTAACATTCGTGTTGCAGGCGGAGAATCTCCTGTTGGACGGCGAGATGAACATCAAGATAGCAGACTTCGGGTTCTCGAACGAGTTCACTCCGGGCGCCAAGCTCGACACCTTCTGCGGCAGTCCGCCCTACGCTGCCCCTGAACTCTTCCAAGGTATGTCTTCTTTCATAGCTATTTTAACGTATAAGCATTGATTTTATTGATGTCCTCATCACACCTTTGGTTTCATAGATTTGATCTTTTTATGAAAATACTTCAGCAAAGACGTAAACCTTCCTGGCCTTAGTTACTCAGTAATAAAGGAACATTAATGTGACTGTCGTAAATAATCTGATCAGTCATTCTGCTTTTGAAGCTTATTTAAGCTGTTTTAGTAGTCTTCTTGGCGTGCTAGAGATGATTTTGACATAGTTTTGGTGTAGTTGTCACTTACAAATTTATTGCTGTTTTTTTGTGAATGTGGGCATTGTGGGCCTTTAAAATACTATAGGGCAGCGGTCGGCAACCTTTTGGCAGGCTAGGGCAACAAGTTGGTAAAATCAACTAAAGGCGGGCCGCACTTGTGATATTAACCCCAGAAGCCCAATATACCTATGTATAAATTGGTCATAGGTACCCCACAGAAAAAATAAAAATGCTATTGAAAATTGTTAAAACAAACTTAAATTAATTCGTACACGTAATACCTACTTACATTATGTTTATACGTTTGGGCTTTATAGCTACAAAAATGAAAATGAAACTGAAAACTACAAATTACCTAAATAGGTAACTGCATTTATGCAAATTTCAGTGTGATGTCTGAGGTTGTATTTGGGAGGCTATTTCTTGTATGTTAGCAGTCATATTTGTAGTTGCAATTCGTAGAATGGCTGAATTGAACCGAAATTGCCGGAGCGCGGGAAAGCAATGGTCATCGCCGACGTTCGTTTCATTCGGTGGAAGCGGGGATGTCGTTCCGCCCGCACCCCTAAAGCGCGTTGCTCATTCGTTCGTTCGTGGGCAGAGCGAAGCGCGTTCTTAAGAGGCGCGCTTATCCAGAAATTAATGCATTTATTTTGACATTGATTACCTACTTTTTTACAAAACATACACGGGCAGCAAGTAAGACGTCCGCGGGCCGCATGCGGCCCGCGGGCCGCGTGTCGCCGACCGCTGCTATAGGGGTATTGATCTAGTTGAAGAAAATGCTGATGATTATTCGTTTTCACCAATATAACTATAACTGTGAGTCCTGAGCTGGTTTACGTGATATTTTTTTTTCAAACTCTTGATTCTTTTTTCCAGGCAAGAAGTACGACGGTCCCGAAGTAGACGTGTGGTCCCTGGGCGTCATCCTGTACACGCTGGTGTCAGGCTCGCTGCCCTTCGACGGCTCCACACTGCGCGAACTTCGAGAGAGAGTGCTGCGCGGCAAGTACAGGTGAGATATCTACCTGCCTAGCTAGCCTGCTACTATGTTGGGCTCGGCTTCCACTAAAACCTAACGCAGACACAGAGACAGAGAGTAAAGTCCCGCAAACCCCCATTGAAAAGGGAGGATCCTCCGAACAGTCGGTTGTTGTGTCTGGCGGGCAACTGCCCAATAGTTTATATTCAGGCTGATGTGTATGTTCAAATCGCACGGTAAATTCTGCTTGCGCGATGCAGGATTTCGACGTAGTAGTTCGCTGCTTGTTGGATAGATGGCGTTGCGGTTCTTTTTGCTGCGATGTAGATTTGCTTTGTTGGTTTTTCTTGTGGCGCCATTGATGCCACTGTATCAGTAGTTTACATGGAACCACTGCCCCCCATAAGGTGGACCGATGACCTGGCGAAGGCCGCGGGAATCCGTTTGATACGAAAGACACGGGACTGTTCGTTGTGGCGACACTTGGGGTAGGCCTATGTACTGCAGTGGACGTCTGTCGCATGAAATGTTGAGGATGATAACAGCTTATCTGGCCTACAAAACCCAGTAACTGGGTAACACGATGTCCACTGGCAACACTAATGTCAGATTTACTGGTTTCTGACTACCCATAATGTCAGGCAAAGACAAAATAGACCCGCTAATGCTGACCACTCGGGTTAAACTGTAAAACTGTGTTATGATGAGCCACCAGCTCAAATAACTTAGTCATTACCAGCCAGGATGCAGAAATAAGTAAGAGTCCGAAATTTTCCATTACCTGATATCTTACACGCTAAACGACATCTGGTCCATATTAAATACTGTAGCCAGTTGGTCCTATATCATTAAAATATCAGTAAAATCAAGTAAAACAATGCGAGTAAAAACTTATCAGATCTTAAGGTACTCGTTAAGATATATGCTGTCGTTCCAGTTAAACTTTGCATTAACCCCAAATCTCTTGTCCACAGAATACCCTTCTACATGTCAACGGACTGCGAAAATCTCCTCAAGAAATTCTTGGTGCTGAACCCTGCGAAGCGAGCGTCCCTGGAGAGCATCATGCGCGACAAGTGGATGAACACGGGCTACGAGGACGACGAGCTGCGGCCCTACGTGGAGCCGCAGCAGGACTTCAAAGACCATAATCGGATAGGTGAGGATACCATAGGTATACTTCCGACCTCTTTATGTGCGACTGTGTTCGGGAATTGTCGGGCCTCTTCGGGAATCTTCGTTCATGGTCATCTAGTTTTTAAGTTTGGTGCATGCTGCAGCTAAAGTTTATAAAATAATGTCTGATCTTCAAAGAATAATGCTAAATACTAAAATGAAATTGAGGAATGTAGTGTCTTTTTAAGAATATAAATGTATAAGCTGCAGTGTGGACTTATTATTAATATTTTTATAATAATAAAAGTAAAAATATATTTTTTGAAAGGTCCAGTTCGGAAGATTTTGTTTCAAGTAACTTTAAAAATATTTAAGTATTGGAAGCTGATTATTTAAAACAAATATTAATTACTTTTGAAGCTATCCAAGCCTAGCACGCAAAACGCAAACTGAAGTAGTAAAAAAAATACTTCAATAAAATGCAAAAATACAAAGCTTGACAATATTTTTAATTGACATAAGCTTTCACCAAAACCACTTTTGTATGGATTGGACCATTACATTCACAAAATACAACACTTGAGCTTCATTCACGATCACACCATATTTTTATTAAAAACTAAAGTAAAATAATCTACTAACGCTTTGTCTTTGAATACTTCCCGTAACAAAGCTTATTACTAATACTTACTAATGGTTATTAAACCAAAAACGACATGCCCATAGCATGCTATAAGCACAGGTGACAGTATGTGAAATAATGAAAGCAAACGTGATGATAGGGTGAACAGGCTCCTTCTGGGTAAGCTCGCTACATCGTACATTTTGTCTCGGTCATCTCTGACCTAGACTAGAGTCAAGAGCAAACCCATCACAAATAAAAAAATATACTGATAATTCAACTGAGGTAGAAGCCTTAATAATGGAAGAAAACTTGTACTAAAATTATTGATAAAATTCAATTAATGTACTCTCATACAAAAGAATAAAAATTGATTTTTTGAAGCGCGATAGCTGAAATTGGTCAATTTGGGTTTGATTTCCAGATTGGCAAGTTGTATAAGAATTTTCCAACTGGAATTTTCCAGTAGTGGATCAGATTTTTACCTGGCGAATTGGCTCCACATTCAATTACGTGGGATTCAAAATAAACTGTAATGTATTTGTAATAAATGTCGGCGCGTCTTTCCGTTTTATACAAGGCCAGAACGTAAGTGTGTGAAAATAATCGCATATGGATTGGAAATGACTTTTTTACTAAGTTCTTCCAATCTATACAAGAGTAGTACGCAAATATTCGCGTATTGACCTAACTACCTTATTCCATAATATATAGTGCCAGTGCGCATACGGTGTCATATACTGTTCGAACAAAAATGAGAGACAATCGACACGACGATAAAAAGATCGTTCTTATGTATCATCACCTTCCCGCCCTTATCCCATGTTACTTGGGGTCGGCGCAACACTTTTTTTTCCTCCATTCTGTCCTATCAGCCGTTACGCTATCACTAACTCCGTAAATTATGATAAACTAGCTTCTGCCAGCGGCTTTGCCTGCGTGGTCCCTAGGGAACATATAAAAGCAGCCTATGTCCTTTTTCAGGGTCTAGACTATCTGTGTACCAAATTTCATTTAAATCGGTTCAGTAGTTTTGGCGTGAAAGCGCGACAGACAGACAGAGTTACTTTCGCATTTATAATATTAGTAAGGAAGTAAGGATTGGGCGTACTGTATCTATACTAATATATAAAGCTGAAGAATTTGTTTGTTTGCTTGAACGCGCTAATCTCAGGAACTGAGAACATACTGGTCCGATTTGAAAAATTCTTTCAGTGTTAGATAGCCCATTTATCGAGGAAGGCTATAGGCTATATATCATCACGCTAAGACCAATAGGAGCGGAGCAGACGAAGTTGCGCGGGTCAACTAGTTAATAATAATCTGAAGCATTTCTTTACTTCACATACTGTCCCACAAAGCTAAACTAAGCTACTAACATAGATTACTGCTAACCCGTATAATATAAAAATTACATTTCTTATTATTCCATGCGTACTTTCGGCACAGCGCAAATTGGTACGTGATCGCAAGGGGATGTGTGTTATGTGTTTTTATTAGGGGATGGGCTGGAAAACGTGTCTTGTTGTATTACTTTTTAAACAATCTGAATTAAGAAAGAAATATTTGTTAAAACTGTGCTTTCTGAATACACAAATCACTTTATAGTTTTGTTACACAAAATATTAAAGAAATAAATTCAGTTGAATTTTTTTTTTTTAATCGGGGTTGGTTAAAAATGGAAACAAAAGAACCAAAGAAAGTATTTATGGTCACAGAACTAACTATTAAAATTGTATTGCTTGCATTGGTTACACTGCTTGGGCTATTTATTTAAAGCAGATTTTAAACATCAGAGATAGACGCTGAGTCATATTAATAAATCTTCCGTTTGTTGTTGACCAAAATGGAAACTGCAACATACAGGTTTTAATTATTAAAAAAAAAATCTAACCATATGTTTAGTTTAAATACTGATTAGCAGATACTTAGTTCAATTTCTCAATAGATTATTTATAAAAAAAGGAATGTGTTAATAAGTATTTAACTTTAACTTAGCAAATGTTCAAAACGTTTTTTATAAATAGGTAATTTATAACAGAAAGCTTTTCAGAAATTAGGGGAAATTATTTTTAACTGTAGTTCAAATTCAAAGCATAATATGCGTTTGTGCTTAGCTTCTAAATAATAATAACTAAGTATTACAACGAGACAGTATTATTATTTGTGTGTATGTGTATTATTTTTTATTTATTAATAGCACGCAAATGAATGCATGTAGTTACCTACTTCTCTATGCTTGCAGTTTTGTACTGCTTATTTTTAGAAATATTTCTTTTTTGATTATCGTCATGTGTGTTTTATTTCTTATAAGTGTTAGAATGTTTTTATTACTGTGTAAAGGTATTGAAAATGTTGTAGTTATTGAAAAATGTATAATGTTAAAAGAGTAGATGTATCAAATAGTCCAGGGTAGCAATTAGTAGGAATTAGTTCGAGAGAGTCACCGCGGCCCTGGAACGCGGCGGGCACTAGGAGGAACACGGATCGGTTTTAGTCAGTAAGAGTCTGACACTCCCTTCTGCTTCACCCAGAGCGGGAGGAGTCATTTGATAATTTCCCATCCATAAAAAAAAGTATCAAATAATTAAATAATAGTCAAAGTAAGTAACTAAATCGGAAAATTAAAAAGATTGTTTGTTGTTCTTAGATTGTAAAATGTATAAAAATACATATCTTTGTACAATGTAATTAAATGTTTAGCAAAATATTGATGTGCATGATCGTGTTTTAGACGTGTAGAAGAATAGCTACAGAATATATTAAAAAACTTATTATTTCATTTTTTGTGTCGCATGCAAGGTGTCTGAATATAGTACTAACTTATTTAGTGGGTCCCTAAATTATTTACATAACTTTGTCTTTTAGGACTGTTTTTTTAATGGTCAGATAAGTAAATTTAGCTTTAGCCAGATAATAACAGCCGCACGGGTCGATATTCAAGGTTAAGCAACGCTTGCCAAGGTTGGTCTGTGGATGGGTGACCATCTTAACATACCGAGTTTCCTCCGTGCCTCGGAAAACACGTTAAGCCGTTGGTCCCGGCTGTCATTTGTATATCTTTGGCAGTCGTTACAGATAGTCAGAAGCCAGTTAATCTGACTCCAGTCTTGCCATGAAGTACCGTGTTACCCAGTTAATGGGTTGTGGAGGTCTGGTAGGCAGCCGCTCCACATAAAATACTGGTATTCAGCTAAATCCGGCTTGACTGGAAGCCGACCCCAATATAGTTGGGAAAAGGCTAGGCAGATGATGATAAGTAAATTTAACTCTAAAGAATAAATAAAGTTATCTGAATATTGAAAACTCTGCCTTTACTATCAATTTTCTTAATACATATTGTTTTTTATTCTGCCATGTTTATTATGAATGTTGCATATTTTTTTTGATATATCTGTTTTGTTTAAACACTTGGTTCTAAATTTCAATTTTCCATGTTTATTTGCCCCAACTAAAGGATTCTTCAGATGTACACGGTATTCGGTATCCAGAGCGGCAGCGAAAACCGAGTGGGTATACGGTAATCGGACTGTTCAAACCCATGCGGATATCATTACTGCCCCCCCAGCCAAGTTGCAAACGATAAACGTGAACGCTTAGTAATCTCCAATAGATTTTCAACTTTATACCTAAGAGCATAAAGTTGAAAATCTATTAAAGACTACTGAGCGTTAGCGACCGGAACGGACGAAAACACTATGTAATCTTCAATAGATTTTCAACTTTATATCCAATAACATAAAGTTGAAAATCTATTAAAGACTACTGAGAGTTTACGTTTATCGTTTGTGACTTGGCTTGGAGTGATGAAGATATGGGTACGAAACCGAAACTTCGAAATTATTCGCTATGAATACCTACAATGCCTTGATTTGCGGTATGGGGTATGGGGAGGGGGATGTATTTGCCACAGCGCTCGCGTCGCCGTAGTGGCGGTACCTGTTTCGCAAAGAAAGCGTAAAGATACCTTCTATTTCGGCGGTAAGTGATACTGGTTTCGTTCTAGCCGCGGAACTCTATACAAAACATCCGACCGGCTACCGCGCGATTCCGAGTCAAATCAATCGCTGCCGCACTAGGTATAGTAGCCGGGTCGAGTCGTGAGCACAGATGAGTGCAGCGGGGTGATCTCGCCAATGTACGGTGGGCGACCGAAACTTGCAAACCAGTCGATGAGTATCGACTGACGAACCAATAACGTGAAGCGTCAGAGCTGAATAGAATAGCACTTATTTGCAAATATGGGTAATACATAAGTAGGTAGTAGTAGATATACATCAGAGTTCTGCCATATTTCACCATTCGGCATGCAAACATTTTCATTAAATAAAATTGTTATAATTAAAATTGTCATTAAAACATTAAATTTATTATTACATTCAATAAATAAGATTATTAAAATTCAAATTGTCATTAAAAAAATTACTTAATTATAACAATATACATACATTAAATAAAATTGTTAAAAATTTAAATTGTCATTAACAGTATAATCTTATGAGAATAAAAGTCATGGTCGTACATAAATAAACAAACATTAAAATTCCAGGCCATAGATAATATGTAACATTCCTTAAGCAAATCAATAATTAATTAATTTATCATCGATTAATTTATTATTTCGTCGTCAAAAACACCAATGGAGTGAGTGCTCACGACTCGTGCCAGCTATTATAACGAATACCTCTTAGGTTTACATAGCGAATAGTTTCACAAATAAGTTTCGCATACCATTGCGGTCGCAATAACCGCTTAGGTTTGAACAATAAGATTACCGCATGCTCATGCGGTAATCCTATTGTTTTATTTATTATTATTTATTTATATTTATTATTATTTTTCGGCTTTCGCTCTGAGTAACGAATACAAGAATACTGCCTAGGTTCAAATAGGCCTTTAAACGAAAAATCTTATAATCTGTCCATCGAAACCTATGGCCACACTAACACGTTGCTCTGACCCAACAGAGGCGCTGGTGTGCGTGGGCTACAACCGGCAGGAAATCGAGTATTCCCTCGCGGAGGCCAAGTACGACGACGTGTTCGCCACGTACCTGCTGCTGGGCCGCAAGAGTACGGACGTGAGTACGAAGGTTATTATTACATTACTACCAACCGCTACAACCGGCAGGAGATCGAGTACTCGCTGGCGGAGGCCAAGTACGACGACGTGTTCGCCACGTACCTGCTGCTGGGCCGCAAGAGTACGGACGTGAGTACGAAGGTTATTATTACATTACTACCAACCGCTACAACCGGCAGGAGATCGAGTACTCGCTGGCGGAGGCCAAGTACGACGACGTGTTCGCCACGTACCTGCTGCTGGGCCGCAAGAGTACGGACGTGAGTACGAAGGTTATTATTACATTACTACCAACCGCTACAACCGGCAGGAGATCGAGTACTCGCTGGCGGAGGCCAAGTACGACGACGTGTTCGCCACGTACCTGCTGCTGGGCCGCAAGAGTACGGACGTGAGTACGAAGTTATTATCACATTACTACCAAACTGATGGACTTACATGAGGCTGTATGTCGAGCGATGAGTATTTTTTTAATTTTTTTTATGTGTATTTGTTTTGTGCCTGGATTTTGACAGTCGAACTGTTTGGTGTTTTTTTTTATTTTTCAATTACGTGTTCGGACAAAGATAAGAGTGTCTTTCTTGGTTATGAAGATATTTCTATTCATCTATAAGGCGTAAATGACGAATTAAACTTTGGAATTTAATTGTCACAAAGATGTGCGTGACAGACGCACTATATTATGTAGATTGATCGATATTCACAAGGACACTACGACACAGGTACGACTTATGTTGAGTCTTACAAAATACGTTTTTATTTGTTAGTTTATCATTTGAGGAAATTCTAGTTTTTTTTTTTATACATTTTGAAGAAATGTAAGATTATTTAGATCACTTTTACATTCAAAAGTCATTTAATCAAATAAGGCCCGAGAGTCAGCACGTTTTGAACGCCAGTTTGACATAGAGTCCCCAAAACGACAACCTATGTATTTCTTAACGTCAATGTAGATTACTTCTAAGCAAGCGCTTGCTTCATCTTCGCCCACATTATCGTTTACCATTAGGTGAGATAGTGGTCAAACGTATGCCTATCAATAGTCAAAATAAAAAAAAAATGTGTCATATAATCATATTTGACACATCATCATTTTTAATTTTATTTATTTTTTCTTTCTGCTTTTTTTTTATTAATATTTACTCCCGGGTTCAAGGGTGTCCGTAGCCTCAAAGGCTTCTGTATCATGTACATATAACTGCCGCGCTGGAGATAGGGAAGGTGAGTGCGTGTTGCTGCAGAACAACTTGTCGCTAGCGCGGCAGAATTACCTTCATCTATTTGACTGACAGACCTTGACTGTTCAAAAGTGCCTGTAACTGGTCTATTTTAAACAAGCTTCTGCCAGTGGCATCGCCCGCGTGGACCCTAGAGAACACACTCCCGGTATAAAAAGTATCCTATGTCCTTTCTCAGGCTCTAGACTATCTGTGTACTGTAGTTTGTGTTCAGTAGTTTTGGCGTGAAAACGCAACAGACAGTCAGACAGAGTTACTTTCGCATTCATAATATTAGTAAGGATAAAGGATTTTGTATATGTATTTGTAAAACTAATAAGCCCTGTCCCCCCCTTAGCCGGAGTCGGACGGCAGCCGCTCGGGCTCGTCGCTGTCGCTGCGCACGGCGGCCGCCAGCCAGCAGCCCGGCGCCGCGCCCGCCGCCAACGCCTCGGGTACGTACACACTCTATACTGATGACGTATGTCATGTTACAAACGTGCTGCACTGGGACAACAACGATATTTGTAACTTACGCACTATTTCTGGTTAACAGAATATTTTATGAATTTTGAACTTAATTTTTCAAACCATAGGTTTTGTCTTTGTAGACAGGTTTTTATTTTGTGAATTTGACTCGACATCAAAAAAAAAAAAAAAATCGTGTTAAAAATTGAAATGTCGACTCTAACTCTATTTTTACTCAATAACACATCCAAGTAATTTGATCAAACAGTCTGGTTCAAAGAAATTTTGATCAAATAGAAACACGAAATTTCGTATTTCTCCACGGCATTTGACAACTGATTTGTAATAAAATTTTTCCTCAGACATTCATGCCAATTTGATAAAAATTGTTTGAACCAGCCAGTTTGATCAAATTATTTAAATGTGGATGGCCGGCATAACCTATCGCACTTTAAGGGTTGACATTTTTATTTTTATTTGTGATGGGTTTGCTCTTGACTCTAGTCTAGGTCAGAGATGACAGAGACAAAGTCTACGATGTAGCAAGCTTACCCAGAAGAAGCCTGTGCACTCTAACGTCATGTTCTTACTTGTAATACTCAATTCAGGAACCCGGTCTATGAGTAATGGTAATATTAAACACTGGTCAATCTAAAACAAGGATCTCACGTAAGGCATCATTTGCTGATGGCTATAATCTCGTGAATTGCTTATCATTATACAATCGCGGATAGTCTCGTTTTACTCGAGTTCCGCATGACACGGAGACATACATATTAAAGCATTAATTTCTTAAATTATTAGCAGATTAAATAGGAATCAACAAATTTTTAAATAAATTATAATTAGACTGTGTACATAAGCAATAATATTGCTTTTAAATAACATTATTAAGCGCTCTAAATATTTAAAACTGGGTTTATTTATTTATTACTTGGTGATAATTATAATATAATATACACGAAAAGTACTATCAGCAAAACTACTAGATTACTCCCCGCGAAAATTACATGAAAATAATAATACAGGTTACTTCAAGCGCTTATTCAGCTGTTCGGTTAGACCGGACGTCGACAGACAAGTTGATGATGCTTTTAAGGAAATGCTTCAAGGTAGACTGCGAAAAGCAAACGATCTAACGTGTTTTGCAAATTGCAATTCAGTGCTGCAATTTGCAATTCAGTGCAGCTATTAGCCACTCAGAGTTGCAATTTGCAATACAGAGTTGCAATTGATAATTCAGAGTTGCAATTTGCAATTCAAGGAACAGAAAAAACCTTGTGTATTTTGTGGGCTATCTTAGGGCATTCGTCGAAAGCGCTTAGACCATCTTGATTCAAGCTTAGCTTAATTCTAACTGGGTTTATTCATTGATCATACTACGTTTTGTACGAGAGCGTCTTTATTTACCATTTGTATTGTCTGGGCAACAATATTTTGACACTAGTATAAAAAAACATACATCAAAGGGTTAATTTTCATCACCCATATGTTTTTTAGTCGAAGATATTTTTAGGTGAAGAATAAATTTTAATATAGCCGACATGTTTCTTTAGAAAAGTCTTCAACAAAAGTTTTGAAAAATACTTTTTTACTCGTGCTGTACTTAAAGTTGAAGAAAACACGAGAAAGCGAGTAAGCAAAAAAAAATCAACTATGGCAACCACTTTGTCAAACCCCTGAAAAGATTGCCATAATATGTCAAATATAAAGCAAAATTTTGCAAGTTAAAAATTGTTGAAGCAATCTCCAAGTCAAACAGTAACAATGTGTCAATATATTTCTGCCCCAAAAAATATTAAGGTTCATACTATAATACTTATTGCTTCTTATTATTATTGTGTATCGTGTGCTTTTACGTACCGCAAACTGATCACAACCGACAGTAAAAAATTTACATTCATTATTTTCATTAATGGTCACATTTAATAAGGGATATAAAAAGTAATTTATTAACTTGGAGTCGCTTTTATGAGCTAATGACCACATCATTGGTTGTCATTTTATCCAAGGGTCTCATACAGTGTGAATGGTGTAATACCCTGCTAATCTTTGGGATTAAGAAAAACCTTTTTTTGGAAATTATTACGTCTCGTAAGATACGATGGATTACCGATTAAAATAGGATATAATAAAATGGCCACAGTGAGTCTATTCTGTCAAAATCTCACTGAAAACTTATCTAAATTATGTTTGACGTGAACTCAATCCGTAGCATCATGCAGATGGCAGATCATGAAGTGATTTGCCATTTCAATGAGCGTGAAGTGACCTTAGTGCTCATGGATAGTTTTAACAGAATAGACGACTGTTCCTCTCACAGAGTGGAGGGCACACAGAAGTTTATTCATGTGGGGTGCTAAGTTAGGGTCACGTTAGGGCACCGTATGGTTGTGATCGGTTTCGCTTTGGGCCCGTGGTGTAACTGTATGGACGGTAGGCGCGGGCGGAGGCGCGGGCGGCTCGCCCGGCCACCGCGGCGTGCAGCGCTCCATCTCCGCCTCCGCGCGCCCCGCCGCCTCGCGCCGCGCCTCCTCCGGCGCCGAGGTGTTGCGCACGCAAGGTACAGACACACACACGCTCCATCCACCTATACACGACATCACTATCTATACAAGTACAGACTCCACCTCATACACGACACTACTCTATACGACACACACCTGCAACCCATACACCATAACACTATACTAACACACACTCCCAACCCATATTCACGAAAATATTCTCTATATTAACACACCCCTAACCCATATTCACGAAAACACACTCTACACAAACACACACCCCCAAACCATACTCACGACAACACACTTTATTCAAACACACATCCCACTCCATATACACGGCAACTCTAGATACAAACACGTAATAATATACAACATCCATAAAATAGCCTCAATAAACAATGATACTCACAATTTTAATAAGTAGTCTTATTTAATACTGATACCTTTTTCACGACACTTTTATCTTGAAAGAAATTATATTCAAACAGTATTTGGTTTTGCCTCTAAGTCGTATTGTGAGCAATGCATATGCTAAACAGTTCTTGCAAATGAATTTTTGTTGAAGTGACGTTGAAAAGGTATTGTAAACGTAGTTTTAGTCCATGTCGCTTCTTGTTAAGCGTGATTTTTCTTGCGTGACTAATAATCAAACAAAAACACATACCTTTTGTTATTTATTCACTAGCACTGCACTAGACTCCAAATTATACTATTATCATGGGTGATTGGCATTTTTTCAGCTAATAATTAACAATAATGCTTAATCATAGAAAATCGTTTCGAAGTTAACTAAATTAAACTGCATTTTTATGTGAATTTCATTGGTATTATCAAAATTAAATAATAAGTAGTACTTCTGTAAAAGAAAACATTTAAACTTCCCAAAGACAGTTGGCCTAATCCCATCAAGCCATAATATATAATTTCGATATCGAATTAGATTGGATTCGAATCTGTATAAAATTGATAAAAAATACACTTATTCAAAATCAAATTTTAGCCCTTGAGGCGGTTTAGAAACTCTAACACTAGGGTGTGTGGGGTCTTTAGACCTTACTGCCCACACGATAAGAAGAAGAAAATCAAATTATGTCTAAATCAAATTGTAAGATGACAAAAGATTTTAATACTTACATCATCTGCATGAAACGTTGGTGAAAACACGGTTTAATTTCACAAAAAATTACAAATGCACTTACGCTTTGCACTCAACAGATGTCGCTGTACTAAACTTTTTGTCAGTAAATATGTGAGGAAAATTGTTTTTTATTTATTATCTGAAATGTACTGTCAACAAACGACTGTAGTAGCCAGGTAGATAGTTTTAGCTCTTCGTAGTGTTAACAGAGGGCAATCCTCGTATTTTTAAGGAGAGTTCTCACGCGCGTCGCAGTTGCACAAAAATTCAGTAAGTGTCAGACACTCTGCTCCGTCCAGTGGGGGAGAGGTGATTTGATGATTTCCCATTGAAAAAAAAGTCGCGATCTGTCAAAAATACTAATGTCAAAAAATATTTCCCTACATTTTGACATGTTTTTCACATTAATTATCCCTGATGATATTGTGACTTGAATTTTAATGCTTTTTTGTACGAGATTTGGTCTTCTACGAGAAGCCCAATAAGAGTAAGACCAGCCCAGCGGCAGCGGTGCCATTGGAAACTTTCTTGCCTGGTTACTCATCTGTTTTGTTGAGTGTACTTTCAGAAGTTATTTTGCAGTGTGTCTTAAGTAATAAGATGATATTCGTCCAGTAGGTACAACCACGACTGCTGCGAACAACACCACGTCCACGGCTACTACTACGACCTCCAATTTTAAAAGACAGGTGCGTTATTTTTCTTTTATGCGTGTTATTGGTGTTAAAGAAAGAACACTCATTTATTTTTCCTTATTCTTCTACCAAGAATTATTTTTATTTTTTCTTCTTCCAGCAGATTGTTTTCGTGACTGGCCCTGTAGTAAAAGTTGTTCATAATCTATACTAATATATAAAGCTGAAGAGTTTGTTTGTTTGCTTGAACGCGCTATTCTCAGGAACTGCTGGTCTGATTTGAAAAATTCTTTCAGTGTTAGATAGCCCATTTATCGAGGAAGGCTATAGGCTATAATATCATCAAGCTAAGACCAATAGGAGCGGAGCAGTAATGAAAAATGTGACGCAGACGAAGTTGCGCGGGTCAGCTAGTTAAGAATATAATTTCTCCTTTTAGGTTATTTCTGTTACATCCCTCTAAAGTGGTAATTCTTCGTCCTACCGTTGTCTCATGATACTTGAGAGACAGTTACAGTACTTGAAGATTTTACGACCTGGAGAAAATATTATAGGTTCTCTACAGGATATAACAGAGGTGATAATGATGATAAACTTAAACCTATGTATAAATTGTTCCAGAACACAATTGACTCGGCGTCTATCAAAGAGAACACAGCGCGGATCGCTCAAATGCAGGTACGAAAGGTATAACAAAGATGTTCTTCATTATTCTGTCCCTTTGTGTGCTGTATTGTAACAGGTTGTGGGTATTTGTACGTTTAGTTCTAGTTAGTAGCGTACAATGGCGCGATGTGACGAGATTTTGCATGCACTTAATTTACACTTTTTGACTCTATGAGGATGTTCCCTGAGTAAACAAAAATATGATTCTAATTAGTACGTCAGAGTATCGAAAAATATTGTATATTAAATTTTTGTTTTATCAAATCAATAAAAAATTACGAAGATAAAACGCATCAAAGATCAGGAGTGCTATTCTGTAACAACATTTTCGTATCTCGACAGCGGAATCCGAGGTGAGTATTAAATCAAGACCTTTATGTTGTGTGCAATAAAACTCTCTTTGTGAGTTTTGTCACTCAGGTGAAGCTCGATATCGAAATAGTTATTTACAGAACAGACTAGCTGGAGTGAGGCTTGTGACGTCACTTTCCGATGAAAATTGTGACGTCACACAAGTTTTCATCGTACTGCATCGATGTCAGTTTTTGCTAACGTGAAAAAAGGTTTTTTTTTTTTTTTTTACTATTGATAGGCACGTGTTTTACCACTATCTCACCTGATGGTAAGCGATGATGTGGTCGAAGATGGAGCAAGCTTGTCTAGAAGTAACCTAGTCACTCTTGACTTAAAGACTCCCAGGTTGTAGCTATCAGGAGACACAGACTCCGGCAGGGAATTCCACTCCTTAGCTGTGCGCACTATGAATGTGTTCCCAAAACGTTTTGTGCGCGTGGGTGGGATGTCCACCATGTACCGGTGGCGCATCGCCGTTCGTCTTATGGTCCGATGATGGAACGGGCTTGGTGGAATTAAATTATGCAATTCCGTCGCACATTCCCCAAAATGCAACCGGTAGAAAACCGACAGGCTAGCAACTCGTTTTTATTTATTTAAACTTTATGTACAATTGTGGTACATGAGTGGACTTAATGCAACAAGGCATTCTCTACCAGTCAACCTTTGGGTTAAAAAGACTACGCTGTGGTAGGTGTCCAACTAATAAATAAAATTTAAAGTAGAAATATGTGTCCAATGTTCTTTTTTTTAATCTATCTAACACACTAATTAGATTCTTTTTGTCAACATTCCCATTGCATCCCACTGCTGGGCTTAGGGAAGACCCTGTAGCCTTCCAATCTTCCTAGTATTAGTCAGTTTGGCTAGCCTTTCCACAACTTTGTTGGGTTCGGCTTCTAGCCCAACCTTTCCATCTTACATGGAGCGTCTGCCCATTTGACCCCATGACCAGTATCTCGGTAACACTATACCCTGATGTGCTGCACTGTATAAATTAAAAAAATTGAAATGCAGGCGAGAAATGAAAGATAGCTAAGTATTTCATTAATGCTAGCTGACTCGGCAAACGTTAGCCATACAAAAAAAAATATATATATATACCCTACCACCTATGCTCATACCTACCGAATATACACCATAATTTCATGAAAATCGGTCGAGCCGTTTCGGAGGAGTTCGGTAACAAACACCGTGACACGAGATTTTTATATATTAGATTAGATGAATTAAAGTAGCCTCTTTTCGCCGCGACGTCGTACGCGCATATCCTGTTTTTTCCCGTAGAAATTTCGAGAAATTCTCTCTTAGTGCCCCTACGAAGTGTAGGGAAGCTACATGCAATTTCAGCTTTCTACGACCAGTAGTTTCGGCTGTGCGTTGTCTGTCAGTCACTCAGTCAGTCAGTAACGGAAGAATGTTATATATTTAGGATTTTTAATATTTACCCGTATTTCCTGTAATGTACAAAAGATTTGAATTATTAAGTAGACACCCACAGATCGAGATTTAGATTTTAGAAGTAGTTGTAGAATTGTTCTGCATTAAGGTTGTTGTTTTAGTTGAATTGTTCAATTGGATGTAAATATGAATTGTAATTTATGTAGTCGGAGTACGGTGCATTTTCTCGTCCCGTTGCGTCACAAGAATATGGAACTTATTACACAAAAATAAGATACATATTTCCGTAAAAGTTTCTAGGTCATTTGGACACGTGAAACGATTGTCGACGACGGGTACTGGATGTGTCTTGGAGCCGCAACCACCATAGAGCTTGCCTCCGCATCGCGCTGCGTCCTCTGTGTGCTCCAGTGCTTGTCTATGGACTCTGCTTTGTACGAAATGATACCAACGTTTTCAACTCTTAGAAACATCATTTATAATGGAATTGAGTTTATCTAGCGAGTAATGTGCCAGCACATTTTTTTACAGGGAAACAATTTAAAAAAATACTTAACCTAATACGGGCCATACGCGTTCCAATAATTTGATCAAACAGGCTGGTTCAAACTGTTTGATCAAATCTATACTAATGTATAAAGCTGAAGAGTTTGTTTGCTTGAACGCGCTAATCTCAGGAACTACTGGTCCGATTTGAAAAAATCTTTCAGTGTTAGATAGCCCATTTAGCGAGGAAGGCTATAGGCTATATATATAAATGAGTTGTCAAACGACACGTAGTAATACGAAATTTCGTAAATTACTTGAACGTATATGGCCCGAATTACTTGCAAACATGGAATAATTTCATTGTAATATTAATATTTTGAAACATGCCAGATAGAGATTGTGAGGCCGACTTCCTAAGAGCATTTACTTCTCACGGTATTCCATACAAATTCGCAAGTTCTTGGAAATGTGTGAAGCGATTTTAATCAAACTTTATGCACACACCAGGGGCGTAGCTACCCGCCGTATCAAAGATACGGGGCCCCGGACTACAAGGCCCCGACGTATCCTTCGTGGCCTACCAAGACAATCCTTAGCTAGTAGGGCGTATTTTGTTAAAAAAAAACGGGCCTCCCAAAAATGTTTGGTACAGGGCCCCCCTTTGAGACTAGTAGAGCTACGCCACTGGCAAACATGCAAAGCATCTACGTTTAAAGAGTTAAGTTTTTTTTTTTCGAAAAAGGTTTTACAGATACAGTGAGCAATTTTAAGTTGTCTATAGGGAACGGGCAGAAACTATAGGTAGCAGAACAGAAGTGTCATTGTCAAATTTATTTTACTTATAAACGTGGCAGGAAGGCCAACGGAGAACAATCCCGGGCGTACTTTTAAGACCTTGAAATGCGCACTTTTTCGTCCTTGAAATCGTCCTTATAGAACTAACCTAACTAGGCACAGCAAAGCACACAGCGAACTTTAGTCCGCGTTGAGCGCTCGAGAGTAAGCAACTAATGATCGGACTCTGTAGTGTGCGTTGAGTCCATAGCAAGTTCTTTGCGGACCAAAACCTTCGTCTGCGCAGGCCTTAAGTTTTGAAGTTACAACGCTAGTTGGCACAGTCTACTTCATGCATGTTCCCTTAAACGGAGCGTGCAGGAACTAAAGGTGGCAGCACAGAAGTGTCAATAACAAGTACGTTTTACTTATAAGTTTCCAATATGCAACTCTAGATAGCATAGTCAACGCCCGCACCGTGCACTTTCCCTATAGATAGAAAATGTGACCATATCATCATGTTTCATTTACGAAGATTTGAGGAAGTAAATGCTCGTAACAGGTGAAGGAACACATATTAGAAACAACAATTTATTTTTCGCTGGTTCCTCCTACGCACTATCGGTTGGCCGCGGCTGAAGGCGCGGCTGGCCGCTTTTCTAGTTTTAATATTTATTTATTTATTTATTGCACAATGTACACACAGTTACAGGCTTTTCTTATAACTAATAAGTACATGACCCTGTTAGGGCGCAGCAAGATAACTTAAAACTAAAACATTATGTATGTATATTAAATTACATTATATTATATTATCATTAAATTATGTTATTATTACATGTTATAGCATCATTATAATCTTTTATTATCTGGTTATCGAATACTACATTTTATAAAAGTCATTCAGAACTGTCACAGACACATTTTATTTAAATATTATTAATTATATGTATAGATTGAACTTTTATCCAGTTTTACAATGAAGAAAAGGTAAAAATAAGATATATATTTAAGTGATTACATTGTTCATATATTTTAAGGATTTTTATCGTCCATAAATTCTTGTACACTATAAAAACATTTTCCTATGAGTAATGCCTTCAACCTAGCTTTGAATATATTTAATGTTTTGGTTGACCGTATACTTTCGGGCAATTTATTATATATTTGTATGCCACGGTACTCTGGGCTATTTTTGTACATTTTCAATCTTGGTACTGGTAGAACTAACTTTGTTTTGCGGCGCTCGTTCTTATCAAAATTAAATATTTTTATGTTTTTCTTAACAAAAGTGGCAACTTCCAATATATAAATACAGGGTAAAGTTAGCAATTTTCCTTTTATGAAGTGGGGTTTGCAGCTATTCCTAGGTTTAATTTTGAATATAATTCGTAGACATTTCTTTTGGGCAATAAATAGATCTTTGGCATCTACACTGTGTCCCCACAAGATGATACCATAGCGTAGCCACGCGTAGGCATACGCGTAGTATGCAGAGAGAGCACAGTCAGTTTTTGTGTTAGATTTTAAGACGCTAAGTCCATATGAAAATTGTGATAGTTTTATTTTGGTTATTTCGACGTGTTTTTTCCAATTTAAATGTGAGTCTAGTGTTATACCTAAAAGTTTGAATTCTTCAACTTCTTCAATATTGATACTATTAGTAATAGTTGTTAGGTTTACTCTTTGTTTTTGGTAGGGTTTAAACTGTATAATTTTAGTTTTTTTGTTATTTACTTCAAGATTGTGATTCTGGAGCCAAGATTTTATTAGGTTAAAAGTATCAATAATTTGGTAGTTATATTCTATGTTATTTGAAGGGCTTTTAAAGAGAATGGAGATGTCATCAGCGAATAGTACGCAAAGATGGTCACATATTTTAGGCAGGTCATTAATGTAGACGAGGAAAAGTATACATCCTATTACACTACCTTGTGGAATAGACCAGTTTGTAGTTAACATGTCCGAGCGCACGTTATATAACTCACATGTGTCATCATCTAGGTGTTCTATCTGTACACACTGTTTCCTATCAGCGAGATATGATTTGAGCCAGTCAAGTGTATCCCCCCTTATGCCAACTCCATTTAGTTTCGTTAATAAGATCGAATGTGAAACCTTGTCGTAGGCCTTAGTCATGTCGAGCAAGAGACCAACTGCATAGTGTTTGTCTTTGATATATGTCAGTATTTCTTGTGTGTATTTGTAAACAGCTAACGTTGTAGATCGATTTGTCCGGAATCCAAATTGGTTGTTATCGAGTATATTGTATTTTTCTAAGAATTTACACATACGTTTAGTAACTGCTTTTTCAAATATTTTTGAGAGTGCTGGAAGAAGTGCTATTGGTCTGTATTGGCTAGGGTCATTGGAATTTCCCCCTTTTTTTGGTATAGGTTTAATTATTGCAATTTTTAGCCGGGACGGGAATGTTTTTTCTTATAATATCTTATATATCTTATAATATGCAACCGCTAGTGATTGTACGCACTTAACCGCCATTAAATGACAAACGGTGCCATAATAATCTGATAAGGCGCGATTAGCCGCCCCCGCGGCTGACCGTTTGTGCGGATGAGCGCTAAAAGTACAATCGTTTATATAAGTATTGATGTTTAACATTAGAATACATGAAAATACAAACATATGTCTTACACACTACAATCTGAGAGAGGAGATGAAAAACGTGATGTAGTTTCCAATCAATGTTTTTTTTTCGATGGCGTAGTCAACGCCCGCACCGTGCACTTTCCCTATAGATAGAAAGTGTGACTCACGTATTATCATGTTTCATTTGCTAGGATTGGCGAGATTTTATGAAATACCTTGAGGGAGTAAATGCTCGTAACAGGTGAAGGAACACATATCAGGAATAACAATTTATTTTTCGCTGGTTGGTTGGTCTCGTAGTGAAATTTGTTCATAATGATGAGTAAAATGATCCCTTTTCAGGTTTTTTTGGGTACTTCCAAACTCCATGAAAGCCCAGTATCTGACCACCTACCCTCCTCTCACACCAGGTCCAGAGCACGACCCGGCCGTCATCAGCGGCGCCAAAGCTGGAACCTCGCTCGCGTACACTGACGGGCGGCGCACGTCGCACGCAGACGTACGAGCCGCCGCCACCGCAGCCCCCTAAGCTGTCGCCCGCACATGATGCGCCAAGGTAAACATACAGCCACCATAGCATTACGAGAAGATAGGAAGCTGCGGCAAAGTAAAATGGAGAACCACCATAGTAACTGTTTCGAGAAGATAGAAACTGCGGGAGAACCAATAAACCTCCCTCCTGCTTAATAAAGTAGTCGCATATCTTCGAGTCTTCGCCACACAGTCCCCCAAACTGCCTCCAGCATACAATGCAACCAGGTAAACGGCATTCTGCTAAACTTAACTGGAGAACCACCATAGTAACTGTTACGAGAAGATAGGAAACTGCGGGAGAACCAATAAACCTCCCTCCTGCTTATTAAAGTAGTCGCATATCTACGAGTCTTCGCCACACAGTCCCCCAAACTGCCTCCAGCACACAATGCAACCAGGTAAACGAGATTCTGCTTAAGTAAAATGGAGAATCACCATAGTAACTGTTACGAGAAGATAGGAAACTGCGGGAGAACCGAGAAACGTCCCTCTTGCCTAACAAAGTCGTTAAATATCTTCGAGTCTTCGCCACACAGTCCCCCAAGCTGGCTCCAGCACACAAACTAATCAGGTACTCGGCATTCTGCCAAAGTAAATTGGAGAACCTATGATCCCAGCTAGCAAGCATAGTTTTTAGCCAAGATCTCGCAATCAAACGCGCAGCCATCACAGCCTGCGAATTATTGGTAAAGTTATTTTGTTCCAGGTCTTTAGAGTATTTTATTTAATTTTTTTATTATTTTTATTTTATTATGTTTGGGTGGCTCACAGCTGTTAATACAGGGATAATAGTAAGCTAATTCACAACAAGCCATTCATTTTAGACCATATATTGGTTTGAATGTATTATCAAATATTACCTATTTGTTTTTTATTTGAGATTGGTTTGCTCTTGAATCTAGTCTAGGTCAGAGCCATCTCAAATAAAATATCTTTACCAATAATTTCGTAGATTTGCATCTATGCGATCCATTGGTGAAGAATAAATTTAAATAAAAATGTGTGTCCTTGTTGCATTTATGGTAATTTTGTTTCACTATGTTTATTAAAAGTATTTGTCCACGTTACCATTATTATCTTAAAATATGTGATCAAATGCCCCTTAAACACATAAATAATGAAATAAGAAAAAGTATCTTACACACCTATATTATAAAGTATATATGTACTCAAATTTACACTGTATATTTATTCGAACTATGTATCTATAAAACGCATGAGAAGGGACTAACAGCATGCTTGACCGACGCACTAAACAGCGGCGTCCCGGCGGCCGACGCTAAAAACGGGACCGGTTCTACCAGCAACGGGTCTACCGGTACCACTGGTACTGGAACCACTCCTGGGGCGAAGACCCACGTGAAAAGTGCGTCGATTTCGTCCGCCAGCGGAGCCCCACCGCTTGGCGCCGACTCGCAGCCGCACAACGCGTCCGCAAGGGACCTCGCACAGCCGCGCCCGAGGTACCCATAGATACTCGTACCAATACTGGTACTCAAAGCTTCGCGGTAGACGCTTCGTGCTGGTTTTTTTTAAGCTTTGGTTCTGACAGTCGGGTTTGTTTTGGTTCGGCTTGATGCTAGTACGGTATACGGTAAATAAAGGCATATCAAGGTTTTTTTCAAGTTTTGAAGAGCTTCGATTTTGACGCTTATACACATCTGTGTTTCGGATGCGGATACAAACAGATCGAAGCGGAGACAAGCGGGCGGAAAAGGAGATTTATAGATATCGTTGGTCGAATTTTGATCACTTATACCATAGTCCATTAACACTTTTAGTGCCAAGTGCAAAAGTGTTTTTACATTTTTAGTGCCAAGCACTCAACACATGGGCCGAACAACAATTCGTTCGTGTGCCCACAACCCGCGCATGAACACAAGTCACATATAGCTACATAAAACGACGACTCAGTTACGGGTTGTAGGCACAAGAACGAATCACTGCTCGACCCATACGCTGAGTTGTTGGCACTAAAAGTGTTAATGTCTCTCAATAATTAAGTCACGCGACTGAAGTCTGCACCCGTCACAGATGGCACGGTCGCTATGTAAGGTTGTCAGTCCAAGTAGATGAGGTAAACACGTGCTTCCATCGGAATCTAGTTTATTACTAGTGAATCTAAGCGTTCCTACGCACTAGCGGTTGGCCGCGGGGGCGGCTGACCGCGCAGCTGGCCGCTTTTCCAGTTTTAATTTAATATTCGCTTGTTTCCGCTTCAGTGGAAACCAACCCCGAACTTTTTGTCTCCTAAACCTTTATATGCCATATTAACTGCCGTGTACTGTAATGTAGTTTTTTTATTCGTTTAAAGGTTTTATTTTTTTCTTGGTGATGTTCGTCGTTTAGTTTTGCTGAAAAGGATTCGCAGTTGCGGTGACAATCTGCTTGTTTTCACAGATATTTTGCTTGGCAGAATTTATAGCATAAGTTCTGGTTGAATTTCATGAACATTTTTTTACTTTTTATTGGCTTAAACACACTAATGAAGCTATCGCAGATTGGAAAACTTTTATTTTTATTTTATTCGCACAAATATATTTTTTACACTTTTTTTTACTATGATAGAGTGGGATTTAGTTTTTCTTTTTCAGATTGATGTTTTGTTACTAATATCATTTTCTTTTAAAACCAGACTGGTATTTTTAGTAGCCGTAGTGGTAGAGGTATATAAATAATATTTGTAATTTATTTATTATCTTGTAAATATTTCCTTTTATTTATTTTATAATATACCCCTATAATTTAATTTAATATATTTTTCATATAATTTTATTCCGTTATATTATCTGGCACAGTATTTTGTGTTTTTGTGTCATCACTGTCGTAGCCGTAGACCGTCAGATTGTAAAATGTCGAGTTTATATAAGTATATTATAAATTAGATTGTTTGGTTTGGTTCCAGCCTGAACTCTCAAGTGTCGACGGGTGGAGGAGCGACGGGTGCGCGAAGGGAGTTCCCTAATCCTCTGGTGTTCCCCAGGAATGTACCTTCGAGGTCCACCTTCCACTCAGGTAAGATATTATTACAATTAACATAGTATACAGGTGAAGTGGAAGGGACATCGTAAATAAAGCTACTTCCATGACTTTCAAATACAAAAAATAACTGTTTCCCTTAACAAAAGTACACATACACGACCAAGATGTACGGAAAAAAGCCGTAGCTGTTTCATCTTTGGGCGTAATCGAAACCAAGATGTTTCAACTTTGGGCTGAATTGAAACCAAGATGTTTCAACTTTGGGCTGAATTGAAACCAAGGTGTTTCAACTTTGGGCTGAATTGAAACCAAGGTGTTTCAAGTTTGGGCTGAAATGAAACCAAGATGTTTTTAATTGCAAAATGTTTTCGTTAGGATGACTGCTTCCACAGATTATTGTTTTAGAAAAACTTAGTTATAAAATGAAATATCTCATTATAGTGAAACTAAGCCGTCGCCGCACACCGGATGAACTCGACTACGACTCGACTCAAAGTAAAGCATTGCATTTAAACGGCAAATTAAATTCGCTTCATGTGAATGATTGTCACAAATTGTTGTGCGTCCGTCACAGATTCTGAATGAATGAATGTAGAAATCTAATTAAAAAATAAAAATTATTATATTTGGTCGGTCAGGTGGATTCTTTAAAAAAATATTGGACACGTATTTTTTGCCTTTTTAAATCAATAAAGAATGTCATAGATGAAGCGCATCAAAGATCAGGAGTGGGGGCAGGGGTCATATGGCATCAGAAGTTTCTTGGTGGTTAGAAGTGTACCAAGACGTGACGTCACATGAAATTTCAACTGAAAAATGATTGGAAAAAATTGTCCAATATTTTTTGGGTAATCTAAATGACGGACCAAATAGATTTTTTTCTAGAAAATACCCTATTTGTAAATGCTGCTATGTTTGTTAAATGTGAATGTATGTATTTTTGTATTAACATTGATGTTATTATTTCTGCCTTGTTATGTTACAAATAATAGGCACGTCCATGGGCCTGACAGATAAATATTGATGTATGTTCTATACACCTTCTCTGCCTTGTACACCAACAGCTTCGAGAAATACAGACTTGAAAATGTCACTATGTTGAAACAATCACAATGATCAATCACAAAATTAAAATGTTGGTCGAATATTTGTGAATTGAAATACTAATACATAATATTCAAACACCACAAGTAACTTATTCCTATTAGGCTGAGTTTCAGCAATGTATAATGTCGTTATCAAAAGATTTTGGTACAAAACAAAACAAATGTCAGACTTTAGTAAAAGAGTAGTATTTATTTATATATACTTTATTGAACACCTTAAAATAAGTATAGTAAAAACGTACATAAAAACAAGTGTACAATGGGCGGTCTTATCGCACAGGGCAATCTATTACAGACAACCTTTGGATGGACTGAACGAAAGTACATTTTTTATTTGAAATGGGTTTACTCTGGGATCGTTCAAGTATTACGTAAGCACCAATCCCCGGGGTTGGGGGGCCTTTACTATGCTTATTTTTGATGACATGGGGGACGGGGACATTTAATTGGTGTTGACGTCAGCAATATTTATTTCCTTTTTTGCTTGCAAATCTTAGTAGATTTTAATTTGATATAATTATGGCTAGTTACGCGATGTTTAGTAACAAATAACCGAAGTGGGGGAAATAGGTCTCGCGCGAATAAAAACTATGCCAACGCTTACGTAAGCATAGGAGGGAGGGGTAAGAGCTTTGATTACTCTTATTATACTAAAAATGAACGGCCCGTCTAGACTAGGTCAGAGGTGATTTTTGCCAACTACTTTTTCTACTTAGCGTATCGATGTGAAACAATTTTTTTAAATAGCAACAACTGTTTGGCCATCCTCGCTAAGTAGCCATCCCCCTTGCAGGCCAGACGCGGTCGCGCGGCTCGTCGGGCGGCGCGTACGGCGACGGCGGCTCGCCGCACCAGGCGCGGCCCTCCTTCTTCTCCAAGCTGTCCTCGCGGTTCTCCAAACGGTGAGTCTTCTCCGCTATGTCATGTGTCATGCACTATGTTGTATACTCTATACATTGGACATGTTACATATTACGCACTGGGATATGGGTCGGGATGATGTTTGTGGTTGTAACGTTTTGTTAAGTAAAAAAAAAAACATAATAAAATTATATAAAAAAAAAATATTTTTATTTTATTTATTAAACTTTATGCCCTGGTAAAAAATACAGTAAAAAGGCGGACTAAATACCTATGGCATTTTTAACCAGTCTACCTTAGCAAGGAGTAATTAAGATAACAAGGAAACTTCATTTGTCACAGATCTAATGGGTAACATATTGGTATAGTGAAAAAAAATGAAATATAATTTCAATCAACAGCACACTTTTCGGTCGAAGACCGCTGGAGGTGTACTTGGAGTTATTAATCTGATATTGAGTATATTACTTTTACAAAAAAAAAAGTTAATTAATTAATGATATTTTCTTTTCTGTTCAAATCAGTCTTGATAAAACGTTACAACTGACACAAACAGTGACATTTTGAGGCCAATTTCAACTGTCTCAAAACTCGGCGACCACATTTGTCATTATACACAGTTAACATACACAGTTTTCCCATCTCGTAACTAACCCGATGATTAACTATACACATAATTATATTATTATTTCGGTGGTGTCTTGTTATATCTTTTTTCGTTATATTATTATGGCCCCATAAGCTATGGCTTGATGCTGGCTCGCAAGTAGTTTCTTTTTGAAGTTTTTAAGGCGTTTTGTCGAATTTATTTTTCTGATTACAGCTTACTTAATGATTTTAAGACTGTTGTAATAAGCAAGATAATTATTTTGTTTATTTTTATAGTTTTTTTTTTGTTAAATTCAAAAATAAAATTTTTTGAAAGTAATTTTTTTCTAAAGTTTAAAAACCTTAGATTAAAATATAAAAAATGGTTTATATTCAAAAAAAACTTTTATATTGACACAAAACGCCTTTCAACTGATTGCCTTATACAGCTACCAATCACTGCTAAGCATCAATGTTAGCGATCACAGCTTCCACGCACATCTGTCTAATCACCCCACTTCATTTCATATAATATATTATACCATAGTATATTAAAATAGATACCTTAGACATAGGCGCCCAACTGGGACCAGTTTTTTTTTAGAATATTTTTTTGTTTGTAAAAAAGGGTTGTGGAGTTAAGACTCGTGAATATTTTGGATAAATTGTTTTTTTAGAGGAATATTAGAATGGTTACAAAGGAGCTCTGTTTGTTAATGTTTTACAGTTCATTGGGAGTTTATTTTAGTGAGAACTTTTTTTATCTTGTTTACTCTTTATTTTGGGACTTGTAGATCGTTAGTAGGTCTTTCGGGTTGAAACACACATATTCTTTTCTTTGTAATTTTTAACACATAATTGCAACCACTTTTTAATCTAAAATAACACGATTATGTATTCTGTCTTTATCTAATGCTTTATTAACTAATAAAAAATATACAAAAACACTTTCAGACGAGCTCCATGTAATCCGTTCACGAACCTACGTCTTTTTATTTATTATTTTGTTGTAAATAATATTATAATACACCATAGACACACTACCTGTCTTTAACTTATCACAATTAACCCATTCGTATGTCTCGTTATGTGTGATTCATTATGTGTGTTTATTTATTCATTTTTTTATTATTATTTCTTAAGATCAAATTGTCTCCCTCTAAAGATTCCGAGCTCTTTATTTTTTTATTTGAATCTCGCGTCAACGCTGGGGATGCACGATGCTACCTACCTCCCGTTTCGTCTCGTATCGCACTCAGTTCTACCGGTAACCGCGCTCAAGTCCCCCTCAAATAACTTTGTAGTTTTAGTATCAAAGCATGTACTCCCCTTTTTATAAGTTTTTTTTTGCTAAACAAAAGTGTGTGCTACGGCTACAGACATGCCAACATGCTTTGAGTGTTGTCAGTAGTGCTTTATCGATAGAAAAAAATATGTAAGTATTCGGTTTGTGCCTCGTCGACCTTGAGAGGTGTACGGAAAGCAAAAAAAAAATTAACCTGTTTTTTTTTTTAAATTAATAATAAAAGATATATCTCTCGTGCATCCCCCGTGTGTCGATAATATTTCTTACCTAACCGTACGCTTCTACTAACGAACGTCGACGGTCGCGACCTCTACCGGTTTTTTTACATTTTCGCTTTCTAGTCTATTCCACAACCCTTTAAATGCGACGTGACGGATCTTTTTAAAAATATTTTTTGATTTTTATATCTTTTATTTAACGGAGGGAGTTGCGTTTAGTATTGTGCATCTTGTGTTGCGGCGCGAGACTTTATTATTATAGGATTGCCATAAATAAACTAACCATTTATTGTGTATTATAAACATAATAGAATGTTAGGGGTTATTGTAAATTTTTACGTTTTTTGCATTAGCAAAATATGCGATTGTGTTCATGTTTATATCGCTAAAAGTGAGTGAAAAGATCATTTTTCTACATAATATATGCCAAATGCTTTGCTTAAAGTGTAAATACCTATATGGCAATCCTAACCAGTGGCAGAGAATCAAAATACTTGTGCCTAAAAAAGCGAGCCGGATCCGGAAGAGGGGGGCGATTCGACACCTTATTGGTCGATTCGCTTACCCGTTCCGTTGTACGCAGGTTGAATCAGAATCCTTGAATCGTCGCCGACTGCAGACGCGCGGGGAAGATTATAATTAAATATTATTAATAAATTATAGGGAATTGTATACAGTACGGACGCTCCGTCGATTGAGAAACATTTTTGTTGATCGACGGGGTTTATAACAAAAATGTTCAGTGTATTAAAATATTATACGACGAAACAATAGTCTTAGGAAAATGATTTATTCTATCTTTTGATACAAATGTATCTAATATGACATTAAAAATATTATATTTTAGTTTTTTTTTTCTTTAATTTATCAAGCACGATAAAAAGCATATTTTTATGAAAAAAATTATAGTTGTAATCTGCCAACAAAATGTCATGATTATCAATGTAAGACTGTCGGGAATGAATGTTCAACCTGGATTTTTAATACACTGAATGTATTATAACAAGATGTTGTTCATAAGTGTTAATCATTTTTTTTTTATAATTGGCGTAACTTTGAAGATCCATTTTTAGTTAACATACGATTAAAAATTCGATTTGTAATCATTATTGTCATTATAAAAATCGCGACGACTTCTGTCTACATGTTATTTTACTGAAATTAATGTTCCTTTTTAAATCAATAAAAATAAGTTCTCTTGTACGATTTTTCGTATGTTATTAGCAAATAGTACACTCGCGTTATGAAGTGATACGGTTAATTTAATTATTTTCTTAAAATAATATGTAGCGGATAACTAGTCCCGTCGTGAGTTGCATTTTATCACTAGCTCATAAGAAGTATAGAGTTCTATTTTCGAGCGAATTTTCAACATTCCAGGGTTCCGTATGTATTTTATATTTAAGTTCACAAAAAAGCACAAATCTTGTTTTTTGTTTAAATAATTGTAACATTGTGTCTAAATTCTGAACTCTGCCTAAATCGTTAAAGATGTCATCGACTGAAACAATATTTTGTATATTTGTATTGGATATTTTACTGTGTAAGTAAAAGTTTTCTGTAGAAAAATCTCATTTTTGGGTTTTTGATGTGGACCATGTTAGGAAAATGTACCTGTAGTTAAATTTTCTGAATCGTCAAATATAAGAATTTTATTTCAGTAATAAAGATAGAAAAGCTCTTTTAAGTTTTTATGCCATGTTTGAAATGTTAAACTTTGCTGTCAGTACCTACTACCGTGTACCTAAACTGTTATAACTCTATCTAAAGCCAACGCATGTGGTCCACAACGCAATTATGATTATTGTTAAGGCGTGAGTGAGATAATTATCAATTTATATTATTATATACATGCATAAAAATAGTATTTTTTTAGCGATTAAGATTCAGGCAAACCTATGGCTTTGGTACAAATACTCAGTAGATGTTACCACGTAAACGGACTAACACGTTTAGGCAGCTGTATTTTAATAATGAAAAAAAAAACAAATTAATTAAGGGCCAAAAAATAAGATATTTTTGTCCTCAACTGTACCCTATAGAGTTAGGGAATGTGTCTCTACGTAGCATTGTTGAAAATGTTTTTTATACAAGGTGTATAAAGATTGTGTAGATTTGGGTTCAGCCAAAAAAGGGAAACGCAAGATTAAGTAAAAACTGTCTTTTTAGAAATCTATGTGCATTGTTGTGCATCTGCTCAAATATTAGTTAAAAATCATTGTCAAATATGGAACTGACAGAGAACTGTTGTGTCAATCGTAAAAGTGAATAACGGCCTCTTCAAACGAATCTACATAAACGAAACACCTTGTATAACAAATCAATATTTTGATACTGCACTTTCTAAATGTCCAATTCTAAAAGAGCTATCGATTTATCTAGAAAATAAAAACATTTATAACGAAATGTTCTCCATCTCTCATATACTTCCCATACTTTGACTCATTAGAATGTTATGTCATTAGGATCTTTAAATAAATTGTACATATAACAATATGAGTGCGGGAGTGTCGCGTTTGACTTTTTCTAAAAACTTTTCTATTGTTCGTGAAAAGTCCATTATATCATAAATATAAGCGTATTTAATATATATTATATTAACATTTTTTTTTATTATTTTCAATCATATATTATGGTGTACTTGAGTATTTAACGTTTTACACTGTATATTAGTGTTCTATATAGTTGTGAAGCGTTATAGGGAAATTTATTATTGCGTTGAATGGTGTAATAAGTGAATTATCTTCATATATATATTTTTTTTTTGAGGATCTTCTTGATACCTTTCTGCTACAAATCACTATTATTCAGTTTAGTCACTATGATAAAAATAGTTTTTTGTTAAAATTTACCTAAAGGTCCTTAGTTCTTTCTTTATATAATATAATATTTAACAATATTATACATTTTTGAATAAATAAAAGATTTAATAAACTTTTCTTTCATAATTGGGAGGAACTTTTAGTTTTTCTTTTAGAATAATTATTAGAAAATGTATAACATTGTAGTATATATTTATATGTATGGTCGTCTGTCCAGTATTTTCTTTTGAACATTAGATAGAGTACTGAACAAATTTTATGTCAAAACTTAGGTGCTGTTGTAAGGAATACCCGTGTGAAAAACTTGTATTTTATTGCTGTTATTAATAAAAAATATTGGGACAATATTATCATCAGTCTTGTGTTATACTCAAACATATTATTATTCAATATTTTGGCATTGCATACAGATCATAATAAATATTAAAATTACACAGTTTACTACTTAATCTGTATGTGTGTTTTTAAAATTATGTCTTTCTGTAATATAACATTTGACCAGCCTTTTATGATAATAATATGTTTGAACATGACATAAATATATTTTGACATTTAATTTAATATAAAAAATATTATTGGGTATAGATAATATATCAAACGATCTATAATTGTACGCACATAAATAGTGCATTATTTTTTTCTGCGAGCATTTTTTTTTTTAATTCTTTAAGCAATATAATTATTCTGTAACTATTACACGATTTAGGAACAATGCAATACATTCTAACTTAGTTCGCTAAGCGTAGTTAGATATTTAATTTTAATACTTTACAGCCGAGATTTTTTTTCTATTTTTCATCCTTTTTTGCGTTTTTCAGACGACATATTTCATTGAAGTGTGTTACAAGTTTAAATTAACTGGGAAAAAGGCACGACAAATGATAATTATTAGAAAAAAAACATAGTTTACTTATTTTTAACGACAGAGTACTTTAGTTCGTACTCTAAAACAGTTAAAATTTATTTTTACTGTTTCTATGAGCTTTGCTCACCCCTTAGGGGACTGTAGTGAATTTATATATTAATGTTTTATCAGCCGTCCATATTTTATTTTCGCTATATTTTCCCAGTACATTTAAATTTAAAGAAATTAATTTTAATTGGGATTATAAATACATAGTCTTCTAAATCATGGGCATTGTTTTAAGATGCATTTATGTAATGTGATCTTATATATTTTCGGGGTTTAGTAAAATTCAAAAATATTTTCTAGTAAAATCTTAGTAAAAAAATTAAAAAACAAAAATGTTTTTGAATGTTACAAACCATCGAAAACTTTGCTAAATAAGAGAATTAAGTTGACCTATGTGTATTGAAGTATGAATACATATTTTGTTTTGACTGTACGCAATAAATGGATGTGTTACGCTTCTCCAAATAATCAAGTTTTTAATAACAACTTGTGTTTTATTTCATTCGACATTTCCTTTTTTATTAAAAGTTTTTTTTTTTTAATTAAGAATACACTTTGTATTTAAGACACGTACACTATAAGTACATTGAAACAACTCCCTTTGTTAAATACAATATTATTTGAGGTATATATGTGTATGTTTTTCAGAAAACACTTTTTCCGTCACGTCTCATGTTATTTGGTCATAAATGGTTATATGGTAGTCATTAAAATGTTAGCGATTTAGATCTGCAATTTAAATATCTCATATATCTGTGCATATATTTGTATGTTTTTTGTTCATTTCTACTTGGACACAAGTAGTTTGTTTTTTGTTTTCTAATAGATTCAGAATATTTTAGTAAACTTTTGTAAGGAAAAATCAATTATAAAAGTTAGGATTCACAAAAAAGAGGTCACGCCCATAATCAGAGGTGAATGGGGAATGTACAGGATGCTTTTTTGTACCCATTTTTTTCCAGATAATAGGTATTAGTAAAAAAATAAAAACGATTTGCGAAAACCACTTTTTAAAACGTAAAAAAAAACTCCTGAATAGTTTGCATAATCACGTTTACTTACAAAAATATGGATCATTGCTGTCTGCAATAAAAAAAATATAAATAAAAAATATTTGAACACTTGGGAATAGCTGATTTTACTTCTCAAGTTAAAGTTGATATTTGTATAAATCGTTTCTTTGATTGATGCCTAGTCCCTGGAAAAAAATTAATGGTTACAAAAAAGGCCGTATTATTAGGGGATCTACAAAAAAGAGGTCGCGCCCATAACTAAAGGTGAATGATAGATATATATCATTAAAATATATAATAACATGGTGAGTATTATCCCGCCAGACTGTCAGTACTGGGCGAGTCCACGGGCCGCGCTAAACCGCGTATATTTTCCTCTCTGGACATCCAACGGAGGTAGGCCGCGAGGCAACAGCTACAACCTTATTTTGAACATTTTTTTTTTTCAAAAGTTTGGTGGTTCGGGAGCGATGGTGACGGTTTTATTGGTGGAAGTGGCGAAATAAAATTGCCGCAGAAATATTACGAATAATATGCTTATAAAGTTATAAAATTAAAAGAATAACCTTAATTATTATTTTTATTGGACAGTGGAAGAACTATTTTCACGGTTTAAAAAACACAAAAGCTTCTAAGCTTTTTTTTTTTTGAAGTTGGGACATTTTTATTAGTTCTATAATTCAAATTAGTTGCTCCTCAAATCATTTAAATAAAAGATGTTCATGGAAACTAAGATATATCTGTGACATTATTTCACTTTTTAGTTTGTCGCATTTCTGCCAATATTCCTGCATCGTTCTTAGAAGGGTTTATTAAAAAGCGTTTGTGTGTGTATTTTAATACGTAGTCCAGCCGATTTGTACTTTTATTAATTATACCAAAAAAGCATGGAATATTCCCCAAAATATAAATCAATTATTTATTTTTTGAATAATTAAAATTTTGCATGAAAAAAAAAAGTTTTTTTTTTTGGTAAGGTAGCTAGTTTTATTTTTTATTTTATTTATATTTCATTTCTTTTCTCATAAATAAATGCTACAGTACTAAATTGGATGGATTACTCGTTTTTCGTGAATAACAAAATTTAACACGATTTTGTTTTTTCTTTCTTTACTGACAATTTGACCCAAAATTTTCGCTAATAACCCGTCATGTGTTGCATTTGAATTCCCTAAAATAAATATATTTTATAGGTGATACATTTTACCATAAAATCAATCAAGAAAATAGATATTGCATGATATAATGTTTTGATTACAAATATTTTTTTTAATAATCATATCTACTATAAATTATTATTATAAAATTCTCAAAACATATCACATTCATTTATGCCGCATTGACCATTTTAGAACTTACTAGGTATGAAGTTCACTTTGAGGCATGGTATTTTTTTATTCATTAGTGACACCACGGTAAGTAAAATAAGGGTAAATCTAAAATAAGTAAATCGCAGGCATGCTTTTGAATTTGTGCCTTGTGTTGCTTGCCAGTGTGCTTATGTTTTAGATAAAACTATCTTTTTTTTTCTATTTGCACTTCCTTTACATTGGTTATTTTTGTGATACGCTGGAAATAAGGAATTGTAGATTTTTTAGAGATATTTTTTTTATAATAGTATTTTTCTAGACAGTTTGTGTCGTAAACGTGGTAGAATTAAAAAGTTTAATAAATTGTCTACTCTGCTATTTTTTTTATAAAACTTCTTTTTTTTTTATTTTGTTCCTGCTCTTTATAATTATCAAAACATTTAATATATTATTGATCTTCGCAACAGTTGGGTAAAACAATCTTTAGCATAATTTTTTATAATGAAAATTGTTATTACTCTAAATGATTCGTCTAGCCAGCGTATAACAAATCGTCAATGTATGTAATGTACGTCGCCACACCCGTGCCCCTAGTGTTTAGCGTTAGTTTTATGTTTTTCTGTTTATAGGCCATTGGACGGTACAACTCCGAAGCATGCGGTAGGCGCTAGTCCACAAACCATGCTTGGGTAATTATCCTAGATTTTTCCTCATTTTATCCTCTGTTTGTTGTTTGTCCAGCTGATTTAGCGTTGTTTATGTCTGATCCTTCTTTTTTGGACGTTTTCTTCTGAAGCTGTTTGACAAATTTAGTGTTTATTTTGTTGTCTTAGTTTTTTTGTGGAGTATTTTTAGTGTTATAACTTGTGTTGCGATTTTTTGGCTCGATTGTTTAAATAATGGGTGCGCTTGACAATAAATGAATTATAAGTCAAGGTAAGGCTTTCTACCTATCCAAAGCAGGGTACATAAAACTAGAAAGATGAATTATATAAATACTGCAAAAAACCACACTTGCAATGATGAATGTTAAAAAAAGACCACAAAGCTGTCATTAAAATCTATTTATTTGTATTTATTATTATAGTAAGTAATTCTCATAAATTATTTCAACAATAGAGCTAAGATGCGCTTGTTCGTCTACTAATAGCGCTTTATTATGGTATTTTACTAGATAAAAAAGTCTTAATTCTATTTAGTCCGCCCGTTAGTTTTTCAAAAATATTGGACACGTACTTTTTTCCATTTCAAATCGATAAAAAAATTGTCAAAGTTCAAGAGCGGGGGGGTGTCTGGTGCATCACAGCGGTAGTAAAATTGTACTATCGTAGTGACATCATGGTAGTTTTTCATCGCACTGTATCGAATTAATTATTTATTTACGCGAAAAATGATAAAAATATAATGTTCAATATTTTTTTGCGAAACCTATCCGATGGACTAATTAGATATCTTCAGTAAAATACCCTTTTCCATTTATTATAATTAAGTACGAACTTACGCTCTAGACAGACGGACCGCATTTCAACTGCAATCCAACCGCAAATTGCAGTTCGGATGCAGTTTGAATGCAGTTGACACGACTGCAATAGAACTGCAAACCAACCGTGCAGTTCGATTGCAGTCGTTTCAAACTGCATCCGAACTGCACCATACCCACCCACCCGCACTACTTTAACGCCCCCCCCCCCGCGCATAGGAATCAGTAGTAGAAACAAGGTTAGAGTGAGCACCCTCATTGTCTGTCCATAAATAAAACATGGGGGCCGGAGCGTTAAAGTACTGCATCCGAACTGCAATTTGCGGTTGGATTGCAGTTGAAATACGGTCCGTCTGTCTAGAGCCTTAGACTTACCTACTTTTTGCAACAAAACGTCAATAACAATATACATAGTTACATACACAGTAGCGAAAAAAAGTAGTTTTTATATTAATTATTAGTTAATTATTTAGTATTCATATTTGGGCCCGATTTTTCAATAGTCAGATAATTTTTACCTGAAGAATAAAAATGGCGGTTTGACAGCTGTCGAATATAACATGTGTCTACTGCCAGTATTTTTTCTTCGGTTAAATATTATCACACTGTTGAAAAATCAGCCACTTGTGACTTCAGTTTGATCGATTTAGTTACACATGTTGGTATTATAAGGAACCTGGGCAATCAATATAAATATAAATTCTTCCGTTACTGACTGATTCCCCGGAAGGATTTCCCGGCATTCCTACTGGAACGGGAAGAAACGGGATATGCGCGTACGAAGTTGCGGTCATAAGCTAGTCTTAATCATGATATTTAGATTACTGTTTCAGGGGGGCTACTCTCTAACGAAATCCGTGGTTTCGGGCTTAGTTGCGGGCGGGCGTATTCTACTCCGTATCACCTACGGATTTACGTTTAGTCCCGAACCCGAACTAAGAATGAATGATAACACGATTTGATAGTAACTGTTAAATCGTGTTATCATTAGTTCTCAGTGGTTAGATGCCCGCCCGCAACTAAGCCCGAAACTACGGATTTCGTTAGAGAGTAGCCCCCCTGGTTCAGAATTACCACTGCCAGTATATCTTTATTTTCTAAATATTACTTACTCTTTAGCAATAAAATATGTGAAGAGGATATATCCGTAAAGTTCTCACATTCAATATTGCCCAGGTTTTTTAATTTCTTTGTCTTGTAACCACTGAATATGAAAATACACAAACTAGGAGAAAAGACAATGGCGCTGCATACTTCATAACTTGGACATGGTAAAAAGAACGATAACATATCGTCATCAGAGTAGAAGTAGTAGTAGTAGGGACTCCATTCTCCGCACCTAGACTCTCATTTGGTCTGTTGTGCGTGGTTATCCTGGCTATGTTAGCCAGCCTAGCTCCGCCCAGAAGCACAGAAGTTTCCTGGGAGCCTCACAGGCTTCGCGGACCTCACCGTCCCGAGGATTTGTTGACGAAGTCACTGCCTCGCATTCCAGGATGACGTGGGCGGCTGATTCTTCGGCGTCAAAGCAGCCCCTGCAGAGTGGGCTGTCTGTGGCGCCTATGTTGAAGAGATGTTTGTTTAGGAGGCAATGGCCCGTAATTGTCCCTATAATTATTCTGAGGTTATTTCTACTCAGGCTGAGTAGTCGTTTTGTTAGTCGCGGATGTAGACTTGGCACTGCCATTTTTGACTGTCTGCAGTCTATAACCTGTGATCATTTATTGTCATCAGTTCTTCAGTCCAATTCCTCGATTGGGATTAACCCAGTTTTGAACCAAATGTCAACCTATGGTATTTGTTTTCACACAGGTCTTATTAAGGGACCACCCCTTAAACCGTAAAAAAATCAAGTGCCCATATTATTTTCATGTTTGCATAACTTGACAAATGTTTTTTTTCAAGATTTCAGAGTTAGTTCCATAGAAAAAATTTCATGATGAAGAGTATACAACGTGTAACAGAATAAACGCGATACCTCTTAAGGGATCATTGCACTCATCATAATGAATAACTTTAACTACGGAACTAACCACGAAATCGCGAAAAAAAGCTGTTCAGTACATTTAGTCGAGTAATTATGCGCATAGAAATGTATGGGACAATCGATTGTTTTTCGCTCTTTCAGTGTTGGTCCCATTGTGAGTACAATGACCCATTTTAAGGTATTGCGTTACACTGTGTATAACTATGAACATTATCTCCATCAGAGTAAGGTTCATATTCCTTGTCATATCAGCCAATTGCAGTCCAATGCTGAACGTAAGCCTCTCCCCAAAGAGCGCCTACCATCCCGGTCTTGAACAGTCCTCACCCACCCACTGCCAGCCACCCTCTTCAAATCATCGGCCCTTCGTGCCGCAGGGCTTTTTACACTTACCTTCCACTGCAGAACGAAGTCTCCCCCAAAGAGCGCCAACCATCCCGGTCTTGAGCAGTCCGCATCCATCCACTGCCAGCCACCTTCTTCAAATCATTAGCCCATCGTGCCGCAGGGCGTCCCACACTTACCGTCCACTGAAGAACGTAAGCCTCCCCCAAAGAGCGCCAACCATCCCGGTCTTGAGCAGTCCGCATCCATCCACTGCCAGCCACCTTCTTCAAATCATTGGCCCATCGTGCCGCAGGGCGTCCCACACTTACCGTCCACTGCTGAACATAAGCCTCTTCCCAAAGATCCAAAATCAAAGTCAAAAGTCATTTATTGAAATTAGGCTGAGTACCAGCACTTTTTGAACGTCAACGTTTACAAACAGACATTCCCCCAAAACGCCCGCCCGTCAGCGCCAACCATCCCGGTCTTGAGCAGTCCGCACTCACCCGCTGCCAGCCACCTTCTTCAAATCATCAGCCCATTGTGCCGCAGTGCGTCCCACACTACGTTTTCTTATACGCCTATTTTAATATTCCTCAGCTATCTCAGCTTTTATTAAGCTTTATCTAACATTCTGCCATGACATGTCCAGACAAGGCGGCGGTGGCGGCGGCAACGAGGAACAGGTGAAGCCCCGCGTGTTGCGTTTCACGTGGAGCATGAAGACCACCTCCTCCAGGGATCCTAACGAGATCATGGCTGAGATCCGCAAGGTAAGTACTGTACTCTACAACTTTCTTCAAGTCTTCAGTTTTCCTGTTAAACTTTCTTCATCAAATTTTATGGCTACGCCACACTTGACGAAAATTCAGTCGCGGATCTTCCGCGTCGGAACGCCAATACATGGTATTGCATATAAATGACTAATAACGGGCACACTACGCGGAACATCGGTCGCTTTGTCGCGGACCGCTCGCCCTCTGCGTCTGTTCCGGATTTACCGCAAAGGAAGTTCAGCGTTGGAACTTCTGTCAAGTGTTGTGTGGCCTGTTAGTATATGTCACCAAAAAATTGCAAACTCCGTAAGATTATAATAAATCTATTAGATTATTATTTCTGGATATATTATGAACAATCATTTTGAATACAATTTAGTCCTATTTAAATTCAACAGTTTCTAATTTATTATTGTATTGTACTATTGACCCTTTTTTTTTAACGGGGGTAAATCCTCATGCATGTCCTCCGCCCTGGGGCGGGCGGAGGGGTCTGTCAGACTCTTGATGACTAAAACCACCCCGGTGTTCCATCTCTCACCTACGTCGAGGATCGCGAGAACTTATATGGCTTCCGTAATCCCCGGCTGGTGCCGGCCCGCATCTGCGGGCCACCTCGGGTCAGCGGGAGGAGTGAGGTGTCTGACTCCCCCCGCGACGTCAAAGAGGGGCGCGCGGGAACACCACGCGCCGCCACCTCGGGTCCGGATGAATGGGGGCGACGGACATCCCCAAGTCCGCCGCCCCTGGACCCATTTAGGGGGGCCGGAAGAGAGCAGCGTATGCCCTCCTCCGACGCCCGGTGCGCCTGCTGCGGGTCGGGAGAGAGGTCGAGATCTCCCTCTCCCTTTCCGCAGCCTCCTTCTGCGCGATAACTATTTCGCAGAAGGAGACCACCGCGGTACTATTGACCCTAGTCCAAGTAATAACTTTCAGTTAGCTATAATAGTCCTGTCAAATTACGGTTTCACCTCGAAACGCAACAGCCTTTAAATGTTGTTTTAATCATTACTAAAACCTTTAAATTTTCTAGACCTAAATTTTACAATCGCAATAATTTTTCTAACCGTTCCATGACAGGTGCTTGACGCAAATAACTGCGATTACGAGCAACGCGAGCGATTCCTCCTGTTATGCGTGCACGGCGACCCCAACGCGGACTCTCTGGTGCAGTGGGAGATCGAGGTGTGCAAGCTGCCGCGCCTCTCGCTCAACGGCGTGCGATTCAAGCGGATATCCGGTAAGGAACGCAGATTTTTAACCATTTTATTTTGATTTTGACACCGTTTTCGGTCATACTTTGTTTTTGGCCCCACTTTCAGAAGAAGTAGGTATCCTCAAAACCATAAACGTGACAGACATGGTACTTAAGAATTCTCTGGTGTCAATCAAATCACCCTCTGGACGCATTAACTAAGAATTTTTATTTAGGTATAAAGTTTGTGTCATAAAATCAGTAACAATACAATCTTTCTTCTGCAGGCACCAGCATCGGCTTCAAGAACATTGCGTCTAAGATCGCGAATGAACTCAAGCTGTGACTGCCCCAGAACCCTCCCCGGCGGCGGCGGCGCAGGCGCACCGCCACGCCCCCCTCCCCCTCCGCCTCGCCGCCCTCCCCCGCGTCGCCGCGCGACCCCCGCGACCCCCGCGAGCCCCGCGTGCGGACCCCCCGCGCTCCCCGCCCACGCCGCCGCGAGAGATCGTCGTCGTCCGAGAGAGGGACCCCCCCGCCGCCGCCGCCCCCTCCGCCCCGCTCCGACTCTCTGCGCCTGTCGGCCGAAGACATGGTCCTGGTCGCCAACGGCGGGGCGAGGACCCCATCCGGCGCGCTGGCTCACTTCTTAGCGGCCTACACCCCCGCTGAGTTGGCTCTGGCGCGGTCCGACTACCTGCGGCCCCCGGTGTCGCCGGCGAGAGGCACTCCGGTGCAGCCGCGCTCGTCGCTGTCGCTGAGGGTAGACAGTGAAGACATCCCTCGGCCGAGCCGGGCGCGGCACGTGCCGCACGCGCACTCGTACAGCGTGCACACGCTGCGGCGCCAGGGCCGCGCGCGCTCCCCGCCCTCGCCGCCGACCTTCGAGCTGAGCTGCGACTGTCTGCCGTCCGAGCCTATACCGCCGCCGGAACTCTTCGACTTCTAAAACAACACAAAATTTACCCTGCATTCGGGTAAATAAGGTCGAATTTTATAAAAATTGAGAGGTGTCCCGTTTTCAAATTTGATTTTTTTTGACAGCTAGTTGATATCGTACAGATAACAATTCAAATGTCATAATTCTTTGTTAAATCTGTTACTATATTGACTAGCAGTCGATCAGTCTGTAGCGTGTTTCTTCTTTACGAAAGGACAGAATTCTAACTGTTCGCTATAACGAAAGTAGGGTGTTAATTTGAATAAAGTAAAAAAATTAAATGTTCAAAAAAATCCTGTCTATGAAAATTTTTCACTCTTTGAATTCAGATTTGAAAACAGGTCGCCCACCTAACTCGAATTTGTATTGTTATTCGGAACAGTGTTGCCAGCCGCGCGATTGTTAATCGATACTTGTAATCGATTGTCATTATCATTTGCTGTTTGACGGCGGGCACGAGTACAGCACTAGCTCTACACGATTGTATGGAAATAAATTAATGTTGATCGTGACTAAGAGTTTTATTTATGATGTAGTGTTGGACAATGCATGGAGCGTATATATGTGCCAAGTGGTTATCATCGAGTGTCGCAGTGAAATGATCTTCAAATAGTTATTCACGCTCTCAGTCAGCGCATCTTTGTATAAATAATTTTACTCGTGTCATCAATTTTTATTATTACATGATTGTTTTTTTTTCTGTAGATAAGTCGTCTGCCTAACCGGGTGTGCTGCGCGCTTTTATTTAATTTATATTTGGAATTCTGTTTTATGAAATCGTGTTTTTTTAAAAGACATTATTTAATACTGCACGCAACACACCCGGCCAGGCGGTGTTATTGTGCTATCGCTTATATACTATTACATTATGTATTTTAATCGTTGTAATAATGTACAAAGTGAGTTTGAGCTCAACAGATACAATCTAGCTTAGTGTTAATGATTTTTTTTTTCATTTTCCAATATAACAAAATATAAATACAAAATATGGCTGTCTCTGAATAGCGATAAAATGTTTATAATGTGATTGTGTGGTCGTGCGAGCGACACGTCCGCGCGACGTCGCGCGTGTCGCGTGTGTCGCGCGCGTCGCCCGCACGACGGCGCGCTCGCCCTCGCCGGTTGCTCTTTCTAATTATAAGGCTGAATTAGAAAGTGTCAAAGTTCACGATGTCACTGTACGGGTCGGTACACACTGAGTTTAGTCGCGTTATAGTATACTTCACTTAAATCGTTAGACGTGTATTGTGATCAAAGTATTACGGACTTGTAGTTATAGCAATAATTGTTCATCATGGTCGTGTCTCACTTCTGTCTACTCGATGTAATCAGCCTTTCGATATTGTGTACCACTAAAACCTTTCTTTTTCGATTTGTGTGAGCTTTGATTTTTTATTTGTCATATTTTCTTTCGTGTGTGGACTGTCGCATACTTTAGGTGATAAATATTATTATAATAAATAGGTATGTATGTGTGTGCGGCGGGGCGATCGCGGGTCACTTTTCTATTATATAATTAAGTGTAGTGTTATAACTTTTACATGGAATCACAAATTCTGACGTGTCGGCGACGACTGTCGTGTTGTCTTTGCCAAATGTGAGAAACAAGGCGCCATATATACTACGCACTATTTTATTTGAATACAGTAGAAATTTCTTTTGCTCAAATACAAATTATGTCCTATGATATAGGGTAGTTGAACCCTACGTGAAAGAACACAACATACAAATCAAGGAGATATTTAACACGCGCATATGTTTATTTGCTTTTATCAGTGATGTATAATGAAATAAAAACTGCGTAAAACAAGTTATGAAATAAAGCAGTTCTTTATTTTTATTGTAATTTATGTTTAAATCAACAACATATTTATATTATACCAGACAATGCAACTACATTTTACTAAAATTGAAAACCACACTTGGACATCTGAATCATGAAATTATGAATGTCCAACACTTTTCTTTGTATTTCAAGAAATAAATGACTATTAACAGAAATCAAATAATATTGATTTCTCGCAATTTTAGACAGTTGTTGAAATTCTACGACGATGCGACCAGTTGTCCCGAAATACATAATACTGTTTAAAATGTAGTTATATATTTATATATATATGAGCTTTGTTTTATAATAATTTAGTGTAGTACATTTTGCCTGCGAGGTGGACGTTTGTCGAAGAATTTGTGAGATATTCAAAATGAAAAATAAATTTTATTTTTAATTCCACACTTGTTGTTTACTTTGAAACCCTTAATAATCCCAAAGTAATACAATACACTGCACTGTAACAACATATACTTATTAAATTTTACACGCACATATTTTATTAAACTTTTGACCGTTTGGCTAAATATCGATAGCCATGCCCCTAGCGCGCAGGCCCGCGCGGTTACAATAAGTTGATAAAATAATACCTACAATAAATAAGAAGGAGCAATCACTGTATCGATTAAAACAATGTTTTGAATAATATCTCTATTTAATAATGGTTTTAGTTGTACCACGCAGTTAATAGCATGAAAATGGAACGAAAAAATCATGCATGTTCTCTGTCGCAGAAGTACGACAGAAGCGATGGGGGCACGGAAATATGTGTTGCATAAATAGACCAGGGCTGAAGCCTTTAAAAATGGTAAAAAGTGAAAAAAAAAATAGTAGGATGAAACCCATTGGAAAAAGAAGAGAATGTAACAAATATTAAAGGAAAAATAATTTACGGGCGATCTGAGGTCGGGATGTGGATGGGGATGAGTTTTTAAGGGCTTTATTGCACACAACATAAAGGTCTTAATTTGAAACTCACCTCGGATTCCACTGTCGACATACGATAATGTTCTTACAGAATAGCACTACTGTATACACCCTTCAGGAACCAATAAACAACTATTTAATGTGATTTCTGTACCTAAAATAATTGACAGGGCACGTCTGTGTGTAATCATAGTACTATGACTAGCCCGTTCGTTAAATTTCCACTGTTAATAAAGAGGAAATCACTCGAGTGCTAGTAAATAAAAATAATAAAAAATTCGTAATTAATGTCTTGACAATTTAGGTTAACCAGGATATAACCGCTCAGCTGTTGGCGGCCATATTGCGCGTTATCGCGGATCTGTGGGGCCAAGTCTCGCTGGTTTCTGGTTACGCTACAATGACGATATCACGTACGTTACATACGTTACGTAAATTAAATTGGTATAGTTATTTATTTGGCAAATAGGATTATATGGAATTAATAACACGGATTTAATAAAAAAACAGTAATTCTAAAGTGTGTGAAAATATCTCTTTCTCTCCTAGACTCTGTGCAAGTTAGAACGAGATAGCAAAATTTGGCAAGTAGGTACCGCTTGCATGGGTAAGGTTAGCGTTGATATAATATGCCTTTGACCCCTTCTCTCGGGTATGCCACAGTTTAGACACTATGGGTACAGTTATATTGATTTAAAGTTTTTGGTACAAAAGAAGATATTACGATACCCAAAGATGTCTCAGGAACGTCTCGAGTTATCATCGATTGCCTGATAATTTCGCTGCCACTAGGATAAAGTCTGCGTGTAGTGGATGGTGTATTCTGAAAGAAGAGTACAACAAGTCTTGATCCGATTCAAAAAATATTTTTTGTGAAATTATTGGTCCAGGGTGGTGAAAGCCAATAGGGTACGACTAGTATCCCCTCTACCTTGTCTGTAATATTTTATGCAAAACTTTAGTTAAAATGCTGAACAGGGGAAACCCATAAAAAGAAGGACCAGTAGCGTAGCGAGGGGGGGGCGGGGGGTGCGGCGCGCACCGGATGACACCCGACTGTTCGTTGACTGGTTTTTGTCACTATCGGGTGGCACCCCTTAACATGTGACGCAATGAAACCTGTCAGGAGTAGGGTGCAGAAATTTTTGACTTCCTGAGTTTTTCTATATAAATCAACAAAAAACTTAAATTTCAGTATGAATGTTCAAAATACAATAAAACCCTTCCGAGATGAAGTGCAAAAATTTCTTTAGTCCTTCAGGTTTTCTGCATTTAGGGGCGACACTCGTTCGTTGACTTTTTATCAAGGTCGGGTGTCACTCCTTAACGGGCGACGTAATAAAACCCGTCCGTGGAGGGGTGTAAAAAATTTCGAGCTCGCTTCGCTCGCTCTTACTTTCTGTAGTCTCTTTTTCTCGAGCGTTTCTCTATGTCTCAATAAAATCACTATGTTTGTGTATGAAATGATCACAAGAAAATAAAACCTTTCCGAGTTGGGGTGCATGAATATTCGAGCTCGCTTCGCTCGCTCTTGTGTTCTGCCCTCTCTCAGTTAATGAGTTTTCTTGCATCACTCCATAAAGTTATTTCTATTTAAGTATGAATGATCAAAAGAATATAAAACCTATCCGAGGTGGGATGCGAAAATTTTCGAGCTCGCTTGACTCGCTCTTGTGTTCTGCCCTCTTTTAGTTCTTGAGTTTACTTGCGTTACTCAACAAAGTTGGGTTTAGATAATAATGAAAACAAAATCAAAATAATCTTACTTTCGAGATTTTGTTTTGAAATAAGTATGATGTAAGAACATTCCTGAAAATAAAAAACTGCATCGCAAATGGCACACCTTCCCCCATCCCTTCCAAAAATGGCTTGCGATTCAGAAAGAAAAGCCAAAGGTGCAACAAAATTATTTGGGGGTGGGGGGGAGGTTCATTTGTGGGGTGACACCACATTATCCGGCCCGGGCGTCACCCATGCTAGCTACGCTACTGAGAAGGACCCTTCCAGTTGAAAGTGAAAGCATCTATTTCAGAATGGGGATCGATTTTCCATGAGGCGTATCTTAGACATTTATAGTTTTGTGAGCTAGTAAAAAGATCAAAGTTAATTGTGATTTCAGAGTATGCATACTCAGCTAGCTCTCATTCCGTGACCACATTGATTTTTCTGATTCCCGATCAGCAAATCCGAAGATTTAATATAAGAAGCAAATATATAAACGTTCCTAAGCTCACACCACTGCCAAATATTCCAGGCTATTTGATTTAAATGGGTATGTTTTATACTGTCACAATCGATTTATGTTGCTGATTGTTGTTGTGTAATCGATTCTCTGCAGTATATTGCAATTACGAAGCTTAGAAGCGAATATTCTTAAACCGTAAAACGCGGCCTTCAGTTCTAAAATATTTATGTGTATACTGAGTTCCGATTCTGTCCAATTCCCGTGTGAACTTTCATTACCGCAAGCTACACCAACCAGTGTTAGATGCATCGCTGTATAATTCGAGACAAAAAACATTATTACGAATAGGACATACTGAGTTTTTAATATTAATTTTCCACCAATTTAAGTCCTCTTTTAATGAATTTCACTGTATCATTGTCTTGTTATAGTCGTAAGAGTTTTCCAGAGCTAGAAATAATAACTGATGACGACAAGGGGTGCAGAAGTTAGGCCTATGAATTTAGTAAAGTACCTGATTGAACATTTATTTAAATTTAGAAATTCTATAGTTTTCTCCAAGATACGATGATTCTTTTCTTCAAGAAGAAAAATAGTCATATCAAATCCGTTGAAAATAAAGCATAATAAAAATTTATACCTATTCTGTCTTTGACGTTACTTGACTTTTATTGAAGTTTATTACGAAACTTCAATATTATAAACGGTTCTGTGTCCTGTTTATATTGTAGACACATTCATCTAAGTAATTAACTGAAATCAGACCTCGACCTCGTAGGTACTGCAAAACAGGTTTTAACAGTTTGTTAAACACAAATAGGGCAGTACCTGCATAGACCAAAGGGGAGAACGTGAAATTGGTATACTTGATATTTCCATTCCACACGTAATTTCTCCCTATCATGAGTATTTACAGGGATTAAAAAGTAGGCGTCTTTCAATTCTAAAATTGCCTTAAAATAGTTTTTGTCTATTAGCCTTAATGCTGTTAATTGTTGTAAAAACAGGTGATATAAATTGTCCCTCGCAGGGCTCACATGTTGTTATAAACTTTGATTTAAATAATCCTGTGATACAATGATCAATAATCATGAATTTCGACATCGATTTACTGGAATTTCGGAGAGGAATAGATTGTACAGTTTCTTGTTCGAACAGTATACTATAGCCTCATACCTAAGATACTACTGTTGGGCCACTGGTCATACTACACCAGTTATGATACAAATATTGCAGTCTACCTGCGAGTTCTACCTTGGCCAGTGATGACAGCGTCTCCTGGTCCTCTGGCGCATCGAGCTGGTCTGGTTCTGGCAGTACGTTTCTGGGCGGCGATCCCGCGGCGCTGCTGCTGGCCTGCGTGGGGCGCGGTTCCGATGCGGCTGGCCGGCTGCTGTTCGTGGAACCCCCCTCGCGTTTAAAGCCCCCTTTGGATATTGTATTGTCGGAGTCTCACACGGAGCGCGCTGAGAAGTCTTCATCTCCAGTCCAGGTTTAGAATCGCTTTTGTTGATTTGAGATGTTCAGACAGGTTGGAACCGAATAAGTATTTATCGATCTTTATGTTTACGATTTGTCGATTATCCTTATTCAAATTATTAATAACTGCATATCGTCTCGACTGTGACTCTCTGTAATGACAGTCACACAGGGGTCTTCCAGAGTCGCTTAATGGTTTTATAATTTGTTGTGCTTGTGGTAACTTGTCTTTAAAAGCGGACAAAGCACAATTAAGGACTAAACCTACAGCTGTTAAACAGCTAGATATTTGATTCTGCTTGTTTTGACTGAACAGGTCTTTTTTTAAATTAAGCGCTGACATAGCCGCCTCAATTTGTAGGTTAAGTTATAGGATTTTAATATCTATGATACTCAACGCGATTTACGCGGAGCAAGACAATTAGGATCTCAACCATGATCTCAACATGATTCACATGGAGATTAAATAACTTTGTGTTACCTCAACACGATATACGAGGAGAAGGGAATAAAAGTTAACACTATGGTCCTCATTGACCAAGTTCCCAAACCAAAACAGGCAGGCGCTTGAAATCTTCCACACGATTTACGTGGACATTATTGTATAAATTGTCCTCTACACGATTTACGTGGAGGAAATATTAAAATAGTTTTGCGACTTCAAAACGATTAATATTTTGAATAACGTCTTATCTTCAACACGATAAAGGCGTGGAGACTAGTTTATACTAAAAACGGTTTCCAAAAGTATAACCATATACTTTACCAACAAACTTGGTAATAGCATAATAATACTATATAATCGAATGCCTCGTTACCCGTAGAGACGACTGTCTTGTTTTCCATTCCCAGTCTTTTTCTTTTTTCCTTTATGAATCTTACCTATTACCTACTACACAGTTCTGCTTGCCCATTCGGGGAATACAAACATGATAATAACGTTATAATAAATTATAGGTACTTTTTCTCATTATAAATTATCAAATGAGGGTATCCCAAAAAAAAAAAAAAAAATTGTTCAAGAAATTTTGATTGATTCACAGTCTAAGTAAAATGACTAATATTAGGTACATACCTTTTTCCTCCAAACATCCAAAACGTTTTCGCCTTCATCTTCTATTTTAGAACGATTCGAAACTTCTGAAGATGGCGAACTATTCCGTCGGTATCTTTGTAGGTATTTTACGCTCGAGTTTTTTTTTTACTTTTTCCGCATGCTACGTTAACAATCATCTTAAGATCGCGAACGTATTCGTTTCTCTTTTTAAACTTTGGTAAAAGCTAAAATAATAGTGTTAAAATAATATCTTTTTTCTATTTTTATACGTATAATTACACTACGGTGTGACTTCGACAACACGAAAACACGTAAATGGTCGAGGAGCGAAAGCGACAGCGCCGTGTGGCGGGGGTGGGAGGGAGACAGGACATCACGTCATAGTGTTTTTCTTTATTTTTTTAAGCTGGGTATCTAAAAGTGTGGCAAAGACAGCACCATCTCACCATCTCACCTACTGCTGCAAGTAAATTTGTAATCGTCTTCGGTTGAGACCCGAAGTATAATGCAAATTATGGTGTGAGCACAATATAAAAATCATACCGCTTTATATTTTTTTATATGGCAAAACAACGTTTGCCAGTCAGCTAGTAATTTACATTATGAAACGCGTTATATTCGAAACGGACTCGAATAAACAGCATTCTAATTGCATAATATAAAAATAAGTGTAATTGGTCGCATAATAGTCATTTTGATTTTGACATTCCTACTTCACTTACTCTCTATTCTTTGCGTGTTTTACATTGTCAAGCTGAAGAATATTTAAACATATGAAGCAATGGATAGACCTTTCGATTGTTAAAGAAAATGAGATTATCTGAGTTACGCAATGAGGACGAGTATGAGAGGTAACACGAGCAGCTTCAAGACGCGCACGCCCACCATCCCCGGACTCATCGCTGAGCTCCGCCTCGCGCCGCCGGACAGCGGATCGGTTGCAGTAGCGTCGAGCTCCAGCGACGAGTATTTCTCCCCGCCGACGTCGCCAACACCTGTGCGTCGGCAGGGGAGAGGCCGGCCACCGAGGGGCTTGGGACCTAGGGGCCAACTAGCCCCAAGCCGGGTCCCCGCTACCGGTGGTTGTGTGCAGCGCATGAGATGGACATCGTTTGAATTCGCCGCTAGATGCGCTAGTGTAGCGTGAGGTTTTAAATGTCGAACTTCACTGTTGGTTGACTATGGTCGCGAGTTTATTTACTTACCAGCTTCTGCCAGCGGCTTCGCCCGCGTGGTCTTTAGGGAACATACTCCCGGGATAAAAAGTAGCCTATGTCCTTTCTCAGGCTCTAGACTATCTGTGTACCAAATTTAATTTAAATTGGTTCATTAGTTAATAATAATAATAAAATTTTATTGTTCATAAAAAATAAAGTTTCGGCGTGAAAGCGCGACAGGCAGACAGAGTTACTTTCGCATTTATAATATTAGTAAGGATTTGTTATGATTTTTATTTTCCTTCTAACTTTGTTTACATGCGTGTAATAACAACTTTAATGCTATGATTAAGAACCTCACTCGACAGTGGCGCCAACTGGTGAGTACAAAAACGGTAGCCCTCATTGGGATGTAGGTCTTCCATAGTGTAATGGGAGTTAATAATCAAATGAAAAGCGGAATATTAAAAATAATTTTATTTTTTTAAACCATCAACAATTCTATTTTGCAATATTTACATTTCTTACACACTAAAATTACAATAAATAATTTTAACAAAGAATTTTAAGATTGCTTACAAAAAAAAAAACAAATTAAGATATTTTTCAAAAATAGAAATCATTTTCTTCTACTTTGAAAAATATCGTGTATCTTTCGAATAATCTAGCCTTGGCTTTTTAATCGGTAGGCACTTGGGGACACTTAAAACGGACTAAGTATAGTGCTTAAAACTATATATTTTTTGCAAGAATAGTAATAACACGTATAGTAACTAAAAATTATGACACATTTATCTAAAGAAATACTGAATACTTAACAAAATAATTATAAATTAAATTAGAGCATTTTTACAAAATTCCTACTTTCAGTCCTGATTTTTTATCACTTATTTTTTACTCAAATTTTAAAATACAGGGCACACCTGTAAAAGTTCCCAGTCAAACAAGTATAAACCTTATTGTTTAACTCATAAAATCAAAAAATGACCGACCAGGAACTTCTGCGGTAATACTTCCAAAAGGAGATGGCAAACAGAGTTAGGTATCATATTTTGACCAAAATTTTGATCAAAATATACGACCCATCAAGGCATCGAAAGGAGACGTTCAGGCTGCCTAACTGTCTACCTACATGTAGATGTCTTTATTTCTTCTCTCTGCTCTATTTTGAAGAATCGGAATTTGGGGATTGGAACCACTGGAACCTAATAAAACCACTGAACTGGCTTCACACTTTCACGCCTCCTTATGAATCGGCATCCCATCTAAATCAACTTCAGTACTAGGTATTAACGGTGGCCTGAACCCACCATACTCAATCCTCAAATTGCTTACTTTTGGTTCTCTATCCGCCCTCCTCATTTTGACTTCAACAACATAATTCTTATTGTTCTGCCACCAATCATCTTGATTCTGCATTGGGACGGGCCCATAGTAATTATTATTATTCGATTTATCCTGAGCATTCGTTAAGTAAGACAAGTAATTCGCCAAATTGTTCTGTTTTCTTTCCTCTGGCTTACTACCCGACGTATTGTTGATATATTGGTAAGAAGACGCATACTGATTCCCCCATTGAGTTGATTGGACCGGCTGTCTCTGCCTTTCCTTCAACAACTGGTAATACTGCGCTATATATATCTGCTGCTGATTCTGCAGCCTCTTAAGTTTTTCAATGTCTTTATAATTCTGATATTGTGCGTTATTTCTCGTTTCTGAGTGCTGTTCTTGATGACCGTATCTGTATACTGGTACGGGTACATGTACTTGCTTTTCAACTATCTTTTCTACGGGATATGGGACTTTAACTTCTACAGGCACTTGGACAGGGTAAGGTACTTTCTTTTCAACAATCTTTTCTACTGGATAAGGTACTTTTTTCTCAACAGGGTAAGGTTTGTCAATATATTTGGTTACAACTACCGGCTTTTCTACAATTTTCTCAACTACTTTTTCGACAGGGTACGGGACTTGTACGGGTACTTTCTTCTCTACGATTCTGTCTACATGGACGGGATAAGGAACTTTTCTTTCAACAATTCTATCCACTGGATAAGGTTGGGGAACATGCACTGGGACTGCAACTGGATGAGGTACTGGAACCTGAATATGTATAGGCTTATCAACATACTTAGTAATAGTCACAGGTTTTTCAACAATCTTTTCGACTGGTACAGGTATTCTTTTCTCAACTGGGTAGGGTACAGGAACTCTGGTTTCGTAGTGAACGGGATAAGGAACTCTTTTTTCAACTGCATAAGGTACAGCCACTTCTTTGTTAACAATTCTTTCAACTGGTTTTTCTATTTCCACAGTAACTGGTACTGGTCGGTCTACCGGTACCGGATATAGTACTTTATGTTCCACTGGAACTTGGACTTCATAAGGTATTCCAACAGGAGTTGGTACAGGAATCGGGTGCGATATATGCTTCTCCACTATCCTATCAACTGGGTAGGGAATATGTATCGGACGGTCCACGTATATTTTCTGTTGTACAGGGTAAGGAACTTTAACTTCTACGGGATAGGGTCTAGGAACTTCAACTGGGTAAGGTTTGTCGACGTATTTAGTTACTTCTACAGGTTTTTCTACTATCTTCTCATAGGGTACTTCTACAGGTACAGGTCTGTCAACAGGTACTTGTACTTCAACCCTTTGAGGGTACGGTACCTTTTTTTCAATGAACCTGTCAACGAATTTAGTTATAGGTACTTCTTTTTCTATGATAATTGGTTGGATTATCTTCTGGTTATCATTAGCGTAGTCGTAGTAACGAACCTGTTCGCTTCTCTGAGTATTTGTATCTTCTTGGTTCGGACTAACTTCGACTGGAGATTGTACATTCTCACTCGGTTCCAACTGTTCCTTCTGCTCATAATCTTGATTATTATCATTATCATTTTCATTCTCATTTTCTTCTTTCATTGCACCATACTTATACAGTAGTTTATTCATGTTATCTTGTATCTTCTTCGAAGACTTCAAAGCGTCAACGTATTTGTTATACAAAGACTTGGCTACATCAAAAGGGCCTTTGTTATTGCTTCGTCCTTCATCAAAATCTATGTACTCATGGACTTCTACGTCATTTATATGAGTGATTTCAACAGGTATGGATTGTTGTACTTCAACAATTGTTTTTTGTTTCGGCGGACTGTGTACGGTATCAGAAATCAGTTCACTGTCTGATGCTTCGTGATCATCTATAGTGTTGAAAGAGTCTGTATCGTTTGCATTGAGTAGTCTCAATGCTACTGTGATAGGGGCTAGATAGTTCTGATTCACTGGTCTAGGAGTAACGTTAACTAATCTTTCATTATTCTCGTTTGAGTTCTGTTTATTTTCGTTGGTATTATTTTCTTCTACATTATCTCTAACTCCTACTATTTGGTAGCCATCCGCCATGTAGGGAACCATTGTAGAAACAAGGTTATCGACAATCTGTTCTTTGAAATTGTTATACGAATTGTCTTGAACTACAATCGGTCTTGCAAAGTCGTATTTGTTTGAATTGGAATGTAAGATTTCTTCTTTGAACCTGTCATTTTCTAAATGTTCTACGTCGCTATTGACGATATTTCCTATTTTAGCTTTGACTGTGATGTGTTTTGTTCTACTATCTTGTCCTGCGTGATCATTATTGTTATTATTATTTCTGAAAACGTATCTGGGACGAGGTTTAATAATATCATCTGATTGATCATTCACATGTTTTTCAGCCGCATGATTGATGATCAACAAATCTTCATTCGAAATAAGATCTTGGGTCGAGGCTACTAATTTATCAATACCAACTTGCGTTGCATTTTCAGTGTACGCCGTAGTAGGAGTTTCGATAGTTGTAAAGTAGAATCTTTCATTACGAGCATTAGCTCTAGGGGCTTCAACTCTGAACTTAACAGCACCTCTATAAAAAGGATTAGTTGTCGCTCCAAAGTTATTAATATCATGGATATCATAAGACGGAATCTCTGCAAACAGTTCCTTAGATTTACTCAAATCATTCTGTATATCTTTGGAACTATCTTCATTTGAACAATTGTGGTTTTTAAAGACTTGCAGGACTTCAGGACGATACTCGTTGGGGTCCTCTTGCTGAAGAGGGTTCGAGTGGTCCCTTGAGGGTTCGTTGGGGTTGTATGGACCATTGTATTCAGCGTAGTTGGGGGTGGTTTGTCCCTGGGTTGGCAGCTGTAAGACTGGGTTGGACTGGTACGGTTGGTACTGCTGCTGCAGCAGGTATATGTCTATTGGTTGCTGGCTGTTCGATGGCGGTGCTTGCAGCTGGGTTATGTTCTGGGTTCGCGTGTTGTCGTAGAAGTTTAGTGCCTGAAATGAAATGAAAATAAATCATTAATCTTATTATTTACCATCTATTTTCACTGATTGCCTTTTTGATTACTACGCTGTGTTCTAAAGTTCTATCAATTGCTGTAAGCGTCTTATTGGAAGTAACTACCTCTAGTTTTGCTAATATAAACTTAGTGGTCCCTTCCGTTTCACCGGTAAGAGCAACGTGCTAATCTTGTTCCTATACAAACATAGTTCTAATGGTATAGTCAGCAACGGTACCACCGCTGTTGCTGACTATGGAATTGGAGTTTGGTAGTGAACTGACTACTTTGTCAGTCAGTATATTTGTAGTTATTTTTCGTCAAGGGACTCACCTTATGACTGAGCTCTACAGCCTTCTGTCCCACGGCTACATTAGCTGTGTGTTCGTGATGGTCACTGTTAGTGTTGACGCTGACGGCACCGTGGTAACCGCTGCCGTCCGCCGCGTAACGCACTTGTTGTTCAGACTGGAATACAAAGAGAATGTAAAAATATATGTAGATAGTTTCACAAGGAAATGTATGAATCGATATGGCGAATATTACTATCTCCGGTATCTACGTGGCAGTGGCGTTACCTTCATATAAGCCCAAAAGCCTTACTAAAATGCTCGATAGAGAATCAATATCAAACCCGAACTATTTAAAAGTTCGCGCGCTTAATTCTTATCAAAATAACACAAAGTATCTACCTATGCCACATTACTACATAACTACACATCGCGATTGTTCGCGCGCAGAGTTTCGCATTTGCAGCGTCTACATATAGCTATCTCGCTTACACGTACCGGCTTTTACCGGGCTTTCAAATACTATCTCCGTCACTTTCGCACTTATAGCGATGTGCCGTATAACGAGTTCTAAACCTTGTGCGCCTACAAATCGATCAGTATTGAAGATTAAGCCGTGCTTGCGTATGAAGTTGCACGCGTATGCGTGACCTTGTCACCTTGCCAACTCTGCAGTGTTGCCGTTTTAGCGACGTTGTGAGATCTTGGAGATTTTTAACGAGTTTGGGGACTTTTTTTAAGATTTAGCAACAATAAAAACTAGCGACTTTTTAAAATAACGAAATTAAATACTCAAGCAATATCTTAAAAATAAAAAAATTGCGACATCTAGCTAGATTTTTCATATACCTGGTGACTTTTTTGCCTAAATGACAACACTGCAACTCTGCGTAAGTAGTTCTTGACACCGAAGTGCAACTCACTTCAGTTTTATTTGCTTGAGAGTTGAAAAGTTATGTTGTTAAAGTTTTTTGTGTGTTTTCTTAGATTTTCTCAGGGATACAATTGTTTTGGTGACTTACCTACAACAATGGAGGTAATTGTACGTTGTGAGGATTTAAAATGCGTTCAAGTTTTGATTGGCGAAGATAAGGTAAAATCTTTAAACTTTGCTCAGAAAAAACAGTTAATTTCTTCATTAAAACCGACGCCTAATCTGTGTTTTTCTCAGACTAGTAAATCGCATAAACGAAAATTTAATAGATCAGTGTATAAAACTACTTGGATTGTTGGCTGTTCGCACACTAATAAGTTGTATTGCATATTTTTTTCGAATGAAGATTCCGTTTGGAATACATCTGGTTATAATGATTTAAATAACATATCTGGCGCCATTAAAAGGCACGCAAATTCCCATAAACACCTGTGTGCAATGGTTTCTTTCGGTAATTTTGGTAAACAAGGAATTGAGACATCTATATCAGTTTATGAGAAAATTGCGATGATACATACGAAGGTACCTACATACTCAGTCGACTGAACTGAACTTTCTTTTTTTGAAATCGGTTAAAAATTTATTGGGCTTGCCTTATTTTGAAACCCTAGGCACGCCACTGCTACGTGGGTCTACTTCTTGATGTTCGTGTTCATAATTAATCTACTTTTCATTCATTATCTTTCAGTCATTTGGGGACTACAAAATATTTATGGAATATTGATATATACTGTCAAGAAAAATATTAACAAAAATACTACTGCGATGTGGTGTCGCTACATGTGATATTCTGAACTTGCCGCTTGAAAATATGAAGGGAGCGCGCGAGTAATTTGGTGCTTTCGAACTATGATTATTTTCGACATTACGCATTGAAATATGCGATTTTCATACAAATGAATGTATTTTACTTAATTAATGTTGATTGCGTTCTACGTGTTTGAACTAGTGGTATTGACAAAGTTGCTCATAAAATAATGTAGCCAAAGTAGCTACATACATAATTGCTCCGTTTGCCTCACGTTGGTAAATCCCACTCAGCTTGGGGTCCTAGGTTCGATTCTAGGGTCGGGCAAAAAGTGTAATGGGATTTTTCCATTATGAATTTCTCTTTGACAGCCCGAAATATGTAAGGTGGAGTGACATTCGTACCTCCGTGAGAGTAATGAAGATGGAAGTGGGAGTTAACCTGTTCGCGCACACACTTGTGCACTTAAATTATTATAATATGTCCTGTGCCGATGGCTAGTCTTCGCCTAGGTCGAAATCGGTCAGGACTTCAGAAAGACTATTATTTTTATTAATAAATAGGTACCATAATTACGTTAGTAGTTTTACCTGTGGTAGTTTGACATAATAGTGTCCCACGGTACTGGCGGGCCCCAGCGGGGACAGCTGCCATCCCCAGCCGAACGCAGCGCCATCCTGTGACACCTGCTGAAACAAAAGATTAATGAAATTAAATAACACTAGTTTACAAGGTTTTTGTCCTGGAACGGAAAAGTGTTTATTCTTAATTAATGAGGTGCTGCAAGTTTAGAAAAAAATATTTAAAAAATCCAACACGTCACATTTCGAAAATACTCCCCATATATTTTTGCAAAGATAACGAGACTAAAAATGAATTAGTGTCGAGGTTTTTGATATTTTTTAATAATCGAAATGCTTTTTTTAGCACCTTTGAAATATTAAAAAAGCCGCTTGGACATCCGCACGTGTAATTTAACCCTTGGTTTTATGATTAAAGCCAAATGCTTTTAGCGATAGGAGTAACAATCAGTTTCGTGGTTGCATGGTGGGTCTTTATCATTTGCTTGCCATTTCAACAATCTATTTAAACCTGCATTCCAGCAGCTTAGCGTTCTTCTACATTTTTCAATAAACACTTGAGAAACCCACTTTTATCCCAATGAGAGACCGGAATTTTCAAGTAATAAAAGAATGCCTATCTTTTATTTGAGTGTTTTCTTTATAGAATATTCTTTCTTAGATACAATAAGTTCACCAAAAACAGCCAGAATGTACTCTAACCAACCTTTTTGACCTTTTGAAAACAAACATTTATCAAAATGAAGACTAGCTATTTCGGAACAAACTTGTGGGTAGTCGAAACTAAAAGGGGTCGATATCTTCCATCTGTGACGTGATAAAAATTAAAAATGTACATGTTTGCATTGAGTTATTGCAGCTAATTAAAAAAAAAACTGGCCAAGTGCGAGTCGGACGCGCGTGCAAAGGGTTCCGAAAGAATTTAATTTTTTTTTACATGTTATTTTAACACTACAGACTTCTAATAGGTTTTCCTGTAATCTTTAGGTAAAGATCTATTATCCCCATTTTTTTCAAAATTTTAGGCTCAGTAGTTTCGGAGATAAGGGGGGGGAATGGTCATTTTTCGTCTAATTTCTTGAATAACTTCAAAACCAATTATTTTAAAATTATGAAAAAAATATAATTAAAACCTACACAGCAAGCCCTTTCATTTGATATGTCGCACGATATTGTTCAAAAAACTTTTTATTTAAATTTTCTAGTTTGACCCCTAAAAGTGACCCCCATACTAAAAAATTTGTGTAACGCGTCCGTGTTTGGGTCATAGAAGTCCATATGTGTACCAAATTTCAACAGAATCGGTCCAGTGGATCCGGAGAAAACTGGCTGTGACAGACGGACAGACAGACAGACAGACAGACAGACAGACAGACAGACACCCGAGTGATCCTATAAGGGTTCCTTTTTTTTCGTAACCCTAAAATTAAAATTTACTGCAAGGACATTTTTTTTTTTGTTAACTAGTGTCACGATTGCATTCCCCGAACGGTCAGGCAGAAGTAGGTAAACCCATGTTTGTCTTCGTATCAAAAGGTACTGTGTTCGTAAAAATGTAAGATATTCTTTAGGTATTCTATATCTGCCTAGCATTTTCCCAGCTACTTCGGCGTCTGCATCCAGTATACCAGTATTTTACATGGGCAAATGCGTATTTGGAGTTTTGGTTGTAAATGGTCACCCATCCACAGTCCCACCTCGGAAAGCGCTGCTTAACCTCAAAGATCGAAACGAGCGGCTGTTATTATTTAACCAGTAGCCTCTCAAATGATCCTGCCGGGGTTGCGGAATTTATTCGACAGAGTCATCGCGGCCCTGGAACGCTAAGGGCACTATGAGGAACACGGATGGGTTTTAGTCAGTAAGAGTCTGACACTCCCTTCTGCTTCACCCAGAGCGGGAGGAGTCATTTGATGATTTCCAATGCTTAAAAAAAAGCCTCTCAAATGACAAATCTGGTTTATAAAACCTAAGTCTACAAAAATCAATTAGACAACCTACCTAGCTGCACCAAAGCTTGAACTAAACGTATTAAAGATGGTGCGATGTCCGTAAAATCAATATATCTACAGTTGATTGATTGGCATTTTATTTTATTGCCATCTGCACCGGGAATTATACAACACTAGCTTTTGCCAATGCTTTTGTAATCTCAAGGGAACATACCGCGGGATAAAAACTGGCCAAGTGCGAGTCGGACTCGCATGCAAAGGGTTCCGAACAAAAATCATTTTTTTAACGTGTCTTTTTCCCACTATAGACTTCTTATAGGTTTCTTTTAATTTATAGGTAAAGATCTATTATCACATTTTTTTTTTTAAATTTGTGCTCAGTAGTTTCGGAGATAAGGGGGGAATGGTAATTTTTCGTCTTACTTCTTGAATAACTTCAAAACCATTTATTTTAAAATTATGAAAAAAATATATTTAAAACCCTTACAGTTAGCCCTTTCATTTAATATGACACACGATATTGTTCATAAAACTTTTTTTTTAAATTTTCTAGTTTGACCCCCAAAAGTGACCCCCATACTAAAAAAATAATGATTTACGTAACGCGTCCGTGTTTGGGTCACATAAGTCTATATGTGTACCAAATTTCAACAGAATCGGTCTAGTGGATCCGGAGAAAACTGGCTGTGACAGACGGACAGACGGACAGAGACAGATACCCGAGTGATCCTATAAGGGTTCCGTATTTTGTTCGGGACCCTAAAAAGTAGGTAGGTACCCTATGTGCTTTCGAGTCTGATCTATATCTGTGCCAAATTTCATCCAGATCCGTTCAGCCATTCTGGCGTGATGGATTAACAATCATCCATTCATCCATCAAAACTTTTGCATTTATAATACTCAGACTACAAAGAGGTCCTATCGAATTTCGCGTTTAGTATGGAGTGGTAGAGCTATCTAGGTACCGGTAGGCGAAACCGCGAAAGTTAAGCCAAGCATATCGATATCTCCCAGAACCAAGAATCGTGTCGCACAGAGACATAATTCACTTCTTAGAGTTCTTATTCAAAACTTCTATCTATTACTAATAAATAAAGCTGAAGTGTTTGTTTGCTTGAACGCGCTAATCTCAGGAACTACCGGTCCGATTTGAAAAATTCTTTCAGTGTTAGATAGCCCATTTATCGAGGAAGGCTATATATCATCACGCTAAGACCAATAGGAGCGGAGCAGTAATGAAAAATTGTGACGCAGACGAAGTTGCGCGGGTCAGCTAGTCTATACTAATATATAAAGCTGAATAATATATAAAGCTGAAGAGTTTGTTTGCTTGAACGCGCTAATCTCAGGAACTGCTGGTCCGAATTGAAAAATTATTTCAGTGTTAGATAGCCCATTTATCGAGGAAGGCTATAGGCTATATATCATCACGCTAAGACCAATAGAAGCGGAGCAGACGAAGTTCGCGAGTCAACTAGTTTCAATCATAAACCTACTTATGTACTGCTTAAAATAATTATGTAGGTTCTGGTACCTACCAGAACCTTTGCTCGGACAGTCAGACAGCATACCTTATAGAATCGTTTGACAAACTGTTTTCCGCTTGAAAATGTATTGGCATTGGCATTATGGAGTTTTCTGCGACGAAAAACAGGTTGTTTTGGTACACTGCGTAATTGTGATTGGTTGAATGAGTATGCACCAGTCAGCGTCATCACTAGAATTTTGCGATTCGTTTTTCAGAAATCAGGGAATTTTTGGACCCAATTCCTAGATTTCTACCCTAGTGTTGCCTACTGCCTGCCATTTACCTAAGCAACACTGAGATACTCCTTCGTTTGTACAGTGGTATCCAACTGATAAGGCGCGTCGTGAATCTTCGTTCGCACAGAAAAGAAAGTATGGCCCCGAAGATACAATCAAAAACAAACTTACAATCAACCTTAGATCACTACTATAAGGTATATACACTGCAGCTGTTAGTTCCGTCTCACTCACAAGTCACGTGCATGCCACACGGCGCGCGCTAACATGGTGGCAGCTGCCGACCAATAGCGGTATAGGAAAAAGAAGCGCGGTGCGTGGAGCGTGCCGATTGGTCAATAGCATTTCTCACGCTTTGAAAATTCATCTTCTGCGCAGATACATCGGTAAACCATATCAGTTGGGTACAACTGTACATATTTTTAATTAGAACCCGAACGGAAGATAGGTACCGTTCTGTGTACCGTGCGTGTCATGTAGGTACTATTAACCGACTTCAAAAAAAAGAGGAAGTTCTCAATTCGGTTGTATTTCTTTTTTTTATGTGTGTAAACTCATAACTCCGTCATTTATGAACCGATTTGAAAAAAATCTTCTTTCATGTGAAAATAGCTGGAATTAATTTACTTAGACAACGTATTTGGTTTGTCATCCAAGAAATTGCGTATTTTACTTTCCCGAATCCTGCGACTTTCCAATGGTGTTGTTAGGTGTAGGGAGCACTAAAAACTTAAAAAAAAAATATAACCGACTTCCAAAACAAAACACTACAAAGTATAAAATAACTTTAATTTCGGAAGTCGGTGTTTTTGGTTATTTCATTTTTTGACACCGACTTCCGAAATTAAAGTTATTTTATACTTTGTAGTGTTTTGTTTTGGAAGTCGGTTATATTTTTTGTAAAAAAGTATTTTGTTTTTAAATTTTTAGTGGTACCTGCCTATCCATTCACAGCGTACCGGCGTGATGTTATGTTATGAAAATAAAACTTACTAAGTCCTTTCGGTGTAAAGGTCTCGTCAATACGAATGAAATAAGCCCAAACACTTGGCAGTTCCTACATACCGATGTGGAGTTCCCTTGACTCTCTGTCGTCGCCATCATCAGATCTGATCCAAACCCTTCATTATTTTGTAGTATCACCCGATATACACACGAATATTAAGTTTTTACCAGATACGTGCCTACAATTTTCGAGAGTTGCCCTCGATTTCGTAGTTACAATGAGACCATCTCGGAAGCATACCCTTTCATATAAAAAAAGATTCATCGAAATCGGATCGTAAACGACGAAGATATCCGCGAACACAATAAAAATATATATATATACAAACGCTGTCGAATTGAGAACCACCTTCTTTTTTAAAAAGTGAAAAAAATTAACAAAACAATTACAAAAAAATACAACCGACTCCCAAATGAAAAAAAAAAACACGACAAAGTATAAAATCATTTTAATTTCGGAAGTCGGTGTTAAAATACGAAGAAACAACTGAAAACACCTTATTATTATTTTTTTCTTAATATAATGTATATCTCATTTTGTCCCGTTCCCGTTGGAATTTCGGGAAATCCACTGGTAGTGCTCCCCTACACTCCCCAAGGAACCTACATCCAAAATTTCAGCTTTCTACGACCATTAGTTTCGCCTGTGCGTTATCTGTCAGTAACGGAAGAATTTTCTACATAAGGAACATAAGGAGCAAAAGTCCGGTCCCGCATGGAGCTGCGCTTGACTCGGTGGAACGCAGAGCTAAGAGGCTCATCGGTGACGTAAAACTGGTGGATGCCAAGCTACATAGCTTGGCTCATCGCCGTAAGGTTGCCTGCTTGTCGGTCTTCTACAGATTGTACTTCGGTGAGTGTGCCCAAGAACTCCACGACCACATCCCACCGGCCCCCTTCTACCATCGGACATCCAGACGCACTGCATCTTACCATCCCTACCTTGTTGCAATTCCACCAATTCGCGCTAAGCGTTTCCAAACGTCTTTTATAATGCGCACAGCAAAGGAGTGGAACTCTCTGCCTGCGTCTGTGTTTCCAAACGCTTACAACCCTAATCTCTTCAAAGTTAGAATGCACAGGCTCCTTCTGGGTTAGCTCGCTCCATCGTAGAATTTATCTCTGTCATCTCTGACCTAGACTAGAGTCAAGAGCAAACCCATCACAAATAAAAAAAGGATATTTTTCCATTTCTCCGCCTGAAAACCGAAAGCAACTTCCGCAGTACACCTGAGACAAATCCACACGTAGCTTGTTCCTTCCTTATCGCTCGGACAGCATACCGTTCTATCTACTACTATCCACAGTTCCAGTGGACCGCGGAAGCGAGCTTGCACTCTCGAAGGTGACCATATATGTGTGTAAGATCTTAGGAACTGGACTAAGTAAAAGTGGCTTGGCTGCAAAAAACGACGGCGAACGAAAGTGGTCGAGCCTAAGTTTTTATTAAACGTATTAATTTATATAGAAATAGAGAGGTGGAGCATTACTTGAATATCGTAGGATTGGTGTGGTTTTTGTTGAGATATTGTTGAGGTATGGTGCAACGATCTTTAGGGGAAAGCGTGGACATAATTATAAGTGAGAAAGTTACCGCCGGAACAACTGGTAGCCCAATACCACCTGAGGCTCTAGTTAAGCTATATATTTTGAGGTACAGAACCCTAAAAATATTGGACACGTTTTTTTGGCTTTATTAAATCAACTAAAACATTCAAAGATCTAAGCATCAAAGTTCAGTTCATCAAATACCTCTTAATGATTGAGGATTATACCCCATTCATTCTTTCTTAATTACCACCGTCAGCAAAAATGCTTTGCAAACAAAATCTATACTAATATCTATACTCTATACTAATATGTAAAGCTGAAGAGTTTGTTTGCTTGTTTGCTTGAACGCGATAATCTCAGGAACTCCTGGTCACTGGTGAAAAATTCTTTCAGTGTTAGATAGCCCATTTATCGAGGAATGCTATATATAGGCTATATACCATTACGCTAAAACCAATAGGAGTGGAGCAGAAGTGGTCAACTAGTCAACAATATATCTTACAAAAAACGAATAATAAATTCTTAACTAATAATACCTATGATCGGCAGTTTAGTTACCCTCGCTCTATCGCTCTCGGCAAGATTGTAATTGTAATTGATAGACCACTATTAATTATAGCTATTACGAGCTTTCTTCCGTTATGTCAGAACGCTTACGTCACATCCGGATAACACGGTTAGTGAATTAGTTGAATCAATGTGGAGCATGTACGTTGTTATTATTTTGTTTTTAATTAAGAGTAGGTTGAATTGGGTTCTATTGTATTAGTTCTGCTGTTGCTTTGAAGAGGAAAATAAGCATCTCATTGATTTTAATTAATTTTTAAGGGTGCTATTACAAAATCGAGCGCTTGGCCCGGACTAAAGCTACAGACCGCGTTTCCCAAGATTTATAGTGATTGTAGCGCTGTGTACAACAATTGTTTAAAAATATTGTTTTACATTTAAATAGACAATTTTTTTTCAAGCAAGGTAACGTAGTATCCTTAGTTATTAGTTACTTTTTGTTTGAATTTGGATTATATTTTCATAGAAAAAAAATATAATTTCGGACGAAAAATTATCAGTAACTCTCTGTTTTACGGAATTATTTGTGGTGTATAACTGTATGGAACATAATAAATTGAATAAAGCACTCCAAAATAGAAGATACAGTTGTACCATAAACATTTTTATTAATGATTAAATTATTATATCTTTGATGTAACAAAGCATCAAAAGATGCCTAAAGTAAAATTTTATGAAACATTTGCAGAGACAAGGTTTTTACTAATTTACGTAAACAAATTGAAATATTTATTTAATGCACTCCCAAGAAAAAGAATTAAACTTTCTTGGCCACATATTTGTTTTTAAATATGTGGCTATATAGAAACCATAATCACACTTCAAAACTCGAATCAAATTGAGCATTTGACTCGAGTTTTGATGTGTGAAAGAAAAAATGTAACAGCCCTCTTAACCAGCCTGTAAATGTTCCAGTGACGGGCAAAGCCCTGAAGGCATTTCATCGTTTACTGTCCTCACAAACTGGCTAGGCCTTTTTTTGGAAACTAATGATACTAATTTATTTAAACTTGGTGTGTCGCAAGATACCTTTTCATTTCTTTTTAGTGGTGGGAAATCATCAAATGACTCATTCCGCTCTGGGCGAAGCAGAAGGTAGTGTCAGACTCTTACTGACTAAAACCCATCCGTGTTTTTCGGATACATTTTTAGGGTTCCGAAAAAAAAAGGAACCCTTATAGGATCACTCGGGTGTCTGTCTGTCCGTCTGTCACAGCCAGTTTTTTCTGGATCCACTGGACTGATTCTGTTGAAATTTGGTACACATATGGACTTCTATGACCCAAACACGGACGCGTTACGTAAATTATTAAATTTTTAGTATCGGGGTCACTTCTGGGGGTCAGACTAGAAAATTTAAAAAAAAAGTTTTTTGAACAATATTTTGTGACATATCAAATGAATGGGCTTACTGTAAGGGTTTTAATTATATTTTTTCATAATTTTAAAATAAATGGGTTTGAAGTTATCCAAGAAATTATACGAAAAATGACCATCCCCCCCCCCTTATCTCCGAAACTACTGAGCCTAAAATTTTGAAAAAAAATGGAGATAATAGATCTTTACCTAAAGATTACAGGAAAACCTATTACAAGTCTGTAGTGTGAAAATGACATGTTAAAAAAATTAAATTCGTTCGGAACCCTTTGCACGCGAGTCCGACTCGCACTTGGCCAGTTTTTTTTTTTAAGGATTGGCAATCATCCCGCTCTGGGTGAAGCAGAAAAGAGTGTCAGACTCTTACTGACTAAAACCCATCCATGTCCCTTCTAATGCCCTCAAGTGTTCTAGGGCCGCGGTGACTCTTTCAAACAGATTCCGCAACCCCGGCAGGCACTGGCCCTAGCGGGCCCCGTCTTCTATGCTGACAGCTCTTTGAGGCGCACGTGGAACACAGCGCGCCGTCGACTCGGGCCTGGGGGGCTACTCTCTAAGCCCGAAGTCCGTAGTTTTGGGCTTAGTTTCGGGCGTATTCTACTCCGTATCACCTACGGACTTACGATTAGTCTAGATTAGTAGGACTAATCGTAAATCCGTAGGTGATACGGAGTAGAATACGCCCGCAACTAAGCCCGAAACTACGGACTTCTATCTTAGAGAGTAGCCCCCTGGTTCTGATCGGACGGCGAGCCTCCCAATGCTCGTCGTCCGCAGGCATTGTGCAAAGTGGATTGGCTATTTCCGATGTAAATGTATAAAGCTGAAAATTTACATTAGGTAACATTGGCGTCAACCCCAAACACATACATATCTCATCACCTATCAAACTAGCTGACCCGCGCAACTTCGTTTGCGTCACATTACTGTTCCGCTCCTATTGGTCGTAGCGTGATGTTATATAGCCTATAGTCTGTAAATATGTGTGTACCATGTACTTATTTAGATAATGAATAAGTTCTACCTCTGCATACTCTAGGTGCATGGTCTTCACATATATTAACAAATTTTTTGTATACCAGAGCATATTGTAAAACTTTTATTTGAAAAGAGTAACTATGAAGTTTCTTTGTCCGTTCTTATCCATATGAATCTACCCTTTCGAATGGACAGTGGATTCACTATGTTATTATTTTTAAACGTAAATGATGACGTTCAAAAGTGACGTTTAAAGGCCTAATTGAAATAAAGGTTTTGACTTTTAAAAATATTTTTTCAATTCGAACCAGTAGTTCCTGAGATTAGCGCGTTCAACCAACTAAACAAACAAACAAGCTCTTCAGTTTTATAATCTATACTAATATATAAAGCTGAAGAGTTTGTTTGTTTGTTTGTTTGTTTGCTTGAACGCGCTAATCTCAGTAACGACTGGTCCGATTTGAAAAATTCTTTCAGTGTTAGATAGCTCATTTATCGAGGAAGGCTATAGGCTATATATCATCACGCTAAGACCAACAGGAGCGGAGCAGTACCTAATGAAAATTGTGACGCAGACGAAGTTGCGCGGGTCAGCTTGTATTAGTATATCTATACTTCTATACTAATATATAAAGCTGAAGAGTTTGTTTGTTTGTTTGCTTGAACGCACTAATCTCAGGGACTAATAGTCCGATTTGAAAAATTCTTTCAGTGTTAGATAGCCCATTTGTCGAGGAAGGGTATAGGCTATAGGCTATGGAAAATTCCTACGGGAACGGGAAAAAACGGGATGTGCGCGTACGTAGTCGCGGGCAAAAGCTAGTTAGAATAGATTGCCCTATACACTTACTTCACTATCGCAACATCTCATCTTACTTGACCGCATTTCATCTCTACATTGCATAACTGACAATTAATAGGCCTCAGCTACACTGCAACAGGTTACCGAGCAACAAACTTCTCAAATAAATATTAAATTCTATCAATAATTACGCAATGGAAAGGCCGTTTGTATAATATGTTAAGTACTGCATATTATTCGATTACTTACATATCAGTGAATGGTATGTATCCATCCATGCTTTAAAGTAACTCTATCTGTCAGTTTGTTTGTAAAGTTTTCACGTCTAAACCGCTGAACCATTTTGGATGAATTTTGCCATACCTACATATATGTAGGTTGGTCTTAGAAGAAGGACATAGATGTTTGTTTATTAAAACTTCATGCAACACAAAAGTGCAGTCAACCACGGGTGGTGAAATTCATTAAAAAATAAAAAAGATAATAAACAGGACATATATGTGTGAAGGTCACGGGTAGCCGATGGACGCGAGACGCACAGGACCGGTCATTGTGGCGACGCTTGGGGGAGACCTATGTCCAGCAGTGGACGTCTTTCGGCTGATATGATCATGATGATGATATGTGTATTATTGTATAAATTCAAGTTCTTCCAACTTAAGAGACAGAGTGAGTGAGTGAGTGAGTTATTCCCAGCTAAAACACTAGGAAGCGGTAACGGGCGGGCGTTTGGAGGACTGTCTTTTAGTAAAACTGATCTTCCAAAATTGCTGGTCAGTCTAATTTGAATCAATAACTTTGATTTTGAAACTTTTCTGTCTTTTTATTCACTTGGAATTATTTCCGATATTCACGCGAGCAAAGACGCCTGCTGAAGCTAGTTTTAGAATATCAGTTATGTAATAGAAAGGCCGACTTGATAGTATAGTATGTAAAGTACTGCATATTATTCGATTACACGTAAGTGAATGGTATTTATATTTAAATGAAGAGGAATAAAATGGTTGACAGCACTTATGGAATGACACCGATTTGGGTAGAATAGACAATCTTTTATGCATACGTACACAGTGACGACGCGTGTGTTAAAGAGTAGATTATGAACCAGGGGATAAAGTAGTGTTTTATGTCACGGGGGTCATATTGAACGTAATTTTTAAGAATTTGAGAGTTTAGAGAATACCTCGCGAGCGAAGCGAGGGGATTAATACAAGAATCCTGAATGCAGCGAGGAATTTAAGCTAGCCCAAGGCAAAGTCAGCTTTTATCTTTTTTTGATTTACTGTTGATTGATGGGCACGCGTTTGACCACTATCTCACCTGACGGTAAGCGATGATGTGGTCGAAGATGGAGCACGCTTGCGTAGAAGTAACCTATTCACTCTTGACTTCAAGACTCCCAGGTTGTAGCTATCAGGAAACAGAATCTGGCAGGGAATTCCACTCCTTAGCTGTACGCACTATGAATGTGTTCCCAAAACGTTTTGTGTTTTGCTTTGTGTATTATCTCTAAGGAGAATACTCTATTTTTCAAATCTACTGCACTGAATTTAGAATAAAATTTAGTATAGGTTATTTAATTCTAGACCCCTAGGAGCCCCAGGTTGTAGCTATTAGGAAACACAGACTCCGGCAGGGAATTCCATTTGTTAGCTGATATTTCCTTATCGAAAATGAAACAATCGATCATTACTAAAACGAACCTATTTTACTGCACTATTTAGTGCTAAAGTTCTTAACGTAAGTACGTAAAAGATACGTAAGGTAGGTCAATGAATAGCAATATATGGCGATGTAGGTGGTTTTCCTTATGTCTGTTGCTAAATGCGGTTAAACTATTACGTAAGTATGCAATATCATTTTGATGTCTACTTGTAGTTTAGAAATAGGAACAATTATTTTTTATTATTTTTAACGGGAAATCGGGAAGCCGGGCTGTGGCATCTGATTGTTGATTCATGACTTCGTCAGAAAACGTTGAAATAAATACACTGTAGCGTTGCCTGTTCACTATTTTAATTATACAGACACTTAAATTACTCAAACAATTAAGGATTGCAATAATAATTAGCGATTTAGAGCCACCACGTGCAACGGCTGCCAACAACTGAATGCTTTGACACAACATTCGCCCGCCTTGACAGACGCAACTCCATTCGGTGTTTACCCGCTCTTTATTAAAATTACCATTTAGTCGAATTCAAATCGATTAATCGTTAAAAATATGATTAAAAAACAACAAAATAAATGACAACTCTCCAATTTAACAGATTTTCACTATTGAATAATGTCACGCGCCGGTATGTTTATATGTATATCATTGCCTCATGAACTGCCCAGCGTTTTCTCAACTATGTTAGGGTCGGCTTATAATCTAAGTATTTCTTTTAATGTGATTTTGAAAAACTGACCAAGTGCGAGTCGGACTCGCGTGCAAAGGGTTTCGAACGAATTTTATTTTTTTAACATGTTATTTTAACACTATAAGTATAGACTTCTTATAGGTTTTCCTGTAATCTATAGGTAAAGATCTATTATCTCCATTTATTTCAAAATATTTAGACTCAGTAGTTTCAGAGATAAGAGGGGAATGGTCATTTTTCGTCTAATTTCTTGAATAACTTCAAAATCATTTATTTCAAAATTATGAAAAAAATATAATTAAAACCCTCACAGTAAGCCCTTTCATTTGATATATCACACGATATTGTTCAAAAAACTTTATTTTTAAATTTTCTAGTTTTACCCCGAAAAGTGACCCCCGTACTAAAAATTTAATAATTTACGTAACGCGTCCGTGTTTGGGTCACAGAAGTCCATATGTGTACCAAATTTCAACAGAATCGGTCCAGTGGATCCGGAGGAAACTGGCTGTGACAGACGGACAGACAGACAGACACCCGAGTGATCCTGTAAGGGTTCCGTTTTTTGTTCGGAACCCTAAAAAATAACGTTTAAAAACCGTCTACACCAAAATCACGTACATTCCGTACCCAAAGGGTAACCAACGGAACCCTATTACTAAGCCTCCGCTGTCCCTCCATCCGTCCGTGTCCGTCTGTCTGTCAGCGTTCTATATCTCAAGAACCGTAATAGACAGACAATTGAAATTTTCACAGAGTGTGTGTTACTATTGCTGCTTTAACAACAAATAATAGAAATTATTAAAAATTATAGAGATACAAGAAACGTGTGTTTTTCGGTTTACGGCACGGAACCCTTCGTGAGAGTCCGACGCCCCAAACTGATAAAAAAAAATTAAAAGATAGATGTATTTGACAGGTATAATTTATGAACATAGACAAAGAGTGGCAGATATAATATAATAATTATAAGTACCTAGGAACTACTTTTTTCCAAAGAAACTTCCTGCAGACCTGCGAAATGCCTCCTTGAGGAAAGGGACTTTTTAACCGATGAAAAAACGAGGACGTTCTCAAGTCTACGCGTGTATATTTTTTTTTTATGTATGACCACGCCACTCATAACTTTTTACAGAGTAGTCCGATTTTGATAATTCTTTTTTATTGATTAGGGTATAACCTCGAAGTTGGTCTCATATAAATTTGGAAAAAAGACCCTACCCTGAGGGTGGGAACATACGGGTGATTTATTGTTCACTCACAGATTTTAATGCTGAGGTGTGTGGTTTTTTTTTGTAGGCCTACCCATGTTGGTATATAAACCCTGTTTTTTTTACGTATTTATATTATACAGCAAATAATAGTTAAAGTAGGATTATATAACAGTTAATAGCTAAGGTAGGTAGTTATTTTAAAACTAATAAAACAAAAAAAAAAAAAAAAAAAAAAGATACGAATCCTTACTTATATATATTTAATATTATAAATGCGAAAGTTACTCTGTCTGTCTGTCTCGCTTTCACGCCAAAACTACTGAACCGATTTAAATGAAATTTGGTACAGAGATAGTCTAGAGCCTGAGAAAGGCTACTTTTTATCCCGGGAGTATGTTCCCTAGGGACCACGCGGGCGAAGCCGCTGGCAGAAGCTAGTAAACAATAAAAAACACCGACTTCCGAAATTAAAGTTATTTTTTGAAAAAAGGTTTATTGTTTTTTGCTTTTCAGTTTTTTCGGAGGTTAAATTTTATTGTTAAAATGTTTTTTTTTGTCCAAAAATGGCGCGAAGAATTGTGTCGAATGCGGAACAAATCCTGTCGATTAACAGTATTATTACGTGTTACGAGCTATGTATAGTGTAATACATGCGGTTTCCAGCGATCCATCATAATTAATTGGTTGTTAGTATGTGGAAGCTAACGCTGCCTTGTATTTGTCATTATTAGCGGACTGCTGAAATACTTTCCTTATGGCCTAAATATACTGCTCGGGTTGAATTTAATTAGATTGGGAACGAATGAAAACGTGACATGGCAAAATTATTTGCTTAAATGTTTAGATCAGGTGACCTTTTGAAAAATCTTCATCCATCCAAAGGTTTTTTGCGGAATCTGTTCGAAAGAGTCACCGCGGCCCTGGAACGCGGCTTAGGAGGAACACGGATGGGTTTTAGTCAGTAAGAGTCTGACACTCCCTTCTGCTTCACCAGAGCGGGAGGACTCATTTGATGATTTCCCATCTTTAAAAAAAAAACATCCAAAGATTTTTCGGTACTTATACAACCTGTAACAGATTAAACGCAATACCTCTTCATCTGCTTCTTATCGTGTGGGCAGTAAGGTCTAACGACCCCACACACCCTAGTGTCAGAGTTTGTAAACCGCATCAAGGGCCTCTGACATGGTTTAATTAACGACCGCCATTTGGCGGCCGGGACCACCGGCTTATACGTGCCTTCCGAAGCACGGAACCATCTTTTTATAAGACAATCAGGTGATTCAAGCCTGCAATGTCCTAGCCAAACTGGAAAACAATTACCATTGAACTCATCATTATGAAAAACTTTCACTATGGGACCAACACTGAAATCGCGAAAAAAATGGACTCCCCCATACATTTATGTGCGCATAACTCGACAAAATGTACTGAACAGGGCCCCAAGTCTGCTATTACAATAGTGTCAGAATAGTCTATCATTGATTTCATAATGGTTGATTTTGACAAGATTCTATGCCATTTCTTTCAATGGAGTGTCAGTGGTTGACCACTGGAAAGTCATAATGACGCTTTTATATCCAGTGGTCAACCACTGACACTCCATTGAAAGAAATGGCATAGAAATCAAAATCAACCATTATGAAATCAATGATAGACCATTCTAACACTATTGTAATAGCAGACTTGGGGCCCAGCTGATTTTTTTTTCGCTATTTCGGTGTTGGTCCCATAGTAAAAGTTGTTCATAATGATGAGTACAATGACCCGTTAAGAGGTATTGCGTTTATTCTATTACAGGTTGTATATCTTAGCTTAGAACTTCAGAAGAACTGAAAACACTCAGCAGCAGGGGCGTAGTTACAGCCGTATTAAAGACTAGTGGATGTCACGCGGTTTCACCCGCGTAGTTCCCGTTCCCGTGGGAGTACGGGGATAATATATATCCTATGTTACTCCCTGATAATGTAGCTATCCAATGCTAAAAGAATTTTTCAAATCGGTCCAGTAGTTTCGGAGCCTATTCAATTCAAACAAACAAACAAATCTTTCCTCTTTATAATATTAGTGTAGATACGGGGCCCAGACTACGAGGATCCCGACATGTCCTTCGTGGCCTGCCAAGACAATCTTTAGCTATTAGGGTGTATATTTAAAAAAAACTGGCCAAGTGCGAGTCGGACTCGCGTGCAAAGGGTTCCGAACGAATTTTTTTTTTAACATGTTATTTTAACACTACAGACTAATAGACTAATAGGTTTTCCTGTGATCTTTAGGTAAAGATCTATTATCTACATTTGTTCAATGTTTGGGCTCAGTTGTTTTTTTCGTCTAATTTCTTGAATAACTTCAAAACCATTTATTTTAAAATTATGAAAAATTCTCACAGTAAGCCCTTTCATTTGATATGTCACACGATATTGTTCAAAAACTTTTCTTTTTTAATTTTCTAGTTTAACCCCCAAAAGTAACCCCCACACTAAACATTTTATGATTTACGTAACGCGTCCGTGTTTGGGTCACAGAAGTCTATATGTGTACCAAATTTCAACAGAATCGGTCCAGTGGATCCGGAGATAACTGGCTGTGACAGACGGACAGACAGACTAACAGACACCCGAGTGATCCTATAAGGGTTCCGTTTTTTGTTCGGAACCCTAAAAAAAACAATACCCCTAAAAACTTTGTTGAACCCCCAACAATGTTTGATATAGAGCCCGTTTGTCACTATCTACGCCACTGCTCAGCAGATCATATAATCCAGATCGATTAAATGATTTGCCTAGTTTTTTCCTTACCATGTCAAGATCGGCTTCCAGTCTAACCGGTGAATTGAATATCATATATCTGTCCTCCACAACCCAGTAACTAGGTAAGGGTGCTAAACCTGTTACATAAAGGAACAGGTTCCCGGCGCAGACAACCCCGTGCGGGTTGGTACCGACGGGTGCAGGTTTTAACCAGCATAAAGAAACAGGTAAAACTATCCTTATTGACAACCATTTCCTCCAGTTCGTCGAACATATGGCTCGGTCCAGGTAGTCGGTACTGGTCGGCACCGACAAGTTTAAACCTGTTTCCTTATAACTAAGCGCATAAGACAACCTGAGAATATTATACCTGTACCGATCGGTACCGGCCCGCACAGACCTGCCTGCACCGGGAACCTGTTCCTTTATGTAAGCACCCTATGACTATACCTCTTGACAAGACTGGTGTCAGAAATACTAGCTTCTGACTGCCCATAACGGCTGTTTTTAACCCCTGACGCAAAAACGACGGGGTGTTATAAGTTTGACGTGTCTGTGTCTGTCTGTGGCATCGTAGCTCCCGAACGGATGAACCGATTTTGATTTTTTTGTTTGAAAGGTGAATTAGTCGGGAGTGTTCTTAGCTATGTTTAATGAAAATCGATCCAAGATGGCTGCCGCCACAAAATCGCGGATTACAAATTTTTTCACAACTCTCTCAATATGGGTATCAAATGAAAGGGCTTGACTTACTAGTCACTATTCTACTGAATACCATGCACTATAACAAATTTCAAATCCAAGATGGCCGCCATCACAAAATGGCGAATTACATTTTTTTTCACTACTCCCCAATATGGGTATCAAATAAAAGGGCTACTAACGAAATTAAAATTAAGTTTAAAAAGCATGAAATAAAAATTAAATAAAACATTAAAAATATGTCCGACATTTTTTTTACTTTTTAAAGTTTTTTTTTTGTATAAAAATGTCACCTGGGACCAACGGTTTGTTTTCCAAGGCACGGAAGAGTTTCGATATGAATGGTTCCATCTATAGACCACTACTCTTTATAGTACACTACTTTGAAGGGTGTACAATAAAGAATTTTTATTTTCATTATACTCTACAATAAATACAGTTTTAAATAAATAAAAACCAATAATAATAATAATAATAAGATCAAGTCACTTAATGCCTGAAAACAAAATTAAAGGTATCAAAAAATTACGTTGCATATTTTTTAACTTTTAAATTAAATACGATAATACCTTTATAATCTTTATCTGAAGCGATATAATAGCTCTCAGCAGGAAACAGCCTCCCATTGAAAGCCTTTCTCTACCGGAAGCCGTAGTCTTCTGGTCCACACGACGCGTTACGTAACGTTGTGCAGATATAGAATAAATACCATATAATGTAGGTATACGATGTAAAAGTGGTGTGAACATGTTCATTTGGTTTTGAAGTTAATGGAATTGGTGCCTTTGAGTGGGTTATTTAAAGGTTTTAAACGGTGAATAAAAAAACAATAAAAATAAAATTGATAAGAGTGTATCTTCAATTTTAATTCGCGCCTTTTGTATTTTTTTTAAAGATCTGATTAATTTCTCTATTTCCAACTGATTTCTAACATACACATTGCCTATATGCTCAGATTGTTTGCCAGTTATTAGAAGAATCATTAGGCAAGCCTACTGCCATCCACTGAGCACAAATTTAGCCTTTGAAATGCCCAAGCAACCTGAGGATCGAATTTAAAGCCTTAAATTAAATTAAGCCCAGCTTACTTTTCAACTGGCCAACTAAGCTAGACAAACGACGCAATCAAGTTATCTAATCATTGTATTCAAATTCAATACAATTTTCCAATATTAAATACCAGTAGTGCTATTCTGTAACAACATTTTCGTATCTCGACAGCGGAATCCGAGGTGAGTTTCAAATTAAGACCTTTATGTTGTATGCATTAAAGCTCACTTTGTGAGTTTTGTCACTCAGGTGAAGCTCGATATCGAAATAGTTATTTACAGAATAGACTACCAGATCTTAGAAAACAGGCCCTAAACAAGATATTCTAATAATCCTAGGCACAGTTTTGGTCTTTGTAGACTTTCTCTCAGTCTCAGGAACGAATGAAATGAATGAAGGTATTGTTCGCTCTCGTACAATGGAACTTGTTTTCATTCATTTCTACAATAATGAACATATTTTGATGATGTGAATGTAAATCTTTGTTGTTAGATAAAATGTGGTTTGTAATTTGGTTCTTACGTATTTTTGTAAAGGCATTGACAATAGATGTCGTCAATATGTCAAAAAAAAATCTACGTCGCACGAATGGACCCGAAGAGATGGGCGAAGTTCGACACTCATTAGTCCCCTGAGGGAGGACATTGCCATCCAGGGCCCCAAGTCTGGTATTACATTAGTGTCAGAATGGTCTTTCATTGATTTCATAATGGTTGATTTTGACAAGATTCTATGCCATTTCTTTCAATGGAGTGTCAGTGGTTGACCACTGGAAAGTCATAATGACGCTTTTATATCCAGTGGTCAACCACTGACACTCTTGTTATAGCAGACTTGGGGCCCAGGTCGATTGCGGCCATAGTTTATAGAGGGGAAGTAAGTTATCTTCATACAAACGCACCGCGCGCGGCTTGTATGTGTGCGCCAAAGTATCTATGCGTCGCCGCAAGCACATTTAAACAAAATCTCGACCCGTTTCTCAGTGCGCCAGTCGGGGCTAACACCGCACGAGGTCCGCGTGTCACGGCTCTTCAGCACCGCTAAATTAATGAAAAATGTGCGATAATCGCATAAGAACGTATTGATGTGTGTTTGGGTGTTTTAATAATTCATCGATTCCAGAATTGTCTCTGTTCAGATTACCTATTGAACAGGAAAGCGGAAAATCGGAGCCTTGTTGAAAAAATGCATAGATCATCACGAGGATTGCGAACAACTTAAATCGTATTTGAACGCTAATCAGCAAGTTTTCAATTTAAGTGCAGAATCCAGGTACCTTCACTACAAAAATTATTCTAGAGACCAAATTTTGTTAGTGGTTCCACTCGACGACTTTGTAGAAAATATTAAGAGGATGGAGCAAATATTCCAAAAATCATTTAAAAATGATCACATAAACTGCAAAACTGGTATGTCTGATAATGAACAAATATAAGATTTACATTTTTCACCGCCCTGCCCATGCTTTCCGAAATTATATTTGCAAAAGTTATTTATAAGGATGCGTATATATTACACATTAAAGTTTAATAACAAGGCGTTTCGTAATATTCGAAACCGAAGAAAGTATTTTTAATTTATGGGCACTGAATAAAAATTTAGCTAAAAGTGACAACCCTGAGACAGTAGACAATTATATCGCGGCTTGGGCCGGAGATAGGCTACTTCCCCTCTTTATACTATGCCGCGGCGAAGGTGGTGTGAAGATCTGGAGGGCCTGGCACGAATGTTTTGACGTTACAGTATCGTTAACGTAAGTGAATTTTGAACATAAACAACTACAACCCCATAGTATTTTGGTTTAATTTTTGTGCGACATACACAATAATTTTTATCATACAAAAATATGAATATCCAGTTCAAATAAATATTATGTGCGAAACGAGTATTATATAGTAAATGTTTTATCTATCTATCGTAAAATTTTACGTTACGTCACAGACAATATAATACTAGGTTACGTTACTATAGGTACGTCAGAAACATTCGTGCTAGGCCCGCTAATCACGTTTGCGTTGCAAACTTGATCGGAGACCGCACAAGATAGATAGGTTTGGATGGAGTCAGGGGGAGGCCTAGTTGCCTGGCAGTGGGATACAAATTGGGCTTTCATAAAAAATGGCAATAGACTGAGGACGATTCGAATAAATTATAGAACTGTATGAAATTATGTCTTTAGGCTGAATGAGAGCTTGTGGGCTAAAAAGGCCAGTTTTGGAGCATCATTTTAGAATTATAATATTAATCACGCAATAATCTATCAAATTTCATTTTCATCTTTATCGCTAACGCATTAGGTTCAAGGTTGATTGGGGAAATTTGACAGTGACGTGTAGCGTGATGTGCTTTCTGATTCTGCTAAAGTGGCCTTTTTAGATCCGCAGGAAAATGATAATCAACTTTTTTATAGTAATTAATTACTATGGAAGGATTATATGTATTATCAATTTTTTTTTTTAAATATTTTATTCGGTTTTCTACCCAAAAATCTTACACTAATAATATTATCGCCAAAGGTTGACCGCATCTTGTGATTTGGACCAATATCAAGCCATTTTTTTTATTTATTCAAACATACATCTACTTATTTTATTAATAAGACCACATACCGTATTAGTGTGCTGCGACCATACTGTTGATACAGTGAACGCTAACCACAACCGGACCCACTGAAAACAAAACAAATCAAAATGTTAATAAAAATACAAAATGGAACAACCATTCATACTCATCACATTTGTGTACAGTACAATAGGCTGAAAAGGTCAAACAAAATAAGAATCATCTAAATAGTTGTCAATTGAAAAAAAATATCGCTGAACAAACATACAACAAAATAACAATAAAAAAACAGACGAATTGAGCACCTCCTCCTTTTTAGGGTTTCGTACCTCGAAAGGAAAAAACCGAACCCTTATAGGATCACTTGTCCGTCTGTCTGTCAAGACCTTTTATCTCGGGAACGCGTGGAGGTATCGGTTTGAAATTAAAATCTACAGTCCCTTGAAGCTGTGAAAAAACAAACTTCTAAGTTAACGTAAAAAACGATATGGCTGTTTTCTCCGCAAAAAACGTATATTTCGACACTCTCAAGGGAATCAAAATGTATGGGGTATTTTCCGTTGACCTAGAACTATGAAATTTGGCAAGTAATACCGTCTTAGGCCGTGCGCACTTTGGACACGATTTTATACCCACTCAATTCGTACGATCGTGGTCGTACGAATTGAGTGGGTACACTGAATATGTTTTTCTCCGTCAAATAGGTAGTGATATCGCATTCGTGAAGTCATCTTTGGTTGGATCTCAATTCTCGTAGAACTCGGAGTCTTCGCTGTCGTAGAACCGAATAGGTGCGTGAAATTTATTTAAAAAGATATGAATTTGGAGAATTTCATCACATTATGGAAGACTTAAATGATGACCCCATACTGTTTCATGGTTATGTACGTATGAAAAACGAAACTTTTTTATATTAATTTCTACGGATTTTTCTCACCATGCCCTGCGCTGAACATCACGTAAGCGGTAACTTGAATCGCTCTGTTCCCACAAATATTTATGTCCGTAAATTAAGGTAATCCATTTTTCTACATCCATTTTTACGCACGAACGTGTTTAAAAATCCCAACAAATTTGGATTGTTTTCGGTCGTTGGAACTACACGTACGTATACGTACGACTAACTCGCATCCAGGATGTGCGCTCCCATAGTTTTTGGAAGGTTAGGATCGTTCGTGCGTGTTCATACGTGTACGCACAATTAAAATTCGTACGAAAACGCGTCCAAACTGAGCACGGTCTTATACTACAAGTATAGGGAAAAGTCTGAAAACTGCACATTTGTAATTAAATTATAAAAAGATATAGTCTCTATTTAAATTAATGTGTACCTACAAATTTGCACGGAACCCTCAGGGCGAGAGGGTGGGCGAGTCAGACTCGCACATGTCCGGTTTTTTAAAGTCGGTAATTATAGTTTAAAGTGACATGACATGAAAGTGTTCAAAAACTCTTTAACCTTTACGTTCTGTACGAGTTACATAAGTTAGATGATTGCTTCTTTGGGCTTTTGACCCCGACCCTGACTACAGTAAGACATTTATGTACATCCAAAATTATCCCATGTCATGCTGATCGTCATGACTCATGAGTTCATGACATAATATGAACTCTATTATTTTACATTCATTTAAGGACCATTTCTTCGTATTTTTAACCCTAAACGGATAACCGTACTATGATAGACTGCGTTTCAATCAGAGATGAGCGAAGATGCGTAGCGAGGAATTATCGCTTGCGCTAAGCGAGGCTAGGTCTAGGTTTCCGAACCCTAAGTCGATGGTCCTCACATATAACTAAATTTTTGTACACCAAATATTATAAATAATTTATTTGAAAAGAGTAACTATGGAGTTTCTTGTCCGTTCTTCTCCATAAGAATCTACCTTTCCGAATGGACAGTACAGTCACTTTAGTATTTTATATTATTTGAAATGTGAATGACGTTCAAAAGTGCCGTTTAATGGCCTAATTAGAATAAACGTTTTGACTTTAACTTTGAACGGTTCATAAGGCTGTTGTGCCAGACGGATAGACAAGCCCACGAGTGTTCCTATAACAGTTCTGTTTTTCATTCGGATATACGAAACCCTAGCAACAGTTTCATAAGTATGTATCTTCATACATGTATGTATGAAGATACATACATGTATGGATATCAGTAATCATAGAGTGCTTTGTCTAGTTTTTCATCCCAATGGCTTCCCAACCCATTGTTTACTGTATTTCCTACATCTGTGATTATGGTGGTTGTTTGTGTAACCACTTCTGCTTGATTTCTAGCTTTATTACTTAGAAACGTCAAAGAACTGGTATCACTACATATTATCATCACTACATATTATGATCACTACATATCACTATCACTACATATTATAAATCAAAAGTCCTCCGCTGTTCGCGTCTGTCCGTCTGTTCGCGATAAACTCAAAAACTGCTGCTCCGATTTTCATGCTGTTTTCACCAATGGATAGAGTGGTTCTCGAGGAAGGTTTAGTAAATAATTTGTCTAGAAAAAAATAGGGTTCATTAAGAAAATTGCAGCGCGGGCGAAGTGCTAGTCTACACTAATATTATAAAGATGAAAGATTTGTTTGTTTGTTTGAAATGAATAGGCTCCGAAAATACTGGACCGATTTGAAAAATTCTTTCAGCAATGGATAGCTACATTATCAGGGAGTAACATAGGCTATATTTTACTCGGCCACCGTAGGCGCGGGCCTGCGGACGGCGAGCATTGGGTGGCTCGCCGTCTGATCAGAACTAGGCCCGGGTCGACGGCGCGCTGTGTTCCACGCGCGCCTCAAGGAGCTGTCAGCATAAAGGACGGGGCCCGCTAGGGCCAGTGCCTGCCGGGGTTGCGGGATTTATTCGAGAGAGTCGCCGCGGCCCTGGAACGCAAAGGGCATTAGGAGGAACACGGATGGGTTTTAGTCAGTAGGAGTCTGACACTCCCTTCTGCTTCACCCAGAGCGGGAGGATTCATTTGATGATTTCCCATCCTTAAAAAAAAAAAGGCTATATTTTATCCCCGTACTCCTAGGGGAACGGGAACTACGGTGAATGGGTGAAACCGCGTGACGTCCGCTAGTTAGAAATAAACGGTGATAACCTGATTTAAAAGATAAAAACTGGCGTGAATTGGTGTTTACTGGAACTGCTAGCAAACCAGAGATTAAATTACCTGATTTCCTACTGCTACTCGACAGAAGTTACCCAGCCTTTTCTCTACGCTGGGATCTGCTTCCAGTCCAATAGGATGCAATGCCAGTATTTTGCATGGGGTGATTACCTCTCTAACCTCCACATCTAAATAACTGTATACCTCGATTACCACTTGGCAGGGCTGGTGTCAGAATTTCTGGCTTCTGACTACCGACTAAGTGGTATTAGTTGTTATCAGACGATAATACTTACCATAGTGTTCAATAGTGTCCGCACTGAATTTTATGTAGTCCTTTTTGCCTTCTCTTGGAAACTGAAACAATAAGACAAACATGTTACAAAATTTAAAAAAAACTTGAAACATCACTTAAAAAATTTTTGTTACCCTTTCGTACATCAAATGTTTGAGCTGAGGGCCAATACGGAACATGCGTGCATTTTTTGATTTGTAAAATGAAATACTTATCAGCTCTATTAAACAATCAATCAATTTAAATACCTTCATCAACGATGAAGTTATGAAGCTTCAAAGATTACAATTAGAAAGAGAAGTCCGATATGAACCATTCAAACATGACGCCTATACGGCCGCCATATAAAACAGCGTTTTCGCGAGAGAGGCAGATATATTTGTTTTGATTCTATTTTCACTGTTAGTATTATATTTTTGTATATCTATACTTAATATATAAAGCTGCAGAGTTTATTTGTTTGCTTGAACGCGCTAATTACAGGAAATACTAGTCAGATTTGAAAAATTATTTCAGTGTTTGATAGCCCATTTATCGAGGAAGGCTATAGGCTTTTTTTTCGCGTTTTCAGTGTTGGTCCCATAGTGAAAGTTGTTTATAATGATGAGTTCAATGACCCCTTAAGAGGTATTGCGTTTATTCTGTCACAGGTTGTATATCATCACGCTAAGACCAATAGGAGCGGAGCAGACGAAGTTGCGCAGGTCAACTAGGTAGTTTTTAGATAAACAGTATAGATAATAAGCTCATGGCTAGATAATAACAGCCGCACGGGTCGATCTTCAAGGTTAAGCAACGCTTGCCAAGGTTGGTCTGTGGATGGGTGACCATCTTAGCATACCGAGTTTCCTCCGTGCTTCGGAAAGCACGTTAAGCCGTTGGTCCCGGCTGTCATTTGTAGATCTTTGGCAGTCGTTACGGACAGTCAGAAGCCAGTAAATCTAACTCCAGTCTTGCCATGAAGTACCGTGTTACCCAGTTAATGGGTTGTGGAGGTCTTGTAGACAGCCGCTCCATGTAAAATACTGGTATTCACCTAAATCTGGCTTGACTGGAAGCCGACCCCAATGTAGTTGGGAAAAGGCTAGGCAGATGATGAGTATAGATAATATATTTTGTTTTTCATGCATAGTCCCTCAACGTTCGCATTCGCCTGTCAATTACAAACTGTCACATAGGTCTTCATTTTCATAAATTTTTGACAGATTTCGACTAATATGCGAGTACGAACGATGGTTCAAAATGAAAAGAATTGGCGCTCATGTATGGGAAGAAGTGACGAAGCCAATTCCCCGGCAATACTCTCTGTCTATTCAGTTATTAAAACCTTTCCAAAATGCGGAAGTAATCAAGTAACACCTCATTAAACTTTACATTTAGAGAAGAGTGTAAAATAATTAATCATTCGTTCTGAAACAATAGGTATATTGTCTGTACCCAGAATACCAAAACAGATCGGAAGTTAGACAATGTGGTGTTATGTAACTCCCAGACATGTTATAAAATTTCTGGCTGCCGTGGGCGTTGTTCTTGCATACATTCATAATACTTTTTATAACGTAACTACGTAGATAGGTAATGATTAATGTTTTTGCAAAAAAACATTACAATGTTATGTCAAAATGTAATCGAATCCGCGTGAAAACCAATGGTTCATGGCAAAATTATGCGCACCGTTTGCAGTAGACTGCAAAGAGCAAACTTTGGCGGGACAATTTTCCCCCACTGATTGTAATTATCACCAAGCGAGCATCTTCCCGCAGCGCCTGAACCGCCTAGAACCCAAGTAGACAGGTAATTCCAACCTCGCAAAGTGGTCACATTGACGGATCAATAGCAGACTGTGGGCGTGGGAGTAGTCTTTTTTTATATTTTAAGAATGGGAAATCATCAAATGGCTCCTCCCGCTCTGGGCCGCCTAGAACCCAAGTAGACAGGTAATTCCAACCTCGCGAAAGTAGTCACCTTGACGGATCAACAGCAGACTGTGGCCGTGGGAGTAGTCTTTTATTATTTTTTAAGAATGGGAAATCATTAAATGGCTCCTCCCGCTCTGGGCGATGCAGAAGGGAGTGTCAGACTCTTACTGACTAAAACCCATCCGTGTTCCTCCTAGTGCCCTTTGCGTTCCAGGGCCGCGGTGACTCTTTCGAACAAATTCCGCAACCCTGGCAGGCACTGACCCTAGCGGGCCCTGTCTACTATGCTGACATCTTGCGGCGCGCGTGGCACACAACGTGCCATCTGCCCGTGGGAGTAGAGTCCGCAATGCATATCCTGACGTTTTTATTCCAAACAAAAATGCAGCCAAAGTGTTTTGAGGCACTCAAATCTAAGTTATGGCCTACGCATACCTCGACAGAATGGCAAAGAATTTAATTTATTACCAAATGACATTCAAACTTATCTAGTCGGAATGCGACATAAATTCCAATGTTATAAATTGATTCCGTGGCATCGAAAGGGGTTTCTTGAAAAGAATATATACTGTGTCCCTATGTTTTCCTTTTTGATGATTTATTATCCGTATAAGCACTAGAACTCTCACAAAATGCTCTAAATTGTTCGATAAATCGCTGTCAACAGAGCCCTGGTGTACAAATTTGGCAACTATTAATCAAAAAAGGAAAACATAGAGACACAGTATATATCATTCATATTCAGCTTGACAAATATCTTTTAAATCGGTCCAATATTGGAGGAGAAAACAGTCGAGAGCCTAACCTCGAATTATGACTTTTTACATACAAAGTCTCGCCGCCAGCATTTCCTCTTAAGGGGTGCTAAGGCACGTCGCGGGATGTTTTGGTACGCCGCCGGAATGCTACAGTTAAAGGGTTATTACACTACACGGTATTCAGGGTCCTGTGGCAAGGGCGGGCGTGGCCCCCGACTAGAGAGCCGATTATTGGGCTATCCGGTCGATTCGGCCCTAACTCGCTTAGGGTGAGGCCAAACGAACGTAATTCTGTGAGTTGTGAATTGCGTTAAATGAGTCAGCGGAATTCGGTTTCATACTAAAGTCCAACTCATTTTGCGTCGCCGTGTGGCAAAAACAGGACTTTAGTATGAAACCGAGTGCAGCGTAAATTACGCCGACTCAGTTTACGCGACTCACAAGTTCACAACTCACAAAAATACGTTTGTTTCGCCTCACTCTTACTGTTATTACACCACTCATCAGAACCCTAAAGCCTGAAAAGTTATTACACTACACGATATTCAGGCTTCACCCTTTTAGCATCCGGCAGTGCCGCGGGATCTAAGCGGCTGACCGGTAGCAAAATCCTCTACCATTTCGTACCGATGTGCGTACACCTTCACTGTCTGTCGTACAAACGACAGGTAGAAGAAGAGTTAGACTATTTTGAGTCTGAACTCAGCGTAAAGTGGGTGGGTGTAAGACGTGCGAGCAAGTACGCGTACTTTTCGCTCAACAACCTTTTTCGCTCGTGTGTCATCGTAAGTACGCGTGCTTATGGCTCGACAAGTAAGTTCGTTGGCGTTCCAACAGGTTTGAAATATTGCTCGTAGCTCGCCTCGGCACGCACGTCTGTCAACGCCGTGAGCCATTACTATGTTTTGTGACACTTCGAGTGCAATTGTGTTGCAAAAATTATTGATTTTCGAAGCTATTCAAGTAATTATTAACAGAATTCTTGATTGTTTCAGAAACACGATTGTAACAGGTTCAGGAGTCGACATAATATTAAGTGCAGAAATTATGGCACTAAAGTCAACTGCTATTCAATGTGAAATTGCTTCTCTCATACAACTATTCTGTCCGGCTATAATAAAATATTGTTCCTGAATAACAAAAAGTGTCCTCCATTGACGACATCGCGGTCCCCCTGGTACCAGAGTAATGAGCAAGCTTCCACGTCTGTCACCGACGTCGAGCCGAGTATGTTCGCTATCTTAAAAACTATAAGTTCGTACGTCTATCACCCACTTTATACACTGCAAGACAGAAACATAGCCCGTAACTGTTTACTAGATAATGTTATTAGTTATTTATTACGTTACTATCACAAGAACGTGCTACGAAACAGGACATTTCCGTCGGATACGGTTTAATAACTCATTTCGTGGTGGTCATACGAGTCAAGAGCTTATGATGGCATTAAATTACACTAAAGAGAAAGATACAGAAGTTCAATACATTATGTAGTTATTATGCAAATATAGATTAGGCACTTATAAGAGTGTAATACGTACATTGATTAATTCTTCTTCTTATCGTGTAGGCAGTAAGGTCTAACGACCCCACACACCCTAGTGTCAGAGTTTCTAAACCGCCTCAAGGGCCTCTGACATGGTTTATTTGATGACCGCCATTTGGCGGCCGGGACCACCGGCTTATACGTGCCTTCCGAAGCACGGAATCATCTTTTTTATCAGATAATCAGGTGATTCAAGCCTGCAATGTCCTAAGCAAACTGGAAAACAACTTAACAAAGTTTGCTTTCCCGTGGAAATCGAACCCACGACCACCGGGTCACAAGGCATACGCCTAAACCTCGACCACGGAAGACCTATATTACGACTTTACAAAAGAATGGCAAGCAATTTTTCTTCTTTTTTTTAAATGTTGTTTTTTTTAAACGGTCTCAGCATTGCTTAGCTAGTAAGCAAGGGAAGAAGTGAGACAGCTCCAACACAAGTACCCCTGTAACTTACAGAGACTGCTTCAATTTATGTAAGTTCACACTTTCATGAGATAATAATAAATATTTTTGTATTTTTTTTTGTAAATCACGAAATTCGATTGTAATACTATTTGAATCTGAAGCTGGACATAGGCCTACCCCAGGCGTCCCACACTCGCCACATCGAGTGGTCCCCGAAGCCCGCGTGTCGCATCCAGTGAATTCCCGCGGCTTCCCTCGATCATCGATCGGTCAACCGGGTGTTCACGGTCTTTTGGTATTTTAATAGAGCGGATAAATTGATGGGTCGAGGGGCTTTTGGGACCGGGGCCGACGTCCCGGACTCCACCTACATTATTTTTTAGTATTATTTCTTATCGAACCCGTACCCTAAAAAAAATTTACAAAGACTGAGCAATGAGGTTAGAGGACTCCTCCCAAGGGCTTGACAAAACTCAGCGAATGTAGACACCAGTGTTGCTCATTACAGACTATACTGCAGATAGCAGCAAGAGAGTGAACAAATTGATAGAAGAAAATTATTAAAAAAACTATAAACCTGTCAGCAAGATTAGCTTTGACAGTTAAGTCCAGAATACCTACTTTGTTCGACGTAGACGTGGATGGAATTCTACTAAATTCCCACTGTATGTTCCGAAGTTATACTTTCTTAATAATGATATAAAAAAATACCTTACATAATAATGTGTCACACTAATCTGTGACAGGTGCATAATTAAATAACAAATGTAACTCTATACGGTGATTGTAGCATTACGCTACGTAGCATAATGTTATGTAGCATTATGCTGCTAATGAAGTGTTACAGATTATGGCAGTATGATTACTATTGTGTAATCTTGTGAGATTAAGTAGCTGGGATCTGTAATTTGACTGTCACTTTTGTGTTTGAGGTGTAGAGGAAAGATTAACGTATCTAAATAACGCTGAAGAGTTTGTTTGTTTGGTTAAACGCGCTAATCTCAGGAACTCCTGGTTCGAATTGAAAAATTATTTTGGTGTTGGATAGCCCATTTATCGAGGAAGGCTGAAGGCTATATAACATCACGCTATGACCAATAGGAGCGGAGCATTCATTAAAAATGTGACGCAGACAAAGTTGCGCGGGTCAGCTTATTATAAACTTACATTGGCAGAGGTAGAGGCTTCGTTTGTGAAATGCACCAAAACGATGGTCCCTTCTATCTCCTTTTTAAAAGTGACTTTTTTTTTTACTTTTTGATAGTGTTGAAAAGTATTAAGATTATTTTACAATCATATTTCCATATTTATTTCTTTACTTACGCATCCTGTCTAGCGACTGGAAAATTATATCGTTAAAGTTTTGTGGAATAGGGGCAAAGAAAGGATATGGAAATGGTCGGTGTGAAAATCTTTTCGATCATTCTGCTGAGCCTTTTCCTGACTGTGTTGGGTTTGGCTTCCAGTAACCAATTCATTCAGTGTTTAATTCCGCCAAGCCCGTTCCATCATCGGACCACAAGACGAACGGCGATGCGCCACCGGTACATGGTGAACATCCCACCGACACGCACTAAACGTTTTGGGAACACATTCATAGTGCGTACAGCTAAGGAGTGGAATTTCCTGCCGGAGTCTGTGTTTCCAGATAGCTACAATCTGGGAGTCTTTAAGACAAGAGTGAATAGGTTGCTTCTAGGCAAACGTGCTCCATCTTCGACCGCATCATCGCTTACCATCAGGTGAGATTGTGGTCAAACGTATGCCTATCAATAGTAAAAAAACCAGGTACTGCTGAGTACCAGTATTTTAGAAGAGGCAACTGCCTCCACAACCTAATAAATTGATAAAACCATACCCCTTGACAAGACTGATGTCAGGTTTTGAAGCTTCTAACCATCCGTAACGACCGTGTCACAGATCACTGGGACCAACGGCTTACCGTGCTCTCCAAGGCGTGAATCACCTGATTGCCTGATAAAAAGATGATTCCGTGCTTCGGAAGGCAGGTATAAGCCGGTGATCCCGGCCGCCAAATGGCGGTCGTTAAATAAACCATGTCAGAGGCCCTTGAGACGGTTTAGAGACTCTGACACTAGGGTGTAGGTGTATAGGGGTTAGACCTTACTGCCCACACGATAATAAAAAAAAGGCATGGGCTAGTCTCGATATGTAATGGATGGTCAAGTTGAGCGATACTAACCATCGAAGATTGCACTACGCGACTGTTATATAAAAGACTAGCTTTTGCCAGCGGCTTCGCCCGCGTGGTCCCTAGGGAACATACTCCTGGGATAAAAAGTAGCCTATATCCTTTCTCAGGCTCTAGACTATCTCCGTACCAAATTTCTATATCAAATCGGTTCAGTAGTTTTGGCGTGAAAGCGCGACAGACAAACAGACAGACAGATAGACAGACAGAGGAAGTAAGGATTAGCTTTTCCTGCGACTTCGTACGCGCATAACCCGTATTTTCCCGTTACCGTAGGAATTTGGGGAAATCGTCTCTTAGTGCTTCCCTACATTCTCCAAGGAACCAACATGCCTACAGCCTAAATTACAACTTTCTAGGACCAGTAGTTTCGGCTGTGCGTTGTCTGTCAGTCGCTCACTCACTCAGTAACGGTAGAATTTATATATTTAATCAGAATAGATGATAGAAGAAGAAGAAGGATAATTACGACTAGAAAAGACTACTGAGAAGTCAACTAGAAGAAGAAGAAGTGTTGTATGTAAATCGGGCTGGTTTCCGCAACTTCACAGCGCGTATTTTGCGTGCAGGTGGGACAAATGTGTCATTCGATCCACCCCAGCTCCCCAAAGAAGGCCAGCAACGCCTTGGTGTAACCAACTATCTCACAGAGGGTACCTGGGTTTCCGAAGTACTTAGCCCTGTAAACCGCGACTACCGGGCAGCTTAGAAGCAGGTGTGCTGCTGTCTCATTCTCCTCCATGCAGGCTCTGCATAGCGGGCTGTCAGTGACTCCTATAGCATAGAGGTGTTTATTAAAAGACCCGTGGCCTGTTGTTACGGCTGTGACTGTACGCAACTGTTGCTTAGTCAGTCTTAGGGCTTGTTTTATAAATCGGCCATCTATAGAGGGAAGTGCCTCTTTGGCCTGCCTACACTCACCATGGTGAACCCATAGCTTGTGGTGTTTATCTCCGGTGCGTTTCCTTACCAGATTGCGTAGGTACCCGAAAGGCAGAGGCACGATGGGTTCGAGTCCCATCGCGCAGAAGAAGAAGTGTTGCGCAGAAGTCAAATAAATGAATGATGAATTAGCAAGACTGCATAGCATTAAAATCTCAGCTTGTTCCCAGTCCACAGTGACCAAGTACAACGTAGTGTATGTTAGAAACAATGTGATACAATTTACCAAAGCTGTGCTCTCACTACTTTCCAGTGAAAGGGCAGCGTAAGTCTTAAGCGGAGGCGGGGATTAGAAGGGAACATAGATGAAATTAGTTTTAGATTAAGTAAAACCTTCATATGCCATGGTTCCAGCCCCTTTCACAAGTGATTACTGATTATTACACAATGAGAGCTACCGAAACCTTATCAAGATTCTGTTGTGGCCTAGATCTAGGATGCACCGATGTCCAGGACCCTCTATCTCCTTCTATTCCACTTGGCACTATGGGCGCTCGCCCATGGCCCCGCGTTCGATGCCCCCTAGATTCTGCCAAGTCAACTACCAATAACGTATATATAAAGCTAATAAGCGAAAACGCTGATGTCCATCGTGAGATGTGCTGAAAGACAAACTGAACTAGTGATTGACAATTTTGCTTATCTCAAAACCATAAGGTTATCTCTTCAATCATAATATATAGAAGATGCCCCATTATTTTAATGTGCCCAGGGCATCCACTGGGTAAAAGACGGCCCTGTCGATGTCTTTAATATTAGACTCAAAGAGGTTATCGATCGTCGTTCTCTCTTGACTTGTAGCACAATCCAAAGCTTTTACTTTATCGTCCCTTGGTGCAGGTGCGACAGTTAGCTACCCACATTCACTACCATGTTGCTTACTATGTACGGTTGTACCTAGTGTTTATATTGTATACGTAGTATTTGGATTAGCGCTTTACAATGTAGATAAATTAAGATTTACAGGACAAACCTGCCTAGTACAATGCAAGCATCTAAATGTTGAAGCTGTGTTGTTGGTGTCTATATACAGGGTTATTTGTAAAACACAAACGACCTCTTAGGCAGTGAAAGTACTCATGATTATAAGTAACTTTGAGAACAACAAAATATAATATTTAGCCAATGAAAATATATGAAACAGCTGATATTTTCTTAATTCTTTATTGTACACCATAACAACTTATACAATTTACATTGAATAAAAACGTTCATGTACAAAGGCGAGCTTAACTCAAAATTAAGTTTTCTTCCAGCGAACCTTTGAGTGATAGAGAGAGATCACAATAGAGGGTGGATCCAGTGCACATTTTATTAAAATACATATTTTATCATACATATATATACCTACATACATAAATGGATGGAATGGATGTCCGATGAACGCTTATGCGACAAAACTGTACTGTGACTCACCATAGTTCGAATGCACGCTTGTGCGACACATTGCACAACACCCCGACTCAGAGTACCCCGACTCGCTTTAGCCTTCGTGGTTATTTTTTTTAAACCACCCAGAAACAGGAGCCCCGCGAAGTGAAGCGGGGCTCCCGATCTTCAGAGTGTTCATTTGTCGAGCTCACGTAGTACACTCGCGGATGGCTGACCGAGACTCCCCCTAGCCTCTGAAAGCTGGTTAAACTATTGGTCCCGGTTGTAATTTGTGCATCTTTACAGGTAGTCAGAAGCCTAAGCAGCGTTCCTAGTATCATTGGCTATTTTTTTAATGAAATGGATAGTAAATAGTAAAATACTCTGTTGATCTGTCAAAAGATGACAGGCTGACAGGCTCGTCAAGTCGAAGCTCCAAAGCCTTGAGCATCGACGCCGAGTTGCTGGCCTGTCGGTTTTCTATCGCTTGCATTTTGGGGAGTGTGCGACGGAATTGCATGATTTAATTCCGCCAAGCCCGTTCCATCATCGGACCACAAGACGAACGGCGATGCGCCACCGGTACATGGTGGACATCCCACCCACACGCACTAAACGTTTTGGGAACACATTCATAGTGCGTACAGCTAAGGAGTGGAATTCCCTGCCAGAGTCTGTGTTTCCAGATAGCTACAACCTGGGAGTCTTTAAGACAAGAGTGAATAGGTTGCTTCTAGGCAAACGTGCTCCATCTTCGACCACATCATCGCTTACCATCAGGTGAGATTGTGGTCAAACGTATGCCTATACCTAGTAAAAAAAAAAATATATATATAAGCAGTCAAAACACGTTAATGTAACAAAGAAAACGAAATAAATAACAAGAATTAAGATGATTTCGTATCACTAAATCATTGAGTCTGTAAGAGAGACGTACAGTGTTGATTATGGTCTCACGGCAGTTAAGCACGGCATGGGTATTGACCGAGAAGAATGCAGTGTTTTGATGCTGGAGAAGTCATTGAGATGTTTACTTTTAAGGCTTGAATACATGCCAATGACCTTGTGCATATAAACGGAGCTAACTACCCCTCTACGCGCCACCCGCATTTTTAATTTTTTATAATAAAAATAATACATGTTCTTAAAAAGTAACAAAACCAAATCATTTTCGTTTGTATTGCAAAGCAGTAAATATTTTTTTTTTACTCTTTTGATAAAAAATTACAACGTAAAATGGTTTCATCTCAAGGATTTGGAGGTGTTTTGGTGGTTTTTTTTTTCTTATTATGTGATACCGATAGACAAATTCTGGCTAAACGAAACTACGAATCATATCATGTAGATTACTAACTATTTTTTAATGTAATTTCTCTGTTAGTGACGACGATAAGCTACTTCATCTGCATGCTATTTTAAGCCTTTTTCGAGAGAGCAGCCTTAAGGTCTATTTGTTTCCCATCCCCATGTTTTTTGAACGAAAATGGGTCTACGCTAGGTGAGACTGATGTCAAATTGTATTCTGGCTTTTGATTATCCGTAACGACTACCAAAGATCTTCAAATGATGGCCGGGATCAAAACTTACTTTCCGAGGCACAGAGGAATCTTGGCATGTAGTGCATGGTCACCCATCTATGTACCGACCTCGGCAGTATCATTTAACTTTGAAAATCGACCCATACGACAGTTATGATTTTGCTCGTTCGCTTCCAGCCTGGCCACCCAGGCACAGAATGCGGTGGGAATCAAAAATCTAGCTCCATTTGGTCCTCTGCAATCCGATTAACTTTCAGTTCGTGCAATTTTTCAAATTGTTTTGTTCTAGATATGATCTCGAAAATGGTTTTTTAAAACGACCCTTTTTCAATTTTGCATATAATAATATTTCGTGTTTCATAATATTCCGTGTTTTGAATTCCATTTGCCACTAAAACAAGGATGTATCCATCAAATATATTTTTTCCGGACTTTTTATTTATTTGGCCTATTTATTTTTTGATTGAACTTCTAACAGCCAAAATTTGAGTTACGCCCCGTTAAAGGTTAGTTGTGTTATAATTCTTTTTTGAAAGAGATAATTGGTTTGTCATTAAAATCCATACCAAACGATACAATACTAATCTAGTCAGAAATTAGCGTACCTAATTTAGTAATTTTCCAAGCCGTTAATTCTGTAACAAGCACAATTTATTCCATCAACAATTAAATTAATGAAGCTATAAATTTATCATTTCATTAAGTAGTCAACTTAATGACTAACTTGTAACTTATGTTGCTTAGTAGTAACTTAAGTTAGACTTAAGTGAGTTTAGTAGAACTTTCTCAGTTACATAAGACTATCCCACAGTTTATTGTTATATGTTATGTTCTGATGTAAGAATGGCGGTTATTGTGGTTTCATAATTATGTTATTGTCGTCAAATGTTTTGGGAATTTAAGTTATTCGATTTTACAAGACTGGTAGTGGCAGATTTTCACACAGCTCAATATGAATGCTGGCCAAGTTTGTTTCATCAGCGAATTGGTTTCCGTCTATTACATACTGAGACATGGAATCTTTTTTTACTCTTTATAGGCACGCGTTTGACCACTATCTCACCTCATGGTAAGCGATGATGTGGTCGAAGATGGAGCACGCTTGCCTAGAAGTAACCTATTCACTCTTGACTTAAAGACTCCCAGGTTGTAGCTATCAGGAAACACAGACTCCGGCAGGGAATTCCACTCCTTAGCTGTACGCACTATGAATGTGTTCCCAAAACGTTTTGTGCGCGTGGGTGGGATGTCCACCATGTACCGGTGGCGCATCGCCGTTCTTCTTATGGTCCGATGATGGAACGGGCTTGGCGGAACCAAATTATGCAATTCCGTCGCACATTCCCCAAAATGCAACCGGTAGAAAACCGATAGGCTAGCGACTCGTCGTCGATGCTCAAGACTTTGGAGCTTCGTCGCGACGAGCCTATCATTGCCGATGATCCTCTTGGCTAGTTTCTTTTCAAGGATAAGCAACGCTGGACGTGGTCAGTCCATGGATTGACTATCCTAACATACCGAGACGCCTTCGTGTCTCGAGGAAATGCCGGTGGATAGATTTTTTATGTAAAAAGTCATAATTCGAGGTTTGACTCTCGACTGTTTCCTCCTCCAATTTTGGACCGATTTAAAAGATATTTCACAAACTGAATAACAAGGATGTATAGTATCCCTATGTTTTTCTTTTTCATTAATAGTTGCCAAATTTGTACACTAGGGCTCTGTTGACCGCGGTTTATCGGACAAATTTGAGCATTTTTTGAGGGTTCTAGTGCTTATACGGTTAATAAATCATGAAAAAGGAAAACATAGGGACACAGTATATATCCTTTTTATTCATTTTATGAAATATCTTTTAAATCGGTTCAATATTGGAGGAGAAAACCGGCGAGAGCCAAACCTCGATTTATGACTTTTTACATACAAAGTCTCTCCACCGCGTTTCTTCTTAAGCCGTTGGTCCAGACTGTCATCGATAGTCAGAAGCCAGAAAATCTGACTCCAGTCTTGCCAAGGGGAACATCGTGTTACCCCTATACTAAGTTTTGGGGGTCACATAAGCAGTTCCATGTAAAAAATTGGTACTCAGCAGCATCAGGTTCGACTGAAAGCTGACCCTGAATTGGCACAAGGCTTTACAGATTGATAGAATTTACTTTTCAATTTATAAAATCTTCGCTCTACCAACAATCATCTTTTACGATGTCCCTCACACCGCTCTGGGTTTATCCACTCCTCTTTCTTTGCTCAGGCGATCTACCTTTCGAATGCTCCTTCTGAACATCAGGACGGCAACAAGTCGTTTGTTCTTTAAGGTCCTTTAAGGCTCGTGAGCATATTCACAAAAAGTTTGAAGAATCATTACAGCGCTAATTCGTTGGATTCGTGTTTTCTTTATAATGTTGTTAATTCTGTTTATACGTATATATGTATTTATTTATTTATTATTATCATCATCATCATCATCATATCAGCCGAAAGATGTCCACTGCTGGACATAGGCCTCCCCCAAAGGGAGAGGTTTGTCATAATCGCCACGCTTGGCAGGCGGGTTGGCGATCGCAGAGTATGGTGTTGAGTTTTACAGAGAACGCTGCTGCCCATTCTCTGGCGAGTCCCTTAGTCGCCTCTTACGACACCCACGGGAAGTGATGGGATGGTATTATTCTTTTACGGCACCATACGGCACCGGCGGACACCATCCGGCAAAAGAAATATTTATTGTAGATTGTAATTTTGTGTGATTGTAAACTACGATAAGTAATTTGAAAGCTTATCTGGAGCCAGCATCTTTACTTTTCGCTATTTCTCTCAATTAACTGTTGTAGAAAGATAACTGTGACATATTTCGATATTAATGGACTTTCAATTTCATCTATACTAATATTATCTATACTAATAGAGTGAACAGGCTCCTTCTGGGTAAGCTCGCTCCATCGTAGACTTTGTCTGTCATCTCTGACCTAGACTAGAGTCAAGAGCAAACCCATCACAAATAAAAAAAAACTAATATTACAAAAAGGTACGATTTGTGAGTTTGTGAGGTTGTAGGGGATAATCTCTGGATCTACTGAACCGATTTTGAAAAAACTTTTACCAATAGAAAGCCACGTTATTTGTGAGTGTCATAGGCTATATATTAACCCGAAAAATACCGCCCAATAAAGTGGGCACGGGTCAGCTATTTCTTAACAAAGAGATAGGGAAAAAGCCTTTTTTATATAGGGTGTAATAGGGTAATTGAAATCATAAAAAGATTTCAACTCGATACCTTTACGCGTTTCCGAGATAAACGGTCTTGACAGACAGATCCTATAAGGGTTCTGTTTTTTACTTTTGAGGTACGGAACCCTAAATTTTCTTTTTTTTACTTTTTATACAATACTAGCTGCCCCGCGCAACTTCGTCTGCGTCACAATTTTCACTACTGCTCCACTCCTATTGGTCTTAGCATACTCACAGTCGGCGGTGGACAATACGTTTGGTGTGAACGATGCCTTAATGTTTGTATATGTCACCAGAAAATTGCAAACTTAATCTATAGTAGATTACTGACCTGCGCAACTTCGTCTGCGTCACAATTTTCATTAATGCGTCGCTCCTATTGGTCTTAGCGTGATGATATGTGTGCCTATAGCCTTCCTCGATAAATGGGCTATCTAACACTGAAACAATTTTTCAAATCGGACCAGAAGTTCCCGAGATTAGCGCGTTCAAGCAAACAAACAAACTCTTCAGCTTTATATATTAGTATAGAGTATAGATTACACTTACACATACTCATACAAAAAATTGCAAATTATGAGACATGGATATTTTGACGAGTTATGCAAACATAAATGTACGGAGCAACTGTATTTTTTCGCGGTTTCATTTGTCCCATAGTACCTAATAATTGTTTATATTTATGAGTAGATACAATGACCACTTAATATGTTTTGCATTATTTCTGTTACTCCTTTTTGTTTAAAGCAAGAACTATAAACAATAATAAGTTTTTTTTTGACGTGATAACCTCATACAAATCGCTGCACGCACGAAAAAGTGTTACGTTCCGCAAGCGAGTGCGATTCAAGCGATAGAGGCACGATCGGCCTTAGCGTTCGGCTTGTTTGTTAAGAATTCAGTTGTTTTCTTATACGACGATAATTTTACGTGATAACGTCTATCACGTTAAATTATCGTCCGTAAACCGACCGACGAGGGTTCCGAAAAAAAAACGGAACTCTTATAGGATCACTCGGGTGTCTGTCTGTCTGTCCGTCTGTCACAGCCAGTTTTCTCCGGATCCACTGGACCGATTCTGTTGAAATTTGGTAAACGTATGGACTTCTGTGACCCAAATACAGACGCGTTACGTAAATCATTAGATTTGTAGTATGGGGGTCACTTTTGGGGCTCAAACCACTATCTCATTTGATTGTATGCGATGATGTGGTCGAAGCTGGAGCACGCTTGCCTAGAAGTAACTTATTCACTCTTGTCTTAAAGACTCGAAGGTTATAGCTATCAGGAAACACAGACTCCGGCAGGGAATTCCACTCCTTAACTGTACGCACTATGTATGTGTTCCCAAAATATTTTGCGCGTGTGGGTGGGATATCCACTAATGTCCACCCACACGCACAGTTACGGAGTAACACGTTAATCCTTGGTAAGCCTGGTGACAGAATCCTGCTCGATAATAAAAACAACAACCGGAAAACCGATAAAATAGTAAATCAATTCGATCGATAAAACACAGACAATATTCACCACTTCCTTAGATACTTACATACATGTACTAACATACAAACATTATAAATGCAAAAGTGTCTGTCTATAACGTTTTCACGTCTAAACCGCTGAACAGATTTTGATGACACTGCATGGGCCATCAGATTGACAATGACTGGACATAGGAACTTTCATTCCGGTAGTGAACTTCCCTTGGAATATATATTTTTCAGTAATAAGCCCATGTTTTCCCAATGCTGGCCAAAGGCCTCCCACATATTTTCCAGCTATCTTTAAATGAGGAATGATTCCAAAGCGTTTTTTACGCCTGATTCGGTTACGACGTCCATCTTCAGGCACCCACTGCGTGGCGATCCGGGCCCATCTGTCCTCGTGCATCCAATCATTGTGACCTGCACGATTTCACTTATGCCTCGCAGATTTGCAATAGGATATTTTCCTGAAATAATCTATTTAGTCCGTCCGTTAAATTAGGTTATCAAATAATATATAATTATAATATGTATATAATTATAATTTTAATATAATATATAATTAATAATATATAATATATAAAAAAAAATATGACTCGTATTTTTTTCACGTATCCAAAATATTAAGGCGATACAGTACGTTGTAATTTCGCGTGACATCACCCATTGGTACACTTTTACCAACCAGTGACGTCACTAGCCCACACTCCTGAACTTTGATACGGTTTCTGTTTATCAAATTATATTTATTTAAAAAGGCTCAAAATATGTTACGTGTCTAATATTTTTAGAAAATCTAACGAAAGGGCTTAAAAGAATTATTATTTTTCTATCCACGAAAATTCCTCACTTTTCACGCAAGGTGAAGCCGCGTGCAGTAGCTAGTTCATACATAACGTGCTAGCTACACATAAATTACTCGGTTGACAGCCAGCGGTGCAAATATTCGTGTATGTTCGGTTTACAGGCCCATTCGTATTGTGGGCTTATGATCCCTGTCGGGTACGTGAGGTTATGAGTTACGAGCTGAATCGAAACTTCTGTTACTACCTCTAATTACTGCTGAATATTAATTAGTAGTTTTGGTTTTAGCGTGGGGTGTGTGTTAGATTCTTGGGTAGTTATTTTTTTCCGTAAGTTTGCATATTGTTATTACTTCCCAGGCTTAAATCCTTATTAGCGACACTATCGGATGCTGTACCAAACAGGGTTCAGGGGTTAAATTAATTTTTCAAAAATCGAATGATACAGATTAGTTTTCGTTTCTATCAAATCGATTCCAGAGACTCCTTTGAGTATTTTTCACTATTCCTCGTAGTTTTGGATTTAGCTATCCACGCCCACTTCAAAAACTTACCGTGTGTGTCACTGAACTCCTCATAAACGGTTTCTGATGACTCCTGATTTTGATGTACTTTTTTGTGTGTGTTTTTCTCAGGAAATGCAAACGTTTGGGCAGGAGCAGGCAATGCCTATCGGGACAGCTAGTATATTATTTTAGTGTGCTCCTTCGAATGGGATGTTCTAGAGCTTATATGCAACGATTTTGATCCCGGTATCTTGGGGAGCCAACTGGTTCTTTTTTATTAAGTTAAAATGATATTACCAATTACGAGTACGTCTAAAGGTAATGCTAAACATACCATAGCGTGTGACAAACAACAATTACCACGAATTAACACGAGAGTAAGAGTGATATAGATGAAAACATGAGATAAAATACTTGAGACAGCTATTACGCTATCTTCACGCGTAATCCTAGCGGGTGAACGGACTAGGCAGCGTTGTAACACAAGATAAGTAACGTCTATTTGTGCATTTAAACTAATGTAATATAAAAGTAAAATTGTTAATTTGTAAGAAGCAATCTCTAGAAATGATGAACAAAAACTGGTCAAATGCGATTCGGACTCGCGTGCTAAGGATTCCGAACGAATTTTATGTGTTTTAACGTGTTATTTTAACACTATAGGTAGACTTCTTTTATCTATAATCTCCAATTTTTTTTTTAATTTTTGGCTCAGTAGTTTCGGAGATAAGGGGGGGACTGGACATTTTTCGTCTAATTTCTTGAATAACTTCAAAACCATTTATTTTAAAATTATGAAAAAATATTTTTAAAACCCTTACAGTAAGCCCTTTCATTTGATATGTCACAAAATATTTTTCAAAAAACTTTTTATTTTATTTTCTAGTTTGATCTCTAAAGAACCCATACTAAAAAATTATGATTTACGTAACGCGCCCGTGTTTGGGTCAGATGAGAAGTCCATATGTGTACCAAATTTTAACAGAATCGGTCCAGTGGATCCGGAGAAAACTGGCTGTGACAGACGAACCGACAGACAGACACCCGAGTGATCCTATTAGGGGTTCCGTTTTTTGTTCGGAACCATAATTAATTCCAGTAATAGAAAAAAGGTGTTATACAATACACAATACAGTAACTAACAGTACAATATTGTTTGGTTCCTTTGGAACAGCGAAACCGTGGAAAAAAAACAGTTCATTTATAGAAGAAATCGGTTATTAACTATATATTGTCATTGATCCCCGAAGGATTAGGCGTGCTACACGCGGTGCGCGTTATTTTGAAGTCCTAGATAAAAGGGGCAAGTCTATTGCCATGAATCAAGTTCATCGATCAAAACATCGACTGTTACTGGGATTGTTGTAATGAAAAAGTCATTTATTCAAAAAACTAGACAATGAATCAGTACTTTTTGAACATCAAAAGATTGTAATTCCTCCAACCGCCCGCCCGTCACCACTTCCTAATATGATTTAGCTGGGAAGAAGAAGCGGCACAACAAACTCCCCAGCGACATAATAAAACTGACTAACCTGGAGATTGAACCTGGGTTACTTACGTCCAGTAGACACCTTTTAATGCATGAGACCTCTACGCTAATTTATGACAGGTAATTCATAGACAAAAACATTTAAGAATTCTTGTCAACATGATATGAGCATCTTTATCACCACTAAAACGTCTAAGACAAGACTTAATGAGTTAATCTGTCAAATAAATCGCAAAATTAGCGAAGTTTTTATCAAAAAACAGTTATAATTCGCCTAATAGACGATGTTGAATGTTAATGTCGACTCGTTGTCAACACATTGAGTTAATAAAACGATTATATCGATGTTTACGATCACAAAGCGCTCTCGATTTCAATCTTGATCGCTTTGATTAAGTGGCGATGCATTAATTTTATTGCTTTTTTCTTTATTAGGTATTTTGTTTAGTGTATTAGTGGCTGTTGGTCTCGGCTGTCAGTTGGACACATTTGAAAGTCGTTACGGATAGTCAGAAGCCATCTGAAAGTATGACACCACTTGTCTCCTGCACAATCAGGCCAATCAGTGTTCCAGTTAGGCTTGGACATTGCAGGCTTGAATCACCTGATTGTCTGATAAAAAGATGATTCCGTGCTTCGGAAGGCACGTATAAGCCGGTGGTCCCGGCCGCCAAACGGCGGTCGTCGAATAAACCATATCAGAGGCCCTTGAGGCGGTTTAGAAACTCTGACACTAGGGTGTGTGGGGTCGTTAGACCTTACTGCCCACATGATAAGAAGAAGAAGTGTAACGGTTAGACTGATTGGCCTGATTGTACAGACAGTACAAAATATTCGTACTCAGCTTCATCCGGTTCTAACCGATGAAGCTGAGGACGAATATTTTGTATAAAGCAACTGCTGTATCTCAACTCCACTAACCACAAACCACTATTGAAACTAGTCTTGCCAAGGGGGATATATCTTCTGTTTATCCGGAACGCCTGTCAACGACACCAGTCTTGCTAAGGGGGATATATCTTCTGTTTATCCGGAACGCCTGTCAACGACACCAGTCTTGCCAAGGGGGATATATCTTCTGTTTATCCGGAACGCCTGTCAACGACACCAGTCTTGCCAAGGGGGATATATCTGCTCTTTATCCGGAACGCCTGTCAACGATACCAGTCTTGCTAACGGGGATATATCTTCTGTTTATCCGGAACGCCTGTCAACGACACTAGTCTTGCTAAGGGGGATATATTTTCTGTTTAACAGGAACGCCTGTCAACGACACTAGTCTTGCCAAGGGCGATATATCTTCTATTTTTCCGGAACGCCTGTCAAAATATTTCTTCAAATGACAGCCGGGACCAACGGCGAGTCTCTGAGGAGTCTCAGTTTGTAATGTCTAGTCCCCGTCGACAGACCGAACTCGGCAAGCGTTGCTTAACCTCGCAGACCGACCCCTGCGGTAATTTTTGCTTAGCCACAAGCTCCTCCATTAAAAGGAGTTAGTTGTTAATAGGAAAAACATCAAATGTAACCTACATTGGGCAAAATTAATGAAGCTTACTTGCCATCCTTTATAAATAAAACTAGCTGACGCGCGCAACTTCGTCTACGTCACAATTTTCATTATTGCTCCGCTCCTATTGGTCTTAGTGTGATGATATATACCTATAGCCTTCCTCGATAAATGGGCTATCTAACACTGAAAGAATTTTTCAAATCGGACCAGTAGTTCCTGAGATTAGCGCGTTCAAGCAAACAAACAAACAAACTCTTCAGCTTTATATATTAGTATAGATTCTTCCGTTACTAGTGACTGACTGACACAACGCACAGCCGAAACTGCTGGTCATAGAAAGCTGAGATTTGGCATGTAGGTTGGGGGAGCACTAAGAGAGGATTTCCCGCAAATTCTTACGGGAACGGGAAAAAACGGAATGTACGCGTACGAAGTCCCGCGACTTCGTACGCGTACATTCCGTTTTTTCTAATAATGTACTAGCTTTTACCCGCGTAAAAGCTAGTACATTATAAAAGTCGAACTTAGCAATAACTTATCACTTAAGTAATGTCAGTTTACTAACACATGGGGCATTAGACCATAGACTAACTTTATGTAATCATTACAGCATGCAGATAGTCACAGTTTGCGCGACATAACGAGACCAGACACGCGTAGTTTAATTCTAGTTATTTTGTCACAGAAACTGCACATTACTATGCTAGGGGTACCTATATTATCTGTTACATTACATATATACAATTGTACACATAGCTTCTGCCAGCAGCTTCAAAAATTACCTCAAGATACTCTCGGGATGAAAAGTATCTATTGTTCTAAGTGTGCCGAGTTTAATTTTAGCCTTTAAGACGTGGAAAGATAACACACAGAGTTACTTTTACTTTCTTATTTTGTATTAGATTGGATTATGTGAACATTATCATTAGTATCTATTTCAGCCTAATGTTGTCCACTGCTGGACATAGAGCTCCCCAAAGTGTCGCCACATCGCCCGGGCCTGTGCGTCTCGCATCCAGCTGATACTTATTGGACTTATACCAGGTGCACGGTCGACCTTTTGGGACGCATTCCAAAGCTACGTCTTCCGGTACGCGGTAGCCACTCCAGAAACTTTCGATCCCCATGGGCTATCTGTTCTGCTAGCAATGTGTCGATGGTTGCACCACTAGACCAACGAGCCAATCGTGTCAGTGTTTTTTTTTTGGGACATGCTTGCCATACATACCCATCCAATGCAACTCCTGAAAGCCAGAATCAACAGTGGCGACCACCAGAAAAACGCAGAGCCAATGAAGCCCGACGAGTCCCGGAGAAACGATTTAACTGTCTTGGATCCTGCAACAAATTTAAACAGCCCTACTCCTCCGCTGTACTTTTCTGATTAATCCTGTCAGAGTTGCGGAATTGCGGACCCTGGAACGCAAAGAGCATTTGAAGGAACAAAGGCTCTACTCTCTCGATGCAGGATCCATCACAGTCGAATCGTTCTCCGGGACTCGTCGGGCTTCATGGCTCGGCATACTTTGATGAAAGGAGTAAAGAAAAGGGTATATGGTTTAAAACCATACAATGTCAGCCTCCTCGAGTGCCTTGGTTTTACAATAGTAAGTTAAATAGATCCTACATTGTTACTCTAAATAGATTACGCTCTGGTCAAGAAGTTTTCTTTTTTAATGAAAAAGGTTGATTCCCCAAATTGTGATTTGTGTGATAAGTTAGATGATATACAACACATTCTTGTAGAGTGTGATAAGTATCGGAATGGGAGGGAGGCATTGACGCAAAAATTTAATATAAACAAATACGATCAAGGCGCATTCCTAACCATATTAGCAGAACCAACATCTGACGCAGCAAAGTCAATTGTTGAAAATATAATTTTGCACCAGTGACTCCTTCTTTTCTTTTATAAATTAAGGATATAATTTAGTTTAGGATACGTTGGGGCTCTCATGTCCATGGAGACAAATGCCCCTAAATAAATAAAGATAAAAAAAAAATTGGCTCGGCGTTTTTCTGGTGTTTTCCACTGTTGATTCTGGCTTTCAGGAGTTGCATTGGTTGGGGATGTGTGGCGTGCTTGTCCCAAAAAGGCTCTATTCTCTCTCTCTATCTCTCTACTCCCCGCCCAGAGCGGGAGAAGACGCATTTGATGATACCCATCCACAAAAAAAGCAATAATAACACTTAAATTAGACGAGTCCGTAATGAATAAACGTTTCGGAAAAAAAACACAGACAAGAACAGAACTACAATCTATAGCTACAATCAATTCAAAATGGAAGATTAGGAAAAATGTTGATTCGTTAGCGTTAGCGCGTTTATGTCTTTTGTATGAGCAATGATGTGAATATAAGGATCGTTGAGTCATGTTGCCAATTATACCGAAAACTTTATTAATTCATAATTTATCACCAAATAGCTTTAATTACCATGTTTTGTTAATAGTTTGATGATTTTAGATAGTAGTTATATACCAGAAACCAGAAATCCGATTCTTATGATTAAGTGTTCATATTAAAGCGATAATCGATGTCAAAACTAAAATAAAATAAAAATAACCTAAAAATTTTCAAAAATTGTGAAAGTAAATTATTTTAAAAAAATAAATAAATGTTGTCTTCTAAAAATAGACAGTCCTTTTTTTGACAGCTGCCACACCTGTTATTTCCCTGAATTCGAGTTGTTTTTGGGAGTCTCCTTAAAAAAAACGAGAACTGCCACGTTTGACATCATCCCTTAGTTACATTTCTTCCCTTCCCCTAAGGAAAACAGGCGCTAAACTAAACTAAATACCTTGCATTTATTTATTTAAAAACTCTTTTATTTATCGTTTGAATCTATTTATCGTAGAATTAAATCAACTTTGCGGGAAGTAAAATTCAAATGAAAGAAAAAGTAACCAACTAACTGTTAGAGTCTACTGTTCATTTGTTTGTTTGTCTATAAGTTTTGTTGTAAATTATTAGTGTCGATGTGGCTGGATTAATTAATTAAGTAATGTACTTTATAACTTAGGTTATTTAATATTTTTACGTAATAGAAAGAATAAGTTGTTTCAACTGGAACAATTATATTTTTTGAATTGAATTACGTTGCTATTACGTTTTCAGTCGTTCTACATTTTAACGTAAATATGCGGAATGGAACTTACAAAAATAAAATTATAAAATAGATCTAAGATTCTAAAATGATTGTGGACACTAAAATAATCTATTTCGTCCTTTTTTTTCAATGTAAATAAAATACAAATTTTCTATTAAAATGAATGGTAAATAGACCATTAAACAACGACTAAAACACTCACCTATTTCTTCCAAAACAACACTAATTCACCACAATGCAAAAAAAAAAACAAGAAAAGTCACATACGAAAAAAATTAAAAAAAGGCACAGATCACGAACTCATTCAGCCAGAAACGTCAAAGTTTTCGCGCCAACGCACGTATCTCGTTTGAGCGCGCTATCGAGACTGGCTGAATGCAATCGCGCCTTAGTCTTGAAGGTACGTTTCCCGCGTTTCTGAGGAGTGGAGGTAACTTTTTAATGAAATAACACCCTAGCGATGGTAATATGATGCCTTCGCTCCATTTCGATGGTTAGGTATTTGGTTACTTTGACATTTGATAGAGAAATTATTGGGAATGAAAATCATTAGATTTTATTATATTAAAAAATGTTGATTTAGTTAGAGACATATTGCTAGATGCACGATTTTAGTTACTACTTAGGAGTCGAAAATCTAGTGTGCCCGTGAAAGTACCTGAGTACCTTACCCTACAACCCTTATGATGTTTTATCATAGTGTATTCTTAAGAATAATTTCTGCGAAGACCCAAATAATGATCGCCTTCAGGGCCCGATCTAAGGAGAGGCAAGCCGGGCAATTGCCCAGAGCGGTAAAACTGAGGGGCGGCAAAATTGAGGGTGCCCGGCGGTTGCACGAAGTCCTCAATTTTATCTGTAAGAGTGAAAAATCTTATAGAAATTACCATGCCTAGCAGCCTGACAAAATAATATTTATTTCCTGTTTCCTTTTAAAAAAATAGCGGCAGTAAATCCTTAGCCGGACCAACAAAAAGAAAGTCAAGCTGACAGAAAGAAGAAGAAATATCCAAATAGGAAAGAAGAAATCAACTTTTTCGATATGTAATGATTTCGGCTTGAGAATACAAATAAAACCTCCCTTTTCTTATACCGATTTTTCATTTATGAACTTGCAACCCTTTTCGTTCCATAAATGTTTGACGGAGCTTCCCCAAAAAAAAATTCGGTCAGCTGGTCGATTTTGTATTGAAGGTCCTAATTTTTTTTTCATATTTCGACCCATGTTTCTAGGAGAAAGATGTTCAATTTCACCCTAAAAACTGTAGCGCGTCAGAAATGTTTGCGCAAGCCCGTACTGACGGCTTCTTTGCCATTATACGCAAAAAAACCGCGTCGCTACTGAGGAGAGTGAGGGATAGTCGGAACAGCATCCTGAGAACTGTAGCCGAGAGCTTCGGCTCTTCAATTGTACAGAAGTTTGTGCGGAGATTGATTGTTACTAACACTAGGAAATAAGATATTTTTTGTATGTTTTTACTAACACAATATGGATTTTTTATCCGAAATAAAGATTATTATTATTATTTTTAACTTTCTCGGGTCCCTGGAGACCCGGTCCTTTGATAGGCGTACGAGGGGCCGAAGCCAACTCGCAGAGGCCCCGTTAGACATTTCAAATGGAATGGGGCACCAACCGACGATTATCCCTGTATGCACTATCAAAGTATACCCAAGGATAATCCCCGGTTGGAGCAGGACTATTGCAGAATATGGTAACAAAAGATGAAACGCTATGGGTTTGGGTGGTTTAGTGGATTCGTTACCGTATACTATGAAAGATCTATTGGCCCCTGCCTGACCACTGAAAATATACACGGCTTTTAAATGGCAGGGGTGACTTGCACACTCAATAAATGGGCCTCCGAAAATGGTCGCTAGCACAAAGTGACGTAGCGCCAAGGAGGCAACATATCCTGAGGTGCTAGAGGAGTGGAGAGGTATACCACGGCTATCAGGACAATCCCGGAAGTACGGTCAAGATCCCTACCAGCATCTTACTGGATTATACATCCTTCTCCCGAGCACGTTTGCTCTTGCGAATCTCCACTCAGACCGGCCGATTAAGGCAAGAAAGAGGTGGGAGCTCTGTTCCTCGTCAGTGTTCACTCCAGCCAGCCAATAAAGGCAAGCCGGAGATGAAGAACAAGACTTCTCCCAGGAGATCAGATCCGTGGGGTCGCTACTGCCCAACAGTTCGCCACAAAACTGCCTTGCGGATTGTATCTCTCTTTGTCTGGCCCCTCACCCTAAGTATGAGTACCTAAGGTTCATTAGGGCGCGCAAGCCCCACCACGACGTCAACGTAGAGATACGGCGATGGGGTTATTATTATTATTATTAAAAAATCACCCTGTTTGTACATATTTATTTACAAACATAATTTCATGATTTTTATATAAGTACTAACTGTACTAATTGTCCAGAAGCCGTATGTGAATATTATACAATTAAAACAATATCACATATATATCATCTCATCTTTGGGACTCATGACTTATAGTGTAAAGGGCAGCGAATATATTTTTTTCCCGGAGCGGCTAAATAGCTAGATAGGGCCCTGATTGCCTTCATACAATTTTTCTGTTCTCAAATAAATGAAATTGTCGTAGAATTGCTGTCGCATTTTCGGACCACTCCCGTCTGTGGGAGTCTTTAAGAGGAAATGTAGGCGGCGAGATTTTGTACGTAAAAAGTCATAACTAAAGGATGGCTCTCGGTTGTTTTCTCCTCCAATATTGAACCGATATACGAGATATTTCACAAAATGAATAAGAAGGATGTAAACTGTGTCTCTATGTTTTCCTTTTTTTTGTTGAATAGTTGCCAAATTTGTACACTAGGGCTTTGTTGACAGCGATTTATCGGACAATTTTGAGCATTTTGTGAGAGTTCTAGTGCTTATACGGTTAATAAATAATCAAAAAGGAAAGCACAGGGACATAGTATATATCCTTCTTATTCAGTTTGTGAAATATCTTTTAAATCGGTCAAATATTGGAGGAGAAAACAGTTGAGAGCCAAACCTCGAATTATGACTTTTTACATACAAAGTCTCGCCGCCAGCATTTCCTCTTGGAAATGGCCACTAATCCATCTTTTTAACCAATTACCAGTAACACGTTTCAGTCCAATGAAGCATAAGCAATAATTATTATGTATCCGATAAGTTAACAGTCAAAAACATACTGAAGTGGCTATAAATCGTCTCTAGTGAAGCCAGACGCATTGAAACAAAGAAAGAAAGAAAATTGTGTTTACAACGAACATTTTAATTAATCATTATCGCACTAATTCTGTTATGTTGTATTTATTTACTTGTAACCAACATTATTATGCGCGTTATTCTGTATATTTGTGAACACTTGATAAATATTGACAGGACCGGTCGTTGTGGCGACGCTTGGGGGAGGCCTATGTCCAGCAGTGGACGTCTTTCGGCTGATATGATGATGACGATGATAATATTATGTCTAATCCGATGTGGGACAGTATATCAGTAGAAAAGCCTCACGCCTGTATTTCACAAAGGGTAAAGCAGAGGTGTACCCAACGTACACCCACATATCGCTTCTTGTTATACGGGGCGGGCTGTTCGCCATCAACCGAGCAACCGCCAAATTCCAGGCGCGCCGAGCTGCTACAGAGAAATACCAGATGTAAAAATCCAAAAGCTCATTCCAAAATCTCAACTCAACTCAAAACATTTATTTCAAATAAACTATTTAAAGGCACTCTTGAAACGTCAAGGTCGGTCGGTCCAAAAAGATGAAGCTATTTGCTCGTTCCAAAGCGTAGATCTCTATGGAGAAGAACGTGCAAGAAACTCCACGGACACTCTTTTAAAAATAGTAAATTGTTACAAAGTTTTGTTTACATCATGTTAAAATTATACATATATGTGATGTGATAACGATGTAAAAGACGAGCAGGATAACAGCGTCCGGGAAAATAGGAACAATTCAAAGAAATATTTAAAATAAACCTCAGGACCTCATGCTCAGTAATGAGATTGCGAATAACTAGACTCTTGAAGCAAAACCAATGTTACGAAAAGCTGTCAAGGCAATTCAGGTGCCATTTTGGAAAATAGTTAGATAGTTAGAAATATAATCGATTTAAGGGGTGAATTTTTAAAGTGTAGGTGTACCTTAAGGGCCAAATCCGAAACTATGAGGAATATCGAAAAATACTGAAAAAAAGATATTTTAAAACTAATTTGTTAAAAATAAAAGCTTTCTTTTATATTTCCATGTGTTATTACTTCCCAGAATTTGATCCTTATTAGCTACATTTTTGGATGGTGTGATAATACAGTGTGTTTTTTTTTTCAAAATCAACCTATTCGATTCCTGGGTAGGAACAACGATTTTTAAAAAATCCAATGATGCTGTTTTAATATTCATCAAAATCGGACTCGAGCCTCCTTTCAGTGTTTTTCGATATTTCTCATAATTTCGAAATTGACCATGAAGGCACACTTTAAAAATTCACCCTGTACCTTTAAATCAAATAGATCGATTTAGACATTGATATACAAAAATAGATAATATAATTGTTCGAAAAACCGCATTTCACCGAAATTTTTATCACAATTTTAACCATTGGTTGAGTTAAATATATAATATATGTCAGCGATGGTACAACTCTCCAGGTTACATCAGCCAGGATATTGGAACTACAGTGGGCGTACTTTGTTGTTGGTTATTGCGCAATAGAAACACCGGTTGCTTTTAAACCAAATTATTATTCACACTCGAAAGTCTCACTTACAATATTCTCACACAATAGGTACACTGAACAAATATTCGGAACACGCGGCGGTTTCTAGACGTGGGCACGTCTGCACTGCTCGACCGCCACTAGTAGACTGAGCTCAGCCTCTGTCGAGGACACCGTCCTAGACTCCGTCGAACGCCACTAGATGGCGTTGGTGTCCCGATTGTTCTATTGACTGACTTATTTCCGACATATATATAATAGATGAACAACGTAGTGATTCTATAAGGGTTCCTTATTTCATTTTAAGTCACGGAACTTTATGACTATACCCAAAGAAAATGAACATTCATCCATCCACGCTTCCGAAATAAAAACCAAACTTGGTTTGGTTTTCGTTCATTGCGTAGACTAATTCCTTTTCATAATCATAACTCTTTAACACCTCAATAGCTTATCAAGTAATAGTAACAAATCAGCGCATATTACTCGTAAACGCGCATAATACTGATAGCTGACGCATGACGGCTGCAGGAAGCGATAGTTATAACTCTTTAGCTGCAACGATTAAAAATGTAGTTAACCGCTACGTTATAACTACGATATAACTTCCGACATGCGACAGTCAGGATGGTTCGGTGATAGTGGACTTTGATGTTGGACTTAATTAGCTCATTAACACCAAAGCAAGCGACATTCAATATGGGCCATCAGGTGGTTGATTTATTCTCTTATTACTTCTATCTGTGTAGGGTTGATTTATCCGTTCTTCAAAAGAAACAAGCGGTTGATGATTGGTACATTTTAAGAGTTTCCGACCGTCCGTTTAAAGAAAGGAACGGAACGCTCGTGTGCCTGTTTGTGTGTATGTTTTTATCGTTATACTAGCTGACCCGCGCAACTTCGTCTGCGTCACAATTTTCATTACTGCTCCGCTCCTATTGGTCTACGCATGATAATATATAGCCTATAGCCTTCCTCGATAAATGGGCTATCTAACACTGAAAGAATTTTTCAAATCGGACCAGTAGTTCCTGAGATTAGCGCGTTCAAGCAAACAAACAAACAAACTCTTCAGCTTTATATATTAAGTAAGTATAGATTCATACTGGCTTTTGCCCGCGACTTCGTACGCGCGTATTCCGTTTTTTCCCGTTCCGTAAGAGTTTCGGGAAATCCTCTCTTAGTGCTCCACTACTATGTGTAGGGAAGCTACATGCCAAATTTCAGCTTCCTACGACCAGTAGTTTCGGTTGTGCGTTGTCTGTCAGTCAGTCACCAGAAACGGAATAATTTTTGTTTCCCGCGACTTCGTACGTGCATACCCCATTTTCCCGTTCCCGTAGGAATTTTTGGAAATTCTCTCTTAGTGCTCCCCTACACTCCCCAAGGAACCTATATGCCAAATTTCAGCTTTCTACGACCCGTAGTTACAGCTGTGCGTTGTCTGTCAGTCACTCAGTCAGTCACTTAATCAGTCAGTAACGGAAGAATTTAATTAGGATACATATTTATTTTTACTACTTTTATACCAATATTTTTTATGTTTTTGCACACCTTACACTTTCCGACTAAATAGATCAGTGGCATTTCGACATTTTTAGCACAGTAAAATATCTATTGCCTTTAGTCAAAAGATCAACCTCTTTTACATCATTTTTAAGAGGGGACTAGTCCCGAGGTATTGAAAAATAGGTATTTGAAGAAACTATTGCCGATGCCGTCGCACTGCGCACTATCAAGTAAAGTGCGAAAGCAACAACTGCAGCAGAGGCTGATTTTATCTATAAAAACCTTGACCAAAAGGCGTTTTGCATTCCGCTATTTTCTTCTTCTAACTAGACTGATCTATAAGAATTATATATAAAAATTTAGAGGAAGACTATATTTATGCTTCTATTATTTTCTATTTTGTTAAAATAGAATAATACGTAAAATATAATAGGATAATACGTAAAAAAAGTCGTAGTAATAACAAGTGCCAGTAATTGTACAGTGTTTTTTGTACCGATAACTTCCGAAAACAAGTTAACTAAAACCTGCTGTCAAACCAACGCAACGACGGTGACGGATTTAAAAAGATCGACGAACCCGGGGAGTATTTTGTTTGAATTATGTTAATGTAGGCAATATTTACATACTACAAAACATCACGAAATACTGCTCAGGCCTCTGAGCAACGTCCATCACACACTGGCACGGTTTATGTCTCCTTTTGCTTGACAACTGGTGGAAGCAAAATCGACGACGAAAGCATTCGCCCAGACAACTAACACTACATAATTTACTGCACAAATACACTACTTAATAAGATCTATGCTAGGTACTGTTAATTTAAACTGTAATATTTAATAAATCTTAATGTTAATCAAGTTCCAATGTACTTTAAAACTTAGAAAAAATAACAAAAGCAGTGTTTATTTATAGTAATATTTTCTTATTTAACTTTCCTCTTTTAATTCTTTCTATCTGAGTATGTAATTCTAATAACTTTATTTAACTTCAATAGCTATCCCCTAAAATTAATTAATTTTACTTTTTTTTTCCCTACCACCTTCTACTTATTTTTATTACTAAAAATTTTCATCCACTGTTATTTAACTTATATAACTGTACATATTCCAGTTGACCCAACAAAATGATGACCCGCAGTGCCACGATTAAAGAGCTGGAAGCTAAATTAAGAGTGTCTTTGAAGGAGCTGAAAGATGCCAAGGCGTTAAACCAAAAGTTGCTCCAAGAGATTGCAGAAGGCGAGGTGGAAGTGCAAAATGTGGTCCATAAAAACACCTGCCTCAAGAATGAGCTAGCTGAGCTACACATCCAGCACATGGACTTAGCCGACCAACACACTCAACTCCAACATCAAGTGTCTTCATTTGAAAAGTGCAGTGACACATATGAACAGACTTTAAACCGTGTTTCAGAACTCGAACAAGAACTATGTGATGCCCGTAAGGCCCTTTGTATTGCAGAGTCTGTTAAGGTTAGTGAAAAATTATCTTACACCAATAACTTATTTGATGAGTTGGTAGGTGTTCAGTCAAAATCAGTGTGTGAGCCAGCCATAACTATAGATTTGACAGGTGATGACACGATACCATTATGTCCTATTGTAATGAGCCACAACAAATTAAAGAAATATGTTAAATTTAAGAAAATAATCAAACGGTCTCGGAGAGAAATAAAAAAACACAATCTCCTAAAATTTAACATTTCACTTAGAAAGGACCGAGTCTGCCTTACAAATAGATTGAAACTTTGTACTGAAGAGCTGGACCAATGTAGGGAACAATATGATAAAGACATTCAGTGCCTCCAAAATGATTTATTATACAAGGAGTATTTGCTGAAAAATATTTATGAAAAATATGAGACCTCACAACAACAACTGAGTGAGCGCTTGTTTGAGGCTGGGGAACTATTGGATTTGGTGAAGTACAATGCTGAAAGATACGAGTCTCTGACTAATAATCTTTCATGCAGCTGTGTAAACCGACCATCATCTCCCCAACCCCAACTAGACATGCCTCCACCGGTGTTGGCTCTTCCAGCTCTTCCTTTAGAAACTTGTGTCAAAATACCAGCAAATAAATCCATATTTTTTTGTGATGAATTAGGGTCTGGCTTTGGAAAAATACTACATAACTACTTAAGCCATAGTTTTACCAACCATAGTTATCATAATATAAGTTTTAAACAAATGGTTAAAAGAATTATAGATACAAATCTTGATGATTATTCATCAATGGTTCTTCTATTAGGGAATAGTACTGGTATTACTAGAAAGGACATAGTGGATAGTGTTGACTCCTTATTAAAGTTAAACATAGGAAAGCTGATGTTATGTGCTTTTCCTTATTCCGATAGTTTATCAGTTGATCAAAACAAGCATATTTTAAAGCTGAATAATACTATTCACTTGCTGACATGTTGTCATAGTGACAAATTATTGTATTTTGACACTAATAAGTTTGTTAGTGGTTTTAAATTAACTCAGGGAGCTTTATCTCTGTCCGGTAAATGTAGACATATGATTGCTATGTTGATAGCATATAATATTAACGAGGTTATAGCTAATATAACACAGATTAGGTTAAGTGACGAGCCTGTGTTGTCTAGTTGCTCTAACAGCGTAGGGACTTATTTTTATGATTCTTTGTGTTGTACGAAGGAGGACCCACTTATAATATCAACTTTCATGGAGGCCTCTACCCATCAGATAGAGTATTCTCTTCCTGATGGAACCCATAAAGACATTTTAGACTCCTCAATTGTAGCTGTGGAGATCGCTCCGGATAATTCTTTAAACTGAACTGCAAGACAACAGAAGCTACCTCTTCAAATAACCAATTATTATATGTGGATAGGAACAAGGTATCTTCTGGCAGTAATAATATAGTTCATGGTAAAAATCCTAAGGGAGGGCAACACACGTTAAAATTGTTTAATCAGAATATTCAAGGTTGCCTTTCCAAATTACTTGAAATAGAAATGTTTTTAGAAAAGACCAAATTTGATGTAGTTTGCTTAACTGAACATTGGTTAAAAGATCACCAAGTAGGATCCATTAATTTTGAAAATTATTATGTAGCTAGCCTTTTCAGCCGACAATGTATGATACATGGAGGATCACTAATTTTAATTAAAAGTTACATTAGATCTAAAGAAAGAAAAGACATTGTTAAGCTGTCGGTTGAACACACCATTGAATTGTCCTGTGTTGAGTTGGATAAGCATGTTGTTGTTTGTGTCTATAGACCTCCAAGTTACCAGAATCCATCTGTGTTTGATTCTGTAATGGAAGATGTGTTGAAAAAAGTTTGTACTAGCAATAAATCAATAATTATATGTGGCGACTTTAATATTAACTTATTAGAAACTAACTCGAATAGTGTCAGATTATTGAGTCTATTTAAATCATTTAATTTATCAAATGTATTTATTGAACCTACCCGAGTCACAGCTTCGTCTGCGACTTGCATAGACAACATATTTTGCAATTGTGATTATTTACATAAAGAGATGGTGAATAAGTTACCCTCTGATCACAGTGGACAAACAATAACGTTTTGCACCTACATACCTTTGCAAAAAATTCAAATTAAATTTAGACCAATAACAGATACAAATTTAGAAAAACTTAATAGTACTTTGGCCAGTAAATTATGTATTCAAAGATTTAATAACATACAAGACCCAAATGTGTTTTATACTGAATTTTTTTCATTACTCAACACTCAATTTAATTATAATTTTCCAATAAAGTCTAAAAGTATTTACACTAAGTTTATATTTAGTGATTGGGCGACTCCGGGCATTCGAAAAAGTAGAGAAAAGCTATACGAACTATATGGCCTAAAGCAACATGTGAATAACATAAGCTTTCATAAGTTTGTTGCGAATTATTCAAAAACATTTAAAAGTGTATGCAAAATAGCTAAAGCTCTGTTTATTAGCAACAAAATAAAATCAGCAGATGACAAAATAAAAACCACCTGGAAAATAATAAATAATGAAACAGGTAGGAAGAAAAAGCGTGAAACTAAATTTAATTTAAATACCGTACATGGGCCCATAAACTTAGATGCAGAGGTAGCTCAGGAATTTGAAAACTTCTTTGCTGATATTCCTCGTAAAACTACACAAGCTCTTAACTCGTCACCCGCGCTCTCTGCTGCCTTTTTAAGGAAGAATGTCAAGGTATGCCCATCAGAGTTCAAGTTTCAACATACGAACCCCCTAGCCATTACGAAGGCTTTTAAAGATCTTAAAATTAAATCAACAGAAGATCTTTGGGGAATGTCTGTAAAAGTCGGTAGATCTATTATTGAAACTATTGCTCCCTACTTAGCTCACATATTTAACTCTAGTGTAGACCAGGGAGTATTTCCTGATCTCATGAAGCACAGTAAAGTCGTTCCACTGTTTAAATCCGGTGATAGTCAAGATCCCAACAATTACAGGCCGGTGTCAATCCTGCCGGTTCTCAGTAAGGTGTTTGAAAAGTTAATGCTTAACCAGATGTTACTACATTTTAATAAAAATTCCATCTTTCATGAACAACAATACGGTTTCACCAAAGGGCGTTGTACAACTGACGCCGGTGTCACCCTAATAAAGAACATCTTTAACGCTTGGGAGGATTCACAAGACGCCATTGGAATCTTTTGTGACCTCTCGAAAGCGTTCGATTGCGTTAACCATGAGACACTTTTGTTGAAACTCGAGCATTATGGAATTAGGAATACATCCCTTGACTTGATTAGATCATACTTGAAAGACAGACAGGTTAAAGTACAGGTAAACGGTGTAAACTCACAAGGGTCTGAAATGACGATGGGCGTTCCGCAAGGTTCAATATTGGGTCCATTCCTCTTTTTAGTTTACATAAACGATTTGCCCCAATTGTTTCAAAATGAACCAAAGATGGTGTTATTTGCTGATGACACATCATTGATATTTAAGATAGACCGACGATCACAAAACCTTGATGATGTCAATTACTCTATTCACCAGGTTCAAGATTGGTTTACGGCAAACAACTTAGTACTAAATGAAAAAAAACTAAATGTATTAAATTCACTTTACCTAATGTTAAAAGTAACGAATGTGACATCATATTGAATGGACAAAAACTGGAATTTATTGATCAGACGGTTTTCCTGGGAATCACTTTAGACGAGAAATTGCAATGGGGACCTCACATAACATCTCTTGCGGCGCGGCTAAGCTCAGCCGCTTATGCTGTTAGAAAAATAAGGCAGCTAACAGATATAGAAACCGCGCGTTTGGTCTATTTTAGTTACTTTCACAGCATTATGTCGTATGGTATTTTGCTGTGGGGTCGGGCTGCTGACATTGAATCCATATTTATTCTACAAAAGCGTGCTGTCAGAGCCATTTATAATCTTCGTCGCCGCGATTCTCTTAGGGAACTCTTTAAAAATATTAATATTATGACAGTCCCTTGTCAATTCATTTATGAAAATATAATGCATGTAAGGAAAAATCGACATCTCTTTAGCAAAATTAGTGATAGACATAATTTTAATACTAGAAATAGAAATAAACTAGATCAATCATTTTTTAGATTATCCAAAGTACGAACATCTTTCATGGGGTACTGTATTAAATGTTACAACAAAATTCCTTCTAACATATTAGAATTAAATGAAAGAAAATTTAAAACGTGTGTAAAAAGGCACTTTGTGAACAAGCATATTACAAATTAGATGATTATATTCAAGATAAGAATGCTTGGAAACATGCTAGTCCTGCTCCATAGGACAATCTAGGGTGTAGTTGACATAGTGAAACTGGCTGATATGTTTGTGTTTATTATATTAATATTTATTATGTATACAGGTTTATTTACTGATTTTTATATTTAATTTAACTCACACACTGATCATTTAAATCAATAGTTGCAAAATTTGTACGTATGTGAGTACTATGTCCCCTTACTAGCAAACTTATTAATTTTACCTCTGCTGGCATTTCTTTATTGTAATTATTAGTAGTATATAAGTGCTATTTTGGGAGCATCGTCCTTACATATAATCAATTGATTAATGTATGCAAATATTGTAAAGCTTATTTTTGAAAAGAGTAACTATGGAGTTTCTTGTCCGTTCTTCTCCATAAGAATCTACCTTTTGCGAACGGACGACTAGAGTCACTATATTTTATTTTCTTTTGACGTTCAAAAGTGCCTTTATTGGTCCAGTTGAAATAAATCATTTGACTTTTGACTTTGACTTTGACTTTGAAAAACTTATCAAATTTGTCTTATAGTCGTCTGAACATGGCAGTAAAAACGGGCTGTTTTTTGGGTTTTTGCATTGTCATAATTCTTTAAGTCATTATTTTTTGGAAAAACGAAAATGATAGAGGCAGGTATTAATTCGATCTAGATTTTTTGGAAAAAAATCGTTGCTCTAGCAGCATTATCCACGAAGAAAACAGCGTAATACGTTTGTATGAAGAAAGGCCCAAGAATTACCGAATTACGAACTTTATTACAAGTTAAAGCTAACCTTTCGGTCACGTTTCCCTCTTTAGAACTAAAGAAGTGGTAATGTATGTGCAGTTTAGCTGGAGGAATGTTTATAGTATCATTTGTTTACTTTCATTTCGCTTATTTTGTCGTTTGTCGAGGTCAATGCTCTCAAGAAATATGGAGGTATAGAATAATTCTCAATTGTCTATGTGTTCCAGTCAGGTGAGGGGTTTATGTAAAACACTATGGTACTAAACAGACTGTAAGCAGCTTCAATTTATAACCCACAAGATACTGAAGTTACTTGGCTCAGACTTACACTCTAAGAAATACCTCAGTAGGTATTTGCATACTTTCGGAAACCAAAAATAGGCATCTATTTAGTTAATTAGGTATAGGTTTTTTGTTTTTATTTTGAATCACATCTATCATAAATTTGGGTGTACTATGCCAAATTGAATAACAATTGATCGAACACTATAAATCGAACGTCTTAGAAATACTCGAACATTCAAGAAAAACACAAAATTAACTAATAAATCACATTTTAATCTGTAATCATTATTAACGTTGAACGCTTGATCAAACAAACATTCGATATTTGAACACTCGATGTATTGAGTGTACGATATATTGAAAGTTCGTTTTATTAACCATTCGATTATTTGGCATTCGATTTGGTATAGTACACCCCATAAATTTTACCCTTCCTGTTGTGAGCTTACCCTTCGATACTTTTCAATCCGTCTACTTTCAAAACCTAACCCCAATTTAAAGTTTCAGAATTGGCGGGAAAAAAATTGGCGCCATGTTTGGCACGTGACCATGTCGTTATAAATTAATAAGTGATGCATGTCACAAATAAACTTTGCGAGACAGTCAGGACAGCCTTTACAATACGTAAATCAAATAAAATTAAATATGCAACATAATTTAAGAATTTAAACACTATTTGACACAGCTCAACAGTCGTAATAAGATGGCGGCTGCTTTTGACAGATGACGTTGACAGCCATCGAGAACTCACGCGTGTAATGTATGAACGATATTTTAAAAGGGAAAGTCCTACTTTGGTTAGGACGGCCCGCTTCTCATACGTATAACCTGGTTTGAATAAAAAGGAATAAAATCTACATCATTCTAGACTAGTTTTTGTTAGGTAACCTAGATTTTCAGTTAGTAACGTGTATAATAATATGTAGTAGGTAGGTATAGTCATTTTCACACCACTAAAGGGCAAAAACTGAGTGTCAATTTAGTAATCAATCACATTAAAGTGGATATTATTATTACTTACATATATTACTGAATTCTTGTCATTCAATTTGCCTAGCGTTTTCTCAACTTTTTTGGGGTCCATTCTAACCAAATGCGGCGGAGTACCAGTACCAACTTTACATAGAGCCAGCAGTCGCTCCATGTATCCTATCTGACCTCTTCAACCCAGTAACTGGGTAACAGGATACGGTAGGTATGTACGGCACCTAATGGTGTGGTATGTTAAGGGGATGTTCTGCCTTCTGACTACGACTGTCCGGCTCCGGCGTGGCGTGTTTTCCGAGGCACGGATCAGTGGCGTGACTAGTCTCAAACATTATTCCCTCTATCAAACATTATTGGGGGCCCCGTTTTAAGAGGTACTGATTGTTTTCAGGGTTCCGTACCTCAAAAGGAAAAAACAGAACCCTTATAAGATCACTTTGTTGTCCGTCCGTCTGTCTTTATCTCGGGAACACGTGGAGGTACCGAGTTGAAATTAAAACCATATACTCAGATCTACAGTCCCTTGAAGCTGTGAAAAAATCAAAGTTCTAAGCCAACGTAAATAAAAGATATGGCCGTTTATGCCGCAAAAATCGTATATTTCGACACTCTCAAGGGAATCAAAATGTACAAAGTATTTCCCGTTGAGCTAGAACTATGATATTTGGCAATTAATACCGTGTTATACTACAAGTATAGGAAAAAGTCTCAAAACTATACATATGTAATTAAAACATAAAAAAACATATTCTTTATTTAAAGTGGTGGGGGATTCCGAATCGCACTAGGCAGGTTTTTTTTTAAACAAATTAGACCCTACTAGCTCAGAAGTGTCTCGGCAGGCCACAAAGATGACGTATCATTGATACTGCTGATAGCTACGCCCCTAAGCCCGAAGTCCGTAGTTCCGGGCGGGCTTAGTTGCGGGCGTATTCTACTCAGTGTCACCTAACCACTAAGAATTAATGACAATGCGATTTGATAGTTACTGTCAAATCGTGTTGCTATTCATTTATTAGTTCGGATTTGGGACTAACCGTAAGTCCTTAGGTGATACGGAGTAGAATACGCCCGCAACTAAGCCCGAAACTACGGACTTCGAGCTTAGAGAGTAGCCCCCCTGGCACAGATAAATCTCGATATGGTTGCTCTCTGTGGGACTAAACAGAATAAAATGTTTGAACGTTACAGATTGTTAATCTTAATCTCATCTATTTATAATAATGATGATGAAGATGTCTGCAACACTTTAATCTTGATATAATCTCTGTAATAGATTGCATTTTATGAAATCCACGGAAATAGCGACGATAAAATGATGCAGTCTACTTCTCTTTGGGTACACTCCTATAAATCAACTTGTTTATGTTTTAGAATGCTTAGTGCAGTTTTAATAGCAATATTTAATCCACGACCAGGATGTGCCAAAAAAAAGTGGTAATTTACCAACAACACATTTGGTTTGGATTCCGCTCGCTCCTTCGATCTTTTGAACACAAACATGAAGTAAATATCTGTTTGTGTTCAGAAAGTTCGCGATCTGATCATGTATTCAAAAAGACAACTTCCAAACGTTTACTTGGGGTCGGCGTAGCATGAAATCAGGCTCTAAATTCAAAATCTAAGTCCACTATGTGTGATCCTGATCAGGCCTAGGTCGACGGCGCGTTGTGTTCCACGCGCGCCTCAAAGAGATGTCAACCTAGGAGACAGGGCCCGCTAGGGCCAGTGCCTACCAGGGTTACGGAATTTGTTCGAAAGAGTCACTGCGGCCCTGGAACGCAAAGGGCATACGAGGAACACTACGGATAGATTTTAGTCATTAAGAGTCAAATACTCCCTTCTGCTCCGCCCAGAGCAGGAGGAGTCATTTGATGATTTCCCATCCTTAAAAAACTTCACAAGAAAACAATAGAATTCTTAACAAACAAGCCGAACGCTTAGGTCGATCGTGCCTCTCTGTCGCTTGTTCCGCGCTCTCGCTCTTGGAACGTGACACTTTTTCGTGCATGTAGCCGTTTTAACAGACGTTATCACGTCAAAAAAGAGTCAGGCAGACAAACGCTAAGCTAAAAATTTGTTGCACAATCTGTGTACCGAGTTGTAGAGCTAATGAAAAGGGCCCTAGATGCAGGCCACCTGCCGGTCACATTACGTTGATTATGAGAAAACCGAGCGCCCGATATTATTACACTTTCCCGCTATAATCTTACTAAACGCAGGGCTGCTTTCTTTGGAGATTCTGTATTTTTAGCTTGGTTAGGTATACGAGTATGTGGCGACTCTATTTTCGTTCGTCTCGTTGATCTAGTGATTGCAAATGCATGATGAGTAACTATAAGCTGACCCGCGCAACTTGCAATGGTAGGCTCGTCGCGACGAAGCTCCAAATGATAAATGATATTTATTTTGCAAATTGGTTACAAGTAACTCTTTTACACGTCAATTTTTTTTGACATATTAATCTAGATGAGGTCGGATGTTTCCTAACTGACTACCCTGAGAAGAAACACCGAAACAAATACAAAGGTCATAGTCTCTTTTGAAGTCCATACAATCGCCAATAACATATGAAAAACATGTAGGTTAACGTCTGAGGTGGCCTTTTGAGGAAAGCACCACGCAGGTTTGAGTGGGCTAGTCCAGACAGTGCAAGCATTTGTCAGTTATCGTGCAGCTCAACTCAGAACTTTGAGGAGCTCAACGAATCGACGAACAATACCAAAGTAACCTGGACATTTGGGTAAGCCGCATAGTAAACTCAAACTGCCAGACAGTCATGAAATCAATCCTTAAAATAACGACCTACATACCCATAGTCTTGAGCATCGACGACGAGTTGCTGGCCTGTCGGTTTTCTACCGGTTGCATTTTAGGGAATGTGCAACGGAATTGCATAATTTAATTCCGCCAAACCCGTTCCATCATCGGACCACAAGACGAACGGCAATGCGCCACCGGTACATGGTGGACATCCCACCCACGCGCACAAAACGTTTTGGGAACACATTCATAGTGCGTACAGTTAAGGAGTGGAATTCCCTGCCGGAGTCTGTGTTTCCTGATAGCTACAACCTGGGAGTCTTTGAGTCAAGAGTGAATAGGTTACTTCTAGGCAAGCGTGCTCCATCTTCGACCACATCATCGCTTACCAACAGGTGAGATAGTGGTCAAACGCGAGCCAATCAATAGTAAAAAAAAAACACATTTTTCATTAATGCTCCAGCCTTTTTGGTCGTAGCGTGTTGTTATATAGCCTACTAGCTTCTACCACGTGGTCCCTAGGGAACATACTCCCGGATAAAAAGTAGCCTATGTCCTTTCTCAGGCTCTAGACTATCTGTGTACCAAACTTAATTTAAATCGATTCAGTAGTTTTGGCGTGAAAGCGCGACAGACAGACAGAGTTACTTTCGCATTTATAATATTAAGTTCTAGCTTCTACCAGCGGCTTTGCCCGCGTGATCCCTAGAGAACATATTCCCGGGATGAAAAGTAGCCTATGTGCTATTCCAAACTATAATCTATCTCTGTTCCAAATTTCATCCAGATCCATTCAGCCGTTCTGGCGTGATTGAGTAACAAACATCCACCCATACAAAATGTAGATTGGATGGTTAAACAATACAATATTAGAACACCCGACATCTTGATGTCAATATGGCGGGTGTACCTTCGAAATAATTAGAGCTTGGTAGAAAATAGAACAGTTTAGGTATTTTTAGGGTTCCGAACCAAAAACGGAACCCTTATAGGACTACTTGGGTGTCTGTCTGTCCTTCTGTCACTGCCTGTTTTCTCCGGATCCACTGGACCGATTCTGTTGAAATTTGGTATACATATGGACTTCTATAAGCGAAATACGGACGTGTTACGTAAATTATTAAATTTTTAGTATGGGGGTCACTTTTGGGGGTCAAACGATATACTTAAAAAAAAAATGCGTTCAAAATCTGTCATACAGCTTTTTTTAAAAAAAAACACCTATCTAAGGACACTTGGGTTATTGAAATGAATCTAAGGACACCTTAATAGTCGAAATCCATTCAGCCGTTTGGAAGGTACGAGGTAATAAAGAAATTTACAAACAAACAAACATACATAAGATATGCGCGAAAAACATAACCTTTCCTTGGCGGTCGGGTAAAAAAGGTTTCATTTACGAAAAATGCCAAAATAAATATCTATGTAAGTTTAATAATAATTTTTGGTAGGTTTTGCAAAGACATAAGACCTCGACTCTTTTCTCAGACAATGAGTCTGCAATATTACAACTCGGCGTTTACAGCATAATTTCACGGTCTGGTGCCAGGGCGCGTATTGTTTCAAAGAAATTACTAATGAGCGTGATTTCCTCATGTGTAATATCATACGATATCGTTTGACCTCCTGAGGCTCTAGAAAAGTGACATTCTTGAAGCGGTAGTGTGGCGAAGGCGATTGTCAAAACGTCAAAACATCAAAAAGGTATGGGATTGACAAAAGCTGTCGAAAAGTCACGTGAACAATCCCTTACATTTTGGAATTTCGACAATCGCAGTCGCTAATAGAATTGCATTTTGTCTGGGGCCCCTGGGCAGATGCAACTTCCTTATATTATGATGTAATGTGTAGTGGACTGGTGGTAGAGCACCTTGTGAAAGAAAGCCCCTTCCGGAGAAGAACCATCCTTCATGATAGGTGGTATTCCAGTTTCCTTAATTCTAAGTCTGAGCTAGACGATAACTGACAAATGCTAGCACTGTCTGAACAGGTTCGCCCAAATCTGTGTGGTAGGTACTTTCTTCATAAGACCAACTATATGGTTCTCATATGATTTGACCAGTACCGATTGTGTTGACTTTAAAATAAACTTTTACCTCGGAGTTTATTTCGATGTTTCTTCTCAGGGTAGCTAGGATACACTAGCCTCATCTAGTATAAAGATTGACGTGTAAAAGTGTTCCGTTTAACTTATTTACAAAATTAATATCATTAATTATCGAGATTCCTTAGTAACTCGGAGCTTAAGCTCTTGTTCGCAGCTTTCGTTTCTAGATTATATGAAATTTTAATATAGGGCGAACGAAGTCGCTGACGACATACCCAAAGAAAGGCATGCATTATGTGATGCATCTGCCTAAACTTAAAGAATCATGAAGGATAATTTAATTACCAACACAAGTTACTTCCTAGTAACGAGATTTAGAAAATCTTAAGATAACGATCCTAGCGTGAGAATGTGAATGTAACCGAAAAGAAATTGCAATTTACGCGCCAAAATGACAACCTAGCACATTGTTATACTTTCTTACCCAGATCGCTATCAAAATGGCGGCTATAAACGTAAAAACAACAATTAAAAGAATGACATAACTGTTATAATATTCGCCAAAACATTTGATTTACAAACAAGCGTGTGAACTCGCTGATGTAACTTTTTAATTACATTGCCCAGTTTACTCTGAGCTGTCAAAGTGGCGCTGCTTGCTACTAAAACGTCAACGAACTGTCAAATTCAATACTTTTTACTGTAGTATCGTATCTCGCCGCATGTCAAGATTGTTCGGTTATGATGCGTTCATATTCATGAACCAGTATGTAATGGAGACCGGTTGGTGAATGAATTTTGAAAGTAATACGATGATATTATGTCAGGAAGTGAGATGGGTATTGAATTGAAATCATTTTGGAGGTCGTAATCGAGTTTTTTTCAGATGAGATAGCAGTTTGGTGTTTTTTTATCGATCCAGTGGTCAAACGGGATCGGTAGCAAACTTGTTACCAATTGTTGTTGTTGAATCTTGTTTTACTCATTGGTCACAAGGACCAATATCATTGGTTCTTGTTGATCTAATGTCTGTAAGAACTATTGCTGTAGTGCTATTCTGTAAGAACATTTTCGTATCTCGACAGTGGAATCCGAGGTGAGTTTCAAATTAAGACCTTTATGTTGTGTGCAATAAGGCTCATTTTGTGTGTTTTGTCACTCAGGTAAAACTCGATAACGAAATAGTTGTTTACAGAATAGACTAGCTGATCATGAAGTCCTGTAACCGGCTGGAAGTGTCATTGAGTTTTTTCCACTTGGAATATCTCAGTAAATAACCGGAGTCTGGTCGTCTAAAGTTGTGCCCTGCTGGTGGCAATATACTTACACCAGCATCATCCACAGCCTGACTTCGCTCAATGCTGGCCATTGCCTCCTCTTTCTTGTGCCTATAGCAAATTCCTGTGCCTTCTTCCACTCCTCGGACGCCACTTGGTCACCGCCTCACTACATCTATCATCACCGTGCCTTGCCAAGTGCCCTGTCCAGCACCATTTGATTTCCGTAATTCGTTTTCCGATACCGAAAATCTTTGTACGTCTTCTAATCTCGACGTTTGGAACTCGTTCTATTACATGGTATTTAAAAATAACTTATGTGGGTGCACCCTTCGGGAAATACAGGCGAGATGTTACGGATTGGTTCGAAAATGTTACTGCGCCCCTGGAACGCCTCACCAGAAGGCTTAAAGTCATTCAAAGGGCAATGCTTGAAGTTTCCTTGCGCGATAGAATCAGTAATGATAATATCCGCAAGAGAACCAAGGTTACCAACATAACCCGAAGGATCGCTAAACTGAAGTGGCAGTGAGCAGGGCACATTGCTCGCAGAACAGATGGTCGATGGGGCCGAAAAGACCGCGTACCGGAAGAAGCGGTGTTGGAAGGCCTTCCACAAGGTGGACCGATGACCTGGTAAAGGTCGTAGGAAGCAGATAGAGGACACGGTGGAGCATACGGTGGAGGTCTGCCCTGCTTGGACGGAGCACTGCCGTGTCCTCGTCAAGGCGATCGGCGGCGGCGACCTGTCGCGGTCGGCCCTGTTTCAAGTCATGGTCCGGAGCGAGGAGACTTGGGAAGCGGTCACCTCCTTCTGCGAAGCAGTAATGCTAGCGAAGGAGGAAGCCGAACGCGTGAGAGAGAGGGAAACCTCACGCCCCAGCCGCCGCAACAGAAGAAGACGCCCCGGGCGTCGGGAGTCGCAGGGCGATTCTCGGCCACCGTAGGCGTGGGCCTGCGGACGACGAGCATTGGGTGGCTCGCCGTCTGATCAGAATCAGTCCCGGGTCGACGGCGCGCTGTGTTCCACGTGCGCCTCAAAGAGCTGTCAGCATTAAAGACGGGGCCCGCTAGGGCCAATGCCTGCCGGGGTTGCGGGATTTATTCGAAAGAGTCACCGCGGCCCTGGAACGCAAAGGGCACTAGGAGGAACACGGATGGATTTTAGTCAGTAAGAGTCTGACACTCCCTTCTGCTTCACCCAGAGCGGGAGGAGTCATTTGATGACTTCCCATCCTTAAAAAAAATAAAATAAAGGAAGCAGATAGATGCGAAACGCACAGGACCGGCTGTTGTGGTGACACTTGAGGAAGGCCTATGTCCAGCAGTGGACGCCTTTCGACTAATATGATGATGATGGAACCCAAAGAGCATTTCATGGAACACGGGTGGGTTCAGTCAGTAAGAGTCTGACAGTCATTTGATGTCTACTCATCCAAAAAAAAACTTTTTTACAAAAAAATATAACCGACTTCCAAAAAAAACACTAGAAAGTATAAAATAAACTTAATTTCAGAAGTCGGATATATTTTTTTGTAAAATAGTTTTTTATTTTTCACTTTTAAGTGGCGATATTTGGACGACGTCTCCATCTACGCAGAAATTGAAATAAGCAAAAATGCCCATAAAATAAGCATCGAACTTAAATCGACTCACAGAAATCAGATCAGAAACCTCGGAGTAATCGGGGAACATACATAAAAAAAAATACCCGCCGAATTAAGAACCCGCTCCTTTCTTTGGAAGTCGGTTAAAAAAAAAACTGGCCAAGTGCGAGTCGGACTCGCGTGCAAAGGGTTCTGAACGAATTTTTTTTAACATATTATTTTAACACTATAGACTTCTAATAGGTTTTCCTGTAATCTTTAGGTAAAGATCTATTATCTCTATTTTTTTTTTTTTCAAAATATTAGGCTCAGTAGTTTCGGAGATAATGGGGGGAATGGTCATTTTTCGTCTAATTTCTTGAATATCTTCAAAACCATTTATTTTAAAATTATGAAAAAAATATAATTAAAACCTTACATTAAGCCATTTCTCATTTGATATGTCACACGATATTGTTCAAAAAACTTTTTTTTTATTTTCTAGTTTGACCCCCAAAAGTGACACCCATACTAAAAATTTAATAATTTACTTAAGGCGTCCGTGTTTGGGTTATAGAAGTCCATATGTGTACCAAATTTCGACAGAATCGGTCCAGTGGATCCGGAGAAAACTGGCTGTGACAGGCGGACAGAGAGACAGACAGACACCCGAGTGATCCTATAAGGTTTCCATACCATTTTTTTCTGAAATTTTCTGGTTTGGCCCCCAAAAGTGATCCCCATACTCAAATATTATTTATTTCCGTTTTCGATATTTTAGAACCGGTTCTTTTTGTGGCCCTCAGAACCGGGAAATCCCGTTTTTTTTGTTGGACAAACAGACAGACACCCGAGTGATCTTATAAGGGTTCCTTTTTTTTCAGAACCCTAAAAAGGCGTTATTTTATGTTAATTTCGTGGTTATAAAAGTTAGTTATGTGGTTCGACAGATGTTGACATTCCACTTGAGTCGCAAAACCACAAAATGTTACTCCACCAGAATAATAGTGCAAAAATTCAATTAACACGTAGACGACCTATCCAATCGTTGTAATACTTGTAAGTAACACATTCTGTTACGCAATGATGTGTAACGAATTGATTACCAAATGAAAACCAAAAGTCAAGAAGACTTCGTTGTAACTTTTTTGGGTTCCGTACGTCTCAATGAAAAATACGGAACCCTTATTAGGATCACCCGTGTGTCGGTCTATCTACCTGTCTGTCACTGCCAGTTTGCTCTGAATCTACTAGACCGATTCAGTTGAATTTTGGTACACATTTATAATCTTCTGTGATATCAAACTCGGAAGCGTAACGTAAATAAATAAACTTTGAGTAGGCAAGTATGGGCTTTTAGAAGAAAAATTAGCATAATAAAAAAGGAGTTTTTTGGTATTTTTAGATAGGAAGCCAAGCAGCCTTACGCAGATACGCAAGGTCCTGTAGAGTAGAGGTTTCCAATCTTTATTAGACCCGGGACCACTTTGATTTGTTTGACCTGAAATCATGAAGAAAATTAAACTGTGTTAATCTAAATATAAACTTTATATATCAAATAAATATTAAAAAACCGGGCAAGTGCGAGTTGGACTCGCCCACCGAGGGTTCCGTACATTTGTAGGTTACTTTAAATAAAGACCATATTTTTTTAATGATTGAATTATAAATGTACACTTTTCAGACTTTTTCCTATACTTGTAGTATAACACGGTATTAATTGCCAAATTTCATAGTTCTAGGTCAACGGGAAAAACCCCATATATTTTGATTATCCCTTGAGAGTATAAAAATATACGTGTTTTTGCGGCATAAACGGCCGTATCTTTTTTTGACGTTAACTTAGAAGAAAGCTTCAAGGTACCGTAGATCTGAATCATCATCATCATCATCATATCAGCCGAAAGACGTCCACTGCTGGACATAGTCCTCCCCCAAGCGTCTGAATAGATGGTTTTAATTTCAACTCGATACCTCTACGTGCTCCTGAGATAAAGTTTCTTAACAGACAGACGGACGACCAACAAAGTGATCTTATAAGGGTTCCGTTTTTTCCTTTTGAGGTACGGAACCCTAAAAACCGGCAAAAACTGATCGGGGAAAAGGTGATTATATTATTTGCAAAACGTAGGCAGCCAAATATCTGCAGCATTTCGACCTATGCAACATCAACGGCTCTTTCATGATCTGGGGGGCTACTCTCTAACGAAATCCGTAGTTTCGGGCTTAGTTGCGGGCGGGCATTTTCTACTCCGTATCACCTAACCACTGAGAACTAATGATAACACGATTTGACAGTTACTGTAAAATCGTGTTGTCATTCATTCTCAGTTCGGGTTCGGGACTAATCGTAAGTCTGTAGGTGATACGGAGTAGAATACGCCCGCCCACAACTAAGCCCGAAACTACGGATTTCGTTAGAGAGTAGCCCCCCTGACACAAATATAAGCATTGCATAGTGTGATAAACGCAATATCTGTACCTATTGCAGTAATAATAATGAATTAAGTAAACGAGACGAGTTCATACGCAGGTCACTGCACGCGCAATGTGCAATCTGTGCGGAGATGTACTCAGAGATAAGATGAAGTGATGCTGCAAGTGTGTAGCGATATTGTTTACTTGTATTACAACATACAAGTAAATAATATAAGTAATAATATATCTTTCAATGCTGTTGGTATATCTTATAGCTATAACTGTATGTGTGATATCAAAGATTAAATGACGATACGCAAAAACGTAGTTGGAACCGATATGGCTGCCTCTTTGGTTTAATGATACAAGCTGATCTGGGTACGATTTCCTTGACGGATTAATAGTATTCTCTTCCGTAAATAAATATATAGGCGTGAGTCGTGACTGCGCGAGCGTACTAAAAGGACATGCATGCATGCATCCCTTTAGTTGCGCAGTATTCGCCATGTCCTGAATTAAATCTGGGAAGTTGGTGTGGCGCAACAAATTCTCCAGCAATAATAATTGCCAATCATTTATATTGCCTACTTGAAACTAAATCGCAAATCGTCGCCAGCTTGTCGTCAGCATCGCCCCGACGCCAGATTTAGTTTGGAGCGAGATAAAACTTTGGCGCCCCCAACTTCACTTAAATAAAAATACCTTCATAAAACCACGCACTGCACTCCTGTATACGTATGAAATTGTCTTATAGTTTTTGGAAGGAAGTCTATAGAAGAATTCTATAGAAGTTTTTGGAAGGAAGTCTGTATCGTATGTGGGTCCATACGATACAGACTTCCTTCCAAAAACTTCTATATAATTCACCATAGAGAGCGCCTAGGTGTCCCAGGTCGGTGCCGCCAGTACTCACTCTTTATTACTTAGGTGTCTATGAAAATCGAGGCGTCCAGTGGGGGCTAAATACAGGGCAGACCAGAGATTTTTCCGCACTTGTACGAAATACACTTTATTTAGTGCCTAAAAACAGTGTAGTAGGAGTCGGTTTTGGAGTAAGTGTGCTGAAAACTCAATTGGAATATCAAAAGGAGAATGTCTTTAAGGTATCTACAGTTATTAATTTTCCATAAAAATATGCGCCGTTCTTCTTACGTGTACGTCAAGCATTGTCGAAGGCGCCCCCTGCCGCTTGGCGCCTGGAGAGGACGCTCCGTTCGCCCTATGGACGGGCCGGCCATGTTTGTCTTCGGGCATCGCTCATAACCTTAAAAAACCGCATTCCACAAGCACATTAGGTCCTTCACACCAAACTAACGGAACATATCGAAAAATACCTACTGATAATCTGCGCAGACTGGATTTAAAAGGAATTAAAAAACTATATGGCAAAACCATTCTTCTGTGCAGTGCAGGTACCTCTTACCAATTATTTATTAGATACATGAGCATGACCCTTGCGGTGCTCCCATAGATATTTCTATGGGTGCTCTTTAAAGGGAAACAAATCCAGATTTCCTTCTTCTACTGAAAAATTCCTGCTAGAAAATCTTCATGTTTCTCATCTATCTTTTCTGTAAATTATATGGTGTACATAATAAAGAGTATTCTAATCTATTCTATGATACTGCCCGACCTGAGATTCACACCCAGAACTCACACAAAGCCAAAATAAAGAAACAAAACGATATTTTTGTATTATGATAAGTAGTACCTACGTCTTTGGCACTGTCTAATAGAAGCAATCAACTCTTGGAATATGACGTAAGTGACGCCATGGGCGAAAGTAAGTGGAGCAATTTGTTATTTTATATGGAATGGCTAGATTACCCGTAGTACAGGCCTTGGAAAGTCACAGAGGTGACAGCATTTTTTTTTTTGTTGCGAATTATATGGGCGTGTAGTAAGTTGTGCACTTTGGTATTGTTTTTTTTTTGTATGTTCAAAGTGTGGGTGGTGTGAGGCCATTAATTTCTTGGCTCCTAAAATCAAAACTTGCTCAGTAGGTGTGTATATATGCGACAGTGAGTTTGTTTATGTGAGTCGCCGAACCGATTTTGATGGCACAGAAATAGATTAGACCAAGGTTATCGCGAAAACCGTGGGCAAAACCGAGTTTGTTGGATGCTGACGAGGCTCAAATCTGGGAGTGAGATGAAATGGAAATAGGTTACGCTAAAACTGAAAGAATAAAAGAAAATATCTGAAAGCATCTCAAGATCGTCAAATCAAACTAAAAAAATATAACCGACTTCCAAACAAAACACTACAAAGTATAAAATAACCTTAATTTCGGAATTCTTGTTTTTGGTTTTATTTCTTTGTTTTTTAACACCGACTTCATTTTTAAGTGGTGATATCTGGACATCTTCGTCTACGCAAAAATTCAAATAAGCAAAAATGCTCATAAAATAAAAACTATAATGGCAAGTATACTGCATCGAACTAAAAAAGAATCACAAAAATCGGATCAGAAACCTCGGAGTAATCGGTGTACATATAAAAATACCCACCGAATTGAGAACCTCCTCCTTTTTTGGAAGTCGGTTAAAAATCGAAAACCATCTTCATAAATCAAAATACTTCTCTCTATCTCATCCTAATATATAAATTGAATAAGCGAGTGACTGACAGACAGCGCACAGCCGAAACTACTGGTCATAGAAAGCTGAAATTTGGCATGTAGGTTCTCTTCTAGGGGAGTATTGGGAAGCACTAAGAGAGGATTTCCCGGAATTAAGACGAGAACGGGAAAAAACGAGATATGCGCGTACTAAGACGCGGGCAAAAACTAGTCTAAAGTTAAGATGTTATCGTTTTTATCTAAAAGCCACATCTAGTCTCCTCGTAGCTCGTTCTCGCCTACATACTGCCGCACATCAGGTAATTAGGAGCGGCGTTCGATCTGCGATTATCTGTGGTTGCGTCACTGCACTAGTCCCCGCCGCCGCCGCCCGCGTAGCCGCGCTGGACACGTAGAAAGTAATAGTAGGGCTGTCAAAGTTCGGCGGTGGCGGCCTATCATGTCCGGCCCTGGTATGGTCCGGAGCCAGAGGCAGTAATGCAAGCGAAGGTGGGATGCTTGAGGGTGCGGCAATCTTCAGGAGCTTCTTCTTCCCCAGGAGCCGCCCTGGGCGTCAGGAGTCAATTCCCGTCCACCGTAGGCGCAGGCCTGCGGACGGCGAGCGTTGGGTGGCTCGCCATCCGATACGAATAAGAAATAGGACCCGGGTAGACCGATGCGCGCCTCAAAGAGATGTCAGCATAGTAGTCGTTTCTCCGGGACTCGTCGGGCTTTATTGTTCGGCGTTTTTCTGGTGGTCGCCACTGTTGATTCTGGCTTTCAGGAGTTGCAGTGGTTTGGGAATGTGTGGCGGGCTTGTCCCATTAAAAAAAAATAGTAGTCGGGTCCCGCTAGGACCATTGCCTGCCAGGGTTGAGTAATTTGTTCGAAAGAGTCACCGCGGCCCTGGAACGTAAAGGGCGTTAGGAGGAACACGGATGGGTTTTATTCAGTAATAGTCTGACACTCCCTTCTGCTCCGCCCAGAGTAACTGAGTTGACCCTGAGCGAGAGGAGTCATGTGATGATTTCCCATCCTTAAAAAAAAAGGTAGAGTTCCATTCCTTTGCTGGGCGCTGTATAAAAGACGTTTGGAAACGCTTAGGGCGAATTTGAGGAACAGCAACAAGGTAGGGATGGTAACTTGCAGTGCGTCTGGATGTCCGATGGTAGAAGGGGGCCGGTGGGATGAGGTCGTGGAGTTCTTGGGCACACTCACCGAAGTACAAGTTTAACATGAAAAGACTAAGCAGTAATTGGTATCAGAATTACTATTATTTCAAAGCGACAGCCCTGACACACGGTTTCAGTAACGCGTGCGACTTCACGACGATAGTTAAGATTCCTACCGGCTATTTATTCTAAAATACCAAAGACGAACTTATTTCCTGCATGCATTCTGCGTGGATTGACAATTAACTAAAACAAGTTACATACAAAATGCTTGCTATGTTATTTTCGTTTGTCCAGTTATGACATAACGTGAGTCATGTAGTAAATTATTCATTTTAGGCACCCGCTGCATGAATGGAATTTGTGTCAGCTTAACAATAGACAGTACTTTGACTTTATTTCCGTTTGGTATTTCCTTACATTGTCAAAGAATATGGTATTATTTTAACTTTCCCAGTAGGAATCCTTACTAATATACTAATATTATAAATGCGAAAGTAACTCTGTCCGTCTGTCTGTCTGTCGCGCTTTCACGCCAAAACTACTGAACCGATTTAAATGAAATTTGGTACACAGATAGTCTAGAGCCTGAGAAAGGGCATAGGCTACTTTTTATCCCGAGAATATGTTCCCTAGGGACCACGCGGGCGAAGCCGCTGGCAGAAGCTAGTATTTAATATGTTACACAGGGTTGGAAGAAGTGCAATTCAGTCTGCCCAGTCTTATTCAACTATATCTATTAGGGACGGTTTACAGTCTAAACAGTACTATACCTACATGAGGAGTCGAATTACCTGCCGGAGTCTGTTTCGTGATAGCTACAACCTGGAGGGTGCAGTGAATAGTTTACTTGTAGGCAAGTGTGGTCCATAGAGGACCACATCATTGCTTACAATCAGGTGAGATTGAGGTCAAACGCAAACTTCTCTTTTTTTTTTAATTGCCCTATTTGAGGATCGAACCCTGGACCTTACACTCAGCAGTAGCTTATGCGATCTTGGTAATGAACTTAAAAATGAGACGAATGTTAAATCTGAAGATACATAGGTACCTAATAGCATAACTCTGCACAGGTATGTCCAGTTTTATAACGAAACTCAGATAAACTCAAGATACCTACCTGCTCGTATAAAACTAAATAAATACTCAAGTAGGTAGGTACTTGAGTGATGTGATGTCTCTGATAATATTGATTGGATTCAAGTTTCTGAGAGTACTTACTTATTTTATAACGTAACGCAATGTGTTCCTGCATGTTACGCAACTTCGATTAATGCTACATAGATTTTCGATGATCAATCATACTCGGACAAGTGCCTATAAAAGAATTATTTGGGCCAAGTATAGGTAGAAATGCTAATAATTTTGGTTTCATTTTTATATTTATCATATTCAAAACTCAAATAGGCACTGAGCCTGAAGGTAAAAAGTTTAATGATTTGGCGCGTAAATTAATCCTACGGAAATCCGATAATCCAGGTCATAATCTGCCAGTGTGACACAGCCACAGCCGTTCAAGCGAGCGTGACTGATTAACATCCAAATTCAAGAACAACTAAAAAGACTATCACTTTTTATAAATTAGTAGAATTAGAAATTAAAAGCATCATAAACGCTTGAAGAACATTTTACGGAAATAACAAAACGTAACCAAATGACAGCTCCTGCCATGTTTCCGATCTGTCAAGTCAATCAAATCAAATTGAATTTGACAAATTCATAATTCAATTAGTCGTAAAAACACTGAAGAGAAAATCTATTTTTCCGACCATTGTATTCAATTATTATGCTAGTCTAGTTTGCATTTACTATTAAAAACATGGATATAACTGCTGCTGCAACGAAGCCGAGTAACCTTGCTCCTAATGTTGCCGTAAACGCTGTTTTGCTACCAAGTCAAGAGTTGCCTGCTGAAACACCCATCGTATCGGGTTACGACTGGGAAAATGGCACTGATTTCAACAAAATACTCGAGAGCTACACCCGATCAGGTTTCCAAGCCACCAGCTTTGGAAACGCAGTGCAAGAAATAAACAAAATGCTGAAATGTCGCTCCGTTACATTGACTGAAGAAACAAGTGATCCTTATGAAGAAGATGTATTTATTAAAAAGAAGACTAACTGCACTATATTTTTGGGATATACTTCTAACATGATATCGTCCGGACTACGTGATACGCTGCGTTTTTTGGTGAAAAACAAACTGGTTGACTGTATTGTGACCACTGCAGGAGGCGTCGAAGAGGATTTCATTAAATGTCTCGCTCCTACTTATGTTGGAGACTTCAATTTAAACGGTAAAATGCTCAGAACTCGCGGTATTAACAGAATTGGTAACTTGTTGGTTCCAAATGACAATTACTGCAGATTTGAAGAGTGGGTGACTCCACTACTTGATGAAATGCTTGATGAACAGATTGCTAATGGGACTGTATGGACTCCTTCGAGGATTATAGCAAGATTAGGCGAGAAAATCAATGATGAGAGTTCAGTATGCTACTGGGCCTGGAGGAACAATATTCCAATCTTCAGTCCTGCGTTAACAGACGGTTCTCTAGGAGATATGATGTACTTCCACTCATACAAGCGTCCAGGTCTGATCATAGATATTTTAAGTGACTTAAGGAGGTTGAATACTATGGCTGTCAAGGCAAATAATACGGGTATGATTATATTAGGCGGAGGTGTGATAAAACACCATATTTGTAATGCTAATCTCATGAGAAATGGAGCAGACTATGCCGTATACATAAATACGGCCAGCGAGTTCGATGGCAGTGATGCTGGTGCGAGACCTGATGAAGCGGTGTCTTGGGGCAAAATCAGACCAAATGCAACACCAGTGAAACTGTATGCAGATGCAACATTGGTGTTTCCGCTGATTGTCGGTCAGACATTTGCAAAGCATCATTTTAGCAATAAAAAGAATGTGTAAATAGTACTTTTGGTATTATTTTTGCCAGTCTTACACCTCCCTTATTAAATATGGATTCAGCTTTCTACAACCAGTAGTTTCAGCTGTGCGTTGTCTGTCAGTAACTTAATCACTTGGTAACGGAAGAATTTTAAATATATTGATGATTGATTCCACAGGACAAACATTAATAAAAACAAGTGTAGAACGCAATATTATTAGCCTTGGCTTGGTTAGTTAGGAATCTAATCCCTATTGTTTATAAGGCTCATACTGCAATGGCAAAACCATTAAACTACTCCCTCTTATCAGAAATGCAAACAAAAATAAAATACATTCAAGCATCATAACAAAGAAGTAATGTTATCAGTAATGAGATCTACACTGATAAGGTTTCATGTTGCAATTTTTTTTATGAGGCTATTATCAATGCACAGAATGCACTCGCCTTATACATATAGGAAGGATGCAAGAACTCTAATAACATTGAGATTAATGGTAGGTACCTAAAATCGTAAAGTGAAAATAATGGTACTTTCTTTAATAAAACATGAAACCGTACTTCCATGCAATCGAATGCATGGAAGTGCGGTTTCATGTTTTATTAATATCTTGATTTAAATATCTTATCTTTGGAGCCGAGCAAAACTAAAAAAAAGAATGCTAAGCTAGGTAACACGAAAAAATAGTGAGGGTGGGTGAACCCAGGGGCACAACTAGTATGGTGTATTTTACTCGACTGGCCCAGAAGGAGAGTAATGTTTTTGAAAACTTGTCAAAAATCTGACACCAGTCTTTCCAAGCGATATTGTTTGATCCGCTGGGTTGTGAAGGTCTAATAGGCAATCGCTCCATGAAAAATACTGGTATTCAGCTGCAACCCGTTAGACTAGATGCCGACCCCAACAGGCCAACATAGTTGAGAAAAGGCACAGATAATATAATCTAACCATTTCGTGACGCTAGGTCACGAAAAGGGTAGGCAGATTGAGATCTATAGGTTAAAAAGATTATAGTCACAGAGTACATTATTATTATAGTACTCTCTGTGCCACCTAGTGGCGAATTATAACACTAATTTATTTACCGCCATCTGTTGTGGAGTAGTAAAAGTAAATTTTCATAACATACTGCCACCTCTCGGCAAGTACTGAAACTATGGTAATGCCAAGATAACGACTTCGTTACCAATTCGGAAGATACATTTACTTTTTTATTTTGTTGATGACTAATTTTCTTCTGTAAAATAGCAATGTATTGTTTCTCCTTATTTTTGACTCCCGATAATTGTTTTAACAACAGTAATTAAAAACGATTTCCAAGCAAGACGGTGTGAATGAACTGTCAAATATGCAATGAAGTTAGCTGCTGTCTGGAACCCCTCAATCGTATTAGTGTGCGTCCGTGAACAGCTTTTTTAATAATGTGTGCTGTCTGTGAAAGCGGCTTTGAAGCTCCGTCCTGCGAGTTCGTTTGCCCAACTTTGTTCATCGTATTCAGCGGTGCTGTCCGGCCGGTCGTACGCCTCGCATATTGTTTACATCCAAATCTTTACTACCAAACATGCCTGCCTAATATAATTTAAACAAAAAATGGACGTGTGCAAGTTAGAAAACGAATTTTATTAGCAAGTGTTGCAATTTTATGTGATAAAGTGCGTTAAAATGTGCGTGATGCGTCCGTTTTTGCTGGTTATGCTCCTTCTATCCGGTAAGTCGCATCCTTTGAGCCCTTTGGTGGGCTATTTATAGGTCCTTACGGTCATTCCGTGCAGATATTAATGGGAATTTGTTAGAATACATAATTTGTTGCACGTTTCAGTGGAAGTCGAGTCGAAACTCTTTGATGTTGACAGTGAGCGGACGTTCCGAGAATGCCTTTGCTTCGTTTGATGTTATTATGAACGGAGACGCGTGTTTTTATGGCTCGTTTTGAATTTAGAATGCCGATTGTTTAGTTTTAATGCCTCCCTTGTCAGTTGCCTTATTTGTGTTATGTTAATTATTTTTAGGTACTTATTAGGATTTTGGCTCTAACTGGCAGTGGGTGGCAATAGTCAAGGACCATGTTATGTTTCTCTATCTCGTGTGAATTCATATTGGAAAACCAATATAATAAATTCTTAATAGAATTTAGAAGTTCCTAATTTCTCTACAGATATCAGCAATTCTGTCTATAATTTAGTTATATCTTAGATGGTCATGATAAGATTAACCAGCAGTTATCAAACCGGTAGCTACTATCAAACAATTTTTATTTATATTTATGATAATCATGCTCAATCTGATAACTGCCATGCAAAACAAAAATAAAAACCCATAAACAGTTTAGTTAGACTACTTTTCCTCAAAAAACCAAAGATAATCTTAAAACCATTCAAACTTAATAATAATTAGAAGTTGACACTATCTTTTTTTTTTTTCAATTTTTTAATCATTATTTGGATAATATTAATGGTGTTGCCATCAGGTCTTGACATTAAGATAATCAGAGATAAATATTTAAATGAATCTACATTTTTGTAGAGAAACAACATGATAACAAGATTATATGACATGTTTTGTAACTCAATAATGCTACTAGTTGATTCCCTCACAATGCACAAACACAAAACATTGAGACCATTCAGTACACACATTGAGAATATCATCTTCAATTACAAGTTGCCAGGAATTTTATAACATAATCAGTTTATTGTTGCTATTTATGACTTAATTATGTCTTGTTTCTTATTGTTTATATGTGGAAAGTAGTGACTGTTGTCACTGGGTTTTTGTAGTAGCTATCTGTTATGATAAACCCGCAAGATACACTCACTGTTTATACTGAACAAACCTATAAGTTTGTATTTACCTACTTAAAGATGACACTTTGGCCTACTGTAGAGCATAGGCCTTTCTTTTCTCATGCCAATCCCCATGTTCCTGAGCCAGCCTCATCAAGGTTATACCTGTGATGGCAACAATATAAGACTGCCCTTTTTGCCATTGGTCGACTGCCACTTGTTCCAATTCTCTGATCCTTACATACAAGATAATATAGACAGGCCCAAGTATTAGCCATAGACTTGTATAAGTTAACAAAATTCTGTTTACTTATTTATGTTTTTCCAAACTTACAATATTACTGATTAAAATATCTGCTAGCTAAATTCTCTATCTAGAGAAGTTGAATTTTGAATTTGTTTAACAAATGCTTAGTAACAATTCATAGATTCTTATAATAAGTCTATTCTCAATTCAAATTTAAAAATAACCATAGTACCTATGTACTTTTTGCACAGAAATAAATGAATCTGAATATTTGCAAGTTTTATAGTATTATCCATGTTATCTTACTACACCCCTTAGGTAGAATGTCAAGGTATTATATACATAATAATATTCCATTATCTACTAACTACACCTCCAATACATAAACTGGCATTAGTCTTATCTAAGTATTTTTTTTAATATTTAAACGAGATTATCATAATTATGTTGGTAACTTGGTACCAACACAAAAAAAGTCAGAGATCTTTAACCTTTTGTATGATTTATTAAAAAATGCGATCATTATTGAAGATTCCGGCTCATTATACAGGGATCGTTTAGCAAATATTGGTATAATTATTACAATATTTTTTGTTTTTTTGTCCACGACGGATCAGGTAGCGACCCATAGTGCTCCGCCTACGGCGCCTCTGCCATACAGCAAAAATTTACAGAAGGTTAAGTTCTTCCAAAACTCAGTTACGTTAGTCACTAGCACTACACGTCTTTAGTTTCCTCAGTAACTAAGGGCTAATTTTCCAATCGTCAAATAACTGTGTGTAGAAAAATTTAAAATTTGCCCTTAATTACATTGGTTACTCAGTAGGCGAAATGAAACAGCCCTTAGCCCGAGGTCGGTGTTTACTATGAGGAAAAAATCCTTGCCGCTGACGAATCGGTGATCGTTACTGGCTAAAATAAATCATTCAGAAAAAGCAACCAGCTGATCAAGCACCCTATGAAGGAACTATCAACGCATAAAAACGCCCAAAGCCCTCCAATTAGTTCACCTATTGGGCTCTATACGTCTTATGAGTGTATGTAGATTTTATTAAAAAAGAAAACAATCCCTCTCGAAAATAAACTTGATTCGATTCATTGGCAAGCTTGGGTGAAGTGCAGCGGGTTGCATTTTGCGAAAGACTGAAGGTTGACAGCAGGCAGTGTGATTCTGTAAACATGTCTGTCATGTTATCATGTGAAGTGATCACGAATTGAGCTGTCATTCCGTCTTGATTATTGGATTGACAGCTCACTTCGTGATCACTTCACATGATGACATGACAGACATGTTTACAGAATCACATTGCCTGCTGTCAACCTTCAGAGTCTTTCGCAAAATGCAACCCGCTGCACTGTTCTTCTGCAACCCGCCTGCATTGTGTCCCTGCATAGTGGTTCAATCATCTCCCCGGGAGACGAAACCAATTATAACTACCACTATAGCGTCATGATTTATGGCAACCAGCCCTTGTTCTCGATTTAATTATGTTTTAATTACGTTTCACGTGGACGAGCCATTTATTTCTTTGTTTTTATGAAAATGGGACTAGGAATTGCTGCCGAAGGGTCCGGTGTTATGACGGGTAGTGCCTGCCAGGGTTGTGGGATTCGAAAGAGCAGCGGCCCTGGAACGCAAAGGGTAATTGAAGGAACATGGACGGGTTTGAATCAATAAAGCGGATCGTCCATTGCCAACTAAACTAAGTTAGTTTAGTTCGCATAGTTGAGCCAGTTTTTAGGGTTCCGAACAAAAAACGGAACCCTTATAGGATTACTCGGGTGTCTGTCCGTCTGTTACAGCCAGTTTTCTCCGGATCCACTGGACCGATTCTGTTGAAATTTGGTACACATATGGGCTTCTGTGACCCAAACACGGACGCGTTACATTATGAAATTTTTAGTATGGGTGTCGCTTTTGGGGGTTCAATAAGAAAATTAAAAAAAAGGTTTTTTTACAATATCGTGTGATATATCATATGAAAGGGCTTACTGTGAGGGTTTTAATTATATTATTTCATAATTTTAAAATAAATGGTTTTGAAGTTATTCAAGAAATTAGACGAACAATCCCCCTTATCTTCGAAACTACTGAGCCTAAAATTTTGAAAAAAAATGGAGATAATAGATCTTTACCTAAAGATTACAGGAAAACTTACTTACTTAGGACTTAAGAAGTCTGTAGTGTTAAAAAACCATGTTAAAAAAAAATAATTCGTTCGGAACCCTTTGCACGCGAGTCCGACTCGCACTTGGCCAGTTTTTTCATACATGTGCGTCGTATACATATATATGGTAAAGAGTAAGAATTATCGAGATCCCTCCGTGACTCGTAAAGCTCGGCTGCATTTTTAAAACTTCGACAGACGTCACATACGTTACGGGGTAGTCAGACGCCAGAAAATCTGTCAACTAATGTAACCAATGGGTATCTACATAAAAACCCACCAAGTGCGAGTCACGCCACGCGCAGTGTTCCATAGTAGCCCGTTATCACAGAACGACTAGTTGTCCCGCGCAACTTCGTCTGCTCCGCTCCTATTGGTCTTGGCGTGATGATAGCCTTATAGCCTTCCTCGATAAATGGGCTACCTAACACTGAAAGAATTTTTCAAATCGGACCAGCAGTTCCTGAGATTAGCGCGTTCAAGCAAATAAAGAAACTCTTCAGCTTTATATATTAGTATAGATTAAAGTATATAGATTAGTAATTAGTAATATAGATTCATGGAGTTATTCTAAGGACATTCAACACCCAAGTTCAACGACTATTACTGCTAAAATAATAAAGTTATCTTAACCGCTATAATTTTCCTTTCTCATTCATGAATGAAATGCACTACCATCATGATTTTTCCAGATTTTTCAAATCCGTAGTTTCGCGCTTAGTTGCGGGCGGGCGTATTCTACTCCATATCAACTACAGACTTACGATTAGTCCCGAACCCGAACTGAGAATGAATGACAACACGATTTCACAGTAACTGTCAAATCGTGTTATCATTAGTTCTCAGTGGTTAGGTGATACGAAGTAGAAAATGCCCGCCCGAAACTACGGATTTCGTTACAGAGTAGCCCCCCAGTTTAGCTTTTAGAGGGGGGGGGGGCTACTGGAACAAAAATTAATTTGCACTTTTGTTTATTATTTAGTAAATGTAGCATTACATCGAAAAACAGTATCGTGTTTTCGCGAAAATCTAAATTTGCCCATATCTTTTTGTCGTGTTGACTCAGGATCTTGATTTTTATTCACATAATAGGGACTTATATGGTGGTACGGAACCCTCGGTGCGCGAGTCCGACTCGCTCTTGACCGGTTTTTTGACAGTTTGCAACTGCAACGCAAATGCTTCTTAAAAATATGAAAATTCCCCTGTGATCTGTACTAAAATACTAGTACTTAAATTTATATCTATACTAATATACAAAGCTGAAGAGTTTGTTTGATTGTTTGCTTGAACGCGCTAATCTCGTGAACTACTGGTCCGATTTAAAAAATTATTTCAGTGTTAGATAGCCCATTTATCAAGGAAGGCTATAGGCTATATGTCATCACGCTAAGACCAGTAGGAGCGGAGCAGTTATGAAATTTGAGACGGAAACGAAGTTGCGCGGGTCAACTAGTACTAATATATAAAGCTGAAGAGTTTGATTGTTTGTTTGTTTGCTTGAACGTGCTAATCTCAGGAACTACTGGTCCGATTTGAAAAATTATTTCAGTGTTAGATAGCCCATTTATCGGAAGGCTATAGGCTATATGTCATCACGCTAAGACCAATAGGAGCGGAGCAGACGAAGTTACGCGGGTCAACTAGTCCAATATAAAAACCCATGTTTAAAACTCGCATTCATTTTATTAAATATAAATACATAAAATACCGACCTAATTGAGCAATGCAGGGGGGCTACTCTCTAACGAAATCCGTAGTTTCGGGCTTAGTTGCGGGCGGGCGTATTCTACTCCGTATCAGCTACAGACTTACGATTAGTCCCGAACCCGAACTGAGAATGAATGACAAAACGATTTCACAGTAACTGTCAAATCGTGTTATCATTAGTTCTCAGTGGTTAGGTGATACGGAGTAGAAAATGCCCGCCCGCAACTAAGCCCGAAACTACGGATTTCGTTAGAGAGTAGCCCCCCAGGTTCGTAATTACAATACTATTCGTCTACAAGTTTTTTTCAACTTGTTAACGTTTCATCGCTTCGGCGAACTTGAATGGATAATCAAGGAAAACCCGTTATTCCTGCTTTAAACCTGACTAAACACCTGGTATTTATTTCTTCGCATAGGGTTTTAGGGTTCTGTACGTCCGAACGAAAAAAAATAATTTTGAAAATCGGTCCACGATAGGAGGTAAAGTATGGAGTAATAGGTGAACATACAGAAAAAAACTGGCCAAGTACGAGTCGGAATCGCGTGAGGGTTGCGAAGCAATTTCATTTTTTAACATGTTATTTTTACACTACAGACTTCTTATAGGTTTTCCTGTAATCTATAGGTAAAGATCTATTATCTACATTTTTTTTTTAATTTTACGCTCAGTAGTTTCGGAGATAAGGCTGGAAATTAGACGAAGAATGACCATTCGGGGAATGGTCATTCTGCGTCTAATTTCCTGAATAACTTCAAAACCATTTATTTTAAAAATATGAAAAAAATATATTTAAAACCCTTACAGTAAGCCCTTTATAATAATAATTTCATTCTAAAAATTTAATGCTTTACGTAACGCGTCCGTGTTTGGGTCATAGAAGTCCATATGTGTACCAAATTCCAACATAATCGAATCGATCGAAGAAAACTGGCTGTGACAGACGGTCAGACAGACAGACACCCGAGTGATCCTATAAGGGTTCCGTTTTTTGCCGTAACCTAAAAAAAGCCGAACATAGAACCTCCTCCATTTTGAAGAAGTCGGTTAAATAACGGAATCCTTATATTCGATATTGTTCGAATGTCTGTCTGTCACAGCCAACTTACTCCGAATCTAGTCGACCCATTCAGTTGAAAGATACTCATATGCCTATGCTGAGATAGGGACCTTTTTGGCCTCGCACAGACTAAATTTATTATTGACTAGTGGACGTCACGCGGTTTCACCCGCGTAGCTCCCGTTCCCGTGGGAGTACGGGGATAAAATATAGCCTATGTTACTCCCTGATAATGTAGCTATCCATTGCTGAAAGAATTTTTCAAATCGGTCCAGTAGTTTCGGAGCCTATTCATTTCAAACAAACAAATATTTCCTCTTTATAATATTAGTATAGAGTATAGATTAAGTAATAGACTACTTTTAGTTTTAATTAATTTGGCATCTGTCTATTTTGTGCGCGTCCCAAATAAAAAAAATTCTTTCCTTCTTTTTCTTTGAATCTACATGGACGCGTATCGTACCAAAAATTGGTAGTCTAATAAAAAAAATGATAAATTAAAGTACCATTTGTGATATATCAAGGCTTTCTGCTGGGGGTTTCAAATATATTTAGTTCATCAATTTAAAACAAACAAAAATTACTGAAGAAAATCAACCATTCCCCCCTCCCCTTATTTCCGAAACCAATGAGCCTAAAATTTTGAAAAAAGAACACATAAAATAGTTCAAGAGGATTAAGAAAAGTTGGTGGTTTTAAAATAAAATGCATACCAAAACATATTACTCGTACGGAACCCTTTGAGTCCGACCCGCACTTAGCCGGTTTTTCCCAGCTCTAGCTAAAATACTCGTTTTATTCTGGTTTTTATGCGAATAATACCATAAAATGGTCATTTACCCCTTTTAAATATTACTCGGCGGCCGCAATTGGCTCGTAATTTTGGAAAATGGGTAAGATTAGTGATGAAATATTGGATGTCTGTATTGTTTAGTCTTAATTATTTGTGCAGAACAATAATTGGCGAAACTTTTAATATCTTGGTTATTTCTATAGGAATGAAATTGTGGTTTTACAGCATTTGATTGAAAATTTTATGTCGATCTGACATATTTTTTTATGCCACAGATAAAGTTTATAGGTAGACTTGAAATTCGATAGACACTTTACAAAACTTTAAAAAGTAAAATATAATTTCTATTGATTCGCTTAGTTTAATATTGGTACGATTCTTTGGGTCAAGCGTCTTCGCCTCGGGAGACCGCAAGCGGATCAATAGAAGTATTTTTTTTACTTTTTAAAGTTATTTTTTTGTCGCGTGTTTTTAAATTTAAATTTTGTTTCATTATTTTAAAATTCCCCTTCCATATAGTGTACATTATTCTACTCGTCAAGCCCTTTTATTTGATACCCATATTGAGGGAGTTGTGAAAAATATGTAATCCGCTATTTTTTGGTGGCGGCTATCTTGTACCGATTTTCGTCAAACATAGCTAAGAACACTCCCGACTAATTCATCTTTCAATAAAAAAAAATAAACAAAATCAAAATCGGTTTATCCGTTCGGGAGCTACAATGCCACAGACTGACACACACACACAGACACGTCAAACTTATAACACCCCGTCGGTTTTGCGTCGGTTGCGTCGGGGGTTAAAGATTAACGATAATCACGTTGAAATGCACCTAACTACAAAAAAAAACCGGCTAAATGCGAGTCTGACTCCCACCCGAAGGGTTCCGTAGGTACCATAAATCGAAAAAAACACGTTTCTTTTATGGGAGCCATTTTTAATTTAATTTTTATTAGGTACTAGTTGACCCGCGCAACTTCGTCTGCTCCGCTTCTATTGGTCTTAGCGGGATGATTATTATATAGCCTATAGCCTTCCTCGATAAATGGGCTATCTAACACTGAAATAATTTTTCAAATCGGACCAGAAGTTCCTGAGATTAGCGCGTTCAAGCAAACAAACAAACTCTTCAGCTTTATTATATTAGTATAGATTTGTTGTTATAGTGACAGTAGAAATACACACTCTGTGAAAAATTAACTGTCTACCTATAACGGGTCTTGAGATACAGCCCGCTGACAGACAGACGGACGGACGGACAGCGGAGGCTTAGTAATAGGGTTCCGTTGGTTACCCTTGGGATACAGAACCCATTATTGACAAAGTGCGTCCAAAAAACATCGTTAGTAACATTTCCTTCCTTCAATTTTCCCTGATCAAAACAAAGGAAAATCCTTACTAAATTAGACAGATTACAACTCAAGCACCCACATCCCTAATAAGGATAAGCAATCAAGAAATCAAGGAGCTAACAAATTGCGATTGTAGAAAACAAATAAAACGCAGGGTTGCGCCACCCCTGCACTAAGCACCCTTCCAGGGGCGGGCGAGACGAGCTCGTGGAGTCTTGGCTAAATAAAAACTGGCCACGTGCGAGTCGGACGCTCACACTACAACCCCTTCTACACGGATGTAATCTAGCGTTCAATCCAATCCAATCCAAGGTGACCTTCCTGGATTGCATCCGTAGGTATAGACGGCAGATGTAATTCAAATTCATACAAAATTCGCAGATGGAAATCAAGCTCCCACTAAGGTCACCTTGGATTGAACGCTGGATTAAATCCGTGTAGAACACGTTTAAAGGTTCCGTACCATAAACAAAAAAAAGGTTCCGAACGAATTTATTTTTTTTAACATGTAATTTTAACACTTTAATAGTTTTCCTGTAATCTTTAGGTAAAGATCTATTATCTCCATTTTTTTCAAAACCATTTATTTTAAAATTATGAAAAATTATAATTAAAACCCTCACAGTAAGCCCTTTCATTTGATATGTCACACGATATTGTTCAAAAAACTTTTTTTTTTTAATTTCTAGTTTGACCCCCAAAAGTGACCTCCATACTAAAAATTTAATGATTTACGTAACGCGTCCATGTTTGGGTCACAGAAGTCCATATGTGTACCAAATTTCAACAGAATCGGTCCAGTGGATCCGGAGAAAACTGGCTGTGACAGACGGACAGACAGACAGACACCCGAGTGATCCTATAAGGGTTCCGTTTTTTTTTTCTGAACCCTAAATACACGTCTCTTGTATGGGAGCCCCTTTTAATTTTTAAAATAATTTAATTTATATGATTTGTTGTTATAGCGGCAATAGATATACACACTCTGTCAAAATTTCAACTGTCTACCTATTAGTTTAGGTTTTTTGAGATACAGCCCGCTGACAGACAGACGGACGAACAGCGGAGGCTTAGTAATAGAGTTCCATTGGTTACCCTTTAGGTACGGAACCCTAATAACAACCGCACGTATCAATCTTCAAGGTTAAGCAACACTTTCCGAGGTCGGTCTGTGGATGGGTGATCATCTTAACATACCGAGACTTTTCGACCGAGAAAGCACATTTAGCCGTTGCTCCTGGCGGTATTTTGTAGATCTTTGGCAGTCGTTACGGATTGCCAGAAGCCAGTAACACCAGTCCTACCAAGAAGTACCGTATTATCCAGTTACTGGGGTGTGGTAGTTTGATGACAGATAGGCGTAAAATACTGTTTACTGGAAGCCGACCTCAATATAGTTGGGAAAATGCTAGGCAGATGATGAAATCGAGAAATTATGGAGCTAACAAACCGATTGTAGAAAACAAGTAAAAACGCAGGGTTGCACCACCCCTGCCGCACTGAGCTCCCTACCAGGGGCGCGCTACTATAAAACCCGACATATTTACGAGTTTTGTCTCCCCCCACTCTATTTTGTCTGTGGTTTAAATTAAAAGAATTGGCGGGAGTTATGTGAGTTTAAATGTAAATGAGGTGCAAAAAAATTAACTATTAACAAAAATATTATTATTAGATGGTATTTTTTTGGCTTCACACAACAGTTTTACGGTACGACAATACTAACAATCCACTCTTCGTTTGTATACGTGCCAGTCACGTATTTGATAAAAAATACTAAGTATTTCTAGATGAAATAGTGTAAATGCTGCCTCAAGTCTGTAAAAGGGATTTTTATTAAAATAAAGGCCAAAATGCTAATAACGTCAAACGACAATCTTTTTTGTTCAGGATGTGATGGGGGCCTGGAGGTCTGAAATACAGGCCTTGGCTTGGTTTAGACTCCAGGGGGGCTACTCTCTAAGCCCGAAGTCCGTAGTTTCAGGCTTAGTTACGAACGTATTGTACGCCGTATCACCTACGGACTTTCGATTAGTCCCGAAAACGAACTATGAATGATTGACAACACGATTTGACAATAACTTTCTAATCGTGTTGTCATTAATTCTTAGTGGTTATGTGATACGGAGTAGAATACGCCTGCAACAAAGCCCGAAACTGCGGACTTCGGGATTAGAGAGTAGCCCCTAGATCTCCCACAAATTACAATTGTTTTTCCAAACTTTCTGTCAACTTAAACAGTGTAAATAGTGTAATTTTTGTGGAGATAATTAAAACATTATTATTATTACCCGACTTCCGACTTTCAAAAAAGGAGGAGGTTCTCAATTCGGTTGGTATTGTTTTTTAAGTCATCAGTTAAGACAAATCTAAACAACTACACCTTTTTACCACTTTGAAAATACAATGAACCAAAACCACTTCCTGGAAACGCTGAGTTAAATTGTTCTTTCCAACGAAACAGCTGACTAAACGCCTCATTGTATATTTTTACTCTCACCTAAACTGACACTTCAAGTTTCTTACAGCTGGTCTATAAACATGGACGCTTCTGCGTAATCGGTAGTCCCCTTTCGTCAACCATAAAAATGTGCTGTAAATCCTCCTTGCAAAGTGCAATCGTCCTCCTCCTTGCAAGATGACTCCGTGCTTCGGAAGGCACATAAGCCGGTGGTCCCGGCCGCCAAATGGCGGTCGTCAAATAAACCATGTCAGAGGCCCTTGAGGCGGTTTAGAAACTCTGACACTAGGGTATGTGGGGTCGTTAGACCTTACTGCCCACTAGATAAGAAGAAGAAGTGCAATAATTTGAGTCCAGTGACATCGCGGCAGACTCAGGCGAAGATTTCGGGACGAGCTTCAGGCCTATCGACAGGAACTAATCCTGTCCACAGTCCACACTTTCCCAAAGCCGGGATGAACAAAAGGAATAATGGGAGGTCTTTGCCCTGCTGTGGGACAGAACGGACTGAAAATAAATATGGGACATAAGTAGAAGAAAATAAATAGTTAAACTCATTATTGTAATCATTACGTACAAAAACAAAACCTTCGTTTTTAACCGACTTCTAAAAAAGAAGGTGGTTCTCAATTCGACAGCGTAAATATATATATTTTATGTGTGTTTGCGGATAACTTCGTCGTTTATGATTCGATTTTGATTAATCTTTTTTTATATGAAAGGGGATGCTTCCGGTCAGGATCTGATGATGAAAACCCTGAGAAATCGAGGGCAACTCTCGAAAATTGTAGGCACGCATCTGGTAAAAACTTGATATTCGTGTGTATATCAGGTGATACTACAAAAGAATGAAGGTTTGGATCAGACCTGATGATGGAGACGACAGAGAGTCAAGGGAACTCCACATTCGGTGTCTAGGAACTACCAAGTGTTTGGGCTTATTTCATTCGTATTGACGAAACCTTTAAATCGAAAGCACTTAGTAAGTTTTATTTTCATAACATAACATCAAGCCGGTACGCTGTGAATGAGTACAAAGGTACCACTAAAACGTGAAAAATAAAAAACCATTTTACCAAAAAATGTAACCGACTTCCAAAACAAAACACTACAAAGTATAAAATAACTTTTTATTTCGGAAGCCGGTGTTTTTGGTTATTTCGTTTTTTATAACTGTCTACGAAAAGAAATGGACAAAAACGATACTACGCAAAACTAGAACTTGCAAATTCTATCTTATTACACCTTCATAGACTTACCTATGCATGAAGACAAAGAGAAGCGTAAACTCGAGTTCATTACAGTATTTTTAGTTGGAACTTGGAATAATAACCTAGTTATTCTGAATAAGCACTGCGGTCTTCGATAATAATAAAATTCTCGCCTCGCGATTCTTCATAATATTCCCGCCAGTAACTTTTTTAAATGCAAAGGAAAATTCCAATAAAAGAACTCTCCGCTTATTATTTGAACCGCGAATAAACCCATAGGAAAATCGCTGACTCGCTAATCTAAATACGACTTTATAATTCGTGGACTAAAGTTCATATTCCTACCTACGATCATAGATTTGATACATCGGTAAGTTTTCAAAACGTGTAATGGTGCGCCATGGTATTTTTTTCTGTGTTCGGATTTCGAATGAATATTTTTAAATTTTATTTGATGCCAGGTAGTGCGGAATGCTAAATACTGTGTTGTGAAAAATATTTAAAAAAATATGTGGACTACTTTTCGAGCATTCACAGTTCGTTAAATCTGTAATTCTGTACCTTATGGCCGATGGTGGTGCATGCTTTAACTGCTGTATTTCACTTCCATTTTTAGGACGCTACTGAATTTCGTAGTTAAAAGTTTATTACACAGTTTAATTAAACAGATTTTCCAGAAGTGCGAAAAACATTATGGTAAAAATAGGTATAACCCTAACACTTACACCATTTTACAATATTTATTTTTCTTACTTTGAGACAGTTAGTATCCATTTAGTTTAAGTTTATTTAACTTAAGTAATAAATAAAAGACAGTCGAAATCATAAATACATTCCCGCCCATACTTGAGATTAAAAGGTTGCAAGCCCAGTATTCGCCTGTTGAACTTATTATTGCCATGCTACCATCATTCATGTGTCCTTCCCTCTATACTTGTTCCGGTCTACGGTTACAACTCAAGAACATTGCCTCCCCTGCGCCCATAGCTTGCAAGGAGTTATGATTTGCCGTCTATCATAGTTTATGGTAGTGGGGCCGTCAGGGACCTTTTACGCTGCGATGGTTCGAAATTTGAGTTGAAAGTCCCGCTTTTCATGCACTACGAATTAGAAATTTCGAACTGCAAGAATCATTGTGGCCAATTTCATAGGGTTTTATTGAAAAGAAGTCTAACAAAATTAATTAAAGAAAACTAAAATATTGGGAACTAGGTATGTCAGTCTAACCTTAGGTAGCTGAAAACAGTATCTTTTCGTCCATGGAGTGACTGAGATCTCTACAACCCAGTCACTGGGTTCCACGTTAGCCAATGAGGGCTATCGCGTTTGAATTCGCCGGTAGAGGCGCTAGCGCCTACACTAGTGTAGCGTGAGGTTTTAAATGTCAAACACTGTTGGTTGGCTATTGACGCGAATTTATTTAGACACCTACTTATTTATTTTGATTTTTTTTTCTAAAATAGCCTGACTTTGTTCACATGCGCGTAATAACAACTTTAATGCTATGATTAAGAACCTTACTCGACAGTGGCGCCAACTGTTGAGTACAAAAAAGATAGCCCTAATTACTAAAGTCTGGACGTTAGACTTTTCATCATCATCATCATATCAGCCGAAAAACGTCCACTGCTGGATATAGGCCTCCCCGAAGCGTCGCCACAACGACCGATCCTGTACGTCTCACATCCATCGGCTACCCGCGACCTTCACCAGGTCATCGGTCCACCTTGTGGGAGGCCTTCCAACATTACGTCTTCCGGTACGCGGTCGCCACTCCAGAACTTTTCGGCCCCATCGACCATCTGTTCTGCGAGCAATGTGCCCTGCCCACTGCCACTTTAGTTTGGCGATCCTTCGGGCTACGTCGGTAACCTTGGTTCTCTTGCGGATATCATCATTCTTGATTCGATCACGCAAAGAAACTCCAAGCATTGCCCTCTCCATTGCCCTTTGAGTGACTTTGAGCCTTCTGATGAGGCCCATTGTAAGCGACTACGTTTCAGTTCCGTATGTCATCACTGGCAACACGCACTGATCATAGACTTTCGTCTTGAGACACTGTGGTATGTGGGACGAGAAGATACCGCGCAACTTTCCGAACGCTGCCCAGCCGAGTCGGATTCGACGGTTGACCTCTTTCTCGAAGTTGGCCCTACCTAGCTGGACCGTTTGTCCTAGGTAGACGTACTCGTCTACAACTTCGAGTGTAGAGTTTCCGATCTTGATGGGAGTGGGTGCTACATGGGTATTTACCATGATCTTGGTTTTGTCCATGTTCATTTTGAGACCCACCCTTTCGGACTTTTGGGCTAAGTCAATATTCAGATAATTTGATGTCAAAGTCACGTTGGTAAGTGACAGATTTGGAACCTGAAGCACTGAACTTCAAAATATGAGAGCCAATTCTACTAAGTTTTAAACAACGCCAACGTTCGCATTCACATCTCGTTGTAATCTGTCAAAAAACTGGCCAAGTGCGAGTCGGACTCGCGTGCAAAGGGTTCATTTTTTTAACATGTTATTTTAACACTATAGACTTCTTATAGGTTTTCCTGTAATCTATAGATAAAGATCTATTATCTCCATTTTTTTTTCAACATTTTAGGCTCAGTAGTTCAATAACTTCAAAACCATTTATTTTATTTTAAAATTATGAAAAAAAATATATATCTAAAACCCTTACCTACAGTAAGCTCTTTCATTTGATATGTCACACGATATTGTTAAAAAAAAACTTTTTTTTTTATTTTCTAGTCCCCCCCAAAAGTGACCCCCATACTAAAAATTTTATAATTTACGTAACGCTTCCGTGTTTGGGTCACAGAAGTCCATATGTGTACCAAATTTCAACAGAATCGGTCCAGTAGATCCGGAGAAAGCTAGCTGTGACAGACGGACAGAGAGACAGACAGACACCCGAGTGATCCTATAAGGTTTCCATACCATTTTTTTCTGAAATTTTCTAGTTTGGCCCCCAAAAGTGATCCCCATACTCAAATATTATTTATTTCCGATTTCGATATTTTAGAACCGGTTCTTTTTGTGACCCTCAGAACCGGGAAATCCCGTTTTTTTTTTGGAACCGGTGTAAACCGGTTCCGATGCCAAACTCTGGTCTAAACATATCTGGGTTTCCATCTCTACCCAGCCACTTCCCACTATCTAAGCCGTAATAAGTTTACTAAATCACTCGGGACCGCGCCACGATATATCCTCTTAACATTAATCCCTTAATTAACTGTAATAAATGTTAATTACCTTCTGTTTATTTACGCACAAACAACTTACGATTACGTTTAACTTACTTATTTATTACCTTTAGGTACGTAAAATAATACGACCAATATGATGGCACGAAAATGATAATGAAATTATACCTACCTACCTGCGGAAAATATGGATACTTTCAGAATTGAAAGAAAAGGTCAGAGGGGCTACTCTATAAGCCCGAAGTCCGTAGTTTCGGGCTTAGTTACGGGCGTGTTCTACTCCGTATCACCTAACTACTAGGAATTTATGACAACACGATTTGACAGTCACTATGAAATCGTGTTGTCATTCATGCTTCATTCGGGTTCGGGACTAATCGTAAGTCTGTAGATGATACGGAGTAGAATATGCCCGCAACTAAGCCCGAAACTACGGACTTCGGGTTTAGAGAGTAGCCACCCTGATTCAGAGTTTTTATTTGTAAACAGGTTACAGTTACACAGGTGTGTGAGATGTTACATTCTTTTTAAGGCTTTTATTCATGCCAATGACCTTGTGCATATAAACGGAGCTAACTATACCTCTATGCGCCACTCCGGTACCCGCATTATTATTTTTTTATAATAAAAATAATATATGTGTTTAAAAATTAACAAAAGCAGATCATTTTCGTTTGTATTGTAAAGCAGTAAATATTTTTTATACTCTTTTGATAAAAAATTAAGGACAAAATGGTTTCATCTCAACGATTTGGAGGTGATTTGGTGTTTTTTTTTTTCGTATTATGTGATACCGATAGACAAATTCAGGCTAAGTTAAATTACGAATCATATCATGTACAATACCTACTATTTTTTTCAGATGTAATTTCTCTGTTAGTGCCGACGAAAAGCTGCTTTATCTGCACGCTATTTAAAGCTTTTTTCGATAGAGCAGCCTTAACTGCTCTATGCTTTGCCATTAGGCGTACAAATGTCAGTTTTAATTTGAATTATTTCATTATTAATTTCACATTGGGTCTTCCATGTAATGTAAACAAATGAAAAGGTGAAATATTTTGCAATAATAATTGTGTGTAAAAAGTTACCTCTGAAAGTCCTGATTCAATATGAAAGGGGATATAACCTTTGTGGCATAGCTACCCGTGGCTATGCCAGCTCCCATACAAAATTGTTCGATCCCCTTGCATTGGTAGAAAGCGCTAAGCTACCGCTGGGTGTGTTAAGCTAGTTTGTATTCCAAAAAATGCACGAGTCCTGTGGCATTAAGATACAAGGCCGAAGCCGCGGAAAAACCATCACTACCATCACTACAATAATTATAAAACAAAGTCTTCTGCTCTATCTGTCTGTTCGCGATATACTCAAAAACTCCTGCACCGATTTTCTGTTTTCACCAATGGATAGAGTGGTTCTCGAGGAAGATTTCAGTATATAATTTGTCAAGTTTTTGTATACATTGGCTAAAATATAATAATATTTGTTGGAAGTGTCCGAAAAAAATAAGCCATCTGGGAGCTTTCGCCGACATCCACGCGGGCGAAGCCGCGGGCATCAGCTAGTTAAAAATAAATGTAGGTTTGAAGATGGTCAGAAAATAGCTTGCTTACCCAAACTTCAGCAAAATACTTCAACGTCAGTAGCCCAACGCTCTCATTATAATTCCTACTTCCATTAACAACACAACTTGACAGCTGTCAAGTGTCAAGTTGCATTAAAACTTCAAAACTAGTCCAAGCGCACAGTGGCCACACGTCAAGTTGGCAAAACGCAATTAAACGCAGCGTCCACGCTAACGAATCGCATGGCGACACTTTAGGTTGAGTGTCGTGTGGACTCGGGCGTTAGAAAATTATTTTGTGCAATGTTGTTTTTTTTTAGGAATAAATATGGTTTGTTAAATATTCCGGGTCCGACAAATATTAATATTTTGACAGCATTTTAACGAGAATTCGATAAGTTTGAATGAACTCATTATTCATCCATCAGTGTCAGGGCAATGTCGGGCAATGATGCTAAACAAGATACCAAACACTTAGGTACTTGTATGAAACTTTCTGGCGACTCTTAGGGGAGGCCTATGTCCAGCAGTGAACGTCTCTTCGCTAAAATGATTACCAATTTATTCCGAATATTCCAATTTTTTTGGGAATACTCGCAATTTATTCCGAATATTTCGATTTTTTTTACCTGACGAATAAAAATGGTGCTTTGTCAGGTTTTCTATAGTAAATGTCAAACAGTCGCATAATACTTAATCTAGCTACTTTAATATAAACCTTAATTGAAATAAATGCTTTGAATTTTCGTGACTTTGCGCTTCTCCACTCAAAATAAAACAATTATCTCGTAACTTATCTGTTAAATATCTAATCAATTAAATTGTTTGTTTCAGATTTCGAGCACTCATTTGGATCAGAAGGTAAGATTAAGAAAAAAAAATTACTTAATACTGCTTCAGAAACCACCTATGCATTTTTGCAAGGCTTTCAATAATAAAAATAATATGGCGCCAAAAATCGGCCATTTTAATTTTTATATACCCAGTGTCACTCTCACAAACAAGACGAATCTAATGATACCTCTCAAGCTAAAAACCATCTAGCCGTTTGGGCCACAGAGCGTGCCAAAGAAATATACATCATACACACATTACATACACTCGAAAAACATAACCTTCCTCCTGCCTCGGTAAAAAGTATTAATAATAAAGAATACTAGCAAGCATGCCATAGATAAAAATGTACGTCTTAAAAAAAAGTTGCAACCCGTAAAAAATGTCGTAGTTCGTAAAATATCTCCATTAGCGGCTACTGAACGCATATAGCTACATACGACCTCCTTATGATAATAAAATCGTATGAAAATGGCTATAAAAGGTTACTTAGGCTGCGGGTTATGATGTGATAATGTTTACTTTTCAAGGTACATGTAATAAAAGAAATCTACTATACATTAATATATGTATAAAACTGAGAGAGTTTGTTTGTTTTCTTGAACGCGCTAATCTCACTACTGGTCCGATTTTCCGGAAAAAAAACGGAACCCCTTAAATAAGATCACTCGGGTGTCTGTCTGTCTGTCCGTCTGTCACAGCCAGTTTTCTCCGGATCCACTGGACCGATTCTGTTGAAATTTGGCACACATATGGACTTCTGAGACCCAAACACGGACGTGTTACGTAAATTATTAAATTTTTAGTATGGGCGTCACTTTTGGGGGTCAAACCAAAAAAATAAAAAGTTTTTTTGGATAATATCGTGTGACATATCAAATGGAAGGGCTTACTGTGAGGGTTTTAATGATATTTTTTTCATAATTTTAAAATAAATGGTTTTGAACTCATTCAAGAAATTAGACGAAAAATTTCCATTCCCCCCCCCCCCTTTATCTCCGAAACTACTGAGCCGAAATTTTGAATAAAATGTAGAAAATAGATCTTTACCTATAGATTACAGGAAAACCTATAAGAAGTTTATAGTGTTAAAATAACATGTTAAAAAAGACTTAAATTCGTTCGGAACCCTTTGCACGCGACTCCGACTCGCTCTTGACCAGTTTTTTCCAATCTACGTTGAACCTAATGCGTGAGCGATAAAGATAGATAGTATAAATAGATAGATAGTTAGGTAGATGTTTATATTGTAACAGGTTTTATTAATTTAGTTTATAGTATACTAGCTTCTGCCAGCGGTTTCGCCCGCGTGATCCCTAGGGAACATATTCCCGGGATTAAAAGTAGCCTATGTCCTTTCTCAGGCTCTAGACTATCTGTGTACCAAATTTCATTTAAATCGGATCAGTAGTTTTGGCGTGAGAGCGCGACAGACAGACAGACAGAGTTACTTTCGCATTTATAATATTAGTTAGGGCAAGTAAGGATAAGGACTAGCTTCTGCCAGCGCCTTCGCCCGCGTGGTCCCTAGGGAACATACTCCGGGGATAAAAAGTATAGCCTATGTCCTTTCTCAGGCTCTAGACTATACCTGTAACAAATTTCATTTAAATCGGTTCAGTAGTTTTGGCGTGAAAGCGCGACAGACAGACAGACAGAAAGTTACTTTCGCATTTATAATATTAAATAAGTATAATAAGTAAATAAGTAATAAGTATATATAAGTAAGGATAAGTGGTTTTATTTTAATTTTGTGCGTCATTTCTGGCGGAATAAACGTATTTTCTTTCATTCTTTTCTTTTTTCTTTAAATTTGACAGATTATCATGACTCTAATATGATTCGGCTAAAGTGGCCTTTTTAGATCCGCTGAAAGCCAATTCATGTATTCTCTCTTATCAGAGAGTTGGAATCCAAAATTGAGCAGGTCAATAATTCGCTTCTTATAAAATACTATTATTCAGCTGCATCCCGGTTTGAAATATTAAAATTACACATCTCGATTCATCATCATCATATCAGCCGAAAGACGTCCACTGTTGGACATAGGCCTCCCCAAGCGTCGCCACAACGACCGGTCCTGCGCGTCTCGCATCCATCCCGCGACCCGAGTAAATCTCGATTGCCAATATTAAAATGCGGCGGACCATGAAGGAGATAGCGAGACGACTTCGCTTCCTTAGGAATTGGCAAGAAGTGGCCTAGAACCGTGAACAATGTAAGGAATGGGAAGAGGCCTGTACCCAACACTGGGACAGTTCTGGCTAGGAATTATAACCTCAAAATTAAAAACAAAATGGCGCCAGCGAAAATTATTTAATTATTTCGTCATGTGTGTCATTTTTAGGGTTCCCTACCCCAATGGTAACCAACGGAATCCTATTACTAAGCTTCCACTGTTCGTCCGTCCGTCTGTCTGTCAGCGGGCTATATCTCAAGAACCGTTGTAGGTAGACATTTGAAATTTTCGCAGATTGATTATTTCTATTGCCGCTATAACAAAAAAAAAAAAATTAAATTCCAGCAGTGTTGTTTTTTTTTCGATTTATTTCGCCGGTTTAGTGGTTTTGGGGTTCGCAATAACGAAAATCGAAATAGAAATTCAGATTTCTTTACATAGTGTCATTTCATTACCCACTCCTGAAAAGTCTTAAAATTTCTTAAGCATCTTAGGCTTACGTCACCAGACTACCAAGTAACCTCTAGCACGGTAGTACGGTACGTACCGACCCGAGAGCGAACCCGCGACCGGCGGCGACCTTTGTGTTAGTGCTGCTTAACCTTCGGGCCTTCGACACGGACTGCTACTTCTAAATGTTGCAGATGTCAGATAGTTATTTTTAGGGTTCCGAACAAAAAACGGAACCCTTATAGGATCACTCAGGTGTCTGTCTGTCTGTCCGTCTGTCACAGCCAGTTTTCTCCGGATACACTGGACCTATTCTGTTGAAATTTGGTACACATATGGACTGCTGTGACTCAAACACGGAAGCGTTACGTAAATCATAAAATTTTTACTATGGGTGTCAAACTAGAAAAAAAAATTTTTTGAACAATATCGTGTGACATATCAAATGAAAGGGCTTACTGTAAGGGTCTTCTTCTTCTTATCGTGTGGGGTAGTAAGGTCTGACGACCCCACACACCCTAGTGTCATAGTTTCTAAACCGCCTCAAGGGCCTCTGACATGGAAAAAAAAACTGTAAGGGTTTTAAATATATTTACTTATTTTTTACGAATTTAAACTTTTTAATTTTTTAACATGTTATTTTCACACTACAGACTTCTAATATCCTGTAATCTATAGGAAAAGATCTATTATCTCCATTTTTTTCAAAATTTTAGGCTCAGTAGTTTCGGAGATAAGGGGGGGAATGGTCATTTTTCGTCTAATTTCTTGAATGACTTCAAAACCATTTATTGTAAAATTATGAAAAAAATATAATTAAAACCCTCACAGTAAGTCCTTTCATTTGATATGTCACACGATATTGTTCAAAAATCTATTTTTATTTTCTAGTTTGACCCCCAAAAGTGACCCCCATACTAAAAAAATAATGATTTACGTAACGCGTCCGTGTTTGGGTCATAGAATTCCATATGTGTACTAAATTTCAACAGAATCGATCCAGTGGATCCGGAGAAAACTGGCTGCGACAGACGGACAGACAGACAGGCAGACACCCGAGTGATCCTATAAGGATTCCGTTTTTTTTTTGGAACCCTAAATATGAATGTATGTGCACTGTATATATAGCCCTATACTACTCTGGCACTAACTTAGTGGGGACGGCATTGCTCGCAGAACAGATAGAATCGATGGGGTCGAAGGTTCTGGAGTGGCGACCGCGTACCGGAAGACACAGAGATGTAAGGCCGCTGCATGCGAGACGCTCAGGACCAGTCGATGTGGCATCACTTGGGGGAGGCCTATGTCCAGCAGTTCACCACACGCACTCTTTCGGCTGAATGATGAGGATGCCACTTAAGTTTGGCGATTCTTCAGGCTATGTCGGTAACCTTGGTTCTCCTGCGAAAACTTCATTACTAATTCGGTCATGCAAGGAAATGACAAATGATATTTATTTCGCAAATTTTTCAGAAAGATATTCGTCTCTGATAAGTAAATATGCTATTACATCTCATATTGGCTGTTTTGATTTGTTGAACGAAAAATAGCCAAATAAAATTAGAAACAACAACTATGGATTAATTTATTTACCGCGCTAAACCTTTGTGTTTTGGTACTCAAAGTTTTGTTCACCACTATTCATAATGTGGTCATTACAGGAAATACTTTCTCATTACGCCATCATTAAACAAAACACAGTTGAGTGATTCTCAATAAAAAACATTCTATCCTATTTTAATATAAACTGCACCTGCAGTGAAACCTTTCAACAATCGGAAACAACGGATACCGGTGAAAAGATTCGCCTTATTGTGAGCGGAAACGAAAATCATTGTTTGGCCTGGCCCGCGAAACCTAGCCTTCGTCGTTTTTCATTCGGCCATTGAATGGGACGCGTTATAAATATTCAAAAATGTTTATAGGCAGCTTTATCTTTTGGCTTGTCGGTGGGTTTGTTTTTTGAGTTGGTACCACTGAATTACTCGATTACTAAACTGGGTTTAAGTTCGTTTAGGCATAAGTTGAGAAATATGGTTAATTTTTTTATTTTATTGAGCTGACAATAAAATAAGTACGTGTTAAAATTAATTGAAAGTGATCAAACGTGGTCCTAATAAAAGTAATTATTGTCCAACTTAGGAATCCCTTAACTATGTAATTGATTACCAGGCTAGATAATTAAGTCCGATACTTAAAAGCTATCTATATTATTATCCCGTTTGTTATACCCCACTGCTGGACGAACAAAGTTTTCCTCTTTCTTATCCACACACGTCTATCCCCTGCCACTGTCATTATTAACAATATCTAAAATTTATCTAGGCATAAAGGTAGCGTCTAGACTAGCCTTAAAATAAAGAGCTCTTCGCAGTATGCTTGCTAACTATGCAATCCACATAGAATTGAATATATAATTCGTTGATTGTTCAAATTGAGATACCAATCTTAGGAGTGCCATAGACAAAGATCTTCTATGCAATTACCAGCGGGGTTAAAAGGTTTACTTGTAATGAGTAAATATTTAACTAACTACCTATTTGTAGTAGAGTCTAAGTACACTGACTGACTTTTAATAATTGAGTTTATCTTCGGGCAGCTTAATTTCTTATTCCGAAGTGTTTGAATATGATTAAAAAAACTTTTTCTGAAGTTGTATTGATCGTGTCGCATCTTTGACTAGCAAGGTGTGAGTTATATGGTTTTATCTCAAAAAAATATTTCTTACCGATTGACTTGCAATTTGCGTGACCAGAAGGCTGGCTCGTTCTTTGCGTAAAGAATTAGCATTGCTATTCAACGTGGCAATGCTGCCAGTCTTCTGGGCACGTTTCCTGGTGATAGCGATGTGGAGGAGTACTTCGATGCCTAAGTGGATTTTGTAGTCAAAATTGTGCCCGAGACTCTTTTGTGTTATTCTTCGGTTATCCTCATAGTTCCGAATTTGAAAAGATTACCCAGTATACAAATAGGCTAAGTATATATAAATCCTTAATAATTTATATTAAACTAGCACTTCGCCCGCGGCTTCATCCGCTCTCCAATTTCTTAAGGAGCCCTATTTTTTAGACAAATTGTATACTAAAACCTTCCTCGAGAACCACTCCATCCATTGGTAAAAACAACATAAAAATCGGTGCAGTAGTTTTTGAGTTTATCGCGAACAGACAGACAGACGCGGCGGAGGACTTTGTTTTATAATATGTAGCGATTTAAGTAACTTAAATGCACATATGTATACAACGTGTTACATATTAAACGCAATACCTGAAAAGTTGTTTTTGTACTCATCATTAAGAACAACTTCCACTATGGGACCAACACTGCAATCGCGAAAAAAAAATCGATTGCCCCATACATTTCTGTGCGCATAAATCGACAAAATGTACTGAACAGCTGTTTTTTTTTTACGCGATTTCGGTCTTGTTCCCATAGTAAAAGTTGTTCATAATGAGTTGTTCAAAGTATTGTGTTTATTCTATTGCACATTGTATACATTATGATCCTCAAAAATTCATCCCTTGGCAATACCCAGGCCAAGCTACAAAACCTATTAGAGTACTTACAAAAATAAAGGCATAGTATTCATGCGTATTTTTTTTTGTTTTCAAGAAACTCTTTTTCTATGTAGGTACATACATAGATCGCAGTCCTGTAGTGTTATTTTCAGTTTCAATGCTAGGTAGTGGAGGAGTCATCAAGTGGCATGTCTATTTCGAAACTAGAGATGAGCCACCGTTACTAAAAATTATAATATTTTAATTTATTTTCTAAAAGTAGTTTTATAAGTTATTTAAGTTGTTCGTCTGGTGAGCGTAGGTATACCTATCGATAGAGCATGACCGAAAAAATGTATGCTGTTTTTTGCTTTTGATTACTGTCGACAGTAAATGACAATCCTACTCTTTTGGTCAAAGTAAAGGCTCCCCCACACAGGCGCGTAATTATAGGTCGATAATATCGCATGCGTTATTGCGATATCTGTTTTCAGTACATTTTGTATTAGGATGGTCATGTAGTTACACACTGCTGCGATAATAACGCCGTAATGGAAGTAGGACGTTGCGTTGCAATACCGCATGCGATATTATCGACCTATAATAACGCGCCTGTGTGGGGGAGCCTTTAATGCCATGTTTTCTTCCTACTTTCATGTTTTCGTATTATTTAAAATTGTTGAGGATTCATAGATTGATGTTTGTTACTCTTCCACGTATAAACCTACTTCTACCTACTGAACACTTTTCAGGATTATAGCTCTTTCATCAAATGACACAAGAGGCTGAAGTATGTTGCACGCGGGCGTATTGTAGCTAGTATTATCTCAATCGATAATCATTTTGCGAAAACCACATAACAAATCCAACGTATCTCAGAAATATGTCTTCAACAGTAATTGAACACTGATCACTCGTTTCTACAGTATTCGAACCTTACACTCATACTGTTGTACATAAGTTTCATATGACTGCTTACATCGGCACCGTAATGATTCAATAAAGACGACATTCAAACGCTATTAGTCAACGGCCATCGACGCGCATACGCAGCTCAACAAAGAATACAATTGTATCAAGATCCTACACAGTGGCACAGGAAAGTTGAAGCATTTTATTTGGATTGAATAAATTGAAGTCTGGCATTGTAACTTATCATCACTAAACAGTTTTGCTTCCACTAAGGCTACTACTATTTCCTGGAAGACGGTAAATATCCTCGAAAGAGAAGCCTTTTATTCTTTCGTATTACTGATATGACAGTATGGCAAATAGTGTTGACCTGAAACGTAGCCACTACCAAAGTGTAACATTCCATAAGCATGTCACTCTATATATAATATCCTATCGTGGTGCTATAGAGTTAATCTTTTGCGTTAGCAACACAGATCGAGCATAAAGAAGGTAAGTGAACAAAAAAAACCATTATTCAGACTTGAAAAAGTCTGAAGTTAATATACCCAAGAAAAATACCCCTTAAAAATCATTTACCCAAAGCTTTTTTTATATTCCGCGATTTTATCGATATCGACACCCCCACATCCCTAAGTCATCGTCATCGACTAGTGTAGTGCACGCTTCGTCGCCTACCCATGAATGTCGGAGCATTCTTTTGTGTCTACCCTCCTTTTCACAATAGCGCGGATGCTCTAGTATCTTAATGATTGAGATGTTTTGATTGGGGCTGGGGATCTTTCTATGATACGTGTTTCTTGAAAGGAGGATATTATATAAATGAGGGGTTTACAGAATATGCCTATTTTAAACTCATTTTCTGCTCCAGTCGTTAAGGATAGTCAGGAGCCCGAAAGTCTGACAGCCAGTATTACGGGGGTTATCATCATATCCAGTTGCTCGGAAGTGGGAATTAAATAGGCAGTCCTCCATCTATAAATGTGTCGTTATTTTATGTAAAATATATGTAAAATTGTTCTTCTCTTTTTTACTGTTATTGTTGTGTTGTCTGTATAAATGATTATATATTAGTTTATATTTATATTCTACTAGCTGACCCTTGCAACTTCGTCTGCGTCACTATTTTCATTACTGCTCCGCTCCTATTGGTCTTAGCGTGATGATATATAGCCTATAGCCTTCCTCGATAAATGGACTATCTAACACTGAAAGAATTTTTCAAATCGGACGAGGAGTTCCTGAGATTAGCGCGTTCAAGCAAACAAACAAACAAACTCTCCAGCTTTATATATTAAAGTATACTAGCTCACCCGCGCAACTTCATCTACGTCACATTTTTCATGACTGCCCCGCTCCTATTGGCCTTAGCGTAATGATATATAGCCTTCCTCGATAAATGGGCTATCCAACACTGAAATAATTTTTCAAATCGGACCAGAAGTTCCTGAGATTAGCGCGTTCAAGCAAACAAACTCTTCAGCTTTATATATTAGTATAGATGTCTAACTAAGTAAGCTAAAATAGTTGTATTCAGCAGCTTCCGGTAGACGAAAAATACTGATATTCAGCTAAATCCGGAAGCGGCATGAAAGAAGGCTAGGCAGAGAAAAGAGGTTACCTGTCAGAAAGGTTGTGAATGATGCAGACTGAAAAAAATAGAAAATTACTTTATTAGCATAAACTTCACCCAGCGGCTGGGTGAAACGAGCTGGGTCCAAGCCCAAAATGCGTCAATATAATTAACCGTACAACGACCCAATTGAACTGCACCAGACAAAATATTTCAAGGTAATTATTGTCTAGAAAAAAACAGTCTAAGCATCTGCTCTCAAGTCGATAACACCACAATTAACTTTAAAAGAAAAGAAAGAAATAAAATACACACACACTGTCTTTAATGTCTATCGGGTTTTTTACCCTATTATCTAACTTTATACTTTCCAAAACGATTCCCAGTCCTGAAATAATTTCATCGGCATCGTACCATGACAAGATGAATGCTTCATATTTTCTCCCATAATCTTATTCCCACACAAATTCATCATAATTTATTCATAGTTTCGCGTACACACGCATTATTTACGTTAGGCTGCACTCCTTACTTCCTCTGCCTGACTGTATAATGTTTTTTTTTTCGACGCCATTACTGACTTCTTTCGCGTAGATGGGGACATCTCTTGAATATATTCATGATTCTCTTTGCGTGGTGTTGATACAAATGTGTGTTACAATTTTATGGAAGTTGTTTTATTTTTTGCGTTGGTAAATTAAAACGTAGATACTGTTTTATTGGAGTTAGGTTAGATACACGTTACAGACACAGTTGATTCATAACACTAGAAGGTTCAGCGCTCCGTTAAAGTTTATAGGTTTTCTTTATTCGGGTTGGATGCGCCCTAAAAGTATCTTGCTCGTTTATTGATCCTTGCTAAAAATGGATTGGTTCGCTAAGTTTGCCGTATAACGTAGTAACAGACATAGTCACAGTATTTTGGGATTGAACGCTCTGATAACTTTGTCTACGAATTGCTTCCAAACATTTTTGCAAATGAAACACCAATATCAGCGCATTTTTACTGCTCCAACTTTCGCTCAAAATTGCTCTCAATCTCAATTCAAAACCGTTTGAAAGAAATATTTTATAAATCGTCATAAATTCTCCAAAAAATCCTATTCGCACACGACATCGTATTGGCGCGCTTTTTCCGCGCCCTTTGTTCAACCGGAATGTTAGTGTTGCTAGTTTTTTGTCCCCAAAGGATTGATGGACCATTGTGTTGCCATTCGCAAAAATTCCCGGCGTCGAATAATTGATAAGTCTGGTATGCAATCTTTTTTTTGTTTCGATGCTGAATCGTTAGGGATTAGATATTTTTTTTATTTGACTAACTCGTCTGAATTGTTCGGGTTGAATTTCGCCAGGCTTGTTTGTTTTCCGTCTAGCTTTTTCATAGTTTTTGTGTGAAATTTTGTCGAAACTTTTGTTCGCGTCCGGAGTTATTTTTAGCTTGTACTGCATTGGGGTCGGATTCAATTTTCAGCTGCCTTTGTGTGAAAAAGGGAATTGGCAGCTAACGGTATTAAGCACTTGGCTACTGTCAGTTTAATTATAAATTCGTATAATATTCGTTTAATTAAAAGTAGAAAGTTTCGAAACAACAGCTGTAGAAGCAATGTTAAGAATAGCGACCAAGTTGATATGGCGTGCTAGCCTTCCAAATTTATTAGAATTAACAGCACCCTACAGTTCAATTTAAGAAATTCGAAGACATTACATCCACCAACCCGCATTGGGGCCTGCATGGTGGATAACGCTCACTCCATCTTAGAGACGAGGCCCGAATCCTAGCAGTCAGTGGGTAGGTATGTATGTTACCCAATTTCCAGTGACATAATTTCACATACTACCAACATAACAAACTTAATAGAAACAAACACGATATGATTAGGTTGCGACCCGCGCACGAAGGAATGGTGATCAAAACTCTATTATGCGCCTCCCAGGAGATATTTACATAATGTGTGCCCAGAAATATAATGCGAGAGGGATAGTCCAGTTTCCTTTTTTGCTGATTTTATTTTTTATGGCAAAGGTGTTGTGTTATTCGGTTTTGGTGAGTGAATTATTTTCTTCTGAAGTTACAGAGACCGAACCAATTTGTAGGCTGTCATTAATGATGACCTTGTCCGAAATGATCAGACGTTTTCTCATTAGGTACGATTTTGATAGCCAGGAGTGAGCTCATAGTGTCTTAGTGTCTGACCCATGCGTAACCGGCAACCAATTTATTTTAAGAAAAGACAGGCAGCGCATTAGACTCCCTTCTTATTACAGGGGACTGAAAGATAACTGGCAAAATGTGGTTGTTCTATTAGGTATGAATGTGCGAAAACCTTCGGGGAATGTAGGCTTTATTGTAGTCAGCGACATCTTCAAGTAATCTCCGGTGCTTTACAAAAATAACAACCAATCAAACAAGTTAACAATAAAGATTTAACTTAAATGATCATATCAGCATCAGCAAACAAAAATCTATTCCTCAACGTTTTTCATAAAACCATAGTTAATTCCTCTTTTTTCGTCAAATTTTCCCGCTCTTTTTTGACAAGTCACCATAGACAATTTTCTTTTTATCCGCCCATTGAAATAAACGATCCTCAAACATTCTTGATCCCCGTCAATTAAGTTAGGAGCTCCAATATAAAACAGACGTTCTTCGGAACGCAATGATCGCGAGGTGGCAAGGCGACTGCGCCCTGTATTTGGGTCGTGCACGTGCTCCGCATACAATGTGAACCCGCCCTTAGAGGAAAAATATCGAGTTTGCAAGATGTTTTGTCTTGTGGCGTATTTTGTGTTCTTGGGTTTAGTATTTTTGTTAACATTTTTTAGGGTATTTAGAACTTTTAAAGCTGGAAGTTCTAGCACATTTTCCTTTAACATTTTTATTACAATTTCAAAGTGAGTAATACAGTTCGGCAACTCTAGTGTTGCTGCAAGATGCAATTTCCATATCTAGAACATCACAAAAATATAAAACCCGCCTCCAGGCATAATCCAGTCCGCAGATAACGATATTAAAGGTAGATGTACGCTTTGCAATCTGTATCAGCAGATTATAATCTGCAGTGGGCTCTCCGGTGGGATCGACTCGCATTCTCAAACCGGTTCGAAACTTGTAGGGACAGATGAGCTTTGTATCATGATTATCATGAGTTCATGATTCATTGGTTGCCCGTGACCAACACTCGAGGCGGGCGATTCGATTCATCTGTGCTTTATGGTCTTGAAGATTATTACTGTAATGTAAACTAGTGACCTGTACCAATCTCGCTTGGGTTAAAACTACAAATTACAAAAGATAACCACATAACTCTAGCCATCAGTGGGATCATTATCCTGGGAAATCATTTAGTCTGGAAAAATTGAATAAAAAAAATTGATTTTACTTTATTTATTTTTTATAGGTAATTTGAATTTTTGTTTTTACATAAACGATTTCTAAGTGTTAATAATTACTAAACATATTTTCATCCAAACAAATATGACACGCTCTAATGCACAAACCTTCCTCGGTTATCGTTCTTTCTACTATTGAAAACCGCATCAAAATCCGTTTCATGGTTTAGGAGAAGTAAGCGGAGATGCAGACAGACAGACAGACAGTGATTTTGTTTTATAATTAGAGACGAAGTAGTACCTACATATCCGTTGCTTTGTTCTCCTGAAAAACCTCCCGTCACATGCTATTTCTTCGGCACGATCACGAATAAAAATATCGTCGGTGCGCTTGCCAAATCTGATATGTGCATTTCGATGATACTTTCTTGTTACTTAATATCCTTTAAAATCAAGTATATTAACAATACATTTTATCATTTTCACGTGTATCTCAGTTCATACGGCATTTAGAAATTATGAATTAGTCAATTAATCATTAAAAAATCATCAATTAATCATTAAATAAAACAGATTATTGTCTCCCTTGTCAACTTGATGAAAAACACATATCAGATTTGGCAAGCGCACCGACGATATGAGAAAGCTCATATATTTATACTCTATACTAGTACTAATACTAATCTATACTGATATATAAAGCTGAAGAGTCCGATTTGAAAAATTTATATATATTACCAGGCTAAGACCAATAGGAGCGGAGCAGACGAAGTTTTAATATATAAAGCTAAAGAGTTTGTTTGTTTGTTTGCTTGAACGCGCTAATCTGAGGAACTGCTGGTCTGATTTGAAAAATTCTTTCAGTGTTTGATAGCCCCTTTATCGAGGAAGGCTATAGGCTATATAACATCACGCTTAGACCAATAGGAGTGGGGATGTAAGAGTATGGAACGCGTACTGAATCATAAGCTCCTGGCATACCTAGAAGCAAATGATGTCCTTAGTGACCGACAATACGGATTCCGCCGAAATCGGTCTACTGGGGATCTTCTTGCGTATGCCATTCACATCTGGAGTGAGGCCATAGAGAAGCACGGGGAGGCACTAGCGGTCTCCCTTGACATCTCGAAGGCCTTCGACAGGGTCTGGCACGATAGCCTTATTAGTAAGCTTCCTTCCTTCGGTCTGCCCGCCGGATTGTGTGATTGGATCGCGGATTTCCTGAGGGATCGGTCTATACGAGTGGTCATTGATGGCTGCTCGTCTGGACTACTGGATATTAATGCCGGGGTTCCTCAGGGGTCGGTGCTTTCGGCAACACTGTTCTTGCTGCATATTAATGATCTGCTTAAACCCGGTACCTTTGGGTATGCAGACGACAGCACTGTTGCTGAGAGATACGTGTCCGACGCACGAGCTGATGGGTCGCAGATCCGGTCTCTCCGGGAGGCTATGGTTGAGCGCTTGAACGTGTCCTTACAGGCTGTCTCAGAATGGGGCGAAGCCAATCTGGTCAAGTTCAATGCTGCTAAGACCCAAGCGTGTCTATTTTCCGCTAAACGGAGCCAATTCCACCCAGCTCCATCTTTCCGAGGTGCAACCGTGCTGATAACCGACCAACTTGAGCTTCTTGGGGTTACATTAACATCTACCCTCAATTTTGGCCCTTTCATAGAGGCAAAAGCTCAAGTGGCTGCAAAGAAGATGGGGATCTTAGCAAAGGTGAGACGGTACTTTACGCCGGAACAGCTGCTCAAACTCTATCAAGCGCAAGTTCGATCATGTATGGAGTACTGCTCTCATCTTTGGGACGGATCTGCCAGATACCAGCTTAATGCCCTCGAGTCAATTGAGAAACGAGCCAAGAGGATCATCGGCGATGATAGGCTCGTCGCGACGAAGCTCCAAAGTCTTGAGCATCGACGACGAGTTGCTAGCCTGTCGGTTTTCTACCGGTTGCATTTTGGGGAATGTGCGACGGAATTGCATAATTTGATTCCGCCCAGCCCGTTCCATCATCGGACCACAAGACGAACGGCGATGCGCCACCGGTATATGGTGGACATCCCACCCACGCGCACAAAGCGTTTTGGGAACACATTCATAGTGCGTGCAGCTAAGGAGTGGAATTCCCTGCCGGAGTCTGTGTTTCCTGATAGCTATAACCTGGGAGTATTTAAGTCAAGAGTGAATAGGTTACTTCTAGGCAAGCGTGCTCCATCTTCGACCACATCATCGCTTACCATCAGGTGAGATGGTGGTCAAACGCGAGCCTATAAATAGTAAAAAAAAAAAAAAAAAAAATAGTAGCGGAGGAGACGAAGTTGCGCGGGTCAACTAGTACTGTGATAAAATTTAGCCTTTCAGCAAGGTAGTTTGAGTAAATTTTCCTGAAAACCCTCATTTAAGGCTTTGTCAGTTTTCGGAACGCCGATTGTATGGCACTAGAAAGTAATCTAAATTGAACAGAATTTTCAAAACATGAACAGTTCTGACCTGAAATAAGCCAAAATCAGATCCATTTTCCCAATAATTCCACCATGACTTATTGACGTAAATATTAAATCCAACCAGATGTCAAACTGTGACTATTAATAACCCACAAATCGATTTACATAAATGGAAAATCGGTGCAAACAATTCAATTGGCTACCAGTAATTCGAATGGTTGCCACCGCCGAAGTGTTTGTGCACCGACAGTGGGACCAAACTAATTGAATTGTCAAACATTTATTACTGTTTCAACTCTTGTTGACTGCACTTAAGGCTTGCAGTTAATTTGAATTATCTTTCTCTTAATGCATTATTTTGTATTCTTTTTCGTCTTAGTGCTTTTCTGGCGAATAGCCAACTTCTTGTTAAAAAGCTAGACAGCTTAGACTAAGTTGCCCGGATCACTGACTCAGAAATGTCACTTACCAAAGAATTTATTCAAAAACTTGTTCTTAACATCTTTTCCAGCAAAGTGTACTCGTAATGTAATTAAAAGTAACTTTACAAATGTAATAAACGTAAGTATGCACAGACCTTTCCTATAAAAATTAATTAGCCATGAAAAATAGCGAGCCTTCTTGTGAACTAACTTTTGCTGCGCGCGCCTTTTCAAACTATAAGGCGTTCTTATTTCAGCGTTCGCCTGATAAAATAAGAAAAGTTTATTAAGTACATGCTACTGAATATAAAGTTTCAGTTTTAGTACCACAGGTAATTAAAAATGACTGTCCGTGTTCTTTGCTGCAACAGAACTTAGTCATACTCATGTGATGTCACGGAATTAATAAATCCTCGTGTAAATGTTGTGTGAACTTTTGATAAGCTTTTACTTTCAGTCATAACATAACTGTTGACATGATTTTAACAGTCTGCTTAGTCATTTTCGTGTTGATTACTCTTTCAGAAACCCTAAGTTGCGAACGATTCATATTTGGTGTTAACAGATATCAGTCTGACATAACCTACCACCCAAACTAAACAGAACTTCTGTGTCTAAAATTAATTAGCGGGTCTCGTCCGAGTGACAGACGAGACGTTATTGTCTACGTGACGAGAATGCCATCTCACCTTGTTATGCTTGAGCATAGACTAGAGGATGTATGGTTGTATACGTTTGCCTCGTGCCGTTTGCCAGAAAAATATACGTGTAGGGGGAATCGAATTTGGCGCGAAATAAGGAAAAATGGTGGTGAAAATTGCAGAATGTTTTGTTATTTCCGCACCACATTTGTATTCTCAAAGCAAATTACTATATTTTAAATTCATGGCCGTCATAGTGCTTGCAAAAGTTGATTGCAAACATTTTCCACGCGTCCATATCAAATAAATTACAGGAAAAGGTTTTAAAAATCCCGAAATAGTATTTCCACATGGGAAAACATTTTTTAAAATATACTTCACGTGAACGTTAAACGAACTTTTCGTTTGCATTTCGCCATTAAGTTTTTTTACGATAAAAGGTAATGAGTGTGACGGTAGGGTTGTGTTAGTTTTGACGATATACGCTAAATATCGGTAAATACAGACATGAGCTACAAAAAGGTAGTGATATGACGTGTGGAAAAATTAACTTCGATTTCTTTCCGTATTTAAAGATAGGTAGTTATACTTCGGCTAAATTATGTGGATAGGTATCCAAGGCATTAAGGAAATCTTGAATTAAATTTTTAATAGCATGCATGCAACCAGTGGCTTCATTTCTTCATAGCAATGAAAGAAAAAAAGGGATTGCTTATGCTCGTATATCTTGTCTCGTAATATCAATATTTTAATATCCACGAAGTGAACATACACTCGAGGTACCCAAAACAAACAATGATCTTGTGTATCGTGCCGCTTAAAGTCGACAAACTTTGAGGGAAATCGATTAGGCAGACGTCGTGCTTATAAGCTACCAAGTTTGGTAATACGGCATTTAAAACTGATACACGTTTGTTTTAATTAGATAGGTTTAAATGCAAGACCGATTAGTATCGATAAACCGTTACTTAACCTTTAAGAGGCGGAATCGTGCAAATATTCCATAAAATCGACATCAAATCTCGAGATTATAGAAGACAGTCTACTGAAAGTCGATATTCGATTATCATCAATATAGTTTTACGGTTATCGATAGAGCCTTTCCCAGCCCTACTGGGTCGACGTAAAATGTAGCATACTGGGGGTCCAAAATCCATAAACTTGTGTTATTTTACGACTTCTAGGGGTTGTTTATGGCAAGAGGGGGTGGTGGGGGTGACTTTAATTATTTAACAAAGTGCCACTGTCTAATTAAGTTTTAGCTATTTGTGTAATTGAAGTTTTTAGTGTCGACTTCTTGATGAAAATTGGACGCGAAAGTTTATTAAAAAACTAATGAGCTTTCAGTTTTTCACTTGCGTGGGTGAAATGTTTAGTTTCCCATGTTTATTTGAAGTTGGACGATTGCTTATCTTTCTCTTTAACTATTTCTAGTTAAAGTCTGACAGTTTGGCTTAATTTACCTACTTAAGTGGCAGTAATATATTTAATGCCAGATAATTTTAATGCTGGCTATTGGAATGCGTGGCATTAACCTCAAAAATACCGACTATATCGGGGTCTTGTGTCGAAGTGGCTTCCAGTCGAAACCATGCAATATGCCAGTACTTTTTTAAATACGCTCCATGTAAAGTACTGGAACTCAACGGCTAGACATTAAGCCGATCCCAACATAGTTGTGATCGGCTAACAGTCAAAAGCCTTGACAGATGGATTGGACAATTGGACATCACCCGGGACCTACTACGGCAATCATAGGAGAAAATATGGTTTTTATACCATATAAATATACAGCATCTCTTCCGTATATTTATGGTCCTTAGATACTTTTTTCAAAGACAATATTTTTACTGTCTGTAGTTCGAAGAAGTTTGACACCCCTTCTATCACAGTTTAGAAGTTTTTGTTGCTGAATGCAATTTTTTATGGTTTTCTAGACTAGTTTTGTGTTGTGTTGGGCAGGAGAATGTTTAGATATCTACTCGTATTCCAGTGGAGTTTTTACAAGTAGGTAGAGCTATTACTGTTTAATGTATTATTCGTCTAAACGTATATTTTTATTTTTCTTGACAACCCACGTTTTTAAGCCAATTTATCATTTTTAATCATCTCGCGAATTTTTAACTGATCATCAAATATTAAAAGATGATTTTCTTGAAATAAAATCGAATCCTACTCTAAGCTGCTCTACCAATTTCATCGTCTGAAATCGCTACACCATTCACGATACAAACAAATATTCAGCCCAGCATGTCCCAAATCGATGCCAACTTCAACTCGATCCCTTGCAACCCTTACAAAATCGCAGACCGACGAATACAGTAAAACCCAACCACTTCTGAAAATCAAACGTAGAAATCCCTCAGAGAAAAATCACATAAAATCTAGGCGATAAACGAAACCACTAGGGAATAAGTGCCTAGCACGTTGAAATGAAATGATCTCTAATCTAGCACGGCTTTGCAAAGTAACCGTTTTCAAAAGCGCGGGACGGAGGGCGAGTGTCATAAAATTTTACGAGCCGTTTCCATGGCAACCCCGCCATTATGCAGTTGCGCGGGCTCGCTGTGAGGGCGCTGCGTTCGATTTTTAAATGTTTTGCTTTTTTTTTGTTTTGTTTTGATTATATCTATGGACTGTGATTGAGACACCTGTAATGTTTGCAGGTTTTGTTATATGGCTTTATTTGTCTGTATTTATAAGGATTTTGAAATTGGAGTCGCTTTTAACTTTTCCCAACATGTCTTTTTAAGTAGAAGCTGTATGTTGAACTCACTCCAACGTACACAACGTACGATTAAATTGTAGTATTATAATTTATTTTGTATGTTGAATGAAATCAGAAATATGTGAATACATTTTAAGTTTAAGACCTCAGTATAGTATATTTGATGCAATTAAAAATATTTTATTCATTACTGGAAATTACCCGCCCAAATTGAAAAAAAAAACTGTAAAGATAAGTACCTAGGTAGGTACTAGTATGTACCTCACTACATACTACCCGTACAAAAAACTATATCAAATACTAGCTTCTGACAGCGGCTTCGCCCGCGTGGTCCCTAGGGAACATACTCCCGGGATAAAAAGTAGCATGTGTACTTTCTCAGGCTCGATTAAGCTTGTTAGATACGGACCCCTAATGGATACCGCCGACTTCGCACATTCCTACATGTTTACGCCAACCGCATGGAAACTGCAGCGATGACGTCCGTTCAGCCACGAGCCGCCGACGCAGCAGAAACTCACGAGTAGCAATAAGTTATTTTTAAGTATTACTTGGTCATTCCATATTCTTGCATCGAATAGGTTTCATCAAATTAATTGTAGTAATTTCTTTTAATTAAATTAGTTTTAAAATCACTTTGGTTTTTTTTCGATCCACCGTCTGCAGTCTACGTAATTGGCGCAGTCGGTAGGATACTCGCGGGCCGGTTCGCGAAACGCGTTAGAGTCATCTCATATCGGTCTCCACGATCGCGAATCACCCGGGCGGCTTTCAAGTCACGTCACGAGTATCCAGAATCTACGGCAGAGCTGCGGAGCCGCGTGGAGAATCCAGACATCGATTCACGGAGAAGAACCAGAGATGAAATATATGTAAGTGCACTAGAATCTTTCTCGTGTTGCTTCCTCTCTATTCCTAGTTACTTTTATGTCCAAGATTTTTCATCACGAAAGGTCAAATTGTCAGGTACCTGCATCACGACAGGGGCGCCGACATTTAGTAGATATTAACAGAGATTTAGATAGTGATTTAGATTTAAATTTGAATAGTTTATTTGAACCTAAAATGCCTTACGACCCCGATGTAATTTTCAAGGCCTTACGCCTTGTGCCCGATTTTGACGGAAACCCCAATATACTGACGAGGTTCATTAACATCTGCGACCGGATAGTATCTCAGTACGCAAGCGCTGAGCCAGGCAGTGAGCTAGGAAACCTGTGTCTTTTAAATGGCATCCTAAACAAGATAACAGGGCCTGCCGCATCCACCATTAATTCAAACGGCATTCCTGAAACTTGGGCAGGTATTAGATCAGCTCTCATTAATAACTTTTCAGACCAGAGAGACGAAACAGCCTTATACAATGACCTCTCGTTGGCTACGCAAGGTAATAAGACCCCACAGGAATTTTACGATCAATGTCAAACCTTGTTTAGTACAATTATGACTTACGTGACGTTACATGAGACCTTACAAACGACTATTGAAGCGAAACGGACACTTTATAAGAAAGTTACAATGCAGGCTTTTGTACGAGGACTTAAGGAACCTTTAGGCTCACGTATACGTTGTATGCGTCCGGAAACTATAGAAAAAGCCTTGGAATTCGTGCAGGAAGAACTAAATATTATATACCTGCAGCAACGAAATGATGCCCCAAAAGCTCAAACCGCTCAGAATGCACCCAAAATTTTATATAAACCTCCTTCGATGTCCACTATGCCGTTTAACGCTTTAAATGTTCCGCGACCCCCAGTACCTAACTGGCCTGCCCCAGTAGGACAGCGTGGCTACCAACCCCAGCCTCAGGCCTTTAAATTCAATAGCAACCAGCCTCAAAATCGAATGCCTACTCGAACCCAACAAATGTTCCGTGCACCATTGCCAAACTACCACCCCCAAAGTCACGTTTTTAAATTACAACAAAGGACTAACCCACCACAAAATTTGGGTCCGAAACCCATGAGCGGCGTACAACATTTTGCTCAGAAACCATTACCCATGATGCCAGGGCACGATTGGCAACGAAATGGGAACCCACCACCGAGTAATTATTTTAAAACGCGTGAGTTAAACCTCAGCGAACTTGCTTTTCCTGATAGTTCCTATTATTCTGCTGACTACTACTACGAGCCAGTATATGACTACTACACGGACGGTAATGACTGTTACATAGTTTGCGACTTTGACTACAACACCAATATGACTGATTTCAATTTGACTGCAATTTCCGATAGCCAAGTAGTAGGTGAGACAGAGCCACAACCAGGCCCCAGCGGTGCAAATCAGAAACAAGACCAAAATTTTCAGTCGGGACAGACATCCAAAGAGCCAAAATAGACCTTAATTTACAGACCCAAAGACAGTTACCCTATATAGAAATTTCTTGCCCTCCTTTAAAATTTTTGATTGACACTGGCGCTAACCAGTCATTTATAAGCCCCGAGGCTGTACAAAAGTTCTTCTATGACTATCCTCTCAATTACGACCCCTTCGAAGTTACAAACGTACATGGCGTTAGTAGAAATGATTATTCCATAACGCTGCCGTGTTTTAACGAATTCAATGAGTCCGATAGTATAAAATTGTTCGTTTACCGTTTTCACGACTACTTTGATGGCCTAATAGGACTAGACTTATTATCCAAATGGGAGGCTAAAATAGATTTAAAAGATTTCCAATTAGTAACGCGTACCGCTACGAATCAAATTAAAGTATATAATTCACGCAATGTTAACCTGTACGAGGATATTGTCCCCGCTAAAAGTTCCAAATTAGTTAGAATACCCATAAATGCCCCGGATGGCGACGTTTTAGTAAATGAACAAGTTTTTTGCAATTGTATTATCCACGAATGCCTTACCACTGTCACCAATAGCCGTGGATATGTGGAACTAGAAAATCCAACACCTAACGACATTATCTTTTCCTTAGACCAACCAGCCCGTGCTGATCTTTTTAACGTTAATTGCACACCAAGCAAGCAATCGCATCGTGCGAAAGATGTATTATCACGTTTACGTACAGATCACCTCAATGAAGAGGAAAAAGCTAATCTTTTGACACTCTGTTCTCGATACACAGACATATTTTATATTGATGGTGAACCCTTGACATTCACCAATAAAATCAAGCATCGCATAAGAACCACAGACGAAGTCCCCGTGTATACCAAAAGTTACCGATACCCCTTTATCCAACGTGAAGAAGTAAGGAATCAAATTACCAAAATGTTAGACCAGGGTATTATTAGGCCCTCCGACTCAGCCTGGAGCTCACCCATATGGGTTGTGCCCAAAAAGATAGACGCTTCGGGAAAACAAAAATGGCGTATCGTAGTAGACTTTCGGAAATTGAACGAGAAAACCATTGACGACAAATACCCCATACCAAACATCAGTGACGTTCTTGACAAGTTAGGAAAAAGCCAATATTTTACGACCTTAGATTTGGCAAGTGGATTTTACCAAGTCGAGATGGACCCCCAAGACATTTCTAAAACCGCATTTAACGTAGAACACGGCCATTTCGAGTTCCTCCGAATGCCCATGGGACTCAAAAATTCCCCATCAACTTTCCAAAGGGTTATGGACAATGTACTTAGAGGCCTCCAAAATAACATATGTCTTGTATATTTGGACGACATAATTGTCTATAGTACCTCTCTTCAAGAGCATATGGATAATTTGGAAAAAGTTTTCCAAAGACTTAAAGAGTCCAACTTCAAAATCCAAATGGACAAGTCCGAATTTCTGAAGCTCGAGACCGCATACCTAGGACATATTATTAGCCAAGACGGTGTCAAGCCAAACCCCGACAAAATCTCCGCTATTCAAAAGTACCCAATTCCAAAGACCCCCAAGGAGATCAAACAATTTCTAGGCCTTCTCGGTTACTACCGAAAGTTTATCCCCGACTTTGCCCGCATAACCAAACCACTTACTCAATGCTTAAAGAAAGGTAGTAAAATAATCTTTAGCTCAGAATATACCAATGCATTCGAAATCTGCAAGACACTACTTACAAATGACCCCATACTACAATACCCAGATTTCAAAAAGGAGTTCAATCTTACAACAGATGCTTCAAACTTTGCTATCGGAGCAGTGCTATCCCAGGGACCGATAGGTTCTGACAAACCCGTTTGTTACGCTTCTCGCACACTTAACGAAAGTGAGCTAAATTATAGTACCATCGAGAAGGAATTGCTTGCCATAGTCTGGGCCACAAAATATTTTAGACCTTATCTCTTCGGTAGAAAATTTAAAGTACTGACTGACCACAAACCCTTGCAATGGATGATGAGCTTGAAAGAACCCAATTCACGACTGACCAGATGGCGACTCAGACTAAGCGAATATGACTTTACTGTAGTGTACAAAAAAGGAAAATTCAATACCAATGCTGATGCTCTCTCCCGTGTAGAAATCCATAATGAAGAAATAGAAGAAATTAACTCATTAATCGAAAACATTAAGAATCTCCGATCAATAATCAACAACCCAGCGGACGTTCCAACTCCACCAGCAGATCCCTCAGAGACTGACAACGACTCACTGATTGAAAGCACTAACGACCTCGGATCTATGATTAACAACCCATCGGAGGCACCACCTCCACCAACAAATTCGTCGACCGACACCGTACATACCAGTAATGAACATCCGATTCTAGAAATCCCCATTACAGACGAACCTCTCAATAAGTTTCATCGACAGATTTACTTTACCATAGTAGGTGACATAAAACGCCGACCAACAGTAACCAAACCATTCGAAAATCATACTCGAATCGCAATCCAAATTTCAGAATCTAACCTCGAAAGCGACATTATCAATGCTATCAAGGAATACGTGAACCCAAAAGTCAAAACAGCCATCCTAATTAATCCACCCTTAGCCATGTACTCAATAATACCCATCATACAAGACAAATTTAGAAGTTCCTCACTTAACCTAGTATTAGCTAAGACAGAACTCGAGAATGTTAAAGAATACCTCCGACAACAAGATATTATACGACATTATCACGACGGTAAGACGAACCACCGCGGTATAAATGAATGCCATCTAGCCCTCTCACGAAAATATTTCTGGCCAAAGATGAAAGAACAAATCACCAAGTTCATTAATGAGTGTACTATCTGTGGTCAAGCTAAATACGACAGAAATCCAATAAGACCCCAATTCAACATAGTACCTCCAGCTACCAAACCACTCGAAATCATTCACATGGACCTCTTTACCGTTCAAAACGAAAAATACGTAACCTTTATAGACGTGTTCACGAAATACGCCCAAGCGTATCATCTGCGAGACGGTACCGCAGTTAGCATTATACAAGCACTATTACGTTTCTGTACCCATCACGGACTACCCTTGACTATTATCACTGACAACGGCACTGAGTTTACGAACCAACTTTTCTCCGAATTTATACGCCTTCATAAAATTGTCCACCATAAAATCCTACCTCATAGTCCAAATGACAATGGCAACATCGAACGTTTTCACTCCACCTTATTGGAGCACATTAGAATTCTAAAACTACAAAATAAAGACGAACCTATAATCAACCTTATGCCATACGCCATCATAGCATATAATAGTTCCATCCATAGTTTTACGAAGTGCAGACCGTTTGACCTAATGACCGGACATTTTGATCCCAGAGACCCAACCGACATAGATCTGACTGAACATATCCTACAACAATACGCGCAGAATCATAGACAACAGATGAAACAGGTTTACGAAATAATTAATAACTCATCTCTTGCAAATCGTACAGCCCTAATTAACAATAGGAATAAAACTCGCGAGCCTGAAGTAGAATATGCCCCTCAGCAACAAGTTTTCATTAAAAACCCCTTTGCCAGTCGCCAGAAGGCTGCACCACGTTATACGCAGGATACAGTACTCGCCGATCTGCCTATACACATATATACCTCGAAAAAACGTGGTCCGATAGCCAAAGCACGGCTGAAACGTGTTCCTAAAGCGAGCCAATTGTTACAGGATCCTGCTACTACTGACAATCCAAGTGACTCACCCTCAAGAGATAAGACTTGAGACTTTAGCCGACGGACCAGGATTGTTACCGTACAAATTAGGACCGACCAGACTAACCACACATTACCACTCATTCATACAGTACATACAATTAACCGACATAGAAGATAAAGTAAATTCCGTACAGATGCAACTAAAGACTTTTAGAATTAAACTAACTAATGAGACTTACATGCTTTACGAATACCAGATTGACTACCTTACTGACAAACTTAGTAGTGTACTACAACAAGTAAAATCCCTAGAACCCGTTAGAGTCAAAAGAGGTCTTGTAGATGGAATTGGATCAGTGATAAAAAGTATCACTGGCAACCTAGACTATCTAGATGCCTTGAAATACGACGAGGCTATTAAAACTTTACAAAACAATGAAAATAAAATAGTATCAGAATTCAACAATCATATCAGCCTAAGTAAAGAATGGATGTCCCAGCATGGCACCATTCTAGACCAAATAACAAAAAATCAGGAAAAGGTTAATGCAACGTTAGAACTACTCCTAGAAAAAACCGCATATACAGATTACAGCTTAATAAAATTTGCAAAGTTTGCCCAAATTTTAGGAATCATAACCAATAATGTAGAAGATTTAATGTTAGAGATAATTAGGTTAGAAAATATAATGGCTTTTATACGTGCGTCCAGCACCCATCATTCAATGATAGATATAGAAGTGTTAAGATCTATGATAGATAAGTTAAAATCAATATACAATCAAGATCAAGTCCTAAACTTAGAATTACGAGAATATTATAATCTTATAAAACCAGGTTCCTACTTTATTGAGAAAAGAATAGTAATAATATACAGCTTTCCCATAGTCTCTAAAGACCTTTACGATTTATACAGACTATCCATTGTGCCTAACAAAAACCAACTTGCCCTTATTCCGTCCTCACCCTATATAGCAACAAACGAGAAATCATTCGTGTACATAGAGGCTGAATGCCCGAAGTACAGCAGCATCCATCTCTGTGAAAAGAAGATAAGCCATCAAATCCGGACGAAGCCCGACTGTATCCAAGAACTCATCATCAATCAAGGTCTAGAAGACACCTGCAAATTCACCAAGATTTCACTCTCCAAACAAGCAGTTGAAAAATTGGACGATCAACACTACGTTTTATCATTGCCCCAACCGACCAAAGTACAGTTAGCCTGCGGCAGAAAAGACTTTAACATTCTACAAGGAAGTTATCTCGTCACCATTCCCATGAACTGCTATCTGGAAACAACAGAACTCACAATCATCAACGACAGCAACGAGATAAAAGGACAACCACTAAAATTATCGAAGATCCCTTATAACGACCTGAACCAAACAACTGACTCCACTCACATCATCGGCTTCAATTCAGTCAACCTGGAAGAACTTCACAGCATCCAGAACAAAGTTTTGATGGAGAACCCTATCCAGATCGACAACACTCAACCGGTTGTCTTATACCATACAACCATACCATTTTACATCATTGTACTATGCGCAGCCATACTTATCATTTTGGTGATAAGCCGCAGATACAAATGCTGGAACCTAAGAACAGGCAACGAAGAGAAGCAACAGACTCTCAAGATACATACATACGAAGATGTGACCAGGAAACGAGATGAACTCCCAGCAACATTTTCTCTCAACATGAGCAAATAGTTGCTGTTCTGCGGGTGGAGGTGTTAGATACGGACCCCTAATGGATACCGCCGACTTCGCACATTCCTACATGTTTACGCCAACCGCATGGAAACTGCAGCGATGACGTCCGTTCAGCCACGAGCCGCCGACGCAGCAGAAACTCACGAGTAGCAATAAGTTATTTTTAAGTATTACTTGGTCATTCCATATTCTTGCATCGAATAGGTTTCATCAAATTAATTGTAGTAATTTCTTTTAATTAAATTAGTTTTAAAATCACTTTGGTTTTTTTTCGATCCACCGTCTGCAGTCTACGTAATTAGCTACAACCGAACTGTAATTTTGTGTCTGCATCTCTTCATACCACAGCTACAACGCCATAAAATATGTGCAGCATAGACAACATCGAAAATCGATAAATATCGATTGTGGTCGATGTCTATGAATTTGAATGAAATAACGACCGCATAGTCCGACTGTCTGCCATAGATAAAGTTTAACAGCTCATTCTAGTTTACATAGGGTGGGAATACTAATCTAATCGATATTCTATATTTAAACTTGGCTTAAAGGCGCTATAGACACACCTTTCTATCTCTTTAGCAATGCAGCGAAGATGTTAAAATCTTCAAGCAAATTGCTACGTTTTACGTCTGCATTTTCAAAGACATTTTCTGGGACAATTTATAAAACTGAAACCCGTTAATAGTAAATGCAGAGACAAAGAGATATTTTGCAAATGTGAAACTATATTTTGGTCTACATTGCTTATATTTCCCGAAGGAAAACTGATTTTCATTCAGGTATTTGATTTTTAAGGAAAAGCCAGTGTGTTATTATTATTATTCCTTTATTTCAGGCAACTGTGGCCCATACAAATAAAATACACAACAAAATATACTGGTTATACTTGTATTTAAAATCCTAACGTAGGTACATAACGTTTTGTTATTAAATTAATAAAATAACTTTAAATTGCTCAAAACGTAATTATGTATGTAGGTTGGTTTCTTAAATACTCTCTTTTTTACATAAAATACTTAACCAAACTAATAATTACTAGTGGACGTCACGCGGTTTCACCCGCGTAGTTCCCGTTCCCGTGGGAGTACGGGGATAAAATATAGCCTATGTTACTCCCTGATAGTGTAGCTATCCATTGCTGAAAGAATTTTTCAAATCGGTCCAGTAGTTTCGGAGCCTATTCATTTCAAACAAACAAACAAATCTTTCCTCTTTATAATATTAGTATAGATAATAACACACGTTTTCATTAAAAACCCGGTCCACGTATAACACTAAAACCGAACCTAACAAAGGATAGTTAGAACTGGGAAATAAAAAGTAACGGTCTTCGGCCGCCATCTTGGATTTTCTAACCGTCTGTGCTTATTAGGATCTGTGGAACGCTTGACTAAATTGTTTTTAACCCCCTGACGTAGAAGGGGCAATATTTTGACGCAGTATTTTTCTTCGTTTCTTAATGGAATTGGTTTAGAATATGATTTAAAGCTTGTTTACGTGATAAAGTTTAAGAGTATTTAGTCTTCTTTATCTTGTCTGAATCTGTTTAGAAGTTTTAAGAGTTTAATCTTATTGGACAGCTGTAACTTTGTTATTTTGTCAGCAAGAAAATATTTACTTCAAGTTATTTTTTTTAAAGGTGAACGAAAGTTTGTACCTATTTCCCTACTGGCTTCTGTCTGCGACTTCGTCCGCGTGGAAGTCAACTATAACAACCACAAACATATCCTATGTGTACTTTTCTTTCAGTAAAAAGAAAAATATTCTCTTCTATATACACAGCCTAAAGCACCACCAGACTTCACCCACTCCTGAGTATGGGTCACTTTGTTTTTTTTTTTTACTATCTCACCTGTACGTCTACCATGAGTTTTATCAATCTATACTCGCTAGCGACTGTAGTTAAAAAAATGTATGAAAACTTTTAAAAAACGAGTTTCTAATTTATTTTTTTAGTTGTTAACTAAAGTTTTACTTGCAACTTGCTTGCTTGTAAACAAATAAATTAGAAACTTGTTTTTTTTTTTTTAAGTTTTCATACAGTTTTTTAACTACAGTCGCTAGCGAGTATAGTTTGATAAAACTCATGGTAGACGTACTGATGTTAAGCGATGATGTGGTCGAAGATGGAGCACGCTTGCCCAGAAGTACCCTATTCGAATCACTCCTAACTTAAAAACTCCCAGGTTGTAGCTATCAGGAAACACAGGCTCTGGCAGGGAATTTCCTGTGCCAATCCCCACGTTCGTGTGCTACCAGATACTACCCGTGATGGCAAAAAAATTGTCTGCCCATCTCGCTGCCGGTCGACAAACAGTAATAATATAATAATAATAATCGTTTATTTTATCACCACAATATTTAAAGATTACATAGAAATATTGTTTAGCAATAATATTAAAATCTAACACTCCTACAAATCCTTGGAACCACTCAGTCACTGCCTTAATCCACCTGTCATCACCACGCCTTGTCCTGTGTCCTGTCCAACCTGATTTGAGTTCCTTAAGTGGTTTTAAAATATCGAAGTCAGTACGTCTTCGAATCTCGACTATCAGTGCAAAGCATAGAAGAACGCTCCGTGGCTCTCTGTGCAACTCTCAGCCTGTACACAACCATCAGCGTGAGCGTCCATCACTCTCGTACAAACAAACAATTTTGGCTCTTTTAGTATTACTTTAGAAGTTCACCTGCTCAGCATAGGCCTCTACTTCTTAGTTCCATACACTTATCAAAATGTATGGAAATAGGAAGTGTTTTTGACAGTTTGCTACTGCAAACGCTCTTTTATAATACGATTTTTTTTCCCTCAGAAGTTCGAGACAATGTGAAACCACCATCCTTGTCTTCCACTCAAACAGCCCTCGATCTCCTCCCCTCCTCCAATATCTATCTATCCAGATCAATTGCAGATGCCCAAACACAGCATTGACCACCTAAGCCACCTGGTTCTACACCCCACAATCTCATAAAAGGAACCAAAGCCCGATCAACCAGCACCGTATATTTGCTTCCTCGCCTATCAATTCCAATCATTTATCATAACACTTAACTAAGTGCCGTTTCCGGTGCCACTCAGATGTACAGTCGAGTCGTTAATACGTTCGTCGGTTTCTCAAGTTCCTCAGTACGTCTACCATGAGTTTTATCAATCAATCGTTACGTAAGTTTCTAATTTATTTATTTAAGTTGTTAACTAACAAGCAAGCAAATTGCAAGTAAAACTTTAGTTAACAATTAAAAAAATAAATTAGAAACTTGTTTTTTAAAAGTTTTCATACTTTTTTTTTTAACCACAGTCGCTAGCGAGTATAGATTGATAAAACTCATGGTAGACGTACTGAACACAGATTAAATGAAGATTCGGCACTGAGCAGATTATTGAATAGAAAACAAAGGTCAGATGCGATAAACCCTTTTATAAAATCAAATAAAAAACTAGATTTTGGGCTCAGCTTCGCTAGCGTTCAAGTTTAATTTCCCCAAAAAAGTAGCGAAACGAACTCACTTCCGCATTTATAATGTTAGTTAGGATGAATCCAGTGTATTTTATTTTTAAATTGTCAATATCAGATTTCTATTACTGATTGTCATTTTATGACATTGACAAGAAAATACTGAATCGGTGAAGCAGTAAGTAGCAGTGCTATACTGCGGGTCGATTGTAAAACAAAAACTCACCGTGAACAGGTAGGTGAAGTACCATGAATGAAGTGAGCTATAATTCCAATTGATGCTAGTAATTCATAGCTCACTTCGCTAACTTAGGTGAAGTTCATCATTACGATGAGATTGTTACAACTTAGGTGAGTTAACTGTCAATCCATAGCGTCAGCAGGAATTACAGTTATTTCTCGCTGATTTTGCTAGGTTATCAGGGAAATATAACAACCTCAACCAAACCAAACCTGAAGATGACGAACCCATTTCGACCGCGACTGTACCACGTTCACGTAAAACTTCACATTAGTACAACGATTGTACAATAATGGGTAAGTGATAACTGATCGCTTGAACTTGCGGTGTGAGTTCAATGCCGAGTGATGGACAACAGTTGCGGTCGAGTATATTTAGATACTGTAGGATGGCTGTCATGTCGGGGGTTATGGGATAGTCCTGATTGGTGCAAGGGGTTTTGGTTTATTAGCTCCAAGACTCTCGAAAGAAAATTATAGCTTTTTTTGTTTGCTTTTATTTGTGATGGGTTTGCTGTTGACTCTAGTCTAGGTCAGAGATGACAGAGACAAAGTCTACGATGGAGCGAGCTTACCCAGAAGGAGCCTGTGCACTCTAACTTTGAAGAGATTAGGGTTGTAAGCGTTTGGAAACACAGACGCAGGCAGAGAGTTCCACTCCTTTGCTGTGCGCATTATAAAAGACGTTTGGAAACGCTTAGTGCGAATTGGTGGAATAACAACAAGGTAGGGATGGTAAGATGCAGTTCGTCTGGATGGTAGAAGGGGGGGAATTATGGCTTCCTATAATTTTCTTTCGATGTGCTCGTTCGTGTACGCTTTTACGCCTAAATAGTCCAATCGATTTTGATGAATTTTGGTTGGTACCTACAGAGATACCCATCTATCTCTGCTTACTTTGGCGTAAGCGAACCTCTGGTAATAGCTTGTAATTAATGTGACAAATAGGCGAGATTGCTGTGGTTGTTTGAATGAAAGAATATCAACAGCCAGTGAGCTGTTAACTGGGCCCTGTTTAATAAAACTAACAATACGAAAAATGTATCACAAACTGACATAACTTTTCCAATTTCTTGACATGTGTTGTTTAATAAAGCAGAGAATGTATGAAAGAAAACGTACAAAATTGTCGAAGAATTGGCAGATTGTCTCTTGTCACCAGTCAGTTTTATGAAATAGGCCCCTGCATCGTTCAGGGGCAAAATGTCCAATTCTCAAAATGTCCAACGGTGTCAAAATGTCCAAATACCCAAAATGTCCAATTGACAAAATGTAAAATGGTCAAAATGTCAAAAATAGTGTTTTCGGTAATGTTGTGGTTTTCTCTGATCTTAATTTGTTATTTATAAATAAAACCTATTTTGATTCTTTCAGTATTTTGTATTTATTATTTGTCATAAGTATTAAAAAAACGTTTTGATGAGTTATTGAACAAATTTGCTACATTCTCAAAGATCGGACATTCTAACCATTGGACATTTTGAGAATTGGACATTTCGCCTCTGAACGCCCTGCATGCCTGTGCGGATTTGACAAGCGCTGAAAAATCTGGATCAAAATGAAATTTTGACAGCCTGCCGTCAGGCTGTCGAAATTTAAGTGCTTGTATCAACAGCTAATCGCGAACACCTGACAATGTGTCACATTAATTTTGCGATAATTTTCGTATGAGAAACTTGTAGTGAAGTACTACTACTTTTTTTTAATAGAACGGCCGAAGCTAATTACATTATTTAACATCTAATTTATTTAACCCAGTCATGCATTCTTCTCACAAAAAATCAAACATTCTGATAGTATCATCTTCCATTCATCTGCAAACGTATCAAGACTTGTGTTTGAGTCCAGGAGAGCGTTAATAGCGGCTACTGTCCAAGGAATAGGTGACTTGGAGTGCGCAATAGTACGGCTACTTGGAACAGCCAATAACCGGTGTTTTCTGCCACGCCAGTAATTGTCTGGGACAAATAGATTGCAGATTTAATTGTGCAGATCAGGATCATCGATAATCCCTCTAATAATTTTAAATATTACAGTCACTTGATCGCGCGACCATCTTAGTTCTAGAGAGTTGAAACTTAAGCAGCGCAACAAAAATTTAGTAGGATACATGAGGGGATAAAACCCGTAAATATACTTGTAAAGGTATCTGAGAAATGCTTTTTGTACTTTCTCTAAAACCCACGCATATTGCTTCTTAGAAGGATTCCATACGCATGCACTAGATTCAAGTTTGCTACGGACCAATGCCCCAAAAACAAGCTTGATAACGTGAGGGTTGTGGAAGTCACGACATTTCCTTAAAACAAAGCCAAGGCGCCTGAAGGACTCCTTAGCAGTGGATGTGATGTGGTCGTGTAAGTGAGCTTACGGTCAACTATGTTCTATCAGGATTTGGTTTTCACACAATAGTCCTTATATGGGACCATTATGCATGGGCCGTGGTGGACGTCATTCCAACCAGCCTCTCTCCGGAAGCAGATCAGGCCCCATAGTTTGTTCAGGATGTCTGTAAGAGAATTTAGTGATCCGAGGCTTTGTTTCCGCATTTCGGTGACGCCTATGCAGTCAAGGTGCACGGGAGCCACCGTTCCCTCTACGTGCGTGCATGCTTCATGCTCGATTCTTCGAAAAACGATTAATTTTGATTCCAAAACACTTGGAGTACATTTAAATCAGCTGTATGTACACTTTTGACGTGTGTCAAACAATGCAGATCTTAAAATAAATAGTCTTCATCTTCAAATACTAAGAAGTAGATGGTTTGTTTGTAGAAATGAGCATAAACAAGCTGTGGCAACAAGATAAGAACACTATAATGAGTGTAAGTTTTGTTTATCTGTCGTTACTCGGTAAGAGCCACAATAAGTTGAAGTTGTTCGACGTCAGAGATAAAGTTATCGCGCCCACACTGTAAGAGATGGCTGCATCTAGTCTGAGAATAAATTAAGGAAAATATCGTTATACAGAATAATAACTAGATTCACTCTCACTCATCACTGCTGGACATGGGCCTCCCCTGTTGGAGGGAGTTTGCCATAATCGCCACGCTTGCCAGGCGGGTTGGCGATCGCAGTGTATGGTTGGCGTTTTACAGACAACGCTGCTGCCCATTCTCTGTCGAGTCCCTTAGTCGCCTCTTACGACACCCACGGGAAGTGATGGGATGGTATTATTCGTTTACGGCACCAAGCTGTACCGGCTGACACCATACGGTAGTATAAGTAATAACTAGATTAATCCCACATAAACACACAAAACGTTTTAGGAATACTTTAACTGTGGATACAGCTAAGGAGTGAAATATCCTGCCGGACTTTGTGGTTCCTGATAGCTACAACCCAAGGGTCTTAAAGTCAAGAGTGAATATGTTACTTCCAGGCAAGCGTGCTCCATCGCCGTCCATATCATCGCTTACCATCAGGTGAGATTGTAGTCAAACGCGAGCCTATCAATAACAATTTTAAAAAATTAACCATTTTGACTAACTTTGTCTAAACCTCATGGAACTCTGTACTTTCCCGACCCCTCTCTCTTTGTTTTTATACGGAGACAGACTTATTAATCCGTCCGTACGTTCAGACGAGAAGACGTCAAAAATCGACCTAGAAATCTATTTAAATACTAGTTGACTCGCGCAACTTCGTCTGCTCCGCTCCTATTGGTTTTAGCGTGATGATATATAGCCTAAAGCCTTCCTCGATAAATGGGCTATCCAACACTGAAAGAATTTTTCAAATCGGACTAGCAGTTCCTGAGATTAGCGCGTTCAAGCAAACAAACTCTTCAGCTTTATATATTAGTATAGATTAGTATAGATATAGATATTCAGGAAATGAACAGAATATATAAACTTGGTTCAAGTGAAGTAATGTTGTACCAAACTAAGATAAAATCTGTCGGTCAAATTCTTCGGGACTATCCCCCACAACATGGTCGCCCTACAAAATGTAAAAGCGTACGCGTAGTTCGTTTGATGTACCGCGTGTTTGTTTACTAACCGCCGCGCGCCGCGCCGGCAGTGTGAAACCGTTTGTTCTAACTATGGACCGCAATCGAACGCTGTCAGTTGTGCTTGTGTTTAAGATGAAAAATCTGTGTAGGAAATGGTTTGTGAGCTGCTGGACTTTTGGGGTGTTCATTTTGTTTGGATATTCGAATTGCTCTAGCTAAATGTGGAGCTAGAGTCGAAATATGTATAAAAATACTTTCAGCGTTTTAGCCCCCAAAGGTTTTGTTTTCATGGCTTTCAGATGGTAATCCATTAATAAAAAAGGGTTCCGAACGAATTTAATTTCTTTTAACATGTTATTTTGATATTATAAACTTCTTACAGGTTTTCCTGTAATCTATAGGTAAAGATCTATTATCTCCATTTTTTTTTTTTATTTTAGAGATAAGGTGGGGTGTGGTCATTTTCCGTCTAATTTCTTGAAGAACGTCAAATCATTTATTTTAAAATTATGAAAAAAATATAATTAAAACTCTCACAGTAAGCCCTTTTATTTGATATGCCACACGATATTATCCAAATCACTTTTTTTTTAATTTTGTGGTTTGACCCCCAGAAGTGACCCCCATACTAAAAATTTTATAATTTACGTAACACGTCCGTGTTAGGGTCACAGAAGTCCAGCTGTGTACCAAATTTCAACAGAATCAGTCCAGTGTATCCGGAAAAAATGGCTATGACAGACGGACGGCCAGACAGACAGACACCTGAGTGATCCTATAAGGGTTCCATTTTTTTTGTTCGGAACTAATAAATTAATCAATTTATTCATTTCCTTTGTCAATTGTGTCGGCTTCAGTCCCAGCATTCACCATGCATGCAGCATACAGCATGCAAGCAAGCATTTAGCAAACATGCAACATGCAGCAGGCATGGCTCCGGCGATCCCAGGCGAACTTATCGTCGCAGATGGTTTTAACGCTCACATTACATTTTAGCCATGCGCCTTCATATCAATTATTAAAAATATCTCTTTGACATGTCCCGCCGCAGTTAATATTAAACCCCAGTTAGAGTTAACTATGCCCAGTCTGTTTATGTTTACAACAGAGTTAGCGTGAAAACGTTTGTTCTTTTCTATGTATGGACCAACCGCAGTGTCGCAGGGTTATGATGTCTTGGTTATTTTTGTATTTATTTTTATTGTGTTAATGTATTTTGTGAGAAAGGAGATGATCCTGAAATGGATGGAGCCTGGGCCAGCACTATGTACACAACATGTAAATCATCATCATTATCATTTCATTGACGCGTGTCGTAATATCTGCGATAAAGAAAAAAACTGGCCATGTGCGAGTCGGACTCGCGTGCAAAGGGTTCTGAACGATTTTTGTTTTTTTTTTTTTAACATATTTGTTTAACACTATAGACTTCTTATAAGTTTTTCTGTAATCTATAAGTAAAGATCTTTTATCTCAATTATTTTTTTTAATTTTGGACTCCGTATTTTCGGAGATAAGGGGGTATGGTCATTTTTCGTCTAATTTCTTGAATAACTTCTAGTGGCTTGGTACGTGACGATGGGAAGAGACCAGATGGTATGACGTTGGTGCCGTGGAAGGTGGGTAGGCCTCTGGTGTGGGACGCTACATGTGTCGACACCCTTGCGCCATCACATGTTCCAAGTACGGCGAGCTGTGCCGGCGCTGCTGCTGCGACTGCTGAGGCCCTCAAGCGGCGCAAATACTGTAACCTTATTGGTTATTACAGTTTTGAGCCGTTTGGGGTCGAAACACTAGGGTCATGGGGTCCGAGTGCGCGTCTCCTTTTTAAGGATATTTCTCGCCGACTGATCGACACTTTGCGTGACCAGAGGGCTGGCTCGTTCTTTGCTCAAAGAATTAGTATTGCCATTCAACGTGGCAATGCTGCCAGTCTTCTGGGCACGTTTCCGGATGACAGCGATGCGGAGGAATTCTTCGACGCCTGAGTGTATTTGTCATATGTATATAGTTAGGATTTATTGCTTATTTAAATAAATTTGCAAACTTCAAAACAATTTATTTAAAATTATGAAAAAAAATATAGTAAAAACCCTCACAGTAAGCCCTTTCATTTGATATCGTCGTTGATAGTCCAATACCGCGTAACTTACATTGTTAAATACCGCAGTGCAAAAAAATCAAAATTGAGATTTCGCAGCTGTAGGTAGCTGATTGTGATTGGCATCGACACGTATGACAAATTTTTGAATTGACCAATTGGAAGACGAGTAATTGAAAAGCAACGATTCCGCGGATCTATCGTAGAACAAGTTACAACCTAAATTCCGCGTATCTGCGCAGATTGCTAAGATTTTGACAGGATTTTTGTGGCGCTCCGGCTGAAAATAGTTTTTTAATAGCTTTTTTGGATTATTGTTTATGTAAGTACACACGCAAATGGAGGTCAACTTCATACATTCCGTCATAGAGAGAAAAAAATAATAATTTTTCCATCTCAATATGCATCCATAACGAAAGAAGCTAGGAGGAAACCATTCCCGTAAGTACGGAAATGATCTCCTCTTAGCTTCACTCTTATACAACCAGACCACACGTTCTTTAAAGATTACAGCGACACAAGGTACCAAATATACGACTCCATAAGACCTGGACGCGGAGTTCGTGATAGCTGGCAAGACTATTTCATTATCAAGTTGATTTTACCTTACCCAAGGAGCTAATCCTTACCCAGGAGAACTAAAATTATATCATTGCCTTTATGGAGAATTCCCCTACTTTATTCATCCTGATTACAAATTCAGGAAAGAAAGTATGAGCACTTGCAACAGATAAAAAGTGTAATGTGCCCCGTGATTGTCATGCGTTTTATGATAATTATCACAATTAATTACTAAAATCTATAATTGTTTTATACAATCTACAAAAACCTTATAATCAACAAATTGACTCGAGAGCGACATCTATCAATATTATTATTTAGGGACTACTATTTATCAATATTAGTAGTTAGTAAACGAAAGATAAAAAGCAAATTATAATTTGCCTTCTAAAAGATTATTTATTTTTTGTCTCACTATCGACTCAATTTGTTGATTATAAGGGTTTTTGTAGATTTTATTAAACTCTTTCTAGATTTTTGTAGTTAATTATGATAATTTTGAGACAGTTTGATTAGTTCCTACCAAATTAATAATGCTTTAGGTCACTATTGCTGAAATTTTGAGGATTATATTTTTAAAAGATGTTTTTCAGGCTCTAATTTATTTTGTGATTGTTAAAATTACTTTATAAATACGGAACAGTGTCACTGTCAACAGAGATTAGTTTTTGACTGAGTTTTGGTCGTTTTGTTTAATTTTTTTGTAGTGGTGGAATGATTATGATGAAAAGGATTAATTTGCAATGATTGGAATACTTATAATATTAAATAAATGGTTGATTGAGTTCAGAGCATTATATTATTGTATCAACAATTCCGCGTAAGTACTGATAATGATCCAGAACCTATAGAAAAAATACAGCGTAAGTGACTTTGTAAACAAACTAATAGCAATATTAACTTTTAAAATAGTGCATTAGTTAAAGGAGAACGAAATGGTTCTAAAACACAAGTTCGTTTGGAATTCGGCTGATCCGTTGTTTATAAAATTAGTTTTTTGGCCCTCCTGTAAAGTTGCAAAGATGTACTTACGCGGTATTTAACAATGTTAGTTACGCGGTATTGGACTATCAACGACGATACGTCACATGATATTGTACAAAAAACATTTTTTTTTAATTTTCTAGCTTGACCCCCCGCGTCCGTGTTTGGGTCATAGAAGTCCATATGTGTACCAAATTTCAACAGGTCCAGTGGATCACAGTCAGCGGCCAACAATACGTTGGGTCTAAAAAATGCCCAACTGTAGTCTTCTCCACTCCAGACAAACCCTAGTCCCGAACGTACTATGTATGTATGTAAATAAACCGACGTATATAAAGAAGATCAGTCATTGCCCGACTGCCGGTACTCTACTCAAGTGACCAGTTGCATTGCAGTCACTAGGGTTGCCAACCCTACTCTGAAATCCACGCGCGCCAGTCAGCATAGTAGACGGGGCCCGCTAGGGCCAGTGCCTGCCGGGGTTGCGGAATTTGTTCGAAAGAGTCACCGCGGCCTTGGAACGCAAAGGGCATTAGGAGAAACATGGATGGGTTTTAGTCAGTAAAAATCTGACACTCCCTTCTGCTCCGCCCAGAGCGGGAAGAGTCATTTGATGATCCACAAAAAAGGTACTAAACTGTGTAATTAATAAATCTACAAAATCAATAAAGTACGCTCAAATACTCAATTTATTGTGATTCTGACTTTGATATAAACTGAATCAAATCCTGCCATTTCAGTATTTCAGTGAAGTAGTCAGGTCATATTGTAAAGTCACAGATAATATGTAAAATCAAAATCAAAAGTCGTTTATTCAAATTAGGCTGAGAGCCAGCGCTTTATGAACGTCAAGTTTTACAAAAGACAGTCCCCCAAAACGCCCGCCCGTCACCACTTCCTAGTGTTTTAGCTGTGGAGAAGAAGTGGCGCAACAAACTCCTTAGCAGCACATCTGTCTGTTACGTTTTAAGAACTTGAATAATAATATGCAAAGTAATTAATACATGACACGAAAAAAAAAAAAATTATCACTTGTTAGCTAGCACACTATGATACTGATACTGATAGAAAAGTATATAAAAAAAATGTGTGCAAAGTGAAGTCAGCTGTTATTATTTAGTAACGGATCAGATATACTTTCTTTCTTTTAAAATAAGGTTGGCAACCCTAGCAGTCAATATCAGCAATCCACTTGAACGTTTATTCATCTCATTGTTCAGTAGTTGTGCTGCATCGCGGATTGGATTCAATAGCTCTGTACAATGTATTGCAATGTGCATTTAGATGTAACCGTTTTCTGCATTTTTGGCCGGCCGCATACGTACGGTTTCCTGATAAGTTTTTCCGATCACGAATTTCTGATTCGGAATTTCGCGAGACGTTCAATTTTCTATTCTTCTGACCCGATCACACGGCTCGTTTTTGAAAGGAACAACAACAACAATTTATTTCTAAAACTTCAGTTATACATTACATCAATGTGGTCTCGACCCCTGAACTAGGACAACCTGTATGACAGGGGTCAAGGTTCATCCGGTTACATGGACAGTGGCGTAGCTAGGTGACCAAGGGCCCTGGGGCAAAAAACAACTGGGGTCCCTAAACTGTTTAGGCTTTATCAATTTATATAAAACTAGCCTGTGCCCGCGACTTCGTACACGCTTATCCCGGTTTTTCCTGTTCCCGTAGGTATTTCAAGAAATCCTCTCTTAGTGCTCCCCTACGGAGTGTAGGGAAGCTACATACCAAATTTCAGCTATCTACGACCAGTAGTTTCGGTTGTGCGTTGTCTGTCAGTCACTCACTCACTCAGTAACGGAATAATCAATACAATTTAAAGTATGTCCGGGACAGACATATTTTAAATTTATTAAAAGAATTATGTGTTTGTTTCTAAGATTTGTGAACGTCCGGCAACAATCTTTTGTAATACGCGCCGAAAATAGTTTCTAGATGACAATATAGGGCAACTTCACTATAAAGTTTACTAATCAGATTTTGGGGGCTCCCTGAGTTTGGGGGGCCCCTGAGCTTGAGGGCCCCTGAGCTTGGGGGCCCCGGGGCACTGCCCCGCCTAGCCCCTTAGTAGCTACGCCAGTGTACATGGATCAGAGTGAGGAAGCTCAAGACAACGTTTACTGCAACTACTGCAGGAACGTCATCTGTTATTCCTATTCGGAAAATAAACAAACGTATGCGCCTAGTTGAACATTTTGTATGTAAGGCGAGCATTCAGGGCCCCAAGTCTGCTATTGGAATAGTGTCAGAGTGGTCTATCATTGATTTCATAATGGTTGATTTTGACAAGATTCTATGCTATTTCTTTCAATGACCCTCCATTGAGTCAACCACTGGAAAGAAAGACGGACGGCGGGTGGGAGTCTTTTATACTTATCCAGTCAAAATCAACCATTATGAAATCAATGATAGACCATTCTGACACTATTGTAATAGCAGACTTGGGGCCCAGGTCTCCGAATCTGGCGGGCTACTCTCTAACGAAATCCGTAGTTTCGGGCTTAGTTGCGGGCGGGCATTTTCTACTCCGTATCACCTAACCACTGAGAACTAATGATAACACGATTTGACAGTTACTGTGAAATCGTGTTGCCATTCATTCTCAGTTCGGGTTCGGAACTAATCGTAAGTCTGTAGGTGATACGGAGTAGAATACGCCCGCCCGTAACTAAGCCCGAAAATACGGATTTCGTTAGAGAGTAGCCCCCCTGAATTCCTTATTAGGAAACCGGATCAAGAAACCGTGCGTATGCGGCCAGCCTTATGGTTCCGCACCCAAAGGGTAACCAACGGAACGCTATTACTAAGCCTCCGCTGTCCGTCCGTCCGTCCGTCCGTCCGCCCTTCCGTCCATCCGTCCGTCTGTCAGCGGGCTGTATCTCAAGAACCGTAATAGGTAGACAGTTGAAATTTTCACCGAGTGTGTATTTCTATTGCCGCTTTAACAACAAATAATAAAAATTATGTTTTATGGTACGGAACCCTTCGTGTGCGAGTCCGACTCGCACTTGGCCGATTTTTATTTATCTACACTAATATTATAAAGAGGAAAGATTTGTTTGTTTGTTTGAAATGAATAGGCTCCGAAACTACTGGACTGATTTGAAAAATTCTTTCAGCAATGGATAGCTACATTATCAGGGAGTAACATAGGCTTGTAGTCGGGGTGAGTCAGATAGAGTGAAAAGGGTTTTGTTATTGGCATAAACTTTAATGAATCGTAACATATAACTGATACACTGTAACGACACTCAAGCCAGAATTCCCAATATCCGCCATACTTCTGTATGACAACCTACTAAAAACTAATAATCTTCTACCAACATAACCAACAGCCAATCAGTGGCTAGAATTCTGACAGCTCTGCTGTCATAGGTCGGCGCAAAGCGCATGAGCGACAGTGCGTTCGGATACGCACTAGGGACTATAACGTTCAGGAGCCTTACCTCGACCCATACGACCAGGGAGACGTTTGCATACATCCGCTATAGGCTATATATTATCCCCGTACTCCCACGGGAACAGGAACTACGCGGGTGAAACCACGTGACGTCCGCTAGTCTATTATATCTTCCTTGCTAAAAATTTAGTTATTAACTTTCTTTATTTTGTCTTTTCAGAAGTGAGTCATCATTCAGCCCACAAGATCCGCGCTCACAAGAATAGCAGACGGCATCGCGCTACCACCAATGGTAAATGTTATCATTTTTCTATCTAAACATTCGTAGCTGTTTAGCCAACACTCGCACGCGTGAACCTGAGTGTTATCAATGTCACAGGAAAATGGCAAAATTAAGTATGATTGTAATTAGTCATATTATAATTTCTCGACATATTGTGAACTAGCTTCTGCCAGCGGCTTCGCCCGTGTGATCCCCAGGGAACATATTCCCGGGATGAAAAGTAACCTATGTCCCTTCTCAGGCTCTAGACTATCTGTGTACCAAATTTCATTTAAATCGGTTCAGTAGTTTTGGCGTGAAAGCGGAAAGACAGACAGTTACTTTCGCATTTATAATATTAGTAAGGATAGATAATTATGAATACAATAAATCCCATCTAAATTAAATAGCTTTCAATTTATTCGTGTTTTCTTGAGAAAAATCGGTTTACAATAACACGTGATATTTTACAATCTTACGGTGCGGCGCGGGCGTCTGCAATTTTCGGTTACATCTTTATATGATTAACTAGCTGACCCGCGCAACTTCGTCTACGTCACAATTTTCATTACTGCTCCGCTCCTATTGGTCTTAGCGTGATGATATATATAGCCTTCCTCGATAAATGGGCTACCTAACACTGAAATAATTTTTCAAATCGGACCAGTGGTTCCTGAGATTAGCGTGTTCAAGCAAACAAACAAACAAACTCTTCAGCTTTATATATTAGTATAGATGAATTGATCATGTAAGGTTTTTAGTATAGCATTCGTCGTCGAAAATTGGCCCCTGAAACTAAGAAGCATTTGTATTTGAGCAGTGGGGTTGGCGCCTTAGGTACCTAATCAACGCAATTATGAGTCATCGCGCATTCAAAATCAAAAATAAAATCAAAAGTGGTTTATTCAAATTAGGCTGAGAGCCAGCACTTTTTGAACGTCAAGTTTTACAAAAGACAGTCCCCCAAAACGCCCGCACGTCACCACTTCCACTGTTTTAGCTGTGGAGAAGAAGTGGCCAACAAACTCCCCAGCAACACATCTGTCTGTTACGTTTTAAGAACTTGAATCTATATAAAAGTATGCTAAGTAATTATACATGACACGAAATTTAATTGTTAGCTAGCACACTATGATACTGATAATGATAGAAATGTAGATTAAGGCCAGGCGAAGTAGGTATATAACGTTTCCATACTTTACGCGAAGCGAGCCGTGCGCTAACGTCGACGGCGTGAAGCCATAATAATTTATTATCAAAAGAATTAAACTATTATGCAAAATTTAACCAGAAATTATTCTTATATATGTTATTAACCTTTCTTATATATGGTTTTTGGAAGTATAACTTTTATAAGCTTCAAGAACAATAAGAAAAACATCAAAAATAGTTGAATTTTGCCTCCTGTTCGGGTATTTTTTTGATCGAGCGAAGTTTTCGATATTATGTTTTGAACCAGAAATTATCAAAGTATATAAAGTAAACTTCAATACGATTTTTTGTTGGCTTTTAGCAATCACTATTTATATGTTTATTATTGACTCAAAGTTATGAAATATTGGGAAAATTGGGAATACCTGGCCTTAATAACATTACACGCACGGATGACCTTGATCGTGTTAGCGTAAACGTCAATTTGTATTGAAACTGAATGAGCGCTGCCTGGTGACAATAACGGAAAACTTTTTTTTTCTATACAATGTGACATAAGGGAACGCTTACATTAATGCGACCGAGTGCGTTAAAAAACTTACACTAAGCCCTCTGTGGTATAAGTGCGAGTTTTTTAACGTTCTCGATCGTGTTAGCGTAAACGTCAATTTGTATTGAAAATGAATAAGCGCTGCCTGGTGACAATAACGGAAAACCTTTTTTTTATACAATATGACTCACGTGTTAAAAAACTTGCACTCCCTCTGTAGCCTGCTAGTCTATTCTGTAAATAACTATTTCGATATCGAGCTTCTCCTGAGTGACAAAACTCACAAAGTGAGCTGTATTGCACACAACATAAAGGTCTTAATTTGATACTCACCTCGGATTCCACTGTCGAGATACGAAAATATTGTTACAGAATAGCACTACTGTAGGCGATTATCACTGATCAATGAATTGATCATTATAAAAAGGTTTTGGCCTGGCATTAGCCTTCGAAAATAAAAATAAATGTCGCTAAATTTAAGAAGTCTTGGGATTCACCCAAGTGAGGTGCTATGCCTTAGGTTCTCGACGCAAATGACTCATTGCGAAATTTATAAGCTGAAGGAAAATGCTGAAAAATATGTTTATAATGCTTCCCTTCATTCATTCTTTTACCTTTCGCGAAAAAGGTTTTAGTGAGACCGAGAGAGCAAATTTTAAGTTTTCTATAGAATGTGTAAAAACTCCACTCTCTAAACATTTCTTCGAAAAAGTTCTCCCCCGACTTTTAGACCTACTCGTGAGTATCGAGCGTAGGTTAGTATGCGTAAGTTCATTAAAATTGGTTAATTCCATTCCAATAATAGCATCTTGCTCGTTTGTATGAAATACCGTGAGTGGTACCAATAAGAAAAACACAAGTTACGGTGTTAAATGAAATGGTCCTATTTAACAGCGTTTCCTACTTAGCTTATACAAAGCTAAGAGCCCACTTCAGCCTACCACTCCTTAGATTATAGGTTCGCTTGACCGAAAAGCAAAGGCACTGAAATACCAGTTTTTCTTTCTTACAAAGTATTTTATAGCCCGGTCGTAAGGCTAGGTTCGGTCAGAGCAAGGACGGCCTAGATTTCTAGAAGGGCAAGCACTGACCTTACCGGTAATGTCCTTGGAAAAGGTCGGTTGTGTAGTCAGGCGAAACCTAAACACTAACACGACCGGCGCGCAAATTGTTTAGCTATATCTATGTAAGAAAATATGGAACAGAAACCGAAATTTCACTGACAAAGGTGAAGAAAATACCATTTTCTGCGGTTCTGCCCATCCGATTAATTAGCGAAGAATGTCGTGATGATAACTATTTCCATTGTTCTGTTTAACACATTAATTTTCCGATACTACTGCCATCTATTGGCAATTCATGTAAGTTAGTGATTTGTGTTTAATGCAAATTACCATTAGATGGCGTTAAACATATTAGTTCTATTACTAAACAATAGATGGCGTTGTACTCAATATACTAAATTAGTTCGTCTACACACCAACAGATGGCGAGCTGCGCTTTGAACCGGAGCCATACAGCAAGAAATTAGAATTGAATTCCTCCGGGAAAATACACTGCAAAGTTGCTGGCGGGGTCAATCCCACCGTACAATGGTTTTTGGTAAGTTTAATTTATTACATATTTTTTAATTATTTTCAAACACAGAGGTCGAATATGCGACGCTGGATGTGGATGGCACAGTCCACGCCATGCATGTTCTCTATAACCAGTAAGATTTTATTTAGACTGCTCTCTAATGTGAGCCTCTTATCCCCACGGAAAAAGCATTCCGTCTTTCCTTTTTTTGAGGGAAAGTGCATGAAATATTAGGTGACAGCACAGAAGTGTCATGCTCAAGTATATTTTACTGATAAGTTTTGAATATGCAACACTAGATGGCATAGCCAACGCCGTGCACGTTCTGTATAACAATCACAATACTACTTCTTCAATCTTAGTTGATCTTCTTCCAGAACGACACAGCGCCCTTACCGGAAGGCGTGACGTCAGCTAACGGCACACTGATGGTGGCGGAAGCCGACAAGCGTCACGCGGGGCAGTACACCTGTAAGGCAGTGGACGGGGAGAAGTCCATCACGTCCAAGATTACTCTGGATGTTGTTGGTAAGTTCAGGGCTTCTTTAGCTGTTCTTTTTGCATGAGATACCTAGCAAGAAGAAGCGTAAAGTTGTTAGGGTTCTGTACCGTATTACTATTGTCCGTCCGTCCGTCTCTCTGTCAGCGAGCTCTATCTCAAGAACCGTAATAGGTGTCTAGATAATTGAAATTTTTATTATTAGTCGCCGCTATCATATCAGCCGAAAGAGGTGCTGGACATAAGTTTGCCATAATCCCCACGCTTGGCAGGCGGGTTGGCGATCGCAGTGTATGGTGTTGAGTTTTACAGAGAACGCTGCTGTCCATTCTCTGGTGAGTCCCTTAGTCGCCTCTTACGACAACCACGAAGTGATGGGATGGTATTATTCTTGTCACCGCTATAACAATAAGTAATAAAAATTAAAGAAACGTGTTGTTTTCGATATGGTATGGAAATCCTTCGTGTAAGAGTTCGACTCGCACATAGCCGGTTTTGTTTTGGTTATTTTTACGAAACGACTGTAACTATTTTGACAATCTGTGTGGAATAAACTAGTTAGAACCTGTATTATGAGGACCAGCGGGTCTAAAAAGGCAACTTTAGCAGAATCATATTAAAATCATAATATTAACCGCACAACAATCTGTCAATTTTCATTTTCATCTTTATCGCTAACGCATAAGGTTCAAGGTTGATTGGGGAAAATTGACAGTGACGGGTAGCGTGATGTGCTTTCTGATTCTGCTAAAGTGGGCTTTTTAGACCCGCTGAGATGTGATCACATTGAGGATCTATTCACACTGTTCAGCTAAAATAATACAAACCAGACTGAACCTAACAATCTAAACTAATACCAATTATAAAGACTTAAGTTTTTGGTTTATTATTTTTATATACCGCAAAAATAGGATAGACCACGACTTCGCAGATGCGGAAACAAGTGGTGCTAATATTACCTACAGTACATATCGAGGGGTGAAAGGCTATTTGTTTGAAGCGACATTTTGGGCGATATTGAGTTATATACATATTCGGATTCAGCGTTTTTTTCTGCTTCGGATGGGCCGATTTACGTACAATTCTGAGCACATTGTTGGCGCTTAAAACGATGCAATTTTAGTACATAATTTTCAAACATGATGTATGATCCGTTTGCCAACGTCACATTTGCCATATTTTTTTAGAACTCCATTTAAGCTGTACACAAAAATATAGAATCGGAGCTTAAGCCGTTATTATTGTCCAAATGAAAAATTTGTGCATTATTTAATTTGATGTTTTGTAATTTTTAATTTAATATTAATTTTATAATTCTAATTTGTATTTATCCTGTTAATTGTTCTCTATTTCAATTTTATAATTCAATTATATAAAATATTATTATTTCAATTTCTATCAATTTATCTTTATGTTTTACAATAATTCTTTTTAGTAATTCTCAATCTGCTAATGTTATTTTTACTTTTATTGCTTAATTTTTTGTCTAGTATTATCATGTATAGTAATAATGTCAACTGGTTTTGTGAAAGTTGTGCATGCCTGTAAGTGGCTTATTTACACAGGACCTTTAACGTGACAATTTATAACATTAATTTTGTAAATAAGTTGTTGGTGTGCCTGATTAATAAATAAACAAATATTTCAGATGAATGGCCGATAAAGCGTTTTTCGAAATAGCAAACTTTATATGAAAAGTCCTTTCATACATTTTGCTTTCCACTACTAGTACTATGCAATGTCGAATCCACCAATTTGCCGTCAGCCAAATTCAATAAGACACGTCGGTTCAACTCTTTTCCGCTGCAAATGTTTTCCCCTGTGTTTGGAGCTTCAAACAATGTTTCTTCTCAATAGTAATGAAGTGTATAAATGTACTTAGGAAGTAACCAACATGTATAGAGAATGAGAAATAAACGCTTACAGCCGTGTTCTATTGAGCTCTATACTTCATTGTGACCCACCCTGCCAGTACCCATGAATTATGGAGCTCAATAGATTAGAATAGAAAGGATTTTATCAACAACCATGTTTCATTAAATTCTTTCGAAACATGAGACATCAAACACTCAATAAGAATATCTTATCGTTGTTTAAGTCAACTTGCCTGTATCGTTAAAAAACCCAATTGGTAGTTAAACAAAATATCTTATCATTGAGTAACGTCGATTCAATAATTTTGCTTTCTTCTGCATAAGCATTGGGTCAGTTAAACCATTTTGCCTGCTGCTGATTTGTGACAATGTTGGAAGTTGAATAATTTTTCTTTACTCTAAAAATAAGGCGATACAGATCATTTTGTATTAAGCGACATTTATCTTGGAACTCGTAACTATTATTTTCTTGAAAATTATACCAAAACATTAAGGTTTTTTTTTTCGATAAATATTCCCGATCCCTATTAAAGTAAGAGTAGTAGTTTTTCTGTAACGACTTTTTTTTTCAAATTTTGTACCTTTAAATGGCTCTTCTGTAAAGTTCATAAAATGTCGCTTCAAACAAATAGCCTTTCACCCCTCGATATATTTGTGATAGTACGAATTCACGATTGCCTTAGGTATTCGTATTTCACCGGAAACGGCCTAAATTCCCTCCGGACCGGCTTTGCACTCCTTTGTTTGTAAAGGTCGATCGTAAAATAATAATATTATTAATCCATGTACAGCTTAACCTGTCAGTTCGATTAATTCACACGACTGTTAGCGTGTTCTCTCGAGAAATATGTATATTATTGTTAATACACATATTTCTCGAGAGAAACACAGAAAGCAAAAAGCTAAATATTTATTAACTGACGGCTATGTAGCAGTCGGTATATAAATATTTAGCCTATCAAGGTCTTAATTTGTAAGTGTTTTCTTTTTATGACCCGATCGCGCGATGCAAAGAAGGTAATGTGTTTATCAGCCTATAGCTGATGCCCGCGGCTTCGCCCGCGTAGATGTCGGTCATCGCGACCAAAAGTAATCAATTCCCAGACGGCTTATTTTTTTCCGACACCTCCAATAAATATCATTACACAATCTTCCTCGATAACCACTCTATCCATTGGTGAAAACATCATGAAAATCGGTGCAGTAGTTTTTGAATTTATCGCGAACAGCCAGACAGACGCGGCGGAGGACTTTGTTTTAAAATATGTAGTGATAGTGATGTATTATGTAAAGTAGTGTGATGCAGTTGGTAGCAAACAATCTGTGATTTAAATAAAGTGTATGTCACCAGGGCCAGCTAGGGCCAGTGCCTGTCAGGGTTGCGGGATTTTTTCGAAAGAGTCACCGCAACCCTGGAACGCAAAGGGTATCAGGAGGAACACGGATGGGTTTTAGTCAGTAAGAGTCTGACACTCCCTTCCGCTCCGCCCAGAGCGGGAGGAGTTATTTGATGATTTTCCATCCTTAAAAATGCCACCAACTTGTAACTGCATCAGACTGCTACAACGTTCAGAAGGTTTTTGTCCTTTTTTGCGGTCGGGTGTCATCAGCCGTTCATTGACTATACGCCTTATTCATATAACAACGCAAGTAAACTCTTCCGCAGTAACGCCCCGCGTGGTAGAACCATCACCAGGAGAACAGCGTCACGTGACGGTGGGTCAAACAGTCGTGCTTAACTGTGTGGCCAGCGGTGACCCGCCTCCCACCACGCACTGGGACAGGAACCTCGCTATACTGGGGAAGCAACGTGAGTAAACTATACATCTCCAGGAGATCAGCTTCACGAGACCAGCACGAAGGAGTTTTACTATTAATTCCGGAAAGGGTTTTTGTCAACTCTTCATTTTCCAAATCTCCACTAAAGTCTAAAAATAAATAAAGTACATAATTTTTTTGTTAAAAAGTTTTTATTTTATACTTTTTTGTGGCTATAATCTACTAATGAATACATGCTTAATTTTTTATTACTTTTAAAATAACTACCTGTCTTATTTTAGCTATTAACTATTATATAATTCTACTTTAACTATTACTTGTTGTATAATATAAATAATTAAAAAAACAGGCTTTATTTACCCACAGGGGTAGGCCTACAAAAAATGCTATACAACTCTGCACTAAAATCTGTGAGTGAACAATAAATCACCCCTATTTCCCCTTAAGGTAGGATTTTTTTTTACAAATTTATATGGGACCACTTTCGAGGTATACCCTATCCAATAAAAATAATAATTATCGAAATGGGACTACTCTGTAAAAAGTTATACGTGGTCATACATTACAATCAGTGAGTGAACAATCAATCATCCCCTGTTTTCCTACCCTTAGGTTTGGATTTTTTTTTTCAAATTAAAAAAAAAGAAGAAAAATTAAAAAAAGAATTATCAAAAACAGACTACTACATATTTACAACAATATACACCATATTAAATATTAACTTTTCTATATTTCCAGAAGACGGAGTGGATATTGAAGATGGCGTCAATGTTACAACAGCCAGGTAATCATCAATCAATCCCAATATATTAAATTCTTCCGTTACTGAGTGACTGACAGACAACGCACAGCCGAAACTACTGGTCGTAGAAACCTGAAATTTGGCATGTAGGTTCCTTGGGGAGTGTAGGGGAGCACTAAGTGAGGATTTCCCGAAATTCCTACGGGAACGGGAAAAAACGGTATATGCGCGTACGGTACGGGAAAAAGCTAGTCTTCTAGAGACAGATGTATTTTTTTTGCAAACCATCAAACATCATGAATAGGGAATATGCATGCGATTTTTTTATTTGCAAAATGAAATACTTATTAGGTCTGATAAACAATTATGAAATTATTTTTTAAATACCTTCATCAGCGATGAAGTTATAAAGCTTCAAAGTTTACAATTAGAAAGAGAAGTCCGATATGAATTGTGACGTCAAAGTTCTTGGTGCCTATACAGCTGCCATAGAAAACAGCATTTTCGCGAGAGTGACAGATATATTTGTTTAAAATAATTATATCTCGTTTGTTTTTCGAGCAATTTTAATTCTATTTTCACTGTTAGTATTTATTATATTTGTGTATATTTTTAGATAAACTGTATAGATAATAACTATTTTTTCGTGCATATTCCCTATTGTGTAAATAAACCACAGTCAACCGCGTTAAAATACTTCTCGTAAAATGGACCATCATTCTCAAAGTAAACCACCATTATCCAGTGGCGTGCCTAGGGTTTCAAAATAAGGCAAGCCCAATAAAATTTTAACCGATTTCAAAAAAAGAAAGTTCAGTTTTCGACTGAGTATATAGGTACCTACGTATGTATCATCGCAATTTTCTCACAAACTACTGGTTAGGTACAATAAATTAAAAGTGAATTCATCCATCTTCTTCTTTCCTCTTCTTCAATTTCACTCTTGCTTGTCGTGCGGTGAATGAGTTAACCAAAGCACACTGAAGGCATGCTAGTGCTAGATTGAATATAATAAACATATCAGCAATTGCATACCTCCGGTGGCTTTGAAAAAAGCCGTTTGGTTTGCTTCATTGCTTGAGGGAACAAAGTTATGGTAAGTAGGTGCTTGCTTCGTAACAGGACTAACAGGTTACAGACAAAAAAAAAACAAAGTTACAAAACGAAAGTTAAAAAATAGCTAGATAGAATGTAATAAGGAATTTAAATAAATTATTTATATTCTAATTGGAATCGTCTATCTTTCTTAAGAAATGATTTAATTACATCAGAGTAAAATGTTGGTGATCGTTTTAATTCTACCAACAACTGTTTTTCAATAGCTATCATTGATAATTCGGAAAGACGCTCTTGACCTTGTGTATTTCTCTGATAGGTATGGATACGTTTCAGAGACGAAAAAGCACGTTCCGCGGAAGAACTTGTAGCTGGAATAGTTACAACAAGATACGCTAATTTTAACAGCTCGGGAAAGGCATCTTCAAGGTTATTCTCATTAATGAAATCAATTAATTCGAAAACATTACGGTCTTTCAGATCAGGACTAGAATACAAGCAAATCAATTGGCTTTTTAATGTTTGTTTGTCGAAATAGTTTGCATAAATGTCAAATAATGATAACTGGCGTGATATAGATGTCTCAATTCGCTGTTTACCAAAATTACCGAAAGAAACCATTGCACACAGGTGTTTATGGGAATTTGCGTGCCTTTTAATGGTGCCAGATATGTTATTTAAATCATTATAACCAGATGTATTCCAAACGGAATCTTCATTCGAAAAAAATATGCAGCACCAACAATACAGCTTATTCGTGTGCGAACAGCCAACAATCCAACTAGTTTTATACACTGATCTATTAAATTTTAGTTTATGCGATTTACTAGTCTGAGAAATACACAGATTAGGCGTCGGTTTTAATGAAGAAATTAACTGTTTTTTCTGAGCAAAGCTTAAAGATTTTACCTTATCTTCGCCAATCAAAACTTGAACACATTTTAAATCCTCACAAGGTACAATTACCTCCATTGTTGTAGGTAAGTCACTAAAACAATTGTATCACTAAGAAAATCTAAGAAAACACACAAATAACTTTAACAACATAACTTTTCCACTCAAGCGAATGAAACTGAAGTTAGTTGCACTCGGGTGTCGGAAACTACTTACCAGAGTTGCAGTGTTGTCATTTAGGCAAAAAAAGTCCCCAGGTATATGAAAAATCCAGCTAGATGTCGCAATTTTTTTATTTTTAAGATATTGCTTGAATATTTAATTTCGTTATTTTAAAAAGTCGCTAGTTTTTATTGTTGTTAAATCTTAAAAAAAGTCTCCAAACTCGTTAAAAATCTCCAAGATCTCACAACGTCGCTAAAACGGCAACACTGCAGAGTTGGCAAGGTGACAAGGTCACGCATACGCGGGCAACTTCATTCGCATGCAGGGCTTAATTCTTTCATACTGATCGATTTGTAGACGCAAAAGTTTCTGACTCGTTATATGGCACATCGCTATAAGTGCGAAAGTGACAGAGCTAGTATTTGAAAGCCCGGTAAAAGCCGGTACGTGTAAGCGAGATAGCTATATGTAGATTCTGCAAATGCGAAACTCTGCGCGCGAACAATCGCGATGTGTAGTGTGGCATAGGTAGATACTTTGTGTTATTTTGATAAGAATTAAGCGCGCGAACTTTTAAATAGTTTGGGTTTGATATTGATTCTCTATCGAGCATTTTAGTAAGGCTTTTGGGCTTGTATGAAGGCTCCGCCACTGCCATTATCATCATCTGCTAACCAAAAGGCTTTTTTTCCACTATATTGGGGTCATGTTCCAGTTTAACCGGATTCAGCGGAATACCAGTGTTTTACGTAGAGCGGCTGCCTATCAGACCTCTTAAACCCAGTAACTGGGTAACACGGTACTTCTTGGCAAGACTTGTGTCAGATATTCTGGCTTCTGAAAATCCGTGAGTCCATTACGACCGCCAAACATCTACAAATGACAGCCAGGACCAACGTCTTAACTAAGTATCGGAGGCAGGACGGAGTCTCGGTATGTTAAGATGGTCACCCATCCACAGACCGGCGTTACTTAACCTTGAAGCTCGACCCGTGCTGCTGTTATTATTTAGCCACGAACTCCTATTGAACCATTCACGTTCACTAGGAGTTCGTGTAACATTTAGTATGTTTGTCGCAGAATCTTGCTCATGAACAACGGCACGCTGATCATTCACAACGTGTCGGCCCCGGACGCGGACCGCTACGGCTGCACGGCCGGCAGCGCCGCCGGGCTGGCGAGGCACGAGCTGCAGCTGTACGTGCACCAAGGTACACATAGTTAGTATAATGTTCCTATCCCAGCAGACCAGACCGCTACGGCTGCACGGCCGGCAGCGCCGCCGGGCTGGTGAGGCACGAGCTGCAGCTGTACGTGCACCAAGGTACACATAGTTAGTATAATGTTCCTGTCCCAGCAGACCAGACCGCTACGGCTGCTCGGCCGGCAGCGCCGCCGGGCTGGCGAGGCACGAGCTGCAGCTGTACGTGCACCAAGGTACACATAGTTAGTATAATGTTCCTATCCCAGCAGACCAGACCGCTACGGCTGCACGGCCGGCAGCGCCGCCGGGCTGGCGAGGCACGAGCTGCAGCTGTACGTGCACCAAGGTACACATAGTTAGTATAATGTTCCTGTCCCAGCAGACCAGACCGCTACGGCTGCACGGCCGGCAGCGCCGCCGGGCTGGCGAGGCACGAGCTGCAGCTGTACGTGCACCAAGGTACACATAGTTAGTATAATGTTCCTATCCCAGCAGACCAGACCGCTACGGCTGCACGGCCGGCAGCGCCGCCGGGCTGGCGAGGCACGAGCTGCAGCTGTACGTGCACCAAGGTACACATAGTTAGTATAATGTTCCTGTCCCAGCAGACCGGACCGCTACGGCTGCACGGCCGGCAGCGCCGCCGGGCTGGCGAGGCACGAGCTGCAGCTGTACGTGCACCAAGGTACACATAGTTAGTATAATGTTCCTGTCCACGCAGACCGGACCGCTACGGCTGCACGGCCGGCAGCGCCGCCATGTTATGTTCCTGTCCCAGCAGACTACTGCTCATGAACAACGGCACCCTGGTCATCCACAACGTGTCATCAGTATATGAGACCCTAACCGACTCAGTTTTTCTTAAAACTTCTTATAAAAAACTTCTTATAACTTTTTTGGTGTACAATAAAGTACATTCCATGTACAAATCTATTAAATAACATATTAATTTCCACAGAAGGAGAACTGCCTCCGCAAGAGTCGTCGGGCGTGGCTGGCAAGGCCGTGGTGGTGTCCATCTCAGTGGCCGGCGCCTACATGGTGCTGGTGCTGGCGCTCATGGTCTACTGCAGGAGGCGCCGGCTCAGGAGGCGGCAGAGAGGTGACAAGTCTTCTACTTTCCATCTATACTCCTCCACAAGAGTCGTCGGGCGTGGCTGGCAAGGCCGTGGTGTTATCGATCTATCCGCTTAGGCCACAGGGCATGCCAACGAAATAGACCTACATACATACTTTACCGTATGGTGTCGGCCGGTGCCGTATGGTACCGTAAAAGAATAATACCATCCCATCCCATCACCGTGGGTGTCGTAAGAGGCGACTAAGGGACTCGCCAGAGAATGGGCAGCAGCGTTCTCTGTAAAACGCAACACCATACACTGCGATCGCCAACCCGCCTGCCAAGCGTGGCGATTATGGCACCCCTCCCCCCTGTGGGGGAGGCCTGTGTCCAACAGTGGACGTCTTTCGGCTGTTATGATGATGATGATGACTTACTTTGGAAAAATAGAACCCTCCTTCTGGGTCACTTGGGTAAAAACGGTATGCTGTCTGTCTCATTCATGTTGGGACCACGTCTCCCTCAAATTTTATATGTTTTATCAATATGCAATAATTTCTAGGAGAGAAAATGGAGTTAGAGATGACAGAAGGTCGTGAGAAGTTGGTAGAGGATGGAGAGGAAGAAAAGCAGAAGGTGAACGGAGCCGCGCTACAGAACGGCAGGCTGCTCGCACATGATAAGGATAGCGGTATGGATTTTACTGTTCCACCTCTTTTTTTTTACTATTGATAGGCACGCATTTGACCACTATCTCACCTGATGGTAAGCGATGATGCGGTCGAAGATGGAGCACGCTTGCCTAGAAGTAAACTATTCACTCTTGACTTAAAGATTCCCAGGTTGTAGCTATCTGGAAACACAGACTCCGGCAGGGAATTCCACTCCTTAGCTGTACGCACTAGGAATGTGTTCCCAAAACGTTTTGTGCGTGATGTCCTCTTCTTCTTCTTTTCGATTTAGGCCCAATAGGTGGCTACGTTAATTGAAGCGTCGGTGACATTCATTAAATCCCCCAAAGCACAGGTGTGTGGGCACTTGGGGCACACCCCAACATGTGGCTCATGGTACGAACAGAGGGGCACCGCACTCACATTGAGTATCCGACGAGTCTATGAAACCCCATTTCGCCAGGTTATGCTTGCAGCGGCCTACCTGGGTGCGCAACCGGTTCAGTGCCTTCCATATAGGCCACTGCAGATCACGTCAAGGCGGCAGATGTTCCTGAGGTTGCAAGTAGTGGGGTGGTGGTGGACCTCCACCTCTTAAACTGGATTATTTAGTATAAATCGCGCCAAAACCTGTAATCGCATCAAATCATTTATCAAGCATCAAGGTAAAAAATAATTAAAAAACACGCCTGCCATGTCCAAAAATCAACTAAAAAATTAAAAACAAGCATTGGCCCAAAAATTAAAAACTGAAAAACAACTTTTTATTGCAGTCGGGGGACAGTAGGTACTCTGTAACATTTCTTTAATGGTCCCCCGACTGCAATAAACAGTTGTTTTTCAGTTTTTAATTTTTTAATTATTTGTTTTTTATTTCATACCTTTTAGTGATAAAACGATATTTTGATTGAATAAGTAATGCGAAACTAAATCGATTTTTGATTGGTACCACATTGATACTAAAATTTCTTGGCTGTCCTAAAATTATTTTTTAAATTTTCATTATTAGCGAATGAGTGCATATTGAATACTACTGTTATATATTTTTGTTATGTACTAAGCAAGCTCTAGATGATGATAGTATAGGTCAGCAAATTTTCATGAAAAAAAAAATCCGTATTTTTTATGATACATGGCTACCCCATTATATTTTTTTTTAGTTTTGACTAGCCTATGTTACCCGGGATAACGCAACGCTTCTAACGATACCACATACATCGAAATCGGTTAAGGCGTTTAGGAGTTACGATGGAATAAAGAAACTCACAATCATACATACATACATGAACCCTGAAAACATAACACTCCTTTTTTTAGGCAGTCGTGTAAAAAAGGTGATAGGTATTTATGTTGGTCTCTAAAATTGGCAAAAATAGACAATTTTTTTTTCGATCTATCATAATTTTTTATGGACATCCGTGGCCTTATGATTAAAATAAAGCATAGTTTCTCTTTTTGTTCACAAAAGTTAGCATATAGAGGGTAGACAAAAACTGTACAGGATATTTTAATTGGCTTATAGTTTTTTAACCGACTTCAAAAAAAGGAGGAGGTTCTCAATTCGTTTGTATTTTTTTTTATGTTTGTTACCTCATAACTCCGTCATTTATGAACCGATTTTATCTAAAAGGATATACTTCCCGATTGGTCCATAGAAATTTTATCAAAATCGGTTTGGAAGTTTGGCTTTTAAATCAAAATAGCTGGAATTCGTTTACTAGGATGACGGTGTTTTGTCATCCAAGTAAGCAAAATTGCGTGTTTTGCTTTCCTGCGATTTTCCAGTGGTGTTCTTAAGTATGGGGTACCACTAAAAAGTGAAAAATAAAAACTTTTTACAAAAAAATGCTACCAAATTTCCAAATAAAAAAAACACTACAAAGTAAAAAATAACTTTAATTTCGGAAGTCGGTGTCAAAATACGAAGAAATTACCAAAAACACCTTCTTCCGAAATTAAAGATATTTTTTAATAAATTAATTCATAATTTTCTCTGTTGTATACAGGAGCTGATAACTCTGAGGTGTCAGGCATTTCTCGAACATCAAAGAAGTCGGGACAGTTTGAACATCTATCCATACCACGGACACTACTCACAGAACAAATTACGCTTGGTAAGTTAAAAACATCAAAGTTATTACAACTTAAAAATGTATATTTGTAGCGGCACAAGAAAAACCATCGTAGGAAAATCTACATCGCAACAAAAAAATCCGCAACGCCATCTATCTCGCTAGCAGCGAACTACTAACGAAATCCTGCATCACGATATCAGAGTTCTCCGTGCGATTTGAGCATATACAACAGTCCGAATATCAACTACGGGGCAGTTGCCCACCGGACACAGCAAACGTCCGGTCAGAGGATCCTCCCTTTTCAATGGAGGTTTGCGGGACTTTACTCTCCGTTTCGCATAATTCTAAATATTTTTGCAAACTATTATCGCAGCTTACGTTATAAATTCCATGTGTAGTTTATGTTAGGTGGTGTCTGAAATGAAAGATAAAATACTTCCGCTTTTTTTCCAACCGCCATTTCCACATGGTCTTTTTCTTCTCGTGTTGGCAGTAAGGTCTAACGACCCCACACACCCTAGTGTCAGAGTTTCTAAACCGACTCAAGGGCCTCTGACATGGTTTATTTGGCGACCGGGACCACCGGCTTATACGTGCCTTCCGAAGCACGGAATCATCTTTTTAACCGACTTCAAAAAAAGGAGGAGGTTATCAATTCGACTGTATTTTTTTTTTATGTTTGTTACCTCATATTAACCGACTGGATGAACCGATTTTCATGATTCTTTTTTTATTTGAAAGCTGATGCTTCCCGTGTGGTCCCATTGCCACCACGTCAGGATCTGATGATGGAAACCCTGAGAAATCGAGGGCAACTCTCGAAAATTGTAGGCACGCATTTGGTAAAAACTTGATATTCGTGTGTATATCGGGTGATACTACAAAAGAATGAAAGTTTGGATCAGATCTGATGATGGAGACGACAGAGAGTCAAGGGAACTCCACATCGGTATGTAGGAACTACCAAGTATTTGGGCTTATTTCATTCGTATTGACGAGACCTTTACACCGAAAGCACTTAGTTTTATTTTCATAACATAACATCACGCCGGTACGCTGTGAATGGGTACGCAGGTACCACTAAAAAGTGAAAAATAAAAAACTTTTTACAAAAAATGTAACCGACTTCCAAAACAAAACACTACAAAGTATAAAATAACTTTAATTTCGGAAGTCGGTGTCAAAAAACGAAATAACCAAAACACCGACTTCCAAGTTATTTTATACTTTGTAGGGTTTTGTTTTGGAAGTCGGTTACATTTTTTGTAAAAAGTTTTTTTATCAGACATTCAGGTGATTAACGCCTGCAATGTCCTAGCCAAACTGGAAAACAACTTAACAAAGTATGCCTTCCCGTGGGAATCGAACCACGACCACCGGGTCACAAGGCAGACGCCTAAACCACTCGACCACAGAGGCAGTTAAAATAAGTTCCACATGGTCGAAGTCGACCACTATAGAACTATTATATATTTTAGGAAGTAAGCCAAAAGACTGACAGCATTGCCACGTTGTATGGCAATGCTTATCTTCTGTCCAAGGTAAAAGCCAGCCCTTGGGTTACACGAATTCTTGACTAAACGTTTAGCTAGTTCTTTAAATAACACTTGAGCACTCGGACCCCACGGTCCAAGAGTTTCAACCCCAAACGGCTCAAAAATATAATTGCTGCCACCGCCGTTTGAGGTTCTCAGCAGTCGCAGCGATGTGCACGAATTTTTGACGCCATGTCTTAGTTAAGGAGTTTTTATTTTTTGTTTTGAGTGTTTATAGTTCTTGAAATAAAATGTTGATAAAAGGTACAAATAAACATTCCTATATTTTATGGTTTCCAGCAGTGTAATATTGTATGATCTTTGTCTTTAGGTCGCGGTGAGTTCGGTGAGGTGATGCTCGCCAAGATCGACATGATCCAAGTGAACAAACTGCGGAACAAAGACTCGTTAGACGCCGACGGAGAGCCCAAACTGAGACCCGTGCTTGTGAAGGCACTCACTACTAAAGATGAGGTTAGTAATACGTATAATTCGTCTGTTGAGAATGTCTACCGTTGTCCTCCCTGGCCACACAAAAAGTAGACATTTGGAAAGTTCCACAAAAAAAAAATAAAAAAATACACTGCTGTTTGTTAGCTTAAAAACGGATATCCATCCAAATTACTTGTCCCGAATTTGGACATAAACACCGAAAACTTTAATGCATTCGGTATAGGGTTACAAAACCTGTTTTACCGCCCATTTTACGTACGTTGAAGAAGTTTATGTAAAACATTTCACACCTTGAAAACAAAAGTGGCGTTATACAAAAATTTACATTTTTCAGTATGACCATTTAAAGTTTTTAACGCTGCATTTTGGTCAATATCTTAGTAAATAACTGGAATAAAAGAATGCAATTAATTTCATTTATCAGTTTGACTATCTAATTTAAGTTATGTACTGAAAACAAGCCAGTAAATTATGAAGTTATTTAGAAAACATGGTTTTAAAAAAAAGTTCCGCATGGTGCCACTTTTGTTTTACGTAAACCTACCCGTTTTAGAATAATTACCCAAAGATTAATAACATTTTGCCATTTTTTTAGTTATTGCTTCAGTAGAAACATTAGCTTGAATTACGTTTAAAACGACACTATACAATAAAATACCATTTTTTTACTCACCGCAGCATGTATCCACTCCGAATGCTTGTCTTCAGCTGATATAGTGTCACCTTATGAATTACTACTTTGTCATTTACCCAAAAGTATAAACTGGCACTAGCGGCCTCTAGGGAAAAGTATTGAAACTATAATAGTGTCAGTTTTTGCACTATAAGCGCTTTCTTTCAAGGAATCTAGATGTCGTTGTAACTCAATATTGCCATCTTCGGTATAGTGCCACTTTTGTTTTCAAGGTGCGATTGGTGTGCAATAAAGGATAATCAATATGTCAGTGTACTATTATTATATTTTATCTTTCAAATAAAATTACTTACCTACTCTACCATTACAAACTTATGCCATAACACTTAAAATGAAAAATTACAACTCCTAACTAAAATAATTATGTTCGTGTTCAGGTCCAACTAGCGGAGTTCCGTCGCCAGCTGGAGCTGTTCACCCGCGTGCGGCACGAGAACATCGTGCGTCTCATCGGGCTGTGCAACGAGGCTGACCCGCACTACATGTTACTGGAACATACGGACTGGGTGAGACCTGAATACATCTATAATCCCCGTCACGAGAAACTATAAATTTTGTAAACAAAGAACTTCTACTAAGCTACGTAGCGACAACAAATAATCCCAAAATCAATCAACTCGAAGTAACATACATGTAATACGGAACTAACAAGCATTTTCACTTAGTAGGGTTATATTTTATCGATATAAAGAGCTGTCGTCTAATGTTTTGTGGTACTGGAACGCGTCTGACACATGGAACAAACATTTGAAACAATTGAATGTGTGTTTACAAATTTTATAGATTCTCGTGGCGTGGACTATAGCAATAGAGATTCGAACCTGCACGGCGTTGACTGTTTATTTATTTGTTTAGGCAAACCAACAATACACACAAAGACATTCACAGAACATATCATTTAAATTAAAGGGAAGCACAACATTTTATTTAAATTTCACCTAACAATTGACAATAATGGTTCATGACAATAAAATTTGATTAAAAAACTTGAATTAAATAAAATTAGAATAGAATTTGGATTGTCATGTCATGGATATATCAATTATCATTTATTGTTAAAAATGAACATGCATCAAATCAAATAAATTAAATTAAATTGGAGGGCGTTAGCAGTCCGCTGCAATATGCTGGCCCGCAGATTCGCGATTGTAAAACTGTTACTTTTCAGAGCCTTCTGTCAGTCCTTTTACACGTGCAGTCTGTGGATCAACTTTACGCGGCGGGCTTACAACGCCCTGCGTGTTCAGTACAATGACGCTCTGAGGGCAGTGTTGAAAAAACATGCGGATGCTTCCATCGATGATTTCTTCTCCATCATTAGGAAAAGAACTGCATCGATGATGAGCAGCATCCGTGGTAGCACGAACGCTGTCCTCAGAACGTTAGCGTGCAAAATAGATAGTCCATTTACTGTGTACTGGGCAAGTGTACATCTGTACAGAAATAGGAAATAGATTTTAATTATTGTGTACTTATTTTGGTTACTAACAAATTACTAACACCTTGTTATTTTTATTTGTGTGTGTATTACTAACAACTGTACTAACGCTGTGATTGTAACATATGGACTCATGTCTGCAATAAAGGTAAATTATTAGTATTATAAAAAACATAATAAAAACATACACTAAAAAGAAAGAAACGAAAATTATTGGGTAAAAATTACATATTATTGAGCACAGCTCTTTTAAACATAGTGATGATGCCTGAAAATATGTCCAATTCACAATTGTGAAAGACATTACACCTTCTGAGAATATAGGAAAGGGCATTACTACCGTTCTTGGTTTTGCGGCCCCCAGGAGCAAAAGGCTTATAATTATGAAGTCTAGCTAATGACCTGGGCACATTTATATTAATAGATGAAAGAAGCTGTCAACAATCCACGCCCTGATTTAATATCTTGAATAAGAAAATGAAAGACCTGCAAAATCTCGACGCCACGCGCCAGTGTAAAGGTTTCATTTTAAAGTAATTCAGTCCATCTTCATAGTTTTTTACTGTATTCGTTATACCTGCTTCTTAAGTCTTTTAAAAAAATATATTTGTACTCTTTCGATGCGTTGAATGTGGATATAATGTACTGGGTACCAGACGATGAAGCAGTATTCTATATGACTACGAACCAATGCAGAAAACAAAACTTTCAGTGCTGTCAAATTACTGAATTGTCTTGTGTTACGGTTTAAAAATGCTAGCATTCGATTGCTTTTATTTATAACTAGTGGACGTCACGCGGTTTCACCCGCGTAGTTCTCGTTCCCGTGGGATTACGGGAATGAAATGTAGCCTATGTTACTCCCTGATAATGTAGCTATCTATTGCTGAAAGAATTTTTCAAATCTGTCCAGTAGTTTCAGAGCCTAATCATTTCAAACAAACAAATCTTTCCTCTTTATAATATTAGTGTAGATGAAAAAAGAAAAAATGTGTCTAATATTTTTTGGAAATCTATCTGACAGTCTATGTAATTCGATTTACTGTGGCAACCCTATTCGCCTGTTTTCTCCGAAAAGTTTCGCAAATGTACTTTTAGCATCTATAATGGAAAATATCTCCCTTTTCAACGAACTTTAAAAAACGGGGAGGGTCTCATTCGACTGTTTTTTTTTATTTTAAGCTCTTTCAGCCAATCTTAAGGTTGTATGGAAAAAATAGTCTACAACTGTACCCATGGAATTAAGTTTCTTTCTTTTTCTTAATAAAAACCTCACAGTAGGAATTTCTCCTGTATAGTGGGTCCCGGAACAACTATCTGCAACTATCTGTATCTAATAATAAAATAAATAAAAAGTTTTTATTGTTTCTCATACAATTGTTCTACAGCACAAAATTGAGGCAGCCCCAGTAAGTTATAAGGATACTTGTGATGGGGTTACCTCGCAACTTCCCATGGGTTACAATTTAAACTGTTGAGAAAAAATTAAAAGTAAATGAAAATTAAAATAAAGGTTCTAGGATGATTACAATAAATTGGTGTGGGGTGTGAGTGTGTGTGTGTGGGGTGTGAGTGTGGTTGTGTGTGTGTGTGTGTGTGTGTGTGTGTGTGTGTGTGTGTGTGAGTGGAAGATGGGTGTGAGTGGTGTATGGGTGTGAGTACATGGATGTGTTAATGATAGATCGGTTGATGTATGTTAAGATTTGGGTGCTTACTTTAGCATATTCTGGTTAATAATAGTTCAATTTAATCGTATGTTTGTGATTTTAACCATTCCGATAGAGTATGTTTGCATTCATACCGCAACATGGGGTAAATATTCAATATATGGTTCAATTTATTATAAATATAGGTAGATTGAGTGTTATACTGACGCCTAGCAAATACCGTACGGACCGGAGTGGAATGGGCCACAATGTCCTTGCGTCTTTTATCGAGCTTAGATAGATCAAAAGAAAGGGTCTTGTGCAGATGTATGGTTATGTTCAATACGTATAATTTCCTTACAGTAAGAAGATTACTTAACTTGTAAAGGTTGTCTGTGGAGTAACGAAAGGGTTTAAAGTACATAACTTTAATGAGAGACCTTTGAGCCCTTTCTAGGTCTAGAAATTTGGTCTTGGTGGCCCCTCCCCAGAGCGGTATACAATATGTGATAACCGATTGTGCCAGGGCAGTGTAGATTTTGTTTAGTAGCAACGGTGGCATCACATGTCGTAACGTTTTAAAAATCCATATAAGTTTTCTGACCCTGGCCATGGTATTTTCAATATGGGTGTGCCAGGACAGTCTTTGGTCAACTGTTACACCAAGATATTTAATGAAATTGACTCGCTGTATGCGTAGACAATTACAAGGATGCTGAGAGGTTGCACACTCATGGATCACGATCCCAAAATCAGCACCTGGCTGTGTCCTCTGATTTGGAGTAAAGCAGATGTAGTTAGTTTTGGCTACGTTGAGGGTTAAAAGATTAGCATGTAACCAACTTGCTATTACCGCTAGTCCACGTTCACCAGCAGCACGCACGGTAGCCCAAGAATCACCAGTGAAAACTACCGCTGTATCATCTGCATATGAAAAAATTCGTCCGCCGCTGTTCCCAATATTACACAACTCGTTTATATAAATCAGGAACAGCGTCGGGGCAAGCACACTTCCCTGGGGTACTCCAAAACATACAATTTTTTCATCACTAGTGAGGTTTCCAACTCTAACTTGCTGTTTTCGGTTTGATAGGTAACTACCAAAAAGAGAAAGAGCCGTACCTCTTATGCCGATTGATTCGAGTCTGTGCAGAAGGATGGGGACAGAAACGGTGTCAAATGCCTTTTTTAAGTCTAAGAAAACTGTAAGACATTTCAGTCCTTTATCTACATTATTGACTATATCGCCAGTTAATGCCTTCGCAGCGTCTTGTGTAGATAGACCCCTTCTGAACCCATACTGCGAGGAAGATAAAATATTATGTTTATTAAGGTAACTAATTAATCTGTTATTTAGTAATTTTTCTAAAATTTTTGCGATGCATGATATAACCGATATAGGCCGATAGTTATTGACATCGTTCCGGTCCCCCCCCTTATGCACAGGCGTGACCATAGATCGCTTTAAAGCCTCTGGAAATATCCCGGTTTTGAAGCACAGGTTAGCAAGTTGGCTTATTAGAGGGACCATGAAGTCCCTAGACATTTTCAAAAACTTTGTAGGTATACCGTCCCAGCCAGGTGAGCTTTCAGAATCGAGTCCCATGAGTATGCCATCTACTTCCTGCGGGTCAGTATCAAGCAAGACGAACGATGTAGTATGCTGTTCACTCCTTAGGTAGGAAGAGCCAGGATTAGAGAGGTTAGATTTTTTAATTATCTCTTCCGCCAATGTTTTACCAATTGTAACAAAAAACTGGTTAATACGGTTAAGAGAATCAAGAGGGTGTGGTGTGATCTTAAGTAGATTAGAGTTGTCTGATTTAGGGGTTTTAAATTGTGTAATTTCGTTAATTTTTAGCCAAAGCTGTTTTGGATTGTTTATTGACCTAGTTATTTGTTCTCTTTGTGATTTTCTTTTTAGTTTTTTTATTAAGTTTGTACAATAGTTACGAAAACGTCTGAAAGTGATTTTTAGTATTATATTATAGGAATCTTTCTTAGTTTGCACTTGCATTTTATTACGGAGATTAATACATCGAAGTACACCAGCAGTCATCCAAGGCTTGGTAACCCGCCTACCGTTTGGGATTAATTTAGTTGTAGTATTTGATAATAGTGAAGTTTTTATTAAATCTATAAATTTATAAGCTATGATCTCAGGGTCCTTACACGTATTAAAAAACAACATATCAGTACCTATCAAATAAGTGTAGGCACTATCAAAATCGATTACAGTTTTGGTTTTGGCGGACTTTTTAATTTTTAGTGATCGAGTTATGTTTATTAATACCATTGCGTGGTCTGTGATTGAGGTATTAATAACTCCCACAAATGCCGAGCTCAAAGCTTTGTCAATTTTTATAAGTGCATGGTCCAAACAACTTTGTTCTCTGGTAGGTAAACAGTGTCCTGGTAAAAGGCCATGTGCCGCTAACATATTTAAGTAGTTTAATCTGTTACTGCGTTGTTGAGATGTTTCGGAATTCTTGATTATTAAGTTAATATTGATATCCCCCACAATTATAATGTTTTTATGTGTCTTAATAGAGTCCAGGTGAAGATTTAATGAATTTATAAAATAATCAGCACAAAGGTTTGAGGGTGAACGGTATATGCCTATGATGGTATGGTTAGAAATGGAAACCTGGATAGCTGACGCATGTGAAATATTGATTTCAGTAACATGGGCCAGGTGGCTATCTCGAACGTATGTTACCACACCGTCGTTTTGATTAAGCTGATTTTTGGTATAGTAATAAGTGTAGTTATCAAGTAATGGTAGCTGTCTGTGATAGTTAAGCCTGCACTCCGTTAACATCAACACATCTATGTTATGTTTTATTTGTGATAAGTTTAGCTGTAAGTCTTCAAAGTTTGAATAAACACTCCTGATATTTTGGGTTACTACTGTCAGGTTATAGTTATCATGCGGTAAGTAATTATGCAGCTCTTCAATGTTGATAATAGCTGACTTCGAAATTTCGCTGTCATCTAATTCCCGTATAGTATTAAGATTGCTATCCATTTACGTGTTTAAAATACAAGTGGTGCTTTGTGCAATTTACGTTAGTGAAGAAACGTTGATAGACTAAATGTAAATGTTCTAATACGACACTTATTGAATTTACGAAAAGCTGTTTAAGTATGATCAAGAGTGTGTGCAAGAGTGTGTGTGACCTGTGTAATGGTGGGTGCATGATAGAAGATTGAGCGATTGTTAGGGTCAGTTTTGTTGAGTGTAATGTGTAAGTTTTTTGAGTGTTGCATTTTATAACATTATGATGGTATTGAATATGCTTAAATGTGTAAATTCTAGTAATTATCCTGATGCTTGCCACATTTAACGAGTTATAAAGATAAAAAATTAGGTTACTAATACATAAGAACATTATGAATGGTGACACACTAGTATAAACTTTTACATAACTTAGTCACAGTTCTTGCATTAAGTGATGTACCTGAGTTTCAGTCTTGATCAAAATAGCTCGAGAATTTTCATCACGTTTCACGAAGACACGTCCAAATGTGGTCCAGCAGAATTTATATTGTTTCGTTTTGGCTAGGTCCCGCGCCAAGAAGTACAGACGGTTTCCCTTAGCAGTGAGATGTTCCGATACAAACACAGGGGTATCCTCATTGTTGGTGAAGCCAAGATGCTTAGCCTGCAGCTTTGTTTTATTCTTTATATTATAGGTTTTAGCTTTCTGTAGAAAATCTGTTTTTATTATCGATGAACCAAGCTCGACAATAATGGGGGTGTTTTTAACCTCGACTTTCTTACCCTGGATTCTATGAATATCCTTTACATCTTTCACGTCCAAGTTACCGCTAATGTTCTTTGAGAGGGATAAAACCATGTTTGTGAGGTCACCTCTAGTTTCTTGAGGTTTTCTAGGAACGTTCTTGAGTTCTATACAGGTTTTCTGCGAGCATCTTTGCAGATCTTCCATTCTTTCTTCCAATATGTTTATATACTCTCGGTCTTTTTTTGCTTGTACCTCAAGAGACTCAATTCTCTTAAGAAACTCATCGTGTTGATTGGTCAGGCGAGTTACACTAGCTTCAATACTAATATTAGTTTGCTGGATTTCCTTTAAATTTGTATTTATTACCAAAAGTTCGCTTTTTTGAGTGGCCAGAAATGTTGAGAATAATTCCCTCATCTCCTCCTTAAATTTACAAAATTCCGCAGGTAAGTCATCGTCTCTCATCCTTTTGCGAACAGCAACATAGGTGTTAGGCGGCGTAATATTTCCCGCTTCACTCACATTAGGATCCGACAGCGATTTATTCATTTGTGAAGTGAACATTTTACTAGGGAGTAATAAGTTTTAATTAGTTAGACGATTTTTTCGCTGGCGCCAAGGGGAGGATCTTGATCCGTCGAATGAAAGGAGTTTCGTGTCACAAGTATGCAATACAAGTCCGTGCGATTACAAGAGTGTTCTATTATTTAATGCGTAAGCGGCGCGTGGCGTAGCCGATCCCTTCGAGGCCGCTGTGCGATGTATCGCGTAGCGGATAAGTCTCAACCGTCGTAGCACTGTAGCGTCGTAGCACTGTAGCAGCGTAGCACTCAATGCCGAACCGTAGCAGCGCGCGTGACGTTGAACATTCACCGTAGGCAGGAGACTAACTTCGCGCGATGACGCACACGTTGTCTCGGCGCAGTGGCCACGGACTCGACCCGACACTCGTTGCGGCCCGAGTTCAAATCTCACCGGTTGACTGCGGAAACTTTTCGAAGTTTCGAAGTGATGGTTTGTCCAGCCTTAGCAATCTCCTCGATGGCGCGCTCGTCGACAATGAGGATTTGTGGGAGAGAGACCTCCGACACTATCCAATATGGCCGCTGCACTATATGGACGCTCTCGCAAGATAGACAAGGAGGGCCCGAGTTAGGAGTGGAGTCACCGAGTTGAGAGAAATAAAATAAAATAAAATTTAAATTTAAGTAACAGTCACACAGCCAAAAACACGTCCGATCCGAACCGCCGCCAAAGGGAAGAGGTATCTATCTAGTTTCTTTAAAAGAGTTGTGTAAAAATAAGGTATTTTACTGAAAAAAACGAATTAGTCCGTCAGATAGATTTACAAAAAATATTGGACACGTATATTTTATTTTTCCATGTAAACGAAAAAAGATACAGTACGTTGAAAACTCGCGTGACGTCACTACGATAGTACAATTTTACTAGCGACGTGACGTCACCAGCCCCCTCTCCCGAGTTTTGATGCCTTTTATCTTTGTCAATATTCATTGATTTACAAAAACAAAAAATACGTGTATATTATTATTCAATACTCGAACTGACGGACTAATTAGATTTGCAATTTATTGATGGTGGAAACTAGCCTATTATGGTGTACAATAAAAGAAATTCTATCTGTCGGATCTGTCATGAGTCGGCAAGCGCTTTTGTTTATTGGCGTTGGGTGGAGTCTGGGGAGTATGGTCGATATGGACCTTTCGCGACTCATAATGGCCTAAGAACGCCTCGGTGTTTCCTTTTTTACTATAGATAGGCATACATTTTAAGTTCAGAGTATTAGTTGGTGCAGTGGTGGTGGTGATTCTCTGTATAAATAACCGGCACGAGTCGTAAGCACACTCTCCATTGGTCAGTTTGACGACGACAGCTCTGACGCTTCACGTTATTGGTTCGTCAGTCAATGCTCATCGATTATTGGGCTTGCAAGTTTATTTCGCCCACCGTACATTGGCGAGACCTCCCCGCTGCGTTCAACTATGCTCATGACTCGTACCGGCCAAATAAACTGTGTACACAACTCCTTATCCTCTTAGGGAGTTGTTTTTCGTGTTTGCCCGTGTTCACGTGCCCGTGACTGTAACCTGACGCGTTATGTGTCACTAAGTACGTCAGACTACGATCTTGTAATACCTGGATCCATTGCGCTAATACTTTCTATTTGTAACTCGATAACTATTTACAGTGATAAATGTATAAGCCGCTTTCAAAGGAAATGTGCAATCCTACTACACCCCCAGTAACGCTAAGATGCCACTGGATAGCTTTCTTTAATAGACAAATATTTCGCACCCTTAATAATATAAGGGCTCAAATCAAAATTTTTGTAAAGTTTGATTTTGAATGCTGAGGGCAAAAAACGAAATTATCTATCGGCTACCGCTGACAGAGAGAGATAAAGAACATTAATGACTCGGTAACTATATATGTGTCTCTCTCACACTCCCCCCGCTCGTCTCGTCATATTATTATTTATTTTTATTGATGACTACTTATAGTCTAGGTATCGAAGAATAAATCTGAAGGTAATCACATTTATAACTAAAGTACTAAGCATTTTATTAAAAAAATAAGCTGGAATGTAACAATTCAGAATCTTTAAACACGTATTCCCAAAAAACTACTTTTTTGTTTTAAGCCTTTATATTACTAAGGGTGCGATTTGCTTATATGTCGATTTTTTCTGGATTATGGATACCTACGTAAAAAACTACAGAGTTTTGATCAATGTCATGCAATCTCATTACAATTCCTGTGTTTCACCAAATAAATACTTTGATTACTACTGTGCGTTCAATCATCGTATAGTGGTGAATGCACTGGACGCTTATAGGCTTAACTTTTTATACTAGTGTGCCTTTCAATTATCATTTCAGAAACTTAAACATTAAATTGAAAAGATAGGCCTCCTAGACGCTGTTTAAGGATCAGTGCACTACTATGGGAATCTGCTCCGTGGACAATGCCCTTTTTCTTTTGGCCTGGAATCAGCGCTTACTTAAAAATAATCACTGATTTATCTTATAGCTAAAATTGCATTCTAACCCTCCGTATCACTCAACAGGGTGAACTTAAAAAGTTCCTTATCGCGACCCGCTCCCCCGAAGAGAACGCGGAGTACATCGCACGAGTAGGTCCCGCGCACGCGCACCCCGCGCCCACCAAGACATCCCCCCCACTGGCGCCGCAACACAGGGCGCTGCTGGCGGCGCACCTAGCTGCGGCTGCTGCCAAGTGTGCTGCTGTGAGGTTTACACATCGGTGAGTGAGGCAATAACTGTCAGCTAACAAGACATCCCCCCCACCGCCGCAACACAGGGCGCTGCTGGCGGCGTATCTAGCTGCGGCTGCTGCCAAGTGTGCTGCTGTGAGGTTTACACATCGGTGAGTGAGTCGATAACTGTCAGCTAACAAGACATCCTCCCCACCGCCGCAACACAGGGCGCTGCTGGCGGCGTATCTAGCTGCGGCTGCTGCCAAGTGTGCTGCTGTGAGGTTTACACATCGGTGAGTGAGTCGATAACTGTCAGCTAACAAGACATCCCCCCCACCGCCGCAACACAGGGCGCTGCTGGCGGCGCATCTAGCTGCGGCTGCTGCCAAGTGTGCTGCTGTGAGGTTTACACATCGGTAAGTGAGGCAATAACTGTCAGCTAACAAGACATCTCCCCCACCGCCACAACACAGAGCGCTGCTGGCGGCGCATCTAGCTGCGGCTACTGCCAAGTGTGCTGCTGTGAGGTTTACACATCGGTGAGTGAGTCGATAACTGTCAGCTAACAAGACATCCCCCCACTGGCGCCGCAACACAGGGCGCTGCTGGCGGCGCATCTAGCTGCGGCTGCTGCCAAGTGTGCTGCTGTGAGGTTTACACATCGGTGAGTGAGTCGATAACTGTCAGCTAACAAGACATCCCCCCACTGGTGCCGCAACACAGGGCGCTGCTGGCGGCGCACCTAGCTGCGGCTGCTGCCAAGTGTGCTGCTGTGAGGTTTACACATCGGTGACAAGACTCCTCTCTGTGAGAGATCCGCAGGTCCGCGCCTACAGTGGTCGGGAATCGCCCTGCGACTCCCGACGCGTGTTCTTCTGTCGCAGCGGCTGGGGCGTGAGGTTTCCCTCTCTCTCACGCGTTCGGCCTCCCCCTTCGCTAGCATCACTACTTCGCAGAAAGAGTTGCCCACTTCCCGTGCCTCCTCGCTCCAGACCATGGATTGAACCCCGCGCGGCCTTAAACCTGGATCTTGCGACCAACATATAACGTGGTATGTTGTTGTTACAGAGACATCGCGGCTCGTAACTGCCTGATCACATCTAAGCTACAACTGAAGCTGTCGTATCCTGCTCTTACTAGGGGCCCTGACTCTCACGAGTATTACAAACTTCATGAGCAGGTAAATAACATTTTATAGACTACTAGCACTTCGCCCGCGACTTCGTTCGCGCGGTTTTAGTTGGTACTCCACGAACTTCATCTCCCCTCTACCCTCGGGTAGTCGGGTTACTTATTAATAGACTAAACGTAGGGCAGTTCGCTCAAAACGATTTTTTTTTTACTTAGAGTATTTTTATACCCGTCGTAAATTTTAAACGAAAGGTCCAATTTGAATCATTTCAAGTGTAATTTAAATCTACATAACCAACCTTAATTATTAAACAATTTAAATAGATAAGAATTAACATCATGATACTAAAATCACCACTATTCCATTTCACCCGGGTTTTGATTGAATAACTTGAACAAAAAGCGGTCATTGTGACTTAACCATAATAGTTAGATATATACCCTTGCGGACTTTTTTGTAGGTAATGATGTCTTCTATAAAACTGTAGTACGTCACTTTGCTCTATCGTCAATAGTTTTCGCAGTGTACGCGATGTTAGGATCTTATTTGGAATTTTTTCACACCTTACATTATCGAAGTTTTCAAACGGATCCCTAATATTTTTGAAAATATTCTATAGCCTAAGTCCATCAGGGATAACGTAGGATTCTAATGTTGAAAGAATTTTCAAATCGGTCCAGTAGTTTCGGAGCCTATTCATTTCAAACAAACAAACAAATCTTTCCTCTTTATAATATTAGTGTAGACATGTGAAGAAATAAATAGGTAGCCGTCATTGTAATTTATTATGGTATACAATAAAAATATAGTTAACATAGTGAATTTGACCTCAATGTGTGTCTGTCAGTCTGCCTTTCTGTCTGTCCGTCTGTCACAGCCAGTTTTCTCCGGATCCACGGGACTGATTCTGTTAAAATTTGGTACACATATGGACTTCTGTGACCCAGACACGGACGTGTTACGTAAATCATTAAATTTTTAGTACGGGGGTCACTTTTGGGGGTCAAACTAGAAAATTAAAAAAAAACTGATTAAAGCAAAATTTAAAAAAAAAACGGTTGAATAAGCAAAAGTCGATGTTTAAAATATCGAGTGACATATCAAATGAAAGGGCTTACTTTGAGGGTTTTACTTATATTATTTTCATAATTTTAAAATTAATTTTTTGAAGTTATTCAAGAAATTAGACGAAAAATTACCTATCCCGCCCTTATCTCCGAAACTACTGAGCCCAAAATTTAAAAAAAAATAGAGATAATAGATCGTTACCTATAGATTACAGGAAAACCTATAAGAAGTCTGTAGTGTCAAAATAACATGTTAAAAGAAATTAAATTCGTTCGGAAACCTTTTCACGCGAGTCCGACTCGCACTTGGCCAGTTTTTTTTATTACATTACATTGTGATATTTTGTAGGTGATTCCTCTCCGCTGGTTGCCCCCGGAGGCTGTGCTGGAAGGAGACTACTCCACAAAGTCCGATGTGTACATGTTTGCTGTCACCGTTTGGGAGGTGAGATTACTTTTCATAAGATAATTAGTTTCTTTGAATGTTTTCTTCAATAAAGTTTTCAGGTAGGTAAAAACGTTATTTGAATTCAGTCTAAGATGGTATTAGTAAAAGTAGTAAACCAAAGTCATTAACTGTTCCCTGAACTGACACTTTTCACAAATTGTATTAGGTACTAATCAAAATACAAGTAAAATGATAGGGACAACTAAGACAATTTTTTTGCAAATTTCGTTGTATTAAAGCTTTTAAACTGCTCCTTGGATTACACTTTTTTACATCTATACTAATACTAGCTGACCCGTGTCCACTTGTTGGGCGGTATGTTTCGGTTTTATTTTTCAATAAAAAGAACGAAGTTGCGCGGTTCAGCTAGTGTGATTATATTGAACACAACTTAGGTGAAAAGGATTCCCATGACGAAATTTTTGCAAATTTTCGACGCCACCTTTTCGGATTTCGGTTTAAACCCCAGATTCCTGCCATCCGGAAAACCTAAATTGTTTGGTTTTCGGGATAAATAATCATAAATTCCAATACAAAGTCTGCTGGATAAGCAACTTTTGTGAACCATAGTCTCCAACAGTGCGCCCGCGCGTTCCGTCATTTGTCTATGACATTGACAAATGATACTGGAGCACTGGGCCATTGAGATTTGGTTAATTTTGAAATTTTTTATTGCATGTATTTATGTATTCCACTTTTTTTTTACAATTTATAGGCGCGCGTTTGACCACTATCTCACCTGATGGTAAGCGATGATGTGGTCGAAGATGGAGCACGCTTGCCTAGAAGTAACCTATTCACTCTTGACTTAAAGACTCCCAGGTTGTAGCTATCAGGAAACACAGACTCCGGCAGGGAATTCCACTCCTTAGCTGTACGCACTATAAATGTGTTCCCAAAACGTTTAGTGCGTGTGGGTGGGATGTCCACCATGTACCGGTGGCGCATCGTCGTTCGTCTTGTCGGAATTAAATTATGCAATTCCGTCGCACATTCCCCAAAATGCAACCGGTAGAAAACCGACAGGCTAGCGACTCGTCGTCGATGCTCAAGACTTTGGAGCTTTGTCGCGACGAGTCCTCTTGGCTCGTTTCTCAATTGACTCCAGGGCATCAAGCTGGTATCTGGCAGATCCGTCCCAAAGATGAGAGCAGTACTCCATACACGATCGAACTTGCGCTTGATAGAGTCTGAGCAGCTGTTCCGGCGTGGAGTACCGTCTCACCTTTGCTAGGATCCCCAACTTCTTTGCAGCCACTTGAGCTTTTGCCTCTATGAAAGGGCCAAAATTGAGGGTAGATGTTAATGTAACACCAAGAAGCTCCACATTTTATATTGTTTTATTTTTAGACAAATTATTGTATTCATTATTTTATTTGTATATATATCTTAGTGTTGTGTTCCGTATGTGTGTCCGTGACATCACATCAGGCCCTGTCATAACACCAGCGCTGTGATATTTATTTTTAAAATATCGCAGCATAAGCTGAGACAGGGACCTTTTTGGCCTCGCACAAATTAATTTTAAGATGCCGCTTACATGTATTGATTGATATATATGTCTTGTGCGAGTCCCAAATAAACATTTTTCTTTCTTTCTTTCTTTTATATACAACTGTCGAATGTAAATCTTGTCCATCGATGCTAAATTACTCATCGAACCTAATTATTTCAGATCTATACCAAAGCTGAGCTGCCATTTGCGAAATTGAACGACAATTCAGTGCTGGAGCGAGTGAAGACCGATGCTCTTGAGTGGACCATCCCTGATACTATGCCGGAACCATTAGGGGCACTACTTGTAAGTATTTTATCCTTAATTCTTTCGTTTTAGAGCTCTCGGGGTTTCCTTTAAAACTTCACCGTAGCACAGGATATTAAATATATCAACGTTTGATAATTACGAATCAAAATCATTAGGCTGAGAATTTACGCCTTTAGAACGTTAAAATACAAAAGAATCATGGCTTCTTCTTCTTGCGTGGTCAGTAAGGTCTAACGACTCCACACACCCTAGTGTCGGAGTTTCTAAACCGCCTCAAGGGCCTCTGACATGGTTTATTTGACGACCGCCATTTGGAGGCCGGGACCACCGGCTTATACGTGCCTTCCGAAGCACGGAATCATGGCTTCGGTGTTTGAATCTAAGACTGAGATTCGCAAATCAGGTTTTTAACTCTTGTGTTAGCAGTTCTCTCAGAAATGTTATTTATTGGTTTAACAAAATTAAAACTACGTACCAATCAATGACGTAGTTTGCTGTAGTATTGAACAACAGATTTTATTCTCTTCCTTTCATTAAAATAAAATAAAAAATCGGGCGTCAATTAAATTCAATAATAAAAAATCATCATCATCATATCAGCCGAAAGACGTCCACTGCCGGACATAGGCCTCCCCCAAAAGGGGGGGGGGTTGCCATAATCGCCACGCTTGGCAGGCGGATTGGCGATCGCAGTGTATGGTGTTGCGTTTTACAGAGACCGCTGCTGCCCATTCGCTGGTGAGTCCCTTAGTCGCTTCCTACGACACCCACGGAAAGTGATGGGATGGTATTATTCTTTTACGGCACCATACGGCACCAGCCGACACCATACGGCGAAAAATACTCATGCAATTATTATTTAAGCACCAGTTCACCGCCAGCTTAATATGGAAAATATATATTTTTAATAATATTATTTCTCCGTCCCCCCTAGAAACGTTGCTGGTCCAAATCACCCTCTGACCGGCCTCAGTTCACGGAGATCTACGACGAGATCACCAGCATCCTACAGGACATCACCTCGGAGACTACCTCGCAGAAGTCGCACGACAAGACTGAAGAGTAAGAGATGGAGACCAGGTGGAGTGGAGACGAGTGTAGGAGGATTGTGAGGGAGTAAGGACAGATTTTTAGGATTACAACAGAATTGATAGCAAGAGTGAATAGCCGGTATTTTTCTGCAGTGCGATGTAAACATGTCGAACTGAAGACTTGGGTGAAGTGAACTGTCATTCCATCTTGATTACTTGGATTGACAGCTCACTTCGTGATCACTTCACCCAAGCCTCCACTTCGACATGTTTACAGAATCGGCCGGCAGTATCACACTGCAGATGGTGACAGGTATAGGGATGTCACGTAGGGACCGTTGATTTGGGATTCGTCAGTTTTAAGTAAAGAGGATGGCGTATTTTGAAATTATATACATTTTTAAAGAAATACATAGAACATAAAAATTTTGTAAAAGTAAAACTGACACATTCAAAATATCATGCCTGTTTCTCCGTAGATACAGGTAGAAGTGTCATGTTAAGTGTACCCAACAAATATGACTTCTTACGGACTAGTTATGGATGTGTTTCGCCATTTAAGAAGCTGGAACTTAATAAAATTAGACGACATTATAATTTATTAAATCTAGAAAAATTAACGACTCAGATATATCGCCATTTTTTATATGCTGTTCTAATTAAATAACTTCTGACTATCTCAAAACAGGTCTAAAACTGGGACATTGCAATGAAAACCTAATAGGCAAGTAAATATAAGTTTTAGTGAAAGTATGTTTAATTTAGTGAAAATATATAGCCATTTCGATGCATTTACTACTTCGGGTTAGGTTACATTTAGTTTAAAATTAATTATTTAAGTAGTTTTAGTGAATTTTGTGTGGACAATGTGGTGATAAGATGATTTTTGGTGATCATTAATCAATATCATCGACTTCTGTTTGGGTGTTTCTTCTCAGGGTAGTCAGCTAGGAAACATCCGGCCTCATCTAGATTAATATGACAAATAAAAAATTACGTGTAAAAGAGTTACTTGTAACCTATTTGCAAAATAAATATCATTTATCATTATCATATAAACCAGCTAGGTTACAGGACTTTTCCTACAATACAGGTGATTGACGAAAAAATTAAAGTTTGTGTCTATGGTAAGATTTAATCAGCTAAGTAGATACAGTTAACGCACAACTAATTAAGTTTTTTCTAAAAAACAATTTGCTCAATTCCAATCTTAATTTAAGGCATTTTCTTAATTATACCGACTTCAGTTTTTTTAAATCTTTACATCACAGATTCTAACCTAGGTACACTTGTCATAAGTTTTTGATAAACGGTACTTGCCCATTCAATTGAAAAAAAAATCTATAATAAACTAGGTTAGTTTGAATAAGATATATTAAATTAAACAAATATACAAAGTGTAACAAAATAAACGTAATACCTCTTAAGGGGTCATTGTGCTCATCATTATGAACAATTTCACTATGGGACTTCTTTTTTTTTGTGAACAACCTGTAACAGAATAAACGCAATACCTCTATTGCGTTTATTCTGTTACAGGTTGTAGAGAATATTTTCCACAAAAATCAACTTTTAATCACATTGTCGATACAAAAATCAGCCCAGCCGGAAGGCTTGTCTATATTAAAAGAATATCGAAAGCTAAATGATACTGCCATTTGTAAATAAAACTAGAATTTAAGACTGAAATATAAACGTATGTAGCCATTTTTAATTCTAAGCTATTTTATAATCGTCCGAAATTGATAAATTCGTCCTGATTGAATCGAAATTTTAGAATTAAGGTATTTAAGGACTATTTAATCAATAGGCCGAAAATATGATCTCGGTTTAAAAAAAATAAAGGCCTGTTTCAACATTTTAGTACCTTAAAAAAGACATTTACCCAAAATGTCAAAGTGTACCTTACGTCAATTGACGTGTGGGACATTTACCCGGAATGCCAAAATGTACCTTACGTCAATTGACATGTGGGACATTTACCCGGAATGCCAAAATGTACCTTACGTCAATTGACATGTGGGACATTTACCCGGAATGCCAAAATGTACCTTACGTCAATTGACATGTGGGACATTTACCCGGAATGCCAAAATGTACCTTAAGTCAATTGACATGTGAGACATTTACCCGGAATGCCAAAATGTACGTTACGTCAATTGACATGTGGGACATTTACCCGGAATGCCAAAATGTACCTTACGTCAATTGACATGTGGGACATTTACCCGGAATGCCAAAATGTACCTTACGTCAATTGACATGTGAGACATTTACCCGGAATGCCAAAATGTACCTTACGTCAATTGGCATGTGGGACATTTACCCGGAATGCCAAAATATACCTTACGTCAATTGACATGTGGGACATTTACCCGGAATGCCAAAATGTCCATTGCGTTAGTTGATACTTCTGCCGGTTGAATGCAAGATCGGAACAGAATTCGATAAAAAGTAAAGGGGTTTTTATTTCAAGATCGAATAGGTTGCTTCTAGGTAAGCGTGCTCCTTCATCGGACATCATCACTTACCATCAGGAGTGATTGTGATCATTCGCGAATATATAAATAATAATTATCATCAATCGTCCTAATATATATATAATTCTTCCGTTACTGACTGACTGACAGAACGCACAGCCGAAACTGCTGGTCGTAGAAAACTGAAATTTGGCATGTAGGTTCCTTGAGTAGTATAGGGAGCGTGCAGAAAGTATAACTGGCAGTACACAAATGTCACTGTCAAGTATATCTCAAGTATAAAATTCGAAATAGCTACACTAGATCGCACAGTCTGCTTCGCGCACGTTTCCCTAAACGGAGCGTGCAGGAACCACAGGTGGCAGCACAGAAGCGTCAATGTCAAGTATTCTAACGCTTAAAATTTCGAATATGCGACACGAGATGGCATAGACGCGTGCGAGCGGGCGCGCTCATCAAACGAATCACTAGTTCTCTACTGCGACTTGTGCTTAGATGCATCAACTTGACGAAGATGACTATGACGGTATGTAGTTTTACCCCGTTTGTTAATCAGTTGCTAGGTTAGTTACGTTCCATATAGGGGGGAACTAAGAGAGGATTTCCCGAAATTTCTGCGGGAACGGAAAACGGGATATGCGCGCATGAAGTTGCGGACAAAAGCTAGTAAAAAATAAAATGTATTCTGGGGTGCTGAAACAGGCCATTAGTGTAGCTGTTTGAGGGTAAATAATATTATTTCTTTGTTTACTATTGGTTTCTTGATACTCGATTATTTCTATAATAGGCTAGTTTCCATCATCAATAAATTGCAAATTTATTTAGTCCGTCAGTTAGAGTATTGAAAAATAATTGACACGTATTTTTTGTTTTTGTAAATCAATGAATATTGACAAAGATAAAACGCATCAAAACTCAGGAGAGGGGGCTGGTGACGTCACGTCGCTAGTAAAATTGTACTATCGTAATGACGTCACGCGAGTTTTCAACGTACTGTATCTTCGTCATTATTTGTTTAAGTGAAAAAAGAAAAAATACGTGTGCAATAATATAATATGTTTTGGAAATCTATCTGACGGACTAATTCGTTTTTTTTTTCGTCAGTAAAATACCCTATTAAAACAACTGGACTTGGCAAAAGTCAATATAAGTTACAATATTTCTTTACTCGTCAAACATTATTCAAAGTAAGGGGTGTAAGAAGAGTCGGTTTTAGAAAGAAAATCTAAATCTTAAATTCGTAATAGTAAAACTTCTATAAAACGAAGAATTAGGTATATTATAAAAAATATAATGTAGGGTGAAACTCCCAATAATCGTCTACCTACGGCGTGTTCCTTTTGATATCCCATAACTTTAAGGTTTATATTCTACTAGCTGACACGCGCGGCTTCGCTCCCGTCACCTGGCTACCTTACCTACCCTATCCTACCTACTTACCCTACTCTACCCCACCCTACCTTACCCTACCCTACCTACCTATATTACAAAAAATGTGATAATGAAAGAACCGCTCGATCGATTTTGTGCAAACTTCACATAAACCATCTACTAAATAGTCCGAACAAAGCCTAAACATTTGGTTTGGATAGGTGAGCCCGTTCTTGAGTTATAAAATTACAACGAAAAGTGGCATTGATTATATATTATATATATAGATAAGTAAAAGTAATACAAAAAAAAATTGGTTGTCTGTAAAGTCGGTTTACGGACGATAATTTTACGTGATAACGTCATAAGAAAACAATTGAATTCTTAACAAACAAGCCGAACGCTTAGGCCGATCGTGCCTCTCTATCGCTTGTTCCGCGCTCTCGCTCTCGGAATGTGACACTTTTTCGTGCGTGCAGCCGACGTTCATCGATTTATAACTTGTTCTAGATTTTTGACGTTGACGTTATCACGTCAAACATCTAGAACAAGTGTTCCAATAATACATAGTTTCGAGGATAATACTAACACTTGACTCTTGATGTGTGTATCTAAGTTTAAATGAAAAGTACGAGTAAATCATTTTCATTCAATTCAATCATTCTTTTCTAAGAAAATGCTACGTTGTCATATTTCGCGTAAGGGAGTTTTATATTAATAATCGTGGCTTTGTCGAATTATTTTGTACGAAAAATTAAAACGAAATAAAAGCCCTGTGTCAGGTGATTCTTTGACATGGTCTCATTGATACCTTAGAGTTTTTGAGGGATATCAAAAGGAACATGTTGTATAAAATAATTATTTAATCGGCCAATCGGCTTCGCTCGATTTTTATATATAATTTTGTACATTTTTAAGCGAACAGTGACCAGGCATTGCATTTATAGGTTTAAGTTCTTAGCCTAGATTTAAGGCTAGTCTGAATTTACTGATAATCTCAATCTAGTTCTTAGGTTTGTGAATAAAAAGACTGTTTTTTTTATTAAGAGTCTCAAATTGCAGTTTGCAGTGCAGACTTAGCATTTTTTTTTTTATTAAGAGTCTCAAATTGCAGTTTGCAGTGCAGACTTAGCATTTTTTTTTTTTTAGGAAAAACGGCAACTAATATTTCTAAGTAACTCTTAAGGATGAGTCTAGTTTTATCTTTGTAAGTGTATTTTTAATACTTGTATCTTTTTTTTTTTAATTTATATTTTTAAACTGAAATCTATACTAATATGACAAAGCTGAAGAGCTTGTTTTTTTGAACGCGCTAAACTCTAGAACTACTAGTCGGATTTGGAAAATTCTTTTTGTATATGATAGCCACATTCATGAGGAAAGCTATACGGGAACGGGAAAAACTTATGCGTGTACGAAGTCGCGGGCAAAGGTTAGTGTTAGATATTTTCATCATTTTGCAATTTACTTTGAAGTCAATTGAAAAAAAAAACAATGTTAAATTCCAGTGTTAATCAAGCAAAAATGAAATCAAATTACCATAGAATATGACCGACATTTATAACTGTACCTAGATGCAAATTGTAGCCCAGTGATTTTAAGTTTTAATATTTTGTATCCCTTCAATCGTAGATAACTAGTGTTATTATTAAATTAAGTTTAGGATCACTATTATAATTGTGTAGCTTTTTATATCTAGTTAGATATAGTTACAGTTTAAAACTGAAGTAGGTTTTGTAAGCTTAGTGCCAGAATTTTAGATTAAAATGTGTAACTTTTTATATCGGTTTTAGATCTCTTACTACAATTTTTTTGACTTAAAATAGTATTTTGAATGATCCTTTTAAAAAATAAAAACTAAAAAAAGTCAAAATAATATATTTCGATTGTGCGCGTCACACATATGCGCGTGATTGACCGCGGGGACGGCGCACAGACGCGCTCCACTACGGGCATTTCTTTGTACAAGTGGTACCCAACTGATAAGGCGCGTCGTGACGCTTCGTTTGCACAGAAAAGAAAGTATTGCCCCGAAGATTAACGAAAGAAAGCAAACTTACAATCAACCTTAGATCACTACTATAAGGTTCGTAATACACTGCAGCTATTAGTTCCGTCTCACTCGCACACAGCTCGTGACGCAGCGCGCGCTAAAATGGCGGCAGATGCCGACCAATAGCGGTACAATAAAAAGAAGCGCGGTGCGTGGAGCGTGCCGATTGGTCAATAGCATTTCCCGCGTTTTGAAAATTCATCTTCTGCGCAGGTACATCGGTAAGCCATATCAGTTGGGTACTACTGTACTATACTATGCGATTTAAATTATGGTATTACAACTATTTTAATCCAGTCCACTATTTTATTAAATATGATTTCCGATTGAGCCCAATCAATGTGGAATTTAATATAAAATTAATAAAATAAATGGCCTATCGCAATGTCGTGTATTGTATAGTATGTATCAATTTTTTGCATCAACAAATAATAAAGAGCTGATAATTTGTTCTTCCACCAAACTATGTACTTTCTTTAAAACATTAAATATCGGTGTGGTGGATATAAGAACATGTAAATTCGAAAATCTACGTTTTCAATGTTTCTTGGTGTGTTGATAAAAACATAACTTTATAAATATTTGCTTTAATTTTTTATATTAAAGTGTAGAATGTTTTTGAAAATTGCGAAAGTCCAAAAAGTCCTATACATTCTGGTAATGTCGATAGCAATTAGTAAAAAGTAAAAAACAGAACAATGGAAGGCATTTTTAACCGACTTCCAAAAAGGAGGAGGTTATCAATCCGTATGTTTTTTTTCCAACATTGTTGCTTGCGATTAAAGTCACCAAAATCTAATAAGTCTGATTTGACATCTGAGTAGAGAGGGATAGTAGATTGCATTACCACTAAGTGCGAAAGAGATTTATTTTTATGTCTCTTTCATACTTACTAGTAAAGCAATGTTGTATCCTGCTGTCAAAACGGGCCTTTTATTTTTTGATAACTATAGTCCTCTGACTAAGCTGTAATATTGCTTGAAGAGTTTAAATCGCAACCGGTAGAATTCATACTTCATTACATTCTTTTGCTTGAAATTCCGAAGATCTACCTGTAGAACTTTTATAAAAAAAGCTTTTTATTCCTTCGCAAGTTTCAAGAACTTTATTCTACTATAGAAGTGTTAGTTAAGTGTGCTAAAGTCATATTTATCGTCGGTAGTTTTTTTTTCATATACGTATGTGATATTGACTGACTTTCTATGTTTTTTTTTTATATACAAATCTAGCTTTACTGTGTATTTTTACTAAGATATTATTTAAAGGACGTACGTTTTTGTCGAGTCGATGAATATTTATCGATATGTCGATGAAATGTTTTTCGATACCGATAAAATATTTGTGTAATTTGTAAATGAAAGAAAATTTTGCATTTGCGGTTTTTTAATAAACGTAATTATAACTTTATTGTTTCTTTTTTTTATATTATTTTTATCCCCTCCGATCTTATATCGATACAAAATTATGTGAGTTATGCGAAGTAGTTGCGTAATACACATATTACAAATTCATTCCACCCCGCTCATCTAGGCTCCGTCGTCGAGGTTATTCAAAAATACATCTATACTAATATATAAAGCTGAAGAGTTTGTTTGTTTGCTTGAACGCGCTAATCTCAAGAACTACTGGTCCGATTTCAAAAAATCATTCAGTGTTAAATAGTTCGTTTATCAAGGAAGGCTATATATCATCACGCTTAGACCAATAGGAGCGGAACAGTAATGAAAATAGTGACGCAGACGAAGTTGCGCGGGTCAGCTAGTTTGAAGATAATTTGTCTAAAAAATACACGTGACTTTGGGTAGGGGGTGAAGAGTATGTGGGTGACTCACATTCATATTATACATATTTACACAAAACATTTAGTCTCACACAAACACACAAATACAATAAACATTAAAAACTAATACTTAAATAATAAACATTAACTTAACTATGGTAACGCTCATCCGACATTCTTATAATAACAGTACACTGGACACAGGCACCGCCTGCTGAGCCCTTTGTCTTAGCGTGTGACGACGGCACGCTGTGTGACGACGCGTACACTCGTGCGCATTCGGTATCTGCCGCCGCCAGTCGTGATCTATGACGTACGTCGGACGCCCGCTCGCTTGCGCTTGAGCCGTAATTATTAAAATACCCGCGTTACTCCGCTGTGTAAAGCAAAATATATACTTTCGCTTATTTACCGCTTTCGCTTATTATATTAGCTCATGGACTATATTATATACTGTGCCTTCTAAAACTGTGTTTATGTTGGGAGAATAAACTGGTGTAACTACGAAGGAGGACTCTAATTTATCAAGACCCAGTAAGTGTACCCTCACTCACCGTACATCACCCACATAACCAAAAGTAACGCCCGTTCACAATTTGATGCATGCGGTAACACCATTCGGCTCAACCATTTTGAAGGGAGCCAAATGATCCAACACATACGCCACCATCAGCTAGACTTTTGAGTGAGCATGACACTCCCAACCGCCAGAGTACATTCAATTCAAAAACGAATCTAAAACTGATAGCTATAGCTTAAGTTTAAGGTACATAGTACTCACACATGCTAAATAAATTGAGTCTCTACAATGCAAATATTAGTTTCTTACAATCTTCAGCCGGTCCAACAATGTTTCTAAATGCTAACAGTTTATTTTGCGCGCCCTAGTGGCTGTGGAGCAGGACCAGCATTCAGCCAAGCATTTTTATCTTCAATATAATCCCCCAACCTATAATATGCTTGCCTGCATAGTGTGCGTTTAATACAAGATTAAAATTTTGTCTCATTTAGTTTTAATATATGGGGAGGTATCTTATTATAACATTTTAAACAGTACCCCATGAAAGATGAGGCTACTTTAGCCAGTCTGAAACCTGGTTGAACTAATTGGTCCGTATTTTTAGTACCATAATTATGTCTGTCGCCTCTTTTACTAAAAAGATGTAAATTCTTTCTGACATACATGATGTTTTCGTAAATGTATTGACAACGTTCCGTCATGATGTTAATACTTTTAAACAGCTCCCTTAGAGAATCGCGCCGGCGGAGATTGTATATCGCTTTGATGGCTCTTTTCTGCAGAATAAAAATAGACTTTATGTCTGCAGCCCGTCCCCATAGTAAAATACCGTAAGACACGATACTGTGAAAGTAACTAAAATAGACCAGTCTCGCGGTATCGACATCCGTTAATTGGCGGATTTTCCTAACAGCATACGATGACATTTGTTGTCGTCGTCTCCGTTGCTTTGAGAAATCGGTTTTTCTGCTATATGGTTACTTGTGGACACTGGCGTGGAGAAATTTATCTACAACGGCGTATACCGATCGCACAGCGGCGACCAGGAGACAACAGCGCTGTGTAATTCCCTCGTAGAGTCGACCGACGTAGCCCAGCAACGGCACCCAACAGCGAAGCTCATTTTTCTGGGGGACTTCAACGCCCACCATAAAGAGTGGTTGTTCCCGTACCAGAAAACTGACCATGCCGGGTTGGAGGCGCGTAAGTTTGCTTTAACGCTTGATCTAACCCAGCTGGTGAATGTGGCAACGCGGGTACCGGATGTTGACGCTCATACACCCAATTGTTTGGACCTTCTGCTGACAACTGATCCGGGCAGTCATTCAGTATCGGTGTCAGCTCCGCTGGGAACGTCTGACCACTGCCTGGTGAAATCCGTGTTGACCTGCTCTCCTCCAGATAAGAGTCGTAGAGGCACGAGGCGAGTATGGCGATACAAGTCAGCAGATTGGGATGAGATGCGGCACTTTTTTGCGCCTTATCCATGGCGGCCAGTGTGCTTCTCCTCGGGTGATCCCTCGTGCTGTGCTGACGTGATTGCGGACGTGATTTGGCAAGGGATGGAGTATTTTATTCCATTCTCCGACATTCCGCTCGGTCAAAAATCCCGGCCTTGGTATAATGCAGAGTTTACTATGTATCCATATAATTCTAGATTATTTAGCTCTTGTGTGTAATTTTAAAGTTATTGGATCAATAAAGATTATTATTATTATTAGAGTGCGCCCACTCTGAGGCCCGTAAAGAGTCCTGCTTACCAAGCATGGATCAAGGCCCGCGACCGAAAGGTCAAAGCACGATGGGTTCGCGTGAGGAAAAGAGCGTTTAATTCTGCCGCTAAGTTCTGCAAGCGGGTTTTACGTAGGGCACGTTTTGACCATGTCGGACGTATCGGGGCCAAACTAGCATTGCACCCTCCGGGTAGTAAGCAGTTTTGGTCCCTGTCGAAAGCGGTTGAAACGAATTTCTGTCGACCCACTTTGCCTCCAATGTTGAAACCTGATGGCTCGCTGGATCACTCTGCAAGTGAGAAAGCAAATTTATTTGCAACTCTCTTTGCAAGCAATACGCGTCCGAACGCTGGCTCCAAGCAACCACCAACTTTACCTCGTTGTGACTCTTCGAGGCCGGAGATCGCAGTTCATATTAAAGAGGTCCGAAGAGTATTGTGAATAAGGCCAGCGTACTTGACGGCATTCCATCGAGAGTGTTGAGGCAATGTGCAACTGAACTGTCTCCTGTGTTGACACGCCTGTACTGCCTCTCTCTCGAAAAAAGAACGGTACCGAAATCATGGAAGCTTGCCAATGTGCAACCTTTGCCCAAAAAGGGAGACCGTGCTGACCCTGCACATTACCGTCCGATCGCCAGTACCTCCATCCAATGCAAGGTTATGGAAAGGGTTCTAAACAGTAAGCTGCTGACCTACCTTGAAGACAATGATTTCCTCAGTGACCGTCAATATGGCTTTCGCCGGGGACGATCAACTGACGATCTTCTTATGTATGTCACGCACTGCTGGGGCGAGGCCATCGAGAAATACGGCGAAGCACTTGCCGTGTCGCTTGATATCTCGAAGGCCTTTGACAGACTCTGGCACGCAGGTCTATTCAGCAAGCTTCCTGCTTACGGCTTCCCAGCTGATTTTTGTAGCTGGATATCAGACTTCCTAAGTGAACGGTCGATCCGAGTAGTCGGTGACGGCTGCTTCTCATACCAGCTATTGATACTGGAGTTCCTCAGGGGTCTGTTCTCTCTGCAACTCTTTTCCTGCTGCACATCAATGACCTACTTCAGCCTGGTCTTGTTGGGTACGCAGATGACAGTACGGTTTCAGAGAGATACTTGTCCAGCGCAACAAGTTTGTTTTGTTTGATAATAGGGAATACGCATGCGATTTTTTTATTTGCAAAATGAAATACTTATTAACTCTAATAAACAATTATGAAATTATTTTTTCAATACTTTCATCAGCGATGAAGTTATAAAGCTTAAAAGTTTACAATTAGAAAGAGAAGTCCGATATGAATTGTGACGTCAAGTTCTTGGCGCCTATACAGCTGCCATAGAAAACAGCGTTTTCGCGAGAGGAACAGATACATTTTGTTTAAAATAATTATATCTCGTTTGTTTTTCGAGCAATTTTGATTCTATTTTCACTGTTAGTATTATATTTGTGTATATTTTTAGATAAACTGTATAGATAATAAATATTTTTTTCGTGCATATTCCCTGTCAATATTATTTCGAAGTGTGTTTAATGATAAGCATAATGTTATGCTTATCATTAAACACACTTCGAAAAATAAGATGCTGAACTTAGCCGTCCTGAAAGAGATGTTATATGAGGGCCCCATTGTAGCCTTGGGTCAAGCGTAATTCCCAGGAAAACCGTTTTATCGACAAATTCAGTGATTGTGACATAGTTTTTCCCTGTTTAATACTATGTCACAATCACTGCTTTTGACATTGGGCAAAGCAAATCTTATACATTTCGTTTTCTTTTCATTCAGAACTAAATTATTCGCCGTGATCCAATTTTAGACTTGCATTAGGGCATTATTTATGATATTCTTGACATTCGACGTATCAAGAAAGGTAGAATTCAAATAAAACAATCATAGATTCAGTTAAATTATAATTAATTACAAAATCATACAATAATTATTACATTTACATTCCTTTCTTGTCGTGTTGGCGATCGCCATTCGCCTGAACATTATTGCATACCACCATCCCTCGCTATACGCGTTAAAGACTTTTTACCTAAAGGTGCAACTAGATTTCAGTATTCAATATTTTATTTATCAATCCACCGATCGATACAGAAGTCGAATCTACACTTTGACGATGATCATTGTTTGCGGGGTTTAGTAGCCGACACGAATCGTGAGCACAGATGAATGCGGCGGGGTGATCTCGCCAAACTGGCAGTAGGCAGGGCACATTGCTTGCAGAACAGATGGTCGATGGGGCCGAAAAGTTCTGGAGTGGCGGCCGCGTACCGGAACACGCAAGGTTGGCGCGGCCGAGACACAAGGTGGACCGATAACCTGGTGAAGGTCGCGAGTAGCCGATGGATGCTCTCGCGCAGGACCGGTCGTTGTGGCGACGCGCGCGGGTAGGCCGCCGTCCAGCAGTGGACGTCTGCAGGCTGATATGATGATGATGATGATCATCTCGCCAGTGTACGGTGGGCGAACGAAACTTGCAAACCCAATAGTCAATGAATATTGACTTACGAACCAATAACGTGAAGCGTCAGAGCTGTCGTCGTCAAACTGACCAATGGAGAGTGTGCTCACGACTCGTGCCGGTTATTATGAGGATTTTCTTAAATAACGTACAATAGATGGCAGCACTGTCGTAAGATCCAGGCAACTGTCAAAATACTTAAGTCTTACCGACGTTACTTAAAATGAACACATCATCGTGTTTACGACATAACTTAGGTACGTTTTCAAAGTAGAAGACCTCTTGTCTAGGCAGCGCCTTCTGCTGGCGTGAATTAATGAAAACCCTCATTGGCATACCCCAGTACACTGGTTCACGATAATATACAGTCGGTCTATTAGGGTTCCGTACTATTACTAAGCCTCCGCTGTCCGTCAGCGGGCTGTATCTCAAGAACCGTAATAGGTAGACGGTTCAAATTTTCACAGATTGTGTATTTCTATTGCTGCTATAACATAATAAAAATTTGGGTTTACGGAACCTTTCGTGTGCGAGTCCGACTCGCACTTGACCGGTTTTTTTTCTGTCTGCATCTCACCGTATACACTTAGGTGGAGTGAACGACAAGGGCGCTGTCATTCCATATCGTTTGTATGGTTGACAACTCACTTGTCATTCACTTCGACTTAAGTTTTCACTTAGACATGTTAACAGAATCGCACTGCAGATTCGCTATCGACCTACATCTAGTTGAACCTTAATAGTAACAAAACGCAAAATATATATATATTTCCATTTAATTTCCATTATAAACGCCTTTACCCTAAACAAAGATGCGTACCAACGCGTACGTACGCTCCTAAGGATACATTTTAAATAAGTAGTCGCATAAGATAAATGACCTTAGGCTCTAGACGAGTAACATTCTGTCTGCGCGGCGGTAGCGTAGCGAAAACGATTGTCAAAACGTCAAACATGTATGGGATTGACAAAAGCTGTCGAAATGTCACGTGGTCAATCCTTTATTTTGGCATTTCGATTAGAGATGGGAAGCTCAGGAGAGATAGATAAAAAAGATATGAATCAACCCGTTTCCATCAATCAGTCTTTGTATCCGTTCACATCCGAATGTATCATTGTATCTTTACAACTCATTCACTCACGGCGTGTTTTTCAGTCTCGCAACCGTATAGCTAGCGCATATCTATGCAATCGTTTTTTTAGACCTCCAAGGTCAAATTCAAGCGTCTCTTTCGCACTTCCGTATTTGAAATGTTCTGTCGCGCTTTGATATTATCTATCGCTCTCACTGATATAGTGGACTGATACTTCTATCTATATCTATACTAATATATAAAGCTGAAGAGTTTGTTTGTTTGCTTGAACGCGCTAATCTCAGGAACTACTGGTCCCATTTGAAAAATTATTTCAGTGTTAGATAGCCCATTTATCGAGAAAAGCTATATGCTATATATCATCACGCTAAGACCAATAAGAGCGGAGCAGACCAAGTTGCGCGGGTCAACTAGTTGTTCTATATTGTGATAACGGGCTACTACGGAACATTGCGCGTGGCCCGACACGCACTTGGTGGGTTTTTATTCAAGTAGATACCCATTGGTCACATTAGTTGACAGATTTTCTGGCGTCTGACTACCCCGTAACATATGTGACGTCTGTCAAAGTTTTAAAAATGCAGCCGAGCTTTACGAGCCACGGAGGGAGCAGTAATGAAAATTGTGACGCAGACGAAGTTGCGCGGGTCAGCTAGTAAGGATATAAAGATACAAAAGAGTGAGTGATAAATATCCCAGTGATCAAAAGATACATTTCAATCTTTTCTTTCTAGTGATACATTTTTCCCATGTCTAATTTCGACAATCGCATTCGCTGTTAGAATGGCACGTTGTCTAGAGGCTCTTTTGAAAAGACTAACTATAGCCCCGTCACGAGAAGCTATAAATTTTGTAAACAAAGAACTTCTACTTAGTTACTTAGAGACAACAAATAATCCCAAAATCCATCAACTCAAAGTAACATACATGTACTGTAAACTAACGAGCATTTTCATTTAGTAGGGTTATATTTTATCGATACAAAGAGCTGTCTTCTAATGTTTTGTGGTACTGGAACATGTCTGACTCGAACAAACATGTGTTTACAAAATTTATAGCTTCTCGTGGCGGGGACTATAAACAAAAATACTAAACATTTGATCATTCTTACAAAATGTTTGCAACTTGCACTAGCTAAGTCTTAGTAATTGGTTTAATTAATTAAAAATCTCTTGATTACACTTCGGTGTCAATAATAAGTAGTTGGTGAGAGCCTTAAATTATTAAATTAAATGCAATATAGGTGTGTGCGTATTATGTCGAGAACGCATTGGAATTGCTAAAAAATGCATGCTGATCAAGTGGGTTTTAACACTGTTTTTAACCGAGGAAAAACGGAGGAGGTCCTCAGTTCGTCATTGTATAATCTATACTAATATATAAAGCTGAAGAGTTTGTTTGCTTGAAAGCGCTAATCTCAGGAACTACTGGTTCGATTTGAAAAATTCTTTCAGTGTTTGGTAGCGCAATTTATCGAGGAAAGCTTCATCACGCTAAAACCAATAGGAGCGGAGCAGTAAAGAACAATGTGACGCAGACGTAGTGGCGCGGGTCAGCTAGTTATTAGTAAATGCGGCACGTCATTGCACAAGTTTGCGCACATATACAGGTATAGTAGTACCCAACTGATATGGCTTACCGATGTACCTGCGCAGAAGATGAATTTTCAAAGCGCGGAAATTGCTATTGACCAATCGGCACGCTCCACGCACCGCGCTTCTTGTTCCTGTACCGCTATTGGTCAGCAGCTGCCGCCATGTTAGCGCGCGCCGTGTCACATGCGAGTGAGACGGAACTAACAGCTGCAGTGTATTATGAACCTTATAGTAGTGATCTAAGGTTTATTGTAAGTTTGGTTTTGATTGTATCTTCGGGGCCATACTTTCTGTGCGAACGAAGATTCACGACGCGCCTTATATCAGTTGGGTACCACTGTACACTCTGTCTTGCCTCACTCTCATAGTGCAATGTGACGACGATCCGATGCGACCGGAGAGATATCAGGCGCAGGCAGAGTCACCCAGATCGGGAGGGTCATTTGATAATATCCCATTTATAAAAAAAAAAACAAGGACCATTTTGCAGTCTCCGAATTTCACATTCTTTTTGTAACGTTCATCTTCACAAAAATGTAAAAATCTATCACGAATCGTTTGACAGTTACGTTAGCAGCCGACATAATATCCACACACCTTAAAATATGAAATTTTTCTATGCGCAGTATTGTCTATTTTCAGTAATATTATTAAATTGATATACAAATTTTATAAACATAATAAAATCATTGATTCTATACAAACTAAACTTAATTTAGAAGTAAAGTAACGGAATACTTGAATCGTATCGACAGTAGAACGGTGCAAGCGACAGAAAATACAGTACGTGGGCGTAAAAATGACACTTCGTTCTTTAGAAAGAGACAAAAGTATGAATGAGAGAGACAACGCTCTACAAAGCTGAACTATCCCTTTAACGCACACCCTGCGCCCTAACACTCAAATGTTCTTAAGGTTCAATATTGAAAAGAAAATCAATGAGACATCGACCTTATAGTGACTGTCCAGTTACTGGCCACTTTGTTTGAGCTACACCTTAAAGGGTTATAGTCGATTTTGCCCAAAGGGATTCCCTATCGGCAAAAATGATAAACTCTCATTCAACTTTTCCAACCCCAAATGGGGAAATAGCCAGGATTGATTAAGTCGAAGATGCGTCATATCCCCGTTCAAGTAGTGTAGTTAGTCGCTTACGTCGTGGTTGCACCGTCTATATACAGTTAGTAGTAATTAAGTAAGTGCTTCAGTCATTAACTGGCGCGGGGGCCCAGCTTCCTTAGGCAGGAGATACCCTGGAACAAATAAAACAAACTTGTAAGACACCAGGGTTTAGGTGTGTCAATTAATTTTACCCTTTATCCCAGTTTATTTTGGGGCAGCGAACCTTGTATTCTTCATTAAATTTTAATTCACTTCTTTTTTCTTCATTTGAGTGTAAAAAAATGAAATCTCTGCCTTCTAACGTAAAGTAGGCAGGAATTTCATTTATTACACTAACTGCAGTTTATGCTGACCATAAACTAAACAACAATAAAAACAGGGAGAAAATGAAGTTATGGCACACACATAAAAAATATCTATACTAATATATAAAGCTGAAGAGTTTGTTTGTTTGTTTGATTGCTTGCTTGACCGCGCTAATATCAGGAACTACTGGTCCTATTTGAAAAATTCTTTCAGTGTTAGATAGCCCATTTATCGAGGAAGGCTATAGGAACGGAGCAGTAATGAAAATTGTGACGCAGGCGAAGTTGCGCGGGTCAGCTAGTCACGAATACAAAACCTCCTCCCTTTTTTGAAGTCGGTTAAAAAGTTGTGCAGGTAGAGTTCAAATTATATTATCATCCTGATGATTACAAATGTTTTTTACATTGGTCTCATTCCAAGCAGCAATCAAGCAACAAATTGACGCATCACGTCAATTTGGGTGATACTTTAGGAGTCAGAGATAGCCTACTTTTTACTGCAAATTTAACCCAGCTTTCTCTTGAAGTCATTTCTTTAATCTTTTGACCGCCAGAGCGTAAACGCATCGGCGTCCCTCCCACGCCAAGAACAAATGCAGCGCAAATATCTAACAAAAAATACGGATTCCAACATCTTATTGAACACCAATTAATCATTGCTTTTCGTTCCATATTTTTTGAATAAAATATTACTCGTAAAATGACGTAAAATGTTATTTGCTTGTCGGCTATAGCCGACGGTGGCGTGTTGGACACTTTTTCGTTTGTCGTAGAGTTTGATGAAGAAGTTTAATGTAGTACATCATGATCATCATCATATCAGCCCATCGTCGGCCATTGCAGAACGTAAGCCTCCCCCAAAGAGCGCCAACCATCCCGGTCTTGAGCAGTCCAACCAATGCAAATTCGCAGTCAAAGAATGGCTTATTGGGAAATCGTATGACGAAACCGAAAACCTGCTCCTCCCAAATGCCTAAGACAGATCTCCCCTCACACAAGCATATCTCACACACACACACACCACACACTACACCGACCACGACACACTCACTCAACTATTTTACAATTTTTATTTTGAATAATTTTTTCTTCTTTTTATACTCAAATACTTAAAAAGTCATTGTCTTGTAATGTTAGCTATGTTACTGGTGTAAACAGATTTTGTTCTTTAATGGAATCACTGGTTCCCAAGTCACAGGCTATAAACCTAGTTTGGGAGCCAGGAGATAATACCGTACGCACATTAGGTTTGTATTATATAACTGTACTTGTAACCTTTGTTAACAAATTATTGGAAATAAATATATTATTATTATTATTAATTTTCTCGGGTCCCTGGAGACCCGGTCCTTTGATAGGCGTACGAGGGGCCGAAGCCAACTCGCAGAGGCCCCGTTAGACATTTCAAATGGAATGGGGCACCAACAGACGATTATCCCTGTATGCACTATCAAAGTATACCCAAGGACAATCCCCGGTTGGAGCAGGACTATTGCAGAATATGGTAACAAAAGATGAAACGCTATGGGTTTGGGTGGTTTAGTGGATTCGTTACCGTATACTATGAAAGAACTATTGGCCCCTGCCTGACCACTGAAAATATACACGGCTTTTAAATGGCAGGGGGTGACTTGCACACTCAATAAATGGGCCTCCGAAAACTGTCGCTAGCACAAAGTGACGTAGCGCCAAGGAGGCAACATATCCTGAGGTGCTAGAGGAGTGGAGAGGTATACCACGGCTATCAGGACAATCCCGGAAGTACGGTCAAGATCCCTACCAGCATCTTACTGGATTATACATCCTTCTCCCGAGCACGTTTGCTCTTGCGAATCTCCACTCAGACCGGCCGATTAAGGCAAGAAAGAGGTGGGAGCTCTGTTCCTCGTCAGTGTTCACTCCAGCCAGCCAGTAAAGGCAAGCCGGAGATGAAGAACAAGACTTCTCCCGGGAGATCAGATCCGTGGGGTCGCTACTGCCCAACAGTTCGCCACAAAACTGCCTTGCGGATTATTATTAGTCCACATCCATCCACTGAAAGCCACCGCGCTTCAAATCATAGGTCCATCGTGCCGCAGGGCGTCCCACACTAATGCAGTACATGTTTTTCTCAAATCCAAACTGCTTGCGGGTACCCGGTTGCAAAATGGTCTATAAACTGTAATTTCTCTCTGGAGTCAAAATTTGCTTACAATTTGGGCGTTTTATCTTTGTTTTTAGCCTATGTCCTGCAGTGGACGTCTTTCGGCTGATATGATGATGATGATGGATCTTTGTTTTAGAGGATCTTGCTGTCTAGGTTATACAACCTGTAACAGAATAAACGCAATACCTCTTAAGGGGTCATTGAACTCATTATTATGAACAACTTTCACTATGGGACCAACATTGAAATCGCGAAAAAGAATCGACTCCCCCATACATTTATGTGCGCATAACTCGACAAAATGTACTGAGCTGATTTTTTGTCGCGATTTCGGGATTGGATGGGTAAAAGTTGTTCATAATGATGAGTACAATAACCCCTTAAGAGGTATTGCGTTTATTCTGTTACAGTGTTATAACCTAGACAGCAAGATCCTCTAAAACAAAGATAAAATGCCCAAATAGTAAGCAGATTTTGACTCAACAAGAGATAAATTACAGTTTATAATCTGTGGCCGGAGTGGAAGCGGCCGCTGAAGGTTGTGAGTGGTGGAATCTGATACGGCGGTGAGCGCCAGCGTCAGACTTCAGGGAGTTAACGTATACCAACGGCTCTAAAAAGCCCACTTCAGTAGAATCATATTAGGATCATAATATTAATCATACAACAATCTATCAAATTCCATTTTCATCACTAAAGCATTAGGCACTTGTCTCACCGCCGGCGAGGAAGCGAGTAGCTATCGACCATTTGCTCGCTGAGGAAAGGGACAAAAGATATAGATCTCGTGTGAGTAAAAGAGACACATGCATTCATAGCACACACACTGCCGGCGAGCGGCTCTTACCTCTAGTTGATCGCAGCGACAAGAGCTATTAAAGATTGTACTCGCTCAGCGACACTCGCTCGGCAATGCTCGCTTGGCGGTCAGAACTCACGAAACAGCGGTAATTTCTACCTATAGTGCGGGCCGGAGCGAGTATTGCGAGTAAAAGCCCGTCGCACAAAAGAACTCGCTGGAAACCGAGCGTCAAAACTATCGAAACTTTTCACTCGCTACTCGCTGGTTGTCAACTGTTTCGAGTTTGAAGCTTTACTCGCTACTCGCTGATCGCCAGCGGTGAGACAAGTGCCTTAGGTTCAAGGTTCATTGGGAAAATTTGACAGTTTCGGGTAGCTTGATGTGCTGGCTGATACTGCTAAAGTGGCCTTTTTAGACCCGCCGAGCTCAGGGGTTAAACAGTGTTTTAAGAAATATAACACCAATGTTTGTACCTGCTCCAAGTATTCGTTCCTTGAGAGCCAGAAGTTGTCTCTGTTCTTGCACACCTCGGCCAGCACGGCGCCGCCGATGAACACCATGTCCTTGCGCCGAGGCGGGTCCTCCACGCGGATCTTGAATTTCTGTACGAACACACACAACAACATTCATTGAAACCATGATTGCCAACAAAAAACGAAACGAGGAATAGAATAAAATAGAATATTCTTTATTATGTACACCATATAGGTTACAGAAATAAAAAAAAATTGATGAAGAAAACATTACATAGGGTGACACAATGGGCGGCCTAATCGCTAAAAGCGATCTTTTAAAGACAACCTTTGGATGGATTTTAAAGAGAGGAGTGACAGTACTGCAGGTAGTCTTAGGTGTACTATTTATATATACAATAATTACATAATAGATAAATACATATCTATCTATACTAATATATAAAGCTGAAGAGTTTGTTTGTTTGTTTGTTTGCTTGAACGCGCTAATCTCAGGAACTACTGGTCCGATTTGAAAAATTATTTCAGTGTTAGATAGCCCATTTATCGAGGAAGGCTATATATCATCACGCTGAGACCAAAAGGAGCGGAGCAGTAATGAAAATTGTGACGCAGACGAAGTTGCGCGGGTCAGCTAGTAAACAATATAGCAGAGAACCCAAGTAAAGACGATTAAAGAGAGAGATAGTGATTTATAACCATAGTACACTCGTGACTAAAGAATAACAGCCGTACGGATCGATCTTCAAGGTTAAGCAATGCTTGCAGAGGTCAATCTGTGGATGGGTGACCATCTTAATATACCGGGACTCCTCCGTGCCTGGGGAAGCACGTTTATAAGTCGTTGGTCCCGGCTGTCATTTGTAGATCTTTGGCAGTCGATACAGATAGTCAGAAGCCAATTAATCTGACTCCAGTCTTGCCATGAAGTACCGTGTTACCCAGTTATTGGGTTGTGGAGGTCTGGTAGGCAGCCGCTCCACGTAAATGACTGGTATTCAGCTGATTCCAGTTAGATAAGATAGTTGGGATAATGCTAGACAGACTCAATACTCACAGCTAGCTTGTCACAGTCGTTCTTGAGCACCCTCTCTAAGTACAACTGCTTGATCTCACGCTCGAGCCGCGAGGGGAGCCCTGGGTACATGGTGGAGCCTCCAGAGAGGACTATGTGCTTGTACAGCTCATTTCGCATGTCTATGTCGGCGGCCTGTGGGAAAAATACTATTTATAAACAAAATATTTTAGGTTTATGAAAAACAAAAGCTCGTGGTGTAATTAGCCACACGGCTCGATCTTTGAGTTTAAGCAACGGTTGGCAAGGTCAGTTTATGATGACCATCGACATACGAGACTTCTCCATTCTTAGACAGACTTCTTCAAAAGTAAGATATGCTCTCATACTGCGAGAACATCACTCATGCGCAAAAGTGGTTTCTGTATGGCTCCTATGATATATAACAAACTGCCTAAAAGTTGGAGAGAACTGCCCTTGTCGCGTTTTAGAAATATGCTGAGAATTCTTTTTAGTTAATAAAGCGTATTAATTTTTTTTTATTTTTATTTGTGATGGGTTTGCTCTTGACTCTAGTCTAGGTCAGAGATGACAGAGACAAAGTCTACGATGGAGCGAGCTTACCCAGAAGGAGCCTGTTCACTCTAACTTTGAAGAGATTAGGGTTGTAAGCGTTTGGAAACACAGACGCAGGCAGAGAGTTTGAACGAAAAGGACTTTTCTATTCCGACTTCTATTAATAGAAATCGGAATAATAATGTGTTTTTTATTTTTTCTTAATATTATTTGACTGCATGATAAAGAATATATACTGGACATAATATAATTTAGTGTGGACTGTTATATCTTGACATTTGTTTCTTGTGTAAATTCAAAATGACTATATTGTTATACCTACAAAATTTGTACGCCACTATTGGCAAAATATGGACGCTCACAATATATTGTTAATACCTTGCATGTCTGATTTGACAGTTCATGTAAACGCATATTTGACAAATAAATTATCTTTCTTTCTTTCTTTCTCGAAAAGCTCGTAACCCGTTGGTCTCACGAATGCGTTGGTCTCGTACAACTATGACAGTCATTACGGGTAGTCAAAATCTGATGTCTTGCCATAGGGTTATCGTGTTACTCACTGGTTACTGGGTTCATCACCATCATCATATCAGCCGAAAGACGTCCACTACTGGACATAGGCCTCCCAAAAAAGGGGGGGGGGGGTGCCATAATCCCCACGCTTGGCAGGCGGGTTGGCGAACGCAGTGTATGGTGTTGCGTTTTACAGAGAACGCTGCTGCCCATTCTCTGCTGAGTCCCTTAGTCGCCTCTTACGGCACCCACCGGAAGTGATGGGATGGTATTATTCTTTTACGGCACCGGCCTGGATAGGCAGTTGTACCATGTAAAATGCTGTTACTTAGGAGCAACAGGTCAAACCAGAAGCTGACACCAACGTAGCTGGCTAGGCAGATGAATTGGTTACGTTGCTCCACACTAGGAATTTCTCCTGTATCGTGGGTGCGTTTACGAACATACAAAGTCATACACAAACAGCCAGACCCGGAACAACTATCTGTAGGCCGTACAATTCCGTGTGGGAATCGAACTTACGACACACGGCGCAGCAGCCAATCTCTCAACCACTGTGCTGTCCGTGTCCTTTCATAAAATGTTTCTAAAACACGAATTAATTTCATAATTCAAAAATTTTTCATACAGTAATGGGTGGATACACGAGTCTTTTAGACAGCGGTATATTACCTGTATAGTATTGAAGACGAGCTCCGCGATGCCCTGCCCCTCCACGTTGATGAGATGCGGCTGGAACAGCGCCTCCGGAGCCTCGAACCTCTCGCCGCCCACCTTGATGACGCGCCCGTCTGGTAACTGAGAAGACAAATTATTTAAAAAGGTACATTAAAATAAAAACTTGGACAAAATTTCATAAAATACAGTCAAGCAATGCGATCCTAGCAGCAGGTACGGAGTCCGCTAGGGCCAGTGCCTGCCAGGGTAGCGGAATTTGTTCGAAAGAGCCCTGGAACGCGGCGGGCATTATGAGGAACACGGAGCGGGAGGAGTCATTTGATGATTTCACATTCTTAAAAAAAGGTATACAACATATTTGAATGAAACCCAAAAAAAACAGTGAGCTTAATTTATGTTTAAGTATCATGAAGGAAAGATGGTAAACTGCATCAGACTGCTACAACGTTCAGAAGGTTTTGTCCTTTTTTGCGGTCGGGTGTCATCAGCCGTTCATTGACTATACGCCTTATTCATATAACAACGCAAGTAAACTCTTCCGCAGTAACACCCCGCGTGGTAGAACCATAACCAGGAGAACAGCGTCACGTGACGGTGGGTAAGAGTCTGACACTCCCTTCTGCTTTACCCAGGGCGGGAGCAGTCATTTGATGATTTTCCATCCTTATAAAAAAAACCGCAGCAGGTGGCGTCCTTTTCGTTGCTGCCTACCCCCATAGATAAAGAGAGGAATTTATGTAAAGGAATACAGGTTATTTCAGAAGTGCGTTAAGAGCGATATTTAAGGCTAATGTTTTATATCTATAGGAATACCTTTTGCCCGCAACTTCTTACGCGCATATTGCGTTTATTCTGTTACAGGTTGTATAATTATTTTTTTAAATAGGACAAGTTAACGATGTTGCTATCTATTGCTCACCACGTAGGGCTCCACCAACACAGTAGTCTCCCAGGCGAGGCGCTGCTCCTGTTCGATGTTGTAACCGATGTAGCAGAGCTTCTCCTTCATCATGCGAACTGTCTCGAAGTCAGCGGAATGGTTGAAAGCATAGCCTCGGAGAAGCAGGAGCTGGAAAAAAAAAACAACAATCATGTCAGAATAGGATAAATAAAATAAAGTAAACCTTTTTACAAAAAATATAACTGACTTCCAAAAACAAAACAGTCGGTGTTTTTGGTTATTTCGTTTTTTGACACCGACTTACGAAATTAAAGTTATTTTATACTTTGTAGTGTTTTGTTTTTGGAAGTAGGTTATATTTTTGTAAAAAAGTTTTACTTTCTCACCTAACCTTTTGACACAGAGTAGTTTTTGGCTTTCTTCCTCAGAAGGAGAGTCAAAGATTTTTTTTATGACGCTTACAACCCTAATCTCTTCAAAGTTAGAGTGAACAGGCTCCTTCTGGGTAAGCTCGCTCCATCGTAGACTTTGTCTCTGTCATCTCTGACCTAGACTAGAGTCAAGAGCAAAACCATCACAAATCCTTACTTATAATATTATAAATGCGAAAGTAACTCTGTCTGTCTGCCTGTCTGTCTGTCGCGCTTTCACGCCAAAACTTCTGAACCGATTTACATGAAATTTGGTACACAGATAGTCTAGAGCCTGAGGAAGGACCCCGGGAATATGTTCCCTAGGGACCACGCGGGCGAAGCCGCTGGCAGAAGCTAGTAAAACAAATAAAAAAGAGTGTAATGTTTTTAATTACTCCAGATCAAAGTAGAACTTGAAACTGGAACTTAACTTTAACTTTAGGTTGACTCTGAAGGTCAATTCTGATACTTAAAAAGCGTTCAAATTTAAGTCGTAATATCATTTATCTCAGCGACAATCAAAGTCAAAAACTTGAAGAAATGTAAACAAATAAGAGGTGTTTCTATCAGACTGCGCCAGAAGGATTATATTATACTAGCTAATATATAGCTATGACACTAACAAATAACGTGACTTTCTAGAATTGTCAAAATCGGTTCAGTAGATCCAGAGATTACCTCCTACAATCTCACGAACTTTACCTCTTAATAATATTAGTACCTATAGATTTTATACTTTTTTAATGTATGTACATATTTATGTACATATATTTCTTTGGTACACTCTGTAGCCTAAACGGCTTGCTGGATTTTAGCTTGAGAGGTGTCGTTAGATTCGTCTGGATTGTGAGAGTGACATGGTTTTATAAAATTAAAATGGCCGATTTTTGGTGCCATAATTTATTATGCCTTAAAAAAACCTCAAAACCTATCGAATAGGGTATCAAAATAAAGGGTTTGAGGACACGATTACAAAAAGGCAACTCACTAAAACGAAAGAAATAACAAAAAATGACTTTGTTAAAAAACCCGACCGCCAAAAAGCTCCAAACAAGTTCAATTACAGATCTGATGCCACCAACCGTAGACTGCTTGAAAAGCGACTTGTTTGGAATTTTTTAGACGTTTTTAGCAATCGAGTTTTTTGACTAAGACATATTTAGTGCCAAGAACTCAGCGTATGGGTCGAGCGTGATACGTTCGTGTGCCCACAACCCGCATCTGAGTCGTCGTTTTAAGTAGCTATATGTGACTTGTATTCATGCGCGGGTTGTGGGCACACGAACGAATTGTTGTTCGACCCATGTGTTGAGTGCTTGGCACTAAAAATGTAAAAATACTTTTGCACTTGGCACTAAAAGTGGTAACTTTTTTGGAAATATGTATAACAGTTGCGCCCTGTGATCAACAAATAATTTCTACGATTTTACTTAGGACCTAGTATCCAAAACATATGCAACTTACCTTGATAAGATACCTGGTGATATCGCGTCCCGCAATATCCAACCGTCTGGTCAGATGGGGTAACGCAAACTCTTCGTATACTGGACAAATGTGGGTAACACCATCACCTAGCACAAGATAGAAAAACCTTAGAACATAAAAATAATAAAGAGACTAAGAGATGTATTATTTAGAAACCAACGCCCAGAGGGTAAGTAGTTAGTATTTCAATGTGCTAAATTGTTTTTTTTTAGAAACGTTGCAAACATTCAAACTCACATACACACACGGCCAGACCCGGAACAACTATCTGTAGGCCACACAAATATTTTTTCCGTGCGGGAATCGAACCCACGACACGCAGCGCAGCAATCAAGCGCTTAACCACTGCACTAACCGTGTCGTCAACTTGATCGAAGTAGCTTCTGCTAATTATAATAATATCGTTTATTTACAATAAAATATCTTACAATTTTTTAAAGAACACAGTTGCTTATTTGCCTGAACTAGATTCAAACCTGTGTTTCAGGCAAATTATTAATATCTACAATCGAACCATGTAAAAACTTAATCCTATAGTTAGCAGAACAATACGCCAGGCATTGATTTGTTTTTTTATACTTTACACGCACAATCTTACCTGAATCAACGACGACTCCAGAGATGAGCCCTTGGGCGTACAGCGTCAACACCGCTTGGATCGCGATATACGCGCTGTCGAACTCGTACTTCTCAAACATCACCTGCACAGAAATAACGAATAGGTCAAGGATTATGCTGCTGAATGCAGAGGCCCACCTAGGTGATAAAAACTGGCCAAGTGCGAGTCGGGATCGCGTGCAAAGGGTTCCGAACGAATTTGATATCACACGATATTGTTCAAGAAACTGTTTTTTTTTTTTTTCTAATTTGCCCCTCAAAAGTGACCCCCGTAATAAAAAAATAATAATTTACGTAACGCTTCCGTATTTGGGTCACAGAAGTCCATATGTGTACCAAATTTCAACAAAATCGGTCCAGTGAATCCGGAGAAAACTAGCTGTGACAGACGGACAGACAGACACAGGAGTGATCCTATAAGGGTTCAGTTTTTTGTTCGGAACCCTAAAAAGTTAGTAAGTTAGCGGCGTCACGACTTGGAGGCGTTCATAACGAATTGGTCGGAGACAGCAACACACCGGGAAGAGTGGAAGTCTATGGGGGAGACCTGAGCCCAGCAGTGGGACAATATAGGTTGAAAAACAAAAAAATTAGCAAGATCAGTGTCTGACATAGAGATTCTGACGAACACTGCGTTGTTTTATAGACTAGAGAATCCATGGAGTTTCTTGCACGTTCTTCTCCATAGAGATCTACACTTTGGAACGTGCAACTAGCTTCGTGTTTTTGTTTTTGACTGACCTATCTCGATAATTTTAAAGTGCCTTTAAATGGTTTATTTGAAATAGCTTTTGCCCGCGATTTCGAATTCGCATATCCCGTAGGAATTTCGGGAAATCCTCTCTTAGTGCTCCCCTACACTCCCCAAGGAACCTACATGCCAAATTTCAGCTTTCTACGACCAGTAATTTCGGTTGTGCGTTGTCTGTCAGTCACTCACTCAGTAACGGAAGAATTATATATATATTGATAAAAAAAGGTGTTAGTTTGCGTTATACGTATGGAACAGATAAGAGTGTTAGATCCCGCAAATCTCCATTGAAAAGGGGGGATTCTGCGACCATCTGGTTGTTGTGGGTTGTTCTGAGTGTTATGTCTAGTGGGCAACCGCCCGATGGTTTTTGTCGGGCAGTTGTATATGTTCAAATCATGCGGAAAACTACGATAGCGCGGTGTTGAATTTGCGTGACATCGAGGCTATTTTTGTAGTTCGTATGTGGTGGATGCCTTTACAGTTGTAAATGCTAGTCTGGGATAAACTATGATCAAAATGATATCTTACCTCAATCATCTTCTCCCTGTTCTTGGTGGGGTTCATGGGCGGCTCTGTCAGCAGGATCTTGGTCTCCTTGGGGTCGATGTTCATCTTGCTCTCACACACGTGACAGTGGCACACTCACTAACAATGTCTTACCTCAATCATCTTCTCCCTGTTCTTGGTGGGGTTCATGGGCGGCTCTGTCAGCAGGATCTTGGTCTCCTTGGGGTCGATGTTCATCTTGCTCTCACACACGTGACAGTGGCACACTCACTAACAATGTCTTACCTCAATCATCTTCTCCCTGTTCTTGGTGGGGTTCATGGGCGGCTCTGTCAGCAGGATCTTGGTCTCCTTGGGGTCGATGTTCATCTTGCTCTCACACACGTGACAGTGGCACACTCACTAACAATGTCTTACCTCAATCATCTTCTCCCTGTTCTTGGTGGGGTTCATGGGCGGCTCTGTCAGCAGGATCTTGGTCTCCTTGGGGTCGATGTTCATCTTGCTCTCACACACGTGACAGTGGCACACTCACTAACAATGTCTTACCTCAATCATCTTCTCCCTGTTCTTGGTGGGGTTCATGGGCGGCTCTGTCAGCAGGATCTTGGTCTCCTTGGGGTCGATGTTCATCTTGCTCTCACACACGTGACAGTGGCACACTCACTAACAATGTCTTACCTCAATCATCTTCTCCCTGTTCTTGGTGGGGTTCATGGGCGGCTCTGTCAGCAGGATCTTGGTCTCCTTGGGGTCGATGTTCATCTTGCTCTCGCCGAACGTGTAGTCCCACACGTGGCACATGTCTTCCCAGTTGCGGACCACCTGGGGAAAGAAGGAATGATGAGAAAAAGAAAAATAAAGAGACAGACTAAAGGTGCAATAGGGTATTTTACTGAAAAAATCGAATTAGACCGTCAGATAGTTTTTCAAAAAATATTGGACACGTATTTTTTCTTTTTTCACGTAATTAAAACATGAAGACGATACAGTGCGTTGAAAACACAAGTGATGTCACTACGATGGTACAATTTGTACTAGTGATGTGACGTCACTAGCCCCCTCTCTAAAACTTTGATGCGCTATATCTTTATAATTTTTTATCGATTTGATATGGTAAAAAATACGTGTCCAATATTTTTTGAAAATCTAACGGACGGACTAAATAAAATCATAATTTTTATATCTATTAAAACAGCCTATTACAGTTGGTCGTTCTCCCGTATTCGATTGTTTATGGCTTACAGGCAAAAGATCAAGTGTAGAACGGAGTCGAGTCTAATCTTCCGACTTCTTTGTCCAGCTCTAGCTAAATGACTTAATTCGAACTACTCGTGATCGTTAGCCCGTAAATGGATCGGGTGCCCGAATTCGAGTAGTCTTTCGTGTACCCGAATACGGGCTAGCGACCAAGTGTAATTGTTGCAATTTTTGAGAATATTGGAATTAAAGTGCTACTTCAATTTCATTTTTTTTAAACACTTACTGACCCGTGCCCACTTCGTTGAGCGGTATTTTTTTCGGATCAATATATAGCCTATGACACTCCCAAATAACGAAAGTGTCCGTGGAGTTTCTTGCACGTTCTTCTCATTAGAGATCTACGCTTTGGAACGTGCAAATAGCTTCATGTTTTTGACTGACCGACTTTGACAATTCAAAAGTGCCTGTAAATGGTTTATTTGAAATATACGATTGTAGTTTGAGTAACATGGCTTTCTATGAGTAAAAGAATTTTCAAAATCGGTTCAGTAGATTCAGAGATTACCCCCTACAACCTCACAAGCTTTACCTCTTTATAATATTAGTATAGATGAAATAAGTCTTTCGAAATCTATACTAATATATAAAGCTGAAGAGTTTGTTTGCTTGAATGCGCTAATCTCAGGAACTACTGGTCCGATTTGAAACATTATTTCAGTGTTAGATAGCCCATTTATCGAGGAAGGCTATACGCTACATATCATGACGCTAAGACCAATACGAGCGGAGCAGACGGAGTTGCGCGGGTCAACAAGTTATTGATAAACAGGGTTTTATCTGTAGCTTCCAAAGTTCAAGCCGTTTAAGATTTGGCCAACTAGCAAGTAAAGAGATGGACAGTTAGTTGGTACTACTTACTCCATTTTCCATAGGATAGCTGACCTCAAGCATAGACCTGAGCTTTGAAGCCTCATCTCCAACCATCAAATCCTGAAAACATCACATATTCGTCAATTTAAATCCACAAAAACATCTTACCTAAGTACTCGAGCTCAAAAATGACACATCAAACTTTAGAAAGAGACGCAAACAGGTGCGAGGGAGAGAGACAAGGCTCTACAAGTACAGAGTTCGGTTAATGTTTTCCTAAAACACGATGTGCCATTTTTACGACCGAGTAATGTATGTAGGTGGTTATATAACACAGTTTTTAGTATTCAAAATAGTCTGAAAAACGGCACAAAACAATACAAAAATAATGCGGTAAGCCTGTTAGATAGTTTGTATTTAGAAAAAAAAATGCTCTAGGAATTTAAATGCAACTCAAATAGAAATATAAGTTTTTATAACTACCTAAATATATAAAGGCAGTAGATATATATAGGCTACAGTGAACTTTTTTTTTAAGCCAATACTATGCAGCTTCATAATTGAAACTATTCCAGAAGAATAATACTGAAAACTGCGGTCCTACTCTCTAAGCCCGAAGTCCGTAGTTTCGGGCTTAGTTGCGGGCGTTTTCTACTCCGCATCACCTACAGACTGACGATTAGTACGGAACCCAACTAAGAATGAATGCCAACACGATTTGACAGTAACTATCAAATAGTGTTTTCATTAATTATTAGTGGTTAGGTAGAATACGCCCGCAACTAAGCCCGAAACTACGGACTTCGGGTTTAGAGAGTAGCCCCCCAGTAGTGAAAATTTGTGAGAGGTTTATATGCTGAGATGAGTTTCATTACAAGTTATCTAGATTATTATTGAATTAAAATGTTCTAGTCTTTTATTTATCTTGTAGACAGTGCATATCTGGGCAGGGAATATGGCCTTTTGACTAAAAAACTGCAGAGGCCACTTATGGGTTAAGCTCGCCTTTTTACTCATGCACTCTTACTTAGGTACTATTTTTGTTTTACACTATCGCATTAGGTTACTGTAGTGATAGCTGTATGTAGGTATGTCTTTAATTAACCGACTTCCAAAAAGGAGGAGGTTCTCAATTCGGTGGGTATTTTTTTTTATGTATGTACACCGATTACTCCGAGGTTTCTCATCCGATTTGTGTGATTCTTTTTAGTTCGATGCGGTGTACTTGCCATTTGTTCCCGTAAAAATTTGATTCAGTTTGGTTCAGTGGTTTTTGTTTTATGACCATTTTTGCTTATTTCAATTTCTGCGTAGATGAAGACTTCGTCCAAGTATCACCCCATAAAAGTGAAAACAAAAAACTTTTTTTGGAAGTCGGTTTTACTTTTTGTAAAAAGTTTTTTAAATAAATAAACTCCATATCTTAGTGCGTATTTTGCGTACTGATCGGACAAATGTCATTTGATCCACCCTGGTACCTCATAAAGGAGCAAATGAGTACTATAAAATATACTCTTGTACACAATGCTTCAACACTAGTAATAAATGACTTGAATAGAATAGAATAGAATAATCGTTTATTTGCTTGTAAATTTGTCTAAATACAATAGAGGTAGAAAATAAAGCAAGACTATAGTTTCTGCTGCAAAGCACTGCATAGTATGGCTGCGACATACCGACACTTCCACATCCTCATGGTTGAAAGCCTGGTACGCATGAAATGTTACACTGTTTTAAAACTTGTTTCCTCCAAAGTTAACAAAACAATTTTACCTATTACACATTCTGTTAAACAATGTTTTGGTTTCGATTTCATTCTGTTTTTAAATATTTTTTATGACTTGTAAGAGAATTTGGTAGTGGAATAAAGCATTCAAAAAATGGGAAATTCATTTTTTTGCATGAATTTTGATAAGTTTAATATGTGGTGTACACAATTAAATAGCTCTCCTCTAAGCCCGAAGTCCGTAGTTTCGGGCTTAGTTGCGGGCGTATTCTACTCAGTATCACCTACGGACTAACGATTAGTCCTGAACCCGAACTAAGAATGAATGACAACACGATTTGACAGTAACTGACAAATCCTGTTGTCAATAATTCTTAGTGGTTAGGTGATACGGAGTAGAATACGCCCGCAACTAAGCCCGAAACTACAGACATCGAGCTTAGAGAGTAGCCCCCCAGGTGGTGCCTCAAATTGTTGTGTACTAACTTAGCTCTAGCTAATGATTCTAGTAAACACTGCAGTACTCTAGACTACCATCACAGGAAAAAGGGACAAAATAGCACAAAACAAACTAAAAATTTCCAACCATAATTTATTATCTTAAGGCCGGAAATCTTTTATTTTACTCTGTGCACCTACATCCATTCTTCTTAAGACAGCAGTATACTTAACTATTTATTTACAATAATTATTAATTTTCTCACTCAATACATGCATCTTTTCATAGACACACATATTAGTTTCAAACAATTTCATAGATTGTTTTATTGTTAACACAGATTTGGTAACACAGTTATTTCAAATACATGCTGAAACATAATTAAACTTACTCCAATAAACATATCCTGTAACATTTAAACATGTCTTCAATATAAAATAGCAGTAAATAAAATTAACAAACAATTTTAAACTGAGTATCATTTTAGCTTATATGTCAAACTGGGATAGTGAAATATTTTTAGGAGGCCCATTCCACAAAAAATGTACTATAAGTATAATTTGTAGAAAACACTTTTTAAGTGAGGTAATAATTTGTAAAAATGTTGTTTTTGTGTGTTCTAGCCAATTTGTGAAATAAAAATGCCTGATATTTGTTTGCGCTTTTTTTATGGGAAATCGTCAAATGAATCCATGCGCTATGAACGCAGTAAAAGGGAGTGTCAGATTCTTTCTGATTTAAACAGATCCTCAGTGGTGATGTTAACTTTTTTGAAAAGTATTGTAACCCTGGCAGGCACTGGCCATGAGTTCCACACTTAGTCCAAGACTGGAATATGAAAACTTGACAGTAACAGAAGTGATTATAATTTTAGATCACATCTGTATAAATACTATAAGGATAAAGACATCCTTTTGTAAGTATGTTTGTGGAGTGTTATCTCCAGAACCACTGGAGAGAGGTACATTTTTTAAAGTACCTACATTATTCCAGATAGATACGGGCTACGTATTATAATTGTTCAACGTACGAACAGCCCAGGCAGCCACTAGATATTCATAAACTCAAACGGTAAACAGTTATGTCATGTATTCCAAACATATTTATTGTTTTAGAATTCAGACTTTCAACAATCTGTAACTTTTGTTACTGAAATCTTGAATTCTTAGGCTTGTAAACATTATCTTAAGCATGAAATATGGTAAGCAAAACTAAATAAGTCCCTGATTAGAATCATATTTTCATGAGAATATTTCATAGAATATTCAATCATGTTAAAGATGACCTTGTATTGCTAGACACGTTGTCCCTATTACATATGATTTGTTACAATCGACAGGATACGACCGAGTTCCGCTTGCACACCTGACTTTATATAGTTTCGACACTCACCTTCACATCGATATCTCCGATCTTATTCTCAGCCCTGATGATCGGCCGGCCGACCATTGACGGGAATATGAACGCTGGGAAGTTGCTGCCTGCATATCCACACTTCACGAACTAAAACCGACAATATATCATAAGGAAAACGATGATTCAGGGGCTTATCAAAACCACCATTTTAAATCGACATTTTTATATAGACTTACGCCAGTGCCGTTGTCGCAAACGATAACTTTTCTTCCTTTCTCATCCATTATGCTTAATTTAATCTAGTTTCACTTAAAAATTAGATTTCTATTGAAATATTTAATGAAAATAACAGACGAAATAGTGCCCCCCGCACTGTCCTGTAGCTATCAAAGTTTTTTTTAATAAATGACAAATCGACGGAATGCGTACATTTCAATAACAACTTTAAAAATCAGTGTTACAGTGCAAAATGCTATAGCAGAAGAAACTTCCTGATTTTGACACGCCTTTAACATTTGATCATGGGATACAAGTCTTTTAAGAAAAGTCTGGTCGTTATGGCGATAATGGCGATGCTTGGAGTGATTATTGCCTCGATTTAAATACTGAATAATAAAATTATTATACATCAGTGAATTTGAAAAACAAATATATTTGATTATCATCTCAGTTGGAAAGCAGTCATGGCTGGATGTACAGTTTCGCTGTTCGCTGCTACCAACGCAACAGTGCATGGAGCGCTGCTCATCAGGCTGACCACGTTTTGAAAATCCGACCGCACCGAGCCAACTGCGCTGCCTGCATACGGTGGAAAATAAGATATAACCGGCCAAGTGCAAGTCGGACTCTCAAACAAAGGGCTCCGTACCATAACCCGAAAAAAAGCATATTTTATGGGAGACCACAAAAAAAATCCAACGACAATAAAAATACACACTCTGTTAAAATTTCAATTGTCTACCTCTACCTGTTACGGTTCTTGAGATACAGCCCGCTGACAGACAGACGGATGGACGAACGGACAGGGGAAGCTTAGTTATAAGGTTCCGTGGTTAACCTTTGGGTACGGAACCCTAAAAACCAGAAACCGTTTCGGCATGAACGGACGTGCAGTGGAAGCTTAGTAATAGGGTTCCGTTGGTTACTCTTTCGATACGGAACCCTACAAAACCCATAAGCGCATCCGCCGCGAGTGGCTGAACCTGGATCTGGATCCTGGAATAGGAAAAAAATAACAACCATGTTTCAGAACGAAAATTAACGTCAAAAGTCCGCTGTCACATTTTATGTCAATTCAATTGTCAAAGTAGCATGGGAAATGCTCAGTTTTCACGTGTTTATTTGATTTTAATTAATACAATTCGTAGCAACTAAGTGAAAATGAAACACAAAAGGTTCGAAGAGAATATATTGGTAGACGAGGCATACACAAATTACAGCCAACCCGATAAAAATGCCGATACAAAGAAAGGACAAGGTATTGCGAAGCATTTCGCTGAAACATTGGAATATGAGGATAAAAAGAAGTGGTATCATCAGGTGAGGAACCCCTTTTGCTTAATATTTAGATATTATTTATATAAAATGTGACAAACCTCATAATTATCAAAAGTTGCATAATTTTTTGTAAGCCATAATGTGGTGTGTTATTTTCAATCATAACCAAAAATTCTATGTAAATAAAACTATATTTGGGTTAAATTCAGCTTAATTTAGAGTAATTATAGGCTAGAATAAATAAATCAACAATTTTTCTAGCATCCATAATGTTTTATGGACATTGAATTACAGTTTAGTTTATTCATGAGGCAATCCTTGATAAAATTTAAATAAAAGCATGAGAATGACGATTATACAATTTTGTTAGATTTTTCCAGTCATAATTTAATTTTTCAGATGCCAGAGGAGCCTGCTACAGTATCAAAGACTTTAACACAAGATCAGATAGATGAAGTGAGAAAGGAAGCTAGTAGTGCCTTACATGGAGACACCATGGCATATGAGACAAGTAAGCATGATGATCAAGCTGACTACTTTCTGCTTTTATGGTTTTTCAGGCTTCTGAAAGATTGTTTTTTTTTTATGTTAATTTTTGTAAAAAATGGAAGCCAGTCCTCTTTTCACATAGCAATATTGAGCAGAATAGTGTAGTTGATCATGCTATGTATAATTTTAAACACTTGCTGCTGCCAGAATCTTTGCCTGCACCTATGTAAATTTTCACAAAAAAAGTGGCCTTTATCCGCTACCAGCCAGGGTACCATCTCTGTTCTAAAATTCATCAAATTCAGTTCAGTAATTTAGTTGTGAAAGAGTAACATATTAATTCACTTTTGCAATCATAATATTTGTTAGGATTATGTATTATTTTTACAAGTTTTAATTTTTTTTTTCACTTCTAACAAAGTCTGCAGAGTTATCGTTCTGTGGGAATCAAACCTGGCCATTATTGTATTGCACAATATTGTACCAATTTCTGTATCTAAAAAAATAAAAGTTTCCGACGAATTGAGAACCTGTCCGAGAAGTCCTTTTTTGAAGTTGGTTTAAGTAGATAATAGAATATACATCTTTTTTACAAAATCCTTATTTTGTCGCTAACATCCTGTTTATTTCCTGTTTCAGAAGCCAACAGAAGTGGCTCATCAGACCACCAGTGGGCTCGCACTCTGCTCAACAAAGGAGCCATAGGGGACAGAGTAGCTGCTGCTACTATATTGATACAGGTTCGTTTCTTATTTAGCCTACCACCAGCAAGAATCAGCCGCCCACGTCATCGTAAAATGCGAGGCCATGGCTACCCAACGTCAACAAATCCTCGGAATGGTGAGGTCGCTCCACGAAACCTATGAAGCTCCCAGGAAACTTCTGTGCTTCGCCCGGAGCTAGGATGGCTAACTTAGCCAGGACACCTACGCACAACGGACCGAATGAGAGTCTAAGTGCGGAAATTGGAGTCCCTAATCTATCTAGCCTACCAGCATTACCAGTCTAGTAGGCTGTAAATCCCAGTCACAGCCAAATAAGAGTCTAAGTGCAAAAGAAGCAGTCCATACTCAGCTCTAGACTGAGAATCAGCACTTTTCCATCAACAAAAGACAGACCCCCATAAGTACTTGTTATTTTCTTTACTGGGAAGTCTTTTATCCTATTTATTGGTTCAAAAAACTCCCCAGTGATGCCTCTCTATGCATGCCTGTTGATATGTTGTTGTTCGCGCCAAGCTGGATAATGCAAGCATGTTTTTGGGCTAATATTACTTTTTTCTCTTTACAGGACAACCCAATTTATAACTTGACAGCATTGAGAAATTTAATCAATAATGTGAAACCAGCTAAGAAGAAGGATGGTATCATTATTATAGGTAAGCAGCTTATGATTAAATTTCTAGAAACCATGGTTTCTGAAAACTGATCTTTCATAACAAATTGATGAATCAAATATAGTGTTTAACTCAATTGTAACTTTATTTTGAAATGACTTAAGTTAAAAGAAAGAATTTAAGAATTATGTTTAGGTTCTTAAGTTTAGGTAGTTAGGATTTTGAATGTGTGTCAATTCTGTGGCAATCTTAAAAGTCTTGTTATTGTTTGAACAAAAGCACCATAAGTATTTTTGAAAACAGATAAGTTTGAATCTACGTTGAGAAACTAGAGTAGCAGCATCTATACCACCACATGAATCCCCACTCCGATCTTTGATGCGTTTTACCTTCGTAATTTTTTATGGAATTGATAAAGCAAAATACATGTGTCCAATATTTTTTGAGAATCTAACTGATGGACGAGACAGAATATTTTTTTTTACTCAGGTGTCATCCCTATTCAACCTAGGCACGATATCATTGACTCAAAACATTTTATTTAACTGCCCACAGATGCACTATCAGAACTCCTGATATCAGAGCTGCTCATTCCTGACATAAAACTGCGCACGTTCGAGCAGCATCCCCTGGGACATCTGGACGAGATGACGTCGGGGAACAAGCAGGCGAGGCGGAACATACTCAAGCTTTGGTTCTATGAGGATCAGCTCAAGGAGTTGTATGGGAGTGAGTAGACAATTGTATTATAGTACATACATTCAGGGGACTTGATTAATAAGCTGAATTACACACTGCTGTTTTTAGGGATCCGTACGATTTAATTTAACCCAACACACAAAGAGTTCCGTACTATAAACTTTAATTTGTATTATTTGTTGTTATAGCCGCAATAGAAATACACAATGTGTGAAAATTTCAACTGTCTGTTACGGTTCTTGAGATACAGCCCGCTGACAGACAGACGGACGGACGGACGGACAGCGGAGGCTTAGTAATAGTGTTTCGTTGGTTACCCTTTGGGTACGGAACCCTAAGAACCGGCCAAGTGCGAGTTGGACTCGCACACGAAGGGTCCCGTACCATAAACCCTGATTACTATTATTTGTTGTTATGCGGCAATAAAAATACACAATCTGTGAAAATTTCAACTGTCTATTACGGTTCTTGAGCAGTGGCGTGCCTAGGGTTTCAAAATAAGGCAAGCCCAATAAAATTTTAACCGATTTCAAAAAAAGAAAGTTCAGTTTTCGACTGAGTCTGTAGGTACCTTCGTATGTATCATCGCAATTTTCTCATAAACTGATATAGATGTCTCAATTCGTTGTTTACCAAAATTACCGAAAGAAACCATTGCACACAGGTGTTTATAGGAATTTGCGTGCCTTTTAATGGCGCCAGATATGTTATTTAAATCATTATAACCAGATGTATTCCAAACGGAATCTTCATTCGAAAAAAATAGGCAGCAAAACGAACACAACTTATTAGTGTGCGAACAGCCAACAATCCAAGTAGTTTTATACACTGATCTATTAAATTTTCGTTTATGCGATTTACTAGTCTGAGAAAAACACAGATTAGGCGTCGGTTTTAATGAAGAATTTAACTGTTTTTTCTGAGCAAAGTTTAACCTTATCTTCGCCAATCAAAACTTGAACGCATTTTAAATCCTCACAAGGTACAATTACCTCCATTGTTGTAGGTAAGTCACCAAAACAATTGTATCACTGAGAAAATCTAAGAAAACACACAAAAAACTTTAACAACATAACTTTTCAACTCTCAAGCAAATAAAACTGAAGTGAGTTGCACTCTGGTGTCAAGAACTACTTACGCAGAGTTGCAGTGTTGTCATTTAGGCAAAAAAAGTCACCAGGTATATGAAAAATCTAGCTAGATGTCGCAAATTTTTTATTTTTAAGATATTGCTTGAGTATTTAATTTCGTTATTTTAAAAAGTCGCTAGTTTTTATTGTTGCTAAATCTTAAAAAAAGTCCCCAAACTCGTTAAAAATCTCCAAGATCTCACACCGTCGCTAAAACGGCAACACTGCAGAGTTGGCAAGGTGACAAGGTCACGCATACGCGCGCAACTTCATACGCATGCACGGCTTAATCTTCAATACTGATCGATTTGTAGGCGCACAAGGTTTAGAACTCGTTATACGGCACATCGCTATAAGTGCGAAAGTGACGGAAATAGTATTTGAAAGCCCGGTAAAAGCCGGTACGTGTAAGCGAGATAGCTATATGTAGACGCCGCAAATGCGAAACTCTGCGCGCGAATAATCGCGATGTGTAGTTATGTAGTAATGTGGCATAGGTAGCATACTTTGTGTTATTTTGATAAGAATTAAGCGCGCGAACTTTTAAATAGTTCGGGTTTGATATTGATTCTCTATCGAGCATTTTAGTAAGGCATGCCGGGCTTTTGGGCTTATATGAAGGTTCCGCCACTGTTCTTGAGACACAGCCCGCTGACAGACAGACAGACGGACGAACGGATGGAACCCTAAAAAGGAAAGATTTGCAAAGTGCCATTTACTTAAATAACGTGTATAATTTTCAGCATACGTTGAGGCACTGAATAAATTCGCCCACGATTCAGTTGAAGCAAACAAGGAGAAAGCTGTCAGTGCCATGTCGTACTTACTCATGCACCACCCTGAAAGAGAAAAGGTATCATATCCTATATTTTGTTTACAATACACCAATTCTTCATAACTGAATTTCTGTAAACTCTAGTTTTAGAGACTTAGGCACTTGTCTCATCGCCGGCGATCAGCGAGTAGCGAGTGAAGCTTCAAACTCGAAACAGTTGGCAACCAGTGAGTAGCGAGTGAAAAGTTTCGATCGATTTGACGCTCGGCTTCCAGCGAGTGCTTTAGTGCGACGGGCTTTTACTCTCAATACTCGCTCCGGCCCGCACTATAGGTATAAATTACCGCTGTTTGGTGAGTTCTGACCGCCAAGCGAGCATCGTCGAGCGAGTGTCGCTGAGCGAGTACAATCTTTGATAGCTCTTGTCGCTGCGATCAATTAGAGGTAAGAGCCGCTCGCCGGCAGTGTGACCAGCCAGCTATCGACTATGAATGCATGTATCTCTTTTACTCACACGAGATCTATATCTTTTGTCCCTTTCCTCAGCGAGCAAATGGTCGATAGCTACTCGCTTCCTCGCCGGCGGTGAGACAAGTGCCTTACGCCCGAAATTTTGATGAAAAATCAACTCAAAACTTATCTTAAAAATACATTAACTTCTTTCACAGATGCTCCTAACAAACATAATCAACAAGCTAGGAGACCCATGCCAGGGCGTGGCGTCCAAAGTGATCTACCATCTGTGTCAGCTGTTATACAACCATCCTAACATGAAGGCCGTCGTGCTAGCGGATATCGAGAAGATGCTGTTCAGGTATAAACATTATATAATATTATCAACAAGCTAGGAGACCCATGCCAGGGCGTGGCGTCCAAAGTGATCTACCATCTGTGTCAGCTGCTATACAACCATCCTAACATGAAGGCCGTCGTGCTAGCGGATATCGAGAAGATGCTGTTCAGGTATAAACATTATATAATATTATCAACAAGCTAGGAGACCCATGCCAGGGCGTGGCGTCCAAAGTGATCTACCATCTGTGTCAGCTGCTATACAACCATCCTAACATGAAGGCCGTCGTGCTAGCGGATATCGAGAAGATGCTGTTCAGGTATAAACATTATATAATATTATCAACAAGCTAGGAGACCCATGCCAGGGCGTGGCGTCCAAAGTGATCTACCATCTGTGTCAGCTGCTATACAACCATCCTAACATGAAGGCCGTCGTGCTAGCGGATATCGAGAAGATGCTGTTCAGGTATGATTGACATGTCAGATTGTATCATCATACTGCTGGCTCTGAGGTATAAATATCTAGCCCCAATAGGGAATGTGCACAGCGTTGACTATGCCATCTCGTGTCGCATATTCGAAACTTTAAGGGTCAGAATACTTGACATTGACGTTTCTGTGCTGCCACCTGCAGTTCCTGCACGCTCCGTTTAGGGGAACGTGCGCGAAGTGCGTAAACTGTGCCATCTAGCGTAGCTATTTCGAATTTTATACTTGAAACATACTTGACAGTGACATTTCTTTGCTGCCACCTATAGTTTCTGCACGCTCCCTATAGGGAAGATACAAATACAGAATTTATGAAAATGGGCATTGCAACGTTTTTATTTTAGTTAATATCGATTTTTAACAAAAATAATGTATTAAATAAAGTAACGTGAAACGGAACGTATTTAAAAAACAACAAACAGCGTGCAATGACGTCACTGCTGTTATGACAACGAAAAGGCAACCTTATGTCTTTGAGTTAGGACAGTTCTTGAGCAGTGGCAGACAGGAGTGACGTCATCGTCTGTTTTCGCGCGAAAATTTAAACTGTCGGTTTAAAAACGCAATTTTGGCAATAAATTAAAGCGTTTTCGTTTCTTATTTATGTGGTGGTCTAATCTAGATGGAGTTTTTATTTGTGATGGGTTTGCTCTTGACTCTAGTCTAGGTCAGAGATGACAGAGACAAAGTCTACGATGGAGCGAGCTTACCCAGAAGGAGCCTGTGCACTCTAACTTTGAAGAGATAAGGGTTGTAAGCGGAGTTCTTTAAAATTAAAGCAAAAATCGAAATATTGCATGTTTCCTATTGCCCCACTGCTGAGCAAAGTCCTCCCCCTCCCCCATTCCTTCCCCCGCGACATCGTTGCCGGTTGTGACCCACTGCTTGTCAATTCCTCACGAAGGCATCCAAGTCTTCCCATTATCTCCTTGGATTTCTACCGCGGCCCCGTCTCGCGATGCCAGAGCACCAATTTTGTGTTTTATACACCGCTAGATGTGCATGCAGACGTGTTCAGCCCAGTCGCATTTAAGCTGGTATAAAAAATTGTTAAGTAATGATTTAAGATTCAAGAAAATGTTCCTAAGTATGAAACTGGTATGTTGGTGCGAACGAATTAAACAACCGTTTTGCTCAAAAGCTAGTTTATTACTGGCGTAAGTACCCTCACTAACTTACATGTTGATAATTACGTTGGTACCTCTTGTACTACGTACATACAGTTCAGAAACCCACAACTTTAATCCTTACTATCCTTATCCTTACCAATATAATAAATGCGAAAGTAACTCTGTTTGTCTGTCTGTCGCGCTTTCACGCCAAAACTGCTGAACCGATTTAAATGAAATTTGGTACAGAGATAGTCTAGAGCCTGAGAAAGGACATAGGCTACTTTTTATCCCGGGAGTATGTTCCCTAGGGACCACGCGGGCGAAGCCGCTGGCAGAAGCTAGTTATATTATAAATGCGAAAGTAACTCTGTCTATCTGTCTGTCGCGCTTTCACGCCAAAACTGCTGAACCGATTTAAATGAAATTTGGTACTCAGATAGTCTAGAGCCTGAGAAAGGACATAGGCTACTTTTTATCCCGGGAGTATGTTCCCTAGGGACCACGCGGGTGAAGCCGCTGGCAGAAGCTAGTTTCTAATACTCTATCAACAATACATCTAAAACAACGAATTCGTTAACAGAAAGCATCGGCATGAAGTACAAACTTAGTTTTGTTTGCATTGAAGTTCAGTGCAGATAGATTTAAAGTGAAAATTTTGTATGTATAGGATGTTAGGATATGAACGTTTTTAAAATCAGACCTTAAATAAGAGTTGACTCGCCCTTAATTTCTTTCAATGGAAATCAGGGCTGTGTAAACATATAATACGCATCATTGGATATCGAGGCGGTATCGCTACATAGTATAAAACAAAATCGCTTCCCGCTGTCTGTCCCTATATGTATGCTTAGATCTTTAAAACTACGCAACGGATTTTGATGCGGGTTTTTTAAATAGATAGAGTGATTCAAGAGGAAGGTTTATATGCATTGTAATAAAGTTTTTGATAGGAGAGAAAAATATTTCGTGATACAGTCGTCAAAAATATCGATTTCCGAGAGCTTTCATGGCGTACGCTGGCTAAACCTTAAGAAATATAAGATAATTATGTTCTAAAGAATTGTAGTTCTTATAAAAAGCTAGGGAAAAGTCCGCGATGGCATATGTCTATCTCCACAGTAACTATTTTTATCTTTTAAAATTTTATTAAAACTATGACGTGATTTGAAAAGCTGTTTTCCCCTATTCAGTATTGTTACGCGCCAGAATTAATGTTGGGTACATGGCGGCATTTGGGTACTGCTAACGCCATCTAGTTTCAACCAACCAAACATTTACGTGCTGCCATCTAGTATCGAGTAGCAGATACTGGCATACTGCTGGCGCCATCTAGTATCCAGTAGCTGACATTTACGTGCTAGAACATTCAAGATGTTTTGACGGGACCTGTGTGTGCCCGAACTTTCCAGAGGTTTCCATACAGGAGGGTTCTGGAAATGACTGTCGGTATATAAAGGGCGGACATCCGGCGACGGCAGTCAGTATTGAATTGGCGATACAAACGATAACTTCGAGAGCGATCTTCGACTGCGAATTATAGTGAAGTGAAGTGTTCAGTAGTGCGATTGTGTTTTATAATTAGTGTGTTTTAAAGTGATAATTAGTGTTGTGGATTAAAGTGTCAGTTTTGGTTGTTTAATCGGCTGTTTTTATTGTAACGAACCCCAAGCTCGTAACAATTGGTGTCAGAAGTGGGATAATCATGCCGATTCTGCCAAAGGACGACACGGAGGGTATCCGTACCCGTAGTCAACGCCAGCAGGAGACGGACCAGAGGCGTTTTGGTGGTGCAACGCCGCAGACGTCGGAAGGTCAGCTACCGACCATGGAGGCCGGCCCGTCCACAGCAGCTCCGGCATCATCAGCACCAGACTTTGCTGCTCTGATGATGATGCTGCAGGAGCAGGCTCGCCGACAAGAGGAACAAGCCCGCAGGCAGGAAGAGCAGGCCCGACGTTTGGAAGAACAGCTGCAGCGCGACAAGGAGGAGCAGGCGCGCCGCCAGGAAGAACAGATGCTCCTCATGAAGGAACTTCACGCGTCCTTCGGGAAAGACATGAAGGAGGTGAAGGATAAGGTTGCTCAGCATGACAACCGCTTGTCAGACGCTGAAACCAGGATCAGCAAGTTTGATGACGTCATTGCGGATGTGAAGAAGGAATTGGGCAACCTTAAACTTGGAGATGGAAGTGCTACTCCAGCAGCCACTACACCTTCGCCACGTGGGTTCAAAGTGCCGCCGTTCGATGGGACGTCTTCTTGGTCGGCCTACAAGATTCAGTTTGAGGCTGTCATGAAGGCGAACGGGTGGAGTAAAAATCAGGCCATGACTGCCCTCACCCTAGGCCTGCGCGACCAGGCCTTAACTGTCCTGGAAGCTATCGGTAAGGAGGTGACTTACGAGCAGCTGCTTGAAGCGTTGGAAGCCAGGTATGGCGACGCTCATCTGGAGCACGTGTTTCGTGCGCAGTTAAGGGATCGCGTGCAACGCAGCGGTGAGAACCTGCAGCAGTGGGCTCTTGAAGTGGAGAAGCTGGTGCGAAAAGCGTACCAGTCTGCACCAGCGCTCATTGAAGGGAACCTGGTGCAGGCATTCATCGACGGCATCCGCGACCTTGAGGTCAGGGCTGCAGTGAGGCTCGGGCACCACGGGACGCTTAAGAACGCTTTGGCCCATGCACTGGAAGTGGAAGCTGCGCGGCAGGATTATCGTTCCCATAGCATTAGGGAGGTTGCAGCAGTTACGGTTCACGACCGGTTTAAAGAATATAGCCCTAGGTGCTACGGCTGTGGTGAAAGGGGTCACCTTCGACCTAGTTGCCCTAAGCGAACTACAGAAAGGGAAGCTTTGCGGCAGGATTATCGTCCGCACCGTGGCAAGGAGGTTGCAGCAGCTGCAGTTCGTGACCGTTTTAAAGAGTATATCCCTAGATGCTATGGCTGTGGTGAGAGGGGCCACATACGATCCAGTTGCCCTGAGCGAACTACAGAAAGGGCAGATAGCCGATCTCCGGGCGACAGGGCGGCTAACACTAGCGCCCAGCGGCTGCAGGAAAACGACTTTGTGGTCGAACATCGTATTGGGAAATGTCATAGCAACGCAGACGCATTGTCAAGAAGACCTTGCCCTGAAGACTGCAAGCATTGTACTAGGCAAGAGGGTAAAGAAGTCGTAACTGTGAAGATGCTCAAGACAGACCTCAGCAAGGAGTGGAAGGAGAGCATACAACGTGCGCAGCAGGAAGATTCGGACATCAAGCCGATTCTTGAGTGGATGAAGGCCAGTGCTCCTAAGCCCACGTGGAGTGATGTCTCAGCGATGAGTTCGATCACTAAAAGCTATTGGGCCCAATGGGACAGCTTAGTGATGCAGGATGGAGTACTATGCCGTAAATGGGAAAATGTTAGGGGCGACAGCTGCCATTTGCAAATGGTTGTCCCTAAAGCTAAAGTATCGGATGTTTTACTGCTGTACCATGATGGTTGTTCAGGAGGCCATATGGGAGTTAAACGCACTCTACTGAAAATACGGGAACGGTTTTACTGAGTCCATTGTCGTGACGATGTCGAGGACTGGTGTCGGAAATGTACAAGTTGTGCGGCTGTAAAAGGACCTCAGACTCGTAGCAGAGGTGCAATGAAATTGTACAATGTTGGTGCACCATGGGAGAGGATAGCCCTGGATGTTGCGGGACCATTTCCGGAAAGTGATAGTGGTAACAAGTATTTCATGGTTGTAATGGATTACTTCACTAAGTGGCCGGAAGTCTTCGCCATTCCAAATCAAGAAGCTTCAACAGTTGCAGATAAACTGGTTCATGAAGTCTTCTGTCGTTTTGGAGTACCCTTGGAGATTCACAGCGATCAAGGAAGGAATTTTGAGTCACAGATATTCCAGGAAACTTGCCGAGTTATGGGTACTCATAAAACGAGAACAACTTCTTACCACCCACAATCGGATGGAATGGTGGAACGATTCAATCAGACATTGGAGAGATACTTGGCAAAAGTTGTGGAAAATCGGCAACGCGATTGGGACAAGCATATACAACCGTTTTTGCTGTCATACCGAAGTGCTGTTCACGAAAGCACATCAGTGACACCAGCTTTCGCAAACTTTGGTAGAGAATTACGGCTGCCGGCAGACCTGATCACTGGAATGCCACCTGATGCCCCACGTAGTATAACCGATTATGCGAATGACTTGCGGAACAAAATGAATGACATTTATGAGCACGTCAGAGAATCGGGCCGGCAAATGTCTAACAAGATGAAAACCCGTTATGACCACAAAATGAACAATAAAGGGTTCGATGAAGGTTCACTAGTGTGGTTGCACAATCCAGTTCGCAGTAAAGGGAAATCTCCTAAGCTTCAAGCTAAATGGGACGGGCCGTACCGGATTGTGACAAAAATCAATGACGTGACCTACCGTATACAAAAAGGTACAAGAAGTGCTCCTAAAATCGTCCACGTGGATCGACTGGCGCGTTATTATGGGGCCGATAATGCTCGGGACGAGCATGTCTTAGGAGGGGGCAGTGTTACGCGCCAGAATTAATGTTGGGTACATGGCGGCATTTGGGTACTGCTAACGCCATCTAGTTTCAACCAACCAAACATTTACGTGCTGCCATCTAGTATCGAGTAGCAGATACTGGCATACTGCTGGCGCCATCTAGTATCCAGTAGCTGACATTTACGTGCTAGAACATTCAAGATGTTTTGACGGGACCTGTGTGTGCCCGAACTTTCCAGAGGTTTCCATACAGGAGGGTTCTGGAAATGACTGTCGGTATATAAAGGGCGGACATCCGGCGACGGCAGTCAGTATTGAATTGGCGATACAAACGATAACTTCGAGAGCGATCTTCGACTGCGAATTATAGTGAAGTGAAGTGTTCAGTAGTGCGATTGTGTTTTATAATTAGTGTGTTTTAAAGTGATAATTAGTGTTGTGGATTAAAGTGTCAGTTTTGGTTGTTTAATCGGCTGTTTTTATTGTAACGAACCCCAAGCTCGTAACAGTATTAATCCTTATCCAAATAAGTGTATTCATTATCTTGACAATTTAATATAGATTAAAAATGTCCTTTACAGTTTATCATTTAAATGAATAATTTAGAAGACATCACAGATATAAATTACGCTCGACTGAAAATACCATTTTTAGCGAAACATAGGCACCGCGGTGTAACCATTTTCATCTTATAAGTTTTGCGTAAAAGTAATGCAGGTAATGCATTATTTTAGAAGCTTATTTAAGGTGTATGGTGTTAATCTATATAGAATATCTTCAATATCTATTTTAGAACGTATTCCCTAAACACTATTCATTTTAAATGAATATCTTAGGAGTTATCGCAACTGCCGGGGTCGCGGGACTGTCTAAACAGGGTACCGGGGCCCTGGAACGCAAAGGGCAACCGAAAGAACAGGGTGGTTTTTAGTCAGTAAGTCTGACAGTCCCTTCCGCTCCACCCAGGGCGGGAGGACTCATTTGATGATTTTACTTCCCAAAAAAAATTTAATTATCCCGCATTATAAAATAATTTTACATACTCCTTTTGCTCGGTACGTTTATTTTCCTACACGCAAATATATTTTTTTTTATTCCCAGGTCGAACATATCCCCTCGCGCGCAGTACTACGGCGTGTGCTTCCTGAACCAGTTCTTCCTCGGCAAGGACGACTCCAAGATCGCGGAGAACCTCATCAGGATATACTTCTCGTTCTTCAAGGCTTCTATAAAGAAGGTAAGCAATCTTTTGAATGTACGTTATTGTGAAAATTGGCCCCTGTCGATTTAAATTAAATACTTAAATAGACGACCGAAAATCATATCAATTATTTTATTTATTTATATATGCTTTATTGTACACCAAAATTAAAAATACGTACAGAAAATCTTAAACCAATAACATACAATTGGCGGCCTTATTGCATTCCACGATCTCTTCCAGGCAACCTGGAATGGAAAGTGAGAGCCTGGACACGAAATGGGGTTGCACTTGGTGCAAATATAAAATTACATAGAAAAAAAAAACATACAGAAATACAGCATTGCAATGTAACAGCTACTAAAATAGATACATAAATATATACATATTTAATATATAAGTATATATTATTGGTAAGTTTTGACTTTTGGAGAAGGAATAACACACTAAAAAGTCAACTTAATGCAAATCGGACTCCTGCACTGAAGTTTTTGTGCCACCAAAACCCTTCAAATTTACCTTGTTTTTATAATAGCGACTTTAGTGGCACGGTTCTCACTTTGAAAGAGCGCCGTAGAGATTCTACGAGTGTCTACGGCGCTCTTGGGATAAAAAATCCTAAAAATATCTTATGATATCTTAATGTGAGCGCCGGGCTTCTGTTATGATTATAAGCCATAATTTAGAGTGCCTCAAGTACACTTTCAGTAACATTTTGAATTCCACAGACGCCTCCTGGGGGTCTAAAAAGGCCACTTTAGCAGAATCAGAAAGCACATCACGCTACCCGTCACTGTCAAATTTTCCCAATCAACCTTGAATCAACAAAACTAAGGCGACATGAGCACTAATTGAGCAACAAACCCAAAGCGCTAATTTTCTTTAGCCTACAATTGACTACATAGTGCAGAACAATAACGTCTTGAAAACACCTGTAGAATTAGCAAGTACTTTCAATCATTTATTTAGTAACCAGAACTGTAACATATCAACAACAAGTAATCACAAACTACCTTAAACTCTGACAGTATCTTCCTGTTTCCAGTAGATAGGTGGGAAGTAATAAATATAGTTAAAAAATTGAAGAACGAAAATTGCTGCGGTCATGATAATATACCCAATACCCATTAAAGTTATTAAAGAGAGTATTCCTTTTATCGCTGATCCACTTGTACATATCCTAAATCTAATGCTAGAAACTGGAGAATTCCCTGATGTTTTAAAAAAGCTCTTATAAAACCTTTACATAAAAACTGGCCAAGTGCGAGTCGGACTCGCGTGCAAAGGGTTCCGAACGATTTTTTTTTTTAACATGTTATTTTAACACTACAGACTTCTACTAGGTTTTCCTGTAATCTTTAGGTAAAGATCTATTATCTCCATTTTTTTCAAAATTTTAGGCTCAGTAGTTTCGGAGATAAGGTGTGGGGGAATGGTCATTTTTCGTCTAATTTCTTGAATAACTTCAAAACCATTTCATTTAAAATAATAAAAAAATATAATTAAAACCCTCACAGTAAGCCCTTTCATTTGATATGTCACACGATATTGTTCAAAAAAACTTTTTTTTTTAGAATAGAATAGAAAAGAATGCATTTATTTGTCAGAATATTGTACAAAGTTGTTATGTGCATTATTATGTATTACGTCCATAATATTCTGCCGTTTACGGCGTACAAATATAGTTGGTGAAATTATGGGTCATAAGTCAAAATTCAATTAAGTCAAGCCAAATAAAAATAATTAAATATGATTTATAGGAATTAGTGTCAATTATTAATTAGGTAAGTTTTTCGGTCATAAAATCTTCTGTCGAATAATAACATTTGCTTAAAAGAAAGTCAAATAATTTACATTTAAATATTCTGAGGCTGAGAGTTTTGTAGCCATCAGGTAATTTGTTGTAGACAGTAATGGACATGCAGTATACATTATTAGAAAACAGTTTAATTCTACGCCTAGGAACATTAAGCATATGCACTTTCCGGCTGGGTCTCGATACAACATCATTATGCAATTCAAATTCATGTCTGTTTTGGTGAACAAAGATACAAATTTCAAAAATGTATAGTGCTGGAAGTGGTAGTATTTTAAGTTTTTTAAATAATGGAACACAACTGTCTAGTGGGTGCGCTCCACAAATTGAGCGTACGCATTTTTTCTGAGCTCGAAACACTCTTTGAAGTTCAACCGTTTATTTTCTAGTCTGACCCCCAAAAGTGACCCCCTACTACAAATTTAATGATTTACGTAACGCGTCCATGTTTGGGTCATAGAAGTCCATATGTGTACCAAATTTCAATAGAATCGGTCTAGTGGATCCGGAGAAAACTGGCTGTGACAGACGGACAGACAGACAGACACCCGAGTGATCCTATAAGGGTTCCTTTTTTTTCGGAACCCTAAAAAAGTATCGAGACATGACGTGAACAACTTTAGGCCAATTGCATTGCTACCCAGCTTCTCGAAGATACATATTTGAAAAAGTAATATACAATAGACTGATGAACTTTTAGATGTTAATGATGTTATAAATGCTAATCAATTCGGATTTCAAAAAAATAAAACTACATCACTGGCAATTTATAAAATGTTTGATTCCATTTGGCAAAAAATAAATGATAAAAAGCAATGTACTGCTCTTTTCATTGATACGTCAAAAGCTTTTGACTGTGTAAAATATGATATTCTACTAGATAAGCTAGAACATATAGGTATAAGAGGTATAGCACTAAAAAGCATAGAAAATTACTTAAATAACAGACAGCAAGCCACTATTATTGAAGTATATAATGAGTCGACAAAAATGATGGAGGTAGTTCAATCTAAATTTGAAAAAGTAATAATTGGTGTACCTCAAGGCAGTATATTGGGGGCCCCCATTATTTTTACTATTCATTAATGAACTTCCAAATGTTATTAATCACCTCTGCGTAATGTATGCCGATGATGCGACTATTTTTATCTCTATGACTCTAATGATGACTGAAATGATTTTATCCATGAAAATAAAATAAATGAAACACTGGCAACAGTAACTGATTGGCTGCAGTCATTAAATTTAAAAGTAAACCTTTCAAAAACTAAAGTACTTCAATTTAGAAATTACAAGAGTAAACTTACGAAATTAAAAGTCACAGTGACCGATGTTGCAATTGAAGAAGTAAGTGACATACATTTTCTAGGAGTAACAATAGATCAACATTTAAATTGGAAGACTCATATTGATAAAATTAACAAGAAAATATCCAGTGCCTGTTATGCGGTGTCCATACTAGCAGAAACAACAAATGAGTGTCACTAGAAATGCTTACTTTGGAAATGTTTATCCTTTATTAACTTATGGTATCATATACTGGGGAAACTCGGCAAGCATTCAATCGATATTCATTCTCCAGAAGAAATGTCTTAGGACAATATATAGCATGCACAGTACCGAGTCATTAAGAGATGTTTTCAGAACGAAGGGCTTTCTGACACTTACTGGAATACTGGAACTATGTTCGTTTGTTAAGAATAATATGCAATATTTTAATTTAAAATCGGATTCAAAGAGAAACATTCGCAACCAATACAAATATGATATTGTTTTGCCCAGAGTTAAGAATATGATATATTATAAAAGTACTTACATAACTGCTATTCGTGTATACAACAATTTACCAACAGTTATAAAGCAATTAAATGGAAACATGTTTAAAACCAAATTTAAAAAAATGTTACTTAATAATGTTTATTATAATTTGCATGCGTTTTTTTGGAAAAAAATGATGTTTGTAACTAACACTTAGTAGAACTAATTAATCAATTTTCTTTTCTTTGTTAAGTATTGCACATCCGACTTGGGTAGACTTGATCCTAAAACTGTTATGCTATATTATAAGATCTAATTGTACACAGTTACGCAATTAATAATTCTTATTCTTATTCTGAACCGATTTAGTTAGCGATAAAGATGAAAATGAAATTTGACTGATTGTTGTGTGGTTAATATTATGATTCTCCTAAATTGGCCTTTTTAGACCCGCTGGTCACAAACAATCTAGTTAACACTCGATTCGAAAAACAGTAGCTTCTAATTGTATTTTATTTCTCTTCCCCAGGGGGAAATCGACTCCCGTCTAATGTCAGCCATCCTAACGGGCGTCAAACGTGCCTACCCGTTCGCGAACAAGGAGCGCCTGTCAGAGAGCACCTCCCACATCGACGCTATACACCGACTGGTACACCTAGCTGGCATCAACATCGCCATCCACGCGCTAGCACTGCTCTTCCACATCTCTGACGCTTCTAAAGGGACTGCTGACCGGTAAGTGATATTGAGCTTATGTGGGTAAGAACTTTACCTTAACGACGCCCGGTGAGCGTCTGTCAGAGAGCACCTCTCACACCGATGCTATACACCGACTGGTACACCTAGCTGGCATCAACATCGCCATCCACGCACTAGCACTGCTCTTCCATATCTCTGACGCTTCTAAGGGGACTGCTGACCGGTAAGTGAGATTGAGCTTATGTAGATAAGAACTTTACCTTAACGACGCCCGGCGAGCGCCTGTCTGAGAGCACCTCCCACATCGACGCTATACACCGACTGGTACACCTAGCTGGCATCAACATCGCCATCCACGCACTAGCGCTGCTGTTCCATATCTCTGACGCTTCTAAGGGTACAGCTGATCGGTAAGTGAGATAGAACTTAAGATATCTTAAGATGTGGAACTTTACTTTAACGACGCCCGGCGAGCCAGTTTTTCCAGATCCAGTAAACCGATTCTGTTGAAATTTGGTACACATATGGACTTTTGTGACCCAAATACGGACGTGTTACGTAAATTATTAAATTTTTAGTATGCGGTCACTTTTGGGGGTCAAACTAGAAAATTAAACTACTGGACCTAATTTTTTTTTTAAAGTGGAGATAATAGGTCTTTATCCAAAAATTACAGGAAAACCTAAAGAAGTCAAAATAACATTTTTTTTAAAAATCGTTCGGAACCCTTTTCAAGCGAGTCCAGCTTGGCCAGTTTTTTTTTTTGAATTAATGGTTAGTTACAGCTAAGCTAACCGTTTTTCAATCATCATCATCATCATCATTTGAGTAGTAAGACGTCCACTGCTGGACATTAATCCCCAAGCGTCGCCATATCGACCGCTTCTTTACTTCTTACAGCCACAAGTACTACTCTCCGCCGGCTGTCTCAAGCCGACCCCGGTCAGCCTCCACAAGACAGAAGAGAAGTTGCTAGTGCAAAAGAAAAACAAAAATTTGACTTTGTCAAAAAACTCGATTGCTAAAAACGACTAAAAAGTTCGAAGCAAAGTCGCTTTGCAGTTTGATGAAGTTGGTGGCATCAAAAAAAATTTCAATCACTGATGATTGAACTTTCTTAGCGATCGGGTTTTTTGACAAAATGTGAGGGTTGTATTAGTTACCTACTTTAAGATCTATATTACTTTAATCTATGCACCTTTGTAACCATTTATATGCACTATCGTATGAAATATAACTCAGTATTATTCTGGCCGTCACTAGTTTCATTTACCATCAACACCGCACCTTACATGGCGACCCTGCCAAAAGAATCTATACGCGCTACGCGAACTTGAGACATTGAGTGTGACTGTGTGATTTAATACCGTTCCATAAGAAGCGAAGAATTTTAGTGATGAAAATGGGACGATTATTGTTTTATTGTGCTAACAGACGACACGTAAACGCGAGTGTACTAATCATCCACGAAAATGGGCAAGCAGCAATCTAAAGAGGAAACCCTGATCGTGCAAAACGCGGCGGCTGGTAGTAACCAAGCTACAGCAGACGAACTTCGCTTTCATATGTCCACATCCAACATTATTCTGTCCTGTATCCTGCTTATACTACTACTCGGCATATTGGGCTTCATGTATCGGCTGTACAAAAGGTGCCATAAAAAATGGATCACCAATGAGATAAATAGGACGACTATGAGGAGATCTCTTTTCTGTCGACGCATGCGGTTGGGGGCCACGGAACCATCTTCAAAAAGCTACGAGCAAGAAACGGTGTAATTAAAAAAAAAAAAGTGTTAAAAAAAAGTGAGTGAAAAAGTATATAAAATAAAATATAATAAAAGTGCGTTTCGCGAGTGCTTCAAAATAAAATAAAAAAAAAAAGTGTATAAACATAAACTTAAATTAATCGTGTTCACATTCCAATACAATATCATCTCTTACCAAATAAGGACGATGCGGTAATTGAACTTTGGACCTTGGTGTTAATTACGTGCGGTGTTTAATTATAATACTTATACTAATGTTTAATAATGTACTACAAAAACATTATAATTTCTCTACGTTATGGTGGTAATAAGGTATGGAAAATATATTATATTTATACAATGATTTAAAGAAGATTAGAGTTTACTTAATAAAGTTAGGACCGAAAAGAAGAACAGAAAAAGTATTAGAAAGAAAATTAAATGAGGTAGATGCAATTTATAATCAGTATGAAACTTGGTTGATTGATTTTAGAGAAAAAGTTAAGAGTAAATATTATAGTGCCCAAGATATTGAATTAATAGAAAATTGTTGTCGTCAATTTATAGATTTACGAGAGGATATTTTATTGTTGCGTGAAAGTGATAAATTAGAAACGTCGTCAAAAATGGATACATTTGATTTGAAAACTGCCTTGACCCTTTTACCGATTATGACAAATGAGGAGGTTAGCATAAAACAGCTAATTGATAACATAGAATACTATAACTCTCTACTAAAGGATAACGCTTGTAAACAAAATTTAATCAATTTCGTGTTGAAAAGTAGACTTTCACAGGAAGCTAAGATAAAGTTAAATTCAAAGTATGATACTGTTAGTGGCTTAATTGATGATATGAAAAAAGTGTTGTTGTCTAAGAAAGCGGCAACGGCAATACAAAATAAATTAATAAAAATGAGACAAAATGAGTTGTCGATTGCTGATTACGGGAAAGAAATCACCGAATTATTTGTGAATCTAACGATTACGCAAGCTAACGACAATGAACAGAACTATAATATATTAAAACCGATTAATGAAAACATAGCGATCAAACAATTTGCCGATGGTTTGCGAAATCGAAGATTAAGTACGATTATTTCTGCTAGAAATTACAGCTCATTAAAGGACGCAATCCAAGCAGCACAAGACGAGGAGGTATCGACAGCAACTCCCAATGGAGAAATTATGGGTATGTATAAAAGGCCCTACAATAATTTCTATACCAATAGAAGCCGTTCAAATAATTATAGAGGCCAACGTGGTGGAGGTAGAAACTTCTATGCATACAGAGGTCAAGCGCGAGGGCAGCAGCAACGATACCGTTCTACTTCACGAGGGCAGCCGACTCGAGGAGGAACTAGCAGTCGCAGATGGCAAAGAGGTAACTTTAATTATTCTAATACTAGAAATCAAGGGATACCTAAAGAGCGTGACGTCAATGTTCTTAATAACTCGGAACCAAACACAGAATCACGATTAACATCCAATCAGTTTTTTCGTGACTAATAATAATATTAAATGTATTTTAGCTAGTGATAGTAATTGTTATATTTCTTTATGTTCGGCGTTATATAAACGTAATATTAAGAAGCATTATTTTCTAGTAGATTCTGGAGCATCGGTGTCAGCATGCACATATAAACATGCGCTCGAATGCGGCATTCCAATCCATAACGAGCATGTAGCCTTAAACGGTTTAGGCGGCAGAGTTCAAGCAATAGGATACTTATGTTTACAATTCAATTTAAATGGTGAAACAATTAGACAGAAGTTTTATGTATTTCATAACTTACCTATTAAGGGAGATGGAATTTTAGGTCGTGACTTTTTAAATAAATATAAGGCTCAGATAGATTTTAATAAAAATAATTTAACTTTATCTACGGATAGGACAACTATTTGTTTTCCACTCGTAAATAAATATACTAATATTTACAATGTACCCGCTAGGAGCGAGTCTATACACTACTTACAAACGGACTTTAATGAGGATTGTGTAGTATCTTCTAAAGAACTAACACATGGTGTGTTTTTAGCAAGTTCAATAGGTACTCCTAAACATGGACTAATACCTATTAAAATATTAAACGTTACTGAAGAAGATGTATCGCTAACGGAAATAGAACCTAGCATTAAAAAAACTTAGTGAGTTTGACGTCTGTAATTATGAAAAAACGCAAAATGACGCAGACAGAGTTAAGACCTTATTTTCTCAATTAAAATTGCATCATTTAAATAATGAAGAACAAAAAACCATTGAAAATATTTGCGCGAAATATTCAGATATATTTTACCTCCCTAAAGACAAATTGAGTACTACAAATGTATACAGTCATACTATATCCGTAAAACCAAATACGACACCAGTATTTTCTAAACAATACCGTTTGCCACATTCTCATAAAAATGAAATAAAACGTCAGATTAATAAAATGCTAGAGGAAGGTATTATAGAGCCCAGTAAAAGCGACTGGTCCAGTCCAATATTATTGGTTCCAAAGAAATCAGATACAACTGGAGATAATAAATGGAGACTAGTAGTTGATTACAGAAAACTGAATAATTGCATAGAGGACGATAAATACCCATTACCGGATATTACAGAAATTTTAGAATCATTGTCGGGTAGCATATATTTCTCACATCTTGATTTGCACCAAGGCTATTATAATGTCAAATTAGAGGAAAATAGCAGAAGGTTCACAGCTTTTCATTCGGGACAGTACCAGATGACACGTATGCCTATGGGATTAAAAACCAGTCCCAGTTCCTTTTCGAGAATGATAACAATAGCAATGGCTGGTCTAAATTATGAAAAATGCTTGATTTATTTGGATGACTTAATAGTATTTGGACGTAACTTAGACTCTCATAATAAAAATCTGCAAGATATTTTTGAAAGATTACGGACCGTTAACTTAAAACTAAACCCCGCCAAGTGTGATTTTCTTAGAAAACAAATTTTGTACTTAGGACACGTTATTTCAAGTGACGGCATAATGCCTGACCCTGCAAAAATAACTGTAGTTCAAAATTATCCATGTCCAGCAAGTACAGAAGAAGTAAAAAGATTCGTAGCATTCACTAATTATTACCGAAAATTCATACCAAAATTTGCTGAAATAGCTCATCCATTAAATAAATTGACTAGAAAAGGTGTACCATTCGAATGGAGTGAGGCATGTCAAGAAGCATTTGAAACATTAAGACAAAGTTTAACTCATCCACCAGTGTTACAGTATCCTGACTTTTCAGAACAAAATCGTTTTATTGTTCAAACTGATGCATCAAACAATGCTATAGGAGCAATTTTATCAAATAATAATGGACGACCAGTAGCTTTCGCTAGCAGAAGCTTAAACAAAGCCGAAAAGAATTACCCTATCATAGAAAAGGAATTACTGGCAATTGTATGGGCAGTGAAATACTTTCGTCCATATTTGTATGGTCGACCTTTTATGATATTTACGGACCATAAGCCATTAGTATATTTGTTCAACATGAAAGACCCATCAAGTAGACTAATGAAATTTAGAATGACTTTGGAGGAATATAATTTTGAAGTACAATATATAAAAGGTTCTGACAATGCAGCTGCAGATGCACTGTCTAGAATTACTTTAAAAGATCTGAAAGAAATGCATGAAAGTTTAATGAACGTCATGACAAGAGCACAAACGAGAAATTTAAATAAAACAAACTCAACGGTGGATATGAATATTTCAGACTTGAGGCCTGATCAACCAAAAGTCGTAAGTACTCATATCAGACCAAAAGAGTCTGTCGAACTAAAATTTATTGATGTTAAAGAATTAGAAATATTAAAGAAAAAAGGAAATATAACTAAAGAAAATAAAATATTCTGTTATGTAGAAAATAAATCTACAATATACGTGAAATTCCTAAGTTCTCAATCGCAAATGACGCGAGACGAGTTTGTGAGAGATTTAGATGAATTTTGCAATCTGCTAAAAATAAAAGAAATATACATATTAAAACATAAAGACAATGATGACTTTATAAAAAAGTTAATATCAACAATAAAAAATAATAAAAGTAGGTTCGGACCGCGCATATGCATTTTAAGTGATGTAAAAAGGATAGAGAATAAGGACGATAAAAAAGTAATTTTAAATGACTTTCATCTCTTACCTAGTAGTGGCCATGCTGGTATGAGACGAATGTCAAATAACATAAAGAAATACTATTATTGGCCTGGTATCGATAATGATGTTCGGGAATTTGTAAGGCGATGTGACAAATGTCAGCGGCAAAAATATTCAATACCTAAGAAGGAACCCATGGTGATTACTAGTACAGCTAATACTGCGTTTGAAAAAATATATCTAGATTTGGTTGGTCCTTTGGAAACAGACAATGATAATTTTTCGTATGTGCTAACATTACAATGCGAACTCACAAAATATGTAGAAGGTTATCCCTTAATTTCTAAAAAAACAGATGAAGTGGCGAGAAGTTTTGTCAACAACTTCATTCTCAGATATGGCGTGCCGAAAGCAATTGCGACAGACAGGGGAAAGGAGTTTCTCTCAGAAATATTTCAACAGGTATGTAAATTATTAAATATAAAGCAACTCAATTCTACAGCATACCATCACCAAACCATAGGAGCTTTGGAAAACACTCACAAACATTTAAATGCATTTTTGCGGATCCAAACAGAGAACCATCCAGAGATGTGGAGTAAGTGGATTCCTTTTTGGTGTTTTTCATATAACACGGGGGTACATACAGAAACAGGATTCACTCCATACGAGTTAGTTTTTGGTAAGAAATGTTCTCTTCCTAGCAATCTGACAACAAATTTAGATCCATTATATAATTGCGATAGTTATCCTCACGAATTAAAATACCGATTGCAGCTTTCACAAACAGAGGCAAGAGAAAATTTATTAAAAAGTAAGTTGAATAGAAAGATAGTATACGATAAAAATGTTAATCCTGTACACTATAAAGAGAATGATTTAATTTTAGTAAAGAATGATACATCTTGTAAGAAATTAGACAACTTATATTCAGGACCTTTTAAAGTTGTAAAAGACATACCACCAAACGTAGAAATAATTAATCAATTTGGGAAAATGGACATTGTTCATAAAAATCGGACAAAACCTTACTATGTATAATTTAAGAAAATGTAAAGAAAAAAAAATATATAAATCAATTTTTTTTTTTTCTATTAGTACGGTGATGTGAGGGTTGTATTAGTTACCTACTTTAAGATCTATATTACTTTAATCTATGCACCTTTGTAACCATTTATATGCACTATCGTATGAAATATAACTCAGTATTATTCTGGCCGTCACTAGTTTCATTTACCATCAACACCGCACCTTACAAAAAATATTTTTTTGTTTTTCTTTTGCACTAGCAACTTCTTTTTTCTTTGGTATTTGTTAAGTACCTCTATATTATTAGCGGTCCCCGACGCGATGACGCTTAGCCCAAAGAATCGTACCTATATTAAATTAAAAGGATCAATATGTATTATTTTTTCACTTTTTAAAGCTATTTTTTAGTCGAGGGTTTTTTAAATATTTAATTTATTTTTTAATTTTTAAATACCCAGTGGCACTCTCACAATCAAGACAAATCTAACGACACCTCTCAAGCTAAAATCCATCGAGCCATTCAGGCCGCAGAGCGCGCCAAACAATTATACATACATATATACTCACGAAAAACATAACCCTCCTTCTGGCGCAGTCAGGTAAAAACAAGATTGTGACACTAGACAACCGCTATTTGGTGCACAACTACCAATTCGAAAACTGAGTAGCAGATATAGCTTCCTCAATCGGTAGTCTCATGTCATGGAACCCAGCTGATGCCCGCTGCAAACTGGCAGGATACTTTTCCTCCACCCATATGGCTACCATGACGTATCAACTACAGGATGTGGATGTGGTTCCGAGTCAAAAACCATGCTCCACCTCCTATCTTGCCCTCTGTGTCCCAAAACATGAAACCGAAGTGACCTATGTGCTGCCACCAACAATACTCTAGAAGTGGCAATCTTTTGGGCCAGGCAAATTTAAAATACTGTCGTGCCAGCGACTCGAAGAAGAAGTACTCTACAATAATAACATTAAAACCCTTTTCATTCCAGCTACTACACCGCCCTCTACCGCAAACTAACCAACGCAGAAATCTTCAACACAACTCACTCGGCTCTTCTCTTCTCGCTCATCTACAAGTCGTTGAAGCGAGACAGCAACATTCCACGCGTCGCGTCGTTCGTCAAGCGGCTGCTGCAGCTGTGCTGCTACATGACGCCGGCGCAGGCTTGCGGGATGCTGTTCCTCATATCCCAGGTCTTGAAGGATGGGGAGAAGAAGGGCGCTGTCAGACTGGTGTGGACTAAGAGGGAGATTAAGGAGGTAAGGAATGGAGATTTGTTTATTTATTTTTTTTACTATTATTGGCTCGCGTTTGACCACTATCTCACCAGATTAGTCGATACTGCCCCACTGCTGGGCAAAGACGTCCTCCAATTCTTTCCTGATATTGTTTTATGGGGGAGTTCGAACCAGCCCTTGCAGTAGGCGTCTAGATCGTCTCGCCACCGTTGCCAGATTTTTATTTGATTTTTTCTTCTACCTATATTGTCCCACTGCTCAGGTCTCCCCCATAGCATTCCACTCTTCCTGGTATGTTGTCCTCTCCGACCAATTCGTCATGAAGGCCTCCAAGTCGTCACGCCATATGTAATAGTAAAAAAAATGGGCTTCAACTCCCGTAAAAAAAAAAAAACACGGAAATCTGGGCTCTCCTCTTCTCGCTCATCTACAAGTCGTTGAAGCGAGACAGCAACATTCCGCGCGTTGCGTCGTTCGTCAAACGGCTGCTGCAGCTGTGCTGCTACATGATGCCGGCGCAGGCGTCTTAAAGGACGGAGAGAACAAGGGCGCTGTCAGACTGGTGTGGACTAAGAGGGAGATTAAGTTGGTTATTTAGTCGATATTGCCACACTGCTGGGCAAAGACGTCCTCCAATTCTTTCCTGGTATTCTTTTCTGGGGGAGTTCTCGAACCAGCCCTTGCAGTAGGCGTCTAGGTCGTCTCGTTATCTTTATCAGATTTTATTTTTTTCTAGTTTTTTCTTCAACCTATATTGTCCCACTGCTAGCAAAGGTTTCCCCCTTCAAGGAGTTAAGGAATGGAGATTTGCCTTTTAATTTGCCGATACTGCCCCCCGATTGGAGGAGGCCTTTGCCTAGCAAGGCCACCCCCAATTCTTTCTAGGTAATTTTTTCGCGCCATAGTATAACGGAAGTAGCTTTAGTCAGAAGTTTTAAAACTGATTTGTTAAAAATGAGTTCTTTCCTTTAATTTACCATGAGTTAGTACTTCCCAGAAATTAATCCTTATTAGCTACACTTTTGGATGGTGTAATACAGGCTGTTTTTTTTTTTTCAAAATCAACTGGTTCGATTCTCGGGTAGGAATAACGATATTTCAAAAATCCAATGATGCAGTTTTAATTTCCATCTAAATCGGGCTCGAAACTCTTTTCAATGTTTTCCGACTTTATCTTTATCTAGGGCACGCAAACCAAGTTTCATTAAAATCAGTTCATTAATTTCCAAGAATAAGGTCTTTAAAGTTTTTATGAAACACCCTGAATAGAATAGAATAGAAAACATTTAGTCAGCATAGACACAAACTCACAGCAACATAGACAAAATGAACAGAAATAATAGTAGGTACGAGTACACAATAATTGCGCTGAGCGTGCTCATACCGAAAAGGTCTCAGATCTCAGCATTTGCTGAGCGTTAGACACCCAGCGCTGGTTTTCAGTTGGCACCCCGCAGTGACACACGGACGAAGGTAGACACAATAAACAGAATACTTAATTAAATATTGATAAAATAAACATACTTAAATCGTAAATAAATACAGTAATATAAAAACTATGCCTACAGTAAGAAGGGATATTTAAAATATATGTGTAGTGTGAGTTATAAATATGTCAACCAATCAGTCAACCAATAGCAAGCCACTGAGCCGGTTGACGTGGCGGCGGATTTTTGACGTGGGTAAATTTGTCTCCTTCGGCACGGCAATTATCATTAAAACCGGAAGTAAAAGTTGTATAGCAACTACTGTCGCAGAAACAAAAGAAATGTGAATGTTTAATACTCGTGGATCCCGGACAGGCGCAACGGACTCATCAATCCAGTCTACCGACTACCCCTGACCCTGAGGAATAAGCGTTCTTAAGACCTTCCAAATTACTGACTAAACTTTGTACTCTACAGGAAATAAAAGAAGAAACTCCCGACCAAGAAGAGAACGCAGAAGAAACAGTGACAGAAGTAAACGATACTCTTAACAGTACAGAAGATGATGATGAGGTGAAGGTGGAACAGAAGAGAGTTGATCTGCTGAAAGGAGATAAGAAAGATCTGTTGTTAGGTGAGTGTTATCCTAATATATGAAACTAGTGGACGTCACGCGGTTTCACCCGCGTAGTTCCCGTTCCCGTGGGACTACGGGGATACTATATAGCCTATGTTACTCCCTGATAATGTAGCTATCCAATGCTAAAAGAATTTTTCAAATCGGTCCAGTAGTTTCGGGGCCTATTCAATTCAAACAAAAAAATCTTTATAATATTAGTGTAGTTGAATGATTGAGTGACTGACAGACAACGCACAGCCGAAACTACTGGTCGTAGACAGCTGAAGTTTGGCATGTAGGTTCTTTGGGGAGTACTAAAACAGGATTTCCCGAAATTCCTACAGGAACGGGAAATAACGAGATAAGTCGCGGGCAAAAGCTAGTTTTAATATAGAACTCTAAGCTAACGCAATCTCTTCAAAGTTAGAGCGCACAGGCTCCTTCTGGGTAAGCTCGCTCCATCGTAGACTTTGTCTCTGTCATCTCTGACCTAGACTAGAGTCAAGAGCAAACCCATCACAAAAAAAATAAGCTCTAATTAGCGCGCAGTTTTGAGAAATACAAGTCCTTTGATTAATTATTTGATTGGCTGTTGATCTAACTGATAAAATGAAAAAAAAAACGGTTTCTGAAAAACTCTCAGACACCCTTTTTATCACTTCGATGATAAAGTACGTAATAAGTTACGTTTTTTTTTATTTGGTATTACCCGTAAGCGTTAACTTGGCACCTGAATCGAATTACGTTTTGAGGTTTGAATTAAAATTGAACAATTCGATTGACTTGGCACTTGGCTCGACACATTTTGAATTTAAATTGAACAATTCGATTTCGGTGAAAATAATATAAACGAGACCGTAATAGTGATGATAACGCGTGTTCAAATCGAATTGTTCAATTTTAATTCAAAATGTGTCGAGGCAGGTGCCAAGTCAACGCGTACGGGATATAGATAATTTCCAAAAAATCTTAAAACTGTAAAATTAGGTACCTGATACACAGCATCACTGTACAAATGTATTTCATTTCTTTTCATGTGAACACTGAAACAAGCCCCTTAATCTCACAAAATGTTTACTTTCAGATGACGACGAAGAAGAAAGCTACGTCGACCTAAAAATCGATGACCAGGGCAACATAAGACCCAAGAAGCGTAAGCACAGCACCGCCGTCGCGGGCTGGTTCCACGCGCGCGTGAAGACTGAGGCGCTGCCCAGCAAAGATGACGAGGATCGGGAGAAGGATGCCGCCGCCAAGATACAGCTCAAGAAGAGCGTCAATATGGATAAGGTAGGGTGTTCTTTTAACAGCTCCAGGGTTGAGGAAGTACGGAAGTTACCGTGGGCCTGGAATGCAAAGGGCATTAGGAGAAACACTGGTGAGCTTCAGTCAGTAAGAGTCAGACACTCCCTTCCACTTTGCCCCGAATCAGGAGTCATTTGATGACTTCCCTCCAAAAAAGGGTGTTTTTATGTTTGATGGAGAAAAAGTTTTTATAAGGGTCCGTCTGAAGTTCTTCTCCATAAATAGATCTATAGAATACATAGACCTTAAAATCGACGACCAAGGTATCATAAGGCTCAAGAAGCGTAAGCACAGCACCGCCGTCGCGGGTTTGTTCCACGTGCGCATGAAGTCTGAGGCGTTGCCTAACAAAGATGACGAGGATCGGGAGAAGGATGCCGCCGCCAAGATACAGCTCAAGAAGAGCGTCAATATGGATAAGGTAGGGTGGTTTTTAACAGCTCCAGAGTTGCGGAAGTACGGAAGTTACCGTGGGCCTGGAAAGCAAAAAGCATTTGGAGGAACATTGGTGGGTGTTAGTCAGTAAGAGTCTGACACTCCCTTCCGCTCCACCCAGAGGGGGGTAGAGCGTGTTCCTCCAAATGCCATTAGGAGGAGCACAGATGGGTTTTAGTCAGTAAGAGTCTGACACTCCCTTCCGCTCCACCCAGAGGGGGGTAGAGCGTGTTCCTCCAAATGCCATTAGGAGGAATAAGAGTCTGACACTCCCTTCCGCTCCACCCAGAGGGGGGTAGAGCGTGTTCCTTCAAATGCCATTAGGAGGAACACAGATGGGTTTTAGTCAGTAAGAGTCTGACACTCCCTTCCGCTCCACCCAGAGGGGGGTAGAGCGTGTTCCTCCAAATGCCATTAGGAGGAACACAGATGGGTTTTAGTCAGTAAGAGTCTGACACTCCCTTCTGCTCCACCCAGAGGGGAGTAGAGCGTGTTCCTCCAAATGCCATTAGGAGGAACACAGATGGGTTTTAGTCAGTAAGAGTCTGACACTCCTTTCCGCTCCACCCAGAGGGGGGTAGAGCGTGATCCTCCAAATGCCATTAGGAGGAACACAGATGGGTTTTAGTCAGTAAGAGTCTGACACTCCGTTCCGCTCCACCCAGAGGGGGGTAGAGCGTGTTCCTCCAAATGCCATTAGGAGGAACACAGATGGGTTTTAGTCAGTAAGAGTCTGACACTCCCTTCCGCTCCACCCAGACGGGGGTAGAGCGTGATCCTCCAAATGCCATTAGGAGGAACACAGATGGGTTTTAGTCAATAAGAGTCTGACACTCCGTTCCGCTCCACCCAGAGGGCGGTAGAGCGTGTTCCTCCAAATGCCATTAGGAGGAACACAGATGGGTTTAAGTCAGTAAGAGTCTGACACTCCCTTCCGCTCCACCCAGAGGGGGGTAGAGCGTGATCCTCCAAATGCCATTAGGAGGAACACAGATGGGTTTTAGTCAGTAAGAGTCTGACACTCCCTTCCGCTCCACCCAGAGGGGGGTAGAGCGTGTTCCTCCAAATGCCATTAGGAGGAACACAGATGGGTTTTAGTCAGTAAGAGTCTGACACTCCCTTCCGCTCCACCCAGAGGGGGGTAGAGCGTGATCCTCCAAATGCCATTAGGAGGAACACAGATGGGTTTTAGTCAGTAAGAGTCTGACACTCCGTTCCGCTCCACCCAGAGGGGGTAGACGTGTTCCTCCAAATGCCATTAGGAGGAACACAGATGGGTTTTAGTCAGTAAGAGTCTGACACTCCCTTCCGCTCCACCCAGAGGGGAGTAGAGCGTGTTCCTCCAAATGCCATTAGGAGGAACACAGATGGGTTTTAGTCAGTAAGAGTCTGACACTCCCTTCCGCTCCACCCAGAGGGGGGTAGAGCGTGTTCCTCCAAATGCCATTAGGAGGAACACTGGTGACTTTTAGTCAGTAAGAGTCTGACACTCCCTTCCGCTCCACCCAGAGGGGGGTAGAGCGTGTTCCTCCAAATGCCATTAGGAGGAACACAGATGGGTTTTAGTCAGTAAGAGTCTGACACTCCCTTCCGCTCCACCCAGAGGGGAGTAGAGCGTGTTCCTCCAAATGCCATTAGGAGGAACACAGATGGGTTTTAGTCAGTAAGAGACTGACACTCCCTTCCGCTCCACCCAGAGGGGGGTAGAGCGTGTTCCTCCAAATGCCATTAGGAGGAACACAGATGGGTTTTAGTCAGTAAGAGTCTGACACTCCCTTCTGCTCCACCCAGAGGGCGGTAGAGCGTGTTCCTCCAAATGCCATTAGGAGGAACACAGATGGGTTTTAGTCAGTAAGAGTCTGACACTCCGTTCCGCTCCACCCAGAGGGGGGTAGAGCGTGTTCCTCCAAATGCCATTAGGAGGAACACAGATGGGTTTTAGTCAGTAAGAGTCTGACACTCCTTTCCGCTCCACCCAGAGGGGAGTAGAGCGTGTTCCTCCAAATGCCATTAGGAGGAACACAGATGGGTTTTAGTCAGTAAGAGTCTGACACTCCGTTCCGCTCCACCCAGAGGGGAGTAGAGCGTGTTCTTCCAAATGCCATTAGGAGGAACACAGATGGGTTTTAGTCAGTAAGAGACTGACACTCGCTTCCGCTCCAACCAGAGGGGGGTAGAGCGTGTTCCTCCAAATGCCATTAGGAGGAACACAGATGGGTTTTAGTCAGTAAGAGTCTGACACTCCCTTCCGCTCCACCCAGAGGGGGGTAGAGCGTGTTCCTCCAAATGCCATTAGGAGGAACACAGATGGGTTTTAGTCAGTAAGAGTCTGACACTCCCTTCTGCTCCACCCAGAGGGGAGTAGAGCGTGTTCCTCCAAATGCCATTAGGAGGAACACAGATGGGTTTTAGTCAGTAAGAGTCTGACACTCCGTTCCGCTCCACCCAGAGGGGGGTAGAGCGTGATCCTCCAAATGCCATTAGGAGGAACACAGATGGGTTTTAGTCAGTAAGAGTCTGACACTCCCTTCCGCTCCACCCAGAGGGGGGTAGAGCGTGATCCTCCAAATGCCATTAGGAGGAACACAGATGGGTTTTAGTCAGTAAGAGTCTGACACTCCCTTCCGCTCCACCCAGAGGGGGTAGACGTGTTCCTCCAAATGCCATTAGGAGGAACACAGATGGGTTTTAGTCAGTAAGAGTCTGACACTCCCTTCCGCTCCACCCAGAGGGGGGTAGAGCGTGATCCTCCAAATGCCATTAGGAGGAACACAGACGGGTTTTAGTCAGTAAGAGTCTGACACTCCTTTCCGCTCCACCCAGAGGGGAGTAGAGCGTGTTCCTCCAAATGCCATTAGGAGGAACACAGAAGGGTTTTAGTCAGTAAGAGTCTGACACTCCGTTCCGCTCCACCCAGAGGGGGGTAGAGCGTGTTCCTCCAAATGCCATTAGGAGGAACACAGATGGGTTTTAGTCAGTAAGAGTCTGACACTCCCTTCCGCTCCACCCAGACGGGGGTAGAGCGTGATCCTCCAAATGCCATTAGGAGGAACACAGATGGGTTTTAGTCAATAAGAGTCTGACACTCCGTTCCGCTCCACCCAGAGGGGGGTAGAGCGTGTTCCTCCAAATGCCATTAGGAGGAACACAGATGGGTTTAAGTCAGTAAGAGTCTGACACTCCCTTCCGCTCCACCCAGAGGGGGGTAGAGCGTGATCCTCCAAATGCCATTAGGAGGAACACAGATGGGTTTTAGTCAGTAAGAGTCTGACACTCCCTTCCGCTCCATCCAGAGGGGAGTAGAGCGTGTTCCTCCAAATGCCATTAGGAGGAACACAGATGGGTTTTAGTCAGTAAGAGTCTGACACTCCCTTCCGCTCCACCCAGAGGGGGGTAGAGCGTGATCCTCCAAATGCCATTAGGAGGAACACAGATGGGTTTTAGTCAGTAAGAGTCTGACACTCCGTTCCGCTCCACCCAGAGGGGGTAGACGTGTTCCTCCAAATGCCATTAGGAGGAACACAGATGGGTTTTAGTCAGTAAGAGTCTGACACTCCCTTCCGCTCCACCCAGAGGGGAGTAGAGCGTGTTCCTCCAAATGCCATTAGGAGGAACACAGATGGGTTTTAGTCAGTAAGAGTCTGACACTCCCTTCCGCTCCACCCAGAGGGGGGTAGAGCGTGTTCCTCCAAATGCCATTAGGAGGAACACTGGTGACTTTTAGTCAGTAAGAGTCTGACACTCCCTTCCGCTCCACCCAGAGGGGGGTAGAGCGTGTTCCTCCAAATGCCATTAGGAGGAACACAGATGGGTTTTAGTCAGTAAGAGTCTGACACTCCCTTCCGCTCCACCCAGAGGGGAGTAGAGCGTGTTCCTCCAAATGCCATTAGGAGGAACACAGATGGGTTTTAGTCAGTAAGAGACTGACACTCCCTTCCGCTCCACCCAGAGGGGGGTAGAGCGTGTTCCTCCAAATGCCATTAGGAGGAACACAGATGGGTTTTAGTCAGTAAGAGTCTGACACTCCGTTCCGCTCCACCCAGAGGGGGGTAGAGCGTGATCCTCCAAATGCCATTAGGAGGAACTCAGATGGATTTTAGTCAGTAAGAGTCTGACACTCCCTTCCGCTCCACCCAGAGGGGGGTAGAGCGTGATCCTCCAAATGCCATTAGGAGGAACACAGATGGGTTTTAGTCAGTAAGAGTCTGACACTCCGTTCCGCTCCACCCAGAGGGGGGTAGAGCGTGTTCCTCCAAATGCCATTAGGAGGAACACAGATGGGTTTTAGTCAGTAAGAGTCTGACACTCCCTTCCGCTTCGTCCAGAGGGGGGTAGAGCGTGTTCCTCCAAATGCCATTAGGAGGAACACAGATGGGTTTTAGTCAGTAAGAGTCTGACACTCCCTTCCGCTCCACCCAGAGGGGGGTAGAGCGTGATCCTCCAAATGCCATTAGGAGGAACACAGATGGGTTTTAGTCAGTAAGAGTCTGACACTCCGTTCCGCTCCACCCAGAGGGGGGTAGAGCGCGTGTTCCTCCAAATGCCATTAAGAGGAACACAGATGGGTTTTAGTCAGTAAGAGTCTGACACTCCCTTCCGCTCCACCCAGGGGGGGTAGAGCGTGTTCCTCCAAATGCCATTAGGAGGAACACAGATGGGTTTTAGTCAGTAAGAGTCTGACACTCCGTTCCGCTCCACCCAGAGGGGGGTAGAGCGTGTTCCTCCAAATGCCATTAGGAGGAACACAGATGGGTTTTAGTCAGTAAGAGTCTGACACTCCCTTCCGCTTCGTCCAGAGGGGGTAGAGCGTGTTCCTCCAAATGCCATTAGGAGGCACACAGATGTGTTTTAGTCAGTAAGAGTCTGACACTCCCTTCCGCTTCGTCCAGAGGGGGGTAGAGCGTGTTCCTCCAAATGCCATTAGGAGGAACACAGATGGGTTTTAGTCAGTAAGAGTCTGACACTCCGTTCCGCTCCACCCAGAGGGGGGTAGAGCGTGATCCTCCAAATGCCATTAGGAGGAACTCAGATGGATTTTAGTCAGTAAGAGTCTGACACTCCCTTCCGCTCCACCCAGAGGGGGGTAGAGCGTGATCCTCCAAATGCCATTAGGAGGAACACAGATGGGTTTTAGTCAGTAAGAGTCTGACACTCCGTTCCGCTCCACCCAGAGGGGGGTAGAGCGTGATCCTCCAAATGCCATTAGGAGGAACTCAGATGGATTTTAGTCAGTAAGAGTCTGACACTCCGTTCCGCTCCACCCAGAGGGGGGTAGAGCGTGTTCCTCCAAATGCCATTAGGAGGAACACAGATGGGTTTTAGTCAGTAAGAGTCTGACACTCCCTTCCGCTCCACCCAGACGGGGGTAGAGCGTGATCCTCCAAATGCCATTAGGAGGAACACAGATGGGTTTTAGTCAATAAGAGTCTGACACTCCGTTCCGCTCCACCCAGAGGGGGGTAGAGCGTGTTCCTCCAAATGCCATTAGGAGGAACACAGATGGGTTTAAGTCAGTAAGAGTCTGACACTCCCTTCCGCTCCACCCAGAGGGGGGTAGAGCGTGATCCTCCAAATGCCATTAGGAGGAACACAGATGGGTTTTAGTCAGTAAGAGTCTGACACTCCCTTCCGCTCCACCCAGAGGGGAGTAGAGCGTGTTCCTCCAAATGCCATTAGGAGGAACACAGATGGGTTTTAGTCAGTAAGAGTCTGACACTCCCTTCCGCTCCACCCAGAGGGGGGTAGAGCGTGATCCTCCAAATGCCATTAGGAGGAACACAGATGGGTTTTAGTCAGTAAGAGTCTGACACTCCGTTCCGCTCCACCCAGAGGGGGTAGACGTGTTCCTCCAAATGCCATTAGGAGGAACACAGATGGGTTTTAGTCAGTAAGAGTCTGACACTCCCTTCCGCTCCACCCAGAGGGGAGTAGAGCGTGTTCCTCCAAATGCCATTAGGAGGAACACAGATGGGTTTTAGCCAGTAAGAGTCTGACACTCCCTTCCGCTCCACCCAGAGGGGGGTAGAGCGTGTTCCTCCAAATGCCATTAGGAGGAACACTGGTGACTTTTAGTCAGTAAGAGTCTGACACTCCCTTCCGCTCCACCCAGAGGGGGGTAGAGCGTGTTCCTCCAAATGCCATTAGGAGGAACACAGATGGGTTTTAGTCAGTAAGAGTCTGACACTCCCTTCCGCTCCACCCAGAGGGGAGTAGAGCGTGTTCCTCCAAATGCCATTAGGAGGAACACAGATGGGTTTTAGTCAGTAAGAGACTGACACTCCCTTCCGCTCCACCCAGAGGGGGGTAGAGCGTGTTCCTCCAAATGCCATTAGGAGGAACACAGATGGGTTTTAGTCAGTAAGAGTCTGACACTCCGTTCCGCTCCACCCAGAGGGGGGTAGAGCGTGATCCTCCAAATGCCATTAGGAGGAACTCAGATGGATTTTAGTCAGTAAGAGTCTGACACTCCCTTCCGCTCCACCCAGAGGGGGGTAGAGCGTGATCCTCCAAATGCCATTAGGAGGAACACAGATGGGTTTTAGTCAGTAAGAGTCTGACACTCCGTTCCGCTCCACCCAGAGGGGGGTAGAGCGTGTTCCTCCAAATGCCATTAGGAGGAACACAGATGGGTTTTAGTCAGTAAGAGTCTGACACTCCCTTCCGCTTCGTCCAGAGGGGGGTAGAGCGTGTTCCTCCAAATGCCATTAGGAGGAACACAGATGGGTTTTAGTCAGTAAGAGTCTGACACTCCCTTCCGCTCCACCCAGAGGGGGGTAGAGCGTGATCCTCCAAATGCCATTAGGAGGAACACAGATGGGTTTTAGTCAGTAAGAGTCTGACACTCCGTTCCGCTCCACCCAGAGGGGGGTAGAGCGCGTGTTCCTCCAAATGCCATTAAGAGGAACACAGATGGGTTTTAGTCAGTAAGAGTCTGACACTCCCTTCCGCTCCACCCAGGGGGGGTAGAGCGTGTTCCTCCAAATGCCATTAGGAGGAACACAGATGGGTTTTAGTCAGTAAGAGTCTGACACTCCGTTCCGCTCCACCCAGAGGGGGGTAGAGCGTGTTCCTCCAAATGCCATTAGGAGGAACACAGATGGGTTTTAGTCAGTAAGAGTCTGACACTCCCTTCCGCTTCGTCCAGAGGGGGTAGAGCGTGTTCCTCCAAATGCCATTAGGAGGCACACAGATGTGTTTTAGTCAGTAAGAGTCTGACACTCCCTTCCGCTTCGTCCAGAGGGGGTAGAGCGTGTTCCTCCAAATGCCATTAGGAGGAACACAGATGGGTTTTAGTCAGTAAGAGTCTGACACTCCGTTCCGCTCCACCCAGAGGGGGTAGAGCGTGTTCCTCCAAATGCCATTAGGAGGAACACAGATGGGTTTTAGTCAGTAAGAGTCTGACACTCCCTTCCGCTTCGTCTAGAGGGGGGTAGAGCGTGTTCCTCCAAATGCCATTAGGAAGAACACAGATGGGTTTTAGTCAGTAAGAGTCTGACACTCCGTTCCGCTCCACCCAGAGGGGGTAGAGCGTGTTCCTCCAAATGCCATTAGGAGGAACCAGATGGGGTTTAGTCAGTAACTCTGACACTCCCTTCCGCTCCGCCCAGAGGGGGGTAGAGCGTGTTCCTCCAAATGCCATTAGGAGGAACACAGATTGGTTTTAGTCAGTAAGAGTCTGATACTCCCTTCCGCTCCACCCAGAGGGGTGTAGAGCGTGTTCCTCCAAATGCCCTTTGCGTTCCAATGCCGCGAAGGATTCGTCAATATGGATAAGGTAGGTGTTTTTGTGAGAGTCAGTGTTCAGAGTCCATTATATCAGAGGCATGTGGAAAGTTCTGCAACCTCCATTCAAAAGGGAGAATCCTTCCAGATGGGTGTTGTGTTTGGTGGGCAACTGGCTGATGGTTGTCGGGCTGTTGTACATGTTGCGAGAGGAACAAATCTTGTTATTTTAACATGTTACTTTGAAACTTCTTATCGGTTTTCCTATAATCTGTAATTAATATGTGATCAACAATTATCTGAGGAGCTCGTGAGTAAAGAATACTAGCCCACGGATCGATCTTTAAGGTTAAGCAACGCTTGCCAAGGTTAGTCTGTGGATGGGTGACCATCTTAACATACCGAGTTTGTTCCGTGCCTCGGAAAGCACGTTAAGCCGTTGGTCCCGGCTGTCATTTGTAGATCTTTGGCAGTCGTTACGGATTGTCCGAAGCTAGTTAATCTGACACCAGTCTTACCAAGAATTGCCGTATTACCCAGTTAATGGGTTGTGGAGGTCTGGTAAGCAACCGTTCCACGTAAAATACTGGTATTCAGCTGAATCCGGTTTGACTGGAAGCCACCCCAACACAGTTGGGAAAAGGCTAGGCAGATGATGATGATGATGAAGAACGATTATCTGCAATGATTCGGACACAGTTGGCTGTGACAGACGCACGAGACATGGGTTCTGTTTTTCTATGTGAACACCCACACATATCAATTTTCCATGCCATCATAATTTTGCATCTTATTAATAATTTATTATGTCTGGTTCACAGGAAATAACAGAATACAACCCGTTCGTTCGCAACCCGTCGTTCGCGGGTGCACAGTGCTCCGCCTACGTCGAATTACTACCCCTCGCCGCACACTTCCACCCCACCGTCAAGTTGTTCGCCGAGAAACTGATCAATGGTAAGCAATGATATACACCGTGTCCTGGACGATTTACATTAACTTCGACCGGATGGTCAGAACATGGATATAAGCATTTCTGAAACGTCGATGTTTGTCGACGCGAATGTCGATAGTTTTTCGGCCATTACGCAAAAGAGATGCGCATCTCTGTTGCGCCGTGTTAGCGCCAGCCCCAACATCATCCTTAGAGCGTTGATTGAAAGGTGGGACTCTCCGATCTTGGGGCGGTGGATACGACTGCACGCAGTCAAGTAGACATTCCCCTGGATCGGCGTGCCTCGTGCATGTTACAAATAAATAGGTATTAAATATTACTAACACTAGTTTATAAGTTTACATTGTTACTAACAAATTATAGAAGAGATTCTAAAAATTTAATGTTTATTATTATTTCGTTTATTTATTCTTATTTACATATACATTACATTTTAAAATATCTTAAAATAAAAAAGTACATTTAAAAATGTAAAAAATAGTAGCCCACCGGTATCGGGAACAGGGTCCAAGCTACCGGTGGTCAGGGCTCCAGAGAGAGGAACCTCCTCACTATACGCGCCGTGTCCAGGATTACTGCCTACTGCTTATTATTATTATCTTTATCCGAATTGGCAACGAAAAACAAATAAAATTCAAATAGCATTTGATAATTTTTCATTTTAATTGCACTAAGACCCTTTCATACGGCATAGCTCAATTTAATGAAATTACAAATATCTTTGCAACGAAGCCTTTTTAAGCACTGCTTCCTATGTTTGATTTGATTTGTTAAAGCTATAGAAGAGTTTGCTAAAGTTTATGGATAACGCATTGATATACAAAAAACCCAAGATACACACTCAGCATCTCAAAAACGCCCGCAAAAAACAACTATGTATAATTGTGCGCTAGTTTCAAACAGTCTCGCATCACTCGCCATACTGCACTGTTTTGTAAAAACAACTTTAAGCGATCCGTGTAAAGTCGAATTTGCAAAAAAAATTGTTTATAGTATAACTACACACAACTCACACATGACACTTGATACATGTCAGTTTTTGACGACAGTTTCGAGTGTTGCATTTGTTCGAGACTGTGCATCTTGGGTTTTTTATATATCAATGGGATGACGTCAAGAACACGGTGTATAAACTAATAACATTGTCTGCTTGAATGTCAGAAATTATCCCATAGGAACATACTTCCGGGATAAAAAGCCCATGTTCTAGATTATAAAATATCTCTCTGCCATTAAATCTAGATCTGTTCAACCGTTATAAGTGCATTTTCTCCAAACTTAACAGGCACTTGTGTTGCTGAAGTTTGTTGCGCCACTTTTTAGACCCGCTAATATATATATTTATATACTAGGAAATGCTAAAAGGTTCGGCGTTTTGAAATACTGTCTTTGTGTATTTTTTTTTTCAAAAAGTGCTGATTCTCAGCCTAATTTGAATAAATGGCTTTTGAGTTTGATTAATTAACGCGGTTCTTTTGCCCCCATTCAAAACTATTCTCATCCCAATTTCTCTCCTCAGAACAAATAATCCAGTACAGCGGCGATCCGCTCAAAGACTTCGCGGGCATCCGTTTCCTGGATCGCTTCGTGTTCAAGAACCCCAAGAAGCGAGCTGATACTCAGCAGGACGAGGGCGTGAAGAAGGTCAAGGGCTCGCATCCCAAGTTTGCGGTCCGGAAGAACTATGTCGCCAAAGGTTTGTGGGTCTTGTATTAAGTTTGTGTTTTTAAAAAGATGCCAAGTCTCCTTCCACAATTAACAAAACGACTACTCAGCCCAAGTAGAAATAAACTCAGAACAAATAATAGGGACAATTACGGGCCATTGCCCCCTAAACAAACATCTCTTTAACATCGGCGCCACAGACAGCCCACTCTGCTGGGGCTGCTTTGACGCCGAAGAATCAGCCGCCCACGTCATCCTGGAATGCGAGGCTGTGGCTTCGTCAACCAATCCTCGGGACGGTGAGGTCGCTCCGCGAAGCCTGTGAAAGCTCCCAGGAAACTTCTGTGCTTCTGGGCGGAGCTAGGCTGGCTAACTTAGCCAGGACACCTTCGCACAACGGACCGAATAGGACTACGGAAAATGGAGTCCCTACTCTACTAAGGATGCAAGAGAATGAAGGTAACTGAAGAATCGCCGAACTTGACTGGCAGTGGGCAGGGCACATTGCTCGCAGAACAGATAATGGAGAAGAAAGTTTCAGGAATAGCAACTGCTTACCGGAAGACACAGTGTTGGCCTCTCACAAGGTAGGCCAATGACCGACGGCTCTAAAAAGGCCACTTCAGCAGAATCAGCCAGTACATCAAGCTACCCGTCACTGCCAAAAGAGACGTTCAATAAATGTATGGAGCTTGGTACTAAAATAATTGATAATTGAAACAGCCTTCTGAGCTATATATGCTGAAAGTGTCTCTAATTTCAATGTCTTTAGGCATTTTTTTTTTTACAGCCACCTATTTTTTTTTAAACAAATGTTGAAAATTAAAATTCTTGCATCACTTAATACAAACTATTTATATTTTAGGGTAGCAACCCAGTAGCAATGACAATGACAGCGACAGTCTCAGTCAGCAAGACTCGGGTCTAGGCATGGGCAATATCGTTTTTCAATATAGCAAATCTTATACATGTCGCTACATGCCGCTACATGTTCAGAATATTGGTTATTGCATTCATATACATATTTTAATTTCGATGAATCTATGTGGAATTCGGAAGTGGTAGGTAAGGTACTATGATTGTTAGGTTTCGGTTTTTATCTATTTATATAAGTACATCATTGTATTTTATTTGGAACTGTATACTCGACGAAATCCCGCGCGTATCGCAATCGCACACAGTAGCACAGTATTTCAAGTACCCGACTCGGTTTGAATCAAATATCATAGCGTGATGCGATCTTGTGTGTTGTTCTGAGACTCATATACCAACCGTATTAGTTACGCGGATACCTGATATATAGATTCAGTGCGCTCAATTATATAGGTGCTGGAAATACTTATTTCACTTAACCCCAGAGCGATGTTCTCAAAACTCTACGGTTCATACATTCATTCCATCTCAAACCCCAAAATTTTTGTATAACTACTTCAATTTCACTTAAACACCAATCGGTAACGTTATTCTTCGCATAACCGGTCATTTTCAGTAATCTGTAATTGAAATAATTATAGGAATGATTGACTATTTCAGTAATTTAATAATTTACGTAACACTTCCGTGTTTGGGTCACAAAAGTCCATATGTGTACCAAATTTCAACAGAACTGGTCCAATGGATACGGATAACAGACAGACAGACACCCGAGTGATCCTATAAAGATTCCGTTTTTTGTTTGGAACCCTAATAATAATATTTTTTGGTATATGTTAGTCAATATTACAGCCGACAGCATTATCTGCATATTAGCAAACAAGTACATATTTAGTAATGAGTGCCATTAAATAGTAATTAAGTAAATTATGTACCTACATCATGAACCATAGTTTTTTTTTTTTTGTAATTATGTGTTTCTAACAAGATGTAGAAAACAATGTGATAATTCATCGTCATCATATCAGCCGAAAGACGTCCACTGCTGGACATAGGCCTCCCCCAAGCGTCGCCACAACGACCGGTCCTGTGCGTCTCGCATCCATCGGCTACCCACGACTTTCACATGTGAAAATTGGTCGGTCATAAAGTGCGGTTTTCATGATGAAGCTATAGATAACTGATATTAATTTAATATACATCAATAATTGTGATAACAAAGGCCGATGTCTTCCGATGTTACGATGACGCACAAAAATAAAGAATAGACGAGATGCTTCCGAATATTCTTAGTTTCCTGTGTCCTTTTGTTACTAGGTTTTATGTTGTTTTCCAGTTTGACAAAATTGACGGGTAGAAGGTCTATGGATCTAAGTGTCAAAAATACAGTCTTGAAGTCTGGCACATAGACTGTATTTTTGTTGTAAATGTCACAGGAAAATAGCATACTTCGTAAGATTATAAAATAACTTGAGAGATTGTAAACTTTCGATAAATTGTCAACTGAACATTTAGAATACGTTTTTACGCATCAAAATTTGATAGTCTATAAATTCTCGAAGTTATTCTCAGAGCACAAGTCTACAAGAAACAAGGCCCTCATTGGTGTATTCAGATGTGCCGTGACATGTACGCCATAGAGTTACGAATTGAATGGAGTCGTTTTCGATTTCGCGAAGTAAAAAATTACCCATGACAAAAATTGGAATTTTTTCGTTCGTTTAGTACCTATATTCTTTCTCAGTAGAATGTTCTTATGATCTAATTGTCATCTTATGTAATTGATCTTACCGCTGAACAAAGAGCGACCGCGTCAGCTCGGCAAGACTTACTTAGGGCACCCCGACACGGATAGGTTAGGTTCGAATGCTCCCGTGATCCCATTCATGTTAGGTTACTTTAAAACCTGCAGGCAGAAATAGGAGCCCCGCCCAGTCCGCCAGCGCCCTTGGTCACAACCATAATTTAAATCGAATATACCTATACCTAATATTACACACCCAAAGTTAACCCAACCTCCAACATCGGACACCGGGAGGTCCATTTAATTCTATGGCGTACATGTGACGTCACATCTGAACATTCCAATGGGAGCCCGTTTCTTGTAGACTTGTGCTCTGATTTCAGTTCACAACTTCTCGGAATTAATTCGAGAAATTATAAGCTATCAAATTTTGATGCGTAGAAAAGCATTCCAATGTTCAGTTGACAAATCAAATCAAATCATCAAATCAAATCGTATATTTCAAATAAACCATTAACAGGCACTTTTGAATTGTCAAGGTCGGTCAGTCCAAAAAGATGAAGCTATTTGCACGTTCCAAAGCGTAGATCTCTATGGAGAAGAACGTGCAAGAAACTCCACGGACACTCTTTTAAAAAATAATAAATTGTTACAAATTTTTGTTTATATCAAGTTGAAATTATACAAACATGTGAGAACGATGTAAAAGACGAGCAGGATAAAAGCGTCCGGGAAAAAAGGAACAATTCAAAGAAATATTTAAAATAAACCATGGCAACTGAGAAATGACCAGTCCCAACTGACAGCGCCCGTTCACGAACATGACGCATGCGCTAGCACCATTCGGCTCAACCATTTTGAAGGGAGCCAAATGATCCAACGCATACGCCACCACCAGCCAGACTTTTGTGTGAGCATGACACTCCCAACCGCCAGGGTACATTCAAGTCACTTTATCGAAAGTTTACAATCTCTCAAGTTATTTTATAATCTTACGGAGTTTGCCATTTTCCGGTGACATATACAAAAGAACCCAAGCGCTTATTTGCTTTTCACTTTTAGACACACGAAGTTAAAATTGGCTCTTACGGTTTATTTATTACTAGCTGACCCGCGCAACTTCGTCTGCGTCACATTTTTCATTAATGTTCCGCTCCTATTGGTCGTAGCGTAATTTTTTATTTAATTTCAATTACTCTCTGCACTTACAGTAAGTTCCTATATAGCCTGTAAATCGTAACAAACACACAAAAAATCAAATCTTTCCTTTTTATAATTTATATGTGCCTTCCTCGATAAATGGGCTATCCAACACTAAAATATTTTTTCAATTCTAACCAGTAGTTCCTGAGATTAGCGAGTTCAACCAAACAAACAAAATCTCCAGCTTTATCCTTACTAATATTATAAATGCGAAAGTAACTCTGTCTGTCTGTCTGTCGCGCTTTCATGCCAAAACTACTGAACAGATTTAAATGAAATTTAGTACACAGATAGTCTAGAGCCTGAGAAAGGACATAGGCTTTTTATCCCGGGAGTATGTTCCCTAGGGACAACGCGGGCGAAGCCAATGGCAGAAGCTAGTATGTAATATTAGTGTAGATGTCTGGAAATATTGAAATGGACATTTTGACCCTTGACACTTTCATGCCTTCAACTATCCGAGTCTATTAATAAAGTGTACTGCATGTCGATTATTATTTACAATCATTTACCAAATATTTTTCAAGACTTACCGCTGACAATGTTAAAAAAAGTAATTTTAAAAGATATTATACCGTTAAGGACATTTAGAAGACAATTCAATAGAATCTGTAATATAATTTGTAAGTAAGATTAATTGACATCGCTGATTATAAATAAATTTGCACGCCCTATTATGGCAGAATAATATGCTGAAAAAAATTGACTTTAACCACATAAGTACCATATTCTGGCAAATAAATAATTTGAATTGAATAACTAGTTGACCCGCACTACTTCGTCTGCTCCGCTCCTATTGGTCTTAGCGTGATGATATATGGACTATCTAACACTGAAAGAATTTTTCAAATCGGACCAGTACTTCCTGAGATTAGCGCGTTCAAGCAAACAAACTCTTCAGCTTTATAAATTAGTATATAGATTATCAAAGAACCATCAATTATTATATCATAGGGCCAATTTATTTGCGCTCCTCTTACGGTTTTTTTTGTTATATCTGAAAATTGTAATGCAGTAGTTTATATTCCTTACTCACTATTTTCCAGGTCTAAAGAGCATACCAGTGAACTCGGCTTCATATCTCAACGAGGATGCGAGCAAAGTACCAGTTGACGAGCGGTTTCTTTACGAGTAAGTTATGTTATGAATACTCAATTCTTTTGTTGCAATCCATATTGTAGGTATGCTTAGGTGGTAAACGTATATATCCCACTAGCTGATCCGCGCAACTACGTCTGCGTCATATTTTTCATTACTGCTCCGCTCCTATTGGTCTTAGCGTGATGATATATAGCCTATAGCATTTTGTTTTCGCAAATCGAATTCAATAATGTCGATGTTGATAAATCGTTTATATAATTTAGTGAAATATTTGAAATTTTATTTCTTAATCTTATCATTTACAATCACACATAAATATTTCATTTGACATTTCATCGTAATCAATTATTTAATCACCTATTTTAATAATTTTATTATAAATACTCACCAGTTCGTTATGTACCTAATTCCCAGTGATATGGGGGTAGTCGGTAGACTGAATATGATGAGCCCGTTACGTCTAATGCCAGGATCCACGCGTTTTTCACTTTCATTTTCCGTTTCTTCTGCGACAGTCATTGCTATTTTGACTTTTACTTTGGGTTTTGATTATAATTGCCGCGCCGAACGTGACAAATGTCACGTCAGCCGGCCCAGTGGCTTGCCATTGGTCGACTGCTGCGCCATGTTGGCAGTTTGACACATTTATTTGATACACACTACACAGATTTAAATGTTACTTTATAGTTTTTATATTACTGTATTTATTTACGATTTATGTTTATTTTAAGTATCAATATTTAATTAAGTACTATGTTTATTGTGTTTACCTTCGTCCGTGTGTCACTGTGGGGTGCCAACTGAAAACCAGCGCTGGGTGTCTGACGCCCAGCAAATGCTGAGATGGTTACCTTTTCGGTATGGGCACGCTCAGCGCAATTGTGTATCTACTATTACTTCTGTTTACTTTGTCGCTGTGCGTTTGTCTGTACTGAATAAATGATTTTCTATTCTATTCTATTCTATAGCCTTCCTCGATAAATGGGCTATCTAACACTGAAATAATTTTTCAAATCGAACCAGTAGTTCCCGAGATTTGCGCGTTCAAGCAAACAAACAAACAAACTCTTCAGCTTTGTATATTCGTATATAGTTATACGTTATCCTTTACTGAGCAAATTACTATATTATAATTTTATTATGATGTAGGTGTTTTCAAGTGTTTGTCCAATCTAAATTAAAAAAAAAAACTGGCCAAGTGCGAGTCGGACTCGCGTGCAAAGGGTTCCGAACGAATTTCATTTTTTTAACATGTTATTTTAACACTATAGACTTCTAATAGGTTTATGTAAAGATCTATTATCTCCATTTTTTTCAAAATTTTATGCTTAGTAGTTTCGGAGATAAGGGGGGGGGAATGGTCATTTTTCGTCTAATTTCTTGAATAACTTCAAAACCATTTATTTTAAAATTATGATTAAAACTCTCACAGTAAGCCCTTTCATTTGATATGTCACACGATATTGTTCAAAAAACTTTTTTTTTAATTTTCTAGTTTGACCCCCAAAAGTGACCCCCATACTAAAAAAATAATAATTTACGTAACACGTCCGTGTTTGAGTCACAGAAGTCCATATGTGTACCAAATTTCAACAGAATCGGTCCAGTGGATCCGGAGAAAACTGGTTGTGACAGACAGACAGACACCCGAGTGATCCTATAAGGGTTCCGTTTTTTTTTCGGAACCCTAATTAATTTATCTATAAATATAAAAATGAATTGCTGTTCGTTAGTCTCGCTAAAACTCGAGAACGGCTGGACCGATTTTAATAATTATTTTTTTGTTGGATTCGCCAAAATACAGGGAAGGTTTAAAAGCAAAAAAAAATGGGTAGGTAGGTAGGTAGGTAGGGTAGGAGTAGGGTAGGAGTTATATTATAGATGAAAATTGTGACGCAGACGAAGTTGCGCGGGTCAGCTAGTTTCATATAAAAATACAATCGCAACATATTTATTATAACAACACTTAAAAAATGCGGTGTTTTCTTAGATAAACTAACAGCTGTAACCAGTCAGGTACCGAGTACGCAAGACAATTGAAAGACCAAGCCTGCAATGTCCTAACCAAACTGGAAAATAACTTTACAAAGTATGCTTTCCCGTGGGAACCGTACCCACGACCACCGGGTCACAAGGCAAACGCCTAAACCACTCGACCACGTAGGCAGTCACTTTCATTTAAAAATATTAGTTAGGATTAAGATAACGGCCAATCATGAACACTTTTTATGACGTCTTGACAATATTGAATAGACTTCCAGAAACTCGGGTTTTACCATAAATATCGACTAGGAAGTTTCAACTGCCTCCGTGGTCGAGTGGTTTAGGCGTTTGCCTTGTGACCCGGTGTTCGTGGGTTCGATTCCTACAGGAAACATACTTTGTGAAGTTGTTTCCAGTTTTGCTAGGACATTGCAGGCTTGAATCACCTGATTGTCTGATAAAAAAGATGATTCCGTTCTTCGGAAGGCACGTATAAGCCGGTGGCCGCCAAATAGCGGTCGTCAAATTAACCATGTCAGAGGCCCTTGCTTGGCTTACCGGAAGACGTAACGTTGGGAGGCCTCCCACAAGGTGGACCGATGACCTGGTGAAGGTCGCGGGTAGCCAATAGATGCGAGACGCACAGGACCGGTCGTTGTGGCGATGTTTGGGGGAGGCCTATGTCCAGCAGTGGACGTCATTCGGCTGATATGATGATGATGATGAGGCCCTTGAAGCAGTTTAGAAACTCTGACACTAGGGTGTGTGGGGTCGTTAGACCTTACTGCCCTCACGATAAGAAGAAGGAGAACTATCCTCTTAAAATTTTACTCTAAACAATCTTTACTATCCTTCCTAATCCTAATTCCTAATATTCCTAATCCTAATATCCTAATCTCCCATCATATACCTTCATAAAATACTAGATTATAATTAAGGAATATATTAAAATGCATATTATAAATCCGATTTTTTATGTTTGGATGTGTTACTCAATCACGCCAGAACGGCTGAATAGATCTTGGTGAAATTTAGCACAGAGGTTGATTCTAGTCTGGAATAACATATAGTATACTTTTTAACCCGGGAGTATGTTCCCTCGGGATAATTTTGTGGACATAAAAGCGGGCGGAGCCGCGGGCGGCAGCTAATAAAAATCAATCAATCTTAATATATAAAATTCTGCCGTTACTGAGTGAGGAGGAGTGACTGACAGACATCGCACAGCCGAAACTACTGGTTGCAGAACTCTGAAATTTGACCGGGAACGGGAAAAATCAGGATATGCGCTACGAAGTCGCGAACGGCAGCTAATAATACATAATCTAATTTATCCACAGCTTCCTACAAAAGCGTCGCAACGTGGACAAAGATGAGGACGATGACGACAGCGACGCGGACTCAGTCAACAGTGAGGACTTTGAGCAGTACCTGGATACAGTCACCGGCACTAAGGCCGCAGGTAAGCAGAACCGTTAAACCTTTTTGAAAAGAGGCACGTGGGGTTTTTTGATTCTTCGTCGTGTTTTAGCGTTTCGAAAAGAATGTTAAGACGGGACTCTAGTCGGTTACTCTTGGGCCTTTCTCCATACAAACGCATTCCGCTGTTTTCTTCGTCGATAATGCTGCTAGAGCAATGATTTTTTTCCAAAAAATCTAGATTTAATTAATACGTGACTCTATCATTTTCTTTTTTCTAAAACATAATTACTTAAAGAATTATGACAATCCAAAAACCCGAAAGACAGCCCGTTTTTACCGCTATGTTCAGACTATTATCAGACAAATTTGGTAAGTTTTAAACAAAATAGAAAATAATAGAAGCATAGATATAGTCCTCCTCTAAATTTTGATATATAATTTTAATAGATCAGTCCAGTTTTGAAGAAGAAAACAGCGTGACAAAAATCGCGATAAAAAATCAGCTGTCCGGTATACTTTGACGAGTTGTGCTCATAAAAATGTATGGGGCAGTCGATTGTTTTTTTTTTTATTTTATTTTTATCAAACTATGTATTATTTGCTTTCTTCATTATGTTATTATCTGGTCATAATGCAGTGCACGCTGTGCTTTTCTGTAAGTGATGAACCGCTTAGACTTAAGTTAGCAATGTTTCAATCAATTTATTCATAAAACTTTTACAATAAAATGTGTATAAATAACCACGAAAGATAAAATATAGTAAAAATCTTATATAAACGTAATTAGTGCCTAGCTTAAAACTAGTGTATGCCTAAAATTAATTACAGGTACAAGATATTTAACTATGAACTTAAAATGTATGTAGCGACCTGCCCGATCTAGGTTTATTTAAACCTGTGTTTCAGGCCATCACTTCATCACAATTGAAATTGGTCAGTTATATATGTTAACTAGATCAATATAATAATATAATAATCGACTATTTAAAAAAAACTGGCCAAGTGCGAGTCGGACTCGCGTGCAAAGGGTTCCGAACGAATTTAAATTTTTTAACATGTCATTTTAACACTACAGACTTCTAATAGATTTTCCTGTAATCTATAGGTAAAGATCTATTATCTCCATTTTTTTTCGAAATTTTAGGCTCAGTAATTTCGGAGATAAGGGGGGGGAATGGTCATTTTTCGTCTAATTTCTTGAATAACTTCTAAATCATTAATTTTAAAATTATGAAAAAAACATAATTTAAACCCTCACAGTAAGCCCTTTCATTTGATATGTCACACGATATTGTTCAAAAATCTTTTTTTTTTATTTTCTATTTTGACCCCCAAAAGTGACCCCCATGTATGTATGTATGTAAATCGGGCTGGTTTCCGCAACTCCACGACTAAGCGCGTATTTTGCGTGCAGGTGGGACAAATGTGTCATTCGATCCACCCCAGCACCCCAAGGAAGGCCAGCAAAGCCTTGGTGTTTCCAACTATCTCACTGAGGGTACCTGGGTTACCGAAGTACTTGGCCCTGTAATCCGCGACTACCGGGCAGCTTAGAAGCAGGTGTGCTGCTGTCTCATTCTCCTCCATGCAGGCTCTGCATAGCGGGCTGTCAGTGACTCCTATAGCATAGAGGTGTTTATTAAAAGACCCGTGGCCAGTTGTTACGGCTGTGACTGTACGCAACTGTTGTTTAGTCAGTCTTAGGGCTTGTTTAGTGAATCGGCCATCTATAGAGGGAAGTGCCTCTTTGGCCTGCCTACACTCACCATGGTCAACCCATAGCTTGTGATGTTTTCCTCCGGTGCGTTTCCTTACCAGATTGCGTATGTACCCGAAAGGCAGAGGCACGATGGGTTCAGGTCCCATCGCTGCCATACTCGAACCCCTTCTGGCGAGTTCATCCGCTGCATCGTTGCCTCGGGACTCGCTGTGTCCCTTGATCCATTGAATGGTTACTTTATTATGTCTACCAACCTGATTAAGACGTTGGTGACACTCGAGAATCAGCCCAGAGTTGACCGTGTGGCTGTTCAGAGCTTGCAGGACAGCCATGCTGTCCGAGAGTGTGTGACCCCCATACTAAAAATTTAATTATTTACGTAACGCGTCCGTGTTTGAGTCATAGAAGTCCATATGTGTACTAAATTTCAACAGAATCGGTCCAGTGGATCCGGAGAAAACTGGCTGTGACAGACGGACAGACAGACAGACACACCCGAGTGATTCTATGAGGGTTCCTTTTTTTTACGGAACCCTTATAATCAAACTTTACAAAGATCAATAAATACTATTCTAAACAATTTACAAAAATAAATAATACGAAAAAATATGAAATAATAATCATCATACTAAAATTTCTAGCAATTTTTGTGTCAATGTAATTGAGTTTCGATAAATATTCCGCAAGCGTTGTACTACATTTTTTATAATTTAAACCATATGTGCTAAGCAGCTTGTTTACCTTGTTATATAGGTAAGGTCCAAAAAACACAAAAATAAAATTTGCAAAAACATGTTTGGTTAGAGACTTTATGCAAACCAAATCTTTCCTTCTCTTGCCTGAAGGCTCGAAACCACTATATAAGGATTAAGGAATAATATGATATACTAGCTTTTGCCCGCGGCTTCGCTCGCGTTAAGAAGTTTAAAATTGACAAATTTTCGTACAAACTTTCATCCCCTATTTTATCCCTTTGGGGGTAGAATTGATCAAAATCCCTTCTTAACGGGTGCCTACGTCATAACATCTACCTGCATGCCAAATTTCAGCCCGATCCGTCCAGTGGTTTGGGCTGTGCGTTGATAGATCACTATGTCAGTCAGTCATTCAGTCACCTTTGAGTTATATATATTTAGATTTTTGATTTCATTTGTTTAGTACAGTAGTTTAATCCACGCGCAAGTGCCGTCGCGCTTTTCATGAGAAACTTACTTCGGAATTTTGGCTTTTTACAAATAGATAAGAGAAAAAGCGAAAACCCAAGCAGCACGCAAGCGTTGCCGACATCAAATATACAGCACTATTAGAACTTAGAGTTCTACTGGTGACCCATAAAGGTGTCAAGAAAAGATTAATTACTTATAAAAGTGATTAAACCGTTATTATACAGCTAAAGCTGTACTAAGTTTTTATAAAATACTCCGTGTAAACTTAAGGCTTTAAAACAGAATATTTGAACTCCACTTTAAAACCCTAAGCATTTTTTGACACTTCAATCTAATGTTATCCTTCAAGCTGCATAGAGGCTGTATTTTGCATGTGATCACTTACTTACTACAGCTATAAGTTATAAAATGGTATCACTTTATACTTGTTTCTGTATAATGGTATATTAAAACTACTTTCTAAAGCTTATTATTAATGCGTAACTGTACACTCTTGTCAGTGTAATAGTTTCATAACTTCTGTCAAATATGATTTTATAGAACTATAATAATAAATGAATTCTGTAATACAGCTTTAATCTGTATTACTGACAGTTGTCCTTGATTTGTAAAAACGTTGTGTGGTGAATAGAAATACGTGGAAAAAAAGAAAAACATGTGGTGGAGTAAAAAGGAAAATTAAAAGAGAATATCAAAATATTACTAATTATCAACCAAACAAAACCAGTGATACTGAGCCGTCATGTGAAGACATTGAAAAGAACAAATTCATTGATCGAACAATCGATAGTCAAGCGCGAGTTCAGTCAACGTCTAATGAAGGTTCCGTAGCAAAAACGGCATACTATAATAAAAGTGAGGATTTAGAAAAGCCTCCGGAACTTGATAGTGATTTAGATTCATGCAGCAGTGCAAGTTCAAATAATGATGATGATTTTTCAAAAAAATTAACATTCCGTCGTCAAATTAAGGAATGGGCTATTGAAAGAAATATATCTCAAATAGCTCTTAGCGACTTAGCTACAATTTTAAATTGCAGATTTCCGGGAATTTTACCAAAGGACGCCAGAACAATTTTAGGTACTGTCAAACAAATACATATAAAGACTATAGAAAATGGAGAATATTGGCATAATGGTCTAACTAAATGTCTACGTAAAACATTGGTAAACTGGGTTGATGTTCCTAACAAAGTGAAATTAAATTTTAATTTTGACGGTCTCCCAATATTTAAAAGCTCCAATAAAGAATTTTGGCCAATATTATGCAATATCTATGAAAGACCTGACATAGATCCATTTGTTATTGGTATCTATTTTGGTGTTGGAAAACCAAAAGATATTGATCAATATTTAGATGATTTTGACTACCAGGCGGACAGAGACCATAGTTAGTCCCAAAGATATAAAAATAAAACTAGTATGTACTGATCACAAAAATTACTTATACTTCGTACCCCTTTTACATACAGTTTAAACGAGAAATAAAAAACCTTGTCATTGAGAAAATGTATTTTTATTCATTGAAAAACCCGTATAGGCACTTCAAACATAATAGAAATATCCATCAGTGGATATATTAAGTAATTAAAAATAATCTAAGAGTTACTTATTTACTAGATACACAAGAAAAACAGTTACATAATTTTGTGTCTTAAACTACAATCACAGTCACGATAATTACGTGTTTTCTTAAAGACAATCACAGTCACGAGATTACGTGTTTTTATAAATTCTGACTAAGCTAGGTAACTAAAATCAGGATGTATCGGAAAGGGTGTATCAAGCCGAAACGACACGAATCTATTTTCCAGGGAACATGGGTCGAAATATAAAAAAAAAATAGGCTTCCCATACTAAATCAATCAGCTGCGCGCCCAATTAGCATGGAATGATAAAATATTTTTTTCATATTTCGACCCATGTTCCTTGGGGAAAATTGTTCGATATCATGGGTAGATTCGTGTCTATTCGGCTTGATACACCCTTTCCGTTATACCCTGTATTATATAACGAGATCACTCATCAGGAAAAAAGAACTAAACATGGCGTAACGGAAATCGCGGATAATACGTATAAACAGGGGTAAGTAATCCTACTAATTATGTTGAACAACTTCCGCTTTTTTCATGGGAAAGTCGTTCAGTATAACGTAGAATTACTTCTTATAAGTACTTATTGATTTATCCGCAATTTACATTATACCATGTGTAGTTCTCATTTTTCTGAAGAGAAATTCCTACTTTAACATACTCTATTCCTCTTCCTTCTCTTCCTCTTGTTCTTTTCTTTCATTCGCAGCATCTTCGTTGGTGTTTATTGTTTTATTTGCAGCGACGTCTACTATGACCTCTTCCTCTTGTTCTTTTCTTTCATTCGTAGCATCTTCGTTGGTGTTTACTGTTTCATTTGCAGCGTCGTTTACTATGACCACCACATTATCAATTTGATTGGTGTTAGATTCATTTTGATTAATAAGTTTAACTTTTTTTGTTCTCCTACGTTTTGTTGATGCTCGTTCATTCTTGCTGTGTTTTCTCTTTACTGAATTTTTAAGCACAGTTTTGAAAAAGTTTTCATTGCTTTCAATGGTATAAGTTTGGTCCCAGATACGTATTAGGTATTTTTCACAAAAGCCTTTAGAGGGACTTTTATGTCCTCACTCTTTCTACTGCCTCTGTCCAGGAACACTTGCATAAAAAATCACGAGTAAAAAACATGTCTAATATTTTGTATGCACATGTTGCACCTTTTCCATCTGATTGTGAACATATAAAAGAATATTGCTTCAGCAGTTGAATTTTTTGCTGCTTGTCACTTAAACGTGATTCCAGTTCCTCTAGCTCTTTAACTGAATCAATTGGTTTTATGACAAAAGCTTCATTTTCGATTGGATTGCTGGATTTACCCAGTGCAACCACATCTGTATTTTTGGTATTGTCACACTTGGAAAATTCGTATTCTATCTGCATAGATAGACTTGCAAGTTTATGTAACATTTTTTTCTGGTTGTCCATTAGAACATTTATTGTTTGTGTTATATTAATTTGACTGTCTAAATGTGACTGTGTGTCATGTCAATTTTAGATAATTTTCAATTTCATTTACATCAGTGTTTTGCTGTGGAACCGTTGCTGCCACATCAGATTCATCCACATATTGAATGACGTATTGTGCTGCAGATGTTGGAACTACTGGTGTGGATGTTGTTGCTGACGTTGCTGTAGATGAAGTTGACGGCTTTTCTGGTTGACTGAATGCCTGAAATCACATATAAAATTAATTAATGAGATATTTGTCAATAGTTATGTACAAAACTTGATCACGGACCTACATTGAAATCACAGGACCGTAGTCTGGTGATTCTGATATTCTGAACTAAAGGTAGGTATAGTACATCGGACTCGGTTGCTGTTCCGGTTCTTATACAAGATTCTTATGTCAAAATACAATTAAGCAGTTTAAAAACTTATGCCACAATTGGTCTGACCGAGTAAAACTTTCACGATAAGAGAGATGTACAAACACGCCATTTCTCACGCATAGATCACATGTAACGACAATACTTATTGATATGAAATAGGCTAAAGGGTTTTTCATTTTTAACACATAACCCTAAAAGGCTGTATAATTTATTTGCTGAAAACTGATGTACAGCCTATATAATAAAAATATTATATTGTAACGGCTATTAAAGGGTAAAAGCTGTGTAATGGAATCCAGAAAGTGCGTATTAAAACCACGGAATCTATAATACTCTCCAGATATCTTATACGCTGTATAAAATCTGTCGCCATTTTCGAACAAATAACAACAAAAGAAAATATGACTTCTTACATTATTTTGAGTATTGCTGAAGTTATAGTTATGATTTTCAGATAAATAAATCATAAGTGATACCTGTTGTACAGTATTATTTAACAATCTTATGATTCTAACCTCAAAACCATAAACTTACTTACTTGTTTTGGTAATATTCCTCGTGAATTCTTCAGTATTTCGCGGGCGCGTGAATATTTTTCCACAAAACTATGCACTATTTCACAGTAAAAATAAATCGGCACGTTGAATCTACAATTATCACTACCTAAAGTCCAACATTTATCTTGACTTATAACTTCACAGTAAATTGGCGGCCCACCATATCATAACTAAAAAGAATAAGCGGTTTGTTTTCATAAATTTCACATTGTAATTCTCATAAAAAACCAATGAAGAACTATTATCTTTTTAAGAAACTTATAAGAGAATAACTATATGCCTATGGTTTTCTTCAACACCATACTACAGCTCTTATACAGCTATTAGTACAGCCTATTTTTTTGCTATACAGCAACTATACAGCTATAATAATGCATAAGGCTGTATAACAAGGGGCCCAATTTTTACTAATAGAGGTTGTATAAGCGCTTATACAGCCCTTGTACAGCCTCACTATATAGCCTGTGGAATACAATAAAACTAAAATACAGCTTCTATACAGCCTGTCGTGCTGCTTGGGAAGTGACTCACTCACTCCATTGTCGACTTTGTCTCTGTCATCTCTGACCTAGACTACAGTCATGAGCAAACCCATCTCAATTTTTTTTTTAACTTTCCCTTTCGAGACAACTACAAGCTCAATATCATGTTAAATAATAATAAAATAAAAATAGCCTTTATTTCTTACTACTACAGGAATCATATAAGATTAATCTATTTAATAATATTATATTATAAGTAGTTATGGTTACTTAAATTTATGTATGGATAACTTAAATGCTAGTAGTAATCGCTTCTTCGGCGTAGGCCTCTCCTAAACCTTTCCACAGATCTCTTTCTCGTGCCTCTCTCATCCATAAGGGTCCACATCTTTCATTGAAGATGTCCCTCCATCTTTTCTCCCTTTTTCCCTTTTCCTGTCTCTTGGTATCATTCCGTTAAACGTTTTGTCCATTTGTCAGTGTTCATCCTACATATGTGCCCTGCCCAGTGCCACTTGAGTAATCGTGTTCTTTTCCTTACCTCTATTATTTTTGTTTCCTTAATATCATGTTACTAATATAAAAATGTTATTCTTCACAGCGGACTCAGACGACGAACTAGACTACCTAGCAGACATGACAGCCACAAAACAGAAGCGAGGCACCAAGAAACAAGATGGTGATGAAGATGATCAGCTGGGCAGCGATGATGACGATGATGATAATGACGAAGCCGGTGATGACGCTGCAGATGTGGGTGATGATGATGGAGGTACGTAAGTTTGTTTGATGATCAGTTGGGCAGCGACCCCATACATAATTGTATTAATTTATTTATTCAGACAACAAATGCGGTCCACTGAGTTAGTAACAAAATTACTAAGCCTATGTTAGTACTTAATAACTAAAACAGAGCTCGTTCGATCGGCTAATGCCCACACAAGCGGGCTATCTGCCCGGGCAGCTATCGAGTGCACAATGATGTTAGGACTGTCACGCAACCTGCGAAGTAACGAGGCAGAATACATTAATGTATTTACTAGCTGACCCGCGCAACTTCGTCTGCGTCATAAAATGTAATTATTTACGGCATCACATTAGAAACCTCAAAAATAACAGTATTTCTCAACTGTTTAATGGATGTTATTATACATATAAACCTTCCTCTTCAATCACTCTATCTATTAAAAAAAACCGCATCAAAATCCGTTGCGTAGTTTTAAAGATTTAAGCATACATAGGGATATAGGGACAGAGAAAGCGACTTTGTTTTATACTATGTAGTGATTTACGTAACGCGTAACTGAGAAAATAATTTAGGTCTGGGAGCACTGGGATCTTGCTCTATAACTTTGATTCATGACAGTTCTTGACCAGTGACAGACAGGAGTGACGTCATCGTTCGTTTTCGCGCGTAAATGTCAACTGTCAATATTCAAACCGCAATTTTGCCAATAAAGCGTTTTCGTTTTCAGGTGGTCTATTGTCGATGGAATTCTTTAAAATGAAAGCAAACACTCAAAAAATCCCATGCTCCCTATTTTCGCAAACGAGACGGCAGAGCGGCAAAACACAGCCGTTGTCAAATTATTACAAAAGATACAAAAGTCAATTGTGTAGGGATTAGAAATTCGCACTATTGGCTTATTTCACTTTCATACTATTTAAATACCAGGTGTTCACATAGAAGTCGCACCCGACCCTATTGTCTGAGGAATTCTTGGACATAATACAATATTATCGGGTTGTTAATGTGTTTATACTTAAACGAGTGCAAAACCCTTTTTGTTTAAAACATTCTAACGTTTTAACGATCATTACAAAAGAATAGATTCTTAGAAAAAAAAAATTTAATACTTTGATGCGGGTCTAAAAAGCCACTAGCAGAATCAGAAAGCAAATCACGCTACCTGTCACTGTCAAATTTTTCCAATCAACATTGAACCTTTTGTTGTTAGCGATACAGATGAAAATTAAATTTGACAAATTGTTGTGTGATTAATATTATGGTTTTCCTAAAGTGGCCTTTTTAGCCCTCCTGAAGTTCAAGGTTATGCCAATTGTTTCCGAAAAGGCTTTGTAAAGAGTTTTATGATCTACTAGCGACCCGCCCTACGCACGGGTGCAATTTAGAGTTGTTATTTTATCGTAAATTTTATAAAGCGTTTTAAAGTTTTTACTAATCAACGTTATAATTATAATTGCAAACCAATGAAATTGTTCTTAGTTTAAAAAAAAATAAAATGTGTAGGTATCTAATGCGGGCCATACACATTCAAGTAATTTTGACCAAAGAGGCTGGTTCAATCAGTTTGATCAAATAAAATGTTACTTCATGCCATTTGAAAACTCATTTTTGTTCATATTTCCTGCAGACATTCATGCCAATAGAATAGAATACTCTTTATTATGTACACCGATGTAGTGTATGTCAGATAATATGATATACATACATTGTCTCGTGTGCTCATGTGCAAGTACCCTACGGGAGTATCACCAGAGCCGCGGGCGAGTGTGAACGTAGTGTAGCTGTGTACGCGTGCATTGACGAGCCAGTGATTGTAGTCTGTTAGAAGGTCTTTACAAGTAAGTTACAGAAAAGATAGATGAGAAACATTACATAGGGTGACACAATGGGCGGCCTTATCGCTAAAAGCGATCTTTTCAAGACAACCTTTGGATGGATTTTAAAGAGAAAAAGGAGAACTATAGAACTGTTTGAAGCAGGCTATTTGATCAATTTACTTGAACGTCTATGGCCCGCAGCCGCCTACATAAGCGTAGGGCTGGTTCGCTCGCACCGCGGCATTGCTCTTATATTTAGCATTTTTATACCCGTCGAAATTTTGAAACGAATTGTCCAATTTGAGTTATGTAAGGAGGAATTAACATGTACATAATGAACCTTGATTATTAAACTATTAATGAAAATGTCCAATTTGAGTCATGTAAGGAGGAATTTACATATACATAATCAACCTTGATTATTATACTATTAATGATATGTCCAATTTGAGTCATGTAAGGAGGAATTAACATGTACATAATGAACCTTGATTATTAAACTATTAATGAAAATGTCCAATTTGAGTCATGTAAGGAGGAATTTACATATACATAATCAACCTTGATTATTATACTATTAATGAAATGTCCAATTTGAGTCATGTAAGGAGGAATTTACATGTACATAATCAACCTTGATTATTAAACTATTAATGAAAATGTCCAATTTGAGTCATGTAAGGAGGAATTTACATGTACATAATCAACCTTGATTATTAAACTATTAATGAAAATGTCCAATTTGAGTCATGTAAGGAGGAATTTACTTATACATAATCAACCTTGATTATTCCACTATTTAGTTAGATAAGCATGATACGAATGTCATCATTTTTCGATGATACCAGTGTTTTGATTGACTATCTTGAAGAAAAAGCGGTTATAGTGATTTAATTAAAATAGTTAGACATATAGCGTCGCAGAGCTTTTTGTGGGTATTGATGAGTACTTTAAACTTGTAGTTCATCCTTACTAATATTATAAATGCGAAAGTAACTCTGTCTGTCTCGCTTTCACGCCAAAACTACTAAGCCGATTTAAATGAAATTTGGTACAGATATAGTCTAGAATAGAATACTCTTTATTATGTACACCATATAAGTTACAGAAAAGATAGATGAGAAACATTACATAGGGTGACACAATGGGCGGCCTTATCGCTAAAAGCGATCTTTTCAAGACAACCTTTGGACGGATTCTAAAGAGAAAAAGGAGATACAGTGCTGATTGATACTGATTTATATATATCATCAACAGTTTTCGCAGCGCACGCTAAATAATGACTTTTATAGACAAATTTTGAACAAACCCATCACATAGACTACTTTTTATCCCGGGAGTATGTTCCCTAGGGACCTCGCGAGCGAAGCCGCTGGCAGAAGCTAGTCTACAATAAAGTTCAGGCTAGGCTGCTAATTAAACCGCTGATAAAGCCAGTTGCGGCAAATATACTTTCACATGTATTAGTAAAAAGCTGTTATTTTGATATTAACAAAAAGACACTTCAATTTTATTTATATAGATGTACTAGCTTCTGCCAGCGGCTTCGCCCGCGTGGTCCCTAGGGAGCATACTCCCGGGATAAAAAGTAGCCTATGTCCTTTCTCAGGCTCTAGACTATCTGTGTACCAAATTTCATTTAAATCGGTTCAGTAGTTTTGGCGCGACAGACAGAGTTACTTTCGCATTTATAATGTATGTAGTAAGGATTACGATTACGCTGATGCTGTGCGCGCGCTGCACTCGCGTTCATTAGGTAAAAACTTTTTTACGCAACGTTTTTTTTATTTTACCTACACCTAACAGCACCACTGGAAAGTCGCAGGAACTCATTTTAATCTGTATATTTTGAATTGTTTTCTATACTTTCTTGTTCTTTACATTGTCCTCACAAATAGAAGCAATCAAAGATAATGTTACCAAGGTTTTTGTAATACATCACATGATTTAAAAGAGTGTCCGTGGAGTTTCTTGCCCATTCTTCTCCATAGAGATCTACGCTTTGGAACGTGCAAATAGCTTCATGTTTTTGACTGACCGACCTTGACAATTAAAAAAACTGGCCAAGTGCGAGTCGGACTCGCGTGCAAAGGGTTCCGAACGAATTTAATTTTTTTAACATGTTATTTTAATACTACAGACTTCTAATAGGTTTTCCTGTAATCTTTAGGTAAAGATCTATTATCTCCATTTTTTTTCAAAATTTTAGGCTCAGTAGTTTCGGAGATAAGGGGGGGGGGGATGGTCATTTTTCGTCTAATTTCTTGAATAACTTCAAAACCATTTATTTTAAAATTATGAAAAAAATATAATTAAAACCCTCACAGTAAGCCCTTTCATTTGATATGTAACACGATATTTTTCAAAAAACTTTTTTTTTAATTTTCTGGTTTGACCCCCAAAAGTGGCCCCCATACTAAAAATTTAATAATTTATATAACGCGTTCATGTTTGGGTCATAGAAGTCCATATGTGTACCAAATTTCAACAGAATCGGTTCGGTGGATCCGGAGAAATCTGGCTGTGACAGACGGACAGACAGACAGACAGACAGACACCCGAGTGATCCTATAAGGGTTCCTTTTTTTTTCGGAACCCTAAAAGTGCCTGTAAATGGTTTATTTGAAATATATGCTTTGAATTTGAGTTGAGTTTGAGAAGCAAAATGTGAAATTTCGTTTACTTGGATGACAAGATACATCATTCAAGTAAACGAATTCCAGCTATTTTTTTTATTTAAAAGCCAAACTACTGAATTGAATTTGATGAAATTTATATACCTCTGAAGTATGATCTACCTTTTTTTGAAATCGTTTAAAAACACAAACGTTCGTGCTCTCAGCAGCGAAAGTTTTAAAATCATAAAATGACATAAGTATAAATATATTTTTCATTGCAGATAGTGACGGCGAACTCAATATTTCTGGAGATGAAGACGAACCAGCGCTTTCTGGAGAGGAAGATGGTAAGATATAACGAATACGGTCAATACTCTTTATCCAACTATTAAAAGAACTAAAACATTTCAACCAGCAATGTTTCAAGATCTCTACGTTTTTCGCTATCACTTAGCAGTGGTGGGCAACCTTTTAGGCGCCCATTACACGATAGGTTTTGCTGTCAGTAACCACAATAAAGGTTGTGACTGACAGACAACCTATCGTGTAATTGTATGCGCATTCATAGTGCGTACAGCTAAGGAGTGAAATTCCCTGCCTGTAATTCCTAATAGCTACAACCTGGGAGTCTTTAAGTCAAGAGTGAATAGGTTACTTCTAGGCAAGCGTGCTCCATCTTCGACCGCATCGTCGCTTACCATCAGGTGAGATAGTGGTCAAATGTGTGCCTATCAATAGTAAAAAAAAACAGTGAAAAAAAGTTGCAACAAATTGATTGACGAAAATCTGGTTATTTCATTAGTAATGACTTTTGATGTTTATGGAATGGGTAATAGTTCAGTCCTATTCTTTTTCGAATGCCGTATTTCGGCAACAATATATCGTCGTCGTCGCACAATAATGTATCGTCACGTATTTAAGAATGAGCGTCTGATATCGATTGAATTCCATCGCTCACCATCAGTCATTCCTCATTCATGACCTTTGGAATTGAGTGACGCTTACGCTTGCATGAACTTGTAATGGGCGCCTTACAAAGCGCGCCATCTAGCTTTCTTTTAAAATAGATCTAGATTTAGTTTCTGTCATCTCTGACCTAGAGTCAAGAGCAAACCCATCACAAATAAAAAAATAAAAATTACGCTTCCCTTGTCTGTAAAACTATAGAAGCACATATCGCGTATCGAACTCAGAATTCATTTATTTATTTGCATACAAGGGTAAATATACATTGTTGTTTTCTTTTTTATAAGTAGGTAATAATGTTCTCCATGTTTAACCATCACATGGGTATGCAAATATTGTAATGTTATTACGAAACACAAAATAAAATATGTCAGTCTTATTAGTGACAGTTATGAAATAATTTGGTATAATAATATTTATATGTCACACTAAAATAAATAAAAATAAATAAAAAAGTCAATAACAAATTAAATTACAAACAATTCAAATACAACTACAGTTCAGTTCAATTCAATTCAAATTAATACATTACAGTCAGATTTAAAACTAATAAAATAACAAATCTAATTCAAAATAATTAATGGAGCATAACATCAACTATAGGTACTAAAAAGGTTAAGGTAGTTAAATAATGGTAAACAATCTTGATGTGACGTTTTACACAAACACATATTAAACAAGTAAACTACTGCTTAAACTAATGGTTCAGTTGATTAACTTAGTAATCGTTATTGTTGTATTTACATTGGTTTTTACTTGCATTTCATTTTAAAATTTAATTTTTATAATTATGAAAAAGATTAAGGAAACATCAATATTGTTTACCTTTATTTAAAAAAAAGGAAAATAAAAATTTAAATAGATAAATTTAGATAAATAAATAATAACTACCTAAACCTTTTGTTGTTGCCAAGTCATTGTTAGCGACAGTTTGCCCCCTTTAGTATGGGAAATCATCAAATGACTTCTCCTCTGAGTGGAGTGGGAGGAAGTATCAGACTCTAACCCACACGTAGTCTTTTTGCCCTTTGCAATCCAGAGCCGCGGTACTCTATCGAATTATAGGCCGACCGTTTATCTGAGTCCTCGCCTGCGCGGTACAGGGGCGCGGGGGTATTACGACAAAGGGGACTGAGACAGGTGCGGGCGGCGGGGGCGCTTAGTGAGATATACACGACATGAAATGCGCCAAGATAGTTCCTAAGATATGTGACGTCATAGTAAAGAAATAGTGATTTATTAAATGAAAAATTATTAATGATGATACAAAATTATAATTAACTAACTAAAAGCTATGAAGGTACCTAAATAAAATATTTGGTAGTAAACTATTGTACTATTTATTATATAGAATAATCATCAAAATTATATTTCAATCAGTTATGTCCATATCAATGTTGGTGGAACTTGTTTCTTCACTTTCGAAGGAGCCATCATCGGATTCATCAGAGTCGTCCAGAGTGTTGATAATAAAATCAACAGCATCATCCCGAATTCCATCATGTTTGCAGTACTCGTCCTCGATATTAATTACATGGTTAACACGATGCTCCCACTTCTGTGCAGAATATTATAAATTACCATATATATTGATTTATATCCCACAACACCGTGCCCTCCCGTGTGCCAATCTAAATCGGATTCTCTGGTTTAGGGAATAACTAGCGAGCCGCCCCGGCTTCGTACGGGTGCAAATGTTTATTTAGCCCAAACTAACAAAGTGAACATCTAATTACCAGAGTCAATAATATTGTGGTTCAGGCTGAAATAAAAAGTGCAATAGACAACCGTCAACGACATCTGCTCTCAGGTGTCTACCAGTTCGGGACATCTCTACCTCCGTTATAATTATTTGGTTGCGCGACTTACTTTAATTTTAAGATATCTCCTAAGATATTCATCCAAATTAAATGGAGTGAACAACAATTTTTCTCTAAATTAATCACTCAAGATGACTAACATATTTATTAAGATAAGGATTTGCACTATATTGTTGAAAACACCTCTGCAAATGAAGCAGTATTTTATATCAAATTTGAATATCATAAAAATGGATATTTTGAGTCACCCATAAAAGATAGACATATGTTATCGCGGACTTTTTCGTAGGTATTGATGTGTTATCTAAAACTGTAGTACATCGTTTTGTTCTATCATCAATAGTTTTCGCAGCACACGCGATGTAAAGAATTTTTTAGAACATTTTATTCCGACCTCTTCGGTAATAATCTTCATATATCAGCCATTTTACACAAAACCTTGACATATTATATACTAAAACCTTCCTCGAGAACCACTATCTATTAGAAAAAACTGCATCAAAATCCGTTGCTTAGTTTTAAAGATAGGGACAGACAGACAGCTGGAAGCAACTTTTTTTTATACTATGTAGTGAAGGCGCAATACTATATGTGTAATATTTTAATGTTATTTTCGTTTCACAGAGCTCCTACTTGAAGACAGTGATGACGACGATGACAAAATAGATGTCCCTGGCGCTAAATCAAAGAAAGGAAAAGGCAAATTCAAACTAAAAGGTAAAATTCCCGTTTTGTATCTATACCTGCTAAGATTCAGTACGAATTACCTATGTAATGAGATAACTTGTGACAATAGGTAAGTTAAGTAGGTACTGGTAGATTGTCTTTGGAAAGTAGAGAAAAATGTTTTTGGTACTTTCTCATGAGAATCTGTATATATATGTAGGGAATCTAAATAATAAATGTTTTAGTTAGTTAGCTAGTTTGTCAGTTGTTCTAGTTACTAACTAGACTAATCATTAATTAAACTTCAGGGCCACTTTCCTATAGCCATAGGTAATAATTTTGGTACCTAGTTCCAAAATCAACCTCTTTTAAATAAAGTAAAATAGAGCCTTCAATGAACCCATATGTTTTTATGTCAACAGGCACAGACGACCTCGGCTCCCTATTCGCCTCAGCAGAAGAATTCTCAACACTCCTGGAAGAAACAGCAACAAACAAAAAACAGGGTTCAAGTCAAGCAGTTGCTAATACAGATAACGCCAGCAACAAACAACTAGCCTGGGAAGACAACAGAGACCGATGGATCAAAGGCTACAATCGTAAAATATTAGGAAACAAAGGTCCTAATAAAAAGTTTAAAAACAAAAAGGGAAACTTCAATAAATCTGACAAGAAAGGTTTTAAAAAGATGGCCGACAAAGGCGGGAAGCGAAAAGGCGGGAAAGCTGATGGAGTAGGTGGGAAGAAAAAAAAGATGAAGTGATTTTTACAGCTTGTAAAATAAAAACTTGTTTTGAATTGGTTGTTTTATTGTGTTTTTGTAATCTTGAACATAACCCTCCAGCCTCCAGTAAACTATTGTGTAGCCCGTATAGCAATAAATTACTTCAATAGGTAGCAAACCATCCTACTGCAAAGGGATATTGGCGTAAGAACCCAAGTACCTGAATGAAATCCATAACAAAAGAGAGTACTTATTGAGGAAAGATATTGCAATTTGCAACAAATTCTGACATACATAACAGTACAACCGACACATACATAAGTTTCGGAGCAAAAACATTTTTTGAGAGCCTAGTGCTATGGAATGCATAATTTTGTATTTTATTTTTGAATGCGTCTATTTGTTTTTTTTATGTCAAATGTGATGTCAAATTAATTTATAGTGATGTGATCGCATTTATTGATAATCGATATTCTCGATTGTATTTTGATATTTTTACTGAAATAAATATTTTATTCGAATCATTTTTCTAGATGGAATGATCAGTTTTGCTATACTTCTTGAAAACAATTTTTGTTTTCTTTTAACCGCGTACTTTTATCGCATTTGGCATCAAATATTAGTATATGAATCAATCAGAAAACGTCATCACAAAAACTCATTTTAAATATTTGCATAATTATTTATTCCTTAATAGAGGTCACTAGGTCAGCTATCTATCAGGCAGGCAACATCAAAGTACCAAAACAAAACATTACATTAGCATGTATGCCTATTACAATACAATGTTGTGATTAAAGGCAAAATGTTGCATGACCCTGTAATCGAAACACGGTCTTAAAATTAAGATACGTTCTAAGTCTATAATTGATGACTTGAGAGGAATGTTATCCGTCTAAGACCAAAATCAAAACATGAAACAAAAAACCACTTGTTTCCAAGTTTGACAGGTCCAGTGTTTACAATGCGCGCCGCGTTTCCGTTCAACAGATAACAAAAATGTCGTTCGAACTTTACAGGTTTATTCCTAAAAATCTAGATTTTATGGCTGTAAAATTAAATGGCAATAATAATTTGTTTTATAAAAGCGTTAATTTAGGATAAATCTTAGAATTTCAGTGAAGGAATGCCAAAAACTGATGTCCGCGCAATGTATAGAACAGATTACAGGCAGTCACGGAACTCTTGTTTGTTGACATTACTACATCATGTAGTTGTGTTGTGGAACGCGCCATCGCGCCGTATCTTGCATTTATAGCGCGAAGTAAACAACTCCTTCCTTGTACTAATACATGACATAAACTGTGAAAGATATATTGTGAACTAATGAACATTCCTGGACATCGTTTACGACCGACGCTGTGATTGTAAAGGAACAAAAAGGCGGGCAAAAATCAGTGTGAGAGTGGCGATTACCAATCTATTTATAGCCGGACCTATGGCGCGATAAAACTGTTTTACACGCTGCAAGTGTGTATCAGTGTCATATTCACATTCCAATTATAGTTTACGTCCTAAAACTACGTTTTTCATTTCTTATTGGACAATTTTCTTTGAACCTATTGAGGAAATCGTAGCCGCGAAACTCGTTTGACAGCTCATGCATTCACACAAATGAAAGGGAACGTTATGCGCATGTGTGAGTGTAAGTGATGTGAATTCTTATGTATGCGCTTATCGATTGGCAAGATTATTTCAAGGACACCAGTGAAGACTAATGTATGATTTATTGTTGTAAACTGATAGTAATTTAACGAAAGCTGGTATTTCGAAAACACTGAAAATGGAGTCGCCGATGTTAGATAATAAAAATGTCGAGGTCACCATACACACGTCTGCAAGTTCAAGTTCAAATCAATTTATCCCAGACAACTTGGAGCTTCCTGATGATACATTCCGTATGAGTTTAGATAATTTTTCAATGGTTGGTGAAAACGTGACTATAGGCAGGGGGGTGTCTGTGGACAGTAGTGTAGCTGGTAATCCTTATACCCCTAGCATTGAATTACCTTCACCGTTGCCAACACCTGATTTGCAAACTCCGGATTCTGAAATTCCTGATTCACAAACTCCGGATATTGGAACGTCTGATGTCCAAACTCCTGGCATAGGAACTATTGATCTTGAAGCTGCTGATGTTCAGACCACTGGCATAGAAACGATTGATCTTGAAGCTCATGTTCAGACGACTGGCATAGAAACTATTGATGTTGAAGCTCCTGATGTTCAGACCACTGGCATAGAAACGATCGATCTTGAAGCGCCTGATGTTCAGACCACTGGCATAGAAACTATTGATCTTGAAAATCCTGATATTCAGACCCCAGGTGTAGAAACAATTGACCTAGAAACTCCTGATGTCCAGACCCCAGGCACAGAAACATCTGCAGTCGAAACTCCTGACACAGATACGCTTGATCTTCAAACTCCTGACATTGAAATACCTGATATCCAGACCCCTGACATTGAAACGCCAGACGTCGAAACCCCAGGCTTAGAAGTACCCGACGTACACATTCCTGACGTGGAAACGCCTGATGTTCAAACCCCGCCACCAGAGAAAAAGTCTCCCCCAATAATAGAAACACCAAAACAAGCCAAGACTAAAACCGAGATATGCAGGCCACAAACATTACTGAAATTATCGCTATCCAAGAAAAGCGACAATGATTTGTTCGTTAAACCATCTCCAGTAGCGGAACTGATGTCGCCGGCTAGAATGCTGCAATTCGAAGTTGAGGCGACCAGTGCCACGCCAACTATGAAACGGGCAGCCGTGGACTTTGATTTCTTCAGCAAGAACAATTTCGAGGAATATTTCGTCGAATCGGAGCCTAAAGAAGACAAAAAGTCAGAAGATCCGGGAGATGGCGGTACCTACAAGGAAACGCCGGTTATAGTGAAGGCCGATACTGTCCGCCATGAAATAGGTTACGGTAAGTAGCACCGGCAAGGTTTTTATTGACTATTTTCTGATATCATATTTTTCTTTTCTTCAAGGTTTAAGTCCCGCAGCTGTGGATTCCGATGGAATTTCAAAGCAAGCTCTTCGGTTCGCTCATTATGTTTTAGTAATTGATAAACATACTTCGTGTTTATACCTAGTACGTATTAACGGATAGAAGAAAATTTAAGGTCATTCGAACACGGATTTGCTAATAACAACAATAAAGTTATTATAGATCAATTAAAGAGTAATTAAGATAATTGAAACATACTAGTTTACAAACAAGGAAACTGTTGAGAGTTAAGTTCCACATCTAAGGGGTATCCTTGTAGTCTTTGGCTAAAAGTAAAACACACAGTACAGACATTGTAGTCTTTTAACCCAAAAGTTGACTGGTAGAGAATGCCTTGTTGCATTAAGTCCACCTATACATATACCACTATTGTACAGTCAACAAAGCTATTGGGTATGCAAGCAGCTAACTTGCAACTACTTTTAAATAATGTTGTGAGTGTGCTGAGTAGACAATTATTGTACAACACACTCGTAAGTATGTCAAAGGCTTAAAAAATTATAATGCACACATTAGAAATAAACATTGGCAGTGCTGTGGAAAAATAATATTTTTGCCTGTATATCGAATAACTTTGTTCACTGTACATAAAGTTACATAAATTACTTAATAAAAGGAACATCCAAAATTGTTCGGGATTAAAACTGACTGTTTACTGCAAACTAGGTATTTTGAAGATACGGTAACATCATTTCTGTCGGTAAGTCAACTTTGAGAAGGATATCTAGGAGTCCCAGGTAAGAGATTTTATTTTATTACTTGCCTATTTTTGTTGTACCCCACTGCTGTGTCTAAAGACAAAGGCCTCCCCTTTCTCCTTTAAATCCTTTCTATCTTCAAGTTTGTCTCGCAAACGTGATCAGATAGTCAAACCACCTTCGCCACGGTTGACCTCGACGGCGACGTCCTCGATCTTAAAATATCTTATTTATTATTGTTAATGGTAACTTCTATATCATAGGTAGTGCGAGATATTACCACTGCAGTCCTCAACCAAGCCAAACTTTTTAATCACATTTCCAACTAAACAACTTTGTGCATGATTGATTTAATTCTGGGAATACTATAGTGTCCATTTACATACCTACCTATTAACTCATTTATAAATGACATACTTCAGTATCTAATTACCTAGGTAAAGCGCCCTTGATGCGCGTGTTCAATGATATCTATTAGGTTCTTTAAGAAACAATTGCACTTTAGCCAGCCAAAATGGCGCAGCGCTCCTAAGTCCACTTTCTGCACCCAGGTCGGGGAATCGATGGCCGCATTGGGACAAAAATCTCAAAAAGCTACAGGTTTTTGTTCTGCTCGAGTTTGCGCATCTGATTCGTGGTTAAACTACTGACATACATGTCACATTTGGGTAGAAAGTCGCAATATACTTGCGAAAGAGAAGTATGATGTTTATGAAATATGACAAGGAATCCTATCGATGATTGTGCAGCGAATGACTGTTATCATAATGACACTTAGCACTTAGTTATGCTAGAACTACTAGGCGTTACAATATACATACTTGGTAAAGACAGTTACGATGTTGATGATGTATAAAACAGAATTCAATCAATGATTATGAAGCCATTGACTGTTATTATCGTGACCTTAGCATTGGGTTAGGTTAGAGGACCTAATTATACGTGATCAAGACAGGAATGATGATGTACATTAGATGTAATAAAACAAGGAATCCTATCGATGATTGTGTAGCGAAGACTGTTGTGACCCTTAGCACTTGGTTAGAAGTTCCAATATACTCGGTAAAATCAGGGATGTTGATGTACACATGATAAAACAGGAAACCCTATCAGCAATTTTGAACCAAATAGAGAGAAATTGACTGTTATTATCGTGACTTTTAGCTCTTAGTTATGAAATTCAAATATACTTGGCAAAGACAGTGATGATGACGATGTTCATGCAATACAACAGGGAATCCAATCGTTGATTGTGAACCGTTCAGAGATATTATTGACTGTTATTGTATTATCGTGTCCCTTAGAAATTGGTTAGGTTAGAAGTAACAATATAATTGGTAAAGAGAGAGATGGGTACACAGATGCAACTAAACAGACAATCCTAACGTTGATTGTGAACCGATCAGCGAGTTATTGATTGTTATTATCTTGACGTTGGCCCTTCTGAGTATGGTTAGAAGTTCTTATGATATTTGGTAAAGACAGCGATGGTGATGATTTACATAGATGTGATAAAAAAGGGAATTCTATCATTGATTGTGAACCGAACGGAGAGATTATTGATTGTTATTCTTGTGAGTTGTGACCCTTCATTTCGTTATGGGTTCCAAACTTCTTGGTAAAGACAGGGATGTTGATTTACACAGACTTGATTAAATAGGGAATCCTATCGGTGGAGAGTTAATTGAGTGTTATTATCGTCACCCTTAGCACTTCACACCATGGGGGCGTGATAACCAGCAGGTTTACATTGAGCATTCAATAATTTTGATTACGACTATCGCTTCGGCAATATCCAGTGTGATAGAGTTCTTGTTATCGTTAATGACATGAAACACAAAGTTTACTAACGAGTAGAGACGATAAGATAGTGTGCCTATCCCGATTTTTTCTGAAATGGGTTTCCGAGAACCAATACTACTCATTTTTAAGCAATGTACTTACGCATTTACAGCCTAGGTTTGGCCCCCGGAATCCTCTTTCAATCAAAAATCCGTGAAATAAAAAAATCTGATCCGTGTCCTAATTTGGATAACAATAAAACCATCTATGACAATAGCTACATAGGTACCTTATTCCACAATTTGTTTAATCCTCAACAACTTGAATAATACATGTAGTATTTACATTATTACCATTCATTTATATTACTATTTTTTTTACTATTGATAGGAACGCGTTTGACCACTCAAGCGATGATGTGGTTGAAGATGGAGCACGCTTGCCTAGAAGTAACCTATTCACTGTATTTCCATTTACGAACCATATCGTATGCAATTCAGTAAAACCAATCAAGGAAACAAGACTGACAACACATCATACCGATATCCGTCCGTATCGCGTTGTTTAGCAACAAACTAATTAAATTACACTTGATTTGCAGCGAAAATCTTCCTCTGTGTACGATTGGCAATCAATTAATTCCTTTATAAGGACAAACGCTTTGTATCTGAGTTGCAAAGATAAAGTCGTTGTAACTCACATACGGTGACATACACTTGCCATAACAAACTTTACTGACGCGCTAATTATACACATAGTAAAAATCTATCGGAAATAAGGATATTCGAGATTTTGAACTAAAACACGTTTATTGGTCACGGGTAAGTGAAGCTATCGAGTGAGGATGTAACTCAGGAAGTGGTAAAACTTCGTCGACTGTCCAAAAAAGAAGGACTTGTAGCTATACCGGGATCAATCAATCAACTCGACCCGTCGTGGTCTCGAGATTACCGCAGCACACGATACTACATCCTCTAGTGCAAGCAAACAAAATTGCTTTGAATGAAATCAAATATGGTACGAACTACTAATTATACTGTTCCTACTAATCAATTATACTTCAAACTAGATGCTAGAGACTTCGTACTTCGCCCCTAGACCAACAATGTCTATTTCTACCACGGAACAGTAAAAACAGATTTCTACATTCATATTTAATGCAGGTAGAGATTTTTGGGTTTTAATTCGCTTAGATTACTCCCTAAATGTTAACTTCTACCAGCCAAGACTTAATTATAAGTGATCTAAAACGAACTTTAAATCAGGAGAGTAACTGAAATAAAAAGGCTTACAACAAGCAAGTCTACGATTTTATATTCAAAGGGGATGGCTTGTTGCTAACCAGAATTTAGCATTCATAAGTTCATGAACGCAAATAACGAAAAGGGTAGCAATGAATGTTTTTGGATAACATATGTTTTATTGAAGGGTTGGAGTTTGCGCAATGCGGTAAAAAATATTCCATAGTGCACGTTTAAGTTTCATCAGGATCCTTATGAAATTATGTTCTATATTTTTTTCCTGAAACGAAAATTTCTAGTCAATCAAAATCAAAAGGCATTTATTCAAACTAGGCTAAAAATCAGCACGTTTTGAACGCCAAAATTTACATGAAGACAGTCCTCCAAATCGCCCAGCCCGTCACCACTTCCTAGTGTTTTAGTAGAACTGTTTTTGCTTTTGGGGCAATGTTTTGGGGACATGACTTTGACATTTTAAAGTGCAAACTCAGGGCAAAGTAACGCGGCATCGACACCCACTTAAACAACGAAGTCAAGAACCCTAGATTGTATCTGTTCCGTACGATTAACAGAGTAATTATTATCTTCATAAAGATAACGGCTCGTATCGCAAACGTTTTCACAACAAACTACAGACATGAAGTACATTAATACGTGTTTTAGCGTTTCTGCTGTAAAAACGAAGGTCGTGATACTTCCGCGTCTAAAACTCAGACATCTTCCGTATTCTTTTGATATAATTGTTACTTCATAAATTATTTTATAGCCGTAAAATCGTAAAATATTGCCCATCCCTAGAATTTATTAGGTTATTAGATTCGTGGCGCTTAGATTCCTACTTTGACAAACCTGCTTGGTAACGGTAAATTTATAAAATATGGCCCGACTTTTTGATCTTGACGCTTTACAATACTGTCGTATCACGCTTGAGTAGCGGATTGCTTATTAGCGTTGAACTCAATGCTTGTCTGTCATTTAACAGAATACTCCTGTACCTACACAATATAATATGCCCCGATTTAAATAACTAAGCCATAGAAAAATGGGCGCTAAATGACCTCCATATTAGTTTTATACGAGCTCTAGCTCTATGTTATCTATACTCTATACTAATATATATTATACTAATATATAAAGCTGAAGAGTTTGTTTGTTTGTATGCTTGAACGCGCTAATCTCGGGAACTGCTGGTCCGATTTGAAAAATTCTTTCAGTTTAGATAGCCCATTTATCGAGGAAGGCTATAGGTTATATATAATCACGCTAAGACCAATAGGAGCGGAGCAGACGAAGTTGCGCGGGTCAATTAGTTTTTTTATACAAGGCTCACATGCATCGGGTTATCGAGCTGCGCTTTGCTAGGGCATCATCTTCGCATAGACATCCAACGGTATATGTATTATGTTCGCTTTGTTATAAGCATTTAACTTAGGCAGTTCTTTTATCCAGAAAAAATGCATGCTAACCAAATAAGCTGTAGGTACAAGGCCTAGATAGAACAAAAGATGATGCTTCCGGGCGATTCAATGCGTTGTTTATAACTAGGTACGCCAAAACAGGGTTAGGACATCATACTACTTTTAAATTACTGGCGTTCTAAGAGCAGATTCTCAAGTTACTGATTCCTATAACAAGAGATAATAATTATATAAAACGAGTTAAGGAAACAACATCAAACATAATGCGCATTTCTTGGAATCATTTTATTGTATAATACCTAAGTAGTTAATTATTTAAAAAACTGATATTCAGAGAGTCATCTAGGTAGTTAGATTGGAAGCCGGCTCAACAATCTTGAGAAAAAGCTACGCTGCTGATTATTTGAAAGATACTTTACAAAGCATTTTCCAGTTTGAAAAAGTTAATAATACCTACAAGACCCGACGCCATGCGATAAAATGGCGGAAACTGAAATCAAGGTTTTACCTCGAGTAAATCAAATCAAGATCAATTTGTGTAAATAAGCCGTAAATACTTTTACTTGAGATATAAATGCTGTTACACGATTTTTTTGAAATTGCCCATAATTTAAAACTTCGTGTTGAAATATTTGCTTTTAGCAGCGTAGGTGTCAGGACATTTTTATATTTATACTAGCTGTCGCACGCGGCTCCGCTCGCGTGAATTACGAAAATAAACAATCCTATGTGTTATTCCAGACTATAATCTACCTCTGTGCCAAATTTCATGAAGATCCTTTCAGGTGTTCTGACGTGAAAGAGTAACAAACATTCATTCATCAATTCTCACAAACTTTCGCATTTAAATAGTAGTAGGATAGTATACTGCGATTATGTGTTCGACAATGAAGCACGCTTGCCTAGAAGTATCCTCTTCTTATATTGTCTCTTGGTTTTAAGGTCTCCCAGTTCCATGCTATTAGGAAGCACAGACGCCGTCAGAAAATTGCAATCCTTAGCTGCTGCTGATATTAAGCCATGTGGGATTTTATCCCCATTATTTGTGATGGAAAGCCCAAATCATTTGAGTAATTGGGATGGAGAATAGCCTGACTCTCCACATTTGCGTCAAATGTGGAGAGGCCATCAGAGGCCTATGTTATTATGGCACTGGACGACAACAGGCAGATCTGATCAATTGATATTAGGTATTGATATCATTGCACTCGTCATTGAGTATCCAGTACCTACCCAACTATAACAGAAACAGCTACATACTTTACCTTATCTTATTGAAATTGTATCATACAACAATCTTACTAGTTCAAGTACAAAGACGTTAAAACTAGTTCAAAATAAATTTTGAGGAGGGACAAAAAATACCCCCTTTGTATTCGACTAAGTAGGTAATTAGGAGATTTCACCCCCAGGGTAAAAACGAGTTGATAAAAATACCACGTGGAAGATGTTAAAAGACGGTTTAGTAGAATATTCATGTTCTGTTACTATCGGTAGTTGTGGTTATAAATAAGTAGCACCAAAGTAAAAAATACATATTTACAACAATTTTAAAAATGTCAGAAGATCAATGGAAAAAGATAAAGAATGAATTTTTAATTATTTTTGTCAATAAAAAGTAAATTGCGAAAATTATTGTAAAAAGAAATAATTTCTCAATCCATAATGTTTCAATCCATGTTTATTAAAACTCAACCACTTCACGGCCACTCTGCAGCGAATCAAGAAAGAGACGAGAACATCGTGTCTCCCTCTCAAACATTTGTCATCTCGCTCTACATAATAGATAAGCAATAATCGTGTCTCTCTTTGTTTACGTCCATGAAACGCGGACTCGTATAGTAAACGCTTGATTCAAAGATCATTGTCGGCAATATTACCATAATTAACCTTACTGAATAATATTTTTAAATTTATATTTATAAATATGCAAATCATTTCCTTCGAGAAACAAATATTAGCGGGGTTGACTTAAAAAATATCGATTCTCGATTCATCGATTTGTCTGCACGTTTTCCATGCACTATGTGGCCTCGTAAATCGTAAATGGTGGGGGGAGCGCACCGCTCGCACACCGTCGCACGGTTTCTATTTTGCGTTTCTCGAATTCAGTTACTTTAGCGCGTTGAGTGAGTACGTATCTCATTCGCGCGTGCATTTTATAATTTATTTATATAGTGTACATACAAGTTTTGTAAAGAGAGACGGTTTATACATAGTGCTAGTGAATAAAAACAAATTATCGAACTGTTGTCTGTGTGCAAATGAACTGTGCTGACAGTGAAGTGAAAATTTTATACGAGTGAAAAATACCTGGATTGTTTTGGATTTCTAACCCCGTGTAACAGGACGATGAAGAGGCTGTGATTTTGATACAATGAGACAAAATAAATAAAAGGAAATACACAAAACTAAATTATTTGACGTTTCATGATTACAGTGAAGTCAGTTACGAGTGAAATTCCTATCGACCAATCACATTGACATATCGGTGTGTGGAGCAAGCATATTGTGGGGTGGTTTTGTATTCGGTCGGGTTATAGCATATTGCAGCGCCATCTGCGACACAGCTCCGCATGAAGTTATCGCGGGTGGAACTACTCGCGAAATGCTTTACGTGTCGTTTGTACTTTCGCTGAAAGTTGAAGGAATAGTTGCAATATAATTTATAATCGTTTTCATAACCGTTTGCGGTCGGTTAAGCCCTCTGGACTGTTAAGTTAGCGCGTCACAACGCGGCGTTACGGGGATAAAATTGATGAAGTTCTGAAGTGGTGGAGTCTACATGGTTTTGGTCAACGGCTGAGCCATGGCCACCGCCACCGCAGAGATGAGCTTGCCTGACAAGAAGCCTGAGCACGAGTCGGGTTACTACGAGGGCAGCGATCAAGAAGGCAGTATGGAGTGCGGGTGCCCGTCGCCGGTCAGTTCGCGAAACTCTTCGCACTCGACCAAGCTGAAGCGGCGCCACAGCGCGGGCAAACACAAGAAGGTGTCCCCGAAGAAGGCGAGGACTGAGCCTCCAGTCAACGGCTGCAGCATGACTGCTAACGGACATGTGGACGAGATTGTGGAAATTGTGGAGTGCTCAAGTAGTGTGTCGTCAGTGAAGGACTGTAAGAAGCTGGAAGAGATCATCCCGGTGCCGGGGCCGAGCTCCAAGAGGAGCAGCTCTGTGGAGCTTATTGGGGGCACGGTGCCTGCACCTGCTCGGGACTCGGTTGACTGGAACTTGGTTGATGCTAGTAAAATTAGGAAAAGATGCAAAGGTAAGATTGTTATAACTATACTTTTATGTTTATCATAGACTACAGATTGTTTATATTTAGGAGGGGGTCACACAGCTGTTTTGAAATAGCTGAACTATTCTGGATAAGTAGGTAACTTCTGTACTTGAAGTTATTCAAAATTATAACTGAAGCATAATACTATTTACTGAATCATATTTTTAAGAACCACTTTGAATAATGATAATTACACATGATGAAATTTAAAATTTAAGTACTTCATTAAAAATCTATTAAAGTAATGATCCTAATTAGTAATACATTTGAAATAGAGGAATGCATTGCTTTCTATTTGTGATCATTAATTTACAATTTTTTTTTTTGCTTTCAAGCATTTTTTCCACATGACTCATCTGTTGACATTGATATTACCACCATTTCCATTATGAAAACTGACATTAGATACATTCTTTGAATACCTGCATGAAATCTTCTATTACTTTATTGGTATCACCATCATGTCTACCAAAAGAGTTCCACTGTGGACATGGCCTCCTATAAGTCCTATTAAGTATTGCCAGAACTCAATTCAATTCAAAGTCATTTATTCTCTCTTCTCTTTGGTTGTCTTAAAACTAACATTGTTTATGACTAATGCATCAAACTATATTCCACCATTGTAAAAGACTGGTGCCTGAAATAGGTTTTTGAAACAAAACCTGTGGTACAGGTCACCTTAATTTCTACCAAAAGATGTCCACTGCTGGACATAGGCCTCCTGAAAATCCTATAAATATTGCCAGAACCATCAAGTTTATGTTTGATTCATCACAACTTTAGTGGTATCACCATCATGTCTACCAAAAGATGTCCACTGCTGGACATAGGCCTCCTGTAACTCGCTATAAGTATTGCCAGAACTGACAAGATTGTTTGATTCACCACAACTTTAGTGCTATCACCATAATTTCTATCAGAAGATGTCCACTGCTGGACACAGGCCTCCTGTAAATCCTATAAGTATTGCCAGAACTGACAAGTTTATGTTTGATTCACCACAACTTTAGTGGTATCACCATCATGTCTACCAAAAGAGGTCCACTGCTGGACATAGGCCTCCTGAAAATCCTATATATACATATATTGCCAGAACCATCAAGTTTATGTTTGATTCACCACAACTTTAGTGGTATCACCATCATGTCTACCAAAAGATGTCCACTGCTGGACATAGGCCTCCTGTAACTCCAATAAGTATTGCCAGAACTGACAAGATTGTTTGATTCACCACAACTTTAGTGGTATCACCATCATGTCTACCAAAAGATGTCCACTGCTGGACTTAGGCCTCCTGTAAATCCTATAAGTATTGCCAGAACTGACAAGTTTATGTTTAAATCACCACAACTTTAGTGGTATCACCATCATTCCTATCAGAAGATGTCCACTGCTGGACATAGGCCTCCTGTAACTCGCTATAATTATTGCCAGAACTGACAAGATTGTTTGATTCACCACAACTTTAGTGGTATCACCATCATTTCTACCAGAAGATGTCCACTGCTGGACTTAAGCCTCCTGTAAATCCTATAAGTATTGCCAGAACTGACAAGTTTATGTTTAAATCACCACAACTTTAGTGGTATCACCATCATTTCTATCAGAAGATGTCCACTGCTGGACATAGGCCTCCTGTAACTCGCTATAATTATTGCCAGAACTGACAAGATTGTTTGATTCACCACAACTTTAGTGGTATCACTATCATTTCTACCAGAAGATGTCCACTGCTGGACATAGGCCTCCTGTAACTGCTATAAGTATTGCCAGAACTCACAAGTTTATGTTTGATTCACCACAACTTTAGTGGTATCACCATCATTTCTACTCAAAATGGTGCTCTCTCTACCTCTGCTGGACATAGATCCTCCTTTAAGTTTTGTCAAAATATTCAACTTGTACATAATATACCACAACTTAAAGGAATCATTATCATTTCAACCAAAAGGTCCTTGCTGGACATAGGCCTCCCCAAAACATTGCCCGATTTGGCAATTTTATCACTTTCAGTGCCAAGTGCAAAAGTGTTTTTACATTTTTAGAGCCAAGCACTCAACACATGGGCCGAATAATAATTCGTTCGTGTGCCCACAACCCGCACATGAACACAAGTCACATATAGCTACTTAAAATAACGACTCAGATACGGGTTGTGGGCACATAACGAATCACTGCTCGACCCATATGCTGAGTTCTTGGCACTAAATGTGTTATGTTTGACTCTACTGAGGTCTACTGCTGGACTTAGGGCCCACGATGATATCCAAAATTAATTAGGATTGTTGAGGTTTACTGAATAGTAACTGATTCATAGAAACCATAAAATAAACAAAACAAATTATTTAGTTACCTATCTACTCTTCCTTTTTAAAATAAAACGAAAAATAAAAATACAAACAGGAAAAAAAATATCATATGTATGTAGTTAAAATATGACCTCAAAAAATAATAAGTAAACATAGAATTAAAAATGTACTCAGTTTCCCCCTCATTATATTAGAACTGGTAATTGTGAAACAAAGTACATAGGCTGTTATGTAATGTTCATAAGGTATACATACAACGGTTGGTGTGTAGTGTATGTAGCATGCTTAGAATTGATTTCAATGTCATGTGGGACTTAGTAAAATTTCAAAACATTTATAATCAGCTAGCCTTATCCTATGCTACTTGATAATGTTTTACTCTAGCTTTCTAGAAAGAGTCCATGATATTATATTACTTTTCTTCATATCCCTCACTTCTTTACACTCAATCCATACATTTTTTTTGTCATTATTCTTTTAGTTTCATGCATCTTCATTTCGATGGATGCGAGACGCGCAGGACCAGTCGTTGTGGCAACCATTCTTATTTGCAAATAAATCCTTGACTTTGACTTTGAACGCTTGGGGGAGGCCTATGTCCAGCAGTGGATGTCATTCGGCTGAAATGATGATTATGATCATCAGAGAGTTGAAAGGAAAACTCTTAAAATATGCATTGCATATTTCAAGAGATTCCCTTTCAACTCTCTGTCAGCATCTTCTCTAACATTACCTCTTATCTAACTTCCCAGTCTTTATTATCACATCTGTCTTCTAACTTCCCAGTCATTATTATCTCCCATAACAGAGCAAATGCCCTTTCCCCTGCCAAATCTCTTATGTCCTTCTCTTTCAAAAAATTAAAAAATAGGAATGACCATTTTACATAAAAACATTTTTCAAGCATAGGGATATGTAAGGATCACAGCAGGTAGCATTCTTTACAACAAATTATTATTTTCAGTACAAAAATGATAAACCATACACATAAATGTGTACAGTATTGCTTCAGTACCATCTTTTAGTTTTTTGTTACAATTTTAATTAACAGTTTTACTCCTTTCTACAATACTTTTCTGGGTTTCAATACATACTCCATCCATTGAAAGAAAGAAAACTAATTTATTTGGCACACAGATAGATACACACAATATAGGTAGGAATAAAAGAATCATCATTCAAATAATGAATTATCAATATAACCAACACGCACTAAACGTTTTGGGAACACATTCATAGTGCGTACAACTAAGGAGTGGAATTCCCTGCCAGAGTCTATGTTTCCAGATAGCTACCTGGGAGTTTTTAGACAAGAGTGAATAGGTTACTTCTAGGCAAACATGCTCCATCTTCGACCGCATCATCGCTTACCATCAGGTGAGATTGTGGTCAAACGTATGCCTATATAAAGTAAAAAAAAAACTACTAAAAAACTGGCCAAGTGCAAGTCGAACTTGCGCAGGAAGGGTTCCGTACCAAAAGCCGTAAAAAACATGGGGGCCCCTCTTTTGTTTTTAATTTTTATTATTTGTTGTTATGCCGGCAACAGAAATGCACACTCTGTGAAAATGTCAACAATATACCTATTACGGTTCATGAGATACAGCCCGCTGACAGACTGATGGAAGGACGGACAGTGAAGTCTTAGTAACAAGGTTCTTTTGATTACTTTTGGGTATGGAAGCCTAAAAACACACTTCTAACTTTATTATATTTAGGTAGCTAAGTTAGTTGAGCTAAAAGGAATGCATCCTACATTCATCAGCTCTATAAGCAGCATTCTATTTCCATCTCACTGTTCTTAAAATAAAATCTAGACTAGATTCTAATCTGGTCTCTGTAGTGAAAGTTCCTTTAAAATGTAGTGAAAGTTGAACCTATTCTCTTGTTGTGATTCTTTTTAAGATTTTGATTTAGTACTTCTTAAAATTAAATAGAAGATAGATAAAGGAAAAATTCTAAGTTTTTAGTTGTAAAATAAAATATGGTTTCTAGCTAGAAGACAATATAAATAAATCAGATTAATATGAAATTATCAGATTTCATGTATCTGAAATGATGACCATCAATATCTTTTTTTTTTACTTAATATGTGGTGTACGAAGACTTACAGAAAGTGATGCTTTTAGGGTTCTCAAAGGGTAACCAATGGAACCCTAATACTAAAGCTTACTTGTATGTCTGTCTCAGTCAGGCTGTATTTCATCTCTCACCGAGTATTTATTTCTTCTATTATCGCAATACCAACAATTCATAAAAAAATAAACCACCTGTGACAGACAGACAGACTTAGTCACACTATAAGGGTTCCTTTTTACCATTATGTTACGGAACCCTGAAAAGCCCCCCACACAAGAAACGGGATTTTCGGTTTATGGCTTCAAATGTCAGTCCTATTATCATTTAGCCGGTTTTTAAAGAATTCTTGTATTTTATTTAGTAACTAGCTGACCCGCGCAACTTCGTCTGCGTCACAATTTTCATTACTGCTCCGCTAATATTGGTTAGCGTGATGATATATAGCCTGTAGCCTTCCTTGATAAATGGGCTATCTAACACTGAAAGAATTTTTCCAATCGGACCAGTATTTCCTGAGATTAGCGCGTTCAAACAAACAAACAAACTCTTGAGCTTTATATATTAGTATAGATCTCATCAAGGAATAAAATCTTCCAAATAAAAACTTACAATAACACAATAATTACAAAGCTTCTTGTTCTTTTACATTTCCTATATTAATTTTGCTCATAAACAAACATACTCAACTATGGTAACAACTTGATGGTTCTTATTATCAGTAGTCCTTGACGCAAACCGCGATAATAATAGTTTCTTATCACTACTGGTGTCCCAAGTCCGGTTTGCCATTTAATTTTAGTTTTATTAGGCACTAGCTGACCCTCGCAGCTTGTCTGCGACACATTTTTCATAAATGCTCCGCTCCTATTGGTCGTAGCGTGATGTTATATAGCCTATAGCCTCCCTCGATAAATGGGCTATCCAACACTAAAATAATTTTTCAATTCGAACCGGTAGTTCCTGAGATAAGCGAATTCAAACAAACACTTTAGCTTTGTCTACACTAATATTATAAAGAGGAAAGATTTGTTTGTTTGTTTGTTTGAATTGAATAGGCTCCGAAACTGGACCGATTTGAAAAATTCTTTTAGCATTGGATAGCTACATTATCAGGGAGTAACATAGGCTATATATTATCCCCGTACTCCCACGGGAACGGGAACTACGCGGGTGAAACCGCGTGACGTCCACTAGTAATCTATATATATACTTATATACATATAAAGCAGTTTGTTTGCTTGAACATGCTAATCTCAGGAACTACTGGTCCGATTTCAAAAATTCTTTCAGTGTTAGATAGCCCATTTGTCGAGGAAGCCTATAGGCTATATATTATAATATATCATCACGCTAAGACCAATAGGAGCGGAGCAGACGAAGTTGCGTGGGTCAACTAGTATTAGTATAGATTCTAATTAATAGCATCAACATTAATTAGGAATGAACCTAATACAAAAATAAAACTACCCGATGTAGAATTTTATCATCATCAGAATTCTTGACTTTATCCAAATTTATTTGAAGTTGGCAGAACTTGTCTTCCCATACTTCTCTAGTTTTGGTTCACTCATTTTAAAAAGTATCCCTTTACAAACAATTATTATACTAATTGGAACCTTTTACGCAAAATTAAAGCCTGGACTCTTCTCTTACATAAAAGTTACTATCTGAACAGTCAACTCCTTTCTACCCATATTGTCATACTGTCTCTTACGTTAGTAATTACTTTACTTTGGCGTTGCTATAACTATTAAAAACAAAAACAATTATTCTGAATTGTCAGAATAATTATTGATAAGTCTTGAGCATAGACGACGAGTTGCTAGCCTGTCAGTTTTGTACCGGTTGCATTTTCCCGTCGCACATTCCCCATGGGCGACGGAATTGCATAGTTTAATTCCGCCAAGCCCGTTCCATCATCGGACCACAAGGCGAACGGCGATGCGCCACCGGTACATGGTGGACATCCCACCCACACGCACAAAACTTTTTGGGAACACATTCGTAGTGCGTACAGCTAAGGAGTGGAATTCCCTGCCAGTGTGTGTTTTCTGATAGCTATAACCTGGGAGTCTTTCAGTCAAGAGTCAATAGGTTACTTCTAGGCAAGCGTCCATCTTCGACCACATCATCGCTTACCATCAGGTGAATTAGTGGTCAAACACGCGTCTATCAATAGGAAAATAAAATCCTGGTTATAAGTTCATTCTCCTTAATTTCTTACCCCCAATGGAGTGTTTAACAAAACTTCTTTGGGTGAAAAACCTACTTATTATAACTTAACTTTCCTCAAATACGTGAAGGCATAATAAAAACTGGGTCAACTTATCTTCAATGGATTATCTTTACTAATATTATAAATGCGAAAGTAACTCTGTCTGTCTGTCTGTCTGTATGTCAGTCGCGCTTTCACGCCAAAACTACTGAACCGATTTAAGTGAAATTTGGTACACAGATAGCCTAGGGCCTGAGCAAGGACATATGGTACTTTTTATCCCGGGACTATGATCCCTAGGGACGACGCGGGCGTAGCCGCTGGCAGAAGCTAGTATTAAATAACCCAATACTCCCTTTGTTGAAACTTTAGATAAGAAATTGTTAATTTTTTAAAGTTTCTCATACAATAATGAAGCAATTTTAGTTTATGTGCTTTCCACCGCTATTTCACCTGATAGAAAGGGTTGATGTGGTCGATGATGTAATGTTATGTTTGTCTAGAAGTAACCTATTCACTCTTGACTTAACACCCCAGGTTGTAGCTATCAGGAAATGCAGACTTAGGGAAGGAATTCCACTCCTTTGCTAAGAAGAGGAAAAATACTACTATTTATAAATAAACTATTTATTCATGTGTATTGATCATAGTTTTACAACTGACTAGTATTCCAGGAGTATCATTATACATGCAGATCACATACACAAACATACTTGAGTTGAGTCATATACTTCATATTATGCAAGTATTGTATGTAATAGATATTATAGAAATATAAACTGTATTGCATATCAATCATAAGCAACGTGAAAAATACAAAGCTAAAATCATCAGGTCACCATTCTTTTCCCTGGTATTTCAGCTACAGTAGTGCCCTTCCTAAGTAAAAATAAAACTCACAATGTTTTCTTTGTTGTCAGAATTCTAGGAAATCTTCGCCATTCCACTGATATAATTTGCAGCCCTTTCACGTAAATATAGACTGCAAAACAACAGACATTTACCAAGAAAGGAGGAAATTAAAATAACCACAAACAAATGAGAATGGGTTGTTTGTGTCTAATTTCAATCGTCAAAATGTATTGTACACTAGTTGACCCGGGCAACTTCGTCTGCTCCGCTCCTATTGGTCTTAGCGTGATGATATATAGCCTATAGCCTTCCTCGATAAATGGGCTATCTAACACTGAAAGAATTTTTCAAATCGGACCTGGAGTTCCTGAGATTAGCGCGTTCAAGCAAACAAAAAACAAACTCTTCAGGCTATATATCATCATGCTAAGACCAATAGGAGCGGAGTAGGCGAAGTTGCGCGGGTTAACACTAGTATAGAAAAAAAAAGAAAAGCCCTTAAAATCCTAAAAAAGAAAAAATTCGGCGACTGACACGTCGCGCAGTGTTATTTTATTCCTTGGGAATTTCTCAAAAGACTTAGGCTCGTCACCTGTTTTACATAGAACATAAATTACATAATTAAAAAACTTTCGGTATAAGTAGGTAGTTTGGTACACAACTACATTTAACCCAGTCGTGATGTTATGTTATTTTTCAGCGACATTTTTTCTTTAAAGAAAAATGTTGGACTGTTGAGTAATTATGGTTTTAAATACGCACGGATCACCTTCAAACGCCATCGAGAAATGTCAGCGGTTACCTAACTGGCGACCTTTCAGAAATATGAATTTAGTAAATATTGGGTCGACGCACCATTGACTTTGTCGAACACAAGTTGTCTGCGGTGTGTTGATATAGCTGCCTGCGTCTTATAGTTGCTAGTTTAAAACAGGTGGCCGAATCGAGGCGAGAATCGTTATATTTTTATCTCGAGAGATTGGATCAAATGATGTCGCATCAATGATTTGAAGTCTTGATCAATTAAGTTTCCGTTAACTGCATATTTTGCAAGTCGCTTGCATCTGCGCCGTGAATTTGCAAGTCTTATTAATCTTCAATTTGACCCAAAACACTTGCATTGAAACAAAAAATACGGTCCTTTAATGATAGCTTGTATTCCATTGAACTCAAGGGTTTATTTACAAACCAAAAATATTATAAGATTGCCATGATATATGTCGATAAACCCGGATGGACAACGTTGCAAAAACCGAACGAGAAATAAAATGAAACTTACAACAATGCAATGCTAGGGTACAATTTTACACCAGTGTCGCAGATTAAATAATTACAGCTGGGTGTCATTGAACCGTTGACTTTGTTGAGCAAAAACATTGTGTCTATATAGTTTGTTTATCGCCAATTCTTATGTAAATCGTTATCATAATATTCTTTAAACATAAACGATAAGAGATGTTGTTATTTTAGATTGTAATTTTGTTCTATGGGAGGAATTTTGCCATAAAAATACTATTGAAATTTAAAACTTGGAGCTTTTTAGTGTACTCATTATGAAATATCTTAAGTTCTTACTGGCCATGCACAAGTCGAGATACTAATACTAATATACATACATGTGTCAATAACTAGCAAGAATAGCATACTCTATTTACAGATATATTGATGACCAACTAAATCATTTTAGGCATTACATTGTAGAATAATTACCAAATATCCTTTAAAAAAACCCATCACAAACCTACCAATGTTTATTATTAGCGCATGATACTTATTTAAAACACAACACAACATTTTAAATATCTAACTAAATAATAGATTAATATATCTACGTCATTTAACGGCTATTTTATGTCCAGGCAATTACTGTCCATCCGAGGTTGCCTGGAAGAGATCGCGGAATGCGATAAGACCGCCCATTGTACATGTGAATTAGTTTGTAGTTTTTTTTTAAATGTTATTCTCGGTGTACAATTAATTAGGTATAATAAATAAATGAATTTAAAAACAATCATCAAAATATTTAAAATTCTGCCGTTACTGACTGAGTGACTGACAGACAACCCACAGCCGAAACTAGAAAACTGAAATTTGGCATGGAGCTTCCCTACACTCCTTAGGGGAGCACAAATACAGGATTTCCCGAAATTCCTACGGAAATGGGAAATACGAGCGTACGAAGTGGCGAGCAAAAACTAGTCTACTATATAATAACAAATTTTATACAGAATATGAAAGGGTTGTGTCATCTCACCGTTCATCTAAGGGGTATGTCGTTATGGGTAGCCAGAAGCCAGAAAATCTGTCTCCACTCTGCTGAGAAGTATCGTGCTACCCAGTTACTGGGTTGTGAAGGCCAAACAGGCAGTCGCTCCATGTAATATACTGGTACTCATCTGTATGCGGTTAGATTTTAAGCCCGTTCCATCATCGGACTACAAGACGAACGGCGATGCGCCACCGGTACATGGTGGACATCCCATCGACACGCACAAAACGTTTTGGAAACTCATTCGTAGTGCGTACAGCTAAGGAGTAGAATTCCCTGCCGGAGTCTGTGTTTCCTGATAGCTACATTGGAGTCTTTAAGTCAAGAGTGAATAGGTTACTTCTAGGCAAGCGTGCTCCATCTTCGACCACATCATCGCTTACCAACAGGTGAGATAGTGGTCAAACGCGTGCCTATCAATAGTAAAAAAAAGCCGCCCCCGACACAGTTGGGATTAGGCTAGGCAGATGGAGAAGAAGCTCTTGACATAATCCCCACCATGTTTTCGAAACCAGTCAAAACTATGTACCTACCTTATTCATGTAGAAAACATGCCACAATAAGTGAGAATATTCTCCAACAAAAGTAGAACGGATTCGTAAGACATGATGGATTCAAAGCAGATCCAAAGTAAAAGTGAAAATCTCCGTGACGCGTACGGCGTAGGCATGTTGTTTTAATGTACATAACGGAACACAGTATTGGAACAGTTAGTTTGGGTACTTTTAGTGGGTTTTTATGTGTTTTTGTCATGGTGGTATGGCTGGGTTCATTAGAAACTGCCTACCTAACATAAACTTGACAACAAGGATGCTAAGTTTTTGATAGTAAATAAAGCTTGATTCCTGTCTATCAAAGAACTGAATCAGATTGGCTACAAAAATAAGTACCTACTCGGCTAAACATCTCAAGGCAAAAAAATCCTTACTTCCTTACTAATATTATAAATGCGAAAGTAACTCTGTCTGTCTGTCGCGCTTTCACGGCAAAACTACTGAACCGATTTAAATGAAATTTGGTACACAGATAGTCTAGAGCCTGAGAAAGGACATAGGCTACTTTTTATCCCGGGAGTATGTTGCTGGCAGAAGCTAGTATATTAAAAGCTAGTTCCACATTACTGTGTCGGGGTTTGTCGTGGCACGGTATGCACCAATTCAATCTATTCAAGCCTGCGTCAGTTCATCAGTTTTGTAGCCAATCAACTGCATTAGAAGGCGCCACGACTCCACACAACACAATAATGTGAAACCGGCTTAATATGAACGGCGATGTCCCGAAGTCGAAACACGTATTTAAGAACAAATTATTTAACCCCTAAACGTCTGTATCAAAAGTAGGTATGTCATAACAATCTCATAAAAATTTAGACGAAAGAGAATTAATTTATTTCAATCTTGATTCTCAATAATGTCAAATTCTGTTTTGAACTCACAAATTACGGAACTTGAATCACCACAAATGACATTAATGTCATTTAAACTTAGGTACGTTAAGTAATTTGTACATCATCATCGTCGTCTTCGCCTAAAGAAAGTAGGGAACTTGAGTGTGCTTACAAATCCAAACAGAAACTGCTAACCGCCACAATGTCATTCTTCTCTGGCATGGAAGTACTAGAAGAGACTGAATTGCGTATATCTTTACTCTGGGAAAGCTATGTGATATATGGTTATTTCTAGGCAAGCGTGCTCCATCTTCGACCACATCATCGCTTACCAACAGGTGAGATAGTGGTTAAACGCGTGCCTATCAATAGTAAAAAAAAAGATATGACTCAGCCTGCAAGTGGTAGCGAGGTGACTGCGTAGGTTGCATCTTCAGAATCATTTCAGCCGTAAGTGTCCACTGCTGCACTTAGACGTCTCCCCAGCGTCGTTACAACAGCCGGTCCTGTGCGCCATACATTGATTTATCTTCTGTATTTTTTGTTTATTGGGAGATCATCAAATGACTCCTCCCGCTCTGAGCAGAGAGGAAGGGAGTGCCCGACTCTTACTGACCAAAATCTACCCGTGCTCCTCCAAATGCCGTTTGCGTTCCAGGGCCGCGGTTATAGGGACCGTGCACGGCGTTGACTATGCCATCTAGTGTCGCATATTCGAAGTTTTAAGGGTCAGAATACTTGACATTGACACTTCTGTGCGGCCACCTGTGGTTCCTGCATGCTCAGTTTAGGGGAACGTGCGCAAAGAAGACTGTGCCATCTAGCGTAGCTATTTCGAACTTTATACTTGAAACATACTTGACAGTGACATTTCTGTGCTGTCACCTATAGTTTCTGCACGCTCTCTATTATTTTGAACAATTCCGCATCTTCTGTCTTAGAAGCTATTCTAAAACATCCTAAATACTAAACGACGACCAGCAGACAGAATTAAGATTCCGAAAATTACAATAATTACACAATACCGTTTAATTCTATGACGTCATAAACCCGGAGAAGTCGACACGTTCATTAATAAATGTTAATTTTGTTACAGTTAATCTCAACGGCCCAGCTAAAGTGGACATATCACATTTTGACCTGCTCAAAGTACTTGGCACTGGTGGTAAGTAACATAATTTTAAGTTCTTAATGTTTACTCGTGTTAAGAATGTAGAAATAAGTGTGCATGCTTTTAAGGTACTTGATAATAACGTACCTATAAGACCTCTGTTCTTATCGATGGTCGTCCCAATTTCCTGGGACCTGATCTCTGAAAGATTGATAGCAGAAAAAATAACTAAGTCATGGGAAAATCTTGTATTAAGTGTTGTGATTGGTTGACCGAAATAACAACGGCCAAAAAAATCTATTTACATAAGATTTACAAACAGAGAGAAGTGTAGGTTCCTCTTTCACCCAAGTCTATGTAGTTTCCAACTCTACCAAAAGTCTTGGTCCTCAAATTATGCTGACTATCCATTTCATATGTTTCTACCATCTAAAATGAGTGGAAGTTATTCTTTTATTTCTTCATCAAACATTTCCTAAAAAACCAAAGTCAACTGTAAAAGTATCTAGTCGAAATGTGCTCAAGAATTCCGTTAATAGTTCATATCCGTTTTGCTTTCCTTGAAATAATTTACTTAGCTGTGCCTTTCCGGCTCTTTTCATTAGTAATTTCTTCATCTCCACCCTTTCCTTTAGTTTATTTAATGGTTTAATCATCATACTGTATTCGCACGTTAGTTTTGTAACGGTCAAAAACGCTTCTGCAAAGAATCTAGCCACTTCAATGTACCCGTATATGCAAGAATCCGAATAAATTATAGTATATCTAAGCAACGGCACAATAGCAGATGCAATATTAAAACAATTAACCAATCAGCACCCCGTGAATAGCCGGTCATTCAACCCGTACATGGTGCACTCATACCACGGTCCATACCGTGTTACCAGGAGCGCAGGAATGTAGTTGTAGCGGTAAACGAACGAATTTTTAGCAGATCTACCGTAGACCGTAGTAAAAATAGTTTTAATTTATAGGCTGCCAAGTGGCAGTTTTGATTGGAGAACTGGCTGTAGCAGTAGATAACCTTAGCCAAAAAAAACGAGCATGCATTTTTATCTGTGGTATGATAGGAATGTATTTTTTTATCTGGGCTCTCAGGAAATACAATGTTACTCAATGACTGTTCAAAAATGGCGTCCTAAAAGATACCATAATTATCCAAAATAAGCCTTTTGAAAAGCAAATACGAAGTCAAAAGTACAATTATCTGTTTAAAATGACATCTTATCATTTTATCTACGTCCAGGACGTAAAAGTTCCTTGTCCTTTTCAATCTTCATAGCGTTTCCTCAACAAAACCTGTTATTTTAAACGTTTCCTGTTTATATCAGTTCACTTTTTTTGAGTAAAAATAAAGGGCAATGACTTTGTACAATGATAAATTATATAAACTTGCCGGTGTTGCAATTACAGAAATGTATCGGAGCTCTTTTGACTCCTTTTAAGGATGTAAAGACCAGCTGACATATGAATGACAGATATTTGGTACCTAGGGTACTGAAGGTGTTTTTTTTTTTTTTTACTATGTATAGGCATACGTTTGACCACAATCTCACCTGATGGTAAGCGATGATGTGGTCGAAGATGGAGCACGTTTGCCTAGAAGCAACCTATTCACTCTTGTCTTAAAGACTCCCAGGTTGTAGCTATCTGGAAACACAGACTCTGGCAGGGAATTCCACTTCTTAGCTGTACGCACTATGAATGTGTTCCCAAAACGTTTAGTGCGTGTGGGTGGGATGTCCACCATGTACCGGATACATGGTTTTGAGTGATGTACATGTATGTATGTATGTCCATTTTTGAGCTAAATGCCTTATTTAAATGTTCTGTTTTATTTACGTTGGCTTATTTATGACCAGGTATTTATCTGTCAGTCTTCTAGATAGATGAATCTGTATTAAAACATGTATTTCCCCAGTATATGATAAAAAATCGTTTCAAATTAATACCGCTTCTCTGCGACCACCGCAAAATTCTGCTTAGCAACAATCTCTAAATCAAAACATATACGCAAGTATTATTGACCGCAGCCCTTTAAATTCAATAGGAGTATTTGAAAGAAGCCTGATTATAATCACGTTTTCTAAAACGTTACGTTCGCGTTCCTCAATATTAATAACAAACATACCTGGATTGTTGGTCAAATGTTCTGGAAGTTTTGCACTCCCTGAAGAACAATAATTTAGATTATGTGACACTGAGTCATCATCATAGCAGCCGAAAGATGTCCACTGCTGGATATAGGTCTCCCCCAAGTGTCGCCACAACAACCGGCCCTGTGCGTCTGGCATCCATCGTCTACCCGCGACCCTCACCAGGTCATCCGTCCACCTTGGGCCTTCAATTCTTTTGCCTAATACTATTTATTCCGGATAGGCATTACACGTCTTCTTTTCCAATACTTCTCGATCAGTCTTCATCTCAGTATTTTGTCATCCTCTTTGTAGCTATATTTTCACACCATCATTCCTTTGTTCCCTCCTGCTCTTATAGCCATCCAAATTCATGCTCAAAACTTGGTTTATGTAATTTTTCAGACATTGTTTCATGTGTCAAGTTTTCCGACAGATTTTTTATAACATAACATGCTATGTTTAAAATAAAACTGACAGAAAAGCTTGCATTCAACGAAGTGCGCTTGAGACTGTCAATCGGAAACTTTTTTCATTCTCTGTCAGAATCATCATCATACCAGCCAATTGCCGTCCACTGCTGAATGCTTGAGCAGTCCGCAATCAATATCTGTCTCTAAAACTTTGTCCAACTACTTCAACTCTGTCGTTTTCATCCTCATCTCTAAAGGTATTATTTATTACCTGCCAAATAAAAGCTACCAAGTTATGCGTATGCATCCTGGCTTTGGTCATGGCGTCCTGGTAAATTGTGTCGTAATCGTAAAACGTGGGGACCAAGCCGACGAAGTAGCGGATAATAGCCATAATATTTTGATAATATTACCCCTTTCTCTCCGTTTACGACTTTTCCAGATAAGCAGCTGCATGTGTGATTTTTTTTTTGTCGTAGAAGCAGTGAATTGTACTATAACTGCCGAAAACGATAGCAAATCAGTTACTAGTGTTGATAGTGTTTTTATTTTGGGCTTTCTCTCAAATCCAACGTTCAGTTGTCCATCAGCATCTTCTCGGGCCTTTGTTTGTTTGCTTTCATCTTACGAGTGAGTTTTAATGCTGAGTGAATACCTCCCACATTTAATTTTGTGATTGTGTCTGACTTAACAACCTGCTCATCTGTTAATGCTCTGTCCCACTTTAAATACTTGAGTTTTAAAATATTTTGTATCGTTTTTATGTTCCGCATAAGCTAGTGTAACCCTTTACTGGTCTTTTGCAATGTCGTGACTCTTTGGCCCTAACCTCCTTGAGTTTCATAACCTGTGCAAATTGTTCTACCATCTTTTTTTAAAACGTTACATATTCTATGGTTGTATATTTGAAAAAAGAACCAGTAACGTGACTATTTCCGCGTGTATCGATGCGTTTCTGCATCGCATTTGCAACCGTTATGTAACAACACATTTTCTGTATAATTGTGCGTACTTGACTATTCCGTTTTACACTGGAATGGACACCATAGGGTGTTACGTTTCCTGTTATGTAGTGCTTGTAACCTTTTTTTGAATAACTGTTCATTGCAGCATAGTAAACATGGCTTTGTATTGTTTACGATGTTTTACGATGATATCTTATTATCAGAGAAAGAGTTAATATTTGATTCAGACGTCAAATCTACGCTTCTTTTATCGGTGCGGGACAGTCACATACATGTTCTTAGGTTTAAAGTAAATATTTCGTGTTCATTTTAAGTAATGAATACCGTTTAGTTAGGAAACAGTTTTTAGAAAGCAGATGTTTGGGACTATTGGGGAAATAGTATGTTCATTAAAGTACTTCCAACGTGATAGCACCTTCTTCAGTGGCAATATCTTGTCGCCTTTCAACCCTCCAATCCAGCACATTTGTACGACCCATCGTGCAGAGTACCTGCCGCGTAATCTAAATTATGTTCTGGAAAATCTCTCGAATTCCGGAAATAATAGATTATAGCGGTAGAAATACAGATTTCCTGCAGCTTAAAACACATACAGTTGATTCAATACTTCGAATGTAATTAACACTCGTAGATTTTTGATATATTGAATAGTTGCACGTGATTTCAATAGTCTTTTACTGATCCTCAGAACCTTGTATTGAATTTATATTACATAAATTATCTAGTGTTTGCTTCATTCCATACAATGTGATGGATGATAATGTGTAGTGAGGTATTAACAGTCCTGATGCCAGAGTCTGTTTCCTGATAGATACGACCTGGGAGTCTTTAAGTCAAGAGTAAATAGGTTACTTCTAGGCAAGCGTGCTCCATCTTCGACACGTAGGAATTCAGATGTTTTATCTAATCCTGATCTGTATTTAGATTTGGTTCAATGGATATGTTGTCCGTATGAACATTTTTATGATTTCAATTTGCGTGGAATATTTATTTTCAACTATGGATTTAGCACTGTTAAGTTAGTTTTCCTTTTAAGAATTCTAAAATATTTTGTTCTAGCTTTTGATTTTCTCGTTTAGTTTCAGCTTACTCTCCCCAAAGTTCTCCAAATGGCTATCTCTTTCAGTTTTTTTTTTTTTTTTATTTATTTATTTATTTACACAAAACAAAGGATTGTGGTACACGTTAAAAATACAGTTTTACAAAAAAGTACTATTTCTACGTTTATCTACTTACTTCTTCTAAATCATGAATGGCATGGCTTTGATACGGGTTTGTTTGGGGGGATTGAGTAAAACTGCATCCGTACAAAGCCGGGGCGGGTCACTAGACCATAATACAAAAGACTTTCTAAATAAAGCTTGTGTTAATTTTATACTGTAAAAGTTATGACAATTTTCCTCATAAATTGTCATTTACAGCGAAGTAACTAGTCAATAACGGAACCCTGATGATTCTCACATTAATATTTTTATCGACATCTCACACAAAAGCGAAAAATGATCAAAGGAGGCTAAACAGTTATGTCAGGAATAAGATTGTCAGTAAAGACCGGTGGCAAACGTGACCCGTGCCATGTTTTGAGTGCACGCGTACTCAGCTGAACCGCTGTCGACACCAAAACAACTGAACGTAGGTAGGTAGACAGAATATTGGGACGGAGAAAATACGGTTATTATGAGGGAAGCAGAAGAGATTATTTAAGGATTGATGATACTTTTAATTAAACAGTTAAAATAATTGCATGGTGAATTGGGTATGTGATGAAGAGGAATGATGAAAAGGTTGGGAGAAATGTTTTGAGTATTAATTTGGAAGGCAATAAGAGTTATAAGTACGAAACAAAAGCAACAAAGAAACGAAAGCTGACTTAAGTGAAATATGGCATTGGTCTTATAAAGAAGCAAGGAAGAATAAGAATTGTTGCATCAACTGCAAATAAATTAGGACTAATAAGCGGTGATAGTATAAAATACATTTGGTGGGCGTTCAAGTTGACAATACTAACAAAGACAGTTTGGATAACCATAATGAACTATACTACTAAATTACTATTGTTAATTGTTGACAGTAGTGAACACTGAATGGACATAATAAAGCCATGTGCTTTCTAGGTAGTTATCAAAGGAGTTAATGTAATCACTCTTTCCTCGTTGGTTCTCGGAATGTTTTCATATAGGTTACAAACATCTGTTTAACCACAAACCCAAATCAGTAGAATTCTCTTACAAAAAAATACATGGTTCTTTGAATTTTAAATAAATGTCAGCTACCACGAGTGTTTTGTAAACTTGCTGATAAGTGTTTCACTTTGTTATTCGATGTTGAATCGATAACTTTTTTCGACAAAATGGCTGTTACCACATCCCTGGGGAGCGATAAGGTTTTAAATAGTTTTTGAATGACAACCAACATATTTGGTTGTTGTTTTAGAGATTGCCTATTTTGTGATTTACAAGCTATCTCGATTAACACGAGTACGACATTGTTATTACAGATGTGTAGATATATTTTTTTAGTTGATAGAAAAATAATTGTAAATCGCTTCTAGTATGGCTCTGTCTGTATTATCATTAATGATGTTTTCTTTGTTTTAATCGTGTCTTTGATAAATATTGATGTTTAATCGTATCGTTCACTTGTATTTGCTTTGTCCGGGAGCCATTGAATCGTAGCATAAAATATGAATACTTTTCACTACTAATAATACCCTTTTGGGCAAATAATTATGTCAAAAGGCTATTGTACATAACTACTAATAGTACTTTGTTTTCGCTTTCATGGTTTCAACTTGAGAAATGAAGCTTCTCTAAAGGCTGTCAAACACATCGATTTAATTGGCTTTTGTTATTCAGTTTATCACACCATTTAACATGAGTTTGATAGACCGCTAAAGAATGTGTTGTTTGTATTGGCATTTTTATTTTACTAATCAAACTAATATCAGAAATCATAAATGAATCATTGTTTTCGTGAGTCACACTATTATGATTGGTTTATCCATGTATCATCTTTCAGTTGAAGTACTATATTCAACCTATCAACAAAACACCTTGGATGTTATTCTGTGCAAGCAATTTGCATCAAACTACACTTTTCCTAGAATGCTGCTGTATCTATAATGACCTCAGAAGGTGATTTCCTACGTCATTTAACAAAAATTACCCAACATTGTCAACAAGGCATGACAATAACAAACTTTGCTTCCGACGTCATAATTATGATATTATAATTGATAAAAAACCATGCGTAGCTTCTTATGTAACACTTAGCGTATGTGACGATATCGCAATCGTATATAAGGTGGCAAATAACTCAGTTAATAGAACATCGTTGGACGCGAGTGTACGTCATGTTTTTGCATTGACTTCGACCGCGACGTGACGATCTCCTTCCATTGCATTGTCCGTAATGACGTAGGTATTATCGATAATATTCTGCAACTTGAGATAAACAAGGCATTTTGTATAATCAAATCACGTTGTAGCCGTGTTTTACAGTAAAGTTTATCAATCTACGCAAGTTACGAGGTTGAATGAAACTGGTTGATCGTGGTTGATGACGTTGAGTGTTAGTTTTATATTAAGATCTGAACGTACTTCGTCATTGCTTGCGACTACGGTATTCCTCTGTGTTAGATCGTGTGATGTTGGAGTAATGTTCCGCTAGTCGCCGTTCGTGTCGGTGATGTAACATTCTACGCCGACACTGTCGGCTAATGTCGGCGTAGCTTCGAATTTGGAAATGTTGTTAACACCAATAGGATTTTGAGTCTTTATCGTAATATCTACAATACTGCTGGAACAGTTAGAAGTAGAGTCAAAGGTCGTACGAAAAAGACTAAGGTTCTAGTATACATATAAGATCTAGTTGCAGTTCTGTGAGCTTTATTAACATATCTTCAGTAAACAAATTCAGTTCAGCAAACAAGTTTTCTATTGCATCAGCCATTGTTAAAAAGGAAACACAAAACAGTTTCATAGGCAAAATTATCGCTACTAACACAAATCTTGCAAAGAAATTGTACCTGACCGTTATCCAAACTAAAATATTTGTCGAAAAAATCCTACTAGTAACAGATTGCTATTTGCGTTTCTTCTTACTCACGGAGACCGACGCCTTCGACACTGATATTGTTCTCTTTTTGTCACTTTGTCCTATATGAAGTGCATCATGTTCTTTTTAAGGACACGACTCATTACTGTCGTCGTTAATTAGTCTAAATACAGTCGTCACGTATGTCAGACACAAAAACAACGCAGTTTTATTAGCTACATGAAAGTTTTTGTTAAATTTTCCAGTGGACGTTGCCCTAAATGTTTCCGTTCTGGAAATTGGGATTTTCTTTAGTAAAGTTAGTAGCGTTCGGTCTGTGACGTAAATTTTTTCGCATACCCTTATACAGCATTTTCTAAAAAATCACTTTGTTCTTTGTCAACTTCACACGGGGTGCTCTTTACAAAGTTCAGTTTTCTAGATCCAAGGATTTAGGCTAGGTGTTGATAAGTCTTCAGTCAGTAAATGTGAATCAGGGCTTCTCTATATATGATGCTTGTTGAGATATTTCAGTATTTAAATGTTTGTTTTCTTCGATTTTGTGATAATAAATCACTGATTCAGCATGCTAAACCCTATCAAAGGCTTGACCTGAATCCGCAAATTGCTATTGGAGTTCTTAAGAGTAACATTTCGAATCCAGTTATCATTATATCCGTACTAGCTTTTGCCCGCGACTTTGTAAGCGCATATACCGTCTTTTCCCGTTCCCGTAGGAATTTCGGGAAATCCTCTCTTAGTGCTCCCCTACACTCCCCAAGGAACCTACATGCCAAATTCCAGCTTGTAGGTACGACCAGTGGTTTCGGCTGCGCGTTGTCTGTCAGTCACTCAGTCAGTAACGGAAGAATTTTATATATATTGATTGATGATGATTGCGTAGGTTAATCCCAGTGAATTATTATGTCATTTTGTAAGTTAAACCTATCAACAGAGCTGCTTTGTACTAGGTAAGGTGCACCTGCCAAATGACAATGGACTTCGCCTTTTCACACATGGACGTTAATTTCCTAAAACAACCATACCAAAACATATCATTTTATTTTACTATGGCGTTTATTTTACACATGTTTCTCTACATTTATTTTAGACGCAGTTAGTTTACTACGAATTTGGCACATAGTTTTATTGCGCGCAAGTTACCTAGTCTAGACTATCGTTTTATTGCTACGTTTAGCCCCCGTCTCTGCTTGCATTGATGTAGCGTGCAGACTTATTGTTTAATTAAAGATTTTACTGCTTTTTCCTTTAATTAGTTCTGATGTCGGAATGTTTTGTACTGCATTCAAAGTTTTGAGCTAAGTATTTATTATGATTTGGTCTGCTGAAATTAGAATGATTGTGAATTAACGAGTCGAGGCCATTCGAAATGTGCAGAAAAATAGTAAACGATCCATTCGGGTACAATAAAACTCTATCTCGTCTGATTAAAAAATCTGCCTTCAGCATTCGTTTTAAAATCAGTGTTGGCGTAGCTGTTTTCGATAACCTTATAAATTCTGAATTAATGCGAATCCCAACCTCAACTGTTTAAATAAAGTATGCTCAAAACACTTATAAAATTATGTTCATCAGTCATCAATCCGTCAATCACTCTTATCTTGAAGAGGGTTTTAAAACTTTTAACGCGAAATGCAGAGTGACATTGAGGCATTCTCAAAAATGCTTCAGTTAAATAAGGTATAGAACTACGGGTGCATCCGACCTTACCCTTGGCTGAGGGAGACTTTTTTGTTACCATTTTGGGGTGAGTTTCTAACTGTGAAATGTGGGCGGGGCTGTATCTCGGAATGCGTGTAGGTTGGTAGAATCGTTCTTTCATTCAAAATTTTGTTTGTATGATTTTGGCTTAAGTTATTGTTGTATTTGTTTTCCGGTTTTGTGACAATTGAGGATGTAGGTTTTATATGACAAGTTTTCGAAAAAAAAATAATCGAAACAAAATATCTGTTGAAACGCTATATTCTCTGCCTACCTACAGTAGGTAAAACGAAAAGGTTCTGACTACACCTAATTAAACTCCAATTAAAGAATCTATGAGAAAATTTCTCCGACTAGGTACCAAGGCATCATGTTTGACGTAGAGGCCGTCCCAGGACGTCGTCCGTCGCGGCAGGTCGACGACCCCCGAAACTGGCGCGTAGCGGTGCCCGGTCGTTACCCGCCCGGCGCCCGTCCTTACATAGTCCACGACCTTATGTTAACCTGGTACATCCAACGCGGTTTCTGCGCGTTTTCTATTACTTTTTATTAGCTTTTGACCTATTAATTGACTATATTTAGTAAAGAATCAATGTTTCGTTCAGTAATGGAATATCGATTTGTTAAGAAATTGTAAAAAAAATCCTAGCTTATTTTCTTGATATTTAAGCGATAAGCGATTGACCTTCACGCCAAGTTCCGATGTTATTCACATCTGATATCGCTGGAATTGGCGGTTGTTAACCCCATAACCTATTTGAACAAACTATAAATCAATGAAATTAGTACACTGTAAAAATCAACGTTTGTGTCGTAAGCTTCTCTAAAGTCCATTTGTCACAGACAATTAATAGGGATTAAAGAATACATTAAATTAATAGGCTCATTACTCATAGTGACGGTTCTGGTGTAATAAACATCACTATCATTATATAAATGACTTGCTTATTATTCTTATCTTTCAATCTGTTAATAAATAATTGAGTGTTTTCGCTACTGATACAGGAAATCGAACATTCAAAGTCAGACCATTGTCAAAGTACAATAGAGAGAATTCATTATCGGCCATGTCAAAAACGGCGTCGTTGAACCAGCCAGTTGCATATTTTCTATCTGTTCACGTGGCTACATCGAAGCTCAGTGGAAAAAGAAGAATAAAAACTGAATGAGCAAGCTAAACAAAACGGAATATATTTGCATCACATCTAGCCGCCATTTTGTTCTTTAATCTAGTCTAGAAAAGCAAGTGCTGGTGCGAAATATGGATTCTTTACATATTATTTTGGGACACACCGTGCGTGTTGTATCTTTGTGAGGGCGTTACCGTTGACCTCAAAAGAACGGAGTGATTAATTCTCGAAATTGTATCGAATATTCTGATGGTTTATCGGTAATATATCAGTGTAATGAAAGGTTGTGTGATACAATATTCATTTGGCGAAAGTTAACGGTACGAGAGAGGAGGACTGATCTATATGTATTACCTGATAACTGATTTGGATAAAAACATCCTGACCTCGTGTAGAAAGGTTATAATGTATGGCGTACCTCCACGTTTCTTCTCACAGCCCACGGAAACGGAAGTTCTTTTGCATAAGTCAACAACCCCAAACTTAGGTTAACTAACCTACGACAACGAAAAATTCCGTGACGTACTTCCGGACATCCCGTCATTTTCGCAACTACGCGCAACTTCCGTGCAAAAAACTCCTACGATTATAGATGAAAGACTTTTTTTTTTTCATGAGAAGTCATCAAATGACTTCTTGCTCTGGGCGGTGCAGGAGCGAGTGTCAGACTCTTACTGACTAAATTTCACCGGTGACAAGCCGCGTACGCACGAACGAACAAAAACATGGTGAATACGAACATCGAACACTTTGTTCGCACGTGCGTACCACCAACGAGCATCCAACACTGTTCTTCAAAAATGTTCGTGGCTATCCAATTTGGTGATCGACGTTCGTGTTCACCATGTTTTGTTCCCTAGTGCGTACATGGCTTTACGTCAAATGCCTTTTGCGTTCCGGGTCGCAGTAACGCTTTCGAACAGATCCTGGCTGGCACTGGCCCTAAACCCCGTCAATTATACTGACATCATACATAAATGACTTAAGTCTTAAGTTCTCATAATATATCGGGGGCGTGGATCATTGACACCGTGCACCGGTGTGCCCATATGCGAGATAAGGCTCACCCCAAGCAAAGCTTTTAACTTTCAATATATTTGTTTTGTCTGTACCCCCCTTCACTTTGAGCTGTTATCGTGGTTCATAAATATAGATGATGCTTATGGAAGTAACGAGGTGAACGGGGTTAAAAGTTAAAATTAGTTGTTGGAAAACGACGCGGTGTTTTAATATGGTGCTTTTTGCACCACGTCGTGGCAAACAGAGCCCTAAAATCAACTTCTTGTATACGTTTTTATTTGTATTATTAAACTAGATTTTTAACGGGCCAGTGATAGTGTAGTTCTTTTTTTATCAGTGAAATAATGTTTTTAATGGAACCAGTAATTCCAGAGATTTACCAGCCCGAGCAATGTATTTCTCAATTTCAATACCGAAAATGCACACAGTCCTCTCAAGCATTTTGACTGATAAAATTCGAAAGCCCAAGAGCTTTAAAATACCTTCAGTTCCTCCAAAATAATCGCAAACATCCTAAGCAGTGAATTTAAATGAGCTTTGTGATCAAAAGCAGGTGAAATGACAGGATGCGCGCAGGGAACGGTATTGGGCCCCAATTTGAATGTTTTATGTATGACAAGCGCGTCTCCTTGCCTTAGGGTCAGAATCCCGAAATTTTGTGTCGATCTCGAAGTGTTTTTAGTTCTGGAATTAAATGTCAGGGTTGTTGAAGAAGTTTTAGAAGCTGTTAATGAAATAATTGGTGAATTTGAAGTTTTAGACGGACTAATAGATTTGAATGAAGGTGCTACAGGAGCGTGGGGATTGGCACAGAAAAAGAGAGGCCTATGTCAATCATCGGCTGAAGTCGGGCTTTCGGATGCTGATTAGACCTTTCTCCCCTCTGAGAGGGTGCTGTTTAGCTCGGGCCGTATTCAAAAATAGGCAATATTAACTAACTAGCAACGTGGTAGACCACACAGTAATAAATTTTGGAATTAGCAAGGTTAATCAGTATGTCAATTTGACATCAAATTCCAGATCTCAGTTATTTAAACCATCAAATACTTAATCTAGAAAGTTGAAATCTTGATTAATGTGATTGAAATCGTTTTGAAGCTAGAAGGATTGAGGTAAATTGTTAGCTAAATATAATTAAAAAAAAAAAAACAAATTGTGTCGCATAGCGGTGAAAGCCGGATATAAAAATGTAGGTACTTATAAAATTTTATAGCTTGTCTTTTCGCGAAAGGATTTCCCACGCAAATTCTCAATTGGTCTCATGTTAATGAGGGATTATGTAAAACTTATCAACTGCCACGCAATCGTTCATGTAAATCAATATCTTATGACCTTTCCAATAGTCAAGGCTTTAAAAATAATCTTATATTAAAAAGACGTAAAATTGTTTGTTGGATTTATTCTCTGGAACAACTTATTAAATTCTGAAAAAGCTGATACATTTCTTGCGGGACAGGAATCAAAGCCGCGAGTTAAAATTACCTAGCAGTCTGTTACGTTCATTGCTTCCAACGTTAAAAGGACAAAGTCAATGTTAAATAATTATAAGAACAAAACACTTAACAAAATTACTATGCCTAGCGTGACTAAATAAGGACTTAGTCACCATCCAGTAATTTTTAACACACCATGTGTGTTTCGTGCAAAAATCGGTAATTGCGATCATATTCACACATTCGCCCGCTTGCGTGTCTCCGACGGGAATGCACGCAACGGGCCCGGCCCGCCACCACCTGTGCGCTTGCGCAGCCAACTTAGCTTGACCTACCGCACCGTGTTATTTCATATTGTCACACAAGATTATTGAATAACTTTTACTTGAGTGAACCTTGTTTTCTGAAGGATTACAGTAACCGGCCGTTGACGTGGTTCATTGAGGTTAAGAAAAGTTTGTCTGTGTCACTTATTATCAGTCTTGGTCTTTCAATTTATTTGTGATCGCCGCGACATGTCTTCCACTTCCAAACTTCTTTATTATTCGTCATCTTAGTAGTTATCCCAATTCCAGCCTTCTCATCTTTTACACAGTCCATGCCAGTATCTTTATTACTAACATTTGCGTGATAATTTCTTTCTAAAGCTCCACGTGATCTTGACGCCCTAGTACAAAACATGATCGATATCGCGTTTTTGGTCCAATTATTGCTAAAAAAAACTTACAATTTCAGATTGTTTTCAAATCTTTGATTGATTTGTTTTTCTGGGCCAGTTTTTTTTAGGTTCTAACGAATATCGTTTGACAGCTAATTTGTAGTATTTTTCTCGAAAACTGTCTTTTAATTTGTTTGCACGAAACCCGGGGTGTCAAGATAGATGGCGTTCTAAATACGCTTCATTAGCTAAGATTAAGTGTTTGTTGAAAATTAGGGAAACTAATAGACTGGTAGAAATAAATCTCTCCTTTGGGTTTTGGGAGCCAATGATAATATGAGAGGAGGTGACTAGTGTGAATTTGTGATAACGGCAAATAGAGCAGCAAATAGAAATGAGAGTATGGATGAAGATTTCCTGCGCCAGTCCCAAAATAATTGGGATAAGTTTAGGAGGATGATGGTTTCTTGAAAACAATTTAATATGCTGCAAAATGTCATGTGCTCCATCATATGGGAGGGATGCGAGACGCACAGGACCGCTTCTTGTCGACATGTCCATCGACACTTGGGTGAAACGTATATGCACGTCTTTCGGCTGTTATGATTATGGAAATGTCATGTCAAGGAATTAGCAAAATATTTTGGTAAACCAATCACAATAACCAAATTGAGAACGAAAATAGGGGCTTGGCTATATAGCAACAGGGATCAATTTTGGTTAAATTATAATATCGACTGAACACTAAAAACTTATTTGACCGATAAGGAACTCTTTTGCCCTATAAACAGCTACGCTCACCTCTTATCACATGATACATAATATTTGCGTCGTTAACGCCCGTGGGTGTATTTAAAACCTCCGCATAACCTTTAGAAGAAGACAAACATGCATTTATGTAATTTATTCTCACGTATTTTAATTATTTATTAATAGGTACGGACTTATATTCAAATTAATCATATCGTCTCTAAAAATATGCAAGCAGAAGTTAATAAAATTTTGGAGATGTCTACTTGACATTTAATAAATTGTAATGGCTGGCATACTTCTTACAAAAGTACCTCTCACAACAAATAAGGATTTACGTCAACGATTACTTGACACATAAATAAATAAAAAATGTCCAAATGTAATATTATTTCAATATCAATCATTCTAAAGTGCCAATGAGTGGTCCTACTCAAATCAGACCTTTATTGAATAAACACTTGAAATATTTTTGCTCTTATTTTAAATGAAAAATTACTATAATAAGCCTATTTTTAAATACTATTGCTGTTTTAACGGTTGGAAAATCAAAGTAGAAATATAGGAAAATATGATTAGAACAAGCATGGTATAAAGCTTCAAAAACCATGTGCCTCAAAATCATAAGCGCAACGCGTCATCAAGAGCCGTTTCCATTGGTCGAGCACCCGCAACCAGGTGGCATATTTTTTTTATCCTACAACTGGCAGATGTTTCACCTCTGGGGGCCGTTTACCTCACGTTCACTAGACTTCTAGCGCGAGTACAGTCAAGGGCGAAAGTATGATTACATTTGCGACACTGCTTATGAGTGATTTTCGCCTTAAGTATTGATTGGAGAAAAATTATGATGGTACCTATGCTTAGATACTTTTTAATTGAAGCGGTAGTTCAGGAGACACTCGCTTTTGTAAAGATTTTTTTACTGAGCACGCTTGCCTAGAAGTAACCTATTCATTCTTGCTTGACTTAAAGTCTCCCAGGTTGTAGCTATCAGGATACACAGACTCGGGCAGGGAATTTCACTCCTTACTGTACGCACAAAGAATATGTGTACATATTTTCGTCCTTAAATGTACATTTTAATTAATTATTTGCGTTTTAGTAGGCACAGGCTCTTAGGCCCTTTTGTCTGGGCGTAGGTCGTTCGTCTGAAGATTTAAATGAAGTTTCAAATTTTTAGGTTAGTCTCTAATATTTTTTTGGAGGTTATATCAGGTTAAGTTGAAATAGCGCAAGCTGGATTGGTTTAACATGCGGTTAAGAAAGAGGAACATTGTTCCTTCATTTTAAATTAGTCATTCTACCTATAAAATCTCGCCTCATACGACTGAAGTAACTTTGACAGCTGATGTCAAAATGTAGCCAAAAGTCATTATCATTCATGCACCCACTCAACAGAATGTACTGAACAGCCGATTTTATTTCTCGGTTTGATGTTTGGTTCTATAATAATTCATAATAATGAGTACCTCTTTTATAGTTGCAGGGAAATAACAAAATTGTTTCATTCAAATGGCGTTACTAGTGAATCTTGAAAGTCGTCATGGCTTCAATTTGGGTCATTAATATTTCATTAAATTAAGTCAGTGTTGTCAGTCAATATTCTATTAATAGATTGAATTATCAATGGCATGAAATAATAATATTTTATCGGCAGAATACAGTATCGATGTGCTATAAATTTGTTGATATTTATTCATTGCAAAGTGATAAATGAGACGATATTATTATCATTTAATATTTATCGAAATCGTTGATTGATTAAACAATGTTTATGTTATGTAGATAAATAACAATTGTTTTGTCATCCTGTACTTGCAAAAAAAAAAACAATTTATTTTTTTATGTTTCACTATATTTAATTTTAAGTCCGTTCCGCGTACCGTAAGAGGCAGCGTTGGAAGGTCACCCACAAGGTGGACTGATGACCTGGTGAGGGTCGCGGGTAGCTGATGAATGCGAGACGCAAAGGGCTGGTTGTTGTGGCGACACGCGAACACACACATGTTCAGCTGTGGACGTCTTTCGGCTGATATGATGATGATGAATTTAAAGTCATGTTTTCCTGTTGCCAGCCAGTATCAGACCTCATTTTAGAACTTTTTTATTTTTATTGTTTGGTCGAAGCAAAAAGCGTTCTGATAGGTGTTTAGTGTTTGTTGAAGAAAAAGCGTAACTAATGATTGAATATGTTGACATTCTTTGAGAACGAATCTTGTAAAAGTTCTAGAACATTTTTACATGGGTTCGTCTGCAATATTTAAGAAATCTTGCTTAAAAAAATAAATATAATATATGTTCATTGTTCATATTAAGGCGGAAATCCACCGCGGCGCATTTTAGCTGTGTGGACTCATTTGTGTGACAACATGGGTCTACGTTTCCACTGCAGTACACGCTAAATACAGCTCCGTTTCATGAGGCGTATCTCAAAACTGTGCTCCTATACCGTTTTGATATTGTCGTGAGTTAATATTCGTGTATAGTGTGTACCGCATGCACAACGTGCATGGTCTTAACAGCGTTGAGCTTGTTAGCGCCATATTTGAGCAAGCCACGCGTGTACCAATGACGTCATTTGATGCGTAGCGTGTCCATGGGTTGCAGTGGACACAGTGACATACATTTTCTTGCAAAGCGCAGCTTAGCCCACGTGTATAGGGTCTCCGTGCGCCGCGGTGGGTTTGCGCCTTTAATGAAAACAAAAATGAGGTGTTAATACTCTATGTAAATTAGATTACTTATTTAAACATAGGTTTGCCGATTCTTGTTTGTCATTATTGTAAGAAATAAACATATAAAACAAATAAAATTGACTGTTTGGCCATGAATTCGTAATAGAAAATTCTAGCTGTTTGCAAGGACAATAAACTTTTTCATTAATAAAATGCTGCCTCTTTGGTCTAGTGCTCGTTAGAACTACTGCTGAACATGAGCCCTAAGGATCGATTTCCGGGCCTGTCAAAGTGTTATTGAGTTTTTGTAGTGATGTTATAAATAATTCATAATCATCTTTATCATAAACGTCACCAGATGTTTTAATATCGCTGTCTCCAAGTACATAGTTTTCATTTCATTGTTCTTTCTACGTCAGAGGTCGATAAACTTGCTAATATACGCGAAATTTGCATTTTATCAACGAACCGACCGTATTGTTATTCAAGCTTCTGAATGCTCAGCAAATTGTTTTAAGATATCGTTTGAGTGGTTGATTTTTGACGAGCAGCTCGTGGCTGAATGATATCAGCCCTACGGCTCGGTGTTCGAGGTTAAGTAAATTGCCTAGGTTGATCTGTGGATGGGTGATCATCCATCACATATCGAGACTACTCAGCTGCTGGTTAGACTAGAAGCCGGCCCCAATATAGTTGGGAAAAGGCTAGGGGTTTATTTGTTTCCAATTTAATCTACAAACGATCTTTTAGATTCTAAAATAGATAAAATTTAAAAAATTCGCACTCTAATTAACACTAATCATGCTGAAATGCTGATTAAGTGTTTAGATATGTATTAATTTAATATGCCTACTATATTTAGCAGTCTTAATAAAACTAGTTTGGTAGCTACAGGTGTTACTGAACTCACCGATTAGCAGCTGATTCTTAAAACAAGTCTCATGATAACTGCCAGTGATCAATTTTAATAGCAAAGCAATACTATTGCAGAATAAGACTATAGGAGAGACGTTAGGCCAGAAGGCGATGTAAATCATGTCGAGATTCCAGAATTTGGGGAAATTTTAAGCCTTAGCATCAACCAGAATATGTATATAGTCAGTCATATTAAAATAAAAAAAAATAAAAAAACAGGTGCTACAGATAAAATGCTTGATGCCCTTCAGTCAATTGAGAAATGAGCCAAGAGGATCATCGGTAATGACAGGCTCGTCGAGTCGAAGCTCCAAAGCCTTGAGCATCGACGCCGAGTTGCTGGCCTGTCGGTTTTCTATCGCTTGCATTTTGGGGAGTGTGCGACGGAATTGCATGATTTAATTCCGCCAAGCCCGTTCCATCATCGGACCACAAGACGAACGGCGATGCGCCACCGGTACATGGTGGACATCCCACCCACACGCACTAAACGTTTTGGGAACACATTCATAGTGCGTACAGCTAAGGAGTGGAATTCCCTGCCAGAGTCTGTGTTTCCAGATAGCTACAACTTGGGAGTCTTTAAGACAAGAGTGAATAGGTTGCTTCTAGGCAAACGTGCTCCATCTTCGACCACATCATCGCTTACCATCAGGTGAGATTGTGGTCAAACGTATGCCTATATATAGTAAAAAAAAAAAAAGAAATGGATGTAGTAATAATAAAAGAGATCCTAACGATAGACTAAGATAATGCTGAAAGAGGAGTCCATAACAGAAGTTCAATGAATGACCTACGCAAATTCTAAACAGCCTCATTTTCGCATTAATCCCACAGACCAGTTTTAACAAAAAAACGTTGGCCTGTTTAAAGTTATTTGCACGTAAAACGGAATCAATGAACCGTTTTATTCGCTAAACGATTGACATGGGTCTCTGAACTCGAGTAGCGTTATGATCGGAGGCGACACACTCTTTTAAACCAATTTTATCTATTTTAATTACATGTTTTTGTCGAACAATAAAGTCTATCGTGTTACCAGGATCTATCAATTCATTTAATACTCGTAGAGGGATAATAAAGACTTTAGCTACCCTCATTATTTGGCAATGTCAAATATTTTCGTCCATCGCACCATGATTTACATTGAACTCGTGGGTATGAATCAATTTAGTGATGTTTTTATTCGGACTAAGGCGTAGGCGGGCCAGTATGTAGGTGAGAGTTGTTTTCCTACTAATAAAAGAGTAAATACTACACGTGGCTTTGTTTTTTATTGTCCGAAACGACGAACTAAAAATAATCTCTCCAAGATATTGGAAGATCACCTCAATCCATGATTAACAATAACATTTTGCAAATCACAGCAATGCAATAAGTTTTCGACGAAGTTACATTATTTTCAATCCTCACCCCAAGCCTCTTAAAAGCTTCCGGGAAGTTCAATGAATTAAATAATATCCTAAGAAAGTTCTACTAAACGGATTTCTATCAAATCCGCCTTCACAAGATCATCTTTCCTTTACAATATTTTGTTTTCGGGCCGGTGGGCGCCGTAATTGCTTTCCTAGAATGTTGTGACAGTTCATCTTTTTCATCGTATTGGTTAATCTGACTTGAACCAATGTCTTTTCCTGAGAATTTTGTTCTATTTGGCTCGTGTAATGATGAAGATTAAGGGACACCTTTTATGGGCTCATAAACTTTGTCTACGATGGACACAAAATCTAGGCCAATGTAGGTGCTAATAGATTTGAAGAAATCATGCTCAGGTTTGACTTTGTGTTGCTTTCCGGTCCTGTTGCTATGCCGTTTTGTACGGTTGCTATACATTTAAAAGTGAATTCAAATATCTTATGTTGATATAATATATCCCTTTAAAATTGATTTATCTGTGTGTTGTCAGAGCCATCCATTAGAGATTCGCTTGCAACTTGAACGTCTTAATGTTGCTTCCAACACCCATCCATGTTCTTGCAATTTTACTTCTAAAATTAACTCGCCAACTTCCTCTTGCTCAATATTCAGTACATTATCGACCGCAATCGCTTCTTTGTCCATCAGTGAATGAACTTGACCTGCGAATTTCGCGTTAACGTCTAATAATAAATGTATTTTGAAAACAAATCAAAACGCCCGAAGTTCGTATGTATTGACACGCTCCGTTTACAAGTTCAATGCACCAAAGGACGTCTGCGATTACATGGGCTTCGTACATTTTCTTAACAACTTCCAGTCTATTTACAAATTCATTGATTTTAGGAAAATATTTGGCTCTGTATTATTTCTGTTGTATTTGCCAATTCCCGTAATAGATTCTTTCGAGTTTCCAGGAACTGGTTTGTAGCTTCTCTCAAATTACGGGCAAATATTACTACAATTTCGAGACAAAAACATTTGATTCCGTTCATTCATCTTTAAATATTGTTCTATTGTAAATATTTTGCTGATGTTACTGTTTACTCATTGTATCATTTAAATTGAAAGTTAAAGACGCGTGTAAATTCTTTAAACCGTGTATAGCTAGGGCGTGTCTCTCCCATTTGACAGTGTCATTATTCTCCACCATTTTACTAGTATTCGGTACACAGCTGAGTTCTTTCATAAATTCAAATATTTGGCCTCTTTGTTGTAACAATCCAGCTCCTATGTGTATTCTATTTCTGTTTGCTTATTTTTACGGCTTCTTAACAACACAACGGTAATCACCTGCCATACAGTCGCTCATTACTCATTTGATTTGGTAATTCGGAATTTTTCACTGTCTGAGGCGAACTAGGCCGAAGCTACGAGTCGTTTGTTTTGTTACTATTTTCGGCTCAATACGCCGTAGGTGTAAGATCTCGCAGATTAATACTAAAATAGATAATTCCAGTTCACTGAGCAAATCGACCTTTGTGAATTTATGCACAGAGGATTGACCGAGATCAAAGCTCAGTGGATTCCGACGAAATGTGTTGGCATTTGGCAATCAAAATGAAAGTTATACCATTTATGATTAACTACCTATTACTCATTCGTGTAACAAAGACTGAGTCGAAATCACGGGTGTTATATTTTTAGAGCAACGCTGTTATTTACTTGGACCGCTATCGGGAGCATCGACCGGCCTAGGTCGTTTGTGCATTCAGATCTGGAAACTGCGAAACGGCTTAATTCAGGATGTTTATGATTTCTTCGTGTTTTTGCGGTTTCATTTATTCATGTTACAAAGCAAGTTATACAGTGTTTACCACATTATCCACTCCAATCACCTTCTATCCAGTGAATTGGTTATCTCCTTGACTGTTTGTTATTATTGAACGATCTTCAACAGAATCGTAAAAGCGCAGTAATATACTATTCGCTACTTTTATGTATTCATGATTTATTTTCTTAATCAAAACAATGCTCAGTTTACCGTTATTGACTTCATTTCGATTTTATTAATCCAGAATTGGGTCAAAATTAAAAATAAAACTGAAATATTTCATCTTTTGGGCGACCATTCGTATGTTTGATCAAACTTAAAGAACGCATATATCGTTCTATCGTTGCTAAACTCTAGTTGAGTAATGAAACGAGAGTAGGGCAGTGCGACTGGTTGACCAACAAACCTTTGAAATGAGACGACTAGACTGACAAGATTGTGTGGATAAAAATAGTGGGTAGCAGATGACAACAGGATTGTACGAGCAAGTATTATAGCGCCGATGTATTCATCGTCTAAGACTTTTTGTGTAGCAGAAAATAACATAATAAAGCTGTATCAAAATTTTTCGAGTATTAAAGAATTTAATTTACCATTCAATCTATTCTAATTAACTGCAATTGATGATCCAAAACATCATCAAATTGAAGTTTTCGTTCAGAAACAAACGAATGCAGTTTTAATGGTAACGGAAGCTCGTGTCCACCTGGTAGTCTACAAACACAACGACAATCATCATAAACTAAAACCCATTACGTTGCAGGCATACAAGTGTCCAATATATTAGAAAATCATGAACCTAAGCAACGCAGCTGTGGGTAACAGAATACGTCCGGTGAGACGAGTGGCTATCCACTGAGTAGCTACTGCTAACAAAAGGTCCGAAGTATGTGCTCGTTCGGTTAGTAGGAAACACCTGATCCTTACAGCTTAGGGTGATTGTGGGAAAATTGTCGACAAGTATTTGCTTATGGTGGTAACATTTCCGCTTGAGGATGCAGTGTTGGTAGATGAGAACGATATTGAATGAATGGTTCAAAGTTTTTCCTGGATTAAATCGACAGTTGAGAATCTTTTGGCTGATGATAAAATCAAAATACCATAAAATCTTTACAGGAAAATACGAAAAAAATATAACGAGCTTGCTAGATGATCTTCCTGTTACAAAATAATAATTGGATTTCATACGAGTATCAAAAGTGACCAAATGATGCAGCTGTGTTACCATAATAAAATAATAGCCATTGTTTCCGCATCAATGTACGGGGAAAACATAACTTTTTTTGGAATTTTTACCGGGCATATCATCAGCTCTAGTATTATTGTTATTTATTATTGTGTTACATCATTCGGAATTATAAACATAATATTCGTAAGCAGATGTGTTTTCATGTCTCTCTATTTCTGTAATTCCACCTTTACTAATTATTATTTTATTATCTACCAGCAACATTTTCTCATTATCAAGTAAAATATCATTAGTGTGTAATTTGAATTAAAACAACAAAACTGGTTAAGACATTAGTACGTTGGGTGCACTATGTTGGCGCCACTGCCTTATGAATGCGTTCGGCTTATTATAACAGGTTGGACAACATTCTGACGAAGCAAGCTGAAAATTATATTTAAACTAAAGAAATGTAGTTGACATCGTGGTGCTATTGAGTCTTATTTTGTTTCATGAATATTGATTTCTAGTTTAAGTCAGACCAGGATCCTTTTCTAATCACAATTTATTCAGGGTCGTCCAGATGTTTTTTCATCACAGTTCACAATAACAACTGAAAGAGTAGCGGTTTCTCAATATTCACTCTCTCTTTCTTATCATTTCCATCGTTTTTTTGGTGTTCCTTCATCTACTTTTATAATTATCGCCATTTGTTTATACTTAAACAAATATTATTTACGTTATCTCATTGCTATTCCTCGGCATCAAATGCTCATACTATGGCATCGGTCTTTAACCTATCATTATTTCTGTTCCTTATTTGTAATTTTTTTTTTTTTAAATTGTGATGGGTTTGCTTTTGACTCTAGTCAATAATCAAACAAATCAGTCTACCACGAAATTGCATAATAGAAATACGTTCCTCCATTTTAGTTAGCTTACATTTTACGTAGTAGGGTCGAAGATGCAGCACGCTTGCCAAGAAGTAACCTATTCACTCTTGGTAACTTAATTGTCATTAGATTAACAACTAGTTGTAATCAGTGTGTACCGATCGTCGCGGTACAATAATAAATAGGGACAGAAGGTTGGCTCTATTCAACGAGCGAAAATAGGCGTACGCACACATAGTCGCGTACGTACAGATATCTTAATCGAATTCCGGTCGCAAGTGCACTTGTACTTAGAAGCATGTGTAAGCGTGCGTGTGTTTTCGCTTATTTCAATTTTTGTGTTGTAGACCTACTGTTCTTATCTATTTTGTGATTGTGGTCACATCGAACCAGTTTGTGGTAATTCGTTTTCAAATTAGAGGGAACTAAACCACGGATAGCGACAGGGACGTTTTGTTCATTGGAAATTATATTGATTACAATTTCGATACAGAATTGTAAGTTAGTAACTCATGAACCGCATCTAGTAATTTTAAAAGCGAAGTTTAATTTAAAGACAATGAAGACGATGGTGAAATTAATTGGAATGTAATTAAACAGAAACCTCATAAAAAATAGTGGTCATTAAGATACATTAAAAACTGACAAACAAATTAAGGAAACAATCAACGAACAACAATAACCGAAAAGTAGCAAACAAAACGTTAAATCAGAATAAAGTATTCGTTCATAAATTCTGAGGTTGGCATTTCCGGTACCAATGCCGCATCGGAAGAATTTACCTGCATTGCTTATAAATATTTGCTCAGACCACGGATTTCGGAGCACAGCCTTACTACAGAGAATACTATAAAAGCTGTCGGTTGTAATGAGAATACAAATACATATTTCAGATAGTGATAAACGGAAACAAATATCATACTGTGATTTGGTGTTATGAGATTTTTATATTGCGTTATCCTCATTTGTATCAAGCATACTGCAACTGTTATGTGAATATTTGTTCGTTCCAACTTTATATCCTCATGCAACATAGTGCTTATCATTCAGTCTGCGGTATTTATAATTATATAAATGATTAATAGTTCTCTTCCCCGTTTGTTCTAGTTAACAGGGGAACACCCATGTTATGCAATTGCTTGCTATAACTTACTATGTATGCTTCAAACATATCATTTGCAGGACAAATTCCCACAGCCCCTAATGTCGCACTGTCGCAATCCATAGTCCTTCCGTCCTCCATCTTTCAATTCTGCCCACCTATCTAATCATTGTTTTGCATTGCCGCCATTGTAGTCCTTACCTGCCCACTTCCCATAACAACATTGTTAAAAACGGAAAGGAAACTGCCTCGTTTACGCATTTCTTTTTCTACCTATAAGTTTTGTAACAATGGCAGTTTGGTTCTTGGCAAATCGTAGAAACAAAGTGATCTGTGTTTGAAATGCGGCTGTCGGTGAGTTTTGTATGTTACTATCAAGGTTATGGTTGTTTTCGTTATTCTTCTTCTTTATTGGTTCTTGGTAGTTAGCCTGTTCATCAATCTTCAATATTCTTTCTGTGAATAATTGTGATATTGTCGACGGTATAATCTTGTAATACTTCACAATCATCTCTCAAAATATCAATAAAAAGAGATTAAAATACATTCGCTATTGAAGTGCTGGAGCAGAAAACAATTACCAAGAGTTTAATATGATAACGATTCGACCGTCAACTTTGTATATAATTTAACTAATTCTCGTTATTTTAAACAATCTACTTATACACTTTCGTATAAGCAAACTCTTTGTCAAACGATCAACGTTACTGTAAATAGTATGAGTATCTTAATCGTGCTTTTGTACGTAAGTGACCCACTTGTAACATGAGAGTGACCCATAAAACGCTATTGTTCACAATTATAATAATAACCTTTTCTCGTAACACTTTACTGGGCCTTGTAGATGACGCGGCTTAACGTAGGAGCATGCTCAACTTGTTATTGATGTAAATAGAGGATATTTTTTTTTTTAATAAATTGGGTGAAATACAAAAGACAATTTAGTTTAAAGATGGCTAAGCCAAACCAAAAATAGGTAGACCATAAAAGTTATGAAAGTCTCCAACTATATAGCGTCTAAGTATATGAAAGGATGTTGCAGCTAGCACAGCAATTTCTCTCAAAATTAGGTTGAAACTCAAAGCATACCAATCTAAAATTCAAAAACAGATTATTTTAAGTGCTCACGTTACAACAGCTCTAGTACAGGGGTTTTAAACGTTATTCTGTTTTCAGTAACTATACTGGTTTGTTATCCTTGATCCAACATGAATACTATCCCTGACTTTGATACTAACGCAATTAGGATATGTGATTCCATATGGATTTCAGCTATCCGACAAAATTAATGTTGTTTTAGCTCACTTGAATGGGATATGTTGCGATGGATGGGGCAAATAGGAAGGGTTTTGCTAAAGTCAAATCAGAATAGTGATGGAAGAGTTGATTAATAAAATAAAAGTTTGAAGTTAGTAATGGCACCGCCACCTTAATAGCACTGTACAGTTGCGAGGCAATACCAGGACAGAGCAGAGACAGTATTCTCGAGTTCCCTATCTTGCCAGTGTAATCTTAACGTGTAATCAAGGCATGATGTGAAATGGTATAATGGTTTCTGATGTTACCTATAGTTAGGTGTTAATCCCTGTAGATTCCTAGTAACTAGGTCCCAATTTGTAAATTTTAAGTTTCCCAATACTAATGAATGTGTTTCTTTTTGTTTCAGCATACGGCAAAGTGTTTCTAGTTAGGAAAAAAGTCGGCATCGACGAAGGCAAATTGTATGCCATGAAGGTGTTGAAAAAGGCATCGATAGTACAGAAATTGAAGACTGCGGAACATACTAGGACTGAAAGACAGGTAAATAAATATTTTTAATATGCAGTATCTTATATAAAATGAAATCCCGAACAAGACTAGGAAACGCAGAGTACAAATATTTGGGATATTACAAAAGGAAGTAATAAAATCCTTTAAAAGTTAGAAATGGCTCTTCTGGCTCATTCCGCAATATACTTAGCTTGCCTTGAGAATGTTCAGACAAAAAAGATTCTCGCTAGCATTCGGTTGAATTAATCTAACACAGTTGAATTATTTAATATTAAACCCCAAAACAAACGCTTTGACCGTTTTTATAAAGTTTAATTATGTCGTGACTCAAATATCTAGGGCACAGAAAAAAAATATAAACCGGACTACCGGATATTCCTTTCAATAAGAACATTTCTATTCCGGTGTCCCCCAGGGATCTAGTCTAGGTCCTTTGTATTTGAATTTTACCAACAAGTGAATTGAAATGTCTTTGGTATGTATGTAAAATGGAACGAATTCAACAGGTCCTGGAGGCTGTGAGGGCGTGCCCATTCCTCGTGACACTACACTATGCCTTCCAGACCGACTCCAAATTGCACCTTATACTTGGTGAGTAGAGTTTATTTTTGAATGGATTTCGCTTAAAATATCTAGATAATCTGTACGGATATGTGGAAACAAAAGCTTCGCTATTGCCGGTTGGGATTCCGCAGTTTTGCAATCGATTTTATTTCCAAATTCATAGGTTTAGTTGGCTAAAGACTAGTGAATCAGTATAGATTTATTCTTAGTTATGAATCAACAAGATTAACATGTTTGTCGTAATTAAATCTTTAAGTACGCAATTAGACAAATTGTGTTCCCATTTTTCAATCCAATAGCCATGGATATTATGTTTCATTGCATATTTCAATTTTAATATTGGTACTTCATCATAATTCAATGATTGCACGACATAGATGATACAGGGCGACTTTGCATCAGTTACATAGCTTTAGTGCCTCTAGGAACCGATTACCTACAGAGTAATAGGATTAAACTGTTGCGTACTGCGAAGAAATACCTTTCATGTGGAAAACGTTCTGTTTGTATTAAATTTTTAGCGTTTTCTGTTTGATGTTCACAAGGAGTTAGTAGTATCAATATCTTTTAATTGTTATTTTTAAATTCCGTTATTGTTCTTGATGAATGACCTTTACCTTATTAAGTCTACTTTTGCCTAGATAACGTCATATCGAGAGCTCGGTCTGGATCTGTTCATCTTTGTCTCCCCTATCGCCACCTTTTGTTACTTTAAAGTCACGGTGTGCAATATCGAACATTCTATTTTATACTTCTTACTTTCCAAGCCACCAAAATGACACTGAACATGAGTGTGGCAGTAATTATTTAGCCACGAGCTCGATTAGTTACAACTATTGATAAATTTATAGACCTATCGGTGGTTACAGACACTATAAAAGTCGGTTGAGGAAAAGGTTTTACTACAGTTAATAAAAGTTCAGCTAGCAACTCGCTAATAAACGCAACTGCAATTGTGCATTATTTAAATGCAGTACGCCACGTGCAAGAAAATATAAATAAACATAGCAACATCTTTAATAGCTGCATAGTTTTATTACTAGTAACCATAGAGCTCTGAGATTGCTGCTTCAGAATTGGCAACGATTTCTTACCAACGTGTCAGTGTGTGTGTCACACACCACTTAGGTACCTGTACAAACTGACAGCGGTGACAATTCGTAGTCTGTGGCAGCTGAAACTTAAGGAGCAGTGAAACAAATGAATATTGCTACACATATGCTAAATAATAGGTAGCTCTTTGAGGTTAAAGAAGGCTTCTTCGAGATTAACCTAGGCTCGCCCAATTCAATCGGTGGATGAGCTATCATTTATTTCATACTGAGAAGGAGTTTCGGCATGAAATGGATCATCGACCTTAGCTCAGGTAGTTAGAAAAGAGACGAGAAACTAGAAAATCTGTTACCACTCTTGCTAAGGAGTATCATTTTATCCCGTTGTGGCAAATATGCAGTCTCTCCATTTAAAATACTGGTACTCAGCTGTATTGGGTTAGACTGGAAGCCAACCTAATATATTTGGGAAAAGACTAAGATTGTCACACGCGCTAACACGAATATTTCTCATCTTTACCAACGCAGCCGTTCCTAGCTCTGCACCACTAACTCATTCAATGATTCCTCCTTAGTCACTGTTAAAATCGGAAATGATGTGACTGGTGATAAAGTCCTTTTTATAAAAATACTCTTGTTTCAAGATTTACACAGTAGAGATAGGGTCCTCCGAATGTTTGCCCAAACGCGTTCAGGTTCACTATATGTACAATACAGGTCACACGGAAATTTTAATTTCTTCCACACACGATCGCTCTCGAAGATAGCTAACCGCGTGGTGAGTTCACTTCGATCTAGTCGGTCCTATGTCGGGCCAAGTTGTGGCGTTAGAACAACTCGAGGTTCGCTCTGTCCTTACTACAGAAGTCAAATACAATATTACTCTGTAGTCCGTAATTGAATAGGCACGTCTGCACGTGGCACTAGATTAATTTGACCAAAGTTTGGACTTTTGTCCTTCGATTTATGTGTTTTTTAATTTAACCAAGACCAGCAGAATCTAACCAGGTCAATCAAACTTTTAAAATGAGTTTAGTTTCAAATAAATATTGGCGCAAAGGGTGTAGAACAGTGTCAAACAAATGTTTGATTTTATAAGCAAACTTATTAGCAACAAGGTTAATTAATACAAAGTTTATGTCTGAATCTGAAAGTTTGTATGTGGCACCGTTTTTGGTCCTAAGTGGCGCGCTTCGTTTCTCACGATCTTCGACAAGCTCATACAAGTTGAGAACTTATCGCTATTGTTATCTTACCGCAGAGAGGTTTGTTCCGTACCTAAGTAATGTGCTAAAATTTTATCAATTTATTGATAGGTTTATTTTTGTAATAATTATGCCGAACGCATCTAAATAAAATCACAGTATTCGCTCAAAGAGCCTCCTTCCTTTAATATCAATTATTAACAGGCAGCGACACAAAAACATGTCATATGGCGTAGCTTTCTATCAAAGAAAGGAATTTGGTAATCGTATCTTTACTTCCAGAAATAACCCTTTACAAAACAAACTATTTGTAATTTTAATTCTTAAAATCTTCAGTCAGACAATACATTATTCTGAAAGATAACATCGCAAAAGCTTAAAATTGTTGTCTGCCCTTCGAACTCGAACAATTGTACAATTCAAAGCACTTTAACACAATTAATCTCTTCTTAATCCAACCTTCCACGTGCAAACTTAATTCCCAGATTTCCACAGACAATTATAGACTTAGGAACAAACTACGTAGACTACGGTAGACTGGCCCCCAGTCTAAATCGATAGCCCAATGTCACCCGAACATATAGACCTTTCGCCCCCAGCCGAGTCGCAGACCTTAAGGTCTTTCAACCTGCTCCTGTTAAGTAATGCCAGGGTACGCGCCAAGGTAGGGTCGACGGACCCTGTTGACATGCCAACCTCGATTGTTGGTTTAAAGTTCGTGAGGGTCGTAGTTGCGTAATCTTTGAAGGATGTGTTGGATCAAGGTGTCGTGAAAAAGGAAAGAAAGAATTAAGTAAACATTCAATGAACTAACGGAACAAAATCAAGATAAAAAAAATTACTGATAGACGTTTGATTACCGATGATGTTATCGACGATGGAGCACGTTTGCTTAGAAGTAAACTTTTCTTGACTAAAATACTACTAGGTTTCAATTATAAGGAAATATACTTCAAGGATAAAGAGAGAAGTGTAAGGAAGATCGTTTACATCGGATAAAGGAAGGAATAGTATATGTTATGGTGGTTAAAGTGTCATCTTAAATTGATCGGACGCCATAACAAATTGTAGTCACATGTCGGAAGTTCCACAACCTTCCTAGTTCCTACTATCGATCCATCATTGTTAAAGAACACTTCTTGAAAAGCTCAGTTACATAATACTAGACCTCGGACTTTAATATCATTATCAACTTCGTGTGCTCATAAGTAGAGAAATAAACAACTTTCAATAGATCGAAGAAACAATTTCAAACAATTCATGCAATCTAGCTGTCAACCTGAAGAAGAAATAAAAATGTTTTTCAGAACTAGTTCATAACTATAAGAAATGAATAGAGAGATAGATTATACACTTAAAGAACTTAAATCTGGTCACAAATTACAGTTCGATTGGATGTCTGTACAGATGTTCCATCAAATGCAAGATGCAACGCATGTATTTTTAATTGTAAATGTTCCATGCCTGGATGCTCGAATGCCGTTACATATAAGACGAACAATTTGAAATTCTATTAGATTGGATTAATTCATCTTGTAACAACTGGTTTGTGCTTTAAAAGCAGCTTCTTTAGTTTTTTATTGATTCGGTTCAGTTGGTTCTAGAGCGCCTCATTGGTATGTTGGTTTATCAGACTTGTTTCTATGCTTATATCTTCTGGAAGAATCCTTAAAGCTATACCTATTATTTTATCTTCAACATCTGGTATAAAATTAAACGAATTGAGACCAGGCAAAAAGATGATGATTTGACTTCATCGTCTTTCTACCGGGTTGACGCAGCACTTCTTCTTGCATCTTCTCTAAAACCCAGCACTTCAGTATTCACCATCATATCCCACGCTTTGGAAAGAATATTAATAATTTGAAAGAAATTGGCTACGAAAAGCAGCTATCACTTCTCCTAATACATTAAAGTGCTAAAGTATACTTACAATGTCCTCTATACCATTTCAACGGAACAAATCTTATGACGGTTGAACTTTGTGCTCAGAAAACTAACTTAGAGTGCCTGTGATCTCCACGGGAATACAAAATGGAATATATTTGTGAAGTTGAAAGTAGGGAATTGAGTATTTTTGTCTTGGAAGTGGTATTATTAAAGGGTATGAGTGAGTTACCGTTTCTTTGTAGCTTGACGTGTAAGCAGTCTACGTATCAGTTAGGTATCCAAGTAAGGCTGTGTGATTTTGTTCTGGTATGTTCTATCAGGTCTTTATTAAAAGCGATAGGAATCATTTCCTTTCACATAACAACATCGGCTGACTGTAAATGTAGGTCATCACGCCTCTGCTCACCTCTCCGAGGACCACAATCGTGATAGTTATCTAAAAGAACTTTCTCCACTCTCATAGCGACCCTGATGAAGGATTTATTGCCAAAGTATCATACATCAATACTATGACTAATTGACTCGATTCTGTGTACGAATCTAACTCGGACATAAGCGTGTCAAGGGGATACCGGCGTTCCTTACGCAACGAACTACACTTGTTTATTTTAAACCTTGTTGTTAAAGGAATTGGGTCTTGTATCCATTGCAGTCCTACATCAATAGCGGCTCGCGAAATCGAGAGGTTATAGTATCGATTTATTTGGTTATTAATCGAATGAAATTATTGTGAAGTAAGATTTTAGAGAGGTCTTGTTGTTAAATGCTATACAATTTGTTTAAATAAATAAATAAGTGTTATATGAATGAACTTTTAAAAGGAAAGTTTGTTATTGACATTATAAAAGCAGACGTAACGATGTTTGATTTTATGCTGCTAATCACAATATTATGGAGCTTAAAATAAACATGCAGATTGAAAGGTTTAATAATTCACGGAATATTACTGACAACCTTTTTCATCCTATTTAAAAAGTAGTGTCATTCATTCCAAATAAGTAAAAATTTGTATTCAATATCTCAGAATTTCCATGCAAAATACCTACACTATTTCCAATGATTCAGCAACTTTATTATCCAGCGACATACATCGATTCAATTAGTAGATAACAAATACTACCATTATATCAGTGTCCGAAAAATATTTGCCAATTAAGAATTGTTTAGTCATTCTATGTGGCAGATCATGTAGACATGTTTCTCTATCTACCCACTTCATTGCTTGGACGCCTACGCTTTTAAAATGTCGTCTAGATATGGGGGATGAAATATACTTGACCTTTATTCGAGTAAACTTTTTAGATTTTCTCCCTCAAAGGGATAATAGTTTTATCAAGCTGCTTCGCTGCTTTTCTTAAGTAGACTAATGACTCAAGAATGAAAAGTGTTGGTATCTCATCAATATAAAATACTTACAATATATATCTTATGGATAAATACGATGATTTTGAACCCCGTGTTCTGTAGAAGCATTTGTTATTTTAAGCGAAATATTCACTCAAATAGAATCAATGAATGAATGCAACACGTGTGAAATACCGAATTAGTCACAGCCGGCCTGTTATAAATTGAAACATATAAAATGAGAAACGGCTAAATTGGGCCTAAAAGAACAAACTAGAAGGAAAAATGGCGTTAAATGAGAGAGAGATAAACAAACAAAACTGAATGAGTAGACACGCAAATATATGCCCTTGTAGTGTAAGACTTCTCAGAGGTCGGTACTACTGTAGAATTGTAAACAGTTCCTATGCGTCTTGTTATTCTTAACAAGTGTTTGATCGCGTAATCAAACGCAATTAACTGAAAAGAAACATCGGAGATCATTGTCAAACTCAAAACAGAGATTTCAAAATCTAATTTGCATCTGGGTATCCGCAATCCATATCAATTGGAATATCATCATTAACTGATATTAGACAGTTGCAGCCGTGAACTTTGATTGATAATTATGCTTCTGGAAATAAAAGAACATCATATTTGCATTATCCTCATGCATCCACATCTTAACTTCAAAGAAATCTTCGCTTGACCTTGCCATCGGATGCAATGTCACGGCCTTTATAAAGTTTATGAATGCCGACGACATTAAGTGTACTCAGAAAATACAAACTACTAATACAGAAGCTAACACGCTTCTGTAATGATATATTGCAAGATAAACCAAAAATAGCACACAGCACAGAAATATTGCAAAATTCATAAAAATAAAATGAGCAAGAATATGTAAGCTATTATTTAACAGTATATTTAAACTACGACCCTGGCAAGCGAAAATTTTCTTGCAAAATCGCAGTGGCATCACCAAGGTTAAAGAGCAATGAAGTATTTCTTTGCTGAAACTAGGAAAAAAAAAACAAAAGAAACATATTTTACATAATGCACCTGAAGTTATTTTAAATCTGTGTTAGTTGTTTTTCATTGTCACTCTCTTTTTTGTAATAATGATGGACTATGAAACGCTTTAGTTAATGAGAATCGTGCAGTCGTTTCAGATGAGACCACTTAACTAGATAACACTAAATCACGAATCAATGAACTAATGCCCTCAAAAATGACTCAGGCAAGTAAAACACAACCTGGAAAATAGCTAGATTGACAGAAAGAAGGCTACAGTAATTTTAACTTGAAAATTGAACGAATGCTTCAAAGTCAATTGCTACCCTACTTTGACCTTATCCATCAATAGCCGGCTCGCACAAGTCAATGTATTCTCGATAGCACTGTTTGTTCACCGTTGATATTGAAATCTTATTGTATTTTTCCATATTTTCTTTTACCTTTCTGTGTTACTCACCTTTATTTCTGATCCAATCTGTCTACTTAAGATCTTAAAGGGACGTGATTGAATTAATGAAAGTGTCTACAGATAAGTTTTCGCATGACGTAGTACTCAAGTCCCCTTCCTTTGCTGCGGAATCTCTTAAAGGTCCCGGTCACCCAGTGTAAAATTAGAGATTCTACACGTAAAGCAATTTTAATATACTGAAAATGGTAATATCTCGCGTCGTCGTTCGCGGGATTAATAACTTGGAGCGGTTGGATTGAATTTTGAATATTTCTCACAGATAAGTTTTTTGTGATGGGTTTGCTCTTGACTCTAGTCTAGGTCAGAGAAGACAGATACAAAGTCTACGATGTAGCGAGCTTACCCAGAAGGAGCCTGTGCACTCTGACTTTGAAGAGATTAGGGATTAGATTTTAAAATATAGTTAAGGAATTTTGATTACAATGTACCGAAATTTTAATAAAGTTTCTCAATATAACACAAGAATGACTTCAAAGTATCCCATCACGACATCATTGCTTAAAGTTCAATTCAACTCACAATAGAAAGTGAGAATGCCATACATGTTCATATTTTAGATACAAAGTTCAGAGTTGAGATTGCGAAATAGAAATGGCGACACAAGAAGCCTGACACATTCAAATCCGTTCTTACAGAGTCATGTCAAAACCTCAATCACCGTGGACAATACTATAATTACGTGTGGAGAATATTTTTGCACATTCAAAGTTGAAAAAGTACGCATTTACCTGAGAACACGATTGCCAAACAGTACTGAAACCTACTTTTGTAGCACCTTGACCCACTGCCCCTCTATAGAATCTAATAGCTCACGCCCGCACAAACTTTAATAATTAATGATAAGTCTTATGAACTATAACAGTTTCTGTTCCACTGATTGGATCTCTCACCTTGACATATCGGCTTGCATCTTCATTGTTTTACCACGCTTCTGTGTTTTCTTTCCGATCTCGATTGTCGATCAAGTAGGAGCTCACCAACTTACCATCCCGTGTATGTTGTAAGTCGGGTATTTTAAACCGGTCAATATAATGTTACTATGTTATGAAACTCGCCGTCTGCCAATTCTCAAGCGCTACAATAGTGTCTATACATTTTTATACCTATAAGACCTTCGTTTAAGTACTTAATAGTCGAACGGTCTTCAAAGGGTATGCGAATAGTACTCGAGGAGGCAACGATGAGTATTTTCAGGATCAGGAGCTATTGAAATAATTGCGTCTATTAAAGAAATGCAAGCTAAGCTTAACAATTCTTCATTGAATCGTTTTATTATTAGACCAATTTAGCTCTAAATAACTTTTCCTTCCTTTTCAATTGCGCAATAGAATGCATTAACATGTTTATTGTTTACTTCTTTATCACTTGCACCACTTTCACTTGTAAAAAGGTCAGCCATATTAATTACTCCGTCGACATCGGTCTTAATTGATATTTGGCAACTTTTCTGATTCAGAACAGAATTGTTATTGTTGAAAGTTTTAAACTCCGTGTAAATTAAGTCGTTACATCAATATGATACTCCTGGAGTCAATCAAACTTTTAAATTGAGTGCCGTTCGTTGTTTGCCAGTGATAAAAGGTTTTGATGCTGTTCAAAAGTTCAGGGTTGCAGTCATTGAACATCAATTATCTGTAATTTCTTCGTCACGTGTTGTTTTGCTTGCCATTTGAAAAGAAACGATTTGCGAAGTCTTTTGTTCCGTCCTTTGTTAGACTGATTGCTTGGAAAACTATGCATTTTGCTTTATAACGCCGAGTTTCTTTATTAGATCTTTGATCTTTCTCGTTTGTCGCGTTTGTTGCGTAATTGGCCCACTGCAGTCCACAAATGCGACTCGAATCACGCCACTGACGCTATCTAACAAGTCATCATCTTCAATCCTACGTACTGATTTTGTTATTGGACTGTATTACCCATTTTAATATTTTGTAAGGAAATAAATTATCATCCAATTCAATTATTTCGATAAATTTGTTATTAGAATCAATACAATTTAAAGCAATAACTACAGTTTCGTAGCGTTTCTTGCCTTGACCCGCCGCCGGCGGACGTTTGCGCTTTTTCCCCTACTGAAGTGTTTGTAATCCATTGTTAGTTACTGCACGTGCACAACCTACTGTTCTATGGTGTTCTAATTCTATAGATTTTAGCGATAAGAATATGGTTCGTGTACTTTTTTGTTCAGAATGCTGGTTTTGTTGTGTTTCATGAAGACAGCTCTTATGCATCGTTGGTTTTGCAAAGAAATATATGTAGGAATAGAAAGTGAACAGAATAGGAAACATTCACATGAAATGAATTTGGTGATGATTGTACGTAAACAAAGATATTCGGTTTTATGTCGACTGCGATCCCGACTTATTACTGGCAATGATTGTGAAGACAAGAGCAAGGTTTGTCTAGCCTTTACTGCCTTACAGGATTTTAGTCTAAGGTTATTGCATCAGAGCAAATGTGAGTCTCCTCTGACCATCTATACTCCGATCTCCACTATCAAAGTTTCTCCATTATCTTTCAGCCGAATGACGTCTAATGCTGGACATAGACCAAGCATAGCGCCACAACCGCCAATTATGCTAACTAATATCAACCCTGACTTCTGAACTCCAATCTCAACTATCAAAGTTTCCCCATCATCATTTAGCCACAAGACGACCGCTGCTGAGCATAGCAACACAACCACCTAAGTTTTGCTTTCCGTCATAGAAATATCAACCCTGACTTCATAGATTTAACCCTCTTTGTCGTATAACTTGCACCAAATCCCAGCAGCAACACTAGAGATTGGGAAACGCTCGACATAATACAATATCGTAATGGAGCTGATACTCGATACGGTCAGGTTGCCGCGATGATTGTGTTTGCTTTCTTGTACTGATATGACCTTTCTTGTAGTTTGAGTGCAATGTCTTTAAATCTTGCACTAATTCCCATGTCATGCCCCTTGCATACCCTCGTAAGATTTCCCGAAATCTCTATCCTTGAAAGTTCCATTATCCACACAATTCTCTTTCAATATGATGAATCAAAATCATGCTGAGATTGTAATTGACTACAAATGTTCATTTTTGAAGTTCATTTGGCAACATTTTGAGGATTCGATTTGGCAAGTGCCTTTACAGTATCATCTTTCATCATGGCACCTTTATTATAGGCTTTCAACCCTTATCTTAATAAAAATAAGAGAAACCCTGAATAATACATCAGAATAAATTTAACAACAACGTGAATGAAAATATATCAATATCCAGTATTGAGGTTACCCGATGCCTTAAATGCTTATAGACTGTTAACCTCTTCCAACAAGCCTACACGCCTCGAGCTTACAAAGGGTAAATGGATTATACCTAACAAAACCCACCGATGTTATAAAAAAAAACTAAAATAATATAGTACCTATACTTCATTGTATTGTATGTAAACTCATTAAGGCTAATGTTTATATCGAATTCATTCAATAAATTGATTATAATGTTACGAGGAATATTCTATGAATATTTATTTGTATCGATTTCAGGTTTACTCAGTATTATCTGTTTATGTTTTGTTTGGTTTCCCTAGAGATTCCTTTTATTCTATATTTTTAGCTATCATCATCTTCCTGCCTCTAGCCTGTATTACTTGGGGTTGGCGCAGTATGTTTGCTTCTTCCACTCTCTACTGCTAAGTGCTAACCGACATTAGTCCAACAAACCCTGCTGTGTCTGCTAATAAAAAGCTTCTTCACTTCATCTTAACCTGACCAGTCTTAAGAAATTCAAATACTCCAACGCAATTAACTCCGACATTTATAAAAAATCTTTCTTATGTAAAAAGGTCTTGGCCTACCTCCTAGTAAATGTCAAAACTCTTAGCAAGGCTTTCGCGGAGACTCGTGACGTCACTGATGACGAGACGTGACATCAAATCAGCCGTATTGCGTCATTCTTGCTACGTATAAGGTGAATGAATGAAATGACGTAGTAGGTCATGTTTAGGGCTCCCTCTGTCATTGGCTGTTCTAAAGTTGAGAGTATTACACCCATCACGTTTTCGTTCCTCTTGTTGAATCGGATTATATCTACAGTTTCGATCCCAGAGAAATGCTAATAACGTTTGTTAATATATTTTCTCAATGTTCGTAATATTTTTAGCACTCAAAGTTCCTAGTGATTCAGGGAACTGCAAACTATGGGAGACTGCGCTTTGCATTCTAGTGTACTAATTATACGTTTAGATAAACTAACCAGGTATTTTATTAAGGCAATCAAAATGCACTGTCAGCTGTAGTGGCCTATTTAGTAGTCCTAATTTATAATGATTTCTTGCAATTCTTCAAGCATTCCAAAATTTCAATAGTAGTATCATAAATATTTTGTTCACCAACAAACAGACCAATTTTTCTCATAGAAACATCGTGTTCATCATCATCATTATTTATCATTTAGCCCTTATATCAATTTATTATTTTTCGCAGAAGCATGTCCTTTTCATCCAAACATCTCTCACTAGTTTCACCCTTACTAGCCATATCATTTTCCGTTGTTCTTCCCCCTTCTCTCATGCCATTCACATATTCCAAATTCCATATCCCAACATTGTACTTGAACTTACCCAAGGACAATATCATTTATGTATTCAACGTTTTGACATTATAGACCTCTGGCCTACTTTGACCTACATGCTAGACTATACATATTACATCTGTGAATTTATTACCTCGATACAATGAAAAAACCGACTGGTTTATCTAGATGAGTTTACCATTTTGTAAATAACTATACATTCATTTAAAACTATTTTATTTTGCTCAAGGATATGGGAAAATTATAGTAATATTATAATTAATTTCGGTGTTTTTAATTTGTGATTCATCGGGTGAAATAGGGTTCATCATGAACAATGGAACGATAGAATTAGGTATTTTGTCAATTTTGTGTAATTCAACTTCTTGATCTGTTTTGTCATATACTTCAGGCAAAATTTCTCCAAGTCGATCGTCAGAATTGTATTTAATGATAGTTAAAGATCTAAAGAACAAAATTCCAATTTGCAATTTGAATCTGCAATATGTAGATCAACCTGCTCACAATAAAAACAGCTCAAACAAATTACCCGCACTTGAATACTTTCACTTTGATTAATAAAACATTTACAAAGGCTCACAGATGATCGTACATGGTTTGCAGGTGATTTTCGTTACATTTATAGCGGTCTTTAGGGACATATTTGGCATAATCATGATGTGTTAATCTGGTCTTGTGTTAACAGGTACCTCTGATAGATAATTTGGTGGTCCTGGTCGTATTATGTTTTAAAAGCACTCAAAAAAATCCGCTAAAATCCTTCAGGCAGATAGGGTATGTCCTGTTTATGCAGGTAGCCAAGGAACAGTCAGAAAGTAAGAAACAACAATTGTTCTGATGCTGTCATTCAAATGCATCTGGATCTACCAGCAACCGATCCTATTTTTGGCGAAAAGAGAAAGATATATGAATGTCAAAGCATGGTAATACTTCTTCTTGTTAATATTAAAATACTGGCTAGTATTCGTCTCGAGTTTTATTATCGTAGGCAGAAGATGTAGGTCAAAGACTTGGTATTTCGACCTAGATTATTAAACGTGTGCCACGCCCCTTTGTTTTTAAATCTGTTTCAAGTTCAATGTTATTTCAGTCTTAATTTATGTAACTGTGTATTTCTCTTCTTTCTTAGTTTAATGATAAAGAGTATCCATATTGATAGCTTTGTTATCTTCAAATCGAGTTATTGCATTTTCACCTTCAGTCTTGTGTAGGCTATTGACTGTCGAAGGAGCCACGATCCTCAACGGCGAGGGCACGATTAATAAGAGAGCATCTTTAGTAATAGCATGTTCTAGTCTACTAACTAATACATAACATTCATTAGTATCATCTACTAAACCGTGGTAAATTTACGCAAAATGACAAACTACATCATTATCATCATCAATCCGACTCTAATGAGCTAGTTTACCGTTTTCTGATTTATCCGAGCTTCTGATTAAACTACTATTAGTCACGATTTTCGAGTAATTCATAGTCTCATAGCACAGTTGAAACGGAGTATTTGCACGGGTTGCAAATGAACACCTACGATGCGAAGAGTTATTGCTGGCATACTTGCTTAATAAGAGAAATTAGTAGTGCTGGAGTTGTATTCTTTTTTTTCGGATCGATTATTCAAAAACTACTTCATATTTTTAGTGAGTGGAATTTAATACAGTCCATTTTCAGATACATTTCAAGTGACACGAATGTCCTTACATTTCTTTTTGGTGAAATATTTATCGTTGACCTGGCATTGGTTACTATAGCCTCTCCCAAAAATGTTGATGCCATCATGCTAAGGTTTGTTGTTCTAAGGTGGCCATAAAGACAGTCCTGATGCATTGCTGACTTCCAATTCAGCAAATATCTTAGTTCAAAATAAGCTTTTTATAAGTTCCAATATAGGGCCATGGATATACAAGTCTAGTCTCCAGAATTTGCAAGTTCAACCATGCAATGCCTGTCAAAGAAGTTAATAGCTGTTATGAGTCTTCCGTTGTACTTATATTAGCCTTTTTTCACAGACTACGTGGCTGGTGGTGAGTTGTTCACCCACCTCTACCAGAGAGAACATTTCAACGAGAACGAAGTCAGGATATACATAGCTGAAATTATATTAGCGCTCGAGCAACTGCATAAGGTAAGCTGTGATTACTATATCTCTAAAGTTTTCTGGTAGCCTGGTACTCCCGGACATTGATGAATTTTTTGGAGTCCTGAAAACGCATGTAAGAAGTAATGGCTGGCTATTAAAGAGCCCTCAATACAGTACATCTGTATCAATTATTGCCCGTATAAAGGATAAATATTGAGAGGAAAACGAGTCGATATTATCTAAATAGCTCATCCTTTCCTCATATAACAGGCCATCGACCTGAAATGATATAAAACCATTTTGTTTCCTAACCAGGGGGGCTACTCTCTAACGAAATCCGTAGTTTCGGGCTTAGTTGCGGGCGGGCATTTTCTACTTCGTATCACCTAACCACTGAGAACTAATGATAACACGATTTGACAGTTACTGTGAAATCGTGTTGTCATTCATTCTCAGTTCGGGTTCGGGACTAATCGTAAGTCTGTAGGTGATACGGAGTAGAATACGCCCGCCCGCAACTAAGCCCGATACTACGGATTTCGTTAGAGAGTAGCCCCCCAGAACTCGGAAGTCACTGATCTATTTCAACAAAACTCTTTACCAGCAACTTTCCCACAACACCAAGTTTTTTTTTTGTTGGCAAGTTTTAGAATTGCATTCATACTTGTCGCATTAATCATTGGCTTCAACGAGTTTTTGTTGACTTAGCAGAGTAATATGCGCTAAAGCACCTGGATACATGTCTTAATGGTAACGACTTAGACTGATTCATATCAAGCCAGGTAGCTTAGGTAAAATGCATTGTTTGACCATAATAACACCACTAAGATCTCCATTTGTGGAATTTATGTATGATGTTTATTTAGTTAGCACTTTTGTTATGATTAAATAAAAAAATTAAAATGATTATTGATTCCTAGCAGAAATTGTTCTGTTTGTGCTGGTTTTAAGACAGTGACCATATTTTTGGTTAAGTTGAAGGAAAGTTTAATGTGGAGTCAAAGTTGGCCAATTAGTGTCCTTTAACAGTTTATTCCTGATCATCGGTCTCGTTGACCTTTATATCTAACATAGGCTTCTGCTAAACGAAAACGATTTTTCCTATATGCTTAGCTGGTCTATTTGGACGAATGTGGAATCCTTGAGAGAGCCTGTTTGTAATATTAACCGTGCATTTGCATGTAATCAAGGTTTTTCGAGGGTTTTATAGTAGTCCTCCCAGACATACTTCGTTATTATAAGCTGACGTCGCATTGTAACACTTGCGCACACTAAAGCTTGATATGTCATCGTTATCCCGTCACTTTGTATCACACAGGGATCTAATTTCATCTATTTCTTGCACTAGCTCAGCATTATCTACTACCGTACTACCACAGGTACTACTTCTATACTTCTTCTAATAATACTATATGCTTAGTATTAAACATCCATTTAATACTATCAATTTCTCCCAACAGCTCGGCATTATCTACCGTGACATCAAGCTGGAAAACATACTCTTGGATGCAGAAGGCCACATCGTGTTGACAGACTTCGGTCTGTCCAAGGAGTTCTGTGGTGGCGAGAGCAGGGCATATTCCTTCTGCGGTACCATCGAGTATATGGCTCCTGAGGTCGTCAGGAGCGGGAGTCAGGGGCATGATATTGTAAGTACCAGCTTTTGTTTTGTCTAATCTTTTTTTCTAAGCGACATTTTTACACATAAATTACGTTTTTAAATATTTGAATATAAAACATGATAGCCCATGGGACCAGCGCCCAAGATAAAAGGTCGTGCCTCCAGAGAGTAGAGCGTTTTCCAGAAGTACCGCTTTCTGAATCAAACCCTGATATTATTATGATAGGGTCACATTTGACCACTATCTCACCTGATGGTAAGCGATGATGTGGTCGACAATGGGGCGAGTTTGCATCGACATTTTGCATTGGTGCCTTTACCGGCTTTATTCTCTCAAAAGGGACGTCCTTTGGTGAGGTTATTTTCTTCAAAAAGTGACATTTCGGATCGGAGTCTTTCAAGACAGTTGCGTAATTTATTTGAAGAGTCGGGTCGGGAATTTTCCTTAAGATATCTTTTGTATCATTTATGTTTTGATATGATGTCAAACGGTTTATTAATTTAACTTCTAAAGTCTTAAATAACTGATTCAAAAGTTCAAAAGATGTTCATAATTATCTTACTGGATCCATATTAAATGATGGTATAGGGTTTAAAATTCTTAAGCAAGCTTAGAATGACGGAGATTTGCTGTCGTATAAAAACAGTATTGCTTTTATGAGTAGAACGCGGATCGATAGCTATTACCCACAGGAAAATAGATTAACGGTAAACTTGCGAGTTTCTTCGAGGTACTTACATAGTTACCTTGATTAAGTTATGAAATTACATGAGTAACTTAATGACCTGACTGCCTCTGGCGTAGTGGTCGCAGGCGCTATAAGCATGAAACCTGAGTTTGATTCCCGGATCGGGAAAATACTTTTCCCATCTGGAAGTTTTGGTTGCAGCCTGGTCTTTTTTTTGGATGGAAAATCATCAAATGACTCCTCCCGCTCTGGGCGGAGCAGAAGGGAGTGTCAGACTCTTACTGACTACAACACATCCGTGTTCCCCCTAATGCCCGCTGCGTTCCAGGCAGGTGACTCTTTCGAACAAATTCCGTAGACCTGGAGCAGCCTGTACGTCTACCATGAGTTTTAACAATCTATACTCGCTAGCGACTGTAGTTAAAAACATGTATGAAAACTTAAAAAAAACAAGTTTCTAACTTATTTGTTTAGTTGTTAACTAAAGTTTTACTTGCAACTTGCTTGTTTCTAAGTAAACAACTAAAAAAATCAGTTAGAATCTTGTTTTTTTCTAAGTTTTCATACATTTTTTTAGCTACAGTCGCTAGCGAGTATAGATTGATAAAACTCATGGGAGACGTACAGGTCTGGATTTGTGCTCGGTTTAATGTAATATCTTTGAAAAAATAGTTATAAACAGCAAACTTTAATAATCCTCAAACATTCAAAAGCAAGTACTAGGTTGTCATAAAATTGAACATGTAACCCAGTTGAGTCATCGTAGTTCCGCAGGCATAATTAGCTTAGTCGCCGGGGATAACGGGGACATCAGTCATGTAACACTTTGACGGCATTCTTTGTACTAATGTGTCTTATGTGGACCGTTTTGAATGGTTCGTTGAATTGGTAAGTCAATCAAGTTTGCGATCAGATTTGGGAAGTAAAAACCTTCCCAAATCTGATCGCAAACTTGATTGATTTCTGCCAGGGTTTCAAGGAATACGGGTGGGTTTTAGTCAGTAAGAGTCTGAAACTCCCTCCGACTCCGGTCAGAGAGGGAGGAGTCATTTGATAATTTCCCATCCATAGAAAGAGACTTCATAGATTTCCTAAATCATCGTCATATCAAGCCTGGAATCGCCGACTTCTGGATCCAGCAGTTTACGATTCCTCGAAACAGACTTGACTCTTGTCTAGGTTGACTACAGACCCTGGCTTTAATTCGTACAAATTCCTACGCCCAGCCTGGAGAGACTGGAAAGTCATAATGACGCTTTTATATCCAGTGGTCAATCACTGACACTCCATTGAAAGAAATGGCATAGAATCTTGTCAAAATCAACCATTATGAAATCAATGATAGACCATTCTGACACTATTGTAATAGCAGACTTGGGGCCCTGTTCTGACCAAAATCAGTCCGTTCAATAGTGATGATAGGCATTTCTGACGATGATGGATGGATCTAAACATTTAGAATATGCTTCGTTATTACCTGCTGTCAAAACCTGGTTAATTCTCAGCATAATGTGTTCACTTTCATCCATTGTCCTTCTAAGTCCAATACTGGACTCTGACAGCCGAAAACAAAGAAGGTTTTACACGAATAAGGCATCGTTACATTTACCTGTCTCGACAAAGACATGCAACAATAAGGACACAGGATTGAGCAAGCTTGCTGCAAGTTTGCTACATATTGACAAACCAATGCAGATATGGATTTGCAATTGTGACTCAACTATTATCTGCCTTTATTGTATGGCTTATTCGATTGGTACATATTGCTGTCTGTTTAATTAAGGCCAGGTATTCCCAATTTTTCATCACTTTGAATCAATAATGAACAAATAAATAGTGATTGCCAAAAGCCAAAAAAAATACGTATTGAAGTTTACTTTATATACTTTGATAATTTCTGGTTCAAAACATAATATCGAAAACTTCGCTCGATCAAAAAAAAACCCGAAGAGGAGGCAAAATTCAACTATTTTTGATGTTTTTCTTATTGTTATAAAAGTTACACTTCCAAAAACCATATCTAAGAAAGGTTAATAACATATAGAAGAATAATTTCTGGTTCAATTTTGCATAATAGTTTAATTCTTTTAATAATAAATTATTATGGCTTCACGCCGTCGACGTTAGCGCACGGCTCGCTTCGCGTAAAGTATGGAAACTTTAGATACCTACTTCGCCTGGCCTTAAGTACTGCTTTTCCCACCGCATAGAAAACTTGAGCTATACCACAGGAACCGACCATTTTTCGGGAAAAATTTAGCTGATGTCGCTCGGCAATACTTTGAACATTTTTGATAGTCATAACGGGTACTCAGAAGTCAGAAAATCGGACAGCAGCCTTGCCAAGGTTAGATAGAGAGTTGCACCACGTAAATACTAGTTTTCAGCTGTATCCAAGCTAGCAATCCGAATCTATACTTTTATATACTTAACTAGCTGACCCGCGCAGCTTCGTCTTCGTCACATTTTTCATAACTGATCCGCTCCTATTGGTGTTTGCGTGATGATATATAACCTATAGCCTTCCTGGATAAATGGGCAAGCAAACAAACAAATTCTTCAGCTTTATAATATTAGTATAAATATATAAAGCTGAAGAGTTTGTTTGTTTGCTTGAACGCGCTAATCTCGGGAACTGCTGGTCCGATTTGAAAAATTCTTTCAGCGTTAGATAGCCCATTTATCGAGGAAAGCTATAGGCTATATATCATTACGCTAAGACCAATAGGAGCGGAGCAGACGAAGTTGCGCTGGTCAACTAGTCCAAGATAATAAGGAAAAGGCAAGGCAGATTCATTCCTTTCGGAGATTACCTAATTATATTAGTTTAAAATAGATTTATGGATATTAGAAATTTATTTGATCAAGTATGAAAGGATTTTTGAAAAACTAAAGGAGTCTTGCAATGTTTGAGTAATCCGTGCACTTAGCTCGATCTTGGTCCGTCAATAGCGTCGTAAAGTATTGTGAAATCGTGTGATTACATATTGTGAAATAGTCCTGAAATATTCGGAAGTTTGTTCTTTGTTTTAGAGATTATTGGACTACTGACATTTTGATTTAATGATTGACTATTTACGCCCGATTTCGAGAGAGACAGCAAATTTTTGACAGCAAATAATTCAAAGTTAACTGTCACAACTTTATTAAAACGCTCTACAGTTATTTTCTATGGATCTACCTATCTATGGTAAGTGCAAAGCCCTCCCAAAGATAGATCAAAAGTAAAGTTTGAAATTCTTATATATCTTAAGTGATTGAAACGCAAAAATGACGTTGCAGCTACTGATGGTAGCTAATTTGACAATTGGTCAAAGGTAGATACGTTATTGAGACCGCACGTTAATGCATTTGGTTGATATCAAATTGGATAGCTGTGTTACTTATTATTATATGTCATCATCATCATCATCATATCAGCCGAAAGACGTCCACTGCTGGACATAGGCCTCCCCCAAGCGTCGCCACAACGATCCTGCGCGTCCTTATTATATGTCGGCTGTCTTTAATTGAAAGGGTGAAGATATTAATTTCTGCTCAACGACATACCTTTGCCACTTTAGTGTTCCGAAAGATTTTCCTCCAATAAACCACCTGCCTTAATCTGTTAAGCAGTATTTAGACTCATCATTATGGTTACAATTTTTTGATTAACTAGATGACCCGCGCAAGTTCGTCTGCGTCACAATTTTCAGTACTGCTCCGCTCCTATTGGGTTGAGCGTGATGATATATAGCCTATAGCCTTCCTTGATAAATGGGCTGTCTGACACTGAAAGAATTTTTCAAATCAAACCATCAGTTCCTGAGGTTAGCGCGTTCAACTAAAAAAACTCCTCAGCTTTATAATATTAGTATAGATAAGCCTGTAAATCTGTTAATATTAAAAATAATGGTCAACGATGTATGAAACTCAACTCATAAATAAAGTAAGTGAATAAATCAGCTTATCCCGATTACACTCACATTTTTCGCAACCAAGTGGTTGCTAACTACCGTTGTCAACAATAAATTTCGAGTCAGCTGTTCTTACAACGAAAACGAATAGACGGTAGAAAGTACACAACTGACACATTCTTTGTATCACCTGTCTGAAAACCTCACGTTATATCCACCTTTACGCTTAAAGACGTAGAGGTTGGTTTGCCTTGTATACTTTGAATCAAAGATGCTTTATCGTGCAGATGTGTACGTGTGAATTGCTTGATTGCCTACAATTATGTGTTTCTTTCACGGTTGGGGTCTTGTGTGAACTGTTGTTAATGTAGTAAGTACTGTGAAAAAGATTTGGGGCTGATTCGAAAAACTTTTCGGGTCTTGTTTCGAAATGGCCTTCTGGAGAATACCTCTTAGCGTTTGGAAAAGTCTGCTAACTAGAAGGGCCTGTCCTGACACAGGACATGCAAAATATTGCTTTCGTGAAGGCTATATTTTAGGTAATGCTAATTTTAACTTAATAGAAGATTGGGTTCATTTCAAAATCATGATGATCATAAATTGGAGAGTACAAAGTGCCAAATAAGGCATATAATAAGCCATTAAGGTAGAGTATACCAAGATGACAATAACACTAAATTTGCTCTGAGGTACTTAGAAGTACAGGGTTGACTGAGGTCAGGTTTTCGATGACAATATTCACTTATTACAATTTAATTCAATTTACAAGATGTGTTATATCAATTTGATAATATCAAAGCAATGCTTCTTTCCTTGATTATAAAAAACATCTATATTTAAAATCGTTTTGTGATTAATAAGCAAATTTTCAACGCAGACTGTAATTTTCGAGCAACTTTTCACACAAGCCCTCAAAAGCCGGTAAATGAAAATTTTCAAACTTGCCAACCCTATTTAAGAGCCCTATCGTCTACAAACACTGGTAACCCACTTACAAAGCGACTTACTTGCCAGTATTGTAATGTTGTAATACCTATGTGCTAGTTTCTTGGAGCCTAGGCGTCTAACTCGGAAATATAACCTCTTTTCAACGACCAATTTAGAAATACGACCTTTTTTTACGACAAAGGTGTAATTGGTATTTTGACCTCTTTTTTTGACACCGTTATTTTTATTGGACCTATACATATAAACAATGACTCACAATAATACAAAAATTCTTTCTAAACATTCATAAATTAAAACTCAGGTAGCAATTTCGCATAATAGAAACCTGTACGCGTCACCCATCTTTGTCTAACTTGATATCATTTCGCATCTTTCGTCTCTTTTCCGCTTAGACCATGACCTACATGGTTGTTGCGAAGTTGCGCTAATTCGGGTACTGTCGTTGAGTACATATCGCTAATATACAATGTCTATAGGTGTTGCCTGCGACGCCATTTACAAAAAAAGGTTCAATCCCCCCATTGACATCGCTCGGGGGTGCTTTTGAAAAAAAGCCTTCACGAATGGTGATGATTGGGACAAGCAGACTCACTGCCACCTTGCTAACTAGCTAATATTTAAAAAAAAAAACATAAGCGTTTGCCACATTCCAAGCTTATAGCAGAGAAGAGAAACAAAACCAAAGATAGGATAAATGGACTAAGAAAACGTGTTGCGTCGACCTTAGCTTAGAATAAAGGCAAGAGAAAAATGAAATGCGAAAGATCTGCTTGGATATTGAGTTTTAAAACATTGTTTAACACACCCGTAATGAGTTGCACGATTAATCTTTGGTAGTTCAGGCTGTATGAAGTTGTCTATCATTTCCGGAACTGTTTTTTTTCCTAATATACAAGCATTATGCTGCGTATTGTGAAAGGTTTCTTTGAATGTCGAAGGGCGATAAGCAACTTTCACTGCTTTTGAAGCGTAATGACTTGGTCGTTTTGTCGGAAGTACTTATCTGCTTACTACATTCATGGAATGGTTTTCTATGCGTAATAAACCATGGTGTTTCTTTAATATAGCTTGGGTTATCAACTCAGAAATTTCCTTTGTTTCTGTCTCTACTAACTGTAGTGCTAATTAGTTTCTACCTTAGGTTTGTTACTAAGCTAAATTTATGCTTCTATGCATCTTCTTGTAGCTGTCATCTGGCTTCAATTTATGAACTTCAAGATTGTGTGATGAATACAGGTTTACTACCTTTTCCGTCATGTTACCTTAGTTTGTGTCAGTCTCATCCAGCAGGTCTATTATGTCACTGCACTTCACCTTTTTACTAAGCCTCGTATTTTTCAATACTCTTAAAATAGCTTAAAGCAAGCAATTTGTTGTAATAATGTTGTCTCTAGTCACGAGGGTTATATTATTAGCAAACCCCATTTTGTTTACAACTGAAAATAATTTTGGCACACGAAAAATTGAAATTATTTTCACAAGTTATTTTTTTTCTTTAGTATGTATAGTAAATAAATACAACATTTGGTTTAATTAAAAGAACAGGCTTGAATGAATATGATAATGGTATAAGACTTGTTTTTTTTTCACTTGAAGGTACAATGTTCAATGTGGCAAACACGGTCTCGGATTCACATATGAGCCAACGTGAAATTGAATTTGTATCATCAATTGCCCAGGTTTTGGAACGGTGCCCATGCGATAGGCTTGCTCTAACATTGGAACCTCATCCCTTCTTGATGGATATGGAAAGGTGTAGAAACTTATTACGATATATCGATCTGTCTTCACTTCACACATTTTCCCCATAGGTACTAGGTTAGCAGAAAACATAGAAAGTCACGTACTTGAGATATTTACATCTAAACAGTTTTCCTTCCTCCGCGTTTGCGCCTCAATCAAAACTCTCCAGAGAATATGCTTACGAAAAATAGATCGTTCGTTTACATAGCTATGAGAAAACTAATAATGACATCAGATATAGAAGGAATCAGTAGATTATAATCCAACTTAAGTAAGAGACGAAACCTTATGTCACTGCAATCTCTAGCTCAATGACCACAGTCGCTTCAACAGTGCCAACATTTTCTATTAATCTCTGCTTCTCTATAGCAACAATATAATTACGAACAGCAAACAAAGGTCATTTGTAGTAAAAACGCAATGAATTCAACGCAACGAGGAAGAGTGCCGTCTAGAAACTCTTATGTCCTCGCTTTCAATGTCGCCTCGGGTAAATATGTACTGCGCAGTGCGAGGGGTGATGTTTTAATGGAATGTAATGGGATGGACTGGGGTATTGTCTTACACAGTAACTGGGTTTCTGGAAGTTAGAAGTATGATCCATGTGAAAAAACTGGTATACAGCTGTATCTGGTCAGACTGACCCCAACATAGGAAATAAATAGGCTCAGCCGATGATGAAATATGTACTGGTTTGGTCGTATTTGGTGAAGGTGGAACACTTTGTAAAGATTTCCTTTAGAATTTCAATGTAGCAGCTTCACATGAATTTCCAATTGATTGTCTCTGAAATAATGTTCCAATTTCTTTCTCAGCCTTACTCATTTCTACATTCCTAACAGTTCTCCAAGAAAATATTAGTAACAATTCTCTAAACTAACATCGCAGAAACAACATTTTCAAAGCTTACACTGAAACTTAGACCTTGACCATGAAGTAGCAACTAGAAAATTCCACTGGGATTCAGACTCGTTTATATTTTAACTAGAAAATGAAATTCACTTGCTAGCTGGAGTTTTGTTAGAGTAATAGAAAGTTAAATAAATGAAAATTAAATTGTTTCATATACTAGAGATGTTCAATTGTTAAAAGTACTGAGTATATGAAATTGGTATTGCTTACTATTATAGCAGCTAACTCTTCCTTTTTATCGCTCTGCTCTTGCATGACAGTTTAGTCATCATATAATGGGTTCAATCATATTTCTATGGTTCAATCGCTAGCTTAGTCGCTCACTTCATGATCTCTTTCCATCATTTATCTTTCTGTGCTCTTCCGTGCTTTGTTCCATGGCTTGACTTATCGGGGCTGGTCGTACAGTCTTTGTAACTTCAATTGTCCATCAGTGTCATTATTAACTTACCCTTGTGCCCTTGCAGCCGTCATACTATCATTTTCAGCTTCTTTTCCATCAAGATCAATATTAGCAGAACATTATTCTCAGCAACTTCTACCGTGTTACGATCATTGACATGGTTTCTTCAATTTCAACAACCATCACTACACTTCGACCTATTTACATTACAATTACAAAATCTTGATGTGTATCCAAATTATCATCTAGTAGTCGGCTATCAGATTTTTATCTGAATAAGTACTAAACGTAGCGATCAAAAACAGGAGACATAATGACATAACTGGCCTATTTGTGATTAAACCTGTTGACCTATTTATTTATCGTGCATAATGATAAAATTACGTTTTAGATTACATGAATAATAGCATTTACCTCGTTAGTTGTTGTAGTTTTGACGTGTATAATGAATGCAAGGGAAAATCAGTGTTATGTCATAGTCAAATCCTTCCTCGGAGCCTTTGATTTTCTTAGTGAATTAGCTACATCATTTACTGCTTCTGTATCTTTTCCATGCAGATCTACAATACCCTGTTCTTCCTCTTCAAACGATTCGTTGATTCTTGGGTACTGTCTCCATCATGTCATCCTAGCCTGCCCGTAAAGTTTCATCCCGACTACAACCGTCTTCGCAATATATAAACACACTCGCTCATGTTCAATTACAAAGCGATATATGGACTAATTACAATCTCTAAGTTTATTGTTACACAATAACATTGTGTGTTAGTCACCAAGGCTGGCTGCGCGGCCTATGGGAAACTGCTCCAAACACTGACTGTTTATAATAAATTGTACTTATGTATACTTGTGTATTACCATAATATGACACGGTAATACACCAGTAGGTAGTTCAACCTCGTAGGCTTGTCGGAAAAGTATCGATGAATCGATATCGAAAACGATACTTTAAGACCTGTCGAAAATAATTGCCCCTGCCCAAAAGGCTGGAGATCTGAGAAAATGCAGTCCCGAAAAGATTTGAAATCTTATTTTACTTTGAATGCAAAAGTTTGGATGTATGTTTGTCACGCAATCGCGCCGGAACGGCTAAACAGATGTTGATAAAATTTGGCACAAAGCTAGATTATAGTCTTGAATAGCCTTGGGACATACACAATTGAAATAAATTCAAGATGAATGTCGATATAAAAATCTAAGTATGTGTGTGTATATGTCTATTCATAGAAATTGAACAGCTCCATCTCGATATTTCCAATAAATTCAGTCTTGATAAGAAGTGGAGGAAAACTTGTAATAAGCTCTGCACGGAATTTCCTAGTACCTTATTATTTCTAGAAAGATCCAGACTTTATAAAATCCCACCTCCCTGTATCTGTTTGTGAATATGTCTAAATAAGACTAGTAAATATTTAGCTTAGATACTTTTCGAAATCGAACGTATCAATTTCTTTTGGGATGGACTTCCAATCATCCACATGTTACTTTGATCTTCGCATGGGAGATATCAAGATAACACCGGTTGTTGTGAGAAAGATAAATCATATTCCTTGGCAACATAAGTGAAATTGCCATCATCGTATTTCAGTATTATCTCATATATTTCTCACTTTTACAACTCAAGCCGAGATAAGCAAGATAAACCAATCTTCGCGACTCAAAAACTCGAAACATGTACTTAAATGGCGAAGCACAATGCTTTGTTATTGTACAGACTGAGTATATTTTTTTCTGCGATCGTCCTAAGAAGGCATGCGTGACAAATACAGAAGGCATGCGATTCAACCGTAAGGAAACGTCATTGACCGATCCTACGGTGTTGATGCTAAAATAGCTAGAAAAAGTACACCACGACCTATTGTTAAAGACACAGAGCTCAATATCGATCGATTTCAAATGATAGAGCATTTAAAAATCAGTGGTGGACATACGGTAACAATGTCGAAATGTAAGTGCCGAATGAAATTGAACCTTGTTGTTGCGGTCAAGAAGTCTTATTTAGATAAAATCTTAGTTTGGTTCATCACAAAAATACAATTAATTATAGTAATGAATCTTTTGTAGAAGTAAATAAGTGTATTATACTTAATACAATTGGGGAGTTAACTTAAGATTCTGCAAGTAATTTTGATGCAATTTTAGACTTGAGAGACCTACAAATCTTTTCATGTTTTGGTAAAGGAACTGGGGAAAATAAGTTCAATATAGACGCACTTTAACATTACCATCACGTTTTCTTACGAGGGGAAAATAACATAACCCCATAGGGAATTTATCTACTTACAGCAGTAAAATCCCATGTTGAATACAAGGTAAAATAGAACGAAAATATCTTATAATACTTTCTTGAAGCAATGAATACAAGCTTAAGAAAATATAAAGAGGCTAACGGTAAAACTTAAAAGAATTTGGCATTAGTGACACGCCCACAAAGAGATTTGCGATACTGCCAAAATAACAAAGAAAGCTTGTCCAAAACTGTCCAGTTTCGTATCTGAATCATCTAGCAAATGTTACTTTCGAAGACAACAATGACTAGCTAAGTATCTTAATAATATTTTGATTCTAATATAATCAATCTTGAGAGAAGATAGAAAATAAGTGATTTACGTCTATTACTACTCGGACTTTCTGTATAAGGATGCAAAGACCCAACAGGCGATGCACCGAATAAATTAAACACAGACACAAGAGCTGGTTATGTGCGTAAATTCCCTTCTGTTACCTCCAATAAGACCCATGAAGAGCTTGTTACTAGTTAGGACAATACTGAAACAAAGACTAATAGCCATTTAACTCCCATCAATGAGCTTCCAGCCGCAACACCTTACGCGTACCCACGTAAATTTTCAAGTTTATTCATGTGTCACCTTCGGGACTCTTGCGCACGTTAAAATAGAGCGGGACGCTATTGTTAGCGCATAACTGTGTGAAAGAGACAGCAGTACGTATTATCGTTGTCTGCCGGAATGGCATGTAGCTGATTGTTTTCTATTTATCTTTGTTATTGATGTCTGGCTGAATGTACTGGATTACGGCGGTCATGGAATACGTATGGCCCATTTCCATTGAAATACCTCTTGCGTTTTGACAAGGTTAACTTTATAAGAACTATTTTCTACAACGTTTCGCTTTGCTTCGTATTCAAAATCTTCTAATTCATCTTCCTTTTCATTACAAATATACAAACACAGCTTATCCCTGCTAACTTTTGTAATATTTCATTTTAATTTCCGTCATCTAAAAGAGATTGCACTGCCAAACTAAAGACCTCCAGAAACAGGAAAACGGCGACAGTTCGGGTATCTCCGTGAATTCCGGAATCAACCGAACCCAAAGGCTTTCTCAAATCCGTTACGTAAGTCTGTAATAGCTTCCTTACTGCAATTTAATTGTTTTACATTCTACTTGTTTGAGTTATTAAACTTTAGGAAAGTAAAGGGCTTTCTTAAAATACACCAATTTTTTTTTCGGAAAAGAATAGAATTGATTACTCTTTATTATGTACACCATATAGGTTACAGAAAAGAAGAAAAATAAGGATATAATAAAACGATAAACAGGTGACCAGAAAATAAAACTTATATACTGAGGAAAATACATATTTTATGTTCTCAATTTCATCAAAACTATAGCATAAAATATTCCAATCTTGATAGGACACACTACTTATTCAAACTTTAAACAAAATCCAGAAAAATATGTTCCATATTCCTTGAAAATTCATCTTGTGAAAGAGATGAAGAGAAATGCGAGCAGTAAATCAATCCAAATATTCATGCGTCCTTGTTTCCACCGTAAGGTTATTTTTACTCTGTATTTGCATACCATATTTGCGTGGTCTAAATTCGTCTAAGTTATGCCCATACATTTTGATAAGACCTTGATTATAAGATAATGTTTGTTCCCGTTAAGGCTGGCTGCGTATGAATCTTGGTTCGATATGAAAAAGAAAATGGGTGTGTCTTATTGTCCTGCCTATCGTTATTGACTTAAAAATCTAAATATGCCAGGATCAATGTCTATCTAGGCTACGGTTTTCTTATGTTTTCAAATGATTGGGAGAAAAGGTGTTTTTGCTTTAAGGAGATCATCTTGCAAAAATACCTGTTTCACAAACAAGTAATCTGGTACCATAAGTTCATAGTCACTAATATTATCGATTTCCTACTTACTACCTAACATTTCTTCTTCGGTATTGATGTCCTCTAAATTAGTTTTATGTGATTTGAAATCCCCAGTAACCCACACAAAGGACAAACCCTAATTGGAGGTTTTCATAACAACAACCTACTTCTATTCATACCCCACTTCATTGCGGTACACTTGCTATTCATACCCCACTTCATTGCGGTACACTTGCATAACATTTCACTCAGTACAGTTATGATTCACAATTTCCAATTAGTGTAATCATTGGCCATCACGTTATTTATATGTAAACAGGACGAAACAATGGTGACAGACCGGTACATGTAATATTTGTTGGTAATAGAAATATTATTAATGTCATTCATAGGTGAAATAGTAACAGTGTTTTAGGTATCGTTCAAGTAAATATACAAGCGATCACAAAATAGGTTTTGGAATTAAAGCTAGTTTTTAAAGATGAATATGAACTTAGGATTTATGATATTTTGAACGTAAAAGAAAGTATGTCACTCATGTTTGGTGAAGTTGATTAGAGAGACGATATGCCCCCTAATGATAGGCTTACACTCTCAAATCAAATTCAAAAGACTGATAAGTAATTCCTTTCATATAAGCCAATCTCAAGAAGAATTTTCGCTGAATGAAATCAGCGTTATTTGTTGAATCAACGGTTTTCGGTACGCAACCTAAATATTTGATTCGGGGCAAGCTATTAGTCATACCAAAATTATAATATTTGTTATGGCACATTACTAATGCTATAATTTGAACTATCGCTCTATTCAATCTACAGTTATTCGTTACTTGACCTAAATTCTATAGTAATACGATTTTAACAATCCAAAGAAGGCTTAATTTACTTTATTGCACTCAAGATCATGATCCTTTTGAATCAGATCATGTTTTAACGCCAAAGGCATTAAAGCGAATTATCTTAAATAACCTCACATCGTTTAAAAGTACATTCGAAAGGAATAATGAAACTCATTAAATAAACAAGAAAAGAAAACTCGAAGCAGATAAGCCGGGTATCATGTGAAATGTGCCACCAAAACCGGCGCGAGCGCAATATTCAAAATGGCTGCCGCTGTATGTAGGTCACGGCAATCGGTGCCTCGGTGGCTGCTCTTACGAATTTTTTAAACCCGAAACCAATTTGACTTAAGTTTGCAATGTTTTACTTAGTTTTGTGTTCAATGTTTTATAAACCAACATGATTAATATTTGTTTTTGCTTAAAGTGATGAAAATTCTTCGTCAAGGGCGAGAATAACGGTGGTTTCGACAAAATTATTCTTAAAATTAACAAACAATTCTGAGGCCTTCTCAGAAATATTGGTGGAAAAACTGCTATAAAGTTAGCCAGTCACCGTTTATCGTAATTATAGTTTCAATGTCATATCCTTGTATAAAAACACGGCCTTGACTTTAAGATAAATGTATAATAACATAACGGAGCATTTAAAATGTATCTAGGCAAAATATTCGAGTATAACAGCATTGTGTTAGGACAGGACATGATGTAATGTTATAGGAGAAATGTGGGAAAGTAACGGTTTTAACATATTTTGTAACTCAAACAAGTCCAATGATCTTTTAGTCGTTAAAGACCTATTATTAATACTGACTTTTGATGACGCAGAAGATTGGTTGTAGACCCGGAATTTATATTGGTTATACGGCCATAGTCCTTGCAGGACCTGGATAGCTACACACTACTTCTAGTGTGGAGATACATAAAAGTGATGTAGAATAAGTAGTGTAGTGAGGTAGAAATTTCTATAACACTTACTTCAATGGGATAAACCACCTGTTTCTTTGGGTGTGATCTACTACTAACGTAAATACCAGTGCCAAGAATACTCGAAATTGAAATATAAGTGTCTTCCACTACTACTACTCACTGTTTAGTTGTGATTCCGAAGACTAAAAATAGACATTATCACCCTCGTGTAGTTCTAAGACGCAAAAAGATGTCCACAACTGGATGGGCAGGCAATTTTCAGTAATGATAATATTATAGCAAAGAAATCGGATGATCTTAAAGGTTCTTAAGAAACAGCTTTCAAAAATATTTAAGAAACAAAGCATCCTAGCTCTGTTTTTTAAATCTTCTTTGAAACTTATACTTCTACAGGATGATAATGATGAAGAACAAAATGAAAAACAAACATCAATTTCCCTCGATCATGCTATTAATACATTTTAAACGTAGGCAGGTGTTCAAACAAATAAGAATATTTTAGCATGAAGTTCATTGTCGTTTGAGGTAACAGTTCCGTGGACTTTAGTATTTTGCTGTAATTCTCGATCGCTGAGAAGTCATCATGACTCGCATGTTTTCGAGTGTTGAAACAATCTGAGCCTTGTAGAATACTGTAATCATTACTAGATCTTTATGATCTGACATTTCAAGGAGATGATTTAATGGAAATTGGAATATATTGATTTCTGAGCAAACCAAGAGTTTCGTAGTTTTGCATAAGTTTAGTCAGTTTTTGCTAACGTAAGAACAATTTCAACTTTATGTTACAATAATATTTATGCAGCTTTTTACCATTATGTTCAGGTGAAAACGATCATTAGTGACTCATCAAACTACACGCATCTTTCACTTTCTTTTCCTCAAATCTAATGCCTTATCTTGTAATCCAACCTCATATTCTCCTATTTTCGTAACATTTTATTGCTACGAAAATATGTTTCAATTTCATTGTTTATTTGATTCAAAGTATTCAAATAAATTATGTTTCGGACCGCACCGCCATTTTTTTAAATAATCTGTACTAATATATAAAGCTGAAGAGTTTGTTTGTTTGCTTGAACGCGCTAATCTCAGGAACTACTGGCCCGATTTGAAAAAATCTTTCAGTGTTAGATAGCCCATTTATCGAGGAAGGCTATAGGCTATATATCATCACGCTAAGACCAACAGGAGCGGAACAGACGAAGTTGCGCGGGTCATCTAGTATCAGATAAGGGGCAAGCGTGTTTAAATATGTTTGTTAGATGTGAAAAGTCGCTCTTACTTATAGCCAAATACATAGTATCTTTTGCATACCATATTTGGTTTTATCATATTCTCTTAAGATAAATATGTGATAAATTTCACCAGTTACATGAACTGCTAGAGACACTTAAACTAAGTTAACCGAAGATCTAAGTTCATCAATTAAATAAATGTTTGATATGTAGTCATGACGATCTCGCGAACTTATTTAATCATCATAAACCCACAGTTTAATGATAGCTTGAATTTTAACAGCCTCCACGTACATATTTGAGAGCGAAAGTGTATGCATTTGTACAACGCGCATCATCTCTGTTTACACAACACGGAGCTGGTCGATTTTATGATCATCTTGGTTAATTAATATGGTGTTTTGTAAAGCCTCATGATATTTGTGTTTGGAGTGATCGGGTTTCTTATTCTTCTCAACGACTGGACCTCTGTTACCTAAAAGGGACTTAAGGAACAAACTAACTTCGAAATTCAGAATGTTATGCTGGTTATGCTAGATTTATTGTTAAGAAAAAATGGCCAAAATCACAGTATATATTCTGCCAAATATGTTAATTGTAGCATTATCTTTTCCAAATTAGTCTGTTTCAACAATAACAGCCGCTTCGTGACCAGTAGCGAAGTCTTGAGCTGATATTTTATTAACATTAATTTCCATTGTAAATACAAACTTTCTCGGAATATACCATTACATTAATGACTAGACGGAGTTCCAATTCACTTTTTCAGTTCCGTAAGCCATGCATGCGAAATTGCGGGCAAAAATTCACCAACTCCATTTCCCCAGTACAATTCTTTTAATAGACGTGCTCAACAGCGTTGTTTTATAGCGCAGAACTCGTTTGTTTGTCAAACAATGAAAATCAATCATTCACAAAGAATGTCCCAATTCGGCTTTACCGAAACCCAGGTCGCATTACGTTTAAACAAAATAATTGCACGTAAACAACTCATTTGGTACTTTGACTTCATTATTTATCACATCATTATATTATTCAGTTGCCCAACGTACCAACTAATGATGTATATTTTATATACTGTTACAAAACAAGTCTATTGGGTCTTAGCTCACAACGGTTCGCGAATTCCTTTCCAAGAGAAGTGAAAGCCACCAAATAAAACGCTTATCAGAGCGGAACGCTTTTCGTCATGTACTTCATTGACAAAACGCTTAGCACTGTCCTCTCGAAGATGCAATGAATGAATATTACTCTTATTATTGCGGCTAATTTTAAAATGATTTATTTTTGCACTACCACCCGGTCAACCGCACTCTCCCAAAGACGCGTGCGGAATGAGGTCAGCGTGTTCCAATTTTAAATTTTGATTGTCAGTAAGAGGTTTGATACCTGGTACTTTCACTGTCAATTTTGTGCTCTTTAGCTGAACGAGCCTAGAACATTCATTGTACGGTCTAAAATTTCCGGTTTCAGTTCCGGCTAGGCTCCAATTTCGAATTCGTTGGGCTTCAAACTGTTGCGCTACTATCTAAACGAGTTCTTTATAAAGTCGAATTACTCTTGTTTGGCTTATCTCTATTATTGAACTTTTAATCTCCATTTCATCGTTAACTAGTTTTGTTGCACAATAGGAGAGTTCATCTGTAATGTCTTTAAAGAATTGAAAGCTTTTTGAGGGGTCGTAAAATTTTATATGTGAATATTCTTTAAGTTCTTGGCCTCTCTCTACTTGCACTATACTGTCAGTCTCATCTTTATGTGAACATGATTTATTCGTTTCTTTAAAAAAATGGACCATTCCCAGTTCAAACACCTCAGGTCTTCCGTCCATCGTCCTGTATTTTTCTCCCATTTAAAGAGCTTGCTTATCGCTCCGCAAGCGGTAACCCAAATGACACATTCGCGGTCCTGTTATTACTCCGGTATCGCATCGGACCAATTATAAATAGAGACTGATAAGTTCCGTTACTCGTGCCACCTCCATCCCTCTCGCACTCCCACAGAAACCTCCATCAAAAGAAAGAGACAGAAATACAAACGAACCTGTCTCGGTGGATTCGCGTGCCACGGCTCGGGTTTCCCCGTATCACGAGGCCACTTTCCTTCGGCGACATGCGAATTTATCGTTTCTTGATATTGGATCTTAATTTCTTCTTTATAAAGTTTAGAATCTCTTTCTAGTTGATCAAAGGGTGTTTTTGAAAGCCTTGTTGTCTTGACATTGCCAATTTACGATGTCACCCTTTCTTGGGAAGATATTGTGTTTTTTGAGTTTATGGCAAATGTTATTGGAATTTTAATTTTTATGCTCTAACTGTGACTGATCATGTTAATGACCCTGGAATCAGTTGAATGACTTTTAATTTGCAAATGCTAGTTGATTAGTACTTTGTTTTGATCATCAGAATTGGACTCTCGAATACTCCACGATTATAATTTAAATCAGATTTGCTTTAACCTGTACTTGTTATATTTTTTGTTTACTCATGTAATTTAGTAGAAAACTTAATGACTATGCAAATGATTTAATTGTTGTACTTCGAGCGTAAAACGATTGTTATTGAACCATAAATTATTGTTAGGGGGCAAAGTTAAGACTGTGCCAAAAATTTTGAATTAACAATCAGTAAAATTTACTTTTTCGGTTTTATCTGTCGTTCAGATTTGGATTGGTATCTACCCCTATATTTCTTCTGATGTCTTCAACATCTTATCAATTAATTTCGGCAAATACTTCACCGTTGCTATGCGTTCTTCCAATCCATTCATCTATATTTCTATTGCTACTGAATACCAATACAATATTGCTAGTATATAATCTACTTAGAATATTTACTCCCGTGTTGACCTCCAATAGATTATTACGGTTTATTATTTAATGACCGCCTTATCGTATGTTGTTATTGATATAATAATATTATGTACTTTGCTATCCAGACATTGCGACTGGTTCGATTAGTCCTTAACTCGATTTTGTATTGTTGTCTTCTTCGGCTGGGGCATTTAGAATATTGTTTGTATCCATTGTTACTTTACGAATTTTTTCATTAGTTATTCTTTTTAGGCAGACTACATGATTTACTTCTAAATTACCACAATCTACAACTAATGAACTATCTACTGATAATGGGGTCAACCACTTATCAGTAATAAATCAATCATCACAGTTTATGTTCACTGAATTCTAGAAAAGATACCCGTGATATTTATACTTTGCTATCCAGACATTGCGACTGATTCGATTAGTCCTTAACTCGATTTTGTATTGTTGTCTTCTTCAGCTGGGGCATTTAGAATATTGTTTGTATCCATTGTTACTTTACGAATTTTGTCATTAGTTATTCTTTTTGGGGAGACTACATGATTTACTTCTAAATTACCAAAATCTACAACTAATGAACTATCTACTGATAACGGGGTCAACCGCTTATCAGTTATAAATCAATCATCACAGTTTAGGTTCACCGAATTCTAGAAAAGTTACCCGTGCTATAGCTTGGTAACAATCGCAATCCAGTAAGGTCACAACTATTCGTGTCATCACGCAGATCCCTATCATTTCCGTCTCCGACTGATTTGAATTCAATGCTTCCACCATTTGTTTATTGTTCCTCGGCATAATCTTGACCTGTGGCTTACGCATTCATTTCATAATTAATCACACCTTGAAACTTTTCCTCTAATTTTTGTGTGCCTTATGGTACAGTGACCCATTTCTGATAGTCTGAATTAAGATCAGCGTGGATGAACAATGCTCTGGATACTCCGTCATTCGCTCGAAGGCGTAACATAGCGGTCCACCAACGTAACAAGAGTTTCACCGCTCTGTAACGGATGACACAAGCGGTTACGGTACCCGAGCCCGCGCGGTGGGGCGCATTCGACTTTCAAACTCACGCGCACGAAAGCCATTGCTCCAGCGCTCGGTGCACGCTCGGCCCGTCTTCGGCTAACATCGGATCCTTACTCTTCATAAACACTTTAATTCTGATCTCTATTATACCTTCCTACAACAGATTTTCCTTTACCATCATTTTCATAATCCGTAAAGTATTAAACGCGGAAATGTTGACAATGAAGATTGTAAGCGAAGACATCTATGGTAGAGTCGGTATTCGCTTGTAATTCAAGCGTGGTACGCTCGTACCGTTAGCAGTGAAAGTGCTTGGGCAAAAGTGAAACGGATGGTTTAGAGTGGCGCAACTTGCTCGAGATTGGCGTAAAAAATCGCGATCGAGGAAATGTGAGAGGTTACAGACAGTTGTTGGATGCTTGAGATTTTTTTGCGAACTTTTTTTGGCCTCTCGATCTTTTTTTCTCTAGACATTCTCGAACGTTCTTTTGGTTTTGGTGCTTTCTTCTTTTAAATTATTTCAGCTGCAGTACTGGCTGTTCCTGGCAGTATTCTTTTGCAATTGAATTCTTTACTTAGCCTTGCACTTTCTCAGCTCCTTTCTGAAGGATTGGTCCAAAATCATCCACTCTTCATCCAATTCGTTAAAATTAACAGTCAAACAACTGCCTTTGCTCTTAATTACCCTCTATTAAACTAAAAAGTAATAACATTACCCAAGTATATAACAGCGGTGTCGACTAACCTAATTTCACCCATTGATTGTGCACTAGCAGTATGTAGCACGGATGTATGTACGTGAGTTTCTTTTCAACTCACCTGTCACTCATTTCTTTCCATGGTGTGTTAAGTTGAAAATTTAATCTGGTAATGGCCTGTTTCTCTAACTTTTCATAAGTTTCAAACTTTTTATCACTATAAATTCTGCTTCGTTCTAATTTATCTGTATGACAGCTTCTTTATCATGCAAATTGCAACCACCGAGCGGTTTGCGAAAAGTTTTATTCGTTATATATTCTGTAAAATGATACTTATCACTTTCACACAAACACAAGCCTGGTGCAAATTTATTTTGATCGGAAACAACTTCCGTATCATCAAGGACTGAAACAATTTGATGAAAATAATGGTCAAACTGACATCGATTACCTGTCTCCCAATTCTGTACAAGAAAGTAGGCAAGTAGGCCACTCGTGTCACCTCCAAATTATCTCTAAAACGTGGGGTTTCCTCCACAAAAGGATGATTTTCTTTAACTCAATCACTATTAATGTTATTCAAAGATTACCCTACTTTTCTTCAAATACATTTTTCTAACATTCTAAGATTATAATATTTTGGATTATTATTGTGCAGGGATAAAATCTCTTTAGGAATCCATTTACAACCTTGGTCTACAATATCGTCTAGGTCTTAGCTTGCTGCTATTTTCCATGAGCTATTTTTGTGTCTGGATTTAATATTAGAATGATTGATGGATAAACTAGGGTATATTCTGCGCCGTGTGAACTCAATTTAGTTTATAGTTGGCTCGTAAATTTGTTTGGCAGATTTTTTCGTCCATTATGGGAACATTTTCTCTCTTTTCAAGATGATGTGGCAGTTATTTTTCTTCGAGTATAATATTCGAATCATTGTTGTTTTTTATTAGCATTACTTTTATAATTTCTTATCTGTGTCAAATAATAGAAACATCATCTACTCAAGATAATTAACGAATTGCACAATATTTTTTAATAATATTAAACAAAATGGCGCATTACCGGATGTTGAAAGTATTTTTATAGTTATGTCTGCACTTATTTTTATCTGTACTTCCATTAACATTCTCTTTTTCTCGTTCAATAAAGGCCTATTCAGTGCGCTCGTAATTTTTTGGGAAAACCAATTTTATGATCACACAAATCTGACATTTTATCTCTTTACCAAGCCAAATTTCTGTATTCATCATTCTCCTGTCCTTAGTACCAATTTATTTGAAGTCGTCGCAATATATCTTCTTTAATTTTCTATTCGTTACCAGTTTAATAGTCATCCTCTTACCAATTATATAATTTCACACAGTCCATTAGTATTTGTTGTCTTTACAGCCATATCTATATTCAAACTCAAAACTCGCGTATTTAGGCCCCAAAAAGAGCATTGATTACAGAAAACTTCATCAAACTTTACCCCCCAAAAGCTTGTAAATTATTTTATAACGAAATTAAAAAATAAAACAATATGAATCATCTATAATTCAAATGAGAGCGCGGCGACAGTGAAGCGAGCGTGCGTATCTAGGTTAGTTGGTCGCAACCTCGTCGACAGGGGCCTCAGCGGTGGGTTAGGTTAATCTTGATCGTTGCTTGCTTTCAATACCCTGGACCTGTGATCAGGTGTCGACAGGTTCAGCATACAATTTAGGAAGATAGTCACTCCAATTGGGGTGGGAAGGGACTTAAAACAACAGATGTTTCAAAAAAGTTAACCCTGTAAAAGCTAAGTTTTAAAAAATAAACAAAATGTCGCATTTTTTTTTCACTCCCTCCAAAATCTAATTAAAAAAAAAACATTTAAAATAAAGTCACTTCTTAATTATTTTTTTCACCTCTTCCAGTTAGCTTCATCGATCAATAGGTATTTACCCGTGACCCTCAAATATTTGTTTACTCACACAACCAATCAACCTGTTAATTGCAATATTTCCAACCCCGTCCTTGGTCTTGTTTTTCTCAGTTCTGGAATATTTTCAAGGAAATGTTAATTATCAAGGAAGGAAAACTCTAAATATGTTTTCCCGGTACATTAAGTAGAAAGGGCAGCGAGTGAATATTGCAATTTGCTACCTGTTAATGTTGCCTGAAGGTTTTCAGATGGCTTCGCTAATAAAGGTCGGAGTTTATCGTGGGTGCAACTTAGTATGTTTGTTTTATGAACGGTTATTTCATTTGGAAGATATTTTTGTTGATTCTCGGAAAGAGTGATGAAGTGAAATGTTTATCTTTCGTGAATGTTTCGAGGGTTAAATTGGCGAATATTCGGTGAATTATGATTTAAAAACAGAAATGTGATTCCTTGAAATATTTTTTTTTTTTTACGGAATCTGGGAAGCTATGAATTTAATTTTGTTCAGGCTTAGCTCAAAAGATACTTAAAAATATTTACGTCATAACCCTTAAACTCAGTCACGACAAAAATTTAAAAACCAGTTCGTTAAACAAGATGAAAATTTTAATATATATGAAATAAAAGTGTCTATAAATAAAATGTTAATTTTCAGTCGGCCGACAGTGCTCAGTGGGCGGTGCCTGTTTGTCGCTGAATATTATATTTTTAGCTCGCCATGATTGTGACAGCCCTATTCCAATACATGAGCTGTCTGACGTCAGCAGGGTAGTTCGCCTTTTGTTCCAAACCAGACTTGTTTGCAGGCCTTTTTAAAAACTAGATATCTTTGAGTAGATAACCCTGTGCGAGGTACTGTCGTATATGCGAGCAAAGAATTAAAATATCTTTTTAATGCGACAGACCAAGGTATTTGTAATTTGTTATGTGAATGAATTATGTCGTATGTTTGTGGTAGACATCATGAATATTCTGTAAACTCTACTATTTCTTCAAACGCCTTGAATATTTAACATAATTATCATAATGTGTAATGGCATTATTATTATGGTACGTAGGTACTAGGCTGGTTTTACGCAGAAAACGCCTCGTTTACATAAACTTATTTCAAAGAGGATAACGTAACGAGCGCCTGATATAAAATGTATTGTATCCTTCTTACATTATCCTTCTTTATGACCGAACCCAAAACGTTAAGCCCGACTTTCAGTAGAAAATAAGTAATTAATTTTGATTAAAATCAAGAACGCGACTAAAACGTAGCATCGCGGTCTTATCCTTCTATTCTGACATTGTAAAGTCAACTTTGGGTTGTAAAAAATAAAGTAGGTAACTGTTTGTTGTTATTGTGTGCCCCCCCGACGCTGAGGCCGCAAACAAGCGGGTCAGTAGGCCACCAGTAAGTGTGCCTCGCGGATCCGACCGGTCGCCCAGCCCTGAACTTGGTCTGGGATTTACTATGTTATGTCATGTGTATGTATATGACATAATGTGCAGCGGGCGATTTTTGAACTGCGGTCGCATTTTAGGGTTAGATTTTTTTTTTTTTTGTAAAATATTGGGTGTTTTTTTTGGGGTTGTTTTGTCTAGTATTCAATGTTGGTACTTAGATTATTGAAGAATTATGTTTTCGATATTAAACAGGGATCCGGGCGTCCTAGACTTGTAATAGGCGTATCAGGGGCCTACTCGCCGTTAGGCGATTAATGAAATGGGGCATCAGGAATTATGTTTAGTTACTTGAACTGTTATTATTACGGTTTACGGTTTAAGAAATTTATTTCGCTCAAAAAGCATACAATTATTCACTTCTATGAGGAAAAACATAATAATTAAGATAAGCAGCGGTTTCGCTTAGTAATAAACATTAAAAAATCAGTTAACACTCTTACTACATCGTAATTTTCGATTACCATTCACAATAAATTCAAATGTCAATTCCTCTGATACCAATCAAATAATTACTCATCAACTAACAAAACTGAGCAAATTAATTACTTTCACTAACAAACAATTTTTAGCTGTCAAGAAGACTGACACATCATTACGCTAACACCTCGGAACTTGTTACAAAATGTTTTATAACTTTCACTATTGTCATGACATTGTCGAGAATCGATTGCGAGTCGAGTACTCGAGTGGTGTAACTCGTAAGTTGTAAGCTATCGATTTTATTGGAGTCAGGGGCACTCAAAGTTATTATTCGAGCAATTTTACCACCTTTATGTAAATTTTCTGGCTAATAAGACTTATTAAACCAAAGAATAAGTTCCCGTTAAGTTACTTGGCAAATGATTACATAGAAATTCTGATCCATTTGTTTTAATCAGTTAGGAGACGCTGTTTGGATATCGTGAAACAGACCCTAAGGGTATTAGTTAAGCCTTCCAAGGGCAGGAAGATGGTTATTATAAACTAAGGTTTTAAAAATTAAGTAGTTCGATTATTGAGACACTAAACGTTTACAATTCTAGTTTACATCTAAAACTACAACACTTACTTTTTTACAAGAATAAAGGCAATCGAAAGTCACTAGTATCGTGATCCAAATGAAGCAAAAATCGCAAAAATTATTTAAAAAACATACTGAAAGAAAGTAGTCTTCCACACGGCGTGATAGTTTCAGCATCACTTTCCTAAGTAGTCCGTTGTAGCCATACTGGTCACGATCGGATGCAAGACGTTCATTATCTGTTGTTGCTATCCATCATTTATCAATCAACCAGATGACTGTGGTAGCTGATTGCATGTCTGTGAAGACTACCTAAAGTCAGAGATCAGACGTCTGCCTGTTGGTAAAGAGCAGCTACTATAAATAACTAGTTGTGACACGTGTCAAGTGATATGAGAGCCTGATGGACTCACTGATCAATATATTGCCAAATCTCAGTGACGGCCCAGTGGTGACGTTGTAGGTCGTCGATTTAAACGCAGGCAGGAATGTTTGTGTAAATTATTTCATCATCAATACTCTGAAAACGGTGATGGATCAGGAAATATAGTTAGGAATCTGGCTTGTCCTGGAACAAAAAAATCTGGAAGACATGTTGATTTGGTTCTGGAAGACATGCTAAACGCAAATACAAATAAAATATTTGTTATAGTTTTTCGCAAACTAGGGAAGATTGCATGTTAAACAGATGGTTCAAAAGACAAGCTTATTACAAAAGGGCTTTTAGAAACCAACACTGTGGGCGTTTAAAACTTAAAGCAAATACATACATGTAGTTCTTAACACAGACACTACACATACATTATAAAACGAATCTTAAGACAGGATCAAAAAGATAGACGTAGCCTTGAGACGGTCCTTGAAATAAGTCTGGATCCAATGAATATTAAACAGCTCCCTTGATACAACTTGATACGCTTTCAGTAAGTTATTCTAGATGGTAGACGAAATTAGAAGGAGAAGATAGGGAGGTATTTAATGAAAATGAAGAGGTATTTCATCATTTGGCTAGCCGTTTCCCAAGTATATTGGGGCCGGCGTCAGCCTGATCGGATGCAGATGAATACCAGTATTTTACATGGGATGACTGCCTATTTCAACCTCTACAATTCGGTTTAATGGGTGGAATAGACTCAAGTCATCATCTGCCTAGCCTTTTCCCAACTACATTGGGGTCGGCTTCCAGTCAAGCAGGATTAAGCTGAATACCAGTATTTTATGTGGAGCGGCTGCCTACCAGACCTCCACAACCCATTAACTGGGTAACACGGTACTTCATGGCAAGACTGGAGTCAGATTAACTGGCTTCAAGTGATACAGGATATCGATGAAGTATGAAAAACCTCCCTTGATTTTATTTTACCTTATTGACACTCGATAATGGAGGCTTAAGTGGCTGAAGCAAATTTGAGTTGATTGTTTGGATTTTTGTGGGACTTTCCCGTTTTCTAACCAGGGGAAATCCCGAAACTAAGACTTGACAAGTGGTCTCATAAAAACCGTAACATACTCATCATCATCATGATTATTTTTATTTTTCAATTGATTAGACTGTCTTAAACAACATTGTTGGCCTTGTTTCCCAAGTTTTGCCAAATTTCTCATTTACCAGCTTCATCATCATCAACTGTATCAGAGTTCCTCAGGTCATCGGTCTATCCACCTCAGTGGCGAACCCACATGTGACAATCCAATTAGCATAAATCAATCAACAAAATAAATACATTGTAAAAAAAGAAAGAACGACACTGTCTTTATTTTTATACCGTAGATAAGAGACACTTGCTCGGACCAAGGACATGAACGTGATTATTTGTTGTTTTATTATTGTTTGTTTGGCACGTTTTATTTGAATATTCCAAGCCTTGATAAGAGAGGAAGTGACGGAAGGCTCCCACAGGAGATTCCGCAGGATGTGAATAAAAGTACAGTAGATGTAGCGACGCTTCGAGGAGTGCTCTGTCCAAGAAAAAAGGCTTTCGCCTGAAATAAAAATGCCAATTCGATATGTTTGCAAGGATCAAAGGTTAAACGTGTTTCATCCAGACAATAGCGGTAATCGTTTCCCTGTAACTACCTTATACTCTTATACCCTTCCTGGATTTTTTTTTATTTTGACACACATTACGATAGCAACCTTTTCATTTTCAGATTCCGACAAGAGTGTCGGAATCCGAACGTACTAAGATTACTACGCCATCACAAGCACACCTTCCATCTCCATTCATACCCAAGTGCGTATAACTAATAACAAAACTCCGACCAATCGTAGGCTTTCCAACACACACGAGTGAACTATTGCTTGTGTTTGTGGCAACGTGCCTGGCTCACGTGGCCGTCGACCGTCGACGTGGTCACGTGAACTAGCTTGTCTGTAAACATAGATTGCACTGGAATTTTGTTGGCCTGTGAATTTTGTGCACTGTCCTTAGGAAGATCATGAAGGATGCTTTCTTCCTGCCTCTTCTAGAAGAACTCAGAATTTGATTCATTGCTCTTTTTCCAACTCTCATGATCTTAAACAATTAGTTGGGAAACACAAAACATAGCATCAGGATGTTATATACATATATGGTATATGGAACTATTAAAGGTTACTTTGGGATTTGGTAGAAGTTAAAGATGTTTATGTCGTCGACAACATTGTTGAAAGACAAAAGTATACATACAACGATTCCAGAAATGTTTGATGCGCTACAAATCCTTTGCCATCAGCTACTAATTGAAAACAAACTACTTAAAATTCTTCATCTTTTAAAAATGTGATCTATGCAACCCAATTTCTAATTCCGAAATTAAAACTGCTATCTCGTCCATGTATATTCTTCCGTATACGATAAAACGATTAATATTTACTTCTCGACCTCATTCCAAGCCATTATATTAGTTTACAGTACTTAATACCATAACTGATATCCATTTCAGCCTGAAATAGAAGTGCATTAACTATATTATGAAACTATTTGTTTCGATGGAAGTTTAACGTTCAAGGTTTTTCCATCCACGTGCAAGCTTTTTCTTTTATTTTTATTAAACAGGTTTTATACTAGTAGTCTTTTTAATGGGAAAATGGCACGTGGCCAATAATGTTAGAAAAGGTATTCTGCAAATTGGTGCAGAAGCTTTTTATAACAAAAAAAAAACAGTCAATTTTATTAGGCTTTCAATAACGAGCCTCAGCGAGTTAAAAGTTGCAGAGTCGAAATCTCTCCCCTGATGTTTTGTTTTTCATCAAAGGAAAAATCTCGGTTAAAGTGATTTCGTAATTTATTTACGAGTCGTTTTCTTCCACGGTAGTGTTTCTTGTTTACCTTTACCTCCGCCATTGATTTTTTATGTCCAAATAATCTTTTAAAAGTATTTCGAATTCTCTTTCATCTCATCTATGTATGTCCTTACAAAAAATGCACTTTGCACATCTGCCCTAAAACTGCATTAAAATCTAGTTCACACAACAAGCACTGTACTTAAACGACCTACTTCCAATCTGATCTAAATTAAATTGTAATTACACGCCTGTATGTGGGTTTGTGTGACTGTTCTAAATATACGACCTGATTGTTACTACTCTTTGACAATGGATTTAGTGCATAACTACTTCATGTCTAATAGGCGTGATAATCATTTTCGAAAGATTCAAACTTTAAAAACCGTAGCATGCACGTTTACATCGCACCCATCATCACGATCGTCAAATACAGCTACATCTTCCAAAACAAAACTTGCTCTACTAAAATATTCATCTTTATCTCATGAAAAGTCATCTTCGAAACAAAACAAACTATAAACAAATACATTTAATACGATATCAGCCGTATCACGCGAGTCTACATCGTCGAGCGACTACGCCTGACCTTGTCTAACGATAATTTAGTGAAACACGGCCGCTCAATGTCATGCAAATTGTACGGCCACGCCCACTGCTTGGATAACGGTATGTGTATGAAGATGTGCGTAGGGAGCATACTTTTTTATTGGAAATCTTCTAATGGCTCCTCACAGTGTCAGGCAATAACTGACTAAAACCTACCTGTGGTCCTCCAAATGCCCTTAGCGTTCAGGGCCGGGGTAACTCTTTCTAATAATTCCGCAACCATTGTAGGAAAGGATACTTGCTGATCAGATTTTTTAGGATGCTAATAATGCTCTGAATTTGTTGGATGAGTTTTGGTTGTATTTGGCGCGAGAGGAGAGTCCTTTGCATCTTCAAATTTTTGCCAGGTTGTTGTGTGTGTATGACTAATATCATGTATGGTTGAATGAAAAAAGTAGGCCATGAAGATACCAATAATGTCATTGATTTCAATTTGAGTGAGTATGAGTTTAAGACTCATACTCACTACTAATAGTCGTCAAATTGGTCTTTTGATCCTGTGTAAAACCTTCATTATTTAAGGTGTTTGTTGAATTTAGGTCATGCACGTTTTACGATAGCCGGTTTTTATAGCCAGTATCAAAAAATCTTATAATTTCAAAGATTTTTATAACATTTGGATTTGGGACAGGCCTTTGACAACATAAGCATCCCCTGATTCAACTGTTAATTAGAAATGTAGTGTGAATTCGTGAGTTGGTTCCGAGTTTGGCAATTTTCGAAAAACAGGCCAGTAGGTCATTGCTCAGCATAAATTCTGCATTTCATATCTGGCGCAATGTTACGTGAAATCTTTCATTACTTTTGCTGTTTCACCTTTATTGTTTTTATTTATCCTTATGTCAAACATAAAGCTGTATTAATTTGTAGCTGTTACCAGCTTCAGTCATCTCGCTAATTCGCTAATCCTATTTAAATTTAAATGCAGTCAATAAATATGACACATAGCCTTACATAGAGGCTTGCCACGATTATGCAACGCGCTGCCGTATTCTACTGCGCAAGCGGAATAGCACTAGTATAAGCGAATCCTTACAAAAATGAAGTCTAAACTCTTATAACTTTCTTATTTCATACTGCCTGGCATTGAGAACAGCCGGACGTTGCCAAACTACTCACATATATTGCTTTATGTATTATATTCTAGTTAAATAGCCTTTAGAATTACCCTCTGTACTTTTATGAGTTGAAAGCTGAGATATGGGAATAAAATCGCACTGTTTCTATGCAGTCTACATTAAAATCTTGTTGTCTCTTTCTGTTTGGAGAAATCAAAAAGATACAAAAGTAATTTAGAACTGTCAAAAACAAATTGGATTAGGTTACTTGTTAGAAATTTCTATACCACGAGTAAGTTTTGCCTGCATTTTGAATTATTAGAAATGTCTTTTGATATTTCTTTTGATTAGAATAGAATAGAATAGAATATTATTTGTTTGCATAAAACATGGTATATAAGATTGGATTGGATTGGATTGTGTCGTAAATACTTTCTTAAAAGGTGAAGGTTAAATGCAAAGCGTGGAAACTCTTATAAAATGCCTTTCATTGGTAGGGGATTCCATAAATGGCATTCCAGGGTTTTTTTAACGCTCGCTACGGTTATGCAATTCAAGTGATTTCGCTCGACGAAAGCAGAAAATTTATTACTTGATTCTGCCTAGCCTTTTCCAAGTAGTCATCGGCTTCCTGCCTTACTAGATGTAGCTAATTGACATTACCTATAGCGATTGCCTGTATGACGTCTACAACCTTCTCTGGGTAACACGATACATTTTGGTAAGACTGATTGTCCTAATTCGGGCTTCTGAATACCCGTACCATATCAGCCGAAAGACGTCCACTGCTGGACATAGACCTCCCTCAAGAGAGGGAGCAACTCAACCCCCCCCGTTGCCATAATCGCCACGCTTGGCAGGTGGGTTGGCGATCGCAGTGTATGGTGTTGAGTTTAACAGAGAACGCTGCTGCCCATTCTCAGGTGAGTCCCTGTCGCCTCTTACGACACCCACGGGAAGTGATGGTATGGTATTATTCTTTTACGGCACCGTATGGCACCGGCCGACACCATACGCGAATACCCGTAACGACTGTCAAATTTGTACAGAAGGCAGCCATTGTTACGGAATAGTTCGAAAGGGTTATCGTGGCCCTGCTACACAAAGGGCATTAGGAGGAACACGGATGGGTTTTAGTCAGTAAGAGTCTGACACTCCCTTCTGCTCCGTCCAGAGCGGGAGGAGTCATTTGACGTTTTCCAATCCAAAAAAAAAAGAAGTCAATTTATTAATTGACTGATTGAAATTGCAATCTTCATTATGTATAAAAAGGGGGCGTCCATAAATTACGTGAGGCATTTTAGGGGGACAGGGGGTCGAGCCTAAACTCACCCAATCTCATGAGGGGGAGAGGGGGTGTCACGGCAATATATCACGTATTTTTTTAAATTTAATTTCTACAAATTTCAGTAAGAAAGAAGTCTTAACTAGTTTTGCGTGTGACACAGATTGGCGTGTTTACTCTAAAAACACGCATTTTTAAAAATCTCACGTGAGATGAGGACGTGGGGTAGGGGGTCGAGTCAAATCTCACGACATCTCACCAAGGGGAGTGGACGGGTCGGATAATCGCCAAAATAGCCTCACGTAATTAATGGACGCCCCCAAAGGTTTGTTCGAACACTTATTACTCGAGAACGGCTGGACTGATTTTCATGGTTTTTGTGTTTTTGGATTAGTCTTCGTCCGGAATAGCAAAATATGTATTAAAATATTTAAAAAAATTAGTAGGTAGGTAGGGTAGGTAGAGTAGCCAATTGACGGCAGCGAAGCCGCGCGGGTCAGCTAGTAGCCAATAAAATTACTCGAATGTCTGTTAATTAACCTTTTAGTTGATAAGTCTCATAGTAAAGATGAAAGTCTGACTCGCATTTTACCGTGCCATTGAAAATAAATCCCGTTTTCCCATGAAAAATTACCCAGAAAACCTCCATTAACTCCGTCATTTCCAGTAATTCTCCCATGTTTCTAACCAAGGAAGTCTGTATCATTTAAAAGGCAAATACAAACGTTTACTTCGTTGCCCATTTAGTACATAATTATGTACTTACGTATGTATGTTTGTGTGTGTTTGTTTGTTAACCCGGTTTTTTGTGAATAATTGCCGTGTTTACGTAGTACCTGGTACATATGATTGTATTTGTTTAATGGGTTACACAAATATTTTCATGTTTGATCAATCTTTAATTGAGTTGTATTTTGGCCAATTTGTTGAGTTATGTGTCCTGGTTTTGATTTAGTTTAAGATACGGCATTTATTTATTAACCATTGTAATACTCGTAAGGTCTGTGGCCAACATTATCTAATCCACTTGACTTTTAGCGAATAATAGTCAAATGGGTTAGATAATGTTGGTCACAGACTGTACAAGTAATGAGAAATCTGACAGATTTCATACTTCTTTCTACTGGTACTTTTTGTTCCGAAAACCCGTCCTTTAATGCGTTATTAAAAAAACCACTGTCTGCGTTTCCTGATAGCTACAACCTGGGAGTTTTTAAGTCAAGAGTGAATAGGTTACTTCTAGGCAAGCGTGCTCCATCTTCGACCACATCATCGCTTACCATCAGGTGAGATTGTGGTCAAACGCGTGCCTATCAATAGACAAAAAAAAAACCATCGTAAGACAGCATCAGTCTGTTTGACATAGGTATCACTAAGATTTTTGTGTCATTTCTATGGTATGTGCTAAATAAATTTTATTCTTGCTTTAAAACGACTGATTCCTATGGTTGCGAAGCCGCCTCCAAAAACCTTTAAAGAACTTGTCATTCTTGATCAACACTACTGCTGATACCACAAAACAGCACGTGAACATAAATAAATGTCAAACGCACACACAAAGGTTACATGGCATTATCTGTATGAGATAACGATAAACATCTTATCTCTATTAGATATAATTACATCTAATTGGTGATAGCCGATGTTTGATTGGCACGAGTGAAAGTTTTGTTAAAGATCCGTTGGGAGTTTTTCGGCCAATCATTGCTCAACTCTACCAATCTTCTGTTGTATTATTTACGGTGCTTTTTCGGTAGCCTTTCTCGCGGTTACCATGCATTTTTCCAGGATGATATTTAGCTTTTGACACTCGGCGATGGGCCTCATCGGAAAAATGGAGAGGACAATGTTTGTAGTTTCCTTGCGTAATCAAATCAGGAATGATGATATCCGCAAGAGAACCAAGGTTACCGACATAGCCCGAAAGATCGCCAAACTGAAGGGGCAGTGGTCAGGCCACATTGCGCGCTGAACAGATGGTCGATGGGTCCGAAAAGTTCTGGAGTGGCTACCGCGTGCTGCGAAGATGCAGCGTTGGAAGGTCTCCCACAAGGTGAACCGATGACCTGGTGAGGGTTGTGGGTAGCCGATGGATGCGAGATGCACAGAACCGGTTGTTGTGGCACACTTGGGGAGGCCTATGTCCAGTAGTGGATGTCTTTCGGCTGTTATGATGATGACTCAGTGATACTGTAGCTTACAGAGTTTCTTCGAAAATTACTTTCCTCATAGGCTATTTCTCCTTTATTACTCCACCCATGCTAAAAAATCTTTATTTCATGTTTTTATTTGATAAGTACTTCGGTACCAAGCACGAATAGCTATTAAAATGCATAAGTACGAACTTATTACTAAATCATGGCAAAAAGATACTGCAATTTAAGTATGCAAATTATCAGTCGTTCATAAGTTGAATTATTATTGTTCCTCAAGAATAATAGCTGAAATGTAAAACGAGAATCCTTGTGCGGGGTTTTCCATCGCTAAGTCTTCTGGTACGCGGTCGCCAGAACTCCAGATCTTTCGGCCCCATCAACCATTAGGTATTTCTGCGTAGAATGTGACCTGCCCACTACCACTTAAGTTTGCCGCAACTTGTTTCTCCTGCTGAGCAAGAACGCAAGACGTAGCCGTCCCTAATCTTAGGACCACCCGTTGATCATGTTTTTATGCAAATAAATGTTATTATATTCTATAAAAACTGGCCAAGTGCGTGTCGGGCTCTCACACGACGGGTTCCGTGCATAGAAATATAAAAATCTATGGTTCCGTGCCATAACCAAAAAAAAACACGTTACTTTTAATTTAATTAGGCATATTTGTTGTTATAGTGGCAATAGAAATACACAATCTGTGAAAATTTCAAGTGTCTACCTGTTACATTTCTTGAGATACAGCCCGCTGACAGACAGACGAACGGATGGAAGGACAGCGGAAGCTTAACAATAGGGTTTCGTTGGTTACCCTAAATAGGATTTAAAGAATAACTCCGAGATCTCTGCTTTGTAAAGACCGAAACCCGTGACATCCATTCTAAGTACCCGCAAACTTAAAAAGAAAAGAACGAACAATATCTTCAACAAACACACATTCTCCGCGCAGCTGTTAAATATACCCTGTAACCAACCAACCAACTTGCCAAAAACTCCTACCGGACGACCTAGATTTTACCACAACTCAACAAACTATTTCCAACCTTAAAAACCACGAAATAAAGTTTAAATTCTCATGAGGAAACAGTTTGTCTCGATAATTCAAAGGAATGTCGACTTTATTATGTTGAGAAATAAAGTATGTTTTGATATGATTGCATTGTAGTAGCGTAACCTTCCGCAAGACTGCTGCTGTGGCCTCGCTCCTTCCACGTTCAAGGTTTGATTCCTAGACGTTGCACACGATCTAATACAAACTCTATTTTGAAAATACTAAGGTTCATTCCAAAAGTTTCTTCAAAGAACTTGGAGAAAACTGTTGTATTGCACTGGTAACGGTCCACGAATTTAGACATCTGTCAAAAAAAAAGTATCTAGAATTTTTAAATAGTCGTTACTGTAGTTGGGTTCACAGAAATAGAACTGTTATTGGAGACCGTTATTTAGCATATTCTACTACTTCTTTTGTAGAAAATAGACATGGCAGGCAACAGAGTTTTGCATGGCAACACTGGGTATTGTATGAAACCTTGATATCTGAAAAGCCATAAAACATAATCACTTTTCAATGGAATAATAAAATATTGCAAATAGGTTTTACAATACACTTAAACATTAAGTTCTGTCGGAATATCAAGCTACAAAAATCTGTCAAATTTCTTTAATAGATTTTCAACTTTATCGTTAAAGCATTAGGTTAAGCGTAGCAGTCAACCTTGTGACTGGGAAATTGGACAGTTTTGTGTACCTTGATGTGCTGGCGGCTGTATAATAGGTACACCGCTGCCTATACCTTGGAGAATACAGGTGATGTTTGTTTATCACTACTTTTATTCAAAACGTAAGTGGGGGACTTACGTTTTGAATAAAAGTCGCCGCGTATGTATGTATGTACGCGATAAACTCAAAAACTACAGAACGGATTTTCATACGGTTTTCTCCAATGTATAGAATGATTCATCAGGAAGCTTTAGGTGTATAAATTTTAAAAAGTTTTGTTAAAATTGACTTAAATATGACGATAATCGTTGAGGATGTCCAAAAAATCATGCCGACTCGAGCTTAAATATGCTTCTGCTATGCGAAACCAGGGTGCGTTGCTAGTTTTACCTAAAACTCAAATCGAATTCTATAAACATTGTAAGTCCATTCGAGCCACGCATGCCAAGCTAAAAATAAAACCAAACAAATTAGCCATTTAAATAACTGACCAATTAAGAAATCAATGTCACCTGTAATTTGAATTGTTTCAGTCGAAGTGTCAAAGCAATAAATTTGTTTTGTAGTTCCAATTAGTAGATCGCAAAACTGGCCATTGGTGGGCTTTTTAACCGACTTCCAAATAAGGAGGAGGTTCTTAGTTCGGTGGGTATTTTTTTAAATGTTTGTACAGCGATTCCTCCGAGGTTTCCGATTTCTGTGATTCTTTTTTAGTTCGATGCAGAATACTTGCCGTTTGGTCCCATAAAAATTTGATTGAGTTTAGTTCTGTAGTTTTTATTTTATGAGCATTTCAAGTATCACCACTTAAAAGTGAAAAATACAAAAATACACTTAAAAGGACAAAGAATAAAATAGCCTTAATTTCGAAAAAAAAGTTTTTTACCAATAGAATTCCGGTGGGGGGTGGAAAGGAGGGTCGAGAGGGTGTTGTGAATGTTGATGACATTGCCTAGTCTTTTACACAGACCAAGTAATAGTTACTTACTACCTAGAGTAACCGCCTCCTGTTTAAATCCAGAAGAAAGAAAAACATTAATTTTATTTAAAAACTAGCTGACCCGCGCAACTTCGTCTGCGACACAATTTTCATTATTGCTCCTCTCCTATTGGTCTTAGCGAGATGATATATATCCTATAGCCTTCCTTGATAAATAGGCTATCTAACACTGAAAGAATTTTTCAAATCGGAACAAATTCTTCAACTTTATGTCTATACTTAATATATAAAGCTGAAGAGTTTGTTTGTTTGCTTGAACGCGCTAATCTCAGGAACTACTGGTCCGATTTGCAAAATTCTTTCAGTGTTAGATAGCCCATTTATCGAGGAAGGCTTTAGGCTGTATATCATCACGCTATGGCCAATAGGAACGGAGCAGTAATGAAAATTGTGACGCAGGCGAAGCTGCGCGGGTCAGCTAGTATTAGTATAGATTAAAAGTGAACGAGCAACCTCAATTTCCGGGAGAAAAATGTTTATTTAAAATTCCCTCTGGGAGACGCTCAACATACCTTTAGCAGATGATTCCTATATTTCATAATGGTCATCTATATGTCAAATTAAATAAATTCTTAAAAGTTTTATCAAAATATTTACCACAACAGACATATGTAAAAATAAATGGTTTGACTTTGACACAAAAACCTCAAGCCTGAAGTGTTATAACGTTTTCTAAAGTTCTCAACTATTTAACAATTAAAACATTTAAACTATTACAAACAATCTGTCCTAGGAGAATTTAAGGCTGTTATTGAGTGTAAAATTCTTTAAAAACAAATAGTTTTTGATTTTTATTGATTTTTTCTTGACTTGCATCATTAATTTAACATCATCATCATTGACAAGCTTGTTTCCACCCAAACCTGGCTAGATATAAGTAAGCCTCCTCCTGTCCCATACTTTCCCGGTACCTGCATGTAACACTTTTTCTGCCATAACTTGATTTAGTATTCAAATAGACACTTTTTCTCGAATCAAACACACACATACCTACTTAAACTTGCTAATTCATAATTTAAAAGCAAGTTTATAATGTTTGGTTAACAAGATTTCCTTATCTGCTTGATAACTTCCGGGTAACAATAACAAAAGATATTCTTAATACTCTAGAAGTCTAGAACATTTAATTAATCCACTGCTCATAAATATCTTTCCAAAACCGTAGACATAGATTTTGTAGGAGTTAGGTCATAAACGTGCTACGTAGAAAATCTAAAAATAAACATTCCATGTATTAACACATCTATATATAGAAGGCACGGTGTTATCTAAAGGACATTCTGAAGAGAGGTCGTCATGATAAAAGGGGTGACTGAAATAGGCTGTAATTTAGCAACGCTTGTTTGAACAGCCTGTATTTTGGGCTTGAGTAGGTCAGATTGTAATCAGCCTGTATTTTCTTCTTATAATTTTGGGACTTACCATCACGAAACAGTTACAAAAAGGCTAGGATTTATCACCTATCAAGTGAGAATTACTTATTTATATTAATTGTAGGTACTTAAAAAAATGACTTGTTTACAATTTACATTGCGTGGCGATGTTAATGTCGGTCGCCAAGGTTCCTGCGGAAATCGACTCGTGCGCACGTTCGTGTGTACTCGGCAAACATCGGGAGCTCTCGGAAAATGGCCGCCGGAACGTGGAAAAAGACATTTGTCTGGGGAAAATTTGTTTTAAGTGTTCTATTTTTGGCGTTTAATAATGATTGGTCGATGATAAAAATGTAGATATTATTTATATCATTATTTACCTTTATTAGATAACTAAACGTGCAAGTATTTTGCATTGGCATGTGTTTTTTTTCCTATATCAATGTGTTTATTTTAGATTCAATACCGCACGTGAATTCCAATGTCAAACAGAGAGATGTATGCTCATAAATATGATTAATATGTCTGTCGCGACGCGGATATATAATTTTATGCTGATTTATTAATTAAGACCACGTTTCATTCAGTGAAGGTTTGTCTTCATTCCGTATCGGCACGAATTTTATCAGAACTTAGGCGTCAGTAAGGTGCTGACTGTCCAAAGTACGTTACACGTGCATTTGAGTACCTATAGACCTTCGTGGAGGCCATTTCAATGCACCTCATGACTGTTCATATGGCGACTATCCAGTCCATCTTTTATCTTCTTGCTCCGCATGCTCGGTCACCTGCATACGTGTGGAACTAATGACCCAATGACTGCGTCAGATAATAGTATTACTCGAGATAGATATTGAGCTAAACAAACAATTTGACTTAAGATGAGAATGATAAGATGAATTATAGGCAGAACTCATACATTGTGCGTGCAAGCAGAAATTTACACAGGCTTTGTAAGCAGCACGATTTAGATCCCTGTCCTCAGCCAGGAGGTGCTTAAGCCAAAACTTTTTCATATAAGTTGTTAAACATTGATAATTATAGTGATCGTTTAGCAGTACGAGCTACATCTTCTTAATATATATAAATCACGTGTCACGTTGTTTGTCCGCGATGGACTCCTAAACTACTGAACCGATTTTGATGAAACTTTGTAACTATCTGTTATTTGATCCAACTTAATAGATAGGATAGTTTTTTGGAACGGGAAAAAACGGGATAGAAAAGCTAGTTGTAGTATAAATACTAGTTATTGAGTAACTTGGTGTGAATGTTCATAGAAACTACTTACTTTTTCTATATCTTATAAGTGGAGACTTGTAATTGGCTGACAGTCTTATTTATTGATCTCGACCTGTTTGTTTTAGCTGTGTCTTCCATAATGCTAAAATAAATAAATGTGTATATTTTGTCGATACGTAAGAAAAAGATGATGGTGAATCCATTTCTTCGTTGCTTTCTAACCGCAGACTTCTGGAAACCTGATCGAGCTAATGAGGAACTATTAGTTTACTGAACTACAGACCATCGTATTAAAAAGTAAAATCCAAACAAAACCTTAAATAAAAATTTTAATTCATACGTGATACGACTAGTTTACTATTCATGTGTCGTTCCCTGAAATATTGGAAATTTAGCTCTTAGGGTTTCTCAGAAAACTGGAAAAAGAAAATCATGAATTTTGCTAGTAGGGAAAATTTACTGAGAACCCACGGTATTTACGTTATGCTTTGGAATAATACGTTTCATAGATTTTGTTAACTAATAAACTATTAAGATAATTTTAACTTTAATAGAACGCCACCTGTTACTACCCATGAATCCTAAAATACTCTTTTTTCTTTTTTTATTTAGTCTATACTGTACGTCTACCATGAAAAAAAGCAAATTTCTAATTTATTTTTTTAGGTGTTAACTAAAGTTTTGCTTGCGACTTGCCTTGCTTGTTAGTACTTAAACAAATAAATTAGAAACTTGCTTTTTTTAAAGTTTTCATACATTTTTTTAACTGCAGTCGCTAGCGAGTATAGATTGATAAAACTCATGGTAGACGTACTGTCCCACTACTGGGCGAGCAGATATTTAAGTCCCGAGCCAGCTCGAACCAACCCTGGCAGTAGGCGTTTAGGTGGCCTCGCCACTTCCTTGGCAGACCTCGGCGGCGCCGTCCATCCAACGGAACCCTATTACTAAGCCTGCGGGCTGTATCTCAAGAACCGTAACCGGAAAATTTCAACAGTCTACCGACTGTTGAAATTTTCACAGATAGTGTATTTCTATTGCCGCTATAACAACAAATTAAGCAATAAAAATTAAGGTTTATGGTACGGAACCCTTCGTATGCGAATCAAACTCGCACTTGGCCAGGTTTTTCCTTCATAAAATAGTTATTTATTTGAAAACGAAGAACTAGCCACTTGTATCATATACTTATAGTGGGTTAATTCCCGATAATGCCAAGTGAAATGGCGCGCCGTATTCTCATTTATTTTATCGAAGGCCGATCTTTGGTTTATCGATCAAACAGTATACGCTCTTGGTAATGACCGCACGAGTTCTGTATTGCTATGGGGGTTATACACTTCTCTTGACGGTATGAAAAATCAGTGATTGAAAAGTTTTTTCAAGTAATTATTTCCCTATGGGATGGTACTACTAACCAGTATTTATTTAAATGCCGGTGAATGTGCCTATACAGTAATTTTCAGACAGCTAGTTTAAAATGCTGAAATTGAAAGAACCAAAGTGTTTATTAGCGTCAGGTATGACGCCGTCATGCCTGATGCTAAAAAACACCGTCAAAAAACAGTCAGCACTGGCTAATTGTTCTTTCTTTAAAGTTCAACCAATTCATAATATAATTTACATCCTCTTTTGGTCCCTGAAACGACTACAGCCACTGTGAAAAATATCACATGAAAGACACAAGATATCATAAACTAGCTGACCCCCACAACGTCGTCAGCGGCACAATTTCCATTACTGCTCCGCTCCTATTGGTTTTAGCGTGATGACATATAGCCTATAGCCTTCCTCGATAAATGGGCTATCTAACACTGAAATAATTTTTCAAATCGGACCAGTAGTTCATGAGATTAGCGCGTTCAAGTAAACAAACAAACTCTTCAGCCTTATATATTAGTATACTAGCTTTTGCCCGCAACTTCGTACGCGCATATCCCGTTTTTTCCCGTACCCGTAGGAATTTCCCATTCCCGTATAGCCTATAGCCTTCCTCAACAAATGGACTATCTAACACTGCAAGAATTTTTCAAATCGGTCCAGTAGTTCCTGAGATTAGCGCGTTCAAGCAAACAAACAAACTCTTCAGCTTTATATATTAGTATAGAGTATAGATAGATCTCCAAAGAATTCTTATTCGCAAAACTAAATCCTAGTCTCCTTTGTTCACAGGCCGTAGACTGGTGGTCGGTCGGCGTGCTAACCTACGAGCTACTGACCGGTGCCTCCCCGTTCACGGTGGAAGGCGAGAAGAACACACAGCAGGAGATCACCAAGCGCATCGTGCGCTGCAGCTACCCCGTCCCACCCGACGTCAGCCCTGAAGTGCAGGACTTTATCAGGAAGTAAGTTTGAAGTTCTTACCTTTATCTAATCACGAAGGCCTTCACAATTTCAAATAAGCAAATTAATCGTCCTCAGTGGCGTAGCTAGGGCACCCCCTAGCTACGCCACTGAGCTAGCAGGGGCAGACCACCGTCTGCCCCTGCTAGCTACGCCACTGATCGCCCGCCATCTTTCGCAGTCTGTTCAAAGCTCAATTGTTATGTGTAAAATAACATATTACGTTTCATGCTATTATAAACCTTCTGAATTCTTAAAAGCATCTAGGAAACGTTAAAGGGACCTGTTGGGAAAAAAAGCCTAAATAAAAATTGAACTGTTTTAGTAAGGTACAGTTTTCATATAACTTAAAGTAATCAAATTTTATTAACGTACTCAAGGTATTTTTTCTATACTTCAAGGTACAACGTTAAAATCCTTTTAACCTAAAAGCTTTTGAGGATTGAAAAACTCAATTTTAATTAAACATTGTTTTTGTTCCTTAGATTACTGGTAAAAGACCCTCGCCGCCGGCTGGGTGGAGGCGAGGATGACGCTGAGGAACTCAAGAGGCATCCGTTTTTCCAGGTTAGATATGTGTTCCGAGGTTAGTTCGGAGTTTTTTCACTGAAACTAACGAAACTAGTGATTACTTGTAAAATAAATTAGTAGCAAAAAAACACTTTCAAAAAACAAGCTTTTATTTAAACGCGCTAAAAAGAAGAAAATTTCGCATCTGTGCTGCTGATCGTTGAGGAGTTACTTCGTTTGTAGGTGGACAATCAGGTCAATATTGAGTAGCCTATTCGTATATAAAATTTTGTGTCTGTACTGTTAACCATTGAGGAGTTTCTTCGTCTGGAGCCAGTCCGATACGTATAAGGATTTGAGTACCATATTCAACAAACGCTCTAACTAAAGTACTTGTTCTTTCTAGAACAAATACTATAGGCGTTTGAAAAGAAGAAAAAATATTCGGTGCTGTTGTTCTTTGAGGAGTAACTTCGTCTGGAGCCAATCTTAGATACTAAATCAGGTCACAGTAACTTGTTAGGCAACGTTTATAAAATTTCGGCATTTTAGCTATAATTAGTTGAGGCCCGTACACACAAAACGCTCGTTACTAATGTGCTTCTCAATTTGTAGAACTTGGACTGGGACGCCGTAGCGCGGCGCAAGATCCCGGCGCCCTTCGTGCCGGTACTGACCCACGCGGCCGACACGTGCAACTTCGCCGACGAGTTCACGCGCATGCCGCCCACAGATTCGCCCGCGCAGGCGCCTAAGCATCACGACAAGCTGTTCCTTGGTGAGTCTTCATCTTCATTTCAGCGCAAAGACATCCACTACCCTAGTAGTTCTGGTATATTCGTGTGCCGGCGTGTCGTGAGCGAGCCGTGGTAAGTTCGAGTTCGTTGTAGACATCTGCCCCCTATAGCAGGCCCATGGTCTTAGCGGACAGGCACCACGACAAGTTGTTCCTGGGTGAGTCTACATCATCATTTCACATCAAAGACGTCGACGCCACTCCAGCAAGTTGAGTGGAGGGTCGTGAGAGGACCATGGTGAGCTCCAGCTCGTTGTAGATATTTGCCCCCTGCAGCAGGCCCAAGGTCTGTCCAGGCAGGCATCCAAGCATCACGACAAACTCTTCCTTGGTAACTTGAAAGTCGTGACCACAGATAGGTGGCGCGATGATCTTTGCAGGGAGGCTGATACCAGCCAGCCTATTCAAATTTGGATATTTTTTTTTAACTTTTAGCTGACTTAAAACGAATTAAAAACTCGCCTTAAAACAGGCTAGTTTAAAAAAATAGCCTCGCAACTGTGTTAATGTTACTGAGCTTATAGTGTTTAATGAAAAATTTTAGTCTTTATTTAATTTTAATCTTTATTTTTCCCACCCCAGGCTATTCGTACGTGGCTCCAAGCATACTGTTCTCGGAGAACGTGATAGCCGATCAGATATGGATGCAGGCCACCGGCGAGAAGAATGAAAAGCTCAAAGGATGGGTCGCTAAGGTACTACTTACATTGTCATGTTTTCTGGTTTATCAAGTTGTATATTTACATGATAAACAAAGCTTCTGAATGGTGACATAAGTTTTCATTTATCGTGAGGCTGTAAATTTGCCTAATTACTGGACATAAGCCTCTTAATAACCACTAATTTATAAGCCTTACAACTCCTAAAAGTTTCCCAGCAAAGAAACAACACCTCCTTCAAAGCCTAGCTCTCACTGACTTCGAAACAAATGTAGTTGACACCTAAATCCCTCTCTTGTTCCCAGGACTCGCCATTCTTCCAGAAGTACGCCGTGGAGCTCAGCACTCCTCTGCTCGGTGACGGATCCTACTCCGTGTGCAGGAAGTGCATACACCGGCAGACCGGCAAGGAGTATGCCGTTAAAGTAAGTATTTTACTTGAGAATATATGTCCCATTTGTCCCAAATGTGCACTCACCGGAACCCATGATGGTCTGAAAATTGCCTCTGACACCATTATAAACGTGGCCAATTCATTATATCCACTGCTGAACGTAAGTCTCCCCCAAAGAGCGCCAACCATCCCGGTCTTTAGCAGTCCGCCTCCATCCGCTGCCAGGTCAGCCACCTTCTTCAAATCAATTAGTTGTGTAAATGCCCCCATCGCCACGAAACATTGCTTATGAGAAAGAAATATGTGATCAAAGATCCGTTATAGCGACCCTTCCGCCTTCGTACGGGTGAAAACCGCATCAAATTTCATTTATTGTTTTAGAAGAAACACACACAGAAATTGATTTACCCATACGTTTTAATGAAAACAAGTTAAACAAAATACTTCCTTATTTTTCAACAGGCAGAACTTTCATCGAATGTACATTTTACATAAGTGTCGGTTTGACATATTGTCTGTACCAAACTATCACACCGACATTTTTACTCCCCGTTTAAAAGTAAACATATATTATTTTAAAAAGGTGGCTGTAGTATCGTGTCTTTCTAACGGCTTTGTCCAAAAAATTGGTTCTATGTGCCCAAAAATAACTCCAAAGTGGTGAAGCATACTTTTGTGGTCTTCTGTTAATCCTTAGACGAATAAAAGCTTGGCATAATAAACTTACGTCTACATGTTGTTCCACAGATAATATCTACTCAAAAGAAAGACATAAAACAGGAGATAGAACTGCTGAAGGCGTGTCAGGGATGTCCCTACATCATCACGCTGCATGAAGTCTTCCATGACTCTGTAAGTATTACCATCCATCAAATATTGGTTGTATTGTACTGGCCGACGTTTCTACCCTGGGGTAGAAACGTCGGCCAGTACAATACAACCTGTAACAGAATATACGCAATACCTCTTAAGGGGTCATTGTACTCATCATTATGAACAACTTTCATTATGGAACCAACACTAAAATCGCGAAAAAAAATCGACTCCCCATACATTTCTGTGCGCATAATTCGACAAAATGTATTGATAATAACTTTTTGCGCTGAAGATCAGAGTAACTTTGGTCAAATGTTTTACATTGGCTGTTTTAGTAAATAGTAAAACTAAGTAATCTGCAGTTTTTACTTGATGACCACAGAAAATGTGATTTGTAATTTTAAAACTGGTCCTTCAAATATAATTATCAAATCATTCAAAATCACAGTTCGATTTTATTTAAAAAAAAACCATTCGTTTCTGAATTTGTAAATACAAGTTGTAATGTTTTTTCATTGAAAAGATCCTCCAATCGGACTGTCGATGTGTCTGGGCCACCACTCAGTCAACCAATTTTTATATAGCGAGCGTGCAGAAACTATAGGTGGCAGCACAGAAATGTCACTGTCAAGTATAAAATTCGAAATAGCTACGTTAGTTGGCACAGTCTTCTTCGCGCTCATTCCCCTCAACTGAGCGTGCTAGAACCACAGGTGGCAGCATAGAAGCGTCAATGTCAAGTATTCTGACCCTTAAAACTTCGATAGTGCGACACTAGATGGCATAGTCAACGCCGCGCACGGTCCCTATAAGTGATGCTATTCCATGTTCCCAGGCCTTCACATACATAGTGACGGAGCTGGCAGCGGGCGGCGAGCTGGCGGCGCAGATAGCGGGCGGCCTCGACGAGCGTGTCGCGCGGCGCCTGCTGGCGCAGTTGGCGCTCGCGCTGCGCCACATGCACGCCCGCAGGGTCGTGCATAGAGATCTCAAGCCTGAGGTGTGTATATGGCCAACAGCTTTTACCCGCGATTTGCGCATATCCCGGATTTTCTCGTTCCCGTAGGAATTTCGGGAAATCCTCTTTTAGTGCTCCCCCCTACACTCCCCAAGGAACCTACATGCCAAATTTCAGCTTCCTACGACCAAATTTCGGCTGTGCGTTGTCTATCAGTCACTCAGTCGGTAACGGAAGAATTTTATATATATCAGGATTGATGATATCTTGCTCATAAATAAAGCATAGCAAAGCCCTTCCCATGTTTTTTATTTAAGCATTGGAAGTACAGTAGAATTAGCAAATACTCAATTTGTCAAACTCTAGTAGCCTGAAAACCAGTAAAAAATGGCCATTAGTGTGTTTTGACACGTACGTAACTAAAAATACTTAAAAAAGAAACCCGCCCTTTGTCTGGGAAAGCTAAAAGAGTTCAATATTTAAATGTAAACGTGTCTTTATGTCACAAAGTCAAAGTTAAAAATGTTTGAAGACTCTTTTGATCATGATAGTTCCACCAAGTAGTATTGTTGTGTTCCATAAAGAAACATTTTCTATTCTTCACATAGATATTTATTGCAAATAGCAGTCCTATTTGCAATAAATATCTATGTGAAGAATAGAAAATGTTTCTTTTCGCCTTTCCCAACCATTTGCTTTTATATCATGCAGCTGAAGAGTTCCTCTATAAAATGTCACTCTCTCCCCAAACTCCAATGTATAAGGTTGAGTATTTGTGTGCAGAACATCCTGCTGTCAACGTCCCGCCTCAGCGAAGCTAAGGTGAAGGTGGTGGACTTCGGGTTCGCGCGCCGCACGCCCGACTGCGCCGAGGAGCGCCCGCGCATGATGACGCCTTGCTTCAGGTCAGTTCACTGCCGACGTCACATCTTCATTGCAATAGCCCTAGCTAAAACAGGTCCACACGCTGATATCTATACTAATATATAAAGCTGAAGAGTTTGTTTGTTTGTTTGTTTGCTTGAACGCGCTAATCTCAGTAACTACTGGTCCGATTTGAAAAATTCTTTCAGTGTTAGATAGCCCATTTATCGAGGAAGGCTATAGGCTTATATATCATCACGCTAAGACCAATAGGAGCGGAGCAGTAATGAAAATTGTGACGCAGACGAAGTTGCGCGGGTCAGCTAGTATCAAATACACTAGCTGGCCGGCGCAACTTCGTCTGATTCACACCTATACTAACATATAAAGCTGAAGAGTTTGTTTGTTTGTGTGTCCAATTTGAAATTATTAGTATTGATTCTATTTGGACGACTGTTGCAGTTTTTCCCATGCGTTGTTACGGTCGGATTTCTGTTGCCAATTATCTGTAGATTAACAGTCCACTTAATTTAAAATAATTATTTTTAGTTGTTCCTAGTGTATCCGGCTCGAAGGACCAAATACATCAATTCAAGTAGTCGAGCAGTTAATAAATGTAAACTCACTTAACATAAATATCAGAAAAAGATCATATTGGCTAGATATGTTGCCATTCCTGTCTTGCACGATTATTTTGATTGTTGCACGACAGTGACAGGAATGATACTTAGCCCAAACTAAGTAACGCTAATTAATGAGTATCGTTATCCCTTTAGCTTGCCGTACGCAGCGCCCGAGGTAGTGTCCCGCGCGCGCAGTGCGGCCGCCCCCGGGTATGGTCCTCAGTGCGACCTGTGGAGTCTGGGCGTTGTCTACGTAAGTATAACACACTTATCTTCAAATCTACATACCAAAAAATATTTTACCTTGAGTTATGTCCACTGTGTCTCAAAAATCACATTAAATAAACTGAATTCCTGAACCTCACACTAGGAGTTCCCTGTATGATTTATCTTTTGAATTGCTTAGTACTTAGTTATCGTCTAAAACTACAAAAAATTCCAACATTTTATAAGAAACTCACCAGACACTTATTGTTCAACTTGTACATTTCTATGCAAATTTATTCTCTAAAAAAAAAAAATATCTAAAACTTGTAGTCTTCTCTTCCATGTTATTTACTAATGTTTGGTGTTTCCTTGCAGTACTACATGCTCTGCGGCAAAGCACCATTCCAGCCTCTGTCCAAGAAGGAACCCATTACAGCCTTCATGGACAGAATCAGGATTGGCAACTTTACTATGGATGGTCAGTATTATTTATATACTTCATATTGCAACAGGTTTAGTCAAGCACGTTGCGATGTTCCGCAAACGGTGAACGAACGAATTGATAGGCTCTCGCTCTTACCTTTTGGACACGGGAGATGAGGTCGACGATGGCGCAAACTTGCCTAGAAGTAGCCCATTCACTCTCGACTTAAAGACTCCTAGGTTGTAGCTATCAGGAAACACAGACTCCACTAAAAGACAACCAGTTTTCCCATAGGGAATCTTTTTACCTAAAATCTACATTGTTGGGTCACGTGTGTTACACAGATATTGGGGAAAACGCTAGGCTGGTGATCGTGATGACTTTCGAGGGTCTTGGCGTTAACATTTTTCTATGATTTTTCATATTTGTCGTGACCAAATTCAGTTGCGCCACGAGAACTGCAGAAAGTATAGCTAGTTTTCATCAAATTTTCAATATTTTTGTTTATATTAGATGTGTAGTGTTTTAAATTCCTAACCTCCTCTTTTGGTTTGTAGGACCAATCTGGGAGAACATATCAACGGAAAGCAAGCGCATCGTCCTGGGTTTGCTCGCCGTCGACCCGCTGCGACGCTTCGGTACCGACGAGCTGCTAGCCGCGCTCGGTATCAGCATCCCGGTCGATAACAGCTTCAGATTATGTGTAAGTACCTACTATATTATATGGTGATCAGTTGAAAAATCCACCCAAACTTGTGAAACATCAAAAAGTACCAAAACTGGCCTCTTTTTTAAGGATGGGTAGGTAATCCTTCCACTCTAGTCGGAGCAGAAGGGAGTGTCAGACTCTTATTAACTAAAACCCATCTGTGTTCCTCCAAATGCCCTTTGCGTTCCAGGGCCGCGGTGACTCTTTCGAACCAATTCCGCAACGAAAACTACCCCTAAATCGGCCTTTCTGTACAAAACTTCCTCTTGTTTAATCTGGAAATAAGAAGTGGCATTTATCTGCTTGTTTTCTTCCTTTTCCATTTAAGGCATAACTAACCAAACCTTTGCCCCCAGGACATGACCAAAGCGGACCTCTACAAACGCAGATACAAGAACAAACACCGGGAGTCCAGCGCCTCAGAGGCCGGCACCTCCCAATCTGACATTGCAGAGGAGCCAGAGGAAAAGGAGATCTCCCTCATCGATACCATAAACAATCTCAAGAACAGAATGAACAAAAATTCCATAGAGAATGACGTAGAACTCATCAAGGCAAATACCATAGAGACTCCTGTCAATGAATCTTCAGAACCTAACTACACAGACATAGATGATGATGTAGTTCCCCCTGTCAAACCCGTAGAAAAGACATACGCTAAATCTAGGTCTAAGCTAGACGATTACATCTACATAGAAAGCAGCCAAGGCTTAGATGGTACAGAGGTCGCATTCCCTAAAACTAGTCGCGCTAAGAAATCTAAATCTCCAGTTCCTAGGAAACGCAGAAAAGTCGAAACTCGACAGACCAAGAAAGAGGTGAATGGAGTCAGGGAGACCCGCAGCAAAGTAGAAAATGGCACTGGCGGTAGAAAGACTAAGGAAGTCGAGAAACGCGTGCTTAGGAGTAAGAGTGTGACGGAAAAGACTAGGGCCACGAAAGAATCTATAGAGAACGAGAAGACTTTAGTGACTAGAGTCACGCGTAAGAGGAGATACGAAGAGGTGACTAAACCTGTGCTCAGGGAAAAGGGACAAAATGGCCGCTCGTCCCGCAAGGCTAGCCCAGAACCCGTCGTCGAAGAACGAAAAGTGATTCGCGCTAAAAAGACGAAAAATGTTCCTCTGAAAGTGGAAGTGGAGGACGCTGGGAACGTGCGCATGACGCGCTCGCGGCGGCGGCGCCTGGAGATCAGCCTGTCGCCGTCCGAGGTGCCGAGCGTGCTGCCGGCCTTCTCGTTCGAGTCCGAGCGCCGCGTCACGTCCGTGGAGAGCAACCGCTCCGCCAAGTCCTACGTCAATACCAAAGCTAAGCGCAAGCACAACGCCAAAGCGAAAGCCAAGGCCCCGTTGGCCAGCAAGGCGGCCAGCAAGGCGGCCAGCAAGGCGGCCAGCAAGGCGGCCCGCACGGCGGCCAGCAAGGCGGCCCGCGCGGCGGCCAGCAAGAAGGGCCCCCGCGCGCGCGCCGGCCGCAGGTGAGAGCTGTCGTCGCCGCCACCGAGTCCCGAGCCCGTCAGCGCCATCTCTTTATCATAAATAGACAATTAATAGACTGTTGCGCCTCACGGCAACTATACTCTAGTTTTAAAATTCCCCCCAATACGGCGTCAGCTAACCTCAAATTCCAAATGAGACAAAATAGTGATGCAATAAAATTTATGGACGCTTTGCTCACGCGTAGGCATAGACAACAGAGGAAAGAAATTATTTATTCAACGAGAAAAAAAGAGTAAGTTATATTTCTTTTTTTAATGTAGGTAGCCTCTGAAAAACTAGTTCGTGAAAAAATAACGTTAGACCTGTTTTTATTTTTTAATCCTTTTATTTAATGTTACTATTAATTTTTAAGATACTTTTTTCCCCTATTATTACCATTAGAGTTAATTCTTTGAAGTTGGTTATTATGTATTTTTTGAATAGAATAATGAAAAAAGTAATTAATTAAAAACATAGGTAAATTGGTGTGATTGAGCACTTCTTAGAAGAAGAGAGTAAAATTATTTTGGTATATTATAATTTATTCTTTGATAGCGCTACAGTATCTTGCTTCTTTGTTGTGATTTGTTCACGTGGGCGATTTGTGTAGCTATAGCAATCTATTGCTACGATTTGAGCCACTGGAATAAGATCCAAAATGTATTAAAATCGCGGCATTATCAATAATCGCTCATTTGATCACATCATAGAAACTCAAAATTTCCCATCACTCAATTTACGAAAAAAAATTAAAAATCCTTCACAGATCTCTTTCCGTAACTATAAAAATGGATTACTTTGTTTGTGTGTGTATATTTGTTTGAATAGGATAATAGGTTAAATTTGTAAATGTTCCCTTCGATATAATAGGCGTGTATTACAATACTTCTTTCTTCCACTTTGCAAAAAATGTAAAAAAAAGAATATATATTTATTTATGGTGAAAGTGCCAAAGCATGCTTGAAAATTCCGCTTATATATTACGCGTTCAAAATTATTTGTAATTGTTTAAAATCACGAATAAATACTTCCTATTTTGTATAAGGGTTGTTTAAACATTATAAAAAATAAATCTATGGTACGGAAAAAAGTAAAAACAATCTGTTTCTTGTCTTTGAGCGTTGTATATTTTATCTGTTGTTTAGTATGCGTCCACTGTTCTTCCATTATCAAGTTTTCAGTTATTCCCTATCCTTTTTTAAATCATAAATATACAAATCTACATTTCTAATCTAAATACTTGGGGCTCGTGTCTTCTCTACGATCAAACTATCTCGCTATTTATTATTTAATTGTTAATACTTAAAAAAAAGAAAAATATTAAGCAACCCATACACAATCCTAATATAATTCTTTTGTCGTTATAAGCGCTTTTACCAAATAAAAACTACGTTGTTTTTGGCTCACTTCCCTGTAAATATACTATACTATGATAGCATTTAGTACAAATTCGGTGGAAGAGTTATATTATTTATGATTAAATTGAAGAAGGAAATAGTCTCAATTTTATTGTCTATTGCATGTTACTATTAAATCGTGATACGATAAGGCACTGATGACTAAATATTATAATATTAGCTGATTAAGCTTGACTGCATGTTTTTAACTTCAAAATTTTAGTTACAAATGAATAAAATTGTTGCATGATGTTAAACTTTAATGTAAACTTGTTAAAAAACTAATTTGTTCGCCAAATTCAGTTACAATACTGATGTAAACAATAATAATTGTTATGTATTGCATTTCGGCTGTTCGTCTAAATTCTTTGTTCTCTACAAGGAAACGAGATCGAGCATACGCTCTCTCATTCACTCACAGTGCAATCAAATTCGGTTATATTCGTGAGTGACGAAGATTCCCGAAGGTTTAGCGAAATATTGCCGTTAAGTTTAAAATGATTTGCATAGTAAGATTGTATTGACGAAATGTATAGTGATTCTTATAGTACATATGTAGCAAATGACCGCAAAACTTGTTATATATTATATTAGCTCAAATATATATTGTGAACCCAATATATAGAAGATATAGCTTATACAAATGTTTTGTTAGTGAAAAGTACTTTCACAGTTGACAAGTATATAGATTTTGTATGGATATTTTATTAATGGGTTGCTATATCCATCATAAGTTGTGTCCAATACCTTTAATAGTAGGAGTATTATTTATACCGTACATTCAACGTGAAAGTGCTTAACTAATCCGTATTGTTGCAATTTACAAACGATTATGAGCAATCCAATGTAATTTTATATACTACTGATTAATATTTTAATCCATAGTCAATGTTTTGAAGCAAAGATGTTACTTTATACAGCCAGTTAAAGACAACCATGCATTACCGTAGTGCCGATGCGTATTACGATATGTTCTTTTGTTTCGGAAATTAAAAATTTCCCCGAATGCTTAAATCGAGTAGCCTTTACGTCACGTAAGTCGTAAAGTTTGTAAAAGTGCACTTAAATGGATTGTACCAAAAGATTATATAATTTTATAATAAAGTGTTAGAAGTTATTATTGATGTCGGCGTAAAACAAATTTTGTAAGACGTTACATGGATGCCGGCTGGAGATATTGGATTGTAATAAATATACCATTTTAACATTACTTTTATTTGTTTTATTGATGGGTCTCAGTTTTGGGTTCAATTCTTGTCGCTCTTGCTTCTTCTGGCTTCGAGGCTGCCAGGTTAATTTTGCGAAAAATATGTGTATCTGTTTTAATTACGAACTCTTTCAAACCTAAAGGACCAAGAAGTGAATAATTTATTTAAAGTTAATGTACAGTACCAAGTGGTACATGGGTGCACTTATCCACAAGGCGTTTTCTACCAAACCATAAAAAAGCTCCTTTAGGTTACGCTATTAAACACACAGCTAATGTGTTGATCAGACCCTTTAGTACCTACCACCGCTGCATACCATACATACGAAAATCGCAAGCGTAAATATTGAAATAAACGCTTCTGGCAAATTCTTACAAAAAATTACGCATTGCAAGCGTAGGCCATGAGAGCAGGCAGTGGTTAGTCGTTAAGCGGGAAACGGCCCCGAGTTTTGAATTGCACGTCGAGAGTCAAATTTATTTCAGTACTCCACCACTAAAAACAAGGTGAGGAAACTGGCATGTACTGGGGCTAAAAATTCGAAGACTACCACACCACACGGTTCCAATGTGCATTGGAACCGTGTGATGGATGGCCTGTCCAAACAGTAAAAAATCTAGCTAATTTATTAGTAAAAGCGTATGAATTAATATGAGTTTCGGCTGTGGGCCGGCTATTATAGGAAGGCACTCGAAAGGTGGCGCCACCTTTCCTAAGGTCCGCGTCCGACCACCTGCCAGTACAAATTACATACCACTAATTCCTGGCAAATTCATAGATTTTGTATTCCTAACATAAACGTATGCGTGATTTGATTCGATTCCTTACCCTTTGCAAGAGTCTGCATGAAGCACCTCTATTTCAGTCTGCAGTGAGAGCTTACAGCTTACTGCCCAGGTCTTAATATTTAAGATTCTTTTCACACCACCTGCACGAAAACGTCACATTATATGTACACACAAACTCTACCTAAAGTTAGTCATTATTTCTCGGCAGGTCATAATGAATTCCAGTACAATATTATTGCCCGGACAATAATGTGATTTGAATTTGGAACTCAACTTTGAAACCGATGGGAACCCATCTCTCTTTATGACTTGCGAACAATTTTCTCGCAGTAGGTGTGAAAAGTAGAGTGTCTTCCTCAAGCCCGTGACATAAGACACTGCTGTATCCCCTCGTTGTATAATCTACTATTAAAATTCGGTTTATAATACGACTGCATTCCCTGAAAAGTTACCTATCTACCGAAGGGTACCTACTGTAGCTACACAAGTAGTTGAAAGTCTGACATCTAAGTAAAATGACTACTAGATCTATTTTCCAGATTCAGTTGATAGCCCATATCTTTTCCCTACCTTGTAGTGACCTCGGTAGAAACTAGACGCAAGCGCGGCGATGCCCAGTCACTAACCCTGTGCCCAGGCGTAGGTCGGTGTCTGCAGCGACAAGGTTAAAAAGGTGAGGGTACATTCTAAGGCTGAACGAAACTAATTAAAAAGTAAATTTCACGTCTATGGTTTACCATAAAGTGCGGAATTATGACAGAGAAAGTCAGTGTTGCCTATAGTAGAAATATGTCTTATTTGGTAGATTTAGAAGGCATCACGGATTTGACAGACTATGCAAGTACCACAGTATTCCATCCGTCAGTAAAAGGACTTATCAAGGAGGCTACTCTCTAAGCCCGAATTCCGTAGTATCGGGCTTAGTTGCGGGCATATTCTACTCCGTATCACAGACTTACGATTAGTTTCGAACCTTAATTAAGAATTAATGACAAGACGATTTAACAGTGACTGTCAAATCGTGATTTTTCATTGGCATACGTGTGTGCCATTGGGCGTCAACTGAAATTGACCCATAATGGTATCCCACATGCCATACCATAGCACGCGGTTTAAACTTCTTTTTTTTTTAAACGCAGTGTGTCCTATGGCCCCCGATCGACCAAAAAACATGACGGCCGTCGATTTATTTACAAATTATTCTTGCGTCGCGACGGCTATTGCGACCGGGTTCTCACAGGTTAATTCTTAGTGGTCTAAGACTTACCTAGTCTTAGATCTTTTATCTAGCAATTGAGGCAGTCTATCCCACGTCCATGGTAACACGTTAACTTGACAGCCCCTTTATTTCGATTATTACTGGAGCGAAATAAAGGCACTGGTAGTATTCAAAATTAGTGTTACCACTGTTAAAGTTTAACTAACTAAAACCATGCTCTCACACAATCGTCTTCAACGGTTTCCAACTACTTTTCTTGAAGGTAGATTTGGTAATAATTTCTCACTTGTAGTAGTTAATTTATAACTTAATATAGCAACACCAGGAATGGCACTGTGGCAAACGTCAGATGATGTCGAGTGAAGTGATAGAAAAATAATTAATTTCACGACGTTTTGTGTTAATAATTATGTGAATGATGAGATGAAAGTGTAGATAAATGTTAGTATAGTGTTCAATAGTGATTATGGCGCATAGTGGTGGTGTTTTAAGTTCGGATATATCACGGAGGAATCCACAAGATGAGTATGAACTCATTCAACGAATCGGATCGGGGACCTACGGTGATGTATACAAGGTAGGGGGCCTTTCTAAAATACTTTATTCTCTAATTTACGTCTATTTAAGACGATATCGACGCGAATCTAACACTTTCTCAGGAGCCTTGTTACAAAAAATGGCATTATAAAACTCGTTTGTCATTCAAAATATTTTTTGTGACGAAAAAAATGATGATAATCCAATGAATTAGCAATAAAAAGAGTATTTCTCGTTGTGCATTGTTTATGGGGCGGTGTTTGTTATAAAAAACACGTGTTACAAATGACCTTGAGTGCAAGACAACTCTGGTTTACTAATTAGTGTTGAACACACCCAAAGGTGTTGTGATATTCAAAACACATCACTTCTCTTTGTTCTGTAACTGTTCTTTATTTAAAATACTTATGTAAACGGCCAGTAATTGCAGCTTTAGCTATTGTTGTACAATTTGCAACATAATGTTTATTCTCAGGTGTAAATTAAAATTATCCTGTTGATTAAAAAAGATGATTTTTACATACTAAAGTTCTAAAGTGCATTCAATAGATCTCGATATTCCTCATGCATCTACAAAAAATGCTGGGCTTATCATCTTCAAAATTAAAACTAAATTTTAGTTTACAATATATATTTTCTTATCAACTATTTTTAGATTAGACAGCTGCATATTATTATTTAAGTGTACAATAGTTGTCAAGTGTTTGTTATAGGTAAATTTGTATGAGTAACACAGTAAAATCCTTTTCCTATGTATAATTTCCACAAAAATATGACTAAGTTCAAGAAATTTTATCCAAACAATACTGATAACATCTTAGCAAGATTTTGCTGTCAAAAATATTATAATTAGCTGCTCCCCAAATTAAACAAAAATTTCATAACAACCAGTAGAATAAACTTAATGATATCAGCATTTAAAATAATAACCAATACCTGTAAATAAATAAATATACAAAGATGTGTACTATGATTGCTAAAGATAGCCAGATGCTGGTACATGTAAAATCCAATGCAGTAAATCAGTTGTGTTTGCAGTACAAAGTTTTATTTCACACCATAATAATAACAAAATTGAAACATTAAAATGTGTGCCTTAGAAACGGGAGAATGACTAAAACTGATTTGCCATCTTCAGCTATTCATATGACCACTTTATATTTATGTCTCTCTCTCTCTCTATTTATTTATGTATATAAATAAATAAACACCATTTAATTCGAGAGCCCACAATTTGATTGATTGAGTACAACACCAGCAAGATGGTCTGATGCCATTAAGAAGGCTGTTGGAGTTAGCATGTATAGAGCAGCCCACACTGTGGAAGGCCATATGGATTGGAGACATGTCATATGAGGTTGCGATCCTCAGAGTGAGGGAATGACGGAGAAGAAGTTGATTGGTAGATAATGCTTAGCCCGCTAGGAATTCTCTGCCAATCAAAATTTGTGTTTCTGCTTCAGCTTCTCGAGCTCTAATTTATAATCAATCTGCTAATCAGTATTACTAATAAATTGGTCAGTTTTTCTTTTATAAATAATGCTGAATACTTACCTACCAGACTAACTTTTGAAAGGACATGAATTATTCTGTAATTCTCTTTCTCTCTAAAATGTTCACTACTTCTGACCATTACTTACACGTAAGTGTTCCTACAAGGTCTTATTTAAAAGGTTTTGTTTGGAAATTGTACATTTATTTATGTAGTGGTAATGTGTTACACTTATCATAATTATTTTTAATATGTTTCACTTAATATCAATTTTGTGTAGACTTTGTCCTTAATCTAGCTGCATTTATTCCACCACTATCATATAAAGTTTAAATAAATAAATAATATTAGCATTTTCCTTCTCGTATTGCAACAACAAGGGATTTGCTGAAAAATAATATCTTGAAGTTTTCGTACAAGTTATATTCGTGAAAATCTAAGAAGTTGGTTTGACAGCTGAGTAGAGAGGGATAGAAGATCACTGTACCACTAAGTGCAAAAGAGATTTATTTCTTGTCTCTTTCATACTTAATAGTAAAGCAATGTTGTATCCTGCTGTCAAATCGACTTCTTAGATTGTCACAAATAAAGTGAATACATTGTTTTTTCTTGACAAACATGGGTACCTACATAATGTTCAAGTACTTACAAGCCTCTCTAGCAAAACAATTTATTTAAAGGATTTTGCTATTGTCTTGGTGAGATTAAGCACGCGATTCTTAACCTCCCAGTTGTTTTGGTATCAAAATCTGTTTTTGGTGTTGTATCTGTTGTTTTGTGTTGTCTGGTGTAGGAAACTAGTTGTAAGGTTAGTATTTTAAGCTTTATTAGCGCTCATTTCCTTGGAAATGAGTGCCGAAGATCCCCCTGACGGGGGTGGAGGGACACCTCCTGATATAGATATTTTGGAGTGCTCGCAATTTTCCGATGATGGTCGCGTAAGGTCTGAAATGAGAAAACGCCCAGGAGGACCTGAGATTTTTGTAGACGCAAAAAGGAATAAGCCGCCGTCTGACTCAACTCAGTCAGTTTATATTAGACCCGGATTTGAGAGTGACTCCAAAGTACTCTATAGTGAGAGCGACAGAGCACCCTTCACTGTCTTTATTTCTAAGATGGAAACAGACCCTAAGCAAGGCCTCATTTTAAACTCTCTTAGGTTTGCACAGTTTATTCACAACAAAGGGTTTAGAGGTGTTGTGCAGGGTAGTGTCAAATCAATGGGTCGTAATAGGATGTCTGTGGAATTTGTTACATTCAATGATGCCAATCAATTTGTCAACAATCCTATTTTAATAGAAAACAAATATGTGGCGACTATCCCACGCTTCCATGTTACGCGCATGGGAGTCGTTAAGGATGTACCCACAGATTGGACTCTTGAGGAGCTTGTACTAGGCATAGAGACTCCTCGTAACTGTGGGGAAGTAATTAGGGCTAGGAGACTGAATTTTAAAAATAGAAAAGAGGGTTCCGTTTCATGGTCTCCATCAACAACAGTAGTGCTGACTTTCTCTGGCCAAATACTCCCAGAAAAAGTATTCTGTTATAATGCTTCTCTTCCCGTTTCTGTGTACCATCTTCCCACAATTCAATGCCGTAACTGTCTTCGTTTTGGCCATATTAGCACCCAGTGCAGATCTAAGCCCCGTTGCTACCGATGTGCTCAACCACACCCTGGTGATAGCTGCAATGTTCCGGATCCACAAGCTACATGTCTGTTGTGTGATGGTGGAAACCATAAGGCTACTGATGACAAGTGCCCTGAACACTCTAGACAGAAGTCAATTAAAATGGTAATGTCCCAAGAAAACCTAAGCTACCGTCAGGCTTCAGTTAGGTTTCCCCGCCCCAAAATGTTATACTCCAATGTAACTGCAGGTCCCACCACTTTTAAACCATCTCAACATCCTCCTTCTGATCCCCATCTCTTCTCAGCCCCTTTAAATAGCCCTACTTCCTCTCCGTATGCAAGCCCTGTTAAGTCATCTTACACCAAGACTGTTTATCGTTCCCCAAGACCTCGTCCGGAGCTGGGTAAATCTTATGATACCCAAGCCCACAGGTCAATGGTTTATACCCCTACCTCTTCTCAACCTAATGGCTGTGCTTTGAACTCCCCTTATGTTGAAACCACCCCCCTTCCCACCCCTAATGACAACTTAATAGAGCTCCTGGCTTGCTCGCTCATTAATATGCTGTCCAAATTTAGTGACGCAATACCGGACAATGTCGTAATACTAGTTCAACAGCTTTTAGAATCCTGGACTCGCCAAAATGGAAAAGATCCTTCAGTGGAACTGTAGATCGATTCGCAGAAAAAAACACGAATTGATATATCTCATCAATCGTTTCACACCCGTCGTCTTTGCCGTGTCGGAGACGTGGCTCAGGCCTGGAACTCCCTTTAGGGTTCCTGGTTTTTCATGTCTTCGGGATGATAGAGAGGACGGATGGGCCGGATGCGCCCTATTGGTTAGCAGATCTATAATTTTTTCCGAGATTCCTCTCCCCAACCATGATTCTGGTTTACATGTTGTAGCCATTAGAGCCCTGGGCATATCCTATGTGTCTGCTTATATCCCTCATCCCAATGCCAATGTTTTGTCTGAATTGAACTCTATCCTGTCTTCTATCCCAAGCCCCTTGATTGTGCTCGGTGATTTCAATTGCCGTCACACCCTTTGGGGATCTCACTGTAATGATCCCTCCTCCAGCTTTTTGTTAGATCTTTTAGATGACTGCAACCTTTGCGTCCTTAATGATGGTTCTGCTACCCGTAGGGTTTCGCCTACCCAAAACATTAGTGTTCCCGACCTTACTTTCTCTTCCCCTTCCTTAGTGTCATCTCTCTCCTGGTCGGTTCTCCCTAATTCCTATGGGAGTGATCATTTTCCTATATTGATTTCGTTTCCAAGTACTCATCCTCGTTCTCCTTCTATTCAACCCCTACAAAAATATCTCCTTTCACAAGCTGACTGGTCTCATTTTTCTTCCCAATTGGATTCAGAACTTCAAAACTTCCCCCCAATAAACTCCTCCAATTCAATTACCGTCTACAATGATTTTGTTGAATGTTTGTCGAAAGCGGCCGATTCCTCTATCCCCTTAAAGAACTCTGCCCGCCGTCTATTATCTTCCCCACCTTGGTGGGATGCGGAGTGCTCTGATGGTGTTCGAAAACGTAAAGAAGCAGAAAATACTTTTGCGTCTAGTTTAGACATGCCTGAATATCTGAATTTTAAAAAGATATCTGCAAGAGTTTGTAGGTTATTGGCAAAAAAGAAAAGGTCTGGCTGGCTCAAGTTTTGCGAATCTCTGTCTCCTCGCTCTCCAGTTTCCCTTGTTTGGAAAAAAATTAAAAGCTATCGCAGAGCTTGTGACCATCAGTCTTCCATAGTCACAACCAATGACCCTAGTTCTTGGTTAGAGGACTTTATTACAAAATTAGCCCCCCCTTTTGCCCCTAGTTTTGATTGCTTTCCAACTGCAGATCCCCCTTCTCCCACTTCCTCTGATAGATTTGATGACCTTTTCTCGTATTCAGAATTGACATGTGCCTTGGAGCATCTTCGTGATTCTGCTCCGGGTGTCGATGGAATCCCCTATTCCTTTATTACCAAATCCTCTTCAAACTGTAAATCAATCTTCCTCGACCTAATCAACTCCTTTTTCGCTACTGGTCAAGTCCCAGAGTCCTGGAAAACCCAGATTATTATACCCATTTTGAAATCTGGGAAAGACCCACATGATTCTTCCTCCTATCGTCCAATCGCACTATCCTCTGTGTTGGCTAAAATCATGGAAAACCTTATAAAGAATCGACTTGAATGGATATTAGAAACCAAAGGCATCTTAGCCAGGTCTCAATTCGGGTTTCGAAGAGGCATGGGCACTCTAGATAGCCTCAGTATCTTCTTATCCGATGTCCGCATTGCTTTTTCTAATAATGAAAGCGTTCTTGGTGTTTTCTTAGATATAGCCTCAGCCTATGATAATGTCCAACTTCCAATACTCAGGCAAAAGCTGCTACAGCTGAGTATCCCTGTGAGGATGGTCAACATCATTTGTAATCTCCTTATGTCCCGCTCTATTTCTGTTCGCCATCAAAACACTCTCTCACCATCTCGTCTAGTGTGGAAAGGATTACCCCAGGGGTCGGTCTTAAGTCCTCTCCTGTATAATTTATACACATACGATTTGGAGTCTTCAGTTAGTTGTTTTTGCAAAATTTTACAATACGCCGACGACATTGCACTTTATTTTAGTTCAGCTTCCCTTTCAGACGCCTCATTACGCTTAAACTCTGCCCTTCAGTATTTAAACCAGTGGCTTATCGATCACGGCCTAAACTTGTCTGTCCCCAAATGTAACGCAGTTGTCTTTTCTCGAAAACGAAATATTCCTCCTATAAACCTTTTTGTTGAAAACGAACCCATATTGATTTGTGATAAAGTAAAATTTCTCGGCCTCATCCTCGACTCCAAATTGTCTGGCCTTCATCATTTAGACTACATTTCGAAGAAATGCGAAAAAGGAGTTAATGTTCTGCGTGCCCTCTCTGGAGTTCGCTGGGGAGCCCACCCAACTTCCCAAAAAATTCTTTACAATGCTATAGTCCGTAGCCACTTTGACTATGGGAGCTTTCTTTTGGAACCATGCAACAGAATAGCTCTTGCTAAGCTGGAAAAGATCCAGTCCAAATGCTTGCGCATCATCACGGGCGCTATGAAATGCTCCCCTATTAATGCCCTTCAGGTAGAGTGTTTGGAGCCCCCCCTTCATTTACGTAGACAGTATCTCTGTGATAGATTTTTTTATAAAGTCATCCAACATAAATCTCACCCCCTACTTCCTCTTCTTCGTACTCTTTTTGAGTTAATCCCATCGTCCCGCTACTGGACCCATAAAAATCCTCCCCTCCTCGTTAATAGCTTCAGTAAATTTAATGATATGCACATTTCTTTAGCTCAATCAAGTTTGAACCCCTTATTTGAAGTAGATTTTAATTCATTACTATTTCGTCCTAAAATTATCTTTAACTTTGGTATCTCGAAACATGACCCTGCTGCCAATGATAAATTCAACAAGATTTTAGCAAAGGACTGGCATGATTGGCTTACGATATTTACTGACGCCTCGAAGCTGTCAGATGATAGCAATGTCGGTTCTGCTGTATGGATTCCAAAGTTCAGAATAATACTAAATTTTCGTAGCTCTTCATTTGGATCCATTTATACCGGGGAAGCAATAGCTCTTTTGGAAGCGGTCTCCTACGTTGAATCGCATGGTCTCAACAAATCAATTATTTTCTCCGATTCTCTTAGCTGCCTTCAAGACTTAGTAAAATCACCTTTTCGTTCTCGTCATAACTGTCCCCTTACTTTGCAGATTAAACAACTTCTTTATAGATGCTACTGTTTAGGCATCGATATCGCATTGGCCTGGATCCCTAGCCATTCTGGAATCATAGGAAACGAGAATGCTGATTCGATTGCCAAATCAGCCACTCGGAATGGCATTGAATCCCACACATCCTGTTATGCTCGAGATTTGCGCTGCCTTGTTAAACCAGAGATGATGAAATGTTGGAATACACAGTGGCAAAAATCTCAGTTACAGAAGGGAAAATTTTATGGATCCATCCAACCACTTATTCCTTCTAAATGTTGGTTTAGCAAACTTAAATTTTCAAGTAAACTGGCTTCCTCTGTCATAATTCGTCTTCGTCTCGGGTTTGTTTGCACACCAGTTTTTTTGGCTAAAATTCGCGTGAAAGACAGTTCTTTGTGTGAATGCGGTCTAGAGGAGGGTACTCTGGAGCACTTATTTTTTTCCTGTCCTCGTTTAATTACTCCCCTTTACGACTTACTCCCTCCTGATTTTCCTCGCCCAATTAACATTCCTTTCCTTTTATCTTTAGCCCATACCCCCGCAGTAAAAATCCTTTATAAGTTTATTAATATAAATAAAATCTTCTTGTAAGAATTTTTTATTATTAAATTATATTTATATTTTTTATTTAAGTACTGATATGTATAAATGTGTTTGATGTTTTAACACTCATATTATGTGCCGTCTTATGTTATTAACCAAATGTTTTGTCCTTTTTAGCATGGCGAATAATGGATGGCATCGCTACAAAAACTGATCAATAGTCATTAAACAGTTAGCGTTATTGAGAGAAAATATCGACCATTATAACCATCTCGTACCTTGACATTGGCAAAATCATCGAATGTTCGTCGATGGAGCCATAACCTTAAAAATTGAATTGAATTGAATTTATTTAAAATTAATGTTTTCTTTGGTATTTATTTACTTCCAACATATCTATATAAAGCTGAAGAGTTTGTTTGTTTGCTTGAACACGCTAATCTCAGGAACTACTGCTCTGTTTTTTTTTTTTTTTTTTAATAAAACGTTGCCCCACACTAGGAATTTCTCCTGTATCGTGGGTGCGTTCACAAACATATAAATACACATACACAAACAGCCAGACCCGGAACAACTATCTGTAGGCAAAATTCTTTCAGTGTTAGATAGCCCATTTATCGAGAAAGGCTATAAGCTATATATCATCACGCTAAGACCAATAGGAGCAGAGCAGACGAAGTTGCGCGGGTCAACTAGTAGACTCACATATATTCCAGACTAAATCAGATTTAGTTGGTTACTTACCTACTAATTTAGGAAACAATGCTACTTATAGGAAAATAATGTATTTCCTGTAGACCACTAATTTTTGTCATACAAAATATCTCGAAATCACTGCATACTTTTCCCTAAATACAATTTATTTATTTATTTACTAGCTGACCCGCGCAACTTCGTCTGTGTCACAATTTTCATTACTGCTCCGCTCCTATTGGTCGTAGCGTGATGTTATATAGCCTTAAGCCTTCCTCGATAAATGGGCTCTCCAACATTGGAAGAGTTTTTCAATTAGTACCAGTAGATCCTAAGATTAGTGCATTCAACCAATCGAAGTCTTCAGCTTTATAATATTAGTATAGACTAACTTTTTCCCGCGAAAAAAAAAACGGATCCCTTATAGGATCACTCGGGTGTCTGTCTGTCACAGCCAGTTTTCTCCGGATCCACTGGACCGATTCTGTTGAAATTTGGTACACATATGGACTTCTGTGACCCAAACACGGACGCGTTACGTAAATCATTAAATGTTTAGTATGGGGGTCACTTTTGGGGGTCAAACTAGAAAATTAAAAAAAAAAGTTTTTAGAAGAATATTGTGTGACATCAAATGAAAGCGCTTACTGTGCGGGTTTTAATTATATGTTTTTAATAATTTTATAATAATTGGTTTTGAAGTTATTCAAGAAAATAGCCGAAAAATGACTATTCCCCCCCTTATCTCCGAAACTACTGAGCACCTAAAATTTTGGAAAAAAATGGAGATAATAGATCCTTACCTAAAGATTACAGAAAAAATATTAGAAGTCTGTAGTGTTAAAATAACATGTTAAAAAAATTAAATTCGTTCGGAACCCTTTGCACGCGAGTCCGACTCGCACTTGGCCAGTTTTTTTTCCTGTTCTCATAGGAATTTCGGGAAATCCTCCTCCTCTTAATGCTTTCCTACACTCTCCAAGGAACCTACATGCCAAATTTCAGCTACCTACGACCAGTAGCTTCGTTGTTTGTCAGTCACTCAGTCAAAAACGGAAGAATTTTATATATTAGGATTAGTGCTTCAGCTTAATAATATTAGTATAGGATTACAGTGGTCTTTCATTCTTGGTAAAACTATTAAATATAATAGTAGGTAACTGCAGCAGTTTGCATACCAATGATACAATAGAATGTATTGCATGTCCCAAGGTTTGACCTAGTGTAGTTTTGCCAAATGCGTTTTCTTGGCACCTACAGTTTTTAATCTGGTTTCTTAATCAATATTCTGGTAGCCATAGTTGGAAGGAAGGTCTTCAAGACAATGTGGCATGCAAGTGAAATGGATAATGTCATAGGTATTGCTGTGGGAAAATAAATTAAAGGGTACTAGCCGCGGCTTCGAACTCGTGAATGTCGAAATTATCCCAAGGGTACATATTCCATCCTATTGGTTATTCTATAATCTACCTCTGTGCCAAATTTCATCAAGATCCGTTCTGCCGTTCTGACGTGATTGCGTAAGAAACATCCGTCCATTCATTAAAACATTCACATTTTTAACCGACTTCCAAAAAGGAGGAGGTTCTCAATTCCGTTGGAATTTTTTGTTAATATGTAGTAGTAAGATTTGTAGTGGACTGGATTTTTTATTTTATTTCTCAAAACAGAGAAGTAATATTAAATAAGCAATAAATCCTAACTATATACATATGAATATACAAAAACAAATACACTCAGGCGTCGAAGAATTCCTCCGCATCGCTGTCATCCGGAACCGTGCCCAGAAGACTGGCAGCATTGCCACGTTGAATGGCAATACTAATTCTTTGAGCAAAGAACGAGCCAGCCTTCTGGTCACGCAGTGTCGATCAGTCGGCGAGAAATATAGACGCGCACTCGGACCCCATGACCCTAGTGTTTCGACCCCAAACGGCTCAAAACTGTAATTACCAATAAGGTTACAGTATTTGCGCTGCTTGAGGGCCTCAGCAGTCGCAGCAGCAGCGCCGGCACAGCTCGCGAAACAGAGAATAAATACAAGAAGCATTAATAAATTCATCTCCAAACCTACCTCAAAATTCAGAAATTTAAATAAAATTTATCTTCATCAAAATTAGAGACTTAGATCTTTAAATCACTATCCAAATATTTTAAAGTAAACTCATATTACTGTGATCTGAATTTTCTAAATAATACCTACGCTGTTATTTTTCAGTGCATCTCTAAACCAAAATATCTACCTCTTTGTAAAACGTTGGTAACTTCATTACCTTAAGGTGTTCAAAAGATTTTTTACCAAATTTGGTCTGATCTAGTAACTTAAAATTCCAGTACAACATTGATTATTTCAAATTCCTTCCGGGAACTGGAGGATTTCCATTTTCTGGGCTCAATACCTCGAGCCTCCCGGAATACTGGGAGAGTTAGAAACCCCTTTGAGAAATACTGACGCGGTATTATCGTGCTAAAATTATTGACCTCCATCAGAGAAAGTCCCACCCACTTAAAGCTAAAGATTTAATAGCCTGATGCTCTCATCTTATCACGAAATTTGCACTAGCCACCAACCAGCGCAGTGCAAAACACATGAGTCAGCGTATCGTGAGTCAGACAGGTGTTTCGGTTCGACTCCCGCGTCGGACACCTCGCGTCAGGTGGCGCGACCTTGTCAGTGATTTTGATGTTTTATTGTTAAACTGATAATGTCGATTTTTGGTCAATGTCGTACCTTTTTGTGTTTGTTTTATTGTGATGGGTGTGTGACTAAAATGGTGCTGATAAGTTTATTTTAACTGCTGATTAGGGCAGTCTTTTAAACAGTACAGGTAGAAGTCCTTTTTCTAATCCTGGAATTGGCTACTAATAACTTCGGGGTCCTCTCCGGGATATGCCCGGGTTTCTCTGTCTGCGGAATGTATCTCAAGAACCGTAATAGGTAGTTGAAATTTTCACTGAGTGTATATTGCCGCATATCAAAAAATAATTTAAATAAAATTAAATTAAAAAGTACGGAACGTTCGTCTGAGAGACCGACTCGCACTTGGCCAGTTTTTAGCTATATTTTTATTGACAAAAATAACAAAACGTTTCGTCATTTTAATCCAAAATGTTCGGGGCTGGAAAACTTCCGGTACGGCGAATCCTCTACGAACTCGTATTATTTTTCCGCTACACAGTTGGGGTGGTTACGGCTTTCTGGACAAGCTCTGGCAGATGAGTCGTGATAATAATCATTATGTAGGTACATAAAAAAATCCTAATAGTCGTCTCCACCTTTTAACTTGCTTCCTTATAAGTTACAAGGCAACTTTGCGTGTGGGCAGTATTTTACATCTAATGGGGAAATGGTGGACTGAATGAAAATGTATCACTTACGCAAAAGTCCCACTAAAGTGAATACTGCTTGCAATTGGCAGCCACAACGCTGTATCATTGAAGTTGTTTTATTTAAGAGCAATTTTAGCTTGTGTATTCACACATATAATAATGTTCCATAATCATCATTTTTCGTCTTGCATATTCGGCATTTTGATTGCTCTTTTGATCTAGCGGTCGCAAGCGGGGAGTCCTGGGCCCCAAGTCTGCTATTACAATAGTGTCAGAATGGAAAATCATAATGACGCTTTTATATCCAGTGGTCAACCACTAACACTCCATTGAAAGAAATGGCATAGAATCTTGTCAAAATCAACCATTATGAAATCAATGATAGACCATTCTGACACTATTGTAATAGCAGACTTGGGGCCCTGGTTTCGATTCCCGGGTCGGGCAAAAAGTGGAAGTTGGTGGTGTGACACCCCTGTGCCTCGGAAAGCCCGTTAACACGTTGCGTTGGTCCTGCGCCAGATCCGGTCGTGTTGATTTGCCGTCCTATCGGAATAAGAGAATGACGGAAGAGGGAGTTCACATACTTGTGCACTACAATATGTCCCGTCCCGCGCCGATCTCCGTTGAGCTTGGCCGCCATGGCCAAAATCGGTCAAGAGGACTACATTGGTCGGCATTTTCTACCATCAAGTCGGCATAATTTACATGAGAAACTAGCTTGTGCCGACGTTAAAGTGGCCTATAAAACCGTCTCCCGGGTCCTATCTCTATACTAAAATTCAATAAAATTCGTTCGTCGGTTTAGGCGTGAAATTGTTACCAACTCACATTGGTATTTTTAATATTAGACTCATGCCTCATGCCATAGTAAAAAGATTAAGCAGTCAACGAGACTTCCCAGGGTTACCGAACGTGCTCAAGTACCGTCACTCGCGAAGGCTCTTTTAAATTAATACATCAACAGAGACAAGTTTTTTACAGCTATACATATATATATAATACACACATATTATACAACAAAGTCATCCGCCGCGTCTGTCTGTCCGTCTGTTCGCGATAACTCAAAAACGACTCCACCGATTTTCATGCTGTTTTCACCAATGGATAGTGATTCTCATGGAAAGTTTTAGTATATAATTTGTCAAGTTTTTCTAATACATTGGCTAAAATATAATGATATTTGTTGGAGGTAGTTAAAAAAATGTGTGAAAACTTTTAAAAAACAAGTATCTAACTTATTTTTTTAGGTGTTAACTAAAGTTTTACTTGCAACGTGCTTGCTTGGTAGTTAAAAACTAAAACAAATTAGAAACTAGTTTTTTTTAAATTTTCATACATTTTTTTAACTACAGTCGCTAGCGAGTATAGATTGATAAAACTCACGGTAGACGTACTGACTACTTTAGGCAGCGATAACCGACCGGGCGAAGCCGCGGGCATCAGCTAGTAATATAATAAAACTCACTTGCTAAGACTTGGTATTAAGATAATCTGCCTTTGTTTGACTGATAATAAAGTGGTGCCGTAAAATAGGATTAACATTTTTGGTGAATAATATTGACTGAGAACTTTTTGTGCAGCAATGTTTTATTTTTTGCATTTTACGAGTCTGCCATCCAGAATAATGAGTAATAGTGTGTGACTAAAGATTAAAAAAAAAAAAAAATTGTCCTGGTTGTAAGATCCACTAAATACCAAATAGCTCAATCGAATTAGATCAAAAAACTGTTTACAAAATAATGTAGACTTTGTAGTGTTTGGAAGTCGGTTATATTTTTTAGTAAAAAGTTTTTTATTTTTCACATTTTAGTGGTGATACTTGAACGACGTCTTCGTCCACGCAGAAATTGAAATAAGCAAAACTGCTCATAAAATATAAACTACGTAATCAAACTGAATAAAATTTTGACGGGACCGAATGGCGAGTATACCGCATCAAACTAAAAAAGAATCACAGAAATCGGGTCAGGAACCTCGAGAGTAATCGGTGTACGCAATACCCACCGGATTGAGAATCTCCTTTTTTGGAAGTTGGTTAAAAAGAGAGACTGACACGGAAATAAATTCGCGTAGCAATTTTCCTTCGCAAATCGTTGAGCACTCACTGGCAGTCTACATTTCGGTTTTCAGGATTCCAAGCCTTTTGCGTCATCCGCCATATTGAATTTGAGGGTGATTTTTTGTTAATTGTTTATGTCGTTTATTTTCAATGTTGACTGTTGTCCAGAGGCAGACAGCTACTTTGTTTTATACTATTCGGTAATAAATAGGCAAAATTGTTATTTAGAAGTAGGAGATAATCTATGAAAGTGCTGATCTGATTACGATTTTTACACCGGTAGAAAGCTAGACTATCCTTAAGGCACTTGTCCCATCGCCGGCGATCAGTGAGTAGCGAGTAAAGCTTCAAATTCGAAACAGTTGGCGATCAGCGAGTGAAAAGTTTTGACGCTCGGCTTTCAGCGAGTGCTTTTATGCGACGGGCTTTTACTCGCAATACTCGCTCCGGCCCGCACTATAGGTAGAAATCACCGCTGTTTTGTGAGTTCCGACCGCCAAGCTAACATCGCCGAGCGAGTGTCGCTGCGATCAACAAGAGGTAAAAGCCGCTACCGGCAGTGTGAACAGCCAGCTATCGACTATGAAATTAATGTGTGTGTCTCTTTTACTCACACGAGATCTATGTATATCTTTTGTCCCCGTCCTCAGCGAGCAAATGGTCGCTAGCTACTCGCTTCCTCGCCGGCGGTGAGACAAGTGCCTAAGTGTTATAAGGCCACTTATAGGGTTGCCACCCGTACTTTATTATAACTTCATCATCATCATCATCATATCAGCCGAAAGACGTCCACTGCTGGACATAGGCCTCCCCCAAGCGTCGCCACAATGACCGGTCCTGTGCGTCTCGCATCCATCGGCTACCTGCGACCTTCACCAGGTCATTGGTCCACCTCGTGGGAGGCCTTCCAACGTTACGTCTTCCGGTACGCGGTCGCCACTCTAGAACTTTTCGGCCCCATCGAGCATCTGTTCTGCGAGTAATGTGCCCTGCCCACTGCCACTTTAGTTTGGCGATCCTTCGGGCTATGTCGGTAACCTTGGTTCTCTTGCGGATTTCATTATAACTTATTGTACGTTAATTCGGGTACATACTTTATGAGAAAAATGACGTACCTACGCGAAAATAAATTATTTCGCATTTCCCTTTAATTTTTAGTTTAATTTAATTTTAATTATTTCTTGTTATAACGGCAATAGAAATACACTTTGAATTTCAACTGCCTACCTATTACGGTTTTTGAGATACAGCCCGCTGACTGACAGACAGACGGACGGACGGACAGACAGCGGAGGCTTAGTAATAGGGTTCTGTTGGTTACCCTTTGGGTGCGAATTCCTAAAAATGGAATGAATGAATGAATATTTGTTAAAAGTTGCTAAAAGTAACGAAAAAAACGTTTTTAAGCAAAATAATGAAGTAAAATAAATCGTACTTAATTTTGATACAATGTTCTTTTTTTACCTTTATTAACTAACTAGTTGACCCGCGCAACTTCGCCTGCTCCGCTCCTATTGGTCCTAGCGTGATGTTATATAGCCTATAGCCTTCCACGATAAATGGGCTACCTAACATTGAAAGAATTTTTCAAATCGGACTAGAAGGTCCTGAGATTAGCGCGTTCAAGCAAACAAACAAACAAACTCACAGTATAGATATGGATGTGATGTGTGTGTATTTGCACAAAAAAAGGTTACAACCCTAGCCACTTTTGAACCCAAATAAATACACCATTTATGTGTAAGGCCATCAGAGCAAGCCAGTCACATATCTATCTATACTAATGTTACGCGCCAGAATTAATGTTGGGTACATGGCGGCATTTGCGTACTGCTAACGCCATCTAGTTTCAACCAACCAAACATTTACGTGCTGCCATCTAGTATCGAGTAGCAGATACTGGCATACTGCTGGCGCCATCTAGTATCCAGTAGCTGACATTTACGTGCTAGAACATTCTCGATGTTTTGACGGGACCTGTGTGTGCCCGAACTTTCCAGAGGTTTCCATACAGGAGGGTTCTGGAAATGACTGTCGGTATATAAAGGGCGGACATCCGGCGACGGCAGTCAGTATTGAATTGGCGATACAAACGATAACTTCGAGAGCGATCTTCGACTGCGAATTATAGTGAAGTGAAGTGTTCAGTAGTGCGATTGTGTTTTATAATTGGTGTGTTTTAAAGTGATAATTAGTGTTGTGGATTAAAGTGTCAGTTTTGGTTGTTTAATCGGCTGTTTTTATTGTAACGAACCCCAAGCTCGTAACAATTGGTGTCAGAAGTGGGATAATCATGCCGATTCTGCCAAAGGACGACACGGAGGGTATCCGTACCCGTAGTCAACGCCAGCAGGAGACGGACCAGAGGCGTTTTGGTGGTGCAACGCCGCAGACGTCGGCAGGTCAGCTATCGACCATGGAGGCCGGCCCGTCCACAGTAGCTCCGGCATCACCACCACCAGACTTTGCTGCTCTGATGATGATGCTGCAGGAGCAGGCTCGCCGACAGGAGGAACAGGCCCGCCGACAGGAGGAACAGGCCCGCCGACAGGAGGAACAGGCCCGCCGACAGGAGGAACAGGCCCGTCGGTTGGAAGAACAGTTGCAGCACGACAAGGCGGAGCAGGCCCGACGACAGGAGGAGCAGGCCCGACGACAGGAGGAGCAGGCCCGACGACAGGAGGAACAGGCCCGTCGTTTGGAAGAGCAGCTCAAGCTTGACAAGGAGGAGCAGGCGCGCCGCCAGGAAGAACAGATGCTCCTCATGAAGGAACTTCACGCGTCCTTCAGGAAAGACATGAAGGAGGTGAAGGATAAGGTTGCTCAGCATGACAACCGCTTGTCAGACGCTGAAACCAGGATCAGCAAGTTTGATGACGTCATTGCTGATATGAAGAAGGAGTTGGGCAACCTTAAACTTGGAGATGGGATTGCTACTTCAGCAGCCACTACACCTTCGCCACGTGGGTTCAAAGTGCCGCCGTTCGATGGGACGTCTTCTTGGTCGGCCTACAAGATTCAGTTTGAGGCTGTCATGAAGGCGAACGGGTGGAGTAAAAATCAGGCCATGACTGCCCTCACCCTAGGCCTGCGCGACCAGGCTTTAACTGTCCTGGAAGCTCTCGGTAAGGAGGTGACTTACGAGCAGCTGCTTGAGGCGTTGGAAGCCAGGTATGGCGACGCCCACCTGGAGCACGTGTTTCGTGCGCAGTTAAGGGATCGCGTGCAACGCAGCGGTGAGAACCTGCAGCAGTGGGCCCTGGAAGTGGAGAAGCTGGTGCGAAAAGCATACCAGTCTGCACCAGCGCTCATTGAAGGGAACCTGGTGCAGGCATTCATCGACGGCATCCGCGACCTTGAGGTTAGGGCTGCAGTGAGGCTCGGGCACCACGGGACGCTTAAGGACGCCTTGGCCCATGCACTGGAGGTGGAAGCTGTGCGGCAAGATCATCGTTCCCACCGCGTCAGGGAGGTTGCAGCGGTTACAGTTCGCGATCGTGTTAAAGGATACAGCCCTAGGTGCTACGGCTGTGGTGAAAGGGGCCACCTTCGATCCAGTTGCCCTAAGCGAACTGCAGAAGGGGAAGGTAGCCGATCTCCAGAGGGCAGGGCGGCTAATAGCACCGCCCAGCAACAGCAGGGAAACGAGTAAAAGCCAGGACTGCGGGGCGGGTGCTGGCTGATGTTCAAGGAGCCCCAAGGATTTCGATCTCACAAACCCGTGACGGGAACAGCCTTATCATCAAGGGCGAGGTCAACGGGACACCATGTAAGCTGACGATAGACACTGGAGCTTCTCGCACGGTTGTCAGTTCCCAAATTATAAGTCGGCTCCTTGGGGACTCTGCATACAACCGAGAGCGTATAAATTTGGTAACAGCCACCGGTCAGCGCATACCCGTCCGAGGAGAAAGAGAGATGGAGTTGAAGCTAGGCAACAAAAGCTACCTGCATAATGTTGTTGTGGCCGATATAATGGACGATTGCATCCTGGGCTTAGACTTTATGAGGAAGAATCGTTGTGAGATCGACGTTAATCAAGGAGTTATGAAATGTGGACAAGAGGAACTTTTCATGGAAGGGGCTTTACCTGGAAATGTGTACAACCTAAAGAAGATTGTTCTTCCTCCGAGATCGGAAACGATTGTACCGGTTAGTCTTCCTCGGAATCCTGGGCAAACTCATCGTTGCGTACTCGTGGAAAGGGTAGACAATGACCTTCCATGGAAAGTGGCACGAACATTGGTCAGAGCCACCGACATCTCAGGAGTACGTGTGCTGAACCTTTGTGACAAGGAGCAGGTGATAGAAAAGGGCACACTGATGGGTACCTGCGAGGAAGTGGATTGGTTGCGTCGATGCCAATATCTATCAACTGGGACCCTCAGCAAGGATGCACAAACGAGAGTGACCACACTTTTAGAAGACTGTCGCAGCGCTCTGTCTCAAAATGAAATGGTCATGGCGAAGAGGATGTTACTTAAGTACACCGATGTTTTCTCTTCGAACGATGCTGACATTGGGAAGACTGGCTTAGTTCAACACAAAATAAACACAGGAGAAGAATTGCCTATCCGTCAACGGCCAAGGAGATTACCGGTAGCACGTGAAAAGGAAGTGGAAACCATGATCGAGGGAATGGTGAAGGATGGTGTTATAGAACCTTCATCCAGTCCATGGTGTTCACCGGTAGTGCTGGTAAGGAAGAAGGACGGCAGCATGCGGTTTTGTGTTGATTATCGTCGTCTGAACGACGTTACGAAGAAAGACAGCTATCCCTTGCCAAGAATTGATGACACGCTGGACATGCTTACTGGAGTAAAGTGGTTTAGCACACTAGATCTAAAAAGTGGCTACTGGCAAGTAGAAATTGACCCGAAAGACAAGGAGAAAACTGCATTTTCGACAGGAAAGGGTCTATGGCAATTTAAAGTTATGCCATTTGGATTGTGTAACGCTCCGGCAACGTTTGAAAGATTGATGGAACTGGTACTAACCGGGTTGATTGGTGATGCCTGCCTTGTCTACTTGGATGACATCATCATCGTAGGCCGTACGTTTGAAGAACATCTTCAAAACCTGGAACGCGTGCTCATGAAGATCCAGAGTGCCAACCTCAAGTTGAGTCCGAAAAAGTGTTCATTTTTCAAACGGCAAGTTAGCTTTTTGGGTTATGTTGTGTCGGAAGAAGGTATCCGCACGGATCCAGAGAAAATCGCCGCTGTCAAGGATTGGCCAATTCCAAAAGACAAGACGCAGGTCAGAGCATTTTTAGGTTTGTGCTCCTATTATCGGCGTTTTGTCAAGAACTTTGCAGATATAGCCAAACCCCTGCACAAGCTAACTGAGGAAAAGCGACATTTCTGTTGGGATGAAAGTTGCGACATCGCTTTCCAGGAGCTAAAGGACCGTCTGTGCAAAACCCCTATTTTGGGATATCCTGATATCAGCAAGGAATTTATAGTTGACACAGACGCAAGTGATATCGGACTTGGCGGTGTGTTATCTCAGCGGAATGGCGATCAAGAGGTTGTGATTACGTACTTCAGCAAGTCATTGTCGAAACCAGAGAGGAATTATTGTGTCACGAGACGGGAATTGCTTGCTGTAGTAAAGTCATTGCAACATTTTAGCAAATATCTACTGGGGCGAAAATTTCACCTACGAACTGACCATGCTGCGCTGAAATGGCTATTGCAGTTCAAAAATCCAGAAGGACAAGTTGCGAGATGGATTGAACTACTGCAGGAATACGACTTTGTGGTAGAACATCGCAGCGGAAAATCTCATGGCAACGCTGATGCACTGTCAAGAAGACCTTGCCCTGAAGACTGCAAGCATTGTACTAGGCAAGAGGGTAAAGAAGTCATACCTGTGAGGATGCTCAAGACAGACCTCAGCAACGAGTGGAAGGAAAGCCTACAACATGTTCAGCACGAAGATTCAGACATCAAGCCGATTCTGGAGTGGATGAAGGCCAGTGCTCCTAAGCCCACGTGGAGTGATGTCTCAGCGATGAGTTCGATCACAAAAAGTTATTGGGCCCAATGGGACAGCTTAGTGATTCAGGATAGAGTACTGTGCCGTAAATGGGAAAATGCTCGAGGAGACAGCTGTCATTTGCAAATGGTTGTCCCTAAAGCTAAAGTACCGGATGTTCTACAGCTGTACCATGATGGCTGTTCAGGAGGCCATATGGGAGTCAAACGGACTCTACTGAAGATACGGGAACGGTTTTACTGGGTCCATTGTCGTGCCGATGTCGAGGACTGGTGTCGCAAATGTACAAGTTGTGCGGCTGTAAAAGGACCTCAGACTCGTAGCAGAGGTGCATTGCAATTGTACAATGTTGGTGCACCATGGGAAAGGATAGCTCTGGATGTTGCGGGACCGTTTCCGGAAAGTGAAAGTGGTAACAAGTACTTCATGGTTGTAATGGATTACTTCACTAAGTGGCCGGAAGTCTTCGCCATTCCAAATCAAGAAGCTTCAACAGTTGCAGATAAACTGGTTCATGAAGTCTTCTGTCGTTTTGGAGTACCTTTGGAAATTCACAGCGATCAAGGAAGAAATTTCGAGTCACAAATATTCCAGGAAACTTGTAGAGTTATGGGTACTCATAAAACGAGAACAACTTCTTACCACCCACAATCGGATGGAATGGTGGAACGATTCAATCAGACATTGGAGAGATACTTGACAAAAGTTGTGGAAAATCGGCAACGCGATTGGGACAAGCATATACAACCGTTTTTGTTGTCATACCGAAGTGCTGTTCACGAAAGCACATCAGTGACACCAGCTTTCGCAAACTTTGGTAGAGAATTACGGCTGCCGGCAGATCTGATCACTGGAATGCCACCTGATGCCCCACGTAGTATAACCGATTATGCGAATGACTTGCGGAACAAAATGAATGACATTTATGAGCACGTCAGAGAATCGTGCCGGCAAATGTCTAACAAGATGAAAACCCGTTATGACCGCAAAATGAACAATAAAGGGTTCGATGAAGGTTCACTAGTGTGGTTGCACAATCCAGTTCGCAGTAAAGGGAAATCTCCTAAGCTTCAAGCTAAATGGGACGGGCCGTACCGGATTGTGACAAAAATCAATGACGTGACCTACCGTATACAAAAAGGTACAAGAAGTACTCCTAAAATCGTCCACGTGGATCGACTGGCGCGTTATTATGGGGCCGATAATGCTCGGGACGAGCATGTCTTAGGAGGGGGCAGTGTTACGCGCCAGAATTAATGTTGGGTACATGGCGGCATTTGCGTACTGCTAACGCCATCTAGTTTCAACCAACCAAACATTTACGTGCTGCCATCTAGTATCGAGTAGCAGATACTGGCATACTGCTGGCGCCATCTAGTATCCAGTAGCTGACATTTACGTGCTAGAACATTCTCGATGTTTTGACGGGACCTGTGTGTGCCCGAACTTTCCAGAGGTTTCCATACAGGAGGGTTCTGGAAATGACTGTCGGTATATAAAGGGCGGACATCCGGCGACGGCAGTCAGTATTGAATTGGCGATACAAACGATAACTTCGAGAGCGATCTTCGACTGCGAATTATAGTGAAGTGAAGTGTTCAGTAGTGCGATTGTGTTTTATAATTGGTGTGTTTTAAAGTGATAATTAGTGTTGTGGATTAAAGTGTCAGTTTTGGTTGTTTAATCGGCTGTTTTTATTGTAACGAACCCCAAGCTCGTAACACTAATATATAAAGCTGAAGAGTTTGTTTGTTTGCTTGAACGCGCTAATCTCAGGAAGTACTGGTCCGATTTGAAAAATTCTTTCAGTGTTGGATAGCCCATTTATCGAGGAAGGCTATAAGGCTATACGGGAATGGGAAATTCCTACGGGAACGGGAAAAAAACGGGATATGCGCGTACGAAGTCGCGGGCAAAAGCTAGTACTAATATATAAAGCTGAAGAGTTTGTTTGTTTGTTTGCTTGAACGCGCTAATCTCAGGAACTGCTGGTCCGATTTGAAAAATTCTTTCAGTATTAGATAGCCCATTTATCGAGGAAGGCTATAGGCTATCATCAAGTTAAGACCAATGGGAGCGTAGCAGTAATGAAGATTGTGGCGTAGACGAAGTTGCGCGGGTCAGCTAGTAAAATAATAATGGTGAGGAATGCTAAATCTTTAAGTGAGATTCATCTTTAAAACCCAATTGACCTATTTGATCTGGGTATCCGGTGGACCTTAGGCGACTTTGAAACCAATTGGCCAAGGCTGATGACCAAAGTAATCAGTCACACGCTACAGAGTAATGTCTGATGTAATTGTTGGTACCACTGCTTATTTATTCTGTGAATTGACACTTTCAATCATTCAGGGCCGGTCAGATGTCATCTATACTCTGAATTTGGTCGAATTGATTTCTTATGAACCGTCCACGCGATACCGACTTTTGTCTGCGAAGACTTTGAACTCTGAAAAAAAATCTGGCCAAGTGCGAGTCGGACTCGCGTGTAAAGGGTTCCGAACGAATTTCATTTTTTTAACATGTTATTTTACCACTATAGACTTCTTATCTTATAGGTTTTCCTGTAATCTGTAGGTAAATATCTATTATCTCCATTTTTTTCAAAATTTTAGGCTCAGTATTTTCGGAAATGGACATTTTTCGTCTAATTTCTTGAATAACTTCAAAATAATTTATTTTAAAATTATGAAAAAAATATAATTAATGCCCTCATAGAAAGCCCTTTCATTTGATGTCACAAGATATTGTACAAATAAACATTTTTTTTTTAATTTTCTAATAAAAGTGACCCCCATACTAAAAATTTAATAATTTACGTAACGCGTCCGTCTTTGGGTCACAGAAGTCCATATGTGTACCAAATTTCAACATAACCGGTCCAGTGGATCCGGATTCCGGAGAAAACTGGCTGTGACAGACGGACAGACAGAAAGACACCCGAGTGATCCTATAAGGGTTTCGTTTTTTGTTCGGAAGCCTAATAAAAACCGGCAAAATTTACCGAGCCTACACAAATATTACGCCACCAAGATACCCGGCAGCTTAGAGCGAGTGAAAAGCACTGACCTTTTATCAAATTGGTTTTGCCCGGGACTGTCTCTACTGCCCTCTTTGCCCCTCAAGGGAATACCACCCTGTCAGGTCCAATACACTCGACTACATCTTTTACGACCACCTTTTCAATCCACCGAATTGAAATGAATGAACTGCATTCTTGACGCAACGTGTTTTACAATTGGGAATTTTTAGTAGTTTGGAAATTGGATTTTATGCTTGGGTTTTTTTTTTATATTATTGTTACCGGCCCCCTTCTACCATCGGTCATCCAGACGCACTGCATCTTACCATCCCTACCTTGTTGCTATTCCACCAATTCGCACTAAGCGTTTCCAAACGTCTTTTATAATGCGCACAGCAAAGGAGTGAAACTCTCTGCCTGCGTCTGTGAATCCAAACGCTTACAACCCTAAACTCTTCAAAGTTAGAGTGCACAGGCTCCTTCTGGGTAAGCTCGCTCCATCGTAGATTTTGTCTCTGTCATCTCTGACCTAGAGTCAAGAGCAAACCCATCACAAATAAAAAAGAAATAATTGTGCACACTTGTTTTGGAGTAACCTATTCAGTCATGAGTTCATGACATAAAGCGCTCCAGGTTGTAGCTGTCACCGGAAAATAACATACTCCGTAAGATTGTAATAAATATATATTAGATTATAATTTATCGGAAACAAATGATTTTGAGTACAGTAAATCTTATTCAAATTCAACAGTTTCCAATATATTTGTGTCTTATGGAGAAAAATGAGTTTGCTATTTCTCGCGATATTTTACAACCTTACTGCGACTTTGTCTGTCTGTCCATCTGTCAGTCACAGCCAGTTTTCTCCAGATCCACTGTACCGATTCCGATGAAATTTAGTACACATATGGATTTCTGTGACCCAAACACGGACGCATTACGTAAATCATTAAATTTTTAGTATGAGGGTCACTTTTGGGGGTCAAACCAGAAAATTTTAAAAAAAGTTTTTTGTACAGTATCGTGTGACATATCAATTGAAAGGGCTTACTGTAAGGGTTTTAATTGGATTTTTTTCATAATTTTAAAATAAATGATTTTGAGGTTATTCAAGAAATTACACGAAAAGTGTCCCTTATCTCCGAAACTAATGAGCCTAAAATTTTGAAAAAAATAATGGAGATAATAGAGTTTTACCTAAAGATTACAGGAAAACCTATAAGAAGTCTGTAGTGTTAAAATAAAATGTTAAAAAAAAAATCGTTCGGAACCCTTTGCACGCGAGTCCGACTCGCACTTGGCTAGTTTTTTTTTGATGGGACAAGCCCGCCACACATACCCAACCACTGCAACTTCTGAAAGCCAGAATCAACAGTGGCGACCACCAGAAAAACGCCGAGCCAATGAAGCCCGACGAGTCCCGGAGTAACGATTCAACTGTCTTGGATCCTGCTACGAAATTAATCAGAAAAGTACAGTCCGTCACATCTTACGGCGTCTGCAATTATCCGGTGGCAAAGCCGTCAGGAAACACAGACTCCGACAGGGAATTCCATTCGTAGCTGTACGCACAATGACAGTATTCCCAAACCGTTTTGTGCGTATGTCCCTTGCACGATCTCTATAGGTAAAACTTGTTCACAAGGTGATTGGTAGTATAGTATCATCATCATCATCATCATCATCATCATATCAGCCGAAAGACGTCCAGTGCTGGACATAGGCCTCCCCGCGCGCGTCGCCACAACGACCGGTCCTGTGCGTCTCGCATCCATCGGCTACCAGCGACCTTCACCAGGTCATCGGTCCACCTTGTGGGAGGCCTTCCAACGTTACGTCTTCCGGTACGCGGTCGCCACTCCAGAACTTTTCGGCCCCATCGACCATCTGTTCTGCGAGCAATGTGCCCTGCCCACTGCCACTTTAGTTTGACGATCCTTCGGGCTATGTCGGTAACCTTGGTTCTCTTGCGGTCCGGATATCATCATTCCTGATTCGATCACGCAAGGAAACTCCAAGCATTGCCCTCTCTATTGCCCTTTAAGTGACTTTGAGCCTTCTGGTGAGGCCCATTGTAAGCGACCACGTTTCAGTTCCGTCTATGTCATCACTGGCAACATGCACGCGCGTAGTATAGTATTATACACTTTATTGTACACCAAAAGTATGAACAAAAGGAAAGTAGTAGTTGAGTGTGTTCCTTCATGCTGCCTCCATACGCTTGGCAAACAGTGGCAAACAGCGAACACCAAACAACAAACACGAACGTGTGGATAGGTGTTTGCTGTTTGCGATGTGTTTGGAAAGTGTTTGGTAGTGATCAGCATCGGTGTCGGTTTTTGTGCACAAATCAAAGGGTGTTCGACAAACGTGTTTGCGATGTATCCACACGCTTGTTCATTTCTATTCTGCCGTCATAACAAAAAGGACGTATCTACATAAAACGAAGTAACCGATTTCCGACTTTTAGAAAATAACTTAAAGTCGGAAATCGAATACTTTGTTTTGTGTAGATACGTCTTTTTTTTTACTGCGGGAGTACTATTAACCCGAAATTCATTCGGAATATACTAGCACGTTCGCCAAGCATGTGGATACCGTGTTTGTGTTGGGTGTTTGTGGTCGGTGTTCGGCACGTGTTTGGTGTTTGTTACTGTTTGTGGCAAACACCAAGCATGTGGAGGCAGCATCAAATGGGATGTTCTAGAGCTAATATGCGTAGATAGATATAATTTGACCCCAGTAACTTGGGGGCTAACATCTATTTTGACGGTATAGTACGCAACTTCGCATCTTTCATTAATGTTCCGCTCTTATTGGTCGTAGCGTGATGATCTATGCCTATAGCCTTCCTCGATAAATGGGCTATCCAACGCTAAAATAATTTTTCAATTCGCACCAGTAGTTCCTGAGATAAGCGCGTTGAACCAAACAAACAAACTCAATATTAGTATAGATCAGCGAAGTATAACTTTCCTTTTCATCTTCACATTACAGAGTATGTAACAGATATTTTCACATGAACGCTTAGTTAGTTTCTATTAGAACATTTAGTCATTGAATCACTGCGGCCTTGTATCGACTGTGGTGCATAGTTTAGTTGTAATTAATGATCGGTGATAAATATTGAGTGTAGTCTTGTAGCCATTTTGGGGTATTTGTTTTTAGGAATAACTAGATACTTTATAAGATGCGATGCGAAAGTGGTGCGCATCTCTGGGGCTCCGGACCACCTCCAACATCATCCATCCAAACTAATGACTCAGATTGAGGTGTATTATTAAAATTCTTGTGTTATTTTATAAATTTAATTTAATTTATTATTCATATTATTTTATGAATTATTATTTTTATCAAATAAATGTGGTTTAATTTTTTTTAAAAACGTTGCCCCACACTAGGAATTTCTCCTGTATCGTGGGTGCGTTTACAAACATATAAATACACATACACAAACAGCCTTATCTAAATTATTATCTGAATGGATTGAATAAATGATTATTTCATTTAATTTTAATTTAATATACCACCAACCAGCTTTTGCCCGCGACTTCGTACGCGCATATACCGTTTTTTCCCCGTTCTCGTCGGAATTTGGGGGAAATCCTTTCTTAGTGCTCCCCTACATTTCCCAAGGAACCTACAAGCCAAACTTCTGCTCTCTACGACCGGTAGTTTCGGCTGTGCGTTGTCTGTCAGTCACTCAGTAACGGAATAATTTTTAAAATTGACTTTTTTACAACCCATACATATGTTAAATTGTTCAATATTGATACCAAATAAAAAAACTTTTTGTAAAAAATATATTTATTTTTCACTTTTAAGTGGTGATACTTGGACGAAGTCTTCGTCTACGCTGAAATTGGAATAAACAAAAAAGCTCATAAAATAAAAACTACTGAACCAAACTGAATCAAATTTTTACGGGACCAAATGGCAAGTATACCGCATCGAACTAAAAAAGAATCACTGAAATCGGATCAGAAACCTCGGAGTAATCGGTGTACATACATAAAAAAAATACCCACCGAATTGAGAACCTCCTCCTTTTTTGGAAATCGGTTAAAAACCAATAAATTACAATAGGCGTTAGAAAGTCGATATTAAGATGAAACTAGGTATATAACGACCCATTGCTACATAACGTAAACATTTAACATGACATCATTGTGAATGAGTTATCCGTTCACAAGTTCACTCAAGATAATTCTCAGAACTCACACAGCTCGTTCAGAAACATTCTAGCTACTTTCAGATGAAAATAACGGATATGACATCACGATGTGTGTTCCGGAATGGCAGGCACGTAGGCAAGGGTGAATTGTAGGTAGATATTTTGACAGTTACGTGAAAAGGAAATTTCTTTGCCACAATTTTTGGTCTGAGTGTTCTCTAGCGTGGAAGCCGAAAATTATTCCGGACGAACTCATTACAAAAAAATAATAATAATAACAAAATAAATAATAATAAATAATCCTGCTCCAACCGGGGATTATCCTTGGGTATACTTTCACAGTGCATACAGGGATAATCGTCGGTTGGTGCCCCATTCCATTTGAAATGTCTAACGGGGCCTCTGCGAGTTGACTTCGGCTCCTCGTACGCCTATCAAAGGACCGGGTCTCCAGGGACCCGTGAAATTAAAAAAAGAAAAAAAAATGATTATGCCTTGCCATAGGTATGTGCCCTAACAGCTGTTGCACAGAAGGGGTTCCGGAGTGGTCTTTTAAGAGGTAACGGGGTCCCATCTATGTGCTGATTGATGATCATCGGGGTGGTCTATAATACCCCAAAGTCCAGGCAACTTTTGAAGATTTACCCCGAAAAGCCATACTTCAGGCCTGGACAGCTTTTAACCCTATAGGTACAAAGCACAAGTCCGATCCTGCATGTAGTATTGTAGCCACCGTTGCAATGGCTCAGCTAAGTATCAGCTTGCCGCGCTTGACTCGGTGGAACGCAGAGCTAAGAGTCTCAGCGGTGACGTAAAACTGGTGGATGCCAAGCTACATAGCTTGGCTCATCGCCGTAAGGTTGCCTGCTTGTCGGTCTTCTACAGATTGTACTTCGGTGAGTGTGCCCAAGAACTCCACGACCTCATCCCAACGGCCCCCTTCTACTATCGGACATCCAGACGCACTGCATCTTACCATCCCTACCTTGTTGCTATTCCACCAATTCGCACTAAGCGTTTCCAAACGTCTTTTATAATGCGCACAGCAAAGGAGTGGAACTCTCTGCCTGCGTCTGTGTTTCCAAACGCTTACAACCCTAATCTCTTCAAAGTTAGAGTGCACAGGCTCCTTCTGGGTAAGCTCGCTCCATCGTAGACTTTGTCTCTGTCATCTCTGACCTAGACTAGAGTCAAGAGCAAACCCGTCACAAACAAAAAAAGAAAAAAGAAGGCCATGGTCTTCACGTCTTCCTTTTAAAAGTTGATTGATTCAAAAAACATCATATTCATCATCATCATCATCATCATCATCATCATATCAGCCGAAAGACGTCCACTGCTGGACATAGTCCCCCCTCAAGCGTCGCCAGAACGACCGGTCCTGCGCGTCTCGCATCCATCGAACATCATATTAGTAGCACTGGATTTATTTAAAAAACCCAGGCGTGTATTTTTTCCGTCAAAAGGAGCCAATTTCACCTGGCTCCAACCACCGGTACATGGTGGGCATCCCACCCATACGCTACAAAACGAATGGGGAATACTTTGACTGAGCGTACAGCTAAGGAATGGAATCCCCTGCCGGAGTCTGTGTTTCCTGATAGCTGCAACTTGGGGGTCTTTAAGTCAAGAGTGAATAGGTTACTTCTAGGCAAGCGTGCTGCATCGTCGACCACTGTGAGATTGTGGTGAAAGTCGAGCCTATCAATCATGAAAAAAAAAACTCAGATTATTTAAAACTATCTGACCCTTGCCCACTTCGTTGGGCGGTATTTTCGGGTTAATATATAGCCTATGCCAGTCACAAATAACGTGGCTTTCTATTGGTAAAAGAATTTTCAAAATCGGTTCAGTAGATCCAGAGATTACTCCCTACAACCTCACAAATTTTACCTCTTTATAGAAGTGTATTATGATCTCTAAAGATCTGAAAGAGATTTTCAAATAATGTCCTTTCACAAGTTATTTTCCAAGAATTTCATCCTTACTTAATAATAAAAATGCGAAAGTAACTCTGTCCGTCTGTCTGTCGCGCTTTCACGCCAAAACTCGATTTAAATTGAATTTGGTACACAGATAGTCTAGACCATTGGTTTTCAAACTAGGGGGCGCGCCCCCCCAGGGTGGCGCAGATACTCCCAAGGGGGGCGTGGTCCACTAAGATAGCTGAGGAGCTTTTTACACATAACCCATGTTGACGCCGATTTAATACATAAACTTGGTAACATAGGATAGGTTTAACTTTTAATGAGAACATTTATTTACGAAAGAGTTAAAAAATCAGACTGCTTTTTTGGAACTTTTTAGCATTAAGAAATGGGGCGCATACTAAATAATTTTGGGAACCAAGGGTCTAGAGCCTGCGAAAGGACATAGGCTCCTTTTTATCCCGGGAGTATGTTCCCTAGGGTCCACACGGGCGAAGCCGCTGGCAGAAACTAGTTTAAAAGAATACTAAACAAGTATTCTCCTGAAAAAGAAAACCTATCGTACTGTAATGACCTCTTCGTTCTTCGACACGCCTCGCGCCTGCCAAACACGATTATTTTCAGTATTACAAACGTACACGATCTACAGTGAAAAGTATTTCGTGTCATATAATTTATGAGTGACGGGCTTTAGAACTGTTAAATATAATGTTGTGCATACATAAAAAAAAGAAACGTTTTTTTGTTGTCAAATAAAATCTATTTTTTTAACCGACTTCAAAAACGGAGGAGGTTATCAATTCGACTGTATTTTTTTTTATGTTTGTTACCTCATAATTAACCGACTGGGTGAACCGATTTTCATGATTCTTTTTTTATTTGAAAGCTGGTGCTTCCCGTGTGGTCCCATTGCCACTACGTCAGGATCTGATGATGGAAACCCTGAGAAATCGAGGGCAACTCTCGAAAATTGTAAGCACGCATCTGGTAAAAACTTGATATTCGTGTGTATATCGGGTGATACTACAAAACAATGATCACACACAATCAGACCTGATGATGGAGATGACAGAGAGTCAAGGAATAATAAATTTAATTACGGAAGTCGGTGTCAAAAAACGAAATAACCAAAAACACCGACTTCCTAAATTAAAGTTATTTTATACTTTGTAGTGTTTTGTTTTGGAAGTCGGTTACATTTTTTGTAAAAAAGTTTTTTATTACTTTTACTCTTATTCTTATTTTATAGCTCACTAGCTTCTGCTAGCGGCTTCGCCCGCGTTATCCCTAGGGAAAACACTCCCGGGATATATATATAGCTTATGTGATATTCCAGACTATAATCTACCTCTGTGCCAAATTTCATGAAGATCCTTTCAGGCGTTCTGACGTGAAAGAGAAACAAACATTCATCCATCCATCTATCCTCACAAACTTTCGCGTTAATAATCTATACTAATATTATAAAGAGGAAAGATTTGTTTGTTTGTTTGAATTCAATAGGCTCCGAAACTACTGGACCGATTTGAAAAATTCTTTTAGCATTGGATAGCTACATTATCAGGGAGTAACATAGGCTTTATATTATCCCCGTACTCCCACGGGAACGGGAACTACGCGGGTGAAACCGCGTGACGTCCACTATTATCTTCTAAAATATAAAAATCTCGTGTCACGGTGTTTGTTACCGAACTCCTCCGAAACAGCTCGACCGATTTTCATGAAATTTTGTGTGTATATTCGGTAGGTATGAGAATAGGTGGTAGGTTATTTTTTTTGCAAAACGTTTGCCGAGTCAGCTAGTAATATACCTACAACGTGTAATAGAATAGTCGCAATACCTCTTAAGGGGTCATTGTACTCATCATTATGAACAACTTTTACTATGGGACCAAACCCGAAATCGCGAAAAGAAAATCAGCTGTTCAGTACATTTTGTCAAGTTATGCGCACATGAAGGTATGGGGGAGTCAATTTTTTTTTTCACGATTTCAGTGTGTAAAAACTACACCCCATAGTATTTTGGTTTAATGTAATGGGATATACACAATTTATATCATTCGAAAATATGATTAGGTATAGTATCTCATTCGTATAAATATTTTGTGCGAAACGAGTATTAGATCGTTACTCATATTCCGCAGTATCACATACATTTCTTAAAATTTCACTCAAGAATGTTACTACTTAAACTGTGTGTTTAAAAAACAAAAGTAACGTTGGAACAATTTGTTTAGCTTTTACTTTGAGAAAAATGTAACATATAACAGTGATTTATCTTCGAAGAACAATGAAACAATTAACTCTTTAATTGCAATATAAATTCTTCATTAACTAAACTATGTAAGTGAATACGCGAGACAAAGTTATACAGTTAGTGACATTACATTATTATAAAATGAAAGTGCGTCTGTCTGTCTGTTACGTTGTCACTTCTAAACTGCTGAACTAATTTTAATGTTGTTTTTAACCAGAGATAATAATGTGATAGAAGTTGTTGAGGCTAAAGTAGTTAAATTGAACTTGACAGGCTGATGCTGGGTAGTTGCGCCATTTCTTCTCAGCTATAAGTGGTGACGTCACACTAGGAAGTGGTGACGGGCGGGCGTTTTTGGGGACTGTCTTTATGTAAATTTTGTTGTTAAAAAATGCAAATTCTCAGCCTAATTTGAATAAATTACTTTGATTTTGCACAGTCTACTCTTGTGAATTTGTGTTACAGCATTTTTAGGGTTCCGAACAAAAAACAGAACCCTTATAAGATCACTCGGGTGTCTGTCTGTCCGCCTGTCACAGCCAGTTATCTACAGGTCCACTGGACCGATTCTGTTGAAATTTGGTGCACATATGGACTTCTGTGACCCAAACACGGACGCGTTACGTAAATCATTATATTTTTAGGGGTCACTTTTGGGGGACAAACTAGAAAATTAAAAAAAAAAGTTTTTTGGACAATATCGTGTGACATATCAAATGAAAGGGCTTACTATGAGGGTTTTAATTATATTTTTTTCATAATTCTAAAATAAATGGTTTTGAAGTTATTCAAGAAATTAGACGAAAAATGACCATTCCCCCCTTATCTCCGAAACTAGTCTACTACACTACAACTATAAGAAGTGTATAGTGTTAAAATAACATGTTAAAAAAAAAAATCGTTTGGAACCCTTCGCAAGCAAATAGACTCGCACTTGGCCAGTTTTTTAGTACAAGAAACAGAGCAACACAGATATTTTTGTCTTGAAGTGTTATTTACTTATTTATCAAGACATTAGAAGCCAATTAGGTGTTACGTGAGTTAATATAGGAAAATACAAACTCCTGGCAGACGAAGTCGCGGGATAAACTTACTCAGTAAAATACTTTCATTGTTAGAAGTGATTCGCTTGCATGGCATTAAAAGCTTTGTTGATACTTACACTGTATTTTAAAATGATTTACTAAATTACTAGTTGATAGTGTTCAAACATGCTATGCTAGTAGTATGTTGTAGAAATTTCTACGTAGTAAGTCCTCTACTACGTTTTAGTTTTTAACCGACGAAAAATCGGAGATATATAGCCTATAGCCTTCCTCAATAAATGGGCTATCTAACACTGTAAGATTTTTTTAAATCGGACCAGTAGTTTCTGAGATTATCGCGTTCAAGCAAACAAACAAAAAAACTCTTCAGCTTTATATATTTACTAGCTTCTGCTAGCGGCTTCGCCCGCGTGGTCCCTAGGGAACATATTCCCGGGATAAAAAGTAGCCTCCTCAGGCTCTAGACTATCTGTGTACCAAATTTCATGTAAATCGGTTCAGTAGTTTTGGCGTGAAAGCGAGACAGACAGACAGAGTTACTTTCGCATCTATCTATCTATCTATACTAATATATAAAGCTGAAGAGTTTGTTTGTTTGTTTGCTTGAACGCGCTAATCTCAGGAACTACTGGTCCGATTTGAAAAATTCTTTCAGTGTTAGATAGCCCATTTATCGAGGAAGGCTATAGGCTATCACGCTAAGACCAATAGGAGCGGAGCAGTAATGAAAATTGTAACGCAGACGAAGTTGCGCGGGTCAGCTAGTTTATAATATTAGTAAGGACTAGTTGACCCGCGCAACTTCGTCTACGTCACAATTTTCATTACTGCTCCGCTCCTATTGGTCTTAGCGTGATGATATATAGGCTATAGCCTTCCTCGATAAATGGCCCATCCAACACTGTAAGAATTTTTTAAATCGGACCAGTAGTCTGAGATTATCGCGTTCAAGCAAACAAACATTTATATATTAGTATAGATAGATAGATTCGTTTAAACCAGGCCCCTAACAAGTTATCTATTTCAAAAGCCAAATTATCTCTCATTTTCGTGTAGGTACTGTGCTAAAGATTCATCCCCAACGTATCCATTATTTTGGCTTTAAACGAACACCATAGCTTCTACGTAACTGCAAAAATGCCGCATTACAGATCCCATACATATTGTTTGTAACATATAGCCTAGTATATTTGCCAACCAATAAAAATGCTAAATTCCAGCCATAGCGTGATCCCAAGACATGCAGTATTGCAAATAGCTTCACGATGTAAGTATTAGTATCACGCAGCCATATTTGTTCTTTGAAGTTATTGTGTAGTTTCGTATTTTAATATGGCGGTACAGACACATTAATTAACTTTAATATGGAGTATTTACTTATGATTACTAGCTCTTGAGTATAATACAGGGACCCAAGTCTGCTATTACAATAGTGTCAGAATGGTCTATCATTGATTTCATAATGGTTGATTTTGACAAGATTCTATGCCATTTCTTTCAATGTGTCAGTGGTGGACCACTCATCATATCAACCGTAAGACGTCCACTGCTGGACATAGGCCTCCCCCAAGATTGGGGGTTTGTTATAATCGCCACGCTTGGCAGGCGGGTTGGCGATCGCAGTGTATGGTGTTGAGTTTTACAGAGAACGCTGCTGCCCATTCTCTGGCGAGTCCCTTAGTCGCCTCTTACGACACCCACGGGAAGTGATGGGATGGTATTGTTCTTTTACAGCACCATACGGCACCGGCCGACACCATACGGCAAACGATTGACCACTGGAAAGTCATAATGACGCTTTTATATCCAGGCTAATAGCAGACTTGGGGCCCAGGTCAAATGTCAGCAAATAAAATTTAATCTACGTACCAACGAGATTTAAATTCGGCTTCAATCACTTTAATATAGATTTATGCGTAAAAAAGTAGCCTAAAACCGTCTCCAGGGTACCATCAATCTGTAAATCAAAATTCAACAAAATCGTTTGAGCAGTTTAGGGGTGAAAGCGAACAGATAAACAAACACACTTTCGCCCGCGGCTCCGCCCGCTTGAATGTCGAAAATTATCCCAAGGGATAATTATACTCCCGGGATAGAAGTCTCCTTTGTCCTATTTCAGGACATGGTCTACTCGCTTGCCAAGTTGTCTCACATATAGAAGCAATCAAAGATAATGTTAACAAGATTTTTCTAATACATCACATGGTTTAAAAAAATGTCCGTGGAGTTTCTTGCACGTTCTTCTCCATAGAGATTACGCTTTGGAACGTGCAAATAGCTTCATGTTTTTTGACTGACCGCCTTTGACAATTCAAAAGTGCCTGTAAATGATTTATTTGAAATATACGATTTGATTTGATTTCATCAAAATCAGTTTTGCGGTTTACCTAAGCGTGAAAGCGTCTGAAACAGAGTTACTTTCGCATTTATAGTAAGCTTCTGCCAGCGGCTTCGCCCGCGTGGTCCCTAGGGAAGATACTCCCGGGATATAAATATATCCTATGTGCTATTCCAGACTATAATCTACCTCTGTGCCAAATTTCATGAAGATCCTTTCAGGCGTTTTGACGTGAAAGAGTAACAAACAAACATCCATGCTTCCATCCTCACAAACTTTCGCATTTATAATCTTATCTATCTTTAATCTCGTGTCACGGTGTTTGTTACCGAACTTCTCCGTAACGGCTCTACCGATTTTCATGAAATTTTGTGTGTAATTTCGGTAGGTACGAGAATAAGAGGTAGGGGTTTTTTTTTGTATGGCAAAACAATGTTTACCGAGTCAGCTAGTAATATATATAAAGAAGCATAAAAGTATAGATTAGTAAAGATGCTACAACTGTACGTTATCCGATCCATGACTTTAATGTGTTACGTCATACATTACTCTTATTTTAAATACCAACTTCTTCTTATCATGTGGGCAGTAAGGTCTAACGACCCCACACACCCTAGTGTCAAAGTTTCTAAACCGCCTCAAGGGCCTCTGACATGGTTTATTTGATTTCAACTGCATTTTGTACCTTCTATAAAATTCAGTTGAACATTACCCATTCATTCGTCTTTCCGTTGATGCAGATTTTTAACAATCCCGTACAAACACTTAATTTTTCCCGAGTTGTGAAGCACCCTGAAGTTTGCTCCGGAATATTAGCTTGAGCATTCTGTCTGCCAAGTTTTGAGGCAATTTATCGCGTAGTTTTTACATAATAGGCTAACATGAAGATAACCTTACCGAAATCCAGAGATTAACCAGAAAATTAAAACAATTTATTGCAATCTGAATCGACTCTTCACGTGACCAACATGTCTAAAAAGGTAACTTTAGTAGAATCAACCAGCACATCAAGCTACCCGAAACTGTCAAATTTTCCCAATCAACCTTGAACCTAATGCTTTAGCGATAAAGATGAAAATTAAATTTAACAGATTGTTGTGTGTTTAATAATATGTATTTAATATGATTCTATTAAAGTGGCTTTTTTAGACCCGCAGAGCTTTTCTTTGGGCACGCCACAATTGCGGCGATAAGTGCCCTCTTTGAGGAGTGGCTAGAGCGGCGCCACGGCGTCCTCACCTTCCGCCTGACGCAGGTACTCACCGGACACGGTTGTTTTGGGAGGTACCTGTTTCGAATTCGGCGGGAGGAAAAGCCCGGGTGTCAACACTGCGAGGATCGCCCGGAGGACACGGTGAAGCATACGGTGGAGGTCTGCCCTGCTTGGGCGGAACACCGCCGCGTCCTCGTCGAGGCGACTGGCGGCGGCGACCTCTCGCGTCCGGCCCTGGTCCAATCCATGGTCCGGAGCGAGGAGGCATGGGAAGCGGTCACCTCCTTCTGCGAAGCAGTAATGCTAGCAAGGAGGAGGCCGAACGCGTGAGAGAGAGGGAAACCTCACGCCCCAGCCGCCGCAACAGAAGAAGACGCCCCGGGCGTCGGGAGCCTGCGGACGGCGAGCATTGGGTGGCTCGCCGTCTGATCAGAACAAGGCCCGGGTCGACGGCGCGCTGTGTTCCACGCGCGCCTCAAGAAGCTGTCAGCATAAAGGACGGGGCCCGCTAGGGCCAGTGCCTGCCGGGGTTGCGGGATTTGTTCGAGAGAGTCGCCGCGGCCCTGGAACGCGGCGGGCATTAGGAGGAACACGGATGGGTTTTAGTCAGTAAGAGTCTGACACTCCCTTCTGCTCCACCCAGAGCGGGAGGAGTCATTTGATGATTACACATCCTTTAAAAAAAAAACACCGGTAGCACTCCGGGAGTGCCGGCAGAAGTGAAAACATGTAAATAATACATCCTTACTGTCGCGGTCACATCATAGACAAACCACCGACAACAAAATAAACAAAAAGACACTGACGTGTGGCCGCGACAGCGACTGTCAGTGACAGATGTCAATCTTGACACAGTTCCTGACATAAACAAAACGAACCATAAAAACAACAAAAAATAACGTTGTGTTTAATTATAAGTACAAAAATACTATCATTTATGAGGTAGAATACAATGTTTATTTATTGCGCTATCGTACACAAATATGACAATTTACATGTTATTATTCATAATACTTATTATATCGTTATTTATTTATATATTACATTAATTTTTATCTCTTAGAAAAATCAACTTTCATCCATAATTTCGTAATTCCGTAATTTCGTATCCTTGGATACGCGTGGCACGCTGTACATAAACACAGACGGACATTCGCGCAAGCGCCCTGTGCCGCCTAAGCGGAGCAGCACACTCAGGCACGGTAGAAAGAGTGGGAGATACTAGTTCCTCTCCCTTCCCCTCGATCTTACGCTTTTTCGCATCACGTGACCCTGACGCGAGTCCGTCTTACGCTTTTTGCGATCAGGTCACGTGTCCTGACGCGAGTTTAAGATTTTATACCCATTACAGAAAAAGTGCTCAACGCCGCTAAAGAAGTTTTCACTTCAAAAAAGAGGTCCTTTTCTTCGGTCAAAGAATCAGTATTGCCATTCAAAGTGGCAGCTCTGCCAGTGTTCTGGGTACCTACTTGACAACAATGTTGACGACTTTTTTGATGCCCAATGAATTTTATTTTTCTTTATACTTTCTCATAAACTCCTTGTAATTTTTAGGGTTCCGAAAAAAAAACGGAACCCTTATAGGATCACTCGGGTGTCAGTCTGTCTGTCTGTCTGTCCGTCTGTCACAGCCAGTTTTCTCCGGATCCACTGGGCCGATTTTGTTGAAATTTGGTACACATATGGACTTCTGTGACCCAAACACGGATGCGTTAAGTAAAGCATTAAATTTTTAGTATAGGGGTCTCTTTTGGGGGTCAAACTAGAAAATTAAAAAAAAAAGTTTTCTGAACAATATTGTGTGACATATTAAATGAAAGGGCTTACTGTGAGGGTTTTAAATATATTTTTTTTCATAATTTTAAAATAAATGGTTTAGAAGTTATTCAAGAAATTAGACGAAAAATGACCATTCCCCCCCCTTATCTCCGAAACTACTGAGCCTAAATCTTTGAAAAAAATGGAGATAATAGATCTTTACCTAAAGATTACAGGAAAACCTATTAGAAGTCTGTAGTGTAAAAATAAAATGTTAAAAAAAATATTCGTTCAGAACCCTTTGCACGCGAGTCCGACTCGCACTTGGCCAGTTTTTTTTTTAATAATAACAGCCGCACGAGTCATCTTCGAGGTCTTGCTGAGGTCGGTCTGTGTATGGATAAGGCCTCTTGTTATATCAATACTCCGTGAGTTCCGTGACCCAGGAAGCACGTCTTTTTATAACTTTGGCAGATGTTAAGGATTGCCAGAAGCCAGATAATCTGTCTCCAGTCTAGCCAAAAGCACCGTGTCACTTAGATACTGGGTTCTGGAGGACACGTAGGCAGTCGCTCCACGCAAAATGGTATTCTGCTGAATAGGCAGATAATGCGAAAAAAACTGGCCAAGTGCGAGTCGGACTCGCGTGCAAAGGGTTCAGAACCAATTTCATTTTTTTAAATGTTATTTTAACATCACAGACTTTTTATAGGTTTTCCTGTAATCTTTAGGTACAGAAATATTATCTGCATTTTTTTTCAACATTTTAGGTTCAGTAGTTTTGGAGATAAGGGTGGAATGGTCATATTTGGTCTAATTTCTTGAATAACTTCAAAAGTATATGTTTTGAAATTATGAAAAAAATATAATTAAAACTTCACAGTAAGCCCTTTAATTTGATATGTCATACAACACAGTTTGAAGAACTTTTTTTATAATTTTCTAGTTTGACCCCCAAAACTGACCCCATACTAAAAAAAAAATTGTAAAGCGTCTGTGTTTAGGTCACAGAAGTCCATATGTATACCAAATTTCAACAGAATCGGTCCAGTAAATCCGGAGAAAACCGGCTGTGACAGACGGACAGACAGACACCCCAGTGATCCTATAAGGGTTCCGTTTTTAACGGATGTTCGGAACCCTAATTAACCGCTACTGTAAATAACTTACAATATTTTAACTTACATTTCGCCTACTTCAAATTACCAATACAATATTAACTACATCATCACTGTTTACATGATTCACGGAGAGTTTGAACGGATCTCTTGAGTCATCGGCACTAGGGATTTCGCCCCGGGAGTCTCGATTCTCGAAATGCCGGGAGTCTCGCCACTTTTATCATCGAGACCGAGACCGAGACTTAATAAAAATTCCCGGGAATTTCGAGACCAAATGTTTCGGTAGACAAACATTAAAATATTCTTAACACCAGAATTTATTTGTACATTTTATACTTATAAATTCTCCGCCGCGCACTATGTACCGCCTAGTGACACTGCCGCTTGCCGAATGCGTCACGACTACTTAGATATAAGCTTTTTTTACCAAAGTTCCTAATTAAAAAAGACTAAACATTAGAATTAAGAATAAAGAATTAAGTAATAACCTGAAAGTCTGAATTAGGTACTTCAAATATTGCTATCTTATTTTTTTCTATTTGTTATAATATTCTATTGTAATGTTTGGTTTGGTCAGATTGATCAAAGAGTAAATTTGTAATAAATGTGATTTATAAACAGTTACAATCGTAATTATCATTTACTTCACAGTTCACCACCACTCACTTCAGTCAGTTTCACTACTACCCTCACCCTCTTATAGTTTATCATTTACTAAGTCAAACTATGTCATTGCCATTTCTTTTATTTTTACCAAAATAAGTCTAGTTTACCTTCCAAAACAATATTAAAATCACCATTTTCTTGCACACCTGCAATACCTCCATCCATAACGTAACGTATCCGTAAAAAACCATTCTAATATAAAAACCACGTGGGTCTCGAATTTCCCTGGAGTCCCGGGACTAGCTTCCGAGGTTCGAGACTGGTCCCGGGACTGAAAATGCTTCCGAGACCGAAATCCCTAATCGGCACTTCGTTCATTGCTACAGATCACTATGAGTATGTGAGTCGCGTGACACCCATTTGTATTACATTCTACTTCCTTTGCTTAACAATGGTGTTACTAGATAGGCGTTGGCGACATTTGTTGTTGTATTTTCATTTTCTTAGCGTGGCGTGGTCACTTGGTCTTTGGAACAGCCTCATCTTTTGTCAAACTGTAAACTACGATAGGGTCTGCAATTTTGTGACTGGTTCTTTCGTCGCCATCGATGGGAACAATATTTTAGGCACTAGACGCCATGGTTCACCAAGAGACTTCGGACTGGTTTTTAACCGACTTCCAAAAAAGGAGGGGGTTCTCAATTCGGTGGGTATTTTTTTTTATGTATGTACATCGATTACTCCGAGGTTTCTGATCCGATTTCTGTGATATTTTTTTTAGTTCGATGCAGTATACTTGCTATTTGGTCCCATAAACATTTGATTCAGTTTTGTTTAGTAGTTTTTATTTTATGAGCATTTTTTCTCATTTCAATTTCTGCGTTGACGAAGACGTCGTCCATATTTCACCACTTAAAAAAAAGTGAAAAATAAAAAACTTTACAAAAAAAACACTACAAAGAATAAAATAACCTTAATTTCGGAAGTCTGTGTTATAAAACAATTAAACAAAACCAAAAACACCGACTTCCGAAATTAAGGTTATTTTATTCTTTGTAGTGTTTTGTTTGGAAGTCGGTTATATTTTTTATGTTTTAATTTTCCATGCGCGGTACGCCGCGCAGTCGCGGGTAGCCGATGGATGCGAGACGCACAGGACCAGTCGTTGTGGCGACGCTTGGGGGAGGCCTATGTCCAGCATTGGACGTCTTTCGGCTGATATGATAATGATTTTCCATGCGTAATAAGGGACTCGACTCAGTCGAAAAGAGAAAGAAAGAAAGTCTATTTGGCACACACAGATACACACAATATAGGAACAAATAAAAAGAAAACTTAATTCTAAAACAATTACATTGTGTGCCCCGCGGCTGCGCCAAATAGGTCCAGTTCAGCAAAATGCCAGACCCTTGCGCCTATTTGTCCAGTTAGATTTTTGTGTAAAACCTAGAGTGACCAATAAAGAACATGCAAGTCAACATGACTGAATAACAAGAGCTAAGTACCAATCGATTACCTCCCTACTATTTCACTAAAAAAGTTATTAAGGCTGCTCTCTCGAGAAATGCTTAAATACAGCGTGCAGATGAAGCTAATTTTTCGGCATTTACTGAGAAATTACATCTGAAAAAAAAGGTAGTAATCTACATGATATGATACGTAATTTGGTTTAGCCAGAATATATAATAATAATCATTTATTTCGGACATTAATTAAAATCCATAATGAGTTAGTAACAGAAAAACTTACAACTATGTTAGTAACCTTAAACAAAATAAATTAACCAAAAAAGTTTAATTCATAAACTTTCCCTCTGCACCGGGCCAGCAGGCATGGGCATGGGACCAGTGCGCCAGGAAAGGGCAGTCCGGTCGTTCAGCAATAACGCTTAGGATGCTGTTGGGACTCCCACGTATCCTACGCATCAAGGAGGCCGCCCTTTTGCGCATGTAATTTATGTATCGGTATCACACAATAAGAAAAAAAATCACCAAATCACCTCCAAATCGTTAAGATGAAACCATTTTACTCCTTCATTTTTTAACAAAAGTCAAAAAAGAAAAATATCTACTGCTTTGCAATACAAAAGAAAATAATTTGGTTTTGTTACTTTTCTAAACTGTGTGTTTTTTATAATAAGTTAAAAATGCTAGTAGCGGAGTGGCGCGTAGAGAAGTAGTTAGCTCCGTTTGTATGCACAAGGTCATTGGCATGTATACAAGCCTTAATGTGGTAACGAATTCAAACCGAAATGCCACATTGAGATCATTCCTTTTACTTGGTTTCTTAATAGGTGTTTAATTTTGTTACTCATCTGCCAGTCAGATTATCATACTTGACCATATGGTGAATCATCAAGTCATCATCACCACCACACGCAAGAAACTGCTGTAAATAGCCATTGACTCAATTCCTGGCTCATCAAAGACATACCAAAATTGGTATAACTTAAGATGCACGCTTGTATTATTGGTCAACTCAGTAGGCGACTATGGCCGCACTATCCGGTAAATTGGCAATTTCTTTCAATTGACTGCCTCCCGACCAGGGGGACTATTCTCTAAGCCCGAAGTCCGTAGTTTCGGGCTTAGTTGCGGCCGTATTCTGGGGGGCTACTCTCTAACGAAATCCGTAGTTTCGGGCTTAGTTGCGGGCGGGCGTATTCTACTCTGTATCACCTACAGACTTACTATTAGTCCCGAACCCGAACTGAGAATGAATGACAACACGATTTCACAGTAACTGTCAAATCGTGTTATCATTAGTTCTCAGTGGTTAGGTGATACGAAGTAGAAAATGCCCGCCCGAAACTAAGCCCGAAACTACGGATTTCGTTAGAGAGTAGCCCCCAGCTCCGTATGACCAAACTACTCAGGATGAATGACAACACGATTTGACAACAGTAACTGTCAAATCGTGTTGTCTTTCATTCTTAGTTCGGGTTCGGGACTAATCGTAAGTCCGTAGGTGATACAGAGTAGAACACGCCCGCAACTAAACCCGGAACTACGGACTTCGGGTTTAGAGAGTAGCCCCCTATTTATTTTCTTTCTTAGCCAGACTTACTTTCTTAGATACCTTCTGGACGTCCCGAAGTACAGATAGATTGACCAATGAGTAGCCACATAGCTTTGCGTGCCACAGCGTTAGGTTAAATACCCCTTCAATAAATATGTACTTAGCTAAGGTTATCGCACTTGTGGTTAACTGCGGTTTTAAGGTTGATAGTGTCAGGTCTAGTTTCATTGAACTTCGATGATTCATCGTTTACGATCAAATATTGTCATGGCCATTTGAAACCTAATGTGTTAGCCCAGAGTTTTACACTAATGGCTCGATTCAACCTCCCCTTGGAAACTGTATCTCGTGGGTAATGAGAGAGGGGGCTCGTGGCTTAAGAATAACAACCGCACGGGTTGATTTTCAAGGCTAAGCAATTGTTCCCCAGGCCATTCCGAACATCCTCCATGCCTTAGAAACCACGTTATACCCCCTTTGATCCCGGCTGTCATTCGTGATCCTTGACAGTCTTTACGGTTGTTTTTTTTTTGAGGATGGGCTATCTGACCGGAGCAGAAGGGAGTGTCAGACTCTTACGGACTAAAACCCCTCCGTGTTCCTCCTAATGCCCTTTTCGTTCCAGGGCCGCGGTGACTCCTTTCAAACAAATTCCGCAGTCGTTACGGATACTCAGAAGCCAAAAAATCTGACACCCCTTGCCAAGGGGTACCGTGTTACCCAGTAACTGTTTGTGAAGCTCAAATAAACACTTGTTCCATGTTAAAAATAATGGTATTCAGCTTGAAGCCAATCCTAGCACATTGAGGAAAGGCTTGGCAGGTGTTTTTTCTTAAGCCATAGAAAGAAAGAAAGAAAGATAATTTATTTGTCAAATATGCGTTTACATGAACTGTCGAATCAGACATGCAAGGTATTAACAGTATATTGAGCGTCCATATTTTGCCAATAGTGGCGTACAAATTTTGTAGGTATAACTATATAGTCATTTAGAATTTACATAAGAAACAAATGTCAAGATATAACAGTCCACACTAAATTATATTATGTCCAGTATTCGGTCATGCTTGGTTTTGAACCCGGTTCTTTGTTAACAAACTGTTTTAATACCACCAATTTTTTTTTATTTACTATTTATCAATAGGCTCGCGTTTGACCGCTATCTCACCTGATGGTAAGCGATGATGCGGTCGAAGATGGAGCACGCTTGCCTAGAAGTAACCTATTCACTCTTGACTTAAAGACTCCCAGGTTGTAGCTATCAGGAAAGACAGACTCTGGCAGGGAATTCCACTCCTTAGCTGTACGCCCTATGAATGTGTTCCCAAAAGGTTTAGTGCGTGTGGGTGGGATGTCCACCATGTATCGGTGGCGCATCGCCGTTCGTCTTGTGAAAACCAAATTCAAGTCTTTCGCTGCTCAAACAACACCTGTATCAAGTAATAGTGGACCAGTTAAACCGGAAATAATAAAGACGAGAATCTTAAATGTAATTTGCTTCGATCAGCTCTTGTGATCATCATAATTTAATTCGACACACATGTACGATTTTTTTGGAACGTAGAGAAAGTTCCTGATACCAGTTATCCATATTATACTAATTTTATAAATAAGCAAATCATTCTGTCTAAATTTGTTTGTGGTATTTTTACGCCTCAACGACTGAACCAATTTTTATGATTTTTTTGGTATAGATAGATAAATTGGGCCATGGTTAGAATCTCTACGAGGTACACGCACGCTGGGTTTAGCACAAGAAAAGAAAAAAAAATCCGGCCAAGTGCATGTCGGGCCACTCGCGCAGTGTAGGGTTCCGTAGTACGCCGCAACAGAAGAAGACGCCCCGGGCGTCGGGAGTCGCAGGGTGATTCCCGGCCACCGTAGGCGCGGGCCTGCGAACGGCGAGCATTGGCTCGCTGTCCAATCAGAACCAGGCCCGAGTCGACGGCGCGTTGTGTTCCACGTATGCCTCAAAGAGATGTCAGCATAGAAGAAGGGGTCCGCTAGGGCCAGTGCCTGCCAGGGTTGCGGAATTTGTTCGAAAGGGTCACCGCGGCCCTGGAACGCGGCGGGCATTAGGAGGAACTCGGATGGGTTTTAGTCAGTAAGTGTCTGACACTCTCTTCCGCTCCGCCCAGAGATGACGGAGTCATTTGATAATTTCCCATCCTTTTAAAAAAATGCTCAGCAGTGAGCGAAGTCGGGCTGTGGATGATGATAATGATGAATTGAATCTTGAACATGGTCTTAGAATAGTTTTTATAACGGAAGTACCTACTGAAAACATACCTATGTTCTTATGGAATAATTTCCGAGTACTACGCGGACGAAGCCGCTAGCAGAAACTAGTATATATTTGTAGGTATTAATTAAAGATTTAATGCACAAATAATGATATCCGGTTGTTGTTATAATGTTGTCCAAATATTGGAGTTTTATTATCTTAGTGAGTGATAATCGTGAATTCTTTTGTGAGGCAAAAGCTACCATTGAATTCTGGCTTCACTGTTAATTGCTGGGGAGTGTGTTACACTTCTTTTGACGTGATAACGTCTTATAAATCTATGAACCGGGGCTGCACGCACGAAAAAGTGCCACGTTCCGAATAAATCGATGAACGCCGGCTGCACGCACGAAAAAGTGCCACGTTCCGAATAAATCGATGAACGCCGGCTGCACGCACGAAAAAGTGCCACGTTCCGAATAAATCGATGAACGCCGGCTGCATGCACGAAAAAGTGCCACGTTCCGAGAGAGAGAGAGAGAGAGAGAGAGAGCGGAACAAGCGATAGAGAGGCACGATCGGGCTAAGCGTTCGGCTTGTTTGTTAAGAATTCAATTGTATTCTTATCACGTAAAATTATCGTCCTTAAACCGACTTTATAGGCAACCAATTTTTTTTTCTTCCAACTACGCAATAATTTCAGCCTAAATAGTGAGAACAAAGCAGCACGTTACTGCTTCAAAGTAAAACAGTGACGTAAAGTATGTATGAAAATCTATTAGTGCACTGTTTTTGCTTTAAAAAAGTGCAGTAACGAATGCATGGCCAACTAGATGTATACCACCCAATCAGCGCTATTCTGACCTCACGATTGCAGGCTACAAGCATGACCAACTAGTTTTCTACCAGCCAATCAGCGCTATTTTTATTCCCGGGAACAATGGCAATAAATGAACGACCATTGTCAAAAAAAAAATGAATTGGCACGAATCGAATCGCAACCCATAACGTGTTGTGTTTAAATATAGTTTTCTATAGTGACTTCAGTTCTTTATTCGGTAGTTGAAAAAAACCCAGATTATGAACCTCGCGAAAGTGACGTTTATAATTGCACTCGTGTTTTAGAGACCAAACTAACACTCGATGCAATTATAAGTCACTTTCTGCTCGATGCAACAATCTACTATTATTAAACCCTGGAAAGTGGTGAAGGTAGAGCCTCCACCAAAGGGGGGGGGGGTGCCATAATCGCCACGCTTGGCAGGCGGGTTGGCGATCGCAGTTTATGGTGTTGCGTTTTACAGAGAACGCTGCTGCCCATTCTCTGGTGAGTCCCTTAGTCGCCTCTTACTACATTCACGGGAACGCACTCAATAAGCACTTTTAAAAGTCAAAAAGCTCGTGGCTAGAGCCCAAGGTTCGATCTTCAAGGTTGAGCAACGCTTGCCGGGGTGGGTCGGTGGATGGGTGACCATCTTAACATACCAACCAATTTTTTTTTCTTCCAACGAGTTTCCTCCGTGCCTCGGAGAGCACGTTAAGCCGTTGGCTGTCATATGTAGATTTTTAGAAGTCGTTACGAATTGTCAGAAGCCAGTAAATTTGACTCTAGTCTAGTCTTGTCTTACCGTGTTACCCAGTTAATGAGTTGTAGAGGTCTGGTAGGCAGCCGCTCCATTTAAAATACTGGTATTCAGCCGAATCCGGTTTGACTGGAAGCCGACCCTAATATAGTTGGGAAAAGGCTAGGCAGATGATGATAATAAAGAGTTTTTATTCTAATCTTTAATAAATTCCTGGAATTCAACTTCGCCACTAAATGTTCTTTATGGCATCATGCTCACTCATTCGTACAGCACGTAGATAAAGTGATGGTTGATTTTCCTCAATTCTCATGTTTAGATCAATGACAACGATTATCGTGTAGTTTAATAAGGTTTGATGGCTATTAGGAAGTCGTATCTTCCTTAAAGTTATCGGAAGACATATATGCCAACTGTGCTGATTTTCCACAATTAAAAATATTTTTACAAGGTCTTCTTAAGGTTCTGTGCTTTTTGAGCTGTCGTTGCTCCTCTATCCCGCGGTTTTAGTTTACCCCTTTGTTAGTGTGAATCCCAGTTCATGATAGTTTTATCTCTACTTAAATCTGTTATTCTACTTAGTTTGAGAGTTTCCTCAGGGTTTTCATAATCATCATCATATCAGCCGAAAGACGTCCACTACTGGACATAGGCCTCCCCCAAGTGTCGTCACAACAACCGGTCCTGTGCGTCTCGCATACATCGGCTACCTGCGTCCCTCACCAGGACATCGGTCCACCCTGTGGGAGGCCTTCCAACGCTGCGTGATCCGGTACGCGGTCGCCACCCCAGAACTTTTCGGCCCCATCGACCATCTATTCTGCAAACAATGTGCTCTGTCCACTGCCACTTCAGTTTGGCGATCCTTCGGGCTGTGGCTCAGGTTTTGCTAGAGACTTATGCTTCTCAAGTTGGTGATTTACTTTCGAGATAATTTGGGTCCACTAGACTGCCACATGAATAGCAGAGTCCGTGGCGTTCATTTAGTCCTCAAGGGTACTGAGGCACTTGGGGCTTTTCAGCATGTGGGTTATATTCTGGTCAGGGAGAGAGAGACGTATCCCTTCTTTATCATCTTTTCCTCTCGATTTGACTCGAGCAATTCGTGTCCGACAAGTATGTAGCCACCTGGATACCTCGGTCGTTTGCTTCGTTTAAATCGTGGAAGATGTCAGTGGTTGTGCATCTTCGGCAGGGAAGGATGTCCTTTGAAAGGACTCCACACTGACATTGTGCTTAGGATGGGTCATGGATAGATACTTCATTTAGTCAGAATATTTCTTCAGCGGTCAACCTGGGCCCGTCATCGTTTCACAGATTTTCAGATTGGCTACGTACTATCCCAATAATTTTACTTTATTAATCCTAGGCATTACGCATTCCGGTTCGTACGATTTATGCCAGTTGGGAATACTCAGATTAAAATTTGTATCAATAAGCGGTGATTCCCAGTGGCATTGTGCATTGTGTTGCATAATCAGTATTTGATTAATGTTGCTCTGCACTGGGTGCCCTGCCCAGTAAATATAGGAACTGATTATATACTCCGTACGGGCATATCCCGTTTTTTTCCGTTCCTGTGAGAATTTCGGGAAATCCTCTCTTAGTGCTCCCTTACACTCCCCAAGGAACCTACATGCCGAATACCAGCCTTCTACGACCAGTATTTTTGGCTGTGCGTTGTCTGTCAATCATTCAGTCAGTCTTATATATATTGATGTAGGTTACAAATTCATTAGTCTTTTCGTATAGGACCTAGGATTTTCCCACATCTATTACTAATATTATAACGCTGAAGAGTGTTCGTGGTTTTGGTTGAACGCGCTAATCTCAGGAACTACTGGTTCGAATTGAAACATTATTTTAGTGTTGGATAGCCCATTTATTGAGGAAGCTATATAACATCACGCTACGAATAATAAGAGCGAAGCATTAATGAAAAATGTGACGCAGACGAATCATCGTTCCATTTTAGCCAATTTAATCACAACTTGAAGAACTATACCCCTAAACCTTCCTCATTAATCACTCTGTCCACTGGTGAAAACAGTATGAAAATCCGTTCGTTAGTTTTTAAGTTTATCGCGAACATACATACAGACGGATAGAAGCGGCGCGGCGCGGCGGTAGGACTAATAGATACTATTGTTTCTTCAACACTTCTTTAGTCATTTGGTTTTTCTTAACCATGACGAGTTGTGGGGTTTTCGCGAATTCCTGTCGTCAATATGAAAAACCGATTGCTAAGTAATAAATTGTAAACAGCGAACGGTTTCATGTAAACATCGTGGGCTGGATTTTGTATGGTTTTCTTTCGTATTTGTTTTGATTCGCAGCTGTTCAAATATGGCGTCGTAAGCTATTGGATTCATGTAGTATTGCAATAATGGGACAATTAATTGGTATTCGTTTTGAAAAACTATTTGGAGGTCAAGGAAAAACTGGAAGGGTCGTGTGAGGAGTGAAATGACAGAAAAGGGAGTCAGTGATTGCGTTGACCGGAAAAAGTGGAGAAAAAAAAGTGGTCAAGTGTGAGTCGGACTCGCGTGCAAAGGGTTTCGAACGATTTTTTTAACATATTGTTTTAACACTATAGATTTCTTATAGGTTTTCCTGCAATCTATAAGTAAAGATCTATTATGTCTATTTTTTTCAAAATTTGAGACCATGTCAACCTAAATGGTCATTTTTCGTCTAATTTCTTGAATAATTTCAAAATCATTTATTTTAAAATTATGAAAAAATATATAAACATATGATTAAAAGCCTCACAGTAAGCCCTTTCATTTGATGTCAAACGATATTTTTCAAAAAATCTTTTTTTAAGTTTCTAGTTTGACCCCCAAAAGTGACTCCCATACTAAAAAATTAATCACTTACACGTCCGTGTTTCCGGGTCCGGGTCACAGAAGTCCATATGTGTATCAAATTTCAGCAGAATCAGTTTAGTGGATCCGGAGAAAACTGACTGTGACAGACGGACAGACAGACAGACACCCACCTGAGTATTCCTATAAGGGTTCCGTGTGCGCCGCCCCAAATAACATGGGATAAGAGTAGGAAGGTGATGATGAATATTTGTCTGCACTGCGAGTCCAAAATGGCCACTTTAGGAGAATCATAATCACACAACAATCTGTCAAATTTCATTTTCATCTTTATCGCTAACGCATTAGGGTCAAGGTTGATTGGGGAAATTTGACAGTGACGGGTAGCGTGATGTGCTTTCTGATTCTGCTAAATTGGCTTTAGACCCGCTGATTTTTATTGGTTTCAACTGTTGTGACGACTCCTGGGAAAAACCTGCTTTAAGAAGTGAATATCTTTAAAGCGCTCAGTACCCCAAATTGCGATTTTTAGGGTTCCGAAAAAAAAAGGAACCCTTATAGGATTACTCGGGTGTCTGTCTGTCTGTCTGTCCGTCTATCACAGCCAGTTTTCTTCGGATCCACTGGACCGATTCTGTTGAAATTTGGTACATATATGGACTTCTATGACACAAACACGGACGCTTTACGTAAATTATTAAAATTTTTAGTATGGGGGTCACTTTTGAGGGTCAAACTAGAAAATTTCAAAAAAAGTTGTTTGAACAATATTGTGTGACATATCAAGTGAAAGGGTTTTAATTATATTATTTTCATATTCCTTACTAATATTATAAATGCGAAAGTAACTGTCTGTTTGTCTCGCTTTCACGCTAAAACTACTGAACCGATTGAAATAAAATTTGGTACAGAGATAGTCTAGAGCCTGAGAAAGCACATAGGCTACTTTTTATCCCAGTAGTATGTTCCCTAGGGACCACGCGGGCGAAGCCGCTGGCAGAAGCTAGTTTTAAAAGAAATGGTTTTGAAGTTATTCAAGAAGTTAGACGAAAAATTAACTTCCCCCCCCCTTATCTCCGAAACTACTGAGCCCTAAGATTTTGAAAAAAAAATGGAGATAATAGATCTTTACCTAAAGTACAGGAAAACCTATTAGAAGTCTGTAGTGTTAAAATAACATCTTAAAAAAATTCATTCGGAACCCTTTGCACGCGAGTCCGACTCGCACTTGGCTAGTTTTTTCTCCTTACGGACGGTTAGTACGACGAAATATCACCGGTCTCTTGGCCGTCGTTATAATCGTATGCTACTGTAAATGACAAATTGTTATTAAGTTACGCAGCAAACTGCTTTAATCAGTGACCTGCTGCATCATAATGGCCTATAGCCACTCTTTGATACCACAACAACCTCAATTTACATCGTATAATTTCAAATTCATCATCTGCCTAGCCTTTTCCCAACTATATTGGGGTCGGCTTCCAGTCAAGCCGGATTCAGCTGAATACCAGAATTTTACGTGGAGCGGCTGCCTACCAGACCTTCACAACCCATTAACTGGGTAATACCAGTATAATACGTGGAGTGGTATAGTTTTCTACACTAATATAATAAAGAAGAAAGATTTGTTTGTTTGTTTGAATTGAATAGGCTCCGAAATTACTGGACTGATTTGAAAAATTCTTTTAGCATTGGATAGCTACATTATCAGGGAGTAACATAGGCTATATATTATTCCCGTAATCCCACGGGAACGGGAACTACGCGGGTGAAACCGCGTGACGTCCACTAGTAACGAATATATCAGTGATGTCGTTTTCACCAAAGTTTAGTTGAATTTTTGTTTTAGCCGATAAATCCAATTCGTGACCTCGATTTGTTATGATAATTCTTCGGATTTGTTTGGTGTTAATAAAACATCAAATCCGTCACTAGTTGTTATGAATAAGGGGGTAAACCCCATATACTAGTTTTCCCCTCATCGTCATGCTAGTGGTTAAAAAACCTGTTAAATTGGAGGCAGTTTTAGATACTGGTTCTTCTTCTTTTAATTATGTTTTAATTTTATTTGATTTTGAGAGTTCCGTACTCGAACGGTAACCAACGGAACCCTATAACTTAGCCAGTCAGCCTCCGCCTGTCCGTCCGTCCGTCCATCCGTCCTTCAGTCGTCGTCGACAGGCAGGTAGACAGTTGAAATTTTCACAGAGTGTGTATTTCTATTGCCACTATAAAAACAATATTAATAAAATTTAAATTAAATGGGTCTCCCATACAATAAAACGTGTTTTTTGGAACGAAGTTCCTTATCGCGCGTTGTGAAAGGGGGCTAGACGGAAAAAATTCATACGAAAAGTTGTAACGACACTTTTTGCTATAGTTGTAAGCCGTGCGACGTGCGCGTGTTTCTCTGTCTGTCCCTCTCTCTCTCATAGAAAGCTAGCCTGTTATTTTCGTTTCGTCTTTCTATTTCTGTTTACGTTTATTTTTGTTAATAATAAAAAAAATATTATTATAACTTAAAAAAAAAATCTAATTAATCGAAAGGAACTTCTTTCCATCCGGGTGTCCCTCAAGTTTTTTTTTTCGGTTTATGGTACGGATCCCTTCGTGTGGGAGTCCAACTCACACTTGGTCGGTTTTTCTATTCTAATATTAAATAATAATTGACCCGCGCAACTTCGTCTGCTCCGCTCCTATTGCTCTTAACGTGATGATATGTAGCCTATAGCCTTCCTCGATAAATGGGCTATTTTTTACTGTATAGGCATACGTTTGACCACTATCTCACCTGATGGTAAGCGATGATGCGGTCGAAGATGGAGCACGCTTGCCTAAAAGTAACCTATTCACTCTTGACTTAAAGTCTCCTAGGTTGTAGCAATCAGGAAACACAGACTTCGGCAGGAAATTCCACGCCTTAGCTATACGCACTATGAATGTGTTCCCAAAACGTTTTGTGCGTGTGGGGATGTTCACCATGTATGGTGGCGCATCGCCGTTCATCTTGTGGTCCGATGATGGAACGGGCTTGACGGAATTTAATTATGCAATTCCGTCGCACATTCCCCAACATGCAACCGGTAGAAAAGATGGAGAGAAGATGGAGCACGAAATAATTGGCTATCTAACACTGAAATAAATTTTCAAATCGGACCATAAGTTCCTGAGATTAGCGCGTTCAAGCAAGCAAACAAACTCTTCAAATTTATTATATTTGCATAGATATAGATTTTTTTTTTTTTTAGCCGTTTAGTACGACTTCGCATAAAACAACCATCCGTTTTTAGCGACGTAAGTATAGGCATAAATGTTTGGTTTTAATATGAGCCACTATGAAATTGTCAGTTCGTTTAGTAAGCCTTCCGGTTAGTACGACGTAATGTCACCAGTCTCTTGGCCGTCGTTATAATTGGATTCTACTGTAATTGACAAATTGTTATTAAGTCTGCTCTCTCGAGAAATGCTTAAAAACAGCGTGCAGACGAAGCAACTTTTCGTCGGCATTTACTGATAATTTACATCTTAAAAAAATAGGTAGTAATCGATATGATACGTAATTTGATTTATCCAGAATTTATTATTATTATTATTCCATTTATTAAATTAAATACATATAAATTTACATTTTTAAATATTTCTATAAAAAATAAAAAACATTTAAAAATTTAAAAAATAGTAGCTCACCGGTATCGGGAACAAGTTCCAAGTTACCGGTGGTCAGGGCTCCCGAGAGAGAAACCTCCTCACTATACGCGCCGTGTCCAGGAGTACTGCTTTCTGGATCAAGCCCTTGATCCAGCTGCCCAAAGAGAGCCTCTTGAGACGTTGGTCGAGGCTCTTGGCAATTATGCCATTGGCCGTCACGACTATCGGCACAATGACTGCTGTGTTCACATCCCACATGTCGACAACCTCGCGAGCCAAGTCAAGATACTTCGTTTATCTTTCTCAGACTGCACGAGGTTCTCGTCATGAGGGACTGCTATATCAACAATCATTATTATTATTATTATTTATTTATTTGTTTTGACTACAAAGGTCCAATTGTTAGTAAAATAAAAAAAAAACACGGAAAAATCTTATGACTTATTAACTTATTTATGTATCGGTATCACATAATAAGAAAAATAATCACCAAATCACCTCCAAATCGTTGAGATGAAACCATTTTACTCCTTCATTTCTTTTTTTTTTATTTGTGATGGGTTTGCTCTTGACTCTAGTCTAGGTCAGAGATGACAGGAATGACACCTTTGGGATAGCTCAGCTAAGTATCAGCTTGCCGCGCTTGACTCGGTGGAACGCTAAGAGGCTCATCGGTGACGTAAAACTGGTGAATGCCAAGCTGCATAGCTTGGCTCATCGCCGTAAGGTTGCCTGCTTGTCGGTCTTCTACAGATTGTACTTCGGTGAGTGTGCTCAAGAACTCCACGACCTCATCCCACCGGCCCCCTTCTACCATCGGACATCCAGACGCACTGCATCTTACCATCCCTACCTTGTTGCTATTCCACCAATTCGCACTAAGCGTTTCCAAATGTCTTTTATAATGCGCACAGCAAAGGAGTGGAACTCTCTGCCTGCGTCCGTGTTTCCAAACGCTTACAACCCTAATCTCTTCAAAGTTATAGTGAACAGGCTCCTTCTGGGTAAGCTCGCTCCAACGTAGACTTTGTCTCGTTCATCTCTGACCTAGACTAGAGTCAAGAGCAAACCCATAACAAATAAAAAAATCAGTGACCTGCTGCATCGTAATGGTCTATAGCCACTCTTTGATACCACAACAACCCCAATTGACATCATATAATTTCAAATTCATCATCTGCCTAACCTTTTCCCAACTATATTGGGGTCGGCTTCCAGTCAAACCGGATTCAGCTGAATACCAGTATTTTACGTGGAGCGGCTGCCTACCAGACCGAATGTTTACAGCATTTTACAAACTTAAACTCATTAAAATAAATACACATAACAACCACATAAGGAAATCCATAGCACATACTTTACTAAGTAAATGACATCACCACATAACCGGTCTTCTAAAGCCTATAGGCGTATCTCCGACACTATTTAGGAGATCCCAGCCTACAGCCAGATTAAGATAGATCGTAAATATAGATTCGACAAGTTTACAAATCGAGATATCATAAGCTGTCTAATAAAACTTAGATTTATAATGACTCGGCAATTTGAAATGATACTACAGTCTTTACGGATTGTCTTGACTCACTTGACTTAAGTTCCTGTGTCCCCTAGATGGGGCAGAGGGCGTCCACAGTGCGCCGCCATCCCAAACGGTCTTGAGCTTCGCGCTTCATTTCGCTCCAGGTCTTTCCTAATTACTTCGCTTCTGCAATGATCGTCCGACGCCAGGTCTGCTTGGGGCGACCACGTTTCCTTGGGGATTCCAGTCTAGGGCTTGCCTTGGTATGTGTTCAGGATCCCATTGGAGCGTGTGGCCAATCCAGTGCCACTTGCGGCGTTTGATCTGCTGGTCGATCGGAGTCTCACCGCAGCGTTCCCACAGATCTTGGTTGGAGATTTTCTCGGGCCAGTAAACACCGACGACACGACGAAGAAATCTGTTGATAACGACCTGGAGTTTGTGCAAGATGTCCTTAGTGACCTTCCACGTCTCACATCCGGATTGTCAGAAATCAGAATATCGGTGCCAGTCTTGCCAAGAAGCACTTTGTTACCCAGTTGATGGGTTGTGAAGGTCTGGTAGGCTGCTGCTCCACGTAATATACTGGTATTCAGCTGAATCTGGTTTGACTGGGAGCCGACCCCAATATAGTTGGGGAAACACTAGGCAGATGATGATAGTGATGATCTTATTCCTTATTCTTATAGCCATACATTCATAAACAAAGCTCTCCGACATTCCTCCGCATCAAAATCTTCATCACACCCTAGTGTCGGAGTTTCTAAACCGCCTCAAGGGCCTCTGACATGGTTTATTTGACGACCGCCATTTGGCGGGACCACCGGCTTATACGTGCCTTCCGAAGCGCGGAATCACCCTTTTTCAGACAATCAGGTGATTCAAGCCTGCGATGTCCTAGCCAAAATGGAAAGTTTACAAAGTATTCTTTCCGTGGGAATCGAACCCACGAGCACCGGGTCACAAGGCAAACGCCTAAACCACTCGACCAGTAGGCAGTTCGCGCATCAAAATTCCATACCGGTTGCATTTTGGGGAATGTACGACGGTATTGCATAATTTAATTCCGCCAAGCCCGTTCCATCATCGGACCACAAGACGGACGGCGATGCGCCACCGGTACATGGTGGACATCCCACACACACGCACAAAGCGTTTTGGGAACACATTCATAGTGCGTACAGCTAAGGAGTGGAATTCCCTGCCGGAGTCTGTGTTTCCAGATAGCTACAACCTGGGAGTCTTTAAGTCAAAGAGTGAATAGGTTACTTCTAGGCAAGCGTGCTCCATCTTCGACCACATCATCGCTTACCAACAGGTGAGATAATGGTCAAACGCGTGCCTATCGATAGTAAAAAAAAAATATACGAAGACAACCAACACCCACGAAAACAATTAAATTACACCTCAAACATTATCACAGCATTCACAGCTCTTCAGACATTGTAAACTCTCTCCTCACAATTATCAGGATCCCGAAATAGATCGGAACATACACGAATGTTCAAATAACAATAATTTAATAACAATGTGCCCAGCACATGTTGTTCTGTGTTGTTTTTCAAGCGTCATGTTTGTATGATCTTTTTGTGTTATAAAATGTTTATACTCTCACGGCTAAGCTGCAGCGGTAATTTTTTCAGATGATTTTCTGCGAAGTTTTTAACCGACTTCATAAAAGAAGGTTTTCTTTTTGGTTGCATTTCTTTTTTTGTGTTTGTTACCTCATAACTCCGTCATTTATGAAATGCTTTAGAAAATTCTGGTTTTATGTCAAAGGATGACGTATTTTGTCATCCAAGTAAACGAAATTGCGTATTTTGCTTTCCTACGACTTTCTGTTAGGTGTGAGGTACCACTAAAAAGTAATTTATGAAAAAAATTTGACATAATAACGTCTTAGAAATCGATGAACGCTGGCTGCGCGCACGAAAAAGTGTCACGATCCGCAAGCGAGAGCGCGATACAAGCGATAGAGAGGCACGATCGGCCTAAGCGTTCGGCTTGTTTGTTAAGAATTCAATTGTTTTCTTATGACGTCATCACGTAAAATTATCGTCCGTAAACCGAATTTACAGCCAATTTTTTTTACAAAAAATGCAACAGTCTCCAAATTAAAAAAAAAACACTACAAAGTATAAAATAACTTTAATTTCGGAAGTCGGTGTTAAAATACGAAGAAACAACCAAAAACAGAAGTGTTAAAACAGTTTTTTGTTATGGTTATTTTTTGCTTCTTGGAGATGACAGTCATCATTATTATCTTTATCCTCTTGTGCCAATTTAATTGGATTTATGGCACTGGTGCAGCATTTCTTATTCCTTATCTATGTCACCGGGTTATTGCCTACACCGTCAGATTGTAATTATTTTATAAACTCTCTAGTTTATAATTACAATCTGACGGCACGGAAATTACTAAACCTATCACTTAATTGTATTTGGTTGTTTGTCTTGTGCAAGGCCCAAATAAACATCATGTATTTTTTGTCTTTCAAATTTGATAGTTTGCGATATGTCCGTGTCTTATTGAAAATAAAGAATCGTGAACTCATTTTTCACGCGATTTTCAACAATCTTACGTTGTTATGACCCCGTGACAATATACCTCTATTAGTGGTCATCTTGATAGCCAGACCCTGGCCAGACCTATTACCAAAACTGCTCTATAAAAAATCCTTTTTCCTCCACCGTAACTTTGTGGTGCCCTAATTTGGCAAAATGAGCATATAATATCTCCTGCTCCTTTAGCTTGTACATCACCATCTCCTTCTGGGCCAGCCAAGTCATTATCTACTAATAGAACCCACTGCGTGGTTTTTCGCCCATGGGCTATAAATTATCGAACACGCGGCAGACGACATTACACTTGAGCTACATGACCTACATAAGGTTTGTGTTTTTGGAACGCAGTATTGAGTTCCTAATTAGGTCATTAAGTTCCACGCCCAATATACAGAGTTCCTGTACAAACAAAGTGAATAAAAAACACACTTAGTTTTTACTGCCTAATGTCTGTTCCGAGGCTAGAGGGGTCTCTATCTCTATGTGTAAGGGATGGTAATCAATCCACGGACCGTCCTCGGAAAGCTTTCATCATCATCATCATCAGCCACAGCGCGACTTCGCCCACTGCGGGGCATAGCCTTCTCTTTTCTAGTACCAATTAAGAGGACACATGGGCGTCTAGACTTCGTATGTAAAAAGTCACATTTCGAGTTTTGGCTCTCGCCTGTTTTCTCCTCCAATATTGTACCGATTTAAGAGATATTTCACAAACTGAATAAGAAGGATGTTTACTGTGTCCCTATTTCCTTTTGTGATTAATAGTTGCTAAATTAGCACACTAGGGCTCCGTTGATCCTGCTGGGGCTGCGGACTTTGTTCGAAAGAGTCACCGCGGCCCTGGAACGCAAAGGGCACTAGGAGGAACACGGATGGGTTTTAGTCAGTAAGAGTGACACTCCCTTCTGCTCCGGCCAGAGCGGGAGGAGACATTTGATGATTTACCATCCTTAAAAAAAGGGGGGGGGGGCTCTGTTGACAGCGATTTATCGGACAATTTTGAGCATTTTTTGAGGGTTCTAGTGCTTATACGGTCAATATATCATCAAAAAAGAAAACATAGGGACACAGTATATATTCTTCTTATTCAGTTTATGAAATACCTCTTAAATCGGTTCAATATTGGCTTTTTACATACAAAGTCTATCCGCCCGCATATTCTCTTAATCCCACCACTCTTGAGAAACCCTCATTCAAGTTCTACCCGCTACATTGATATACATATAAAAATCCCAAGACGCACAGTCTCGAACAAATGCAACACTCGAAACTGTCGTCAAAAACTGACATGTATCAAGTTTCATGTGTGAGTTGTGTGTAGTTATACTATAAACAATTTTTTTGCAAATTCAACCTTACACGGATCGCTTAAAGTTGTTTTTACAAAGCAGTGCAGTATGGCGAGTGATGCGCAATTTTTTTTTGCAAATTCAACCTTACACGGATCGCTTAAAGTTGTTTTTACAAAGCAGTGCAGTATGGCGAGTGATGCGCAATTTTTATTTGCAAATTCAACCTTACACGGATCGCTTAAAGTTGTTATTACAAAGCAGTGCAGTATGGCGAGCGATGCGAGACTGTTTGAAACTGGCTAACAATATACATTGTGCGCTTTTTGCGGGCGTTTTTGAGATGCTGAGTGTGTATCTTGGGTTTTTATACAATGACCCGCGATGACAACGTTACATCTCGTCAGCGCATCTCGCTGCCAAAACCTTGTATCAAGAACCGCAACGAAATTGAGGTTATACTACCTCTGTAACCTCCATCTTTATAACATACTGCTCTTAACCTAAAGTAACATAGTCAAGTGGCATTGTCAATGGCAGCAGTTCGACGGCCAAGCAAGGTCGGATGACAAAATAAGTGAAAGTGATACGCTACATGTGGAGCCGATACGCTTCGAGTGCTGCTGCTGTAATGTGCGGAGCTGTGGGTGTGGGGGGGTAGGTAGAAGCTGTACTGACTATATATTTGGACAAATGCAACGTGTTACAGAATAAACGCAATACCTCTGAAGGGGTCATTGTACTCATCATTATGTACAACTGTTACTTATACACGTTGTATGTAAATGTACATAGGGACATTCTATCATCGATAAGGGTTGTCTAAAAATTATAATGTAAATGGACCTCGTGGCATTTTGCTAGCGTTTCTTACATTTTTCAATGGCAATTTCTTACATTTTTGTTGTAGTTTTGACATTCGTTGTCGCTGTTAGAATTTAGTTCTGTTAAAGGGCCTCTTCTAAGGCACTTGTCTCACCGCCGGCGAGGAAGCGAGCAGCTATCGACCATTTTTTCGCTGAGGAAAGGGACAAAAGATATAGATCTCGTGTGAGTAAAAGAGACACATACATTCATAGTCGATAGCTGGCCGTTCACACTGCCGGCGAGCGGCTCTTACCTCTAGTTGATCGCAGCGACAAGAGCTATTAAAGATTGTACTCGCTCAGTGACACTCGCTCGGCGATGCTCGCTTGGCGGTTAGAACAACCAAACTGCGGTAATTTCTACCTATAGTGCGGGCCGGAGCGAGTATTGCGAGTAAAAGCCCGTCGCAGTAAAGCACACGCTGAAAGCCGAGCGTCAAAACTATCGAAACTTTTCACTCGCTACTCGCTGACCGCCAACTGTTTCGAGTTTGAAGCTTTATTCGCTACTCGCTGATCACCGGCGGTGAGACAAGTGCCTAATTGAGTGAGTTCCTTCGGGTCAGGATTTTTGTAGATCAATATAATTTGAAGCAGATAGACAGATTCTTCAAGTCGATCAGTAAATCAGCTGCCTTATATTTGCTGTTCTGCTTGTGTTTTAGAAATATCTGTTCATAAACGTTTGTATGACAATTTACGGATAGCGAAGAGCAGGGATTTTAAAAGAATTGCTATTATACGTCGATACCTCGTTTCTCTGCTCTGTCGATGTCTCTTGCAAATAAATGCTTATATGATGTTCATCGAAACTAAGTTCACTAATGCAACCTATTTTAACTGACTTTCAAAAAAGGAGGAGGTTCTCGATAAGGCGGGTATTTTTTTTGTGTTTTATGTATGTACACCGATTACTTCGAGGTCCCGTAAAAATTTGATTCAGTTTGGTTCAGTAGTTTTTATTTTATGAGCATTTTTGCTTATTTCAATTTCTGCGTAGATGAAGACGTCGTCCAAGTATTACTTAAATTTACTTAAAAGTGAAAAATAAAAAACTTTTTTTGCAAAAAAATATAACCGACTTCCAAAAATAACACTTAAAAGTATAAAATAACATTTATTTCGGAAGTCGGTATTAAAAAACAAAGATACAAAACCAAAGAAGACGTCTTCATCTACGCAGAAATTGAAATAAGCTCATAAAGTAGGTTATATTTTTTTGTAAAAAAGTTTTTTATTTAAAAGATTAGTGTTAAAAACATGGGTACCTGACTCATCTACCACTATCGCCAAACGAATTAGTCCAGTCATTACGTACATTCAAAAAAGAAAATGAATTTGCGCTTCTAATTTTTTAATATGTTGTAGGGGATACCTAGAAAAGCTTAACTTAAGATTGTCGACCAAGCTTTCCTAGGAGCTTTCGCCGCCATGTTGAAAAAAGGGGTAAAATTTGTTACTCGGTTATAACTCGGCTATCCGATGAGATTTCGAAAATTTTTGTAGGACACTTTTTGTAGCTTTCTTTGTGCTCTACAATAACGCCTGAATCATTTTTAGCGTTTCATGCATCGTTATCGAGATATCGATCGATAAAGTCAAAAATTTAGGACACAATTTTTGTTTTTTGCTTTTTTTTTCTTTGGGTCTTAATAAATATGAAAAATTGTGGAATTCAAACTTGTAGAGCATATTCAGACCTACAATTTCCTTCTTGGATTTTTTTATGTTGGACAAAAATTACGATCTCCAGCGCGCCGCAAAGTCGGTGAATCCACACTCAGCGTCGAGCGAGCTGCTCGCTCGGTTGTGTCTGGATGTCGAATCGAATGGGAAATTGTTCAGAAAATTGATGGGATAAAAAATAAGTACAGAGCAACAAATTAAGGATCACACAATAGTAATTTATTAAACAAATAATTTGTTTGTGCAGTAAAAAATATTATTTAATTAATTAAATAATTATTTAATTAATTTATTTATTTATTTATTTATTTTATTATTATTTAATTTATTTCCCAGAATATCGGAACCCTCGATTTACACTACGCACAGCAAAAACTCAACACGATACGATATACTAACTTGAGCGCGCTCGACGCTGAGCGTGGATTCACCGACTTTGCGGCGCGCTGGAGATCGTAATTTTTGTCCAACATAAAAAAATCCAAGAAGGAAATTGTAGGTCTGAATATGCTCTACAAGTTTGAATTCCACAATTTTTCATATTTATTAAGACCCAAAGAAAAAAAAAGGAAAAAACAAAAATTGTGTCCTAAATTTTTGACTTTATCGATCGATATCTCGATAACGATGCATGATACGCTAAAAATGATTCAGGCGTTATTGTAGAGCACAAAGAAAGCTACAAAAAGTGTCTTACAAAAATTTTCGAATCTCATCGGATAGCCGAGTTATTGCCGAAAAACAAATTTTAAGCGTTTTCCAAGATGGCGGCGAAAGCTCCTAGGAAAGCTTGGTCGACAATCTCAAGTTAAGCTTTTCTAGGTATCCCCTACAACATATTAAAAAATTAGAAGCGCAAATTCATTTTCTTTTATTTGCCTTTTTTTCGGACGAAATGACTGGACTAAATGCAAAAATCAATTTATTGCAGTGTTATCTACGCCGTAATCTAGGTTATTCGAGTTAGCATAGATAGTATCGATAACATGATGTTGTGATATCGGCAAAGCGTTGTTAGTCGCGTGACTGGGGTTAGTCAATATAAGTCAGGTATGCTTGAAATAGTACTGGTGAAATTTTGGAGTTGGGTAGTAGGGCACGAGGCGAAGACTAGCACGCGGGACTCGCTAGATCTCGTGCCTGCCAGTGTGGCGGCAATGTTCCAAACGGCAATTGCAGGAACACGGATGATTCCATAGGCATGCTATGCCTATGAAGCACCGCGGCCCTGGAACGCAAAAGGCACTTGGAGGAACACGGATGGGTTTTAGTCAGTAAGAGTCTGACACTCCCTTCTGCATCGCCCAGAGCGGGAGGAGTCATTTGCTGATTTCCCATCCTTAAAAAAAGGCATGCTATGCCTATGGAGTACTGGTGAAATTTTGGAGTTGGGTAGTAGGGCACGAGGCGAAGACTAGCACGCGGGACTCGCTAGATCTCGTGCCTGCCAGTGTGGCGGCAATGTTCCAAACGGCAATTGCAGGAACACGGATGATTCCATAGGCATGCTATGCCTATGAAGCACCGCGGCCCTGGAACGCAAAAGGCACTTGGAGGAACACGGATGGGTTTTAGTCAGTAAGAGTCTGACACTCCCTTCTGCATCGCCCAGAGCGGGAGGAGTCATTTGCTGATTTCCCATCCTTAAAAAAAGGCATGCTATGCCTATGGAGTACTGGTGAAATTTTGGAGTTGGGTAGTAGGGCACGAGGCGAAGACTAGCACGCGGGACTCGCTAGATCTCGTGCCTGCCAGTGTGGCGGCAATGTTACAAACGGCAATTGCAGGAACACGGTTGGATCCGTCCGGCATTTGTTCGAAAGAGTCTCCGCGGCCCTGGAACGCAAAAGGCACTAGGAGGAACACGGGTGGGTTTTAGTCAGGAAGAGTCTGATACTCCCTTCTGCTCCGCCCAGAGCGGGAGGAGTCATTTGATTTCCCATCAGAATCGGTCCAGTAGATCCGGAGAACACTGGCTGTGACAGACGGACAGACAGACACCCGACACTCTTATAGGATTATAAGGGTTCCGTTTCTTATGGATGTTCGAAACCCTAATAATTAGTCCAATTTACCTCAGTTCTAGAGGTACCCTTATTATACCCGAGTAACCTTATTATGCGATATCATAATATAACTGTTACAATTTTCGTGTCATACCTCCGCTGAATGTTTCGAGTCGCGTGCGCAGGATTTTTATTAAATGTGTCTCGAGAATCGAGATCTGCGATCGGAGAGCACTCACGCGCATTCGTTTTCTAAAGAATGCTCGTTATGTAAGAGTGAAGAATTGGAAATTGATGCTGAAGTGGAATTATTTAAACGTGCTCGGATGAAAGTAAAAGTTTAAGCTGACGAATAGAACTGTTGGGTGAACAGACTGATGTGTTGCTGTGGAGTTTGTTGCATCACTTCTTCTTCCCAGCTAAAACACTAGGAAGAGGTGACGGGATTTGGGGGATTGTCTTTAATAATTTTTAACCGACTTCCGAAAAAGGAGGAGATTCTCAATTCGGTGGGTATTTTTTTAATATATTTATTTACAACGATTACTCCGAGGTTTCTGATCCGATTTCTGTGATTCTTTTAGTTCGATTTTATATATCTACTTGTCATTTGGTCCCGTAAAAATCTGATTCAGTTTGGTTCAGTAGTTTTTATTTTATGAGCATTTTTGCTTATTTCAATTTCTGCGTAGACGAAGACGTCGTCTAAGTATCAACACTTAAAAGTGAAAAATAAAAAACAACTTTTTCCAAAAAAATATAACGGTCTTCCAAATAAAACACTACAAAGTATAAAATAACCTGTGTAAAAAACAAAGAAACAAAACCAGTCGGACTCGCGTGCAAGGGGTACCGAACGAATTTTTTTTTAACATGTTATTTTGACACTAGACTTCTTGTAATCTTTAGGTAAAGATCTATTATCTCCATTTTTTTTTTTCAAAATTTTAGGCTCAGTAGTTTCGGAGATAAGGGGGCGTATAATGGTAATTTTTCGTCTAATTTCTTGAATAACTCAAAAACCATTTATTTCAAAACTATGAAAAAAATATAATTAAGACCCTCACAGTAAGGTCTTGCATTTGATATGTCACACGATATTGTACAAAAATCTTTTGTAATTTTTATTTTCTAGTTTGACCCCAAAAGTGACCCCTATACTAAAAATTTAATAATTTACGTAACGCGTCCGTGTTTTGGTCATAGAAGTCCATATGTGTACCAAATTTCAACAGAATCGATTCAGTGGATCCGGAGAAAACTGGCTGTGACAGACGGACAGACAGACAGACGCCCGAATGATCCTATAAGGGTTCCGTTTTTTGTTCAGAACCCTAAAAACGAATTCAGGCCAATGAGGTTACAAAAGCCCATGATAAGTTCTGCTTTCTTCTCTGATACAAACAAAAATAGATTCTAAAGTGGTTTCCGGCTCTTCAATACGTTGTTTGAAGTCAAAAAGTTTTTCTTAGTCTACACTTAATCATATCAAGGAAATGATAATGGTATTAGTCGGGTTTACTATTTTTGGGTAGTGGAACAATAAAATGTCCGATTTTGGAGTAGGTATTACAAATCGGATTAGACCGGTTCTTGGGGTCTAGGTTGATGTCAAGATTGTTTTTGGGAGAACAAATTGCATTATATGAAGTTGCTTTTGCCCGCGACTTCGTATTTCCATCCCGTTTTTCTTATTCCTGAAGGAATTTCGGGTAATCATCTTCCCAAGGAACTCACGTTTTTTTTTTTTTTTTACTATTTATAGGCTCGCGTTTGACCACTATCTCACCTGATGGTAAGCGATGATGTGGTCGAAGATGGAGCACGCTTGCCTAGAAGTAACCTATTCACTCTTGACTTAAATACTCCCAGGTTATAGCTATCAGGAAACACAGACTCCGGCAGGGAATTCCACTCCTTAGCTGCACGCACTATAAATGTGTTCCCAAAACGTTTTGTGCGCGTGGGTGGGATGTCCACCATGTACCGGTGGCGCATCGCCGTTCGTTTTGTGGTCCGATGATGGAACGGGCTGGGCGGAATCAAATTATGCAATTCCGTCGCACATTCTCCAAAATGCAACCGGTAGAAAACCGACAGGCTAGCAACTCGTCGTCGATGCTCAAGACTTTGGAGCTTAGTCGCGACGAGCCTATCATCGCCGATGATCCTCTTGGCTCGTTTCTCAATTGACTCAAGGGCATCAAGCTGGTATCTGGCAGATCCGTCCCAAAGATGAGAGCAGTACTCCATACATGATCGTGCTAAATTTCAGACTTCTACGACCAGGGGGCTACTCTCTAAGCCCGAAGTCCGTAGTTTCGGGCTTAGTTGCGGGCGAATTCTACACCGTGTCACCTAACCACTAAGAATTAATTTTTTCACATTCATTCTTAGTTCGCGTTTGGGACTTACTGTAAGTCCGTAGGTGATACGGAGTAGAATACGCCCGCAACTAAGCCCGAAACTATGGACTTCGGGCTTATAGAGTAGCCCCCCGTAGTTTCGGCTGTGACTTGTCTGTCAGTGTCTCAGTCACATCAGTAGCGGAAGAATTTTATATAATAGGTTAATCTTATTGTTTGATCTAAAGCTATTGAGGAGCCTTTTCCCTAATTACATCAGTGTCCTAGGAAGATTCATGCCAAAAAGGGGCTAGTATCAAAATATATAAAATTCTTACGTTACTGACTGATTGAGTGACTGACAGACAACGCACAGCCGAAACTGCTGGTCGTAGAATGCTGAAATTTGGCATGGAGGTTCCTTAGTAAGTGTAAGGGAGCACTAAGACAGGATTTCCCGAAATTCCTACAGGAACGGGAAAAAACGGAATTTGCGCGTACGAAGTCGCGGATAAAAGCTAATGTATTATGAAGCTGAAGAGTTTGTTTGTTTGGTTGAACGCGCTTATCTCAGCTCAAGAACTACTGGTTCCAATTGAAAATGTCTTTCAGTGTTAGATAGCCCATTTATCGAGGAAGGCTATAGACTATATAACATCACGCTACGACCAATAGGAGCGGAGCATTTATGAAAACTTACCAAGTGCGAGTCGGACTCGCGTGCAAAGGGTTCCGAACCAATTTCATTTTTTTAACATGTTATTTTAACACTACAGACATAATAGGTTTTCCTGTAATCTTTAGGTATAGAGCTATTATCTGGTTTTGTTTTCAAAATTTTAGGCTCATTTGTTTCGGAGATAAGGGGGTGAGCGGTCATTTTTGGTCTTATTTCTTGAATTACTTCAAAACTGTTTATTTTAAAACTATGAAAAACATATAATTAAAACCCTGACAATAAGTCTTTTCATTTGATATGTCACACGATATTGTTTAAAAAACTTATTTTTTAATTTTCTATCTTGACCCCTAAAAGTGACCCCCATACTAAGTATTTATTTATTTACGTAACGCGTCCGTGTTTGGGTCACAGAAGTCCAAAAGTATACCAAATTTCAACAGAATCGGTCCTGTAGATCCGGAGAAAACTGGCTGTGACAGACGGATAGACAGACTGATCCTATAAGTGTTCCGTTATTTGTTCGGAACCCTAAAAATGTGACGCAGACGAAGTTGCGCGGGACGGCTAGTACATAATATAAATTCACCCCTTTTCCCTATGGGGAGAAGGAGAAATTACAGCAACTCCACCGGCTTCAATCCTTGCTCTTTCTGGCTTAGTTTACTTTCGTACATCACACACAAATACAGTGTAAAAAAATCCATCCACGCAATCCTGTCAATATTACAAAACACAGTATCCACTTAACAGTCTTGTCGCGGGGTCAGTGACCTGGTAACCGCAAGTTTTACTAATTAGCCCGCTGGTCGAATATCGCTGTGTTTGGGCAACCTTTACTGTTGTTACGGGATTCTAGGCCTTATGGAGTAGGCTGAGCTGTTGGCCGGAATATAAACGATACAGTCTGTGCTTTAATAGACGGGTTCTCCTTGGGCCAATGCCAGGGTTGAGGATTTGTTCGAAAGAGTCACCGCGGCCCTGGAACGCGGCGGGCATTAGGAGGAACACGGATGGGTTTTAGTCAGTAAGAGTCTGACACTCCCTTCTGCTTCACCCAGAGCGGGAGGAGTCACATGTCCAATCCTTAAAAAAGTCGCAAATTAGAAAAAAAAAACCCGAAAAACACTTTTATGAACGAAAACTTAAAGAAATATATATTTAAGCTTTTTTTTAAACACCTATCTAAGGACACTTGAATTTTTGAAATAAATCTAACGACACCTTAATCGTCTAGATCCATTTAGCCGTTTGGAAGGTACGAGGTATTAAAGAAATTAACAAACAAACATAAATCTATACTAATATATAAAGCTGAAGAGTTTGTTTGTTTGTTTGCTTGAACGCGCTAATCTCAGGAACTACTGGTCCGATTTGAAAAATTCTTTCAGTGTTGGATAGCCCATTTATCGAGGAAGGCTATAGGCTATATATCATCACGCTAAGACCAATAGGAGCGGAGCAGTAATGAAAATTGTGACGCAGACGACGTTGCGCGGGTCAGCTAGTACAAGATACGCGCGAAAAACATAATCGGAACATATCGGATAAAAAAGGGGAGTTTGTGCTTGGGTATCTATTCCTTATGTTATCCGTCCGTGGTCGTGGCTCAGTGGCTGTTATTAAACAGCCACTGAGCCACATGGTTCAGCAACGCCTACCGGACCGTGGATAGGTGTCCAATCACCATCCCCTACAAAATCAAGATCAAAATAAATTAAAACTAGGCTGAAAATCAGCACTTTTTTAACGTCAAAACATTATTGACGACAGTCTCCCAAAACACACCGCCCGTCACCACTTCCTAGTGTTTTAGCTGGGAAGAAAGGCGCAACAAACTCCCCGCCAAAACTACATGTCGAGACCCCTCTATGTTCCGTTTGTCCTGGCTGTCATTTGTAGATATTAGAGAGTCGTATCGGATAGTCTGAATGTCTGATACCCTAAAATCTGACTGCCTGTCTTCCCAAGGCGTATCGTGCTTCCTATGTTACTGGGCTTGGAGGTCAGAAGAATGTGCTCCATGCAAAATACTGGTATTCAGCTGCATCTGCTGTAGGAATTCTCAAACTTAAAACTCAAAGCATGTATTTCAAATAAACCATTTACAGGCACTTTTGAATTGTCAAGGTCGATCAGCCAAAAACAAAACAGTATTAATTTATTTATAGCCGTTATTGTTTTATGTTTATGTATTTTATTTATGGGCCATAGATGCCTGAAATAAAGGATTAAATTAAATTAATTAAAAACATGAAGCTATTTGCACGTTCCAAAGCGTAGATATCTATGGAGAAGAACGTGCAAGAAACTCCACGGACACTCTTTTAAATCATGTGATGTATTATAAAAATGTTGGTAACATTATATTGCTTCTATTTGTGAGGACACAACAAGAAAGTATATTAAACAATTCAAAATGTATATATTAAAATAACGTCAAAATCCGACTGTCTCGTGTCAACATGCAATTTTCTCTGTAAATTAATTTTCAAAATAATCTTAAGTTTTAGTTGCACTGTACTGGTTTTCCTGTTGACCCCTTCAATTAAGCTAAATGTGATTGTGCTAGCAGTGGGTTCACGAGTCTCGTGAAGTCTCGTCAATAGCGCAATGTGTGGGATTCAGATTGACGACCTCACGCAAGCTAGTCTTGTTAGCTCTTTCGAACGTTAAATACGCTTGAGTGAAAAGGTTGGTCAAGTCAATAATAATAAAAAATCATTCAAAGTAGGTTTAAAAAAAGGCTTCATTATGAACTTCAAAATTTTCACTAAGACAGTCCCCAAATCGGCCTCCCGTCACCATTTCCTGGGAAGAAGGAGTGGCGCAACAAACTTCTCAGTAACACATAGGCGTTAGGTAAGAAGACTTGAAATCATGTTGTTCCTGATTAGACTGGAGTGCAAAATCTCAACGGAAACTAGCCTAGTACGCAGGAGATGTTACAGTGTAAAAGTGTGTGCGCAAACACAGGTGCACTCAGTTCCTTAACTCTCACATTCAGGCATACTGATCAGGCGCAGGACTATTGGCTTTACGAGCCTTCCCAGGCAGGGGGGTGTCACACCCAGGACCCCACGCTCAACGAACAAATCAACGAGGCAGTTAAACAACTGCTGAACATGGCCAGGCTATGAATGACGCTTTTCTACATCAACCAGTTCTTCGCTTTTTGCATCTAAGCTTTTCTTTAAGTATGGGAAATCATCAAATCACTCCTCTCACTCTGGGTGGAGCGTAAGAGAGTGTCAGACTCTTACAGACTAAACCCATCCGTGTTCCTCCTAATGCCAATTGCGTTCCAGGGCCGTGGTGACTCTTTCGAACAAATTCTGCAACCCTGGCAGTCCATAGACCTACTGAATCGAGGGTCGCGGCTCAAGTAGACGCTTTGATATCAAATCACTACACTTCACAAAATATAACAGTACCTTCCTGTTATGAAACCGTCCCTAAACAATAACGTATGACGATGATAAGGCACATTAAAGTATGTCAGTAGCCCAAAGTATCTATTTCATCTTATCTAAAAATGTTACATTTAAATAAAAAATTATTACTTGGAGAATTTAATTTTAGAAATGACTAGTTGACCCGCGCAACTTCGTTTGCGTCACATTTTTCATTACTGCTCCGCTCCTATTGGTCTTAGCGTGATGATATGTAGCCTTCCTCGATAAATGGGCTATCTAACACTGAAAGAATTTTTCAAATCGGACCCGTAGTTCCCGAGATTAGCGCGTTCAAGCAAACAAACAAACAAACTCTTCAGATTTATATATTAGTATAGAGTATAGATATTGGTTTGAGTAACCGACATAATTTAAGCCTATGAAATTAATTGTATTATTGTTAATTTTCCTTATAATCGACTATGTCAAGGGCATATTTGGTTATAGACGTCATCATCTGCCTAGCCTTTTCCCAACTATATTGGGGTCGACTTCCAGTCAAACCGGATTCAGCTGAATACCAGTATTTTACGTAGAGTGGCTGCCTACCAGACCTCCACAACCCATGAACTGTGTAACACCGTCATATTTACTGGCTTCTGACAATCCGTAACGACTGCCAATGACAGCCAATGTGCTTAGTTATTTGGTAAGTTAAGATGTTCACCCATCCACAGACCAACCTTGGCAAGCGTTGCTTAACCTCGTAGATGAACCTGTGTTGTTGATCTTATTTAGCCACGAGCTCCCCATGATTCATGACATCGATTTTGAAATGTCATAAACTCAACCAGCTGGTCTACAATGACGTCTTAAAACGATCATGATTACGGTGTGGGAAGTAGACAGAGTTACAAGAGGCATAAAACTATGCGTTTTACACAGCTTAAGAGGAAATGCTGGCGGCGAGACTTTGTATACAACCTGTAACAGAATATACCCCCTCCCCTCTTAAGGCGTCATCGAACTCATCATTATGAACAACTTTCACTATGGGACCAACACTGAAATCGCGAAAAAAAAATCGACTCCCCCATCCATTTCTGTGCGCATAACACGACAAAATGTACTGAACAGCTGATTTTTTTTTTCGCCCTTTGTGGATTGATCCTATTGTAAAAGTTGTTCATAATGATGAGTACAATGGCCCCTTAAGAGGTATTGCGTCTGTTACAAGTTGTATAAAAAGTCATAATTCGAGGTTTGGCTCTCGGCTGTTTTCTCCTCCAATATTGGAACGATTTAAGAGATATTTCTCAAACTGAATAAGAAGGATGTATACTGTGTCTGTATGTTTTCCTTTTTTGATTTATAGTTGCCAAATTTGTACACTAGGGCTCTGTTGACAGCGATTTATCGGACAATTTTGAGCATTTTGTGAGAGTTCTAGTGCTTATACGGATAATAAATCATCAAAGGAAACCATAGGGACACAGTATATATCCTTCTTATTCATTTTCTGAAATATCTCTTAAATCGGTCCAATATTGGAAGAGAAAACAGTCGAGAGCCAAACCTCGAATTATGACTTTTTACATACAAAGTCTCGCCGCCAGCATTGCCTCTTAACACGTCATAGTAGTCTCCCAGGAATTTACACTCACCGTACACATAGTAACAACATAGGAAAGCCGGCGATATTTCTGTTGACAAACAATATCTTTTTTGTATCGACACACACATGTCTGCTGAGCGCCGCAAGTACACAATTAACAGTGTTGGGAACAATAGCAGACGCTTGACTTGACTCAGACGTCTCATTGGCCGCAGGGTTGGCGAAAGTAGCTTAGAATAAATATAACCGACTTCCAAACAAAACACTACTAAGTATTAAATAATCGGAAGTCGGTGTTTTTGGTTTTGTTTCTTTGTTTTTTAACACCGAATTCCGAAATGAAGATTATTTTATTCTTTGTAGTGTTTTGTTTGGAAGTCGGTTATATTTTTTAGTAAAAAGTTTTTTATTTTTCACGATACTTGGACGACGTCTACGCAGAAATTGAAATAAGCAAAAATGCTCATAAAATAAAAACTACTGAACCAAACTGAGTCAAATTTTTACGTGACCATATGGCAAGTATACCGCATCGAACTAAAAAGAATCACAGAAATCGAATCAGAAACCTCGGAGTAATCGATGTACATACATAAATAAAAAATACCCACCGAATTGGGAACTTCCTCCTTTTTTGGAGTCGGATAAAAATACATACGTGTCAACCGATTTTGCTATCAGACATCTCGAATTTGCTTCCTAAAATGTATTAAAGCAAATGAAATAACGAGAAAATGTGGGAACCACTTAACGTCGTTGTAGCAAACTAAAAGAATCGAGCATTATATTTCCGAAAGGGCTTATTTTAAAATTTAGCGATAGTCGAAAATAAAATAGAATACAAAGACAACACCCTAAATAAGATTTCTTCCGTATGACATTGTTCTAGTTCTAGAAAAACATCGTTTGATAGATAGAGATATCGCCGGTATAATAATGTAATATTACCTATTTGAAAATAATTGCATCGCAATCTTGTAATAAACAGCATTAAAGTAATAAAAATAAAATCAAAATAAAATGGCAGCCCACTTAAACAGCAGAAACGGAGAAAATGCTGACTAAGCTCATAGTTAGGGTTGTCTGCTATAAAAACTCCGGCTGACGCGGCACCTTTGTAAAAAAAAAACTTTTTACAAAAAAAATGTAACCGACTTCCAAACAAAACACTGCAAAGAATAAAATAACCTTAATTTCGGAAGTCGGTGTTGGTTTTGTTTCTTTGTTTTTTAACACCGATACTTGGACGACGCTGTCCGACGGTGACAGTGGTGATACTTGTAACTTGGACGACGTCTTTGTCAACGCAGAAATTGAAATAAGCAGAAATGCTCATAAAATAAAAACTACTAAACCAAACTAAATCAATTTTTTATGGGACCAAACGGCAAGTATACTGCATCGAACTAAAAAAGAATCACAAAAATCGGACCAGAAACCACGGAGTAATCGGTGTACATACATAAAAAAAACCCACCGATTTGAGAACTTCCTACTTTTTTGGAAGTCAGTTAAAAATTATAGCTGAGTAAGTCGACTAACCCTGTTTTCATTAAAGAAGCAAGATTGGCATTAAAAACTTCCCAGCAATGCGTCTTTATTTGTCTCGATGTAAATTGTCTCTCTTTTGCGCTTCGATAAATTAATTAAATATATCCCTAAAAGTTTCCACAAATACCCATCCTAGCTTATACCAGGGAATCCAACATTAAATTCTATCAATTTGATTTAATCTTTCAATAATTTAAATCAATTTAATCCCGACCCATGCAATCCTCCAACGCGAAATCAATAAGCAATTTTTAAAATCAATCTATGCCGTTCTGCCATCCCTGATACCGCTACTTGTTGCTTCCGCCAGTCTGTCCGTCCGTCCCGTCTGCCCATTTAAATCAATGTTTCATTGAACTTTACATCGTTACGGGGAAAAGAGAAAAATTGAGGAAAATGGGCAAAAAAATTCCTGGGAATTCGACCATTACTACGGTTTGGATATTTATGTCGATAATGGAGGACAATGCCATTTGATTTGACGGGGAGTGAAATGCCATAAATAAGTGGTTGTATTTATTATAGTTAAGGTTGTCCGCATAGGTACGGCGTTATCAACAGCTGGGAGCTCACCTGTTGACAGCTAGCTTTGATTAGTAACTTGACTGCTAGACCATATAACCAGTTCATTAAATTAATAGTAAGATTTTGCTTTCCTTAAGGCGTTTACTCGTCAGCAGTAACTTCGCCGGACGAGCTACATCACAAAGACTTTAACTTGTTTTTTATTTGAGTGTACGATGGAGTGAGCTTACCCAGAAGGAGCCTGTTCACTCTGGCTTTAAAGAGATGAGGGTTGTACGCGTTCGGAAACACAGACGCAGGCAGAGAGTTCCACTCTTTTGCTGTGCGCATTATAAAAGACGTTTGCATACGCTTTGTGAGAATTGGTGGAATAGCAACAAGTTAGGGATGGTAAGTTCAGGGCGTCTGGATGTCCGATGGTAGAAGGGGGCCGGTGGGATGAGGTCGTGGAGTTCTTGGCCACACTCACCGAAGTACAACTACTACTAAAACTCTTAACTTGGATACAAGATGAGTTTGCAAAAGAGCCCTATCACCAATGCTTATTTGCCATCCCTAAGCCAGCGAGTCGTCGACTTCCGCCACTCTCCGTCTGGCAGTTTAAATCAATGATTCGTTGAACTTTTTATGATTATGTGAAAAGGGGAGAACTTTCAAGTTTAATCGAGAATTTATTGGAGTTGCGACACTCAAATGATCGATGCGACGGATGAGGAATGGGGCTTGTCGTGAGAAAAGTTATTGAGTGCGCGTGATTCCCATATTAGTAAACCACACAGTTTATGGTACTTTTACTAGCATAGGAATCACGCAGCTTGTGTACAAAGCTGTAGGCTGAATGTTTAGTATACCCACAGTTTGTCTATAAGATACATAAGTCCCATGTAATAAGTTGCAGTCTGGTGGCCAAGATGGGAGGACGAAATAGAGTATTTGACTACTGTCATACCAGTACTCAACCAGAACAGTTCAGTCTCATAATATTTAAAACCAGCACTTCGCTCGGCCCTATCGACCATCTGTTCTGCGAGCAATGTGCCCTGCCCACTGCCACTTTAGTTTGGCGATCCTTCGGGGCTATGTCGGTAACGTTGTGACTGGCGTCTGTACCGTGTATTTATCCCCTAAGTCTTATTGTCATGTTTATCATTTATCAACGCTCTAATCACCACTCTCCCATCTTTCCAGGCGAAAAGACTCAACGGCAATGGAGACCTGGCCGCCATCAAGGTGATAAAGCTGGAGCCCGGCGATGACTTCGCCATCATCCAGCAGGAGATCCTCATGATGAAGGACTGCCGCCATCCGAACATCGTCGCGTACTACGGCTCCTATCTCCGAAGAGATAAGCTGTGGATCTCTATGGAGTACTGCGGTGGGGGCAGTTTGCAGGTAATTTCTTTAACTAATAGTCTTTTGGCATCAGCCATCCATTACATTTAGAGGCGGACTAAATGCCTTAGGTATTTTCTACCAGTCAACGTTTGGGTGGTGCAGAAATAAAAAGTGGAAGGTTAAATAAAAAATTGACGAATAGAAGATCCATCAAATACCATGAGTCTTCCGTGCCTCATTGAACCTGGCAGTCATTTGAAGATCTTTGATCGTCGTTACGGTAATCAGGAGCCATGAAAACTGTCACCACATTTTAGCAAGGTAAGTAATGGCAATGGAGACCTAGCCGCCATCAAGGTGATAAAACTGGAGCCTGGTAATTAGGAGCCATGATAACTGACACCACATTTTACCAAGGTAAGCAATGGCAATGGAGACCTGGCCGCCATCAAGGTGATAAAGCTGGAGCCTGGCGATGACTTCGCCGTCATCCAGCAGGAGATCCTCATGATGAAGGACTGCCGCCATCCGAACATCGTCGCGTACTACGGCTCCTATCTCCGAAGGGATAAGCTGTGGATCTCTATGGAGTACTGCGGTGGGGGCAGTTTGCTGGTAATTTATTTATGGATGAATGAGCATCCATTCCATACAGGAGGGCAATCTCTAAGCCCGAAGTCCGTAGTTTCGGGCTTAGTTACTGGCGTTTTCTACTCTGTATCACTTACGGACTAATAATCAGTCTCGAACCCAAACTAAGAATGAATGACAACATGATTTGACAGTTACTGTCAAATCGTGGTGTCATTCATTCTTAGAGGTTAGGTCTTCTTCTCGTGTGGGCAGTAAGGTCTAACGACCCCACACACCCTGGTGTCAGAGTTTAAAGGGCCTCTGACATGGTTTAAATTGTCAATTAAGTGGTTAGGTTGTAGCGGCATCAATGCCGCCACAAGAAAAACCAACGGAGCAAATCTACATCGCAAAAAAAAGCAAAGAGCCGCGACGCCATCTGGGTAGATGTACTAGCAACGAACTACTAGGTTGAAATCCTGCATCGCGCAAGCAGAGTTCGTGCGATTTGAACATATTATACATCAGCCCGAATATCAACTATCGGGCAGTAGCCCGCCAGGCTCAACAACTGTCTGGTAGGAGGATCCTCCCTTTTCAATTGAGGTGTGCGGTACTTTACTCTCTATTCCACATACCTCCAAAAGGTGATGCGGAGTAGAAAATGCCCGTAACTAAGGCCGAACCTACGGACTTCGGGTATAGAGAGTAGCCCCCCATTTTCTACTAGTCAACATTTGAGCAATACTGAGGCATACTTATAGTGGTAGGTAAAATAGAACATGTCCCGACAAAAAGAAGACCCATTATTTAATGGGTCTTTTTTTTGTCACGTCATGTTTCCCCTCCATGGAGGTCGTGGCTCCTATCTCCGAAGGGATAAGCTGTGGATCTCTATGGAGAACTGCGGTGGGGGCAATTTGCAGGTCATTTTTGCAATCTACTAGTCTTTTGGCATCGGTAAGGTCATCCGTTGTCGATGACAGATAACCAGTCTTTAACATGGTTTGTAGAAAGGAGTGGGTTATATCCTTAATACGTGGTGGTATTAGGACAGATAGCAGAGAAACTCCGGTAACAATGAATAGTGGACTGTATTAATTTAAAGGAAGTTGACAAGCGATCGAAACAATAGTGATGTTCTCAACAGTGTGACTACTTATATGACCTCCACAACCCAGAAACTGGGTAACATTGGTGTAAAATCTAATGGCTTCTGATTGTTGAAACACATTTCAAAGATATACAAATAGCACCCAGCCGAGACCGACAGCTTAACGTGCTATCCGACGCTCGGAGAAATCTCAATAAGCTATGACGGTCACCCATCCACGGGCCGACCTTGGCAAGCATTGCTTAACATTGAAGATCGACCTGTGTGGTTGTGGTATTAGAGCCACGAACTCCTCTGTAAAGAAGTATAAATAAAGTGTTATTTATCGTTACCTTTGTCACCACGTATTTCTGTGACCTAAATCGACTTCTGATTGCTGGGAATCGTGACCTAAAAATAGCGCGACTTGTTGTCTGAAATTTTCTCTTGCCACCCTCCATTTAGCTACATTTCAATGAGCAAGTAGTTATTGTGTTATTATTGATGGTTTTGCGTTTTTTCTTTATCTCACCTGATGGTAAGCGATGATGTGGTCGAAGATGGAGCATGCTTGCTTAGAAGTAACCTATTCACTTCTGACAAGGACCCTCAGTTTATAGCTATTAGGAAACTCAGACCTAGGCAGGGACTTCGTCTCTCTACATATATGTATAATGATAGTATTCCCATAACTTTTTGTGCGTGGGTGGGACGTCCACCATGTAAGGACGGTATATCGGGCTTGGCGGAATTAAATTGTGCAATGCAAACTCCTCGATTCGTAGCGAAAACCGTTATGCTGGCAACTGGGCTCTTCTATGGCTTCTTTTCGAGTCGATGGTTGAAAGGGTATAGAACCATTGTGGCATATCACCCCCGTCGCCATTTTGTTTTTTTTTTCAAAGTTGTGGCGTACTATCTAACATGCATACCATGGCGAATTTATCTTTCAATATCTTAGCAACGTGACATTTTAGGGCACCATGTTGCTAACATTTTTTGTTTGTTTAATTGTCCTCTTCTGCTCCGCACAGAGCGGGAGGAGTCATTTAATGATTTCCCATCCTTAAAAAAAAGACGGACGATAATTTTACGTGATAACGTCATAAGAAAACAATTGAATTCTTAACAAACAAGCCGAACGCTTAGGCCGATCGTGCTCTATGGCTTGATCCGCGGTCTCGCTCTTGGAACGTGACACTTTTTCGTGCGTGCAGCTGGCGTTCATCGATTTATAAGACACTAGCTTCTGCCAGCGGCTTTGCCGCGTGGTTTCTAGGGAACATACTCCCGGGATAAAAAGCCGATGTCCTTTCTCAGGCTATAGACTATCTCTGTACCAAATTTCATTTAAATCGGTTCAGTAGTTTTGGCGTGAAAGTGCGACAGGCAGACAGACAGACCGACAGACAGACAGAGTTACTTTCACATTTATAATATTAGTAAGGAAGTAAGGATAAGGATTATTACTTCAAAAAAGGAAACGTCAGGTCAACTTTTGTAGTTCGTATCTGGCGGTGTAATTGCTGCTACAGATCCGTCTCAGAGATGATTGAAATAATTATTTTAACATTTCAGGACATCTACCACGTCACAGGACCCCTGACGGAGTTGCAAATAGCCTATATGTGTCGCGAGACGCTGACCGGCCTCTCTTATCTGCACATGATGGGCAAGATGCATCGGTGAGTTAAACTTAGAACATTGCTCTATATTCATATACTCAAAACGGCCAAGCCACACATTTCGAAGCTAGTTTGAGGTGACGAGGGAAAATATACTTGAAAAGATTTGGGCAATGTGGGCCAATTGAACTTACTTATTGAACTACCTGAGAATTCCTTTCAAAAAATGCAAACGAGGACAATATTTTAAATATTTTCTAACATTTTAATTTTTCACAATATTCACTTGTTTTTTATAAATTGTATCCCTTGCAACCATCTGCAAGAGTAAGTGGCCCCGGTATGGTGATTGTATAACATATTGTTTTCAACAGCTGATCGTATAGGTCACCTAATATTATAAACATTACACATAATAATCTTAGTTATACAATATTATTACTGCATAACAATAGGCTAGGTGTTTTTTCTTTGCGAGAGCAGAAAGTATCAAAGCTTATCCGGCTCGAAGGACCAGCAGATGTAGTGTTCTGTAGCCGTGATTTGTGCTTGTGTATCGTGAGTTCTAATATGTATGTGTGGAAAAAAATACTGATATCTGTGTACACTGAGCAACTATACATATACCTCTACATCTGGATCAAATATAAGGCATTTGTCTCACCGCCGGCGAGGAAGCAATTAGCTATCGACTTTTTACTCGCTGAGGAAAGGGACAAAAGATATAGATCTCGTGTGAGTAAAAGAGACACATTCATTCATAGTCGATAACTGGCTGTTCACACTGCCGGCGAGCGGCTCTTACATCTAGTTGATCGCAGTGTCAAGAGCTATCAAAGATTGTACTCGCTCAGCGGCACTCGCTCGGCGATGCTCGCTTGGCGGTCAGAACTCACCAAACAGCGGTCATTTCTACCTACAGTGCGGGCCGGAGCGAGTATTGCAAGTAAAAGCCCGTCGCACTAAAGCACTCGCTGAAAGCCGAGCTTCAAAACTATCGAAACTTTTCACTCGCTGCTCGCCGACTCGTTTCGAGTTTGAAGCTTTACTCGCTACTCGCTGATCGCTGGCAGTGAGACAAGTGCCTAATGTGCCATGTTCGTTTTTTGAAAGGAGAATAAAGAAATTGAGAATTTTAATTTGCGACTGGTATGTCACATACCATAAAAAGCCAAGAAAAAGGTATATAAAAATAGAGAAAATATACGTCACACAAAAAGGGCCTTTTTTAAAATTTACTTTATTAACGTAAACCCAGGAATTGTGTTCAAAATTTAATTAAACCACTACTTGTTGCAGAAAAGAAAATCTTCTGCATTCAATTGTTAAGAAAGATACACACCATCTACCTCATTTATGAGGTAGATATGTTACGCTCAGACACAAAAAGCGCTCACTCAGCGAAAAAACAGCTCACAACGCGTGATTAGACGTGGCTCTGATATTATCGGTCACCTCAAACCTAACTACGACGACGGAGCACCGCTCTGCGCTCCTATTTCTGTTTGCAGGATTTAAAGAAACCTAACATGGATCGTATGACGTGAGCTAAGTCGCTCGCTCACTCTAGCTCCCGCCATCCCATTCGGACCTAACCTATCCAATACCACTTTTAGTGCCAAGCACTCAAAATATGGGTCGGCACAATAATTCGTTCGTGTGCCCACAATCCGTACATGAACACAAGTCATCTATAATGACGACTCAGATGCGGGTTGTGGGCACACGAACGAATTATTATTCGACCCATATGTTGAGTGCTTGGCACTAAAAGTGATACTCAATATCTTTATTGCATTCCACATGTATTCTTAGGTGGTAAAAACAAAATTAGTTCATGTGGACCCTGTCAGTGTCCGTGTCGGGGTCTTCTCAGTTCCCTCAAACCTAACCTTTTTCGTGATGTGATTGCATCAGTTAGGGCTCAGTACGCGAAATGACATTTCTTTTTAGGGTTCCGTACCTCAAAAGGAAAAACGGAACCCTTATAGGATCATTTTATTGACCGTCCGTCTGTCTGTCAAGACTCTTTATCTCGGGAACGCGTAAATTTATCGAGTGAAATTAAAACCATATACTCAGGTCTACGGTCCCTTGAAGCTGTGAAAAAATCAAGCTTCTATGTAAACGTATAAAAAAGATACAGTCGTTTATGCCGTAAAAAACGTATATTTCGACACTCTCAAGGGAATCAAAATGTATAGGATATTTCCCGTTGACCTAGAACTAATAAATTTGGCAAGTAATACCGTCTTATTAACAGGTATAGGGAAAAGTCTGAAAACTATACATTTGTAATTTAATCATAAAAAATATGGTCTTTATTTAAAGTGTTATATGTACCTACAAATTTGTACGGCGGAACCCTTGGTGGGCGAGTCCGACTCGCACTTGGCCAGTTTTTTTTTTTTTTCAAAAAGCGTTGTCGCCTTTTTCTTAGGTGCCACGATGCGAATATGATTCGCTGTCATAGATCACTTTAATTAATCATTGAATGTAAATGTTTCAGGGACATAAAAGGCGCGAACATCCTGCTAACGGAATGCGGCGACGTGAAGCTGGCAGACTTTGGCGTGTCAGCGCAGATCACAGCCACCATTAATAAGAGGAAGTCTTTCATTGGCACGCCGTACTGGATGGCTCCTGAGGTAAATATCACCACACTATTATTATCAAACCACTTCTGAAAAAAGAAAAAGTATTTACTATCGAAAAAAAATGTGCTTTAAAACCAAAAGAATATATTCTGGATCTGACCCTGTGGGGTACTCTCTAAGCCCGAAGTTCGTAGTTTCGGGCTTATTTGAAGAATTAATAACAACACGATTTGTCAGTTACTTTCAAATCGTGGTGTCATTCATTTTTAGTTCAGGTTAGGAACTAATCGTAAGTCCGTAGGTGATATGGAGTGGAATACGCCCGCAACTAAGCCTGAAACTACGGACTTCGGGCTTAGAGAGTAGCCCCCCAGATCTTTGATGACTTAGGAGACTAAGTTCCAGAGTTGTGGAATTTGTTCGAAAGAGTCAAAGCGGCCGCACGTGCAGTATACTGTGATACAACCTCCTTGGATTTCTCACCCTCCCGAGGACCTCCGTCAATTTAAACATAAAAAAAGTTTTAGAAGAATTAGGAATTTAGAATAGTTTCAAATATTGACATACAATGATTGATTTGTTTTTCTGACAGTTCTGTAAAAGTTTTTCTTGAGAGCACCCGCTTAATATAATGATCTCTTAAATCGCTTTAAGTCTTTTTTATTGACATCGATCCCGAGACGTTCCAGAAGCCCTAATCGGAACGTCCACAGTACTGATGTGCACTAGATAATTAAAAATATATATAATAAGACAAGTATCGGCTCTCTAGTTCATGCACGCCTCTTCACTCCCTGACAGCTGTCATACGGCTGGCTCCCACGTCACTGAGCCCCCCGCGCGTGCATAACCGGAGACGACAGAAATACATTCAATACTAGTAGATTTTTATGATAATTAGTTATAAATACAAGTAATATATTAATTATTTATTTATTCATTGTTTATGTATGTATACACTATAGCATGGACGCAAAGTACATTTGGTACACGGATGATTATTAGACTGTCCCAGACCAGAATGCCATTTGATGATTTTCCATCCTTAAAAAAAAGGAGGCTAAGTTACGAAGGATCAGGTTCAAGTAATGCCAAAATATTTCCAGTGAACATAATTTCGATTCCCAAACAAATCTTTCTATTTGACTGTCCCATACAAAAAATTGTTAGATTAACTGAAGTAACTGCCACTAAACGCTGATAAAAAATAGTCTTTGGGTTAACTTGGGAAATATATTTTTAATCATTTTGATAAATATATGAACCTGTTGTTTTTTTTGCCTACCACTAAAAATTATCGACTGGCCCATGTGTTATTTTTGAATTGGATATTGCTAAAACAAATATTTTGTTTTACTTTCTAGGTGGCCGCAGTGGAACGCAAGGGTGGTTACAATCAGCTCTGTGATATTTGGGCATGTGGTATTACTGCTATCGGTGAGTACTAGTGCCTAATTTAGCTGGAAATTACTTCTCAATTATTAGTGGTGTCTGAGCCTAAAGTATGGGGCTTCTGAGCCTTAATCGAGAGAATTGGAAGAATAACCTTTGCTCTGCAGTGAGACACCGGCTCATAGATAATAATAGAGAAAGGAAAAAGGGAAAGTTATGTAAAAAAGGAAAAATTAACAAGGAAATGATCCCAAGTAGGTTTTTAGGTTTGTTGAGTAGGCTCTGTGTAGTGGGCTATGAAATCAAACAACTGTTCACCGTATAACGTATATTATATGTGTCACTGATAATGGGATACACAACAGTTCCGAACCGCGGTACAGAGCCTACTGGCTCAGGCTACCAATGCAATGTGCAACGTATGTACGTTGCGTCCCTTACAGGTTCATTATGCTACGAGAAACAATTAAAATCCAAATAAGACGGAAAGGAAACTGTTGTCAGCAGTAGAAACGGCAAACGAACCATAAAAAAATATGGTTCTTAGCTCGAGAAATTTTAATTGTAGTCAATACAACACTTGGTCTTTCTCGCTCCTTCCAGAGCTAGCAGAACTCCAGCCGCCGATGTTCGAGCTCCACCCCATGCGGGTGCTGTTCCTCATGTCGAAGTCGGGTTTCAAGCCGCCTGCGCTGAAGGAGCGCGAGCGCTGGTCGCAAGTGTTCCACGCCTTCCTCAAGCTGGCCCTCACTAAGAACCCCAAGAAGAGGCCCACGGCTGACAAACTGCTACAGGTGAGCTTATAGGACTCTAGGTCCCTTCAAGCCTGAAGCTCTGACTTCTTTCCTGATAGGTGGCAGTGGGCAGGGCATGAGGGTACATTGCTCGCAGAACAGATAGGTCGATGAGGTCGAAAGATTATGGAATGGCGACTGCATTCCAGAAAACGCAACATTGGAAGGCGTGCCACAAGGTGGACCGATGACCTGTGAAGACCGAAGGCGACTCTTGGGGGAGGTCTATGTCCAGCAGTGGACGTATTTAAGTTAAAATGATGATATTAACTGTTTATATTCAAAACGGGTATTTTATTTTCAAAACAGTTTCTTTTATACTTACCTCTATTTTTTACTTTATATTTTCCCAGCACGCGTTCTTCCAACAAGACATGAGCAAGCGGCTCGCGATAGAACTGCTCCACAAGTATTCCAACCCGCCCAGCCACTGCAACAATGAGCCCGATGAGGATACTGTAAGTAGACTTTTATGATTATTTTCAATAACACTGAACAACTTGATTGCTGCTGCAAGATTTTCAACTTTCATTTTAAGCTATCGACTATTTTCTTGTAGAGTAAAGCGACAAAAGATATAGATCTCGTGTGCGTAAAAGAGACACATACATTCATAGCCGATGGCTGTTCACACTGCCGGGGAGCGGCTCTTACCACTAGTTGGTCGCAGCGACAAGAGCTATCAAAGATAAACTCGCTCAGCGATACTCGCTGGCGATGCTCGCTCACCAACCAGCTGTAATTTCTACCTATAGTGCGAGCCAGCGCGAGTGGTGCGAGTAATAGCCCATCGCACTAAAACACTCGCTTAAAGCTGAGCGACAAAACTATCGACACTACTCGCTGCTCGCCAACTCGTTTGACGTGAAAAATTATTTATTTTTTTCTTCACAGGCAATGTCCAACGTCCCTCAACGCATAGCATCCAAGCACACAGGCCGCGGTGGCCGCAGAGTGCTCGCAGAACAAGGCCAAAACTCGCGCCACTCCAACAACCACGTGCGCCCGCGCTCGCTGCTCACCGACCACGCCGTGCCCGCCGGCAGCAGCCGCCCCACCTCCCTGCTGGACGACGACGTCATCGCCACAGCCAATCGCGTCAGGCTTATGACCGGCGAAGGCAGGGAACCCACCAATAGGAGGTCCGGAGTCTACGATGACTCGCCTATCGTGGATTTGGACGCTGATGATGACTTGAGTGTACGGTCTATGCCGAAGGTTATTAATTTTGGTGTGGAGGTCAATAGGAGTTGTGATGGGGATACTATTAAGAGGAATGGTGAGTTTTTTTTATGAGCGAAACCTTTTTTCTAAATTTTTCCTTTATTTTACTCAACCTCGACTCAATTAAATTCAGTGTTTTCCGTTTTTATGGCAACTGAGTCGAGTTTAATGGGGGAATTGTCCTGCAAAATGGGCTAGAATATAATTCCTTGAGTATTTTAAGCTGATGATCTAGTATCCAACTGAAGGAATACACGTTACGAACAAATTTTCTGGATAGAAAAAATACTAAGTTCGAAACATCTTTTTACTTTTAAGGGTTCCGTACCCAGAGGGACCCTATTACTAAGCCTCCGCTGCCCGTCCGTCCGTCTATCTGTAAGCGGACTGTATCTCAAGAACCATAATAGGTAGACAGTTGAAATTTTCACAGATTGTGTATTTCTATGGCCACTATAACAATAAATAATATAAATTAAGGTTTATGGTACGGAACCCTTCGTGTGCTAGTCCGACTCGTATTTGGCCGATTTTTATTAGCTACAAACGCTTTAAATTTTGCGTGTGAAAATTACTTATCGAGTTTTCAACTGAACATAATTTGATCTAATAACTTTTAAGTTATCAAATCCGTAAATTAATTTTGGCACGTTCGGCTATTCCGAGCTACACTCTTAGTATCTATCAATTTACGCAAATAGGCGAATTTAGGTGCCAGCTTAAGATTGATCAGGTGGCCTAAAATAGCCACTTTAGCAGAATCAGAAAGCACATCACGCTACCCGTCACTGTCAAATTTCCCCAATCAACCTTGAACCTAATGCGTTAGCGATAAAGATGAAAATGAAATTTGACTGATTGTTGTGTGGTTAATATAGCCTTTTTCATAACTTCCCGTGAGTGTCGTAAGAGGCGACTAAGGGACTCGCCAGAGAATGGGCAGCAGCGTTCTCTGTAAATCGCAACACCATACACTGCGATCGCCAACCCGCCTGCCAAACGTGGCGATTATGGCAAACCCCCCTTTGGGGGAGGCCTATGTCCAGCAGTGGACGTCTTACGACTGATATGATGATGATGACGAATATGATTTTGCTGAAGCGGCCTTTTTAGATCCGCTGGAATCAATTAGACCCATAGTTCTACGAAATTTTTGTTATGTTTTGATTGAGGCATTTCTAAATATCTATCAGCTATTATTGTCTTCCACAAACGTATTTTCATTAATCTACTGGTTGTCCCGCGCAACTTCGTCTGCTCCGCTCCTATTGGTCTTAGCGTGATGATATATAGCCTATAGCCTTCCTCGATAAATGGGCTATCTACCACTGAAATAATTTTTAAAATCGGACCAGCAGTTCCTGAGATTAGCGCGTTCAAGCAAACAAGCAAACAAACTCTTCAGCTTTATAGATTACTAGCTGACCCGCGCAACTTCGTTTGCGTCATAACATATAATTATTTACGACATCACATTAGAAACCTCGAAAATAACAGTATTTCTCCACTATTTAATGGATGTTATTATACATATAAACCTTCCTCTTCAATCACTCTATCTATTAAAAAAAAAACCTCATCTAAATCCGTTGCGTAGTTTTAAAGATCTAAGCATACATAGGGATATAGGGACAGAGAAAGCGACTTTGTTTTATACCATGTAGTGAAGTATAGATATAGATACTAATATTGTAAACAGGTAAAGTTTGTGAGGTTTTAGGGGTAATCTCTGGATCTACTGAACCGATTTTGAAAATTCTTTTACCAATAGAAAGCCACGTTATTTGTGAGTGTCATCTATATCTATATTATTATTATATTATTATTACTTAATATATAAAGCTGAAGAGTTTGTTTGGTTGTTTGCTTGAACGCGCTAATCTCAGAAACTATTGGTCAGATTTAAAAAAATCTTTCAGTGTTAGATAGCCCATTTATTGAGGAAGGCTATAATATCATCACGCTAAGACCAATAGGAGCGGAGCAGACGAAGTTGCGCGGGTCAACTAGTCGGCTATATATTAACCCGAAAAATACCGCCCAACGAGGTGGGCACAGATCAACTAGTCTACACTAATATTATAAAGAGGAAAGATTTGTTTGTTTGTTTGAATTGAATAGGCTCCGAAACTACTGGACCGATTTGAAAAATTCTTTTAGCATTGGATAGCTACATTATCAGGGTGTAACATAGGCTATATGTATATTATCCCCGTACTCCCACGGGAACGGGAACTACGCGGGAACCGCGTGACGTCCACTAGTAATTTACATTAACAAATGGTCTATTGTCTATTCCAGCTTACCATAGACAGTCTAGTGAAGACTGGACCGTAGCTTCACTAATGAGCTGTCCGAAGCACAATCCCTTACAGGATCACTCTGTCGACACCATGCCTTCGAGCGAAAAGTAAGTAAAACTACGATTTTTACTATCATTTAGATATTTTTTGTTACTTTTCTCGCTTTTTTGTTGTTTTTTTTTATATACGTTTATATATTATTTTATAGCAAGTGGTGTCGGGTGATCACGGGTGATGATATTTTAAGAATGAGTCTAAGGTACTTAAATTTTATTGGCCAAAAATTTTTTGCGAAAAAAATTTTGAGCAAAAAAAAACTTTTTTTTTTTCTTTCCTTTTTCTAACAGTTAGGGTTTTCCGTGTGCTAATAATTTTGTGGTGGAGGTTTTTTTTTGAATTTTTTTATTTTTGGTTTTATATTTTTTTTTTAAAGTTTAGTTTTTTAAATGATTTCTCTTGAGTGTTGTGTGAATGCACAAAAATGATAGAATAGTTACACTTTTGATTATGCGCATGATTTGGGCGTTGGTTTTCTGTTTGGCTTTATGGTTTCTTTATGGGATGGGCTGTCGTTGTCTATGATATCCTGGAGAGGTAAGAAGTTTTTATTCGCTGTCTATGGCGCTCTGTTGTTGCCTTCAGTGTGTTTTTAAATATGTTAAGTAAGGTCTAAAATTCTGTAACAATGATTAACCATGCTGTCAAAATATGTTAAAGATGATATTGCGGTGTCAATCTTGTTAAGCAACTTTAGACCTTATTACTAAGACTTCTAAATCGAAATATAGCCAACAGTGAATGATTCGCAATTTTTTATACATCTTCGAAGTTTCGCCCATAATGAAAACAGAGAACATGCGACACAGCGCAACAGAAAAATTAACATCTCTAAAAAATCAGTCGATGTTAGCAAAGGATATTTTTTTATTAGTTAGCGATACTTCACGGTATATCAGTTAGTCAAATCTTATAAAAAAAAATGCCTTATTTCCCAAATTAAGTAAAATATTTTAGATGTATCACTTAAAAACTAGAAAGTATGGGTTATCAGTATTTAGAAATAAAATCTATCATCAGCACTGTGAAGTTTTGCCAATTAATAAAAGAAGATACTGCATAAAGGATGATTCATTAGATAAATAGCATCACTACAGAACAGTCGAAGGCCATTTGACTTCAGAATTTTATTTCTACCGAAGTTGGTTCTGTCATCATCGAATGTATATTTAAGTTAAGGCGCAAACCCACCGCGGCGCACGCTATGCACGGCCACGCGGCGCATTTCAGCTGCGTGGATTCATTTGTTTGACCACGTGGGTCTACGTTTCCACTGCAGTACACGCTACACACGGCTCCGTTCCACAAGGTGTATCTCAAAACTGTGCTCCGATACCGTTTAGACATAGTCGTGGGTTAATATTCGTGTATAGCGTGTACCGCATGCATGGCGTTGACAGCGTTGAGCTATGTGAGTGCCATATTCGAGCAAGCCACGTGTACCAATGACGTCATTTGATGCGTAGCGTGTCCGTGGGTTGCATTGGACACAATCACATATATTTTCTTGCAAAGTGAAGCTTAAGACTGAGTGTCCCCTGCAGCAGAGAGGAGAGGAGCGGATAAATATTAGCTAATGAAATAGGGGAGTGGACTTAAAAAATCGAATAAGTCCGTCAGTTAGATAAAGAAAATATATTAGACACGTTTTTAGGGTTCCGAAAAAAAAGGAACCCTTATAGGATCACTCGGGTGTCTGTCTGTCCGTCTGTCTGTCTGTCTGTCCGTCCGTCTGTCACAGCCAGTTTTCTCCGGATCCACTGGACCGATTCTGTTGAAATTTGGTACGCATATGGACTTCTGTGACCCAAACACGAACGCGTTACGTCAATTATTATTTTTTTAGTATGGGGGTCACTTTTGGGGGTCAAACTATAAAATTAAAAAAAAAAGTATTTTGAACAATATCGTGTGACATATCAAATGAAAGGGCTTACTGTGAGGGTTTTAATTATATTTTTTTCACAATTTTAAAATAAATGGTTTTGAAATTATTATTATTTTTTTTTTTTATTTGGTATGGGTTTGCTCTTGACTCTAGTCAAGGTCAAAGATGACAGAGACAAAGTCTACGATGGAGCGAGCTTACCCAGAAGGAGCCTGTTCACTCTAACTTTGAAGAAATTAGACGAAAAATGACCATTCCCCCCCTTATCTCCGAAACTACTTAGCCTAAAATTTTGAAAAAAATGGAGATAATAGATCTTTACTTAAAGTTTACAGGAAAACCTATTAGAAGTCTGTAGTGTTAAAATAACATGTCAAAAAAATTATTTTTTCTTTTTTCACGTAAACAAAAAATTAAGACGATGCAGTGCGTTGAAAACTCGTGTGTCGTCATTTGTGAATAATAAGTATTTCTTTTTTTTTACTATTATTAGGCATACGTTTGACCACTATCTCCCCTGATGGTAAGCGATGATGTGGTCGAAGATGGAGCACGCTTGCCTAGAAGTAACCTATTCACTTTGTACTGAAATCAAATGACATTTGACGTCATACGAGTTTAAATATAAAAAGATACGAGTCGGATATTTTTTGGAAATCTATCTGGCGGACTAATTCGATTTTTTAGTCCACTCCCGTATTGCGTATAAATCCATTCTTCTTCTTATCGTGTGTGCAGTAAGGTCTAACGACCCCACACACCCTAATGCCAGAGTTTCTAAACCGCCTCAAAGGCCTCTGACATGGCTTATTTGACGACAGCCATTTGGCGGCCGGGACCACCGGCTTATACGTGCCTTCCGAAGCACGGAATCATCTTTATATCACACAATCAGGTGATTCAAGCCTGCAATGTCCTAGCCAAACTGGAAACAACTTTACAAAGTATGCTTCCCGTGGGAATCGAACCCACGACCAGGTCACAAGGCAAACGCCTAAACCACTCGACCACGGAGCCAGTTATGCAATTCCATTGGTTAATATTTGTCCGCTCCTCTCGTGTCCGCTCCAGTAGACACACGTGCGTAGCCTCTCCGTGCGCCGCGGTGGGTCTGCGCCTTCATTCAACGTTCCGAGTGAGTATGATCTGTAAGTTATCTCTCTTGTTTTAGGAGCCTCTTGCAATATATCGATGAAGAGTTAATGCTCAGGTAAACGGAGAGGTGTTGAGTTTGCATGTCGTAAACAACATGTAATCTTTGTAATAATATGTGTTTTTGTTAGCGCTTTCAACGCTGTTCGGAATAACATCGAAATTGGGGAAAATACTACACGGTTCACCTTAGGCAGGAAACGCACTGGGCCCCAAGTCTGCTATTACAAGATTCTATGCCATTTCTTTCAATGGAGTGTCAGTGGTTTACCACTGGATATAAAAGCGTCATTATGACTTTCCAGTGGTCAACCACTGACACTCCATTGAAAGAAATGGCATAGAATCTTGTCAAAATCAACCATTATGAAATCAATGATAGACCATTCTGACACTAGCCCTGGTCGCGAGTCATATACAACGTGTAACAGAACCAAAATCAGCTGTTCAGTACATTTTGTCGAGTTATGCGCATATAAATGTATGGGGGAGTTGATTTTTTTCGCGATTTCGGGATTGGTTCCATAATGATGAGTATAATGACTCCTTAAGAGGTATTGCGTTTGTTCTGTTACAAGTTGTAACCCGTAGTGCGGTCGATTATGAACGTTTTCGAACGTTGGTTCTACTTAGCTTCTTGTGACACAATTTCCTATACAGGGTTATTTTTAAAACACCAACAACCGCTTAGGCAGTGAAAGTACACATGATTATAAACAATTTTTACTTTGAGACCAACCCTGAAAACTCGAAAAAATATCAGCTGTTTCATACATTTTCATTGGCTAAATATTGCATTTTGTATGAAACAGCTGATATTTTTTTCGTGTTTTCAGGGTTGGTCGAAAGTAAAAGTTATTTATAATTATCTGTACTTTCACTGCCTAAGAGGTTGTTGGTGTTTTCCAAATAACGATGTATAGGCTTGTAGTAGCCTGCCGGCATTAAAATATATAAGTCTGTGCCATCTTCACACGACGCTGTCATCTCAACTTTTTACGCTTTCTTGTTTTATATCACGTTAGGGTCACCATTACTAAAGTGGTAATGACAAACGATGTGCATCAAAATAACTATTTTAATCAGTAGAAAAACTGGCCAATTGCGAGTCGGACTCTTACACGAAGGATTCCGTATCATAAGGGTTCCGTTGGTTACTGTTCGAGTATGGAACCCTAAAAACAACAACAAAACAAGAAATTCATTCATATATAAAAAACCCAAGATGCACAGTCTCGAACAAATGCAACACTCGAAACTGTTGCTGACATGTATCAAGTGTCATGTGTGAGTTGTGTGTAGTTATACTATAAACAATTATTTTTTGCAAATTCAACCTTACACGGATCGCTTTAAGTTGTTGTTACAAAGCAGTGCTGTATGGCGAGTGATGCGCAATTTTTTTTGTAAATTCAACCTTACACGGATCGCTTAAAGTTTTTTTTACAAAGCAGTGCAGTATGGCGAGCGATGCGAGACTGTTTGAAACTAGCGCACAATTATACATATTGCGCTTGTTTTATGCGGACGTTTTTGAGATGCTGAGTGTGTATCTTGGGTTTTTTATAAATCAATGAAGAAATTATAAAAATTTGAGATGACAGTGTTGTCAAAAGATGCCACAGACTTGCAATACTTAATGCTGGCAGGCTGCCACAGGCTCTTGGCGCTAAGCAGGCCGCCTTACAGTGCGATTTTGACCTAAGGCGTTCAATTCGAATGCGTTGAACCACAGAGTACGGAGACGACGCTCGACGCCTACTCTCTATTGTCAAAACTACTGCCGACGCGACGGTTCAGTGCTCTGTGTCACACAAAAAATGTTTGTCTGCGATCAATATATATTTGGACCGTGTAAAACACTCTTACCAAACTGAGGCGAGTTCGCGATATTTTTATTTATTAAATCTAAGAAGTCAGATTTGATAGCTGATTAGAGAGGGATAGAAGATTGTTTAGCCATCGATCGATTAATTTTGATGTCTCTTTCATACTTATTAGTACAGCAATGTTGTATTCTGCAGTCAAATCTGACTTCTAAGGGCGAATTTCATCAATTAAACTGAACGCGATCAGCATATAAACCATGAAGGTATAGATAAAAGTGGAGGCAACACTCTAAATCCCAACAACCCTAATCTCTTCAAAGTTAGAGTGAACAGGCTCTTTCTGGGTAAGCTCGCTCCATCGTAGACTTTGTCTCTGTCATCTCTGACCTAGACTAGAGTCAAGAGCAAACACATCACAAATAAAAAATTAAAAAAAATACCTAAGTGAAGACGACTGTAGTCGGACACTATCTTTATGAATAAATACATAAGATAAAAAAAACAGATATCACTGTCTCGTTCTTATGTGTGTATTAAGAAAGAGAGTGTTCGACCACAGTCGTCTTCACTAAGGTATTTAGAGTGCTGCCTCCACTTTTATCTATACCTTCATGATATAAACCACGTTTAACGAGCTGTCAGTTTATTTATTTTCTGTGGAATATTGACACTGACAGCTCTTGAACGCAGTTTAGATGCACTTAGAGTGTCACGAATATATTTGACAAATTGAGCGCGTTTCGTCCCACTTCCCTCGCGAAATTCGCCTCAGTGTGGCCAGAACTCATGCAAAAATTGGCAAAAAATATGATGGGTTGTGATTAACCGATATCATCTGCATTTTAGATTGTATATGGCTTTTAATAAGAAATATTCCGAACAGCCAGTATTTAGATTTAGTTTGAATTAATGTGTAAAATAGTTTCAATTTAATTATAAAAATTGCTGCGAAATTCAAGGCCGCGTTTAACAGACTTTTTATGGTAAAAAATAAAACATTAAAAACCTCATTACACTACATTCAATAAAACTATTCTTCACAGCTTGCTATTGTTTGAACAAGAAATTAATCGCAAAAAAAAAACACGAAATTAATTAATCTTTAACATTGTACGGCAGTTTTTTCGTAATTTATAAATAAAAAAAATATGTAATAAATATGAGACAGTTAGGACACCACAGAACTAGATGATAATAATTATTAAACCCATACACGGCATCTTGTCAGTCGACATATTCAGATGATGGAGGCTGAGACCGGCTCCGCCACTACCGGTGACTTAAAAGGACATAATGTATGTTGATCAACAATAAAACAGCCAAATCTGATTAAACACAATAGGGAATATGCATGCGATTTTTTATTTGCAAAATGAAATACTTATTAACTCTAATAAACAATTATGAAATTATTTTTTAAATACCTTCATCAGCGATGAAGTTATAAAGCTTCAAAGTTTACAATTAGAAAGAGAAGAAGTCCGATATGAATTGTGACGTCAAAGTTCTTGGCGCCTATACAGCTGCAATAGAAAACAGCGTTTTCGCGAGAGAGACAGATACATTTGTTTAAAATAATTATATCTCGTTTGTTTTTCGAGCAATTTTGATTATATTTTCACTGTTAGTATTATATTTGTGTATATTTTTAGATAAAACCATAAAGCCATATTATGGCAGGATATGCTGGAACCATTTTTATAACATCTATTGTACCATATTCTCACAAATAAACAATTTTGATTTGATTTGATTTGATAAACTGTATAGATAATAAATATTTTTTTCGTGCATATTCCCTATTCTGGTCTGTGTAGTAAATTAGATAAATAAAATTGGTAATAAAGTTCCTGATCTTGTTTTACAAAAACACATGAATATAGCATGGACCCCTCGGATACATGGTATCATAAAAAGTCTGTAACGATAAGCAATCCAAATTTAGTAAAAGAAAATCGCTTAAAAAAGCATTTTGAAAATGTTAGTGCGTAGTCGTAGCATGAAGCATGGTAAAAAAAGCTTTGCAGCTTAAACATTATGTGTAAAGCAAACATAAACAAAAGTATGGTAAAAATACCCGTAAACCAATGTCCGATTCATAAAGTATTTTTGAAAATAAAACGGTTTTATATCCCACCAAGCACCACTTGTTATTTTAACACGAATAAACATATAGCTTGTCTACGTGACACCTTAACATTAAGCCCCTCCCACATTTGTGTCTAACAGCACTCGAAACCGCTTCCGAAAAAACCTAACAGCACTGCGATACCCCCCAAAAAAGCTACTAAAACTACCAAAAATATTCTACCAAAATGGTAACTTTTCATTTTTCATTACAGGGCAACACTACCGTTAACAGCGGAAACCGCGAATATGGCGCAGGGTGGCAACACCGCGATATCGATGCACGACCAACACCTATCTCAATGTATACAGTTAAAACAAAACTTTTTAAACAATTCTACCGCGAATATCTATCAAAATCTAACGTCGACTTTCCAAAGTCCTATAGGTGCTTCACGAGTCTCGATCGATGATCCTCTGTGCAGGAAAATAGGCGAAGACATAATGTATGTGGATCAACAAGAAAACGACCATTTAGATTTACAAAGGAACGCGAATTGTGAATGTGGTCTATGCCCCAAACCAGAGCCCAGAGACAACAACACCTTGAGCGATCTACAGAGGTCCGTAGCAAAGTGTTCTTGTGATGTCTGCAACTCAAACGGGGACATACTGTCCTACTACAGAAATTGTTCAAATCAAAACACGGACTCAGGAATAGTAATCTGCGAGCAATGTAAAAAGCAAAAAATCTCCGTTTCGAACTTCAGGGCATTACAAATCGCGAATAGGTTAAGAATTTCCGAAGATGACAAACTACAAAATGGCGCTACCGATGATGACTTGTGTAGGAAAATCGATATGAGTATGAATATGGAGGATAAGGTCTTTGAACATAGGAAAAAGCATAATAGACATCATTCTGACTCTGTAACCGCTGGTATAGACTTGAATCAGTTCTGTCAATGCGAGCTTGAGGTTAAAAGGAAAACGTCATCCGTTGATGAGATTTTCAAAATGGTGGATGAGAATGGGAGGGACGCTAAGGCGGAGGTGGTAGATGAAGAGGTTAAGACTACGCAAAGGCAACGGAGCTTGTCGGACAGCCAGCGGGATAAGGCCAAGGTTGATAATAAGGGTGAGTTATTAAAAAAAATATAACATGCACTTATCTTTATTTTTAGTAGTTTTTTTTTCAGTTTAAAATTGTATTGGAGTTAAATTTTATTGTCATTATGGTGTCATAATGTATAATGCAGTTGTATTAGTCACAATAACTTTTTTTTTCAAGGTTTTGCGTAATTTTTTGTTATAATCCTGTATACGGTATCACTAAAATTACACTATCAATAAACAGTACTTTTGATGTACGAACAATACTCAGTTATGATCGCCAGTAATGCAGGATGCATTTTTGGCTTTTTAATTTACTTTGGTGTACTAAAATCCTCCTATATAGCTTTGTGAATAGGTTACTTCTAGGCAAGCGTGCTCCATCTTCGACCACATCATCGCTTACCATCAGGTGAGATAGTGGTCAAACGCGTGCCTGTCTATAGTAAAAGAAAAAAACATTTTTTTTAAAATTTTAATGTGAAAGATGTCACTGAAGATTTGTAAGGCTTATTTATCAAAGTGTTTGTTCTAGTTACGTCTCTATACTAAAAGTCCATGCGTTAACCCCGCAGTCCCCGCGCTGGAAGGCTCGGGCACGCCGCCGGTGCCGCCGCGGCGCGCGCGCGGCCGCCGCCACACGCCGCCGCGCGCGGCCCCCAATGGCTTGCCGCCCACGCCCAAAGTGCATATGGGAGCTTGCTTCTCTAAGGTACGTCGTCTGGATTTTATTGGAGGCAGCTGAATACAATATCGTCGTTGACGTTGCAAAACGTTCTACGTTAGAACTCAACGCAATAGGTTCTATGTTAGCGTATCTTAACTGTACAACCAATCATTATCAATTAATATATATATTATACTAGCTGACTCGGCAAACGTTGTTTTGCCATACAAAAAAATAAAAAGTACCCTACCACCTATTCTCATACCTACCGAATATATACACAAAATCTCATGAAAATCGGTCGAGCCGTGTCGGAGGAGTTCGGTAACAAACACCGTGATACGAGATTTTTATATATTAGATAAAATTGTTCCGTTACTGATGAGCGACTGACAGGCAATGCATAGAAAGAACTGGTCGCAGAAAGCTAATATTGGCATGTACGTTCCTTGGGGAGTGTAGGGGAGCACTAAGAAATTCCTACTGGAATGGGAAAAACTAGTTTTATTCTTTTAATGTTATAAATCATAGAGCTCAATAATCTGTACAAAAAATGGCTTTGGTTCCCCCGTAAAGTTCATTTCAAGTGACTTAAAACGTTTTGCAATTTCAACGACAATATTTTATAGCAATATAGCAATAAAGCTATCTCGCCTCAAAAAATACCCTGTTTATAGAAATAAACACTTATACAACTTTATTACCGGTTAATACGATACTCTCAAATATTTGTCCTTAATATAGGGATCGTGCACGGCTTTGACTATGCCATCTAGTGTCGCATATTTGAAGTTTTAAGGGCCAGAGCACTTGACATTGACGCTTCTGTGCTGCCACCTACGGTTCCTGCAAGCTCAGTTTAGGGGAACGTGCGCGAAGTAGACTGTGCCATCTAGCGTAGCTATTTCGAATTTTATACTTGAAACATACTTGACAGTGACATTTCTGTGCTGCCACCTATAGTTTCTGCACGCTCCCTATAATATCTTTTATCGGCAGGTGTTCAACGGATGTCCTCTGAGGATCAACTGTACAGCCTCATGGATACATCCTGACACGAGAGACCAACACATACTTATCGGTGAGTAACGTATTCAAGTAATGCAACTGTATGTATTTAAATTATCATTTTTTTATGATAAAAATCAACCTTGTAGCAAATGACTTTCCTAAAAGATTGTAGCGGCATCAATGCCGCCACAAGAAAAACCATCGTACAGTGGTACCCAATTGATAAGGCGCGTCGTGAATCTTCGTTCGCACAGAAAAGAAAGTATGATCCCGAAGATTAACGAAAGAAAGCAAACTTACAATCAAGCTTATTTCACTAGTATAAGGTTCATAATACACTGCAGCTGTTAGTTCCGTCTCATTCGCGCGTCACGTGCATGCCACGCGGCGCTAACATGGCGGCAGCTGCCGACCAATAGCGGTACAGGAAAAAGAAGCGCGTTGCGAGGAGCGTGCCGATTGGTCAATAGCAATTCCCGCGCTTTGAAAATTCATCTTCTGCGCAGGTACATCGGTAAGCTATATCAGTTGGGTACTACTGTAGCAAAATCTACATCGCAACAAAAATTACCGCAAGGCCATCTATCCAACTAGCAGTGAACTACTACTACGAAACCCTGCATCGCGGTATCAGAGTTTACCGTGCGATTGGAACATATACAACAGTCCTGATATCAACTATCGGGCAGTTGCCCGCCAGACACAACAACCGTCTGGACTGAGGATCCTCCCTTTTCTATGGAGGTTTGCGGGACTTTACTCTCTGTACCGCATACCTCCATAATATGATAACTGCTCATAGAAAGGATGTACATTGTTCTTTAAATGTACATCAAAATTTATTGTGTAAAAATGATTCAAGCTTTCAGTTCAACCTGCTTGATTTGAAAACGGAACACTTTAAAGGATATTTTCCTGTAAAGAATAATAATAATTAAATTGGGTACGTGAGATAGTATTAAAAAAATAAAATTTGGTTACAATTAACTATCTTCTGCCAGCGGCTTTGCCCGCGTGGTCCCTAGGGATTATACTCCTGGGATAAAAAGCCTATGTCCTTTCTCAGGCTCTAGACTATCTCTGTACCAAATTTCATTTAATTCGGTTCAGCAGTTTTGGCGTGAAAGCGTGACAGACAGACAGACAGAGTTACTTTCGCATTTATAATATTAGTAGGGATATTTACAAAAATATAAAGCGAAATTAAAGCTCAGAGGTGGGGCTAGTAAAGTGTACCAGGGCGTGATGCGATTTGAAATTTCTTCAATGAACTGTATCGTATATTTTTTTTGTTCACGTGACGAAAGAAAACGGACTATATATGAATATAAATTATTATAATTAAAATTAAAAAACTTGACATATTAATTGTATTTTAAATGTTTATTATAAAACAGATTGTATTCTAATTATTTAAATTTATGCTAATTTGTATGTAATGTCGATTTTATATTCTTAAATTGCTAAGTTTTTTGAGTTACCATAACACTTTTAGTGCCAAGAACTCAGCGTATGAGTCGAGCGTGATTCGTTCGTGTGCCCACAACCCGCATCTGAGTCGTCGTTTTAAGTAGCTATATGTGACTTGTGTTCATGCGCGGGTTGTGGGCACACGAATTGTTGTTCGGCCCATGTGTTGAGTGCTTGGCACTAAAAATGATAACCTAATTATAAGACCTATTGTATCACCAAAAAACACACTTAGACTATATATTTTTGTAAAAATTATTGCCATTTGATTTTCTATCTGTCTTGATGTTAATTAAATTTGTGTCCTTTCTAGGAATCCGAATAAAGCGTAATATTTTGTGTCGTCCCCAGGCGCGGAGGAAGGCATCTACACGCTGAACCTGAACGAGCTGCACGAGACGGCGATGGACCAGCTGTGTCCGCGACGCACTATATGGATGCACGTCATCAAAGACGTGCTCATGTCGCTGTCTGGTATGTCGTCATCTGCTTAGCCTTTATACAACGTGTAACAGAATAATTGAATTTAGCAAGTTCTTTGTGTGGTTGGTGTAGGTAGTTAAGTGCGGGTGCGCAGAAAATAAAAGTCTCTCAGCTACTTACTATTATAATGTCCGTGCACAACACGATTACACGACACAGAAAAAGAAGAGAAGGAGAACAAACAGGAGACACAATAGTAACAACACAGTAAAGTACACAATGCAGGGGGGCTACTCTCTAACGAAATCCGTAGTTTCGGGCTTAGTTTCGGGCGGGCATTTTCTACTTCGTATCACCTAACCACTGAGAACTAATGATAACACGATTTGACAGTTACTGTGAAATCGTGTTGTCATTCATTCTCAGTTCGGGTTCGGGACTAATCGTAAGTCTGTAGGTGATACGGAGTAGAATACGCCCGCCCGCAACTAAGCCCGAAACTACGGATTTCGTTAGAGAGTAGCCCCCCTGATCCGTAACAATAACTTTTGACTAAGCGAGTCGCGAGCGCAGGCGATTAGCGGCGAGGTCCTTGACCGACTGACCTACAAGCCAAATCGATCTGTCCAGGGGGGCTACTCTCTAACGAAATCCGTAGTTTCGGGCTTAGTTGCGGGCGGGCGTATTCTACTCCGCATCCCCAGCGGGCCCCGAAACTCCTTGCATACTAAATTTCATGAAAATCGTTGGAGCCGTTTTCGAGATTCAGATTATATATATACAAGAATTGCTCGTTTAAAGGTATTATTATTATTATTCATTTATTTCGAACACAAAATATTCATATTGTTGTTAGTAACACTTAAAACTATGTTAGTAAATTTTTGTCGCAAAGAAATAAAATAAAACCAAAACAAAAATAAAACTAATTGAGGTACTTATAATTATGTCCGCTTCCTGCTGCACCAGACCTGCAGCTGTGCATACGGGTCCAGTGCTCCAGGAACGGGCAATCAGGCTTATTCACTATCACCTTTAAAATGCTGTTGGTGCTCCCTCGAAGCCTTCTCATCAAGGATGTTGTTCTTTTTCGCATAATAGCTTGGAAGCTATCTGTATCAGCTTCAGCAAACATGCCCGATGCGCTACAAAACCGCGGGAGCCCCAACAGCATCCTAAAGGCGTTATTATACTGCACGCGAAAAACGTTGTAGACCCTCTGCGTATGTCTAACCCACAGGCTGCACGTGTAAAAAGACTGGCAAAACGCCTTGAACAGAGTGAGTTTCACTTCTCTAGTACATCGTGCAAACCTACGGGCCAGCATATTACATCGGATCGATACACTATGGTTTACTGTGATACTATATGTGCTTGTTGTTTATCAGGTAAAACCCCATCACTCTACCGCCACGAGCTCCTAGCCCTGATAGGCTCGGCGCGAGGCGGAAGGTCACTCCGGGTATTACCTCCACGGCTCCTGCCCAGGAGGTTCGCGCTAACAACCAGGGTACCTGACACCAGAGGTGAGTTCCTCACGCTAACATATCGAAACCAGTAGCAGGTTAAGGATAAAGACCAGTCTTCTGCTCCTCCACACATCCATCCATCATCATCCTACATCTGTGACCTGGATGTGTTCTGCAGTGGCCTATAAGGGGCCGTTCAAGTTTTACATAAGCGTGCAGAATTTCGGCGTAGTAGTTCGCTGCTAGTTGGATAGATGGCGTCGCGGTTCTTTTTGTTGCGATGTAGATTTGCTCCGTTGGTTTTTCTTGTGGCGGCGTTGATGTTAAATTAATTAAAATTAGGTACTATAAATGATTTTGTAAGTAGCATAACACTTACACGTCAATCTTTTTTTTATCATTTTAAGCCGGTGTTTCCTAGCTGACTACCTCGAGAAGAAACACCGAAACAAATTCAGAGTTCAAAGTCCCTTTTAAAGTCCATATAAACCGTACTGGTCAAATCATATGAGAAGTAGGTTAATGTCTGTCTGCGGTGGCTTGTTGAGGAAAGTGCCACATAGATTTGTGTGGACCTGTCCAGATAGTGCAAGAATTTGTCAGTTATCGTGTAGCTCAAACTTAGAACTTTAAAGAGTTCAACGATTCGACGAACAATACTAAAGTAAGGACATTTGGGTAGGCCGCATAAATAACTCAAACTGCCAGACTAACATGAAATGAAAACATGATATAAAAATAAAAATAAATAAATAAACCCCGACTAAAAATAACTTTAATAGTGAAAAAATAATACGTATTAATTCTATTAATTTAATATAGGTACGATTCTTTGGGCAAAGTGTCGGCAAAGCTACGGTGCCACAGACAGACACAGACAGATACACGGACAGATACGCAGACACACAGACAGATACACAGACAGACACACATAGCGGTCAAACTTATAACACCCCTCTTTTTTTGTCGGGTGTTAAAAAAAATCAGTTGAACCGTTTGCCCTCCCCTAATAATTTGGAATAAGGTGATGTTTCGTTTCCCCTTAGGCTGCATGCGCTGCGCCGTGGCGCGCAACCCGTACAACGGCTACAAGTACCTGTGCGGCGCCACGCCCGCCGGCCTGTTCCTCATGCAGTGGTACGACCCGCTAAGGAAGTTCATGCTGCTCAAGGTAATCAGTCTGAATAAAAAAAAATACTAATCCTTCTAAGAACATTTTCAACTTGAATTAGTTAGCACACATAATGAAAATGTCAGTACCACAGATTAACAATAGAATGTACGTGTGCATGTTGTTTTGTCTATGGTGTAATCGCGGCGGTAACGTCATAACTATAATGCCAGTCCCTGACATGGACAAAGTCATTCTAAAATCATATCGAGCTATTTTTCAATTTTATTTTTGGTTTTTTTTGTTCGTACGAAACAATTTTTCTTTCTTTAGTCTTTTTTTATCTTTTTTCTTTATGTACTTGACTAATTAAACACATAAGACGGGTGTACTTGAAACAAAAACTCAAGTAAACTTTAAAACATCTATACTCTATACTAATCGCGCGCAGCGTACAATAATTGCGCGTTCGACTCTTACATTTTACATTTTCTTTTTCTTATCTATACTAATTACTAATATATACAGCTGAAGAGTTTGTTTGTTTGCTTGAACGCGCTAATCTCAGGAACTACTGGTCCGAGTTGAAAAATTCTTTCAGTGTTAGATAGCCCATTTATCGAGGAAGGCTATAGGCTATATATCATCACGCTAAGACCAATAGGAGCGGAGCAGATGAAGTTGCGCGGGTCAGCTAGTAATATATAAAGTTGAAGAGTTTGTTTGTTGGGTTGGCTGAACGCGTTAATCTCAGGAACGGTTCGAATTGTTAGATAGCCCATTTATAGAGGAAGGCTATATATCATCTATAGGCTATATATCATCACGCTAACACCAATAGGAGCGGAGCAGTAATGAAAAATGAGACGCAGACGAAGTTGCGCGAGTCAGCTAGTGATTTCAATAAATTTCTCCGCATCGGTGTCAACTGGAAGTGTGCCCATAAGACTGGCATGCATGTTGTATAGCAATGCTTATCCAAGTTAAAAGCCAGCTCTTGCGTCACGCGAAGTGTTAACTAGGCGATTTGATTCAAAGTCAAAGTCAAAACGTTTATTAAAGGCACTTTAGGCCGTCAACTTCATTTAAAATAATATAGTGACTACTGTCCAAAAGGAAAGGTAGATACTTATGGAGAAGAACGGACAAGAAAGTCCATAGTTACTCTTTTCAAATAAATGTTTTACAATATGATCTGGTATACAAAAATTTTGTTAATATATTTGAGGACCATGCACCTAGAGTACGCAGAGGTAGACTTATTCATTCATATATTTACAAATATTGGAACCATTAATTAGCAGTGTGTGAGTGAACTGAAAAATAAAAACACAACACATGTATGTATGTATGTATGTAAATCGGGCTGGTTTCCGCAACTCCACGACTAAGCGCGTATTTTGCGTGCAGGTGGGACAAATGTGTCATTCGATCCACCCCAGCTCCCCAAGGAAGGCCAGCAAAGCCTTGGTGTTTCCAACTATCTCACTGAGGGTACCTGGGTTACCGAAGTACTTGGCCCTGTAATCCGCGACTACCGGGCAGCTTAGAAGCAGGTGTGCTGCTGTCTCATTCTCCTCCATGCAGGCTCTGCATAGCGGGCTGTCAGTGACTCCTATAGCATAGAGGTGTTTATTAAAAGACCCGTGGCCAGTTGTTACGGCTGTGACTGTACGCAACTGTTGTTTAGTCAGTCTTAGGGCTTGTTTAGTGAATCGGCCATCTATAGAGGGAAGTGCCTCTTTGGCCTGCCTACACTCACCATGGTCAACCCATAGCTTGTGATGTTTTTCTCCGGTGCGTTTCCTTACCAGATTGCGTATGTACCCGAAAGGCAGAGGCACGATGGGTTCAGGTCCCATCGCTGCCATACTCGAACCCCTTCTGGCGAGTTCATCCGCTGCATCGTTGCCTCGGGACTCGCTGTGTCCCTTGATCCATTGAATGGTTACTTTATTATGTCTACCAACCTGATTAAGACGTTGGTGACACTCGAGAATCAGCCCAGAGTTGACCGTGTGGCTGTTCAGAGCTTGCAGGACAGCCATGCTGTCCGAGAGTATGCGTATTGACTGGTCTTTAACTTCCCTGGTTAGGATGGCTGATGCCGCCAGAGAAATGCCCATGCATTCAGCTTGGAACACTGTGTTGTGGACCCCCAATGGTGTGGCTATGTGGATGTTGAGATCCTCTGAGAAGATTCCCGCACCAGTACCTGTACCTGTTTTTGATCCATCGGTGAAGATCCGCAGCTCTGCGGGGCACAGCCCCTCGCAACGATGATCCTCATGCAATTGGATTTTGTATTTTTTATCGAAGATAAATTGCTTGGGTACCCGGTCATTGGTTGCTTTTGTTATTGGGAGTTCATTATTGAGCTCCTCGAGCAAAGCGGTGTGCCGTGTTTCTCTCTTACCCCAGAGATTCAGTGTTTTAAGGCGTACTGCTGCCATCGTCGCTTCCTGTTGTATGAACAAGTGTAGCGGAGGGAGACCCAGCATGGCTTCCAGTGCCGCAGTTGGAGTAGTCCTCATGCAGCCCGTCGTCGCCATGCAGGCTAGCCTTTGCATGTGTTGTAACTTGTTTATGGCTGTAGCTAGCTTTGTGCGTGGCCACCACACCACGGCCCCGTAGGTTAACATGGGCCGAATTACTGCGCTGTACAGCCATAGTATTATTTTGGGAGATAGGCCCCACTTCTTCCCTATCATTTTCTTGCACTGCCAGAAGGTAATGCAGGCCCTGTTTAGTTTGAAGTCTAGGTGATTGCTCCAGTTTAACTTACTGTCTAGGAGGACGCCTAGATACTTTACCTCGTTAGAAAGCTGGAGCTCTGTGTTGAAGAGCTTAGGTAGCCGGTAGTGACCTAGTGCTCGTTTTTGAGTGAACATGACTAATTCAGTTTTCGTGGGGTTTACTGACAGATCATATTCTTCGCACCATCTCTCCACGATGCGTAGTGCTTGTTGAGTGAGGTTGCAGATCGTTCCAGTCACCTTCCCTGGCACGAGGATTGCGAGGTCGTCTGCATAACCTATTGTGTAGTAACGATGTGCATTGAGCTTGGTGATAAGGTCGTTAATCACCAGATTCCACAGAAGAGGGGAGAGCACACCTCCCTGCGGGCAGCCTCTGGCTATCAGGGCCAACTGCTGCTCTTCCTCAAGGCGAACCACCCGTTTGCTTAACATATTAGTAATCCAGTCAATTAGTACCTGTTCTACACCGTGTTTGGAGAGGGCGGCACTAATGCTGGAAAAGTTTGTCTTGTCGAAGGCTCCTTCGATGTCTATGAAAGTGCCCAGGCAGGACCCTTTCTGATGAATCGCTTCTTCAATCTGGCTTACTACCAGATGAAGAGCGGACTCTGTCGACTTACCTGAGCTGTATGCGTGTTGGTTACCATGTAGTGGTATTGTTTTTAAAACGCCATCTCGTAGCTCCCTTTCACACAGTCTTTCCATAGTCTTCAGTATGAACGAGGTCAGACTTATAGGTCGATAGGATTTGGCGTTTGTGTAGTCACTTTTACCTGGCTTCGGAATGAAAATGACTTTCACTTCCCTCCATCCTTTAGGAACGTATCTAAAGGCCAGACACGCTCGCATTAAGGGCACCAGTTTTGTTGCAATAGCGGTACCTCCCCACTGTAGTAAGGCAGGAAACACACCATCAGGACCTGGTGCCTTGAAAGGTTGGAAGCTTTTGATGGCCCACTGAAGTTTTTCCAGCGTAATCATCTTTTCTGCATAAAGCCAATCATCTTCTGATGGTGTTTGGATAACGTCATGACATATATTCACCTGCGCGAATACGCTGCCTGGGAAGTGAGTTTCTACTAGGAGGCGTTGCGCTTCTTCAGGTGTCGTGGTCAGTGTATTATCGGGTTTCCGGAGCGTGGCGACCTCAGGTGTGTTCTGTTGCGCCAAAATTTTCCTTACCCTGTTTGCTTGTTGGCATGATTCAATGTTACCACAGAATTTACGCCAACCTGTAGTTCTTCTGAATCTGATGCTTTTCTTGTAGCTGGATTTGGCCGCGTAATACGCGTCCCAGTCCTCATCACTACATGTGTTCATGGCTCTGTTAAGAGCCTTTCTTACCTTACCGCGTTTGCGCTCTAGATCCGCACCCCACCAGGGTTGTTTACCCGGAGTGTCGCGCGGAATCGTTTCCGGGCAGGCGATTTGGTAGCTGTTTATCAGCGATTCGGTAAGTTGTGATACTTGCGCGTCGATCTGTGCCGTGTCCGCAAGAGACTTCGAATCGCCTGGTGGCGCAAGCCTTAAGGCGAGGTTGCGTGTGTATACCGTTATATCCGTGTTACGCGGATTACGCCTAGGTTGTTTGGGTGATATACAGACCTGGATGTCAAAGCGGATCCACCTGTGGTCTGAGCAGGAAGCCTCATTTGAGACCTGCCACCCAGTGATGAGTTCCGCTGCTCCCTCTGTTGCCAGAGTAAGGTCTATAATTGTACGACTGCGTCTGGTTACGAAAGTTGGTTCCGAACCTGTGTTTAGTAGGGATAGGTTAGTTGTAAACAGGTAATCAACCAATGCCTTACCCCTTTCGTTTTGCGACTCCATCCCCCATAGTGGATGGTGTGCGTTTGCGTCGGTCCCGATGACAACCTCATCCCCGCCGCTTTCACACTGTGTGATGAGGCGGACAAGGTTGTGTGGGGGCGGTTCCTCCGCCTCAGGCATGTAAACCGAGGCGAAGACGATCGCCACCTTTGTGGCTCCACGCTGTATATTCAGCCTAGCTGCAGAGACATCTCTGCAACAGAAGTCGCTTAATAGCTGTGCTTTAAGGTTACCCGTGACATAGATGCACGATCTAGGGCGATCATGGTCCGTATTAACAAGGAGCTTACCGCCAAGATTGGAGAGTCCTCGTATATGGCCACCCCTAATCCACGGCTCTTGGATCAGGGCAATGGCCGTGTGTTGGTCCTCCAGCCACTTGCGGAGTTGAGCCGTCGCGGTCTGGCTGTGGTGGAGGTTAGCCTGCACGACTTTACAGGCCGACAAAGGGGACGCCATCACAGGCGAGACCCTCCTCGTCACCCTCTAGTCGCAGCCCGGCAAACAGGTCGCCCTCGTCGAAACCGTCCCCCCCCGGGTCCGAAACCGGGGACAACATTACGTCGTCCGGCTCCTCCCCCGATGAAGGGACGGCACCCACGGTGGCGGCAGGGGCGGCCGACACTGCTGCTTCAGCAGGTTCAGCCGCAGTTGCTTCCGGGTTGTTTGGCGCGGAAATGGACTCCACTGCGTCTTCCAGCGGCTGTCTCGTGTTCGGGTCCCACCCCCGAGGGACGTCGACGAACCTGCCATTTGGACCCTGGAACTTGACGTACACCGATCCCAAACCAATTGAGAGTCGGCGTTCCGCGCTCATCAGGGTCGGAACTTGGTCCTCGGGGATACCCAGCACCACGAACCAGCACGCCTTCTGCTTCTCGGCGTGCAGCACTACCCACCTCTTAACATCGATCCAGCGATTCTGGTAGCAGAGGGCTCGTCCAATAAAGGTCGAGTCCTCGTAGACTCCCTGGTCGTCGGGGATGGCAATGCCGCAACGTACCCGCTTCTGGATCTCCGTCTGGCTCTTGACGACTAGCGAGGTGCTAGCCGGGAGAGCCAGGTTGGAGACTGTCTTCTTCAGCCAGGCTAAAGTGTGGTCGTTACCGCACCACAGCTTGAGGACTCCACCGGCGAATAGCGGCTTCGCGTTGAAGGTCGGCCCTGGTGTGTCCTGCATAGCGGAGCAGGCCTCGCTGATGATCTGCTTGTGGATAGCAGCTAAGACCTGGTCCGATACTCCCTGGCTGATGATTCCCCTCCGGTCGCAGGTTATCGCGACGTTCAGGGACGCACTGGCAGCTTGGGCGTAGCTTTTGTTGGCAACCCGCTGGGACTGGTCAAGCCGCGGCCGCTTGTGCTCTCCACGAGGCGAAATCGTCTCGTTGAGAGCCCGCTTGGCCGCAGCCTGATCGTTCCCATCGGATTGCCGCGTTGTGGTTACCACCTCGGCCGGACCTCCTGCGGATTTAGAAGGCAGTATATTAGGCGTTGGTTGGCTAGCGCCAGCCTCAGCCTGCGACCGCTTCCCTTCACCGAAGTTCAGCTTACCTGGCTTGGTCGGTTTAACCGAGCTAGTGGCAGCAACCTGCGTGCTTTGGGGGGCTTTGCGTCCCCGCCTGCGTTCGTGACGCCGCTCCTTACGCGTCAGTCTTTCTCTCCTCTTACCCTGGCTTGTAGGAGCTGCTGGACCTGAGGGGTCCGAACAAGAGCAATGGGCTTGTGGAGTGGATTTTTTGCCCTTGCCCTTTCCCTTTCCCTTGCGGGTAGGCACCTGCCAGGCGCTTGCGAAAACGTCCTCGGTGCTGCCAACCGTCCCCGTGTGACCGGAGACGGCTGCGTCTTGGGATGTGGCTTGAGGAGCCACAGGAGGAGTAGGAGGGTGTTTGGGAAGGCTACTTCCGGCAGAGGTGTTAACCGTCTCCGTTTTCGCCTTTTTGTGTGAAGGATCGGTACTGGTCCCATGCAGCGCCGTTCTCCTTTGCTTGGAGTGGGACTTTTTGGTCTTAGCTGCGGTTTTCGCCACAGCCGGACCGGCGCCCGCGCTGGCGCCCACGGCGTGAGCCGCAGGACATCCAGGGGCGAGCGAGGCACCAGAGGCACCTCGCTTAGGAGCTTTGCCAGCTTTCGCCGACTCCACTCCTGCGGTGTTTTTAGTTGGCTTCAATTCGTCCATACTAAAAAATGACTCTTTTCATCTTCCTGGCTCCCACCCACCATGGAGCCCGCACCTGGGAACGTCGCACTACTGTGAGTGCGAGCGTTAGGACTACCAGGAAGATATAGGTGCGCAAGGCTGGTTTACAGCGCGACATCGGGTGCTCGATCGGGTTGGCAACTAATCAACCCTCACTTACACCGTCAGCATGGCCTTTACCTACCGCTTCGGCCGCCCGAGGGCGACCTCCGCGGACCCCACGCACCTCGCCTGTGGCCCTCTGACGGGACACTGTGGCCATTTCCCTACCCTTGGCTAGAGGGTAGGGCCACCGTTTCGCTTGAAATCCAGACCAAAGGGGGCGTGTTGCCTCACGGACACATTACCGCCAGTGCCGATCGGCTCAACCCCCCAGGACTCCTTCATCCCCGCTTACGGCGCTCAACTGCGCAGGTCCTAGCGCAGGTGACTAGTTTCTCCTACCCGCCATCAGCTGAGTTTAGTGACGGCCGAGCCCGCAACCACTTCGTCACAGAAGGGTCACAGTTAGGAGGGGAGTTGGAAGGGGTCATAGACGGGAAAAAAGGGTTAAGTGGGAATTGGGATGGGTCTGAGTGGAAGGCCCGCCACTCTACGGGTCGCCCGGTGGTTTCAGTTACGTCTAATTCATAAGGAATTAGACCAAAAACGGGGTGGCAACCTCGAGAAGGTATATCCACCGGACTTGCCTTGAGGATCTACACGACCGTTGCGCTCTCCCTCAAGACCACGCCACCTTCCCGTCTCTGAGGGAGACGGCAAGGTAGGCCTGCATCTATACTACCAAGCAAAGCAAAGCAAAGCGTGTCGTTGTGCAACCGCAAAAGCATACATACAGACCCTCCCCAAACACAACACATATCCCAAGTAATCTTCATAATTTCTGCCAACAGAACATAGAATGCGTGCTGCCGTCTCCGCTGCTGGTGTTCGAGTTGATCATCACTCCGGAACTGGAGTACCCTCTGCTCTGCGTCGGCGCCACCAGGAAACCTATGCGACTCAACTTGCTCAATATTAATTCAGGTGAGAAAATATTAAAAAAATATTTTTAAATTAAAAAACCCTAATGTACCAACTTTTACTGTGATGAAACTTCGTACTATCCCAGAAACATAAATCTATACTAATATAAAAAGCTAGAGTTTGTTTGTTTGCTTGAACGCGCTAATCTCAGTAAGAGTGCACAGGCTCCTTCTGGGTAAGCTCGCTCCATCGTAGACTTTGTCTCTGTCATCTCTGACCTAGACTAGAGTCAAGAGCAAACCCATCGCAAATAAAAAAAAAAAATCTCAGAAATTATTGGACCGTTTTGAAAAAGTCTTTCAGTGTTAGATTGCCCATTTATCGAGGAAGGCTATATATCATCACGCTAAGACTAATAGGAGCGGAGCAGACGAAGTTGCGCAAGATATTTAACATCCACTGAACCTCTCAATCATTCACCACCATCTAAATCATCACAGCCTTCTTTCAATGGGAGCAGGCCTGTGTCCCAGCAGTGGAACATTCCCATTAATGGGACACAGGGTCACATATAGGCAGACTATAACATTGTCGATATCGGCCCTTTTAGCGCCAGGCCACAGAATTAATATAAGGAATCTTTGATCCCACCTCGGTCTGTTTGTCTTTTTAATCACATTATCTTCTTCCCGCCTGCCAAGCGTGGCGATTATGACAAACCCCCTCCCTTTAGGGGAGGCCTATGTCCAGCAGTGGACGTCTTTCGGTTGTTATAATGATATTCTTCTATTCCAGGAGCGACGTGGTTCCACTCGGACGAGCTGGAGGCGTGCGTGGGCGGCTCCAACACTGTGATACCTCGCCCCGAGCGGTTACATACGCTAAGGGCGGTGCACCAGCTTAATAAGGACTCTGTAAGTATTTAACTGCCAGGAGTCTTGTGTTTCCTGATAGTTACGACCTGGGAGTCTTTAAGTCAAGAGTGAATAGGTTACTTCTAGGCAAGCGTGCTCCATCTTCGACCACATCATCGCTTACCATCAGGTGAGATAGTGGTCAAACGCGTGCCTATAAACAGTAAAAAAAAAGAATGATTTCTAGCTGTTTTGTGATGATCAGTGGTCTCCATGTAGATTGTAGCAGCACGTTCGAAAGAGTCACCGTGGCCATGGAACGCGGCGGGCATTAGGAGGAACACGGATGGGGTTTCGTGAGTAAGAGTCTGACACTCCCTTCTACTTCGCACAGAGTGGGAGGAGGCATTAATTTGATTTCCCATCGTAACCCCGCCCCGCCGCAAAACTAACGTGTCGACATCTATAAATTTTTAAGTACATTGTTACTAACACTATGAGTCTTGTTAATTGAAATAAATGTTAATTATTATTATAACGCCAGCTTCGAACTACGTCGTTAAACCCTACATCGCGGTATCACAGTTTTCCGTGCGATTTGAACATATAAAACAGCCCAAATATCAATTCGGGCAGTTGCCCACTAGAAGCAGTACCCGCCTGATCGGAGGATCCTCCCTTTTCTATGGAGGTATTACTTTACACCGTGTTTAGCTAACCTTCTTCTCTATAAGGTCTTCATCATCCAGAGCCCGACTTCGTCCACTGCTGACCATACGCATCTCTTTTCTTATGTCAATCCTCACTTCCCATTTTTTTTTTGCATCGCATATCGCATACCACGACATTCAGGGAGACGACTGGGTTATATGGGAGTTGCACCCACTAAAAACTTCGCCTGTGCTTCTATTTTCGCCTTGATGGGTGGGTCGCGAGAACTGCTACACATAACATTCGCGACCCATCCAGCGTGGCTCACTTCTGGGCTCCCTCTTCTATGCCCGCCTCCGAGCTTCTTCTTCCAATCCTCACGTTCCTGTGCCTGCCTCATCCAAGTTCTACCTTCAATGGCAACAATGTCGTCAGCCAATAGAATGAAAACACCCACTGTCTAATTAGTTCCACACAGATGGAGCTTGGTATTTGTTATTTTCATCCAAATAAACCAATGGAATTTATTGCTGAAATCTTAGTTGCTATTTTATTTAGGAGTCAAAAACCAGCGCTCTCTTGCGGCGAGGCTCCCAGCGACCTCGCCATACTGATATCCGTATTTCCATAAAGATTGACAGAATCGATAAACATTTGATATTAGGGTTCCGAACAAAAAACGGAACCCTTATAGGATCACTCGTGTGTCTCTCTGTCCGTCTGTCACAGCCAGTTTGAAATTTGGTACACATATGGACATCTATGACCCAAACACGGACGTGTTACGTAAATTATAAAATTTTTAGTATGTGGGTCAAACTAGAAAATTAAAAAAGTTTTTTTTTTATCAATATCGTGTGACGCCATATCAAATGAAAGGACTTACTGTGAGGGTTTTAACTATATTTTTTTCATAATTTTACAATAACTGGTTTTGAAGTTATTTAAGAAATTAGACGAAAAAATGACCATTCACAAAATTTTAGGCTCAGTAGTTTCGGAGATAAGGGGGGGGGGGCCTTATCTCCGAAACTACTGAGCCTAAAATGTTGTAAAAAATGGAGATAATAGATCTTAACCTATAGATTACAGGTAAACCTATAAGAAGTCTAGTGTTAAAATAACATGTTAAAAGAAATTAAATTCGTTCGGAACCCTTTGCACGCGAGTCCGACTCGCACTTGGCCAGTTTTGATTGATAGTGTCAAATGGGTGTATTTGAGATAATAATAGATGAGTACCGATGATGGATCTTGTTTTGAGGGTAACGTTTTCCTCGATGAAAAATAACACTAACCTTCTTCGGGAGCAGTCGAGTAAAAATAAAATAACACGTTTTCTAAAGGAGATTTTTTCGAAAATTCTCGCTAACAAAGTGATATTACCCATACTTGTTGCGGAATTTGTTCGAGTCACCGCGGCCCTGGAACGCGGCGCGCATTAGGAGGAACACGGATGGGTTTTAGTCAGTAGGAGTCTGACACTCCCTTCTGCTCCGCCCAGAGCGGGAAAGTTAAAAAAGCCCTACTTATTTGACTCTGTTTATTCCAGGTATTAGTATGCCACGAGAACGTAGTCGACATAATCCCCGTGCTGCCCGCCTGCATCGACGCGACGCGTTGGCGACACGACGACGACAAGAGAAGGCATAAACTGCTCTCCAGGATACAGTTTGACTTCAATATCGATAGCATACGTATGTATACTCGTAGTAAACACTTTTAGTGCCAAGAACGATACAAAAGTACTACTTTTAGTACCAAGCACTCAACATATGGGTCGAACAATAATTGGTTCGTGTGCCCACAACCCGCGCTTGAACACAACTCATCTATAGCTACTTAAAACGACGACTCAGATGCGGGTTGTGGGCACACGAACGAATTATTGTTCGACCCATATATTGAGTGCTTGGCACTAAAAGTGTAAAACAGTTATTCAGCTTTTGACGCCGCATTACATACAGTCGATTTGTGACAACACATCCATCATGAGACACCCGTTCCCCATCAAACATGTGTTATGTGTACGAAGTATAGAAAAGCTGTTTTTCATACACTCTCGCTAGCATAACCATCGTGTATAGGCTCATTTGAAATCTCTTGATTAGCACTATTCATTTTTGTTAGCAACAAGGACCTGGTGATGGAGACCGGAAAGGTGGATAGTGGATCTCTTATTTGGCTATAAGTATAGCCATCGTGTTTGGGCTTATTTGAATCCTTCTGATGAGCACTATTCATTGTTGTTGCGAACAAGGGTCTGATGATGGAGACCAGAATGGTGGATAGTGGATCTCTTAGTTGATACTAGTATAACCATCGTGTTTGGGTTCATTTGAATCCATCTGATGAGCACTATTCGTTGCTGTTGGGAACAAGGGTCTGATGATGGAGACCAAAAAGGTGGATAGTGGATCTCTTAGTTGATACTAGTATAAACATCACGTTTGGGCTCATTTGAATTCTCCTGATGAGCACTATTGGTTACTGCAGTTAGTCATCAGTGCTGGTTTAATTATAAAAATAACTTGTTGCGAAGTCTAAATAAATAAATAATACAAAAATTGTATTGTCTGTTTGTACTAAATGCATATGAAAATATATGTATACGATTTGTATCACAAAAACATAATTTGTAAAACTTTTGTCTGTCTGTCTGTTTGTTCCGGCTAATCTCCGGAACTTTCACTGACAGGTAGCTAATCTTATAATGAGTAACTTAGGCTACTTTAATTTTAGAAAAAATAATAGGATTCCGTGCAAAAAATAAAACCTTTGTTTTATGCGGGCTTCGTTTTAAACGGCTTGACCTATTTTGGCGGAACATTCACTAGCAGATTACTGATATTATAAGGAGAAACTTATTTTCGAAAAAGAATAAGTGATCCGTGCTAGAAAAATTAAAATACTACTGACGAGAGCGAAGTCGCGGGCAGTTAGTATTACAGTTTAAATTGATACTTTTACGACTGTGGGGCCTACTTAAAACGTGCAATTTTTACTATCATGCGACCCAACACTGGATATAACTGCAATTAATTATACCCACACATACCTTTGAAATGAGCTCAAACATGTGTACGATGTGTATAAGGGGACTACTAAAAGATCCTACTGGATCTAATAGTTGGCTCGCCCTAAGGCCATTTCTGGTCTCCCCATCATAAGAATCTTGTTACCAGAAATAACATAAATACTACTTGTCAGGAAAATTCAAATGAGCTGAAACACGAAGTGTTTAAGAGTATTCAACTTACCAATACTAACCTTCATGGTTTCCATCATCAGATCGTTACTACCAGCTGCATTGGATAGTGCTCATCAGAAGCTTTGAGGGTTCACCAATTTAGGGGTCTTCGCTACTGACTGGTGGAACGCACTGGGATACCCCTATGTGAGCACTGCCTCGTCTGGTAGTGGAGGTTATTGGGACTACGGAATTAAAGTCAGCTTTTGTAGGTTATGAGTAATCACGTTTATTCCTCGAAACTAGCTGTGATAACCTTCCACTCGGACCAGTGCGCACTAACTGGGCCGCCGTTCATACTTCTCGCTCGTGTCCATTTCTGCTTACCTAGCATTCTTCCATTCACGCTTACATTGTGTCCCTACAGATTTAAATGAGCCCAAACACGATGGGTATAGGAGAGTCAAATAAGTAAGCCACTACTCACCTTTCTGGTTTCCATCATCAAATCGTCGTTACCAGCTGCATTGGATAGTGCTCACCAGAAGGATTCAAATGAGCCCAAACACGATGGGTATAGGAGTAGTCAACTAAGAGAGCCATTACTCACCTTTATGACTTCCATCATCAGATCGTTGTCACCAGCTATATTAAATAGTACTGCCCCGTACGTTTCGTACGAGCCCAAACATAATGGGTAAAGGAGTAGTCAACTAAGAGCCATTACGCACCTTTATGGTTTCCATCATCAGATCCTTGTTCCCATCAACCATGAATAGTGGTCACCAGAAGGATTCAAATGAGCCCAAACATGATGGGTATAGGAGTAGTCAACTAAGAGAGCCACTACTCACCTTTGTGGTTACCACCATCAGACCCTTGTTACCAACTACAGTGAATGGTACCCAACAGTACGATTGAAATGAGCGCAGACATCACAACCATACTTGTAAGAGTGGATAAAGAATATTTTTCTATACTATCTCTAAAGAAATACTCAAGCTCATATAGTAATACTAGCTTTTGCCCGCGGCTTCGCTGGCGTTAAGAAGTTTAAAATTGACAAAGTTTCATACAAACTTTCATCCCCTATTTTATCCCATTCGGGGTAGAATTGATCAAAATCCTTTCTTAGCGGATGCCTACGTCATAATATCTACCTGCATGCCAAATTTCAGCCCGATCCGTCCAGTGGTTTGGGCTGTGCGTTGATAGATCACTATGTCAGTCAGTCAGTCTGTCACCATTGAGTTATATATATTTAGAGATGTGTTAAACATCGAAATCGAAAAAAAAAAGTTATGCGTGGTAAGAATCAATCATCCCTGTGTTCCAACCCTTAGGGTTGGGTTTTTTTCCAAATTTATATGGGAACACCCTCGAGGTATACAGGCCCTTTCCAATAAAAAAAGAATTATCAAAATCGGACTATCCTGTAAAAAGTTATGCGTGGTCATACATAAAAAAAAAATATACGCGTCGAATTGAGAACCTCCTCCGTTTTTTCGTCGGTTAAAAATACATATTCTTGCTCTATTTCAAATGACGAAAAAAATATGATAGGTCTCAACTATGTCGAACTCTGGGTCCGAAATGGCGCGGTACACGTTTTACCCTTTTCCACCTTTCTGCTCTTCATCATCAGACCCTCGTTATCAACTATGCATAATACCCATCGAGACAATTCAAATAAGCACAAACACAATCGGCATACTTGCAGGAATGGATGTGACATTATTTTTCAAGACTTCGTTTTAAGACATATTTAAGGTCATTTATTTATGTGTTAGCCATCGAAATCGAAAACACATATTCTTGCTCTACTCCAGATGATAAAAAAACTACGATAGGTCTCAATTCTGTCGGACTCTGGGCCTGAAATGACCATTCTTCTTTCTGAGGCCGCTATGCACGAAACCACTATATAAGGAATGTTATGATACATATTTCATTTCACTTGTTTAATACAGTAGTTCAATCCACGAGCTCGAAAATTGCCGTCGCGCTTTTCATGAGAAACTTACTTCGGAATTTTAGCTATTTATAAATAGATAAGAGAAAAATTCGAAAAGTGAGGCCGCTATGTTCAATACTAATATAACTATTCTCAACTACCCAATAAGCCAAAGTTGTTTAAATATTTCAGTTTCTGAGAATAAGAAAGCCAAAGTTGGTAATTTTACACAAAAAAACACAGTTAAATTGTAATAGGCCTCTTAATGTAGATTTAAAAAAAGAAATAGCCCACAACCGTTTCCAGGCTATCTATCTCTGTACCGAATTCCATCAAAATCGCTGAACACCTGAATTGTTGTGCAACAATCAACAACAAACATAGAGGTAAACAACAACAAACAAAGAGGTAGCCCACAACCGTTTCCAGGCTATCTATCTCTGTACCGAATTCCATCAAAATCGCTGAACACCTGAATTGTTGTGCAACAATCAACAACAAACATAGAGGTAAACAACAACAAACAAAGAGGTAGCCCACAACCGTTTCCAGGCTATCTACCTCAGTACCGAATTCCATCAAAATCGCTGAACACCTGAATTGTTGTGCAACAATCAACAACAAACATAGAGGTAAACAACAACAAACAAAGAGGTAGCCCACAACCGTTTCCAGGCTATCTATCTCTGTACCGAATTCCATCATAATCGCTGAACACCTGAATCGTTGTGCAACAATCAACAGCAAACATAGAGGTAAACAACAACAAACAAAGAGGTAGCCCACAAACGTTTCCAGGCTATCTATCTCTGTACCGAATTCCATCAAAATCGCTGAACACCTGAATTGTTGTGCAACAATCAACAACAAACATAGAGGTAAACAACAACAAACAAAGAGGTAGCCCACAACCGTTTCCAGGCTATCTACCTCAGTACCGAATTCCATCAAAATCGCTGAACACCTGAATTGTTGTGCAACAATCAACAACAAACATAGAGGTAAACAACAACAAACAAAGAGGTAGCCCACAACCGTTTCCAGGCTATCTATCTCTGTACCGAATTCCATCATAATCGCTGAACACCTGAATCGTTGTGCAACAATCAACAGCAAACATAGAGGTAAACAACAACAAACAAAGAGGTAGCCCACAAACGTTTCCAGGCTATCTATCTCTGTACCGAATTCCATCAAAATCGCTGAACACCTGAATTGTTGTGCAACAATCAACAACAAACATTTTTCCTACATCATATTAACAAAATGTTCTTTGTTGCAGTATGTCTAGCGGACTCAGTGCTGGCGTTCCACCGGCACGGCGTGCAGGGTCGCTCGCTACGTAACGCAGAGGTCACGCAGGAGATCACGGACGCTTCCAGAGCGTACAGGCTACTGCCGCATGACAAGTAAGTATATATGTCTAGCGGACTCAGTGCTGGCGTTCCACCGGCACGGCGTGCAGGGTCGCTCGCTACGTAACGCAGAGGTCACGCAGGAGATCACGGACGCTTCCAGAGCGTACAGGCTACTGCCGCATGACAAGTAAGTATATATGTCTAGCGGACTCAGTGCTGGCGTTCCACCGGCACGGCGTGCAGGGTCGCTCGCTACGTAACGCAGAGGTCACGCAGGAGATCACGGACGCTTCCAGAGCGTACAGGCTACTGCCGCATGACAAGTAAGTATATATGTCTAGCGGACTCAGTGCTGGCGTTCCACCGGCACGGCGTGCAGGGTCGCTCGCTACGTAACGCAGAGGTCACGCAGGAGATCACGGACGCTTCCAGAGCGTACAGGCTACTGCCGCATGACAAGTAAGTATATATGTCTAGCGGACTCAGTGCTGGCGTTCCACCGGCACGGCGTGCAGGGTCGCTCGCTACGTAACGCAGAGGTCACGCAGGAGATCACGGACGCTTCCAGAGCGTACAGGCTACTGCCGCATGACAAGTAAGTATATATGTCTAGCGGACTCAGTGCTGGCGTTCCACCGGCACGGCGTGCAGGGTCGCTCGCTACGTAACGCAGAGGTCACGCAGGAGATCACGGACGCTTCCAGAGCGTACAGGCTACTGCCGCATGACAAGTAAGTATATATGTCTAGCGGACTCAGTGCTGGCGTTCCACCGGCACGGCGTGCCAGTAGATCCGCAGAAAACCGGCTGTGACAGACGGACAGACAGACACCCGAGTGATCCTATAAGGGTTCCGTTTTTTACGGATGTTCGGGACCCTAAAAACACCGGCCTCATCTAGATAAATTTGACAATAATATTGGAGATACTGGTCGCAGCAACTGGGATTGTGAAGGCCTGATAGGAAAGCGCCCTATGTAAAAAATACTAATAAATTCTATCAATTCCTTTTCCAGGGTCGTAGTCCTAGAATCGCACGTCCTCCAAAACAACACGCTATCCGGAGAAGATGGCAACGATCTCTACATCCTAGCGGGCCACGAAGCCTCCTACTGAGTACCGGAGCACTACCTAGTGCCACGAACAGGTACCACTTAGTACCACGAGGAGACAGTGTCAGGTAGACACTCACAACGGATTGATCGTTAAAAAGGCTGTTTTTTCAAAGGAGATTGTTTTTGGTGTAAAAAAACTGAAGTTGAAATATCGATTTTTATTTTTGTTGGTTTTGAGGGTAGAACAAGATTTTGGATCTTTACTCAAGACAGTGTTGAAATATCTGCTTTCGATCGCTTGAAAAGCTAGTTAGAAGTTGTGTTGTCCTGATATAGAAAACTTTTTGTATTTATAAAAGTATTACCGTACTATAAAAATAGTACCCAGTTTATATTAATAATGGAAGTCAATTCATTCGTTTAGTGAGAGATACATACCTACTGATTTATACTAATAGGGTGACCAGTAAAATGATCCTCATGGGAAAGAATATAGTAGGCTGATCAAAAAGTAATGTTAGTCGGTTTTTTTTTTCTTTTTGCTCGGCGCCCATGTGTCCTAGCGTGATGTTCTCAAGAATTGGCATTTATCAAATGCAAAAAGATTTTTTCAAATCACCTGGGAGTCTTTTAAGTCAAGAGTGAATAGGTTACTTCTAGGCAAGCGTGCTCCATCTTCGACCACATCATCGCTTACCATCAGGTGAGATAGTGGTCAAACGCGAACTATCTATAGTAAAAAAAAATACTGACTGGTAGTTCCAGAGATTAGCACGTTCAAACATACAAAAAAACTCTTCAGCTTTATTATTACTTAGTATAGAAAATATGAACCGATTAGCATTACTTTTGGATCAGCCTGATACTTAAAATCCTTGAAAATCTACAGATTATTGTCCAATTTTTAAGATAGACTTCAATATTCATGTCTACCTAAGTCTCGAGAGAAATAAAAACAATTTATCAATTAAAGTCGGTTATTGGAAAAATAATCGATTCACAAAATGCCGGTTAGTTCGATTAGTTTACTAAATTAGTCAAGAACAATACTTTCGTAGAAAAAAAAAAAAAACAATATGGCGTACATTCTAAAAATCCAATATGGCGGATTCGATCAACGATTTTACTATCTCATATTTACGTGGAACTAGAAGGTAATGCTTAGTTAATATTATAAATTAGACTTATATATAAAAATCTTTGAAATGTTTACGCAAATTTTGTAATTAAAATCTCAATAGAGAGCGTTAACCAGAGATTTTTATAAATAAGAGTAAAATTGTCGTTTAAATTACCCCCGTCACTGCCATTTGGCTTTTTACACAGTGGTCCATGATGGGCAATGGGTTTAAAAAATAATGTACCGTTTCGCCTATTGTCATTATAAAAATATATCATAATTTGATTATGACATACTTTTATATAGATATTGAGAGAGGTATTGAACAAAAACACTATACCTATGTGAAGCATCTTGCTGGTATTCGATTTGACAAGATACAGTTGCCTCCACGAGTATTGAAACTAATAAAACAAGGGTTTTGTCAACAACTGACAATATTTTCTTAAAGCACATTTTCAAAATAATATGTTTTTACATACATTATGAACCGAAAACAAATTCGCAAGAATGGGAAAATCCTAACAGTGTTATGTTTTGGATATTCGGAAGCCAAGAAATCTGGCACCAGTATTACCAAATGGGAAAGATATTAGACACTGGCACTCAGCTAGATCCAGTTAGAGGCGACACGATGACCCGACCATTTGAAATATGTATCGTCATTCGTGGAGGCATTAAAAATGGGCATTAAAAAGTCATGAGCCACTGTGTAAAAGTCTTTAGAATATCATTCCTGAAAAAAGCAATAAGTTTGATTAGCAAACGAAGTATAATAAATTAATATTATTATGTCTTCTATCCCCCTTTGCCTAAGGGAAAGTATTCTCCATCTCTTTCAAACGTGTCCCTTCTATACAACGTGTAATACCGTAAAGTCGGGTAACTTCGGCTTTGACTCGTTAACCAATAGGGAACGGGCAGAGACTATAGGTGGCATAGAAGTTTCATAGTCAAATATGTTTTACTTATAAGGTTCGAATTTGCAACGTTAGATGGCGCAAACTACAGGTGGCAGCACAGAAGCGTCAATGTCAAGTATTCCTTACATTAAAGTTTCGAATATGCTACACTAGATGGCATGGTCAACGCCGTGCACGTTTCCTATTGGTTAAAAGTTTGGGCCATATACCTTAGGGCCAAAGTTACCGGACTTTACTGTATTGGTTTCCATAACCTATCTGTTGGTAGTTTTATTTACTAGGTGTTTAAAAATACAGTCAAATAAGAACTTGAACAGAGCAAAAACGACTTTGTTAGTATCTTAGTGTAAATCACGTGAGAAAAGTTGTGACGTAATTTTCGTCTATGTCCCTAGACTCCCCGTCACGAGAAGCTATAAATTTTGTAAACAAAGAACTTCTACTCAGTTACGTAGCGACAAAAAATACTCCCAAATTCAATCAACTCAAAGCAACATACGTGTAATACGAAACTAACGAGCAATTTCACTTGGTCGGGTTATATTTTATCGATATAAAGCGCTGTCGTCTAATGTTTTGTGGTACTGGCACGCGTCTGACTCATGCAACAAACATTTGAAACAATTGAATGTGTGTTTACAAAATTTATAGATTCTCGTGGCGGGGACTATAGTAATCTAATCTGAGCACGTAGCTAAATAATAACAGCCGCACTGGTCGATCTTCATGGTTAAGCTACTCTTGCCCAGGTCGGTCTGTGCATGAGGGACCATCCCAACTTGGTGAGACTCCTCAGTATCTCGAAAGCACGTTAAGCTTGTGTTTCCTGATAGCTACAACCTGGGAGTCAAGTCAAGAGTGAATAGGTTACTTCTAGGCAAGCGTGCTCCATCTTCGACCGCATCATCGCTTACAATCAGGTGAGATAGTGGTCAAACGCGTGCCTATCAATAGTAAAAAAAAAGCTTTTGGTCCCGGCTGTCATTATGTAGATCTTTGGCAGTCGTTAAGGAATGTCAGAAGCTAGATTCGACATCAGTCTTGCCAAGAACTGCTGTTTTATCCAGTTACTGGGATGTGGAGGTCATATATGGCAGTCGCTGCACGGAAGATCTTGGTATTCAGCTGATTCCAACTGAATCCAGTTTGATTGGAAGCCGGTAAATTAAGGTAAGGTAAGCTCGGTAGATTATGTCCCTACTAATATAAACTACCAATAGATAGGTTATAAATCAGAGATACTCAACCCGTATGCCATTTTTGGCGTACCTGAATTTTCGAAAAAAAAAAAAGGTCGGTTAGGCGAGGAACGGGAGATAAAAATCTTCCATATTGCATTGCGCAGTAGGTAGCAAGTAAATGTGTGTCATGAACATTGTCGAGCATCCCTGGCCTAAACTTTTTTGCAGGGCTTTCTCGCATACAAGAGAGATATTATGATATGTCACGGGTATTGGTCAATATAGTCGGGAAACGACAAAATTTAAAAGATACATTTTATCAAGAAACGAGTTATTTTTTCGCTTTTATAAACCCTTTAAAAGTGTAGAATAAATCTGTTATGGGATTCAAATAAATCTTGAGAATTACTTTGCATAAAAAGTACCGCAATTTATTAACAAAATATTAAAGGAATACGCGAAATAACATTTATTTCTAATATCTAATCTAACAGTTATTTGCTGTGATCGCATTATTAAGGTATTTTAACTAAACATGTATAAAATGTTGAAGTATTTAGTGTGCTAAATAGGATTTTGAGTGATTATTCGATTATTTTGACGTTAATCGAAACCCTATTTAGTGCATCTCTATTTACGATTATTATTTTAATTTGTAAAATCTTGTGATGATTATGATCGGGGCACCTCTAGCCCCAACACATAACGAAAATATTAACAGATCTTTTACTCACTATATTTTAAATATAAATAGTACTTTATTTATTCATTGTTTAATTTAATATTAAATATCACAAATGTGATCGTACGTGTAACGAAAAAAATATATAAAAGACAATTTTCATTAAAATATAGAAATTCTGAGAAAGAACACGCTTCTGTAATATTGTTTGTTTTTTTTGTAAATATAGTAATTATTCCAGTTAGTTTTTAGTGGAACTGTATAATATCGTTAGACATAGTTATTGTGATTAAAAATATTTTTTTTGTAACCAAGATTTTGACAGTTAAAGACTGGTTTCACTGCGAGCCCAGTAAAACCATAAAACATTTAATTGCGATTACAAATTTATTAGAAAATGGTATTCTTAGCTGGCAGTGGAATTAAGATCTCGTTAGATTTAACGACCATGGGGTACTTGCCGCCGCGACCAAAAATTCGGTTCCAAAACGAGAAATAGTTGTAATTTTTTGTCGTTGCGGCCAAGTGAGCTTTATTTTTGGCCGTTGCGGCCAACTGAGTTGTATTTTTGGCCGTTGCGGCTAAGTGAGCTGTATTTTGGTCGTTACGACTAAGTGAGCTATGCGTTTAATCGTTGCTATCATTTGAGCTGTGTTTTTGGTCGTTGCGACCAGGCCATAGCGCGGTCGCGAGGTCCTATCTTAAGTAACAGCTTCAATATGCTTTATTTATTTCTACTATTAGTGGACTAAAAGACTTATAACAATTACAATATTAAAGTCCACGCTCATGAAACCTTTCTGTTTTATATTCTTACTAAAAAACCTTGTTTATTCTGAGTTTTACGTGATTTTTTGTGAATAATTTAGTATCCAGTGCTCATACATCAGTGACTCGAGATTATTGTAGTGTTGACAGACAAGTTACTGGTTTTGCTTATGTTTGTAATTTCAATGAAATATGCCTCTGAAATATTAATTAAAGTCAGGATTTTGTTTTATGGTTGTGCTATAATTTACTTTCAAAGATCCGTCTGAGTTATCAAAGGGCTGGTCTCAAATATTATTTTCAAATACCTAATTTTTATATGGAACAAGTTTTTTTTATTCTTCAGTGTAAATATTGGCTTAAAAATGACCAGCTTTGCCATTTTATTGAAACATGAAATTTAGTTTTAAACACACAGTTTATTTACTTTTGTTGTATAACGGATGTATTATGTATATATTATATTAATTATAAATAAATACTTTTTTAATATTGTAGCCTAGCACGTGAAAATAAAGCCAGAAAATACAGCTTTCTGTGAAATAGCAAATGGTTTTAAATGCTAGATGATTTTATTTACGATTCTCGCTGTCCGAGTGTAAAACAAAATGCAGTATGTGTAGCTTTTTTAAATAATCCTTTTTATTTATATACCTTCCAATAAATTTTATTTCGTACAATTTTGTTTTTTTTTTTCGTTCTTTTCCCTATTATTTTTCGTTTTTTTTTCTTCATTAAAAATCAGTCTTAGTAGATATATTTTGTACTAAAAAAATTGCTAGTTATTACGGATCAACATGGTTTATATTCTGATACATCTTGAACAATACAGCATTAATTATAAAGGGGTTGATGCAATAGCTATTAGAATAACTATTTATGTAAACTAACTTAGTGAAAAAGGATCGCTTCTATGCCCCACTTATATTAATCTTTAAGCGGTCGTAGCCAGGGAAAGAAAGAGACACCATTTTATCGTATATAGTAATAATAATTCCCTTGGCTATGCTCATAAAATTGAAGCCTATTTTCACTAAAACTAGATGGCACCTAAAAGAAAATCTAAATAAATGCGCAGTGTAGGATTTTCAACGCTCGACTCATTGCAGAGAGTTCAAAATATAACAACGCAAGTTTATTTAGGCGGTTTATTTTTAGTGAAAACAGGCAGTAAGAATGCTAACTGCTTTACGGCAAGGCTTTGCAAATGCCTGTAAATGCATTAGTTTTGTTTGCCAAACTAAAATACGCAATGACGAAAATATTTTCTCCATTGCTTGGACTATCTCTGTCATTCTATTCTCATACTTTCATATTAACTAGTTTATTATATTTACAGTCAGTAAATATACAAATATATATTAGTAGTAAGTATTTCGCTTCAAAAAGTATTCTTATAGGATATATATTGTAATCTCATCTGAATATTCTATACCTTTATTAGTGTATCTGTCGTAGCCATGTCGTATAGTTGGCCATTTCATTACTTGGCCGAGGTTTCGGATGACATGTGAAATGGTCGACCACTTCATGAAATGGCTAATTCAATGATTTGGCTACGACGTATTCGCATATATGGATCATTCGTGACCACTACTAGTGGTCAGTGGTAGAAGAAACGGTCGCTAAATACCTTACATGAAAAGTGGTCGCTACTGAGCCGTCTGCAAGGGACCTATAATCCTCAAAAAAATTGTGACCGTTAAACCATTTTTCCAATTAATATAATATTATAAGCCTTTATTGCTGATACTAAACAATGATTTTACATACAGTAGCAAATTGTTTTAACTTAAATCTAATACATAGGGTTTCCCGGTTCAGTGATCAGCGTGTCCTGTGACACATAGGCCTCTTCCAGCTGCTTCCATTCTTCTCTATTGGTAGCTTTTCTGGACCAGATTGTCCCTCCAATCATCTTGATATCATCTGTCCATCTTCTAGCTTGCCTACTTCTTTTTCTTTTGCCATCACGTGGCTGCCATTCTGTTATAATTTTAGTCCATTTCATTCTGCTTTCCTTAGTCATATGTCCTGTCCATCGCCATTTTAACCGTCTTATTTTGTTTAGTACGTCTTCCACCTTTGTTGTAGATCAAATGTCTGCTGCTCTTTTGCGGTCTTTTAGCGTCACGACCAACAGACTCCTTTCCATTCCCCTTTGACATGATCTCAGTTTTCAAAGATGTTTTTCAGTCAATAATATAATATGTAAGTGCAAATACATAATAAACTAGTTAATATGTCTGTTTTAAATATGGAGAATGCCAAACCACTTGGCAGTTGGACTGAGAATGGCTGTAATTTGAAAAAATTGGTAGCATATAAATATCGATCATTATTATTATAGTCCTGTTTAGTAATAGATGTATTTGTAGGTATATTTCGATATAATAGATTTAAAGGAACACTAGAACACCAGTACTGAAGTTAATACGCAATTTATTCGTTAGTTACATGCTTGGAAAAGTTCGTGAACATTTGTAACGTTGTTTTTTTTTTTTATGAGGAAGGATCGTGTCAACCCCCGCAGGGACATGGCGTCAGTTTATGCATTATGAATTCATACTTATTTTGCCATAAATGCAGATGCTTTTTTAACCAAGTGCAAAATAGTGGAACATTTTCATTAAAGTGGTATAATGGTCAAACGCGTCAATAGTAAAAAAATATACAACTGCTAAGTATTTTTCCATGGATTAAGTGTAAGCTATAGCATGTAACTAACAAATAAAATTTAATTATATTGAAGATAATAATTACCTGCTCTTTAGAATTTAAAAAGTTAAAAATATATTACTAAACAAAGTCTGGCATTAAAAGTCTATTAAAACAATAATTTATAAATTGTAGATGTTTAACTTAGCATAAAATGCTCTTGGATTTTTCCGTTTTTCCGCAAATAGAGCTGCAAGATTATTTCAGATAAATTGTCTTTTGTGCTAAAAATCTAGATGTGAATAGCATATTTTGTTTTGTGTGCTGTCTATTATTGTTTTGTGATCTCAATGCAGTGACATGCAGCAGGTATTCAGCAGTAATCTAGCAAACAGAAATACAACATATTCTCTACACTGGATTATGTATTAGACAAGCTCCAAAAACGCCAAATTTCGTCTAAGCAACAAATTATCCGTGTGGTAATAACAACTTAATTTAATAGATAAATAAAATAGCAGGCTGCAGTGGGATCACCCCTTAAAAATGCCATCTGTCATTTTCATTGTGATTTTGTCAGATAATTACTTTCATGCTATGGTAATATTACATAGTTCACTGCTCTTAAATTGGATGAGCAACCAAATTAGATTGTGCTGATGTAAATTAATGATCCAATGTCTCCCATATTTTCACCCAAATAAAAAATATTTAGTTGAACTATGTAGTGTTGCCATAATAATCTGTTTTGTAGCTTCGCTTGCTGTAGTTTCTATGACTAGTTCGTACAAAAATTATGACAATTTATTTTAGAATAAGATCTTTCCATTTTTCTCCAAATAAAATTCATAGTATTAAAGGTAAAGTTTAAAAAAAGAATTATAACCAGAGAAAATTATAAATTAGATTATAATAGCATTCGAAATGATAAAATTAGAGATATGGATATTTATTTTCGTTATTACAGATGGTAGGTAAGGTCGGTGGAGAAGATTGTATATAAGCAGTAGGTAGAGGTAGCGCGTCCTGAGGTGTAATAAAATGTCGGTTCAATGTTATTTCAAGATTGTTTCTGAACAGATTTTATTCCTGAATAAAGTGACAAACAAAATATTTCTTGTTGTTTAATTTAGTTGTGGTTCCCTCCCCTAACTTGCTAGCATAATCCAATAGACCAGTGATTGTCAATAGGTAGTAATGGGACTCCATTTTCCACATTTAGACTCCCATTCGATCCTTTGAGCGTAGTGTCAATGGGTAATAAAATGGATTGTTCCGAGTGTGGGTCCAAGGGATAGCTTGTCATTGAAACCTACAAATGGAGCCACTCTTTCCTGGTAAAGAACTGTATTAAGCCGGCAGAATATCAAGCACAACAGAAACTAGCAACTTTTGATCTTATACACAAAAACATTTTTAGGTTATGTACTCAAAAACAAGCTGTTTTCAACACGATTTATTAACAGAATACTTAAATACACTTAACACTATAGAGTCAAAATATCACATCAGTCGTCTTCTATCATTTCCACCTCCTCTCCTTCGTCCTTTTTCTTGCCAGCACCAGATTTTCGGGCAGACACCATCTGTTTGTATTGTTCTAAAGATTCACCAAGAGGCTCCACAAATCTATCGAATTCTATATCCCTCATCGCGTCCAACACATCTTGGCCAGTCAACGCCTTCCTTTTCTTGTTCTTCACAATGTTTGTAGCTGCCGAAGTAACGTATAATACGAAAACTGATGCAGCTTTCGCGAGCCCGGTTCGCGCCTCTTTTGATATAGAAACTCCTTCGGGTAAAGCTTCTTTGACTATCCTCGTGACTACAGTCATCGGGAGATTCAGGTCCTCGAGTTTTTCAGCCATTATTTTGTTGTTTAATGTTATTATTTATTTCCTCAAAACATGGAACGGAGAAATAACCACTGACGTATAAATCATATGGAATTGAAATGTTTGACTATAGAAAAAACAGTTATACAAATATGTGGCATATCGACACTGAAATCATAAAAATACTGTCATCTCTTTTTAACTTTCATAATTTTGCTTAAGTGAAAAAGGACAACAGTGTTTTTGACAGTTACTATAATGGCAACCCTTCATTCCTAGCGTCATTAAAATACCTATTTGCGGCCGGGTCGCCATTTTATCCTCTCGCTGTTTGACAACAAGTTGAGGTACGTCAACTGTCAAATACTCTTGAGCTGTGGATATAATTTGTGAATTTTGAAGTCATTTTGCTGTGTTATTACGTTTGAACTTGGTTTTATAGTGGAAATCGTCAATTGCAAGATGCCTAATTGTAATATAATCGGATGTGGCATTAAAAGAAGCGGAAATCACCCGAACATAACTTTGCACCAGTATGTACTTAATTTCAGCTGAAATATCTTTGGATTTAGATAATAAACAAAAGATTCTGCATTCGTTGAAGAGTTTCAACAGTAAAGTATTCATAATTTCCCTTTTGCCCTTATTATCAACAGTAATAATTGTATTTCTACTTCGAATCATTTTCTTGTTATTGTTATTGTAGGGATAGACTAGTGCAGTGCATGCATGACATTTTTATATTTATCGATAATGCTATATTATGGCTTTTTATTGGTTTGTTGTTTTATTTGCAGGGCTGCCTGCTAATAAAGGAAAAAAAAAATTGGCTGGAAACAATTGGTGTTGAAAATTTAAAGATGTCAACAAAAACAATATATAATTGTTTTCACTTTGAAGAATCTTGTTTCAACTGGAAAATGAATAAAGTAACATTGCTTGACGATACTACCTTCTACTTCTACCTTCACGAACCTTATTGGTAAGTAATATTGCTTGTTATAAATTTGTCTGACATGATTGTGTAGCGGCTGATAAATGATGGTGATGTCGTCAATTGCAACACTTGCCTAATGGGCACAAAGAGTGATGTTAAGAATGTATTTGAGTGTGATCCTTAGATTAATTGCCAAAATAAGACTGAATATGCGTTAATTTGGTTGTACTACTAAGTACATTTATGGTATTCCTTTTATAAGGAATTTATAAATGTTTAGTTACAAATGTCACCAGTAGTCTGCTTTTTGAATAGTACTTTACAGTTTACTTTTAAATAGTATAATAACAGTCCTATTCTGTAAAAATCTCCCTATGAATATTTGGATGAGGTTAATGTGAAGTGAGCTTATGTATGATTATTTAGCTCATTACCACTCGAGAGCTACTAAACTAGAGAACGAGTGAGAATGAAAAGAGACTTCTCAACCCACCAATTGCAAATTAAATGGGGTGCTTTATAATAATAAATAAACCGATTAATAAAATCAAGAAACATCAAAAATACTAACAATTTTATTGCTTTTCTACAGCCTGTGATTCAATCAAATATGACTTTTTTTTTTTTTTTTTTAAGGATGGGAAATCATCAAATGACTCCTCCCGCTCTGGGTGAAGCAGAAGGGAGTGTCAGACTCTTACTGACTAAAACCCATCCGTGTTCCTCCTAATGCCCTTTGCGTTCCAGGGCCGCGGCGACTCTCTCGAACAAATCCCGCAACCCCGGCAGAATCAAATATGACTGGCATTTTAATTGAAAGGATCAAAATCTGACAAACTAACAATCAATATCTGGGTGTGGTGCTCTTAATATGGTAATATTTTTTTGGAATTTTAAGCAGTGGGATCACCTACTGTTTTTGAAGTGTCATAAAACTTTTGAGTATTTACTTTTCTGTTTTTGTTAATATTTATGTTAATAATAGAGTGGTTTTTAGATCAAAGCTGTTTGTGTGCCTACCATTCAATATCAACCTAGGGAAGATTTCAAAGAGGAGTGGCATAGATTTAGCCTCTAGCACATCCGCTACGCCAGATTTAGTCACCAGCACCTCCACTGCGCCAGATTTGGCCGCTAGCACCTCCGCTGCGCCAGGTTTAGCCGCTAGCACCTCCGCTGTGCCAGGTTTATCCGCTATCACCTCTGCTGCGCCAGGTTTAGTCACAAGCACCTCCGCTGCGCCAGATTTAGCGGCATGACTAGCTTCAGTTTTTCCTGTCATCATTATTTGCGAATTTGATCTCAATGATAACATCTCATCAACTGAATTAAAATTGGGTGGGAGATATCTCTCGCTTGTGTTCAATATCTATTAAAGCTTACTTTTATTTTATTTGATTTCAGGTACACACAATCAAAATTATCAAAAAATTAAAGGACAAATGTCAAAAACAGAACATGAAGATAGAGACTTAATGAGAAAGTTAGAAGACAGAGAAAAAAATTGCTCGTTATAGTAATATTATCAAAGATTTTTTTTACAAATATTATGAGAAGAAATCTACTGAAAGAGGATCACACGGAAATTACCTGATCAAAATAATAATTGTATTGTTCAGAAATGAATGAGATTAATTTGTTTAATATTACTTTATTATAAATAATTATTGTTGACTTTTAATTTAAACCCAAAATCATCGGCGTGTTAGAAAAGATAGGCGTTGGTTGGAGACGTCCGTACCGGGAGCCCATTGCGGATGCGACGTCATTTGTTTTCTTAGAATTTGTTCCCTCCGCTCCGTCTCGAACGTCTACCTAACAACTAAAGGCTCTAGAATAACACTTTGCCGCTCGTACGCCGCCGCCACGCTTCTGGCGCGCCGCTGCCTTCGTGAAGAGTTCCATATAAATCTATGCCAGGGATGGCCAACCGGTTGATCGCGGCTATTAGTCCAGTCGATCGCGGCGAGACAAAAAATATAAATAGGTTCGTATAACAGACTGCGCACGATGTAATTAAATACTGAATCATCATCATATCAGCCGAAAGACGTCCACTGCTGGACATAGGCCTCCCCCAAGCGTCGCCACAACGACCGGTCCTGTGCGTCTCGCATCCATCGGCTACCCGCGACCTTCACCAGGTCATCGGTCCACCTTGTGGGAGGCCTTCCAACGTTACGTCTTAAATACTGAATAGGTTATGTTAATAAAATACTACATAACTGTCTTTACCCCACCGTTTCATTTGTAGTTTTAAGAAGTACCTATGTAATTCGTAGACCGTACAGGATTTCGTCAATAAAAAGTCGATTTTGGGTCTAATCAAGTTGGCCACCCCTAATCTATGCATTTGAACGCGTCGCTGGTCGCGCCGCCGCCGCGCCGCTGAGTTCGTGTCCACGGCCTTAGAATGACATCAGTTAGCAGTTAGCTGACCATGCATTGGTGTCGATTCTGTTGTGCACAAACTAAATTTAGGCTATTGCTATCTTTTCTCTCTAATAAAACGAGAAAGAGACAGACGTAATTTAGAGCTGTCAAATTTTATTAAATTGAACTAATTTTTCCATATAAATTAATTAAGGTTGGTGCACGTAAAAACCTGTCGACTAAAAACATGGTGAAGCGCAAGGCATAAACTCATAAATTAGTTTGACATTTCTAACTTGGTTCATAGCTATAGCCGTATTTTCGCACTGCCTTTTAGTAAAAGATAGCGATACTCTAATTTTATTAGATTCGTTATTGAACAAGAGAATCGGCAGCAATGTCATCCAAACTAAACATGTACCTACGCAAAATTTTAGCTTTATCAAAAACCGGGAAGTGTGGGTCAAAACATACCTTTTAAGATTTGTTTACATTTGTTACCAGTTATTTTGTTAGTCATATAAAATTTAAGTTAAGAAAAGTGTGTAAAAAATACCCGTTGATATTGTACCGTGACAATATGGAAACATTCTCACAATTTTTTATCGATGTTATTGTAGAGAAATATCGCTAAGGGCTGCCCTATTAGCCGCCATTTTATCTTCTCCGTAAAGTGTAGGTATGCACGTTTTTTTTGTAGGTATGCCAAGTCCATATGATTTATACGTCAGTGGAAATAACCGCCAAAACTTTGTGACAGAACGTTCAATATTGTCAGCTTTGACTTTACTTGAACTGTTGAAAAACTTGACAGTGACAGTTAAGTCAGAAAAGTGATGTTACAAGATGCAATAATTTCTACGTTTATCCGACATACGTCACGTACGTAACCACCAAAAAAACATAATAAGTCAAAAATGGAGTCATTTGACCTCTAAATATAATATTGATTAATTAAATCTCTGAGAAGGACTCATCTATGCAAGTATCATTTTTAAATTAAATTAATGTTTATTTCGACCAACAAAGGATCATATTAGCTCACACATTGACACATTACATACATACAATAAAATAATAACAAAAACTCATGAAATAACATTACATTGAAACAAAGAGATTAAAATATAGAATAAAAAAATAAATATAAATATATTAATTAAATTAATATGAATATATATATATTAAAATTAATTGAAATATTTTAATCCTACTAATATTATAAATGTGAAAGTTTGTATGTTTGTGCCTCGATCAGGCAAAAATGGCTGAACGGATTTGAATGAAATTTGGCACACATATAGTCCACATCCTGGAATCAAACATAGGCTACTTTTTATCCCGGTAAAAGTCATGGCTTAATGGAGACAGAGGAGGAAGTGGAAACCCAGCGCTTCTGCTGCCTTAGTACTTTAGATTCACAAGTACCAGGAGAACAGAAACATGTAGTAATATTTCCGGGGCTGAAATTGGGAGCGTTAAAGATTCACAAGTACCAGGAGAACAGAACGATGTTGTAGTATTTTTGGGCTAGAATATATATATATTTTTTAACCGTCGAACAGAAATATGTATTTTGAAGATTTTTCCGGGCTAGAATTGTAAACGCTATATATTCACATGTGACAGGAGACCAGAAACATGTTGAAGATGTATTTCTTTGGCTGAAATTATGAGCGCTAAAGATTCAGAAGTACCAGGAGACCATAAACATGTCAAATTATTTCCGGCACTGGAATTATAGCCGGTTAGAATTCAAAATTACCAGGACACCAGAAACATGTCGAAGTATTTTCGGAGCTAGGTATGTGAATCCTAAAGATTCATAAGTACCAGGAAGCCAGCAACATGGATTCAAAATTACCAAAACAACAGATTAATGTGAAATTTTTTCCCGGGCAGGAATTATGGGCGTTAAAGATTCATTATGTACCAGGATATCACAAACATGACGAAGTATTTCTAGGGTTGGAATTGTGAGCAGTTAGGATTCTAAAGCACCAGGTGATCAGATACGTGTAGAAGAAGTGTTTCGGGGCTGGAATAATGAGCGCTACAGATTCACAAGTACCTACCAGGAGAACAGAGCGACGGTATTTTTGGGCTTGAATATTTTTTATTTAACTTTTTAACAGTCAAACAGAAATATGTATGTCAATGTTTTTTCCGGGCTGGAATTGCAAATGCCATAGATTCACAAATAACAGGAGACCAGAAACATGTTGAAATATTTCCGGCGCTGGAAACGTGAGCGGCTAGGTTTCAAAGGTACCAAGAGACCAAGAACATGTCGATGTATTTTCGTGGCTAGGATTGTGTATGCTAAAGTTTCACAAATACCAGGAAGCCTGAAATATGTCAAAATATTTCCGCGCAAGATATATGGGATTCAAAATTACCAAAACAACAGAAAAATGTGGAAGTTTTTCCTGGGCAGGAATAAAATTATGAGCGCTAAAGATTCATTATGTACCAGGAGACCAGAAACATGACGAAGTATTTCCAGGGTTGGAATTGTGAGCAGTTAGGAATCAAAAGCATCAGGAGATCAGAAATATGTAGAAGCATTGTCGGGGCTGGAATAATGAGCACTACAGATACTTACAAAAGTACCAGGAGACCAAAACATTTCAAATTATATTTTTGGCAGGAATTGTAAGCGCTATAGATTCACAAGTACTAGGAGACCAGAAAAATGATTTAAAGTTTCTTGCGCTGGAATTTTGAGTGGTTAGGATTCAAAATTGAAGAAGGAAAACAGAAACATGTCGAAGTATTTCCGAAGGTGGAATTGTGAGTGGATAGTATTTAAAAATACCAGGAGAACCGAAACATATCGAAGTTTTTTCTGGGCTGGAATTATGAGCGCTTAAGTTTATAATATACGCGATATATGACTTGTACGAGTCCCAAATAAACATTTTTCTTTCTTTTCTATCTTTAAAACCAGAAACATGTCGAAGTAGTTCCGGAGCTGAAAGTACGGACAGTAAAAACTCACAAACTATGAAAAACGATGAATTTCCGAGAATAAGAATATGGGACAAAGAATTTGCGCGCCACCTCTAAAGTCTACGCAGACGAAGTCGCAGGCGAAGTGCTAGTATATTAATATATTGTGTAGTATAATTTAATGTCTTTGCATTGAAATTTATGATAGCCTCAATATTGAAATAAAACATTATAATACAATTGAAATAACCGAATCAATTTCAATACAATTAATCATTAAATTAAAAATAAATTAAAATCCTTTGGTACATGAGAAAAATTAAATCAAATAATATAAATACACTAGCACTTCGCCCGCGACTTCGTCTGCGTACACTTTAGAGGTGGCGCGCAACTTCTTCAACGGAAATATAACTTCATGATTCATCCTGATAGTTGTGAGTCTTAGTTGTTCAGCCCTGGAAATGTTTCGACATGTTTCTGGTCTCCTGGTACTTGTGAATCTTTAGCGCTCACAATTCCTGCCTAAATTTACTTTGACATGTTTCTTATCTCCTAGTAATCCTAACTGCTCACAATTCCAGCCCTGGAAATACTTCGACATGTTTCTGGTCTCCTGGTTCATAATGAATCTTTAGCGCTCATAATTCCAGCCCCGTAAATCCTTCTACATTTTTCTGTTCTCCTGGTACTTTAAATCCTAATCGCTCACAATTCCAGCGCCGGAAATATTTCGACATGTTTCTGGTCTCCTGGTACTTATGAGTATTTAGCACTCACAATTGTAGCATTTCTAGACCCGTAAAATACTTTGACATGTTTCTGATCTCCTGTTACTTTTGAATCCTAACCGTCAACAATTCCAGCCCCGGAAATACTTCGACATGTTTCTGGTCTCCTGGTTCTTATGAATCTTTAGCACTCACAATTTTAGCATTTCTAGTCCCGAAAATACTTCGCATGTTTCTTCTGATCTCCTGGTACTTTTGAATCCTAACCGTCCACAATACCTGCCCGAAATGTTTTTGGTCTCCTGGTACATAATGAATCTTTAGCGCTTATAGTTCCAGCCCCGAAAATACTTCGACATTTTGCTTTTCTCCTGGTACTTTTGAATCTTAACCGCTCACAATTCCAGCGCCGGAAATATTTCGTTTTCCTGGTACTTGTTAATCTTTAGCGCACAATTTCAGGCAAAAAATACTTCGAAATGTTTCTTATTTCCTGTTATTTGTGAATCTATCATCATCATCATCATATCAGCCGAAAGACGATCACTGCTGGTCATAGGCCTCCCCCAAGCGTCGCCACAACGACCTGTTCTGCGGGTCTCGCTCCGTAGTGAATCTAAAGCGTTCGTTTTCCAGCCCGGAAAAAACATCAACATTCATATTTCTGTTCGACTGTTCGTCACGTTAGATGTCACTGGATGTCACTCATAGCTACAGAGTACTTTTATATATTCTTAAGGCTTCTATTTTATGGATGCGTTTGATATCCAGCAATTATATTAATTGGTCCACATAGTATAGCCCTGGTGGAAACTGATTCAACTAAGCTACGTTTTTTATATGGACACGGAGGCGTGCTGTGGTTGCGTGCTATAAATAGATGCGTGCTCTGGATGATTGCGAGTGTAGCTATGAGCAGAGCAGTGTACCTGCAGTAGGCGCGCATTTGTCACCAAAAGTAGTCACTTGTAGAAGCAAAAAGTAATTTTATAATCTCGCAATGTGCGAAAAAGAACGTAGCATAGCTGGAGCTGCGCATCTTCCTCACACAGCTACCTTGCGGCGGCACATTTTCATAGCACGTTTTACTTCACTCCGCTACATAGCTTAGCATCAGTCAAAACGGTCACAAAATTTCGTAGCTTAGCTTTTACGTTCTCGCCGCATAGCTGCAAAGCACATCTCTGGTAGAAAGGCACCACCTTAAAACACAGATATGAACGTACGTAGCCCATAGATAACAGATTTATGGTAGGGTAAAAATTAAGTTTAACAAGGTATGGCAACATGAAGTCCACTTAAATGAAATCTAATTTTTGTCAGTGGCTTTGCCTGTGTAAATATAAATTGTTTTTTATTATTTTGGCTTCTTCAAGATGGCATGTCAGCTCACTTCGTGATCACTTCACCCAGGCCTTCACTTCATCGTGTTTACAGAATCGACCGACTGGTCTCCTGGTATATAATTAATCTTTAGCGCTCATAATTTCAGCCCGGAATAAACTTCGACATTTTGATGTTCTCTTTGTACTTTTGAAATCCGTCACAATATCCGTCGAAATATTTCCGGCACTGGAATTGTGAATCTTTAGCGCTCATAATTTCACCCAAAGAAACACATCGACATGTTGCTGGTCTCCTGTTACTTGTGAATTTATAGCGTTCGTTTTCCAGCCTGGAAAATACTTCAACATACATATTTCTGTTCGACTATTAAAAAAAATCTAACCAAAAATACTTTTACATCGTTTTGTTCTCCTGGTACTTGTGAATCTTTAGCGCTCCCAATTTCAGCTCCGGAAATACTACGACATGTTTCTGTTCTCCTGGTGCTTGTGAATCTGAACTTCTAAGGTAGCAGCGGCGCTGGGTTTCCACTTCCTCCTCAGTCTCCATTAACTTTTACCGGGATAAAAAGTAGCCTATGTTTGATTCCAGGATGTGAACTATATGTGTACCAATTTCATCCAAATCCCTTCAGCCATTTTTGCCTGATTGAGGCACAAACATACACACTTTCACGTTTATAATATTAGTGGGATTTACCAATTAATTACAACCCAGACTTGATATGTAACTGCACACAATGCCACAGTATTGGGCAGTCAGCTCGGCCAGCCACAACGCTTAGGATGCTTTTGCTACTCCCGCGGACACGACTTCGCAGGGATGCGGCTCTTTTTCGGAGGATGGCATAAAAGCCACCAACACACGCATCGGCAAACTGATGCGGCAGCCGCATCAACATCCTAAAAGCGTTGTTATACTGCACGCGTAGGGCGTTGACTGTCTTCTGCGTGTATTTGACCCATATACTGCACTTTTAATAAAAAAAAAACCCAATAGCAATCATTCTCCACAATCATTCATACACAACGATTGCTATTCCTATTCTGTAGGCGTTTAATACATGCAATGTTTTAACTGACAGATTATGGATGTTCAATCCACAGATTACAATATAATATAGGGTCCAATCAATCGAAGAGAGTTGTGTACGTCTATGTAGGTAGATTTGTATAAGTAAAATAAAGTAATCGAGCGATTTTAAGTACTTTCCATGATAAATCAATGAATTTCTCAACATAAGTAGGTCAATTCGCAGAAGGGATAGGTTGAATAAAATGATAACTTGCTTATTTTATGAATGGGAACGTAAGGGGACGAAAGCAAAGGGCAAGCACTGGCCTTGTATTTGATGTCCTCTAAAAAGGTCAGGTGCGATGCGTACAGAGCCATATCAAAAGCAATGTAAAAGATCGAATGGGGTCACTTTGTAATCGGACCACGTTGCTGCCTGCCCTAACTAACGTTCCTGACTCCCCTTTACCGCGCAGCTGTTTGATGCTTTAATAACGCGTAATTAATATATAATCCGTGGTACTTGAAAACTGGGCTTAACCCAGTTGTATATGTCCCTTGGTGCCTATTGGCCTAGCTCTATTCTGTCTCCTGCTTGAAAAGGAGGGAAGTGGAAATTATAATATATATTTATTTTCCTACTCCTCCGCTGTACTTTTCTGATTAAATTCGTTGCAGGATCCAAGACAGTTAAATCGTTTCTCCGGGACTCGTCGGGCTTCATTGGCTCGGCGTTTTTCTGGTGGTCGCCACTGTTGATTCTGGCTTTCAGGAGTTGCAGTGGTTGGGAATGTGTGGCGGGCTTGTCCCAATAAATATCTTAAATTTAATTAAAACACTTGCTGACATGTTTTATTCATTAATAGCTGGTACGGTATAAGTAATTATAAAAATTAAACGGTCGTTAATTTTTGGATGCTTTCTCAAGACATGCTTTTGCAGCATAGTAGAGGTTCTTTAAAAAATACTAAGAACAGTGTATTGAAATTAGATATGTGTGCTCCGTGTTTTCGGTGTAGCTGAATTTTGATATCCCAAGTATTGTTTTGTACTATTGATAGGCACGCTTTTGACCACTATCTCAGAGAGAAGATGGAGCACGTTTGCCTGGAAGTAACCTTAAGGATGGAGGTTAGAGACCCTCGCTACATTAACACCTTTCTTTGTCTAGATCAAGATTATGGTAAAATAACCTGCATTATAAGAAAGTAAACCGCAAACTTTTTACTAGGTCCCTAGGTCCTAGGCCTTTATAGGTCATTGACCTGAAAATACCGCAACACAACAAAGACAAAATATGTAAATATTGATTTTTAACGCACCCTTGTAAGCTTTACCGGTGATTACCTGACTTAAAGCAGCCGTTAATATTACAAGACTCTCTTCGTTAATAAGATTATGGGATTTTTTAAACAGATTATGATGTTTTTGGTACGTAATACGTAAGTAGAGGCAAGCACACATTGCGCAAACTCAAATAAGTACGCCATTTTGTAAGTTGACTACATAGTATGTTAGTCTGTCAGTGCGGCACCGGCATTGGTCGAACGGGGACGTACGCGCGCGTTTTCTTATCGATCTCCTCGGAAGTGTATGACACAGTGTTATTTTGATGTTTTTTTAACCGAAAACGTGACAAATAATGCAATTTTAAATCACTAGGACGTATAAAGTTCGCGTGTTGTCGTGGTTTCATTTTTATTTTAGATTTTTAAATTCTAATTTTGTGCTTGACTGAAAACATTGCTGTTACAGTGCGATGATAATGGAATTGTTTTTGGAATTAAAATGAGGTGAGAGCAATGTTTAATTCATTAGTTTTATTATATGGTTTATAATAGATTGGTTGGCTTGCTTTAATTTTAATCGATAACGTTGGTTAGCTGTTGTCCCCATCCCTAGTTATAGACCTATCGAAGTTAAAAGAACTCGTAGCCGAATCACAAATTACTTTTCGCTCCAAACGTAAAGAACGGTCGACGGACTGCGATTGTACTATTGAGATAAAACAGATTCATTCGGAGTTAAGCCGTATTGGATCGTTACTAGAAAAATATGTGGAATCTAATGAGCAGATCATAAAAAACATGCAGGAGAATATTACACAAGTCAAATCACAAATATCTGAGTTAAAAGTATGTAACGAACAAACTAATCAGCTAATCCGCGAAAATACCACTCAGATTAACGAGATCAAATCTTCGACGTCTAACGTCGCTAAAGAACAAAAGGAACTACGTCAAAGTGTACTAAAATTGGAAAAACAAATTTGTCAAGACGAACACAAAATCGTTACACTTGAATCAGACATCAGTGCCCTGAAACATTCATCCCCACTTCAACCCGTCACATCTAAAACAAACAATCAACTATATTCAAATGAACAACTAATTAAGGAGGTAACGGATCGTAACAATCGGGAAAAAAATATCATTATAGTAGGAGTGCCAGAGACAACAACCACTAGCACAGGCGAAAGTTCATCTAGTGACGAAAAGAATGTCTGTGAAATTATTTCTCGGGTGTGCCAAGACCTCCAAAAACCTACAAAGATTTTTCGAATTGGCAAATACACACCTGGAAAGAATCGCAGCATTAAAGCGTGTTTTACCTCATCGGACCCTGCAAAATATTTATTACGAAACAAGGATAGACTGCCTCAAAACATAAAAATATTTTCAGACCAAACCCCGGCACAGCAGCAATACCTAAAGAGTTTGAAAGATGAATTATTACGACGTCAAAATGACGGTGAAGACCAGCTTACAATTAAATATATCCATGGGGTACCAACAATAATAAATCAACCTCCAAAAAACGTCAATTAGTAAACGAAAATATAACTACCAATATTAACTGCAACACGTATCAAGTACTCAATAACTACCACAATATTACTACTGGCAAATCTCGACTAAGATTTTTATACCTGAATGCTAGAAGCATTAGGACAAAAGGAAAGCTGGACGAGTTAAAATGCATATTAAAGTCATTACCAAAAACAGCACATGTAATTCTAATAACAGAAACCTGGATAAGGTCAGAAACCCAAGCCTTAACATTACAAATAGATAACTATACGCATTACTATAACTACAGAAACGACTCAAGAGGAGGAGGAGTCTCGGCATATATTCACAACGACCTTAAACACAGTCTATCGGAATCTACGTATTCAGGAGGCAATAACTACTTATGGATATATTTGGAGAGGTATGCTTTTGAAGTAGGGGTAGTATACTACCCAGGCAATACCAACTACAGGGAATTCTTACAGGAATATGATTCACAGTTACAAAAAAGGAAAAGAGCAATTGTATTTGGTGATTTTAACGTTGATTTATTGGACAAAAACAACAAAGAAACAAAACAATATAAAGCTATAGTTAAAGAGGCCGGACACGCAATTCTGAACAAAATAAATAAAAAATATTGTACGAGAAATTCTATTACAAAAAAAAGCATTATTGATCATATTAGCACTAATTTCAAGAACGACCACTTCCATATGGTAATACTTGAATCTTCTCTGTCAGACCATAATCAAATGTACCTGGAACTAAAAAAAGTCAAATCACCACCACGAATGAGATCTCGGTATGAGGCAATGGACTATGCACAATTATACAAACATACAGAATCAGCTGAATTTAATCATAACGAAGATTACCTGAAATGGGAAAATGTTATAAAATTATGTGTAAAAAAAAGTAAAATAACTAAAACTAAAGTTCTTAACCCTCCGCAAAAAGATTGGATCAATAAAGACATCATTGCAGAAATAAATCAAAGAAATGTAATGTGGACGGAACTTGAAAATGACCCTAATAACGAAGCTCTAAAGAAGCAATTTAGCAAAAAACGAGACTGTGTAGAAAAACTAATACAAAGAACAAAAAATACTTACTACTATGATGCAATAACCAAATCTATTAAAAAACCCAAAAAAATGTGGAGTGTAATAAACTATTTAGCCAATAACAAAATCAAACAAAGTAGTGCTCCCTCGAAGCTAGTTGTAGACTCTAAAATCACTACTAATCCGAATGACATTTGTTCAATTTTTAATAATTACTTTGCCACGATAGGACCACTTTTAGCAAAAGAAATACCTGCAACATTTCACGACAACTATTATCGCGCTTTACCAAATTATCTCCCTCAAGAATCAGGTGAGCTGTCCAGTCTTAAACCATGTTCTGCCAAAGAGATATTACAAATAATAACAGACCTTGATCCAAATTGTAGCACAGGCATAGATGGAATAAACACTAAAGCAATAAAGTGCATTAAAAATCTTATTGTAAATAACTTATGTACATGTTTTAACAAACTATTAGCCGACGGAAACTTTCCCGACACACTAAAGATAGCAAAGGTTACCCCTATCTACAAATCAGGAAGTCGTACAGATCCCGGAAATTATCGACCAATCTCAGTATTGCCAGTAATGTCAAAAATATTAGAAAAAGTTCTTCACAACCGATTACAAAATTACTTAAACTCTATTAATTTTATTACCGATCGCCAATATGGATTCAGACCAAAAAGCAATACTACCACTGCTACAATTGATCTCGTTACTAAAATTAAGCAAAATATAGACAATAAAAATATAGTCGTGGGTATCTTTGTCGATCTAAAAAAAGCATTTGACACCGTCTGTCACAAATTACTCTTAAAAAAGCTAGAATCCATTAACATCACAGGAAGTGCACTAAAAATGTTTAAATCCTACTTAACCAACCGCTCACAAATAGTTAAACTAGGAAATCATGATCAAAGTAACGCGTTACCAATAACATGCGGCGTTCCACAGGGATCCATTCTGGGTCCTCTGCTCTTTCTCATATATATTAACAACATCACCGAAATAAAGCTACATGGCCACCTTACCCTGTATGCCGATGATACCTGTTTATTTTACTTTGGTTCTTCCATCCACGACATTATTACATTAGCCCAGGATGATTTAAATTCTCTATACACATGGTTTCAGTTTAATCTTTTAACAATAAACATATCTAAAACTTGCTATGTAATATTTAAGGCAAAAAATAAAATCATTCCACCATTTGATCCACTTAAAATTAATAACGTACCACTGCAGCTAAAAACAAGCGAAAAATACCTCGGTCTGAGAATAGACAGTACTCTTTCATGGAATGCCCAGATTGAATACATAAAAAACAAGCTCTCGACACTAGTAGGGACATTGCACAATATAGCTCGATGTATTCCGCGAATTCTAAGATACACCATCTATAACTCATTAGTAAAGCCGCACCTACTATACTTGATTGAACTCTGGGGCAGTGCTACGAAAACAAAACTGTCAGAACTTCAACGATCGCAAAATAAATTAATAAAAATGCTTTTTAACTATCCCTATCTAACATCAACTTCAAAAATTTATAATGACACAAAACTAATGAACATCAAGCAACTCTATATCTATAATACATGTATATTCATTAATAAAGTGCTTAACAAAAAAATACACACAAACATTATATTAACCCAATATCGACAAGTCAGCCAACGAAGCTCACGACGAGCGAGCCTAATAGTGCTACCTAAAACTAGAACCAACTATGGCAAAAAAATGGTTACATTTGAAGGAGTGCAACTATATAATAAATTACCATCAAGTATTAGAAATGTACACTCACTCAATGCATTCAAAATTCAGCTCGGCCAGTATTTAACAGCAAGTAAAACACTTTCACAGAAATGAATGCGTTGGGTGGGTCGTCTTTGTGAAACTGTACATAAGGAGGTGAAGTCGAACCTTTTTTATATTGTTAACATTAATTTATTGTTCTCAAGTAAGTGACATTTGTGTATGTTTTATTGAGAATAAAGTTTCTTTAAACCTAGTTCATTGAAGGGTTCGATTTTAGAAAAAAAGAACAATGTTTTTAAATGATACGGATAAAAAGGTTCAAAGGCTGTGGAACGTTTGTCGAACATTTTATTTAGTAGGTTCTTAAAACATTTTAAAAAACGTGATAACGTTCAATAATTATGTCATAGTCATTTAAATATTAACAATGCCTTTTTATTATAACTATTTATATTTATAACCATTACCTACCTCTGTTTATTTGTCATCATTTCCTATTGTTCTTATTTTATCATTCAATTTTATTTAGGTACATACCTACACAAGTACTTTATCAGTATTTCCTGTGTTTCGTTTTATTTTTTATTTACCACTCCAATTTTCTTTTATTCACCATACCTACTCAAGGTATATTTAAGATACCTACCTATTTTAAAAAAAAACCGGCCATGTGCTTACAGCTAACGTAATAATAATACAACTAAGAAAAAATAAATTCATAAAGGTATCTTAGCGCAAGTTAATTAGTTGACCCATTGCGCCGTCAAAATTTTGACAATGGCTGTCACAGGAAAATTGCAAACTCTGTAAGATTTAAAAATCTATAGGTTATTATCTATTAGATTATAATTTCTCTATATATTATGGAGAAATTATTTTGAATACATTACATCCTATCGTATCTCAAGACGAAAGTCTATGATCAGTGCGTGTTGCCAGTGATGATGACATACGGAACTGAAACGTGGTCGCTTACAATGGGCCTCATCAGAAGGCTCAAAGTCACTCAAAAGGCAATGGAGAGGGCAATGCTTGGAGTTTCCTTGCGTGATCGAATCAGGAATGATGATATCCGCAAGCGAACCAAGGTTACCGACATATCCCGAAGGATCGCCAAACTAAAGTGGCAGTGGGCAGGGCACATTGCTCGCAGAACAGATGGTCAATGGAGCTGAAAAGTTCTGGAGTGGCGACAGCGTACCGGAAGACGCAATGTTGGAAGGCCTCCCACAAGGTGGACCGATGACCTGGTGAAGGTCGCGGGTAGCCGATGAATGCGAGACGCGCAGGACCGGTCGTTGTGGCGACGCGCGCGGGGAGGCCTATGTCCAGCACTGGACGTCTTTCGGCTGATATGATGATGATGATGACATCCTACCGAAATTCAATAGTTTCCAACATATTCGTGTCTTATGTAGAAATATGAGTTACGCGATATTTTACAATCTAACGGTGACAGCTACAAAGTAAAAAAAAAACAGTCAAGAGCGAGTCGGACTCGCGCACCGAGGGTTCCGTACCATCATATGAAACTTGAAATGTTTTTAAATTTTCATCGGCGAGGCCAACATTTGTCAGGGAATTTAAACACTGCGGTGTTTATTGCAGTTTTAGATCAGCATCATCTCTTGACCGCTAGTGGAACTAATGTAATTTTTGTTGATGATTTCTGTAAAATTGTGCTATTTAGAGACATCGTTTTAACTTTTCCTGTAATCTTCACACAAAATAATTTCAGATTTTTCTCTATGCAAATTTCGAAGACAAGGGATTTTTTTTTAAATTTTTCGTCAAAAGTTGAAATCCATGATGAGGCCCAAAAAAAAATATATTTGAGAAAATAGCGCTCTTTCATCTAATACCCCACATGCCCTAGTAGCCACGCCACGCTTCAATTTTTTAAGAAACCTTTTCCATCGCTGTTGCAAAAAAAAAAAAATATATATTTCTTGCTCATTTGCAAAATAGCTGAGCAAAGGTCATCTAAAACTATTCCAAATTTCAAGTTGGTAGCATTAGCAGTTCTTGAGATATCTAGCTGTGACAGACGTACAGACTTAGTCACACCATAAGGGTTCCTTTTTACCATTTTGGTACGGAACCCTAAGAACAGACTTAGGCAGTTTCGAAAAAGGCAATTGAGTTCAGTTGATTACAATCCGACGGTTAACTTAGAATCTTAGATACTAGGTGGGTTGGCACTATTTAGCTGAAATATGAATTTCTTAGCTGTTTTGCTGACTGTACCAACTATAATTTCTCGTGAACACATAAAAGCTAACGGCTTTGTTTAAAAAAATCCACCGCAAAACATCTCATTGATGGTTTCAGCTCTAAATAAACGCACTGTTACGACCTGTACGTGCAACATAATGTAGGTACATGTGCCTAGGGTTGCCAGGTCATAAAACTGGAAAGCCGAACAGGGCACTTATTATAACGTGCTAATGCCATCATGATTTAGCTGTGAAAAAGGAATAGTGTTATGCGTCTTGTATAACTTTGTCTCCCTCCCACACAGTTTTTTTTGTTTTAAAACTGCCCCACACTTGGAATTTCTCCAATATAAAAACTCACATACACAAACAGCCAGACCCGGCACAACTATCTGTAGGCCATACAGATATTTGTTCCGTGCGGGAATCGAACCCGCGACACGCAGCACAGCAGCCGATCGCTCAACCACTGCGCCAACCGTGTCATTAAAGTTATCATTATGGTTTTAAGATGTCATAATAGGTACCTAGACCAGCTGATTTAGCCGGACTTTCAGGTAAAATTTACTTAATAAAAAAAGGCCGGACAAGTCATCCTTTTCAGGATTGTGTTTTTTGTGTCTTTATAATAATACTAGCTTCGCCGAGATAAAAAGTAGCCTATGTCCTTTCTCAGGCTCTAGACTATCTCTGTACCAAATTTCATTTAAATCGGTTCAGCAGTTTTGGCGTGAAAGCGAGACAGACAGACAGATAGACAGACAGAGTTACTTTCGCATTTATAATATTAGTAAGGAAGTAAGGCTTTATTGTAAGCGAATCCAAGATTTTTGACTCGTCTGAATAAGGCTGGTTTTAAGTTATTATAGTAATGAAAAAACAAAATTGGTTGGATCAATCTTCTGTACAATGCATTTTTCAGTGAAATTTGGTAAAATATTAAAAGCTGGACAGGTTCGGCACGCGTATTCGGGTAAAAAAGCCTAGACAGATTGATTGAAGTTTCCGTCTCCAAAGGGTAACAAACGGAACCCTATTGCTAAGCCTCCGCTGTCCGTCCGTGCGTCCGTCCGTTTGTCAGCGGGCTGTATCTCAAGAACCGTAATAAGTAGACACTTGAAATTTTCACAGAGTGTGTATTTCTATTGCCGATATAACAACAAATAATAAAAACCGGACAAGTGCGAGTCGGACTCGCCCACCGAGGGTTCCGTACCAATTTGTAGGTACAAATTATTTTAAAATAAAGACTATATTTTTATGATGTAATTACAAATGTGTAGTTTACAGACTTTTCCCTATGCTTGTAGTATATGATGATATTACTTGCCAAATTTCATAGTTCTAGGTCAACGGGAAATACCCTATGAATTTTGCTTCCCTTGAGAGTGTGGAAATATACGTTTTTTTGCGGCATAAATACCTTTATCTTTTTTACGTTAACTTAGAAGTTTTATTTTTTCACAGCTTCAAGGAACCGTAGATTTTGGTCAGACATTCTAAAAGATTGGCTATCTCCGGCTTTGTCCGGACGCCTGGCAACCCTAGGTACATGACATCGTAATTCGTATGTGTATAGTTCCATCTTACCGCTTGTTGATAAACTTCGGCCTTCGCATACTCGCGGTAGACGCAACATTTCAGGTGTTGTTGAGGTTAGTTCTTGAGAGCTGAGTTTACTATGTAAATATTTTTAAGATAACAGGTAGATAACATAAAGGTTTTCCTGTAATCTATCTATATACTAATATGTAAAGCTGAAGAGTTTGTTTGTTTGCTTGAACGCGCTAATCTCAGGAACTACTGGTCCGATTTGAAAAATTCTTTCATTGTTCGATGGCCCATTTATCGAGGAAGGCTGTAGGCTATATATGATCCCGCTAAGACCAACAGGGGCGGAGCAGACGTAGTTGCGCGGGTCAACTAGTATTTAGATAAAGGATCTGTAAGTTTTTTCAAAATTTCGGGCTCAGCAATTACGGAAAAATGGGGGGTATGGTAATTTTTCATCTAAAATCTTAAATAATTTCAAAACTATTTGTTTTTAAATTATGAAAAATAATTATTAGACCCCTCATAATAAGCTATTTCATATGATATATCACACGTTACAGTTAGAAAATCTTTTTATAAAAGAGACCCATAGTCAAAATGTAATTATATCAACAGAATCGTTCTATTAGATTCGGAGAAAATTGGCTGTGACAGACGGACAGACAGACACCCGAGTGATCCTACGAGGGTTCCGTTTTTTACGGATATTCGGAACCCTAAAAATGAAGACGATACAGTGCGTCGTCGTCGTAAAGTTTTACTTGCAACTTGCTTGCATGTTAGTTAACAACTAAACAAATAAATTAGAAACTTGTTTTTTAAAAAGTTTTCATTCATTTTTTTAACTACAGTCGCTAGCGAGTATCTATACTAATATATAAAGCTGAAGAGTTTGTTTGCTTGAACGCGCTAATCTCAGGAACTACTGGTCCGGTTTGAAAAATTATTTCAGTGTTAGATAGCTCATTTATCGAGGAAGGCTTATAGGCTATATATCATCACGCTAAGACCAATAGGAGCGGAGCAGACGAAGTTGCACGGGTCAACTAGTAGATTGATAAAACTCATGGTAGACGTACTGCTTCTGCACAAGCAAGTCTTCACGAGCAGAAAATTAATTAGAACTTAGGAATAGAAATATTGACCGCTCGACCACCATTCCAGCATTTTAACCACCAACCTATCATCACTAAGCACGTAGTCACAAAATTAACTCAACCTTCAACAAAAAAACTGGCCAAGTGCGAGTCGGACTCGCGTGCAAAGGGTTCCGAACGAATTTTTTTAACATGTAATTTTAAGACTACAGACTTCTAATAAATTTTCCTGTAATCTTTAGGTAAAGATCTATTATCTCCATTTTTTTTTACAAAATTTTAGGCTCAGTAGTTTCGGAGATAAGTGGGGGGAATGGTCACTTTTCGTCTAATTTCTTGAATAACTTCAAAACCATTTATTTTAAAATTATGAAAAAAATATAATTAAAACCCGCACAGTAAGCCCTTTCATTTAATACGTCACACGATATTGTTTAAAAACTTTTTTTTTAATTTTCTTGTTTGACCTCCAAAAGTGACCACCATACTAAAAATTTAATAATTTACGTAACGCGTTCGTGATTGGGTCACAGAAGTCCATATGTGTACCAAATTTCAACAGAATCGGTTCAGTGGATCCGGAGAAAACTGGCTGTGACAGACGGACAGACAGACAGACACCCGAGTAGTCCTATAGGGGTTCCGTTTTTTTTTTCGGAACCCTAAAAGTACTGCCAATGTGTAGTAGGCTATTACGAAGTTATGTAAAAAAATATACCTACTAATAAAACGTGTATTCCAACCTCGTGATGTAACACCACGAATCGAATTGGTAACATTAACAGTAACTTTGGTATTACTAATCGTAAAAAAGGAAAATTACATAACAACTGCTTAGGTACATGATTAATAGAGTTTTTTAAGTATTATTAGGTATTGCTATTACTATGAATTATTGAGCAATCGCTATAATTAAATTAGTAGTTGTTGCTAACGAGTTTCTTCGTATTCAATGACCTGACCCGCGCAACTCTGTCTGAGCCACATTTTTTATTAATAAAAAAAAAACTCATATTTCAGACAGAGTCCATTTTTTGGTTAGTATTCAAAAACTTAGAAACTAGTGTTAGTACTTACATTCTATCTAATTTTAACAAAACTATCATAATTACCTACACCACAGTCACATGTAGGCCTATCCAATGCCCCAGTATGGGGCTGTCCCACCTGTCCGCTATAAATAATAAAAAAATAATGATAATAATGCTCGAGTCCTATTGGTCGTAGCGTGATGTTAAATAGCCTATAGGCTTCCTCGATAAATGGGCTATAAACACTAAGATTTTTTCAATTCGAACCAGTAGTTCCTGAGATGAGCGCGTTCAAACAAACAAACAAACAAACAAACTCTTCAACTTTATATGTATATTACTAGCTGACCCGCGCAACTTCGTCTGCTCCGCTTCTACTGGTCTTAGCGTGATGATATATAGCCTATAGCCTTCCTCGATAAATGGGCTATCTAACACTGAAAGAATTTTTCAAATCGGACCAGTAGTTCCTGAGATTAACGCGTTCAAGCAAACAAACAAATTCTTCAGCTTTATATACTATAGTATAGATACTATAGATTAATTCAATTTCATAGACTCGCCCTACTGAGTATGGGTTCCTCCGGGTTCCCGGGTTCTCCCAGATTCGGAACACTGTAACAAGTACCTACTGGGTTTATCAGACGGTATTTCCTTAAGAAATTCCATTGACTGTCACTGAGGAAGCATTTCAAGGAAGAAAAGCTAATTTCAAGTAATAATAATCTTCTCGTTCCAGTTTCGATCACTGGTCGATCTACCGCCGGATATTAGTCAACTATGCTGGAGATATAGTGCCAAAGTGTAGGACTCTCTGTCGATGGGCCTTCGACACTAGGCACGGGGGTGTCACCCATCCAACTTCCAAACTCGGCTGCTTCTGAGAAATTCCTAATGGAAAAACCCAACTTCACTTTTGCCTGAACTGGGACTTTAACCTAGGATCTCGCGCTAGTAGTAGATAATTTCAGCAAATCTATATCTACACTAATATTTTAAAGAGGAAAGATTTGTTTGTTTGAAATGAATAGGCTCCGAAATTACTGGACCGATTTGAAAAATTCTATCAGCAATGGATAGCTAGACTATCAGGGAGTAACATAGGCTATATTTTATCCCCGTGCTCCCACGGGAACGGGAACTACGCGGGTGAAACCGCGTGGCGTGGTGAAGAGTTGGTTTGCTTGAACGCGCTAATCTCAGGATCTACTGGTCCGATTTGAAAAATTATTTCAGTGTTAGATAGCCCATATATCGAGGAAAGCTATAGGCTATATATCATCACGCTAAGATGAATAGGAACGCACCAGACGAAGTTGCGCGGGTCAACTAGTAAAATATATACGTGATAGACATACTTGTTTTAGGGAAATGAATGGCTCAAAAGTAAACAAAAATAAAAAAATGGGCAGAGCGTCGATTTAAAAACCATTTTCGACGACTGCTTATCCTAGTTATAATACAGAAAACATATAGTCCAAAAAACTATCGTTTTTATGTCCTTTTTTTGTTTTTATCGACAAAAAATAAACTTGAATGCTACAGCAAAAAGCATTTCCATAGATTATAGACTACGTTAGTTTTTATTATTATCAGGTCTAACTTGTCACTGGAAACAAGTTTATTCAGCCTTGAAATGAGTGGCTACTATTATTATAAGAATTCATATTTTCTCTGTCCAAGTTAACACGTTAGAGTTATTAGTTTGTGGCAGTAATAACCTTAGTTTTACTTTTTAATTAGTGTCCATAATAACGCGACATAATTTATTTTACACAATTATTTTTTCCCGCGCGTTTCGTGATAAAAATGGCTGTCAAAAGATGAATGCGATAAGTTGCGCATTTAAAAAAAAAAATAAGATAAAGGAACACCTACAGCATTTTTATATTTAACAATAGGACACTTAAAACGATTTAATTTGTACCGAATAGAACATAGGAAATTTTGATCCCGGGAGTATGACTATAATTTTTTATGTCCATGCGGGCGAAGCCGCTGACAAAAGGTGGTTACCTACCTACCTAAATACCATGTACATATTAAATGCGAAACGAACTTCCGAATGAATGTCTTATTTTAGAGAAAAACGCAATCGTACCTACCCCGTTTTTAAATCACAATTTTATTTTAATAGCAGCAATACTAGAAGATATGATACCTAGTCATTTTTTTTCTATATCCAAACCTTAGAATTAGAATAGTAACACAATTTTCTATAAAAGCCGTTGTTCTAGACGCGGCTCCTGTGCGTTATTATTAAAAAAAATATGTAACCATGTGAATGTGATTAGTTTAAACACTGATTAGCACATACTTGTACCACGTCAACCATAAATGCTAAATTCTAAATTCAAATACTCCATAAAGAATTTATGGATGATTTGAATTTAGAATAAAGCATTTATGGTTAGCGAGTTTTAATCATATAAGGCTTTTAGTGATCAGCAAACTGTTAAAGGGCAGAACTGCAGACCGTATAGCTTTATAAAATTAATCATGGGAACATCCCATTTAAATACTTCTCATAGGTAGGTACCAACAACAAAAATATAAATTACAAATGATTATCACACACGCAAGTCGTGTAAAATTATAATTATTTTAAACGAATTGTCCAAAAGTTGACGTCATGACCTTGGTCCAAAAACAGAGGTTATGTGGACACGAACGAAAAGGTTAATACAACCAGAAATTCTAGTTTTTTTTTTACTGACCCCGTATGCATTCACTTGTCATCGTTTGTAGAGTTTATCTTGTCTATGGTATGCGTTTATCTTTCTAAAAGCTAATTTGGTTTGGAATTGGATTTAGGTTAATGCTTATTCGAATAACTGACCAAAAATACCGAAGTTTTTAGTTTTAAACAAAGTAGCGAATAATAATGCTGAACAAGAGCATGTCCTGGGTCCGTAGGGAATATGCAATAAAAAAATATTTGTTATCTATTCAGTTTATCTATAAACTAGTGGACGTCACGCGGTTTCACCCGCGTAGTTCCCGTTCCCGTGGGAGTACGGGGATAAAATATAGTCTATGTTACTCTCTGATAATGTAGCTATCTATTGCTGAAAGAATTTTTCAAATCGGTCCAGTAGTTTCGGAGCCTATTCATTTCAAACAAACAAACAAACAAATCTTTCCTCTTTATAATATTAGTGTAGATATATAAAAATATAATTCTAACAGTGAAAATAGAATCAAAATTGCTCGAAAAACAAACGAGATATAATTATTTTAAAAATATATATCTGTCCCTCTCGCGAAAACGCTGTTTTCTATGGCAGTTGTATTGGCGTCATGGACTTTGACGTCAAAGTTCATATCTGACTTCTTTTTCTAATTGTAATCTTTGAAGCTTACAACTTTATCGCTAATGAAGGTATTTAAAAAAATATTTCATGATTGTTTACTACAGCTAATAAGTATTTCATATTGCAAATAAAAAAATCGCATGCAAATTCCCTATTCCCGAATCTGGCAAAACTATATATCTATACTTCTATACTAATATATAAAGCTGAAGAGTTTGTTTGTCTGTTTGCTTGAACGCGCTAATCTCAGGAACTGCTGGTCCGATTTGAAAAAATATTTCAGTGTTAGATAGCGCATTTATCGAGGAAGGCTATAGGCTATATATCATTACACTGAGACCAATAGGAGCGGAGCAGACGAAGTTGCGCGGGTCAACTAGTCTTTGATACGGCTGAAATATTTTTGATTTGATTTGATTTGAACCGGCGGTAACTACGCCCCTAACTTTGCCATACTTTAAGGCCAGTTTAACCATTATGTCGCTGCCTGAACAGCTACAATGTCCATGGGGGTATGGCGACCCTCATCAAAAGGACATGGGGCGGTGACGAGCGCTTGTCAAGAATGTGGCGCCATTTTCGCGACCTCATTCTATTTTGTGGACCAATTTAAAATCTATGGTGAGCTCTTTGGTGAATGGCAAAGAATATTACCGACCTTGGTACTGCCATGCATACAAAAAAAAACTATAATTGCTTGACGATAATATTAGTAGCAATCAAACTATGTTAATAAAGACAAATTAATCTTAAGATTAACATTTCTGTAGGAAATAATAACTTGAGATTGAATAATTTAACAACGTTTATTGCCCGGTAAGTATTACAGTGACAAGGGGGCGTCCATAAATTACGTGAGGCATTTTAGGGGGGGAGGGGTTCGAGCCTAATCTCACCCAATCTCATGTGGGGGAGAGGAAGAGTCACGGCAAATATCACGTATTTTTTTTCCGAAAGCAACTGATGCAATAGTATAAAATTGCGAGAAAACTGGTCTTTCAACAAATTAATTAGTAAATCGTGAGATGTTTCTAAGCTGCAGAGCATCGGTGAACATTCCACAGCACACCAGCAAAAGTACAACAGTTTAAAAGTGCTGATTTTACTGAAAATCACATGGACATGTTGGTTTGAGTAATTACTCTTAAGAAGAGAACACACATGACATGAGTCCCTGTGGACTGAATTAAAATAATCTTTTACAAATTTCAGTAAAAAGAAGTCTTTAACTAGTCTGATTCACAGATTGGCGGGTTTACTCTAAAACACGCGTTTTTAAAAATCTCACGTGAGATTAGGACGTGGGGGAGGGGGTCGAGTCAAATCTCACGACATCTCACCAAGGGGCGTGGGGGGTCGGATAATCGCCAAAATCGCCTCACGTAATTAATGGACGCCCCCCAAGACAGAATTTTCAAGTAAGACACACACTAGCGCCACATATTAAAAATTGAACTTTTACAGGTTGCGTTTAGAAACTATACAAATAAATATTTATATTTACTGTTTCGAACAGTTATGCCGAGATGTGTAGGTACCCACAAAACATTTCGCCAGAGTTCCATGGAATAGGGGACGAGCTGATTCCCATCATAGGTCACGCCCAACTATATTGTTGAATTAAAGCTATACGCACACTTATATTAAGGCTGCTCTCTCGAGAAATGCTTAAAAACAGCGTGTAGAAGAAGTAAATTTCGGCATTTACTGAGAAATTACATCTGAAAAAAAAATTGGTAGTCATCAATGATACATAGGTAATAGTGGTTTAAGCAGAATTTATGTAACGGTATCACGTAATAGGAAAAAAAAATCACCAAATCACCATTTTACTCCTTCATTTTTTAACAAAAGTCTAAAAAAATATACGAGTATTTACTGCTTTGCAATACAAACGAAAAACGTTTTGTTACTTTTTATAAATATGTGTTATTTTTTTTTAATATAAAATGCGGTTAGCGGAGTGGCGCGTAGAGGAGTAGTTAGCTCCGTTTATATGCACAAGGTCATAGGCATGTATATAAGTCTTAATAGGAAACAAAAGATTTTTAAACTAGGTAGGTACGTATAAATAACCACTGTTATCCTCTCAAACAGGGAAAACGTAGTAAAACAAGATAATATGTGGACTTTGCGTGAAGGTTAATATTAACAAATAAATGCAATAATATTAGAGAGGGGCTGACTACCTACAGCAGTTCGCCGAATAGTCGACTAGTCCGTGCTCAAATGACCGACTAGTTGCCCTGTAAATATAGCTGGATAAGGAACAGGTAGACAGTGTTATTTAGCATTGCAAATTTGGAACATTTATCTAAAAAAAAATACATACAGCTGAACATAGAACCTCCTCCTCTTTGAAGAAGTTGGTTAATAAATACTTGACATTGACACTTCTGTGCTGCCTGTTTCTGCATCGTCCCTATGCTTTCCCAACTAGTCGCTCTATCACTATTAATAATTATTTTTGTGGAAGTATACTTGTTGGATAGACGTATTATTCTTGTAAGACTGATTTCATTCTTTAAAAAAATTAGATTTATTGATAAACTAGTGGACGTCACGCGGTTTCATCCGCGTAGGTCCCGTTCCCGCGGGAGTACGGGGATAATATATAGCCTATGTTACTCCCTGATAATGTAGCTATCCAATGCTAAAAGAATTTTTTAAATCGGTCTAGTAGTTTCGGAGCCTATTCAATTCAAACAAACAAACAAATCTTTCCTCTTTATAATATTAGTGTAGATGATATTTATTTTGCAAATAGGTTACAACTCTTTTACAAGTCATTTTTTTTTGTAATACTTATTAACCTAGATGAGGCCGGTATTTCCTAGCTGACTACCCTGAGAAGAAACACCGAAACAAACTCAGAGGTCATAGTCTCTTTTGAAGTCCATACAATCGCCAATAACATATGAAAACCATGTAGGTTAACGTCTGAGGTGGCCTTTTGAGGAAAGCACCACGCAGGTTTGAGTGGGCTTGTCCAGACAGTGCAAGCATTTGTCAGTTATCGTGCAGCTCAACTCAGAACTTTGAGGAGCAAATTGTAAGCAAGTACCTAAGATTTATTGCTTTTATTTCCTATTTTTTTAGCTCATTAAGTGTCGAGGCATCTTTTTCCGACTAATCGCCGAATAGTCGCCTACTATAAATTTGGCCGAATACTTCGGCTTACGCGACTAGTCCGCCCATCGGTAAATAATAAGGTAATATGTACTTTGTATTTACCTATGTAAGTACTTATTTACTGTGGGTCACGGTCATTATTACGAGTATGACTTGTTGTAATTAGTTTCCTTGAACGTTATTATTACTATATATTTAGTTTAGGAGGAAAACACGTGGAAACAGCACTGATATAAGAACAATTTGTCAAACACAGTTCAAAAGTTAGCTATATTATTACGCCAGCTGAAAGTGTCGCTAATAAAAATTTAATTCTGGGAAGTAATAACATATGGGAAACTAAAGGAAAGCCCATTTTTAACAAAACACTTTTTAATTTTCATAAAAAAAAAAATCTGAAACTAGGTATAAGGACAATCCAAGCACACTTTAAAAATTCACTGTATATTATGTGAATATTGTTGTTTTTAACCGACTTCAAAAAAGGAAGAGGTCCTCAATTCGACTGATTTTTTTTTAACAAATTTCTCCATGGTACGTGGGTCGAAATACGGAAAAAAAAAATCGAACTTCTCATGCAAAATCAATAGCTGATTGGTTTTGTATGGGAGGTCTGTTTTTTTTTCCGGCACCCTCAATTTTGCCGCCCCTCATTTTTGTCGCTCTGGGCATTTGCTCGGCTTGCCCCCTCTTAGATCGGGCCCTGACCACGTCACACGCTCTTTTTACTGAAAACCACTGGATAGTCCATTTACCGAGGAAGGCTACGAAGCTACGACCAATAGGAGCAGAGCATCAATGAAAAATGTTACAAAAATGGAAAAAAGAAACAAGTTTTTTTGGCACACACGGATACACACAATGTTCTAAAACACAAATTCTAAAACAATTACATGGGATTAAATGGGGATTTCTTTTCCTCTCACTTGTGTGACGCAGACGAAGTTGCGCGATGACTAGTTAAAATTTAATTAAAATTAAAAAAAAAACCTAACGTAAAAAAAGAAATACGAACATTTAAAACGTCAAAAATAATAACTACCGCTGAGAACAGACAGAAGCTAGTGCAGAACAAAATCCGTCGAGGCTGGCATTTGCTATCCTGGAATTACAGAATACAATAATTGCTCATATAATCTGTAGAATTGCAATAATTTAATCCATTTCAGGGCAAGGAATGGCAGCCCCGACGAATTTTTAAACTTAGTTATAATCAGGATAGTTGCAGGAGCAGGTCAACGTGACCGTATTGCAAGATCATAACCTGCAAAAAATTTACTTATTAAAACTAATTTATATAATAATCTCGGAAGTATTTATTAAAATAACAAACTATATACACTTAAAATAGAAAATAAAACTCCTAACTATAATAAGGCGTCAAAAAATTCGTCCGCATCGCTGTCGACTGGAAGTGAGCCCAAAAGACTGGCGGCATTGCCACGTTGAATGGCAATGCTTATCCTCTGTCCGAGGTAAAAGCCAGCCCTTGGGTCACGCGAAGTGTCAACTAAACGTTTAGCTAGGTCTTTAAAAAAAAACGTGAGCACTCCATACGGACCCTACGGTCCAAGAGTTTCAACCCCAAACGGCTCAAAAATATAATTGCCAACGAGGCAACTATATTTCCGCCGTAAGGTTCTCAGCAGAAGCAGCGATAATGAATCCAAACACGATATGTCTGCTGTAAGTTTTCGAGGAGTTGGGCTCTCTGGTGACCATCCAGGTTGTAGCACCAGGTCAACGTGACCGTATTGCAAGATCATAACCTGCAAGGTACCTACTCATTGAAACCAATCTATTGAACCCAAATATAATATGTCTGCTGTGAGTTTTCGAAGAGTCGGGTTTTCTGGAGACCATTCTGGTTGCGGCATCAGGTCGAAGTTATCAATTAATTGTCATTTAACTAATGACGTATTAGTTAATATATCATTGCATTTAACGATTATACTGGCACGCGAGTAATCATACGCCAAAAATGCCTTACATCATCTTGGAAAAGAGCTGATACTCTTACACTGCTGGACCGATATTAACCAATCATAGCTAAGAACCACCGCAAGAAATCTGTCTTTCAAATGAAAAAAAACCGCATCGAAACGGGCCCATCTGTTTGAGAGCTACGATGCCACAAACAGACAATCACACACACTGACTGACAGACAGACACCGACGTCAAACTTAAAACACCCCTCTTTTTGCGTCGGGGGTTAAAAATATAGGTAGCAATCACAAATTCCTTCCCTTTTCCTCATAATACAATATTCTATTCACTTTCTACGACTCTCGTGTTTGTAAAACAAATAATTTACTACTTCTTTTGATTACATTACTAAGTAATAACCTGAGAGCTCAAGCAAAATGTTTGTATGTTCGTAACTATGGGGGAGCGGTAACCAGGAGGGAATGGGGTATGGTAATGTAGTGTTCGATAAATATTACGTCTTCTATGGTGGGTGTTAGGGTTTTTTGGGGTGAACCTTGAACTTTAGGGTAGGAAGACGAAAATAGCATTTTTTTTTTAAATTTGTGATGGGCTTAGAATAATAACGCATAGAAGCCGCGTCTAGAACAAAACACGAGCGAAATCGTGTGTCCACTTTATTTTCTTTGTGTGCGTGAGCCGAATGTGTCTACATTCCTCAAACGCACACAGATATAGCTTTACCCACAAAATATGGGAAAACACATTACTATGTTGCTTTATCAAATCAAGACAAGTATTTCATGTTATTGGGAACCGGAAAAGATGAAGATGATTTTTCATGTAGTATGACATATTTTTTCGGAAGGTAAAATTCATTTTTTTTTAAATGAAAGGAAATAAATCGCATAAATTATGGGATATTGTTCAATGCGTTTAGAATGCTTGATGTGTTATAATCAAATATTATAGGCATGTATTAATTTCTGACATGTAAAAAAAGGGTTTGATATGAATTAACAGTAAGTATTGTATATTAAAATTACAAACACGAAGAACATGTTAATCAGTAATATTGTCATCTATATTTTATCATCATTTAAAAACCTTGCAGTTGCAACTGCTTCCTAAAGAGTTTCCGCTTTGACTGCAACGTCTCTTATAATATTTTCGCCGTTACGTCTCTTTTAATATTTATATAAAAAAACCTATTTTTTACAATCAGAATAGGCACACCAGGTAATTAATACAACACTTGATTTATGTACCTAATCAAACAACTTCAGGCAAATAAACATAAACAAACTTAGTTATTTGGTCCGGTTTTTTTTTAATTACACTAAATTACTAATTAACTTTTAGTTTAAATACAATGTAGGCACCTAGTAGTGTCGATAACGACTATAATTCAGAGGCTGTAAATAAATATAGTTTAGTTTAACGCATACATAATCACCACCAGTATACTATTTATAAAGATACATCGAAAACTATTTTGCTGAACAAAAATAAGTGCAAAACTGAAAGCAATGTGGGTATTTTTTCCCTCATAAATAGCAACACTGTGTTATGTCAAGTTAGGTTATTAGAATTTTGTTTTAATGATCGATTTACGTAAAAATAGTGTATAAAATGAAAATATTTACTTGTGAAATGTAATTTGATCACTTTTTTTTTGTTTTCCTGAAGTGTTATTTCATCCTTTCACGCAACAAACCGTCATTTTCAATTATTTACTCGCGAGCTGTGTTCGACGGAACGTGACCTTGAGTAGGTACTGCAGGCTAAGTTGGATGGATTGACGGAGAAGGCTAAGGTTTAAGGCTAAGGTAAGGCAAAAATTGAGGCAACTAGCCTCACTTTTTGCACTCGTACTAGGTTTCTATGCGTTATTATTCTAAGGCTAGTACTAATATATAAAGCTGAAGAGTTTGTTTGTTTGTTTGCTTGAACGCGCTAATCTCAGAAACTACTGGTCCGATTTGAAAAATACTTTCAGTGTTAGATAGCCCATTTATTGAGGAAGGCTATAGGATATCATCACGCAAAGAAGAATAGGAGCGGAGCAGACGAAGTTGCGCGGGTCAACTAGTAGTAAAATAAAGTAAAACTAACAAAAAATTCAAAGACCATTAATGAAATCATTTTCAGACTACATTTTTCGTGTAGATTTTATGCGCTAGCCCAAAGATATCGTGCAGTTTTCCGGGACAAAAAGTAGCCTATAGCACTCAGATAGTGGCCTAGCTTTCTATCAGGGAAATAGTACATTTTCAAATATTCACTCCTACAGCTAAAAACAAAAAAAAACCTCTTAAAAAGATTATCTAAGTTTAGACCACTAGCATAATACTTTCGGAACGTCTTGCCTACCAAAACCAAAGTTTTACTTATTCGAAGTGTCAACCTACTCGGTCATTGAAAGATCATTCTTTTTTTAAATTCATTTCGTAGTGCACTCAGCCATTGAGAGGGTCCGCCTCTTGCAATCTATTGTCTCTGGCCTTTTCTTTTATAATCTACTTATTGATCGTTCGTGACAGCCACTATGAAGAGGGTGGCAGAGAGAGGTAGCTTCCTGCCCTAATTCATACCGACGCGATGTCATTTATGATGTAGGTACATATTTTCGAATTAAGAATTTGTAGTGGAGTATTGGACAAAAATTGGCCTGAAAAACTGTCAATCTTTGGCATTAATGTTATAAAGTAAGATTGAGACGTTCTTTTTTCAATATTCAATTCAGAAAGCGCCGGCCGGCGGAACCGATTTTAATGTTCCGCATACGCAAGATATGTACGTGGTGGGTCTATAAGTTAGTTGAGAACATTGTTATATATCAATGGTTAAGAACGTTTTCGTAAAAGCAATATGTATCTAAACTATTTTTCGAAAAAGTTTTAGCTAATTTTTCAGACGTAGTTACTTGCGTAAGTATGTGGATCATTCTTTGCCATAAAAATATAAAAACAGTTCTTTGCTAAGAATAAGGTTTTGCAAGTTTGTATGACTATGCGGGATTCATGCATGTGACAATTCTTGTCATCAAGACTATTATTATCCCACAAAAGAAAGCAGAGAAGACATAATTATTCATCAAAATAGTTCTATGTATGACTTACGAAACCAAATTCTATTTTTTCCTGTGCTGCCATCTATCGAGCGCGAGATCAACATTACGAAAAAAAAAATGATCTGAATTTTTAGTTTGATTTGACATTTTCGTGGTAAATAAGACGTTACTCGGTGCTGATTATTCAATAAAAATAGGACCCTAGACTTCTTTTTGCTAGTCCTTTTAGTTTTGGATTTAGCTTGCCACTGCACATGAAAAATTTACCCTGTATACCGACTGTAACAAAATATTCTGTAGGAATGTATTTAGGTACAGTCAACAAAGCTATTCGGTATAAGGCAAAAATATTAATTTTTCCACAGCACTGCCAATGTTTATTTCTAATGTGTGCATTATAATTTTTTAAGCCTTTGCCATACTTACGAGTGTATTGTACAATAAGTGTCTACTCAGCACACTCACAACATTGTTTAAAAGTAGTTGCAAAAAAGTTAGCTGCCTGCATACCCAATAGTTTTGTTGACTGTACATACACAGCACTCACTACTCACGGATTTTATCTCTGATTACTTCAGAGAGCTCTAACAAAAGTTTTAATATCCAAAATCAGGATAAGAGCCAGCAAACTGTCAGGAACACAGGACACAAAGAGAATGCTAGGAAAATACTTAACTTAGCAAAGAGCTAGCTGGCACGATGCCAAAAACACTAAAATGACAAATTGGGGTAGGAAGTAATTCGAATATGGAAGTCAAACTTGTATTTGTCTGTGCACTCGCAGTGTAAACAGCTACGGTTTTGAAAAATATACTGTTCGATCTTTTCACAAAGTTCTTCAGAATAAGGTTCCGCATTTCCAGGTACACTGATAACGAACAAAATCCTATATGGCTCTACTAAGCCTCTGCTGTTCGACCGTTTGTTTGACAGCGAGCTGTACCTATCTCATGAACCGTAAAAGTTGGTGAGTACCTAATTTTATTGTGAGTCTAATTCCACTATAAGAACAAACGGAATTGGTTATCACTTTTTCGTTTTATGATATGCCAGGGCTATTTTTTAAGGATGGGAAATCATCAAATGAGTCCGCCCGCTCTGGGCGGAGCGGAAGGGAGTTTCAGACTCTTACTGACTAAAACCCATCCGTGTTCCTCCTAATGCCCGCCGCGTTCCAGGGCCGCGGTGACTCTTTCGAACATGTTCCGCAGCCCTGGCAATTCCGCAACCCTGGCGACCCTGCCAGGTTTGCGGACTAGTTTGAAAGGGTGACCGCGCAGCTCTGGAACGGAATTTGAAAGCACACGGATGGGTTTTAGTCAGTAAGAGTCTGACACTCCCACCAGCCGCCCAGAGCGGGAGGAGGCGTTTTTAACCGAATTTTTCAAAAAGGAGGTGGTTCTATATTCGGCTGTATGTATATTTTTTTTAATGTTTGTTCACCGATTTCTCCGCCAATTGTGGACCGATTTTAATCATTCTTTTTTTATTCGAAAGCCTATAGGTACTCCTGAGGTGGTCCCATTGTCCCCAAGTTAGAATCTGATGATGGGATCCCATGAAAGTCGAGGGAAACTCTCAAATTTTATAGGCACATATCTACCTACAAAGTTTTTCATAAACTTTCTAACGCAATTCAGATATTTGTGCCTGGTAATCATCATCTCATGTTGCTGAGCTGATGATGGAAGGTATAAGTTAGAATCTGATGATAGAATCCCATGAATAATGTTCGTTCAGCGATATTTTCGCCAATTTGCAACCGATTTGGATTATTCTTTTTTGTCTGGAAAAGTATTTTCTCGGACTGGTCCCATTTCAATTTGGTGAAGAACTTCGGAGGTAGGCAACGGAACTCTTCAATAAATGATAGCAAATGGATCGGGATTGCTGAAATCGCATGTCTGTTTATTGTTTACACCAGTTCATAAAATAACATCACGCAGGTACCAATAAAAATGTGAAAAATAAAAAACGTTTTTACAAATAACCCGCAACCGACTTCCAAAAACAAAACACTACAAAGTATTAAATAATTTTAATTTAGGAAGTCGGTGTCAAAAAACGAAAAGTAACCAAAAACACCGACCGACCGTTTTATAATTTGCCATAACGCTTTTTCCGGTTTTTGCTAGATAAACAGTAATGAATGGATTCAAAGATTTAATTTTGTATTTCCATATCTCAAGTCACCTTCAAAATTTAAATTAGTTAATGTACAAAATTCATGATTTATTTAAAATTCGACAAAAACCGTAAGCATCTAGGGTAGTACTTACTCATTTTTTTTCTTATATACGACAGCGCTATAATTAGTAGATTTATTTCCTATTATCAAAATAAATTTCATGGTCATGCCATAGGCATAATACTGATTGTACAAACAACACTAAAAAAAAGAAAAAAGCGCGCGCAATCCAAAGGTTACGTCAGAATGACATCATGGCGGACGATTACGTCACACTCATAATGGCGGGTTATTAACCCAAGAGACAGAAAGACGTCCTATATTGATTTCATTTATCATCTGCCTTGCCTTTTCCCAACTAAATTAGGTTCGACATCCAATTAAACCTGATTTAGCTGAATAGGTACCAGTATTTTACGTGAAGCGACTGTATATCTTACCTCCATAATGTCGTGGTCGTGGGTTCGATTCCCACGGGAAGTGCATAATTTGTAAAGTTGTTTTCCAGTTTGGCTAGGACATTGCAGGCTTGAATTACCTGATTGACTGATAAAAAGATGATTCCGTGCTTCGGAAGGCACGTATAAGCTGGTGGTCCCGGCCGTCAAATGGCAGTCGTCAAATAATCCATGGCAGAGGCCCTTGAGACGGTTTAGGAACTCTGACACTAGGGTGTGTGGGGTCGTTAGACTTTACTGCCCACACGATAAGAAGAAGACCTCCACAATCTAGTAAGTAACTGGGTAACACTGTTCTTCTTGGCAAGACTGGTGTCATTAAACTGGCAACTGACAATCCGTAACGACTGCCACAGATCTACAAATGACAGCCGGGACCTACGGCTTGAAAGTGCTTTTCGAGGCACTAAACCGTTCCTGTGTACAAATAAATTTTTAATTCGGAAATTACACCGGTTTTACTTTGGCCCGACATTTACAAATATTGACAGGCCATAAGCTTGAAAACGATAATTATTTATGAATGAATCCGGTAGCTACCATTGTTACGGTCGATTTAAAATTCGAAGCACGCGACAGCTGTTTTGGTTAAAATGGATCAAATTGATTTAGTTTAGTGGCGTTTCAAAGTCAATGTTATTTTTAACAATTGATTCAAACACTGTTTTAACGTTTGTTTACTTTTGCCAAAATCTGACGAGGCACTAATAAAATAATAGTAGACTATGCACCGAGGTTGTCCGTCCTTCCATCCATCCGTCCGTCCGTCTGTCTGTCAGCGGGCTGTTTCTCAAGAACCGTATATAGGTAGATAGACTGTTGAAATTTTCACCGAGTGTGTATTTCTAATTTTCCATTGCCGTTATAACAACAAATAAAGGGGCTCCCATACAAGAAACGTGTCTTTTCGGATCACAGTACGGAATCATTCGTCTGAGAGTCGGACTCACACTTGGCCAGTTTTTCAAAATCTTTCCAAACTCTAGGTAGGTACCCAGACAGATTAGTCTAGAAACCTCATAACCACATGACAAAACTCATGAAAAACAAACAGGTTTATGAATAACTTGCATGTAACACCACAACTGGAACGCGCAGCCATGCCCAATAACGTGAATGACACCCCTGTGGCCAGTCGACCTTGGGCATTGTCTGCCTTTCCAATTAATTTAATTGTATTACATGACACGCGTTGACGCGATTAATATATTGTATGTATTTACAGGCTGTTCTACTCGTATGGCTTTGGTTTTTGGAGCTTGTCGTTCGTAAGTCGTTGAGCTCTGTAGTTTTGAGTTGAGTAACACAATTTCTGATAAGTATGCAATGGCTGAACAGGACATTAATTTATTTCACAAGTTCATTAAATAAAACAAAAATGTTTCGTACTCTCGCACCATTTTCATACAGACTCTCATTTCCATAGAAGTTGGTTTGTGGTACTTGATTGTTTCAGGGGGGAATATGCAAAAGAGTTCAACGAACAAAATGGCGCCAAAAAGTGACATTGGTAAAAATTGTGTTACCCATGGTAAAGTACTGTAATTTGAAAAAGGAATGGCGGGTTACTTGTGTATTTTTTTTTCTTTGGCTTCGCACGGTTTAGATTTAGCCAATATCACGTAAAGTTAAGTTGTAATACCGGTACAGGTTTCCAAATAACAGGTGGCTACCCTGTTTATCTTCAGCAACTTACTAAAATAATGAAAAATACCACCACTGGTTGCTTTTGCCTTTGGCATGACTTGGCATTATCCACGAGATATGAAACTTGGCACCTGCTCATAGCTTTAGTGACAGATACTTCACTTAAGTAAATTGATAGTTGGCAGGTAAGATTTTATTACCTACCATTATAAACTTTGATACCCCTATTTTAAAAATTCAATCTTTAAAATAGGGGGCGACCCCTATTTTAAAGATTGAATTTTGAAATAAAAAAATACGTCTTGGTTGGTATGTTTGTGTTTTTCGAAAACCTACTCAGGCTCAAAGTACACACACACACACACACACGCACATAAGCGTTTTGACAGGTGCGTAGATCCGACGCCTCAGTGCTGCCACCTGAACCTACACTTACATCATTTCAAAACACCCTTTTTCAAACCTCTTGTAGGCCACCATGAACAAACAAATGCGACTGTCCTTTGTTAATTGCACCATCGAAACAAGAACAAAAAGTTCAAAGAAACAAAAACATGTTTTTATCTGGGTTAAAGGCGGGCTTCATGTAAGCAGAGCAAGGGCAAAGAAATTAGCAGTTTCACAGAAAGACTGCTGAACACATCAAGATTGTGCTGTGAATGGGATCATGCATGCCATAGAGATCGGAGTGCCTTTGGCGGCCATTTTGCTAGAGATGTCACTGTCAAAACTTTCCAACCGTTTACTAATGGAAATTGACGGCTCGTGACAATTTTGTCTATGAAGCAGCACTTCATCATCATCATCATCATATCAGCCGAAAGACATCCATTGGTAGACTTAGGCCTCCCCCAAGTGTCGCCACAACAACCGGTCCTGTGCGTCTCGCATCCATCGGTCACCCGCGACCCTCACCAGGTCATCGGTCCACCTTGTGGGAGGCCTTCCAACGCTGCATCTTCCGGTACGCGGTCACCACTCCAGAACATTTCGGCCCTATCGAACATCTGTTCTACGAGCAATGTGCTCTGCCCACTGCCACTTCAGTTTGGCGAGGAACACTTACCGAAGGCGATTCGTGAACGGGTGACCGTCTCATACATACCGAGGCTTCTCCGTGCCTGGAAACCACGTTAATCTGACAGACGTTACGGGTAATTAGAAGCCAGAAAATCTGATACCAGTATTTCCAAAGACAGTTCAGCTAACGCGACTCGTCTGCAAGACGTGGCTTATGCCACCAGAACATGCTGGACATCCCATCCTTACGCACAACACGTTTTGGGAATATATACTCTTTTTGGAATGGAATGCAATGGAATTCCTTGCCAGAGGCTGTGTTTCCTGATAGTAGTCCTGTAGCTTACCCTGGGTCTAGTCAAGAGTGCTCCATTTTCGACCACATCATCGCTTTCCTTCAGTGGAGATTGTGGTCCAAAGCGAGTCTATCAAAAATACAAAAAAAAAAAACGTTACTGGATTGCGGAGGCAGTCTTTCCACGCAAAATAGTGGTACCTACTCAGCTGCATCGACTTGGTTGGAAATGCAGTGTGTGTGTTTTGTGTGTGTGTTGTGTGTGTATTGTGTGTGTTGTGTGTGTGTGTTGTGTGTGTAAGTTGAGTGAAAGCCGATCCCAACACACTTGAGAAAAGGGCTAGGTCGATGATGAGTCTTTGTGCTCTATGGCTCATACAGTGATTGCTGCTGTCATTGACAAGGATGATATCATATTTATGAGCAGTAATAAGCGCTAAGGAGTGAGTAATTAGTGTCCGTGAGCTATTTGTAATGGCTCGAAGGTTGAGGAAGACCGCGCCCGACTCATGAACACAAATATGCTAATTTTGAAAATGAAACAAAATCTATTGCTTTATAAATTTGCTCGTTAAGAGGCCTATTACAATTTGACTGTGTTTTTTAAAATGATCAACTTTGGCTTTCTTATTCTCAGAAACTGAAATATTTAGACAACTTTGGCTTATTGAGTAGTTGAGAATAGTTATTAGTATTGAACATAGCGGCCTCACTTTTCTCATTTTTCTATTATCTATTTGTAATAAGCCAAAATTCCGAAATAAGTTTCTCAAGAAAAGCGTGACGGCACTTGTTTGAGCTCGTGGATTGAACTACTGTACTAACCAAATGAAATTAACAATATATCATAATTTTTCTTACATAGTGATTTCGTGCATAGCGGCCTCAGAAATTTGAAATAAGAAAGGAATATTAGTAAAAAAAACCCATTCAAATCCACAAAAAATCTGTCAGAATTAACTGTAAATTTCTCCTTAATACATTAATATTATTACGTAAAATTTATACCAAACTAAACCATTGTTCATAAGAAAAGAAAATTTTATAAATATTTTTAAATAAATTAATAATAAACCCTAAAATGAACGTAATTGCATTGCCTAATTTCTACATAATGCGATCAGTCAGCAGTTTTGTGAGTAAAAACGCAATTCTGTGATAGGGCTCTTAAATGAAAGCAATGAAAGGATTATTGTGATTGCGACTACATCTCAGGCATTGTTCGGTCGAGATTGTTCTGAGGATGGGTGACCATCTTAACAAACCGAGTTTCCTCCGTGTCTCGAAAAGCATGTTTAGCCGTTGGTCCCGGCTGTCATTTGTAGATCTTTCGCAGTCGTTACGCATTGTCAGAAGCAAGAAAATTTGACACCCGTCTTGCCAAGAAGTACCGTGTTACCCAGTTAACGGGTTGTGGAGGCCTGGTAGGCAGCCGCTCCACGTAAAATACTGGTATTCAGCTGAATCCGGTTTGACTGGAAGCCGACCCGAATAAGGTTGGGAAAAAGCTAGGTAGATGTGGAAAGCATAATCAAAAAATACTTCCAACTAATCTATACTCTATACTAATATATAAAGCTGAAGAGTTTGTTTGTTTGCTTGAACGCGCTAATCTCAGGAACTACTGGTCCGATTTGAAAAATTCTTATATATATCATCACGCTCCTATTGGAGGAGCGGAGCAGTTATGACGCAGACGAAGTTGCGCGGGTCAGCTAGTATCTATATACTCTATACTAATATTATAAAGCTGAAGAGTTTGTTTGTTTGTTTGTTTGCTTGAACGCGCTAATCTCGGGAACTACTGGTCCGATTTGTTGTGGCAGGTGTTCCTGAGGTTTCAAGAAGGAGGATAGGATATCTAGGTATTTTAATTTTGGACTATCATGCGCCGCGGGTAGAGGATTCGATCCCGGTTGATTTTTCTAATCCCGGGATTTCGGGATTATCTACAGTTAATCTCGGGATCCCGGGATAGTCCCAGATTGTATTTGTAATGGAAAGTGGTAAGAAAAAGAAAGTAAAACATCAAAATCAATTTTTTATTGTCTTTCTTTTATCTTTTAGTTTTGTGAGGACATAGAATATTTAAGTTTTATATCTTCAAAATGGCGGTTAAACAAAATTATACTTTCTTCTTATAAAATAAACTAACTAGGCACTTCTGTAAATAATTTGTGAAACTAACAATAAACTTAAAAAAATCAACTTCTTTAGACTTATTTAGATAAACTATAAACTTTGATCTCTTTAGCATATAGTTCAGTATTTTTAATTTAAATTGACCAGAAAATTTATAAATTACTTATTTAAACCACGAAAATAAAATCTAAGGAATAACAACGCATTCAACGTCTCATCTGCAAGCATACTTCTCATTTTGTTGCACAAATATGAAGAGGCTGAAAAAGCGCGTTCAGGCTCAATGGAAGTTGGAGGAATCGTCAATAAATTTTGAACCGACTTCCAAAAAGAAGGAGGTTCTCAATTTAGTGGGTATTTTTTTTATGTATGTACACCGATTACTCCGAGGTTTGTGATCCGGTTTCTGTGATTCTTTTTAGGTCGATGCAGTATACTTGCCATTTGGTCCCATAAAAATTTGATTTAGTTTGGTTCAGTAGTTTTTATTTTATAAGCATTTTTGCTTATTTCAATTTCTGCGTTGACGAAGACGTCGTCCAAGTATCACCACATAAAAGTGAAAAATCAAAACTTTTAAACAAAAATCTTTTTTTGAAAAAAGTTTTATAAGTCTTCTCCAAATTATAACCTCGAGTGGAACTAGCCTCAAAAATATTCATTACTTGTTTAATGATTTTAGAAAAATCAGTTTCTTCATAAAATATGTATTTTAGATTTAATGTTTTAATGCTATTTTCTATTTTGTTCTGAAGCTTTTGTTTCAAAGTTAAATCAGTTTTACTAGTTGTAAACGTAGGTTCAATCTGCAAGTCTTTTTCTTTATTATCATTATTTTTCATCTTTTCGGTTAACGAAATAACCTGTTTTTTTATTGTCATCTTGCTTGGACTTGAAAATAACTCCTTTACATCACAATCAGTATCCAAATTGTTACTCTCAGTAGTCTCAGTCTTCTCAGTATGAGGATTTTGTAGATAGTTTAATACTCCACTTAACTCATTTCGTCGACCATCTTTTATGCGGTTTAATAAATGTGTCTTCAATCTAGAAGCCAAAATTGAGTCATTGTCACGCAATTGTTGAAAAAGAAGCTTGAATGTGGCATCAGCCGTGCACAAATTGGCGTCAGAACGACAAAGTGCTTCTACAGATAATTTAACTGGCGCCAAGACCTTCATTATTTCATTAATGAGTTGAAAATCTGATTCCTCAAATTGTACAGGATTATTTAGGTCAATAAGTGTCTTTTTTATGCTATTTCTAAAAGAATCAAGGCAAATGCGTTTCATTCCACGCACATTTTTATTGACTTATTTAAAAAATGTATCAATCCCGATAATCCCGGGATTCATTTAATTTGAGCCCGAAAATTTCGGGACTATAATATGACCGGGAATCCGAGATCCAGGATCCCGGGATCGAATCCTCTAGCCGTGGGCGAAGCTACTGGCAGAAGCTAGCATTTTATAAATAAAATGGCTTCTGTGAAAATTTATTTACTGCAAGTACTTATACGAGATTTTTTCAAGTGTTTGCAGATGTATTGAATGAAGTTTCCGCTTGCGTCTGTCTGATGATGTTAATCTTGGAGATGACTGAATGATCTTGATTCTTTTTAGGATTCCGTATTCAAAGGGTAACCAACGGAACCTTATTCTTTAGCTTCCGCTGTCCACCTATCTGTCAGCAGACTATATAAGCTGTATCTTATGAAGCGTTACAGGTAGACAGTTAAAAATGAGTTTGTATTTCTATTCCCGCTATATAAAAAATTACACAAATAAAATAAATTAAGTATACATATTAAATAAAAAACTTTTTATTCTTTGTAGTTGTTTTGTTTGGAAGTCGGTTATAATATTTTTGTAAAAAGTTTTTTATTTTTCACTTTTAAGTGGTGATACTTGGACGACGTCTTCGTCAACGAACGAAAAAACTACTGAACCAAACTGAATCAAATTTTTATGGGACCAAATGGCAAGTACCTATACTGCATCGAACAAAAAAGAATCACAGAAATCAGATCAGAAACCTCAGAGTAATCGGTGTAAACACATAATACCCACCGAATTGAGAACCTCCTTCTTTTTTGGAAGTCGGTTAAAAATAAATGAATAGTTAAAAATATTAAAAAAAAATATTTAAAAGAAATTACACATTAAATAAATTAAAAATGAAATAGGGCAACGAAACAAGGCAACCCATTCAGACTATTCCAATTTTTGTTAAGGAACTCTTCGTGTGATTGTCCGACTCGTACTTGGCCGGTTTTTCGACTCAGTCTACATTTCAACGTTTCATCTCTCAATCGAGTTTTAACTGAATGATATAATTTTCTCAGCGCATTACTAAAAGATTACTGTTAGCAACTGAAAACATTTCAGGCCGATCGTCTGCTCATGAAAGCGGGGAAGCGAACAACAATGAATACATTCATTCACGTTACAATTATGTATGTGTGTCTGGCGTTTTTATAGCAAGCCATTTTATTCTTTAAATAGAAGACGATAACGATTAAATTGGCATGCGAAATTAAAGGTTATGTTATTTATAGCGTGGGAACTTTTTAAGGCTTGTACAGATTTTCATGATTATGTGCGTTGCAGTTGTAAAATATTTTGACGTTTCTCGTCATTGTTTTGTTGATCATTGGCATTGGGTATTTTTTTTGAAAGAAAAGTAGGTATTTAGCTAATAAAGTATTCTATTTATTGCGTCGGACAGATTTTAGAAAATAAAACTTACTTAGTGCTTTCGTTGTAAAGGTCTAGTCAATACAAATGAAATAAGCCCAAACACTTGGTAGTTCCTACATACCGATGTGGAGTTCCCTTGAATCTCTGTCGTCTCCATCATCAGGTCTGATCCAAACCTTCATTCTTTTGTAGTATCACCCGATGACAGTTGCGTGCCTACAATTTTCGAGAGTTGCCCTCGTTTTCTCAGGGTTTCCATCATCAGATCCTGACGTGGTGGCAATGGGACCACCTCGGCAGCATACCCTTTCATATAAAAAAAGATTCGTCGAAATCGGATCATAAACGACGAAGTTATCCGCGAACACACATAAAAAATATATATATATATATACGCGGTCGAATTGAGAACTTCCTTCTTTATGAAGTCGGAAAAAGCCGTCAGTTGATTAAACTATCTTCAAATACTTGTCTTATCAATTTATATATATATATATTTATATTATCTGGATAGTAAAATGGCCATTATTTGTATGAAAAACCCGAAAGTCCGACTCGCAAAAGGGATCGGGATGTCATAAATCGAAAAAAAACACATTTCTTGTATGAAAATCCCGTTTTAATTTATATTTTTTCTTATAGCTGTGATAAAAATAGACACTGAATACATATTATAGTTCATGAGAAACAGCCCGCGGACAGAAAGACGGACAGCTTAGCATAGTAATAGGGTTGTTTGTGTACCTTTGAAGAAACCCTAAAAAACACCGAAAATACAAAACTATTCCTCAAAATAATCAGCCCAAAATAAGTTATCTAAAGTTGTTAACCCTCGGTATGCCTGGTAGGGTCTGTCAGACCCACCCTGTTACTAAACCGTTGTATTTCATTAAAATATGACGTTTCTGCGCCACCACTCTCAGTAGCTGAACATTTTCAACCAACTGAAGCCTATAAGGTCACTAATTTAGTCTGGAGTCAGTTGGGCTGGTGGAAAAACACAAAAATACCCGAGCGCCGGTGTCAAATCCAGAGGTTATTCCTTACACCTCTGCCTGCACCCGTTGATGGGAGTGACAAGGACTGATTGTTATAGCATTATCTATGGTCTTTGTCTTGTGCCTTCTATTGTCTAAAGTTTTGTAGATTTTGTTTTTTTTTTTCACATAAGTGTTAAAAAGGCCTGTTTTTGCTTAAAACTTTATTTAATTTATAATATGGTGGATTTGTTTATCTTTTTATTTTTATCCCTACTATACACCCCTAGTACAGATATAAGTATGTTTAGATACACCAGTTACCACAACTAGTACGAAAACTAGTCACTTTAAATTAGGGTCTGACAGACCCACCAGGCACACCGCGTAACATTTTGCCACCAGGCATACCGAGGGTTAAAACAGATCATATTTGTGTAAAATACCTCTTACTTAAAAAAGTGAGGTTACCTAAGTTGCAATTAACATAAACTTGATACTGGCGCGTCAGTCTCCCCGCGCGATTGGACGCGAACAGTCATGTGTGTGTAGTGTGGATTGTGGATATTGTTTACATAAATATTACTACATTCGTCGATGACTGCCGGATTAAATTGAGGTGAGGATTGCATTGTCTTTTCGATGATTAGTTTTGGGTGTTATTCTTTCTCATAAAAATAGGTAATTAAGAGTATATTTGACAACAGTACCTCTACCATGAGTTTTAGCAATCTATACTCGCTAGCGACTGTATTTAAAATAATGTGTGAAAACTTTAAAAAAAAACAAGTTTCTAATTTATTTGTTTAAGTTGTTAACTAACAAGCAAGCAAGTTGCAAGTAAAACTTTAGTTAACAACTAAAAAAGTGAATAATAAACTTGTTTTTTAAAAGTTTTCATATGTTTTTGTAACTACAGTCGCTAGCGAGTATAGATTGATAAAACTCATGGTAGACGTACAGAATGGGTAGTTTTATAGTCAGCTGTGGTTACGGGTCTGACTTATGAAGAACTAGCTTCTGTCAAATGCTAGGAGTTTTGCCCGCGTGTTTTTTTCTTACTATTGATAGGCATACGTTTGACTACTATCTCACCTGATGGTAAGCGATGATGTGGTCGAAGATGGAGCACGCTTGCCTAGAAGTACCTATTCACTCTTGACTGTGTTTATCTACACTATCTACACTAATATTATAAAGAGGAAAGATTTGTTTGTTTGTTTGTTTGAAATGAATAGGCTCCGAAACTACTGGACCGATTTGAAAAATTCTTTCAGCAATGGATAGCTACATTATCAGGGAGTAACATAGGCTATATTTTATCCCCGTACTCCCACGGGAACGGGAACTACGCGGGTGAAACCGCGTGACGTCCACTAGTCGGAAATATTCAATGGGAATATACTCCCGGGATAAATAGTAGGTAGCCTTTGTGCTATTCCAAACTAAAATCTATTTCTGTGGCAAATTTCCTCCAGAGCCGTTCAGCCGTTCCGGGGTGATTGATTTACAAACATCCATACATGCAAACTTTCGCCCACCCAATTTGTGCATTATTCTATAGCACTGACAGTCGTGAGGAAAACAGCGAGTTCTAGATTTAAAAAATAGAAGACTATAGGCACAGGGCCCGCGAGGTGGATGACGGCACAATAGGCAACATGCAATATTTCCATTTTTGCTTTAATTTTAAAGAACTCCATCTTGAATACCACCACATAAATAAGAAATGAAAACGCTTTAATTTATTGCCAAAATTGCGTTTCTAAATTGACAGTTTAAATTTTCGCGCGAAAACGGACTATGACGTCACTCTTGTCAAGTGGTCCAAACTCAAAGACATAAAGGTTGCCTTTTTTTGTCATAACAGCAGTGACGTCACTACGCTGATTCTTGTTTTTAAATACGTTCCTATTCACGTTACTTTAATTCATTATTTTTGTTAAAAATCGATATTATAACTAAAATAAAAACATTGCAATGGCCTTTATTTTATACTTTTTTATAATTTTTTTAATAGCATTCTCATAAATTCTGTATTTGCATCTTCCCTATTCCTCTCACATAGGGAAGGTCGGTCCCAGCTAGGGCATGCAAAACCGGTTTTCCGGTTTTGCGCAAAACCGGAAATCGGCTAAAATTTTACGATTTTTGAAAACCGGTTTTGAGAGCCAAAACCGGAGCTCAGCTCCGGTTTTCCCATTATTGAGTAACAATTAACATTTTGATTTTTATCAACATTTTTTTCGAAAACTCTCAAAAAATAATTAATTTTGAGGCATCAAATGTATCCGAACCGAACACAGCCTGCATCCACCCACTTACACGCCTCCCTCCACTACCCCCGCACCCCGCACCCGTAACCCGCCAGCCTGCGCCTGCGTTGTTGCAGTAATACCCTTACCAGGAGTGCAAGTGCGTGTCCGCCGCCCTCGCCTGCGACGCTAGGACAAAATGTGAGTATTTACTTAGTTATTAACCCCTCGCTAGTCGTTATGAAGTCACAGACACCATCACCGCAGTTCTCACCGAGCAGTCCATACCTTCGCAATCGTCATCATCTGACGCTGAAGAGCTAACTCTTCAAGAGCAGCTAGAGAAGGAATTACACAAATGCAAGAGAAAGAGAACCCCCAAAAATCGCTCAGATTTCGACCTGGCTGGGTTCGTAAAAGTAGAGCAAGCCATGTATGAAAGCGGAGGGCATCGGGGTGTGTATCTCACTGAAGCATATAATTATTTATTATGTGTTCTACCAACAAGTGCTGAGAGTGAAAGGGTGTTTTCGAGTGCTGGGTATTTCTGTAACAAAATAAGAAGTTCGCTGTCTGATCGAATGTTGGATGCACTTATATTCTTGAGATCACATTATCAAGAACAGCGATCTCTTGAAAACAAGTGATTTATGCTTTATTTAAATTAGTATACAAAGTTGATTATTGATCTCTTTTTTAGTGCAATATGAATCATATTATAATAATGTTATTTTGTAGTTCACTTCAAAGTTACAAAAATGTTGACTTTTTTGGTAATTCTGGGTGCTGTGTTTAATATTTGAAGATGCTGATTGTGTTTTCTAGGTTTAAAATATATTATTTTTGATAGCAGACTTAATAGGTACCAAAGATACCAAAAACTTACTTGTTTATGATTTGATCTCAGTTAATTAATCTTTATACTATTATAAGTTCATTGTTATCTGTACAATTATTATGGTTTGGATTAAAAAAAATGTATCATACAATTTGTTTTATTTGTAGACTTAGTGGGTATTTAAAAAAATGGTGTTTCTTTTTAAATTATACTACATTCGATTTTTTTTGCTAAAACCGGACCTAGCTCCGGTTTTCGGTTTTAGTCCCGAAAAAACGATGTTCAAAACCGGTTTTGATGACTTTCCGGTTTTGCATGCCCTAGTCCCAGCTTATATCAATGGTCCCAGTAATGTGTATATGACTAACTTAATGCTTGTCAATCCTCATGAAATGAACTAATGTATTTCTTTTTACACGATTGCTTAAAAAAAGGAGTGTTATGTTTTCAGGGTTTATGTATGTATGTATGTTTGTTTGTGAGTTTCTTTATTCCATCGTAACTCCTAAACGCCTTAACCGATTTCGATGTATGTGGTATCGTTAGAAGCGTTGCGTTATCCCGGGTAACATAGGCTAGTCAAAACTAAAAAAATATAATGGGTAGCCATGGATCATAAAAAATACGGAAATATTTTTTTACTTTCATGAAAATTTGCTGACTTATACTATCATCATCTAGAGCTTGCTTAGTACATAACAAAAATATATAACAGTAGTATTCAATATGCACTCGTTCGCTAATAATGAAAATTTAAAAAATAATTTTAGGACAGCCAAGAAATGTTAGTATCATTGTGGTACCAATCAAAAATCGATTTAGTTTCGCTTTACTTATTCAATCAAAATATCGTTTTATCACTAAAAGGTATGAAATAAAAAACAGATAATTAAAGATTTAAAAACACGCCTGCCATGTCCAAAAATGAACTAAAAAAATAAAAACAAGCATTGGCCGTCGGGGGACCATTAAAGAAATGTTACAGAGTACCTACTGTCCCCCGACTGCAATAAAAAAGTTGTTTTTCAGTTTTAAATTTTTGGGCCAATGCTTGTTTTTAATTTTTTAGTTCATTTTTGGACATGGCAGGCGTGTTTTTTAATTTTTTAATTATTTGTTTATTAACTAAGGGGTATTTGTAATAAGTTATATTTTTGACTATTGATTGGGCTAACAATTTAACGAAAACCGTCCAAGTGAGAGTTGGACTCGCGCATTTCCGTACCATCGTATTTTTTTATTTGTTGTTATAGCGGCAGCAGAAATACACACTCTGTGAAAATTTCAACTGTCTACCTATTACGGTTCATGAGTATTATGAATGAATGAATGAATGATATATATATTTGCAAGAATATAGGGACCGTGCACGGCGTTGACTATGCCATCTAGTGTCGCATATTCGAAGTTTTAAGGGTCAGAATACTTGACATTGACGCTTCTGTGCTGCCACCTGTGGCTCCTGCACGCTCAGTTTAGGGGAACGTACGCGAAGAAGACGGTACCATCTAGCGTAGCTATTTCGAATATGAAACATACTTGACAGTGACATTTCTGTGATGCCACCTATAGTTTCTGCACGCTCCCTATAGGTAGCGGGCGGGGGTAGGTGGCGGGTTTATAGCCCGCTGACAGACAGACGGACGGACGAATGGACGGAGGCTTAGTAATAGGAATCCGTTTTTAGGGCTAAATACGCATTCGGGGCCGTTAAAGTATTACGTAAGCAGAATTTAAGTCATTTTTAAGCCCCCCCCCCACCCCTTGTCAGCGATAGTAATCAAAGCTCTTACCCCTCCCTCCTATGCTTACGTAAGCATTGGTATAGTTTTTACTCGCGCGAAACCTATTTCCCCCACTTCTGTTATTTCTTACTAAACATCGCGTGAGAGTAAAAACAACTAACTAGCCTAAATTAAAATCTACTAATATTTGCAAACAAAAAAGGAAGGAAATATTGCTGACGTAATCACCATTTAAACCCCCCCGTCCCCCATGTCATCAAAAATAAGCATAGTAAAGACCCCCCCCCACCCCCCATTGGTGCTTACGTAATACTTGAATGGCCCCTTTTACCGAAATTGGTTACATACTTTGATTATTGGTTGAATTTAGTTAAAGAACTACGAATCGAGTCATATGGTTCATGATTCTGGATTACAATCAATGAAGTTGGTTCACTACTATCAGCTGTTATCAATCCCTTGCAAGTCTAATGTCAACAAAGGTATAATGTGTTCCTGAGTGCAAAGATAACGACTCACTATTTATTGCATTGATAAGGATTTAAGCTTAAAATCCTTATCTAATCGGGTGTCTAGCCTTGATTTGAGTCAATAAAAAAAAGTAAATAATGAACTGTCAATGTCAAAGTGACATTTCAGAGGTAAACACTGACAGCTGGTTTTCTGGTCGCTTCCGAGACCTCTGAGCCCGAAATCCTGGGTTCCGTTCCGAGTTCGGGGCAAGTGTGTTGATTTTTTGTACTAGATAGGGAGCCATTCAAGTATTACGTAAGCATCAAAAAGGGTCATCCAAAATAAGCAAATGAGGGTCATTGCTGTGCTTATTTTTGATGACATGGGGGAGTCAGGGGTCTGAATAACAATTACGTCAGCAATTTTTTTGCAATACTTAATGATGTCAATCTTTTCAACGATTGGGCAAAAATTACCACAATTCTACTTAGGTAATACCTAGGTACTTGCCGTATGGTGTCGGCCGGTGCCGTATGGTGCCGTAAAAGAATAATACCATCCCATCACTTCCCGTGGGTGTCGTAAGAGGCGACTAAGGGACTCTCCAGAGAATGGGCAGCAGCGTTCTCTGTAAAACTCAACACCATACACTGCGATCGCCAACCCGCCTGCCAAGCGTGGCGATTATGGCAAACCCCCTCCCTTTTGGGGGAGGCCTATGTCCAGCAGTGGACGTCTTTCGGCTGTTATGATGATTAGGTATAAGCATCAAAGAGGGGTCATCGAAAATAAGCAATGACCCCTCTGGTGGTCACTGCTTTGCTATTTATTGCTTTTCTATGGGGGAGTCGGGGGTCTGAATAACAATTACGTCAAAATTTTGTAGATTTTGTTTTGTCTTAATAATGTCAATATTTTCAATGATTGCCCAAAAATTACCAAAATTCTACTTACGTTATACCTAGGTACTTGAATAGTCCATAGAGGAATTTATCAGTACTTACAGCTAATCTCATCCTGGATCTCAAGGCCACCCAGCCCCAAAATACTCAGATTTCTTTGGTAGTCTACAACCTAGTTTTGGTAGTCATTGAGGAATTTACGAAAAAGTATTTGCAAAAGTAATCCAAGCAGGCTTGTTATGCGTTACGCAAAATAAGATGAGTTGTGGTTTTTAAAGCCAACCTCAGCGGGGTTAAGCCCCCCCTCCCAAACGGCAATCTTGGATCCGCCCTTGTATATAGTTCTATTTTACCAGTACAGGCTAGTAAACTACACAGCTAGCTGTTATCAGAACCATTATTTCTTATCAAGAAATCCTTCAGCGAATTATTACTTTGATTTAAAAATGGCGATTGTAACATGGAAAATAACCGTGATTGGCGGTCATGGTTTAACATTCTGAAGGATAAACTTGAATAAATCATAAAACATGACATCACCTGGGTACAATACAGTGGGAAGTGACAAGGATAGATTTCAGGTTGCGGAATTTGTTCGAAAGAGTCACCGCGGCCTTGGAACGCGGCAGGCATTAGGAGGAACACGGAAGGGTTTTAGTCAGTAAGAGTCTGACACTCCCTTCTGCTCCGCCCAGAGCGGGAGGAGTCATTTGATGATTTCCCATAAAAAAAATAGATATCAGGACCAAAGGGCGTAGTGCGAGTTTTTAAACGAGCTCAATCTCGGAAACCTTCATGTACGAGTCTGACTCGGACTTTGCTGAATTTTAGGGTTCCGAAAAAAAAACGGAACCCTTATAGGATCACTCGGGTATCTGTCTGTCCGTCGGTCACAGCCAGTTTTCTCCGGATTCACTGGACCGATTCTGTTGAAATTTCCTACAAATATGGACTTCTATGACCCAAACCACGGACGCGTTACGTAAATTATTAATATTTTAGTATGGGGGTCACTTTTGGGGTCAAACTAGAAAATTAAAAAAAAAAGATTTTTGAACAATATCGTGTGATATATCAAATGAAAGGGCTTACTGTGAGGGTTTTAATTATATTTTATTCATAATTTTAAAATAAATGGTTTTGAAGTTATTCAAGGAATTAGATGAAAAATGACCATTCCCCCCCTTATCTCCGAAACTACTGAGCCTAAAATTTTGAAAAAAGAGAGATAATAGATCTTTACCTAAAGATTACAGGAAAACCTATTAGAAGTCTGTAGTGTTAAATTAACATGTTATAAAAATTAAATTCGTTCGGAACCCTTTTGCAAGCGAGTCCGACTCGCACTTGGCCAGTTTTTTAATAAGTGTGTGAGTACCTCGGTCTATGATGGAGCGAGCGTGCCCAGAAGATGTCTGTTCACTCTTGCTTTGAAGGCAGGCGGGTTATACGTGGATGGGAACACAGACGCTGGCTGAGAGTTCCACACTTTGGCTGTGCGCATAAGAAATGTAGAGGAGAAGCGCTGAGAACGACTAGTCGGGATATTGACCAAGTGCGGATGGTACCGTGCAGTACGTCTGGTATTCCGGCAGTAAAGGCGCAGACCCACCGCGGCGCACGGAGAGGCCATGAACGTGTGTTAAGCTTCGCTTTGCAAGAAAATGTATATGATTATGTCCACTGCAACCCACGGACACGCTACACATCAAATGACGTCATTGGCACACGCGTGGCTTGCTCGAATATGGCGCTAACATAGCTCGACGCTGTCAACACCATGCACGCTGTGCATGCGGTACACACGAATATTAACCCACGACTATGTCAAAACGGTATCAAAGCATAGTTTTGAGGTACGCCTTGTGGAACAGAGCCGTGTGTAGCGTGTACTGCAGTGGAAACGTAGACCCACGTTGACAAACAAATGAATCCACGCAGCTAAAAGGCCTTCTACACGGATTTAATCCAGCGTTTAATCCAAGGTGACCTTGGTGGGAGCTTGGTTTCCATCCGCGAATTGTGTATGAATTTGGATTACATCTGCCGTCTACACGGATGCAATCCAGCAAGGTCACCTTGGATTGAACGGTGGATTAAATCCGTGTAGAACACGTTTCAAACGCGCCGCGTGCCCATGCACAGCATGCGTCGCGGTGAGTTTGCGCCATAAAATAGGGAATATGCATGCGATTTTTTTATTTGCAAAATGAAATACTTATTAGCTCTAATAAACAATTATGAAATTATTTTTTAAATACCTTCAACAGCGATGAAGTTATAAAGCTTCAAAGTTTATTATTAGAAAGAGAATTCCGACATGAATTGTGACGTCAAAGTTCTTGGCGCCTATACAACTGCCATAGAAAACAGCGTTTTCGTGAGAGGGACAGATATATTTGTTTAAAATGATTAGGTATATCTCGTTTGTTTTTCGAGCAATTTTGATTTTATTTTCACTGTTAGTATTATATTTGTGTATATTTTTAGATAAACTGTATAGATAATAAATATGTTTTTCGTGCATATTCCCTATTCGGTCGAGAGATTAGTACTACTTATTCGACTAGTCAATCCCCAGTAGGTATTTTTATCGTCCTTGATAAGTACTACTAACCGTATCAAAACAATATGCCAATGTTTTTAACAAACGCGTAAATTAGCTGTTCATTAACGGAGCTAAAAACTGGCTAAAAATAAAATTCAAAGTACTCCTAATCAGCATGTCTGAATCATAATCAAGTTTGAGCTAAACTGTTAATTACTATTCTCCAATTAACATGATTTTCTAAAAACCTTCGATAGTATTTACCAAAACCTTTACGACTGTCTAATTGGTAGATACTAACTAGATCGAATTATCAAAATAGATGATAATTATAAAGGTATAAAACAAATCAGCGTTTTTCTGTGGTTTAACACACGGGAACTGCATTTTTTTCCGAAAAAATGTAGTTCACACTCAGCGATAACACAGGATAATTAATGATTAACACACACACACACAGGACACACACACACAGGACAGGACAGTTAATGATTTTTAAGTGTTTTTAGGGTTCCGAAAAAAAAAAGAACCCTTATAGGATCACTCGGGTGTCTGTCTGTCTGTCTGTCTGTCACAGCCAGTTTTCTCCGGATCCACTGGACCGATTCTGTTGAAATTTGGTGCACATATGGACTTCTATGACCCAAACACGGATGCGTTACGTAAATCATATTTTTTTTAGTATGGAGGTCACTTTTGGGGTCAAACTAGAAAATTAAAAAAAAAAAACGTTTTTTTGAACAATATCGTGTGACATAACAAATGAAAAGGCTTACTGTAAGGGTTTTAATTGTATTTTTTCATAATTTTAAAATAAATGGTTTTGAAGTTATTCAAGAAATTAGACGAAAAATTACCATTATCCCCATTATCTCCGAAACTACTGAGCCTTAAATTTTGAAAAAAATGGAGATAATAGATCTTCACCTATAGATTACAAGAAAACCTATAAGATGTCTATAGTGATAAAATAACACTTTAAAAAAAATATTTCTTTCGGAACCCTTTGCACGCGAGTCCGACTCGCACTTGGCCAGTTTTTTAATATGTGTTTGTGTAATAAGCACATCAAGATTGTTTATTTTTATTTCACTACCTAAACCTTTCTTTTTTTTTTATTTGTGATGGGTTTGCTCTTGACTCTAGTCTAGGTCAGAGATGACCGAGACAAAGTCTACGATGGAGCGAGCTTACCCAGAAGGAGCCTGTTCACTCTAACTTTGAAGAGATTAGGGTTGTAAGCGTTTGGAAACACGGACGCAGGCTTCCACTCCCTTGCTGTGCGCATTATAAAAGAAGTTTGGAAACGCTTAGTGCGAGTTGGTGGAATAGCAACAAGGTAGGGATGGTAAGATGCAGTGCGTCTGGATGTCCGATGGTAGAAGGGGGCCGGTGGGATGAGGTCGTGGAGTTCTTGGGCACACTCACCGAAGTACAATCTGTAGAAGACCGACAAGCAGGCAACCTTACGGCGATGAGCCAAGCTATGCAGCTTGACATCCACCAGTTTTACGTCACCGATGAGCCTCTTAGCTCTGCGTTCCACCGAGTCAATCGCGGCAAGCTGATATTTAGCTGAGCCATCCCAAAGGTGGCTACAATACTCCATGCAGGATCGGACTTGGGCTTTATATAGGGTTAAAACGTGTCCAGGTCTGAAGTATCGCTTCACCCTATTTAGGATTCCCAGCTTTTTGACCGCGGTTTGGGCTTTGTACTCAATGGTGGCGCCGAAGTTGAGACTGGATGTCAACTCCATGCCTCTGCCAGGAGCTCGAGCCGATCAGTCACAGGATAGATGCACCCCGAAAAGTAGGAGTTTGGTCAAAACGACTCCTTTTTGCGGTAAAAAGACACGCCTGTGTTTTGGTGGCGTTAAAAGTGACCACATTGTCATCACCCCAATGGGAGACAAGGCTTAAGGTCGCATTTCTCCGCTCGACCATGGCCTCTTTCAAGGAACGAACTTCATCCCCGCTGGTTGTTGCGCTGGACAAGTATCTCTCTGAAACCGTACTGTCATCTGCGTACCCAACAAGACCAGGCTGAAGTAGGTCATTGATGTGCAGCAGGAAAAGAGTTGCAGAGAGAACAGACCCCTGAGGAACTCCGGCATCAATAGCCATGAGGAGAACCAATGGCTTGAGTTAAAATAATGGTTCAATTGTTTTATTAATCGTTATTGTTGTATTTACATTGGTTTTAGTTGCATTTTATTTTAAAACTGAGTTTTTAAATAATAAAGATCATTAAAAAGACACATCAACCTTCACAAAACTACCTCCACCTACTAATCTATACTAATATATAAAGCTGAAGAGTTTGTTTGTTTGTTTTTTGTTTGCTTGAACGCGCTAATCTCAGGAACTACTGGTCCGATTTTAAAAATTCTTTCAGTCTTAGATAGTGGAGGAAGGCTATAGGCTATATATATCATCACGCTAAGACCAGTAGGAGCGGAGCAGTAATGAAAATTGTGACGCAGACAGAGTTGCGCGGGTCGACTAGTACTAATATATAAAGCTGAAGAGTTTGTTTGTTTGTTTGCTTGAACGCGCTAATCTCAGGAACTACTGGTCCGATTTGAAAAATTCTTTCAGTGTTAGATAGCCCATTTATCGAGGAAGGCTATATATCATTACGCTAAGACTAAAAGGAGCAGAGCAGTTATGAAAATTGTGACGCAAACGAAGTTGTGCGGGTTAACTAGTATTGAATAATTTTCTCCTCGTGAAACTGGACAAAAAACTGCTGTTAAGGCTGCTCTCTCGAAAAAAGCTTAAAACAGCGTGCAGATGAAGCAGCTTTTCGTCGGCACTTACACAGAAATTATATCTGAAAAAAATAGGTATTAATTTACATGATATGATACGTAATTTGGTGTAGCCAGAATGTATGTATCGGTATCACATAATAAGAAAAAAACCCACCAAATCACCTCCAAATCGTTGAGATGAAACCATTTTACTCCTTAATTTTTATCAAAAAAGTATAAATTTTTGCAATACAAACGATAATGATTCGGTTTTGTTACTTTTTAAGAACAATAATGCGGGTAGCGGAGTGGCGCGTAGAGGAGTAGTTAGCTCCGTTTATATGCACAAGGTCATTGGCATGTAATAAGCCTTAATTACCTATTCTCAAATTAACATCTAAAAACCTTCGTTTTTACCAAAATCTTTACGAGTATTTAATTGATACTAAATAGATGATAATTGCTAAGGTCTGAAATGTAAATAACGTAAGACCTATTTTTAGTACAACCTTCATAGCAAAAATTGCGTCATTTCAGACTTATTATTGCAACCAAAATCAGTAGTGCTTTAGTAATGTTTAATAATAGCATTCATTGTTGTACGTGATATAATATATCACGTACAACAATGAATGCTATTATTAAAATAATATTATTATTGCATGCATAAGGTCGAATTCACACAGCTGCATGTTGCAACCCTCAAAAAATGCTCAAAATTGTCCGATAAACCGCTGTCAACAGAGCGCTAGTGTACAAATTGGGCGACTTTTAATGAAAAAAGAAAAACATAGGGACACATACATCCTTCTTATTTTGCTTTATTCATATTATGCTTTCCTGTTTTTTTTTCACAAAAAAAACACTTTGGAGTGTAATATAACTTCTTTATGCCACGTTGAATGGCAATGCTAATTCTTAGAGCAAAGAACGAGCCAGCCCTCTGGTCGCGCAAGGTGTCGATCAGTCGGCGAGAAAACTACAGAACCGCGTTGTTATACTTTGTACGGAACCCTAAACCGTACTCAAAGGGTAACCAACGGAACCCTATTACTAAGCCTCCGCTGTCCGTCCGTCCGCTTGTCTGTCAGCGGGCTGTATCTCAAGAACCTTAACACATTTAGTGCCAAGAACTCAGCGTTTGGGTCGAGCAGTGATTCGTTATGTGCCCACAACCCGTATCTGAGTCGTTGTTTTAAGCAGCTATATGTGACTTGTGTTCATGCGCGGGTTGTGGGCACACAAACGAATTGTTGTTCGGCCCATGTGTTGAGTGCTTGGCATTAAAAATGTAAAAACACTTTTGCACTTGGCACTGAAAGTGGTAATAGGTAGACAGTTCAAATTTTCACAGATTGTGTATTTCTATTGCCGCTATAACAACAAAGAAATTAAAAAACTGGCCAAGTGCGAGTCGGACTCGCGTGCAAAGGGTTCCGAACGAATTTAATTTTTTTAACATGTTATATTAACACTACAGACTTCTAATAGGTTTTCTGTAATCTTTAGGTAAAGATCTATTATCTCCATTTTTTTCAAAATTTTAGGCTCAGTAGTTTCGGAGATAAGGGGGGGGGGTATGGTCATTTTTCGTCTAATTTCTTGAATAACTTCTAAATCATTTATTTTAAAATTATGGAAAAAATATAATTAAAATCCTCACAGTAAGCCCTTTCATTTGATATGTCACACGATATTGTTCAAAAAACTTTTTTGTTTAATTTTCTTGTTTGACCCCCAAAAGTGACCCCCATACTAAAAATTTAATAATTTTCGTAACGCATCCGTGTTTGGGTCATAGAAGTCCATATGTGTACAAAATTTCAACAGAATCGGTCCAGTGGATCCGGAGAAAACTGGCTGTGACAGACGGACAGACAGACAGACAGACAGACACCCGAGTGATCCTATAAGGGTTCCTTTTTTTTTCGGAACCCTAAAATTAAGGTTTATTACACGGAACCCTTCGCGATGATGTGGTGGACAGTGGAGCACGCTTACCTAGAACTAATGAGTCACAGACAGACATTTACGAATTTACATGTAACTTACATGTAAATGTCTGTCTGTCGGTAACGTTTTCACGTATAAACCGCTAAACGGATTTTGATGGAAATTGGCTCACGGAAATACTATGAACTGGAGTAGGAAAACGCTTTCAACGCAGTAAAAAATTCCCTTGGGATCGTATAACACTTTTAAACGTGCGAAATCGCTGGCAAAACCTAGCAGATCTTAAAGATATATTTTTTTTGCGTAAAACCATTACATAAATAATAATAAGTCCTCAACAAAATGAAGTTCGAAGTTCAAACAAATTAAGCGCGAACATCAGATAGGCACATGTTCCACAGACGAAATATAATTAAAATTCAATGCGCATAGATTAAAAATTCAGCTGGTTATCTATGACCTCGCGGTTCGCGGTGATGTCATTCAAGGTCGGGTCGACCGATGCTGATGTATTACGTATTGGAATGGGAATAGCAAGTCTTGACATTAGGAATTGCTATTAGTTTTTTTTTAATGGATATATTTTTTATTGGTGTAAGGATACACAACATGTTATGTTAATGTAACCTTGAGTTACTACTAAATACAAGTATAAAACTAGCCTAATAAATTCGCGAAATTATGTAAAAACACATATAAAAACAAAAGAAATAAGTGGGCATCAAAAAATCATCCAACGTTCTACGGGAAGTGTCCAGAATAGGGAATATAAATGTGATTTTTTTATTTGCTAAATTAAATAGTTATAAGCTCCAATAAACAATCATGAAATTATTTTATAAATACCTTCATCAGCGATGAAGTTATAAAGCTTCAAAGATTAAAATTAGAAAGAGAAGTCCGATATTAACTTTGACGTCAATTTCCATGACGCCTATACAGCTGCGATATAAAACAGCGTTTTTGCGAGAGAGACAGCTATATTTGTTTAAAATAATTATATCTCGTTTGTTTTTCGAGCAATTTTGATTCTATTTTCTATGTCAGTATTACATTTTTGTGTATTTTTAGATAAACTGTATAGATAATAAATATTTTTTTCGTGCATATTCCCTATGCTTATTCTTTGGTACAATCGTAACAGTCGACTAGCCGTTTGATGAGATTTGATTCCGATCATACATACAGTTCCCGTCACACAAGTTTACCTCCCCGAAGTACGTCGCAATCGACTGCGCAGTATGTCAATTTGACAAAAAACATAGGACAGCGCATGCGCAGCAAGGTCGCGCATGCGCGTTTCCGCGCAAGATGGCGGGTGTAATGGCATCTCACTCGCTCGTATACGTTCGATGCATACGTGTGACCCGCTTGCTCAATGCAATACGACTGTTGTGAACAGTCGTATTGCTGATGATGCGAAAAGTGTTACACGTTGTTATTGTTTTTAATTATTTTGGTTATTTCTTACTATTTGATTTCTTTTTTGTGTGTTTTTGTGGTGTTGTGTGTGTTACTTTTTGATATTGTTATTGTTACTGGTAGTCTTTGTTACTTGTTTATAATAGAATACGTATAAACAAAAAAATATTCTAGGAACGTAACACTTATTTACGCGATTGCACCTGCGCGGTCGTCACTAAAACCTAACTTCGGAGGGGTAAACAACGGTGATGCGAACTGTACGTACTAGGGTTACCACTTTTTTTTTTATAAAAATAGAGCACGCTAATTTTAAAAACGGTAAATGAAGACAGGTACATTCTTAGACAAAACAGTAATTTTTTAATTTTATACTTGACTAGCTGATCCGCGCAACGTCGTCTGCGTCACAATTTTCATTACTGCTCCGCTCCTGTTGGTCTTAGCATGATGATATATAGCTTATAGCCTTCCTCGATAAATGGGCTATCTAACACTGAAATAATTTTTCAAATCGGACCTGTAGTTCCTGAGATTAGCGTGTTCAAGCAAACAAACAAACTCTTCAGCTTTATATATTAGTATAGAAGTAAAGATTAGTGTTAGTGTTAGTATTAGTATAGACTTGTGCAAAAAATAAGGTAAGGCGTATCCCATTCCGACTCACATTTGACCGTTTTTTTAAAGAGCAAGAAAGTAATATCTTGTTTTCAAAATAAGCATAGTTTTTTGTATCAGGTCTACCTTGAGTCTAAAATATTAAAAAAACCTTGGTTTTTAAAGAGCAAAAGGCTAACATTTTGTGTTAATTTTAAATAGTATTATTATGAATGTTTTGCGTGATAATTGTTCTGATGTTGGTCTTTGTTAAATTAGGCTGTTTAAATTAATCATAGTTCATTGTATAACATTAAATAAAAGGTGGCCGTGACTCGTGACATAAAAATGAATGGCGGAGTTGGTTGGTAATTACTTTTAAAAAGTTTTAAATATTTTTCTTTTGTTCCACATTTAACTTATAAGTAAAAATAATAGTTCATACTTTGCCAGTTTTAGTATCGCCTGAAAGAGTAATCGTTAGTTATCCATATCCACACTAATATTGTAGACCCGAAAGTAACTCGTGTCCGCCTATTTATTAATAACTAGTGGACGTCACGCGGTTTCACCCGCGTAGTTCCCGTTCCCGTGGGGGTACGGGGATAATATACAGCCTATGTTACTCCCTGATAATGTAGCTATCCAATGCTAAAAGAATTTTTCAAATCGGTCCACTAGTTTCGGAGCCTATTCAATTTAAACAAACAAATCTTTCTTCTTTATAATATTAGTATAGATATTAGATACACTAATATAATAGAAGTACTAGCTGACTCAGCAAACTTTGTTTTGCCATCATCATCATATCAGCCGAAAGACGTCCACTGCTGTACGTCTTTCGGCTGATATGATGGAAATGTCAATCTATACTAATATATAAAGCTGAAGAGTTTGTTTTTTTGTTTGCTTGAACGCGCTAATCTCAGGAACTACTGGTCCGATTTGAAAAAATTCTTTCAGTGTTAGATAGCCCGTTTATCGAGGAAGGCTATAGGCTATATATCATCACGCTAAGACCAATAGGAGCGGATCAGTAATGAAATTTGTGACGCAGACGAAGTTGCGCGGGTCAGCTAGTCAGATATAATGAACAAGCTGGGAATAGGCTGGATTGGCCATACAAAAAAAATACCGTACCACCTATTCTCATAACTACCAATTATACACACAAAATTTCATGAAAATCGGTCGAGCCGTTTCGGAGGAGTTCAGTAACAAACACCGTGACACGAGATTTTTATAGATAGATTCAACATAGCAATAAAATGTTTCAACCCACTACACGTAATAAAGCCTTGTCTGACAGGAGCGAGTATCGTTTCTGACTCGACACAGACTATGACATAAACGTGCCTCATTTTGTAGACAGTATGACCTAATTGTCAATGAATTTAGTCAGTCTGTTGTGCAGTAATTATGTGTTTTAGAGCTTTTAAGGCTCCACGCAAACGAGCCACACCGACCACAGCCACCGGTAGCTAGCGATAAGCTGTTTACATGATTTTCAACACGTTTTGTACCGAATTAGAAAGAAAAAGCGTTTATTTGCGCCAAGCATGACGAATTCCAAAAAAATAAAAATTTAATAAAATAAAATTTAAAAAAAAAAACAAATGCACAAATGTGAATGCGAATTGCTGTAGTGCTGTTCTGTAAGAACATTTTCGTATCTCGACAGTGGAATCCGAGGTGAGTTTCAAATTAAGACCTTTATGTTGTGTGCAATAAAGCTCATTTTGTGAGTTTTGTCACTCAGGTGAAGCTCGACATCGAAATAGTTGTTTACAGAATAGACTAGCTGCACACGTGTAGCGAGAGGCGTCCACTTGCGACTCAGTGTCCGTGACACTCCACCCCGATGGCGTTCACTCGAGGTTCAGTGTCCGCGACATGTCACTGCACTGGTGGCAGCCGCCGACCACCTTCGGTTGCGCGGTACCAAAGAGTGTGGCGCGCGACAGCCACCGCTGGCTGTGGTCGGTCGCCCGTTTGCACGGAGCCTTAGGTTAACATTGAGGTTTATAAGATTTAATTTGGGTTGTTAATAAAGCTCTTGCGTGAACTGTCTAGGCCAGCCATATACGGTTAGCTCGCATAAGTACCATTGTTACTAACATCAAAATACTAACAAAATTATGGATTGTAGTCTGAATTAAAGTTTTATTTAATTTTAATTTAATATTGAACATTAAATCGCAAACTCACGGCTAGTTCTGATTTTTTAATAAGTTGTTTGGACCACTACCAGTAGCGTATATCCATGTTTGGAGCTTCGAAAGACTTGTGCCAACTTTGCAGAAGTCGAAAAACCTCGAAACTTTCGCTCTTTTTAGGGTGAGGTACACGAAAAGTAACCAACGGAATTATGGAACCCTAAGCCTCCGCTGTCCGTCCGTCAGTCCACCCGTCAGTCCGTCTGTCTGTCAGCGGGCTGTATCTCAAGAATAGGTAGACAGTTGAAATTTTCACAGAGTGTGCATTTCTATTGCCGCTACAACAAAAAAAAATAAAATTAAAAATTAAAGGGGTACCATAAACCGAAAAAAATGCACGTTTCTTGTATTTCTTTCACGGTTTATGGTACGGAACCCTTCGTGTGAGAGTCCAACTCGCACTTGGCTGGTTTTTTCTCCTCCTCCACTCCAGTCCTGACCTTCTTCCTTTTCTTTTACCTACTTCTATTCCATCGTTTCCCTAAAAAGGAGAGGAAGACCCTGATATAGTACAAGCGTAAATCTATATCTATACTAATACATAAAGCTGAAGAGTTTGTTTGTTTGTTTGTTTGCTTGAACGCGCTAATCTCGGGAACTATTGGTCTGATTTGAAAAATTCTTTCAGTGTAAATTAGCCCATTTGTCGAGGAAGGCTATAGGCTATATATCATCACGCTAAGACCAATAGGAGCGGAGCAGTAATGAAAATTGTGACGCAGACGAAGTTGCGCGGGTCAGCTAGTTGCGTTATAAAATTAACCTAATTAATGTCCATTCATCTATACTTCTATACTCATTTACAAAGAGGTAAAGTTTGTGAGTTTGTGAGGTTGTAGGGGGTAACCTCTCGGACGGCGATCGTTGGGTGGCTCGCTGTCCAGGCCCGGATCGACGACGCGTTGTGTTCCACGCGCGCCTCAAAGAGCTGTCAGCATAGTTTAGACGGGGCCCGCTAGGGTCAGTGCCTGCCAGGGTTGGGGAATTTGTTCGTAAGAGTTACCGCGGCCCTGGAACGCAAAGGGCATTGGGAGGAACACGGATGGGTTTTAGTTAGTAAGAGTCTGACACTCCCTTCTGCTTCGCTTAGAGCGGGAGGAGTCATTTGATGATCCATAAAACGGGGGTAATCTCTGGATCTACTGAACCAATTTTGAAAATTCTTTTACCAATAGAAAGCCACGGTGTTGTGAGTGTCATGGGCTATACAGGGCGTCCCACTGCTATGCCACATGGAGGGAAAGTACCTTGATTATTGTAGATGGAACATTTTACTGAAAGAAGACATTATTTTAATTTAAAAAACAATCTAAACTGCATTCATAGATTTTTAAATAATTACATGGTTGAACCGGGAATCGAACCCGCTACACGAGAAAATTTTTTACCCTGTAGCTTTATCATACCGATCGAAAGGTATCATCATAAGGATTATTTTTTGCTGAATAACATAGTGTCAGAAATAAAAGGAAGACCATGAATTTTAACATTTAAAATACACCATGTCACCGTGTTTTTGTACCCATATTTGCAAAATAAATATCTTATCTTATCTTATCTTACAAAATTAATCAATTTATCAAATGCTCAAAATAAGTCCCATACTGTTGAGTACAAAGTCGCACTCTTTTGATTATTTCACACCCTGTCGATTTTTAGGGTTCCGAAAAAAAAAAGGAACCCTTATAGGATCACTCTGGTGTCTGTCTGTCTGTCTGTCTGTCTGTCCGTCTGTCACAGCCAGTTTTCTCCGGATCCACTGAACCGATTCTGTTGAAATTTGGTACACATATGGACTTCTATGACCCAAACACGGACGCGTTACGTAAATTATTAAATTTTTAGTACGGGGGTCACTTTTGGGGGTCAAAGTAGAAAATTAAAAAAAAAAGTTTTTTTATCAATATCGTGTGACATATCAAATGAAAGGACTTACTGTGAGGGTTTTAATTATATTTTTTTCATAATTTTAAAATAAATGGTTTTGAAGTTATTCAAGAAATTAGACGAAAAATGACCATTCCCCCCCTTATCTCCGAAACTACTGAGCCTAAAATTTTGAAAAAAAATGAAGTTAATAGATCTTTACCTAAAGATTACAGGAAAACCTATTAGAAGTCTGTAGTGTTAAAATAACATGTTAAAAAAATTAAATTCGTTCGGAACCCTTTGCACGCGAGTCCGACTCGCACTTGGCCAGTTTTTTTTATCTTGTTGTGGTGGATATTTAGAATAATACGTTGTACATACCATTATTGCTAAAGTTTGTCTCGTCAGACCACATAATATTATTTAGAAAATACTGATCATCTAGGATGAGTCCGCAGTCGGCAGTAGGTCAGCTAGTTAGCTAATAAAGATATCTTCCTAATCAAATTTAAAATGAGGCAACCGGAATAGAGTTCAACTAATTGGTTGTGAATTTGGGTGAGGTCAAGTTGTTGCGATAGTACGTACAATTGGGTCGTCTAGTCTGGCATCAACGTGCTGGTTAGACTCTAGACTGGTGACTCAAGTTCTGAATAGGCATTGTGAATCAGCTGATAAGGTTGGTGGGTGGGTAAACTGATGGTAAGAATACTTGATGCCTAGAGCATGCAATGACGTTATATCGTTACCGCAATTTCGCGAATTTCGAGCTGTTTTTCAGTACCGCAAAAGCCAGATTAGAAATGCGAATATCGCGGTATTAAAAAAAACAAACCGTGATAGGGAAAATTCCCGCTACGGATCGCCGCATGTTAGTCGGGCTACACTCTCGGTAACTCACAGTGCGTCGGGGGATTAGCGAATTCGTATGTTTTGTAGCCTTACTCAGTCTCTGTCTCACTCGCAAATATAGTTCCCGTCACGCAAGTTTACCTCCCCGAAGTACGTCGCAATCGATTGCGCAGGATGTCAATTTGACAAGAAACATAGGACAACGCATGCGCGGGTAGGTCGCGCATGCTCGTGTTCTCGCAAGATGGCGGGTGTAATGGCATCTCGCTCGTATACGTTCGATGCATACGTGTGACCCGCTAGCTCAATGCAATACGACTGTTGATGCGAAAAGTGTTACACGTTGTTATTGGTTTTAATTAATTATTTTGGTTATTACTTAATATTTGATTTTTTTGTGTGTTTTTGTGGTGCATGTATTTGTGGTGTTACTTTTTGATGTTGTTATTGTTACTGGTAGTCTTTGTTACTTGTTTATAATATAATACGTATAAACAAAAAAATATTGTAGAAACGTAACACTTGTTCACGCGATTGCACCTGCGCAGTCGTCACGAAAACCTAACTTCGGAGGGGTAAACAACGCTGATGCGAACTGTACTCACAAGTCGGACAAGTGAGTGACTAACCTATCCTATTTCATTTGTTTACTACGTGAAAGCGTGAAAAATAATTATTTTTACCATTGATTTATAAAAAACCCAAGATGCACAGTCTCGAACAAATGCAACTCTCGAAACTGTCGTCAAAACTGACATGTATCAAGTGTCACGTGTGAGTTGTGTGTAGTTATACTATAAACATTTTTTTTGCAAATTCAGCCTTACACGGATCGCTTAAAGTTGTTTCTACAACGCAGTTCAGTATGGCGAGTGATGCGCAATTTTTTTTGCAAATTCAACCTTACACGGATCGCTTTAAGTTGTTTTTACAAAGCAGTGCAGTATGGCGAGCGATGCGAGATTGTTTGAAACTTGCGCATAATTATACATATTGCGCTTATGTTTTGCGGACGTTTTTGAGATGCTGAGTGTGTATCTTGACTAATTATATTAACGTATTATACTCGTATCCGTGTAAGTAGCAGGTACAAAATTAAAAAAAAACTTTACTTTAATTTTTTTAATAGTATCTATTGAATTCAAAGACTTCAAACGTTCTAATATAGTGTGGCAACATTTATTGCGATTGTCAATCAGCGAAGTGTAAATTCTGTCCAGCAATTATAAAAATAACTACTAAGAGGACGATCAACAAGCGGACTATATACTCATCTACTCACTAAGCATGGAATTTGATATCAGAAGAGGTTGATTGTCCTAGCGCAACACCAACTACGAATTGTAAAAAAAATAGAATTTCTATAAACGATGAAACAAATTTTACGCTTTTTACGGTAACATTTTCAAATAAAACAAACCGTCAAGAGCGAGTCGGACTCGCGTGCACAGGGGGTCCCGAAAGAATTTAATATTTTTTAACATGTTATTTTAACAGTATGGACTTCTTATAGGTTTTCCTGTAATCTATAGGTAAAAATCTATTATCTCCATTTTTTTTTCAAAATTTTAGGCTCAGTAGTTTCGGAGATAAGGGGGAATGGTCATTTTTCGTCTAATTTCTTGAATAAATTCAAAACCATCAATTTAAAAATTATGAAAAAAATATGATTAAAACCCTCACAGTTAAGCCCTTTCATTTGATGTCACACGATATTGTTCAAAAAACTTTTTTTGAAGTGAAAACTTCTTTAGCGGCGTTGAGCACTTTATCTGTAATGGGTATAAAATCTTAAACTCGCGTCAGGGTCACGTGACCTAATCGCAAAAAGCGTAAGACGGCTCGCGTCAGGGTCACGTGATGCGAAAAAGCGTAAGATCGAGGGGAAGGGAGAGGAACTAGTATCTCCCACTCTTTCTACCGTACCTGCTCCGCTTAGGCGGCACAGGGCGCTTGCGCGAATGTCCGTCTGTGTTTATGTACAGCGTGCCACGCGTATCCAAGGATACGAAATTACGGAATTACAAAATTATGGATGAAAGTTGATTTTTCTAAGAGATAAAAATTAATGTAATATATAAATAAATAACGATATAATATTATGAATAATAACATGTAAATTGTCATATTTGTGTACGATAGCGCAATAAATAAACATTGTATTCTACCTCATAAATGATAGTATTTTTGTACTTATAATTAAACACAACGTTATTTTTTGTTGTTTTTATGGTTCGTTTTCTTTATGTCAGGAACTGTGTCAAGATTGACATCTGTCACTGACAGTCGCTGTCGCGGCCACACGTCAGTGTCTTTTTGTTTATTTTGTTGTCGGTGGTTTGTCTATGATGTGACCGCGACAGTAAGGATGTATTATTTACATGTTTTCACTTCTGCCGGCACTCCCGGAGTGCTACCGGTGTTTTTTTTACTTTCTAATTTGACCCCCAAAAGTGACCCCCATACTAAAAATTTTATGATTTACGTAACGCCGCATTTGGGTCATAGAAGTCTATATGTATACCAAATTTCAACAGAATCGGTCCAGTAGGTCGGGAGAAAACTGGCTGTGACAGACGGACAAACAGACAGACACCCGAGTGATTCTATAAGGGTTCCGTTTTTTAATGACGTCCGGATATCCTAAAAACATTGACGATGAGCGATTCGATAGATTGGCGTGTCTCTAGAGTGACATCCGGGTCTTGTAACACCTTGCCGACTCGGAAGGTTTGCGAAATTTTATCCTACCCTACTTCGTTGCAGGATCCAAGACAGTTGAATCGTTTCTCCGGGACTCGTCGGGCTTCATTGGCTCGGCATTTTCCTGGTGGTCGCCACTGTTTATTCTGGCTTTCAGGAGTTGCAGTGGTTGGGAATGTGTGGCGGGCTTGTCCTACCCTACTTGACCAACATAAGTACGACCTTTATTTCCTGTAGGTACCAAATTTATCTGTTTATGGTGTCCCTTGAGACGTGATGCCCTAAGCAATTGCTTAATTTGCTCATGGACTAATCCGGCACTGTAATACTAGTTTCTGCCAGCGGCTTCGCCCGCGTGGTCCCTAGGGAACATACTCCCGGGATAAAAAGTATCCTATGTCCTTTCTCGGGCTCTAGACTATCTCTGTACCAAATTTCATTTCAATCGGTTCTGTAGTTTTGGCGTGAAAGCGCGACAGAGTTACTTTCGCATTTATAATATTAGTAAGGACTAGCTTCTGCCAGCGGCTACGCCCGCGTAGTCCCTAGGGAACATACTCCCGGGATAAAAAGTAACCTATGTCCCTTCTCAGGCTCTAGACTATCTGTGTACCAAATTTCATTTAAATCGGTTCAGTAGTTTTGGCGTGAAAGCGCGACAGACAGACAGAGTTACTTTCGCATTTATAATATTAGTAAGGAGTAAGGATTAATGATATGGGACTTTAGTTTATTCTAAAATTCCGGTATTCCAATAGTGCGCGTTCGTAAAAAATATCAAAATAAAATAACATTGCTTTAAAAAACCCGACCTCGAAAAACGACTAAGTAAAAACTAAAAAAAAAAAAAAAAATTCGTGCGTACAACAGTCCGAATATCAACTATCGTGCAGTTGCCCACCGGACACAACACGCGGGCGGGGGATCCTCCCTTTTCAATGGAGGTTTGCGGGACTTCATTCTCTATTTCGCATATTCTCTATAGCTGAAATATTCCCTTCGTGTTAATTAAACGTTGATTCAGCATCGTGGGTAGTGTTTGTTTTATTACAATTAATCACCGCCTTTAATCCAATTCTCATTGAGCCAATTAACCAATCTGTAACATTAGTATTGAACAAGGTTAAAGTAATTATGAAGTTTATGGTTGACGCATAGTCTGGTGCACGAGTTTTTAAGGCAAAAATATTTTTTATCTCGAGAAAAGTTTGGGCATAGAAGTTTGCAGTTAAGTCTTCCGGTCTTTAAGGCTTGTATACATGCCAATGACCTTGTGCATATAAACGGAGCTAACTACTCCTCTACGCGCCACTCCGCTACCCGCATTTTTAATTTATTATAAAAAAATAACACATATCTTAAAAAAAGTAGGTGAGAAAACCAAATTTGTTTCATTTGTATTGCAAAGCTGTAGATATATTTTTTTTTGACTTTTGTTAAAAAATTAAGGACTAAAATGGTTTCATCTCAACGATTTGGAGGTGATTTGGTGATTTTTTTCTTATTATGTGATACCGATAAATAAATTCTGGCTTAACCAAATTACGTATCATATCATGTAGATTACTACCTATTTTTTGCAGATGTAATTTCTCAGTAAATGCCGACGAAAAGTTGCTTCATCTGCACGCTGTTTTTAAGCATTTCTCGAGAGTGCAGCCTTTTTTTTTAAGGATGGGAAATCATCAAATGACTCCTCCCGCTCTGGGTGAAGCAGAAGGGAGTGTCAGACTCTTACTGACTAAAACCCATCCAGCCTGATATATAGCCTATAGCCTTCCTCGATAAAGGGCTAAATAATACTGAAATAATTTTTCAAATCGGACCAGCGGTTCCTGAGATTAGCGCGTTTAAACAAACAAACAAACTCTTCAGCTTTATATATTAATATAGATATAGATATTCCCTAGTTCTCTAGCTTGTCAACCTGTCACACTTAGTCATTAAAGTCAATGATGTATCATTGATTACAGCCGGTTGATTTGGTAAACGTGTCGAAGTTAAGGCTTGGATGAAGTGATCACGAATTGAGCTGCCAATCCATCTTAATTACTCCGTGGCCTCCGTGGTCGAGTGGTTGAGGCGTTTGCCTTGTGACCCGGTGGTCGTGGGTTCGATTCCCACGGGAAGCATACTTTGTAAAGTTGTTTCCAGTTTGGCTAGGACATTGCAGGCTTGAGTCACCTGATTGTTTGACAAAAAGATGATTCCGTGCTTCGGATGGCACGTATAAGCCGGTGGTCCCGGCCGCCAAATGGCGGTCGTCAAATAAACCATGTCAGAGGCCCTTGAGGCGGCCGAGAAACTCTGACACTAGGGTGTGTGGGGTCGTTAGACCTTACTGCCCACACGATAAGAAGAAGAAGGAGGACCCATTAGTTTTTAGTGTTAATATATAATCCGTGGTGCTTGACAACTGGGCTTAACCCAGTTGTATATGTCCCTTGGTGCCTATTGGCCTAGCTCTATTCTGTCTCCTGCTTGATAAGGAGGGAAGTGGAAATTATATTTTTTTTTCCTACTCCTCCGCTGTACTTTTCTGATTAAATTCGTTGCAGGATCCAAGACAATTAAATCGTTTCTCCGGGACTCGTCGGGCTTCACTGGCTCGGCGTTTTTCTGGTGGTCGCCACTGTTGATTCTGGCTTTCAGGAGTTGCAGTGGTTGGGAATGTGTGGCGGGCTTGTAGTTCACTTCGTGATCACTTCACCAAGCCTTGACAAAATCACACTGCAGCATCTCTTCAATCTATACAGAATGTTGCTAAACATGTTGCAACAGAGATTTTTACATATAACACTAAGAGCCATGTCTTTCTTCCCAAATTTGTAAAAACCCGTAAAAATACCACAGTCACTCTAAAAACTGGCCAAGTGCGAGTCGGACTCGCGTGCAAAGGGCCCGAACGAAGTTCATTTTTTTAACATGTTATTTTAACACTATAGACTTCTTATAGGTTTTCCTGTAATCTATAGGTAAAGATCTATATATCTATATCTCCATTTTTTTCAAAATCAAAATTTTAGGCTCAGTAGTTTCGAAGATAGGGCCCAAGTAGCACACTAGGCTGCTTATTAGCCGAATAACCGATTTCCATCATGCTTAAAGCTGAATAAAAAAGCTGCATAAGGGTTGTATAGGGCCTTATACAGCTCTTATAACTCTTAAATGGGCACAAATTATTCAGCCTTAAGTTCACGTAGCTGCTTAGGAGCTGTGTAGCAGCATTTTAACAGTGTTATAAAGGGTAACGACAGTACTATGCGCTGAATATCGACTGACTTTGAGATCACAAGTTACTCTTTATTCAGTAAATATGTCACATCTACGCTCTAATAGATGTTTTAAACCGGGAAAGGCTGCTTGCGCCCAGTGTAAAAGTGAACATATTTGGTGTAGCAAACATATAGAAGCAAATATAACACTAGCTGCCAATTGAACACTTGTTTTGTGGAGTGAATTATACGTGGATAATATTCATATTCCGTGGTAAGTACATTGTTTTACATATTAATAAAAGAAAAATGATTGGGAATGTAATTTCACTGACATTATACATATATATTGTCTAAGAAAATTTTAGTGCGCCACGAAAATATTCTGTTTTTAATTAGTTTTGTGATATAAATAAGCCGTGATGAAAACTTGAATAAAAAATTTTTAGTGCTTTGAAAAGAATTATAAGATAAAAAGTTATTATTATGTTATCAGGAAGTAAAAACGAATGCAATACATTTCTAATTCATACACAAAACATCATAAAAGTTGAAAAATGAATCAGTATATTTATAGGTTATACAATACAATGTTAAACAGCGACGTGAATAGTTAAAACTCTTATATGCTGCAAAAGGCTGTGTTATAGTTCACTAGTGTACTGTTAATCAGTAAAAAACTGAATAAAATTACACATGTGAACTGTATGCAGCTATAAGCTGTTTTCTTTACTTTTAATGGTCCACAAGCTCTATCGTTAGCCATAATGTGAACAATTAAACAGTTGTTATGCAGACTCTTTAGGGATCCGTAGTATTATATCTTAACCCACCCCGCATGGATAACTTCTAGTTCAAAATTGCCAAAATGATATTATTTAACACACCGTTTTACGCGCGCGCAAAACTTTCAAATTGGGTAGAAAGATATTAATATATAAAAAGATATATTATTTTTCTATTGTAAAATAAATTGTACTGCAACATAAACATAAATGCAATATTTCATCCTCAACATATTTTAATTTCTTAGTTTTTACATACTCTAAGAAGGCTGTTACTCAAAACGTGACCTCACGCTTAATTTTCGTTTAGTAAAACGATAACTGACCTTGCGTTTGATTGTAATTGAATTTAGAACTTGGACGCTCATTTCTGACTTTTGTATTGTATTTATGAAATTGGCCTTTAGAGACATTTGATCCTCATAATGTATCGGATTCGGATCGACCACTGCGCAGTCCACGCGCGCGCGGCTCTCGTTTATAAAACTGTGTTGTCACCTAGCCTATTGTGCCTAAATGCGGCCATCTCTTTCTGTCGTTCGCGCGCTAGAAGCGTCATTCACATATGAGTATAATATATGTGTATACATATATTTATATGTACGGTATATTTCATTTATGTTTTTTTTTTCAGACGAACACCAACTCCGTACCCAGAAATATAACAAATACGTCCATCAATAATACGCCTGATACTGGAGAAGTAATTTTACAAGTTTGTGGAGACCAGAATATGCTTTCGGAAAAAATTGATATGATGGTTAATATGATTCATAATCAAAATAAAATTATAGAAAACATGGTGAACAAAATCTGCATAATGTCTGTTCAGTTAGAAGACTTATCAGAAAAACTGAACCAGCCAAGAAACGAACAACCTGTACAAGTCACTTTATTGAAAGATGTCTGATCTAGACTATGTTATGATCAAGTAGGCTTCAGATTTCGTTGTTTTGTTATATTTTTATTAACAGTACTTTTGTTTTATGTTCACGTTTCAAATACTTTGTTAATAAGTGATTTATTGTTATGCAGGTTTTATTAGTTGCATGAAAGTGTAGGTAAAAGATATGATACAATAGTGTTATCAAAGTTTTTGTTAAGTTTGTTGTTGTTACCTTTTACTTTTCTGTGACAGATGATACTTACATTGATAGAGTACCAAATGATGTGAGCTAAATGAATCAATAAATATGTATAAGTTCAATCATTTATTTTGTTTTATTTACAAAGTATGTAATAATGCAATAAAATAATGGTATTCTTTATGTTTAATACATACTAATTTGCATTTTATTTCCCGAAGATCTAAAATGACGGCAGCGTTAGCACATTCATCCGAACTTGTAGCTTTGTATATACCAATCAAATTTTGTCTAGAGCTACATCCCAACTATTCAATATTTTAATCCCAGAATTGGCTATTCTGTTGTGCCAGTATTCGCCACCTTCGATTTGTTTTATGTTGACATTTCGAGGAGTTGCTAAAATTGTCCTTGAATCAGTTGGTAATATTTGCGCAGCAAGTCATTGACCAACATGGTTAATAGCCTTTTCTACAGCCCACGTTCTAATTTTTTCCCTTAACAGTGAGTGCTTTACATCATCACTATAGGTGCCGTCGTCATCATCTTCAGAACTCGATATTTTTCTGAGTTATGATTGCCGGTGTTTAGAATTAAACAATTAATATTATCACCGAGGTTACTGGAAGAAGAACTTGGACACACATAATTTGTTGAATGTGCAACATCTTCTGAGCTATTGCGACTAATATTTTGTACGGAACCATACTGTTTCAAACTATGTGTCACCCTTTGCGTTACTTCTCGACTTGAAGCTTTTATTTCTTCTTTCTTCATAATTCTTTGGTACTCTATCGATAATTTTCGTCTAATGCCTAGTTTTAATTTTTGAAAATATACTTTTATAGCACCCTTAGCATCTTAATGGTAGTTTTGTCGGTCTTAATCAGCCTTAATGCAGCTCTTAACCAGCCTAAGCTGTTTAAATATCACTGATAGCTACTATGCAGCTGTAGGATCACCAGTGTACTCTTAAAAGAGTCTTAATACGCATAGAGTTTCAAATATGTCTAAAAGTGAGTAGTTATACAGCTATCTGTGCTACTTGGGGGGGGAGTGGTCATTTACCCTCTAATTTCTTCAATCACTTCAAAACCATTTATTTTAAACTTATGAAAAAATATATTTAAAACCCTTACACTAAGCCTTTTTATTTGAAATTTCACACAATATAGTTCAAAAAACTTTTTTGAAATTTTCTAGCTTGACCCCCAAAAGTGACCCCCATACTAAAAAAATAATAATTTACGTAACGCGTTCGTGTTTGGGTCACAGAAGTCCATATGTGTACCAAATTTCAACAGAATCAGTCCAGTGGATCCGGAGAAAACTAGCTGTGACAGACAAACAGACACCCGAGTGATCCTATAAGGGTTCCGTTTTTTGTTAGGAACCCTAAAAACCCGTAAAAACACTCGAAATTTTAAAACCATAGACTCTTCAAATAAGCATAGAGTTACATCATGAGTGCTGTCATGCGTGACCGACTAGGTACCGATAGCTATGTATTAGCGAGACAATAGTCTATTGGTCATTGTTAAAAGAAATAGGAGGACATTGTTATGTACAGTGAGGTACGGTGAAGGTTTTGTTGAAGATTGGAAGAGTTAGTAAATTTGTCTTTTATGGCAATGACACTTTTTGTAATTGTTGATGGTGTATGCCACTTGCTAATGTGATAAGCTGTAGCGAACAAAAGAAGTAAGCATGAAGTGACTTTACAGAGAAAAAGGAAATGAATAGAACGCTGGTTAAGTAACTGTTGTCTAGGTCCTTGAGATCACAGGAAAATCTTAAATTAAGTATTCGTATGCATTCCACCACCTTCTTTGACAAATCTTTTACTATTCAAGCAGCTCGTTTGTGGAATACATTACCCATAGATGTGAGGCGCGCTCAAACGCTACCAACGTTAAAAAATTGGTGAAGGAACATTACCTCTCACTATAACTTTTTGTCTCCTTTCCCTGTTATATATTTGATATTTATTAGTATGTTATTTAGTATTGAATGTATTTGTTTTATATGATTATGTATGTCTCTCTAATAATATTATTTATGATGTTTGTACACTGACCGCCCTAAATCTAACTTCTTTAGTTCAGTCCATCTAAAGGTTGTCTGTAAGAGATTGCCCTGTGCGATAAGACCGCCCATTGTACACTAGTTTTTATAAGCGTTTTTCCTGTGCTTTTTATGAGGTGTACAATAAAGTATATAATAAATAAATAATAACTAATAAACAATATACAATACTACTAAATAACATAGGTTTGTATTGTTTTCAAAATTATGTACAAGCGCTGTAAAAAGAAGAGAGGGTAAGATATCATTGGACATAAAGAATCGTTCAAATTGCTGTCAATGGAAAAGTGCCAATTTCATAACATCATTGTCATCGGCTAATCTATGAATACTAGGTTCCACATTAATTTAATATTAGTACATACTAGACTAGTTGACCCACGCAACTTCGTCTGCTCTGCTCCTATTGGTCTTAGCGTGATGATATATAGCATATAGCCTTCCTCTATAAATGGGCTATCTAACACTGAAATATTTTTTTTAATCGGACCAGTAGTTCCTGAGATTAGTGCGTTCAAGCAAACAAATTCTTCAGCTTTATATATTAAGTAATACATATATAGGATTGCCGGAATGAGAATTTGCTAGCATTTCATGAAAACTAACGTTAGTTAACGATGTAACAAGATATCAAAGGCTTTTGCAAGGTCAACAAAAAAGGGGTTCCACAAGGGACAATGCTCTATCAAAATTTTTTGGTGAAGATTTTTGTGGCAAACGTTACGGTTAGGTTAGATTAGGAATAATAGAGTTTTAAAACTTAAAAATATAAATGTTAGAATCAGAAATCAATAACTTAACGTCTACAACATTTAAACTGTAGGTCTAATGGAAGGTGTCCTTCAGGTAATATATAATTAAGGTAGGAACCAACAGCTGCTGTCAACGGATAATTATAAGAAAAGAAATGAAGGAGCATTTCTCTTGAAAAACTTAATAAAAAATACAAGCGACTTCCAAATAAAAACCAATACAAAGTACAAATAACTTAAATTTTGGATGTCAGTGTATCTGGTGTAGTTTCTTGTTTTTAGGGATCCGTACCTCACAAGGAAAAAACGGAGCCCTATTAGGATCAATTTGTTGTCCGTCCGTCTGTCTGTCAAGACCCTTTATCTCGGGAACGAGTAGAGGTATCGGGGTTGAAATTACTATTCAAATCTACAGTCCCTAGAAGCTGGGAAAAAATCAAACTTCTAAGTTAACGTAAAAAAAAGATACAGCCGTTTATGCCGCAAATCCTTACTAATATTATGAATGCGAAAAGTAACTCTGTCTGTCTGTCGGTCTGTCTGTCTGTCTGTCGCGCTTTCACGCCAAAACTACTGAACCGATTTAAATGAAATTTGGTACACAGATAGTCTAGAGCCTGAGAAAGGACATAGGCTACTTTTTATCCTGGAAGTATGTTCCCTAGGGACCACGCGGGCGAAGCCGCTGGCAGAAGCTAGTAGATATATATTTCGACACTCTCAAGGAAATCAAAATGTACAGGGTATTTCCCGTAGACCTAGAACTATGAAATTTGGCAAGTAATATCTTATACTACAAGTATAGGGAAAAGTCTGAGAACTACAGATTTGTAATTAAATCATAAACATTTTTTGCTTTATTTTAAAGTCATTTGTACCTACAAATTTGTACGGATCCCTCGGTGAGCGAGACCGACTCGCACTTGTCCGGTTTCTTTGACACCAACTGTGTCTTGTCGCAGGCAACTGACTTAATCAGCCGTTTGATTTGCTGCCTAGACTTTTCATCGAACGGTGCCGGTGCCGTCAACATTATTGTACAATATTACCTCTATATTGATCCAGTTTACCAGGACAAGAATTTGTTATTTATGACACAGCTGATAATTATCTCTGACATATGAACTTGTCAAAATAAAACAATTTTTTTCCTGTATTATATTCCAGTTGTTGGAAATGTTTACATAATTATCATCTTCACGCGCTTGTCCCATATTTCGAAGTCGGCGCAACATTTTTTCTCCCCTTCTTCTTATCGTGTTGGCAGTAAGGTCTAACGACCCCACACACACCATAGTGTCTGAGTTTTTACCCCTGTCAACCATCATTTTATCATGCATAGGGAATGCTTTAACATTATTCCTCACAAAATCTATCCACCTTTTCTTTTCTTTCTCTTTCCAACCACATTTATATTCATTCATCTTTTAGTAACACGCATGTTCTCCTCTTCACGTGACTATACCAAGACAAACGAATCTCTTACAACTTTGACACAGGCGCCTTTTTTATACCTTTTTTTACTATTGATAGGCGCGCGTTAGACCACTCTCTCACCTGATGGTAAGCGATGATGTGGTCGAAGATGGAGCACGCTTGCCTAGAAGTAACCTATTCATTCTTGACTTAAAGACTCCCAGGTTGTAGCTATCAGGAAACAGACTCCGGCAGGGAATTCCACTCCTTAGCTGTACGCACTATCAATGTGGAAAGTTCCTCTAACATAGTCGTTTAATGCCGGCTTCGCATGGGTGCAATTTATATGCACGAACCTTCCTCTTTTATCTATGAATAGACACCGAATCAAAATCGTTTACGTGGTTTAGAAGAAGTAAACCACATTTATACTTATTTCGTAATAAAAAAATAAATTAACAATGCTACTAGGTAATGCATTGCACGGGGTATTAACTTAAGATTACTCACGTGTGGGTTTCATAGCATTTGATGACCTATTGTTGACGTTAAACACCAGCATTTATTGCCGTAACTATATCTCTGCAAATGTAGGTTTAATTTATAAAACAATTCTATTGTTTATTTAAGTAAGTACTTCATTGCATAAAAGTAGGAAACCTAAGGCATGTTTTCTAAAATGTTTTTTTTCTTTCATTGTTACAGAGTCCCAAAAATATGCTGAAACAAGGGGAACACTGAAACCACGAAAAACACGAACGAACGAAATGTGTTCAAACTGAAACTAACCCAAGTGAACGCATCCAAAATAGAAAGAGACAGACATAGCGAGACAGAGCTGCGTCCCAAAATAGTGCGTTCGAAAATAGAAAAAAAATGCCTAGCTCCCAATCAGTTACCGAGACAGACGCGGCGGGTGCGGTCGCCGCGCAGTGGTGGCGAACACCATGGAAAGCTATGGCCGACCTTGCCGAAGCAGTTGACGACCTCATATGTAGCTTCGATTATATGGACACAGCCATGGACAACCTAGTCATGCTAATTTTCATATGGATCCTCTTTTCCATCGTCCTCCTCGGAATAGCGAAATGGGCGTACGCTCGATTCGCGAACAAAGTCGTGGAGGTCGATGCTAAACAAAAACCAACGACCGATGACACGAAGAAAACATCGAACGAAATTATAAACAGTGCTGATAGTGTATTGGCTACAAGTGCTAAAGTTAAAAGTGCCTCGTTTAAGCCTGCGAAGCCTACTGGGTTCGTGCCAGCTACCCCGCCAAACAAGAGGCGATTGGGTCGCATGTCCCCGGGTCCCGAACAGCTGACTTTAAAAAAGCATCAAAGCGTTCTGATACCAACGTGTACGGGACCCGACCCGCCGAGTGTGCAATGGGTGAATGACCTATTGACGTGGTTATATAATGATCTAGTTATTGTGAATGAGCTGGTGCAGCAATGGATTGTGTCCATGAACGAGTTCTCGAAGAAGTCCGTCGAAGAGGTAAGTCTATATTACAGCGTGACTCATTTCTGTCAAATATGCAGTCGCTTTATATTAAAATACTGGTATTCAGCTCTATGCGGTTAGACTATAATCTCAACCCTATTATAGTTTGGGAAAACGCTTGACAGATAAATTCGTTTCAGTAACAAGATCGTCAAGGATATTTCTTTCGAGTTCATCGTTAACAATATTTGATGCTACTCGTATATTACCTGACGTTGTAGTAGTACTAACATAATATTATGCATCATGCTTTCTATTTCTATATTGAGAAGAACCTCGATTTTCAGCAACATCTTTACATTCATTCATTTACCTAGTATCAACAAAAACAGATCAGCGTTTTAAATCTTGAATATGGACCCGTTTGTCGAATTTTTGGGTCTAAATTGGAGTCTGTAAGCCAATACAAGTTGACTTTTACAAGATACATATTAAAGTTTCGTCAATTTAGTTTTATTTTCTTTAAAAGAATCGTTTTAACGATCACTACATCGCTGCCAGCAAAGTAATGTCTCATTTGCATTAGTTGTTTCTGAACGAAACGACTCCGGAATGTCTCCGAATGACTTTCTGACAATTTGGCGGTGTTTCTACCTGACCAGATGAATCAGTGTTGCTAAGGGATTCGTTATTTTAATTTCGGATACTGTTGACGTTGCCTCTTTAACGTGTAAACTTATTATTGGCTATCATTTTGTCTAAATCTTTAATACAGTAAGTATCTGCTTGTTATAGTTGACATTTACTCGAATCTGGCAAATAAGAAAATTCACAGAGAAGGATTATCCTAAATTAAAATTCCGTTTCCAATAACCCTTAGTTTTTAGAACAGCGTCATTAAAACTTAAACAGAATCTGAAGCGAAACACTGCATTGTCTGTTACCGGAAGCAAATACCAAAAAACTAGGACACGTCCGCTGTAAAATTAAACTCCTTGGTTGATAATAGCATTCGTACGCACAGATAGAAATAAAAACTAGCATAGCACGATGGAAGCACCTTCGAATTTTATGTTAACCTTTTTATTTATCTTGTGTTTTTATTTGATTCCTTGATTCTGACTAGTAGAAACGAATATATAAACAATAATAAAACAAGATGCTTAGGCCTTGAATGGAGGCCGCATGACGTGCTTGACGAAACATATGTTATGGGCCTCGATTTAGATTCTCTATGGTTTTCTGACTGCTGGTGCATAAAATTTTACATGTGTTGTTTTAATTTTATGTATGTTTTATGTATTTGCTACTGCTAGTAAAATGGGCTCCACGTGTGAGGGTGTAGCATTTGTTAGATGAATTCTGAGTTGAAGAAGCTTGGCTGACAATTTTTTGTTTCGTCTTTTTCTTTTAGGTCGTATAAAGAAATTAATGTATCCCATTATTTATTTTTAGGGTTCCGAACAAAAAACGGAGCCCTTATAGGTTCACTCGGGTGTCTGTCTGTCTGTCACAGCCAGTTTTCTCCGGATCCACTGACCGATTCTGTTGAAATTTGGTACACTTATGAACTTCTGTGACCCAAATACGGACGCGTTACATAAATTTTTAGTATGGGTGTCACTTTTGGGGGCCAAACTATAAAATAAAAAAAAAAGTTTTTCGAACAATATCGTGGGACGGTTTTAATAAAATTTTTAAATAAATGGTTTTGAAGTTGTTCAAGAAATTAGACGAAAAATGACTATTCCCAGGGGGGGAATGGTCATTTTTCGTCTAATTTCTCCTTATATCCGAAACTAATGAGCCTAAAAATTTGAAATAAATGGTGGTATTTTATTACTGTGTCTTGTGCGAGTCCCAAATAAATATTTTTCTTACTTTCTTTCTTTAGATAATAGATCTTTACCTACAGATTACAGGAAAACCTATAAGAAGTCTATAGTGTTAAAATAACATGTTTAAAAAAATAAAATTCGTTCGGAACCCTTTGCACGCGAGTCCGACTCGCACTTGGCCAGTTTTTTTTTTATATTAAGTTGTTTTTGCCGTGTTTAATCACTATCTTACGGGTGGTCTCAAGCAATAATGTATTCAATGATGGAGAATTCTTGCCTTAGAAACCCCCAGGTCATAGGTATCAGGAAACACAGATTCTGGCAGGGATTTCATCTTGAGCATATAGGCTGTTCACCAATTATCGCTGTATATCTTGTTGTACAATGCTGTAAGTGCCTGATTTAAGAATTGTTGAGAAAAGTATCGATCTGTTTTGATCTTTTGTTTGACTCTGAAGTCAAAACAGCTTTTCTGTAGATATTTTCTCACCTCGACTATGAGATTGTTTTGTTATGCATGACTCAAGTATTCCGCCATCAAGGCGCCATCGCAAGTTGTTTTCATAGAGAAAATATAGTATTGTCCTGCGTCCTTCCATTGTGCTGTTAACACATCGTGGAATCAGACAGATGTGTAGCTGGGGCTTTTGTTGCGCCACTTTTAGGGTTCCGTACCGCAAAAGGAAAAAAACGGAACCCACGATCACTTTATACGATACTCCGGAGCGCGTGGAGGTATCGAGTTGAAATTAAAACCATATACTCAAATCTATAGTCGCTGAAGCTGTGAAAAAATAAAAGTTCTAAGTTAACGTAAAAAAACGATACGGCCGTTTATGCCGCAAATAACGTATATTTCGACACTCTCAAGGGAATCAAAATGTATATGGTATTTCCTGTTGATCTAGAACTATGAAATTTGGCAATTAATACTACAAGTATAGGAAAAAGTTTGAAAACTTATACATTTTGTAATTAAATCATAAAAAAATAATATAATCTTTATTTAATATTTAAAGTAATATGTACATGTACCTACAAATTTGTACGGAACCCTTGGTGGGCGAGTCCGATTCGCACTTGGCCGGTTTTTGAATTCCCCTCACCACTTCCAAGTATTTAAGAAACTAGGAAGTGGTGACAGGCGGATGTTCTGGGGTCTGTCTTTTGTATGATGTGCAAAAAATTCTTAATTTAAATAAGTGACATTTTAATTGAATCATTACGAGAAGCTCATCATCATCATATCAGCCGAAAGACGTCCACTGCTGGACATAGGCCACCCCCAAGCGTCGCCACAACGACCGGTCCTGCGCATCTCGCATCCATCGGCTACCCGCGACCTTCACCAGGTCATCGGTCCACCTTGTGCGAGGCCTTCCAACGTACGAGGAGCTCGTGGGTCAATAGTAACAAGATTAAACATCAAGGTTAAGCAACGCTTGCCGAGGTCAGTTCGTGGATGGGTGATCATCTATTAGATACCTAGTTTCCTCCGTGTCTCGGAAAGCACGTTAAGCCATTGGTCCCGGCTGTCATTTGTAGATCTTTGGCAGTCATTACGGATTGTCAGAAGCCAGTAAATCTGACTCCAGTCTTGCCATGAAGTACCGTGTTACCCAGTTAAGGGTTTGTGGAGGTCTGGTAGGCAGCCGCTCCACGTAAAATACTGGTATTCAGTTTAATCCGGTTTGACTGGCAGCTGACCTCAATGTAGTTGGGAAAAGCCTAAGCAGATGATGAAACAGTCGTGAAGGGAAGTCGGTTGCTAGAAAATCTCGCACTTGGCTTGCGAAGGGGTATCGCTATCACGTTACCCAGTTACTGGGTTGTGGTTGTGGAAGTCTAATAGGCAGTCCTTCCATGTAAAATACTGGTATTCACCAGCATCCGGTGAGACAGAAACCGATACCAACATAGTTGGGTAGATTGTTTAGAATCAGACAGATGTGTTGGTTTGTTGTGCCACTTCTTCTTAGCTTAAACACTGGAAGTGGTGACGGGCGGTCGTTTTAGGCTACCTTTTATATGACAATAGTTGACCCGCGCCACTTCGTCTGCTCCGCTCCTATTGGTCTTATCGTGATGATAAATACTATAGCCTTCCTCGATAAATGGGCTATCTAACACTGAAAGAATTTTTCAAATCGGACTAGTAGTTCCTGAGATTAGCAGCAAACAAACAAACTCTTCAGGTTTATATATTAGTATAGTATAGATTCAAATATGCTGATTTTCAGCCTAGTTTGAATAAATTACTTTTGATTTTGTATGTTTATCAGATTGATATTAATCTGAAATCTTCCGCATCTTTTCAAATATATTGAGTCATGTATCTAGCCTTGTTGTACCTACTCGAATAACAAGGAAACGATTAAATGCATTACAATCAAATTTAAGATGAATAGGAAGTAGCGATTAATTCGTGTTTTAATTAATATTTAGTACCACAAGACGAACGGCGATGCGCCACCGGTACATGGTGGACATCCCACCGACACGCACTAAACGTTTTGGGAACACATTCATAGTGCGTACAGCTAAGGAGTGGAATTCCCTGTCAGAGTCTGTGTTTCCAGATAGCTACAACCTGGGAGTCTTTAAGACAAGAGTGAATAGGTTGCTTCTAGGCAAACGTGCTCCATCTTCGACCGCATCATCGCTTACCATCAGGTGAGATTGTGGTCAAACGTATGCCTGTATATAGTAAAAAAAAAATATATATTTAGTAGTATTATAACAAGGTCTTTATGATAAGCAAAAATACGGTTAAAATAACAGTTTCTAGATTCCGACCATCCGTCAAAAATCCTTGCCATTGATTGGCTCAGTTTTCGTTTTTTCCAACGACTTAATGATCTTTCTGCTCTTTATTATAATGCTTCTAGCTATTTTCTCCCGTAAGTCCGGATGCAACGCTACTCAAGCACACGTCGATGGCTTCCACGCCATCGTCAGACAGAAATATGCCTCTTTGCTTTGCAGAGTGCGGGTCATCTCAAACTCCATCCTGAAGACCATAGCGGGGAGGTACGACTCTCCTTTGTTAGGGGATGTTGTTTGAAGATGTATCTCGAACAATATCCTTGCCTCTAAATAGATCATAAGTTTAATAACATAGGAATTAGTTATCTTTTTTTTATTTTGTATTGGGTTTGCTCTTGACTCTAGTGTAGGTCAGAGAAGACAGAGACAAAGTCTACGATGGAGCGAGCTTACCCAGAAGGAGCCTGTTCACTCTAACTTTGAAGAGATTAGGGTTGTAAGCGTTTGGAAATACAGACGCAGGCAGAGTGTTCCACTCCTTTGCTGTGCGCATTATAAAAGATGTTTGGAAACGCTCAGTGCGAATTGGTGGAATAGCAACAAGGTAGGGATGGTAAGATGCCCGATGGTAGAAGGGGGCCCGGTGGGATCTTTTTGTTTATTAACCCATATTGATGTTTCTTATCCGAACTAAATATTTGTTTTTACTTTTTTTTTTATTCATCTTTCTCCAGCCCTCGAATCATTTTATTTGGTGGTGGGATATTATCTCAATATCTATCTAAATAACTCTGAAATCATAACTATTGAATCACACATCCTGAAACAGACAAAAAAGAAACTCCAATCCTACAACATTGACTCATAGGTATTCAGCTGTTGACATCACATCCTGTGACAATAATACATTTTGCGGCGCTGGAAATAGATTCACCACGAAAATAGACCTTGTTGGTACAGGATAAAGTCGTGTGGATTGTATTTTTAGGTTTGGCAGGAGTGAGGTCAAATTGTCTAACAGTGGGTCAACGGCGCGAATGAGATATGTCGATAGTCGACAATAGAAGCAGCAAGATTTTCCTGTTACTGCTGCGAATAATGCTTGTGATAATGTCGAAGATAGAATGTCAAAGATTTAACCTGTACGATAACATAGAAAAAGTGAAGTTGAAGAAGCGAAATTAGGCCTATCATACACCTCAAAACTGGAAGGAAAAATAAATAGTTTTGAAGTTATTCAAGAAATTAAACCAAAAATGACCATTCCCACACCTTATCTCCGAAGCTACTGAGCCTAAAATAGTTATATACCTACCTAAAGATTACAGGAAAACCTATAAGAAGTACCTATGTAGTGTTAAAAAATTAAATTGGTTCGGAACCCTTTGCACGCGAGCCCTACTTGCACTTGGCCAATTTTTATACTATACTAGTGGACGTCACGCGGTTTCACCCGCGTAGTTCCCGTTCGCGTGGGAGTACGGCGATAATATATAGCCTATGTTACTCCCTGATAAGGTAGCTATCCAATGCTAAAAGAATTTTTCAAATCGGTCCAGTAGTTTCGGAGCCTTCAATTCAAACAAACAAACAAATCTTTCTTCTTTATAATATTAGTATAGATTAGCTGACCCGCGCAACTTCGTCTGTGTCACATTTTTCATTAATGCTCCCCTCCTATTAGTCGTAGCGTGATGTTATATAGCCTATCCCTATGGTACTTATAGGCCCTATACCTTTCCTCGATAAATGGGCTATCCAACACTAAAGATTTTTTTAATTCGAACCAGTAGTTCCTGAGATTAGCGCATTCAACCAAACAAACTCTTCAGCTTTATAAAATTAGTATAGATGTAATTTAATGAATTAGCAACGCATCGATAAACTTTTTGATATAGTTCGTGACTAATGTCTATGGGTAGGCACCTTCCCACAAGATGGGTCGTCGCCCCCTTATTTAAGCCATAGGAATAGACAAGTAACAGGTTTTTACCCATAGCTTTTATAAAAGTCCGTTGACTTGCAATTTCTTTTATAGACTTTTTTATCAGTCGACGGATGACTGGCAGGTTTGAAGATATCATAATTCATCGTCGAAAGCTACAAAGTATTGTTGGTAAATAAATCTTGTGTATAAAAAAAAAACCAATAAAAGGTGCTTATGGCAAAATGATAACAACCGCATGGGACGATCTTCGAGGTTAAGCAACGCTGGCCGAAGTCGGTTCGTGGATGGGTGGCTGTCTTAATATACCGAGATATAAACAAATAAATTCTTTATTGTCGCCAGTTAATACATTCATCTTATTAATCAAACATAAATGCATCGTATTAGTGTACTTATTGCACAAAAAGTACTGCTACTGATTTCTAAACTAAGCTTGAGCTTGTATTTTGGGAAACAGTGTTCAGCTGCAGGAGGATTCACATAGTAAAATACGAATACAATGGTTTGAATGTCGTTGCAGTAGACTTACAATATTAAGATAACTTTTTATCCATTCCTCCGTTTCTCGGAAAGCACGGTTTTGGCCTGCCCACCTTTCCACATGGCGTGATGTTATGTGGTTCTGTGTATCGTAGTTTATGTGGCGTAGTTTAGTAGCGTTCGCAGACAAAATTAGCATGCGACCTTTATCAGAGGAACGATTTTGAGTATCACTAAACTACATCCATTGGTAAATAAAGGGTCTTTCAACAAGGACGGGTCGATGTTGAAATTAAATAAAACAAGCTGTATGTGAGATATTAAAGAAATTATTTTTTTATTTGAAAGGCCCATTTATGCCATTATTTATAAAAAATGACATCGTTTAAATGTCCATCGCGGCTTCGAACGGTGGCACGGATCCGAGAGGTCCAATTTTCAATTACTCTACTGCATAGAAGATGGCTTGCGTTATGTTGAATTTCAGGGCATCGGTTGATTGCGGATTATTGGCATAGACCTGCGACTTGAGAAAACCCCACAAGAAAAAGTCTAGCGGGGTCAAATCGCACGATCTTGGTGGCCAATTCACGTCACCTCTGCGAGAGATAACCCTACCCTCGAACCGTTTATGCAGAATGTCCATTGTGTTTAATAATAAAGTTTTATCATTTGGATGTGCTGCTCAATCGTGTAACTTACCATGTTGATTTGGCATCAGTAACTGAAGAAATAACGACGCATTTGACAGATGCCGCCAAAACAACATGGCCGCCACAAACTGTCAACATCGACCCGCCCTATTTGAAAGACCCTTTATATATAGGAACCGAGTAGTGTTAATGATTGCATTCTTCTTTCAGCACGGACCATGTGAGAATGAGAATAACTCATGGATTCTACTTATTTTTTTAAATATTTAAAGTGTAATTTCCATGTACATAATCAATCTTAATTATCAAACCTTTTAAATGGATAAGGATTAATATCATGAAACCAAAATCAGCACTATTCCATTCCGCCCGGGTATTGATTGAATTATTTGATCAAAAAGCGGTTATTGCGACTTAACCATAATAGTTAGACATATACCCTCGTGGACTTTTTTATAGGTAATAATGAGTACTTCAATTATGTAGTACATTATTTTTATGTATCATCAATAGTTTTCTAAGCGCACGCCAAATAATGAATTTTACAGGCAAAATTTTGCTACTTTGGGTTACATTGTTGCAACTTTCTTAAGAATCTTTAATTTATTTAAAATATTATATAGCCTATGTTCATCAGGGATAATGTAGGATTCTAATGGTGAAAGAATTTTTCAAATCGGACCAAGAGTTTCGGAGCCTATTAATTTCAAACAAACAAATAAATCTTTCCTCTTTATAATATTAGTGTAGATGTATAGATGATACTTGCTCATCGAACATCAAAGTACATGTAGAATCGCCAGAGAATTGCCATCGGGCCTGTTTATGATAACCTCAAAATTCTATTTCTTCTACTTCATATTACCAATGTTTTACATTAATTTATCAATCTACTAATTGACCCGCGCAACTTAACTTCAACTAACTTCTAACTAACTAACTTCTTAGCGTGATAATATATAGCCTATAGTCTTCCTCGATAAATGGGCTATCTAACACTGAAAGAATTTTTCAAATCGGACCAGTAGTTCCTGAGATTAGCGCGTTCAAGCAAACAAACAAACTCTTCAGCTTTATATATTTCTAGTTGACCCGCGCAACTTCGTCTACTCCGCTCCTATTGGTCTTAGCGTTATGTTGTATAGCCTATAACCTTCCACGATAAATGGGCTATCTAGCACTGAAATAATTTTTCAAATCAGACCAGTAGTTCCTGAGATTAGCGCGTTCAAGCAAACAAACAAACAAACTCTTCGTCTTTAGAATAATTAGTATAGATATTCTTACATTCAAATGAGAAAACATTGTAACACTAAACTGTAGGAAAGAATTTTTATAGTTCTAGTTTTGATACAGGTAACTATGTAGAATACATGTAAAATTCCTGCTAATGCATTCCAAATAAATGATATAATTATGCAAAGTTTACATATATAATCAAAGTTTACACATTGACACGGACAAGTTACGAATGTAGTTATTTTAAATAGTTCTACTATGGTATCCATACAAGATAGGTCATCATTCAAATTGGTATCGAATCGAAAATCATTACCATATTTTTTGCATAATAATTTAAAAGCTCTCGAAATAATTTATGAGTAGACACTTTAAGCATTTTAATAATAATATGTTATCTGTTTCATTTCATTTCATTTATTTATTGCTTCAAATATGGTAGGTACAAGTTCTTATATACAATATTAAGTAACACACATTTGGCCAATATATAGCATGCAATAGTAGGTACATACAAGTTTTTACTAAAAATATTAATTACTAGGTTACCACATTTCGTCAATTTATATACTTATCAATTAAATATGTCTGTGCTTTATTGTATAAAATTTACAGGGACACTTTTGGAAGAACTCATCTATCGAATAAAAACACTATTGTAACAACCACTTCCGCAACGTAACACAAAACTTATTGAATGGCAGTTTATTGTGTAGATTCTAACGTAACTTAAAATGTTGCCTGCCTGTATATCTGTATACATGCCAATACATATCACATGTATACATGCCAATGACCTTGTGCACATTAACGGAGCTAACTACTCCTCTACGCGCCACTCCGCTTCCCGCATTTTTCATTTATTAAAAAAAAATAACGCATATTTAAAAAAAGTAACAACACAAAATTAATTTCGTTTGTATTGCAAAGCAGTAGATTTTTTTTTTTTTAGATTTTTGTTAAAAAAATAAGGAGTAAAATGGTTTCATCTCAACGATTTGGACGTGATTTGGTGATTGTTTTTCTTATTATGTGACACCGATACATAAATTCTGGCTAAACCAAATTACGTATCATATCATGTAGATTACTACCATTTTTTTTTTCAGATGTAATTTCTCAGTAAATGCCGACGAAAAGTTGCTTCATCTGCACGCTGTTTTTAAGCATTTTTCGAGAGATCAGCCAGTCGCGAGCACAACTATTAGCACATAAATATTCTACAAAGAAATGTGCTTCACGCATACTTTTCGGCAATTTGTCATGTTATTCTAAAAATTTTAGTCAATTCTTTATTGTTAATAACTTACAGGATACAATTTATTTCAAAGCTCAGAAATCAAATACTCCGACACTTATTGATTTCAGTCAATCCGTAGGTGTACAACACAACCATTTCTGAACAATACGTAGGTATGTACACATAAGTGTACGTGCAGTCAAGCACAAAAATGTTATGGACTTGGCAAAGTTTCTCGTAGAATTTAATCTTTGAATGGTGTTAGTAATTCCGTTGCTCCCGGCTGTCATTTGTAGGTCTTAAGCAGTCGTTACGGATTGTCAGAAGCCAGTAAATCTGACTCTAGTCTTGCCAAGGAGTACCGTGTTACCCAGTTAATGGGTTGTGGAGGTCTGGTAGGCAGCCGCTCCACGAAAAATACCGGTATTCAGCTGAATCCGGTTTGACTGAAAGCCGACCCCAATATAATTGGGAAAATGTTAGGCAGATGATGAGGTAACGTGTTAAATATTAATAGAAGTTAGTCATTCGTCATTATCTAGTTATTATAACTAGTAATACATGACTCATACTACTTATCTTTCATTGTTATGTTTGACCTGTGTCCTCAAGACCTTATTTTTGAACTGTGCATTGTTAGATGATAACATCATGTTGCCAACTGATGCTCATATCTATTATTGTTCAAGGCAATACTTTTTTCTTTACCTATGCTAGGACATTGTTGGCTTAAATGACTGCGGTACGCAGTCATTTCAAAGGAAAATAATTATAAAATCATAATTATAATCATAAAATCACAATTTATTATAAGCCCGTGGTGTCCCACTGCAGGGCAAAGGCCTCCCTTCCTTCTTTCCACTCCAGTCTCTTTTGAGCAATCCGAGTCCAATCCCCCAGGTAGGAGTCCAGCTCGTCCCGCCATCTCCGTTTGGGTCTACCGCGTCGCCGGTTCCTGATGTTCGGGACCCAATCCGTCGTTATTTTTGCCCAGTTCTCCTGTGGCATGCGGCATACATGGCCTGCCCAGTTCCACTTCAATTTGGCAGCTGTGTTGCCTACATCTGCGATTTGAGTTTTGGAACGAAGTATATTGTTCCTTATACGGTCTGTTATCCGGACTCCGAGGATACTTCGTTCCATTGCTCGCTGGCAGACCCCGAGAGCGGACTTTTGACGTCTCGTTAATGACCACGTCTGCGCTCCATACGTGAGGGTGGGGAGGATGCACATGTCCATGAGTTTTCTTTTAAGGCAGAGTGGAAGGGGTCCTTTCATTAGGTCTTTCATCGACCAATAGCTCTTCCAGGCGTTTTCGGTGCGTCGAGCAACTTCTTTATCTTGTCTCGCCTGGAATGAGACTATTTGGCCGAGATATATGTACTCATAGACATATTCAACCTCAACACCCCCAATCTCTACTTTGCGCTTCGTGCTGTTCGTCATTAGTTTCGTTTTCGCCATATTTATTTTGAGTCCGACCTCGAGGCTTGCCTGGCTCAGTTGTTCGAGCATAAAGCCTAACTCAGCTGCCGAAGAAGAGAAAAGGACAATGTCGTCGGCGAAGCGGAGATTAGTCAATCTCCTGTCCCCAACGACAATGCCCTTGTCTCGCCAGTGTGAGTCTAGTTTCTGGAATACTTCTTCAAGCGTTGCTGTGAAGAGTTTAGGAGACAGCGGATCGCCTTGCTTAACCCCTTTTCGGACTGGAAAGGATGGGCCGGTGGTGTCTAAGCGTATGGCAGCTGTACTATGGAGGTAAATTCGTTCTAGTAGTTTAATATAAGTAGGTTCAATGTCTTGTTTATAAAGTGTCGCAAAAATTGCTTCGTGTGTTAAACTGTCGAAAGCTTTGGAATAATCTACGAACGCAAGGTACAACGGTAAGTCGCAATCACAATAATAATTATAAAATCATTATCATAATCATAAAATCACAATCATAATTATAAAATCATTGTCATCATACTCATAAAATCACAATCATAATTGTAAAATCATTATTATAGTCATAAAATCATAATCATAAAATCATAAGATCACAATCATAATTATAAAATCATTATCATAATCATAAAATCACAATCATAATTGTAAAATATTTATTATAGTCACAAAATCATAATCGTAAAATCATAATTATAATCATAAGATCACAATCATAATTATAAAATCATTATCATAATTCTAAAATCAATAACATAATTATAAAATCATTATTATAATCATAAAATCATAATTATTATCATAAAATCACAACCATAAAATCGCAATCATAAAAATATTTATTTCTCTTTCCACGAAGATCGGCTTCGAATTAACATCTTAGGACTAGACAATGAATGTAGACAAACTCTCCTTTGCGAGAGACTGGAGTCCGTACAAGGGAAACCCAGTGTTATGGATCTCCCGGCTCCCGGGTATTACTTTTGGTTTGTGTTTAATTAAACTACCAGAAATGCACATATTTTACTACCAATAAATTTGTAATACCTAACAGAATGGATAAATGCTCACCAAAACCTAACCTAACCTAATTCGGTGAGCATTTATCCATTTTGGCAAGCAAAAAGAATAATTTCGTTGAGCATTTAACCATTACTATGTGACAAATTTATCACTCATTAACAGTTTTAACTAATCTAATGAAGAACGGAATAATTAGTCTGTTACAATATTCATGCTCTGATTGCTGCTGATCTTTGACCCGGGCATTGCCACACGTGGGCTTTAATGAATGGTGTCGACAGACAAAAGAGTAATTCATATCATAACACACTGCTCGTATCAATATCCGTCCGTGAATTAAATGGAAGACGCTTATTTATATCATAGGAAGAACAGTAAGAAGATAGCATGTAAATTATAAGCTGGAATATCAGTTACAGAAAGCTTTTTAGGGTTTCGCCAGTTCGAAAGAAAAAAGGAACCCTTTGGAATCACTCGTGTGTCTGTCTGTTCATAAACTGTCTCAACCTATTTGATCCGAATCTACTGGGCCATAAATTCAGATATAGCAGTACATAGGTATGGACTTTGGTGACCCTAAGACGGATGCGGAATGTAAAAAAATTGGATATGGGATCACTTTTGAAAAACAGACGGATTTCAGTTGCAATAATCGCCCAAGAAAAAAAGATTTGGAAGAAGAAAGGGCAAGCCTATGTCCAGCAGTGGTACACAAGTGCAGACTAAAAAAAACTGGCCAAGTGCGCGTCGGACTCGCGTGCAAAGGGTTCCGAACGATTTTTTTTTTAACATGTTATTTTAACACTACAGACTTCTAATAGGTTTACCTGTAATATTTAGGTAAAGATCTATTATCTCCATTTTTTATAAAATTTTAGGCTCAGTAGTTTCGTAGATAAGGGGGGAATGGTCATTTTTCGTCTAATTTCTTGAATAACTTCAAAACCATTTATTTTAAAATTATGAAAAAAATATCATTAAAACCCTCACAGTAAGCCCTTTCATTTGATATGTCATACGATATTTTTCAAAATACTTTTTTTTTAAATTTTCTAGTTCGACCCCCAAAAATGCTATGTGCCCCATACTAAAAATTTTATAATTTAAGTAACGCGTCTGTGTTTGGGTCATATAAGTCCATATGTGTACCAAATTTCAACAGAATCGGTCCAGTGGAGAAAACTGGCTGTGACAGACGGACAGACAGACAGACACCCGAGTGATCCTATAAGGGTTCCTTTTTTTTCGGACTAATAATACTTATTATAGTCTATTTTTTCTGGGTGGTTCAAATCATCAAATGACTCCTCCCGCTCTGGGCGGAGCAGAAGGGAGTGTCAGACTCTTACTGACTAAAACCCATCCGTGTTCCTCCTAATGCCCTTTGCGCTCCAGGGCCGCGGTGACTCTTCCGAACAATTCCGCAGCTCTGGCAGACACTAACAGCCTCTAGCTCTACTGATCTCCTCAAAATAACCCTTACAATGCTACAAACGTAAACAAACCAGCAAAGTGTTCTTAACCTCAACGCTGCGTATATTACAACATTGTCTGTCTGTTTGTACGTTTGAAAGTATTTGCACGAACGCTCTGTGAGAGGAATACGTTAGTGGGTGACGTAGTTTTACTGATAAGTATGTATATGTATGTAATAGGTGAACCTTGAGTAAGTTGTAGTAAGAGACGATTGTGTAACAATGTAGTATTGCATCTAGTGCAGTAAGCACCGGAGTCTGTGTTTCCTGATAGCTACAACCTGGGAGTCTTTAAGTCAAGAGTGAATAGGTTACTTCTAGGCAAACGTGCTCCATCTTCGACTGCATCATCGCTTACCGTCAGGTGAGATAGTGATCAAACGCGAGCCTATCAATAGTAAAAAAAGTTGAGAGGTGTCAAGGGACACCCGGATGGAACGAAGTTCCTTTCGATTAATTAGTGAAAGAATTGTAATAAAATTTTATTTTTTTAAGTTATAATAATATTAAAAAAAATATATTAACAAATATAATGTAAACAGAAATAGAAAGACGAAACGAAAATAACTGGCTTGCTTTCTATGAGAGAGAGAGAGAGAGAGACAGAAACACGCGCACGTCACACGGCTTACAACTATAGCAAAAAGTGTCGTTATAACTTTTCGTATGAATTTTTTCCGTCTAGCCCCCTTTCACAACGCGCGATAAGGAACTTCGTTCCAAAAAAAAATTGGTAAAGAAAGTGTCTCCAAGGAAGAATCTAGGCAATTACAATTATGCGAGTCGAAATTACGACGATCTCTGTACTATAAACCAAAAACACCACGTTTTAGTTACAAGTCAAATTCTTATCAGCGGTCTTATTAGCGGTTTTTTGTATTAATTTAGGAATGGGCTTGCTTTTGGCCTCGATCACGCCTGATGGACAGCGATGGGTAAGGTCTATGATGGAGCAAGCGTGCCAGAAGATGCCTGTTCACTCTTGCTTTGAAGGCAGACGGGTTATATGTGGATGGGAACACAGACGCTGGCAGAGAGTTCCACACGTTGCCTGTGCGCATAATAAATGTGTAGGAGAGTCCATTGAAGCTCTAAAAAAACTAAGCAAATTCAAACCTATAGATTACTTGCCGTTGACCTAGAATCATGAAATGTGGCAAGAAGCAAGGGCTTACAATTTATTTGGGCTTGGAGTTTCCTTTGATACCCGCAAAAGAACGAAGGTTACATAGCCCGAAGGATCGCCAAATTGAAGTGGCAGTGGGCAGGGCACATTACTCGCAGAGCAGATGGTCAATGGGACTGAAAAGTTTTGGAGTGGCGACCGCGTACCGGAAGATGCAGCGTCGGAACTGTTGGAAGGCCTCCTACAAGGTGGACCAAAGACGTCGTGAGGGTCGCGGGAAGCTGATGGATGCGAGACGCACAGGACCGGTTGTTGTGGCGACGCTTGGGGGAGGTCTATGTCCAGCAGTGGACGTCTTTCGGCTGATATGATGATGATGTTATCATGTTAAACTCTCAATATTTTGCAGATCATTTCAAATACAATAAATTACATCCATATTTTGAAGTTTACAATATTCGTTTCTCATCAATTTGCAACGTTGGAAGGCCTCCCACAAGGTGGACCGATGACCTGGTGAGAGTCGCGGGTAGCCGATGGATGTGAGACGCACAGGACCGGTTGTTGTGGCAACACTTGGGGGAGGCCTATGTCCAGCAGTGGACGTCTTCGATGATGATCAGGATGATGATGAAAGTCAAAATCGGGACATCAGGACAGGCACTGGCTATTAGCATCTAGTAATAGTAGTGTAATGTATGTAGTAATATAAATGTATGTAGTAAATAATTCCTAATTATCATTGTCCGCACGAGTCATTGTAGACTGTGAGTAGCATTCGATATGAAATGACGTAGTACTGTTACTGTGACAAGTGTCAAATAAAACTATGAGCTAAGAGTGTCTTGTGACATTATGCTTCCTCTAAAGCTGTCCACTTGTTCCGATTCAGTGCTATTCTTCCCCACTCTTAAAGCAAAGCATCGTCCCATATTTTTATCTGCCTTACTTTATGTCCATTCCCATTTCTGGGGTATCATTCTGTTTCTGTATCTTTTCTCTGTAATTTCTCTGTGTTTGTTCTCCACGTGTGTCCCGTCCACTTACATTTTAATATTCTTGCAGCATATTGGCTATTAGAATTTGTATTCAATGGAAATTGCACCGATTAAGTTATCCAAAAGTTGGGAATGTGTCAAAAACTAGTAATATTAGTGTCGATAGTATTATAAATAGTTCCTAATTATCATTGTCCGCACGAGTCACTGTGGGCTGTGAGTAGCATTCAATGTGAAATGACGTAGTGCTGTTAGCTCATAGTTTTATTTGACACTGATTAAAATGTATTGATGAGTGTTCAGGTTTTATAAATTTAGTCATAGTTTTGTTGCCAATATATTTAAATAAATATTTTATATAGAAGGGGTTTGGTATCACAGTGTCAGCAGAACACTGACTCCTAAGTCACAAGATCACCTAGTTTAGGAGTCAGGGTTTACCTTGTCCTGCCAGGGTTGCGGAATTTGTTCGACAGAGTCACCGCAGCCCTGGAACGCAAAGGGCATTTGGAGGAACACGAATGGGTTTTAATTAGGAAGAGTCTGTCACTCCCTTCTGCTCCTCCCCTCTGGGCGGAGCAGAAGGGAGTGACAGAGAAGAGAGTCATTTGATGATTTCCCATCCTTAAAAAAAAGAAAGGGCCTTATCCGTATGTCCATTAGTTAACCAAGCTTTGTATCCTAGGGGCCTACTCTCTAAGCCCGAAGTCCGTAGTTTCGGGCTTAGTTACGGGCGTATTCTGCTCCTTATCACCTAACCTCTAAGAATTAATGACAACACTATCAGACAGTTACTGTAAAATCGTGTTTTCTTTCATTCTTAGTTCGGGTTTAGGACCAATCGTAAGTCCGTAGGTGATACGGAGTAGAATACGCCCGCAACTAAGCCCGAAACTACGGACATCGGATCATTAAGTCTCAAAGGTTTTTGTATCAATAAAGATTTTTGTTTATTTATATCTTTAATTCCAAGAGTAGAGGAGCAGATGAAGTTACGCGGGTCAACTAGTTATATATATTAGGATAACTAGTTGACCCGCGCAACTTCGTCTGCTCCGCTCCTGTTGGTCTTAGCGGAGAGGAGAGGTATTATATAGCCTATAGCCTTCCTCGATAAATGGGCTATCTAACACTGAAAGAATTTTTCAAATCGGACCAGTAGTTCCTGAGATTAGCGCGTTCAAGCAACCAAATAAACTCTTCAGCTTTATTTATTAGTATAGATAATAGTTTGGCATGTACATAAACTTGAGTTGTAATTCATCATTATCATCATACACGACGTCGCACACTTTTGTGCATATATCTCTCAAGCGTCATCACTTCGACCGGACCTTTGCTTCTTGCATCCAGCGGACTCCCTCACCCTTCACCAGGTATTTCCAAAGTTACGCCTTCCAGTACACGGTCGCCACTGCAAAAGCTTTCAACCCCATCGACTATCCATATGCCTTGCCCACTGCTACTGTCAATTTGTCTGTAGCGGTCAATGCTGCCACAAGAAAAACAAAAAAAAACCGCAACGCCATCTATCCAACTAGCAGCGAACTACTACGCTGTCGAAATCCTGCATCGCGCAAGCAGAGTTTACCATGCGATTTGACAAAATTATACATCAGCTTGAATATCAACTATCGGGCAGTTGCCCACACCGGACACAACATCCGTCTGGTCGGAGGATCCTCCCTTTTCAATGGAGGTTTGCGGAACTTTACTTTCTGTTCCGCATATCTCTAAATGTCAATTCTTCTGCTGACTATGTCGGTTACCTTGGTTTGGTGTGATATAAACAATAACATTATAATTATTATCTAAGCGGAGCCTAGTAACTCAGCACATCGGGTTTGGCACTAGGGTTGCTTACGTAATGTAACGTCTAGGAAACGTTCAGGGTTGTCACTCGCGACGTTGACATTCACTAATTCATATTTTTCAATTGGATTTTGTCGCATTCATTCATGGTGATGTTTTATTTTTATTTTGATGACATGTTTTATAAAGTAAATACCTGTTGAGTATTTAATATGTAGTGCTAAGAAGACATTTTCTATTCTTTCTATTGTAGTCTAGTCTATTTTGAAAGTATTATTTCCGTATCACTCCTGTGAACCTGCGATCTTCCTTTTTGTTGTGATTTTGTGAAACATCTATTGGTGCGTCTTGGCAGTAAAACCAAATCTTATGCCGTGACGGAAACGACGCTGTCATGTCGTGATGCCCCCACTACGCCGCCTGTTACGGACGGCGAACGGAACTAATTTATAAGATTTTTATTAATTTTATTATGAATTCTTACATAGATGTTTCGCATCTTCCGGGCATCCCGTGACGGCATTTTTTATATATCTCTCGTATTTCAAGGTTAGTGAGGGGTCATATTGGGCCCATAATGTCACCACTTGTTAAATACCCGTATTGTAATAGAGACCATGCCTTTTGCCACTAACTCTGCGAATATATTGGAGTGCTGAATACAAAAAGAACTTTCCCTGAAGAAGGAATCAGAAACATTGTAACCCAGATCTGAAGTTATCTAAGTGTCCCAGGAAAACTAATATTTTAAGCGGTCAAAATGTTATCATTATGATGTCAATAAATAAATATTAACAAAGACACCTGACAACCCTATAGCCCGTTAATTGATATCTTCTGGCATGTCATACACGGAACAGACCGGCCGTGACTGACTCCACTTCTATACAGGGTGTATTTATAACTGAAGCGAGATTCAACGCCGTGATTGTCGAGATCGTCATGTTTGTCGTGATACTGAGAGTTTGTTGTATTCTGTTCAATTCTCTGACAAAATAAGTTGGCCTAAGGGATTGCGCGGGTTTCAAAGGCGTCGTACATAATACAGAGCGATCGTCACGCAAATACTTGATGACTTGCAAGTGCTTCTGTCGGCGGCTTGATGATACGTTCTTCGTTCGATTAAATTTCCGTAGCGCATGTCAATGTCATACATTAACACTTTTTGATAATCGTTATTGCTGTTAGAACGACACTTTGTTTCTAGCCCCTTATGTTGTTTTGCTTTTTTTCACTTGGTCATTTGCCCTCAGTTTGTTTACCTGTTTACTGGGGTAACTATAAGTTATCAGCTGGCTTCTGACCGAAATATTTCACCCTCTCGTGGCAGATAGTCCAGTCCTGTAACGAAAAGAAAGATGTAATATTATATTTACTTGCTTCCTGATATGTAAAACCTAACAGTCAAGAGTGAATAGGTGACTTCTAGGCAGCCGTACACCTATTGGAGCGTTCTTTGTAAACGAATACAATGTTGTCACTTGTAAGTTAATCTGTCAATGTCAAGTAAATGTCATTTTGAGTTTGAAGTTTGGTATCTTCCTCTCTGCTAATGGCCATCGATGTGAAATAATGAACCTGTGCTCTTGGAGATTAAAATCAAATATAATCTTGGAATCTTGTTTACTTTTCGGCCTAAATCTATCTATTTTATCGTCGATCACACTATCGCTTTTCATGTGATGAGATCATAATCATAATTATTTATTTGCCAGAATACGGTACAATGTTCTTAAAATTATTTAGTGGTATCATCACATTTTGCCAATTGTGGCGTGCAAATTTCAATATTAGGTGCATACAGATAATAAAGGATTAACATAGTATTGATTGCAATTGAATTAAAATAAAATAAAATATAAAAAATAAATATTTGATTTAGGTCGAGCGCATGCCTATTAATAACGTTACAAGAAAACCACCCTGTATAGATTTATATCGGATGTTTGACGGACTACCGTACGTCAAATTCCTTTGTGTGACGCTCCGAAACAGTGAGGTCGATATGCTAATTAACATTGTCGTTATCTGCAGTGCAAATAGCTAATATTAGACTCACTGACGCTACTATTGAAGCGAGGTGTCTGAGTTGTGGCAGCCCTAAGAAGAGGGTGGGGGAGTTGATAGAGTTTTTTATCGGATGTTTGACGGACTACCGTACGTCAAATTCCTTTGTGTGACGCTCCAAAGCAGTAAGGTCGATATGCTAATTAACACTGTTGTTATCTGCAGTAAAAATAGCTAATATTAGAGTCACTGATGCTAATATTGAAGCGAGGTGTCCCAGTTGTGGCAGCCCTAAGAAGAGGGTGAGGGTCGGGGGGGGGGGGGGGATGAGTTGATAGATTGGCGTGACACTGTTGATGACTTACACGAATGACGGTGTGTTTATCGAATAGGTATTAAAATAAAAACACCAAAGACATGACTGTCATAGGTTTTCCTGTAGGTAATCTATAACCACAGGGGATGTATAATGGCCACTTCAGCAGAATCACGCGACCTGTCACTGTCAACTTTTCCCAATCAACCTTGAACCCAATGCGTTGGCGATAAAGATGAAAATGAAATTTGACTGATTGTTGTGAGGTTTATATTATGATTCTGCTAAAATGGCCTTTTTAGACCCGCATGTATTTAGGTAATAATTTTACGTGATAACGTCATAACAAAAAAATATTTACAAAAAAATATACTTGAAGAGGCAGGACGGCCTGGAGGCCCTTCACCAGAACTCATCTTCTTCTTACTATGAGGGCAGGTGGGCGCGGAAAAAGGAATAAATGCTTCAGACTACAATCGACGTATTTTAATCAGTAATTCACAGGAATCACGATGTAATTAGGTAATTAGCGATTACTACTATACGAAATCAACTTAATTAAATCTTGAAATAGCGTGATGGCAAAGATTCTGAGCGATTCGTCACAAGCGTGGTGCGCGGGCGCCGTCTCGTTCAAAAGTGAGTTTCAAGATGGCCGCCCACACTACCATCGACTATGACGCTTCGCTAGGTTGACATTGACAGTCCTGTCAACCTGACGTTTGACGTAAACGCCGTCACGGCCGGACTGACTTGCGACCGTCCTCGGGCGATTTATCTGAAACAAATTATGATAGCTGCATAGTACGTTCGCTCATCCTGACTTAATCATTTTCATCAGTACACATCCACTAAAATCATTTAATGACTTGGACTAACTAGGCAAGTGTATCGCTTAGTCAACCGGAAGGTGTGACTCGGACTACACTTCAGTAAGACCAGTCGACAACGCGTTAGATAAGTACCAATTCAGGCTAGAATTTAGCATAGACAACACATTTACGTCCTTGTTAACATCTAGACAAGCCAATCCTAACAAGGATGTGACCCGGACGACACCATTCGTCTCACGATAGCAGGCGATCATCCAGGACAAGTCAGCACCTGACTCGGACGACAAAATTCGTCAGATGACGCTAAATAAACCACTGTGACAAGTCAATCAGACAATGACTCGGACGACACATTTCGTCTACCTTCTGTGACGAGTGAAGTGTGCCCTCTAACTACTCACCCTGGAATAGTAAGGACGACACTTCTTCGCCCAGGATCAACTATTTGTACAGTTTATCGTAATTATAGGAATGTTACGGTACAGTAACGGTAGTTTGTACTATACCTACCTATGATAGTGAATTGTCCTGTTCCGTGTGCACTTCAACTTCATGAAGGACCTCCCATGTTTCAGGGTCTGAATGTACGCTCAGGGTGTCTGAGTTTGCAGTGACAGTGTGTGAGTCAGCCGAAGCAGTGTCCGAGCATACGGTCAAGGTGTCAAGACGGTCTAATGACTCGTTATCATTATTTAAGCACAAAGTATTTTCTACATCATTAGACGCCGTCTCGGCCTCAACTTCATCTAAAAGACTAGACGCGATTTCAAGTAATCCATCATGTCCCCGGGGTACTGCACGCAAATTCTCGTGGGAATATTTAAGAGTTCGATTGGAAGCATCCACTGTACTTTTAAGTTCATAGCGATCATTATTTAGAACTTCTGTTATCACGAATGGACCCCTAAATTTCCTATCCAATTTTGTTTGATTACGTTCACAGTTTTTGATGAACACGTAATCACCTTTAGAAAATGGTTTAACTTTTGCGCGACCACGATTGAACCTAACAGTTTCGGATTCAGCAGCTTTCTGGATGTTTGCTGATGCATCCTCCCTAACCGAATCAATATCCAAGCGAACCTCGTTGTCTTTATCAGTGCAGTTTATTTTGGACATACCCAGCGAATCGGAACGAATCCCGAACATAAGCTCTGATGGCGAATATTTGGTTACGGTAGATTTTGTACTATTTAGGGCAAGCTGAATATTTCCTAATTCGTCGCGCCACGTCTTATTAGGATCGTTTTCGACGATAGTTAAAAGGCTCTTTAAAGTACGCATCACTCGTTCAACCTGGCCATTGGCTCTACTTGCACCCGTCGCAATAAAGTGAAGTTCTATTTTATGCTCGCCACAAAAGCTTTTAAAATCAGAACTGATGTAGCAACTGGCCTTGATCTGCGATAATTCTTTTTGGCGCTCCAAAAAGGTAAACTGCTTTTTGCAGTGCATATATTGCACTCTTTGCATCAACAGACGTGGTATGTTCGAGTAAAACGTACTTCGTAAAACCGTCAATAGTTACTGAGCAATACTCCTTCCGATCGCTCTTCCCGCTAAGCTTTCCCGAAAAGTCAATATGAACTGTGTGCCAAGGCACAGACACTTTAGGAATCGGATGAAGCTGAACGGGCTGAGCTCCCGATGGGCCTTTAGAAGCCTTGCAAACTATGCACGAATCTATGAATTTCCGAACACATTTAGACATATCTGGAAACCAATACTTCTCATAGCGCTTGTCTAACGTTTTATCTCTACCTAAATGTTGTAATTCATTGTGAACATGATTTATGAGTGTCCAAATAAGAGATCGCGGAACTACTGGCAGCCAGGAGATCAAATTATTACGAACAATTTTCCTATAAAGGATGCCTTCTCTAACATCATATGTTTGGGCAACTGATTCAGGAAAACTGTTACTGTGGTATTTTGTGATAAGGTCTTGGATTTCAGCATCCCTTTTTTGTTCAACTGATAACCAACCTTGGTGGAGCTCAACAAATTGAACAGATTTAGTTTGCACCTTCTCAGATTCTAAGGGAGTAACCGTATCAGAATTTCGAACAGGATTTCGGGACAAAAAGTCAGCGTGTTCCATTCTGCTGCCTTCACGATAAACGATATCGAAGTCGTAAGCCTGCAAATATGCCCACCAACGATATACACGAGGAGTTAAATCCTTCTTAGACTTTGACGCCTTTAATGAATTGCAGTCCGTAACAACTACAAAATTCCTACCATAAAGATAGTGCCTGAAATGTTCTACCGCTCTAACGACAGCTAACGTCTCTAGCTCATAAGAGTGGTAGCGAGATTCCGCATCTGACGTTCGACGGCTAAAGTATTCTACAACGTGGGGAAGGTTGTCTTTCTTTTGTAAAAGGATCGCTCCGTAACCGTCCGAGCTAGCGTCTGTATGTAATTCTACAGGGAGTACCGGATCAAATATGGTAAGTACGGGTTCAGATGTAAGAATATCTATTAACCTTTTGCGTATTCTCTCATGTTCAGTAGTCCAAGTAATTCGTCCTTTTAATTTTGTAAGAGGATATAAGGGACCCACAACATGGGTGAAATCGGGGATGAATTTCCGGAAATAAGACGCTAATCCCAGGAATTGTCGGACATTCGTAGCTGACTTCGGTTCAGGAGCATCTACCAATGCTTGAATTTTCCGCGAATTGGGTCTGATCACACCAGATTGCACAGAATATCCTAAATAATCGATTTTTTGCTTCATGAATTTACATTTTTTTAGGTTTAATGAAAAGCCAGCTTCCGATAATACGTCCAAAACATCGTCAAGACGCTGCAGACCCTTAGAGATGTCCACAGAGTGGCACAATACATCATCCATGTAGATTAATGGTTTATCTTTTAATTGACTAATGGCTTTTGTGATACATCTCTGAAAGACTGCAGGCGCATTTCGCAAGCCAAAGGGCATAGCCAGATATTCATATTGGCCCTCATTGGTGATAAAAGCTGTTTTCTGCACTGAATCGGGATGAACAGGAATCTGGTGGAACCCAGCTGCCATATCTAACGAGGAGAAGAAATTGGCCCCAACAAGTTGATCGATTTGTTCCTCTATACGAGGCAAAGGGTAACGTTCGGGCACGGTATTGGAATTAAGCTCCCTGTAATCGACACATAATCTATCTGTATTGTCCTTCTTTTTAACAAGGACAATGGGGCTGGCAAAGGGGGAAGAACTCTCCTGAATTACTCCTGCATCTAATAATTTTTGGACCTGTTCCCTGATTATTTGTTTTTCTATGGGAGCGCGTTTAGTGGGACACCTATATACGACCTTTTGCGGTTCTACTAATCTAAGTTCACATACCCCTGTCTTAACCCGTTTGGTAGGTATTCCTTCTATAAAATGATTTGCATACTTACTTAAAATTGAAATCAACATTTCTTTATCGTGCCCCTGCAGATCTGTGTCAGTATGATTTAAATCTGATGTATCTAAATTGCTATTACAAAAATTAGATTGCTCTTTGGTGTATATTACTAGGTTATCATTATCAATTTTCACGCATAAGCCTAAACCAAAAATATCCCTACCAATTATTATAGGATCTGATATATTACAATCGGGGACCACATGGAACAGCAAGCTTATTAAACGTTCATCGATCTTAACTTCGCTCTGAATTTGTGTAGTGCATTGAATGTCATTACCTCCTATACCACTAAGATAAACGATATCTTTACGCACAGTACCCAAGAGGTGATCGCAAAAACTTTCCTTTAAAAGTGAACAAGACGATCCACTATCGAATAAAAAAGGAACAAGCTCACCGGATGATGTTTCCAAAGTACCCCTAGAAGGGCGGTGCTCGCAATGATGAACCTCTTTGACCGCAGCCTTGCTTCCGTTCTTCTTGTCGGGGCAGTTAGTTGTCACATGCCCCTTTTGTCCACACGTGTAGCAGGTCACAGAAGTAATGTTCTCCGAAGTGCGTGAAGAACTCGGTGTGTCTTGAGATATAGGTCCGGAATGATCACGACGTTTTCTACATTCTGCGATGCGGTGACCCATTATTCCACAGAAGCTACATCTGCCTGAGAACCTTTCGGTGGGACGATAGCGCTTGATCTCAGGTTCGTTGATTTCTCCACCATCCGACCGACGTTTGAGAGGTACACCTCCCAGTATCCGGAATAATTGAGTGCGAGTGGTGATATTGTGAGCGTTTAACTCGCGACGTATCAAGCTGTCCTTTTGACAAAGTACTGAAATCGCAAATCCAGTCACCACTTCTTCGGGCATCACGGTCTTTGGAATTCGTTCTATCAAGTTCCACAGCCGAAGTGCAGATTCTGAAGCTGTTTCTTTGGCTCCGATTTGGAATCGTAGAATGACATCAAAGTAGTCCTGAAGTAATTTAGGTTTAGAAAACTTCGCTATAAGAGACTGCTAGACTACGCTCCAGGTCATATCTTGTAGGTTCAATTTGGTAATGCAAGATGCAGCTCGTCCTTTCAAAGCACTGGTAAGAGCCACGAGTAAGTCTATTCCATCCAGACCCCTCTTCTGAACGATGGCTTCAGTTATATTGCACCAACCGTCAATGTCGGCATCAGGGTCGTCTGGATTGAAGGGTAGCAGTTGCGTAGGATGATTAGTGTTCAAAGTTGGTACTTGCTGAACAGCGAGAACTCGAGATAAAAGCGTCTCCATACTGTTGAGTAATTTCTCGGCATCCGTTTTGATCCTCTGGTCCTCAACTTGGGCCCCGTCGGATCCCACTTCTGATGAAGAGGCAGGACGGCCTGGAGGCCCTTCACCAGAACTCATCTTCTTCTAACTATGAGGGCAGGTGGGCGCGGAAAAAGGAATAAATGCTTCAGATTACAATCGACGTATTTTAATCAGTAATTCACAGGAATCAGGATGTAATTAGGTAATTAGCGATTACTACTATACGAAATCAACTTAATTAAATCTTGAAATAGCGTGATGGCAAAGATTCTGAGCGATTCGTCACAAGCGTGGTGCGCGGGCGCCGTCTCGTTCAAAAGTGAGTTTCAAGATGGCCGCCCGCACTGCCATCGACTACGACGCTTCGCTAGGTTGACATTGACAGTCCTGTCAACCTGACGTTTGACGTAAACGCCGTCATACTTAACCGACTTCCAAACAAAACACTGCAACGAATAAAACAACCTTAATTTCGGAAGTCGGTGTTAAAAAACAAAGAAACAAAACCAAAAACAACAGTGTTTTGTTTGGAAATCGGTTATATGTTTTTGTAAAAAGTTTTATATTTTTCACTTTTAAGTGGTGATACTTGGACGACGTCTTCGTCAACGCAGAAATTGAAATAAGCAGAAATGCTCATAAAATAAAAACTACCGAACCAAACTAAATCAATTTTTTACGGGACCAAACGGCAAGTGTACTGCATCGAACTAAAAAAGAATCACAGAAATCGATTCTTCGTTCTTCTTCGACAGAGATCAATTTTTCGTGCCCTGCAGCTGGCTTTCATCGATTTATAAGACGTTATCACGTCAAAAATATTTTTACGTTACGCGTCCGCGTTTGGGTCACTAAATTTCATCTGGATCAGTCACTAGAACTCTACATTCGAAGTAAATTATCTGTGGTTGAGGGACAGTCACACTAGTGATCCTTCAAGGGTGTCGTTTTGCTTTCGGTCGTACAGAACCCTAAAAATGCACTGCTAAGGAAAACAAATCATTTCTGGGTCAAACAATAATGGTTCTTTTATGAGACTTTACCAGAAGCAATGCATTTTACTAATGTCGTAAAATGATTTTTAACGACAACTGCATTAACCCTGCAGTGTTCCATAAAACTACTAATTTCTTTATGTTAGTGTCAACTCGTACACAGACCACGAAACTTTGCGCTGGGAACGCGATTAGGTTTGCCTTACAATATTAATCATCACGGCACTAGTTTTCTGGCATCAGCAGGGCATATAGGTAGTCACAAAAAAAACTTTTTTTACAAATAAATACAAACAACTTTAAAAAAAAAAAACTACAAATATATAATAATTTTAATTTCGGAAGTCGGTGTAAAAATACGAAGAAACAAATAAAAACACCGATTACCGAAATTAAAGTTATTTTGTATCTTTTTGTAAAAGGGCATATACTCACAAAAAAAAACTTTTTTTACAAAAAAATACTACCAACTTCCAAAAAAAAAAAAATACAAAGTACCTATAAAATAATTTTTATTTCGGAAGTCGGTCTAAAAATACGAAGAAACAACCAAAAACATCGATTACAGAAATTTTTTGTATTTTTTGTAAAAATAGTTTTTTATTTTTCACTTTTTAGTGGTACCCCACACCTAACAACGCCACTGGAAAGTCGCAGGAAAGCAAAATACGCACTTTCGTTTACTTGGATGACAAACCAAATACGTCATCTAAGTAAACGAATTGCAGCTATTTTGATTTAAAAGCCAAACTACTAAACCGATTTTGATGAAATTTAAATGGGATCGATCGGAAAGTATACCCTTTTACATGAAAGAAGACGTTTTCAAATCGATTCATAAATGACGGAGTTATGAGGTAACAAACATAAAAAAATACAACCGAATCGAGAACCGCCTCCTTTTTAGGGTTCCGAACAAAAAACGGAACCCTTATAGGATCACTCGGGTGTCTGTCTGTCTGTCCGTCTGTCACAGCCAGTTATCTCCGGATCCACTGGACCGATTCTGTTGAAATTTGGTACACATATGAACTTCTGTGACCCAAATATGGGGTCACTTTTGGGGGTCAAACGAGAAAATTGAAATAAAAAGTTTTCTGAACAATATCGTGTGACATATCAAATGAAAGGGCTTACTGTGAGGGTTTTAATTATATTTTTTCTATAATTTTAAAATATATGGTTTTGAAGTTATTCAAGAATTTAGATGAAAAATGACCATTCCCCCCTTATCTCCGAAACTGCTAGACCTAAAATTTTGAAAAAAATCGAGGTAATAGATACCTACAGATTACAGGAAAACCTATAAGAAGTCTAACCTATAAGTTTTGAAACAACATTTAAAAAAAATATTCGCTCGGAACCTTTCGCACGCGAGTCCGACTCGCACTTGGTCAGTTTTTTTGAAGTCAGTTAAAAACACTCCGAAAAAGACAAAATGTCCTAATCAATCATCAATAAATGTAAAATTCTTCCGTTACTGAGTGACAAAGTGATTGAGTGACTGACAGTCAACGCACACACAGCTCGTAGAAAGCTGAAATTTGGCATATAGGTTCCTTGAAGAGTAAAGAGGGGCACTAAGAAAGGATTTCTCGAAATTCCTCCGGGAACGAAGTCGCGGGCAAAAGCTAGTTGATATGGGAACTGAATAAGCGCCGCCCTTTTTTTCCATACAATCCTTACTTAATATTATAAATGCGAAAGTAACTCTGTCTGTCTGTCTGTCGCGCTTTCACGCCAAAACTACTGAACCGATTTAAATGAAATTTGGTACAGAGATAGTCTAGAGCCTGAGAAAGGACATAGGCTACTTTTTATCCCGGGAGTATGTTCCCTAGAGACCACGTGGGTGAAGCCGCTGGCAGAAGCTAGTTTGATTTAAGCGAACGTTTACGTTAACATGATCGAGTACGTTAAAAAAATCGCACTAAGCCCTCAGTAGTCACCGAGGCGTCTAATAGCTGCTCTATGGTCTATGATTATCAAAGCTTTTTAGTGTTGTTACCTAAATGCTACATGGCATAATCAAATCTACACTATATAATAAAGCTGAAAGAAAGAATTTGTTTGTTTGTTTGGTTGCTATAACCCAGAAATTAGTCCAGTAGCGTGGTTCCTCGAACAAATTTAACCATTTTGCCGTGGTATTTCTAAAATGCCGTTATCCGCCATCTGGTCGATTTTGAAATGAAGAAAAATATCTATCGATCAGTTTTTCCAAGTTTTCAACACCTTAAATAGCTTTGGAAATTCGCAAACACTGGTCGATTGATAATTTTTTTCTCATTGATATATCACCAAAAGTTCCAAATCAAGCAAACAAACAAACTCTTCAGCTTTATCTATTAGTATAGATTGTTATAGTCATAAGTAGATATAAGGGTAAACATATAGTTAAAACATGGTATAAATTACATTAAAAATAAAATAAAAATAATAAAACTGACATCTGGTCGATTTTGAAATGAATAAAAATTATCTGTCGATCAGTGTTTCCAAATTTTCAACACCTTATATGGCTTTGGAAATTCGCAAACACTGCACTCAATCAATTCAATTCAATTCGTTTATTAATTCAGACTAATAATGTCCATAATTGTTAGTAACAGAGGTCTTAAAACTATGTTAGTCAATATTAAAAATCAAATAGAAACAAAATAAAACAAATGAATCAATAAAATTAAATTCAAAATAATAAAACCAATAATGTCCAAAATAAAAATGTCAAAAAGTAAAAAAATACATTCAAATAATAAATGTCAACAAATAAAATAATCATTAAACATACATACATTGGTCATCTCGTCACATGAAGCTGCATAAATCTCCCCAGCACTGCAGACTCTGGCCTCTCAGAAATCATCACACTGATCGATAGATATTTTTTTTTCTCATTGATATATCATCAAAAGTTCCAAATCGACCAGATGTCGGATAACGGCATTTTAGATATACCACGGCAAAATGGTTAAATTTGTTCGAGGAACCACGCTACTGGGCTAATTTCTAGGTTATCGCAACCAACCAAACAAACAAACGAACAAACAAATTCTTTCTTTCAGCTTTATTATAAAGTGTAGATTTGATTATGCCATGTAGTAAGGTATAGTTCGCATCAGCTTATTTTGCCCCTCCGAAGTTAGGTTTTAGTGACGACCGCGCAGGTGCAATCGCGTTAAAAATGTTACGTCCCTAGAATATGTTTTTGTTTATACGTATTATATTATAAATAAGTAACAAAGACTACCAGTAACAATATCAAAAAGTAACACCACAAACACATACACCACAAAAACACGCAAAAAACAAATTAAATAGTAAGAAATAACCAAAATAATTAATTAAATACAATAACAACGTGTAACACTTTTCGCATCAACCGTCGTATTGCATTGAGCAAGAGGGTCACACGTATGCATCGAACGTATACGAGCGAGTGAGATGCTATTACACCCGCCATCTTGCGCGAAAACGCGCATGCGCTGTCCTATGTGTTTTGTCAAATTGACATCCTGCGCAATCGATTCCGACGTACTTCGGGGAGGTAAAATTGCGTGACGGGAACTGCAGTCGCCGAGGTGTCTCGATACTCTATGGTTTACGACTACGAAAGCTTTTCAGTGTTATTACCCAAATGGCTAAATTAGTTCGAGGAACCGCGACATCTAGGTTATAATATAAGTTAGCTTTGCTTGGGCGGTTTTAGGTCAAATAATAGAGCTTATCTTTCGATTATGGATGTTCTAATTTCTAGATCCAATGGAATTTAGATCATGTTTATTTATGGCTTGTAAATGGGTCGTCTAAGAAATTGGTAGAATATCCTTACATACGATAACAAATTCTACAAATTTCTTATCGATGGTGTTTTAGACCCATTACTGAGTCAGTTTTTAGGGTTCCGAAAAAAAAGGAACCCTTATAGGATCACTCGTGTGTCTGTCTGTCTGTCTGTCACAGCCAGTTTTCTCCGGATCCACTGAACCGATTCTGTTGAAATTTGGTACACATATGGTCTTCTATGACCCAAACACGGACGCGTTACGTAAATTATTAAATTTTTAGTATGGGGGTTACTTTTGGGGGTCGAACTAGAAAATACAAAAAAAAGTTTTTTGAACAATATCGTGTGACATATCAAATGAAAGGGCTTACTGGGGGGGTTATAATTATATTTTTTTATACTTTTAAAATAAATTGTTTTGAAGTTGTTCAAGAAATTAGACGAAAAATGACCATTCACCCCCCCCTATTCTCCGAAACTACTGAGTCTAAAATTTTGGAAAAAATGGAGATAATAGATCTTTACCTAAAGATTACAGGAAAACTAATAGAAGTCTGTAGTGTTAAAATAACATGTTAAAAAAGATAAATTCGTTCGGAACCCTTTGCACGCGAGTCCGACTCGCACTTGGCCAGTTTTTTTTTACAAAGTATTTTTTTTAACTAAATAGTCTCACATTTGAGCTCTATTATCTAACCTAAATACCTTTCTAGCCCATTCCAATGTCAATTATTTAAAAATAAAGTCCCATCCCTCCAACTTCGCAGTCGAGACACGCACGAGACACGCCCGGTGACATAACTAGTCTATAGCATGCCGTGACCGACTCAAGGTACCGCCGAGGCGCCGCCGTCGTCGACCTAATAGCTTAGGCAATGGCCTAAAGTTATGCTGTTTAGAAATGTGGTTTTATTCTAATAGAAATTTAGAGCTCTATAACTTTTTCGCTGATGAGGATTTTTCCAAAATTTTAGTCGTAGACTTTAAGAAGAAGTATGTGAGACTTTGTATGTAAAAAGTCATAATTCGAGGTTTGGCTCTCGACTGTTTTGTCCTCCAATATTTTACCGATATAAGAGACATTTCTCAAACTGATTATGAAGGATGTATAACTGTTTCCTATGTTTCCTTTTTGATGATTATTAACCGTATAAGCACTAGAACTCTCACAAAATGCTCAAAATTGTCCGATAAATCGCTGTCAACAGAGCCCTAGTGTACAAATTTGGCAACTATTAATCAAAAAAGGAAAACAAAGAGATAAATCCTTTTTATTCAGAAATATCTCTTAAATCGGTCCAATATTGGAGGAGAAAACAGTCGAGAGCCAAAGTTTCGCCGTCCATGTTTCCCCTAAATATTAAAAATGCAAATGTGTGTTTGTTTTTTGGTTACCCTGTTACGCCTAGATGGCTGAACAGATTTTTATGAACCTAGGTACAAGTATAGATCGGACTTGGACACGGTTATAGTATTTTTTTGCGAAAATAAAACGGAATTGTTGAATTGAAAAAAAAATGCTAGTTCTTTTATAATGTTATTTATTTAGCAGAAAAAACACATGTGTTCAATATTACTAGCTTTCGCCCGTAGCTCCGTCCGTGTGAATGACGAAAAAAAATATTATTAAAAAATTAAAAGAGAGAAAAATTTAAACAAATTAATTAGAAGAGTGAAAGAACACTACCTTTCTTTACCGTCATAGTTGCATATAAGTATGTGTTATTATTTATCTTATAATATTATTTAGTATGTATTAGTGTATATTTATTTTAGTAATATTTATGTATTGTATGTTATATTAAAGTTTATTGTTGTATTTGTAAGTACTTATACCTTTTACACACGGTCTCTACATTATCTTTTATACAACTCTCCTTTCGCAGGTATGCTGGAAGAAATTTCTTTTGAAATAAGCATTACCTTTGTACCTATTTTTCTGTTTCCTTCTTTTTATCTTTCTATGTAATGTGTGTACATAAATTGTTAAATAAATAAATATATTATCCTATGTATTATTCCAGACTATAATCTACCTCTGTGCCAAATTTCATGAAGATCCTTTCAGACGTTCTGACGTTAAAGAGAAACAAACATACAACCATCCAACCATCCTCACAAACTTTCGTATTATAAAATATTCGTAGGATTCTGACCATAGATATAATAAACAAGACCATAGATATAATAAACTGCTTTTTTACATTTCTATGGCAATCAAAAATTGTTGTGCTGAGCGAACCAATAGATGTTAGTCAAGGCGTATCTAGTCGCTCCCAACGGTACATTCCTAGCTCTGTGGCCAATGACCTAATAGTTCGGCGAATGGCCTAAAGTTAGGCTGTTTAGAAATGTAGTACCTATTTATAAAAAGAAAAGGGCGTCATTCTTTTGTCGTGAGCGAATGAGCTCATACAGTGGTGAAAAGATAAATCTAAGTAGGTACACGCAACCAGCAAGGTTGGCGGCGAGGCTATTGAGGGTGTGCCAGACATATTAAAAACCGTTACTAGTGGAGGCTTTTTAAATTTATGCTATCTGGCCCGCTCAACTTGTCTGCGTTATTTTTTTATTTATGCTCCGCTCCTAGTCGTAGCTAGTGATGATATATAGCCTATAGCCTTCCTCGATAAATGGGCTATCTAACACTGAAAGAATTTTTCTAATCGGACCCGTAGTTCCTGAGATTAGCGCGTTCAACCAAACAAACTAATTCATCAGCTTTAAAATATTAGTATAGACTAGTTGACCTGCGCAACTTCGTCTGCTCCGCTCCTGTTGGTCTTAGCGTGATGATATATAGCCTATAGCCTTCCTCGATAAATGGGCTATCTAACACTGAAAGAATTTTTCTAATCGGACCCGTAGTTTCTGAAATTAGCGCGTTCAACCAAACAAACAAATTCATCAGCTTTAAAATATTAGAGACTAGTTGACCTGCGCAACTTCGTCTGCTCCGCTCCTATTGGTCTTAGCGTGATGATATATAGCCTATAGCCTTCCTCGATAAATGGGCTATCTAACACTGAAAGAACTTTTCTAATCGGACCAGTAGTTCCTGAGATTAGCGTGCTCAAGCAAACAAACTCTTCAGCTTTATGTATTAGTATAGATAGATGACTATGCCAATAACTATATACGCTACGCTAAGACCAATAGGAGCGGAGCAGACGAGGTCCGCAGGTCAGCTAGTAAAGTAGATATAAGAGTAAACATATATGGTTAAGTTATGGTATAAATTACATTAAAAATAAAAATAATAAAAGTTATGAAGATAATTTATACAAATTTGTATGATTCTGCTAGTGCGTGTAATGTAGTTACCTACTCGTCGGACTGGATTTTTATAACATTTCTCAAACCTACAGAAAAGATAAGACACAATAAAAAAAAAACTGAGACAGAGACAGAATTTGCGCCATACGATGTTACTATTCTTTGTTGTCGAGTCGCTACATAAGATAGATGTCGCAGACGCTTCTTTCTTAGTGGATTTGGAAATATACCTAAGGCTGTTTGCCAAAGTTCCACCCTTTTGCCAGTTTACAATCGTTCACAATGGGGCCGACAACTGGCACAGACCAATAACAAAGCAGTTTTTGATGAAAAGATGGGTAAATACTTAGGTATGTATTAAAAATGATTACTTTCAGTTTGATTAGATCCTCAAAAACTATTTCCCCAAACCTACCTGCATCACATAACCTATAATCTATACTAATATATAAAGCTGAAGAGTTTGTTTGCTTGAACACGCTAATCTCAGGAACTCCTGGTCCGATCTTTCAGTGTCAGATAGCCCATTTATCGAGGAAGGCTATAGGCTATATATCATCACGCTAAGACCAATAGGAGCGGAGCAGTAATGAAAATTGTGACGCAGACGAAGTTGCGCGGGTCAGCTAGTGTGAGATAACGCGAATCCGATTTAATAAAAGAAAACAGACTACCCCTATTACACAAACAAACGAACAAACAAATGAATCTCAAAGACTGCAATCACGGCTACAATAGTGTTTATCTCACTTTTTACACAGGTTCGTGTGGTGGTGGCGCCATTTGAGATCAGCTTTCACTTGCCAACCCCATTTACAAACACAAAACAAAATAGTAACGCCCGCAAGCAGAATGCTTGTTAGCATCATAAATTCGCAGATCCCACCTCCGCTTCTCATTCCGAGTCACTCAATCGACAGATTCCATTTGGATGCGTCCGCCATTACCAGCCGATACACAAATACTCGACCACGCACGTTTGAGGAGATGACGCCATGATGAGGTCATACCTGACGTCATGAGCGGTGAAACTGTTACAGATTATAAATATGTAAATTGGAATGGAATATGTTGCGTAAAAGAAGCGTTAGGGAGACATACATGTGCTTTGCGTGACCTCATTTACCGTTTTCAGTAACACTATTCAACATTCCTCGTATGCCTAAATAAAAGCACGCTGATATAAAATATGATTTTATTTTGCAAATGGTTTATCTCTTTTATATGCCACTATTTTTGTCAATTTAAACTAGGTGAGACCAGTGTTTCGTATCTGCTAGAACTACCCTACTGGGAACAAACATTGAAACTCAAAAGTTTATTTTAAGGCCCAAACAATTAATGTTATGGTTAAAACTATGTATAAGAACCATGTAGGGTTAATGTATGAAGTGGTATTTTGAGGGAACTATCACACCGATTTGATTGCCTGCTTATTTTAATCTGTACGCTTTGAATTGTTTTATATACTTTCTTGTTCTTTGCATTGTCCTCACATATAGAAGCAATCAAAGATAAAGTTACCAAGATTTTTGTAATACATCAATCACATGATTTAAAAGGGTGTCGGTGGAGTTTCTTGCACGTTCTACTCCATAGAGATCTACGCTTTGGAACGTGCAAATAGCTTCATGTTTTTGACTGACCGACTTTGACAGTTCAAATGTGCCTGTAAATGGTTTATTTGAAAAATAATATATGCTTTGAGTTTGAGTGAGTTGGCATCTGACCTGCCAGTGCAAACATCTGTCAGTTATCGTGTAGCTCAACTCAGAATTTTAGCGACATTTGATAAGTTTTTAACAAAATAGAAAATAATAGAAGCATAGATATAGTCTTCCTCTAAATTTTGATATATAATTTTTATAGATCAGTCCACCTTTGAAGAAGAAAACAGCGGAATACAAAACGTCTTTTGGTCAAGGTTTTTATAGGTAAAACCAGCCTCTGTTGCAGTTGTCGCTTTCGCACTTTACTTGATAGGGCGCAGCGCGACGCATCGGCAATAGTTTCTTCACAAGTTACAATCTGACGAACAATATCACAGTATTCTAGGTAAAGGGAAGTTAAATTCCTAATCCTGTGCTTTGAACTCCATTCAATTTACTCATAGGCCCAATGATTTTTCTGTCGAGATGACCTTTATCATGAGGAATGTTTTAGGTAAAATTTTTCCTGAAATATTTCACGACACGCTGACTTTCTTAACACATTATCTCTCTAACTTTATCTAATCTCTTCTCAGTAACAGTGCTACATCTTAATGCCGTAAGATTATCTGCAAGTAATCTACCTGCATTCCTGTATGTGGTGAACGCGACTGTTATGTGAGATTCTTTTATTTTTACTTGATATAATGAAGTGTTTTCAACACCTTTAATTTGCTGTTTATCGACAAAATGACAATTTATTAGATTCATCATCGTTGATTCTATCTAGCACGCTTACCAGCTCTTGCAGTTCGCCAAAACAAATTAAAAGAAGTTTATTCAATTCAGGCTGAGAGCCAGCAATTTTTAATGCCACAGTTTTACATTATAAATATAGTCCTCCAAAACGCCCAGCCATCCTTGCACCTCAGCGTTTTACCTGATAAGAAGAAGCGGTGCAACTAACTCCCGAGCACCCATCATTACTCACAAAATCTATCCATTGTTACTTTGTTTTTCCACTACTCTTATTGGTCTTGCGTCTGGACATTCTTCCTCTACTCTTATAGGTCTTGCGTCTCAACATTCTTCCTCTACTTATAGGTCTTGCGTCTGGACATTCTTCCTCTACTCTTATTGGTCTTGCGTCTGGACATTCTTCCTCTACTCTTATTGGTCTTGCGTCTGGACATTCTTCCTCTACTCTTATTGGTTTTGCGTCTGGACATTCTTCCTCTACTCTTATTGGTCTTGCGTCTGGACATTCTTCCTCTACTCTTATTGGTCTTGCGTCTGGACATTCTTCCTCTACTCTTATAGGTCTTGTGTCTGGACATTCTTCGTCTACTGTTATAGGTCTTGCGTCTGGACATTCATACTTAAAGCTTTCCTTAGGACATTTACATTTCTCGGTTCTCTGCAGTACATACTTTAATTCCCATTCGTCCTTGAATTACCCATAACGACTTGACAGCGCATTTGTGCAAGCGAGTTCTTCCGTTCAAGCTGTTTAGCAAATCTTTGTAATTTATCAATCAATATTTTAGCAAGTTGGCGCGTCAAGGTTATACTGCCTGCCTACGTGGCTATAAAAGCCCCATACCGTCACTAAAGTATATGTTTCTCGCTTTTTGCGATAACTTTTGGGGGTTTGAGGGACAATCACAATCCTAATATATAAAATTCTTCCGTTACTGACAGACAAGACACACACAGCCGAAATTAATGGTCGTTTAAAGCTGAAATTGGGCATATAAGTTCCTTATGGAGTGTAGGGGAGCACTAAGAGACTAAAAGTATTTGCTGAAATTCCTACGGGAACGGGAAAAAAATCGGAAAGGAAGATCTACGGGAAAGGGATAAGCGTATGAAGTCGTGGGTAAAAGCTAGTAACACATAAGAAACGGTCGCTTTTAGGTCTTCGTTTCCATCTGTCAAAAATATATCAAACGTATTCATTCAATTTTTTAAATTGTTATTTAGGCATTTTGATAGGATCGCTTTTGACTACAATCTCACCTGGTAGCAAATCAGGATGTGGTCGACAACTCTACAATGGATGACGCTTGCCTAGAAGTAACCTATTCACAGGTTGTATCTATCAGAAAACACACCAGCTGGGAATTCCGCTCCTTAGTTGTATGCACACTGAAACTATTGCCAAAAGGTTTTGTATGTATGGGTGGGATGTCCACCATGTCGCCAAGTCCAAATTGACAAAATTGTGATTAGACTACATTTCTATTAAAGGCGTTTTGGAATGTTTTGGGTCTGCCATTTTGCGTGAGCTTTTTATGTGAGCAACCCTCCCCAAAAAAGACGCATGGAATTTTAGAAGAAGTTCAGTTTCATGTAAATTGGTAGTTTATGTTCAGCAGTGGACTCTATCCACTTCTACGCAAAAACTACCTCCAAGTTATACCCAGTTTTCCGTCTTCCGCATTCAGTCAGTGCAAACAAACTGAATATAAAATTGTATATTTTTCCGCCAATCATACAAGTAACTGAATTTCGTCGTGTATATTTTTGTGTCAATCATAAACGTCGTTAGTGGCGCCATCTTTATTAAACAGTGATGTGATGGCCTGCCGACAAGTGGTGTTCTCGCCTTCCTAGGTATGTAGTACATTCTGCATTGAATATATATCATTCTCTATTAAAGTGGTGAATTCACAAGACGGACTTGCTCGCGGACATGACGGGAGACTTGATACTAATCCTCTGTGAAGATTTGTTTGGCGATTTCCAAGGCACTCCAATTTTTAAGAAGCGTTTGATTCATATGATACATTTGAAATGGTATCCGTGCTGGCAAATAAGAACCTTGTGAAAAGCTAAAGAGTGTTATTAGAGATTTGCAAGTATGTGGCTTGACGGTGTTAGACGATAATATTTAAATGCCTGACTAATCTTGTCAATGTCACTGTACCTAAGAGGTGTTCTGCAAGGCTCTGTTTTGAGCACAATTTTGTTTACTGAAATAATAGTGTCAAATGAATGACTAACTTAGGACATTATTATTATCATTGCATTTGTTATCCAATGAAGATGTTGCCCGTGCTTTGTTCGCTAACGTATCTACAATGTAACTGTTAGAAAGACTGCATTTATAAACATTCAAGATAGTATTATAAACATAGTAATGCAGGTATTGTGGGAGTGTTTTTTATTTTTCACTTTTTAGTGATACATCTAACAACACCACTGGAAAGTTGCAGGAAAGCAAAATACGCAATTTTATTTACTTGAATGACAAACCAAATACGTCATCTAAGTAAACGAATTCCAGTTATTTTGATTAAAAAGCCAAACTGCAAAACCGATGTTGATGAAATTTAAATGGTGGTCCCATTTAAATTTCATCAACATCGGTTTATCGGTGAGTAAGTATATATTTCAAATAAATCAAGAATTTTTCAAATCGTTTCATAAATGACGGAGTTATGAGGTAGCAAACATAAAAAGTACAACCGAATTGAGAAACTCCTCCTTATTTTGAAGTCGGTTAAAAGGGCATTGAGTGCGTTATGCAATAAGACTAATGCGTGTTCGTTTCTTTGTAACAACAATCATTACGTGGACGCATAGTGTAAAGTTATGTCTTACGCCACAAATCACTGGCCAAACAGGAAACATGTGAACGGATGAGCTTCAGTTCCGCGTTTACTTGTCTTCAGCGAGTTTTATGGCCTAAGTTTACGTACTTAGTTGCTATTTATTTTTGGCCGTAGAAATATCTTAGGCAACTATTTTCTTAATGTCCCTCGGCAAACTTCGTGTTTACTTAACTTAATGTTAATTATTTTTCATTACTCATATTCGGAAAGTAGGCCTGAAGTTGCCTGAGGAGCGGGTTGAAAGTATTACTTTTCAGCCCTAGGGAGAATTGTTTTCAAATGACAGCCGTCAAATTTTAGAAAAAAAACTTGTTGAACATTTCTATTGAACCATGTCCCAACTATCTATACAGCCAGTCAATTACAGCGCGATGTAAAATAAATAATATAAAGATGAGTATTAACTAAAGATTATATTTTTAAATGACTTACTATAATTTACTTTCAACTATTTCTTAAAATAACATTAATTTGAGCTAAATATTTACCATTTTTAAATTGATGAAAATGAAAAATAATGGCATAATTGCTGGCCGGTCACAGAAAAAAAAATAGACGGGAAAGCAGCAGTCGGATCTTCGTTTGTTTTTTCGAGTTGTAAAGTTTTGTTCATACTTTTTACGTATAGCAGAGATTTGTATTAACACGACGAGTTCATCAGATTCAGATATGATATTTTTCTCGTGTTTTTATTTTTACTTTCCTTATATTCGTGATGAAAAGCACAGTGTTTACCTCGGGTGAAAGACGTATTTAGTCCCTCGAACAATTGGCGCCCTCGCTACGACCGGGCGCCAAGCGCCGTCTCGGGACTAAATCAGTTACTTTCAGCATTAATATAATAATGTACTATTAAAAATGGTAGGAAATTTGTTTATAAATGCGATGATTGCCGAGGGAAAATAAGAAAATAGTTGTAGGTACTGTACTTATGTTTAACGAATAATGGTATGTGCAATGGTTAAATTAATTATGTGGAAGAAAGACCACTAATCTTTGAGTTAAGTTCGCCGTCTTACATTAATATTTAAAAACTGTGTACATTAAATTGTATTAATCATAATTATTTATTTGTTAGAATATGGTACAATGGTCTTAAAATTATTAAGTGGTATCAACACATTCTGCCAATTGTGGCGTGCAAATCAGGAATGAGGGACTGGATATCCGTAATGACTGTCAAAGATCAAATGACAGCCGGAAACAATGGTTTAACGTGCTTTCCGAGGCACGATATAGATGGTCACCTAGCCATGGTTTGGAGGTATGCGGTACAGAGAGTAAAGTCCCGCACACCATTGTAAAGAGAGGATCCTTCTACCAGCATTGTTGAACCTTGAAAATTCAAAGTCTTGAGCATCGACGCCGAGTTGCTAGCCTGTCGGTTTTCTATCGGTTGCATTTTGGGGAGTGAGCGACGGAATTGCATGATTTAATTCCGCCAAGCCCGTTCCATCATCGGACCACAAGACGAACGGCGATGCGCCACCGGTACATGGTGGACATCCCACCCACACGCACAAAACGTTTTGGGAACACATTCATAGTGCGTACAGCTAAGGAATGGAATTCCCTGCCAGAATCTGTGTTTCCGAATAGCTACAACCTGGGAGTCTATAAGACAAGAGTGAATAGGTTGCTTCTAGGCAAGCGTGCTCCATCTTCGACCGCATCATCGCTTACCATCAGGTGAGATAGTGGTCAAACGTATGCCTATCTATAGTAAAAAAAAAAACTGTTATTGTTTAGCCAAGAGCTCCAAACTTCAAGACTAAACACTTTGATACAAAACTTTTTTACCAAAAATGTAACCGACTTCCAAAACAAAACACTACAAAGTATAAAATAACTTTAATTTTGAAGTCTGTGTTTTTGGTTATTTAGTTTTCTGACACCGACTTCCGAAATTAAAGTTATTTTATACTTTGTAGTGTTTTGTTTTGGAAGTCGGTTACATTTTTTGCAAAAAAGTTTTTTATTTTTCGCTTTTTAGTGGTACCTGCGTACCCATTCACAGCATACCGGCGTGATGTTATGTTATGAAAATAAAACTAAGTGGTTTCGGTGTAAAGGTCTCGTCAATACGAATGAAATAAGCCCAAACACTTGGTAGTTCCCACATACCGATGTGGAGTTCCCTTGACTCTCTGTCGTCTCCATCATCAGGTCTGATCCAAACTTTCATTCTTTTGTAGTATCACCCGATATACACACGAATATCAAGTTTTTACCAAATGCGTACCTACAATTTTCGAGAGTTGCCCTCGATTTCTCAGGGTTTCCATCATCAGATCCTGACGTGGTGGCAATGGGACCACACAGGAAGCACCAGCTTTCAAATAAAAAAAGAATCATGAAAATCGGTTCACCCAGTCGGTTAATTATGAGGTAAAAAACAAAAAAAAAAAATACAGTCGAATTGATAACCTACTCCTTTTTTTGAAGTCGGTTAAAAATTATAAATAAGCAATTTCAGTGCGTCCCATTCAAAACTTGACAGCAACAACATTGCTTTACCTCGATCAGCTAGACATCTCATATTAACATACATAGTATGTTATTGATCCCGTGCGCGAACGATCACATAATACGAGTAGATGCAATCTATCACATTTCTCATGGACGCACTCGCGCGCAACATTCCTTGAATGATCGATAAATCTCCGGACGCAAGATATCTTCAGATAAATCGATCATCTATCATTATTGAGTTATTGGCTGTCAGCATAATTTAGAATAATGGGTATTAAGTTAATGTAGGTACCAGTTATATTAGTTCCTAGCATTTCGCCCGCGACATCGTTCGCTTGGGTTTAGTTGGTACTTAGGTACTCCACGAACTTCATCTCCCCTAGTGTGTAAATTACTTTTTAATAGACTGAACGTAGGGCAGTTCGCTCAAACCGCAACATTTTTGTTACTTGGAGTATTATATACCCGTCGTAACTTTTAAACGAAAGGTCCGATTTGAATAATTTAAACCTTAACAACTAGCTTCTGCCTGCGGCTTCGCCCGCGTGCAGATACTCTCGGGATAAAAAGTAGCCTATGTCCTTTCTCAGGCTCTAGACTATCTGTGTACTAAATTTCATTTAAATCAGTTCAGTAGTTTTGTCGTGAAAGCGCCACAGACAGACAGACAGACAGAGTTACTTTCGCATTTATAATATTAGTAAGGAAGTAAGGATATTAATAAGGATATTAATAAGGAGTATCATTTATGACGCATGCGCATGACGTCGTTTGAAACATCCAGGAGCGAGCGCAGTCCGAGCCTTATGTTCCAAGGACGGCGCGGAATGGAACGGCGACATTGTTTTGATACGTAAACATTATTAACAGGGTTTTTCATAATTTTATCTTTATTGTACCTATTATCTTAATGATTTTAATCATCGCGCCTAGAGGTAGTTTATGTCGGGTACATTAAGTGGGCCGCCTTTGTAAGACGCCTGAAATGGCACCGCATATAAGTTTCTAGACAAGCGTGCTTCATCGTCGACCACATCATGTTTTCCAGTGATTTTGTGGTTATTAAGTCAAAAATAAAAAATCTTTCTTCTTATCGTGTGGGCAGTAAGGTCTAACGACCCCACACACCCTAGTGTCAGAGTTTCTAAACCGCCTCAAGGGCCTCTGACATGGTTTATTTGAGAACCGCCAATAGGGAATATGCATGTGATTTTTTTATTCGCAAAATGAAATACTCATTAGCTCTGATAAACAATTATGAAATTATTTTTTAAATACTTTCATCAGCGATGAAGTTACAAAGCTTCAAAGTTTACAATTAGAAAGAGAAGTCCGATATGAATTGTGACGTCAAAGTTCTTGGCGCCTATACAGCTGCCTTAGAAAACAACGTTTTCGCGAGAGGGACAGATATATTTGTTTAAAATAATTATATCTCGTTTGTTTTTCGAGCAATTTTGATTCTATTTTCACTGTTAGTATTATATTTGTGTATATTTTTAGATAAACTGTTTAGATAATAAATATTTTTTTCGTGCATATTCCCTATTGACGGCCGAATAAAAAACAAAACAAGTGTTTCATAGCCTTGTCCGTAATTTCATTAAAATTAAACCAATTTCTAAGTCCAATTCCAGCAATATAGCGCGCTATAAGGCGTACTTCAAGTTTTACAACTATGTATTTAATAAGATTTTTTAGGGTTCCGAAAAAAAAAGGAACCCTTATAGGATCACTCGGGTGTCTGTCTGTCTGTCCGTCTGTCACAGCCAGTTTTCTCCGGATCCACTGAACCGATTCTGTTGAAATTTGGTACACATATGGACTTCTATGACCCAAACATGGACGCGTTACGTAAATTATTAAATTTTTAGTATGGGGGTCACTTTTGGGGGTCAAAGTAGAAAATTTAAAAAAAAAGTTTTTTTAACAATATCGTGTGACATATCAAATGAAAGGGCTTACTGTGAGGGTTTTAATTATATTTTTTTCATAATTTTAAAATAAATGGTTTTGAAGTTATTCAAGAAATTAGACGAAAAATGACCATTCCCCCCACCTTATCTCCGAAACTACTGAGCCTAAAATTTTGAAAAAAATGGAGTTAATAGATCTTTACCTAAAGATTACAGGAAAACCTATTAGAAGTCTGTAGTGTTAAAATAACATGTAAAAAAAATTAAATTCGTTCGGAACCCTTTGCACGCGAGTCCGACTCGCACTTGGCCAGTTTTTTTTTTCACTCCAAAATAGGACACCAAAATAATGTGCCACTATAGTATTTGTTATCAAAATACCTTCCCTTGGAATAACAAGCCTTGTCCAAGCAAAACCCGAGGGAAATTTACTAAAGATATCACTATATTTTCGTCCCTCCTACGGCTCGTAATCAAATATCGTAGGACATTAACCTTGACCAGTTACTTATGATGTATTATGTAATAAAATCCTAGTGTGACCATTTATGTCGAGTATTATAATATGACTCCATATATAGGTTTGGACATTTTATAGAATACTAGTGGACGTCACGCGCGTAGTTCCCGTTCCCGTAGGAGTACGGGGACAGGCTCTAGAATATCTGTTTACCAAATTTCAATTCAAGGTTCAGGAGTTTTGGCGTGAAAGCGCGACAAACAGACAGAGTTACTTTCGCATTTATAATATTAAGTAAGGATAAGAAAAAAAAATGTAAAATGTAAGAGTCGAACGCGCGATTATTGTAAGATTTTGGATTTCACAGTTCGAAGCGAGGCTGTGTGCGAGGCTGTAAGCGTTTTCGTCGCTGTTTCTTCGTAGGGAATACCAAAATGTATGAAGAACTGTCAATAGTGTCAATTTGTTCGCCGTTGGGTAGTTTTAACTCACGGCCGTCACAGCCTTGAGCGCTAGTGTAGCTTTACGCAGCTTAGTGAATGAATAGGATCACAATGAAAGGCTCGTTGCGACGAAGCTTCAAAGTCTTGAGCATCGACTGCGAGTTGCTGGCCTGTCAGTTTTCTACCGGTTGCATTTTGGGGAATGTGCGACGGAGGAGTGAATAGTAAGGAGTGGAATTCCCTACTGGAGTCTGTGTTTCCTGATAGCTACAACCTAGGAGTCTTTAAGTCAAGAGTGAATAGGTTACTTCTAGGGAAGCGTGCTCCATCTTCGACCGCATCATCGCTTACCATCAGGTGAGATTGTGGTCAAACGCGAGCCTATCAATAGTAAAAAAAGAAAAAAATCTGGCCAAGTGCGAGTCGGACTCGCGTGCAAAGGGTTCCGAACGAATTTAATTTTTTTAACATGTTATTTTAACATTACAGACTTCTAATAGGTTTTCCTGTAATCTTTAGGTAAAGATCTATTATCTCCATTTTTTTCAAAATTTTAGGCTCAGTAGTTTCGGAGATTAGGGACCCCCCCCCGGGTATGGTCATTTTTCGTCTAATTTCTAGAATAACTTCAAAACCATTTATTTTAAAATTGTGAAAAAAAAATATAATTAAAACCCTCACAGTAAGCACTTTCATTTGATATATCACACGATATTGTTCAATTTTCTAGTTTGACCCCCAAAAGTGACACCCATACTAAAAATATAATGATTTACGTAACGCGTCCGTGTTTGGGTCATAGAAGTCCATATGTGTACCAAATTTCAATAGAAACGGTCCAGTGGATTCGGAGAAAACTGGCTGTGACAGACGGACAGACAGACAGACAGACACCCGAGTGATCCTATAAGGGTTCCTTTTTTTCGGAACCCTAAAAAGAATACGAAACCACAAGAAACTTGAGTTTCACCGCTGCAGCAGCGCTGTACACAATGCTGATTCTTTAGTGAATAGCATAGCAGGTCGGTCGGTCAAAAACATGGAGCTATTTTAATTATTTGTTCTTTGAACTGTTGCTTTTTTACTCCGGACGTTTGATCGAGCAAGTCTTTGTCTTTCGTGTCGAAAGTTTACAATCTCTCAAGTTGTTTTATAATCTAACGGCGTTTGCGATTTTCCTGTGACATTACCATACAACTCGCGGTCTGTTCATAAACTTCGGTGGATTGAGTATGAAGTGAACTGTCATTCTATTTGGTTTGTCTATGGATTGACAGTTCACTTCATTTTCACTTCACCCAAGTTTACACGGTGAAATGTCTATAGAATCGCACTACTGAACATTTTCCCCATAAATATAGCAAGGGGATAGAAATAATACATGCATGAATGCAGTTCACACTCCATAGAGAATTGCTCGCTAGTGTCATTAGGTTCTGCAAGTACGCCATCTTGGATTATTATAATTAAATGCAACGTCTGCATGCTTTTGCTGCGTTTTAAGTGGATGTCATAGAGGCTTGGAGTTATTATCAGAATATATTATCTGAAATCGTCAGAAATGTTGGTTTAGCTTTCAGTCATTTCAGAACATACTGATATCAAATGGTTCTTAACTAAGTAATAAAAAAAGTTGTAGCGATAGTAGTTTGAGTACTGAAATAAGTTAGATGTTTAATATTATTTATTTATTTTATTTATTAAAACTTTATGCACAAGTAAAAAAATACTGTATAAAGGCGGACTTAATGCCTTAGGCATTTTCTACCAGTCGACCTTAGGGTGGTGCAGAGAAAATATGGCAGGTGCAAATTATAGAAAAGAAAAAACAGAGACAGAAAAACAATACAACCATAAATACATAGATACATACATACACATAAATAAAATTTACAACGTTATTAAGAGAGAACGAAACCAATGAATTGACGCTGTGAGGATTCTACCAACTTCTTGTGAATGTGCTCACGTGCCTTCACCTTAAAGGACAGCCGACTGTCTGACTATTATGTGAGTTAAGTACCGACTACCTTATCGTACTTAGCACTCCTCCTCCACATTTATTACACACAGCTAGAGCATGCCATACCGCAATATATATTCAATACCGCGATATTACGGTATCGGATATGTAAAAATTCCGATATTGCGAAATTAGTAAATCGTTAAATGGGGGTTAAAATAAAACTACCATGAATTTTAATTAATCACACACAACGCTAATCTTAATTTATTATTTGAAAAAATCCTTTTCTTTATTCAATTAAACTATACTAAATATAAATACACTTAAAATAAAAAATCCTAACTAAAATAAGGCGTCAAAAAATTCGTCCGCATCGCTGTCCACTGGAAGTGAGCCCAAAAGACTGGCGGCATTGCCACGTTGTATGGCAATGCTTCCTCTGTCCGAGGTAAAAGCCAGCCCTTGGGTCACGCGAAGTGTCAACTAAGCGTTTAGAAAGATCTTTTAATAAGGCATGAGCACTCGGACCCCACGGTCCAAGAGTTTCAACCCCAAACGGCTCAAAAATATAATTGCCAACGAGGTTATTATTTGAAAATGTTTACGTAAAATTAAAGTACTACTTATCTTTTTTTTTTCTTTATTTATCAATCAAACAAAACACAGTACAGGATTATTTCTATCAAATAGCACCCAAAAACCACGAAGGTTTAAACCCGTGTTATTAGGAGTCTATCAATACATATAATAATAATAACGCTAAATAATACTTAAATAATATTCTTTAAGCTTAAATTTAATATTGTTATCTGTTATACAATTATTTATTTCTGAGGGTAGACTGTTAATAAGTCTCGGTACAATATAACCAGTAGTTCGCTCGCCATACGTATTGTTGGCGCGCTGCGTACGAAGCCTATTCTCAGAAATTGCCCGCGTGCGTACAGGTGTTCGATTTTGTTTCTTAAAGATAAATTGAAAAATTGTTCTTTTAATAATAAAAAATTAACTTGGGTATGAACTGGTAAGACTTTACAGTGTTATTACACATGTATCCAGCAGCCGAAAATAATAGCTTCTAAACTCATTGGAGGAATGCACATAGTTATAATGTAGTTTTCATTTTTTATATATTTTTTTTACGATTGCATGTAGTAAACAAATGAAATAGGACAGGTTGGTCACTCACTTGTCCGACTTGCGAGTGATACTGTGACTGAGGAAGACTACAAACAAACCAGTTACCAAGAGTGTATCCCGCCCGCCTGACCAACATGCGACGATTCTAAGCGGGGATTTGGGAAATCACGGTTCGTTTTTAATACCGGGAACTTCGCATTTTTAATCTCGCTTTTACGGTACTGATAAACAGCGCGAAATTCGCGAAATTGCGGTAACGATATAACGGTATTGCATGCTCTACAGTAGTATTTCAGTATTTATTTATTTGTTCAGTCAAAGTGTGGAACTCTCTGCCCGCGTCTGTATTTTCTTCCTTCCTTTCTTCCTTCACGTAACCCCTCTGCCTTCAAAGCAAGAGTGACCAGGCATCTTCTAGACACGCTCGCTCCATCATAGACCTCATCCATCGCTGTCCATCAGGCATGATTGTGACCAAGAGCAAGCCCATTTAAAATAAAAAATAAAATCGTTGGTACAATATTTTTATTTGCAGCAAATCAAATCAAATCGTAATCAAATCAAATCGTATATTTCAAATAAACCATTTACAGGCACTTTTGAATTGTCAAGGAGCAGGAAGCAGTGGTTTAGTGAGTGTCTACTTATGCTTGAATCTTCAGTGGGTTTCTATGCCACAGGCATTTTGGATCTGAATCAGGGAGCATGACATTCATACTATTTTCAACCATTCCGTCACCTGTGGCAGAATCTACTGACCACCTCCCAAAATCGTTCCGTTTCGTTATGGTATTTACTTTCATCTAATATTTTACAGCCCTCGTAAGTAAATACGATTTTTATAGCAATAGCTGTTTACATTTCACATAACTTGTTTACTCAAACACTTTATTATATGCATTCGTACGTTGTGTTTACTCAAAAATACTAGGTATTTACTTACTTGTAGTATATTTATTTTATGAAGACGAAAAAGACGTAAGGCCGTAAAAAACAGCTCCTTGTTACGTATGAGGATTTTCTGAAATGTCGAGCACCAGGTGGCAGCACTGAGGCGTCAGTCCCAAACACCTATCAAATCGCTTGTTTTCTGACATTTGTTAAGTTGACGTCGATGTTACGTTAATGTCAAAGTCTATGCAGGAAAAAGAATCTGCAATTAACGAACAAGTTAAGGTAGAAGCAATGGAATTTCAATTCAATCAGACCGAGCAATTCAACGGGATTTAAAATGGCGTCTCTAATCTCGGATTTTCCATTTTCTTTTTACCTTCAAGCTTCATGCTTCAAAACATTTATCTAGGTTTATACCGCTGTAAAATCCAACAAAATATGATTTACGATTTTCTGTTTTCCAACATAGGATTTATACCATATTTCCCGAGTTCGTTGCACTTATAAAATAAAAAAAAGATCTGTCAAATCGACCGTCCCTCAGGAACTGGGAATGTAGGTCGATTGGCGCGAGAATTTAAAATTAGAACACGGATCTCCGGCCGGCATGATCCGTTCTCGATTACTTTCACTCTATTCAAATATAGAATAGATTCCCGATTATGTTGTGTTTGTGTCTGTGGTCTAATTAAAAAGATAAAAGATTGGTGGTTTGGTCGGTGGTTTGTAAAGGCGGCAAACGGCAAATAAATAAAAAAACTAACGCTCTTATCCTTTCAAATAGATTTGTCTGCGGCTTCTGAAAGTTTTGCTGCCAATAAATTAATTTATGGATTGATTTAAGATATTTGAAGCACAACTATTGATTACTATGGCTCATCACTTCATTCAGCCAAGAGAGGTCCACTGCTGAATAAAGTCCTTCTTCAAGCATTACCACTACGACCTTTCTTCTTCTATAGGTACACTGATTCTCGTGACCTTCACCACAGGTCATTGGTCTGCTTTACTAGATACCTAACCTAGGAAATATGGATTAACATCTATCTTAATGGGTCTATATCAAAACCAGAGATGGAAAATCATAAAAACGCAAAGATACCGCGGTAAAATTACCAGGAAACCTGCCAAACGAAAAATCAATACCAAACGGACTCCCTACCAACATCGAAATCATAGGTACGATCTTATTTACCAAGTTTGACAACGAACAAGACAATATACTAGCAACAATACGAGTTTGGCATGTCGCCAACATATTATATAGCTTGCCAACAGTTGTACGGTCAACCACACTCGAAAACTACGAAAAACAGCGCCAACTTCATCGAAATAAGACAGCTGTCAAAATATGACCATAGACAAACGGCTGACTGTACTGTCACGACAAATTGTGGCCGCGTATAAAAAGTTGTCTATCTTATGTGTTAATCAATGTCATGGATATTCAAGTACATAGCAGATTCTGAGACTAAAAATAGATGATAGAACTGTCGAAATTGTGCCAGTTATTGACAGGTTAGGATGGAAGATTTTCCACGTTTTTTTGTACGTTTACGCATGACTTTCGGATGAGGTCGGCTGTGGCACGTGTCTTTTGCGCTAGGATACCGAGAAATTGGGTTATAAAGGTTAAATGGTACTCAACTGTATCTAACCGGAATTCGACCTCAACGTAGCTGAGAAGAGACTCGTCAGGCCTTGATGCCGCTGTACCAGATTCTTGCTGGGTTGTAGCAGGCAAATAGATAGCCGCTCCAAGTAAAATACTGATACTCAGCTGCCTCTGCTTAGGTGGGGAAAGGCTCGGCAATCGGTGATAATGATGTACAATATCCAAGCTGTACTACTAGCTTAGTAGGGCACATTGTGGGAAGAAAGACCTATATTCAAGGCACCATGACACTACGCCCTCAGCCCCCTACTATGCCAATATTCCACGTTCCAGTGCCGAATCTCTCACAACGAAATCTTTATGGCATTGGCAACTCATAGTAGGAGGTGGCAGGTCCCAAATGAAAAGCTTTGAACTTTTTGTACGACTGGACCGGTACGATTTTCTTGATTTATATCCAACAGCAGCTTGCATTAAATAGCTGAATGGTTCTAGTAATTTTATGAAATGAGTTAGTATCGCAACTGGCACATGGCCCAACAAATGTTTGGTGGTAACACTGGCTATAATCTCGTAGATCACGCTATGTGTTCACATTGCTAGTTATCCAAAGCGGCTCCAAAAGGCTTGCGACCAGAACAGCAATGTTGGTTGTTTTTTTTTCTGTTGCGTCCGCTCTTCACCTCGATCTAGCCTGTTGGTATGTGGTGAATCAGATCTACAATGGAACGAGTGAGCTCAGAAGATGCTTTTTGACGTGATAACGTCTTACAAATCGATGAACGTTGGCTGCACGCACGAAAAAGTGTCACGTTCCGCCTGAGCCGAGCGTGCAAGCGAGAGCGCGGAACACGCGATAGAGAGGCACGATCGGCCTAAGCGTTCGACTTGTTTGTTAAGAATTCAATTTGTGAATTTTTTGTAAAATTTTGCTAATAATTCAATTCAATTCATAAAAGTATGCAATTTTTCATCAATGTTTTCTTATGACGTTATCACGTAAAATTATCGACCGTAAACCGACTTTACAGACAACCAATTTTTTAGGGTTTCGAAAAAAAAACGGAACTCTTATAGGATCACTCGGGTGTCTGTCTTTCTGTCTGTGTGTCTGTCTGTCCGTCTGTCACAGCCAGTTTTCTCCGGATCCACTAGACCGATTCTGTTATAATTTGGTACACATATGGACTTCTATGACCTAAACACGGACGCGTTACGTAAATCATAAAATTTTTAGTATGGGTGTCACTTTTGGGGGTCAAACTAGAAAATTAAAAAAAAACTTTTTAAACAATATCATGTGATATATCAGATGAAAGTGCTTACTGTGAGGGTTTTAATTATATTTTTTTCATAATTTTAAAATAAATGGTTTAGAAGTTATTTAAGAAATTAGACGAAAAATGACCATTCCCCCCCAGATAGGTTTGCTCTTCATTCTAGTCATTTCTAATCTACAGAGATGACAGAGACAAAGTCGACGCTGGAGCGAGCTTACCCAGAAGAAAAGTGTTCACTTTAACTTTCAAGAGATTAGGGTTGTAAGCGTTTGGGAACACAGACGCAGGCAGAGAGTTCCACTCCTTTGCTGTGCGCATTATAGAAGACGTTTAGAAACGCTTAGTGGGATTTGGTGGAATAGCAACAAGGTAGGGATGGTAAGATGCAGTGCGTCTGGATGTCCGATGGTAGAAGTGGGCCAGCGGGATGAGGTCATGCTTGTTCATTTTTGCTTTAGAGACTGACGGTTACAGGTGTTAGGATGTACAGATGCTAGCAGAGAGTACACATTTTGACTGGGCGTATAAATTTTGATCAATCAAGTGTGAATTGTACCCTGCAGTGCTGCAATGTTGTGATTCTGCATTAACTTCCCTTGACGAGCTAGTACTCAAGAAGATATTACTTCAAAAAGTTTACTTTATTTATATTTAACCTTCACTTAAGTACATAGAAGTCCGTCCCTTGATGCTATTCTGCAGAGTTCACTACAAACTTCAAAAATCGAAAATCACTCAAGCAACCGTCATTTGTTTAATGATATTATGGATTCACAACGAAACATCGTTCGAATTTCGAAGTGATGTTTATGATCAAAGAAAACAAATGAATACTAAACAGTCTCGTAAATTAAACTAGTGTGTACAAGGTGACACAAGTTCTATGGAAAACCAGACAGTCATAGATAATAGAGCAAAGACGTACAATCTGTCATTACCCGTGTCTGGACTTTTGATGTCGTAGTTTATTAAACGTGACAAAGTCGTTCTTATGATTTACGAGTAATACTTGGTTTGCTAGATTTTGTTTACGTATGTAACCGTCGTTCATAAATGTTTTAAAAATAATGTGCACAATACTATTTTGGCATAGGTACCTGCCTAAAATAGAAAAAGAAAAAAGCTAATGCCTCCTTATATTGTGAAATACATATAAACATCCACTTAAAAATAAACTCTACGGTAGTCAGAATAGAGATTTCAATTGAGAGATATGTAGTTGCAAAATGTGACAGCTGTCATTATATCGTGCACAAAGTTAATGTTATAAAACATGTTGACAATACATTCGCAGAAATTCTCAGACGTTCGTGATAACACATAAACGAAAACGAGTCCATATTCAATTTAAATTGTTTAAATATTTGTTTTACTTTCAATGTTATTAATTTTGTACAGGTATTTATTTAGTCTGGCAACTTGGTTTTAATTGTCATTCCTCTTCTTTTTGACGTGACTGATACACAGGCAAGGGCAAGTTCTATTCAGCCTTATATGTAAAGACTTATTGCATGAAATGTTTTGTGGCCTACTAGCTTCTGCCAGCGGCATCGCCCGCGTGGTCTCTAGGGAACATACTCCCGGGATAAAAAGTAGCCTATGTTCTTTCAGGCTCTAGACTATCTGTGTACCAAATTTCATTTAAATCGGTTCAGTAGTGTTGGCGTGAAAGCGCGACAGACAGACAGACAGAGTTTCTTTCGCATTTAGTAAGTAAGGATGGGACACGGATGCGATTCCGACTCGCACTTGTGCGGTTCTTATTAACTTGCGTTATTTACGCTGCATTCCTTGTCATAGAAAACTCATGTTTATGCGACACGGCGACACAAAATGAGTTGAATGTTTCAGTAGAATATAAAATATGTATACATGTTAAAAAAAAAATTCGTTCGGAACCCTTTGCACGCGAGTCCGACTCGCACTTGGCCAGTTTTTTTTATATACGGACGCGAGACGTTGACAAAATAGACCGACAGTTCGCTTCAAGCTATCTCCACCTAAATAGAATGTTCCACACGGATGTAATCCAATGTCCCATCCTGGGTGACCTTGGTGGGAGCTTGGTTTCCTTCCGCGAATTTTGTTTGAATTTGGATTACAACTGCCGTCTACACGGATGCAATCCAGCAAGGTCATCTAGAATTGAACGCTGGATTACATCCGTGTGGAACATGCTTTACTTTTACAGTAAGATACTTTTTTTTTTTTTAAGGATTGGAAATCATCAAATGACTCCTCCCGCTATGGGTGAAGCAGGAGGGAGTGTCAGACTCTTACTGACTAAAACCCATCCGTGTTCCTCCTATTGCCCTTTGCGTTCCAGGGCCACGGTGACTCTTTCGAGCAAAGTCCGTAGCCCCAGCACAGTGAGATACTTACGGAATAGATCCGTTGCTTTGAAAAGGGACAAACTTTCAAAGCACGTGCTCCTGTCAATACGACTTCGACTTCCCAGCCTTGACCTTGGCAAAGTCGCGACAATCGATTGTCAATGCGACATTTATGTAAGTCACAAGAAGAGTGTCTCGAAGTGCGTGGGAACAGCAGAGAGTTATAATTAGTAGCTCACTGTTAATTGATGCTAAGCATGTAGGAACGGAAATATTTAGTTGTTGTGAGGAAGAATGCATTTAAATGTTACGTATTTAGGAACTGTCGGACATGTGCCATCCGTTTATTTAATTTAATGATCGATATCTATCATAAAATGTTGAATAATGTTATATAAATTCAAGTTCTTTAAACTTAACAGACAGTTGTGTTGCTGGGGAGTTTGTTGGCCACTTCTTCTTCCCAGCTAAAACACTAGGAAGTGGTGACGGGCTGGGCGATTTGGGGGACTGTCTTTGACGTTCAAAAAGTGCTGATTTTCAGCCTAGTTTGAATAAATGCCTTTTGATTTTGATTGATTTTGTCGTGTTTATTATTATTTTTATGAATAATCCATGAGTCAGAAGCGCATTTGGTTTTGATTGCATTAAGAGGAAACAATGGCGGCGAGACTCTGTATGTAAAAAGTCATAATTCGAGGTTTGGCTCTCGACTGTTTTCTCCTCCAATATTGGACCGATTTGAGAGATATTTCATAAACTGAATAAGAAGGATATATACTGTGTCTCTATGTTTTCCTTTTTGATGATATATTAACCGTTTAAGCACTAGAACCCTCAAAAAATTCTCGAAATTGTCCGATAAATCGCTGCCAACAGAGCCCTAGTGTACAAATTTGGCAACTATTAATGAAAAAAGAAAAGCATAGCGACACAGTACACATCCTTCTTATTCAGTTTGTGAAATATCTTTTAAATCGGTCCAATATTGGAGGAGAAAACAGGCGAGAGCCAAACCTCGAATTATGACTTTTTTAGGGTTCCGAACAAAAAACGGAACCCTTATAGGATCACTCGGGTGTCTGTCTGTTTGTCACAGCCAGTTTTATCCGGATCCACTGGACCGATTCTATTGAAATTTTATGGGGGTCACTTTTGGGGTCAAACTAGAAAATTAAAAAAAAAGTTTTTTGAACAGTATCGTGTGCCATATCAAATGACTGCTTACTGCTTGCGATGCTTATTGTAAGGGTATCAATTTTTTTTTTCATAATTTTAAAATAAACGGTTTTGAAATTATTCAAGAAATTAAACGAAAAATTACCATTACCATAACCTATGTCAGAAACTACTGAGCTTAAAATTTTGAAAAAAATGGAGATAATAGATTACAGGGAAACCTATAAGAAGTCTAAAGTGTTCAAATAACACGTTAAAAAAAAATTCGTCCGGAACCCTTTGCACGCGAGTCCGACTCACACTTGGCCAGTTTTTTTTACGTACAAGGCCATCAACCCGCATTTTCACTTAATTTGCATTTTACATTTTTTTCCTTGATCGACGTTACCGGGTGACAAGATCAACAGGCTGCTTTTCAAAGAGTGCGTGAATGGCTAAGAAGAGACTCCTCCTTTCAGTGTTTTTTTGATATTACGCATTGTTTAGGATTTGGCCATCCACGCACACTTTAAAAATTCACTCTGTATATTATGCACATTAATGTGTTTTTATTTAAAAAAAACTTCTATCGTCATTCACGTTACTTAGACTCGATCATAAAAATAGTCAGTGTACAAAATAATCAAAGAATGTTAGAATTCTCTTAGGAAAACATCGTAGATATAAAGTTGCTGCTAAATTTGACATGTAATAGAAATAATATTGTAAAACACTACTTTTAGCAATGACTAATTTGGCTTTTCTAGCCGACGAAAGATCCAGGCTGTGTTCCGAAATATAAAATAGTGTACTGGTCAGTGCTCATGACATTATGAATCGACGTCATACTGTTGAGTCGTTCCGAAATCTACTAGCCAGTGCGTTGATGTCATAAATTGACGCCATATTGAAAAAATCCTCAGTCTGATGCACACACGCCCGTTTGACGTTTGGTATAGGTACTACTAATACATCACATTTGACATTTGTCTCACCAGCTGGCCTACTATGTCGTCTTAAAACGATCGTGTATAAGGTGTGGGAAGGAGACAGAGTTATACAAGACGCATAACACTATCCCTTTTCCTCAGCTTAATCATGATCGCATTGGCACGTCATAGTAGCCCTGCAGTACACTATGGTGGCACACCAGTACAATATGGCGTCGGGTTCATGGCATCATGAGCACTGGCCAGTACCTATACTGTTTTATATTTCGGAACAGAGCCCCAGTAGATCATTAATCTATTTCCTGCTATTGCTATAAGCAATTCACGCAAAATAAGCATCGAAGTGCTAAAAGCCCTTTACCGGTAAAGAAAAGCCAGGAAATGATACTACAAACGATCGGCCAACCATTGACTGGTGCCAAACAAAAGAATGGATTTAATAAAGATCTTGAATTGATTTTCATTCTGAGACAGACAATAATTAATAGACAGCTTAAACCGCTGCGTTGGGTCTTCGAAGAAGCATTACATTTCGTAAAAGAATACAGGAGAGACTTTAGAGTAAAAATTCATAATTCGAGGTTTGGTTCTCGCCCGTTTCCTTCTCGCCTCCTCCAATATTGGACCGATTTAAAAGATATTTCATAAACATGAATACAATGAATAACATGGATATGTACTGTACCCCTATGTTTTTTTTTATGAATAGTTGTCAAATAACTAGGGCTTGACAGCGGTCTATCGGACAATTTTGAGCATTTTTTGAGGGTTCTAGTGGTTATACGGAGAAAAACTGGCCAAGTGCGAGTCGGACTCGCGTGCAAAGGGTTCCGAACGAATTTTTTTTTTAACATATTATATTAACACCACAGACTTCTAATAGGTTTTCCTGTAATCTTTAGGTAAAGATCTATTATCTCCATTTTTTTCAAAATTGTAGGCTCAATAGTTTCGGAGATAAGGGGGGGAATGGTCATTTTTCGTCTAATTTCTTGAATAACTTCTAAATAATTTATTTTAAAATTATGAAAAAAATATAATTAAAACCCTCACAGTAAGCCCTTTCATTTGATATGTCACACGATATTGTACAAAAAACTTTTTATTTTATTTTCTTGTTTGACCCCCAAAAGTGACCCCCATACTAAAAATTTAATGATTTTCGTAACGCGTCCGTATTTGGGTCATAGAAGTCCATATGTGTACCAAATTTCAACAGAATCGGTCGAGTGGATCCGGAGAAAACTTGCTGTGACAGACGGACAGACAGACAGACACCCGAGTGATCCTATAAGGGTTCCTTTTTTTTCGGAACCCTAATATATTATCAAAAGAAAAACATAGGGGCTCTCCACCCACATTTCCTCCCAGAGGCTTTAGACAAGTAACATTCTGTCAGCGCAGCGGTAGCGTGACGATAGCGACTGTCAAACGTCAAAAATGCATGGGATTGACAAGCGCTGTCAAAATGACAGGAGATCAATTCCATTTCGACAATCGCATTCGCTGATAGAATATCCTCTGTGGTTATAGCTAGAGTTAAGTAGTAAACATTTTTTATATATTTATTGCACAATGTACACACAGTTACAGGCTTATCACATTGCTAAAGAGAAAGTGCTATTAATATATAGTGCCGTCCTTTTTTGTCATTATGGTTTATTTTATATGTAGAACGTGACCATAGTGTGTTATGTGTTGTTATATAATTTGAATCGGTGTTGTCATATTAAAATTTTCGCATTGTGTGGTCTATTGTCATGGGCCATTTTTGGCTGTCAAACTTTTGTGATTAATTAAATGCTTGATGATTAAAATAACTGATCAAAGACCATGTTTTTAACCGAAGGTAATCGAAACTATCTCAATCGTATTCGGATCATTAGGCAAAATTAGCTGGTGGAAGTTCGAATCTTCGATGGCGATATAATTCAGGAAAGTTTCAAATACTTACGAGATATCTATCTATATTGCCGACTTCCAATCTACTTGGGAAGAACGGAAATGCTTATAGCGATTGGAGCTTTCCGACTTTCTTTTGGATGAATCTCAAGAACTACTGGTCCGATTTGAAAAATTCTTTTAGTAAAAGATAGCTCATTTATCAAGGAAGGCTATATATCATCACGTTAAAACCAGCGGAGCAGTAATGAAAAATGTGACGTAGACGAAGTTGCGGGGGTCAGCTTTTTACAGTAGATAGTTAAAACGTCATGGCCCGTTATGCCCTACATTCTAATCCTCTCAAACCATAGAGTATTACTTTATATCAAGAACTCAATCAAAACAAATGAAAAAACCATTTTCTTTTCATTGATCAAGCAATTACTTTTATGAGATAATCTATAAAACAATAAATTTTGCAATTAGAGAAAACGGTATTATGGTATTTATCACCATTATTTTGATGAATAAGCAGTGGTGGCCGAGTGGTAATGGCTTCGACTTACGAGTTGTAGGTGGCAGGTTCAAACCCAGCCAGGCACATTACTTTGTGTAATTTATTTCATCACCACTGCTCTCAAAACGGTGAAGGAAAACATCGAGAGGAAACCGGCATGTCCTAGAACCAAAAACCAAACCGCATTGGGCCCGCGTGGTGGATTACGGCCCATTCCCTCTCCTAGAGAGGAGGCCTGAGTCCCAACAGTGGGAACATTATAAGGCCGACTATGCTATGCTATGATGAATAAATCGATTAAAAGAATCGGTACCTAACCTCTATTTTATTATGGAGACCAATATTTTAATTGATTTATAATTGAATTGCGTTAGTTTAGTTGCGTTGCGTTGGTTTTAATTCGATTTTGATGTTTATCCGGGTTTTTACATGATAACACAATAGATACAGGAAACAACAGCAAACACAACATTAGAAGCTGCTGAATACCAGTATTTTACACAAAGCGACTGCTTTTGACTATATCTTAGTATTACGGGGTCCACGACCCAGTTATTGGGTTCCACGATAATACGAAACCCCTTGGCAAGACTGGTTGTCAGAATTTTGGGCTTCTGAGAGTAGGTAATGTCTGTTCAAAATCATAACTAACTGTAGGAAAAAACGATACATAAAAAATAATTTTAAGGAAAACTATTTTTAAAGCGCCCTTCTCCTCTCTTCATCATCATCATATCAGTCGAAAGACGTCCACTGCTGGACATAGACCTCCCTCAAGAATGGGGGGAACGCGATCGAGTGCGTTAAAAAACTTACACTAAGCCCTCAGGCGGGTTGGCGATCGCAGTGTATGGTGTTGAGTTTTACAGAGAACGCTGCTGCCCATTCTCTGGTGAGTCCCTTAGTCGCGTCTTACGACACCCACGGGATGTGATGGGATGGTATTATTCTTTTACGGTACCGTACAGCACCGGCCGAAACCATACGGCTTAATATCACTATTCTAATCACTTATTTAAAATTAACTGTTCCCGACGTTATCCATTTATTGTTTCTATTTATTATAACCTGTATATTGTGTGTCTACATCGTGGATTGCAATAATGATTTAAGGCTTGTATACATGCCAATGAGCTTGTGCATATAAACGGAGCTAACTACTCCTCTACGCGCCACTCCGCCTCCGCTACCCGCGTTTTCAATTTATAATAAAAAATAACTCATATTTTAAAAAAGTAACAAATTATTTTCGTTTGTATTGCATAGCAGTAGATATTTCTTTTTTGACTTTTGTTAAAAAATGAAGGAGTAAAATGGTTTCATCTCGACGATTTGAAGGTGATTTGGTGATTTTTTCTCTTATTATGTTATATCGATACATACTTTCTAAACCAAATTACGTATCATATCATGTAGATTACTACCTATTTTTTTCAGATGTAATTTCTCAGTAAATGCCGGCGAAAAGTTGCTTCATCTGCACGCTGTTTCTCGAGAGAGCAGCCTTAATTTGAATATCCTTCAAAAGAAGTTAGAATATACTTACGAGTCAGTCTTCCCTATATTCCTCCTCCCCTGGTACTGCGAACACTTATCTACACCAGTATACCATTAACATGTGCCTCTGCTTGTTCCAGCAAGGTATAGGCGTGGAGCTAGTGCGCGCGCTGGACTGCCACCCGCCGAGCATCTCCAATGTATTCTGCGAGTGTGACTCCAAAGATGATGTCGTAAGTACTAAATTCTGTTAATCTAATGCAAAAGGTTAGTTTCCACCATCAATAAATTATATTTTTAGGGTTCCGAAAAAAAACGGAACCCTTATAGGATCACTCCGGTGTCTGTCTGTCCGTCTGTCACAGCCAGTTTCCTCCGGATCAACTGGACCGATTCTGTTGAAATTTGGTACACATATCGTCGCTTAGGTAACAATACCGCGTAAGTCGAAAATTGGTCATGTGACGTTTTATACTTCATTGGAAAGATTTTGTCGGCGCGCATCGAATGATGTTAAATTTATTTTCAAATTATCCAATCGCAGCGCGTTATTCAAGTAGTTCTGGCACCGCGCAAATCGTTTGTCTTAAGTATTTCAAAGATAATAATCAGTTTTTTGTCTCTCCTGAAAACTTCAAATTTAACTTACGCGGTATTGTTACCTAAGCGACGATATGTACTTCTAGGACCCAAACACGGACGCGTTACGTAAATCATTAAATTTTTAGTATGGGGTCACTTTTGGGGGTCAAACTAGAAAATTAAAAGAAAAAGTTATTTGAAAAATATCGTGTGACATGTCAAATAAAAGGGCTTACTGTGAGGGTTTTAATTATATTTTTTTCATAATTTTAAATAAATGGTTTTGTGGTTATTCAAGAAATTAGACGAAAAATGACCATTCCCCCCCCACCTTATCTCCGAAACTACTGAGCCTAAAATTTTGATAAAAATGGAATAATAGATCTTTACCTAAAGATTACAGAAAACTATTCGAAGTCTGTAGTGTTAAAATAACATGTTAAAAAAATTAAATTCGTTCGGAACCCTTTGCACGCGAGTCCGACTCGCACTTGGCCAGTTTTTTTGTAAATCAATGAATATTGACAAAGATAAAACGCATCAAAACTCGGGAGTGGGGGCTGGTGACGTCACGTCGCTAGTAAAAATTGTACTATACGTAGTGCCGTCACGCGAGTTTTTAACGTACTGTATCTTCATAATTTTTTGTTTACGTGAAAATAGATAAAATACGTGTTCAATATTTTTTGTAAATCTATCTGACGGACTAATTCGTTTTTTTTTTCAGTAAAATACCCTATTATTATGTAAAGCCAACACATGCATGATGCAAAGCGTTCCATGACACGCGCGGAACACATAATATAATCAGCTAGTCTATTCTGTAAGAAACTATTTCGATATCGAGCTTCACCTGAGTGATAAAACTCACAAAGTGAGCTTTATTGCACACTACATAAAGATCTTCATTTGAAACTCACTTCGAATTCTACTGTCGAGATACGAAAATGTTGTTAGAGAATAGCACTACAGGTCTGGTTGTGCGGATGTTATGATTGCGTTAAACGGAATGCAGTCTTGTTACTGGGTTTATGATATGTCTGTTATACGGGTTACAGTATTACGTAACGTACAGACTGTTATTTAACTGGGACAGGAAGGTGAAATGCCAATCCAAAGGACGAATTTGCATACAGTCTGATTTTTGTTTCTCAACTTTTGTTATGGCTCCCAATGCTAGAAGGCTTAGGACACTTTGGGAGAGACCATTAAGAGGGGACTCTAGTCCCGAATAATTTGAAAAATAGGTATTTGAAGAAACTATTTTCGATGCCGTCGCGCTGCGCCCTATCAAGTAAAGTGCGAAAGCGACAACTGCAGCAGAGGCTGGTTTTACCTATAAAAACCTTGACCAAAAGACGTTTTGTATTCCGCTGTTTTCTTCTTCAAATCTGGCTGATCTATAAAAATTATATATTAAAATTTAGAGGAAGACTATATCTATGTTTCTATTATTTTTTATTTTGTTATAAACTTATCAAATTTTTCTGATAGTCGTCTGAACATGGCGGTAAAAACGGGTTTTTTTTTCGGGTTTTTGGATTGTATAATTCTTTAAGTAGTTATGTTTTTGAAAATAAAAAATTATAGTGGCACGTATTAATTCGTTTTTTTTTTGGAAAAAAAAAATCATTGCTCTAGCAGCATTATCCACAAAGAAAACAGTGGAATGCGTTTGTATGGAGAAAGGCCCAAGAGTTACCGACTAGAGTCCCGTCTTAATAAGCTAAGGGGATATTTAAAAAAATTGGTCCTTCTTGATAACATTTTGTGAGATGTGGTTAGTAGAAGCCTCCTCTGTCCGTACATCCGTCTGTCTCTCTTAAACCGTAATAGAGAGACATTTGACAATTTCACAGAATGTGTATTTCTATTGCCGCTATAACAACAAATACTTAGGTTTTAAAACTTAAATTTAATTAACACTGATCAAACGTGATTTATTTGAGCGTACGGAACTACGTACCTACACTCTACAAAAGGATCGTAACTGTATAGCTCAATTTACAATACGTTAAGATATTAAAAATAAACACAGCGTCGTTAAAAACTGCGTTATGGATTATCCCCTACAGAGTCCAAATACAAAACAAACTTATGACACCGACTGACTAATGACGATATGTGTACCTATGTGAATTTAGGAAAATCCCTTCCTCCATACATTTACCATGGCATATACCGGGTGTAAAAGACATCGACGCACAAACGATTTCCATGGGTCCAGGACATGATTCTGGACACCCCCAAGTTGGAATTTTTCGTCGGCTTTTTCCTCATTTTTTCATTTTTTTCAGGAGTTTTTTTTACTTTAGACTGCTCATAATCGTTATTCTGACCTAACCCAATGAGATTTTCAGTAAAAAAATAATTAACTCACTACTTTTACTAAAAATAGCAATGTAAATAAAACTACAAATAGGTATCTGCTCAGCTGTCCAAAGTTCAAACGAAAGGTCAACGCATGCCTAGTAGCTGCCTGCACACAACGAGTGTGCATGTGTGTGTAGCTTGTCAAAGGCACCGCTAAAGGATTCCGCCTAAAATTGCCGACATAAGAAAATAAAACGTATCACAACAAAACGAAGTAACTGATTTCAACTTTAATGTAATAGCTTAAGGTCGAAAATCGGTTACTTCGTTTTGTGTCGATAAGTCCTATTTTCTTATAGCGGCAATACGTAGTGCGCGCTCTTTGAGCCTTTGCACATGCCGCCGACGCCGCCGCCAACAGTTGATGTAGGTATTCTGTGGCGTTGATAGTAGTAAGGGAGAGGGGCTAACCCGTTAAGTAGTTTTACCCGATCGAGAAAAAATAACGTTTCACAAACCATACTAATTCTTAAGGTAAAATAAGTAATGTTACGCTTATCTCAATTGGCTCTTGGTATACCCAATTTACGTTTTAATACATCAATGTGACAGAATTTTAAATACGGCAGCACTAAATTATGTACATGGTGTTGAGACTTAATAATGATGAGTGATGACGCTAATTTAGTTTTGTTAGGATTAAATAAAATCATACTTTACATTCAGTGGCGAAACTTGATCGCTTCGTTCGGTATTTTGTTGCCTCGGCTGGGGGCTTTAGAGTCATATCCATATTCTTAGGCCACCACAGGCTAGCCCGGTTGAGCAGTGACCACCCTTAGCGAGGTGAACTGCGAGTGGTCCCCGTGAAAAAAAAAATCGTTCGGTATTTTACAGTTTGGGTTCTCTTAGATCTTAATCTTGTTTGTATAAAACGACCAAGTAACTCATTCAGTTTTTCAATAAACTAAATCATTCAATTCAAAAAAATAAAAAAGCCTTTGATAGCCACGCTACTGTACTAATGCACGTAGGTAATTGTCGGCGAGCTCAAAGGAAAGTTCGAAAAGGACATTTTATGATAGATTTTGGTCAGTTCCTTGTTGACATTGATAGCAAACGAGTGTGCTTTTATTGCAAAATTCGATTTTCGGGACGTTTGAAAAGTCAACTTTTGGTTTCTCTTTGTGTTTGTGTGTGTCTTTGTGTGTTTCATTTAAAGATGTCATCTGGACTTAATGATTACTACAGTGCCCAAGAATATGGTAACATGCTGATGTGCTATGGCGAAGCACGTGGGAACGCACGTGAGGCACTGCGTATTTACGTAGTCCGGTATCCAGGAGCTCGACATCCACGAGATTCTCGAGTGATAACACGAGCGTACCAGCGTGTCTTAGACAACCAGCCGATTGTGCCTCAGCGCGAGGGAGCTGGAACGCCCGTTAGACCCAGCGTAGCGAACCACATCCTGAATGTCGTGCGGCAGAACCCACGACTGGGAGTACGAACGGCAGCTCGTGTGGTGCGTAACCGTTACAGGACCCGCGTCTCGCATTCGACTGTTCATCGGGTTTTACGCAGAGATCGCCAGCGCCCGTATCGCATTCACAAAGTGCAGGCGTTATTACCCGCAGACAGAGGATCCCGTGTTAGGTACTGTCGGTGGCTACAACGACAGCACGACGAAATCCCTGACTTTGCTGCAAATGTGATATGGACGGATGAGTCCACGTTTACTCGAAATGGAATGTGGAACAGGCGCAATTCCCATATCTGGGCTCGTACCAATCCGTTCACATTGCAGCAGACGGGACACCAAACTCGATGGTCGGTGAATGTGTGGGCCGGCATTTATAAAGACTGCGTGATTGGGCCGATTTTTCTCCCGGAACGATTAAACGGGACAAATTACCTGGAGTTCCTTAGAACAAACCTCCAGGAAATAATCGAGGATATACCTCTAGCCCAGTACAGAGTGGCATGGTTCCAACACGACGGCGCTCCCCCGCACGTGACTCTTCCCGTCCGACGCTGCCTTACCGAGTCTTTCGGAAACCGGTGGATCGGAAGATTCGGCCCGGAGCCATGGCCAGCTCGCTCACCAGACTTGACCCCGTTAGATTTTTTTCTTTGGGGTTACGTCAAGGACAAAGTGTTTGTGTCAGAGTGCGATTCCGCAGCCGAGATGAGGAATCGCATCGTGAATGTGTTTGCGTCGCTGCGTGAGGAGTGTGCCCAGGACCCAACGTTTCTGCCCCGTGTCCACGCAGAAACTCTGCGCCGCGCTCAGATCTGCGAGCGTGCTGGCGGCGGCCACTTCGAACCCTATCTGGGTAGGGGTGAGCGAGCTTAAGGTGAGTTAGTAGTAGGTACATTATCGGATCTCAATGTAGGTTTTATTACTTACAATTTTATTTTTAGGATTCCGTAGGTACCCGAAGCGTAACCAACGGAACCCTATTACTAAGCCTCCGCTGTCCGTCCGTCTGAAGGACTAGGTAATTTACTGGTGGGCTCGCATACAAGAAACGTTTTTTTGGGTTATGGTAACCCTTTCTTTTAGAGTCCGACTCGAACATGGCCGGCTTTGTTATCAATCCTTATCGGAATCGTGTTCGTGATTTTAAGAGACTAAAGCATGTTCCACAAGGATGTAATCCAGCGACCCATCCAAGGTGACCTTGCTTGTTGCCATCCGTGTAAACGGCAGATGCAATCCAAATTAATACAAAACTCGCGGATGGAAACCAAGCTCCCACCAAGGTCACCTTGGATTGTACATTGGATCAGTTACATCCGTGTGGAACATGCTTAAGCTTATGGTTCCTTAACTTCTGCATAAACATGTCAGTTGTTGTTGGCGAAGGGCCGATATTCGTAGGTACTTAGGTACATTCAAAGTTAGTTAGGTAGTTCATTAGTTATCTTCGTTACCGAATTTCAATGTACTTCCAGCTTATTTTTTATTAATCAATCCTGGACTCGTATTGGATAGTTCTTACTATCAGTAGGTAAGTATTTCTGAATGATACAAATGATTCATTTTATGTGAAAGGCATTATTGTTGTGCCGCGAAAGGCGATATTCATAGTACCTACATTCAAAGTGAGTTAGATAGTTCATTAATTTATACCTACGTTACGGGATCTCAATGTAGGTGCTTACAAGTTTCTTTTTTGTTATCTTATCAATCCTTATCGGAATTGTGATTTTAAGAGACCAAGCTTATGGATCCTTTTCTTCTCTTAAATTCTGCATAAACATTTTCCTACCATCAGTAGGTACCGTAGGTATTTCTGAGTGTTAAAATGACTTTGTGTGATTTGTTGTCGACGATAGGTAGGCGATATTCGTAGGTAAGCATCTACGAGTACATTTAAAGACCGCAGCGCGCGCGGCGTCGCAGCCTTGTGTATGTGTGTGAGCAAGTAGTGTAGGTACGTACTCCGTACAACGCTCTCGCGCGTTTAGATCGCGTTGTTCACAATACATTGCGTGCTCGAAAATGACAATTTCTGTAACCGATCATTAGCGAGATTAATGACTTCCACAATTTGGTTAGTGGCATTAGGTGTAGCCTTTACGCGAAGTTTGCGTTACGATGTCTTTTACACCCTGTATATATATGGTATGTATGGGTAGTCTACACGGGGACCGAGATCAGACGGATTAATTCGGTCACGGTTCTCATTGATTAACATTGCCTGTCTGGGTAGATGCCAGCCATACTTGACAATTAATATCTTACAGGTTTCGCTACATTTCTGTATGCAGAAATACGTAAATCAAATAAAAAGAAAACAAAGTAAAATAAAAAAAAATACTAATAAAATAAAGGAGCAATGTAATCTTGTTGTGTAACTCGTAGCACTTTTCGTAGTATCTTCGTAGCAACAAAAAAACTTGTAAAACTACGCAAAATGTATCTTACTCATTTAAAATACAAAAAGATCGGTTAGGGGACACCCGGATTTGAACCGGGGACCTATCGATCTGCAGTCGATTGCTCTACCACTGAGCTATATCCCCGATGAAAGTTAGCTCCAAATACGGGACCATATACAAACATCGCGTAGGCAGGATGATATGACTTAACCAGCGTACCTAGAGCTATTCATTTGTTTTCAATCAGTTATCAATTTGTTTGAGAAGAAAGCTCATACTAAAATTGTTTTGGATGATATCATAGGTCATTGACCTTGTTTATCTGGAGAATTCTCGTGGGAATACTTTTATTTGTTATTTACTTCAGAGAATGGCAGTAGGTATCATAAATTAGGATGTTATTGTTCTTTTGTTGATCTAAGGGAGTGGTTTACTTACTTTTATAGATTTGGCCTTGGTCCATTTTGCGAGAAAATAGTTTCCTTATAAAATATACTTAGATACTAGATTATAATTAGCATTTTTTTTTTTCTTTTTCCATCTTATTCTATTTGCAATCGGTCCTCGGACCATAAGCGAATTCGTTCCATGACAAATGGCGTTACGGTGGAGCAGCCAGTGCTGCGCCTCCCACTTATAGAAGGTGGTTCCTCTTCAGCCTTTTTACCACCGCTGTCGGGTTTATCAGTTCATTAACTAGTGGGTTTGGATGCGAAGCTAGGCGTGCTTTGTGTTGTCTTTTGTATATCTCGATTTCAGAGTTTACTGTTGGCATTTGTAGATAGTCGTGAATTTCGTCATTCCTAGCAAACCAAGGTGCGTTAGCTATTGTTCTCAGGATACCATTTTGAACTCTTTGCAGGCAGAGTATATTGGATTTGCTGGCAACGCCCCACAATTGAATCCCGTATGTCCATATGGGCTTGAGGACCGAGTTGTAGATGAGGAGTTTGTTGTCTACAGAGAGCACTGAGTTTCTTCCCATGAGCCAATACAGGTTGCGGAACTTGCAGTTTATCTCGTCCCTCTTACATTTAATGTGATGCTTCCATGTTAGGCGCCTATCCAAGTGGAAACCAAGATACTTTACACAATCTGTGTGTGGTAGGGTGTCAGGACCAAGTCTAACAGGTGGTGTGTTTCCGTGCCTGAGCGTGAATGTGATATGGTTAGACTTGGAAGCACTGGCACGAATTCGCCACTTACAGAGCCATTTATGAGTTTCGTCTAGTTGTTTTTGGAGTCTTTTGCTGGCCATTTCTGAGTTGTCATCAACTGATAGATAGGCTATGTCGTCAGCATATGTTGCTGTTGTTATGCCATCCAATGTGGGTAGATCTGATGTAAAGATATTATACAACACTGGGCCAAGAACAGATCCCTGTGGTACACCAGCTTTCGCTTCAATCAATCTTGATCTTGCTTCGCCTTGTTTCACTTGGAAGCAACGGTCGGATAAATACGACTGGATGAGCAGGAACATTGAGTGTGAAAGTTTTTCCTTCACTTTAACCAGCAGTCCTTTGTGCCAGACACGGTCAAAGGCCTGCTGAACATCGAGGAATGCTGCTGAGCAGAACTTTTTACGTTCGAAAGCCTGTCTTCCTGTTTGGTAAACTCGGTGAACCTGTTCAATTGTTGAGTGAGATTTTCGAAAGCCAAACTGGTGAGACGGAACAACATCATTGGCATCCATGCACGGTTTTAGACGGTTGAGGAATATCCTCTCCCACAGTTTGGAGAGTACAGGCGTTAAGCTTATCGGCCGATAAGACGAGGCCTCATGTTCAGGTTTACCTAATTTATGGATCATGACAACTTCGGAGATTTTCCACAGGTCAGGAAAGTGAGATGTTCGAAAAATTGCGTTGAACAAACTGGCTAGGAAAGAAACGCATTTTCTGGGAAGATTTTTAAGTATGCAAGGCGTGATCAGGTCGAATCCCGGGGCTTTTCTCGAGTTTAGCATTCTGATTTCCTTCGCTATTTCTTTGGGTGTTGTGGGTATGATAGGCATACACATCTGCAAATCTTGTTCCAATATTGCGTCAATTTCATGCTCATCAACAACACTTTCGTTGGGTTTAAATACGGAGGACAGATGCTTTGCGAATACCTCGGCCTTTTCCAAGTCAGTTCTGGCCCAAGAACCCCCTGATCTGATTGGAGGATAGGATTGTTGAGGCTTATCTAAGTTTTTAGTGGCCTTCCAGAGCGAGTTCCCGCCAACTCCCGAAGGGGACATCATCTGTAGGTTAGCTGTCAACGTTGTGTTAGTCGACTCTTGGATTATAGCCTTTAGCTCCTTTGCTGCTTTGTTGTAACTGATTTTATCAAGAGGATGACGGGATTGATGCCATATTCTTCTAAGTCTGCGCTTTTCTAAGATTTTTTGCGTTATGTCTGGTGGATGAGAGTGGTTGGTGTAACGTTTGAGCCGGAAGGGTGTGTTGATCCAGGCAGCCACTTGAATGGCGTTAGTGAGATATGTGCAGGCGTTATCTACATCATTTTGGTTCTTCAGTGGAATAGTTGCAGTAAAGTTTTCATTGAGGTAGGTCTTGAAGCCGTCCCAGTCAGTATGACTATTCGTCAGAGACTCAGTTATTTCCCGAGTAAGCTCACTAGTGCTAATTGTGAGAATCACCGGTGTGTGATCTGATGACCCGTCTAGACTTGATTCGATAGTAGTGTGTAAGCTATCTATACCCTTATTGATGAAGAAATCCAAGAGATCCGGCAGTTTCCTTGGGTCGCTAGGCCAGTAGGTAGCTTCACCTGCAGATATCGGTTTTAAGCGGTTGTCATCGACACAACGTTTCAAATCGCGTCCACGAGTGCTGATACAGCGGGATCCCCAAAATGTATGTTTGGCATTCCAGTCACCTCCTGCAATAAACCTATGGCCAAGAGTATTGAAGTAGGTTTTGAACATGTCTGCAGTTATTTTGTGTCTTGGTGGGCAGTAAATTGAGGATAGAATAATTTGGCCTGCTCGGTCCTCCAATCTAACAGAAGTAGCTTGTATATGTACTGTAGAATATGATTCTATTAGTGAATGTCTCAGGTTCGCTCTGATGGCCAGCGCTGAGCCAGCATGTGCACTACCATCAGGATGGGGACAGTGGTAAACGTTATATCCTTTGATACGGAACGTGCTTCTGGACGTCCCGTGCGACTCTGAAATTAATACGGCGTCTAGTTTGTTGGCTTTTATTAAAGTCTCCAACTCTTGGATATTGGGAGCCAATCCATTGATGTTCCAGATTGCGATTCGTAGAGTAGTCATTTATGGTGTCAGTTTAGTGATGACTGTAGTCAGTAAGCCCATTAGGGTACTGATTTGTTGTAGGAGAAGGTCGATTTTTTCATTTTGCTTAAATAAGAGTTGTTCCATGGCTGTTGCATTTTGTTGAGGGTTTTCTATGTGGCTAGATGTAATGGCATTGTCTCGTGGAGGAACCTTGGGGCGACCAGCAACAATATCTGAGTATTTTTGGTCCGATCTGCGATAGGAGTTAGGCTGGGGTAGAGCGGAGCTTTCTGAGGTTATATTGGTGCAGATTACTTGAGTAGGAAAGTTTGGATTGCCGGTTGGAATATTTCTTGGTTTCTTTTTTCTAGACAGTATTTCTTTGTAAACTTTACAACCTTTGTAATTGGCAGGATGGTCGCAGGAGCAAAGAGCGCATTTGGCGGGTGTGTTTCTATCTTTTTTGGGGCATTCAGAAGTTTTATGGCCCTCCCCACATTTGACACATCTGTATGGCCTCATACAGTTGTTTTTGCAGTGGCCATATTGTTGGCATCTTTGACATTGTACAACTGTCTTAGTTTTGCGTGGGTCTTCAATTTTGATGCGTTGGTGATGGATATATTCGATACTTTTAACTAGTTTGTTATTTGGGCTAGGTTCTAAATTAACAAAAAATGTGGAGGTAGGTGTTTTGTTTGGTCCATATCGGTGGTTGATGATTTCCCCTCTGACCTTGTTTCCCGATTTTTCCAACTCCTGTTTGATGGTATCATGTGGAGTAGTATGATGGAGGTCTTTTATTACTATTCGGTAGCATTTCGTATCTTTACGGGAGAAGGTGTGTCCGATTAATCCCTTCTGTCGGATCAGATCAATTACTTGCTTGTAATCATCGGTAGAGTTAATCATAATGCGCAGGAGATTTTTATTTATTATTTTATACCGAAACTCTTCTGGGCGAATTACAGACTCAATGAGTTTGGTGAGCTCGTTCAGATCCTCAATCCCATACAGAACAATAGGAGGGGGCTTATTTGGTGGCTTAGGCTCAGTGTGTGTGTCCTCTGTTAGGTCAACCGGTAGGTTTGAGAATCGGTTTTCTGACTCAACTGACGGAGGCGAGTTGTCGCCTTAAGCATGATAATTAGCATTTGACAATAATATTTGGACTTCCGATGAAAGGAGTTATCGAAAGGAACCTAAGACTTAATAGATAATGAGCAGTGACCAAACGCGTTGTGTTGATCAATAGCCATTCCTGATTCCTTACCACTGTATTAAAAACCACACCGGCGGGGAATTCCATTCCATACCTGTACGCACAATGAAAGTATTCCTTAAACATTTTGTGCATGTGGGCAGTGGCGTAGCTGGCATGGGTGACACCCGGGGCCCACAAATAAAACTCCCCTCCCCCCCCCCTAAAGAGTTGCGTTTTTCGTTCTAGTGACGGCAGTCGCAAGACATTTTTCGGGGGGGGGGGGGGGAGTTCTATTTGTGCTGCAGGTTTTTATTTTCAGGAATGTTCTTACATACATAACATTTATAACACTTTGTAACTGACGCAAGCAAGCTGATGAACTAAGAGAGGGGAGGGAGGAGCTCGAAATTTTTTACACCCCACCTCGGGCGGGTTTGATTACGTTACCCGTTTAGGGGTGACACTCGACAGTGAAAAGATGTCAACCAACGGTCGAGTGTTAACAAAACCAGTCAACAATCGGTCGGGTGTCACCCGGTGCGGGCCGCCCCCTCCGCCCCCCCCCCTCGCTACGTTACTGCGTGTGGGTGGAATGTCCACCGTGAACGAGATGGAACGAGCTAGCTCGGCCGAATTAAATAGTACAATTCCGACGCACATTCCCCGGAGTACAACCGATAGAATACCGACAGGCTGGCGACTCGGCGTCGATGGTCAAGGCTTTGGAGCTTTGACTCGACCAGTGGATCATTGCCGATGACCTTCTTGATTCGTTTTTCGATCAACTCAAGAGCATCAATGGTATCTGGCCTGCATCATCATATCAGCCAATTGCCGTCCTCTGCTGAACGTTAGCCTCCCCGATCCCGATCTTGAGCTGTTCGCATCCATTCGCTGCCAGCCACCTTCTTTAAATCATCGATCCATCGTGCCGCAGGGCGTCCCACACTACGTTTGCCCATACGCGGTCTCCACTCTAACACATGTCTGCTCCATCGACCGTCTGTCCGTCTACAGACATGGCCGGCCCACTTCTACTTCAGCATGCTGATTCTACGCGCAATGTCGGTAACTTTAGTTCTCTGGCGAACGGCCTGCATCGGCCTAATAAATCTCGTTATTTTTTTGTTTCCATATTAACATTATTTTTATCTCAATTCCAGACGATCACCTGTGACTGTGAAGCCACCCCTGCCTTCCAGCTGAAGGCCTTCAGCCAACGAGGGGAGAAGGTGGAGGTGTCGCACTACAGAGTCAATGTTAACAGGTGAGTTTTATAAGGTATATCATACAGGACAAAAGACAGAGGCCACATCATTGGGATTTGTTTGATCCCATGCTGCATCGTTATTACTTAACGTTTACTTATATAATTAACTAGCTGACCCGCGCAACTTCGTCTGCGTCACAATTTTCATTACTGCCCCGCTCCTTTTGGTCTTAGCGTGATGATATATAGCCTATAGCCTTCCTCGTTAAATGGGCTATCTAAAACTGAAAGAATTTTTCAAATCGGACCAGCAGTTCCTAACATTAGCGCGTTCAAGCAAACAAACATATGTTAGTAAAGTACTAGCTGACCCGCGAAACTTTGTCTGCGTCACATTTTTCATTACTGCTCCGCTCCTATTGGTCTTAGCGTGATGATATATAGCCTATAGCCTTCTTCGATAAATGGGCTATCTAACATTGAAAGAATTTTTCATATAGGACCTAATACCTAATAATTAGCGCGTTCAAGCAAACAAACTCTTTAGCTTTATATATCTATGCTAATATATAAAGCTGAAGAGTTTGTTTGTTTGCTTGAACGCGCTAATCTCAGGAACTACTGATCCGATTTGAAAAATTCTTTCAGTGTTAGATAGCCCATTAGCACGACTACCCACGCTAAGACCAATAGGAGCGGAGCAGTAAAGAAAATTGTGACACAGACGAAGTTGCGCGGGTCAGCTAGTTAGTATAGATATAGATTTAAGAAATTTAAGGATTCATTCTATAAATCGTACACTTTAGAAAAACGATTACTTGTAGTTTCCTCGATTGAAAAAAAATCCAAAGTAATCTGAAAAAAATCTAAATAAACCCACAGTACGGCGTAAATACTTCACGCAAGGATATCAGTTTTGGAATAATAACAAAACTACATGTTTTCCATAACGTATACATTTTACATTTTCAAAATGTGTATTTGTTTTAATAATACGAACATAATTATCCGCTTATCCGCCTATTATCCGCTTTCCTGGGGGGCTACTCTCGCTGCCGGGCTAGAGAGTAGCCCCGCAGCTTCGGCCGTCGGACATGGAACTCTGCGTCTTGCGCTTACGTACGGTTTTTGCTTGCGTTTACGAACCTCTCTCATCCTATGCGGCTCGTGTATGTACGTATTCTCGTACTTAAAAGCGTTGAAATTCAATTCGAAATGGGGAACGTGCAGGAACACACACACACACAGCACAGAAGCACAGAGGCGTCATAGTTTTTACTTATAAGCTCCGAATATGCAACGCTAGATGGCACAGTCTACTTAGTGCACGTTCCCTTATATGAAGCGTGCAGGAATTATAGGTGGCAGCACAGAAGCGTCAATGTCAAGTTTTAAATATTTACTTAACGTTACAAGTTTTGAATATTTTATTTTTACTATTTATAGGCACGTGTTTGGCCACTATCTCACCTGATGGTAAGCGATGATGTGGTCGAACATGGAGCACGCTTGCCTAGAAGTAACCTATTCACTCTTAGACTTAAAGACTCCCAGGTTGTAGCTATCAGGAAACACAGACTCCGGTATGCAACACTAGATGGCATAGTCAACGCCGTGCACGTTCTCAGCGACAATAACTATCAAAAACTTGTCAAAGTTTGTGGAATCCGAGTGGAAATAAGCCCTTCTTGATCCTCTCGAACATTTTTTGTCTTATCTTTGTTCTGACAGGATTTTGACAATGGGTACTTATTAATATTTGACATTTAAAATGAATTTGACATTTGAGTGTGTAGAAAAAATACTTCGAAATATTTTTTTTCTTAAAAAAATTGGAGCTGTAACTTTGTAAGCTATAATTTATTTTACCTATTAATTACCGTAGTTAATGTGTTCACTATGAAAACATAATGATTAACTTCGCTCGTATCTCCAATAATCCAGGTTCAGGGCTCGTTTGAACGTGGTCTGCGTGACAGACAAGTTGACGGGCGAGTTGAAGTGCGACGGCTGGCCTGAGGTGAAGGTAGCACTGGCGCCAGTGGGAGCACTGAGGCCGAATGCTACCGAGAGCAATCTGCAACAACTTATCAGGTATTACTATTCTATTCTATATTCTAGTCTATTTTGTCCAGTGGGACAGCAGTGGCTGGCCATATTACTGTTGTAAAGACTATTATCCTCGAGCTTAAGGAATTTCATAGCTAAGTATTCATCAGCGAAAGAAGATTTTTGTGAGAAATCAAAATATACCCATGGAGGGCATTTACCTTGGACAGAGGATAAGCATTTCTATACAACGTGATAATACCGCCAGTCTTTTAGGCACACTTCCAGCCAAAAGTGATGCGATATCCATGATGACAAATCTCAACACACTACTCACTACAATTTTGAACATAATACCTTCTTACAGCCTTTTATCGTAAACATTTTCGTCTTCGAGCTGTTAAATCTAAAATTCTTAAAAACGTACTGTTTATACAATGTTTCTCAGTTCAGAAAAAAGTCTTGAAATCTAAATTGTCCAACTACCCTCTTTTCCAGTGACATAGTAGTAAACGCCCTACGCAGCACAAATCTGCAGTTCAACCTAGCACCCTACCCGACCTGCCCGCGCCTGCGCAGATACGTTGAGACGCCGGGACCGAGGCTGCCTCTTCACTATGACGCTATGGTAAGCAACGCCCCCCCGCAAGGTGGACCGATGACCTGGTGAAGGCCACGGGAAGCCGATGGATGCGAGACGCCCAGAACCGGTCGGTGTGGCGACTCTTGGGGGAGGCCTATGTCCAGCAGTAGACGTATTTTGGCTGAAATGATGATGGTAAGGAACTGCCCCGTGGTGTTAGTGGTCTCAAGCGCGCCTGCCGAGTGTGGAGTCCTGGGTTTAATTCCCAGATCGGCTAAAAAGTGTTATTGGGAACTTTTTCACGAGTAATTTCTCAGTAACAGCCTGGAATTTGAAAGTTGCTGGAGTGATACGCCCGTGCCTCGATACGCACGCGTCGCTGCAAGTTCTGTGCCTGATCTCACCCCGGTTGTGTCGGATTGAAGCCCAATGGGAATATTAGAGTAAAGGAACAGAGCGTGCATCTGTGAGAACTATTCTATTGCACTTTTTTGCAGCAAGAGAACATTGTTGGGTGCCCCAAAAGAAACTATTTAGAAGCAAGAAGAAATTACTTTTTATATAAAAATACGTCATTCGAGCACTGAAAATTCTTTTCAACTCCAATAACCAATAATTCTCCACTTTCCAGTTACAATCAGACCGTCAGCTGTACACGTCCACTCCCAACTCGACCGCCGGCAGCGTCACCCTCCTCGGGGAGAAGAGACTGCTCGTCAAACTGGTCGGTGCTAAGGACCTGGGAGGTAAGCATGTCTATATTTATCGACATGACTGAAGCTTATGACAGCGTTAATCACGACACAGTACATGATTCGGCAGTCTCTTCAAAAATTTAAAAGCTGTGATATTTGAGAAGGATTCGTTCTAAGTCTTAGAAATACGAAAGTCGTTGCTTTTTAATCGTAAGAAACGTATCTAGAATATTTTCTTATCGTAACTTTCGGAGTACCACAAGGTAGTGTTCTTTTGCCTACATTGGTTTACTTTAAACAATTTAAATGATCAAGCTCAACAATCGATGGCAGATTTTGATAATGGTAGCACGGCTATGGTAAATGCACAGTCGACTCCCAACTCCATAATCGGCAGCGTCATTCTGTTGGGGAAAAAAGTGGCTGCTTATCAAACTGGTCGGTGTTAAGGACCTGGGAGGAAAGAATCCACTATTCTCGAAAGATATTAAAAGACAAAGTCTCTTTAGTCGCTCGTGGCTAAATAAGATAGACGAGGTCGGACTGTTGATAGGTGACTATCCATTACGTATCGGAACTCGTCCGTGCTTCATAAAGCACGTTAATCGCTAAGGATAGTCAGAGACCAAAAATCTGACACCAGTCTTACCAAGGGGTACCATAATATCCAGTTACAAAGCTATGAGGCCAGAAAGCAGTTGCTCTGTGTAAATACTAGTATTTAATCAATACGGTTAGATTGCCTTTTCCCATAGTCGCGAATAGATTCCATCTATCATCGGACCACAAGACGGGCGGCAATGCGCCACCAGTACATGGTATGGATATCCCACCCACACGCACAAAACGTTTTGGGAACATATCATAGTGCGTACAGCTAAGGAGTGGAATTCCCTGCCGGAGTCTATGTTTCCTGTTAGCTACAACCTGGGAATCTTTAAGTCAAGAGTGAATAGATTACTTCTAGGCACGCGTGCTCCATCTACGACCACATCATCGCTTACCATCAGGTGAGATGGTGGTCAAACGCGTGCCTATCAATTAGTAATTAGTAAAAAAAAGTCTCCTTGGTCAATGCTTGACAGATTGGGCAGTTGCCCACAAGATACTACACCCGTCTGCTCTGGTGGTGGTTTTAAAAATCTAATTTTAAATAATAGTCAAAGGTCAATATTGGCCCAGAGCAGAATTCTTATTGGGATTCCAGTTACTGACCGCTTTGTTCAAATATTTCAGGTAAAACCGGCTGTATAGCGCCGTACTGCGTGGTGGAAATGGACGAACCACCACAGAAGAACCAGACGGCCTTCAAGAAAGATACCACTAGCCCGCAGTGGGAGGAACACTTCCTATTGTAAGTACTTAAAATCTTCTAATCCCGTGTTCAATCTTTTCTTTTTTTTAAGGATGGGAAATCATCAAATGACTCCTCCCGCTCTGGGCGAATCAGAAGGGAGTGTCAGACTCTTACTGACTAAAACCTATCCGTGTTCCTCCTAATGCCCTTTGCGTTCCAGGGCCGCGTTGACCCTTTCGAACAAATTCTGCAACCCTGGCAGGACAGAGAGACCCTGCAGCGGACGTTTTGATGATGATTTTGTATCAGTGAGTCCGGTACTCTTGATGTAACCTGTTGTCATTTCGTTTGCAGTGACCTGTCCCCGCAGACGGCAGAACTTCTATTCGAGGTGTACGACCGCACTGGTCCACCCTCACCGGGCGGTGGTGCGTCACAGAACAGGTAACATTCATAAGATTTTGCCGATTTTTAATGATGAATGTATTATTGTCGAACCGCCTTTTATACAACGAGTAACATAATATACGCAATACCTGAAAGGGATCAAAATATTAGTTACTAGCACTTCGCCCGCGACTTCGTTCGCGCGGTTTTATTTGGTACTCCACGAACTTCATGTCCCCTTTACCTTCTTAAAGGGTAATGTGTAAATTACTTAGAAATAGATTGCCCTACGTTAAGAATAGATGCCCTAAACGTAGGGCAATTCGCTCAAACCGCAACATTTTTCTTACTTAGAGCATTTTATGCCCGTCGTAACTTTTAAACGGAAGGTCCGATTTGAATAATTTACATGTACATAACCAACCTTAATTATTAAATAATTTAATTAGATAAGGATAAATATCATGATAATAAAATCACCACTATTCCATTTCAACCGGGTTTTGATTGAATAATTTGAACAAAAAGCGGTCATTGTGACTTAACCGTAGTAGTTACATATATTCTCTTTTTTATAGATATTGATTTATTCTATAAAACTGTAGTACATTTGTTTTGCTCTATTGCCAATAGTTTCTGCAGCGTACGCGATGTAGGGATCCTTTTTGGTATTCTTTCCACACCTTGGGTTACATTATCGAAGTTTTCATACGGATCCCTAACATTTTTGAAAATATTCTATAGCCTATGTTCATCAAGGATAATGTACGATCCTAATGGTGAAATAATTTTTCAAATCGGTCTAGTAGTTTGGGAGCCTATTCAATTCAAACAAACAAATCTTTCCTCTTTATAATATTAGTGTAGATAGTGTAGATTATGAGCAACACGCAACAACTTTAACTATAAGTATGGGACCAAGATCGAAATCACGAAAAAGAAAATCGATTGGCCTATTTATTTGGGTATGTGTGCATAACCTGACAAAATGTAATCAACAACTGGTTTTTTCGCGATTACAAGTTTAGTTCTATAGTAATTTGGAGGTATGCAGAACAGAGAGTAAAATCCCGCACACCATTGTAAAGGGAGGATCCTCCGACCAGACAGTTGTGCCTGGCGGGCAACTGCCCGATAGTTGATATTCGAGCTGATGTATATGTTCAAATCGCACGGTAAACTCTGCTTGCGCGATGCAGGATTTCAACGTAGTAGTTCGCTGCTAGTTGGATAGATGGCGTCGCGGTTCTTTTTGTTGCGATGTAGATTAGCTCCGTTGGTTTTTCTTGTGGCGGCATTGATAATACAATACAGTAATAATTGTTCATAGTGATGAACACAATGACCCTGTTCAGATCGGAAGGAAAGGAAATTCAATGCTTTTTTTAAGGATGGGTAATCATCAAATGATTCCTCCATGTCTGGGCGGAGCAGAAGGGAATGTCAGACTCTAACTAACTAAATCCCATCTGTGTTCCTCCTAATGCCCGCCGCGTTCCAGGGCCGCGGTGACTCTTTCGAACAAATTCCGCAACCAATCCCAGATTCCCAGCTTCTTAGGTCTTGGGTTTTGCTTTTCTGCAGTCGCCGTGAAATGTTACTAACTATAAAATGTGTTCCCAGGTTCCTAGGTCTGGGTCTAGTGGGTATAGACGAGCTGCTAGCGGCTCCGTCGCAGCGCCAACAGATTGCCTTACAGACCAGGCCCATGGAAGAACATGACGTCAGCGGCACGCTTACTGTTGAGGTAACTTTATTTGTCCCCGTTACTTTGTTCAACCCCGTTAGCAACTTACTGACTACCTATTTCCAACAAACCATTTTTAATCTAGTGTGAGTTATTAATTGTAGCAAAATTTCTGTCCACCCTTGAGTGTAACCCATTAGAATAGAATAGAATACTCTTTATTATGTACACCATATAAGTTACAGAGGAAATGAAAGGAAAGGAAAATATAACATAGGGTGACACAATGGGCGGCATCATCGCTAAAAGCGATCTTTTCAAGACAACCTTTGGATGGATTTTAAAGAGAAAAAGGAGAGACAGTACTGTAGGGGTAGTTTTAGGTGTACTATTTAAACATTTCTGCAAATAAATACATAATAGATAAATATATACAATAATAATTTTGAAACAAAAGAAGAGAATTCTAGTAACAACGATTAAAGAGTGAGGTAGTGGTTTTTGACCAAAGTTTTAAAAGTAGACAAAGTTTGAGCACGCCTTACCGACACGGGCAAGGCATTCCATAACCGCACCGCCTCAACAGTAAAGGATTTGTCGTAAAAACTGGTGGAATGCATCGGCCATCGTCTCAAGTTTTAGGCACTTGTCTCACCGCCGGCGATCAGCGAGTAGCGAGTGAAAAGTTTCAATAGTTTTGACGCTCAGCTTCCAGCGAGTGCTTTTGTGCGACGGGCTTTTACTCGCAATACTCGCTCCGGCCCGCACTATAGGTAGAAATTACCGCTGTTTGGTCAGTTCTGATCGCCGAGCGAGTGTCGCTGAGCGAGTACAAGCTTTGATAGCTCTTGTCGCTGCGATCAACTAGAGGTAAGAGCCGCTCGCCGGCAGTGTGAACAGCCAGCTATCGACTATGAATGCATGTGTCTCTTTTACTCCCACGAGATCTGTATCTGTTGTCCCTTTCCTCAGCGAGCAAATGGTCGATAGGTACTCGCTTCCTCGCCGGCGGTGAGACAAGTGCCTTAAGGGGCTAGGATAGATACCTATTTCTTTTAAAAAACATTAACGAAGTGGATGCTACCCACCCAAAGCATAGTGGCTTTGGGTGGGTAGCATCCACTTCGACTACAGTGGTACCCAACTGATAAGGCGCGTCGTAAATCTTCGTTCGCACAGAAAAGAAAGTATGGCCCCGATGATGAACGAAGAAAGCAAACTTACAATCAACCTTATATCACTACTATAAGGTTCATAATACACTGCAGCTGTTAGTTCCGCCTCACTCGCGTCAGGTGCATGCCACGCGGCGCTAACATGGCGGCAGCTGCCGACCAATAGCGGTACAGGAAAAAGAAGCGCGTTGCGTGGAGCGTACCGATTGGTCTATAGCATTTCCCGCGCTTTGAAAATTCATCTTCTGCGCAGGTACATCGGTAAGCCATATTAGTTGGGTACTGTACCTATCACAGTTATCACATAGAAAAAACGTGGGGTATTTTTGTTCTATAATATTTAGGTATTTATTTATTTGGATCTCCAACAATGGATACACAGTTACAACAGAAGTCACGATCTTATGAATACTGTACCTTTAGTTCCAATGCCCAGTGTTTAACTCAACTTTAACTAGTAACTCTATTCGTTGTTATGGTTCCGAACATCCGTAAAAAACGGAAGCCTTGTAGGATCACTCGGGTGTCTGTCTGTCCGTCTGTCACTGCCAATTTTCTCCGGATCTACGGGACCGATTCTGTTGAAATTTGTTACACATATGGACTTCTGTGACCCAAACACGGACGCGTTACGTAAATAAATATTTTTTTAGTATGGGGGTCACTTTTGGAGGTCAAACTAGAAAATAAAAAAAATAAAATTCAAACTGTATCGTGTGACATATCAAATGAGCCCTTTCATTTGATATGTCACACGATACAGTTTTCGAAAGTTGTTCAAGAAATAAGACTAAAAATGACCATTCCCCCTTATCTCTCCGAAACTACTGAGCCTAAAATTTTGAACAAAATGCACATACTAGTTCTATTAAAGATTACAGAAAGACCCATAAGAAGTCGGTAGTGTTAAAATAACATGTAAAAAAAATTGTTTTGGAACCCTTTGCACGCGAGTCCGACTCGCACTTGGCCAGTTTTTCTCACTCAACCAGGGTACCAGCGTTCTTAAACTGATTTCTCAATCCATGTCATCCCCAGTTCCTTTTCATCGAGGGGGCCGACATCCCGGAGCTGGGCTCGAGGCCCGTGAAGATCAAGGAGAGTCTCCGCACCGTGTCGCCGCACGGACACCTCACCACCACCACTAAGACTATCTTCAAACAAAATGGTGAGTGCTACAACATTTGAAGGCAAAGAGAAATAAGAACTGATTTGAGAGTTGCTTCAGATTGGCCTGAATATCAGTAGTTTTCCAGTGGTAGCTTTATTTCATTAACATTGGAAACGGCGAAGAATAATTCGAACCTGATGCTTGAGTTTGCTTATTTAATTACCTATTAGTTATAAATTCCCCCAAAACGTAAGTCAATTTCCCTAATTTGGGGACAAAAAATCTACTGATTCCCCTCAAATTCGATATTTAGAATAATATCAGAAGAATAAAATCGATATTTGGAATCCCCGCATTTTCCTCACATCTTGTCCGTAGTCACCAAAATCTAAAAAGTATCTTATCCTTTTAATATTATAAATGTGAAAGTTGTGTGAGTATGAATGTTACCTCTTTAACTCAAAAAGTTCTCAATGGATTTAGAGTAAAATTGGTAAAAAAAATAGTTTATTATTACGGTTTAAGAAGTTTATTTCGCTCAAAAAGAATACAATTATTCACTTCTATGAGGAAAAACATAATAATTAAGATAAGCAGCGGTTTCGCTTAGTAATAAACTAAAATTAAGTTACAAAAACGGTAAAATTTACGATTCATACGTTACTCAGGTGGTGCCTTAATAGCCTTTTAAAAGTTGGAAGTGATTTCTATTACTTTAGGTATAGAGTTATAGAGTTCAACCCCCTCATATACAACAATCTTTCTACCATAGTTTGTCCTCGGTGCTCTTAGAATAGGGTATTTTACTAAAAAAAATCTAATTAGTCCGTCAGATAGATTTTCAAAAAATATTGGACACGTATTTTTTCTTTTTTCACGTAAACAAAAAATGAAGACGAAACAGCGTGTTGAAGACACGCGTGACGTCATGTGGCTTGGTAAAATTGTACCATCATAGTGTCCAATATTATTTGAAAATCTATCTGACGGACTAATTAGATTTTTTCAGTAAAATACCCTATTATATGGTTAGCCTGCCTCGTCATACGCTTTTGAATTTGCATTCTTTTTGTAAATGTTATTTGTGTAAATGTGTCTCTACTAATTATTTTACGTACAAGTATACAGGTGTTATATTTATAAATTTGATCAATGTTCATTAATTTTGTTTCTATAAAAACTTTTTGGATAGATGTTAAATAATCATAATTGAATAAGACTTTTATAAGTTTATTTTGAAATGTTTGTAGTTTTTTAAGGTGAGTTTTGGCAGCACTTGCCCATATTTCGATTAAATACTCGAGATGTGGTTTAACCATTGAGTTATAGATAGTATATCTGACCCGTAGTGGGAGACATCGGTAATTCCTCTAAGTGCTCCACTCAGTGATGATATCTTTTTTCTTACTTTCTCAATGTGAGGTTTCATCGTAAGTTTATCATCAAGAGTAAGACCTAAATATTTCTCGGTATTTGTTCTTAATAAGATTTGACCATTTATATTTAATTCACCATGTGTAGGAAGTTTTTTATTATTATACTTATTATCATACTTTTTATCCCGTCCCGAAGTCCTAGCAGACGAAGTCGCGGGTATAAACTACTATAGTCAAGATAACAATGAATTTAAAAGAAGGTCAAATGATACAAATACTTATGGCATCAATATTTTAAACGTTTCAGGACACGACAACTCCCAACTGACAGAATCAGCTCTCCGCGAGCTAGAGCTGAGCCCCACCAACGCAGCCAACAAGTCTACGCTCATCATACACTCTGTGCAGAGGGTGAGATACACTTATATAGCACAGCTCTAGTAGTATGTGGTGACTAGCGACATCTGACGTTTTGTGGAGGTATTATTGTGCAAGCTTTGCCTAGAGCAAAGCGAAAGTTATCATAGTGTCACTAGAATTGCAGTTTTTTTTTTTGTTAAAATATTAGCCTCGTATGTAGGTAATAGTCACCCGTCGCCATATTTATATTTTTTCAAAATCGCGGCGATGTGTAACATACATGTACGGGTAGAGGACATTTAAACCAACGAAATATGTTAGCAACATGGTGCCCTAAAGTGTCACGTTGCCGAGATATTTGAAGGCAAAGTCACCACGTGAGAACAATGAAAATCATTAAAAATGAACTCACGCAGTATAGCTATATGCAGTAGATTGTATTATAATAATATTTCTAGGCTTGATTTAACCATTTATATGTTTAAATTAAACACTATTCTTTTGCGAAGTTCTTAATAAAGTGGTTTTTACGTGTTTTTATTTTTTACTTTCTTCCAAAAAATTATTAAATCAAGCTGGAAACTATTATTTTAATGCAATCTAATGCGTATAAGCACACAACCAAGTCATTTTTAATGAGTCATGATGTCACGTGGTAACCTTCCCTCGAAATAACTCGGCAATGTGACACTTTAGGGCACCATGTTCCTAACATTTTTTGTTTGTTGAAGTATCCTCTACCCATATATACACGATAGATCGTGCGCCGCAACGATGGATTAAAATTTATATGGCGGCGGCAATGGTTCTATGCCCTTTAAATAGTTTTCAAAGCGCTTGAGACCGAAATGCTTTGCCTGTTTAATATTCTCAAAGGAATCAGATATAAAGTAGCATTTTTTTAACATTCATTTTTTTAATTTTCATTTTTATAAAAATTGATGTGGTTTTACTAAAAAATACACATGTCCAGAAAGCTACAAACGATTGTTGTTTTTTCGACTATGCACAGATGTCGCTAGTAACCTGTACACTTAATCATTTTGCGGTGTATACTCATAAGTTTAGTCCTAAATCTGATAGTCGTGAAGACACCGACTAGAATTGAGAGTAATAATGAAATATTACTTATTTGTGGCATGTTGTTTAGAGGAACAGTATTTGAAAAAGTTTAAATAAAATAAAAAATAAAAATTCTACTAAAATGGTAGAAAAAACATTTTTGTAATGACAACTTAGTTCTCCTTTGTATATATCACCGGAAAATTGCAAACGCCGTATGTTTGTAAAATATCGCGTGAAATTGTAAACTATTTCTAATAAGATAAGGATATATTGGAAACTATTGAATTTGGATTTATTTATTTATTTATTTATATATGCTTTATTGTACACCAAAATATAAAAACATAAAGAAAACCTTAAACTAAAAAATACACAATTAGCGGCCTTATCGCATTCCGCGATCTTCCAGGCAACCTGGATTGATTGTAAACAAAACGGTTTTTTCATAATATATCTAGAAATTATAACCTAATAAACATTTATTACAATATAACGGCGTTTGTAATTTTCCGGTGACATGTACATGAACTTAATTATCACTGTTTTTTTTTTTTTTTGTAAGGAATGATAAAAAAGTGTTCATCTAAACTTCAGCCTATATCCTCAAAACACTGTACAGAAATAGTGTATCCCCATCATGTCCCCTTTACAAAACGTACCTAGGGGGCTACTCTCTAACGAAATCCGTAGTTTCGGGCTTAGTTGCGGGCGGGCGTATTCTACTCCGTATCACCTACAGACTTACGATTAGTCCCGAACCCGAACTGAGAATGAATGACAACACGATTTCACAGTAACTGTCAAATCGTGTTATCATTAGTTCTCAGTGGTTAGGTGATACGAAGTAGAAAATGCCCGCCCGCAACTAAGCCCGAAACTACGGATTTCGTTAGAGAGTAACCCCCCTAAATATTAACAATTTGTTGGTTTTCCCTTACATTGCGTGCGTGTGCTGTGATAACATACCAGGAACCGAAGAAATCCATCAAGGTGAGAGGTTTTACTAATTTTATATAGTTTTTCATTTATTATAAAAGACTTGCTAGTTTATTCATTAGGTGGAAAAATGGAATTTCTTAGTCTCTGTCATCTCTGACCTGGACTAAAGTCAAGAGCAAACCCACCTATAAATAAAATAAGAAATCTAAGAGTAAGTAATAATTGAACCAAGGGACAGTTTTTGTTTAAATACCTAGGTCATTTGATAAATGATACGTATTTATTTTGTTACTAGGTTGAACATAACACTTTTACATGTCAATCTTTTTTAGTCATTTTTAAACTAGATGACGCCGGTTACTGTTATCGGATACAATTTATGATGTACAGTTTTCATTTTGCGTAAATAATTACGCAAAATGTATATAATATAGTCAATTAAATTACTCTGTATCAATAACTGCGCTTTTGTTGGGAGTTGGTGGGTAGTATTTATGAAAAAATGGTTTTGTTTGTAGTGTAAATAAATCTCTCACATATTAAGTTGGAAACATGATTCGTACAGCTGGGTATATATGTGATATTAGTAGAAGTCAACTTCTAAGTATTGTGCAAAAATAAATTTTAATAGATAACATTTTTAGTGCTTTTAGATCAAATAACTAAGATGTTGTCTGCTAGAATCGCTAAACTCTGCGTTAGAACTTAACGATGTCGCTTAGAGTAGCTTCTAGCGCTACAAAGTCTAGTTAAAATTTTAAAACTATGTTGTAAAGTTAATTATCCTAAGCATGATCATTTTATGTTTGGGAGATATTTTGTGACTTGACAACCTTATAAAATGTATGCTGGCATTCAAATGTCACTTTAGCCAATGCATTTCAAAAAGTTAAATAAAAAAAAATGGTTACCATTTTTTCCTCTTCTGTCAATGTCACAAAATGTCTACCAATACCCCGTGTGCTGTGTTGCCATACTAACCCCGCGAAAAATCTACCCAAAAAGATGGAAATTACCGACTCGGGAAAATTCATCGAAGTGGAGAGAGCCGAAGCGGAAACCGAAGTACCTCAAGAGAGTGACACGATCGATGAGAGTGAGAATGAGACAGATAATATGCCTGTCTCTGTCAGTCCTAACGCTTCGCCCGGAAAGACGGTGAGGATAAAGGAGAATGGTGCTAAAGCTAACGGCGATACGGAGGTAAAGTATTGTTTGTGGATTTTCTTTCCTTTTTTGAATACTAAAATATTAACTTTCCTTTTTATTTGCACATTTTTTTCGTAGATTAGTTGTTTTTTTTTATTTGTGTATCCAAACTTTGTTAGAACTTTAAGAGATGTTTTTATTTATGGGGTTTTTATATTTATCTTTCACTTTAATTCAATGCCCAATAAAAAAACACTGCTATTAAATATTTATTCGATCCTTTATATTTTTTTTCTAAACTTTTACACTATGTTTGTTCAGTAATTTGTACGGTGTACAATACATATAACAGAATAAACGAAATACCTGTAAAGGGGTCATTGGACTCATCATTATAAACAACTTTTACTATCAGACCAAAGACGAACTCGTGAAAAAAAAAATTCGTGTTCCCCATACTTTTATGTGCGCATTACTAGACAAAATGTACAAATGTACATCAAGCTACCCGAAACTGGCAATTTTTTCCAATCAACTTCGAACCTCATGCTTCGGCGATAGAGTTGAAAATCTATTCAAGACATTTGTCTGTAGGTACTGAATAGCTGTTTTTTAGGGTTCCGTACCCAAAGGGTAACCAACGGAACCCGATTACTAAGCCTCCGTTGTCCGTCCGTCCGTCCGTCCGTCTGTCAGCGGACTGCATCTCAAGAACCGTAATAGGTAGATAGCTGAAATTTTCACAGATTGTGTATTTCTCTTGCCGCTATAACAACAAATAATAAAATTAAGGTTTATGGTACGGAACCCTTTGTGTACGAGTCCGACTCGCACTTGGCTGGATTTTTTTCGCGATTGGCCCCAGTAAAAGTTGTTCATAATGATGAGTACAATGACCCTTATTCAGGAATCGCGTTTATTCTGTTATATAGGGTTATTTGTAAAACACCAACAACCTCTTAGGCAGTGAAAGTACACATGATTATACACAACTTTTACTTTGAGACTAACCCTGAAAACTCGAAAAAAATATCAGCTGTTTCATACAAAATGCAATATTTAGCCAATGAAAATGTATGAAACAGCTGATATTTTTTCGAGTTTTCAGGGTTGGTCTCAAAGTAAAAGTGGTTTATAATCATGTGTACTCTCACTGCCTAAGAGGTTGTTGGTGTTTTACAAATAACTCTGTATAAACTACGGGTGAATCGTAAATAATTTGAGTAAAAGTGTCAATTCAAATATACATATCCTTCCAGCAGGGTGACTACGTACAGCAACAGAACGAGAACATGCCGCCCGAGCCCGCGCCGCGCAAGCGCAGGAGGGACTTCTTTGGAACTATTAAGAGAAGGTACTGTGATACAACCTCCTTGGATGGCTCACCCTCCGGGACCCTCAGTCAATTTAATCATAAAAAAAGCTTTAGAAGAATTAGGAATTTAGAATAGGTTCAAATATTGACATACGATGATTGATATGTTTTACTGACAGTTCTGTAAAAGTTTTTCTTGAGAGCACCCGCTTAATATAATGATCTCTTAAATCGCTTAATCTTTTTTATTGATATCGATCCCGAGACGTTCCAGAAGCCCTAATCGGAACGTCCACAGTACAATACTTAAATAGTTACAGGTTTAACATTAGAAGGTTAAACCAGGAATGTCAACCGGGCTATTTAAGTCTTCGACAAAAGCAAGCTGACTTATATTTGATAAAAATGCAATAAACGCTGATATTTTTAAGATCCTCCTGCAGTAGTATTTAAATTTTCAAGATATCTGAGTGTCTGGCGGTTGGGCAATAAGCAGTAGGAAGACACTTGACGTCGACCAAAGAACAACCGTAGGCTTGAATTCGCATTACGTAGAGATAACAAGAGCTTTCTATTTAAAATAAAAAAAAAACTATTGGCCTTTAAATTCAAAGCTTGATAGGCAGGTACTTAAACATAAGTTAAGTACGGACTCGTGTGTGGTTACCACCTAAAAGCTCATGCAAATTGATTCTGTTTCCAGACTGGGCCGGTCCCGCACTCGCGGCGCGTCTCTGGACCTGACAGACTCGGAGCTCGAGAACCAGAGCCGCATCCGCAGCATCAGCGCTGAGAGGAACGCACATGGTGAGTCTTTTGTGATTCTTAAGTTAGAGACAGTTTACAAAAGTACAGTAGACAACAGCTGGGAAAACCTAAATACGAACAAAGAGTAATCGCGTCAAAGGATATTCATGTGATTCTAAAATGAACTTTACATTTTTGTAAGACCACATGCACAGATTAAAAAATAAAGCAGCCATGAACAACAATATTTTCGATTGGCAAACAATCATAGTCGTGTTTATAAATCAACAAAATTTGATAAAAAAAATTGTCTTGTGGCGATCCATAACACTAAACATAGATAAAAAAATAATATATATACATACATACATCTATTATCTATCTTAAACATACACAAAATATATACATACATATACAATCACAACACTAACATCTACAAACTATATGAACATACAAAGTAAACATTATTATTTATTATATATTCGTCACACACGATAATACCGTACGGTGCAGTGGAAGAGCGCTGTGTTACGTCACGCGATGACATAGTCGATGCGTATGAGTGGGGTCGCGATACAGGACGCCTGGCTGACAGCGTTTTCAACCTTGACATGACCTTTTTTGTCCTCAAGAACATTTTGGAGGATGTTCAGTATTGGTCTTAAATCTCAGTCTCCACCCCCACAGAGAAAGCGCTGTCCATCCCCAACAGGAACGTGTACTCTGCGGGCGCGTCGCCCGCGCAGTCCGGGGACGAGTCACGGACGTCACGGAGGTACGACCATCTTCACTACATTTCTCATTAGTGGGACATCCACACTGGTAGTAGTGGAATTGGAAAAAATACAAAACTACAGATCACTGATCTGGTAGGCAGCCGCTCCACGTAAAATACTGGTATTCAGCTGAATCCGGTTTGACTAGAAGCCGACCCCAATATAGATGAGAAAAGGCTAGGCAAATGATGATAGATCACTGGTCTGTGTGTGACTGAACTTTCCTAGATTCTGGTTTCTTATTCATAGTATTCTGAAGTCTCCCATTGCTGGTTAATACGCATTCTGATTTACTTGACTCATGCCCGATTTATAAGGTACTTTATCCGTTAACGCTATTTGTCGTAAAGCCGATGGTTGGTGGTTAGCGGACACATAAACGACCGATAACGCACCTAAGAAACAGAGCAAACAGTCAACGAAACCGTGTCGTTTCATCCTTCTAATACTATTTAATTACTACAAACTGTCTAGCAATTAAAAGTGTCTAAATAAAAAATTGTCTAATTTAATAAGCAATTAAAAATTGCAATTAGCAATTAAATAGTGGAATAAGAATTCAAATCTGTTTGAAAACCTAGATTTTCTAGATATTTTTAATTCCAAGTGGTGTGGATTAATATAACTCAGAATAGTTATAAAATAACTATACTATTGCTACCTTGATGAACTATTAGAAACTTACTAGAAACAAAAAAATATTTTGTAAACGTCATCTTTTATGAAATACATTACAAATCTTTTCTTCACACATTATCACTTTGGTGGTTGGGAGCAACTTTTTGCCTACTTTGGGAAAATCCTCTAAAATTGTCTCATTTTCATATATCATTCACTTCTAAATAGTTTGACTGTTGGTACGTTATATAGAACAATCACTACCTATTTGTAATTTCAAGAGAAGATTGAGTAAAATATATTTTCCTTCATCGAAAACGAACTAGGCTATCAAAAATGGTCGCAATTATTTTGAGACATCAAAGAGTAAGGTTTTAAATTTTTCTGTGTGTAGAAGTTGAGTTCCTAATGGATCAAGCTTTACAATAACCAATTGGCAAAGCCCGAGCTTATGAAATAAAAAAATAAACTATGCTTGGGTCATACCTAAAAACGTAGATGCTTGGCAAGACTACATTATTTCTAATTTTAACAATATTCACTCAAGAGTTATATATTTTAGAAACTACTAACTTCACCGCTTAACTAAAATAATGCTGTCTTGCCATAGTATTTTTCGACTGATTAGAGTATGGCAACATCGACACTAATAAAAGATTTTTCTCTTTTTTCCATCTGTCAACACTCACAATGCGCTGGGGGTAATGGCACTCTGCAATCTGGTAACACTGGTTTTTCATACTAAAATTTTATTACATTATCTACATTTTTACATTGTATGCGTGAATGAAAATGCTTGTTTTTATGATCTGTTCAATGCTTTTGCACTATTTTTGATTTATTTTCTTCTTGTTTTTTTACTGTATTTTGTACATTTTTTTCAAATCATGCCTCTTTCTCTCATCATCCTATACCTTCTATCTTTTATCTATAATTTTTCAAAACAACTATATTTTGGCATCACTTTCAAATTTTTCCATCCTAAACCTCCTCACATACTTTGACATACCTGCATGGCAACCCATCCTTATCCCACCTTCGAGAAAAAAAAATTAAACCCTGAAGGTCATCTCTCAGCGAGGTCTCGGGCTTCAGTACAGCATCAGCCAGGACCTTCATCCATGAGGCTTCGACCCTGGTCCTGGAGACCATCGAGGCTGGCATCAAGAAACACTACCTGGTGCCTCTGACCATCGCCCAGCGTTCGAGGTGGCGGCGAAAGGGAATCAAACTACATATTTATAATGAGCATACTTTTATTGCTAAACATCTTAGTGGGTAAGTTTCAAGTCTGAATATCTCTTTTTTATTGTAGTTGGTGGTTATGGTTAAATTAGGCTAATTACCGGCACTTCTTAACGATTACAAAAAGTCAGGCCCCCAAAACGCTCTTCACCATTTCCTAGAGTTTTAGCTGGCAAAAAGAAGTAGAGGGGAGTATCCAGAGAGGGAGTATCAGACCATTTTTCGGTTTCAGACCAGCTAGTCTATTCTGTAAATAACTATTTCGATATCGAGCTTCACCTGAGTGACATTGCTCACAAAGTGAGCTTCATTACATACAACATTCCGCTGTCGAGACACGAAAATGTTCTTAAGAATAGCACTACAGTTATTGAGACCAGCCGTGTTCCCCCAAATGCCCTTTGCGTTCCAGAGGCGCGGTAACTCTTTTGAACAATCTCGTCACTCTGGCAACCAATCTAATCCTTACATTCTATACAATTCCAGTGGCACAGTATGCGAAGTGTGCACCAAGACTATAGCGCGGCGGCTCGGCAAGCAAGGCTACGAGTGTCGCGACTGTATGCTCAAGTGCCACAAGCATTGCCACGTCAAGGTGGCAACCAACTGCCCCCGCTCCACCGTGCACAATATGGAGCTGTAAGTTGACACATTTTTAACATTGTCATGATTTTTTGTAGGGTTTGAGGAGCTAGGATGATATTAATTGTAGTGGAGAGCACTGAAAACGAAATTAGTTTTTTTTGTGACAAAATTTCTATTAAGCAATAGTTGTTTCTTGAAATAACCAAGTTTTCAATAGTTATAACTAAATCTTCACATTTATAGCACTGATGACATGGTTGATTTAGGTTTGAAGCGCTAGGGTCATTTTAGTAGTAGTTATATTGGAGAGCACTGTGAACTGAAGTTTTTTGTGTAGTTTAGTTTATGTTTGCGATCTACTAAGTGCTAGTTTTTACTTGAAAGAAGCAAGAGTTCAATAGTTAATAACACAGTTTTAGTAAAACCACGAAATGTAGAGAAGTACTAATGAAAATTATACAACTATGGAAAAGTCGGAGAAGTCTTTATTTGCTTCTCAAGACACAAAAGTAAAGAAAAAGTTTGCTAGCGAGTTTTTCTTTTAATTTATTTTATCTAACTATATCCAAAATAAAACAAAATCAAATCATCACCTTCATTTCACCCAAATTCTATCATTTTAGAAGAAATCTATTAACAGGCAACACTAACGCTAAAATTTAGCGCCATAACATAAACATATTCATTTAATTTTCGCCACTACGGTAAGTAATTAGATTTAATTGAAAAGATATTTTATTAAAATATATATTAAAATCAAAAGGTAGTTTTAATACACGACAATATTATTACGTTTACATTGTAATAACAACTTTTATATTTTAAACAGTATACCTATCACAATTATCGAGTTACCAGTACAGTCAACCTGAGAAGCATAGAATATATATTTGTAGCTAATTAAAATATACAGTAGAGTTTGCAGATATTAAATACTTTTCGGGTTAAAAAAATGCTTTCGCAGTTTGACTGTGCTATTTTCAATATACGCTACAGGTTCTCACTCTTATTTAGGTAATATTTAAATACACTTTGATGTTTTATAGTCCTCCTATTCTGTTCGAGGACCAGTAAAGTTTCAAGGTGTGTAATAACAATATTAAGGACTTGTTTCTATACGCTTGATATTCTTTTAATATCAAACCACACTGCTGTCATCCATGCTGAAGGAAAATCAACATATTTTTATATTAATTTCTTTATTGCTTGGATGGACAAATAAATCACTAGGAATGCGCTAATGATATACCTAAATACTAGTTATTTTTAAACATGAAGGATATTTCATAGTTTTTGCTTATTTTACAGAAATAAACATACTGGAAAAAGTAGTTTAAATAAAATATCAAAATCGTACAAGTCCTTACACTTTTTTGCTAACACAAAAATTATAATCTTTCATGACATCTGTAGTTACACTAGTTCTGTAATTATTATATTATATTTAGGTATATATTTTATTCGATACATAAGCTGCTAATGCTGCCTTTTATAATTATTCAAAATTAGAGAAAAAATATAAAATAAAAGCTTATGGCGTTCGAACTTCCATTATATTTTATACTTTTAACAGAAACGTAAAATGTATTGCTAAAATAAAATTATTATAAAGAAAACTTCTGATAAAAGTAAAAAATATGCATTTTACAAATATACACGCAATTACCTACTTAGTCATATTTAACATTTAAAAGCGACCAAAAATTACTTTGCAAAAATATGAAAATTCTTTCGTAATTTTTAGAAAAAAATCTTCTGTATAATTCTAACAATATTTTTTCTTTTTCTTTCTCCGACAACAAATACACCTTACAGTTTTTTATTGTTTCTAGTAACCAAACATTAAATTTTACTTCCACATTGTGCAAGAAATAAGTTCAAGCAATTTTGTTGTTCAATGAAATAAACGGGAAAATGTATTCCACTTCCTCCAGAACTACGATATTATAGTAGATATCGCTAACATTTTTTCATAATTTTTGGTCGGCTCATATAACTGATTCATCTATGCTGTATTGCTTATATTGTATTTTTATTTTTAACGCTGCCAAAGGTCCCATTCCCATAGCTTTGGAAATGGAAGGTACTCGTTTAGTTCTATCATTTTTAAATATTCCTATAGCTGTCACCAGCTCATGCGGTCGGGTTTTTGAAAAAAAAAAAAAAAAAAAACATGTAGTAGTAATTTTTGGATGAAAATTGTCTTCTGAATATATCCTTTTCATTAAAAAAAGAATAATAATGTTTCACAAGCCCGAACGAATGTTTTGTTATTTTTGAGGCTGGCAATAACGCGCGCCTAGTATTTTTAGTCACAACGTCCATTTAATATAAAAAACACCTATTAAAATCGTTATGTACGATACGTAAAGTAGCAGAAATTGGTAAAGGAAAAAATGAACTTCATAAAGAAAAATTGCACTTACAAAAATCAGCAATAAGTAATAATCTATTTCCCATACATTTTCACGACTAAACCACTGTAGTTGGCTTTGCTTATAAAATGTATGTATTCACTCACTATCATAATATTATAATATAAAATTCATGATAGTTTATCCTCGAAACTAAATAGGATTTCTAGAAGTCACCTTTTATACATATTTTATATAATTTGGGAACTGTTTAGAAATGTTTAATTTTTATCTACACTTATTGTCATTATTATAAAAGAAAGAATAAGATGTAGATAAATAATGGACATTTAAATATTTATGTGTATCTTATATGTATTATTTTTAATATGTATTATTTATTAACATAAGAAAATACTATTTTTCTAGATCCATGCTCCCTGTGTTAAGTGAATAGTCAAGCTAAGCGAGAAGACTGCAAGAAAAAATATAAAAAAAAATACAAAAAAATGATAACGAGCAATTTTCACTCAGGTTCTTTAAAACTATTGAAGTTTGTAGTCATCAATATTTAATTATTTTGCGTTGTCGTGTGTTTTGCATGGCGTTCTAATTTTTTTTTGCTGTAGATTTACTTTATTGAAAACTCGAAAGAACGAAGTTATTTTTTCTCGTGATTTTTAGAGTGCATGGTTTTTTAAAATTAATGATTCTTATTCCAAAGCACAAGTTACTAACTTTTATTCATATTAAAATAGCGATTCAATTATTTTCGCTGAAGGAAAATGTTGCAAATAAATGTCGCTTGATTATAAAACTTTTTTTTTGTTAGTTTATTTAAAAAAGCGAATATTTTGTTCACTATGTATATTTATTTTTATTTTTAATTGATGTCGTTTGCATGCCGTATGTATAATTATGTTGATAATGCAATTCACGAGCGCGTGCATGTCACTCTTATTATATTGTCATAAGGTATAAAATCGAATAGTCGCCAGTTCGTGAAATGCAACATCTGCACCTATGTTTACTGTTGTTATAATATTGTAGTCAATAGATTTTAGCGAGAATTATATTTGTTTACAGAAGAGGTGTTACTTTGGCTGAAGTGCGCACATTATAAGGCATATGGATAAATATATAAAATAGTAGGTATATTTAGTTAAACTTAATAAATCATTCATTGGGAACTGCCATATCTTCAGCTAATATACCACCTCAAAAAAAAACTGTTTTTTTTTTTCGTTTTGTAATTTTCGTTTTTTTTTTTTAACTTACGTTTTATTTTTCTTTTTCAGGACTTACATCGCATCTCCGTACACAGACAAAAACATAAGGATGTTGTGATCATTCATTAAATAAGCTTGCGAAATGCACAAAGCATCGTTTTCAAAAATCTACTTAAATTATTAAAAATAAGTACAACACTTATGTACCCCGCTGACATATACAATATTAAGGCTTTTTTACATATATTTATATGAAAAAAATGAAGTTTAAAAATTAGTTTTTAAGTAAACCGTAGGATTTCTAAGCGTCGCTGACTATTTAAAATCTTAAAAATGTTAACCGCTTAAAATTGTCACTGTTGGAAAATGTTTATTCAGATGTAATGGAATAAAGACAAAAAATATATACTTAATAAAAATTTAAAATAAACTGTTGAATGATAAAGTGACAGAAAATATTATAGCTTTGACAGTTTAAAGATGGCCGACTGTTGCCGCTTCCGTCTGAGTAAATCACTTCCCATGGCGTTGAATTGTTAGAATTAGTTTAGGTATCGCTAGAGCCCACCATCAAAGCCAACTTCGAAGCAAAATATTAGATTTCATTACCACATTAATAATAAAAATGTCAGCCAAAAATTAAGAATGTCACACAAAATTTTTCTACCTACCTCATTTCTTCAAAGTTACGACAATATCAAAAGAATTTATAGTTACCATTTTTCTTTTTGTTTTTTTGTTGTTGAAAACACTGAATGTTTTATTTAAATAATGAAATTGTTTATCTCGAAATATTTATTTTTTAGTTTTAATAAATGTGCTTTTTTGCACAAAATTGTGATCTGTAATCGTCGAATGTGCAATAAGTCTAATATTTAATATAAACACGCGCTTTGAGCTTTCAAATTTATACCTTACTATCTTAGAAATTAATATTTGGCCATAACTTGACAGTGACCACCTAGTAGTTTTTGGAATTATTACTGGAGATTAAAATATACCAGTCGGAAAAAAACAAAGTCAAGTTTTGAAATTAATCGACTTCCTACATGATAAAATATTGTTAGAATCAACTAAACTCACTGCCTAAAATCTTACATTGAAAACTACTAAGGCTGTGTGGACCATTCAAATAAGTAAATAATTTGTCTCTGTCACCTCTGACATAGACTATAGTCAAGAGCAAACCCATATAAAAAAAAAATTGAATAAAAAAGTATTGAAATCTCCAGTAATAAAAGAATTTTCTCGTATGTAAGAACTAAGGAAGCGTAATGTTGATTTTTGTTCATTAGAGTGACTGAATGTATTGTCATGCTACAAATATTTTGTGCCTTAGTTCCCTCCCGGCCAACATCGGCACAAACTAAGTATAGGCCTAGAATCAATAATGGTACTAAATACAAACATCACTTCAGTAAACTCTGTTGCTAGAGATTTTTAGTCGATTTTATCGCCAGGGTGTGCCTAAAAACGATTTTTTTTTTAAACAAATTGTCTAAGTACTATCGAATGTTATGAAATTTAGTTTTAATTTTATTGGAGCCTAGTCTACTAGTGTTGTTTTCTATAGAGCCCAGTACATAATATTTGTAGCAAAAAGTTTTTTTTAAGTTTAAAAGAAGGTTCATATTAAATTAATACATGACAAACCATAAGTGTATCTTTGTATACTAAGATTGTTAACGCATAATGTTTTATGTGGATCCGTATAAAATATACTATTATTATTATTTATAAATGTTGCGCTATGTGTTCTATGTAATTTTATTTTTCCTCTTTTTTAATAAAATGCCTTTTTTTCAAGTGTATGTTTTAATTAATTTAATCCTAGTGTCTTTACCGCTCTCAATTTAGTCGAGTAAGGCAGAGGACAAAGGAACGTAATTTTGTGAGTTGTGAGTTGCGTAAAATGAGTCGACGGCATTCGGTTTCATACTAAAGTCCAACTCATTTTGAGTCGCCGTGTGGCACAAATAGGACTTCAAGTATGAAACCGAATGCAGCGTAAATTCCGCAGACTCATTTTACGCGACTCGCAACTCTCAAAATTACGTTCGTTTGTCCTCACCCTAAGGCACTTATCTCACCGCCGGCGAGGAAACGAGTAGCTATCGACTCTTTGCTCACTGAGGAAAGGGAGAAAAGATATAGATCTGGGTGTGAGTGAAAGAGACATACATTTAAGAATCAAACGAACTTACCTTGTGAAGTTTGATTCCAATTATGCGAGGGTCTCAACCGAAGACGATTACAAATTTACTTGCAGCAGTACGTGAGATGGTGCTGTCTTTGCCACACTTTTAGATACCCAGCTTAAAAAAATAAAGAAAAACACTATGACGTAATGTCCTGTCTCCCTCCCACACGTGCTGTCGCTCTCGCTCTTCGACCATTAATTTTATAGAAATGCAGTTCCTAAAGTCTGTTTATATATTTCTGACTTTTCTTTTTTGTCTGTGGGGGTTCTCGTAGGGATGGGTGGGATTGTAATCGCCTTCGGTTGAGACCCTCGCATAATTGGAATCAAACTTCACAAGGTAAGTTCGTTTGATTCTTAATTATACTTCGGGTCTCAACCGAAGACGATTACAAATTTACTTGCAGATGTTTAGAGTAAGTATCAAGACAAGGAAATGCAAATACTGTAATATAATAATACCTTTTACTAATCATTAGTAATCACTAATCATTCAGGTTCATTTCACTTATTAATGAGACTTTTATTGATTGCTTGTTTGCTACATCTAGTTACATCTATCCTGAGCTTAACAAAAATAGTCAATTCGATAGGTGTACATGATTAAATCAAAATTTAAATATTCTGATTCTAGTCTGGATTCATGTCCAGTTGATTGGCAAATAGGCTCGCGCCCTATTAAATTACACTTAAATAATGATTATAACTGATGTGTGAGTGTACTAGAGGTACGCCTCTCTCAATAGGTTTGTATAATTAGAGATAATTGAATATAGCATAAGCGAAATCGTTGATAACAGGGATAATTATATTTCTGTTATAATACTTTAGGAAGTCATTAGAAGTATTACTCCACCCTGCAGATTTCCGAACCACTTCCAGGTGCATAGGTTATACTCAGCCTATGGGCGGCTGACGTGGAGGCTTGGCGGGTACTGTGGGCTCCGAATATCGATATGTCAATGCCGCTTTCCTCTAAAACTTTTTTGACCCAGTGAGCTAGTGTTTGCGAACATACCTTCTTGTGAGGTTTTCGAAAGCTAATGAACAGGTGGCCGTGTAATTGATTGTGACGTAAGGATGAGGTTCTTTCAATATAAGCTTGAACAACGTAGCTGCACATATAGATAAATTTTCGCGAAAAAATGGTAACTTGATTAGTGGTTGGAAGGTCCCAGGTCTCGAGGTTTTAATTTAGTCAGATATTTTAATTAGGTACAATCATTATCATCTTCGATAATTATATTTTTTAATTTGATTAAACTACCTAAGTGTCCGCATTCTTTGCGCATGGCTATTTAGTAAAGTTGTTAACATAGTTATTAAGGTTTACTAACAAGGTATGGTATTTCTGAAATAAAATGATTATTATTATTATTTTTCTCGATAAACATTCAAGTGTTATATCGGTAAGGATACAAACTGGATACAAAGATCAATACTTTGTGTCCCAAGCAGCTGTGTATTTAGGATTGCAAGTACGTAACTTGCTAGTCTATTCTGTAAACAACTATTTCGATATCGAGCTTCACCTGAGTGACAAAACTCACAAAATGAGCTTTATTGCACACAACATAAAGGTCTTAATTTGAAACTCACCTCGGATTCCACTGTCGAGATACGATATGTTCTTACAGAATAGCACTACTGTATACACCCTTCAGGAACCAATAAACAACTATTTAATGTGATTACTGTACCTAAAATAATTGACAGGGCAGGTCTGTGTGTAATCATAGTACTATGACTAGCCCGTTCGTTAAATTTTCACTATTAATAAAGAGGAAATCACTCGAGTGCTAGTAAATAAAAAAAAATCGTAATTAATGTCTTGACAATTTAGGTTAACCAGGATGTAAGGGTACAGTTATATTGATTTAAGGTTTTTGGTGCAAATCAAGATATTACGACACCCAAAGATGTCTCAGGAACGTCTCGAGTTATCATCGATTGCCTGATAATTTCGCTGCCACTAGTTTAAAATCTGCGTGTAGTAGATGGTGTATTCTGAAAGAAGAGTACAACAAGTCTTGATCAGACTCAAAAAATATTTTTTGTGAAATTATTAATTTGGTCCAGGGTGGTGAAAGCCAATAGGGTATGACTAGTATACCCTCTACCTTGTCTCTAATATTTTATGCAAAACTTTAGTTAAAATGCTGAACAGGGGAAACCCATAAAAAGAAGGACCCTTCCAATTGAAAGTGAAAGCATCTATTTCAGAATGAGGATCGATTTTCCATGAGGCGTATCTTAGAAATTTATAGTTTTGTGAGCTAGTAAAAAGATCAAAGTTGAGTACACCCAATTTAATTGTGATTTCAGAGTATGCATACTCAGGTAGCTCTCATTCCGTGACCACATTGATTTTTCTGATTCCCGATCAGCAAATCCGAAGATTTAATATAAGAAGCAAATATATAAACGTTCCTAAGCTCACACCACTGCCAAATATTCCAGGCTATTTGATTTAAATGGGTATGTTTTATACTGTCACAATCGATTTATGTTGCTGATTGTTGTTGTGTAATCGATTCTCAGCAGTATATTGCAATTACGAAGCTTAGAAGCGAATATTCTTAAACCGTAAAACGCGGCCTTCAGTTTTAAAATATTGATGTGTATACTGAGTTCCGATTCTGTCCAATTCCCGTGTGAACTTTCATTACCGCAAGCTATACCAACCAGTGTTAGATGCATCGCTGTATAATTCGAGACAAAAAACATTATTACGAATAGGACATACTGAATTTTTTAATATTAATTTTCCACCAATTTAAGTCCTCTTTTAATGAATTTCACTGTATCATTGTCTTGTTATAGTCGTAAGAGTTTTAAAGAGCTAGAAATAATAACTGATGACGACAAGGCCTATAGTATAGTATAGTAGGTCTATGAATTTAGGAAAGAACCTGATTGAACATTTATTTAAATTTAAAAATTCTATAGTTTTCTCCAAGATACGATGATTCTTTTCTTCGGGAAGAAAAATAGTCATATCAAATCCGTTGAAAATAAAGCCTAATAAACATTTATATTCTGTCTTTGACGTTACTTGACTTTTATTGAAGTTTATTACGAAACTTCAATATTATAAACGGTTCTGTGTCCTGTTTATATTGTGGACACATTCATCTAAGTAATTAACTGAAATCAGACCTCGACCTCGTAGGTGCTGCAAAACAGGTTTTAACAGTTTGTTAAACACAAATAGGGCAGTACACAGACCAAAGGAGAGAACGTTAAATTGGTATAGTTGAGATTTCCATTTAACACGTAATTTCTCCCTATCATGAGTATTTACAGGGATTAAAAAGTAGGAGTCTTTCAAATCTAAAATTGCCTTAAAATAGTTTTTGTCTATTAGCCTCAATACTGTCAAATGTTGTAAAAACAGGTGATATAAATTGTCCCTCGCAGGGCTCACACGTTGTTATAAACTTTGATTTAAATAATCCTGTGATACAATGATCAATAATCATGAATTTCGACATCGATTTACTGGAATTTCGGAGAGGAATAGATTGTACAGTTTCTTGTTCGAACAGTATACTATAGCCTCATACCCAAGATAATACTGTAGGATCACTGGTCATACTACACCAGTTATGATACAAATATTGGAGTCTACCTGCGAGTGCTACCTTGGCCAGTGATGACAGCGTCTCCTGGTCCTCTGGCGCATCGAGCTGGTCCGGTTTTGGCAGTACGTGTCTGGGCGGCAATCCCGCGTCGCTGCTGCTGGCCTGCGTGGGGCGCGGTTCCGATGCGGCTGGCCGGCTGCTGCTCGTGGAACCCCCCTCGCGTTTAAAGCCTGAGGAGGCCCGAAGGCTCACACGGAGCGCGCGGAGAAGTCTTCATCTCCAGTCCAGATTTAGAATCGCTTTTGTTGATTTGAGATGTTCAGACAGGTTGGAACCGAATAAGTATTGATCGATCTTTGTGTTCACGATTTGTCGATTAACCTTATTCAAATTATTAATAACTGCATATCGTCTAGACTGTGACTCTCTGTAATGACAGTCACACAGGGGTCTTAGAGCTCTAGAGTCGCTTAATGGTTTTATAATTTGTTGTGCTTGTGGTAACTTCGTCTTTAGAAGCGGACAAAGCACTATTAAGGACTATACCTACAGCTGTTAAACAGCTAGATATTTGATTCTGCTTGTATTGACTGAACAGGTCTTTTTTTAAATTAAGCGCTGACAAAGCCGCCTCAATTTCTAGGTTAAGTCATAGGATTTTAATATCTATGATACTGAACGCGATTTACGCGGAGCAAGACAATTAGGATCTCAACCATGATCTCAACATGATTCACATGGAGATTAAATGACTGTGTTATCTCAACACGATATACGTGGAGATGGGAATAAGAGTTAACACTATGGTCCTCAATAACATAGTTCCCAAACCAAAACAGGTATGTGCTTGAAATCTTTCGACACGATTTACGTGGAGATTACATAAATTTGTGTTATCTCAACACGATATACGTGGAGAAGGGAATAAAGTTAACACTATGGTCCTCATTGACCAAGTTCCCAAACCAAAACAGGTAGGCGCTTGAAATCTTCGACACGATTTACGTGGAGACTATATAAATTTGTTTTACCTCAACACGATACCTATACGTGGAGAAGGGAATAAAAGTTAACACTATGGTCCTCATTGACCCAGTTCCCAAACCAAAACAGGTAGGCGTTTGAAATCTTCGACACGATTTACGTGGAGACTATATAAATTTGTTTTACCTCAACACGATACCTATACGTGGAGAAGGGAATAAAAGTTAACACTATGGTCCTCATTGACCAAGTTCCCAAACCAAAACAGGTAGGCGCTTGAAATCTTCGACACGATTTACGTGGACGAAATATTAAAATAGTTTTGCGACTTCAAAACGATTATTATTTTGAATAACGCCTTATCTTCAACACGATTAAGGCGTGTAGACTAGTTTATATTAAAAACGGTTTCCAAAAGTATAACCATATACTTTACCAACAAACTTGGTAATAGCATAACAATACTATATAATCGAATGCCTCGTTACCCGTACAGACGACTGTCTTGTTTTCCATTCCCAGACTTTCCTTTATGAACCTTACCTATTACCTACTACACAGTTCTGCTTGCCCATTCGAGGAATACAAACATGATAATAACGTTATAATAAACTAGCTTCTGCCAGCGGCTTCCCCCGCGTGGTCCCTAGGGAACATACTCCCGGGATAAAAAGTAGCCTATGTCCTTTCTCAGGCTCTAGACTATCTGTGTACTAAATTTCATTTAAATCGGTTCAGTAGTTTTGGCGAGAAAGCGCGACAGACAGAGACAGACAGACAGACAGACTGACAGACTGACAGACTGACAGACTGACAGACTGACAGACTGACAGACTGACAGACTGACAGACTGACAGACTGACAGACTGACAGACTGACAGACTGACAGACTGACAGACAGACAGAGTTACTTTCACATTTATAATATTAGTAAGGATTATAGGTACTTTTTCTCATAAATTATCAAATGCGGGTACCCCAAAAAAAATGTTTTTTTCAAGAAATATTGATTGATTCACAGTCTAAGTAAAATTACTAATATTAGGTACATACCTTTTTCCTCCAAACATCCAAAACGTTTTCGCCTTCATCTTCTATTTTAGAACGATTCGAAACTTCTGAAGATGGCGAACTATTCCGTCGGTATCTTTGTAGGTATTTTACGCTCGAGTTTTTTTAAACTTTTTCCGCATGCTACGATAACAATCATCTTTAGATCGCGAACGTTTTCGTTTCTCTTTTTAAACTTTGGTAAAAGCTAAAATAATAGTGTTAAAATAATATCTATTTTTATACGTAAAATTACACTACGGTGTGACTTCGACAACACGAAAACACGTAATGGTCGAAGAGCGAGAGCGACAGCGCCGTGTGCCGGGGGTGGGAGGGAGACAGGACATTACGTCATAGTCTTTTTCTTTACTATTTTTTTTTTTTAAGCTGGGTATCTAAAAGTTTGGCAAAGACAGCACCATCTCACGTACTGCTGCAAGTAAATTTGTAATCGCCTTCGGTTGAGACCCGAAGTATAATCATAGTCGATAGCTGGCTGTTCACACTGCTGGCGAGCGGCTCTCTCTATAACGCGTATTTAATCAGGTAAATTTTCATGACATTGTTTCGATGTGAAAAGTGTAACTTAATGGGACCCCTTCTTACTTACTTCTTCTGGACTTAGTACTTTTAGTATGTTGCTTAAAACACCATTCATTCCCTACAACGATGTCAAAATTCGCTTCAACACGAATTATTTCCCACTATTTGTCAGTTTTGGTTTTCGTTTGGTGAGCTAATAGTCCTTTATCAAAGTTTGTCTATCTTACCTCAAACTTCATTTCATTAGAATCAAAAGTAACAGCTCACAATTACATAATACACTGCTTGGCAATGAGCGTATCCCAGTTATAAACGTCCATTTGTGTCCATTGCCCTAGCTCTGATCTGTCTCCTGCTTGATAAGGAGGGAAGTGGAAATAATATTTTTTTAAATCCCAAGACAGTTGAATCGTTTCTCCGGGACTCGTCGAGCTTCATTGTTTTCGTTTTTCTGGTGATGGCCACTGTTGATTCTGGCTCAGGACTACTCAGAAGTTGCAGTGGTTGGAAATAGTATGGCGGGCTTACCTAATATTCTGATAAGCTAGATGAACCGAAAAGTTAAACTTGAAGGATTGGATGAGGAACGCGATCTTTTAATGATACTTTAAGTTTTATGTAGTAACTACCTAGTCATTTAGAAATTAACTGAAATTATTTTGTGGAAATAACATCAATTTTTTGGAAGTGAAAATATCTAGACAAGCACACTACACACACACATTCAGAGCTCCGTAGCGATTTTGACGGCAGCAGAAATATAAAATTTAAATAATTTCGGCACCAGTCGGGGGCTGCGTTGAAGATTGTTTGAGCGCTCCCGTAGCCCTGGTGCAAGTGTGCGAGAGATCACGAGGTGGTTTTAGTCAGTAGGCTCTGACAGACCCCTCCGTCCATCCCAGGGCGGAGGAGATCTTTGAGGATTTCCACACATGTACCAAAAAAAAGGACAACTACTGCTGGAACTGTAGTGTAGGTAGTTAGTGTGAGAGAGAGGGAAACCTCATACCCCAGCCGCCGCAACAGAAGAAGATGCCCCAGGCGTCGGGAGTCATAGGGCGATTCCCAGCCACCGCAGGCGCGGGCCTGCGGAAGGCGAGCGTTGGGTAGATCGCTGTCCGATCAGAACCAGTCCCGGATCGACGGCGCGCTGTGTTCCACGCGCGCCTCAAAAGAGATCTCAGCATAGAAGACGGTCCCGCTAGGGCCAGTGCCTGCCAGGGTACAGGAATTTGTTCGAAAGAGTCACCGCGTACCTTGGAACGCGGCGGGCATGAGGAGGAACACGGATGGATTTTAGTCAGTAAGAGTCTGACACTCCCTTCTGCTTCGCCCAGAGTGGGTGGAGTCATTTGATGATTTCCCATCCATAAAAAAAGGTAGTGTGAAACAAAATATTTAGAATTTGAAACACCAACTTTGTTAAATACTTCAATAATAGTGGTTGTTTATTCATCGGTTATTAAGGTTCATAATAACAAAAAAAAAACTCGAAAAACTCCCAATGAAAACGCTAGCAATAATTGATTTATCCGTTTATTGACGCCAGCGTTTATATACAATTACAACAAGCTACCGCCAGCACTCCGTCCCTCCGTACTCTTACAATACTTATATAATACCTTTATATGTCACTGACAACAATCGACGCTTAGGTACTTACGCTTAAATTCTCTAATTTATATAAAGGTACCGTTAAAAAACAACATTATCAAAAAGTGCAAAACTAGAAAGAAGCTTGGCTAAAAAGTACATAAAAAAGTCGTCTTTTGGTGTATAAAATATCAGCGAAATGATTGATTAATTCTGTGCTGTCTATTTGCATTTTTGTTTTATGTGTTGGCAGTGTCAGGAGAAACAAACAAAATACACATATATTGATGATTCAAACATAGAACTACCATTTCTTAACACAGCACCGTATGATGAGCTTGTGTTGATAAAAAATTACTTAAACATATCATCAGGCCTATTACACTCCTGTTATAATTAAATATCGATTAATATATCCGATTCAAGATCGACTAAGAATAAGAAAGTAAGAAAAAGGATGTAAATAAAATAAAAGAAAAAAAATACGATCACAAAAAAATATATTCGTTACCAAAAAAATTCTATTTACACGATGTGACTTGGAACATAGATACATACAGTACAACACGTTATGGTAAGCTATTTCTAGCGACAATATATAAGATACATGAGAGATTATGTCTCACAATAAATTACACAGAATCCTCTCAATATACATTCATGTAAGATGTGAAAAATATATATCAGAAAATGCATTAGTAACTGAAAAGAAATTTTCGTGTTTTTCTTATATTATTATGTATTTTTATTATCAAACTACAGTGCCTAGGCCATTAACTAATCATGTCTTTTCTTCTCTTTCGCATTACATTAGTGAAAGTAAAAACTATTCAGTCATTCAGTGATTCTTATTCCATTCTTGACTAAATGTTGGCTTTGAATTATTGATTAAAATTAAAAGATTATTATAAAAAAGTAAAGGCGAACTTGGGCACAAGTCAATCCAAAAATTCGAGTCTTATTTTTTATTGTATGGCAATACTAATTCCATTGCGACACTGATATGTTGCATTTTCTAAATATTTATATTTTTCACACCTTACAGCTAATTCATCTTACATTTATTAATGCACCACAAAAAATTATTAACAAAAATATGAATTTAAGTTTATTATAAACAAAAATACTGGATAATTCTCTAAATAGTCGATTTTCTAACGGTTAGTGCTCAACACTTATGTTTGAAACGATATTTAATTTCCTAGCGAAGTTATTCATTGCTTAGTCCTTCCTCTAAGTATTCGTTCTATGTTTAACTAAATATTTCTTACAAGGTATAACAATTCAAACTAATCTAAGTTAAAAATAACTTCAAAACTAGTGCGTGAATTAGAAAATCGACTAAAATATCGGCCAGTTCTCAAAGAACTGTTTTATATATTTCAAATAATCACAAACACTCCTAGTTAATATCTAAATTAAATGGAGTCCATGCACTATTCAACACCTCAGCTTCCCTCTACATGGCATACATTTTTTTTTTCTATCTTTGACATAACTGAGACCAATAATATAATTAAATTAGTAACCCAACTAAAATTTGGTTAGTTTATTTTTAAACATTTTAATACTTAGCCTTACTTATTACAATAATATATCACTACTAATTTTTAATGTACGTTTTTTAGGGTATGTATCATTATAATTTGGGCGAAAAACAAATCTAAATAAAAATATTTCTCTATCGTAAATGCGTCGTCAGTCAATAACTAAAAATGGAATAAAATACATGATTTGAGCACCAGTTTTTAACTCAAATTCAATGTATGGAACATGTTTATAATTTTGCTTGTCATATTGTGAAGAGTCTTTTTACATTATGTGTTAAAAGGACAGTATTTTTATTACATAAAGGGGTTTTCTATACATTTGTCAGGTTCCACTGTAGGCGACTGCAGCGTACGCAAAAGCGAACTGTCCTAATGATTAAGAAATCCCAAAAGAGGATTTTACACCTACGTAAAACATTCAAAAACTGTCTGTCCGTATATTATAAGTGTATGTAGTGTAGTGTTTTATACAATAGGCCGATTGTGGTCGGTCTGTGGCGAATGAAATTTAAATAAAAAAAAATAATTTGACGTAAGTTTCCCGCTTTTTTCGCTGTCATGTCATATTCATCTGTCAATGGCGCTACTGTGTTTGAGGATTTCGCTTTCTATTACTGTAAATTATACTCAGCGAACGGTCTACTAAATGTAGATGTGTTTACTCCTTAAACACGGTAGCCGCTTGCCAGAAAACCTTCAAAAATTTAATATGATCAACTTTGTAATCTGTCAAAAAATAAAAATTCCAAGTTTTTATTTTTTGTGATTATTTTTACACCAAAACAAAGTCGTCAAATCAAATGGATAGGAGAGTGGAAAGTTTACGTCAAAGAAATCGGGACTGAACTAAACAAGGGTTAGCATGTTGGCAACATGTTTGCCGTGTCACGAGCTTTATTCAGACACAGCGCCATTTTGAAAGCTTGGGCTACACTGCCGTATATGAAAATATTTGCCAATCAAAATTCCACTTTATTACTAACTTAGATAATTCCTCACAGATAATGTATTTGGCTGACGTTCCTCATCTGACATTGTCATACAAAATTATCTTTGGGAAATGATCTAAGCGTGATTGACAGATACTGTCATAAATGGAACATAGCCAATTGGCCATTCAAATGGTTCTGTGGTAAATTACAAAAGCTCGCAAGACGACAAGCTTTTATAATGTTGCAAGGCAAGAAAACGTCACTTCCACGACCGGTGTTTTACTATAGCATTGTTTACGGGTACACGGAAATCACCCCCTAAACATCCCATATTTCGATGTCGTTGTGTTACGGTGACGTAATTTTACCGTGCAATAATATTAAAGCGAACACTTAGCACAGAGTACCTGATACAGTGTACCAATTTATTGCTCAAAGCATTTAAAGATCTTAAGGACGCGGTTAAGCGTAGAGGCAGTTCTAGAAAAATTATATCAGTATACTGTTACCAAGAATAAACTGTGGCCAGTGAACGGATGATCAATATTGCTGGATATGGAAGAGCAACACAGTAAATAGACACAGTAAGTGTCTTGACACAATATTCGATCATACGTAATGTTGTCAACATTAGGGTACCACGTAAGGAAATAAATAGTAATGGCATGCGTCGAGGACTTGCTATTAGACATATCGTGCAAAGTCCTTTGAATCCCTCTATAGCACGTTATAAATTGTCAAATAAATAGAGAAGGAAACTGTAAAATTAAACTGTTAAATATAAACTGTACAAAAGTTACAAAAAAAATAGAAAAAAGTATGAATTCGTACCAAAGACGGAGATTCTGATTCCGAGCTCATACTTTTACCTTATTTTCCCGTTTGACTGACCCAGTCAGATTCGTAAGACCGGTACGATTGACTCGTTCGATAGTCCGAATCTGGAAGGTCCAAACGTAATTTTGACAACTAAATTACTGGCAAAATGAATGATAGTATAACGTCCGAATTGAAGTTGAAGAAAATCAAATACAGCTTAATCCGTACTGCAGAGACACAGCCAAGACTTCTCGAGTTGAAAATGTCCAAAACCTCTTACAATTCCCCAATTAACGAGAATTGGAAAATTGTTATAATCAAAACAATTTTCTAGTTAATTCTCGCTGATTGGGGCAGTGTAAGAGATTTTGGACAATTCCCTCGGATGGAAGCCTCGCGCAGAAAGAGGGCTCTAAATACCAACGCGACCATATCCAGAAAAGTGTAAACTCGACATCGTCGCCATTGATACGCACTACCGGTTTATTTACAGAAGGAATATGTACACGGTGGACCTCAGTAACGACATTCAGAAATTGGATTTTCTAAAAATCGTTTCTGACGGCCAGGTAACGTCTGCGGACTTTTAGTTGCTTTAGCCACGCAGACAATGGTATATACAGATGAGATAACTTATACTAATGATGCAAAAAGTAACGAGTATCCCAACAGTCTTATGGGGGTGTTAGGTCGAGTGTCACGTCAACCCACCGCCTCGGAGGCGCCCCAAAACACTGCAAATGCTATACGCTAATCGGCAACCACACTTAAAATGAATGCCTCTTAGCTTGGAGCCGGGACAAGCAAAAAGACTGCAAATGCGAAGCAATCTTTTTGCTAAATTCATATAATCACAACTACGCCCTAACGGCTTAGGCTTGACAGAAGTACAGAGAACTGCTAAGTCGCAACGCAATTAGAACAAAAACAAGCCTGTAGTGCCCAAAGCGTGCCTGTACAAAAAAACACTGGCAACTGACACGATCTACAAACGCATGTACACGGATTTTTTTCCCGAAAATTTTTGTTCCGATCATCACTTATTGGTTGGCCAAATCGGGTTAAGATGCTGGATACTTCTGGTCACCATCTTAACTCAAAAATGGTATACCAAACGCAAAATTTCGAAACAAAAATTAGCCAGTTTCCATCGTACACGTATTTGCAGTCAGTCAGTCCTCTTGCTTTCAGGGAAGACTTCCTCAGACTTAAGCAAGAGGGTGGTACGGACCCAGTCGAGGCAGGACCGCTGTGCTTTGAGTAAAGCACATCATTCAAGCCTCTACCACCTCCTGGCCGGGTTCATCGCCTTTTACGATTCGCTTTCCCGGTGACGGGGGGGAATTGTATTCTATTCCGTCCCCCCACGGATAGGGGGATGATGTTTCCCCTAAATGGTGCTTTGGAAAGGCTGGACTTCGAAATGTGCTGCTTCAGTTTTTTCAGGTTTTTTCGCTCCATGTGGCGTGGTATTTAGCTGAATCCGGTTGGATTGAAAGCCGATCCCAACATAGTTCTATTCGGTAAGGCAGATGATGTTGCCTAGTAGGAGCTGTATTGTTGCTGGTTGGAAAGCAAGCGGATGGTTCAATCTAGCTAGGTGAACTGGCGGTTGTATGACACTTAGTTACATCGACTTTTAGAAAGAGCCAATCAGACATAGATGACAAAGGCCCAGATGTTCAAAGGCTCAAAACTCAATATGACATATTTACGGGACTAGATATCCCAGAATTTTAACCAGAGGCGTGATAACCAAAGATGAAATGATGTCCTGAGACACAAACCGCAGATTCGACACATGACGAAATACTCCTAGTAAATTCCTGAACGTGCTATACCAACTAAGAGATCAAAATCTACATAAACAAACTCGGAATAAAATAAGACCAGAATGTGTTTCTATTTCAATTTTTGTCGCATAGCTGAAGATCAGGCAGGTTATAAGCCAGATGGTAGGGTGATCTTGGAACTATTAAAGCGGTGACTTTGAAGCCTTCAGTTCTTGACAGCTTTCAGGTGGTTTATGAGTTTCATAGCTCTGTAGTTCGGGCAGATTTTAAGCCGGATGGAGGGGTGATCTTGGAACCATTGAAGCCTGTTCTTGATGCCTTCAGTTCTTGATACTTTTGGGGTGGTTTATGAGTGTCAAAGCTTTGAAGATCGTGCAGGTTATAAGCCGGATGGCGGGGTGATCTTGGAACTATTAAAGCGGTAGCTTAGAAGCCTTTAGTTCTTAAACCTTTGGGGTGGTTTATGAGTGTCAAACCTTTGAAGATCGGGCAGTTTATATGCCAGATGGTAGGAATATCTTGAACCTATTGAACTGGCGGATTTGAAGCCGTTTGAAGTTCTTGAAAGCTTTCTGGTGGTTTATGAGTGGCAAACCTTCGAAGATCGGGCAGGTTATATTATAAGCCAGATGGTAGGGTGATCTTGGAATTATTGAAGCGGTGGCTTTAAAGCCTTCAGTTCTTGATAGCATTCAGGTGGTTTATGAGTTTCATAGCTTTGTAGATCGGAAAGATTTTAAGCCGGATGGAAGGGTGATCTTGGAACCATTGAAGCCTTTAGTTCTTGAAACTTTTGGGGTGGTTTATGAGTGTCAAAGCTTTGAAGATCGGGCAGGTTATAAGCCAGATGGCGGGGTGATCTTGGAACTATTAAAGCGGTAGCTTAGAAGCCTTTAGTTCTTGAAACCTTTGGGGTGGTTTATGAGTGTCAAACCTTTGAAGATCGGGCAGTTTATATGCCAGATGGTAGGAATATCTTGAACCTATTGAACTGGCGGCTTTGAAGCCGTTTGAAGTTCTTGAAAGCTTTCTGGTGGTTTATGAGTGGCAAACCTTCGAAGATCGGGCAGGTTATATTATAAGCCAGATGGTAGGGTGATCTTGGAATCATTGAAAGGATGGCTTAAAGCCTTCAGTTCTTGATAGCATTCTGGTGGTTTATGAGTTTCATAGCTTTGTAGATCGGGCAGTTTTTAAGCCGGATGGAACGGTGATCATGGAACCATTGAAGCCTTTAGTTCTTGAAACTTTTGGGGTGGTTTAGGAGTGTCAAAGCTTTGAAGATCGGGCAGGTTATAAGCCAGATGGTAGGCCGATCTTGGAACTAATGAAGCGGTGGCTCTGAAGCCTTCAGTTCTTGAAACCTTTGGGTCGGTTTATGAGTCTCAAAGCTTTGAAGATCGGGCAGGTTATAAGCCGGATGGCAGGGTGATCTTGGAACTATTGAAGCGGTGGCTTAGAAGCCTATTGTTCTTGTAACCTTTGGATTGGTTTATGAGTGTCAAAAATGTTCAAGATCGGTTATGTTATAAGATGGTAGGGCGATCTTGGAACTGTAAATGTGACCGAACCGGAAAGTGCCCGCTATCGACACGACGACACGTTAGTTTAGTTTGGAGGACGTCTTAGGTTGAGGACTAGCTTATGGGCCCAGCCCTTGTAATTAGTCGGATTCCAGGCAGTCATTCCTCTTTAATCAGCTTTTCAGATTATTAAGAAGCACCATTCTACTCATAGTACCTAGTGAAGACTTCCGTGATGGCGCTAATGGGAAATAATTACCCAAAACCGTGAAGCTTGATGTGATATGTTTGTACTTTTAGCTATACCCTAGTTTTAGGCCTTGTTTTTCATACACTGACCCCAACTATTTGGCCAGTTGTCTCTAGTCAGAGATCGAGGGTTATATTTCCATTCGACTGTACAATATTCAGCCAACGTTGGGGTAATTGGGGCCAGTACATGGATATTGTGAGCGACTACTAAAGCTCTGTTTCTAGCGATGTATGCAGTCTAAATGCTGATGTATAGTGAACTTATTCCAATAGTAAGCGTCGTTATGCATTAATTGCGTTAACCTACATCTGATGATGAATGAGCATGACTTCCTCCTAACAGAACAAATAAAAGCAGAAAAGTCTACTGCTAAAACCTACATCAGAAAAAATTGGAATTTGCAGAAGACATTGCAAAGCAATTGAAAAGAGCTTATGTACAGCTGATTTGGAGCAACTAGACGCCAGGAAGTCCTATGTCGGGATCTAAAATTGCAATTCAAAAAGGACCTATGTACAGGTGATGGAGAGCTATTTCAAAAAGACGACGACGACGAGATTCTTGACGGGTTTAAATATGTAAAGCTGATTTTGAGCTATTAAACGCCAGAAAAACAATTCGAAAAGAGCTTATGTACAACTGCTGGAAAGCTACTCCGAAACGACCGAAAATGCGACAATATGTTGCGATTCTAAAAGGGCTTATATACAGCTGCTGTGCAGCTATTCTAAAAAGACCTATGCTGAGGACTTAAGTGCTAAACTGTGACAGGCGGGTACACTGGTGGAACGTTCGACACCTAAGATGACACTATTTACTATTATCACAGTATTAATAACGAGGGGTAGGCAGGTTGGCAACTTGACTTCCGCCTTTTAGGTTATGGGCACAGCTACTGGCAATCAGCTGCAACACTATGGTATCGTTGTGTTGCCAACCTAAGGATATCACCTGAATGGATCGACGTCAATCTTATCAAATGGTAAGAATACTCGGTAGTGCGACTGATCTTACATCGATAAAATTGGTTATTTTAGGTCGATTGGCTGAGGTGGCACCTTGGAGACAAAAGATGACATGCCTCGTGTGTCTGTAATAACACCGGCAACCACACCCTTCATACCGGAACACAGCTACGCTGCTTGGCGGTAGAAATAGGCATGGTGGTAGTACTTCCCCGGGCGAGCCCTGACACAAGAAGCTCTACTACTGCTTTCATGGCTACGCTTCGGTCTTTGCATACCGAGACTTCTCCATGCTTCGGAAAGCACGTCAAGCCGTTGGTCCCTGCTGTTAGCGAGGGTGAGATTCGGAGATCTTTGACAGTCAATACGGGTAGTCAGAACAGTCAGAAGCCCGAGAGTCTGACAACCAATGTTACCCAGTTACTGGTTTGACGAGGTCAGACTGTATGTCGACCCTAACATAGTTGGAAAAAGACTTAGCAGATTCATTGTTCCACTTCAGTCCATATACCAAGAGAACCAAGGTTACCGACATAGCCCGAAGGATCGCCAAACTAAAGTGGCAGTGGGCAGGGCACATTGCTCGCAGAACAGATGGTCGATGGGGCCGAAAAGTTCTGGAGTGGCGACCGCGTACCGGAAGACGCAACGTTGGAAGGCTTTCCACAAGGTGGACCGAAGACCTGGTGAAGGTCGCGGGTAGCCGATGGATGCGAGACGCGCAGGACCAGTCGTTGTGGTGACGCTTGGGGGAGGCCTATGTCCAGCAGTGGACGTCTTTCGGCTGATATGATGAGTCCATATACAGTTTGCCATGTGTCCTTACTTCCTTGAAATTTTTCCCTTATTAGCGACAATTTCGGATGGTGTAATAATAGTGTTTGTTTTTTTCAAAATCAACTGATTCGATTCCTGGGTAGGCATAACGGTTTTTCAAAAAATCAGCTATACCGTTTTGGTTTTCATCAAAATCGAGCTCGAGACTCCGTTCAGTGTTGTTCGACATTCCTCATATTTTCTGATTTGGCCCTGAAGGCACACTTTTAAAATTCATACATTGCCTCCCTCCCATCCCTTTTTCATACATTGGCTCCAAACATGTGGCTAAACAATTGACCCTAGTCTGAGATCAAGGAAATATTTTCGACCTGACCGTGCCAACTTTGGGACCAACATTGGCTAAGACTGGACACTCTAGAGCCAGTATTTAGAGTGAGGAAATCGAGTATCAATCAATATATATAAAATTCTTCCGTAACTGACTTATTGAGTGACTAACAGACAACGCACAGCCGAAACTACTGGTCGTAGAAAGCTGAAATTTGGTATGTAGGTTGGTGTAGGATTTCCCGAAATTCCTACGGGAACGGGGAAAAAACGGGATATGCACGTACGAAGTCGCGGGCAACAGCTACTAGTTTATAAAGTTTCGAATCAAAATCTTGTTGAATGGTGCACTTATTCCTGTAATAAGCGTATTTGCCTTACTTATAGGCCTACCAATTAACTGAGGTAGGTGCGCTGTAGGAGGGTGGTTTTCGTTTGACCACTATCTCACCTGATGGTAAGCGATGATGTGGTCGAAGATAGAGCACGCTTGCCTAGAAGTAACCTAATCACTCTTGTTTTACAGATCTGGTGACTACCAGGTCTTTAAGTCAAGAATTAACAGTTGTGGTGACCTGATGTGACAGCTCAGTATCCTCAGTACCTTCAATACCCCTTTTTCACCCTCAGGTGAAAGGGTAGACCTATAAAAAGATGACTTAAATTCGTTGACAATCGTTCAGGGTTAAAAGTACTACTAAATGACGTGCTTATGCCATTATAATTCCGTAGTGAAAAAAGGATAGAGCTATGAGTCTTGTATGCTATACAAGACTCATAGCTCTATCCTTTTTCCGACTCTCTCTCACACCGGAGCCATGGTGGTTTTAAGACGTACTGGTAGGGTTCCGGAATTCCCTTGCGAACATAAATGTACCGGACAGCTGTTGATTTCGTCGTGTTGGACGTGATCCCATTGTATTAAAAAATTGTTTATAATTTGTGACTACTCGCCCTTTGAAAGATTGCAAATAAATTAAAGTCACCCTAAAATATAAATCTATATTGTTCCCTATATTTCATAATTCTGATCGGTTTTCTCTGTGTCTCTGTATTTGAATCTGTATTTGATTTTCTTCGTAAAGGTTATGAAATAAGGTTTTATATATAAAATATATTGCGTGCAAAAGATTCTGTCTTTTAAGAAAGGAATGGCAATAGTTCAGTCGAAGCTTAAAAATAATGAAGCATGTTGAAGCTGTCAGTGCAATAGAGGCGATTTTTCATTACATGTTTTTAGTTATTTTGCCTGAAAATTCTTACTAGTAAATCGCTTCTAACTAGAAAAACTGATGTAGAAGAATTTTGGTTCAGAGTTATATTAACGCGAGAACACCGCGGGCTAACGCTAGTCATCACTACATATTATAAAAAAACAAAGTCCTCTGCCGCGTCTGTCTGTCTGTTCGCGATAAACTCAAAAACTCCTGCACCGATTTTCATGCTGTTTTCACCAATGGACAGAGTGGTTCTCGAGGCAGGTTTTAGTATTTAATTCGTCTAGAAAAAAATTAGGAATCCTTAAAAAAATTACAGCGGACGAAGTCGCGGGCGAAGTGCCCGCGACTTCGTCCGCGCTGTAATTTGTATATAAATATACAACTGGTATTCAGTGCTAATTGAAGCGGATCCCAACTAAGTTGTTCAAAAGGCAGTTGATGCCTGTATCTAGAAGTGGTTGCTAGTAGTTCATTTCCTATTTTCTAACGCGAAATAGGTCTCACTCGGAAAGTAATTTAACCCTTTTTATTTATTACCCACTGAATTTGTAACAACTGATTTCTTATTTAGGCGTCGTAAAAGTTTTTATGGGTAACAAGGGTCAACCGCATTTCGGGTAGGCCGCACTACGGCTAAACCGCTGCGGTTTTTAATCGCGTGATCTTGTGAAACTAATACAAGCGGCGGTTTTTTCCCGCGACTGATTCCCGTGCTTCTCAGGCGGTTTCGCGGTATAGCGGCTAGCCGCTCGCGGGAAAAACCATAGTAAGTCCTTAGATTTTTATGAGTTTTTTTCACTTTAGCACGTATTTTTTCTTCCTCTTTTGCACTAACAGCCTACAACAGCTTCAAAGTTGTAAAAAAATCACGATTTTTCGATAATATTGTCATTAGGAATGTCGTAGCAAAAGTTGAATAGAGATAAAATAGCAAAAATGGAAGCATTTAGGCACCAAGCATTGTGATTTGACAGGAAAACGGACAGATGTCTGAAATTCTGACAGTATGTCTGACCAAGAATGATTTAAGTAATTCTGACTACAAGTCTGACCAGAATCCTCACTCCAATATTATAAATGCAAAAGTGAGTTTGCTTGTTAATTTGTTACGCTTTCACACCTAAATTGCCGAACTGATTTTGATGAATGTTGGTACAGAAGTAGATCGGTCCCTGGTATCGATGTCATTAATATAGTCATCACTACATATTATAAAACAAAGTCCTCCGCCGCGTCTGTCTGTATGTTCGCGATAAACTCAAAAAGTCCTGCACCGATTTTCATGCTGTTTTCACCAATGGGTAGAGTGGTTCTCGAGGAAGGTTTTAGTTTATAATTTGTCAAGTTTTTGTACACATTGGATAAAATATAATGATATTTTTTGGAGGTGTCGGGAAAAACCCATGGGTTGTAACGGGATCAAAAATTACTTTTGGTCGCGATAGCCGACATCCACACGGGCGAAGCCGCGGGCATCAGGTAGTCCACAATAAAAGAAAATATTTGCCCATTACAGACACACCAATTGGCGAATAGTCGTACAGCTTAGGTCATTTAATTCAAGATGGCAAACAGCTAATTTTAAACGACAGTAGCTATTGATAATATAATCATTCAATGACAAGAGTTGAAGTGATTCGTTAGCTAATTCTTTGCTCCAGAAACCGTAAAAATAGGATACTTTTGACATTACCGACTCAGTTTTAAAAGTAAAGTTTTAAATGTAAGTTATTCTTATAAAGGATGATCTGGTCAAACTCGTGGCCGATTATTGACTAAAAAAAAACGCTTGATATATCAAAGTGAAAGCAAAAAGTTGCCACTACAAAAAATAAATTTAATAATGTTGCCGCTACAAAAATATGAATAAAAGTGGGAGATTAAAAACTTATGTTTTATGGAAGACGTTCTAATGGGGAGTTTATTGATGTCCTGGTTTTATACAGTGTTGTAGAATAACCTGGATTTTTGTAGATTTTAGGTAATGAACAGTTGGTATGTATAGGGAATATGCATGCGATTTTTTTATTTGCAAAATGGAATACTTATTAACTCCAGTAAACAATCATGAAATTATTTTTTAAATACCTTCATCAGCGATGAAGTTATAAAGCTTCAAAGGTTACAATTAGAAAGAGAAGTCCGATATGAACTTTGACGTCAAAGTCCATGACGCCTATGTAGCTGCCATAGAAAACAGCATTTTCGCGAGCGGGACAGATATAATTGTTTAAAATAATTATATCTCGTTTGTTTTTCGAGTAATTTTGATTCTATTTTCACTGTTAGTATTATATTTTTGTATATTTTTAGATAACATTTTTAATAAATAAATATCTTTGACATGCATATTCCCTATTAAGCTCAAGATAATTAGATTCGCAATAATACTGCACAGGAACGGTTGCTGTGGTGTTACTTGGGGGAAGCCTTTGTCCAGCAGTGGACATATTTCAGCTGTTATGATGACGATGATAAATATTACATTTCGTTTGTAATGTTTTGTAGTCTCAATATTGTCAAATTTTTTTGTTAATCTAGTAAATTAATCCGCAATATTGGGCAACTATTATTTCAAGAAATTGCTGTTTTTTTACATCATTGTTATTATTCAAAGCTATTATAATTTTATTGAAAGTGATAAACTTATGGCTTGCTCAATTGAAAATCTAAAAAATACAAATAAAGAGTGTTAGTTCTTTTATATAATTAAATTTTTCACTATGACTGGAAAAAACTCGTGAGTTCATGCATGAAATATGTATAGGTAACAGTTCGATATTTGTCCCGCAAGAAACTTCTGTATTTTAGCTATCATCCTTTTTCTAGCAATATTATTGCGAATCCTCATGAATCTGGGGGGCTACTCTCTAAGCCCGAAGTCCGTAGTTTCGGGCTTAGAGAGTAGTCCCCCTGAGTCGTATGTTAAAGTGTTACTGTCATAGTTGTATGTTAGAATGTTAATCAATGCCGATATATTATTTAACTACCACAAACAGCTATTTCATGTTTCATTGATAATAAATCATTTTAAAAATTCTTTAAGACAACAGTAGTCGCAAAGATGAATATTTCATACATAAAAAAATCCTCGATTTTTTTTTAAATTACGCTAGTGATGTACTTATCGATAAAAATAAATTAGTCGATTATATGTAAACGATTATTCGTCGATTCTTGACTGCTCATTACCTATTCAGTTTAGTTACATTTATATTAATAGTTTACCCATAGCATAGTATATATGTCACCTAATATCTAAGTGGCGTAATCATATCCGTACGCTTATGAGAATAAATATAGAATAATACTAATGTAACTTGACGCTAACTGGATATTACAATTATATATTTTTTTATTATTTTATTTAAAAACGTGCCTGTTTAGAGTTTTACTTTTTAGGGAAAAAAATTTAAATTACTTATTAAAATGTTGTGGCCATGTTGACAATAAAATGCACAATATATGTACTTCGTTTTTTTTTTTTATCGTACATTTATTTTAATTTACTGTGTTTACGGGCCCTAAAAGTAAAACTCGAAACAGTTACTTTAATACATGTCATACCTTAGCACTACGTACATAATACGTATCCGAATAAATATTTTATTTAAGTATAAAATTAAAAAACACAACTGCTTTTATGCTTTCGATATTCGTGCGTTCATTGCGAATCGATTCCAACTCGATTGATTCTTTACAACATTTTTGATCGATAACAAATCACGATTTAAATAGTGACGTTATAGACCGATTTTGAACTGGCAACGTTGAATATGGTGTTGCCATGTTTTATCGTTGTTTTTTTAAACATGTCCACACTGACCCTTGGCGGGCAACCCTAAATTATGTAATACGTCATTTTGATCACAAAATTCCGCGCCTTTATTTATGAACATATATTTTATTTAAAAAATATTCCCCATAAATAGATGGTTTACAAAACAGAGAAGAAATCTTATGTACCTTAAATTCATATAAAATGTCAATAATAAACATTACGAAAGCATGACTGTTAAAAAAAAACATCGAAAATTCAGGCCTTTCGCAAAAAAAATTATTCCTAAATAATAGGTCGAGTTTCAATTATAAGTCGTTGGCACTGACTGAAAACTTTAAAATATTGTATTTTTTATTAATGGTTTAATTTTATTTATAATATATTAATTATATAATTTTATAATAAATTCTCATATTTATTTATAAGTACTGAATTATAAAAAAAAATGTATTTATTAAAATTAAGATTTCAATAAATATAATTACATATTTGCTATTTCTTATACGTTTAATGTTTTTAGTCAGTGCTTCGACAGTCGTACAAAATGGCCGATACGGTTCGCGCATGTATTTGCCAATAGGCCTATACGTATTCATGAGTGCAATTCATCCGATTAAAATCATTATTATTTTTAGCAAAATATGAGTTAATTTGCACGGCTTAACAACACTTGTAAAAATCTAGAAACCTAACGACACGGGACAATAGGTGTCTTTTAAATTAAAAAATTACATAGTTCTGTAGTTGACAAAGTGGCCTATACCTGTGGTTCATCGGTACACTCCGGCGATGGCCAATATCATGGGCTAGTACAGACGCCAGAACCTCAAGCCACAACAATCCTTTTAATTTCTTTAATGGATTTTCAACTTTATCGCTGAAGCATTAAGTTCAAGGTTGATCCGGAAAATTTGACAGTTTCGGATAATTTACCAATATGTTGTTCAATTCCTGCAATCCAGCTTTGCCTATGTCCTGCAGTGGATCATAAGGATCATATTGGTTGAGCCGCGTTCCCAAGTGTGTGGTTGTACGTTGGTACATAATGTAGTGTGTTGTAAGTTGTATATGATAATAAAATATGTGTTCATTCGGCGACGGGGACTAGCTTCACTCGGCGCGCCACGCGGCCTTACCTGCGTGCGAACTCCGCCTTCATTGCTGGAATAGCACAAGTTTTAGGTTAATTTTGTGTCTTTTTATTTACATGTTCACTTTATTGTGGGTTAAAATAGGGTATCCGTTTGAATGAACGTATAATAACGAACTTAAGAGGGGACTCTAGTCCCGAGGAATTTGAAAAATAGGTATTTGAAGAAACTATTGCCAATGCTGTCGCGCTGCGCCCTATCAAGTAAAGTGCGAAAGCGACAACTGCAGCAGAGGCTGATTTTACCTATAAAAACCTTGACTAAAAGACGTTTTGTATTCCGCTGTTATCTAATTCAAAACTGGTCTGATCTATAAAAATTATATATCAAAATTTAGAGGAAGACTATATCTATGCTTCTATTATTTTCTATCTTGTTAAAAACTTATCAAATTAGTCTGATAGTCGTCTGAACATGGCGGTAAAAACGGGCTGTTTTTTCGGGTTTTAGGATTGTCATAATTCTTTAAGTAATTATGTTTTGGAAAAAAGAAAATGATAGAGGCACGTAATAATTCGATCTAGATTTTATGGAAAAAATCATTGTTCTAGCAGCATTATCTATGAAGAAAACAGTGGAATACGTTTGTATGGAGAAAGGCCCCAGAGTTACCGACTAGATTCCCCTCTTAAGGGTCACATTGAAGAAAACTAACAAATGCGAGTCATATTCGATCGCGAAGGGCTCCGAACAGATCATATTTTTTTAACATGTTACTTTAAAGCCATACATTTCTCACAAATTTATCTTAAATCTATAAATAAAGCACTTTTATAATTTTTTTTTTTCAAAATTGAGGGTAGTGAATGATAAATTTGTATCAGTGCTACATGCCGTCTAGTATCTCCTTCTTGATCTGGTTGAGTTGCTGCCTCATTTCGCGCATCATGTCTTGTTTGAAGGCGTCCCACTCGGCCGCCGACACGCAGCCGCCGTCGTTGCCTCCGTTCACTTGCTGTTGATTAAATGTTCTGATATAGGAATGTTTAGGATTCCTTCTGAACGGTAAGCTTGTAAGGTAACGGTAAGGTAACGATTAAAATGGAGTCAAAGCAACACCTAAAATTGAGATCTAGGGGGCTACTCTCTAAGCCCGAAGTCTGTAGTTTCGGGCTTAGTTGCGGGCGTATTCTACTTCGTATCACCTACGGACTTACTATTAGACCTCAACCCGAACTAAGAATGAATGAAAACACGATTTGACATTAACTATCAAATCGTGTTGTCATTCAATCTAAGTGGTTAGGTGATACGGAGTTGAATACGCCCGCAACTAAGCCCGAAACTACGGACTTTGGGCTTAGAGAGTAGCCCCCCTGATAAGGGCTTCTCTCAGTCCTAAGTTCACAATGTGGTGATACCTATCATGCAATGGCCTGTATGCTTTATTGTATTTCGTGTATTCCCTCCCCATTTTTTTTTACTTTCGATGGATTTGATTTTGACTGTAGTCTAGGTCAGAGGTGACAAGAAACAAAGTCAACGATGGAGTGAGCTTTACGAAAAGAAGCCTGTTCACTCTAACTTTAAAATTAGGAAAATTATTCCTACAAAAAATAATTTAAAAAAAATCATCTGTTCAGTACATTTTGTCGAGTTATGCGCACATAAATGTATGGGGTAGTCGATTTTTTTTCTCGATCAGTGTTGGTGCTGTAGTAAAAATTGTTCATAATTGTGAGTACAGTGACCCCTTAAGAGGTATTGTGTTTATTCTGTTACACGTTGTATATTAGAAGATATTCTCACCTTAAGTATAGTCTCCTCGCTGGCCGAACCGAATCGTTTGCGAACGGAGCGCGGCGACTGTGGCTGCTGCTGTGCGCTCGACTCCGAGCTTGCTGCAACGGAATGTGCTGCTTATAGTAGTGGGTATAAGGTCGCGTATTGTTGGTTAATGCGATAGCTAGGTTAGCTTTAAAACTGCTAGCAATTAAAGAGCGTTAAATATATGTCAGTGTGAACTGTAAGGTGCGAAATGTTACAAAAAATACCTGCGTCTTTAGAATGAAATGAATAAATGAATGTATAGCCAGGGAATGTACTCATACAAGAATTTCCACAGATCAGACCTATCCGGCTCAGGGGGCTACTCTCTAAGCCCGATGTCCGTAGTTTCGGGCTTAGTTGCGGGCGTATTCTACTCCGTATCACCTACGGACTTACGATTAGTCCCGAACACAAACTAAGAACGAATGACAATACTAATCTATGTAACTGTATAATCGTGATGTCATTAATTCTTAGTGGTTAGGTGATACGGAGTAGAATACGCCCGAAACTACGGACTTCGGCTTAGAGAGTAGCAGTTGTCACTCAAAAAGCTCGCTGCAACGGATTATGGTGCTTCTAGTAGTGGGGGATAAGGTCTGTGTTAGTTAATGCGATAGCTGGGTTTAGCTTTAAAACTGCTAGAAAATAAAGAGTGTTAAACAGACATCAAACTTAACTATAGGGCGGAAATAAAATGTTATAATTGAAAAAAATAAATTGAAAAAAAGAATCTGCGGTATTGACATAAAAGTTAAAAAAAATGTTATGAATAGCCAGGGCGATACCACACAATAATATTTTCAAAGATGTTCAAATGTTGCAGTTTGCAATAGGGTAGATTCTTTAAAAAATTTTTTTTTTTTTTTTGATAATCTGTAAAGTCTAACAGACTAAATAGAATCATCATATTTATTTAATATCCAATTTGGAACATCCAATCGATATAAAAATCTATAAAATTGACTGAACCCTTCAATAATTGATTGCGTATTTTGTTGAAAATTGTACTTGCGTATTTTGTTGAAAATTGTACTTGCGTATTTTGTTAAAAATTGTGCTAGCGTATTGTGTCGAAAATTGCTCTTGCGTATTTTGTTGAAAATTGTGCTTGTGTATTTTGTTGGAAATTTCTCTTGCGTCAAAGTCATTCATTTATCAACAGTTATTTAACATTTTTTTTTTTTTTTTTATAAAAAGCTTATCTATTTCCTGAAAACCCTGGCTATACTCAAAACATTCAGCACATAACGTGTACACGCAACAGAAACAAAGCTCGGCGACTCACAAGCGTTGCCATTACAAGCGGCGGGCAGGCGGTGCGGCAGCGTGGCCGAGCGCTCCCACGTCTTCATCGGCGTGTTGTTCACCGAGTTGTCTGTCGATGACTCCTGGGAAGAAGAGTATATTATAAGAAATTCGACAAAGAGAAAATAGTCTTCCTGACAGATTTCGGCCATAGCTACACAAGCTAGCGAAGATTAGCCATCAGTCGTATGGTGTCGGTCGTTGCCGTATGGTGTCGGCCGGTGCCGTATGGTTCCGTAAAAGAATAATACCATCCCATCACTTCCCGTGGGTGTCGTAAGAGGCGATTTAGGGACTTGCCAGAGAATGGGCAGCATCGTTCTCTGTAAAACTCAACACCATACACTGCGATCGCCAACCCGCCTGCCAAGCGTGGCGATTATGGCAGACCCCTCCTTGCTTGGGGGAGGCCTAAGTCCAGCAGTGGACGTCTTTCGGCTGATATGATGATGATGATGATGAATGACGGGAATTACGTTTAGGGTGAGATCCAGGGTGGCGGAATTTGATCGAAGGCATTAGGAGGCACACGGATAGGTTTTAGTTGAGTAAGTTTTTTCCTAAGTATGTATATATATGAGGTCCGGATTCCAGTCAAACGCAGATGCAGCTGAATAGTACTAGTAGTATTTAACAAAAAGCGACTGCCTATAGGTTTGACTCCACAACCCAGTACCTTGGTAAGGTTTGGCAAGCCTGGTGTCAGATTTTCTGGCTTTGAAAATCTTCCTCTCCTGAACCTTCGGCAAAATCTGGGCTTGCATTTCATCTGTACCTGTCCACCTATATTGGAAGACCTGTTATCTTAGACCCTTACCTCAGCCCGATCCAAATGCGCCCGACGCCTAGCCAGCGTCCTGGCCATCTCGTTCATCATACACGAGAGAGTGGCCCCGGGCCGCGCGCCGCCCGAGCCGGCGGATGATGACGACGAGCCCGAGTGCTCCTGCCCGCCCGGGGGCGAAGCCGCTTCGGCGCTTGTTTGACCGCTAGATTGGCCGTTTGTTGCTTGCTAAGGGCATAGAAAAAAAAAATTGTGAATAAGTTTGGATCAGGATGGCCTAAGAGAATAATGGAAACGCTGAATGATAATTGCTAAAATGCATGAATGCTGAATGCATTCCAGAAATTAAATACCTTACGTTTTTAGCGTAAACCTAGAGACTAAACTATGATGCCACCAGGCGATCCTTTTTTATTTATGTAAGTTTCTTTTTTAGTTATACGAATTTGTAGTGATTTGAAAAGTTGCGATGCCCTACAATTTTTACTAACGGAAAAAAACAGTATGATGAATTCTTAAAAGCCTACCTTAGCTTGTCGCTTCAGCCTAGCCTGCTGCAGCTGCGCAGCCAGCCCGGACACGTCCTGAGGCGGCGCGGGCGCGGGCGGCGGCGGCGGGGGCGGCGGTGACGTCACGGGCGCCGCCACGGCCGCCGGCGCTGGCACCGTGGGGCCCGCAGACGCCATGGGGCCCGACGCGTACACGGGCCCCCCCGGCGGGGCCCCGGACGGCGGCGGCGGCGGAGGAGGCGGCCCCGATGACACCACTTGCGCGACCACTGCTTGCGTCTGCTAAGGTGTTTATATTTTCCGTTCAGTCGCTTTAGTTTGACTAAAGCGACTGAACGGAAAGTATAAATCTTTTTTACGACTTTATTAAAATGTAATAAAAAAGAATTCAATTTACAGTCACGCTTACAACTATAAACAAATATCCCCTGTTTTTTGATCCTGATTTAATTTGGCGTCACGTGCAACCTAGTACGCAATGATGGCGATGATTAGGCCTTGTCATTCAACTATAGAAAATGTATTTACAATACACTAGATACACACATTAGAACACAATACAATACTATCATACAAATATTATTTACAAACACAATAAAATAAAACCATACATACTCCAACACATACGAACAATCGCACCAATATTATTTACAATACAATAAACGAAATCACACAGTCGTCCACATACGCAACACACGTCAGTCGAAACTTGCTAAAAACCAAGGAGTATATCTAATAAAGCTCTTCAAACAACTTCAATTGGCCATGGTGTCGCGTCGTCTTGTCTCACGAGGGTCTTCAGAAGAAAGCAGGGTGTCAGTGAAGAGTTGGCACAGCTTACAGTCCAATACTCGGCAGATGGTCGGCGTTGAATCAGACGAAGCTATATCAACAGCGAGAATAATCACGCTTTTAACGTTGTACCAGTTTCTAGGGTCTCCCTTCAGATCATGTGTCTTTGATAGTCCAGCCACGGAAGTATCTCCTAAGTTGTTGTCTCTTTCACTTTGCTTTGAAGATTTAGCGACGGAACCAGTGTCATCTGCTTTTCTGATGTAGTTCCAACAGTGCCACCGCTCCCTTCCATGTAGGCCAATGAAGTTCAGTCATCCGCAATCAAACTCCAAACGCGCAGAACTTATAAATAATGACCCAGTTATGATATCTGCTTAGCAGAAAGTGTCGAAAACTAAGTTTTCTAGATGTTTGATGATGATGATTTGATACACTCACGGATACATTCCAAACTTAGACTAACACAATTCAAATACAGGACAGCTTATTGCTAACTTAAAATAGACTCGACTACGAAAATTTATGGAAATGCGCGCAAATTATTTAAAATTATATTTTATATATCAAAAGCTTTGGGAGAACATATATTTGTATATATATATGAACCATCTTCTTCCTTCCCTCCTCCCCCTGGTTTTGAGCCAGGGTCAAACCGATTACTGAACATTCTATAATAAAAGAGGGTAATTCGTAGTCGAGTGAAATAAAACTAACCATTGGTGGAGGTTGTGGCGCTGCGGGCGGCGTTGGAGGCGCTAAGGGACCCTGGTGAAGAACAATTTTATGTCAGCATTGTGTGTATGTGCCTATGCTGTCCTATTAGAGAGAGGTAACTTGTCTTTGTACTGAGTTCTACTACAGTGGCAAAACCAAGCACTTGAAACTTTATTACTGATTAATCTTGAGAATTATTCCTGGTGTTCCTAAAGACTATATTCATTCTACTACATTTCCCACTGAATTTTAAAAGTTCAAAAACAGTCGAGTTAAGGTTGAGAGATCTCCCAAGACCAAGTTCTGGATATGCTCATTTATTCCGATTTTTGCTAAAGATTGACAACTCACTCCACCTAAGTTTTCGTGATGAGATTTTTACGAATAGCATCCCTGTTTAATCTGGTGTTTAGGTGGTACAAGTACTTACGTTAGCTGGTGGTGGCAGGTTTTGATGCGGTGGCACGGGAGGTGGTGCGGGCGCTCCGGTCGCGGCGGCCGATAACGACATGTTCGGTGGCATCGGTGCGCTACACAATATTATATATAATAGATAATAGTTAAGACGTAAAATTTTGAATGAATCATGGTTCGATGGAGTTCGGGGAGTCTTTGAATGGAGACTGCAGATTGGCTATCTACTGAGATACTAGATTCAAATAGAGTTAACTGGGCGAAGGTGGAAGAAAGGTAATAATAACCAATAGGCTGTACTGCCAAAGTCAAGAAAGAATCAGAAAGAAGAAGCCGAGAGAAGTCCATTGCAGTGCATTGCAGACATCCGCCTCCCAAGAGTCGCCAAGTCACAAGAGTCCAGCGGATTCCTAAGGCCTTCACCAGTTTATAGGTCTTTGTGGAAGGCCTTCCAATGCTGCGATACGCGGTCGCAAAATGTGACTAAAATCGGTCAATTGGTTTCGAGACTTAGCTAAATTGAATTAAAATAAACATCGACACGAATGGAAGCTACACGCTAGGTGGAGTCCATAAAATCACAAGTCAGTGATCGCTTCCCATATACCTACTGCACGAACATACATCTTCAGTTCCTAAACAAAGAAAGTCGGTGAAACAAAAACAAATCCTTACCTATTAGTGCGATGATGTCCAGGCGTGGGTTGGCTGGGCTGATGCGGCAGTGTGTGATGGACGCCGTGCGGGGGAGGCGCGGGAGGGGTCGGCTGTTGCGGCTGCTGCTGCAATAGTACCGTTGTTTTGCAGAAGAAGTAACAAATGACATGGTACAAAGAGCATGGTTCTGTGTGAGGACGGGATGGATTAAAGTAAATGAAAAAATGGCTGAATTCGTTGAGGAGGTAGATAGCTAATAAACGAATGCAAGTGAATGAGTTGAAGATGATGAATGCAATTGTAAGAAAAGGGGAAGGGCAAGTGAATGAAAGACAGAAGAATGAAGAGTAAAGAAACTAATCAGTAAGAAAGCATGTGAAAGAGTTGAAATCAAATAAGTGCAAGTGTTTGAACGCATGTGAATTGAATAGATGAGAATAATTGCAAGTGTATGAAGTAAATAAATAAGTTGAATTTGACGGAATAAAAAAGAAATGGGCAATATAATTAATATGTAGGTGCAAAATGCGTGAATATAGTGAAGAACACATACTCATAGATATTTCTGAAAATGGTTACACAAATAAGTATACAACACATGGATCGATTTAATTCATTAACAAACTTATATTTAAATAAGTATTCTTCTGCTCACTGTTGGAAAAAGTCATGATGGCATGGCATTGCTAAAGGTCACAAAAGCTCTGTCCAGGTACAGTAGGATACTCGATGTTCACCAGTTGACATTAGAGCTGAAATTGCGAAACCTTACCTGGTGATGATGATGAGGCGCATGGTACTGGCTTGGGGCCGCGTGGTACTGTGGGTGTTGCTGATTGTGGGGCGCATGGTATTGGGGCTGCTGGAATATCGCTGCATCCTCACGTGTCATTGTTCTGTTCAGATAAGTGGGGTGTTAAAGTGGCTATACGCGGGGGTTAAATATTTTAAGGTGATAGTGATCTTAATATTAAGATGAATGGTGATGATGAAACTAGAAATGAAATTTAAGACGAAGGCAAAGGCCTCTATCTATTCTCTCCTTCCTTTTTATCTATCTTTTGATTTCAGGGCCCAATTTTTTAGGCCGGAGGATAGTGTTTGAAAAATAGAGGTGATGAAAAACATAATGAAAACGAATGACACTGTCGTGGTAATTCCGATGGTAAATACTAGGATGATATAAATGATAATGAACTAAAATAAAATAATGGTTGTGTAAGAAGTCACTGCATATACGAGTTTCAGTAAGACGAGTGTTACTGTGTTACCGAAAATCAAAGTCATTTTATAGCATTAATATATTAGTATCAGAAGTGAGTAAATGTGCTAGGATTTTTTGAAATTGCTTTATAAAAGTGAGGTTATTTTTTTTCCGTTTTACGCTTTTCGATTTTACGCTTGCCTAAAAATAAACTATTCAATCTTAAGGGGATCCTTTTGACTTAAATATCATTTTGACTTGAAGATTCGTTTGACTTAAGGATCCTTTTGACTTAAAGATCCGTTTGACTTAAGGATCACTTTGACTAAAGGATCCTTCAGACTTAAGAATCGTTTTATTTAAAGTATACTTTTGACTTAAGAATCCCTTTGACTAAAAGATCCGTTTTATAAGGATCACTTTGAACTAAGGATCCTTTTGACTTAAGAATCCCTTTGACTTAAGGATCAATTTGACTTAAGGTTCCTTTTGACTTAAGAATGCCCTTAACTTAAAGATCCGTTTGACTTAAAGATTACTTTGAATTAAGGATCCTTTTGACTTAAGAATCCTTTTCTACAGTGCAAGTGACTTCGATGATACTTATGACATATTACCTGTACCCCATGTCTTCGTCGTAGGTGTGCGCGTTGTTGTGGCCGTTGTAAGGGACCGGGGGGTTGGGTGGCTGCGGGGGTGGCGGCGCCGAGTTGCCCGCGGGCTTGTTGGCCAGGATCTAGATGGAGATAAACGTGGTGTTTAACATAAAACAGAAATCGTCCAGATCAAAGTTCCCGTCATACTGCTTAAAAATTCACATAATTATCTTGCGTCAATAATGTAATAGAAACCATTTTTTTATCAGCCTATAAATTTTCATACTGCTGGCAAAAGTCGTCCAAATAGCCTTTCACTCTTCCCGGTGTGTTCCTCTCCCCGAACAATCCGTCGTGAACGCCTCCGAGTCGTCACGCCCGCATTTCCTAGGCCTTCCTCGGCGACGACGCCCGTCAGGCGTTAAAACCAACTTTCGTTCATATTTCAGCCGCCAACCAGTGTTGCAGTGTTCCGATACAAAGACACGATAGCCAGGATAGGCACATGAGATTTTTAAGCTATGTTTCAGAACTGTCAGTGCACATGCTATACCAAAGGTGTCTTAGATGGCCATATGCGGCGCTGACCCCTTACATCAGGCAGGCTGCTTATTCATCATTTACCTTTACCCAACTATATTGGGGTCGGCTTCCACTCAAACCGGATTCATCTGAACACCTTATTAGGCTGACAAAAAAAGACATCACAAAGACACTTACCTCTAGGGTATGCATCATAGCCCTGGCGAAACTGTCGGCATCTTCTCTGCAAGAGAAGTTGAGGCCGTACACGTGTCTCGCATCCCGCCATTGATGGAATGTGGCTGTGGCCTGGTTGTACTTGAGACCTCTGACGATTCCACAGTTTATCACCACCTATGGAAGAAGTTAGTATTGTGGAATAAAAAAAAATCTTTTATCACCATCTCCTTCAATCTACCTAGCCTAGATTTAAATTACGATGGTGTCCGCTTTCATTCGAAAGTATTCAGTTTCAGCTTCTTCATCTGCCTATTTATTATAAGCTTGTACGATCTCATAGCAGAACAACGGCCTGCTTTCCATCCGTCCACTTTTCCCGGTCTTCTGCGATTTGGAGCCGGTCCTTTGAGAAGGAGGCCAGCTCGTCCCACCATCAGGTTTAGGCTATTCCCCAAATGTCGTACTGTACACTCAACTAGTTTTTATCAGAATCAATTCAAATTTGAGCCTGACAGCGCTTGTTAGCGCTTCAGCCAGACCAGTGTCGACTACCTGCACATGTCGGACCTTCGAAGCCCTGGTAGACAGGAGTGGAGCCAGCTACCTGCTTCCAATGTGAACGCACCCTATCAATATCTATCTACTAAGCCCGATTTGTCCCACTACTGGAAAAAGGCCCCCCTTGCTCCTACCACATACGTGTGTCCTCGTGCCACTGCAGTCCAGCCCTTTCGGAAAGAGTCGAGTCCCTCCATCTTCGGCTTGGTCCGTCGCTATGTCGACCCTAAAGTATAATAAAAACAAAAGAGAGTCTCCACTAACCTCATGATCATTCAGCTTCCTTCCGACAACTCGGAAGGTATTGTGTTGAGTGTGGTGGTAAATGTGGACCTTGGACAGTCCGGAGCTGGACCCTGAGGGGACCCATCGCTTCAGGCTGTCATCGTACACCATCACGGACGCCCGGGCGCTGCTTATTGACTGCTCGCTGTGGGGAGAAAAGATGGTGGTTAATAAGGGTGAAGAACTTCAAGAAAATATCATGTAAGAGGGTAAGGTTGAAAAAAATATAGAAAAAACTTCTTTTTTTTGTCGTTTATTTATTTGACGATGATTCATCAGGTACACAAATGAAGTTATACGACCCCATGGGGAATGGCAACATGTTGCGCTCGGAGACTGTAAGTAAGAACGACTCTGTGTCTCTCATGATGAGCTACCTTCAATAAAGCTCACCAAAAAGGACCAAAGGGAGCCACAGGGTATTTGAAGAACCCAGGAGTCGGTGTAACCGTTAATTTTGCCAGACCGAAAAAGCCCGACTTCTGATTCCATTTCAATAAAACCCTTGGTAAATTTAGTATAAACAACCAACCGTATGTGCTCACTGTCAAATGGCGCTATCCGACATCTGTCAAAAAAAATATCGATCAATCCGTGTTTGCGAATGTCCAAAGCTATTCCAGGTATTAAAATTCGAAAACACAGATCGATAAATATTTTTTTAACCGACTTCCGAAAAAGGTGGAGGTTCTCAATTCGGCGGGTATTTTTTTTATGTGTGTACACCGATTACTCCGAGGTTTCTGATTCGACTTCTGTAATTATTTTTAAGTTCGATGCAGTATACTTGCCATTTGGTCCCGTAAAAATTTGATTCAATTTGGTTCAGTAGTTTTTATTATATGAGCATTTTTGCTTATTTCACGAAGACGTCGTCCAAGTGTCACCACTTAAAAGTGAAAAATAAAAAATATTTTTTTTGTAAAAGTTTTTTTCTCATTATATAGCATCAAAAGTTAAAAATCGACCAGATGTCCGATAACGGCATTTCAGCTATCGTGGTGTAACTAAAATGCCGTTATGCCGTTAGTATATAAGTTGTTTTAGTATATAGTTGAATTTCCACAGTCTTAAAGGTATTGAACGACCCTAAACAAAAAAAAGAGACCCTAATATCCAAATTAGGTACAACTCAACCATAACATCGTGAAAATACTAATTAAATCCCAGCCTTCCCACCTTAATTACTAATTAATATTTCCACACGAATTCCCCTCTTTATCTTATATCTCGTGAGTGGGAAGCTCGAAGGCTGTTCTTGAAACCTCGCAATCTGTCAGAGATATATTACGTAAAACTTTGGAGTTACATAAAACCGTTGCTAGTTGTTACCCACGTCAGTCCTACGTATTTTGAATACGCCCACGTAAAGGGCAAGTATCGGTAGAATTGAACTACATTATTTTGTGTCCATAATCGGTGTTTTGAAAGCTAAATGATTGCAGTTAAAGAGTGGCTTTAACGAAAGAAAAAGAAATAGTAAATTTATTTAGACTCAATGTGAGTGCGGTGCTCCTGTTCAGAACATGAACCACACGTTAGAAAAAACTGGCCAAGTGCGAGTCGGACTCGCGCGCAAAGGGCTCCGAACGAATTTCATTCTTTTTTAACAATACAGAGAAATTTTCTAGTTAGACCCCAAAAGTGACACCCATACTAAAAATTTAATAATTTACGTAACGCTTCCATGTTTGGGTCACAGAAGTCCATATGTGTACCAAATTTCAACAGAATCGGTCCAATGGATTCGGAGAAAACTGGCTGTGACAGACGGACAGACAGACAGCCGAGAAATCCTATAAGGGTTCCGTTTTTTGTTCGGAACCCTAAAAACCCCGTAGTGTCTGTACACCAGTACTTTAAGGCATTGAATGAATGCAACCGATGCTGCAATGCCTGCAATTAACGTAGCCACCTACGGGGCCAAACAATTTAAATAGTTAATCAACGCCTCAAAAAGAAGAAGGAGCACATACATCGCACATTCGCACGATACAGAGAAATAACAAAAAATGGTATGCTAAGTGTATATCTCACGGCGCACCAAAAATAGGTTTGCCTCCATGGGATATGAACATGGCTAGGCAGTGTGAAGTAGTATTCATGATATATAATCCTGTCTTCTATTATAATAAACTCAGTATTGTAACAGCATTCGTTGTATCATTTACTCACCTTTAATCCGCCCTCCGTACATGGCGACCGTGACAGTAAAATAAATGTTTACATTCCATTGACCAAAACGGCACAAGTGGTATCATAATGTATAGCATCGGAACCAATCTTCTGTCCGAACTCGGCACAATAACTGTTTTATTTTGTGAAAATTTTACAAGTTCTTTTCAAAATGGGAACTACTAATACAAAGGAAGAGGTTATAGTTCCACAAAACGCAGCAGGTGGAAGTAACGTAGCAGACATCAGGCAGCTGGCAGTGCACGCTAGCACAACCAATATCATCTTGATCGTGGTGCTCTTATTAGTATCGTTGGCGTTTTTGTACGGTGTCTTCAGAATATACAAAAATTGTCACAACCAATGGATTGAAAACGGAATCAGAAGGGATAGACTACGATATTCTATTTGGAAACGAAGAGCGGATGCGGACAACGAATTACGAATCAATGCGAGGAGCAACAGAAAGGACGGCGGAGACATCGTTTAAACCTTTAGTGTGTGGTAACGTATCAGTGCGCGAAAATTTTAAGTGTTTTGTACCAGTGCGCGAAAATTCAAAGCGTTTTGTACCAGTGCGCGGTTATTTAACGTGTAGTTGTTTGTACTATACCTCTGTTTTCTTCTACAGGGTCTACAAGCGTGATGGTTAGTTTTGGTGTCAAAGTGGCTTAAAGGGCTGAAACCAGCCTTTCCTATTTTTGAAATACATATCTTCAAAGCATTGATCGCGGATATTTTTCGAAAGAGTCATCGCGGGCAACCCAACGGGCATTAGGAAGAACACCGTTAGGTTTTAGTCAGAAAGAGTCTGTCACTCCCTCCCGCTACTCCCAGAGCGGAATGAGCCATTTGACGATTGCTAATCCAAAAAAAAAGCATAGACTGATTAACAAAATAGAGGCGACACGTCAATCAAGGTCATATACAACCTTATTGAATTATGAATAAGGTTACATTTCCATTACTGGTATACAGATTGCATTCATGTATTAATTTGCATGACACAACCGCAGGAAAGCAATACTTTATCCTGCTAGGTACAAACACGCTTATCTGTCGCTTGGATTATTATTAACCTATAAATATATGGTATTAGTGTTATAATTAGTAAATAATTGTGCGTTTTCCTGTTAAATCAGATGGTACCCTGTTTCAGTTTTTAAACGGTTTTGGTCAGAAGTTCTTAGTTACCGAACAAACATATTAAAAATATATATATATATATACGCGGTCGAATTGAGAACCTCCTTTTTTGAAGTCGGTTAAAAATAGACGGAGAGTCGTATTAAAACTTTTATTATAACTAGCCCGCGACTTCTACCGCGTAGATGTTAGATTCAAAGATTTTCATACAGAGATCCACCTCCCAATCCCCCCTCCAAAATCCTCATTCGAAAATATCAAAATCGTCTCATGACGGATGCTTACGTATATAAACCTATAGTTATTGCAACTTTCAGCTTTCTAGACAAAAAATAGATCTAAAAAAATAGAATCAAGGTACAAAATGCAGTGATTATTTTTAAGTTCCCATTGGCCCATTCCATAGGAAACTTCAGAAGTAATATTGTAGGTTCAAGAAGCCGACCAATGTACTCGTAATGTCAGTTCAGTAACAAAACCTGTGCACGGATTTACTTCACACACCTAATTTCGCATATTCACTAGCAACTTTTTCTTCAGTACAGCGGGTCTAAAAAAGCCACTTTAGCAGAATCATATTAGAATCATTACTAGGTACTTCACGCCGGAACAGCTGCTCAAGCTCTATCAAACGCAAGTTCGATCGTGTATGGAATACTGCTCTCATCTATGGGACGGATCTGCCAAATACCAGCTTGATGCCCTTGAGTCAATTGAGAAACGAGCCAAGAGGATCCTCGGTAATGACAGGCTCGTCGAGTCGAAGCTCCAAAGTCTTGAGCATCGACGCCGAGTTGCTGGCCTGTCGGTTTTCTATCGGTTGCATTTTGGGGAGTGTGCGACGGAATTGCATGATTTAATTCCGCCAAGCCCGTTTCATCATTGGACCACAAGAAGAACGGCGATGCGCCACCGTTACATGGTGGACATCCCACCCACACGCACAAAACGTTTTGGGAACACATTCATAGTGCGTACAGCTAAGGAGTGGAATTCCCTGCCAGAGCCTGTGTTTCCAGATTGCTACAACCTGGGAATCTTTAAGACAAGAGTGAATAGGTTGCTTCTAGGCAAACGTGCTCCATCTTCGACCGCATCATCGCTTACCATTAGGTGAGATAGTGGTCAAACGTATGCCTATCTACAGTAAAAAAAAAAAACATAATATTAATCACACAACAATCTTTCAAATTGCATTTGCATCTTTATCGCTAACGCATTAAGGTCAAGGATGACAGTGATGTGCTTTCTGAATCTGCTAAAGTGGCTTTTTAAGACCCGCAGAACCACTTTGGGGTAAGACTGGTAGCCGTTCATAAATAAACAAAAGGCTATTATGATTTTTACCAAAATGTCTCGTTTACGTTGGGTTGCTAGGCGTCCGGATAAAGTCGGACATAGTCAGACTTTTAGGATGAGCATGTTTTTTTTTTATTCGGGATGGTTTTGATCTTGACTCTAGACAAGTTCAGAGGTGAGACAAAATCGACGATGGAGCAAGCTTACTCAGCAGAAGCCAGTTTACTCTAAATTTGAAAATACTGGGGTTGTATGTGTTCGGAAACACAGACACCAGGCAGAGAGTTTCAATCCTTTGCTGTGCGCATTATAAAATACGTTTGGAATCGCTTAGCGCGAATTGGTTTGGCATATCCGGCCAAATCAGACCGTGTTCAGCTTGTTGTTTGTTAGGCTTTTCATATTTCACCAGATTTTCACTGAAAATTGCAAAATAAAGAAGATTGATCCACGCAATAATGTTTTTCCAATACAACTTAAAACAGTTTTTTTTTTGAGTCAAAAACCTATATTTTATTACAATCATCATCATATCAGCCGAAAGACCACTGCTGGACATAGGCCTCCCCCAAAAGGGGGGGTTTGCCATAATCGCCACGCTTGGCAGGCGGATAGGCGATCGCAGTGTGTGGTGTTGGTGTTGATATTTAATTACAATATTGCCACAATATATTATTTTAAAGTCTCAATCCTGAGTTGGCCGGCCTTTTTATTAAATTAATTTTAACTAAGTCCGGCTAAATCAGCTGGTCTAGTTGGCCTTTCAGTTTTAAAGCCTGGCAACCCTAGTTACGTAAGAGATCTTGTCGAGAACGGTCGCGTAGGACGATTGCCTCAGACAGAAGGCCGCATCCGTAAAACGAAACTTCTTTCGTTAATAAGTGTAAGTAGGAGGTACTTAACCTAAATAATGCCATTCAAATTGATTTAGTATATGCTTAAGTTGACTGTGTAATAGTTGTGGGTCGACAATGGCACGCATGTGGATATAAAAATTACTAGCTTCTGCCAGCAGCTTCACCCGCGTGGTCCCTAGGGAATATACTCCCGGGATAAAAAGTAGCCTACGTCCTTTCTGAGGCTCTAGACTATCTGTGTACCAAATTTCATTCAAATCGGTTCAGTAGTTCTGGCGTGAAAGCTCGACAGACAGACAGACAGAGTTACTTTCGCATTTATAATTTTAAAGTAAGGATGTTTTAAACGATTGTAATTAACAGTTGATAAGAACCCCCGGTGACAGAAAGGAGAATAAACTAAGTCTCCGTCTCTACTACCAACTTTCCTTTCCGCTGTAAAATCTTAAATTGACAACTGTTGTAATCGATTGACAACAAAATCATCATCATCATCATTTTAGCCTTATAACGTTCACTGCTGGACATAGGCCTCCCCCAAGTGTTGTCACATCGCCCGGTCCTGTGCGTCTAGCATCCAGTGGTTTCCTGCAGCCTTTTCTCCGTCATCGGTCCACCAATAATGGCTACGTATTTGGTAACACACACACATGAGGGACCACGTAATTTTTTAAACATATGTCCCTAAAGAAATAGTCAGTTTTGATAATTTAATTTAAATTAGACAATTATAATTGGAAAGAACAATTTAAAAGGAAAGTAAAATCTTTTTTAGCTAGTAAAGCATATTATGATGTTAATGAATTTTAAATGGACATGTTCTTTTCTTTTTTGTAACGTAATAATGATTTTGATAATATTTTTTTGACAATAATGTTTTTTTTTATATTTTATTTATAATACTTTGACAATTTGTATGTACATACCTACTTATTTCTATATGAATTAATTATGTGATGAATCATTCAAATTTAATTTATTTATTATTTCAGAATTTTCATTATTACCTACTGAATGTTTTTAAACATATAAATATTTGCACACCATGACAATATGGTAAACATGTTAGCACAACTCCATGTACTTTATCATCTTGCATGCATTTGTGATAATTGTATTTACACACATGTTTGAGTAAATAAAGTTATCTGAATATGAATATGAAGGCACATTGAACATTAATATTTACAGTTTTGCGACTTTTGTTGCCCAACCATTCAATAACTTAAGGGAGCCAAAGGACTCTCTCAAAAGCAAAACCAAATCACTGTTCACTGCCGGTACCAAATTAGCCAGACTCATCGATTTCTGCCCACCTATACAAAGACAGACCTCCATTCATCCCATCGCAGACGGTTCAATATATATACATACATTACATATTTATAGACAGGTGTGCGACGAGCCCAGCATCCCCCTGTCTGTCTGCCGGATTAATTACTGAGCGCCAATCACCATAGAGCAATGAAACGCCTCGTCGGGCATTGCTAGACACGACATTGTCAGAACTGTTCATAAAATAAGCCTGTCAGTGAGTGTCACAGTATACTTATAGGAAGTGACGAAACTCAAAATCAAAACATTTATTTCAATTAAACCATTTACTTTAGAATTGACTGACAAGGGAACAATACGGATGTGTCCTGGTTACAAAAAAACTCAAGTTAGATTGTCATAAAATATATTGGACATTTTCTTCTTCCTTTTTGCTTTATCAAAATATAAACACAAAGATTTAACGCATCAAACTTCAGGGAGCTTGTGAAGTCATTTCTAGGTAAAAATGTACCAGACGTGGCATCACACGTCGTTTCAACGCACTGTTTCATTTCCAGTTTTTGTTTACGTGACAGAAGAAAAAATACTTGTTCAATATTTTTTGGTAACCGAACTGACGGACCAAATATTTTTTTCAGGAATCCACCCTATTCTGACTTTGGCTATGACCGCCGAAACTTTTGCTCAATTTAATTGCACTGCCCGTAGCAATGGCTTTTCTAATAGTACCGTGGTCTGTGCGAACCCCGATAGGTGAAACATCAGACAATGGGATAGCTACATACTGAAAGGGCTTTTAGACTAATTTGATCTGACTGACTGTTTCAGGGTGAATAGTTAAGCCGTTATGCAATTAAGTAGTGTCAATTTTGAAATAATGGATTGTTTTAGCTTTGAATTCTAATTTATACCAACTGTAATATTTACTTAATATTTTGCTTTAGTTGAAAATTCTTCCACTGATAGGAAGCTATGCTATATCTGAGTATTATAGGCAGCAACCCACAGTAACGCATACAAAATACGCGGTTCTTCTAGAATAGGTCTTGGGCGAAACTGTGGGAAAGCTAATAAGGTTTTTAAAAAAAACGCTACAAGATGCTTCATAGCCCGAATAAAGTCAGGCTCCACAAAAACGAACTAAAAATAATTTCAACATTTGCAAACTTGTCGTACTTTCGATTCGGTTTCCCAACATTCCGTCGATATTACCAGTTACAGTAGCCGATTGAAATCTCACATTACGACACAGTCTCGCCTAAAATGTACACAATTTAAGTACTGCCAAATTCATGCGTTAACACTGACGCCATTTTGGTATTATGCATCGTTATAAATCGGTAAGACAACATTTTCGCATTCACGGGTGAGTTTCGCAGTAATGAAATTTTTGTTTTAATATTTTTTTTTGTTTGTTTTAGATTTTATATTTATAAATTTCTTTGCGAGAATCAGTTTCTTTGTGATTTAGAATAGAAAGGCGGAATGAAAAATAGTATGAAGTTTTTATAACTATACTTATTTGTTGAGTTTTTCTCCTTTGGTAAACAATTACGTTCAAAACTTCCAGTGATTTAAATTTACTGAACTGTTAACAAATGTTATTTGAAAGTAAGTTAAGAAAATAATATTGTTGTTACAAAAATTTTTAATTTAAAAATTTAAGTTAAAAGATGAATAGGTACATTGATATAAACTCGGACTGAACGTTCAAGAAATGACAAAATCTAGCCCGATTTCCATGTGCCTGCACCTTGAAACACAAACCGTACGTTATAAATTGCGCAGCAATCGCCATTTCGAAGCGTTATAAAAACAAGGTCAGAAGCGCGCGCACACCACCACCGAAGCACTGCACGTTCGGGTAATAGGCCGCCATTTTGAAGCGATCGATGTATATATATTCATCCAGCAAGAACCGTGAATGTTCCAAAATGGCCGCATCGAATGATACCTACTTACAAGCAATGCTAGCGATACTTGCAATAAACCGTTTTAAAATTATCAGAATTCGTGTCTCAATTGATTTTGAATTGAAAAAAGAATGATAATTAAGAAAAAAGGAATGGATATTGCTAGCACCTTGACAAAAATCAAAAACTTTGCAAGACTGAGAGTAACAAATTTAAGAAAATTAAGAATCGTAAGTAAGTCACAGGCGGTCGCCATTTTGAAGTGCCACTATAAGGCGATGAGCGGCGGCGAGCAGTGCGGGGGTGCAAGCGGTGCAGGCATCGCGGACATTTTATCGACCCGGAAGCCCCCCTCTCCGTGACCCAGCCCCCTCTACCGCCGAGTGCGCTAGCTGCCTAGAACGTGAACAAAGAGAACTCTTTGAGGGAACTCTAAAAAATTTCAATTTCGACTGAAATCGTATGAAACCACGGATTAAATAACGGATTCACTCACGGATGCGCATGAAGGGCACGCAGGAAACGGGTGATCTATTTAAGTGTTCCAGGAACCCACTCCGGGATGAATACTGCATTCAGTTATTCAATACGCAGGTTCCGCGGGCCCCATCTTTAATGTAGAAATACTTCGTAAACAACAGCACTGACGAAAGATTTTATTTTGTACACGTAATTTACAGAAACAGAAAGAGGAATAACGGATTTAACATATTTAAAACAACACACCCGATGTATAAGAAATTTACTCAAGTTATGTGTATCGATGAATAATAAAAAAACTATAGCTTCCATCCAAGTAACCGACATAGTGAGACTTTTTTTTAAGTTACGAACTGAAACGACTACCAGCTCCCGCGGCCCGGGCTAGAATGACGGTCGCCCGGGTAGGAACCCTAGGAAGAACAAAGAAGCGCGCGCACAATACCGCATAGTTGCCGCAGTGCGCGGCCGCCATTTTGAAGCTGCCCAACGATCTACGTACCTCTTTACATTTTCCTGAATTTTATTTTGCATTTCACGTATTTAAAAATCCATACTCGGGTTAAAATAATTGCAAGCCCAATCGTGCAAAGACATCTTCGCTAAAGTTGCGAACGTATAACCCTCTTGGTGAGTGCTTCTATTTCGAAGCATACTGCCGACATTTTGAAACTGCTTAGAAGAACAAAGACACCTCCATTTCGGATGCGCGCGCATTACCCACCCCCCTGATTAAGAGAAGTCCGCCTACACCCGTTTTCATCGTTACCATTTCTCGGAAATCTGGGCTGGGTGGTACTCGCGATGTAGCAGTCAGTTAACAAATTGATAGATATTATAGTGATTTGAAGAAGTGCCGCGGCTGTGGAACGAATGACGGAAAAGTGTTTAACTAAATTCCAATCAGCGTGTGAAATTTTCGCGTTTCTGAAGGACGACCGAAAATACCGCTTGGGAAATGTAAGTTTTTCCAAATTACGGAAGACAGACGTAATATCAAATAATTGTTGAGCTCGCCTCCGTGGGTTTAAAATTGTCTCATTATTTTATTTTTTGTTAGCCTATAGTGGCCCAATGCTGTTAAACTTCTCCTCCAAAACCTTCCATGCATGCTTTGTCTAATAATAATAATTATTAATTAGAACATAGAAGCCAAAACACGGTACCTTGCCTCCGCCTCCACTCTTGCTAGTATTTCAATTCGATGATTGAAATGACTGTTACTTGTTTGATGGTTGTTTTTGATTGGTTGATTGATTTTTTGGTTGATTTTGATATCACGTTATGCTTATGCATTGTATCTGTATATGGCATAAGCTTTCAATTTCAAAACACGAAAAAAGAAAAAGAGAAGCTTCCATATGATGCTGCAAACCGTCGCCATTTTGAACCAGAACTAAAAGTAGGTCAGGCACCTATTGCTAAGGAGCCCTAGTCGCTATTTTGAAATGTTCTCGATAGCACTGTGGAGCGGGGGTGCAGGCGGTGCGGGGAGCGTGAGAGATTTTATCGACCCGTAATCCCCCTCCCCGTGCACCACCTCCTCCACCGCGATTGTTGCTTCCTTCTGCCGCTGCCGTCGAGGGCGCTTGCTACTACGGCACTCGAAAAAACAGATCTCTTTCATGGTACTCGGTTTTTTTTTTTGTTAACGGAACTCGCACACGGATGCGAATAAAAGATAATGTTGCTGGAATGTCCACGAATCTCTACATCGCCGTAAAGTTGGATTCAGGAACCGGGTGATCTATATCAGTCTTCCAGGAAACCACTCCGTGATATTAAAATATACAGGATAAAAATATGTTCAGAGGATACGCACCGCCACTTTCAACGTGGAAAGACTTCGTAAAAACTGCACTATCGTTTTCTTAAATCACTCAGATTTTTAGAAATGCCACTATTTCAAGCAACGTATCGCTAGCTAAAAAGGCGACAGGTCGCCTGATGCTGCTGCCTGCAGTCGGTTTCGACTTGTACCTTAATTTAGGAAGCATCGTGAACATTTCAAAATGGCGACGAGGGCTTCGAACCTATACTATGAGCCTTTAGCCAACTGTGAGGCCGTGCCCTCGACGGCAGCAGCGAACGGAGCGGGGGTGCAGGCGGTGCAGGGAGCGCGAGAGATTTTATCGACCCGGGAGCTCCCCTCCCCGTTCATCACCCCGCTCTACCGCGCTAGTTGCCACCTTCTGCCGCTACCGTCGAGGGCGCTAGCTACTACGGCCTCCGAACAAAGAGATTTCATGGAACTCTGAAGTTTTTATTTTTGACAGAACTCTGGTATGACCATTAACTGAATAGTGGAGTCACTCACGGATGCGAATGAAGAACACAGTGTTGCAAAGTCCGCCTAGCTCTAGACCGCCGTCATGATGGACTTAAGCGACGGGTGTCGTCTTCCATGAAAGCAGTACGAGATAGAAAAATAGAGAAGAGAAATATGTTCGGAGGATACGCACCTTCAATGTGGCTTTATAAAAAACTGCACTATCGTTTTCTTATGTCACTCATATTATTATAGGATTTCAAGCATTTAAAAAAAAGGAAGCAAGATTTTATTTTCACTTGCCTACACATAATTTACGGAAATAGAAAGAGGAATAACGGATTTTACATATTTAAAACAACACACCCGATGTATAAGAAATTTACTCAAGTTATTTGTATCGACGAATAATAAGAAAACTATAGCTTCCATCCAAGTAACCAACATAGCAAATCTTTTTTTCTAAAGTTACGAACAAACGACTACCAGCTCCCGCGGTCCGGGCTAGAATGACGGCCGCCCGGGTCGGCACGCTCGGTACCCTGCATAGGACAAAGAAGCGCGCGCACAATACTGCATCGTTGCCGCAGTGTGCGGCCGCCATTTTGAGGCTTCTCAAGGACCTACGTACCTCCTCACGTTTTGCTGCATTTTGTTTTGCGTCTCACGTGTTTAAATACCATATATCTGCCTAGCCTTTTCCTAACTATATTGGGGTCGGCTTCCAGTCAAACCGGATTCAGCTGAATACCAGTATTTTACGTAGAGCGGCTTCCTACCAGACCTCCACAACCCATTAACTGGGTAACACGATAGTTCTTGGCAAGACTGGTGTCAGATTTTCTGCCTTCTGGCAATCGGTAACGAACGACTGCCAAATATCTACAAATGACAGCCGGGGCAAACAGCTTAACGTGCTTTCCGAGGCACAGGGGAATCTCGGTACGTTAAGATGGTTACTCATCTACAGACCGACCTTGTCAAGCGTTGCTTAACCTTGAAAATCAACCCATGCGGCTGTTGTTGTTGTGTTAGCCACGAGCTCCTTAACATTGTTTGAAATAATTGTAAGCCCAATTGTACAAAGCAATCTTCGCTAAAGTTGCGCACGTATAACCCTCTTGGTGAGTGCTTCTATTTCGAAGCATACGGCCGATATTTTGAAACTACTTAGGAGAACAAAGACACCCCCATTTCGAATGCGCGCGCATTACCCATTCCCCTGATTAAGAGAAGTCCGCCTACACCCGTTTCCATCGTTACCATTTCTCGGAAATCTGGACTGGTTGGTACTCGCGATGCTGCAGTCGGTTAAAAAATAGTTACATTAATTTACAGTGCTTTGAGAAAATTATCAAGTGCCGCGGCTTTAAAACGAATCACCGAAAAGTGTAAAACTAAATCCCAACACGCGTGTGTGATCTCGGACAGTTTTGCCATTGTCGGATGACCGGAAATATGAAAACGCTTGAGAAATGAAAGTTTTTCATTTAAATGTTCTGATATATGTATTTGGTTTCGAAAACCCAAGCACGAACGAACATCAAAGGCAAGATTCTATCAAATTCAGCAAGCCATCGCCATTTTGAACCAGAATCAAAAATTAGGTCGGATTCCTATTGCCTTGGAGCCCTAGTCGCCATCTTGAAATGTTCACGAAGCTTCTAAAATTATGCGGAAGCTGTGAGGCCATGTCCACGAAGGCAGCGGTGGAGCGGGGGTGCAGGCGGTGCGGGGAACGCGAGAAGTTATATCGACCCAGAATCCCCTACCCGTTCACTACCCCGCGCTAGTTGCCACATTCTCCCGCCAACGTCGAGAGCGCTAGCTACAATGGCCCTCGAAAAAAAGAGATTCCTTTCATGGAACTCGGAAAAAAAAAATTGACAGAACTCTGGTCAGACCACTAATTTAATAACGGATCCCGTCACTCACGTATGCGAATGAATTACAATTTTACTGCAATATCTGCGAAGCTAGTTGAATTCAGGAAAAGGGTGACCTATTTCAGTCTTCCAGGAAACCACTCCGAGATAGAAATATAGACAGAAAAATAGAGAAGAGAAATATTTTCGGAGGATACGCACCTTCAATGTGGCTTTATAAAAAACTGCACTATCTTTTTCTTATGTCACTCAGATTATTATAGGATTTCAAACATTTAAAAAAAAGGAAGCAAGATTTTATTTTCACTTGCCTACACATAATTTACGGAAATAGAAAGAGGAATAACGGATTTTACATATTTAAAACAACACACCCGATGTATAAGAAATTTACTCAAGTTATGTGTATCGACGAATAATAAGAAAACTATAGCTTCCATCCAAGTAACCAACATAGCAAATCTTTTTTTCTAAAGTTACGAACAAACGACTACCAGCTCCCGCGGCCCGGGCTAGAATGACGGCCGCCCGGGTCGGCACGCTCGGTACCCTGCATAGGACAAAGAAGCGCGCGCACAATACTGCATCGTTGCCGCAGTGTGCGGCCGCCATTTTGAGGCTTCCCAAGGACCTACGTACCTCCTCACATTTTGCTGCATTTTTTTTGCGTCACCGTTTGTTTTTCCCAACTATATTGGGGTCGGCTTCCAGTCAAACCGGATTCAGCTGAATACCAGTATTTTACGTAGAGCGGCTTCCTACCAGACCTCCACAACCCATTAACTGGGTAACACGATAGTTCTTGGCAAGACTGGTGTCAGATTTTCTGCCTTCTGGCAATCGGTAACGAACGACTGCCAAATATCTACAAATGACAACCGGAGCAAACAGCTTAACGTGCGTTCCGAGGCACGGGGAATTTCGGTATGTTAAGATGGTTACCCATCTACAGACCGACTTTGGCAAGTGTTGCTAAACCTTGAAGATCGACCCGTGCGGCTGTTATTATTTAGCCACGAGCTCCTTAACATTGTTTGAAATAATTGCAAGCCCAATTGTGCAGAGACATTTTCGCTAAAGTCGCGTTCGTATAACCCTCTTGGTGAGTGCTTCTATTTCGAAGCATACGGCCGATATTTTGAAACTACTTAGGAGAACAAAGACACCCCCATTTCGGATGCGCGCGCATTACCCATTCCCCTTATTAAGAGAAGTCCGCCTACACCCGTTTCCATCGTTACCATTTCTCGGAAATCTGGACTGGTTGGTGCTCGCGATGCTCCAGTCGGTTAAAAAAAAGTTAGATTAATTTACAGTGCTTTGATAAAATTATCAAGTGCCGCGGCTTTAAAACGAATCACCGAAAAGTGTAAAACTAAATCCCAACACGCGTGTGTGATCTCGGACAGTTTTGCGATCGTCGGATGGCCGGAAATATGAAAACGCTTGAGAAATGTAAGTTTTTCATTTAAATGTTCTGATATATGTATTTGGTTTCGAAAACCCAAGCACGAACGAAGATCAAAGGCAAGATTCTATTGTATTCAGCAAGCCATCGCACTTTTGAACCAGAATCAAAAATTAGGTCGAATTCCTATCGCCGTGGAGCCCTGGTCGCCATCTTGAAATGTTCACGAAGCTTCTAAAATTATGCGGAAGCTGTGAGGCCATGTCCACGAAGGCAGGGGTGGAGCGGGGGTGCAGGCGGTGCGGGGAACGCGAGAAATTATATCGACCCAGAATCCCCCCTACCCGTTCACTACCCCGCGCTAATTCCCACCTTTTGCCGCTACCGTCGAGGGCGCTAGCTACTATGGCCCTCGAAAAAATGAGATCCCTTTCATGGAACTCGAAAAAATTATTTTTGAAAGAACTCGGATGCGAATGAAGTACAATTTTACTGCAATATCTGCGAAGCTAGTTGAATTCACGAAAAGGGTGACCTATTTCAGTCTTCCAGGAAACCACTCCGAGATAGAAATATAGACAGAAAAATAGAGAAGAGAAATATTTTCGGAGGATACGCACCTTCAATGTGGCTTTGTAAAAAACTGCACTATCGTTTTCTTATGTCACTCATTATAGGATTTCAAACATTTAAAAAAAAGGAAGCAAGATTTTATTTTCACTTGCCTACACATAATTTAAAGAAATAGAAAGAGGAATAACGGATTTTACATATTTAAAACAACACACCCGATGTATAAGAAATTTACTCAAGTTATGTGTATCGACGAATAATAAGAAAACTATAGCTTCCATCCAAGTAACCAACATAGCAAATCTTTTTTTCTAAAGTTACGAACAAACGACTACCAGCTCCCGCGGCCCGGGCTAGAATGACGGCCGCCTGGGTCGGCACGCCCGGTACCCTACATAGGACAAAGAAGCGCGCGCACAATACTGCATCGTTGCCGCAGTGTGCGGCCGCCATTTTGAGGCTTCTCAAGGACCTATGTACCTCCTCACGTTTTGCTGCATTTTGTTTTGCGTCTCACGTGTTTAAATACCATATATCTGCCTAGCCTTTTCCTAACTATATTGGGGTCGGCTTCCAGTCAAACCGGATTCAGCTGAATACCAGTATTTTACGTAGAGCGGCTTCCTACCAGATCTCCACAACCCATTAACTGGGTAACACGATAGTTCTTGGCAAGACTGGTGTCAGATTTTCTGCCTTCCGACAATCGGCAACGACTGCCAAAGATCTACAAATGACAGCCGGGGCAAACAGCTTAACGTGCGTTCCGAGGCACAGGGGCATCTCGGTATGTTAAGATGGTTACCCATCTACAGACCGACTTTGGCAAGCGTTGCTTAACCTTGATAATTGACCCGTGCGGCTGTTATTATTAAGCCACGAGCTCCTTAACATTGTTTGAAATAATTGCAAGCCCAATCGTGCAAAGACATCTTCGCTAAAGTTGCGCACGTATAACCCTCTTGGTGAGTGCTTCTATTTCGAAGCATACGGCCGATATTTTGAAACTACTTAGGAGAACAAAGACACCCCCATTTCGGATGCGCGCGCATTACCCACCCCCCTGTTTAAGAGAAGTCCGCCTACACCCGTTTCCATCGTTACCATTTCTCGGAAATCTGGACTGATTGGTGCTCGCGATGCTGCAGTCGGTTAAAAAAAAGTTAGATTAATTTACAGTGCTTTGATAAAATTATCAAGTGCCGCGGCTTTAAAACGAATCACCGAAAGTGTAAAACTAAATCCCAACACGCGTGTGTGATCTCGGACAGTTTTGCCATCGTCGGATGACCGGAAATATGAAAACGCTTGAGAAATGTAAGTTTTTCATTTAAATGTTCTGATATATGTTTTTTGATTTCGAAAACCCAAGCACGAACGAAGATCAAAGGCAAGATTCTATTGTATTCAGCAAGCCATCGCCATTTTGAACCAGAATCAAACATTAGGTCGGACTCCTATTGCCTTGGAGCCCTAGTCGCCATCTTCAAATGTTCACGAAGCTTCTAAAATTATGCGAAAGCTGTGAGGCCATGTCCACGAAGGCAGCGGCGGAGCGGGGGTGCAGGCGGTGCGGGGAACGCGAGAAATTATATCGACCCAGAATCCCCCCTACCCGTTCACTACCCCGCGCTAGTTGCCACCTTCTGCCGCTACCGTCGAGGGCGCTAGCTACTATGGCCCTCGAAAAAAAGAGATCCCTTTCATGGAACTCGGAAAAAATATTTTTGACAGAACTCGGGTCAGACCACTAATTTAATAACGGATTCACTCACAGATGCGAATGAAGTACAATTTTACTGCAATATCTGTGAAGCTAGTTGAATTCAGGAAAAGGGTGACCTATTTCAGTTTTCCAGGAAACCACTCCGAGATAGAAAAATAGACAGAAAAATAGAGAAGATAAATATGTACGGAGGATACGCACCTTCAATGTGGAAAGGCTTTGTAAAAAACTGCACTATCGTTTTCTTATGTCACTCATATTATTATAGGATTTCAAACATTTAAAAAAAAGGAAGCAAGATTTTATTTTCACTTGCCTAAACATAATTTATGGAAACAGAAAGAGGAATAACGGATTTAACATATTTAAAACAACACAGCCGATGAGTAAGAAATTTACTCAAGTTATTTGTATCGAAGAATAATAAAAAAGCTATAGCTTCCATCCAAGTAACCAACATAGCAAGATTTTTTTCTAAAGTTACGAATTCAAACGACTACCAGCTCCCGCGGTCCGGGCTAGAATGACGGCCGCCTGGGTCGGTACGCTCGGTACCCTACATAGGACAAAGAAGCGCGCGCACAATACTGCATCGTTGCCGCAGTGTGCGGCCGCCATTTTGAAGTTGCTCAAGGACCTACCTATAGCTCCGTACCTACTTACATTTTCCTGAATTTTGTTTTACAAATTCAAATTCAAAAATTTTATTTCAGACCAAGGGATCCATATAGTGTTAGTATGAACTTAGTCTATGTTAGTAAAAAACAAAATAATAAAAATACACAAAAAAAATACATTAATTGGCTGCATGCACATGTGGACGCACATGCCTGCCAGCCCAGAGCCTGATAAACGGTCCATCTATCTTGTCCGCCAGTGTAGCTAATTTTTTTATTTATATTGTATTTACGACACTCATATTTACCTAAATGTTGAAGCCCTACCGTGCAAAGAAATCTTCGCTAAAGCTGGGCCTCCTGTGTGACATTCTTGGTGAGTGTTTCTATTTCGAAGCATACGGCCGATATTTTGAAACTGCTTAGGAGAACAAAGACAAGACACCGCCATTTCGGATGCGCGCGCATTACCCACCCTGTTTAAGAGAAGTCCGCCTACACCCGTTTCCATCGTTACCATTTCTTGGAAATCTGAACTAGGTGGTACTCGCGATGCAGAAGTCGGTTAGAAAATCGTTAGATTGAAACGAATCATCAAGTGACGCTGATTTAAAATTTATCACCGAAAAGTGTTAAGTGTCCAATACGCGTCCCAAGTAGCACACTAGGCTGCATATTAGCCAAATAACAGATTTCCATCATGCTTAAAGCTGAATATAAAAGCTGCATAAGGGCTGTATAGGGCCTTATACAGCTCTTATAACTCTTAAATGGGCACAAATTATTCAGCCTTAAGTTCACGTAGCTGCTTAGGAGCTGTGTAGCAGCATTTTAACAGAGTTATAAAGTGTAACAACAGTACTATGCGCTGAATATCGACTGACTTAGAGATCACAAGTTACTCTTTATTCAGTAAATATGTCACATCTACGCTCTTAATAGATGTTTTAAACCGGGAAAGGCTGCTTGCGGCCAGTGTAAAAGTGAACATATTTGTTGTAGCAAACATATAGAAGCAACTATAACACTAGCTGCCAATTGAACACTTGTTTTGTGGAGTGAATTATACGTGGATAATATTCATATTCCCTGGTAAGTACATTGTTTAACATATTAATAAAAGAAAAATGATTGGGAATGTAATTTCACTGACATTATACATATATATTGTCTAAGAAAATTTTAGTGCGCCACGAAAATATTCTGTTTTTAATTACTTTTGTGATATAAATAAGCCGTGATGAAAACTTGAATAAAAAATTTTGAGTACTTTGAAAAGAATCATAAGACAAAAAGTTATTATTATGTTATCAGGAAGTAAGAACTAATGCAATACATTTCTAATTCATACACAAAACATCATAAAACTTGAAAAATTAATCAGTATATTTATAGGTTATACAATACAATTTTAAACAGCGACGTGAATAGTTAAAACTCTTATTTGCTGCAAAAGGCTGTGTTATAGTTCACTAGTTCAGCAAAAAACTGAATAAAACTACACATGTGAACTGTATGCAGCTATAAGGTGTTTTCTTTACTTTTAATGGTCCACAAGCTCTATCGTTAGCCATAATGTGAACAATTAAACAGTTGTTATGCAGACTCTTTAGGGATCCGCAGTATTATATCTAAAACCACCGCATGGATAACTTCTAGTTCAAAATTGCCAAAGTGATATTATTTAACACACCGTTTTACGCGCGCGCAAACCTATCAAATTGGGTAGAAAGATATAAATATATATATTATTTTTCTATTGTAAAATAAATTGTACTGCAACATAAACATAAATGCAATATTTCATCCTCAACATATTTTAATTTCCTAGTTTTTACACACTCTAAGAAGGCTGTTACTCAAAACGTGACCTCACGCTTAATTTTCGTTTAGTAAAACGATAACTGTCCTTGCGTTTCATTGTAATTGAATTTAGAACTTTGACGCTTATTTCTGACATTTGTATTGTATTTATGAAATTGGCCCTTAGAGACATTTGATCCTCATAATGTATCGGATTCGGATCGACCGCTGCGCAATCCGCGCGCGCGTGCTCTCGTTTATAAAACGGTGTTGTCACCTAGCCTATTGTGCCTAAATGCGGTCATTTGTCGTTCGCGCGCTAGAAGCGCCTGTTTTATACTGCTCAGTGACATGTGTACATATGAGTATAATATATGTGTATACATATATTTATATGTACGGTATATTTCATTTATATGTTTTTTTTTCAGACGAACACCAACTCCGTACCCAGAAACATAAAAAATACATCCATCAATAATACGCCTGATACTGGAGAAGTAATTTTTCAAGTTTGAGGAAACCAGAATATGCTTCGGGACAAAATTGATATGATGGTTAATATGATTCATAATGAAAATAAAATTATAGATAATATGGTGAACAAAATCTGCATAATGTCTGTTCAATTAGAAGACATATCAGAAAAACTGAACCAGCCAAGAAACGAACAACCTGTACAAGTCACTTTATTGAAAGATGTCCGTCAAGATGAAGCCGAGAGCTTTTGCTTTAATATAATTGAAGACCAACGTTAGTTGGATGCGTTAGAAGTGTTTGACTTCTAACGCATCCAACTAACGTTGGTCTTCAATTATATTAAAGCAACAGTACTTTTGTTTTATGTTCACGTTTCAAATACTTTGTTAATAAGTGATTTACTGTGATGCAGGTTTTATTAGTTGCATGAAAGTGTAGGTAATATGATACAATAGAGATATCAATGTTTTTGTTAAGTTTGTTGTAGTTACCTTTTACTTTTCTGTGACAAATGATATCTACATTGATAGAGTACCAAATGATGTGAGCTAAATGAATCAATAAATATGTATAAGTCCAATCATTTATTTTGTTTTATTTACGAAGTATATAATAATGCAATAAAATAATGGCATTCTTTATGTTTAATACATACTGATTTACATTTTATTTCCCAAAGATCTAAAATGACGGCAGCGTTAGCACATTCATCCGAACTTGTAGCTTTGTATATACCAATCAAATTTCGTCTGGAGCTTCATCCCAACTATTCAATATTTTAATCACAGAATTGGAAATTCCGTTGTGCCAGTATTCGCCACCTTCGATTTCTTTTATGTTGACATTTCGAGGAGTTGCTAAAATTGTCTTTGAATCAGTTGGTAATATTTGCGGAATCGTTGATGATTGCTGCCAGATCTTTTAAAGCAACATGGTTAATACTCTTTTCTACAGCCCACGTTCTAATTTTTTCCCTAAACAGTGAGTGCTTTACATCATCGCTATAGTTGCCGTCGTCATCATTTTCAGAACTCGATATTTTTCTGAGTTATAATGGCCGGTGTTTAGAATAAAATAATTAATATTATCACCGAGGTTACTGGAAGAAGAACTTGGACACACATAAGTTGTTGATTATGCAACATCTTCTGAGCTATTGCGACTAATATTTTGTACGGAACCATCCTGTTTCAAACTATTTGTCACCCTATGCGTTACTTCTCAACTTAAAGCTTTTATTTCTTCTTTCTTCATAATACTTTGGTACTCTATTGATAATTTTCTTCTAATGCCCCCTATTCCAGCTTTCATTTTCCACGAATTAGTCGAATTCATTTTTATAAAGCATTAAAATATACGTCAGTATAATCGCCATCATCAACTAGTTACACTGACTGATTACAGTACCACATGTTACTTTTATTCAGATAAAGTCTGATTAATGGTACTTATGTGAACCACTATAAAGTATAAGCCGCTAATTCGATACACTAGTGAGTCTCTAAGTAGCAGCGAGGCATCGAGTGAATGTTTAAACAGCCGCTATGCAGACAATATCAATGGCAGTATAGAGGCTGATTAGCGGTAGAGATATTCAGCAATAAGCTGTAATGTGGGCCACAAATCATTCATTATACAGCTATTAACGTCATAATCGTTCACACGTGCCCTTTTAATAAGTCAGTGTAATAGGAGTTCACAAATACCTTCTTATACAGCATTTGGCGTAATTACATCCACTAAATAGCCCTTACTACGGGTAAGGCATTAGAAAAGGTTAAAAGCTGAATAGAGTCGTTGACAATATACCTTTATAGCACCCATAGCGTCTTAATGGTAGTTTTGTCGGCCTTAATCAGCCTTAATGCAGCTCTTAACCAGCTTAAACTGTTTAAATATCACTGACAACTACTATGCAGCTGTAGGATCACCAGTGTACTCTTAAAAGAGTCTTAATACGCATAGAGTTTCAAATAGGTCTAAAAGTGAGTAGTTATATAGCTATCTGTGCTACTTGGGGTATGTGTGATCTCGACCAGTTTCGCATTTTTGAAAAACGACCGGAATATTACTAACTGCTGAGGAAATTGAAGTGTTTTTCAAATTATGGAGGGTATACGCAATATCAAATGGTGGTTGAGTTTGTACCCGTGGTTAATTAACTGTCTTATTGGCGCCCAACATAGCGATCGATGTTGAGGGTTACGTTAAACCTAAACGAACATAAAAATAATCTATCGATCTTCTGTCGCAACGTTCTCGGAGGCTGAAAACTGCAAAGTAATTTAAAATAAAAATATACTAACCTCAACATACACGTTCCGAGTAAAGCTACATGTTTGTTCCCACGAACCAAAATATAACTACTGCATAAAAGTCATGTTCATTCCATTAAACGTCAGTCCTGATATTGTTTTCTTATAAATATACAATACACACACCAACACAAGCACATTGTTTCTTAAATAATATTCATGATCACGACCACTTAACTATAACTTAATAAAATCTTTAGGCCATAGACACAACAACGCGGTATTGCCTACGCCTACCCCACCTGATATCATTCATTTCAATGTTCTGCGAGGTGTAACGCGGATGAGTTTCAGATTGCAAGCGGCCATAAGATTCATTTTCTTGTTTCTCTGCAAGCGCGTCTGTGATTTTGTTATGCTCATGCGAAATAAATATATACCACAAGCTTTGTTTCTTACTAAGAGATCTACCCTCATTTAAATCTCTTTCGAGTCGCCGTATATAGCAAGAACGAATTAGTTTTATTTTGACTTGCTTCGCCCATGCCGCAGCCATGTTAAATTGCTTCAAATTTCGCCCCGCACTTTTATGTCTCCTTGCATTTGCACAGACGGAATAGAATTGCCGTTTTTTCGCAAAGGCAGGGTTGACATGTCGCAAATTAACCGCCACTATTTGAGTACTGTTTGGCATTTTGTATCACAATTGAGTCTAAAGTATAAGCGTATCGCGTAATATTTTACAGTTTAAATGTCAATCACTGCAAACACGCATTCACTTTTGTACTATATGACTTTCGGACATCCTCCTTCGACATCCTTTCCCTTCCCCTGTTTCTTTGTACCTATCTACTTGGATTGAGCCCCGGCCAAAATTGGTCATGCGCAGTTTTAAAGTTCACAGGTAATATCCGCCATTTTGAAATGTCCCTCCCCTCTGCACTTCCTCACCCCGCCCGGGCTGCGTTTTGTAACAAAGAGATTATTTTAAAAGTTTCTGAGATCAAAATTTAAGTGCATTGATATTAATCACAAAAACATTCACTCATAGCTCACTTCAAGTAAAAAACGAACATTTAATTTTACACTCAATAATTCATAATCACTAAAAACGAATAATTTGTCCCACTAATTGATATAATTAATCGTTTAGGTCTTTATTCTATTCCATGAAGCTATGCACACGGGTCAAATAAAATCATTCACACAAAGACACAATTAACAAAATTTCGAAACGACTTCTCGCGGCCAGTTTGCAAGCTAGACTGTGGAGGGCCTAGGGCTCGCGTAGGTAATTCGATTGAGCCCAGATTTATCTGCACATGCGCAGAAGAGATGCTAGCTATAGTAGGTCATAGCTATCTCGGTCATCCAGTTCCCGGAATTCAGAACAATGCAAAGGTAAGTTCTTAGGGTTCTGAACATCTGTAAAAAACGGGACTCTTATTTTCTTCCTTAAAATGTAACGATCTGCGTTACATTTTATGGAAGAAAATAAAGAGTCCATCGCACCGTCTATTCCTAAATACGGGATTCGCAATCATTATCCCTCTCTGATAGTCTGAAAGATCCCAGTTCGAAAATCCAAATCGCCTCCGCCGACATTTTGCGCCTACTTAAAACCGTCTTTGTGCCTACTTACAACCGTCTAACTCAACGTGATTGCGAATTTCCCCTTCTGAATTTTCGAAATCTTGAAACAAAGGACGGTTTCGCGATTTCTAAATAACGTGATTTTTCTATTACCACCCAAAGTTTTGCTGGTACCAATAAAAACCAGACTTATGCGGAAATAAAATCTTAATATTGTTCACTGCATTTTTGTTAGTTAGTAATCTTCATTTTAAAGAGTTGTTTTTTTTTTCAATGCTTATGTCTTTGTGTGACACCTAATGCATAAAATAAATTGGATGATGAAAAAAAAAACAGTATAAGTATTGTATCCTGAAAGTTCTAACGCGATTTTTCTCCACCCATGTAAGTTTGTCAGCAAAAACCTGCACTTTTGTGCGGAGATGGATTCGATGTACTTCTCTATCGCGACCTAGATAGCTATGTTTACCTACAACGTGTTTTTTAGGGTTCCGTACCTGAAGGGTAACCCAACAGGACCCTATTACCAAGCCTCCGCTTTCCGTCCGTCCATGCATCTGTCCTTCCGTCCGTCCGTCCATCCGTCTGTCCGTCAGCAGACTGTACCTCAAGAACAGTAGTAGGTAGACAGTTGAAAGTTTCAGTGAGTATTTCTATTGCCGTAAAAAATAAAGGGGCCATAGGTACAACAAACGTGCATTTTTTTGCGGTACAGAACCCTTCGTGTGAGAGTCCGACCCGCATTTGGCCGGTTTTTTTTTTACCAAAAGTGCGGCGCCCTACATTTTGTCTGCTAAGTTATAACTTGATGCCGACACCGTTTATGGCAATAGGTCCAGAAAAACAAACAACATAAGTCTTCTTCTTCTTATCGTATGGGCAGTAAGGTCTAACGACCCCACACACCCTAGCGTCAGAGTTTCTAAACCGCCTCAAGGGCCTCTGACATAGCTGACTTTATTTGACGACCGCCATTTGGCGGCCGAGACCACCGGCTTATACGTGCCTTCCGAAGCACGGAATAAATTTTACTATCAGAAAATCGGGTGATTCAACCTGCAATGTCCTAGCCAAACAAGAAAACAACTTCACAAAGTATGCTTTCACGTGGGAATCGAACCTACGACCACCGGGTCACAAGGCCAACGCCTAAACCACTCGACCACGGAGACAAGATAAGTGCCAGTGAAAGATGCCAGCCATGTGCGAATAGGCAAAAAAACAATGGAGATAGCAAAAAAACGGTTAACAAACACGGTTTTTATTGTATTTATTCAATTAGAAAGATATGTAGCGGCCTGATTTTACGCAACCTAGTATTTGCAAAATAGTATGTGGTCCAAGACATGATTTATTAGCTTTTGTCCGCAACTTCGTAAGCGCATATCCCGTTTTCCTGTTCCCGTAGGAATTTCGGGAAATCCTCTCTTAGTGCTCCCCTACACTCCCCAAGGAACCTACATGCCATATTTCAGCATCCTACGACCAGTAGTTTCGGCTGTGCGTTGTCTGTCAGTCACTCAGTCACTCAACCAGTCAGTAACGGAAGAATTTTATTTTTTAGGATTAGAATTCAACCCTGAAAAAAGAAAAAAAAAATCTGCTGTTCTCCATTTTATGCAAGCAAAATTTACGGAACCGCTGATTGCTTGTTTTTTAAGATTTATTTTCTTTGCTGTTTGATAGCTACTTGATGTGTGTATATTTATAAAATTAGATGGTGATAAAACATCTCCCAGTATGGTGCCTAAATTTCACATAAAAACGAATGTAAATAAAATAAGAATATCAACATTCTTACCGAAATCTAGATGAAATCGCCTCCAATACTGCACTTCAACCGAAAAGAAGCAAAAACAAAATTTCGAAGGACAAAGAAAAAATCGAAGGTCGGTCTAAAAATAACCACTCAAAATACCGTCCACTTAAAACCACCAACCGAAAATTACAAAAACAGAAAACCGACACCAAAATTAAAATAACAAACAAATCACTTACATGTTATAAATGATCACAGGTGAGGGGTTTGTACAAAGTTGATATAAATTTAGAATTTTGATAAGGCACAACCGTTTATCACGGAAGACTCCCGCGACACTAGTTGATAGCCTGCATCCCGGCGGAGGCTCGACTGAGACTAGACGTAGCGCGCATGCATCGTATGATTGATTTAATGCAAGGGAGGGGGCCAGGTATTGCGTCTGATTTATTTATAGCAACAAGCTAGCCCGGCCATCCGGGCCCCAAGCCCCGAACATGCGTACTAAGGGCTAGTTTCAGGGCTAGAAGCTTCCGCACCCCCCTCCCGGCTGCAGCGGCGAGGCCATTTATTACACGGGGGATCAATATTCAGTTCGCTATCTGTTTTTATTGAGATGTATGGAGCGCCATTTTGTTTGCGTTGACTGTGATTGCAATTTCAATATGTTGTTTTGGGTTGATTTGTTTGCTAATTGCATTCTAATTGAGAGCTAAAGACATGATTTAGATAACACAGCGATACACTTTGTGTTCTGATACAACAAAGAATTTTAAACCTTCAAGTTGTTTAAGGCTGTAAAATAAAGACTCGTTCTAAACACCTGTAGCTTTCTTGAGACACTTTTCTGTAACCCTAGTAGCGGATTCAAAGGTTATACTGGCACTGCTCCAAAAAATTCTCCAACTTCTTAAGCACCCAAACTACCTCTACAGCTTGTTTTTAAAGTCCTGTTTTAAAGATCTTGGATCTTTTTCGGTATGCATTTTTAAAGACCACATAACAGGTCCCTCTAAGAGAGGGATCTGCGGATCATCTCTTAATAAAGATGATATCTATAGAAAAAGTGGTTGGCTTATCCCCAGGACACTTGTATCATGAATTGGCAACGTGCCAGTAAACCACATGAGAGTTGGAGGTCCCCAAGCACGTGGTAGTTGTTTGACAACACCGACGACGCTGCAAGGCATACATTATTCAAAGACAGAGTCGCAACGGCTGTTCACAATTTACATATCGCATCCCCCGAGATTTGGTCTTTTCGCAACGCTAAATCTGCTTTTATACATTCACATGTGTCTTTTCATAATCACCAATATTTTTGATAAAAGACACCGCACCGAAACAAATAGAGAAATGCCCTAAGCAAAATTATTCTAAGGCTTTCAGCGACACCATTGATTTTCGGATGATCTTTTCGCAACGGAAAATATACTAAGACTAGTTGACCCACACAACTTCGTCTGCTCCGCTCCTATTGGTGTGATGATATATAGCTTATAGCATTCCTCGATAAATGGGCTATCTAACACTGAAAGAATTTTTCAAATCGGACCAGTAGTTCCTGAGATTAGCGCGTTCAATGAAACAAACTCTTCAGCTTTATATATTAAAGTATAGATATAGATATGCACAATTAGAGTTTTATTATTCGACAATAATAATGCTGAAAAGCATATTGGAAAATTACATATAGCAATACTAGCTGACCCGCACAACTTTATCTGCGTCACATTCTTCATGAATGCTCCGCTCCTATTGGTCGTAGCGTGATGTTATATAGCCTAAAACCTTCCTCGATAAATGGCCTATCCAACACTAAAAGATCTTTTTAATTCGAACCAAGTAGTTCTTGAGATTAGCACGTTCAATAAACTCTTCAGCTCTTTAATATTAGTATACTAGCTTTTCATTACTGCTCCGCTCCTATTGGTCTTAGCGTGATGATATATACTCTATAGCCTTCCTCGATAAATGGGCTATCTAACACTGAAAGAATTTTTCAAATCGGACCAGTAGTTCCTGAGATTAGCGCGTTCAAGCAAACAAACAAGCAAACTCTTCAGCTTTATATATTAGTATAGATATTAGCAACCCTATAATTATAGAATTTAATTTTATACGAAATATCAAGCATTTGAAAAGAATTTCAACCACACAGTATTCCAACACCTTATTGGCAACGACCCACATAATCCACAGGAGACTGGTGCAAGCACGTGATAAATGTTTGTTTGATAGCCCGCCGCCTGCAGCTCATAAATTATTCATACTGTGGCGCTGTTCAACCAGTGCTCGTTTTGTTACTGGTGCTCCCATTCATATGGGTTATTGAAATTATGGGTTAATATTGTGGTGTTAATTGACTCACTATTAAGTAGCTTTCATTATGTAAAAATACCTTACTATAGTTGTCAAAAAATAAAAGGCCCGTTTTGACAGCAGGATACAAAATTGCTTTACTAGGAAGTATGAAAGAGACATAAAAATAAATATGAATGGGTTCATATGGGTTATTGAAATTATGGGTTAATATTGTGGTGTTAATTGACTTACTATTAAGTAGCTTTCATTATGTCAAAATACCTTACCATAGTTGTCAAAAAATAAATGGCCCGTTTTGACAGCAGGATACAAAATTGCTTTACTAGTAAGTATGAAAGAGACAAAAACAAATCTCTTTCGCACTTAGTGGTAAAGCAATCTTCTATCCCTCTCTACTCAGCTGTCAAATCGAACTTCTTTGATTTTGGTGACTACTTAATTGAATTATTAGAATAATGTGTCGGTTCTTTGAATAGTTATTACAATCGTCCTTGTCATCCATGGAACATTTATAAAAAAATAAAAACTATTGATGTTTATTACAAGAAGTTAGGAAGATGTTGACGCGACTCCAATAAATTGGGTTAAAGTCAACAGAAAATAATCCGAAAAAATGGGTTTAAAAACAGAAAAATCTGATTTATTAAAATAATGCTGAAAATCAGCTGCACCTGCAGGTCAGACAGCCCCAAAACTCCAACAATAAAATATTTATATTATTGCTCGAAAAATTGAGAAAAAGTATCTCTTTATCTGTGAATTAAGTGTTTGAGAAGAGTGTTGTATATGTGGGTAATCACAAGTAAGCGCGCACTTGTATTTCATATCTAAGTCAGTTCAATATACGCTTGGTTCGAACGCACGTCTTTTATTTCGCAGTGGCGACGAAGATTAAAAAACAAAACGAACTTTTTTTCGGTGCAAAATAGTTCATCTAAATGTGTCGTGTAATCGTGGACAATCATTACAATGTCTGTGGGCAAAATCAAAGACTTCGATGTGAAAACCGGTAACTGGTCGATTTCTACTAAGGGCAAAATCTCGCAAAAAAAGCTACGTGCATTGGCAAAGCATCGCGTTAAATCACTCGACAGCACAACCCACAACGCACGTGCTTAACAAAGCACCTGTTAACTAAACAAACCATTAATTTATTCATGGGTCGACTCTCGGTCCCTAATGTGCTATTAAACAGGTTCAATACTAATTAATGAGGTTCCCTGGATTTGTGTACTTTGGAAAATTAAAAACAAACTAAGTTATTCAGTTACTGAGTTTTCTGTAGATACTTTATTGTACCTACGCCAACATTTCAGTTTTACAGACTGTTCCAGTAAAATAATTAATATTGAAATAGGGTAGTGGAATAAAAAATCTGATTAATCAGTCAGATAGATTTTCAAAAAATATCCGACACGTATTTTTTCTTTTGTTAAGACGCTTTTAAAATTCTCAATACGTCACGCCGTGATAGATAGATAGATATATTTATTTTGTAAAACATGAGTAAATCATACAGGTCTTATAAATAATGATGAGGTTGCTACATGTTTTGCCATTTAAGGCGTACAAAATCAGTTTAACAAAACAACAAAAAAAAGAAAGTATTCAATGTCAAAATTTAAATTAAATTGAAATTATAATATAAAAAAATAAAGTTACCTTCAAAATAGCCATGACAAAATTTAAATCGAATTGAAATTAGATGTCAAAATTTTAGTTTAATTCAAAATCATAATGTCAAAATTTTAATTCTTTTGAATATAGTAATGTCAAGATTTCAATTAAATTAAAATCACAATGTCAAAATTCAATTTGTGTTAAACACACAGAAAAAGAAATAATTTTAGCGTGGTATAATTTTCAGTGCGACGTCACGAGCCCCCCACTCCTGAGTTTTGATGCGTTGCAAAAACAAAAAATACGTGTCCATTATTTTTCAATACTCTAACTAACGGACTAAATACATTTGCAATATATTGATGGTGGAAACTAGCCTATTATGTGAATAGATGTATGCTATGTTTGAAGTAAATAGCAAAAGTCAATAAACTATCGTTGAGTCAATTATTGTTTGGAATTCATAGATAAGGTAACATCATTAATTTAAGTAAAGCATTATCTACAGCTTCTCTGTAAGGTAGGTATTCTTGTATACGCAAAACACAGACAATATTTTATCATGACCACTCAAATACAGGGGTAATATTTTTGCTTTTTACTTGAAAATAAACGTCTGTATTTTAATCACTCGGTTTTTATTTATTATTTATTAAAATGGTGGCGGCTGCTCCCCGCACCGAGCTGCGCGCGTCATTTTTCAATGTAGATTCGAAGGTACTTTAAAATTTTCTCAGACAGTGTAGCATGCATAAAAAAACATTATTTTGCAATATTGGTTTACTCTCACAAACTCAAAAACATTATTTAATTATTACCTACTTATTATAACAAGTATTTATCTATTTTATTTTACCCGCGTCCGTGTGTAACTGCGGGGTGCCAACTGAAAACCAGCGCGGGGCGTCTGACGCCCAGCAAATGCTGAGATGGTAACCCTTTCGGTATGGCAACGCTCAGCACAATTACTCTGTATCGTTTTCGTTGTATAATGTGTTTGTTGCTGTGTGTTTTGTCTGTGTCGAATAAATATTTTCTATTCTATTCTAAAATGTTTTGGGAATACATTCAACGTGCATACAGCTAAGTGGAATCTCAGTCTGTTTTCCTGATAGCTACAATCTGGAGGTCTTTAAGTCAGAGTGAATGTTTTCCTGATAGCTACAATCTGGAGGTCTTTAAGTCAGAGTGAATAGGTTACTTCTAGGCAAACGTGCTCCATCGTCGACCAAATCAGCGCTTTCAAAACGGGAGTAAATCAATAATAGTATAACCGACTTCCAAACAAAACACTACAAAGAATACAATAACATTAATTTCGGAAGTCGATGTTTTTTTTTCTTTGTTTTTTATCACCGACTTCCGAGATTAAGGCTATTTTATTCTTTGTAGTGTTTTGTTTGGAAGTCGGTTATATTTTTTTGTAAAAAGTTTTTTATTTTTCACTTTTATGTGTTGTTGGTGATACTTAGACGTCTTCGTCAACGCAGAAATTGAAATAAGCAAAAATTCTCATAAAATAATAACTACTGAACCAAACTAAATCAAATACATATTATGGGACCAAATGGCAAGTATACCGCATCGAACTAAAAAAGAATTACAGAATTCGGATCAGAAACCTCGGAGTAACCGGTGTACATACATATATATTTAAAAAAAATACCCACCGAATTGAGAACCTCTCTCTCCTTTTTTGGAAGTCGGTTAAAAACTACGCCCTCTGATTAACCCTACTAACTACTAACACGCACAAACCAAAACAATGCCATCTGATCAACTCTAGAAAGACCCTCCCATCGAAGACCTGACATAGTACGTTCCATAAAGGAAGTAACAACCCACCATCAAAATAATTCCAAACATGTCCGTCATTGATCTAAAATGAACATAGAGGCGCATAGCGGCACTGAAATCAAACCATTGCAACGCCATTTGATCAAAACAAGACTTCGCCAACCATCAAAGTTATTCTGACAAACAAGTCCGTCATAGATCTAAAATGAACATGGATGGTGTAAGGCGGCTCTGAAATGAACTACAATTACAAACGCCATCTAGATAGACTAACTACCCTCCCAACAAATTTTTCCTGACATACAGACCATCGCTGGCATGGCAACATTGAAATCACAACGCCATCTGATTTATAGTAGAAACACCACCTGACATAGCAAAAAAGCAATCCAGCCATAAACTAGGAGACACAGCTGAACCTGCAACTAAATAAACATGGACAACGCATAGCGGCTCTGAGATGAATTACAATTGCAACGCCATCTGATCAAACCTTGAAAGACTAACTACCCTTACGTAAAAGTTATTCGTATCGTGACATAAAACTCCGTTATAGAACTCAAAACAAAGTGAATGTTACATAAGATGTATTACAATTGCAACGCCATCTGATCAAACCTTGAAAGACTAACTACCCTTACGTAAAAGTCATTCGTATCGTGACATAAAAGTCCGTTATCGAACTCAAAACAAAGTGAATGTTACATAAGATGAATTACAATTGCAATGCCATCTGATCAAACCTTGAAAGACTAACTACCCTTACGTAAAAGTTATTCGTATCGTGTCATAAAACTCCGTTATAGAAACAAAGTGAGTGTCACATGGCAGCGCTAAAATCAAACAATTGAAACGCCATCTCATCAATCCTGAAGAACTACCCGCTAAAGTTACCCCGGCTGGCAGTCTATCATGGATCTAAAATAAACTTGAATGGCGTATGGCAGCGCTAAAATGAAACAATTGCAACCCCATCTGACAAACCCTAGAACAACAACCTCAATACAATGTCACAAATGTTTGCTAACAGCGCCCCGCTGACAATGCCATTCAAGCGGTAAAATATCTTGTAGTAATGTTAATTTCATGTTAATCCTTAATTTCGTCACAATACACAGATTGTAACATGCAGACGACGGAAGCGTCAACAGAAATACACGATGCTACCTCAAAGCTATTAAAATTACAACGCCATCTGATCAACTCTTGAAATACTTACTAGTCTCGAAGCTGTTATACAGCCCATCATCTCGAACAATATGAACAACGCATGGCGCTGCATGTAACGGAAGATATCTAAAACCACGTACAGCCCGTACATTTCAAGTTAGTTCTCAATTTTGCCACGGTCATGTAACACGGTGCCATAAATCAGCGCCAACATTTCGGAACTATGTGTAAAGAGGAGGCAGACGGATGCAACGATACGAAAACACACTGCAACCCCCAGTCTGTTAACAAGTTCATAAATCAAACGCCAGGTGGCGTTGCCTTTACGACACCGCTTGGTACTAAAGAGCTATTTCCATCGGACGAAGAAAATGCACTGAAAAGTGGGGTTATTTAGATGTTCTTTATTTGACTAAGAAACATTATCGTATGACCTTGGATATATATAGGATGAGGAATATTTTAAAGTTATGAGCAATTAAAGAAGAGATATTTTGCGATTGTAGCGCCATCATTTGTGAGAGTAAACAAGTCAAAACCTAGATTTGAAGGGCGTGTACAATGACGTAATATGGCCACGGTGGGACGAGCAAAAGATATAACAACAAACTATCCCAATACACAAAATGTAAATATTATTTGAAATAAAATAAATGAACTAGTAGCCTATGACTCAACTTCCATTCAACTTTTTTTTATCGCACCGCTTTCCAATTAAAGCCTTCAAATAGTTGAGGGCAAACGCAAGCCTTTCACCACAATACGAAATAAACACTTAACAACGGGCAGACCAGGGACCTTCGGAAGCAGTAAACACACTGACTCATCCTCAATGAAATGGCAATGAGTGGACCGGCAAATTCATTCAGGAAAACAACAAAATAACACACCTAATGAGTGCATGTCAGAATGTACTTGTAAGTGCCTTTTTTCACGACTTCCTCCTCATATCCTTGCCTTGATCGTGTTTTAAACGACTGTATCCTCCTTTAATAAGGATCTTGCATAATGTTGATGGAAAACGTGGTTGTTTTCTAAATAAATTCACAGCAACTGCTTCAATCGGAAACTTCGTTTTAGGTGGAGTTACATCATTCAGGACTACTGATTTTGGAAATAGAATTGAATTATTTGTATCAGATCAGATATTTGCTAAATATCTCAAGACTAATTGAATGATGAAACTTGATGCACCCGGGTGTTGTGTGAATTGTAACTGTCTTATATTATTTTGTTTATCAATCGCACACTGTTATTGATCCTAAATTAATTTTACAAAGACATACAAATTGTTTGTTTTCAAAAGGGGTAAAATCTCTGAAACTACTGAACCGAATACGAACATTCTTTCACTAATAAAAATCTACATTTTCGCTGAGTATCATAGGCGTACTTTTATCCCACAAAAAAGGAAAATGCCTGTGAGCTAGGGCAAGGGAGCGAAGCCCCGGCAAAAACCTAGCAATAATTATGATCTTTACTACATGCCTACCGAAGACAACGATAGAGCTGTACAGGTTGCTCAATATTGATCAGTCAAAATTTAATTTCAAGTCAAGTCAACGAAAATAACAAGAAAACTACATACTAAATCGTCAGAGTGAATAAAAAATCGTTAAACACAAGATCCTTTAAGTAACCAAGAATCGTCCCAGTTCAGTATCATTTAAAATAACAATACCACCAGACGACACAGGCCTTCTTACTGAACCTGTTTCAATCGCACGTGTCGCCGGTGACCTTAAAGGTACACCTGCCTATCTTCCCACGGAAGCCGAAGGTCAGATAAGGGGGGGCAGATTGGTCAGGAAATACCAAGTCCAGTTGTCATGTTGATGTCATGATAGATGCCGATTCAATGGAGAAAAAAGCGCACAGCAAAGACAGAGTAGTGACGAAATTCGATGGCGAAATGGGCAATGGTAATGGAATGAAAAGTTTTGGAGACATGACATTTGAAGGTAAGACTAATCCTAACGAATCCTAATTTATAATGCGATAGTGAGTTTGTTTTACCACTGATCTTCTTCTTACCGTGTGGGCAGTAAGGTCTAACGACCCCACACACCCTGGTATCAGAGTTTCTAAACCGCCTCAAGGGCCTCTGACATGGTTTACTTGACGAACGCCATTTGGCGGCCGGGATCACCGGCTTATACGTGCCTTCCGAAGCACGGAATCACGATACATCTTTTTATTAGACAATCAGGTGATTCAAGCCTGCAATGTCCTAGCCAAACTGGAAACAACTTTACAAAGTATGCGTCCCGTGGGAATCGAACCCACGACCACCGGGTCACAAGGCAAACGCCTAAACCACTCGACCACGGAGGCAGTACACTTTGGATGAATCATGACCAGTTTGGATAAATTTACAGAGATAGAGACGGTAACAGACATTTTTTTTTTGCGACACTAAATCCTGTAGTAAGGGAAGAATGTGTACGCGAGCGAAGCTGCGGGCAAAAGCTAGAACAATATATGACGATTATTACACTAAAGGTGATGGCGAAAATAGTAATAATGATGACATGGAATTGTTTCGGAGTCATTACTTGGCTACTATATAAACAAGGCTTACACAAAAGGTGTTTATTGTCATGTTAAATATACATGTAACTAGCTTCTGCCAGCGGCTTCGCCCGCGTGGTCCCTAGGGAACATACTCCCGGGATAAAAAGTAACATATGTCCTTTCTCAGGCTCTGGACTATCTGTGTATCAAATTTAATTTAAATCGGTTCTGTGGTGTTGGCGTGAAAGCGCGACAGACAGACAGACAGGCAGAGTTACTTTCGCATTTATTATATTAAGTAAGGAATAGTAAGGAATATTAGTAAGGAAGTAAGGATTAATTGATGACCCAAATGCGCACAGCAACAGTGAATAATTTTAAGGAAATCAGGGTCTGTGAAATATGTACATCTGCGAAAAGAAACAGACACGTGTTGGACAAAAAATGCATCTCGATTTCGCAGATTTGACACGCGGCAGCGCGTCCAGCTAAGTTCAAAGAAAAAGGAACTGGCGGCGCAGCAGCCGTTTGTAACACAATGAACCATTTCAAGCTACTTGTTTGTAGTTGTGAAGGGGTCAACCCTTCACAACTCGAAACGTATTTAAGCTACATACAGGAAATTTGTGGCAGATTTATTAAAGTACCGTCTAAACAATTACAGTTATTGATATACTCGAATCTTGAACATTAATTTATCTTTTTTCAGGATTATCTACAGAACTTGGCGCCCATTTAGATCTCCTTTTGTCGCTGAAGTTAACAATAATGCATATTATTAACATTGAATTTAGCTCCCATTTTCACATTTATGTTCTTGATGGGACTATGGTAACTTGTTTTGCAGTTCAAGGCAAAATCCTATAATATTTTCAGTCATATAATTCTGTAGATTACCTATTTCCTATACTAATCAATTAATCCTACAAAGGTTTTGTACCGAGAAAGTTTTAGTAATTAATTTTGTAACTTGCTTCTGCCAGCGGCTTCGCCCGCGTACTCCCTAGGGAACATACTCCCGGGATAAAAAGTAGCCTATGTCCTTTCTCAGGCTCTAGACTATCTCTGTACCAAATTTCATTTAAACTGGTTCAGTAGTTTTGGCGTGAAAGCGAGACAGACAGTGTTACTTTCGCATTTATAATATTAGTAAGGAAAGTAAGGAATATTAGTAAGGATTAATCAAATTTATTTGTTTTTGCTATAAAAAACCTGAAAATATACGTATTCTTGCAAATGACGTAAGAAGGACTGATAAAATACCACATGCCATGAGGATAGGCTAATTTAAATGTATCATTGAGGTACCATTTATGAATATTTACTGATTCATTAGTGTTATAAATAAATCTATACTAATATATAAAGCTGAAGAGTTTGTTTGTTTGCTTGAACGCGCTAATCTCAGGAACTACTGGTCCGATTTGAAAAATTCTTTCAGTGTTAGATAGCCCATTAATCATCACGCTAAGACCAATAGGAGCGGAGCAGTAATGAAAATTGTGACGAAGAGGAAGTTGCGCGGGTCAGCTAGTTTAAAATAAGTCAGCACAACAATTAGTATGTTTGGTATCGTCCTTAATTAGATACCAAACGTTTTCCTGTATTGGACTATAGCTTTATGCTATGAAATTGAATATTTTTTAATGGTTTTTAAATGATTTTATTGCTGTGTATTTGTACCTAATTTAGTTACTCACATAATGCGTTAGTTTTACAATCAAACCTATGGATCAATGACTAGTTGTCCCCGATCAACTTCGTCTGCACCGCTCCTATTGGTTTCAGCGTTATGATATATAGCCTATAGCCTTCCTAGATAAATGGGCTATCTAACACTGAAGGAATTTTTCAAATCGGAACAGTAGTTCCTGAGATTAGCGCGTTCAAGCAAACAAACTCTTCAGCTTTATATATTAGAGTAGATTTACGAAATAATTAAATTATAGTTTCAAGTGGAACTAATAATAAATCAAAAGTGCCTGAAAATAGTTTTGTTGAAAAAGATGCTTTGAGTATGAGCCAACTACATAAATGCTACTAAACGACAGATCAAATATTTCAAGTCGAAACTAAACAAAACAATTGAACCATAAAAACAACTAATTAGCCTAAAATCTCCCAACCATAAAAAAATAAAAAATAAACAATCACAGACCAAACCGTAAACTGCCAGCGTTAAGTTCATTCCCCTGACAAACAAAAAAGTTTAGTTGTAAGATCAGAACCTTTTTTCGAAGCATCGTATAAAAATTACCACGTGGAAGACAAAAAAGGAAAAAAAACCCAAGAAGGCTTATTTATGCCCTTTTGCAGTAAAAACAGGAATGGACAATGCTATAATAGCTTTATTTCAAATGCCGAATGCCTCTCTATAGAAATCGGAGGCATTTGATGCATGCTAAGCAAAAAGTGAAAGTATAATTACTGTGAATGCACATTAAAGTCCATAATATATGGGTCAGAAGAACCATAATAATGGTTGAAAGATCGTGAATGTTACAATTTTAAACGGTCTAATGGATGCATTAGAGAAAGAATATAATTTGAGCGTAGATTTAGAAGATGAGACAGTGGAGATAAAATAGCTATCTAATATGATTTCAACTTAGGGCGAACTATGATAGCATCGCGCTCGGGACAACTAGATAATATGAAAAAAAAACTGGCCAAGTGCGAGTCCGACTGGCGTGCAAAGGGTTCCGAACGAATTTAATTTTTTTAACATATTATTTTAACACTACAGACTTCTAATAGGTTTTCCTGTAATCTTTAGGTAAAGATCTATTATCTCAATTTTTTTCAAAATTTTAGGCTCAGTAGTTTCGGAGATAAGTGTGGGGAATGGTCATTTTTCGTCTAATTTGTTGAATAACTTCAAAACCGTTTATTTTAAAATTATTAAATAAATATAATTAAAACCCTCACAGTAAGCTCTTTCATTTGATATGTCATACGATACTGTTCAAAAACTTCGTTCTACTTTGACCCCCAAACTAAAAATTTTATGATTTACGTAACGCGTCCGTGTTTGGGTCACAGAAGTCCATATGTGTACCAAATTTCAACATAATCGGTCCAGTGGATCCGGAGAAAACTGGCTGTGACAGACGGACAGACAGACACCCGAGTGATCCTATAAGGGTTTCTTTTTTTTTCGGAACCCTAAAAAAACAGTCCCGATATAAATGTGAATGGCAAATCTACTTAGACAGCACTAGTGATTTTTAACACAAGATCTGAAGTACAGCCAAGGAAACGCTTAGACGTATAACAGAACAATTAAGAAGAATACTTTGTGCAGGAACAAAAAAAATAGAAAGTATATTAGCCAAAGATGGCAAAGCACAAAGAGTGGTAGATGTTATGAGGCGGACTTTTTCACAGCTGTAGTAAATGTTACTATTGTAAATACAGAAAATATTACAAAACATATGCCAAGTTCCCATAAACAAGATAAAAGATTTAACGAGAGCGACGGATCTTATCGATCTGAATCTAAACCACCTTATCAGAGTAACAGTCAGATGATATTACGTTTCAATGAGGCTGCGTCTGAGCATAAGATCAACTCGACAGTGTTTTGTTACATCAACGACCGCCATTTGTAAGCAAAGACTATCACGTTAGTACCGTGGTGGCGCGTGAAATAATAATGAGCATATTATCATCTGAGACCGTGAATTTAGGCATGTCAAGCTTGATATAGGATATAATAAATATGAAATGAAATAGGTCAACCATTGGGTTCATTTTAACGTCCGGTAGTGGACTATAAACTGACTGATATGGAACTTTAGCACTGCAAAATTTTGATAGACTTGAGTCTGACTATGAGATGTATTATTTTAGTCTTTTTCTATTCATAATTTTAATAAATGTAAAAGTGAATTGCATTCTGTTGTCATGGCTCGTCAAAAATACCATAGATTATATGTGTGTAATTATCTAACGCATAGTTAAAACGCTGAAGCCGCAAAGGAATGTCTCTCAAAAGTTAGATCCAATAGTACAACAGTTAAAGTTAATTTTAAACCGTTGCGTTGTGATCAATTAAGCAAAATAACAACGACCAAACGCATGAGATTTGTCAACAGGAAAATTTGCTTATAGAAACCGGGATTATCATTTTCTTCTTCTAGTATCGACGTTACTACACTATTTGGGCTCAGTAGCGCCAAATATAAAACACTAGCTGACCCGCGCAACTACGTTTGCGTCACGTTTTTCATTACTGCCCCGCTCCTATTGGTCTTAGCGTGTTGATATATAGCCTATAGCCTTCCTCGATAAATGGGCTATCTAACACTGAAAGAATTTTTCAAGTCGGACCAGAACTTCCTGAGAGAGAGCTAAAGAGTTTGTTTGCTTGAACGCGCTAGCGTTCAAGCAAACAAACTCTTCAGCTTTATATATTAGTATAGATAACAATACTACTTACCAAGCCCAATATTCTTCCCAGTTCTTCTCCTTCGTAGATCCATATCCCCTCGGCAGTGTCGCTGTCTTGGAGTGTCTCCCATTCAAGGAAGCATACGATCCCCTCTTCTCTTGCAAACTCATCACGGACAGCCTTGAAATAGGTTCTGATCGAAACGACTGAAAGGAGCTCTGAGATCCTTCATCAGACTTCAAACTGGTTTGAGAACCTTTAAACTTGGATCCGGTTATATCAGGTTGGGAGTACTGTTGCTCCTCTTTGTATTCTTCTCCGTTCCCGTTACGGTATTCTCCGAAACCGTTCAGGGAGCGACTGCCTGAGTCGGATCGCGCTGGAGGCGGTCTTGGCGCAGGTCGACGATTATGATAGTCGTAAGTATCAGTCCTGCTGAAGGATGAAGTTCTCTTCACCATTTTCGGGGACTCCTGTATGTTCGTTAACGACGGCATTTTGGACTCCTTTTCCAAGTCTATTTCGTGTTCTAGTTGAGTTTGGACGTGGGCTAGCATTTCTTCTAAGTCTCCGAGGTCAGGGTCTATAGTCATCTTCTGACGGCGCATTTTGGAATGTTTAGTTTTCTTTTATCACAGTCGGAACACAGTTACTGTCACAGGAAAGGAACGTTTTTATTGATGGATTCTTTGTTTTATCACTTTTAATTTTAGAGCTCAGTTTTCAACCGTCACAATATCACACACAAAAACTTATCAAATAACCTACTTAAAATTCGCAGTAATTTAAAATATATCACGTTAGCTGATGCAAAACTACGCAAGACACAATTCTACAAATCACTCGTGACTAATTTTCGAAATTGGAATTAAATAACCGTCGGTACCGAGGCCGTGCGCACGCGGCGAGCGTCGGCGCGCGAATGACACAGTTATCAAAGTGAGTGACACGCACAGTGAACCTCATCCGTTATCTAGAACTGACATCCAATAGTGGGCAGATAAGTAAACGGATAAACAAAAGCTATTCACAACCTTATTACTTAGAAAATAAGGGTTTAAAAAAACTTTGTAATCAATCGAAGGGACATTGATCGATCAAGTTATTGCCAAGATCCTTTTGCAGTTTGTAACGGGTTTATTCCTGTGGGATAGGGTTGAAAATTGAACGGTTTAAATAAAAGATGTACTTGTTTAGTTTGTGGGTTATTGTAAAACTAGTGCAGTATTACAGGGTGGGAAAGTAGTAATTTTATACGTTTATGCCTGTATCAATGAGTGCTCAAGCACCGTATTCAGTAGAAAAAAAAAACTATGAAGACCGTAACCTTTTACTTGAGTACATGGTTAAGCCAGAAAAATACGGTTACATAGAATAAGTTCCAAAGTACATAAACAAGGAAAAAAATACCAAAACGTTTTAAACGTACACAGTATTATTAATTGAACCACTTTTACTACCTTTGATAACTTCAGTTTTACTTGGAATTTAAATTAACTTAATAAAGCCATATATTCCTGTTTCGAAACCGGTTGTTTGTGTCTGTAGGTTTTTTTTAATTATTGTCACTATAGTATATAGAAAAAATCCAATATTTTTAGTATGTATAATTATATAAGTCAATGATAATCTATATCAATATTACAAAGAGGTAAATTTTGTGAGTTTGTGAGGTTGTAGGGGGTTATCTCTGGATCTACTGAACCGATTTTGAAAATCATTTTACCAATAGAAAGCCACGTTAGTTGCGAGTGTGATAGGCTATATATAAACCCAAATAATTTCGCCCAACGAAGTGGGCTCGGGTCAGCTAGTCTACACTAATATTATAAAGAGGAAAGATTTGTTTGTTTGAAATGAATAGGCTCCGAAACTACTGGACCGATTTGAAAAATTCTTTCAGCAATGGATAGCTACATTATCAGGGAGTAACATATTTTATCCCCGTACTCCCACGGGAACGGGAACTACGTGGGTGAAACCGCGTGACGTGCAGTAGTCTACTCTAATATTATAAAGAGGAAAGATTTGTTTGTTTGTTTGAAATGAATAGGCTCCGAAACTACTGGACCGATTTGAAAAATTCTTTCAGCAATGGATAGCTACATTATCATGGAGTAACATAGGCTACATATTATCCCCTTTCTCCAACGAGAACGGGAACTTTATACATAAAGTTATACATAAAGATTACAATGCGATTTGACAATCGCATTGTAATCTCAATATGTCAAAAGTCACCTAAAATATACCAATATTCTGATATCGATTGTCACCGAGATGCGGTGATTTAAAAGAGTGTCGATGCAGTTTCTTGCACGTTCTTCTCCATAGGATCTACTCTGAAACGTGCAACTGCCGCGCTGGAGATAGGGTCGGTGAGTGCGTGTTGCTGCAGAGCAACTTGCTGCTCTTGTTGCTAGCGCGGCAGAATTAGCTTCATCTACTGTTAGACCTTGACTATTCAACAGTGCCTGTAACTGGCCTATTTGAAACAAAGGATTTTGTATTTGTATTTGCCCCTGAAAGAGGTTAATGTATTTAAGTTGATACGAGAATTGCCCCTCAAATCAAGGGGGCTACTCTCTAACGAAATCCGTAGTTTCGGGCTTAGTTACGGGCGGGCGTATTCTACTCCGTATCACTTAACCACTGAGAACTAATGATAACACGATTTGACAGTTACTGTGAAATGGTGTTGTCATTCATTCTCAGTTCGGGTTCGGGACTAATCGTAAGTCTGTAGGTGATACGGAGTAGAAAATGCCCGCCCGCAACTAAGCCCGAAACTACGGATTTCGTTAGAGATTAGCCCCCCAGGTACCGACCTGTTACGATGTTTTCCTAATACCAAACAGTGTAATGTTTACTATTAAATACTACACATATAGTATAGTGTATATTAGTTACAGAACAATGCATGTTAAGATGACATCATTTCACTGAGAATTTGAGAAATAAGAGACAGCGCACATTGTACAACTTATTTTTTCTTATTCGTAAGAAAAGTTGCATAGAAAATAATAGAGTTCAGTTCCATAGTATAAACCTAAAAAAAACATGTATTTGGTTCCCTTTCAACTTTATCTTATTAATTTGTTGTTGAATCGAAAATTAGAAATACACACTTTGTGAAAATTTCCCCCGCAGCGAAGGGATAAAACAGGCTAAATGAATAGCCCTTTAGGAGCTCATACATAAAACAAATAATTTATTTTCCTATCAAATTGAAATCCTATACTAAACCACGACCCTTTAGGGAAAATTCACATGCAACTATCACAAGCACACCACACGTTTTATCGCTGCGATATAATGTGGTTGTGGTACGTGTGAACTCTCCCTTGAAAGCAGATAGAAGCATTTCTCGCCAGCATGCCTAAATGTTCGTACCCATACCCACTCAACCGTCTATGTCACAAATCTTTTACATTTTTTCTAAAAGGAAAAATACATTGGTGATTTCACATCCAATGATTTTACCCTCTCTGGGCGAAGCAGGAGGGAGGGTCAGACTCTTACTGACTACAACCCAACCGTGTTCCTTTCAAATACCCTTTGCGTTCTAGGGCCGTGCCCGTGGTAGCCCTTTTAAACGATTATGCAATCCTGCCAGGATCACAAGAGTCTAGTCCCAGTATTTAGGCTAAAAAATTACGGAGAATTAACGTGGCAAATTGTCAAAAGCGCGTAGACTGCTCTGATTGCTTCAATAAATTGTCAACACCTAATCGCATCATTTGACTTGCGTTTAATTTATGACACGCCAAACTGGCGGCACGGTAGTGCACACGCCAAGACGAGTCAATCGAAGCGGGTATTTCTTTCTAGAAATCGGAGTAAGCCCTCCTCATACAATATTGACGAAGATTAAAGATTTACTTACAAGCTATTGAATATAATTTCAGCTTTCTCTATGCAAAGTTCATCAAATGATTGAAACTCGTCTTAGTAATGGATTTCCTTTCACTTTTATGGCATTAGTTAGGGCCATTATTATTCGATACATAACATGCTTACTGCAGTTATATCATATTGATCATTCAGCCCGTTAACCTCTGCTTAGCATATGTTTAATTTTCATCGGTGTTGCTGCTTAGAAAATTGTTTTGACAAGCGATACCGGCCGTCGACGACAGCGACGTTAGAAATTCAATCGAAGAAGTATTATGTGAACGTTCCTCGTACTTCCGAATATTTTAAAATAAAATAGACAAATTAGTTCAGCTGTTCTCGAGCTTTTCGCTTGTGTTGCTACAACTCCCCATGGAACCTATTGCCAAATTTCAGCTTTCTACGACCAGTCGTTACGGCTATGCGTTGTCTGTCAATCACTTAGTAACGGAAGAGTTTTATATAATATTGGTTGATAGAAGATAGATAGCAAAGAGATGCTAAGCAAAGAGGTCCTCATGAAAGAGGATCTCTACAGAACCCACTAATTCTAGCAAACGTGTTATTTTTCACATCAAGTGAAATCTTAAATGGCGATTAATATCGCAAAGTGTGTGCCCAAACTTACTCTAACAACGGTTATATTAAATTGTATCGTGTACCCAATTGGCAAAGATTTGTTGCGCACTCAATCTCCGAATTAATTGGACTATAATTATTGAGACGTCTCATTGTGACAGCTCTGTGACGAAAGCTTAGCATTAATATTTATTAATAGAAATAACCAGTATCACATAGACTACCTTGGATGGGGCTGGCATATCTGAATAGACAAAAGCCCAAAAAAAAAAGAGAAAAAGAAATAAAACATAGACTACCTGTCATCTCAGCACATCGTCGATCCTGGTAAAACATGCTACAGGACCGAAGTCGAAAAGGGCTATAAACGTATACTGTCGCGACGACTGATCACTAAATTGCCAGGTGTGCGCCCCATCTTATACGCGTCAATTGTACAATCCAGAATATACCGTATGATTTCAAGAAAAGTTTTGACAATAAGTTGAAAAGTACGCCAAGTCCCAGAATTACACTAACAACAATTTTATCAAATTGTATCTTGTACCTAATTGGCAAAGATTTGTTGCGCACTCAATCTCCAAGTTAATTGGACTATATTGAGACGTCTCCTTGTGACAGCGCCGTGACGACAGCTTAGCATTCATACTTATTAATTATTAGGGGGCATCGGACTGTAGACTTGTACCTAGCATGTTTACGAGATGATTTTCGTATTGTTTGTAAGTATTTTCCGCCATATTTCTTTGAACTGTATGTTTTCAAAAGTTGATCTTCTTCTTATCGTTTGGGCAGTAAGGTCTAACGACCCCACACACCCTAGTGTCAGAGTTTCTAAACCACCTCAAGGGCCTCTGACATGGTTTATTTGACGACCGAAATTTGGCAGCCGGGACCACCGGCTTATACGTGCCTTCCGATGCACGGAATCATCTTTTTATCAGACGATCAGGTGATTCAAGCCTGCAATGTCCTAGCCAAACTGGAAACAACTTTACAAAGTATGCTTCCCGTGGGAATCGAACCCACGAATACCGGGTCACAAGGCAAACGCCTAAACCACTCGACCACGAAGGCAGTTGAAAAGTCAAAAGTTGATGTAATGGCAAGAAATTTTAGCAGGAAAATCGGAAAACATGCACAAATCTAAACAAGTATTATAAATGGTTCAATTGATTGTTTGTTTATTAAAGGTAATCTCTCAAAGTACTAATCCCGTTACAAAAGAAACTCTCACTGATTGATGTAATAGAATTTTTACCCCGAAAAATGCACGACCTCTGTGGCCACGAAGCTGCAAAAAAAATCTTTATCATGTAAATTAAACCTTATTTAGAGAATTTCAAGCAGAAAACCTAAATATTATTCAGATGATTGATAACAAGATAAATTTTTATAGGCTTGTAAACGCACTTAACGATTAAATTAATGATTATTTTATCTAAGTACAATCTAAATAAACATCTTTGGCTAACTGTTACTACTATAATCGCAATAATATAAGTATCTTCCTTAAACGGAAATGATTCACACCGATACACAAATACTCGGCAGAATCACGACACGTCATTGTATTCAAGTTATTTCGATACATATCTTTTCTATCAGGATATGCGAACTTATTCGTAGAAAGATTATTAATATGTATTATTGATTTGTATTTCAATACGTTTATGTGTTCTGCGTCAGGTAAACTAACAATGGCGTATTCAAGGAGGGCTACTCTCTAAGCCCGAAGTCCGTAGTTTCGGGCTTAGTTGCGGGCATATTCTACTCCGTATCATTTAACCACTAAGAATGAATGACAACACTATTTGACAGTTACTGTCAAATCATGTTGTCATTAATTCTTAGTTCGGGTTCGGGACTAATCGTAAGTCCGTAGGGGACACGGAGTAGAATACGCCCGCAACTAAGCCCGAAACTACGGACTTCGAGCTTAGAGAGTAGCCCCCAAGGGCGCGGGTGGCTAAAAGGCTCTAACCCCGCCCCCAAAGACCCAGATTTCTTCTAACGAAGTCATTGAGGAATTTACGAAAAGTTATCCAAAGAGGTTTGTTATGCGTTTAGCACATATAGTGCAGTAACTAAAAACATTACCTTCCTACTGGGCAGTCGGGTAACAAGTTGCAAATTAGAAAAATCAAAAAACCCGACTGCAAAAAACGTCAACCGGGACACTTTTATGAACGAAAACTGTTCCTTAATTGAATTTAAACACATAGCTTATAAATGTTTTTGTAACCTCCATTTAATTTCCTTCATTATGATACCATACTCGATAGGTTTCGTTAAAAAAAACTACTACTATTCCTTGCTGATACTACAATTACTGACTTACAATTTAGCGCCTAAAATCCGCCATATTGCTTTTTTTAACCACCTATCTAAGGACACTTAGGTTTTTTAAATGACACTAACGATACGATAATAGTCGATAATAACGATTAATAGTCGAAATCCATTCAGCCGTTTGGAAACTACGAAGTAATAAAGAAATTTACAAACAAACATACATACAAGATACGCGCGAAAAACATAACCCTTCCTTGACAGGCGGGTAAAAACTGGAGTGCTATTCTGTAACAACATTTTCGAGTCTCGAAAGCGAGATCCGAAGTGAGTAGAAACACAAGACCATATCGTGTGTGATAATTGTGATAAAGTTCACTTTGTGAGCTTTGTCGCTCAGTGAAGCTCGATGTCGAAATGGTTACTTACAGAATAGACTAGCTGGTCTATTCTAAACAAGATAATCTATCTATACTTCTATATCTATACTAATATATAAAGCTGAAGAGTTGGTTTGTTTGTTTGCTTGAACGCGCTAATCTCAGAAAACTACTGGTCCGATTTGAAAAATTCTTTCAGTGTTAGATAGCCCATTTATCGAGGAAGGCTATAGGCTATATCATCACGCTAAGATCAACCGAAGCGGAGCAGTAATGAAAATTGTGACGCAGACGAAGTTGCGCGGGTCAGCCAGTGTTATAATATTAATTATATATGTCGATGTTATTTTCCCTTACATGTATTTTTTATTTAATAGATAATACAAAGGGTATTGTTGCACGTGGAATTACCGCATTACACTATTACTATTATTATGCATTGAGCTATAATAGCCTCTATAATAACATGGATATCAGAAGGTAACGCTTTGGTACCAGTATATTGCCATATTCGTTACACGGAAATCGTTTGTGATTACAGTATGTTTTATTAAGTACTCCATATTGGGAATTTTTCTTTGTTTATTCTCTTGTACAACGTGTAACAGAAAAAAACGCAATACCTCTTAAGGGGTCATTGTACTCATCATTAAGAACAACTTTTACTATGGGACCAATCCCAAAATCGCGAAAAAGAAATCAACTATTCAGTACATTTTTTTCCAGTTATGCGCATAGAAATGTACGAGGAAGTCGATTTTTTTATTTTATTTTATAGCCTTTATCCTGACCGTACCTATAAGGATTATTTTTGCAAAATTTAAACAAAATCTGTTCAATAGTTTTCGCGCCACTTGGAAACATACACCTCAAGATTTAATATTTTATTATATGTATAGATTAATCAACTGACAGTGCCTCTATATCATAATTATGGTGAGGAATCACTGTCACCTATGAAAATCTGAAATACCACAGGTATCACTGATGCGTTGCCATCTCAGAAACAAAGCTGAACTGTATCTTGTCTTGAGCCTTTTTTTAGAGTTCCGTACGTCCCTATGAATAAACGAAGTCTAACAGGATCACTCTTGAATCTATCTGTCCGTCTATCACAGTCATTTTTTATCCGAACAGAAGATGACTTGCATATTCCATATTGCAAACTGCAAAGCTGCTTGGCGGGCGAACTAGACATAGTTAGTGTTGCCAGGCGTCCGGATAAAGCCGGAAATAGTCAGGCTTTTTGGTTGTGAGTCCGGCCAAATTAGACGGTGCCCAGACTGTCCGGCTTTTGTTAGGCTTTTTGAAATTGAGCATTTTTTGCTCCACTTACGTCACCTTTTATCGCTAGCTACTTACTAGTACAATTGCAATTTTAGAAATTAATAAAAGAATAAAATGTCGTCTTTTTTTGGTTTGCTCTTGACTCTAGTCTAGGTCAGAGATGACAAAGACAAAGTCTACGGATGAAGCGAGCTTACCCAGAAGACGTCCGGGTAAACTGGCTGGTATGTCCGGTTTTTCGGTTTGAATCCACCAACTGCATCAGTCTGCTTGAAAAGAAAATTTGTTTGGAAAAAAAGATTAATAAGTTATTAATCTTTTTTTTTTCGGTCGAGTTTACTGATAAGTCTTATTTCTTTTAGATAAACTATTGTTATTTTTTTTTCTTTCCTTGACATTATTTTTTTGTTTCCTTGACATTTTAATCCTTACTAATATTATAAATGCGAAAATAACTCTGTCTGTCTATCTGTTTGTCTGTCGCGCTTTCACGCCAAAACTAGTGAACCGATTTAAATGAAATTTGGTACAGAGATAGTATAGAGCCTGAGAAAGGAAATACGCTACTTTTTACCCCGGGAGTACGTTCCCTAGGGAGCACGCGGGCGAAGCCGCTGGCAGAAGCAAGTTTTATATATATTGATTGCAAAAATACAACACAACGACACCCTTTGACACGTACTGAAACACCCTCTATGACAAGAACAATGCAACTGCAATAATAATGCACCTTACATCATTTTCTCTCCAAAATAATCATAAACAAACAAGGTTAATGACCTATCTATATCTCAAAAATCTTCATGAGGTTATTACCGAAGCAGTACAAGTAGTCAAGTAATTAGAGTTACAACAAATATGGTAGATAACTAATTATTTGTTTACTCGAGATAACGCAAGTAGGCCGACGTTTACCCGGTCAGGTGATGATAAACTGTTTAAATGTTATGTTAGAAATTCTTAGGTTCTTCTTCTTATTTCGTGTGCAGTAAGGTCTAACGACCTAGCACACCCTTTTTTTTAAGGATGGGAAGTCATCAAATGACGTTAGTTACTGACTAAAACCCATCCGTGTTCCTCCTAAAGCCCGCCGCGTTCCAGGGCCGCGGTGACTCTTTCGAACAAATTCCGCAACCCCGCAGGCACTGGCCCTAGCGGGCCCCGTCTTCTATGCTGACAGCTCTTTGAGGCGCGCGTGGAACACAGCGCGCCGTCGACCCGGGCCTGGTTCTGATCGGACAGCGAGCCACCCAATGGTCGCCGTCCGCAGGATTCTTAGGTTACGAAGATAAAAGTTGACCAAATGTTAGATCATCAAAAGGGAGACGAAAGGACTTATCATGATAGGTAATCCTTATTTGAAACTTTGCTGTGCCCGACAGGACCCTAATTGTTTTTATTAAAAATTAAAAATTGCTATTAACTAAAATAAAAATGGCCTTTATTTTATACGTTTTTTATCACTTTACTAACAAAATTCTCATAAATTCTGTATTTGCATCTTCCCTATTCGTGCCAATACGACAGAAGAAGACATCAATTATCTAACAGTATCTGACAGTACCATCATTGTTTGCGTATTTTTGCATTTGATGCATTGTTTAAAAAGATTTTTGTAATACATCACATGGTTTAAAAGAGTGTCCGTGGAGTTTCTTGCACGTTCTTATCCATAGAGATCTACGCTTTGGAACGTGCAAATAGCTTCATGTATTTGTCTGACCGACTTTGACAATTCAAAAGTGCCTGTAAATGGTTTATTTGAAATATACGCTTTGAGTTTGAGTTTGCAAATATACTCTCAGCTCTTGAACGTAGTTTAGATGGTCTGATCACGATCAGTAGCACTGATGAAGTTGGTCCTCTCTCTTTGCCATAAGCGGCTGCAAATCATCAGTATTTCACACATAGAAGTGTGCACTGCAATAAAACATAATAATATTGTACGTAAATGTAGCTGTTATCACAACAACATGGACATTCAGAGCATCGAAGGCGGAAGTTGATGTAGCAACGAGAGATAAGCGCACAGGCGCAAAAGTTACAGATTAAAATGTTTTGCGTTTATTTATTTTTTGTTTGTTATTTATAAATTAGAGACTGAACCTTGATGCTTGGAAGTTGCAGGTTATCAGTTCGGGTCGGGTCAAATAAAAAATCGATTGATTTAATTAAGACAGGCTTCGCCCGCGCGATCCCTAGGGATCATACTCCCGGGATAAAAACGCCTATGTGTTATTCCAGACTATAATCTACCTCTGTGCCAAATTTCATGAAGATCCTTTCAGGCGTTCTGACGTGAAAGAGTAACAAACATCCATCCATACATCTATCCCATTGATATATAAAAAACCCAAGATACACACTCAGCATCTCAAAAACGTCCGCAAAAAACAAGCGCAATATGTATAATTGTGCGCTAGTTTCAAACAATCTCGCATCGCTCGCCATACTGCACTGCTTTTTAAAAACAACTTTAAGCGATTCGTGTAAAGTTGAATTTGTAAAAAAAATGCGCATCCCTCGCTATACTGCACTGCTTTGTAAAAACAACTTTAAGCGATCCGTGTAGGGTTGAATTTGCAAATAAAATTGTTGATAGTATAACTACACACAACTCACACATGACACTTGATACAAGTCAGTTTTTGACGACAGTTTCGAGTGTTGCATTTGTTCGAGACTGTGCATTTTGAGTTTTTTAATATATCAATGATCTATTCTCACAAACTTTTGACTTTACTAGCTGACCCGTGCCCACTTCGTTGGGCGGTATTTTACGTAAAAATATATATTTATTTTTTAAATAAAAAGTATCCTATGTTACTTCTTCATAATACCTCCTAGATTATGTGTACAAAGTTTTATGATGATCGGTTAAGTAGTTTTCGCGTGAAAGCGTAACAAACAAACTTACATTCACATTTATAATATTACTAGCTGACTCGGCAAACGTTGTTTTGCGATACAAAAAAAAACTCATATTATATTCTCATACCTACCGAATATACAGACAAATTTCATGAATCGGTCGAACCGTTTCGGAGAAAGTTTGTGATTTTTATACATTAGAAGTAGGGATAAGTAGGATTTATGCTACGTGAAACGTTTTTATTAACCTATGACGAGTTACAAATAACCATAAACTCACCAAGTTTATCCAATATCCAAGGTTTAAGCTGGATAAAACAACCCCTCAACAAACTCCCCGGCGTCAGCGTTTAAAGTCAAACTTTTTAACACGATTTGTAAGTTTTCAGCGTATCTTCATGGTATCAAACGCACCTGTTATCTTGCTTGGAAGTTGTAGACAGATCGAAATGTTCTCCATGATGTTGACTTATGTATGGCTATTTATTTAAGGATACCTAAACCTGGCGACGCACTATGTTGTCAGAAGCGACGAGCATCGGAATGACGTGGAGCGAGGTGAAGCGTAAAGCTCAAGACCGTTCGCGATGGAAGTCTACTGTGGACGCCCTCTACCCCAGCTAGGGGACATAGGATCTTAAGTCAAGTAAGTCAATACCAAAAATCATAGAAAGAAAAAGAAAAGAAAGAAATAGCGTTTATTTGCGCCAAGCATGACGCGTACCAAAAAAAAAGTAAACAAAATTAAATTTTATGAAAGTTGGGAAGATATGCGTCGCATTACATAGGAACACTTCTTGGAAGCAGAAATAAATGTGGTAGTAAAATTGACCCCTAACTTTATAGTACTCTTTCACCGAAACTTTTTATTTTTTAATGCATGGGAAATCATCAAATGAGTGTCAGACTCTTACTGACTAAAACCCATTCGTGTTCCTCCTAATGCCCTTTGCGTTCCAGGGCCGCGGTGACTCTTTTTAACAAATTCCGCTACCCTGGCAGAAACCCCTACAACTGAACTGTCAAACAATCACCCTCGCCTTTTTCCCAACTATGTTAGAGTTTATTTCTAACCGGATGCAGCAGAATACCAGTATTTTACATGGAGCAACAGAATCAGAATCAAAAACATGGTCACCCATCCACGAACCGACCTCGGCAAGCGTTGCTTAACCATGAAGTTCGGCCCGTGATACTGGTCACCCATCCACGAACCGACCTAGGCAAGCGTTGCTTAACCATGAAGTTCGGCCCGTGATACTGGTCACCCATCCACGAAACGACCTCGGCAAGCGTTACTTAACCATGAAGTTCGGCCCGTGATACTGGTCACCCATCCACGAAACGACCTCGGCAAGCGTTGCTTAACCATGAAGTTCGGCCCGTGATACTGGTCACCCATCCACGAAACGACCACGGCAAGCGTTGCTTAACCATGAAGTTCGGCCCGTGATACTGGTCACCCATCCACGAACCGACCTCGGCAAGCTTTGCTTAACCATGAAGTTCGGCCCGTGATACTGGTCACCCATCCACGAAACGACCACGGCAAGCGTTGCTTAACCATGAAGTTCGGCCCGTGATACTGGTCACCCATCCACGAACCGACCTCGGCAAGCTTTGCTTAACCATGAAGTTCGGCCCGTGATACTGGTCACCCATCCACGAACCGACCTCGGCAAGCGTTGCTTAACCATGAAGTTCGCCCCGTGATGCTGGTCACCCATCCACGAACCGACCTCGGCAAGCGTTGCTTAACCATGAAGTTCGGCCTGTGATACTGGTCACCCATCCACGAACCGACCTCGGTAAGCGTTGCTTAACCTTGAACTTCGACCCGTGATGCTGTTATTATTTAGCCACAAACTACTTATGCCTGTTCGAAAATTCCAAGATGTCCTACAAACACGAACACCGGAGAATCATCAAACAAGAGGAGTCTTCTCACAAGTTAAAGACGTCGATATATTCCCGGAATGGCTTCTGACGTCAGAGAACCTGACACCTTGCAATTGCGACTATTGTTTGAGTAGTAAACAAGTGAAGTATTCAATTGTCATCCGTTATGGGTAGTAAGCTTGTTGGGTACTACGTGGAGATAACCTAGATTGATTTGTAGTTGATTGTCTTAAATGTTGCGGAATTTGTTCGGAAGATTCACCATTAGGAAGAACACGGATGAGTTTTAGTCAGTAAGAGTCTGACACTCCCATCTTCTCCGCACAGAGCGGGAGGAATCCTTTCTTCTCCTCCATCCTCTGATTGTCATAATAAAGAAAGTTTTATTGGAACGAAGTTCCTTAACGCAACTTGTGGTAAGTGTGATTTGGGAGAAAATGTAACATCACGTAAAATTTTTGAATTATACCCCCTCCAGGACCGACGTATATGCAAGGAACTTAAGGGGGATCCTCTGACAGCACACGATTTTTGTGTGTAGGATTTTTCAGGTGAATGGGAACTTCAGCTGTTGACAATTTTGTTTGTACGGATCTGTTCCTTGGTTTCATATACGTCATCATCACTATCGCAAGGTCTCAATTTATTTGGTCGGCGAAAAGTGTCTTCTTATTAATCGTTCCCTTTATGTGCCTTAATTTAACCATCTCGAAGAGACTCACCATTGGATTGCCTACACGTTTGTTAAGGATGGACACAACAGTCTCTAATATTTCGATTTAGCACCCTAACTTCGACAAAGGCTTCTTCAAACTTACCAACATTTTAACACGCATAACACAGATATTCACACCAAAACGCCAGGACACGACAGGAGCTTCATTTCAATACCAAGCCCCCCAATTATGCCCTTTCAACTTCTGGCCGCCTGGTACTTCAACAGTTTGAGCTCATTAGACACATCCTTAGCACGACGCTCCTCGAGCCGTGTGACTTGCTAGCTCATTACACGTCAACATTGTTTAATAATTGCCGGTCAATGGGAGCAGAGGATTGTCAGCTTCCTGCTTTTATACACCAACGCAAGGAAGGATAGTAAGTCTTACTAGAAGAGTCTTATCTTCAAAGATCAGTTAATCTTTGTTAGAGAAATGGGTTCGTGGAACCAGTTGGTGGAATGGGCTTCAAATTGGCTAGACCTAAATACCAATCAGAATCGGTGGTGGGCAGCTATAGCATAACCAGCACCAATAGCGTCTTTTATTGGATTCGAGTAGAAATATAACTAGCGAAAGTATCGAGAGATTCATACTCTGGCGATAGTTTTATATTTGAACGATTACTGTGATTACTAATAGAGAAGGTATGTAGATTAGATTTGATTGTGAAAATTTTTGAAGAAAAAGACATGTTGAGCCCACTCCAAGTAAATTTGGATTAGGGCAAGAGGGATGCTGGTTAAAGACTTTCGTTTTGTTTTCAAGCTTTTCTTACTAGAAAAGTGAAGTCTTAAATTGTTGCTTTGGTCACCGATTCTAAGAGTTAACGCTGGGGAAAACAACAATTTGCACCCGGTTGTTTGCCAGAGCAGGTTTTCGTGCTTAAGTCGAGTTTGATAAATTTTCAATACATTCTTAATTCGGAACTGGAGCCACTGTCAATCAAAAAGTGGACTACACCAAAATAAGCTAGCATAATTCGTAATCTCTTTGGAAATACACGAAGAATTCTGTGTCACACACGTGACAAACCTATTTCTACAGTACAAGTCAAATTCACAGGACAGATTACCAGCAAATCAGCAGAAAAATCTCTCATCAACGTCCCTAATGCCACCATGTCAGTGCACGACTAATTGTCATCCAATGGGGACGGAGCAGCCAGATTGCCGTCTTCCTGCGCACACGCACATCCGCCGCATAATTGTCACGTTATTACAGCCACATCGACGCTTTATGAGCAGATAAAAACCGATCTGCTTCCTGTCGACTCAAAACTTGGTCAGTTTTTGCGAGATCTGGTTTGATGGTGAGGTTATTAGGAGCAGGAAGGTCTAGTTTAAGTGGATGTGGTCAAGGATGCTGATCAAATTGCTCTTGAACTTGAGTTCCTTTTTGTTATGTAATCTGGCGATTGAAAACACCTGTTCCTTTTGAATATAAGGCAGGCACACTACCAGGGCACTAGCTCCACCCTCGACGAAAACGGTAGAGCCGTCCGGGGCGTTACGTAATTGGCGGATCAAATAAAGGTCATCGACACGAGAAGAAAAGTAAATAAGGTAAGGCAAGATTGTTATGTTAAATATAAAGACCAAAACTCTGACATCAGAATGGGACTGTCATACGGAAACCAGGTGTAAGGCGTAACTTCGGAAGAATTTATGAAAACAAGGAAAGCGACGGTTAATATTAACAAAAGAAGAATTACACTATGCAACAGTGGTGAAGATATGAATGGAAAGGCGGAAAAATTAAATATTTAGTTTTCATTTTACCAAAACTAGATCCAGGTTAAAATGCAAAATGCAGCGCCATACGGACGCCCGCAAAATATGCAAGGTGCGGCAAATATAATACACTATTCGTACAACCAAAACTATAACCAACACGTATCCCTCCACAGGTGTTTTGTTTGTTCTCATTATTGTCATAGATTTTCGCAAAGTTACGTCTGATTCCAACGTAGCTATTCCTTCTTTTCTGGGAGGAGATGCTATACTTTCAGACTCGCTAGTCATATTTACGAGTAATGGCGTATTTACGAGTATTATTTGTGCATATGCGTTTGCATATGCACAAATAATTGGAGCACGAAACCTGGTGATTAAACTGACAGCCATAAACAATGATTAAATCATAAACAGTAATTAGTGCTATGAAATAGAGCATGCGTAAGAAAGTCAGATTTAATGAGCTGAGACCACTTTCAATTATGAGATGTAGATGAATTATTGGTCATACCGATTGAATAGATAAGCGAATTAGAGCTGCGATGAGACGAGATGATAATATCGTTAAAAAAGAAGAAAATTGTCATGAAAAAGTTGGTTTTGACGAGGACGTGCAAGGAAAATTAATCGATTTATCATCATTTAAAACACAAACTATGTAGATTGTCAATCATTAGCTACCTGTGAGATAGCAAATATAAATTGAATTCTTGTGGTAACAGCACTGCTGTAACCTAGGCTAATCTTTTTGCAAATAAATGATTACTTAGGTACTTAACTAAAACAGTATTGTCCAGGACATGCACTTTTCCCAAGAAGGCCTATGACAATCGATCTCAGACTTCCGCAACAGTCAACATAAAACAATGATATTATCAAAGGATGTTCTTCAGTTCACAGAACCTTAACAATGCATTTTTAGAGAAGATTGCAAAATTGATCATCTTAAGGAAATCGAAGAACTCATTATCCTCCTGCACATAACCCAATTTATATTGTTACGCGCCAGAATTAATGCTGGGTACATAACGACATTTACATGCTGCTAGCGCTACTTAGTATCACTATCAAGTAGCAGAAACTAACCAGATCAAAGAAGTCAAGATGTTTCTTCATTTTGCTATGCTAGAACATTCTCGATGTTTCGACACCTGGTCCGTCGGGGCCGGTATGTACCCGAACTTTCCATACTAGAAGGTTCTAGAAATAACTGTCGGTATATAAAGGGCGGACCTCCGGCGACTGAGTCAATATTGAATTGGCGATACAAGCGCTAACTTCGAGAGCGATCTTCAACTGCGAATTATAGTCAAGTGAAGTGTTCAGCAGTAAGATTGTGTGTTATAATTAGTGTGTTTTAAAGTGCTAATTAGTGTTGTAAATTAAAGAGTCATTTTTGGTTAATTTATCGGCTGTTTTTGTTGTCACGAACCCCAAGCTCGTAACAATATCAAGTCAGCGCAATATGTTCCCTTCTTTCCTTCTCTATTAGATGCCATCAGTCAAGTTTCCATAAAAATTGTCAAAGTCAACGACCTCAGCCAGACACAATTCATTACTCTTAAAAATATTTAACCATCAGTGGGCTAAAATTTGAATATCCTGTAGGTGGATGAATCAACACCAAAGAAATCATTACTTACTAAAGTTTTAGCGAGAATACACTAATCGATAGCAAGAATATTGGCAACGACAATGAGTCATCAAGAATGGCGAAATTGCGTTTCCCGAAATATCAACTATAGGGGAACTGTTATGACGCATTCCTTAAACATGGGGTTTAAATACGTCATCGAATACAATTCGAATAAGATTAACGGTGTACTGACGTGTTGTGATTAATTCCATGATTCAGACAATACAAAAGCTTCCGTTTTGGAGTAGGCTACCAGTCTAGTCGGCTGAATACCAGTATTTTTACACGGAGCGATTATCTATCTAAACTCCACAACCAAGTATCTGGGTAACAAGGTAGCCCAAGGCTGCTTTCTGAGTCTGACTACTCAAAGCGACTGTCAAAGATCTAAAGAAACAGAAAAAGTACTGATGACATTTACAGAAGAAATAAATATGGGCAAAAGAACTGCCGTGTTAGGACGGAGAATAACCAGACATGGGTCCTAAATCACATAGAAGGCACTTTTAGAGCATACATTTTGAACTAAGTTCGATAGAGTCGGATTCAATAAAATTGATATTGGCGAAGAAACATTAAACTTTTCACACGACAAGATTCCTTATACGTCTTAGCACCAAGCAGATATGGTCACGCATTAATTAATAACCAAATTCTTGACTGTCAAAGACTAATATTTAAAGTCGATGTTTGTCTTTTACGCTGCTTCAAAAGCGTGAAAGACTAAAATTATACAACGTGTAACAGAATAAACGCAATACCTCTTAAGGGGTCATTGTACTCATCATTATGAACAACTTTACTCTTTGGGACCAGACCCGTAATCGCGAAAAAAAATCAGCTGTTCAGTACATTTTGGCGAGTCATGCGCACATATGTATGGGGCAGTCGATTTTTTTTTGGATTTCAGTGTTGGTCCCATAGTGAAAGTTGTTCATGATGAGTTCAATGACCCCTAAGAGGTATTGCAATTATTTTGTTACAGGTTGTATAGCTTAATACCGAGATGAAAATTATCCTATGTAGGACATAGGATAAGCCAGAACATGGTCTACTTGTGTTTCAACATCCAAATTCATTAAGCTGCTCTCAGCTTAACGAACATCAAATCACACACCACAAGGTGGACTGACGACCTGACAAGGGTCGCGGGTAGCCGAAGGATGCGAGACGCACAGGACCGGTTGTTGTGGCGACACTTGGGAGAGGCCTATGTCCAACAATGGACTTCTTTCGGATATGACGAATCACACACTAATTACTCTACCTTATCCTGAAAATCTGTTAAGATTTGGCTTTAGGGTTTGACAAGTTCTAATTAAAAAACTCAACAACCCGGCCACAGCCTTTCACATTTATAATATTTGTAGGATACACCGACTCTCGATTCTCGTTACTATTAAAAAGCAAGCAATCAAAGTCCTCGAACATGACAAAACTCCCTGTGCAAGGCTTCTTTTTAATTCCACCGCAATCAGAGCATAAACATTCCAAGTTATCAGTCCCTTCAACACGGAAAGAAAGTTCAATGGCAGAAGCTTTTTGCCCAACTTAATCGAACCAAACAATGCTATCCCGAACACTGAAAACTAATTCACAAAGGAGTTCGGAAAACCACCTTCCTGGATTAACAATAGATGACACTGACAAACTTGGAGCCGAAGACATGGTAAAGGAAAATAGGCTTTAAAGCTTTGTTACAAGAGTCAAGCTAGATGCAAATGCTAGGTTAATACTAAGACATTGACAAACTTAGCCGTCGGAAATGGGTTGTTGGATTATAGGCTGTATTTCGAAGTAGTTAAGGTGAAGGGGATGGTAGGTGGTACGTTATTTCTTGCGCAATCGCTAGCGTAACAGAAGTGTGTTCTATCTGGTGCACTGGAGCGGAACTAGTCGCTGGTGCAAGTTTTAAAATGTTGACTTTGAAAGTTTCGACGGAAGAAGGTAACGTTGGGCACGCAAACTGTAAATAAATTATAACTACTGTAGCACAGTTTATAGTCCTCATTGTCACATTAGTAAAAATGTATTGCCTCAAGATAATCTTGGGTATGACTTAAGGTAGTTTTATTTTACAACATTGAAGAACCATCAAGACAGAAGAGCGAAATAGCCAGTGTTGCTCAAGAGACGTCGAGAGTAGGTGTATAAGCTGAAAGGTAATGTTGCACCAAGGAAAATGACAAAACAATATCCGTAGGTGAAGATACTGTGGGAGTTTACTGCCTAACACTATCCCACAGTAAATCATTGGCTTTAAGCTCAGCCATATTTAGAAACCAAGACTTAAATTGGAGAAGAAAAAGGATTAGCTATATTATCAAAGGTATCCTTTAGAAAACCGTTTGGATTATTATAACTGAGACAAATATACAATAATAACAAGAGATTGGGCCGGATATGTCTACAACTCTGCAGCATGACAGATGAGCTGTGGGCTACCACTTATAGGGTCCCATTCAGTGCTAGATGACATCACGGCAGACAAAGACGAAGGTGGAGAGGACTTGACTCTTAAGTTCTTAATGGAAGGAGTGGCCCGCAATGGCAGAGGACAGGAGTTTGTTGAAATGGGAGACGAGGGCCTCCACCCAGCAGTGAGACATAACGGGGTTATTAATTTATCAAAATGCGAATATGAGTTTAATGGTAGACAGAAAAGCACGGCCAACGACTGTCAAAAGTATAGCATGCAACCTAGTTACAAACCATGCAAATGTTAACCCAATTACAATAAGGAAAACTTGAACCACAGCCAATGCCAGAAGTAAAGCAAACAATTAAACTGATTGTATTCAAATAGACACCAAAATAATATCAAGTGATCATAATAACGAAGTCCTTTGACTATAAATAGACGGAAAGACAGACGAATCAATCAGTTGGGACATTTGTTACAATTTGCTTCAATAGGTTGTCACCTTGAAACACTGTTATTGTTATGAAGATTTCGAAATAATGCTAATATGATCAGCTGTTTGGTAGTTGCTCAATAAGAAGTATGTCGAAACTGCTGCTGTTACGAGAAATATTTCTTAGCGATTTTAAAATGTCCGTCAGTTTTTAACTGTTACCGTTCGTTACCACATTTTTATTGCCAAAACAGCAATGTACGTGCGGTAGTTACGAGAAATATTGTTTACTAGAAGTCGCCTAGTTTTTATTATGAAATTCTTTCAAATTGTTAAATTTTCAAAGAAATAGCTTACTGAACTTCTTTTACTTATCGTCAAATATATTTATGCCAAATGTCGTACTCCTCCGCGCTCGCAATATACTAATAAGAGGTACTAATGTTTTTAGGGTTCCAAACAAAAAACGGAACCCTTATAGGATCACTCGGGTGTCTGTCTGTCTGTCTGTCCGTCTGTCACAGCCAGTTTTCTCCGGATCCACTGGACTGATTCTGTTGAAATTTGGTACACATATGGACTTCTGTGACCCAAATACGGACGCGTTACGTAAATCATAAATTTTTAGTATGGGGGTCACTTTTGAGGGTTAAACTAAAAAATTTAAAAAAAAAAGTTTTTTGAACAATGTCGTGTGACATATCACATGAAAGGGCTTACTATAAGAGTTTTAAATAATTTTTTTTCATTATCTACACTAATATTATAAAGAGGAAAGATTTGTTTGTTTGTTTGAATTGAATAGGCTCCGAAACTACTGGACCGATTTGAAAAATTCTTTTAGCATTGGATAGCTACATTATCAGGGAGTAACATAGGCCATATATTATCCCCGTACTCCCACGGGAACGGGAGCTACGCGGGTGAAACCGCGTGATGTCCACTAGTTTTAAAATAAATGGTAAATTAGACGAAAAATGACCATATCCCTTATCTCCGAAACTACTGAGCCTAAAATTTTGAAAAAAATGGAGATGATAAATCGTTACCTATAAGATTATAGGAAGTCTATAGTGTTAAAATACACGTTAAAAAAAACTACCTAGCACTACTGTCAACATTCTTACTATCATGCACGGTATCATCATTTGATACTTCAAAAATTCCATCCTTTGTGCCCACAGCAATTTCAAATTCATCTTAAACGAAATCACGATTCTCCATCGAATCAGATTACCACGCTATAATCTCTGGCCTTGCACCACACCAACCACGTTTTTTCTCGTCCCGTGTCCCAGTCACGCTGTGTTCCCAATAAGACACGCATGCTGTCACGTTTTGTACCTTCAAAGGACAGTTTACTGAGAACGATCAAATTCTTTAGATATTGCGGACATAGGTTTTTCTTTGTTGCGAAATATTTCATTTCAACACATGTCATTATGGTTTAATTTGCAATTACGAGTGGCTTTCTCTAAATGTGATAAGTTTCTTTTCAAGACTTACAGTGGTTGGGAATAGTGTGGTGGATCCGCGACCACTGCAGCTTCTGAAAGTCACAATCAACTTTGGCGAACACAAAATTAGCGAAAAAAAAAATGAACTATCCAAGGTTGTTTTCTTTCGCGATTTGAGGGTTGGTCTCATAGTCTTCTTCTTTTCGAATCGATGGTTAACTCTTTAGATGGTTTAGACCCAGTAGTTTTGGCCTACTCCCCTAAAGAACAGGTGTATGGGCACCCTTCTGCCAGGGTTGCGGATTTTGTTCAAAAGAGTCACCGCGGCCCTGGAACGCAAAGGGTATTAGGAGGAACACGGATGGGTTTTAGCCAGTAAGAGTCTGATACCTACTCCCTTCTGCTCCACACAGAACGGGAGGAGTCATTTGATGCATGTGCAATCCTTTAAAAAAATGGGCACCCTTCAAGAGTTGCGGAATTATTCGAAAGAGTCACCGTGGCCCTGGAACGCAAAGGGCATTAGGAGGAACACGGATGGGTTTTAGTCAGTAAAAGTCTGACACTCCCGTCTGCTCCGCCTAGAGAGGGAGGAGTCATTTGATGATTTCCCTTCCTTAAAAAAAAATGAGCACCCTTCAAGAGTTGCGGAATTGTTCAAAAGAGTTACTGCGGCGCAGGAAGGCAAAGGAAATTTGGAGGAACAAAGTGGATTTAAGTCAGTAAGAGATACACCGTTCCACTCTAATGAAAAAAAGTGAACCTGGGGCTCTCCAACTTCAGGTCCCATAGGAAAAGTTGTTCTTAATGATGAGTACAATGAACCTTTCAGGTTTTGCTTTACTTCTGTTACATCTGTAGTAATGGTGTCTCCTATAGCGCTCTGTGCTTGATACAAAACTTATGTTTTTGTTGCGATGAGAAACATATCATTTATCACACCATATGAGGTTTAATTTGCAATTAAGTGAGGCTTTATAGGACATTAAGCACTTGGAAGCTGTAATACGAGTTTATGACACATAGTTTGACTTACCGCGATGTATTTTAGACCTGTTGTTTGGCAAGAACAATAAGGCAATTATTTAAAACGACTACCTCGTGGGTTTCTGCGTGTTTACCTTTATTTTTAAAACTATGTATGAGCGAAATATTTTCTTTCTGCCGACATTATTGTTGCTAAGCTATTAACATAAACTTTTGCAGTCTCTTGTTTGATGAATTGAAATACGGTTGACGTAATTAGAACGGTGACCGAACTCACAACAAAATATGTCTTTTGAAACATCACCGAAAACCTCAGAAAAGCTTATAAAAGATATAACAACGCTCCATTTTCGAAAATCCGGTCAATAAAAGGCCATTAAAAATATTATCTTCATCCATAAATACAATCGAGTCAACCATATAAAGACGTCTGTGCACGTTATACGCCAACGCGCGACTGACCTAATGTAACTTTCTGTTTAAACCTCACGTTCGAAATTCATACTACCCACATAAAACAAATAAAATGGCGCGTGGGTGCAGTTTAGCGCCAGACATCCGTTTTGAATATTCGAACGTTCGCCTTTATTTTCGACATATTGACGATCTATTAACATAATAATGTAACATATACTGTTAATAATGTTAGAGTTAGAGGAACTCGTGGCTTAATAATAACAGCCGCACGGGTCAATCTTCAAGGTTAAGCAACGCTTGCCGAGGTTGGTTTGTGGATGGGTGACCATCTTAACATAAAGTTTAAACGGAAAGCACGTTAACCCGTTGGTCGCGACTGTCATTTGTAACCAATTACTGGGTTGTGTTCACGTAAAATAGATAGTCTCGTCGCGACGAAGTTCCAAAGTCTTGAGCATCGATGACGAGTTGCTAGCCTGTCGGTTTTCTACCGGTTGCATTTTGGGGAATGTGCGACGGAATTGCATAATTTGATTCCGCCAAGCCCGTTCCATCATCGGACCACAAGACAAACGGCGATGCGCCACCGGTACATGGTGGACATCCCACCCACACGCACAAAACGTTTTGGGAACACATTCATAGTGTGTGCAGCTAAAGAGTGGAATTCCCTGCCGGAGTCTGTGTTTCCTGATAGCTACAACCTGGGAGTATTTAAGTCAAGAGTAAATAGGTTACTTCTAGACAAGCGTGCTCCATCTTCGACCACATCATCGCTTACCATCAGGTGAGATAGTGGTCAAACGCGTGCCTATCAATAGGAAAAAAAAATACTGGTATTCAGCTGAATCCGGTTTGACCGACAGCCGACCCCAGTATGGTTGAGAAAAGGCTAGGCAGATGATTTAATTTTAATAATATTAAACCTTTCGCTAGCTTTGCGTGTCCTTTGTATGTTAAAGAACTAGTTTATCTTTAGTCGTAGATACTGGCAGGAAACGTGGTGCTTTTAAATGTGAAGGTATAAACTATTTCAACCTGCTAAGCTAATGGATTCATTGCCCTTTATAGCACGAGTGAATTCTTTGAAAAAATATTGCTTTGACTCTTGGTCGCCTTATTTGTAACCGTTGCTAAATTACATGTGATTAACATCAGCTATTTATTTTTATTTTTGAAAGCTTCGCAAACAACTGGTGATGGATAGAAAACAATGTCTATGAATGAAAAATGGTCGTCGCATTGTCGCCTATTGTCGCGTCAGCTTGTGGAAGTTTCAAGCTTGCCTTAGCTTTAAGAAAAGTTTATAAATAATTTGGTCAGTGATAGTAAGTAACATGTCTTTGTTTTCGTCATTTCCACGTATCACAATCAATCAATCTTCTATCATCAATAATACCTTTATCTTTAGTTAAACAAGTAATTTATTATAGGTAGGAAGAAAAACATAAACTACTACAATACACCTAGTAATTCTAAGCAATACATGGCGATGTCGTTGCCAAGCCAGCAAAAAGCAACAAACAGTGAACAATGCATTACACTCAGAACATTAAGTTCAATACTTGAAGCCAAGTTCTGTCTGCGAAAATATATAAGAGAATATTAAGAAGAACGTGTAACAAATATTTACTATATATACTGATAACGTGTTTTCTATATATATAAAAGCAGAAACTGACTGACTGATCGATCAAAGCACAGCCGAAACTACAGGGCCCCAAGTCTGCTATTACAATAGTGTCAGAATGGTCTCATAATGATTTCATAATGGTCGATTTTGACAAGTTTGGTAATCTACTAATATAAAAGCGTCATTATTACTTTCCAATGGTCAACCACTGACACTCCATTGAAAGAAATGGCATAGAATGGTAATCTCGTACATAATGACAAATTAAAAAATTATATTTAAAAACATATAGAAAAGAAATCTGGTATAACTCGTCAAAATCGACCATTATGAAATCATTATGAGACCATTCTGACACTATTGTAATATAGCAGACTTGGGGCCCTGGTCGTAGAAAGCTGAAATTTCAGTATCCAGCCTCAGTCATTCTCAAAACTTTTCTCACTGCTTATTCAATCATTCAATCAACATATATGGAACACCTTTTAAAACAGTGCAAAACTTAGAATGGCTTCTAAAAGGTCTTTCACCTTTTTGAAACTTCGACCTCACCATTCCATTTAAAAATAAACACCCAAGTAATGGAACTTACAAGAAAATCCCTGTAGATGTCAATCTAAGTTGGTTACAAACTTCTCAAGCAGGCTTAAGTCGCCTAACTTACAAGTGACATAACTCCCTCGGTAGTGAGGTGGCTAGGTTTATATCAAAGTCAAATACGACAAACAGATCAGGAGCTAAGTAAAGTTATTTATAAGAAAAACTACATAATATTATTTTCCAAACGTCTTTATAATGCGCACAGCAAAGGAGCCGTATGGTGTCGGCCGGTGCCGTAGGGTGCCGTAAAAGAATAATACCATACCATCACTTCCCGTGCGTGTCGTAAGAGGCGACTAAGGGACTCGCCAGAGAATGGGCAGCAGCGTTTTCTGCAAAAGTCAACACCATACACTGCGATCGCCAACCCGCCTGCCAAGCGTGGCGATTATGGCAAACCCCCCCATCTTGGAGGAGGCCTATGTCCAGTAGTGGACGTCTTTCGGCTGAAATGATGACAGCAAAGGAGTGGTACTCTCCCTGCGCCTGTGTTTCTGAACGTAATCAACCCTAATTTCTTCAAAGTTAGAGTGAACGGGCTTCTTCTGGGTAAACTCACTCCACCGTTGACTCTGTCTCTGTCACCTCTGACCTAGACTAGAGTCAAGAGCAAGCCCATCCCAAATAAAAAAAACTGGCCAAGTGCGAGTCGGACTCGCGTGCAAAGGGTTCCGAACGAATTTCATTTTTTAACATGTTATTTTAACACTACAGACTTCTTATAGGTTTTCCTGTAATCTTTAGGTAAAGACCTATTCTTATATCCATTTTTTTCAAAATTTTGTACTCAGTAGTTTCGGAGATAAGGGTGGAAGTAGTCATTTTTCGTTTAATTTCTTGAATAACTTCAAAACAATCTATTTTAAAATTATGAAAAAAATATAATTAAAACCCTCATGGTAAGCCCTTTGATTTGATATGTCACACGATATTGTTCGAAAACACTTTTATTTTTTCTAGTTTGACCCCCAAAAGCGACCCCCTTACTAAAAATTTAATGATTTACGTAACACGTTCGTGTTTGGGTCACAGAAGTCCACATGTGTACCAAATTTCAACAGAATCAGTCCAGTGAATCCGGAGAAAACTGGCTGTGACAGACGGACAGACAGACAAGACACCCGAGTGATCCTATAAGGGTTTTTTGTTCGGAACCCTAAAAAGAAGAAGAGCGAGAAAGAAATCAAGTGCCAGAAACAGGTGAGTTATTAAACAGGCAATAGACTCCAATAGAACTCTTTGGGTGTGTATCTGTATTCTCTATAGGTGACATCAGGTCGTATATAGAGAAAACAGTACAATTAAAGTAAGCTTATCTGAAGCTATAGTATAGAGATAGACTATCTACTGATTACTTATTATGATGACCGATAAGTACGACTTAAACAATATCTAAGATTATTAAAGTCGCAAACAAAGTCGATGTCCTGATTGAGTAACACAATCGTAATCATACTTATAAACTCTTCTTTGATAGCTATACAGAAACAGGAAGTGTGAGAACCTCATGCAAGGCCTTTTTTTGGATCGGAAGCCATCATATGACTTCTCCCACTCTGGGCGTAGCGGGAGGGAGTGTCAGACTCTTACTGACTAAAACTGTTTCCAGGACCACGGTCACTCTTCAGAACAATTCCGCAACCCTGGCAGGCACTGGCCCTACAAGGCCTAAAAGTCCAAAGTTCAATCAGGCTAAGTTTGTTTTAATGGTAAAACGGACTTGCAAAGTTCATCGAGCCCATGAGTAAAGAAGGCAAACTAAGTCTACAATACAGGATAAATTCCAAGTCCGGGGCAATGTTTTTTAAAAAAAGCTGACCTTCAGTCCGTACTACACAAGGTGCTTTCTCTAGGTCTATATCAAAGTCAAACACTGCCGGATCAGTTTCGAGGTTCACTTGACGGTAGACCGCAAGTCCGGACATCGGTCACAGTATTGAGGGCAGAGTTGTTTGTCTGTATGTTTGGACTTGTTGATAATTTTGTTTACATTGTTGCTGGGTTTACAATTAAATAAATGATAGGGTTGGTGGAATATTTATGAGGGATATGAGGGACAGATCCCTTAAACTACAGACGTAGTTTAAGGGATCTGTTACCTCTGAAAAGAAAAAAATCATCATCATATCTGCAAGAATAAAGAGCATATTAGCCAATAAACAGTTCAAGAAAAACTACCTTTGTACATTAGAAATCTTTTATCGGAAGAGCGTAAGCTTTCATGTATAATGCGAAACATATGCTGGAAACAATTGCTGGAGTCACATTTGTCACGGCGCTCAAGTAAGTTTACAAGACTGATATGAAGCCTAAGTATTTAATTTAATGGGTATGGTATCCTTGGGTAGATAGTTTTGGATTGCAAAGGAGTCTGTGAGTCAGATGGCAGATGCTATTTGTCGGATCCAAAGTCTAGCTAAGCGTAACTTGCTTACAGTAGTGTGCAGGACAAGGTGGAACGGTTTCTCATCCTCCTTGGAAAAGGGAGACTTCTCAGACAAAACAGGTGTTATAGAAACTTGTACATGGACAGGAGCAGGAAAGAATTTTGAAGTGGACGATGATGAATCTTATTCAATTCATAGAGTAGAGCTAAAAACGTTAATTTCGTAAGAAACTGCATACACAACCAAGCATACCACTAATCTCTAACAAACTCAAAAAAACAACCAGACCACTAACGTAGCGTATAAAGTAATTACCGAAGACGTTTCGTGGGAACCTTTAATTGCGGGTAGTACCGTTGAGCGCATTGTTCTGCTGTTACCCACGGCCGTAAGACGAAGATACCGATACGTCCGGGTTATTTGTTAAGTTGCGATCGAAAAACAAATGGTGGTGACCGAATTTTGGATAAGAGTGATGAGAGATGTGATATGGATGGAAAGGAAATTAATACTTATTATAAAATTTCGGTTGATATCAAATCAGTCCTAGTATATAAAAGTCTTCCGTTACTGAGTGATTGACTGACAGACAACGCACAGCCGAAACTACTGGTCATAGTAAGCTGAAATTTAGCGAGTGCAGGGTGAGGATTTCTGAAAATCCTACGGTAACGAAAAGAAACGAAACTTGCGCGTACGAAGTTGCAGCCAGACGAAGTAGCTTGTAATCATATAAATAAATTGTAATAAACTAGAAACTCTAATATATACACCATACAAGTTACTGAAAAGATGGAGAAGACAATAGGGTGATATAGTGCGCAGCATTATCGCTATAAAATAATGAAATTATACATACACAAGATCAGAACGGACTATTAACCTTAAAACGAGATATTTGTCAGTTTCCTGGGAGTCAGGAATATAGAAGAGAATGCTGTGCCGATCACAAATAATTGAGATAAGGGTTGTGAATAAGGATAGCGATATAGAACACAAATGATGTACCAACTAAGAGTTGATCAAATCTAAAGATAGCAGAAATATTAACATCACAGAAGCTCCATAGGGAAATCACAAATCATGAACTATCAGACATCCAGTAAATTTAGTATAGTCGACACGCAATAGATCTCTGTGCTGTATACTCTATGACAGTATGAATCGAAGCGAATTGAATGAACCGCTTAATGATCTTAATTTGCTTGTCCCTAAACAATATCACGTGCCGAAACTCATAAACCTAGATGTTTTAGTCGGTACACGTACAATCAACAAAACAAAGCTGGTATCAATTCGCGAATTGATTGCATGCCGTACGGTGGAGACAATTGACACAAATTGTTCGAAATGGCACGGGACACGAGTTCATGACGCATCAGGGTAGATTGACAACATATGGACGCGGTCAGCTGGTTGGAGTCAATAGGATATTGTATTTCTAACTAGTGAGATTTTAACTATATAGACAGATTGTGTGAACGATGATGAAGTTTTGGGTATGAATATGGATGGCTATCTACAAGAATAGCGAAAATCTAAAGAAGCGAAAAATGGATTGTGTGAAGGATGATTATGTCTATAAAGGGGGTGATTATTTAGACGACAACCAACAGAGTAGTCAGGAAGAAGAAGACATGTTGCGCCGACCCCAAAATGAATTGAGATAAGATTAAAAGAATAATGATGGAGCAGCAACGAATATATGAATAATCAGGACTGATTGACGACATATGCGTGGTATGGTTGTTTGGTATTATTGGTATTGTATGTATTTCTGGTAAAAGACTGGTAAAAGAGACATAATATGGCTAGTGTTGCTGATAGATAGAAAAAGATAAATGGTTAAACAAGAATTGGCTCCATCGTAGTCTCTGTCATCTCTGACCTAGACTAGAGACAAGAGCAAACCCATCACAAAAAAAAAAAGTTGAAATTAGAAGAATTAGACTTAGAGTAACACTAGAATCCAGTTGACCAGCTCTAGAAATTGATCCCATTTATAAGAGGAAATGAAAGAGAAATAAAAGTGTTCTTGATGATCCATCTGCACCAAGAACGAGTGAAAATGAATAATCGGAAACCAAAGTTTAGTGAAAGCATTTCTATCTCTTTCGAAGAGCTCAAATCATTCAACGTGAATAATTACAACATCACTCATTCATATAATTATATCACTACAAATCAATTCTAACTAAACGTTTATCTGAAGCTCAATAAATTCCATATTTATGATACAAACAATAAAGTTCAATACATCACAATCGTTACTAATAGACCGTAAAGACACAATGTCAGAAAGAATACAGAAGTTTCACTTAATAAGTTTGTTTTATCATGAGATTGTTAGGCAGGTGAAAGTTTAAAAATTATAACCGAAATAAAGATAGAAGAGCAAGAGAATAATGAGAAAGAAAAACAAGAAGTCTCAAGAGGAAGGGAAAAGAGACTATCAGCCGGGCATATATGTAAATCACACAACATTCAGTCAAATCCAATTTTTATCCTTATCGTTAACGAATTAGGTTCAAGGTTGATTGGGAAAATTTGACATTGACGGGAAGCGTGATTTACTTTCTGATTCTGCTAAAGTGGCTTTTTTAGACCCGCTGTACAAATGTGTAACGACGGCCACAAGTAACAAGGGAAAAGGACGAATGACGATGACTAACAGAAGATTCAAGAATGCTATAATTTGGGCTCAAAATAATGGGTCCTATGGTCTGTTAGGCTAGCTGCGCCATTGCAGAGATTCCAGAAGCTTAAATACCTTGATTATATATGTATTGACCCCAAACCTAAAAGACGATGTAAACATTGAACGAGGGCGGAGAGTTATCGGTTAGAGCGAAAATGTAGGCTCGCAGGTTTGCAAGATGCTCACTTCCAGTCAAAGTCACGCACTTTCGAGCGTACAGTACTTTATTATACACGTGCAGCCTGTGGGCTAGATGTACGCAAAGATCCGTACACTGCTCTCCGCGTTCAGTATTATTTTTTCCGTAGAAAGGAATTTTCAGCAGTGAATGTAGTTACATTAAGTTCGATGTTTTTTGTGCGTAGTGTACCTTCTGCCCTTTCTAATTTCTCTACTGTCAATCGCGTGTCTACCCACTATCTATCATTATTATGCTAACATGTTACGATCGATGGGTAATTTAATTTATTTACACTGAAGGTACTTCGACATGCAAGACCAAGAGTGAGCAGAGAATTACAAATTATGTATGCGATTATTACGCAAGAGCTTGCTATTGGGAATTGATTAAGCGATCTGATATACCTGTACAAGGAAGTAGGTAGGTATATTTGATTAGATGAGTCAAGTTATATGGAAATGAATGATGGAATGTATGTTTCTGGAGCCTGTGTTTCCAGATTAACTGATATTTATTTTGCAAATAGGTTACAACAAGTAACTCTTAAACACGTAAATATTTTTGGCCATGTTATTCTAGATGAGGCCGGTATTTTCCAGCTGATTATCCCCTGAGTAGAAACATCGAAACAAATTCAGAGGTCATAGTCTCTTTTGAAGTCCATACAATCGTCAATAACATATGAAATCCATGTAGGTTAACGTCTGAGGTGGCCTTTTGAGGAAAGCACCACGCAAGTTTCAGTGGACCTGTCCAGGCTGTGCAAGCATTTGTCAGTTACCGTGCAGCTCAACTCAGAACTTTGAGGAGCTCAACGATTCGACGAACAATACCAAAGTAAGGACAAGGGTAGGCCGCGTAGTGTACTCAACTGGATTGCTACAATCTGGGGGTGTTTAAATTAAGATTCTTTAAGTTAATAGGTCTAAGCACGCCACTGTATTGATGTTTGTATAAATAGTACACCTAAGACTACCTACAGTTCTGTCTTTCCTTTTACTCTTTAAAATCCATGCAAAGGTTGTCTTGAAAAGATCGCTTTTAGCGATAAGGCCGCCCATTGTGTCACCCTATGTAATGTTTCTCATCTATTTTTTCTGTAACTCATATGGTGTCTACACTAATATTATAAAGAGGAAAGATTTGTTTGTTTGTATGTTTGTTTGAATTGAATAGGCTCCGAAACTACGGGACCGATTTGAAAAATTATTTTAGCATTGGATAGCTACATTATCAGGGAGTAACATAGACTATATATTATCCCCGTATTCCCACGGGAACGGGAACTACGCGGGTGAAACCGCGTGCCGTCCACTAGTACATAATAAAGAGTACTCTATTCTATTCTAGGCAAGCCGCTTCTACTAAAACTAAGACCAAATGTAAGAGGTTATTACAATTTAGCAGTATCGCTAAACAAATTGACGGTAAACGGCAGGTGGGTAGTAATTTTGATCTTCCGAATAAGACACTTATAGTTCATTCCCCGGGGGCCTGTAAAGATCTGTCTAGACATAACTCCGCAGTTCTTATCTCTATCGATTGATAAGATGTCAACCTACTGAATGGCTACTATTTACTACAGCTTGGTTATAAATTGATTAACTAATCGGTCAAGATGGAAGATAATCGGCTATCTACTATGATAAATATAATAAATGCGAAAGCAACTCGTAAGTCTGTATTAGAAACCTTATTAAAACTAAACCACTGAAAAAATCGTAATGAAAATGAAGAAATTCGTAGTCTGGGAGACCTGGAGAAATAGATAGGGCTTGTTTAAACCTAAATATCTACGTAAATAGTCATTAAAACAAGTTCGCACTAACGCTACAGATAGAGGGAACAAAATGGGACCATTCGGGGCAGAAACTAGCAATAGATAAATGGGCTATCCAAAACTAAAATATCTTTTTCAATTGAACCAGCAGTTCCTGAGATGAGCGCGTTCAAGCAAACAAACAAACAAATAAACAAACAAAAATACCCTTCAGCTTACAATATTAGTATGTATAAATATCATAAATGCGAAAGCAACTCGTAATTAGAAACGTGATCACTACTAAAACACTGAAAAAATCGTAAAGAAAATGAAGAAGTTGGTAGTCTGGGACCTGGAGATATAGATAAAGTTCGTTTGAACCTAAATATCTATGAAATAGACGTAAAACAAACTCACACTAACGCTACAGATAGCTACGCTAACGTTAAAGTATTTCCTATCGGTTTTTATATTTTTTTTTATTTGTGATGGGTTAGCTCTTGACTCTAGGTCAGAGACGACAGAGACAAAGTCTACGATTGAGCGAGCTTACCCAGAAGGAGCCTGTTCACTCTCAACTTTGAAGAGATTAGGGTTGTAAGCGTTTGGAAACAAACACGCTTTTCTATGTGTTGTTTTTGGGGAGTGTGCAACGGAATTGCATAGTTTAATTCCGCCAAGCCCGTTCCATCCACACCACAAGACGAACGGCGATGCGCCACCGGTTCATGGTGGACATTCAACCCACACGCACAAACCGTTTTGGTAACACATTCATAGTGCGTACAGCTAAGGAGTAGAATTCCCTGCCAGACTTGGTTTCCTGATACTACAACCTGGGAGTCTTTAAGTCAAGAGTGAATAGGTTACCTACCCTAGGCAAGCGTGCTCCATCTTCGACATCGCTTACCATCAGTACGTCTACCGTGAGTTTAATCAATCTATACTCGCTAGCGACTAACTAACAAGCAAGCACGTTGAAAGTAAAACAAACAAAAAAAAAAACTTGTTTTTTTAAAGTTTTCTTACATTTCTGTAACTACAGTCGCTAGCGAGTATAGATTGATACAACTCATGGTAGACGTACAAGTGAGATAGTGGTCAAGCGGGTGCCTATCAACACTAAAAAACCAAAAAGATAGAGGGGACAAAATGGAAACAATCCAAGCCACAAACTAGCAACACAGTTCAGTGAATTTCAACAAAGAATCAAATAAAAGTTGAAATGTTTGACCTACATTCCGAAACGCACGATTGTATCAATTTACACCGATATCGATTTGTTTATTCGCAACTGCATTCACTGCAGTTACAAGTAAAACTGTAAAGTTTTAAACATTTGCTAATTAGTTAAAAATGTGGTCAGATTAACTGAACTTGCGCCAAATCTATATCTATACCTAATATATAAAGCTGAAGAGTTTGTTTGTTTGCTTGAACGCGCTAATCTCAGGACCTACTGGTCCGATTTGAAAAGTTATTTCAGTGTTAGATAGCCCATTTATAGAGGAAGGCTATATCATCACGCTAAGATCAATAGGAACGGAGCAGACGAAGTTGCGCGGGTCAACTAGTATGAATATAAAGAAAATAAAATCATTTTATTCATATTTGGCGCAACATGTCTTTGTTTACCAATCAATGTGCCTGACTTTTTCGAACAACGTTGGTGTAAGCTTCAAGTATTACCAGTCCACACCACATCTGAAATATCTGGAGGGCTACTCTCTAAGCTCAAAATCCGTAGTTTCGGGCTTAGTTGTGGGCGTATTCTACTCCGTATCACCTGACCACTAAGAAATAATGGCAACACGATTTGATAGTTACTGTCAAATCGTGTTGTCATTCATTCTTAGTTGGGGTTCGCGACTAATTGTAGGTCCGTAGGTGATACGGAGTAGAATACGCCCGGAACTAAGCCCGAAACTACGGACTTCGGGCTTAGAGAGTAGCCCCCCAGCTGGAGCGACTGCCTATCTGATCTCGACAATCCAGAAAATGTTTTACACAAAACCCCTTCGGAAGATCGAGATACTGACTACCTTAAACATTGTCAACAAATGGACCTGCAGATTAACGTTTTCGAGACACAGAAGAATCTCAGTATTGGACTGTAAATCACAAATCGTAAAATAAGTGTACTTATCTAAAAGTGACATTCGAATATTTGTTGACATTTGTGTATTAATTTCATGTTGGACTGTAAATCACAATTCATAAAATCATAGTACATACTTATTTAAGTGTGTGGATATTTGTACACCATAAGATGTGGTAGATTGTTTAGGACTCAAACAAAGATTAACACCATACTATGTAAAACTACATTCTTACAAATAAATAATTCTGATTCTGAGTATGACATGGGTTTGCGGAATTTGTTCTAAAATCGCCGCGGCCTTGGAACGCAAAAAAGCATTTGAAGAAACACGGATAAGTCAGTAAGAGTCTGACACTCCCTTACGCTCCTTCTAGAGCGATGGAGTCAGTTGATGATTTTCCATTGTAAAAGTCTTCTTCTACCACTACTATACTTTTCTATTATTTATTTATTAAGTAAGGCACACCAACGACATATTTACAATTAAGGATAACAATAACAGGTAATTAAAAGTCGCCAATTCTGTGTAAATCCATCACTATAGGTATGCACAGTATTCTCAATGAAAGATTTCCAATTTAAATTGATTTAAAGAATTAATATGAATGATTAAATTAAATTAAATCATTCCGTTATCAAACAATTAGTAAAAATATACATGATTTTTATAAAAAAATAAGAAAAATTAGTCGTTATCTAAGCAGTCTCCCCCTATCTAGCATACATTTCATCCATCATTTCTTTGGCATCCCTATTTTTATACGACACGACAGTATTTTATTGTACAGAAATATGAAATTCGTCAAAACTTATTACAGTACCGTAATTATTTAGGTGTCCTTTGACGACGAATTTAATCATTACAAATGGTTGCCAGTCTCCATTTAAGGTTGTCTAGGTTTAATCATCTTATTAAAATCTAGAGCTTGAATGACGAAACAGAAACAAATTGGTATAGCAACATAATATTAGCGTTAGACACAAACAAAATTAAAGTTTAGCAGGTCGATTAAAGTTTCTAAGTGTTTCAACATTCTTGTAATACCTACCAACACAATCTGCCTAGCCTTTTTCCAGCTATGTATATCGGATACGGTTTCCCGTCTAAACGGATGCAGCTAAACACCAGTATTTTTTATGGAGCAGCTGCCTAGCCTTTGGCAAGTCTGGTATCAGATTTTCAGGTTTTAAACAATCCGTAACACTTAACAAAGATCTACGAACAACTTCGAGGTTAGGCTCTCGACTGTTTTCTCCCCCAATATTGGACCGACATAAGAGATATTTTACAAAATGAATAAGAAGGGTGTATGCTGTGTCTCTATGTTTTTGATTAATAGTTGACAAATTTGTACACTAGGGCTCTGTTGACAGCGATTTATCGGAAAATAATGAGCATTTTTTGAGGGTTCTAGTGTTTATATGGTTAATAAATCATCAAAAAGGAAAACATAGGGACACAGCACATATTCTTCTTATTCAGTTTGTGAAATATCTCTTAAATCGGTCGAATATTGGAGGAGAAAACAGGCGAGAGCCAAACCTCGAATTATGACTTTTTATATACAAAGTCTCGCCGCCAGCATTTCTACTGAATGTGCTTTCCGAAGCACAGAGGTTACGTACTGGAGATGATTACCCATCTTGTAATATACAACGTGCACACCGACATTTACAGAAAATACGTTTCAAAACTGCACACCGCCCGGAAAACCACGAGAACTGTTCACAAAAACACTAATCCGAAGCTTACTAAAAGAACTAATTAGCATTCGCGACAGTCTCCATAACCAGGCTTTTGCAAGCATTTCAAACCTTTTTGCTCCTTCCCTCTTTCATGAGTCCAACAGCCCCTAGCTATCTGGCTTCCCAATACGAAACTGCACTGTAATTGGTCCTTTTCAGGACATTTTTTAGTGAAAAGAGAAAATATTTAAATAAAGGATTTTTGAGACTGGTGTCTTCGATTAATTTTGTTTCAAAGCAATAAACCGTATTGTCCAATTGTTCTAGAGTAAATACCTTCCCCCACCCCATGGGAAGATGACAATAGAAGAGCAGCGGGTCCAACATGGACCCGTACAGCTAGGAACAGAAATGAATGGAGATCTTTAGAGGAGGCCTTTGTCGGAAGACAAGTTGTACCGAAATAAAATAATTATTTTATTTTACACTAGTGGACGTCACGCGGTTTCACCCGCGTAGTTCCCGTTCCCGTGGGATTACGGGGATAATAATATGTAGCCTATGTTACTCCCTGATAATGTAGCTATCCAATGCTAAAAGATTTTTTTAAATCGGTCCAGTAGTTTCGGAGCCTATTCAATTCAAACAAACAAACAAACATACAAACAAACAAACAAATCTTTCCTCTTTATAATATTAGTGTAGATTTCTAGGCAAAACTGTACTTTAGACTGTAAGAAACAACAATAAAGGCTTTTCATTTATTTTTATTTATTAAATACCTTCCCGAAATCAAATTATTATCAGAACTTACAAGTTCAGATATTTATATTGAAATAATTTAAACAAAATCATCATCATTTTTTTTCGGCCAAAGAATCAGCATTGCCATTCAACGCGGCAATGCTGCCAGTGTTCTGGGCACTTTTGCCACTGACAGCGATGTGGATTATTTTTTTGATGCCCAATGATTTATTTTGTTTTTATATATAATTTCGTGTTAATGAGTGTATATAGTTAATAGATTATTTTAGTCACATTAAAGGATTCTCATCATTGTCATCATTAAATTATTTTGTTTTCCTTACAATCCATCCATCTTTTCTTTGGCCTCCCTCTCCCTCTCCATGCATCCTGATTTATATTCATCTCTTTCAGTTACACGCGTTTCATCCCTCCTCTTCACATGACCATACCAAGACAAGCGATTCCCTTTTAATTTTTCCCGCACTGGCGCCACTTTTAAACTAGCTCTAATGTACTCATTTCTCACTATATCCATTCTTGTTCGACACATAAATCTTAAGGCTGCTCTCTCGAGAAATTCTTTAAAACAGCGTGCAGATGAAGCAACTTATCGTCGGCATTTACTGAGAACCTACATCTGAAAAAATAGGTAGTATTCTACATGACATGATACGTAATTTGGTTTAGCCAGAATGTTTGTATCGGTATCACATAATAAGAAAAAAAATCACCTCCAAATCGTTGAGATGAAACCATTTTACTCCTTCATTTTTTAACAAAAGTCTAAAATAAAAAATATCTTCTGCTTTGCAATACAAACGAAAATAATTTGGTTTTGTTACTATTTTAAAATATGTGTTATTTTTTTTTATAATAAATTAAAAATGCGGGTAGCGGAGTGGCGCGTAGAGGAGTAGTTAGCTCCGTTTATGCACAAGGTCATTGGCATGTATACAAGCTTTAACATTCTCCGTGGGAAACTACTACATACCTATATCACAATTAAATATTTACCACAAGATACATTTTAACCACAAATTCCCGCATACGAAGCTCTGGTATACCTCGCACCAATTTACTTACAATAAATACTTGATCGCAGTAACTGTTTCGCAAAAAACCGTTTTTATCGGAATATCGCAAGAATTTTACAACCACTAAATGGTGCTACGTAAAAACGAAGTTTTATTTTAATGGTAAAACCAGTAACACGACGAAACATTGTGGTGTAATGAAATAATTTACGCGCGTAATAAAAATTATGTTGAAGTAATTTGTATGGTCTCTCCCGCTGTGAAATGTAATCTACACTAATATTATAAAAAGGAACGATCTGTATTTTTAACCGACTTCAAAAAAAGGAGGAGGTTCTCAATAGGCTAGTTTCCACCATCAATAAATTGCAAAACTATTTAGTCCGTCGGTTAGAGTATTGAAAAATAATGGACACGTATTTTTTTTTGTTTTTGTAAATCAATCAATATTGACAAAGATAAAATGCATCAGAACTCGGGAGAGGGGGCTGGTGACGTCACATAGCTAGTAAAATTGTACTATCATAGTGACGTCACGCGAGTTTTCAACGTACTGTATCTTCGTCATTTTTTGTTTACGTGAAAAAAGAAAAAATACGTGTCCAATTTTTTTTGAAAATCTATATGACGGACTATTTCGTTTTTTTTTTCAGTAAAATACCCTATTCCGTTGTATTTTTTTTATGTGTGTTACACCTCATAATTCCGTCATTTATGAACCGATTTGAAAAATTCTTGTTTCATGTGAAAGGGTATACTTTGCGATCGGTCCCATTTAAATTTAATCAAAATCGGTTTAGCAGTTTCGCTTTTAAAACAAAATAGCTGCAATTCGTTTGCTTAGATGACGTATTTGGTTTGTCATTCAAGTAAACAAAATTGCGTATTTTGCTTTTTACAAAAAAATACAACCGACTTCCAAATAAAAAACCACTACAAAGTATAAAATAACTTTAATTTCGGAAATCGGTTTTTTGGTTGTTTTTCGTATTTTTTTGTATGTTTTTAAAGAACAAATTCAAAAACCACTGGATCGATTTAACAATTCTTTCACCATTATATTTATTACTAGTAAAAATTAGGAGGCCTTAACCTCTGAAGAACCTTTACTTTGTTTACTAACTGGGGAAATAATAATAAAAAAAAACTAAAATAATCCGCAAGACGCCTACAAGAACGGTTACACCGCGCGAGTTGGTTTGGCCCCGAGAGGGCCTTACGGATTCTGACGGTTTGGGGTGATTTGGCCCCAATCGGTCCTTACGGATCCTGACAGGTTAAGAAAAGAAGTGCTAGAGTATTAATAAAATAAAATAAATCTAACAGTGTCTCAAGACGAAAGTCTATGATCAGTGCGTGTTGCCAGTGATGACATACGGAACTGAAACGTGGTCGCTTACAATGGGCCTCATCATCAGAAGGCTCAAAGTCACTCAAAGGGTAATGGAGAGGGCAATGCTTGGAGTTTCCTTGCGTGATCGAATCAGGAATGATGATATCCGCAAGAGAACCAAGGTTACCGACATAGCCCGAAGGATCGCCAAACTAAAGTGGCAGTGGGCAGGGCACATTGCTCGCATAACAGATGGTCGATGGGGCCGAAAAGTTCTGGAGTGGCGACCGCGTACCGGAAGACGTAACGTTGGAAGGCCTCCCACAAGGTGGACCGATGACCTGGTGAAGGTCGCGGGTAGCCGATGGATGCGAGACGCGCAGGACCGGTCGTTGTGGCGACGCTTGGGGCCTATGTCCAGCAGTGGACGTCTTTCGGCTGATATGATGATGATGAAATCTAAATCGAATATGACACAATCCACACTGTGACCGCGTGGTGGTTTCGGCCCATTCCGTCACAGAAAGGATGCCTGGGACCCAGCCCAGCAGTAAGCTGATTTAATGCAGAGATGGCAACTAGTACTTTACCTCCTCTGGCCTGAAACACAAGATGTCCTAGTTCAGGCACATAACACTAGTGAACTTGACATAGATTTAAGCAAAAATGTATTTACTGTTTTACATAACCTGAATAAATTTGATTTGAGTAAAGTTGTGTGGACGAAGAAATCAGGCATACTGCAACGACCAGAAACAAATTGAAATAAGAGCGGGAATGATGAAACGTTAACACAAAATTACTCTGAAAAAGGTAAACGTTAAGAGTAAAAATTGCTTTTTCATTTGATCTTTCGAAAGGAACTGCTGCCGCAACTGGTAAGGAAATTAATTTGAAACCAAGTTATCGCCGTCAAACGGCAAAGCTGCTTCCTAATCTATCTTAGCAGTTTTTTAGAGTTCCGAACAAAAAACGGAACCCTTATAGGTCTGTCCGTCTGTCACAACCAGTATTATCCGGATCCACTGGACCGATTCTGTTGAAATTTGGTACACATATGGACTTCTGTGACCCAAACACGAACGCGTTACGCAATTTATAAAAATTTTAATATGGGGTCACTTTTGGGGGTCAAACTAGAAAATTAAAAAGTTTTTTGAACAATATTGTGTGATATATCAAATGAAAGGGCTTACTGTGAGGGTTTTAATTATATTTTTTTCATAATTTTAAAATACACAGTTTTGAAGTTATTCAAGAAATTAGACGAAAAATTACTATTCCCCCCCTTATCTCCGAAACAACGGAGCCTAAAATTTTGAAAAAATATGGAGATAATAGATCTTTACCTATAGATTTCTGGGAAACCTATAAGAAGTATAGTGTTAAAATACCATGTTAAAAAAAGTGCATTCGTTCGGAACCCTTTGCACGCGAGTCTGACTCGCACTTAGCCAGTTTTTTTAAGTGCTATTTACAGCAGAATCTAGCTTGTGTCAGACTCTTATGGACCAACACCACATAATTCCTACCACTACCATGACACAGGGACCCTGGGTGCAAGCCCGCCACACATTCCCAACCACTGCAACTCCTGAAAGCCAGAATCAAGAGTGGCGACCACCAGAAAAACGCCGAGCCAATGAAGCTCGACGAAACCCGGAACTGTTTTTGATCCCGCAACGAAATTAATCAGAAAAGTACAACGGAGGAGTAGGAAAAAATATAATTTCCGCTTCCCTCCTTAAGAAGCAGGAGACAAAACAGAGCTAGGCCAATAGACACCAAGGGATATATACAACTGGGTTAAGCCAGTTGCCAAGCACCACGGATTATTACCGTACCCAGGGTACAAGGACATTCGCCATATCACCTTCCCTTCAACTGATTACGGCAAAACAAATACTTAATATTCTTAAACAAGTGTAGTAGAATATTAAGTATTTGTTCTAGTAACCATCAGATCCTGATTCATTTAACGTCCATATTAATTAGTGTAAACAAAGACCTATTATCTTACAACTAACAATAGCGTGTTTAAGTTATAAGGACAGCTGTTAGGACGCCATGACACTGCCTTAGGAATGTTAGACAGGTTGCGAAAGTCATTACTGAGGTATGCGAGGAAAAAAGGGTAGCACATCTGCCTTGTACAAGTGGACTTGCTTTAAGTGCCTGAGTTGTATAACAATGTAGCAGGCTACATCTTTATAGGGAACTATTTTGGATGTATTTAACGTAGGCAAAATCCTACTCTCAAAATAATGTAATTAGACTACTCTAGTTGGTAACTCTTGGGCCTTTCTCCATACAAACGCATTCCGCTGTTTTCTTCGTGGATAATGCTGCTAGAGCAATTATTTTTTTTTTGCAAAAAATCTAAATCGAATTAATCTAGATGGGTAGGCCTTTAGTGTGGGACGCTACTTGTGTCGATACTCTTGCGCCATCCCATCTTCCTAGCTCGTCGTGCTGTGCTGGTACTGCCGCTGCGGCTGCTGAGAACCTCAAGCGGCGGAAATATAATAACCTTGTTGGCAATTATATTTTTGAGCCGTTTGGGGTTGAAACTCTTGGACCGTGGGGTCTGAGTGCTCATGCCTTATTTAAAGATCTTTCTAAACGCTTAGTTGACACTTCGCGTGACCCAAGGGCTGGCTTTTACCTCGGACAGAGGATAAGCATTGCCATACAACGTGGCAATGCCGCCAGTCTTTTGGGCTCACTTCCGGTGGACAGCGATGCGGACGAATTTTTTGACGCCTTATCTTAGTTAGGATATTTTATTTTAAGTGTATATATTTAGTACTTTTATGCTGTACCTAGTTCATATTAGCTTTGTCTTGTTAGGAAATAAAATTACTTTATACGTGCCTCTATCATTTTCCAAAATATAATTACTTAAAGAATTATAACAATCCAAAAACCCGAAAAAACAGCCCGTTTTTACCGCCATGTTCAGACGACTATCAGACAAATTTGATAAGTTTTTAACAAAATAGAAAATAATAGAAACAGATATAGTCTTCCTCTAAATTTTTATAGTTTTGACTCGGGACTAGTCTTAAGTAAATCTAGACAGCTGTCAGAACACTTAAGAGGGGACTCTTGTCCCGAGGAATTTGAAAAATAGGTAATTGAAGAAACTATTGCCGATGCGTCGCACTGTGCCCTATCAAGTGAAGTGCGAAAGCGACAACTGCAGCTCAGGCTGATTTTTACCTATAAAAACCTTGAATAAAAGACGTTTTGTATTCCGCTGTTTTCTTATTCAAAACCGGACTGTTTCAAAAAAAAAACATATCAAAATTTAGAGGAAGACTATATCTATGCTTCTATTATTTTATATTTTGTTAAAAACTTATCAAATTTGTCTGACAGTCGTTCGGGTTTTTGGATTGTCATAATTCTTTAAGTAATTATGTTTTGGAAAAAAGAAAATGAAGCACGAAATTTGAACTAGGTTTTTGGAAAAATCATTGCTCTAGCAGCATTATCCACGAAGAAAACAGCGGAATGCGTTTGTATGGAGAAAGGCCCAAGAGTTACCGACCCGAGTCCCCTCTTAATTTGTAGGTATCTAGCGAGGTACCTACAAGTTCTGAATCTTCATAAAAACCGAAAAAGTGCGTGACGGACGAATGGTGTTATGTGCCATACACTACAGGAAAACCTATAAGAAGTCTATAGTGTTGAAATAACATGTTAAAAAAATAAAATTCGTTCGGAACCCTTTACACGCGAGTCCGAATCGCTCTTGACCAGTTTTTCTACACTAATATTATAAAGAGGAAAGATTTATTTGTTTGTTTGTTTGTTTGAAATGAATAGGCTCCGAAACTACTGGACCGATTTAAAAAATTCTTTCAGCAATGGATAGCTACATTATCAGGGAGTAACATAGGCTATATTTTATCCCCGTATACCCACGGGAACGGGAGCTACGCGGGTGAAACCGCGTGACGTCCACTAGTATAATATAAAGTATGAATAATCTGACCTAGTGATTGAATCACAAACGTTAGCCTAGTTTTTCCAACTAATTGGTCTTCTCCCTCAATTAATAATCTTCAGGTACAAAGAACTCCCCTTATGGTAATAATATGACCTTCAAATTCACACCATTATAAAGTCTAGAGGTCAGCAGAACCCCTAGACGTAATAGCATTCCTCTATCCTTGTGGCGAGTATGTGCAGAATGTTAATGGATATCGTAATAACTTCGTCGTGACTTGCTAGAGTAATGTAATTGCCTTTTTTTCCTGAATCCCTATTACTCATACACTTTATTTTATTATGCTTTCTGATAAACGTGGCCACCCACTGTTGAACCAAATTCTACAGGGTTAGTTTTTAATGGTTAACCAAAAAAACTTCAACGGTTTATGCAAAAACAAAAATAAACTTTCGAAATGAAAAATAAAAGACAATAAGCAGTTCATTACACATTTTGTTCGCATTAATCGGCGAAACGTAAGGAGCAACAGATTTTTTGCATAAATCTATGATTGACATCAGTGCCTGAAAAAATCTACTGGTCATTGAAAACGACTCGAAAAGATGAAGAATTTTGTCCCGGATTGCACTTTGTCATCTTCATCATCATCATTTTAGCCGAAAGACATCCTACCGAACTACTGCTGGATATAGACCTCTCAAAGCCCAAGCGACACCACATCACCAGGTCCATTCTAAGTGGCATGGTATAATTTGACGGAATTTTACGACGCTGTTTTTGAGACAAACTTGGTAACTAAGTTAATGCGTTTTCTAAACACAAGTGCATCCTTGCGACCTAGAAGATTTAATTGGTCACCAATTTGTTTGGGACATAATTGGCAGTGCCACCAACCCGCATTGGGGTTTAGTTTTGGATCACGGCCCACTTCCTGTCTAACACAGGCGGTCTGTGTCTTAGCTGTGGGTACATTATTGATTATGGTGCTCTAAGGGATAATGTAGATTTTATTTTTTAGGTCCTGACGTTTCCGTTTTATTGCGTTCCATATCCAACGGCTTACTTCTAAGCCTCTGCTGTCTGTCAGTCTGTCAGCGGGCTATATCACATGCACCGTAATACGAAGGCAGTTGAAATTTTCACAAAGTGTTTATGTCTTTCGAGGTCATACAGGAAATGTGTTTTCTTCCAATCTTCTCGGTAAAGATCTATTATCTCCATTTTTTTTTCTAAATTTTAGGCTAAGTAGTTTTGGAGATAAGGGACTAATGGTAATTTTTCATCTAATTTCTTGAACAATTTCAAAACCATTTATTTTAAAAATATGAAAAAAAATATATAATTAAAACTCTCTCTCCCCCTTTCATTTGATATATCACACGATATTGTTCAAAAACCTTTTTTTTTTAATTTTCCAGTTTGACCCCCAAAAGTGACCCCCATACTAATAATTTAATCATTTACGTAACACGTCCGTGTTTGGGTCACACAAGTCCGTATGTGTATCAAATTTCAACAGAATCGGTCCAGTGGATCCGGAGAAAACTGGCTGTGACAGACGAACAGACAGACCCGAGTGATCCTATAAGGGTTCCGCTTTTTTTTCGGAACCCTAAAAATGCGAATGTAACTGTCTGTCTTTCTGTCTGTTTGTTTGTTACCACGTCACGTCTTAACGGCTGAACGGATTTGAATGAAACTGGGAACATAAGATAGTTTTTATCTCGGAAGTAAGTTCCCTTGGGATGATGAAGTCACTTGCAGAAGCTTGTAAGCCATAAAATGTAAAATAAAGTTCCGGTAATGTACTTATTACCTAAACATACGCAGTCCTAGATACTTAGGCACAGGTTTCTTAAAACCTGTTCGATTTAATATGATGCTAAATACCTTGTCAAATTATTTGATTCTTCTTCTTATCGTGTGGGCAGGCAGTAAGGTCTAAACGACCCCACACACCTTAGTGTCAGAGTTTCTAAACCGCCTCAAGGACCTCTGACATGGTTCATTTGTCGACCGGGACCACCAGCTTATACGTGCCTTCCGAAGCACGGAATCATCTTTTTTATCAGACAATCAGGTGATCCAATTATTTGATTGACTGTTTAATATTTTTGTCAACCAGTTAGTTAAAAATGAAATTCCAAAGTTCATAACCGATCAAGTCAATGAGAAAATCTTTAATAAATTAAAAATATTTCTTTTTTAGGGTTCCGAACATCCGTAAAAACAGAACCCTTATAAGATCACTCGGGTGTCTGTCTGTCCATCTGTCACAGCCAGTTTTCTCCAGATCTACTGGACCGATTCTGTTCAAATTTGGTATACATATGGACTTCTGTGATCCAAACATGGACGCGTTAGGTAAATAACTAGGTATTCTTTTAGTATGAGGGTCAAACTAGAAAAAAAAAAGTTTTTCAAACTGTGTCGTGTGACATATTAAATGAAAGGACTTATTGTGAGGGCTTTAATTATATTTTTTTCATAATTTTAAAATAAATGTTTTAGAAATTATTCAAGAAATTTGACCAAAAATGACCATTCCCCCCCTTGTCTCCGAAACTACGGAGCCTAAAATTTTGAAAAAACTACAGATACTAGTTCCATACCTAAAAATTACAGGAAAATCTATAAGAAGTGTGTAGTGTTCAAAAAAAATGTTAAAAAAATTAAATTGTTTCGGAACCCTTTGCACGCGAGTCCGACTCGCACTTGGCCAGTTTTTCCCTATAAAATTAGCAAGATACCAATTGACTATTGAATAACATCATTAATACAGAACCAAGAAATAATGTCGCTTCATAATAAAGACCACACACGCCACAATAAATCTAATCAAACATCCAATTAGAGCCCTTTGTTACAAAAATATGGGCAAGACTTTCAAATTGTAGGTAGGTAAGTATGTTCGGTCATATCTCCGAAACGAATTGACCAATATCGATAATCCTTTCACCTTTAAACAATAGATCGTGCTGTCGAAGTGAAAGTCACGTCAATTTTAGTAATTGAAGGAAGAACATTACCATTAAATAAGGGGCAACTCGTACCGCGACGAGAACCAGCTAGTATATTCTGTAAGTAACCATTTGATATCGAGCTTCACCTGAGTGACAAAGCTCACAAAGTGAACTTTATTACACGCAACATAAAGGTCCTCGGATTCCGCTGTCGGGACTCGAAAACGATGCTACAGAATGACCTTTATATTGTGCGCAATAAAGCTCACTTTGTGAGTTTTGTCACTCAGGTGAAGCTCGATATCGAATTAGTTATTGACTGAATAGACTAGCTGTACGCATTTATTTATCTCATAGCCCCACAAGGAGGATATTTTTCGAGAATAAGAATGAATTTTTGTGTTTTGAAATCTCCTGTGACATTTTTGTCAAAAAATACTTCTGCAGATATTTGAAAAGGGATTTTGAATATCCAAACTTAGCAAAAACTTCCATGAGACTCAAACCGCGACGAGAGCCTGTAAGCATTTATGTATCTCATAGCCCCAGAAGGAGGATATTTTTCGAGAATAAGAATGTATTTTTGTATGTTAAAAATCTCCTGTGACATTTTTGTCAAAAATTACTTATGCAGATATTTGAAAAGGGATTTTGAATATCCATAGTTAGCAAAAACTTCCATGAGACTCAAACCGCGACGAGAGCCTGTAAGCATTTATGTATCTGATAGCCCCAGAAGGAGGATATTTTTCGAGAATAAGAATGTATTTTTGTATGTTAAAAATCTCCTGTTACGTTTTTGTCAAAAATTACTTATGCAGATATTTGAAAAGGGATTTTGAATATCCATACTCAGCAAAAACTTCCATGAGACTGTGAGTACTTATATCGATAAAACATGGTATCATAATTAAAAAATCGGAAGTGTCAGCCTATATTTTAAAGCAAGTTTTTTTTAGGTTTCCGCTTATTTTTTTGATGACATAGTTATGTGGATACCTACCTCACATGCCAGGACACATAAATATACCCACATATTATGTAGATACTCACTAAAATGTAGGAAATAGAATAGGTACTTGAAAAAACCGACCAAGTACGAGTCGGACTCGCACAAGAAGGGTTCCGTACCTTAATTTTTATTACTTGTTGTTATAGCGGCAATAGAAATACACAATCTGTGAAAATTTCAACTGTCTACCTATTACGGTTCATGAGATACAGCCCGCTGACAGACGGACGGACGGACAGCGGAGGCTTAGTAATAGGGTTCCGTTGGTGTTGGTTATCTTTTGGGTACGGAACCCTAAAAAGGCCTAACCTAAAGCTAAAGCTTCATGTTGTAACTCTGTGTACGTTCACCCTAACGAAAGAAATGGCCAATCATGATTTATTGATCAGTGAATCAATGAGACCATTTGTTTGAGAAATCAATTGAGACGAACAAACAACCAGCTTTTGAAATCTGTATGAGTTATAGTATTCTTTATACTGAAATACTGTGCTGCATTTTTAACCGACTTCCAAAGAAGGAGGAGGTTCTCAATTCGCTGGGCATTTTTTTTATGTATGTACACCGATTACTCCGAGGTTTCTGATCCGATTTAGATGATTCTTTTTTATTTGCCCTTTGGTCCCGTAAAATTTGATTCAGTTTGGTTCAGTAGTTTTTATTTTATGAGCATTTTTGCTTATTTCAATTTTTGCGTAGATGAAGTCGTCGTCCAAGTATCACCACTTAAAAATTAAAAAACTTTTTACAAAAAAATATAACCGACTTCCAAACAGTGTTAAAAATCAAAGACACAAAACAAAAAACACCGACTTCCGAAATTAAGGTGTTTGGAAGTCGGTTATATTTTTTTGTAAAAAGTTTTTATTTTTCACTTTTAAGTGGTGATACTTGGACGAAGTCTTCGTCAACGCAAAAATGCTCATAAAATAAAAACTACATTTATTGTAAAAAGCTTTTTGTTTAACTTTTTCGAGCACGTTTGTGTAATATTTTCAGTTATCGTCATTCAGTTTTGCGTCAACGAATTTGTTGTTACTTGGTGATTCAGTGTTCAAGGGTTATTATTTTTAAAGAGAATTAAAGACTTAATTAAGAACTAGTTAACAGACATAGTAAGCACAATATAAGTCTAAACGCACTAAGATATAATTGAAAAAAAAAAAAAAAAACGTTGAGTGCAATTGAGTAACCCTAGACCCCACACTAGGATACCGTGGGATCTATTATCCTCGTGGTTCATGATGACACATATAAGTGCACATAGTAGATTACAGTTGGGTTCTAGGTTAGTAACGTCTTGCATTCATTTTCGCTGCATAAATTCTCATCTTCATTTCCTTAGCCTTTTCCTAGCTATATTGGAGTCGGCTTCCAGTCAAACCTGGGGGGCTAATCTCTAACGAAATCCGTAGTTTCGGGCTTAGTTTCGGGCGGGCGTATTCTACTCCGTATCACCTACAGACTTGCGATTAGTCCCGAACCCGAACTGAGAATGAATGACAACACGATTTCACAGTAACTGTCAAATCGTGTTATCATTAGTTCTCAGTGGTTAGGTGATAAGAAGTAGAAAATGCCCGCCCGAAACTAAGCCCGAAACTACGGATTTCGTTAGAGAGTAGCCCCCTGATTCAGCTGAATACCAGTATTTTACGTGGATCGTCTCCCTACCTGCGGGTCTAAAATTACCACTTTAGCAGAATCAGAAAGCACATCACGCTACCCGTCACTGTCAAATTTTCCCAATCAACCTTGAACCTAATACGTTAGCAATAAAGATGAAAATTAAATTTGACAGATTGTTGTGTGATTAATATTATTATTCTAATATGAATCTGTACGTCTACCATGAGTTTTATTAATCTATACTCGTTAGCGACTGTAGTTAAAAATAACCAAGTTTCTAATTTATTTGCTTAAGGCCCGATTTTTCAATACTTAGATAAAACTTATCTGTCGAATATCGTATTAAACAACCCTTTCAAAAATGTGTTCAATTGCCCTTTTCTGTTGTTTTACAGGTGACATTTTTATATGATTGGGTAATACTTTATTGGACGGATAAGTTTTATCCAAGGATTGAAAAATCAGCCCTTAGTTGATAACTAACAAGCAAGCAAGTTGCAAGTAAAGCTTTAGCTAACAACTAAATTAAATAAATTAGAAACATGTTTTTTTAAAGTTTTCATACATTTTTTTAACTAGTCGCTAGCGAATATAGATTGATAAAACTCATGGTAGACGTACTGCTAAAGTGGCCTTTTTAGCCCCCCTGACCTCCACAACCCAGTAAGGGCGATTGTGCACTACAAGGAATTTTACTGTCCGGCAGTCCGATTTTTTACGGTCCGATATGGCACGCCATATAATGTATATACTAGTTTGTGCACTATACGTAATTTTACCGTCCGACATTTTACTTTTCCCCATTCCGGAACGGTTTTTTCCGGTCCGAAATGACAGCAATGAAAAACGCGTTTATGCTTGTGCACTACTAGGGCTTTCAATCCGAAGTTCCGGAGTTTCGTAACTCCGGAGTTTCAAAGACAGAGCTACCCTAAACTGAGGCGTATCATTCGAGTACAGACGGACAAGTGCACAAGCCAATCATCCGTTTTTTTCGTGCCACTTCGGACCGTAAAAAATCGGATGTTCGGACAGTAAAATTCCTTGTAGTGCACAATCGCCCTAACTGTGTAAGGGACCGTTCAAGTATTACGTAAGCACCAATGGGGGGTGGGGGGGGGTCTACTATGCTTATTTTTGATGAATTGGGGACCGGGGGTGTTTAAATGGTGATTACTTCAGCAATATTTACTTTCCTTTTTGTTTGCAAATTTTAGTAGATTTTAATTTGACGTAATTATGGCTAGTTAGTTGTTTTTGCTCTCACGCGATGTTTAGTAAGAATTAACAGAAGTGGGGGAAATAGGTCTTGCGCGAGTAAAAACTATACCAATGCTTACGTAAGCACAGGAGGGAGGGGTAAGAGCTTTGATTACTATTGCTGACAAGAGGAGGGGAGGGGGTTAAAAATGAATAAAATTCTGCTTACGGAATACTTGAACCGTACCACGGTACCACTTGGCAAGACTGGTGTAAGATTTCTGCCTTCTGACAATCCGTAACGACTGCCAAAGATCTATATACAATATTTTAACATAAATTCCTGTATCAATACCTAAAACCAAGATAATTTAGTTCAAGAATTCTACAATAAAAACATACAAGTAATTTGGCAACACCAACAAGACGATTATGAAAGCTTTCAAAACTATCAAAGATTAAGTTTTGAATTCATAATCAGAAACGTCATATGACTTTTAAAAAACATTTCGTCAAAGTCATATGACGTCATATGACTTTGACGAAAACGTTTTTTAATAGCTACATTATTAGCGAATAACATAGGCTAAATTTTATCCCCGTACTCCCACGGGAACGAGAACTACGCGGGTGAAATCGCGTGACGTCCGCTTGTAACAATTACGAACATACAGAAACCAGAGACAAACACCACCAGTACACTGTACAGGAAACGCTGCGTATATCGGTACAAATATGTTTATGTTCATACATATATGTTTACAATAACGGATAACATTGTGCGGTGGTTATCATCAGACCACAAATTGTAATAAATATCACGACGTCTATGTATTGTTGCCCTGGATATCTAGTAAGTATTCGTTTGTTGGTTATTGCATTGTAATATTATATTCTTCAGTCAGTACTGTCGTAGATGTATCGTTGTTGTTTATTTTTGAGCTGTCCTCTAAAGAAAAATGTTTGACGTAATTGACAGCTGATAATTGACTAGAAGGTCATTTTAAATTCAGTCATATTATTATTCACAGTATTTCCTGCAAACTCGTAGGTCCTTATTCTTGGAAATAAATAAACCATTTTAATGATACTTGATACGCATACGCAACATACTTCTAAAGGTCAAAAAATTGGGTAATTTTTTTTTTTCAACAAAAATAAAGTTTGGAAAGACACTGAGCAATATTACGTTTTCTATAGAATCTGTAAAATCCATTTTTTCCCAAAAAACCAAAACGTTGAGAGGTGACAACAAATTAAAATTAAACAATAAAACAGATTCAATCACACAGTGTCGCTATTAAATTACCTATTTTAATCCACGGGAAACCACAAAATCCAAGTTCAGCGGGAAGTTATAAATAAAACATTAACAATACATTTAAAGGAAAATTAATCTAGAACAATTATTATTGTAGGTACCTACCGCAGTGCAGAGAGTAATTGAATTTAAATAAATAATAAAAGTTATTTTATTAATCTGAACTATATTATTATTGGTGCGAAACCAATTAAGAGAATTGTTTGAATGTAAACATGAAATTCAATGTATGTATAGTCTAAAGATAATTAAGATGTTTGCTAGCTACTAATTAATAATAAGCAAGAAATTAATTAAGGCAAGATTCATCTTCCAACTGTGTTAAAATATCTGGAAAAACGAGACCGAGTTTTGAGAAAAAAATCTTAAAGAAAAAGTTGCAAACTTTTGCAGAATCTGTAAAGTTTCGATGTCGAAACAATAAAATACTTTCCAACAATCGTGTTTAGGAAATTAACGTTAAAAATCTTAATTGACGACTTGAAAACTGAGCTTTTGTTATAAATAAAATAACTCCAGTTACCAAGAAACTCAGACGAGCACAAACACTATTTTTATAAAAGCACTTATCAAAGAATCATCAATAAAAAAAAGTAATTAAAAAGTCATCACAGTCTGGAATGCATTCTATAACCGTTTTAAACAATGGATCCTTGTCACAATATCACAAACACTGATTGCCCACAATCGAATATTATTCAAACTTCGAACGATCGATACGCGTACATGCGCACGCGTCTACCGCGCGACTGGACCCGAGAGTACCCGAGAGCGGGAAAATTGTAAACATCGCGGGGGAGAGGGACGGAGATATCGTGGAAGAAAGGGATGGATAGTGATTTGTTTGTGCTTCGATGTTTGTAAGCTCGTGTCGTAGATGAGTTTGGTGGTAGAAAAGAGAAATGGTGGGAATTTTAGAGGAGATTCTGTTGCAGCCTCTGTGAGGCAGTTGACGAATTTTCTAATATATTAGTCGATTATTACTGTTGAGTAATATGGCAATATTGTTGAAAAAGGTTAAGTTCTCAGAAATATGTCCTATAAAAAATGTTAAACCTGGTGTGTCAGCAATTCGATGCAGGTCCACGTTTCATTCCGCATTTCACAGAAAATATTCCACAAGTGTTGGACATTACACCCAAAAGCTTTAGCAAACAAGTGTCCCACTACCACCCATTGTCCAACGACAAGTAAACCGTCCATTATTCCTATTCCATAAAAGCGCAACTACAAACACCGAAAAAAAAAAAACCTTACAAACAGACGGACGGTGTTAAAACAACGGGAACATTATCCAAGTTGCAAGTGTGAGCCTTTCAAAACTGTTGACACGTGGTTCACCACTCGCCCGAGGGATTACCGCTGGATATCCAAATGAAATGTCGGGAAAAAAAAACTTTTTAAAACTGTCACGAATATCAGTTTGCGCAGAGCGAGTTTAATGCAATTCCGAATCCAATTTTCGTCGTGGTTCGGTGTGGAAAACAGTAAACCGTTTCATGGAAATGAAACTGAAAGATAAGTACGTAGTTTTATGAAAATCGTAAAAGTGCTATGAAAAGAGCTTAAGTACTTGTTCACGTTGACTCGCGGGCGCGGTGGCGGGCGCGGTCACGAAATATCAAACATATGGCGTAATATCCAAGTGTTCACGTACGAAACGCACGTGCGGTGTAAGTAGCGGGCAAACTAGCGACTGGCGCGCGCGCGCCGCTCGCGTCAATATCAAACGCGTGAGATGTTTGTGTGTGTTCACGTCGAACTAGCGGCGGAGCGCGCGATTATCTCGCGACGTCAGGTAAGTTCAACCAGTATGAACTTATCGCTAGAAACGCTAGCACATTTTCATCATGTCACACTCGCGCAAACGCCAGGCGGCCAATGTGAACACGAACCCGCCACGTCTTCGCGACCGCACCCGCCACCGCGCCCGCGCGTTCCAACGTGAACAAGTACTTACTTTTAGTGGCACTTGCACTAGTTTTAAGGAGGTAAGTTTTTAGAAAATTGTATTTCTCAAACCATTCAGGTTTTCAGCATAAGTCCACAACTAGACATCGTTTCTGTTTGAAAGGTAAAAAAATGTATCCGTTCCGAGGCGCGGGGATGTAGAATACATGGAGATTAATGTTTTCCTTAAACTTTTCTGAATAGCAGGGCTAGGCTGCAAAACCCTGACCGGCTAAGTCTCGCTAAACTTTGTTAATTTTTTGCCATAAAAATGAAAGCAGGGAACTTGATACTGACGATCATTCTTGCAAGCTTCCCGAAAATAAACAGTTTCTTTCTTTCTTTTCTTTCAAACTGTGTTTGTTTAACGTGTGATGTGACTATCTCAATACCGGGAAAGGATTTCACTAACAACCTTTCACAATTCTCCAAATATTGCCTTCTCTGGCTTCTGCAACCGAAGTAGGCACAATACCACACATTCGCCCGTCTATTCCACATTTACCTAACCTATGCCCCATATGTTTACACCCGAGTGACATCTAGTTAAATTAAGATGAATCTGCTCTGGAAGGATGTTAGTGACAGGGGAATGTATACCGTAGCGAACTAGTGTTTGTTTAACGAGTAATTTATGTCTTGTATCCTTTCTCATTCGGTGTACCGCTATGAGAATCTGGGTGTTAAAGATAATTCCGACAAAGATGACTACAATTGTCCCACACTGAGAGAACTTACGACTTTCTTAAATTGTCGAAGATTTTTTGTTCCTTATTTTTAACTGGAGAAGCTTTTGGATATACACAAGAGGCGTCACTCTTCCAAGCTCTTTAAATCATCTTGGCTCCCAACTACGAGCAAGGACCTATCCCTCCCGTATCCAACATCTAACTTGCTTCACCAGGTCTTCAACCTTGAAGCAGTAATGTTAGCGAAGGAGGAAGCGGACCGCCTGAGAGACAGGGAAACTACACGACCCATGTATGTATGTATGTAAATCGGGCTGGTTTCCGCAACTCCACGACTAAGCGCGTATTTTGCGTGCAGGTGGGACAAACGTGTCTTTCGATCCACCCCAGCTCCCCAAGGAAGGCCAGCAACGCCTTGGTGTTACCAAATATCTCACAGAGGGTACCTGGGTTTCCGAAGTACTTAGCCCTGTAATCCGCGACTACGACTACCTCACGACCCAGCCGCTCCTACAGAAGACGCCCCGGGCGTCGGGAGTCGTAGGGCAATTCTCAGCCACTGCAGGCGCGGGCTTGCGGACTGCGAGCTTCGGGTGGCTCGCCGTCCGATCAGGATCAGGCCCGGGTCAACGGCGCCTTTTGTTCCACGCGCACCTCAAAGAGTTGACAGCATAGTAGACAGGGCCCGCTAAGGCCAGTGCCTGCTAGGGTTGCGGTTCGCAAGAGTCACCGCGGTCATGGAACGCAAAGGGGAACACGGATGGGTTTTAGTCAGTAAGAGCCTGACACTCCCTTCTGCTCCGCCCGAGCGGGAGTCATTTGATGATTTACCATACCATAAAAAAGGTCTTCAGCCTTTTCAAGCACTCCACTCCTTAATTGTGCCCTCTCTTACTAAACCCTCAGGCCCAGGCAGGCTAAAGAATTTGTTCATCATCTATTACACGACTAGTAATCTACAACTAGAAATAGTTTGAACGCTACGATACACGCTAAGTCAATATTTACCGGCACGGGTCGGTACTACTGCATTGTTCGAAATGTTACGCGACCGGTAGCGTATGTATTGTTATGTTAGAACACGCTACAGATGCTGGCAGGTTTGTTGTAGCTTATTGCATGAGATATGTCATCACGCATGGTGCTCTATTATATAATCTTTGTAATAAAACTGCATACTATTGTATAAATGCGAGTTCTTCTAACTCAACAGACAGATGTGTTGCTGGGGAGTTTGTTGGCCACTTCTTCTCCACAGCTAAAACACTAGGAAGTGGTGACGGGCGGGCGTTTCGGGGGACTGTCTATTTGTAAACGTTGACGTTCAAAAAGTGATGGTACTCAGCCTAATTTGAATAAATGACTTTTGACTTTGACTTTTGACTTTAGAGGAATCCTAAGAATGGGAGCCCACGTGTTGCTGTTGGATTCGAGAGTGAGATGATGCAGATAACGAAGACGGGTTGGCAAATATGCAAGTCTTCCTTAGACGATAACGGAGTTTGTGCGACAGTGCGACGGAATTGCATAATTTAATTCCGCCAAGCCCATTCCATCATCGCACCACAAGACGAACGGCGATGCGCCACCGGTACATGGTGGACATCCCACCCACACGCACAAAACTTTTTAAGAACACATTAATTGTGCGTACAACTAAGTAGTGGATTTCCCTGCCAGATTCTGTGTTTCCTGATAGCTACAACCTGGGAGTCTTTAAGTCAAGAGTGAATAGGTTACTTCTAGGCAAGCGTGCTCCATCTTCGACCACATCATCGCTTACCATGAGGTGAGATGAAAATACAAGGTCGAAAAAGAAGTAACGTTCATTTACAAGGAGGCCTGAAATCCAACTGTAGGTATCTAGGTTAGCCTGCTCAAACAAGGTCTGATCGATCACCAACTGTAAAAATAGATATCTAAAACTAGAAAATTTAGATGACTTTGTCGAGCAGTGGATGGTACGGAAACGGCTATATAATAAAATGATGCTGATCGATTGATTACAATTAAAGTCACCAAAATCTAAGAAGTTCGATTTGACAGCTGAGTAGAGAAGGATAGAAGATTGCTTTACCACTAAGTGCGAAAGAGATTTATTTGTATGTCGCTTTCATACTTACTAGTAAAGCAATATTGTATTCTGCTGTCAAAACGGGCCTTTATATTAATAAATAGGTACTTGCCTACTATAGCGGTGTGGTCTCCGATCACTGGTTCTTATTAGTGATCAAAAGGTATGGTACAGAAACTCCGTCTTTGAGGCCCTCTTGGGGCTGTTACAAAAGCAATGGAGACAGCCTGCCAAAGGCTCTGCTAGTCTATTCTGTAAATAACTATTTCGATATCGAGCTTCACCTGAGTGACAAAACTCACAAAGTGAGCTTTATTGCACACAACATAAAGGTCTAATGTTTATACGAATTTGATACTCACCTCGGATTCCGCTGTCGAGACACGAAAACTTGTTACAGAATAGGGGTACTGATTCTGTATTTATAAAGACGCCTTACATTATAAATCCCCCGACCATACTATGTATTTTCAATGGCCAGGTATTTAATTTTTAGCCCTAGCTAGACCCACACTGCTTCCGTCGTATCACAGATATATAAAGATTCCCTACAAGATATGTCTCGTCATGATAGTACTTGCAACTTGCAATGCCGCCAAGTGTCCGCATTCCTACTAAGATTCAGACCAGATTACACAGCAGATAACTCATTAAGTAGCCAGGTGGCTGCTACTGACGGAGGTACCGCAAACTACGGTAAAAATCTACAGGATAAGGCAAGGCAAAGAAATGCAGATTAAAGCGGAGTGTAAGGAAAAATGTCGTGAGATTATTTTTTAGAGTAAGAATTTCGAGGGTTATAAGAGAGTGACCAACAAAAACGATGGGTGAACTGTGTGAAAGATAAATATGTCTAGAAAGAAAATGGCTACTAAGATCACAACTACAAGATCGAGATCAAATCTCGTGTCACGGTGTTTGTTACCGAACTCCTCCGAAACCTCTCGACCGATTTTCATGAAATTTTGTGTGTATATTCGGTAGCTATGAGAAAAGGTGGTAGGGTACTTTTTTTTTGCAAAACAGCGTTTGCAGAGTCAGCTAGTCTAATATATAAAAATCTCGTGTCACGGTGTTTGTTATCGAACTCCTCCGAAACGGCTCGACCGATTTTCATGAAATTTTGTGTGTATATTCAGTAGGTATGAGAATAGGTAGTAGGCTATTTTATTTTGCAAAACAACGTTTGCCGAGTCAGCTAGTAACAGATGATAAATATAAAAGTATCGAAAATAATATGTCGCTTCGACATCTAATAAATTAAAATAGGAGGCAAAGACTAAGGACTTTTTTTTCAAATGATTCAAAATATTTTAATTTATCGAGTTTCTGAAACACCAGTATTTCATATCTAAACCAAATATTGAAGTAAAGACATGACATGTTACGACGATATTGTTGGCAACACCAACAAAACATATATTTTTAAGTTTCCGTATCCTTATGTCAATTTACTGTCAAGGGTCAATTCGTTCAGTTGAGTCTGCAATTAAATCCGATCCATTCACGTGTCACAAAAAACCCTGCCTTTTTTATTTATTTCTACACCTGCAAAAACCTCCAAGAACCAGCCCTGCTGCAATACTCCAACAGATATAATGGGCAAGAAAATGAAAATCAAGAGTCGAAAATATTTGTTTCTAAAATAATTAATCAACTGGCTAACACAACAATTAATTTACATCGTTTCTAAAATCTATACTTAATCCACCTCATAACAAAAAAAAAAACAAAATCAACTTCAAAAAGTTCCGCGACCGACCGCTAGATGGCGCTACCAGTAGCATCATTGTAAAAACAAGTTCGCAAGAACAATGGTATCCGCAAACGACAGCAGATGGTTCATTCGTAACAGATGTTCATACTCATCGCCTTTCAATTAGAAGCCAGGTAAGATTGCTTTTACCAAGCCAGATGGACTTGCTGGAAAAGCAGGTGGGACAGAATAATGATAGCGGAAAACCGGGTTTTATATGTGAAGTAACCTTTGCCAGCGGCTTTGCCTTCGTGAATGAACCGGTATTCCGAATACTCCCGGAATATCGGGATTCTATGTGTTCTTCCAGACTATCTATATGTATATTCCGTTCCGGCGTGATACAGTAACAGACATCCATCTGTACAAACTTTTACTATTATTTTGGACTCGTTGACCCGCGCAACTTCGTCTGCTCCGCTCCTATTGGTCTTCGCGTGATACATAGCCTATAGCCTTCCTCGATAAATGGGCTATCTAACACTGAAAGAAATTTTAAAATCGGACCAGGAGTTCCTGAGATTAGCGCGTTCAAGCAAACAAAAAAACAAACTCTACAGCTTTATACATTAAGTAAAGATATATGTAGATAGGCCTATGGCGTGTGAAATTCACGCCTTTTTCCCAGGGAGTAAGGAGACACTTATTAACGCGACCAGCTACGATCCTAAAATACCTCCTTCTCTTCGCAACATACGTCTGTTTTAACTCGCACGATTATGGAATGTGATAGGTTTATAGCCTTTTTAGGGTTCTGTAACCGAAGGGTAATCAACGGAACCCTATTACTAAGCTTCCGCTGTCCGTCTGTCTGTCTGTCAGCGGGCTGTTACTCAAGAGCCGTAATAGGTAGACTGTTGAAGACAGATTGTGTATTTCTATTGGCGCTTGCTATAACAACAAAAATTAAAGGTTCCCTCCATTGATATATAAAAAACCTAAGATACACACTCAGCATCTCAAAAACGTCCGCAAAAAACAAGCGCAATATGTATAAGGTAAAGTCGCCAAATTTCGTCCCCGAACCTAATTTCGTCCCCATCGGTTTCTTTTTTCTAAACAACGCCATCTAGTTTTTAAGTTTCGAATTTAAAGTTAGTTGAGTCAGTCGGCCATTGCGAAAGTTTGGAGGTGAGACGTCATTCCTAGATTCAGATATTAAAAAAAAGAAAAAACTGTACAAGGTGAGTTTTTGACTTAAATAATATGGGTATTGTTTAAATATTGATGTGTTTGACCTATTGAAATGATTTTTTTTAGTAAAATTTGTTGACTTCGCTTAGATTTAAATCGATTGTATGATTTATTGAGGTTATGACATGTGCTTTTTGTTGAATGTAGGTGACGAACATAATTGTAATTCTTAATATCGTCCCCTTACGCCCAGTTTTTTACTTATGCCCAGTTTGTCGTAAAAGTTATTCATAAGATAGGCAAGGAGAGAAATGGATAAGATGCACAAAATGTTTCCAATGGATGCATGAGGATTGTGTTGAAAATTCAGGACCTAATTTTATCTGTGCAATTTGTTTGGAGAATTAAAATAAGTAATTTTAAGTAAACTATACCAATGATTAATAAAAGTCTGATTAGATATTATAATTATGATTACCAATAATTATTGTTAAAAATACAATTTATATTTACGTACTGATTGTTGTGATCGTTATCGATCCCGGGACGTAATTAGGCGCCCAAAAATATATTTTCAGAATTTTTACTTTTTAGGTTAAGCTGTTTTTGTAGAAATAGTAATAAGGTTAACGGATTTTTGATTATTTAAATGAATAAAAGGGATATTCTACCTAAACGTTTTATTCATTACTTTATTCGTGATATTCTTTTTTAATTATTTTTTTCAAAAAGGGGACGGTATTTGGCGACTTTACCTTAATTGTGCGCAAGTTTCAAACAGTCTCGCATCGCTCGCCATACTGTACTTCTTTGTAAAAACAACTTTAAGCGATCCGTGTAAGGTCGAATTTGCAAAAAAAATTGTTTATAGTATAACTACACACAACTCACACATGACACTTGATACACGTCAGTTTTTGACGACACTTTCAAGTGTTGCATTTATTCGAGACTGTGCATCTTGGGTTTTTTTATATTTCAATGGTTCCCACACAAGAAACGCGTTTTTTTTTTCGGTTTATGGTACGGAACCTTTCGTGTGAGAATCCGACTCGCACTTGGCCGGTTTTTAAAACCCAGTAACACTTTACCCGACCCGGGGGACTTGAACTCAGGACATTGTCCAGTAACGGTTACCACAATTAAACTAAACGAAGCCTTAGTAAACAATCGACTTGTTTTACTAAATACGCAGTAATTCTACTAATCACTCCCACCAATCAGTATTACAGTACTATTAAATCATCTTCCTACTAACGAAGGTGAAAAAGGAATGTCTTCTCACTATCTTTATGCAATTAAAACAACATTAAAAGTTTAAATCCTATCCTCAGCAAACATTAGGTTAAGTAATTACGTAAAAACTAATTTTAATTAGTCTTCACCCTTATTCCTGTTACCCTAAGGTTGATTTCAGCGTGTTTTGTAAAAACGACCCGGGAGTAAACACAGATGTTTTCCTTTAGATTTCCTATAGGTCTTACAGCTAAAGAGATAAGGTTGTTTTTCGTTTGACTTTAATTTTTGAAAAATAAGTTCGAAATTCGCGTGTTTTGTAAAAAAAATCCGAGAGAAAAAACAGATGCTTTCCTTTTGATTTCCTATAGGTCTTATAACTATAGAGATAAGGTTGTTTTTAGTGTGATAACAAACCAGATATTTAGGTCAATGACTTGATAATACTGGATGCGCTATGTGCACACTATTACATAATAATTGTATGCTCAATTTGTGACTATAAGCGTGAAGATTAGGGTCTGTAATGGTTATTTTTTTATATTAATTGCTTTGGTTTTATTTGATAAAGGGATAATATGCATCCTGTGTAACCAGTACAGTAGAATATCAGTGTTTCGAAAAAAGCATTTGTCTTGCCTAGGAGTTACCCAGTTATTGGGTTGTGGAGGTCAAATAGGTAGTCGCTATAAAATACTGGTACTCACTACTCAGCTGTCTGTGCTTCCTGATAGCTACAACCTGGGAGTCTTTAAGTCAAGAGTGAATAGGTTACTTCTAGGCAAGCATGCTCCATCTTCGACAACATCATGGCTTACCATCAGGTGAGATAATGGTCAAACGTATGCCTATCAATAGTAAAAAAGAAAAAAACCAGTTAGACTGGGAGCCGCCCACAAAAATTAGGAAAAGACAGATTGATTTTTAACCGACTTCCAAAAAAGGAAGTGGGTCTCATTCGGTGGGTTTTTTTTTGTATGTATGTCACCGATTACTCCGAGGTTTCTGATCCGATTTCTGTCATTCTTTTTTTAGTTCGATGCAGTATACTTACCATTTGGTCCCATAAAAATTTGATTCAGTTTGGTTCGGTAGTTTTTATTTTATGAGCATGTTTGCTTATTTCAATTTCTGCGTAGACGAAGACGTCGTCCAAGTATTACCACTTACTAATAAGGCAAGGCAAAGAAATGCAGATTAAAGCGGAGTCTTAAGGAAAAACGTCGTGTGATTTTTTTTTAGAGTAAGAAATTCGAGGGCTATAAGAGAGACCAAAAAAAACGATGGTTGAACTGTGTGAAAGATAATATGTCTAGAAAGATGGCTACTAAGATCAACTCAACTACAAAATCGAGATCAAAAACGGGCTCATCAGGAATAAGACAAAACACATGACTAGTTAGTCTTAACTAATAAATACAGAAGTATCTATTTATTTATTTAAATTAAGTACAACCACATCACATAACATTGTACAATAATTTAAAAAAAGCTCTATATATATTTCCAATGCACATGACAATGAAGGCGTACATAGCACTCACCAGAACTATCGTGCTTGCTGCCTTGAAATAATAAGATCGATACTTATAAGTATCGAAAATAATATGTTGCTTCGACATCTAATAAATAAGATAAGGACAAGACTAACTAGACAAATACACCGACTTCCGAAATTAAGGTTATTTTATTATTTGTAGTGTTTTGTTTGGAAGTCGGTTATATTTTTTTGCAAAAAGTTTTTTTTGTCAAACATTCCAATCCGTAATAAACTTTGTTTAGAACTGGTGGGTGGTCCATTTTCTCGTTAACCGCGAAAGAGTGACATCTGATTGCGTAAATTGTTTGAGATTTATCGCAATCAGACACACACAAACACATGCAGATGTCACATAATTACATGTATCACATTTCATACATATTAGGAAAATTTAAAACCATCGACAGCCAAGAAACAGGGTTAAGATGGTTTTCATACACTATAAACTCTCCAGTGGTCATTGTCAGCACATAGATACACACACGAACCTTAGGAGACCCACTACGAGACCCTTAGATTAAATTGTTACCTACATTTTGATGGTAGATAAATATAACCTGCTACTTACAGCACCGAACCGGTAGATGTTCCGAAACACTTGGCAATGTGCTATTCGTCCCAGGTTCGTCTAAGTTCTAATTTGTACTATGTAGGTATACTCACAAATTCACGATCATGATGTTAGAAGATGATTATTACCTGAAACAGATAAATAAACACATTAATAATGTTTTAGATTAGGTCAAGAAAGTTTTGAAAAACAAAGGAAATAACAGAAATTGTTGATCTTTGCACAAAACTAAAACCAATTAAAAGTATTTAACCGGCATCCATTAAAACCTATCAGCTAAAAGCCCTGTATCCAAATCGGTAACAGTTTATTAGTTTTAGGCTGTCAGTTGCAAATCACAGATGGCGCTAGTACCTATAAAACAGGAGGTTTAATAAAGTGCAGAAATAATAAGATTGCATTCCTAGCACTATTATTTTAAATGACGACATGATTACTTCCAGTTCTGAGTATCGATGAGTCAGTCGCACTGACATGATTGTTATTTAATCGATACAACAAAGATATTGTCGAGCAACTTTATAATAGGTTACTTCCGAGTCCGCCAAGAGAGAAAGGAAATTAACCTTTTATAATCGCTGAATAGTATAAAACACAGTCATTGTGTTTCTTCGCTTACTTTTATCTAAACCAACGGATTTTGGTACGGTATGCACAAAAATAAAATTAATAAAAAGTATAACAACAAGACAGGGAGTTTTAGCCAAAGGTCAGTTATCCAAATCTGTATCGGTTTGAGGAGTTGTAGCCTGTTCATAGTGTCCATTGCGAAACATAGATGGCGCTACTAGGTACCTTAAAAACAGGTGGTTTATAAAAGTGCCTGCAACTGATAAGATTGCATTCCCACCACTGTTATTATATATGATGACACGATCACTTCCAGTTATTGATGAGTCAGTTGTATTCAATCGATACTAGGCATGCCTTTTAAGTTCTGTCGTTTCCATATTTCCCGGCAATTTTGAATTTGGAACTGTTCTATATTCGAATGTGTTTAAATTTTGAATCTCAAAACAGTTGAAAGTGTGGAGTGTGGATTAATGCTATTGTTTAGTCACAGCATCGATTGGAATCTCAAGTTACGTACGAAAATGAATCTTTCTAAGGAAAATGTTCGCGCAATAATTTTCTACAACTTCACAAGCTCACACAGCGCTCGTCAAACGATTGAGTATTTGAAGCAGGAAAAAGTAGAAATTCTTGACCATCCTCCATACAGTCCTGACCTAAGCCCTAACGATTTCTGTACATTTCCTGAAATTAAGAAAAGTCTTCGAGGTCAAAGGTTCCAGTCCGGCGAAGAAGCAGTCGACGCTTTCAAGTCAGCCATTTTGAACACCCCCACTCTAGAGTGGAATAAATGTTATAATAACTGTTAGCGAATGGAAAAGTGTATTAAGCTACGTGGTGAATACTTTGAAAAACAACAAAAAGTACTATAAAGTTCTAGTTGTGTTTTTTTCTTCAAACGACAAAACTTAAAAGGCATGCCTCGTATGAAGTTTCTGCATGTTTCAGCACCTTATAATAAGGTTACTTCCGTCTCAGGGGCGTAGCTACCGGTGTATCAAAGGTACGGGCCCCCCCCGGACAATAAGGGCTCCGACGTGTGGACGCAAAGCTATACATTTAGTCCCGCCGTCTCTTTCGTGGCCTGTCAAGACAGTCCTTAGCTAGTAGGGCTTATTTTGTTAAAAAAAAAACCGGCCAAGTGCGCCAAGCTACAAATTACTTGAAATAAAGACTATTTTTTTTATTTCATGTATTGTTTTCAGACTTTTTCCTATACTTGTAGTATAAGACAGTATTTTAAATTTCATATCTAGGTCAACGGGAAATACCCTATACATTTTGATTCCGTTGAGAGTGCCAAAATATACGTTTATTGCGGCATCAACGACCGTATTTTTTTACGTTATCTTTGAAGTTTTGCTTTGACGATTTTGCTGCAAGGAGACCATAGACCTGAGTATATGGTTTTAATTTCAACTCGATGCCTCCACGCGTTCCCGAGATAAACCGTCTTGACAGACAGACGGACGGACAACAAAGTGATCCTATAAGGGTTCCGTTTTTTCCTTTCGAGGTACGGAACCCTAATAAGAATACCTTTAAAAACGGGCCCCCAAAAATGTTTGATACAAGGCCCCTTTGAGACTAACTACGCCACTGTTCCGACTGTACTCTACTTTAAATTAGAATTAAAAATTGCTTTTCGATAATATCTATCCTATGTCACTTATAGTCTTCACAACACGTTTTCTTCCCTGTCATCAGTTCACCCGCCGTATGGTGTCGGCTGGTGCCGTATGGTGCCTTAAAAGAATAATACCATCCCATCACTTCCCGTGGGTGTCGTAAGTGGCGACTAAGGGACTGACCAGACAAAGGGCAGCAGCGGTCTCTGTAAAACGCAACACCATACACTGCGATCGCCAACCCGCCTGCCAAACGTGGCGTTTATGGCAGACCCCCCTTTGGGGGAGGCCTATGTCCAGCAGTGGACGTCTTTCGGCTGATATGATGATGATGATGATCAGTTATGCTTATCATTAACTCCCCTTTCTTTCATGTTGATACTTCCATGATTAATCGATCTATTCTTAGGGTTTCCTATCCGTTCACATCCATGAACATTTCATTTGTGTTAAAATTCAACGCTTAGTTCACTTGAAAGGCTTTTTTACGAGCAGGCAACACAACTGATTGTGAGTGTAGTTGATAGTTCGTTAAGTCTGCAGCTTTTGGACATCTGTGACAATGCCGAGGCTTCGCAGTTGCGTTGCAATCCCAAACTTACGACAGAATGGAAGCCAGAGGACAGATTTACTAGATCGGATTTCGGCCGATAATTATCTCTTCAATAAGTAATTAACTGTCTTTATCCTTACTTAATATTATAAATGCGAAAGTAACTCTGTCTGTCGCGTTTTCACGCCAAAACTACTGAACCGATTTAAATGAAATTTGGTACACAGATAGTCTAGAGCCTCAGAAAGGACATAGGCTACTTTTATCCCGGGAGTATGTTCCCTAGGAACCACGTGGGCGAAGCCGCTGGCAGAAGCTAGTAAACTATAAAGGAAAGGTAAAGAGGAACGAAGTTTCCTATCTTTCTGCGGAAAACTTGCACCACTGGTCCGTCTAGAATCCATAATTCTTGATGGTCCAGGGATCGTTCAAATATTACGTAACGCAATTTTTGGAGATTTTTGACCACCACTCCCCCCTATGTAACGCGCCGCGTAACCACCAAGTGACCATTTTTGCCTAAATGTCACAATTATGTGGCGGAAAGTACCGGAAAGTCGCTAAAATACCTTTGTTATTTGAAATTTTGAGAAAAAAAAAAACGTTTTAAAATATGCATGAGAAAATCTCTACGCGACCGTTCTGAAGGGTTAAAAAAACAATGTTACGATTTTTTTTTACTATTTATAGGCGCGCGTTTGACCACTATCTCACCTGATGGTAAGCGATGATGTGGTCGAAGATGGAGCACGCTTGCCTAGAAGTAACCTATTCACTCTTGACTTAAAGACTCCCAGGCTGTAGCTATCAGGAAACACAGACTCCGGCAGGGAATTCCACTCCTTAGCTGTACGCACTATAAATGTGTTCCCAAAACGTTTAGTGCGTGTGGGTGGGATGTCCACCATGTACCGGTGGCGCATCGCCGTTCGTCTTGTGGTCCGATGATGGAACGGGCTTGGCGGAATTAAATTATGCAATTCCGTCGCACATTCCCCAAAATGCAACCGGTAGAAAACCGACAGGCTAGCGACTCGTCGTCGATGCTCAAGACTTTGGAGCTTCGTCGCGACGAGCCTATCATTGCCGATGATCCTCTTGGCTCGTTTCTCAATTGACTCGAGGGAATCAAGCTGGTATCTGGCAGATCCGTCCCAAAGATGGGAGCAGTACTCCATACACGATCGAACTTGCGCTTGATAGAGTCTGAGCAGCTGTTCCGTAATGCATAGTTCGAACCTCCCATCGTAACGTTTTACAAGACCCCCCCGTCCCCCTAAATTCGTTACATAGCACTTGAACGCTCTTGAACCTGCTTGGTTGGACGCAAGTAGACTGCAGAAATAGAGAACAATGTTCCTCTTTGCCTTTCCTTTTTTATTGTTTTTGTTTTTCTTATTACTCACCGTTGCCCAACATTTTAGTGTCAAATGCATTGCAAGAGTGTTACCATCAAAGAGATGCTTATTTATATCTAAACCTTAATTTATCAACAGAAGCGTAAATATTTACACCACCATTTTCGATCCTAAATCATTTTCTTACATCCCACGCGCTCGACGAAAATTTCAATCAAGCCGCAAGATTGACCGCGGCTTCGCTACTGCTTCAGGGGCAAACCAAGATGGCCGCGGTATCCATTACTCGAGTACAACAAGTAATAAGCTACTTTATATCGGGTTAATCTTGTCAAGTTGCGGTTTTCTAGATCGTGGTAAGTTCAAGGGCTAAAGAATTAATCTGTGAAATATCGTCCGGATCGATGTGAATTTTACGAGAGGTCGTAAGCTTCAGTTGTTACCTTACCTATTGTTTTATTCAAATAGAAACGCAATTATTTTAGAAAACAAAAAAAAAAAAACAGTCAAGTGTGAAATACTTAAATTTTTGTCGGCGAGGCCTTTATTCGTCAGAGAATTTTAACACTGCGTTGTATATTGCAGTTTTAGATCAGCGCCATCTCTTGACTGATAGTGGAACTAATGTAAGTTTTGTTGATCCACACTAATATTATAAAGAGGAAAGATTTGTTCGTTTGTTTGTTTATTTGTTTGTTTGTTTGAATTGAATAGGCTCCGAAACTACTGGACCGATTTGGATAGCTACATTATCAGGGAGTAACATAGGCTATATATTATCTCCGTCCTCTCACGGGAACGGGAACTACGCGGGTGAAACCGCGTGACGTCCACTAGTGATAGATAATTTTAACACTGCGGTAGTGCGGTGTATATTGCAGTTTTAGATCAGCGCCATCTCTTGACCGATACTGGAACTAATGTAAGTTTTGTTGATGATTTCCGGAAAAGTGTGCTATTTAGAGACATCGTTTTTATTTCTCCTGTAATCTTTACTTCTATCACATAGAATAAATTCAGATTTTTTTGTCTAAGCAAACTTAAGAGATAAAGGGGGAATAGGCAATTTTTTACATTTTTCGTCAAAAGTCGATAACCATGCGGCCTAAAAAAACAAAGAAAAATTGTTTGAGAATGTGCAAATAGCCTTCTTTCATATAATACCTCACATGCCCTAGTAGCCCAACTTCGAATTTTTGAGAACCGCTTTCATTCGCTGTTGCAAAAAAATATAAACGTTTTTATTTGCAAAATAGTTGAGTAAACGTCACCTAAAACTATTCCAAATTTGAAGTTGATAGCATGTGACAGACGGACAAACTTAGTCATACTATAAGGGTTCCTTTTTACCATTTTGGTACGGAACCCTAAAAATGCTTTAAACTATGAAGTTGAAAGCAAAGAACAACGCATGACGAATTTAAAATCTCAAGATGTTAACGAAGGATGAATTGTGTGAAGTAGTAAACGTGTAGTCCTATGTCAGTACGAGTAGGTCATTGTTTATTTATAAGTACCTATTCATGTAAAAAAAACTAGCTAAATCGTAAGTGAATACTGAGATGATGGAGATGTACGGAGGAATACTGTATCATCAAAATTATAATTATTCTTATTATGAATGGGGACTATGTGGATTATTTTTTATTTTTTCGAGCAATTTTAATGTTTGTCTGGCAGTTTGAGTGCTTTGTACGGCCTACACAAATGTCCTTTCTTTGGTATTGTTCGTCGAGTTGTTGAGCTCCTAAGTGGGTCTGAGTTGAGCTACACGACTACTGACAAATGCTTGCACTGACTGGACAGGTTCACTCAAATCTGTGTGGTTCTTTCTTCTAAAGACCATCTCAGACACTAATTTGCATGGTTCTTAAAAAATGATATATTGTAAGTGTGAGGACCGTAGGTCGTTATTTTAAGGATTGATTTCATGACTGTCTGGCAGTTTGAGTATATTATGCAGCTTACCCAAATGTCCTTACTTTGGCATTGTTCGTCGGTTCGTTTAGCTCCTCAAAGTTCTGAGTTGAGCTGCACGATAACTGATAAATGCTTGCACTGTCTGGACAGGTTCACTCAAACCTGCGTGGTGCTTTCCTCAAAAGGCCACCTCAGACGTTAACCTACATGGTTTATCATATTTTATTGGCGATTGTATGGACTTCAAAAGAGACTATGACCTCTAAGTTTTTTCGGTGTTTCTTCTCAGAGTAGTCAGCTAGGAAACACCGGCATCATCTAGATTTATACAAAAAAAAAATGACGTGTAAAAGAGTTACTTGTAAACTATTTGCAAAATAAATATCATTTATCAACCTCAAATAAGTTGGGATAAGAGCAGAAGTATAGATAATGGATGCTGAATATTTGTAACGTAGGTACTTACATTACGCAGGAGACTGTGTACAGGCTGAGAGTTACACAGAGAGCTATGGAGCGTTCTATGCTTAACATACGGCTAATGGACCGAGTCCCAAACGTCGAGATCTGAAGACATACGAAGGTTTTCGATATCGGAACTCAAATGGAGCTGGGCAGGACACCTGGCAAGGCGCGGTGATGATAGGTGGAGTAAGGCAGTGACCGATTGGCGTCCAAGGACTGGAAGAAGAAGAGTGGGTCATCGCAGGAAGAACCTGGATGAGGCTGGCACAGGAGCGTGGGGATTGGCACAAGAGAGGGCTGTGCTCAGCAGTGAGCGAAGTCAGGCTGTGGATGATGATGATGACTTACATTTTAGTTCCACCAGTAGCTTTATAAATGAAATGAACCCTAATGTCACTACAATAAAATCTCCAAATCACTTGACCACTTGAAATATTATAAACACTCAACAACCCAATCCGCTACACTATGTACCACAACGCCACTTATTACAAGCATTTTGAAACGGAGCCAGAACGCTTAGCCGTACATTCAGGAAAGTGGCGCGACTGTGGCGCAACAGTACGTGCGCCCCAGTCGCGCAGTCTATAAAGAATTCACTTGCTCCGGGCAATGTTCCCAATTACTGGCTGGAATTTTAAGGCTTTCTCAATTGGAAGATGTCCAGATAAGTACTGAAAATGAGTTTTTGTGTTGTGCCTTATTTAGGTGAACGAAAAAGGCGTAGACAGATTACAACACAGGCAGGGCTGGGCAAAATACATGCTTTGCTTTAATTTAAATACAAATTACAAAATACTATGTCGCAAGTATTTAAAATACGAAATACAAAATATCTTTAAGTAATGTATTTAAAATATGAAATACTAAATACAGTATTTTAGCTATTTTTATTTGAAATACAAAATCCAAATTACAAAATACTTTGAATAATAAAAGTAATCCAGTCTAGTAATCGGTAAAACCAGAGTTTCCTTTAATGAACACTAGATTTTTACCTGATACTTGACATTGACAATTTGAGGTAGGTACAGTAACAGGTGTAGTGTTGCTAAATCTAAAGATCGACATATTTAGCGGTCGCCATTTTGCTTACGAAAGCTATCGAGCGCTATTTTTTTCAAAACGCATACATTAATAAAATCGCTAAATGAAGGTTAAATGTTTTATGTTAAAATGTATTTTGAGGCCATAAGTATTTGAAATACTAACTACAAAATACCTCGGCGGCAGGTATTTGAAATACTAACTACAAAATACCTCGGCGGTAGGTATTTGAAATACAAGCAGCAAATAAATGCAAACAGCAAATTAAAGCAAGTAAATGAAATACAAATACCAAATACTTATTTGTATTTCAATTACGTATTTTAATTACAAGTAACCCTGAGCACAGGTAATCCTGGACAAGCAAGCTTATTGTCTGGCATATCAGAACGGCCAGCATGTGTATGGGATAGCGCTATTCGTCTTGTATAGTTCCATCTCCCTCTCACAACGAAATCATGATGCCATTGACACGTGATAGTAGGGGAGGCAATAAAACAAATCCCATGGTTTGAAGTTAAAATATTGTTAAGCACTTGGTGAACTGATTTTCCGGTAGGTTATGTTTAACTAATTTAATTTTCCATTGTAAATGTTAACTAAAACTTTCCCAAATAACATTTTAAAAACATGGTTAAACTATAACCGCTTATTCAAGTTATAGAGCGCCTGAAGCGCAACAATGGATGATGTTTTATAAAGAATTCAGTAGCGTTTCGAGCTACGCTGCACCGTTTGAATTTATGTTGAATAGTAGTATGTGGTTGTTTTGAGAAGCCTGGTTTTAATACAAATTACCCTACGGAACAGTTAAAGAATCAACCTTGAATTTTTTGATTTCAGGGCTTTATCACCTAGGGGACGAGCTAACAAGGCATTTATCAACAAGGGTAGGAACATGATGAGATCTTAAAGGGTCGTATACCTCTACAAATCTCTCGGATAAATACAGTTGTTAAATATTATGTGTGACCCAGTACTCAGCTGCGGTAACAGCATTGACGGCTGACACAGACATAAGATGTACAGGCGACAGGGAATTTGGCGAAAAACGAAAGATGGTCCGTCGGCTACGGGAGACGCCATAAACACTGCAGATTGGATCGGACCCTCGACAGAAAGCTCCGCTGAGCATTAGGCTCTTAAGTCTTCTACAAGTTTGATAGTTGAACTCAATTCCCCAAAAAATAAGACTTCAGCCATCGCCACACTCGGCAACTGCAGCGCAACAATAGTTGTCGCCTATAAAGAATTCACAGGCGCTTCGGGCAACGTTCCCAATTACCGCTGGAGAATGCTTTGTGAAGTCTTGAGGACGGCCCGCGGAGTACCTCTCGCGTACGTTGCGGCTTTAAGGTTTAAATATCTTCTTTTTTGGTGGAAATTGTGGTTGCTGCTATAGTTTATTTTGTTTTTACATCTGATATAATTGGTAAATAATATTGCTTAATTACTCATACTTGTCTGCTGAAATTTTGGGAAAACGCATTTTAAGTATTTGAATTCTTGGGTTCGTAGAACATTGACACGTCAAAATAAAAGGATTCTCACATAACCATATCTCAGATCACTTTGCGATAAGTAACAAAAAGGTAACTAATGATTTGTTTGTGGGTTGACATGTTAAGGATGAATAAAAATAACATGAAACGTTACAACGCGAGCTTGCGATTAAAACAGCCGCACGGGTCGATCTTCGCAGCACCGCAAGGTCAATCTACAGATGGGTGAACATCATTTCCATACCGAGACTTCTCAGTGCCTTGGAAAGCACGTTAAGCCGTTGGTTCGGGCTGTAATTTCAAAACATTTGACAGGCGTTACGGACAGCCAGAAGCTGGAGAATCTGACACCAGTCTTGCCCCCTTGGCAGTCAAGTCCCCGGGTTGTGAAGGTTAGATAAGCAATAGCTTCAATTAAAATACTAATACTCCACTCTAAAAAGGCTATTAGGCTAGGCTAAGGCTCAATTTACATAGCGGCGGAACGGAAGCGTCGATCTAAAACTTTACATGGAAAATTCACCCTTATCTTCACAACATAATGCACATATTTCTTCTGAGATATTTCCTCTGCTCAGACGCGCGTGTTCTGTGGAATTCGCACTTCTTCTTTTTATCTTAGATGAAATATGGAATAATTGTATAAGTGCATTACGTTGTGGAGATAAGGGTGAATTTGCTATGTTAAGTTTCAGATTGACGCTTACGTTCCGCGGCAGTGTAAATTGAGCCGAAGAACGTGTGTGAAGCTTTATCTCAAAGCTCACCTACATAAATCGTCCATTTCACCCCAATATCCACCTCAAATAAACAATAACAGCGAAACCACTTTAATCTCTCAGCTCTCCATGAACTAAACGTTGCATTATACATTATACATCCAACGCACAGGGCGGAAATTAAACGCTGCATCGGCGGAGAATTGGAGCGACCCGGCCGATGCCCTAGATACGACGCGTCCTTAGGACGGCTACGCACGGAGCGACAGGACGAATAATAATTATTTATTTTAGAGAGTTACTTAGTTGAGTTAGTTAGTTGCTCTTTATTTTGAAATCTCACATGACTATGCCACGCTAAAAGACGAATTTACGTACCAAAATTCATGTACCCTATGTCACTTAAGACGAATCTAATGATACCTCATTTGTTAAAAATCTATCCAGCCGTTTAGGCAACAGGGCGTGTCAAAGAAATAAACCTGGGGCAGTCTGGTAAAATAAAATTCCCAAATTTTTGTGAATCTAAAAAACTCGAGCTATGGCCATAAACATCACTAATCATCGCATGATTAGTGATGTTTCATGGCATATTTCGATAGCACACAGCCTTTTCTCGGCATAGCTAGTGTGGAAAACCTACCGCAATATCCTTTGATCCAACTTGGCATAAGGGAGAAAATGAAAAATTGTATGAAAAACAGACATACGGACGGCCATGCGAGTGACCTTATAAGGATACATTTTCTTCGTACGGACGTTCGGGACTCAAAAAATAAATAAAGAGCGCAATGCCCGTGATTAGGCAAAATAAAATACCTACTCAGCATCTATCAAAATCTTAAAGATGAAAATTAACATGAATTCTCTCTATTCTATAGACTCCATTCAACCCATTGTCAAAGGAGCTACAATGAAACCTTACTAACACAAAATCTCGTCGATTTCACGTCTGCAGTCGCAAATCGCTCGGTGAGCAGACATCTTTATTTGCGGAGACGCTTGGCATTTAAAGAATTCCATTTCATGGAATTGCATTTTGTTGCTACCTCGACTTTAGAGTGAAGTAAGTTGGGAGCTTAATTACTTAAATTGAAAGAAGTTGATGACTTGGATGAGATGGGGTGGAAAACTTCTTTCATATCCTGTTTACGACCAGCGGGTCTTAAAATTTTAACAGGATCAGAAAGCACATCACGCTACCCGTCACTGTTAAATTTTCCCAATCAATCTTGAACCTAATGCTTTAACGATTAAGATGAAAATAAAATTCGACAGATTGTTGTATCTATACTAATATATAAAGCTGAAGAGTTTGTTTGTTTCCTTGAACGCGCTAATCTCAAGAACTACTGGTCCGATTTGAATAATTCTATCAGTATTAGATAGCCCATTCATCGAGGAGGGCTATAGGCTATACATATATCATCACGCTAAGACCATTAGGAGCGGAGCAGACGAAGTTGCGCGGGTCAACTTAGTTAATATATAAAGCTGAAGAGTTTGTTTGTTTGCTTGAACGCGCTAATCTCAAGAACTACTGGTCCGATTTGAAAAATTCTTTGAGTTTAATAGCCCATTTATCGAGGAAGGCTATAGGCTATATATCATCACGCTAAGACCTATAGGAGCGGAGCAGTAATGAAAATTGTGACGGAGACGAAGTTGCGCGGGTCAGCTAGTATTATTATATCTGGCGACATAGCGATTCAGGTTGGTAGATACGCTGTCTACCCAGAGCCAGCCTACTTACCCACCTGAGTGTCTACTGGCGACGACAAACCTTATTTATTGACATGAGTATGTTATTATTTTTGTCTCTATGGGCAATTATAGGCTGAAACAAACACTTTATTTACTTTTCAGTTGAAAACCAGATTTAGGCAACTTCTAGTTGTCTGGATCAAATTTTGCTGAACTGGATCTCAGTGGTGCAGCCGCCGTGAGCCTCACAATGTTATTGTTTTATTTTAAAATTAAATTTCCTTATATTTGTTCTTACATTGTGTGTATGCCAGAAATACATGTTTTCTTTTTTCCTATTCCTTTTATTCATAGGCTAGTTTCCACCATCAATAAATTGCAAATCTATTTAGTCCGTCAGTTAGAGTATTAAAAAATATTGGACACGTATTTTTTGTTTTTGTAAATCAATGAATATTGAAAAAGATAAAATGCATCAAAACTAGGGAGAGGGGGCTGGTGACGTCACGTCGCTAGTAAAATTGTACTATCGTAGTGACGTCACGCGAGATTTCAACGTACTGTATTTTCGTCATTTTTTGTTTCCGTGAAAAAAGAAAAAATACGTGTCCAATATTTTTTGAAAATCCATCTGACGGACTAATTAGATTTTTTCAGTAAAATACCCTATTGGCAGCAGTCATTGTGCCGATAATCGTAACGGCCAATGGTATAATTGCCAAGATCTTCGACCAACATCTGTGGAAGCTCTCGTTGGGCAGCTGAGTAAAGGGCCTGATCCAGAAAGCAGTACCTACTCCTGGACACGGCACGTAATGTTAGGAAATTCATCTCTCAGGAGCCCTGACCACCGATAGCTTAGACCCTGTTCCCGGTACCGGTATGCCAAATAAACATCTTTTCTACCATACCATTACCATATTTACCATAATTATCATTTATAGCTCATCTCACATATTTCGACAGCTTTTTGGAACGAAGTTCCTTATCGCGCATTGTGAAAAGGGGCTAGACTGAAAAAATTCATACGAAAAGTTGTAACGACACTTTTTGCTACAGTTGTAAGTCGTGCGGCGTGCGCGTGTTTCTGTCTGTCTGTCTGTCGCTCTCTCTCTCTCTCTCATAGAAAGCAAGCCAGTTATTTTCGTTTCGTCTTTCTATTTCTGTTTAAATTATATTTGTCAATAATAAAAAATATATATATTTAATATTATATTTTTTTTTTACAATTCCTTCACTAATTAATCGAAAGGAACTTCGTTCCGTCCGGGTGTCCCTTGACACCTCTCAAGTTTTTTTTAAAAGGCCCGCGTTCTTAAAAGCGAGGACATAAAATCGTCCTTGCCAATCCAATACTCGGAACATAAATCAAAGACATTCCAATTATCACAACCAACTCCGTCATAGACCTATCAATGACGTCAAATCTACCGATAAACTTAATTCTGACGGCCTACGCGATGTCGAAATTCGCTGAAGCCAGTGTATTCGGCGGCTGAAGGCGAAAAGTTTCAGTGGGGAGTTATTTTTAGAACAGCCATTGATAAGCGTTCGAGGAAGCATGAATGGTGTGGGGGATTTACTAAGGCTTACGTACGCCGATTTAGTTACGAGAATTTTAGCACCTGGACATTTTTTACTTAGTATTTGCGAACATAACCACTTAAATAACTTGTTTTTTAACCGACTTCCAAAAGTCGAGGAGGTTCTGAATTCGGCGGGTATATATTTTTTATGTATGTACACCGATTACTCCGAGGTTTCTGATCCGATTTCTGTGATTCCTTTTTAGTTCGATGCGGTATACTTGCCATTTGGTCCCATAAAAATTTGATTCAGTTTGGTTCAGCAGTTTTTATTTTATGAGCATTTTTGCTTATTTCAATTTCTTCGTAGTCGTCCAAGTATCACCACTTAAAAGTGAAAAACCGTAATTTCGGAAGTTGGTGTTAAAAAACAAAGAAACAAAACCAAAAACACCGACTTCCGAAATTAAGGTTATTTTTATTTTATACTTTGTAGTGTTTTGTTTGGAAGTCGGTTATATTTTTTTGCAAAAATATTTTTATGGCCAACATGCTTGCTGGCGGAATAGCTTGGTTGGTAATGCGGGTCATAGGTACATGTTCCAATTAGTTGATAAAACAGGCTGGTTCAAACTGTTTGATCAAATTGGCATGAAGGTGTGTGGGAAAATTTGATAAAAAAACCGGTCAAGTGCGAGTCGGACTCTCACACGAAGGGTTCCGTACCATAAATCTTAATTTTTATTATTTGTTGTTATAGCGGCAATAGAAATACACAATCTGTGAAAATTGCAACTGTCTACCTATTCTTAAGGGTTCCGCTGGTTACCCTTTGGGTACGGAACCCTAAAAATGAGTCGTCAAATGGCATTAAGAAATACGAAATCTCGTTTTTCTATTGATCAAACAGTTTAAGGTGGGCTAGACGAGCCGAGCACGAGCTGAGCGCAAGCCAAGCCGCTCTACTCGCGGTGTCAAGTGTGGACATACAAGCCTACAACAATCACTCTCCTCGGTGCGATACAAATCCCTTTGTGTTCGTCAAAAAACCGACAATAGGCGGAGCACAGTCGAGCACGAGCCAAACGCTCGAAGCGCGCTCGTTCGAGGCTCGTAACTCGGTCCACACTACACGAATTTTGGCTCGGCTCGTGCTCGGCTCGTCTAGCGTAGACCCACCTTTAAACATGTATGGCCCGCATAAGTTAAACAGTGGACAGTGCATATTTTTGAATTGCTGCAAAAGTAACTTACATTTATCTTCTGCACCTGAACCATGTTAGTTGGGGTCGGCGCAACACGTTTTCAACTAATTCCCCTGTCAGCTATGTCACTTTCATTTTACTCTCTCTTACTTTGTGCGTACAGCTAAGGAGTGGAATGCCCTATAGGAGTCTTATGTTTTCTGATAGCTACCACCTGGGAGTCTTTACGTCAAGAGTGAATAGGTTACTTCTAGGCAAGCGAGCTCCATCTTCGACCACATCATCGCTTACCATCAGGTAAACACGAGCTTATCAATCAATTTATATACTATCTATGTATAGTAATACTAGCTGACCCGCGCAACTTCGTCTGCGTCACAATTTTCATCACTGCTCCGCTCCTATTAGTCTTAGCGTGATGATATATAGCCTATAGCCTTCCTCGATAAATGGGCTATCTAACACAGAAAGAATTTTTCAAATCGGGCCAGTAGTTCCTGAGATTAGCGCGTTCAAGCAAACAAACAAACAAACAAACAAACAAACTCTTCAGCTTTATATATTAGTATAGAAGTATAGATACAAAGCTGAAGATCTATTATCTCCATTTTTTTCAAGGCTCAGTAGTTTTGGAGATACAGGGGGGAATGGTCATTTTTCATCTATTTTTTTTTATTTTTCTAGTTTGACCCCCAAAAGTGACACCCATACTAAAAAAATAATAATTTACGCTTCTGTGTTTGGGTCACAGAAGTCCATATGTGTACCAAATTTCAACAGAATCGGTCGAGTGGATCTGGAGAAAACTGGCTGTGACAGACGGACAGACACCCGAGTGATCATATAGGGTTCCGTTTTTTGTTCGGAACCCTAAAAAAAGAACCCTTATAAGATCACTCTCTTGTCCGTCTGTCTGTCTGAGGACAAAAACTGAATAATATGCGCATACAAAATTACGGGCAAAAGCTATTGAAATTAATAACTAAACTAGTAGCATTTTTTTTAATGACGCCGTTCTTATGATTTCGAAGTCACGGACGCAGCTAGTATCAAAACAACAAACAGCTGTTACCGTTTCCGTAAACACCGGACGCGCGGGTGCGGAACTGCTCCACAAATATGCGTCACAAACGCCGGAATATCCGGACACCTGGAATCTTTCACAAACAAACAGGGAAGCTTATTTTTACGGATCTTTGAAATCCTGCATATATATCGAGTAGTTGACCCGCGCAACTTCGTCTGCTCCGCTCCTATTAGTCTTAGCGTGAGGATATATATAGCCCTATAGCCTTCCTAGATAAATGGGATATCTACCACTGAAAGAATTTTTCAAATAGGACCAGTAGTTCCTGAGATTAGCGTGTTCAAGCAAACAAACTCTTCAGCTTTATATATTAGTACTAGCTGACCCGCGCAACTTCGTCTACGTCACATTTTTCATTACTGCTCCGCTCCTATTGGTCTTAGCGTGATGATATATAGCCTATAGCCTTCCTCGATATATGGGCTATCCAACACTGAAAGAATTTTTCAAATCGAACCAGTAGTTCCTGAGATTAGCGCGTTCAAGCAAACAAACAAACTCTTCAGCTTTATATATCAGTATAGATAACTTCGTATAACTTCCAAAGTTACTTCGAAAAATTAACGTCAAATCTTTAACAGGAATATAGCAATAATGTTCAATCGATTTTTAGATCAAAAGACATTACCAAGAAATACCAACGGTTTCAGAACCGAGAAATCAAGAAATTTTATTAGGTAAGTGTAAGATCGCGTCATAAGCGATCAAAATTGTGTCGTTCGTTTTCCGCACGGGAACCAAGCCTGTACACTTCAAAAATTGTATCTAAATCATAGGTTATTGCAAATATCTTAAGATAGTGATCAAGATGTAGGTATTTAATTTTCATCATCATATCAGCCGAAAGACGTCCACTGCTGGACATAGGCCTCCCCCAAGCGTCGCCACAACAACCGGTCCTTCGCTTCATTTTCAACTCTCGATATTATGCAGATCATTTCAAATACAACAAATTCCATCCATATTTTATAGTTTACAATATTCGTTTCTCATCAATTTGCAACGTTGGAAGGCCTGCCACAAGGTGGACCGATGACCTGGTGAGAGAGTGAGAGTCGCGTGAAGCCGATGGATGTGAGACGCACCGGACCGGTGTGGCGACACTTGGGGGAGACGTATGTCCAGCAGTAGACGTCTTTGAGCTGAAATGATGATGATGATGATGATCAAAACTGGCCAAGTGCGAGTCGAACTCGCGTGCTCCGAACGAATTTAATTTATTTAACATGTTATTTCAAGACTACAGATTTCTAATAGGTTTTCCTGTAATCTTTAGGTAAAGATCTAATATCTCCATTTCTTTTTTTTCATAATTTTAGGCTCAGTAGTTTCGGAGATAAGGGGGTGGTGGTCATTTTCGTCTAATTTCTTGAATAACTTCAAAACCATTTATTTTAAAATTATGATAAAATATAATTAAAACCCTCACAGTAAGCCCTTTCATTTAATATGTCACACGATATTGTTAATTTTTTTTTTTTGAAATTTTCTAGTGTGACGAGTTTGACCCCCATACTAAAAATTTAATAATTTACGTAACGCTTCCGTGTTTGGGTCACAGAAATCCATGTGTACCAAATTTCAACAGAATCGGTCCGGAGAAAACTGGCTGTGACAGACGGACAGACAGACAGACACCCGAGTGATCCTATAAGGGTTCCTTTTTTGTTCGGAACTCAAAAAAATAATAATTTACGGTGTTTTCAATAACCCGGTGACATCCTAAAATCGACATACCTATTAAAATTCATTTATAAGTTTAGAAACTAAAAACCATGAATCAACTACCTTTTCGCACGACACAAAACAACACGGCAACAGCGATGTAAACAAACCCGCGGGGCACATGTCGGTCTTCACTTTAACACACCATTTCACCCAATATGGCGACGTATCGAATTGCAGAAACAGGTGTTGGTAATAATTGGCTGTTTAAGGCTGCTCTCTCGAGAAATGCTTAAAAACAGCGTGCAGATGAAGCAACTTTTCGTCCGCATTTAATGATATATAAATAGTTGAATGACAGATAATATACGTAATTTGGTTTAGCCAGAATTTATGTATTGGTATCACATAATAAAGAAAAAAATCACCAAATCACCTCCAAATCGTTGAGATTAAACCATTTTAGTCCTTCATTTTTTAACAAAAGTCTAAAAAAAAGTTATCTAAGTACTGCTTTACAATACAAACGGAAATAATTATTTGGTTTTGCTACTTTTTTAAAATAAAGTGTTATTTTTTTATAACAGATAGGAGTAGTTAGCTCCGTTTATATGCACACGGCCATTGGCATGTATACAAGCCTTAATTTTATAAACGGTCTTTTTGATGCTTTTGCAATAATTGCGAAGCCATACAAGTGGTTCTTGGCAAGTATGTAAGGATCATAGCAGGTGGCGTTCTGTCCCTGCCATCATCATCATATCAGCCGAATGACGTCCACTGCTGGACATAAGCCTCCCCCAAGCGTCGCCACAACGACCGGTCCTGCCAGGGTTGCGGAATTTGTTCGAAGGAGTCACCGCAGCCCTCGCAAAGGGCACTAGGAGGAACACGGATGGGTTTTAGTCAGTAAGAGTCTGACACTCCCTTCAGCTCCGCCCAGAGCGGGAGGAGTCATTTGATGATTTCTCATCCTTTTAATAAAAAAAATTATGCCTATACAACGTGTAACAAAATACACGCAATACGTCTTACGGGGTTATTGAACTCATCATTATGAAAAACTTTTACTCTGGGACCAACCCCGAAATCGCGAAAAAAAGTCAGCTGTTCAGTACATTTTGTCGAGTTATGTGCGCACATAAATGTTTGGGGGAATCGTTTTTTTTTGCGATTTCAGTGTTGGTCCCATAGTGAAAGTTGCTCATAATGATGAGTTTAATGACCCCTTAAGAGGTATTGCGTTTATTCTGTTACAGGTTGTGTTGTAAATACGATTTAAGATCTAAAGTCAGCAGGAGCAATCGCAAAAGGGGAGGTTTTTCCCAACAATGTGACGGAACAAGACAAGAAAAAAAATTGCCAGCAGCATCAATTGTCAGTTTGACAGAAAAATACTCAACATGAACAACCAATTTGACTTTCCTTTGATACGATTTCATTTATATTACCAACTAGCTGACCCGCGCGGCTTCGCTCCCGTCAACTGGCTACCCTACCCTACCCTACCTACCTACCTACCTACCCTACCTACCTACCTACCTACCTACCTACCTTACCTACCTACCTACCCTATCTACCTACCCATTTTTTTTTGCTTTTAAACCTTCCCCGTATTTTGGCGAACCCAACAAAAAAAGAATTATTAAAATCGGTCCAGCCGTTCTCGAGTTTTAGCGAGACTAACGAACAGCAATTCATTTTTATATATATAGATAGATATAGATATAGATTGAGGGAAAATCGAGAAAATAAAGAAATTCCTAAACTTTATTACTTACTAGACCACTTTTCTCAATAATTACCAGATCAACCAAACCCAAAGAAACCACATTAATCGTCTAATCCAATTTAAAACCAATTAAATTATCATAAAACACAATAGCTCATTACATCGAAAGAATTCGAGGACTTTTTAAATGAGTCGGGTCATACAACCCGACTCATTTAAAAAGTCCTCGAATTCGTTAAAGGTGCGCGCGCGCAAGGCTTACCGATTTCGGTCGGGTAGCACCGGCGAATTGTGGCACAACAACGTCCGGACGGATGAGTCTATTAAATCATACGTGGTCAGGGGCCTTAACTGTAAAAATTTGGTGCAATTATATAAGCGGAAGCGATTTGAGAATTTTTACTTTTACGTGAACACTAGCTTTTGCCCGCGACATCGTACACGCATGTCCCGTTTTTTCACATTCCCGTAGAAATTTCCGGAAATCCCCTCTTAGTGCTTCCCTACACTCCCCAAGGAACCTACATGCCAAATTTCAGCTTTCTATGACCAGTAGCTTCGGCTGTGCGTTGCCTGTCAGTCACTCAGTTACTCAATCAATCAGTAACGGAAGAATTTTATACATTAGGATTCTTTTTCAAGGGTAATATTACAAATAGACCGACAAGAAGTCTAAGAAAATGATACTACCGTTCTTTTAGAAGAATGACGCACCCTTGAAATAATTTCCAAAGAGTCTACTTGTTTCGTGGCATATTGACATATCGCTTACTAGCGGCCCAACGTGAGCCTTTCAATAGTAAAAAAAAGGTTTAGACACGACTCGTATCTAAAGAGAGCACTGACTCGTGACTCTCAAGTGCTCTTTTTCACCGAATTCACAAAGACGCGGCGGACGCTTTAAATCAGTTACAAAATCCTTTTGCTTTTAAGGAATACAAAACTCTACAGCAAAAGAAGCATAAGATGCGATACAGCTTCAAAAAAAAAACCAGCCAAGTGCGAGTCGAACTCCACTGAGACTGACCGAAAGCCCACTGAGGGTTCCATACAAATTTGTAGCTACAAAATACTTTAAATAAAGACAATTTTTTATGACTTAATTACAAATGTATAGTTTTCAGACTTTGTCCTATACTTGTAGTGTAAGACATTATTACTTGCCAAATTTCATAGTTCTAGGTCAACGGGAAATACCCTGTACATTTTGATTCCCTTGAGAGTGTCGAAAAATACGTTTTTTGCGGCATAAACGACCGTATCTTTTTTTTACGTTAACTTAGATATTTAATTTTTTCACAGCTTCAAGGGGTCATAGACTTGAGTTTATGGTTTAAATTTAAACTCGATACCTCTACGCGTTCCCGAGATAAACGGTCTTGACAGACAGACGGACGGACGGACAACAAAGTGATCCTATAATGGTCCGTTTTTTCCTTTTGAGGAACGGAAACTTAAAAACGTCTAAAAAGCTTTGGAAAGTAACAGTCATATTTTAAACTGTCGAGCAATTGAGAAAACTCGGTATGTGTTAGTTATATTTCATTTTTCAGTGCTAACATTTTATCGATTTAAAAAGCTTTCGATACTTTTGCTACAATTTTGACTGGAAACACCTTATCCTCTACCCGGTCCCGCTCACAAAAACGCTCTTACTTACCCCATTTAATAATTTTGTTATAATAAGTCAGGTAAGCATGCTTTACAAAAAAGATGAATTCCAGGTTGCCTGGAAGAGATCGCGGAATGCGATAAGGCCGCCCATTGTACATATGTGTTTTAGCTTGTAGTTTTCTTTTTATGTTATTATCGGTGTAAAATAAAGCATATAATAAAAAATTAAATTAAATAACCTACATACCTCCGCTACCGTCTTTAACAAGACCCACACTTAATTGCCCCGACTCGAGCATTGAACGGTGGCAGCTAAAAAATTGGCCAAGCGTGATGTTAGCACGACGAGCCACGCTATTAGCTCCTTCATTATTTCGTGTATCTGCCGAATCGATTCTTCTTATAATTTCATGTAGTTTTTACAGATTTATGATGATTTTAGCTATTAATACCAGTGCTTTCTTCAGGCCTATTTGAATTTTGAGGTGTCCCTACACTGAATTCTAACATCCTACACTCGGCGTGCGTGATTGATTAAGCTTCACACCCCCTCACAGCGAGGTCTGAGTCCCAACCGTGGGAATACAATAGGCTGATTGTGTACGCTCCATCCAGGATTGGTTGTTGCGATTTTTTGAAAGTAACTCATTCTTTCTTCATGAGCTTGAGAGTAGGATCAGAAAGCCTCTTGTTCCTATCTATACGGCGCCGGAACAGTGAGCGTTAAAGATTAACAAGTACCAGGAGGTCAGAAATATGTAGAAGTATTTCGAAGGATCATATTTTACTTTTAACTACCAGGGTAGTAGATACATGTTGCAGAATTTGTTTGAAAGAGTCACCGCGGCCCTGGAACGCAAAGAGCATTCGAAGTCACACGGTTGGGTTTTAGTCAGAAAGGGTCTGACAATCCCTCCCGATCCGCTCAGAGTGGTAAAGCCATTTGATGATTTCCCATCCAAAAAAAGGTGTCCCTACGCTGTATGTTACAACATCCTGCACTACAGTCTTCGTAGTGGACTATAGATCCACTCGCATCTCATAGTGAGGTCTGGGTCCCAAGATTGGGAACATAAAAGGCTTTTAGAGGTATACGGCACAGAGAGTAAAGTCCCGCAAACCCCCGTTGACCCGTCTGGTTGTTGTGTCTGGTGTGGGCAACTACCCCATAGTTGATATTCGTGCTGATGTATATGTTCAAATCGCACGGTAAACTCTGCTTGCGCGATGCAGAATTTCGACGTAGTAGTTCACTGCTAGTTGGATAGATGGCGTCGCGGTTCTTTTTGTTGCGATGTAGATTTGCTCCGTTGGTTTTTCGTGTGGCGGCATTGATGCCGCTACATGCTGATTATGTATGCTGCATTGCATCCTGAATTAGATGCAAATGAAAAAGGCGAGAGTATTTTTACATCTCTGAAAAAGCCATGTTCAGTAATGACCAACTGAGCAAACTTGCTGATGTTTTTTGTCCTGATTGTAATCGAACACCGAACTATACGTCGACGAGCCGAATCTTATGATTATGCAAGAGGTTTGTTTAACGGTTATTTCAACATAGAAATCAAGAATACCATTTGTACTGGATTTCATTTGAGTGCTTTTAAAAACTGGTCTGAAAAATCTATAAAAATCCACAAAATTGGCTAAACAAGTTTCATATACGAGTATTTCGCCACGCAACTACTGACCAAAAATCATCGTCCCGAATCCCAACCGATTGGCCAGTGAAAGTCTTAAACTCCGTAACCAAGTACAAAACCATCGAAAACGCCATACAATAAACGAACATTACATGTCCAAGAGCCATTTACATGGTCATCAGAGACCAACACAACACCATGACGGATGGTTATGATGCATGACCGATGGTAACTATACGATGGACCGTTCCCACTCAATCTTGGGAGGAATTTCTTTGCGTTACATGAGGAAGTAAGTTTATGTTTCACAGTTCTGATGCAGCTATGAGGAAGTGGTTGGGAATTCTTTGTGCTAATCATTGAGAGTCGAAGCGTGGTTTAGCCATTAAAATTGGCTCGACGAGTGGCGGAAATGTCTGCGATATGTCAGTTGAGAAATGGGATAGAAGAACTACTGCCAACTTCTCCATAGGATCTACTGTTTGGAACTTGTAACTGCCGCGCTGGAGATAGGCTCGGTGAGTGTGTTTTGCTGCTTCTTCTCTTCTGATCTTGTATTTAGCGCGGCAGAACTAGCTTTATCTATTTGACAGGCAAACCATGACAATTCAAAAGTGCCTGTAACTGGTATATTTGAAATAAAGGACTTTGTATTTATATTAGTACGCTAGATTGCTACCGAAAGGACTGACATTAGCAGAAAGCTTAAACAAAAAAAAAACGGGGGACGACAGAGATGTCGAAAACGCTGCAGTATCGAAGGAAAATACATTTACCCCAAATAAATCGGGATAAGGCCCAGATAATGATGAGCATCCATCTTCGACCACATCATCGCTTACCATCAGGTGAGTGAGACAGTGGTCAAACGTATGCCTATTAAAAGTAAAAAAAGCATGACCGACTATGCTATTGCTACGCAGTTCGTTCAGATATGACACAAGCAAAGAATGTATGTATTCAAATGACTCCTCCCGTTCTGAACGGAGCAGAAGGGAGTGTCAGATTCTTACTGACTAAAACTCATCCGTGTTCCTCCTAATGCCCTTTGCGTTCCAGGGCCGCGGTGACTCTTTCGAACAATTTCCGTAACCCTGGCAGGCACTGGCCCAATGTATGTACCCAGTTATTCCAACAAAAAGGTATTATTGACCCCGTGAAAGTTATCTCTGTGTCCTCATTCCACCGGCCCCCTTCGACCATCGGACATCCAGACGCACTGCATCTTACCATCCCTACCTTGTTACTATTTCACCAATTCGCACTAAGCGTTTCCAAACGTCTTTTATAATGCGCACAGCAAAGGAGTGGAACTCTCTGCCTGCGTCTGTGTTTCCAAACGCTTACAACCCTAATCTCTTCAAAATTAGAGTGAACAGGCTCCTTCTGGGTAAGCTCGCTCCATCGTAGACTTTGTCTCTGTCATCTCTGACCTAGACTAGAGTCAAGAGCAAACCCATCAAAAAAGAAAAAAACGACAGATAACTTTTAAGACTAGCTTTATTTGAAGATACTTCCTAAGGACTAAAGTTTCCTTAAGCTTTTAGGATTTGTAGGAAATGTTTCATTAGGACTATCCTTTGAAGAAAGGTCCGGATATCCTGCCCTGTTTACCTCGCGTTTGAGTAAAGTTTGCTAGAGGAACTAAAAAGGGCTTGAATTTTTTTTTAATGTCTTTGATTGCGGAGATAGGAAGTCTTCTGTGTTTTCTAAACAGAGAACAATCTTTTTTAAATAAAAGAAAGAGAGCATTTAGACAAAAACTTTTTTACAAAAAATATAACCGACTTTCAAAAACAAAACACTACTAAGTATAAAATATGTAAATTCGGAAGTCGGTGTTTCTGGTTATTTCGTTTTTTGACACCGACTTTCGAAACTAAAGTTATTTTATACTTTGTAGTGTTTTGTTTTTAAAGTCGTTTTTTATTTTTCACTTTTTAGTGGTACTTGCGTATTCACAGCTTACCGGTGTGATGTTATGTTATGAACTGGGGCCCATTTAATAAAACTTAGTGCATTCAGTGTAAAGGTCTCGTCAATACGAATGAAAAAAGCCCTAACACTTGGTAGTTCCTACACACCGATGTGGAGTTCCCTTGACTCTCCGTCGTCTCCATTATCAGGTCTGATCGAATTCTTCATTGTTTTGTAGTATCACCCGATATACACACGAATATCAAGTTTTTACCAGATGCGTGCCTACAATTTTCGAGAGTTGCCCTCGGTTTCTCAAGGTCATTAGATCCTGACGTGGTTGCAATGGGACCACCTCGGCAGCATACCTTTTCATATAAAAAAAGATTCATCGAAATCGGTTCATAAAAGACGAAGATATCCTATCTATCTATCCTATAGGCTAGATAGAAGGAAATATACTTTCGACTTTACAATAAAAAACTATCGAATGTCTATGATATCGTATCATGAGAGTCTGTGTTTCCTGATAGCTACAACCTGGGAGTCTTTAAGTCAAGAGTGAATAAGTTACTTCTAGGCAAGCGTGCTCCATCTTCGACCACATCATCGCTTACCATCAGGTGAGATAGTGGACAAACTTGTGACTATCAATAGTAAAAAAAAGAATATTGGTCATAGGGAGCAGCTTACAAATACGAATACATGGCTGAACTTAATTTTGTTTCCTCTTCAATATTCCAATTTCCTAATGCTATAGTGAGTCTAATTTTCAAACAACTATCCACAGTCGAAACGGTACTAAAATGAAACGGCAAAATAAATCTTTGACCAGTAATAAAGCACTGAATAAAACTTCGCCTCCAATCGCTTTTTTATCTGTATCTAAAAATACTCCACTGGATAGTTAGGTACTTCAGACGCAGGTCATTACTCATTTGAACACAATATCTCGATGACGTCTTGCCCGACCGCGGCGAAAGAAAGAAGGTAATGTTTTTTAACCTATTTGTATACTGACCCTTGATGTCAAAGTTTTCTTTCATGTCAAACAAAATGGTGGGAACTCTTTTGTTAGATTGATTTATGTTCTCGTGTAAGTGTAGCAAGTATTATAAAGGTAAGCGTTTGCAATAGTTGCCTGAACAGCCATTTAAAGACGTTGAAAAATTGAATCATAGCAGAAAGTTGACTGAATCATGTTCACTAGGAGTTTTGTTTGTCAAGTCGACGTTCAAAGGATGAAAAGGTCTTCATCTTATCGTGTGGGCACTAAGGTCTAACGACCCCACACACCCTAGTGTCAGAGTTTCTAAACCGCCTCAAGGGCCTCTGACATGGTTTACGACCACCATTTGGCGGCCGGGACCACCGGCTTATACGTGCCTTCCGAAGCACGGAATCATATTTTTACCAGACAATCAGGTGATGAAAAGGTAATTCAATGGTATTGTTCTTCTGTCTTCGTACTCATAATAAATCTATAGTGATTAAGAGGAAACAAAGGCAAAAATGACAATAAAGATTACGTAGGATGACAAAAAAAAATCAACAAGCCAGGAGCAGAAGCTATTGTAGATGAAGCTGAAACAGATCAAAACGACTAATTATGTGAAAAATTACCTGGCCAAGAGTAAGGTAAATTGAGATACTGGTTGATAAAGATGTTTGACAGACAATGACGTGGAAGAACGTACTGATATACAACGTGTAACAGAATAAATGCAGGTACAACTTTTACTATTGGACCGATGCCAAAATCACAAAAAAAATCTGCTGTTCAGTACATTTTGTCGAGTTATGCGCACAGAAAAGTATGGGAGTCGATATTTGCTTCGCGATTTCAGTGTTGATCCCATAGTGAAAGTTGATCATAATGATGAGTTCAATGACGCCTTAAGAGGTATTGCGTTTATTCTGTTACAGGTTGTAGAAGCAAATAAGAAAAGAGCTAGCGTAGAAAGAGAAGAAGAAAACGACTGAGTGACATATAACTGACTTAACAACGCACAGCCGAATCTACTGCGACTATAGGTACATGAATTATTTTATGAAGTAGGTGAGCACAAAGGAATTTTTAAAAATTCAACCTGTAATAGGGTAAAACGGGGGAATAGAATAGAATACTCTTTATTATGTACACCATATAAGTTACTGAAAAGATATATGAGGAAAACATTACATAGGGAAAATCGTTTGTACCAAATTTGCGCAAACGAAATCGTGGGCTAGTGATAATGAGGAGACAGAAGATGATCAAAGAGTCCGAGCAAGAGTTATTGTTGACATGTTCAACAATAAAATTAAAAAGATTACCAATGATCCTACTCCAAAGTACAAAAACCCTGTCATCAACCTTGGTTTTATTAATCAAATCGATTCTACCAAGCCTATACCTAATTTGGCCGGAACAATCGATGCTATACCAAGCACATTTCCTGTGTCATTGTCATATTAACATGTGGATGCACGTATGTATGTAGCTATTGTCATCGATACGATATTATAACCGTAGCGGCGCTTGTCCAAAAATAAACTTATTACTTATATTGTCTTAGATGTGGTAGTATTCAAATTTAGTTTTTGTCGCGTTAGCATTACTTTGCTTTGGTGATTGATTGAATGATTGTTCGTTTGTGTGTTTATTCAAAGACCTTGTTGTAAGTGCTCTTATTGGTTTATTTAAAAAAAATACAATCATTAATCTCTTAGCTTAACCCAAACCATCATAAGCATTTATTTTACTTTAAACATTTACCCGCACTTTGGAATTCAAGGATTAAGTCCATTACTCAGATTGGAAGCTATTTGAACGTTTCAAAACGTAGATGGAGAAGAACGTGGAAAAAACTGCATGGATACTACTCTTGATAAAATTGTCCTACTCATGATAAAATTGTCCTACTCTTGATAAAATTGTTTTTTTAATACACTTCTAGCCTCAGATCTACAACTGCTGCTGATGTCTAGTTTCAGGATAGATATTGTCATTGGTTTAACGAAAGGAACACCAAACTAAGTGTCACTTGACCTAACAAGAGAGTTCAGCAGAATAATTCAACGAAATAAACAATAAATAAATTATGGTCGTTTAAAATTTAAACAAATCAAGAACTAACATCCTGATGAAGAAAATAACGACCATGCCACAGATTTATAGCCACCACCAGCGCTTGCGCACTCCACAGGAATGCAAAATAATGACTGAGCCACTCTGACGCATTGATGTTATAATAAAACGGACAAAAACGCAATCGAAAGCATCGGCTCGACGGAAATAACTGACGGAGCGATTAATCGCAATGCCTGGACGTATAAATGTGGATCCACGACTTTTTAAGGGCATCCGTGAGACACTTGTCTACCCGCCGGCGACTAGCGAGTAGCGATTAAGCTTCAAACTCGAAACAGTTGGCGAGCAGCGAGTTGTGAGCGAAAACTTTAAATAGTTTTGACACTCGGCTTTCAGCAAGTGCTTTTGTGCGACGGGCTTTTACTCGCAATACTCGCTCCGGCCCGCACTATAGGTAGAAATTACCGCTGTTTGGTGAGTTCCGACCGCCAAGCGAGCATCGCCGGGCGAGTGTCGCTGAGGGAGTACAATTTTTAATAGCTCTTGTCGCTGCGATCAACTAGAGGTAAGAGCCGCTCGCCGGCAATGTGAACAGCCACCTATCGACTATGAATGCATGTGTCTCTTTTACTCACACGAGATCTATATCTTTTGTCCCTTTCTTCAGCGAGCAAATGGTCGATAGGTACTCGCTTTCTCGCCGGCGGTGAGACAAGTGCCTTAATGGGTTGAGGATTTTTTCGTTGCGAGAGTATGTCACAAATATATGAAGATCAGTTACGGTACTTTTAAATGAACGAAACTTCGTGTTTTTGAGTGGGCTGTGACGGTCGATTCTGTTTATAAATTCACCGTAAAAGCTTAGGTGAAGTGAAATGAAATAAGCTGACCATTTATGCAATCAATATGGAATGACCAGTTCCCGCTCACTCCACTAAGTATTCACGGATTTTTTTAGGATGGGCAATCATGAAATGACTCCTCCCGCTCTGGGCGGAGCAGAAGGGAGTGTCAGACTCTTACTGACTAAAACCCATCCGTGTTCCTCCATATATCCAATCTTTTGAAAATTTAATAACAAGTTTTCAGGGGTAAGATGTAAATTTACAGATAAGTTCTTCTTTTCGAGTAGATTAAAAAAACTCAAAATGAATTTTGTCCGACCAATATAACACCTGGACATTTCTATCATTGGCGTCATTTAAATCCTGGAAGGTACAGGTGGTTGTGCACAACTAAGTTAGCCGACTATAGTTTTCAAAAAATAAAAGACCCGTTTTGACAGCAGGATACAACATTGCTTTACTAGAAAGTATGAAAGAGACATAAAAATAAATTTCTTTCGCACTCAGTGGTAAAGCAATCTTCTATCCTTCTCTACTCAGCTGTCAAATCGGATTTCTTAGATTTTGGTGACTTAAAGTAAGCTCTGTTGAAAAGTTTCGATGAGTAATAAGTTGTTAAGACTTCAGTAAGAAGATTAGAAACTACTGGAGGGATTTAGTTTTTAAAACTTGTATACGTTCTGAACTTACTTCTGACGTGCAAACATTAAGCTAAAACGTATAAGAAACGGTGGTAGCTTCGTAATCTATAAACTCACTCAGTTTCTTTAACGTAAGATTATAGTTAGTGCGCTAGACGGCAGATTAAGCTTTAGTTTAACGCGCTTTAGCTTGATGCCCTTGAGTCAATTGAGAAACGAGCCAAGAGGATCATCGGTAATGACAGGCTCGTCGAGTCGAAGCTCCAAAGTCTTGAGCATCGACGCCGAGTTGCTGGCCTGTCGGTTTTCCATCGGTTGCATTTTGGGGAGTGTGCGACGGAATTGCATGATTTAATTCCGCCAAGCCCGTTCCATCATCGGACCACAAGACGAACGGCGATGCGCCACCGGTACATGGTGGACATCCCATCGACACGCACTAAACGTTTTGGGAACACATTCATAGTGCGTACAGCTAAGGAGTGGAAATCCCTGCCAGAGTCTGTGTTTCCAGATAGCTACAACCTGGGAGTCTTTAAGACAAGAGTGAATAGGTTGCTTCTAGGCAAACGTGCTCCATCTTCGACCACATCATCGCTTACCATCAGGTGAGATTGTGGTCAAACGTACGCCGATATATAGTAAAAAAAAAACCGGTTACTGTGGCGACACTTGGAGGAGGCCTGTGTCCAGCAGTGGACGTCTTTCGGCTGATATGATGATGATGACCGGTTAGGTAAGCTATAGATGATGTCCATGGTGGAACTAGCAACCCCAGAAATTGTCTGTTTAGTTTTTCAAAGCCTAGTTGTGTCCAAGTGCAATTAAAAAACTGGCCAAGTGCGAGTCGGACTCGCGTGCAAAAGGTTCCGAACGAATTTTATTTTTTTAACATGTTATTTTAACACTACAGACTTCTTATAGGTTTTCCTGTAATCTATAGGCAAAGATCTATTATCTCCTTTTTTTTCAAAATTTTAGGTTCTGTAGTTTCGGAGATAAGGGGGGTCTTTTTTCGTCTAATTTCTTGAATAACTTCAAAACCATTTATTTTAAAATTATGACAAAAATATAACTAAAACCCTCACAGTAAGCCCTTTCATTTGATATGTCACACAATATTATTCAAAAAACTTTTTTTTTTAAATTTTCTAGTTTGACCGCCATATGTGACCCCCATACTTAAAATTTAATGATTTACGTAACACGTCCGTATTTGGGTCACAGAAGTCCATATGTGTACCAAATTCCAACAAAATCGGTCCAGTGGATCCGGAGAAAACTGGCTGTGACAGCCGGACAGACAAACAGACAGACACCCGAGTGATCCTATAAGAATTCCGTATTTTGTTTCGGAACCCTGAAAAAAATTGGCAATGTTTTATTAATTGCGTTGTTTCGACGAGACTATAACTAGAAGATCCAGACGGTATATTGACTGACTAGCTATAACTAGAAGATACAGAAACGATGAATAGACAGCATAAAAGATGACTTGGCTGAAAAACGGATGCATGGTACTGGGATGACAACTAACAGAGAAATATGGTAGAAGACATATTGCGCCATCCTAAATAAATTAAGATGTGGGCAAGATAATCATAATGACCCTAATGAATAAAGGTGCCCATTATTCGAAGATCAGTTGCGTAAACAAACTGATCATTATTTCTGCCATAATTAAAACAAGTGAGGAACCCTATAAATTGCAATGCTTGGCGCCAAGCCAACACTGCGTAAAATGCAGAATGTCTATGTCCTTTACAACTTTTACTGTTTCACTAGTAAAAGCGGTTTTCTAGTAAATCCGGTCTGACTTCAGGAATATAGGTGACAATCTAACTGGATTTCCGGCTGTGAAGGTCAGAATCGAACCGTAACAATTTACTAAATTCTGCCTGCGACTGTGCCCTCGTGCTAAGTGTTTTGTTGGGCCATCTATTAATTACTATAAACGATTTTTACCCGACTGCGCCAGAAGGAGGGTTATGCTTTTCGAGAATATGTCATTTCTTTCAATGATGTGTCAGTGGTTGATCACTGGAAAGTCATAATGACGCTTTTATATCCAGTGGTCAACCACTGACACTCCATTGAAAGAAATGGCATAGAATCTTGTCAAAATCAACCATTATGAAATCAATGATAGACCATTCTGACGCTATTGTAATAGCAGACTTGGGGCCCTGAACGGTTCGATGGATTTTAGTTTGAGAGTAGTCGTTAGATTCGTCTGGATTGTGAGAGTGACACTGGGTATATAAAAATTAAAATGGCCGATTTTTGGTGCCACATTTTGCCGTCAATTTTTTTTTAATTTTCAAAGCCTATCGAGTGGGGCATCAAGATAAAGGGCTCGGGGAGACGATTCTAAAAATGTAACTCGCTAAAATGTAGGAAATAAAAAAATTGACTTTTCAAAAAACTGTGTTCAATAACTGATCTGATGCCACCAACTGCATCAGACTGCTTGAATTGCGACTTGTTTCGAACTCGAGTCGTTTTAGCGGTCGGGTTTTTTGACTGTCTTTTTTAACATAATGTTTTGTGTTTCAGTACTTTCGATTTCGACATGTGACGTCACAAATCCTCTGCCCCTTGTCACGTCATAACGTAACAATTCGCCCCCTCCCACCCTTAACGTATGATATATGTTATGATAGCCCAGGGGAACGTACAACCAGGGTAAATGTAATCTATGTCCAAATCCAGGCCATAATCTCCTGCCAGGGTTGCGGAATTTGTTCGATAGTCACCGCGGCCCTGGAACGCGGCGGGCATTAGGAGGAACACGGATGGGTTTTAGTCAGTAAGAGTCTGACACTCCCTTCTGCTCCGCCCAGAGCGGTAGGAGTCATTTGATGATTCCCCATCTTTTTACTTTATTTTTTATTTGTGATGGGTTTGCTCTTGACTCTAGTCTAGGTCAGAGATGACAGAGAAAAGTCTACGATGGAGCGAGCTTACCCAGAACGAGCTTGTTCACTGAAACTTTGAAGAGATTAGGGTTGTAAGCGTTCGGAAACACAGACGCAGGCAGAGTTCCACTCCTTTGCTGTGCGCTTAATAAAAGACGTTTGGAAACGCTTAGTGCGAATTGGTGGAATAACAACAAGGTAGGGATGGTAAGTTGCAGTGCGTCTGGATGTCCGGTGGCCATCCAAGTTATAGATATTACCCAATTTTTTTTTAAAGATGGCCTTCCATCTTTAAAAAAAAATTGCCATGCTCTGCCCGTGTTCAATATTTGATACAAATTCATTCAGCCAATGAGTTTGACGTTCAGATTGATTAACAAACATTTAAACACTCCAGCATACATACTATCACATTTCCAATATTACAGGTACCAATGGATACTTAGAATAGATTTCCGTCTGTGAAGGTCAGAATCGATCCGCATCAAACATTCAGCCGCGTACTTGAGGATATTAATAATGCAAGTCACAGTTGCAAGGTCGGATGGCAATCAATCCAAGTCGAAACTGCATTTGGTTAGACTAGCCTGATTAACTCTTGACTTTAGAAGATATGTCTGTGTGTGATGAACAGCTAGTCCAGAACAGAATTGGGGACGTGTGATAAAGATGGTTTGTTGAAGGTGGAGAGGAAGAAGAGGAAGAAGCCTCCAAGTCGGAACCAGTGCGGGACCGCGCTGGCAGGACCCAATATGCTGCGTCCAGCAATACCTTCGACGCAGCTCTATGTGCCCCGGCTACATCACACCACAAAGGTTGAGGAAATCGTGGAGTATGTTCGAGCGAAGACCAGCTGGACCTTAAGGGTCGAGAAGTTGGAGTCGCGCCACAACACGAATTTCAAGTCGTTCGTGGTGCGATTACCGACTCATTATAGACTTTCCTCAAGGAAGAGTTTTGGCCGAAGGGTGTCGTTTATCGGCGATTCCGCGGAAAGCTACGCGACACCACGCAGCGCAACACGACGCCGTCACTTCGTGTACAATAGCTAATTCATATTTTTAAAGTTTTTATAAATATTTATGATAGTTTGTAAGGTATATATGTTATGGGTCTTTGTTACCTGAATTAAACGAAATATTATATTGTTATAATAAATGCAGGTCAGTAACAAAGTGGTTCTCCAAAAACATCAAACAAATATCTAACTTTTCGGAAGAAACTGTACGACACACACCAGAAATTCACACAACAACCACATACACAGCTGTTGTTGAGTTGAGCTTCTTAAAGTTGAGCCCTGTCGGCGAAGAGTCCTGTCGGCGAAGTGTCCTGTCGGCGAAGAGTCCCGTCGAAGTAAAGTCTGGTCGGTGTTCAGTCTGTCGGCGTAGTGTCTGTCGGCGTTTAGTCGTACACTCGTTTGAACAGGTCCACTCAAATCTGTGTGGTACTTTCCTCAAAATACCACCTCAGACATCAACCTGCATGGTTCTCATATAATTTGACCAGTACGCATTGTATGGACTTTAAACGAGACTGACCTCTGAGTTTGTCTCGGTGTTTCTTCTCGGGGTGGTCAGCTAGGAAACACCGGCCTCGTCTAGCTTTTTTTTACCATAGATAGGCATACGTTTGACCACTTTCTCACCTGATGGTAAGCGATGATGCGGTCGAAGATGGAGCACGTTTGCCTAGAAGCAACCTATTCACTCTTGTCTTAAAGACTCCTAGGTTGTAGCTATCTGGAAACACAGACTCTGGCAGGGAATTCCACTCCTTAGCTGTACGTACTATGAATATGTTCCCAAAACGTTTAGTGCGTGTCGATGGGATGTCCAACATGTACCGGTGGCGCATCGCGTTCGTCTTGTGGTCCGATGATGGAACGGGCTTGGCGGAATCAAATCATGCAATTCCGTCGCACACTACCCAAAATGCAACCGATAGAAAACCGACAGGCCAGCAACTCGGCGTCGATGCTGAAGACTTTGGAGCTTCGAATCGACGAGCCTGTCATTACCGATGATCCTCTTGGCTCGTTTCTCAATTGACTCAAGGGCATCAAGCTGGTATTTGGCAGATCCGTCCCAAAGATGACCCAAAAAGATTGACGTGAAAAAGTGTCATGTTAAACCTACTTATAATCTAATCTAATTCAAAATTGCACCCCAATTTCATTCGACTTCCAAGCCTCACCTCAACAATTTCTAAACAATTAACCGTCTCCCACAGAGTAGTTACTCGTTACACAATAACCCGCTCGAGTACAACATAATATACTAAACTAGGCTACATCTGATGCGGACTGGCGTATTCAGCTGCGTTTCGTTTCAATACGTTCTGTTGGGGAATTTACTTTTGTTTGCCAGGTGAGCTGTAAATGGTGGACGAATAGAGATGGAAAATACGTTTGCTAAAATTCAGACCAATTTTTACAGAGTCACAAAACCGTGTTTTTTGGCACAGCAAATAGTTTGAAGTTTTTTTTAAAGGCTTAACTTATATTTTTTGCAGCTGCTGTCTTTAACAAATGCAAAGGATCTACTGTACATGTTTTTACTAAACCAAATACATAATTATATTGGCAACCGACCTAGATTTATGGGGATGATGATGGCTAGTGGTAAACAGCGAGCAAAAAGAATCTTACGAATCATCAGGCTTACATCAATGACTAGGTTACTTATAGGTAAGCGTTCGCCAAATCATCACTTGCCACTAGGTAAAATTGAGCTCAAACGCAAGCCGATCAATAAATAATCAACTGCCTCCGTGGTCGAGTGGCGTTTGCCTTGTGGTGGTCGTGGGTTCGATTCCCACGGGAAAGCATACTTTGTAAAGTTGTTTCCAGTTTGGCTAGGACATTCCAGGCTTGAATCACCTGATTGTCTGATAAAAAGATGATTCCGTGCGTCGGAAGGCACGTATAAGCCGGTGGTCCCGGCCGCCAAATGGCGGTCGTCAAATAAACTATGTCAGAGGCCCTTGAGGCGGTTTAGGAACTCTGACACTAGGGTGTGTGGGGTCGCTAGACCTTATTGCCCACACGATAAGAAGAAGAATAAATAAATAAAAAACAAAATCTAGAATATGATCTACAATTCAAGGAATAAACGCGAATTTTTATCAAAACCATAAACAGTAAAAAATACGGCATATCCGCTGCACAAAAGCCCGATTTACAATGCAAAAACATCAACAACGGGGGCAAAAACACAACAGCGGTTCTCCCTTACAAAACTAGGACGATCATAACTTACAAAACCCATTTCTCCGTGGCAGTACTCGGCACAATGAACCGACTAACAGCTGCGGATGTACTAGTTTATACCTTTGACGTATAATCAGGCGCATTCCTAACCAACTACATTGGTGCAAAGGGCAATATGTGATAATCGACAGCTGGGTGTAGCAAGGTCGGTCAATGGTTCGATCTGTGTATGTGATAAATATGTATTGATTGGGATTGGTAAACAATGTTTATATTTAGCGGCGTAAGTCGTAGTAGAGAATGAAAATGGCTGGATGTGTGATGTGTTGAAGAATAGGTTTTGGCACAGGATTTTAGGAATACTTTCATTGAGCGTACAGCACTGCCGTAACACTGTTTCCTGTCCATCGTCGATTTGAACAGATAAAGGGAGCTCGATTTCCTGATGGAAATCGACGAATCTCACCTATGGTGAGATTGTGGTTAAACGCGAGTCAATCTTACTTATATATCTTACTAATATTACAAATGAGAAAGTAACTCTGTCTGTCTGTCGCGCTTTGACGCCAAAACTACTGAACCGATTTAATTTAAATTTGGTACACAGACAGTTTAGAGCCTGAGAAAGGACATAGGCTACTTTTTATCCCGGGAGTTATGTTCCCTAGCCATTGCCAGTCTATTGTTCCACACTGTTCCTCATACTCTATTCAAAAGAGAGGATCCTCAAACCAGACGCGTGTCGTCTGGTAAGCAACTGCCCGATGGTTTTGTCAGGCTGTTGTATACACATCGCGGATAACTTCGCTTGCGCGGTGTACAATTTGTAGAAGTTGTAATTTTTATGTGGCGGCTCAGCTGCCGGAGATAACTGGCTGTGACAGACGGACAGACAGACAGACACCCGAGTGATCCTATAAGGGTTCGTTTTTTGTTCAGAACCCTAAAAATCAGCAGTCTTCCTCTCAGCTGCACTGCACCATATGCAAATCCTACAAACCGCTGACAGCCAAGACAAAAGTAAAAGCGATCACTTGCATCTTGCATAACCAAGAACAATCGTTACATTTTACGTTATCACATTATGCAAGACAGTTACAATATGCAATCTGTACCGAGAACCACTTTGCTGCATTGCATATCACATGCGTATTGCAAGATAATCAATTTTGAGAATAAGGCTATGCATTGCTATATTGTGAAAGGTCGGAGTTTCATCATAGGATTATTAGACATTATTATAGACAATATTTATCAAAGCTGTGCGTTACCGTTGCCGCCATGGTTTCATCCCTAATGACTCCTGTAGGGATGTTAAGTTGATGGATTTGAAGTCTAGACGCCTTTTCCTGGAGATGATGTTTATGTATGACATATGTAATGGTAGATATGATTGCTCAGATTTAATAAATAAATTAAGCTATGTTGTACCTAGAACAGTTATGAGACGTGTGACGCGCGCACGTCCTCTATTTGCCATTCCGTTTTGCCGCACCAATGCTGGAGTTCACGCGCCTCTACGTCGCATAGCAAATAACTATACTATAACACATTTTTTTCGAAAATAGATATATTTACTCTAACATCTAACAAATTTCGAAACAATTTAATCCAAAAACTAACAAACTAAATTAACTTTATAACTTTTACCTAAAAATAATGAAATGCAAATTCACTCGCATGCCTAATTAGTTCATATATAATCTGAATATGTAACATGTGGATAACGTTGTGAGTTACACATACACTATTAACTTTAGATACTTAGGATTATTAATTAAGAAACTTTTGTGTAACTGTTTGTTTTCCCAAAGAAATAAAATAAAAAAAATTAAATAAAAAAATAGGATGTCAGCTAAGCTGAGCAGACTGGACGCCTTGCAAAGGTCAGTGACGAAAGGTGAAATTAGGCTGAAACCAAGCGGCGTTCAGGAATTGGAAGGTTTGCCCATCGCAAGATGTGCAGGCGGCATTATTGACATATCCATTGTAGGAAGCACCTGGATGCAATCTAGTTAGTTTGAGTCTCAACCAGGTTCGTTAACGCTCCTGCGCTAGCACAGGATTTAATTCCGCCAAGCCCGTTCCATCATCGGACCACAAGACGAACGGCGATGCGCAACCGGTACATGGTGGACATCCCACCCACACGCACTAAACGTTTTGGGAACACATTCATAGTGCGTACAGCTAAGGAGTGGAATTCCCTGCCAGAGTCTGTGTTTCCAGATAGCTACAACCTGGGAGTCTTTAAGACAAGAGTGAATAGGTTGCTTCTAGGCAAACGTGCTCCATCTTCGACCGCATCATCGCTTACCATCAGGTGAGATAGTGGTCAAACGTATGCCTATATATAGTAAAAAAAAAAAACAGGAGCGTTGAAATTACACAAGAAATATTTTGTAGTTTTTTTGGAAGTCGGTGGTTTTTTTTTGTAAAAAAGTTTTTTATTTTTCACTTATTAGTGGTACCTACCTACGTACCCGTTAACAGCGTACCAGCGTGATGAAATGTTAAGAACTGGTGTAAAAAATAAAAAGACATGCGATTTCAGCAATCCCGATGCATTTGCTATCATTTATTGAAGAGTTCCGTTGCTTACCTTCGAAGTTCTTCATCAGATCTTCACCAAATTGAAATGGGACCAGTCCAGGAAAATAATCTTCCAAACAAAAAAATAATCATCCAATTCTGCTGACAATAGGGTATTTTACTAAAAAAATCTAATTAGTCCGTCAGATAGATTTAAAAAAAAATATTAGACACGTATTTTTTCTTTTTTCACGTAAACAAAAATGAAGACGAAACAGCGTGTTGAAGACACGCGTGACGTCATGTGGCTTGGTAAAATTGTACCAACATAGTGACGTCACACGTGTTTTCAACGCGCTGTATCGTCTTCATTTTTTGTTTACGGTAAAAAAGAAAAAATACGTGTCCAATATTTTTTGAAAATCTATCTGACGGACTAATTAGATTTTTTCAGTAAAATACCCTATTGGCGAAAATATCGCTGAACAAACATTTTTCATGGAAACTCATCATCAGATCCTAATTCAGAACCTCCTCCTTTTTTTAAAGTCGGTTAAAAAGCGAGACCTAGCAAGCAGTAGATGATGATGACAATTGATGTAGATTGAAAATCAGACAGTTTGACAATCCTCTATTATTGAAACAGACATCACAGAACATTGAGAAATATAGTTTGTTATTGAAGAATTTGTTTACCAACATGCCCAAAATTAATGAACGTTTACAACTACCAAATTATTATCGTAAGCAAAGGTAATTAGTATAATTCACTCACACCTTTCAATATATTACGACACGAGCAAAATCTTGCTAACGATATTCGTTCGTTTCGATTGGTATCGTTTAAAAATTATTGCAATACAGTTGCTTGTCAGAAGCTCAAGCTTAAATTCAACTGTTGACGACAAGACTTGAACTTTTTCTTAGTGTAATCAAAATTGTATGCCAGACCAGGGGGGCTACTCTCTAACGATATCCGTAGTTTCGGGCTTAGTTGCGGGCGGGCGTATTCTACTCCGTATCCCTAGGCCTAGTAAGGCCAAATTTACACCTGAAACCAGTTTGCATGCAAATTGCATTGCATCCGAGGTATAATATTGATCAATCACTCGATCGTTCACCCTAATTTAATTAAACTTGCATACGAGGTAATTGCATACGTGGAACCGCGGCCTTAGTCAAGACAAACAAATACTTTTCCTTGAACTTCTACTTATTTTTCTGTGTTGTGGTCACCAGCTGGCATGAAGTAAGAAAGTTCTATAGAAAACGAGTGTACATCTCACCTTGGCATATTTATGTAACAGCCAATTGGGCCCTTCTGTGCTTTATAGGCGACTTGAAAAGAATTGCATCGGCATTAAAATCTTCAATTTAATAATCAATTAATATTTAATTTATTTTAACTGTATTGTTCGATTTTATTGGTGATATTCTTCAGAAAGGTCATGTGCGTAGTACTCGGTGACCCGAAGTATGAATTTAAACGAACTAAGGAATCGTAGTAGGAGGCGTTTAATATCATGGTACCAAAATCACCACTATTCCATTCCGCCCGGGTTTTGATTGAATTATTAGAACAAAAAGCGGTCATTGCGACTTAACCATATTAGTTAGAGATATACTCTCCCGGACTTTTTATAGGTAATAATGAGTACTTCAATTATGTAGTACATTATTTTTATGTATCATCAATAGTTATCTCAGCGCGCGCAAAATAATGAATTTTATCGGCAAAATTTTGCTGCTTTGGGTTACATTATTGCAATTTTCTTAAGGATCTCTATTTTTTGTTTAAATAAAATATAGCCCATGTTCATCAGAGATAATGTAGGATTCTAATGGTGAAAGATTTTTTCAAACCGGTCCAGCAGTTTCGAAGCCTATCCATTTCAAACAAACAAATCTTTCCTCTTTATAATATTAGTGTAGATAATGTCAATAATAATATGAAAAAGCCACACAACTCGACTCGCAGCCCGCGTGCTTACAGCGCGCCGACCGCGGCTGCACCAAATAGATCCAATTCAGCAAAATGTCATACCACTAGAGAGTTGCTGGTTTTCAACTGAACCTTACGTTGAAGTGTAAAAATGTGTTGCTGAGGAGTTTGTTGCGCCACTTCTTCCCAGCTACAACACTTGGAAGTGGTGACGGGCGGGCGTTTTTAGATACCTGCCTTTATGTAGAACTTTGTCGTTGAAAAAGTCCTAGCTCTCAGCCTAATTAAAAAAAAAAAACTTTTTTGTACTTGACTTTGGTCTTCTCCTACTCTTATACCCATCGCCATTTTCAAAACTACCCTCCATTTTCTAGGGTAATTTTATTTCCACATTTGCTAGTAACGAACGTTGCCAGCCCTAAAACTGTGTAAAATAATATTAATTGACGCTAATTGCTCGTCTGTTTGGGAGGAAGTAGTGTCATTGGTGGTATTTTAGGATGTTGGACATTATCATCGCATTTTAGATGCAGGTGATAACATTGTTTTGCGTATTACATAATGATGGAAATGGTCATAATTCTTCGGTTAAACGAAGTGTAACTCCGTAGCCGACGACTACTGAAAACAGGAAAATAATTCCCTGACCGAATTTCGATCAAGGTGGACAATCTCGAAGGTTAATCAAGTATTCAGGAGGTATTATATATACTTTTAATTTTAATCTATCTGTAATATATTATATGTCATCACATGATGACATACGGAACTGAAACGTGGTCGCTTACAATGGGCCTCATCAGAAGGCTCAAAATCACTCAAAGGGCAATGCTTGGAGTTTCCTTGCGTGATCGAATCAGAAATGATGATATCCGCAAGAGAACCAAGGTTACCGACATAGCCCGAAGGATCGCCAAACTAAAGTGGCAGTAGGCAGGGCACATTGCTCGCAGAACAGATGGTCGATGGGGCCGAAAAGTTCTGGAGTGGCGACCGCGTCCGTTCAGTGTTGGATAGCACATTTATTGAGGAAGGCTATAGGCTATATATCATCACGCTAAGATCAATAGGAGGGGAGCAGACGAAGTTGCGCGGGTCAACTAGTTATCTATACTTTTAATCTATACTAATATATAAAGCTGAAGAGTTTGTTTGTTTGCTTGAACGCGCTAATCTCAGGAACTTCTAGTCCGATTTGAAAAATTCTTTCAGTGTTAGATAGCCCATTTATCGAGGAAGGCTATAGGCTATATATCATCACGCTAAGGCCAATAGGAACGGAGCAGTAATGAAAATTGTGATAGTGTCAGTGGTTGACCACTGGAAAGTCATAATGACGCTTTTATATCCAGCGGTCAACCACTGACACTCCATTGAAAGAAATGGCATAGAATCTTGTCAAAATCAACCATTATGAAATCAATGATAGACCATTCTGACACTATTATAATAGCAGACTTGGGGCCCTGGACCCATGCTCGGCAGTGATAAATGATAAATGACATTTATTTTGCAAATAGGTTACAAGTAATTCTTTTACACGTCAATTTTTTTTTGACATATTAATCTAGATGAGGCCGGGTCGACGCGACGACGAATATCACTTACATTTCCATCTGAAAGTTACCCTCAAAGATCACCAGTTCATCAAAGATGATCAAATATAGAACGTAGTAAGTGCCGTGATTGGTTCCGACGAGGAACCAATCACGGCATTGTAACTACTACGAAAACTGCAAAGGCCAATTTGTAGCTATTCCTCATAAGTCATAGGCACCATAATGTGTAGGTTGCCATTTTACGACGCCACCGGGTTATAGCCAAATGGGTAGGGTTGACCTACTGTCACCGGAAACCACAAGCTTTTAAACAAATTAAAACCAATAGGGTTGATCCGGCTGACAATTCACGAGGTACCTTATTGCCCTTTAATAGGTAGATATATGTCGTATTTCCCGAAGGGATGACATGGAAGAATAGTGTCTACCAACCACATTTCCAATAAGGAAAGCCATTCTTTAAAAACTTTACAAAAATATAACCGACTTCCAAAAACAAAACACTACAAATAAACAATAACTTTCATTCCGGAAATCGGTGTTTTTGGTTATTTCGTTTTTTGACACCGACTTCCGAAATTTAAGTTATTTTATACTTTGTAGTGTTTGTTTTTGGAAGTCGGTTATATTTTTGTAAAAAAAAAAATATTCACTTTTTAGTGGTACCTGCGTACCCATTCACAGTGTACCGGCGTGATGTTATGTTATGAACTGGGGCCTATTTAATAAAACTTTAGTGCTTTCGGTGTAAAGGTCTCGTCAATACGAATGAAATAAGCACAAACACTTGGTAGTTCCTACGTACCGATGCGGAGTAGGTACCCTTGACTCTCTGTCGTCCCCATCATCAGGTCTGACCCAAACCTTCATTGTTTTGTAGTATCACCCAATATACACGCGAATATCAAGTTTATACCAGATACGTGCCTGCAATTTTCGAGAGTTGCCCTCGTTTTCTCAGGGTTTCCATCATCAGATACTGACGTGGTGGCAATGGGACCACCTCGGCAGCATACCCTTTCATATAAAAAAGGTTAATCGAAATCGGTTCATAAATGACGAAGTTATCCGCGAACACAAATAAAAAATATATATATATACGCTGTCGAATTGAGAACCTCCTTTGAAGTCGGTTAAAAAAGAGAATGGCTAAGCACGGCAAAACAGTTTTCATCAAATGACTCCTTCCACTCTGGACGGAGCAGAAGGGAGTGTCAGACTCTTACTGACTAAAATCCATCCGTGTTCCTCCTAATGCCCGCCGCGTTCCGGACTCTTTCGAACAAATTCCGCAACCCTAGCAGCAGCGAGCCTACCAATCACATTGGTTGAAATCCACATCTAGTGTCTTAAACAACAAAGTTGATCGGTAGATTCTTGCACGTCTCCTTCACTCCATTCCACTCGTCTCCGCGACACGCTTCCTAAGGCAGAGAATCACATCACAGTACCTACATGATTAATCGTTTCTATTTTTACGCTGGTGCTTACCGGATTCTAGAATAATAATACACGCGGTAAAGACAAAGGAAGCTGACTCAATCCCTGCAAAGAGCCTTGACTTTAAGAATAGGTTAGCAATGTTACATGACAAAGTACTTAGGCATTTCTTGGGTAACTCACTTCCAGGCATTTTTTTAAAGGCAGTGATACTCATTGCTGTAACTTACACAAAACTATGCAATTAGCTTGCATGCCAGTGTGCCTTAACAAGTTCTGATTGGTGTATTGACAATGCCTTAGCAGGAGATTTAACACGGTATGCAGTAGAGGCTTTAGGGCCGGGTGACCCGGACGCCGCCCGGGGGCCGGCAACTGGAGAGCGCCAGGACATACAAGGCGCTCCGCGCGCTAGCTTAACTTAACCACTTCATTTAAATACGTATTTCTTTCGATATTTCGTACCGTCTAGCGAGTGAGTTTCAGCATTTATCTACCACGACCTGTCACACTAACTTTGTTATTTACGTTATAATGAGCGGAAATTTCAACTCTCTTATTATTATTTACTAGCTTCTGCCAGCGGCTTCGCCCGCGTGGTCCCTAGGGAACATACTCCCGGGATAAAAAGTAGCCTATGTCCTTTCTCAGGCTCTAGACTATCTCTGTATCAAATTTCATTTAAATCGGTTCAGTAGTTTTGGCGTGAAAGCGCGACAGACAGACAGAGTTACTTTCGCATTTATAATATTAGTAAGGATAGTAAGGATTGGTTAGGCTCCCTATGAACTTTTATATCATGGCTTTCTTGTACTTCTAAGTTCATTCCCTCTCTCTGTTTACGTAAACACGGGAAAATATCACGGAATCACAGAACTATTTGATGTTTATCCGACTTCAATAAAGGACGTTCTCAATACGGTTGTATTGTTTTTTTATATGTTACACCTCATAACTCCGTCATTTATGAACCGATTTGAAAAATTATTCTTTCATGTGAAAGGGTATACTTTCCGATTGGTCCCATTTAAATTTCATCAAAATCGGTTTAGCAGTTTGGCTTTAAAATCAAAATAGCTGGAATTCGTTTACTTAGATGACGTATTTGGTTTGTCATCCAAGTAAACGAAAGTGCGTATTTTGCTTTCCTGCGACTTTCCAGTGGTGTTGTTAGGTGTGGGGTACCACCATTGATATATAAAAAACACAAGACAGTGCACAGTCTCGAACAAATGCAACACTCGAAACTGTCGTCAAAAACTGACATGTATCAAGTGTCATGTGTGAGTTATGACACATCAACAATCTAACTCTCTTCAAAGTTAGAGTGAACAGGCTCCTTCTGGGTAAGCTCGCTCCATCGTAGACTTTGTCTCTGTCATCTCTGACCTAGACTAGAGTCAAGAGCAAACCCATCACAAATAAAAAATAAAAAAACAATCATCAACAAATTTTTTTGCAAATTCAACCTTACACGGATCGCTTAAAGTTGTTTTTACAAAGCAGTGCAGTATGGCGAGCGATGCGAGACTGTTTGAAACTAGCGCACAATTATACATTGTGCGCTTGTTTTTTTGCGGACTTTTTTGAGATGCTGAGTGTGTATCTTGGGTTTTTTATATATCAATGGGTACCACTAATAAGTCAAAAATAAAAAACTTTTAAACAAAAAAATACAACCGACTTCCAAATAAGTTAAAAATAATAAGTTTTTTTGTGTTTAGGCTTTTGGAGAAATGTTAAAAAAAGTCACCTTTTCACGCCATGAAAATAAGTCATTTTAAGTGTAATGAAATATAAAAAAGGGCGCCAAATGTATGACTCGCCCGAGACGCTTGGATGGTTAAGGCCGGCACTGACGGTATGTATGCGTTAGAAACAGTGGCAAAATGTGTTTCGCAATGGTGAGATTTACAAAGGGGGCTCCAGCTAGTCTATTGTGTAAGAAACTATTTAGATATCGAGCTTCACCTGAGTGATAAAACTCACAAAGTGAGCTTTATTGCACACAACATAAAGATCTTCATTTGAAACTCACTTCGAATTCTACTGTCGAGATACGAAAATGTTGTTAGAGAATAGCACTACTGATTATGGCTAAGTTTGGTGAGATTTACAAAGGGGGCTCCAGATTATGGCTAAGTTTGGTAAGATTTACAAAGGGGGCTCCAGATTATGGCTAAGTTTGGTGAAATTTACAAAGGGGGCTCCAGATTATGGCTAAGTTTGGTGAGATTTACAAAGGGGGCTCCAAATTATGGCTAAGTTTGGTGAAATTTACAAAGGGGGCTCCAGATTATGGCTAAGTTCAGAGTTGCATGGTGATAATAATGAATGTGAAAATACCAAATTGACCAGACGGCTAGTTTTTTCTTCGGCTAAAGAATCAGCATTGCCTTTGGACGTGGCAATGCTGCCAGTGTTCAGGGCACTTTTCCTGTTGACAGCGATGTGTACGATTTTTTCGATGCCCTGAGAGTTCTGCCCCTCCCCTTTCTATCTCGCTTGTACATTTAAACAGAGAAAGATGAACAAAAAGAAGCAGGACCAAGTGACTCCATAGAATCGTGATTTAACGGTAACCACAACAGCTGTGTAGTATAAAAAAAAAACTAAAGAAAAACGTTGAGTCATTCAAAGTAGACTCATTATCTATTCAACTTCGAAAATTAATTTCTTCTTATGACGAAAAACTGGTTCGTTATAAAATTATAATGCAATCAGAGCGATAAGTCAGGTGACTATGATTCATAATCATATTTTTTTTACTACCTGCCAATTTGATGGAGCAAAAACTGTTTGACTAAGGCTTGTCTACTTGCGTGACCCCTCATCAATTTTATATAATTATATTATAAAGTTTGGCGCTAATCTCAGGAACTACTGGTTCGAATAGGGTATTTTACTGAAAAAAAAAAAAATACGAGTTAGTCCGTCAGATAAATTTCCAAAAAATGTTGAACACATATTTTTTCTTTTTTCACGTAAACAAAAAATGACGAAGATACAGTACGTTGAAAACTCGCGTGACGTCACTACGATAGTACAATTTTACGAGTGACGTGACGTCTCTCAAGTTTTGATGCATTTTATCTTTGTCAATATTCATTGATTTACAAAAAAAAGTGTCCATTATTATTCAATAATTTATTGATGGTGGAAACTAGCCTATTGAAAATTATTTTAGCATCCTCCTTATTTGTTCGGCAAAAACCGAAGTGTCCCGAGGGCGCTCTCTGTCATCGCGACGACGCAATCGGGTTTGCTGTATATAATGAACGCGACGATCGTGTATTTACGCGGCACGGTACTTCTTGGCAAGACGAGTCAGACAATCCGTAACGACTGCCAAAGATCTACAAATGACAGCCGGGACCAACGGCTTAACGTTCTTACCGAGCCACGGAGGAGTCTCGGTATGTAGAGATGGTCACCCATCCACAGACCGACCTTGGCAAGCGTTGCTTAACCTTGAAGATAATAATAATAGTCGTTTATTTTCTCTCACAAGTTACTTAATTCTAAGGTTACAGCGGAGCACGAACAATGGTTTTAACTATGTGAGAGACTGGTGCCTGTGATAGGTCTCTACGAAACCTGTATTACAAGTCACCAGGGCCCTCTCGCAGCTATTAGCCTACTATGTCCTACTTTATAGTAACAAGTAATATTTATACAGAAAGAAAAAAGTACTGAGAACTTAAACACTACATATTAAATTATAAGACACAAAATAAAAAAGAAAATAACTAAACAAATTAAAATAAAAAAATAAAAAAATTAAAAATACACCTACGTAGTGGATATCTCTGTTTGCGAGTAAGTAGTTGAAGAGTGTTAGTGAGTGATTGTTGATGAGTGAATGTTGATAAGTGAATGTTGGTAAGTGAGAGTTGTAGAGTGACTGTGGAGCGAGCATTGTTGATTATGGTTTAAGGTTTAAGGGAATAATTCGTAAGAGCAGCGGATAGGAAGACTATTTATGTTGGATTCTCTAAAGTCTATCTGAGAGGGAGTAGCAGTTTTTCTGTTGCCTGATAGTCAAGGGTTTTCAAGTAAGAAGTAACAGTGTCTTTACATTTATGTTTTGTTAGTGGATATATATTAAGAATTCCATTGAGTTTATTATATAGGAAAGGTCCGAGAAACAAGAAGAAATTATGGGAGTGCGCACAGTTCAAAGCTTGCGTCTGGCATACCCTGCCCCTTCTTCGCCTGTCCTTTTGAAGATTTGGATTGAACTGCAATAAAGAATGTTCTTTAATCACTGTACGCAATACGAAGGACTGCCGTACCGTAAGCACATCCCATTCCTTAAAAAGGTCAACAGTAGGGAATAAATAAGGAAGCCCGGCGCCAACCTTGAGAATAGCGCGTTGTGCCCTCTCAACCTCGAGAAGATGAGTCTTTGCGGCCCCTCCCCAGGATGTGATACAGTAGTCGATAAGAGATTGACATAAGGCTTCATAAACCATCTTAGTAACTCGTCGGACGGCTGCGTGTCTAAGAGTTTTAAAAATATAAATTAGTTTACGTAACCGGGCTACCAGGGCTTTTATATGCGGTTTGAAGGTCAGGAATTGGTCTAAGATGATCCCAAGATATTTGATGTCATTGACTCTTTGAAGGGTAGGACAAGAGCATAAGGAGGCGCCAGGAACACATGCATGACTGCGAATATTGAGATATGGAGGGGGGAGCAAATTTGACCTGAGGGCAAAAGTAACAAATTTAGTTTTGTTAGTGTTCAAGGTCAAGATGTTGCACCGGAGCCATTCGCATACCCGGTCAAAACCCTTTTGAGCAGTTTGAAATACATCCTCCCAGCTCTTCCCACTAAAAAAGAGGGCGGTGTCATCAGCAAAAGTAACAATTTTGCCACCTTGCAGCTGAAGTTGGCAGAGCTCATTGATGTACACCAAAAACAACGTGGGGCCAAGAATGCTGCCTTGAGGCACGCCGTAGTCGACACGAGCCTCATCACTCAGTCTGCCGTCGATCCGAACTCTTTGCTTTCTCCCCGCAAGGTAGTCTCTCATCAATTTTAAGGGAATACCTCTCACACCAAGCCTCTCCAGCTTCGAGATTAAGTGTGGTATTGAGACTGTGTCGAACGCCTTTGCAAGATCTAGGAATAGTGTCATGCATTTATTCCTTTGGTCAAGATTGGTAACGATTGTATGTAGAAGATCGTGTACCGCATCATTGGTTGACTTATTACGACGAAAGCCAAACTGGGCAGTAGAAAGAAGATTGTTAGATTCTAGGTAATTTGTTAGTCGTCGGTTTATAAGTCGTTCCAAGATCTTGGACAAGGTGGGTAAGATGGCGATAGGGCGGTAATTATCGACACAGTCTCTCTCTCCTCCCTTGTGTATAGGCTTGATTAGGGCCATTTTAAACGCTCTAGGGAAGACACCAGTCATGATAGCTAGTTTACAGATGTGGGCAATAGGGGAGGTAACAAAGTCTACGTACCTCTTTAGGATCCTGCCAGATATGTGGTCGATTCCCACAGCACAATTCTCCTTTAATTCACCTATAAGGAAAGACACTTCCTCCTCATCAGGAGGGAGCATGACGAAAGAGTTAACGGGGGCTGTAGGGGAAGATTCAATTGGCCTTAGACTGCTTTGTTTTGTAACGATATTTTGCTCTGCCAGCCTTCTGCCCACGCCCGCAAAGTAACTATTAACTTTATTTATCGCGTTATCTTTGTTTGCTGATGCTACAAGACAGGAAGAGAAGTCTACTTGCTTACATGTCCCACTTATGTTTTTGATTGCATTCCAAAGCTGCTTTTTATTTCCTTTTGCACTTTCTATCTCATTTTTGTCGTAGTTTTGTTTGGCTTTTTTGATAATAGAGTTACAATAATTTCTATAGCGCTTGTATGTTAACTTTGCAATCTCGCTTTCAGGGTCCCGTTTCATTTTTTTGTATAGATTATCCCTGTTCTTCATACAACGAAGCAACCCCTTATTTATCCAAGGTTTCCTAACTCGCTGTCTATTTGGAATTTTTACAAGACTCGAGTTATTTAATATTGCAGTTGATAAGTACGTCACAAATAAGTCGGTTGCCATGTTGGCGTCATTACACTCAAGAACAGGCTTAAATGACGTGTTTTGAATAGCTTCGTCAAGAGATTTATAGTCAATTTTGGTGGCCGTTTTAAAACAGTAATTAGGACTGGAATCTAGATTTAAGCTCATGGCAACAGTTTCGTGGTCAGTAATTGAAGACTCAAAAATGAAGCAATTGGCGTCTAATTTAGTTTTGAGCATAATATGATCTAGGCACGTCCGACCATGCGTAAGTGCAGTATGACCCGGAAGCAAACAGTGACTAGCTAGGACATTTAAGTAATCATTACAGCGATTGTCTGAGCTGCTAGGGGCTATATTGATGTTTATATCGCCGCAGAGAATAATATTTTTAAAACTGTTTAATCTTGAAAGTAGTGAGTCTATTGCACTAATGAAATCATTTGTGTTGGTTTTGCTCGGAGGGCGATAAATTCCGATAATGCACGTTTCGGTGTCTAATTTTAACAGTAGACAGTTCGCGTCATTTATCGGGGGCTCTTCAATAGTTACATTAAGGTTTTTATTAAAATAGATAACCACTCCCTCATTTTGTGTTTTGTGAGTAGTCGTTGACGCAAAACTATAGTTTTCAATATTGGGTACGCTCCGAGCAGAAGAAAGCCAACATTCTGAGAGAACTAAAATATCCCAAGCTATTTCGGATCTTTGAAGAAGAGTGGTGAAGTTATTGATGTTGCAATTAACACTACGAATATTTTGTGACAAGAGAGTGAGGGTGCAGTTATTTGTTGGAATATATTTTTTTACATCATCTATATCGCATGTGATTGATTTTGCTATTTGAAGCGAGTCAAGATCTGAGTGTAAGGTATCAATACTCTGCATTCTTTACAAGAAAATACAAATTATACAAAATGTCACGCGACGTGCGTGACCTATAATTTTGGAAAAGATGAAATATAGACTCAGATCTTGTACGTTTATAGCAATGGGGTTGGACATGCGATTCAATGATACATACAGTACGGGAGCTAGATAACTGAAATCATAGAAAAACCGTAATGACGCTCGCTTACGTGATGAGTACTGAGAGTGATGTAATAATTGTGTGTTGTGCTCTTGTATGTGCGATATCGCGTTAGTGCGCGAGAATTCAAAAATCCACAGTTTATAATTAATAATGATAAAATATAAGCTAACATGCATCACATAAAGTAAAACAAATATATTTAAAAGAATCATGCTTTGAAGTAAAAAGTTATAAAATGGTAAAACGCTCAGAATATCAGAGCTTGCACAATAAATCATTACACAATCGAGGAAAGTGGGTGACAGGTGCGAAAACAATGTTAGTCATTGCGATTTAAGTTTAGAAAAATCTTCTTCACAGGAGATTAGAGTTGACGGGCCGCCTTCTTTCTGTCGAATATATACCTTCCCGTACGAAGTCCAGCATCTTGCTTGTTTGTTCACTTTTACGAATTCCCGAGCCATGAAGTATAAACGCCTTCCGCAAGCTGTGAGAGACTCCGATATATAAATTGGTTTGGACTCGCCACCTAGATTCAGAAGTGATGTGCTTAGTTTTTCTTTGTTCTTTTTATTAAAGGTTTTTGATGATTTTATTATGTTTTCTTTGATTGAAGTCGCAGAAAACTCTACTATTACGGGGGTGGATTTGTTCTGAGATTGTTTTTTGAGCCTGTATATGTTGCTTACGTCGGCATCCAATACTTTCACCTTCAGCACATCGCCAATATTTTTTATAACAGTAATTAGAGACGATTTGTTTTCGGACTCGGTTTCTGGCACGTTTCTCAGCTCTAAGCTTGACGCTTTAGAGTTCCGTTCGAAAAGTTCAACCCTTTGTTCCAATGAATTAATTTTATTTTTGAAAGCAATGTTTTCCGATTTTGTTTGCTGAAGTTGACACAGAATGTCGTCATATTTATTCGACATTTGTTGAATAGACAGCTGAATTTCATTGTTTTGCTGTGACATTTTTTTCATTTCCTCATCAAATTTTAGCGTTAGGGTTGTTTGTTGAAGGCGTAACTCGGCTAGGATATCTTTTATTTCCCCTAAAGCGGCATCATCGTATGTACGTTTGAAACGACGTGTTATGTTCAAATGTCCACCACAGTCCTGGTCCGAGCCCACGCAGTCAGATGCTGTGTCGGACTCCTGCGCTAAATTACTTGGTTTTAACAATGTTTGGGTAGATTTTTCAGGCGGTGTGCGCTGCGTAGACATTATGATAACAACAAAGTTGCAAGTTATTCAATGAGGCGACCTTTCTGGGTATTTTAACAAAGGATTACTTACTCACTATTCGGTAGTACTTCATATGAGCGTGCCGTGCCCGAGCCTACGTCATACAGTCCGTAGCAGCGCAGGTAAGAGCGGGACAGCAATTATGACGACTGTCTTTTTTCCTCAAGGAGGCGGGGCTGGCAACCTCGCCTGCACCCCGCGCCGGCTCGGTGAGCAGTCACGATGCGCAGGATTGGGTGAAGGTAGTGTTGATGTCACTTCGTGAGTCCTCGGTGGTTATAACACTTGCAACTGGCCGTCGATCTTAGCCGATTGAGTCCTTGAAACACCGATGGACGTCGAAAATTGACGAACGAAGGCCGGTCGTTGACCTCAATATGACTTTTTGTTAGCTCGGTGACACGATGACTCAGCCGACTCACAGCTGATTAATTAGACTCACTGCAGATTATATTGCTAAATACTGTGTTTTCTTCTCAATCACTGAGCGGAATTTAAAACTGATTTGATCACTATGTAGCTTGTACACTTAGCTATAACACAGTATAGGTTAAAGGGTAATATTTTTACTTTTTACACATGTTAAAGAATTAAAATCCAGAGCATAGAAAAAATACGTGTAGTAGGTAGTGCGGACGGTGCGGATCCCCCGAAGATCGAACCGTGCGGCTGCTGTTATGTAGCCAAAAGCTCACATCATACCAATATACCAAGCCTAAAAACCATTGCAACAGACCATAAAAATGTCACAGCTGAATATTTCAACAATAACTTTTTAACGGTGAACCGCCTTGAACAAAACCAGTTTCATAAATATGGGATGGACAGTTGACAAGTGGGAGCGGCCAAATACTGAATTATTTTGCAATAATTAAACTTTGTCTCTCGGGGCTCCGTTGACAAGTTTTTATTTGGGTAACAGCAATTTGGTAAAAAGGAATTGTTTGATTATATGGAAACGTTATATTGTGAAACGGCTGAGTCACGGGTGGAACTTTTTTGTTAATTTTTCAGGGTTAGTCCATTCATATACGATATCTTAAGTCAGTATGTTCAGTCAGTTTAGTTTATTAGGGTAGGGGAAGGTTCAAGAAACAATGAATGAAGAAATAATTATTATTGTTTATCCTTACTAATATTATAAATGCGAAAGTAACTCTGTCTGTCTGTCGCGCTTTCACACCAAAACTACTGAACCAATTTAAATGAAATTTTGTACAGAGATAGTCTAGAGCCTCAGAAAGGACAAAGGCTACTTTTTATCCTGGGAGTATGTTCCCTAGGGACCACGCAGGCGAAGCCGCTGGCAGGAGCTAGTTATTATATAAATAGGTCATTCAGTAAATATTTTCACAGGAAAAGTACCTGTATAATTACTTAAATAGATGCAATACCAGGTAAACTTTTCTCCAAATATAGTAAGATACCTGTCATACACTGATGACTAAGCAACAAACTTGTGCATAGTTAATTCTGAATTCTTAGTAGTTCTAATGTGTCATTCATAAAAATTGCTTGAAATATTTTGAGTAACAGACTGTTCCATTAGTCTAGTAATTATAAAAATGATGTCAAGGGTAGGTACGGGGGGAGTGTTAGTTGTGCATTATGATATTAATGGAAAGAGGTGTTAATAATTTTATAAGCTTAGGGAATTTATAGTTACTGTAGCCCTTACAGGTTTTCCTGTAAGCTATACGTAAAGATCTCCAATACTCAATTTTTTTTCAAAATTTTAGGCTCAGCAGTTTCGGAGATATGTGGCGGGAATGGTCATTTTTCGTCTAATTTCTTGAATAACTTCAAAACCATTTATTTTAAAATTATGAAAAAAATATACTTAAAACCCTTGCAGTAAGCCCTTTCATTTGATATGTCACACAATATTGTTCAAAAACATTTTTTTGTTATTTTCTAGTTTGACTATACTTACTAAAAATTTAATAGCTGTGACAGACGGGCAGACAGACACCTGAGTGATCCTATTACGGTTCCATTTTTTGTTCGGAACCCTAAAAATTACTTGAATGTTAATTATGAAATTTTAGGTATTGTTCCACAGATTTTAGGTATGGTTTTACTGTCTGTAAACATCCTCAGGAAGAGATTACATTGACTCATTAGCACTGAACTGAACTTCATCATATTTTAATATAACTTTTTAGGTTGAGTTAATTTACAAGCAGTACATTGCAGACTACCCCCTTTTCATTTGAAGGTCCTGGGATAGGATACTTTCCTGAGAGTGTTTTCTCTTGCAGAAGCTATCTATATCTATACTAATTGTATAAAGCTGAAGAGTTTGTTTGTTTGCTTGAAAGCACTAATCACAGAAACTTCTGGTCCGATTTGAAAAATTATTTCAGAGTTAGATAGCCTATTTATCGAGGAAGGCTATAGGCTATATATCATCACGCTAAGGCCAGTAGGAGCGGAGCAATAATGAAAATTGTGACGCAGACGAAGTTGCGCGGGTTAGCTAGTTAAATAATAAACTGGCTTTTGTACGAGCATATCCCGTTTTTCCCCATTCCTGTATTACTTCTAGCCTGTCTCATGAATATGGCAATCATATACAAAAAGAATTTTCCAAATCTGACAGGTAGCTCCAGAAACTAGCATGTTCAAACAAACTCTTCAGCTTTATTCATAGATGTGAAAGACAGTAAGGTTTGTTAATCAGACATGCCTCAGCACCTGAATGGACTTGGATGATGAAAAGGCTTGGATTAGGAATAAGGATAGTGTTTACCCCAGTGGCATGTACCAGAGCAGTAATGCTTAACTTTTTAGCAGGTGATTCTGCTGGCAAAACCTAAGAAGGTAACCCAGTTGTTACTTCTGAATACCAGATTTTTATCCTGTAGCACTAATATCCAAAGTTTCCCTTATACTGCTATTTTGCATGTGATACATAAACAAATTAAATTAAATTGAGACCCATACCTCTAGAAACATCAAAAACTAACATAAAAGAACTAGTAAACTAAATCAAACTGACAATACTAACCACATTTGAAATTTAAATAGAGGCTTTTTTATTTATTTTATAAACACACAAGATATCAACTCATTCATGATCAAAATAAGCCTTCTGTTTTCCCTAATTGGGAAATTAAAGTCCCTAATCTCATTAATATTAATTAATTACCCATGCTTGTCTACAAGAAAATGCTAAATGATTACACCTAATTCCATTCATATAGGCTACTTCCTAAATTAATTAGAATTTTTAATCCAGCTTATTTACATAGTGATGTCACTCAGGAAACACTCAATGAAAATAGTTTTATGAATAAAAATGCTGTCCAAAATTCTACTATCTCTAGATTATAACTCAATTGTGTAAACAAAATTATCACAGGTTCATTTACCTGGCTTATCTTTCAGAAAAATAATGACTACACTATCTGTTAGATAAAACAGTGATAAGTTAGAATTTTAAGTAATCAAGTAATATTGCAATGCAATAGCAAGTAAGGAAATTATTTTTACGCAGAAATAGGGGTGGGGTGTTTATTATTAGTCATATGCAGTCGTTTTACGAAACACCCTTCCTGGGGGTCCCATACACCCCACTTCGGCGAAACATTACCCATATGGTGCTTAGGGACATCCCTATTGGACAAACCATGCCCCAATTTAACAAATTACCTCGGAACCCTCACAAGGTCACTGCTAAGTTCCTATTTACAATAGTTTCTCAGAAAATAACATGAAAATACATCGTGTGGGGGAACGCAACGCGAAGAAAAATCGATAAACGTATCCGAAACGCATGTATCGTTTACAAATGCATGCAGGAATGATCAAGGCACACTTTTTTACAGCCTCTAATTACAATGTCATTCATAAACGTATGTAATTACGATCGTAATCAAGTAATCGATGAACCGTAACGGCCGCACGCCCGTGCTATGTTTACGTTGTAATATCTATGAAAAAACAGTCTGCCGATGAAAAGGAAGACCGCCGGTGCAGCAAATACTATATGGACGTAAATAGATCGACGCGTGCATGATCATCTTTGTAATTATTTATTTGTTTTGCTAACGAAAGCTCCGAGGAGCGATGAACTCGTTATATTGTACATACCTCATTTTGACGCTCTTATCCTTTGTCGTGACAAATCCGAATGCACTACTGCACAGCACGAAACAATTGTTCACTTATAAACTGCATATTTCCACAAACACAAATGAGCACTTCCGTATTATTGACTGGTGTACACGTCTGGAACACTTTCGGTAGCCATTTTTGTCAAAAAACACTTTTTACGTCCCGATTCCCGATTTCGGAAAGCTGTGAGCGAGATGACGCTAGCGCCGCGCCGAGACAACGAATGAAAATAAATGGAACATTGAACCGGGCGGTCGCGAATCCTAGTACATTGCTGTCCGATTCACATTACCACATCCAATTCAGCTTCCGCCAAAAGCTTCCACGTCGAACGTTATGCATACGTTCACTGCATGTCAAACTAGCAGCTTTGATGTTGAATACGCGATTCGGAACGCGAATTTACATTTCTCGTCCTTATTCGGTATTTCTACCATACTTGGGCGGATAATATCCTATCCCCATGCGCCCACCAATCACCATTTAGAATTTTATTTCGAAATGATACTGGTCCTGCCATCTTTTGACTAGCTCTACAACTAGCAAGTGTTTATTAAAACTCTAGCAACATTGTTTTTTTTTATGTATTGACAAATTTTACATATCAAGCTAAATAGAGAACTTGTGACTATTCATTGTCACAATTAGTAATTTGGAGTAAAAAGAAGTCTTCTAAAGTAAACAAAGAAATGGTTATTCTTTTAATTATTTTGGCAACACTAGTCGTCACTAGTGATGCTACATAACTTACTAATTACTAACTACTATTTATATGTCTATGTACTGTCATTACAATAATCTGCTTAACGTTTATTGCAAAACAATTAATGAATTCTTTTGAATTCCGAAATAAGACCTTAATCTTTCAGATTTTTGTTATTTTATTACTAACCAATCAATAAATGCAGCCCGTTATATCCCAGTACTGAGCAAAGGCCTCCCTCTACCTTTCCTAAATACACAACGTTATTTTAAAACGTTAAGAAAAAGCAATAAACAAGTAATAAAATAACTTATAAAAGTTTAATCAAGAATAGGTTTTTATTTCGTACTATTTTACGTAGAGCACTTCATGACTTGAAGTACAAAATGTAGTAGTATGTAGTAATAGTAGCTGGTTTTTCTCTTAAAAAGAAAACTCAATTTAATAAGACTCATTCAGGATATTTTTATGTTTTTATTTACTGACTCAGCTTTTTAAAAAAATACAATAATTTAATACTATTTATGATCACAAAAAAAATCGACTAGACAATTAATTAGAAAATTCATTCAGAGTGTTTGCCTACAACGAAACGACGTAGTTTGACAAGTTAAGGTGAGTGACAACAATTTTCGGGGAAAAAGTCAGCCTGTTTTTCTTTTGATATACAGTTCCTTTTTCGAAAACATAAAAATAATGGTGGGCGCAATGCCTGTTAACTTAATACCAAAATTTTGCAACGGTACCATGGACAGTCACAATGGTACCGACACTAATGAAATTCAAGTGCATATCGGTAGTCGTGTAAAGTATAACGACGATTTTGGTACGGTGAAGTATATCGGCGAAGTGCACGGATATAAAGGTGTTTGGTACGGCGTCGAGTGGGATGACCCAGTGAGGGGTAAGCACGACGGTTCTGTGGACGACGTACAGTATTTCAAGACATCCAAACCTGGAGCGGGTTCTTTCATTCGCCCGAACAAAATTGCTCCTTTTAAAACTTGTGCTGAAGCTATCAGGAAATATTACGGAGATCGTGAGGTGAGTAAGAGCAACTATGTAAACAAAAACAAACTTTTTAAATATTTTTTTTAATACCCATAGTTAGTGCACAAGCATTAGGTCATTCCACCCACATAAAGACTTGGCTGGATAAGTGTTTGCGTGGGTAGTATGCTTGTTGCGAATTTGTCTCTGCATGTCAAGGCTGTTTTTTGTCTCTAGAATGATAGTCAATCCTTAGTATGTCTTTTTAAATGCAGTCTAGAAAGCAAACAAATTACTTGTTCTAGAATATTCTTATACAGATAATAAACAACAAGGACTATTTATTTCATTGCTTGCTGAGGTACAAAGAAATGTGTCATACTCAAAACAAGATCTTTACTCTACCCCCAACTTTTAGCAGATGTAACTTGTAGTTTAGGTTTGAACACTACTAAAGCAGTCAAAATTAGTGATCAAAGTCAAAATCAATTATTTTAAAAAGGTGTGGACAGATAGATATAAGAGATTTTACAGCCATAAATTGATATAGATAAAGCAATGCGCCTTTTCAAAAGCAAAAAAAAATCTTGCAATTTTCAGGATTGTTTCAATTATATTTGACAGAATTAAGGGCCTTTTCAAATTGCCTGTCATTGCTTTATCTGGGTTAAAGCATATATATTGTTGATGAAGTGGATTAGTTAGTTAATTAAACAGTCAGTTTTAACTTCACCAACCAAGAGCTTATCAAAAACCATGCTCCATTTAATATCTTACCCTCTGGGCCCCAAAACATGCAACCAAAGTGACTTATGTGCTGCCACCAACGATGCCGTGGTAGTGGCAATGTGTGAATGTAGCACAACAGTAATTTAACTGTTTAAGTTTGGTTCGCCCCAAAGACCAACCAAATTTAAACTACTGTTGTGTCAGCGACACGAAGAAGAAGAAGCTTATATCTAGACCTGTTCACCCATATTCACATTGTCCCTTTCCTTTTCTGTTACTCAGAAACATCCTTCACTTCTTTGCAGTTCATTCAAATGACTCAATACGATGAAGTAACAAGAAGGACCATAGACGTAGACATTACGTAAGTTCCTTGTTTATTTCCTTAACATCTTCTCTATTGCAGGATGAAACCGTGGCCGCTCACCGTAGAACGGTCATCAATGAGTGGAAACGGGAGATGGGTGCTCCGTTCATCGAGATGGTTGGATTTGAGAAAATACATCAGAAACAGTGAGTGAAAATGTATTTATATTATAAGAATGGTGATGAATCATATGTAATTTTATGAGTCATCAGTCAAAGAGGTTTGTTGTGAATTCTGCAATTCACTTGGTTTTTTTTTTTTTTTTTACTTTATATAGGCATACGTTTGACCAGAATCTCACCTGATGGTAAGCGATGATGCGGTTTGGTTTGTTTTTTTGTCAGATAAAATTTGCTTTCAAGCACCTGCAATATCTATACTAATATAATATACTAGTGGACGTCACGCGGTTTCACCCGCGTAGTTTCCGTTCCCGTGGGAGTACGGGGATAATATATAGCCTATGTTACTCCCTGATAATGTAGCTATCCAATGCTAAAAGAATTTTTCAAATTGGTCCAGTAGTTTCGTAGCCTATTTAATTCAAACAAACAAACAAACAACCAAACAAATCTTTCCTCTTTATAATATTAGTGTAGATAAAGCTGAAGAGTTTGTTTGTTTGTTTGCTTGAACGTGCTAATCTCAGGAACTCCTGATCCGATTCTTTCAGTGTTAGATAGCCCATTTACTGAGGAAGGCTATAGGCTACATATCATCACGCTAAGACTCACGCTAAGACGCTAAGACAATAGGAGCGGAGCACGAAGTTGTGCGGGTCAACTAGTAATATTATAAATGCGAAAGTTTGTGAGGATAGATGTTTCTTACTCTTTCACGTCAGAACGCCTGAAAAGATCTTCATGAAATTGGGCACAGAGGTAGATTATCCTACGAATATTATAAATGCGAAAGTTTGTGACGATGGATGGATGGATGTTTCTCACGCTAAGACCAATAAGAGCGGAGCAGACGAAGTTGCGCGGGTCAAGTAGTAAGTCATATTTTGTGAGCCTAACCAAAAACTGGCATGAAACCTGATGAATACTAAGACATTCCAGACAGTCAAAAGATGTATCCCCCAAGACTTGATACTATGGCATCTAACTTACTATATGTAGGTACAATAGATTGATATATGTAGACGCATCAGTGGGCGCCTACCAAGCATTACTAGGTACTATCAAAACATACCAGGTGCGGTATATCAATAAATAGAGAGATTGCGTCAGAAATATAAAAGTGTTCAGTCACGTTGACGGTCTAGATAAAATTTAATATAAAAAAAACTGGCCAAGTGCGAGTCGGACTCGCGTGCAAAGGGTTCCGAACGAATTTAATTTTTTTAACATGTTATTTTAACACTACAGACTTCTAATAGGTTTTCCTGTAATCTTTAGGTAAAGATCGATTATCTCCATTTTTTTTCAAAATTTATGGCTCAGTAGTTTCGGAGATAAGGGGGGGGGAATGGTCATTTTTTGTCTAATTTCTTGAATAACTTCAAAACCATTTATTTTAAAATTATGAAAAAAACATAATTAAAACCCTTACGTAAGTACAGTAAGTTGATATGTCACACGATATTGTTATTTTTTTTTTTTTTAATTTTCTAGTTTGACCCCCAAAAGTGACCCCCATACTAAAAATTTAATAAATTATGTAATGCGTCCGTGTTTGGGTCATAGAAGTCCATATGTGTACCAAATTTCAACAGAATCGGTCCAGTGGATCCGGAGAAAACTGGCTGTGACAGACGGACAGACAGACAGACAGACAGACACCCGAGTGATCCTATAAGGGTTCCTTTTTTTTCGGAACCCTAAAAACACTCCCAGGTTATAGCTATCAATAAACACATGTTCGTTTTGACTAACTAACACAAGGATTCAGTGGTTTTTTTAGTGTCACTCACTTAATATCGATATGTATTTTTTTATCAACTTTAATCTTATCTGTATTTATTGATCCATATTGATGATGTCAATGCAGGACCTTGTAACTACAATTTTTGATGAAAATATGTTTTTGGGCAATTTTATTAGAGGAAGTAGGTAGCTTTCCATCTATATTATGTATTTATTTTATTAATTTTAGGAAAACTTACAGCTAAACATAACACTAATAAACATTTGAACAAAATAAGGCCAATTACAAGCTTCAAATCGGGCTGATTTCCGCAACTCCACGACTAAGCGCGTATTTTGCGTGCAGGTGGGACAAATGTGTCATTCGATCCACCCCAGCTCCCCAAGGAAGGCCAGCAACGCCTTGGTGTTACCAACTATCTCAGAGGGTACCTGGGTTTCCGAAGTACTTAACCCTATAATCCGCGACGAAGCTTAGAAGCAGGTATGCTGCTGTCTCATACTCCTCCATGCAGGCTCTGCATAGCGGGCTGTCAGTGACTCCTATAGCATAGAGGTGTTTATTAAAAGACCCGTGGCCGGTTGTTACGGCTGTGACTGTACGCAACTGTCGTTTAATCAGTCTTAGGGCTTGTTTTGTAAATCGGCCATCTATAGAGGGAAGTGCCTCTTTGGCCTGCCTACACTCACCATGGTCGACCCATAACTTGTGATGTTTATCTCCGGTGCGTTTTCTTACCAGATTTCGTAGGTACCCGAAAGGCAGCGGCACGATGGGTTCAGGTCCCATCGCTGCCATACTCGAACCCCTTCTGGCGAGTTCATCCGCTGCATCGTTGCCTCGGGATTCGCTGTGTCCCTTGATCCAACGAATGGTTACTTTGTTGTATCTACCAACATGATTGAGACGTTGGTGACACTCGAGAATCAGCCCAGAGTTGACTGTGTGGCTGTTCACAGCTTGCAGGACGGCCATGCTGTCCGAGAGTATGCGTATTGAGTGGTCCTTAATTTCCCTGGTTAGGATGGCTGATGCCGCCAGAGAAATGCCATCCATCCATACTAATACATATTATAAAGCTGAAGAGTTTGTTTGAACACGCTAATCTCAGGAACTACTGGTCCGATTTGAAAAAGTCTTTCAGTGTTAGATATCCCATTTATCGAGGAAGGCTATAGGCAATATGTAACATCACGCTTTGACCAATAGGAGCGGAGCAGACGAAGTTGCGCGGGTCAACTAGTACTAATGTATAAAGCTGAAGAGCTTGTTTGTTTGCTTGAACGCGCTAATCTCAGGAACTACTGATCCGATTTGAAAAATTATTTCAGTGTTAGATAGCCCATTTATCGAGGAAGGCTATAAGCTATATATCATCATGCTAAGACCAGTAAGAGCGGAGCAGACGAAGTTGCGCGGGTCAACTAGTATTAGTATAATAGTATAGAAGATTCGCGTCAAATCTGACTTGAATAGTGAGAAAATACGACTGAAATATGATAATCTCTGTAGTTCATAGCAAGCTAGCATACGTAGGCAGTGGCTAGTTGGTAGGTTCATATTATAACAAGTATTGGTAGGTTCATATAACAAGTAACAGTAACTTAATATGTCGTATTTTATTGCGTTCACAGATATTAGTTCTGTTTAGCCTGGGAAATCTATCGCTGACCCGGCAAACGTTGTTTTGCCATATAAATAAAAACTGTCCAAGTGCGAGTCGGACTCGCGTGCAAAGGGTTCCGAACGAATTTAATTTTTTTAACATGTTATTTTAACACTACAGACTTCTAAACCTGTAATCTTTAGGTAAAGATCTATTATCTCCATTTTTTTCAAAATTTTAGGCTCAGTAGTTTCGGAGATAAGGGGGGGGAATGGTCATTTTTCGTCTAATTTCTTAAATAACTCCAAAACCATTTATTTTAAAATTATGAAAAAAATATAATTAAAACCCTCACAGTAAGCCCTTTCATTTGATATGTCACACGATATTGTTCAAAAAACTTTTTTTTTAATTTTCTAGTTTGACCCCCAAAAGTGACCCCATACTAAAAATTTAATGATTTACGTAACGCGTCCGTGTTTGGGTCACAGAAGTCCATATGTGTACCAAATTTCAACAGAATCGGTCCAGTGGATTCGGAGAAAACTGGCTGTGACAGACGGACAGACAGACACCCGAGTGATCCTATAAGGGTTCCTTTTTTTTTCGGAACCCTAAAAAATAGCCTACGACGACCTATTCTCAGACCTACCAAATAAACAGAAAAACAAAAAACCAGCCAAGTGCGAGTCGGACTCGCATACGAAGCGTTCCGTACCATAAACCTTAATATTTATTGTTATAGCGGCAATAGAAATACACAATCTGTGAAAATTTCAACCGTCTACCTATTACGGTTCTTGAGATACAGCCCGCTGACAGACGGACGGACGGACAGCGGAGGCTTAGTAATAGGGTTCCGTACCCAAAGGGTAACCAACGGAACCGAACGAAAAATCATAAAAAAAAATTATCAAGCCGTTTCGGAGGAGTTCGATAGCAAACACTGTGACACGAGATTTTTATATATTAGAAGAAGATTATAAAACTAAAGTTTGTTTGGTTGAACGCGCTAATCTCAGGAACTATTGGTTTGAATAAAAAAATATTTTAGTGTTGGATAGCCCATTTATCGAGGAAGGCTGTATGCTATAACATTAACATCAAGCTGTGACTAATTGGAGCGGAGCATTCATAGAAAATGTGTTGCAGATGAATTTGCGCGGGTCAGCTAGTACCAAATATATCAAAATTAGCTTCTGCCAGCGGCTTCGCCCGTGTGTTCCCTAGGGAACATGCTTCCGGGATAAAAAGTAGCCTATGTTCTTTCTCAGGCTCTAGACTATCTGTGTACCAAATTTCATAAATCGGTTCAGTAGTTTTGGCGTGGAAGTGCGACAGACAGACAGACCGGCAGAGTTACTTTCGCATTTATAATATTAGTAAGGAAGTAAGGATTAGTAAGGATTGCTGTTCGTTTGTTTCGCTAATACACAAAAGCGGCTTGCTGCCCAATTCTGTTTTTTAATGTGTCTTAATTGTCAGGACAGGTTTTGGATGAAAGAAAAATTAAAAAAAAAAGTATGCACCCGTCCTAGCCGGGCGGGCCGCCAATACTTAATGTTCTAATATATAAAACGTTTGCCGAGTCAGCTAGTGTAATATAGTCATTTATAAACTTAAGTAAAGCAAACCTTGTGCAGTTTTTGACTCTTCGCTCACTGTAAGTCAAGCACGCGATATTATTTTTGTGACACGTTATTTTCATGCGGCAATTCCTTATTACCCAAGGCCAAATACAACGGTAATTTATTTTATATCAGAGGGGTTGGTACTCGAAATATGCTGCATGCTAGGTTATTTTTTGTAGCATGCAAAAAGAGGACGCACGCTAAAGAACACAGCCCATTCTTGTGGGTATTAGTTTGTTTAAAGCTGGATGAAAGCCTGAGCTGAGAGCCAATGACGTGATTAAGTTACAACTTACAATCAGCCTAAACACGTTAAGATTATCAGAAGGGCTTTGAACTGCATTTGACCTGTATTTCAACCATAGATGTAATAAATAAGGAGATATGCCCGTTAGACGAAAATGTACCGGGACCCTGTGTCTCCAGTCTTCCCCTTCCATAAGGCAATTACTACACATGCACGTCAGAATAAGCAATAGATACGCCGCCGCGCATATACCCGCATTTTTCAAAACAGAACGTACTACACAATCAATTATAAACCTTGTTGTATCAAATACAGCGTGAATTTACCATACACCGTACAACTTACGCACACAAAAACAATGGTCGATATCGTTGTGCTGTACAAAAGCAATTTATTTCACATATATGCTAGTGATTGACTAAATCGGAAAGTTATCGAATCTTCCATTTATTGTTGGACAAAAACGTTTTTGGGGCCTAAAAATTAAATAATAATAAAAGCCATATCCAGAAAATATAAACACTCAACCGATTATTAACCTAAAATTTTAATTAACTCACTTTACGAAAGATAGTTACGCATTTCCCTATTACGCTGTAAATAAATAAAAAGCGTTATTTTACATCGATGTTATAACCGGATTAAAACGGTTGACAAATAGAAAATAAACTTTTATAGCAAGATTTCATTCGTTAATCGACATTGTGTCGATAACCTATGTAAGTGGATCTGCACAAGCACATCATTAACTCGTCGCAAGAAGCAGCGGCCGTATTACGCGTTGCATCCGCTTAATAAAGTATCGTTTTGTAATATTTACATTGCTTGTCCAGTGACTTAGTGAAAAACTTAGGTATTGGATAAGAAGCAATGTATTTATAGTAAAAATAATACAGTCTCTGTGATATTTGAAAACATGAATAATATAGTAAGAGCGAGACATATTTTACGATTTGTTGTTTTTCATGATTTTAAAGACAAATATGGAAAATTACTTATATTTAGATAGTGTAAGTGATTCCTTGATTTACAAAGTCTTGGTTTAGGCTGCGGTTTCTTCAAGAAAACACTGAACAACACGGAATTCTTATAAATTGTCACGATCGCGGTCGAAAGCGCACTAGTTCGCCGAGACGACCATTTGCCTATAATATGCTCAATTTGAGCATGTTGCGCGGACACGGACACGCCCCGTTGCCACTTCTCCTGTTTTTTTTATATTTCTATGATTTCAACTGTAAAATTTAAGTTTAGAACGCTCGTGTTTACTTTATTCCAACTGCACGCCGATTGCAAACGGATCTCGCAATAAGTTGGCAGGTTAGATGTGGTTGTGCTTCGCTAATTACTCCCACTGATGCACACACACGCACAACCACACTCACACAACACAAACGCACCATCACGCACACACACAGACACGTAACACACCCACACCCATACATAATTGTATGCTAAAATTGTTTTTAGTTTATTTATTTTTTATTATTAACTCATTGTAGATTTTCCTTGCTGTCTGTTAATTATCATTTTTGACAACATGTGCAGGTTACACGTACAAAAAATCTATTGGTACCGAGGGATCGAAACTGTGTCTCCTAAACACAGGCTATTTTGTGGCCTAGCTAGGAGGACGGAGCTTCATCCACCTTATTGTAGACTACAATTCTGTGTTACTATACCTGTTATTATTTAAGAAAAAAGTTGAAAATCTACAATCTGTTTATTTGAATAAATATTATGAGTATGAGTAATCTTATTCTTTACTAGTTTTTGCCCGCATCTTCGTAAGCGCATATCCCGTTTTTTCCCGTTACCGTAAGAATTTAGGGAATTCCGTAGGAAGTGTAGGGGAGCACTAAGAGGGATACATGATTAGTTAGATACATGATTTATATTGTAATTTTTAATTTATATAATGTTGTGGAAAATTTCAATAATATTATGTAAAAATTGTTACAGAAACAAATGAAATGAATCCTCTCTTAGTGCTCCCCTACACTTCCTTCCAGTATCTTCTGCTGTGCGTTGTCTGTCATTGCCAGTAACGGGAGAATTTTAAATATGTATTTTATTTATGGTTTTAGCGTGATGATATATAGTCTATAGCCTTCCTCGACAAATGGGCTATCTAGCACTGAAATAATTTTTCAAATCGGACCAGGATTTCCTGAGATTAGTGCGTTCAAGCAAACAAACAAACTCTTCAGCTTTATATATTAGTATATAGTATAGATAAGGATTGATTGCACAAAAAGAACTCACAATACAAATGTAAACCCACAATTAGGTTTTTTATAGAAAACCTCAGCGCGATAGAGAGTTTTGCAAAATGGAATAATAACATAGTGCACAACAAAACTTAAAATAATTTGTGTAAAAATATTACAAATGTGACCTGTCGCGAATAAGGGCTTTAGATGCAAAACGGTCAACTGAGATGTATACTGAGTGTAGCTCAATCACTTTTTTTCGGACCAGCTATGTTTAATTACTCTCGTAATAGGGGGGCGTGTCTATTTTTAGATCTCCAGAAATTATCATAAAGCAACAATCAAAACGTGCTGCGCTTGGTTACCATGACAACGCTTTGTAACAACAGACTGCGCGTGCCCATCCGGTCGATCTTCCGTCCATAACGCTCGCACATGTGCCATCGAATAGTAAACTTAATTTAAATTCAATCGTAACAGTGTTTAGTCCTTAAAAACAAAAAAACAATCTACCCCGGCCTTTTCTCTACTATTTTGGGGCGGCTGAATTCCAGTATTTTAGGGCTCATACAGACGAACGTCACTTTGCCATCGGCAACACCAATTGCAGTTGGTGTTGCCGATGACAGCCGTTGACGGCAGGCGTGGTCACTACTAAAAGTGTCATTACCTATCGGCGGCAAGCGTCACATGCCTATGGCAGCCGTCGACGGCAGCAGCTTTAGCATGGCTGTGGCGACGCCACAACTGCAAGCATAGTCAGGTGATGACGCTTGCAGTTGTGGCGTCAACGCGTCGGCAACAGTTGGCGTTGCCGTTGGCGAAGTGCCCTTAGATGGAGCGAGTCCCCATTTAATTTCCACGACCCAATTACCTACTGAGAAACTCGGTACCCCTTAGTTAGACTTTACAAGTTTCTAACTACCCGTAAAGAATGTCTAAGTTCTTGGAATTAAAGCTCATTGCTGGACATAGGTATTTCCAGGCGCATCCCAATCACCTGGATTCTTAAACACCCTAACCTTTGGTACGACTGGTTGTTAGACTTTCAGGTTTCTTAACCTTTTGACCGCCACGGTCGGTTATAGAGTGCACAGGCTCCTTCTGTAAGCTCGCTCTATCGTAGACTTTGTATCTGTCATCTCTGACCTAAACTAGAGTCAAGAGCAAACCCATCACAAATTAATGAAAAAAGGCAAACGACATTATTAAGTACACAATAAATATGCTAAATCAAGTTTCTGTGATAGATAACGTTACAAGTACTATTTAATTTTAAAAATATGAAACGAAAAGCAAAGATTAATTGGTTATCAACAAGATATCTTTTGATTTGCGTTGAATTTGTGGCTTGGTGTGGCAGGGACGCCGATGCATTTCTGCTCTGGCGGTCAAAAAGTTAACGACTGACACATCATCAAAATTACAGCCCGGACCCAACGGCTTAACGTGGTCTCCGAGACACGGAGATTCTCGACGTGTAATGGATAGTCAACTGTCCACGTACCGCCCTCGCCAAGCATTGCTTAAACTTAAAGTTCGAGCCTTGCACCAGAGGGGGGCAGTTCTCGTATTAGTAAGGAGCGTTCGCATTCGGTTCACGTTCTAAAACTGTCCAAAACACATACAAATTCTCCCTACAGCAAGTTTTTGACACTATTTGTCGCTGAGATAATATTGGGACTTGCATTTAAACACTTTTAAGTACAAGAATGAGGGTTTTCTGAAATGTCGAGCACCAAGTGGCAGCACTGAGACATCAGTCCCAAACAACCTATCAAATCGCTTGTTTTCTGACATTTGTTAATGTCAAAGTCACTTTCAATGAAGAGGACCTATCGCCTATTTCGCGCCAACTGGTGGAGTAAATTTTCGTGAACGCCCCTCATCTCTTTTGTTGTTATTTCGACTCTTTTCGAGAATCGAAATAACAACAGAAGATCATCTTTTGTAGTTATTCTTGTTCTCTACTAATCTCCTCCCGTCTTTTCAGAAAATTCGACCGCCTCGTCGAAGTCTGCGTGCACGACCAGAACATCGCGCTGCCAGGAGACGTGGCGTCGCTGTGCCCCGGCGTGCGCAGCCTGGACGTGTCGCGCAACTTGTTCTGCAACTGGCGCGAGGTGATCCAGCTCAGCGCGCAGCTGCCCCACCTCAGGGAGCTGGACGTCAAGTATGTAGCGTGGCGTGGCGTGGGGGATGTTGCTAGATCAGAAAATCGCGCTGCCAGGAGACGTGACATCGCTGGGCCCCGGCGTGCGCAATCTGGTCGTGTCGCACAACTTGTTCTGCAACTGGCGCGAGGTGATACTGCTCAGCGCGCAGCTGCCCCGTCCCCCGGTGACGGCGATGTCAGCCACCCGACTGAACCCTTCGGGCCCGGGGTGTAGGCGCGTGACGCGCCCGAAGCGCCACTGAAGCGCCGGCAGGTTTGCCTCCCGCAGTAGCACGAGGTCGCCGCGGCAGATGCGGCGCTGCTGTCCCCCCCCCACTGGGACCGCTGCTGCATTCCGCCAGGAACTCCTTCTTCCACCTCGACCGGAACTATTTACGATTTTTTCGATGATTTCGTAGCGTTTGGGCTGCAGTGCTGTAATGGTTGGCGATGGGACGGGTGTCAATGGCCTGCCCACTAGGAAGTGCCCTGAGGTCACCTTAATCTTTAGATTGGGTATAACGATTTGGTGTTTCAAGGACCTCCCTTTTCTTTGGCAATTATTCTAGATATCTTGACCGTATTTTAGGACCATACCTTCGCTTCTGGACAGTTTCTGGTGATACCAGGGGATCTTCAATCAAAGACCTAAGGTTCCCCAGGGTTGCGGAATTGTTCGGAAGAGTTACCGCGGCTCTGGAACGCAAAGGACTGGAAAGCGGGTGGATTTTAGTCAGTAATTCATTTGATGATTTCCCACCCATAAAAAAAGACCTGAAGTTCTAGAAAACTCCTAATCCCACTAACTAAGACATAAAATATTCATTATCTTCACAAAACACTGATCTATGCTCTAAAATAAGCATAATAGAGTCCATGAACCCCATCAATATCCAACCGAAATATAGAGATAGGAGTGATTTTTCGAACTAAGAACTTACACTTACCTCTCTTCTTCCACAGCAAAAACCGCATGGCCATCGACATGCCAGAAGAAACACTCGCCCAACTGTCAATCAATTTCGCCAACCTTGAGAAACTAAACATCTCAGTATGCGACTACGAATGGGCGGACATTCTCGCCCTATCCCACTTATGGCCCAAGCTGAACGAAATGATCGCTGCCCACAACCGAATTAAAAAAATAATACCACCATCTGTCACTTTGAGAACTTTAACGGTTTTAAAATTGGATGGGAATCCCTTGGATCGATGGTCGGAGATTTTGAACCTTGGCAGTTTGAAAAACCTAAAGGTTCTAAGTTTGAATGACTGTCACTTTTCTGAAATAAGGTTTAGCGAGAATCCTGAAGATAAGGTGGATGAATTTGAGAAGCTGGAGGTTCTCTTTTTGAATCGGAACAGGATTAATAATGTGAGTATGGTAACTTTTCTGGTATTGCTAGTGAAAAAAAAAACATTTTATGAAAAGCTTTTTTTTCTGATTTCGAATATATTATGGTATGCCCAAGACACGTTACAGCCGATTTTTTTTTACTTTTGATGAGGAATGTTTGTGTAATAATATGCAGCCTTGGGAAGCCGGGTAGGAAGTTTTTAATAACCCTAAATATTTCTCTTTCCAGTGGCGATCACTCGGCGAACTGAACAAACTGAACGGCCTGAAGAAACTGTACTTCCTGAAAAACCCTATACAAGAGGCTGATGACTACGACACTGGATCACAACTTGTTAGCGCTAAAATTGGAACACTGCTGGTAAGGGTTTTCTAAGTGTGTGATAATGTCCGACTGAATGTGGTTGAACGAAACTGGGGTCTCGCCGAAACTCTGTGTTTATTTATTTACTTGCTAGCGACTTTATACGCTCATATCCCGTTCCCATAGGAATTTCGGGGAATCCTATCTGAAGTGCTCCCCTACACTCCCTAAGGAACCTACATGCCAAATTTCAGCTTTCTACGACCAGTAGTTTCGGCTGTGCGTTGTCTGTCAGTCACTCAGTAACGAAGGAGTTTTATATTGATTTATTAAGGCATATCAACAACACAAAAGTGGACATATAACGTTGTATGACGACTGTTTATGTCAATAACAGACGTGCACAGCATTTGCATAAACAATAACAATTCTAAGAAAATAATAATAAGTAAGATTGGGATGGGATACATCTATACTATCTATACCTCTTATACTAATATTATAAAGAGGAGAGATTTGTATTTTTGTATGTAATGAAAAAACGTAAAAAAAAAACCGTGTGGCTCCGGATTAAGAATATTGCCACCCCATTTCATCCCATGGGTGTCGTATAAGGGGACTAAGGGAAATTTTTGAGACCGTGCATGTTCATCCAGCACCTTGGTTCACCCGCATGGTGGCGGGTAAACCATCAGCAACAGCATTCCCAAAGAGGGTTGGTGTCAGGCTGGCGGCCGACTGTAAAACATCTGCCATATCACTAGGCAACATGGTAGGTTTAAATCACGCCTATACCGATTTGCTCCGACTTTTGGTACTTCGGGTTGCTTGTCCAGGGAGATGGCGATATAGACCGAGACGTAACTCAACGGATCAACTCAGGATGGATGAAATGGTAGCAGGTCACTGGAACAACTTGTGACCCTCGAATGCCCCTCAAGTTGAAAGGGAAAATCTATAAGTCTGTGATAAGAACTGTCGTAATGTATGGATCAGAATGTTGGGCTGCCAAAAAGACGGATGAAAATAGATTGCATGTAGCGGAGATGAGAATGTTGAGAAGGATGTGTGGAGTAACGAGAATGGATAAAGTGAGAAATGAGTACATTAGAGGTAGTTTAAAAGTGGCGCCAGTGACGGAAAAGTTAAAAGGGAATCGCTTGTCTTGGTATGGTCATGTGAAGAGGAGGGATGAAACGCATGTAACTAGAAGAGTTATGAACATGAATGTGGGTGGATGGAGAGGGAGAGGAAGGCCAAAAAAAAGGTGGATGGATTGTGTGAGGAGCGATATGAAAGAAAAGGGTTTTAGGGTAGGGCACTTAGTGATAGAGTGACGACTGATAGAACAGAATGGAAGAAAAAAACGTGTTGCGCCGACCCCAAGTAACATGGGATGAGGGCAGGAAGATGATGAACGTAAAAACTACTGGACCGATTTGAAAAAATCTTTCAGCAATGGATAGCTACATTATCAGCAAGTAACATATGCTATATTTTATTCCCGTATTCCCACGGGAACGGGAACTACGCGGGTGAAACCGCGTGACGTCCGCTAGTTAGGTATAGATCGATGATAAAATTCTTTTATTATTTTTTATTTGCGCAGTATGCTTTGCTGTGGCTTTCCAGTGGTGGATACGAATTACGTCAAAAAGGTTTACTCTTTATTTTAGGTTTTTGGTACGAAAAATTAAATATATTTAATTTTAAATTTCCAGGAACTTAACGGCTCAACAATAACCCGGGAAATGCGTCGCGGTGCTGAATACGACTACTTGAAGCGATACGGCGCGGAATGGAAGCTCGCACAGAAGGACCCCACCGCACAGAGAGCCTTCAATGTGGAGCACTGTCGATTCGCCGAGCTTGTTAGCAGTAAGTAGCCTTTTAACTTTACCATAACGAGACCCTTCTCGAAAATCACGTTAAGCCATTGGTCCCGGTTGTCGTTCGTAAACTTTTGACAGTCGTTCAGCGTCAGGAAATGGGGTAATATACTAAAAAAATCTAATTAGTGCGTTAGATAGATTTTCAAAAAATATTGGACACGTATTTTTTTCTTCTTTTAAACAAAAATTAAGACGAAACAGTGCGTTGAAAACTCGTGGGACGTCATATTCCGATACAGTTTTTACCGGAAAGTGTATCACAAACCCCCACTCCTGATCTTTGACGCGTTTTATCTTCGTAATTTTTTATTGATTTGATAAAGCAAAAAATACGCGTCCAATATTTTTTTAGGAATCTTATCTTACTATAGGTCTACCGGAACACATGGCAAATGGGGAAATAAAAATTTTTGTATACAAAACTGGGGTATTTGGATAAATTAATTTAATTTATTTATTTATTCAGACTACAAATGCGGTCCACTGAGTTAGTAACAAACAAAATTACTTAGCCTATGTTAGTGCTTAATAACTAAAACAGAGCTCGTTCGATCGGCTAATGCCCACACAAGCGGGCTATCTGCCCGGGCAGCTATCGAGTGCACAATGATGTTAGGACTGTCACGCAACCTGCGATAAAACGATCTTGATACTGTTTAATTTTTATTAGGTTCTTTAGTATTAATGAACAAGAAGTGCTAGCTTTTGTCCGAGGCTTTGCCCGCATGTATAGTATGTTCACGGGTTTTAATTTTGGTACGAAACCCTAATCTTTTTTGTGAATAAGTTACTCCTTATGAAATCGCTATCTGACAGTGAAAGTATTTTTATCGTTTGCATAGATCCCTAATTTAATTTTCTTTTTTTTTTTAAATTAAAGTTGCCTAAGTTACTTGTTATTGCATCAGCTATCTGCCAGTGAATGTCCCGTCTAAATCGGTTCAGTTGTACAGACAGACAAAAATTTATAAAAATGTTTGTTGTATTAAACACTACCTATAGCAAGCGGCTTCGCCCGCATGATACCTAGGGAACATACTCCCGAGATAAAAATTAGCCAGGATAAAAATAAAGTAAAAGTATCAAAACAACTCAGTCCAACTTACCGGTCAAGGTGACAGGTGACAATTGACATTGCCATATGAAAACCACAATTTATTTTTATTTTTTTATGCCTTGAGATTCCGGTAGACCTAAAGTAGTCTGGCATTTTGCTGTATTGGACCTATTTGGCGCAGCCGTGAAGCACACAATGGTATTGTTTTAAAATTAAGTACCTAGATGACATGTATTAAATAAAAATGATTTCATATATTTTTTTTGTTACGGGTCGTCCCAACCAATCCTATATTCGTGACAATCTAAGAAACCGAATTTGACAGCTGTCAAATACGGCTTCTTAGCTAAGTAGAGAGGGATAGAAGATCGCTTTACCACTAAGTCCAAAAGAGATTTATTTTCATGTCTCTTTCATACTTAATAGTAATGTTGTATCCTGCTAAAAATCCGACTTCTTAGATTGTCACAAATATAAGTAGGTGTATTGTGTTACCCAGTTACTAGGATGTTGAAGTAAATTAAGCAGTCCATGTTAAATACCGGTATGGAGTTACATCCAGTAAGATTCGACACTGACCCCAATTTAGTTCAGGGAAGATTACGCAGATACTCATGAATGAAAAAAATAAAACCAGGATTGACTCAGAAACGAGAGCGGACAGTGAAATCTGGGTACAAGAAAGGACTTTAGTTTTCGTTGTAACCCAATATTAGTATACACCAGCATGGTAAATCACACAATTACAGCAGTTTTATTCATCTATTTCAGAATACGGCATCCCAGAAGACAGCTTGCTGGAAAAACAACCGAAAAACATGACGCTCACATCACAACTGCTAGAAATTATACTGAAAGATGAAAGCGGCAAACAATTCAAAAAGAAATTCCCATCTTCCATGTTCGTGCAAAAGCTGGTCACACTCGCTCAGAGATTGTTCCCTAGGACTGTTCACACTGGCCCACCGACATTATATTTACTCGACGATCAAATGAAAGGCGCTGAAATATGCCTCGACAACGTTATGAAAGATCTAGCCTATTTTTCCGTCAAAAATGGGGACACAATTCTCGTGAAATTTAGATAAATTTTTACATTTCCTGACTGGCAACATAAATCAAGATGGCCGTTGATTTTAATTGGCGCGCATTTTAATGTATTTATTTATAAAACTTATTGAGCTTTGTAAATAACGTTATCTCGAAATTGTACCTGTATTTAATGGTGAATATTATTTTTCTTAAAATAAATGTTCAATTATGTATTTTTATTTGCATGTTTTATTTTGTAGATTGATAACTAACTTCTGCGGGTTAGTCTGCGTGATTGAAATTATTCCAAAGGAACTATCTGCCGGGATAAAAAGTATCCCAGTAGGTAGTAGTGACCGACAATAAGGGTTCCGCCGAAATCGGTCAACTGGGGATCTTCTAGCGTAATGCCATTCACATCTGGAGTGAGGCCATAGCCAAGCACGGGAGGCACTAGCGGTCTCCATTGATATCTGGAAGGCCTTCGACAGGGTCTGGCACGATAGCCTTATTGGTAAGCTTCCTTCCTTGGCCTGCCCGCCGGATTGTGTGATTGGATTGCAGATTTCCTGAGGGATCGGTCTATCCAAGTGATCATAGATGGCTGCTCGTTCGGACTGCTGGATATAAGTGCCGGGGTTCCTCAGAGGTCTGTGCTCTCGGCAACATTGTTCCTGCTGCATATTAATGATCTGCTAAAACCCGGTACCTTTGGGTATGCAGACGACAGCACTGTTGCTGAGAGATACGTGTCCGATGCACGAGCTGGTGGGTCGCAGATTCGGTCTCTCCGGGAGGCTATGGTTGAGTGTTTGAACTTTTCCTTACACTGTAAGGAAAAGTTCAAACACTCAACCATAGCCTCCTGCCAACCACAGCCTGTATGGCATACAGGCTGTCTCAGAATGGGGCGATGCAAATCTGGTAAAGTTCAATGCTACTTAGACCCAAACGTGTATTTTTTCCTTTGTTAAAAGTAGCCAATTCCACCCAGCTCCACCTTTCCGAGGTGTAACCGTGCCGGTAACCGACCGACTTAAGCTTCTTGGTGTTACATTAACATCTACCCTCAATTTTGGCCCTTTAATAGAGACAAGGCTCAAGTGGCTGCCAGAAAGTTGGGGATCCTAGCAAAGGTGAGACGGTACTTCACGCCGGAACAGCTGCTCAAACTCTATCAAGCGCAAGTTCGATCGTGTATGGAGTACTGCTCTCATCTTTGGGACGGATCTGCCAGATACCAGCTTGATGCCCTCGAGTCAATTGAGAAACGAGCCAAGAGGATCATCGGCAGTGATAGGCTCCTCGAGTCAAAGCTCCAAAGTCTTGAGCATCGACATCGAGTTGCTAGCCTGTCGGTTTTCTATCGGTTGCATTTTAGGGAGTGTGCGACGGAATTGCATAATCTAATTCCGCCAAGCCCGTTCCATCATCGGACCACAAGACGAACGGCGATGCGCCACCGGTACATGGTGGATATCCCACCCACACGCACAAAATGATTTGGGAACACATTCATAGTGCGTACAGCTAAGGAGTGGAATTCCCTGCTAGAGTCTGTATTTCCTGATAGCTACAACCTGGGAGTTTTTAAGTTAAGTCAAGAGTAAATAGGTTACTTCTAGGCAAGCGTGCTCCATCTTCGACCGCATCATCGCTTACCATCTGGTGAGGTCAAACGTATGACTATTAAAAGTAAAAAAGGTAAGTACTTCTCCAAGGTCCATCAAACGAGGTTCAAAAAACAAAGAGTTATTTCATCAAATTTTTTAAATAATAAATAGCCCACATAAAAGTGGACATAGACAAGACATGGATACTGCCGTTCCGAAGCTGAGAAGCTAGGAACTTTTCTTTTTATTTTACTGTCCTGCTGACATCTTGTATAGGGACCGTGCACGGCGTTGGCTATGCCATCTAGTGCCGCATATTCGAAGTTTTAAGGGTCAGAATACTTGACATTGACGCTTCTGTGCTGCCACCTGTGGTTCCTGCACGCTCAGTTTAGGGGAACGTGCGCGAAGAAGACTGCCATCTAGCGTAGCTATTTCGAATTTTTTACTTGAAATATACTTGACAGTGTGCTGCCACCTATAATTTCTGCATGCTCTCTATTTTGAGGAATAAAAAGTCAGACCTAAATCTGACTAGACATAGATTAGTAGGTCTCAGTCTAAAGACCATTTAGGTCATCTTAGGTAAATATCCTAGCCTACATAAAATAAAAATGTTTTGTATTTGTGTTAGCTAGCACTTCGCCCGCGACTTTGTCTGCGCAGATGTATTCGTGGGACTAAGTCTGATTTGACAGCTGAGTAGAGAGGGAGTATTAGTAAAGGCAGTAATGCAATGTTGCTGTCAAATCCGAGATTTTACTTTTATTTATTTTTTATTGAGGAATGGGCTTGCTCTTGACCACAATCACGACTGATGGAAAGCGATGGATGAGACCTATGATGGAGTATAAATACTACTACTGTCTTCGCCCTTTTAAAGGTTGAATTCCCATAAATCCCTTCTTAATGCTTACTTACATCATAAAAGGATGCCCAAGCCCAGACAGCAGCCTGCTTACTCATAAAAAAACACTAACTAGGTACAAGGACATCGTAATTAATAAGAACAGATGTGACCTTTAATTTTATAATCATTATTTATGTGGAGTTGATCAAATACAGCTGTCGCCTTGGAGTATTCAAGCGTGTTGATACATTAATAATTTATTAGTTTTCATAGGACGTTGCTAGATAGTCGTGGTCATTACGACTGAAAAAAAATACACAAAAAAAAACAAAATAATTATTATGACAAGTCAAAACAGATCCAAATTAGAAAATTAACAGCACAATCTACTTTTTTATGTAATGTTTACCTAATCATTTTTTAATTTTATTTTCAAATAAATAAATGAAACGAAAACAAAAAATAAAAGGGCAAAGAGAACAAACTAATGCATAACACTGGCCACATCGAACTCGATCGCTATTGGTAACCGTTGTGTCAACAAAACTTTTTTTGTTTACAAATGGCCACGGGTGACAAATTCAAATTTGAAACACGTATTTGTGATATGAACAGTGATTTTATCATTAATCTAGTTGTATAAGTCGTGATTATTATGGGTAATTGTCTCGGAAGTGTTTGTCGGCGTCGAAACCAGCGTCGCCAGATCGTATTGATACTAATAGGATTGGATAACGCGGGAAAAACAAAAACTGTGAACAATTTGGCCGGCGAGAAGGATGACAAGGTTTTGCCGACTGTGGGTTTTAAAGCTGTGAATTTAGTGCATAAAGATACACCTGTGACGATATATGATTTAGGCGGAGGCCCTCATTTTCGTCAAATATGGTCCCAATATTATAGCGAAGTGCATGGTGTGATATTTGTCATCGATTCGAGTGATTTTTCGCGCTTGGATGAATGCAGAGCCGTGCTCGAAGAGGTGTTATCGCACGACAAAATATCAGGTATGATTTTTATTAATATTTCACAATATTATTTTCATGGTAACTCGTGTTGATTCACGTTAAGATTTCGTGATCATTTCGATCAGAAAACATGATTTTGAACGAGGTATTTTTCTAAAAGAATTGGTAGGTATGTATGAAAATAATCGGTTTCGTTCTACCTCCCTAAAATGTTGGTTGCAGACCTAAATGTGTCTTTGTTATTTGATATGTAGGTACAAATTTTCATACAAAAATGGAAAATTAAGACGCATATTATCCAGAGGGTTTTCCCCCTAAAATTAAAACGTGCTAATCAGCCACTATAATCTACGTAAAGCCAAGGTCTGCTTCATATTTTATATCGCTACCTACAGTATTTCCGCGCTTATCAAAAGATTGCCATAAAATGTAAATAAGTACCTACCTACCGACATTAATCCTCACGCACTTTTTGTAGTTCTAGGTCAAGTCAGTTCTTAGTATTCCTAAGTCATAGTGTGACGAGTTGTGAACTACGTTTCCTCATAATATTGTCCCCATAAGACGACCCACTGGTCCTAGGCCGGCTGCTCTGGTCACGTCTTGGGGTGGAGCCCAAAATGTGACCAGCGGGTCTAAAAAGGCCACTTTAGCAGAATCAGAAAGTAAAACACGTTACCCGTCACTGTCAAATTTTCCCAATCAATTTAGAACCTAATTCGTTAGCGATAAAGATGAAAATGAAATTTGACAAATTGTTGTGTGATTAATATTATGATTCTCCTAAAGTAGCCTTTTAGCCCCCCAGACCAGCCGGCCGATTCTGTAAAAGTCTCATGGTGGAACCTTAGATGGAGTGAGGTAGAAGTGAACTGTCATTTCTTCTAAAGCTAGGATTGACATATCACTTCACCTTAGTTTACATGATGAGGTTTTTACAGAATAGGTAACAGTTGCACTAGTACACAGGCCAGCCAGTCTAGTCTGTATAATTCTCACCGAACTTAGTTGAGCTGTTATCTGACACAGTAGCGGCTTTAAGGCCGGGCGACGCGGGCGGTCGCCCGGGGCGCCGGCAACCGGAGGGCGCCGGCAACCGGAAGGCGCCGGGACACAGGGCGCTGCGCGTAATTTCAGTGCCTATTTCTTTCGATATAAAGAAAAACTCAAGCATTGATGGTGATTTTTTGTGCGATGAAATTTTAGGTCGGCAACGTAATCTCGAAGACTCGGAATTCAGGCAACAATAATCGAAAACTTAAACTTTATTCAAAAGCATAATCTTCAAGAATTATATCCCTGGATATCGGGAATGATGTTTAAACAACATAGTAAAAGTACTGATGGGTGGGGGCTGAACCCAGGAGGCGGGGGGGAGTAAAATGGTTTTTTCATAACAAGTTATTTTAATTATATTGGAATATATAGAAGGGCGCCAAATGCATGACTCGCCCGGGGCGCTTAGATGGTTAAGGCCAGCCCTGCCGAAACCCACTAGGGTTTGACACTTGACAATTCACTTCACCAAAGTTGACAAGATGAGATTTCTAAAGAATAACACTACTGTGCTGTCCGCAACCAGGGCCCCGCGTCTTTTATCAAGTCATCGGTAGGCAGAAAGTTTACTTTCAGGGTAAAGGGATTGTTCGAAAGAGGCACCGCGGCCCTCGAACGCAAAGGGCAGAAGGAACACGGTTGGCGGGTGGTTTTTAGTCAGTAAGAGTGTGACACTCCTTTCCACACCGCCCAGTGCGGGAAAAAAATAGTAGAAAGGTTACTTTATGGTTCCACAAACCACCACCAAAATCACCATAATTCGTTACTGCTGTTTCGGTCCTAAATTGACATATTTCCTTCGTGTTTCCCATATGTGGAAGCACCCTCACCTTTTAGAAAAAATGGACCAAATTATCAAGCATACACTATCTTCAATTTTAAATGTGGCCATGGACGGCCGAGCTTGGGCTCAAGCTACTCTTCCCATTCGTATGGGAGGCCTCGGCGTCCGCAAAATTACCAGTATTAGTTTGCCGGCTTTTATATCTTCGGTTCATGGCACTGATAAATTAATCAGGAATATCCTAGCTTCCACACTGATTGATTTTGATGTGCCGTGCTTCACCGAGGCTGTGAATGCCTGGAAACTCGCTTGCCCGAATGTAAATCTACCCGACAACCCATCATACCAGAGACAGTGGGATGAGCCGCTCTGCAGAGAAGTTCAGAGGAACCTTATAGCCACTTCTGCTTCTACTGCGGAGCGTGCGCGCTTGCTGGCTGTGGGTGAGTGGGAGTCGGGCCTCTGGCTTCACGCACTACCGTCGTCGAACATAGGCACCTTGTTCGACGATACAACTTTCCGCCTCGCTGCTTCCCTTCGCTTAGGCGCATCGTGTTGTTCTCCTCATCGTTGTCACTGTGGCGAAGCTGTCAACAGCCTCGGGCACCACGGTCTCTCATGCAGTCGAAGTGCGGGTCGCTTTGCACGGCACGCAAACATCAATGACACTATCCGACGCGCTCTTGTCGCCGTCGGCGTTCCAGCCGTAGTAGAACCCAATGGCCTGGCACGCGACGACGGCAAGCGACCGGACGGTATGTCTTTGTTTCCATGGAAGATGGGTAGGCCTTTAGTGTGGGACGCTACTTGTGTCGATACTTACTCTTGCGCCATCCCATCTTTCTGCGCTGCTTGCGCCGCTGCGGCTGCTGAGAACCTCAAGCGGCGGAAATATTATAACCTTGTTGGCAATTATATTTTTGAGCCGTTTGGGGTTGAAACTCTTGGATAGTGGGGTCCGAGTGCTCATGCCTTATTTAAAGATCTTTCTAAACGCTTAGTTGACACTTCGCATGACCCAAGGGCTGGCTTTTACTTCGGACAGAGGATAAGCATTGCCATACAACGTGGCAATGCCGCCAGTCTTTTGGGCTCACTTCCAGTGGACAGCGATGCGGGCGAATTTCTTGACGCCTTATTTTAGTTAGGATTTTTTATTTTAAGTGTATATATTTAGTATAGTTTAATTGAATAAAGAAAATATATTCACAGGTTTCAGAATAACGTCTTAATATTTTCACTGTAAAAGCTAAGTAGTAACAGCCGCACGGGACGACTTTGAGGTTAAACTACGCTTGCCGAGGTCTGCCTGTGGTTTGGTTTGGAAGAAACTCTTCCGTGCCTCGGAAAGCACGAAAGGCTAAAATTGACTAACGCAAGAAAGCTCATTAACTAAAATAGTGCAGAATGCAAGAGCGAGCTAAGCGAGCTCGAAAATGTTTGCACCCCATCTCAGGCAGGTTTCATTGTGTCACCCGTTTGGAGGTGCCACTGACCGTGACAAAAAAGTCAAAGAAGGGTCGAGTGTCACACCTAAATGCAGAAATTTCCCCCCATTTGCCCTTTGCGTTCCAGGACCGCGGTAAGCGGTAACTCTTTCAAACAACCCCGCAACCCTGCCAGGGATTGGGGTTCATCTTACAGAACTGAGCACGTCTATGGTTTTCATTCTATCTAGTCTATTAGACTACACGTGGAAAGAAATTACCATGATTTCTTACTACTGAATATTACGAGTCGAGTAATTTTCATTGCATTCAGTTGAATTATACGACTTGTGTTGATAGCGAGGCAAGTTAGTGTAATCGCGTTCGGAAATCTCTTCATTTCTCGATAGATTTTTTGTGTAGGAATTGTTGAAATAGAAAGGCAGTCGCTCCATGTAAAATATTGGTTCCATCTACTCATGCATCAATATGCATGAGTAGATGGAACCAATATTTTGCATGAGCTGCATCCATGATTACACTGAAAACTGATCCTGACAGTTTTGGGAAAGGTAAAGCAGATTGATTGAGAGTTGAAGATATGTCAGCGGGTTCCTTATGTTCCTACTAGCTGTCGCCCGCGGCTCCGCTCGCTTGAATGATGAAAAAAAACTAACCAAGTGCGAGTCGGACTCGCGTGCAAAGGGTTCCGAAAGAACTTAATTTTTTTAACATGTTATTTTAACACTACATACTTCTAATTGGTTTTCCTGTAATCTTTAGGCAAAGATCTATTATTTCCATTTTTTTTTTCAAAATTATAGTCTCAGTAGTTTCGGAGATAAGGGGGGGGGGGAATGGTCGTTTTTCGTCGAATTTCTTGAATAACTTCAAAACCATTTATTTTAAAATTATGAAAAAAATATAATTAAAACCCTCACAGTAAGCCCTTACATTTGATATGTCACACGATATTGTTAAAAAAACTTTTTTTTTAATTTCCTAGTTTGACCCCAAAAGGGTCACTTTTGGGGTCAAACTAGGAAATTAAAGAAAAAAGTTTTTGGACCATACTCAAAAATTAATGATTTACGTAACGCGTCCGTGTTTGGGTCACAGAAGTCCATATGTGTACCAAATTTCAACAGAATCGGTCCAGTGGATCCGGAGAAAACTGGCTGTGACAGACGGACAGACAGACAGACACCCAAGTGATCCTATAAGGGTTCCGTTTTTTTTTTTTTCGGAACCCTAAAAATATCCTATGTGTTATTCCGGACTATAATCTACCTCTGTGCCCAATTTCATGAAGATCCTTTCAGGAGTTCTGACGTGAAAGAGTAACAAACATCCATCCATACATGCTCACAAACTTTCGCATTTATAATATTACTAGTTGACCCGCGCAACTTCGTCTGCTCCGCTCCTATTGTTCTTAGCGTGACGATATATAGCCTTCCTCGATAAATGGGCTATCTAACACTGAAAGAATTTTTCAAATCGGACCAGTAGTTTCTGAGATTAGCGCGTTCAAGCAAACAAACTCTTCAGCTTTATACTAAAAGTACTAGTTGACCCGCGCAACTTCGTCTGTTCCGCTCTTATTGGCCTTAGCGTGATGATATATACACTTTGGACGACTCTGATGAATCCGATGATGGCTCCTTCGAAAGTGAAGAATCAAGTTCCACCGACATTGATATGGACATAACTGATTGAAATATAATTTTGATGATTATTCTATATAATAAACTAGCTGACCCGCGCAACTTCGTCGGCATCAC